>OU342968.1:15000-10015000 GCA_910592155.1 Ypsolopha scabrella | reverse complement strand
TGCTATCAGGTCCCTGCGTGATGAAGAGCACCAGATTGGGGTTCAGATACTTGTACAGCACACTCCTGTCTCCAAGCACCCTCCCTTGTGATTGTTCCTTCTCGCTAGACTTAGCGACTGTTCAAGATGGCGATTGTTTTACAAAATGGCGGCTATTTTGCTCCATCCTCACCTTTGTGCATGCTATCAGGTCCCTGCGTGATGAAGAGCATCAGATTGGGGTTCAGATACTTGTACAGCACACTCCTGTCTCCAAGCACCCTCCCTTGTGATTGTTCCTTCTCGCTAGACTTAGCGACTGTTCAAGATGGCGATTGTTTTACAAAATGGCGGCTATTTTACTCCATCCTCACCTTTATGCATGCTATCAGGTCCCTGCGTGATGAAGAGCACCAGATTGGGGTTCAGATACTTGTACAGCACACTCCTGTCTCCGAGCACTCTCCCTTGCGAGTGTACTCGCTCGTCGGGCTTGGCCACGGCGCGGATGATCTTGTGGCCGGCGTTGGGCCCGCCTCCCAGGTTTAGAGAATACGTCTTTCGGGCGTTCACCGACTGTGGACCACAAGGAGTATTTATTAACATTCCATCTTCGTTCCTAGGGTTCCGTATCTCAGAATGAATAAACGGAATCCTTGTAAGATTACGTTGTTGTCCGTCTATCTGTATGTCAGTCCAGACCCTTTTTTTTCGGGCTTCGTGAGAGATACCAAGTTGTAACTAATACCTCTTAGAGAGTCTACGGTACCATAATGCTGTTAAAAAACTAAAGCTTCTAACTCGAGAAAAGTTATTGCCCTTTACGTAACCAACCTCATACAAATCGGCTCACAGTGAAAACCAATAGGGTACTTCCAGTTACTTGGGCACTTGAAACTCGGTTCACAATTATGTTTTATATATACTTTTACGGTATGTACGGAACCCTTAGGGCACGAGTCGTACACTCACTTGACCAGCTTTTTTTTATTTGGATTCAAAATTTTCTATCGTAAAAACGTATAGCAAATCACACTAATATTATAAATGCGAAAATTTGTGTGTGTGTGTATGTTTGTTACTCTTTCACGCTGAAACGGCTGGACGGATTTGGATGAAATTTAGAAAGGATATAGCTTATACCCTAACTTAACACATAGGCTACTTTTTATCCTGGAAAAAAATCATGTCGTTAAACCGAATAACGCGCGGGCGCAGCCGCGGGCAAAAACTAGTGATATCAAAAATATCTGGAATTTTTCCTGGAGCCTTTAGTAACTGCTGTTAGCTACAGATATATCCAGTAGGCCTACCATGAGTTTTGCTTACTATACACGTTACCGTCTGCGTAAAATATTTTGTATGAGAAATGCTGGTTCCTGTAGTAAGCCGCTAGGGGCGCTGCACAATTTCTCATATAAATATTATACGCAGGCGTTAACGTGTATAGTAAGCAAAACTCATGGTAGGCCAGCAGAACTTTGTGAAACTACATTTAAAACATTAATTTTAAGGACTATTGTTATGAAACTGGTATTACCTTTCCATCAAACTTCAAAGCGTATCCCTGTACTCTAGCGGTGTGGGGCTCTGCAACGTACATGTACATATTTTCGACGAGTCTCGACGACGCTTGGGGGAAAACCTGAAAAATAAAATAATACATTTATACATAAGAATATGATATGTTACAATAAAAGTCTCTAGGAGTCATTAAAATTATTATTTATTCAAATAGATCATTTGATTCCTAGGTGAAATTAAATCAGCCGACCAAATTCATACTGGAGGTTCAGTTAGTCATCAGGAACAAGATTTAATGACCCTTCAGGTGAAATTCGAATTAAAAAATCTTTTTCTGAGATTGCAGTGATACTAACTAGGAAGGCAAAGGGAACTTAGCCCAAACAGCCATGTCTGAGGTTAAATATCAAATACCAATGAGGTTATCATACAATATTCTCTAACACGTACTAAATAATATTGCGGCGTGACAAAGGAGGTCACAATTTAATTTTATTTTCGGCCTGCATTGTCTATGGTTGCAGGCGCGCATTGGCGGCGTTGGATTTTGGCGCCATAGCTTACGTGGAAATTATTATTTACTGTGGTTTTATGGGTCAAACAAAAAGT
Organism: Ypsolopha scabrella; assembly: GCA_910592155.1. Classification (NCBI taxonomy): domain Eukaryota; kingdom Metazoa; phylum Arthropoda; class Insecta; order Lepidoptera; family Ypsolophidae; genus Ypsolopha; species Ypsolopha scabrella. The sequence goes on along the minus strand of OU342968.1, from coordinate 10,012,888 downwards.
ATTATTTTGCCCTAAAATTACTAACAGCAGTGATGGTGATGATAATTTGACTCCACCTGACATTCTGGAAATAGCGACGGAAATTACGAACACTTTTAGATCGAGCTTTTACAAGGAAAATCAAAAATGGCTAACGACAAATTTTTGTTACATAGGTTGTTAGGCATGAGTTTAGATAAAGTAGTGTATGAAACTATACATAACTAGGTATTAAAACACTCGTGTTCTATTAAAAAACTCGTTTTAATAATCTTTTTATGTACCAGTTTCATAAACTACTATTTCGAAATTGGCCAAAAGGATTACTGAACCTAGTTAGAATAGAATATAATTTATTACGTAAAAAGGGGATACAAGAGACTTATATAAACACAGAGCTTAAAATCTAATATTAACATGTAGTATAAATAACAAATGTTTGCTGTTATCCTAAATAGGGTTTTACGCCTGTAGAAAGGAATAACAGCCCCGTTTCCTTGGAAAAACACAATGGGGTAAAAAACATTATAAAAGGACGGGTTATCGGCTTAACATTTAAAACTGTATCAATTATGCGATATTTTATAAAAGTGTGTGTGTGTATGTGTGTGTGTGAGGGTGTGTGTGTGTGTGTGTGTGTGAGGGTGTGTGTGTAAGTGTTGAGAAGGTGTTTGCGTGAGTGTGTGGAGGGTATGTGCATGAGTTGTAGACGGTGCATAAAAGGTGAGAGTGAGAGAAGTTCTTGATCACTAACCGAGTCTCCAGTATGAATTTGGTCGGTTGATTTAATTTCAACCTATATAGCCTCTTAACGACCAGATTTTTAAATGAAAACAACCTAAATTCCTATTAAAAGGACTTCGAGTAAATATGATATTTGAAACTTTTAAAGGGTATCTGGATCGTAGGAAAAAAACGCTATTAAAAAATAACTGACTTGGGCTTAACGTAATTTTTTTGACATTCCTACAAGAGGGCCTGTTTGTCTTGGCGTTGGGGGGATAGACTTTTAATAACTGCGACTTAATGTGTACTTTTTTCACTCTTCATCTTTGCGATAAGACACCTCCTAACCCGTTATTGGATGAATCAAATACGATGACAAATACTCGCTGATTGCAAACTGTACGGTTTTGCTTTAGCCATCGAATCCTGCCCCTGAATCAGTGATATCAATTCACTTCCTTTTCTGAGTAGCGATCGTAACAGCGCTTACCTAACGTGCTTTAAAAGGCAACTTAATCTATACCAATCATTGATATGCATTATCCTCAGGAAAGGGAGTTTACCTGCACATTCTCATCCTTATCCAGCAGCACAACAGCGTGTAGCTTCTCCTCATCAGCTCGATGCAACAAGGCAGCTTGTAACAGCTTCGTGTCTAAATGTAGTATACGCTCGCCGACGAGCGCGCCCGTTATGGGGTTTATGCTTATTAGGACACCGTTGCCAGATTCCTGGAAAGGGAATTCGATAATCTATCAAGTTTGATATTGATTTGTAATCAGCTAATTACAAATTTATAGTTTTCAGATTTTTCCCTACACTTGTAGTATAAGACAGTATTACTTGCCAAATTTCATAGTTCTAAGTCAACGGATAATACCCTATAAATTTTGATTCACTTGAGAATGTCGTAATATACGATTTTTGCGGCATAAACGGCCGTATCTTTTTTTTACGTTAACTTAGAAGTTTGATTTTTTCACAGCTTCAAGGGACTGTAGACCTGAGTATATGGTTTTAATTTCAACTCTATAGGGTGAAATTAAATCAACCGACCAAATTCATACTGGCGACTCAGTTAGTGATCCAGAACTAGGATCAGTTATCCTTTTGGCCAATTTCGAAAAATATTTCTTTTGCTCCCTTACTGGTTTGACTAGTTTAAGTACAATTCCTAGTGCAGGCACTAAGGGGCAAAAAATATTTTTTTACGAATTTCACCTGGGGGGTCATTAAACCTTGTTTCTGATGACCAACCGAGTATCCAGTATGAATTTGGTCGGTTGATTTAATTTCACATAATATACATCTACGCGTTCCAGAGATAAAGGTCTTGACAACAGAGTGATCCTATAAGGGCTCCGTTTTTTTTTTTCTTAAGGTACGGAACCGTAAAAAGAGTAAGGGACACCAGCTCACCTGATGTTTTCCAATGATAGTCAAGTAAGCGTCAAGCGGCGGGTGTCGCGCGGAACGACGCAAGTAGATCAGGACATTTTCAGTATCCAAATAGGGCTCGTAACGGTGCCAAAGTATCTCGCCAGATAGGTTGTCCATGCCGAATATCTGGAAAGTAACAAATATACTCAACCGTAACAATCTGAAGGGCAGATCTACGATCCTGACACACATCTTCTTCGACAGGTTTGTTGAATATACCAGTACGCCTTGGTATGGTTAGTATATGATAAAACGCCACTTTACTTTAAGTCTGTTGTAGATCAATTGTTATCGAAAATCAATATTCTACTGGTTAAAATTAAGCGCTGCATAATTCTTCTGCTCAATTTTAACGTTTGAAATTGTTTACGGCTTAAGGCCATGGGGCACGACAATCTTACAAAGTGATTTTGAAGTATATTATTAGAAAGTCTAGATTAGAAAGCTTGCTTCGTGCGCTGCCGGTAGGCATAGTCAGTGAATCAGTATTTATTGCAGGTATTTTCTATCTTTACATTTTAAAATAAACTATGTTTTCTTGATATAGCAGTTATTTCAGACACAAAACTCTCAGAGAAAAACGTAATTATCACTTGAGGCAATCACCGAGTGATTTTGAACTTCAGTATGTTGTCAGAAAGTCTACATTAGAACGCTCGCTTCGCGCACTGCCGACACGCAAAATTGGTGAATTTTCGAGTTTTTTTTGGATTTTACGAAAAAGCATTTGATGTAGGAGTTTTTTCACCTGAGATCGGAAAATAAACCATATTTTCTTGTTATAGCAGTAATTTCAGACATAAAACTCAAGCCGTTTAGACATAAACGAATTAATAACGTAAAAAGGCATCATTTTCAAAAATAAAATCTATCGAGTGAAATGTGTCCAATTAGGTAACCGACCTGACAACCGAAAGACAAAGGTCTGAAAAAACACGTGTCCAAGTTTTACATTGATGATATAAGTAGTTGACTCAGCATGTTAAAACAAAAACCGTTGAAAAACCAAAGGCAAGCCCTTAAAATAAAATCTGTCGAATGAGATGTGTTCAACCACAGCCACCTAGTAAGTATCAACTAAAAGATAAAGGTCTGAAAAAATATGTCCGTGAATTTCACATTGATCAGGTAAGTAATTGACTCAGCATATTTAAGCAAAAACCCTTGAAATATAGAAGGCAAGGTCTGAAGAAAGAACGAGATCACTAAGGCTATCACAATGTTTTCGTCTAGCTTCAGCTCGATATTGGGACAACAGTCTGTCAAAGAAACAAGTGCTTAATGTTATCATCGTACCTTCCCGCTGTCAGTAGCCAGCACCACAACCTTGTGCAGATTGAAGTAGTCTCTCACGAGCGACGAGGGCGCATCATCCTGTCCGCTCTCCTGACTCGTCCAACTCTGGAGCAACGTTTGCAGTTGCTGCGCTTGCGTCTGCAGCCGGCGAGAGAACGCGGCCCAGATCGAACCTGCACGATGCATAGGAGTTTTACTCTTATTACTATTGTAATACGGGCAAGTGGGCCTGCGGATTATATAAGGTCCTACAATAATAAGTGAAAATAATTCTAGGGTAGATTATGTATCCTTTACTGATCACATTCCAGAAGAAAAATTTTTCTTTCCTTGAAATATGTTTTTCACTTCCCAGTACAAAGTGGTTCAATCAGCTGACAAAGTTTCTATGAATAGGTTAAAAAAAAGTTCGCGAAAAAAATAATTTTTTGGTAGATAGTGGTCTATTAAGGATACTCCATCAGCTCCTAATTTTTTTTCACTCTGAATTCAAGGACCTTATATATACTGCTCAAAACAATTAGGGGAATAATATTTCAAAGTGAAATAAAACTTTTTTTTTAGGTTTTTAATTATAGCTGGCCACTAAATATTAAAGTGACATACTTCACGAAAATAAAAAACAAAAGAACATCAGCATTATTGTCAGTAGTTCTTAATACGATGGCCAAGAATCTATGTACTGTAAGAGTCTTGAAGCAGAGTGATAGCTCTGGAGACTTGGATTTCAGTCAGATCTGGCATAATGACCTTCTTAACCAGATTAACACTCATTTCAATCAATAACAGCACTCAAGAAGATTTGAAAGGGCACTTAAAATCGGTTTTTTGTAATTAAAAAGTTAAGAAAATTGAATGGCGTCACTTTGTTTTTAGGTGTACATAGACTCTTGGCCACCATATTAGGAACTGCTCGCAAAAACGCTGATTTTCTTTTGTTTCTTATTTTCATTAACCATGTTACTTTAATATTTGGTGGGCAGTTATAATAAAAAACCAAAGATTTTTGTTTTATTTTACTTTGAAATCTTATTCCCCTAATTGTTTTGAGCAGTATATAAGGTGACTTTTGTTTATAAAGCCAAATTCATAGTAAGTGGTCAAGACCATGGTTCAATGACGCTGTTTGCGAAGCACGAAATAATATAAGTATTCTTTTGTGCCTCTATGCTTGTTCAAGAACAACCTCGACTCAAATTATATAGGAAGTATATTAATTAAGGCGCATAGACAAGACACGTCACCGTTTTAGTACAAAATTTGATAACCTTTTTCTCTGTTGTTTTTCGTTAAAGACTAAAGTTATCAAATTGTGTACTAAAACGGTGGCGTGCCTACCTAATATCATATTCATATCTAATATCGATAGGGTTCACTAGTTGTAGTACCTAGTTTTATTTATTTTTATATTGTAATAATTTAAATATAATTTTAATACATCTTCCTGTTTCACTCGCACCATCTGGCTGTAGCTACCTAAAATTGCCTTAATACTAAATGTTATTTTGCGTAATTCACAGAAAGGGTCATTGAACCTTATTCCTGACCACTTACCGAGTATCCAGTTTGGCTATATAAACGAAAGTCACCTTATATTCCCCACCTGTACAGGTAGACCACAAAAATAAGTTACATCGGCATTCTTCGTCGACGCAGAAGGGTGACAACGAATGCCGATTCAAAGTATTCAGACCGATTGTAAGCACCAATTCAATAAAGACCTTGTCACACTATGTATACGGATAAAAATCTAACAGCAGGTGAACTCATGCTATCTTGTCTATGAAATCTGTACACTGTGTGCCAATGAAAAAGATTCACCATATTAATTACAAGGCATTAAATCATGACAAATTAAATAAAATGATAATTATTTTAAAAACGTAAAAACGTTTAAAGTGCGAGTCGGACTAGCCCACAGAGGGTTCCGTTAAAGACTATATTTTTTATGATTTAATTACAAATGTATAGTTTTCAGATTTTCTCTATACTTGTAGTATAAGACGGTATTACTTGCCAAATTTCATCGTTTCATAGTCAACGGAAAATACTCTATAAATTTTGATTCCCTTGAGAGTGTCGAAGTATACGTTTCTTTCGGCATAAACGGCCGTATCTTTTTATTACGTTAGCTTGGAAGTTTTATTGTTTCACAGCTTCAAGGGATTGGACAGACAGACGGACAACAAAGTAATCCTTTAAGGGCTCCGTTTTTTCCTCGTTGAGGTACGGTGCCCTAATAAACTTTACTTTAATAGGCTTGTAGATAGGGTAAGAAAAATATTATTCTATTTAGTCCGTCATTTAGATTATCAAAAAATATTAGACACGTATTTTTTCTTTTGTCAATCAAACAAAAAATGACTGAGATAAAGCGCGTCAAAGTTTGGGAGTGGGGGAAAATGACGTCACTTATAAGTAAAATTGTACCTAGATTTGACGTCACGCGGAACTTCAGCGGGCTAAGTCTTCATCATTTTTTGTTAAATTAAAAAAAAGAAAAAATACGTGGTCAATATTTTCTGATAATCTAACTGACGGACTAAATTTTTTTTAGTCATCATGCCTATTGAAGAAAATTTCTTTGTATGACTAGGGTGTGTGTGTTTGAGTGAGGGGGTGTTTTATTTCACGGAAATTGATAGTGAATTTTTTAACCACCGTAAACCAAATCGTGGATACGTACCTGCGGAAGGAAGATGCGCGGGGGGGGGGGGGGGGCGTTACCTTCCTTCTGGGTCGACGCGAGCTCTAAATAATTCCGTTTTTCCGGAACTTTTGAAAGATTAATAAAAGTAATGATGGGAGTGTGACTTGTGAGATGACGAAAAAACATGAACATCCTCATGAGTCATTCGCAAATATCAATGAGGACACACATTGCTGAATTTATATGAAACGTTGAATATGATACATTCAATTATATTATGAACAAAACGAATTTAATTCCCACTTGATGTATTATTTCAAACAACATCTGCTACGTTATCAAAGCACATTGTAAAGGCGCAAATACAATTTTAGAGAGTAAATGAAAAAAAAAAAGCCTGCAGGCAAATTAACAACATCATACAAATCTCTGTTTTCTAAGAGATATTTTATTAGTTATCACACCAATACTTTGTCTCTAATACCTATACTTACTATACATCTTGGCAGCTAGGAAAACAAAAAAAACAACATGAATTTTTGTCCAACTCAAGGGCATAAACCGTGACCATCTTTTTTTAATCAATATTTAATACATGTTTTACAGTTTTATATCGTGCATACTTAAATATACCCACGCCTGTCAACCAGAAGGGTAGGCAGACTACAGATTTCCATCTGCCACGATCCTGACACACCTCTTTTGCTTCATCTACATCCATCGATCTAGTCATACAAGCTCTTCCATTCCGGGTACTTTTTACTTTGCCCTTCTTCAATATGTCGCCTATTTGGTCGGCATACGTCCTTCTAGGGCGCCCCCTATTACCATACCCCTATAATATATGGTTATCGGGGTATTTTGGTCGAGCTTTACCTTACACTTGTGCAGCATAAATTTCTTTAGTCACTACTTTCATTCATCCTCTCTTATGTTTTATATCGTATTGTGCTTTATTTCCGAAGTAATGACTTTAAAATAGCACGATAAGTTCCAAACGTAATGTTTGACAAGGAGCTCATATATTTTACAATGTACGGTAACTGACCTTCTTTCTGGTCGAACTCAGATTCGATGGCAGCGTCCAGGTCTGAGACGGGGAGGTCTACAAACTCCACCGCCACCACGTTGGCTAACGCTTCTTCACGAGACCACAGCAGTTTGCCTGAGAAACAAAGTCTGTAAAGTGTACCCGTAACTCGAGTTCCGCCGGATATAATCTGTTCGAAAATTCGCTTCAATAGACAGCTACCATGAAATTTCAAAATTGTCCCCCTATGTGATGTCATAAAAAAATCTGGGGTATATAATATATTAAATTTATTTCACATCTACATGCAAAATTTCAGCTCAATAGGTCTAGCTATTCTTGAGTTATGCGCGGTCGCTACGATTTACAGATTTATGCATTTTTTAATTGAATTATTGAAAACTTTAAATTCTTTCTCTTTTTCTATTTTGGAAAATATAGGGGTTTCAAGACCCATGTAACCTCCCCTTAGAACTGCCCCTGTAGCCAAAAACTGAAGCCTTTGTTTACGGAGATAAATTGCATTAGTCTTCAAACTTGATTTTACAATGAGACATCAGTTGCTGCCGGAGCGGCTAGGCGAGCAACACATCAGTTGCTGCGGAGAAGCCGAGCTAGCAACACATCCCGAGGATGCCTCGTTCGGAGGCGAAACACGTGTCGATAAGTTTTCTTGCCTGTTATTTAAGATTGCTTTGCTTTTATGCTCGTATTGCTTGCTTGTTGCATGTTTTATGCTTTGCACGAGTCTGCATTTTGAATAGCACGACAAGAATTTTTTAGCGGAATAATGCGAATTATATTCATGTATCCATAACTTAATGAGGCTGAGCCAAGAAAATTACAATTTTCCCTTTTAAATTGTTGGGGACCTTATACTACTTAGGACACATTATGCCAGTAGTTTTGATGTTGTAACTTTATACGGAACGACGAGTCAGTCGTCTCCGTGCCCTCTTGGCAATCGGTACAGTAGCGCTAGGTCTAAACTTTGTGTTTGGGGATTTTCGATAAAATATCATTACTGGAATGAACTTTTAATAACAGACATTTTATTTACTTCCATAACTAAAGTAACTGCAGAATACTTAAGGGTGCTTCGACCAAAAGAAGCTAAATCGGCAGTCATGATTAAGTTGACTTAATGAATAACATTTCAATAATAAATATAAAAAAATCATATTTAGTATCACAGAAAATATATTATATGTACACTTTATCTGAAGCAAAAATTGAAAATAATTTATAGTTCATAAATAAAAATTATTGAAACTAACCGCAAAATGTAACAAAGGCGTATTATTGGCGTTTAGGTCATTTTAACAACTTAACTGTGGAATTTTATCTCAAACTTAATTTCAAACAATCACCAAAGTATAAACTACAACTTGTCCAACTTACATTTTAGAAATATTGCCTGGCAATTTAAATACGATTTATTCAAAATGCACCACTAATCCGCCATACATTTTTAGTATGGCCGCGCAGCAGTCAATAAAACTGACCAGGATAAACACGACCACGAGAGTACAGAGCGAGGTGTCTAATCGTCGTACGCTCGGCGCAGCCTTAAAATAAAGTTAAGGGACCTTCATATTCTGTACTATCCAAGTAGTGTCTCACCTTCTTGCTGTATCAGATGAGTGGCATCATCAGCCCCAGTGAGCAGTATCCGGCACACGTACTGCTCCTTGCTTGTCTTAGTGCACATCGCAGCGGACACCTCGGGTTCTGGGACCTTCAGTCTCTGATCGAAGGAATGCACTTCTGGAACCTCTTTGGATGTCGCCACGCTGTACGCTGTTAGTGTGAATCCCTGGAAATGTCAGGAACAAAACTTGATGCTACGGACTATGTCGGTGTAGATGAAATTTCCCTGACACCGGAGGACCCAACATTTGAAGTTATAGAGTAATTTGACACTTACATACATACACAATTTTAGCTTAACAGGGCGTAGATTTAAATTATGCTTGAGTTGAAATAAAATGGCTGCCTCAAGCGAGCTTGGCGCTGTTTAGTTTCAAAATAGGCACAAGGGCTAAAATTAAGCTGTTATTAATTCTAGAACCGGTGTACCAGGTGTGGACTGTGACTTGCATTTCACAGTTCACACTAGAGAACACCTCTGACACCTCCTCGGGGATTCATATGGTTTAATTCTAGAAGATTATAACCCGTGCGGATAAAGAAACCGTCTATAAATGGCGACCGGTCTCATGCTATCTCGCTCACATCGCCGCTCTGCATAGCATGGCATGGTACTAAATACAAAAAAATAATCAGTTTGGATTAGCATTCACGCTGTCTCGACCTACGTACAAAAAAAAATAGTTTGGATTAGCATTCACACTGTCTTTGCCTGCAGGCAAAACGCCGAGATATTTTTAAGTTCTTTATTGCATCATAGACAAATTTACGAATTGAATACAGAAAAACAAGTACAGAATAAAGTAAAATAAATAAATGTTCTCGGGATAATGTTAGCTATTTAAACGTTTATTTGATAAAATAGCATTCTATATACTTCCTAAAATATATTCAAAATTAATAAATGAAATATTGTTTGGCTGCCGCTTGACTTCTTTTGCTCACGCTACTCTAAGTACCAGTCGCCATTTATAGATTGTTTCTTTAACCGCACGGGTTATACTGGTGATGCAAGGTCCAGCTAAACGAGCAAACTTTATGACTTTTCCGAAGTGAATAGAAAAGAAAGAAAGAAAAAGAAAGAAAAATATCATTTATTGCCAAACAAGAAAAAAAATAAAATAACATAATTGTAATAATAGATAAAATCTTAAGCTAATTTGACAAAAGGTCATGCGTTCAGCAATGCTGTCGGATCATAAGCAATGATTCGAACAGCGCTGTTTTTCACTGCATCCCTGTAAAATTAAATAATTTTTTGATACAATTGCAGAGGGTGCGTCTACAAAAGAAACAGTTACATTAAACACAAAAAGAAATAAATAACACGAAAAAAAAAAAAAACTCTGAATATAGATATACATACCTCATTGTTAAAGGGATAAATGAACAATAAATAAAGTTAAACAACACCTAACATATCACTGTTTTTGATTGTGATTGATACACATGTATGATGTGATTTTACTTATTTTACTTTTACTATAGCTTCAACCCTTAATGCTTTCGTGCACTAATCTGATCCTTAATCAGAAATTAGATACACCAATAGTAACATTATGAATAAAGGCATCTCACAATACATGGTACATAGAAACAATCAACACAGGCGCTCACGGAGTAAAGAGTCTGCGAAAAACCAACGGTTAGACTGATTCACGAAGGCAGTCACCCACAGTTTAATGAGGTTAGGTGCAAAAAGGATAGCATACTTTTGAATGAACTGTAAGTAAATATAGTTGATGCTTGTGATTGTTGGCACTTGGTGGAAATTAATACACATTATGTTTCTTTATAACTTATGCGTATGTTTATTTATAAGTTATAAATAAACATAATGTAAGTAAATATGATTATGAATCAGACTGCCAGACCTAAAACTTTTCCGGTTAGCGATTACTCACCACTACTTCATCTTGCCATGTCTGCAACATCAATGGACCGGTGGCACTTTCCACGATCGTCACACTAGCTGCCTCCATCAAACCCACTTTCAATTCTTCAAATTCATTATTCTTGATCAGAAGCACCTTCTTCTCATCTATTATGAAGCCCGGCAGTACACTGTTCCCGTCTAAAGGCCTGAGGAGTCCTTCTGTGGAATCTGGCTCCAGATAGTTGGATAGTGGTCTGCTGATGAGTGATACAGCGTTGGATGTAACATCCATGGATAGGAGGAGCTGGTTTCCTTTGTTTCCTGATATGCAGGTGTAGAATGGCGGTGACACGACGCATCTAGAAATGACAAAATGTTTGTTAGATTCTGTGTTTTGTTGAATGTTGATTCGTCACGTTTATACTCTATTTTTGTTACGTCTGTTTATCATGATTTTATTATTGAATAAAAATCACAATATTTTGGAAATTTATTTTTATTGTAATTTATGGTGCTTAAATAATGGTGCCTTCTAATTATGCAACCAAATTCATACTGGAGACTCGGTGAGTGGTCAGGACCAAGGTTCAATGACCCGTTTTGTGAAGAACACAAAGTCAAATTTGTGCCCCTATACTAATCGCCAGTCAATTAGTATAGTAAGCCTAAATTTTATTTTGCGTTTTTTAGAGATCTCACGTCCAGAATCACTTTTCTGATTTTCTCTACCGTAATGATATACATTATATTTTAATTTCTTTGCGATGGATAAATCGCCAAGCGTTTAAAATATAGAAAAATATTTCTATCAAGGTAGTAGAGCTGATGCCGGGCTCGACTGTAGAGGTACCACCATCTTACAAGCAAATCCTCCCGAAGTTATTCGGGGGAGAGTAAGAGAACAGCTCTCAGGCCAAGCCAGGCGACCCACCATCGCCTGGGATTGATGGATGGCGGTATAACCATCCCCAATTGACGGGCCTTATATAAAACAGACTGGTGACGGGCAGCGGCGTCACTGGTGCAAAGATTTCGTTACCGCGCTCACCAACCCGCTTGCCCAGCGTGTGTGAGTATGGGCATTTCTTCCTGGAGGACTGCCAAGAGTGGCGAAATCCTGGAAAGGCCTATGTCCAGCAGTGAACGAAACAGGCTGATGGATGGATGGATGGATTTCTATCATAGTTTCCATAAATTTAATTTCTTAGCTAAATATCATGCTAAATGCATGCTACATGATTTAAGACTGATTTTATTAGTAAAAGTAACGGTAAAGCGGGGAAGGTCAGATGGCCAACAACATTAGAAGTCATTACATTAAAGAACAAAAAAAGTCTTTATTTCTCGAGGGCCAGTGTCAACTCACCCATCATTACTCCATACAGCAGGCAACTTGGAAGTGGTGCCTCTGTTCTGTCCAGTGAGCATGTTGTATGTGGTGACCTCAAGGTGAGAGCCGAAAACTGGGAGCATATGGACCAGCAGCCCGTTCTGCACCCACCACTCGGAGAACTCTGGACTCTCCGTGTTGAGGGAGAGAGACCACTCCCACAGCAGGACACCTGCATACAGTGTAACTATACAATACGGATGTAAAATGTTATTAGAGTTTAGGTTTCTGTATCCTATCTGTATACCGGGTGTAAATAGACTGCTACCATTGAATGAAACTACATATTCTACCGACCCTACTGAACCACTTTCTCAAGAGTCATACTCTACCGACATACGGGCGAGTTTAGAGAGAGCGTCGTCCGTGAAACTTCCAGCTGTTTGAGGTCAACGCTCTCTCTAACCTCGCCCGTATGTCCGCGGAGGACAGCCTTAGTTTAGGAAATAATTGAGTTCCAAACAAAAATGCGTGAACCCTAACGCACCGACATACGGGCGAGTTTAGAGAAAGCGTCGTCCGTGAAACCTTCAGCTGTTTGAGGTCAACGCTCTCTCTAACCTAGCCCGTATGTCGGTGCGTTAGGGTTCACGCATTTTTGTTTGGAACTCAATTATTTCCTAAACTAAGGGTGTCCGCGGGTATGACTCTTGGGAGGAGTGGTTCAGTAGGGTCGGTAGAATATGTGGTTTCATTTAATGGTCGCACTCTATTTACACCCGGTATGTTCGCCTTGAACTAGAGAGGTAATGAATTTCTTCCACCCACCTAATCAATCTATCACAATAAATAAACTAGCCATTGCATTATTCATTCTCTACCCCGTTTTCGGCTTGGGCGGTTTTTTATAACCCCATAAAGTCTACACGTTGACCAGGGTGGTCACTGAGATGAAAATAATAAAAAAACGCATCCAAATCCGTTCAGTTAAAACAGAACATACATACATTCAGACAGACAGACACCCAAACAAAAATTCTAAACATTGTTTTTTTGGCCTCAGCCACTTCACTTAAAATTTCACAAAAATATTAAATGTACAGACAAGACATTTTGACTACTTTATTATTAGTATAAAATATATATTGAAGTATAGATATTTGATTTTGTACAGACATAGCAGTCTGAGAGCCGGCACTCAATGGAGACTGATTTACTACAATTTCATATCTAGGGAGTTTTTGACAATTCAATTTTAATGTCAAGAGCTTTTAATATATTATAGGCTAATTTTATTTAGATATTTTTCCCAATATATAAAAACGAATGATGTACTTCATGCGAAAATACTGAGCAAGGAATCAGTAAAGCTTCTAGGCTACTCTATGTACTAACAGTATTATTTTTGCATCCATACGTGGGACGCACTATAAGTTTCCGGAATGAATATGAAAAAATACTATTAAAGGTACAAAATTAATTTATTGTTTTTCAAAATAATCTCCCTTGGCGTCTATGCACTTTTTCATTCGATCAAACCAGTTTTGAAAACTTTTGTGCCACTCCCCTGTGGTGACCTCTGAAACGTGTTTTTCATACTCCTCGACAGCCTCTTCTGGTGATGAAAATCGTTGACCGCGTAATTGGTTCTTAATTTTTGGGAACAGAAAAAAGTCACAAGGTGCCAGGTCGGGACTGTATGCAGGATGACTCATGAGTTCTACATTTTTCGTCTTCAAAAAGTCGTTTGTCTGTCTGGCCGTGTGAGAACTAGCATTGTCGTGGTGCAGGATGATACGGCGTTTACGGTTATTTTTACGGAGTTCGTCAATAACTTCCGGCAAACAAATGGTCGTGTACCAGTCACTATTCACGGTACGACGATTCTCTAAAGCAACAGTAGCCACGTGTCCATTTTTATTAAAAAAAGAAGCAATCATCCGCTTAGATGCACTTTTCACGCGCGCCACTTTGGTTGGTTTCGGCTCATCTTGAAAGACCCATACGCTCGATTGCTGCTTTGTTTTGGGATCGTAGCAATAAATCCATGTTTCGTCACCTGTTACTATGTCCCACACCAAATTTGACGCACTTTCGTTGAATCTGGTAAGCATGGCACTGCACCAAGTGACGCGGTCCGTTTTTTGAGCCTCGGTCAAGTTGTGTGGGATCCACCGCGAGCACAGCTTTCTCACACCCAAATGTTTGTGTAGGATTGATTGTATTTGACTCATGCCTATTTCTAAGGATGCGCGAATTTCATGGTAGGTCACATGCCTGTCTGTTTCAATCATACGGCGCACAGCATGGATGTTTTTGTTGGTCACAGCGGTGGACGGCCGACCATCGCGAGATTCGTCACTGAGATTGATACGACCACGCTTGAATTCTGCAAACCAGCTATAAACAGTCGTCTTGCATGGTGCTTCATTGCCAAAAGCTGTTTCAAGCCGAGCGATGCTCTGTTGAGCTGTCAAATTACACTTAAAATCGTAGAAAATCATACTACGAAAATTTTCCCGAGTTAAATCCATGTTGATGCAGACACACAATTTTTTAAATGGCGCCACAAGGTAAAAACAAAAGACAGTCAGATGAAACAAACTGCATTCTACAGCCAAAGAGTTCTATTTTCAAAAGTTGCAATAAATTTTTAAATATTGTTTATGTAAGTGGCCAGTTCCGGAAACTTTTAGTGTTACCTATGTATAAAGGAACACAAAGTTCACCTATACCATAGTAAAAACAGAATATTAGGATAACTCCCGCGCCTCGCGATACTTAAATGCCTATTGTTGCAGGATCGTTACTCTTGGTTTTGTAGCGAAGTCTCTAGTTTTATAGCTGTTACAAAATCTTCGCCTTCGGATACGTATGTATCATGCTTGTTAATAATTTCTTTAGTTTTCTCTCCAACAATGAGCAGCCCCGATTTGTACTGGCAAAGCAAGCATAAATGTTGCCGTTGTGTGCGTGCTGTGCTTCGTGCATACTGGCACGCACACATATTATCCGCGCTCGGTACCTTTATGTGAAGATAGCTTACTATTCTGTTTTTATTATGACTGTACCTCGGAAGAACCAACCAACTGGACAGGCCACCAACAGGCGAACCCCTCTGCCAAAGGTATAAACCCCGCGGGCATACCGGTTATAACAAAAACGATAGATGTCCCTGTGTGTGAATGTGATTGTGTGCGTAAAGTTTAAGCTAGTGTTTGAGTATTTTGTAGTGTGCGTGCATCGCGACGTTGCTTCGTCCCCCACCGAAAATGACGGACTTTTTTGCATAGAAATTAGTGCGCGGCTCCACTCCAGTTGGTTTTTTCCTCCAAGGCCTGTACCCAATACAATAACACAGAAAGTTACCAAATTACCTGTAGCAGTATCCCACCCTCGCACCATGTAAGGGTTCGAGCCGGTTACAGTGAGAACCTTGTCGCTCACATGCAGTAGTTGAATGTTGCCCGTTGAGGCGCTCTCCAGTACGTGCCGCCATACTACCTGGCCTGGAACAGTAGTGGGTATATACGAACAGACTGAGTTGGAACTAATTATTAGGTGCCTTTCGTTTATGTAGCCAAGAACATACTGGAGACTCGGTAAGTGGTCAGGACCAATTTTCAATTACCCTGTCTGTGAAATACGCAAAATAAAATGGAATCTTCCTGTACTACGTAAATTGAGTTGAGGTTGTTAAGCAAACATAGAAGCACAAAAAAATCGTTTTCGTATTTCGTAAACAGGGTCATTGAACCTTGATCCTGATCACTTACCGAGTCTCCAGTATAAATTTTAATATATAAACGAAAGTCACCTTACATAGTAAGTGAAATTGTTTTTGATAGAAGGTAGAAAGCACCCTTCTGTAACAAGAGGAGAGGGCATATAAAGATGAAAAATTTATTTAAAATGTATTGATATTTATTCCTTTTCATAACAAGTAAAAATGTAAAGCTCCTGAACAGTTATTTATTGCTTATATTTAATTACTGACATCCTATTATTATTTGAAATAGTTAATAATTTACACTCAGGCAGTAAATGCTATAAGAATAAGCACTTTTTTATTGTCTGTTGGAGTTTTTAGGGTTCCGTAGTCCGACAAGAAACCATTATAGTTTCGCTATGTCCGTCTGAACAGAAAGACAGAAAGCTGTAATTTGGCATGGATATACATATTAATCACGCCGACAAAATGGTAAAATGAAACGTCAAATATATTTTTTTTAAAGGTAACTTCTCAAACACGTTAATTGGGGATGATTTTTAGGGTTCCGTAGTACGTTAAAGGTAAAAGGAACCTTTATGGTGAGACTCTGTTGTCCGTCCGTATGTCACTCTGTTGTCCGTCCGTATGTCACAGCCTCATAATTTTAGCATTGTTTAAGATAAAGACTTGAAATTTGCTACAAAAATAGAAATAATAAAAACATTTACCTACTTACACAATATGGTGTGAAAAAATTTTAAAAATTTCTAATTGTTAAAAATATTTCCAATAGAAAAGAGAGAAAAATAAAAATATATCCTAAAACCATATGCGTCGATACCAATTGTAGATATTAAAGAGCTGATTATAAAAATATATACTTTTACTATATTTACTGTCACCGATTTCGAGAAATCCTTGAAAAACCACAAAGAAACAAACATAAACTAGCTTTTCCAAAATTAAGACTTGCCAAAGTAGGTACCTCTTTTGTAGGACATGGTATAAGATTTTACAATAAGCTTCCAGAGGAGGTCCTTAGTTTGCCTGAAAATAAGTTTAAACTATATATTAAGCAGGGACTACTTAAGAAAGCTTATTATAAAATCAATGATTATTTGGATGACAACGAAGCATGGTGTAATAAATAATAATAATCTTATTCAATATTGTAATTAATAATTAGCATATTTTAATACTGTACGATTCCTCTAAAGGCTTAAAATTAATTAATATGTAAACTTACTTTGTTAAAGGTAATAGACAATATGAGACGGGTTGACTAAGATATATTTTTTTCTCGTGACTAATTCCCGCAGTCTTATATTTTTTTATGCCTTTACTTGAGTAGGTATGTATATGATTTTGTATCATATGTTTTATTTTGAAAAAAGGAATGTTTGCTAAGTTTCTTGCCCTTCTTCTTAGCAATACTAATCGAATGGTGCGGATGGTTAGGTATTATGTATATATATTATTTTTATTCCTATATTTCTATATTTTATGCAAGTGTATAACTTTATTACATTTTAGTAGCCCACCCTTAATATTTTTTGTATGTATTTCCCGTTTTTATTTATGAACTTATTTCTTCATTGCATTATGTACCTACATATAATATTTTTATTCCTAGATTCCTCTATTTTATTTATTTTTTATTTATTTATTTATTTAAAAACTTACGACTATCATTTATTTATGCAGGTGTATATTTTATTTCCCGTATTATTTTATATTTTTTTTATATTCTAAAGATATATTATATTGTGAAAATTAACTTTGACTTGTAGAAAGTATACTTAATGTATCTATTTTGCAAAAATAAATATTTTGATTTGATTTGATTTGAGAAATGCATGTCCCCCCCTTATTTCCAAAACTGGTAGACCGAAAAAAGTTACGATTATAGGCCAGGAAAACTATAGCGATTAAAAAAAAGTTTATTACAAACGAGAAATGTAAAAAAGAATGTAAAATATAAAATACAATATCGGTATCAAATTGTAGATATTAAAGAGCTGATTATAATAATCTTTTACTATATTTACTGTCACCGATTACGAGAAATCTTTGAAAAGTCACAGAAAATGTATGTCCCCCCAATATATGTGTGATGATACAACTGTGACTGTAAAGGGAAAAGTTAGAGGGCAGCTCTCAAACAGGCACAACTTGATGGCAGTATATCCATCCCTATTCCTGGGCCTTAAATAAAACAGACTATTGACAGCAGCAGCATCACTGGTGTGAGTATTTTGGCACCATGATCACTATCCCGCCTGCACAGCATGGGTGAGTATGGGCATTTCTTACAGGAGGACTGCTGAGAGTGGTGAAATCTTGGAAAGGCCTATGTCCAGTAGTGGATGAAACGGCAGATGAATGGATGGATTAATTTATCCTGTCCCAACAAACAATAAAATGTCCCAATATCTTCACAAATCCCACAATGAATTCATTACTTAATTACAGCCACTGCATAGAGACGAAAGAGACTTGAGTCCTTCATATAAAGACACCTCCATTTAACAGAACTCAACTCTAAAATGCTCTTTAACAATGTCTTTTCAAAAGAAAAAAAACACTTTTAGCTTTTAAGACTTGCAAATTAACAATTTTCAAAAGAAAAAAAAACACTTTTAGCTTTTAAGACTTACAAATTAACAATAAATTTACCCTCAGTTTTAGTCTTATGATTCGAAGCTTTAGGGTTAAAGACTCAGTCTAGCAACTTGAAAGTTACGAGAGAAAATTAGTTCACACAGATGAAAAGTGTCAAAGAAGTAACTATAATATAATTTGCAGTTTTAATAATTTTCATGGGAATTCTGCTTTACCCACTAAAACCGTTATTCACAAAGCCAACTAGTCATTTTTAGGGCTATAAAAAATCAGATGATTCTATCCAACAGAGTTTTGTATATGTTTGTATATATAAGTTATTTTTCCTTTTCACTATATACAGATATTATATCCAGCCTGGTAAATCTAAATAAAATGTTAAAACCACAGTAATGTTAAACTCACCAGTTTTCAAATGCAAAGCAGCCAGAACATTTTCTTCTGTGGCAACTATTATTTTCTTGGCTGTATCAAACTGGGCGAATTTTATTCTCCCCACGTAAGTTTGTCGCCTGAAATGATGAGGAAATTTATAATTCAATCAATTACCACTACCGTGACAGCAAAATCACATAACCTCTAAAATACACTTACCAGTCGAATTTCCCTATTTGATCCTCGTAAATGCATACCGAAAGATTAATTAAACTAAATAATATAATATACCAATTCAGACTGTTCAGGCATTTTAATATATCCAAGAAATAAGTTTTAAAACGAAATGACAGAACCCCCATTTCGGCAGAAAATACTGGTGTTGCCATAATTTCGAATTTAATATCTACCAAAGTACCAACCAATAACCAGCGAAAAACCAGCTGTCAGAACCTTGGATAAATAAAACAAAAGGAAGATGCGGTACTACTCCGCTTCCCGCGTGCGGCCCTGCAAACATAATAGGCCTGTTTTGTGCAGCTTGTCTCGCTCGCGCCGCTGTCGAAGCTTGTCACTCTGTCTCTGTCGTTCGGTGGCGCTTGTTTAAAAGAGAGGTCCATTTTACAGTTGATGATATAAGAACGCACCGCATCTACCTTTTGATAAAACAATAGTCTTAACAAGTAATCTGACCAAGGAGCTTCTTGAATCCATCCAATCAACATAAACACCAGGTAGTCGTTCATAAACTTACACTGGGTTGGGTTTCCAGTGGCAGAGTCAGTGTCGCTACACCAGCCAGTGTCGAATTTTTCAACGTCAACGTTCTCAAGGTTCTTAGAGTTATATCTTTGCATAGACGCATGTCAATATGACAGTTAAAAAACAAAACTAATAATGTTCGTTTCGAAATGAGTGAATTTCACTCGCAATTATGCGAATTTCACCACAAAGCGTTCAAAAATTGACAAGACAGTTTTCTGACAGTTGCTCGAAGTGTTTTGAATTGAAACGCTTCCGAGTAATGCGAAAATCACACTGGGTCACATTTGTGCAACCAGATTTTTCTTTCTCTTTTTCCTATAATATAGGACCTATATTGATATGTTTCTTTCTAATAAACGAGTGAAATTTCACACTATGATCACACATTTTGAAACGCTTCCTATTATATTGGAAAAGCGTGTCAAATGGGGGACCACCGCGTAACCATGTTTGCCTCCGATGAAATTGTACGAATACAGCACAAACATAGAAACCAAACATTAATAATAAACGCATAGAGTCGACTTGAAGAAATTTTAGCTCAGTGAGTTACGGGCTCTT
This sequence comes from Ypsolopha scabrella, assembly GCA_910592155.1. Lineage (NCBI taxonomy): Eukaryota > Metazoa > Arthropoda > Insecta > Lepidoptera > Ypsolophidae > Ypsolopha > Ypsolopha scabrella. The sequence continues at coordinate 9,992,876 of OU342968.1, read as the reverse complement.
TTAGATATAAATATTGCTTGTTTCCAAACAAAATATATACGAGAGATTAGTTTAGGTATTAACAAATATGTTTCAAGTATAAGCCAGCCAAAACAACCCATTTTTATACGTTTCTTCGTACCATGCAGCTTAAATGTCGCTTGGTTTTTGTATGGAAACTTGCCAACGCTATTTAATCCTTGGGTTTAGTCTGTATGTCTGTGGAATATAGTGAAACTAGTCAGGCTAAATCTGACTATATAAAAATCGTTAGTAGCCGTTTCAATAGCATTAAGAATCTAAACCACGAATCTTTCAGTGGTAAAACGTCAAACGACGTTTGGAGTGTGTGTGTGTGTAGCAACACGGCCAAATTGGTTCAAAAACTCAGCGTTGCAACCAGAGTATTCATAACCAGCCTAGAGTTCTTTAACAAACGCACTTCTAACATAAAACAACATGCATGGTGAGCTGCCCCCTGATTCTGTATCGTAAAATCAGTTGACAAACCAAGTGCCTATCGTCTAAAACATACATATCCGCTTATCTAAGGATACGTTCGCACTTGAAATAACGTCTCTATTCGTTAATGGTTCAATACCCATTGAAGGTTATTTTGGAAGTTCATTTTTTATCTGTTTTTGGTGAATAGCAACTATAGATGTCCACCGACACTGAGTTACATTATAGGCCCGCTGTTAAATAGTGGCGCGGACTCTACGTTGGTTTTCTGTAAGTTGGCAATACTTTATTGAAAGTTGGGAAGAGGTTGGCATCGTTCTAATTGGTTAAAACTGTATGACAGAAAAAAACTAAATGTGAGGATTTTGTGTTGGATTTTGATCGTTGGCTAAATGTAAATGACTTGCGTTATGCGCATGCATACACATGAGCAATAATATTGCACACAAACTTATACGGCCACGAATATAATATTAGATGTTTTATTGACATCAACAATTAAAATGATAATTAATTTACTACTAAAAGATTTGTGGTTTAGATTCATAATTATAAATTGATAATATTATATGTTATATTTATACACTTAATAACATGACTGTGTTATTTACGGTTTGGAAGTGGACACTTTTTTGCATATTGTATGAGAGGAGGTTAAAACTTGCACTTCACTGGATACTGTTTATCACGACGCGGAGACCAGATTTTATGAGACTTTTCAGACAACTCTTAGAACGCAAAAATGATGGTATTATACGAGTTTCCAGCTTATTATCTCTCATTCCAAGGTTGACCCTTTTTTATGCTTAAATGATTGCATTAGCAATATAAATATTGTATTGCGACTTCCCTAGAGTTTAGACTTTTGGCACCCTTCGAATACGGAACTTTAAGGCGGTTACGTTTTGTCCCGGTACAAAGTGCATATCATAATATTGTTTTCCATAATTTTAAATTAAAAGTATGCAATAAATGCCTTTTAAAGCAATATGCGGAAATAGTTTATTTACAATAAAGTCTTTACAAAAAATTATGTAGTTCAATGTATTATATTAACAGACTTTAAAGCGTGTTTACAGTTGTAATGTAATGCATTCAAAATGTAATGCATTCAAAATGTAATGCATAAAATTAAATAATTTTCATGTGATCACCTAATTATTAACAATCAGTTTGCGCGAATTGCTATAAAACACATTTATTGCATAACTTTCATTTTAAAGTAAGGAAAACAATATTATTGTGTGCATTTTACACCAAGATCCTCCGTTAATTACCACCTTAAGAACTTACGGTAAATAATAACAAATAGAGATGCAAGAAATAGTGATTTGGCCGAATACCGAATATTCGGCGGCCGAATATTTGGTGAGCAATCTCTGCATTTTGCGCGTACACTCGTACAGGTTACGTTACGACCTGTCCCGGTGCGGGGGCACGCAGGGGCGACGGGGTGGCGGCAGAAAGCTCATTTTCGCGCACATCGTGCGTGTCACGGGTGCGCTGTGTTTGTGTTTTTTACTTTTGTGATCGTAATTTGTGTTTGATTTTGTTAAATATAAGTTTTTTCCAAAAAACAATTGAAAAGGTTTAACTTCAATAATCTGCCTCCGATTAATTTTAAATATTAATAATACTTACGTAGTTATTTAAATAGCAAATTGTAGTGAATAAAACAAGTTTTTCTGCCAACTTACCAAATATTTACTTTCTGATTAAAATGTGTTTTTATTTTCATTAGTAGGTATTCGGTATTCGGCCGAATACCGTCTACTATTCGGCCGAATACCGAATATTTAAAAAATTGCCGAATAGGCCGAATACCGAATAGTTGCCGAATATTCGTTGCTCTTTAATAACAAAACGATATAGATGCTACAGAAACATTTAAGGCGACTGAAAACTGGTCAAGTGCGAGTAGCGCTACAATTTAAAATACAATATTATTCCACAAGCAGTTATGGGTATATAACCAACATAACTTGAAACTTATTATGATGCAAGATTCAAGATTATTTATTTGTGAACCAAGGGTATAAAAGTAGGTGTAGATAGATGCAATAAACTTTATGTATCCAGGGGGCCTAAATAAGTTGGTATTTAATTTAATGTAATATACAAATATTCATTGACTGTAAAAAAAAGCAACCGTAAATTAATTGAGTGGATACTTTTATGCCGTTTCTCAATTACAGAGAAAGGAAGGAAAATGACGGCGCCCTTGCTTACGAGGTCATTTTTATCATTATTATGGTCAAACAAGCATTAACTAGAATAAGGAGGAATAAAAATCGTAATAATCTTTGAACAGATGCAAATTTGCCCTCCCAATATGAGATTATATAAATAAAAATAAAAAAAAGCATAACAAAATTCGGTGCCATGAGCTTTTCGCGCCTTTTTTCAGACCATGCGTTAAACGAAACGGACAATGCTGCTAGTGAAAAAAAAACAGAGGAAAAATAATGGTAGAAAACATTTCATGCGATCACACATATATATAAAATCGTATAATACCATCATTTTTGCGTTCTAAGAGTTGTCTGAAAAGTCTCATAAAATCTGGTCTCCACGTCGTAAGTTATTCAAGGTCAAAGGTCACAAAATCGTATTTTCACGATTATCTAGTTTTCTATAGCTCCAATTATGTTAACATTTATGATAAAATTGTAGAACAGAAATTTTGCGACAAATTTTGTTCCAAACATTTTTTCATGCGCTCAACCATTTTTGAGATAGAGGGCGGAGAGCGCACAGTGCTCAGCCATACATAATTTAATGCAAGGTCAACTGTTTATCTCGATGAATAATATCCTGTATATAGCTATTAAATACGATTTACTTTCAGAGCATTAGTGTTGAAAAAGTTGACCTTGCATTACTTGCATAGTATGTATGGCTGAGTACTGCGCGCTCTCCTCCCTCTATCTATATAAAACGGTTGAGCGCATGAAAAAACGTTTGGAACAAAATTTGTCGCAAATTTTCTGTTCTACAATTTTATAGCAGATGTTAACATCATTGGAGCTATAGAAATCCAGATAATCGCGAATACACAATTTTCGTGACCTTTGACCTTGAATAACTTACAACGCGGACACGAGATTTTATGAGACTTTTCAGACAACATTTAGAACGCCAAAATGAAGGTATTATACGATTTCCAGCTTATTATCTCTCATTCCGAGGTGAAATATTTCATATGAGTGGGGTATGCATGGTGGTACAAGATTCTTTGTGCACGAGTCTGACTCGCACTTGGTTGATTTTCAATTTTAAACTTGTTCAGTATAATCAATAGAGAATGTCCATTTACAACTAAGGAAACAAATTATTCCTTCTAATTTACGAGCTAGGGATTTTCAAATAAAGAACTATAGACAAGACCCGTGATATACGGAAGGACAAATAGGAGAGTGACATTATTAGGGCTTAGTTTTGCTCTTGGGTTACGGAACCCTAAAAATAATAGACTCTGGTACTACAGACAAATGCTGCAACCATTGATATCTATTCTTCTAAGGCTGCAACTTTATACAAATTTACAAATAAGCCAAGTCACCGCTAAGAAGCAACAGAAGCATAGCAATGGCAGCGGTTTACAAGGAGTGGAATTACTATGGAAAATAATCAATTGTATTTATTTACGTGTGCGTGCCGGGCTCGTACGTACACGTGGGTAGACTTACTTAGGTTACGTTTGGAAACGAGTGAATTTCACTCGGAGTGATGCGAATTTCACACTAGAGCGTTCAGGGCCGGATTTAGATGTCTGGAGGCCTCGGGGCAGCAAAGGAGTGGAGGCCCCCTGACCCCAAATTATTTTCCAAATAAAATGACCAATTTTTTTTAGTCGAGTTTTTCAATAAATTATGTACCTACTGTGAAACCAAGTAGATTATTTTAGTATTTAACAATTTGTTAAAAACAAACATATGTAAATATAATCGGAAACAAGAAATATCTGAAATTAAATTTCTAAAAAAAAAGTGCTTACAGGGCCATTTGAGATTTTGATATTTTATTGATTGCCTGATTGGACAAATGTGACCTGCGGACAAATATAGATCAATGATTTCTGTTAATATTTAAGAACAATATAATCATGTTTGAACAAAGTACTGTAGGTAAAACAGCGAGAAAAAATGTAATTTAAAAGAATTTGAAAGATTTTTTCCCGAAGTTTCTATTGTGGGGGCCTCTGTTTTGTGGAGGCCCGGGGCAGTCGCCCTTGTTGCCCTCCCCTAAATCCGGCCCTGAGAGCGTTCAAAAATTGACCCGAGTTAAACCGACGGTAACCGAACTGTTACCTGACAGTTGCACGGAAGTGTTTTGAAACGCTTCGGAGTAATGCGAAAATCACACTGGGCCACCTGATTGGTGCAAACAGATTTTTGTTTCTCTTGCTCCTGTATAGATCTGTCTCTTTCTAATAAACGAGTGAAATTATGCACTATGATCACACGTTCTGAAACGCTTCCAACATAGGTGTTTCAGTTTTTTCAAAACCATGGTTACCGAAACTCAGCCCGACTTTTTTTTTGTACGCCCATGCCTCTTTCATAATGTAACTTTTAATGATAAATAAGTTTCGTAGGGACAGGACACTATTTTGAAATATTTACTGAATTTATCAAACCGGTCTAAAGTTGCACTATTTGACTGTACATCTAGCGAGATTAGTAGATTTAACAAACCTTTTGACGCAACCTCCTTGGTTTTAGCCATAGAGATAAAACTCTGTCTACGGTTTTGAAGTCTCAATTTAAAAAGAAGGTCTCTCTAAACTTATCCTTTATCCTGAACACTAATTTTAATTTAATCTAAATACGGAACAACCAGCAGTGTAAGTCTATTTAAAAGAGTTCTAATATGACTGTTCATGCCGAAGCCACATCTTTTCTTTGACATTAAGTATGAAAGCAAGAGATGCAGCGTACTTTTTTCCTCGTATGGGAAATGGGCAGGCTGTCCCTATACACTTGCCCGTCCCTAGGGAACACACTAACAATTTATTCTTAATGTACACAGAAAACTTAATAATAAAATACATCTTAAAAGAAATATATAAATCAATGAATGAATGACCAACGGTGAAAGATACCTACCTATATAATTTAAGTAAGGTATTCGTATTATGCACTTAATAATACTTACCAATAAAAACAAGATGAAATGAAAAATACCTAAAATAAACTAACAAGTTAAAAAATAAATAATATACTTACTACATAAAATTTACATGTACGTACACAGTATTAATAAATAAATAAAGATAAAATATAGTATATACTTATATATAACTTTAATTTATACAGCTAAACTTATATTGGAGGCTTGGTAAGTGATTATTAACACGGATCGATAACACTTTTTGCAAATTTTGCAAAATAAAATCTTGACATCCCATAGTAATTGACTCGGGGCTGGGCTTGCGTTTGTAAGGAACACGAAACCTTGTATATTTATAAATATAGGTACCTAAAACATATACCTTCCTAGAACATAAACATACATTATCGGAGATAGTGCTCTTTTAATTTCCTTTTGAATACACAAATGGAAGGACTACACTATTATATTGTACACACTATTATATTATACACAATATTACCCAAAACATTCAAGGGTAATATAATTTCCTAATTTTCAGAATCGGATCAGTATTTCCGGAGATTACCTGCTACATCCAAACAAACTCACAAACACTTCCTCTTTATAATATTAGAGGAGACTAGCCTTTTGCCCGCGGCTAGTGGCTCCACTCCCGTTTATTAAATCTCTGCTTATTTATATTGGCGGAATTTTATCAACACTCCATAAAACGTATATATAAGGTCCTACAATCCATCCATCCATCAGCCTGTTCCATCCACTGCTGGACATAGGCCTTTCCAGGATTTCGCCACTCTTGGCGGTCCTCCTGGAAGAAATGCCCATACTCACACACGCTGGGCAGGCGGGTTGGTGAGCGCGGTGCCAAAACCCTTGCACCAGTGACGCCGCTGCCCGTCACCAGTCTGATTTATATAAGGGCCGGCAATTGGGGATGGATATACCGCCATCCATCGGTCCCAGGCGAGTTACAAACAAAAATGCGTGAACCCCAACGCACCGACCGACCTACGGGCGAATTTAGAGAGAGCGTCGTCCGTGAAACCTGAAGCTGTTTTTTGGGAAAAGTAGTTCAGTAGGGTCGGTAGAATATGTGGTTTCATTTAATGGTAGCGGTCTATTTACACCCGATATATTGACCAGGGTCACTACGATGATAATAAATAAAGCCGCATCCAAATCCGTGGGTGTGCCGACCAAAACAAGCTAAATCGGCAGTCATGGTTAAGTTGATTTAATGACTAATATTTCATTAATAAAAATAAGAAAAACATATTTAGTATCACAGAAAATGTAAGTACACTTTATCCAAAGCAAAAATTAAAAATAATTTATAACAAAACTATTTAAACCAAGCCCAAAATGTAACAAAGGTGTATTGGCGTTTAAGTCATTTTAACAACTTAACTGTGGAATTTTATCTCAAACTTAATTTCAAACAATCACCAAAATATCAAATACAATTTGTCCGACTTGCATTTTAGAAATATTGCCTGGCAATTTAAATACGATATATTGCATTACATTTTTAGTATGGCCGGGCAGCATTTACCACGATAAACACGACCACGAGAGAGTACAGAGCGAGGTGTCTAATGGTCGTACGCTCGGCGCAGCCTTAAATAGTTACCGAGTTAAAACGGAACATAGATAATAAACGGACAGGCACACAGAAAAAAACTCTAAAAATGGTAGTTTTGGCGTCAATACAATACTAATAACCAAATTCATATAAAATTTTGCAAAAATATTCTACGTAAAGATACGACTTTTTACTTAATTATTATATCTATGTCTTTTGATATAATCGTCCTGACTACAATTATTTTCTATGTTTTTATTGCGAAATCCATCGCTTTGGAATACTCTAAATATTATTATTAGAGTGCATTACAAACCAGAAAAGATAAATCAGAAACAAATGTAAAGACAAGAATTACAAAAAATTTCTCAGGCCAGGATTCTTGGTCTGTGACCCTAACCTATCGATAATAAATATATATATTCTTGTTCATTGATCTAATTGTCTGGTCTGGAGTGTCTTTAGCGAGGCCTGTTGGCGAGGCCACAGGCTGAGCCACACCTCTGATTAAAATTACTATTACCGAGCGAATTTACATACAGACTAAAATGATCATTACTGCTTAGCTGCCATAAGTTAAAACGTAAAGATAAAAAAACATAATTTTCATTGATATAACTCCCATTTTATATGGCAACTGATTTAGCGGGAATTTTCTATTCAAACTTAAAATAGCTGTCTGCGTAACCTACTCAAGAATATTTAATTATGTTCGTCAAAAACTTCAAAAATGTGTACACAACTACCTAATGTAAGGTTGTAATTACATTGGTCACAGACCAACACATGGTGCATGTGTCGCATTTAAATAGTTTAATCAGTTGTTTTATAAAACAGCTCCGTTATGTGATTGTTATTGCGTTATGTTCGGCAATACTGCTACCCACGTTTAAACATAATGTGGGTTCACGTACTTTCATATTTTTTAAAATTTACAATTTGGCTTTTCATGTTACGATGTTTTACAAAACCACTTGAATAAATTGACCCAGAGCATTGAATAACGCGAAGAAACTGCGTGTTAAAATTTGTAAAACGTCATTTTATAAAACGGCTGAAATTTGTTAAGCTGTTTTACATGACGAAGCTTTTTCGTAAGGCAGCTGATTATGCATTAAGTTATGATGATAACCTATTTCCTTATGACGATGTTTTCTTCCCGTCAATGCAAAAACTTTTACTAAGGAGTCAATCCTGAAATAATTAAAAAAAAGCTAGTACAAATGTAGTAAAAATGCGAGCACGACTCTTGCCCTGAGGGTTCCGTATGTCGTTAAACACACAAACTTATTCCGACTTAACTTGACACTTGGGATCTGTTAAAACTTTTTATTTATCTAAAGGGTCTAATCGAGTTGAATTGAATAATAAAATATAGGTAATTTTCTAACTTTTCCCTACAAGTAAGACCTAGTTGTGAACAGAATTTCTTAGTCTAAGTCTTTCAGTTAACCGTCAAGGTTTTTATGGTGAGCCAATTTGTATGAAATTGATTACGTAAAGGGCAATCACATTTTCTACGTTAAGATAAAAGGATGATTTCTTAACAGGACTATAGATAAAGCCGTAGACTTTTGTAGGAGGTATTAGTTTAAATTTGTTATCTCTCACGGGGCACGAGAAAAAGGGCCTTGGCAAACAGACAGACAGACGGACAGCAAAGTGTTCGTATAGGGGAACCCTGAAATAGTAAGTGGTGCAAGTAAAAGTCCAACCTTATTCATACAAATTCCATCCCTTACCATCATCTTAAGTTTCATTCTTCCTAACTATTGTAGTTTCCTATTTTCGTGTTGTCCGTTACTTTAGTTCAATTGTATCTTGTTTTTTAAATAGGCATTCCAACACAGCTTTGATCGAAATGAATAGAACGAACATGTACACTAGGCTAGACGGCTTTCACATGGTGCAATCCAGGTGCATTCTCTTGCAATAACGACCTCTCGCTGCGTTATGCATTCCTAGGGTGACTAGATTTTATATAAGCCTAAGTATAGCTCGCCACGTTGCTGCCAATTCTTTTCCACATACCAAACTTATTTGCATTTATGAGGGTCTAGCGTGTTTTACATACAATGGGTATTTGAGTTGTTAAATTATTTGGAAGTAAATGCAGCCTTTGTGGTGTTTCCAGTACACGAAAATTTTGGATTTACTTACAATCTGTGTAGCTTTTGACTTATTTTGAGGGGATGCCAAACGTTTTCCCGAATATGGATTGTGAAATAGAAGTCACAGCTCACAATCATACACTCACGTTTCGTTGACGATTATTTACGTCCCAGCGTGATGGTTGGTGAGCCCTATCGCCGTACTTCGGGCACAAATATGGACAGACAGTTTGTTAAACTTCTAAAAGCAAGCAAACTGAACATAAATGTGCCCCTATGGGATTTGAATCCTCGACCTCCGGATTAGTAATCTACTACTCGAACCAGACTTCGTCACTTGACTGCTACATTAACCATATTATCATTACATTTTTCAAGGTGTTTCGTAAAAAATATATAATGATGATGTTTTATATTTATGGTCCATAGAAGCAATCTAATTTTCATTGTTATCATTATAAAGGACAATAAGTCAAACAATTTAAGCGACAATTTCGTTGATAGTAAGTAATCTAGGTATGTATGCGGTCTGCAGTCTGGTACACTGCAGTCTGCAATGCAGCATGCAGAATTATGCAATTTTACGGTGGCAACAAGCTCTTTAAAATATCGCTTTTATTCCTACCGAAATCCTATGATATGGTCTAAGAATTTTGATAACAGATGTTTCACATACTTATGATATGTACTACATATAACATTCGTGTACAAAAACCGAATTGCCCGAATACATTTTTAAATTTTGGACTTACGGGTATTAAATTATGTTTCGATAAACAGTTAATGTTTAGATCATTATATATAATCTAACAGGATTTATAAATCTTAATACAATGCATACCTATTACTCTTTCATTAGTCATTCATTATAATTAGCATTAGGTTAAACAAAAATTTTAAAATTAAACTAAATATCATGAGCCATCAGTGATATTTGCGTTGTCAACTTGTAAGGTCAAGCACTGCAAGTAAAGAGCTCACATGAAATACGATGCAACAATGGCCGAAGTATTTTTAAGGCTTCTTTTTAGGTATCATGTTATAGGTAGCATATTAGCAACTTTAGCAAGCAAAGTACATATTGATTTAACATATTGCATGTAAAAGGCCTTTTAAAGTATTGTTAACAAATAATGCGCTTGTTCCTACAAAATCGCGACAAAAGTTTATCGGTAACAAACTGAATTCAATGAATCTGGACGTTGCGGAACAGTCAATGCCAGTATCCGTTCTCACAGTTATCCTAAGAACACTAGGCAGCCTATCGCTGAATTGCGACACATTTATTAAAGTCTAGACTTGAGACTGGTGTGAAATTCGCACCGGCCATCGCTTTCGCGGTTTCAATGGTTCGGTTCAGATTGATCGAGACAAACCGGTCGATGCATGGGCCTTTCCCGTATGTGAATGCTGAAGAAGAAAGGGATACACAATGAGATGGGACGATGAAACAAGTAACATCTGTTTTTAACCCGTCACTAACCAAGCACTGCTTTAGGTACAATAACACCAAAGCGATAAATCTCTTTTCTAACTAAGGTTAGTACATCCTCTGGAGATATTCTTAAATTATTATGCATGTGGTAGATTTGCCTAATACAATTTTGAATTCTTGTTTTAGCTGTTTTATGACGACGGTGTAAGTGGGTAGCTAACTTTTTAGCATTTTATTGCATGCTTATACAACTTGGTCTCTCGTTAGTTTCACGAGACATTTAATTTAAGATTCTCGTTTGAGACGAGCACAACCCGTCAAGGCAGTCTCCAGCCGGCCAGCCGCGAGGTGGCGAGGGGGCGCTCAGACCGGATCTCAGACCCTCAAATAAAAACATCTATCGAAATAATAATACACACTGCTTGCTCGGGACAAGTACGCGAATCGAATGGCGTTGACCCCCTGAATATTCCCATGCCAACATGCGTACCAACTGGATATTTCTTAATCGTAGGGTGCTTAGCTTATAGGATCGTCTTTCAAATGTTTGTACTTATTAGCTTTTATTTTTAAGACTTGCTTTTATGGGAGCACCGCTATTTAGCCGAGATCTCTCTCGCTGTTTGCAAAAACTGAGGTGAAGATTCAAACGCATTTCATACGGAGCTCTATGAAAAAGTTCTTTGATGGCCCTATAATTATTACCTATGTATTTATTTGTTATCTTTTATCTCCTAGTGTAAACTAAATAAAAATCAACTCGTAATATTTATTAGGTAGTGGTTTAAAAGTTTTGTGTAACATACAAACAGACGATGCATTTTATATGTATAGAGAAGAAGATACTGTCTTGTATCGGAATGATAAAAACAGGACTATTGTTGTAAAAATCAAGTAACAAAGAAATCTAGATACGAATACGAACGGCAGAGGAGGAGAGGACATGGATAAGTAGAAAATTCAAATTGAAGTCCTGGCTATAAAAGAAACAGTACTTATAGGTACTCTGTGAAATGCAAATCACACTTGGCACACCCGCTTTTCACCGACGAATTATTACATTCCAAACGAGCTGTGTGGTAAGTGAGTCTTATCGATGTACTTTGGGCAGTGGACCAACGAAGCGCGAATACCGTACATAAATTATGTGCACCGTGGGGATTGAACCCATTACCTCCGGGTTAGCAGGGGAGCGCTCTACCACTCAGCCAAAGAGGCTATATAGATAGAATACAAGTAGTATAATAAACAAGTAGATCTTAATAGTAGCGGCCGCGGCTCAGTCAGAAAACTTTAGCTTCGCAATCTCGAGATGTACGTTTTCAAATTCTGCCGATTAAACATGCACAGCACAGCGTTTGTGTAGTTGTATAATACCAACTTGCTGATAGGTGAAGGGGAAAACATTAGGATGATGACGTAGGGACACGCTGTTTTTCACTGTGCTGCTGTGACCCTTCTTGGGACAAGTGGTAGAAAACTAGAAACATAGGTATACTGTGACATCGGTAACAATTTTGACACCACTTCTAAGATACATGCCATATCAATCACGATGATAAAGTCTGGGTGTAATTTAATGAAATCAAGTCCTTTTCAAAAACTTATCATTTGTTATTTATAAACGATTGCGTTAAAAAGATTTTCGTTGCCTTTAAATTATTTCTGTATAAAAATCAAGTCAGCTGATCTGACTTTTTGCGATTTGCATTATGGTAGGTTCTCGGTATTTTATTGGAAAACTATGATATACAAATACTTAGGTCATTTAACTCTCATTTGACAGCCTTTATCCGAGGCTTTGCCCGCATTGCATAAGTTTTTGTATAGTCCTAAATAAATGTACCTACCTAATATTGACCTACTCCCCAGGTTTGTATTGTTTTTGGTTCTCATTAAAATTATTTGCTTTATATGCCTTTTTTTTACATTCCTTACACCAGGACAAATGACCAACCTACGTTTGTAACCACATATATTCCCTTGGTCTCTGATATTATCTCCTGGGTACCTAGCATAGTAGACCATATCGGGCTTTGCCAACTCGATATACACTGCCTGTCTCTCTCTAAGTAGATCAACAGAGTGAAACAGAGTACTGCATCAAGCGCTATTGAGCTGACTAAGTAGACTAGCTGGTCAACAGACTTTGGTGAGCCTTGTTTTTGACCGCCATGATATTATATTCTAGTGATTGATCTAATCCTGTAGCCGAGATTGTCTTTGATGAGGCCGAAAGCCGACCTGCGTTTCAGATTAAATTTATATCTAGTATTATAAAGTAGAAAGGACGAGATAAGTATCTTATTAATATTCTTTTCTTTGTATCTGAGGTAAGAGTAAGTGTATGTTTCAATCTTAGAGTAACTCTAAGGTTTCAATTAAAAATGTACTGATATATATAAGTACCTATACATTTTCGATTTATCAACAAAAACGATTAAAAAATATAGGAACAATAAATCAACTCTTTCTGAGGAATTAATTAACTGGTTAACAGTTTTATTTGGAAGAACAGAAAATGACTGATTTAACAAAAGAACCCTTATATATTGAAACTTGATCTCAGGTTCACAAGCTATCTATGTATGGCTCTTTTATGTTTACTTGATCTGGATTGTATAATTTATCCATTCCATCTTTTTTTTCCATTCTGCTTTTGTCGAGTTGGTCATGCAAGGGTAGATAAACCTGTTGCTACTATGCAGGACAAAAAAGTCTTAATGGTTTGTTCGAACAATGAGAATGAAATTGTGATAGGTGAGAGTAATCTCTTTACACACAGTTATGTTTCTTGTTCTTTTATTTTGCGTGAAGATGTTCAATAGTTAAAGTAAGTTTTTAAATAGGGCTTTTATATGTTACCAGACAAAGCCGATTTTAGGACAAATTAGTTTGGCCTAGACCAAATTAGTTTTTCGTAAATCCTTCAGCGCAGAAGAGAGCTGGTAGGTTAGGTGAGAAGGTTAGACGTATGATAAATCGCACCATGTAGTAGTGCAAACGCAACAAGACCTCGTGGTTTTTTATCATAACCCAGAACCACTTTGTGCTAGGGCAAATTAATTTGTCCTAAAATCGGGGAACGTAATTTTTTTTTCATTAATTTGTAATCGGGGATTGCGAACATTTACGGTGCTGAAAGATTATGGGTATCATCAAAATCAAAGGTATTTTGTAAACTCAGAAAATGTTAAGTTGAGTGGTAGATAGAGCGCTCGCCTGCTAATGTTCCGTCCGCTGGATAGTTTTGTACCCTCAGATATGGTTCTTCTACCCCTTTGAGTGGCAAATAACAAAACCCATTTTCCATCACATGAGTTGTCTACCAGTAAGAAATCTGAATATTTTTTGGGTTCTTTCATTGCATACAATTTTCAATAAAATTATTTCTTGATGTGTTCAAGGTATTTTTGACACTGCAAATTTTAGACTTCTTCATAATTTTGTCATTACCTTTGTTTTTAAATGACGCTTTAGACCTGATTTCACCATACCCTGTTGGTTATTTCATAAATCAGACATTACGTAATGAGGGATTAAAATTAACAAGGACACTAACATCTCTGTTCATTTTGTATGTCCCATGTCGAAAATGTAATAAGCCATTAGTAAATCAAACATTAAGCGAATGAGTCGAAATCATTCACGGCACTTTTTTCACTAGTCGTATTAAAAGTTTCGTGTTTGGTAAGGCGACTGATTTGAAATGCCGTTTATTCTGTTGAATTCAATAGAGATCGGTTTACATTTCGTTTTGCTGGTTCAAATGTCAAAAATTTCGCGAGATAAGTCAGTTGCCGGTAGCCATGACAACAATGTAAACAATAGCAAAAATGGCCAATCCCAAGAGCTGTGGGTCTGTGTGGCAGTAAGGAAATCGTCGGTTACCAATCTAACGAACCCCTAGATCAGTCATTAAGTTTAACAACTCATTAATATAGCATGGTGGGACACTCGCTAACTTTAACAGTCCGTTAAATATAACAGGGGCGTGAACAAACTAACAGAGCATGGTGAATCTCTTTATAAATTGCAGCAACGGACGGAAGCTCTGGTGAAGCAGCTTTATTTTTACATTTTACTAACCATTATCTACTTCATTTTGAGTAAAATCTTGCGTTCAAATAATTGTGCTTCTTCTGGCTAATGATGATATATTTTATTTTTTTATTCATTTATTAAGGAAATAATATTATTAGATATTTTTCTGACCCAACGATCCATCGTGACAATTTTCCATGATAAATTCTACTAGAAAGATACAGTGCATAAAAATTATTTAGTATGTTCTTATTTTTGGTTGCAAAATAAACATATTATTATTATTAACTTGGTTCGCGCATGCCTACGCTAAATTAGCAACTGTCAGTACAAAAATCGACGAAAACGACATTGAATTAAAGTAACTTCCATATCAGCGCGTATTGCAAACTGGCTGTTACGACGATTGCTGCGATTCAAGATTCAAGATTCAAGATTCAAAGATTCAAGATTCAAGATTCAAGATTCAAAATGTTTATTTGTGAAATAGATACATAACGTATACGTTTTACATGTCAAATCTTATCTGTATAAAAATAATATTTTTTACAAAATTTTAATTGAGAAGGTGTTCTATTAAATCCAAAATTACGTAGTGGCGCTTGTCAGTTGTCATATAGGTGCATAACTAATGTTTTTTTTTTATAAGCGTAGTTATCCTTTTTGCAGTACCTAATAACTAAATAATCATCTCTGTCTCTCTTTGTTCTAATGGGGTCAAGTCTGGCAGAGACTTTTGTTTCGGGGGCGGGGGGCACATTCATTGAAACAACAATGTGAAAATTGTGAAAGAAACCCGTGTAATCAAATCACTGTACTATAATATTATTAAGTATCAAATTACCGCAAGTACCTTTATGAATAAACATTCCCGGTCCCGCGTATGTCACACCAAACTCCGAGCGGGGGGATAGATCCCACCTATCCTCCCCCCTGGACACGTGCTTGGGGTCTGGGGACGATAGCACTTGGTGAATGCCATCTTCCCTAATAAGCATCATCTCCGGGGATAGGACACCACCGGGGAAGATGGCATTTTATTCGTGCCAACGAAGTCGTTCCCATTGGTGCTGTCAACTGCTGTCACCGGGAACGAGGCCTTCTTTTCCCATCCTCCCTGTCACTGAGGCAGACCAACCGGGGAGGATGGTACCAAGTCTTCTTTTGATTAAAATAGTTATTTTTTTTTCAAGATTTTTGTTCTTTCTAATTTGGGGGTCTTGCCTTGAATAAAATTAATAAGACTAAAACTCATTAACAAACTAATTGCTTAAAAAGCCTTCGCTGATTTGGAAAATTGGTTTAAATCCAGCAAACATTTGCAGGTAAGTACTTTTATTTCTTATCGTGTTTATTATGCAGGGCACATGTCCACGAAGGCCGTAAATATCAATGACAAAGAACTCTACAAGAGCATACTTACTAACACATTGCCTTGGAAATTTGGCATCACATTACATTTTCGAAATGACTTACCTACGTTTGAAATAAAGTTTTTGTTGTTTTTGAGTTTTTTCCATAAAGTAGGTAGGTACCATCGAAGAAATGGTCGCAGACCTACTTTTCGCCCGTTTTGTAATGGAAATAAGAGCGAAAAGTAGGTCTGCGGCCGTTTATTCGATGGTACCTATTTCCTACGCAATCAGGCATCGTTGGCTTATTTTATCAAACAAATCTGACATAGGTAGGTACGGTACGCCTATAAAACTTACAGTCATAATACGTCACGTGCCCTTGAAATAGCTGTACCAAAATATAAACAAATAGTAACGTCCTACCTATCCAACAGATGTGCGACATGCAAGAGGACCTGGGAAATAGTTACCTATCTATTCAAATCGAGTTGGCAGAATAGGGAGAATGTTTCTACTAAGTTGAATATATTAATTATTTGGACGCTGATTCTTTTGAAGTAATGTAACGATAGAACCGCTAGAACTAGAAACACCAGCTAGGTAAGTAAGCGCTCATTTCATAAGATGACGTCATTTTAGTCTGGGCCCCTAATTTGACGTCAGTAGCCAGCGCGTCGACCCACAAATCTACAGACACAATACACCTACCTACCTACGGTATGGTACAACGAAGACGCCGACAGCGCGGGTCAATGAACTGTTGACGTATTAAAATACGCACAAATAGGTACCTTATCGCGAATGTAGTACGTTTTGGAGTGGGTTTGGTTTGCTAAAACGAAAATGATTATTTATAGAGACGTGCGTGAGTGGTAACATTTTTCTAAATTATATCATGTGTACTAAATGTTTAAGAAGTTGGACAAAGTTTAGTGTTCTCATTTAAAACACTGTGACAAGGACAATGGCAACGGAAATAAATTGATCAGTTTGGAATTAACCATATTTTTGGAGCCTGGCTGTTTAGAATTAGTCACAAAAAAAAAGAAATTAAAAAAGTCAATAATGACACTAGGTGCACTAATTGTCAATTACAAAAATAGTGTTGTGCAATGAATAATTCCCGGATTTTACGAAAGCAACAACGCCGGAAACCCAAAACGAGAGGTTTGGTTTTCTCCTCCGAGCGAGAGGTCGTCTTATTTTAAATTAAAAATACTAAAAGTTTTAATGCTATTGATGTCAAGAAAATGTGAGAAAGGAAGCAAAGCATGTATGACGCGCCTCTACACTATCTATAACCAACTTCTTTGTTATGAAAGAGTCTGCATTTATAAGTTACGCGATTTTCGACGCGAAATCAGCCCCGTGTAAGATTCATATTGGCAGTGAAAGGGACGTGTTGGATGGAACCTTGTACGCACAAAGCAAGACACCCGCAGTAGCCGCCTTACCTATCCACATAATGCGGCGGATACAGATCCGAGTTTCTTACACATACATATATGAGAACGAAGGCCAGTTCTGAATATATGTATGTGACGTGAACACATAGGGCTTCAATGATCAGCAGGTGTACGCGAACTTTAAGCAAGGGGCTATTGCGATTAACTCTTTTATCCCTTCGTTTCCATATCAAAGAGTAATGAACCTTGGTCTACAACTATCGGGTATATGTTGATTAGTAACCGTGTGATCTTTTTGTCTGCTGAATTAGATATTTGAGAAATCTATTGGAAATCATTATAGTTTTAAGCTAAATGAACTGTAAATACTTAAGTATGTGCCGAGGGATTTGCTTATTTATGAAGTTGTAATACTAATTGTAAATAATCTAATCAGCATTACGAATTTCAATTTAGATTTTAATAAGATTCTGAATTAACAAAATATACCTAAGGAAATTTACTTTTATATTACAACCTAATGATTAGGCCATTATTTTTGGTATTTAACTTATTAAATACTTATTTTTTCTGTGTGACTTTCTTAAGTACGTACCTATAAACTTTTGAAAACCTCTTACTAAACTTGCAAAGAAATTGCTTGTATGAAACAAAGACGAAGCTGGCAATGAATCGATTACGAGTAACGAAGGTCAGAAGGTTTGCCAGTGTGCGTATGTATGCAAGTATGCAGGCGAGCACAGCTCAGAGCAGCGTCGCTGCTGCACGCCTGCACCGCCGGTTGCAATACCCTCCCCCCTTTGCTCTTGGCTTCTCACTCGTCGCCGTCTCGCCGCTAGCCTGTCTCACCTCGCGGCCGGCAGCCTTGCGCGACGCGCCGCGCTCTTTCACATTCAAAATTATTCGCAACCATTGCAAAAATTTGCTGTGCAATAAAAATTCCTTCTTTCTTCAGTTACGGTTGCAATAAGTATTTATACAGGACATTTTTAAAATATTGCAAAAATTAAGTGCCTTTGTAACTTTCAATGCACTCCTCGTTGCATGTCCCGCGCGCGTCGTTATGAGAACCCCGTACTGGCGGTCACGTTGACGTCGCGCGGTGCCGCCATATCTGTCTCGGCCACCAACTAGCAAAATTAATAGGTAATTATTTTCGCGTACAGTGCTTTTGGTTTAAAATTTTGTAAAGTGCTAGTGTTATGTTAGTGAATTTATCAGTTTTTCTACCCCGTGCAATAATTCCAGTTGGATTCTATTTGGAATGAGAGTTGCGCGCCGGCCGGTTCTTATCGAGTGCAATGCAGTTGCATTCTCAACTTATTGCAGTTTTTCATTCGCCAAAGTTTCATGCGCGGAAAGTTTCTTCTGGTTTTAATAAACCTCGAGAGAGTTGCAAAAGTGTTTTAAAGTGATTGTATGATAGTTACGAAGAAGTGATATGTGTTACAGTATCTAAAGACCTGTCACAGATTGCTGTGTTATTTCGGTCATTGACCGCCGGATTTTGCATCTCTGTTCTAATAGTATCAATCAATCCTTGTTTTTTTTCTTAATTCCCGGTTTAGATTAATAATCAAAGAAATTTGTGTGTCCCTTCACTAGCGAATGCAAAGGACCCGCGCATTCGCTTTTTAAAATTTTACCTTCGCCCGGATGGAATGAGGAGTGCACAATCCCATTGTTTTACAGTTTCTTATGTTTGAACAGCATTTGTTTTTTTGTTTTTCGGACGATTAGAGACTACCATTTTCTTCCAAAATTGCAAAAATTACAAATTAAGGTAAATAACTGATAATTGCCCTTCCTGTAGTTAGCAAATTCATGTAATGAAGTCAGCAAAAAGTTAGTTGGTAATAACGCGTGGCTTTCTTGAAATTCTATGACATCATCTGTAGACTGGCCATGAAAAGTTAAACTCCCAAGATATCAAGTGTACTCATCCCTATGAAAATAATGAAATCTTGTGATAGTTGCAACAGACATTTAAGTGGTGCAGTGTGTGAATAAAAGTTTTATGAATTGTGCAGAATGGCGGAGGGCAATGGAGAAGTATCCATCGAAGAGGTACCTGGGAAAGACTCCGATGTTGGCCGTACACCGGATTACCGCAAGCTCATTGAGTATGGTTTGGATCCTAAGGTGAGTTCTCATTTATATTCCTGTCTTCATATCAATTTTAGACTGCTTTGTTCTAATAAATTAACTCCAAACCCATGTATTTACTCAGATTCATTATTTCTGAGTCATCTGTCATACACCCCGTTCAGTTTTTACAAGGCTTTGATATCTTATTTGCTTTTTTGTTTCTATGTTTGTGGTAGTACAGAACTCCTTTTTTATTGTAAAATGATTAGTTTAAACCAGGAATTGTTTATATTAGAGAAAGTTAAACTTTCATCATATCACCAGATGGCCATCAAAAGCCGAGCAATCTTTTCTTTAAAATTGTGGTAAAAAGCATGATTGTCTTTTAAAACTAAATACAAAGGCGTATTATACTGAATGTGCACATAATAGGGGCCAATTGCTGTTAACCTTCAAATTATCAGTGCTGTATGAAAGTATTATATGAAAATTTTATTGAAATGAAGCGTTAAATTCTTATAAGACTCCTATAGTGTTCTTTGTTTTGGAAAGCATAAGTGCAAGTTATGTGAAGTTTAATTACTATGCTAAGTGAATCTGTATTTTCCATATGTGAGACAATTTTTTTTTGTGTTAATTTACTTTCCTAATAATGTATCTTGTCAAAAAACCATTTAATACATGTAGTTAGTACCGACTACAAAAGCATAAATCATACTTTTTAGACAGATTTTGTTATATTTTTGGTATTGGCAACACCACAAACACATTTTTAATCAGAACAAATATTTCCTATGTAGTTCTGTGCATCCACTTTTAAGTATTTAAGGGATTTTTAGGCTATAAAATGATTTAGGGTATTTTCAGGTTTTAAAATTATTCAGGGAATTTTTTGGGGAAAGGTATTGAAGAAGAGTTTTGGGAGTAGAATGCAGATATATCAAAAGTGGTTTGCAGTTATCTATGGTCAGCAAGGAGTCAGGGTAAAACAAAAATCAGAGGGTGGCAATACTGGTAGTTTTACTGCACTTCCATGCACATTCTTATCATGGTTTCAGGTGTCAGAAAAGATCTAGTTTCTATACACTTAAATATACATAATAATATTATTGTCTTTCATGATCATAATACAGGTCTAGAGCACAACTGAGTCTGCCTCTGAGGTATGGGAGCATCACCTGTAATTTAGCCATGGTCTCAAACTTGCAATTAGGTACCTTCCCTAGGCCGCATTGTAGATCCTGTGTGCACAGCTCTTACAGAAACAATAACTGTTTAATTTGTAGCATATTAACTGATGTGTTTTACCATAGTTTTACTGGAGACATTTTATGTATTGGGTCAAATGGAATTCTCAACAGAGATTTTTTTTTATTTGCATCTAAAAGTTTAATTTTCTCTCTTTTAAGCAATGTTTTTAACTAAATTCCTAAAAGCTATAACAGCAAAAGATTAGTACAAGTACCAAAATAGTTAAGAGGAACATTGTTCAGTTCAGTATTTTCACTTATTCCATTACAAAAGATAGGTAACTAACTTTCCATTTTGTTATTAAACTGGCCAATCAGAATGTTTTTATTCTGTTTTGTTTTGCTTTCTCCCTGATATTATTTAACCCCTGGCATGGTTATCAGGACACCTGTATATAAAACTTGTAACTGTTGTGATGTATTTTTCTTTATGAAGGTTGTCGCTGTGCAGGTTTAACCTTGAGGATACTGATAAGATACCATTTGGATTAGGTTTTCTACTAATGAATTTTCTTTTAATTTGCATGTTTATTATTTAATATATTTTCAACATTATCACAGTTATTTAAGAGCTAATTTAGCTTTGCAAGTGTTTCTTTGTGTGAATGTTTATAAGTGACTCAAGTGGCTGTCTTTTAGAATGAAAACACATAATTTGAACCAAAGTATTGAACAGTAGTACAATCAGAAATACATTGCTATGGGCAGTAATTTTCCTCATTCCAAGGTCAGTAGTCTGGGCATGGAGGTCAATGTTTGCAATAAAATGTCCTCTGTTTTTTATGCATTGGTTTATTGTTCTTGTTACTAAAATAAAGCTGGACACTTAGTAGGGAGGGGCTGGTGTAATCTTTTTATTTTGTTCTCAAAATAAAAAATTAATTTACCAATTTTTCAAATTTATTGTAGGTATAGGTACTTATTTAACCCTTGTTACGTGCTTTTATGGCGTGAGTAAGACGTGTGGTCTTACAATATTATCGAGTGTTGCTAAATACCTCTGTGTTGTAAGTATACTTAGCTTACATGTGACCGACAAAATGTAGGGCATGCATGACATAATTCTGATAAATTAAAATAAACGGCTAAATATAATTCCATTTGTACGCAAAAAGGTCCAAATAAGTTGGCTATTGCACAAAATTCAAATTTTTCAGGGAATAAACATACTGAAGCGTGGTTACACCAACCGATTTATTGGGATCCTAACTAACTAGGATCCAAATTAGGATGCGCGAAGAAACAGACCGTCCTAAGCGCGATTACACTGTCCTAAGTTCAATCCTATCCTAGTTAGGATGCCGATAAATCGAATGATGTAATCACAGCTATAGCATATTAAAACATTTTTCTTTCTTGTTGTAATTTTTTTTTGCTTTACTTTAGCAAAGGTTCGTATTGTATTTGCTTTTTCGCTTACACTACATACATCGACCAAAGTGCGAAAGAGAAAGTACTGTAGAGCGACACGGATACCCCCGCAATGCCCCGCATATTAGGTTAGGCCGCGGTTGCTATTCTACCGATTCTGTCGATCTAAAAAACTAAATTTATAAATTTTTATAGTCTTTATCGTCAAACTATCGACTGAAACTGGAAGCGAATTCAATACGCTTCCGATTTCAGCCGATAGTTTTGATGGTAGAGACTAAAAAAAAACGATTTTTATCACTTCACGATCTAAATCGGTCGGATAGCGACCAGCGACCGCTATCTTTGTCGAGACTGCAATGGTCTAGCTAGATTATAGGCTCAACACCGTACACGTCCATTCACAGTTCGATCTTTGTTTGGCCTAATTTTACATGATTCCTACATTTTTTCTATGACCCAAAAACCATCGATACTTGCCTTCATTGTAAGTCTCTACGTATATACTATTATAGTCTGCCTATGTTAAATCTTGTTGTGGAAAAAAGAGGAAACTTATTTCAGGAAATTTTGTGAGTAAATTCCAAATGGCTGTAAGAGAAGATGTTCGTATTCCGACGTTCTCTTCAAACCTCTTTGTGTCACTAACTGTATAAGGGGGAAAATTGATAATGTCTTAATCTTTGAATCACCTACGACCGTATTCTACTAGGTACAGAGCTAGCGAACAAACGGGTGCGTTAATGTATCACGCACTTTCATTTGACATTAGTCAGAAAGAGCGCGTTTGACCATCCTGACCATTCGCGTGTTTTTGTTCGTTACGTGTGTACCCAGCATAAGGTGCTAACTTATTTGTGAAAAAATTCCAAATTTCTCTATGAGAAGACGTTCCTAATTCGACATTCTCTTCAAACTTCTTTGTGTAATTAACTACTGTTTGGGGGAATAGTTGATCATGTTTAAATTTTTAATCTTTGTTTCACCTACGTATTCTACTAGGTACAAAGCTAGCGACAAACGGGTGCGTTAATGTATCTCGCACTTTCATTTGATATTAGAAAGAGCAGAAAGAGCGCGATTGACCATCCTGACCATTCGCACGTTTTTGCTCGCTTTGTGTTTACCCAGCATAAGGGACTAATAGTTTTACATGTACTAATAAACGTATTATTCGTTTTTCAGGTAGCCGCTAAGCTTGATGACATTTATAAGACTGGAAAGCTAGCGCACGCTGAACTTGACGAGCGAGCGCTAGACGCCTTAAAAGAATTCCCAACCGACGGTGCTTTAAGTGTACTTGGACAATTTTTAGAATCAAATCTCGAGCATGTATCTAATAAAAGTGCTTATTTATGTGGGGTTATGAAGACCTATAGGTGAGTTGATGTTTTTAATAAGTTTGCTTGACTGGGACAACAGTGACACTCGCAATATTGCGAACTATTATGTAAAATAAACGCCAGTGGCGCCCTTCGGCTAGGTCGCTGTTTTCCCGGTCAGACTTTTAATTTTTATAGATTACTACAGTCAAATTATACAACTTAACCTGTAGAATTATTGATTCTCGATAACAATAAGGAGATCTTATATAGGGTATTAAAAACTCCAGACAATAAATGGTCCAACCAAGACCACCAACACCAACTAAGATCTTGATGGCCTTTGGCTAACTGGCTTCTACTATCAGGATTTTGAAGTGCCCTTTGTAAAGAATCTAGTTTCTATGAAACTAATCCAACTTGTATCATTAAAATATACTAGTTTATCAAATCAGCTGCCTGCTTGCCTTCTTATAGGGGACTAAAAGTACTAGACATCCCAAATAATTAATTCACCTGCAGATTGTGATATAATAATAAAAACCCTGACATTGTCTGTTCTAAAACTGGTTTGCTTCTATCATTCTATGACACACTATCCTAGACTTGAATTCTAATGCAAATTAACTGAATTCTGTCTGTATAATATTAAAAGCGTGTTTTGTGGTAAACAGCTAAACATTACCTAATGAAATGACAGTAAAACTATTGTAAATCGGTTTTAACTTATTCATGTTTAAAATAATCAATACAGTAAAGCCGATTCTGAAGGCTTTAATTTTAGTTTTAACAAAATAGTTCTTTAGTGTTAACAACAGAAGCTATATTACTTTGGAAAATTTTAAGTTTTGACAGCACTGAAACTAAAATTGAAGCCTTCAATCGACTTTATTATCTCTAATTCCGTATAAATAGGTCTGAAAACGCATTTCATGGTCACGTAAGGCCGATCAATTTGCGACCTTTTTTCTATAATAATAAGGCCGTGTTTGTCTGTATGATTTCAGACAGAAAAGCAGAGCAGGCGTTCAAGCTCCCGCGGTTTCTACTGTCCAGGTGAAGGGCCCTGATGAAGACAAAATTAAGCAAATTCTACAGAGAACCGGGTACACGTTAGACGTGACTACAGGTCAGTTATAACCTTTTTACACTTGTATGGCTAGCACGCGCCACGGGTACGGCGTCTATCCTACTTGCGCACTCACGCTTACCGCTTTTGTCAATGTGCGAGAGAGCAAGTATGAATGGAAAGACACTGTATCGACGGCGCGTGATAGACCCCATGAACGTGATATGCACGTTGTATCCGGTGACAACATAGTGTGAGCACATTTTAGATATTTTTGGATTTACATTGTTTGCTAAATGGGTTAGTATGTTAGGTTGCAAGATACTTATCTTGAAAAGTTGTGAATAATTAATTACATACATCTTAGC
Source organism: Ypsolopha scabrella (assembly GCA_910592155.1). Taxonomy (NCBI): domain Eukaryota; kingdom Metazoa; phylum Arthropoda; class Insecta; order Lepidoptera; family Ypsolophidae; genus Ypsolopha; species Ypsolopha scabrella. The sequence continues at coordinate 9,967,919 of OU342968.1, read as the reverse complement.
TATTTCTAATCAAATTAAATTGATACTGAACATCCTGTTTAATATCATTCAAAATCGATTGTCTGATGTTCCATTTGTAACAAAGAGTTAAAAATGGAACCGGTTAAGTTCCAGTTAGAACCTAATTTTATATTATGGCAACACTGGCAATAAGAATTTGTCAGAGTCAATTATGGTGTCATAGTAACTTATTGGATTAGAATGCTATTTCCATTCTTATTCGTGGGAAATCTCACATGACAATACCACGTTATATATTAGCAATGTGATACGATCAACACGACAATGAGTTTCAAACTGCTATTAATTCTTATGATTTCTCTGATTTTCCCTTTTCCACTAGGAAAATCTTTGTGGAAAAGCTTTAATACAATTAATATTATATCATTGCGGTATAGAAAAAGTACTTAAATCTGGATGTGAGGAGCTCTGAACCGGGATTCGAACCCGGGACCTCTTGCTAACCGGGCGATTGCTCTGCCAACAGAGTCATCCAGTTCTCTTATTAGCTTAGTATTAATGTTTATTTGTTATCTCCTTGCGATGGATGAATATAGAGATTTATTTTCATCATAGTTGCTTTATTATGAAACCAGCCTTTGTATGTGGCTGCGTCCGCGTTTTCGGTTTGGGCGTTACTTTATGAACAGCCCTTTTAGCCTATATGTTGACCAGGGTCACTAAAATGATAATTAAAAAAAACCGCATCTAAATCCGTTGTGTGGTTCTCGAAAACGGAACATACAGACATACATTTTGGTTTTGGCCTCAGTACGTACAGTACCAATAACCCATTTCATTTAAAATTTAACAAAAATATTCAATGTACAGACACGACATTTTTACCACTTTATTATTAGTATAGATAATGGTGTCTATTCGGTGTAGCACGACTTAACCTATTTGATAGGACTAAACTTAATTTAAGCAATCTGTCTTTTTCTTTCTGTACAATGGACAGGATGCTTAAAATAAGGTTAGTCCTGTCAAATAAGTTAAGTACTGTTGCACCGAATCGGCACCATAGTCTGTATATAGCTAAATTATTTTTTACAAGTTATTTTGTGCAGGCATAAGTAAGAGTGGTAGCCCAGTTTGTTGGGACGCTATTTTGAGACCCGGGTTCGATTCCTGTGGGTCGAGCTTTAGGGAATTCATATGCATAGGTGTGTCACATTACATTGTAATTTTTCTATAATTAATGTTTTATTTTTAAAGACGTCAAATGTTTTATGTAAATTTTGTATGAAATTTTATCCTTTTTACGACATGTTTTAAATATTATATTCCATGATGGATCCTTTAAAAATGATGATGTAATACTGGCCGAAGTGAACATTATATTGCCCATGTATGTATGTATGGCATACATGGCGTGTGTTTGTGCCCGAAGTTCGGCGATTAGGATCACTTCCTATCATGTTGGGATGTTACAATCTTCGGTTAAAAGAGGGCCTACGTGGAAACAATATGGTTGTTTATTTATAATTTTAATTTTTACTCTTGCTCAGAACTTTAGCTTGGATTAATTTAGTACTGCTATTGTATCGAAGATTTAAACGCAGTAAATTTTTAGTTAACCTGTCGCTTGATGCAAGGTCTAAATCGAAAAAAGTGCCGATACCTGTATTCCGAGCTGTTTAGCTAAGTCAATTTAAAACTTTATCTACACACTAATATTTAGTTTTATAATTAGGCACGCGAGGGTGGTATTTTTCCTGAAAAAAAATAATTCAAATCTTTATGAACAACAAAGTCCCACAAGGGAGGCCGTCACTTCTGTAAAACTTTATTCTTGTTGATGTAATTTGATCACTATGAAATTTCAAATCAGAATTTGATTGGAATGTCACTATTTGATCTCGCCCTTTTTGGTCGGTGGTCTAGAGTTGAAAGACCTTTTTTTTGGTAATTGTAATTTACATGATTTTTAACTACTTTACCTTCTATTCAGAAAACATCTCCTTTATTATCTTGACATTGTAACCGTACTTTATTTATCTGGAGTAAACGGTTTCGGAAGCAAAGTGGATTCGAAAATTAATTGAAGCGATTCTTTATATTTGCAAAGCATCTTTTATAATTTATAAGGCACCTAGTCATTCAAGAAACTAGATTTCGCGACAGGCGGGAGTGCGGGCCATTTCATACTGACATGTATGTACTCGCCCGCACTCCCGTCCCGTGTCGCGTACTATACATACAATCGATTGTATGTGTTTAATAGTTGTGAAATTGTTCTTTGGTATGTTTGAATAAAAAAATATATTGCCCATAAATAAATAATTATTTACTTAATTACGGAGAAGACTTCTCTCTTCTTAAGTTTGTATAAGAGTTCTGTAAAAGTAAATTTACAAACCAATATGTTGAGTAAACGTTTTACAATTTCTGAAATTGGATTCTGAAAATCAATTGAATTAATTTATCCAAATATTTCAAACTGGTATGGTTTTATAATTATATTTTCAAAGCTCTTAAACAGTTGATGCAGCAAACAATTAAAACTATTTCCCAGAAGGTTCGACTTGTTTTATAGGCGGAGTCTATGATATAATTTTTACGGTATTCCCGCCATTTTAAACAGACTCTTTAGAAACTAGCTTTTTTCCATTGGATGTAACCTTAAACTTGAAAACTAGAAACTGCTGCGCCTTGGGCTTTATAAAATCTACAATACATCGTAAACCAAAGTAAAGTCATCTGCATTTTCAAATTGTAGACACGATGACATGATTCAATGCACTTGTAAAACTAGGGTAAGTGGCCGAGCTTTGCCGCAATGCGGAACTTGCTAGGTCCGGCTTATTCCTAGGCAAAAAAACACTTCGTACCCACGCGTGATTTAAAATGCGACATTCACAATTATATTTTCTATCCACTCAGAGAAGTCAAAATGAACATGCATATTTATGTTTACGATAAGTCGATAACTTTGCAGACAGACTGTCACTAATACTACTTCCGTTTTCCAACGTATAACGTAAACAACGTGTTTTGTCCTATACGAAGGTTTCCCATTGATATTCCAAGTGATTGTTATGTTACGTATGATGGCAGGTCAACGCAAGTATGGCGGGCCGCCCCCGGGTTGGGAGGGGGGCACGCCAGGCGCCGGCTGCGAGGTGTTCTGCGGGAAGATACCTAAGGTGAGTGGAAATAGGAGTCATTTTTGAATGGTAAGCATCATGCTGAAGGGAGCTTGGTAACTATCAAGAGATTCCCTCGTGTCATACTCCGTAAGTATGGTACACAGAAGGGATCGTTTAGTAATTACATTCCTCGTCTAATTCTGCTTCTGTAGATTACAAACGTACAAATAGTGGCGTATGGCAACGTCATCTAAAAAGAATATTTTCACTGCATGTCTTCTCGTGGTTTTCGTAAAAGATAGGTTAGGTATGCCAACAATCTATGGTCCTATTGTATCGAGGGTCATAGGTAATTGGATCTTAGCCCCGTCTGCAGAGACGACTTGGGCAACTATTTACTGGTGGTAGGCTTCGACCGTGGCTTGTCACCAACCTCAGGACAAAACCATGCTGTCAAGCGAGTCGTAGACCGATGCTCAGACTTACAGAGTATCCATTTAAAGAATACTCACAGAAGGACTGTATGGGTTACGCGTTGCACAAAGTACTCTTTGTACTTTTACCATGAATGAATATTAAACTATGTAAGTATTCGCAGGAAAATCCAATAGCTAACTACATATAATGTAATTAAATGGTGATGTTTGTGATTGTCGGCACTTGGGATAACTTTTAAATCTTTGTTAAAATTAAACACTTCCACAAAATTATAACGTACAATCTCAACAGGTTATTATATTATTACATTGTTCCATGCGTATATAAATGTTTAAATGCTACTACACATAACTACTGATGATACTGAACAACTATCCGAAGGAAACAACTGCGAATATGGAAAAATGTTTACAGGTTTTCCTTACGAATTTTGAAAAAGTAAAACTGGTTGAATTTCTGCTTCATTTGCGCTTTCGTTTCTTTGGGAACGTTGTTCCCAATCAGTAGTGGTTTAATTTGAAACTAGCTGTCCACTTAGAGCCGGTATGTAATGCATTGTAGGACATGTACGAAGACGAGCTGATCCCGCTGTTCGAGCGATGCGGCGTGATCTGGGACCTGCGTCTCATGATGGACCCAATGACGGGGACCAACCGCGGGTACGCGTTCGTGACCTTCACCACGCGCGACGCCACGCAGCGCGCCGTCAACCAGGTCAGTGGGGGGAAGCTGCCGGGGGGGAGGGAAGGGGGAGGGGGGCGGTCGTGGACGGTGCGATGTTCTCTTCTGTTAGGAGTTGAATTTCAAGAAAATCGGTTGTAGAGAATCACAAGATTACTGGAGAAGATTTTAGGAGCGGCAAGCCTAACATGGTGCCACTTTAACACCATTTCACAGTAAATTCCAGGTATTTACTGTCAAATGGTTTATTTATTCTTTATTTTGGAAAATCTACAGCAATATACAAGTTTAAACATAAATGACACAAAAAATTGTATTGTTATCATACAGCCAAAGGCGATTTTCACAATTAATTTTTTAGCAATAAATTTCTAATGAGCTACAAAATTATTCAGTTTTTGGTATATGTTAAATTACAAGGTACAAAGAAAATAATTAGAAACTAAGCTAAAAAAAAGCGATGATCCGTGCTTAAACAACAGACAAATTGAATAAATGGGTAATGAGAGGGTGTGTGCGTATGCGAGATAGGAAGAAGGTGTATGTGTGTGTGAAGAGGTGTGTAAATGGGAGGAGAGGGGAGGGGAGTATGGTTTTAAAATGGTGTTAAAGTGGCACCATGCTAGGCCTGCTGAAAACTACAGATAAGGATGAAACGATCAAATTTTAATATTCTCAGTATCACAATTATGGTTCTTAGATATTGAAGTTATTTTAATGTCGCACCGTTTGCAATGAAATCTATTTAGAGCTGATGTATTAGATAACGTTGCAAAAAAATCCAATGAATAGACACGGCTCTGAATGGGTGTCGTAAATAAAACTAAAGTTTTACAACTGTACAAACACATTTTGTATAATTGTTTGGCTTTTGTAATAGATAAATAGACAGATGCATTTTTCATCGTTTTTCTTAGAGATAATTAGTGGTATTCTATTGAAACAATAAGAAATAAAAAGTAATTATTCTGTCAGAGAGTTAATGTATTGCACCTGTCTGTTTATGCAATACATGTGGACGTTATCAAGCACATCTATTGCATTACAATAGGGACTATTTTTCTGCACCCTGTGTCTCATCATAAAAAAAAACATACTATTATTCCTTTTTATCAGTCCATACTTCAATTGGTGACACAAAATTGTGCCAAAAAGTCTAAAATGAATCTCTATTATTGGTTCTAATATGTTTTTAATTGGTGTTATTTGAATCTGATCTGCAAAATTTTTCTAATTTACCGTCTAATTTCCAGGTGTCTCGTCGAATGTTTAAGTATAATCCCTTAAGATTAACAAAATCACTGCACATTGATCAGTTGGCTCGGGGTTGGAGACTTCTTCAAGCTAAAGCTTATAAACTTATAATCTTATAAACTTGTTACATCTAGCGTGAAAAATGAGGATATTTGAACAAACATATTGCATTATTTGAGTCAATAAGTCTTCTTATCGCTTGATGTGGCTAGTTTTAATACTGACCCCTATTTTCTTGGCACGAATCTTAAAAGTACTGACACAATTTAAAAGATTGCAAGTTGTTTTAGATAGAAAATATTAAGAAATATTACAGTACGTTATCAAGAATTCTGACAATAAAATAGGCGACTATCTAAATTGTTGTACATAATATGTAACATTGTCGAGAGAAGTCTTGATTCCCGGGCCTCACTTGCAAGATTACTTGCTATCATCCGCCAGTATTTTTGCAAGTTCCCAATCATTTGCCTGTCGATAAGTCACCGTCACACTGGGAGATTTTAGATCTAAGCTTCTTCTACCATTTACAAAAAGCATGTCATTAATATTTATCCTCTGACAATGACCATTTGCATTAATTGCTGTTAGAAGGTGCTTGCGTACAGCACATTGGACTGGACATGCATGTGTTAATGTATTTGAATAGTCGCTAGTCTTGACGATATCGGCGCTATTTAGTATGCACTAACACAATAGTGTATACCGGTGTAAAGAGACCGCTACCTTCCGTATGAAACCACATATATATTTGAGTTTGAAACATAAATGCATGAACCCTAACGCACCGAGATACGGGCGTTTTTAAAGGCAGCGTCTTCCGTGACAGCTGTTCAGGCGCAGCATTCTAAAATAGACCTTCGTCCTACGAGATAGTCTTTAAGTTACAGTTGAGTATCTTCTTCTCTGATGATTTGCGCGGGAATTTTTCTTCAGAGATATATTTAGTATGGTCAGTAGAGTTCTGGTTTTGTTTAAAGGTTGCGGTCTATTTACAACCTGTATAAAGTGTTATGCACATAAGCTTTGAATAAATTGTTAAATTAGCTGTACCTATTGGCTATTGAATTACTTTCAAATAAAAACTTGGGTGGAATCTTACAATATCGTACTTATTGTTAGATGCCAGTTTTTCTAGGTCTATTTTCGAGTAGTGCATGCATTTAGTCATTGTCGATGTAACTGTATAACTAAATCTGTATAAATGTGCAATTATAACACCTATAAACTGATACAGCCTCGCTTGTCCTGAGATATCATCCCGTTTCTTTTACTGTTGCACCTCGTTCAATATTAAGTTGCCATCACACTGTAATCGCTTTTTTATTTCACTTCATCATCCGGTCCACTTCACAGGGTTAACTTTCAATTGGCTTCAAAAGTTCTCCAGCTGAGAATATAAAGTATATCTCAGGCTCTCCTCTTTGCTCAGAACACTTTTGGCTTCAATCATTGTCAGGATCTGTTAACTCATCACGATTGGCTCTAACATGGTCATCCATTCGATCACGTCACTGTATGTACCTACTACTTGATCGAGCTGCAACGGCGCGGTTCACGAATCACCAAATTGTACAAAATTCATCAAAAATACATCCACCAGTCCTATCTAAATTTCGATGTCGACTCGGCCCGAAAAATTCGAAATTGATATCGCTTTTTTTTTCAAAATTGTTCCCTTGTTATTCTGCCCACAGCTCGATAATTACGAAATAAAACCAGGGAAGACTCTGAGAATTAAGATTAGCGTACCGAACCTTCGACTTTTCGTCGGCAACATTCCCAAGTCTAAAGGCAAAGAGGAGATACTGGAAGAGTTTGGTAAATTAACAGGTAAAGTGTCACGAATGAATTAAGGAATAATGGTCGTTTGTTGGGTTATGAGTGCGTGGGGTGGTGGGGTGGTGCTTGGTGTGTGTCCCGCTTGTCCGCGTCCCGTGTCCCGCCCGTCCCGCTGTGTCCCGCTGTGTCCGCCTGTCTCCAGTCATTGCGCCCGGACGCCCGCCCCGGCGGTCTGCCCCGGCCATTGGCTATTCTCCCTAAGAATTGTTCTTGCAGCTGAATGATTATGAAATTCGAAAGGGGAAAAAGATTGGCGTTACGGTTTCCTTTAACAATCACCGTTTATTCGTGGGGAATATCCCTAAGAATCGAGATCGGGACGATTTGTTTGAGGAGTTTACTAGGCACGCACGTAAGTCCTTATCGAATTCATAATAAGTGCTATTCAGTGAGATGGGGCGCGTCGCCGCCTTGCGGCAACTAGCTGTCCGATCAGCCATAGACACAAAAGATCGAGTGTCGATTTATCTACGGTATCTACTCCATCTCAGTTTTAGTATTATTTGAGATAGGCATGTTTGTTGTACATGGCGAGACAGCGTGGTTTGGGGCAAGACGGTGACCGCTTCGAGTTGTAGAATAGCTCTTCAAGTCGGTAATTTCAATTTAAGTCTGCTTCAGCAGATGCAACAATTCCTAGCTTTCACGGCATATCAATCGATTTCAGACTCTGACAGCTAGGATATAAGGTCCGAACTTGAAGGGCTATACAAGTGTTAACCAGATTGGCCTCGCCTTGAGAATGCTCACTGGTAATGACTGGAGAATCTTGCTGTTGTTCTCTAGAATAGTCTTCTTCGATACCGTATTTGTTCTCCTGAAATATCATTTGATTTGCTTCATATTTGTAGCGTTAAAGGAATGACTTAAAGCGGAGGGTCAAGGGAAGCTTCTCTTTTCATAGATTGTGCGTTATTTGATCGTCGAAATACTTATGTTGTTTGAATGATTGCAGCGGGGCTCATTGAAGTAATAATATATAGTTCGCCTGATGACAAGAAGAAAAATAGAGGATTTTGTTTTTTGGAATACGAGTCTCACAAAGCGGCGTCCCTAGCTAAACGTAGGCTCGGCACCGGTAGGATAAAGGTACGTTATATATTCTCTTTATTGCATGTATGTATGTTGCTTCCAAATACACGCTTTACTAAAACGCCGTCCAATCAGAATCCGTTGTAACGAGCAGTGGCGCAGTATCAGTCAATCCGTAGATTTTGCGAAAGTCCCTGGACTGACTGATTAATACCTCGCCTGCTTTTATTATCCCACTTTCTGGACGAGGGCGCTTCGAGCTAGGTCTCATTGACGTTTTTCATCGGGGGCGCTATAAAAAATTATATATCGATTCTTATACGTTTTCAAGGGAATAATATCCAAGTACCAGCTCTGTTCAATCAAAATACTTGGAGATTAATACGGACGAAACAAAAACGTACAAATCTTCGGAGACATAAATAGGAAATAAAATATAAAAATGGCTCTGGCGTGGTTCGAACCTCTTGTGCACCAGGCAGACGCTCTACCAACCGAGTTACTGACGTGCTTAAAGATGTATGCATGAGGCGATTTGCTCTTGAAACCTCGCAGAAAACGACTACGGAGATGAGACCTAGCTTGATCGATTTTTCCCTTCAGGCCCAAAACGATGAATTCCTAAAATGTTGAATTTGCAAAATGCCTCCGAAAACCCGTAAATTTTATCTAAATCCGTAAAGCATTTTTCAGGATAGATACCTATACAAATATTGGTCGTTTATGATTTTTGTCTGACATCAAAATATTTTATCTGACACATTCCAGTCATTCAAATAAGATCTTTTCTCCAGTTAAAAGGTAAATATGTACCACGATTGTAATGTGTATGCATTGTTGTGTAGGTATGGGGCTGTGATATAATAGTGGACTGGGCCGACCCCCAGGAAGAGCCCGACGAAGAAACCATGAGTAAAGTAAGTACATTCTACTAGTTTAATAAAGTAAGTAAACATTTACCACCATTTAGTCCACTTCCCAGAACGTCCACTTCCCTGAACGTCCACTTCCTTGAACGTCCATTTCCCTGAACGTCTACTTCCCTGAACTTCAACTTCCCTGAACAAAAAAACAAAAGACCCCAAGAGGAATTCCATTCACGTTAATTCCATTGAATATGATTCTACTACTTTGTGACAGATGTCAAACTGATATAGTATATGTCATAAGATTAATTTTTTATACAGATCTTGTGACATATATTTTTTAAAACTTTTTTTTACAGGTTTCTTAGTGACTTCTTCATTATGCAGATATCAAAAGTGATAGATATTCTTAATTTCATCAACAGAAAAATTAACATCTGTCACAAAATAGGAGTAACATAGTAGAATCATCTTTCAATGGAACTAACGCGAATTTTCATTTTGGTTTATCGCCGTAGTTCCGTTCCTACAAATCAATATACGTAATGGACCTAGTACGAATAAAATTCTTTATAAATTCGCAGTAGCTCCATCATTGAATTAGGCAATGGAACTACAGCGAAGGGACTTGACATTTACCTTAAGAAAACATGACATTGACATTCGGTGAAAATGACGTAGGTACATACATGGAAATGGTCGTTCGGTGAAAAAGACACTGTGAATAGGACGTACAGGGAAGTGGATGATGGAACTAGACCTAACTGACCGACTGGACATTTCGGTAATAAGACGTAAGGCCCCGAGAGGCCCACAACGTGTCTTTCGAATCACGCAAACCGAACACAAGCGTGTTCCTACGGGATTTGAACCTGCTACCACTGGACCACAGAAATATAAATAGAAATACATAAATAAACGCGGGTGTACCGAGGACTGTGACACATTCGGGTAGGTGGGAGAGCTGGTGCGGCTCGACTGTGGAGTTATTCTGGGGAGAGTAAGAGAACTGCTCCCTAACAGGCACAACCAGGTGGCCCACCATTGCCTGGGACCGATTGATGCCGGTATATCCATTCCCAATTGCCGGGCCTTATATAAAACGGGCTGGTGACGGGTAGTGGCGTCATTGGTGGGAGGGTTTCGGCACCGCGCTCACCAACCTGCATGCCCAGTGTGAGTATAGGCACTTCTTCCAGGAGGACCGCCAAAAGTGGTGAAATCTTGGAAAAACCTATGTCCAGCAATGTGGATGGACTCAGGAACACCTCTGAAAACCCCTCGGGGATTAATGTCTACATACTGTATACCTACCACTTGTTTTTCAAATAAACTATTTTGTATTTTTGTATGTACGAGTAAATAAATAAATGCTATTGCCCCAGGTGAAGGTACTATACGTGAGGAATCTAACTCAAGAGATCTCTGAAGAGGCGCTCAAAGAGGAGTTCGAGCGTTTCGGAAACGTCGAGCGAGTCAAGAAGATCAAGGACTACGCGTTCGTACACTTTGAAGACCGGGATTGTGCAGTAAAGGTGATTTGAACCTTATCTATTGTGCATACAGTTTGTACTCTATGTCCTATGCTATGGTTTTTTTAAATTCAAATATGTTAACCTATTTTCCTGATCTTACTGTCTGATCCTACATGATGTAAGTACAGTCAAAGTTTTTGTGAGGTATCCCCCGCATTCTCATATATTATGTCGTTACTTAATTAATGATTGTCAAGGAGTATTATTACTTTACTTATTCAGGTATGTGAACTTGAGTCAACCACATAATCCTAGCTGAATAAAAAGTATATAATCATTGTTATTAATTTAATAATCAACGACATAACATTTTTGCTGTGACGAGTTGATGCCCAGTTCTGACGGGTGGATAACTCACTTGGTCAACAGACTACGTGGTTTTATCTTTCCGATTATGTGGTTGGTCGATAATGCTTCCTTGCAATGTTGCACGCCGCTATCCCTTCGGAGGAATATTGCATACGACACCATGACAAACATTAAGGCGCTTAGGCACGCCACCGTTTTAGTCTTAGACCATTTAACACAGGACCTGGCAAAACGCGACTCTTAGTACTGAAATTATTCTGCCGTTTTCCACGGGAGGGGAGGTTAACACGCACAGCACACATTTACTCATTCACGCACACTCCTGCGAAAAATTGTTATGTCACACTAAATCAAAAGCTGCAACACAAACACAAAACGCGCACACAAGCAAACTTAAATGAACAAATTGTTCATGTACTTCGCCAGAGGGGGATAAGTGCGCTTGTCTAGTCCCGTGTTAAATGGTCTAAGGTTTTAGTACAAAATTCGATAACCCGTTTCTCTGCTGTTTTTCGTTATAGATAGACCAAAGTATAAGACCTCTATTATCTGGTACTAATATTTTAAAGGGACCATTTTGCCAAAATTTTGAATATTGATTTTGTTTTACACATATTAAGCTGGACAGATTTACATACAAAGTTGTTTTCTTGCCTTAAATTGTGCCCATACCAAAAATTTTACATTTTAGCCAAATAGTGACTTTTGCCTGTATTAAACTATTTTAGTCTTAAACTTTAGTCTATAATAAAAAACAACAGAGAAACGGGTTATTAAATGTTGTCCTAAAAAGATGGCATGCCTAGGCCTTGCCCATGGTGCACGATAATCTTACTGGGTGATTTTGAACTTCAGTATGTTGTCAGAAAGTCTACATTAGAACGCTCGCTTCGCGCGCTGCCGGCACGCAAAATCGGTGAATTTTCGAGGATTTTCTGGATTTTACGAAAAAGTATTTGATGTAGGAGTTTTTTCACCTTACATCGGAAAATAAACCATGTTTTTTTGTTATAGCAGTAATTATGGACATGAAACTCGAGTCTTTTTTTTAGAAAAAACGAATTAATAACTAAAAAAAGGCATCATTTTCAAAAATAAACTCTATAGAGTGAAATGTGATTAGATAACCGACCTGACAACGAAAAGACAAAGGTCTGAATAAACACGTGTCCAAGTTTTACATTGATTAGATAAGTAGTTGACTCAGCATATTAAAACAAAAGCTGTTAGAAGACCAAAGGCAAGCCCTTAAATGTCGCGCCAAGTCCTATCTATGTGAATAATTTTCTACACTCTGAAAGAGACACGTTCTCCCTTTAAGGGTTAAGGAGAAGGTAGTTTGCGGTGTAAGCTACAACTACATGGGCGTGTGTCACGTTGCAGGCGATGCAAGAGCTAGACGGCAAGGACCTGGGCGGCGCCCGGCTGGAGGTCTCGCTGGCCAAGCCTCCCTCCGACAAGAAGAAGAAGGAGGAGATCCTGCGTGCCAGAGAGAGACGGATGATGCAGATGATACACGGCCGCGGCGGGTGAGAACACTGATTCCATATACCTACTACTGATGTATACTTTTGACATACTGAAGAAGGGCAAAGTGGTAGTAGTAGAACGCTGGCCTCTCAATCCTGAGACCCAGGTTCGATCCCTGGTCGGGCATGCACCAATGAGTTTTGTTCTTACCACTTGCTGAACGGTGAAGAAAAACATCGTGAGGAAACCTGCATGCCCCAAAAAGTGTGTAATTGTGCCCGAAGTAAAGCGATAGGGTTCACCACCCATCTCGTTGGGACGTAATAATCGTCGCTGAAACGCTGGTGTACCGAGTGTGGACTGTGACTTGCATTTCACAGTTCACACGCAGAACACCTCTCACACCCCCTCGGGGATTCATGCCGTGACGATATATATTTACGAAGAAGGGCAAAGTAAAAAGTACTCGGAATAGAAGAGCTTGTATGACTAGATTGATTGATGTAGAAGCCAAAGAGGTGTGTCAGGATCGTAGCAGATGGAAATCTGTAGTCTCTGCCTACCCCTCTGGGAGACAGGCGGCGTGAGTGTATGTATGTATATTTTTGGCTAAGGTACATCGATACGCTTATCCTTTCGTGATGAAGCGTAAACCACCTCTTTCCTTGAGACGTAGGTGCTTTTAGGTCAAGGCATAAACCCATAATTCACGTTAAGGCTCTAAATCTCTTTACGTTAAGTTGTGAACGCCTCTTTAACGTTGAAACGTAAATCTCAATTGAGTCGCGAATCCCTCTTTCACGTTGGAGTATAAACTTTTCACGTAAAGACGTAACTTTCCAAAATGAGACGATAATCCGATATTCATTGAACTGGACGTCCGTTTTCTTGCCTCTGAGAGGCGACTAATCTTAACTCCTTAGAATCTTAACACTCTTTGATTGAACTTCGACATCCATCGCAATCGCCTTCAAACGCGCCGTGATTGGCCAGAAATGACCATCAGACCATCACACATAATTTTTGGCCAATCACGACGCTTATGAAGGCATAGCGATGGATATTGAAGTTGGACAATGAGGGCAGGACAATTTGCATCTTCAAAGCTATTAGTTTAAACATTGTTTTGCCACATTGCATCAACGTGTTGTTTTCCTCCGCCCTCCAGCAGCTGTTCCCCAGGCGCAATTGGCGGAGTGCGCGGGCGCGCGCCCCCCCCGCACTCCCGCCCGCCGCAGGCTCGCGGGGATTACGGTGAGTGCACGTTCACCTAACATTACTTACACATACATTACATTCTGTACACCTGTGAGATGTCGCGGGCCTTCGTGTTGGATGGACTTTGGGAGTGATACTAAAGTTTCTTTTTTGTTGTTGTTGTACGGTTCATAAGGCCAAAACCTTTAAGGGGGGTTAAGAAATAACAAGTACCACAGTATATACTAATCGTTATAGATAGGCTGCATCAGTCTATTTTTCTTAGCCATCTTAATGCACCGACAAGATCTGGCGACGCTGGATTTCTGTTTCTTAGCCCATTCTCTAAGTTCTGTTTAGCTGTGTACGAATCTCTTTTATTGAGCTTCCATCCAAACATCCTCTAGGGTAACAATTTCTTTGTTGATCTTTACCCTGACGAAATAGATGAAATAAAATAATAATATCCACCAAAGCGGGACTTTGGGCATGAGGAATATTGATTCTCAATTATATTTTTAAAATTATTTTGCCAATAGCAAATACATTGGGAAACTTAGAATTCTACAGCCCAAATAAACAAAATAATAAAACTTGAAATATACTTACAAAATACAGCTCATCGTTACATGAATTTATTAAATCTCTGAAAGTAAACAGTGTAGTAGGTAAATAAATAAGACTATCCCGTGTAGCCAAACTAGTAATTTAGAACAGTATCATAGTGACCCTCGTCAACACATAGACTATAAAGATTGTTCATATAATAACGTAAAGATTGTATAAACGCGGGCTGAACCGCGGGCAAAGGCTAGTTATAATATATGGGTATAAAATACATTCATAAAAATGTTTAATGGTAGTATTGATAAAATAAATAAAACTATCGTATAATTTTCTAATGGGTGTAAAATCCCAATAAGAATATCATTGTTATTCCATGACACCTGCAACGTCCATCCAACGGAATGCGTCCCTATTCAAAGCCCATTCATTCTCAGGCACAACGTGACAGCACCCAAAATTCAACAGATAGATAAATGAAATGCACTTTGCAATTCTATTGTTATCACCTCAACAGTCAGTTTAAATACTCGTAAAACTTGAAGGGCAAGTGTTAATCCAATAAAAGTGGCATAATTTATTTTATCTATCTGTCCCCAAATCTCACGAACACAATACAACAATGATGTCGACACGGTGTGGTCTCCACGCGCACACTTGCACAATATCGCTGTCCCTTACTAACAAAGATGGCCGCCACTATGCACCGTTCCCAAAATGCATTCCGTTGCGTTCGGCTTTCGACACCGCGCCCGATGCAGCTGGCGCATGTGATATCAGGGGGCGAGTCCGTTCAAGCCGATTTAAACCTTAAATGTAATAAGGTAAAAGCTATATTTAGATGGGAAGATCTAAGGTGGGCTTAGATAAACCGAATAGGATAAATATTTCGGAGTTGAAAGTCGAACGCTCGTTTGAAGAAATCCCCGTGCTGATGTTGCCATTATCAGAGTAATGTTGCTATTGTTAAAATAAATAAATAAGGTGTATAGTTTTGGCCACAAGACATTTCATTAATGCTATTTTAATAAGCTAGAATAATATAAAAGCTAAGATAGGAGTGTTGCATGGATCTTTTGCTAGGATTTAAAATACGATATAACGTGATTCATGTGTGGTATGAGTGGTATTCAGAGCTCCTCACGTCCAGATTTACTTTTCTGATTTTCTATACCGCAGTGATATAAATTTAATTTGTTATCTCCTTGCGATAGATAAATCGCCAAGTGTTTAAAAATATAGAAATTGATTTCTATCATAGTGGTATACAAGCTTAGTAGAAGTTATTTGAATCACATGAACGGAGTTTTAGAGATATGTTGGTAAAGTTGGATCAAGAAAGATGTTCTTAATGTAGTAATAACAAAATTAACAAAACTATTAAAACGCATGCTTTTGACCCTCGACAAAAAGCGCCTCATGTCAAACGATATTTTGGGGTCAGAAATCATTCTTTGAATTCGATTTCTGGTTTCATATTAAATTTCATACCATGATGCTTTAAAAATAACTATGGTGGAGGGGAAACCATAAAAGAAAACCGTCAATGCCTCGGAAGTTTTTATACCAGTTTTCAATGTAACCATCAGACAATAATCGAAAGTTTTTCACAGTTGCATGTTCGTTTTGAGTGAGGATTTGTTCTGCTTGTCGTTTTCTACGGAGAGAGCTGTGTGAGTTATAAATAAAAGGTGAAGGAGTATAGCGGGTTTATTGTATACGTCTTGAAATTTAAATTATGATTTAGACAGATCTGCCAATTTTAAACGAATTTGTGTTCTTGTAAATTGGGTGTTCTTTACAATGAAGAATTTAATTTTTTTATTATTTTAGATACATAAAGTATACGTTGTACATGTCCAATCTAATCTTTATAAAAATAATATTATATGATTATATGATTGATACGAGTATGTGGTAATAAGTAGGTTGGTTATTTTAAGTGTGTTGATTGGTATTGAAAATAAAATACCGAAGCCCATATTGGAGATACCACTACCTTTTCCATTATTTAGTTTCATTTGTAAAGTAATTTTGTTCCTCAACCAAGCTAGACAAACCTTAATCCTGTTCCAAAATAATTGGCACTTCTGTATTGCAATGGAAACCGTTTCTAGATTTATGTTTAGTTGCATATAACTAAGCATAGGTTTAGCAGTATTGTTACCGTACCAGTGTACATGTCGCGTCGGCGCTATTCTACTGTCAGAAATGCATCGAGAACGGTAACTTGACATGTTCGTCCGAGTGATGTCAGTTTTGTTGGTAGAATGGTCGCTGAGGTTTGGTCCCCAGAGCGTGAAGTGACATGACGCATGTGTTAACAAGTCCGGGCCGTGCCGTGGAGGTTCGCTGCTCGGTAGTTGTAAGTTAGTCCATAGCTTAGCCTCTAAAAGGCCTGTGTTGTGTGTTTATAGATTATGATTACGACTATTACGGGTACGGTGATTACCGAGGTGGCTACAATGAGCCATTTTATCGGTACGATGAGTTCTATTTTGATTACTCGGGGCCACCGCAACCGTCCGCCGTTCGACAACCTTCCAACAGAGCGCAACCGGTGGGTTCCTTACACACTCAATATATCACTCTATATTACTAGTCACTAGTCGCTGGACTCATTATTGTTACGTTTCGATTGAGTTGCCAAATTTTTTTTTCATCTACTTTTTTGTTTTTTTTTGTTGAATCCCATCCTGAAACGGAGTTAGTGACTCGGTAAACGGTAGTGTGTAGGCCTGACGGTGGTGAAGTTACGTGGCGGGCGAACGGCGTCGTAACGCGCACGCACGCTCCACTAACCACGGTTGCTAGGATACGAGACCCTGTATAACACTGTATACAGTGTCCCGGCTTCGAGCGGCCCACTAACCTTGGGCGTGCGCGTCACAACGCCGCGTCGCGTGCCACGTTCGCTCGTGTGACCGGGTTGAGACGGACCGGTAGGGGCGGGGTGGCTCGTGGGCCTCTCACCACCAGGTCTGCATGGCTGAGGCCACCTCCGACTAACATGTCACCCCGAGATAACACGCCCCTCATTCATCTTGCTGTGCCGCGCCCGCTCTCGCATCCTTGATACTACATCGATAGTTTCTGCTGCTTTCGTGATCTGCATCAATCAAATGACAACGGCAGGCAGTATAAACAAGCCAGTTATAATGACGTTAGTTATCAGTTCATAGCAGCAAATAGCTGCGCCGTTATCAGTTACCGACATGACCGATTAACAAGAGGACGCGCTGCCGTTATCTAAGCCTTTGAAAACGAACTGTAATGGATGTTATTAGCATATTTGATGACAAAGCTCGTCTGACCTGGGTTCATTAAAGCAGATAATAATATGAGGTATAAGTTGAATACTTAGCAAATACCTATGTCGTAATGTCATGGATATCACGTCAATAATAAGTTGGATCTCGAGCATAAACTGACGTGATTTTATTAACAGTGACGCTAATCTATTACCCGTCCGTATCACTTGCTAAATATAGTTGAAACATATTTGTATCTTGACGAAAGGAGAGCAGAGATTATTTGTGTCGATTTCGTCTCAAGGATGTCACGTGAGGCGGGCGAGGACATACATGTTGTTTTCAGTTGCCATTTCACGTTTGCTTCGCTTATCGCCATTCCGCCGTACCCTAGCTTGTTTGCACACACCATGTAGCGTCGCTTGTCGAATTAACACATTAACCCGCTTGGAGCTTCGGCCCACACGTAGGTAAGAATCAATCACCCTTATGTTTATTTGCAGATAACGAACAGTTTTGTGGCACTCTGAATATTCTAGCTATGAAAGTGTTCAATCATAGTTTGTAAGGCTTCTGCGTTTTGTGTGTGCTGCCATCTTGTTTTGCCAAGTATAAAAACACATTTTATTTTGATGAACAGTTGGTAACAAGATGATGGCATTTATGCAAAGATGTTAAATGTTGCAACGATATGATTGTCCCCTTTTGAAAATTGCATTGGGTGAACAGGTGAACTTTCAATTAGATCGCAATCCCATGGTCCATGCGGGATGCGGGGCAGAAGCTTCAACCAATCAGAAAGCGCGGTGCACGTGCAGACTCGTTACGTCACTGGTACGGGGGCCCCGAAGATGTTGCTGACTTAATATAAGGGAAAAACATGAAATATAGTTACTTGGCCAATATTTTTTTCGGTAGCTCGTTAGAAATAGAACAGTTTTTGTTTAGAAACTTCTTAATTATAATTCTTAAGTTAAAAAGTAATTCTTAAAACTTTAATTACGATACATTTCAAAATATCAAAGGCGTTTTGTAAAAAAACGAAGACATTAGATTTAGTATAAAATCAATTTCTTATTTTTGAAATTTACATAATTCTGTCACTATCCACGTGTTCTGGTCTACATTTTCACCTTTGCCATACATAGGATTAAGTGAAATGTAAGTTTTTCATAAAACTAAATTTTGATGACATTGTTTCTAAGTTTAAAGTATAATTGGATTTTCATTTATTTCATATTTTCATATTTTCAAAAATGCCTTGAATAATGATGATATTTATTTATACAATACCTTTTGAGCCCCTGCACTATACGTTCTTTTCCCACCCCGCAACCCGCGCGGTCCATGGGATGTGGCACCTTACTAGACTAGAAGTTGACCTGAAGAACGTAAATAGCGCAGACCAGCTTAGATAATCTTTTTAGTAGGATAAGAATATTTTATTATGCGTACATACGCCCACGCATTTTTGTAGATTCGTCTTGTGTTTAGTTTTCCAAAGAAAATCGATTGACGCTCCAACTTTAAATCGCTGTAGTAAGCGTGATCTCATGCTATGATGTGCGAATCTATGCGACTCGGCGCACTGAACGCTAAGTGCGAGTTGCCATCGAATGACTTTACTACCGCGTGAATCGAGTTAAGATGGGTTTCCAGCGCACGTTTTGTACTACACACTAAACAAAAACGTGTACACAAAACACTGTTTCGCTACACATTTTTACTGATAAGCATGCAGGAGACACGGGGCTTATAAACACAAATATGTAGCGGAACAATATACTCTGTAGACGTTTTGGTGTAGTGTGTAGGACAAAACACGCGCTGGAAACCCAGCTTAACTCGATTCACGCGGTAGTAAAGTTATTCGATGGCAACTCGCACTTAGCATTCTGTTAATTGGTATCACCTCCTATAGATTGCGTACACGCAATATAAACAGAGTAAACTACGATTGGTGTTGCACCGCGTCGCATAGCAAGACGTCGCGATTGAGCCTCAACAACATTCCTTCTAGAGCCGTAGGTAGCATGAGTTCATTCACTCGCCTCAAATAACAAAGCAATATTGATCTATCAAACAAAGTATGTTGAGTACTAACTGACACGCTTGCTAAATGCCTCAGGACGAGGAGCTCGGCCTCGGACCCAACTCGCTTTACTACGACCTAACCGGAGGCATTCAGGTACCGATTACTGATTGGATGAACATTGGACACGTAATGTAACGTACCCTACTCGTTTTGTTTGAACACTGCCACGATTTCAATCGGCATTGTGTATTTTTTTCTGAAGATGAAAGCAAGATTTTTTAACGTCATCTTCATCAATATAATAGGTGGGGGATGTATTTCGGACTTCTCCCTTCTTAATAAATAAAACCGGGCAAGTGTGAACTCAGTTCGCGCGCCATCAACCACATAAAACCTCAGAGGATTTTAGGTAGTCAGCTTAACTGAGTTTGGGTGGAATAACTCTTCCAAAGTTTAGAGTTGGTCAACTCAACCAGCGGCGCTCCCGTAAACGTTGATAATTTTGCCTTTTTCAATAATTATAATTTTGGAAACAGCGCTGATTCCTTTCAACTTTACTCCGTTTTAAAGGAAAGTGTCTGGGTGAGACAGACGATGTATTATTTTGGTCAGTTTATAAGTACTTTTGTGATTACTTAACTTTCAAATATAAATTCGTGGAGTGTTCAAACGAAATATTGGCTGTACTTGTATGTAGAAAATATTATCGTCGTTTAGTTGTGTAGTAAATAAATCAAAGTAGAAATATTTTGGCATATACCTAATTACTTTTCAAAATTGATTCCTAAAATGTAGTTTTGGGAATGTATATTATTTATGCTTTTTGGTACCTGATTGTTTCAATGTACAAAATATATACTTACATACATGTATTATACTTTTCAATACATAAACTTAACTTTTTTTTTCAAGACATTCTGTTGTTAATTTTTATTATTATCGTATTTTGTAAATGAGAGAATGATTGTTTTAGCATGATATGTGCCAATATCACATTCATTTTATTAGTTTCACAGAAGTTAAACGAGTAAAAATTCAATGAGATTTCTCGAGACAGATACTTGTTATATAAATGAATGTGTTGTTGATTATTTTAGAAAAAGCCCGATTTTTTAAATCTTATGCCTTTTTTTGTCTGGGAATCCAAAGTCGAATAGATTTGCCCAAAGATTCTTATGTATCTTAGTAACAGTTGTTCCTTTGTGACATGGCAGATTTGTTACAGTCGCTTAAACTTTGATTCCCTGATTGTGCATAGTTCACCGTACATTTTCTCATTAGCGTTTTGACCTTTTAATGACCTCGTTTCTTGTCCCTCATAAACTTTTTTTATGGATGCAGTGTTTTTTTTTTAAAGTAAACAATAAATAAGAAACGAGAGCGCAAATAATGTTTGGCAAAGATAATAAAATTATAAGAACTAATCATGAAATCTGCAGAATTTATAGTTCCACTGTCAAGAGAAGACACAAGAAGCCAGGTCAAATGTGTAAAGGTCTCGACGCCACTTTAAGGGCTGCCTAGTCGCAACTACTCTCGGACAACTACGTCCAGTAGACCACGATGAATACGTCATAGCTTATTTTTTATGGTAAACAAATTCCGTTTAAAGTGGAAGCACTGGATATCATTTACCAAAATTATTTGATAAAATTATTCAATATCAATATGAATCTAAACAACGACTCTTTTAGTAGTAAAATCTGCAAGTGTTCTCCATTGATTTCACGGACGAAGCTATAAACGTAAAGTCATCGAGTTGGACAGGATTTGGTTTGAGAGGTAGGCGACTAGGTCCGTCGTTAAGTGGAGCGGTTGGTGACGTTGTCTGGTTACGGCAGGGGGCTGGGTCATGTGGGACGGGCGGGCGCTGGGCGCGGCGCGCGGCCGTGGCTGGGCTCCGTGGTGGTACGCGTCGCGGCGCGCGTGGCCGCCACACGGGCAGCGCCACCCGTGGCAACCCGCGCGCCAAGCCAAGTTTACCAGGTGAGTGCATCGCTCTTACCCGTATCACGAGACTTTGGGGCTAAACATGGCAGCTGAATATTGTCAATCGGTCGCTTCCTGTAGTGTCGTGTAATATTTTGTGCGGTTGGTCGATGCTGATTGCCATTTTTATCCCAAGGTCTATTCATACGTGGTATACCTACATTGATTGTATAAGGATAATGCTCGGTTAACTCTAGTACAGTTCGGGCCAGTAGCGAAAGCGCGCGTGAAGTTGTCCGTTGCGCAGTATCCCTCCCGCGCCCCGCCTTCCTCGCCGAAGTTCAAAGAATGTACAATTCGACGCAATCTGTGACTAACTTCACGCCCGTATTCTGTACTGACCCGAACTGTAAAAGAGGTTGGGAAGAGGTATAAGGACCTATGAACCAATTCGGTAAACGATTGTCATTGCGAAAGTTTTTGACATGTTGTACAACTTTTATGGGAAGTCTCAAATCGCTGTGGGAAAAATTATGGCTAAATAAAACGAAACTTCAGTATACAGGTTAGAATAGAATAGAAAAAAACTTTCTGTTGAGACCCTTCATGGGGCAGTATGGGAAAAATCTAAAAATAAATTTGTTCAAAGGAAGAGTCCTTACCGCAGGTCATCATAGCATCATCGATTTTAGAGGAAATAAAAACTGCGTTCAAAACTTTCTGAAAAATTACTGGCTGGGAATTGAACCTGCTCATTTTGCAAAAAATAACACAACCTGTATTATGGTATCAATCGATAGTGTTGCTGGTGAGGACTAAGTCTTGTAAAGAAATATGTTTCAAACCAAAGTAAATGTCTTATTTTTTGTGTATTCTTTCAATTCATACTATTTTTTCATTTTTATGTAGCTATAACTCTATCCCACAGCGATGTCAGAATTTCTGAAAAAACCTTTCTAGTGACATGGCGTTTATCGTTTTTGGTCATATAGGCTAAACTGCCCATTCTCCTTTGTTGAACTTGGCCAGGGATCGAACTCTTGGCCTTATGATTAAAGAGGTTGGAGGTTGTCATACTTAGACTTCAATCGTTGAACATTATTTCGGGTTGAAGTTGAATATTGCTGCACCTATAAAAGTAAACAATAAATTCTATTGAAGTAAAATATATATTCTAAACTCCGTATACAATCACCTTAATTACCAGTCTGAGGATTCTATCACATTGAAGCTACAGCGTATGAACGAGCAAAACGTGGAGGCAGCCTAAACGTGCTAGAAGCCAGCAGTTTAAGCTTTGTTGTTTTTGTCCGAGCATGTTAGAGACTAAGTATGTTGTGAAAATCAATTAAAAAAAGAATCTTGTATGCTAGTTTAGCGCTAAAATAAAAAAAATTATAAGTCTCAGAAACCTTTCGGTTTGCTAGATGTTTTTTATACGTTAATAATTGTACGAAAACTCGGATATTTAAAGTATAATGATGTGATTCATCAAAAAATGGTGCCGTGACCAGGATGGTCTTGAAATGCAAAATACGAGTACCTATGTTCAAAGTAACTTCCAAGCATGCATCACATATAGTCCTGGTCTAGCACCATTTAGTTTTTTAAGCAAAATTCAAAATTCTTTGAAAACATTGGACTCTTTCTTGATCGACTATTTGTTCAGATTCTGACCAGCTCTCTCTTTACAGCATGTTTGATGGTTTGCGTGTAATCCGGATTAAGAAATTTTTCTTATTGGTAACTATCCTCCTCCTATCCTTACCATCATCATCCCATTTAGATTGGGCCTTCCACAAACTTTGTGATGGATCGATCGAGTGATGAGTCCATGTTTTCAGTTGTATTTTGAAGTTTGTGGGGGGCCATTCTGTCCTTTTCCCATTGTATCCTAGATCTGCTCTAGTGACTTCAAACTATTAAATTAACTTTTTGATCTTGTCTGTAGTTCCCGTAGACCGAAGTAATACACCAGACGGGCAGCTATTGCACGTCGGAGTTAAACTTATCCCTTGTGTACATGGTTTTGTAAAACGCTATTGCTAGTTTTACTTCGTGTAGGCTGTCAAAAGCTGGTGCTTACCGCCCAGTCAATGTGTTGCAGGTAAACGTAAATATGACGGGGGTCACCAGAACCAAGGGGGGGACAGCAAGCGACGCATGCTGGCCCCTGCGAGCGGCGGCGACGACGAGGATGTGACGCTGAGCTAGCGTGCGCCGGCGCAGTAAGCTGCTCCCCCGGGGGTGGGGGACGGCGCGAGGAGGCGGCGGCGCGCCGAGGTGTGACGTCACACGGAGCGACTGGGACGCGAGCTGGTCCCCTTGTTTCTGGAGATGCACTACAACTACGCAGGGGGTACGCCGCCCGTTTAACGTCTCGGTTCATGGTTACGTTTACGTTTATTAAGGCTTTGATTAGCCCGACTTTTTTCTACATATGTGTTTTTTTTATTAATTTGATTTTCACGTTTTCATCAAGTTTTTTGTATCGCGACGATTCCGTAAAAATCTTAAAGTAGGACGTTATGAAATGTTTCGAATATAAGTTTCCCGTTATGCTTATGTTTTTTTCAGTCTTGTATTAGCCGTATATATATTTAATATATACTTATTTGTAAGAGGTCGTCCGACGCGGTTGCCTGTTTGCGTCGGCCGACCTGCGGTCCGTACGGACCCGTCGACTGTCTGTTTTTTTAATACATGTTATTCAATATATTTTATTCCTGCGAACGCATTTTGCGATGTGATGTGTACTTTAGCAGTAATTATTATATTTTAAGGAGTTTGACTGTTGTTTTTTGACATACTTACAACTTAGGATACTTGAGAATGAATTTAATTAAATGAATTGCAACTCAACGACTAGCAATTACGGCTGAAATAAAACACTTCCGATGTAATCGACAACATTTCCCAACTGTGTTCCTGCTTTAGTTTTTTGCTTTATTATTATTACATATTCCCCTTAAAATACATTAGTGTGAGGATGTAGTATTGTAAAGTTCAGGATTCTGTAATCTTTATTATTGCTGTACTAAACATTATTTTTTGTATTTCGACCACATAGCATGTCCATACTGTTAGAACTCTGTATCAATCTTGTATCAGTTAATATGTGGAATAAATTGCAAAACTGTGTTTGCCTTATTATAGACCAGTTTTTTTTTATTTCCCAAACATTGACCTCTCATAAACAACTAGACTCTAGACAACAGTCTCGCTCAAAAAGTGTCCGCGATGAATTTTGTCACCACTATGGGGTTGGGGTGACAAAATCAAATGACGATTTCGTACAACTGACATTGCATCTTATGTTAACGACATAACGTCTTAATTTGGTTGAAGATTGTTGCTACTATGCACGTCGCACGTTCGGACACTTTCTGACGAACTTTTCTTAGAGACTGGGTGTTTTGTTGTTTTATGAGAGGTTATTGTTCCCAAAACATAAATACCTAGGTATCTACTTAGCTGTTCTATGAATTTCGTTATACAACGTGTAACGGAAAGGTGTAGTCATATATTACGGTTCAAACCTCCAAACCCATTGACGACCTTGTATTCAAGTGTGACAAAATGGTGTGACGACGAGTCGGGCATGAAATTTTGTCCTATATTGACACAACCCTATTTTGACTCAATTTAATACCCATTGTTAGCTTCGTTGACACTAGTACCATGATTTGTACAGTGGAGCCCACATCAACCTAAAGAACACTTTCAGTATAAGCTGACCTCTTATTGTGTACGTTTCCCGTACAATGAGAGGTCAGCTTATACTCAATGTGTATAGCTTGATGTGTGCTCCACTGTACCATGATGGAACTAATAGTAATTTTTATCAACACTAGTTCCACTATGAATGGAACTTGAAATAATCATGCCCGACTCGTCGTCACAAATGGTTTCAATGTCAAATGTACACCCATGCAGGATAAATTGATAAATGAAATCCATACGTATTAATAGCAGTATATAAGAGTTCGAGTATCGTTTATCGGTGCATAAATCGTGAATCATGTGGAAGTTTATGTTTTAAGTTGATGCAGATGTAAGTTTATGTTTAAGTTGGAGAAGTAACCGTTTAATTTCCTTATAAAATGACAATATAATATGTGGAAGTACCAGGGGACCAAACATGGCTAAGAGGTTTCAGTTATGAAAATGGACAAAAACTCCACATTCGTAACTGGCTCGTAGCTGGTTACGAATCAATGATAAAAAGTCCACATTCGTAACCGGTTACGAAAATTTGGTTACGAATGTGGCTGAAGGGATTTTTTCTCTCTCTATTTGGCCATTTGCTTGCCTCCTGCCACCATTTTCTGCTAAGATCAGGAAGTCAGCAAATCACATTAAAAAAACCGGCCAAGTGCGAGTAGTACTCGCGCCCTGAGGGTTCCGTACCATTCAAATAACTTAATAGATTTAAATCAAAATTACAAACTTATCATTACCTAAAAATGTTTGAAACAAAACTGCAAAATTAAGTTGGTCGGGTATTTCGGTACGTAACCATAAACCTATATTAAAATTCGGCATTTTAGTATTTGTTGTTTAAAAATTTCAAATTCTTTGAAATCGATCCCGTAAAAAAAAATTGTGTAAAACAACTTTGATGGTGCCTCACTTTTTATTTTTAGAGAAACATTCATATTTTTATTCTACTTATTAAGTTCTAAATATAACTCCACATGACCGGGAACGGTGTACAAAAAAAATAACCCTAAAAAAGAATTTGGGACAAGTTAAAGACACGGACCTGCAAGAAATCTTTTTCAGATCCGTAGTTAAAGACTGTTTATATCTGAAATAAACCCTTTGTTCACAAAAATACACAACATTGATATGAAAACACATTATACTTTATACTTTATACTTTATTGTACACATAAATATAATTACAATTGAGGTTAGAAATAGGATGTACACAGGCGAGCTTATCTCTAAGTAGAGATTTCTTCCAGCAAACCCCTGTGATAAATAAAAAAAATCATAATAAATTAATAAGTAGACATACGTGTACACAAAACTACGCATCACACTATTAAATTAAAATTTTAATACATATATATATATATATATATATATATATATATCCCTACATATACATACACAGCATAACTACATTCTATTACATACATGAATCTTTGCATAAACAATAGATATAGGTAATAATATACATACATATAGCGTGTACATTATGTACGTACACACTTACATACTATACAAATTCACTTATGGAAGAGAAAGATAGTGCTCTTTTAGTCTTTTTTTAAAAATACCAATTGTTGGACAGTCACGGATGTTTTGGGGAAGTGAGTTCCACAATCTGATAGCCACGACATTAAAGGACTGGCCGAAAGCACATGATTTGTGCACACATTTCAACATTTTTATACAAATTTTGTGACAGACGTCAAAATAACGAACTAACCAACCGTGGTCCGTCGGGAAAAAATAAATTTTATTGCCCTTCCAACCAACTTTCTGTTGGTCGAGATTTTAGTGACTGATATCAAAGTAACAGATGATTTATTTTTATACATATTGAAAATAATTTTAATTTCAAGTACATTTCGTCATTAGCTCGTTGCATTTTTAAATAAAATTAAATATCTTTATTTCAAGTGACATAGAGTAGAGACTCATATTAGGCACAAATATAAAAAGATTAATTAGATAAATATATAGAACAACACGCAAAATATGGGTTCAGTAACTATCCACCACGGCTGGCTACATGGCTGTCGCAACAATGGCGGATAAACGGACAGCCAAGCCTGCCTGCAATCATTGCCAGGACGGTGTTGGGTCTACTCCGCACCCTGTGTAGAAGACGACTCTATCAGAGACGCGCATCGCCTACGCATGGTCGCGAGTCGCGTGGAAGCAGTAATGTGCGCCCAGGCAAACATGCCCGAGGCGCTGCAGTAGCGGGGCAGCCTCAACACCGCCCTGAGCGCGCTGTTGTACTGGACACGGATAGCCGTACGGCCTCTCTGTAGCTCATATATTATTGTGGTGTAGCTAGACCACAGACTGCGCGTGTATAGCGATGTGCAGAAAAAATTGGAACGCACCTCTTTTGTTGTTTGTTTAAATTTCCTAACCGATAAACCCAAAACTTCAGACGTGGATTCGAAACCAAAAACTTATTTATTGTTTGCATTATGCATGTACGATTTCTTCGGTACTTTCCCCTTTCTGCATTTGTCCCTAATTTGAGATGCCCATAGTATTTGAAGAGCATTGCCCACTTTTTGTACATCCTTACTTTTTATTCTTTTTTGCCCACTTTATTGCTTTGCCCGTCTTAAAACGTATCGGCTTTTTATTCTTATTATGTAGGTACAAAATTTGAGTTTGCTTTTAGAATTTCATTATTTGCCCCCAATTTGTAAAATCGAATACATTATGAGAATTATAGGCTGTTCGAGTTAACATGATATGGGTGGCAGTTCAAAGTTGACAGTTACAGTGATGTACCGTAACGAATTCCTTAATGTCTTTTTGCTACTTGATGCGTGGATCGGAACGCTAACCCATAGGTACTGACACTACATAATCGAAAATACATCGATGAATCGATGCGGCTATCTTAAGAATCGCGTCAGTATGAGTGCATCTTGTATGCGGTTTGTGTTTTCGTTGCGGTTGCTTTACGTGCTATTTGTTTTGACGTTGGTTATACTTTTTGTTGATTTTTTGTTTTGTTATTGGTGAAATGCCGAGAAATACAAAAAAAAACTTTGAACTCTCAAGCTTGGGAGTTATTGGTTCGTTTAATTTAATTAATTTAGAAATTAACAAAAAGTAGTTTTGATAATCAAAGATCAATCAAATAAAAAATCCATTTGATGGCCCTTGATACTTAAAAAAATCGATTCTATTTCGTTAGGGCACTTAACTATAACTGTCAACTTTGAATCTAATTTAATATATTATGTAATACTTGTGAGATACATTTGTCGCGTTTAACAACCTCGCATCGCTGCAGCGATGAACTGTGCAGCCGCTGCAAAGAGTTCTAAACGACCATTTCACATATCATATCATATAATTTATTTATTGCCAAGTCACAGGTTACAAAGGTGTTACATAATAATAAAAGTACAAGTATAAGTGACGCCCTGTAGGGACGCAGCAAACTCGAGAAGAGCAACTAATACTTAAATCTAACTACGTCAAGTATAATTTAACTATCAATAATTATTTTAAATATGTAAATTTGGAGTAATTAGTATAAGGTATAGTGCATTTATATTATTTAATTATATTATTTATTGATGGTAACAGTTTATTATATTGGAATGCAAGTTAGATCCTAATATATTATAATTTATTAATTATTTATTTATCACCTCGTTGAGCCATTGAAGTATTTTATTTATTAATAGCATCGTTAAAAAATTCATTTATACTGTAGTAACACTTGTTTATAAGGAATATTTTTAGTTTATTGTTGAATAAGGTGGGTTTTCCAATATATTTGAGATAGTTAGGTATATGGTTGTATATTTTTATTAACATGTGATGGGGGCTGGTTGAGACTAATTTCATTTTTGAGGGTGGTCTTATTAATTTGTTCTGGTTACGGTTATTTCTTTTATTGTTATTATCCATCGGAGAATATAATTGAATTTGTTTTCTTATAAACTTACAAGACTCCAGAATTTAGATGAATGTAAGGGTTAATATTTGATGTTTCACAAAATAGGGTATACAGGATACCGTTTGCTCGATATTTGTTAGTATTCTAACGCATTTTTTTTTGGATCATCAACTGCCTCACAGCAGTTTTCCCATATTAAAATTCCATATGATATGATGCGTAATAGGCTGTAAGAGCAGAGTTAAAGCCCGTGGCCCGTTTTAGTTGGTGGAGAGCATAAGTAAAAGAGGACAGTTTGTTCCTTAGGTGCTGTATATGTGGCTTCCATGTCAAGTTTGTGTCGAGGTCGATTCCTAATAAGGTAGCAGTATCTACTAATTCCAATGCTGTATTTTTGTAGGTATACGTTATTTGAAGTGGTATTTTTTGGGATGGCTTAAATTGGATTATTTTAGTTTTATTTAGATTAAGTTTTAAACTGAGTTTTTCTGACAGGTCGAAAATAATGTCCAAAGTAGAATTTAGTTTATTTTTTAATTCGTTTGTGTCCGAGCATGATACTAAAATAGATATGTCATCTGCAAAGAGGATGCATTCTTCATTAATTTTATCCGGGAAATTGTTGATGTAGATGAGGAATAGCACACATCCTAGAACGCTACCTTGAGGGATGGAGCCATTTGACACGACTCTATCAGATCTTATGTAATCAATTTTTTCCGATTCGAAGTTAGTGTTTTTTATTTGTACACATTGTGAGTGATTCCCAAGGTACGACTTAAACCATTTATGGGCAACTCCTCTTATTCCTGAAGCGTACAGCATATCTAATAGAGTCACGTGGCAGACTCTGTCATACGCCTCACTCATGTCTAATAGGAGACCTACTGCATATTTCTTATCATTTATTGTATCGAAAATTTTTTGTACATAATTATAAACTGCTAAGGTAGTGGATCGGGTCTTCCTAAAGCCATATTGCCTTTCGTGTAGAATTTTATATTTTTCTAAGAAGCTATTTAAGCGTTTTTCCATGGCTCTCTAAAATTTTAGCCGAAGTTGGTAATTGTGCTATAAGGTCGGTAGTTATTTATTTCTGTGGTGGGTCCTTTTTTATGTATCGGTTTTATAATAGCAATTTTTAATGCTTCGGGAAAAATTCCTTCAGTAAAGGATTGGTTAATCAATTTAGTAAACGGGAAAGTTAAAATATCCGCACATTCCTTTATTAATTTTTGAGGGAGATCATCTATGCCAAAGGAATCTTTATTTTTGAGGTTTTTTATTATACGATTTATTTCCTCGGGTTCAACAGGGCTTAGGAAGAAAGTGTTTACTACCGTATTAGTGGTATAAACAGCTTTATTGCATTGGTTGTTTCTGCTCGAATTTCCGATGGATGCAAAGAACTTACTGAATTGACTTTAAAATGACTTTGACAAGTATCGATGCAAGCATCGAACAACGCAAATAATTTCCGCTGATCTCTGCAGCGTATTGGCTATCTGTAATTTTGTCGTATGGCCGTTTAACAATCGCTGCAACCGTTGCACATCTCATCGCTGTAGCGATGCAAGGCTGTTAAACACGACAATTGTGTTTTCATGCGATGGCTGAGTCTTTTTATTTAAAACATAAAAGATTTTTAATATTGATATGGTCACTATAAGATGTTGTTAGGTTAGCAAGGGTCCCTTGTTGGGGCTGAATAAATTAGTCGACTTGGATTTACATGGATCTCACAACTTTTTACGGTAGAAGAACTAGGTTGCGAGACTTGGTTTTTTTACAAGTTTTGTTTTTGATGGCATATTCTTTACCGTATGCTGGACGCACCAATTCTAAATAATTTAGAATTTATCAGTCAAGCTGAAATTTGGACAGTGCTTATATTCTGTTGGCGTAACGCATTCTCCATTTACAACTTTTTCACGGAAAAAGATGAAATTACTAAATCAATGAGCCAAAAATTGTCTACTATTCTGGAAAAATGCTATTCAGAAATTTCAGTGAAATGCAGATGTCAGAAGTACCTTCCCCCTCCTCCCGAAAAAAGTTCCAACCCGGTTTACAATCGAGTAACTTTCATCAAGAACATGTTTTTTGGCCCATGATAAAGAACATAAATACGGGAATGTGACGGTACGCTAGCAGGTTTCAGGGGTTTATAAATAAAATCCAGAATTATGTTAAAGTTACGTCGTGTATTTCATTATGTGTGTGTGGAGCGCTTGCGTGCGCGGGCGCGTCGTCATACGGTGTCATGCGGCGCGGCTGCGAGGCGGGCGGCGCAGGCGTCCGGGGGGCGCGGGCGGGCGCGGGGAGGTGGGCGCGGCGGCGGCGGGGGGCGCCGGGGCCGGGTCCTGCGCCGGCGGCACCACACCGCGCCCCCCGCCGCCGCCAGCGCCGCGCCCCCCGCGCCGAGCCACCACGCGCTCCACCCGCCCGCCGTCACGCTCTCTGCTCCTCCGCCGCCTAAAATACGCTTCATCTAGTTTCTGAACCTTGTTAAAGATCTGACTGCTTCTATCTCTGTATCAGATGGCTCTGTAGTCCATAACTACCATATCACTCCTCTTCATTTAGATAAAATTTAAGTTTATTTTATGTCTGTTTTGTGATAGAAACAGTCGGATTTTGACACGTAGGATTGACAAAGGATTACGATTACATACGACGCACAATTTGAAACATCACTATTGACCGTGAAGTTCAAAATACAGGTGGAATGCACTGCTGACATTCATTGTAACCTCTATTGTAACTAAATATATGCTCTACTGGTCACACCGAACTCTTCCCTAAAAGCATACGAGCAAACGAGAAAGCAACTTTGTCTCGTCTATATACCCGCATACTCTCAGGTGTTGTAAATTTCATACATATACCGGGTGTAAATAGACTGCTACCATTAAATGAAACCACATATTCTACGGATCATACCGAACCACTGTTCCCAAGAAACATACCCGCGCTGACCGTTATAGTATGTTCGAGTTATCATGATATGGGTGGCAGTTCAAAATTGACAGTTATAGTTATGTGCCCTAACCAAATAGGATCGATTTTTTTTTTAGTATCGGGAAAGTTAACAATGTCTATCAAATCGATTTTTTATTTGATTGACCTTTGATTTTTGTTAATATCTAAATTAATTAAATTAAACGGGCCAATAACGGCCGAGCTTGAGAGTTCAAAGATTTTTTTTTTGTTTTTCTCGCCATTTCACCAAAAACAAACAGCAATAACAAAACAAAAATTAACAAAAACTGTAACAAACGTCAAAACAAATAGCACGTAATGCAACCGCAACGAAAACACAAACCGCATAAAATATGAACTCATACTGATGACGCGATCCTATAAGATGGCCGCACCGATTCATCGATGTAATTTCGATTATGTAGTGTCAGTACCTATGGATTGACGTTCCAATCCACGCATCAAGTAGCAAAAATACATTTTTCTTTCCTGAATCTTTTTTCGTTAAATTTAACGCATACACTGTAATTATTGTTTCGAATTATAGATAAATATTTTTTTGTATTTTTGCAATAATCATATACATTCTTTCAAAAACCTAATATTTTCTTTTGTACCTCGGTGTACGTGGTATGGTGTCAGTAGTATAGGTGAAACGGAAAATTACGAACTGTCACCCACATCATGCTAACTCGAACATACTATAGTTTGGGAAATATTTGAGTTGGAAACAAAGATGCGTGAACTATAACGCACCGAGATACGTCCGTGAAACAGCTGTTCCGGTGCAGCGTTCTAAAATAGATCTTACTCTTACGAGATAAAGTCTGAGTTGAATATCTATTTCTCTGAAGATTGGCGCGGGTATTTTTCTTCAGATAGTTGTTCAGTGTGGTTTTATTTAAAGTTTGCACTCTATTTACACCCGGTATAAGGTGACTTTTATTTATATAGCCAAACTCATACTGGAGGCTTGGTAAGTGATCAGTAACACGGATTGATAACACTTATAGTTAATTTCGCAAAATAAAATCTCGACTCGAGGCTGGGCTTGCGTTTGTGAGGAACACGAATAAAATTTACGAATTTCACAAAAAGGGTCATCGAACCTTGTTACTGATCACTTACCAATCCTCCAGTATGAGTTTGGCTTCATAAATAAAAGTCACCTTAGCCACGTACCATATTAAAATATGCTTTTATATAAGGTCCTACAATTCAAAGTAAAAAAAAAACAACAGTTGATAAAGTATCCCTAATAAAGAACATTGCACTGAAAAAAAATTTTTTGCGCGTACTTTTTTTTTTTACCTTTCCATAGAAATGTTGTCAGCTGATTGACCCACATTGTACTGGGAAGTGAAAAAATTATTTGAGCAAAACATTTTTTCTTCTTCCGGAATTTGATCAGTTAACGATACATGATCTACCCTAGAACTATTTTCAGTTATTATTATTGTAGGACCTTATACAATGTTTGCTTAGGAATGTTTCCTTGGGAAAATTATTCGGTATGATCCGAAGAGTATTTTATAGTTATAGTAAATGTTACGCTCTGTTAAAGTGTTAGATGACTACAATCACCATAGACGAGGAAAACAGATCAGTTTTATGTTACCGTATGTTTATAATTAAACGCTTTGATCTATTTTAGTTATCGTTATTTATATTCGTCGACTCAAGAATTTAATGTCTGAATATACCCCTGATTTCACGTCTACTTAATCGATATTCAACTAGTTGAATTACTTAATCTCGACTTACGAAGACTTCAGGCACGACAGATCGTGGCTAAAACAAATCTACCGCTTAAGGTGGATGCGACTGGTTTTGTTCCCTAAACGCGCAACTTTTGTTTATCATATTATTGAGTAAAAAGTATTAGATTAATGTTATTAGTGGCATTACGCGGATTATATTTTAGATGATTGAGCACAACAACCTGTAAACACGTTGTAGGACGGTTGTCATAAGCGCAGCAGCTCCGTCGTGGCCGTGTAAAAATGTAATGCAATTTGATTTTACTATTAGATTAGTGCACGCTCGATGAAACTTATGAAGGCAATAGGTACCTACAATCACACCGATTTCGTCGCTGGCACAAAATTGAAAACAAGCATTGACATAACAAACCATGGACCTCGGGTCTAGTATAAAATTTACCAAAAAAGTGTCCTTAGTGAAGTGTCAAAATATTAAGAAACAAAACATTTTAATTTGAATCGTATGTCATTGCTGCACGGCTTAATTTTGATTGACGTGTGATTGACACCCTTTTTTAATTTTCAATGGATTTGACTCTTTTTTTTTTTGGTTCGGCCACTTTTGAGCACAGACCCGATGTCCAGTACTTGCTAGTACTTCAATGGTTAGGAGAAACAAAATGATGGCCATTCTGTGAAGCTTTTGAAACAAATTACTGGTTAAAATAATTTGGATAACATTTTCGATGCGAAATTTTATAGTATATATATATTTTTTTGAGTTTAAGAATAAAAACACATTCGGCTGACCTTTTGGTAAAATACCATTATACGGTTATAGGGGTTGGTTGTTAAAAAAAAATATTCAGATTTCCGGATTTTTAGTTCTAATTTGACAAAGATCTAAATACTGTTAATGGACTTAGCCAAAAATATTCCATAAGCACCCCACAATTTTGTATGGAGGTTTGCACGTGATCATCATTGGGTGCCATCTTCATAATAAAGTTTAGAGGTCAGTAGGCTAAATTGCTTGCGATCCGTTGTTAATTCTTCAAGTCTCTGAAGCTTTTTGACCAGTCTAATCTGATGTCATCTATCCATTTGTGACGCTGAGTTGAATGTCAGGTCTAGTACTTACTGCAGGTTTATTTCCATGAATTCGTGATGTTCAATTCATTAAATCAAGTTAAATGTAGGGGATTCTACCAATATAAAAGCTGTAACAAAACCATAAATGTCTAAAAGTATGGAAGAACGAGATACCTACTTATTTGATTTTTTGGGCATGCTTTGTACATGAATTTGTACAAAGTTACTCAGGTTAACTGCATGTACACTAGTGTGGTATAGTAGGATTTTTTTTAAATGTCGGAATCCACTTAAGATCTTATCTTCCAATGAATGGCATTGTTGTCTATTGTTAAGTTAGACCGCTAAATGAGCAGTGCATAACGAAACAAATAAACAACAAAATATTTTATGTTAATAGCAACTCTACCACCTAAACAAAAAGGCTCAAATTTGAACGCCAAGTTGCCAACGCATTTCAGATTCCATTTTTGAAATTGGAAGCGGCAGCCATTTTGTGCGTCAATTACAGGATGATTAAGTAATGACTTTCAAATCTTAATATCGTATGCTTCTCTCTGTTTTATTCTGGATATTTCATAAATTTGACCCTGGCTTAAGTTTATAGGATTTTGATTGCTTACTATTTGGATTTTTGTGAAAAGTGTGTTCAATAACGACCCCGGCTGTATATATGAACTTTGATTTAGCGGGAATAAGGAGTACAAAAATGTAATGTATGTAATTTTAAATGTAACTTCAATAATTACCGTAGATTGCAGCTATACCATTTTTTTTTGTATTTGTAGGTACTTACTGGTTTTTATTGGAATTATATAAGTATAAGTAAACATAGTTATTTAATAAACAACAAATGTGTGTTAAATTAAAGTTTCAAAGAGACAAATTAACTTTTTTAAACTTAAATACTGTTTTTCTTAATAACATGCATATAAAGCTATGTAAGAATCATAAATCGTTTCACCCCGTATCACACCTGTACCTTGCTGCCGCTTTCAATTTCAAAAAGTACTATCTGGAATGCGTTGCCGTTCAAATTTGAGCCTTTTTGTTCAGGCGTTAAAGTTGCTATTAATATAGAATATTTTGTTGCTTATGCGTTTCGTTGTGGACTGCTAATTAGTGGTGGAACTTAACAATAGAAAAATGCCATTCATTGGAAGATAAGCTCTTAAGCCGATTCCGACATTTAAGAAAATTCCTACTATACGTAAACGTTATAAGGTTCTCTAAGAATGAATCGGTATGCTAAGTGCGAGTTGCCATCGAATGACTTTACTACCGCGTGAATCGAGTTAAGCCGGGTCTCCAGCGCACGTTTTGTACTACACACTAAAAAAAAACGTGCACACAAAACATTGTTTCGCTACACATTTTTACTGATAAGCGTGCAGGAGACCCGGGGCTTATATACACAAATATGTAACGGAACAATATACTGTTTACACGTTTTGGTATAATGTGTAGGACAAAACATGCGCTGGAAACCCAGCTTAACTCGATTCACGCGGTAGTAAAGTCATTCGATGGCAACTTAGCGTTCTGAACAAAAAAGTTAAAGACATTTTGACAGCACATTGGCCAATCACGGCTGTTGACAATTATTAGGCCAAGATATTAAAACTTTGGTGACGCCCTCAGAAAGCTTTATATTGGGTAGCTTTTTAGGTGATTTACTATCGATTAATATTCGATCGACTATCGATTTTGTCTTTTTCATCATATGTGGCTGATGGCTGCCCTTGATATTATTTAATTCTTTTTATTACAAAATAAGAAAAACAATAAAAAGTTGTACTTTTGGGACGGAGACCCGTTGCATCTACCTTAAGTATGAAATGCAGCGCTGTGATGGGCTAATTCGTGGTTTAGCCCATCTGCTTGCTGAAATACGAATTCCTCCAACGTAACAATAGATTTATATTGTAATATTTTTCCGTTGGTAAGAGCGTCAAGTGTAGCTGTATAAAAATGTCTCAAATAAGATACTGAGGGTCATCCATGCGATCGTACTTCAAATATTATTTACAACGTAAACAAGACAAGTATTATTTCCTGCAACGATTGCTACGGAGCGTAGCAAGCAAAAGGATGCTACGACGTGTAGGTAACGATTAACTGCTTCGACGACGTACCAAATTTTATACTGCTACGACGACGTAGCTAATTATACCTGCTACGGTGACGTAGCAAGCGATAACCTCTTTTGTCGTAGTGATGTAGTCAGCCAACAAATCACTTGTTATTCAGGAACATACAGTCATATAATTTGTAAGACCGCTGCATTACCTACATATGCTGGAGAACATGTATTTGAACGACACAGGTTGGTAATTTAGTTTATGTTAGAATCCTGTAAAAAGCATTAAGTATTCTACATGGAATAATACAGATGGCCTCCTGATTCCTGACAATCTTTTAGTTCTCAGAGATATCTTTTACAGAATTCCATCCTACACTATCTACATTACTGGCACATACACATATTTTGCTTTGATTTTAATTTAAGTTTAATTTTAGGTCACATTTTAGAGGCATGCGACATCCAGAGCCGGGTTGAACGGAGGAAGCAGTGAACAGCGATGATATTTTTAGACAAAGAGCATGCAAACGAGGAAAGTAGGATCAATATACATGAAAAAATGATGACAATGCATTGTGAGCTACGACGAAAATTGTGAGTAATTTATTTTGGCACAAATATGGCAGCAAACACCAAAGTGCCTTTCTTTTTAAAGGGGCCTATTAATTCCAAAAAGAATTGCTCTTTTAGTATTACGACTTTGTCTTTACATCATCTTTTCACTGTGTATTGATGATTTTCAGCTAATTGAATAACATTTATCTCAATTTTCAGGAAATATGCTAAATGTAATAGGTTCCAGTATGGTTTGCAATGAAAAGCCGTGTGAAGTAAGTAACCAACACAACGTTTGGTAAATATCCCTAGCAGAGACTTGCTCGACCCAGAAGTATTACATATGTATGTAAACCAAAGTCATTAATGCATATTCTTTTTCTAGAGATATTTCTCAAACATCTATGTATATGTTCACAAAGAGACAGCACATTTAGCAAATAGGTACACTTAAGGAACAAGACAATATACTGCTAGGGAAGTACAAAAGTATGAGTCAATAGAAGTCTTAATTTCTATATAACCCTGCAGGATTACAGCAAACATTCTTACGTAAATCTACGTAGTTTCTGTTCTACATTAGGAGGTTGGAGGGTTAATTGGTGTCGATGCGGTCGGTCCTGCACGGCAATGTTGGTAACGGAAGCGTGACGTGAGTGAGCGAGAGAGAGAGAGAAAAGCTGAGACAAGGACGGAGCGGGCGGGCGGCGTGGGGTAGGAAGGGCGGGGTGCTATATAAGACTCACGTGTGCGGGCGCCCGGTCAGTGCGGGGCGGTCAGCACAAGCGAGAGGACGACGAGCGCAGCGCGCGCCGCGGCTCGGCCCGTCGCCGCCGCGCCTGCGCCACACCACCGCGTCACGCGCCGCCCGAGGTCTACGTATTTTACTCTTATCCATTTTATGGCTTTTATGCTTGGCTTTTGGCTTTCTTTACTGTAGTAGCTTGACTTACTGCATTGAATTTGGATATGAGTTTACGCAGAGCCCCAGGCTGAATAGTGCGATGACTCAATGCAAGCTTAGTCCCATTGGATTACAAAAAATATATAAATACTATAGGATTTGACATCGTTTTTTATGTTCCAATAAATTTTGATTGGTATTGGTGTCAAATGGTTTTTCGTCAATCGAATTTAAGCTGGGAGAGTTAATCTT
Source organism: Ypsolopha scabrella (assembly GCA_910592155.1). Taxonomy (NCBI): domain Eukaryota; kingdom Metazoa; phylum Arthropoda; class Insecta; order Lepidoptera; family Ypsolophidae; genus Ypsolopha; species Ypsolopha scabrella. Next base: position 9,929,235 of record OU342968.1, on the reverse strand, counting down.
ATAATACACATATATTCTGAGTCATCACAGTATATTTAGTTAAGAAAAGTATATTAATAGGTACTTGTTAAGATTTAGTTTAAATTTCTATTTAATTGAATGAGAAGAATGAGTTTAGATGAAACATTTATACAATAAAATAGACCGTAAATTGGGGCTTTGTGTGTTAAATAAAAATCATAAATTTTCCAACATCGTCAATATATTCTGCTAATTCATCAACAATGAATACCTAATTTCGTTAAACTTTGACCTAATTAGACAGTAATACATAGATATATCCTTGAGACAAAGATTGCATTGAACCATCAATAAAGTATACTGAGAAGTTTAAAGTACAGTGAAAACTTAGTTCACGTTTAGGAGATTGTAGATTAACAATACTACAGTGTCTTAAGACAAGATACAGTATTTTACAACGATAATAAGTAATTAGAGTAGATAATAAAAAGCAGGAGTAAGCAGCAGCATAAAAGTTAGACAAGCCTTCATAGCAAAGTATGTTGTAATATACGAAAAAGATTAAGCATATTACATAGAATTAAAGTTACTAAATTGGCGTCACATGTGACTTTTATGATACAGGAAATTATCTTGAAACTTCATTGGAATAATGAAGACGTTAAGTTTCTGCAGCTTCATAACAAAATATCTTGTGTTTATTTACTGCTTACTCCGTTTCAATATTTATAGACAAGCTACATTTCATTTTATAATTCATTTTATATAATCTCTTTAAATCCCTACAATGCAACGACGAAATACGAGTGTTAATATACATAAGGTGAAATACTTAAGTGCGGTGCCAATTTAATTAAAATTGTGTTTTTTACATAAGAAAAATAATTTTGGTGGTCATTCAGTACTTGACAATGTAAATTTTCAATAAAACGTATGGACAGTACATCTAAATTCCCTGCTTTTGTAAACTTTTAAGTACCATATTTCTAGATATGCTGTAATTTTCTATTTATTTATCTATAAATTATCTTGTGTGGAATGGTGATCTAACATTGATAGGTGTGTTTTATTTTCCTTATTAAAAATTCATGCATTAAACACATTTTAGGTCTGTCATCTAGACTTTTAATAACATTTTTAATGAATAAAAAGAAACGTAAATAATAAAACAGAATTATATTTAATACCTAAAAATGATTAAAGAAAACAGAACACACCACATCAAAAAAGTCTTACTATAAAAGTTCGAGTGCATGTAACGTGTAGATAAAGAAGTGTATCATACTAACAGTGTTTGGGCTTGTCGAGCTGTGCGCCGGCGCAGTGTTGCAGGCCCGAACAGGCGGCGGCGGGGGGCAGACAAGCGCCCGCACACTCTACGCTGGTGGGGGGGCAGGTGCCCCCCTCCGGGACCGTTACCTCTGTCCAGACCGCGCGCCAGCCTGCCGCGCCTACTGACTTATCCGCTATTATAAATCTGCGGAGATAAACAGAAGGCGCTATATTTTTATCAAAGCACCATTTATGTTTTGGAGCAAATCTGGAAATAACAGCTGAAGATACAAATTATTAGAAAAAACAAGTTACGAGCATGAGAAGGTAAATCAAAAGAGTTTCAAGCTCAAAATAAAATCACTCACGATAATCGTATAGAGTTGGAAGAAGACAGGTACTGCCAGCGGTCGGCGGGCGCCTTCTCTCCGCATAGCTCCAGCGGTGGTCCGGGAGACTCGTACCACAGTCGGAGCACTGCTGCTGGACATCCCCTCTCTGAAGATAAAATAATCACAAGATCAATGATCAAGCCGAATTCGCAAAATTCTTAAAAATAGTTTCTTACGACGTTTTCCAAACGAGGTGCACTGGATATGATTTTATTATTAGTGCTTTCTTCCCATTGATATAACAAAAGGTAGATACGGTACGTTCTTATAAAAATGAACCTTTTTTTTAAACAAACGCCACCGAACGACAGTGATAGAGGGACAAGCTTCGACAGTGGCGCGAGCGAGACAAGCTACACAAAACAGTAACCTAAACACTAACCTAACCTAGCCCAAACCATCATGACAAACCTAAAAAACGAGGAGATCACGGACTCCTACGATACTGTCCTAAAACAAAAATATTTTTGTAGGACTAGACAAAAAAGACGATCTCCTCGTCGTAAAATACAGAAAAAAAGCTCGGAACGGGCATCAATGTCATGTAATCCTCAAGGTCTCACCGTTGCTCCACCCCAATCGCGCACGCCGCCTATAGCCCAGAATGCCCAGAGAGGCAAAAAATGGATGCTATAATGCGCTCAAGCGTTAGTTACTGCTAAAAGCGACCCAACAACAACTGCATCATCCCCTCAGGGTACTACCTCAAGCAGGCTGCAAATCATCGATGCAAACCTGCAGCGCAAAATCATCGTTTTCGGGGACAAGCTGCGAGTAATTCACGACCCGCAGCTGGTGACCAAAACCGAGGCAGCCATAACACTGGTGGCGGGCAGTCAGAAGCTACCAGTGCTGTCGCTATGCTTTGAAGGAGACGAGGACATCAAAGACAACATGAAGCGTATTGAAGAAACGAGCAAAAAACTCTACACAAACAACATTGTAATAGGCGGGTACGTGAACGCGTTTAGCCTCTGGTGGGGCAGCAAGCGTGACGACTGCAAGGGAGCACCCTATAGCGCGCTCTCAATGTAGGGAATACGTGGGACGCACTATAAGTTTCCGGAATGAATATGAAAAAATACTATTAAAGGTACAAAATTAATTTCTTGTTTTTCAAAATAATCTCCCTTGGCGTCTATGCACTTTTTCATTCGATCAAACCAGTTTTGAAAACTTTTGTGCCACTCCCCTGTGGTGACCTCTGAAACGTGTTTTTCATACTCCTCGACAGCCTCTTCTGGTGATGAAAATCGTTGACCGCGTAATTGGTTCTTAATTTTTGGGAACAGAAAAAAGTCACAAGGTGCCAGGTCGGGACTGTATGCAGGATGACTCATGAGTTCTACATTTTTCGTCTTCAAAAAGTCGTTTGTCTGTCTGGCCGTGTGAGAACTAGCATTGTCGTGGTGCAGGATGATACGGCGTTTACGGTTATTTTTACGGAGTTCGTCAATAACTTCCGGCAAACAAATGGTCGTGTACCAGTCACTATTCACGGTACGACGATTCTCTAAAGCAACAGTAGCCACGTGTCCAGTTTTATTAAAAAAAGAAGCAATCATCCGCTTAGATGCACTTTTCACGCGCGCCACTTTGGTTGGTTTCGGCTCATCTTGAAAGACCCATACGCTCGATTGCTGCTTTGTTTTGGGATCGTAGCAATAAATCCATGTTTCGTCACCTGTTACTATGTCCCACACCAAATTTGACGCACCTTCGTTGAATCTGGTAAGCATGGCACTGCACCAAGTGACGCGGTCCGTTTTTTGAGCCTCGGTCAAGTTGTGTGGGATCCACCGCGAGCACAGCTTTCTCACACCCAAATGTTTGTGTAGGATTGATTGTATTTGACTCATGCCTATTTCTAAGGATGCGCGAATTTCATGGTAGGTCACATGCCTGTCTGTTTCAATCATACGGCGCACAGCATCGATGTTTTTGTTGGTCACAGCGGTGGACGGCCGACCATCGCGAGATTCGTCACTGAGATTGATACGACCACGCTTGAATTCTGCAAACCAGCTATAAACAGTCGTCTTGCATGGTGCTTCATTGCCAAAAGCTGTTTCAAGCCGAGCGATGCTCTGTTGAGCTGTCAAATTACACTTAAAATCGTAGAAAATCATACTACGAAAATTTTCCCGAGTTAAATCCATGTTGATGCAGACACACAATTTTTTAAATAGCGCCACAAGGTAAAAACAAAAGACAGTCAGATGAAACAAACTGCATTCTACAGCCAAAGAGTTCTATTTTCAAATGTTGCAATAAATTTTTAAATATTGTTTATGTAAGTGGCCAGTTCCGGAAACTTTTAGTGTTACCTATGTACCCCTACGTTCGAGACCTAGTACAGGGGACGTAAACTATACACCAGTATAGTAGATGTGACGGCGTGCAGCCAGTCCCTGCTGGGCAGGATCAAAAGCTGGAAATTGAACCGAGACATAACAACGTCCAACCACAGTGCCATCACCTTTGCCCTGCAAGTAGACAAAGATCTAGAAGATCTTGAATTTGTCACTACTCGCAAGTACAACACCAAAAAGGCGAATTGGCAAGAGTTCGGGATACAGCTAAGGTCGACCTAGCCGAAAAGAACATCACCCCAGAGAGCATTTCATTTTCATTTCCAGGGTGGAAATACAGCAAATTACAGCAGTTTCACAATCAGTGAGTTATGTGAAGATATAGAAGAGCGGAGTCACCTGGCACAGGCATTGTATTACAACAACTTGATTATGTAAATTACTGAAAGTTTTACCAATAAAAATATTTAGTATTTGTTTTTGTATACTCTTTTATCCTTACCGGTAAGATGTCCTTCAACAGCAAAATGTTCGAAATTGAGCAACAATCGTTTCCCAGGCCTGGCCGTGACGAACCAGTTGCAGACCCGGGAGGCTGCCCCCCGTGAAGGGGGCTCGTAGGGGAGCGGGAAGCGGGGGGACGTGATCACACCCCACTCTGCCCCTGACATGTTTCCGCCGCAGTCGCCGAATATCGACTTTGCTGGCTGGAATGGGAAAGAGAACTATGAGAGTCAATAATATTATGTAGTCATATACTAATAGATAGGTGAGTGTTAGAAAACCGATCAAGTGCGAGTAAGTTCCGTAGCATTCTACGAGTAGTAAGTACACCCGAATAAAATGTTGATCAAAGTTACAAACGAACAAAATTGTAATTAAGTTGGTCACTAATTACTCTTCACAACAAATACTTGTGGTTTCAAAGCAGTATATGATACAATTACATTAATATACAGACAGTCCAAATTCCTAACTAGTTTTTGAGGTATACCCTCACAACTTTGATGGCCTCTCATTCCTTTATTTTTGAAGATAAAACTAATAAAAAATTGGTTTATACTCCACACAATGAGCTTAAGACTTAAAACATTTTTTTTCCGACTCCGTTTTCGTGTTAAGAAAAAATATGAAAACTCGTTTGATTTAAGTTTTTAATCAATGTTCGGTTTCGGGTTAACATTCTATACAAAATGTAAAAATTTCAGGTGTGTGACTCATTCCGTCTGCAAGCTAGAGACCCCTGTACATACGGACCGACAACAGAGTGACATTAATTCTCCGTTTTGATATTTATATCCCGGTACTCATCCGCAACATAGGTAACTTGAAACGTGGACTGTAAATCCGTAGATCACTGGTTCAAATACGGTTCGAAGGATCACAATGCTGACGCATAGCCCCAGTGACAACATAATCATTGACGTCATCAACAGGCTTAGTAATTAAACACGAGCAGTCCGCATATTAGCATGGATTCTCCGTTTGGCAACACCATCAATTGGAAATTAGGTAAATCGCCGGCTGACGCGCTATTGATGATTTAGCAAAGTGTGCGGTGTACCGTACAACTATGTAAAAACAAAAGACATTAATTTTATAGGTGGTAATTATCAATTTCTCTTAGCACCCACCTCAAAAACATATCTCGCTTTAAATCCAGAAGCAACAGCCTCATAGTCAGTATGCAAGGCAATTCGTAGCCCTAGGGCTCCACGCGGAGACTGGAGTGGGCCCGGCGTGGCCAGCCCGCACCAGCGCCCGAGTGGAACGCGGGAGCCCTCGCGACCCGTCCACCAAGCTTCCACCCAGTCCTCGCTGCATGTCGCACCACTGGAATTAAAACATACATTTTGTCACTTGGCATTCATTATGTTGCTGTATTGGGCGATGTCTTTGACAAGCGCCCCCTATACAGATCTGCTAAATGTAATTAGCAGAGGAGTTTACCCATAAAGTCCAGCCGTAGCATTCCAAGCGTCAGCCCTCACTTTGAAGTGGTCAAACACCACCGTAACCTGTTCGTTCGGCGTCGCGTCCAATATGTACGTGCAATTCATGTGCGAAGGATAGTTGGATGGGTAGCGGGGAGAGTTCAGCTCTCCTCTCTTCTTAGCCTCCGAGCGGTATGTGAACGAGCATTCCCCGCCCGGAGCCGCTGTCCCTGGCACCCGGTATTCTGTAAATAAAGTTTGTAAGTGTTGTGACTTCATATCTCAGACCTGTGACAGTTGCAACTCAAAAGCGTCACATAACTCACCAGTCTCAAAAGTATATTTAGCCTTGAATCCCCTGCCTTGCAGCTCGCCTGAGCTGAACACCATCACTAGCCTCGGCCCGTCGGAGATGAGGGGCGGCGGGAAGAAGGGGTCTGTAGACTGCTCCCCGCACAGCTCTGCGTCATGTTTGTCGTATGAATCCGTCGCCTCCTGTCCGCGCAGGTATACCTTCAGATAGCCGTCAGGGCAATTCGAGCTGGAAGAGGTAAGATTATAACTTAAGAACGACTGAACAAATATTGATCCTGATGTTTCTTTGATAAATGTTTTATAGTATGTATTATTATCATGTGATAGAAAAATAACCACTGATATATAAAATAATAGATATGAAAGAAACAGGTCTGGTAGTAAAGAGAGATCAACTTTGGCGACGGTCAAGCCACGAGTAAAATACTGGGTATAGTCTTCTTTGGTTCTTTTTCCAATCCAGGACAAAGGCCAGAAAAAGGAAAGGAATTCTTGGAACCACACTTCACAGCAAACAACATACTCGTAATTTTGTACAGAAGACAAAAAAAGCATAGAAAAGTGATAAGGGGTACTTACTCCGGTTTTGGTTTACTACTTCCCTTCGGTATAGAAAAATTCTGAAATTCTAATCGCACCCTCTCTAAATTTTGTGAATCTTGCATACCATATATAAAATATCTGTAACAAATATTATAATGAACAAGTGCTTGTAACATTGTACTTCATAAGTTAATATATAATCAATAGAGATATGCTTACCTACAAACAACTTTTTGTATATAGAGGAATGGATAATTTGGATGGTACACGAAACCCGTAGATTCTTTTTTACTGAGAATCTTCTGGTCGCATTCTGAGCCCCTAATGTGCTCGGCATCGTGTTTACTTATAAAATCTGGAAGCAATATACATATAGGTACAAACTGTCAGATGAATTGATATCTGTTATGTCTGATATGAAGTAACCAGATATATTATATACACATACAAAATGGTTTACGAAAAGTATTTAAGTACAAAATGCAAATACTTTTTTGATTTACCATTTCAAATGCAAAGTAGAAAATAGTTTTGCTTTTTGTATTTTAAATACTAAATGCAAAATATTTATTTTCAAAATATTTCAATTAAGGGTCCATGCCACCTAAACGTGCCCCACCGTATTGCTGATTCATGACAGAAAATATTTGTTTAATGAGAAATAAATAATCACACAAGTTGTTGAAGAGTTGTATTACAACCTTATTAATTTGATTTTTGCATAGAATTCATAGCAAGCTAGAAAAAAAAATCTAAAGTTGCTGAAAATCACGTAAAACTGCTCTTCGCGTATTTCTCATTGGCGATTTCTCAGATAATTTTGGAAACTGAAATTCAGGCTCCCGTAAGTTAAAAGTGTACAGAATGGTGAGATTAATTTATTTTTGCCAAACAAAAATTGTTAGGTACTTGGTGTATTTATCCATTAAACATCACCAACTTTTGCGTGCGATTTCCCCATACAATTACTATGGAGGGCGGCATCGAAACGTGATTCTTTAGAGCGCGCGATGTTTCGGTTGTCGTAACCAGTCGTAACAGGCACGGCTCATAGCGCGCTATTTTAAACAATAATGAAACGTCATAGAGTTCAGTTCTGCCTGACGCAACATGAGGTGCTCAATGTCAGGGAGAACGGGTCCGGTTTACTTTTTGTTTGTTTAAATTTTCTTTATTTATTAAAAAAATCCATAACAAGTTGTTCAAAAACACTGTCACTCGTCTTCCTTTTGTGTGGTCGTAAAATCATACCACCTTATGTAAAGTCTTTCTACTGGGGCTGAGCTTGGTAAACACGTGATTTATTTTAAGAACACTTTTTTATCGTTTGGTAAGTGTTTAATATTGACTTCACTTAAATAGTCGGAGGAATTTGTTCCTCCGAGTTTGAATATCAAAACAAAACACTGGTCAGCAGCCAATACCAGCACCTTTTGTTAATTTTAAATAATTTATTGGACTGGTAATGTTAGCAAAACTTAACAGTTAGTATTTTGCATTTTGTAAGTAGAAAATACGTCTCAAAAAGTATCTTCTTCTCTATACATATAAAATACAACGTCTGTCTGTCTGTTCGTTCGCTTATAACTTGAGAACCAATCAATGGATTTTGATGCAATTTTCACTGAAAGATAAAGCATTTCTTCGGGAAGGTTTAGGGCTATGTATCATCACGCTATGACAAAAGGAAGCAGCGCAATGAGAATTTTAGCGAGACATATGGAAGGTTCGCCGCCGCGCCGTAGCATAGTCGATCGTCGCGGGTTCAAACCCCGACTGGTAAAATTTGTTTTCACTTTTTATTTTTTATTCTTTTATTTTATTTTCAGAAAAAATATTTCCTTTTGTAAAAAAAATATTAAAGCTGAAATTATATTTCTTGACTGAGCAAAGACCAATAACTAAAATATTTTTAGTTTCAAGTGCTTAGAAAACGCCATCTCTGGGAAGCTATCCTGGATAACGGCTCAGTAAGCTGGCGTTGAAATAATTTTTATTTTAATACACTAGATGGCGCTGCATGTTTCAAAATATTGAATTTGACGCAGTCTGGTTCAAATCAACTCACGTAAAATTTTGTCTACACTATTATATAAAGAAGAAAGATTTGTTTATTTGTTTGCATATAATGGGTAATATCTAGAACTACTGAACTGACTTTAAAAATTCTTTAAGCACTCAATAAGATTTTTAGTTAATCGTGTGGTATGTACGCCTTGCGTAGTCGTACGTATGTAGTCTCATCGTCGGGGTTTCAATCATCCACTGGTAAATGTTTTTTTAGGAGAACTCTCAAGTTCAAGTTATATTATTTATATTTATTTATTTATTATTTTTATTATTTATTAAGACATAATAAATTTTAACTTTTAATATATAAGATTTTTAGAGCACCTTGTATATATTATTATTTTTAATTTTCATGTATCTTTACAAATTGTATTTTATACAATCATAATCTAAATGATGTAAAGATATTTATTTAAAATGTGTTTCCCAAAATCACTATTACGGAAATTTCATTTTGATTTTAACGTAACAATTATGCCTAACGTCCTGTCTACTCCTCTCCGAACTCAATTGGTCTATACACAATCACTAAGCATCACCTCCTACCCTACGCGACATAATTACCTATTTTGTTATACAACATCACAGAATCTCCGCCGGACAGGCCCGGCCTAGCGCGGAGATTACAGTTAATTTAATAAATAAATTCATTTAGTACCTAATACATACTAACTATTGTGTAAATTGTAATTAAGTACTTACAATAAGTGAAATTGCGTTTGTGTAATGTGTTAAAATCGGATGCACCCTCTTTTTCTAACTGCCTGGTATGAAAGATTTTTTCTTTTTGGAAATTAATATATTTGTATTTGTATTTGATCGGTATTGATGAGTATTTTTGTAGAACATGGTGACCAGGATCTAATGACGGGACTGGGAGGTGGGTACGGGATCTCCTCAACGGATAACAGCAGACCCATCGAGTTTGGGCTCATTTTATTGGTCTTTATTGGCACTTTGGTAAAACATGGTGACCAGGATCTGATGATGGGACTGGAAGGTAGGTACTGGATCTCTTCGACGGACAACAGCAGACACTTCGAGTTTGGACTTATTCGATTGGTATTTATTAGCACTTTGGTAAAACATGGTGACCAGGGTCTGATGATGGGTCTGGAAGGTGGGTACGGGATCTCCTCAACGGACAATAGCAGACCCTTCGAGTTTATTTTATTTTATTTTATTTTATTTATTTGGACCACCAACATCTAGTACACAAATACATTATTTCATAATATTTAAATGGGTTTAAAATTAAATGTCTAGACAATGTCTAACCTGTAATAACAGGTGGACACAACATGCATTATATAAAAGGGTACAGACTACAGCTACACATATTACCAATTATTATTCGTAAGATAAATACAATACAATGTAATTATTACAATTTATAGAAAAAAAACAATTATACAGATTACCTAGATTATATACAATATTTACAATAAAAACATAAAATCAAAATTATTTTATTAATTATATTGAACAGTTTTCAAAATTATTTTATTAATTATATTAAACATTTTTAAAACTTATAACTAAATTAAAATTAAAGATAATCATGAACCTAAAAATTTTATAAATTCGTCAAAAAACATTTTCAATTACACATTTTTTAAAGTGATGTACATTGCCGTGGAACAGGTCGAGACATGCACTATGTTTATTAAACAGCGCTGATAATCTATTCAACGGGGAGTGGTGTTGCCCCAAATTAGATTTCGATGATGTTGTCCGCAGAATGATTGCTTTTCGAGTATCCCTGGGAACTCTCATGTGTAGGTTAAATTGTAATTTGGACAATAGTTCGGGACAGTCATGTTCACTTCTTGCTAGCTTTCGAAGGAATAATAGATCGAGCAGAGTTCTCCGATCTGATAGGGAGTGCATTTTAAAGTGCTTTAATCTATTTCCGTGTGATGGGAGCTTTTTTGACATTTTGCAAGAGTATGAGAGATGCCATAGGAACCTCTTCTGAAGTCTCTCAATACGGAGCATATGTTTTTTATAGTGAGGAGTCCATACAGCGCTGCAATATTCTAGGATACTTCGAACAAGGGCATTGAAAAGAGGTATTTTAGTGGCTGGCCTTCTGAACACTTTACCGCTACGAAAAACAAAACCTAACATTTTTGACGCTTTATTGATTATGTTATCTATATGCTCAACAAACTGAAGCTTGGAATCAAATATGACACCTAAGTCTCTGATACTTTTAACTGTTTGAAGCGTGTTATTATTAATATGATAGGGATTGTAGATAATGCTGTGGTTTCGGGTGAAGTTAATAGAGAAACATTTTTTTGAATTAAGTACCATCTTGTTTCTGGTGCACCATTCTGTAACTCTGTCAATATCTCCCTGAAGTAGCTCAGCGTCTGACAATGATGTCATAGTTTTCATTATTTTAAGGTCATCGGCAAAAAGAAAGGCTTGGGAATGTTGAAAACAGGCAACAATGTCATTAATGAAGACGTTGTACAAAAGGGGTCCCAAATGAGAGCCCTGAGGAACTCCAGAAGTTACGGAAAAGTCGTGAGACTGATATCCATTCACCACAACATTAGATCTACGATCTCTTAAGTATGAAGACAGCCATTCAATCAAGGTACCTGTAATACCATAGTACTGAAGTTTCGATATAAGGATAGAGTGGTTCACCTTATCGAAAGCTTTGCTGAAGTCAGTGTAGATTACATCGACTTTTTGACATTTGTCTACAGACATTATCAATTCCTGCAAATAGGATAACAAATTTGTATTAGAAGACCGATTCTGTACAAAACCATGTTGACAGTTGGTCAAATGCTGCTTGAAGTGGCTGTTCAAAAAAGGATAAAACAATGCTTCAAATAACTTGCTGAACGTTGATAATATCGATATTGGGCGATAGTTGGATACTGCGCTGTCGTCTCCAGACTTCAGAATAGGAATCACCCGCGATAACTTCCATAGATCAGGGAAGACTCCAGTCACCAAAGATTTATTGAAAATAATATGCAAAGGTAAGACAAGAGACTCAGCACAACCGACTAAAAAAACAGATGGATTGCCATCAGGTCCTGGACCTTTGTAACTATCAAGTCTTTTTAAGCCTTTGAGTATATATTCCTTTGTGAAATTAACAGTATTAAGTGTGTTAGTAGTTGAGCAATCCTGTGCAGGAACGTCTGTGACTAAACCATCCGTCTCATATACTGACGCAAAATGTGACGCGAAAAGGTTGCAAATAGTTTTTCCATCTTTAGCTAGTGTGTTTCCATCATTCATTGTAGAGGGATAGCTACCAGCAGCTTTGCGTTTTGTTTTTATAAATGACCAAAAGTATTTAGGATTTTTCGCAATTTTATGTTCAATATCAGATATGTATTCCCTGTAACATGTCTTAGCACGATTCTCACAGCGCTTTGACAGCAAGGTTAGTTCAATAATATCCAACGGATTTTTATATTTCTTGATCAGTTGTCTCTTTTTATGTTTCTCCTTTAAAAACTTAATTAACTCTCTGGAAAACCAAGGTGGATATTTATTTTTAGCAACATTTTGACGTTTGGGTACATGCTTTTCAATAATTTCATGCAATATCTTATAAAAAACCTCAACCATTTCATTCACATCCTTACAAACATTTAGCATATCTCCCCGAGGAATCTTATCTAACTCGAGAAAAATTTTATTGTAGTCTGCTTTAAAATAGTTGGGGGTAATACGAGGAACTACTTTTAAAACATCAGATAGTTTAAATGACAGGGATCCTTCCAATGGAGGGTGAAGCTTATCGATTACACTAAGCGGGCTGCATGATTCTGCTACATCAACTATAGGGACATTACTTAAAATCAAATCCAGAATGTTATGAATGTTTTGCAATTCTGGTACAGTGGTGAATATCTGTTTCATTTACTTTGCTTGAAATTACTTTGCTCAGTTGCGTAACAACGGTGTAAAGATTTTCAATTCTATGTTCAGGAACGCATTGAATTTCAATGTTGCTGGAACGGGCATGCTGTTCAGTCTGGACGAGACGAGTAGTGAGATCCTTGACTAATTCATGGAGACCGTCGTTCTGTTTTTTCAAGTCCTTTACCTCGGTGTAACTGTTTTCAAAATTCTTCTTATATGACTCAAATTTTGAGTTAATGATATTCATCGACGCCTTTATATCATCTACTTCCTTCGTTATAGGCTTGAGCTTTTCTTCTAAGAAAACAGTCAATTTTTTCAGTAATTTATCTTCATGCCTTGAGAGCTCCTCTTGAATGATAATTCGTTGATAATTATGAGTTTAGGCTTATTTAGTTGGTATTTATTAGCACTTTGGTAAAACATGGTGACCAGGGTCTGCTGATAGGACTGGAAGGTGGTTATGGGATCTCCTCAACGGATAACAGCAGACCCTTAGAGTTTGGGCTTATTCGATTGGTCTTTATTAGCACTTTAGTAAAACATGGTGACCATGGTCTGATGATGGGACTGGAAGGTGGGTACGGGATATCTTCAACGGACAACAGCAGACCCTTCGAGTTTAGGCTTATTTTGTTGATATTTATTAACACTTTGGTAAAACATGGTGACCAGGGTCTGCTGATGGGACTGGAAGGTGATTATGGGATCTCCTCAACGGATAACAGCAGACCCTTCGAGTTTGGGCTCGTTCGATTGGTTTTCATTTGCACTTTGGTAAAACGTGGTGACCATGGTCTGATGATGGGACTGGAAGGTGGGTACGGGATCTCCTCAACGGACAACAGCAGACCCTTTGAGTTTAGGCTTATTTTGTTGGTGTTTATTAGCACTTGGGTAAAACATGGTGAGCGTTGCATATTGTCGTTCAAAAAATCATATTCTTTTGTTTTCCTTATTTCCACGAAAATCGAAAGAGCCGCGGAAAAAAGCTAGTTTCAAATAAAATACAAAAGGAAGTGCCTCAGCTGCCGGCGCCGTGTCCCAAATTGGCTGCCGGTGCCCGGTTGTTGAATTAGCTGCCAGCGCTTGTTGCTGAATAGGCTGTCGGTACTGACTTTAGAAAAATAAGTTGGAAATGGGGTTAGCATATTAAGTATAGGGCTAGGAAGGATAGGAAGTAATTTTGGGTCTTTAAAGTCATAGTAAAAAAAAAAACCTTACACCAAAAGAGAAAAAATAGGTGCGACGACGAGCGAAGCGAGGAGGAGCGTGTTAGGTTGACATGAAAAATAAAATAAGGAGCCGAGCGAAGCAGAGCGGAGCGAGGCGACGACGTCTCTAGTTTTTACATTAACTCAAATTTGTATTTTCAAGTCGCCGATTTCAACGATTTCCAAAAAATACACGTAATACATACACAATCTCACACTTTGAAATTTAACATCCTTTGCGCGTCAGAAATTTCTACCATCAGCGGTGCCGGTGTCCATTATGGGAGCTGGCAGCGCCGGCAGCAGATGTTTTTGATCTCGGCTGCCGGCAGTAATGTACTGCCGGTTCCAAATGGCGTCATTTTTAGGGGCCGGCGCCGGCAGCGGAGGCACTCTCAATACAAAATGATTTTGTTAAAAAGGTATTTAAATAGAAAATAGGTATTTTGCATTTTGTATTTTCATTTTAAATACAAGTATTTCAAATAAGCCGCATCTCTGGAAGTCACTTAGGTTTTATCTAAGCTATTTATTAGCCAGTTATCAATGTTTTTGACATGAACGTTGAATGAAACCCACCTAACTTAACAAAACTCTCTGAGAACTCGAAGATACCCTTGAAGCCGCGGTTCTGCGTGTTAGCAGCGCGCGCCAGTGTGAAGAAAGTAACTAGCAGTCGCTCGTCGCTGGAGTAGAGCACGAGGTTGCGTTGCTGGCCACAGTACGTGCCGATCACGGCCGACGTGTTGTCCGGACCGTCGTAAATGCGCACGTAGTCGAATGGGCAACTACGGTTAAAACACTTTTGTTCATAATTCTACTTTCATCCATCTATACATTAGCCTCGTTCGTCCAGTGCTGGATATAAGTCTTTCCAAGATTTTGCCATTCCTGGCGGTCCTCGTGGAAGAAATACCCATACTCTCACACGCTGGGCAGCACACGCTGGGCAGACGGGTTGGTGAGCGCGGTACGGAAACCCTCGCACCAATGACGCCGCTGCTCGTCACCAGTCTGTTTTATATAAGGAGATGAATATCCGCCATCACTCGGTCTCAGGCATGTTGGGGGTAATCTTTGGGCCACCTGGTTGTGCCTGTTTGAGAGCTGTCTGCTTATTCCACCCCCCCCCCCCCTTAAATAACTTCGGGGGATACCTCCACAGTCGAGCTCGGCATCAGCTCTACTACTATGGATTTTTACTTTCCATCCATGCATCGGCCTGTTTCGTCCACTGCTGGACACAAGCCTTTCCAAGATTTCGCCACTCTTGGTGGTCCTCCGGGGAAAAATACCCATACTCACACACGCTGGGTAGGCAGGTTGGTGAGCGCGGTGCCGAAAACCCTGCACCAGTGACGCCGCTGCCCGTCACCAGTCTGTTTTTTTATAAGGCCCGACAATTTTGGATGGATATAACGCCATCAATCGGTCCCGAGCATGGTGGGCCACCTGGTTGTACCTGTCTGCGACCTGCTAACCTCTTACTCTCCCCCGAATAACTTCGAGACGATTTGCGAGTAAGATGGTGATATCTCTACAGTCGAGCCCGGCACCAGCTCTACACTTTTAGTTTAGTTGATATCAAATAGAACTGACTTTCGTTGTATCAGCAGACAGAATATGTTTAATCTATGCCTCTTTCAACACTATGGTATGGACAACGTTTCACAGGACTTGATGTCAGAAACTGTAACTCTAAAACTCTTGACTCACTGAGGCCCGCCGAAAAACAAATCGAAGTCGCGAAACTCGAGCCTGATCCTCTGGCCCGGTTGCCCGACGAAGTGGTAGTTGCACGTGACGTCTTTTGGATAGATGCCTGGGTATGTCGGTGACAAGAGCAGACCCGTCTTGCGTTTGTTCGCTTCGATCAAGAATGAGCACATCGTGTTTGGAACTGGGGCTCCCACTTCGAACTCCGCTGTAACAAGGAACGAGCGTTTACTTTGGGTGACCCTTGTGGCCGGTTGAATAGTTTACTGTTTGTTGAAACTTTGTGTTAGTTGTTCCGTAATTAGTTCGAGTCCTTGATAATACTTCTGTCAGGGGCGTATCTTCTATAAAGACAAATGATGCATTCACACGAGGCGTTTGCGTGGAAAGAGTGGCCTGCCATCCCGACAAAGCCGTACGCTTCCAATATCAGTCGAAAGTATTGACGGTAGACACTATTAAAATCGGTAAAATTTGGTTTTAATTACTCTGCCACCGAAATCGCTACAATAAGTTAAAAGCAAAAAGACTATGCTTTCTTCACGCGAAAAATCAACAATGGCTTTTTTAGGAAAAATCTGCCCTTTTTACTAGGTACATCGTGTTTTTATAGACATGACCGCATTTTTTTTGCTGTAAAATTTTTGTATTTTATTTTTGTTGTGGTCTAAAGAACAAGATCTACAAAAATCACCATGCTCAAAAAATGCGCTCATGTCTAAAAAAGGGAAAAGTTTGTCGATTTTTCTCGTGAAGAAACATAGTCAGTTTTGCTTTTTATTTTACTTAAGCCATTAAAAAAAAATTATAGTATTATTTTCGTCATATTGGGGTCAATTATCGTATTATCGTTCGTTTATCCTTTGAAAACTTGATAAGTTTTTATCCTTTGGCCTCACTATTTTAGTGATTCTCTTGTAATTAATTGTAATTAGCTCGAGTTGCCAACGTTTTACCGAGTAAATTGTAATTTTCTAGTTTGGACGAATTATTTGTCCAAGTTTTGTAGTCAACATCTGCAAATTATTGCTCGAATCGTATTTTTTATCTTTACTTTTTAGTGGTATCTATCTTATAAATACGTCAGGTTACTATATCATATTTGAGTGTGTTTTTCGTCTAGTGACGTTAGCGTTATTCGTTACGAACATCGATTTATTTTTTTATTCGAGGAAACGAAAGCCAAATCTGTCAAGCGAACAAATCACATATTAGGTATATGTATATTAGACGAAGATGATTCATCGGAAGAGTCCGAATCAGCCGTTTTTATGACAAAATTATATATTGTATTATCAATCATATTGTTAATCAATCAAAAATAAACAAGAAAAACCAACAGTAAAAATCATCAAGAAAAACCAACAGTAACGGATTAATAATAACAAAAAACTGAACAAATACGTAAACGAAAGAATACTAAAGGGTCTTTCAGCAAGGACGAGTCGATGTTAAAATTGAATAAAACAAGATGTGTGTGAGATATTAACGAAATTTATTTTTTATTTGAAAGGCACATTTATGCCAAGTTGGATCTTGTACGGATGTAGACCCAAGTCCCAACGCAAAGTTCTCCAAGTTGAAGTCTGCGAAAGGCCGAGTTCTTGTGCACGGCGAGAAATCGACTGCCTCGGAGTCTCCTGAACACTCTCACGTACAGCGGCGATGTTCTCGGCCGATCTGGCGTTCCTTTGACGTAAAGGTGTTGGTTGCTTGTTTACCGAACCGGTCGTCTCAAATTTAGTCACCAATCGTTGGAGAGTAGACTTTGAAGGGCCACCGCGTCTGCCGTATAATGGGCGCAATGCGCGCAACGTTTGCACTAACGAACACTCATTTTGATAATAAAGTTTTATCATTTGCACATGCTGCTCAACCGTGTACCTTGCCATGGTAATTTGGCATCAGTGACTGAATAAGAAAAAACAGATTTGACAGATGCCGCCAAAACAAAATGGTCGCCACAGATTATTAACATCGACCCGTCCTTGTTGAAAGACCCTTTATATCACTTCGAACGCTATCCAAACAGGAATGAACTTGTTCACAAAATGGCGGACCAAATGTTGGTAACTGCGGTACTGACTGCTTACCTGTACCACACGACTCACGCAACGACAGCTGTCGTCGACCAACTGACGCCATTAGTGCGTACGAGAGATAAGGTTAGAGATAACTCAGTAACGGTCCGATTGTTTACGTATTTTATTTCGTCTCGTTGGCCTTACTTTAGAAGAGCACGTCAAATTGTAGATACACTTGATATAGATGATAAGAAGGATATAATATTGGTCCAAAGAAAGTCCAATGTGCTTGCTTGTGAAAAGCTTGATGTTTTCTTGACCGTACATGCAGTGGCGTAGCGTGCCATTTTGGCGCCTGGGGCGGGAGACCCACTTTGCCGCCCCCATTCTATAGGTGCTTAATTAAAATTAAATTGCACAGGCAATGAGATACTTTTTATTGAAGAAAAAATTGGATGAGCGGTTTTACAAGCGGATTCTACGAGCCTTATGAGCAGCGAAGTCAGAAATAACTTTGTCAAAATCAATATTAGCAGCCAATTCTTGTTCAATCGACAATATAGCCAAGTTTGATAATCTAGCGGAGCTCATAGTAGATCTGAGGTAATTTTTTATTAGCTTCAACTTCGAAAAACTTCTCTCACAGCTTGCCACACTAATCGCCAAAGTCAAATATATACGAATCAAGATGACTATATTTGGAACCGAAATTCCGAGATTCAGTTTTTGAATGAACTGGAGGAGCTCCAGTGGTCCTTTACCACTTATATCTTCCTCTGATTCAGAACAGGCAATAAATTGCTGGAGACGCTTCCGCTCCATCTGAAACTCGTCCTTGTCGATGTCTTCTAATACATGGGAAAGATCACACTCGAACTTGCTGTCCAAAAGTTTTGCTGGCATCAAAAATCCGAACTTGTCCGATATTTCTTGAATTTGCTGGAATCGAGTCGTCATTTCTTGAATGATCTTGTCCAATGATGCGAACACCTCTCGACGGATTTCCTGCTCGTGAGACAAAGCTGCATCTGCAGAAGATTCATCGCCATGCATGCGTTTTTTCCTGCAAATTCTTCTCGTTTTGAGTTCGATTCCGAGTTTTTCGCAAAGAGTCTTAGCAAAGTCAATTGCTTCTTGCACTAAACGGTCTCTACTTTCCACTAAGAGGGTTTTCAAAGCGCAGAGTTTCTGAGCACACTTATCCACACTTAGTCCTCGTTGCTGCAGGTAAATCTGTGCGTCATCTACTTCAGGTAGCACTGCAGCCCAAAAGCCAAGAAAAGTTAGGAAGTTAAATGACTGCATGGCTGTCAGGAGAAGACTGGCTCCCGATCTTGTTTCGGAAGTTTGAGATGAATCTGTTAATTGTTCCAGTACCTCAAGAACTCCCTCAAACTTATTTTTAAGCATCTTGACAGCTACATGTCTAGCGCTCCAACGCGTTTCAGTGACTCGTTTCACTGCTTGACCTGTGACGGCAACCAAAGCGTTCCATCTAACAGTTGATGCAGAAAAGAAGGCAAATAGCTTCTCTAGAATTCCAAAAAACGTCACCGAATTCACTGATTCAGAAGCAGCGTGTACCCCAGCCAAGTTTAGTGAGTGGTTTGTGCATGCAACGAATAGAGCTTTCGGATTTAGTGCTTTAATCCGGGCTTGAACTCCATTGTGGATCCCTGACATTGTGGCAGCATTGTCATAAGCCTGTCCTCTCAGATTCTGTATGTCCAGTCCGTCTGATGTTATCTTCGCGATTATATCGTTGCTGAGATCTTCTGCATTTTTTCCTTTTGGTTGGAAGAAGTCAATGAAAGATTCTACCACAGCGACTTTTTCTCCTTCGATATGTACGTATCGCAGAACTTGGCTCATTTGGTCATTGTGGGAGATGTCTGGTGTACTGTCGAAGATTACGCAATAATATTTAGCTTTTTGAATACGACGGATGATGGTGGATCGAACTTGCTGTCCCAGTAAATTTATAAATTCATTCTGGGTTTCTGGAGACAGATATGAAACTGACACTCTTGCTCCCAGCTTTATCTTTGTCAGGTGTTCCATTAGAAGAGGATCGTATTTAGCTAGGAGGTGCACTAACTCTAGAAAGTTCCCGCGATTGCCACTATCATCTCCTCGAATGTCTTCTCGATGTCCTCTGAAGGCCAGATTCTGTTTGGCTAAGAACTGGATAATATTCAGCAACCTGTACAATACATCCCTCCATTTCTTCTCCTCACTTTCGAAAACTTCTTGTTGTTTCTGATCGATGGTTGCTTTACAGTTCAGGCGAACTTCCAACTCCTTCCATTTCAAGAAGCTCTGTTCATGGCCCAGGTTATTTTCATGGTCTCCGATTCTTGGATTTAGCTTCCACCATTTGTTGAATCCTTCTTCAGATGCGAAGTTCGAGCCGGAATTGCCAAACAGCTTGCAAGAAAAACAATACAAAGACTGCTTCAGAGGCGAGTACACCAGCCATGTTCGGAGAACCTTTTCGCCATTAGATAATGGTTTGTAGAACCACTCTTTGGTTAGTTTTCGGGTACCGCCTTTCGTTGAAGTCCCTGAGCGAACAACATCGGCAAATTTGGAATCGATGTGCTGTACTGAGTCAGACCCGCGACGTACTAGAAGCGTTCTGACTTCGTCGGTCATAGGAGAAGGCCAGCAACCTACATCGTCGAGATTCACATCTTTGACTTCGGCAGGAGCAGAAGGCACGATTTCAATTATGTCTTCTTTGGCAACATTCACTTTTTCTGCAGGCTTATGACTAGATGCTTGAGGCACATCTGGTGAGTCGACTTCGTCTTGACCCTGCTCTGTGGTGGGACCAGAACTACTTCCAACTGCGACGCCAGGCACGTCTTCTTCTTGTGCCTGTAAAATAAGTTATGTATTCCCATGAATATTGGCTAGAAGACACGTTCGAATTTCAAATAAGTATTTTAACTATCACAAAACAAAAGTGGTTTTGGTGACGGCGCGGCTAAATGAAAAATTATGTTACCTACCATAAATAATCAAGTGATCAAAAAACAAAGAAAATATTCCTAGACATTTACAAAACATTCCCAATACAAAATTTCATCTTATTTTGTTTAGCGGCTTAGGCTATAGAGCTGACAACTAAAAACAAACGCACATACATACACATTTTGATTTTTTACTTTAGATAAAGAACCTTGCAATTTATTGCGAGCGACCCAGCCAATAAAATGTCTAAAATAACTGGAGTAATTCTAGGCCACACACGATTCTAGATGGAGGAATCATATATCTACTTACACTGGAATCACTTCCGCTGCTGCAGGATGCCACCGAAGACGTTAACGTGGCTTTCGAACCAGAACTAGAACTGAAATATTTCTGTAATGCACCTTGAGACTTTTTCGCATCTGCTGCTTTCTTAGCCCTTTTTTTGCGGAATTCCGCACCGCTTTCTTTGACTCTTTTCATTTTCAAAAACTAATTCAAAGATTGGGTAAAGATCTAAATGTTTAGTTTTAGAAGATTCAATAGTATTTAAAAGATCGAAACACAATCAAAACGACTTTCGTTCCGTATCCAAAACTCTCGCAAAACAAACATACGAGTAATGCGTGATTGCGTAATGGCACTTCACGATGCACTAAAACAAACAAAGTACCTACAAATGAATGCGTAGTACTAATTCAATGAGTGCGAAAGAGAGGCATCGACACGGGCCGACTCGTAAAACAAAAGATTTCAGATTCAGATCAACTCGGTTCGCGCGCGTTGCCTCGCCGGCGCGGCGGGCGGGCGGCGCGGCGTGATGCGATGTTGCCGTTCGTATGTAAACAAACAAACCTTATAAAGAGCTCTGTCAGTAATTTAGCAATTTTTCTTTTAAATAAATTTTAAAAAATCCTTTGTGCGCAAAATTTTATATAAAAATGGAAAATTATACTGTGTAATGAAATGAATGAATCATAGATCAGATCTCAACCCGCTTCAACGGCGACATTTTGCCGCCCCCCGCGGGCTGCCGCCCGGGGCGGGCCGCCCCCTCCGCCCCACCCACGCTACGCCACTGCGTACATGCCAAATCATTCTTGAGTTATACCGCGAACGGATAGACAGAGAACAGAGCCACCATGTATATTTTTTAGTTATTTTGGAGCCTTTATCAAACGATATTACTCCTAAATGGACGAAGGTATCCCGGTAAAGTCAGAAGACGTGAATAGAGAAGACACTCACTCGCGTTGATGAAGCGATAGGTGCCGGTGAAGAGCGTGGCCGGCGTGTAGGTCTTGTCGGTGAAGAAGGAGAGCGCCACCGCTCGGTGTAGCGAGACGCGGCGGCGCGGCGGGATAGGTCCGCAGTAGCGGCCGCCAAATGCCGAGTTGACCAACTCGCCCGCCTCCAGGGATGCCATCTCCGAGTATATGTCCATGTACTCGTGCATGCATCTGAACAAACATTATATTATATAAACTTCCTAAATAATAAGTAAAAAACATTCAAGCATAGATTACGTATTTTTTTTAGTTCCCAGTACAAAGTGGTTCAATCAGCTGACTAAATTTCTATGAAAAAGTGAAAAAAAGTTCGCGAAAATGAAAATTTTATTTTCGGTGGAAAGTGATCATTTAGAGATACATACTCAATCAAGTCTTTAATTTTTACACACGTAAAATTTTTCTCACTGATGATTGTGAATTTGTAATTGAAGATGGGTGGGTGGCTTATCGTCGTATTTTGGGAACCAATATCCACTTTTTGTTCTTCAACTTTCAACAAATGGTAATTTTTGTATATAAGGTGACTTTAATTTATACAGCTAAATTCTTACCGAAGATTAGGTAACTGCTCAGTCACATAAGGTTCGATGTCCCTTTTTGTGAAATTCGTAAATTGTTCTTTCGTGTTCCTTACAAACGCAAGCCCAGCCCCGAGTCAATTACTAGGGACGTCAAGATTTTATTTTGAGAAATTAGCAAAAAGTGTTATCAATCCGTGTTACTGACCACGTACCAAGCCTCCAGTATGAGTTTAGCTGCATAAATAAAAGTCACCTTATATAACTAAAATGCGCGTATTACTTAGCCCTAGCAATGCCTAGTGTATACCCTAGCGATGATCGTAACCAAACCAAACCTCCTTTATTAAGAGTCCAGTATGATATATGTACTCTGTTGGTTTATTCACCTATGTAGTTACTTATCAGTCAGTGGCGGAAAATATTTGAATACGTATATTTTTATTTATCATATCATATAAATATAACAGATGAAAAATTGATCTTATAATGACGAGTACAACCACCAGTTTGCGTTTCCAAAACCTTTAGAAACGTTGTAATCTCTGTGCAAAATGTTTTACGCTCCTGGAATTTTTTAGGTGTTTTTACGCGTCTGGATCGAAGAAGAAAAATATCGTCGTAATGTAATGTAATTAACACTGAAAGTATTATATTTCAAAACAATACTCGTACATAGTTACAAACTCCCAAATGATTACGTTCATTTTTAGTAAAAATTTCGTTGTTAAATAGGTAACATGAATAAATTGATTCAAAAATGTCTCGACTGTGGAGAGTGCACGATAAATCACCTAATTGATTGTTTGACCTAAACCGATTAACCGACAGAGTATAGTGACAGTGCTGCCACTGCAACCTGAAAATGTAGAGATTTAAAATAGTTGCCATATTACCTCACTTAATTTACTGAACTTCATCCCTTTCTATATTTACCAGATTTATATTTTAGGTTCCCTTTTTTGTTTAGCCAATGATAAATCAGAAATGAAAGAATCTGCCTGACAAATCTACAAATACAGAAAGAAACTTATCCAAGCCAAGGTCCCCGGGAATGTTTCTTCGTGGGTTGACCCAATTCAGATGTGTTATACAATAAGCCCCTAAGGAAGAAAAACATGTTTGTCTTACATCCCCCTAAGTTATTACCTCAGAAACTATCAACCTACTACGTTTAGCGCTTCTTCTTCGGTGACATTTTAAACAACTTTGTTTATATTTTTTTCTACACGTCACTATGTCTGGAGAACAAAACTTACTGTCTTTCAAGTCGCGGTTATTCAGTTTTTGCCCCGTTTTCGGCTTTGGCGTTATATTATCAACAATCCTTATAGCCTATACGCTGACCAGGGTCACTACAATCACTAGGATGATAATAAAAAAAAACCGAACAAGTGCGCGTCGGGCCACGCGCACTGTAGGGTTTGGTAGTTGCCCAGTACATTTTACAAGTTGGTCTACTTATACAGATCGCGCCAAACTTCTAGTCCGCTCGAAAGTTACTCTCCCGAAGAACGGCCCATACATTGTCGTGTTTAGAGGGGACTATACGTTTCGCGCGACATGTACTCGTAAACCTGTAAAGCCTACTTGCTGTGATAGTTTCCCTTTTAACTTCATTATATATTTTATACTACTTCTGTGAATTATTACACATATTACGCAGGGGGGACACGTGACTCTAACAAAAATTACCACTTTAAAGCTTAATATTTCGCCAACAGATCCCTAAATCGAAAAATGGTTTTCACACACCCATGGTGTTTTTGAAAGACTTATTCAACGATAACCCACACTATGGGATAGACGAAAAAAAATAATCATCCCCTATTTAAGTGTATGGGAGATACCCTTAAAACAATTTTTTTTCGAGGTTTTTTTACTGTTTTGTTGGCGTAATTGATATGTATACCCATACCAAATTACAGCTTTCTAGTATAATAGTCTCTAAGCTAAGCCGCGGTCAGACAGACGGACATACATGTCGAAACTATAAGAGTTCCTTGTCGGACTACGGAATCCTTAAAACCGGACAAGTGCGAGTCGGTCTCGCCCACCGAGGGTTCCGTTAAAGATTTAACGTTTTTTTATTGATTTATGTAGTATTTAGAATTTCTATAAATAAAGATATGTATAATTGCTATATTTAGCCTTTTATTTTCTTTAAATATTGGTAGTAAAATATAAATAAAAAAAAATATAATTTTCAATATATTTCGGCCTCTTCTATGAGGCCGTTATCAGTTGAATAAATGACAGTTAAAATAAGTTTATGTACAGGTAACACGAAAATTCAGAATTTTTCCTATACTTGTAGTAAAATACGGTATTACTTGCCAAATTTCATAGTTCTAGCTCAACGGAAAATACCCCATAAATTTTGATTCCTTGAGAGTATCGAAATATGCGTTTTTTGCGGCATAAACGGCCGTATCTTTTTTTCACGTTAACTTACAAGTTTGATTTTTTCACACCTTCAAGGGGCTGTAGACTTAAGTATATGGTTTTAATTTCAATTTGATACCTTTACATGTTTCTGAGATAAAGGGTCTTGACAGATAGACAGACGGACAACAAAGTGATCCTATAAGGACTCCGTTTTTTCCTCTTGAGGTACAGAACCCTAAAAAACCGCATCCAAATCCCTTGAGTAGTTCTCGAGTTAAAACGGAATTTCTATACCTACAGACAGACATACAGAAAGGCAGAAATAAAAATTATAAAAATTGTGGTTTTGGCTTCAGTATAATACTAATGACCTATTTCATAAGAAATTTTGAGAAATTATTTATTGTGCAGTGCAGACACGACTTTTTTACTTACAAATATGAAATTAAATAAATGAAATGACTCAAAATCTTGACGTGAAAATCACGCACCGTCCTTGTGTTATGCTGCTTTCTTTCATTAGGAAACACTCATATGGGTAAATTTTTGTTTGTGTTTTGTTATAGCGTACGAAGTTTATCAGGCCACTGCTGCAAGCATTATTGTTGATTATATAAAAAAAATCGATGCATATTAATTTATCACGTAAATGATAAATACTAACCGTTGAAAAAATATGTCGTACGGCTATTTATTATAGTTTTTATATCAGCACCCAAAATAATACAAAATTCCCCCGCGTACGAGTTCATTCAATCTGCTTGGGAACGTGTTAATTTTTGCAACTGGATAGTCTCATAGGGACGTTACAAAATTTACAATCTAAGCTAAGTATTAGGCAAGTGTTAGTATTTTATATTAGAACATAATACAAGGGAATCTACTTACAATGGAAGCTCCCCCACCGCGGCTCCACTGAAAGGAAAAACAACAAACTATTATCACAAGCGATAAATCAGTCATTTAGCTCCATTTTGCTTTTGGTAGGTAAATAATCGGCTAAAACTTATGGAAGAGGGGACAGATTTATTACTTACTTTATGTTTCGATAACCTTGATATTCTTAAAGATTTTTTATTGGATTTTTGCACTATCTATCTATCTATCAGCATGTTTCGTCCACTGCTGGACATATCCCTTTCCTGGATTTCACCACTCTTGGCGGTCCTCCTGGAAGAAATGCCCATACTCACACACGCCGGCTTGGTGAGCGCGGTGCCGAAACCCTTGCACCAGTGACGCCGCTGCCCGTCACCAGTCTGTTTTATATAAGGCCCGGCAATTGGGGATGGATATACCACCATCCATCGGTCCCAGGCAATGGTGGGCCGCCTGGTTTTGCCTGAGAGCTGTTCTCTTACTCTCCCCCGAATAATTTCGGGAGGATTTGCGAGTGGATTTTGACACACCGTTATGTAATGTACATTTTTTACTGCTTAACAGTAAAGTTATTTCATGATCTTCGATTGTTTTACTGTAAATAGGAAACATTTTATGTGTTCCTGGTTGTTACGGGTGATCATTTACTTACAGGATCATCTTTATCGTTTACAAATTGATGCCTTGACCAGGATATCTAGTTTTCGATTTTGCCCGGTTATCTTACGGATGGTAAAAATTTCGAACTCGACAATTTACCTTCCTATGGTAAATTAGTTACAGAATAAAGAATTAAGTTTGATGACCTCACTTTCTCTGTACAAGTTTTTACTCGTTTGTACAAATTTTCCGATGAGCAGGTTTAATACTACAGCTACATCTTACTCAACCAGCCAGGCTCCTTTTTGTATGAAGGAGACAAACTAAAATAATACTATATTTTTACCTTTAGACAATCCCGTTTGCTTAAGGTCAAATTAAACGGAAGCTGGAAGGTCATACAAAATTCCGATATATCTTACTCACTCTGGCGGCTTGCCCCGAAGGTCAAAGTTTATAAAGAACCCCGATGTAACTCACTTTGGTGACTTGCCCTGAAGGTTGAAGGCTTTTATTCATAATAAAACTCACTCTTGTGGTTTGCCTCGAAGGTCTATATTTATAAAGAACCCCGATATAACCCTACTGGCTTAACCTAAAGGTCGAAACTCATAGAGAATCCGGATATAACTTACTCTGGCGGCTTGCCCCGAAGGTCGAAGGTGCGGAATTCGACGAGCACGCGCTGTCCGGGCGCGGCTAGGAACGTGAACAGGCACTGCCGACTCTGGTTGTTGGGGTTCACCAGCTCCGGTGCGTGAAAAGTGCCGTTGTTGGCGCCGCCGCGGCTCACGAACGTGCGGTCGCACTCTGCAGAGGAAATTTTCATTTTATTAAAGTTTCCATGGAAAATTGTGAAAATCCCTTTTTTACGGAGCCTAACATGATACCAGAAACCCAAATTTCAGGTTTCTAGGTCTAGACATTTTGTCTACAGCTGTTGATAGGTCAAGTCAGTCAGTCAAAGCATTATTACAAATGAACTTAAGATACACACACAGATATGTCATAGATCTGCAAAGGATTGGGACTGGGTAACGAGTGATAACTCGAATTAGTTTTAAACCTACAGTCCGAATTTCAGGTTCCTAGGTCCAGCCATTTTGTCTCGCTTTTGAAAGATCACTCAGTCAGTCACAGCATTAATATACAAGGTGACTAGACTTTAAACCTAACCCCGATAATTTAGTATTTTGTAGAATAATATAGGTGAAAACTGGTTTTATTAAAAACATTCAAAATCGTATTCATAATTATTTTTTCAAGTTAGAGCCTTTGTAGATTTTCGTAGAATCCAAAGAAATCATGGTCACCCGAAAAGATAAGATAACTAGATCGCGCGAAGTTATTTTTATTATTGATCCCACTATTTTGGACTATTTTCAACTTTTTCCGTATGGGAATGGCCAGGATAACCATACATTTTTTTTACAGGTAACATTTTTAATAATATCTTGACTTTTAATTTTAATTGTTTTTACATTTAAAATGTGTTCTACTAACGCAGGTTATTAGCTCTAAAATTATCGGCGTTTATTTGAAAGTCACTCTGTATATGAACTTTAGATATTAATATTCACTCACAGATAATAAACTGTACATGTGCAAATTTCTGTTTTTATTAACTACTTTTTTTCAACCGTTTTTATTTTGTTTTTGTGAGAAATTTTTCTGATTAACTTAATTATCATTTATTGAATTAAGTATTAATTATTTGTTCTATTGAATTCTATTCCTTACAATTATTATCATCACTTATGACATGAATCTATTTGCTACCTGCAATTGTATTTTGTTTTCTATGTATTAAAATGGGGCAAACTGAAAATCGGCGCTGCAAGTTGAATTCGACCTGTGGCAGTTACTGAACTTGCTCCTATTTTCAAAATGTGCAAGAATACTCGCGCTGTTTTGTTTGTTCGTGCGTTACCTACGCGGGCTCGGACTGAAAATCAGCGCTGTCGGTCTTACTCTGTAAGACTACAGCATATGCTGAGTTCTAGCCTTTTTATCTGCTTCGACACATGATATCATTTAGCTTTAGTCACATTGTTTTATTCTTTTATGTTATTTCCTTGTGTTTGACTTTATAATTTGTTTTTATAATTTATTGTGTTGTGGTAGATAAATAAATGGATATTCTATTCTATTCTCCTGTTTGCCATTTTTTATTAATTGATTGATGTTTTGTATTGTTTTTTTGTTTTGCATCTTTATAGGAGGTACTGTTTCCTTTTTTTTTATATGTTTTGTAGCAAATAAATTCATTTCACTTTCACCTTCACTTTCAGATATGTCAAGGATCTTCGAAGTAGTATCACAGATCACGAGTGATAACTCGAATCATTTTTGACCGACCCTTAATCCTTCCCAATTGTCTATCGAATTTTTTCGTTGGTTAGTTCTCTAAAATCTCTGCATAAATAGAGAGTTCCGTTTGCTAGAAATGTTTGGAGTCATAATCATTCTTTTAGCACGAAAGTTTTCCCTTGTTTTTATTTATATAAAACTTAGCATCATAAAAATAAAAGGCCCCTGTCGCGTCACTTCGTCGTAAATGAAGGAAAATTCTAAGTCCCGCGTTGGCGTCCAGCCTTTTTTCTTAAGCCGTAACTTCTTAGGAGCCATTACTGGCATGGCAACTTATTAAAACTTCCACTTATACTAAAATATTAATTAATTCTTCGATGTTAGGTAGTTTCTTCGCAATGCTTAGCTGAAGCATGAATTAAACTAATGAGGCGGATTTTGTATATGGCGCTTAATAAGAGTGCTGGTTCCTTCTACCGGGTGTAAATATACACTGAGAAAAATGTCTTTTTGGCTTCATTATAAAATAGCATTACATAAGTTTAAAATACGGTGAATTGTTTTTAAATTTGGTGATAATTGGAAAATATTATGCTGTAATTAAATGTTTGAGGAAATAATCGAGTTTTTAAGGTAAGCGACGCAATATTATGATGACGGATCAAATGAGTAAAATTGGTCACAGAAAATAAGATTATCATTTTCGTATTACATCATGCCTTCCCCATAAAAGAGGTCCGTCACACTACGGTATGCTGTCACCATAAAAGCGATGACGGAGCGCATAATTCTATCTGCTTCCTACAAAGTCATAGTGACAATGCGTCATATTATAACGCTAGCAGCAGCAACAGTAGTTTCATCCTATCTTGTTGTGATGTCTGTATGCTCCCTACTTTACGTGAATCATCATAATTTAAGCTGAATTCACTTTATTTTATGATAAATAGTTTTCTCGGTGTATTATCCTATTATGTCTATATGCCTCTATTATGCCTATTTCCGTCTACTGCTGGGATAAGTTTTTCCAAAATTTCGCCACTCTTAGCGGTCCCTCGTCCTCCTCCTCCAGCCACCCCCCGCAACGCCCTTAGGTTGACGGTGTTGGTCCAGCGGGCACGAGGTTGGCCTACGCTACGCTTTGGTAAGACAATGAGACAGTCCGCTTAAGAAAATACTGTTATTTTTATTATTAATTGCCGATTAAGATGATCTCCAGGTAACAACCGCTACGAAACATAATATAGGTCTGTGGCCAATATTGACTCGAGATCATAAAAAGATTTTCTTTTCACGTTCTTATTCTAACTTATATTGCTTGGTGACTTTTACAAGATTAAAACGAAAGCGAAGCTAAATAAGGAAGAGTTAGCCCCAGACAACCTGCTTTTCCCCTATGTGTCGAAATTAGCTAAATTTTGTAGTTTCGGAAAAGCTAAAATTTTTCTCCATGTAGGTGAGATAAAACATGAACCAGGTCAATTGGAATGGAATTAAAATGACAAATTTACGAGTTTTCAGAACAAGGGTCTACTCTTCATAAAAAACCTTAGCCCATATTGTTTTTTCTTTTAGCTATAATGCCCGTATTAATATTGTGTGTGAACGTCGCAAAAAATTCATTACGAAAGCGCCCTGCCAGTCATCCGAAAATACCTGTTTTGTTGTAACATTTAATTTCGGTAAAGGCTCGGGGAAAATATATAAAGGTACACGGCACGGAAGGTTGCTTAGCAAATTAATCCTTTATTATTTTCGTTTATACCTGATCTTGGTAATATTGTTTGCGAGGTTTCGTCAATCAGTTTTAAATTAATATACAGATTTCAATATTTTGACGAAAGCATAAAAACAAACAACAAACTTTGTTTTCTTGTCCACACATATAGAATAATACTATTAAGATATCCATGCTTGTCCACGATATGACCACCAATACAAAGAGTTTTCTAAGATAGTACAATGCATAAGGTGAGACTGGAGAATTGCGATTGTGTGCGTGCACACCATTGACATTGTGGAAAACAACTCTTATAGCAGTGCAGGTAAGGTCTATTTTTGAAAAATCATGGAAACATAATGTATACCCGTAACAAAAGAAGAATAAGATAAAAGTCAAACCATGATTTTTTGAAAACAGACCTTGTCTGGATTGCTATAAGAGTTGTTTTCCACAATGTCAATGGTCTGCACGCACACAATCGCAGTTCTCCAGTCTCACCTTCTGCACTATAAAGAAGTAACGCATTGACACATCAACACACGGTCCGTGTAAGTGCTTTCGAAATCTCGTGGATGTTGTTGTCTACTTGTACTTCGTTGCACATCGATCGTCATCATTATCAATTATCATTCATTATCATCTATATATACCTATACTAATAAATAATGTAGTAAAAAAGTCGTGTCTGTACATTGAATATTTTCGCGAAATTTTACATGAAATAGGTTATTAGTTGCACGCGCTTTGATTCCCGTACATTTCATTACCTTTCACCAGGCAGGTATATCTACTGAACGCACCAACGAATCAGGTCAGTTTTTATACTGTGCGTATGGCTACTGTGTATAGTATTGTACCATCCTTGAATCATGATCGTTTAATTTACTAAACAATAACACGTGAACTACGAAAGGCACAAACGTCGTTATTGATACTAAATCAGCCATTCTAACGATAGTTTATTCAATCCGTTTTTGCCTCAGGGAATATTAAGTAGATCATTGAAAGTCAAACTAAGATGAACCAATTTTACGATGTAAAGATAGCCGATATAAAAAAATTGATGCTTTATTACCCGAATGCATTTGTTAGTGCTACGGCGTAGCAAGATTTAGCAGAAATTATAAAACTGTATATATTATTGGCCCTAGTGTGGTGACAGAGAAGCGGTCGGCTAGGGTTGCCAACTTTTTTCTGGATTGTGGACTTAGAAAAAAAAAAAACTTAAAAAAGGGATTATCGACTTTTACCCGGGACAAATATAATAGAATTATAAACAGAAAGTTAATTTCCACGAAGAAATTTTAGGGCGGGTTCCCTCACACTTCCCCTTACTTTATTTAACATTTTGTTGTACACATGAATATTTTGGGATTGGGTTAAATTATAGGGGGAGGGGAGGCAATTACATACTAAACATATTTTATAAAGTTCTGAACTAATTATTAAGATGCTAAACTTTTAGTGAATTATCTACACGGCTGATCAATGAAGGGATAATAATTCCATTCAGCAACATAGTAAAAAAATTCGGTCTCCTGTTAGATAGTTGTTTGTCTTGGGATCCACAAATAAATGAAGTTTGTAGGAAATTATTTACGGCAGCAGGAGCTCTAAGAAGGCTTCGGAACTTCCTTCCGACTGCTACTAAAAGTGCGCTTGCACATTCTCTGCAACCTATTCTCGATTATACCGATGTTTGTTACCTTGACGTTACGGAGGGCCAACTTGATAAACTCGAACGTCTTCAAAATTTCTGTATTAGGTTTATTTTTGGTCTTCGCAAATTCAATCATATTTCTGAATTCTGGCTTCCCATTCGTCGTCACCGTAATGCTCATATCCTGTCTCTCTTGTATTCCGTTTTAAATAATCCTTCAACTCCCTCTTACCTTAAAACTCGCTTTAGGTTTCTTCATGATACTCATGACCGCATTTTACGGTCCTCTCAAAATCTGCTTCTTGCCACGCCGGTGCACTCATCGTCTTTCTTTAACAATTCGTTCTCAGTAAAAGCTGTTTATTTATGGAATGATCTTCCTTTATCTATCAGGAGAGCCCCTTCCCTGCCCGTCTTCAAGAGACTAGTTAAACATTAAACGTTAAACCTTACACTCTGATTACGGAAATGTGATTTCTCTATATATAATAAAATATGTATATAGTATATAAATATATATATAGATATTATTATCTACGTATTTATTTACTAGTATATTAACATTTATAATACTATATATCCATTGATACATGTTTGTATATGTATTTAACATAAAAATAGTACACCGCCATGACAGTAATTCTTTTGAACATTTTCTTCCACCCAAACGTTGTCTGGAAGAGATCGCTTTAAGCGATAAGGCCGCCTGTTGGTGCTTACCTAATAATTGTTTATATTTCTTTGTTTCCTAAGTTAGATATTTAAACCTTTATGTTTTTTCTTTTTTGTTTATTTTTTAAGGTGTACAAAAATAGTTTTGTTGTTGTTGTTGTTTGTGTGGACACGAAGGCTGGCGCGTATCTTGGCCAGAGAATCAGCCTGGCCATTCAAAGAGGAAACGCTGCCAGCCTTCTAGGTACCCTTCCACACGACGGTAGCGATTTAGACGGTTTTTTAATTAGTTTAGTTTATTTTGATTACGGGTTTAACAAGGATTTTAGGTTAGTTTTACCCTTTTAATTTAGGTAAGTTTTATTTATAATTTATATTCTAACATTGTGTTTATGTATTATCATATTTTGTTAAATAAAGTCACAATCCTTGTTTACCAGTGAAACATGTTTTTTTTGTTCCAGTACATTCTTTGGGTTGTAATTATTTCTTAACCTCTTAATTATCATTATCTTTAAATCAATAGATCGTATTCTAAATCGTGGCTTGCAGCCATGTAACAGATTAAGCAATTTATTTTGGTATAATTTCAAGAGCACACTTACTCTATCTTTTTGGCAAACGTGTGGAATTTCTGTGCAGAGTTTTATGTATAATTTTGATAATCGGTTAATTACGAGCCATTTAATAATATCAGAATCGAAAACCCCATACAAACCCATGTCTAGCCTTACTAATTACGACCTACCACTCTAAATTGAGTTTTTGGAATGCTTTTAAACACACAATATTTTTCAGTTCTATAGAAATTATGTTTTTAGATGATCAAACATCGTTATAGTACATTATGATACAAGTGGGTTGCGTTGGACATTACAGTCGAGGTTGTATTGCACCCCGGGCCGAAGGCGAGGGCGTAATAGAGCCGAAATTGTAATGTCTAATGCTCACGCGTTTAATACGACGTTTTTCAACAAACTCGCGAGGAAAGATAATAAAATTTCACTGTCTTATTTTTCCACATATTCAAAACTACAGCTATGAATTCACTTTACTATGAAAAATGGCGGCCGAGATTTTGTTTATGCGCGCGCAGATGGAAGTAGAGGCACTGACGCACCCGCCAAAATGCCAAATATTAAATATTAACAAACTGAACAGCAAAACCGTACAACAAAAAATAGAATTAAATGGTTCATAAAAAAAATTATAAAATGAAATGATTATTTATTATATTTTAATTGGACAGGTTATTTATTCGCAATGACTCAAGACAATCAAAACTTTGTGCTAAGATTTGAACAAATTCTGTAATGTAAAAAACACGAGTGTGATAATGTAAACTAAAAAGCACGCGTGTTCAATATACTGCATTATGACCCTAAAACCGCTGCAATATAATGCTTTATAAGCAAGTGTGTTGAAAAATCGTTTTAGCAAATATACCATTAATTTCATACCTAATTAATAGTGACAACGACATCGTCTCTAAAATAAATATTATAAAATATATAAAGTACTAGCTTTCGCCCGCGGCTCCACCCGCGTGTTATTCGGCTTAACGACATGCTTTTATCCGGGATAAAAAGTAGCCTATGTGTTAAGTTAGGGTATAAGCTATATCCATTCTAAATTTCATCCAAATCTGTTCAGCCGTTTCAGCGTGAAATAGTAACAAACACACACACACACATACACTCTCACACAAACTTTTGCATTCATAATATTAGTGTGATTTATAGTATAAAAATAAACCATCCTAAATATTTTAAGAAAAGAAAGGTCAGATGGGGATAGCTAACATTGACGATTCCATATCTATGTACTCTCAAGGTACGGCACACAACACCAGTATGTAATAGGTCCTCATATTCTTCGTCCCTCAGGAGTATCCGAGTTGAAGCGAGCCGACTTTCCGCTTTGAGAATGTTAGTTTCAGAGCTTTGAACACGCTTTGAAACGAATCAAAGGAAATTCAAGACCAACTCTTTTCTGGTTATACGCCACCGATATAGCATTGAGTGGGGTATTTTAACCCGGCGGCTTGTATACTTATTGAACCTGATAGATAGCTTTTTCCACCCTTCTCATATATGCTGCAATTGCGTATAAAGTCATATAAAGTAACTTTGAAATAGAAATATATTTATTTGCCACAAAACAAAAATTTATACTAATTATAAAAATTAAATTAAAATTAACAACTTAATCATTTTGTTTGTAAAATGGATCAATCTCAGCATTTGCTGTAAGTTATGAACGTTACAGCGCTGATTTCCAGATTGACCCGTTTCACACTATACTTAACATTCAGTTGCAGGTAGATACACAAGAATACAGATACAATTAAAAATTTAGAATAATGGACAACACAAAGGATTTATTAACAAAACATACAGTAATACAAGGAAATCAAAAATAATACATTAATTAATCTGACAAAAATAAAAATAATAAAAAACAACTTCAAAATAATCAGTCTTTTATTGCAACCCCCCACTGCATAAATAATGATGAAGTCAACATCAAGGAACTGCTATTAACTTGAAAAATTATTGAGTTTTTTGTGAATTCCGTAGTTCACATTTATATTGCCTTTTAAAAGCAGTTATTGACATATTTGGTCTCTGTATCGTTAGTGAAGTAAAGTACAATCCTGTCCTTAAAAATATACAAATGTCACAACTTTTTTACGATTCTACTACAAGTCATGACGTGGCATATACCTACGAGTATATTGTGTGCGTACTATACTTTGTAGTTGATTGGTGCACTAAAATATAATCTTTGAAATTACTTTTCATTGTCAATGTTATTAAGGCTATTTAGCCCGTGAGAGATTACGGCTTCAGGTGTTTTCTCGAATCCGATTAGAAAAAGACCCATTAAAACTTTTGCCATAGCGCCTCTTTGCTAGGCTTTCGACATACTGCCTGCGGCACTTTAGAAATAACTTCATAAGACGAGAGTTATTTGAGACTTTATACACGATTTAAGCCATATTACATTACTTTTAATTATCAAGGTAGAGTCAAATGTACCTGCAGTATGTCATCCATCCATTAACCTGGTCTGTCCATTGCTGGACATAGATCTATCGAAAATTTCGCCACTCTTAGCTTTCCTCCTGGAAGAAATACCCATGCTCACACACGCTGGGCGGGCGGCTCGGTGAGCGTGGTGCCGGAACCCTCGCACTGGTGACGCCACTGCCCATCACCGTCAGATATACTGCCATCAATAGGTTATGCCTGTTTAAGAGCTGTCCTCTTACTCTCCCCGAACAACTTCGAGTCGAGCCCGGCTCCAGTTCTACCACCTTTTTAAAATAATGTGGCTTTGTTCACCTTTTTTTTTAATTTCTTATTATCTCCATATCACGAGATTCTGATGATAAACATCCATTTAATGAGTACATGATTTTATTAAACTTTTTCTTGTGTTATTTATGACTAACCTTTCGCCTGCGGCTCCACTCGCGTTTATTTAATCTTTGCCCCCTTTTCAGCTTGGGCGTTTTTTATGAACACCTCTTATAGCCTATATGGTGACCAATATAACTACGATGATAATGAAAACCGCATCTAAATCCGTTGCGTGGCTCTCGAGTTAAAACGGAACATACATACATACAGACAGATAAAAATTCTAAAATTGGTAGTTTTGGCTTAAGTACAATACAAATAGCACATTCAAATCAAAAATTTAAAAAATTGTTTAATTTACATACAGACATTACTTTTTTACTACTTCATTATTATTATAACTGCGACGCGTGCGACTGAGTTGATCAAACGTACAATGAAATTTCAATAAAAACGAATCGTCAGTTTTTTTAAGTGGCGTTATAAACAAGAATTGATTAAAAAACTCAATTTTATCTACTCTCTTACTACAATAAGTTAATTACAATATCAAAAAAGGTTTACAAGTTCGGACGGTATGTTGTTTGCGAGTACGAGAAAACCGATGCAATAATATATAATTGTAACGCCGCGTTTCTGCGCTGTGATTGACCCAATTTATTGTTACACTAGTCCGATAAAACCAATCAGCGACTACTATTTCTTCTTTGGGTTTGGGGTTTTGCCTCGAATACTTCTACAAATAGACAGCTTCAATAAGTTAATTACAGACAACAAGGCAGAACAGCTAAGTTTCTAGGATTAAATATAAAGTACTACGGAACCCTAAAAAGAAAGAATCCCTCGTTTTCTTTTTCAAATTTTTCATGAAATTATTAGATGAATAGATTATAAATAATATTACATGAAGACGATATTTCTGATAGGTATTGTATCCAACTTAACATAATTAGCCATTATGAAACTCGTGCGGCCTATTACGAAACCCCGCTTACCTTCGTGTCGTAAACAAGCACCCGTGTGTGTCACACTGCCCTCATTATGTGACAGTTGCAGAAAATACTATTGTGCCAATATTAACAACTAAAAACACCGATTTATATTTTAATTTACAACATATTTATCGATCGGGCGGGTGTGATATTAGTTAATTAGTGCCAGGGGTGCGTTTTGTCTATAAATTGTCTAAAAGAAGGATATAAATAAACGAATTTTCTTTTTCTTTTCTCGTGCATCTTTTTTGATTTACAATAACTTTGATTTTGGAATATCTGATGGAATGCATGTTTAAATCCGCATACTCTTTCATAAAATGAGCAGGAACATTCCAAATTCAATGTTAGCGTGCCTGTGTTTTGGTCAGTGCTTAAAATTCTTTGTGAGTGGGGACGAATATGTGCGGGTATTTATTCAAAACGGATATTTTTTGTGCAACGTAAACCTGGGGTTTAAAAGTTAAGAGTACAAAAGGGATTCGTAGAAGAATAGAAAAATAGAAGCATCACTAAAATAAGATCCCGCTTTATTCTTTGCAGATATTGAGAGCTAGCACAAATTTATCTGCTTTTATATGCCGAACTCTTTCTTCCCATACGGTGAAGAGTATTTACAAACCTTAGATAAAACAAAAGGTAGATGCCGTACCCACTTTCTTGCGCCCGGCACTGCAAATATAGGCCCAATGGGCCTGTTTTGTGTAGCTTGTCTCACTCGCGCCACTGTCGAACCTGGTCGCTCTATCTCTGTCATTCGGTGGCGCTCGTTTAAAAAAGAGGTCCATTTTTCAGTTGACCATTATAAGAACGTATCATATCTACCTTTTGTTATATCAATGTTATAAACACAAAAAATACAATGAACTAACTCCAAATAGGTAACGCTCGCTTTCATTAATTCTTCCTTTAAGAAATTTCGATTTTGTTTTGATCTTGTTTATTTCAGTATGTGCAGGAAACAGGGAGATTTCTCAAGATCTTATAATAGTGATGCGTTAAAGATATAGAAGAAGCACGTACTTGGAAGTTTAGTAGGCGAAGGGTCCGCGAACGCGGGCTGACTCGTTACCTCCGTGGTTTCACCCGCGATCACTGCACAGAAATAACATTAGTTACTGTTTGTGAGTGGACTGCCTTAGTCTTCTATATAAGGGTCTGCTGTCAGTTTTCACTGTGTAAGCAAACGCCCGATACTTATTACACGCGAACAGATTTAATAATCTACTAGTGTTAAATGTGCACCAGCCTGTTCGTGCACGCACGCAGCGAACAGCCGGTAGCCGAGTAGTGCGTATCCCAGTCGTACTTCCAATTTGTAGGGACGTTAAACTAGCGGGGGAGGAGAGTGTCGCTTCTTTACGTAGTAATAGTTACTATTCTGTAGCGTGAGTGGACATTGCTCTACCCGGAATTTACCAGTGAGAACGGAAACGGATAAAAGCTCCCTAAAAGGGTGAAAATTCGATTCGGGAGTGCCTTTCCACGCACGGGTCGGTGCGCATTGGGTCAACCCATATTTGACCCCGATTCTTGTATTGTTATGACTTTGACAATCGACGGTTTAAAGGTTGAGTCAATAACGAACACCTTAAAATAGGCAGCTACTGTCTACCCGTCCACGGCATAAATGGCTGGGCTTATCGACCTACATCATATTTTGTTTCGTGCCTACATTTTTGTAAGTAAATGGGGACCCCGGGAAAAATTATAATATCTGCGGGTATATGGCAATATTATTTTCACAGACTTATTAAGATTTAATTACTATATAAGTACTTATTTTATTATGATTATTTTTCAAAGACTTTAAATGAGTTTTTGAATTTTACGGTGCCGATGGTGACTAGCTCGAAGACATCCTGGAGACTGGAGTGGAATGAAGATCTAAAAACACTGGTGAAGTGCAAGTAGATCTCGCGTGCTGAGGGCTCCGTAGCATTCTAATAAGTTAGCAGACCTAAATAAAATTTTAACCAAGTTACAAACTCAATTTTGCAGTTATGTTTTATTAATTTACCTAAAAAGTTAAGTTAGTCATTATTTACTTCTTCCATAATCTAAATTCATTAAATTTTAGTATTTGTTGTTTAAATACAGTATCATGGTACATAATAGATACAGAAATTCCTAACTAGTTAAATTTTTAAGACAGACCTGTAACAAAAAGTAACTTAGAAAACTGATAACTTTGACGATTCCCGTTTCTTTATTTTTGAAGATAATAAATAATAAAAAGAATAAAGAACTTATTTGTACTTCATTTATATGAGCTCTACACGACCTTTAAAATACGGAACACGGTGTGAGAGGCAAGCCAACGCGAGACAACATTCATGTTTTGAAAAAACTCAAGAATGGTTTTGGTGGTTCCTATGATTTCAGGAGAAATATCCCAAAAATCGAAATGAAACAAAAATATTTTTGAGTAGTATAAAATATGTTATGCTGTGAAACTAAAATGATTTGATTTGTTGTATCGCTTCTAGGACATTACGGTACATAAACATTCATCAAAATATGTGTAAAATCTAGAACGTTTATACGCTTGTAACTTTTGTATGTATTTGATTTTAATAAATGTTTTAGTTTCACGTCATGGATATTGTATGGGATATGTTGAAAAAGAAAAAAATAATAAGCAAGTAAATAAGGATATATCCATCCATCAGCCCGTGTTCGTCCACTGCTGGACATAGACCTCTCCCAAATTTCGCCACTCATGTCGGTCCTCCGTCCTCCTCATCCAGCCGCCCCCCGCAACGTCCTTCAGGTCTTCGGTCCAGCGGGCACGAGGTCGGCCTACACTACGCTTCGCTGTACGCGGTCTCCATTCCAAAGCCTTTCGGCCCCAACGACCATCATGTCGGCGATAAATATGGCCTGCCCACTGCCACTTCAACTTATTGATTCTGCAGGCTATGTCGGTTACTTTCGATCTCCGACGGATCTCCTCATTTCGGATTCTATCCATCAGAGATACCCTAAGCATAACCCGCTCCATAGCCCGCTGAGCGACCTTAAATCAGGCCCTTTGTAAGAGACCACGTCTCAGCGCCATACGTCATCACAGGATGGACGCACTGGTTGTGCATCTTAGCCTTTAAGCACTGCGGTATTGACGACGTAAATATGTGACGCAACTTTCCGAATGCTGCCCAACCCAAGCATATTCTTCTGTCAGCCTCGGCGTTGAAGTTGTTTTTATCCAGCTGTATGACTTGACCCAGATAAACATATTTTTGAACAAGTTCGATGCTGACATTGTCAACGGTTAGTGGCCCTTGGATGACGCGACAGTTGGACATAACCTTAGTCTTGTCCAAATTCATTCGCAGGCCCACTCGTCTCGAAGAATCGCTAAGGCCGCGCACCATTACCTCCAGTTCCTGCAGCGATTCCGCCACTATCACGATGTCATCGGCAAAGCGAAGATGTGAAATGTACTCTCCGTTTACGTTTATGCCGTCCATTCCAGTCTAGTGTTTTAATGACGTCCTCCAGCGCGGCGGTAAACAATAAGGTGGTAATAAGGATAAATAAGGATATGATCAGCGAACTGCGCTAGTATGGGAGTTCAGGAGAATAGAGTCGTCTTAAGGGCTAGCTCCTTTTGCCCTTTGGGTACGGAACCCTAGAAATAACGCAGAGAACATGACGGAAAGGCACGAAGCTGAGTATAGTAGAAATTATACCTTTCAAGAAATATGTATCTGTCGTCGGCAGGTCGTAGAATTGGGCATATCGTATTTCTGTTACAACTAGGGGGTTCGCCTCGCTCCGCTCCGCTTTGCTCGGCTTCCCAAATTTATTATCACAAGGAACCTAACACGTTTCTCCTCGCTCCGCTCGACGTCGCACCTATTTTTCACTTTTGGTAAAAGATTTTCGGTTTCATACTTTACGATCTGCCGACGAAATATCAACCTTTTCGAGCATGTCACATTTTTGTAAGTCTATAATTATTATTGAAGATTTTATCCCACTAATATTATAAATGCGAAAGTTTGGATGTATGGATGGATGGATGGATGGATGGATGTTTGTTACTCTTACACGCTGTAACTACTGAACCGATTGGGCTGAAATTTTACATGAATGTAATTCTAGACCTGGAATAGGACATAGGCTTCTTTTTATCCCATAAATCAGTTCCCATGGGATGAAAATGAGCTTTCAAATTTCTATAGAAAAGTGATGTGTCACCCTTTCACGCCATGCTTACGAAACCGATTAGGCTGAAATTTTGCATAAATGTAGTTCTAGACTTTGAATATGACAAAAACTACTTTTTCCCTTTTTTCCCATGGAAAGGCTATAAAAAAGACACACAAAATGGGAAACAGAGGCGCATAACACACACCAGCTGTGTTTACTGTAGGTAACAGTCCGAATAATATTGACTGATTTTATAGGAGTACACAAAAACTAATTCAACGCGGGTGAAACCGCGGGCAAACAAAAAATAATTCAAATAAAACAATAATTTCAGTATTTTTCTTAAATTTATTAATTTGCTGATAAGTGAATTTTAGAAATTGTGAATCTTTGAGGATATTCCCGGGTACCACAAACTAATCTGTATCTAAATATCTAAACAAAACCACTCCGAAGTTCCGAAGTTTGTCTAACAACAATAACTAATACAACTGCTTGTCTGTCTCTCTACCGTAAAACTAATTCCAGTAATACAGCTAACGTGTCAGAAAGTTATACTATTAAGTGCCAAGTTAACGTAGAAAGTGAGAGTGGATTAAGTTCGGAAACAATGTAAATAATGAACAAAAAGAAGAATTCAGAACGGCTCTAGACCGGGAGCCGAAGACACACTCGCATTACTTCACAAACAATCCGCCATAAAACTAAAACTCACACCGGCCGAAGTTTCAGGAATTTTACAAAGTATTTAGAAATGGATAAAATACATTTAGGAAGTTGATAGTTGAGATTGTCGGCACTTGGTGGAATTTATCAAACATTGTTGTGATAAAAAAAACACTTGTACTTTTCCACAGATAATTACATTTCGGCCTCTCATATGGCAAATTTATTTAATAGGCAGGCACTTAGATCGCTAGAATATTTGGGTAGTGGGCCACATCAAATAATAGTCGGATATTGTTAATTTTCTTATGATTACGTGTTTTTGACCCCTCAAGACGTGTCCTTAGAAAATCTAAATAGCCTACCTATATAATAATATTCAAATTATTCGAGTTTTTGCTGTAGAAAGTAATGTGCATAATGAAGTTTTTGGTCAGTCCATGCCCTAAATGCTTCTAAAAAAGATGGCATTTTAAATCCCTTGTAGCTGTATAAACAAGAGAACTGCTTCCTGACGTGGTACCGAGCCTTGAATAAAATGGGAGTTTAACGCTACATTTTAGTGAATAGGTACTTACTTAGTCCTTTATTTCAAGTACAGTGCTATTCAATCAGATGGCCATAATCCATAGAAAAATGAAAAAAAAAAAATTTTTTTGTGGAATATCAAAATATTGTCACTTTTTGAGGTCCTGTAACAACTTCCAAGAAGAAGTTACTAGTTTGGTAAATAAGAAAAATTTTTGGAACCTTTTACTCGATAGGAATAATCATTGAGATGAGATCTTCAAACACACTTTTTCTCCTCGTTTCACAAACAGGAATCATCTACAGAACTCAAGCATATTTTATAAGATGGTTTCAACTACTTCTTGATTTTAGCAAAAGAAAGTTTTGCAAACTATTTCAGTTTTTTTTATATAAACGAAAAAAATATATACATTTGTCCCCTTCGCCCTGAATCAAAGTGGTCACTGCGGTTAAGTAACACCAAGCTAAACGGTGAAATAAAATCGACTAAAAAAAAATTACTACAGTTAACAAAAACATTCTTAAAGCAACGTGACGTAATTTTTAAACTGTATAGATACGCATAACTCTTCGAATCCACTGCAAAACTGCTAAGCTGAAACTTTAAACGGCGCGGAATTATCAAGAATTCATAAATAAGCAGTGAAGTTCATCTTGTCCCAACCCAAGTTTCACGAACCTTATAAAAGTGAAGCAGGTGGCAGCTTGCAATGAATTATCGCCTCGGTGTTTACTCCTGTACGAAATCTGACACTTATTCCAGAAGAACCAAGTGGGTTCAGGGCGTCTTAAATATATGTATGTTGCACAAAATGAAAGAAAGTCTACATATAGGGTGAAATTTATTATGCAGCCAAATTTTCACTGTAGACTTGGTAAGTGATCAGATCAGTAACACGGATGGATGACACTTTTTGCTAATTTCGAAAAATAAAATGTTGACGTACTAATTGACTCGGGGCTGGGCTTGCGTTTGTACGGAACACGAAAATAATAATTTACCTTGATACTGAGCACTTACCGAGTCTTCAGTATGAATTTGGCTATAAAACTAAATATCACCTTATATACTCACGCCTGTCTCCCAGTTAGAACTACAGATTTTCATCTGCTACGATCCTGACACTCCTCTTTCGCTTCTTCTTTATCCATCAATCTAGTCTTACAATCTCGTATATTACGGTAAGTGATATTGTAGTAAATTAGCATTAGCAGGCATCAAAATAACATTAACGTAATTTTTTTCGTGCTACAGGAATTAGGTGTGTTAATTAACGAAATAAGAAATTGCCTATGGTTCGCTTTTTTTACTCACACTCGTGTTTTAATAACCTCTTTATGTACGAGTTTCATAAACTACAATTCAAAATTTTTAAACATATTTTAAAATTGGTATGGCAATTCACGCGAAATATAATTCGAATTATAATTTATAAAATAACGCAGTTCTGCAAATTAACTACGATTATAGCAGTGAAATAACAAAACGCATTTGTTTTATAATTCTTATTCAGAAATAAGAAAAACAATTTTATGTACATTTTGAACGAACCACCTTAATTAGAAACAAATGTAAAGACAAGAATTTGAAAAAATTCCTCGGGCCAGGATTCGAACCTGCGACCTCTTGTTATCAAGACAAGCGC
Organism: Ypsolopha scabrella; assembly: GCA_910592155.1. Lineage (NCBI taxonomy): Eukaryota > Metazoa > Arthropoda > Insecta > Lepidoptera > Ypsolophidae > Ypsolopha > Ypsolopha scabrella. Next base: position 9,885,203 of record OU342968.1, on the reverse strand, counting down.
GCCACCGCTTTGTAATGCACTCTAATAATAATATTTAGAGTATTCAAAAGCGATGGATTTCACATTAAAAACATAATCTCACCTTAATTAGTTTGAAAACAACGCTTTGGCCAAGAGCAGGAATCCTATTGAGAATAGCTGCGGACGGAACTAGACTAGCCCAGACATAATGTTCGGGAAGGGGAACCAACTACAGACATTTACTTAGTTGTGAACAACAAGTTTGGTCTCACTCTGTCCGAGACCTGTTTGAGACAAAACTGACAAACTTCGGCAAAGCTTAACTAAACTAGTCTACGAAGGTCTATTTATTGTTTGTAACAAATGGAAATATTTATTTTTGTGACATGAGAACAGGAAATAAGTAAAATTTGAAGTAAACTACAATTAGTGTAATAATTTAAAACGGAAAGCTGGTAAGTATTGTTAACGGTCGGAGGGACAGATAGACGGACAACAAAGTGATCCTATAAGGGCTCCGTTTTTTCCTCTTGAGGTACGGAACCCTAAAAATTACAACAAAAGGCTGTTTTTCAGTTCAAAATAGTAGTCCGTCCAAACTAATAAAGTAAAAATAATAATAATTTTATTACTGTTATAAAATAAATATAAACTTACTAGCCATGGCCCGCAGCTTTGTCTGCGTTCATCGAATCTTTGCCCCTTTTTTAGCTTGGGCGTCATTTCATGAACATCCCCTATAGCTTATGTGTTGACCAGGGTCACTATGATGATAATAAAAAAAAAAAAAAATCGTTTATTGAGCTAAAGATGTGTTAGGTACAAACCATTTTCTTAGATGAATAGACACTTATATAATCAAAAAAAAAAAAAAATTGACAATTGATGCCTAAGCTAAGTTTAGTTAAAAACTTGTACGATAGACATCAATATCCCCTTACGCTAAGCTATAAATAATGAACAAGGCTGTACCTGCTTGTTGTTATAATTATACAAGTAGATATAAGTACTAATCTATAGAAACACTATTTAATATAACAGTATAATTTGTTATAAGTATGTTAGTAGGTGTTGAGGGAGTATTATTGAATGATGTGTGGATGTTTAGTGTAGTGCTTGTATGTAATATGTGGGTGTTGTGTATGAGCAGTGTGCTTTAGAAAAGAATAACAAATTTAAGGCAGATACTTAGATTTGCGAGGCAAGCAAAGCCTCGGTTTCATGGTAATTCAATTTCTGAATCCATTCAGTCAATTTACGTTTGCAATTATTGTAATTTAGAGGATACAGTTCAATTTTTTTACTTATAGTGTTATATAATTTGTCATATAGATAACAAGAAAATCGATGTGAAAAAGCTGTGGTGAATGATTCCGTATGACATATTCTATCTTTTCTTCGTTCGCTTTCATAGGCGATTTTATTAAAATGTAATTTAGTGTGCTTATTCAAAACTAATTGCTTGATGAACAACTGCCTAACTGTAAGTACTTTACAATTTTTATACAGGTCTTCAGTTGGAAATCGATAATTTCGGAAAGTAGCTACTTTAAGCACAGCTCGTTGAGCTCTTTCGAGAACTAGGAGGTGAGTCTTAGCTGCGCCACCCCATGCTACTATGCAGTATTGTAAAATAGATTGGCAAAGTGCAAAATATATCATTTTAATTATATTTTGTCCTGCAACGTGCCTTACGTTTTTAAAAACAGACATTAATTTTCTGGTACGCTGTGATAGTAACTTGATGTGTTCACTAAAGGTGAGGCAGTTGTCGATTACTACTCCTAGATACTTAATAGTTTTAACTAGCTCAAGTTGATGACAAGAACAATCAGTACTATCTTCAGTCAAGCATTGCAAAGAATGAACTGCTATAGGAGTGTGGAAAGACGGTTGCGTATTGTTGCGAATTGAGAAACACATATATTTTGTTTTACCCGTGTTTAGGGACAATATGTTATTTCTTAGCCAATTAACAACAAGGTTAAAGCCTGTTTGCGCAATACCAAAGACTTCCGCCCAACTCCTTCCCCGGAACACCAATGCTGTGTCATCAGTATAAGAGAAAACTTGACCATGGCTAATTTTCATGTCACACAAATCATTTATGTATACCAGGAAAAGAGTTGGGCCGAGGGTACTGCCTTGAGGCACTCCGAAAGTCACAGGCAAAGGATTACTTATGTGGTTTCCAATTTTGACCATCTGATACCTATTTGTCAAGTAATCCCTTAAAAGATCAAGTTGGAGACCTCGAATACCCATCGCCTCTAATTTTGCAAGGAGAGCCGGAACTGACACCGTGTCAAAAGCCTTCGCTAGATCCAGGAAAATTGCAAGGCATTTCTTCCTAGAATCTAGTCCTCGTGAAATATTATCAGTGAGATTGTTCACGGCATCAGCCGTCGACTGTCCTCTACGAAAACCGAACTGGTTTCTAGATAATAAGTTTCTGGATTCAAAGTAGTTGATTAATCTATTATTAACAGCTTTCTCTAATACCTTCGACAACGCTGGCAAAATAGAAATAGGACGGTAGTTAATCAAAGACTCTCTATCGCCACCCTTGTAGATCGGTAGAATGATCGACTGTTTGAAAATGTTTGGAAATACTCCATTTCTTAAACTTAAGTTACATATATGACATAATGGTTTTAGAAGAATATTAATATTTTGTTTAATTACTCCCATGGAAATCCCATCCCAACCAATAGCACAATTGATTTTAAGCGAATTCACAATCAACCGGATTTCGTCTTCGTCCACGTCAAGTAACACCAAGGAATCAGCATTAACATTAGTACCAGAGGGAAGGTTGAGATGTTCTTGTCTAGAGTCACGGGCTATTTTGTCAGCTAAGTTTTTACCTACGCTAGCAAAGTAGTCATTGACAAGATTAACTTGCTCAATAGGTGACAATGGTCCCTTAAGCAAGTCATCGGACAAATGTTTTTTTGGCTTATAGTTAGAGATGTTATTAATAGCCTGCCACGTTTTCTTCAAGTTAATAGCGGAAGCATTTTGTAATTCTTGTCTTTGATGTTCTCGTTTTACTTTTTTTAATAATTTGTTACAGTAATTTCTGTACCTTTTATATGTTACATTTAAAATTTCATTATCTGGTTGTTTTTTAGATTTTTGATGCATTACATCTCTATTACGCATGCATCGAAGCAGTCCGGGGGTGATCCAGGGTTTTAAATTGGTCTTGCGTCGTGATAAGGTTATTTGTGTTGTATTATTTTTAATTATATTTGCCAGTGCATCAACAAAGAGATTTGCTGACATGTTGCAATCAGTCTCTTCAAAGATGTTTGTAAAATCTACCTCAGATAAGTCTTGCGTAATTGCCGTATAGTTGATTTTATCAAACGTTCTGATTGTTTTATTATTAGTGCAATGTTCGAGGTTCAAGAGACATGAATCATGGTCAGTGAGAGTATGTCTTATTACCAAAGTAGTTGCTTCAAGCTTTGATTTGATCATGACGTGATCCAGACATGACTCCTCTCTTGTTCCAAAAGTATGTCCAGGTAGGAGACCATGCAATGCTAGCATATCAAGATATTGTGAACCATTGCTATCCATTAAATCAGTTCTTATATTTATGTTAATATCCCCTACGAGAATAATGTTGTTGAAATTATTAAGTGATAATAGTACGGCATCAAGTGAGTTTCTAAATGTTTTTAAGTCTTGGACTAGTTTATAAGATGGTGAACGATATATTGAAACGATTGCTGTTTCATTTCCTAGTTTAGTTACTAAGCAGTTTCCTTTTAAAAATTCAGGTTCAATTGTTGTGGCTCTTATCTTATTTTGAATGTACACAACGACACCATCATTTTGCAGTGTATGATTCGTTGTTGCATGGCAAGTATAATTAGCAAGTTTTGGCGGATATTCTATGGTAGAGAGCCAGCATTCTGAAAGTACAATAACATCTGGTTCTAAGGTGGTCCTCGCTAGCAAAGTAAGAAAGCCGTCCATATTAGCATTTATACTTCTCATGTTTTGTGACAAAACTTTAAGTTGATGCTCAGCTTGTTGGATCATAGAAGAACATTCTTCTGGAATACAACTAACAGCTTTTGATACAGTAAAACCATCTATTTTATCACACAAATCTTTGATTTTATTCGCGAAAACGGCTATAAATATAATTGGTGTCTCTTCTAATTGTTCCTGGAGAAAAAATTCTAAGTAACAGAATGCAAACAGGGAGCTTTCGTCTATGAGATTTTGTTATATGGTAAACGTAAATGATTTTGTGAATGTAAAAGTGGTGTGTTTGAGTGTTCATTAAAATGTTAACAAGAGTGTAGTGTGAAAGTGAGTGTGCTTTGTTTAATATAAGATATGATCTGGTATTAAGTACAAAAATAAAGAAGATTAATATCGGCAGAATTAATACATGCAAAGTAAACTTAAGTAATTTGATCGCAGCTAGTCACTTAGACCGACTTAATTTTAAAATATCCAGCTCGTTCTCTATCCGTAACTGAGGCATACCCTCGGATTTGCGTAAAAATACTCTTCCATACGAAGTCCAACAGAAGTTGTAATCGTTCTGTTTTGCGTATTCTCGAGCCAAATAGAAGACTTTCTTCATTTTTGGAGTTAGACATTCTGATACAAAGACCGGTTTAGGTGATCCAGCGATGTTCAGGTGACTTGTATTTAGTTTCTCTTTCTTATTAAATTTCTTCAGTGCTGTCAATATATTTTCCTTAAGAATCATATTTGATACTTCAAGTATTATTGGTTTGTTCGTATCTGATTTTGTATATGTTCTATATATCTCTTTGATATCTGAGCTTTCTATTTGTACGTTTAGAGCTCTGGTAGCATTTTTCACGATGTCTACAAGGTCTTGTTTTGATTCCTTCTCTATTTGTTTTGGTATGTTGCGAAATTCAATACAAGTTGAAATGTGTTTACGTTCCAGATAGTCGATTCTCTGCTCTAATGTATTGATATATTTTTGTTGTTCTTTTTTCTCTGCTTCAAGTTTTTGTACATTAGTGGTCATGTCATCATATTGTTGTGATATTAATTTCATCGACTCAGTGATTGATTCATTTTGCGACTTTAACTCGTTAATTGAATCATGAAAAGATTGTTGGATAGATTGACGAATATCTTCTAATTTTTTCTCAGTTTCGAGCCCATTTGCTGTAAAAAGCATCCTTATTTCGGTCATGAAGGATCTCATGTTTTCATTATTTTCGTTCTCACCACTAAACTTGCGTTTTCTTTGGGTGCCAAAGTCTGGATTTTCGATTAGATTTAATGCTGGTTCCGATTCAGAGTGCATTATAGTTTGATGATTAGTGTTTACACCTCTTGTTGGTGACGACACTTCTTTATCCACACGTTCTAGTGAGTTACTACTGAACGTAAAAGGAGGTGTGCGGTTTAATGGCATCTTATTTTATTGCTATGTTGTACTAACAATAACAATAAAAATAAAAAAGGTTATTCTTTCGATATAGCCTCCTGGGATCGAACCTGGGTTTCACGATTCAGAAGCGGACACTCTACGCGCTCGCTATTTTGCCAAGTACTAAAGGCGCCTAAAATTGGTGGTCACTATGTGGCAGTTCTTTATAGGGTAAGTGTCATAGATGTGACGAAGTCAGACATCATTTGTAGAACAGGTTAGCCGGCCGGTACGTGCATGCGTCACCGATAACCGCTGTTGATAAAATGGCTTGTCACTTACGGAATATTTTTGTTTATTCTTTGTTTTCTGGACGAATTGTTCGCATAGTATTTGATGTTTTATTCTTGTCCTTTTTTATGGAGCTTATATTAAGTTCAGGATGAAACTACACACACTATCACATACTTTAAAACACAGTTTATGAATTAAAATAACGGAGCGGTACAGAAACACGTTCGATGAACAGCGCGTCGCGCGAGGGGGAAACATTATGATGACAACGTATAACAAATTATCTACTGTTGATGATGATTTGGACATACATTTTGTTAGTCTTCCATCTTTTAAATCTAAGATACTCGAGTGTTTAAGTCATGGATGATCTCATGTTCTGTTGAGTTAGTGTATGTTTAAGTTACTTTTTCAGAATTATTATCATGATTTGTTACAGTTTTAATTTAAGGATCATTTAAATTTAAAATCTTGAAATATGTGTGCACCTGTAACGTTACAACACACGGATTTAAACCCTACTCACTATTGTTATACTATTTGTGTATGTAACATTGGTGCTCCAAATAAATAAATAAAAATAAATAAATAAATAAAACAAACCGGACAAGTGCAAGTCGGACTCGCCCACTAAGGGTTCCGTTAAAGACTATATCTTTTATGATTTAATTACAAATGTATAGTTTTCAGATTTTTCCCTATACCAGGCATGCCTTTTACGTTCTGTCGTTTACATATTTGCCGCCAATTTTGAATTAAGAACTGCTCAATATTCAAAGTTGGTGAATTTAGGATTTCAAAACAATTGAAATAATTAGGATTAATGCAATTGTTTAGTCACAGCGTTGCTTTGAATCTGTCAGGTCACGTACGAAAATGAATCTTACTAAGGAAAATGTCCGTGCAATCATTTTCTATAACTTCCGAAGAGGCCTAACACGGATTCAGTGTTCGGAAGAGCTAACATCTGTGTTCCACGATGAAGCCCCATGTCTGCGGACTGTCGAACGCTGGTATTTAGAATTCCAACGAGGATATACCAGTCTTAGTGACAAATCTCGTGAAGGACGTCCAAAATCCGCCTACACTGAAGATAACATTGTCGCTGTGAGAGATCTAATCCTCTAAGATCGTCATGTGACATATCGGGAGATAGAGGCGACCATTCAAAAGATCTTGCATGAGGCGCTTGGTGTGAGAAAGCTAGTTTCCCGTTGGATCCCGCATTTACTTTCCGACGATCATAAGAAGGCCCGCGTCAGATGGTGTAAGAAAACTCTTCAAAGGTTCAACCGAGGAGAGTCAAATCACGTCTACGACATCATCAGTGGTGACGAATCTTGGATCTATGCCTACGATCCTGATTCCAAACAACAATCAACAATCTGGGTCTTCAAAGTAGAACCAAAGCCGACTAAAGTTGTTCGCTCTCGAAGCACTTCAAAGGAGATGGTGGCTACGTTCGTGGCGAAAACCGGGCATGTTGTGACAACTGCACTTGAAGATCATAGAACGGTTAATACAGAGTGGTTATACCACAGTTTGTTTACCACAAGTCATCGCCGAACTTCGGAAATCTAACCCAAAGCATGACAATGCAAGCTCACACAGCGCTCATCAAACGATTGAGTATTTGAAGCAGAAAAACGTAGAAATTCTTGACCATCCTCCACACAGTCATGACCTAAGCCCTAACGATTTCTTTACATTTCCTAAAATTAATAAAACTCTTCGTGGTCAAAGGTTCCAATCCGGTGAAGAAGCAGTCGACGCTTTCAAATCAGTCATATTGAACACCCCCACTTTGGAGTGGAATAAATGTTTTAATAACTGGTTCGAGCGAATGGAAAAGTGTTGTAAACTACGTGGAGAATACTTTGAAAAATAATAAAAAGTACTATTAGGTTCCAGTTGTTTTTGAATCTTCAAACGACAAAACTTAAAAGGCATGCTCGTACTTGTAGTATAAGACGAGATTACTTGACAAATTTCATAGTTCTCTAGGTAAACGGAAAATAACCTACAAATTTTGATTCCCTTGAGAGTGTCAAAATAAACGTTTTTTTGTGGCATAAACGGCCGTATCTTTTTTTCAAGTTAACTTTTTGATTTTTTTCACAGATTCAAGGGACTGTAGACCTAAGTCTATGTTCTTATGGTTTTAATTTCAACTCGGTACCTCCACGCACTCCCGAGATAAAGGGTCTTGACAGACAGACGGACGGACAGATGGACAACAAAGTGATCCTACAAGGGCTCCGTTTTTTCCTCTTGAGGTACCGAGCCCTAAAAAACCATTGAGTGGTTCTCAAGTTAAAGGCAAGTTCAATCTTTGCCCCGGTTTCGGCTTGGACTTTATTTTATAAACACCCATCTTATAGCATTATGTATTGACCAGGGTCACTACAACAAAAAACCACAGCCAAATCCGTTAACCAGAGTTAAAATCGTTTATTCAATATTTGCTCCATTTTCGGCTTTGCCGTTATTTTATGAACACCTATGTAAGAGCCACGTCTCACACTGGTTCCATATCACGAAATCGTGGACTTAGGGGTAAGTCAATTTGAAGGTCAAGGAATCGAACAAATTTTTTTTTGGTAGACTGCTGGAACTATTACAAACACCTTTTACTGATGTTGTTTTTCTGAGATATGCATTAGTTTAAGAGAAAAAAAAATTTTTTTTTGTATAGAGAAATAAGTGCATAAAGCAATTCTTCTTCGTCAAGATCTGAAAATGAATCCTAACGCCTTTTTTTCTGTCTATTTGTCAAATCTTTAATTTCTTTTCTTGGATGTAGAGTGTTAGTACCAGATTCTGAAGTAGACGCAACCGCTTCCAGTGCCTGGGATGAGCCTTGATGTTGATCTTGAATGATATGCATCGTCTACCGATGGAATATTGTAGAGAAATCTACCGATTGACAGACTGGCCACGAGATCATAGACTCTAACCACGACATATTTTTGGTTCTCAACCTACTTTCATTTCTACTTGCAACTTGCCTTCTTTTGTACAGGTTTAACGTATAGTTGCAGCAAAACTTTTTAATTTTAGTAAGATCTTCCGAAGAAACGTCACTTGGAATATAATCAAGAAGGGTTTTGTAAAATTTATCACTGTCTTGAATGCCACCATTACTTTGTAGAAAGACAAAAACGTCTAAATTAGAAACGAATGCACACATTTTGTGAGTTTACTTTAGGAAGTAACGTTGACGATAAGAGCTCAGAACACTTAATGATGACTAGAAATTTAAAAATGCTCAATATTACTGCAAATAGTCGGGATAACAATTAGCAGGTAATAATGGATTACCGAGAAATGTCTATCAAAACAAATGTGTCACCCATTTTACCGACAAACAAGTGATCTTTACAAACATTATCTCTATGATTAACATTTTTGTTCCAAATTTCTTGGAATTGTGTATCATTTTAAATTAGGTAAGTATTTGATAAAAACGTAATTTTCTCTTGTTGTTCAATATTTTCAAGTGTCTGTAGATTCAATAATTCAATATTTGTTTTCTCTGAAAGTAATGCATATTTCAGAAAAACTACATTTTTAAAAGAGTCAGCAGTTTAACAAAAATAAAAAATCAGTTCAATTCCTTGACCTTTTCATGAAATATTTTCAAGTGCCTGTAGCTTCCAAAGCGCAGATTTTCGCAGATAAGTGTGAGGAAATAAAATGTTGGCCGTGACTTCTTGAATGACCTGTAGTAAGTTTCATTTTAAATAAACACGAAGCACGCAAGTAATTCACAAAAACATAATTTTCTCTATACAAAAAATAATTCAATGTTTTTTTTCTCTTAAACATTGCAAATTGCAAACAATGCATATCTCAGAAAAACTACATTAGTAAAAGATGTTTGTAATAGAGTCAACAGTCTAACAAAAATAAAAAATCTGTTCAATTCCTTGACCTTTTCATTAAATATTTTTAAGTGCCTGTAGCTTCCAAAGCGCAGATTTTCGCAGATAAGTGTGAGGAAATAAAATGTTGGCCGTGACTTCCTGAATGACCTGTAGTAAGTTTCATTTTAAAAAAATATGAAGCACGCAAGTAATTGGCAAAAACATAATTTTCTCTATACAAAAAATAATTCAATGTTTTTTTTTTCTCTTAAACTAATGCATATCCCAGAAAAACTACATCAGTAAAAGGTGTTTGTAATAGTTTCAGCAGTCTACCAAAACAAAATTTGTTCGATTCCTTGACCTTCAAATTGACTTACCCCTAAGTCCACGATTTCGTGATATGGAACCAGTGTGCGTCTCAGAGCGCACTATTTTAAACAATAATAGATCGTCATAGAGTTAAGTTCTACCGTGACACAAAATAAGGTGCTCAGTAGGAAGAACGGGCCCTTAAAAACAGCAGTACCTTTTCTTGATTCACCACCACAGATTTATTTTTTAAGGATATGGTATAGGCAAGATTAAACACATTATTTTACATCAGGCGAAAACAACATTTAATACGTTGTATTTTAGTCTACAATCGCACTCTCTTCGTCCTGACAGTTGCGACGACAGAAATGCCTCGCGTTCGTGAAAAAAACACATTATTTAGATTTCTTAATCTATGTTTGCCGTAAGAACTGCAATTTTAGGTAACTGCAATACGTATCAATAATGCCTATTTTAGTATATAAAAACCAAGCGAATCTGTTGATTAATACAGAAGAAATAAATTTTTTAAACATGAAATATCATGAAAACTGAGTTTAACAAATTATTTTTTTATGGATTAAATATTTGATTAATTTAATTATAATTAGGTAACTGCACTTCACAAAAGATCACTCAACGTCATATATTTTTTTCAAAAAATGGACCTTGTAGCTTCTTCAGAAAACTACAATCGAAAAACATAAAACTTTTTTTTTCTTGCGTCATATTGACTCTTAATGTTTTGTGTTCACAGCACCATGGATGAACTTTGTCTATGACCGCACTACTCTGACGCGCATTTTTTTAGATATGTTTATCTCTTTCGTTGTGCGATGAACATATTGCGCCACAATCGAAAATAGCGAAAGTTTTTGAAAACCATGGAAGTAGTTGCACCTAGAGAACTGACTACAATACTAACGCGTTTTTATGTGTTTAGACCAAGTAGCTATTTCAATAAAATGCCTTCTTCTCATCCAGTCCCCATTCACAGAAACGAGTACAAATCTACATTCATTGGCTGTATCTGTACTTAGTATCTAGTATCGTAGAAAGTTCCGCTTATCCACTATGCGCTACTATCACCGTGCGGTAAAATTCAAAGGTAAATTAACTTAATTTTCCGGGATAATACTCGAATAACAAACTCGCGCAGTAGGTCAGCGGATATAGAATATATCACATCCGGGATGGCGGAATACAAATCTAATAAGTGATCAGAGCCCATTGTAGAAAATACCCGGAAAATTCCGGCGTGAAAAATATATGTTATTGAATTCCTTTTAGAAGACTCTGGTTGACTGTTGTTTATCACTGGATATTATGGGAGAGGGAAAGATGTATGTTATATTATTTGTCAATGGTCAATGCGAGTGCTCGTAAACCGTGTAAGTAAAGGGCCGTAGGTTCAAACCTCGTCGCGAGAAATTATTATAAAATATTTGTCTCTATTGAGATCTGTAATGCTTTGTAATAATATCTAAGGGGGATGGTCTAAAGCCGCTCTCCATACATACTTGTCGGAACCAACAATCACGACAAAAGCGTAATTTCGTTGTGTGACTTTTTTCTACACGTTCCATCAATTCTACACCCGCGAATAATCAAACTTTTCAGCAAAAAAAAAAATTTGCTTTTTTATTTTGCTATTTACTAATACTTTCCACACATTTTTTAAACAGCATAATTTGATAGCAAAACATTTTATTTGTAAAAAAAATGATTATTCGCGGGTGTGGGATTCGGTAATTTTTTAAACATCGATGTGCTATTTTTGTCTGCTTTTGGAAATACATAGATCAATTAGGAATGTAATTTCAATATTAAATTTTTTCGTCCTTTTAAGCCGATTTTACAAGCATTTTAGTTTTACAGGAAATTACGTCATCATATTAGGTTTAATGTCAGATCCTTGCCAAACTATAGGATGCGTTCAAGAAATGTTTTTTTTCAGTCTGGAAATGTGTTGTGATGACGTCATTGAGGTCAAGTAAAAGACATCGCTTATTTTCAATTGAAAACGATACGCACACTTATTTTAAAATCTGTAAATAAGAAACAGTTAATGAAAGCTATTCCTCGAAACGGTTTTCGAATTGTAAATATTGATGAAAAAAAGAACAGGCCAATTGATGGAACGTGTATAAAAAAGGAACACAACGAAATTTGTTGTTGGTTCCGACAAGTTTGTATGAAGAGCGGCTTTGCACCATCCGCATTAAAGCAAAAGTTTCTCATTAATAAAAAACTCAAGGGATTTACAACTTAAGTGATTACAACGATGAGTGATAGTGGTTGAATCGTAATCAATAAATAAAGGATTCTACTCTTCTTAGTCCTAAAGCACCATCTCTTCCCAAAATATTCTTTTTTGTAGGTAAATAATATACCGGGTGTAAATAGACTGCTACCATTAAAAAGGAGGTTAGGAACAAAAGGTGTCATTTGCGTATTTGGCTTTTTTCGTTTATTTTTTGCTATCCGACTCAAAACCCTGAATTCTGTCATTGTATGCAATGATCAATTTCAAAAGGCGACAAATTTCGTAGAAAAATTAACCTCAAAAGCTGCTTCCGGTACAAAAATTGACATTTTTATTCAACCACAGCAGTGGTCAAGACTTTATTATCAAAAAGTGACATTTTCTTAGCAAATACGTCCGGCGTTATTAAAGTCGTATCAAATGGGTACATTTGCTGACAAAATTTATCAATTTTGTATTCTTCGATTGTGTGTGTTGATTAAATAGTTAAATCGATCGAAAATCGATAAGGCATTGTGGCCAACACTAAATCCATAGACTTGTTTTTTTTTGTTGTTGTTTGACGTTTCATTCATTCATATTCTGTCTGTTGGCGTATGGGAAAAGGTGACATTTTACTATCTACTCTATTGAATCAAATGGTAACATTTACTTAGTGTAGGATCAAAAGGTGTCATTTGAGAAATACTTTATTAAATATTGGCTTTATTTAAACGTCTACATAAATACTTTTTTATTCGTTAAAATCTAGCTACTAACTGACACATATATGTATAGCAAAATTACAAAATAATTGCATAGATCACGATGAATATTTATTTTCTCAATTTACTCAGAAAAAGGAAAAGTGTAAATAACACTTTTTGTTCCACCTTTTTAATGAAACCACATAATCTACAGACCCTACCGAACCACTTTTCCCAAGAATCATACCCGCGGACACCCTGAGTTTGGGAAATAATTGAGTTCCAAACAAAAATGCGTGAACCTTAACGCACCGACACATACGGGCAAGTTTAGAGAGACCGTCGTCCGAGAAACCTGAAGCTGTTTTTTGGGAAAAGTGGTTCAGTAGGGTCGGTAGAATATGTAGTTTCACTTAATGGTAGCAGTCTATTTACACCCGGTATAACAAAAATTGTAAACCAGCCACTTTCTAGATTTTAAGGCCGCTTTGTAATTGTAAGCACATTTGGCACCTCTGCCTTGTGTCTAATAAACCGATATTTTATATACTCAACGCACATTTGATTTTTATTTTTATCCAAATGAAATGCACCCCATCACTAAACGTAGCTTCATAGGTGCCATCTCTCGTTTAGAAGTCGCAATGCCGTAGCGTAGGCCTACCATGAGTTTTGGTTACGATACACGTTACCGACTGCGTAAATTATTTTGTATAAGATTTATATGCCGCTAGGGGCACTACACAATTTCTCATATAAATATTTTACTCAGTCGTTAACGTGTATCGTAAACAAAACGCATAGTTGTTGCCGCACCTTCTACTAGTGTCACCAGCGCTGGGCCGGGCGCAGGAGTTGTGATTTAGTACCACTTGAACCGTTGGAGATAAAAAAATATCGAAAAGTTCGTTTTCAGCATATCTTTAAATGCGGAAACTCTTCCATAATCAATTATTATGAATAATATAACTGTATAGTAGTTCGATAAAAAAATCTAAATGTTATTGGGCAGTAGAAAGAGTTTGTCAGTATAGGCACAGTAGATTATACTGTAGTGTAGGTAAGATTTTCCTATTCCATAAAATAAAAAAAACTGATTAATCTTAAGTTACTCCATTAAGGTAATCCTCAACTGATACCGCAATCAAAAACTAATTTCAAGATAAAATGAACTTTATTTTTAAGTGAAAAGGTGCTATTTGCTTTTGCCTAAGTTCGTAAGAAGTTCAATTAAGGCGCTCTGTTAAAAAGAGAGGGGCAATTCAAAGTTTGTTTGGGAACGATTAAATTGATAGCTTTTAAGAAGAAAAGGAAACGAAGTTTTAGTTACAAAATCGTTTCTTAGCTTTGAGCTGGCCATATTTTAACCGACTGCATGGTCAAGTGCGAGTCGAACTCGTGCCCTGAGGGTTCCGTACATACCGTATTCCACGAGCTCGAGCAGTAATAATTGACCAAACTAACTTGACACTCACAATTTATTAAACTGTAAGACCTATTAATTGTGAACGGAATTTCAAATAACATATATTTTTTTATTGATCTATATGGTCTTACATTTTTATAATCATTTTATTTTATATATATACAAAAAACACGTTATTTAATAGTCAGATATATTTCGACAATTATTATTGTCGGCATCGGTGAAATACACATAAATTTAAATATTAAAGTAATATGTACATGACGTAAAATGTTCTTATGGTGTGGATGGATGATTGACAGACAGAAAAACAAAATAAAATTGTATGAGCTTTTTTTCGTGGAGGTGCTAAAATAATCTATTTCTGTTTATTTAGACCTGGACCGTAATGGGCAGGGTCCTATATTTGGTCGCTTGGCGCCCAAAAAATCACCACTGCTGTTTAGGATCTTTGTAATATATAAAACTCAAAATAACCGCTTTCCTTAAAGCAAAATGCATGACCAGTTTTACAAATCTCGTCATACCACCGGAAAATTTACGCGTGTAGCGCAGCCTCGGAGGAAAGAACTTGTTCGTCTGAGAGCGCAGCGCAATAGACGTGCTGGTAAAGCTCACGATGTTGTTCTTCACCGTTCAACGAAGCAAGGTCTCCAGGTGGAGCTTTCGACATTTTACCGCACAAGACAAAAAAAAAACAAAAAGATACAATTAAGTCGCTTAATTTCAAAATCAACCAAAGCCATTGTTTAGCTGCAAAACGTTTTTTTTTGTATGATTTATCTATTAAGAGTATGGATTTACTTTGTTACTTCAGTATTTTTCTTTATGACACATGCTCTATCCTTTTCTAACACTTCACCTGTGTAAATAAAGCAGATCCCATTGAATAAATTATTTTTGATTGGATGTATTCCTTTACTAACAAAATAAGCCAAATCCAATGGACTTAGTTTAATGGACTTGGTTTGTTTTGTTAAATTTACGACACACACACTAAACACCTTCACAAGCAAGATGCAAATGACAGCCATCTTGGAAAAAAGCGCGGCTCTCATTGGCCCACAGGGATTTGGCTTGTTTTGATTTAAAGTATATGGTGAACATGGCTTAGTTTGAAATAAAAGGCAGTTTTTAAACCCGTTTTGTATGAAATTTACAAGGACTTGGATGATTTTGAAATAATATAAGATTGAATTGATTTATTAGCTTTTCATAGACAACAAAAAATCTTCAGCCGTCAAAAATGGATACAACTTTTCCCCAAATATCTTAAAACTATCTATTCCTTTGTTATATAAAAATGGCATAAAATTTTACATTGCTTATAATTATAATGAGAGACCATTAAATATTACTTAACTATAATTATTAAAATTTTCACTCACCCCACTTTTAATAAAAATATAAAAAGTAAAAGCTAATGAGAAGTCAATCCATCAATAGATTTTAGCCACATTTACTTAGAAATTTTCTTCCTCAAAAATTTCCCCTCGACAGTAGTAGGGTGGACAACTGGACATAATGGAAATAACTGTAAATTTTCCTATTTCCTAAATTCTCCTATTTCCCCAGTACCGAAATTTCCTTCTCCAAACTTTTCCTCAAGTTTTGCGTTTCCCCAAAAGTTCCCGAGAGCTAAATTTTTTCTCCACAATTACGAAAAAACCTCTAATCTGGAGACCCTGGCAACAAAGTATACAAATTCTAAATTCTAAATCAGAAATCTGTAGATCTTCAGAATCAGAATCAGAAGTCTGAGCATCCGCGGTTAGTATAAGATGTCTATGATCCGCCGTCATTAATAGTAACACAGGTTAAAAGATAGTAATAATATAATAACAATAATAATACAATAACACATCAGAAAATAACCAACAGTAACATAATAGTAAAAATAAAACGGATATCAAAATTCAAAAAGTAATCAAATAAGAAAATTAATGAAATTCACATTTGATTTTCTCATGACCTTGATTAGTTTTATGCCTTACCGCTGCTTGTAATAAATAATAAAACACGCCTACTTCATAAGAAGATACTTATGAAAAACAAATGTTAAGGTTTTATGAAGACATAAAAAAACAATGAAGATCTAGGTTCTTAAATATTGAATGATTCGTCAGGGCATGGCATTGTATTATTGCAAATATAAAAATAAGCAAAAAAATATGTTTAAAAATGCTTTCATGTCGATATAACACTAAGATTTTTACTTTAAAATAATGACTTAACAAAAAGCCGACTATTCAAATAAATAAATTAACTAAGCAACGAATGTTCGCATACTTATCTAAATGGTCGAGTGTCAACATAGGGACACAAATCAATTTAATGTGTCTCCCTGTCCAAATCAGTGGCCATTTTAGACCCTTCAGACGCTCGGGGTACACACTTTATTTGTGAGTATCGTTGACTTGACTACAGAATACAATAAGTACCTACATTCACTGGCTGTGTAATGAGATACAAAACAATAACTAGGTTGGAAGTAATATCTAACAAACGCAAATTAGAGATTATAAGATTTATAACGAAACCCACCGCTTTTAATACTCTAAGCATTATTTAGAGTGCATTAAAAACTGGAAAAGATCAATTGAGACAAATTTCACCTCGGGCCTATACAAGTTCAGTTATATAAAAAACTACGAACTAACGTCGAAAATTCCTTTGTTATTATCACGTATTAACCGGGCTTGATTTTTGCGTATTTACTTGACCCGCTGTAGGTGAACGCATCAGCTGTAGCCAGCTAGACGTTGACGTAAGTAACTGAAAGTAAATTTAGGTTTTTATGACAAAAAGACGTGCTTCTTCCATTCAGTGCCTCCTAGACTATATAGGGAGAGGTCCCGGGTTCGAGTCCCAGTCCAGAGTCTTACTTTTCTTGGTGATAGTTACGAACCGACCCCGCGTGTAGATTTTCATAGAATCATAAAAGTGATCGAAGTAAATGTTTTCCAACGACAATTATTGTTCAAAACTTGCATTATGCTACTACACCAACTGAAACCATTCTACAGAAAGTATATTCGTTCCGGAGAACTGGACTCCGTCAACTAAACTCATAGCGACATAACTGGGACAAATTGCCTTCTTGCCCTGCCTTCTTAATTGAAATGAAAGATTTTTGTCTAGAAATTACACTACAACATAAATTAAGCGTTTTAAATAGCGATAAAAGTCTAGCACTGAACTTGGCCCGGTGTTATTTCCATGAATCCGTGATGTTCAATTAATGAAATCAAGTTAAATGTAAAGGATTTTTCCGAAATAGAAGCTTTATCAAAACCATTAATATCTAAAAGTATGGAGAAACGAGATATTTGCGTTTTTGTGACATACTCTATACATGAATTTGTATAAAGTTACTCAGCTTGTACAAAGTTACACAGCTGAACTGCATGTAAAGTACGTAAACATTATCATCATGAATCGGAACGATAAAGTAAAAAATATATAATGACACTCATTGGTCAATCATAAAGTCCTCGCCACCACTGAAGTCCGATGGATAAAGGCATTTGGGTTCATATTCCAAAGCCAATAAAAGTTTCGTCGCAGGATTTCAGTACTGGCGCGCCCTCTAGCCATCGACAAATTCTCAAGATGGCAGTCATTCGTACGTCCAAAATCATTTATTTGGATTAATTTTTCAGAAAAACTTTCTTTGCCCATCATGCAATTTTTTCCAAGAAACAACTTTTTGCGCTTAGTATAATGCACGTACTTTGATTTCTTGAACATGCCGTTAAAACGAGAAAATTGCAGGCCGCCAACTGCCATGATCCTTTCAGCTTTTTGTTAACGTAGTAAAAAAAAAGGCAAACAATAGACGTCTATAAATGTTGTAATGTCTTCATAAAATAGGTGGACAATATTTCTACCGAATTCGAAATTAAAAGGGGCGCCAAAATATTAAATCGATTTTAGGAAATGTAGGGCTAAGTTTGAACAGTTTGAAGTTCTAAGCCGTTCTTTTGCCACGCCTTTCTATATTTTCTACTATGTTTCGTAGACCCTTTATAACGATTAGTGTGTGAACAAACGCGTCAGTAACGAAATCTGAATTATTTATCTAAATTGTTCCTGCCTGACCTGAGCCATTATGTATCCTTTGCATTCAAAAGCACGCGTTCTATATACTCGACTGTTTACAGTGAATCAATAACAAACAAACGTATCTAACCATAATATAATTATTATTACCAATACAAAATATATTCTATCATTAAATAGGATGACGAAAAATTATAAATAAAGAAAATTAACGCTTCTTCTCTGGTAAATCAAGACACTTTTACAGCTACACGAAGAAAAATTAATGATGTGCAACAATGTAAAATCACGAGCTGTAAAGGGTTGATTACATACTCGTTAATGTCACATGGCCTTGCATATGTGCTATAATAGTACATTATGATACAAATGAGCTATGTTTCATTTCTCACACGTTTTATACGTTTGTTGAACACACTTGCGAGGAAAAATAATAAAATCTCATTGTATTATTTTTCCACATAATCAAAACCACAGCTATGAATTGTCAATTTTCTTTCAAAAATGGCGGCGGAGATTTTGTTTATACGCAGATGGAAGTAGAGGCACTGACGCACCCGCCAAACAGCAAAATATTAAATATTAACAAACTGAATATTTATGTATTTACAACAAAAATTTGTGTTAATTCGATGATAAAAATTAATAAATTTGATAAAATGAAATCATTATTTATTATAATTTAACTGAGACAGTTTATTTATTCACAAAAACACTACTATTTCTCCGACATCAAAGCTCTTTGCTAAGATTTAAAAAAATACTGTAATGTAAAAAACACTAGTGCGATAATGTAAAGTAAAAAGCACGCGTGTTTAATATGGTGCATTATGACTATTCATGACCCAAAAAACGATGCAATAAGGGCCCACTTTACAAGCAATACTTGTGTTGAAAATATTTTTCTTGAATATAAAGAGTATAGTATGCCAACACTAATGATCAAAGGATGAAACATTTTTGGATGTTCGGGCACCCTTGTATCTTCCAGAGTTGTCATAACAGTTTTATTCAAACAAAATAGTTTGGCCAAGTGTGAGTCGGACTTGCCCACAAAGGGTTCCGTACCACCCCACAATACGGGTATGGAACCCTAAAAACAATATGGTAAATAGCAAAAATACCTATACATGCTAAAGGGACATCAAGTATGTCAATGTGACTAAATTTAAAACTTGTAATTATTACCGTCTTTAAGTTTATGAGCCAAAACAAATAACGTTAAAATAATGCAACCTTTCGAGGTATTGCATGGGGAACCCCCTTGATTTTTTTATATATTTTATTATTTGTCGTGATAGAAGCAATAGTAACACGTATTCTGTGAAAATATCAACTTTCTGCCTATTACGGTTGAAGCTGTAGACATCTGTGACAGACAGTGGAGGCTTAGTAATAGGGTCCGGTTTAGCACCCTTCGGATACGGAACCCTAAAATGGATGAACGCCCTTTTTGTGGTGATACCAACAATATTAACATAATTAAGGTAAGTAAAACGCAGAAAGTACCTAAAGCCCCATCTCAAGTCAGTTTTTGAGAGACGCACAGATAGTCACCCTCGTAACCCGAATCATCGTAATAGTACAATGCAGGATGTTGCGAAGCACGTCGAGGCAATATCTCGGCAATTACCCGCCGCCGTAGGGAGGGAGGAGGCGTCATCCGTGCATCTCCAATATCCGCCCAGCACAATCAAGATGGCCGCTCTTCCGGTACCGCCATTTCGTGCGACCCGCCAAGTTGTGGTCTTCCACAGTGATTAAAAAAGTAAACAAGCTCAGTTGTTTACTGAGGGTTTATTCAAAAAACAGAGAACTTAATTACGAAACGTTATAAACTCTACCTACAATAAAGAATATGCATGTAACTTTTTTAATGCACAATTCGTTAATATATTATCAAATTAGGGCTATGAATAAGAATCTACAACTAAATTATCCATATGTCATAGTTATAAAATCAAAATAAGTTTCATAATAATTTTCTACAATTCAAACGGCTGCCATTTTAGCGCGAATCAAGTGACGTCACATGATACTGCTCTTGCTTGTATGGCGAGAGGCCGGTTTTTTCCATTATTTTTGATTAAAACAACCCATTACAAAATATTTGAGGGTTTTATTTTACATTTATTAATTTTGAACTTAATTCATTTCATCAAAATGTTGTATTTTTTAAATGGAAATAATTATAAAACTATAAAATAAAATAGTTTCCTATGGTCATCATTATATTCTACTAAGTAAATAAAATACAAAAAACGCAATATATTACTTATTTAAACGACATGCATATTCTCTATTATGTTGTTGCTGCTTGCAAAACAAGTAGGTTGGCTTGACGAAGCCTTATTGATATTCTATATTATTTTTCTTTGCAATTTCACAGCTTAATGTTGGCTAATCCCCCAGCAATAAAAGCGCAACGTAGCCGCTAGCTTTGTGTCATTTCCAGATTTAAAAACTTGGCAAAGTATGTAAATTCATAAAAAACAAATAAACAATTTAAAAAGGATAAATTTTATTTCATTTCATATATTAATTTTAAACCTACTATAAAAATAAAATTAACTTACCAATAAAACCCTAACTATCAAAAAGTCCACCCCTTATTTATTGTACCCGGCGCAAAGGTCCCCATTAGACTAGAACTAGATGTAGATGTTATGGAATAAATAAATACATTTAGATTTTAGGTACTGGACGTTAAGTCTTTTGCTCGTAGCATGATTATATGGGGCTCGTTCTAATGATTCCTAAGTAAGTGATAGAAATATTTTTCAATTTTCAAAGTTATAAAAGGCGTCTTTCTATATTATTCATTTAATTTCAGGAGTAAAGAGGACAAACGGTATCGTCCCCCAGCGTTTCACTTTTGGAGAAATCCAATACTTTCAAAAAGTTTATTGTACCATTAACGCCTTCTGTACATATAGGTATAGGTCGACCGAAAGCTAATAATTTTTGTAAGAGATTTTAAATTAATGTAACGCGCAAAAAAAAATTGCGCTGTCTCATGCTAGTTAGTTTTTTCCATTGGAACATTTTGTGTCAAATTAAAAAAAAGCTTTAAATATATATATGTATATATATATATATATTTATGTACATATATTTTTTACTACTAAAATTATTCATTAAGGCTTATCCTCTATTTTACCTCTTTAAGGCGTGATTTTACAAAAACGATAAAACACAGCATTTTTTATACCAATTTTTATAGTTTCATTTAAAAAAAGTACAGACCCACTTTCATCCCTGATGATTTTTCAAAAACGTAATTTTCAACTCAAACACTTAAGTATTTATAATTTGCATAGTCTTAAAACCACAAAAATTTCGGATTTTAGATCATTCCTAATTTTCAACTAAAAGGCCTAACATAAATTTCCGTAGAAACGCCATCCCTTAATTCACTTTTTCAAAGAAGTATTTTCCAAAAATGCTAAAACACGTCGTTCTAAATTTCCAAGCAAAAGGCTACAAACCAATTTTTATAGTTAAAACTACTCGAAACCCCATATACGAACTCCCATATAAACTTTATTCCCCATTTTCAAAACACGTCGCAAAGGGAATTTACTATCCAAAATTATTTTTCCAAGGTTCAGTCGTTTGGTTTACGAGTTCATAGACCAGTCAATTAGTCAGGATATTCGTTTTATTTATATATAGACAGATTAATTAACCTAATTTAAAAAAAATGTTACATTGTCGGGTTCCTAATTTCTTAGTAATAAGTATATTTTAAGTAGTTATTTCTGCAAGGACCCTCTGAAGTCTATCCTATAGTCTAGTTGGCTCATTGAAATGTCACTCAAGCAATGTAACTGAAGCTTATATCAACAATCAAGACCTACCTACTCCTCGGAGTAGGCTGTAGTCAATAATACCATGTATTCCGGTCTGCTGAAGTAATATGCAGTCATCACTTGGTACTAGTCTGACTTTTTCTTTCCTGACTTCTAATAGCCATCCTGCTAAACTCGTTCAAATAAACGAGGCTTGACAAAACCAAAAATCTTTCTATGGAAATAAAATTAGGAAAGATTTAACACCGAGAGAAAACGAGACAATACAATATACGGTTTGGTCTCGTATGTAAGACCTTGGCGCGATCCCACTTGACCGAGAATCGAGACCAAACTCGTACTTGACCGAATTCAGGTCTCGACCCAATCGGTTTTAGTTGCCACAAGGTAGAGCTCAAAATAACTTCCACGTATGATATAAGATCTCAATCTTTAGCATCGAGGGAATTAAGAATGGATTCGAATATGTTTCTTTTTTACAACATACCGACAAAGAGTATTCTTCAAAAGTAACAACCTATATTAGGGATGAGCAAATCACATTGATTGACGCATCCAGAGATTTACAAAAGTATAAGTATTTAAGAATTACGAGTACAAAGAAAATATGCTTATATTAAAATTTTTACAAAAATTTTGACATGTGACCCCGGCTTAGATGTCCTAAAAGGAAATAATTATGAGTTATAACGTTAACTGGCTATTCCGTTAGGCGTTATTGGATTACGTTACGTTCGTGAAGCGTGAAAAACGGCATTAGCTTGCCAGGACGGTAATTTCATAAATTATTTATCATCAAGGTGTGAATTAGTAAGTTAAATGTTAAAATACCACACAGAGGGGTAATTTTATGGGCCAAAAACGAAATGCTGATAAACATTATATTTAGTACATGTGGATTTGGGGCTTACAGCTAAAAGATCATGGGTTTTTTTACACAAACCGAACATTCATTAATGAAACAGTTTTATATTCAAATCGGCGTCAACATAGAAGACTTCCGTCATTTAAAGCGTAGTAGGTTGATCGCAAAAAGAAAGAGAACAGCATATCTGAAAAAACGCGCGTCTGAGCAGTGCGGTAAATCAAGAAGAGAACTCTCTGCTCAACTAATGAGGTTTTTCAATGAATAAAATATAATATACACACAAGTACGTTTTTTAAAACGCTTTATTTCCTTTACATAATAAGTTATTATGTTTAAAACAGTAATCAAATGTAATTTTACTGTTTAGGGAAATTACAAAAGCTTTTAAATAATAAAAGTAGTATCTTTAACCTTTTGACATCATGGATAGTCTTCTACAAGTACCTATTTCATTCAACAAACATTTTTATGAATAATTCCTGGTGAATGTCTGAGCCTAGTGATTCCCATAAAATCCATAGTATAAGCATAAATATTTTGTTCTATAAAGTTTTTAAATTAAAACTATTATAAAAGTTGGTATGTTTAATAGGTATCACATAGCACAGCAATGTATAGAGTCAATCTTGTGGACAGCTTTCCTGGGCTGTGAATATGTAAATAGTCTTTATTTTTATATGGGCCTTCAAAGTCTGAAATAAATGATTTTTTTTTCTTTTTTTTTTTTAGAGAAACCAAACCTTAGCTGTGAATTAAAACTTCTTATTTAATTTAATAATACCGTTTTCATTTATTTATTTCATAAATGTTACGAAATCTCACTTGGCCAATGATTTGTTTATGTCAAATAATGCAGCCTAGGCCGACGCCATCACTACAAATAACCCATAATTACTTCTCGCAACTAAACATTTTTAGGGAATGATTTTTTTTTGCCTGAAGTAAAATTCAGAGATTCTGATCTTTTTATACCTTCTGACAGGTTTCAGCTAATGGCATCTTTGTCTGGAACCAGCGACCCGAAGCCCATCAAAAGATCGCAATTCTGCCTTTTGTGATTATAATCGACAAAAGCGGCCACTGATTAGCCGACTCACAAAATAAAGCTGGATTGTTTTTATCTTTGGGAACTGTACCTGATTGTTCCTTCTATTGTTATAAAGTCAGAAGTTACAGTCCAAATTCCTAAAATATTTCATATCCAGACATCTAGCTATACCAAGCTTTTTTTTTCATTTGAATCAAGGATTGTTTAGGATAACTTTACATTTTTGATCTCAAACTTTTGTTAGAAATCCGTAAAAGGCAAAAATTTTTTTACTTGTTTAAATTCACGTGTTTTTTCTGTATTCTATTAGTGTTATTATTTAGTTATAAAATAATAATAATAAATCTTATACGATTATATATCGATCAAATACGCGTGTTAATAATTTATTTCTTCACCTTCGCACTGTTTTGATTTATAATAAACTCGGATAAATGGTTTTTGTCTAAAAGTCTACACCAAACATCCAAAGCTATGTGAATTTTATTTCTAGCTAGAAAGACGACTACTGGAACACATCCTGTCGCCTTGTCAACTTGTCGCAAAAAATAATTAATGGAAGATTATGAAAATATGTTCAACGATAGAGGCTTGCTTAGGATAACAGATGACAATAAATAGGCGCTTTCCAAACTACTTCTAAACTAAAATCATTAAAACCCTTAACAGCAAGAATATTGTTATCGTAAAAGGATACGCACTTTATTTTTGGAAAGCACCTGTTCCCCCATTAATTATGTATTACGACAATCCATAATTTTATAAAATGGGCACAGGTACTCGCGTAGCGTGCATATTTTATTTATATTAGAGTACCCTAGGGACTTTAAGTTTTGCGATATTTTCAGCGTTTTTGGGACAGATGGTTTTGGAATGGCTATATTGGGATGTCCTTTTATCTCACACCCAGGCTTATATGGGGTTAGTTTATATGAAAACTTTAATAAATTTAAATTTTCAAACACTTGTTTCTTTTTTATGCTTACAAAACTCAAACTGTTTCATCATTAATTTACATTAAATAAAATCTAAAAGTAGGCATTTTTACTAGAAATTAATTCTTTGAGAGAGAATAGCAAAATTATGTTTTTTAGCGAATGAGTCAGATATTATTATACTTAAGCGATGTCCCGCGAAGAATTAGCACTTTTTAGAGTCGTTTTACTACTTTCAATAAGAAGTTACTAGTTTGATCCATTATGGGTATAATTTAAGTGCTCACCTAAACGGATAAATGCTCACCAAATATGGTCAAAGCCGGAAGTCGGTTAAAGTCCTAAAATAGGTAGTGACGGCGAGCGAAGCTGTTAGTGTTAGGTTGACATGTTAATACACATTGGGAGCGCAGCGGAGCCGAGCGAGTCTACCCCCGATAGGATTGACTATACAAAGATTACTAAAATGAAAGTTACTTCATGAAACACAATTTGGTGAGCATTTATCCGTTTTGGTGAGCATTTATCCGTTTTGGTGAGCATTTATCCGTTTTGGTGAGCATTTATCCGTTTTGGAAGTAGTCAGCTTGGCCATACAACGCGGAAATGCAGCCAGTGTCTTGGGTACCCTGCCGCACGACAGCGATGACCTAGACATAGACAGTGTATTTTATCTTTTTTAAATATACTTCTTTGTATTTTAGTGTAATATTTACTGTTTCTATTAAGATAGTTTAGTTATTAATTTTATATTGTACTATTTTTTAGTTTTATCTTGTAAATATGTTTACCATACTAAATATTATTTATTATAACATTTTACTAAAAATACTTATTATATAAACATAAAACTTACCTAAGAAATTAAATCTAAAATAAATCTAATGATATCAAATAAATAAATAAATACTCCATAAAACATTAAACTAAATAAAAAAAATTATGATTTTAAATATTAAATATGTCTTCAAACATCCTTTCTCCTACTTTGACGAATAAGAATCATGTACATTACTCAAACATATTTTTTAGATGAGTTTTAAGAATATTTAAGTTTTTGTATTTTAGTTTACAAAAAAAACAAAAACCACTTTTCTGTTTATTTTCTGAGTCGGTCCTTGTCAAAATGTGCGTTTTTACACATCAAAACGTACAAGCGTAGCAAGGCCACAAAGGCAAAGCTGACGGCACGGTGACGTTATGCCAAAAGTATGTTTTAGTTTATAAGTATAAAAATGCATGTATTATTAATTTATTATTCTAAGATTTGTTTGTTGCCTCAAATAAGGCGATTTATTATTATTTATTATGCTATTATTATAAAGCTACAAAGCTTTAATAATTTTTTACTCAAATTGAATTTAAGATGGTGCGACGCACAACTCATGATTGTTTTTGTTATTTTTAAATAAATAAGTAGGTATCTAATAAATTTGGTTTATGTCACTACGCATCAACAGTTTAGGATTTTTTATGGATTAATTGTAAATGAACTTTAAAGCGAGTTTATAGTTGTTGTGCAGGATCATTTACATGAAAAAATAACATAACTTTGCCAGAAAAGCCTGTTCCTTGTAAACTATTGTCGCGTAGTGCCATACATAAACAACATTCATTACATACTTTTATTCAAAAATGAGAAAAACAATCATACATTGCGCGTTTTGGAACGCGTACCATCGAAACAACGAAATTGTTCATTGCATCACACCACAGCTACCTTAAACTGTAGAAGATAATGAAATATCTAATCTAGTTTGTTTTAAGGAACCCATCAACGATCACAGGATGCGATTGCACTCCATTGTCTATTTTTCTTCCATTGTTTTGGCTAATTGCAAAATTAGATGGGTTAACACAATCACAGAGATTATCGAGTATCTATTACGGTTAGGTCGAGTTTTCATCGGAATACGATCTGGGTCAAGTTAAAATTGTTTCATTGTCAATGAATATTCATTTTTAAACTGCGACAGATTGATATATTTCGCGTGAGGTAAATGTGTACTGAATACATTTTCTTATTATCAGTATTCAGATTCACTG
This sequence comes from Ypsolopha scabrella, assembly GCA_910592155.1. Classification (NCBI taxonomy): domain Eukaryota; kingdom Metazoa; phylum Arthropoda; class Insecta; order Lepidoptera; family Ypsolophidae; genus Ypsolopha; species Ypsolopha scabrella. The sequence goes on along the minus strand of OU342968.1, from coordinate 9,858,235 downwards.
ATTTTAAAACTATGTTGTTGAACTTAATTAAAATGCATAATTTTTGTTATATAAAACTACGTAGTTTAAGCAGAACCTTTTTTTTCTGTATTTTTAACATTATTGGCAAATGTAACTTCCTTGTTAGGGTTATTTTAGTGTTTATGATTTTGACCCTTTTTTTAAATGCTGATATTTATTATCAAACAGAATAATAAATCACATTTGATATCAATGTCTATGTGTAAATGCATTAAACATTTGCGAATTGATAATTTCATTGCTAGTGTCTTTCGTTTATTACAAGACAAGCACTCATACGTAAAAGAAAACAATAATTTCAAAATTACAAAAAATAACGTTATTAAAGTTGCACCTTGTTTTTATTTTGACTTAAATTTGTATAAAACTGTCAGCCCTAAAGTGACAATGCCATGCACGAGATTGCCATATTCTGGGCCCGATTACTCGTATAACAATTATTACGACCTGGTTTCTCTCATTAATAACATTAGTGCCTCATGTTTCATAAAAATATATCCAAAGAATTGAGTTTTGTAAAAGCACATCATATTCTTGTGCAGACTGCAATTAGTGTTTGTAGAGAGAGCCCGCGTTAATGAGATTCTAGAAAGGCGGCCATCTTGAAAACGTCGAGGACAGCAAAATGGCTGCTGAACTTTAAATTTAAATGTAAAACTCTAAAACTCTAAATCTGTCTGTTTTCTGCTTCAACTTCATGGATGCTATTGACTCTAGGATATATTATACTAAATCTATGATTGATAGTAACTACAACAAAATTCTTTAGTTATATGCATCCATTTGCTTCCATTTTAATATTGACCCTTTGTTTTATTGCAATTAAAGACGACGTAGGTGGTAAGAACGGAGTTTTTAAACAAGTAGTACTCCCAAACTACAATAGATATGGTTCTGAAATAAAAACATGTTATAAACAAAGCCCTTTCTAAGGCGATGTAATAGCCCAAAAAGTGAAGGCAATTTTTTCATTTTAAACAAACAGTCTGTCAAAACTAATCAAGTAAAAATAACAATGGTTTATGTTTTGAACACATAAAGCCATTATCTAAACGATAGCACAGTGATTTTTTTTAAACGCACTTGTGTGTATTTATATTAAATTTTATTCATTGAATAACAGCATTATCCACTCTCTTCTTAATTTACCGCACTGCTCAGACGCGCGCGCCCTTTTTTAGATAAGCTTATCTCTTCTTTTGTGCGATCGACCTACTACGCCTTAACGTAGTTTCGCATTACTCAAATGTTTTAGTGTGCCCATGTATTTCAAATGGTTACACGCTTTTCCGAAACAGTTCTGTTGATATTTAGTACGTGACGGTGTAGCCAGCAATCAGCTATGTCGTAGCAATCTTTAGCTACGTCGTAGCAATCTACGTACAGCGTATCAATATTTCGCTACTGTATAAACATACGCCTTGAATTAGTGCCTTCTGCACCGTTTTCACGAGACTTGGCCCCGTGTGACTATTTCCTTCTATCAAACTGAATAAGATCGCTCGGAGAGTAATGCGTATGACCTCGTATATTCCTAATATGTAGATCATAAAAAATCGCTCTGTATAGGGTGAAAACATTGATACCTCGTTGCAATATATGCACATGTAGTCCCAAATGATATTAGATATACCAGAAAAAATATTGATACTTTCCCGAGGCTCAGTAGGCTTCACTCTCTAACAACCCGGCATAGACATATATTATTGGGTTTTCTAAAAATCAGACTTGACAGATCGCGCCAGACTTCTAGTCCTTTACATTTACATTTAGAAGAACGGCCCATACATTGTCGTGTTTAGAGGAGGCCAAAAGTTTGGCGTGACCTGTACTCGTAAACCTGTAAAGCCTTCTTAGCTGTGATAGTTTTTATTTTAAATTCATTATATATACTACTTCTGTGAATTTTTTCACATAGCTATAAACAAGCGTTTAGCCAGCAGGCGGGGGACGCTCGACTCTAACAAAAATTAGGACCTTAAAGCTTAATATTTCGCCAACGAAACTCTTAATCGAAAAATAGTTTTCACACACCGGCAATGTTTTTAAACGATCTATCAAACGATACCCCACACTATAGGATAGACGAGAAAAAAAAATCATCCCCAATAATGTGGGAGGTAACCTTAAACAATTTTTTTTCGAGATTTTATTTTACTTTTTTGCTGGCGTGATTAATATGTATACCCAAATTACAGTTTTCTAGTACTCATAGTCTCTGAGCTAAGCCGTGGACAGACGAACACGGCGAAACTATAAGGGTGCCTTGTCGGACTACGGAACCCTAAAAAAGGAAACATTCTAAAAAGTTCCTTGCCCTTCTTCTTAGCAAGACTAATCGAATAGGTGGAATTGGGCATTATATTTACTTAACGTTTATATAAATAGCAACATAAAAAATATTATTTAATATAAACAATTTTTAATTCTTTAAATAAAGTAAACACTATGTTAGAATATAAATTATAAATTAAACTTAACCAAATTAAAAGGGCAAAACTAGCCTAAAATCATTGTTAAAACTGTAATAAAAATAAACTAAACTAAATAAAAAATCCTATCTAAATCGCCACCGTTATCTATCTATCAACTTATTTATTAATTGCCATAATTATGTATATATAATATTTACGAATATTTTTTATTTTATGCATGTGTATAACTTTATTTAATTTAAGTAACCTAACTTATATGTATTATATTATTTAATGTATTTCCTTTTTTTTAAAGATTAATATTGACTTTTAGTTCTTTATTGTATCTATTTTATAGAATAAATAATTTGAATTTGAATTTACTAGATATATTGAAAAAATACGTTTGATAAATTAGTTTGCATTAAAATAGAAAGATTGACATTGTGGATTAACATCGTGATGTCTTGAAACAATTTAAACACTATACTTGAAAAAAAATACACAATATATATGTATGTATACTATATATATATGTCTATTCAAATTTTATAATATTGCAAAAAAATATAAAAATAATAAAAAATATACAACTCTATACATATACTAAAAAAAAAAATTTGGGCCTAGAATTACAATCTACAACTTTTTTTTAATATTATTATAATATTTTTTTATATATTTTTTTGTTTCTCATCTGAATAGCTTTCGAAAAATACCCATATCACTAGGTTTATAATATATTAACTAACAATAATATTTTTTTTTTATAATTCGGCCTAGGCGTGACGATCGTCACGACTGTGACTCTACGGGTTAATGACAATTCCTAGCCCTTTAAAATAAGGTCCAGGTAAGAACAATACTATTAGTTTTCAAAAAAAGAAGGCCTAACTAAAAAGGGAAAAGCTCAAACTTAGACACATAATTAAATTACATGTTACGTTGTTTTACCATTGGTACCATTATATGTGGAAAAAAGGGGGCAATATTTTCAGAAATTTTCTAACGTATATTTCTTCTACATTAAAAATATACCGACTACGAAAAAAAAATGAAAACAATGTTTTTCAGATTTTTTCCTCAACGCAATACAACTATAAACTTCTTCTCTAAAATAAGTCAAATTTAATAATATACAATTAAATAAATATGCCCTTAAACATTAGGTTCAATAAAAAATATTATCTAGACAGTTGCTGTCGGGTAAGATGCCCAAGAGACTGGCAGCATTACTCCTTACACAAATCTGACATATTGGAACATTTTACTTGTTTTTCTTCTTTTTCCATCCAATTTATTAGATTAGTAAATGGGTCATCCAAAATAGGCAAAAGTTAGAACCAACCGGTAACGTAGAAATCGTCACAAAATATAGCTAAAGAACTTAATGCTCAATATTTTGGATTTTATTTGTTCCTTCATAATTCTAACGTATCTACCCAATGCTAGCTTTTAATAATTCCCTTTATTTATTTTTAACCAGCTTTTGCCCGCGGCTCCGCCCGCGTGTTATTCGGTTTAACGACATGATTTTTTCCGGGATAAAAAGTAACCTATGTGTTAAGTTGGAGTATGAGCTATATCAATTCTAAATTTCATCCAAATCCGTCCAGCCGTTTCAGCGTGAAAGAGTAACAAACATACACACACACAAACTTTCGCATTTATAATATTAGTGTGAAGTGTGATGAGATAACATAGCCTTGTCTTATTTCACCACAAACGATTAAGGACCGCGCTAATTAGACACCTGATGTATGAAATAACAAAGCCTTGTCTTATTTCACCTCAAACTATAAGAACCGCGCTAATTAGACACCTGATTTTTCAATGATTTTGATCTATCCTACAGGAACCATGAATTTTTCCGGGATATTAAGTAGCCTATGTGTTAAGGTAGGGTATAAGCTATATTCATTCTAAATTACATCCAAATCCGTTCAGCCGTTTCAGCGTGAAAGAGTTACAAACATACACACATACACACACACACACACACACACACACACAAAAAATACACACACGCACAAACTTTTGACACATTTACTAATCAAATAAATCAAAGTATTAAGTGAATAGGGTTATTGAGAAGATAACTTGAAAAATACGAGGTTCGTTCACCTACATTTCGTAATAGCCTTGAAATCAATACAAAAATAATTGTTCCATTACAATTTTAATACGTAAATGACCGATTAATTTCCATCGAATTCTATATCCGAAACACCTAATACATAATTCATAAGGCGCGAACTGAAACCTTTATTGCCGAATAACAGTAAAAAGACCGTTATTTCCACTTGTATTGAGAATTTGAGAACAGCAACAACAGAAAAAGCCGTTTGGCCATCCGTTGCTCTCTGATTGCGGAACTCTCGACGTTTATGGCACTCGATATCTGGTAGATCGTGATTACGTTTCGTTCGACGCATGCCACTTCACTTCAGTACTCTCCACTACGTTCCAATTCTCTCCACTCTACTTCATTCCTTGCAGCAGGAACGGCAAGCTCTCGTTTGCAAATCGTTTCAGACACCCTCCTATTTTTTAACGCTTGAAAGCGAGCGCTGTTTTTCAATAGCACATGAACTCTTCTTCGTAAAAAGACATTATATTTGTATTGTGTTTGCTTTGCTTTGAATGGTTCGCTGTACGAGTTAGTTTCATGTGCACTTTTCCGTTTTATAGTGATCACGTTTAAACTTTCTCTCTGTGGAACTGTTTTGTGATATGATCGTTTTAGTTATTTCCCAGTGGTGTTCAGAACGAATCAGTTGTGACAAAAAATTTCAATTTGCAAGCTGGCTTTATTAATTATTTGAAAAGCTGCACGCTGTGTCTGCATGGTAGTATTGGCTTTTAGGCTTAGTCCATTATAAACTGGCATGTTTTTCATATTTATCTTCACTAAACGAACATCTTACATTCAATTCATAATACCAACAGTTGTGTGATATATATATTGAACAGAAAATCACTTGTGCTATTCCACAAATTTGTTAAATATTAATTTGTGGAATAGTACAAGTGATCTTATTTTAACACACGATGCAAAAATGAAAATCTCATTCCTAATAACATCAATTTTGGCCTTAAAAATGCCGTAAAGGCGAAACCAGTAAGGAAATTAATATTTAATAAATTTGTGGAATAGTACAAGTGATTTTCTGTTAATTAGGTTTTCCAAGTTCCACCAAGTGCCAACAATCAATAGTATCAACATTCTATAGTTGTGTGACATTGTGACATAATAAAAGTCAAAAAAAAAAATGAACGTGATGATAGGCACCGAATGCGGCGAACTGTCAAAATGTGACGTTTTATATGAAGGTGTTAGTTCTGTTTTCGCCACATTCATTTAGATCCTTATCGCACTTATGATAATTCAAGGAAAGAGATGGAGCCGTAAAAACAAAGAGGAAAGATGCAGTTCATCTTGCTTACTTCTGCAGCTCCATCCCTTATTTTATATACATTCTATCTACATTCTACCGTACCCCGTACCTTATTAATATGAACACCGCGCCGAATTGCGAGGTTGTTTTTTAAATAGTTGTAGCCATCGACATTGTAGCCTCAATTGTAACCATGTCTGCTTCAAAGGCTGTAGAACTCTCCACATAACTTCTATTATGTATGCAGCAGTGATTATACTTACTCACTTATGTACGTACAGCAGCAGCCGAGTTTGTAGTGCGCCGCCACTTGCATTTAAACGAGTAAAAAATGTAGCTGCGAGGTCCAAGTACTTGCATTGTTCTGTTTCTAAATGTTTTACTGATGTGAATGTTTTGTTGAAATTGTTTAAGTCTGAAAAAAGACTCTATTTTTCTGTAGATCTTATTGAAATAATTGATCGTATGGGATGATTGATCGAGGACTCCAAAGAGATAGCTGCAGCAAAGACGGGTTTATATGCCCGGGGAGATATGCAGGTATTCAAGGGTAATAAATATCCCGCAGATGCAAGTAGGATTATTAGATGGAAAATTGAAAAGTCCTGACAAAAATCCTGATTTACATTTACATCAATTCACAACTCTGTCGAAAATAAACTGATATATTTAAAATTGGTTTTAAAGATTAATGAAAGTATTGGTTATTTGTGCAATTCACCTAACAAAAGTTGATTTTAAATCTAAAATCCAAGAAGGGGAAAATTAGATTATGTTTTTAAATGTGTTAATGTTAATAATGTTGATTTGTGATAATATTATACAGAGAAGGTAATGTTTTCGTTTATGCTGATTATAACATTTTAATAAATTATTGTAAGTTTCTAATAAATAAAGTTTATGTCCTAGATAAGGAATTTTTGTTATGTATTTGCTTCTTAGTCTCCTTTTTTTATGATTAGCATTTACACCTTGCATGTAATTTCTTTGTCTATCTCTCTATATGCTTCCAAAGGATGCCTGGAAGATATTGCTAATAGCAATAAGTGCCGCCTTTGTACACCATATTTGTTTTTTCGTTAATCTGTCTCCCATATAATTTTTGTAAATGTGCAAAAAGTGTTATAAATAAAAATAAAATAAAATAAATAAATGTAAAATGTACTGTATTTTATTGAAAAACCGAAAAACCTGAGATTTCTAAAATCCAGCCGCAATCCTGTCAGGAGCCTAAAATCTTGAAATCTCAGGACAAATCCCGAGATATGGTAACCCTACATGCAAGCAATGGCTGTTCTCTCTTCGTTAACAACGACTCTCTTTATTTTAATAGTGCTCGTAGTCGGCTCACTGTGTTATTATCATAGGCCGCAGACCGGGAAACAAACTGTACCCCAACACAAACTGATGCCGAGCTCGACTGTGGAGGTACCGCCATCTTACTCGCAAACCTCCCCGAAGTTATTCGGAGGAGAGTAAGAGAACAGCTCTAAGACAAAACCAGGCGGCCCACCATTGCCTGGGGCCGTTTGATGGCGGTATATCCACTCCAAAATGCCGGGCCGTGTAAAAGAACAGACTGGTGACGGGCAGCGGCGTCACTGGTGTGAGGGTTTGGGCACCGCGCTCACCAACCCTCATGCCCAGCGTGTGTGTCTATGGACATTTCTTCCAGGAGGACGGCGAAGAGTGGCGAAATCTTGGAAAGGTCTATGTCCAGCAGTGGACGAAGCAGGCTGATGGATGGATGGATGGATGGATACAAATTGTATTCCGCTTTGAACTCGCGGCGAAAACCGATGGAACGCGCCCACTATGTCATTAAATTTTTTAGGCTTTCTAACTTTAATCTAAGGACGAAAACATGCAACACAAGGCTTTGCGGTTACCACAAGAAGCTTTATTTTTTAAAGCTTTTAAGCCCTCTGCTATCGTAAACAAGGTGAGGCGTGTTCTTCGAGATAACTTCTCAGAGTCACCTCCGAAGCATGGTTGTCGGCAAATTGTCGCGGTGAGACGAGAGAATACCTGTTACTTTCTATTTTTTGACACAACGCAGTCTGACAATGTGCGATACGATATTAAAGACAACAAAATATAATTTGATACATAAATGAGGTGTTTTATTTTTATCGATGGAATATTAATATATAAGGTGACTCTTATTTATACAGCCAAAATCATACTGGGGCTTGGTAAGTGATCAGTAACACGGATCGCAAATTGCTATACAAGCAAGCCAATTGTTACACATTAACTTGGTAATTTTAGCCCGCAGTTCTATAAATCCCTTAAGGTTGTGACCCATCTTAACCTTTTGCATATGGATGTCTTTAATTTTTTTTGCTTATATCACGTAAAACATGAGAATATTACGATTTGGCGCATGTTTTACAAACATTCCTCAAGCCATTTCGTACCTGGAGATGCCCAAACTTAGTATGGTTTGAAAATATTTTTTAGACAAGAGACTGGAATATAATGAGGTAGGTAGTATATTTTTACAATCAGCTCATGAAGCCCCAGAGAATAAGAATAAAAAGCCCTTTCAAATGATAGCCAACACGACAGGATTCAGAAAAAAAATTTAGAAACTTCCATATAAAAGGTTAACGGGTCATAACCTCAAAGGAATTTTTTCCAAGAACTGCGGGCCAAAATGATTTTTAGGACCTCGAGTACTACTATACCAAACGGCTTGCCTGTATGCCCATTTTTTAATTCGTACAACATACACTAAGGCAATAAAGAACTTGAAATATATACACAGGAGATGTGGCTAGACGGAGTAAGTACATCTAGCTACACTTCCAACAATGGGAATATTCTCAGTGATCTCTATCCGCCTACATTCCTGACATTAATTCTCACTGAAATAAATCTGGCCACACTCCTAACACTGGCTATATTCGTGTATCTGTCATATGTAATACAACAAGAATGAGAAAAAAATGGTTTAAGGACTGGTGCACGATAATCTTACCAAGCAATTTTGAACTTTAGTAAGTATGTTGTCAGAAAGTCTACATTAGAACGCTCGCCTCGCACGCTGCCGGCACGCAAAATCAGTGAATTTTCGAGGTTTTTCTGGAATTTACGAAAAAGTATTTGATGTAGGAGTTTTTTCACCTGACATCGGAAAATAAACCATGTTTTCTTGTTCTAGCAGTAATTTCAGATATAAAACTCAAGCCGTTTAGACATATAACGAATTAATTACCAAAAAGGCCTCAATTTAAAAAATAAAATCTATCGAGTGAAATGTGTCCAATTAGGTAACCGACCTGACAACGGAAAGACAAGGGTCTGAAAAAACACGTGTCCAAGTTTAACACTGATCGGATAAGTAGTTGACTCAGCATATCAAAACAAAAACCGTTGAAAGACTAATAGCAAGCCTTTAAACGGGTTTAATTATAGTTACCCAACCTATTTGGGACAAGTCCGAAAATTCGACGTTTAGTTTAGGTTTACCCACCCCTTGTTGGGTAATGTTAGATTAATTAGTGAAATAAAAAAACTAAATGAGTCAAAAATTGGTGCGATGAATAGAAAAGCTTGTAAGGTTTCTGGTCATAAATTCGGGAGCCGAGCGAAGCGGAGCGAAGCGGAGCGAGGCGTTCGCTTTATTTGCGAGAAAATTATGCAACACCTAAAATTGCCTAACCAGCGTTGGGTAGATCTGGTGTATTTGGGTAAACGCCGCATCATTGGACTTTACCCAAAGATCATGCGTGATTCTAATTCTATCCCAGGTAAACCTAGTTTTAGTTATTCTTCTAGCATTAACCGTAACATTAGGTACCTATTTATAGGCTCATTATAATATCGTCTCAAGACGAGTGAAGAGGTCACAAGAGACGACCGACAATAGCACGACCTTGTTCCGAGTGGCCCACTGACGGGCTATTCGTTTCGTTGTTGAGAAAAGTTGACGAAAATATAAAACTTTCCGCTTAGAAAAAAAGTGGTCAGTTCCGAGTAGGACTCACGCCCTTCGGGTTCCGTACCGTTAGTTTACATAAGTTAAACTTAAATAATAATTTGAACGAAATTTTAAAACATATATTATTGTTATTTATTTCATGAAACAAAGCTGCAAAATCAAATTGATCGAGTATTCGGGTACGAAAGCCTAAAAATACATTATAAATCCGCATTTTTAGTATTTGTTGTTTAAATACAGTATATGGCACATGATGGCACATAACAAACAGAAAATTCCGAATTGCCAACTAGTGCGGTTTTTGAGATAGACACTGTAACAAAAATTATCTAAAACTGACAACTTCAAAACCTCACGTCATACCTTAAGAAGTCCCGGCTGACACATCTAAAGAAAGTAAAGGTTTCATTGTAAATTGGCAACATGGCTATGGTTTTTCAGTTCTAAATACTTCTAAAGTTTTAATCCAATACAGCATTTGAAATAACTCTAAAGGCTTAAAGTTAAGTAATGTATAAACTGACATTGCTGTTAAATGTATGAGACAATATGAGACGGGTTGACTAAAATACATTTTTTCTGCTGACTTGTATTTTTTACGTCTTTATTTTAGTAAGTATAAGTATAGAATAAGATTAAGTAACAATAACTATTTAAACAAAATTGCAGTAATGTGAAAAGAGAAGAAATCTTGCTAAGTTTTTGAACTTTCTTCTTAGCATGAGTAATCGAATGGGCGAATGGTTAGGCATTACATTTATTTATGGTGTATTTATTTATCAATCAGTCAGTCGGATATATTTATATATATACCTATATATATTAAAAACTTAATTTCATTTTCATATGTTACCTTGAAAATTGATGGGTACTAAGGAGAAGTTATCATAAAAGATAAAAATGTATGTAAGACAATCTTGAAGAAAAATGGTTATTCATGGAGATTTTTAATTTGCTATTGTGATCCTAGAAAAGCTATGAAGGAAAAGAAAAAATGGAATTCAAAAATGTGATAAGGCCGCAAACTATTAAGTAATTCTAGAAACTACAGTGAATTTACTGGTCTTTAAATGCCAAATATGTATATTACCGATTAGTAATGTTGCAACCTCAATAAAGCTCATTCCTTTGACAGGGCGATCTGAAGACCTCTCTCAGTAGAGTGTTAAACAAAACCCGTCGATGCTCATCCATCTCGAGGCACGCTTGAGATGCTGCGTCCGCGTATTTTCTCACTGACCCACTTTCTCGCTGTACACGTGGTTTTGTGTTTCAAAAAAGGAAGCAGCATCTGAAAGTATATTTTCGTAGCAATTCGTAGTTGTTGCTTTGCTACGTTTGTAGACACTCTTAGGGCAGCCAGATGTAGATCAGAGGGAATAAACAACATTTTGAAAATTTTGATCGTAAATGTTTGGGGGCTAAAACAATCATACTCGAATACAAATTCAAAAAAATACCAATCGTACATGCTTGCAAATATTCGTAGGAGTACGATTTAAATCGTACATATGGTAGCACGCTGGTTTATTCGTTTACAGTAAGTTATACCATAGAGACCACAAAGAGAAGAAACTGTTAAACAGTTGCTTCTGTTATTCGTACATATCTACGTAGAGGCAAATTCCAAAGTGATCAATTTAAACAATCCTTAAACTTCTACACTAAATCCCGTTTCATGGTAGTAAAAACATATGATTATAAATTTAATATGTATTTTTAAGACCTTGAAATAAACTACAAGCTTTATCTTAGAAATCGAAAAAGTTTTGATTATTTATAATCTGAAGACCTATGTAATTAGAAATGTTTCACCCGTGACTGGTTTTTATTTGAGTTTCAAATTGAGAGAAGTTTGATTTTTACAGCAGTTTTTCAGAGCTTTTTTTTCAGTTAAATTAGATACTATTAGTAAAATTTGGCAAAGTTTGTTAATGATATAATTAGGCTGTAAGCGGCGAACGACTGTAGATATATTTACTACTGAAATTAAAATTCAAATAGTTCATTTTGTAAAATAGATACATAAAATATACATTTTACAGGTACGAGTATAAAGATGATGAAAAAAATATAATACTGGAAATACATAAAAATATTTATATTTAAGCTGGGATACTAAAATTGTATAAAAATATACACCTTTATAAAATAAAGAAATAAGAATATTGTATACATAATGCAATAAATAAATAAGTTGATAAATAAACTAAATAGTCCATAATTAATATAATGCCTAAGCCTAACTATCCGCCCATTCGATGAGTTTTGCTAAGAAGAAGGGCAAGAAGCTTAGCAAGATCATGCCTTTTTTTATTTCTGCATTTTTTTTTCAATAAATTTTGTTTCCTAATCTGGATCTATAATTGTGTGTAGTGTAAACAAATATGGGTGTAGATATGCAAATAGTTTATATCACTGCATTGTTTTCAGCTCGCGAAAGCTGGGGGAACTGATATTGGACTTGTGAATGGAATTCAAATTAGAACCCTATGAACCGTGTGATTGCTGTGGGTTGTGAAAATAGAGAAATACATAGAGTTCAAATTAATATTTGTAATGATGATTGTTGATTGGCTTAGTCGCAATCTGCAGAGGTGCTGAAGAATATAATATTTTCAAATCTTCATTTTGTTGAATCAGCAAAAAATGTTTAAATGCTATGTGGCTGTAATTTAATATTACACAAAAAACGGTCAAGTGCGAGTATAACTCGCAACCTGAAGGTTTCTTACTATTTAAATAAGTTAAAAGACTTTAAATGATTTGAATTTTTACAAACTTATCAGTGCCCCAAAATGTATAAAACAAAATTGCTAAATAAAGTTGGTCGTGTAATCGGGTACGTAACCCTAAACCTATACTAAAGATCGGCGTTTTTGGTATTTGTTGTTTAAATGTAAATGGCACATAATATATAGAAAATTCCAAAATTTCAGAAAGTCCTTGGGTATATCTTACAAACTAAACTGGTTAGGAATTACTTAGGAATACTCTATAACTCGTTGGATAGGCCCCGTAACAAAAATGGTATAAAACTGAGAACTCTGATGGCCCCCCATTCCTTTATTTTTGGAGACAAAAAATATATTAAATAAAATAAAGTATGTTACCCCCCTCCTGAAAATTAACTTAATTTAATTTTCTCTTCATTATTAGATTGCTGGATGTAGGAGAAACAAAAGAAGTGTGTCAGGATCGTAGCAGATGGAAATCTGCAGTCTCTGCCTACCCCTCTGAGAGACAGGCGTGAGTGTATTCGGTTAGCTCGGAGGAAATAGAACTGGAGACGGCATACACAGGCGTTCCCCTCTGCCAAAGGTATAAGATAAAGAATCCAGTGCATTATATAAAACTAGTTTCACCGCCATTTTGCAACAAACCTTTTCCTGACGTCGTAGCGAACAGAGCTCCGATAAAAATGCCATTTTGTGCTGTTTTTTGGTGTAAAAACAAATCAAATACGTCAAACTTACAAAAAGATGGCATTACTTTTCACATTTAAGTATAGTTTTGAGTATTTTTATTGTTTTTAGTACGAAAATTCTCATTTTTAAACAAATAAAATTTGAATTTGGCGCCGTAGTCTCGCGACGCCCGGCAAGCCAAGTAATTTATGACGTAGGCGCACTCCCCACGAGACTACATAAATAATGTTGACAGCTGCTATAAAATACTTTCCCCGAAAATTTACTTATGTTTAAATTAGATACCACCTCTTTAAATTCTATGGAGCTTATGTTATTTAATCACGAAGTACCTGTTAAATATATGTTGAAAATTTTCTCATATGCCAAAGCGTTTCATTGTTTTATCGGGATACTGCTGCAAATTCTACTGTGCTAAGAGATATAAATAGAATTTTGTTTAAATTATAATATAGCTTAATATAAAAAAAAACTTAATATTCTGGTTAAACTAGCATTAAAAATATACGTGACCAAAGTTGATCGCGATACATAAAATAAATACCAACAAACGGTTAAAAACCACATTGAAAACGCTGGCAACAGTCTCGCTAATGCACAGTTAAAAATTAGTCTCGCGGGAGTCACCGAATTTGCACTTAAGGTGTTCCATAACTATCGACAACCAGGTTATCGATAATTTTCTAACAGCAATATTTATTAATAAAATTTTCGTTTTTTATTAGTATGATCTGTTTTATAATTAATTGTTTTGAATTATAAAACACTCCGTAATTTGTAGATGTCTCCAACTTCGTGACTGCTGAAATTACTTGTCTCAGTGGACAATTTTTATGATTAAGTTAGCCTTTTGTCATAATTAAGAAATTAAATCTGCTGTTAAAATGAAAAGGAAATACCAATATGACAAATATGTTTAGAGCAGCTTTTTGTTACGTTACAAGAAAATTTAGTAGTAGAAAATTACTGTGCAACTGTACTGGCTACCCAGGACTTACTTTCTCACGATATTATGTGTAGTTGCTACCTCAAAATACCATAGGCGATTTAATTTAACCTGCTTCAGTCTTCTATTAGACAAACCTTGTTTTTGTTGTTGGCTGTACCCAAAATTTAGAGAGCAGCGATACGTGCGCACGCGTTGATGTTCTGGACACGACTAATTTGCGTACCCCGCGGGGAGTGAGGAAGCTAGAAAGAGCGTGAGCGCGCTCTAAACACTGTAAAACATTTTTTTTCCAATTTCAAGTGGCCCTGACCCCATGCGCCTAATTAAGGGTTAAAGGACTTATTAACAAATTCATAACTAGTATTTTATTATTTTCCGTAAATGTATTAAATACCTATTAATCATGATTGCGAAATTTTCTAGAAGTTTAGTGTTACCTTGATGCTGAATCAAGAGTAAAATCGAATTTATCGATATCGACATATGTCCAAGTCCAGCCGCTCTAATGCACACATAAGAAAGCGATACGATTTACGTCAAATTATGTCGTAGGTATGGGAATATCAAATTTATACCTGTGTAATAAAAGTGATTTTGCTTTGTGCGGATCTTACCCCGTCCCCCACCTGAGTTGGCAGAATAAGTTGTATGAGATTTTCGCCAAATGCCGTCTCCAGTTCTATTTCCTCCGAGTCGGTTAGGGTCAAAATTTTACACAACATATCCACAGATCTGTAACTCATTCCGTCTGCAAGCTAGAGACCCGTAACATACGGACGGACAGACAGCAGCAGAGAGACAGCATTAATAATGACGTAATAAAAGCCATAAACACTTATGCGATACCTGTACTGACCTACTCGTTTGGCGTTATTAATTGGATAAAATCAGAATTACTCAACCTGCAACGCGTCATTAATACCACCATGACTAGAAATAGGAAACACCATCCTCGTTCCTGCATCCAAGGATTGACGCTAGCAAGAAAAGACGGTGGACGAGGAATCATCGATGTGACTAACCTCCACAATCAGCAAATAACCAACTTACGATCATACCTTTCACTTTAAGATGATTATTTCTTCATTACACAATGCAATAACCCAAAACGATTACAGGTACACGCCATTAAACTTGCAAAATATCAACATCCCAACAAAACAACCAACGGCAGACTGACAGACAGACTAAACTGGATGAGTGGGCACAAAAATCACTTCATGGGAGACATCATCGCGATCTGAACCTACCTCACGTCGACAAGACGGCGTCAAACGAATGGCTCAGTCGCGGTGAGCTCTTCCCTGAGACGGAGGGTTTTATGCTCGCCATCCAGGACCAAGCTATAATGAAAATACCAAACACAATATATACTAGTCGACGGTGCAGCAGAGCTTCAGAAACAATACAACACATAACTGGCAAATGTTCATGAATACTGACTGACTATAAATTCCGACATGACTAGATCGCAAACATAATTCATCAAAAACTTGTCATACAACACAAACTCATTACTACCCCCCCATTACCATACTACAAATACAACGCTGAAAGTATTCTTGAGAACCAGACTTATAAACTTTATTTTAGAAAACTGTAAACTACGATAGACCAGATATTACTGTTATATATTATCAGACGGTCCCTTTATGAAACATTGGCAGGCGCTACAGACTCCTTCGTTCCAAATATGGGGAAGGTAGCACACCAATATAATGTGCTTGACCAATTGTTTGAATGTAATTTGAAATTGACATTATAATTTTAATTCTATTTAATTTGAATATTGTAATTGTATTCAATTTTTTTTATATTTCCTTAAATGTACATATATGTGCTCTCGTAATTGTTTTGTAATGATCTATGTCAGTCTGTGTGTTTATTGTTATAATAATAATTGTATATTAGTACATTACGATACGAGAGCGATGAAATGTTTTCTGACGAGTGTGAGTTTGCGGCACGAGCCGAAGGTGAGTGCTGCAATCACACGAGTCGAGAAAAAGTTTCTCGCACGAGTTTCGTATAATATTTTATAGCAAAAGTGCGGAAAATGCCGACTTTACGCAAGCGCAGCGTGCGTAAAGTGGTCACTTTACGCACGGTGTGCTATAAAAATCTTTATGGGTCATTGGCCTAAAATAAATAAATTCATGTTTCCATGAGTAGTAGGGCTGCTGGTTCGGCGGCGGCCGCTGCTGAGCTCTCCAAGGGGCGGCAATAGGTTCAAGCTACATGTTTACGCCTTTTGGGGTTGAGACAATGGGGTCCAAAGGCGCTATCATTTATCAAGCACCTCTCTGTCAAGCTGATAGATACCAGCGGCGCGCGGCGGGCGGGCTGGCTCTTATCTGGGCCAGCGTATAAGTCTTGCCATACAGAGAGGTAACGCGGCCAGTATTTTGGGCACTCTCCCGCAGGACAGTGATCTGGAGGCAATCTTTTTTTTGTGATTGTTGTGTGTGTACAGGTTTGTGTTGTTTTTTTTGTATTATTTAGTTTCTCTTATTAAATCTTCTGTTTTATTTATAATTAGTTTATTTAAGTTTTTGCTTTAAGCTGTGTTCTTAGTTTTAAGATTTGAATAAAGTTTCCATATTATAAAAAAATCATTAAGTAATTCATTAAAACCGCACAACTTATCGACATCGCCGTCCCCAAGACGCATAATTTTCAGACTACAATTGCTGAAAAACTAAGTAAATACACAGACCTGAAACACGAAATAACACGCATGTGGCAACTGCAAAAAGGAACCATTGTACCCATAGTATTGTCTACAACTGGAGTCATACTCAAACAACTTAATCAGTCTCTCCGTTCCCTAAATCTTCCAAGACTTACGTACTATACCCTACAAAAAGCACTCATCCTAAATACATGCCGGATAACCAGGAGATTCTTACAAAACGACCAACTTTATGCCACGTCCCAACAAGAACAACCACAAACAAACCACAAAAATGACACTCACTTGGCCTAGGCTCGTACGTGCTCATACTACCGGCTTCTTGAACCCGAAATCAAATTGCTCATAAAAAGAATAATAATAATAATTAATTTATTTCGACCAACAAGAGTAATGAAACAACACACATAGTATAAAGAAAAATGTTAGTAATTACAATGTATGCTTAATTCCTATTGTTAGTAACAAAACTACATAAAATAGTGCTCCATATTGCCCTTTGGGAGCGGAATCCTAAAAATGGACGGACTGACCACGGAGTCTCTCCCACTATGCAACCTCAAAATTCAAATGACATTAACGAACGAATGGCAAGTAGGTATGTACTTGTAATCTTTAAAGTCGATACCTAATTTAGCAAGCTTCCGCTACGCGCATACCGCGTCTACGAATGTCTACGCACGTAGTGCGTCTACGAGTGTCTACGCGCATCACATCGTAGTTCACTGCTGGTGTTACAGAAATTTGCATAACAATTTCAATTTCCTTCTGCAAACACGGCATTGTATTGTGTACGTGATCTTATTCAGCTGCTATCCTAAAAAGCCATGCATTGCAAAATTGTAGAGCGTTGTTTGATCACAATATGTCGAATGTTTTGATAAATAAACATTCTATAAAGAAAACTTTTATTCCAGTAATATTAAAATCATATACATAAAAAAGAATAAATAGCTAATAATATATATTTCGAACCACTTGTGGTCGTCTTAATTAATAATTAAGGCAACCACAAATGGGCCGAAATATAATAAAATTAATAATTAAGATGACCACAAATGGGTCGAAATATATTATTTATATATCTTATTTCCCATTGGTAAAAATAAAGAGCCTTACAAAGTAGCAAATATAATATTTATTTTAATATTTAATTCCAGCTGAGTAAAGTTCTAAGACCAATTACTAAGTGTCCGCTGTCCGCACGTCCATCCGTCTGTCACAGGGGTCTACAACTTCAGCTGTAATAAGAGACAGTTGACATTTTCACAGAACACGTATTACTATCACGGCAAATAAAATAACAATTAAAATCCAAGTGGGGTTCTATATAGGAAAACCTAGAAAAAGTAGCATTTTTTGACGTTTTTTGCAACGACTCTACAGAATAATACATACATTTTTCAAATTCGTTCAGATTGTTGTACAGTGGAGCCCACGTCAAGATAGACACATTCTCTATAAGCTGACCTCTCATTGTATAGAATTACCGTACAATGAGAGGTCAGCTTATACTCAATGTGTATAGCTTGATGTGGACTTCACTGTACATACTCTTATGTAAAACAACAAACAATAAAAATTTAATTCCGCACTCAGGGAGCGGGCGCCGAATTGTTTGACAAGCGCTATCATTTTAGCGCTTTGTTTTTTATGGCCTTGAGGATGCTTGCATCTATAATTATGTTATTTACCATGTTTTTAGGGTTGCGTATTCATATTGTGTAGTGGTATGGAATCCTTTGTGCGCGAGTCTGATTCGTACTTGGCCAAATTATTAGTAATATTGTCGTTTTAGTGTTTTCTAATGGCAGCCCTTTCGTGGATTTGCTGCCTTATCAGAGTGTCTGATTATAAAAAACCTATGTATAGCTGTAATGAAGACGCAGACTTACGCGTATCAGGAATCAGTTTAAAAAAATGGAAATAATTGACATTTTTAATTTGTGAATACAATGAAGTAAAAGTTCCAACAGAAAAATATTTTGGGTGTTATCAGTATATATAGGTAAATAATATCAAGGAAGCGTATTTTTAGACCACTTTGAAACAGTTATTGATTTCGTCCCTCCCTTCCTTATAAACGAAGGGCGGAGTGTTTGAAAGTCTCACCGCAGAGTTACGAGTAATCCCTAAAAATGAAGGTCGTGCCATTATAATGTCATTTTTCTTCATTTGTCAAAAAAGTCGATCACTTTTAATATTTCGGACAACTATTACGGCACGTGCGGAATAATTGCTAAGGCAGATTTGGGGTGATTTTAATGTATTATGCCAGTGTTATCGGTTACATATTTTAATTATTTAATCTACATCTTCTACATCTACATCTACACTATTATATATAAAGAGGAAAGATTTGTTTGTATGTTTGAGGTAAACTTTGGAACTACAGAACTGATTCTAAAAATTCTTTCTTTTGTAAGAAGCTACACTATTGCTGAGTAACATAGGCTATATTTAATCTACGTCTACACTGTTATATAAAGAGGAAAGATTTGTTTGTTTGTTTGAGGTAAACTTTGGAATTCAATACTATTTGTGAATCAAGTCGGCAGAAAAAGCGCTGCTTAGCTGCTTTATCGGCGTGCCTTGACCAAATGGTTAGATATACGTGATAAAATGGTCGTTTTTCCATAGGGGTAAACTGTAACAAATTAATATGACCAAAGATTTCGATCTACAACGATCCTGACATACCCCTTGCTAATATTAAGCTTGAAAAAGTGACTACAGCCAGTTTTAAGCATAAACACATTAATACTATGGTTTAAGTAATCATTTTTTCCCATACTTGAAAATTATATCAGTTTAATATGTCTAAAGATTTCCATCTACAACGATCCTGACACGATTCTTGCGTTTATTAAACTATACATAACTAGGTATTAAAACACTCGTGTTCTATTAAAAAAATCACCTTCGCCTCTTTTTTTAAACTGAAACTGTGTTTTTAATAACCTTTTTATGTACCAGTTTCATAAACTACTATTTCCTTACTTTTTAATAAAAAGTATGTAATAAATGTGTTTTAATGCAACTTGCGGAAATAGTTTATTAATAATAAAGTCTTCACAAAAATTACGTACTTTAATGTATTACATTTTGCTTGCATTACATTAACAAACTTAAAAGCGTGTTTACACTTATAATTTAATGCAGCTAAAATGTAACGCATAAAATTTAATAATTTTCATGTGATCACCTAAATATTAACAAGCAGTTTGCGCAAATTGCTATAAAACGCATTTATTGCAAACTTTTTATTCAAAAGTAAGGAAAACAATATTATGATGCGCATTTTGCACCGAGATCCTCCGTTACCACCTTAACTATTTTTGAGAAATTTTAAAGGAAATGTGTTAAATTAGTGTTGTAGGTACTTATGCAAAAACCACAATTTTTAAATTTTTGGTTTGTCTCTTTGTATGTTTGTATGTTCCGTCCTAACTCGAGAACAATTGAGCGGATTTAAATGCGTTTTTTTTATTATGATCATAGCGACCTTAATCAACATATGGGCTATAAGGGATGTTCATAAAGTAACGCCCAACCCGAAAGCGGGGCAGAAATTGAATTTACACGGGCGGAGCCGCGGGCAAAGGCTAGTTTATTTATAATTCTAAAACATCCTTTACTACTCTTAAAAAGCTATACATTAAGTGCTTCGATTAACGTAATTTCAAAATCCTAAATGCTGGAATTGAGCGATTTGAACTCATGGTTTAAAAGGTTTCTTGTGTTATTATATTACGGAAGGTTCGTTAGGCGTATCCAAATGTCAATTTGATCCCAAACGGCTGCCGATGAAAGAATCACAGCCTCGAGTCCAAATCTCTCTCATTGAGACCTCATCCATCCATGAATTGTATGGCATCCTTTTTGTTGGGCCTCTTTGTGGCTCGGCTTATTCTCTCTTTATGAATATTTTACATGCTCTCTCATGGGGAGCACGTTTAAAAAGTGTTAGCGGCTATATATATATAAGGTATTTGTCGATTTTTGCGGCTTCCGTAATATTTGAGTTCGCTTTGGTATTTAGAGCGAGAATTTTAAGCGCGAAAGCTTTCCGAGCATTCAGATTTAGGAAAAAGAATTTAAGGTTTCTCTGATGAATTGCATTAAGCGTTTTATAACAGGTTATTTATTTCCCTTTCAAAGCAAATATTTTCCTAGTTTTAAAGTTTTGTAAATTTAATGTTAAATGTAGATTAGATAGTTGATACCTGCTTCACTGAATAGACAGTTAACCAATTGAATTCCATCTAAATTGTAAAGTCTTATATTGCTGTAAATGTTTTATCAGCAGGTCGGATCTTCAGTCCAACTTCCGACGTGAAGGCAGTCGCAATCCAACGATGACGTCAATCTATTTCCGAATCCCGACATATGTACTTGCTCAACGTTTGCTACAAAACCGTGCTATCAACAACAGCTCTTACTGGAAACTAATAATGTCTTATTTCAATCAAATCCATCGAATACATAAGATTCATATATCCAACAACAAATTTAATATTATTTCCTAAGGATTTTCTGTATTAAATAATGTTTAATAAAATTACTTTTTTGATAAAGTTGTATTTTTGTATGAAGCAACCGCTTTAAAATATTTTATGTACTAACGTTAAACACAGTATTAGTATAGGACCTTGTAATACTTGATGCCTGTGTGCGTTCAACCGATATTGCATGGACCAACCAAAGTGAAACAATTCCATTGAAAGACATTAAGGATCAAAAGACTTTGCCTATACACAGAAAATCATAAAATGACATTCAATGAGCATTCAGCGATGTCGTAGCAACAACTCGTTTTCGCTAATCGTTGTCTATTAGTCATTTAAATAAAAAAAGAATAGAAAACCTTGACGTTATTAGGTGCTTCCTAGAATTTCGCGAAGTATGACCGAACGAACATCGACGACTTTATTCGTAGAATTGGCAAAAAGAACATCCATCCGCATTTTTGGGTCATTTTCGAATTACGTAAATTAAATTTGCTGAACTTTTTTAAACGGTTACTTCATTTATACAAAAGGGAAAGACTATAATCGTTTAATTTTCGTGTTAAACGTTTCAATCGCATTGAAAAATGTCACTCAATATTCAATTGCATTGAAACCAAGCGATTTTTGTACGATTTAAATGCCTTTATAAGCAGTAAAGTCTTTAGTTAGACTTTCAATACCATTGAAGCCATAAAATTTAAAGGAATATTTAACCAAGATTGATCTGTGTAATAACTCCTTAACACACAGCATCTAAACGCATAAGGTCCATCCTACACTAATAGCATCTTGAATGATTACTAATGTTTTTTTATTGATTGGCTTCTTTGTTATATTTAATTAATAGACCTACAAAAACAAAGTTTCAAGTACGTAATTCAAAAGTTACTCGAATTATTAGCCTTGTTCAATCGATTGAGTTGCTATAAATTTAATTCGATTAATCCCAATTAGTAGTTCAAGTTCATAAAGATGGTTGACGTTAACGTAAACTTTGTGCTTTATTTAGGATGGCAACTGACAGTTATTGGCTAAACCAATTGTACCATTAAAGGCCGTCGCACATTACAATGGATCGACGCTGGACCATCTCAAAGTAAAGCATTGAAATATGAACTTCAAATCGTGTTATATAGGTGACATTTTTGTACTGGTGAACGGTGGTTTTATGGCAGGTTCACGGCGAGCTGCCGGCGCGTGGACCGCAGTTGCCCTCGCGTCGTATTTGTCGTTAGAGCACTTGCTCCTTTCTGACAGCCCGCTTGCCACTTCCCAACTAGCAGGCAATCGGTTGTCGGAACTGTACCCACGCGCCGCTGCCTTACCCGTCTCCCTCACACATCATGTACCCAATATGGATGTACAAAAAAAGCGAATGGAGCCGCGGCTAAGGAACTACTGAAGCACTTCAATGGTGGTGGCTGAGAAATGTCTGATTGGACTTACTATTATAGTACGTGATTATGTGCGCGCCGGGCTCATGCGTACAAGAGAGTAGATTTACTATGGGTGCTTGTGTTTTTTGTTTTTGTGTTTAGCGAAACTCTGTCCTCTTTTTTTGTACTTTTATAGTACCCAATATCTTTTCTTCCTGTTGATTCTTTTATTTCCTTCGTCAAGTGCGATAGCTATGATTGTCAGTTCACGTTCAGTGCGATATTTCAAAAGCGAAACGACTTCTCTGGGTTAGTGGAATTCAATAAAAAATGAATGGTAGCCTGATAGGTGTGACGTCAAGCCGTAGCCTCGTTGACAACGCGCTGACTACGCACTGCCCACTCGCTGAGTCCATACGGTCGCCTATAGTAGACGCAGGGCCGATTAGGTATAGTCAACGCTGCGCTGCGGTCGCTCACTGGCGGCAAACCGAAGTTGAAGTTGGAATTGAGACGGTGTTGGCGCAGTTTATGGTGCTGGTCCCGTGTCGAACCGTTATAATGTGCGACAACCTTTAGAGTTATTTATTGATAGCAGTTTTGTAACTAAGTATCATTCATTATTACAGAAATTCGCATTAGGAGTTACAATCAATGTCGAATAAAATATAATATTATTCTTAGTTTTTCATACGTTAAATTATAATAATACACATTATTTAAAACTTTTGTTTTTTATGATACGTAGCTTAGAGTTAATAATTTTACAAAATTGGACATGCGCAATACTTACCCTTAGCTTCTTATTAAGCAACATTATTGTTAAAATATACTTTTTACCACGTTTTATCGTGAAATTTAACGTAAACAGCATGTTCCAAAATAAGTATTCCTACCCTTGATGGTTGATGGTATATCTTAAAATATGTTGCGGAGTAATGTGAACACAACGGTAGATAGCCGTACTGCTTCGTGTCACATAAGGAAGTGTTCCGATAAGATGTTGTATAGAGGCCCTTTCACGAGCCACGTGTCGTATCATAAATACCTACCAGGCATGTCGACTACAATGGGTATGGAGGCCTAAATTACGTGAATGCCTTATACAAATACTTAAATTAGGATTTTTGTATAAAATTGTTTTTATATGCGTTTGGAATATTCAAGCAAGAGACCTTTTTATTTTAACGGACTATTTCTCAATCATCATCAAACACTGAAGAGATGAAAACTTTCAACTAAATGAAAGATAGAGCTTCAAAATAGAGGGATGGTTTAATTTTACAAAGCTGGGTACAATGTCCAGATATCTAGGAGAGATTATGCTGGGAAACATTTAAGGTTTTTTGAATCCATGAACATTTATCCGTTGTACTTAGCGTCTTTTTCATTAAAATCTTCTTTCACAGTGATACGTAATCAAAAGATTCCAAATAGAACTACAAAAAGGACCATAAATATTACGAAGGAGAGGATCTCATCAAAGTGATGAGTTCTCAGAGCTTGTTGCAATTCCCAAGTTGCATTTCAAACTTTGCAACTCATGTTTATAACTTATGAGTACTTTAACTGATTCTTGGATATTGATTCTCAAACTTTCAAACTAATTTCAAGCTTACAAGGAGACACCAGCCACTATTTATGTTAGTTTAACCTATTTAAACGAAATAAAACATTTTTTTTTTTTTATATTTTAATTGAGAAGTAATTTCCTTGCGCAAGTGATTAATAATGCAATGTTCACTTCTGTGTACTTACGTTCTACCTTTATACTTTATCTAGTCTGCTTAATAAAGTAAATGCTAGATGAATCCTTATCCTAATCCTTGTTAGGTATAGGGCAGGTATATTATTAAGTCAATAATCTAGTCCTTAGACTGACATGGTCTATCACATATTGGTGATCTCAGAAACCAGGTGAGAAGTCATAAACATGTTATTTAATATCGTAAAATTGGCCGTATGAAATTAGAAACCTACGAGTCTTTCAAGAAAAAGTAAAAAATTGGTGCGATGACGAGCGAAACGAGTTGGAGCGTTCTAGGTTGCTGGTGATCATAAATTCGGAAGCCGATCAAAGCAGAGCGGAGCAAGGTGTGGCGAGAACTATGAAGGAACACCTAAAATTGCCCAACCTCTGTTGGATAGATCTATATGTGTACTTGGGTAAACACCGAATTTTCGGACTTCACCCAAAGAAGCGACCTCTGTAGTTATAACAGAATATCCAACTCTATGATATGGTCACGCCATATTATACTATATAAGGTGTTCTCAAAATATCTGCCACGGCTGTAATGGGAGAGTGTATTGTGTATATAGAAAAGAATAGTAACGATATTTTATTGATCTAACGTCATAAATTTTTTCATACAAAAAAATGTGCGTATAAATTTGAATTGATTTAGTTGTTTGAAACCGTCCCGTAGTAACTTAGCTGTTGCCGCATCGCCATTTCATTTCGCAACTGAATGAAGCCACCCCGTACTGTTGCCATATTTATCAAACAAATGCCGCCCCGGTCCGCGCCGGCAGCTCGTCATTCATTCATCAAAGCGCAAGCCGACGACGGCCTACCCCCCTCCCGCCTGCACTACCCCGTTCGTCGCACGCGCTTGTGTTTGTGCCTCAGTTCGCGCATCCGTGCAGCTTCATACATTTGTCACAGATTTCTACGGGAAAAACCGCGCGTTGATATTGAAAAAAACCCAGCATTTCATTTCGCAAAACGTCAATGAAGCTATTCATGCAAACTTACAAACAATACCGCGCGTCGGCATCGTTCGTCAAAGCGAGGCCGAAGACTCCCCTGCCCCACCCGCACCCCGTTCGTCGCACGCGCTTGCTTTTGTTTTTGTGTGCCCCGCCCGCCCCAGTTCGTTGTTATCAGTGGTCAGCGAGGTGTGAATTGCGCGCGCATTCGTTAAAAATGCCTCCCAGACGACGATATTCAAATCAAGAATATGTTGAAATGGTATGGTGCTATCGCGAGTGCAATAACATAACCACGCATGCAGCGAACTTATGCCAGCAGGGGTTTGGTGTGCGAATAAGTCCTCATACCATTCTGGACGCCGTGTACACGGCCCCTTTGACCCGCCTCCGGTTGACGCAGAGAAGAGGACTTCTGTCTGACTGTCTGTTGGACTTCTTCCGACGTCATCCTCTTGCGAGCACCAGAGACGGGGCTAGAGTCTTCAACGTGAGCGACAACTACGTGTGGCAACTTCTAAATCGGGAAGGGCTATACCCTTACCACTTTACGAGAGTACAAAAATTGCAGCCACAGGACTACGCGGCTCGCCTCGCGTTCTGTCATTTGATTCGAGAAGAACGCCGCAACATTCTGTGGACTGACGAGTCACAGCAAAAACATAGCGATTCTTACACTAACTTGACTGTCCGTAGCCTGTTTTAAGTGTGATGGGGAGTTAAGCATCTTATTACGTCAGTTTTTTTATCTGCAGTAAGCTTGGTGGAATTCAGTAACGGGTAAGTAAGTGCAATTTTTAGCTTTTGCCTGCGTATTATTGTGTAACTAATAGATTCAGATAGTTACGTTACGAACTGGTCAGCTGATTTCAGAGTTCATTGACAGAACAGTTAGAAAGAGATAGCAATTGTTTTCATTGACGAAACTACACTACGCGCGTAGTTTGTGAACCACGTTATGCAGAATAAAGCAAATTTTAATTTCACTACTTTATCTTCTCAAATTGATTTAACGATTCCGGGGTACGTAATTTATGCATTATTGTAATCTATAAACATAATAGTATCTCCTATTTCATCCGTGGCAGGTATTTTGATTACACCTTATATTATATTGGGTATTAAAATGATAACCTTTTTCCTTAAAACGGGGTGTTCTACCCATAAATATGAACAACTTTTTCTATGGGGCCAACCGCGAAATATAAAAAAAATCAGCTGTTTCATACATTTAGTTCGAGTAGTTATTTAACTTTATGGAACAACTGATTTCGTTTTCACGATTTCAGGGTTCGCCCTATAGTAAAAGTTGTTCATATTGATGGGTAGAACACTCAGTTTAAAGGAAAAAGGTTATCATCTTAACACCCTGTATATTAATGTGTTGTTTATCAAAAGTTTACTATTACACCGTGTGGAAAATTTAATTGATAGAAGCCGCAGATTATACTATGTAGATGCTACGCCTTCGCAAATTAAGTACCCTAAACAATAAAGTGACATACACGTAAAAACAAGTAAAAGGAGGTGTAGTACCTTTTTTCCTCCGCTATGAGCCGCCCTTGCCCTCGATGTTCTGTCCGACGACAATGATGAGGATGATGAAGACGAGCAGCAGCACCAGGATGCAGCAAATCGCCACAGCGAGCATGGCCGCGTGTTCCCCCAGCTTGCTGGCGCCCCGCGCGGCGCACGACCGCTCCGCGGTAAGCGTCGTCGCGACCGTCCGCGCACTCGTGGTTGCGACGCGAAAAAACACCTCTGCTTTTTAATGGCCTGGCATTTTTTGCGCGGGATTTTTTTTGTCTAACGGCCCGAACTACGACCTTGTATTGTGTGTTTGAAAAACAGTTTCTTTTTAGGTCCAAAGGTTAGGTCTTCAAGATTTCGGGTTTTCTCTGCGTATTTTTGAGCACTTTCTTTGTCATTTATTCTAAAATTTTCTATGTTTATTTTATCTCAGTAAATAGTTATTGTCGAATTTCTACTAAATGAATCAAACTTATGAAACAGAAAAAAACGATTAATGTAAATACCAGTAAAACATGAATTTTAAAAAGCTATACAGACTTAGGACTATTGGTTTTAAAACCTACACAACCGTGTCAAGGCGTCTATCGTGAATATGCAACTATTATCGGTGCCTAAAGTATCTTTTGCAAAAGCGAACCATTTAAACGAAAACATAAATTAAAGTCACGAACAAACAAGTAATTATGAAATGAACTGAAACAATTGAAGGTAATTTTTTTTATTGAACTCAGTTCTGATTTTTAGTGAGTGGTCGACACCTTAAAATGGTTGGTTTATTAATTTGTATTAATAATCGTCAGTGAAATGTGGATGTACGAAAGTAAACTATCACTTGCACTATACAGTCATTATTTGGAAACACCTCTGACACCCCCTCCGGCATTCATGTCGTGATTATTCGTGTCGATATACATAGGTGATATAAGTAATCTTGTAGAGAAGCGGTCATTATACGAGTCCCTCAAAATAAACAAGAAAGGCAACAAAAAATTCAAGGATCCAGAACAATTCCAACAATTTTGGTTAACAATTTTTGGAGAGCGTATCTTCTGAGCTCAAAAACTCGGAACATTTCGTTTTAACAAGGAGAACAAAAGCGATCCTTGTTGTTATAACTATGTTAATTTTTCTCTCGTTACTTACCTCTGTTGTAAGAATACGGACTACAAGCTATCATCTTCTTTGCTTAAGTATATTTATACTAGCATTTTGCCTTCGGCTCCGCCCGTGCGAAACAGAATCAGCTCGACGTCTAAACAGACATCAAACAGACGAGAATAATCATTGCTCAGCTCCCAATGATACATATATACCTTATAATCTTTTTTAAGAAATATAGCTTAAAGTGAAAATTGCATCTAAATTCGTTCAGTAGTTCTTAATTTTTAAGCAAACATAAATACCTATAGACTGACAGATGTTGCATTTTATATGTATAGAGAAGAAAACATAACAAAGCAACCTCTTATTTTCTTGAAAATTAATATTTATCCACAAAAGATGAAAAATCGGCCCACCATCTTCCATTGATTGTATCCAAGAAAGCGTCATAATTAATAAAAAGACCAACTGAAATATTTCTCCACAAAGAACTTAGTCTCAAATGAAAACCGCAATCAGAACGAAAAACCGGAGGTAGCCCACAATTTTTCAATTCACGGTCGAGATATTTCAATCCCGAAATTGCACTGGTTCCAACTGATGGTCGGAAATCTAAGCCGCCATTTTATGTTAATATGAGCCGTGATTTAGGTTTTTTGTCGTATCAAAGGCAAAGGAAATCAATTCAGTGCCGCCTGCCGGTTGCTGGTGACAAATTGCGAAGGGAGACTAAGAGATGTAATAGGGACTTTTGTTTGCCAAATACTGTTAAAAGTGCAAATAACAGAGAATTCTCTAAGACAAAAGTCTCAAGCACTCTCGCCTGCGCCTGCAAATTATCACATGTATTTCCCTAGAGACATTTTAAAATGACACATACGAATGCATAAAGAGGAACAAAGAGCGCGATTAAAGCTCGCTATATGAAAGTATATTTAATGCAATTTGTTTATTAGTTTTTTTACGCACTAAGGTCTTGGTAAACGTTTCTGCTGCGCAAACAAACCGTCTAATTATATAAATGGGACTTGGTTGACATTTTACTATGTGGACACCTCTAAACAAGTCCGATAAATTCAATTCCTCCACCAGTTTGAGGTGGCTCGACGGGGAAATAATCACTTGAGAACGGTTGGTGGGGTCACGGATTTCAGGATGAACAGAAATGAAAACCAGAGAATCTTACTGCCCACTCCGTCCCTCTGGAGTGGAGTGATATATCTATTTATACTAATAAGGGTAATTGGATAAATTCCATAACCACACACCAGAAGATACTAAATCCTGTGTCCTGTCAAAAATCCTAACCGCATATCAAAAGTTCAGAGTGTCGATAAGGGGGCAAAATCTGCGCTGAAGGATTTCTGAGTTCTCATAAAATAAAAATACCCACGAAGGTTATGTATGGCGGTTGCTACACTACGTTCCGTGACTCGCTATACCTAATCTAAAATTTGATGTGCAGTGCATGTGTTTTTTTAATGTGCAATAAAACATTTCCCCACTAAAATAAAGTAGTCAGAAATTCGTGAATGCTCAACGAATGTTTTTTCAAAATTTTATATGAAGTGGTTTATTAGTATTTCTATAAAGCCAAACTACTATTTTTAGAATTTTTGTCTGTATGTATGTTCCCCTTTTAACTCGAAAACCACTCAACGAATTTGGATGCGTTTTTTAAATTATCATGGTAGTGGCCTTGTTCGTCATTATAGGCTTTATGTGGCGGTGATAAAATAACGCCCAAGCCGAAAATGGGGCAGAAATTGAAAAAACGCAGATGGGGCTGTGGGCGAAAAGGCAGATAATGTCTTTTCTTTTATTTTAAACAACATAAACAGTCATTCCAATCAAAACAAAAGGAGATGGTTGGATTTACTGCAAAGATATTCAATACAGTTAATTGCAATAAATCACATGTCATAGTAGGTCTTAAAATATTTACAATAAATGTCATGTAGAAACAATGTGACTTTACCCTTAATAAGGTGTAGCAATTTTATTTATGTAACTTACAACAAAAATAAAGATATATATATTATACGAGTATGTACATACAATATAGTCATAATACTGGACTTTGTTCTCTTCTAATCACAGAATCGGCCCTAAGTAAAGTGTATCCGGCAAGGGTACATAATAATAATAAATAACAAACGAATTCGACGCAGTTTAACTGAACTTCTTGCATAATTCAACAGGAAAGAAAACAACTGAGAAGACCCTGGAGGGAACAGTTTAATAACAAGTAAATAAATGTATGAGAATTTGAGCCTTCCTATCAAACCAGTATTCGTAGTAACAACTGTTTTATAGAGAAATAAAACATATTTTATGTTTTTCCGCGTTTCCGTATTTATTTTACTGATTTTGACATTTCGATCGATATTTTAACGTGTTCAGGCGTGTTTTTCGCATTTCGCCACCACCCATGATAAAGAATGGCCAATTATCTAACCTGACAATTGACGCAATTTCTTGCATGTATTGATTGTCATTGAATTGAGTAACCGAATAATTTGTGACCCAAGGGCAAAGTTATTTATTTGGCTAGTAATAAATTACTAGATCTAACCCATTTGGAGTCCCATTCGCTAAAATTAACACAATAAAAGTATCGAATCACTTTCAAAGCTATTAATATACTATGAAAACTGTAGGTACCTAATAGAGAGGCCTTTGCTCTGCAAAAAATTTGGAATTTTCCTCTCTCCTTTTTAGATTTTACCTGTATCTATACTACTAATAATAAAGTAGTAAAAAAGTCGTGTCTGTACATTGAGTATTTTCGCGAAATTTTAAATGAAATGGGTTATTGGTACTGTACTGAAGCAGAAACAACAATTTTTAGAATTTCCGTTTTAACTCGAAAACGACTCAACATTGGATGCGGTTTTTTTCATTATCATTGTAGTAACCTTGGTCAACATATAGGCTATAAGAAGTGTTCATAAAATAACGCCCAAGCCTAAAACGGGGCAAAGATATAAACGCTTTTATAACTCGAGAACAAATCAACGGATTTGAATGCGGTTTTCTTTATTATCATTGTTGTTACCCTGGTCAACACATAGATTAAAAAGGAAGTTAATAAAATAACGCCCAAGCCAAAAACGGGGCAAAGATTCCCTGAACGCGGGTGAAGCTGCGGGCAAAGGCTAGTATAGAATACAGTATTAACCAGGATTTTTTTTGGAGGTGGAGGGGTTTGTTCAGGATTTTAAAAAACTTTTCTAGATATAAAAATAAATTTTCATTATAATATGATGTTCTTGTCTTTATATTACGCCTATGCCATGGATAAGGTAAGAAACCCATCTCATTTCGTCATGACTGCATGGTCACACTTATAAATCTTAGGATAGTACTGAGTTTGGCTCAGATATACGAAAGAGATAAGTAACCAGGTCCAGAGGAAACAATTTGACCCCAAGCCCACCAGAGGAATGATCAACGACCTATAGCTCGTTGGGAATGATAGATGAATTGAAGAATACTTGGTCAATCATATACAATATTTAGAATCAAAGAGTGCGCTGAAAATGGTTATTCGTCTCTTTTGTTGACCGTACACTCAGCCACACTTCATGGTATAATTCAAATTATTCATTTGCATTATAACATACATATGTATAGGTATATACCTTTTAGTACGATCACTGACCTAAGGCGGACGTAGTTAGATGTGCGTGTTAAAAGTACAACTTGGGACTATAAATGTTTCTTTCTGGCACCATATTATGCACATCAACGTAGAATCGGCCACACGTAAATACTAAATGAAAGTTCTGATAAGCGTTAAAATTGTACGTAAATAGGTAGCTTTTACCGAAGGCGAATGTATATAAAATATCTTGCAACTTTTATATAACGAGTGGGCTGATCTAGTGCAGATATCTCCGGTATCCTACAGGGAGATGCCCCACTTTTGCTTTCTATTCTCATCGGTTTTATATATTTTCAAGTAACTTTCACATATTTTCATATAGCGTAGTATAAAAACTTATGGAGGTTCGTAAATAGCAAAAAAGGGATGGCTGGAAATGAAGATTAAACCCAGTATTAGTTAGACACGACTTAACTTATTTAACAGGACTAACCTTATTTTAAGGGTCCTGGTCCTTGTTTTTTCGGTCCATTGTCGGTAATTATGATATTTTACTTATCCAGTCAGTTTGAGTTTTATTACATGAGTTATCTTTTTTTTATAAGTATAATGAAAGTTAAAAAAAAACCTGACGTTTTTTCTAAAATATCTGTGTGCTATCCCGCTTTGGTACAACACAAGGTTTCATTTCGTTCAAATTTTGAATAAAATCTTTTGTTCAAATTCGTCTTCGAAATTTTCTAAATCTGCTACTCTCGGGGGCCGCAGTACCTCAAACAATTTAAAGTAAAAAGTAATCTTTATTCAAACAAATTAACAGAATCAAAAGTTGTACAAGCAGTTGAGATAAAACCATGACGTAAATGACTCTAACATAGTCGGAATCATATCCGATAGTCTGACTCATCTCTGGCTTTCAGTGCTAAAAATTACCCCATTTACGAGTAATGCGGTTCCATACTTATCCAAGAGGCATGTTAGTAATACTCATTACGTTTTCTGACTCATGGCTACGGCTTTTTGCCTGAGGGTATCACGTAGTCATTTGGACCATCAGGGAAAGTTCCATTCACTTCGCTTTTATTACACCGTAATAGAGACGAAAGCGGGTCACGCAACTTAGTACCTACAAGTTGGTATGGGACAGCATTCATTTTAGGAAAATGGGGCACTTTATAAGATTAAGTTGGCCATCATTATCTTTTGTCGAATCGCATAACATATTTGAACGATTTCGTTTTGAGGCAACCAAATGTATGTAAAGAGCAATAGAATTAGCACCAATTGTCTCGGAAGGTCTGTATTTCTAGGTACATACAACCCATATATTGCTTTGTTAGATAACCGTCACTATCAGTAAGATAATTGATTACAGTATCAGCCTCCCTGCAGTGTACCCACTGATGTGGATCTAATTGATTGGCTATAGATATGTCTCACATATCAGACATATTGGTAACCTCGAATTGATTGTATTCGAAGAGGGTATGGTCTGTATAATCTGTATTAGGCGTAAGCCTACCCTAAATTAGCAACTCGATGTGTGTTGGAAGAAAAAACGACGGAAACGGCATTGAAATAACACAGCCGCGTTCAGACTAGCTGTAAGGTAACATGCAATGTAATATGCGAATGTTTTTGACTGTCTGCGCGCTTCGAACGACACCCGTTCCCGCCATTCTTCGCGCGCACGAAGAAGTAAGTATTTTGTTCGCGGCGCGCACGGCTGCTGCGAATGCCCGTCCGAATATACAGGGTGTAAAAGCAAATGCAAGAATCCTTTAAGATGATGATGTGTTAGTATGATAGGTAAAGGTTTATTTTTAAATACTGGGATCTCTAAATAAAGTACCTGTACCTCACAATAAGACGATATTCTTTACTAAAAATACACTAATCGCGTGGATATCCTCGCTGGTCGCTGGCCACTGATAACGTGATCGAGTGAGAGAGTGAAAGAGAAATTGCAACGGTGCGGCTTTTTTGAAAATTATACATTAAAGAAACGCATGATTTGATTTAGTGCTGTATGTCAATTTTTAAGTGCTATGAAAATAGTGCTAAATTTAGTATGGAAAGTGCTAAGTTGGCAACACTAATTTTGGAAATGTCTTATCAAGTAAATATCTTTCGTGATTTCGTGTAAAATGTAAACATAGGTACACGAGTATCTACTACATCTTA
This sequence comes from Ypsolopha scabrella, assembly GCA_910592155.1. Taxonomy (NCBI): domain Eukaryota; kingdom Metazoa; phylum Arthropoda; class Insecta; order Lepidoptera; family Ypsolophidae; genus Ypsolopha; species Ypsolopha scabrella. Next base: position 9,824,363 of record OU342968.1, on the reverse strand, counting down.
TTTGTAGTTGAAAGGCCCACTGCACATTGAAACGACAACTAAAATCATACATAATCAATTTTTTTATGCAATTGGCTTACTCTTGGCTGTTCCCACGCTTAATGGAAAGGGTCAATTAGACCTTGGATGAAGGGCTCGCTCAGAAACTGGAAGAGTAACAGCTCGCGATAGGTACGATTAAGTGTATTATCTTAATTTACAGTCGCTTACAGTTGAAGTTCCCTCAAACTGTTATTGTAGCATGTCATGGTAACATTCGCACAATGCCTAAAAGTCGCTTTTAAATGTCACGACCCTTAAATTGCACATCTTACAAAAAGTGTACACATTGGACTTTGTACCTATCTTATATACTTCACTAGAGAGACTAATGTCGTACTGCAAGTGTATACCTCGACCTGCTCTTCACTGTACCCTTACTAGTAAGAAATAAAGTAATTCATCCACTCATTCAGTAGCCCGGCTCTCTCGGATAGATTACCTTCACCGCAAGGAGGTATGGGCCTGTCGTCGTGTGCCGACATGTTTAATTCATCACATTACCGGCCCGAGTTCTATTTGATCAGTGCATATGGTTACCACCATCTGTTATGTTGTCAGTGTTTCTGGTGGTCTGAACGGGAGTTCTGACGGGATAGCTCGTAAATAAAACGGAGAGTTGGTATTCCAGAAGGTGCTGTATTCAGAGACTACAATAACAGTCGCGCGTGCCTTATGGCCAAGAGTAGCAGGCAAAGAGAGTGACTCGATATAAAATTGAATGGTTCAGAATGATCCAGTTGAATGAATGAATAACAGAATGAATGAATAACTGAACGAATGAATAATTGAATGAATGAACTTAAAATAGTTAACAGGCGCGCACTTTTAAATAGACACTAAATGGCGGCCGGTACCCATCACGCACCGGCTTGAGTATAGTCTCAACACCATCCGTTCTCTTTCGTCCGGGCTTTTAATTTGTCAGGAACTTTGACTTTACCAGTTCCAAGATAAAATAACTTCTACGCAAGTATTCTAAATCAGCTACTTATTTTTTTCATTTTTACAGGCATTAATATTAGTCGATCTGGCAACCCATTAAGTGTCAAATTCATCATTCAGCAAGTGAAGCATAGTAAACCATAGCGAGCAACTGATTTAGATCGGAAATTGTTTTAGGATACAGCGTCTTCTATCTGTTAAATATAATTTAAAAAATCTCCTCCCGACTTTAGACTACTAAAGAATAGTCTTAAATTATTAGTTCAATAAGTAATTACTAAAATAATAAAAATATTGTAGTACTATTTCCCAATAGTAGTTTATGAAACTGGTACATCAATGATTATAAAAAGACGAGTGTTAGTTTAAAAAACGAATTTTTTTAATACCTATTATCACACGAGTTCTTTACCGGTGAACATTCGTACCAGTTTTCAGGATGTTAGATGGAGTCATTTTATCATCAGTATCTGCTGTCAGACATTTTAGAGCAAAATAAAACTTTTGACCCACAAAGACACATAAATAATTTTCCCAATAGAATTTCCCTGTAAACTATGGCACAAAAATCCAACAGTCCACCATGCATTGCAATCATGAGCTCAAGCGCGCGCCTTGCGCCTTCACCGCCCGCCATGGACAATTTATGGCCAAAAATTATAAAAAGGTTTTAAGGTCTACACTCTATACCAATGAGATTTAATATGTATGATATGATCTAAAACGTACAAAACATAACCATTATTATTCTTTGATTCTCCATTTTTTTGTCAGTCGAGTGTGAAAATCAGTGAAAATGTATTCAACGTGGACAGTCTCACGGCTCAAGGACCAGTTACGAATAAGAGTTGCTTCTTTACGAGGCAGAAAAGCAGATCTTGTCAGTCGGTAATTAAACTCATATTTCTGTTTAAATATGTAATTTATGTACATGTAATTATCACACGTGGTGTTAAAATGACGTACTTTTAACGTTCACGTTAGCTAGATTACGGATTTACACCGTATTCTCATGTTATATCCCATGCAAAACATAACCTAAAACTGTTCTTCAGCTATCTAAAATTATTGTTTTGTTGCAGGCTAGAATCATTTGACAGGAATTTTAACTTTAATAAACCACAGCACGATTCTGAAACCGAAGTGTGTTTCATTGAAATGCCTAAAACATAAGTTGATTTAAAGTTTTTTATTTTCGTAGCCTTTTCCCACAATTTTGTCATTTGGTGATCCTTGGGAAAACTATGATTTCCATTCTCGTTGCATCCAATCGCTATACAATGAGGCATTTTCAAGGAAATCCACAAAAACTTGTCCAAAACAGAAGCTTTGTATGAGATCTGACAGTTGGATTGGGTCAAGTGATAACACCGCCAGTTTGACAGTTTTCTTCCCCAATTTCTGTTCGGACATATTGTTCTGAGGGGCATACATTATATACGGCTGCTGAGGCGACGATGACGCACGCTAGCGCATGCGTGGTGGACTGTTGGTTTTTGGCGCCATGGTTTTCGGGGATTTTTAAATTTATTTACCGCCTTTTTGTGGGTCAAAAGTTTTATTTAGCTCTAAAATTGCTGGCAGGAGTGATACTGGTGATAATTTCACTCCACCTGACAATCTGGAAACAGCGACGAAAATGTCAAACAATCTTTTGCCAGAAAAATAAAAAAATACGACAAATTTTACCAACATTATGAAAACAGTAACTACCATTCGTCTGAGATTAGACAAAGTAGTGTATGAAACTGCACATAACTAGGTATTAAAATACTCGTGTGATGCTATTAACTTATTATTACTCACCTACTGCTCCTTTTTGAAACCCACGCTCGTGTTTTAATAACCTATTTATATACCAGTTTTATAAACTACTATTATTTGAGTAACTCTTTAATGAATACAATCATCACTTAATCATATTTATGATACATTACTATTTCAAATGTCGTCTGTAAAGGAGAATGAATGTTTGTTGATTATGAAAAACAAAAATAAAGAATACCTAAGTCCCATACAAGCTCGGTTAATTAAATGTTCCCAGCTTAGGAAAACGTAGAACTTTTATTTTATTGTTGTTTGTCCTTTATATGCGCCCCCTCGCGAAACACTCATTATTTTGATATAGCTTAATAGTATCCTCGCAAATGAGGACGGATGTAGAGCCTGTTAATTGTTTTAAGTTTAATTGCTTTTGAAGCGATACTTTACTCATCTTAAAGCTATATTTCGAAATAGGTGTACGTACAATAGACGAAACGTAAATAGTTTTCGAATTTAATACACGAGGAAATACGATGTAGCAAAGCCGTTCAAAATTTAAGGTGAAAACGCAGTCATTTTTATTATATAGACTATTTATAATTAGTTTTGTCTGTTTTAATACTGTTTTAGCTTTTTAAGCATAAATAGCAAGGCCAGTTCTTTGGTTTTTACCAGCACCGCAAGTGCGTAGTCTCGAGGGAAATTACATGCAGAGCCGTAGGCAACAACCGTGCTGTCTTTTTCAATCGCTCTACCTGGAGGATTAGCATTAAATTAGGTTTTTTTGACGTCTAAAGCAAAGTTTCTGAACAGACTTCAAGGCTCACGAAAACTAATTAACCGACCAAAAGCTGTAAAACCTACATAGTTGCGGCAAATATAAATTGCAAACTACCACTTGAAAATAAAGATTTATTACCGAGATCTCAGAAGAACTTCGAACGGCAACCATCGTAAATTTTTTGAATATCTTATTATATTATATTATTACATTATTGAATTTAATTCAAAACCGAGCACTTTATTTAAGTATTAGTTTCCTATAAAAGTACGAATCAAATGGCAAATAATGTTATATTTATGGATTTATTATCAGAAACATCCTACTCGAAGCTTGTATAACACAAAACTCAACTAGAAATGGTGACAGTTAAAAATACGTTCCGTTCTTGTGGTTAATATAATATGCATAGTTGCCTGCACCTCGTCTTAAAGTGTTTTCTGAGATACATAATAGAACGTGCCTCCGCGAGAGTCAAATCCTGTGAATTCCGAATCAGCGAGGCATCAAAAATCCGACCCTTAGACCACACATGTACTAGGAGCCCTAGGATTTCACAAAATCTTAAAATTATTGTGTTGCAAACAAATATACAATGACATGTTCGTACAAAAAAGTAGTAGAGGACGAGAAACCTTTTTATTTACTTTACAAAGATAAATTCATTATTTCAATCGGACCTAATTCTTTTTATCGTGGCCATTCCGGAGTTTGCCCAAAGGTTCTTTATCTTGAACACGACGTAATTGAACGAATATTCTTACATTTAAATATTTGTCATTTGAATAGTTCGTACCTTCTTTCGAGTTCCACACAAAACCGAGTTCTTTTTTACTTTACAAAAACTAAAAAAAAACGAAAGTTAAGAACAAAATCTCAAACTCAATTTAAATAAAAACTTCAGCTAATTATGATTAATTTAAATAGGCGTTACCTTGCGGAAGTCCATCACTAAGTAAAGGATATAATGAATATAATTTGCAATATTCCGCTAAACATTGTTAAAGGATATATGAATATAATTTGCAATATTCCGCTAAACATTGTTGCAAATTATATTCATATATCCTTTACTTTCAGCTAATTAGTTCTAATAAAATATAATTTGTAATTCCATCCATCCATCCATCCATCAGCCTGTTTCGTCCACTGCTGGACATAGGCCTTTCCAGGAGTTCACCACTCTTGGCGGTCCTCCTGGAAGAAATGCAAAAGTAGGCATATATTAAAAAAAAGTGTTCATCCTTTTAGTTCATAAAATGGAAAAACATATTTTTCATCAATAATGCTCTAATTTTTTTTAACCCTAATAGCGTTACGTAAATTCTATTTAGGTATAGCTCTAAGGAGGTAACTTAATTTTAAAATCGAACGAGTCTGCTTTACATTCACTAAGTGGTACTCGTCTAGCTAAATGGCAATGGAAAATATCTGTTCTGCCTAATCTTTTTTTTATTTTGTATTTTATTTACAATATGGAAAAATGTGACTTTCATATTATGCTAGGGGATTATGCTTAATGTAATATATAAATGATGCTCAAAATTTGCAAAATTAATTATATTGTAAATATTATTATTAGAGTGAATTACATACTAGAAAAAAAATTAGAAAGAAATGTTAAGACAAGAATTTGAAAAAATTCCTCGGACCGGATTTAGAGTTTATAATAACAATATTTTGAGTATTCAAAAGCGATGGATTTCGCAATAAAAACATAATCTTAGTTAATGAGAACTGTGAATTTATACTGTCTGAAGCAACACTTATTGTAGCGACAACAGTGCCTTCTGTTGTGAAATCACATAACGCCCTCGTGAGCGTTCAGTATGTGCATTACAAGCTGGTTAAGATCAAATAGTGGTGGCAAAATTCAACGGTCTAGGTAAGTACCTCGGTGGCGCAATTGGTAGCGCGCTTGTCTTGATAACAAGAGGTCGCAGGTTCGAATCCTGGCCAGAGGAATTTTTTCAAATTCTTGTCTTTACTTGTAGTTTGTAAACTAGAAAAGAAACAAATGTAAAGACCAGAATTTGAAAAACTACTGATAAAAGTACTGATGGTCGGCTTGAAAAAAAAAACTTGTTTTGTCCCTTACATATTTTTTGTGATTGATCATACGAGTATCTCAAAAACTAAAAAAAACGGCCAAGTGCGTGTCGGGCCACGCGCAGTGTAGGGTTCCGTAGTTACCCTACACAATATGCGGACTGGTCTACCAATACAAATCCCGTCAAACTTCTATTCCGCTCGGAAGTCGCTTTTCCGAAGTACGAGGCCCATACATTTTTAGAGGGAATTAAAAGCTTGGCGCGACCTGTACTCGTAAATTTGTAAAGCCTACTTACTGTGGTAGTTTTCCTTTTAAATTCGTTATATATATATTATACTACTGTGAATTTTTTTACATAGGTATCCATAAACAACCGTTTAGCCGGCAGGAGAAGGGTCACTTGACTCCTAACAAAAATTAGCACTTTAAAGCTTAATATTTCCCCAACGGATCTCTAAATCAAAAAATGGTTCTCACACACCTGCAATGCTTTTGTACGACCTATCCAACGATACTCCACACATTGGGATACCGAGAAAAAAAAAACATCCCTAATTTACGTGTATGAGAGGAACCCATAAAAAAAGTGTTCATGATTTTTTTTTACCGTTTTGTCGGCGTGATTTATATTCATATCCATGCCAAATTACAGTTTTCTAGTACTAATAGTCTCTGAGCTAAGCCGCGGACTGACGGACAGACGGACGGACATGGCGAAACTATAAGGCTTCCTTTCAGACTACGGAACCCTAAAAACAGTCTTTGATAGGTTTAAAAAAAAATATGTTATAAATATCAACACGTACACCCACGTTTTGCCAGCGATTATTACGTCCCGGCGTGACGGGTGCATGCACTCAGAGAACGACCACTACTCGAGCTAGTGAAGGTAGGTTAATCTGTGAGATGGATCTGGCCACGATCTGGCCTGCGATCTTATGTCCTTTAACGATAGTGAGAATTAAGATGCTTAAAAATCGTTGTTATAATAAAATTAAATGACAAACGTCAACATGCTGTCAAATTCCCGTTGTTGTGACTTGTGACAGCCGTATAAAAAGGCAAACTTAAAATAGCTTTAAAAACACACCCTACAACCGAGAAAAAGTAATAGCATTAAAGTACTGTTTTACTAATTTCGCTATAATTAAGTAGCTTGAGTAAATAGTAACTAGCTGATGGTTATATTTTTAGGGTTCCGCAGTACCTAAAAGGTAAAAGGAACCTTTATGGTGAGACTCCGTTGTCCGTTCGTATGTCACAGGCTCATAACTTTAGCATCGTTAAAGACAAAGACAAAAATAAATTCTCAAAAATACAATGTGGGTATCAAATTGTAGATATTAAAGACTTGATTATAAAAATATACACTTTTACTATACTTACTGTCACTGATTTCGAGAAATCTTTGAGAAACCACAAAAAAATGTCCCTCCTCTTATTTCCGAAACTGGTAGACCGAAAAAAATTAAAAAATGATGGTAATTTGGGATTACCTAAATATTACAGGAAAAATATAGCGGTTGAGAAATTCACGATAGTAAAATGACAAAATCAAATTTTTCATCTACGAGTTTTATTTTAAAATGTGGTACAATCAATTCTTTTTTTAGTCATCCATCATAAACAGTTATGGGCAAGATTTTAAATATCTTCTTCCTCACTCTTCCCAAAACTGTCGAATTACGGAACCCTAGGTATGCGAGTCTGACTCGCATTTGACCGGTTTCTTTCAAATGTTTTAACAAACTTTATTTAGCAAGGAATACTGAATTATGGAAGTATATAATGTTAAAATTTAGCACGAAAGTGGTTAATTTCAGATAGATAGTGTTTAGGTGCGAGAAATATCACTACTATATTGCGGGCACAATCATGGACCCACAGCTTAATGCGCCTTCGGAAGAACCTTGACCGGACACAAAAACTCTTTCAGGATTTGAATATCCGACTTTCGGATTAAAGATCGAGTGCTTCAAACCACTAGACTATAGGGTCAGCAGTATGTTAATAAATATACTCGGATATAAGGCCGTTAATGTGGGACGCAACATGAGTCGATACACTAGTATACTTTTTATATGTTAGTTTATTTAAGGTGCTTAAACCGAATCCTGGTGCAAAATGCACATCATAATATTGTTTTCCTTACTTTTGAATAAAAAGTATGCAAAAATTGCGTTTTAAAGTAATTATCGGAAATCTATTACTAACGGTAGAGTGCGAGAGCATTAACATTATGTTATTTTATGCCTTACATTTTGATTACATCCGATTACAACGTTAAATACGCTTTTAAGTTTGTTAATCGAATGCAATCAAAATGTTAAATGTTAAAATGATAGAATTTGAATGTAAAACCCTAATTATTACTAATATATTTCCGTTAACTGCTTTGAAACGCAATTTTTGCATACTTTTTGTTCAAAAGTAAGGAAAACAATATTATAATGTGCATTTTGCACCGGGATTCGGTTTAATCACCTTAAGTTCTATCATTAGAAACCCTATGTTTGTTTTGCAATATAAGTAATATACATAGATACATACTAAAATTTTAACAAAAGTTGTACTACTAACATATAACATTTCATTCATTCATATGTAACGAAAAGAGAAGCCCCTCTTCTGAAGCTAGTTAAAAATGAAGGGTCTGTCAAAACTGTCTATCTTTACCTTTTTTGGGAATTTGGGCATAATATCTCTCCATTCAACTATCGTCTTTAGTCACTGATAGCAAAGCAAATAAGTAGTTTCAACTAAGGGTCGTGTGGGCTGTGACGAGGGTAGACGTTATATTGAAGAAGATTCTTGAATCAAATCCAGTCAAGAAGAAAATTAAAAAAGAAAATAAACATGATTGTACCCTCCGCATAGTTATAGAAAGCTACTGTATGTATGCGATAATACTACAGAGAAATAGGTTTACTCACAGCAGACACCAATGAGGTATTCATTACACTATTGTAGAAAACTTTATCAGAGCCGCCAAAGAGACTGTAGTGGATTAACCGTAGCTACGACGTACGTAGCGGAAAAATTAAAATATTGCTACGACGTGAAAAAAGAATGAGATCGTTCAGGCCCATAAACAAGGGGTGAGATATCGGTGTCCTATCTAACTCCAAAATCTTTGGCAGAAAAAAAAAACAAAAATAATATTACATTTTTACATTAGTTTGATAAAACATTTACTCTACGAAATATCGTCATGACTCTACTGTGACATGTCGATGACCTGTATTTAAATTTAAAAAATCTATAAAAATTCATATATATTTTATGTTTAACAAGCGTTTTTAAAAGCTTCATCCCCTCCCCCCGAATACAAATCCCGACTACGGACCTGTTCTTGTTACGCGCGTCTACGGCGTAGCGGGAAGAATAGATGCGTTATAGCAAAAACTGTTAAAGAAGGCATTTTCACACTCCAAAAAGCAACACAACAATTAGTAGTGATGGATTGGTATGTAGCAACAAGGTTAAATAGTAACTCCATCGGTACAGTAGTTTTTAAGTCTTTTTATGGAGAAATTATTTTTATAAACAGAAGTTGTATCTAGTTGTGTTTAACTTTTTTAAATTATTCCGCTTTTGGATAACCGTTATAAATAAATGAAAAATAGGTCTATGACCTCAAATTTTACCTTGAAAAATTGTAGTTATTTCGTATTTGGATTATTAAGATTTGAATATTTATTCATTTACTTAAACACCACAATGTAACATCAACACTAATATAGAACAGCTAGATTTATGTAAACTATTTTATGTGTAAAAATGTTTCTTTATTTATCTTAAAATAACTTTTTGTTCCTAATCATAACACTAATCTCAAACGATTATTTAAAACATTTATAACGTTATCAAAATTAATAAGTTAAAACGATAAAATTCCCTAAAACTTTTTTAACATTTAACAACAATAAACGCGTTCCGTTTTTGATTCTTTTTTTTTTCGCGTGCGGCTTGATTTCGCTCGCATGCAGCCAGGACGGCCGTGTGACTCGAGACTAGAGCGCCGACTGGCGGCCAGATGTGAAACTCTCAACTTTCCTGAAATATTGGGCAGTCGGGTACGGGCGTGATGATTATGCACTGACAGCTAAGATAGATTAGAATAAAAAACTTTTAGCTCGGGCTGCGGTGACAAAGTAAAACTCGTGTGTCAGGCACTGTGATGTATTTTCAGAAAATTGAGGAACCGTAGCATATCCGTAGCAAACTGCATTGATATAGTTTATTGTTTAAAGGAAAAATATTCGCTTTTATTATTATATCTGCTCACAAATTATGTAATAATAATAAAGTTGCTACTGAGTACGTTGTGTTTAACTTGAAACTAATTATGTTGAGGAATATGTACTGTATTAACGAAGTTGTAGACTTTGTAGAGTAATCAGTGTTTCAGTAACACGATATTATAAGCAGATTAAGATGCCTTACATAGCATATTAAAAGTTTTACTTATCTAAATTTTTCGTATTTATAGTTAATATGAGTACATAAGCTTGATTAGCAAAAATGTATAAATAGTTTGTCCAAGTGCGAGTCGGACCACCACACAATAGGTTTATGGAACCCTAAAAACATATATAGACAAAAAACAAGGCGCTTAAATGGTAGCCCCTGATGAACAATTAAGCACCCTCTGAATACGGAACCCCAATTTTATTATTTATTGTTTTAATTTAAAGTATGTACAACAATGTGACCAAATTTGAAACTTGTATACATTATCGTCTTTAAGAACAAATAACATTTTAAAAAATCTACTTCTTCGAGGTTTATTGTATGGGGACCCCTTTTGGTTTAATTTTTGTTTTTTCATATTTATTATTTGCCGTGGTAGAGGCCATGTCTACCTATCCCCTGTGACCGACGGACGGACAGACAAATAGCGGACGTTTAGTATTTGGGTCCCGTTAAGCACCCTTCGGTTACTGAACCCTAAAAATGGTAACATGCATTAAGGCACACATAAAATAGTTTGACTACAAAAATGTAACAAGTTTTTAATACGTCTGTGGTTTTTATTTCAAAATGAAACACGTCCGTCTCTTCTCTACTATTTAGAATCATAAATTCGACTGAAATGCGCCGACAAAGTGAAAAGCCATCACGTTTCAGATGACGAGGCTGTCAAACAAGGAGCATAACAAAATTACTGGTCACACTCGCAGCAAAGCCGACACATCTACTAGTTTATGGGCAGACATATTCAGCAACATGGATGTAACCTACAGTCAAAGTAATAGGAGTGGTTTTCGCATTGTTTGTCAACCTTATGTTGTAGCAGTAAAGGACAGTTTAAATGCGATGAAGTGGAGGCATATAGCCGGGATTATTTGGGATCCAATGAAAACGACGGAATTACAGCAACTCTGGTAGGGATTCGGGTCTTGTATCTAAATTATCTTGACCAGTCCTCGAACAAAAATGATTTTTGTCGCCAAAGCAGATTTTTTTTTAAATAAAAATATCAGATTACCTAAAATATAACAATCACACTATCACACTAATCATATCACATCACATCATCACACTCACAGTATATAAGGTCTTACAATAATAAGTGAAAATAATTCTAGGGTAGATCATGTATCATTAACTGATCACATTCCAGAAGGAAAAAGAAATTTTTGCTCAAATAATTTTTTCACTTCCCAGTACAAAGTGGTGAAAGGCAAAAAAAAGTTCTTGCAAAAATTTTTGTTTTCGGTGGAATGTGGTCTATTAGGAATACTTTATCATCTGTTAATTTTTTTCACTTTGAATTGTAGGACCTTACTTATATAAAATAGTATTATAAATGTGTAAGTTAGAATGTTAGTATGTTTGTTACTGTTTCACACTGCAACAGCTAGTTGGATTTGGTTGAAATTTGGAATGGAGATAGCAATTAACACATAGGCTAGCTTTCATCTCGAAAAATCACTGTTCCCGTGGGATGGTAAAAATCATCCAACTCTCAAATTCATGCTTTCCTGGTGTGTCTTTCCGAGCCATAATCTTGACTAAAACCAGAAATCTCTACACAGACGCAGAGAACAACGAGTCTCGGAACGTTGCAGTAGATTTTGTCTCTCCATACACTCCGGGAAAATTATTGTCTTTTTTGTGTTAATCATTTCGCAAATCGACGTGAAATTATTCATTCCCCTTTCTAGCACATTCCAAAGCATAACATAAAACCTAATAAAAAGCGAGCGGAGCCGCGATCAAAAACTAGTAATTATATACATTTAAAATTACATGAATAAACTCACGCCTACATTTTACATTTCATCTCCCACATTTCAAAGCATACCATAAAACCGAATATCACGCGAGCGGCGCCGCGATCAAAAGCTAGTAATCCACAAGTTTTCATTTCTGCTACGGTAAAAATCTAAAAAATCTATGGAGATATATTTTTATTCTTATTTTGAAAAGCGTTTTAATATATATTTTTTTCCTTAGTTCTAGAGATATGCTGAAAAAAAACAAATTTTAAGGATATGGGCTGAACAGCTACAATACATTTGCCTAGCAATAAATAAAAATACTAGCTGTCAATGTTAAGTGTCAGTTAAATTTGATCAAAGACATTGTATAGAAAACAAGACTGCACTACGATACGAAAAACGAGCCGAGCGAGATGGGTGTTGGCACTCGTTGGTCCCTTTCTAACACGGTAGAAACTCAACAAAACTATATAAGTATATTGTATACATTATATACACTGGCAACTTGCTAGACAAGGATACATGAGTCCATCCATCCATCCATCAGCCTGTTTCGTCCACTGCTGGACATAGGCCTTTCCACAATTTCGCCACTCTTGGCGGTCCTCCTGGAAGAAATGCCCATACTCACACACGCTAGGCAGGCGGGTTGGTGAGCGCGGTGCCGAAACACTTGCACCAGTGACGCCGCTGCCCGTCACCAGTCTATTTTATACATAGGTAACACTAAAAGTTTCCGGAACTGGCCACTTACATAAACAATATTTAAAAATTTATTGCAACATTTGAAAATAGAACTCTTTGGCTGTAGAATGCAGTTTGTTTCATCTGACTGTCTTTTGTTTTTACCTTGTGGCGCCATTTAAAAAATTGCGGTCAACGATTTTCATCACCAGAAGAGGCTGTCGAGGAGTATGAAAAACACATTTCAGAGGTCACCACAGGGGAGTGGCACAAAAGTTTTCAAAACTGGTTTGATCGAATGAAAAAGTGCATAGACGCCAAGGGAGATTATTTTGAAAAACAATAAATTAATTTTGTACCTTTAATAGTATTTTTTCATATTCATTCCGGAAACTTATAGTGCGTCCCACGTATAAGGCTCGGCAATTAGGGATGGAAAAACCGCCATCCATCGGTCCCAGGCAATGGTGGGCCACCTGGTTTTGCCTAGGAGCTGTTCTCTTACTCTCCCCCGAATAACTTCGGGAAGATTTGCGAGTAAGATGGTGGTACCTCCACAGTCGAGCCCGGCATCAGCTCTACCACCTATATACCACCTACACCTACATGAGTAGCGACAGATATCTCGCTCGGCTCGTTTTTCGCTTGAAAATGGTATCGTAATAATTACAACCTTATTTCTAAGGAAATAAAATCTAGTTTAGTTGAGCAAACATTGGACAGTGCAAAGTCTTGTTATTATACAATATCTTTGCATTTGATATATTAAACTCTATGGTGGTCATGCCATTTCGTTTTTTTAATGCAATCAAAGTATAGTTACTGGCATTGGTACGAAAGTTATTATGCCTACAAGGCTTTTGTTGAAAAGTCAAACAAAGTTTAAAAAAATCTTTTAAATATGTAAAATTCAAAATTTTGGAAAAGGGATATATACAAGTGCCTAAGTTTTTACCTACTTTCTAAATAGCTAATGAAATTAGTGGTTTGATATTTTGAAATGTTATGGATTATATACATTTAAAATTACATTAATAAACTCACGCCAACATTTAACATTTCATCTCCCACAGTGGTAGGCACTACTAGACAGAGATTATATAGAATGCTATCTGCTGCGATCCTAACATACACATTTTTCGTTTCTTCCCCAACCATCTTATGGACTAGTTGTTCCATTGTTGAGTCATAAAAGGTTTTCTATTCTGGGCGCATTTGTCAGTTAGTTCACTAGGCACACAAAACATAGTTCTTACATGTAACAGACCATTACATACTAAAACATGAACGTAAAGACCAGAAACAATGATTGTAACAGACCAAGAAAGTGTTAAAATTACAAGAGTTTCAGAATCGTGAGTGCGGGGAGGTTGTACGCTTCAGTACTCCCGTTTTAATAATTGTAGAAGCTGCGTCCTGATCCCGGCTTAGGGTAAAGAGTGCCATTTTGTCCCGGTTTGGAAGTTTACTTACACAAGGATTAGGGGACAGAAGTGAGACACTTTTATTTGTTTTGTGTGTCACAAATGAAATTTTCATATTTAGGGTTTCGTCGAAAATAGAAACCCGTAGGGTAGCTCATTCGGTAAGACACCGAACTATCAATCTTGATAACAGAGTTCAAATCTTGCCCGGAGCATGCACCATGCAGTTTTTGGGAATTAATGTGCAGAAATACGCGTATAATACTTGCTTAACGGTGAGGGAGAAACAACTGTGAGGTTGAATATATGTATTTATGCCCAAAGTAGGGCTCCCTATCACCTTGGGACGTAAAAATTGTTGGTGATAAGACGGTGTACAAGTGTTGATTCTTCTATTTGACAATCCGTACTATAAAATGCAGCATCAGCTACTATCTAGTGGTAAGACGAGAAAACCTCGTCGAAGGAATGTGTGGTGCTGGAATGAACACGTCCGCGAAGCCCATGAAGTGGCGAGGGTGGACTATTTTGCCTGGCATGCTACAGGGACGCCTAATTCCGGTCCGTACTCTCATAACATGAAGTCTAGTAGAGCGTTTTTCAAAATAAAGCTTAAGTGGAGTCAAAACAAGAGCTTGTTCTGAAAAAAAAACTCTTTAGAATTTTGACTACATCAAAGTATTTAACGACAAAGAATGATGTTCCTGTTGTGGTTGATGGTGTTAGCGACAAAGTTGGAACAGCAAACGTATTCAAAAATCAGTTTCTTGTCTCGAATGCGAATGTTCCACAAAATTACCCCAGTTCTGAGTTCATAACTCAGACGCACTCGCGTACATCTGAAAGCATGGTTTTTGATGCAATTAAAGCAATGACTCTCGGGAGGGCTTGTGCTCATGATGACGTTGGAGTTGAGCATCTCCACTTTGGGGGCCCGTGGATAGTGGTGTTTCTCTGGGTATTTTATAATGCTTGCTTGAGACACGCTTACTTATCAGCTGATCTATTAAAGACTATTGTTACGCCAGCAGTGGCGAAGGGTCCATATAACACGATTCCCGTCGGTTTGTTTAGTAAATGGCATACATACTACATTTCTTTATTCCGTGCTATTCGCTTTGTCAGAAATTTCCATAAATCTCAATACGACAAATACACTTGGCACACAGGGAGTTGCAAAGTACAAAAAAGTTTATGTTTTCCTGGGTTGCTTTTCTGAACAAGGCGGTTTTCTTGTCCGGCTTCCCTTTTTAAAATGTTCACCCTTCGCCATTGTACGCTAGTCATAAATAATAAAACCTCAGTGGCATCTGAAAGTAAAAACTAGCCTCCGATTTCCTTGGTTACAAGTTGTGCTAAATTATTTGATTCCATTCTTCTTCAAAAATTATCCAAGACGATTAAAATTAATGATGCCCAATTCGGTTTTAAAAAGCACAGCTCTGACTTATACCTATATATAGCTGACTTTGCTATCTTCACACTTAAGCAAACTGTGAGCTATTATATTGAGAGAAATACACCAGTTTTGGTCTCCTTCCTTGATTTGAGTCGAGCATTTGACCGAGCCGATTATCAAATTCTTTGGGATAAGTTGCGGGAGCGTGGAATTTCGGATGACCTGGTCACTATTCTGGCAGCTTGGTACAGCAAGCAAAAGAATGTCATAAGATGGTGCGATGCAGTTTCCGATGAATTTATCCTATCCTGTGGCGTGAGAAGTTATTCGGGGGAGAGTAAGAGAACAGCTCTCAGGCAAACCCAGGCGGCCCACCATTGCCTGGGACCGATGGATGGCGGTATATCCATCCCCAATTGCCGGGCCTTATAAAAAAACAGACTGGTGACGGGCAGCGGCGTCACTGGTGCAAGGGTTTCGGCACCGCGCTCACCAACCCGCCTGCCCAGCGTGAGTGAGTATGGGCATTTCTTCCAGGAGGACCGCCAAGAGTGGCGAAATCCTGGAAAGGCCTATGTCCAACCGTGGACGAAACAGGCTGATGGGTGGGTGGGTGTGGCGTGAGACAGGGAGGACTTACGTCTCCTTTGCTCTTTAAATTGTATATGGGTACATTGATCGAAAAATCCGGTGTTGGTTGCCACATTGGTGGATTGTGTGTCAACAATCTTAGCTTTGCTAATAATATGGTCCTTCTGAGCCCCTCGGCCAAGGCTCTGAAACAACTGTTAAGCATCTGTCAGATATATATGCTGCAAATCATAAACTTGTTTACAACACTGATAAGTCTGTTGTTACGATTTTAGGGTTCCACCCTTACACGATCACGTTGTTGTCCGTTTGTAAAAACCCTTTTTCTCGGGCCCCGTGGGAGATATCAAGTTGAAACTAATACCTCTTACAGAAATTTACGGCTTCAGAAAAAATCAGGTTTCTAAGTTAACGCGAAGGAAAGTTATTGCCCTTTATGTATTCAACTTTCATGCAAATTGCCTGACCATGAAAACTTATAGAGTACCTCCAGTTGATTTAGAAACTAGAAATTCCGTAAGCAATTAGGTCTTTTAGCACAGATCTAGGAAAAAGTCTGAAAATAACGGCTATTAAATTATTTTTTAAAAAGTTATTACGAATATCATTAAACCCTTTGGATACATGGAGATTAATAGATTGTTAGTGTCAAGTTAGTTTGGTAATAATATAACTGCTCGTGGAATAATTTTTTGTTTTAAACAGTAAGTATGGAGCCCTTAGGGCACGAGTCCATACACTTGACCAGTTGTTTGTTTTTGGAAACCCTTATGTATAAAGACAGAACCTATATATAGCTCAACGCTGTTAGGTCCTAAACAATACACAGCCTTTGGCCTTCACTTGAGCGCATACCGATTGAACAAAATCTGTATATGCATCAACGCCTAATGTTGTTCAGTTTTTCGCAACATAGTTTTACTTGGCCACAATCGAGAAGCAATGGGACAATCTTGTTCGCTATTAACGCGTTTTTAAGAGAAGGCGCTGGAGCGCAACATGACTGACCCCTAAAATAAATTTAAAATGCGTGAATCAACGAGCCAAAATCTGTTGTGCATTGACACGTGTGTGCATGACTGAAACAATGCGGACGCTTACAGTGCGTGTAAAGCGAGTCAAAAGTATGATTGTATGTGTGCGTAAGGTGTTAGTGCAACGTGGGTTAGTAATAGAACGACTGAGATACATTTTTTGGTTCATTCAATTTACGAGCGTCCTTATCTATGGCGGAAAATAAAAACGCGTGCATTATCTTTCTTAAAGTGTCCCACTAAATAGATCCAATGCCAAAAAGCACTAGATGTAAATTTTTGTAAATCACTAATTACTATTAAATAACATAATGCCTTAATGTTTTCTTTTACACATCCTACTTCAATAATATAAGTCGGCGATGATAAACAACCCTAATTTGTTACGAACCCATATTACTAACACAATAGTGTTAGTACACGAAAGAATATTATGGCTATCCCTCTACATGTAATCAAAATACAGAAAGTGCTCTAAAACTGCACATTCCATTCTCATTTAGGTACTCTAATAAAGATACGTTAATTTACGTGTATAAAGTGAATGGTACTTTCAAAAGGTAGAATTCAATCTACAATGTTACTAATTTAATAAAACAGCGATACTAAAATACTAAGACATTAAGGTACCAACAAACCTAATATTTAACCTCGCAATTCCATCAACTACTCATTCAGATATTTACTGTCAATATTAGGAAAATAAATATTACTGTTAGAACAATACATACCTAATTAAATAAATGAATATATAAAAATAAATCCTTTAGAATAACCTACATATTTTCTTTCAAAATAACAAATTTGATTTACTGTGAATAGCATGGCAAAAGTAGGTACCTACTTATTATTTACTCAATGGATTAAAAATTACGTAGAGGTAACGAGTACACAACTTTTGTCCATTTTTAATTCGCAAAAGAGCTGAAAAGTAAGGACACAAACTGCGCGGGCTCAACACCTTCCACATGCTGAGTTGACAGGTAAACAGAAATTGTTCATGTTAAATTCGGAAAAGAGCAAAAAGGTAAAATACGAATTGTGTGGGCTCAACACCTTCAGCTTTGAGCCTTACACAGGTTTTGGCTTTATGCAACCAGCATACCAAAGTTAGTAACCAGTAAAAAGATTTTTACTTAAACTAGTGGTGCCATTTGAAAAATACTGCTCATAACTATATATAAGTGTATTTATAGCACTCGGTTTTATCTTATTGAAGGAACCCAGACATTATTTACAATATAAATTTATACCCATATTCCTGAAATACCTGGGACGGTAAATTGTCAGAATATATTAAACAATGTAAAATTTAATTCATTTTGTTAACGAAAACTGGTGATAGTACTCGTCCATATGAGCAACTTTTACTATGAAGCCAACCCTGAAATAGTGAAAAATATATCAGCTGTTCCATAAAAAAGTTAAATACCTACTAGACCCAAATGTATGAAACAGCTGATTTTTTTTTAACGATTTCAGGGTTAGCTTCATAGTAAAAGTTGTTCATATGGACGAGTACTATCACCAGTTTTCGTTAACAAAATCACTTAAATTTCACGTTGTATAAGTTCAACTACATAATGAACCACTGTTAACGTTACGAGGAATCTGCTTTTGACAGATAATTCTGACGGGGAACCCGGTTTAATGAGCTATCTTTGTATGAGGACACATCAGGATGTCGATAGAATAACACTCAAAATAATATTTTATTAATTTAAAAAAAATATCTCTTTTGTTCAAGTACTGAAAAATATATCCAAGAATAGCGCAATGCTTGTTTTATACCCTCTCTTAATATTTAGCTGTCACTTTCTTGTCGTAGACGCCTACGCTACGTCGTAGCGGTCGTAGAATGCACCAGCGACTTTGCCACGAACGTCAGTCGTTAGTTTGTATTGTGTTGTTTACCGACATTAGGGCCAGAAAAGTTTTCCACATTACAAAATGTACTTTTAAAAACAGAACGTGATAAACTTCGAAAAATGTTATATTTGACTAGCTTTTGCCCGCGGCTCCACCCGCGTTTTATTCGGTTAACGACATGCTTTTTTCCGGGATAAAAAGTAGCCTATGTGTTAAGTTGGGGTATAAGCTATATCCATTCTAAATTTCATCCAAATCCGTTCAGCCGTTTCAGCGTGAAAGAGTAACAAACATACACACACACACACACCCACGCACAAACTTTCGCATTTATAATATTAGTAGGATAGTAGGATTTCTCACAAGATTTTCAAAATACGTGTTTGAATTCTTTTGAACATTTCAAATTCTTCGATTCTCTTTCGTCTCATGCACCTGTCACGGAATAAATTAGCTTCGTAAACTAATCCCCTCCCTCCACCCTTCTCCCCTTTTACATATGTAAACCAGCCATGTAACCAGAACTCGAGGCTGCAACTACGTCACCGATACAAGATGGACGCCGCCTCACACAGAAATAGAATTGAAAATGTTCTCATTTGAGATTCTTGATGATATAAATATATTTTTTTGGTAATTTAATTTCAAAACCCTTTCTTTGGAATGTTTGATTACCTCCAACAGAACTCTATGTAATACAAAATCTGTCCACTGGATGACATATTCCTATGTTATTATGGAAGTTTATTTTTTTGAAAACAGCCTGTATATTACTTAATTTATAAATGAAATGTTCTATTCGTCCGTACAAGCACATATTGCAAACATTTGTGCGTGGGCGGGTCTACGCATAACTTATGCTATTTGCAGGTTTAGTTCGGAATAAAACGCATTTCGATACGAACTCTAGAGCATTTGTATTTTATATATATTATATTTTATAATCACTTAGTTTCATCTGATTTTCATCTTTCTCAAACATGTTATAGTCAAGGTGCCATCTCGTTTTGAAACCATATTTCACTCTACCTAAAATATAAGCTACGAACTGAACTGAATTCAGTAACTAATTCACGTAACGGTCAAGGACCAGTTACATTAGCACGTCAGCTTCCGTCACTGATGGCTGGAAACAGAGAAAATCCATTGCCTCACCATTTACAGGCACATAGCTATATTATATTATAAGTATTTCTTTTTCGATTTAATATAGTATTTATGTCGGTCCGCACCTGTGTCTAGAAGAGTAACAAATAAATAAAAAAACCGGCCAAGTGCGAGTCGGACTCGCGCACGAAGGGTTCCGTACCATTATACATAAAAACCGCAAAAAAAATCATGTCTGTTGTATGGGTGTGCGCGGGTCATTTAATTATTTCTAATTTCAACTGTCTATCACGGTTCATGAGATACAGCCCGGTGACAGATGGACGGACGGACGATGTCTTAGTGATTGGTTTCCCTTGGGTACGGAACCCTAAAAAAACTATTGTCTGTTTTGTTTTTTGTTCGCGAAGATAGCCGATAATGGCCAAAATCGGTGATCACATCTGTGTGTATTGTGTCATAGCAGGAAAGTTTGTGACGATATGCGCTAGTGCCCCGACATTACAACAATAAAATCATGTTTAAAATAATGTTAATAAAAAACGCAAGTTTTAGGTCATTAAGAAATATCCGTTATATACAAACTTGACGAAAATCAGAAGATAAAGTAAGATAAGGATGCTATCATCTACTGATAAATCACACTAATATTATAAATGTTTATTACTCTTTCACGCTGAAACGGCTGGACGGATTTGGATGAAATTTAGAATGGATATATGTAGCTTATACCCTATCTTAACACATAGGCTACTTTTTATCCCGTAAAAAAGCATGTCGTTAAACCAAATAACACGCGGACAGAGCCGCGGGCAAAAGCTAGTAATAAATCGCTCATATTTAATATTATGTATTTATAAAACATGCAATTAGGAAAATATTGCAAGAAATGTGGCGCGTGGCAACGTCATTTAAAAATAATCATGTCACTTTATGTCTTCTCGTGGATTATAAAAAGGAATGCCAACAATCTATGTCTCTGTAGTATTAAGGTTCATAAGGTCATCGGGTCTTGGCCTCTTATGCAGAATCAACAGAGGCACCTATTAATTTACTGGTGATAGACTTCAGCCGTAGCTTGTCCCACCCTCATAACGTCACCATGCCGCCAAGCGACTCGTTGTGTTCCGGCGTGACGTCATGAGTAGCCGTACCGGGCGAGTGGTTACAGACAGATGCGTAGTATCAGTCATTCGTCTGTTACCGATTTCCGCAGATTTCTGCGGAAGTCCTAATAAATTGTAGACGTTAAATAATGAAACGATAAATTGGACGGAAAGAGTCACAAATGAAGAATTTCTAAGAAGGGTGGGAGAGAGGAGAAGGGTTATAGAAATAATAGAGAAAAGGAGAGGCAGCAGGATGGTCGAACGCATATACAGACACGACAACTTTGTACAAACACAGTAGAGGGAACGATGGAAAGAAAGAAAGACCCAGGAAGATTTATGTTGACCAATTAAAAGAAAAGGCTAGAGTCGTGTCATATCAAGAACTGACGGTATTGGCAATGAATATAACTGAACTGAGACAGCCACACTGTCAAGAGCTTAAATATACGACGACGAATATCCATTACGTTATTTGATATGAATCAAACAGTGACGAATTTGTAAACAAACTTCCAAACTACACTGATTGCCATCTCATGTCCCACCGCTCCCTTTCTCCCTACGTTACGACCCTGCTTCCGTCTCGTAGAGTGGAGTGTTTTCATTAATCCTAATGAGAGAGTTGCACTCATTTATCAGACTTAGGCGAAGATAAACTGAATGAACGAGGCATTTTCATGGCTTTACTGCAAATCAAAAGAATTATTGCATCTTTGGTAAAGCCACGGGGTAAACCGAAACTAAATTTATTTAAAGCGCAGAAAAGTAGGGTTTATATATAACGAACCACCTATTTTGTTCGAAATCAAGAAATGTATTGTTTCTTCGTCAAAATATTCTTTCTTTCGTAAAAAGTATCCAAACAAAATGCATGTTAAAGTGCAGAAAAATTATTAGTATCACAAAGTAATCATCTCTTTCTAAAATCCCTTTTCTTTGGACGCGTTTCGGCTGAAGCGCATTTTGACATTAGCAAGTTATGAGCTTTACTTCTTGACTAATTGGTTATGTGGTCTAGTTAATAATTTTAGGCAAAGGTAGTATGTAAAAATCCTTTTAGCAGATGCAACAACCCATGGAACATTCAACACATTAATTTTGGCTTTTCCTAAGGGGCCAACCACACAGCGCGTTCTGAATTCCAAGCAATCGAAACGCGCCTTCTCCCTGACCGCCGTGGCCCGTGTTTAAGAGGGCTATAACTGCTGGTGACCTTAAAGCCACAATGAAGGGCCGGATTAATTCAGATATTAATTAACTAAAAAAAAAATAAAAATCATATATCATAAACTGCAGAATATTTGGAATGATGTGCCTTGATTTGTGAATTTTTGTTTATTAAGAACTTTAACTAAATGAATATCAAAACAAGGTCCCAATTAAGGAAATTTAAGACCAAGGTCAGATTTAAGAAAGTGCAAAGAAACAAATTAAAACTTAGTCAAAATGAGTTTCATTGATTATTATTTTTGAGGCATTTCAGTTATAATAATTGTGATTATATAATTAGGTAAATTTGAGCACGTTCGCAGATTGATTCCCCCTCAAACTACAGAGAATATGGGACGAGTCACGTGAGAATTTAGAACAAATATGTTAGTCTCGAGTATTTTGTAGACATTTCTAATTAACATGATTTGTATCAAAGGTTATTTCAAAATTAGTGAAGTGTAGGTCACCCCTATTCACCTGGCATCTGGGGTAAATGGGAATATTTAACGTGGAATTACAATTAGGTTTATCATAAAATCCGAGACATCAGTATAATCAAACATGTAAAAGATGTTAGCAAGTACCAAAATCACATTAAAAAATTATAAAATCTTCAGAAATAAAAATACATAAGACATTTTATAGCACACCGTGCGTAAAATGACCACTTTACGCACGCTGCGCTTGCGTAAAGTCGGCATTTTCCGCACTTTTGCTATAAAATATTATACGAAACTCGTGCGAGAAACTTTTTCTCGACTCGTGTGATTGCAGCACTCACCTTCGGCTCGTGCCGCAAACTCACACTCGTCAGAAAACGTTTCATCGCTCTCGTATCGTAATGTACTAATTTTTTTCATTAATTCAGTTTTCTTACAACTTGATACTGCCTTTCATACTATTTTACATACATATACCGTTTCTTTTCAACACAATAATTTCTGTCTCTTTTAACCCCTGTCCCGTTAAAATACGCAATAATCATGTGTCTTTACCGCCAAATAAGCAAATTTTTACAGTTATTTTATTCATTTATTAAAACATAACAGCAACGAAAATATGCGTTTAATTTTATTTCCAGCGTTGGTCGAAATACCAAATAACGTACTGAAAGCCCAAGCTTTATCGCAAAAATTATGATTATTGATGATTTAATACTTTTAAGTCTTTTGAGACGCAAAAAATCAGTTACTGGCCAGTGAGAAAACACCACGCGTATTTGTTTGTATTATCACCGTTCAATTTAAAGGAATGCATCAGTGGTTTGAACGTGTAGTCGGCATATCGTAGAATTGGGCATATCATGATCTGCTTAAGCATATCATATTATTTATGAAACTAGGGGGGTCGCCTCGCTCCGCCCCGCTTCGCTGCGCTCCCCAAATTTATGTACGTACATGTACAGCCAGCAAAAGATAAAGGTATACAGGCCCATCGCAAACACTTTGATCCTAAAACCCACAGGTAAGTGATAGATGAGATAAGGTATACTAGGTCAATACATACACACCTGTACTATTGATCAAAGATCAAATCAAGATCAATCAATCAATCAAGATTAAGATCAAAGTGTTTGCGATGGGCCTGTATACTTTTATCTTTTGCTGACTATACATATATGTAAACCTGACTCGTTCCTTTTCGCTACGCTCGTCGTCGCATCTATTTTGGACATTTTGTGAAAGATTTTCGATTTCATACTGTACGATCTGCCCAATTATTCTACGATATGCCCACGACAGACATATAGAGAGGAAGAATGAAGTAGAGAGACGAAAGAAATGTATGGTGTGCAAGTGGAAGATAAACTTCGACCCAGCCGCCGTGGAAGGACGTACTGAAGAAGGGCAATGACAAAAGTACCCGGAAGACGTCTAATGGATGTGAAAGTGGTGACAGAGGTGTGTCAGGATCGTAACAGATAGAAATCTGTAGTCTCTGCCTACCCCTCTGGGAGATAGGTGTGAGTATATGTATACGGCCGCTAGATGTTGCTACCGTCTTAGGAAACCCAAGCTTTAGTTAAAGTCCATTAATCTTCATGCAGAGCCGGCAAATGGCGCGAGAAATGGAAAGCTACGACGAAACTCAGATCCTATCAGTAAACGACTGTTACGAATGAGTTTTTGCAATAGTTCGTTGGACTTTGCAAGTTTAGTGCGACCAATATGGTAAGACACATGACCGAGCTTTTACTAACACGAAATAGAATCGATTGTCGATCAAAGTAAAAGTCTAAATGTCGGGTGACGTTTATTTTGCGAAAACGTAAAAACCTCCTTAATGGTGCTTTCTAACATGTATGATAAGCGAAAATAATAGTGATACATTTGTTTCTTTTTACTGAAATATGAAAATTTTGGGTAATTTAAAAATGATAAGTTCAACAACTTTGTAAATCTTCCAAAAATACCATTAACGGAGCCTAAACTCTCAATAGACTTTTAAGTAACTTATTAGTGACTTTGCCGCTAAGAGACAATTTTTTTTTTGCTATTTAATCATTCGTGTCTGTTCGTCTGTGGAAACATTAAAAAAAGCTAGACGGGGTGTAGTGAACTTTAGATTGTAGATTGTGAATTATCTTAGGTAGGAATAGTACATAGTGCTTTATACTACACCTGCGAGGAAAATAAAAGAAAAAATCTTTAATTTAAGTTTATATTAAAATTATTACAGTTATTGAAACTCAGTGTTATACTTTTCCCATATAGTAACTGATTGGGCAGTTTCTCTTAATTCTGGCGGCGTCACCCATTCTTCTATATCACTACTAGACAACATCTTGAGTTACTTTTAATAAAGATACAACCAAAGAAACAGATTGATGACTCGCGTTCGATTTGCAGTTTTTAATTTCTATTTTTAATTATGTATATAAATAACAAATGACCAGTACTGTTTTGCAAATTTAGACATAAAAACTTTTTGACTTTCACTTTTTTCGTTTCTTTATGATCATAAATAGCAAGTGGCCAGTATTACTTTGCAAACTAAGACATAAAAACTTTTTGTCTTTTGGCATTATTATTCAAGCTAGGTTATGTACCAAGAAGTTTATACCCTTTTTAATGTAACATTTATGCTTATCGTACGGATGTTGTCAACAAATAAAAAAAACAGCACGTTAACAATGGATTTTCATATACTTTTTCTGCTCACTCAGCACGTTAACAATGGATTTTCATACATTTTTTCCGCCCGCATATTGGTATGACAGCAATGACGTATATTCTCCATCGTTTTCGAAAAAGTAAGAAGGAACTTTCCAAGCAGGTGTAGTATAAAAAATCTTAGGTCGTCACTTACCAAAAACAATTTGAAATATTTTTGTCGTCAAAGATTTATATTTTCAAGCAATTTACATGGATCTTTACCTACCTTGCAAGGTATCTGATGCCATAGACATACCAGACTGTATTTTTAGTTTCCCTCATCACAATCACAGCTCTTTCTAGTACAAACTTTAACACGCTCTAACTGAACGATATTACGCACTACCCGTCTGTTCTGGGAATGCTGTTACTCGAATCCACGAAGCAGCTTCGTATTTGCTTCGTGTTCGAATCCCACATCCACATGTAGAGTATTGTAGAGCGGGCGCAAGCAGGGGATACACACACCCACATCCTCTCACCCGCACACCCTACCATACTAAAAAGGCTTAAGCGGAACGCGGTTCGTGGAAATGGCACCAGGGGTGACGGCATTCGTCAGGAACAGACAGGTAGTACATGACACTCTTACAGAGCCGGATTAAGGCTCAAATTCAAAATCTCATATAAAAAATATAGCTACAAATAAGACTACGAATATTTGCCATATAATATAATTGTCTTACACAAAAATCTTTGACCTTTGTGCTAAAACGAAACGATGTATCCGCCCAAGAATTTTCATAATAAAACATTAATTTTATTTCACAAGCTATGACAAGACATTCATTACGGTAATGAGATGCAAAGTAAAAATAAATTATGAATAATATAAAAGAAAGCTTTGTTCAAGAAACAATAGACCTTGATGACAGAGGGGAAACAAGAGGAGAAGTTGCATATAAATTATGATAGTTAAACGGGGAATTCTACTCCTTGTACTTCCACTAGCAATGAAATCCGGTAACTAAGTAAATAACTACTCAATACACGCGCTTTTATGTTTGTTCAAGCGTTTGTTTGTACTTTTTAGTCGTTTTCAGTAAACGCTCGAATAATAGCTTTGGTTTGGATACAAATTGATACAATGCTTATTTTATTACGTACGTTTGCGGTCTCCGTATTGCCACTATCGTCTCTCTTCTATTTATAACTACAGGGTTGGTTTTTCAATTGGTCGTGGAATGCAAAATCTGATGCCATATGGAATATCGTAAAATGCTCAAAGGAGTCTCGGGGCCGATTGTGATGAAAACTAAAACGGCATCGTTAGATTTTTGAGAAATAATTTCCCTGGCCGAGAAACGAATCCGTTGATTTTAAAAAAACACTGTTTTATTGCACCAACTGATGGTGTCAATCAATTATAAGGAATAAATTCTGGGAAGTAATAATTACATACGGCAAACTAAAGAAAAGTGATCATTTTTTAACAAAGTGATTCATATTTTTAGGTTTACATACATTACTATATTTATGTACATATATTAATAATAAAGTAGTGAAGAAGTTTGCGTCGTACGTGGTCTGTACATTGAATTTCAAACTTCAAACTTCATCTTTCCCGTAAAAAAAGTTTGAACAATCAATAATCCCATCAAATTCAATAATAATATACAAACACGTATTTACAGATTATATGATTTAGTGATTACACCTCTATTAAAAAATTAATTAGCCAAACTTGTTAAGGAACTTCATAATTTATTGTTCAAAACACGATAATGTTTTTTCGATGATCAAAAGTATTGCGAATAGTTTCAATTAATAATTTTCATTGCAACTTACAAGTGCATACGTATTGCTATAAAAACATTGTGACAATAAATAAACTCGGAAAATACGAATTATGTCAGATAACAGGTGCACAAGACCAGAACAATAACTTGATTAGGAAGACACGGGACACAATCTATTGAACAAATAGAGGGAAAAAAGTCTCCGATTTATTTTTTATTTTGTCAAATATAACATGAATACCGCCAATGTAATTTAATCCATGTCTAATGTACTGACTGCGGCTCGATTTTTTCCAACAGTGACAATAGTACATTATTTCCAAGGGCTAGAAAGTAGGGTATTGCTTGACAAGTACGAGTTAAGTAATACCCGTTTTCGCTTAGGCATAGATATTACACAAGCTTTTATACTATACGTTATTGAAAGGATCGCAGTTCTCTTCCTAACAGCCTGTGTAATGCTTTTTTCAAACTATGGGAGGCAAAAAAAAACATGCGTTTGCAAAAGAACAAGTAATTAAAAGGATAAACTCGGTTATACTTTTCCATGCGGGAAGCAAGTTTTTTATAGCACACCGTGCGTAAAATGACCGCTTTACGCACGCTGCGCTTGCGTAAAGTCGGCATTTTCCGCACTTGTGCTAAAAATACTATACGATACTCGTGCGAGAAACTTTTTCTCGACTCGTGTGATTGCAGCACTCACCTTCGGCTCGTGCCGCAAACTCACACTCGTCAGAAAACGTTTCATCGCTCTCGTATCGTAATGTACTATTGTGAACGAATTGGCTTTTTCTTGCAAATAATCTATATCCACGCTTTAATAGACGCTCCTTTCTTCACTCGAACCATTTTTTCGATGTATTTATAAAATAATAAGACATGTTTTACGCACAAAAACTCACTTTGGCGCTTGTCAAAACTTTTTAAATTTTCTGCTACTAATAATATTTATTTTATTATTTAATACATATATATGTTACTGTACAATAAAGATAATTTTTCACAAGATATATTTCGGGTCCGATCTGGATAATAATAAAATAATATTTATAAAATAGAATGCAAACTAACTAGTACAGTGTTAATTAAATTAGCTGTAAAGGCTTTTGCTCTTTTCCTATGCCAAGATGAAATAAAAATGTTAAAAAAGAAATGTGTTCTAATACGAGCGGTCAGCTTGGCTGTATAGCATTTTTCCTTCTTTTTTTTCTTTGATTTGTAGGAAATTGTCAAAAAAAAACAAAGAATATCACAGCAGATAAAAATGGATTTTTATACAATATATTTTTTCTAGGGCAAATAAAGTCTATACCCGCGTTCGTTTTTTGAAAAGAAAAGCGACTATTACCCAACATGCTTAAGAAAAATATTTTCCGACCCGGTGATTATTTACCCCGGTGCCCCGGTATTATCTTTTCCGCGATAGACTAACTTGAGACAGACTGGCAGACAGAAACTATAAGACTGCCTACTTTTTATGTGATGACTTAACATTTTGGAAATTAATATGGTGTGTCAAAATTGTATTATACCTATTGCATAAAAAGGATTACATCCACCAATACAAAAGTGAAGTTTAGACATATTGGACATTGCGGCGTAAAACTATGTGGCATAATATATAGGTATGTACATCCTGTATAGCATTATGGGCCTTCAAACCAGGAAAAATATGCCGTCACTAGACGTAGCGCTTTTTGTGCTGTAGCAAAAACAGGACGTAAAAGTGTTAATGGAAGTATGCACATTGTGTTCATAATTTAACTGTCTGGATTGTCATGTAACTGTCTTTTTTGAGCGAAACAATCAGCTATTTCATGTTTCAGCCCATTTCAGCTGATACAGCATCTTTTCAGCTTGTAGTCCTGAATCATTATTGATCGGCCCCGCAGCCTCCGAAGGAGATCGTGTCACCAACGAACAATAAGTTAGACGAGAACGGCTATATGTTTCAGGTTTCATCCCTCCCTGTAAAGGTCCTCCCTCACGGGTTAGGTGTGATTTTTGATGTAACCTGATGTTTCAGGTAATCAGGGCATCTTCAGTGACTTGACACTAATACTTGGGACGGATGGTTTGTTTAACGCGAACTGAAATACCCGTCCCCTCCTGTATTCCATATAAATTTCGTAGAAAATTCACAAAAAACGGATCAACGTGAAAATCCTAGGATTTTTGCAATAAAGTCCGGATAATTGTAAACTTTCTGTTAAGAACTAAAGGGATCGCCCCGCCCCGATCCATTTCGCTTGGTTTGAGAATTTATTAACATGTGAAACAACACGCTCCTCTTCGCTTCGCTAGTCGTCACACCAATTTTTTACTTTTTTTTATGACGTCTCTACCCTTGCAGTCATCATAAATAGTTGGGATTTTCGCGTTCATCCGCTTTTTCCCATTATCCTTAAGAAATTCCCCATTTCCAAAGGATAGCTGGTAGATAGACAATACCCGGTTTTCATAATTAGTATTAAGCTCGCCTTTGTAAAAAAAGTAAAGTAAATTTAGGTATTTGTTTTGTTTTTTTTTAAATCTGTTTATCTACTAAGTATAGTATGTAATGTCGAAATATAAATAATAGTGCATGGAGATTATAGGATCCTGAACTGTCAAGTTGCAGGGGCCCTGTATGTCCAAGTTCGGGTCTTAGTACAGTCGGCTACACAGATAGGAAATACTCACCGTTTGTGGCTGGAAGAACAGTAGCGAAGAGGCAGAGCAGCGACAGTGAAAGGCATCCGAGCGAGTTGAGCCAATGTGCCGCGGCCATACTGTGTCCTGAAACAAACAGATCCCGTGACGTTTATGCTACTTTCATTGAAGACTACCATCTGCTCATTCACATATCCTTGAGTGCTATAGTACAGAACGGGCGGTTCCCCAGGGACATCCATAATAACATTCGCGCGGGTAATCTCTTCAACTGCTAAGCAGACTTCGAAAATTTATTTCACCGTTAGGTTACCATTGGTTAGACTCTTCAATTGGACAAAGGCTTTAGTTTTTTAAATGTATAAATAACTTTGCCTAAAGATCTGTCCCTAAAGATGTTTTAAATGAAACCGGTCGCTAACAGGAGGAATAAACACTGTGTAAGACTGTGTATTTCTTTAGTTTTTTCCATGGAGTCGGGCAGTTTCCTGGGGACATAGTCACTAATAACTGCAGAACATTATTTCACTATTGTAATGGTTTAATCTTCACTCAGAAAAAGGCAATAGTTTGTTCCCTGGGTACGAGCAGTTCCCTAGAAATATGTCCCTATTAATTAAATTCGTAGGGGTAATCCCTGGAACCAACGAACCGATAAAAAAACTGTTTTAATGGTTACTCTTCACTTGGATATATCGATTAGTTTATTCCCTAGGGACGAGCAGTTCCCTAGGGACAGACACAGAGTCAAACACATAAAATTATTCTAATGAAAACCAAAATTCAAATTTAAATACGTCTTATAACATTATTGGTCCAAAAAATATCAACAGATTCGATAGGACTGCCTAAAATAAAAACTAAACCAAGGTCGGCGAAGCTAGATTTATCAATTTTTGTGATCAATGACAATGATGAAGGGTCGAGCGATCAATATGGTCCAGGCGGCCACAGCAAGCAACCTAGGCTTGTACACAGGGTAAGCAAAATTGTATTCTATTTAGTCCGTCATTTAGATTATCAAAAAATATTGGACACGTATTTTTTCTTTTGTCAATCAAACAAGAAATTACAGAGATAAAGCGCGTCAAATTTTGGGAGTGGGGGGAAATGACGTCACTTCTAAGTAAAATTGTACCTAGATGTGACGTCACGCGGAACTTCAGCGAGCTATATCTTCATCATTTTTGTTAAATAGAAAAAAGAAAAAATACGTGTCCAATATTTTCTGATAATCTAACTGACGGACTAATACATTTTTTTTAGTCATCATGCGTCCCATACATGAGCTGTCTATCTCCTATATCTGCCTATCTCTTACAAACACAATTCATTTCAATTGTGTCGAGACTAGAAAAGATAAGCCACTCTGGATCTGACCGCCTTACATTTAGTATAGGAAGTATTATTTTTCGTTTTTTGGAAGCTTTAATACCTTGAACTTTGTTGAACCCATAAAGATTTACGTTCCTTTTTAGTTAAATCACGGAATCATTTAAAGAAAAAAATTGTGAGAAGAAAATGTATGGGAATTTCGTTTTTCGTTTTCTTCGTTCTAATTCTTCTCTTAGTTCCTTAACCCAGCATTTCCCAAAGTGTGGGTCCGTGACCATCTGGTGGGTAGCAAACAAATTTTTAGTGCGTGGTAAAAAAATATGAAATTACCGGACAAGTGCGAGTAAAACTCGTCCACCGAGGGTTCCGTGAATGAATACATTTTTTATGATTTAAATACAAATGTTTTCAGATTTTAGCCTATACTTGTAGTATAAGACAGTATTACTTACTTGCCAAATTTCATAGTTCTAGGTCAACGGAAAATATAAAAAAAATATATATATATAAATTTTGATTCCCTTGAGAGTGTCGAAATATACGTTTTTGCGGCATAAACGGCCGCATATTTTTTTACCTTAACTTAGAAGTTTTATTTTTCACAGCTTCAAGGGACTGTATAGTTTTAATTTCAACTCGGTACCTCCACGCGTTCTCGAGATAAAGGATCTTGACAGACAGAGGGACGGACAGACAGACGGACAACAAAGTGATCCTATGGGCTCTGTTTTTTCCTTCTGAGGTACGGAACCCTAAAATGGAGAACAAGCACAATCTTATTAACACTAAAATGACTCGTAATTGAAATAACGAGTGAACAATAAAAGATGGAACTTTAAATTTACTAAATATTTATAATTGTTATCCTTCACCTCTTTCTACGTCCAGGCTTTGTGGAGGTGTGTGAAGTTAGCTGACAAAAGTTATCTGACATTATAATCCAACCAAATTAAAATGGTCATTTTGTTAAAATAACTATGACGTTATTTTATGTATGAAAACTTTCTAATTCTATGAGAAATATAATTAAAAAAAATCAAGAATTCAGAAAAAGAGGAACCAAATAATATTGTTACAAGTAAGATTTTTTTTTTGTTTATCCTCTATTAAATATTGTGAAAGCCAACTGCCATATTCTTATGTAATTAAAATAAAACATAAGATAGATTTTCAACACACAGAAATAAGAAAACCCAATTAATAGGGTATACAGGGGAGAAATTGTATAAAAATATATACCTAAAATGTGGCTGACTGCCACATTCTTATGTCATTATTTTAATATAAGATAGTTATTAAGAAGTAAAAAAATTGAGAGAACCCAATATTTAGGGGATACACAGGGAAGATAGTATAAAAGTATTTATGTGAAAATTATGTATTTTTTTCGTTTTTAATCCCCTGTTTCAGTATCAAAAAGGCTCACTGCCAGAAAATGACTCTAATAATATAGAAAATCATTATCTAATCCAATATAAAATAGCAACAAACTCAAATATTTCAGAGGATGACAGGTAGAAATGAATTTTTTTAGGGAATAAAAATAATGAAATTCAATTTTTTGCTTTATTCCAAAATAATTATGTAGGCAGACTGCCACATTCTTATGTCATAATTTTAATAAAAAAGAGTAACTCACAACTAAGAAATTAGAAAAAATCCTAATATATTAGGGTATACAGGGGGAAATATTAAAAAATGATTTATCTGAATATAATGTAAATATTTTGTGTTTAATCCCCTGTTCCAGAATAAAAAGGCTCACTGCCAGAAAATGACTACAATAATATAGGAGAACATTACATAGTCTGAAATAAAATAGGAACAAACTCAAATAGTTCAGAGGATAACAGGCAGAAATAAATTTTCATAGAAGATAGAAATAATAAAATTGAATTTTTTGTTGTACTCCACATTAAAATAATTATGGAGGCCGACTGCCACATTCTTATATCATTATTGTGAAAGAATATACATATTTATAACCAACAAATTTGAGAAAACCCAAAATTTTAGGGGATACAGGGGGGAAATAGTATAAAATTAGTTATCTGACAATAATGTCAATATATTGTGTTCAATCCCCTGTTTGAGTGTCAAAAAGGCTCACTGCCAGATAATCAATGTAATAATATAGTAAAACATTACTTTATTAAATATAAAATAGTTAAAAATTCAAATATTTCAGAGGATAACAGGTAGAAATTAATTTTCTTAGAGGATAGAAATAATAAAATTTAATATTATTTTTACTCCACATTTCAATACTTATGGAGGCAGACTGTCACTATCTTATGTCATTATTTTGAAAGAAGATAATTATTTTCAACTAAAGAATTTAAGAGAATCCAATATTTTAGGGAATTCAGGGGGGAAATATTAAAAAATTTGTTATCTGACAATAATGTCAATATTTTGTGTTAAATCCCCTGTTTCGGTATCAAAATGGCTCACTGCCAGAAAATAACACTAAAAATATACTAGAAAATTACCGTATTAAATGTAAAATAGAAACAAACCCAAATAATTCAGGGGATAACAGGAAGAAATAAATTTTCTTAGAAGATAGAAATAATAAAATTTTATTTTTTGCTTTACTCCACATTTAAATAATTGTGCAGGCAGACTGCCACTATGAAATGTGATTATTCTAAAAGATGATATTTAAACGGAACTAAGAAATAAGAGAGAACCCATTATTTTAGGGGATACAGGGGGTAAAAAGTATAAAATTAGATACCTGACAATAATGTCAATATATTGTGTTCAATCCCCTATTTCAGTGTCAAAAAGGCTCACTGCCAGATAATGACTATAATAATGTAGTAAAAAATTAGCTATTTAAATATAAAATAGATATAAATTTAAATATTTCAGAGGATAACAGGTAGAAATTAATTTTCTTAGAGGATAGAAATAATAAAATTTAATATTATTTTTACTCCAAATAACAATAATTATGGAGGCAGACTGCCAATATCATATGTCATTATTTTGAAAGAAGATAGGAATTTACGACTAACAAATTTGAGAGAATCTAATATTTTAGGGGATGCAAGGGGGAAATATTAAAAAAATAGTTATCTGACAATAATGTCAATATTTTGTGTTTAATCCCCTGTTTTAGTATCAAAAAGGCTCACTGCCAGAAAATCACACGGATAATATAGTAAAACATTACCTTATTAAATATAAAATAGAAAAAAACTCAAATATTTCAGAGGATAAGAGGTAGAAATTAATTTTCTTAGAGGATAGAAATAATAAAATTTTATTTTTTGTTTACTCCACATTAAAATAATTATGCAGGCAGACTGCCACTATGAAATATGATTATTCTAAAAGATAATAATTTAAACGCAACGAAGAAATAAGAGAGAACCCATTATTTTAGGGGATACAGGGGGTAAAAAGTATAAAATTAGATATCTGACAATAATGTCAATATATTGTGTTCAATCCCCTATTTCAGTGTCAAAAAGGCTCACTGCCAGATAATGACTATAATAATGTAGTAAAACATTAGCTATTCAAATATAAAATAGTGATAAATTTAAATATTTCAGAGGATAACAGGTAGAAATTAATTTTCTTAGAGGATAGAAATAATAAAATTTAATATTATTTTTACTCCAAATAACAATAATTATGAAGGCAGACTGCCACTATCTTATGTCATTATTTAAAAAGAAGATAAGAATTTACAACTAAAAAATTTGAGAAAACCCAAAATTTTAGGGGATACAGGGGGGAAATAGTATAAAATTAGTTATCTGACAATAATGTCAATATATTGTGTTCAATCCCCTGTTTGAGTGTCAAAAAGGCTCACTGCCAGATAATCACTGTAATAATATAGTAAAACATTACCTTATTAAATGTAAAATAGTTAAAAATTCAAATATTTCAGAGGATAACAGGTAGAAATGAATTTTCTTAGAGGATAGAAATAATAAAATTTAATATTATTTTTACTCCACATTTCAATACTTATGGAGGCAGACTGTCACTATCTTATGTCATTATTTTGAAAGAAGATAATTATTTTCAACTTAAGAATTTAAGAGAATCCAATGTTTTAGGGAATTCAGGGGGGAAATATTAAAAAATTAGTTATCTGACAATAATTAATTCAATATTTTGTGTTAAATCCCCTGTTTCGGTATCAAAATGGCTCACTGCCAGAAAATAACACTAAAAATATAGTAGAAAATTACCGTATTAAATGTAAAATAGAAACAAACCCAAATAATTCAGGGGATAACAGGAAGAAATAAATTTTCTTAGAAGATAGAAATAATAAAATTTTATTTTTTGCTTTACTCCACATTTAAATAATTGTGCAGGCAGACTGCCATTATGAAATGTGATTATTCTAAAAGATGATATTTAATCGGAACTAACAAATAAGAAAAAACCCATTATTTTAGTGGATACAGGGGGTTAAAAGTATAAAAGTAGTTATCTGACAAAAATGTCACTATTTTGTGTTCAATCCCCTGTTTCAGTGTCAAAAAGGCTCACTGCCAGATAATGACTATAATAATGTAGTAAAACATTAGCTATTAAAATATAAAATAGTAAATATATTTAAATGGAACTAAGAAATAAGAGAGAACCCATTATTTTAGGGGATACAGGGGGTGAAAAGTATAAAATTAGATATCTGACAATAATGTCAATATATTGTGTTCAATCCCCTATTTCAGTGTCAAAAAGGCTCACTGCCAGATAATGACTATAATAATGTAGTAAAACATTAGCTATTCAAATATAAAATAGTGATAAATTTAAATATTTCAGAGGATAACAGGTAGAAATGAATTTTCTTAGAGGATAGAAATAATAAAATTTAATATTATTTTAACTCCACATTTCAATACTTACGGAGGCAGACTGTCACTATTCTATGTCATTATTTTGAAAGAAGATAACTATTTACAACTTACAAATTTAAGAGAATCCAATATTTAGGGAATTCAGGGGGGAAATATTAAAAAATTAGTTATCTGACAATAATGTAGATATTTTGTGTTAAATCCCCTGTTTCGGTATCAAAATGGCTCACTGCCTGAAAATTACACTAATAATATAGTAGAACATTATCTTATTAAATACAACCTAGAAACAAACTCAAATATTTCAGAGGATAAGAGGTAGAAATTAATTTTCTTAGAGGATAGAAATAATTAAATTTTATTTTTTGTTTACTCCACATTAAAATAATTATGCAGGCAGACTGCCACTATGGAATGTCAATATGTTAAAAGATGATATTTAGTCAGAACTAACAAATAAGAGAGAACCCATTATTTTAGGGGATACAGGGGGTTAAAAGTATAAAATTAGTTATCTGACAATAATGTCAATATATTGTGTCCAATCCCCAGTTTCAGTGTCAAAAAGGCGCACTGCCAGATTATCACTGTAATAATATAGTGAAACATTAGCTATTCAAATAAAAAATTGTGACAAATTCAAATATTTCAGAGGATGACAGGTAGAAATTAATTTTCTTAGAGGATAGAAATAATAAAATTTTATTTTTTGCTTTACTCCACATTGAAATAATTATGTAGGCAGACTGCCACTATCTCATGTCATTATTTTGAAAGAAGATAGTAATTTACAAGTAATAAATTTGAGAAAATCCAATATTTTAGGGGATACAAGGGGGAAATATTAAAAAAAATAGTTATCTGACAAAAATGTCACTATTTTGTGTTCAATCCCCTGTTTCAGTATCAAAAAGGCTCACTGCCAGATAATGACTGTAATAATATAGCAAAACATTAGCTATTAGAATATAAAATTGTGATAAATTTAAATATTCCAGAGGATAAGTGGTAGAAATTAATTTTCTTAGAGGAGAGAAATAATAAAATTTAATATTATTTTTACTCCAAATAACAATAATTATGAAGGCAGACTGCCACTATCTTATGTCATTATTTAAAAAGAAGATAAGAATTTACAACTAACAAATTTGAGAAAACCCAAAATTTTAGGGGATACAGGGGGGAAATAGTATAAAATTAGTTATCTGACAATAATGTCAATATATTGTGTTCAATCCCCTGTTTGAGTGTCAAAAAGGCTCACTGCCAGATAATCACTGTAATAATATAGTAAAACATTACCTTATTAAATGTAAAATAGTTAAAAATTCAAATATTTCAGAGGATAACAGGTAGAAATGAATTTTCTTAGAGGATAGAAATAATAAAATTTAATATTATTTTTACTCCACATTTCAATACTTATGGAGGCAGACTGTCACTATCTTATGTCATTATTTTGAAAGAAGATAATTATTTTCAACTTAAGAATTTAAGAGAATCCAATATTTTAGGGAATTCAGGGGGGAAATATTAAAAAATTAGTTATCTGACAATAATTAATTCAATATTTTGTGTTAAATCCCCTGTTTCGGTATCAAAATGGCTCACTGCCAGAAAATAACACTAAAAATATAGTAGAAAATTACCGTATTAAATGTAAAATAGAAACAAACCCAAATAATTCAGGGGATAACAGGAAGAAATAAATTTTCTTAGAAGATAGAAATAATAAAATTTTATTTTTTGCTTTACTCCACATTTAAATAATTGTGCAGGCAGACTGCCATTATGAAATGTGATTATTCTAAAAGATGATATTTAATCGGAACTAACAAATAAGAAAAAACCCATTATTTTAGTGGATACAGGGGGTTAAAAGTATAAAAGTAGTTATCTGACAAAAATGTCACTATTTTGTGTTCAATCCCCTGTTTCAGTGTCAAAAAGGCTCACTGCCAGATAATGACTATAATAATGTGGTAAAACATTAGCTATTAAAATATAAAATAGTAAATATATTTAAATGGAACTAAGAAATAAGAGAGAACCCATTATTTTAGGGGATACAGGGGGTGAAAAGTATAAAATTAGATATCTGACAATAATGTCAATATATTGTGTTCAATCCCCTATTTCAGTGTCAAAAAGGCTCACTGCCAGATAATGACTATAATAATGTAGTAAAACATTAGCTATTCAAATATAAAATAGTGATAAATTTAAATATTTCAGAGGATAACAGGTAGAAATGAATTTTCTTAGAGGATAGAAATAATAAAATTTAATATTATTTTAACTCCACATTTCAATACTTACGGAGGCAGACTGTCACTATCCTATGTCATTATTTTGAAAGAAGATAACTATTTACAACTTACAAATTTAAGAGAATCCAATATTTAGGGAATTCAGGGGGGAAATATTAAAAAATTAGTTATCTGACAATAATGTAGATATTTTGTGTTAAATCCCCTGTTTCGGTATCAAAATGGCTCACTGCCTGAAAATTACACTAATAATATAGTAGAACATTATCTTATTAAATACAACCTAGAAACAAACTCAAATATTTCAGAGGATAAGAGGTAGAAATTAATTTTCTTAGAGGATAGAAATAATTAAATTTTATTTTTTGTTTACTCCACATTAAAATAATTATGCAGGCAGACTGCCACTATGGAATGTCAATATGTTAAAAGATGATATTTAGTCAGAACTAACAAATAAGAGAGAACCCATTATTTTAGGGGATACAGGGGGTTAAAAGTATAAAATTAGTTATCTGACATTAATGTCAATATATTGTGTCCAATCCCCAGTTTCAGTGTCAAAAAGGCGCACTGCCAGATTATCACTGTAATAATATAGTGAAACATTAGCTATTCAAATAAAAAATTGTGACAAATTCAAATATTTCAGAGGATGACAGGTAGGAATTAATTTTCTTAGAGGATAGAAATAATAAAATTTTATTTTTTGCTTTACTCCACATTGAAATAATTATGTAGGCAGACTGCCACTATCTCATGTCATTATTTTGAAAGAAGATAGTAATTTACAAGTAATAAATTTGAGAAAATCCAATATTTTAGGGGATACAAGGGGGAAATATTAAAAAAAATAGTTATCTGACAAAAATGTCACTATTTTGTGTTCAATCCCCTGTTTCAGTATCAAAAAGGCTCACTGCCAGATAATGACTGTAATAATATAGCAAAACATTAGCTATTAGAATATAAAATTGTGATAAATTTAAATATTCCAGAGGATAAGTGGTAGAAATTAATTTTCTTAGAGGAGAGAAATAATAAAATTTAATATTATTTTTACTCCAAATAACAATAATTATGGAGGCAGACTGCCACTATTTTATGCCATTATTTTGAAAGAAGATAGGAATTTACAACTAACAAATTTGAGAGAATCTAATATTTTTGGGGATGCAAGGGGATAATATTAAAAAAATAGTTATCTGACAATAATGTCAATATTTTGTGTTAAATCCCCTGTTTCAGTATCAAAAAGGCCCACTGCCAGAAAATGACTGTAATGATATAGTAAAAGATTACCTTATTAAATATAAAATAGTTACAAATTTAAATGTTTCAGAGGATAACAGGTAGAAATGAATTTTCTTAGAGGATAGAAATAATAAAATTTAATATTATTTTAACTCCACATTTCAATACTTACGGAGGCAGACTGTCACTATCCTATGTCATTATTTTGAAAGAAGATAACTATTTACAACTTACAAATTTAAGAGAATCATATATTTAGGGAATTCAGGGGGGAAATATTAAAAAATTAGTTATCTGACAATAATGTAGATATTTTGTGTTAAATCCCCTGTTTCGGTATCAAAATGGCTCACTGCCTGAAAATTATACTAATAATATAGTAGAACATTATCTTATTAAATACAACCTAGAAACAAACTCAAATATTTCAGAGGATAAGAGGTAGAAATTAATTTTCTTAGAGGATAGAAATAATTAAATTTTATTTTTTGTTTACTCCACATTAAAATAATTATGCAGGCAGACTGCCACTATGGAATGTCAATATGTTAAAAGATGATATTTAGTCAGAACTAACAAATAAGAGAGAACCCATTATTTTAGGGGATACAGGGGGTTAAAAGTATAAAATTAGTTATCTGACAATAATGTCAATATATTGTGTCCAATCCCCAGTTTCAGTGTCAAAAAGGCGCACTGCCAGATTATCACTGTAATAATATAGTGAAACATTAGCTATTCAAATAAAAAATTGTGACAAATTCAAATATTTCAGAGGATGACAGGTAGGAATTAATTTTCTTAGAGGATAGAAATAATAAAATTTTATTTTTTGCTTTACTCCACATTGAAATAATTATGTAGGCAGACTGCCACTATCTCATGTCATTATTTTGAAAGAAGATAGTAATTTACAAGTAATAAATTTGAGAAAATCCAATATTTTAGGGGATACAAGGGGGAAATATTAAAAAAAATAGTTATCTGACAAAAATGTCACTATTTTGTGTTCAATCCCCTGTTTCAGTATCAAAAAGGCTCACTGCCAGATAATGACTGTAATAATATAGCAAAACATTAGCTATTAGAATATAAAATTGTGATAAATTTAAATATTCCAGAGGATAAGTGGTAGAAATTAATTTTCTTAGAGGAGAGAAATAATAAAATTTAATATTATTTTTACTCCAAATAACAATAATTATGGAGGCAGACTGCCACTATTTTATGCCATTATTTTGAAAGAAGATAGGAATTTACAACTAACAAATTTGAGAGAATCTAATATTTTTGGGGATGCAAGGGGATAATATTAAAAAAATAGTTATCTGACAATAATGTCAATATTTTGTGTTAAATCCCCTGTTTCAGTATCAAAAAGGCCCACTGCCAGAAAATGACTGTAATGATATAGTAAAAGATTACCTTATTAAATATAAAATAGTTACAAATTTAAATGTTTCAGAGGATAACAGGTAGAAATGAATTTTCTTAGAGGATAGAAATAATAAAATTTAATATTCTTTTTACTCCACATTTCAATACATACGGAGGCAGACTGTCACTATCCTATGTCATTATTTTGAAAGAAGATAACTATTTACAACTAACAAATTTAAGAGAATTCAATATTTAAGGAAATTCAGGGGGAAAATATTAAAAAAAATAGTTATCTGACAATAATGTAGATAATTTGTGTTAAATCCCCTGTTTCGGTATCAAAATGGCTCACTGCCTGAAAATTACACTAATAATATAGTAGAACATTATCTAATTAAATATAAACTAGAAACAAACTCAAATATTTCAGAGGATAAGAGGTACAAATTAATTTTCTTAGAGGATAGAAATAATAAAATTTTATTTTTTGTTTACTCAACATTAAAATAATTATGCAGGCAAACTGCCACTATAGAATGTCAATATGTTAAAAGATGATATTTAGTCAGAACTAACAAATAAGAGAGAACCCATTATTTTAGGGGATACAGGGGGTAAAAAGTATAAAATTAGATAGGTGACAATAATGTCAATAAATTGTGTTCAATCCCCTGTTTCAGTGTCAAAAAGGCGCACTGCCAGATTATCACTGTAATAATATAGTGAAGCATTAGCTATTCAAATATAAAATAGTGATAAATTTAAATATTTCAGAGGATAACAGGTAGAAATTAATTTTCTTAGAGGATAGAAATAATAAAATTTAATATTATTTTTACCTCAAATAACAATTATTATGGAGGCAGACTGCCACTATCTTTTCTCATTATTTTGAAAGAAGATAGGAATTTACAACTAACAAATTTGAGAGAATCTAATATTTTAGGGGATGCAAGGGGATAATATAAAAAAAATAGTTATCTGACAATAATGTCAATATTTTGTGTTTAATCCCCTGTTTCAGTATCAAAAAGGCCCGCTGCCTACAAATGACTGTAATGATATAGTAAAGGATTACTTTATTAAATATAAAATAGTTACAAATTTAAATATTTCAGAGGATAACAGGTAGAAATGAATTTTCTTAGAGGATAGAAATAATAAAATTTAATATTATTTTAACTCCACATTTCAATACTTACGGAGGCAGACTGTCACTATCCTATGTCATTATTTTGAAAGAAGGTAACTATTTACAACTTACAAATTTAAGAGAATCCAATATTTAGGGAATTCAGGGGGGAAATATTAAAAAATTAGTTATCTGACAATAATGTAGATATTTTGTGTTAAATCCCCTGTTTCGGTATCAAAATGGCTCACTGCCTGAAAATTACACTAATAATAAAGTAGAACATTATCTAATTAAATATAACCCAGAAACAAACTCAAATATTTCAGAGGATAAGAGGTAGAAATTAATTTTCTTAGAGGATAGAAATAATTAAATTTTATTTTTTGTTTACTCCACATTA
Source organism: Ypsolopha scabrella (assembly GCA_910592155.1). Taxonomy (NCBI): domain Eukaryota; kingdom Metazoa; phylum Arthropoda; class Insecta; order Lepidoptera; family Ypsolophidae; genus Ypsolopha; species Ypsolopha scabrella. The sequence goes on along the minus strand of OU342968.1, from coordinate 9,781,961 downwards.
AAATAATTATGCAGGCAGACTGCCACTATGGAATGTCAATATGTTAAAAGATGATATTTAGTCAGAACTAACAAATAAGAGAGAACCCATTATTTTAGGGGATACAGGGGGTTAAAAGTATAAAATTAGTTATCGGACAATAATGTCAATATATTGTGTCCAATCCCCTGTTTCAGTGTCAAAAAGGCGCACTGCCAGATTATCATTGTAATAATATAATGAAACATTAGCTATTCAAACAAAAAATTGTGACAAATTCAAATATTTCAGAGGATGACAGGTAGAAATTAATTTTCTTAGAGGATAGAAATAATAAAATTTTATTTTTTGGTTTACTCCACATTAAAATAATTATGCAGGCAGACTGCCACTATCTTATCACATTATTTTGAAAGAATATAGTAATTTACAAGTAACAAATTTGAGAGAATCCAATATTTTAGGGGATACAAGGGGGAAATATTAAAAAAAATAGTTATCTGACAAAAATGACACTATTTTGTGTTCAATCCCCTGTTTCAGTGTCAAAAAGGCTCACTGCCAGATAATGACTGTAATAATATAGCAAAACATTAGCTATAAGAATATAAAATAGTGATAAATTTAAATATTTCAGAGGATAAGTGGTAGAAATTAATTTTCTTAGAGGATAGAAATAATAAAATTTAATATTATTTTTACTCCAAATAACAATAATTATGGAGGAAGACTGCCACTATTGTATGATATTATTTTGAAAGAAGATAGGAATTTACAACTTACAAATTTGAGAGAATCCAATATTTAAGGGGATACAAGGGGGAAATATTAAAAAAATAGTTATCTGACAATAATATCAATATTTTGTGTTAAATCCCCTGTTTCAGTATCAAAAAGGCTCACTGCCAAAAAACCACACAGATAGTATAGTAGAACATTACCTTATTAAATATAAAATAGAAAAAAACTCAAATATTTCAGAGGATACGAGGTAGAAATTAATTTTCTTAGAGGATAGGAATAATAAAATTTTATTTTTTTCTTTACTCCACATTAAAATAATTATGCAGGCAGACTGCCTCTATGGAATGTCATTATTTTAAAAGATGATATTTAATCCGAACTAACGAATAAGAAAAAACCCATTACTTTAGTGGATACAGGGGGTTAAAAGTATAAAATTAGTTATCTGACAATAATGTCAATATATTGTGTCCAATCCCATGTTTCAGTGTCAAAAAGGCGCACTGCCAGATAATGACTGTAACAATATAGTAAAACATTAGCTATTCAAATATAAAATAGTGACAAATTCAAATATTTCAGAGGATGACGGGTAGAAATTAATTTTCTTAGAGGAGAGAAATAATAACATTTTATTTTTTGCTTTACTCCACATTAAAATAATTATGCAGGCAGACTGCCACTATCTTTCGTCCTTATTTTGAAATAAGATAGTAATTTACAACTAACAAATTTGAGAGAATCCAATATTTCAGGGGATACAAGGGGAAATATTAAAAAAATAGTTATCTGACAATAATGTCAATATTTTGTGTTTAATCCCCTGTTTTAGTATCAAAAAAGCTAGCTGCCAGAACAACACACTGATAAAATAGTAGAACATTACCTAATTAAATAGAAAATAGAAACAAACTCAAATATTTAAGAGGATAACAGGAAGAAATGAATTTTCTTAGAGGATAGAAATAATAAAATTTTATTTTTTGCTTTACTCCACATTAAAATAAGTATACAGGCAGACTGCAACGATCGTGTGTCAGTATTTTGGAAGGAAATATTTAGTCTGAACTTACAAATTAGAGAGAACCCAATATTTTAGGGGATACAGGGGGTAAAAAGTATTAAATTAGATATCTGACAATAATGTCAATATTTTGTGTTTAATCCCCTGTTTTAGTATCAAAAAGGCTCACTGCCAGAAAAGCATACTGATAATATATTAGAACATTACTTTATTAAATACAAAATAGAAACAACTTCAAATATTTCAGAGGAAGAAAGGAAGAAATGAGTTTTCTTAGAGGATAGAAATAATAACATTTTTTTTTTGCTTTAATCCACATTACAATAATTATACAGGCAGAATGCCAGTATCGTGTGTCAGTATTTTGAAAAAAGATATTGAGTGTGAACTTACAAATTAGAGAGAACCTATTATTTTAGGGGATACAGGGGGTAAAAAGTATAAAATTAGATATCTGACAAAAATGTCAACATATTATGTTCAATCCCCTATTTAAGTGTCAAAAAGGCTTACTGCCAGATAATGACTATAATAATATCGTAAAACATTAGCTATTCAAATAAAAATAAGTGATAAATTTTAATATTTCAGAGGATAACAGGTAGAAATTAATTTTCTTAGAGGATTGTAATGTGGAGTAAAAATAATATATTTTTTTTTATTTGTATCCTCTAAGAAAATTCATTTCTACCTGTCATCCTCTGAAATATTTAAATTTGTTACTATTTTATATTTGAATAGCTAATTTTATACTATATTAAAAAAGCCATTATCTGGCAGTTCGCCTTTTTGACACTGAAACAGGGGATTGAACAGAATATATTGACATTATTGTCAGATAACTATTTTTTTTAATATTTCCCCATTATATCCCCTAAAATATTGGATTCTCTCAAAATTGTTAGTTGTAAATTACTGTCTTCTTTCAGAATAATGACAAAAGATAGTGGCAGTCTAACTGCATAACTATTTTAATGTGGAGTAAAGCAAAAAATAAAATTTTATTTTTTCTATCCCCTAAGAAAATTAATTTCTACCTGTCATCCTCTGAAATATTTGAATTTGTCACTATTTTTTATTTAAATAGCTAATGTTTTACTATATTATTACATTCATTATCTGGCAGTGCGCCTTTTTGACACTGAAACAGGGGATTGGACACAATATATTGACATTATTGTCAGATAACTAATTTTATACTTTTAACGCCCTTTATCCCCTAAAATAATGGGTTCTCTCTTATTTGTTAGTTCCGATTAAATATCATCTTTTAAAATAATGACATTCCATAGTGGCAGTCTGCCTGCATAATTATTTTAAAGTGGAGTAAACAAAAATAAAAATTTAATTATTTCTATCCTCTAAGAAAATTAATTTCTACCTCTTATCCTCTGAAATATTTGAGTTTGTTTCTATTTGATATTTAACAAGGTAATGTTCTATTAGATTATTTGTGGGATTTTCTGGCAGTGAGCCTTTTTGATACTGAAACAGGGGATTAAACACAAAATATTGACATTATTGTCAGATAACCATTTTTTTAATAGTTCCCGCTTGTATTCCCAAAAATATTGGATTCCCTCAAATTTTTAAGTTGTAAATTCCTATCTTCTTTCAAAATAATGGCATAAGATAGTGGCAGTCTGCCTCAATAATTATTGTTATTTTGAGTAAAAATAATATTAAATTTTATTATTTCTATCCTCTAAGAAAATTAATTTCTACCTGTTATACTCTGAAATATTTAAATTTATCACTATTTTATGTTCAAATAGCTAATGTTTTACTATATTATTACATTCATTATCTGGCAGTGCGCCTTTTTGACACTGAAACAGGGGATTAGACACAATATATTGACATTATTGTCAGATAACTAATTTTATACTTTTAACGCCCTTTATCCACTAAAATAATGGGTTTTTTCTTATTTGTTAGTTCCGATTAAATATCATCTTTTAAAATAATGACATTCCATAGTGGCAGTCTGCCTGCATAACTTTTTTAAAGTGGAGTAAACAAAAATTAAAATTTAATTATTTCTATCCTCTAAGAAAATTAATTTCTACCTCTTATCCTCTGAAATATTTGAGTTTGTTTCTATTTCATATTAACAAAGGGAATGTTCTATAATATTATTAGTGTGATTTTCTGGCAGTGAGCCTTTTTGATACTGAAACAGGGGATTAAACACAAAATATTGACATTATTGTCAGATAACTATTTTTTTAATAGTTCCCCCTTGTATCCCCAAAAATATTGGATTCCCTCAAATTTGTAAGTTGTAAATTCCTATCTTCTTTCAAAATAATGGCATAAGATAGTGGCAGTCTGCCTCCATAATTATTGTTATTTTGAGTAAAATTATATTTAATTGTATTATTTCTATCCTCTAAGAAAATTAATTTCTACCTGTTATCCTCTGAAATATTTAAATTTATCACTATTTTATATTCAAATAGCTAATTTTTTACAATATTATTACAGTCATTATCTGGCAGTGAGCCTTTTTGGTACTGAAACAGGGGATTGAACACAAAATAGTGACATTTTTGTCAGATAACTATTTTTTTAAATTTTTCCCCCTTGTATGCCCTAAAATATTGGATTCTCTCAAATTTTTTAGTTGTTAATTCCTATCTTCTTTTAAAATAATGACATAAGATAGTGGCAGTCTGCCTCCATAATTATTGTTATTTGGAGTAAAAATAATATTAAATTTTATTATTTCTATCCTCTAAGAAAATTAATTTCTACCTGTCATCCTCTGAAATATTTGAATTTGTGACAATTTTTTATTTGAATAGCTAATGTTTTACTATGTAATTACAGTGATTATCTGGCAGTGCAACTTTTTGACACTGAAACAGGGGATTGGACACAATATATTGACATTATTGTCAGATAACTAATTTTATACTTTTAACCCCCTGTAACCCCTAAAATAATGGGTTCTCTCTTATTTGTTAAATCTGACCAAATATCATCTTTTAACATATTGACATTCCATAGTGGCAGTCTGCCTGCATAATTATTTTAATGTGGAGTAAACAAAAAATAAAATTTTATTATTTCTATCCTCTTATAAAATTCATTTCTTCCTGTTATCCTCTGAAATATTTAAATTTGTAACTGTTTTATATTCAATAAGGTAATCTTTTACTATATCATTACAGTCATTTTCTGGCAGTGGGCCTTTTTGATACTGAAACAGGGGATTAAACACCAAATATTGACATTATTGTCAGATAACTATTTTTTTAATATTTCCCCCTTGTATCCCCTAAAATATTGGATTCTCTCAAATTTGTTAGTTGTAAATTCTTATCTTCTTTTTAAATAATGACATAAGATAGTGGTAGTCTGCCTCCATAATTATTGTTATTTGGAGTAAAAATAATATTAAATTTTATTATTTCTATCCTCTAAGAAAATTAATTTCTACCTGTCATCTTCTGAAATATTTGAATTTGTGACAATTTTTTATTTGAATAGCTAATGTTTTACTATGTTATTACAGTGATTATCTGGCAGTGCACCTTTTTGACACTGAAACAGGGGATTGGACACAATATATTGACATTATTGTCAGATAACTAATTTTATACTTTTAACCCCCTGTAACCCCTAAAATAATGTGTTCTCTCTTATTTGTTAGTTCTGATCAAATATCATCTTTTAACATATTGACATTCCATAGTGGCAGTCTGCCTGCATAATTATTTTAATGTGGAGTAAACAAAAAATAAAATTTTATTATTTCTATCCTCTAAGAAAATTCATTTCTTCCTGTTATCCTCTGAAATATTTAAATTTGTAACTATTTTATATTTAATAAGGTAATCTTTTACTATATCATTACAGTCATTTTCTGGCAGTGGGCCTTTTTGATACTGAAACAGGGGATTAAACACCAAATATTGACATTATTGTCAGATAACTATTTTTTTAATATTTCCCCCTTGTATCCCCTAAAATATTGGATTCTCTCAAATTTGTTAGTTGTAAATTCTTATCTTCTTTTAAAATAATGACATACGATAGTGGCAGTCTGCCTCCATAATTATTGTTATTTGGAGTAAAAATAATATTAAATTTTATTATTTCTATCCTCTAAGAAAATTAATTTCTACCTGTCATCTTCTGAAATATTTGAATTTGTGACAATTTTTTATTTGAATAGCTAATGTTTTACTATGTTATTACAGTGATTATCTGGCAGTGCACCTTTTTGACACTGAAACAGGGGATTGGACACAATATATTGACATTATTGTCAGATAACTAATTTTATACTTTTAACCCCCTGTAACCCCTAAAATAATGGGTTCTCTCTTATTTGTTAGTTCTGATCAAATATCATCTTTTAACATATTGACATTCCATAGTGGCAGTCTGCCTGCATAATTATTTTAATGTGGAGTAAACAAAAAATAAAATTTTATTATTTCTATCCTCTAAGAAAATTCATTTCTTCCTGTTATCCTCTGAAATATTTAAATTTGTAACTATTTTATATTTAATAAGGTAATCTTTTACTATATCATTACAGTCATTTGCTGGCAGTGGGCCTTTTTGATACTGAAACAGGGGATTAAACACAAAATATTGACATTATTGTCAGAAAACTATTTTTTTAATATTTCCCCCTTGTATCCCCTAAAATATTGGATTCTCTCAAATTTGTTAGTTGTAAATTCTTCTCTTCTTTTAAAATAATGACATACGATAGTGGCAGTCTGCCTCCATAATTATTGTTATTTGGAGTAAAAATAATATTAAATTTTATTATTTCTATACTCTAAGAAAATTAATTTCTACCTGTTATCCTCTGAAATATTTAAATTTATCAATATTTTATATTTGATAAGCTAATGTTTTACTATATTATTACAGTCATAATCTGGCAGTGAGCCTTTATGACACTGAAACAGGGGATTGAACACAATATATTGACATTATTGTCAGATAACTACTTTTATACTTTTAACCCCCTGTATCCACTAAATAAATGGTTTTTTTCTTATTTGTTGGTTCCGATTAAATATCATCTTTTAAAATAATGACATTCCATAGTGGAAGTCTGCCTGCATAATAATTTTAATGTGGAGAAAACCAAAAAATAAAATTTTATTATTTCTATCCTCTAAGAAAATTGATTTCTACCTGTTATCCTCTGAAATATTTGAGTTTTTTTCTATTTTAAATTTAATAAGGTAATATCCTACTATATTATCCGTGTGATTTTCTGGCAGTGAGCCTTTTTGATACTAAAACAGGGGAATAAACACAAAATATTGACATTATTGTCAGATAACTATTTTTTTTTAAATTTCCCCCTTGCATCCCCTAAAATATTAGATTCTCTCAAATTTGTTAGTTGTTAATTCCTATCTCCTTTCAAAATAATGACATAAGATAGTGGAAGTCTGCCTGCATAATAATTTTAATGTGGAGAAAACCAAAAAATAAAATTTTATTATTTCTATCCTTTAAGAAAATTAATTTCTACCTGTTATCCTGTGAAATATTTAAATTTATCACTATTTTATATTTGAATAGCTAATTTTTCACTACATTATTATAGTCATTATCTGGCAGTGAGCCTTTTTGAGACTGAAATAGGGGATTGAACACAATATATTGACACTATTGTCAGATATCTAATTTTATACTTTTTACCCCCTGTATGCCCTAAAATAATGGGTTCTCTCTTATTTCTCAGTTCCGTTTAAATATCATCTTTTAGAATAATCACATTTCATAGTGGCAGTCTGCCTGCATAATTATTTTAATGTGGAGTAAACAAAAAATAAAATTTTATTATTTCTATCCTCTAAGAAAATTAATTTCTACCTCTTATCCTCTGAAATATTTGAGTTTGTTTCTGGGTTATATTTAATTAGATAATGTTCTACTATATTATTGCTGTTGTTTTCTGGCAGTGAGCCATTTTGATACCGAAACAGGGGATTTAACACAAAATATCTACATTATTGTCAGATAACTAATTGTTTAATATTTTCCCCCTGAATTCCCTTAAATATTGGATTCCCTTAAATTTGTTAGTTGTAAATAATTATTTTCTTTCAAAATAATGTCATAGGCTAGTGACAGTCTGCCTCCATAAGTATTGAAATGTGGAGTAAATATTATATTAAATTTTATTATTTCTATCCTCTAAGAAAATTCATTTCTACCTGTTATCCTCTGAAATATTTAAATTTGTAACTATTTTATATTTAATAAGGTAACCTTTCACTATATCATTACAGTCATTTTCTGGCAGTGGGCCTTTTTGATACTGAAACAGGGGATTAAACACAAAATATTGACATTATTGTCAGATAACTATTTTTTTTAAATTTCCCCCTTGTATCCCCTAAAATATTGGATTCTCTCAAATTTGTTAGTTGTAAATTCTTATCTTCTTTTTAAATAATGACATAAGATAGTGGCAGTCTGCCTCCATAATTATTGTTATTTGGAGTAAAAATAATATTAAATTTTATTATTTCTATCCTCTAAGAAAATTAATTTCTACCTGTTATCCTCTGAAATATTTAAATTTATCACTATTTTATATTTGAATAGCTAATGTTTTACTACATTATTATAGTCATTATCTGGCAGTGAGCCTTTTTGACACTGAAATAGGGGATTGAACACAATATATTGACATTATTGTCAGATAACTACTTTTATACTTTTAACCCCCTGTATCCACTAAATAAATGGGTTTTTTCTTATTTGTTGGTTCCGATTAAATATCATCTTTTAAAATAATGACATTCCAAAGTGGAAGTCTGCCTGCATAATTATTTTAATGTGGAGAAAACCAAAAAATAAAATTTTATTATTTCTATCCTCTAAGAAAATTAATTTCTACCTGTTATCCTCTGAAATATTTAAATTTATCACTATTTTATATTTAAATAGCTAATGTTTTACTACATTATTATAGTCATTATCTGGCAGTGAGCCTTTTTGACACTGAAATAGGGGATTGAACACAATATATTGACATTATTGTCAGATATCTAATTTTATACTTTTTACCCCCTGTATCCCCTAAAATAATGGGTTCTCTCTTATTTCTTCGTTGCGTTTAAATATCATCTTTTAGAATAATCACATTTCATAGTGGCAGTCTGCCTGCACAATTATTTAAATGTGGAGTAAAGCAAAAAATAAAATTTTATTATTTCTATCTTCTAAGAAAATTTATTTCTTCCTGTTATCCCCTGAATTATTTGGGTTTGTTTCTATTTTACATTTAATACGGTAATTTTCTAGTATATTTTTAGTGTTATTTTCTGGCAGTGAGCCATTTTGATACCGAAACAGGGGATTTAACACAAAATATTGACATTATTGTCAGATAACTAATTTTTTAATATTTCCCCCCTGAATTCCCTAAAATATTGGATTCTCTTAAATTCTTTAGTTGAAAATAATTATCTTCTTTCAAAATAATGACATAAGATAGTGACAGTCTGCCTCCATAAGTATTGAAATGTGGAGTAAAAATAATATTAAATTTTATTATTTCTATCCTCTAAGAAAATTAATTTCTACCTGTTATCCTCTGAAATATTTGAATTTTTAACTATTTTATATTTAATAAGGTAATGTTTTACTATATTATTACATTGATTATCTGGCAGTGAGCCTTTTTGACACTCAAACAGAGGATTGAACACAATATATTGACATTATTGTCAGATAACTAATTTTATACTATTTCCCCCCTGTATCCCCTAAAATTTTGGGTTTTCTCAAATTTGTTGGTTATAAATATGTATATTCTTTCACAATAATGATATAAGAATGTGGCAGTCGGCCTCCATAATTATTTTAATGTGGAGTACAACAAAAAATTCAATTTTATTATTTCTATCTTCTATGAAAATTTATTTCTGCCTGTTATCCTCTGAACTATTTGAGTTTGTTCCTATTTTATTTCAGACTATGTAATGTTCTCCTATATTATTGTAGTCATTTTCTGGCAGTGAGCCTTTTTATTCTGGAACAGGGGATTAAACACAAAATATTTACATTATATTCAGATAAATCATTTTTTAATATTTCCCCCTGTATACCCTAATATATTAGGATTTTTTCTAATTTCTTAGTTGTGAGTTACTCTTTTTTATTAAAATTATGACATAAGAATGTGGCAGTCTGCCTACATAATTATTTTGGAATAAAGCAAAAAATTGAATTTCATTATTTTTATTCCCTAAAAAAATTCATTTCTACCTGTCATCCTCTGAAATATTTGAGTTTGTTGCTATTTTATATTGGATTAGATAATGATTTTCTATATTATTAGAGTCATTTTCTGGCAGTGAGCCTTTTTGATACTGAAACAGGGGATTAAAAACGAAAAAAATACATAATTTTCACATAAATACTTTTATACTATCTTCCCTGTGTATCCCCTAAATATTGGGTTCTCTCAATTTTTTTACTTCTTAATAACTATCTTATATTAAAATAATGACATAAGAATGTGGCAGTCAGCCACATTTTAGGTATATATTTTTATACAATTTCTCCCCTGTATACCCTATTAATTGGGTTTTCTTATTTCTGTGTGTTGAAAATCTATCTTATGTTTTATTTTAATTACATAAGAATATGGCAGTTGGCTTTCACAATATTTAATAGAGGATAAACAAAAAAAAAAATCTTACTTGTAACAATATTATTTGGTACCTCTTTTTCTGAATTGTTGATTTTTTTAAATTATATTTCTCATAGAATTAGAAAGTTTTCATACATAAAATAACGTCATAGTTATTTTAACAAAATGACCATTTTAATTTGGTTGGATTATAATGTCAGATAACTTTTGTCAGCTAACTTCACTCCGGTGCTTTGTGGGCCCTAAACAATACGTCATCAAGTAAGTTTGGGAACAACTGGCTTAACCTCTGTTGACTGACTCCATATGAGACTTAATGTTTTCCATATGAGAGGGTCGAATAAGATGAAAAAAATTGTTTGAGAAAATTGTTATTTTCTGTTTAGCTGCAGATACATTAATTTCCAATTATGTAAATGCAGAAGTAAAATACTCCAAAAGTTTGGGTTAGTCTTCTGAATTTCTAAATTCGTTTTTTCGTAGCTTTAACGATCATCTTTTCTCCCAAGTTACCTAAAGTGGTCCGACTAGGCTTTGGTCAGGCAGTCTAAAACATATGTGAACAAGTTTTTCACACATTACTCTATGAAGTAAAATAAACCTATCGTGTGTACCCGGAGACCGGATTTCGCCAAGATTGTACTCGGCTGACCAAATTATTTAAGCTTTACCAAACGATTTCTAGCCCAACAGTCTGGTCTCGATCTCTTAATACTTTTTTTTTCTTATTATGAAAAACGTGCCAAGTTGCGCCAGTAGCCCTAGCATGAAAACATCACAGTTACGTTATAGTTGCGTTCACGTCATATTTTGTATGGAAACTGATGGCAACCCCGGACAGTGGCGGAACTTCTCACATTTCATACAAAATCTAACGTGAAAGCAATTAAAACGTAGCCGTGATGTTTTCATGCTAAGGCTACAGGTGTTTTTGAAGCTATTAAAAGTCGGCCGTCCCTGCAAAGTGGATGGGTTTAATTATATTGTGAGGTAGGTACGTTTGCTTGCAAGAACGCTCGGTCTAATGGTTTGCATATTTTAACCCATCTGGAAATTCCTTATTCCTCCCTTGTCTACATGCATGAGATAGGTATAAACTGAGCGAACCTGTTTAAACTATTTTCACCACTATTTCAATCTACCAATCAGCTACGGATTGGTATGAGGAATCGTTACCTGAAATAAACCTAAGAACAGTTTAGAAAGCAACCTGTCTTTTGCTGCCATCTGTGTCTGTTTTAGGAACTAAACCAGGAATGTAAGGATGGTGTAAGTAAACCTTTAAGAAACATTAAACTTGGTTTACTGATATCTAATAGAGGGCATCACGACGCACAACGCCATCTAGCGAGCATTGACCAAACAAGTTGTAAGCAGGGTAAAACAGGAATGTCTGTCTCGAAGCGCAGAGCAATGAATAACTTAACTTAAAGCTAGGAAACTAGATGGCGCCACCATTAAAAGAGAATATAAAGTTTGTACTTTAAGCTCCAACACAGATTATCCAACTTATTGCATCAATAAGTAAATCATAGATTTAAGATGTGCGACGTGTTTTGTAATTTCTATCATAGGAACATTACAAAATAGTCCTATGCATGTAAATGGAAAATAAATTTACGCAATCAAAGTGCAACAACAAATCCTGGAACTAAAATCTTGACATCACATAGTAATTGACTCGGGGCTGGGCTTGCGTTTGAGCCTTCAGTATGAGTTTGGCTGTATCAATTAAAGTCACCATATAAAGATAAGATATAAGGTGACTTTCGTTTATATAGCCAAATTCATACTGGATACTCGGTAAGTGGTCAGGTCAGGAACAAGGTTCAATGACCCTGTTAGTGAAATACGAAAAATAGTTTTTTGGCCTCTATACCTGTTCAAAAACAATCTCAACTCAAATATTACAGAAAATCTTAATTTTATTTTTCGCATTTCACAGAAAGGGTCATTGAACCTTGGTCCTGACCACTTACCGAGTCTCCAGTATGAATTTATATACATAAATGTTAATTCCAATTCTTAATAATTTTGCATTTGCTTGCGTAGCGTCTTTTTATGCTACGGCCCTTTCGCCGTAGGCTACGCCGTAGTACTGACGCGTGTACTAAAACCTCATTAATTTGCTTCACCTCTGTAGCAAATCGTAGTATACTTGACTGCAACGTGCCAATTACGTACATTATATTTATTACTAGCCTTTGCTCGCGGCTCCGCCCGCGTTTATGCAATGTTTGCCCCGTTTTCGCCTCGTGCGTTATTTTATGAACACCCTTATAGCCTATGCGGGTCCTTACAATGATAATAAAAAACCGCATCCAAATCCGATGAGTGGTTCTCAAGTTAAAACTCATACACATACAGACAAAAATTCAAAAAAAAATCTGTTTTGGGCTCTGTAGGTTTCTTAAAGAAAACAGCAACTCCTTAAAAAAAATATTATATGTACAGTTTCGACTTCTTAATTATAGTTTATATATATATTTAACTATATTACAGTTTCGACAACTAGTTTATATTTAACTATATTACAGTTTCGACAACTTTATAATATGTATAGATAAATTAAAAAACATGTCGGAATAACCTATGATCTTTAACCAATCGAATTCTGCAATTTCATTGACAATTTAACTATTTATTTAGACCATAAAACATAATTAACACCACTCCGAATTCCAAGAAAATAACAAAAAGCGTAATTTGGTGAAAAGTCTTAATGTCTTTTATAGCACACTAGCATTTGCCCGCGGGTCCTCTCGCGTTTATTAAACTTCGCCCAGTTTTCAGTAAAATTATTCGAAAATATATATATTTTTTTATTAATATAGATAGTAGATGCAGTTTTATATTTTCTTTTAATTTGTTTTTATTTCAGTTTTATTTTGATATTGTATTTTTGCACACATTGCTCTGTGTATCAAGATTTATGTTTGACTGTTTGTGTTCTCAATTATAAAATTAAAAACCACTTATATAATCGCGTTTACAACTATCTTTGTTTTATTTTTTATTGACGACTAATTTTAAGAATCTCATTTACAATGCTTAGATATGTTTACATCTAAGGTCAGCGAATTTCTTTTGAATTTATGAAGTTTTGAACGACGTTTTTTACAACTTATCTTCGGATTTATATGATAATTAAAAAAACACGTATAATTGTTAATCTTAACCGAGAGAAATAGCTTTTTATGACCGATTTCTGTCCTCTAACAGATTTATTCAATGAAAGAGGTAGGAAGGAGCACTCACCATATCGTCAGCATGTGTCGCATCCGCGTCCGACGGCTTTCCACCACAGATCACCTTCAACAAACAACAATGTCAACAGATTATTTATTTATATTTGATAAAAACAGATCAGTATGGTAAAATTGTTGAACTAAATAAAATACTGAGAATTCACAATTATTGGTAAACATAAAATTAATGAAACATTTACATACAATTAAAGAAATCACACTATCACACTAATATTATAAATGCGAAAGTTTGTGCGTGTGTGCGTGTATGTTTGTTACACTTTCACGCTGAAACGGCTGAACGGATTTGGATGAAATTTAGAATGTATATAGCTTATACTCTAACTTAACACATAGGCTACTTTTTATGCCGGAAGAAAGCATTTCGTTAAACCGAACAACACGCGGGCGGAGCCGCGGGCAAAAGCTAGTGATAAATAAATAAAAACATAATTACGTATACAATAACAGGTAAATATGTAAAAATAAGAGCTTATAAAAATATGAATATATAGTAACATTTGGCTGGCTATATGTTAGCTTTTTTAGATATGTTAATTAAAACAATAATACATACATAAGGTGACTTTTATTTATGCAGCCAAACTCATTCTGAAGGCTTGGTAAGTGATCAGTAACACGGATCGATAACACTTTTTGCTGATTCGCGAAATAAAATTTTGACGTCCCATAGTAATTGACTCGGTGCTGGGCTTGCGTTTGTAAGGAACACGAAAATAATAATTTACGGATTTCACGAAAAGGGTCATCGAACCTTGTTACTGAGCACTTACCGAGTCTTCAGTAAGAATTTGGCTGCATAAATTAAAGTCGCCTTATATATTCGACATATTTCTTTCTAGTGCTGAAATTTATCGAAAATTTACGTTTTATTTTGTTTTACTAATATACTATCTTACTTATTAATTTAAATAGAAAGAAGAGCAAGAAACTTGAGACAATATTTCTTTAAATTGGTTACAAAAGGAAGTGCATTACAACGAACAAAGATTAAATGATTTGACGCAAATGAGATCGTCGCACCATTTTTGGCTACTGTAGATATTAGTACATTACGATACGAGAGCGATGAAACGTTTTCTGACGAGTGTGAGTTTGCGGCACGAGCCGAAGGTGAGTGCTGCAATCACACGAGTCGAGAAAAAGTTTCTCGCACGAGTATCGTATAATATTTTATAGCAAAAGTGCGGAAAATGCCGACTTTACCCAAGCGCAGCGTGCGTAAAGTGGTCATTTTACGCACGGTGTGCTATAAAAGTAAATTAAATGAGTAGTTTTTGTTTTCACGTGAACCAATAATGAGTTACGCGCGAAAGTCATAAAAGTTGGTCGTGGGACTTTCAAGTTCTTTTACAAGCAAACACGGTATATCATTGATTCATACATACATTTATTGCCCTAATTGAGACGTTAAATGCTTTTTTACACGAAAGTAAATATTTCACATGACGATAAGCTTTTTCACAAAATAAATGTAGGGTTTTTGAATAAATTACCGCGCAAAATACATGTATTACATCATGTCAACACAACATAATGCTCGGTTGCGGCCATTTTAGCTGATGCCGGGCTCAACTGTGGAGGTACCACCATCTTACTCGCAAATCCTCATCAAAGTTATTCGGGGGAGAGTAAGACAACAGCTCTCAGGCAAAACCAGGCGGCCCACCATTGCCAGGGACCGATGGATGGCGGTATATCCATCCCCAATTGCCGGGCCTTATATAAAACAGACTGGTGATGGGCAGCGGCGTCACTGGTGCAAGAGTTTCGGCACCGCGCTCACCAACCCGCCTGCCCAGCGTGTGTGAGTATGGGCATTTCTTCCAGGAGGACTCACAAGAGTGGCGAAATCCTGGAAATGCTTATGTCCAGCAGTGGACGAAACATGCTAATGGATGGATGGATTTATTAGAAGATCAGTTTATTAAAGTTTTAGATTAAGATTACTATGTACAATTCTACCTTATTATTTTTATAATTATTGTTTGTTGACAAATAAATTGATTTTCTTCTTTCTTTATAATTTTATTTAATTCATTAAATAAATTAACCGTCTAAAGCCGAGTAACTTTGTATAGCTATTATGAGATTTATGAGTTATAAATAACATTTCCAATCATAATTAAAATTTTCCATAAAATCGTGTTGCGACGCTCTCTCAAATATAAAACGACAAATTTTGCATTTTGGGGTACCCGTCTGGCTTAAGGACTACTTTCCTACTATACGTACAATATTACAATATTACGTACAATATTATCTAAACTAAACTAGTGGTAGCGTGTCCAAGGCCCAGTTAGAAAAAGAAATGGCCAGGGCACCAGCCATGTGTTATTTTACTAGATACATGAACAATTTTAAGCTACTTTCGACCCCACCATAACAAATTTTCTATTGGACCTACGCAGTTTTAATTTTGCGTTAAGGTCTCCGCAATTAACTTAAATCCTAAATTTCAAAAATAAAACTTACAGTGATAATTTATTTTTATTGACAATTATATGCATCTATGTTGGAACCGCTTAAACTTCAGCTGTGAAAACTTGCCAAGGTTTACATATTCAGTAGCAAGGACCCCAACAAACATTCTGTTAAAAAAATTGAAGAATGTTGTACATTATTGCAGTTATGAATGAACGAATCTCCATAAACCTCGGCACGAAATTTTATCCTAATTCTTTTTTCAGCGAATTCTACGCTGCCTTTGTACTGAACCGGTCCTGTTTTCACGTTTATGTTATTGATGGGATTTACTTTAACTCAAAAAACTCTTTAACTGAAAATTGGTAAGTTTGATAGGTACCTTATAAACTTATAACCCTGCTACCAATTAACGAAAAACGATAAAAGCTTTTGCAGCGTGATAGATTTTGGAACTGGTCAACACTATACCAGCTACAATAATTCCTGGATTTCAGTTCAACACTAGATACATTATAACACTTTACGGCTCTTCATTATAAGAATTAACGGCCCTTTTCCATTTCTAGAGCGGTTATATCCAGAAAAGGAGATCAGGAAAACTCATTTGATATCTTGAAAAAGATTGAATGGAAAATCATTCGAAAATATGTAATCAAATTCGCACAAATCAAATCAAGACTTATTTAATTTTCTCTTCTCCTTCTCTAATTCTTTTCCTTCTTTTTAAAAATACTTTGCATAAAATTAAAGGTAGAGCATCGTAACCGGGGCGGCGCGGCGTTGAGTGTTTAGGCGAGAAAGAGCATTATAGCCTAGAGTGTATCCAGAGACACCCAAATATACACAAACGCATTAGAATGCATTCAATACTCCCATCCAAGACAATTAGGCCGATCAGCCAACCAACAATCGTCTTTGCCATTGACCTAATTGTGTTGGGCGTTTAGTACAGTGCTGTTTGTCATTTCGAAATATTTGATGACAACTTCTGGTTGATAATTGTTGAAATTACGCAAAAAAGAAACACTTCCCCCTACAACACATATACATACATTAGATATACATACAACATACATATACCACACCACATTATATGAAACTAAAAGAGAAGTTTTGTCTTTTGACGAAGTCATTGACCAATGGAAACGCATTACAGGTCGAGGCAACAGTCACGTATAGGCTTTCTGCATTTAAAGCTCCTTCTAGTGACAAAACTTCTATATTATTTCCGTACTACAGTAATGCAGCAAGCGATTTTGGAAACTACATAAATAAGTACTTCTCTAAATGAAATCTGTCAGTAACACAGCGGGTCTGCAGTTCCATTCATCCATCAGCCCGTTTTCGTCCACTGCTGGACATAGGCCTTTCCCAAATTTCGCCGCTCATGTCGGTCCTCCGTCCTCCTCATCCAGCCGCAACCCACAACTTCCTTCAGGTCGTCGGTCCAGCGGGCACGAGGTCAGCCTACGCTACGCTTTGCCGTACGTGGTCTCCATTCTAAAACCTTTCAGCCCCAACTGCCATCATGTTGGCGACAAATATGGCCTGCCCACTGCCACTTCAATTTACTGATTCTGCAGGCTATGTCGTTTAGTTTCGATCTCCGACGGATCTCCTCATTTCGGATTCTACCCATCAGAGGTACCCGAAGCATAGCCCACTCCATAGCTCGCTGAGCGACCTTAAATCGGTGGATCAGGCCCTTTGTAAGAGACCACATTTCAGCACCATCCGTCATCACAGGAAGGATGCACTGGTTGTACATCTTAGCCTTTAATTTAGCCTGCAGTTAAGCTCCCTATTTATAAACGATTTTAACGGCTATGAGGGCTACATTGGCATTTCTTTGGCAGGCCGAAGCTCGACGATAGGGCTCACCACCCATCACGTTGGGGGCCTGTTTATTTAAAGTTGTATCCCCGGTTTTTGGCATGTCCCTTGACTTCAATCTTTTTTAGGGTTCCGTAGTCCGATAAGGAACCCTTATAGTTTCGCCATGTCCGTCTGTCCGTCTGTCCGCGGCTTAGCTCAGATACTATGAGAACTAGAAAGCTGTAATTTGGCATGGGTATACATATTAATCACGCTGGCAAAACAGTAAAATAAAATTTGGAAAAAAAATGTTTTAAGAATACCTCCCATACACGTAAATTGGGGATGAATTTTTTTTCTCGTCTATCCCATAGTGTGGATTACCGTTGGATAGGTCATTTAAAACATTGTGAGTGAGTGTGTTAAAACCATTTTTCGATTTAGGGTTCCGTTGGCGAAATATTAAGCTTTAAAGTGCTAATTTTCGTTAGAGTCAAGCGTCCCCTCCCCCTGCTGGATAAACGGTTGTTTATAGATATGTGAAAAAATTCACAGATTTGGTATATATAATGAAGTTAAAAGGAAAACTATCACAGCTAAGTAGGCTTTACAGGTATACGATTACAGGTCGCGCCAAACTTTAGGCCGTATGGGCCGTTCTTCTAAATGTATGGGACTAGAAGTTTGGCGCGATCTGTATTAGTAGACCAACTTATAAAATGTGCTGGGCAACTACGGAACCCTACATTGCGCGTGGCCCGACACACACTTGGCCGGTTTTTTTATAGGATCCGTCCCTTTCGCACTGAGATTTTTTCCGCATGTATATAGTAACAACGATTCTCTACACTACACTAAAGGCGACTGGGCGAAAGTGGTCTATGGACCAATAGAAATAGAGTATTTTTTTTTTGAAAGTTCACATTTAGGCTACTTTGGGGGCAAAGCCTTAGAGTGGACAAAATACGAATAAAAAGTAACGATATACAAAAAGCAGGCAAAGCTCTACAAATACTATGGGCACCTAAAATTAGCGACAAAGGCAGAAAGGGGGCAAATACTGAACAAATCGTTCTGAGATATTTCAAGTAGAATATTAGTATTACAGTCAATGACACGGTAGCGTACGGTCTATAACTTCAAAATTAAACATCTAGGTAAGGCAAGGGTACTATTTTCGTATTCAGTGATGAAGATTCTATAGTGCATAGGGGTCAGATGCATTTCCGAAAATTTTGACTTTTTTCGTATGTGCCGCCTCTAAAGTGATATGAGTATGGGTCAAAGCAGCAGGTAACATGAATTGCTGGGGCCGCAGCATCAGCATCCAAGCTGGGGCCGAATTGCCAGAAACCTACAGCTCACGTTCTCACGGAACGATACCTAGAACGCCTAGAATAAACATACTTCTTTTAGAATTATCTGCTTTGTTGCCATGCAGCGGTCACCCGCCTCTCATAGGCCATGCACCGCTTTGCCACTTTTGCATAATGTAAGCATGACGCTGGACTGCAGCGCAGCATTCATAGCGGGCACTCACAAGATCCACTAGTGCTATAATTGTAGTTCTTTTTCAAACAGGAGTACTAAAGTGGGATGATACCTAAGTGCGACGTGTATCTAAATATCGGCTGACGTGGTCTCAGCATTGCTTTTACACGAGTTAAATACCTTATCACTAAGTCGCCCGATAACCTAACAGTTTCGCGTTTTGGAGAAACCCAGTCTATTTTGTTTATATCTTCTGTGTTATCAGTATTCGGTCAAGAGTCACATACTAGTTGTTTCACCCTACTAAAACTGCATCCGATCTGCATCATTGTCGTTGTTAAGACACGCTCTTATCGCGCACACAATGCCGTATGTGCTTAATAGGTATGTTTTACCTGTATACTAAAGTTACAAACTTTTGACCTGGTTTTCCCTATGAATGCCCGGCATTTATATTATGGTGTTGCGAGCTAAGACAATGCATCGAGTACAGCAATTAAACGTTGTTATCGATGTCCCAAATTGGTAGCGTAATTTTTATCGTAGGTATGTGATACGATCTATAGTGACTATGTGAACACGTGAGTGACTCCCGGGGCCCCAGTATGGGAGCGCAGGATGAATTGTAAATCGTCTATTTTCATAAGGATGAAAGTTTGACTGACGTGGTCCAAGAATATTTTAATATTCACTCGTTTATTTTAGGAATGATCCAATTACCGCGCCGAACGATAACCCGCACGCGAGGTTGTGGGAATTCCAAATCGATATTATCCCTATATTGTTTTCTTTTTTCGGTACGATAAACAACTGGAGTGGTATAAATTGCTATGCGGGCAGTCAGTCGCTAGACACTACACGGTCAACATTACCGCAAGAACATCATATAGACTTAGGAGTCCCGTGACATCCATCCAGAACTCAAGATGCAGTCCCAAGACAGAATACTCAGTTTCCCGGTGGACACCTTCACGAGGCGCGGGCCTTCTATACCCGAGGAGGCCCCTTTCAGCCCCGGCGAAATTCTGCAATTCAATAAAGCATACAAACAGTTTCTTCAGGCGGAACGACAGCTGGACGACCTGACTTTCCTTAACGGGAAGCCATGCCCCGTCCGCTACAACTTTGATCCGACGAGGCCAGAAGAAGATCGTCTGATGGTGAACTGGGACTGGCTCATGCCCTTATTTTGGGGGCCGCCGCCAGGTGAGAGGGATCTCGTGAGGGTGCCCACTATACTGGAGTTTGTTGAAAAGAAGATTCGCTTTTCGAAGTGCAAGGCGGTCGCCGGGGTCACCTGTTCCTGCGGCAAGAGGCCTAATGTAGTGGTACCACCGGGACGTGAGTGCAGGATCCCACAGCACTTTCATCATTTCTGCACGGCGCACGTCTCTGCGTGGATAACAAAGTACATGGTCCCGGCGATTCTGCTGAAAGAATCCCAAGAAATCTTTAGAGAGGTCATCCAGAAAGTGCATGAAGGTGATCCGCAAATCCTCGAATACTATTCGACGGGTGACCGGACGGACACAGAAATGTTGCTGCAGTCGGCTCGCAACATCAGTGATAATAGTGCTAAATAGTGCAGCAATGCTGCTGCAATGTGACGTTCGCTTATTAAAATAAATATTTGTGTTTATAATATGTTTCCTTTTTTTTTCTTGTACCCCTATGAGTGTAGGATGATGGAGAGTTGTGCAGGTAAGGTACTGAGATCATTCCCTCTGACGTTGCTTCAAGTTGAAATTTAGTTTCTCTCGTGACCACTCTATGTTAGATACAATCAAGTCAAGCTTGGACTGCACCAGATGTAACGTCTAGGTAACGTGCTACTAGCCGCTGCATAGCACGTCACATCACTAACGCAGATAAGTTGCAAGGCGTGATGATTAGCGTTATGTGCACATGGGATGCAAAGCTCCGTTATCACAAACTATGCTTGGCATATGCTTATCATATGTCTTGAGCAAGGCCTGAGTGTGCATTCGCCTCTGACTACGTGTATCTGCGACGTTTAGGTATGGAGCTGACCATACAGGAATATGAGACGTCTAAATAAGGTTTTTCTTAACTTTATATCTATGAATAACTGCATGTAAGCCGCAAACAGTATTATGACAAAGACCGGCGGCAATTGGTGTTACATCTGTAACTCCTTATGGACCGATAATACGTATGACCACATGGCACGCTATCGTTTAAATATGGAACAAACTATGTGTCACTACTCAAAAGATAGGTAAATATGATCAGACGACGGGACCTTCATCGAAATATTATTACAGGCTGCCGGCCGAACGTAAGTAGCTCCAGCGTATTACGGCAACCCACGTTTAGTTGGCACTGTCTTGAAATATTCGGGAAAACCCGTGCTATATTCATTTTATGATCTGTATCCGACTGGCGGCGTGTATTTCAAAACGAAATCAAAACTGATGAGTGACCATAGAAAATTACCGGGACATACACGTGTGCTTCATACACGTATACACCTCACTTATACTTAAGATTTGTCATTGTATAGGTGTTACAGGTTTGGTTAGACTATAATTCTAAATATGTATACTTTTCATGATTCCTGTAATGTTAGGACTATGGTATGACAGATACCTTACCTAAACACTGCACCGTACCTACCTATCGCTGCATAGCATGTCGCGGTGCCCCTCTATCGTGTTACAAAGTGTAGTGACCACGGTTATCTATGCATGGATGTAGATTGTACAACATCTTAGTGGATAGAACTAGTAAAATATATTATTATCATTATTAAACTAACTACCTAAATATCTAGTATCATGAAGGAAACTGGTATGTCGTGACATTTGTAAGTCGGCATGCATTTTGAAATGAAATAACTATGTATCGGGAACAAGTTTTTTTTTTTTTTTTTCAAAAACAAACACTCACATGCACAATATACTCAATACTGATGTACACAAATACCTAATACTTATTATATAAACAAATGATCATATCTATGATTAGCACTACTTCGGCCGGTTGAGAGTTCCACGCCACGATGCCTGCTGACGCAAAGCTTCTGCATACTGCATCAAGTGCCTGTCCAGTCGCCGCTGCTCTGCCTTCTGACGTTTTCTCTCCTCACGCTCCAAGTCTTGTCTGCGCTTTTCTGCTTCTTCTTCCGCCCGCTCTTGCTCCTTCCGAGATTTTTCCCCGTTGTCTCGATGAACGGCTTCTCCAGAGTTTCCGCTCATGGTGGATGATGATTTTGTGAATGATGACATGGTGATTATGTTAAGACTGATCGATTGTACACAGCCTTGTGATTATGGCGAGTGTATATGTGCTAATGATTGATTGTATATGTACTTTCCTCCATTTATACTAACCCGAAAACTACCTAACAAGGACTCGTTGTTCCATAATTATCGCGAATTTTTTCCCACTTGAATAAGCTCGTTATAATGAGGGATAATTCAAATACCGTGACATCATGGTGTACCGCAGTAACGACAGAATTGATAAGCAAATTAGGTAGAGAAACGTATTTTGTGGTAAAATGGCGCAATATCGATGATGTCAACGGGTAATACATGCATATATCGGCAATACCCAGTTATTTTCAGCTGAAAAGGAAAAAATTGATAAGGATAATGCATACAGTTTTACATTTTATTACGGGAGTCATATCATACACTGTGTTAACTTCTGTTAGCTAGCACAATCATGCTCCGTATGGAAAAAAGTATAGGTAAGCTTCAGTATGTGCTCGTTACGGTACAAATGCAACCAACGATTGTTTCAACTCTAACTGCAAGCACCCCGGCATGCTGAGTATGCACGCAGTCTTGCTACGTGACCTGCAGTCTTACTCGACTATGTTGTATGTTCTTCGGATGTTCGGCTCCGACAAGCTATCCCACTACAGCGTTGCAGCGTGCACTCATGTCCGCAAAGCAGTTTACCAAGCGAACCCGAGAGACTTGGGTTTTTGTTGAATCGTCCATGCACACCATCGTTAGGTGATGAACACTTAATTACCTCGGCAGGTGTACCTGTACACCTTACCGTAGGTATGCCTTACCGTAGGTATGACGTCAAACCTTATCGAACAATGGTGTATTGTTTCATTTTTCCGAACTATTAATATTTCAATAAACCCCACGGACAGGATGAGATCGGTTAATTAAGCCCGATAACATATTTAATTGAATGAGAGGAAATTAATATAAATACCATTTAAGTTCAGCGATAAGAGCGTTATCGCCGTCGCGGGTGGCCGTTCTAATGCTGTAAGAATTTACTGATATGGATGTTGCTACCTACAACCAATGCTACAACAAGGTGCACTTACAGGTTAACAGTAAAGAGTTTTTGCGCTCATATTCACAGAGACCTAAGGTTAGGCTTGAGACTAGGTCTCACTTTTACATAGCAAAACCTAGATAGAACTCAACAATCATATTTTTCCCGAGACCATGCACTGTGCATCAGAGTCGTTGCTCCGCTGTATACATTAGTAGCATCCCCCCTTTCCCCTGGTCCACCATTTTTTATTTTCACGCCGTACGCTCTTGTGTCACTGACTGTATTATAGTTTACTGAAGCAGCGCCTTTGAAAGATTGGGCGCGCTTGCAGCGATGGTATGAAAGTTCGTTTGCGCCGCTCCACTGCTCCACATTTTGTCTGTTTAGACGACCCCATTCTCTGATTGTACGAGTGTTTATTTTACGCTCGTTTTCGTTGTCGATAAATGCTGACTCTTGTTTATCTTATTATTTTATCTTATTCAATTCGGTTATTTCGACGAAAAATTACCAAAAACTGGGCTAATTTATGAATTTCGCCGTTCCTCGTAACGTTTGAAAACTAAAACTGCTATAAAACAAGTTTCAGCTTTCCTTTTGTTTTTGTATTTTTCCGGGATCCCAATCACTTTTATCCTAGCTTGAACCGCCGAAGCGTGAAGTATATTAAATCTGAACTAATCTAAGGTTGTCCAGGCCAGATCAGTTTCTCAAGTCTATATATTTAATTTTTAGGCGATTAAAAAACATAAAATAATTTTAACAAGCATCTTACTTAATAATTAACGTACTTAATAAGGTAAGCGATTTATATTTTTTTCTAAAATTATTAAACTTAGATTATGTTTTTATTGCGAAATCCATCGCTTTGGAATACTCTAAATATTATTATTAGAGTGCATTACAAACCAGAAAAGATAAATTAGAAACAAATGTAAAGACAAGAATTTGAAAAAATTCCTCGGGCCAGGATTCGAACCTGTGACCTACCTCTTGTTTCCCAGACGAGCGCGCTACCAATTGCGCCACCGAGGTACTTACCTAGACCGTTGAATTTTTCCACCATACTTGTCCACCGAATATTTTTTTAACGCACTCGTGAGCGTCAGTATGTGCATTACAAGCTGGTTAGATCAAATAGTCAAATAGTCTTATTGGTATATTTTTTTGTAAAACAGCTACTGTTAATATCTCCTGAAACAGAGCTGCTACTAAAAAAGGGACTTGATGTTTGAAATCAAGGAGAAAGTACATCTAGAAACAGAAATAAAGCCTGATGCAACAGGACCACTGTTTAGCAATTATACATGCCAGGAAAAACTAAGGTGATGTGTTAAAAAACAAAGATTTCCACAACTATGAGACTAGAAACAAACATGAAATCATTGTGGCCTTTACTAGATTAGCAAAGGTTTTAGATTTCTTGTATAATATGAGCTTTAAATTTTATAACAAAGTACCAGAAAGCTTGAAGAAATCCTTCAAGGGACAGATAAAGGCATTCCTATTAAGAAAGGCCTATTATTGTATTAACGACTTCCTTATGGATAATAATGCCTTTGCAGACTCTTAATAACTCATTTGTTAATTTAGTTGTAAGTATATCTATGACAAATTTATTATTTTACTTAATGCTATAAGTGACGGAATGTACATAATGTAACTACATATCATATTGTATACCTAACTAATAGGCAGCTAATGTTATTACGTACATATGTATATCTTGACTTTATATTCGTACAACAATATTATTTTATTTTGGCCCATTTGATTTATTTATTTATTTTATTCATTATATAAATTTAATTAAGGTGTGTCATTGTAAATTTTGACTTGTATAAGTGCGAATTATTTCGCCTATGTAGGTACTAAAATAAATGAGTCTCAAATAGTCTGAATCTGAGAAGAACGCAGTGCAGCATTATACAGGCATAGTAAAAACAGAATAGTTAGTATCTTCACATAAAGGAACCGAGCGCGGATAATATGTGTGCGTGCCAGTATGCACGAAGCACAGTACGCACACAGCGGCAACATTTATGTCTGTTTTGCCGTTACAAGTCAGGGCGGCGCTCCACAGCTCGCACCGCAGTCGCGCTTTCGCTACAAAACCAAGAGTAAGGGACAACCCTGCAACAGTAGGTATTTAAGAGTCGCGAGGCGCGGGAATTGTCCTACTTTTCTGTTTTTACTATGGCACAGGGAGGGACCCGTCATTGTTAAGGTGGTAGATACTACAAATATACTACATATTACAAATACTGCCCAACCCTGCAACAGTAGGTATTTAAGAGTCGCGAGGCGCGGGAATTGTCCTACTTTTCTGTTTTTACTAAGGCACAGGGAGGGACCCGTCATTGTTAAGGTGGTAGATACTACAAATATACTACATATTACAAATACTGCCCAACCCTGCAACAGTAGGTATTTAAGAGTCGCGAGGCGCGGGAATTGTCCTACTTTTCTGTTTTTACTATGGCACAGGGAGGGACCCGTCATTGTTAAGGTGGTAGATACTACAAATATACTACATATTACAAATACTGCCCAACCCTGCAACAGTAGGTATTTAAGAGTCGCGAGGCGCGGGAATTGTCCTACTTTTCTGTTTTTACTATGGCACAGGGAGGGACCCGTCCTTGTTAAGGTGGTAGATACTACAAATATACTACATATTACAAATACTGCCCAACCCTGCAACAGTAGGTATTTAAGAGTCGCGAGGCGCGGGAATTGTCCTACTTTTCTGTTTTTACTATGGCACAGGGAGGGACCCGTCATTGTTAAGGTGGTAGATACTACAAATATTCTAAATATTACAAATACTGCCCAACCCTGCAACAGTAGGTATTTAAGAGTCGCGAGGCGCGGGAATTGTCCTACTTTTCTGTTTTTACTATGGCACAGGGAGGGACCCGTCATTGTTAAGGTGGTAGATACTACAAATATACTACATATTACAAATACTGCCCAACCCTGCAACAGTAGGTATTTAAGAGTCGCAAGGCGCGGGAATTGTCCTACTTTTCTGTTTTTACTATGGCACAGGGAGGGACCCGTCATTGCTAAGGTGGTAGATACTACAAATATACTACATATTACAAATACTGCCCAACCCTGCAACAGTAGGTATTTAAGAGTCGCGAGGCGCGGGAATTGTCCTACTTTTCTGTTTTTACTATGGCACAGGGAAGGACCCGTCATTGTTAAGGTGGTAGATACTACAAATATACTACATATTACAAATACTGCCCAACCCTGGATATGCGTTAGATGAGTTTTATCAATCTTGAAGATTCCTTTCAAATCTAAAAGTAATATTCTCCATCTGGTCTGTCTGCTAACATAGCAAAAGCTTTTAAGGAGAATTAAGCTAAAAGAATGTCGAAGCTTTATGGTGTTTTAGGCTTGTTTTAGGTTTAGCGCGTTGTGGATTGTCTTACTTCTCATGTTTATCTGCACTGAACAACCCTCCATGCAGTTTGTTTGAACAATACATTAAAGTCTTGGGGCGAACACTTTACCTACATCATACCTGTATATGGACTTGCTCTATGTTGTGGGATGTTAGTAAATGAAGCCTGTTTGGAAATGCACGTGGGCATTTCTAGCGTGTGCAGCCTGAATTTTAACCGAAAACCTAATGAACCTGTTTCTTGTAATCCTACCCAACCGCCCGAGTCAAACTGCTGCATTATTGTCACAGTTCAAAGCTACTTTGGAAATAATTTTGTCACGACAAGTGAAGATGTTGATAGCGCTCGTTTACATAAACAATTAGGTAGGTGACCCGAGCCAAAAACACGAAAAACCACATTCTTCATACATTTTCGTACAGTTATTTTTTACAGATATAACTCTTGCTTGTAAAGTGTTCTAAAATGAGCCTTGGTGGAGATAAGATTCAAGAAAAAAAAAACAGTAACTACCGCAAATGGACATATAAATACATAATAATTTGGGCATTTTTATTTTACTTTTTTATCCAATAGTCTTATTTAGAGCTCTTTGTTTAAGAATAAAAAATATCGTGGCCTGCTAGGGAACATATACTTCAGAGCCGCAAGGTTACGTCAAATCTCAGAAGAGCTAGATGATAGTAACTCCCGCAAGCCGCAAGCCGCATTGTGCCGTCACCTTTAGATTAATTAACTTGCTCTGACAGCTGAAACCGAAGAAACTTCTGTACGCGCCACTGAAACACAATGGCCGCTAATTAAACATAGGAACCGACAAATTTATCCGTACGTCCGAACCGCCCTATCACAACGCAATAAGAACTAATTTAATCTGTGAACTTGATGGATACGGACCGCATCCAAACCAAACCGGACCTAATTGAAAAGTCGGAACTCAGCCCCAAGGCCTAGAGAAAGAACGACCTCTAGAATTGGGTCATCTAACGAGCTGAGACGCTTTATTGAGTATCCAATTCCTGCCTCCTCGCATCCCGATGTAACTAACTTCTCTAATATTCAAGGACACGCTTTTCCTGGTTACGCGTTATAGTTTCTTCGTGTTTTCCTCGATTTTCTTAGGATCCCCTCAAAAACGGAAATGCTTACTATTCCTTACAGCAAAAATTCTCCCAATTTTTTTTTAATATTTTTAATAGGGAGATTAAAAGAGGTATGTTGGGTAAAAATAAGTTGGGACGATTATTGATGATTTTGATGCCAATGAACTTACTGTTTAAAATATGCATTATTTGTAACCGCAAGAAAGTACCTAATAATATTTATCTTTAATACATCGGGAGTCAAATGCGATACCACAAGAAAACGTTTTGCTGTGAACTCGATGACGTCATAAAAGGGTCGTAAAGTTTAATAGCTTTGCAATGCTCGGGTAAAGTCAGGTAATACAAGGTAAGGGTCTTTTATCAGTTTATTGAGTCATGGAAGTACGTACTTTGCTATTTGTCTAAAGGAAATTATATTCGTAGCTACTGATGCTTTGTACTGTAGAGAGTACCAAGGTTGGTTTTAATCCATAAATAGTGTACATGGGTTTTTGCTCAAATAACCTTTTCAATGCAGGTGCTCGAACTATTTTATATGCACCAAAGCCGTTGTCAAAGTTATATAACTTTACCACAATATCTGAGACCCATGGAATTAGTATGTACTGCGTTGTACGTAGTATACAACGTGAAATTTAAGTCATTTTGTTAACGAAAACTGGTGATAGTACTCGTCAACCTTGAAATCGTGAAAAAGATATCAGCTGTTTCATACATTTGGGTCGAGTATGTATTGCACTTTTCCATGAAACAGCTAATCTGTTGTGGTTTTAGGTTTGGGTCCATTTGGGTCCTGCTAAACCGTAATTCATTCTTCCTCGTTTGAAGAATCTAGTAAAACCACAAATACTTCTGCCAAAATATATCGCACACTCTGATTATAACAAAATCTTCTGAAGTTATTTCAATACTGAGGAAAAACTTACCAAAGTTTTAATTTCTTTTCATGTCGAGGTATAATAGTAGTTTATGCTATAAGTGTGGTAAGGATCGAGGCAATTAGCTTCGGGAACGATTTGAAACACGAGCGATAAGCGAGGGTTTTAAACGTTACGAGTAAGTTATTGCACTTACAGTACTTATAGTGAGAGTAAATAAATGAAACGTAATAAAAAAAATAAACAATTATTATTACTATTATTTTACGTAAGTTTTCTATTATGTTACGAGTAGTGAAAACTTGTAATTGGCCGTAATTTGTTTGCTCTGTCTTATATTTTAGTTACGCTGTGCTGTAAGTTTTCCTTAAACATGAGTAAATAAATAAAAACAAAAGATAAATGCAAACTCCGAATAAACTTTAGGCGGGCGTTCTTTTTCTTTTCATGCAAGTTACCAACTTGACGGAAATAAGCTGCTTTCAATTTGATGCGTTCGTAGGCTGCTTTCAGTCATAACATAACATAACATAACATACCTGCTTGGTCTTGCTTTCAGTGGTAGGCGGTTGTCGTCCGACGATCAAACCGAACGCAGCCTACGAACGCATCAAACCCACAGACATCCAATAAACTGTCTACGAATAAAACCATCAAACCCTCAGACTAAGGAATCATCAAACCTCAGTTCAAACTGAAAGCAGCTCATTTCTGTCAATTCTATCTATGGTACACAAGAAAAGACTGCAACTTATTAAAAAAAATAAAAAAACACACTATTGTGGTCTCGGCATTATACAACGTGAAATTTAATTCATTTTGTTAACGAAAACTGGTGATAGTACTCGTCCATATGAACAACTTTTACTATGGAGCTAACCCTGAAATCGTGAAAAAAATATCAGCTGTTCCATAGAAAAGTTAAATAGATACTCGACCCAAATGTATGAAACAGCCGATATTTTTTTTACGATTTCAAGGTTGACGAGTACTATCACCAGTTTTCGTTAGCAAAATGACTTAAATTTCACGTTGTATACTACGTACAACGCAGTACATACTAATTCCATGGGTCTCAGATATTGTGGTAAAGTTATATAACTTTGACAACGGCTTTGGTGCAAATAAAATAGTTCGAGCACCTGCATTGAAAAGGTTATTTGAGCAAAAACCCATGTACACTATTTATGGATTAAAACCAACCTTGGTACTTGTGGTACTTTACCACGACATATTACGGGTACGGAACCCTAAACACATTATGGTACATAACAAATGACCGCCTTTAAGATCTTAGCGCCATCTATCATCTTGCTAAGGAACCTCGGTGCAAAAAGGTTGACAAGCTACTCTTAGCGCCATCTATTTCTTCGGTAAAAGGTGTCAAACAAGTCTTCTCAGAAGGCTCTATGGTTGCATCGGGACATTGGGTTTAACTTTTTTAATTTAAATATTTATTGTGGTAGAGGTTGTAAAGTAAATAGTAAACAAATTCTATGAAAATTTAAATTTTCTACCGATTATGGTTTAAGGGCTTGTATTGGGTCTTTCAACGGTTTTTGTTTTAATATGCTGAGTCAACTACTTATCTGATCAATGTAAAAGTTGGACACGTGTTTTTTCAGACCTTTATCTTTCCATTGTCAAGTCGGTTACCTAATTGGACACATTACCCTCGATACATTATATTTTTGAAAATGATTGCTTTTTAAGTTATTTTTTCGTTTTATGTCTGAAATTACTGCTATAACAAGAATACATGGTTTTTTTTCCGATGTTAGGTGAAAAAACTCCTACATCAAATACTTTTTCGTAAAATCCAAAAAACCTCGAAAATTCCCTGATTTTGCGTGCCGCCAGCGCGCGAAGCGAGCGTTCTAATGTAGATTTTCTGACAACATACTGAAGTTCAAAATCGCTCAGTAAGATTATCGTGCACCAGGCGTAAGGCCTTAAGCTATAGACCCTGTGACAGACAGACAGACAGCGGAAGCTTAGTAATAGCATGGACGAACTGATAATTCTGTATCGTAAAATCAGTTGCCAAACCGAGTGCCTATCGTCGAAAACATATATATCCGCTTATCTAAGGATACGTTCGCACTTGAAATGAAGTCACAGTTCGTAAATAATTCAATACACATTAAAGGCTATTTTTGAAGTTCATTTTTAGGGATCCGTTTCCCAAAGGGTAACCAACGCGACCCTATTACTAAGACTCCGCTGTCCGTCTGTCGGTCCGTCTATAAGCAGGCTGTGTCTCAGGAACCGTGATAGTTAACCATAGTTGGCAATCGATTCAAAGATACGTAATAGGCCCGCAGTATAGCTAGCATAGATGACACGAATAAAGAAAATTTGTCTCTCGAAGAAACGTCTGACCAATGGACACGCAGGACGAGTCGTTTTATCGAGGCGATGATCACGTGATAAAGCTTACCTGCATTTCCATTGGTCAAACGTTTCTTCGAGAGACAAAACTTATCTATTTATTTTCGTCCATGTTAGCTACGCAGAATTTCCCCATACCAAACTCAGAGTAAGCATTTTAAAATTAGTAATGAAAATCATTTTTTCTACCGGTATGGTCGTTGCGGAAAAGTATTTAGTTTGATCGATAGCACATTTGGTTTCATTTACTTGTCTATTTACATTATGTAGGTCAGTCAATCTGTTTATAAGGAGGTGTTACCTCTCCCACACCAAGTTTTGTTTTTATTCCATTTTCTATTCTATGTGGACCTTATGACCTGAATAATTAAATCGAGTTCTGCACTACAAGCACATTTTACCTGAAAAGTTGCCTAATTTGCAACCCTCGGCCTGAATAGAAATTAAATTTTCAGCGAATATCCAAAAACTGGCTTTTCCTTGTTCAAATGGGGTTAAAAAATTTCGCAATCACTGGAAAGTATCGCCTTCGCTTCCACTAACTGAAAAGGAGATTTTGTTTTCAAATTATAGTTACCTGTATTTTTTGGGGCTATATAAAAATAATGCAGGACTTTATGGTACGGCGTAGCAAGCTCTATGACTCCATAGTTTGTGCTACGGTGGGGTAGCAAGCGCTATGACTCTATAGTTCGTGCTACGGAGCCGTAGCAAGCGCTATGACTCCATATTTTTGCTACAGTGGTGGCATGACAAGTGCTACGACTCGATAGTTTTTGCTACGGAGGCGTAGCAAGTGCTATGACTCCATATTTTTGCTACGGTGGGGCATGACAAGTGCTACGACTCGATAGTTTTTGCTACGGAGGCGTAGCAAGTGCTATGACTCCATATTTTTGCTACGGTGGTGGCATGACAAGTGCTACGACTCGATAGTTTTTGCTACGGAGGCGTAGCAAGCGCTATGACTCCATATTTTTGCTACGGTGGGGCATGACAAGTGCTACGACTCGATAGTTTGTGCTACGGAGGCGTAGCAAGCGCTATGACTCCATATTTTTGCTACGGTGGTGGCATGACAAGTGCTACGACTCGATAGTTTTTGCTACGGAGGCGTAGCAAGTGCTATGACTCCATTCCATGTGATCGATCGGCGCTCTCGGTGATCGACTGTTACCTGTGTGCGGACCTTGCGTGATTTGTTGTTGCAAATGACGTAAGGTCATATCGAAGTGGTACAGTGCAAGAAGTGTTAAAAAAAACGCTATCGGACTTGTGGTGGCTTTTACTACAAAGCCTATGTTGTAGTGATGTGAAGAAGTTAATCAGAGCTCAGGTGTGTGAATCATGCGTCAATAAAACGCCGAACAGGCCTCAGTAACTGAATGTGTATTCAACCACAACCACAGTAGCATCTTTATTAAGATAAATCAATAAAAAGTTGTATTTTGTCTACAAAATTGAAAAAGCTGTAGATGATTTGACGGAGAGTGTTGATTTCTACGCTGAACAGTATCAGCAAATCAGGACAGAATGCACAGATAAAATGAAAAAAATGGAGAGCAAAATCTCTGACCTTCAAAACAGAAACATTGGTGTGTACAATCTGTTCAAGAAGAAATGATAAGTTTAATATCGAAATCATTGGACAAGAAAAGAAGGATGAAAAAATTATGGACGTGGTCAAGAATGTTGGTAAAAATCCAGGACCTGAGGGGACCGTTGTCGAAAACATCGAATCAGCGTGGAGGGTAGGTGCACTGCGGAGCGAGAATGCGGCGAAGCCACGTCCTTTGGTTGTTGCTATGCGAACTCGCGTTGCCAGGAATGTATGGATTAAGGCCCGAAAGACAATAATTACCAATGAGGGCGGAAAATCACCTATTTACATCAATAAGTACTAATTAATGTTGTTCGGACTGGTGTCCATTAACAACAGGTGTACCGCAAGGTGGCGTCTTGTCTCCATTACTTTTCTCAATATTTATAAACATCCTAGCCAAACAATTATCTTCTCACTACCACTTCTATGCTGATGACCTACAGCTCTATGTTGATGCACCTGCAGAGAGCATTAACGAAGCAATCTGCTCTTTGAATAAAGATTTAAGTACGTTATCGATATGGGCTCAGGCTTTTGGCTTACTGGTAAACCCCAGTAAGTCACGGGCTATCATTATAGGTAGTTCTCGTATGTTGTCTAAGATTGAAATTGACCAAATGCCAAGGATTATATTTGATAATTCTGTAATTCCTTACACAGATGCAGCGAAAAACCACAGACGTATAATATAGTAGCAAACCTAACATTTATAATAAACGCATAGAGTCGACGCGTGGCAATTTTAGCTCAGTGAACTTCGGGCTCAAACAAAATATATACTAGAGATTAGTTTTCCTAAACTTTACAAATATGTTCCAAGCATAAGCCAGTCAAAACAACCCATTTTTATACGTTTCTTTTACCATGGAGCCTAAATGTAGCTTATTTTTTGTATGGAAACTTGCCACGCTATTTAATCCTTATGTTTGGTCTGCTACTTATTAATAATTATATGTCTCTGCGAAAAACTTGGGAGTGATGTTTGATAGAACGATATCTTGGGCTCCACATGTGGAATCTTTAAGTAGAAAGATGTACGGTACCTTTCACGCATTGAAACACATGCAGAGTTTTCTGCCAATCAAAACCAAAATTATGCTAGCACAGTCTTTTCTTCTCCCAATTCTAGATTACGCAGACTCTTGTTATTTAGACCTCACTGAGGAACTTCGCAATAAACTCGAACGGCTTCAAAATGTATGTATTGTCTTCATTTCTTCTCTTCATAAGTACGCTCATGTCTCAGAGTTCCGTTTTCAGTTAAATGCTCACATTCTTTCTCTTCTCCATAGTGTCATAAACAATCCCTCCGCTCCAACGTTTCACCTTTATTATTGAACGTGGGCGTGAAATGCGCACGTTCAACAGTGAAAGATTAGCCATTCCCGTAAACAAAACAGGTTTTTATAGTCACTCATTTACGGTACATGCTGCAAGACTGTGGAACCGATTGCCTGTATCAATACAGACGTTGAAAAATATAAAAATATTTAAAATTAAAGTTAAGGAATTTTTCTCCGCGGAATACTCATAAAAGTAGAACTCAAATATGCAATATTATAATTATAAGTATTATTATAATTTTTGTATGTTTATTTATTATATGTATGTAGGAATGTATTAAGTATGTTCATGTATTGTATATGTAAGTTTATGTCTTAGATAACTCTATTTAATAACATATATTTTTTATTGATCTATAATTAATGTAATTCGCAGTATTTTGGTTAAAAATCGGGTTTTAATCTGGATTTAGGTGCTTAAGATCATTGACGTCCTACTAAATGGACCTCGGGCATAGACATCTTATAATATTATTCTAATACACTAGACCGGCCTTCTGCTTGAAACGCCGTCAAAAATTTCGTAACCATTCGAATTTTATCAAAGACAATATAGAAATATAAAATTAAAAAGTAAAAGTTTGACAAGTTGGCGTTACTTTGTTTACATGTTCCGTGTAGGGATGTTCCGATACCCACAAGTTATCGATACTTACCCATATAAGTAGTACTCAAATAATTTTTCCAGACTACTCATATGAGTACCTCTAAAGTATCGATACTTACTCATATCGACACTCCTTAGATTTTTTCATGGGACAGTTAAAATAGGTTTTTTTTATTCGGAGTAGTTGTTAAAAGTAGGTAGAGAAGTATTAAATGAATCATCTTTTATTAATTGCAAAATTATTTTAGAACCCGTTATCTTGTCGCAACGACGCGACGACACAACGGTAGATAGGGGACAAAATGGGTACACCTTCCTCCTTTTGGCCAAATTCGAAAAATATATTTGTTGCTCCCTTACTGGTCGGACTAGTTGAAGTAAAATTCCTAGTCTAGGCTGTAAGGAAGCAAAATATATATCGTCACTTAGCAAACAACACCACGCAAGTAATTTTTTCGTACTTTACAGGAGAGACACAAAACTATTTAAAATCATGAATTTAAAAGATAGAAGACTCAGTATATTGTTTTATGTGTTTTAGATAGGTACTATTAACCATCCGAACGTATAAAATTGTTTAAATCGAAGCACACTTTAAAGTTCTATCCAATGGCATTTAAATCTCAAAACCGGCAATTTTCGACTTGCGCGGTGTTGTTTGCTAAGTGACGATATATATATCGAATTACACCAAAAGGGTAATTGGAGCTTGTTTCTGTTCACTAACCGAGTCTCCAGTATGAATTTGGTCTGTTAATTTAATTTCACCTTGTCTACCTAAAATTATAACATAATATTTACCAAAATTGCTATAAATTTTGGGTGTTCGGATTATCAAGGCCCTACTGTATATAAAATGTCCTATATAAATTTTCATATTTTTATATCGGGTCGTAATTTTAATAAAGTTTATAACAGTGACATTTCGTCCTCTTACTACCCCGTCATTGCGACAAGATAACGGGGTCTAGTTATAATACTAAATAAAGAACTCTTGTTTCTGAACTTCTGTCCATATTTTCAATTTTGGTGGCGCTGTTCGAAAACAAATACATACCAACAACAAGCCAATAATGAAAATAAATTAATTACTTTACAACAATTAATATAACATTGTTACTGACAATAATAAACTAGGTTTAAGGTATAACTTGGTTTCTCTGAATTATATTTTATCGATAGTTACCTATAACTAAGGTTGAAATAGGACATCACTTAAACGTCATCATCATAAATTCATAAGCTATAAGTACCAAAAAGGCGACATCCGTCGAAGGTGATATATGAGAGCCACCTATTAGTTGACAAAATTACATGGTGTACCCCGTTACCCCCTCGCACCCCTATTACATCTGTTCTCGATAGAAATGTTCATTGTAATAATTTGGTGTTAGGTTGAGGTAGCTCTCGAAAACGTCAAAATCACGTCGGTACGCTGTCAGAGCCTGACACCTATCCATATATATAGATCAGTGACCTCGGGTCAACGACCTTAATTGTATGGACTCGCAGTTCCCTGTTAAACTTATGCCACAGTCAGGGGTTTGTTCCGCTTAATCGTCGGATCACGCCCGCTTATCTTGACATCTCTTTTGCACGCGTAGAATTTGTGTTTGCTATCCAACTCTCAATGTAAGGCGGGCGTCCTCTGACGATGAAACTGAACGCGGCCGGGGAATTCACGTGTAAAATGGATGAATAGGTGAATATGCGGGCGCCCGCGCAGATGCCCTACGAAACAATCTTTACCTAATTCCGTTTCGTCTCTGAGAGTAAACCACTTATTTAGGCTCGAAAACGAAAGGTCTGTTTATTTGAAGTAAAACAAAACTTTAAAAAGATGGAAATTATTTAGGTAAAATAAATTAAACATTAATACTCTTCCATGAACCATTTATTAAAATAAAGTTGAAAAAATATGCCCATACACTTAAACAGGGCGACTGGTAATTAGATGCAATCCCTTGATGGGGTTGTAGAAGAGAGCTATTTGCAGTCGATTCGACCATATAATGCCTTATTCAAAAGTGAACCATTTCTGTGATATTTTGAATTTAAGTTTTTTTTTCTAAAGTAAACTTTAAAAAATTATATGATAAAGCGAGCCATTATTTTACATTTCTTTTATTTGTTGCACTTTGATAACATCCCAAACAATAAACAATAGCCCTAAAATGCACATTTTTGACGTAAACCTTGACACTGTGCTCCTAAACAATTGAGAATTCTTGAAAATTACAAAAGATTTACACAAAAAGCTAGTTTAAACAAAAAGTCTCTATGCAATTTTCTGTGCGTAATAGCTTGAAAATATCCGCATTTTTTTGCTTTCGAATGAGGTACAAAAATCTCAAATTGACAGAGGAATGATAAAAATATGGCCAAAACAATAGGAGCAGGTAGAATATTAGAAACAAATCTTATGCATAAAAATATAACTTATAATCCATTGTTTCCTAATTTAACCATTAATGATTTTTTTTTTTATTTAGAAAAAACATCGTTTACGGTTAAATATTAGAAACAAATCTTATGCATACAAAATGTAAGTTTATAATCCATTGTTTCCTAATTTAACCGTTATTAATTTTTTCTACCTGCTCCTATTGTATTGGCAATATTTTTATCATTCCTCTGTCAATTATTACTTATGAAACGTTACGCCAACAGATTTTCTTGTCTTCCTAGAATAGTTTTTAGGGTTCCGTAGTCCGACAAGGAACCCTTATAGTTTCGCCATGTCCGTTTGTTCGTCTGTCCGCAGCTTAGCGCAGAGACTATTAGTACTAGAAAGCTGTTATTTGGCATGGATATAAATATTAATCACGCCAACAAAACAGCAGAATAAAATATTGAAAAAAAAATTTTTTTAGTGTACCTCTCATACACATAAACTGGGGATGATTTTTTTTTATTATTATCTATCCCATAGTGTGGGGTATCGTTGGATAGGCCGTTTAAAACATTGTCGGTGTGTGAAGACCATTTTTCGATTTAGGGATCCGTTGACGAAATATTAAGCTTTAAATTGAAAATTTTAGTTATTGTGGAGCGTCTCCCCCCTTGCCGGCTAAACGGTTGTTTATAGAAATGTGAAAAAAATCATAGAAGTAGTATATGTATAATGAATTTAAAAGGAAAACTATCACAGCTAAGTAGGGTTTACAGGTTTACGAATACAGGTCGCGCCAAACTTTTGGCCCCCTATAATGTATGGGACCAGAAGTTTGGCGCGGTCTGTATTAGTAGACCAACTTATGTGTACCAGGCAACTACGGAACCCTACATTGCACGTGGTCCGACACGCACTTGGCCGGTTTTTGCAGTATCGAAGAATTGCAATTTGGCATTTTTTAAAGTGGTGATTTCTATCTGACATCTGAAATAATAATAATAAAATAATGGCGTATGCCAACGTTATGTAGAAATAATTGTTCAACAATTTTAGCAAATAGAGCCCAAATACGACTGCCTTACTATTCCTAGTTCCAGTACTGTCTCCTGTCTAAATTTTATTATTCGCCGTGATAGAAGCCACAGTAGTACGATTATTTGAAATTTTCAATTGGCTTCTTATCGCGGCGCAAAAACTCTAGGTAAATCCTTGTGACAGATAGACAGACAGACAGACAGCGGAGGCTAAGTAACAGGATCCAGTTTGACACACCGTCGGTACAGAACCACAAAAAGAGGCAGTTCTATCTGCATTTTCAATATTTATTGCCACCGTAAGTTTGTCACATCTGTAATACTATTTCTTTTAATCTATGAGAAACTGGCAATTATACTCGCTCTAATATGATTCTGGTAATGAGTAAGCGAGATGGATATACGAAATGGCTACTAGCGTTTTTACGATAAAATACTGTTTTATTGGAAAATAAACAAATTAATAACTAACCCAAAATAAATATAAACTGACTATTTTAGTTCTTGTGTTAATTTTCACCGGTATTATTTCACGAAATAATTCGTATATTCGTACCTTCAGCGTTGGTGGCGTTATCTAAATAGCGTCCACTTCTCTCGCTCGCTTGCAAGCGACTAAATGAGGTTTAGTCAGTTATCCAAACTTTGAAGCGCAATGTTTCAGTACGGAACGCCTTGTCTAGTGAATACATTAAGGTCGTTGCCTCGGGTATAGTAAAAAATTTACCAAAAAAGTGTCCTTAGTGAAGTGACAAAATAATAAGTAACAAAACATTTTAATTTGAATCGTATGTCCTTGCCGCACGGCTTAATTTTGATTGACGTGTGATTATTGCCCTTTTTAAATTTTCTATGGTTTTCGTTCTCTTTTGGTTCGGACACTTTTGAGCACAGACCCGATGTCTATTTCAATCGACGTCAATGCTTATGATATTTAGTTTCGGATTTAGGTTAGTTTGAGAGCAAATGTCAGTGTATTTAAGCAATTATGAAAAAACACAGGGTTGGACAACAGCAGTAGTTGGAGTTGTGGCGGCCATGACAGACGCTTACTGTCTTGTTATTGGTTGACCGGTGCTTAGTCGAATTTGTTTACAATGACGTTTGGATCTAGGTGAGTATGAAATAGAGCTCAATATTGATGTCGATTTTTCTACTAGATTCGAATGGATATAGGATAGTTTGATCTACGAATAATGTTCCTACTTATTAGTGTCCGTTAATTCAAAAATATGAAAATTTTCCCTGGGTGGATCTAGGTGCATTTGATCTTTATCGACTCACATTGAGTTAGGTTTTTGCATACGAAGACAAAATACGCATCTAAGAGCGAGCGAGAAATAGGTAATAAAGGGTCTTGACAGACAGACGGACCGATGGATGGACGGACGGACGGTCAGCCAGAGAGACGGACCACAAAGTGATCCTATAAGGGTTCCGTTTTTTCCTTTTGAAATACGGAACCCTAAAAATTGGTCAAGTGCGAGTATGACTCGTGCCCTGAGGGTTCCGTACATGTCCTTTAAAACACAAACTGTTTCCACATGCAGTTATTAACGACCGTATTAACTTGACCCGTACGATGCATTAAACTCTATGTATCCTAGGGGTCGTTTCTAATATCGCCCTATATAATTAAACTAGCTTCTGCCAGTGGGTTCACCCGCAAGGCCTACAGGAACTAATTTCTTTTTTTTTTCAGGATTAAACATTTAAGCGCTTTCACTCCCCATCAATTGAATATAGATAGGTTATAATAGGTATGATATACATAGGTATGATATACATAGGTATGATCTACATAGGTAGACAAATTGACAATATCCCAAGTAAAGCAATAAAGACGAAATTCTCCGTAAAAATAAACTAATCTCTAGAATGATAGTTGCATGGTTTTACACGGAGGACGGAGGACCGATATGAGTGGCGAAATTTGGGAAAGGCCTATGTTCAGCAGTGGACGAACACGGGCTGATGGATGGATGTATAGATATGGTTTTACAACGAAATACTATACCCACCGCAGTATTTATTTTTGTTAACAATATATATTGTTTTTTCCTCCATCAAGTGCTATATAGGTACACACCAGACTACTCCTATTGTATTTAATACAATTTTCGAGTAAATCGACCCAGAAAATAAAAAGTTTCACAGAAAATTCAACCCCCTATTTCACCCTCTTGGGGGTAGAATTTCGGAAAACCCTTTCTTATTGGATACCCTCCACCTGACATTCTGAACATACCGACGGAAATTACGAACACTTAGAACAAGCTTTTACAAGAATAATGAAAAATGGCTAACGACAAATTTACAAAAATTATGAAAACAGGTTAGTAGGCATGAGTTTAGATAAAATAGTGTATGAAACTATACATAACTACGCCTCGTTTTATAAACTGACACTTGTATTTTTAATAACATCTTATTCTAACCAGTTTCATAAACTACTATTACGACAAGAGGACTTTCTGCGTTGCGTTAATAGTGAGTGCACGTGCGATCGTTTTTTTTTTTTCTTCCGAAAATCTGAAGTTTTTCATTTTTTTTGGGCTTTTTGGATGCTTTTTTGTTTGTATTTGTCGTTGTGCTTGTCCATTAGATATTGGTAAGTCTGCTTTTTAATTTAATTTTCTCAAAACATGGATGAGAACCACTTGAAACCTCCGGACCCTCCGGACCCTAATGTTTTCCCTACCATATTAACTGTGACTCTTCCAAGTTCAAGTTCTTCTAACATGGAGGAATCGTCTCGCCAAGAACGTAAAAGGAAGGATACAAATGGGGAAGTTAATGAATCCACGCCAAAAGTCCCTAAAAATATTGGTCGCCAGAAGTATTCCGCCATGGATAAGGCTCCGTTTCTTGTCCATGTTTCGCACAGCGAACCTAGCAGAGACTCAGGGACATCATTACATCCAGTTAAATTTGGTCTTGTGCTTTTAAAGAACAATGTTCGTAATGTACTTCCGGATGGCATTAAGAAAGTAGGCAGGAATAAGGTTTCAGTGGAATTTAAGTCCCCAGAAGATGCTAACTCGTTTCTGGAAAACAGTTTGCTATGTAGGAACAAACTTACTGCCTCCATCCCTTCATTCAACATTACCAAAATGGGTGTAGTCCGTGAGGTCCCTAGTGACTGGACGGATTCAGAGGTAATGGAGTTTATGAAAGTCCCCACTGGCTTTGGCAGAATTTTAAAAGTACGAAGAATTAACCGTAAGGTTATGGAAGACGGTACACCAACATGGAAACCAACTCAAACTGTTGTTGTGACCTTTGATGGACAGTTATTGCCTAAAAGGGTTTTCATTTGCTACTCTTCCCTACCTGTTGAACTCTACACATATCCAACAGTTCAATGCTTCACATGTTGCAGATTTGGTCACACCAAAATTCTGTGTAGATCTCAACCTCGCTGTTTCCGATGTGGTTACAACCATACAGGGGACAGTTGCAATATTGATGAGAGGGATGCATTCTGCATTCTCTGTTCAGGGAATCACTTTGCCACAAACAAATCTTGTCCTGAGTTAGGTAGACAGAAAGCTATTAAGAAGGCCATGGCAGAACACTCCATCTCATTCCAAGAGGCTAGTAAACAATTTACTCCAGTTAAGAAAAGCTTTGCTAATGTTGTCAAAACTTCTCAATCTCTTAACTCTCAGAATCATCCTCCCCCCTCCTCTCAGTTCTCTCCCATTAGGAACTTATCATATAAAAAAACTGTTTCCCGTTCCCCAAAGACCCGTCCAGTTCTTTCACCTGGGTTTGATAGGCAGGCTCATAATTCACTCCTCAATAACTATTCATATGAGCCATCTCAGAATGGCTGTGCTATCGCTCCTCAAAAGCCTGAGGATAAAACCTCGGAACTTATTGATTTCCTAATAAGTACATTATCTTCCTTCATCAGTAGCACTCCAAATTTACCTGACCACGTTGCCCAAAAATTCAACACTCTTTTATCTCTCACACAGTATGGCCCACCCAAATCCCCTGACCTTTTTACAGTGGAACGTGAGGAGCGTTTCACATAAAAAACAAGAAATTTCTTATTTGCTGGGTAAGTTCAGCCCAGCAGCCTTTGCTGTTTCAGAGACATGGTTGTCTCCTAATCAGCATTTTCGTGTCCCTCAGTACAGATGTATACGCAAAGATAGATCTGATGGTTATGGTGGCTGTGCATTATTTGTAAATAGTAAATTTCCATATTTTATTGTGCCTCTGCAGATTAATAGTGATGACATTAATGTGGTTGCTGTTGGGCTGGAGGGAATTACAATTGTTTCCATGTACATAGCTCATCCTAACAATGATATTTTAGCTATTATAAGAAACATTTTTTCAAATCTACAGGGTCCTTTTATTGTAATGGGAGATTTTAATTGTCATCATTATCGTTGGGGTTCAGAAAAATGTGACTCATTTGGCAGTGGTCTGGTTGAGATTTTGGATGATTTGGATCTATGTACGCTAAATGATGGCCGAGCAACACGACTTACTAGACCAGATCAATGTAAAAGCTGTGTTGACTTGACTATCTGCTCATTAGACATAGCATGTTCATTGCACTGGGATAGATGGGATTTAACTCATGGAAGCGACCATTACCCTCTTATTATTAAAATGCCCCAGAGGTTTACACCATCAAGAAATATCAAACCACTCCTTAAGTATAGACTACCTAAAGCAGGTGATTCTAAATGGAATCGTTTTGCTGAAAGCTTAGATAGAAATATTGAAGCTTTGCCAGTATTTGATATAGCAAACCCCTTGGAATCATACTCTAAATTTTCTGAGGCTATTTCTAATTCTGCGGACAGCTGTTTTCCACTAAAGAATGCCGCGTCTAAAAAGATAAGTTCTCCACCTTGGTGGGATAGTGAGTGTACTTTGGTAATCAGGGCTCGAAATGAGGCAGAAAAGACATATTGTAAATGCATGACTATTGAAAACCTAATTAAGTACAAGCAGGTCTTGGCTAAATCCAGATGTACTTTGAGAAAGAAAAAACGAGCTGGATGGATTGCTTTTTGTACCTCTCTTTCTCCATTTACTCCTATCTCTACTGTATGGAAAAATATCAATAGATATAGACGCAGTTTTAATCCTCAAAATATATCTCCTATTTCAAGTGAGGTTGCCAAAGCATTCTATGATAGGATTGCTCCTCCTGATCC
Source organism: Ypsolopha scabrella (assembly GCA_910592155.1). Lineage (NCBI taxonomy): Eukaryota > Metazoa > Arthropoda > Insecta > Lepidoptera > Ypsolophidae > Ypsolopha > Ypsolopha scabrella. The sequence goes on along the minus strand of OU342968.1, from coordinate 9,738,328 downwards.
TCCGACTCCTAATAATTTTCCATCTATCAGTCCTTCAAATGATCCATTTGATTCTCCTTTCTCGCTTGACGAACTTAAGACTGTTTTATCTCAAGTCCATGACTCCGCTCCTGGTATTGATGGATTTCCATATTCTTTTATTTCTCAAGCAGGCCCTAAATTTCAGCAATACTTTCTGGATTTACTAAATATCTGCTTCAATAATGGTTTTATCCCCGATGACTGGAAAACCCAAATTATAATTCCGATCCCCAAGTCAGGTAAGGATTCAAATGACCCTAATAGCTTTAGACCCATCGCTTTATCATGTGTTTCTCTGAAAATATTAGAATACCTTATTAAAAATAGGTTAGAGTGGATAGTTGAAAATAGAGGCATTCTCCCTGCCTCACAATTTGGCTTCAGAAAAGGCAAAGGTACAATGGACAGTATAGGGATCTTAATAACTGATATTCGGATAGCCTTCAGTAAAAACGAGTCAGTTACAGCAGCTTTTCTTGACATATCATCAGCTTATGACAGTGTCAATCTTTCTATTCTCAGGCATAAGTTGCTAGAGCTGAGAATCCCTGCTAAGATGATACAGTGTATAGGTTATATTATGATGTCTAGATCTGTTCAACTAAGAGTACCAGGGGAACATTTTGATCCCAGAAATGTTTCTAAAGGCCTACCTCAGGGGTCCGTTTTAAGCCCCTTACTTTTTAACTTGTATACATATAATCTTAATTCATCTCTGAACTCCAATTGTCATCTTTTACAATATGCCGATGACCTAGCTCTGTATGTCTCAGATATATCAATCTTGGATGCTGCTGAGTCCATGAACCTTTCTCTTGATTCATTGAATCAGTGGCTACTTGATCATGATCTCTCCCTTTCTGCCTGTAAGAGTTCAGCTGTTGTTTTTACCCGGAAAAGGACAATGCCTGAATTAGAAATTAAAATTGATGGTGCTCCCGTTCCACTCAAAAATAAAGTTAAGTTCCTTGGAGTAATATTAGATTCGAAATTATCCGGAGTTTACCATATAGATCACATTCTACAAAAATGCGATAGAGTAATCTCAATTTTGAAGGCCCTATCAGGAGTTTGGTGGGGTGCTCACCCCTATTGCTTGAAATTAATTTACAATGCCTTAATTAGAAGTATCATGGATTATGGTACTTTCTTGCTTGAACCATGTAGTAAACAAGCACTTCAAAAATTAGATAAACTTCAGTCTAGAAGCTTACGTATAATATCGGGATGCATGAAATCCTCTCCCGTTAATGCATTACAGGTAGAATGTGGAGATCCCCCACATGAACTAAGAAGGAAGTTCCTTGCTGATCGTTTTTTGTTTAAATTAGCTTCTGTTTCTTCGCATATCCTGTTGGAAAAGCTGAATATCCTAGACCAAATATGTCGCACCAGTGCATATTGGAACAATAAAGACATCCCCTTATTACTAAAAAGTTTTCATAAGCTTAATAATCTTCCTGGTCATATTATACATTTTCCAAAATTTCCTATTTTTAATTATGATTATGAAATTTTGCAATATAAACCCAATGTTTTACTTGGTTTTGGTATTCGTAAAGGTTCTCCTTCTGCTAATTTAGATTTTCGGGATATCTTGAATAACCAATGGGTCGGATGGGATCCTTTTTATACTGACGCTTCAAAATTTTCAGACTCTGGCTTTACCGGGGTAGCTGTCTACTACCCAAGTTCCAAAATCATCTTGACTTACAGATGCCCTCCTCAAACGTCAATTTTTACTGGAGAATGTATAGCTATACTGGAGGCTATTAATTTTATTGAAGCTCACTCCATCAAAAAATCGTTGATTTTTTCTGACTCCTTGAGTTCCTTAAGTGCCTTACTACAAAATCAATTTAAAAGTAGAACTAATAGTAAAATAATTTTAGAAATCAAGTCTGCTCTATTTAGATGTGCTAAAAAGCAACTGGATGTGTTCCTAGCTTGGGTTCCTAGTCACTCTGGTATATCTGGAAATGAATGTGCTGATCGCTTAGCTAAATATGCTTGCACTCATCAGACTGATCCAAAATACAAAAATTTTTATATTTCTTATGACCTTATGAATACTGCAAAAACAGACATTCATTCATCTTGGAACGAAGACTGGAACAGGAGTAGCAAAAGAAAAGGTTCCTTCTATGCTCAGGGACAACCAGTAGTTCAATGTAAGCCATGGTTTTTTAAATTTAAAAAAGTTTCGAAGCGCGTTATTTCTGTTATTATTAGGCTGCGCTTAGGTTTTTGTTGTACTCCAGTATTTTTGCATAAAATCAGAATCCGTGACAACTCGCTTTGCGAATGTGGACAAGGAGATGGTGACCTTAACCATATATTTTTCCAATGTAAATTGAACCAGAAGTCTTTTGATTTATACAAATTACTCCCGAAAATAAATATTCAACTTCCTGCAAACTTTTCTACTATGATTTCTCATTTTTCAAAGGATCTTATAAGGGCTTTAATTAGATTTGTGAGAGAAAATGAAATTAAATTATAGGTGGTGGATTTAAGTTTTTTTTTTTTTTTGTGTGACTAACTTTTTTTTTTTTTTTTTTTTTTTATAAGCTTTCATATTTATATTATATACGTATAGTATCTATTACTAACATATATGTTGTGTTTGATTCAGCATCTACAAGGTCAACCTCTTTGTTGTATATATTTTTTATCGGATAGTGCGTTTGCAATCTATTACGTGACACTGGCAGAATAGTCGACACCGGCTTCCGTTGCCATAAAAAAAATTGAATTGAATTGAACTACTATTACATCAAACTTGGGGTTAACAATAGTTAGAGATCTAAACTGGAAATACCATATATTATAAAAAAATGTTTGTAATAGACTGCGAATATTTCGAGTAATTTGTAAATCGTTTCTGTTTTCTATTGTGTTTCATAAGCGCTCGTGGAACTGGTTTGAGCTCTATAGCTCGTTCGTTTTGAGCTACGGATTGGCCAGCTATGGAGAATTTTTCCTACATACATGAAATAAAGAAACTACGCGTGAGACTTTTGACACGCCTAGTTAGGAAAAAAGAAAAGTTGAGTTGTAACAAAATATACGATAAATTGTTCAAAGTTTGTAGAATTACGCCAGTATACGTTAAAATAAAATATTTAATAGCTATACAAACGTTCCAAAATCTCACTTGAAGATTTAAAATCCCATGGTTACCCAACCCGTGGCAAAAGTAAACTGAAATCTAAATACCTACGAGGGGTGGCTGATATAAAATCTCCTTTGTTAAAGAAAGTTTAAAAAATGTTACTGGCCACTATATTCTCGTATTCTTTGTTTATTCCTTTTTTAAAAATTATGACACTTATTTGTTTCTACGAGTTCAATTTTTTTTTGGCGCGTCTTCGTTTTTATCAAGTTGCAATAAAATTAAAAATGGATAAAATTGAGTATCGCGCTGTGATTAAATTCCTCGGTAAAGAAGGGAATACGCCGACGCAGGTCCGAGAGCGCATGTTTAAGGTGTTCGGAGATTCATGTCCTTCCGAATTTGTAATAAAGTTTTGGTCAAAGCAGTTTAAACAAGGCCGTGTGAGCTTAGAAGACGATCCCCGTAGTGGAAGGCCCATTTCTGCAGTTACCGCAGATAATGTGGAAAAAGTGAAGAAACTGATCCTTGCCGATCGGCGAATTAAGCAGTGGGAAATAGCTAGAGATGTTGGCATTAGCAAGGAACGAGTTCATGAAATAATTCATGAACATTTGGGAATGTCCAAGGTGAGCGCACGTTGGGTGCCTAAAATGTTGACCCCGTTTGATAAGCAAAGGCGTGTGGAATGTTGTCAGTCATTTTTAGACTTGGTAAAGGATAAAGAGGAAGAAACTATCTTGCGAATAGTGACCTGTGATGAAACTTGGATTCGTCAGTGGGATCCCGAAAGCAAACAAGAATCGATGCAATGGAAATTTAAAGGGGAAAAACCACCAAGGAAGTTTAAGGTCCGGCTGTCAGCGGGCAAACTAATGGCAACCATTTTTTGGGATGTTGAGGGGATTCTTATGATAGATTACCTGCCAAAAAACACCACGATGAATGCTGAATACTATGCGAACTTACTTGACCAGCTACGCAAAAAAATAAAAGAAGATAGGAGGGGCAAACTTAGCAAAGGCGTTTTGATTTTGCATGATAATGCACCCGCGCACACGGCCTTTAAGGCGCGGTCATCTCTGACAAAAAACGGCTTTACAGAGATCAACCACCCACCCTATAGTCCAGACCTGGCTCCCTCTGACTACTTCTTATTTAAAAATTTAAAGAAAAATTTGAGAGGGCGCAGATTTTCAACAGACGAAGAGATGAAGGACGCTGTGAATGACTATTTTGACGAACAAAATAATAATTATTATTTTAATGGTATGCTGTCACTTATTGACAAATGTCGTAAGTGCATTTCAGTTGCAGGGGACTATATTGAAAAATAAAAAATAAATTATTAATCCATGTATTTTCTTTCATAGTCAGGTAGATTACTTTTCAGCCACCCCTCGTATATTGTATACAAACTATTATGGAAAAACAACGGGTGCCTACTAAATACCAAAAATATTTAATTCAATACCAGGGGATGTTGACGAAACCTTAAATAGCAGAATAAGAAAACTTAATTTAAAAAAATATTTAAAAAGGGGCCTACTTCGGTCAATTACATATATGTAATTGACCGAAGTAGGCCCATATAATGATTCTAACATATTTTTTTTTTATTATTTCCGACTTTTCATGTACGGATGCCAGTAGTTTTGATACTGATATAAGAGCTGCCAATGGTAACCTATTATGCAGGCGCCCGTACTTTGTCTCATGTATTACCTGTACGTAAATAAATATATATAATAGTGTATAATGAAAACAGACATGTACCGAGAGTATAGCCGATGCAGTTTGGCTTCAATATTGTAAAGAAAACCTCTGTTATGTCTTTTGGTAAATAAATAAATTCATTCATTCATAGTTTTTGCTACGGCTTCATGGTTTTTGCTACGGTGGCGTAGAAAGATTCACGACTCCTTGGTTTTTGCTACGGCGTAGCAAGCGCTACGACTCCATAGTTTTTGCTACGGTGGCGTAAAAAGATTCACGACTCCTTGGTTTTTGCTACGGCGCGGCGTAGCAAGCGCAACGCCTCCATATAGTTCTCGCGTTTTGCTGACTTAAGTATGAAAATAATCAGGATACATATATCTTGATGAAAACCACTTGTACACTGTACAGGATACATATACATTGCATTTTTAAAGTTTTTACCTACATAAAGTAAAATTATATTTTAAAAATATATAGGTGCTGTAAAAGCTCATAAGTTTTTTGTTATTTAAGATATATAACGGTGGAATAAAATGTATTATAAACAATAAAATATACTCAAGATATATTTCGGGCCCTGGCTATATAAAAATATAAATTATATTTTGTGATATTAAAATATTTTTTTAATTAATTTCATTTAAGGTGCATCAAAGTTTTTACAAATTTCCGACCATAAAGTCTGCTCGACCCATCGATAAACATTACAAATCAAGAATGGAAGCTAAAATTATATTTTTACAACAATAAATATTCAAACTAGAAAAGCTTTACAAGTGAGTTTCCAATCCGTGTGGCTGGACCAACCAACTGCCTTCCTAAAAACTTGTAAGCTTAAAAATACCAACTCTAGCACAAAAGGGAAGTCATTAAAACACCAAGGAAAAGTTCTCGATACCTTCAAGTTTAATTTAGAAGTGGGACACCCCCTGCCACCAAGGAATTAATTCATGTACTCCTCGACCAGTATTGAAAGACCCCTGAATCAGCAGTATTATCCGCTGTTGCTTCCTCTTGTGATATAAAATCGGGAGACAGGGAGCTCAATTAGAGTCGGACGGAACTTTGATCTAAACTTTACGTATTGCTGAGGAGAGTCTGATAAACTCCATGAAGTCAGAACTTGTTTTTATTGTTAATTGTGATTCTGGACAGATAATTGAAAAAAAAAACGGCCAAGTGCGTTTCGGACTCGCGCACAAAAGGTTCCGTACTATTATCTAAAAAAACGGCAAAAAATCATGTCTGTTGTATGGGAGTGCGCGGGTCCGACTCACACTTGGCTGGTTTTATTATCTGTTTTTATAGCTGCAACAGAAATACATCATCTGTGAAAATTTCAACTGTCGAGCTATCACGGTTCATGAGATACAACTTGGTGACAAAGGGACAGCGGAGCCTTAGTAATAGGGTCCCGTTGGTTACCCTTTGGGTACGGAACCCTAAAAAAAAACACTTAAGAGCTGCTTACACTGCTAGAATCGAAAGAAGTCCACAGTTTCTGTCAAGAAATAAGCATGAAAATGCCCCAATCCGCGGCTCTTTAGTGGTGCGTATCTAAAGCTGGGCACTATTTACAACTGCAATATCATAGTGTAGTCCATACATCCATCCATCCATCAGCCTGTTTCGTCCACTGCTGGACATAGGCCTTTCCAGGATTTCGCTACTCTTGGCGGTCCTCCTGGAAGAAATTCTCATACTCAAACACGCTGGGCAGGCGGGTTGGTGAGCGCGGTGCCGAAACCCTTGCACCAGTGACGCCGCTGCCCGTCACCAGTCTAATTTATACATATAAGGCCCGGCAATTGGGGATGGATATACCGCCATCCATCGGTCCCAGACAATGGTGGGCTGCCTGGTTTTTTTGCCTGAGAGTGGTCCTCTTACTCTCCCCCGAATAACTTCGGGAGGATTTGCGAGTAAGATGGTGGTACCACCAAGTCGAGCCCGGCATCAGCTCTACCACCTATAACCACCCATAGTGTGGTATCTACGAGTAATTGGGGAAGCGCTTTTCACATTTTAAACATGCAATGCGTGAACGAGGGTTGTTCCAACAGTATTATAGGTATCGTCATACCTATATATATCTTTGCTAATAGTAAAGTAATAAAAACGAATTAAAATTAAATTAAAATAATTATTTATATTTAAAATTTTAAATGAAATGGGATATAAGTATTTTTTCTCTCCGTCTGTATGTTCTGGTTTGACTTGCGAACCACTTAACGTACTAATGGTCAACATATTGTCTATAAGGGGTGTTGATAAAATTACTACCAAGACGAAAACAGTTGATACTATTCAAAGATTGAAAGACACTTCGACGCGAGCTAAGCCGCAGGCAAAAGCTAGTCTTAATGTGCGGATCGATCAAAAGTAGTAACTTTTTCTTTAATAATTCTATAATGTTAAATATTGAACATGTAACAAATTTTATAAAATCCCAACATGCGTTTTAACAAAACGAAATTTTTTTGGCAACTTTGGCAACTTCGGAATACCTCAAGAAGATAAACAGTCCTCTCTGATATTAAGAAGCAATAATCGTATCTTTCTTACCAACAAAACCAAAGAAAATTTAATGTATAGGTATATGTCGAAGTTGGATCGTATGTAGAATCACCTGTTTAACAAAACCACAAAATAACTCCGTTATCAAAAACAGCTATACGACTACGTTCATCTGGATTTTAAGTTCACACGTAATGTAAAAAAGCTTTCAACAAAAAGTCAAAAATAGGTGCAAAAATAGTGACAAGCAAAGCGAGGAGGAGCCTGTTAGGATACGGCGATCATAAATTCGGGAGCTGAGCGAAGCGGAGTAGAGCGAAGCAACCCCTATAGTTTTATCAAAACTTGAAATATAACGTTAAATTAACTTAACCCTGTTGTATTGGTTGACAAAAATCAAGAGTGTGAGAATCACACGACTGTTTTAATACCTAGATATGTTCTAATTCATACTTTGCTTTATGTGAACTCATGCTATAGGTACCTACCTATTTTCCAATCCATAATACCTTGGTAACAGATACAGGTTGCTGGTAAAAGATAGTTCATCATTCTTGTTGTTCATGAACATGTGGTCAGACATTTTTGCCTAGAATAAAACTTTTAACCAGCAAAAATACAGTAAATGTTAAATTAATTAATAACGTACCTAAATTATGGCGCAGAAATCTAGAAGTACACTGCGCATGTGAGACAAGGGTTCGGTCACACGTTTTACTATCATTCAAACCAATCGCAGACCGCAGTCCATCGCGTATTGGTTTGATCGCAAGTAAGACCATCATTCGAACCATTTCCTAACAAAATAAACAAAAACTAAAAGAAATAAATCATATTATCGGCGTAGCACCTGTACAACTCATACAAAAAGCTTGCATTGTACTTTCTATAAACTATTGAATGCAGCATTGATATGATTATCACTACTGTGTCCAAGTCACCTTTGTAAGACCACTACTGACTTCATGGCTCTGATATGGCATAACATAACAGTTGTACAAAGCGGAAAACAATGTAGCCACGTTCTCCAAAGTTATCTGAATGCAATACTGTAGTTAGGTTAAAAGTTGTTCTGTGTATATAGATCAGGACTCGAAAATCCCAATACTAACTCCTGTCCAGCCCTTGCTTTGATTCCGACTTCTCATTCTAACTAGAGTCCTAAAAAGAGAGATCAGAGCCCAGCTGGACAGAAGTTTGTATGAAGTTTTCAACTCCTTGAATATTCATCTTCACTCACGCGTCCCTGACACATATACATGCGTTCAGACTTTGACGTAGCCGATCTACGTAGCGGGCTAACTAGACTCGTAGCACCTGCTACGCCGTAGCAAAATAGAGAGTAGTAAACATATTAAACGCTTAATAATAAAATATTAAGGCGCATTCCTACTCTAAATTAGCAACTGGATGTGTGTGAGTACAAAAATCGACGGAAACGACATTGAAGGAACATTTATATCAGCGCGTATTGCAAAGTGGCTGTTACAACGATCGCTGCGTCTTCGGATAGCACAAAATAGGAGAAAATCATACTTTTCAAATGGCTGCCATGAATGGTTTTTTAAACTATATGTGTAGATCTACTTATTGTCTATAGTATGGTGAAGGTATCATTAAATTCCGAAGGAGTAAGAAAATGCTTGCGTTAATCATAGGAAACTTTCGATAACTATCGATTAGTTTTTGTCAAAAGAAAATATATATTTTTTAATAAACATGGTAATTATTATTGATTATGATAAGCCTATTATGTATTTTTTGAGTGTTTAGATCGGCCGTATAGAAGGCCTTCAAAGACAGGTCTAATGTTGCAGTTTGAGTATACATTTACAGTCAATGACACGGTAGCGTACGGTCTATAACTTCAAAATTAAACATCTAGGTAAGGCAAGGGTACTATTTTCGTACCCAGTGATGAAGATTCTATAATGCATAGGGGTCAGATGCATTTCCGAAAATTTTGACTTTTTTTGTATGTGCCGCCTCTAAAGTGATATGAGTATGGGTCAAAGCAGCAGGTAACATGAATTGCTGGGGCCGCAGCATCAGCATCCAAGCTGGGGCTGAATTGCCAGAAACCTACAGCTCACGTTCTCACGGAACGATACCTAGAACGCCTAGAATAAACATACTTCTTGTAGAATTATCTGCTTTGTTGCCATGCAGCGGTCACCCGCATCTCATAGGCCATGCACCGCTTTGCCACTTTTGCATAATGTAAGCATGACGCTGGACTTGCAGCGCAGCATTCATAGCGGGCACTCACAAGATCCACTAGTGCTATAATTGTAGTTCTTTTTCAAACAGGAGTACTAAAGTGGGATGATACCTAAGTGCGACGTGTATCTAAATATCGGCTGACGTGGTCTCAGCATTGCTTTTACACGAGTTAAATACCTTATCACTAAGTCGCCCGATAACCTAACAGTTTCTCGTTTTGGAGAAACCCCGTCTATTTTGTTTATATCTTCTGTGTTATCAGTATTCGGTCAAGAGTCACATACTAGTTGTTTCACCCTACTAAAACTGCATCCGATCTGCATCATTGTCGTTGTTAAGACACGCTCTTATCGCGCACACAATGCCGTATGTGCTTAATAGGTATGTTTTACCTGTATACTAAAGGTACAAACTTTTGAACTGGTTTTCCCTGTGAATGCCCGGCATTTATATTATGGTGTTGCGAGCTAAGACAATGCATCGAGTACAGCAATTAAACGTTGTTATCGATGTCCCAAATTGGTAGCGTAATTTTTATCGTAGGTATGTGATACGATCTATAGTGACTATGTGAACACGTGAGTGACTCCCGGGGCCCCAGTATGGGAGCGCAGGATGAATTGTAAATCGTCTATTTTCATAAGGATGAAAGTTTGACTGACGTGGTCCAAGAATATTTTAATATTCACTCGTTTATTTTAGGAATGATCCAATTACCGCGCCGAACGATAACCCGCACGCGAGGTTGTGGGAATTCCCAATCGATATTATCCTTATATTGTTTTCTTTTTTCGGTACGATAAACAACTGGAGTGGTATAAATTGCTATGCGGGCAGTCAGTCGCTAGACACTACACGGTCAACATTACCGCAAGAACATCATATAGACTTAGGAGTCCCGTGACATCCATCCAGAACTCAAGATGCAGTCCCAAGACAGAATACTCAGTTTCCCGGTGGACACCTTCACGAGGCGCGGGCCTTCTATACCCGAGGAGGCCCCTTTCAGCCCCGGCGAAATTCTGCAATTCAACAAAGCATACAAACAGTTTCTTCAGGCGGAACGACAGCTGGACGACCTGACTTTCCTTAACGGGAAGCCATGCCCCGTCCGCTACAACTTTGATCCGACGAGGCCAGAAGAAGATCGTCTGATGGTGAACTGGGACTGGCTCATGCCCTTATTTTGGGGGCCGCCGCCAGGTGAGAGGGATCTCGTGAGGGTGCCCACTATACTGGAGTTTGTTGAAAAGAAGATTCGCTTTTCGAAGTGCAAGGCGGTCGCCGGGGACACCTGTTCCTGCGGCAAGAGGCCTAATGTAGTGGTACCACCGGGACGTGAGTGCAGGATCCCACAGCACTTTCATCATTTCTGCACGGCGCACGTCTCTGCGTGGATAACCAAGTACATGGTCCCGGCGATTCTGCTGAAAGAATCCCAAGAAATCTTCAGAGAGGTCATCCAGAAAGTGCATGAAGGTGATCCGCAAATCTTACTATATTATTCGACGGGTGACCGGACGGACACAGAAATGTTGCTGCAGTCGGCTCGCAACATCAGTGATAAAAGTGCTAAATAGTGCAGCAATGCTGCTGCAATGTGACGTTCGCTTATTAAAATAAATATTTGTGTTTATAATATGTTTGCAAAGCTCCGTTATCACAAACTATGCTTGGCATATGCTTATCATATGTCTTGAGCAAGGCCTGAGTGTGCATTCGCCTCTGAGTACGTGTATCTGCGACGTTTAGGTATGGAGCCGACCATACAGGAATATGAGACGTCTAAATAAGGTTTTTCTTAACTTTATATCCATGAATAACTGCATGTAAGCCGCAAACAGTATTATGACAAAGACTGGCGGCAATTGGCGTTACATCTATAACTCCTTATGAACCGATAATACGTATGACCACATGGCACGCTCTCGTTTAAATATGGAACAAACTATGTGTCACTACTCAAAAGATAGGTAAATATGATAAGACGACGGGACCTTCATCGAAATATTATTACAGGCTGCCGGCCGAACGTAAGTAGCTCCAGCGTATTACGGCAACCCACGTTTAGTTGGCACTGTCTTGAAATATTCGGGAAAACCCGTGCTATATTCATTTTATGATCTGTATCCGACTGGCGGCGTGTATTTCGAAACGAAATCAAAACTGATGAGTGACCATAGAAAATTACCGGGACATACACGTGTGCTTCATACATGTATACACCTCACTTATACTTAAGATTTGTCATTGTATAGCTTTCAGGTTTGGTTAGACTATAACGATGTACAAAACATCATTCTAAATATGTATACTTTTCATGATTCCTGTAATGTTAGGACTATGGTATGACAGATACCTTACCTAAACACTGCACCGTACCTACCTATCGCTGCATAGCATGTCGCGTCGCCCCTCTATCGTGTTACAAAGTGTAGTGACCACGGTTATCTATGCATGGATGTAAATTGTACAACATCTTAGTGGATAGAACTAGTATCATGAAGGAAACTGGTATGTCGTGACATTTGTAAGTCGGCATGCATTTTGAAATGAAATAAATATGTATCGGGAACAAGTTTTTTTTTTTTTTTTCAAAAACAAACACTCACATACACAATATACTTAATACTGATGTACACAAATACCTAATACTTATTATATAAACAAATGATCATATCTATGACTAGCACTACTTCGGTCGGTTGAGAGTTCCACGCCACGATGCCTGCTCACGCAAAGCTAGTGCATACTGCATCAAGTGCCTGTCCAGTCGCCGCTGCTCTGCCTTCTGACGTTTTCTCTCCTCACGCTCCAAGTCTTGTCTGCGCTTTTCTGCTTCTTCTTCCGCCCGCTCTTGCTCCTTCCGAGATTTTTCCCCGTTGTCTCGATGAACGGCTTCTCCAGAGTTTCCGCTCATGGTGGATGATGATTTTGTGAATGATGACATGGTGATTATGTTAAGACTGATCGATTGTACACAGCCTTGTGATTATGGCGAGTGTATATGTGCTAATGATTGATTGTATATGTACTTTCCTCCATTTATACTAACCCGAAAACTACCTAACAAGGACTCGTTGTTCCATAATTATCGCGAATTTTTTCCCACTTGAATAAGCTCGTTATAATGAGGGATAATTCAAATACCGTGACATCATGGTGTACCGCAGTAACGACAGAATTGATAAGCAAATTAGGTAGAGAAACGTATTTTGTGGTAAAATGGCGCAATATCGATGATGTCAACGGGTAATACATGCATATATCGGCAATACCCAGTTATTTTCAGCTGAAAAGGAAAAAATTGATAAGGATAATGCATACAGTTTTACATTTTATTACGGGAGTCATATCATACACTGTGTTAACTTCTGTTAGCTAGCACAATCATGCTCCGTATGGAAAAAAGTATAGGTAAGCTTCAGTATGTGCTCGTTACGGTACAAATGCAACCAACGATTGTTTCAACTCTAACTGCAAGCACCCCGGCATGCTGAGTATGCACGCAGTCTTGCTACGTGACCTGCAGTCTTACTCGACTATGTTCTATGTTCTTTGGATGTTCGGCTCCGACAAGCTATTCCACTACAGCGTTGCAGCTTGCACTCATGTCCGCAAAGCAGTTTACCAAGCGAACCCGAGAGACTTGGGTTTTTGTTGAATCGTCCATGCACACCATCGTTAGGTGATGAACACTTAATTACCTCGGCAGGTGTACCTGTACACCTTACCGTAGGTATGCCTTACCATAGGTATGCCTTACCGTAGGTATGACGTCAAACCTTATCGAACAATGGTGTATTGTTTCATTTTTCCGAACTATTAATATTTCAATAAACCCCACGGACAGGATGAGATCGGTTAATTAAGCCCGATAACATATTTAATTGAATGAGAGGAAATTAATATAAATACCATTTAAGTTCAGCGATAAGAGCGTTATCGCCGTCGCGGGTGGCCGTTCTAATGCTGTAACAATTTACTGATATGGATGTTGCTACCTACAACCAATGCTACAACAAGGTGCACTTACAGGTTAACAGTAAAGAGTTTTTGCGCTCATATTCAGAGAGACCTAAGGTTAGGCTTGAGACTAGGTCTCACTTTTACATAGCAAAACCTAGATAGAACTCAACAATCATATTTTTCCCGAGACCATGCACTGTGCATCAGAGTCGTTGCTCCGCTGTATACATTAGTAGCATCCCCCCTTTCCCCTGGTCCACCATTCTTTATTTTCACCCCGTACGCTCTTGTGTCACTGACTGTACCTTAACGGCAGCGTCCTTTAAACGCTTTGTACTATCAAATCATTATACTGATAGGTATGTTCTATTCCCTTCAATACAGTATTCATCAATCGATTTAACCTTAATATTTTCCGTGCAAGATCAGGTTATGAGATAACCGCAGCTTCGATCCTCGTGCGAATGAGATGATAGGATTACCATAATCCTCTTTTAACAACGCTTTGTACATATAAATGTTGTTCGTGAACGTGATATCATTCTCGCTTGTTCTCAAGAATACACACTCATGATGGGTGAAATTATACCAACAAATTCTTCATCTTGCCTCTCTGTTTATATTTGTTTATAGAATTTAAGAAAATAATCTAACCCTTTTAAAATCTGAATTCGTCTTCTATATGCAGCCGAATTACGAAAGTATTTTATCGTGTACAATGTATAGAGCAAAATATACTGTGTTATATTTTATAAAAACTTCTAAAAAAATAAATAATATAATAATTTCCAAAAAGATATTTTTAATTGCAATTCTGCCAAAGCTAAAAGCCCTCATATGATTGTCTTCTAGGTTTAGTACATTAAAATTTCCGTTTTCTTTGATGTGAGAGAACTACTTTTCTTCATGTATTTTCAGGTTATTATTATATAATAATTTATATATAATATATATATAATTAATAATAAATAATTATATTTAAAACAAGGACGACGAAAAATCGCTATTTTTTATACAGACTGAACCAAACGAATGCCCCCTGGAGGGAAAGTGCCCTGAATATTGAAGATAGCGAATTGTACTTAAAGGAACCTTCATTTTATTTTTTTAATAAAGAAAAACTGATAAAAAAGTTACCTGCGTTTTTCCTGCGTCTTTTTCGTACTTCTAACATTATACATTTTTGGATACGAGTTTTGTTATTTAAATGTAAAATTTCATGGTCTTCCTTTAATTTACGATACTACGTTACTTGGAAGAATTTGGTTATAATGCTTGATCCTTTCGATCGGTATCTTAAAAGTACAGAATTTTTTTTACACATTTGTCCAGTTCGATTCCCGGTTCAAGCAGGTGTTTTTTTTTAATTCTTTGAGTGCAGTTTTCTTTAACTTTAAAAATAAAACAAACGTTTCTTGTAAATCTTTAATATTTAAGGTACTTTCCCTCCAGGGGGATAACGCAATCGACTTGGCAGTCAAGAGCTTCCAGGTTTGAGTCGATTATCGATATCTTTACCTCTACATTTACTAATAAACGTTTTATATCGAAATTATATTTAAAGTGAAAAATTCTTGTTTTCATAAATCAGACTAATATTATAAATGCGAAAGTTTGTGTGTGTGTATGTTTGTTACTCTTTCACGCGGAAACAGGAAATTTAGAATGGATATAGCTTATACCCTAACTTAACACATAGGCTACTTTTTATCCCGGATTAAAGCACGTCGTTAAACCGAATAACCAGCGGGCGGGGCTGCGGGCAAAAGCTAGTAAATTAATAAATGTCGCAGTCCAGAAGCCGATTCACCAAACAGATAAAGATAAAACTATACGCGGAAGAGAGTCTCAGCTGTACAACATACCCACATACAATATTTATAATTATCTTTTATTCTTGTGTATCTACCTACAATTAATGTAAGGTATAGTTTGAAACGAGTCAATCTGAAAATCAGCGCTGTAACGTTCCTACCTAACTTATATCAAATGCTGAGATTGATCCATTTTGCAAACAAAATGATTATTAGGATGGTTAAATTATTAATAATTTTTAGTTTTTGTTTTGTGGCAACTAAATAAATTTATATTTTTATATATCACGCCGATTCACGCCTCACGATTCACATCTCCTAGAGGGGTAGGCAGAGACTACAGATTTCTATCTGCTACGATTCTGACACACTGTACAACTGTAAGACATCTGTACAACCTTGAAAAATGTCTGAATATACAAAAATCAATGTCCCAAAATAAAACAGGCAACAAAACATCTTTCTGAACATGGGTGGTATTTTTCGCCACAGAAATTCATACGATTTCCAGCCAACCTGCTGAGTGATCCCCAAGACGGGTGAACTAGTTACAGTATCCGGGCGTGTGTATCCGGGCGTGTCCGGGTGTCCTAAACGAGTGGCGTGGCTGACACAGATTAGCATATAAATAGGAAAGCAATAGAGTGCCCTTTCGTGACACCCATGCATAGGGTTGCGAACCGGGCATTACCAAAACGAGAATAGACTGTAAGCCACAAATCCCATCTATATAAAGGAATACCCTGACTTAACTGACTGACTTACTGGTCAACGAACAACGCCTAGACCAAACGGCTGAACATAAAAACATGAAATTTAGTTCAAGTTCAAGTTCTTTATTGCATTTGCCATAAACAAAGATATTGGTAGTACAATGACACCCTGTTTGGGTACAGCAACATAAAGATAGCTTAAAGGTATAATTACGAATACATTCTAGTTAACTTATGTAATATTTATATAACATACCTACTAGGTTTTAGGTGTAAAAACATCAGTTGTACCTATCCTCGGACCAAGTGGTCTGAGTACCTATCACTACTTACAAAACAATATTCTAAACATACTTTACAGGGTTACTTGTTGTATGTAGTACAAACGCAACGCTGCGGAGAGTCCGGTGGTTTTGGATATTTAATTAGAATTGCAAATAAAAATATGTGAGTTCTTTAGTTTGTATGCAATTCGACAGGTTTTAAAGGAAATTCGGGTCAAGGCTGAAGTGACGCCATTTGTAATCATTTGGGCGTTATTTAAATCATGGTAAAAAAATACTGTAAAATGCTCATATTTCGTATGTCACCACAGACAATTCTGTGTTTGTCAGTATCATTAGAGGCTGAGGCTGAGTTGAGAACTCTCTGACTCCCTCACCCTTAAGGCGAAGCGGTAAAGGCCAAAAGGCCAACAGCATAAATTATAACGAAAAAACAAAACTAGTGGGTACACATTGATTTAAATGGGTACTTTAATATTTTACAATATTCCGCTAAGCACTCACACTGAAGTCAGTTACTGTCAGAGCGTTGCCGTTTTTTGTGTTTAATGTAAGCCACTCGATTTGTGTATCTTGAATCGGTCTCGGCCACTATCGTTCGTTATCTACAAAATATCAGGGGGGGACAGAGACGTGACTCCTTCAATCAAATGATCTCGTTTTCTGTAAGTCTGTCCGTCTGAGAAACTGTAAAATTTATGTATAAAACAAAATATATGAAATATATTGCCTTGGATAAAACAAAAGAAAGATGCAGTACCCCGCTTCTCGCGCGCGGCCCTACAAATATAGGCCCAATGGGCCTGTTTTGTGTAGCTTGTCTCGCTCGCGCTACTGTCAAAGCTTGTCGCTCTATCTCTGTCATGTGGTGGCGCTTGTCAAAAAAAAGAGGTAAATTTTTCAGTTGATGATAAAAGAACGTACCGTATCTATCTATTCTACCTTTTGTTATATCACTGATATTAGCCATTCCGCTTAGTTTCACTTATCATTATCAGGAATGCAAAACTTGTATCACGTATGTCAGGAAACATCGCCTGGATACATAGCAAAGAAGTAACGGTCGATGTACTCACGTGTTTGAGATCTTTATCTGATTCAAAATCCCTAAAAATACCTAGATAAACATAATAGTACTCTAAATAAACTATAACCTAAAAATATTTTCAGTTATAAACTGGTTTGGCTCAAAAGGTTTGATATCCAGGGCCGTAAAACTATAATAAAAAGAAAAAGTATTTTTTTATACGGATTGTTATAACTTATGTCAAAAGGTAAGTACTTATAATAATCCATAGCATCGAGAATACATACCCTGGTGTAAAAGACAGGGGCTTAATTATTCTTTTGATGTAGGGTCGACAAGGTTAATAAGGGACAACTATGAGTAACTAAAGCAAGATATACGCAGTGATTTCATGTAGACAATTTTATTAATTACATAGAATGTCTGGTATCGTCTTTTCAGAATGTACTAGTCAGATCTGTAGAAATCCTATTCGGATAAAGCTACTAGTGGTGGTGATGTTCGATATATATTCCCGAGGGGTGTCAGTGGTGGTTCCGAGTGTGGACAGTCACTGAAACCCTCAACAGCCGTACACCCTTATTTATTAACGATTTTCACGTTCCAACGTGTTAGAGGATAAGCCTTGTCGCTGTCCTTTGGGCACAAGTACACGCTTTTTAGGGCATGTAGCTTTACCTCAATGTTTTTCGTCACCTTTTAGCAAGTGCTACACACAAATACGATGCACATAAATTTGGAAAAACTCATTTGTGCATCCACGACTAGCAGACTAGATTAGAACTCCGGTTTCAAGATTACGAGTTCGGTGTCCTGACGTCCAGCTGGTGTTTTGCTACGTTTAGTTTTTTTTTTAACATGCAAGTTTATCCGGCCCAAAGATGTACAGAGAAGCGTTTGTGCTACGGCGTAGCACATTACGGAGTTCCGTTCTCGCTACGCAGTGTAGCTAAATAGACATGACGCATTATGTTGATGCCAGTGACTAGTCAAAATAAGGACTTGTTTTTAACTAGTTGACAAAAATTTAACAATTAACAATTGTTTGATTTAACAAATGGACCATTTAATTATATTACTAAATTCTAGGTTTAGATAATGATTGGACGGTGTTTAGTTAATCAAAGTGATTTCATAAAAAAAAATCCCTTACTGATAGTACGTAGAACCGAAAATAAAAATTCTTTTATAAGTGGATACATAACTCACATTTTGAAGATATCTAGGCCTATTTATTTATTCTTAAGTCAATCCCTACGATAAAACATCCTCAATAAGACGAAGGTTTTCTTTTGACCGAAAAACGAACAATTCGGGATAAGGAAAGGCGTGTTTTAGAAGGCCAGGACGGCTAGCGAGCCACGGTTCCTCTAATATTTTATTGAAAGAGGCTGTGGCTACTTGAGATAGAACGTGGCAAATCTCGTTTAATTTTGAACCTTATTGCGTTGCATGAATTTTAGGAAGAGCTAAAGATATTGCTCCGATAGTACAAGTCTACATATAGAAAAAATACAGGATATGGACACTCTAAATGTTCTAAGGAAACGTATGTTTCGGTGTACATACTTCCAATTTTTTGTTTTTTTTTTTGGAAAGTAATTAATTAAGTAACATTTGAAACGTTCTGATAGTATTATGTTTTTAGAGTGACAGTCAAATGTAAAGTTTTTCCTCTGTGTTCACAAGAGAGCAATTCCTTTTTAGCTCTCGAGTACGGCCTCTGAATGCTAAAGAAGCTGCGACAATACATGTAATTGTTCCCCGAGGCGCAAACCGTTCGTCTCACAAAATCTCAGAAACGCGAGACCAAAATCAATAGAAACGTCTTCAAGAGGACATCTCCACTTATTCAATATTTAACAGCCATTTATAAGTGTCCACCGTTTTATATAATGTAAAGGTTTGTTGACAGTGGGTGGGCCGCAACCTTATCAGACGCTATCGGAGCCAGAACGCCGACTCCGTGCCCCCCACCACGGTAGTCGATGCCCTATGTACCACGCCCTCGCAGATTCCTCGCGGATGCTGCGTGATGGACCACACTGGCATCTTACATGAGTGATTCACTAAGCTTTAGGTCTGTTATTAGGGACGGTTGGTGAACTTACCCGCGTGAGATAGGTCCCGGTTGGGGCGCCATTTATCGCGTGTTCGGGCGCGGGCGGGCGAGAGCGCGCGGAGCTCGCGCGGCGACGGTCGACGCACGACTGCCTCCGCCCTCCGCGCGCCTGCGTACCCTCGCGCCGCGCATGCACAAAACTACCCACGATTTGTTTTGCTCTGCGAAACTCCACCATATCAGAGGATTTCGTTAAAAGCCGCAGAAAACGAGATTATTCTCTCGTATAGATACAGTGTGCGATGTGAAGCATTTCAATGAATTTCAGCTGAACTGTAAGTAGGTAATGTTGCGCTGTACGTTTGGTTTATTGCGTACAGCCTGAGATGAATGGCAGTTGAGATTGTGGAGGAACTTTGTATGCAAAAGGCAATCCCGTCATTTCCTCTCCCGTTTTGTAAATTACTTTGTACTTTGTAAATAATAGGGAACGTTTTTAAGTCCCTTGGCATTGTGCTCGTTGCGGGCAGTAAAACATCTCTTTTCACTATATAGATGAATTATAGGTAGCTAAAAGTAAATATGTTAGTACAGAGATATCTCTATATAGATAGTAGATATCTACGCGTTAAGGACAGTGTCACGTAGTTTTGTGAGTGGTTGCCGAAGTCCGCGTCCGAGTCAGTCATTGCATCGGGTCACGTAATCGTGTGAAAAAAAGTATCTTTTACTCCAAACAAAGTATGTTTCACGTCGCTGGTAACCAATTCATTTTGCTGGCTGAAACCCAAAAGTATAATAGGTACTTCAGCGACAAATCTTAGAGGCCCGAAGTTAAATTGGTTAAAATCTTATATCGTGACAGCATCAAAGGGGGTTGTAACCAGGGGGGAGTGGGGGGCGGTTTGCACCCCCCTTAAACACATCCCCCGCCTTAGGAAATGCATAGTTTCTGAGACATGTGTTTTTTTTGGTAATATTATTACCTCTCTTTTTTTCTTTTTTTGACGTCTAGTACCTTCGTAAAGGAGTGGGGGGAAGATGGGGGGAGAGAAAGTCCCCTTACTTGCCCCCTTGTTCAGAAAATATATATTATAGTTTTAACGTTTTTATTTTTTTGTAAATTCATAACCTCACTTTTTAAAACATTTCACGTGATTAATAACCCAGTCACTTCTGCAACTGTTTCGGCGCTGCGGAAAGTGCAGCCCCTTCACCCTTTGCTTCCTCACCTCCACAGCTTCGGAAGGCGACCAGCCTCAGCCGCTACGGCTCGCACGCGTGCCTAAACTTTGTTACAGCGGGCGGGAGCTGCCCTTCCTCCGTGCCTCCGGTTTTTATATACACTCTAGGGGTAGTAGCCACAAGACTGTGTAGAGTCGGGGTGCTCTGATTCGGTTTCAGAGCTTCTAGTAACCAGTACAGAGTCGCGCTTTGCTGTGAATAAGTTTTCTGGGTCGTTCATTTTCAAAGTAGTTTCATTAACATCGTTTCGTTTCACTTTTTTTTGTTTTTTCATATTTTACATTATCATTACTTATAAATAATTTTCGCCAAACCACAAAGCAATTTGTTGGCGACACGCTCTTACAAATTGAATAACCTTAGTTTACAAGTACGTACCTTATTCTACGAACATTTTAGTAATCTGACATCTATGACTTCTTCGACTCACTCAACTGCTACAAACAAAAAATTGTTAATGTTACATCATTGTGTTAATTATATAAGTTCATATTTTATCTTAAGCTCTACTGTCATGCATGTGTATTATTTTAGAAGTTAATCTTTGTTTTCTTTCGTATCCATCCATCAGCCTCTTTCGTCCACTGCTGGACATAGGCCTTTCCAGGATTTCGCCACTCTTGGCGGTCCTCCTAGAAGAAATGCCCATACTCACACATGCTGGGCAGGCGGGTTGGTGAGCGCGGTGCCGAAACCCTTGCACCAGTGACGCCACTGCCCGTCATCAGTCTGTTTTATATAAGGCCCGGCAATTGGGGATGGATATACCGCCATCCATCGGTCCCAGGCAATGGTGGCATGCCGCCTGGTTTTGCCTGAGAGCTGTTCTCTTACTCTCCTCCGAATAACTTCGGGATGATTTGCAATTAAGATGGTGGTACCTCCACAGTCGAGCCCGGCATCAGCTCTACCACCTGTAATTAGTAATCTTTCATGTAATTTTACGTAATGTTATATTTTCAAAAATAAAAAAACTTTGCATTTTCTAAAAAAAAATATGCATGCTTTCGAGCTGGACCTCAAGAAACCCCCCACATTCATATTTGTCTCAAAAACTGCTGTCACGTTACTATATCCAACCTTAGATAAAACAAAAGGATCCAACCGTTAAATTTACGACTAAAATATTTTGCTTGTAATCATTTACAAGACGCGCTATTCGGTATCATTTGTTTTTGAGGGAACCGAAATAAGGTGAGAAAACTTAAAGAAAATGCAAACAAATAAAGAATAACTAAAGAATACCAAATCACGGCAGCGTTACCAGAATGCGGGCAACGGTATCCAAACTTATACATTGGCCAAGGTAGGCGCCGCCAGATGAGTCGACAGGACGCCCAGAGTACTATATTCTTTGCGCTGAATGATCTTCATAAAGAACCTCTAGACTTCATGGGGTCCGCACTGTGCCACCACACGTGCTAGGCCCAGCGGCAGTGTGTCCAGGGTCTAAAAAAGGCTAGCGCACCAGCCGTTTGTCCTTTTTATACTACACGCAGCAATACACGAAGCATTTCGAACTACTTTAACCCCCCCCCCCATAAAATAAATAAATAATACAATAAATCGTTTATTGTGAACACTTAAACATAGTTACCAAACATGTTCTCTAGTCCCCACAGTAGGATTCCCTGGGTTGTGGGTAGCTAGTCTCAACCGCTAACATGACACGGGTTAATGTTGAATTATAGTTATAACGTTACAATCGAATAAATATCATGCAGACAAAATAAATATAAAAACAAATATAAAAGTACATGCTCAACTTAAAATTGGTAATTATAATATTAACAAGTCCAACCCAAAGAGACTGTGATGTGATTGGGATAGTGTGTATTTGTGTAAAAAGTGTGAATGTTTGAGTGAGGAAGGGTGTGTGTGTGTAGTTGGAGGTAGGTATACGGTATGTTAAAGTGAGGAAGTGTGTGTGTATGTACTTGTAGGTAGGTATACGGTAAATTAGCTATCCTTATTCGTATATAGCCATAATACTTTCATAATTAATTTCCTATTGAACCTACGAAGTAACAATTTTACGTGCCTGAAGCCAGACCCCTAAATTTTAAATTCACGTAAGACACTAACAGTCGATTTTACCTTTTGAGGGTTATCGATTTTCGACGGACTGTATCACAACATCTCTTGAAGAAAACTGTTCGTTCATCGTAAGAGCACTATATGATTTGATTGCCATTTTTCACATTAATTTTAATAACCATTTTACTTGACCCGTGTCCTGTCCAAAGAAAGAAAGAAAGAAAGAAAGAAAGAATAGTTTATTTGTGAACATAGGAAATGTATGTACAATTTATAAATGTCACAACAAGATGTTAGGTATTAATTAAGAGCACTATGTTCTACCTGACGGCGTACAAATATTGAATGGTTTTTTTTTTTAAATTAAATTATTCTGTTACATGCACATGCAAATACATAAGAAAGGTGAATTCAAATAGGAATGTCAAAATTCTTGATAATATACATAAAATGTCTGAAGTAGATATACAAGTAACATTCAAAGAAACGTATACGAGTAATTAAAATTAAAAGTTATCATTAAAGAAATTATCAATTTTATAATAGCATTTATCAAGTAAAAACAAATATAATTTATTCTTAAACTGTCTAAAGTTCAAATCTCTAATGCTGGTTGGAATTTTATTAAATATTTTCGCAGCCATACAGAATATGCTATTTCGCATGAGAGTTGTTTTTGAGCTCCGTAAACACAAGTCGTTTCTATACTGGGCTCTTACATCATGGAAGTGTACTTGGGAAACCTCAACAAAGAGCTCGGGGTTTGTTTTTACAAATATAGCAACTTCAAAAATGTAAAGCGAGGGCATGGTTAGTATTTTAAGAGACCTAAAATACGGTACACAAGTTTCATGCTGTTTCAGACCACACATGGACCGAATACACCGTTTCTGAGCCTTAAAGACGTCATTTTTTGCCGTGGAGTTGCCCCAAAAGATTATTCCATATCGCAAAACAGATGCTACTAGTCCATGGTAGGCAGTTAAAACCACGTCTTTGCTAACAATACTGGATAGTTTGAATAAAAGATACGCTGACTTTCCTAGTTTTTCGCAAACTGATGCAGCTTGAGCCTTCCATGTGAGGTGATTATCAACCAATAATCCGAGAAATTTTGTCACAGATACTTCTTCAATTTGTTTATCATTATAATTTATATTGAGATTTGGGGTTTTATTCACACGTTGATAAAAAGTCATTATTTTTGTCTTGTTCAAGTTTGCAATTAATTTATTATTATTTAGCCATTGAATTATATCTTTTAAAATGTCATTGATTGTATTTTCATAATTATTAATGTCATTGCAATTGATTGTTACTGTGCTGTCATCCGCAAATAACACCATGGGAAAAGCAATATTTTTAGGCAAGTCATTAGTATACAGTGTAAACAACAAAGGACCCAACACACTACCCTGTGGAACTCCACAAGTGATCCGTCTGTCACCAGATAGATATTTAATTTCCTTTTTTGTTTTTGGACATATCCTCGTTATTTCCGTATATTGTACCCTATTATTTAGATACGATTTGATTAGACTAAGTATGTTTCCCCTGATACCATATGAATTTAGTTTATGTAGTAGTATGTTGTGATTTACATAATCAAACGCCTTTGTTAAATCCATGTACACTGCACATATAGGCATTCTTTTGTCCACATATCTAGTTATTTCATTTAACATGTCATATATAGCCATATTAATGTTCATTTTCTTCCTGAATCCCCTTTGTTCTTTAATCAGAATATTGAATTGATTTAAGTAAGACTCTAAGGCATTGTATATAATCTTTTCGAAAATTTTAGACAATACTGATGTTAAAGTTAAATAAGTAATAGTTTCAATTAAACTGTAGTCCAAACGATAACTTTTGTTCTTGATGAGATATTGTGATTATTTAGAGCCTATAGCACTTCTGGGACATACGCTAAAAACAGTGAAAATTCTCGTGATGCTCTTTACAGACAAAAATTCCAAGAAGTTATGTTTTGGACTCTGTAGCGTTAGTAAATTACTCTTTAAAAAAAATTACATGTACAGCTTCGACTTCCTTACAACTTTATTAAATGTATAGATGTTGCACAAATAAATATTAATGATTTAAGGGTATGTCATACTGGCGTCCATACAATCTTAGCCCAAACAACTCGTACGCCCGGAACTTAATTTGTGACAAACAATTACGAAACAGGCAGATAAGTAGGTATATATGCTTTTGGGATAAGGGGTTGTTTCTTAATTTGTACTTGCAAAAAGGTTAATGACTAAAGTCGTTTGCAATAGAATCCAACAATCATGTAAACAAATATGGCGGACTGACATTGACAGCGTATTGTTTATGCCCATAGTGATGTCATAGTGTTCTAATTTAATTTTAATTTAATTTATTTTTCTAATTATTTTAATTTTAAGTCATAGACTATGGCCCATAGTAGGATAGGTACTAAAATAAAACTGACTAAATAGATTAAATATATAAGCCATAGACTATAAAATAAAACTGATTATATATAAAAAAAGTGTTTATTGAAACAAATTTAAATCTTCGTCTTCGTCATCATCACTATCAGAAGTGTCGCCGGTGACCGTAATTATAAATGGAACTACTGTGTCATCGCTTGCCGTGTCTAAAATGCCGTCGAGCTTTTTCATTTCTTCCTCTTCCTTTAGGACGTGACTTACGCATTTCGACCATTGTTCGGCTCCGATTCTCGCCAACCCTTCGTTCAATAAAGTTTTTATTTCCGCCATTTTAAAAGATTTGTTATTTCTCCCAACATACGACTTAACCTGTGCCCAAATGAGCTCAATTGGGTTGAGTTCGCAGTGGTAGGGAGGAAGGCGAAGCACAGTTATTCCTTTCGATGCGGCGAGCTCGTCAACGTATTTTGTAACATAATTTAATGTCCGTGATGCCGTGCAAAGGTCGTCGTTCCAAGAAAAATATGTCCAGCCAAATCGTAAAGCAAAACAAAAGTCCAAAATGAGAATGCAAAGTCGTAGAAATCGGAAACAGAAAATGGAAACAGAAAACACTAATGCACAGCGAACCCACAGAACAGTGAATGACTGTGAATGACATTTCTAACAAAATGGCCACCTGTCAATTTTTAAAAACTAACCATTATTTTTATGGCTTAGGATACAATCCGTTTTGGTTAATTATATTAAGCTCTTGAAAAAAAATTTTTATTGTATTCAAATAATATTAAATTAAAATAATTTATTAAATTAAAAATAAAAGATAACTTCAGATTACGAACAACACTAACTTTTCAATGACTTATAGAGTTCGATGAGTAAAAAACTAAGATGACAGCTTGTCAAATACTTCGAAATTTTTACGTTGCAAATGTTTTAACAAATTTAACTTATAAATACAAGTTAAATCGTGTTGAAGATAATGTGAAAACAATGGTGCGTTCGTTGAAATCAGACTATGTTCATAATTGATCGTCAAATGTATGTGATTACGGAGTAATCGTGACAATTTGGTTTGTTTACATGATTGTTGGATTCTATTGCAAACGACTTTAAGTTATATCGTTCTAAGGGGGCGCTGCAGTAAAATAATATTTAAATTTCAAAAATATTTATTTCTTCACAAAACTTAGGAACATTTTTAGTATATTGAACATTTTAGTATTCAATTACATTTCTTAAAATATCTTTATCATCTATATAATCTTTCATTTGACGATCTGTGAATTCCGTGAAGTCTCCTATGATCAATAGTAATTCTAAGTTCTGACAAAAGTTAAATAACTATATTTAAGCAGTTTTATGGTGTTAATAGAAACTCTTGCACTACCTTGTTGAACTCTTCTGCATAGCGCAAATGTAAGTTATGCTTCCCTTCAGGAAAAATATGAGCTCTGTAAGTAAATAAAAAAATCACAATTTAAAAAATTATTACTTTGTAGTTTCACATGAAACTGCTTCACAAATGTACTAGGGTTCTTCTAAACTTGCCTTGATTTTTGTATATGAGTGAGCTGGTGCGGAATTTGACTTTTGTCCACAATTGGATCCTTTTTTCCATAAAGTATTAGTGTTGGGCATTTTATATCTTTCAACAGATGTGAACAAAGATTGCCATTGTTTGCAATGAGCAAGTTTACCATGCCACCTATCCAATGCACCAACAAATTGTTAAAATGATCTTTTCCATACATGTCTATCAAAGGTTGTTTCATCCTTTCTGACCATAAATTTAAGTCTAGCAAATCTGAAAACAAAAATCAACTGGTAATTATCAAAATAAAGAAAAATATTTCTTTCCATTTTGTTTAAAACTCACGCTGGTCTTGCCATTTCATTAAACAAAATGGTTGGTAACCTATTAATAACAGTATTAGATGATCAAATGAATGACCTATCTGGAGTGAAGTTTGGTCTCTTCGTTGAGGTTATCTTGACCACGCAGTAGCCCTGCTATGCCCGCACACACCCATCGCACAAGTCTTTATAGTGGTAGGAGTAGAGGAAAAAAAACATTTATCCTTCCCTTTCTTTCCTCCACACAATCTGGCCACCTGCTTAACCCACATTTTAAAGATATAATAGCCTCACCTGACGAAGCAACATTTCGTACTATAGGGTGAAATTAAACTTAAGGGGTGGGAGGATCTCCAAATCACTTCCACGAAGACAGGATAATTAAGATCGAACTTCACTTCAGGTAAGTTCGTTTGGTTATCTAATTATCCTATCTTCGTCTTCGAGATTTACCTTGAGCTATCTACATGATGTTTAGAGATCATTAACAATGTTGCAATCAGACAAAAAGAGAAAATGATAACAATAAAAAAAATACTTTTCAGTAAACAGAATATAAATATTTTACTTCTAATAATAATAATATTAATAACAAATAATCAGCTACTTATCTAATACTAATGTAATAAGAATTAACTTGCAAATCTAAACTACTCGTATGTTGAGTATCAATAATATAATGTTAATTAATTGATTGAGTATTTTACTTAATAAATTGTAGTTGGTATCAACTATTAGTATATCATCAAGGACTGCTAATTGATTAGGGCCATACACGAAGTGTGCTCCGCGGAACCCTAGGGCTCCGCAAAGCCTCTGAGGTGCGTTCATAAATTAGGGGTCTCGACACGGGTTCTAATGCCATCTCTGTCGCACGCGTTGAAAATTATATACGCTATCCTGTTGTCAGTGTTGGAATCTGATTGCTGCTCATTAAAATTTCAAACACGAAGACAAAAAAAGACCGAGTATTTGTAATTCGTGATGAATTCGTGATAATGGTACAGAAATACCAAGCACTACTCCCGACAGACACAACCACCAAGCGGTTCTTTTTGAATTTCAAGGATGGTAAATGCACAAAGCAAGTCATCGGCAGAAATAAGTTGGAAAGTATACCCAAGAAGATTGCTGAATACCTAAAACTACAAAATCCAGAAACCTACACTGGACGTTGTTTCCGCCGTCCATCTGCAACACTGCTTGCTGACTCTGGTGCAAACTTGACAACACTCAAGCGTCAGATCAAGTAGCAGAAGGTTACATTGAAGAGTCAGTAGAAAATAAATGCAAAATTACTCATTAAATAACGGAATCAATTAACTTGCGTCAATCAACATCACCGCGTCCATCTACTTCTCGTGAAAATGTAGAGATCGAACGGAGCCAGCCATTTATAGGTATATCTACTTCGTCACAAGTAAAACAATCAAATATAAATGTGCCAAATATAAACATCAACCTCACCTTTGATAACTGTACGAACGTAACTATTAATTTTTCTAAATAGACATTTTTTTATTATTTTTACCTCAGTTCTTTATTTGAAAGTTGAAAGAAAAGCAGATTATGAACCTCGCGAAAGTGACTTTCTGCTCGATGCAACCATCTACTAATACTTACCACTTGCTGAACGGTGAAGTAAAACATCGTGAGGAAACCTGCATGCCCTATGCAGCGTGTATTTGTGCCCGAAGAACGGCGATAGGGCTCACCACCCATCACGTTGGGACGTAATAATCCTCGGTGTACCGAATATGGACTGTGACTTGCATTTCACAGTTCATACTCGGAACACCTCTGGTTTTTGGAAGTTAAAACTGGTGATTGTACCTACTTACATAGTTTTTAGGGGTCCGCACCTTAAAATGAAAAAACGAAACCCTTATACGATCACTTTGCTGTCCGTCTGTCCGTCTGTCAAGACCCTTTTTCTCGTGGCCCGTGAGAGATATGAATGAAACGAATACCTCTTACAAAAATCTACCGCCCCATGGTGCTGCAAAAAATCAGGCTTCTTACTCAACGCGAAAAAGTTTACGTAATCAATTTCATACAAATTAGCTCATCATGAAAACATTTGGGGCACTTTTAGTTGACTTAGAAACTTGAAATTCCGTACACAAGTAGGTCTTACTTTTAGCACAGTTGTAGAAAATAATAAAAAAATGGAGATATAAAAACTAATTTAGTTAGACCTCTTTGATACATAGAGTTTAATAGATCGTAAGTATCAAATTATTTTCTTTTCTAAACGGTTTGTACGGAACCCTTAGGGCACGAGTCCTACTTGCACTTGATCGTTGTTTTAAACGCTTTGTTTCGGTTGTCTTAAAAGCCACGGCTCAGAGCGTGTTTTTAAAACGTCGTCGTAGAATATCGTTTCTACTCGTTCTATGTCTATGGTTCTACTTGATACAAAATGAGGTGCTCAACGTCAGAGATAACGGGGCCTTATTTTTTTATGGAACAGCTGTTTTTTTTTCACGGTTTGATTGTTTGTTCCATAGTAAAAGATGTTCGTAACTTTTTTTTATGGATGAATAGTTTTTGTTTCCAAACCACTCAGATAGCACAGTGTAGTAGGTAATATTCATTTTTTTTACTTACTCTTACTCATAGTGGGGACAGTTTCCAAAGGGATGAAAGAGTTGAATCCAAAAACTGCTAACTTATTGATGGCATCAGGATGCTTGGCAGCCAGGTGCAAACCAGATACAGCTCCGTCACTCCAACCAAGTAGAGAACATTTAGATATATTCAACACCTGGAATATTCATTCAACATTTAAAATATAGATGATAAATTTTGCTTTTGTAATATCTAAGTAGACATATTACTAGGTAGCAGACCAAACATAAGGATTAAATAGCGTGGCAAGTTGCCATACAAAAAATAAGATACATTTAGGCTTCATGGTACGAAGAAACGAATAAAAATAGGTTGTTTTGACTGGCTTATATATGCTTGGAACATATTTATTAATTCCTAAACTAATCTCTAGTATATATTTTGTTTGGAAACAAGCAATATTTATTTTAAAAGAGCCCGTAGTTTACTGAGCTAAAATTGCCACGTGTCGACTCTATACGTTTATTATTAATGTTAGGTCTGCTACATACGTCGGCCGCAATGGCAACTGAGTTTCACAACCAGTTGACAAAAAAGAAAAATAAGTCTTGCTACGCAACCAGTTGCCGGAAAAGGTGTTATATTCCTGTTACGTAACCAGTTGTCAACTAAGAATTTTTCAAGAAGTGTGGTTACTTAAGAGGAATTTATTTTCTTACTGTATCCGAGAAATTATCTTTGTTGATCATTAACAGGTTGTAGGTGGTAGAGCTGATGCCGAGCTCGACTGTGGAGGTACCACCATCTTACTCGCAAATCCTCCCGAAGTTATTCGGGGGAGAGTAAGAGAACAGCTCTCAGGCAAAACCAGGCGGCCCACCATTGCCTGGGACCGATGGATGGCGGTATATCCATCCCTAATTGCCAGGCGTTAAAACAGACTAGTGACGGGCAGCGGCGTTACTGGTGCAAGGGTTTCGGCACCGCGCTCACCAACCCGCCTGCCCAGCGTGTGTGAGTATGGGCATTTCTTCCAGGGGGACCGCCAAGAGTGGTGAAATCCTGGAAAGGCCTATGTCCAGCAGTGGACTAAACAGGCTGATGGATGATGGATGGATCATTAACATGTTTCAATGGGCCTTTTTGCAAAATTCGCACAATGTTATTTTGGCTTCCCGTACATGCCCATTTTTTGCTCACTATACAACCTACAACTCGGACCAGTGATACTTGGTCCGAGACCTACAAGCCTGAAATTTGACAGATAGGCACCCGTTAAAAAAGGATCCTCTAAAGGTGATGCTGATGACGAAATCTGTTCCCAAAGCCTACTCTTGATACTCTAATCACTCATATCCTAAACTACTCTTTAGTTACGAGTTCCTTCCCCTCGGTCTGGAAAAGTGCCTTCGTCATCCCCCTCCCGAAAACTTCTAATCCTACTTTATTTTCTCAATATCGTACCTATCCTTTCCAAGGTCCTTGAATCCATCGTCAATGATCAGGTTGCATCCTATCTGTCCCAGAACAATCTGCTTAATCCCTATCAGTCTGGTTTTCGTCCTGAGCACAGTACGGTAACTGTACTACTCAAAGTCTCCGATGATATTTTATACTGTCACTGTTTTAACACCCTTCTACATTTATGTCTACCCTACATATGTATCTACCCTTGTAAATGTTAGATTTTAGTAATGCGTTCAATTGTGTAGGCTGACATACTTGTAGGGGTGGCTATCTCCTCTAGTTATAGAATGGTTTGATACCTATCTTCGTTGTCGCCAGCAGTGCGTACGCTCTGAAGATGTAACCTCAGAGTGATGTGCGGGCTCACTGTTGGTTTTCTACAAGATGACGTTCTCTCACCTCTCCTATTTTCTGTTTTTATTAACTCTGTCACTGAAACTTTATCTTCTCACTATCATCTCTACGCAGACGATTTACAGCTATAATGTCACTTTTCGATTGATCAAGTTGATTTAGAAATAAATCAAGTAAATGCGGATCTACAGAAAATAAAAATGTGGGCAGATAGTTATGGACTGCTTGTAAACCCAAACAAATCACAGGCTATGGTGCTTGGTAGCAGGTATATGCTTAATGCACTTGGTGATACTGGTACACCCTCAGTTATTTTCGACATTTTCTAAAAGTGCAAAAAATCTGGGTGTAATCTTGGATAGCAATCTTACCTGGGTAGCGCATGTCAACGAAATAAGCAGAAAAGTCCATGGAGCATTTCACTACCTGATGCGAATCCAGAACTTCCTACCTTTT
The DNA here is from genome assembly GCA_910592155.1 of Ypsolopha scabrella. Classification (NCBI taxonomy): domain Eukaryota; kingdom Metazoa; phylum Arthropoda; class Insecta; order Lepidoptera; family Ypsolophidae; genus Ypsolopha; species Ypsolopha scabrella. Next base: position 9,706,454 of record OU342968.1, on the reverse strand, counting down.
AAAACTAGTAGTTCGCCTTGAACATTAAACTCACGCTCGCCCGATTCGCGCTTGAACGATTTGGCTCATGTTTGAACTTAAAAATTCTGCCTGCCTGCCAAATTTCATGACATTCCGATTAACGATACTCGAGCTATCGTCGAACAAACATTCATACATACATACAAACGCCGGATTGTTCTAGTAGACTCGGAGAACTCGCTCGCTTCGCTCACTCGTTCAATAAATCATTATCCTCAAAGGTAGACTGTAAGAAATATCTTCTTAGAGATAAGTCTACCCTTGTACATGTTAATTTGTTTAAATATGTTTTGTAAATGTTTATTTTCTGTGTGTATGTACAATAAAGAATAAGAATATTATTGAACTAGCCTTTGCTCACGGCTCCGCCCGTGTTTTTTCCAATCTCTGCCCCGTTTTCGGCTTGGCGGATATTTTAGGAACACTCTTATAGCCTATATATGCTGACCAGAGTCACTACGATGATAATGAAAGAAAACGCACCTAGATCCGTTGAGTGGTTCTCGAGTTAAAACGGAACATACGCATACATACATACAAACATCAGACAGACAAAAAAAAGGTACTTTTGGCTTCAATACAATATGATAACATATTTCATTTTAAATATTGAAAAAATATTCAATGTACCTATGTACAAACAGGATGCACAAACCGGCAATTGAACCTAGTTTCTGATCACTTAGCATCAGTTATATCAGTTAATTAAACATCTTTGTTATTTTTATGGTTCCGTACCCGAAGGGTGCTAAATGGTACCTTATAACTAAGCCTCCACTGTCTGTCCGTCCTTCCGTCCGAATGAGACAGCTTTAGTCGTAGTAGGTAGATAGGTACATTATATTTTCACAGAAATAATAATAAAACAGTAGAAACCGCTGTGTCTGTACATTGAAGAAAAGTAAGAGAAATAGAAAGGGGGTGACTAAAGAAGAGTAATAGAACACAAATCAACGATTTCTAGAATTCTTTTCCGTCTGTTTGTTCACGCACATCTCTAAAAGTACTGAACTGATTTTCATGTATTTTCTACAGTTGTACAGAGCTTAATTTGGAATAGAATATAGGCTTTATTTTATTAAAATCGGATCTCGGAAAAAAAAATTATCGTCATTTAAAGATTTTTGGAATTTACTTTTCTACTGGTAGTAATTAGAAGTTATGGTACGGGATCTCTTCAACGGATACAGCAGATCTTTCGAGTTTGGGCTTATTTGATTAGTCTTTATTAGCACTTTGGTAAAACATAGTGACCAGGGTCTGATGATGGCACTGGAAGGTGGGTACGGTATCTCCTCAATGGACAACAGCAGACCCTTCGAGTTTGGGCTTTTTTGATTGGTATTTATTAGCACTTTGCTAAAACATGGTGACCAGGGTCTGATGATGGGACTGGAAGGTGGGTAAGGGATCTCCTCAACGGACAACAGCAGACCCTTGGAGTTTGGGCTTATCTGATTGGTATTTATTAGTACTTTGGTAAAACATGGTGACCAGAGTCTGATAAAATAGGACTGGAATGTGGGTACGGGATCTCCTCAACGGACAACAGCAGTTTGGGCTTATTTGTGACCGTTGCATTTATTGTCGTTCATCCTTATTTCCACGAAAATGCATTCACTATACAAAAAAACCTCAAAATAAAGCATTTTTTAACATTATTTGTTTCAAAACTATGTTAAAAAACGGTAAGACACAAGTTCCATATTTGATCAGATTGTAGAACATACCATAAAGTAAATTAACAAAATAATAAAAATTTGGTTTCGGTATTTTCAGGATTCCGAATTGTTTGTCAGGTGTTACCTTTTCTAATGCCTTGTTTTTTGTCGCCTTAACTTAATGTCATCTATACTGTTGTTATTTACCATTTTGTTTTTACGTTGTGCGCGAGTCCGACTCACTTTTAGCTGTTTTTTTTTCAGCTTATCTACCTACCTATCTGATTCGGATATCTTAATATGGTAGACAAAAATGTTGTTAAAAACACTAACCTTCATTAACTCATAAACCACTTCCGAATCTTTTTCATGGTAGTTACCAGAAAAGTCTCTTTCAGGAGGCCTGCTCTTCCCATAGCCAGGAGGGTCCCAGGCCACTATTGTGAATTTTTCCCGGTCAAAGCCTTCTATTTGAGGCTTAAAGTCTGTCCAAATGGTACCGAGAGCGCCTGGCAAACATAGTACAGTATGCGGACCAGTTCCAACTTTCAAATAGTTTATATCAAGGTTATTCACTTTAACTTTTTGTTCCTGAAATCAGTGAGTTTTTATTGACCGTTATAACAGAATAGTACTGAGGCATGTCAAATATATATTAACAATATCTGATTGATAGAATAAATAAGTAATATAATTTAAAAAAAAATGTCAAATATGATTATACACATATAAACAGGATTATAAAAATATATTAAAGAGAGAAACCGCAAACCAAAATTAATATTTATAAATATTTTTTTAAATATGAACAAGAATAAAATATACAAAAAAAATACAAAAAATATACAAAGAAATATACAAAAACTTACCTTTGGCGCTATAGCTGTCGAGTAGGAGCGAAAATTATATAGTTTCGGCAAAGGTAAAACTATGGAGCGTACTTTGATCAACATTCTCGTAGAATCTCTATATGTACAAAAGATACAGATACAAAAATATAAAAAAACAATATTATTAAGGTGAAAGCGACAAATTATGGCTGCTTTTATTGTTTCTGAATAGAGAGTATTAAATAATTGTGATTTTTGCAGCCTAGTCCCTAGTCACTGTCAATTAGGCTTGTGTATCAAAATTGCGTTATGTTATGCATTAATTTGTAAATAATACAACAACTATAAACACGCTTTAAAGTTTTTGTGGACGATCATTTACAACGTAATGCATAAAATATCACAACTTTGCTAGAAAACTCTAATTAAGTCTAATTCTAAATAATTAATTATAAGTTTAATTAATTAATTATAATTATTAATTAGAATTCTATTTAATTAATTAAATAATTAACTTATTAATTAATTAATTTTGGCGATCTGTTGTAATAATATTTTTAATGTTTAAATTTAATTTAAATTAAATTTTATCGTGTTGACTAATCTAAGTGTGTTTCAAGCTCCTACAGAAATAAAAAAATGAATTAATTTATTAATAATAATAGCATTAAACTATTGCTGCGTAAACATCACACTTTCTATTCTAAAACAAGAAAAACAATAATAACCTCTTCAGACCCAGAGAAGTTCCAAACAAAGGCTGTTTGACTTTTATCTTATTTTTAGGCTGTTGGGGGCCAAGTAAAAGATTGATGTAGTTTTTTTCTGACTTTTTTATTTATCTAAGAAAAAAAATGATGTACACGTAGGTGCACATCGGGACTTAAATCATTAAAAAAAACTGAAATACAATTGATTAGTGCTGTGTTGGAGTGTGGTGTTTGTAAAACAGTTATTTTTTAAAGCGCAAAGGTAACGAATGGTGCGGATGGTTAGGCATTATGTATATATAATATTTTTATTCCTATATTTCTCTATTTTATGCAGGTGTATAACTTTATTACATTTTAGTAGCCCAACCTTAATATTTTTTGTACGTATTTCCCGTTTTTATTTATGAACTTATTTCTTCATTGCATTATGTATGTATAATATTTTTATATTTTTATTCCTAGATTCCTCTATTTTATGGAGGTGTATATTTTATTATTATGTTCCCGTATTATTATATATTCTTTTATATTCTAAAGATATATTATATCGTTAAAATTAACTTCGACTTGTAGAAAGTATACTTTATGTATCTATTTTGCAAAAATAAATATTTTGATTTTAATTCGATTTGATTTGTCTTCATTTTCTTCGCAACTGGCTCTATTCTATTATACATCACAGCCCCCGTGAGGTAAATTACTTCTTTGTTTTGATTTACGTACTCAGCAAATTTTAGACTTGTAAGAACCTTTCAGTGTACAAAACGCAATTGCCATCAATTGTTCGACCCAATAATTTTACCACATCTGCTTTTTTTATCATCAATTCCATCATCAAGACATCTCGATACCATTTCCTTAGTTCGCTAAACATTTCTTAGACTACCCTCTTCGACTTCATTTTGCAGGTTTACGTGCTCCTCTTTAGACGCTGGTGACGAAGATATCACTTCTTCAAGTAACAAAAAGTCTTCATCACTCTCATTCCCAGTAAAGTTCCCATCCCACTGGTATTCAGCGCTTCTTCTATTTTTTAATCATTCATGTTTCATCCTGCAAATTTTTAAATCATAATGCACACATATAAAAAATAAAAGTAACAATTACTGTTGATTTTTCCAAAGAAAGCACAAAATAAAACATAATCTGTAGAGCACATAATAACTGAGAACTTATTATAACACGAAATCAACGAAAATATCGCAATAAAATATAGATTTAATATTTTTACCTGATTTTTTCCTTTTTCACAGCATCACAACAAAATAACGTGCGAGTAAAATTCAAACCGATATCATGACAATTAATTTAATTGTGAGTGACAAGTAGCGGTACTCTTGTAGGTCTTCTAACTAATAGCCGTAAGATTGCGCTACATGTCAAAATATTGACATATGTGTACATAGGGTCTGAAGATAGTTTGAGTTTGGTAACGAAACCCGTCGCTCCCTGCATAACCCTATACTATACTTATAGAAGCAATTTAAAAAACCGGTCAAGTGCGACAAGTGGCGTAGCTATCGTAGGGCCGGGTGGTGCAGTGCACCAGGGCCCAGGAGCTCAGGGGGCCCTCTAATCTAAGCTTTGGAAAGAGAGGGTCAGCCAAGAGGGGATGAGGGCCCGATTCTTTCTCTATGCACCGGGGCCCTTGTCCACCTAGCAACGCCACTGTTCGTGCCATTTAAATAAGTTATTAGACTTAAATGATTTGCATGATGATTAACTACTGTACTTGTTTTACAGTAAAGTTTCGGTCTTACACCATTATCAAGGGATTATTTATTATTATTAAATTTATCGCACGTCGAAATTATTTAGATAATCCCTTGATAAAACCGAAACTGGTTGGGCCAAAATTACTTACTGTGAAACAAGTACAAGGTGTAGCTAACCATCATGTTGTTATGCAAGTTTCACCAAGTGCCGACAATCGCAAGTATTAATCATATTAAAATATTCTAATAAAACCGGCCAAGTGCGTGTCGGGCCACGCGCAGTGTAGGGTTCCGTAGTTGCCTGGTACATTTTCTAAGTTGGTCTACTAATACAGATCCCGCCAAACTTCTAGTCCCATACATTTAAAAGAACGGCCCATACATTGTCGTGTTTAGAGGGGGCTAAAAGTTTGGCGCGGCCTGTACTCGTAAACCTGTAAAGCCTACCTAACTGTGATAGTTTTCCTTTTAAATTCATTATATATACTATTTCTGTGAATTTTTTCACATATCTATAAACAACCGTTTAGCCAGCAGGGGGGACACTTGATTGTAACAAAAATTAGGGGGCTAAAAGTTTGGCGCGACCTGTAGGTACTCGTAAACCTACAAAGCCTACTTAGCTGTGATAGTTTTCCTTTTAAATTCATTAATATACTACTTCTGTGAATTTTTTCACATATCTATAAACAACCGTTTAGCCAGCAGGGGGGACACTTGATTGTAACAAAAATTAGGGGGCTAAAAGTTTGGCGCGACCTGTAGGTACTCGTAAACCTACAAAGCCTACTTAGCTGTGATAGTTTTCCTTTTAAATTCATTAATATACTACTTCTGTGAATTTTTTCACATTTCTATAAGCAACCGTTAACCGGCAGGGAGGGACACTTGACTCTAACAAAAATTAGCAATTAAAAAAAATTGTACTCATAATGAGTTCTGGACAACAGGCCGTTAAGAAAAAAATAATTCTTTTCGGTTTTTTTTCATGTAGGGTGAGTCCAAACCCTGAAAATTCAATTTAATTTTTAATTCAATTTTCTATTTTGGTTCAATATTTTACACAACATATCCAAATTTCCTATCTGTAACTCTTTCCGTCTGTAAGCTAGAGACCGGTTACATACCGACGGGCAGACAGCAGAATGACAGGGCTCCGTCTTGCTCTTTCGGCGCGGAACCCTAAAAATTATATATTTATCAAAAATAAAATATAAAAATCAAAAATATTTCATTTTTTCTTTTTATTGTGTCTAGGTATTTATTTAGTGAAAAGCTTAACATAGGTAAACATAATATGTACACATATATATTTATATCAAGGTTATTAAGCCTATTAGATACAAATTAAACTTTTACCAAAAAGCAGTTTCCTCAATAAGTAAACTATAGCCTCCTTTTACTTAGCTCCCAATATTGCGACTGTCTCTTTCGATGGTGACCTCTATATTATATACTCGTATATCCTTATGTTTAATTAGACCGTCGTCCGTTTAAATAATTTACGGTGTATCTCTTATAAAACCCGCTGCTTTCTCTTTTGTGTGGAATTTCAATTTCTTAAATTGTTTATTTTTTCTTGCATTAATTTTAATTCCTTTCCTTTTAAAGGCATCATTCATTATTGATACCATCTTTTGTAGCTTATCCGCCGATGAAGCAAGGAGAACTTGGAGTAAGGAGTAACTCCCCTAACTTCAGTCCACATACACGCACATGAATAGATTGAACAGCCACGGTGACGCTACACATCCCTGTCTATCTCCTCCAGAGATATTTAACCATTCAGTGTATGTCCCGTTAACCCGGATGCAAGAATTAATCCCGGGCCCGCACCAGGTAGCTACTCACTACATATAACTCGGTCCCAATATCTGTGCACCTCGCTGGAATGTGGCGCCTCTCCCGCTTCCCCTGTCACCTCTCCGCGCACTCCCCGGTGCGACGGTACGGTTAGCATCTTCGTTGCCGCTACACGTCCCGATAATTTTGATATTTTAGCTTTATTGTTGTTTTGTTTTTTAATGTTTATTATTAAGTTTAGACTGTTTACTGTTAAGTTTGGACTGGTTTGGTTGTTATTAAAATTGTTGTAGCTGTTAAACTGAAGTCATGGGAAAAATGTTGTCTATTTACACACGATGGAAAGTGTGATGGTGACATTGAATGCGGGAAACGAAGTGAACGGAGCCCAGCAGTCCTGCACTCCTTTAGGGGCAGCCAAAGTGTGACTGCAAAGGCATGATTGGCGAGTCATAATGAAGTGTTAACTCCTACACTTATGTATGGTAGTGAATGTTGGGTTTGGCAAGATGAGCATCGAAGTAGAGTGAATGCAGTGGAAATGCGTTCTTTAAGGAGTATGTGTGGTTCGACATTGAATGATAGAGAGGAAAATATCGACATAAGGGATCGTTGCGACCTGAAAGAATATGTAGTGACTAGAATAGAAAAAGGAATGCTTCAGTGGTTTGGGCATATAGAGAGGATGAATGAAAGTAGAGTGACGAAAGAAATTTATGCTGCACAAGGGGAAGATAAAGCTCAACCGGGCCGTCCTAGAAGGCCGTATGCCGACCAAATAGGCGATATACTGAAGAAGGGCAAAGTAAAAAGTACCGGGAATAGAAGAGCTTGTATGATGAGATTGATGGATGTAGAAGGAAAAGTGTGTCGGGATCGTAGCAGATGGAAATCTGTAGTCTCTGCCTACCCCTCTGGGATACAGGCGTGAGTATATGTATGTAAATTGTTTATTTGTCGTGGTAAGGGCATAGTTACACGTATTATTTTTATATCTAAAACTGTAGAACCTATAATAGTGAAAAATGGATAGAAGAACAAACTCTCGAGGCTTAATAATAAGGTCCCGTTTGATACGCTTCGGTCACGGCAACCAAAATAAAAATAGTTTATATTTTTAATATAGTCTATATTTTTTCCTTCCCACCTTGTCTCACCCAAAGGTTGCCTGGTAGATATTACTATTAGCAATAAGTGCCTCCTTTGTACAACATGTTCTTTTTATGTCTTGGTTTTATGTATCTTTTGTAAATGTACATTAAGTGTAATAAATAAATTAATTAATTAATTAAATGCAAATGTTTCATAAATTTATATCCCGAGACGAAGTCGCAGTAAGAAGTGTAGTCCTACTAGAATTATTTATATTATGTACCTTCCTACTTACGACTCGTCTTAACTAAATTTATATGATACAGTTTTTTCCCACTAGCCGAAGGTCTATGGTTTCCCCACATTAGTTTCGACTATTGACGTGTAAGACGAAACGGAGGTTGATTGATACAGCTGTGCCAAACTTGATGTCCTAACCGTGAATCAAAAACAAGTACGACAATGGCGTCGATTCGGTGTAACACGACCTCAGAAGATCTTATTCTATGAACACGACTTAACTTATTTGACAGGACTTGATTTAAGCATTCTGTCTTTTTCTTTCTGCATCAAAAAGACAATGACAGGACTTAAAATAAGATTAGTCTTGTAGTTTCTGAAAAACCATAATTTATTCTTCCTTGTTTGAAGAATCTAGCAATATTAGATATTTGAAAAAAAATTGGACTTCTGTCAAGAATATATTTTATTTTATTATTTTTATTTTATTATTTAAGGAAAGCTTACAGCTATAGTGAACATATAAAACATACAAACTTACTGACAGAAAAGCCAATTACAACATTAATGCACACTCTTATCGAAACAGAATCTTCAGACGTCATTCCAACATCATAAAAAATCAAAGATGACTCCAAAAAAAGTTTTCATGTCGAGTTTTAACATTATTTGAGCAAAATCATGTTATATTATTCATGAATTTAAATTACGTATAAACTTTATTACACTCTGAAACGAACAATGTTTGATACAAACTTAAGTTTTTTTTAAATAATAAAATTCGTGATAAAAGTCGTAATTTTGATCTTTTTTCCGAATTCGTCCCTCTCGCACTTCGGGTCTTTCCGCATGGAGTAACAGCGATCAATGCACTCGGAACCCATTCTCTTATGTCGTGTTACACTGAATCGACACCAATATGACGACAATCGCCTGGTTTCAAGCTACGATTTTAATCCTTTTTTTATTAGTTTTATTAGTTCAGAGTGCTTTTTTGCGCTAACCCACATTGTTATAGAAATATTTAAGAAAAATTTAAAAAACCCAACTTCTCCCCCCCTCCTCCCCAAACCCGACGCTAAAATGGTGCAACTTTTTACCAAACAATATGGTGGACTGTATATATTAGAACAATTTGGAGCTGGAATGATACTTTTACTTTGGACGTTGAGGTCGGGGTTAATTGCACCATACTATTGACATACCTAAATAAGGTGCAAGAAATATACTTGAATTAGTTATTTCCAACCATATCTAATTAGGTACCTAATTAGCTATAACTTTGTTACTCCTTGGAAGGTTGAATTGAAATGTTTGTTTGGTCAACTGCTGCCACTAGAACAATATTGTTATTATGACTCCTACAAATTAAAATAAAGTAAAACGTAGCGCGACGTCATGAATTTCCATACAGCTTTATTACCGACAAGGAAATAACGTGGTGATTTGGTTACCTAAAAGGCAGCTTAAGGGCAATCAAGAAATACTAGTGAAATGCCGGTAAATTTGACGTTAATTGAGGGTGACGTTAATTGAGGGTGACGTCAATTGAGGGTGACGTCAGGCGCAGTCGCAGCTCAACGTTTTGCGGGGTGTCATCTTAGCTCAAGTACAGTTCGAGAAGGCAATTTTAACAGTAAAATAGGTTAAGCAAATATTTATTTTTTAATAAAATGAAAAATCTCAATCATAAAACAAATCTTATTCTTCTTATCGTGTGGCCTATCGGCCCGACAAGCCCTGGTGTCAGAGTTTTTAAACCGTCTTACGGCCTCTGACGTGGTTTATGTAACAGCCATACTAGAAAGTGGCCGGGACCAACGGCTTAACGTGCCTTCCGAAGCACGGAATCATCTTACTTTTTGGACAATCAGGTGATTCAAGTCTGCAATGTCCTAACCAAACTGAGAACAATTCACAAAGTGACTTTCCACTATGTGTTTTCCCCGCGGGAATTGAACCCACGACCTCCGGATTGAGAGCCCAAGGCTCTCACCACTAGACCCCGGAAGCAGTTAACAAATGGAAGGCTTCTATGAATTTTATGGGGTATGCGGCCGCCGCCACCAACATCCGCGTTGGCACGTATAATTCGCGGCCTTTCCAAATTTGGTTTGCACCGTTTGAGTTGTTTTTATAACTTTTTTTTCAACATTTTTGTCTCAGACTTTATATAAAAATTCGTTTGAAATGTTCGAAAACCATCAAGTTATAGGAGATTTTTCGAGTTGACATGATGATTTGGGGGGGGGGGGTCATGGCCCCGGTGACACAACCCCCCCCCCCCTCCCCTCGGACCGCCACTGGGTCACGTACCTTAACTGCCCTTGACGTACTTAGATTTGTCCAAAAAGACTGGGAAGACAAGTGAACACAATTTTTTGGGAATCTTTCAAAAAGAAACCAATAAGTACTGTCTGTAATATCTAGGTATGATCCATAATACTTGCTTGTTCGATATTGAGACCGCCGTGCAACCGTAAAATATTTGTTTGTCATTCAGTTTGGCTTTATTCAACCAACAAACAGATAATATTCATATAATTATATTGTTTTTTATATCTACCACCTAGGTGGTAGAGCTAATGCCGGGCTCGACTGTGGAGGTACCACCATCTTACTCGGAAATCCTCCCGAAGTTATTCGGGGGAGAGTAAGAGGACAGCTCTCAGGCAAAAAAACCAGGCGGCCCACCATTGCCTGGGACCGATGGATGGCGGTATATCTATCCCCAATTGCCGGGCCTTATATAAAACAGACTGGTGACGGGCAGCGGCGTCACTGGTGCAAGGGTTTTGGCACCGCGCTCACCAACCCGCCTGCCCAGCGTGTGTGAGTATGGGCATTTCTTCCAGGAGGACCGCCAAGAGTGGTGAAATCCTGGAAAGGCTTATGTCCAGCAGTGGACGAAACAAGCTGTTGGATGGATGGAATTATATTAATTCATGAACAAAGGTACATTTAAATATAATTACATCAAGGTGCTACAGTTCTTTTGGAGCTCCTATCTTCAGCCATTGGGTGTATGAGTATATTTAACACATATCATATGACATGCTTTATATACTCGTAGATACAACTAATAGGTTTTCTCGCCGGCTCTGCCCGCGCTCAATATTACATTGTTCACCGAGTGGAGAAAGAGGCCGATTACCAACCAGGGCCTCAATACACACGAGTTGGGAATCGCACTTTCTCCCGAGTGATACATAGTGCTTTATACTACACCTGCGAGGAAAATAAAAGACAAAATCACCCATTCTTCTATATCACTACTAGACGACATTTTGAGTTACTTTTAATAAAGATACAACCAAAGAAACAGATTGATGACTCGCGTTCGATTTGCAGTTTTTAATTTCATTTTTTAATTATGTACATAAATAACAAATGGCCAGTATTATTTTGCGAATTTAGACATAAAAACTTTTTGACTTTCACTTTTTTCATTTTTTTGTGATCATAAATAGCAAGTGGCCAGTATTATTTTACAAACTAAAACTTTTTGTCTTTTGGCATTATTGTTCAAGCTAGGTTATATACCAATAAGTTTATACCCTTTTTAATATAACATTTATGCTTATCGTACGGATGTTGTCAACGAATAAAAAAAACAGCACGTTAACAATGGATTTTCATATACTTGTTCTGCCCGCTCAGCACGTTAAGAATGGATATTCATATACTTTTTCTGCCCGCTCAGCACGTTAACAATGGATTTTCATACATTTTTTCCGTCCGCATATTGGTATGACAGCAATGACGTATATTCTCCATCGTTTTCGAAAAAGTAAGAAAGAACTTTCCAAGCAGGTGTAGTATAAAATAATAAACAAATTTCAAGTAAGTAAATTATTATCAATCAGTATGAGACAGTTCGGTTACCAGAGAGGAATTGGGACGGACATGGCAATAGAGTGGAATAACTCAACAATAAGAAAAATGTTGGTGGTGTTTTTCTCGACCTGCGGTCTTTGAGTTGCTTTCGATACAAGAGCCGGACCTAGCCCTTGATCAGGTTAGATCGAGATTCTCTTTCGGCACCCTTTACGCTTTCACATTTCACATCACATAAATTGTACTTCAGTTTATGGTTAGTAAATGTATGTCTGTTGGCAATGCAAACCAATGAATAGATAAAAACTAAAATTAAATTAAAATAAATAATAATTAGCGACTTTTTAAAAAATTAACTTTGCTGGAAAATTCAACACTTAAATACTAAAACTACGCTCGCCTTTGGCAACACTTACTGGGAAAGTTAGTACCTATTATACGAAGGGCAGTACAAGTGTTCGGAAACATATCGCACCAATAATTTTTAGGGTTTCGTACCTCAAGAGAAAAAACGGAGCCTTTATAAGATCACTTCGTTGTCCGTCCGTCTGTCTGTCAAGACCCTTTATCTCGGGAACGCGTTGTGGTATCGTGTTGAAATTAAAACCATATACTCAAGTATAGTCTCTTGAAGCTGTGAAAAAAGATTTACAGTCGTTTATGCCGCAAAAAACGTATATTTTGACACTCTCAACGGAATCAAAATTTATACTTAGGATATTTTCCGTAACTATGAAATTTGGCAAGTAATAACGTCTTATACTACAAATATAGGGAAAAATCTGAAAACTATACATTTGTAATTAAATCATTAAAAATATAGTCTGGGAGAGTCTGACACTTATCCACTCACACTCGCACTTGTCCGGTTTTTGTTTAAAACAAAAACATTAACAACGTCTTTCGTACTTTCGTCTTTTTACAACCTGGGAATATAAGAGAGGTGTCCATATTGTGGAATTTCGTTGGAACTAATTTCTAACACTGGCAACAACGATATTTTTTTGAATTACACCTGCTTAGAAAGTTCCTTCTTACTTTTTCGAAAACGATGGAGAATATACGTCATTGCTGTCATACCAATATGCGGGCGCAAAAAATGTATGAAAATCCATTGTTAACGTGCTGAGCGGGCAGAAAAAGTATATGAAAATCCATTGTTAACGTGCTGAGCGGGCAGAAAAAGTATATGAAAATCCATTGTTAACGTTCTGTTTTTTTTATTTGTTGACAACATCCGTACGATAAGCATAAATGTTACATTAAAAAGGGTATAAACTTCTTGGTACATAACCTACCTTGAACAATAATGCCAAAAGACAAAAAGTTTTTGTCTTAGTTTGCAAAATAATACTGGCTACTTGCTATTTATGATCATAAAAAAATGAAAAAAGTGAAATTCAAAAAGTGTTTTTAATTAAAGATTTTGTCTTTTATTTTCCTCGCAGGTGTAGTATTTTAAAGCACTATGTATCACTCGGGAGAAAGTGCGATTCCCAACTCGTGTGTATTGAGGCCCTCGGCTGCGCCTCGGACCTTAAACTACACCCTCGTTGCAGGGCAACGGCCTATTAAAAAACTTGGTGAACAATGTACTATTATTCTTTAGAATCATTTGTCATTGTGACATTTTCACCATTTCACCATCGAATTTGTCATGTTTAACAGGTTTGCATCGCTACAGCGATAAGTTGTGCAACGGTTGCAGCGATGGATTTGTGTTAAACGGCCATACGTCAAATTTTACTATGCCTATATCTCAGAATAATAACTTAGTTCTTATTCTATGGCCTATATACTGCAGAGATCAGCGGAAATTATGTACGCTGCTCGATGCTTGTCAAAGTCATGTGAAATGGTCGTTTATAACTCTTTGCAGCGGCTGCACAGTTTATCGCTGCAGCGATGCGAGGTTGTTAAACGCGACAATATTATTTTGTTCCTGCGTAAACGATAAAATATCTAAATAAAATGCCAAAAACTATTCATAACAGGGAGCGGAATACTGTGTACAATGTTAGTGTAAGTGTATACAAGATAAAAACGTGCAGGATGTGAAAGTATTCCTCTAAATGATGTAGTAAAGTTGGCTTCTGAACTAACTGGTAGGTAGTAGGTTGAAAAGGCATTTAAGGTCCAGAAAAAGTGCATACGAGCAATCTGTGGCGCTTGGTACAGAGATAGCTGTAAACCTCTTTTTAAAAAATTAAAGATTCTACCTCTGCCGTGCATGTATATTAAAGAAATTCGTTTGTTTGTGGCACAACATCAAAATTGTTTTTTAAAAAACACAGATGCTTATGAAAAGCAGACAAGGCATAAAGATAATCTTTATATGCCAAAATGTAAATTAAACATATTTCAAAAGAATGTTTCTTGCATGGCGATCAAAATTTTCAATACATTGCCACAAGAATTCAAAAGCTTGCCAATAAAAATCCTAAAAAGGAAATTACATACATGGCTCCAAGATAAATGTTTTTATGATATCAAAGAATATTTAAATAATTAAAATGTATATACTTATATTAGGATGTTTACTTTCATATTGTGCAAATTTCATAATAAATATCTAATATAATAAATAATAATATAATAATGTATATACGTACAGTATAATAATTAATAACGTAAATACAATACATATGAGGTAAATTAGCTTATATTGTTGCATGTTAGTTTTTTTTTTAAGAATAAATATTTGCATACTATATAATATGGTAAAATGTGCTGTTTCTAATATTAAGATACAATAAGACCTGTACTTACAACGCATGTTTATGCAAATAAATTTTTACTTTACTTTACTTTACTTTACTTTAAAAACAGTATGTCATTGTAGTGCGAGCGTTATGAATTGGCCGCCGTATTGTACAATTAGGTATATTATTTTTACAATTATTTTTGAGTCTAGGTGTGGGATACATAAGCATCAATTTTCCGTACAGCAAATGAGAAGCTTACTGGTTTACCATTTCAGTCACCAATAACTAAAACGAAAATTGACTTGATGACTTTGACTCCAGTGTCATACGTCGATCGAAAAATACACGAATTTTATAGAGTAAAAAAAGAAGTGCTTACCATAAAAAAAATATTTGCAGTCTTAAAAGAGGACATTAATTCCCTGCTGGAAGTTTATGTGATGACGCTATCGCGTAATACGTCTCGTTTCTTTTTAAAGGTCAGTAATTACTACAACAAACTTAAAATATTTTGTTATAATCAGTCCTGGTTTATTTTGACCATGGTCATTTAAATTTTAACATAAAACTTTGTTAAAATTAAATGTCTCTGGTAAGTAGAAATGTAACTTTATGGCAAGTTTTTTTGACACTGACATCAATGTAAATATAAAATTTTCATCTATTAAAATAAACTTTCTTCTAAAGAACATTTTCAACAAACGGCCAATTCAATCTGTGCGCACTATAGTAAATGCTGCCATATTCATTTTAAAAGTGGGTCCCTCTTGACAGCTCTCATATATTCCTGGTCAGGCTTTAGTAAGTACATATATAGAATAGAGATAGCTAAACATAAAAGTTAAATATATACATTTTTGAGCGATCGAGGGCGTACCTAGCGAAACGCCCACTTTATTACAACTTATTTTGTTTCATGTGCAAAAATAGCACTAAAATCTTTGAGAGACGCCACACAGAAAGCGCGGTGTTCGTATACTTCCATAATAATTCGCCCACCAACGCCGCTCTATCATCGCGCTCCGCTTCTGCCACGCTTTCTGTGTGCCGAAGCCTCGGCCCGCAAGCGAGCCACGATCGTGTTCGCGCAAAAAGAATGACGTCTGTTCAGCGGCTATATCTTCCTAATATTCAATCAATAAATTGAATAATTATTATAATTTTGTTTTCTTTTATATTTTAGTAGGTATTAGGATTATTTAGTTTTTATTTTTTTGTATAGTTAAATTGTATAGCCTATTAAATAAAAAAATCAATTAATTAAAATATTATTTTTTTAGAAACGTAAATAACTAGTTGTGCTGTTAAAGTTAGTCATTGGAATTGTACTTGAACCAAGATGATCCCCCCAAAATGTTGCGTCAAAAGACGACACTTTGGCGCCCCTTGACACTTGGTGCCTAGAGCGCCCGATCCACCTGCTCTACCCTAGATCCGGCCACGACATTCTGATTAGAACATTGGAGCACTGCGGTATCCGAAATAAAGCCTTAGCTTTGGTCAAATAGTACCTTAATACCTTAATAGGCATAGTAATATACTTAAGTACAATAGGCAGCAGCAGGGCCGTTTTTATGCAAGGGGTCAGGGGGGCCCAGGCCCCGGGCCCCGTGTCCTAGGGGGACCTGGGGGAGCCCCGCCCATATGCTCAAGCAATAAAAAAAGTGGTAAGAGTAAAGAGTGCAATGGTGAGCGCTCATTTAGCAGGCTGACAAGAATTAAAAACGAGCTGAGGAATACTATCCATCAAGATAGATTAAATAGTCTATCTTTAATGAGCATCGAATGTCATGTATAAAAGAAATAAACTTCGAAGATGTTATAACTGATTTTGCCAGTCTGAAATCAAGAAGAATGATAATTATCTTAATTTAGAATGTTAACATATCTTTAATTATTTTTCTAATAATACAATACAATACAGTCTTATTTTCGATTTTTCAAATCTTTGATCCTTTTTTAACAGTTATTTGCCTATTATTTACAAATCATAACATCAACAAGAAACAAGCGAAATTTTACGCTATCTTTTGATGACTCTGCGCTGTCTCTCTTTGTAGGTAGATGTAGTACCGACGTTCATAGGGCAGAGGGCCTCAAAATGTAAAGTGCCCAGGGCCTTTACATGGTTAAAAACGGCCCTGGGCAGCAGTTTGTTAATATTACACAATTGGTAAATGTATTTCAGATACAGAGTAAAATTTTAAAGATACATGCCTCAATGCTGAATCCTAGGGCCAATAATACTTTTTATAATATTCTTAAATGACATGCTTAATTTAATTTATAATCGAATTCCTGATACAAAATTAGTAGTCTTTGCCGATGATATAACGCAATTCTGTCAAGTGAAAATATAAGGGATCGGGACGGCTATTCTGGCATTATTTCTCAACATTCTCACTGTAATATCAGCCCTTCGACTTTTATTTAAGTATGATGATAAATGCCATGCGATGTAAAGTGGAGTGACGAAAATGCATCAAATAAAATCTTTGGAATACTTATAAGGAATGCTCACTACCTACAGGTTTTCAATCAAAATAAAAACAGACTCGCATACCAGGGTTTCGTAATTCGACAGTTTTGGGAATGTAAGTATATTTGGTAGTAGGTACACGAGTACTTAGTTTATTGTACTCTTGCATTTTGTAATGGATGATAAAATAGGTTATCTTATATAGGTATATTTATTTTCGCGTAATCTTTGTATTGTTTGTAGCAACAAAAGAGAGACACAAGTATTTTTAGCGTACTCAAAATAGCGATTAAATTTGCATTATTTGATTAACAGTTGAAAATAAACGAGAAATATAAAAAAAACAGTTAAGTGCTAGTTAGACTCGCATACCTAGGGTTCCGTATATTTCGACAGTTTGGGAACAGGCAGGATGAAGGTATTTAAAATCTTACTTTATCTGTTTATGATAAATAAAAAAAGGAATTGATTATACCACAAAAGAGAGACTCAAATATTTATACCGTACTCGAAATAAAACTCGTGGATGAAAAATTTTGTCATTTCTCAACAACTATATTTTTCCTGTAATCTTTACGTAATCCCAAATTAACATGATTTTTTTCATATTTTTCGGTTCATTAGTTTCGGAAATAAAGGAGGGGGGGGGACGTACATTTTTTGTGGTTTTTCAAAGATTCCTCGATATCGGTGCCAGTAAATATAGGAAAGTATATATTTTTATGATTGGCACTTTGATATCTACAATTTGATACCCATATGGTATTTTTATAAAATATTTTTTTAATTTATTTTACGTTTTTTTGTATTTCTTATCAACATTTTTAATCGCTATAATTTTCCTGTAATTGGCCAGCTATGGCCTATAATCGTATTTTTTTCGGTCCACCAGTTTCGGAAATAAGGGGGGGGCATGCATTTTTTTGTGGTTTTTCAAAGATTTCTAGAAATCGGTACCAGTAAATCAGTAAAAGTATATATTTTTATAATCAGCTTCTTATTATCTACAATTTGATACCCATGTTGTATTTTTAGGAATTTATTTTTTATTTTTCTCTCTTTTGTATTGGAAATATTATGCACAATTTCAAATTTTTTTAATATTTTTATAAACCGTGTTATATATGCATGTAAATGCTATTTTTGTGGCAAATTTCAAGTCTTTATCTTTAACGATGCTAAAGTTATGAGGCTGTTGCATATGGATGGACGGACGGACGGACAACGGAGTCTCACCAAAAAGGTTCCTTTTGTACCTTTTAGGTACTACGGAACCCTAATAAAAATATATTTTATAAAAATACAATACTTATGGGTATCAAATTCAAGGTATTAAAGAGCTGATGTGTGATGTGAAAGAGGGGAATGTGTGTCCCCCCCTTATCTCCAAAACTAATGATCCGAAAAATATGAAAAAAATCATGGTAATTTGAATTTGGGATTACGTAAACATTACAGGAAAAATATAGCGGTTGAGAAATTAATGAGTCAGGTGGTAGAGCTGATGCCGGGCTCGACTGTGGAGGTACCACAATCTTACTCGCAAATTCTCCCGAAGTTATTCGGGGGAGAGTAAGAGAACAGCTCTCAGGCAAAACCAGGCGGCCCACCATTGCCTGGGCCCGACAGATGGCGGTATATCCATCCCCAATTGCCGGGCCTTATATAAAACAGACTAGTGACGGGCAGCGGCGTCACTAGTGCGAAGGTTTCGGCACCGCGCTCACCAACCCACCCGCCCAGCGTGTGTGAGTATGGGCATATCTTCCAGGAGGACCGCCAAGAGTGGCGTAATCCTGGAAAGGCCTATGTCCAGCAGTGGACGAAACAGGCTGATGGATGGATGGATGGATGAGAAATTCACGACAACAAAATGACAAAATTAAATATTTCTAATAATTGCTTGAATATTTTAAATTATGTGATTATAAGAAGTTTTGTGGTTGAAGGCATATTTCCGCCGGAGAACATTATAGTTGGTTCAGCAGTGGACAAACACGGGCTGATGGATGGATGGATGGATTGTTGTTGATTCTGAGTCGGATAGTTTAATTGGTAAAGTTATAGGTAAATAATGAGAAATATGTGATTTATTATATACCCATATTTAATAAATACCTACCATAAATAATTTTTGTACCACATTATAGAATACGATTTAAAAATGTTTTTTATTGTACTCAGTCCAACCTCACACCGAATTTGTGCAATTTATAAAGAAAATGTGCAATTTGTAACGAAATAACAAAATTCCGATCTAATATCGGAAATCAGTATCGGAATTGAAATCCTTCCTTCCAATATTACATGCCCTGCTAGCTAAGCCAAACCACCAAGCCGCTTCACCACCCGCCCCCCGTTAACATCAGAGGTGCGATTGTGTAAGATTGGTCATGGATGGTACGTAAATCTATACCATAGTCATGGATACTCAGTCCAACCTCACACCGAATTTGTGCAATTTATAAAGAAAATGTGCAATTTGTAACGAAATAACAAAATTCCGATCTAATATCGGAAATCAGTATCGGAATTGAAATCCTTCCTTCCAATATTACATGCCCTGCTAGCTAAACCACACCACCAAGCCGCTTCACCACCCGCCCCCCGTTAACATCAGAGGTGCGATTGTGTAAGATTGGTCATGGATGGTACGTAAATCTATACCATAGTCATGGATCGTTTATGGCAAATTCGAATTGTGTAAAACTAACCATCCCATGATGACCGAAAAGTGACCGATGGCTTAAGCATCATTTTTGATTGAAAAACACTTGTACTTGTCCACTTATTTATATTATTTCCCTTACCGGTTTCGCTATTATAGCATTATCAAAGGTTTTTGAAAAAACCTTTAAAAACCAAAAATACCTTTGATAATGCTATAACAGCGAAACCGGTAAGGGAAATAATATAAATAAGTGGACAAGTACAAGTGTTTTTAAATCAAAAATGTATCAAAAGTTCCACCAAGTGCCAACAATCACGAGCATCAACTCCATATATGCATCAATTAGTAACGCAGGAATTAATTAACGCAGTATTATAGTTTATTTATAACTATAGAGAAGCAATTTGATGCATTCTGATTTTCTAAATTATAGACATACAAGAGAGTACTATTTTGAACGAAATCGTGCGCTATCGTCCCGCGGGGCGGTGACGATGGGGGGGATGGGGTCGAGTAGCTGAACCTCAATTACAATCATTCTTTTGCGTTTAGTTTCATACTTTTCTTGGAGATAATTGCCTTTGAAGTCTATGTTTTAATCGATGAATATTCTTTTTTGTTATGAAATTGATAAGTTAGCTTGTTTAAAAAGATGTGTTAACGCATCGATGTATGGCCAACTTCATGTCGAAGATGAGGCATTGGCCCGATCCTACTCATCATCGCATCACCACGGACCAGTAAGAAGAACTATCACGGCATCTACGACCAATGAGCGCCTGGATTGGGCTCCCCCTCTTCATCTACGTGGAGACGCACTTTCATTCTCTTACTAACGGCTTTTTGGCGTGCATCGCACATAAACAATATTTATTTGTAATATTAATAAGTAATATACGGTAAAATTAAAATCAAGAATATCTCCTTTGAATCCTGTGTCGACTACATTATTTACACCTGCTGCCTCTCCGCATCATCATCATCAACCTGCTGTACTGTGTGAACAGATGTATTATTTTGTCTACGTAATTTATAAAAATATAAAACATTGCATTTCACTTTGCGTAGTGCAGAATAAAACGCAATTTCATGATAACGTTTTTAAATTATCTTCAATAGATATATTTTGTCTAAAAGTAAACTAAATGGCTTTTAATTTTTAGTAATTTATAGTTTTATTTATTATAGAGTTTATATAGGATATACTTAATAAAATTACATTTAAATTGAGTGAGAGATATATTTCGGGCCCTCTCCTGGGTCCGGCATCAGTCACCATCACCGACTCATTTAAATGTAATTTTATTAAATATAATATATCCTATATGTAAACTCTATCATAAGGACAAGGAAGTCCATTATATTTATTTAGTTTTATTTATAGTATATTATATTTCGACCCCTCAGTGGGGTCGTCATCGAGCCAATGGAAAAAGTAGTAAGACATACGAGGCATATAGTAAAAAGCACTAACATCTATTGACAATGAACCAGAAATATTTTCATTTTTGCGATATATGTAATACATTTTTTTCCTTAACCTGATGACTACCCCACTGCGGGGTCGAAATTACGGTTTAATGCGCTATAAACCGTATATCTCTTTGATTTTATAAATAAAACTACAATATAATATCTGTTTGCGCATTACTAAAAAGTCGTCGGAATTAGTAAATCCATTAAAACAACATAATTATATTAAAAATTACTTTTTAATTAATTAATTTTATCAATAGTGCCATTGAATATTTGATTAGCACATTATCTAACTAGCGTAGTTGAAAGCAACCAAAATTTTAATACCAAAATTATAGTGACCAAGATTCGTCTAATTATAAACAGTTACCCAAGATAAGAAGGTCGATTTTGCCTAAGTTTCTAACCTCCCGCAACCCTATTTGCTTCAAATGAAGTTGGACCAATCACGACGAAACTAGTCACGTCGAATCAGACTGTCTCACTCGGGTAACGTTTATCATTAACAAAAAAACAACTCTTTTTTAAGTTTTGTGTTAGATTGCGATTGTGACTACCGTTTTACAAATCAAGCTTAAATCAAAAAAGTATAGTCGCTAAAATTATATGTTGCTAGTTTGGAAATTACATTAAAGTAAAACTATTCAAGTATTATTGTGTAATGAAAATTAAAATTACTTCTTATAAATAATAATAATAACAATAATAATAATGCCTTGAAATTTAATACATTGGAACTTTTAATTGGTTTCAATAATAAGCGCAGGACTATGTGTTATTTGTCAAGCAACCGACTTAATGGTTCTTATTAAAATTGTATAAAACTTGAAGAAAATACAAGAATATAGTTCAAGAACTTCTAGCTGAAAATAAATCAATATGTATTCTGCATAGTAATGTTTATAATTTTAGCCAAAAGTCCTCGAACTTGAAAATAAACAACAATATGTGTTTATATTAATATAAAGCTCAGGCACATTATATGCCACACAATTTCAACCATACATAACGTCGACCTCAGTGTACGTGTTAAAAAGCCAAAGGCCAGCCTTGGCACAGTTCGACAAAAATAAAATGGATAAAATGAACAGTTCCAATCAATGCCTCCTTTTTATATTCACATTAATCCCACGACGTTAGAAATTGTAGGTGGAGGTGTAGGTGAAGTCAGCCCTATGGCACAGTAGATATATAAACAGTAGGGAAACTCCACTGTATTCTCGAGATCGGCGCGTTAGGGCTGCCATTGGGCGAAATCTAAAAGAAACCTTATGACACGGTGCAACGCTCGCGACTGACAACCGACGCTAACGTTCCGCGACAATCCCCGAGACAGCGTGTAAAAGTACGCTTCTTTGTGTGTTTCGATTCGGGGCGTTTCCTTGAAGTTTACGTACTGATTTTTATATCTTCTGTGCCTCGAAGTTAGTTATCTTATGACAGGCATTTGCCGCAGTTGACAGGCTGAGACAGACGTGCGGCCGGCATTGATTTTTCAATTTCTTGTGAAGATTTTTTCACACGAAAGGTGTAGATATGTTCTGTGTTGATTAATCAAATAAGATTTACACAGAATTTTTTTTTCATTAATGCTTTTTCCCTTCGACTGGCTTTTTTTTGAAAAATCGGTCATTCTAGACACCTTAGACAGGCATAATGGTAACCCTAGTAAGTGTCGAAATAACGAAGAGTGGATACGCGGTAAGGGTGCGCGCGGAGCTATTGCACAAGTGATAGCTGACTTCACGCATACGTGTACGGGCCCAACTTGTATCTCACTGAGACCGACTGACAAACCACTCAACTAGCTATGTGCCACGCTGGGATATATTCCCAAAAACGGAAATTTGGCGCTGGTAACATTCCCGAGTCAGTTGGTATTCCGTTGGTATTCCCATATTAATTATTGTTAGTTGTAGCTTCTTGTTTATTGTGTACGACGAATATAAGGTCCTACAATAATAATTGAAAAAATTAAAAATAATTGCAGGGTGAATTTCGTAACGTTAACTGACAACATTCAAGAAAAAAAAATTTTTGATCTTTATTTTTAACTTCTCAGTACAAAGTGACAAAAATTCTCTAGAAAAGGTTCACGTAAAAAAATATTTCGTTGGAAAGTGGTATATTAGTGATTCTCATTCGTCTCTTGAATTTTTTTCACCTTGAATTTTAGGAACCTATATAACTTTCATTTATGTAGCCAAATTCATACCGGAGACTCGGTAAGTGATCAAGACTTATTGACCCTTTTTGTGGAATATGCAAAATAAAATCTTATACTAATTGAGTCGAGGTTGTTCCTGAATAAGTATAGAGGCATATTTTTTTATTTTCCGAACTGGTTCATTGAAACTTTGTCCTGACTACTTACCGAGTCTCCAGTATGTGTTTGACTACATAAACGAAAGTCATTTTGAAACGTCTCCGCCTTACAAACATCGTCATTTGACGTCACATCAAGAAGTGCCAACATTAAGCATTAATTATTATCCGTGGGTAAATTGACAAATTCCCAGGAAGTGGGTACAATCCCAGCCGCACATCTCTATATCATCTAGTACACGACATAATCTAGTTTTAATCAAGTTCCCCGGCGTTGCAGGCATCCTCGTAGGTCTTCCCTTTCTGTTCGGGATCGAGTCTGATCATATCGTCGATACGGAGGATGGTGATCGCTGCTTCGGTCGCGAACTTTAACGATTTAACTTTGGACATGGCCGGCTCCACCACGCCGGCTTGCATGTTGTCTCGTAGCGTGCCCTCGGTCAGGTCTAGGCCCACCCATTTCAGGTTTGCGTGTTCCACCTGAAATAATTTGAGTTTTATATTCAGATGTTGCCTGAAAGAAGATGCAGTGACTAGCAGAGAAAAAGCGACATACTGAAAAAGGGCTAAGTAAAAAGTACCCGAAATAGAAGAGCTTGTATGACTGGATTAATGGATGTAGAAGAAGCAAAAGAGTTGTGTCAGGATCGTAGCTAATGGAAATCTGTAGTCTCTGCCCATCCCTCTGGGAGATAGACGTGTATGTCTGTTATATTTAGAGCTGCCATTGTTTCGCAGATATACCTAGTTACGGATTTTTCAAGGCGAGGGTTGCGGCGTTTACCACCTATTATTTATTATTACTACGTATTATTATTGTTGAAGTTTAGCTTGTTAATTTTAGTATGTGAGAAGTTGTGGTAAGCTCTGAGCTTGTTATTCAAGAATAGAGCCTAGTTTCGCTTGTTTACCTTAGTCTGTGAGGATTTGTGGTAAGCCCTGAGGTTGGCGATAAAAGACTATTGTTCAAGAATACAGCCTAGTATCGCTTGTTTACCTTAGTCTGTGAGGAGTTGTGGTAAGCCCTGAGCTTGGCGACGAGGTCTGTGGCGTCGCACGCCGCGTTCACTGCGAGCGTCTTCGGTATCACCAGGAGGGCATGCGCGAACGCGTTGATGGCGAGCTGTTCGCGGGAACTCTGTGGGAAACAGTACTATGCTATAGATCTACCGTTAAACTACGTCTGTTCGGGGACTTTTACGAGCAACATTCCCAGCCAGTTATGACATCGCGACGCTGCCTACAGAACAAACTTGATGTCTTTCCTGCAGTATGAAGGGACTTTGGGCCATACTGCTCTCGTATTGAAGGGAGGCGAAATTTAATTACATTGAAATAATATATTAAAGTGAAATACGTAAGCAGGCGTCGGATTCCGAATCTTGAGTTCGAATCATTCTTAGTCGAGCACATGTACTATAATAAGTTTTGTACTTACCACTTGCTGAACGATGAAGGGAAACACTGTGCGGTAAACCTTCATGCTCTAAAGAGCGTGCATTTGTGCCCAAAGTACGGCGGTAAGGGACACTCCCTATCACGTTGGAACCTAAAAATCCACGGTGAAAAGTGGGTGTACGATTGCTGACTGTACACTCGAAAACACCTCTAATATCCCCGAGGGATATGTCGTGACAATACGTTTGTTTTTTTTTTTAATAGTTCGCTTTGTGCGCTTTTATTTGTCACATAGGAACGCTGTGTTAGCCTATAATTGGGAATACACTCGTACTTGCACATATTATCTTTAGTGTCATTTTTGTTGACAGACCAATAAAAATAAATAAAAGTACGGGTTACCAGTGTAGTAGAGAAGTTCTCCAAGTATATGTTGAGCGCGGCCTCGACGGCGCCGCCACCCGGCACCAGCTTGCCGCTCTCGAGCACCCTGCGGACAGCGCACAGCGCGTCGTGGGCCGACCGCTCCATCTCGTCGCAGTACGCGTCCGTCGGCCCGCGGAGGATGAGCGACGCGGCGGTGCGCGCCACCGGCCTGCGCGGACAAACGTACTGACACGTGAGCTAGTGGAACAAGTAAGGCTGACGCACATCGCGTGATCTTTACTTACTGGGCCGTCCGAATTAAGTTAGGCTCTCTACCTAAAAACTGCGCGAGAGGGCCTAATTTAGGGCGGCCAAGGTCGCGCGATCTGTAACGGACCGTTAAGGGGCACCAAGTATCTGGCGACGCTCCGTGTATGTGTGCACACCAGCAAAAGCAAGCGATCGTTTTAAAACCATCCGTCTTTAAGTGAAGATCGTACACAATGTGTGAACACCTTATGTGTATTGGTAATCTGCTTAAAAAGACGAAGTTATCCGGGACAGTTTTAAGGTTTTTCTTATAGCCAAACTTCGGAGTCTATCCGTATGTGCGCGCATCGTTACAACGTAAAGCCGAATGAGCCGAAATTCGACATGTAGATACTTTAACAGTTTATGTTGAAATCTAGATAGATACTAAATATATTCGACGATGTTACATTTAGGAATTAGGTATAAAACTGAAAAATATCAACTTTTGTCTTAACTTTTCTCAAAATACGTATTTTCAAGCAAATCACGTGTTCGTTTTCGGAAACGGTACGTCGACGTTATCCTTACATACAGACTTGATTTAAATTTAATGCCATGACTACTTTTCGCATAGAATTTTACACTTTGCATGACACTATTGCCACAGCCAAATTAGCATAGTAATAATTCTCTTATTGCTTTAAATTAACATACAAAAAGATAGATATCCATAAAGGATTTTTTATAAATGATCAGTTCGTCAGCCTCCAATAAAACACTTCTACTCGTGAAAATGAAAGAAGGAAAAATGTCAGGCGATTCCGACATCAATGGAACGATCCTCGTAGCAGTTAGAGATCTGCAGCCTCCAGGAGACAGGCATGAATATTGTATGTACAGATAGCGCGCGAGTTGAATGCAGTCGGGGGCTGAGGTGAATGTCCGCACATTTCTCTCGCACGCCTGCTGTATAGTGCTGTGTGATAGTCGCGCGCTATCTGTACAGAGAAGTAGATGGAAGTAAACACTGACCCCTTGATGAGTATCAGCTGGTCGTCGCAGATCTGCTCCTGCACCACCTCGGCCGCTTCGCCGACCATGCTGGGCTCGAAAACCTCCTCACCTGCACAACCAACGGCTCGTACATTACACATAATAAACATATTTCTTTTATATAAGCAATGGGCTTAGGCGCCGTCCTATTGCCATCGTTCGCGCGATGATGCGATGCGATAAGAAATCGTGTGTTCTATTTTGGAGTGATGCAATCACTCTCGGAATGGCTGTTAACAGAGATGTACAGTTTCTGCTGTCGAGCAATATTTCAATAGGACATTCACATCCATCAGCCTGTTTCGTCCACTGCTGAACATAGGCCTTTCCAGGATTTCGCCACTCTTGGCCGTCCTCCTAGAAGAAATGCCCATACTCACACACGCTGGGCAGGCGGGTTGGTGAGCGCGGTGCCGAAACCCTTGCACCAGTGACTCCGCTGCCCGTCACCGGTCTGTTTTATATAAGCCCCGGCAATTAGTCATGCATGTTTCTGATATATATTTTTTTAATAATTTAGTTTGAAAATGTAGACTATTTTATGAAACTAATTTCATTATTTTTGGGTTTTATTCATTGCATCTATTTAAAAACAAAAACTTAAATTTTACCCGCCAAAAGTGAACGTGACGTCACTAGAGGCGTTCCGCATGGCGCTAATAGTGCTAACACTACCATCAAACTTCTCACGCCCATCAAGTCGTTCCGAATGAAAAATGGCGTCCATCACTGTTTATACTTATAATCCATTTAGGGTTCTTTTGAACGCAACATGAATGATGACAGAATTTGTAAAAATTCATTTAAGTTACGTGAATACAAAGGATATACTACTTTACTAGGTCCAAGAAGTAATTTCTTATAACTACAATCTTATAATCATGATTTAACTAATGCTCTTCTAATTTTTCGAAAAACCTATTTTTGAAATTGCCACCGGCCAGCTAGCACTTTTCATAGATCGCTCATAGTGCAAACGCTCTGAAGAATAGGCATATCACAACATGGCGTCGTTAAGGATTTCGTCTATGATAAACAAGGTGAAATTTAATCAATCACCCTTATTCATACTGGAGACTCGTTTAGTGATCAGGAACAAAATTCAATGATCGTTATTTTCGAAATCATAAAAAAAATTGTTTCCATACTGACTGAATAGGCAGTAGGTAGGTACGAGAGCAATTTTTTGTTTTCAGTTTTACCTTGAGGTTCATTAAACATTGTTCCTGATCACTAACCGAGTCTCCAATATGAATTCTGGCGGTTGATTAATTATCGGGCTCACAGTGACTCGGAATGATGATAGACGCGATATAATCGATTATGTCGCGACATGGAATGCACTGCATGTCAAATGTCATGTCATGACGTCATAGATAAGTCAAATGAAGTTCATTGTGTTTTGTTAAAATATCTTTAAAAGTATAGATTTATTTATTAATCTGATAAGTAGCAACTGTACAGAAAACATATTTCTCGAAATGGTTTTAAGATTTCCGTTCTTGTCCAGAAAGTTAGCACCCCCAATTGGGGATGGATATACCGCCATCCATCGATCCCAGGCAATGGTGGGCCGCCTGGTTTTGCCTGAGAGCTGTTCTCTTACTCTCCCCCGAATAACTACGGGAGGATTTGCGAGAAAGATGGTGGTACCTCCACAGTCGAGCCCGGCATCAGCTCTACCGCCTAACATCATAATATCTGCCTATAACACATGGACGTATTTAAGAGGGGGGTTTAGGGGATCCGGACTTCCCCTCCTTTGGCATACGCGGAAAATAAAATATTCGCCTAATATTAACATTTTGTATCCGTTACGGACTACCCGTGCCATAAAATACAAGGTGACATTAATTCATGCAGCCAAATTCATACTGAAGATTCGGTAAGTGCTCAGCATCAAGATTTGATGACCCTTGTTGTGAAATTCGTAAATTAATATTTCGGTGTTCCCTACAAACACAAGCCCAGCCCCGAGTCAATTACTATGGGAGGTCAACATTTTATTTGGATCCTTGGATCCCCGTGAGAAAGCGACTGCTCAGCTACGCCCATGCTATAGCATACATAAAAGACAAAACCTCACCATCCATATTAGTGAGCGACGTCAAAAAGGCAGCACCGGTAGCCTTGGCGATCCTCTTGAGATCGGCCTTCTTGCAGCGGCGGACGCCCATCGCACCGGCCTCTATGAAGTATTTAAGGCAGAGGTCGTCTATCCCGCCGGAGCAGAGGACGACGTTCACGCCGGTAGCCAGTATCTTCTGGAGACGCTCCTTCGTGATGTCGAGCTCTCGGGCTCGGATCGCTTCTAGCTTCTCTGGGTCCGAGACTAATACCTAATGAGCGGAATTCAT
This sequence comes from Ypsolopha scabrella, assembly GCA_910592155.1. Lineage (NCBI taxonomy): Eukaryota > Metazoa > Arthropoda > Insecta > Lepidoptera > Ypsolophidae > Ypsolopha > Ypsolopha scabrella. Next base: position 9,677,457 of record OU342968.1, on the reverse strand, counting down.
TATTAAAATGTTACCGACATCAAGGAAACAGCGAGGTCGTGGCGAGTGATTTCTGACAAAATCAGTTTTATAGGCTAGTTACGGTCCTAAATCATAACGTAATTCACAAACGCCTGCTGTGTATTGCCTTGTGCGTAGATAGAACCGGCTGTGTGTATAGCGCATTCCTTAGCTCTGTATTCAACATATGCGCTATCTGTACATGTATCATTTAAGGGTGATACACTATCGTGTAGAAGCCTTTATGATACAAAACTCTATCAATCAAACGTAAAATACGGAAACTATGATTTATTTTGATACACCATGTTTTTTATATGTGCTTGTACCAAAATTTTCCTTATTTGTTTACGGATTTTTATGTGATTTATTGATTGATGAAAAGGAGGCAATATTCCCCAAACACATAAAATTACACTGGCAGCCACATCTGACTCACCTGAACGCCCATTTTCATCTTGGTCTTCTGGAGAGAGAAGTCCAAGCATGCGATCTTAGCGTTCAATATCTTCTTGGGCATGGCCTGAGAAGCCACGGTACAGTTCAGGGCATAGCCTTTCACCAACACACTTTCCCGGGCACTCTTGCCATGCGCCTTGAGAATATTTACTGCTTTGATGGGATAGGCAGAGTTGCCCTTAGTGTCCGTGATCTTGATGGCCATAGCGGCGTCCACGATCATCTCCGAGAAGAAATCTGCGTCACTGATATCGATGGTTAAGGAATTAAAAACAGAAACGCATAAAATGCACAGATTGTCTGTCTGGATTAGGGTTGTCCCCGGGAAATCCAGGAAAGTCCCGAAATTTTCCATCTGGTCTAATGGCCAGTAATGGCAACATACTGTCTCGAAATTCCAGAACACTAGCTTTTTTAGGGTTCCGTAGGACCTGAAAGGTAAAAAGGAACCTTTATGTGAGACTCCGTTGTCCGTCCGTCCGTATGTCACAGCCTCATAACTTTAGCACCGTTAAAGATAAATACTTGAAATTTGGCAAAAAAATAGCATTCACTTGCTGACATAAAATGGTGTAAAATGTAATGTAAAATATTTGAAATTGTTCAAAAATAAATTGTAGATATTAAAGAGCTGATTATAAAAATATATACTTTTACTATATTTACTGGCACCAATTTCGAGAAATCTTTGAAAAACCACAGAAAAACGCATATCCACCCCTTATTTCCAAAAATGGTGGACCAAAATAAAATGAAAAAATGACAATTATAAGCCATAACTGGCCAATTAGAGGAAAATTATAGCGATTAAAAAAAGTTGATAACAAATGAAAAATATAAAAAAATAAAGTATTTTATAAAAATACAAATTGTAGATATTAAAGAGCTGAATAAAAAAATATATACGTTTAAAGCAAAAATGATAAAATAGAATAACTAATGTAGGTATATTTCTTTTCGCGTAGTCATAATATTTGTAGCAACAAGAGAGACACAAGTATTTTATACCTTACCCGAAACATTTTTTTTTTTTTACTATCGTGAATTTATCAACCGCTATATTTTTCGGTTCATTAGTTTCGGAAATAAGGGGGGACATGCATTTTTCTGTGGTTTTCTGAAACTAATGAACCGAAAAATATAGCGGTGGAGAAATTCACGATAGTAAAAAAAATTTAGAAAATTAAAATTTCGAGTACGGTATAAAAATACTTGTGTCTCTCTTTAGTTGCTACCAATATTATGATCACGCGAAAAGAAATATACCTACATTAGATAACCTATTTTATCATCCATCACAAAATGCAAGAGTACAATTATCTAGGTAAGTACCTACTACCAAATATACATTCCCAAAACTGTCGAATTACGAAACCCTAGGTATGCGAGTCTGACTCGCACTGGACCGGTTTTTTTTTCACAAAGTTACCACAACACAATAATGATATTTTTTTAGCTAAAGAGAGCTAGGTTTAAAATTTTTGTTTTGAGTTTAGTTCTGAATTCGCCTATTTTTTTAAATATCAATGTGCTATTTTTGTCTGCTTTTTGGAATAAATAGACCAATTTAGGAATTTAATTTGAATAATATATATTGTTATGCTTTAAAACCGATTTTATACATACTTTAGTATTTACAGGAAATTACTTCATCACATTAGGTTAGATCACTATTCGCATCACTCCGAGTGAAACCCACTCGTTTTGAAACGGAACCCAATTCAAACGAATGTAAAGCAAAGCAGTCAAAGTGACAGACACATCAGTATCAGTGTTTCCAACAGTAAGAATAATTTTAAAATTTCGACCTCGGTATTTTTTTTTTCAAAACTTCGAATTTGATAGAACTAAAGAATATAGGTACCTACCCAGCTAGGGTGAGTTCGAGCAAAAATCATAAATCTACATTTAACACATAAATTTGGTTCATGATCCGACAGCCAATACATTTCTGTTATTCTTCTTCTTATCGTGTGGGTGTGGGCTGCAAGGCCTATCGGCCCGACAAGCCCTGGTGTCAGAGTTTCTAAACCGCCTTACGGCCTCTGACGTGGTTTATGTAACGACCACTCTCAAAGGTCATACTATAAAGTAAAAATGGGTTTCGGTGATTACGCCTTTAGCAAGGTTTGATTTTTTAAGGAGTACTTGAATTTTTTGTTTTGATTGGGGGTGTGTGGTAGTTCACGAATTCTGATAATTATTTGTAAAATACCTATTAAAACAGAGTTTTTTGATGAAGTTGGTAACATTTAAAATTTGTCAGTCTTTCGAAAGCGTTCAAGAAAAAATACGTCTTAGGATGCGTTCAAATACAAAATACGTAAAAATGTGATGATGACGTCACTGAAGATCAAATTAATGTCATCGCTTTTCTTCATTTAATAAATGTTATGAGCGCTTATTTTAAAATCTGTCTACTAAAAACAGTTCAGGAAAGATATTCCTCGAAATGGTTTTCGAATCGTAAATATTTGTGAAAACAAGAATAGGCCAGTTACGTTGTACAGTAATGTTGATAAATAAGGTGCGCAATTTTCGTCTTAAGTTTGGTAATTAACAAGTGTACATCTCCTCGATTGCGCAAATCGAGTCAGTATGGTTTGTATGTAAGGTAACACATTTTTACCTACCTAAACCTACATATTTTTGACAAAAATTTGCCAACAATTCGAGCTGCAACTTGTACTTCAACTCCATTCGTAGCCACAGAAATGTCCAAGAAATAATAAGTCTGTATCTGGCAACTCTAGTCTGGATGTATTTACTATTGCCAAGGTTTTCTTGATGCCTCGAAGGCACAGCTATATACCTACATCAGGACGACGTTTCGTTTACTATGTGTGGTTCATGGATGAAACAACAAGATGGCGCTACAGACTGCGTAAGAAACTCAAAGAAAATTGTAAAGGATACGCTCCAATCAACTTAGAAGACATGGTAGTCTTGGCAGCATTGATGATGCAGGGTCTACCAAGAGACTCGACGGAGACACAGAGGTTATCCTGTATGTACTTCACTGCTTCCTTGCAGGCCAGACGGTAACCAGATATGATGCTGGTTGGGTGAATCTTGTTTTTGACGAGTTCATCTGCATTCTGAAGCAAAAGATACATGTTTTGAGTGTAAGTTCTTGAGCTTTTAGGGAATTCAATAAAACTACGCGTGTACTGCTCCTATATAGAGATGGGCGGCGGAAAGATTCCCAGGGTTGCAACCCAAAATGGGTATTTATGCAGGTGAAATCATAATTAGTGTGAATAAATGAATCAACAAATATAAAATGAGTTCTTGATACGTAACAGACTCTAAATATTTAGTTTTGTAGTTTTTATTGAATCTCTTTACTTACACTAATTATTTCTAAATAAAAAGATATAATGATTTTAAAATACTTCAAATCCAACTTTGAACTAACTTTCAAGAAGAAACACTTAGGTACTTTTTGACAAATCACAAAACACAGATTGAAACAAACTGATCGTAGTAAATTTTTACCACAAATCACAGAAATTACTTTATTTTCCCATTCATCATAATCATGTACTAATGAAATGTAATATATTAAGATGGTCCCTAGCTTCATATAAAAACCGTGAGATTACTCCTAATATTATTATTATTATTGTTTATACACAAGCAGCTGAAAGCTGATGTTGTGTATATCACTGCACTTTAGTCTTTAAAAAAATGTCTAATTTATTTTTGAATGAGTTCACTGTGGTTGAATAGTAATAATTGAATAATATACCACGTAAAAGTAGTGAAAAACGTTAATACCTGAATAAATACCCATCGGGTGGTTTCAATGGGAATCTTTCTGAAATCGGGAAAGATTCCAGTTGGAATCCCATCACTAACTGCTCCCCCACAATAAAAGCGCGGGCGACGAATTAGACCCATGTGCACCAAAATAAAACAGGTATTATTTAAATCGCACACCAGAAAATATTTAAAATGCTAACTATAGTGTCCACTATCAAAAATACTAACTGCACGGTCAGTGTCGATAAGGAAGCAGTCTTCTGCATTAAAGGATATAACTATGAATGTTATGTATGGCTTGCTACGGCTCATTTCTGCACTGATTTAATGTGCAATTCGTAGTTTTGATGTGCAACCACATATTCCACACATAAAACTAATTGGTACATTGTCACGAGTTGAATCATTGAGGGGGCAACAGATGTAATTTCCGGTATGGACTGTGACAGTCACTTATACGTCTCGTATGAGCTCTATCACCATACTTCGGACACAAGTATGGACCCACTGACTACTTACCTTCTGAAGCATGCAGATTGAATTCAATGCTCGAACCACTGGACAACAGAGCGGACGTGACATCTCAGTTCAGCAGTTTGTACTGTAGTTTTATTTTGAATGGGCCCCTGGAGTTCTTGTTGGGGACAATGTCTTGGATTTTACACATTGCTTCATGACAATATAAATTTTAAATACTAGTGCTTCAACTTCATTCCACAAAAAATTACTTCATTTAACCCTCTCACTCGCAATAACTAAAAATAATTGAAGAACAATCTAGTATGTCCCAATGGGGGCTACTCATAGTTTAAGGGTTAAGAAGTATTGGAGTATTGGAAAACTAGATAGCTGAGTTGTTAGAGCAACCGCCCAGTAAGCGAGAGGTCCCGGGTTCGAATCCTGGTTCAGAGCTCCTGACATTCAAATTTAGTTATCTCATTTTCTATACCACAATGATATAAATTTAATTTGTTAATAAGTATTGACCAGAGGTTGGGGGAGGCCTTTGCCAAAGGGCAAACAGACAGCAGTACCTAACTAATTAAAAAAAACACCATGAAATATTGAACTATCATACTTTAATTTTATTATAAATGTAAACAATTTTGTGTGAATAAACGGCTATTGATTGACTAACCTTGAGAAGCTCAGCAGCAATGATGACCACAGAGGTGGTACCATCTCCGACCTCCTCGTCCTGAAGATGAGCCAGCTCCACCAGGACCCTGGCAGCTGGATGTTCTACCTCCAGCATTCTGAAGATTCAACAAGTTCATTTTATGCTCAGAAATTGGTAAACTCACATCAATCAAACTGAACTATGAATATCATTTTGTCACTAATAATTGATTGATGATTGCTGTCATAGAAGCAAAATCATTAGATATTGTACTTACTTAAAGACGATTTTAATTTATTGTTACAACTTTAATAGCCATGATGCATTTTAGAGTAAAATAAGAGAAGGGTGGATTTATATGCAATTAAGTTTATTAGAAATAACATCAATGTGTTTTCAAAAAAAGACAATTTGTTTTCAAAAAAAGATTTTTACTTACTTTAGAATAGTGGCTCCATCATTGGTGACTGTAACATCTCCAATATCATCAACCAACATTTTATCCAGACCCACAGGGCCAAGAGAACTCTTCACAATGTTGGCAATGGCAGCCGCAGCCATTACTGCAATAAAAATTTGTTTTGTTAGTTTCTAAAATATTCACTAGCAAACTTTGAGAGTGTAAATATAAAATAAATTGTCACGACCATTTACAACATGAATTCCCAAGGAGATGTTAGAGGTGTTTCAAAGTATAAGTAACAATAAAATGGAAATCAGTCAGGACACAAATTCAAATTGATGTGCAATTTATACAATAGCAATTTTCTGGTATTTTTTTGTTAAAAACACAAGATAGGGACAGGCAATTAAATCAAGTTTGCCTTTTTTATTCAAGAGTTGGTCGAACAGGAGTCGGTTAGCTACACATAGGTTATTTTCTTTGTATGAAATTAAACATTGAGCAGTAAAACTAACAAGAATAATTATTTTTTCCACATTATTGAGAAGCTTCATAAAGATTTTAGTGACTTCTAGTATAAACTGTTGAGATAAAAGCAAAAATAGAAACATAAGTCATTTGCATGTGATCTACCGGGATAAACCTCGTGTGGATTTTCAAGTAGTTTGTGATGAAAAAAAGCTTACCATTTTGGGTTCTCACTGATGCTCCGGACGATCTCGTCCCTGCTACGGATAATGGTGCTGCGAGAGTCGACATTTTATCCAAAATATAATGAAAAGATCAGAAATTCAAGCAAGAGCCTGACAAATTTTGTGATTCTTAAAATTCGAAGAATGTTGCCAAGCTAAAAAAAATAACACCATCATACCCATATAGGGTGCCAAGCCCTAAAATACAAAAGCCGGACTCGGCTTTATATAAGGCCGGACATTTTGCCCCAGAAGCCGGACATATGTTTTTTAAAGCCAAACATACTGTTTTTAAAGCCGAATATAACTTTTGATTGTTTAAAGTATGAAACACTCTTTTGTTACAAAAAGAACCAGATAAAAATAACAACATTCAATAATTTGGTAATTGGATCAAAAAACTTTTTCACCCGCACTACTTTTAATCACTCGGGGTGATGCGAATGCGAATTCACCCTAAAGCGTTCCAAAATTGACACGAGTAAAACCGAGGGTAAACCACACATAAACCAACGAACTGTTACCTGACATTTGCACGGAAGGGTTTTGAAACGCTTCGGAGTAATGCGAAAATCACACTGGGCCACCTGCACCTGATTGGTGCAATCCATATGCAACCAAAGACATTGTATAATAACAAGACAGTGCACTATCCAATTTTTGCTCAACTAAACTAGATTTTATGTCTTTAGAAATAAGGTTGTAATTATTATGATACCATTTTCAAGCGAAAAACGAGCCGAGCGAGATAGCCGTCGCTACTCATGTATCCTTGTCTAGCAAGTTGCCAGTGTATATGATATATATGTACAGTGGAGCCCGCATCAAGCTATACACATTGAGTATAAGCTGACCTCCCATTGTACGGGAAGCATACCTATTCAATGAGAGGTCAGCTTATACTGAAAGTGTTTAGCTTGATGTGGGCTCCACTGTACAATATACTCACATAGTGCTGTTGAGTTTCTAACGTATTAAAAAGGGATCAACGAGTGCCAACACTTATATCGCTGGGCTCATTTTTCGTATCGTAGTACACAGTCTTGTTCTCTATATAATGTCTTTGCGTGCAAACAGATTTTTCTTTCTCTTTCTCCTATGTAGAACTGTCTCTTTCTAATAAACGAGTGATATTTCGTGGAAATTTTGCACTATGATCGCACATTTGAAACGATATATCAATAGAGTATCCACATGTTTATTTCAAGCCCTTCGTTACAATATATTTTTAACCACTTGAAGGCCAAGTTTTTGTAAAGGTACGAAACTGAACAATGTCAGAAATTAACTAATCTTTTGTCTTTGGGAAGTCTAAAAGCATGTTCTCGGAAAAAATTTAAACCTGTATTTACAATATTTTCACATTATTTCGATGGATCTCATATGCAAAGTGTAACAAAGCCCAAATAATCTCTAAAGAGGCGAGTCTCTATCCATAAAATTGAACTATATTCCCCAATAGAAGGTGGTAGAACTAATGCTGAGCTCGACTGTGGAGGTACCACCATCTTACTCGGAAATCCCCCCGAAGTTATTCAGGGGAGAGTAAGAGGACAGCTCTCAGGCAAATAAACCAGGCGGCCCACCATTGCCTGGGACCGATGGATGGCGGTATATCCATCCCCAATTGCCGGACCTTATATAAATCAGACTGGTGACGGGCAGCGGCGTCACTGGTGCAAGGGTTTCGGCACCGCGCTCACCAACCCACCTGCCCAGTGTGTGTAAGTATGGGCATTTCTTCCAGGAGGACCGCCAAAAGTGGCGAAATCCTGGAAAGGCCTATGTCCAGCAGTGGAAGCAACAGGCTGATGGATGGATGGATGGATTCCCCAATAAACAGGTCCCCGAAATCACTTCCAACGTTATGAAATACATTATTGAAATTTACTTTGACATTCGGCATGGATATGAATGTCAACTTATGAATATATGTTCATATGGAGCCAATTAAATAAGATTGTTTTGCTTTTAATTTTGGAGTTTTCCTGGTAAAATAAATAATGACTGTTATATAATTTATTCACGCGTTAATAAATTGTAAGCCTTAGTATATCGAAGGTCTTGGAGTTACGTAAACACGGTCACGGTAAACATACGATGACGTCATTTTCTCTTTCAACTGTCTCTGAAAAATATAAAGTAATAAATCATTATATTATAATGAATAATATATGTCGGAGAATGCGAAATATTATCAAAACAGAACGCTTCTATAGATATCTAGATTAATCTGTGATTGAATTGAAGTTCAATTCGTTCGCGGGCTGTCAGTTTTGACAGTTTACGGAGCCTGGGCATCTCTTGTCTATTGACACAATTATTCCTAAAATACCTGAAAGTATAGTGATTTCTGATGTGGAAAGGTGAAATAGAACAGAATAACCGTCCATCCCTCTCATATATATTCAAAATAAATAATAAGGCCAAAAAAGAGTAAAATATATAACAAAACCAGTTTACTTTAATGACAAGATCCAAAGGGAATCTGTTGTAAATATATTGTCAAAATAAAATTACCTTTCTGGTCACTATTTGTCAGATATTAAATAGAAAACGCAAATCTAATATTGATTTTCATTTTAATTTTCCAGGATAAGTATCGATAACGATATCGATAAATTTCGAGTCCAGCCCAAGCGTACATGCAAATTATCTTGATGAAAAATCCATCCACCAAAATCATGTAAATTATCAAAAACGTAATCTCTTTTCATGCAAAATAACAAAATTAACGACACGATTAATATTATTTCATACTTTAAAACAGAATTTAATGGAAATTCAACCAAAAATAAACGCGTACAGCTTGTCAATTAAATCAAGAAATGAAATAAAGCAGAACTATTATTTTCTCTTCATAGGGAAACTCTAAAACTCTCACTGACAGTTTCAAATCACAGACAAAATTCATTTCTATAGAGGTTCTTCATGATTTTCGTATTGATATCGATAGAAAAGTTGAAAAATCTACGTTTTGGTGCTTGATAATGGCATAAACTATAAAAAATGGTGGTGCAAGAGAGGTCATATACCATATTTTTGAGCGGTGTTTGGCGGAGTATCACGCAGGAAAAGTTGTAACTGATTTGGATGACTTGTACAAACGAGTTGCTGTTATTACAGGTATTTTATTACAGTGAATGTATCAATTAAGACCTAATTAAGTGTAACACATGTCAAGAAATGGTATTCTTTATTCAAAACTGTCAAAGTCAATCAAACCTATTTTCCAACAATAAAAACATTCGGTAAAGTTCCGTGTTTTAATATGGTAGCAGAGCGCTAAAAAGATCGAAAACAGTGTAAAAAATTGGACAAAAATATCTACAAGCTATTGTTCCATAATGGCAAAACAAAGCATTGATATGAAGTTCAATATCACACTACTCGGTGAAAATAACTGGGTGACATGGAAATATCGGATCAGTACAAGCCTCAAGCGGATCCCAAAGGCACTAGACATACTAAGCGGTGTATACGTAAGACCCGCAAGTCCACCGGCGGGTGCCGATCAGGTAATTCTGGAAAAATATCAAGAATAACTTGAGAAATTTGACTGCACAGACAGTACAGCACTCCTTCTATTGACCACAAACATGACGGACGAAGCAGTGCTAAAGATCGTGAGATTCAACTCGTTCAAGGAAGTTTGAATGGAGCTACACCGACTATATGACGGAGGTACAGAAGATCAAGCATATGATCTTTGCCTAAATTTCTTCCAATACAAGTGGCAAAATGCCGATGACATGAAAACCCATCTTTCGAAAATGAAGAATTTATGGCACCTCTTAGATCAAGAAAAGACGGAGAAAAGGAGTTTCCAGCTCTAATCCTCATCTGCAAAGTTCTGGATATTCTGTCAGAGGAATATTTCTCATTCATGTCAAGTTGGTTATTGCTGAACAAAACTGACAGAACGATAGACAACCTCACTTCACAGCTCTGTACATTCGAAAGAAAACTCGCACGAAAGAACGATACGTCAGCAAGTCGTTCAAGTGTAGAAGCTTTCAATGTCAAGACTGACAAACGTCCGAAAATATTGAAAGGAAGAAGTGTAAATATTGCGGTGAAAATGGGCACACAGTCAAACAGTGTAAGAAATGGAAAGTGGATGGACGACCACCAAAACCAAAGAGTGGAATTGCTAATAATATTACTCTAGCATCATGGAACAAAGTTGATGGGATAAGTGACAAAGACAACTGGTTTGTGGATTATGGGGCAACTAACCATGTAACACACAGATCAGACCTTTTTAAAACATTTGAAGACTTCTCAGAGTCTCACAACGTTACCGCTGCAAATGGGGAAATAGTGAAAGCAGTTGGAAAAGGGAGTTTAGATCTTATGACAAAAATAAATGGCCATGAAAACTTCCTAACACTCACGGATGTATGGTATGTACCAACAATAACGAAGAACCTTTTTTCGGTGCTAGCAGCAAAGTGAACTTAGAGAACAGTGTATTTGAATCTCGAACAGAGCATTGTAAGTTGATAACCGCTGAAGGTCAAGAGATACTAATCGGAAAGAGACATAAAAATGGAGGACTTTTTGTTCTTGATGTGAAAAATGTAAAATCTGCCGAAATTAATCAAGTTAATGTCGACAAAAGTCAACTTCAACTCTATCACGAGCGAATGGGACATCAAAATAAAACACATGTGAAGAAAACTGTTGAAAGAGAACTTGGAATAAAACTGTAAGCAGACGATAAAGTATGCGAAGGCTGTATCTTCGGAAAGGCTCATCGCCTGAAATTTGGTACTAGAGAGAGATCGTCAAGGCCAGCAGAATTGATACATACGGATGTATGTGGACCTTTCCAAAATTCCTTTAACAAGTACAGATATTACATCTTATTTAAAGATGACTATACGCGATATCGCTATGTGTACTTCATGAGTGAAAAATCAGAAGTGCATGAGAGACTTGAACAAATGTTGGCAGAAACCAAAGCTAACGGATATGTATTAAAGGAGATCTTGAGCGATAATGGTGGAGAGTTTGTCAATGATAAGGTCAAAAGTATCCTACAAAGGAAAGGAATAAGACACCGACTCACAATGCCCTACACACAAGAACAAAATGGGAGTTCTGAAAGAGAAAATAGAACCATTGTTGAATCAGCAAAAGCTATGATGCATGCCCACGGGGAAATGCCACAAGGTCTTTGGGCTGAGCTTATCAACACTGCAGTCTATGTACTTAACAGAACTGGTCCAACAACGGTAGACGGAAAGTCACCTTATGAACTATGGTATGGTAATAACCCCTCTGAACCCGCCGGCGTCCTTATAAGGACGCCGTTATTTAATTCGGCTCGTTCGGTACGGATCCTTATAAGGATCCTCCGCAGAGTACTTTTTGCGTCGATTTTATGTTCCGATTCGGGTTTTTGTGCTCTGTGGTGTATTTTTTGTGCTCTGTGGTTTATTTTGAGTGGTCACACTAGCCAACGTTCCGAATTGGAAACAGCCCTACAGCACTGCGTAACCTTGGAGTCCAAAGGACGGGTGCCGGTTCGGCAACTCTATGCTGAATTTGTTGTTTTTCTTGAAATTTTACTATGAAAAGATGTAAATATTTTTATACATTTCTATGACTGTATAGTAAGAGGGTTAATAAAGTACAAAAAAAATACTATATGTTGGTTGATATTTTTATATTCCAATAAGAAAGTCTGATAGAACCCTTTTTCTTTATTTACTCGCATGCAGGTCGATCATAGTACAATATATTTTAATCAAAGTAATATCAGCTTGTTGCCAATTTATCTAGGATTACAACGGTATGCCATATGCGTGGTATTTCCTACCAGGAAAGCCATAAAAACCACTAAACTAAACCAGGTCGCGCGCGGAACTGGAACGCCTGCAGGCGCAAATCACTCTTCAACCACTGGAGGGGCGGCAATTGCGCGCGGCGTAACATTTGAGAGTAATTGGGAACTCGTGCTTTGCTCATATCCCAAAAGAAAATAGAAAAAAGATGGATAAGAAAGCAAAAAGAGGCATCTTAGTTGGGTATGATAACGATGACAGCTAGAGACATCTCGATCTAGATAACGATGACAGCTAGAGACATCTCGATCTAGAGATGTAATTTTTGAAGAAAAAATATTGGGAGCCAAATGTGAGCATAGCATTGAATTACCTAAAGATGGAAATGTTGCTGCTCCATCAAATACAGATTCTACTAAAATACCCATTCAGCAAAGTTCATTGACCCAAAATGACAGTATGATCAAAAGTGATAAAGATGAACAAGATGAGTATAATGAATCAGAAGGAGAGAGCGAGAGACCTGAAACTGAAGAATATCTATCAAATGAAGAAATAGAAAATCAAGGTAGAATAACTCTCAGAAACAGATCTACTATCAAACCTCCAACCCGTTTCAAAGATTTCGATATGGTAATAAATAATGAAATAGATTCATCAATGATCTCTGAACCAAAGACTTTCAAAGAAGCAATTGAAAGCAAGGAAAGAAAAAAATGGAATGAAGCAATGAAACGTGAACTAAAATCACTCGAAGAAAATGATACATGGGAAATGGTAGAAATGCCTAAAGATAGAAAAGCGATTCCATGCAAATGGATTTATAAGATAAAAACCAACCCAGACGGAAGTATTGATAAATACAAGTCTAGATTGGTTATCAAAGGCTATTCTCAAAAGAAAGGTATCGACTACTATGAAATATTTAGCCCAGTAACTAGGTCAAGTAGGTACTATAAGAGCAGTTTTGAGTGTAGCTGCTGAAGAGAACTTGACATTAACACAGTTCGATGTATCTACAGCATTTCTTTATGGTACATTGAAGGAAGAAATTTATATGAAACCTCCAGAAGGTTACAATGAAAACAATAAGATGGTCTGTAAATTGAAAAGAAGTCTTTACGGCTTAAAACAAGCTCCTAGGTGCTGGAACGCTTGTATTACAAAATACATCATAAAAATTGGTTTCAAACAAAGTTCTGCAGATCCGTGTCTATTTGTCAGAGAGAGAGAGGTAAACACGCACAGCACACATTTACTCATTCACGCACACTCCTGCGAAAAATCGATATGTCACACTAAATCAAAGGCTGCAACACAAACACAAAACGCGCACACAAGCAAACTTACATGGACAAATAATTCATGTACTTCGGCAGAGGGGGATAAGTGCGTTTGCCTAGTCCTGTGTTATATGGTCTAAGGCCTGCCAATAAAAATTTCTCGATTCTCCGCGTCAGTGCTTTCAATTCTTTGAAATTCGTCGCTTCTAATGATTCATTCCCCCCAAATTCCCCGGAACGATATTTTTGGAATAAAAACACTATCCTAAACATTTGTTTATAAAAATAGCTGCACTTTTATGTTACCAATTATCCATTATTTTATTTAAATTAAAAAATTGACAACCTTAATTAAACAATGAATTAATAATGTTAAAATGGATGCGTTCAAAAATACGAAATCGTGCTCAAATCAAATGAGAGTTGAGCGGGCATTTGAATCGTGTTGCCATTCAAAATTATGTTAGTAGTGTCGAGCTGTGTCTGCCAAGTCCGAACGTGATTTCTTAAGTTTTATGTACTACCCACGTATTATCAGACAGAATAGTTTTAGCCCACCGAAAAAATTGGTCTGGATTTAACTTAGTTAGACCATTTAACATGGGACCTGGCAAAGCGCAACTCTTGGTACTGAAATTATTCTGCCGTTGTCCACGGGAGGGGAGGTTAACACGCACAGCACACATTTACTCATTCACGCACACTCCTGCGAAAAATTTGTATGTCACACTCAATCAGAAGCTGCAACAGAACCACACAAAACGCGCACACAAGCAAACTTACATGAACAAGTTGTTCATGTACTTTGGCAGAGGGGGATAAATGCGCTTGCCTAGTCCCGTGTTATATAGTCTAAGGGATTTCCTGATTTTTGTCATTGCCCGCCGTGCTAACCCTCAATTCCTTGCAAATCGAGGATTTTCCTCGCGATTGGCAGCTCTGCTATGTAGGTATGTCACGGTCATGACAATGAACACGTTCGTCGTTCATCATTGTGGCCTCAAGTTAACTGCGCAACGTGCAACCAACCAGTCAACCACGTTTTTCGATGAAACAATCGTGCGCCTAATCGTTTTTGGTGTAAAATTGTAGTTTGTTGTAGTTTGTAAACACCCTAATGACAGACAGTCAAGTTTGGCAAAATTGTTTCCTTTTGATTGGAACACTTATAGTGCGTTCCGATTTAAGACATAATCGATTACATCAACTCGTGTGCAATTTAAATGATATCGAAATATTTATTACGTACCATATGTTGTATTTGAAAAAAAGAACGGAATATCGTTATTAAAAATGTATGATCCCATCACTATACATCTAATGACATTTAATTTCGGTGTTGGCACATTAAACGATTAAACGCTTAACAGGTCGTCTAAGATTGGGATGTCTGTGGGTGATGCAAACGGAACACGACCGACCTACGTCAATCAAAAAGTCATCAAAATATTGGATGGATTCGATTGATGGTTCTTATTTGTGTATAATTTATTCAAGTCATCAAAACTCAAATCAAAACAAAAACAGCAGCTGAGCTGAGCTGACTTTTTGAGTGGCATGCGTGCTCAAATCAAAATTTCAATGCTTTATTGATCAATGATACAAAAATGATGAAAGTACGTTGTCTTATTTCCCCAGTGGCTAAACTATATTCTTATGCCGTTTATTCTACAGCTTCGCCTAAGGTGAAATATTGTTTGCCGGTTATCTTAATTTTATTATAGGTAAGTATTTATTTCCCTATTTCCATTTGTTGTAGTTTCAGGAACAAAAAGTTAAAGTAAATAACCATGACGTAAACTATTTGAAAGTTGGAACTGGTCCGCATACTGTACTATGTTTGCCAGGCGCTCTCGGTACCATTTGGACAGACTTTAAGCCTCAAATAGAAGGCTTTGACCGGGAAAAATTCACAGTAGTGGCCTGGGACCCTCCAGGCTATGGGAAGAGTAGGCCTCCTGAAAAAGAATTTACTGTTGACTTCTACGAAAAAGATGCGGAAGTGGCTTATGAATTCATGAAAGTAAGTTCTTCCACAACTTTTTTTAAAATTACGCCTTTATGCTAGGGCTACAGCTGCATCATAGCATACCAGAATGTACTATGCATCTCAATTAAATGTGATTGCACCCACAGATGACTTCACTGACATACCTATTAGCATAAGATGCAGGTGTAGCCCTAGCGTTAGACTTTATATAAAGCCCACATATACCAATACAAACAAAAATAAATTCTTGCATACTACCAGCAAATGTAAAAAACAAGTCAAGACCCCACAACAAACAGTTTTGTATGGAGACAGTTCCAATAGCATTTACTGTGTCTATGAGTCTGCCATTCATGACTGGCCCAGTGTCGCATTACAGGCAATATGGACCATCTTAAGCCTTCTGCCCTTTTAAGTCTCTAGCTAGTGCATTTTGGAGTGAAACTTTGTTAGAAATATGTCGTTAATGTTTTTTCATTTAACGTAATTTTAAATACATTGTTAGTATTATTTTATGTATGTTAGATTATGGGCCATTACTAATTGTAAAATAGTTGCCTGAAAATAAACAATATTATTCTTATATAATACAAATATTATATGCATTTTAATATTTTTTTGTAAAATTACCAGTGCATAATGTTTTATCTGTCAATATAGATATATTATAAAATTGTGAATGAATATTGCAGGCATTGAATATGCCTAAATATTCCCTACTGGGTTGGAGTGATGGAGGCATAGTTGGTCTGATCCTAGCTGCCAAGCATGCTGATGCCATCAACAAGTTGGTAATCTTTGGAAGCAACTCTTTTATTTTACCACAAGAGTTGGAGAGATATAAGAGTGAGTATATTACTTATAAAGATGACTGGTTTACAAAATTTATTGTATTCTTGTTATCAGATACAAACTAAAATATTATTATTCGTATTAAAGTGTTGGAAAAGTTAACCAAAAAAAAACCTAAGTAGGGTCCTCGAGGCCTGTTGTGAATGCAATTATTCTAAATATCAAATAGGTACATAAAGTGTATGTATTAAAACTGAACAATAATAACACCAAAGTCGTCAGATAAAACAAAACTTACTTTTCCCAATGATTCTATTTTCAGAATAATTTATACGAAGTGCTCTTTTTTAGAAACACGAGACATAAAGTCATGGTCACAAAGGATGAGACAACCTATGATAGACATATATGGAGAAGAATATTTTGCCAAATTGTGGGCCAAATGGTGTGATGGTATGGAAACAGTTTACAATGCAAACAAGGGCAATATTTGCTCACATCTGTTGAAAGATATTAAATGCCCAACACTAATTCTTCATGGAGAAAAGGATCCTATGGTGGACAATGTTCATATATCGCACCTGCATACTCATATAAACAAATCAAGGTTAGCTTTAAGTTGTTCCCAAGTACCAAAATTGGAACAAAGTATTCATTTGTGTTCTATTTACTGGTGATTATAAATTGTTTGTTATCTCTTCATTTGCAGAATTCATCTTTATCCTGAGGGCAAACATAACATTCATTTACGGTATGCCAAAGATTTCAATGAGAAAGTGCAAGAGTTTCTACTCATACCATCTAAATGAATGCTGTATAGACATATTTATAAGGATATCAAATATGTACAATGGCGTGTGTAAATCTCTAGTCTAGGAATGTCGCACAATTCCTTATTAATTTTTCGGTAAATGGGTAGGTAGGTATTTAATTTTACATAATGTATATTTTAGCACTTAAGTATCCTTGTTATTAAATGTTTAATATTAATCTGGGACTGCATCTTTCTGTCCTCAAATTCCATCAGGGTTCTTGGGGGTAATCCATTAATAACGTGAGGCGAGAAAAAAAATTCAACCAGTCGACGATAGAGTAACAATTGAAAAATCTTTCAGTCATTCAGTAGTTCTCGGGAACAAACTAAGCTAACAAACAAATTTTATCTTTTTAGTGTAAATTAGCCATTAGTTCCTTAAAATAGCGCCTGGACTCGCATTATTGATCGAATACATGCAACGCCATCTAGTTTCAACTTGTGTACTTAAATATGTCACGCTTGCAAAGGTCACTGTTACTCCATGCGGAACGCCCCGCAGTGTAAGAGGGACGGATTCCGGAAAAAATAGCAAAATGTCGGATATAAATTTATATAAAATAAACTAAAATAGCTATCAAAATTTCCAACTGAGAAAATTTAGATATCGTTAAAATCTATCTAATATAATATCGTTCAGGTCTGGATGTCATTCCTGTTTGTGATACTATGAAAAAAAGTGTAGAAGAAGACCTCATTTCAATAATTATTTCTATCGAGCGAAAGTTACGCAATCGCGTTTCTGTATTGAACAAAACTAGAAAAAGGTTCCGAAATTTATATACCGAATTATCAAATTAGTGGCTTCATCTGAAAAGCAGGTATACTACTTCAAAAAGTGCAATTTTTATCGAAATAGCCCCTTAACTTACTGGTTTGTAGAAAAAAACTGTAAAACTTGAAGTAAACTTAATCTCTTTCTTTAATATGTACTTTAAATAGTTTTCTGTAACCCTTATGAACTTTCGCAATGCCCGGTCTGTTGTTCTTTTCTTCAATACAATTACAGGTAAAAAATAACAATTTCAGGGAATACAATAGATGCCATCACTATACCAAGATGTAGGACAGGACTGAACTGTTAAGTTTCATACAAATCCAGTCAACCGTTTCAGCGTGACTGAGTCACAGACGTGAAATCAAACCAACGCACTTGAAACATTCGAGATACTAAAAATATAATATTTTTTTTATAGGGACTTTTATGTAGCCAAATTCATGACTTAGTACGTGGTAAGGACCAAGGTCTAAGGACCATGTTTGCAAAATAAGAAAAAAATATTTTTGCTTCCCTATACTTGTTCAAGAACAACCTCGACTCATTTAGTATAGAAAGACTAAATTTTATTCTGCGAATTTCACAGGCCTTGGTCGTGACCACTTACCGAGTCTCCAGTATGAATTTGGCTTTATAAACGAAAGTCGCCTTATACAGCAAGATGAGCTAATAAATACAACACAAATCCCGTATTTTCATTTACTTCTTATAAGCATGTTTCATTTCAAAATAAAACAATTTACATTCAGTAACACATAATTTAAGTTACAAAGTGACTCATAATAAATCGTATTGTACAGTTTGCAAGCGACATCGCGCGAAGCAACATTAAACTTCTAATTAATCACACCTCGGATTTGTTCAAATGTATTAACGGACAAAAGTTGTTACTAATCAAAACTAAACAATACTATCTGGCTCAGTGTTAGTGAAAACGAAATTATACACAAAAGAAAATATGTATCGAACGATGTGAATTTGCGTCAGTTATTTAAATAAATATATATTGCACTCGTCTACTACAATCATGAATCTTTATCAACAGTTGCGTTGTTATTTTAGAAAAAACATCCTAATAGTAGGTACAAATCGACAAAATCACGGTATAAAAAGATCACATTTTCATGTTAAGGCACACACATATGAGCTAATGTCCCGAACACCTTCGATCCACTACACGACTCACCCCATTGCATGCCGGTTTAGAAAAATGGCTCCAGTACGCAGTATTCCATACTTTACAAGTAACAATTTTTTATAATTACATAGACAAACACACATTAATTAAGCGACCTACCTCGATAAATACATAAGAAAATATAGTGACAATATCAAATCATTCGCTAAATCCTTTAAGCTTGTTCTTATCTCATAAATAATTTCTCTAGTTACAAAAATAGTATACATTGAATGGAACAGGGGACGCCGCCGTTTACGAAAAGATCTGACTACTGACTTAATGGTTTGAACTATACTTCGCCACACTGCCAGCGAATAACGGGCAACTTGCGTGTTACTTTTACTTCGATGCAGTAAAGTGATATTTCGAGAAAGGAGCTATTTGTGCAAGTAAGCAAGACATTACTTACTACCGTTCATTTTGCTCACTCACACAGGTCTGCCCCTTTCATTAAGGCGCTTAGGCACGCCACCGTTTTAGTGCAAAATTTGATAACCCGTTTCTCTGTTGTTTTCCGTTATAGACCAAAGTTGAAGGGGGAACGTTTCGAGCTTAGTGCAAAATGCATAACTTATGATTGTTTATCTCATTTTTAAATGAAATGTATGAAATAAAATAGTTTCATCTTATTTTGCGACTATTGTTTAATAATTATCAGGGGTTTTTAGCAGAATTGCGTCATTTTATGGATTATAGTTACCGTGAATGTCCATACAAACTTAAAAGCGTGTTTTAAGTTGGTGTGGACATTCATTTACAGCGTAATGCATAAAATTACAAAATTTTCATAGAAAAGCCTAATTGACATTAAACTCTAGTCGCGAAATGCCATAACTCACATTTATTTAGTACTTTTTATTAAATAATAAGTAAAACAATCATAAGTTGTGCATTTTGCACCGAGCTCGAAACGTTCCACCTTAAGGTGGTAAAACCGAATCCGGGTGCAAAATGCA
Source organism: Ypsolopha scabrella (assembly GCA_910592155.1). Taxonomy (NCBI): domain Eukaryota; kingdom Metazoa; phylum Arthropoda; class Insecta; order Lepidoptera; family Ypsolophidae; genus Ypsolopha; species Ypsolopha scabrella. The sequence continues at coordinate 9,657,433 of OU342968.1, read as the reverse complement.
CATCTTAATATTGTTTTCCTTACTTTTCAATAAAAAGTATGCAAAAATTGAGTTTTAAAGCAATTAGTGTAAATTGATTAGTAATAATTAGGATTTTACATTTAAATTCTATCATTTTATGATTTACATTTTGATTGCACTCGATTGAAAAACTTAAAAGCGTATTTATCGTTGTAATCAAAATGTAAGGCATAATATAACATAATTTTAATGCGAGAACCCTATTATTAGTAATCGATTTCCACCAATTGCTTTAAAACGCAATTTTCGCATACTTTTTATTAAAAAGTAAGGAAAACAATATTATGATGTGCATTTTGCACCGGGATTTGGTTTTACCACCTTAATGACTCTATCATCTGGTACAGATATTTTAAAAGGCACCATTTTGCCAAAATTTTTGATATTGATTTTGTTAAAAAGATATCAAGCTGGACAGATTTACATACAAAGTGGTTTTCTTGCCTTAAATTGTATATGTACCAAAATTTTACATTTCAGCCAAATAGTGACTTCGTAAATGCGTGTATTAAGGTCTTAAACTTTAGAGAAGAACAGAGAAACGGGTTATCAAATTTTGTACTAGAACATTGGCGTGCATATGCGCCTTAACTGCTTCTGGATCGAACTAAAGTAGCACTTTAGAACAACTATTTTATAGCCAGCCAATCCAAAATAAGATGTAATACATTGTTTTAAGACGTTCATAACGTCTCGTTCTCGCGTGAATAATTATTGTTACGATCCATCTCGCTCTAACACGTGCAATCAAATTGCAGTTTACTTCTTCTAGAACAAAGAAAGATAATCGGCCATAGTTACACGCTCGTGGTATGACGATTCCAACAGGCACTAACACCTTACGAATTAACCAGACTGTCTCAAACAAATAGACGAATTGTAAATATCTGATCCCACAAGAGTAACACAACAGCGAACACCAATCCACAGGCACCGCGGTCCATCCATTAAATATATTACAATACCATAAAATTACTCTTACAAAATACATAACGATAAAATAGTACAACATTATCACCGGGATTATTAACAATACGGTATTTAATTAAATATTGTTTAAATTACTTCTCGTTATTACAAAACTAATATTTTAATAGAGAGAGAGTTTTGACACACACACTTCGTAAAAGAAAAACAAGAGTCCCAATTTAGTTGGCGGCGCGGCGTTACACATAGACCGGTCCCTGAGTATCATTATCGTCAAGGTTGATCCTATTAGTGTATCCCGGGCCGCCCTCATCAAAAAACCGACGCCACGTGAACTCGAAGAAGCCATGCACCCCGTTATCCAGCAACTCACTGTCCCACTTATTAGAGTCTGAGCTTCCCGAGTTACGTAGCTTGTCGGGGTCGATGGGGTCGAAGTTGGAAGTGTCGGTGGAGTGGTCTATTCTGGGGATGTAAGGCGCGACCTGCCTTCGGAGACCCTTCTCGAAGTCTATGGTCTTTAGGAAGGGGTGGTTTTTGACCTCGATGGCGTCCTTGCCCAGCCGCGAGTCCTGGCCCGAGCACAGTTGGAGGATGAGGTCGGCGGACTCGCGGGACAGGTTGGCCGCGTCCGGGATGTGAAGGGTGCTCTCCCAATTTATTACCTGGAATGTTGTGGATGCGTTAGATTGACAATTACAGGATCCATTATAGTCTTACTCTAATAGTAATTTATGAAAAGGGTTCAGGTTACAGTTTTAATACCTAGTTATGTACAGTTTCATACGCTACTTTATCTAAACTTATACAATAGGTTATCAGACATTTTTGCCCAGAATAAAACTTTTAATTAACTGAAACAGTAAATATTGAATTAATTATCTAAATTATGGCGTCAAAAATCTAGCAGTCCACCGCGGATGCATGTGAGCAGCGTCGGATTCAGGGGAGGGCAATCGGGGCTGAAGTGCAGGGGCCTCCACAAGTATTTGATGTTGTACACTAATTGTTTTTTCGAATAAATACCTCGCCGTATACATATTTTTAACTAACCTGAACAGCCATACATAAAAATAAAGTAAGTACAAATTGCAAAAAGATGTTAGGGCTCACGATGTTTTTTTTTCTTCTATTTGTATTGGCTTTGTCTATGAGAACTATGTATATTTTTCGTTTTATCTTACTTTTTTATGAAATGTAACTATGTATACTGATTCATAGAGTAATTTGAAAACACAAAATTGTTTTCGACCACTAATTACAACTAACTTCGTTCTTGCCCAGTGGCCTCCACACCTTAAAATACGGCCCTGCATTTTAATGGGGTTAAGCATTAGGCAAAGGAGGTTTTATAGCGGTGATATCTCGCACCTATTTCCGTCAAGTTGGCAACTTGCGTGCAAAGACTGCAAAGAAAAATAAAAAGAATGCCCGCCTAAAGTTCATTTGGAGTATTTATTGTTTGTTTAAATTATGTTTCATTTATTTACTCACACTATGCATTAAAAAACGTAGTATGATACACGTGGGTAAGGGCAATATCTTACTCGTAACGTTTAATACGCTCGCTTATCAACTCGATATGAGGTTAGATAGTTATATTGCATGTCTGGAATACCCAATATTACTCGCTAACAATATAAAAAACGGTCAAGTACGAGTAGGTCTCCCACCCACAGGGTTCTGTAGCATTCTAATAATTTGGTAAATTTGAATAGAATTTTATATAAATTAAGTTGTCACTTATTACTTCTTCCATAATAATTACATTTCAGTATTTATAGTTTAAATACAGCATAAGAAACATAAAAGAAATTCAAAATTTTAGTTTTTGAATTTTGAGATTTCAGTTTTCATAACAAAAACGGTCTAAACTGAAAAATAATAAAAAAGCAGCAGTTTTGTCAGAGACACAGCCGTAAATTATTTAAGTGGATACTTCTTATGCCGCCTTTTTACACAATCGCGGAGGAAGGATTATCAATGGCGGCCAATATACATAGAGCAGTGGCTATTGTAATCAAACTTACATATCAGAGAATATTCCATACAGTCTTAATGAGAAAAACTACAATAGATAGATACTGCAACACATAGCTCAGGCAAAACACGTACCTTCAACTGCGTCTCCGCTGGCGTGGACGCCAAGAACGGCGGCGAACCAACCAGCATCTCATACAGGATGACCCCCACCGACCACCAATCACAGAGCTGTGTGTAGCCCGTCCTCTGCAGCACTTCCGGCGCTATATAGTTCGGCGTGCCGACGAGGGAGTGCGCTAGACAGCGCTGGTGCTCGCGCTTGCGGCGCCGCTCTAGCGGTTTGAGCTGGTGGCAGCGGCACTCGCCCATCGCGCCCCATTCGCCGTCTACTGGGTCCATCGAGTCTTGTCGACCGTGGTCTGGAAATTAGATGGAGTAAGTTAATAATGTTTTGGATAAACTATGTTTACGCCCCAGGCGTTTGATGTTTTAGATAAACTACATTTACGCCAGGCGTTGGACAACGGCGTCGTTTCATCCCTTCCGCACCGGTTAAAAGAACACGCCACTAATTCTGTTATTTTTTAAATTGTGATCACACTAGACCTACAATTTTTTTTTCAACACAATTTCTTATAAGGTGGCTCTTACTGCAGCGTTCTTAGGGTCATAATGCAGCATATTAAACACGTGTGCTTTTTACTTTACATTATCGCACTGGTGATTTTTACATTAGTTTTTTTTTTAATCTTGGCAAAGAGTTTTGATGTCTTGAGAAATAGTAAAGTTTTTGCGAATAAATAGACTGTCTCAGTTAAAATATAATAAATAATCATTTAATTTCATCAAATTATTGATTTTTATCAACAAATTGACTTAATTTTTTGTTGTAAATACAAAAATATTCAGTTTGTTAATATTTAATATTTGGCTGTTTGGCTATTTGCGTCAGTGCCTCTATTTCCATCTGCGCAAAAAATCTCTGCCGCCATTTTTCAAAGAAAATTGTCAGTTCATATCTGTGGTTTCGATTATGTAGAAAAAAAGACAGTGAAATTTTGTTATTTTTCCTCGCAAGTGTGTTGAAAAACGTATCAAAACGCGTGGGCATTAGACATTACCCTCTCGGCTCCATTACGGCCTCGCCTGCAACCCCGCCTCGACTGTAATGTCCAACGCAGCTCACTTGTATCATAATGTACTATTTGATAACTATTTTATCTGGGTCAACAGGAAGAGGTCGCTCAAATGCAGCTTAACATCTATTAAAATGTTGGCAACAATAGGGTGCCAGTTCATCACCGTTATTCTTGCAGAACCAAAACCAAAAAATAGCATTTTTCTGTGACAATGGTACAAATGGAAAGATAGGGTTTTTGCACAGCAATTCCAGCAAGATAAAATATAAATACAAGTAATCTCACCATTTCTCTGATAATACTTCGAGTTGTGCGTCCATCTGAAGCCGGTACACAGACCGAAGTCAGTCAGCTTGATGTGTCCGTCGCGGTCTATGAGTATGTTGTCAGGCTTTATGTCCCTGTGAATAAAGCCCATTTTGTGCACGCTCTCCACCGCACACGTGAGCTCCGCGATGTAAAACCTCGCTAGATTTTCCTCAAAGATCCCAAGTTTTATCAACAAGGACATGAGATCTCCGCCCGGGATGTAATCCATGACGAAGTATAGGTTGTCCTTGTCCTGAAAGCTGTAGTACAGTTTGACGACCCACTCGTTGTCCGCTTCCGCCAGGATATCCCGCTCCGCCTTCACGTGAGCCACCTGGTTCCGCTTCAACACGTCCGCTTTCCGCAGCGTCTTCATGGCATAAAGTTGATTAGTATCAACCTTTCTCACCAGCGTCACTTCGCCGAACGCTCCGATACCGATCGGTTTAATCTTCATAAACATAGACTTGTCCATTTTTGCCCGTTTTAACCTAATGTAGTTGGATTCCTTCTGAGAAAGCATTTTCCTCATCTGACATTGCGCTTCGGCGCTGAGCCCGATCTTGGTCATTTCCTTCTCGAGCTGCATGCGTCGGTACATCCTCTGCTTGTATGACTTGAGGATGTTCTCCACGTGCTGCTCCATAAAGAATTTGAATGCTTGCGGCGAATAGTTCCTAACTTTACAGTCTCTTCTCTCGTCCTCCTTCTCCTTGCTGATGTTCTTTCTTTCGGGGATGGGCGATTGGTGTCTGATCTTCTTGGGGGGCGCGCTCGGCCGCCGCTCCGACGAGCCGTTGGAACTCTTATCGGAGCCGGAAGCGATGACGTTGAGATTGTTCGAACAGTTTTGGTTGGGGCACTTGTTCTCGGGCGGTCCTTGGGAAGTCTCGCCCTTCCCGTCGCAGTTGTTGGAGAACTTCTTGTGTAATGGCGAGTGGTGCGAGTTGACGGTGGTGGTCTTGTCCTCCTGGTTGCCGTAGGGCGGCGGCGGCACGGGGTGCATGCCGCGCTGCACCGCCAGCGCCTGCATCGTGATGGCGTAGCTCGGTGGCTCCGTGGTGGGGACCGTGGGGGTGCTCGCCGTCGGGATCACGGGCGGCGTCGTGCCGGGCGACGACGGCTTGGGCGCCACCGGGTAGCTGGGCGGGATCTGAGCCTGCTGCTTCTGCTGGATGGAACTAGCGTACGAGGGCGGCGGCGGCTGGGCGACGGAGCTCGTCGCGACAGGCGGCGGCGCCACCGGCGCGATCGCGGTCTGCAGCACAGGCTTCTGCACCTGCGTACTCTTGACGGACTGCATGATGATGGGGGGCTGTACCGCTTGCCTCGCGGTCCACGCCTGGATAGGCGTAGGGCGAGTCATGCCCGACGCCGAGCCGGTAGATTGCGTCACCGTAATCGGGCTCGGGGAGCCGGCGGAGGTCCCTCCGGAGTAGATACCTGAGGAGGGACTCTTTCTGTAGTCCTGGGACTGAGTGGGACTCTGTCTGTTCTGCATGGAGACCGAATACGAGGGCGGAGGGGGGACTGCGGAGAGAGGGTAGGGGGGCGGGAGCTCCGCCGCGCTGGCGCCGCTCTGATAGATGTTTAGGGCCTGGATTTGTTGAGTAAGCTGCTGCTGGACTTGAGGTCCGTTTTGCACTATCATAGGTTGTCTGGCGGGAGGAGCGGGCGCGCCAGCCGCGACGGGGGAGGTGCCACGCGCGGGCGGTAGGGGAGGCGCTGGTGACATGCGCTTCATCAGTTGCTGTACCGAGTGCGGCACGGGAGGCGTGGAGGGGCATCTCGGTGGCGGGGGAGGTGGAGGCTCAGAGAACCCCGAAGGGGAGTACTGTCTGCTCAGCTTCTCGTGAGGCAGGGGCGGGGCGTCGGGTTGTCTCGGACTGTCCGACCTGGAACTCCCCGCTCCTGAATCTAGGGCCGGACTACCTCTATGGAGATTGATCTCTCTTTCTAAACTAGGTTTTCTAATTAGTTTAGTGCCCAGGGCACTTAGGTTGCTGCTCTTGAGGACTCCATTGGGAGGCTCCTGCAGCTTCGACAGGTAGTCGAGAGCCGCGTCGAAGCGTCCTCCGGCATATTTTAAAGCTCTGACTGCTGGGTCCTGAAACAAGATCATGTTCCAATATTATAATATGGTAGAAATAACAAGATAGTATAATTGGTATAATTAATAACCAATAACAGGCCGTATCATGTAAAAAGAGCACTGGACTGCTCAGACTGCAGAGAATGTTTTTGAACGCTCTTTTCACATGACGCGACCTGGATAATTCTTAGAATATTTGATAAAGTATTGAGCAAATTTTTAAGTGGCTACATGAATGGCCAAGAATTCGAAGATTTTTCACACAAACAAATTGCTCCAATCAGATTCATAATTAGTATGGAGTATTTAGTATCATTTAATAATGAATATGAAAGTGTTTTTTGTCTATCATACTGTTCGTTTTTGTAGTTTCCATGGAAGTATGTACAAAGATAGGCAGAAGGAATTTCTCTAACCAAACCACCACCCATAGTAAGCCTAGTCTCGTGTACGCACGAGCCCGGCACGCACACCTTAAAATCATAGTAAGCCTATTTTCCATAGTAAGTCCAAAGTGCACTCACACACTTGTAAACGGCTGTCATTGCTATACTTAGTTTGTTTATTAGCGGCGACTCCGTCCGCTTTTTTGTACATCTATGGTAGTTTCATTCAAATAAAAGTCACATTTTTTTTTATTCCAGGCAATGACTCCCAGCCTTATGTAATGACAAATTAAAATACTAATGGTGTTTATTTTTGATATGTGTGTGTTGTGTTGTGTATTCCATAGTTAATATAATTTTATGTGGTTCTAAGAAAATCGATTTATTTTGCGTAAAAAAGGCATACAAAACCTTAGAGAATTAAACCAACCGAAGAGGTCACCAACCAACAGGCGAACCAAAGAGCAGAGGCAGAGGCCAAAGGTATGAGCCCGGCGGTCATACCGGTATATAAAACTAGTTCACGCGTGTTTTGCGCCATTTTCAGATTACAGCGCGCGGGACGATCTCCGAGAAAAATGCCGAATTGCAGTGCATTTTGGTGTAAAAAGAGGTCAGGAACAACTAGTTTACGAAAACATAACATTCATTTCAACTAGTAAGTATTCTTTTGTCAATTGAATTGTCCATGAAACAGTAAAGATTGAATCAGTGCCCTACCAACTTTGATTTTATTTAAATTATTATTTGCTAGTTATTGCCCGTGATTTCGCAAAGAATATTTCGAAAAAATTTTCAGGCCTGGATTTTTACCTGCGGCCTGTTGCTTACACGGCAAGTACGCCACCAACGTACCTACTCATCCTAGACCGTCGAATGTAAAGAAATGGTGGAAAAATCCAACCCGCATGCGATCTAAAATGTTGCAGTGTGCGAGCGATATAGCTGCGAGACGTGAAAACGCTTTTGAATGGTCTATTTTTTTTTAAATATATTTAGGATACGAAAACCGATTCAAGAAATATCTTTCCTCTTTGTAGTCCGACAAGAAACCCTTATAGTTTCGCCATGTCCGTCTGTCCGCGGCTTAGCGCAGAGACTATTAGTACTAGAAACTCTAGAAAGTTGTAATTTGGCATGGATATAAATATTAATGACGCCGACAAAATGGTAAAATAATATCTTGAAAAAAATTTTTTTAGGGGTACCTCTCATACAAGTAAACTGGGGATGATTTTTTTTTCTCGTCTATCCCATGGTGTGGGGTATCATTGGATAGGCTGTTCAAAAACATTGTGGGTGTGTGAAAACCATTTTTCGATTTAGGGATCCGTTGGTGAAATAATAAGTTTTAAAGAGAAAATTTTAGTTAGAGCGGAGCGTCCCCTCCCCCCCCCCCCTGCCGGCTAAACGGTTGTTTATAGAAATATGAAAAAATTCACAGAAGTAGTGTTTAAAATGAATTTAAAAGGAAAACTATCACAGCTAAGTAGGCTTTACAGGTTTACGAGTACAGGTCGCGCCAAACTTTTGGCCCCCTTTGGTCGGGTGTATTAAGTTAAATTATAATCCTGCGGACAAGTACAAGTGTCTTATTTAACAAGATGTATAATAAGTTCCACCAAGTGCCGACAATCACAACCATCAACATAATATGGTTTTTACTTTTTAGGTTTCCTACAACGTGGACGAATTAATTATTTAACGCATTAATTTCAATGAATCACCTGTATATTTTGACGGCAATCCCGAGGTTCTGCCTAACCCATTTTGAAGAGCCTGAATAAAATATTATCTTTGAATATCTAACTATTGCCTTAATTTAGCTAAACTCATCGATAAATTGAATATCGAGAATTTCTAGCACTAGCTAACTTGTTGGCGTAATTGACGCCATCTTATCATGTACAGACAGATAGATGTCCCTGTGTTTGAATGTGATTGTGTGTGTATAGATTAACTTAAGCATAGGTATATCCTAAGTCTATGCTTTAGGGTTAAGCTAATGTTTGTCGTGTGCATGCCTAGAGACGTCATCGAAAAATGCAATGGTAGATAGTGGTAGACTGTTGGGCTAGAAACACTTTGGTGTTGGATTTTAGTTTCCCACTTGATAGTGTATATTTGAATGAAAACAATGCGTAATAATAGTTTAATTCAAGCTGTTCTCAAATGTTTTGTTCAACCAGACCGCAGCTTGGCAGGTTTCCTAGTCTGGCCACTTTTAGGTACCTTCAGAAAAAAGATGGGTCGCAAAAGCAGCTACTAGTATTGGCACAGTTATAAGAAAACGAAGACTAAAAGTCACTTTAGATATGCCTAACAGACACACTAACTAGTTGAAAGCTGTCAGAGTCCACTCAGCTATGCTAATTAGGGTTATAGTGAGTCTGACAGCCTTTAGACTATGACAATTAGACATTGATTTGATTACTCAGTTAGCTTCACTAAATTTATTCATGTCTAAAGCGAGCTTAACCCTGACTTTTGAAGAATTTTACAAAAGATTCAGTTTTTGACAAAAATGTACAGTCAACAAGAAAATGGCAATTTTCAAATTTTTTGTAAAATAGTTCCAGAGATTACACATTACACACAAACAAGCAAACTACCAAACAAACAAACAAATTTTTCCTCTTAATTTAATAGTGTAGATGAATACACATGTGGTAGAAATGATTAAACTTGTGGGACACCCAGAGACATATAATTATTACTAAGTAGCAGACCAAACATATGGATTAAATAGCGAAATATAGTGAAATAAGTTTAAAATAATATACAAAAAATAAGCTACATTTAGGCTTCCTGGTATGAAGAAACAAATAAAAATGGGTTGTTTTGGCTGGCTTATGCTTGGAACATATTTGTTAATTCCTAAACTAATCTCTAGTATATATTTTGTTTGGAAACAAGCAATATTTAATTTAAAAGAGCCCGAAGTTCACTGAGCTAAAATTGCAACGCATCAACTCTTTGCCTTTATTATTAATGTTAGGTCTGCTACTATATGATACGTCTGTAGGGACACCCTCAAAATGTAGTAAATATGCCTTTATAGGTGAGAATAGGTTATTCTAACCTTTAAATACAAGAATGTCAAGAATTTATCATCACAACTTATGGGAAGCCAGAAAAGGAATCGGAGATGCAATTGTGTAAGACAATCATATTCAAATTGATTGTCCTATGGCTATTCGGCTAAGCAAATTAGCCCATTTGACAATTGAAATCATATATTTTTGTCTATCAAATGAATATGATTGTCTTGTTTTGTTGTTGGCAACCAAAAATGTACAATTTCAATTGTCAAACGGGCTTATTTGATTACCTGAATAGTCATATGACAATCGAATTTGATGACGATTGTCTTACACAATCAATAATTGTACCTCAGAAGTGTACGTTCAATAAAGAACCCTAAGGTAGGTAGGAATACTGGGGTTGCAACGAGTTTTTGAATGGGTTTGGCCGAGTTGCTACACTCCAAATGTCATTTTGACGTCTCTATATGAACCTTGCGAACACTGCTCAGAGTTGGTATTGAAAAATTCGACACCAGTGTAGAAACACTGCTATTTTTGAATGGTCGGTGTTGCGCTGTGCACTGTGTGATTTTTGAACTGCTTTAACCTAACCCATAAGATGATAACCCGAGCCACAATCTGGTGTAAGATTTTACAATTTTTTTAGCAATAATGATCTTTAAAATGTTTATACAATAGTGCCTTGATTATCAGAAATTAGTAAATAAAAGTATATAGTTTATCTGAATAAATTAGCTTCTGAATACCCATATCCCAAAATTTGTTTTAATAATCAAGTAAATATTTTTTTAACTGCAGGCAACCATATCTATATGCAAAATTTTAGATCAAACTAGCTATTCTTCACCTACAAAAGAACAGACAGGTACTACCCGGTCACATTATCTCGAGACCTGGCGTCGATGACGTCACGTCGCGTCGGCGCTCAGATATGGTGCGCAAAACAAGCATCCTCTAGTAGGATATTATTATAAACAATAAGATTTCCAAAAAAACAAATATTGTGTTAATTAATTTAATGTAGGTAATATTATTATAATGAATTAATTACGAATTGCTTGTTAGCTTTCTCTGATTCAAAGAAAGCGAGAACTTTCAGGATTAAATTTCTTGCTTCACTGTGAATAGTTTTTCCCATATTTGAAAAAACTTTCACTGTCCCACTTCAAAGCAACGAAATAGTAACAAAAATGTCCAAACTAAACCACAATGTCCAAACTTAACAAAAATGTCCAACGTTGCAACAAAAACAATATTTTAACGTAACAGTAATAACAATAAAAGTCCAAACGTAACAATGGAATGTTTAAAAATATACCACGAAGTCGACGCGTATCAGCAACGAAAGTACTGACGCGCCATGGCGAGCGCGGGGAGGTGAAAGGAGAACGGGGCGGGTGGTTCGCATTCCAGCGAGGTCTCTAGATAATGTGACCGGGTTGTACCTAATTTTAATGAAAGGTTTCCATGTCAAGCTATTGCTGATATCGGTTAGGTATTTGTTTGTCTAGTTCACCAGCATGTAGATATTTGATAAACCCTAGTTTTTGAATTGCAAGTGTATCAATAATAATCTATCATGAATTCAAACATACCTCATCATATCCTAGAGCTATCAATTGGTTTAATGATTGCGGTAGCACATTTAAGTCTTTATCTAAGCCATTTCCAGACGATGAGCTGAATCCAGAGCTCACTCCAGAACTGACTGTGCTGGCAGCAGATGAGCCAGGAGGCTCTGAGCTCCCAATGTTAGCAAATGGGAGCAAAGAGTTGCGGATCTCGGCGAGCGCCTTCTGGTGGTACCCGGAGGAGCGCGTGGCCGTCTTGCCGGGCGCCGCCGGGTTCATGGCGCCCGCGCCGAGCGCCTGCCGCTCACCCCACCCCTCCCATCACACGGGCAGCCCTTGCCCACACTCTTGATCACTAGGCACAGTTCGCACACACATTTATAACTCAAAAGTGTTCCTGCAAGGGTCCCAGTGCAGCGACTATCAATATGCTGTTATTTCCTTCTTTCACTAGTAACCCTTTATTGACATTCTTGTTTAGGCGTTCTCTTAGGCTTTAGAATTCGTTTGTTGGTCTGCAAAATAAAAACACAGATGTATAACATGCCAATAATTTTATGCCCAGATAAATGCTAAACAACACACATGTGAAACAACGAAATTTAATGATAAATTCTTATTCAGGACCACGAAATTTTGGCAAATGAAGGAATGCTTGACAGGAATTTATGATACATGAAGGACTGAAATATCAAAGTTGGAGACAGTTGTGTTAAAAGTTTACTTGAAACCCAAATATTTTATGGCAGTAAAAGAGTTACCTGATAGTTTTCTTACAGCCTGCAGATCCAAATAGGAATGCTAAACGTCATAATCCCGTAAAAATATAAATGATAGGCGAGAACTCTCACATTAGCGATGACATCTTTTTTGTGAACATTAGTATAGACTCACGTGTCGATGGCCTAGTAGAAATAAAATCAAATCGAACGCAGACAATAGTTTTGTGTTATTATTGTAAAATCCATGGAATTATGAAAACAAAGAACTCCGAAACACAGACATGCAAGTTGGCAAACCATACAAAGCGACCATTTTGAAGAATTGCCACTTTTTTTTTTTCGGATTTAAGTCTTTTTAGCCAAATTACCACATTATTCGGTTTCTGTTCAGAAATACTAGGCATCTAGCTGTCAATCAAACAAATCATACATAACATTTGTTGCTTCGTTACTAACATATTTTAATTCTATACATTTTAACTATTTATAGCCCACTTAATTTGAAATTTTGAACAATCTCATAGAAACGGCTCTAGGCTACGGCTTCAGTTTGCTCGCCCGCCGACGATACGACACCCACTCAAATCTGAAAGCATACATTCAGTTTAGTTGCGCGCTGACATGCAACATCGACACCTACCTACAAATAAATAGGACACTACAGCAGGATAGAATATACAAACTCAACGCATGCAAAATTGATGGCAAGTTAGGCGGCTGTCACCCGACGATCAAACCGAAATAAGTCGAAGCATCAAAATTTCCGAACTGACAAATTAAAACAGTTTCAATTTACGCAAGATTTTTAAATATTTTATAATGGCAGATAGTAGAGATTTTTACAAATATCAATGCGTGAAATGAAATTTAAACTTAAAACATAAACTTCAAAACCCTACCTCATACAGCGTTCCGAATGGGGATACCAGACAGAGCTAAAACTACCATAGGCGTCGGAAAGGGGGGGGGGGGCAGCTGCCCCCCCCCTGGTAAAGCTGATGCCGGGCTCGACTGTGCAGGTACCACCATCTTTACTCGCAAATCCTCCCGAAGCTATTCGGGGGAGAGTAAGAGAACAGCTCTCAGGCAAAACCAGAGGGCCCACCATTGCCTGGGCCCGATGGATGGCGGTATATCTATCTCCGATTGCCGGGCCTTATATGTATAAGGTCCTACAATAATAAGTGAAAATAATTCTAGGGTAGATCATGTATCATTAACTGATCAAATTCCAAAAGAATAAAAAATGTTTTGCTCAAATAATTTTTTCACTTCCCAGTACAAAGTGGTTCAATCAGCTGACTAAATTTCTATGGAACAGTAAAAAAAAAGTACGTGCAAAATTTTCTGTGGAATATGCTCTATTAAGGATAGTCCATCATCTGTTAATTTATTTTTTCACTTTGAATTGTAGGACCTTATATAAAATAGACTGGTGACGGGCAGCGGCGTCACTAGTGCAAGGGTTTCGGCACCGCGCTCACCAACCCACCTGCGTAGCATGTGTGAGTATGGGCATTTCTTCCAGGAGGACCACCAAGAGTGGTGAAATCCTGGAAAGGCCTATGTCCAGCAGTGGACGAAACAGACTGATGGATGGATGGATGGGGATATATCTTTAAATGGAAAAAAATGCGTCCTTTTACAATGATTTTCGTACTATTTCTGGGATCCAGACCCAGACGTACTAATTTGGAAACATCTATCTACTGGAAACACTGATAACACGAGAAAACTCTGTAAATGTTAGACATAGCGTTACTTCACGACATACTCCAAATTTGGTCTCAGAAATCGGGCTAAGAGCTCCGTCTACTCGAACGCGAAATACTGCACTTTTCCACGTCCCACTTGTCAACACCAATTATGCCCAGAACTCCACGCTGTTACGTCTTGTACGCCAGTAAAACAAAACATCTGAAACTGACCCTTTTATCTCATCCAAAGGCGTTTTTAAATCCGAAATAATAAAAATATGAAATTCCATACCATAATAACAATTCACAAATTTAATAAAAGAAACATCCTTACCTCTTCCCTACTCTTCCCTAATGTAATTCCATACCATAATTAAAATTCACAAATTTAATAAAATAAACATCCTTACCTCTTCCCTACTCTCCCCTAAATGTATTTATACATTAATCCCTCCCATAGACTTAGCGTATATATCTCAGACTAAGGAACGTATATAGTCGCCGTCAATAGAAATTGTGGACTATGTAAACAAACCGTTTTCTCAATTTTTCTCAAGGTTCTGTCACGGAGTCTCACTGAACATAATTCCAAATCATGAAGCATCAAGTCTTACCTGCCATTCACTGTATTTCATCATGACATATTCAATTATCACCAGTTAATTGCGGAAAATCATAGAATCAATAGTCAATTCTGTACTGAGTCGAGATTGCTGTCATATTTTTTCTCATTGAATCTGTATTGTCTTTGAAAATTAGTGATGTACGGATCTATTTGAATATAAACCTATTTTATTCGTGATGCTATTTTATTCCGTAATTTTTTTTGACAGCGTTACTTCATAATCTTTGACATAAACGTGTGTGTGATTCTATCGAGAACTGTGTGATCTTCCAGCGTTGCTCTAAAATCTGAATGTTTTCGGTATTATATCGACTTGGCTTCTCTTACTGATTTTATTGTACTGATTTGGATAGTGTTTTACCTTGAAACAACGACCTGCTTACGGACTACGGATTCTGATACTGCCAAGTGGATTAACAACAATTACGACCAAAATAATTTCAAAATGAGTGAACCTGTTTCTACACCTGAAACATCTGGAAGTTCTGCACCCCTTTGAAAAAGAATGATTCAGACGCCTGTAAGTGATGCTATGCCAGGAACGTCTGAAACGTCAGCACATCAAGGAAGGAAAAGACTGAAAAGACACAAGACGCCACAAATGACAGAAAAAGAAGAAAAAAGGTCGCGATAAATGTCTACAAATATGTTGAAAAAACTCTCACACATACCCGTTAAAAAGGATGTGCTGCCCATTGTAACGGAAATAACTGGAGCATCGGAACGTACAATTGACAATCTTATTAGATTCTATGAGAAAACGGGAAACATTCCGAAGTTAAAAGACAGACCTGTAAATCGATCTATAGGTATAATTGATCAGTTTGATGATTTCGTCTTGTCTGCTATTCGACGCAAAATACATCAATTTTATTTTGATGGTGAACTACCTACCGTGCAGAAAGTGACTGCGGCAGTTAATGAAGATTCCAGTCTTCCGTCGTTATCTGAATCTTCAATATATCGAGTGATGAAAAAATTGAATGTTTAGAGAGCACGCAAGAGCATCATGTTGGACAGGCCTGATCTCCAAATATGGAGACAAAAATATCTATTGCAGAAATCAAAGCGAATCTCATAGCTAAAGTAGACAAGCAAAAATATAAAAAAATGTATGTAGATGAGTTGGCGGCATCGAAAAATGTGACAGTTTTGCGCCTTCCACCATATCATTGCGAGCTTAACCCAATAGAGTTGATATGGGCGCAAGTAAAAGGTTACGTTGGAAGGAACAACAAAACATTCAAAATGGACGATGAAGATTTTGTTGGACCAAGGTTTGGCGCGGATCGGGCCAGAACAGTGGATGAAATGTGTAGCTCATGTCCTAAAAGTAGAAGAAAAAATGAAAGAACTGGATGGGATAATAGATACGGCCACCGACGCTGTGATGGAACCATTTATAATTACCGTGGGCGATTTGACTAGCGATTCATCAGAATATTTTAGCGATGAATCAAATAAAGAAAATTAATTAATCACCTAACATATTTTAATCACATACTTACCCATCTCTAGATAATTCACCTATTCACAGACAAAGACAACATGGCGCTTTGTTTACATAGTCCACAATTTCTATTGACGGCGACAGTATATGCTAAGTCAACAAAAAATAGTTTGGATAATCATAGATCAATCAAATAAAAATCGATTTGATAGCCCTTGTTAACTTTCGCGATACTAAAAAAAATCGATTATATTTCGTTAGGGTACATCACTGTAACTGTCAACTTTGAACTGCCACCATCTTTGCTGCCACCCATATCATGATATCCAAAGATATACTTTTTATGATGATATCTCGGACAGCCTTTTATATGGTAAATAGCGCTGCCAATTGGCGGGTAATTACCCGCATTGCGGGTAATTTGACGATAAATTGAGAAGGCGGGTAATTTGGCGGGTATTTGTTGCCTTGAGGGTAAAAGCGGGTATTTTGTATTGTAGGCAATTTTAATTCAAAAAATGTTGGCTGTTTGGAAGTTAAGTCAATGCTGGTATTTCTAGAATATGAAACAAATTTATAGTGTCTATAGTGAGGGATTCACCTCCTAAATGCATACGCTATTACCGCAGGCATTGAATGTATTGAAGGTCTGTAGCTATTGGTAATTTTATTTTTACTCCATTACGCGTCGTACTGCTAAAATCCATTGCTCTGATTAGTAGAAAGTCTATCAAACAAACGTCTGTTTTATAGGTTGAGCTAATCACCTTGGCGAGTGAGTGTTTTGTTCGATTTTAAATCATAAAAATGATGAAAAGTGGCTAAAAAGAACGAAAAAAAGTGACTGTGACATTTCAACCTAATGCTGAATGCTAAAAACAAAACTGAGGTAAATAAGTTAGCTTAGGCAAAACTATTAAATATTTCTTTAAGTTTCAAAATTATATGTGGTGATTAGGTACAAAAAATTGGTTTTATTTTATGGCCAAAAAAAAATACCCTCATTGCGGGTATTTTGTGTTTGAAGGCGGGTAAAGCGGGTATTTTGTGACTCGTTGCGGCTAATCTGACGATTCATGTCTGGCAGCCCTGATGGAAAATATAAAGATTTGTTTGTGTGTGTGCGTGCGTGCATACTTGAACGAAACAAATTAATCTTTCAAAATGTGGAAAACAAATTATTTAATAACAATTCTATTGCCCTATTTTGTAGCGCCGGAAGAAAGTTCTGTTTACAATTACACACCAGATAATTTCAATACACAAGTGGAACAAATGGATGGGAATTTCATTATGTTTTACGCTCCTTGGTTTGTTTATTGGTTACCTACCTGATACCGTTTGATACAGTTTTGTTAGCTATCTATAGAATATATTATTGTTACAAGGTGCCGCCACTGCACAGACTTTCATCCAATTTGGCGGGAGCTGGCAGAGCTGGTCAACACACCAGATTCCAAGTTTGCAATAGCCCAAGTGGACTGTACTGAGCACCACAAATTGTGCAATGACAATGATATCACAGGTGATTTGGGCTTTTTTTTAGGCTTCCATACCTCAGAATGAAAACACAGAAAGCTTATGGCCTCACGGTGCTTTAAAAAAATATTTTCTGTCAGATAAGGTAGATAACTTTTGTGTCAGTGGTGGAGAACATTTGAATATGTATTTATTTATCATATAACCTATCAACGTCTATGGTCCTACAAACTGGCCTATCTCTGACTAGTAACAAAATCCTGGAAATTTTTCCAAAAAAAATGGGCTTTACAAGGTTAACAGCATAATATTTGGTATTTATAAGTATACCTAGGTCATAGGAAACAAAAAATTGCTTTGGGCGTTAAACCCAAGTTGTTTTGATGTGTCTGTATGGAAGAAGAGACTTAAATGTTATTTATATAGTGTTACTGTTATCTATCAAATGCATTTCTTATTTTTTTATTTTAAGCCTGCATAAACTCCCAAATTACATGTTCATGTTTGCTACAGATTTGGTTGTTGCATAGGTAACATAAAAAAAATTATTTAATAATTCTCAACAGTGGAGAGTAAAATACCAATAAATAACCTTGTCAATTATTTGACAGTTTGAGTTACAACCCGGTCACATTATCTCGAGACCTGGCGTCGATGACGTCACGTCGCGTCGGCGCTCAGATATGGTGCGCAAAACAAGCATCCTCTAGTAGGATATTATTATAAACAATAAGATTTCCAAAAAAACAAATATTGTGTTAATTAATTTAATGTAGGTAATATTATTATAATGAATTAATTACGAATTGCTTGGTAGCTTTCTCTGATTCAAAGAAAGCGAGAACTTTCAGGATTAAATTTCTTGCTTCACTGTGAATAGTTTTTCCCATATTTGAAAAATCTTTCACTGTCCCACTTCAAAGCAACGAAATAGTAACAAAAATGTCCAAACTAAACCAAAATGTCCAAACTTAACAAAAATGTCCAACGTTGCAACAAAAACAATATTTTAACGTAACAGCAATAACAAAATAACAATAAAAGCCCAAAGGTAACAATGGAATGTTTAAAAATATACCACGAAAACAAGTCGACGCGTATCGGCAACGAAAGTGCTAACCGTACTGACGCGCCGTGGCGAGCGCGGGGAGGTGAAAGGAGAACGGGGTGGGTGGTTCACATTCCAGCGAGGTCTCGAGATAATGTGACCGGGTTGTAACTACCTAAACTGACAGAGTATACATAAAGGCTTCTAATTCCATGTGACAAAAAGTTGTTGCCCAAATTGGCTCACCATGAAAACCTATAGGGTACTTCTAGTTGACTTAGGATCTTGAAATTCCATTCACAAGTAAGTCTTGTAGCACATGTGTAGGAAAAAAACTGAAAATGATATGCATGTTACGAGTAAAGCCTGAAGTCGGGTAAAGGCTGAAAAAAGTCAAAAATGTGTGACAACGAGCAAAGTGAAGGGAGCATGCTAGTTCAACATGTTAATAAACATTGGGCACTGAGCGAAGCGCAGCAGAGCGAGGCGACCCCTGAAGTTTTGTATAAGATTACTCGGGAAAACCTAGGTATACCTCATCTTCTAGCATTACCCGTAACATACATATATTGAAGTATTCAAGAAGTTATAAAGGCCAACTTTATAAAACCCCTTAGATCCATAGAGTTTAATGGATTGTAAGTGTGAAGTTAAGTTGGATATTGATAATAGCACAAGTTTGTGTTTTAAACGGCATGGAACCCTCAGGGCACAACTCCTACTCGCTCTTGACCAGTTTTTTTATCTGTACAGCAATTTATATATTATAATATCTTTTATTTTCATTACATTATAACAAGATTTAAATCAATCAATTTACAAAGAAACACTATGTACCTACAACTACATAAGGTGACTTTTGTTTGTAAGCCAAATTCATACTAGAGACTCAAAAAGGACCTAGGTTCCATTCTGTTTTGTGTGAAATACCCAAAACAAAATTTTGACTGCCATACTAATTGAGTAGAGGTTCTTCTTGAACAAGTATTTCGTGTTTGGCAAACAGGGTCCTTCAACCTTGGTCCTTACCACTTACCGAGTCTCCAGTATGAATTTGGCTATATAAACAAAAGTCACCTTAGTCGCATTTTTCCAGGGTATCCCACTCTGTTGTACTTCCACAAGAACACGTTCCAGCCGGTGGAGTACAAGGGTACTCGGGACCTTCCAGCTCTCACTCTTTACCTGAGTGAGGTCTTCACTATGAAGGCTGAGGTGAGGTGTTTTTTCTGAGTAACTAATTTAGTAATTTTTTACTAAAATTATGCTTTACATGTCAATCAAATGATTTATTTTGTAGTATGGATTCCACATAATTAATAAAATTATTAAACATTCGTTTTAATATAATATGGTTGAATATCATTTAAAAGTAATAGTTAGGTCTACTATAAATAAAATAATACACTTAAAGAAACAGTCCAAACAAACCTAAAAAAAATCAAGGAACTTCAGTAAGTTACTGGTTCCCCCCTTCCTCAATAATCAATTGAACTAGTGGGAATAACTCAAGTTTCCAGTATTACAAGAATCTTATCTTGTATGAAATAAACGTATCAAATTACCTATTAATTGTCAACTGACAATAGTCAACCACTTGTTGCAGGACTTCGTCACTTTATAATTATCTAGATCTAAGCCAAATAGGGACAAAAAATCATGAAATTTCAATCATATCTTAACTACAAACAAGTGTAATAAATATGCCCCTGTTTCCCTCTGAATGATGTAAATTTGACTTTTTTGCACCAAATCTGTAGCCGAATTTGTTTTAATTGTTATAAAATAAATAAAATGTAAAATAAAATAAAATCAGAAAAATTATACCCATTTCGAATCGGAAATTTATCTATAAAATATATAAAAAATATTGAAGATGTATACATAAAATGCAATGTATTTAAATTTGATAGATAAATAAATTTATATTCCTAACTCAGACCATTAGATTAGTCTTGATAAGAAGAAGCGCAAGAAGTTTAGGCAAGATCATGCTTTTAATGTATAATTTATGTAATTTTTTTATACTAGGTGAAATTAAATCAACCGACCAAATTCATACTGGAGACTCGGTTAGTCATCGGGAACAAGGTTTAATGACACCCCAGGTGAAATTCGAAAAAAAAAAATTTTTTCCTGTAGAACCTGCACTAGAAATTGTACTTAAACTAGTCCAACCAGTACGGGAGCAAAAAAAATCATTTTTCGAAATTGGCCAAAAGGATTACTGAACCTAGTTCTTGATCACCAACCGAGTCTCTAGTATGAATTTGGTCGGTTGATTAAATTTCACCCTATAGAGCAAACACAAATTTCTCTCTGGTCTATCTCACATATACAATCAGTTTATCTTATTATTGATTCTTCTTTAGAGGAATCATAATCTCGAAAATTGTACTACTAATATAAAAATGATCCACATTTTATAGCACCAATTAAGTCAATTCTGAAGGCTTTAATGTAAATTTTAGTGCTGTCAAAACTATATTTTCTTCATTTCAGTATAGTTCTTTAGTGTTAACAACAGAAGCTATATTACTTTGATAGCACTAAAACTAAAATTAAAGCCTCCAGAATCGACTTTAATATCCTTTTATTTTTTTAATAGGCCCTGCTTAAACTTATTCTTTGACAAGCTGGACCTCTTTTAGAAGTTTATTGTAAAATTTTATACCAAGTCCTACCTACTTCTACCATAGACAAATTTACGATCGTTATTGTTCATCCATGCTTCTACTAAACGTAACGTACAACTTTCAGGGTCTAGATTTCAGCAAAACTGTGCCCGGAGAAGTAACAATATACAGTGGGATGGCATATCTGCACGACCAAAATGTAGAGAAGTTTCTTTCAAAGGGGCAGCATTTTGTTATGTTCTACGCATCTTGGTGTAAAGCTTCACAGGTGGGCAGGCATACTGGAAAGTTACTTTTCTATCACTATTTTTTACAAATTATTTTCTTTATTTCCATCCATCCATCAGCCTGTTTCGTCCACTGCTGGACATAGGCCTTTCCAGGATTTCACCACTCTTGGCGGTCCTCCTGGAAGAAATGCCATACTCACACACGCTGGGCAGGCGGGTTGGCGAGCGCGGTGCCGAAACCCTTGCACCAGTGACGCCGCTGCCCGTCACCAGTCTGGATTATATAAGGCTCGGCAATTGGGGATGGATATACCGCCATCCATCGGTCCCAGGCAATGGTGGGCCGCCTGGTTTTGGTGGTACCTCCACAGTCGAGACCGGCATCAGCTCTACCACCTAGTAATCTTTTTAATCTAGAATAGTTTTCTTTATTTATTTACACAAAAATCTAAAGCTGCATAATGCTTTTAAGTGCTCAAATCAACTAAAATTTCCAAATTAGAATAACAAAAAAAAAATGTTATATAACTTACAGCTTCAGGTTTCACGGACGACGCTCTCTCTAAACTCGCCCGTATGTCGGTGCGTTAGGGTTCACGCATTTCTGTTTGGAACTCAATTATTTCCCAAACTAAGGGTGTCCGCGCGTATGATTCCTGGGAAAAGTGGTTCAGTAGGGTCGGTAGAATATTTGGTTTCATTTAATGGTAGCAGTCTATTTACACCCAGTATATTTTGTAATACCTTCTATTTTCATATAATAAAATTGTTTCAGTCTGATTTTAAAATATACAAAAAAATCTCATTAAACTTTTCTATTGTTTTAATAAGGCAAGTAATTAAATCTTTTTTTTAATTATTCGGGCAGCAAGAAATGTCAGCTGAAAAGTTATTTTGACAGCAAAATATATTTTGGTCCGCCATAAAAAGATACCACCAGCAAATAACTGGTCTGCAATTAAATTGGGGATTATTAGAAAATAAGTAGGTATTTTGGTCAGCTTGATAAAGTATAATGTTTGCAAAATAAATAGTCAAAACTCAAAATTATTACTTGGTCAGCAGGATTATAAAATGGGTTCGCATAAAATCAATATTTAAAAGTTAATTTACTATAGTTAATTTAAAAAATAATTAATTTATTCTGTAAAACTCTGCATTTTAAAATTGTGGTCAGCTAACAATTTAGAATTAGCACAACTTTATTGAAAAAGCGGCATAATATAATATTATATCCTACTTAATATTATAAATGCGAAAGTTTGTGCGTGTGTGTGTGTGTGTATGTTTGTTACTCTTTCACGCTCAAACGGCTGAACGGATTTGGATGAAATTTAGAATGGATATAGCTTATACCCTAACTTAACACATAAGCTACTTTTTATCCCGGAAAAATGCATGGTTCCTGTAGGATAGATCAATATCATTGAAAAGTCAGGTGTCTAATTAGCGCGGTCAAAATCGTTTGTGGTGAATTAAGACAAGGCTTTGTTATTTCATACATCAGGTGTCTAATTAGCGCAGTCCTTAATAGACAAGGCTATGTTATCTCATCACACTTCACACTAATATTATAAATGCGAAAGTATGTGTGTGTGTATGTTTGTTACTTTTTCACGCTGAAACGGCTGGACGGATTTGGATGAAATTTAGAATGGATATAGCTTATACCCCAACTTAACACATTGGTTACTTTTTATCCCGGAAAAAAGCATGTCGTTAAACCGAATAACACGCGGGCGGAGCCGCGGGCAAAAGCTAGTATTTATATATTTTTTGTCGAGACGGCTACGCTACCATACCCTTTGCTGATCGAGTCCGACTCACACTTGGCCAGCTTTTTTCGTCATGCCAGTGTATGGAATACATTTTTTTGTATTTCTCGCATTTTGTGATTTTAACTGACATTCTTATTAAAAATTAGCTAATGAAATTTTATAGTTTTAATATATTATATAGCATTTTAATAGTTTTTTTCCTAGTTTTACTTTATTTAATTTTCAAATAGTAGGTAGAATAGTCAGTTCATTAATAGATGCATGTAATAAATAATTTTACAATAAATCAATTCATAAAAAAAAATGCGCACTTTTGTTTTTGTAGAAATAAAATTAATTTTACAGCTAGCCAAAATTTGATAAAATCCAAACTATCATGGGCTCTTCTATAAGGGCTCTTATATAAGTCTGTGGGTTAGTTATACGCAAAGACAGTACAGCGATCTGCGCGTTCAATACAACAACGCGTTCAGGATGCTGATGGGGCTGCTCCGGTTCTGCAGTGCGTCGGGAATGTTCGCGGAAGCGCGAGTAGATTGCTTCTACATGACCATGCGCAAACGGTGCGCATCCCTGTTAGGCAGAGTTCGGGCCAGCGCCAATGGTATCCTGAGCATGTTCGCGAGCAGGTTCGATTTTCAGTACATGAACCATTGTACTATGATTCATGTACCTACTTAAAAATAAAAATGTGTAAATATAGGATTATGTTTTTATGTTACTAACAATAGGTTAAGCAGTTTTCAATTTTAGATATATTTTTATTACTAACATTATTGTAGATACTGTGTGTGTTATATGGCTTTTTGCTGACCGAAATAAATGAAATGAATGAAAAATAAAATATACAGGCTGTTCCAAAAGTCAACGTTATCCCTTGGAGGGCTGATAGGCCAGCTCATGACTGTCCAGAATATCAAAATATGACCTCTGTAAAAAGTCGATAGTTTTCGAAATATCGATACTTTTATGAATTTCGTAAAATTCGACATCTTTGAAGAGTCTTTTTAGTGCCACAGCTACAAAATTCCATATTCCAAGATAATAACTTTTGTTGCGCAATCTTGAATAGCCCTGCTATTGATCCTAATTAAAATTTCAAAATAAAACTAATATGATAATAAGCGTTTGTAATGAAAAAAAAAAACATTTTTGCTCGAATTATAAGTTTAATTTTTTTAATTTTCTAACTTTGATTCTTCATACTGTGAAAAAAAGTACTACGCTTAACTGGCAAGTAATTTTAAATAATAGGTAATTTAGTGTAGTTTTTGAAATAGTAAAACAATTGCCATGATTTACTTTAGAAAAAAGTATATTGCTGTTCTAATGTAAAAGGAGCTCACCTTAAAAATACTTAAATATTTAGAAATCCGAATGAAAACACTTGTTAAACTTAAGTGGTAGGTATTTACTAACAAAAACTAATTGAAATTAGAAGCAGGTGTTCAAACTGCCTGCCACGGCAACCTTTTAGAAAGGAGTGATGAAGAGTCAAAGTTAGAAAATAAAAAATTTAAAACTTATAATTCGAATAAAATTATTATTTTTTCATTACAAAGGCGTACCATATTAGTTTTATTTTGGATTAGGATCAATAGCAGGGCTATTCAGGATTGCAAAACAAAAAATATAATCTTGGAATATGGAATTGTGTAGCTGTGGGACTGAAAAGACTCATCTAAGATGTCGAATTTTACAAAATTCATAAAAGTATCGATAACTCGAAAACTATTTTTACTGATTTTTATTTTGATATTCTGGACAGTCATGATCTGGCCTATTAGCCCTCCAAGGGATAACGTTGACTTTTGGGACGTCCTGTATATACATACTAATATTGCTGCAATTATATTTAATTTCCTTTAACATCAATTTTAAGGCTGCCCAAAATTACATTACTTGCTGATCAATTTAGTTATTTTGCTGACCACGAGAAGCAGCTCAATTCACTTTGTTTGCTGACAAAATATATTTTGGAGCTGACCGAAACCTCTTTAATTAGCTGACCGTTTAAATAGCATCCATTTAATAATCTATTCGTAATTTCTTATAAGAAATAATAATAAATGAACTGTGATTATAATTTCAGAAACTAGCCCCAATTTGGGCCGAGCTCGCAGTGCAGTATGCTCACAATGAGTATGTTCAGATTGGAAAGATCAATTGTATGGAAAGTCCGATGACTTGCCAGAATTTCGATGTGAAGCAGTACCCTTATTTGTTATGGATTGTCAATGGAAGAATTGTAAGTGCATATAAAAAAAAACACTGAATCACTACTTAGATCGTGGCTCATATTTTTTTAGGGAACCATGTAACCGTAAATAACTATAAGTTAATTATACAGGTTGTAAATGCAAAGTCAAGAATCCCTTTAGGGTATGAAAGTATACACGATTCTGATGTCATTACGAGAAAAAAATATATACCTTGAATTTTCACCAAAAATTCCATCATTTTTCTAAGCTATGGCTACGCAGCTCACCGGCCTCCCCACATGCACCCCGCAACCCGCACCCCTCATCCGAGTGGCCAGCGACCAGTGAGGGTGTCCACGCGATTAGTGTATTTTGAGTAAAGAAAATCGTCTTATTATGAGGTACTGGTACTATATTTAGAGATCCCAGTATTTAATATTCTTTACCAATCATACTAACACACCCTTAAAGGATTCTTGCCTTTGCTTTTACACCCGGTATAACAACCAGTATCAGACTACTCGTACTCGGCTCCTGAAGCGCGTTTTCACGTTTTCAGTGCCCGATTCGACGTTCCCATTTGGGGTTCAACATTGTCGTTGTGATTGTGATGATAAAACGGAACCTCTCATAGTATCACTTTTATCCGTCTGTCATGCATGACATGACCCTTTTCTCGGGCCCCATAAGAGATACCATGTTTACGTAATCATATCAAACAAGTTTCTAAGTCAATGGGCACTTTCAGTTGTCTTCCGAACATTGGCGTATGACGGTATGTCCTAATTAATAGTCCTTCGACGACAAAATCAGTTGCTCGCATTGCCGTGCAACCGAACGATTTTTATCGCTCGTACGACAATGCCACCGTGTCCATATTGGAAACTCGGGTGTCTTTAATCATCAAGGTGGCTTTATCAAAGGCCTGTGTGTTTTAGCCTGGTTAAAGCTTTATTTTAAAAATTTACTGACAATTTTATTATCAGCTACGAAAAAACAACAACTTATTATTTAAGTGCACTAGAATGTGGACAAAAACATTTGGTTAAATTCTTGAAATATTAAAAGAAAAGCGTTTAAGAAGCCCATTTCAGAAATGACTTAGGTACTGTCTTTCTGTAATACTTCTGCCACTTTGGCTCCTGTATGTCTACCAAAATGCGATTTTTGTAGTTTTTGTTCCATTTGCTCCATAAAATAGGCCTTTTGTACTTTAGTTATTATGGAATAATAATTTTATTAATTTTTGGAAACGAACAACTTGTTGACTTTATGCGACCGACACGACAAAATCAAACATGTTTGAAATTCAAACGCGAGAACCGACAAATGCGATGTTGCACCGTTACACGGTCGTGCGCGGGACAAATTCATTCGAAGCGCTGTGTTTGAATTTTGTCGTGTCGGTTGGTCGGTCGGACGACAAAAGTTGTGTCGTATTGTCGGACACGTCGAAAATATCTAGGCACTTTGAAAAAATACGTTCCTCCCACCCCGCGTCGCACTTCACTCCGGTCTCACAAATTCTGTACTTAACGGCGTTTCAATGGAACATAAACAAACATATGACATATTTTACTTGAAAACCTTTTTTCTGTTCCCCAGATGGGCGAAGCCATTCAGAAAGATGATTACACCTTAGATGACCTTCAGGCCTATGTTGACAAGATGATGTTGACAGAAAACCATGACCCAGATAAATTCATGAAGAAGAAGAAAGTGCTGCCCGTTGCAAGGATTACTGAGGAGACTTTTGAAACATTTTTCGACAAGGATATTGTCTTCATCAACTACTTTGCACCATGGTTTGAAACATGATCTGTTATTTTTAGGGTTCCGCGCCCAAAGGGCAATACGAAGCCCTATTAATGTCGCTCTGCTGTCTGTCAGTCCGTCTGTCAAAGCCATAATAGGTTTCACAGAACATTTGTGTTTCTAAAGCCTCTTTCACAGCAAATAAAAAAATAAAACCTATTGGGACCATACAAGAAACCTCGAAAAAGTTGCATTTTGTAACGTTATTTGTTTCTGCTCTTACTTAACGGTAGTTTCAAATTTAGTCAGATTGTAGTATATACTCTAAAGTAAAATAACAAATCATCCACCATCATCCATCAGCCTGTTTCATCCACTGCTGGACATAGGCCTTTCCAGGATTACGCCACTCTTGGCGGTCCCCCTGGACGAAATGCCCATACTCACACACGCTGGGCAGGCGGGTTGGTGAGCGCGGTGCCGAAACCCTTGCACCAGTGACGCCGCTGCCCGTCACTAGTCTGTTTTAAGGTCTGGCAATTAGGGATGGATATACCGCCATCCATCGGTCCCAGGCAATGGTGGGCCGCCTGGTTTTGCCTGAGAGCTGTTCTCTTACTCTCTCCCAAATAACTTCGGGAGGATTTGCGAGTAGGATGGTGGTACCTCCACAGTCGAGCTCGGCATCAGCTCTACCACCTCACTTACTAACCTCTACCAACTTTTATATAAAAGCCTAATTGTCACTAAACTATGGCCGGTAAATCCCATTTTCTGTTTACCCCGAACGATCTTTAAGTTTTGCAGTAATTCATTGTTGTTTGTACAGGTGCGCTCACTGCATGCAACTGAGCCCGCTCTGGATGAAGCTGGGCGAACGCTTCCAGAACGAGAGCCGCGTTCTTATAGCCGACGTCGACTGTGCCGCCTCGCGACACATCTGTCACATAGAGAAGGTTAGTAATGTAATGTACAGGTGCGCTTACTGCATGCAACTGAGTCCGCTCTGGATGAAGCTGGGCGAGCGCTTCCAGAACGAAAGCCGCGTGCTTATAGCCGACTGTGCCGCCTCGCGACACATCTGTTACATAGAGAAGGTTAGTAATGCAGGTGTGACACTGCTTCCAACTGAGCTTGCTCTCTGTATGGAGCGGGGCGAGCACTTACTATTCATATGGATGCGGTCTGATTCAGGAAGACAATCATAATTTTTCTAGTTTTTTTTCTTTTTTTAGTTTTCACCATTAAAATGGTTTTTTGGCCATAAATATAACAAACTAAAATGTTGCCGGAAAAACTACCTACATTTTGAAAAAAAAAAATTGGTGGGCGTCCATAAATTAGGGGAGGTCACTTTGAGTCACGAAGAGGGGGTCTGAACAAATGTCACGTGAAAATTTGTGATTTAATAAATAAAAGTATCTTTGCAAGAGTCTCAATAGTCCATGGATTGATGAATTGTAAATTTTCCTTCTGATTTTTAGAATTAGAATTTTTGCGTTCTAAGATTTGTTATAATAAAGAATTCGTTGATAAATTTATTTGTCTTTCACTCATGATAAAAGTCACGTGACATTGGGAGAGGGGGAGGGGTTAAGAAGAATGTCACAAGGAAGAGTGGGGGTCAAAATTCAGCCAAATATGTGTCACGTAATTTACGCCCCCTTGGTACACCCAATGTCGAAATAATTGAATCTACAATTTTGATGGCCGCCTTATTTGACAGCTGCCTCCACATAATGCCCCCCCCCCCTCGCCCCCCCCTACTCTTTTCCTCCACATGACCAGAGCATGTGGTATAAGTTTCATTCAGTCCCCCCAAATTATAATGAATGACTTGATCAATTTTGGAGGTCTGACACATGTGCTATCTGACTTGGACGAAAATGCAAAATGTTTATGGAAAATGGATGTTTATTAACCACGCACTTAAACTACACGAAACAATGGGATCGTAAACTAAGTTATATTGTTGTTGTTCATCTGTTGAATATAAATATGTTTTCTTTGCAGATAAGCGGACTTCCGACTCTAGTATTGTACAAGCAGAAGAAAATTGTGAGTGTCGAACACGGCGGCAAACCTTTAGAAAGTTTAGTGGCGCTAGTACAGGAGCAACTCGACATATTATCGGCTCCCCCGGAGACTAACAAGGTGAGCCCTAGCGGCGAGGAAGAAAATACTTACAGTGATAAAAATATACACAGTGAAGACAATTCCAGTGACAGTGAAGACAGTGACAATGTACAAAAGGAACAAATGCCGCAGACACCAACCAAAGATGAATTGTAAATATTTAAGTTTGTAGGTAGTTAAATAAACCAATTTTATATTTAAAGTTTTTTTAGTTACTTCAAGATCTATAAAATGAATTTAGGATGGAAAAAAAAACTTTGTTTTAAAGATATTTTTTTATTATGTGAGGCAGATGAAATTAAAGCCGATTCAAACAATACCAATAATTGTTTATCTCAAGTTATCTGATAGAAATGTCGTGAATGTTAAAATTTAATCACATAAATGCCACTCTAAATGCCGATAAGTACTGAACATTAAAAACGTACTTGTAATATATTTAGGCAGATGTGAGGGATTTCTTTTTGTTTTCCTCATTTGGCCTGAAGGGTAGAGATATTAGAAAAAATAAAAATTAACCATAGAATCAATAAAGTAGCTTACAAACTAAATAAAGAACACCATATTGAACTATAAGATTAAAGCTATAACTTCTTATCTACAGTCTGAGCTTGGAAGTAAGCGCCATCTGCCTGCGTCGCCTGGCGATTTATCTCCCGGTGCCGATCCTTCGACACTATCTCCTCTAACACCTCCCCATCACCTTTAATTAACCTGGAAACAATACGCAACTGAGAGGAAGTAACATTACCGACTTATTGTGAGTATGACCCTCTATGGCAGGGATCAGCAATAAGTCTCATTGCGGGTCCGTTCGTAACAAATATAAATCTGTCGGGGTCCGTTTGCTAGATGATAAATAGCAACCTAGATTTAAAATGCCAATGAAATCAAATTACTTTATTATTAAGGAGACATCTAATTAAGGAAATAAAGTAAGTACGTAATTCGAAAAATGACATTTTTACCCTGAACAATCTGACTTCTGGGTCCGCACAAAATAGGTCGGCGTTCCGCCATTTGGTGACCCCTGCTCTATGGTCTAGTGCAGGGTTTCTCAAAGTGGGTACTCGAAACCTTGGGGGTTCGCGAGTTGGGCGTAAGGGGTTTGCGACAACATTCACGTTAAGGACTGTCTAGCATGCCAGCTCAATTTTAATTGAGCAAAATTGCACCTAAAATTGACATAATTTGCAAAAATAAATATCACAATATCTTTAATTTAAATAGAAAATCTTGTTTCATTTTATGGTGAGATTTTTTAAAAAGGCGTTCGCTTTCGTGTGGGAAATCTAGTAGGGGTAGGTGGGGTTATAAGTATGAGAAACCCTGGTTTAATGGTTCATAGTCTTGACGACTAATCCAGATATGTTCAGTAGTGAATCATGGTGTAGTAAATACACAAATCTTTAGATTGGATCCTGTATTTTATGGATAATGCATGATCCCTTTATTTTTAGGGCTCTGTTACCTCAAGAGAAAAAAATGGAGCCCTTATAAAATCACTTTGTTGTCCGTCTGTCTGTCTGTCAAGACCCTTTATCTTGGGAATGCGTAGAGGTATCGAGTTGAAATTAAAACTATATACTCAGGTCTACAGTCCCTCGATGCTATGCAAAAAACAAACTTCTAAGTTAACTTGAAGATACAGCTGTTTATGCCATAAAAAAACTTATGATATTAATGCATGATCCCTTTATTTTTAGGGCTCTGTTACCTCAAGAGAAAAAAATGGAGCCCTTATAAGATCACTTTGTTGTCCGTCTGTCTGTCTGTCAAGACCCTTTATCTTGGGAATGCGTAGAGGTATCGAGTTGAAATTAAAACTATATACTCAGGTCTACAGTCCCTCGAAGCTATGCAAAAAACAAACTTCTAAGTTAACTTGAAGATACAGCTGTTTATGCCATAAAAAAACTTATGATATTTCCACACTCAAGAGAATCAAAATTTATAGGGTATTTTCCGTTGACCAGAACTATGAAATTTGGTAAGTTATACCATCTTACACTACAAGTATAGGGGAAAATCTGAAAACTATACATCTGTAATTAAATCATAAAAAAATTAACATCTTTAACGGAGCCCTCGGTGGGTGAGTCCGACTCGCACTTGTCCAGTTTTTTACCAGTTTGTTACAGTTTACTGTTGTTATTGTGACTGTGGTACAATAATTTGGTTAAGGTTTAGAAATAAGTTCCTTAGTGGGGGGATTGGGGAGGAGGGGACCCCCCCCCCTTGACCCTCACCCCCTGTGGAAACATAGAGTTTTTGAACTATTACGAACCAAATTAATAAGACACCTGTTCTCTCGAGTATTTGGTTTTAGCCATAGTCTAATAAACTTAGTCCCTTTTAGTCAATTTACTTATCTTACTGAATCTAATTGAAAAACGGCGCCTTTACTATTAAAACTAAGGGACACCGCCTCGCTCCACTCCACTTCACTCGGCTCCTTAGTTTTTCTTACATGTCAAACTAACATAAAATTTTTATAGGATAATTTACATTTCAGTACAACCTCATACACCCCCCCACATTCTCAGTATACCCAAATTCTAGGTACTTATTTCTAAACCCAACCCAATAATTTTGTCTCAGAACCTTTGTTATAAAATAGAACATTGTTAGACTTATAACTGGAGAACTATTTAATGGACTGATAAAGGCAATAATGATAGAAAATATGAATGGTGTACTAGATTTGAAAAAGCTTGTAATAAATAAACAAGAAAGATAGAATAACCTGTATCTTCCTGTCTCTTCATCCATCACTCTCCGCACAACACTCTGCCTTTTCTCCCACTCTTCTTTGGTCATTGGCGCCATAGCTTTGGATTTTTCCATTAACTCTGAAAACAAGGAATAATTTTTTTGTGCAGACTAAGAATTGTTAATAACTTAAACGCACGCTCAATAAGTCTGGCAGATCGACTCACACAATGGCCACCTTGGTCTACAACAAAGTCTCGGTACACATCAAAACTGCGAAACATTATTCAAAACTAAACTGAAACCATGGTCGTCGGAAGGGGGGGGCAAGGGGGGTCAGCTGCCCCCCTCCCCCCCCCCTGTAAACGGAATGGGTTATTAAAAAATAGGATTTCGTAGCACAACTAAAGTACACATACAGCGGACATATGAGAGACAAGACCGATCGGCAGTTTTTGTTTGCACAAAAGCACGTTTTTTATTTTTCAACTATAAATCTCATTAATATTTGACAGGTTGCCCCACCCTAGACTTTCGTCTTCCGACACCCATGGCTGAAACATTAGCTTATCGAGCAGATGTTCTACAGTGTATGTCCTGAATTAAGTATTTAATATACGTATAGAATATGACATCAAATAATCCTGAAGTCAAAACAATGCTAATAATTATAATTTTATTGTATTCATTTAGTTTGATGTGTAAGTGTTATTAATAGAAATAAGTATGACCTGTGATTAAAAATTACCAATAAAGAATGTCTATGTCTATAGTAATATTCCATTGCTAAGAATTTTTTTAAGTATTGATTAAATCTTGGTAACCTATAGGAATATCAGAAGCAGTTTCCTCTAACTTCTTGTGGCTCTCATCACCACTGTTACTCTTGGTTCTGTGCTTCTTCTTGAGCTTCTTCTTTTCTTCTTTAAGCTTTTTCTTAAGTGCTTTCTCAGTTTTCCGCTGCTCTCTCTTCAATTTCTTCTTTAGCTTCCGCAACTTTTTTGCCTCTCGTGAAGACTCGGTGCTGCTGGAGCTAGATGAACTATTCTCAGACGAGCTAGATCTTCTTCTTTTCTTTGACTTCTCTTTACCCATACCTAATTTTTGGGAAATAGATGGAAAACTTGAAAAATCGAAGCGCAATTTTCCTTTTTTCCGAAACAAAAACTGACTGACAGAATCTGTACATTTACGAAGTCATTCAACACAACATGCATGAGTTTAGTGAGACGAGACGCGGTCTTTAGCTACTGTCAAATCATGTAACTTTATACATTATTACTTTCACAGACATTCATACCTATTCATATTAAAATACATATGGTTATTATTTAATTTAATTTATTTTTTTAATTTCCTTAGAATTGAATGTCTGTGATTACTTTTTATAAGCATTTTCCTCGTAAATTAGGTTCCGTTTCGAAATGAGCGAAAATCACTCCGAGGGATGCGAATTTTACCCTAGAGCGTTTAAAAATTGACACGAGTTAAACCGAGGCCGTAGAGATGGGTAGCAACCCGGGTTGCAACCCGAAATGGGCGGGTGAAATCATAATTAGTGTAACTAAATGAATTAACCAATATAAAATGAGTTCTTTATACGTAATAGACTCTAAATATTTAGTTTTGTAGTTTTTATTTAATCTCTTTACTTACACTCATTATTGATAAATAAAAAGATATTATGACTTTAAAATACTTCAAATCCAACTTTGAACACATGGGCATGAACATTTGCGTCCATTTAAATGTTTATGTTCTTTGGTGATTCATGTTTAGCAACGCTCGTCTCGTTTATTTTAGGGATGGGTGACCGTAAAATTTAGTTATCAAAAAGAAACACCCAGGTACTTTTTGACAAATCACAAAAAACGCATTGAAACAAACTGATTGTAGTTTTTTACCACAAACCACATAAATGACTTTAATTTCTAATTTATTTATTATTCAGCATGTACTAATGAACTGTAATATTTTAAGATAGTCCCTAGCTTCATATAAAAACCGTGAAATAACTCCTAATATGCCACGTAAAACTAATGAAAAACGATAATACCCGAATAAATACCCATCGAGTGGTTTCAAAATTCCGGTCGGTTCCGAAATTGGGAAAAATTCCGGGTGGAATCCCATCTCTAACCGAGGGTAAGCAAAATGTTTTCTGTTGAAGTTGCACAGAAGTGTTTTGAAACGCTTCAGAGTAAATGCAAAAATCACACTGGCCTGCGGGGCTATTATATAACTCAGTGTCGGTTGCTAGCTATAGTTGCTATTCACCAAAAACAGATAAATAATGAACTTCCAAAATAACCTTTAATAGGTATTGAACTATTTACGAATTGTGGAGTCATTTCAAGTGCGAACTTATCCTTAGATAAGCGGATGTGTATGTTTTAGATGATAGGCACTCGGGTCAGTATTCAATAATATACTCTATGGCCTGGCCATCTGATTTGTGCAACCAGATTTTTCTTTCTCTTTCTCCTATTATAGATCTGTCCCTTTCTAATAAACGAGTGAAATTTCTCACTATGATCGCATGTTTTGAAACGCTTTCTTACTTTATTTTGTTTGTTCAGTCTCTTCAATGATGTGTGTGCCGCAATCATAAAAAACCGGCCAAGTGCGAGTCGGAAAACGGCAAAAAAATTATAACTCGCACTTGGCCTGTTTTAGTATTTGTTGTTATAGCGGCAACAGAAATACTTACATCATCTGTGAAAATTTCAACTGTTTAACTAACACGGTTCATAGATACAGCCTGGTGACAGACGGACAGCGGAGCCTTAGTAATAGGGTCCCGTTGGTAAGCCTTTGGGTACGGAACCCTAAAAATGCCACCCTCCATAAAAAATTACGCAAGCGCCTTTTTTATGATAGGATGATCCGTTTAGAGAAGTCTATTTTTGTGTGTTTTTCATTGTGACTAGGCTTATGAAAATGAAATAGATTTACTTTAGCAAAAGTTTTTTGTCTGTCTAACCATACGCTCGCGATTTACGTAAAAACTACTGACATAGAGTAGGTACATTGAATATACACTACTGACCGGTTTTGGATGGCGATTTTACTGTTATATACTCGTAGTTTTGTGTCTTTAGGAGTAAATAAGGCTTTAAATTATTACGATATGGCATGAACTACTCTAAGGGCATGAATAACCAGAATTATGACTTAGACTACTTAGATATTCAAAGAAAACCCTCCTTGGCATGAGAAAATTGCGATGCTGTAAGTATTTAAGTTGAATGTATAGGTACTCTAATGCAATATCTATTAGACTCATACTTAACCCTTTATAGAACAGGGAAAACGGGCTTATGTATGTAAAAAAACACTTGCATTATAATATAAAATATCAAAATATATTTTTTTTACAAAAAAAATGTATATATTTTTTTCTTTATTTTTAGTTAATTTTTTATTATTGATCTTTAGTCTTTTTTTTATTTATCTGACTTTTCCAACAACTTTGAAATAAAAATGACAATTTACTAATAATTTTTTTATTTAGTTTTTTTTACAAAGTGTGTGAAAATATGGTGTCCAATATATGGCCAGAGCCTTATAAAGGGTTAATAACATAACATAATCAAAAATAAAATCCATGTTTAATTTTTTTAAATCCGACTCTTTTTTTGACAGTAACAAATCGAAAGTTATCAAAAGTTTCCTCAGGTTTAAGCAAGAATTTTCTTACTCCCTTCCGAATGCTTGAAGGCAACGTATGGAAAAGTGGCTGTTACGTCCGACCTTAGAATAATATTCTAAGGTTACGACGATCGCTGCGTCTCCGGATAGCGCAAAATAGGAGAAAATTGTTCTTTTCACAAGGACGTGATGGACGAAAAATTTTTTTATCAATAGTTTAGTTTTGTAGATCTATAAATTATTTATAAATCTGCAATAGGTACTAAAATATTGTTCAAAAATGTTTTTCATCCATATCGCGTCCATGTGAAAAGTACCTAGATACAATTTTCTCCTATTTTGCGCTATCCGGAGACGCAGCGATCGTTGCAACCGTCGTAACAGCCACTGTAAATGTACATGTTATTTCAATCTTGTTTCCGTCGGTTTTTGTACTAATACCTACGTAACGAGTTGCTGCTAATTTAGCGTAGGACGTTTTGCACCTTTCTTAGCTTTTATTTTTCAGATTAATTATGAATTACAATACAATTACGAGTGTGATTAAGTTGATCCACTATAATTATAAGTCTCACTAGCTCTCATACTATTTTGTGTCCTTAAAAAAGTAAAAGTAAGTACAATTCGTATATCTACTGTGGTAAAGTGTAGGTTGTCAGTCCTTTGGCTACTGATATGTAGGAACCTACTGTTCTTTCTAGCTACATACGACACGTCACGGGAGCTCCCAATGAATAATTAGGATTATTATTATTATCGAGGTGAGGGAGATAGTCCTCCCACGCATGCGCGAAGGACCCGTTGTGGGAGTGCCCTAGCGGGACACATGAGAAGTAAAATACAATCGACTTAGAGCTCGCACGCCTGCAGCGTTAATATACAATTCAATGCTATTTTTAAAAAGCCGGTGCGAAAGGTATTCTCAGTAAATGTGTGGAGAGTAGTGATATTTTTGGCGTGTTTAGGTCTAAAATAAACGTTGAGTGGTTGCGAGCGCATTGCGAACGATGCAGGCCGCGGGGCCGGATAGCGCGGCGGTCTCGGAGGCTCCCAGCAGTGGCAGTGACGAGTCGGACTGCGAGGCGGGCCCGGAACCCGACGCTGATGCCGCTCTCACCGAGGAATGGGCAAGGGAACTCCTCGTCGACGCGGGCGTGGTCGAAGCAAACGAGGTCGGTAAATAAATTATTATACGCACTTGATGCGCGAACAAATTTCATATTAGGTAGATAGTATCTTTATCTATATTAATCTAATTTTATTTGAAATATTTTTTCAAAATTTTGAATGATGTGGGATATTTTATTTTATTAGACTTATTAGTATTGTACTGAAGCCAAAACAACAATTTTTAGAGTTTTTGTCTGTTTTTCTGTCTGTATATTCCGTTTTAACTCGAGAACAACTCAACGGATTTGGATGCGGTTTTCTTAATTATTCATTAAATAATGCCCAAGTCGAAACGGGGCAAACATTTTATAAACGCGGATAGAGCCGCAGGCGAACGGCTAGTTAACTCTATAAATGTAAGTGTGTAAGTAAACAAGTGTAAGTCAAGTGAATTCATTACAATAATTGAGAGTATTTACTACTATAGGGTGTCTCTAAAGTCCACTTTTTTCGAATTTCATACTGAAATAGTGGAATAACTCTGAAGAGATCTCTAAAGAGCCCGAATAAAATTTAAAAAATATAATATTGGACTACGCCTTCTGCCCCCGCATTTAATTTAAAGTTTTACAAAGTACACGGATGTAAACACAAAGTATTAAAAAAGAATTTTCGTCTATCGTTTTTTTTGTATTTTTGTTAATTGAAGCCTTGTGAAAGTATCTATCTTTAAAAATAATACATTTTGATGCAAGTGCGAAAAGGTTGATATTTAGAGTCACGGTTGACTTTTTTGCCGAGACGCAGTCAAGGTATCAAACGACGTTTTTAAT
Source organism: Ypsolopha scabrella (assembly GCA_910592155.1). Taxonomy (NCBI): domain Eukaryota; kingdom Metazoa; phylum Arthropoda; class Insecta; order Lepidoptera; family Ypsolophidae; genus Ypsolopha; species Ypsolopha scabrella. The sequence continues at coordinate 9,619,895 of OU342968.1, read as the reverse complement.
ACACCTGCGAAAAATTACATGAAATAATAATGGTCGGCGCCAATCTGTACTACAAAGACCAATGTTTCTTTCTAAAATCTTTTTAGTAATAATTTCTAAGATAGTTAAAATAGAGTATAAATTATGACGTCTAAAATAGTTTTGAATTTTTAAACCATCTTTTACAATTTAACATACCTACATAATATAATTAAAAATAAAATATAAAAGTTTGAAAATACTCATCTTAAACAGTTTTTAGAGTATCCGGTAAAACAAAGGTTTACATGCTTACTAAATGATGTGGCCGGTTTCCCCTAGATGGCGTAGGTATGTAGTAAAAACAAATAGCACGAGTGCGAAATATGTCATTTTACGCACGCTAAACAGGCACGTCATATTTTGAGCAGGTGTATTAAAAAATATAAAAAAATGCGTCACTTGAAACTTTAAGAAAACTGTGGTAATTCACAGAATTTCTCAGTTGAGGCATTTATACCAGTTTTTTATATCGGACTCGATTCGATTATTACCTTGGAACACAACAGAATTTAATGACCTTATTTTTTGTGAATAGCTTGCATAGGGCCAAAACAAAAAAAAATATAAGAATTTTTTCCATACATTTTGTAAAACGCACCGGCAGAAGATGCAGTTCTATATTTATTATTTTACTTTATTTATATTTATATTCAATGTAATTCCATTATTACATCATGCAATTCGAAAACAGTGGAAATTTGAGCTACCCTATTAGTGTTTACCACCCAACCTTGTGATATTACAATCGTCGGTGAAATGTTCAAACTCGGAAACATCACTGACACACTCACATGTCATGACGATGTATACCTACGAATATCTTCTTTAGAATCTTTAATCATACTTATTTTAAAGTGAATGCCTAACTGTTTTAGTCCATAATAAGCTAACCGTGACTTCCAGGTGCGTGTAGAGTCTCGAGCGGGAGTAGCGGGTGCACTTAGCAGAGTGCTGGCCGTCACTGTCCGGTATGAGAGCAATGGAGAACGACAAGCGCTTCCCCTCGTCGTTAAACTACCACCTAGGGACCCTTTCGGAAGACTCTTCGTGGCTGAAGCTCAATTTGACACTAGAGAGATTCTATTCTATACTGAGTTGGCACCAGCACTTAACAGATTGGCTGAGGAAGCGCTGGGGCCTGGGACTGGACTGCCGATACCAAGATGCGTGAAAGCCAGACTCCCAGGTAAGAATCAGTCAGCAAAAACCGGCCAAGTGCGTATCGGGCCACGCGCATTGTAGGGTTCCGTAGTTGCCCAGTACATTTTATAAGCTGATCTACTAATACAGATCGCGCCAAACTTCTAGTCCCATACATTTAGAAGAACGGCCCATCCGTGGCGAAGGGTGAAAATTTTGAAAAGGGAAGCCGGACATAAAAATCGCCATACTCAGATAAGCAACCTGGGAAAACTTGAATTTTTTGTACTTTGCAACTCCCTGTCAACCAAATGTATTTGTCGTATTGAGATTTATGGAAATGTTTGACAAAGCAAAGCACGGAATTTAGAAATGTAGTATGGATGCCATATCTTAAACAAGCCGATGGGAATCGTGTTATATAGACCCTTCGCCACTGCGGCCCATAAATTGTCGTGTTTAGAGGGGACTAAAAGTTTGGCGCGACCTGTACCCGTAAACCTGTAAAGCCTACTTAGCTGTTATTGTTTTTCTTTTAACATTATACTTCTTCTGTGAATTTTTTCACACATTCAAAATCAACCGTTTAGCCGGCAGCACTTGACTCTAACAAAAATTAGCACTTTAAAGCTTAATATTTCGCCAACGGATCCCTAAATCAAAAAATCGTTTTCACACACCCATAATGTTTAAAAACGACCTATCCAACAATATCTTACAGTATGGGATAGGGGGCCGTCTACTTATGTCATCGATATATACATATTTTTATCTCAAATCGGGAAAAACTATCTTGGCATTATATTTTCTCTGGAATCAAAACATTCATTCGAAAAGTACCAAAATAGTTACAAAAGATGTACATCTTGCCGTTAGGTAGTTATATAATTTAGCTTGACCTTTTAAAGTATTTATTTTATGCATAATATAGTACTGTTAATAATAACTAATAATAAAAATATAAAATCAACGCTTAGTCTGCGTTTTTTTCTCTGATTTTCACAGGGGTGTGCATAGAACTTTTTGCTAGAAATGCAATGAGAAGGTCAAGTTTGACAATAAAAAAATATGTTTTTTTTAATGTCACTTTGAAAAACCATTATTTGTATGACGTCAACAGGCACTGCCTATCCTAGAGTACGTGATTTCATCCATTTATGTTTTTAATTTTTTTCGTGTTATTTTGATCGTCAAACTTGACCTTCTCATTGCTTTTAAATTTGTCATGCATTTACAAGTAACAAAATAAGAATTTTTACTCTGCACTTGGCTGTATCTTTTTCATTATTTCCCTAAAATAAATCGAATATTAATCATCTTATTAGATTTGTCTATCTGCACAGCATTGGATGTATAAATTATAAAGCTTTATTTTTAGTCGAACATTTTTGACTATGGTCAAAGATTTTGAGAAATGCTCAATTACGAAACTTGATACCTTCTCTCGTTTAGTGTGAATAAAGAAGTAATGTGCGAAAATGTGTTTGTTGGATTGCCCTTCTTTAACGCACCAAACCAACGAAATCTATCCGAGTAGATGGATTTTTTTACTGGATAGTTTATGTGTCGGAGAGTGACAGATTACTTTTCATCCCTGAAAAAAGCTAGTAGTTGCAATATTTTGGGATTATAAGGATGACGTAAATTTTGGCCAGTCCCCCTCCCTCCTGCGTCATACTACCATCATCCGCAGACCAGCCCCCCCCCCCCCTAATTTACAATGACGTAATATGTGTAAATTACCTTTACGTGTATTACATTACTTAAAAATATTTCTTTTCGAGATTTTTTTACTGCTTTGTTGACATGATTAATATGTATACTTACTTATCCATAGCAAATTACAGCTTTCTAGTACTAATAGTCTCCGAGCTAAGCCGCGGACAGACGGACGGATAGATGGACATGGCGAAACTATAAGGGTTCCTTGTTGGACTACGGTGGTAACTCAGTTACTGTTACTCAGGTCGGGTTCCATAGTTCAAAACACAAACTTAATGTAGACCATTTAGAAAAGACCAATTTAAGTTGACACTTATGATCTATTAAACTCTATGTCATACATATCCCTGACATTAACCTCACAAGTGGAATTAAAGTTAGTTACAATCGGTTCAAAGCTCTTCTGTCTGACTGGCCGAATAGACGAAGACGTATTAAGTGGTGACTCGTGACTCAACCATGACGATTAGGTACATTTGTCATACACAAGCACGTATCCAAGGGGGGATAGGTGGGATTTATCCCCCACCCCCAATTTGGAGTGACATACACGGGATCGGGAATGTTTATTCATAACCACTGTAAAGTACGTTTAAGTGACTGAAAACAACAAAGAGGTACGCGTTACTTTAGATACTTAATACCTAATATTATAGTACAGTAATTAAAGAGATTTCTTTCACAATTCACATTGTTGTTTCAATGAATGTCCCCCCCCCCCCGAAACAAAAGTCTGGATACGTGCTTGGTCATACACAATACTAATAATAATGTAACATCTTAGGTGCAAAACATAGATACAATACAAAGCATAGACCTACCTGTAGTATATACAGTATATCCATCCTGAGTCTATGATACAAAATACCCACTTGACATTTCTCCTCTTAAGAGGAAGCAACGAACGCTGAATCTTCAGCGCCCCAGTTTTTTCTCCTCACTTCCCACGTAACGTGACCTCTTTTTAACTTTTATGCTGTGATTTGTCTCATTTATGGATTTTATCCACATTCACTGAAACAGATTGTGCTAGATTAAGGGGGCACCGAGTTCATTGCGAAATATTTGCGTCCTGCTTCAGCCTTCGGACTTGCGCATTAATACACTTTAATAAGCAAAATTAGCAGCTAGATGTGTGTCGGTACAAAATAAATATCGACAGAAACGACATTGAAATAACGTTATATCAGCGAGCATTGCAAAGTGGCTGTTACGAGTCAACGATCTTTGTGTCGTCGGATAGCGCAAAATAGAGAAAATAATACTTTTCATAATAGTTATTTATTATACAAGGCTGGAAAGTTAATTTTTGGCGCGAGTACCTTGTATTGAAAGCTGAGCAAGCGAAGGATTCTAGGATTCGAAGCGAGTGGTTCAAATATAGAATCCTGAGTGTAGCGAGGGTTTCAAAGGTACGAACGTTAATTAAATTTGCTGCCGAGCGAAACACACAACTTTTCACCTCACTAAAGCGAAGAAAATTTTAGGTGCAAGAAAAACAGTTTTAATAAATATTAAATTATTGTATTCAGTATATACTCCAAAGTGTCCTTGATTTTCTTGTTTCAGATAGTTCAATGAAGTATGATAGCATTATTGTCTCCGAAAACTTCTTCGCGCCTTTGGAATGTCTCTATGCATTTAACAAATCGTATTTTTCGTATTTTTCGCGCGATTTTTCCGGAAGAAAACTCAACTCGGCATTATGTACCGCTTGCATGAATTTTGCAGGTGTTACATTTATATCTTCGTCGCTGCTAGCCGCGCTCATATTTTATGATTTCTTTCGATTTTATCAAAAAACAAACCAAAATAATGGCAGGAAGGAAAGTAAATTGAACAAAGAGAAGGAAATTTTAAAGTTTTTGTTTGCTGGCCATTGTGATTATTCTTTAAATGAGGCTGGCGCATGACATGAAATAAGTATTTCCATTTCAGTGGACTGGCTGCAGAGAATATAAACTATTACGAAACCAATGAGGTTCTATATAATATGTAACATTATTGTACGAAACCTTTATTGACTAAAAATATTCGAATTTTAAAAACACTTTCCACGCTAGCGGATAAAGTGCGCTTTTCCACCCAGATTTCGAATGATAAAAAGAGCCTTTCCGAGCTTGTACTATTATAAATTAGATATTTATAAATTTTAAACATAATTAGCATTAGTGACATTTTTGTATTGCTCGTGTGTGTTATAGTTTTAACCTGGTCTCTTTATAATTGAAAAAGTTTAAGCATTTTATCAGTTTTATAAACTACTTTAAACCATTTGAAAGGTATTTATTTACTTGGTGTAGGTTAAAGTTTTTAAAGTTTTGAAACATCGCAGTTACCTATAATACGTGACTTAGGTCAACAAAAATCATATCTTTTTCGAAATTTTGTATTTTAATCATATTAAAGTTTAAAAAAGTGTGGTTCAGGCAAAACCAGGCGGCCCACCATTGCCTGGGACCGATGGTTGGCGGTATATCCATCCCCAATTGCCGGACCTTATACAGGCTGTAAATACAAAATTAAGAATCCTTTTAGGTTATGAAAGTATACACGATTCTGATGTTATTACGAGAAAAAAATATACCTATATACCTTAAATTTTCACCAAAAATTCCATCATTTTTCTAAGCTATGGCTACGTAGCTCACCAGCCTGCCCACACACCTAATTGCACCCCGCAACCCGCACCCTTCATCCGAGTGGCCAGCGACCGTGAGAGTGTCCACGCGATTAGTACCTATTATTTTGAGTAAAGAAAATCGTCTTATTATGAGGTACTGGTACTTTATTTAGAGATCCCAGTATTTAATAAAATATCTTTACCGATCATACTAACACACCCTAAAAGGATTCTTGCATCTGCTTTTACACCCGGTATAAAACAGACTGGTAACGGGCAGCGGCGTCACTGGTGCAAGGGTTTCGGTACCGCGCTCACCAACCCGCCTGCCCAGCGTGTGTGAGTATGGTCATTTCTTCCAGTAGGGTCGTCAAGAGTGGCGAAATCCTGGAAAGGCCTATGTCCAGCAGTGGACGAAACAAGTCAAGTTTTTGTGGCAGAAAATTTCTACAACTTTGTTGGCCAGTAATCAATCACAGATCATTTTCTACATTAATATTAAACAGTTAAACCTATACGTGTTACGTAAGAAATACTTGTAATGGTATCACTATTTTTTTTTTTGTAATCCTTCTAATATTAAGTTCCTTAATCACAGATGATTATTATTTTTATTTAACTTTATATAGATCTTTAAAACAAATGTAAATAAGTATATGAGAGATTTTATGTCTGCACTAGTGAAGATAATACAGATTTTTATGCTAGTTAAATAGTGTCATCGTTGAGATTGTAGGTAGCTATCTACCTATATCTGTATAAAAAATAAAGACTGTGATTACCTAACTAGTTATTTGTATTTGATTTTAAAAGACAAAATTAACATGGTCCCAGGGGTTTTTTGGACTTTTTGTCCAGAAATCCCCTACCGGTGCTCAGGGAAATCCAAGGGGGATAATTGGACAAAAAGTCCAGAAATTCCCTTCGCAGGGGATCCTCGCAGGGGATTTGTGGAATAAGCCTTATTTTTTAGAGCTGAAGCCCTTTGAAGATTTTCGTAAAATCCAAAGAAATCGTGGTCACCGGAAGAGATCAGATAATTAGATCGCGAGAAGTTATTTTTATTATTGATCCCACTATTTTAGACTATTTTCAACTTTTTCCGTACGGGAATGACTAGGATAACCATTGGCATAGTTGATGCTTGTGATTGTTGGCACTTGGTGGAAATTAATACACATTATGTTTATTTATAACTCATGTACTTATCCACAATATACTTATATTAAATATTATACCCAACCTTTTCGCTTTCGAAAACTTTCTTTTCTTAACGGTTTCGCTATTCAGCATTCTCAAGGGCTTAACTACAATACTTATTTCATTACATTTTCAAAACCTACAATTAAAAATACGTGCAATAAAATAACTATATTTAAATAAATTATACACAAATTCTTGTACTTTTATTCCACATATATTTATTTTTATTCTAACTTAGGCTACCGGTTTCGTATTACACATCATCGGGCCAACAAATTATTAATTATTTAACATGACATTTTCTTTCTGTCATGTTAAATAATTAATAATTTGTTGGCCCGATGATGTGTAATACGAAACCGGTAGCCTAAGTTAGAAAAAAATAAATATATGTGGAATAAAAGTACAAGAATTTGTGTATAATTTATTCAAGATGATATTCCACCAAGAACCATCAATCGAATCCATCCAACTATATTTAAATATTAAATAAACTGGTTTGGCAAAATAGTTTGGCCACGAGGAAATTGCCATAAATTTTAGTTCCAAGTAAATTTTTTAATAATATTTTGACTTTCTATTTTAATTGTTTTTACATTTAAAATGTGTTCTACTAACGTTTCTTAATGACCTCTAAAATTATCGGGGTTTGTTTGAAAGTCAACCTGTATATTACTAATAATAAAGTAGTAAAAAGGTCGTGTCTCTACATTGAATATTTTCGCGAAGCTTTAAATCAAATGGGTTATTAGTATTGTACTGAGGCCAAAACCACAATTTTTAGAATTTTTGTCTGTCTGTCTGTCTCTCTGTCAACAAATAGGCTATAGAAGGTGTTCATAAAATAACGCCTAAGCCGAAAACGGGGCAAAGATTCACTGAGCGCGGGCGCAGCTGCGGGCAGAGGCTAGTCCTAATAATAAAAGATACTTAGATAGTAAAAAGTCGCGTTTACATTGAATATTTTTGCGAAATTACAAAAAATACAAGGGTTAAGAAATTATATATTAGTATTCTACTGAGGCTAAAACTCCAAGTTTTAGAACTTTCGCCTGTTTGTATGTTCCGTTTTAAGACGTAGTAGGTCAGACGTCAGTACGCTCAACGTAAGAGATAAGCATATCTGATAAAGCGCGCGTTTGAGCAGTGCGGTAAATCAAGAAGAGAGTGGATAATGCTGTTTTTCAATTAATAAAATTTAATATAACTTCAGACAAGTGCGTTTTTTTTAAATCGCTGCTCTATCGAAGATTATATGTTTTAAACAGTAATCATTGTTATTTTTACTTTATTAGTTTCGACAGACTGCTTGTTTGAAATGAAAGAATAGCCTTCACTTTGCAATTTTTTTCGATCGAGCCAATTTTTCTCTATCGCGTTTTGGGCTATTACGCCGCCTTGGAAAAGGCTTTGTTTATTACATGTATTTATTTCAAAACCACATCTTTTGTAGTTTTGGAGTACTACTTGTTCAAAAACTCCGTTTTTACTACCTACGTCGCCGTCGTCTTAACTCGAGAAGATTTGGATGTGGTTTTATTTCTTATCATCGTTGTGACCCTGATCAACATAGTACATTATGATTCAAGTGTAATATCTAATGCTCACGCGCTTCATGCGACGTTTTTCAACACACTTGCGAGGAAAAATAATAAAATTCACTGTATTTTTTTCCACATAATCGAAAACACAGCTATGAACTAACTAACAATTTTCTTTGAAAAATGGCGGCGGAGATTTTGTTTTTTGTGCAGATGGAAATAGAGGCACTGGCGCAAAAAGCCAAACAGACAAATATTGCCAGACAGCCAAATATTAAATTTTAACAAACTGAATATTTTTATATTTACAACAAAAATTCGAGTTAATTTGTTGATAAAAATAAATAATTGATGAAATTAAATGATTATTTATTATATTTCATTTGAGACAGTCTATTTAAACGCAAAAACTTTACTATTTCTCAGGACATCAAAACTCTTTGCTAGGATTTGAAAAAAAACTGTAATGTAAAAAACACTAGTGCGATAATGTAAAGTAAAAATCACGCGTGTTTAAGAGAATAGGTTCCGATTGCATTGATCGCTGTTACTCTATGCGGAAAGGCCCGCAGTGCGAGAGGGACGAATTCTGGAAAATTATCAAAATGACGAATTTTAACTCGAATTTTATTATTTAATAAAAACTAAAGTTTGTATCAAATATCTGTTCGAATACAAGTTTAGTAAAGTTTATACAAATTTTAATTCATAAATAATATAATATGATTTTGCTCAAATAATGTTAAAACTCGACATAAAAACTTTTTTTGGAGTCATCTTTGATTTTTTATGATTCAATGTTGGAATGACGTCTGAAGATTCTGTTTCGATAAGAGTGTGCATTATATTCTTGAAAATCCAATCCAAAATCTATTTTTTTTTCAAATATCTAGTATTGCTAGATTCTTCAAACAAGGACGAATAAATTATGGTTTTTCGGAACCTATCCTCTTAATATGCTGCATTATGACCTTAAGAACGCTGCAATAAGGGCCACTTTATAGGCAAGTGTGTTGAAAAGGTTATTTTTAATAATTGCCGAAATCTGTAGATGATCAATAAATTAATTAAAAATAAATGAAAAATCAATTTCGTCATGAAATATGATACTTAATGCACTTTGTCATAGTTATTTTGTACAATTTCAACTGCCTGGGGCAGAAGTTTTTCCAGAAATATAAAAAAAAAACTGATGTTTTTAGGGTTCCGTATTCAAAGGGTAACCAACGGGACCCTATTACTAAGACTCCGCTGTCCGTCCGTCCGTCACCAGGCTGTATCTATGAACCGTGATAGTTAGACAGTTGAAATTTCCACAGATGATGTATTTCTGTTGCCGCTATAACAACAAATACTTAAACCGGCCAAGTGCGAGTCGGACCCGCGCTTTTCCATACGACAGATATGATAATGGTACGGAACCCTTGGTGCGCGAGTCCAACTCGCACTTGGCTGGTATTTTTACATCTTTTTTACAGGATTTTTAATAACGAAAATTACGAAAAAGTGATTTAATGTTTATTCCTAAATAAGAAACGTGGTTATTTAATAATCTGATAGATGGACTTAAAGAATTATTAAGTGTAGATATTTTCGGCGATATTTTGTAGAACTGTGCTGGTTAGACCCAGGCTGTGATGTCCACTAAACGACCAAATGTCGATTGTAATTTAATGATATTGACTCGTATTACTTGTTCCAGATGAAATTGGGGGAGATAGCGAGCTAGTTCTCGAAGATGTAACATCGTATGACTTCGAAGCAGCTGACTTTGCCGAAGGATTGACTGAAAAACGTGCCAAAGCAGCCCTACACGCTGCAGCTAGACTTCACGCCCTTTCTCTTGCTTTACGCGATAGAGAAGGTCCCCTCGATCAGAGATTTGACTTTCTCTTCCCTTGCGAGCGAGCGGCTGCTGGTTATCTTCGACTTGTCAGACGGGGTCTGCCTCAACTCGAAGCCTTTCTGCGTGGTCGCCCAGATTGTGTAGAAGAAGCTGCTGCTGTATCTGCATTATGTGCACGAGCTCCTTCTTTACTTGGAACCTTGCTGCGTCCTGCTGAACCAGCCCCATTAGCTCACGCTGACTTCTGGAGTGGAAATCTACTTTTCAAAGAAACTGAAGGAAAATGCGAGTGTATTGCTTTAGACTGGCAAATGGTTTCTCTAGGACGGCCTATGGATGATGTAGCTTTGTTGTTACTGTCGTCCTTAACGCCAGAAATCAGAAGATCTTCTGGTGATGCTTTGATAGATGAATATGGAAAACGTTTAGAAGAGGAATCAGCCAGATTAGGAGTATCCTCGGCAGCAGCAGCTGTGAGGCGCGGATTGAAACCTGATTGGCCAAGAGCTGCACTTCGGGCGCTTCTTTTATGTGCTGGAAGTGTTGATGTCGCCCTCGGAGAGCCAAGAGCAGAAAGACGCCTTTTAGAAGCTGTTCGAGATCTCCATGCTCAAGGTGTACTCAATCTCAAACCCGACACGGAAGCATGAAAAAGATATCACATGTGCCAATGCCAAATGCGCGAATTACTATGTAAATAATTGATTGCAATGGTTTCTTAGTTTTTCCCATATACAATATGCTTAAATTATTTAACTTAATGCTATTTAATATTATATATAGGTATGTATAATATTAAATATCATTAAATTAAAGACTCCAGTAGTCAAATAAATAATATTTATTAAATTATTTAACGGGTTATTTTCAAAAAACATTGTCTGTTGACGCGTTTAGAGCTATGCTAGATACTACGAGCAACCACTAGCCAGCTAGATGTCAGGCAACTGGAAGTTTTGTATCCTGTAAGTCTAGTTCTTGTGTCGTTCCCCCCACTGCTACCAAAAAAAGGGAAAATGATTTTTGTATCTACAATTCCGTTAATCAATGTATACTATCTAACAATTAAGAGCCTGATACGTAGGCCTATAAAAAACAAACAAAGAAAGGACCCGTATATAATTATTGAGTTTTTTACCTAAGCAGTACCTAATGATGATGTTAGATTCAATAGTGTAATTTTAAGCACAAAGGAATAGCTGTAAGTTATAACACTGATGTCGTCTAGCTGATAACAACGATTGAATACTAAGACACCGTTCTTGGTGATGGTATACTTAGCGCCTAAACAAAGACTGAATTTTCCTAAACGTACGTCGTCGTGCGATGTGGTGTACGCTTTGTGCGAGTGTGTAGGGAGTTATTAATAGTAGGTGATTTTAAGCTCATCTTACCAAAAGCTAGCATTTACTTTGTCTTTTGACTTATTATTTTAATTAAAAATTACAAACAATGTCGTGTTTTTTTATAGTATTTCATCCTATATCTTTTGAAGGTTTCAACATTTTGTTTATCTATTCCTGCAGTGCAATGATGCCATAAAGTTTTTTGCGATCTCTCGAAGGCTTTCGACTGTGTCAATCACGCAACCTTTCTCGATAAATTGGAATTTTATGGCATACAAAATCAGAACCTTGATTTAATTTACTCTTACCCGCCATATATAATGCAACACGTGGATGTTATATAATGGAGTCACATCGCTGGCTTAACGATAAAACTGGGTGTCGTTCCGCAAGGATGTATTTTAGTCCATTTTTGTTTTTACAGTACATAAATTACTTGCCATTCTTTGTGAAAAAAATTACTGATATTGTTATTTTTTTCAGATGAACGTCAATAATATTTAAAATTTATAAAAATAACATTGACTCAGACATAATAAATTAAGCAATAGACAACTTAAAAAAATGGTTTTCCAAAAATTCCACCCATCCATCCATCAGCCCGTGTTCGTCCACTTCTAAAGCCTTTCGGCCCCGACGGCCATCATGTCGACGACAAATATGGCCTGCCTACTGCCACTTCAACTTACTGATTCTGTAGGCTATGTCGGTTACTTTCGATCTCCGATGGATCTCCTCATTTCAGATTCTATCCATCAGAGATACCCCTCTACCTTAAATCGGTGGATCAGGCCCTTTGTAAGAGACCACGTCTCAGCGCCATACGTCATCACAGGAAGGACGCACTGGTTGTACATCTTAAGCCTTTAAGCACTGCGGTATTGACGACGTAAATATGTGACGCAACTTTCCGAATGCTGCCCAACCCAATCATATTCTTCTGTCAGCCTAGGCGTTGAAGTTGTTTTTATCCAGCCATATGACTTGACCCAGATAAACATATTTTTGAACAACTTCGATGCTGACGTTGTCGACGGTTGGTGGCCCTTGGATGACGTGACAGTTGGACATGACCTTCGTCTTATCCAAATTCATCCGCAGGCCCACTCGTCTCGAAGAATCGCTAAGGCCGCGCATCATTTCCTCCAGTTCCTGCAGCGATTCCGCCATTATCACGATGTCATCGACAAAGCGAAGATGTGAAATATAGGTACTCTCCGTTCACGTTTATGCCTCGTCCATCCCAGTCTAGTGTTTTAAAGACGTCCTCCAGCGCGGCGGTAAACAGTTTTGGAGAAATAACATCTCCCTGTCTCACGCCGCGCTGAAGCTCTTATATCGTATCGGTCTTGTTTGTACACCCTGTACTTGGACGGACATCGTAGCGGAGTCATGCAGACATTTCAACTACTCCACGCAACGCGCCTGTCAACTTGGCATCGCTGCAAGGACTGCAGAACAGAGCAAGTTTCGAAGGAGTCGAAGGCTTTCTCGTAGTCCACAAACTGACTTGAGTTTTCTGTATAACCTGCCTTATCGTGTGAATGTGGTCCACGGTGCTGTAGCCTTTTCGAAACCCAGCCTACTCTGGGGTTGGAAGTCGTCGAATCGTTGGGCGAGACAATTCGTGATAACCCCTGAGAATAGCTTGTAAGTGTGGCTCATGAGCGCAATTGGTCTATAGTTCTTAAGTAGGATTTTGTCCCCTTTTTTGAAGAATAAAATGACCAGGCTCCTGCTCCACTCCTTTGGCGTAGTACCTGTACGAATGACGGAATTAAAGAGGTCCTGTAGCTGTCCGAGTATAGGGTAACCTCCAGCGTTCAGGAGTTCAGTTGTGATGCTGTCCTCGCCTGGCGCCTTGTTGTTTTTCAGCTGTTCAGCTATCCTAACCTCACCCATTTCGACATCCGAGAGTTCATCGGTGTAGTGGCGGACCAGAGGTGCACGTTTGTCGTCTTCATCGCGAGCAGTTGTTGGCTTGGGAAGTAATCCCAAGAAGGGAGTAATCTGCAGAATCTGAAGACATTTCTCGTCTCTGCCTCATCAGGTCCAGAGTTCCACTCGAAATTTTGGGCTCCTTAGTCCTTCGCTCCGGCTTAAAATAAGCCCTCCCTACCTTGCGCACGATATTCGTGAGATTGTTAGCAAGCTGGTCAACGTCCTCAGTTGTTTCCAACAGGGCAAGTCGGTTCTAGAGTTCCATTTGGAACTTTTCGGATCCCGCAGCGGTTTGGCGCAGAGAAAGGCGGAGCGTAGGCTTCATCAGACGATTTCTCTCAAGCTGTAAGTCGATATTCAAGATGCTTTGCACAATATGTCATATAGTCGATAATCGCTACCGGTACAAAACCTGTTGTTCACAGATACATCTTGGATTATGTGCTTTTGATCCGTCATGATGAAGTCTATCTCATTTTTTGTCATACCATCAGGGCTTCGCCAGGTCCACCTCCTTTGAGGCTTCTTTTTGAAGAATGAGTTCATCAAATAGAGACCCTGGCTCTCAAGAAAGCTAACCAACATCTGGCCCCGAGGATTTCTGCAGCCATAACCGTGTGGTCCGATTACCGATTCACCACACTCTAGCACTCCTACTTTGGCGTTGAAGTACCCCATAACAACGGTAAAATGTGTCTTGGTAGTGTTATGTCTGGCCTTTAATATGTCATCATAGACGGCCTCGACTACATCATCAGAGTCGCTCGACGTGGGGGTCTGGGGGTATATATACACTTGAATGACTTTAAAAGAATATCTCTTGTTGAGTCTAATAACAAGATATGCCACCCGAGTAGAGACACTACCGATTTCTAACACGTTGCTAGTGAGGCCGTTGTTGACCAGCATGCCAACTCCACCGACAGACAATTGATCGCCCTCTCGATAGTAGAGCAGGTGTCTTGACTCTAGGGTTATCGTATCCTCACCTGCTCGTCGGACTTCCGATAGCCCCAGAATATGCTAGTTGATTCTACCTAACTCTGAGCTCAGCGAGGTATCTGTCTTCCCGTAGCTCAGCCAGACTATGCTCCTCGCTCTGCTTATCGCGCTGCCACGATGTTGCCCTAGCCAGCCACACGCTGCTCTATTCGCCTCACTCATCGCCACACTCCTTCCATGCGCCGCATTCCGGCTTTCGCCTTCACGCGCTAAACATCGACGACAAAATTGATGCCGACATATATCTAATTAATATTATATGAAATACACTTGGCCTTACAATAAATACGAATAGCGAAAACGCCAAACACAACGTACCTACCTACCTTGTTAGTAAACTCAAACTCAAAATGTGTATTTGTAAAATACATAAGTATGTACATAAAGTAAACGTTTTACAGTTCATTTTTTTTACTACCCTTAATGTACATTTACACAAAAACATAAAATAGGATATTAAGAAACAATTTAATATTTTACAAAGGCGGCACTTATTGCTAATAGCAATATCTTCCAGGGAACCTTTGGGTGGAAGAGATGTGAAAGAAAAATATAGAGGGGAACATGTAAATGTAAAATAAACTAGAGGAAACTACATAGAGTTAATATTAAGCAATGCCTAATCCTACCGGGTGTAAAAGCAAAGTCAAGAATCCTTTAAGGGTGTGTTAGTATGATCGGTAAAGATATTTTTTTTAAATACTGGGATCTCTAAATAACAAAGTACCAGTACCTCATAATAAGACGATTTTCTTTATTCAAAATACACTAATCGCGTGGACACCCTCACGGTCGCTGGCCACTCGGATGAGGGGTGCGGGTTGCGGGGTGCAATTGGGTGTTAGGGCAGGTCGGTGAGCTGCGTAGCCATAGCTTAGAAAAATGATGGAATTTTTGGTAAAAATTAAAGGTACCTATATTTTGTTTTCTCGTAATGACATCAGAATCGTGTATACTTTCATACCCTAAAGGGATTCTTGACTTTGCATTTACATCCTGTATAATAACGAGTACATAAACTTACACAAGAAATATATGAAGAATAGGTATACATAAATTTACATATACAGGGTGTAAATGCAAAGTCAATAATCCCTTTAGGGTATGATAGTTTATACGATTCTGATGTCATTACGAGAAAAAAAATATAGGTACCTTTAATTTTCACCAAAAATTCCATCATTTTTCTAAGCTATGGCTACGCAGCTCACCGGCCTCCCCACACACCTAATTTCACCCCGCAACCCGCACCCCTCATCCCAGTGGCCAGCGACCAGTGCGGGTGTCCACGCGATTAGTGTATTTTGAGTAAAGAAAATCGTCTTATTGTGAGGTACTGGTACTTTATTTAGAGATCCCAGTATTTCAAAAAATATCTTTACCGATCTTACTAACACACCCTTAAAGGATTCTTGCCTTTGCTTTTACACCCGGTATATAATAAAAAATCATGGATAATTTTGTATTGAATGAACAAAAATAAATAGAGAAAAAATTAGTAGTGTAGCTCACTGAAGTAGCGAGCTTTAAGTTTAGCTTTAAATGTGTTAAGGGTACGACAGATTTGAAGGGATTCTGGTAGACGATTTCATAATCGAGCAGCATGCACAGTAAAAGAGTCTGAGTAAAAACCAGTTTTATGTGTAGGTATCGATAAGTTTTTGTGGTTGACAGGGCATTACAGTCTTCCTCGATCAGATACGAAAGTAAAACGATTCCGTAGATAAATGGGTGCAGAAGCATTGTTAAGGACAGTGAAGAGAAGAGAATGGATGTGAGTTTTTCTACGAAAACGAATGGGGAGCCATTTCAGCTGTGTGCGAAATTCAGAGGCATGGTCATATTTACGAAGCCCAAAGATGAAACGTATGCACAAATTTTGAATTCGCTCAAGCTTGTTAAGAAGCTCTTCAGTGAGATCAAGGAAGCAAGAGTCAGCATAATCGATAATTGGAAGAAGGAAGGATTATGCTAACATGATTTTGGTTTGAATGGGCAGGAAGTTCTGCAAGCGTCGAAGTGAGTGGAAATATCTTTCTGCTAAGTGATTGAACATGAGGTGCCCAAGACAGTGTTTTATCAAAAATGACGCCCAAATTACTCAGTTTCACAAATGGAATTGTGGTGTTATCAAATATTATATTAATTGTATCACTAATATTTACTTTGGCAAGCATTCTTTAACTCCCGATAATTATAGCTTGTGACTTTCCAGGATTAACAAGGAGTCCAAAAGCCTTTTCCTACTTAGGTAGATATTTTTAATCAATCCCTGTTAATGGCGCCTATAGCCTCATTAAGTGATTCTGCAGGCGTGCCAGCATACAGTTGCAAGTCATCAGCAAAAAAGGGGTATAGAGAAGATAGTTGCTTGGAGAGAATGTTGATAAAAATTAAAAATAATGAGGGAGATAAGACGCCACCTTGCGGAACGCCTGCATTTAGAGGGCACTAGTCTGAACTAGTATCAACGATTCGACGCATTGTTGGCGACCGCGAAGATATGATTCGAACCAGGAAATAACAGCTGGAGAAATTTTAAGAGTGCGTAATGCCCCAAGAAGAAGATCAAAGTCAACTGAGTTGATTGCATTACTGAAGTTAGGTAATGTAATTTTGGGTCTAGTTGTTGACTAAAAGATGGCATAGACATATCGAAAAACTTTCAAAAAGGCTCAGTTCCGCTGTTTTTGCTTTTCGTAATCTATATGTATGGTGACTAGCATAAAAACCCCTTTAGTTACTTTGTATTACCGGGTTTACTTTGGGGTAGTACCGAGGTTGTTGGCCGTATATTTATTTTAAAGAAAAAAGCAGTTACCTCCTAGACATGGGTAAGATATAATAAGACTAAAAGCTTTACCAGAGCGTAAAATTACCCTTATAGAATAAGTTTTACAACGGAGTTTAAATTTACCATCGTACATAGGGTATTGAGTGAAACCCTCATGACGCTGATTGACGCTTGAAAGTGCAATGTAACGAATTCTTAATCTGATACTTATAAAATACAGCCTAAAAATTGCTATTAGAAAAAATTGCTATTAGAAACTGCTAAAATCTGTACATATTCTAAATGAATTATGTTCTATCCTTAGACCATTTAACACGGGACCTGGCAAAGCGCAACTCTTAGTACAGAAATTATTCTGCCGTTTTCCACGGGGGGGAGGTAAACACGCACAGCATACATTTACTCATTCACGCACACCCCTGCGAAAAATTGATATGTCACACTAAATCAAAAGCTGCAACACAAACACAAAACGCGCACACAAGCATATTAACATGAACAAATTGTTCATGTACTTCGGCAGAGGGGGATAAGTGCGCTTGCCTAGTCCCGTGCTTTAAGGTCTAACCGCTACAACGCTTGCGAAAAATGACCTTCACGGGCCTCGACCGCTCGTTATCTCTCATCTACTCAGAAATTAAGTGCTAGAGAGGTCCCGGGCTTTCCCAAGTGCGTCTCGAGTTAAAATAAACAATCATAAGTAATGGTTTCTCGTCACTCGATCCTTGAGTGTTTATTTATACAAACAGAGCATTAAGTTAGCTACTGCATGAACTATAAGTCTACCTATAGTTACTTTGTTCTGCTTCTTTTGAAAGCAAGAGAATATGTTTAATTATTTTATATTAAACAAATAATATGTAGATATAATTAACAAATTAATAAAATTATCGAATAATTGAAGCAATTAATGTAATTTCTAGTTAAAACATAAACGAAACAAAGTAACAAAACAAAAATTAAAAAATTTGCAACGAGCGAACGAATTATTTTATTTAGTCAGTCACCACACTAATATTATAAATGCGAAATTTGTGCGTGGGTGTGTGTGTGTGTGTTTGTTGCTCTTTGACGCTGAAACGGCTGGACGGATTTGGATGAAATTTAGAATAGATATAGCTCATACCCCAGCTTAACACATAGGCTACTTTTTATCCCGGAAAAAAGCATGTCGTTAAACAGAATTACACGCGGGCGGAGCCGCGGGCAAAAGCTAGTAGTAATATAATCAATGGAATGACAAAATTCTGTATAAAAATCTGTATCCAGTGCTAATCTGTATTCCACATCGAAACTCTGTTTATATACGGAGAAATCTCTATATATTAGTGCGGTTATGAGACCACAAAAACTACAATAAATACCAACGATTCGGTCACGCACGACTCTCGTCAAATGTCAAAAATCAATTCAACAAAGAGAATGTAAATTCAATTCATTTTTTTTATGGCAAAGGAGGCCGGTGTCTACTATTCTGCCAGTGTCACGTAATAGATTGCAAACGCACTATCCGATAAAATATATTTTATACAACAAAGAGGATGACCTTGTAGATGCTGAAACAATCACAACATATAAGTTAAATAGTAATAATAATAAATAATAAATTTCTTTATTTCAGGCAACAAGGCCCATAACAATAAATACCTTATACTGTTATACTACTAATACATATATTTTTATACTAAAAACTAAGACTAACAAGCTAAAATATCATTTTGGCACAACGTCACTGTGCCGGTCCGGTGGTGTAGATGGAAGTCCTTCGGCCAGAAGTCCTCCTTCATGGAGGTGGGCAGCCTGCTTGTCGGTATTCGTGCCACAAACGCTTTGAAACTTGCGTTGTGGCGCGATTCCAGCGGCTCCACTCTCAACAAGAAGTTGGTCTTGTTCTGGATGTAGTCGACGATGTCCTGCGCCTTTGTGGTGTAGTGTAGGCGAGACAGGTACATCACCGTGGTCGGCGTCGCAGCCCGCAACAGGAAGTTGGGCCCCGTTGAGCCATCTTCATCACGGTAATCAGTGGAGGCGTCTAATGTAGCGACGGTTGGTGGTCTGTCAGACGTACACTGAGTTGCACGAAAACCCCGCTAATTTTCCGTTAGCTAACTGGGAACTTATCTCAAGATTAAGTAATCTCATGATTAAATTTAAAGCTGTTGTTCGAAATGTTTTTACTTACCTTTAAATGACAATTAAGTGTTCCCCGATATAAAAATAAAATTAATCTGTACACAGAATAGACCGGCCTAAAAATCTTTGAACTTGAATGATTGACGTGAACGATATTTTTATAACCCGCATTAATTCTAATTTTGATGTGGCGCCACTGAATGTAAATGACTTTTATGTCCTTGACATTAGAAGCTAATTTAGCAATAGTTCGTAAATTTGCCACTGATATAGAACATACGTGCTCCCTATAAAATTTCTAACTGTCAAAAACATAAACAAACATAGCATTGTTCGTGTATCTTTCTTACTTTTGCTTATCAATCGAAGCAATATTGGAATATATTATTATACAAAAGGTTTGAGTGCACCATGGCGTCAAGTCCAAAAAAAGAGAAGGCTGCACGGAAAAGAGGGGCGAATTACACAGAGGCGGAGAAGGAAAACTTGAAGTTTTTGGCTAAACGGTAAGCATACGGTCCCCGATTTCTGAGCAATGTTGAATCTCAAAATTATTATAATAAAATTTCTTCTTTTTAGTCACAACCACATACTAGAATCGAAGAGCACAGGGACGAATATTTTCCAACAAAAGGCAGATGCTTGGACGCAATTAGCCAAGAGCTATAATGCCTCATCTACCAGTGGCATTAGAACAGCAGAGCAACTTAAGCATTTGTATGAAAATATGAAGCAAAATGCAAGAAAAGCTCTGGCCACATCCAATGTAATTATGTTACCAACCTATTGACTTTTAAAAACATTTGTATTGGACATTCTTCAAAGTATTCACCAAAGATTTTAAATATGAAAGAGAAAATTGTTTATTTCTATAGTAACTTGTTATTACCTATATTTCCTAGAAAGCCGACTACCTGCATATGTTGGAGGAAGAAAAGACGAAAAGAGCAGATGTTCAGGAGTCCTTATACAAATATGACGAAGTAGGTTAAAGTAAATTTATTCAGTAAATTTATATTAGAGCAATTGTTCAATTCTAACACTGTGTTATTTTCATTAGGATGAAGATACACCGGATTTGGAGGCCTTGAAGTTCCTGGACAAATCAGATAAAGTGGGTTTACTTATTTTATGTTTAGTGTTGTATAATTACAATTTATAACTCTGTCATAATAGATGAGAAACTCTTTTGTATATTCATATTTCAATGAAATTAATGAATTCCAGATTGAACGCAAAAAAACTGGTGGAGGCTGCTTCACTCCTGGAATCAAAGACAAAGACCTAAAGGTCTTAGAACTAATTAAAGATCAGGTGCAGCCCCTTTCCAACCCATATGATAGTGCAGCTTCATATTTTAAGGGTGAGTTCCTACTGTTATATTCAAGATTCAGTGTGAAGTTCAGATTCAAAGTCATAATAATTGTATTATTTTTCAGATATCTTGACACAGAAGCAACCTGTTAGAGAGACGGCTACAGAGGCAACAATAGAGTCATTGTCAGATATAGAGGAAAACATGGTTGTTGTGGAAATTATTGAAGATTCAACGAAATGTGAAAAACCAAAAGGTAGCTTTTATTTTGTTGTTGAATAAAAAAATACATAGTTATTTACAATTTAATTATTAAACTATTTTTATTATTTTACAGGTCCTATTAAGAAAAACACAAAATACAGAACCCAAAAAAGAAACATAAAAGGTGGCTTGTTTTATAAAATACAAAATATGTAATCACTAATCAGTATATATGTATTGTGTTGTTATTTGAGCCATTTTTTTTCCAGAAACTCAATGCCGGACAGGAATGGTATCTGCAAGCATGAAAAAAACAAACTTTTACAAAAATGCTTACTTTAAAAAGAAATATGAAAATTCAATTTTGGAGAGGAGGCGACTATACCAAGACATAAGGCTTCGCCAGAAAGAACACCTGCTAATAACCAAAAAACTCAAGCTAGAAATAGCAATTTTAGAAAAACAAAAATAAATTTAATTTCTCTGTAAACATAATTTTCATTTGACAGAATCAAACCTATTTCTACCATCGTAAACAAACATTTTATTATGTGGGCTATACGTAAAATTTATATAATTTTTTTCTTACAATTTCTGGTTCTCAAGGTTGCTCCCGGAGAGTTATTTATTAAAGATGCAACAAAATCTTTCAACTGAAAGATCAAAAACAAATCAAGGCGCTGAGCTGTAATCCTGTCTGCAAGCCTAAAAAATAACAAATTATTACAAAAATATACTGCCTAACATGTTGAGTTTTGCTGACTGATATTATTATACTATGATTGTATAAGTTTAGGTACATACCACACTTGTGATGGTGATTAAATAACTTATATAGAAAACACAGTGTTCACTAAAGTGGTCCTCACAGATGTATCCTCGCCATGCCGGAATGCCTCATGCAGTTCTTCGATTGTAGCTTCATCCATATCAAAGTCCACATTTAACTCTTGGGGTGGCTGTTCATCCCTTAGCTCTATTGCAAGGTTATGCAGTACTGCTGTTGCCACTATCACCCTTAAAATGGTACTTGTTTTTCGCAATGTTATACCTGAAAACATGTATGAGTAAGATAACTAAATTACCTTTTATAAAGGGAAGCTACATTTTATGCAGCATAACCTACCTTTTTGTAGGCAAGGAAAACGCCTTTTCCAAACACCAAAACACCTTTCAACTGTATTTCTAGTTGTGACATGGGCTCTGTTATAATTTTCCTCACTTGGTGTCGCTGGACGGACAAATGGGGTGAGCAAATATTTTTTACAAAAATACCCACTATCTCCCAATAAAAAGTTTTCACCATAGTGACCAGCTTCCAGCACTGCACATAGGGGCGAATTATTAAAAATTGTGCTATCATGCACAGTTCCAGGCCACCGAGCAATAATATCCCTTATTTTTAATTTGGCATCGCACACCACTTGGACATTTATTGAGAAGAAGTCTTTTCGACAGCGAAATACTTCAGCTAAGTCTCCACCCCGGCTTATGATTTTGATATGGGTGCAATCAACTGCCCCTAGAATGAAAAAGATACCATGAAAAAAATACTACATCTAGTCGTATATTAAAATATTGGGTAAAATAACATTGGCAACATGATTGTAGTCATTCTACTAGAAAGAAAAACAACCTGCACATCTTGGAAATCCTGCCAGTTCATAAAAATCTTCAACAACATTTCGATTTTCTTCTTCGGAAGGCATTTTTATAAATCTTTCGGCCAGCTTACACAATTCCAAAGATACTCTTTGGATTATTCTACAAACAGTAGATTTATTTGCTTTGATTGTGTCACCCAACAGCATCTGAAAGGTTCCTGTTGCATAAAACCTCAGCGTTACTAAAAGCTGGGTCATTGCGTCAATTGATTTTGACCTTTCAGTTGCAGGAGAAAGGTTATGTTCTACTCTTGTTAAAATCTCCCGGACAGCAGCTTTTGAGAACCGGAACCGTTCCATGAATTCATGTTCACCATATTTGTTGAAAAGATCTTCTCTTTCATGGTATCTTCTTGGTGTTTGCTCTTCATCTGAAGATAACGAGGACAGTGATGTATCCGACATGTTCTGCAATCATAGTAAACATAAGTATGCAACTAATGGGAAGATTTGCACAGAATATTAGTCCCCATTTTTAGGTTGGGTAGGTATATGTAGTTCATCAAGTATGCAGGTACTTAACTGGAGACCCTCGGGATACTGGTCGAAGACCTAATAAGGCCTTGGTATGCTCTCCAGTTGGTGCCAAGAACAAATATAATGGTCCATTCACAGATCTTCTAAATTTTCGTATTTCGACTGCGTGTCCACTTAATAAATACTTACACCGGTTATACCAAACTTCAATACTCACGATTTAATACAATCGTCTGCAATCACTCGTTTTTGGTAAGATTTTTTGGAAAAATTCGCAAATCTTCTGGAATAATCACGAAACAGCGCGCTATCGGTACAAATGTTAAACTTTGATCAAAAACAGCTGTGACATGGCAGCCATCTTCCCATTTAGCGGGATAAGTACCGGATAGTTCCCACTTAAATTTTAATTTAATGAAGTGTCAAATTAGGCACTAACGGAGATGAAATTTCGTTCGAACAACGTAACTTCGAAGATAATCATGAGTTTGACAGGTTTTTATTTAAATTAAGAAAGGTTGCTTAAATATTTAATTGGAGGTTTCGTGCAACAGAAAATCATGATTCTCGTGATTAAATTAGTTTAATCTCTACTTAAATTTTAAAATTAGTTTCGAACAACTCAGCGGTAGGCCGTAAAGTCGAAGCAACCGGTCGGCTCTTGACGTAATAGATACTATACGTATATAATATAAATATGAAAGCCTATAAAAAGGTTAGTAACACAAAAATAAAACCAACTTAAATCCACCACCTATAATTTCATTTCATTTTCTCTCACAAATCTAATTAAAGCCCTTAAAAGATCCTTTGAAAAATGAGAAATCATAGTAGAAAAGTTTGCAGGAAGTTGAATATTTATTTTTGGGAGTAATTTGTATAAATCAAAAATCGTTGGGAAAAATGGGCTGTCAAACGTGTTGCGCGGCTAACGTCAGGCCACAACGAACAACAATGCTAAATACAATGGGGGCCGGTTGAATGTGGTTTATGGTCGGTCACGAAGTCCATACGAATTTGTTCGGTTTATTTTCGTGACCGTTATTCGATAGCTGAAGTGCTGAAGTAGATTATTCTGGTTATAGCCTCAGAGTACCATTATATATCTTTGCTCAGATCATCCGAGGTTAAAGCAGTTTAAAGTCATAACCGCACTCTATGGCAACGCTGGGTTCCGTTTCGAATCGAGTGAATTTCACTCGGGGTGACGCGAATTTCACCCTAGCGCGTTAAAAAATTGACCCGAGTTAAACCGAGGGTAATCGAACTATTACCTGACAGCAAAGACATTGTATAGAGAACAAGACTGTGCACTGCGATACGAAAAACGACCCAAGCGAGATGGGTGTTGGCGCTCGTTGGTCCCTTTCTAACACGTTAGAAACTCAACAACACTATATATAAGTATATTGTATATATTAAATACACTGGCACCTTGCTAGACAAGGATACACGAGTAGCGACAGCTATCTTGCTCGGCTCATTTTTCGCTTGAATAATGGTATCATAATTATTACAACCTTATTTCTAAGGAAATAAAATCTAGTTTAGTTGAGCAAAAATTGGACAGTCTTGTTATTATACAATTTCTTTGCCTGACAGTTGCTCGGAAGTGTTTTAAAACCTTAGACCATATAGCACGGGACTAGGCAAGCGCACTTATCCCCCTCTGCCGAAGTACATGAACAATTTGTTCATGTAAATTTGCTTGTGTGCACGTTTTGTGTTTGTGTTGCAGCTTTTAATTTAGTGTGACATATGAATTTTTCGCAGAAATGTGCGTGAATGATTAAATGTGTGCTGTGCGTGTTTACCTCCTCTCCCGTGGAAAACGGCAGAATAATTTCAGTACTAAGAGTTGCGCTTTGTCAGGTCCCGTGTTAAATAGTCTGAGTTTGAAACGCTTCCGAGTAATGCGAAAATCACACTGGGCCACCTGATTGGTGCAGCCAGATTTTTCTTTCTCTTTCTCCTATATAGATCTATCTCTTTCTAATAAACGAGCGAAATTTCGCGCTATGATCGCGCGTTTTGATATGCTTCCTTAGTACTTAGGTCCCGTTTGGAAACGAGTGAATTTCAATCGGAGTGATGCGAATTTCACCCTAGAGCGTTCAAAAATTGACCAGAGTTAAACCGAATAAACAAGGCACAAAACAAACCGGAAAGCGAAACTATTAACTATAAACGGAACAACAAAAAGTCTCCAATCCGGCTGGTCACCGTGGGGACCTCAGACCACCACCCTCCGACGAGAAGATGTGGAACTATCAAAATAGCTACATTAAACACTAGAACACTAAGAACCCATGAAAGCTTACTAGAACTAGAACATGCTTTAGAAAACATAAAATATGATATATTGGGCATAAGTGAGATGCGGAGATTAGAAGAAAAAATTGAAGAGCGTACTGGCTATATCTTATACCAAAAAGGAGAAACAGCAGGACAAAGAGGAATAGGCTTCTTGATAAAAAAATCCCTGAAGCAACAAATACTGGATTTGATTGGAATATCGGACAGGATAGCAATACTCAACATCAAAATACCAGGTTATAAGAAAACATGGTCGATTATTCAAGCATATGCTCCAACAGAGCAAGCCGAACTATCTATCTTAGAATCCTTCTATGAAGATTTATCACTGGTTATACAAAACAGCTCAGACAAACATATAATCCTAATGGGAGATTTCAATGCACAAGTAGGTGCACGTCAAAACAGTGAAGAATACATACTTGGAAAATTTGGATATGGGAAGAGAAGCCATAATGGCCAAAAACTTGTGGAGTTCCTTATGGAACATAACTTGACGCTTCTTAATTCAATTTTCAAGAAAAACAACAAAAACAAATGGACATGGGTCTCTCCTGATGGCAAATATAGAAATGAGATTGATTACATAATAAGCAACAATCCAAAAGCATTCACAGATACCACTGTTATATCCAAGTTAAACTTCAATACAAATCACCGCATGGTACGTAGCACCTTGATGATGTCTCCAAGTAAAACACCCCGAAAACATCTAAAGAGCCACAGACAAGACCAATCAATAATATTTCAATATAAAGACAAAAGCACCTCTTTTAAAGACATAGAAAAAGATTTAACAAACAAAGCAATGGACACCACACAAAAATATGAAATACTGGAGAAAAAACTGACAAATTCCTGCAATATAGACAGAAAACCGAAAAACAAATATCAACTGAGTGACCAAACTATACAACTTATAGAAAAAAGGAAGACACTAATATCAGATCCAGCCAAAAAAGTAAATACTAAATTGATATCAAAAATCAGCAAAGAAATAAGAGAAAACATCAGAAAAGACCGAAAAATCAAAAGACTACAAACCTTAGAATACCATATAAAAAGAACTGGAGGGATAAACAAGGCCCTAAAGGAACTACGTGAGGCTGACTGTACGGTTTCGCAACCGCACATTGTTTTGCTCACGTTGCAACCTACTTTATTTACTTAGCGACAATTTATACATTTTTACTGTTTTTAACTTAGTACGAATCCAACTGTCGATACCGACACATATAGAGAAAGAAACGTCAAACTTAACTCTGTACTTACGTCAATATAGTACCTTAACTGAGGTTTCTTCTATTCTTTCTCTTCGTGCTCCACAACTCAATAACTACAACTTCATTCAAATGTACGGAACCTTAACTATTAGCTCCTACATTTTATGGTCCTTCGAGAGTTTACTTCAGTGTTGTTTAAAGTCCTCATCTACTCAGAGAAGCGATTCGGTTTGACTGGCCTTCCACAAGCGGATCTCCCCAGTCAGATTGAGAAGGCGCACACATTGTAGATAGGATAATAAGCACACTGAGGCGCAGGAACAGCAGCACCTTTGATCCACGGACTGCGGAGTTACTTCAGAATTCTACAAGTTTCGGAGCGTGAAAACTTCAATTTACGAGATTTGAAGAAAATCCTGAACGCGAAGACTACCGAAACTTCGTGGTCTGTGCCAAGCTTACCATCTGGCATCGTAAACTACACACGTGACAGATAATAAAAACTTTAACTAACTTCAAGGTATTTCCTTAACTGGATATTTTCTTCAGACAACTGAGAAGAAAATTAACCAACTTTACTAACTTTGGTGACTAACTTCAGTGTATCTTATTGACTACATATTTTCTTCACGCAACTGAGAAGAAAATCAACTTAAGATGGAAGCTCTTTCGCTTCAGTCAACTTGCTTCGAAAGTATTAAAACTTTATGTACCAACTATAAAAAGGACAGCGTGTCGAGAAAAAGTGAAGACTACCTAACTAAGCGGCTGGAATCGCTCGAAGACTTATGGGCTAATTTCAAGTCGCGTCACGAGGTTCTCGAGCAAAAAATTGAAGATAAAACCATCAACTACTTCCAAGACGATGTATATAACCGAACCGACATAATGTATGAAGCTACAAAAGCCGATATTATATATCTCTTGGCATCCCTACGCAAGCCAAAAGATGTGAACTTTGATCTTACTGGTATCGCGGAAGAGGGTTACAACAACAACAACTTAAAGCAACTGCTCAGCAAGCAAGAATGCAACTTTAAAGTTCTCGACCGAGCAATGTCGAAAATTGACATTGACACAACTAGAGATAAATGGGAACTTGAAGATCACCTTACCATCTTAAAATCAAAGTGGGACAAGATCGATAGTCTCCACTGGGAACTAGAAGCTCAACTGAACGGGTCCAACGAAACTTATTATGGCATGTTTGTCAATATTGAGGGCAAATATGACGCGATGAAGAAAGCTCTCAATGACAAGATTTGGTCTACAATTCACTACCAAAGATCAGCGCCGAGGGTAGAGGTTCCAGAGTTTTCCGGAAAGTATCAACAATGGATTTCCTTCAAAGATCTTTTTGTCGAAACTATTCATAACAACCCGACGATAAATGATGCACAGAAGATGCAGCATCTCAAAACTAAGCTGCGGGGAGAAGCGGAGAAGTTGGTGCAACACTTAACTATTAGCACCGTCAACTATCACGGGTGTTGGGAAATACTAAACCAACGGTATGACAATCAACGCCTACAGTTTACTTCCTTCATGAATGCGATGCTACAGCTTCCAGTTATCCAACAACCTGAGGCTTACAACCTCAAGAAGTTGCATGACGTCACAACTGAATGTTTGAACGGACTGTCAAACATTGGCCTAAATACATCTTCTTGGGATCCTATCATTGTGCATCTTATGGCACAAAAGCTAGACTCAAGAACTTATCAAGAATATATAAAGGAGCTTCCCGATCAAAGGGCGTTACCCAACTTACAAAACTTCCTGTATTTCTTGGAAAGCAAGTTTATGGCTTACGAAACCATAAAAAATCCAAAGAAAGTATTCGGTGAAAACCAAAAACCAACTTCATCCAGCTCAGCAGAGAAATCCCATTGGGCCAAAAAACCCAATTTTGACTTCAAGAAAGCTCAATCAAGAATTTATCATGCAACATATGGACAGTGCCCATTTTGCAATAATGACCACGTGCTAATGCAATGTCCTAAGTTCGTTGACTTAGATCCAGTTCAACGAAATAATACAGTTGCGAAATTGCATATTTGCAAAAACTGTTTATTTAGCCACGGAAATGAACAATGTACGTCGGCTAAAACTTGCAAGGAGTGCAATATGAAACATCATACGCTATTGCACAAAACTGTCAGTAAAGGGGGTCATAACAACGGAAAGGAATGGAGTAAACGACCTATACCTATTTCGAACAACCAGCAGAGCTCAAATCACCTTTCAACTGAAGATATGGGGGTCCTGCTAGCTACAGCTCAGATTCAGATAAAATCTAGCAACGGAACTTACGTCACACTTTTTTCACTGATAGACCAAGGGTCAGAAATATCTCTGGTTTCCGAGAGCGCTGCACAACTACTGAAACTACCTAGAAAGAAACTAAATGCAACGATCTCTGGCGTGGGATCTGCAGCGGGAAACTGTAGGGGAAGCCTGGAGCTTACCTGCAAGTCTATTAACTCTGACTTCACTTTCAAAACTCAAGCATTGGTTTTGAAGAAACTAACAAACAACTTACCTCACTCTACATTCGAGAAGGTCAACTGGCCGCACTTAGAAAACTTGAAACTCGCCGACCCAGACTTCAACGTCTCCCGCCCAGTGGACTTACTGCTAGGAGCGGACGTGTATTCTGAAATTATCATGGATGGAGCCTTGAAAGGAGAACAACAATCCCCCATAGCACAGCAAACACGCTTAGGGTGGATTTTGTGTGGCAAATTTAAAACTTTCAATTGTCACGTAACTTTATTGAACTTGAACGAGCTAACTAAGTTTTGGGAAAGCGAAGATATTTCTCCAAACAAGGATGACATATCTGAAGATGATCAATGCGAAGAACATTATAAAACTACCGTCCAACGAGATCAAAAGGGAAGATATATTGTGAAAATGCCACTATGTTCCGATTTCGAAGAAAAACTGGGAAAATCAAAGTCGATTGCAATTTCACAATTTCTTCAGCTTGAAAAACGACTTGAGAGAAACAAAAAACTTGCTCTGATGTACAAAGAGTTCATGAGAGAGTATTTGGAACTAGGCCATATGAAGCTGTCATCTCCTGCCACGAGCTCTGTTGAATGCTATCTGCCTCATCACGGGGTCTTAAGGCAAAGCTCAACCACAACGAAGTTAAGGGTAGTTTATAATGGAAAGCAAAAAACTACAAGTGGCAGGAGTTTAAACACCGTATTAAAAAAGGGTCCAAATCTGCAACAAGACATTCAAGCCCTTATTCTAAAGTGGAGGTCTTATAAATATGCCTTCACTGCCGACATAGAGAAGATGTACCGCTGCATATGGATATCAGAAAATCAACAATCGCTACAGAAAATTATTTGGCGAAACACACCTACAGAAAAACTACAAGAATATCAACTATGTACCGTGACTTACGGCACAAAATGCGCACCGTGGCTGGCAATGAGAACACTAAGACAACTTGAGCTAGATGACGGTGACAAATATCCAGCGCTGAAAAACGGTACAACAGCTGCTGAAGTACTTCAAAACGATTTTTACGTCGATGACCTCATTTGCGGCGCAAATTCAATGAAGATAGCGAAACATCTACAAATGTCACTCATTAATCTACTAAAAGGAGGTGGCATGAACTTACGCAAATGGGCGAGTAACCACCCAACGCTGTTAGAAGACTTAACAGAAGATCAAATTTCAAAACAAAACGTCTTTGACTTCAAACACGAAGAATCTATGAAAACCTTGGGCTTGGGTTGGAACCCTGTTACCGATACATTTACGTTTTACTGGAATCTTACTGAAAATTCCACGGACAAACTAACGAAGAGGTTTTTACTGTCGGAAATCTCAAAACTTTATGATCCGTTAGGATGGTTATCTCCAGTGACCATCACAGCCAAACTATTATTCCAGCAAGTATGGATGAGTAAACTCGGATGGGACGAAGAAATACCGAGCGAAATTAAAAAACAATGGCTGAAACTGAAAAAGGAACTCCCCGATGTACAAAACATCAAACTTAACAGGTGGATCGGGGGAAAACAACATATAGAACTACTTGGTTTCTGTGACGCAAGCGAAAAAGCTTATTCTTGCGTAATATATACTCGCGTCCTAGACGACAACAATCAGCCGAGCCTAACTTTACTCGCCGGCAAAACTAGGGTTGCCCCTCTTGCACAAAAAACAAGTTTACCGCGTCTTGAACTCTGTGGGGCCTTACTCCTGTCGCAACTCATGGATAAAGCAAAGAAAGCTTTCAATTCATACAATGTCTCGATACAAGCATGGTGCGACTCTCAAGTAGTCCTAGCATGGTTACAAGGAGAAACGTCAAGATGGGAAAGATATGTGGCCAATAGAGTCACAAAAATTGCACAAAAAACAAGTTTACCGCGTCTTGAACTCTGTGGGGCCTTACTCCTGTCGCAACTCATGGATAAAGCAAAGAAAGCTTTCAATTCATACAATGTCTCGATACAAGCATGGTGCGACTCTCAAGTAGTCCTAGCATGGTTACAAGGAGAAACGTCAAGATGGGAAAGATATGTGGCCAATAGAGTCACAAAAATTAAGCTGAACATCCCTGCTGACAAATGGAACTATGTCAAATCAGAACTTAATCCAGCTGACTGCGCATCCAGAGGGCTGTATCCAAGCAAACTAACAAACTTCAATTTATGGTGGCAAGGTCCAGAGTTCCTGCAAAACATTGGGGGACAAGAGAAACCCAACAACTTGAAATGTTTTTACACTACAAACATTGAGAGTTCGGAAGAAACTATGACAGCCCTAACTATCACTCAAAACAAAGACTTAATAATTGAATTGTTAAGTAAATACAGTTCATTGACTCGCGTTACGAGAGTTACAACTTGGATACTTCGGTTTATCGCAAACTTACGCGATAAGAAGAAATCCGACACCAACTACCTAACTACATGCGAACTTACTGCAGCGAAGGAGCTAATCATCAAAACTATACAACTTATTGACTTTCCACGTGAATTCAAGCAACTTAAGAAAAACGAAATTTTAATTAAGCAAAGCAGCATCTACAAATTAAACCCTTATCTGGATAAAAAGGGAATCATCAGAGTCGGTGGACGACTGAGAAACTCCAGCCTGCCATCCGAGATGAAAAATCCTATTATCTTATCTCGAAGTGGGCGACTCACTCAACTAATCATACATCAAGCGCATCTATCCACTTTACACGGAGGTGCGCGACTGACACTATCCCACATCCGACAGCGATACTGGATTGTTGGAGGGAACAGAGTTGTTAAGGCTCAACTTCGTCGCTGTGTAATATGTGAGCGATTCAAAGCGACACAAAACAGTCAATTAATGGGCGATCTGCCGCAGCTAAGAACTACCCCTTCCCGACCTTTCACTCATACTGGAGTCGATTACACGGGAAATGTAAATGTGAAGTTAAATAAGGGAAGAGGCGTGAAGACATCGAAAGCCTACATCGCTATCTTCGTGTGCATGGCTACAAAGGCGGTGCATATTGAACTAGCATCCGACCTATCTACGGAAACTTTCCTCGCTGCATTTCAAAGAATGTGTGCAAGCCGCGGCACGCCAAAACATGTGTACTCTGACTGTGGAACGAATTTTATTGGCGCCTCAAGGATGCTGCGTCAAGAATTTGAAGAGTTCAAACAACTACTAACTCCTGAATTCTTTACTGAAATTGCAAAAATGGAAGTGGAGTGGCACTTTAATGCCCCCGCGTGGCCAAACGGCGGGGGTGGGCTTTGGGAGGCTGCCGTTAAGTCAATGAAATACCATCTCAAGCGAGTGTTGGGAGAGCAAAAGCTCACTTTCGAAGACTTAACGACACTACTAGCAAAGATTGAAGCATGCATGAACTCTAGACCACTCTGCCCCATTACTGAAGATCCGGAAGAGTTCTACAATTACTTGACACCCGGTCACTTCCTTACCGGAAGCCCCACAATGACGCTGCCATTATCTGACTATAAAGATGAACGAAACTTAACTTTACGCAAAAGATGGCAACAAACAGAACACATGCTGCAACAATTTTGGAAAACCTGGTCCAATGAATACCTTACTCAGCTACAGGCTAGAAGCAAGTGGAATAAGGTGACAAAAAATATACAGAAAGATGATATTGTGTTGATCAAAGACCACAACTTGCCACCTGGAAAATGGGGCATGGGGCGAGTAATGGAACTTCACGCCGGTACCGATGGCTACGTTCGAGTTACAACTGTGAAAACACAAACTGGCGTTATAAAACGACCTATTGTCAAACTGGTGCCCCTTCCCGTGGATTCCATACCAGAGGCGCATGACGACTCTGATGTTGGATCTAAAAACATACAACGAGAAAAAACTACTCAACAAACAACCTTAACAACTAGACGAAAGATAACGGGCAAGAAAACTTTGACTACAATGTTGGCCGTACTACTGACAATGTTTGCATTTATAACTGGATCAGACGGCTCAACAATGAAATCAAATGCTCACATTACAAACTTCGAACCTGAGCGCCCTATTTACTACGACAGAATGGGAAAACTACAGCTGATACATGATGATTGGACATTACTCATGTATTACAACTTAACTAACTACTGGGAAGGTGTCCGTCGAATCGAAGGTTACCTCAAAGGAGTCATAGACTTATGCGAAAAAACGGACCCAAGATACTGTAAAACGACCTTGGAGCAGTTACTTCACGAGGCGGAACTTCTCAAATACTACAACACTATTCTACTGACACCGCACAAACATTTATCGAAGCGGAAGAAGCGAGGTTTGGTAGACGGAGTTGGCTATCTAGCTAATAATCTGTTCGGTATTTTGGATCAACGGTTCGCAGATAAATACCAGCAAGATATTAAGGCTATCCAGACTAACGAAAACTTCTTACTGGAACTAATAAAGAATCAAACATCAATAGCGGAACTGGAAAACAATGCTTTGAAAAGAAGTGAAGAAAACATTCTGCGACAGTTTACGCTCATCGACCACTTCATGCAGCTAACTAACTCAAACTTCGCAAAGATCGAATCAGAAATGGAAATAGTGATGGCTTCAAACTATTTTAACTCCGCTTCATTTGCTGCATACCTACTGATAAACAACTTGAAAACAGTTCAGGAAATGCTCTACAATACTTTAACTAATATCTACAAAGGTCACATAGACATCCACCTGCTATCTCCAGTCGTCTTGATTAAGCAGCTGAATGAGATATCTGGAAGTCTTCCAAGAACTTTATCCTTGCCAGTTGAAGACGTCAGAGGGGACTTGAAGGAACTGTATAAGTTAATTTCCGTAAAAGCACGAGTGACAACTAACTACTTCCTCTTTGAGATCCACATTCCACTCATCTCGGATGAAAATTACAACTACTACCGAGCTATTCCACTACCCATCAAAACTGAGATGGGAGCAGCGGTGATTCAGACATACTCTAGCTACATTGCTGTCAACTTCGAGAAGAATACTTACATCTCTTTGACAGAAAATGAACTGAAGCTATGTTCGCAGCAAAAATCTGATAGCTATCTCTGTGACATGAACCTACCAGTATTCAACTTACACAACAACAAAGCGCCGTGCGAAGCAAAACTCCTAAGTCATCAAACTGCCTTACCATGTGATATGCAAAACATTCCTTGCAAGGACGCTTGGATTAAGTTACGAGCACCGAACAGCTGGCTGATAATATGCTGTGATAGATGTTCATTGCGAACAATATGCGATAAGGACATAACATCGTACACTATGAATACTTCCGGGTTAGTAACTTTAGAGCCAGGATGCGTACTCCAGTCCAAGGATTCAAGCATTTACTCTCCCAATCAATACAGAAGCAAGGTGAACATAAACATGGCCAACGAACTAACTATACCTACAATAAACTCATCTATAAACAAGATTGTGAATATAACTCTTAATTACCATACGCAAAAACATCTGTTAGGAGGACTGCAGACTGAAGAAATTGAACGGCGCCTAACATACCAGAAGGAACGTGAGGTCAACTTGCCGTCCGCACTATCAACTCACGACATCCAACAAGATGTGATTTGTTACACGTTGCTGGGAGGAGCAGCCGCTCTTATCATCTGGGGCATATACAAAAGATGTTGCCTACATCGATGCAAAAGGCAGGATAGGAGAGACGCCACAGCAACACAAGACCACGAGAACATCGAACTACGAACCGTGCGTAATTTTACCGGCAGTCAAACAAAACGTGGCAAGAGCGGAACTCATCAACAAACAGAGCCTCCCCGGCAGGAGCACGGGGACCACAGCGAGCCGACGACGCCACCACAACCACGGCCACGGCTGGATATTATGCGCACACAAGCGGATAATATTGCCTTCGACTTTAATTAATTTGTTACAGAATTTATTTGCTTTGTACTGGCCTCTCTTTTTCTTATTTTATCTTTTTTATTATCTTTTTTGGGGTTGCCAATATGTACGGTTTCGCAACCGCACATTGTTTTGCTCACGTTGCAACCTACTTTATTTACTTAGCGACAATTTATACATTTTTACTGTTTTTAACTTAGTACGAATCCAACTGTCGATACCGACACATATAGAGAAAGAGACGTCAAACTTAACTCTGTACTTACGTCAATATAGTACCTTAACTGAGGTTTCTTCTATTCTTTCTCTTCGTGCTCCACAACTCAATAACTACAACTTCATTCAAATGTACGGAACCTTAACTATTAGCTCCTACACTGACAAAACATGGATACCAAAACTAAAGAAAAAACAAAAATCTATCACAGAGAGGAAAAAAATTAAAGACTTAGCCACACAGTTTTACAGCCAGCTTTACGCAAGAACAAAACATCTGGAAAATAACCCCAACAGTCCACATGCACAACCGACTTCCGAAAGAACTGAAGAACCTATTGCCGAAATCCTACCATGCGAGGTACGGAAAGCCATCAAGAGTCAAAAGATGGACAAATCGCCAGGACCCGATAAGATCACGAACGAGCTGATGAGGGGGACAATGGAAGAGTTGATTCCCATACTAACAAAGATATTTAATGAGATTCTGAATACTGGAAACATTCCAAGGCAATGGGCAGTGTCTCATATCATCTTGATACACAAAAAAGGGGACAAGGAAGACATCGAAAACTATAGACCAATAAGTCTGATGTCCAATGTATACAAAATTTTTGGAAAGATTATTCTAGACAGAATTAGCTCTGAACTAGATGAGCAGCAACCAGCGGAACAAGCAGGCTTCAGAAAAGGCTTTTCAACTGTCGACCATATTCACACCGTAAAGCAAATCCTGGAAAAATACAATGAATATAATAAAAAACTATATATTGCCAGGCGTTTGATAGCTTGAACCACAAATGTATTTGGGAAACCCTAAAAGATCAAGGAATACCAGAAAAATATATAAACATCATCAAAACCATTTATGGCAACAGCAAAGCCAGAATTCAACTAGAAACTTTATGAAACGAATTCTACATAGAGAGAGGGGTAAGACAAGGAGACCCATTATCTCCAAAACTTTTCTCTGCAGTCCTAGAAAAAATATTTCGAAACTTAAACTGGGATGAATTTGGACTAAACATAAATGGCTCAAAATTAAATCACCTCAGATTCGCTGATGACCTCGTACTATTTGAAGAGAACCCTGAAAACCTGGAAAAAATGATCCAAAGCTTAAATAAGGAGAGCATAAAAGTTGGACTAAAGATGAACACCAGCAAGACCAAGGTGATGACCAACACTATAAAAGTAGACATTAAAATTCATGACAAACCACTCGAATATGTAGAAGAATATATGTACTTAGGCCAACTTATCTCGTCAAAAGACCAAATCCTAAAAGAAATCAACTTGAGGATAGCAAAAGGATGGAAAAAATACTGGTCTTTTAAAGAAATAATGAAATCAAAGGACTTGGGCATGTCACTAAAAAGAAAAGCATTCAACACATGCATACTTCCATGTATTACCTATGGTTGTGAAACATGGGCACTGACCAAATTTTTGAGAGAAAAACTTGCTAAATGTCAAAGAGCAATGGAGAGAAGTATAATGGGCATTAAAAGACAAGACAGAGTCAGAAACATTGAAATAAGGGCAAAGACAAAATTAACAGATATCCTGACCAAAATAGACTGCCAAAAATGGAGATGGACAGGCCATATGATGCGCGATACACAAAAAAAGTGGAGCAAAATAGTAACAAATTGGTACCCACGAGATGGGAAACGGAGTCGAGGAAGACAACATATTAGATGGGAGGATGAAATCAAACTGACAGCAGGTCCATACTGGAGGAGAGTCACCCAGGACAGACAACAATGGAAATCGTTGGAGGAGGCCTATGCCATTAGGCACACTGAAATTAGGGACACTATGTAAAAAATACTGTGATTGAAAAACTGATATTTCAGAATAAAAGGCTTTATTATTATTATTATTATTATAAACCGAGGGTAACCGAACTGTTACTTTACAGTTGCACGAAATTGTTTTGAAACACTTCGGAGTAATGCGAAAATCACACTGGACCACCTGATTGGTGCAACCAGATTTTTGTTCCTCTTGCTCCCTTATAGATCTGTCTCTTTCTAATAAACGAGTTAAATTTCGCACTATCATCACACGTTCTGAAATACATCCTAGAAGAGTCAGACCAGACCCCCGTTCATTTTCGTCAGGTTGCGACTTTGACAGCAGGATAGCTTACACAATTTTCAAAGCGTGCGACAGAGATGATATCCGTGTCGAGACCCCGAATTTATGAACGCAGCCCTGCTATTGCGATTGGAATATGTATGAGTCCAGAGCCGTAAAAACACTAATAACAAAAAAGTCTTAATGACAACTTTTATTCGTTTGTAAATTGCAAAGTTACGCTAGATACCCAACATTTTCTCGAATTAAATGGTACTTAAATCGTGTCGTCTAGTAAAAGTGTATATTCTTGCATGTGGTTAGTTATACTGATATACTCAGTGATGGCTCAACCGTCCCAAGTGACGCTGGATATGGACAATGATGGTCCGGAAGATTCCGCACCTCGGAGCAGCACAAACCTTCTAAGATTGGAGCCTGGTTCCAGGCCAGTGCCTTCCAATAGGGGCAATCTGGGTCTTGGGGACCGTCTCAACAGTGTGTTCCGGGAGATAAGGCCGCTAGTCGAACATGCTCGAATGGTAAGCTCTGAATTTATATCTATTTTATCTAAGCTATGATGATATATTTGTAAACATTTCCGTTATATACGTACTGCGATGCCGGTATTTATATCGGTTGAAGATATCCAATGAGAACTAATGCCTTAGTAACTAAAACATAGTACTGTTTGCATGATTCTAAGTACAATTAGCTGCAGCAAAACACCAAAGGTCATAAACCACAAATCTGCATTGCAGGGCAATAACTCTCGGCTTTCATTACCAACATGGCTACCTCGCAATCCACCAGCACCACTTGCAGCCACAGAAGGTGGTCCTCAAAGGCCACAAAGTTCTATAGCTCATGTGAACTTGGGCCCAGCAGCCACAACATTCATAGTCACAGATAGAGGGACATCACCCTCACAGATCATAAGGCCACAACTAGCTACCAGTGCATCCAATGAGTCCAACTTGTCAGATCAAGGCCAAGAACACCCGGAGATCAATATCTCTGTGAATCCAGCCAACAATAACAATATCCATGATAATGCTGATAATGAGAGTCAAAGCGATGATGGAACACAACAGGTACAATTTTGAGAATATTTAATTTATTAGCTTTTTTTATATTCTGTGTTTTCTTACATACAATATGCAGGGCATTTTAGATGCAGTAAAGTGCCTATCATAGAAACCTTAAAGCCATATGAAATGAAACAAAGAAAAATTTATGGGTGATGTGTAAAAGATACTGGATTAATGATGTTTTTGATTTAGGCTTGTAATCTGCTAACTGGGCTTCTATGCCTACCAATCTACTACACTCGGTGTCAAAAAAATCGCACCTTTTAAAAAATGTGCTTCAAACAAGTTTTATTCTTATTTGAAACCATTTTCGCAGGATTTTTTAGGTATCAATTGAAAAATAATAAAACAGACTATTAAAATATTGAAAAAAAAAGTGTTTTTCATAACAAGGGCATAAAAAAAATACAGGTTGATTGGGAAAGAAAAATCATCTTTATTTACGCTCTACAACAAAAGGATTAATTATTTAGAAAAAATCACAAAATCATTCTTAAAAGTAATCTAAAACCCAGTGTTACCTCCTCTTGCCCTGATAACAGCTTCCATACGATCTCTCATAGACCTAACCAATTTCAGGACTTGATCTTGTGGAATGCTGTCCCATTCCGAAATTACGGCCTCTTGCAGGTCCTGGAGGGTGGTAGGAGCAGGATCTCTTGACCTAACTTGCCATTTCAGTTCATCCCAAAGGTGCTCTATCGCGTTCAGGTCTGGACTTCTTGCCGGCCACTGCATGATAGGGATCCCAACCTTTTGAAGGTAGTCACGTACAATAAACGCGGTGTGGGAGCGAGCGTTGTCGTGCATCAAAGTAAACCCATGGCCGACGAAACCAGCATATGGGACCACATGCTTTTCCAGGACTTCTGTGATGTACCGGTGAGCAGTCAGCGACCCTTGCCCGCGAGCACCTCCAGTCTGGGAAACGCATACAAGGTCAGTTTTGCCGTCGCAAGATATGCCGCCCCAAAACATGCAGGAGCCACCCCCGTATTCCACAGTTTCTTGAATACAGGCTTGTGCGAATCGCTCCCCCTGCCTCCTGTACACTCTTTTTCGCCTGTCATTACAGAAAAGGCACACCCTCGTCTCATCTGAGAAGAGAACTGTTTGAACGCGTATTTGAGCAATACTTTTCTTAATACCACGATATTCGAGAGATTTTTATCGTTTGTAAAATGAAACGATTGTTTATTTCAAGGTCGTTTAATGCCCTTTTAATTGATACCAAATAGTTCTCTCATATTTGGTTTCAAATAGGAATTAAAATGGTTTGAAGTAAATTTTTCAAAAGGTGCGATTTTTTTGACGCCGAGTGTAGTTAGGGGAATATTTTACATCACATTCTACGAATTTATTTTTGTCTATGATTATTATGCCATACATTTTAAACATATGTATGAATACCTCCTATCTAACATTTTCGGAGAAATTCAGTTTTTTATGTAGATAGAAAATTAAATTTCATACTGAATAGCAAAAACTCCTAAATGATCCAGACAGTGTTCACTATCCAAATTGCATATAGAAATAGCTCCCAAGTTAATGGAGCATGGAGCACATTTGAAAAAATGAAATATCTTTTTTTGCCTCCTGTAAAATTCGATTTTTGTTAGATAGGAGGTATTTGTACATAGCCATCAATGTGTAAAAATACATATTTTTATTTGTCAAATAATAAGTGTTCAAAAATACCTATTTATGATTAATTAACACATAAATTTTCTTTTTCAGGTGGTAGATTTAAGGTCAACACTAGCATTGTTAATAAAATATGCTCCTTTCTATTTCATCCTATTTATAAAGTTTATGTATGATATGAGAGAGGGCCTCTTCACATTCTTTATACTCTTCTGTACATTTAGTCATTGTAATAGCCTAGTCAGAAGGTAAGCAAATGTATTTATTATATTATTTAATAAAAGGCTACCTCAGTAAATACAATAAGTATATGTATAACAATTAAACTGCTTTAGATGCAGATTAATTGTTATACTAATTACTTTACGTAGGGACAGCCAGTCTATAAATGCATTAAACCCATGAAAACGATAGCTAATAAATGTGTATGTTTGATCTATTGGTTTAATTTAACCACTCAAAACAATTTTCAAAATTGCTAAAAAACAAAAAAACATACCTTTTGCTTCGAAAATAATAAAAAATATATATGTTGTAGTTTTGACCTATGTAGAGCCAATTTTATTGAACCAAGATTGAACCTAACGGTTCAAAACGGGTAGAAGTTAAAAGTTAGTAAATATAAATCCAGATATTTTTTTGCAGAGAACATGGAAAACAAATGAATAGAAGTTTCAGTGCTCTGGTGTCGGAGCTTATCTTCACTGTGGGAGTAGTTGGCATCATCCACTTCCTGTTTGGGCATGGAAAGCTCCTCCCCAATGTGGTTATGTTCCCTGGATACAAGGAGAGCATAGACATATGGGAACTGCTGTGGCTCGTGGTTTTGACCGACTTGATAGTGAAAATTATTACTGTGGATGTCAAATTATTGGTGACCATGCTGCCAGCTATTGTGCTGCCATTCCAGAAGAGGGTAAGTTGATAATTGCCAATTCTGGGTAATACCAGTTTGATCCATCAATTGATCCAATAATCAAACAACAGTGAGAATATCAAATGACCAAATAAAACTGGATCAAACCAAAATGTATACAAGAATTTGACTACATGTGACATATTAGAATCAAAGAAGCCCTTTTTAAAATGGTTTAGCATTAAAGTGTATTTATTGTACAGACTTATATATAAATAACGAACCCCATCGATTGTATACTAAACATTTCCACATTTATTGTAGAGTGTAGCAGGGTCTTTGTTTGAAATATTTTTTCTCTAAAAGAAGTGTGAGGTCGCAAAAAAAATTGCTGTATCATTTGAAAGGATGGTGCTTAAGCTGTGCTACAATACGATTTCACTCGAACCAAGTGGGCATACGAGTACACTGAGACCAAAGCTTTAAGTATTAAAATATTTTTATCAATTTTATTTTTTTTATCAAAATTTGTTGTTTCATATCCTTTGAGTAATTTGAGCAAATTTACAAAAAATCTATTTTCTTTCTTCTCATATAAGGTGACTTTCGTTTAAATAGGCAAGCTCATACTGAAGACTCGATAAGTGTTCAGGGCTAAGGTTCAATGACCCTTTCTGTGAAATACGCAAAATAAAATGTAGACTCCCTATACTGAGTCGAGGTTGTTCCTAAACAAGTATAGAAGCAGTTTTCTGTATTTCGAAAACAGGGTCATTGAACCTTGGTCCTGCCCACTTACCGAGTCTCCAGTATGAATTTGGGTGAAAGTATGCGATCGAAAAATTTAAAGACGCTATAATCTATTCATCTGGGCGATCCTCCTGGAAGAAATGCCCATACTCAAACACGCTGGGCAGGCGGGTTGGTGAGCGCGGTGCCGAAACTCTTGCACCAGTGACGCCGCTGCCCGTCACCAGTCTGTTTTATATAAGTCCCGGCAATTGGGGATGGATAAACCGCCATCCATCGGTCCCAGGCAATGGTGGGCCGCCAGGTTTTGCCTGAGAGCAGTTCTCTAACTTCGGGAGGATTTGCGAGTAAGATGGTGGTACCTCCACAGTCGAGCCCGGCATCAGCTCTACCACCTAGAGTGGTACGCTACCACGCTATAATACAAGGTGACATGAATTGATGCAACCTAGCATTGAAGTCTTTCCCCCATTCGTCATGAACCCGTAAATTCCAGGGCAAGGTATACCTGTTCATCGAAGCGGTTTCTCAGCTATACCGCTCTCTGCTCACCGTGCAGCCGTGGGTTTTCTATCTGATGCAGTCATACGAGGGCTCGGAGAAGATGGTCGGCATGTTCCTCACCTCGGTGTACGTGATCGCGAAGGTCATCGAGCTGCTCGTGAGACTGCGGCTCTTCAAGAACGCCACCTGGACGCTGCTGCAGAGCGTGGTCAGTAGGACTTTCATTCAAAATTGTTACGGGCTTATGGTGATAACAAATAATACGGGTTTATTTCCGGCTTTTTAAAACATTTTCAAAATTTCTACATGAAATATTTTTTTTCCAAAATCGATTAATAGAACACTCTCTTTGAGCAAATTTCTCTCTTCTAGTTTAGATTTTCCCTATACTGCCCCATCTCAACTATTCTTAACGCTTTATCCTGTAATAGTATTCATTATTTATTCCCAAACGCGATGTCTTTGTATTGTCTGTCTCGTTATCTTTGATATTATATATTTTACTTTCGTCATTATACCTAACGCTCATTATGATAATGGAGAGTAAGCGCCAGGAAAAAAATCCTCTATCAATGTATACCGTCTAGGAATAATGACAAAATTACCTTAATCCGCGGGACGTCGTTCTTGTCGTTTACTCTAGACATGATACGTGGCGTACGCGCCTATTGTTTAATTGCCATATTAGATGGTCTACATGACGCACAGGTATTTCCAAAATACTTTCAA
Source organism: Ypsolopha scabrella (assembly GCA_910592155.1). Taxonomy (NCBI): domain Eukaryota; kingdom Metazoa; phylum Arthropoda; class Insecta; order Lepidoptera; family Ypsolophidae; genus Ypsolopha; species Ypsolopha scabrella. The sequence continues at coordinate 9,577,133 of OU342968.1, read as the reverse complement.
GCTGTGACTTGTTACATTACAAAAAACAATCTAGCTGTTCTTGACATGACAGACAGACTTCGCTATAAAGGTTTTCCTGACTTGTGTCTAAAAGCAGCCTACAGTTTCCCATCACCCTGATAACTCGTAACATTGTCGACAGAACCTCGGCACGAAGCCGACGGGCGAGCAACTGCTGTCGGCCGGCGACTCGTGTCCGATCTGCCACGACGACTACACGACCCCGGTGCGTCTCGGCTGTAGCCACATCTTCTGTGAGCTCTGCATCGCGGCGTGGCTCGACCGGGAGCACACGTGCCCTCTGTGCCGCGCCAAGGTCGCCGACGAGCCCACCTGGCGCGACGGATCCACCACGTACGACTTCCAGTTATATTGATTACAGGCCGTAAGCGAACGCGTTCAGCTTTTACCTCCAACCTCGGCCTTATTCGGATTTCGTTCCGCATATGCCGGTGGGTGAGATAGACTATGTTCTGCTTTCAGTCTGTCTCGCTTACTCTCGTAGATGTTTGTCCGTTACGCTCGGAACGGATCCGAATCCATGTTTGCAAACAGAACAATGTCTTGACAATTTGTGGGCTTTATTTGGCAGTTTTTGTTTCTGTCGGCTTTTTCCTGGGTACCTAGTATGGTAGACCATGTCGAGCTTTGGATATATCACTGTCTGCCCCTCTTTATGTAGATCAACAGAGTGAGATAGAGCACTGCATCAAGCGCTATCAAGCTCGATATGGTCCTTCATGTTAGAGGTGCTGAGATTTCTAATTTGATAGAATGCAGACTACGTATAATTTTGGAAGAATGAAATATTAATTTTGATCGACGTATAACAAAGTTAACTTAATATGATTGTATGCGGTTGATTGTTCGTCGCCTGGTTTTTGTTTTACATGTAACGTCCAATTGTCTAGAGTCCTTGATTTTACTTTGTATATATTACCGTAAAAGCCCGGATAGTAGTAAATCCTAGGATTGTCCGGTAAAACCTAATGTTTACCAAGTGAATAATGATGAAGGCCGAATTGTTCTTTAATAATCGTTTATTTTGGATTCTTACCGTCAGTCACCTAGTTAGTCTTAAGGTTTTATCACAAAGTCCATAAGTAAATTCTGAAAAAAAAAACACATTTACAGTTTGTTTGCAGTATATCTGCACTCCATGTGGGAACTATGCGAAAATAAATAAGTAAATCTTGATAAAATCTGTCGATAGACATCGGTTGTTCGGGTGTAAGTGTAAACACACGTGTAAGTGGAACTTAAACTTCAGTCTGTCAAGACAAAGAAATTGATAAGAACTAAAAAATTAAGGCAGTCCATCGAATGCAGTTTATTTTTTTATATAGTTTGCAAAATAGTGTGCAAGTGTACTTCAAAATAATCATAAAAGTGTTTTCTTCATGACTCTGTGCTAAAACCCAATAGTAACCGGGTGACAGCCGATAAAAACCCGAAATTAACGATTATTAAAGAACGATTCGGACTTCTATCTAAGTAAATCTCAAGATTTACCGATAAATTCTATTACTAATTGGGCTTTTATAATTTATAAGTAACCACTTTAGTATTCTTCCATAATACGTATTTAATGAGGCATTCATAAATTGGTCAGTAATTTATTGTAGGTCTTGCTTTTTTCAATGCTTCCACATTATTGGCAAGCTAAAACAATAATGGAAAAAAAAACACGTAAAAGTATTAAAATATTCTTATAAAGACTATGATAAAAACTATAAAATAAATAGTAGTAGTGTTATATTAAAACAAAATTATGTAAATAACTATAACAAAATTGACGTAAATCATAATTTTGAATAGAAATGTAATCTACTCTACCCTACAATAACACAAAAAACATAGATCATATCGACCACGTTATGATCTAATACAAAAAAGTTCAATGTAGTAAGTTAAACAGAGGCCTAAATACCAGGTATAATAAAATTGTTTTTTTTATTAAAAGCTTTAAATTGTGAAAAGTGTCAAGTAATAGTTCTAAACTGTAGTTAATAAAAGTTATGCAACCATACTTCCTTGAAGCCTGCTAAAACCATTAATTGAACGCACTGGTTGATAACATGAAAAGTCAACAAAAACAAATCTGCCCCACCCCCCTCTCTCTCTCTTCCCTTGTACAAGTCGCGCAACGAGTTATGAGCGCTCGTTGGAAGTGGTGGGGGACTAGCGCATATGTTCACTCGCGCACAAAATTACTACGTGCGATAGAGAAACAATGACTAGTGCAATCAAGGTAACCGCCCATAAACCGTTGCGATGCTTGTACTAAGACGCTAAACTATTTGTAATAACAAGATTAGAACTTTGTTTAAATTAGTATTTCGAAGCAGTTGACTATAAAGTAGTATAAAGTCCCATGAATTGTAATGTTTTTAGATATAAGATGTAGGTTTATAAGTATCATGTGATATACATATATTCAGGCCAATGTATTTTATATAAAAATGTAAATATGTAACTATAAATACAATGTCTAATAGTTTTATTATGTGTCACAATTTAGGCAGCAATTTTAGGACCGTAAGCCGGACAATAAATAAATCTCTAAAATAGTTAACCCGTTCAGCTATGGATTGTAGATAACAACTGAAAATCTAATTTTGGCCACGCAAGAACATTTCCATACATAACGATATAACAACTTCTTTATTTTATCAGTCTCACTAACACAGTAATAGTCTAGGAAGCACTGAACAAAAAAAGCACGTCATTTTGTTATGAAAATTTTGTGCTTCTTCTATATTTTAATCTAGTTTCAATTACGTCAACGTCTGGCTAGCTACAGCGAGCGGGTCAAGTATTAAGTTTGATGTTGGCTGGTGCTATGGAAGCAACGTGAGTTTACAGCAACATAAATAAGCCTCGTCATTACTGCCCCATCTTTTGCAACTTCACATGGGTGTTACACAGCTTAAGCAACTATATACTGATCTAGCAATAATACCTCAAGCTATGAATTAACACGGAAAACTCCTTTGTCTTTATCACGTATTTACCGGCCTTGTTTTTAGGATATTTATTTGACCCGCTGCTGTAGTTAAACGAAACTGCTGTATTTAGCCAGATGATGACGTAAGCTTCTAAACTAGATTCAGATAACGGAGAAGCACAATATTTTTATAAGAAAATGACGTTCTTTGTTTTCAATTCAGTGCCTCCCGGACCATAAATATTATCTGTTGAACTATTCTTCTAAATGTGTGCTTTCCTAGTCCACCAGTTCTCCCATGGGTATCTGTTTCCTGTGTCTTAAAATAAGGTATGGCCATCTCTACTCCTTTTGGACACGAACTCTTACGTTATTATGACAAATGAAGTCTTATTCATCATAATAAAATCAAAACAAAAGAGGGCATATACTCGTAAAGAAAAATAACAATTTGAACTTCAAGACTAATAAAACCCTTTACCGCATGGATTTTTTGATTTTGTTCAAATTAATTTAGGTGATTCCAGGGCTTGATAGGTACTCCGGAAAAATATTATTTTATTTTTAGGATTATTGTAATTTGCAATATTCAACTCCAAAGTCAATGTCTCAAATATGAAACGTCATGCAGTTAGGTACACATACCATATATGATACTAAATGCAGTAAGGGTATGTGTTTTAAATTATATATCTATTTATATTTTATCCTGATGAAATGAACCAAATTAAAATACAATGAAAGTGTTTAATTCAATTTCATTCTAAATGGAAGGTTTTAAAACAATTTCGTTCTTTGTTTAAACAAAAGTAACAATTGCATTTACTGCAGTAAATATATGATAAGCGTGAGCAATTTTTGCAGCGCTGGCGTGTTTCACCCCAGTTGGGCCAATGTCCAATTGAGTCGTGTACTACTTCTTCCGGAGGTAGTTCGAGACGTCGCCTCTTTTTATTAGGTTCAGGATGTTCTATCGGAGGGCGCCCTCGACCTCGGGTGGTAGGAGTAAAAACTCCTGTCGTCTCGCGCATAAAAACCTCAGCAATATATATTTTAAAATCCAACAGCGGCATATAAATCGGTTCCTCTTGTTTCTTTTCAGCAATTTGTTTGTTTCGGCGACGCCACAAAAGCCAGCTGTTCACAATAGTCATATCTAACATGTGAAAAAAGAGCCGGTGGTACCATTTTTTACTTCTTATTTTAATTCTATAATATCCCAGCATTGCATCAAGTAAATCGACCCCGCCCATATACTGGTTATATATTTCAACAGCTTTTGGACGAGGGATTTCAATTAATTGGTTATCTTTTTTTGAATATCTTTTTGCAGGCGCCATGGGCTCCTTCCCAACATAGGAAGAACATAGACTTACTACTTTGTTGTCTACCCACAGAGTCACATTCAGTTGTACACCGTCGATTACTGTGGATTTCTCAACACAGTGACCTCTTGGAGATTTCTGCAATTCTTTTTTGTTCAAATCAATGCCCTTAGCTCTTGATAGTTGTATCGTACCTAATGGTAAAATTCCAATGCCATGGAGAAATGCCATGAGTGGAAGACTGGTGTAGAAGTTATCAATGAACAACTTGTGGTTTACAGTGCGTGCAACTGTATCTAGCAATCTTGTAACAATGTTGCCTGTTGCTTTCAAATCAGGACAATTATCTGGCACATCGGTTCTGTGCTGTCATGTGAAGATATCAAAATCGTAGCTGAAACCGGAAACGCCACTGAGAACATAGTTTATGTATCCCCATTTGTGGGGCTTCTTCGAATTGTATTGACGAAAACCAGATGTTTTAGCCTTTGTTGGAATCATCTGCTCGTCAATAGCTAGGTATTCTCCCTTGGGAACTTTTAACAGTTGTTCTCTAAGAATGTTCAGCAGTGGTCTTATTTTTTGTAATCTGTCACAGTTTGGGTCACTTTTTTCTTTTTCTTTTGTGTTATCGGCGAAATGAAGAAATCGTTTAATTTCTTCGAACTTATTACAAGTCATGAGAGACGCAATTTTTTCCACATACGTTCCTTCGCGCCAGTAATGACGCGTGGATGGCAATTGTAAAATTGACATGTATAAAACAATACCTATAAATTTGGTCAAGTCATCGCAAGTTATAGAATTCGCTTTATCCGGCTGCACCTGCTCAGCATATAGATTGGTCTGTTCATGTATCAAATGTAAAGCACGAGTTGGGAATAGAAACTTGAACATCTCTACTGGTGTAGCCAGGCTTGTGATTTCATCAGGAAGATCAGTACAACCCAAAAATGTAAGGTTGTCGCTGTTATATGTCATAGGGCTATCAGTCCGAATCAAAGGCTCTTTTTCTTTTTCTGTCTTCTTTTTCCTTTTTCTACTGGTTTCACTGGTTATACCCGTCGATGTTGACGCTTCCGGTTCATTAATGTCATTCGTAGTCTCATCATCTGCTAATAAGCTTTCATCGCGATATACCGTCTTTTGAATGACAGAAGAAATTTCTTCATCATCACTATCATACTCTGAATCATCAGAGTCTGTTTATTCAATAACAGTGGGACGGCCGGGCCGGGGTGGTAAATAATAATCATCTTCATCTGTTAGCTCCTCATCATCACTATCAAGTGGAATGGAACGCCCGGTAAGGCGTAGACACTGTCGAGTCGCTAAAAAAAAAATTACATATATTAATAATATTAGAAATATTATAATCTTAACGCATGTAGTATCGCATTGTACAATTACCATACATGTATAAACTATCATATTTAAAGTAAGAAGATTCAACAAAAAAATATGAAAAAATAAATTAGAGTTCCACTTAATGCATGTAGTATCACATTCGAAAATCACCCTGCCTGCATATTTGAATTTAGAAAATTACCCTAACTGCATGAAGGATCATATCAGATACAAACTTTGGGATAAGCAATTATAAAGCAGTAACTGATAAAACTTACGCCTTTTTCCGTAGAACTTAGCAGGATCCATAGTTTTTGCACGCAAAACAAATAAATAATTGTATGCGGAGGAAAATCTTGTGAAAATCAACGTTTCAATACTAACTGGCAGAAATGACGGCTTCTAAAGTTTGGTGACAGATGTAACAAACCATAGACAAGTAAAAACTCAATTTGTTTTTTTTTGTGTTTGGATATTAGTCAAGTGTACAATTCTACCATATGCACGTCCTATTGACCGCTCATTTTTTGTTAATCTGTATAAAACCTTAGTGTATCATATATGCGGTAAAGGGTGTAAAAAATTGGAAAATGGTTTTTTTTTAATGTTGATTTTTTATTGAGGGCTTGGTACAATTTGTGACCATGTCGCCGGATAATTCCAAGAGTCCAAAACTTTGAAATAAAATATTGCCTCGTTAGTAAAAATCAAGGAGTTCTAGCTTTCACCAAGTTTCTCTAAATATGGTGCAAAATACTTAGCTACAGATTAGGTAAATAATAACACGGTTACTTCGATAAAATTTTATCGAAGCACGGTTATATAAACAAGAGCCCCACGGAGCGACTTTATAAACATAACTATATTTAAAGTATTATTTTAATAAAAAAATCTTTCGGCGCCAACTTCCTTTTTATTTCGCGAATTACGTTATCTTACGCCTCTCGTAACTCATACTCGGCACATTTCTGTATCACGCACGCTGATGAAATCTTTGAAACGCTTCGGAGTAATGCGATAATCACACTGGCCCACCTGATTGGTGCAACCAGATTTTTGTTTCTCTTGCTCCTTTATAGATCTGTCTCTTTCTAATAAACGAGTGAAATTTCGCACTATGATCGCATGTTCTATAACGCTTCCTAAATGTACAAAAATACATCAAAATTATGTCATGCTGCTAAATTACATATTACCATAAATATAATCTGTTGAACTATTCTTTTAAATGTGTGCTTTCCTAGTCCAACAGTCCTCCCTCTCATAGGTAGCTTTCTTCTATGTGTCTTAAAATAGGGTATGGCCATCTCCACTCCTTTTGGACACGAATTACAGATTTTTTCTATAAATAAAGTTAGTTAAGTTATGGCTGTTCATAACTTATTTACTTTAGATTCTTAATGAATGAACATAATGAAATAAATAACAATATATAATATATTAAAACTTAGACATTCTTAAACTTCTATTTGACTTTGAAAAATTCAATTCACCATAACATTCCAAATTATATATACTAGCTTTTATAAATGGATTTTAGGCAGATATATTTGTACAATATACATGTACAAAGGGGCTTACAAGAATATTGTAAAGTATAACTACACGATTAACACGCGCTATTTGTTATCATGGTGTATTTTCAGTTCCATATTTGATTGAAATCTAACTCAAATACGTAATTCACATCGTTATGTTTTATTAAAATCAAGCCTGTAAATAATTTAGTCAGTATACTTTTTGAATTTACTTTAGTTTTGTATATTGTATTAAGTGTTAAGTTTGAAAGTTTATGTCGTAATCTCAAACATGCATTTGCAGACGTGTGTAGGTATGTATTTGGAAAAGAGTGCCTGGAAGTGTGTAAATTATATTAAAATTATTTAAAATAAAGTTAAGGATTTAACATAGTGTTTTTTTTCCTTTTCTGTCCCTTTACTGGTCAAAGACCTTCTTTCTAAAAAACACATATCGATCTAGCGCCACTTCAGCCGACGTAGGTAAAGGAGATCATCTATTTCCTGTGGGTTGTCAGGCCGTCGGTAAACATAGTATGGCACCCTTGAGTGTGGACTTTTCATATTCGGTTAAAATTCTTTACAATTATTGTTTTAGAACTACTACTAAAGCTTTCAGTATCTACCCAACTACAGTGCGCCCAATGTTATAATGCGTACAGATATCTATAATAGCCGTGCGACCAGACGCACCACGTGACCTTACTGCTTGTATAGAAAGCGTAGGGAAATACGAGCATTGGCGAAGATTCGTATGCGCATTATTAATAAGTTTGGGAGTACTGTACAAATTTTAAAATCCATGAGGTCACTCACACAAGATTTGTGAGCCTTAGGTTAGAATGCACGCACATTTCGATGATTTTTCACTTCAGTGACGGTGGAAGAGTTCCCTTAATCAGCTCTTTCAAGCATTTTCGATATGCTTCTCGATTTCCTTGCATGTTATCATGGATATTATTATTCTAAGCACCGAGTTATAATTTCGTCGTAGATTCTAATCATGTTAACAAAGGAAACTACTCAGCTTAGATTATATGAATACGACTTAGTGCATTGCATCGTCGTGTGCCTCAACTCGAGCCTGTTGCTCGTAAGTTTTGCCTACGACCATCACCGTAAGTTGTTGCGTCTGGCAACGTCATTTAAAAAGAATATTGTTACTACTGACATTTCTTCTCGTAGATGTCCTAAAATGTCGACCATGGGGAATTAGGAATACTAGGCTAGGCGGGATCATAAAAGATGCCACAATCTACGTCTCTTTAGTATAAATAAAGACTCATAAAGTCATCGGATCGTAGGCACCTATTGACTGGTAGGCTTAGCCGTGGCTTGTCACCACAATCATGGAAAAAACTCAACCTCAAGTATACCTAGTCGGTGCTTAAATTCTGTCACAAACAAAATTGGCTATAAAATGAAAACTAGTCATGATATTCAAAAAAAGTTTTTTTTTTAAAAAAGGTAATTTAATTAGCTTACATTAAACACAAAATTTATTCAAAATGATTGCCACAATATTTTTCACACAATCCTTCAATTTTCGCGGCCAATCATCAATAGCAGCACGGACCATATTCATGTCGATATTGGCCACTGCTTTAATCAATGATGACTTTAGGCTGCTCAAATTTTTGTGAGGTTTAGAACAGACCTTCTCCTCCAATTCCTGCCAAATTTTGTAATCCAGTGGATTGAGGTCAGGGCTAGATGAGGGCCAATCTTGATGCCTTATTAGCTCGATATTCTGGCGCTCGAACCACTCCTGAGTTGTTTTGGCCTTATGAGCAGGTGCGGAGTCCTGTTGAAACACAAATAGCCGTCCTCCAAAGAGTGTCTGGGGCAGATCTTTTACTATGCGATCTAAAACCGTGTCTTGGTACACTTTGCAGTGGTTTTAACACATTTTTCACAAAAATGTAGGACACTCCCAACCAAATCATGACTGATGATGGATGATGGCCGTGCTGCACTCTAGGAATGGCATTTCCAGCGGCCGCAGAGCTGGTAGCGTACACCCTGTCATTTTGTTTGTTGTACTTCTCTTCGATATGAAAAAATTTCTCGTCTGTAAACAGGATATCGCGGTGTCTGTTTCTTGCGTACCGCTTTAGCAAAACTTTGCATTTTTTGGCTCTCATAGCTATCAGACGCGCGTTCAGAAGATGTCCACTCTTTTTCGGTAAGCTCGTAGTCCCAGGTCTTCATTGAGTACTTTTTTACGGTACTTCTGGTTAATCCCATCTCCAAAGCCATCAGTTTCTGCTTGCGGACGAGATTTCTTGCAATACGCGCCTTGATTGCTTTGATGACCCCTGGAGTCCTAACGGAACGAGGTCTGCCAGTTCTTTTCTTGTTATCGACACTAGAGGTTTCATTGTACCTCTTGATGGTACGGTACACGAACCTCTTCGTGATTTTTAATTTTTGAAGCAAGTTGAATATCGTCTTCGGTGGATGGCCGCAACGATGCAATGCAATTACTGCTACTCGGTCCTCTTTGCGAGTCCACTCCAACGTAAAAAATGAATGAATGTAATTGTGATTTGGCAGATTATTAATCCAAAAATATCTGAAAATCGAACACCATTTCATTTTTTTTTCTAGGTATTCTATTTTTAAAATAAATGGCCAGTGACAGTATTTAAGAACCGACTAGGTATGCTTAGTTCCATGACCCTGTATTTGAATCAGGACGAAGTAACTTTTTCGAGTTTTGGTAGTAAAAAGGAATGAAACCAAGTAATTATCTGTTTAATCACATTTTAATCATCATAGTTTATACTTATGTATATGATTTATATAACATTCATTCTTACACTAGTATTCTTTTCCTACAAACGTGAAAAATTAAATAATTTAGATTATAATTATTATTATTCAAAAGTATCACAAACATCGGATAGAGTAACACTGCTTTGCAATGAGAAAGCGGGAAGCGTCTATCGTATCAATACATTGCCTTAATTCCTATGTCTACTACCATAGAGATCCGAGTTTCCGAGTTCAACGAACTTAGTGCCGCAAGAGGACGACCACAGAGCGCTACTTCTACTCTGTGGCGAAAATAGCTGACTTCGTAAACAGTCATACATCGTACACAATAATAATCTCTTTAATTAATTACATTTTTACTGCGGCACGACTACAATCAAATCAGTTCTTTTTTCTTTATTAGATGAAATGGATACAAAGGATTAACAAAAACAATGCTTGAAAATGATCAATTGTAAAGTTAAAATATCATTTTTCCTTGTACTAGTTTTGATTGAAACAAAAACGATACTAGAAATATTTTGGCAAGTCATTTGTTTATGTATTGCTCTATCATCTATGATTCGATTACGATCTATAGGACAGCGATATACAACGACCGTCCAGCAGTTACAAAACGTCGATACATCAAAAAATCAAGTCATTGGACGAATTCTTCTCGTGAATACTAAAAATAATACCCTGGATCGACCCCCTCATTACGTAAACAGGTCACATACAAAAAAAATCATCTGGAATGTCGCCAATCAAAGCCTATACGAGAAAATCAGTCAATAACTCCGTGAACTACAAAAACATTCACTTCAAACGTTTCAAAAGAAACTAGCAGCGATTATATTATAGTGATTCGCTTAAGTAATAAGGGAGCGAAATGCGTCTTCCAGTTGACAACGCCTCCCAACAGACACCTTCTGGTAATCTCAGTTCAGTAGCAGCACTGACTCGTTACGTTCGTTACGAGTGCGTGGGCGTGTCGAGGTCGCGCGGCGCGTCGCCCGCCTCCACGTCGACGGGGGGCGACGGGGAGCCGTACAGGAAGAGGGACTTGAGGAGGGCGGCGCGGGCGGAGGTGGAGGGCAGCGCGTCGTCGGGCCAGGAGGCGGCGGAGGCGGTGTCGGAGGCGGCCACGTCGGCGGTGACCTCGAGCCGCGCGGCGGCGGGCGAGTGCTCGTGGCCCGCCAGCGAGCCCGCCAGGGCGGCCAGCGACGCCGCGCGCGGCTCCGCGTGTTGCGAGCCTGCGGACAGGGACGCGTCGCCTGCGGGGGAATGTTCAGATTACAAAGTTTATCTAGCTTTAAACACACAAGAGTTTATATGGCTTTAAAGTCACAAAAGTTTCTAGCTTTAAAGTGTTAGTTTGTTTGCTGAAATAGTTTGTGCACTTCGATACTCATACCGCAAGCAAGACGGCTACTTCAAAGACACGGCGTGTGGTGTACAACCGCTAATGTATCTGACAGATTTCATTTGTAAACGGTACATAACGAGGATTCAGGTGTTATTATTCAAAAGTTTTAATTTAGCGAGGTACTAAATGATTAAGTAATGTACATATTATTTAGTTTCACCCAAAATAGAGTGCGGATGTCCTGCAAACTATGTGAGCAAATAGACCAAGTCGTACGGATATCGTTAGTGGGTAATTTACTACTATGCAGCTCAATTGATCCAGTCGTTATTTTTTTATTAATAAATCTATTATCAATCCATCAGCCTAATTCGTCCATAGCTGAACATAGGCCTTTCCAAGATTTCTCCACTCTTGGCGGTCCTCCTGGCAGTGATGACTACACTGACACACGCTGGGCAGGCGGGTTGGCGAGCGCGACGTCAAATCCCTCGCACTAGTGACGCCGCTGCCCTTCACCGGTGTTTTATTTAAGAGCCGGCTGGAGGTGCCATATTCAACCCATTAACGACCTTCCGATTCCTAATTTGGTATGTCTATATAATAATATGTTCACGACGTAAATCCTCGATGGAGGGGCTGTCAGCTCACACAAGTGTTTCCAAGTGTGGAATGTGAAATGCAAGTCACAGTCCACTCAGTTCCACTGGCGATTAGAGATAATCTAATCTTAAAGTGCATGCCCCTCCACTAATTGTGATTGTTTCTACGTGTGAGAGGAAATACTTATTTCCACACTTTACTTGCGTGAGTGTGGCGATCTCCCCAGTAAACTAATCGTGCGATCACTCCAGGTACTAACTGGCTAAGTATGGCAGAGAGCGCTCGCATTATATGGAACGACACATCCGCTCTGTCGTGCGCTCGCGTCATTTATGCACTAGTTACCGTTTGCCGGTGGCTGGATGACCAATGACGAAGACCAATTTGTGTGGATTGAGTATTTGCACCTACTTTGCATGTGGGCGTAAGCACATTGGAGGGCCATGCACTTTTTTATATAATTGCGGTATAGAAATTGAGAAAAGTAAATCTGGACGTGAGGAGCTCTGAACCGGGACTCGAATCTCTACAACCCCAGCGAGATAGAGACCGGACACTAATATACTACGGTATTCAAACCCTTGACCGCGATACTAGAACAGTGTAGAACACTCACCAATACTGGGCTCTAATCTCCTGGAGGCGGCGTCCTCGAGCACGCTGGGCGGTATACTGTTGCCGTCCCGCTCGTCGTCGAAGTGCGTCGGCGGGGGCGAGGGGGAAGGCGCGCCGCCCGCACACCCCCCCGCGCGGCACAGCGACACCGGCACCACGCCGTACACGTAGAACAGCAGAATGGGCACGCCGATACCCACCGCTAGACCCGCCACCAGGGGGGACACTATTAGCTGTGGGGGGAAAACATTTTTTAATACACCTGCTCAAAATGTGATAGATTGCGTGCTGTCTAGCGTGCGTAAAATTACATATTTCGCACTAGTATTTTATATATATTATATAGATCTTCCCGACCTCCACATTCTAATATACATACATAAAATGTAATTTTATATAAATACATTATATAATACATACTTATAATGTATGCAATATATTATTTTAAATAGCACTGGGCGCCTTCTGGCGAAAACCAAATATAAGATCCCATGGAACGGAGAAATTCTAGTATGGGATCAAATTAAATTCAAATATATTATGTATGTGCATAGTTAGTTTTGCTTTTTGTTTTATTTTCTTTCTTGTACAATAACACTAGGTCTTAAGTAAATGTAAAACTAACATTTAAAGAAAATAAATTATGTCTAAATGTCTATGTCCAAATATTTTTACTACTAACGCCATCTAAGGGAAACCGAATAAAATAAAATAAAAATCATTTAGTAATCTATCGTTTTGTTGGTATTTCTGAAAGTAACCGTCCGACTAGACTGCGTCTCGGCAAAAAAAAACAATCATGACTCGAAATATCAACCATTTCGCACTTGAATCAAGATGTACTATTGTTATGTATGTTTTTATTATATCTTAACGTATTTGAATAATATAAAAATATTGAAATTTCTTGTACGGTGTTCCACTGAGATATTCTTGTCAGCACGGTCACGCTACCGGTGTCTTCGATTTATCGTTATCATTAGGCAAAAATAACTGGACATATTTCATACATTTTATATAGTGTTTACTAAAGAGGATAGAATGTCTGGTTTGGTCTGTATTTGATTTATGCAAAAATATGAACCAGGATTTACTCCATATAAAATGTTACATTATTACAGAGTTATTTATAAGTAACTGAACTATTTACAGATAATAGACCAAAATACAAAGGAATACAACAACAACTAGAACGAAAAAAAGAAGTTTATTTTTTGTAAAAAGATTATGTATACCATAATGTTGATGTAATGTTTAAAATATTGTTACGTTATATTTACATTGTTAGTAACGACACGAATAACAGTGACTCTGTTTTATATAGCCGATGGATACTCGGTTAGTGATAGGAAAGTGTTTTTGTGGGGCACGTTCGTAAATTAGACCATGAGGTAATCTTAACTCATCGAAAGTCATGTAGTTATGAAAACAAAAATGAAATTGTTCCGAAGACAGAAAAAATGGACTGGCCGAATTATGGATTTCCTAACAGCTTGGTCAATCAAGGCCACAATATGACGTTGGTTACATGCTGTTACTCGATGATTTGAAATCTACCCCCGTATGCGACCCTAAAATTAATCAGACAGACTTTTTTTCATGACTGTACTCAAACTGGCAGGTTTCGCCAAGGTCGGCCAGCTTTTTAAGTTACTTTTTGTCCTGCTTTCAACAGTGACTGTGGCATGCCGATACTCGATGGGTTAAGGTTACCGACTATGCCCCCATGGTCTAAATGTTAATATAAGTTTAAGAAATCCGTATAGTAAATCAGGTTATATTTTGTAGAAATGTTTTTTTTTAAGCTGGCAGTATGTATATGGATAAAAATTAAGCCGGTCGCTTCAACACGCTCGCAAATCGTATGATAAGGCGCAAAAGAACTCACGGCAGCAGTAACAGCGGCGGCGACGGCCGCTCTTCTTTTCCTCGGCGGCGCCCTCCGTAGCCGTCGATGCGCCCTCCGGCCGGCCCAGAGGGGCAGTCCCACGAGGAGGGCGGGGAGGGCCACGCCCGCCACCACCGCGATGCCCAGCGGAGCTCCCGCTAGCGTGCCCAGCTGCCAAAGGAGCTTCTTTTTGCGTGACCACGGCTTCTTGCCCCAGAATGTGCAGCCGCTTGGACTGTAAGTTGTAAATAGAAATTACAGAGATTTAGCGACTACCATCATTTTTGATTAATGGTTTGATGGTTAGTTAGGCTTTAGCGATGAATTTTTAAATTTTGCAGAAATATTCTTAAAAAATATATTTTTTTTAATCCAATGATTCCGTTTTTGTTTTCATCAAAAGTGGTAGGTGGTTGTCGTCCGATGATCAAACTGAACGTAGGCTACGAACGCATCAAACTGAAACCAGCTCATTTCTGTCAATTCTATCTATGGTACACGAGATAAGACTGGCAACTTTTTTCAATAAATGAAAAATACTTCAGACAAGGCTGTATGGACTAAGTTCCCTTTGGCTTCCCACAATGTGGGAGAACAAAACAAAAAAAAACACTAGTGTGGTAAAGTTAACTTTGACAACAGTTTAGACGCATATAAAATAGGACTTTACGAGCACTTGCATTGAAAAATAACCAGCGTTGCAGATCCGTCAGCGACATTATGCTGAGTTAGAACCATTTTGCCGTCACGATCTCACGCGACTTGCGCTTAAAGTAGATTTAGTTAATGTTTTTTCTTTTTATGTGTTGTGTGTGATTGTGACAGTAAATAAACGATTTTTTATTCTATTCGAAAAATATTTTTTGTGCTTCTATACTTTTTCAAGAACAACATTTGTATAGGAAGTCTAAATTCACAAGGATAACTTTGCAAATTTTATGTTCTTATTAGGTTTGTCCCGGCGCCACGACCAACTTGCTTATGGAAGCGCTGCTCACTAGAGCTATTAAATTGCTGAATAAATTTTCAGAAAAGTCGGACATTTTCATGTGTTCTCTGGGTGAATTCACAAGGATAACTTCTCAAATTTTATGTTCTTATTAGATTTGTGGGTAATTAAATTAATTGTTTTATGGCTTTGTCCTTTTTTTATTATTGTGTAAGATTAAAATATATGTGAGTAAGTTATTTGTTATTGGATGTGTATGTTGTATATTGTGTGTTACTTTAAGTACTATTGAATTAGATCCAGTATGGAATGACAGTGTAAGTTTCTCAATAAATAAATAAAAAAATAAAAAATATTTGTGTATTTCACAGAAAGGGTAATTGAAGCTTAATCCTGGCAACTTACCGAGTCTTTAGCATGAATTTGACAATATAAAAGAAAGTCACCTTATAGAACTTTGATGTATAAGTAAGCAATTATGTATGTAATTTTTTTTATAAACTGTATTGACTGATTTACTATTGATTGATACTTATTAGGCTGACTGTCCACGGAGCCATGCCTGTTTCACTCCGCGGAGGCTACAAGAAGCTACAAATATATTAGGCGGCCCGCCCAGGCGGACTATCCAGTGGGTTAAGAAGGGATAGAGTTACGCGATAGAAAGAGAGGCGCCGTGTATTATGTTGAATTGAAGTTTATAGCCGCGTGGCGAGAGTAGCTATCGTAGATGCCGCAGTTCTCCTCATGCGGGCAGTATAGACGAGTAATTATCATTATGATTGCTTACCGCTTTTCACGTCGCTACTTCAACGGAGCTTCGTAGTTTTATATGTAAGCAGCACGCAGATGTACACCGAGCGTATAATGACGATCACGCGTCTATGAAGGGACGCCTCACAGTACGTTAGTCTACATCTAGAGTACAAAAGAGTCAAGCACGCACTAGAGACTAGAGACCAAAGAGACTAGTCACCTGAGGTAGTGCAGATCCGAGACCTCCTTCATGCAGAGCCAACAGAACTCCGCGCCGCACACACAGCACACCATGTGGTTGCACGAGCCGTCCTCCACCTTCACGATCAGCACCGAGCATCGGGGACACGGCTTCACGTCACCTGTAATGCGAGACAACTGATTCGGTTAAAGAACATATCGTCTCACACATACCCCGAGAGGGCATTGACGTAACTAGGATTTGTAGCTGGGGGGGCCGGAAGAAAGAAAAACTGGAAAAAATTAACTTCTCCCCCCCCCCCCCCCTAAACCCGACACTAAAATAGTGTAACTTTTTACCCAACAATATGTGGACTATATAGAACAATTTGGAGCTGGAATGATACTTTTACTTTGGATGTTGAGATCTGGGCTTAATTGCACCATACTAGTCATTGGAACCCGAATTTCTCGAGGAGGGGGCAGACGGTACTCTGGGTTGGGCCGTGCCCCCCTGGCCCCTACCTATTTAGTTTAGCCTATGCGTGCGGGTTGTCAGTAGGGTTGCCACCTCGTGCCATTTGGTTCTAGGAGATACTGATTCTACATTCTGATTCGATTAACATACCATATATAAAGCTGAAAAAGCAGTCAGACAATGAATTCTCTAACTAAAGGTAAGGAAATTTCGGTGGGACTCTGAACTGCATCTCACTCTAACCAAGGAAATATACGGGTTGGGATTTGCTCATTTAAACTTCTAACCTTATCTGGTTTGCATTCAAAAGAAATACGACAATGGAATCCTTTGAATACTCCTCTGTGTTTGAATACCACCCTAGAGATTGACACGAGTTAATAGGTATACAAAAACTTCGATGTCCAAATGTCTATTTGCCCTTAACATTAACTGAAAAATTATGATTTATGAACAACATACAAGTAGGGTTACCCCATTTAGGAATTTGAAAAGTCCTGACAAAAAGCCTGGCATATCGATAAATGGAAACATTACTCACTTAGTTACAGTGGTATGGTAGGCATAGTTTTATTACTCATATTCCAAAATCCGGACAAATGAAAGAGCCGGACAAAGTCCGGACATATCCGGACAGATGGTAACCCGACATACAAGGAAATGGTCGTACAAGGAAATATAAATGGACATTCGGGGAAAAGGAAGTAACAGACCGAATTCCTTTTATCTCGGGCGTACTGCTATCTCAAATATTTAGAATATACAAACGCTTATCTAAATGTCTTACAGTCTGACCGCGTCTGTAGAATGATTGTTCGAATATGTCTGGCATTAATCCAGAGGTAGCCAGTTCAAATCCCAAAAAGGTACATTTGCCCGAAGTACTGGGCACAGTACTCGTATATTTGGGCTCATTGGTATATCACGCTGGGACGTTATAAACTTCGGTGAAACGTGGGTGTACGAGTTTGGCAATCCAATGGATTTCACGGACCATACCAAATTAGAATAAGAAAGTCACTTCTCCTTCATATCATAATTAAATTCACTAGTACTTGTTTTACTGGTTTTATTTTAAAAGGAGAATGCCGCGTAATATATGGCGCCTCGTACCGAACCCAAAGTCGTGGCGTCAAAACCAAACCAAGTTAATTTTAGGGAGACTAAAATGTATTTACCAAATCACCAAATCTCATTTAAATTACTATAAACTGACCAGAGCAATTGCAAAGACTTTATTACCTTTTGATAGAGGCGATTATTGGTTGGCATCCTAATCATAGTAATGCGGCAACGGAAATGAAAATACCGAAATATTTTTTATAATGATGTTAGAATTCCGGATTTAAGTTAAGTTAACCATTCAACAATTATTACCATTCTCAAGAGATTCAGGAAATTAAACTGTCAATATGACGAGCCATTAAAGATGTACACAATGATCATGTCAATACTTTTCCTCGGTTTAGTACTTTTAGTAGCAACAAAGACCGACAGAAGAAAGTAAAACGAGTTACTAAGATGCTTTTACAAGATTTAAGAGGAGAACATCAGACCGTGATCCATGTCAGAATGCGAAGGCTGCGGCTGGCGCGGCGGCGGTTGCCTGCTGCGGCGGGCTGCGTCGCAGGTCTGCGTGGGGTGCCAGGCCGCCTTACAGTGGTAGCAGAAGGACGCGCCGCAGCCCGGCGCCAGGCATGTGAGCTTCGGGCACGAGGCGCAGCCTGTCGCCACCACCGCGAAACTGGCAATTACAACGTCATTACGTGAAACTGTCAAACGCACCTAGAATACCGGAGCTGGTGTGAATGGGGTGCGCCAAAGTCGAACTTTTAATACTGTCTGTAAAATATAGCTTGAGCCCTGAGACAGCTGTTAGCACTATACACACTTGAACATGAGACAGAAGTAGAAATACAAATTGTATAACGCTGTCCTGCTGTCACAGGGCTTCAGCTATATTTTATGGACTGTAAATGTCTGAGAAGCTGGAAGGCGCCCGAAACCGCAATTAAAGTACGGCTGTGCAAGATGAGACTGGAAAAACACGGCAAATTCGATAATCTCATATTTTAACACTAATATGTGTTATTATTCTAAGGATCTGATTAATTGCAACGAAAGACGCTATAGTAAACTTTAAACTTTCGCGAATTTCACACATTTAGCTTGTGATCACGACAGCCTACAGAGGCGTCGAAACGTCAAGCACATATCTATTGAGGTATGTTGTTAGTTATCGCGAGTAAGACCCCAATACAAAGTTAATAATGATAGACGCTATGCCCACGATAGCAAACGAAGACGGTATTTCGCGGGTTGGACTCAGGCTTGAAGTGGCCACACAACATGTTTGCAAAACTGCTACTGGATTATTTTGTTGGATGCAGTTGACTAGGTGCGATATTGTTTTTGGGATTGCGATTAGTAAAAAAAAACTCAGTCTATTCTTTCAATTATATAGCCTTTACGTATACGCGCATGATCTCGCTCCGCGTTAGCCGATTGATTGAGCGGTCTCTCCCCGCGTCAGCATAGGCACAAACTTCTTCTAAAAGAGTATACCAACCTGCAGTCAGGTGCGGGACACCACCTGGTGTCAGGGTCTGCGGCCAGCGCGCGACGCACTGAGAACTCTTCATACTTGTCGTAGAGGACCTGATTGTCCACTATCCGCCGGACATCTGCAAACATCTCACTTGTTACGTTACTTCAAAGGTACTTGACATTCTTCAGAGGTGGGGTTTAGAGGGCGAAAAGTAAATTTTAAACGCTGGCAACCCTAAGTATGGGTAAAATATGGTTATCGTCTTATGAGCCATTTCACAAAATTATACTTTTTATATGTAACTAGCTTTTGCCCGCGGCTCCGCCCGCGAGTTATTCGGTTTTCCGGGATAAAAAGTAACCTATGTGTTAAGTTGGGGTATAAGCTATATCCATTCTAAATTTCATCCAAATCCGTAGAGCCGTTTCAGCTTGAAAGAGTAACAAACATACACACACACACACAAACTTTCGCATTTATAATATTAGTGTGAAGTGTGATGAGATAACATAGCCTTGTCTTATTTCACCACAAACGATTAAAGTCCGCGCTAATTAGACACCTGATGTATGAAATAACAAAGCCTTGTCTTATTTAACCACAAACGATTGGGACCGTGCTAATTAGACACCTGATTTTTTAATGATATTGATATATCCTACAGGAACCATGCATTTTTCCGGGATAAAAAGTAGCCTATGTGTTAAGTTAGGGTATAAGCTATATCCATTCTAAATTTCATTCAAATCCGTTCAGCCGTTTCAGCGTGAAAGAGTAACAACATACATACACACCCACCCACACACACACACACACACACACACACACACACACACACAAACTTTCGCATTTATAATATTAGTAGGATTTTTTGGAATTTAGAGTGATGTTAATTAGGTTTCTCGGTCTAATGACATGAAACGATAGTCAATAAAACTGCAAAATTCGTTTGCTTAACTCTCTAGTTTATTGTGAAATTTTTATTCGAATTATGCTTTATTCCATATAAAAAATCGTAATAAACTGGCGACATTGTTCAGGAAAATTGTCAGCCGCTTTTTAACAGTTAATGTGATGGATGATGAATGATAAATATTCTATGTGTCAACTTCTTACGTCAGATGTCTTGGAAAAAAAATTTGCAAAATAATCGAATTTGCTTGAAAGATTTAGCTATTTGATGTTGACAATATTGTGTGAATTATTGTGTGATATTAAGATATGAGAGATTGAACTGAAAATTACAAAACATTTTTTTTGGAGATATTAATTTTACTGTTTTGTCAATACGAAAGATTTATATACACAGCATAAAAGTTTTTCCTAAGATGGTAAATTAGGCGCTGAGGATTTTAGATTACTCGCATGAAATTTTTGTACATACCAAAGTGTGAAATGGCCCTTAACCACGTTGTTCCTGTTCGAACCACGGTCTGGACTGCCAAATATTGTTTTAACTTGAACGAGAATTCATTAAACTAATTTTAGAACCTTAAAAAACGCAAAATTACCCCGTGTATTATTATAAAATCACTACGGAAATTTTACAGAACTCTTGTATCTCAGTTCGTTAAATAACATTATTGTAGCTTAACCTTAATAAGTGAGGAAGTTCACAATACATCATACAGACATGTCGTGTAATCGATAAGTTAACAACTTTGTGGTTGTTTGTAATGAACAAGTTAACCTTATTTAAAATAGCAACAGGGTTCGAAAGTATCCAATACTTGTGAAAAATATCCAATATTTATGTTATGTATGATATACAACGTGAAATTTGAGTCATTTTGTTAACGAAAACTGGTGATAGCACTCGTCCATATGAACAACTTTTACTATGAAGCCAACCCTGAAATCGTGAAAAAAATTCAGCTGTTTCATACATTTGCGTCGAGTAGGTATTTAACTTTTCTATGGAACAGCTGATATTTTTTTCACGAATTCAGGGTTGGCTTCATAGTAAATGTTGTTCATATGGACGAGTAATATCACCAGTTTTCGTTAACAAAATGACTTAAATTTCACGTTGTATAAGGTAAAATAATTATAGTTGTCGAAACTCAAAACATAGGTAGTACTAGTCCATATGAACAACTTTTTCTAATGGAACTATGGTAATTCTTAAATATTTTGTTTTTATCATCTCATTATAAACCAGAGACGGCTAAGCACAATTTCTATGGGAGGAAGTGCAAAAATTTACGAATTTCGCTCAACCCCAATAGGAAAAGTTGTTCATATGGACAAGTACTATCTACCTATATGTTTTGAGTTTCGCCAACTACTATTTATTAATCCATACCAATTTGAAACAATATTGATTTCATTTATTTGTTGTCAATATAAATATCGTCGAACCCTGTTTAGCATCTTAGAGGCAAAATCATGAAAAGACCACGATAGTTTAACTACCAAGTAAATAACGATAAACAACGTTAGCGGATTCCATATAATGAAGCCTAATTTTATATCCCTTGTCTTGTCCATTACAAAGGCCGCTAAAACGGTAATTTGCTTCGCATTTTAATTAAAGTGGGTGCGTTGGGCCCCATTCCCAAACGCACAATTTATTATTTTTTATTTAAGACAATTTATTTATTCTTAATTATCAATACAAAGTATTTAATAAATGTGGTTTATGGCACAACGCGACTAAAGGTTAAATGACAACTTTATAGTTTTAGTTTTCGAGCACGATAATTTACAACGTTATGCATAAAATAACACAACTTTGCTAGAAAATCTTAATTGACATTAAGCTATGTTAACGTTATGCCATAAATCACATTTATTTTATACTTTTTAATAAAAAAAAAACAAAAACAGTCATAAGTAGTGCGTCTGAGAATGAAACCATCTTAAATTCCGCAGGAACACGCCTCAAAGTTATGAAATAATTATGACCTCACCGAGCTGACACAGTTTATTTTAAATAATTTGTATATAATATATTGCAATAAATTACCACGAATGGATATATTATACACAATATTATCAAAGCATAATAAAAAAATATGCAAATTTTTTCTCTATCGCCAAAACATATATGGATCTCGGCCATAGATCGAGTTGGGGTCCATCCATATTCATCATCATCTTATCTTACATACAATATTGTAACAACAATCCTTACGTAACAAATTTTTCTTGCAATTTATTTTCCTAGTAATTCTCAAAATGAATTACATGGCTTTTATACATTATTTAGAGTGCATTACGAACTAGAAAAGATCAATTGAAACAAATTTAATGAGAGAAGTATTTTAAAAAAATACGTCGGACTAGGATTCGAACCTGCGACCAGTAAAATTTCTTTTAATTTATCTTTTCCAGTTCGTAATACACTCTAAATAATGTTGAGACTATCCAAGGCTAGCAGCAGCGGTGCTCGCACCACGCCAGTCGCTCCATGCTGCTTGAAGGTAATCTTTGTACATACCGTCAGGGTGCATACTCTCGTGGCACGCGGGACAGTTGACCGGCACGCGAGCCTCGTAGATCTCGATACCGAGGTACTGGCGCAGACAGGGCTCGCAGCAGCGGTGCTCGCACCACGCCAGTCGCTCCATGCTGCTTGAAGGTAATCTTTGTACATACCGTCAGGGTGCATACTCTCGTGGCACGCGGGACAGTTGACCGGCACGCGAGCCTCGTAGATCTCGATACCGAGGTACTGGCGGAGACAGGGCTCGCAGCAGCGGTGCTCGCACCACGCCAGTCGCTCCATGCTGCTTCAAGGTAATCTTTGTACATACCGTCAGGGTGCATACTCTCGTGGCACGCGGGACAGTTGACCGGCACGCGAGCCTCGTAGATCTCGATACCGAGGTACTGGCGCAGACAGGGCTCGCAGCAGCGGTGCTCGCACCACGCCAGTCGCTCCATGCTGCTTGAAGGTAATCTTTGTACATACCGTCAGGGTGCATACTCTCGTGGCACGCGGGACAGTTGACCGGCACGCGAGCCTCGTAGATCTCGATACCGAGGTACTGGCGGAGACAGGGCTCGCAGCAGCGGTGCTCGCACCACGCCAGTCGCTCCATGCTGCTTGAAGGGAAGGCGGCCAGGCATAACGGACATTCCAGCGAGCCGGACTGGAATACAAGGAGAAATAAGGTATAAGTTAAGGCGAAAATATAGATATAGACCTGAAAGCAAAACTGGTACTTGTAGAGGAAAATTAGAAACGTCGACAGTATATTCCAATATGCATGAAAATAAGTTATTTTTACGGCTATTAAGATAATTTAAATCTCTTACGCAAAACAGTTAACGTCATCATAATGAAATCTAAAAGCGTACAAGCGTTGCACGTCGAATCAATTCACATTCACTCCTACGTTTACTAGCAAACACTGGTAAGTATAGAACACCAGCTGAAACTGAAATAGAAGTCAGTTTAGACCCTGGAAAAGGAAACGACTAGAAACACAATGCAACAAAGCTTAATTATAGTGAATCACTACTAGTGACAGAAAAATACCTTCAGAGGGTTTTTAGAACGGATGTAACCGCGGGCAAACGTCTTCAAGGTACCTCATTACACTTTGTACCTAAACAACACTGTTGCATTAAATCTTCAAAACTGGCTAGACAAGGCAATCAAGTCGTGTAGTAAAATGGGTAATAAACCCAGTCAAGATTCACGTGCAAGTAGCAACGCACTGTGAATTGGAGCAAATTAACCGTCACACTTTACGGACCATATAATGGTCGCTTATCAAGAAATAAGAATGAAAAAGTGTAATGCGTTGGCGTAACGAACATATTTGCATGACTTGGTCATGCGTGCCTCTATTAATTTTTACATGACCGGCTTTTTGTCCTGATTGAATTTCGATGTTGCATTGTAAGGGTGTACGTACACACAGGAAGGACAGGACAGGACAGGAAGCCACCACAGACTAGCGGATGTGGCTCCGGTAGGTCGATCGCACAACGAAAGAGATAAGCATATCTGAAAAAGCGCGCGTCTGAGCAGGGCGGTAAATCAAGAAGAGAGTGGATAATGCTGTTTTTCAAAGAATAAAATTTAATATAAAGTCACAAAAGAGTGTTCTTTAAAAAAAATCGCTGTGCTATCGTTTAGATTTTACATATTTAAAACAGTAATCATTGTTATTTTTACTTTATTAGTTTCGATAGACTGCTTGTTTTAAGTGAAAAAATAGCCTTCACTTTGCAATTTTTTTCGATTGAGCCAATTTTTCTCTATCGCGTTTTGGGCTGTTACATCGCCTTGGAATACAGAATTTCAGAATCTTATCTTTTGTAGTTTGTTACTTGTTCAAAAACTCCGTTTTTACTACCTACGTATGCGGCTTACATTTTCATGCGAAAATCTAAAATTTCCAACGCCTAAATTACTATCTTAGGAAAGATTTTAATACTATTGATTACATGTGAAACATAGCCCAATTTTTCGCATTAAACATTATTGTATCACATTTTCAAATACTACTTTATATTTCTTGCAATTAACCTCGTTTGAAAAAAAGAATCACATTGTCAACTTCAAAGAGCTAAATCTTTCATTCAAGTTCAATAACTTTGCTGAGAAAAAATTCCAAAACATCAGACATTATAAATATGTAGGAACATAATGTACCAGCAATAGGTGGTAGAGCTGTGGAGGTACCACCATCTTACTCGCAAATCCTCCCGAAGTTATTCGGGGAGAGCAATAGAACAGCTCTCAGGCAAAACCAGGCGGCCCGCCATTGCCTGGGACCGATGGATGGTTTTTATTATTTATCACATTAACTGTTGAAAAAAAAATACTTCCGGCAATTTTTCTTAATAAATGTCGAAACTGGTGGACCGAAAAAAATGAGGAATGTAGGCCATAACTGGCCAATTACAGGAAAACTATAGCGATAAAAAAAAACTTGGTAAGAAATGAGAAATAAAAATAAAATATGGGTATCAAGTTGTTGATATTATAAAGCTGATTAAAAATATATATACTTTTACTATATTTACTGGCACCGATTTCGAGAAATCTTTGAAAAACCACAAAAAGCTGCATGTGCTCGCCCTTATTTCCGAAACTAATGAACCGACAAATATGAAAATAATCATGGTAATGTAAAATTACGCAAAAATTACAGGAAAAATATAGCGACTGAGAAATTCACCATAGCAAAATGACAAAATTAAAATTTTCATCCACGACTTTTATTTCGAGTACGACTCGCACTTGACTGGTTTTTGTATTGAATAATTACAATTAAAATTTCACGTCACAAAAACCTGTGATCTTTAACCAATCGAATTCAGCAATTATATTGACAATCCATTCATTTAATTAGACCATAAAACACAATCAACATCAATTCAAATCCCAAGAAATCTACGATTCACAAAAGCACTCCATCCAAAAAGCGCAATTTTACGGAATAGACTAAATACCAAAGACCGTGGGCAGACAGTAGGATTTTCATTACAAAAAAGATAACACTGCAATTTACCAACCGTGTTTATGACAAATTCTCAGTGTTGTGTAGGGCGCGGCTTGGGAGCGCTTTGTTCAGCAATTTGCAGAAAAACTGATGATTTTGGTTGAAATTCTTGGGTTTTTCCTTGAGGTACCCTTCCTTTAGGGCCCAATCCTTGAGCATCCCCATTTTTTTTATTAAATGCCAATGTTGCTCAAAAGTATCATTGCCAACAAAAGTGTTATACTAACAAAATTATTAAACTATTTGAATTAAATAATAATATACACTTGGTAAATTGGCACTTATTTGACCGCTTTTATACTCTGTCGGTTTATTATAATATCATTAGTTAATTGATTTATTATAATATGTAATTTAATATTTACGCTTTGTATTTTTTGAATTTATTTACTGATTCTTTTTATTTCATTATCGTCTATCCCTATTTAATTTTCGTATTATTATAATTTCTTCACCACCCAAAGGTTGACTGGAAGAAATCACTTTAAGTGATAAGT
This sequence comes from Ypsolopha scabrella, assembly GCA_910592155.1. Lineage (NCBI taxonomy): Eukaryota > Metazoa > Arthropoda > Insecta > Lepidoptera > Ypsolophidae > Ypsolopha > Ypsolopha scabrella. The sequence goes on along the minus strand of OU342968.1, from coordinate 9,550,893 downwards.
CCGCCTTTGTACATACGTTTGCTAACAAAACTCTGTTCTTCTTTCTTTTTAATGTCTTTTATTTTGTGTACAATAAAGTGTCAATTCATTTATTTATTTATCATTTAAATATACCATTGAAGATTTGGTTTTGAAAACATAACCTGGTGGTGGTACTCGTCTGTACGAACAATTTACACTATGAGGCCAACCCTCAAACCACAAAAAAATTGCTATTCAATATATTTTGGGCTGGTAGGTTCAGGTGGTAGAGATGGTGCTGGGCTCGATTGTGGAGGTACCACCATTTTACTTTCAAATCCTCCTGAAGTTATTCGGGGGAGAGTAAGAGGACAGCTCGCATGTCTGTCGGCATCACCAGATGGCCCACCATTGCCTGGGACCGATTGACGGCGGTATATGGCGGTATTAATGGTTATCAAAGTAATGTTGAAAAAACCATTTCGGTACGACACGAACCTTCTACATCGTGAAAGTGGAATACTAAGTGTTCGTAGACTTTTTATTTCCAATATTGTAACAAAATTGACATTTCAAGAGGTCGCTTTTGCAGCCAATCGAGATGAAGGTTACAGATCAGTTAGACTTGAAGGCAAACTTAAAGTCCCTCGAGTACGCTCTGCATTTGCTAACCGCTTTAAGATTTTCTTAGGTCCATTCGTTTACAATCAAATCATCAAAGAAATACCTTTAGCAGATAAAACTAAACTAAAAAATAATTTAATAAGAAATCTCCGTACTTGGCTTTTATCAAAATCTTATGACTATATTGAAAAACTGATGTGTATCGAATCATAATTTTGAATAATCTTTAAACAAAAACTTCATTTATTACATTTTTACCGACTTTAAAATCCTATATTTGTATGTATTATGTTATATATAAGTATATGTACGTATCTATATATGTATATTCGGCTTACACCACAAAAATAAATTAAATTACTCTACGAACTTTGTGCACTGGGCGCCTTCTGGCGAAAAATAACTTCATAGTGCTTCCGTGTTACGGAGAACTCTAGTATCGGAGCACTTACATTCGCAATAATATGTGCAACGTACATGTTGGTTATACATAATGTACAATGTTTTTATTGGGTCGGACCCTGCCTATAGTATAAGTCCGAACCGTTGTATATTTTTGTATTCTACTAACCCTAGGTTAGGTCTATTTAAGTTTTTGTATTACTAACTTTTTTCAGTAAATAAATAAATAAATAAATAAATATCCAACCCCAATTGCCGGGCCTTATATAAAACAGACTGGTGCGAGGGGTTCGGCACCGCGCTCACCAACCCGCCTGCCCAGCGTGTGTGAGTATGGGTATTTTTCCAGGAGGACCGCCAAGAGTGGCGAAATCCTGGAAAGGCCTATGTCAAGCAGTGGACGAAACAGGCTGATGAATGGAATGTTATCAAATACTTTAAATATTGTTTCAAAACAATACACATTTACAAACCCCCAAAATACATGTTCATGTTTTCTAAAAATTTCATTGTTGTATAGGTAACATGAAAAAATTGGTTTGCAAATGTCTCACCTAAAACGTTCGTAGGGCAGCTTTATAAAACACGCCTACTTTTTACGTTACATTACCGCACTAGTGCGTTTGAGAACAATGTGTAAAAGAGACAGATTTATTGACATATCAACTGACAGCGCCAGCTCTATAGTTTCATTGTAATTAGTTTGTATTCAGGTAGATTTTTTTACAATTTTCACTTTCCCTGAAAATATCGAATCACATAAAGTTTAATTCTGAACTAAACCTTAACCAAACTAACACATTAATTAATTATTAATGAATGTACTTAGAAGTACTTTTTGTGGCAACGGTACACTAGCATAATAATAGCAAAAATAACAAAAGAAAACATAATCAAATTTTCGGGGTGCTCAAGGATTGGGGCCCTAAAGGACGAAGGGATACCTCAAGGAAAAACCCAAATTCTTACGCCTCTTTCTTTACATTATATTTAATAGAGTGATACATTTCATACAATATGTCTGTTCGTCCGGGTATGTCACGGGTCTCTAGCTTGCAGACGGAATGAGTTACCGACCTGAAGTTTTGATATTATGTTATGTAGAGAATATGGACCCAAAACCGAATATTGAATTAATAATTAAATTAAATAATTTTTAGAAGAGAATTATTTTGTAAACGAGGTGTAGGAGATTAATCACAACAAAAAATACATGAAAAAAATTTTTTTTCCTACCGCGGCACAGGGGGTTTCTTTGTCTAGAACCGAACGATGAAGCGATAGTCAGCAGAGCAGAATTTTTTCATTTTTAAAAATAATGAAATTGTGGGCCATCAATGTTGTCAGTTATAGATGGAACATTTTTTGTTACGGGGTGGGGTCTATCCCAAAAACGAGTTAGGAATTTGAAATTTTCTGTATACAGAATGTAAATAGATCGCTACCATTAAATGAAACCACATATTCTGCCGATCATACTGAACCACTTTCCCTAAGAAACATACCCGCGCTAACCATTAGTTTGGGAAATATTTGAGTTTCAAACAAAAATGCGTGAACCCTAACGCACCGAGATACGGGCGAGTTTCGAGAGAGCGTCGTCCGTGAAACAGCTGTTCCGGTGCAGCGTTCTAAAATAGACCTTCCTCTTACGAGAAAAAGTCTTTGAGTTACAGTTGAATATCTTTTTCTCTGAAGATTTGCGCGTGTTTTTTTTTCCAAAGAGTTGTTTAGTACATATGGTCACTGTAAGTCAGGAGTAAGTGGTTTTATTGAAAGGTGGCACTCTATTTACACCCGGTATAATGTGACATATACTGTATTTGAACAACGAATATTGAAAAGGCCGTTTTTAATACAGTTTTAGGGTTAGGTACACGAATAGTCGACCAACTTAATTTCGCAGTTTTGTTTCATACATTTTCTAGGTACTCATGAGTTTGTAATTTTTATTCAAATCATTTAAAGTCTATTTAGTTATTAAAATGCTACTTAACCCACAGGGCACGAGTCCTACTCGCACTTGGCCGGTTTTTTAAGAAATAAAATATAATCCTTATGGAGAAGTTCTGCTGACCCACTTTTGGTCGACGTACGTTCTTCAAAAAAGTTTCCTTCTAAGGAAGACGTATGACGACCTATTATAGCATATAAGTGTACAGTCGCCCACAGTTCAAGCAATAGATTTCAACGGTTATGATATGACTCAGCAATAAGAACTGCCAATAGGTAACCTGTCACGCTGACGTCCGTACATAAATGAATTTAATTGCCGCCAAAATTGTCCTCGTAGAAGCGTCGGTCGCGTTCTATTTATGTCACCCCGTGGACGATTGAGGGTAATAGAAAGAGTCTGAAGTTATTGAGATTTATTGAACGTATCCCCCCTACCCTTCCCTGGTCTCCCCAGCTAGGCTATTAAGGCCGAGAACAAATAGAGTGCAATCTAAGAAAGACACAAACATACATTTAACCATATGGAGCGCTTCTAACAATTTTCAAGTCAATAACTTTTTATGGGGTTCAAAGACTTTAAAGATGGATGTTCTTGTACGGTCAGACAAGTGTGCCAGTTCTTACTAAGATGTGCAGCGTATTTAGGCAAAGCGTATTTTTCCGGAATTTTAATTGCATTTATTGTCTGAATTATGCTACGGACGGCCAAATGATAGTATAATGATAGTAGTAATAATAGCACTCAATAAACTTAATAGTAACCGACTTCAAATGTTACAGCAGAGTTTAAAATAATTGTATACTTACTGACCGATAGTACCGAAATAGCACTGTTGCAGACTTCTTTCTTCCTGAAACATATGTTCTCTAGAAGTCGGCGCTCTCATATTGGTTTTTATTTTATGTTACTATACCACAGGGAATGCGCTGACTTCCAAATAACATGTTTCAAGAAGAAAGAGGTCAGCAATAGTGTTATTTCAGTACCATCGGTCGGTTAATAATTATTTTAAACTTTTTAGTGAATTTCTGTTGTAACATTTGAAGTTTGTTACTATTTTTTTGTTAAAAGTTCATTTATTTCACATAAATAAATACATATAACAAAATATAACACATAAATTGTGAAATATGGGTAGGTATTGTAAACGCGCTGTTCATATTAAAGGAAGGTCAAGTGGGTATTAACTTTATTATTATTGATAAACAAACTAAAATGGAACATATGTACGTCAAAGCACAGACGTCTAAATAAAAAATACAATTCGATCAAGAAATTACAGAGTTATGGAGTAGCACACTCAAACAAAATACAGTCAAAATTGAGAATCTCCTCCTTGTTTGAAATCGGTTAAAAGGGGAAAACAAGAAGACAATCATACACAGGAAGTCCTCAAGAGTAGAATATCTGTATAAACAGGATTTCATGAATAAAACAGCTGCTCCTGTCTAAAATGTCAAGGATATACATTATTCTTGGTTTAAACGACGCGACAAAATACGATATGAAAAGAAGCAAGTACAAAGAGAGAGAAAACATACTGATTTTATTTTTACCAGTCAAATGCTACTGTTTTCCTTAAGGGTGTATAATACTTCACTTCGTTTCACATGAAGTATATACGAGTACCAACAAATACTGCAACAATCACTCTGAAATTATTATATGATAAAGTTGAGGACTAATGCGATGTCAATGCTGTGGTGAAAACTTTATTCCATTAAATTTTCCCGAAAGAAAAAAATTACAAAGTTACCTCCAAACCGTACAATAAACCGATAGCATTCTATGAATACTTGAAATTAGATCTGAAACTTTGTATAATATAACTGATATTAGTATAAATCAGCTGCAGACTGTAACATAAAAATGAAAAAACCATCAGTGTAGCCGCGATTTCAAAATAACTGATGTTTTTACGTGCGCGGCATCTGATTAGAGTAGGATAGACAGTTAAAAAGCAGAAACGTTAGAGCAGGACTGCGAATTGAGGTATTATGGGCCCTTAAAGTGAGCCGTCGATTTTATTAATGGTCAATGTCACACCAAGCGGAAAAATTCGTAGTGCGAGAGGGACCGTTTCAGGGCGAAAGAAAAAGTGTAGTTTTTTTTTAAATAAAAAAAGCTAAAGTAGCTAGCAAAATTTCCAATTACAAAAAGATATTGTCAAAAGCTTTCTGATAATATATATTTTTGTGTTCTTTACATGATACTTAATCGTCAAACTATAAGAAAGCCTGTGTTTGAGGAGCTCATTTAAATAATTATTTCTATCGAGTGAATCTAAAAAAGGTTACAAAAATGTTATACTAATAAATTTATCAAACTAGTATCTTCTCACTGAAAGTAGAAAAACTACTCTAAAAAGTGCCAATTCTTCGCACAAATCACCTTTTTCACTGTAGCAAGAATTCAACGCAGGCCGCCTGAATGGTGTACCGAGTTTAACCCTAACATTTGTGCTCGGTCTAAGTGCTTCGGAAGACACGTTAAGCTGTGGGTTCATATTTGTGCCCGAAGTACGGCCACAGGGCTCACCGCCCACCACGCTGGGACGTAATAATCATCGGTGAGCGTAAGTGTGGAATGTTGAGAACACTTCGCCCGCGTTTTCGGCTTGGGCGTTATTTTATGAACACTCCTTATAGCCCGAGATAAAACAAAAGGAAGATACGGTAACAGCTTCCCGCGCGCGACCCTAATGGACCTGTTTTGTGTCGCTTGTCTCGCTTACGCTACCGTCGAAGCTTGTCGCTCTATTTCTGTTGTTCGGTGGCGCTTGTTTAAAAAAGAGGTAAATTTTTCAGTTGACTATATTAGAACGTACCGTATGTTCCTTTTGTTGTGTCAATGTTTATAGCGTATGTGTTGACCAGGGTCACTAAGACGATAATAATGAATCCAAATCCGAAATGGTTCTCGAATTAAAATGGAACACGTTTTAGCTTCAGTACAATAGTAATAAAATAACCCATTGCATTTAAAATTTTGAAAAAATTGACACGACTCTTTTACTACTTTATTATTATTAGTATAGATTGCCATGACTTGTTGAAGAGTGTTCTTGACCCGGCGGCGATGGAGTGAGTCCCTGACACAATGTGGTCATGGTCAAGGTATGACAACGGCGTCAGCAGATCGCGCCGCCGCCTCGCCGGTAGCCATTGTCATGTATGGTTCATATGCTCAAATAGTTTGCACGCTTTGATGCGCCAACACAAAGGGCCCAACTCGTGCCTAAGGGCGGCGTCGTCAGCTACTTCAAAGGCACAGTGCGTGTTGTACACCCACCCGCACTCCGACTCTGTATCTGACAGATATTTTTTTATTATTTGTAATTTGTACATCCATCCATCAGCCTGTTTCGTCCACTACTGGACAAAGGTCTTTCCAAGATTTCGCCACTCTTGGCGGTCCTTCTGGAAGAAATGCCCATACTCACAAACGCTTGGTAGTTGGTTTGGTGAGCGCGGTGCCGAAACCCTCGCACCACCAGTGACGCCGCTGCCCGTCACCAGCCTGTTTTATACAAGGCCCGGCTATTGGGGATGGATATACCGTCATCATTCGGTCCCAGGCAATGGTGGGTCGCCTGGTTGTGCCTGTTTGAGAGCTGTCCTCTTACTCTCCCCCGAATAACTTCGAACTTCGGAGGCGTTTGCCTGTAAGATGGTGATACCTCTACAGTTGAACCCGGCACCAGCTCTACTACCTATTTGTACGAGGACATATTAGTCACATAGCATTCAGATATAAAGTCCGGTTGTACTGCAAACTATAGGTATCTGAAGATACTACAGTTGTACAAGATAGCTGAAAGGTACAGGGTTGGGCCGTACCCAGGATTGGTGGCGCAGTAAACAGACCAGTATGAGCAGAAACGCACTGCTATTATATAAAGGATGGGATAATCGGATCGATATATACATAAAGTTGCAAAAATTATTGAAAAAGTTTGTACGTGTGAAGTCGGCTTCTTAAAATATAATTTATTGTGATAGTAAAACTTACGAAATTGCTTAAAACGTTATGATGATGCACCCAATACTTAACAGATGTTACCGTAAATGTATATTATTCGGGAATTGTATACAAGTCCTAGAAAATTTATAAATTAATTAGTTTTCTGTTTTGACTTTTGCTCTATTCGGCCTAAATCAGCTTGGCATTTTATAAATTTCCTAGTAATTGTATTCAACTCCTGAAATTATTATTTACATTTGGGGTAGCAAATCATTAAACATATTAAATTATCGTAACGTTTCAAGCAATTCCATAATTCTGGGAACTTAACTATCAAAGTAATATTATAAGAAGCCGACTCCACACCTACAAACTTTCTCAGTTTTTCCAACTTTAGGTATATATCGATCCGAATATCCTATCCTTATAAAAATGCACAATAATAATTCTATTTATACACAAATAATCATAAAGAAAACATTTTTATTTTTGGTTTTCAGTTGTAAAAGAACATATTTTAGAATAACCTACGACGGCAGTCATAAACTGATTTGATCATCAAGATACAAGGGTTTTTACATCAAAAAGTAAAGACTGCTGTAACAAGACTTCGTGAAACAAAACAACTTGAACATAACAGGAGTATGTAAATATCCAGGAGATTTAGAGCACTGAGGATTTGGGAACATGCATAAAAGATTTAACCATCGTATTCTTTGTTTGCTGTTTCGAGAAAAAACAAAACGAGAATTTTTTAAGTACAACTCGTTTATCGAAAGATTGCACCTCGCTGGAATGAAATTTTATCCAAATCGATTCAGCGCTTTTTGACAATCCATCCATCCATCCATCAGCCTGTTTCGTCCACTGCTGGACATAGGCCTTTCCAGGATTTCGCCACTCTTGGCGGTCCTCCTTGAAGAAATGCCCATAATCACACACGCTGGGCAGGCGGGTTGGTGAGCGCGGGGCCGAAACCATTGAACCAGTGATGCCGCTGCCCGTCACCAGTCTGTTATATAAGGCCCGGCAACTGTGGATGGTTATACCGCCATCCATCGGTCCCAGGCGATGGTGGGCCGCTTGGTTTTGCCTGAGAGTTGTTCTCTTACTCTCCCCCAATAACTTCGGGAGGATTTGCGAGTTAAGATGGTGGTACCTCCACAGTCGAGCCCAGCATCAGCTCTACCACCTAATAAAACCTTGCTTTTTGACAAATAACAAAAAAAATCATTTGAAGTCGGTTTATATGGTTTTTAAATTTTTTCAATAATTAACGATGCTATTTTTTGCACACCGTAACCGTGCGTCGCAGTGACGTCATCGACGCCAGGTGCATTCTTTCAGTAAACGGGTTGTAAGATATGTTTTTATAATTCCGTAGTGGAAAAAAAATGGAAGGCAAAATTACAATTGAGTAAAACGCCAAAAAAATTAAAAAAACTATCTAGTGCGTGCGAGTAGGTCTCGCTCCGTGAGGGTTACGTAGTATTCAAATAAGTAAGAAGACTTGAATAATTTTTTCACAAAACTAACAGAAAATTGTTTCATAACTACAAAATGTATGAAACAAAAAACTGCTAAATTAAGTTCGTCACTAATTACTCCTTTAATAATTAAATTTCAGTATTTTTATTTAAAATACAGTACATGGTACATAACATACAGAAATTACAAATTCCTGACTACATAAATTTTGCTCATAGACTCGTAACAAAACGTCGCTATCATTTCAAATAGTCGTATGTAAAAATAACAAGTTTTCAGGAGACATCAAAAATATGTAACTCATTTTCACAAAAAATAGTAGTTTATGAAACTGGTACATAAAAAGGTTTTAATACCTAGTTATGTATAGTTTCATACACTACTTTATCTAAACTCATGCCTACTAAACTGTTTTCATGATTTTTGTAAAAGCTTGTTCTGAAAGTGTTTGTAATTTCCGTCGTTATTTCCAGAATGTCAGGAGTCAAATATAATTCATCACCATCCCTGCTGTCAGTAATTTTAGGGCAAAATAATTTTTTTGACCCATAAAACCACTGTAAGTAATAAATACATTTCCTAGAAAAATATGGCGCAACAAACAGTTCATCCATTGACAGACCGAGTCCAACGCGCCGTAAACCATAGACAATACCTGGCCGAAAATAATTTGAACTGTAAGCTCGTTACTATTTTATATGTATTGGAGAACATTATACAAGGTGAAATTCAATCAACCGACCAAATTTACAGTGGAGACTCGGTTAGTGATCAAGAACAAGGTTCAATGACCCTTCAGGTGAAATTCGAAAAAAAAAAATATTTTGTCCCGTAGTGCCTGCACTAGGAATTGTACTTAAACTAGTCCAACCAGAAGGGGAGCAAAAAAACGTATTTTTCGAATTTGGCCAAAAGGATTACTGAACCGTGTTCCTGATCACTAACCGAGTCTCCAGTATGAATTTGGTCGGTTGATTGCATTTCACCCTATATAAAAACCTCATTGGTATTTGATATTAAACCTCAGACATGGCTGTATGGGCTAAGTTCCCTTTGCCTTATATAAAAACCTCATTGGTATTTGATATTAAACCTCAGACATGGCTGTATGGGCTAAGTTCCCTTTGCCTTCCTAGTTAGTATCACATGTACTGTAATCTCAGAAAAAGTTTTTTTATAGCATTATGTTGTTCGGAGACCCATACTATAATTTAATTTTTTAATTTTTAGAGACGTTCATGAAAAATATTTTTCATCATGCCAGTAGTTTTGAGTTCGTAATGAGGATTTTACGATATCAGGTTAGATAAATATATTTTATTTGCTACATATTCCAATTTATACAGGTGGAAAATTAAGTCACTAGCTTTATTGAACTCTATGGTTCAGAATCACTAGTAGAACACAAAACCGTAAAAAAGATTTTTTTTTCAGTTTTATATTATATTAAATTTCGAAAAAATGGCAAACCTACGCGATGCAACATGTGACTGAAAATAGACCGTACATATTCCCGGCGGTAAATAATGCACATAGGCTATGTACAATAGGTTTTGTCTCTGTTACCGGAGTATTAGTGCTTATTTGGTGGTAGATCTCTTTTTTTTAAATATGAATCATGACAAAACATGTATTTTTTATTTCGAACATAAAACAGTTTTCCTCGTTACATTCATACACACAAGAAGAAGAATCACGCTCAAAAATACGTATAAAGCGAATTGAAAAAAAAAAGAAATTTTGAACATACGATTTTTTGAAATGATAGCGACGAAAAATGATTTTAAACTGACAACTTTGCCTGCCCCCCATGTCTTTACATTTAAAGATAAAAAAAATACAAATAATATTTCTACTCCACTGAATGAGCTCGAGATAATGAATGACACCTGATTTGGATGCGCTTTTCTTTGTTGCCATCGTAACCCTGGCCAACTTATAGCCAATACGGGATGTTAATAAAATACCCACCAAGCCGAAAACTGTCGATAATAGTAAGCGAAGCCGCAGGCAACAGCTAATCACACTAATATTATAAATGCAAAAGTTTGTGTGAGGGGGTGAGTGTGTGTGGGGGGGGGGGGTGTGTGTGTGAGGGGGTGCGTGTGTGTGAGGAGGTGTGTGTGTGTATGTTTGTTACTCTTTCACGCTAAAACGGCGGAACGGATTTGGATGAAATTTAGAATGGATATAGCTTATACCCTAACTTAACACATATGTTACTTTTTATCCCGGAAAAAGCATATCGTTAAACCGAATAACACGCGGGCGGAGCCGCGGGCAAAAGCCAGTATAAAATAAAACGAGAGTTCGAGACTAATGTAATGATCCAACTGCTCAATGCAAAGAAACCGAAAGTGATTTAACACAAAAAATGCGTAAGTAAGAGTGACAGGAAAATATCGCATGTTTTTTTGCCTGTGGCTTATTTGATAACGGGTTTATAAGATTACGAAGACCATTTAAGTTTTTTGTGAGGAGCTTGCTTGCCAAAGATAAATTTGACAGCTGTAGGCATACGACGATGTATGAATGGGGGATCGAATGTATTAAAAAAAATATTTGCAATCTTCTTTTACAATTTACCCATATTTATACTCATAGTAAAGTAGTATGAGTCATAAATATTATTATTAGAGTCCATTACAAACCAGAAAAGATAAATTAGAAACAAATGTAAAGACAAGAATTTGAAAAATAATTAATTAAAATAAATCTAATTTATCTTTTCTGGTTTGTAATGCACTCTAATAATAGATTAGATTAGATTAGATTTATTTATTGATAACAAATAATGTTACATGTCAGAAATAATTAATTAATACTTACAGTATAATTGTTATAAAAATAACTATTAAATTACATAATAAAAATAAAAACAAATTATAATAATCAAGTTATGTCAAAAGGGATTTTTATGCTATGTAGGTACGAGTACGTACCATCATCTGTCCATAAACTCCTTGACTGTGTAAGGCGCAAACTCGACTAGCAGTCTTTTAAGCTTGCTTTTAAAACTAGTAAGTGATGGAGCGTTCGTAATCTCAGTAGGCAGCGAGTTATACACAGCTACACCGAAAACGCGAGTACATTTGTGTGTTTTATGCTATGTAAAGTCGTTTGCAATAGAATCCAACAATCATGTAAACAAATATGGCGGACTGACATTGACAGCGTATTGTTTATGCCCATAGTGATGTCATAGTGTTCTAATTTAATTTTAATTAAATTTATTTTTCTAATTATTTTAATTTTAAGTCATAGACTATGGCCCATAGTAGGATAGGTACTAAAATAAAACTGACTAAATAGATTAAATATATAAGCCATAGACTATAAAATAAAACTGATTATATATAAAAAAAGTGTTTATTAAAACAAATTTAAATCTTCGTCTTCGTCATCATCACTATCAGAAGTGTCGCCGGTGACCGTAATTATAAATGGAACGTAAATCCATTTTTTTTCGAATTTCATTGTTCTAATAGTAGAATTACTTTGAAGCAATCCATAAGTATCCCAAATAGAATAAAATAAAAATATTGGACTGCATCTTCTGCCCCTGCTTTAAATTCAAAGTTTAAAAAAATGTAAGGGAAACATTTTTTTTTTCATATTTTAAGGCTTTATTTAAATATATCATAAAATATATATATAAAAATATACGTCACTTAACATAATGTCTAAAATTTAATAAAATCTGTGTTAATTCACAGAATTTCGCAATTTATGGCACTCTTAAGAGATTTTAATTTCGTACGACCTTGGAACACAACAGAATTTTATGACTCTATTTTTGTTAAATTGCTTACTTAAAATTAAACCAATAAAAAAATAAAAATTCAAATTAAAAAAAATTATCCCTTACATTTTGTTAAACTTTGAATTTAAAGCGGGGGCAGAAGATGCAGTCCAATATTTTATATTTTATTCTATTTGGGCTACTTATGGACCGCTTCGAAGTAATTCTACTATTAGAACATGAGATTCCAAAAAAGTGGATTTACGTTCCACCCTAATGTACAGACACGACCTTTTTACTGCTTTACTATAAACAGATAAGGAGTATTGATAAAATAAAACACTCAAGCTAAAAACGGGGCAGATATTGAATAAACGCGGGCGGAGTCGCGGGCGAAAGTCTATTCTAGACTGTATCATTAATTTTATTATTTTTTAAGACTACTTTTGTAGCTGAACAATTTTGGTTATACCCATAAGTACGAATAAAATGTGTTACGTCTTATTCGTTGTTTTTGGAGTCTTTAATGCGGTCTAGCTAGGTATACCACAGACATTCAATTATAAAGATGTCTGTGAGGTATACGAGTATATTCAACATCTCTTATTTCTCAACTTACATTTCGCAAAACACAACCTTCGTGATTTTTTATTACTTCTAATCTTGGAGGAGAAAACCAACTGGAGTGGATCCGCGCACTAATTTCTATACAAAAAAGTCTTGTCATTTTCGGTGGGGGACGAGGCAGCGTCGCGATGCACGCACACTACAAAATACTCAAACACTAGCTTAAACTATACGCACACAATCACATTCACACATCTATCGTTTTTATATAACACCGGTATGACAGCCGGGTTCATACCTTTGGCAGAGGGGTTCGCCTGTTGGTGGCCTGTCCAGTTGGTTGGTTCGTCCGAGCTTCTAATTGAACATCGATTCCAGATCAAGGCAAAAAATATAATAAATCATATTTTACTGAAATAAGGAAAACCCTCGGAGACCTTATTTTAATTTTGCCAAAATGAAACTCCATTTGAAAATTGATCAAATTACGTCAACGCTTCATCGTCTATCCGTTTCGTTCGAGTTTTATTGAAAAAGCTCAGTTTGAGTGACACCAAGTCGAAGATAAAAAGTTATTAATTTATGACCGATTCTTTTTTTATTATTTGAAAGTGATTTATGGTAAGGACCGACTGGCATAGCGATTTGATGCTTTATTAACTACTAGCCTTTGCCCGCGGCTTCGCCCTAGTTTATTCAATATCTGCCCCGTTTGCAGCTTGGCGGTTATTTCATGAACAACTCTTATAGCGTAATGTTGATCAGGGTCAATACGATGGTGATAAAGAAAACTGCATCTAAGTCCGTTGAGTCGTTCGCGAGTTAGAACGGAACATACATACATACAAACAGACAGACAACAGAACATACATACATACTGACAGACAGACAGACGGACAGCAAGACAGAAAAAATCTAAAAATTGTAGTTTTGGCCTCAGTACAATTTCATACAAAAATTCGCAAAAATATTCTATGTAGAAGACTTTTTTACTACTTTATTATTAGTATGAGTATACTCGTAGATATCAAAGGTGCTTTAATAATGATAACATATCGTCACGACATGTATACCCGAGGGGGTGTCAGAGGTGTTACGAGTGTGAAATGCAAGCCATAGTCTACACCCGGTACATCCGCGTTTCCCTTTAGATATATACGTGATGGGTCACCTATCGGCGTTCTTTGGGCACAAATACACGCTTTTTAGGGCATGCAGGTATGTTTTCCTTCACCGTTTAGCAAGTGGTAAGTATTAAATACTCTGCACATAAATTCCGAATAACTCATAGGTGCATGCCCGGCCGGCGATCGAACCTGGGTCTCAAAGATTGAGAGGCTAGCTAATATTTCGCCAACGGATCCCTAAATGGAAAAATGATTTTCACACACCCACAATGTTTTTGAACGACCTATCTAACGATACCCCACAATATGGGATAAATGAGAAAAATAAATCATCCCCAATTTACGTGCTTGGGACGGTAAAAAAAAATTTTTCATGATTTTATTTTACCGTTTTGTCAGCGTGATTAATATGTATACTCATGCTAAATTACAGCTTTCTAGTTCTCATAGTCTCTGAGCTAAGTCGCGGACAGACGGGACATGGCGAAACTATAAGGGTTCCTTGTCGGACTACGGAACCCTAAAAAGGAACCATAATGGTGAGACTCCGTTGCCCGTCCGTATGCCCAACCCAATAACCTTTGAACCGTCAAAAATAGAACTTGAATAGCTTTGACTTGCTATAATGGGCTGTAAAAAAAACTTATAAAACATTTGAAATTGCTCAAAATATTGTCACTATAGAAAAGAGAATTAAAAAAGAAAATTTAAAATAGCAATATATTTAATATGTTTTTCGTTTTGTTATCTATTTGGAATTGGCAAGATTTTAAATACCGTTTTCCTGACTTTCCCCAAAACTGTCGAAACACGGAACCCTGGATGTAGGGGTCTGATTTGCACTTGACCAGTTTTTTTATTTATTTTAGTGAAATTTATTATCAATAACACATCACATTTGGATTAGCTGAACGAACATATATTTATTTTTATGATGAATCCGATCCATTATCTGTATTGCGACCTTGTGTTTTTTTCATTGTTTTAGCGGTAATGAAAATTAAGAGAGTTAAGCTGATTCAATGACGCGCGACGCGCTGTAGACATCGAAGCTCGTTATAAGGGTTTCTGAAACCCTAAAAGAGCTATTAGTCTGTTTTTGAAGTGATAACAGTCATAAGTAACCCGGTGACAAAGTGACAAATTCCACACCAAAAGCTATGAACGCGAAATCGTTTTCCTCTAGGACGGTAATTACAATTATTATATTAATTGATATCAAATTATTCAACTAAAGGAAATAGCGTCCGTATTTCTATCACTATCTAATTGTTTAATTAAAAGTGGTTACCTAAGTAACACAAGCGTAATAAGAGCATACAATACCTCTCGTAAAAAGCTTAAAGTATTTTACATATCTCTTGCTCTGTAAGTACACCCTTACAACCCTGAATGCCGGGGTGTATGACTATCATTACAGCATAGGTTTTGGAATTTGAAAAAAGAACTGTCATACTCATACTGCACGAAGAATATTTTTAAAAAGTTAATATTTTTATTCTCGGTATCGATTAATTACTCGAATCGGAATCTAGACAATTTATTTTAAAAAGATTTTATTTTAAATATGGAACTATTTGTTTCCACATCGTATGTTAGATGGAATCGATTTAAAAATCAAACTGGCCAGCAAGATTTGACGCGCTTGCGTGCGTGAAAAAAAAAGGCAGTCTACTAGTAGGCGCGAAAGCATCGCGAAAGTAATTAATTTTCTTGTTTGAGTTCTTTTTCAAAAGTTTTAAACATGTCTAGTGACGAAGACATAGATCTAACGCCCGATTTTATTAAAGAAAGGGCAAAAACAGTTGTCCAAAATATATTACCGCCGAACTCGAAAGAAAGATATGTAAAGGCATACGACGAATTTATGAAATGGCGGTCAGAAAAAAAAGTGAAATCTCTTTCTGAAAGTGTTTTTATATCATATTTTGATGAATTATCTAAGAGGCTACAACCTTCCAGTTTATGGTGCTTTTATTCCATGCTAAAATCTACAATGATGACAAAACATGACGTGAATTTGAAAGATTTTTCTAAACTTACTGCTTTCTTGAAAAGGCAGTCTGACGGCTTTAAAAGCAAGAAATCGAAGGTATTTACTGCAGAAGAAGTACAGAAATTCTTAAATGAAGCTCCGGATGAAATTTATTTAGCAATAAAGGTTTAATAAGTTAACAAAATATTTCACAAAAATACTATGCGAATTTGGTGCCTTTAATACAACTTATGTCTTTTTTACAGGTTGTTCTAATTTTTGGGATATCGGGAGCCTGCAGAACCGTGGAATTGACAAACTTGACAATAGAAAATGTAGAAAAACATAACAAATTACTACTCATAAAACTGCCTAACACGAAAACTAAAATTGACCGGTCATTTGTTGTGCATGAAGAATTTGCAAATTATGTTGAAAAATATCAAGCTCTTCGGCCTGAAAACGTGGATACAAATCGTTTTTTTCTTAATTACAGTAAAGGAAAATGCCACAGACAAGTAATAGGAAAAAACAAATTTACAGGCATGCCAAAGCAAATAGCCACATATTTAAAACTGAGTAACGTAGAGTTATACACCGGGCATTGCTTTCGCAGAACATTAGCGACTATTGGCTGATTCGGGAGCCAACCTCACTCTGTTAAAAAGGCACGGCGGCTGGAAGTCCAGCAAAGTGGCCGAAGGTTATATCGAAGATTCGGTGGCAAACAAAAGCAAAATTACTTCTAAAATAACTGAAAATATAAACTTGAAATCACCACGTCAAAGCACATCATCTGAGCCATTTTTTAATGAAGAAAATAGTACCAGTCAACTGCCGCCATTTACGATGCAAGAACCTCAAGTCACTCAAACTCAAGTCTTATCATCACAAACTCATATTCAAACTATAAATATTCCTAAAAAGAACGTGACCATATCTCTTACAAATTGTAATAATTTTACTATTAATTTTAATTAAATACACATTTTTTTCTTCTTAATAAATGTTCATTGAAACCTGCTGTCTTGTTGTTTACTTACCTCACAATCGATATGTAAAGCAGAGTATTTATCTCGGGCGTAAGCATCAATTGCATACTCGGGTTAATTAGCGCCTTCGCTTCGCTCAGGCGCCAAAAACCTCTTATGCAATTGATGTCATACAGCCCTTGGTTGATAATCTACTAATAATGTTTGTATTAAAGCATTTGTATGTACGTATCTAAACGCTGTATGATAGCCGAAATATTTAATTTAAAAAATATAATTATTTTGAATTTTATTTTTACGGCTATACCGTTTTGGGTGTAAATGTTACCTGAAATGAAATGATGTCGATTCAGCTTATCATAATCTGTCTAAGCAGATCGTATTTTTGTTAAAACTAGTAGGGTCGCCTCGCTCCGCTCCGCTTGCCAAATTTATGCTTCTCCCCGCTTCGTTCATCACCTCCGTATTTTTAGGGTTCCGTACCCAAATCGTAACCAACGGTACCCTATTACTAAGACTCCGCTGTCCGTCCGTCCGTCCGTCTGTCACCAGGCTGTATCTCGTGAACCGTGATTGTTAGACAGTTGAAATTTTCACAGATGGTGTATTTCTGTTGCCGCTATAACAACAAATACTAAAACCGGCCAAGTGCGAGTCGGACCCGCGCACTCCCATACAACAGACATGATTTTTTTGCCATTGTACGGAACCCTTCGTGCGCGAGTCCGACTCGCACTTGGCCGGTTTTTACTTTTGTTGAAAGATTTACGATTTCATACTTTAAAATCATGATATGCCGAATTCAACGATTCGCCGACGACATATTAGACGACAATGTAAGAAGTGATTCATGTACTCGTACATAAATCTATTCTAATAATAAAGTCATTGACGTCCTACCAAATGGACCTCGGGTCTAGTATAAAATTTACCAAAAAAGTGTCCTTCCTTAGTGAAGTGTCAAAATAATAAGAAACAAAACATTTGAATTTGAATCGTATGTCATTGCTGCACGGCTTAATTTTGATTCACGTGTGATTGACACCCTTTTTTAATTTTCAATGGTTTTGGTTCTCTTTTGGTTCGGACACTTTTGAGCACAGACCCGATGTCTATTTATTAGTATAGTACATTCAGAATTAGCTGGCGTCTTTCCACTTGAGACCGTCATTAGCAATAACAATAAGATTAAGTCGTGGCGGGTGAATTCGCCTGAACGAAACAATAAACACTTGTAAAACACGTGCGGCAAGGCGGTGTTTCAAACGTTTTTGATACTTTCCTTATGTTATCTTCCCTTTAATAATATAAGGAAAAAGAAATACCACTCGGTTGTTTTTAAACTTAGAAGAGATTAGTTCAGTGGAAAGTATCAACACTGGTTGGTTTGCAACAAAACAGATAAGGCCGAAACGGCTCCTTTAAAAATGGATGGGCTCTATGAGTGTTTGGTTTATTACCCCTATTGTTTATGTTCAAGTGGAAAGACGCCAGCTAATTCTAAATGGACTATACGTAAATGAATAAAGTAGTAAAAAAGTCGTGTCCGTATATATAAAATATATTTTCTTAACTTAATCTTGTTATTTATTTTGTATTGAAACCAAAACTATTTCCTTTTTTTTTATTTTTCTCTTTCTGTCAGTTCGTATACATGTAGATATGCATGTTCCGTTTTAATCCGAGAACCACTCAACGGATTTTGACGCGGCTATCTTAATTATCATCGTAGTAACCCTGATCACTACGCTATAAGGGGTGTTGATAAAATAACGCCCTAACCGAAAACGGAGCAGGGATTGAACGGAGCCGCGGGCGAAACCCTAGTTATTCACTGACATATTTCATTATTACACATTACAATATGTACTACAAGTAATGCAGATATTTGAGTTCACAATCAAGCAAGACATCATCAGGATAGCAATAATATTTGATCTTGATAGCATAATATAACGTACCCTTGGGAGTACGTATTGCACAAGTAAGTATGTATCTAAAACACTGTTATATAGAATACCTTGAAACAATCGCTTAGTTGCGATAACTATTAGATGCTATCATATACTCGTCCATGTATAAGTATGTACTGTTTACTTTTTCACTAAGAGCTGGTAAAATTATCGTATACAGATATTATGAAGAATTTTAAATTATGACAGGTGTGCAGTTTGTTGAACCTAGAATATGAACAAAGCCAGATTGTCGAGCGTTCTTTTGACGAAAGTAGGATTATCTTAATATTGGAAAAAATATATTTATTGATCTTTTATCTAGGTGATCTACTTATAAACAATGTACTAAGATTTATACTTCTGTCCAAAAACATTTTTCCACCCTCTTTTTTTTGGTTTTCAAACGTTCATTTCAAGACTTTTGTGTTGGACGGGTAATAACATTTTTTCCTAGGGTATGCCCTTAATAAATGGGCTTACAAAAATCTGTGAAATTTAACCAACCACAGTACAGTAATGCGTGAGCACAGCAAAAAGTTACCCGAGGGGAGATGGGATTGTGTTGGAGGAAAGTTTAACGGATGTGGTGAAACTAATTAATCTTCCTATACCTATACAGAAGAAATTGCAAGTGAACGGTCGTACAATTTTGTAGTATTTGTTAAAAAAATAGGCATAACCACAAAATAAAACTAACCGCTGAATTATTTAAAAATATCAATATCATAGGGCATTATTTAAATCTTTATTCTTTATTACACAAAAACAGAAACATAGAAACAGGTTTACAGTGAAACAGTAAGTACATCGGCGTGCTTATCACTAAAAAGAGATTTCTTCCAGCAAAACCAAAAGGAAACATCAACAAAAACAGAAACAAAGTAAACCATACATGTGTACAATAAAAAAAAAGGGTTATTAAAGTGTACAGCGAAAATATTAATAAAATACATATTACGAATATACACACTATAAAATATCAAAGATACGTATGTATATATATATAAATATATATATATATAAATAGAATACATACATTTTAATGTATAATAATATATATACTTACCTATACGGACAGTGAGAGGTAATGTTCTTTCAGCTTTTTTTTAAGGAACTGATAGTATGTGAGTCGCGATCATAAATCATTTATTTGCATAGAAAAGGGTAATACATAAATAGGATGGAACAAAGTAATATGCAGGAAGCGCCTTATTCAGCTAATAGTTACTTAGCATGCAAATATTTCAAAAATAGCAATAAAAATTAAAATGTCACATATAGGTACTTATTTCGTTTGTTAGAATTTTATTTACATAATTTA
Organism: Ypsolopha scabrella; assembly: GCA_910592155.1. NCBI lineage: Eukaryota > Metazoa > Arthropoda > Insecta > Lepidoptera > Ypsolophidae > Ypsolopha > Ypsolopha scabrella. The sequence goes on along the minus strand of OU342968.1, from coordinate 9,530,819 downwards.
CAACAACACACAAAGTCACCTAAAAAGAGTTTCGCAAAATCACAAGCAATAACCAAAACCTACGAATCCAAGAATTCTTCGAGAGAATAAAAAGTATTTTCGATTAGCCATTTTCGTCAGCATCGATTAATTTTGTGGCAATTTGTTATAAATAGTAAGACACAAGATATATTAATATAAATAGTAACACATATGAAGATATTAATATTAGATAAGCGCATGGGCGACGTTATTCACGTCGCAGGCCTGGGGGTCGTGTCTTTTAATCGTGTTTAATAGTGAAAGACACAACCAAACCCACCCGCTTTTTAGTTATTCTACAGTTATATAGTGTTACTATTCTTTCCAAATACCAAAGTAGATCAATTCTGAGCGTAAATAATTACCGTCCTACCCAAACAGATTGGTAAGCTTTATAAATAAGGAATAAAGTCGTTTTTCAAGAGGCAATGTGTCCAAATCTCGTGGTAGTGCCTTCGCATTGAATTCTGAATTCCTGGAAATTTGACCAACCGCAGTTCAGTTATGCCGTGAGCACAGCAGGAAAAAGTTGGGAAAACCCAGGGGAAGATGGGATTTTGTCGGAGGAAAGTTTTACGGATGTGGTGAAACTAAATAAGTAATCTTCCTATACCTACCTATACAGAAGAAATTGCAAGTGAACGGTCGTACAATTTTGTAAAATTTGTTAATATAAATAAGTATCTATTCACGACGTGTAACCATGAGGGGATCTCAGAGGTGTTACAGAGTGTCAACTTTGACTCGAATAGTTAACACTGGTACACCCACGTTTCGCAAATAGTTTTTGTCGCTTTTTACACCTTATGACGAAACCATGCCACGAAGCGACTTGTCCTATGAGAAGCCGTACCGGGAGATTGCAGGCAGTTGTTACCGTTACAGTCTGTTACAGACTTCCGTACACTTGCGTTAGACGAAGACCAGGTCGCCGTATGCCGACCAAATTGGCGACATACTGAAGAAGGGCAAAGTAAAAAAGTGCCCGGAACAGAAGAGCTTGTATGACTAGATTAATGGATGTAGAACAATCAAAAGAGGTGTGTCAGGATCGTAGCACATGGAAATCTGTAGTCTCTGCCTATCCCTTTGAGAGACACGCGTGAGTATATGTATGTATGTATGTTTGTATGTTGGTATGCGCTTCTTCTTTTAACTATCCCACTTACGATTTTAGACGTGTGAAAAAAATATTCCTAATATTTTTAGTTCTGAAAGTCGATAAGTAATGAGCGTTTGCTGCTGGCAGTGGATATTTTGTTCCAATTTCCGTAACGCGAATGAAAATAATCTCAACCGGAAATTACGAACACAGCGACAATGTACTGCCGATCTTATTAAACATCGCATAAATTATGATGACCGCTATTAATTAATAGTAAATCTTTATTACACAACAGCGGTCACAGTAATGTATAACTGGTTACCATGGTTGCGCACGCGCAGATTACACAACGCGCAGTGAGAGCCGCCTGGATTAGATATTGAAAGTTTTACTTGACCTGAAATACTGGCTGGGCATGCAAATGTTACTGGGATACCCGTTTTCACTAATGACGAACAAGGCGATGCGGCCCCCCTCCCCCCTGAGGGTTGGTAAAACGCGTTTTTAGGGTTCCGTATACGGAGAGTACCAAACGGGACCCTATCACCAAGCCTTCGCTTGCTGTCTGTCCTTCTGTCACAGGGGTCTACAGCTTCAACCGTAATAGGTAGAAAGATGAAAGTTTCACAGAATACTTGTGACTATGCCCTCTATCACGACAAATAATAAAATATTAACAAAACTGAAATTTAAGGAGGAGCTTCATACAAGAAATCTCGAAAAAGTTGCATTATTTTAACGTTATTTGTTTTGGCTCTTACTTAAAGACGTTAATACATACAAGTTCTACATTAGGTCAGGTTGAAGTACATACCTACTCCGACGTAAAATAAAAAAGTAGGGTTCCTTACGCAGAGGGTGCCAATTTTTTTGCCAGGCGCTACCATTTTAGCTGCTCGTATGCTTACGTAGCCTCGATGTCGCTTTAGCGTTGTTACTGTTATTTACCATAATATTTTTCGGGTTCCCGAGTTTCCGACCCGTACACAGGTACGACGTCTGTCGCCCCCCCCCCCCTCCCCCACCTCTAGCAGGTACTGTGGCTTTCGGACCAAAGAGTAAATAAAATAATTGTATATGATTCCACATATAAGATTATTTTATTTAGGTAATCTTTGGTTTCACTTAATTACACATTCATTAAAAAGTTGATTCGCGCGTATTATTTTATTAAAAAAAACAAAACTTGGCTAATTAGAACATCGAAAAAACATTTAATTTACTTATGTATGCGGCTTAACCTTTAGTTTTTGTTAATATCAAAGAAATCACCGCTGACCCAGTTTTACCACTTATTAGGTAGTGCAATATGGTAAGTAGACCTGCCCCTAGATTATGTATCGTTGAGTCGGTTGCCAACTGGTTGCCAAACATTGAAAATAAAATTTATATTAAATCGAATTCCGGCTATCCAAGGATACGTGCGTACTTAAAGTGACGTCACAGTTCGTGAACAGCTCAACACACATGAGGTGATTTTGAAAATTCCGTTTTTATCAATGTTTTTAGTTGTCAATCAGTTGGCAACCAATACAACATTACATAAATGCCCGCTGGAGTTTTTCATCGATATTAGATTGTACAGTAAAGAAAACTCGGAGAAAAAGACGAAACTTTCCCCCATCGAAGTCCACGTGAGACGACAAAATGATTGGTAACACGAATTAAAAACCTACGCACTTCTTGTCTTCTCTCTCCAAGTCCAAACAGAACACGTGATAATAGAAAACACGTGAAATCCGTGACATGAATGGGGATCGTAATTGATTTTGGACAAGTCTCGGTTGTTACCATCTAATTGCACGGCAGACGCGATTCTGACGTGCGGATATAATTCTCGTAAATCGTGCATGAAGAACACCAGACGCGTTTGCATAAAATTCATAGCTGAGAAATACTATCAGGGAAAACTGCGCAGACCCGCTATTTATTCTAATCCCTGTGAAAATAAGAGCGTAAATTAGGGGTAGGGAAAGATTCGTTCCGCGGAATTCGTGCTCTTTTTTTTGGTGGCGACTCGTGCCGCTGTTTTTTACCAGTGACGATTCGTGCTTTGTTGAAATGATTCACTAGTAAATTGGCAATGCTTCTCAAAAATAGAAAAGTACAGTTTGTGTAAAAAGTGAAAATAGTATAAATTAATTTAAAAAAAAAACATCAGTCATGTTAATTCTTATAACTAATAATAACACGGAAAAAATAATGATTAGAAAAATTTAGCTGTCATTCAGACTTTTGTTTTAATTTTACTACTTCTAAATCATTTAATAATTTTGCGATCAACATTGGACTCCGGTGCCAACAACGCAAAATCGATCTTAAGCGCACTTAATCTATTTTACTTCTATTTATTTATTATTTTTGAAATTACTTTTGTGACCGGTAGTACTTCAATGTGAAATAAATGAACATGTTTAATGTTGTACGGCACGAATCTACACCAAATAAGGGGACGAGTTTACATCTAGTGAATATATTTTAATAACGGAGCACGAATCTACACCAAAAATAAAGATTTTTGGCACGAGTTTACACGGCACGAATTTCGCGGAGCACGAATCTTCCCCAACCCTAAATTAGGTATGCGGAATTCCATAATACAACGATTTTTGTCACTGCGTACTAAGACCCCTAAAGAATCGCCATACTGTTACAAATGACCAAGTAAATTGTGTCACTATCTCCCGGTCTATATTTTTACTCATCTGATTGACACCTCGCTTGATGTCACTCTCCCACTTTCTAAGCGATCGCGTTCATCCTAGGTCTCATCGACGCTTTCCATCAGGCGCGGTAGTGGACAAGCGTAAGCAATAACGGAAGTATACAAGTGTACATGTAACGGGTTATATGCTATAAAATTGGTTTAACTAGGTTTACCCGAATAAACTTAGAATTACCGAAGCTCCTGGGTAAAGTCCGAAAATTCGGCGTTTACCCGAATAGGTACTTAGGTCAACCCCACGCTGGTTGGATAGTTTTAGTTGTAAAGAGGTCTTCTCGCTTCGTTCAGCTCTCGATTTATTTATCACATAGTCTCCTCGTTCCGCTTTGCTTCGCTCGTCGTCGTACCTATTTTTGACCAATTTAGTTTTTAAATTTCTATATTTATTTAACAATGGTGTCGATTCGGTGTATTTGACAGGTCTAACCTTAATTTTAAGGGTCCCGTCCTTGTCTTTTCGATACAGAAAGAAATAGACAGAATGCTTAGGTTAAGTTTAGTTCTGTCAAATAAGTTAGGTCGCGTTACTCCGAAACGACACCATTACTCAACAAGTGTTTGGTAGACCGGATCCAAATTCTCGGAGTTTATACAAAGAATTTAGATAATTCCAAGTTTACCTGATAAACCTCGTTCTACCAATTTTTTTAAAATTAAGATGTGTTCTAGCATTATCCGTGACATAAACCTGAAAGCGTGCAGACAACGAAGATAATTAATCATAGAATCACTAGTACGTTTTTATGAAGAACTTCAATAAATTTCAACTATGTACGAGGAAATGTCTGTGAATTTGTAGCACGTACGTCACGGTATTAATAATAGTTAAAAAACAGGTTGTTTTGACAGGTCACTTTTTATATCACATTAGTTCACCGCTCGATAGACCAGCAAACCGGTCGGACTTGAAAGTGAATTTGAGCAACACGTTTTACTTTTAGCGGCGGATAGACGGCACGTTCCGATTAGCAGTTCCGTCACACCGGGCCAGCATAATCGGCCCATGTGTGACCGGTGATGCCGTAACTTTCGCAATTTCCTTTCGCTTTTTTTAACTTCCTTTTTTGTCGTACACTTACGGTGCCGTCAATAACCACTTGGTTTCATACAAACACCGTACACTGAAGTTATAAATAATTACTGATTTTATACATCTACACCTTAAATTGACGTTATTTATTATCGGGTAATACCGTTAGTGTTAGATAATTTAAAAATAAAAATATTACACAAAAAAAAATTACGCAATTAATTAAAATTCACTGCATTGCAATAATTCTGAAATGTATTCAGTTTCAATCGTAGAACCTATAAAGGTACCTATATAAATAGGTAATTTTCAGCTAAAAACATTTTCATTTATTTTATACGTATTGTTTCGCAATGAAAAAGATATCACAGAAAGGTTTTAGTATTGTCTTGTTCCTCCAAAAGCAGAAGTATTTGTAAAAAAAACTCATAAACAAAAAATATAACAATTATAAAATAAAAGCGTTATAGAACAAGACAGACAGAATTCTTCGAATACCCTCCCCTTAACTGAAAACAATCTACGAAGAAAATCGTCAGTATGATTTTCAAACGTAGCGTCATAGTTTCTGTGGTAGCGTGCCGCTAACGAATATCAGGTTGCTATTGTTATAGGCTTTTTGTCGCAAACAATTTCCTCAAAATGAGCCACTTTTATTACTGTAGGGATACAGCAACTGTATTTTATATTATTTTTATTTCAATTTATCACATAGTTCGCCACGAAAGTTAGACGTGGCTATCGCTAAAAGATATAAAGCATTTTTCAAATCATTGTCATAAGTCATAACTTAACTCATAATCATTATTGTATTTTGTTGTTAAGGGGCTTCACAAGCTAAACTGCGTTTAGAGACATTTATGAATCGCTTTAAACTTTCTATATGAATATTACAAAAATTCGCAAAAAAATATACGACAAATATAACATTTAGTGACTGTCTCATCTCGTTATTGTGATATTTTAAAACCATAAAAGGTTTATCAAGAAAAAAAAATTTCTTTTAAATTATTTAAAACAGATAAAATGCTTGAACTTTTTTTATTCGAAATAGAACAGGTTAAAACTTATACACAGATAAGAGCAATACAAAAATCTAACATAATGATGTTTAAAACTTGTAAGTATTAAATTTAGCATATATGAAAACTATTATTTACTCTATTTTGCGCTATCTGGCGACACAGCGATCTTCGTAACAGCCACTTTGCAATGCAGACTGATATGAACGTTATTTCAATGACCTTTCTGTCGATATTTGTACCGAACCACATCGAGCTACTAATTTGCTAACTCGGTCTGTAGGAAGGCGCCCTGGAGGCCATAACCACACCATTATAATTATAATACTGTACCATACATAACATAACTTAGGTTTTCGCCTACCTTGGTCTCTAACATTACTCAATATTTATGACTAGCTTTTGCCCGCGGCTCCGCCCGCGTGTTATTCGGTTTAACGACATGCTTTTTTCCGGGATAAAAAGTAACCTATGTGTTAAGTTGGGGTATAAACTATATCCATTCTAAATTTCATCCAAATCCGTCCAGTCGTTTCAGCGTGAAAGAGTAACAAACATACACACACACACACAAACTTTCGCATTTACGATATTAGTGTGAAGTGTGATGAGATAACATAGCCTTGTCTTATTTCTCCACAAACGATTAAGGACCGCGCTAATTAGACACCTGATTTTTCAATGATATTGGTCTATCCTACAGGAACCATGCATTTTTCCGGGATAAAAAGTAGCCTATGTGTTAAGTTAGGGTATAAGATATATCCATTCTAAATTTCATCCAAATCCGTTCAGCCGTTTCAGCGTGAAAGAGTAACAAACATACACACACACACACGCACAAACTTTCACATTTATAATATTAGTAGGAAGTAGGATTATTATTACTTTTTAGTATAAGATTTATTTTATAAGTTACTAGGTTAAGTGTGTAAAATGTTATATGTACAGTGAATAAATAACTTTATTTAAATTTTTATTATCAGACAAGGTTCATGTGGAGCCTTATCCTTATGCGTTTAAAAATAAAATATAGGCTATAAAAACATATGTATAAGCAAAAAACGCTTGGATGCTTTTTAAAGAATGCGAGACGTATAGATAGGTATATAATACACAGCCTGTAGAAAGCGCATTGAACACGTACGGAATCTCGATCGAGTCATCAAGACGTGATCGCCAAAGACCTTGCCAGCCAGGAAGGATGGATGCACACAGCATCACCTTTAATCCGAGGATAATAACGGCCAATTTGCATCGTCTCGGTTGTCCAGCTGCACTGGAGGGCTTAGCTTGCACAATTTTATTTGTACTTGTATCGCCAAGGCCGGCGCAACGAACAAAGACTCCGCATTAGCGCTGGATTAGCAACTAAACGCTTGTTTTTTTTTTTGTCGATGTAGCTTCCGACTACACTAGATCATTTAAAACCTTTTTATGGACATGACTTCACATGACAGGGTACGAAGTATGAACATACTATCGACTCAATATGTATGGAAATGTAGCTCTCATTTCATAGCACTAAGAGTTGTCGTTTAGAATTTATCGAGTTTATCTGTTAAAATCGAATATGCAGATGCCCGTCGCTGACATGAGAACGCAACGTTAGGTCGAGGATCTTCAAAAATTGTTTGTTTACCGAGTTTTTAAGGTCACAGAGTGAACAAATATTGACTCTCACCTCTTCATCTTCATAGAAGTCGACCGTGGTGTGGTGTTTGCTCTGTGACTGTTCGACGGTACTTAGTTTCACTTGCCGCGTGTCGCCCTGGTCCAATACTGGAACAAACAGATGATATATTTAAAATTTTACCAACATATACTGAGCTACATAGACGTATAAGTAGGATCCTTATCATTTCGTTATTTGAGTACTTGTATGTCACACTAATAAATCATAGATCTCATTAACCAACAGTTACAATATAAATCTGAAACTTGACTCAGACATACTAGTCGTCAACCAAAAAAGATAAATAATATCGGAAAATACTTTTTTTTTTAAATCAGCGTACGTATTATTGTACTTTTTTTGCTCCAAGCGTCTCGTGTTGGGGGCTCAAAGGTCCCTTAAAAAACATTTTAAGGTTCCGTTAAAATTCTGAAAAAACGGTGAAAACAGTACATATAGGTAGAAATATTGTTTTACAAAAAATCGCGGAAAGACAAAATATTTTTTTTCATAACCTAGCATTTACTATTTCTTTTCATCTATGAGGGCCAAGTCAAAAGCACCCAAAATAGAAGAACATGTTTATATGACTCGATTTATGGACGTGGAAGAAGCAAAGAGAAGGGTCAGGTTCGTATCAGATGAACATGTGTGGTCTCTGTCTATCCCTCCCGGAGAAAGGCGTGAGTATATGTTATATATGTCTAACTACAAATACAAAATAATATCTGTTCCGTGTAAAACGGTACAATAGTTTTTCTCAAAATATCTCAATAACTTGTTATAATATAATGCTTTTACATTTACATAATAATTTAATACTGATATTAAGTAATAAGAATTCAATAATTTGCAAGTTATGTAAGTACCGATAAGTATAACTGACGACACAACTTAGACGTAGCATCAGTCAAGTTGTCGAAATCTGTCACTTCCGAACCGAATGTTGATAAGTTTGTGTTAACATCGTTTTTGCCTAAATCAGTAATAAACATTGGTGATTTTGAAGGTGATTTTGAAGTCACACTCTGTTCGGGTGTGATCGGTCGTATTTTCAGTACAAATGCTACGAAGCCCTCGATTCATGTGGTTGGCCAATTATTCAGTTTATTGGTCGAGTAGGTAAACAAAGAGAGACAGAAAAGATAAAATAAAATGGCTGATGAAGTTTTTTAATAAAAAAATACTCCCAGAAATCCTTTACGTCTATAGTAAAGTTGTTGACCGTCCTTTGTTCAGGAAGCAGACGCTTTATTTTCGTTTACGTAAAATAGCCACAAAACCTGTTCCTGCTTCCATTTATAATGATTTTATTTATATCAGAGACGCATTAATATTTATGAAATATAAATCTGTTTGATACACACCCAGTTAAAAGATGTAACGCCGAAAAACACAAAGCCTTAGAGGTTGTAAATTTTATTGCGATACACACAAACACATATACGGTGACATTTATTTATGCAGCCAAATTCATACCGAAGACTCGGTAAGTAGTCTGTACCAATGTTCGATTAACCTTTTTGGAAAATTCAATAATATTGTTTTCCTTTTTCCTACAAAGGCAGCTTTAGTCAGCCCCGAGTATTGACAATTGAAAGTCGAAATATTTTGTTCCGAATTACGCAAAAAATGTTATTAATCCGTGATACTGATGATCAGTTACAAAGCCTCTAGTATAAATAAATGTCGCCTTGCATACATGAATAACTGACTCATTCATTTCGTCATTAGCAAAATATTATTTGGTAATTATCGTTTCGTCCGGTATACGGTGAGTCAGTACCGACTTGACCAACCGGAGCCTACAAGCTGGCACACCCTCGCCGCCGGTCGAATATTTCCTTCATAACGTCAACCAAGGACTTGTTAAAGCAATTTACAATGAAATACGGGTGACAGAGTCTGCTGCAGTCCAATCGTGCTATCGAATCTACCAGATATATTCATCTTATAACAAATCCAAAATTTGTAACAGCCACTTGTGAATTTATTGGTAAATTTTATTACCAACTTGAAAACTAAAACAAAAGACAATAATGTTTAGACGTTATTGTTTTTCATACCATATATACTTTTATACGTATTCGTGCGACAGAATGAACTAAAAGAACTAATATAACTAGGAACTTATAAAAACAGAAGAACTGTGTTTACAATGCCATTACCCATTTCGGCGAAAACTGCCAGCGGCCTCACAGAATGAAAACAACCTATACCTTTAAAACAATTCCAATTTATTTATTCCTTTGTTTTAAACCGACCCTATTCGACGTTACAAAACTACAAATAAGTACTACATATAGGTATATAGGTACAGTTCAGATTAAATCTTCAACCGGTATTTAGCTTTTACTTCTTTGTGTAGGTGGCTGCCAGTGGAGCCTAGACACAAGAAAACCAAATCGATTGAAACTGCTTTTCATTTACATTTAATTTATAATTTTACTACGTACGGTCTTATAATTTTATAACATTTTACAACTTTATTTTGCTTTTATTTTCAACCTGGCCTAGAGTTTCAAAAACAACATTTTCAGCTAAAATATTATTTGTACATCATTCACAGGTACAGAAAAGCTTTGTTCAAATCCTTTGTGTTCACGTATACTCGAGCGGCGAGCTAGACACGAGCGGGTGTTAATAGATACTACAAGTTGAATCGATTTATTCCAACCGGCAACCCTTATTGTAAAGAAATAAGAGTCACATTTTTAGGGTTCCATACCTCAAAATAAAAAAAAACGGAACCCTTTTACGATCACTCTGTTGTCCGTCTGTTAAGACCTTTTTTCTCGGGCCCTGTGAGAGATATCAAGTTGAAACGAATATCTCCTATAAAATACTGCGGACCCATGATGCTAAAAAAAAATTAAAGCTTCTAACTTATCGCGAAAAAAGTTATTGCGTGGAAAACCTATACTAGAGCACTTCCAGTTGACTTAGAAACTTAAAATTCCGTTCACAAGTAGGTTTTATTTTATTTTTAGGGCTTCGTACCTGAAGAGAAAAAAACGGAGCCCTTTATAGAATCACTTTGTTGTCCGTTTCTCTGTCTGTCAAGACCCTTTATCTCGGGAAATCGTGGAGGTATCGAGTTGAAATTAAAACCATATACTCAAATGTACAGTCCCTTGAAGTTGTAAAAAAATCAAACTTCTAAGTTAACGTGAAAAAAAGATACAGCTGTTTATGCCGCAAAAAACGTATATTTATACACTCTCAAGAGAATCAAAATTTATAGGGTATTTTCCGTTGACCTAGAACTATGAAATTTGGCAGTAATACAGTCTTATACTAAAGTATAGATATTTATCAAGTTATTAGATATGTCAGAAAAAATATTGATAGTCTCCCGAGGCTTGGTGTGGACACTCTGTTGAAACCAGAAACAAACATAAACTAGCTTTTCCAAAATTCAGACTTGCCGAGGTAGGTACCTCTTTTGTAGGACATGGTATAAGATTTTACAATAAACTTCCAAAGGAGGTCCTTACTTTTCCTGAAAATAAGTTTAAATTATACATTAAACAGGGACTACTTAAAAAGCTTATTATAAAATCAATGATTATCTGGACGATAATGAAGCATGGTGTAATAAATAATAATAATCTTTATCAAAATTGTGAGTCATAATTAGCAAATTTTAATACGAAATGTTTGATTCCTCTAAAGGCTAATCTTAAGCCCTTTATAGTTAATTAATATGTAAACTGACTTTGCTCCAAAAGGTAATAGACAATGTAAGACGGATTGACTAAGATCAATATATATTTTTTTTCTCTCTTGGACATAATTCCTATGGTTTTATATTTGCCTTTACTTAAGTAGGTATAAGAAAATTGTATAGATTAAGGTTATGTCACAAATGAAAAAAAATCATGTTTGCTAAGTTTCTTGCCCTTCTTCTTAGCAATACTAATCGAATGGTGCGGATGGTTAGGCATTATGTATATATAATATTTTATTCCTATATTTCTTTACTTTATGCAGGTTTATAACTTTATTACATTTTAGTAGCCCAACCTTAATATTTTTTGGATGTGTTTCCCGTATTTATTTACCAACTTCTTTGTTCGTTGCATCATTTATATATAATATTTTTATTCCTAGATTTCTCTATTTTATGTATGTGTATAAATTAATTTTTGTAGCCCAACCTAAATATTTTTTGTATGTATTTCCCTTATTAGTATAAACATATTATTTTTTTATTCTAAAGATATTTATTGTAAAGATTAACTTTGACTTGTAGAAAGTATACTTTATGTATCTATTTTACAAAATAAATATTTTGATTTGATTTGTATAGGGGAAAATCTGAAAACTATAAATTTTTAATTAAATCATAAAAAATATAGTGTTTAACGGAGCCCTCTGTGGGCGAGTCCGACTCGCACTAGTCCGGTTTTTTATTTTAAATTCGTGTTTTAAAGGGTATGTACGGAACCCTTAAGGCATGAGTCCCACTCGCACTTGACCGGTTTGGTTGTTTATCGAATAGATGTCGAGACGATAGCAATACGTATTCGTACTAAGGATCTAGCACCTCATTACCATTCCGGAGACGTTCGCCAGCTGTCTCCGGCGAGTGTGGCTTGTTGGAGACTTCATCATCTGCTGCATACATTACTGCTCATACGACAACACTTGGCTACAATAATGTTTAAGGCGAACCTCTCGTTTGTTGGAAAGGATCTTGTGTTTTTTCAAATCTTTTGTCAAATGCTCGTAGAGGTTATTTCCTGAGAATCTCAAGCTTTTTTGATTTCGAACCTTGCGATTCTGCGTTTTGTGAAGTCGATTCTGAAGGCTTTAGTGCTGTCAGAAGTAATTCCAAAGCTTCTATTCATGGGCGTCGAAAGACGAAAGTCTAGGGTGGGGCGACCTCTTTCAAATATCAACGGGATCTATAGTTGAAAAACAAAAAAACGTATTTTTGTACGAACAAAAACTGCCGATCGGTCTTGTCTCTCGTATGTCCGATGTATGTGCACTTTTTACTATTTTTTACTGTCTCATTCCGTTTCCAGTGGGGGGGGGGCTGACTTTATTTCGAAATCAGCGGCTGCAAGTCATAAATGTATACTACGAAAGGATTAGGACTGGGTACAAACTTTCAGCATCTAAATAGTAAGATAATCATCTGATTAGTCAGTTACATTGACAACCAAATAAACAAGGAATATTTATACACACGTCGATCGATTGTTGCAAAAAGTCAAGTCACAATATCCTTTCGATAACAATGAACTTCCGTATTCATTTCGTGACCATTTATGTAATTTTATTTATGTAGGTACTCGTAAAGACAAGACAAAGGCACGAAATGTTACAGATTACGTTCTAGGTATTAAGACTCTCTGTAAGAGGACACGTTATACCCTAGGAAAAAATATTATTACCCGTCCAACGCAAAAAGGCCAATGTCAAATACTTTATTAGCTTTTGATAGAGGCTATTATTCGTTAGCTAATTGACCTATTTGTCTAGGACGCGTAATACTAATAATTACGCACGAAACAGCAGATCGGAGGGCTTTTAGCTAATACTGAAATATTTTGTAGGGAAAAAAATACTGGATTTAAGTAAAAAACCTTTATATACATATTACCTATTTTATGAAAAAAAAAATCAAGTTGATCTCTTTAACGCGTTCTAGAAACAAACGTTTGAAAACCAAAAAAAAGAGGATGGAATACATTTTTTTTTGACAAAAGTATAAATCTTAGTACATTGTTTATAAGTAGATCACCTAGATAAAAGATCAATAAATCAAATATATTTTTTCCAATATTAAGATAGTCCTACTTTCGTCAAAAGAACCCTTGAAAATCTGGCTTTGTTCATATTCTAGGGTCAGGTACAGCCTTAAGTCCAAAAACGATAGGTACCGGATGTGATGGATAAATCACCGAATCCGGCCTGCACCGGGAAATCCCTTCAGCAAGAGAAACTAGTAATGGTTATAGTTATAGGGAAGGAGACGGCGGCATGCCTTTTCACCGCATTACCTTTATAATTAGGTTACGGTAGCATAGTTTGTTTGGTGATTGATTTGTTGGACTTGACGGACAAATTAAAAAGGCTACATAAACCTGAAAATAAAAACAATGATGTTAAGAGTATATTGGCAGCGCTAAACATCATAATGCTAAGGTTGAGATTCAGATTCAGCGCTCTAAAGTCAGGGACTTCGCTACGTTCAACTTAAATTATGTAATGTGAATAATGGAATGACTAACTCCAAATGTACTACGGTATTGTAAAATTATTTAAGAAAAAAGATTTTCCTTATGATGCTGGTCACACTAATATTATAAATGCGTTCATATAGTTTGTGTGTGTGTGTGTTTGTTTGTTACTCTTTCACGCTGAAACGGCTGAATGGATTTGGATGAAATTTAGAATGGTAATAGCTTATACACTAACTTAACACATAGGCTACTTTTAGCTCCGGCAAAAGCTAGTGTTCTATAAAAGTCATAATTATGCCCGTTTCTTAGTTGGTTCCATCCATCCATCCATCAGCCTGTTTCGTCCACTGCTGGACATAAGCCTTTCTAGGATTTCGCCACTCTTGGCGGTCCTTCTGGAAGAAATGCCCTTACTCACACACGCTGGGCAAGCGGGTTGGTGAGCGCGGTGCCGAAACCCTTGCATCAGTGACGCCGCTGCCCGTCACCAGTTTGTTTTATATAAGGCTCGGCAATTGGGGATGGATAAACCGCCATCCATCGGTCCCAGGCAATGGTGGGCCGCCTGGTTTTGCCTGAGAGCTGTTCTACTCTTTGTTATCCATTTGGTTATATATTGGCAAATAACTAGACGGTACATAACCGTTACCTGGGAACTCCACGAGCCATCTTCATAATTCACCAACCAAGTACCAAGGATAAATGTACTACATATTGAAACATGAGTAGTCGGTTTTCCCGTTGTAAATTTAATAGCCAATATAATAAATAAGTATCTTACGATATGACGTGGAAAACAAGACAATGACAATGTCTGGGATAATACTACAGGTTTCACGAGGCAAGTAAAAACTCTTAGTACCAATCTATAGAATTAAAGATATTGTTCGATCGATATTGCTTCCTAGAAGGACGCATGCCGACCAAATTGGCGACGTACTGAAGAAGGGCAAAGTAAAAAGTACCGGGAATAGAAGAGCTTGTATTCAGACTGATAGATGTAGCAGAACCAAACGAGGCGTGTCAAGGATCGTAGCACATGGAAACCTGTAGTCGCTGCCTACCCCTCTGGAAGACAGGCGTATATGTATGTATGTTCGATACTATTGCTGATTTCTATTGACAAAATCTTGACTATAAAATTTTTGGTTTTAGTGCTGTCAAAACTAAATTTGTCTAAGTAAAAACTCTTCTTCAACAGCTTCTATTGTTAACACTAAATACCAATTTTGGAATGAAGAAAATTTAGTTTTCATAGCACTAAAACTAAAATTACAACCTTCAAAATCGGCTTTAATCTCCAAGTAATCATTAAAGTTCAGTTTCATAGCTCAGCCATGTAGGGAAGCAACGAGAGATGAAATCAAAACATTCACTTTATGGATAGATCGTCTTGGGTTGTGAGCTTGGAAGTGATGGACGACATACGGTATTGATGTCGCAAATCGCCTCGTCTTTGGTGTCACCCGCCCATTTTTGGTGTGGAATACGGCATACCATACACATCGGTTCTACATGGAAATAAAGACGACTATTCCATTGGTGATGCAGTGTAAAATACACTCTCTTTCAAGATCGTAAGAGTCTGAAATGTGGAGGCACTTATTCCAAATCTGCATAGCAAGTACGTACGCATCGATTCGATAAATTTGACAGATAAACTCGATTAATTCCAAACGACAACTCTTATTGCTACGAAATAAGAGCTACATTTTTGTTTTCGAAGCGAAGTCGAGTCTATAGCATGCTAAGGTGTTTCAGAATGTAACTTGATTGTCTGTGGTCCTGGTCCAGATTGTCTATGTACAAGATGTCATCCGTTCATGTTAGAATAAACAGTAATAATTAAAAATCAATCTTTTATTAACTTAAACATACTTGGTTGGTACCAAGCACGTATCCAGGCGGGGCTGATGGATAGATGGATTACAGAGGTTTCTTTCACAATTCATATAGGTAGTTGTTTCAATGAATATCCCCCCCAAAACAAAAGTCTGGATACGTGCCTGGTTGGTACCCTGTTAAAACACTTAGTTAGTATTAAATTCTGCGGCTGTCATGTTAATTTCGAAGATCTGCGTAGTTTCTACAGACTTTGTATTCAAAATAGTAGCTGCGGTATGCAAATGAAGTTCTCGTTGTAACGACCTGCGGCCTTTGTAAATATTTATAAAGATATGTATTTTATTTGGTCATTATACGCATAGGCTCGCATATATTAAACATCAGTAACTATAAAAAGGCAACCCGTATTAATCATGACCTTCTTTGTCCGTATGTACCAACTCTTCAAGCTTTACGCCTTTTATCTACTGAAACCACATTTTCATACCTTTCCTAAGAAAAATGTTAGCTATGTACATACAATGTAATATAGAAACTATTAGTTCAGTTGAAAAACTCGAAATATGAAATACATAGTGGAATTGCTACATAAGTCCTCATTTTTTTAACATTTTGAGCCAGCGTGTTATTTGATAGGGATTAATTCGTTCAGCAAGATAAATAGAATATGTAGTTTTAGTAAATGCCAACAATCCGTTTCTATATTAATAAAAAGTAGTATCTGTACATCGAATATTCATTTTAATTTTAAATGAAATGTATTAGTTAGTATTGGTACTGCAGCTAAAATTACCATTTTCAGAATTTTTATTTGTCTGTATGTATTGAATGTTCCCTCAACGGATTTGGATGCGAGTTTCATTATTATCATCGTGGTGAGTGACCCTCGTCAAAGATCAAAAAATCACGAAATGTCACAACGGGGGAGGGGGGAGGGAGGCTCTAGTGAGATATCTCTTATTCGCCATAGTCTCGTGTAAAGATATTAAGTTTTTATGTGGGGTTGTATACATTAGTCCATCATCGAATGATAGAACATATATTAATTTATTCAACGTTATCGAAAACATAGTAAATAAGTATTCTAAGCTGGCAAAAATTACTATCGGCGATTTTAATTTGAATTCTTGCGGTATAAACCCCTTGCTTCAATACAGTTGTGTGTTAGAAATATGTAAATTTCAACAGTTAAATGAAATAAAAAATACCTTTGATGGTATTTTAGACCTTGTACTGAGCGATCTAGGCAGTGCACGTGTGGAGGTGAGTGGGGACGTGGAGCCGCTCGTGCGTCCGGACGCGTACCATCCGCCGCTGGAGGTCCGCGCTCTGTTCCCGCGCCGCTCCCCTGTCCGCCCGCTGCCGCCGCCGCGCCCGCCCGCTCGCGCTAATGCCAGTCACTTTCCGCCTCAGTGGAATTTCCGTAAGGCCGATTTTAGTGCACTATACGCTTCTATTGCGTCAATTTCATGGAGTGGATTCTATGAAATGGGTGACGTAGATCAAGCAGTCGATTTTTTCTATAAAAAGTTGTATCAGTGTATAGATGATTGTGTTCCTAGAAAAATGCGTAGTGGGAAGGCCACGCGGTACACTTATCCTGTGTGGTTTACTCCCGAAATTATACGCAACATTAAAAATAAGTTTTTTCATCTGAAACGATATAAAAAGGAGGGGAAGGAATTTAATAGGGAGATGTTTCGTTACTACCGAGCCAGAGTAAAAGAACTTATAGACTTGACTTATAACGACTATATTAGACGAACTGAAAAAGATATTAGTAGTGACCCGACTCAATTTTGGAAATTTATCAGAGACCAACAGACTACCAGACGGACCTGTGACAAATATGAGTATGAAGATAAACCTGTATCAGAATTTGAGGCAGCGGACGCCTTCGCTTCGTACTTTCAATCTGTATTCCTTCCCGACCGACCGACACTGGACGCTGAGGCCGCCGAGCGGAGCGCCGGCCCTGGTGTGAGCTCGTCACGCGTCGCTATCGACAGATTCACGGCTGTCGATCTTAGTTATGCTGTCCGGCGATTAAAAGCTCGATCCTCTCCAGGTCCAGACGGAATTCCGCCTTACGTCGTTAAGGACTGCCTATCGACCCTGGAAGAGCCACTTCTATTTATATGTAACTTATCTTTGAAGCTCTCTGTGTATCCGCGTAAATGGAAAACTTCCAGAGTAACACCTATACCCAAGGGTGACTCCAGATCTAAAGTAGAACACTATAGGCCTATAGCCGTGCTCTCAGTCCCTGGGAAGATTTATGAGTCTATGATTAATCACAGAGTTATGCAACAGATACGGATTTTCCTTTCTGACTGCCAACACGGTTTTCGTGCAGGTAGATCCACTTCTACAAACCTAATTAACTTTGTTAATTATGCTACAACGTCTATGGATAGGTCACTGCAAACTGATGTGGCCTATTTTGACTTTAAAAAGGCATTCGACCGCGTCAATAATGACGTGCTCCTTGAAAAATTTGCTGCTATAGGTTTTACCCCAAAGTTACTAAAATTATTTGCCAACTATTTTGCCAATCGCGAACAATATGTCCAATTGGCCGGTATACGTTCTCATTCCTATGAAACTTTTTCTGGTGTAAGTCAAGGAAGCACTCTAGGGCCCACACAGTTTTTGATCATGATAAATGATCTCCCAGGGGTTGTGAGAACGGCTCAGTGCTTGATGTTTGCAGACGATTTGAAGTTATACTTGAGTATAGGTGATAGAGATGATGTGGAGGCGCTTCAGAGCGATATAGATAGTGTTGTAGACTGGAGTGAACAGAACAACTTGGAGTTCAATGGCTCTAAGTGTAAGACCATGACTTTTACCAGGTCTCGTACTCCACCTGTTCGGGACTACACCATAGCTGGAGCCCCGCTCGCACGAGTCTCACAAATACGAGACTTAGGACTGACACTTGACAGTGAACTGACTTTAAATGACCACATTGAGTTGACTTGTAAGAAAGCCTATAAATCACTAGGCTTTGTAATGAGACAAACTGCTAGGTTTAAGGATCCGAGACCCATTGTAGCGTTATACAATGCCTATGTGAGAAGTAAATTAGAGTTCAACGCAATCATCTGGGACCCACACGAGACTAAATACAAGCTCATGGTGGAAAGAGTCCAACGTAAATTTGCTCGATACCTGTATAAAAAAATGTATGGGTATTATCCCTATTTATTCCCATCCATGTTCGTGGTCGGAATGGTAGGAGTAGACACCCTAGAGCTGAGACGTAGGCTAGCGTTATTAGTGCACTATTATCTGCTATTACACAACCGAGTGGACGACCCCGCTGCACTCGCGGGCTGCGCGCTGGCGGCACCGGAAAGGTACGGGGTGCTGCGGTCGCGCCTGCTTTTCGCGACGGGTGTGGTACGCACACAGCATGCTCGTTTTGCGCCCACCTTCCATGCGTGTACACTGTTAAATTTGCTCATCAGTAAATATCCGGAGATTGACATTTTTAATGTCAATTTACCGAAGTTTATAGCCTATGTAAGAGTTTTTTTAAGCATTTAGTTTTATTATTACTTTAATATTTAGTTTGGTAATATATGTTGTTGAAAACAAGACTGTTTTAGCTTACGAGTTGGTGACAAGCACTGTAAGTAGGCTAAGGTTCTTATGTAAAAATAAATAAATAAATAAAATCACGTGTATTTTATTTTTTCGTTGACTGGCCGATTTATGGTTGTAGTTAGATTTAAATTTTGAAGATCCTTCGTACCAAAACAATACACGTGATTTTGGATAGGGGAGGGGGGTTAAAAGTTTATAAAAACATCACTTGATTAATGAACGACCCCATACAGGCTATAATAATAAATAGTAAAAGAACTTTATTTCAGGCACCATTAACCCATACAAAATAATATTAGTAATATTACAAAATACACAGCAATGACGAAAAATGTATAATCAATTGTAAGAAGTAAGTTCAAATAAAATAAAAATTGTATTAATAAACATGTCAAAAATGAAAAAAAATATTTAAAACCGTAACATTTAATTAAAATAGGTTGTGGTGTTGGTATAAGGGGTGTTGATGAAATTACGCCCAAATCGAAAATGGGGCAGATATTAATTAAACGCAGGCAGAACCGCGGGCGAAACGCTAGTTCATTAATATTAGCAGAGATAGCATGGGTATTTCGCTCTCTTATCAAACTGAATTTTTTTTCAAGATTGAAATAGATATGTACAGTCTCCCGCAGTTCAAGCTCCCTATTTTAACGGCTATGTCGCTGTAATAAAAACTACCAATAGCCTGTCATGCTGGTGCCATACTTTGAATTTATCCCACTACATTATAAAGCGCGCCAAGCTTTCGCTGCCAAGTAGCCTTAAACGAAAGAGTGCATCAGATATATTGGAGAGAATGTGTTCAATGAAAGTTCAAATATACACTTCACTTGGTCGGTCGAGCCAATTCTCCCAATTGTCAAGACGCCTCCGCGAAACGTCAATCTGGATGGCACCTTGGCCAGATAAAATAAATGAGCTGATGTCATCATTGCCACATTATTTATTGGCCTTTAAAAGGCATGCTACAAGTGCTAATGTTCTTGCTTCAATCAAAAAGCTTGAAGCTAAATAAGGAACGATTATTACGAGTAACTATTTACTTCCATCCATCCATCAGCCTGTCTCGTCCACTGCTGGACATAGGCCTTGGCGGTCCTCCTGGAAGAAATGCCCATACTCACACACGCTGGGCAGGCGGGTTGGTGAGCGCGGTGCCGAAACCGTCACCAGTCTGTTTTTTATAAGGCCCGGCAATTGGGGATGGGATATACCGCCATCCGTATTTATTATAATAGTAAAATTTCATTTTTAGTGTTCGGTACTCAACTGCCTTTTGTTTTAATACTTCTCAGTATGTAGATATTAAGGCACTTGGCACTTTTTGGAGAAGTTGCTGCTGGTTTGATACATTTTTGGAACTTTTTTCTTGATTCCTGTAAAACAGAAATGCGATGGAAAAACTTTTACTCAACAGGATTAATTATTGAAATGAGGTCTACAGTCACACTTTTCTCTTTGTTTGACGAAAGTGAATCATGTGCATTCAATTTTATCAAACATATTTTGTACTAGCTTTTGCCCGCAGCTTCGCCCACGTTCAGAGAATCTTCGCCCCGTTTTCGGCTTGGGCGTTATTTTATGAACACCTCTTATAGCCTATGTCTTAAACACGGTTACTACGATGATAATTGAAAAAAACCGCATCTTAATCCGTTCAGTGGTTCTCGAGTTAAAACGGAACAGACAGACAAAAATTCTAACAATTGTTGTTTTGGCCTCAGCACAGTACCAATAACCCATATCATTTAAAATTTCGCGAAAACGTTCAATGTACAGACACGACTTTTTTACTACTTTATTATGAGCATAGATAACAATATCTAGGTATCGGTTATTTTAGTTTCTTTTTCATATTAAACAAAAACTACTTTTATCTCTTTCGCGTTTGTAATTTGGCTGGTAAATTCCTTACACTTACAGGAACTCGCTAAGCTTTAGCAAAGGCTTATCTCTACGCCGATGACCTTAAACTAAGTAACTTTCTGACCATACCATTATACGGTAACTATAGCATTTTTTTAAAAGAAGAAAAAATAATCTTTTCCTGTTTTTTTCAATCGACATCATTTAATTTCAGGTAACCATTTGTTTTCAATATTCATATTGAAAGTCTGCGTAAAAATAAAGCTTACGTGTTTTTTATTTTGTTTTATTGTGTTTTTAATGCTTATTTTTATTATTCACTCATTCTAAAAGAACGTAAGTCGCAACTGAGGATTTCAAACTCGATTATCATTGCCAAAATATTATTTTTAAAAAAACTTGGCATGTTTATGTTCGCTGTCAATGTCAAAAGTCACAATAACATGACAGTTGATCTTTTAAAATACGGAATGAACTTGAAAGCAAAGGTAATTGTTTTAAAAATCCTGTGTTTACCAACTTTTGGATTTCTAATAAAATCTATTTATTTCATAGAGATTTAATTTTAAAAAAAAAATACATGATGCTCCGAAAGCCAATATCTCGAAATGGTTTTTAGTATTGTACCAATTAAGTAATTTGTAATGTTGTCGATTGAAGCAAAATTTATTCTATTCACCTTTATTTATGGGTTTTTGTCCAATTGTAACAATATTACTGTTGCAGTTTTTACCGAAACAGTTTAAAAACTTAAAGTTCCAGACAAAATACTATAAAATCAGATGATTTTCTCACTTTTTTGTCTGCAAAATAAATACAAAACGCGTCATTTTCGCACTTCTCAGCAACAGCGACTAACGTAACAGCCATGTTGCAGTGTGAGCTGATAATAACTTCATTTTAAGTATGGTTTTGTTCGAAATTTCAACCACCGTGAATCGAGTGGCTATTTTCTCCGACGATATATCAAAACGATTTGAAAAAGGCTAGTAGGTATGAGTTATTTAATGACATCGCCTAAAAAGCAGATTCTGTTTTGATTAATGACATGCGCAGGCAAATTGCGGAAAATCACACGAGAATTCTGACGAAGCGGTGCCGCAGCGATCTGATTTTCACACGTTTTACTGATGTTGCGTATCGAAATGCAAACGGAACCGTTACGTATACAGGGCGTTAGGAAAACTACTGCGATCCTTTCAACCACCTAGTAGAAGAGTGATAAATTAAAAAAAAAAGGTTTTAGCGTACTTATCAGAATATGTAATGTGATTGATTAGGTATTATATATAATTTAAATTTGTTTAAAAAACTGTAACAAGTCGATTGT
Organism: Ypsolopha scabrella; assembly: GCA_910592155.1. NCBI lineage: Eukaryota > Metazoa > Arthropoda > Insecta > Lepidoptera > Ypsolophidae > Ypsolopha > Ypsolopha scabrella. The sequence continues at coordinate 9,508,388 of OU342968.1, read as the reverse complement.
GTTTTAATTCTGTGAATAGGAGCTGCCAGGATGGTTTACATTTTTTTTAGGGAGGAAAAATTTGGTTATGTATAAACAATTTGTGCGCGGGATAGGGACGGGTACTCGGACCTCTATTTTATTTTTCGGTACTGGGATGGGTTTTTTTGGAATGTGCTACACTTATACTATACGTGGTTGAAAGGATCGCAGTAGTTTTCCTAACATCCTGTATACCAAAGGTCACACAAAAACTTTTTAATTACGACTTTAGTGATGCTGTTACTGGTATAATCTAAGATATCATAATCTTATGTTGATCATAAGCTGAAGAGACTATGAGAATTATTTTTTGTCCCTGTCACTGCAAGCAACAAAACGCGCAGTGCGAGAGGGGCGGATTCAGCGAAAAAAATATGTTTTTAAATTTGATAAAAAAAAACTAAAATTCTAAGCAAAATCTAGATATTTTTTCAAAATATATAATAATCTATTAAATATGTTTGAGTTCGGTACATGATTCTTATCAGCCAAACGAGGAGAAAAAAAAAGTTTCAAGACTTCATTTCAATAATTTTATTTCTATCGAGTAATATTTATCTAAACGTGTTTTGCAAAAACAAAATTCTAGAACATATAGTCAAAATGCATAAACCAGAAATGTATTAAAATTTTCTGCATACCTGCCTCGTGAAATACACAGAAATAAAGCATCCATATTTTATTTACATAGCCTCTTAAAGGGACGAAATTTCTGTAATCAAATCACAAAAAAACAAAAATACTAGCTCAAAGACAAGTAACTATCAAACTATTTTTATCTAACCTCATATCGTAAAATCCTCATAACAAACTCAAAACTACTGGCACAAAGAACAACATAATGCTATTAAACAACTTTTTCTGAGATTACAATACATGTGATACTAACTAGGAAGGCAAAGGGAACTTAGCCCATACAGCCATGTCTGAGGTTTAATATCAAATACCAATGAGGTTTTTATATAATGTTCTCCAATACATACAAAACAGTAACGAGGTTACAGTCAACTTTATTTTCGGCCAGGTATTGTCTATGGCTTAAGGCGCGTTGGATTCGGTCTGTCAATGGATGAACTGTTTGTTGTGCTATATAGTTTTCGACTATTTTCGAGGAAATTTATTTATTACTTATTGTGGTTTTATGGGTCAGAAGAATTATTTTGCCCTAAAATTACTGACAGCAGGGATGGTGATGATGACTCCACCTGACATTTTGGAACGAACGACGGAAATTACGTACACTTTTAGAACAAGCTTTTACAAGAAAAATCAAAAATGGCTAACGACAAATTTTGTCAATATTATGAAAACAGGCTATAATGAGTTTAGATAAAGTAGTGTATTAAACTATACATAACTAGGTATTAAAACACTCATGTTCTATTAAAAAACTCGAAAAAAAAATGCATATAGTACATTATTTGTACGACATACGACAATTCTACGACATGGCCACGAGATAAACACTGTTTTAGCTGGGAATTGTTCCTTTGAGATTTATAATTATTGTTTGATGGGATTTCTATATACATGTGAAGAATCGACCTTTAAGTAGTCGAAAGCAAAATGGTGCCTCATTCGACTGGGCTAAACATTGCGTGTGGCCCCGAATCGTTTTACAGTTTGAGACATCTCCACAGGATATATTCGTGACAATTGACATAACATTGGTTCAGACTTTCACGAAGAGTTTTCATGTACATTTTGATTAAAGCTCTATACTACAATCACATTCATGTTTGTGAGTTTGTTTGGATGGAATCTCCGAATCTACTGATTCGAATCGAAAAATTCTTTCAATAAATAGGCAGCTAAAATATCCTTGAGTGTTATACATACAGGCTTAGTTTGTTCCCCGGCCCGGATGAGCAATATGGGCATGGGCAGGTCCCTAGGGACACAGATATAGGATCAGACATATTCAAAGTCAAATACGTATACAATGATTGGTCCCAAAAATATTAACAGATTCGATAGGACTACTAAAAAACTAAATTAACGCGCACAAATGTGCTACCTTAGTTAGTAGGAAGCCGGACTCACAATCTTGAGACCCGGGTTCTAATCCTACCGGTCGAGTAAGGACCAATGAGTTTTTTGGAATTTACGTGCATGTAAGTATTTTTTTAGTATTTTTATACTTATGTAACTGATTTTGAATGGTGAAGAAAAACACAGGTTAAACTGTATGCTCCAAAAATTCGGAAAGTATTATTTGCTCGAAGTATGGCGAAAAGGCTCACTCCCTATCACGAAAAAGCGCCGGTAAAAATTGGTTGTACGAGAGTTGACTGTTCTATTCACAGTCCATACCCGGAAACACCTCTGACACCCCATAGAGGACTAAATGTCGTGATAATATGTTAGTTTGTCTATAATACTAAAACTGGTTGTGTGACCAGCCGCCCAAATATTTTAAAACATTCTTTGGTATCGAATCAATGCAGGAAGTCTATGTAAGGGACGATGACGACATGACAGTGATATTTTCAAATATCTTGTCTAAACACTGTCATAGTATAAATAAGTAATAGTATTCTAAACAAACGGGCCGAAACGAACGCCCAAAACTCGGTACAACTCGGTTTACGACAGTCGCGGTCGCACCGCAGTTACGTACGCACGTTGTCTCTGTGACGCTCGCGCGCATTTTCGTAGATTATGGCACGAAATTAAAGAGTATGTTGTGCGTTGTATGGTTGCTTGAATACAACTTTTGTAATAATAATATAGCATTACCAAATACGTAAACAGTCAGTTGGCAGCCCTAGCGCGTGTTTAGGCGCCGAGCGGCCGTAGGTATTGATTTCAACGACACCGCCCAGTTAAACTACTGTTGTTACCTATTCTGTGACATTGTGTAGGTAGAGGGGACCGAGTCATTTAATTTTAATGCCAAGTTATATATAAGGTAACTTCCAATTATATAGCCAAATTCATACTGGAGACTAGGTGAGTTTTCATGACCAAGATTCAATGATCATTTTTGTGAAAAACTAAAAATAAAATTTGTGCCCCTGTACTAATTTAAGAACAACTCCGAGTCAATTAGTATAGTAAGCGTAAATTTTATTTTTCGTTTTTACAGAAAGGGTAAGCACCTCGTTCCTGACCACTTACCGAGTCTCCAGTTTGAATTTGGCTATTAGAAGTCACCTTATGATTCTTTCTATTGTGGAACAGGTGCGTTGTTTCATGCAATGTGCAGACCTTATCAATGACGATTTGTAAACAATTCAAGTGGAAGACAAAAGTAAAAGTTAGCTAAACTCGTTCAGATCTGACCGCAATGAAAGGGAAATTGTAAATATGTTGTCTACTTCAGCACACAGACTACAAAGAACTTATACATGTAAATTTTCAGTCCGATAGCGATTGGGAAGCCCGTGCCAACTTAGAAGCTTTGCTGGTTCTAAAAGCGTCGTCATCTGAATATGGAGCAGTGTGTTACGTAAGCCAAGTCAAGTTTCAAGAACAAAAAATCTATCCTAACTAATAATAAATAATTAGTAAAAATCTATACTAATAATAAAGCATTAGGTGGTAGAGCAGATGCCGGGCTCGACTGTGGAGGTACCACCAACTTAATCGCAAATCCCCTGAAGTTATTCGGGGGAGAGTAAGACAACAGCTCTCAGGCAAAAAAACCAGGCGGCCCACCATTGCCTGGGACCGCTGGATGGCGGTATATCCATCCCCAATTGCCGATCCTTATATAAAACAGACTGGTGACGGGCAGCGGCGTCACTGGTGCAAGGGTTTCGTCACCGCGCTCACCAACCCGCCTGCGCGTGTGTGAGTATGGCCATTTCTTCTAGGACCGCCAAGATCCTGGAAAGGCCTATTTCCAGCAGTGGACGAAACAGGCTGATGGATGGATGGAATAATAAGTAGAAAAAAAGTCACATCGGCACGTTGAATATTTTTGCGGCATTTTAAATGAAATGGGTTACTTGTCCATCCATCCATCCATCAGCCTACTGAGGTAAAAACTTTTTGAATTTTTGTCTGTCTTTAGGTTCCGTTTTAACTCTGAAACCACTAAGTGGATTTGGATGCGATTTTCTTTATCACGATCGTAGTTACCCTGGTCAACAGAGGCTATGAGGTTTGATAAAGTAACCACCAAGCCGAAAACGGTAGCTAATAGTTTTTGTCTGAGTGAAGCCGATCGCCATCCTAAATATCCACAATGTCCAATTAAAAAAATAGCTTTTTTACCTCGACTGATAAACGAGGATAACGCGAAAGAGTTGTGTCACGATCGTACTAGGCGAAATTTGTAATCTGTTTACTGCTCTGGGAGACAGACATAAGAACATGTCTCTTAATTATCTCTATCATTGCAGTTTGAAGCGGAAAATTGCAAACAAACTAATAAAGATATTTCTGCAGTAGAGTAGGCTAACGACATAAAAAGCGTTTTATATTGATCTGCAGTCCGAATTTATCTTATCTATGTTTAACTTGTTTGTTTAATTAAACCAATTCACACGGAGCTCCGACGATTACGTAAAAGATACCTGACGTGCATTTATTGCAGGTGTCGATTGTCTATGTCTAACATTATGCTATTATATACCATTACGCCTTATTATGCATGTGATAGCCGGTGGGTAAGAGCTAAATCTAGAGTTCTAAATTTTATATTAGAGTGCATTACTAACTATTGTAGAAAAAAAAATTAGAGACGAAAAATGTAAAGACAAGAATTTGAAAAAATTCCTCGGGCTAGGATTCGAACTTGCGACCTCTTGTTATCAAGACAAGCGCGCTACCAATCTTGCGCGCTACCATCTACGCTGTCTTGATCACAAGTGGTCGCAGGTTCGAATCCTGGCCCGAGGAATTTTTTCAAATTCTTGTCTTTACATTTGTGTCTAATTTATCTTTTCTAGTTTGTAATGCACTCTAATCATTGACCTCGCATAAACAACTAGACACACAGTCTCTAAGAAAAGTTCGTCAGAAAGTGTCCGATTGTGCGACGTGCATAGTATCAAAAATGCTTCAACCAACTTAAGACGTTATGTGAAGACATAAGATGCAATGTCAGTTGTAAGAAATCGCCATTCGATTTTGTCACCCCGTAGCGGTGACAAGATGCATCGCGGACACTTTTTGAGCGAGTTTCTGAGTCTAGTTGTTTATGAGAGATCAATGACTCTAATATAAAATTTAGAGTACCTATTCCAAAGCGATGGGTTTTGCAATAAAAACATAATTATAAATATAGAGTTTTCATTGTAAGTACAACAACAACAAAATGAAATTTCATTGGATATTTTAAATAATAAAAAAACATATCGTCACGACATGAATCTTAAAGGATGTGCTAGAAGTATGTCCACATTTGATACACCCCCTTTTCACCGACGATTATTACGAATATTAATTAAAATAATGAAAATTTATTAAAAGATTTTTGTTTTCTGTCTGATTGCCTCATGCATGGTATGTGAGTATGTGAGGTACTTTTAGTTGTATTTATCTATACATATATAAGTTAAGAGCTAAGCCCTTATGGTGGAGTAACAGTTTTATTCTTCTCTTTCTTCAGCTAATAATTTGACCACTTGATTTTTTGTTCTCTTTTAGTTTTATAAAAGGTAAAAAAATATCTGCTCTATGGTGTTATAAGCTAAGCAAATATAACTGCACTCCTTGCAGATTGCAAATCAAATATTTTTAGGTAAAAATTTACTGACATCATAAGATTCTTTTTAGGAAAGACTGCGATGTTTTTCTATCGAGCAAAGTTAATTAAATTTCGTTTTCAGATCGACGATTCTCTCTATTGAAACATATATTTTTTTTAATTTTAAATTTGATAATTAACTGACAATATGAATTTGATAAAATGTTTATTTAGCTCTGTAATTCTGCCAAAGACAGAATTGAATTTAAAAAAATAAAGTAAAGTTAAGTTAAGTCCACCGAGGCTTCCGTTAAAGGCTATATTTTTCATAATTTAATTACAAAATGTATAATTTTCAGATTTATCCCTGTACTTGTAGTATAAGACAGTATTATATTACTTACCAAATTTCATAGTTCTAGGTCGACGGAAAATACCCTACAAATTTTGGAAATTGTGGAATTATACGTTTTTTGCGGCATAACGGCCGTATCTTTTTTTTTACGTTATCTTAGAAGTTTGATTTATTCACAGTTTCAAGGGAATGTAGACTTGAGTATATATGGTTTTAATTTCAACTCGATACCTCCACGCGTTTCGGACATAAAGGGTCTTGACAGACAGACAGACAGACAGACAGACAGACAGACGGACATACGGACGGACGGACGGACGGACAGAGAGACAGACGGACAAGAAACTGATACTCTAAAGGCTCCGTTTTTTCCACTTGAGGTACGGAATCCTAAAAGGAGTTTTTGAAATAGTGGTATGGTATTCCCAAATTAAAGATAGGGTTCTGAAAAAAATACATTTAACAATGAGGCCTCTACCAAGACAACGACAAAGCCCAAAACGTAATAGAGAAAAGGTCGCTGGATAGAAAAAAATGCAAAGTGAAGGTTGATTTTTTATGTCACACTGTTTTGTCCAAACTAATAAAGTAAAAATTACAGTAATGCTTGTTTAAAACATATAAACCCATTATCTGAAACATAGCACAGCAATTTTTTTTTCAAAGCGCTCTTTTGTAAATTTATATTAAATTTAATAAATTAAAAATCAGTATTATAATCTCTTTACTACCGCACTACTCGGACACGAACCTTTTTCAATTATTTCTATCTCTTTCAGTATGTAATGGACCTATTGCGCCTTAAGCTGGAAATGCGCAAATGTAAAATCGGGGGTTGGACTCTATTTTACCTATTTTATCATTTACATGCATAGACAAATATACAGCTAACGTATAGGTTGTGGTTTACAGCAAAAGGTGTGTTGTAATATACCTATTATAATGATGATAACTGAAACCAAGGCCCGTCTGTGTGTACTTCAAATTGACAAATGCAACCAATTATAGTCTTTATGCGCTTGCCATAAGAAAATCGTTATCCATGTCCAGAACAAAAACAAGTTGGTTACACTATTAATTCATTTTAAAAACAGTGAGCTCCAGCCTTCAGACAAATTTCTGTAAAGGTCCATTGACGATGTAACAATGCAACTCAATTAATTAATTATGTATTTAAAAGTGAAGGCACAATCGTAAATCACTTCTAGCATAAACATTAATTAAAATAATCTCCCACGATGCTTTTGGATCTCTACTAAGATGGGCAAAAAAAACCTGCACAGTACGATTTACGATTTTATAAGATGATATTTACATTTTTGTTACAGAGTTTCGTCAGAAAACGGAAGTACCCTTAGTACGCTTGTGCACTGTTCCGATCCGATATCGGATGCCGGATGCGGTCATTCTAAAAGAGTGACATTTGATTGACATTATGAATTAAACCGTCATCCAATATCGGATCGGATCAGTACAAAAGCACACAGTGCCCAGCACGAATCTGGAACCTGTGAGAAAGAGATCGCTAGCGCAATGTTGTTCGATCGAGCGTATTACCAATGAAAAGATACAGATATATTTATATGTAGCTATAATATACAGTCTTAAGTAGTAGATCTGGTGGCGGGCTTGTCTGTGAAGGCACCATTTCTTACTCGCGAACCCACCCCCCCGAAGTTATTCGGGGGGGGGACATCTTTCAAACAGGCACAACTAGGTGGCCCACCATTGCCTGGGACTGACTGATGGCGGTATGGCCTTATATGAAACAGACTGGTGACCGGCAACGGCAATTCAAGTCGAAGGGCGCACATTACGAGTGGAAATGGTCTGGGCGGCGATTGCAAGCAACCCTACATCACAGTTAAAAATATACTTTGTAGGGAAGGCCGGCCGGTTCAATTAGTATACCTATTAGTATATGATGATGAGATAGGCTTATTTGCAGTCACCACCCGGACTATAACCCCCTCAATGACCAATATATGTTTCTATGTATAATTTTAAATGTAGAACCATTGGCGTACAGGTCAATGTGTAGAACACTGAACCAAGGACAACACACATCGCATGCTCATGTGCACGGCAAGGTCCCTGCAGCCTTGTCCTTTATCGATGAATGTACTATTTGTGTCGATCGCTTCTGTGGTCTAGTGGTTCGACGGTCTCGACCATTACACCGGAGGTCGCGGGTCAAGTCCCACAGAGGCACAATTGTGGCCGCGGGGTCCACATATACAAATATGACTTTAATTTATGCAGCCAAATTCTTACTGACGACTCAGTAATTGCTCAGTAGCAAGGTTCGATGACCCTCTTTGTGAAATTCGTAAATTATTCTTTTCGTGGTCCTTACAAACGCAAGCCCAGCCCCGAGTCAATTACTATGGAACGTCAAGATTTTAGTTTTGCGAAATTAGCAAGCCTCCAGTATAAGTTTGGCTGTATAAATAAAAGTCATCTTATATTTAGAGGTGGTAGAGCTGGTGTCGGGCTCGACTGTGGAGGTACCACCATCTTAGTCGCAAACCACCCCGAAGTTATTATGTGGAGAGTAAGAGGCACAACCAGGTGGCCAATTCGGATCCGGGATCCAGACTTTCTAAAGCCTAAACCCCGCATATATTACGCCCATGATGCCGTGATACCTCTTGCAATATTATTTTATGGATTAACACAATGCAGTCGCTACATTTTGCATAGACACGCGAAGTATAAGTAAATAAAGTATCAGTACTTTACATAATACACTCATAAAACAAAACTTACCTGTAATATAGTACATTTTGAGGCAAGGTAAAATATGAAAAGTCTTTAGTATCTTGCTCCATTAGATAATATCCTATAGTTATTTATTACTTATTATCGTTATATTAGTAAAACAAAGTACCTACCAAGGGTTTTTTTCTTAATATATTACTTTTTTAGAAATATTCTACCAATAAGGGAAAACATGCAGCATAATTGATTTTGATGCCGTTTTGGCGTTTAAAAGAAAGAGACAACATTATCTACGTTTCGAAGGCTAACTTTCTTCATTTAATTTAATTTTTAAAACAAAAAACTTTTAATGTATACATTTTTAAAGTAGTGTGAGCAACCCCTAAAGTTTGTTTTTTAGGGTTCCGTAGTCCGACAAGGAACCCTTATAGTTTCGCCATGTCCGTCTGTCCGCGGCATAGCTCAGAGACCATTAGTACTAGAAAGCTGTAATTTGGTATGGGTATACATATTAATCATGTCGACAAAACGGTTAAAAAAACGTTTTTTTTAATGGTATCTCCCACGTAAATTGGGGACGATTTTATTTTCTCGTCACGTCACGCACGTGGCCAGTTTTTTTATAATTTTTAGGTTACAGGGAACACGTTGCTTCGTGATAAATTAGAAGGACGAAATACGAACTACCCTAAATTGCAGGGTTACATCGCCGTATTTGTGAAGGTAAGTAGGTAAGAAGGAAGGTATTAATATCAGCAAGTATAATTAAGCACATAAATTCCAAAACACTAATCGGTAGTCTCAAAGCAAAGTAGTCTAATCCACTGACGACCGAACTACCGCTGCTTTCAGTGATACAATTTTAGTAACTATTGGGGACGTTTTCTCTTCCTAAAAGTGAATAACGGTTTAAGCTACGGACTAAAAAAGATAAAGACTTCAGTCTGTACTAATTCTGGACTGGGGCCAAAGATTTACTATCATATATTTGACACTTGGCAGCGCTGTCTCTGGTTTACAGTCCCTTCGGATTTAGTTAGAACCTCAAGTGTAAAATACTTGGCTTTCTTTTACTAGCGGCTCCACCCACGCTGAAGGAAAAACCTTGACACCTTTGCCTCTGGGTTGTTTTACTGCAATGAGCCGTGAATAAAACGCGCTCCATGCAAATAGGTAAAAATAATAGTACATTACGATACGAGAGCGACGAAACGTTTTCTGACGAGTGTGAGTTTGCGGCACGAGCCGAAGGTGAGTAAGACGCAAGCGCAGCGTGCGTAAAGTGGTCATTTTACGCACGGTGTGCTATAAAACAAAAGTTTCTCGCACGAGTATCGTATAATATTTTATAGCACAAGTGCGGAAAATGCCGACTTTACGCAAGCGCAGCGTGCGTAAAGTGGTCATTTTACGCACGGTGTGCTATAAAAACTATTACATTGAGCCAACTGGCGGTTAATAAATCATAAAAATACTCGTAATTAAAGAAGCCTCGAATTCATAAATACAACTTCTCCTGTGATAGTTTTGTAAATTAAGATTGATAATCGACTTCTTTACCCACTCTGCTAGTTCTTTTAAATAAGCAACTTCAACCAACGCGTAGCTTTTTTGTTACATACAAGAATATTAGAGAGATCATTGAGTGTCTTTCGAATCAAAGAATGTTTCATAATTATCGTAATTTTCATTAAAACTAGGGGGCATAGTGAGAAGGTGAGACTGGAGAATAGGCATGATGACAAAAAAAAATATTAGTCCGTCAGTTAGATTATCAAAAATATTGGACACGTATTTTTTCTTTTTTCAATTAAACAATCAATGATGAAGATATAGCCCGCTGAAGTTCCGCGTGACGTCACATCTAGGTACAATTTTACTTAGAAGTGACGTCATTTTCCCACACTCCCAAACTTTGACGCGCTTTATCTCTGTCATTTTTTGTTTGATTGACAAAAGACAAAATACGTGTCCAATATTTTTTATAATCTAAATGACGGACTAAATAGAATAATATTTTGCTTACCCTGTGTACAAGCCTATTGCAGTTGTGTGCGTGCAGACAAAATTATGCAATGATCCAAAAAGTAGTGTGGGTAAAAAAGTTGATTCAAAACTGAAAAATATTTATTTTTAACAGATTTCTTTCAATTGGGTCCACTTTTAACTATTTTAGTCGCCTTTAACATTAAAAGATACTTGCTCGTCCATCTGTCTGTCTGTCACAGTCACTTTTTCCAAAACAATTAGCTATCAACTTGAGAACCGTTATTAAGAGGATAGTTTTCGCTCGCATCAATCATCATTACTCCACGCGGAAAGACCCGCAGTGCGAGAGGGAAAGATTCCGGAAAAAATAGCAAAATGTCGATTGACTTCCCTAATTTAATTATTTAAATAAAAACTAAACATGTATGTAATAGCTGTTCGTTTCAGAGTTTAATAAAACAGGTTTTAATTCATAAATAATACGAGAACGTATGGGTTTTAGCTTGAATAATATTAAACCTCGACATGAAAACTTTTTCTTTGTATTTTTTTCTCAATATTGGAATGACTTCAGAAGATTCTGTTACGACAATAATAAATAATAATAATATATTTACTTTACAGACTTACGTCTAATAAATTTATGAGAGTGTGCGTTGTATTCTTGACAGAAATACTTTTTTTTACATGTAGTTCCCGCTAGATTCTTCAGATCAGCCCCCTGATTCTGTATCGTACAATCAGTTGCCAAACCGAATGCCTATCGTCGAAAACATACATATCCGCTTATCTAAGGATACGTTCGCACTTGAAATGACGTCACAATTCGTAAATAATTCAATACCCATTGAAGATTATTTTGGAAGTTCATTTTTTATCTGTTTTTGGTGAATAGCAACCATAGATGGCAACCGACACTGAGTTAAATAATAGGCCCGCTGGAAGAATAAATTTGGTTTCGTAGGAACTATCCTCTTAAAGCTTGCTTGTCCGCACCTAATTAAGGGGTTATAGCCAGAAAAATACTTTTTGTCTACTAAAATAATGGCGCGGCAAAGTGAAGGTTCAAGATATATTTAAAAGGCGATTATTCAAATATCTTGTTGCTTATTTTTAGATAAATAAAAAAAAGCCATGACCTCTATTCCTTTGTTTTTGTGCGTGAAGTTCGTTCACCCGTACTGCAAGCCATTGAAGGTGTATGGGGGTATGTGAACGTGTTTCCATTCCCATTCGTAGTTTAATTAAAATGATTACTCCCATTCATCAAAGTTATTAATCTCGGTTCTGCCCTGGCTCGAGTCGATGAACTTTTACCGAGGAGTCACCTTAGATTGCTCCTAACGACATAATTGCTCTATCAACTCTTTGGTAAAGGTTAGAAATATCTGTTGTTGTAACATGATTAACCAAATACAAAAATAGGCGAGGGCACTGAAAAAACACTTTTTAAACGGCCCTATTACTAAACCTCGCGCTATCTGTCCGTCCGTCCGTCTGTCACAGGGGCCTACAGCTTCAGCCAGTTGAAGCTTCTGTCACGGAAAATAATAAAAATAAATTAAACCCAAGTGCGGTCTCTAGTCCCTATACAAAAGAACGTCGAAAAAGTAAATTAATTATTTATTTCAGCTCTATTTTAAAATCGTTAACTTTAAATTTTTCAAAGATTGTAGTCCAACAACAACAAACAATAAAAATTTGGGTTCCGTACTCAGAGGGTGCCGAATTGTCTGTCGAGCTCTACAGTTTTAGTTTTTTTTCGCCTTGATGTTGCTATGGCATTCATATAGTTGTTGTTTACCAGAATATTTTAAGGTTCCGTACCCATATTGTGTAACGATACTAAAACCTTTCGTGCGCGATTCCGACTCGCAATTGGCCGTTTTTTTACATAACCAGCCATATGAATAAAGGTTATTTTGGACGACACTGACACTAGTAAATTGTGTACGACTTAGATAATACATTTTTTATCTAAAATATCCCATTAATCTTCCCCAGAACAAACCTATTAATGTAAACAAGGTGCATGTCGTAATCCAGGTCACAGGTGCGAACCGATAGATTGTGTGACTTGCTTATACTGGGTGTTCATTAATAACCTTCGTGCCGCACATTGGGTTATAGGTCTTTATGTTCAGCAAAAATAAAAATTTACGTAGGAAAAACAAAGGTAATGCTGATAGAGAGGGACTTATTGCAAGGTTCAGATTGGAGTCGAGGAAGTAAAACTGGATAACGAGTTCGTCTATCTCCGTTGTCTATTCACGACGGAAAGTGAGACGGTGCATATTGAAAGAAGAGTGAATGCGGGAAATAAAGTGAACATAGCCCAATACTCCTTTATGGACAGCCAAAATGTGACTGCAAAGACACGATTGGCAGTTCATAATGGAGGGTTGGTTCCTCCACTTTTACATGGTAGAAAAACATCATAGCAGAGTGAATGCAGTGGAAATGCGTTCCTTACGGAGTATGCGTGGGTTGACATTGATTGAAAGAAATGTATGGTGCGCAAGTGGAAGATAAAGATCGACATATTCTAACCAGAGGCGAACGAGGTGTGCCAGGATCGTAGCAGATAGCAGCAAATCTGCCTACCCCTCTGGGAGTATGTATAAAATATGTATGTATATTCAGCAAATATAAATTGTACTTGTATTCGGAATTTTACAATATTAGTCAAGTAACTTTGCTAGTAAATACTCAGTCAAGAGATGGAGCTGCCCATTTGAGGATCATCGGCAAAAAAAAATAGGTCTGTTCGCAGGTGGGAGAACTTCATCTTCACACCGTCGCGCTTTATTTCGATTACCTAACAAATATCTCGACAACTTCATGGGACCGAAGGTTTAGGCACCAACATAGCCACATATCGTTGACATTTCTAAGGTCTAGCTCGACGACACGTGGTGATATGAGTATATGATAGCACAACATCCATTTTAGGAGCGAGCGGCATCTGTTCTACGGTGGACTGCTATGGGCTGATAACTGTGAGCAACAGTTTTCGACAACAAGGCTACTTAATTACTATCTTGCAGTGTTACTGACTTGCGGTACATTGTGTTTTATGTAAACTTTACGTGCATCTTAGTACTACGAAATTAGCTGTAATTTATTTGACAAGCATCTGTGAGGAGTGGCGTGAATATCATGTAGTCGCATAAAATTATATATTTCACGTCACTAGCTCAAAATGTACGCCTTTGTAGCTTAAAACCAGTGAGCAAAAGTCAATTTCGCTCACTTTGTAAAAAATGTGTTTGTAATTTAGAGCATTGCGAATTGGCATTTCTAATTTCATTGGCTCACGAAACGTTCAGTTTCTGAAAATATTATTATTTTGTCCATCCATCCATCAGCCTGTGTTTGTCTGCTGCTAGATTGTTCAATCCAGTTACAATTATTTTTATTACAATTTGTATTTTTTCGCTATTGAGGTGAAAATTTGTATGTGTAAAAAGAGAGCAAAGTGACACCTTTATTGTCCCTTTGAATCCCCCACTAAGCTCTTGATAGAATGCTTCCCTTGCTCGGGATCCGAACTCAGCACTCGCAACAAACTTTGCCATCTAGTTGAACAAATAACTATTACCTATGAGGAGGTACTTACTCACTTCGTGAAATCCTGATTATCAATAAAAATAGTGAATAATGACATATTTAATTAAAGTACGTCACAAAAAGAAAGGTCGGGCCACAGTATATTATGCGTATATACGATTATGACTTTCGTTTATATAGCCAAATTCATACTGGAGACTCGGTTCAATGACCCCTTCTGTAAAATACGCTAAATAAAATTTAGACTTCCTAAATTCATTGAGTCGAGATTTTTCTTGAACAAGTATAGGAGTACAAGAAAATATTTTTCGTATGTCGCAAACAGGGTCATTGCACCTTGTTCCGGACCACTTAGTGAGTCTCCAGTATGAATTTGGCTATTATACGAAAGTTTCATACTGAAAATTTATTTTCATTTATTTATTTATTTATTTCTTCCAAACTTACATCTATCGTTACAGGCCAAGCCTAATGCAATAGAATGCGATTAAAAAACATCAATTAGAAAATTAAAAAACCATACAACTTATAAACTAAACACATACATAACATACTATTATTTATTATTTGGTAAGTAGTCGGCGCCAAAATTCAATGAACCTTTAGTTAGGGGAACTTTGAAAATTTATTTTTCCTAGTTTCCTTCAAACGCAAGCGCAGCCCCGAATCAATTACTATGGGAGGACAACATTTCATTTTGCGAAATTAGCAAAAAGTGTTATCAATCCGTGATACTGATCACTTACCAAGCCTCCAGTATGAACTTGGCTGCATAAATAAAAGTCATACATGCATATATTTAAACAGAGGATTGAATAAAAAAAATCGCGGCTGTACATTGCGTGCATCTCCAAATAGGGAATGAGAAGAGCCACAGCCACCTAAGAGCCTTTAGTTTCTCAGGATTTTGGCGCCATAATTGACGTTATTAATTTATCATTAATTGTGTCTTTGTTGTGTTGGTCAAGTTTTATTCCGTGCAAAAAGGGAATTAGTCCACCATTCCGAAAACGTCAATGAAAATAAAGAACAATCTCTTACCAGCAAAATCCACAGACATTAAATATGCAAAATCAAGAAAATGATACAAAGTGTCGCAACCACGAAGTAGACATTCGTGGTCGCAACGGTTTATGAGCGGTGACCTTGACTGCGCTAGTCCCCTCCCCCACCACTTTCGCCGAGCGCTCATAAACCGTTGCGACACTTGTACATAGGTAACACTAAAAGTTTCCGGAACTGGCCACTTACATAAACAATATTTAAAAATTTATTGCAACATTTGAAAATAGAACTCTTTGGCTGTAGAATGCAGTTTGTTTCATCTGACTGTCTTTTGTTTTAACCTTGTGGCGCCATTTAAAAAATTGTGTGTCTGCATCAACATGGATTTAACTCGGGAAAATTTTCGTAGTATGATTTTCTACGATTTTAAGTGTAATTTGACAGCTCAACAGAGCATCGCTCGGCTTGAAACAGCTTTTGGCAATGAAGCACCATGCAAGACGACTGTTTATAGCTGGTTTGCAGAATTCAAGCGTGGTCGTATCAATCTCAGTGACGAATCTCGCGATGGTCGGCCGTCCACCGCTGTGACCAACAAAAACATCGATGCTGTGCGCCGTATGATTGAAACAGACAGGCATGTGACCTACCATGAAATTCGCGCATCCTTAGAAATAGGCATGAGTCAAATACAATCAATCCTACACAAACATTTGGGTGTGAGAAAGCTGTGCTCGCGGTGGATCCCACACAACTTGACCGAGGCTCAAAAAACGGACCGCGTCACTTGGTGCAGTGCCATGCTTACCAGATTCAACGAAGGTGCATCAAATTTGGTGTGGGACATAGTAACAGGTGACGAAACATGGATTTATTGCTACGATCCCAAAACAAAGCAGCAATCGAGCGTATGGGTCTTTCAAGATGAGCCGAAACCAACCAAAGTGGCGCGCGTGAAAAGTGCATCTAAGCGGATGATTGCTTCTTTTTTTAATAAAACTGGACACGTGGCTACTGTTGCTTTAGAGAATCGTCGTACCGTGAATAGTGACTGGTACACGACCATTTGTTTGCCGGAAGTTATTGACGAACTCCGTAAAAATAACCGTAAACGCCGTATCATCCTGCACCACGACAATGCTAGTTCTCACACGGCCAGACAGACAAACGACTTTTTGAAGACGAAAAATGTAGAACTCATGAGTCATCCTGCATACAGTCCCGACCTGGCACCTTGTGACTTTTTTCTGTTCCCAAAAATTAAGAACCAATTACGCGGTCAACGATTTTCATCACCAGAAGAGGCTGTCGAGGAGTATGAAAAACACGTTTCAGAGGTCACCACAGGGGAGTGGCACAAAAGTTTTCAAAACTGGTTTGATCGAATGAAAAAGTGCATAGACGCCAAGGGAGATTATTTTGAAAAACAATAAATTAATTTTGTACCTTTAATAGTATTTTTTCATATTCATTCCGGAAACTTATAGTGCGTCCCACGTATGAAGAATCTTTTTTGCACCAATTTCATTAACTGCCATTTTCGAAACATTCTTAAAACTAATGTATTTTCTTTACTTTTTGAAAACAGCTACTTGTGTATATTTTCCGTTACTTTGGAATTTATGTTAAAAATTTGGTTTAAAAAAATACGAACGTACATTTTATTATAAATATTCGAATTACCCATAAGTTAACCAGAGCACGTATTATTATTTACATTTGTTTCCTTAATTTTAAGATAATGAGGAAAAACTTTACTTAAGTCATGAAGTAACATAAAGATTTTTTTAAATGTGAGAATGCACCTAACACTTTTAATTTGTAAGAAGCTTTACAATTAATAAAAATTACGATAAATATTTTATTGCCAGCAAAGTAAGCAAATCACTTGATTTACGAAAGCTGATGGTACTTAACTAATTAAGGAAAGGAAAGATTTGGGTTGGGTTGTAGATAAGGGGCTGTTCATTATTACGTAAGACAAGTCTTATTTTTTCTTACGTAGAGGGGAGGGGGGATCAGAAAGTGGTTGAAATTGTCTTACGTATTAAATGAATAGCTCCTAA
Organism: Ypsolopha scabrella; assembly: GCA_910592155.1. Lineage (NCBI taxonomy): Eukaryota > Metazoa > Arthropoda > Insecta > Lepidoptera > Ypsolophidae > Ypsolopha > Ypsolopha scabrella. Next base: position 9,491,023 of record OU342968.1, on the reverse strand, counting down.
GGGGGCACTATGGCAAAATACTTCGTGCCCCCTTATCGACACCATCCATCCATATTTCTTTATTTACATACATATGCTTAGTCTTCAGAGGGGTAGGCAGTGAGTGACTACAAATTTTGATCTGCTACCTCTTTTGCGTCTTCTAGTCATACAAGCTCTTCTATTGCAGATTTACTTTGCCCTTCTTCACTATGTCGTCAATCTGGTCGTCTTGTAAGTATTGTAATAATCTGTGGTCATGCGTGCTTCTGGGACGGCCCGGTCGAGCTTTACCTTCCACTTGGGCAGCATACTTTCGTCACTCTACCTTTATTAATCCTCACTATTGTAAAAAAAGGAAAAGAAATAAACGTTCTCAAACAAATCAATTCAACATTAAAAAAAAAATTGTCTTACTTAAGGAGGGTCAGCTTGTCAAAAGCACCCGGAATATAAGAGCTAGTAAGATTAGATTGATGGATGTGGAAGCGGCGAAAGAGGTACGTCAGAATCGTAGCAGATGGAAACCTGTAGTCTCTGCCTATACCCGTCTGGGCAACAGACGTGAGTGCCTAGTATGTACCTATTCAGCAAAATGGAAACTAGAAACAAGATAAAAATATTCACGAACGAAAACGAAAACAAGTACTAAACACGACAATCATGTCATTATCATTAGCATGATTTAGGAGTTAAAAAAACGGTAACCTAAAAGCGAAGTTTTTGTGTCTGTCTGTATACAGGCTGTTAAGATAACCCTTTTCCGTAAAACGGAGTTACTGCCCGTTAAAATGAACAACTTTGAAAAAGTGAAAAAATAAATTGGCCACGTGCGAGTCGGTCTCGCGCGCAAAGGGTTCCGTACCACGACACAATATTAGTATGGAGCCCAAAAACATGATGGTAAATAACAATATACGTGCAATATCAACATCAAGGTGACAAAAAACAAGGCGCTAAAATGGATTATTATTCGGTACCCTTTGCCTACGCGGACTTTTTTTAATTTGTTGTTTTACTTTAGAGTATGTTCAACAATTAGACCTAATTTGAAACTCGTATGTAATACCGTCTTTAAGATACGGTCAAATAACGTCAAAAATGCTATTTTTACAAGGTTTTTTTTTGTATGGAAACACCTCTTGGTTTTGATTTTTATTTTATTACTTGCCGTGATAGAAGCCATGGTAACAGGTGTTCTGTAAAAATTTCAACCAGCTAACTATTATGGCTGAAACCATCTATACCCCTGTGACACACAGACCGACAGCGGAGGCTTGGTAAAAGTCCCTTCGGGTAAGGAACCCTAAAAATCTGCTGTTTCATACATTTTAGTTGAGTATTTCACTTTTCTATGGGAAAGCGGTTTATTTTCTCGATTTGTTAGTTCGCTCCATAACAAAAGTTGTCCATATTCATAGGTAGACAAAACACATAGTTTGAAGGAAAAAGGTTATTTATCAAATTAACAACATGCTGTATACAAGGCCGGGATCGATTGAGGTAGATTTTAAATAGCATAGTCGCAACCCTTATTACAATGTAATAGACTCGATTTTTCAACAACTTCGAGGACGTGAGACGAACGATGATCCGAGACGAGGATGACTGATGATGACTCAGCCAAACAAATCTAGAAATCTCTCGTAACCTACTTGGTGAACATACAAGTGGCCGCAATGAGATCGTCGTGCACAGTGAACGGGTTCCGTCAAAATTGATATTGACCTCCGTTTTGTTAACATAACTCCAAATTTTATGATAGACAGAAATATTGCAGATGAAACTATTCTGTTAAGTCAGATATTTGGAGATATAACAAAACTGAATAAAACACGTACAGCAAAGCGTAGCGACCGACGACCTGAAGGATGTTGTAGGTGGCGGCTGGATGGGGAGGACGGAAGACCGCCATGAGTGGTGAAATTTGGGAAAGGCCTATGGCCAACAGTGGACGAACACGGGCTGATGGATACCCATGTGGTATGGATGGAATAAAATGTTTTCGATACATATTTCGGCCCACTTTGAACTAATAAAATAACTTAAATGTAACAGAAAAAATTACATTTTGGTTATAGAGAAGCTATCTTGCGTCTTGCGGGCACTACATTCGCTGCCCCCCCCCCCCCCCCCGGCTGAACTCGCAAGATGGCACCGCTATTTATGGCGCCCTGGTCCTGGTTATAAGTTATATATAACATAGTCCTCATTGTCTGGTGTAATATAAAGCCCTGGTCTGAAGCCAGTGTAGCTTATGGAGTCTTGTCCAAGTGACAATTTAAGAAAACCACGAATTTGCAATGAAAAAGTCCCTTTACGTTGAAATTTGTCAGAATCTAATTTCAGTTTTCTAATCTTTTCCCGGGATTTCCTTGCTAATGTTCAGTACATACTAAATCGACCCAGTATTTTTTTGACAAATATGGATACATTTGCAATAGAACCCTAAAATAAGAATGTCATAAGAACATCTCAAAAATGACATGTAGCTATTTATAGCTAGTCATCTCACTTTCTCTGCATCCTACTCGTACGTGGTGCGAACAAAGCGTAGATACGTTTATGGGACATTGTTGAAAACGTCCGTCACCTGAGTTCACTCTGTGACAACTAAACAGCGCGTGGCTGCACTGTATCACACACAAAACACATCAATATGACTGTATGCACTCTTGCGCATATAATATCAGAAAGAGTTTTGGGGTTCAATAATAATATATGCCCGTGACTGTAATGGGAATAAATATCGAGAAAATATTTACCCACATGTACCTGTACATATACTTTATCAAAGAAATTGTTCTGCTGTAATAGACGTATACTTATCTCTTCTATTTTATATGTTTAAAGACATACTAAACTATACATACTAAATAGAAATTGGCTGTTATTGAACAGACTTGTAATATTCAAGCTTTTCGAGTCTAAGTTTAAAAATATATATCTTAGTTACGCAAATGTCAGGCTATATTTAATCTTCGACAGGAAAAACTTGAATATTACATTAAACAACATATTGGGTATATAGTCCGATAGAAATGAATTCGCTTTTCCAGTTAACCGTGTTAGAAGGGTCCTTAATGTTTTCTAACAAATCTTGGTCGAGTTTATTTTGCAAAAAACGGTGTAAATAACTTAAAGGGGAAAAATTATGTCGAATCACTTTTTTATTTATATCTTCAAAGACGGTAGTAAACATAGTAAAGCATGCTTTATGATTTTATAGCGATTTTAACCATGCAAATAAATTTCATTAAATTACGAAGTATCTATTTTTATATTTGCAAAAATTTTTCTAAATTTACCGAGTTAAATGTTGAGAAATAAATCCATCCATCCATCAGTGGTTGGCCACTGATAGACAAAGTCCTTTCAAAGATTTCGCCACTCATGGCGGTCCTCCTGGAAGAAATGCCTGATGCCCGATGAATGGATTGTCTTCTTTTTCTACAATTACATTCGACAGGGTTCCGCACTGCGGGGTTTCTTTGTATTTCTAAAGAGCTTTCTCTACATTTTTTTGGAAACCCTGACTTAAATAGTGAAATGAATCATGAAAAAAAAAAAAAAACAGTAATTGTAGCCGATTTTAAAGGTTTTTGTTTTAGTGATGTCAAAACTAAAAGTTTTGCGAGATTTTATTTAGTCCATTTAAGTACAATATTCCAACCGTGTTCGTCCACTGCTGGACATAAGGCCTTTCCCAAATTTCGCCACTCATGTCGGTCCTCCGTCCTCCTCATCCAGTACAATATTACAATGAAATAATTTTAGTTCTGACAGCATTAAACCTAAAACTAAAGCCTTAATCAGCTACATACAATGTGGTAGAATTACCAGAATTTTACTAATATTACTTTTAATGGCATATTCATACGTTGGAGAATTGTTTGATTTACTACATGTCGATTCACATTGCATACATTGTACTATTGTATTATCCGTGAATTATTGTGAAGATTTATTATACTGAAATAATAAAAGAACCTAAGATTTCATACTAAAAACGAAATTGCCGGCTACAATTCGGATTCCTAAGCAATCCACCAGGGCCCGGTATTTGCCCACCCGGATCATCAAGTCGAGACCGTTCTGTACTTACAATTAGATTGGTTAGGTTATATAAGGCGACATTTTTCCTGTTCCCTACAAACGTAAGCCCAGCCTTGAGTCAATGACTATGGGAGGACAAAATTTTATTTAGCGAAAGTAGCAAAAAGTGTTGTAAAAATTCGTGTTACTGACCAATTACCAAGCCTCACCTTACAATATTAAGTGAAAATAATTCTAGGGTAGATTGTGTACCGTTAACTGATTGATTACATTGATGAAGAAAAAAAAATATTTTCAGTGAATTAATTTTTATATTTCCCAGTACAAACAAAGTGATTCAATTAGCTAACTAGATTTCTATGGAAAAGGGAAAGAAAGTTCGCGCAAAAAAATCTCATTTTCGGTGGAAAGTGGTCTATGTATCTATAGGTACATCATCTGTTGAATATTTTTTACTAGAATTTTAGAACCTTCGTAACTTGAATAAAGCTAGCTAATGTTAAACGATATGACGATGATGAAGATGGACGATGGATGAAAAACAACACAGATTGGCGACCAAAGTGGGATGGTAGTCTGCTAAAGACTGAAAACCACGAGCCAGATAGTCGGACCATAAAGCCGATTCTGAAGGCTTTAATTTTAGTTTAAGTGGCGTCAAAACTAAATTTTCTTCATTCAAAAATAGTTTGGAAAGTTGACAATCGAATAACTTTACTACCGCGTGAATCGAGATAAGCCGGGTCTCCAGCGCGTGTTTTGTCCTACACACTAAACAAAAACGTCTACACAAAACAATGTTTCGCTCCACATTTTTGCTAATAGCCATGCAGGAGACACAGCTTATCTACAAAAATGTGTAACTGAACAATATTTTCTGTAGACGTTTTTGTATAATTTGTAGAACAAAACACGCGCTGGAGACCCAGCTTAACTCGATGCACGCGGTAGTAAAATTATTCGATTGGCAACTCGCACTAGCTCTCAGCTCTCAGGCAAAACCAGACGGCCCACCATTGTCTGCTATTAGCAATGCCTGGGACCGATGGATGGCGGAATTCCCTAATATAAAACAGAGTGGTGACGGGCACAGCGGCGTCACTGGTGCGAGGTTTTCTGCACCGCGCTCACCAACCCAGCGTGTGGGAGTATGGGCATTTCTTCCAGGAGGACCGCCAACAGTAACGAAATCTTGAAAGGCCTATGTCCAGCAGTGGACGAAAGATGCTAATGAATGGATGGATGGATAATTACGACGCCGCAATAAGAACGGCCAATAGGTAGTCTGTCATGCTGGCGTAGCAAAGAGGGGGGCGTGGACCCGACCCACCCCACAATAAAATATTCTGACATGATAGAAGAGTTAACTGTAATCCATCCATCCATCAGCCTGTTTCATCCACTGCTGGACATAGGCCTTTCCAGGATTTCGCCACTCTTGGCGGTCCTCCTGGAAGAAATTCCCATACTCTCACACGCTGGGCAGGCGGGTTGGTGAGCGCGGTGCCGAAACCCTTGCACCAGTGACGCCGGTGCCCGTCACTAGTTAACTGTAATATCTGCATTAAATTCGAACTGCTGATTACGGTTAATTACCCCCCCACCTCTTTTGTTTGTCTCGTTCTTCTGTCTGTGGTCAGCCGGGAGCGGTGGTGTGAAATCTAGTCCTCAAATCTAGCTCAGAAGTAGTCAGACATGGGCTGACGTGATTATGATGATTCTCAGTCCAAAGGAAAACAGGAGTCTCAGTGCATATACAACATCATACACATACAAAATCAAACGACTCACGAAGAAATCATATAGGTACCATCCACGCGAAGCAACTCGATTTTAATAGTCCAAGGATCTTCCAATCACCAATAAATAAAATGAAAAGCATGCCGCCGACTGTTGTTGTTTCCACCAGACAATAAAACATACACATCGCATAAAGGTTAAATGGTTTTATTTATCGAAGGCCGTGAAACAATCGATTCGCAGAATGATGAACAAAAATTGACTCGAGAAATATCTCGTTAGTTCGGAGCGGGGTTTCTGCGTCTCCAGAAATTGAATTGCATCCCCGTTTATTGGAAACAAAACGGTTTTAAGTAACGTTTTCGTATATTGCGCATTAATATAATGTCTGTATTCTGTTGTGAAATGTTATAAAGTTACTGCACTAAGGTAAAATCAAAATCAAAATATTTATTTTGTAAAATAGATACATAAAGTATATCTTCTACAGGTCAAAGTTAATCTTTACAATATATATCTTTAGAATATAAAAAAAATATACTAATAAGGGAAAGACACAAAAAATATTTAGGTTGGCCTACTAAAATGTACCTTACACCTGCATAAAATAGAGAAATCTAGGAATAAAAATATCATATATAAATGATGCAATGAACAAATAAGTTAATAAATAAATACGGGAAATACATGTAAAAAATATTAAGGTTGGGCTACTAAAATGTAATAAAGTTAAACACACAGAACTTTAAATAGTGGTTAAATACCTGCATAAAATAGAGAAATATAGAAATAAAAATATGATATATACATAATGCCTAACAATCCACACCATTTGATTAGTATTGCTAAGAAGAAGGGCAAGAAACTTAGCAAACATGTCTTTTTTCAAAAAAATATGTGCTGTAAACCATATTACAAATATATATTTTTTATACCTACTTAAGTAAAGGCATAAAATATATAAGACTGCAGGAATTGTGTATAATTACAATAAAGAAGGCAACGGTCGGCTATCTGTCGGTCTGCCGGGTCTAAGGTTCCCAGACGACAGGAATTTTGCACTGCCTTTGTACTGAACCGGTCCCTTTTTCACATTGGTTTTTGGTGGTATTCATATTACTATATCTGGTAACCCTAGTTGGGTCTGGATATAAGTTAGAAAATACTTATTAAACATTTTAATTTTTTTTCATTACATCAATTTATTATCCAAAATGTCGGAGTAAAAAGTTGAAAGAAATACATTTTCTACAACTGTTACTGGTAAATTTTACGATTACCGACTGTATCGACGAAAACAATGGATGGTGTGTGCCATTGACATACTTTAATTGATTCTTAAAACAGATTTCCGAGGAAACTATCACCGAACAAACCCGAATGTTACACAATGAAACTACGTGAATCGTGACCGACTAATCGTATTAGCTATAAGACCGTCTCCACATTTACATAATGATAACTTCATTTCCATACGAAACGAGCCCAAGATACCAAATCGTTCCACTTCCGACGGAGGAAGTAGAAAATCGCACCTTCAGACTGCACGCACAATAACCCCAGATTAATCGAAAGCCTTGGCTTCTTCCTTTGGAAGTCGAACACGTAACTGCACTATTATGTGCTGTTTTCGTGCGGTTATCTCTATATTGGTTTCCAGTATAGGGTACCTTACTCAAAGCCGCATCAAACGAAAACATAGTTTCTGATTTTGAAACTAACGTACAGATTCGAATGAAATTCGGTAAATATCTATAAAGGAATGAAATCAACTTGCCGTTAAACAAAACCCATAAAATCATGAAACATTGTATTCTCTATTAGCTATCCATTTTCAGACCGTTACGTTGAATAATACTGACTAATAACTATGTAATGAAAAATAACGTATTAATTCTGTTGCAATCTATATTCCTCAGTCGAACAACTGTTCTTCTTCATACAATACTGTCTTTGGGGATGTCATAACATAAGTCATAACAAACTTCGATAAGTATTGAGAATAAAGCATAATTTGCCTCGTAGCTATTTCAGGATTAATACCACGAAGAGAGGAAAGACCCTAAGATCCCTTTAAGGGGGTAACTTTTTACCTCGGTACAAAATGCACATCATAATATTGTTTTCCTTACTTTTGAATAAAAAGTATGCAATAAATGTGTTTTAAAGCAACTTGCGAAAATAGTTTATTATAATAAAGTCTTCACAAAAAAATTACGTACTTTAATGTATTACATTTTGTTTGCATTAGATTAACAAACTTAAAGCGTGTTTACAGTTGTAATGTAATGCAGCTAAAATGTAGTGCATAAAATTGAATAATTTTCATGTGATCACCTAACTATTAACAAGCAGTTTGCGCGAATTGCTTTAAAACACATTTATTGCATACTTTTTATTCAAAAGTAAGGAAAACAATATTATGATGTGCATTTTGCAACGAGATCCTCCGTTACCACCTTAAGTGTATTCAGTGTTGAATACAACCGGATAGTCCGGTATTATAGTGTCCTGACTGTGGGATTTTTTAAAAACAATAACGATATACGTAGATGACAGGTGTTTTAGCAATCATATAAAATGCAGGCAGTTCAGAAAAGTACTTTGAAAAAAAAATATTCAACCCCATATGCCGCCCATAGGACGGCTGGGTCGCTAGTATATTTTTATTTATTTAATATAAGTTTATTATTTGCTATGGATGATTATTCTTATGGATTAAAGCTTTTATGATCTCTTTAGGATACATAAAATATGTACTACATAGAATAATATTTATATACTAAAAAAGTTAAGTAATTGAAGTAGGTAAATAATTAAAAATAATTGTACGATCTTGAGAATTTTATGATTGACCTCTACCCCCTCTCTACCCCCGGTCGCACTGCGACTTGTTTATCTAAAGCGGTTACTACTCAGCATAGACTAGTCAGTTATCAGTGTACTATCAATGTCCGTCCAGTGGTTCCCAAACACGACATACCACTTAAAAAAGGTACTCTCCTGACACTTCCTATTTTGCTTCTGCCACTTTCGTCAATCGTCAAACGCTCTTCTATTGCGGGAGCTGTTGACAACATACATTACGTTCTTGGGCTAATCGACTTTTTTACCCACACTGCTAGTTCTATTAAATAAGCAACATCAACGCGTAGCTTTTTTGTTAAATACAAGAAAATTAGGGAGATCATTGAGTGTCTTTCGAATCAAATAATGTTTCATAATTATTAAAATGGGGTTGCTTAGTAGACAACACCGCTTTTCTACAATAACTCCGGGACAAACTCGTCCACGGACTTGCCATACATTTTTCAAAAAATACAAAGATTTCTTTATATATTTTTTTCGAAATGTTACTAATAAATGATCTAGTAAGCAACGAGTTATGGATGTCGTCGTAGCTAGTAAGTGAACAAAACCATTTCGAAAAGAAAAGAGCGAAATTGTGAATTTTGTGGTTTATTACTGCCAATGATTCCAAAAGTTGTGATGGTAAAAAAAATATTGACCCTCTTATGTAGTGTGATGTGACACGCAAATTGATCTTATACGATTATTTATTTATTATTATTATCGAGTACGTAATACCAACATATTGCATTTGCGAGCTGTAATAACTTTAATATAATTGAAGAGTTTCTTGGAACTTTCGCCTCTCGATCAGCTCTCGATAGCTCATTTTATGAAGTGCTTGCGTCATTAGAAGACTTTGCTCTATAAATCTACATAATTAAGTAATTTAATAAAGGATAAAACGTTTGAAAACTAAAAGATACTGAAACCGTTTTGATTGTTAACTGATATCCTAACTTTAAACTTCACTTAGTCTGGAGATGTAGCAAACATAGATCTAAAACAAAACATGAACAAAAAGGCAAGTCTCAAATACTACCTGACTTGACAGAATGATTCTGTATATGAAAGCATGGTGTTGTTGATACAACGATGCGGGCCAGTTTAATATGTCATGTGCGCCAGGCCAGCAAGCACGTTGCCTAACAAACCAGATATTTGTCTAAACTAGTTCTATGTTGGTCGAGTGACCAGAGATTATAGTTATAATCGCTACCTATACTATATAGCAGAGCTTAGCAAATAAAGTTATCTGTGTTTATTAATATCGTATTTTAAGATTACGAATAGAGCAGTAATATTATTGTAGTTTTCTAACATCGTATCAACTGAACGTTACGTATGCGTTTAATTTCTTATAATTTCAAGTGGCACATTAAACCTTTTATCACGTACTCATGGAATTTGCACTTCGAACAAACCAGTTTTGCCTTAAAGAACAACAATCACTTTCATGAACCGCACACACCTTAAAATATCTAGGTTACCATTCATATTACACTGTTCTACTGTGTACTAACGGCATTACATTATCCGATTTATCGAAATCCTAACTAGAATCCTATTTAGGATGCGTAAATACGGGGCTACCCAAGGTAAACTCGGTTTAGAGACATTCTTGAATAGATTTGAACTTTCTATATAATTATTACAATATTTCGAAATAAATATATTTAATAAAAATAATAAATGGAAAAAAAGGAATAGGCGACCCCTTTAGTTTTTACAGATTTCACGATATTTGAGCAGATCATAATATGGTCAAACGTCGCTAACCAAATCGTTAAACGTTAAACATTTAATGATCTGGTCAATGACAGTTGACTATTTCATGAAATGCAATCGATATTTCGTTGATTTTTAGTAAACAGAATGTTGATTGCAAATTTACTTTTATTTTGTTCTGATTTCACTTTTCACTCCCTTTGTACTATTGAAAAGCAAAAACATTTTTAAGTACCTAACGGTTATGTATGTTATGTGTTGAGGGACGAATTTACTCTGCTTGAGTCAAGAGGGACGAATTTTACGAAAAATAGAAAAAAGGACGAATTCTTGAGGACAAATATTCCCCAACCCCTATAATGGTGTCTCTGAGGGTCGTCTATATCCCTGTCTATTTCCCTCTATCCGTCTTGCCAAACATTACTCAGGGGGTCTAGCACGCGCCGTCGATACAGTGTCTTTCCCTCATACTTGCTCTCTCGCACATTGACAAACGCGGTATGTGTGAGAGCGCAAGTAGAATAGATAGACGCTGTATCACTGGTACGTGCTAGCTCGCGAACTATACATATAAATATACGTGTGCAGCTAAATTAATCATAATCACATTAGTTACGCTTGCACCACCATAACTAAGGGCATTAGTACGGGAAATTATACGAATTAATTGTAATAGTTCACAACATGTGTTAATCGGTTGGTCATTATCTGCTTCAGTAGCTGTCGATTTGGTACATCGACTTGCGAAGATTGAAATTGATCTGGGGCGTGTGGCGGGCCGGGTAGGAAATGTACTGGCTTTTAGGAAAATGACTACAATAGACTCATTCCATGACAAAAGCTACTCAACACTTTTATTTTTATATTGAAGTATAAAATAATTGTATGCATAATTCATTAATAAACATACAGGACTTTCATAATTTGATTAAAAAATAATAAAAAGATTAGGTATTCTTCTCTTTTTTTCGAATGTTAACATAATCGAGAACCACTGTCATGCTATTATTTTTTTCTTCAAGTGGCAAGATTAATAAAAAAAGAAATTGCGGTGCCTGTCACTTGTAAAAATGGCGCAATTTTGAAGTCATAAATCCAATCTTCATTTCTATACAGAGTTTTGTTTAAAATTCTCTTGTTTAATGTGTTTAATGAAGTATTTATTGCGTGTCATCTCATTGTAATGCCCGTAACGAAAAAGAGGTAAGAGTTTATTTTATATGAATACCATTAACTTCTATGTAAGCTTATTGTTATGGGAAAAGTGAAATATGGTTTGTCCGCCTAATTATCAAGTATCTTTTGTTCAAAATAAGTATTTTATCAGTTTTTTACTTAGATGTTCTTTTGTAATGCCCGTAACGCTCACTCTATCAGCTCTTTGCAGACTTAAAGAAATCTCAAACCTCAAGGAATTAGAATGGGATTTTTTTGCGCCATCTCATGGCAAAGGGGCGGTGGATGGCATTGGGAGGACGGTCAAAAGGCTAGTCTGGACAGCGGTAAAATCGCGCAAAAGAATTTTAAATTAAATTCAGCAAAAGAATTTTACGATTATGTTAAAAATGAGTCAAAGGGAATCCATGCCGAATATGTCAGTAAAGAGGAAATAGAAAAAGAAAAATCATCAGAGTGCAAGAGATACCGCAAATCCAAACCAAACATCACTTTAAAGTACGAGACAATAGTCTCCTTGTATCAAATCGTGACATTCCCATCCAGTACTTGTACCTTAACCGCACATTTTGACGTTTGGGAAGAAGACTTTCAACTTCCAGCATTGCCAAAAGAGCACTCAGAAGAGGACATTAATGAACCGATGAGCTCGGATGACTCCGATGCTTGGACAGTCGATGATCTGCAGCCTCTATCATTACAAAAGCTGCTTCTTGAATCAAATGATGAACCATTAGACCTAGAGTATTTTAAAGCTCAATCCTCAGGTCTGATTCAAACTCTTAACGCAGTAAAGAAAAAACGAAACTACAATGAAATTTATACAGACTCTGAAGATGATGAACACAAACAAACGACACAAAATGTAAACGATATTAAACCAAACATGTTTGTGTTAGTAAAAATTATTCCTTCTGACAAACCTCGCAAATCGAATACAATTTACAAATATGTTGGCATCTGTCAAAGCTATGTTCATGATGATTACGGTGATGTACGAATAATGTTTTAAAAAATGACAGGAGATAACGCCAGAATGTTTATCCCTAATGAAAATGATATCTCAGGTGTGCCTTTTGAGGATATTATTTGCAAGTTACCTTGTCCATCTTTAAAATCCAAAGGCAATCGCACATATTACGAGTTCAAACAAGAAGTCGACGTTTTTGAAAATTGATAATGATTTTTTGTCAATTTTAGAGTTATTAAGGCTTTCAATAAAACACTTATAGTAATGCAAGCTTCTTTAAATTCGTACGAGTAATGCCCGTAACATTTTTCTGTAACGCCCGTAACGTCATGTTGATTTAAATATATATACCTCTAAAGTGAGAGGATCCATTTAAATGTGTAATGCAAATAGGAAATTTATCACACTTTTAACAAATAATTAAAAAACATCCAGTTGTTTACCAAAATTCGCAGAGTTCTTATGTTTTGTCACGCTAGTCAAAAGAGATAGGCGAAATTATGTAACGCACGTAACGAGTGCTTTTTCATTTATTTCCCATTACGTTTAACAATATTCCTAAATATTATATGTTCAATTAAAAATGTAATAAAAAGGATGATGTTTATTAGTTATATTGGCTCTATTGAAATAGGAACATCAAAGAAAATTAGTGTCAAAGGCGTACAAACGGTAACGCCCGTAACATGGAATGAGTGAATACTTATAATTATATCTATAATATTACTATAAAACTATGAATGAATTACAGGAAATGCCAGCCTGTTGGAAAAAGGGTATTTATAATGTCCTGATGCGGTAACTTTTTTAACTGTTTCTGTAAAATGTACTTGTCTTTTTCCTCTTTTTTTTTTCAACTTAGGGCCCTTGTCTACTTAAGGCCCTTGTAGCCTCCAATAACCTTGAGATATTTTAAACAAAGTCAAAATGAACGTTAAAATCTTGCATTTGTTTTTGTAATAGACTGCTCCGAAACTTGCCGTTTACGGCAACGTTGACGCCACGCGCTCTCAAAATATCTAGTTTTTATTTATTAACTCTGCTGTAAATCAACATATTTAAATTTCCTGCAATGAGTTTTATAAGCTATATTTTTGTTGTATTTAAGTGCAAAAACCATACAAATAACATCAGCGGTTTCCAAGAAATAGCCAATTTTATTCCAAAAACAGCTTGATTTTGGGAAATATTTTCAAGGTGTTTCTTATAGGCGAGAATAATTTCCTGCAATAAGATTGTTTCTTATACTTTGAATAATGACATATATTTTTTTAATAATTTTTAAGTAAGCTGTTTAAGAGAAATAACTTCATCAATGGGAGTTTTCGGATGACGCGGGAACACGCGCCTTAAAACACTACAACTTTCGGTTGTAAGCAGCCTACGATGTAAATAGTAAGATAGAAAACGTGCATAATACTAGAAATATATTCAGAATGTTTCATCTATTGAGGCAGATGTAACCTACTGACATAAAAATCGAAAACTGGCAAAAAATTGCAACCCCGCTTTGTTAGAATATAACATAGAAAATAACTAGCTCTAGTCTAGATAAATGTCAGCTTTGGCATTGAGATTAAAACCGTATAATTCTGCAAGTAAGGCACAAAAAAATTCTAAGAAAAGCCAACCAAGCGTCCATACATTTAGTTTATTCATCAATGCAAAACTCTCACATAATCAGCAAAAATTATATTATTATCTGGGCCAATGTGTTGCGCAATCAATTTGTTGATGCAATCTGAAACCAGTGTCAAATTCTATAGAAATGTATTAATATATGTAAGCATCTGTGTATTATGGTTAGGGGGTCTTCAAGAATGCATAAGCGAAAGAGGTGTGTCAGGATCAAAGTAGATGGAGATCTGTAGTGTCCCTACCCCTCCTAAAATTAAATTTGAGCATATGTATGAGTATGTACTTGTTAAGGAAAAAAATCATCAATCCAGTTTTACACTCTTACTTATTGTTATTACAATTTCAAGGCTCCTAGGAAGCATTCTCCTGTTATTATCACAGTAATTAATTGGGAATTAAGAATCGAGACCCAACAAGCCCGGATTTAGGCACCCCGGCCAAGAAAATAATAATCAACTTAATTTTTATTTTGGTGCTTGAGTGGCCGCTACTCTATAAAGTGCCTAGGGGCCCTGTACATCTAAGTCTGGCCCCGAAACCGAAACCAAGCAAGAATGTGTTATTAATTAGGTTTCCCGTACCCGAAGGGCAACACGGAGCCGTATTAATTTCGCTCTGCTGTCTGTCCGTCTGTATGTCACGGGTCTTACAGACGGAATTTGTTACAGATCTTAAATTTGATTGTGAGTCTAGTTGTTTATGAGAGGTCAATGTGTAAATTATTCAAAATCAAATACTGAATAAAAATGAATTTTCAAAAAACGAAATTTCATATAATATGAGGTGTCATTAAAGCCGATTTTGAAGGTTTTAATTTTAATCTGAGAAACTTACTAAAAAACGTAATTTTAAGTGACAGCACTATATTTTGCTATTCTGAAGGGCACACTAACTAAAATTAGCAAGTCTTTTAAATGCTCTTAAATCAAACTATTTTTTTTTAATTCAATCAGGTGACTTGAAAATGGCTCTTCGTTTTAACCAATACTTAAGTTTAATTTTATGTACCTATGTCAAACTTTAACTAAAGCCTTCAAAATCGGCTTTATTGTCTAAAAATCATTAAGTAGAGAATTAGTTTTTTTTTTATTTATCTTCAAAAATAAAGAAATGGGGGAAATATAATAGAAATAAATTTCTATTTTTGAACACCTGGAGATAACAAATTTTTAAATCATTCCGGTATAGAAAATGGGGGACCATCAAAGAAGCGCTTGGACGCTCGCTTGCCCAGGCGAAAACCTGCCCATCGCGTTGAAATACCAAAAATCATGGGACGAGCCGATTTGTGGGCAGGTCCTGAAGCATCTTCTGGACACAGCTTCCAGCGTCACAGACCGTGCTCGTCTTCTCGCAACAGGTGAGCGTGAGGCTGGTTACTGGCTGCATGCGCTTTCTTCCGCACATATTGGCACACTGTTAGACAAGACCACGTTTAGCCTCTCCATCTGTCTGCGACTCGGAGTAAGAACCAATGAAAGTCATCGCTGCCACTGTGGCACAAGCGTCGACCAGCTAGGCCATCACGGTCTGTCATGTCAGCGTAGTGCCGGTCGCTGGTCCCGCCACGCCAGTTTGAATGACGTCATCCGGAGGGCCCTTGCAACCGTCAGCGTGCCGGCCATCCTAGAGCCAAATGGTATTGCGCGTAATGATGGAAAGAGGCCTGTCGGAATGACGCTCATTCCGTGGCAGAACGGTCGCTCGCTCGTGTGGGACGCGACATGTGTTGACACTCTTGCCGCGTCTCATGTGCGATCGAGCGCTGTTACAGCTGGCGCGGCGGCAGCAGCGGCAGAGTGTAACAAGCGGCGCAAATATGCGGCTCTAGGAGTAGAGACGTTCGGACCGTGGGGACCAGATGCGCGACAGCTCTCTAAGGACATAGCGTCGCGCCTGGTCGATGTTTCGGGTGACCCAAGAGCTGGGGTTTACTTCAGACAAAGAATCAGTCTCGCTGTTCAGCGAGGTAATGCCGCCAGTGTCTTGGGCACCCTGCCTCGTGTTAGCGATGACCTGTACAAAATATTTTATTTGGTTTAGTGATCTGTTTTGATTTAGTTTTGCAGTCAATAATGTAGATTCTTATTTAATTTCATACATTTACATAATTTGTTTTATTTTTTCTAGAATTGTATAATTTATGTTGTTTTAAGATGTTTTGTATACATATACCCTAAACCTGTATTTATTTATTTATTTTATATACCTATATAAAATAAATAAATAAATACAGGTTTAGGGTTACGTACCCGAATATTCCGACCAATTTAATTTTTCAGTTTTGTTTCATACATTTTCATGGTAATGATAAGTTTGTGATTTTTATTCAAAACATTTAGGTATATTATCTTATTTGAATGGTACGGAACCTTCAGGGAGCGAGTCTTACTCGCACTTGACCGGGTTTTTTTTTTAATTTAGGCTTTATCATGTAATTATAATATAACGATTATCCGATCTCATTTTGATCTGGCCATTGTCAAACGTGTTCTTTTCTGGATGTAGGTAGGTACTTATAAAATTATTTCTTCTTCTGGAATTTGTTCAGTGAACGATACACGATCTACCATAGAATTATTTTCACTTATTATTGTAGGACCTTATATATTTCATCTCTATCTTTGGAATGATTGGACCTCAACAGTATCCCTAATTTCACATTTTATGTTGTTATTACTGAACTACTCAAGCCCAGAAGATTTCGGAAACATTGTAAGATACAATAAGATAAATACATAATGCAGAAAAAAATAAGAGAACACAGTCGGCCATTAATCCCACGAGGTTCTTGGAGGGTCATTTGGGATATGATTCCTTAGAATTACGAAGATCGATGTCACTCTTCAAATTCATACTTAACATAATTAGGAATAAAATTGATTGCGTCGATCTCGTAAATAAATTAATTAGTTTATTTGTACCTGAGGGGTACACAGTGCGCGCGCGCGACACGCCGACAATGGTTGCTATCTCCGCCAGTCTGTCGCACGATATCGCACGCCGAGTCAACACTCCCGCGAGCTCAAACGACACTGCTCAACTCTCTGCTCTCTGACAGTGTGACTTATTTATGTTTGGGATAGGGTGCTTGATGAGAGAGTTCCAGAGAATACTAGAAAGACGCATGAATGAATATGTTTAGGTTTAAGTATTTTTTATTTTAAGCCCTATTGTTTTGTAAAATCATGTCGTGTCAAACCCGCCTTTGTTACGTTATTTATTATAAATTAATAAATTGAAATTGAAATTAAGGATTTTAAAAGATTAACAAAAGCAAAACATACCTCTGCAGTCTACATACAATTATGTATTCTACTGCTTGATCAGATTTTACGATACATTTTGGTATGCACATGATACGAGTATCATTTTGGGTTGCATGTAAATTATTTCCTGCCTGACTTGTTTCTTTATTTGGCAATAATGTTTGTTTTGTTGCTCAAAACCTTACATAAGTTCGTGGCCAAAACTCCCAAAAATAAATAGGTAAATTACATACAACAT
This sequence comes from Ypsolopha scabrella, assembly GCA_910592155.1. Classification (NCBI taxonomy): domain Eukaryota; kingdom Metazoa; phylum Arthropoda; class Insecta; order Lepidoptera; family Ypsolophidae; genus Ypsolopha; species Ypsolopha scabrella. The sequence goes on along the minus strand of OU342968.1, from coordinate 9,473,379 downwards.
ATCAGCCTTTTGCTACAATAAAGTTATTTTCTTAATTTTGACTATATAAATCCTCATTAAATATATAAAATAGAAATATGACAATCTGTAAAATATCCTCAAATAAATTTAAATTATGATAGTATTTTGGTGAATACATACACAAATTGGTACAGACAGAGCACAATAAGGTACCTTTACAACATTTTAAGCAATGAAACTAAAAAGTCTTTTAACTTACTTACTTACAAAAGTACCAAATTGTTAGAATAGATACATATTTTATATTATATTAAGGTCCTGAAATTCAAAGTGAAAAAAACTCGAGATGTGATAGAGTATTGCTTATTAATCTTATTATACAACTGATATAGAAAAAATTGCACAATCTTTTGTTTCACTTTTCCATATAAATTTGGTCAGTTGATTGAACCACTTTGAAAGTGGTAAGTAAGAAAAATATTTGTCCAAAATTTTTTTTTCTTGAGTGTTCAGTTATAAATATACAATCCACCCGAGAATTATTTTTACTGGGTTGTTCCCAAAGGTCCATGATTCTATTGTTTTCAAAAAATGTAAGTTCATACTTTGATTCCCAAAGGGTCCCTGACATTTTAAAATAAAAGTATTTCTTTTCCCAACGGGTCCACAAGATTGTTTGGTACAATCAGCAATAAAGGTTTGAATAAGAAAGGGTAAATATTTATGATTTCATGAAATATAAGACAATAAATAGATGAATAAGGACTCTTTATTGTATTACATAACAAAAATTATTGATGAACATCGAAAAAAGTATAGTGAAGGTACGATTCGAGGGCTGACCGCAGCGGCATCGGCAGTGCACCGACCACAGTTTGACGGTGAGTTTTTAATTCGGCGAACTAGTTTGACAAGTGATAAGTCAATATAACATAGGGTTACCAGTGCGATCGCTCGTCGAAGCCCTACGATGTTACTGAACGATTTGGTGTGATCGTCCGACGATCGCACTGACTTTCCGAACGGGCCAGTGCGTCGGCGAGCGTGATTGGGCAATCAAACTGAACGAACCCAAGGCATTCTATAAGTTAATTTGCAAATATTAAGGTCGTATTCAAAACCATTGTATTAACCGGCCCTTTTCTACTACGAGCAACACGTCAGCTCCGAATATCTCCCTGCGATACACATAAGCTCTCCTGTATTGTTTTACTGACTGTACTCTGGATAAATATCGTGGACCTGTTGGGAATTCATTAAAGAACATTGGGTTTTAAAGCATAGTCATTTAGTCACTGAATTTAACCAGATGCCTGTGAAATATATAGGGTGAAATTTAATCAACCGACCAAATTCATACTAGAGACTCGGTTGGTGATCAAGAACTAGGTTCAGTAATCCTTTTGGCCAATTTCGAAAAATTTTTTTTTTTGCTCCCGTGCTGGTTGGACTAGTTTAACAACAATTCCTAGTGCAGGTTCTACGGGAAAAAAATTTTTTTTTTTCGAATTTCACCTGGAGTTTCATTAAACCTTGTTCCTGATGACTAACCGAGTCTCCAGTCTGAATTTGGCCGGTTGATTTAATTTCACCTAGTATAAATGTTACATAAAAGGAGTTTCCCACATCTTGTCTACTTCTGACTGCACAATGATTCATCATTAGTCAATGTCTGGCTAGCTTAGCTCTCTATATCTGAGCCTAATAAGAAAAAGCTAACAGTAGTTATAATGTCTGCGGAGGGGTAGTTAAAATGTCTGCATATTGATAAATTTATTTGTCTTAAGTTCTTTAAGATATTCATCTGTATATTATTGATAGATTGTAAGTACATTTAGGTATCTTCATTTAGTCAACGATTTAAATAAAAATACTGATGGCAGACTAAAATTGTAAAGAATGATCTGATTTTTCTTTGTTTATCTAAATCTAAAAATATTTAGTATAGACCATAATAAGAATCATTCTCAATACAAAGATATGGTGCAGTAATAAATACCTTAATGTTTGGATTTCAATGAAAGGGTAATTCTATGCAGGCTATTTATGAAAAAACTTGGGAATTTTCATTGTCCTTGCCTGAAATTATAGAAAGAAAAGTTGGCAAGAGAAATTATTTATACATTGAAATAATGTTTGTATCAATATTGACACAACTTTATAAACAAACAGTTGTTTGGTAACAGTACAATAAAAACTTCTCTCTGACCATAGTGGATAGTTTATGCTTTTATGATGCTGACAATTCATACAGAAAAGTAGTTTGAGTAATAACTGAAAATCATATTTTATTTATTTTTTAATAATGGAGGTATAGCCCATATCAATAGACCTTGGGATGAGAAATGGTTGCTGGCTCTGGCTGTAACGTCAGCCTAGACTAATTGCACACCCAAAATATTACATAACACTATGGGATTTGAGCTATTGACAATATTCACATTGACTGCTATTGTTTCTCATGTTATCTGTATTGCCATGTGTGATAGAGATAGTGTGTCAGTAAAATGTGAATAGGTTACCCCATACCACACATTAAATATCAGGACATTCCCCCACCAAATTAAATCATTTGGCCAAGTGGGAGTCCGACTTGTGCACAAAGGGTTCTATACCACCACATAATATGGGTACAGAATCCTAAAAATTTTATGGTACACAACAATCACACTGATGCATTAGCAACATACAGGTGACAAAAAAAAAGAAATTTTTCAAGGTCTATTGTATGGGGACACCCCTTGGGTTTAAATTTTTATTTTTTGTATTATTTGACGTGATAGAGGCCATAGTAAAATGTATTCTGTGAAAATTTCAACCAGCTACTTAATATGGTTGAAGCTGTAGATCCCTGTGACAGAGAGACAGTTGAGGCTTAGTAATAGGATTCTGTTTGGCACCCTTCAGGTATGGAACCCTAAAAAAGTGTATGTTATATTTCCATAAAGCATCACTTTACACAGGTGAATATGTGGTTATAGTACACAAGCTGTGTAAAGAGAAAAATGATGGCCTGTTTTCTAAACCCAGTTGAATGAAAAGTTGGTTAATTATTTTGATGATCTGTCAGTGAATGCATAAATTAAAGATTTAAATGTACCTATGTAATAAGGAGCTTAATCTTCGGATATATTTTGCTGTGGCAACAAAATCAGCACTGAGCTCTTTTTAAAAAGCTTTCTTCTTTTATAGATGTTTTGAAAGTAGCCCAAATTGTTTACTGTAAATGCACTATTTCCTATTCTAAGAACACAACAATCTAAATGCTTACATAAAATATTTTAATGTAGATGTGAATCATTGCATTGTGTCAAATTGTGTCTGAGGTGGCTGAGTTTTTTGTTACTGTACAACAAGTTTTAGTGCAGATTCTATTCAAGGGAAGTCAGATCAGAGGTGCGAATGTGTAAGACAATCATATTTATTTGACGGCTTAAAACTTGCGATTTTAATTGTAAAACGGCTATTCGGCTAAGGAAATTGGCCAGTTTGATGAAAGAAACCATATGTTTTTAGCTGTCAAATGTATACAATTGTCTTACACAATTGCACCTCAGAACCATAATGATAAAAGGTTGTATCTTGCATTAAAAATTTCATGCAATCTAATATCTAATATCTTATTCTTATTATTGATTGTGGCTCCGGTCTATCTACCTTACAGATTAACAATAATAATTCAAATAATCAAATGAACTTAAATAAATTCAAATGAACTGCCTGTAATTATCAGTATTGATAATTAAATATTTTTGTCCTTATTTCAACATAATTTTCAAGTGCCAACCACACAGCATGTTCTGTGTTCCACATTCTGCATAGTTTAATATTGTTACTGTTTAGACCTGTTAGAGCTTAGTTTTAAGTTCTACAATATTTGTATTTTTTTTCTTTTATGTGTGCTAATATCATCACTCACTCTTTAAAATCTATTTAAAAGATAAGGTTGACTAGTATGTTTAATATAAAAAGTAAATGAATATTTGATAGGAGTATATTGGAACAATTTTCTAGTTTTACATTATTACCTAGTTTTTATGTTTCACAATTTAAAGAGTGATGAATGCCAAGTATTTATGTAATTAGTCATAAAGGTCATATTACAACAGCCATCAAATAGAACAGCTGTAGCAATGACCTGTTTGATGTTCTGCTTTAACCTCATTTATTCAATGCCTCGGCTTTGAGTTTTAAATCACAAACATTAAATAACTTCATACATATTGAAATGGTCTACCATGATGATAGATGGTTAAACTAAATGTGGAAAACATTGAGCAACTTCAACTTTTAATTCATCAACTTTTATTGACTGGCATATAAAAAGGAAGGGTTTTATTTAAAAATCTTGTCCTACAAAAAATTTACTCTTAAGGAAGCTCCATCAAAGACTGAACAGTGAAGGTGAGAGTGGGATACCTGTGTGAGCGAGTCTTCTGCCGACAAGTGGGCTGTCGAGTAGCAGTCTCCGGAGCGACCATCGGCCGAAGACCCCGCCAGCCCAGCCTGCGCAGCCGCCACCGCCGCTGCCGCGCCTCATCTCCTCACGAGCCACGATCACTAACACTTGAACCACACTGAACTCTTCATCAATCACTAAGCTGTCCTTACAGTACTGATACCGATGAAATATCAAAGTCTACCGTTAGGAAGCATCGAGCCTGTGCCGTTTGTGCAACTGTCTGTTGAGTAACGAACACTGGCACTGGACGCAACGCATCGGCGAGAGAAAGTGCCGACGGCCAGACAGACGGATCGTACGTGCCCGCGGCCCCGTTCTCGCAGATGCAGATTCTTGGTGGGGAAGAGCTTACTGAGCATCCATTGTGCTGAGTGAGCGGGATTACCGTCTTGCCCAATTTACATGCCACGCGGTAGACACTGAGGAGTTGTACGGATGTTTTACTAGTTCAGTCTCGTGGTGTTTACGACAAGGTTTAGGTCACTAAAAAATAAAAAACCCTCACAATACCGCCCGCTCAACAAATTTATGACGATGAGCAACTGGCAAGTCTGGGTCTGGCATGGCAACTGTCAAACATAGACAGTGTTGCCAACGACGTTGACGCAAAATATGCCAAATGACTGCAAAAATATGCCAAATATGAAAAAAATATGCCAAATTTTAATTAGCTTCTACAGACCATTCACTATAAGAAGTCCCCTGGCTTAGGAAATGGTATGGTAGCACTGCAAATAATGTTGCCGATGGCTCACGTGGCATTCACTCTACTACACATTCCTAATATTTATATAACTGCGTTTTTTAATATATTAATTAGACTACTCTTTATTGAAAATAAAATATACAGCATAAAAAAAATCTAAATTATAAATTTTATTTATTGATTTTGTATTTCGCAAACAATACGTATGATCTAATGGTATGAATATCTATACATGTACTCTGTACTAAAACGGTATTTTTTATTTCTTGTTCTAGCTCGACGGCGTTTGTTCTAAATCGTCGAGTTCCCGTTTTTAACGTTTTTGACGATTTTTTCCAGGCGACGACATAATGTGACCGCTTTTTTCCGATATGCCTGCAAAAGTGAATAGCTAATTATTATTTGCCCATAAAATTGGCTTTATATTTGAAGCTGGTAACCCTATTTTACTAATCGGTCATGGCACTGACAAGACATCGAACCTGCGGGGCTATTATGTAACTCAGTTTCGGTTGCTAGCTATAGTTGCTATTCAACAAAAACAGATAAAAAATGAACTTCCAAAATAACCTTTAATGGGTATTGAACTATTCACGAACTGTAAAGTCATTTCAAGTGCAAACTTATCCTTAAATAAGCGGATATGTATGATTTAGACGATAGCCACTTGGTTTGGCAACTGAGTTTACGATACAGAATCAGGGGGGATCGAGAGGAATCACGGTGCATTGTTTGCATTTTCTCTTTCACAAAAGGCGAACCTTCAACACAATCTCTTTTGCACTATTGTTCAACGGCTTTGGCAATGATAATTTCAAAATTATTTGATAAAGTATATATTATAATATAATATTATAATATAATATATTATAATATTATAATATATACTTTATCCAATAATTTTGAAAAATCTGACTGACAACAATATGAGAGCAAAAGCTGCGATGCCAACATGACTCCAAGGGTGAGATTCAGAGTGCATTTTGAGTCCAAACTCAATCTTACAAACGTCAAAAAGTGACGTGATCTCATACTAGAGTGACGTTTGTAAGATTGAGTTCCTCTTGAGTTCGGACATAAAATGCACTCTGAATCTGAGCCCAAGAGACAAGTTAATATGAATGGCCTGTAATAAGCGAGGGAAACTCGTTTTTCTACTGATTTTGCTAGGGCTCCGTAGCTTTTTTGTGCATAGTGCTTAAAATATATTTTTTTAGTCAGTATAATTTTACTATTATTCATATTGCACTTGCAATACTTACAATATGCTTTCGTCGAATCATTATCAACAGGTTTTAGCTACTGCTTAAAATCTGAAATTTGCTCCCATCGCAGTCTGGCCGATATCTTTGATTATACTTTGGAGGCATGTTTCTTGATAAAAAACTAAAATTTATTAAACCTTTATGCATAATACACCGATTACCACTGCTAACTAACTCACAGAAAAAATTGCTTTCACGTATACATAAGGTGACTTTAATTTAAACAGCCAAATTCATACTGAAGACTCAAAAAAGTGCTCAGTAACAAGGTTCGATGACCCTTATTGTGAAATTCGTAAATTACTTTTCTCGTGTTCCCTACAAACGCAAGCCCAGCCCCGAATCAATTACTATGGGGAGACAAGGTTTTATTTTGCGAAATTAGCAAAAAATGTTATCGATCCGTGTCACTGATGATCATTTACCAAGCCTCCAGTTTGGCTGTAAAAATAAAAGTCGCCTTATGTGTACATCATAATAACGTAACAGAACAAACAGATAAAAAGAGTGTGGGACGAGACAAGACGATTTTTGTGTATGGTATAATCCGTAAGATACTAGGGGAATCCCATAGCGCAGAGAATACTCGCCTGAAATATGGGTTATCATGCTATTGAGGTAGGAAAATTTATTGAGCTATCGATGTCGATTTTTATTAAAAGAAATATTGTGATTTACATTCTTTTCATGTTTTATATAAATATGCTAAATAAATATAAGCTCTACGCTAAAAGCCAAAAAAATATGCTAAGCAAGAAGAAATTATGCCAAATATGCTAAATTGGCAACACTGCACATAGAGTTAGAATTGAGGGGGGCTATTATGTAACTCAGTGTCGGTTGCTAGCTATAGTTGCTATTCACCAAAAACAGATAAAAAATCAACTCCCAAAATAACTTTCAATGGGTATTGAAGTATTTACGAATTGTGACGTCATTTCAAGTGCGAACGTATCCTTAGATAAGCGGATATGTATGTTTTCGACGATAGCCACTTTGCTTAGCAACTGATTTTACGATAGAGCCCCCTGATTCTGTATCGTAAACTCAGTTGCCAAACCAAGTTTCTATCGTCTAAAACATACATATCCGCTTATCTAAGGATAAGGTCGCACTTGAAATTACTTCACAATTTGTAAATAGTTCAATACCCATTAAAGGTTATTTTGGAAGTTCATTTTTTATCTGTTTTTGGTGAATAGCAACTATAGCTAGCAACCGAAACTGAGTTACATAATAGCACCGCAGAATAAGGGGGCTATTCAGGGCCGCGTTCAGTTTGATCGCCCGCTCATCACCAACAGCAGGATAGCCACTGATCTAGGGGGCTAGCTTGGTGCCACTTGAACACCATTTTAAACACCATTTGATAGTAAATCCCATATATTTTCTGTCAAATGGTGTTTGAAAATGGTGTTGAAGTGGCAACCATGTTAGGCTAGCTAATAATATTATAAGATATCTATGAGGATAGCACACGCAAAAGAGATATCATGATCGCCGGGCATGAGCGGGCGATCAAACTGAACTCAGCCCTGAAGCAACATGTCCTAATCTGACGTTTTTAAAAAGTGTTCTAAAATTAATTAGCGCTACCTACAATTTTTTGGTATTCTGAAGCTGGCGTTTAAGAACGTCAAATTAAAATTGTTATTAAATTTACGAGACATTTACGATGACAGCCCTAAAGCAATCAACTTAGGTTTTTTGGTATTCTGAAGCAAGAATTTAGAGCTTTATTGGTTTGACAGCTCTAATTTTAGAGAATTTTAGGTTGCGCCTATTAAGGTGCGCTCTAAAATATTACTAAGTATAAATGCGAGTTTTTTCCATCTTTATCCCAATTATTCGTAACTTTTATTTGGTTTCTAGGTGGAACTGAATAATCAAAAGTGTGTTCTAGTACCTTACCTAATTTCATAGTCCAGCAGTTAAGCTGAAATTTGTGTGAAAACACTGGTACGATTTTGTGCTGTCAAAAAAAAATTGCCAACTCAGTTTTAAAAATTAATATTAAAAAAAATTAAGCTAAATTAAATTATTATGCTCCTAAAAAAGATAATAAAGAGCAAGAAGAAAACAAACTTTTAATCCTGACTACCTGACAGTCACAAAGCTGAGCTGAGCAGATCTTATTATTATACCTATATCAATTAAAAGAAAATGACTTAGACCATTTAACACGGGACTAGGCAAGCGCACGCATTACCCTCTGTCGAAGTACATGAACAATTTGTTCATGTAAGTTTGCTTGTGTGCGCGTTTTGTGTCTGTGTTGTAGCTTTTGATTTAGTGTGACATATCAACTTTTCGCAGGAGTGTGCGTGAATGAGTAAATGTGTGCTGTGCGTGCTTACCTCCCCTCCCGTGGAAAACGGCAGAATTATTTCAGTACCAAGAGTCACGCTTTGCCAGGCCCAGTGTTAAATGTTCTAAGGAAAATGAGGACATTCTTATCAATATAGACTTCAGCTAGTCTAGCATAGCAAACCATATCGAGCTCGATAGCGTTTGATACAGTTCTCTGTCCCACTCTGTTGATTTACTTAGAGAGGGACAGACAGTGTATATATATCGAGCTGTCATAGCTCGTTATGGTCTACTATGCTAGGTACCCTGGCGGCTGGATGACATTGACATGGTGGAGCAGTGAAACAAAGGTTACGTTTCATGAGGTTAACGCCGTTAGTTTCGATTTTGGCCAAGACTAATTCATGCGCCAATAGAGGCTTGTCGCACTGTACAAGAACCTTAGCTTTCTTCAAGAAGTATCGTAAAATGGCATTGATGCATAATAAAATAAACATGTACAACCCGGTCACAATATCTGTGCACCTGACCTCGTGACGTCATATCGGCGGTCTGGGTACGGTGTGAAAAAAAGTTTTTTCGAGAAATGTGGAGGTAAAAAAAATTTACTAACCTTTTCAAATCAATTTATTATTGATGAAGGGTTTGTTATTACAATAATTTTGATTACAAAAACATTTATTATTAAACTCAGTCACTATAAATTATTGACTCTATGCCTGACATTGTATCTTCCTCACTCTCACTTTCTGAACTCGCCGAACTGTCTTCCCCTAGTGATATTAAAAGTTGTGTGATGTTGTCATCTGCTAGATGATCCTTTTCCCAGTATTCTCGCTGTAGTCTCTCCACGTTATTCACTTCTTTTTTCCAGTCAGCTGGCGTAATTGACTTAATCGCATCTTTTGTAAGTTGTTCTATGTTCTTTTCCGATTGGTCAATGTTTTTATCTGCCACCCTTTGCTTTACCAAGTTCCATATATATTCGATAGGGTTTAGGTCACAATGGTAAGGTGGCAGACGTACAACGTCTTGGCCATGCTCTCGCATCAAATCGTCGACGACATATTTTTTCGGCGGCTTTGTTCTCAGTATAACGGGATACAATTCCCTCTTTGTCATTTTGTCATTAAATGGAATATTGTGTTCATGTAGCCAATTTTGCATGTCTGCTTTAAGAGCAGCACTAGTGGGCGCTTTCACTGACTGCGTCGAATAGTAGGGTGCATTGTCTATGACAACTATACCGTTCGGCGGTAAATTTGGTATAAGCTTTTCACGGAGCCATTTTAAAAAATTGTTTGTGTCCATCTCGTTATGATAATCGCCGATTTTACTTTTACATTTATAAAGTAATTCTGCACCTTCAATAAATCCATTTTCTCCTCCAGCGTGTACAAAAATCCAACGTTGACCCGGATTTAAATTTTTCTTCACACTGCTGTCGGTATTATTTTGCCAGCATTTACTGACCGTATAGTGGGAATGGATCCACGTCTCGTCCAGGTAGGTAACCGGTTTTTTATCAGCGCCAAGGTCATTATTCTCTTTCATACGGCGTAGGTAGCGAGCCCTCCATGCGGCGATGTCCGGCTTTTGTGTCAATACACAACGGATATTTTTACACTTTTTGAACTTGTAGCCCAATTTGTTAATTAAAATATTTCTTAAATATGTTCTCCCACCTTGAAAATTTAGGTCTCTCTTAACTGCTGCCAGAATTTTCTTCAAAGTTGGGATTTCTTTTTTTACAGCATAAAAACTGTTGATGATATTTCGTATTGCGCAAATTTCAAAATCATCTACTTCGATGCGTTTTTTGTACTGTTTACGCTTCTTACCCGGTGTCGATAATTTTGGTTCTGGGTGGGTTTCTAAATTATTACTAGTACTTGGAGTCGGACTAGCGCCCGGCGCAGTAGGTGGTTGTACTTTGGCTTCATTTTTAATTTTCATTAGAGTCCTCTTTGATATCCCAGTTGCAGCACAGGTTCGTTTCACCACTTGGTCTACAGGTATGGTGTACTGTTTGTTTGCTTTCTCCGATTCGAAAAACTTGAGCACTTTCAAGATTAAATTTCTTGATTCGCTGTGTATTGTTTTTCCCATGACTTCAGTTTAACAGCTACAACAATTTTAATAACAACCAAACCAGTCCAAACTTAACAGTAAACAGTCTAAACTTAACAATAAACATTAAAAAACAAAACAACAATAAAGCGAAAATTTCAAAATTATCGGGACGTGTAGCGGCAACGAAGATGCTAACCGTACTGTCGCACCGGGGAGTGCGCGGAGAGGTGACAGGGGAAGCGGGAGAGGCGCCACATTCCAGCGAGGTGCACAGATATTGGGACCGGGTTGTATTCATATTTCACCTCTCAAAAGCCTCCCCGCTAAATGAGCGCCAAACCAAAACTCGATTTTGGCGCCCCTGCACTGCACTCTCACTCACTGAGTAGACTCGGTAGAGAGTACTATATTCTTCGCTCAGTATTGCTCGGACTCCAAAAGCGATTCAATGCCGAAGTGCTCCATAAAAAGTGCAAAAATCACACTTCACAGCAGCTGAAGTCTATATTAAAGCGTTAAAAAAACATGGAGTTTCTTATTTTCGGTGGGAAAAAACTATATTTTTTAGTTTTCATTCGCATTTATTGTGTGCAATCTACAAACAAAATGTTATTTTGAATGTTATGTTTTAATAATCGTCAACAGAGGTTATATAAACCACCAAACTCAAAATTACCAGCACTTACAGAAGCATATTGCTTTCCGCATCCTCTTAAGTCAAATTTCGCCAGGTTTTGTTCCGATTCAAATAGAGTCTCTTTTTTATTAGGACTATATTTTTTTTGCTTATTTGTGATTGTTTGAGTAAAAAAATAAAAATACGTTTATGAATAAGGTAATAAATAACATAAAGTCTCCTACTACAGGTATTCTTTTACTTAAAAGGAGACTCCAACCACTTGTAAATTTCTATGGTTTTGATATTGAAATAAATTATTTTGCATTTTTGTATTTAAATTTTATAAATAAAATAACATAACAATTTAAAAAAAAGTTTTACTAATTGATACAAAATAGGTTAGGGAAAAAGTTTCTTTGCATTTTATATGAACATTCAAAACATTTTTTAACAAAGTTTATTTACATTTAACTAAAGTATGTAGGTGCCATTTTGTTCGATAACTTTCTGCCATCTTGTAGGTAGGGACATGATCCCATTGCTATAAAAATTCTTATCAAAAAACCGCGACAAGTGGTTTTGGCAGTCCTCTCGTGACGTTAACCTGACAGTACCTAATGAATTCTGAAGAGACCGAAACAAGTGGAAATCTGAAGGTGCAAGGTTAGGACTATACGGCGGATGCATTAATACGTCCCAGCCAAACTCTCTTCATTTTTGCCGAGTGGCTAAAGATGTGTGACTGACCGGGGCGAAGTGCACAATACTCACGATCACGGAGAGTCAGTGCAGGACTCATCGCCCCCGCTACGAATTAAGATGTGTGAGCTCTAGCGTTATCATGATGAAAAACCGCACCCCTTCTGTTGACTAATTCCGGCCACTTTCTCTCAACTTCTTGCTTTAATCTCATCAGTTGTTCGCAGTAGAGTTCAGAATCGATGGTCCTGCCTGGCTGTAACAGTTCATAATGAATAATGCCCTTCCAATCCCACCATACACACAGCATTACCTTGTTGCGAGATAACCAGGGTTTCGCCAGAGTCTGTGAAGCCTGACCAGCCTTTGACCCCGACCTTTTTCGCACGTTCTTGTCGTTCGTGATCCACTTTTCATCACCAGTTATCAGTACACCAAAACTGTTTTGTGGTCATTCCCCAGTTCTTCAGCTACATCGTAACTACTGATATGCCGATCTTGCTCCACTTTTTTAATCCATCCATGGCATCCATTTTATCCGTCACAGGGCGCCCAGAGCGAGGTGCATCTTTGACATCAAAATTTCCGGATTGAAAACGCTTAAACCAAATTTGTGCTACTCTCACAGATACTGCACTAGGTCCATAAACATCACGAATTTTTGTGGCGGCTTGCGACCGATTTTTACCTTTTTTGTAGTAAAATTTTAAAATGTATCGAATTTCTTCATTAGATTCACTCATCTTAACACAAAGAAAAACAAATGAAAATCACACATTTTACCTAATTTGAATTTGGTATTATCTTTTTTAAAATTTAAACTTTTTAATAATACCAAAACCAGCCAGATACAAATTATATACCAAAAGAGATTTTATTATAAGCTCATACATACTATTTGCGAAAAGAGTTTTTCCCCAATTAATAGATACACGTGCCTGTCCCTCAAAATATAAGCAGTGACTATGGGGCAATCTAATATGATTTTAATACACCTAAACTTACAGAAATTAACAAAAAATATAAATAAATAATTAGAATTTACTGTGTAAGTATATTCATATCAGACTACTGTTGTGTAGTAGCAACACTTAAAACGATTAGGAATGCATGGTCTTGAGGAACAATCCATCGATGTTGATAATTGTTTTATAGTCGGTGTTTTGGAGATCTGCCTAAAATTTACAATACAAAACCTTCATTGCCAGTTGTGTTCAAAGTGTGCAAAATTACACTGAGGTAGCTGTAAAAATGCACGAAAATAAGTATTTTTAAATTTCCTTTATTTCTGTCTTATCGTTTATACAGGTTATTATTTAAGTCATTTAAAAGTTGGAATTTGGTGATAGTATTCGTCTATATTTACAATTTAAAATCGGCTTCTTAGGCTGGTTTTAGTGTCACGCTGACCATCGGCGCCGAGCGGTCAGCGCGCAGCTGATCAGCGCTGATGGTCGGTGCGAATCGTTTTATTATCCTGCCGACCGCCGCGAGGTACAGACACCAACAATGCTGTCGCGTGTACTAATAATTATTGCTCTGTACTACATAAGAAAAAGAAATCGGGAACTACTGTCAAAAACACAAAATAAATTAATTAATTGCAGCATAAATTATAAATTCATTATATATTATTATAAAATCTGTATCCACATCGCGACTCGCCATGACTGTACTTCGCTGATACGTGCACTCCGCTCGAGACTAAAACGCTTTATTTGCTCAGTGACGCTCAGTCAGGGTTGGATTTTGTACTATAACTATAGTATTTATACTATAATTTCATGCATAGTACTATATACTATCCATATCTAGGGATAGTACAACAAAATACTATAATTTCAGAACAGAGTCTATAATTGTCTTTTAGTCGAGAATTCCCATGAACCTTTTCTTTCGATACTCCACTTGTTCATACATTATTTTTGCAAATTGCGCTTTATTTTATAATGAATAGAGTTTATAATACTGTGACTTATTTATTATTCTGTTTGTACGAGTGTGCATTGAAATCATTTGAAGTAGTGTGTGAGTGAACTCTTTTTAGAAAGAATACTAAGCAAAGTCAACCAAACGAAGACTAAAATAAGAAACAAACTGGCAACACCATCTATAGACGCCATTTTGTTGTCTTGTGACGCTATTAAAGTCGGTAGCAAAAATGGGAATTGTACCGATTTTATTCCTAGTGAGGATATGCTAACGAGATTAAATTCTCAGCAGCTTGAATCTAATATGCAAGAGCTAATAGACTTAAAAGAGTAAATTTTTGATGTTAATTTTAATTATTTGAACTATTGTTACAATAGTAATAAAAAGTACTATAATTTTGTACAAAATACTATCCTTTTTGTATTTTTGTGCTATCTTTTTCAACGCACCTAAATCCAACCCTGCGCTCAGTGCAGGTGGAGGCGCGTGAGCTGCGGTCGGCGCTGACCGCTCAGCGGCGCTGACGCGCGGTGCGTACGGCCGCGCATGCGTCGGCGCTTACGATAGTCAGCTCTCACCGCTCAGCGTTATTCTAAAACGCTCCCTTAAAATCATACATATTAGCCTATCAGCGCTGACGGTCAGCGTGACACTAAAACCAGCCTTAGTACATTTTGAAAGAGTAGGTATTTTATTTTTCCATGCAGCAGCTATGTTTTTTTGCTATATCGAGATTGACGACACTGAAAAAGTTTTTCGTACAGACAAGTAGTACTTCAAACTAAACTGTACAAAAACTAAAATTATCTTTAAAAATGTAATTCTGAATTAACTAATTTCAATCTCTTTACGGTGTTACCTTAAGCCCCAGACTAATAATGCCTTAAGCGCATATATTTACACTATAGTTCTGAAAACAAAATCATGGTATTTGAAAACAGTATTTAATTTACTTAGACATAATTTACACATTTAAGTTGTAATCTGTGTACAAATATCCTTTTTTTATATCACCCTCATTTTCTCTTCAGATGTTAACTTTCAGCTCAGTCAGTCTAGTAGTTTTTAAGATATATGCTATTAGGCGCATCAAATTGGCTAAACCTGGACATAATTCTATAACTGTAATTTTCTTTCTCTGTGACATAGAATATTGTTAATTATAGTTAAAATTAAACATTTTAAAGTCCCGCATCCATGAAAAAAACCGAAAAACTAAGTTTTCAACATATTTGGTTTTCTTAAGTACAGCATAATAAATAACTTTGTAAAAGTACCTCAGTTATGATATAACGCTTGCATTGCAGTAAAAGAAATCATAATTAAACTAATTAATCAGCCGGGATTATCATTAATAAACAAGGTTCAGTAAGTTACAGATTTTGTGGCTTATCTTACCAGAAATTATAGATAACTGTAATTCATTAATTTATTCTGAATAGTATATTATGTGCGTCAATAAATTATTAAAAATTAAACAGATTCTCTTTGCAGATTTCTAAATTCACAAATATTTGTAATATTTGAAAAACCAAAATACATAACTACTTCAAAAGTGTTTAATTTATGCCTTCAAAATATGATTAATACTATAAGAAACAAATTAAACAATAAATGTCCACGATTGTCCAATTATTGATATTTTTTCTCAGTAACGTTTCAATATTTCTTGCGGAATACGGTCGTATTTTCTTTTTGAACCAGCTCCCGACCGTGCTGTCGCGAGTCGCAAG
This sequence comes from Ypsolopha scabrella, assembly GCA_910592155.1. NCBI lineage: Eukaryota > Metazoa > Arthropoda > Insecta > Lepidoptera > Ypsolophidae > Ypsolopha > Ypsolopha scabrella. The sequence continues at coordinate 9,457,619 of OU342968.1, read as the reverse complement.
TAATTCTTTAGAGAACTTTTATGAACATGTGGTAGGTAGGTATAATACCACGGTTTGAATTGAAATATTGTGTTCATTAATGTTTTGGTGGGATATCATAAGTTTTTGTAAAGTTGTATTTTAATACTTATACTTATTGTACTAGCCTTGTAAATAATAATTTAATAATTTTAAAGCCCCAGCCGTTTCGAAGATATAGCAATTTTAAAAAACTGTCGAAAAATTGTCAAAACCTGTCAAATATCAAATTTTAATTTCAGTAATTTAACAAAGCACACAATCCTACCGTTTCCTTTGTCACCAAAACAAAAAAAATGTTCAAATTCTAAGATGTATACAACATTGGCGAAACATTGATTTTAATATCTTGAATAATTACGAAGCAATTCATACCAAATCTGTACCCCGTACAAATAAAAAAGACCGCGCAAAGCATTTGCGCTGTGACGTCACAACTTCCCACTGCCGCGGTGTGGATGAGACGAGATGCACTAAAATAAAACCAGCTATTTCAGCCGATATCGTGCTCACAGTATCTCGGACGTGGTTTATTTACGTAAAATTATAATTGAGAATACTTCTGTTTAATAAAATAAACCTGTACATACAAAATTAAAACGATGGGGAGTGGATTTATTTGCAAACAGACCGATTACTTACCTAAAGTTGACATGGCTATAGTCTTGGACTTTTTGACAAACAATCCGTTGTACACAAGTGCAGAAGTCAAAGACGTAAAACTTTCAGCATAAGTATTAGATATAGATAACTACCTATACTGTAGGCAATCATAATCTCACGTAATTAAGACCTAACCTCTTCTGAGAGTTACCCTTTTCATTTATTTTAGGTATCTACCTAAGTCAGTGGAATCCATATTAGTTTTGTTTACAGTTTTATTATCGTAACATAAGTAACCCTTTGTTCCATATATTTATAAACTAACTTTTGGTAGAATCGGAGTCAAAGTATGTTCGCTGGACAAGCTCTAGTACACCCGCACGCTACCTATTCTGCTATCTACTATGTGAAAATACACTGCGGTATAGCTAAACGGAACTATGGAATGAAATCTTTAAAATGCAGGAAAATGCATTTTGATGCGCAAACTATCAAAACAAAATCCCTTTCACTGTAACGCACTGATTGTTGTCCATGTGAGTGTGTGTGTGTACGCCGTGCGCATTCTGTCAGTCAGCTGTTTAGTTTGCACGAGCCCTCGCTACCGCGGCGGGATTTTTCAAAGGGCAACTAACGGTATCTGAGCTGGCGACCAGACTTTTTCTTGTAAATATTGCACAGTAACGTTTGTCAAACGTGATGAACTGTTCATTAACAAACGATTTACCAATAAATCGGCATGGTTCTAGAGGTTCATGGTTCTAGTTTCTTATTCCAATTTCTTTCTTATTTTCTTATTAGCCTGTAGAATTGTGGCCATTTTTGCTTTCCTGTCAATTTTGTTTTTGGCTATATCTCCGAAAGTAGTTGCCAGAATCCGTTGAAATAATAGAGGTGAGGATCGTCACGCTTGAGCAATATCAAGGCAAACGCTAAGAATTAGCGTGACGATCGTCACCTCTGTAATTCTACGGGTCTCAGTCCAAAAAAACATAGAGTCATAGATTCTTACATATAAATGGTCTTCGCAGCAATAACGTACAGTTTTTTCTGATAAAGATTCTTTTCTTTTGATGATTTTGCACCACTTATTTATAGCTTTTTTCTCTTTCGGCACCGTAAAAAATGTTTTTAAAAAATTCAAAGAAATTAATATTTTAATAGTTCCTTGTGAATTTATTTGCCAAGTTATTAAATATATCAGAAAAAATATCGATACTTTCCCAAGGCTCGGTGAGAATCACTCTATAGACTAGAGATGCAACGAATATTCGGCAACTATTCGGTATTCGGCTTATTTGGCCATTTTTTTAATATTCGGTATTCGGCCGAATAGTAGACTGTATTCGGCCAAATACCGAATACCTAATAATGAAAATAAAAACACATTTTAATCAGAAAGTATTTATTTGGTAAGATGGCAGAAAAACTTGTTTTTATTAGCTTCGATCTGATATATAAATTAGTGAAAATATCAACGCATTTTATCAGTAAGTCGGTATATATTTGGTAAGTTGGCGGAAAAACTCGTTTTCATTCACTTATTCACTACAATCTACTACGTAAATATTATAATTATTTAAAATTAGTCAGAGGCAGATTACTGAAGTTAAACATTTTCAATTGTTCGTTGTAAAAAACTTGTATTTAACTAAATTAAACACAAATTAGTAGCCCAACTTCAATATAGTTTTTTTTGTATACATATTTCCCGTATCACATTTGTTTCATCATAAAATATTATTTTTATACAGATTAGATTTGACATGTAAAACGTATACTTTATGTATCTATTTTATAAATAAACATTTTGAATCTTAAATCATTGCGATCACAAAAGTAAAAAACACAATCAAAGCGCGCCCGTGACACGCACGGTGTGCTCGAAAATGACCTTTCTTCCACCACCCCGTCGCCCCCGCGTGGCCCCACATCAGGACAGGTCGTAACGTAATCTGTACGAGTGTACGCGCGAAATGCACAGATCTCTCACCAAATATTCGGCCACCGAATATTCGGCGCTTCCGCCTAAAGGGCCGCCTTTATTATGGTATTCGGCATTCGGCCAAATCACTATTCGTTGCATCTCTACTATAGACACCAGGAAGAAACATAATCTGGCTTTTCCAAAAATTACTTGCAAAAGTAGGCAACTCTGTTGTAGGACATGGTATAAGATTTTGCAATAAACTTCCAAAAGAGGTCCTTAGTTTTCCAGAAAAAATGTTTAAATTATATATTAAGCAGGGACCCTTGAGAAAAGCATATAATAAAATTAGTGACTATTTGGACGTAAGTGACGCGTGGTGTCATGGGAATATTGATTTTTGCCATAATACCACTGTTCGTTTATTTTTTAACTGATATGTGTTTTTCAAATCGTTTGTTTTTATGTAGACCAATATTTTTATATTGTTTTTTTTTAAGTGATTATTTTGACATTTCTTTTTACATGTTGACATGAACATTTTATAACTTAGCATTTATTAGTTGATAATTTGACATTTAAGACAGGTAGATGATGTTTTGCTTAGTATTTTGAGTTACTACAACATTAGACAGGTAGACTAAGATATATTTGTTCCTCATTACATTTCACAATTTCCTTCTGTCTTTTATATTTTTATCCTTTACTTATTAAAGTTAAACACTTTGCTTAGTATGTATAATAATTATATATAAGTTAAAAAGGCTGTAATAGTATAAGCCATATCATGAGAAAAAGAAATTGCTAAAAAAGGACATTATCTTGCTAAGTTTCTTGCCCTTCTTCTTAGCAAGATTAATCGAATGGCCGGACATCTTTTACATCAATTTATAGTTTATTTATCTACTAACTTATTTTTTCATTGCATTATGTAAGTATATACAATATTTACTTTTTACTTATGTAAGTATATACTTGGCTAGGCATTATATTTATTTATGGTCTATTCAGTTTACTTATCAACTTATTTATTAATTGCATTATGTATAATAATATTATTTTTCTAATAAGTCTGTACTTTATGCATTATGTATAACTTTATTAGCCCAACTTAAATATAAGTAGTTTTTTATGTTTCCCTTTTTAAAGTTGTTTCATCATATAATATTGTTTTTATAAAGATTAGATATGACATGTAAAATTAATTACTTTTTGTAGGTATCTATTTTACAAATAAACATTTTAAATCTTTGGGTGCAGCTACAGTTGTGTTTGTACACTTAGGCACGAACACGATGCAGTATTTATAATTTGGTTTATTATTAGTTTGCACAGCTTCCATTATGATTCCGAAACAATATCAGCCGCCGTCCTCAGGTAACTACAAGTACTAAAAAACTGCCTGAAGCGCGAACGAACGCCCTGCGGCGGGAAGTTGTGACGTTGCAGCACTGCGACCGGCTGGCCGCACGCCGAAATGTTTGACGGAAAAAGTATATCAAGAGTCGTAATTTTTTAAGTTTCTTTAGTTTTTAGCAACCTTAGTATGATTTTTAGGGTTCCGTAGTCCGACAAGGAACCCCAATAGTTTCGCCATGTCCGTCTGTCCGCTTCTTAGCGCAGAGACTATTAGTACTAGAAATCTGTAATTTGGCATGAATATAAATATTAATCACGCCAACAAACAGGTGAAATAAAATCTCGAACAAAAAAAATTTTTAAGGGTACCTCTCGTACAAGTAAACTGGGGATATTTTTTTTTCTCATCTATCCCATATTGTGGGGTATCGTTGGATAGGCCGTTCAAAAACATTGTGGGTGTGTCAAAACCATTCTTCGGTTTAGGGATCCGTTGGTGAAATATTAAGCTTTAAAGTGAAAATTTTAGTTAGAGTGGATGGTCCCCTCCCCTCCCCCCCCCGCCGGCTAAACAGTTGCTTATAGAAATGTGAAAAAATTCACAGAAGTAGTATATAATATAATTAAGTTAAAAGGAAAACTATCACAGTTAAGTAGGCTTTACAGGTTTACGAGTACAGGTCGCGCCAAACTTTTGGCCCCCTATAATGTATGGGAACAGAATTTTGGCGCGGTCTGTGTTAGTAGACCAACTTATATGTACCGGGCAACTACGGAACCCTACATTGCGCGTGGCCCGACAAGCACGTGGCCGTTTTTTTTAAAATAAAACAAAGAAATGGAAACGGTCGGATTGAAATAAACTCGTTATGACATGTCACCGCCGCGTCTCGCTCGCCGCGCCCTCTCTCTCCCCGCCCCGCACCTACCGCATGCATCCCGCTCCACTAAGTACGTGATCACGCGTATTCTCAAAATTTTTAATTTCATATGCGTGACATTTACAGGTTTAATTTTGATGAAAACATTATTGTAGCACACAAAAACCTATTATTAAACGAAAATTTCACAGTTATGATTTTTAACTGCTGAGAAATACATTTGTTTAATTTTTGTCTTAAATACAAATGTTTAATTTTTGTCTTAAATATCTAAAAAGGCGCAATATAGCTTACTAAGATACAGCCATCATAGTTACCATTTTGGCTTGTATAGTTATTGAGATCAGATGAATACTATGAAAAAAAACATACTTGCGAATTTGGTTTCACTTTATTTTGCGATTAGGTGGATAGCATTTGAATGCACCTCAAAATTATACTAACAAGGTATTTGGTTACCTATTTTGCTTTGAGGAAAAACTAGGGTAGTGTACGAAATCTCATGATTTTTATAAAAACGGTTACCACCCCGGAGTTTTTACATCATAATATCTAATTAATAATTGATACTTAATATTAATACCCGATAAAATAATAAGAACAACGAGTTATCGAATTATGTCCAGGCTTAGCTACTTTGATGCGCCTATATGCTTATGTTATGAGAGAAGACTGACATAAAAGAACATTGAAACTGTGTTTCGTTACTTGCAGAAAACGTTGGGGCCATCCATAAATCACGTCACATGGATTTAATTATTTTTGGAGCCCTGTCCACTGATTGGTTGTGAAGATATAAGAAATAAGGAAATAACAGAACTGAACAAAATTTTACAAGTATAATAACTTTAACTTTATTATTTAATAATAAGCCAAATGTATAGAATTTTAGCATTTACTTCGGTTTTTGATGCGTTGTTTATTGTTATGTAATGTTTATTTTCACAAAACAAGGCACATGGCAACAATAATTCACGAACCAACAAAATTCTTTTTTTGTTCGTCGGTAATTTTTTGTTTTCGTTCCGATGTTTTTTATCACTTTTAACATATAACTTACAGACATTGCATATTTTTTTTACATACACATCAACAGTTGGGATGTACATACTATCTAGATTCAATTTAAGATAAAAATAACCAAAAACTACACACTTGCCAAATGTGTAAAACCATTGTAAAACAACTAAAAGGGAATGATTTTCGCCTTCCTCAAACAATTGTCAAATACCATTTATGACGTCAATATGGTCCACTCATTCGTTCTTTATCTGAGTCCACTTACTATCTGACTAGAGTGGCAAGCACACACAACCGATACATTCAATATAACAACAAAGCTATGACGACGCAATTAAGCACGCGCCGCAAAGCCACTTTCGTGGCCCTTGCGCAATCAAGGGTTTAAAAAAAAAAGCCACTTTTAAGCTCATGCCCACGTGGGCGGTTAACACAAATCCGTCGTTGCAACCTTAGACCATTTAGCACGGGAGGGGAGGTAAACACGCACATCACACATTTACTCATCCAAGCACACTCCTGCGAAAAATTCATATGTCACACAAACAAATCAAAAGCTGCAACACAAACACAAAACGCGCACACAAGCAAACAATTTGTTTATGTACTTTGGCAGAGGGGGATAAGGACGCTTGCCTATTTCCGTGTTATATGGTCTAAGGCTGCAACCGTTGCAACTGCAGCGATGCAAACCTGGGCCGGGTTCCGAATGGCGCTGACAGTACTAAAAGTACCATCAAACTAGTCACGCCGCGCCCGCCCCGCCGCGCCACGCCGTACGGACATCAGTGATTCGGAATGACGATAGATGCGATGTAATAGATTTTGGCCGGGTTCCGAATGGAACCGACCATCACTAAAAGTACCATCAAACTACTCTCGCCTCGCCGCCGCCGTGCGGCCGGCCATCAGTGATTCGGAATGACGATAGACGCGATGTAATCGATTATGTCTTGAATCGGAACGCATCATATATCTCGGGACGTACTACTACTGAACTGAACACGACGACGACATGACATTTCTTTGACAGAAAACCGGCACTGAGCCACTGAGCTGAGCAAACACGCAAATAAAACCGGCTGCTGAGAGAAGGGGTGGCATCATTTTTCGCGATATTTTGAAATTTCTCGTATATAAAAAACTAAACAGAGGGATCGAATCAAAATAAATATATAAAATTCTGTTTCATCCTAAAATTCTTTAAATATGCCGTTTCTTATTAGTGGTAAAGTTCCACTATTGTTGGTAATTATTCTGTGTTCAGTTTTTTGCGAAAACAAATACTCTAAGTCGGCTAATGAGAAGAAGAAGAGTGATGTCGATTTCAGGACCTTACAGAAGCCATTCAGAATGAACAAACTCAATCTCTTGTGGACAAAAGCTCAACAGGTGACATCTCTTTGTTATGCTGACTACATGTTTTGGTTGGGTTTGTGCCCCCTTAACAATACTCTGACCTATGCTTCCTTATACTGAAAACTCAGAACAATTTATGCATAAATAACTGGAGATAGACCACATAAATCGATACTTAGTTAAACTAGAGATCTGACGAGGAAGGGGGAAATATAATCTGCAGTTATAGAGATTGCAGACTGGACAAAGCAAGCCAGGTGTCAAGTTAACTTGGCCAAATTATAGGTCAATCTTATCTTCTCTATTTTCAGAGACTTACAGAACCCAAACTAAAGTCTCTATACAGTGACCTTATGATCCATGATAAAGAAGAAATAACATACAAGAGAGTCAAGAGTGAGGGGGGCGACAAAGAAGGCTTGAAGGAAGCTGAACTGAGACGTAAACTGACTAATATCATGACTAACTACAACTTGAGGGAGCATTTTGAAGATCATACTCCTGGCAAGCATTATGAACACAAAGTAAGTACTAATTCTAATGCTAGGGCCTGGTCATGCCCAACTTTAGGGATTCCACCAGCAAACTAAATATTATGGGGATAAAAAAAAATACTCTTTTTACTTTATTTTGATGTTATCTTATTTAGATTTCTGAAAAGATTGGATCATGTAGTCTTCAATCAATCAATAAGCCCTTTATTCTGAACTAAGAGTTGTGATTTTTGAGTTTATTTCTGTATTTATAGAATATCTCTTAGTTCAGTGTGCCTCTTGGCAAAGGCCTCCTCTAACATCTTCCATTGTTTCCTGTCTCGAGCAACTCTTCTCCAGTTAGGACCGGCTGTCAGTTTTAACTCGTCTTCCCATCTTTTTTGCTGCCTTCCTTTGCTCCGTTTGCCATCTCTAGGGTACCAATCTGTGACAATTTTGTTCCATTTATCTTGGGTACATCTTATCATGTGACCTGTCCATCTCCATTTCTGTTGGTCTATTTTGGAGAGCACGTCAACAACTTTAGTTTTTTCTCTTATATGTATACTTCGTACTCTATCCTGTTTTTTGATACCTATCAGACTTCTTTCCATGGATCTTTGGCAATGTTCGAGCATTTCTCTGTGGTGTTTGGTGAGTGACCACGTTTCGCAACCATATGTGATGCAAGGAAGTATACATGTATTGAACACTTTCCGTTTTACCCCAATACTTAGATGTGTAGACTTCATAACTTCTTTCAATGACCAGTACCTTTTCCATCCATTGGCTATTCGTCTATTTATTTCCTTAGTTGTTTGGTCTTTATGAGAAATGAGCTGGCCTAGGTAAGTGTACTCGTCTACACACTCAAGTGGCTTGTTGTTGATCTTAATTTCCATGTTTACAGAGTTTGTCAGTAGTTTTGTTTTGTCTATATTCATTGTCAGTCCTATTTTTTCGCTTTCTTTGTTTAGATCTTGTATCATTTTCCGTAAAGTTTCTGGGTTTTCTTCAAATAAGACAATATCATCTGCAAACCTGAGGTGGTTAAGTTTTCTTCCATTTATGTTAAGACCAAATTGATCCCAATCAAGTTTTCGGAAAATGTTTTCAAGCACTGCAGAGAATAATTTGGGAGACAGAGGATCTCCCTGTCGGACTCCTCTTTTTATTTCAAAGGCATTGCCTAATGTTTCAAGTTGTATTTTTGCTTTGCTGTTACAGTAAATGGTTTTGATTGTTTTAATGTATGTTGTGTGTATACCCTGTTTTTCTAGACTTTCCCATATAGCCTCATGGCTGATACTGTCGAAGGCTTTGGTGTAGTCAATGAAAGCCATGTATAGAGTCTTGTTATATTCATTGTATTTCTCAATAACTTGCTTCACGGTGTGTATGTGATCTATTGTAGCATAATTCTTTCTGAAGCCAGCTTGTTCCATTGGTTGGTTTTCATCTAATGTGGTGCTAATTCGTTCTAAGATGATTTTGGAGAATACTTTATAAATATTTGACATCAAGCTTATTGGTCTGTAGTTTCCTATGTCATCTTTTGCGCCTTTCTTATGTATAAGAGTAATGTGGGATGTTTCCCATTGTTCTGGTATGTGTTGAGATATTAAAACTTCATTGAAAATTTTTGTGAGTATAGGGACAAGTTCGCTCAAAGTTCCTCTTAGTATCTCATTTGAGATTTTGTCTGGGCCTGGTGCTTTTTCCATCTTTTGGCTGAGTATGGCTTTCTCTACTTCACTCGGTAAGATTTCAGGTTCTTGGTTGGTTTTAGTTACTTTGGTACTTCTGTTTACATGTTCTGGGTGTTTGTAAATATGGTTTGAATAAAGGTTTTGGTAGAATTTAGTTGCTAGTGTGTTCATGTCTTTTCTGTTTGTGATAGTGTCTTGTTTGTTTTTAAGGTTTGGTATCCAATCTTTGTTGTATTCACGTATCTCTTTCAGAGCCTTTCTTGTTCCTCCTGTTGTCAATATGTGCTTTTCTAGAGTTTTTAGTCTTTTAGTTTTACGATCTTTTCTAATGCTTTCTTTGATGTTTTTGCTTAACTCTGTTATCAGTTTGGTGTTTTCTTTTTTGAGGTGGCTAGTTAATATGCGTTTTCTTTCTTCTATAAGTTGGAGTGTCGAGTCGCTTAATTGGTATTTTTGCTTTTCAGTTTTCCTGACTTTGTGGCATGCTAGCTGATTTTCTAATTTAGCGTAGGTAATTTTGACATCAATTTTGCTGTTGTCTGATAGCTCCGTAGTTATTGCCACCAAAGACTGAGCGGTGTCCTTATAATTTTCTTCATTTACATCGTTTGCGTTTGAAGGTTTTATGTGTTTTCTGGGCTTTTTGGGTGGTTCTATTTTAAGTGATGCTCTGACCATACGATGGTTAGTGTTAAAATTTAGTTTTGATTTTGATATCACTGATGTGTTTGTAAATGATCTTGGAAAGTTGCTTATAATGTAATCTATTTCGTTTTTATATTTTCCATCTGGGGAAATCCAAGTCCACTTATTTGTTTTGTTTTTCTTGAAGATACTGTTCAGGAGAGTCAGATTGTGCTCTAATAAGAAATCCACTAGTCGTTGTCCATTGACACTTCGTTTGCCATAACCAAAGTTTCCCAGTGGAGATTCATCTTTGTTCTTTTTATTTCCAACCTGGGCGTTGAAATCACCCATAAGGATAATCAGGTTGTTTGAGTATTTTCTTATTATTTGGGATAGATGTTTGTAGAAAGATTTAGTTTCCAGTTCTTCAGCTTGTTCAGTTGGTGCATAAACTTGTATTAACGTCCATGTTTTTCTATAGCTGGGTAGTTTGATGTTTAGGATTGCAATTCTGTCTGAAACTCCGATGATATCTTCTATATAGCTTTTCAAGTGCCTTTTTATTAAGAAACCAACTCCTTTTTGTCCTCCAGTTTCACCTTTATTGAATAGTACATAGCCTGGATGTTCCTCAATTGTTTCCCCTGCTCTTCGCATTTCACTTATTCCTAAAATATCCCAATTTATGTTCTTTAGTGATTCTTCTAGTTCTAATAAGGCTTCAGATGTCCTTAGTGATCTTGTATTGAGTGTTGCAATATTTAATAATTTATTGTTTTCTGTTAGAGGGTGGTGGTCTATTTCTCCCGCGGAGACCAGCCGTGGTGGGAGAGTTATTTTTCGTTGTTGTATTTGTAGCTTTGTTTGTTGTATGAATCCAGTTTTGGTTGTTAGTTGTTCTTTAGTTTCTCCATGTGTTTTTGTCTGATAAGGAGTAGGATCTTTCACGCATGACTTGAAATGCATCCATTCTTTTAATTTTGGGGTCCTGTTTGGTATTTGCATTTTGGTCTGGTTTGTTTGGGCTTGGTGTTTCAGAGTCAGGTCCTTTTCTTTTTACACTTTCTCGCTGTTGATTTGATTTATCTCTGCGTTCTTGTAAGAATTTTTTTGGGATGTCATAAGTTATGTATGTGTTTGGTTTCATTTTCTTTTTGTTTCTCAATATTTGGATCTTCTTTTGGAGTGTTGTTGTTGAGAGAAGTATAGGTCTGATTTTCGAGTTGTTTTCCTTTTTGCCTAGACGTTGAATTCTGTTTATTTCGCCATTTTCTAAGGTGACACCTAAATCGTTAATAGTTTGTGAAACAAGACTTATCAAGTTATCTTCTTTCTCGTCGGACGATTCAGAAATTCCGTGTAGTAAAATGTTGTTTTTCCTAGCATTCAAATCCAAGTTTTCGATTTTTTTGTTTAGTTGCGTTATTTCGACTTTTAGTTTTTCATTTTCTTCTATCAAAGGTTGCATTTTTTCGTCCATTTTACTGAGAACTCTTGTGGTTATACTTTCAGTAATTTCATTCGTTTGCTTCTCAAGCTCTTCTTTTACTTTTTCGAAAAGTAATGACATTTCTTTACTTAGTTCGGAAGTCATCTTACAAAAATTTCTGAACGCAATTTATTTCGAAAACGTAATTAATGTCGATTTCGATGCAGGTCAGATGCGCAAAAAGGAACACAAAAAGGTACACAATCGCGTGCGTGAACGCAGCCAGTCATTCAATATGTTGAGTAGTTGGTAGCCCTGTTCGGTTCTTCTTGTCTTTGGTCCGTACTTGAGCGTTTGACAGATAAGATAACCTAAAAAGGTTTCGCGTTTCTAACTGCACTGCACTTAAAACTTATTATTTAGTATCAATTTATAGTCAGTAGCACTCGCCGGCACCAGCAGTATAGGAATAAGTATGTTTGAACACTGTAAACTGGGATTAGACACACGATTCGTTTTTATTTGAGGGAGCGACTGACAACACGTCTTTAGTGCACGAGAAGCGGAACCGGAAAATGTGGTCATGTAGTCTTACTATCTTTAAAATTTTATTATTTTTTTAAATAGTTATATTTAAATTTAACTAAAATCACTGTTTAGTTGAAAATTTACAGTTTATTCTATAAGCAGTGCTCACATAAGGTAGTGTGGTTTTGGTATTGTTATAAAATGTAATAATATGGATATACCCTGGGATTCGTAATGTAATGATTCATGAAACATGTTGTACCTACTTAAATCCTATTTCTGTACAATTTTGTCTGCTTGTTTCTTATGGAGTATACCTATATTTATTATCATTAAGTTGGCGCAAAATTCCACTTTTTAATTTCATTTTGTAATAGTGGAGTTACTTTGAAGTGACCTATAAATAGCTCAAATAAAAATAAATATATTGGACTGCATCTTCAGCATTTAAATAATTTTTTTTGCAGAATCTATTTTTTTTTCTTTTTTTATGGCCTTGTAAGCAATTTACCAAAAAAATGATCATCAAATTCCGTTACAAAAAAAAGTCAGGCCTTGCCTTAAATTGAAAATTCTGTGAATAAATATAGCTTTTATTAAATTTTATACATTATAGTACAAGTTACGCATATTTTTGTATATTTAAAGATATACCTACACAAGGCTTTACCAAAAATACAAAAAAAAATATGTTTTTTTTTTCTCTTGCCTTTTGTAAAACTTTGAATCAAATGTGGGGGCAGAAAATTTAGTCCAAAATTTTTTATTTTTTTCGTTGGGCCTCATTATAGATCTCTTCAAAGTATTTCCATTATTACTATATGATATTCTAAGAAAGTGGAATTTCGACACCTAATATTTATGCTTGGGGTCCACTTTTGAAAAATAAATCCAACTTAAAGCTAAATAACAATGTAAAGTGTATGTGTGTGTACTATTTATTTATTTTTTGTATTGGATAAATACACATAAAAATAAATAAAAAGGTTTACTTTTGAAATGATAATACTTGGTACTTTTGGACAGTAAAAATACAGATCCTGCGAAAGATAAAGTCCATATTGCTAAGTACCTACTAAAATCACACAACCTAACGCCGAGCATTGGTTAAAAGTCAAAACTATCAATTACTGTCATCAATTTTCGATTTATTAAAAAAAAACTGGTCAATTGCAAGCAAATAAGACTCAATGTCCTGATGGTTCCGTAAATAAAATACCATTTTAAACAAATTTCTTCCACATACAGTAATAACTTACCAATTTAGCTTAATACTTACAATCTATAAAACTCTTATATCTCCAAAGGGTCTAATTAAGTTGGTCGTTACAATTTATTGAATGATAATTTTTGTGCAGGATTGCTTACAAAAAAATGCATAAAATAACACAACTTTGGCTTGACAAGCTCAATGGACATTAAACTATTGTTGCAGCATAGTGCCATAAATAAAAAATATTTCAAAAACAATCATAAGTTTTGCATTTGGAGTGACAACCTTAACTCCAAGTTAGTATTAGTTAGAAGCTTGATTTTTAACAGCATCGTGTGACCATAGAATTTGTAGGGGATATTAGTTTTAACTTGATTTCTCTCATGGGGTCTGTGAAAAAGGGTCTTGATAGACGGACAACAAAATGATTGTATAATGGAACCGTTTTACCATTTTGTTGTATGGAACCCTAAAAAAACAAAAAATCTGTCACAAATTGAAAAAAAAACGTGATTTTTATCAACCCTGTTATTTTGTAGTATTGCCTTTAAATAAACATTACCCAAATCAATGCAAAGTTGTAGAACAATATACAATATTCAGTAGCAAGTGAGAACATATTAAATTATAGCAGTTATGACTGAAGGAATCTCCATAAACCTCAGCACCCAATTGGATCTCAATTCTATTTTTGGCGAAGCCGACAACCCGGCACTGCCTTTGTACTGAACTCGCCCCATTTTTCACATTTATGTTTTAGGTGGGATTTTATATACCAGCTTCCTGCACCTTCATCTGTGATGGCCTGACGACCAACCTTCTCTTAAATAACCTAAAATGTCCAGTGCCTAATAATTATCTTAGAAAAGATGTTTATACTGTTGAATAGGTTTTTCAACAGCTTTCAACAGTTGACAGTTAATGTATCATATTTACAAAAACTTCTTTATTTTTTTTTGTAGTGATCGATAGCACACAGCTTGTTTACAGAAAAATAATCACATTGTGAACTTCAAAGAGCTAAATCTTCAAGTTGGTCTTGAAGTTCAATAATATTGCTGAAAAAAATTTACAAAACATCCAATACATTTGGACCTGACCCCGAAATTTCAAAAGAAAATTGGCTGTTACATACAATAATAACTGTCCAAAATACCTAGTCGGTGCTTAAATTCTGTCACAAACAAAATTGGCTATAAAATGAAAACTAGTCATGATATTCAAAAAAAATTTTTTTTTAAATAAAGGTAATTTAATTAGCTTACATTAAACATAAAATTTATTCAAAATTATTGCCACCATTTTTCACACAAGCCTTCAATCTTCGCGGCCAATCATCAATAGCAGCACGGACCATATACATGTCGATATCGGCCACTGCTTTAATCAATGATGACTTTAGGCTGCTCAAATTTTTGTGAGGTTTGGAACAGACCTTCTCCTCCAATTCCTGCCAAATTTTGTAATCCAGTGGATTGAAGTCATGGCTAGATGAGGGCCAATCTTGATGCCTTATTAGCTCGATATTCTGGCGCTCGAACCACTCCTGAGTTGTTTTGGCCTTATGAGCCGGTGCGGAGTCCTGTTGAAACACAAATGGCCGGCCTCCAAAGAGTGTCTGGGGCAGATATTTTACTATGCGATCTAAAACCGTGCCTTGGTACACTTTTGCACTGGTTTTGACACCTTTTTCACAAAAATGCACTTCAGTAGGGCCATAGTAGGACACTCCCAACCAAATCATGACTGATGATGGATGATGGCCGTGCTGCACTCTAGGAATGGCATTTCCAGCGGCCGCAGAGCTCGTAGCGTACACCCTGTCATTTTGTTTGTTGTACTTCTCTTCGATATTAAAAATTTTCTCGTCTGTAAACAGGATATCGCGGTGTCTGTTTCTTCCGTACCGCTTTAGCAAAACTTTGCAATTTTTGGCTCTCATAGCTATCAGACGCGCGTTCAGAAGATGTCCACTTTTTTTTCGGTAAGCTCGTAGTCCCAGGTCTTCATTGAGTACTTTTTTTACGGTACTTCTGGTTAAGCCCATCTCCAAAGCCATCAGTTTCTGCTTGCGGACGGGATTTCTTGCAATACGCGCCTTGATTGCTTTGATGACCCCTGGAGTCCTAACGGAACGAGGTCTGCCAGTTCTTTTCTCGTCATCGACACTAGAGGTTTCATTGTACCTTTTGATGGTACGGTACACGAACCCCTTCGTGATTTTTAATTTTTGAAGCAAGTTGAATATCGTCTTCGGTGGATGGCCGCAACGATGCAATGCAATTACTGCTACTCGGTCCTCTTTGCGAGTCCACTGCATCGTAAAAAATGAATGAATGTAATTGTGATTTGGCAGATTATTAATCAAAGAATATTTGAAAATCTAACACCATTTCATTTTTTTTCTAGGTGTTCTATTTTTAAAATAAATGGCCAGTGACAGTATTTAAGAACCGACTAGGTATACTGAAAAGCAAATTTTTTTATATTTTATAGTTGGCCTCTATAAATTGTTCGTATAGACGAGTACTACTACCAGTTTTTGTTTCCAAAATCAATTTTTCACCTGTGGCATATTTATATTTACATTATGATAACTAAATACGTATTCAAATGTTTTCCGCCACTGAGTCATACATAACATAAGTTAACCACCTAAACCGACAAGAGTATAGACCGAAAAACATAATTAACATTAACTAAGAAAATTACGATCCTCAAAAGCAGGCCATGCGCCATACAAAAAGCGTGATTTTGTAAAATGGGTCTTAGGTGACCACTGTAAAGAGAGAGCTACACAAAACACCACCAAGTTGGAATCACATTGATGTGTATGTACTCATTTAATTTATTTACATTTTTTTTATTTTTTATCTTAATTTATTTTTTTATTAGCTTATTTAGATCAAAACACATTTCCGTAGCTGTGGTGGAAGAAGTACTTTATTATTATTATACTTTTGTAAGGACTTTAGTTTTTTCACCAATGGAGAATTGCTATACATCTCTGCGGAAGTCATAGTTTATGTGTTCACCCCCGCGAACTTTTCCGCTCTTGCAATGTTCTAGTCGCCAACGCCCTTGTTGTGCATCGTGCCATCTGCGCAGATATCGGTACATGTTCGTCCTCGAGACAGAGGACTCGATAAAGGTGACAGGCCCGATATATCGGGACGGATGGCAGCCCTATTCATGCACCCAAAGACTATTGTAATGACTCATTGATGAGAGCTTTCCTCACCCAGGCCCACAACTCGGCTGTAGACGACCACATCAACAAGAGCCTTTTCAAGGACAAGAAGCTGAACCAGCTGTGGTCGAAGGCGGAGACGTCAGGGTTTACCAGCGAGGAGCTCGCGGCTCTCAAGGAGGAGTTCCAGCATCACCAGGAGAAGATCGAACAGTATTACGATCTGCTCAGCAACGTCGACGGGAATCAAGATAAGAAGAAGCAGAAGGAAGATTTTAAAAGTAACGTATTGTTTCTTGCCTCGTTAAATGGCGAGGCATTGATAAACTTTTAATTTCAAATCGGCGCCTTAGGGGAGTAGAGTGAGGGGGACTTACTCCATACAAATATGCGCTCACGAACTAACTTATGCCGTAAGGTCGTATGCGGCAAAATAGTATTTTTCATTTAAAATGACAACTATAAGTAATTTAATAAATCCAATCGGCCATATTGAAGTGTATTTGTACACTAATTTAAATAAACAATTTAGAGGCTTCATTCGCTCCCGTTTGTCAGTAAAATAGAAATCTCTGTTTTAAAAGAGGTTTTCTAAATATTTTTTTCTCTGCTATGAAAATTAATCAATCAACTAAATCTTCGGGCAAAATGATGCCAATGAAATTCTTAATCTAGTATATAAATTGGTAATTACATCATTATGTTTTTTATTGCTGAGAAAAATGGAATAATAAAAAGCTGTTAGCTGGCTGGAGGTTGTTTCAAATCCAATTACTATCGAAATAATACATGTTAGAAATTTGTTTTCACTCAGAACTTATTACAGGGAAGTACTTAGAACTAAAGTTTGACACCCATTTGGAGTCCCTGAGGCTTATAAATAGGAAGTGTCCCGCTAGCTGGAGGTCGCGTGTAAAATCGTGTACTTCATCCACTTCGACCGAACAAATAAAAAAATTGATTGGATTCGATAGAACTAATCTGGAACTAACTATTTACCTCATCGTATAACCCGTGCGGATAAAGAAACAATCTGTCAATGGCGGACGGTCTCATGCTATGTCGCTCACATCGTCCCTCTGTCTTAGGTATACTCGCACAGCACACGCGTAGTACACGTACAAAAAAAAATCAGTTTGGATTCGCATTCACGCTGTCTCGACCTACGTACAAAAAACATAATCAGTTTGGATTAGCATTCACGCTGTCTTTGCCTGTATAGATTTTCTTAAAATTCTTTATTGCAAACAGAAAAACAAGTATAGAGTAAAGTAAAATAAATAAATGTTCTCGGGATAATTTTAACTATTTAAAAGTTTCTTTAATAAAATAAACAGTTGCTATAGGGCCTATAGCCACCCATATCATGATATCTCGGACAGCCTATACCAGCATCTATATACTTCCTAATTTATATTCAAAATTAATGAATGAAATATTGTTTTGCTGCTACTTGACTTCTTTTGCTGACGCTACTCTAAGTACCAGTCGCCATTTACAGATTATTTCTTTATCCGCACGGGTTATAATTGGACATGGGCTCCCGTTGAGTGTAGGCACACCTAATTAAGCTGGCCTTTTTTACCAAAAAAATATAATTTTTAATTTATTTTGATTTAACTGACAATTTCCACCCAGCGTCCATTTGATTCAGCCTACTCCTTACAAACATTCTTAGTTTGACTGGACTACTTAAGTTTTTACAATATCCACGTTTGTGACTTTTTTGAAACATTGAATAAATTGTGTTCTATGCTTATAATAAAGCCGATTCTGAAGGCTTTAATTTTAGTTTTAGTGCTGTCAAAACTAAATTTTCTTTATTCCAAAATAGTTCTAAATGTGAACAATAGAAGCTATATTACTTTAGACATTTTTTAGTTTAGACAGCACTAAAACTAAAATAGAAGCCTTCAAAATCGACTATTATGTAGGTACTTATCGGTAATTTGACGTGAACTTGTTCAGATGCGCTGAACGAGGAAGAGATGGAGAGGTTCAACGAGATCCGTTACCAGGAGGAGACGGAAGACCTGGACAAGGAGTTGTCGGAGAAGGCCAACCTCGTACGCGAGAAGCACCGGCACCTGCGCGACGGATACGACAGGCTCAACCGGATTACTGCTAGAGGTAGCCACGGGTTTTGTTATTACTAGCCTTTGTCCACCTTTTTTAAAATCTTTGACCCGTTTTTGGCTTGGCGGTTATTTCATTAACACCCCTTATAGCCTATATGTTGACCAGGGTCACTAGGATGATAATAAAGAAATCCGCAATCGAATCCGTTGAGTGGTTCTCGCGTTAAAAAGGAACAAACACACAAAAATAAAATAAAATGTAGTTTTGACCTCAGTACAATACTAATTACTAGTATACAGGATTTTTTATAACGTTATATAGGTCTGATAAGTCCTCAGCGAAGGTGGATGTCTGTCGAAGAACGGTTACGCCGATTGACCTGAAAGGAGACTGGCAGAATCGGGCCTGAAAGAATAAATAAATAAATTTATTCAAAAAAACCAAATAAATTAAACTTAAAAATTAAAACAATTTGTAACTTATCCGTAGGTTTACATAGAAAACATTCAGAAAAAATAGTATTTCTACCCTCCGTGCTAGTAAAACTGTAATACAGCAGGGTAGCTTTCCCGTCCTTTAGATACAATATTATTTCTTATGGTAGTAGTGCAAGTCGTAAAGTGCAGGCAATATTATATTTAATTATTGATAGTGCATGCATTAACAATAAACAAAAAATAGATATATTAATAAATAATAACATAACATAATAATAATAATACATTCTATCATAATTATTTATAAACCAAGTATTTATCTTAAATATATTATATAAATATTTATAATAAATATGTGTATATTATAATTTATAATTTATGACCTGTTCTGGGTGTAAATTACTTTTCAATGTCGAGTAGCTTTTCAGTAATGTCGTAGTTTAATTCTCTTAGGTAATTATTAATAATATTCTTAAGAACGAATTTAGTGAGGGAATCTAGATCAACTCGTTTGCCAATTTTATTATATACTGCTCAAAAAAATTAGCGGAATAAGATTTCAAAGTAAAATAAAAAAAAAATCTTTGGTTTTTTATTATAACTGCCCACTTAACTGCCAACTTAATGGTTAATGAAAATAAGGAACCAAAGAACATTAGCGTTTTTGTAAGAAGTTTTTAATACGGTGGCCAAGAGTCTATGTACACCTAAAAACAAAGTGACGCCATTAAATTTTCTTAACTTTTTAATTACAAAAAACCGATTTTAAGTGCCCTTTCAAATCTTCTGAGTGCTGTTATTGATTGAAATGAGTGTTAATTTGGTTAAGAAGGTCATTATGCCAGATCTGACTGAAATCCAAGTCTCCCGAGCTATCCTCTGCTTCAAGAGGGTCGAACTATATGTAGGAACTGACCTAAGAGTCACCCCTTCTGTCATCTACAGAGTATGAAAGCGGTATCTAGGTGACGGGGTAATACTCAGGAAGTGGTGGTCAGGGTCGAAAGAAAAAAAACACTCCTTTACAAGATCGCTACATTATCAATATTGGTAATCTTTTCCTTGTTAATTTGTTAGTTTTTTACTTTTACAAAATTTATAAATTAAACATTTAACAAATGTTTGAATATTCGTCTTCACTGACTTTTAGTAGCGTGTATGACCTCCATGAGCCCTTATCACAGCTTGACAACGACGCGGCATGCTTCGTATGATCTTCCGAATATCTTCCTGCGGAATTATCTCCCATTCTTCGATTAATGTTTGAGTGAGCTGCTGCAGTGTTTGGGGTGCAATAGGACGTTTTCGGATGCGTCTATCAAGCAAATCCCAAATGTGTTCTATTGGGTTTACGTCCGGGCTCATGGGAGGCCATTCCATTACACGGATTCCATGATGCTGTAAGTAATCTAAAGTGATGGCTGCAGTATGTGGTCTGGCATTATCTTGCATAAAAACAAATTCCGGGCCGATACGTTTTCGATGTAAGCTTGAGCATTCGACCGCCCGGGAACAACGATGAGATCTGTGCGCTCGTCCAAACTCACTCCGCCCCACACCATCACAGAACCACATCCAAATTTGTCATATTCTTGGACTGCCGCTGCACTGTATCGCTCGCCTGGGCGTCTGTAAGCACGGAGACGACCATCGCAACGTGTTGACGGAATCTTGACTCGTCAGAAAAGAGCACTGGCCTCCATTGTCGAAGTTGCCAATTAGCGTGGCTTTGTGCGAACCGTTGGCGAGCTTGTTTGTGTTGAATAGTTAGACGCATGGCCCGCACTGGTCGACGTGCTCTCAAATTGGCTTACCGCAACCTATTCCTTACCGTCTGGTCGGAAATTTCTGCAGCAGTAGCCGTCCTTAGTGTACCTAGTCGGTTCTTAAATACTGTCACTGGCCATTTATTTTAAAAATAGAACACCTAGAAAAAAAAATGAAATGGTGTTCGATTTTCAAATATTTTTTGACTAATAATCTGCCAAATCACAATTACATTCATTCATTTTTTACGATGGAGTGGACTCGCAAAGAGGACCGAGTAGCAGTAATTGCATTGCATCGTTGCGGCCATTCACCGAAGACGATATTCAACTTGCATCAAAAATAAAAAATCACGAAGAGGTTCGTGTACCGTACCATCAAGAGGTACAATGAAACCTCTAGTGTCGATGACGAGAAAAGAACTGGCAGACCTTGTTCCGTTAGGACTCCAGGGGTCATCAAAGCAATCAAGGCGCGTATTGCAAGAAATCCCGTCCGCAAGCAGAAAATGATGGATTTGGAGATGGGATTAACCAGAAGTACCGTAAAAAAAGTACTCAATGAAGACCTGGGACTTCGAGCTTACCGAAAAAAGAGTGGACATCTTCTGAACGCGTGTCTGATAGCTATGAGAGCCAAAAAATGCAAAGTTTTGCTAAAGCGGTACGCAAGAAACAGACACCGCGATATCCTGTTTACAGACGAGAAAATTTTTAATATCGAAGAGAAGTACAACAAACAAAATGACAGGGTGTACGCTACCAGCTCTGCGGCCGCTGGAAATGCCATTCCTAGAGTGCAGCACGGCCATCATCCATCATCAGTCATGATTTGGTTGGGAGTGTCCTACTATGGCCCTACTGAAGTGCATTTTTGTGAAAAAGGTGTCAAAACCAGTGCAAAAGTGTACCAAGACACGGTTTTAGATCGCATAGTAAAAGATCTGCCCCAGACACTCTTTGGAGGACGGCCATTTGTGTTTTAACAGGACTCAGCACCTGCTCATAAGGCCAAAACAACTCAGGAGTGGTTCGAGCGCCAGAATATCGAGCTAATAAGGCATCAAGATTGGCCCTCATCTAGCCCTGACCTCAATCCACTGGATTACAAAATTTGGCAGGAATTGGAGGAGAAGGTCTGTTCTAAACCTCACAAAAATTTGAGCAGCCTAAAGTCATCATTGATTAAAGCAGTGGCCGATATCGACATGAATTTGGTCCGTGCTGCTATTGATGATTGGCCGCGAAGGCTTGTGTGAAAAATGGTGGCAATCATTTTGAATAAATTTTGTGTTTAATTTAAGCTAATTAAATTACCTTTTTTTTAAAAAATCTTTTTTTGAGTATCGTGACTAGTTTTCATTTTATAGCCAATTTTGTTTGTGACAGAATTTAAGCACCGACTAGGTATTTTGCAGATCTCTTGCAGTAGTGGTGCGGTTTCGTAAAGCACAGTTGATGATGTAGCGATCTTCCAAAGGAGTTGTTTTTCTCTTTCGACCCTGACCACGCCTTCTTGAGTATCCCCTCGTCTCTAGGTAAGGCTTCCATACTCTGTAGATGACAGAAGGGCTGACTCTTAGGTCAGTTCCTACATATGCCATAGTTCGACCCTCTTGAAGCAGAGTGATAGCTCGGGAGACTTGGATTTCAGTCAGATCTGGCATAATGACCTTCTTAACCAAATTAACACTCATTTCAATCGATAACAGCACTCAGAAGATTTGAAAGGGCACTTAAAATCGGTTTTTTGTAATTAAAAAGTTAAGAAAATTTAATGGCGTCACTTTGTTTTTAGGTGTACATAGACTCTTGGCCACCGTATTAAGAACTACTAACAATAATGCTGATGTTCTTTTGTTTTTTATTTTCGTGAAGTATGTCACTTTAATATTTAGTGGCCAGTTATACTTAAAACCCTAAAATAAAAAGTTTTATTTCACTTTGAAATGTTATTCCCCTAATTGTTTTGAGCAGTATATAAGTAGGGTCCTAGAAATGAAGAAAAGTCTTGAGCAAAACCAGTCCTGTAAAGAGGGACTTTATATACCGTATGGGTTCTTCTTGTAGAGATAGGGGGGGCTGTTGGTACAGTATGCTGCCTTATAATTAAACATTTAATATGTCGCACGGTTAGCACAGAGAATTCCTTGTATAAAAGATCAGTAGGGTATAAAAACTTTTTAAAGTTCGCTACTTTCAAAACAGCTCTCTGTGATCTCTCTAATTGTAGCAAGTGAGTTTTCTTTGCGCCTCCCCAGCTAGTTATTCCATAAGATATTATTGATTGACACAGAGAATAGTATACAGATTTTAGTGTTGGGATATCACAAACATGCCTCATTTTTAAAAAATGCAGATCAGTCTACGTACTCTTTTACTCAGATGTTCTATATGTAGGGTCCACCTTAAGTTCTGATCAAGAGTAATACCAAGATATTTAATTGAAAATGTGTGTTCCAGAACATGACAATGACATTGAAAGCTGTTACCGCATGTATGTGCCTTTAAAGTAAAATCCGATTTGGGTTGAGTATTATTTATATATTAAGAACGAAATATATACCAAAAAAGTAGATTTTTTGTACATCTTTCCCTTGAAATATTTCCTTTTTTTATAATGGTAAACAGGCATAGTAATAAAAATACTGATTTATATAGTTGGAACTGATTTTTGTATCAACTGCAGATACACCTCGAAGTAATCATTTAAGGGTTGGGTGGCGTTGTCTAGAGGACGAATCCATTATTTTAATAATACAACATTGGATTGCTCCACAAGAAGTATATACCTACCTACCTTCAATATCTAATAGAAGTGTATGCTTTGCCGCTAGTGGTGCTCTAGTAAGATCAGCTGCGGTACCGTAAATAGCGGTAACGTCTACACTTCCATTAGAAGACTGCACATTGCCGCTAGTCTACATCTGGATGCGGTTACATACCAAATAAATACATCTAGTATTGTTTATGAAATGTGACGTAAACCGTGACATTTTTCAATTTTAATAATTTCTTTTTCCCATTGTAGAAAAATTCGAAAGTTTATACATATGATCAGTGAGACTACCAAATGACACTATTTTCATTTTTGTTCTGTCAGGCCCATGGTTCAAGGTAATCTTCCAGTCTCCTTTATCATGTATGTAGGTGGAGAACTACACTGGAACCCCGAGAATAATATGGAAAATCATCGATGACTTCGCATTTTAAAAATATGTAGGACTTTTGTGCAGGGTGTTATGGAAGCGTACCAATCAAACAGACGTGCTACGTTGACGAAACTCTTACTTTGTGTACACTTCACAGACTCCGAAATCCATAGGCTTCGGGCCAATTAACTAAACTAAATGATCTTTCAGGACCCAACAACAAGGAGTTCATTGAACCAAAAGTGCAGGGTCTGTGGAAGATAGCTGCAGCAGCCAACTTCACTGTCGATGAACTCGCCTCGCTCAAGGTAATACACTGAACCAATTTTCCCACGAAACATACCCGTGCTAACCATTAGTTTGGGAAATGTTCGAGTTTCAAACAAAAACGCGTGAACCCTAACCCGATGGCCACGGGCAACATTACAATACAATTTTGTACGAGCTTGACGCCGACGCTTGCAGCGCAGAGCGAATTCGCTTGGGGCGTCGTTGCCTGTGGCCCTCGCAAAAACGGACCGAGATACGGGCGTTTTTTAGGACAGTGTCTTCTGCGAAACGGCTGTTAACGCGCAGCGTTCCAAAATAGACCTTCCCCCTACAAGATAAAGTCTTCAAGTTACAGTTTTATCTTCTCTGAAGATTTGCGCGAGGTTTTTTCTTCAGAGGGTTGAATAGGATGATCGATTGATCAGTAGAGAATGTGGTTTTATTTAAAGGTCGCGATCTATTTACAGCCTGTAGACCTAAAACTACGATTTGGCCTCAACATTTTCTTATACAGTCGATTTTGGTTGTAATGTAGTGATCACGAAAAATTATTAAAACATTCATTTAAAAGATTGGGCACCTGATGAAGACGTTTTTATTTATTTATTTTCAGATTCTTAACCTACTAACAGTTCTTATACTAAATCGTAAGCTAAGTTAACTAACACAATTAACCATATATACAATAAATGTAAAAATATAAAAAGGCTACTTAATAAAAACTACGAATATATGATATGAATTTGGACAGAGATACATTAAATATATCTAGGTCAGGATACTGTTTTGTGTGCTATCCTAAAAGTACGAATAGTGAGCTGTGATTTAGGATATTAAATTTGAATAGATATCGGGCTTTTTCTCGTGGCATCGCTTGCGAACTGTCTATTGTGAGAATCAGTTTCTTTTCCGTCGTTTTACGAAAAAAGAATTGGATTATTCAATGATAACTACTTAAAGAATCGACATGTGCACGCACACATACAAGCGTGAGTGGACAGAGGCTGGGAGGCAATCCCGGAGACACAGTCGAATTGAGATTTCTAAAACTCGATGCTAAAATGTACGGAGTTTGAGGTAAAACAGACAGACAGACTGAGAATTACCCTCCTATAGGGCTATTCTCAGTCGTTCGAATTAGTCTTCTCGATCGTAAAAACCCGTTATATCTGTCGAACTCCATACCTTTGCTCAAGTTTTAGAAATCTCACTTCGTCTGTATCTTCGGAATTGCCCACTGCTGCTTGCTCATGTAGGAGCAGTAGCTAGTTAAATATGTTCGCTTGTTAGGGTAAATCGTACAGACCATTCACTATAAGAAGTCCCCTGGCTTAGGAAATGGTAGCACTGCATATAATGTTGCCAATGGCTCACGTAGCATTCACCCTACTACACATTCCTAATATTTACTCAACTGCGTATTGTTATATATTAATGAGGCTACTCTTCTAGAAAGTATGATAATAAAATGTACAGAATAAAACCATTTAAATTTAAATTATTTATTGATGTAAACAATGCGTATGATCTAACGAATGGTATGATAATGATGTCGATTCGGTGCAACAGGTCTAATCTTAATTTAAGCATTCTGTCTTTTTCTTTCTGTATCGAAAAGACAAGGACAGGACGCTTAAAATAGGGTTAATCCTGTCAAATAAGTTAAGTCGTGTTACACCGAATCTACACCATTGTCCCTGTAAATGACGGTATTTTTTATTTCTTATTCTAGCTCGACTACGTTTATTCTAAATCGTCGAGCTCGCCTTTTTTACGTTTTTGATGATTTTTTCCAGCGACTTAAATCTGAACGCTTTTTTCTGATATGCTTGAGTCAAGTAAATAGGTAATTATTATTTGCCCATAAAATTGGCTTTATGTTTGAAGGTGGCATCTCTATTTTACTAACCCGTCATGGCAGTGACAAGAAATCGAACCTGATCGAAAGGAATCAACGGTGCATGTTTGCCTTTTCTCTTTCACAAAAGGCGTACCTACAACACAATCTATTTTGCACATTTGGCAATAATAATACTTAATTTATCAAATAATTTTGAAAAAGGAGTAGCTTGATGCAATGATGCCAACATGACGGCAAGGGATAAGTTACGATGAACGGTCTTGTAGCGCTAAAAGTACTGTCGTTAGTTGACGTTTGTCATTAACATCAGCGGTGAAATACGCTGCGAGGGAAAGTGATTTCTCGAAGTCAGTTTGAGTTCACTTATAGAGGACCTCCTTTCGTAACCTAGAGTTGGTACTGACTGGCGGTCCACTAATATGACCTAAACTAAATAGTTACGTAGGTAATAGGTAGCTAATAGTAGTTTATGAAACTGGTACATAAAAAGGTTATTAAAAACACGAGTGTTTTAATACTTAGTTATGTATAGTTTCATACACTAGGTACTTTATCTAAACTCATGCCTAACAACCTGTTTTCATAATAATCTTGATAAAATTTGTCGTTAGCCATTTTTGATTTTTCTTGTAAAGGCTCATTCTAAAAGTGTTCGTAATTTCCGTCGTTATATCCAGAATGTCAGGTGGAGTCAAATTATCATCACCATTACTGCTGTTAGTAATTTTAGGACAAAATAATACTTTTGGTTAAATTACCTGTCCCTGTCAAGAACTCCAAAGAGTTAACTACATGCGCTATCTTGGAGTTAACATCGACGAACATTTAAATTGGGCACCTCACATTGCCCAACTTTCAGGTAGAGTGAGAAAGTTAATGTACTTCTTCAAAAAAGCCAGGAATCTGATGGGGAGGAATCTATTAAGAGTATTGTACTTTGCCCTGTGCCAGAGCTTATTAAACCACTGCATAACATCCTGGGGTGGAGCAGCTAAAAGCCATTTCATCGCTTTAGAACGAGCTCAAAGAATGGTATTGAAAGTGATGCTTCAGAAACCGTTTACTTATGACACTACTCAATTATTCCAGGAAACCAAACTCTTGACCGTCAGAAAACTTTTTATCATGGAGATAATCACTAAGCCAAGTAATATCTCAGTTCTAAAACACAATAATGAAAGGTCAAACAGAAGAGCTGGCGAGTGGGAAGTTCCCCTCATGAAGACATCTTTTGGCCAACGACATAAAGTTTTCTTGGCCCCATACATACACAACAAATTAAATAAAACTCTTCGTCTCACAAAACTTAAAGGAACAACCCTGAAAAAGACCCTTTTACAACACCTGCTTACCCTTGACTATAACTCTTGCGAAAACCTCCTCCAAATTATAAAGTAGATAGTTGTTTTGTCTTGAAAGTTAATCCCTAAAATTTGGTTTATTCTCGTTTTATTCATTTACTATAACCTTCTTTATTATTATTATTTTTTGAACCACTAACAAACTATGTCCTTGTCTTTTATTACTATATCATATTTTAGTCATATTTATAGTAAACGACAATAATAACTTCATTTAACCATGTTAAACACGTCAACTTAGTCCTAAAACTGCATTACACTCACCACTAATATCACTCGATAAATAAGAATACTTTTTTAATGCACTTCAAAATAATCATTTACTCACAAATTACGCCCACCAACATTACACTCACGCAGCCTTGACACACACAACTATTTGCTCCAAGGTTGATGGTGCCCTATGGTACGGACCTAAAAAGTCTAGTATAGGGTACTAATAAGCTTTGCACATCTTGTCTGATTGAATTAACTGTAAATAAGTTATTGTGTAATCTTATAAAGATGTTTTTATGTTTGCATGTATTTCATCAATAAATGTTTTTATGTTTATGTTTATGTGGTTTGACCCATAAAACCTCAGTAAATAATAATTTCCACGTACAGTCGCCGTCAATAGAAATTGTGGACTATGTAAACAAAGCGCCATGTTGTCTTTGTCTATGAATAGGTGAACTATCTAGAGATGGGTAAGTATGTGATTAAAATATGTTAGGTGCTTAATTAATTTAATTTTCTTTATTTGATTCATCGCTAAAATATTCTGATGAATCGTTAGTCAAATCGCCCACGTTAATTACAAATGGTTTCGTCACAGCGTCGGTGGCCGTATCTATTATCCCATCCAGTTCTTTCATTTTTTCTTCTACTTTTAGGACATGAGCTACACATTTTGCCCACTGTTCTGGCCCGATACGCGCCAAACCTTGGTCCAACAAAATCTTCACATCGTCCATTTTGAATGTTTTGTTGTTCCTTCCAACGTAACCTTTTCCTTGCGCCCATATCAACAACTCTATCGGGTTAAGCTCGTAATGATATGGTGGAAGGCGCAAAATTGACACATTTTTCGATGCCGCCAACTCATCTACATACATTTTTTTATATTTTTGCTTGTCTACTTTAGCTATGAGATTCGCTTTGATTTCGGTTTCTTGAAATTTGATTTCTTTTTCGCGCAACCAGCTTTGCATAGCCTCCTTCCGCCAACTCATGTTGGACGCCTTTTCGATTTGACGCGAATGATATGGGGCATTTTCCATTACTATGACGGACCAATTGTCGTTGTTTCAAGGTAAAACACTATCCAAATCACAAAGAAAGATCAGTAAGAGAAGCCAAGTCGTTAGAATACCGAAAACACAAAAGATTTTTGAGCAACGCTGGAAGATCACACAGCTCTCGATAGAATCACACACACGTTTATGTCAAAGATTATAAAGTAACGCTGTCAAAAAAAAGACGGAATAAAATAGCATCACGAATAAAATAGGTTTATATTCAAATAGATTCTTACATCACTAATTTTCAAGGACAATACAGATTCGATGAGAAAAAAATATGACAGCAATCTCGTCGCAGTACAGATTTGACTATTGATTCTATGATTTTTCGTAATTAACTGGAGAATATTGAATATTTCATGATGAAATACAGTGAATGGCAGGTAAGACTTGATGCTTCATGATTTGGAATAATGTTCAGTGAGACTCCGTGACAGAACCTTGAGAAAACGGTTTGTTTACATAGTCCACAATTTCTATTGGGGATCATTCAACAATTACGTGATCACCGGAAGGGGGGGGGGGGGTCGGATGCTTGTATATACATCAGATTATTGTGGGGGGGGGGGGGGGGGGGAGAAGAATCCATGATTACGTCATCTGCGCTTCGTTTCCGAAAAAAGATGAAAGATGAGGATTTCCTTGCTATAGACAAACTGTGGAACAGTGTGACCAGATTCAGTATTTTTATACTTTTTCGGAATATTTTACCGACTTTTCCAAGCATCAGTATTGTTCTAGGTATATTGGAGGAAGTAAGTATTTTGGGTATATTTTAGGTAAAAAGTTATCAAAACTGTAGCGGTCGTGCCCTTGAATATTGATGTTCAGATGTTCCCTGATTTAGCCTGTAATGGCACTTTTAAATACAAAAATATAAATACTAAATACATTCATCTAACATGTTTTAGTTAGATGAATGACGTGATGATTAATACATAAAACCTGCTTTGAAAATCAGTATTTTTACTGGTATATTTCCCTTGTGCAAATAAGTATATTTCAGCATTTTTTTGAGGTGCTTCGGTTTTTTCATAAAATTTTATCTGGTCACACTGCTGTGGAAGTCAGTCGAATTTTATAGTCTTTGTTAGTCAGTCGGTTTGTTATGTCGTGTTAAATGTGTGATTAAGTGAATCATAATGGATGCCGGTGATCTGCATCAGGCACTGTTTAAGGCCTATGTAGCGTGCCACCCGGAACTCTCTCGTCAGAAAGCTCAGAAGAATGTGAATGATGAGTGGAAGGAGGCAAGAGAAAAGCATAAAAATGTGAAGTCGCCGGAGTTCTGCAACTTTATTAATTAAATTTAGGTCATTTAAGACCTATAGAAACATGACATACGTGTCAGTGCTAATAAACAGCAAAAATTTTAAGCACGGACGAAGATTACGTAATCATGGCGAGGGGGAGGGGGGGTAAAAACTAAAGATTACGTTGTGATCACATAAGGGGGGGGGGGTTAAAAAAACGGCCAAAAATGATCACGTAATTGTTGAACGATCCCTTGACGGCGACTTTAAGCTATGGCGCCAAAATCCAACAGTCCAGTTCAGGCGAAAGAAATATAGTTCCTTCAATATTAATTTCAACTCTTTCTTGACAGACTGTGCTGTAATCTCAGAAAAAGTTTTTTTATTGCATTATGTTGTTCGGAGAGTTCTTATTCTATGGGAGACCTATACTATAATTTAATTTTTTTAGAGACGTTCATGAAAAATGTTTTTCACTATGCCAGTAGTTTTTAGTTCGTAATGAGCATTGTATTAGAATAATATTATAAGATGTCTATGGTTATTTTACATTGCAACATTCAGAAGTTCGCGACAGTGTGAAATGGCCCATGCACCGTAGGAATTAAGAGCGCATTTCCCACTATCCAAAAAAATAGACTTTAGTTGGTGTTGTTTGCTACTGTTAGTTGGAAGTTCGTTTGTATCGAGTATGAGGGTATCGCTGGTTGCAGGTGGAGCTGCAGCACTACGAGTCGCGGCTGCTGAAGCTGCGGCACCTGCACGCAGACCATGTAAGCAATCTGGACAAACATCGTAGCAAGGTTCCGTTCATTTTGTTTATTTTATTTACCTTTACCGCTACCGAGCTCCTTTAGATTTTTTTAGAATACTCTTTTCAGTAACTGTGCGGCACTGATATATAGAACATAAATAATACTATTAAGATATTTATGCTGTGCGGGCTATCTCAACACAATATTTGGGAAATAGGTTGATGACTATTTAAAAAAAAATCTATAGAAAAAATTCAATGACTTGAAAATGTGAAATGGTCGAATTAAAAATATTTTTTAGGAAAAAGGTAGTAAGGCCCTTCCGTACCCCTTTCCTAAAAAATATTTTTAATTTGCCCCACAGCAAAGTGATCATATAAGGTACCGTAAGGGACATGATTTTTTCTTTGTACCCTGGCATATGGTAGGCCATTGCTTGGAGCACAAAAATGATTTTTTAATTCTTTTTAGGATTCCGTGTCTCAACATGAAAAAGGGAACCCAATACTTTTTAGAACATTTTGGCATACCTATTTAGGTTAATTTTGCTGTTCTACCAAAGGTGCGAGTTATTAAAGAAATTAAGATGCAGCTTAATTAGATCCTTTGGGCACATGGAATTTAATAGATAGTGTCAGTTAGTTAACTGCTCGTGGAATACGTTTGTGTTTTAAACTGTATGTACAGAACCCTCAGGCCACGAGTACTACTCGCGCTTGACCAGTTTTTTATGTTCAAAAATACGGAAATGGATGACTGTGAAGGTTGCCACTCTTAGACCATATTTGTAAAGTGGATGTACAAGTGTTTGGAACACCCATCACACTAGACTTGAGAGTAGCAAAGGTAGAACCATTACATCATTGTGTTCCCCTTTGTCCCTTCTTCCATCACATTTCATAAAAGAACATGGGTCTTCAATTTAATTATTGTTTTTAATTTTTATTAAATCGTTTAATATATATTTTAAATATAACAGTATCCTCCAAAGCAACAGTTTCGACCAACCCACTTCCTTCCTCAGGTGGCGGCGGCCGGCGACAAGATGGATCACTTCGACGAGCAACAGCAAATGATCAAGAAGCACACCAGGAAAGTGGAGAAGCTCCACGCAGACCTCGAGTCCAAGATCCTGGCGCGACACACTGAGTTGTAGACTGACCATAGACAACATCTTATAATGCCAGTGTTTACTTTGCAGGCGGTTTGGACTGCGATGTTTTAGTGATACTGAGAATTTAGTTAGAGGGTTAATATTGGTAGTATCTCGTTTTGATTTATTAACGAAATAAATCAATCAAAACTCTCTAAAAACACTTGAAGAGCAGACATCACGCGCAAACTTCCATACAAACGCAGAAACAAAATTGTGAGGTGTCTATGGAATATTTTTATTTAAGGCTGAGTCCATTGACATCATTTCGATCTGTCTGATTAGAACTAAAAATCGGGAAGTTTAAATAATATCTAAACAAATTTACGTTTTTTTTTTACGAAAAATGTAGCCGAATGTGTTTTTATTGTTTTAGATACTAGTTGGGCATTGAAAATATTATCTTAGATTAACCAATAATATGTTTGAAAACGTCCACAATATTGCCAAAATCATTTCTCCTGACACAAGTTTTTAATTTTGCGCCCGCGACGATTGTATTGCCTTCGTAAGTTTCGTTGGAAATGAAACAGCATTACATCTGGCCGCCCTCACAATTGAGTTGGTCGCGTCGTGATGTCTGCTCTTAAACTGGCATTTTTTCAACGATAAAGGTCTGTTGGCGTGTTTAAAGTTCGCTGCTGCCATGCACTTTCACCGCACGCTCTGTCCTGAATTCGCTGCAGTGCACTATGAAAAATAAAACTACGGACTATCAAAAACGGTTCTTATAAATGTGAAAAAAAAAACATTACATTTGAAGCCTCATTATTTGCCTTTACTTTTTATTTGTCTACCTTTAGAAATAAATAAGTTATCGATTCTTGTTCCGAAACAGACCTTGATTTTTCATATTGCGATAGCTATGTTAACAAAGATTATTTAGACTGAAGCGCTGACTTACAGTGTCATATAATAAAAAAAACATCATTCAGCTGTAAGTGTTACCAGCAGCGAAGAAAAATTATTAATTAGTAATTTATGAAGTTTAACACTTGCTGCTGAAACACACCGGTGGTGGTGTAAACGCGATCATACCGACTGCGTAATTAATTACATCCCAAGCGCTTTGCTTACCACGTATGCTGAAAACATAATGGCACTATTCTCGTGTAGCAAATATTAGATTTAGAGCTGCCATAACCTAAAACTTTTCATTGCAAAATAAGCTTTAACGGAGATGGATAAAAATGAAATGAGCTTGTATTATTTTAGGTTTTTCAACTCTAAATTTAAGGTTTGCTGCACGAGAATAGGTCACAATGTTTAATCGGCTTCCGGATGCCGGTGCACAGCCGTTCTTATAAACTTGTTTATGTCCGTTGCATGATCTCAGTCCAAACGGCCGTGCACATTACACACTTACATGTAGTTTTGGCAGCAGATGTATTAAATGTGTAATCAGGAGTATAAACTAATTTGGTTTTGGTTAAAATTTAATCCACCATCAAATTGACCTTGGTATCCCTATTCTCGACTCTTACAAGAACCAAAGTTCGTACCCAGCTCGAAGCTATCCGTATTATTTAAAACTGTTATTTTAAGTTTTCACTTCGTGCTGATCAGTCTCAAGATAGTCTCAGAAGCTAACTTGAATCCTCGTTTGACGTGAGCAGAGAGTGAATACCTACTTGAATTTATACATTATATGTAGGTACTTCATGTAAGGACCCCTATTGCGATGTCTTACCCGCTAAAATCGTTTACAAGTAGGAAGCTTGAACTACTGGCGGCTGTACATCAGAGGAAGGAAGCGTATGAATTGCGTATTCCACGTGGGTGTCAAGTTATCTTCTGTAGAATATTAACACAGATATTCTGTCTCACGAAGTCAGTTTGTCTATGGTTGTAGTAGTGACATCTACGGATAAGCGAGTTTTGTGTATGTGGCGCGTTTTGTTGCGCTCCCGACGTTACGCACACTAGAAAAATGTGCGTGTGTACTAATACAACCATAGCCAAACGGACTTCGTGAGATACAATGTCTGTACCAAGCATTGACCTCTCATAAAACAACAAGACACAGTCTCTAAGAAAAGTTCGTCAGAAAGTGTCCGAACCTGCGACGTGCATAGTAGCGAAAATCTTCAACAAAATTAAGACGTTATGTCGTTAACATAAGATGCAATGTCAGTTGTATGAAATCGTCATTCAATTTTGTCACCACATAGGGGTGACAAAATTCATCGCGGACCCTTTTTGAGCGAGATTGTGAGTCTAGTTGTTTATGAGAGGTCAATGGTACCAAGGGATGAAAAGTTCGACTGCGCATAATTAAAACTGAAAACTTCCAAAGGTTACAGGGTAAAGATTTCGGTGAAGTGTATTGGATCTTATGTGGTCAGACTTATATTTTTGTTATCGTAGTATGTATCATAGAAGTACAATTTTAACGATCAATTTGAATAATCCAGTAAAATTGCGAATATAGTTTAGTGTTGTCTAATTTTATTAGATGTGGTGCATTTATGTTCTTTACTAAACCTTCCTTTTTATAAATAGTCCTTTTGTATAGATTTCGTTAGTGGCAGGTGTAAATAAGATTTTAATAAGTTTTAGTGAAAGTCAATGAATCTCGATATTCTGCAGCAGATACGTGCTAAGCCAAATTGATATTATTCTGTGTATTTATGTATAATTTATAAGTAAATCATAATAAATCTTTATTAAGTAAGAGGTAGTATTCTTATTTCCCGAAAAGCCATATTGCGTAGAGTAATTAATAATAGTAGATTATGCACTAAGAGAATAAAGCGTGTCTTATGTCGCGAGCGGCATATTGAACCCTGAGCGTAACGAGGGACTCTAGACCTGAGCCAAGCGAGGGGTTCAAGCTGCCCAAGACAGGCTTTATTCCAGAGGAGCATAATTTTCACACCTTCTGCGAGACAATAAAAAGCCAGGGCTCCTTTTGTTGTCCTCCATTGAAAAAAATCGTCATATGCTTTTTCGAATGTGTGTTTTGATTATTCCGGTAGTAGATTATTAATAAACTCTAAAGCGTCTGTTTTAATAAACTTTGGAGTAGAATTACTATTGCTCGACATTTTTTATCAACATGAATATTGCAACAAATTCTTTCTGTATCAAAAGACAAGGACAAGACCCTAAAAATAAGGTTAGTCCTGTTAAATAAGTTAAGTCGTGTTACACCGAATCGACACCATTGTCGAGCAGGTGGTGGGAAAACAATGAATACATGTGATTATGAAATCGGCTTTAAACAGCAAACATTCATTTTTAAAATCGGGTGTCAGCAAACTTTACTTGCGAGTGTACCAGTGTTTCTAGATTTGAGATTACGGGGAAAAAATAAATCAGCATTGAAATACCTGCTGTACAGTTTACATACTGGTATAAAAAGATTGTCGCTGATAGAAATGGTTATAAAAAGGTTCAGTAGTTTTTGACCGTATAGGTAGCGACTGGTTCTTCATGTTTTTACGTATGTATTTGAGAGAAACCCTAAATGCCTGTACATAGTAATATACTGCCATGAATGTTGATGTCAACTGGGTTGAGTAGCGGAGGACTAATGTGCCTAGTGATGGATCTACTCAGAAATGTTTACAAAATCTAAGAATCACACACGGAAGATATTTTGACAACGGTTTATTTGCCTAGAACTTACCGCATATCCTGCTATAAATCATATTCGAGACACAATAAGTCCTCAATAATAATTTACTTATAAATATACATTATTACCCAAATAAACCTAATAAAAAAATAAGAATTGAAAAACAGGTGGTATTAAAAACACCAGTGGATACAGTGCATCAATATATGATATTTAATCTTCATGTACAAGCAAATTTATTAATACACGTTTAATAATCCGCTTCCGCTTGCGAGCGCATCGAAATAATATCGTATTATGCCATAATATAGACTGTAAAATGTATAATAACGTGACGTGAGGACGGGCGCGCGGCGGCCATCTTGCGTCGCTGCGCGCGCGTCGCGTCGCGGCCTCGCTCGGCCGCTCAAGGCAACACAAAAGACTCAGCGGCACTTCGGAATCATATTCCAAGCTACCTACTCGTACTATTACACTTGTATACGCGTATATCTACATCAGATATCGTCCGCCCGATCGACGACCAATGAACGTAACTATAAATTGTCTAAAGTAACGGCGAGCGGCAGTAACAAATAAAACTACACCCGGCTCCCCTTACGAGTTTCATTATAATGAATCGTTTAATGCTCACTTCAGTCGATCGTACAGTATAAGTAGGTCTCTTCTCGATAGGACATTTTTTCTATTATGTATATAGATAATCTGTATATTATATAATTCTTTCTCACTAATATCTACACCGTTTCCAAGGGTTATACAATATATATAAACGCTCAATCATAGGTGTCGGCTGAGAAGGTATAGCATAGTCTATCTAGTAGCGTTATGTTCACGTAATGAGTAGTCGCGTGGCGCGTTGTCTTGTTAAGGCAGTAGTTGTCTGTCCGGTGGGACGAGGGCTTAGTGCGTCCACTTGCTCCAAGTCTGAAACAAACATATCATTGGAATCGATTTTAGAGAAACACGGAGGTTATACTACTTCTAGCTCGTGTATTACGTAATCAACGTCACAGTAAAGTTGACTTAGCGCACTGGTCGCCGAGTTCAGTAGAACAATGTCTTCTGCTTGAAATAACCACATTACAAATGATAGGTTTATAAAGAGGTCAACGCACTTCACGGCGCATTCCAAACTTTTGTCACTTAAACCAGTTCACTGCTGAATGAAGGCGTAGCATGCAGTTTGACGGTATAGCTTGAGAAAAAATTGGCGGATAAGGTTTAAAAGTATATATGATTGGGCTGTGACTAAAGGAAGATGAACAGCAACCATTTTTGTGAAAAAAGTCGAATTAAAAAACAGCTTGGAGCGGACTTCAATGCATGTTGGATAAAGATAGGCATATATAGACTTGAACATTAAAAAAATATCATATAATATGTAGTAGCGTCAACGTGGCTGTAGATTAGGGTGGAGCGTCGTTGTATGGAGGAAAAAAAGATTGCTTCATCGATCTTGAATACCAACGAAAAGTTGCATTGGGGTGTACTTTTAACAAATATATATATTTTTATTTTTTGGATATGTGTATGGCTAATATCTACCCTCATTTGCAAATTAAGTATTTTTTAGAATTTTCAAAATTTGGTATAGGTGTAGATTCGATCACTGTTACAAAAATCACTTCAGTAATATTATTGCTATTTTATTATTTTGTATAAAAGTCTTTCTTCGTTTCGAAATACGGCATTATATATTTTTTTAAATAGGTCAATATTATATTTTTCAGATCTTTGAACCTCGGTAGAGGGCTATAAGTAGGGTCCAATATACAGGGTGGAAAAAATTGAAGGGCCCTGGAGGGAAACTACCTTAACTACTTTCAGAACGTATCTAGATCAGATCAATGCCGTGCAGAAAAGACTAATGAAATTATTAATTGATAAAAAGACAAAGAATAAATGTCGCCATGATTATGATAGACTGTATACTGTTTGTAAAATCTTACCTGTCCATGGAAAGGTTAAATTACTTATACTGTTAGAAGAGTTTAATAATAATGAGTATAAAACCCCTATCTCGCACCAAATAACTACAAGAAATATTATTAACAAAAAGTTAGCTGTTCCTAAAATATGTAATTACTATGGCTCAAGAACCAGAAAATATTTAGTTCCAAAAATTCTCAATGATCTTCCAACCGATATTAGAAATAATAATTTTACCAAGCCTGTGTTTAAGAAAAAAGTAACAAATTCCTTATTAGAGCGTTGTGTTTATTAAAATAAAATTAAGTGTTCCCCTAATTGTTAAACCATAATATTATAGATAGAAGTACCTCAATTGTAAAGTTTAATGAGAGCATCAACTGCCAATAAACTGCCCTGCAGTTTGGCGGTGCTATGAAATTAATTTCCTTTTGTATTTATAAGAATAAACGTTTTTTGAATTTGAATTTGAATTAAATCCTTTAAATTAGCCTCTGCGGTGTTTACGCCATATTATGGCAAAAATTTATGGCAGGCCACAAAATGTTACTTGCCATATTATGGCTTTTTTTTCCTTTTTTTTTGTCATTTTATGGTGTGTTCCCTCGTTTTAGAATCGGTCTGTGGTTTGTTTGAAATGGCCCCACATGTTATAAATGTGCAATGAAAGCAGTCGGTTCAATGAAAATAGGCTGGAATTTAGAAAAAAGTCGAATTATCTGTGGAGTGGTACCGCAAGATGGCGGAAAATGCAGTGTTGAGTGTTGTGCAGTGTCGTGTGTGGAAATTAAATATGTGTTATTACAAACGAGGAAAACATGCCTAGGTAAGTGTTTTATCGATTTAAAAAGGTGTTTTAAAGATTTTTACCCGTACTTTTGAATACGAAACCTTGAAAATACGGGTAACATTTTTCTTTGTTTACCTGCCTTCTGTTCGATCATACTTCAATTACATTCCATGTTTTAATGAAAATACTGCTGTATTTTAGACAATTTATCTAGGAATACAAATATATACAATATGTGTAGTATTTCTAAACAGGAAAATCCTCAAAAACCAATAAACTTAATCACTTGACGCGCGGCCCGCAGCGCTTAACAGACAAAGCAGTCGTTGTCCTGCAGCGCCCGCCGATAGAGCAGAGCTCATTTTACTGAAAGGAAACATTCCTTTATTTTTTTAAAGAAACAAATCTGCATTCAAAGGTTTTCTAAAATTCGCTTATCTCACCCGGGAATCGAACCAACTAAAAATAAAAAAGCCCTCGCTATTTTATTATACAAATCGGATTATCGATTTTAAAAATGTTGAAAGTTATCGTTCGAATTTAAAATGTGTTGCCCCGCGTTGCAAAAAAAAAATACGTTCCCTTTTTAAACTTTTCGTCAGTACGCCCAGTGTATGAGTAAGAGGGAATTGTGCTGTGCATAGATTTATTATAACCATTTAACGATTTTCTTATCGAAGTCTTCAGCAAGGTACTCAGAGATAAATAACATTAGCAAGCTTGTACTTCATACGATGTCTTTGGATGTTACAGAGAAAAGAAAATTATGTGTGATTTACTTGTTACAAGTGAACAGTAATAGGTATTGTTAATAAGGAACTTGTAATAAATATTCTGTTTCATGGGTATCTCCTGCAACAGATGAGTGTAAGACCAAATGTTTAATGGACAAATTTTATCCTGAACGATAATCCTACCGATTCGTATAATAAAATAGCGAGGGTTTATTTTTTTTACTTTTAGTTGGGTGGATTCCCGGGTGAGACAAGCGAATTTTAGAAGATCTTTGAATGCAATTTTGTTTCTTTAAAAAAATAAAGGAATGTTTCTTTTCAGTAAAACGAGCAAACTAAAGGACTTAAGGTAGTTTCCCTCCAGGGCCCTTAAATTTTTTCCACCCTGTATTTATTTTTATTTTTCCCGTATATCTTGTGATCTAATGCAACTTTTCGCACATATTCAGCAATGAAAATCGAAAAAAAAGCAATGACGCTCCACCCTACTGTACATCTACTAGAATTTATACACCTTTGTTCAAATTATGAATAATTCTTTAAAACAAAAAGGAATGAAAACTATGATAGGAAAAGAAAGAGGGTGAAGCGGTGACTGATTCCAAGATTAGGATAAGAGACAAGGAATTAAAACAGGTACATGAATGGATTGCATAAATATGCGCGATGTGAAGTTTAACGGTGTGATATAAAAATGACTGAATGCGGAAATATAAAGTGGAGCTCGACCAAGCCGCTCTGACGTAAAGCTCTACTGAAGAAAAGCAAAGCCAAAAGCACCAGGAACAGAAGAGTTTGTATGACTCGAATAATTAATATCAGAGCGGAAGTGATGACGATGACGGATATAAGTTAGAGTGTAGTGTAACCTGTGTATCGTTGTTGTGTCGCTGCGGGTCCCAGTGCGGCGGGTCGGGCGGCGCCGCGGGCGGCAGGTAGTGCAGCGGCAGCGCGTGCATCAGAGAGAGCGCGGTGGCGGTGGCGCCGCCCCCCACCGAGTAGTCCAGCCCCGAAACGCCCACGCCGGACATGCCGCTCACGCCCTGCCGACACGAGACGAGCATCTTGTAGCGGCCTTCTTACTGGCTCGTTACAAATACGCGGTAGCTAGTCATTTAACATTAACGAGTTTAGCTAGCCGGTCGTCATTGGCGTAACTAGGATATGTAGCTGGGGGGGGGGGGGGGACTATGAAGCTATCAACAAGTATCTGTTCTCGATTATGTCATCATAATAAGGTAAATAGAGATGACCCTCCATACAAAGAGATAACATACAAATAAAAAAGTCTTAAATTGAAGACGGTACTCAGGGGAAGGCCGTGCCCCCCTGGCCCCTACCTAGTTACGCCTATTCCGGTAAATATGTCCACTTGTGTCTATAATAGCCATTATGGTATGGGTTTCCATTTTTGGTATGCATGGATATAACTCGCTTCCTCTAGTACGCCGATGCACTGCTATAGACAGATCGCACTCGACCGTCCTGTGGGGTGGCAGACGTTGGCGGGGATAAGGTACCAATGTCTGTGAGGCTTGCTAGAATTTGCGAAGGCTACAAGTACATTGGCAACCCATCAAGCTGGGTAGTTAAATGAGTTAATAAGGGATAAAGTTCCGCGATAGAAAAAGAGGCGCCTCGTAGGCAAATAAAATATTAGCCACGCCGCGCTGTGCGAGCTCAATTGTACTTTATTGCCGCGTAGCGAGAGTAGCTTTTTATTCATGCGCCTTTGAAGAGTGTATCTTTGTAGTACTATTATTTCTTCTGTGGTGACTTGGTTCCCTTCCCCGCTACACCTCCCCCTCCCCCGCCGGTCAGTAGCCTCACCTGGTACCGCTCGTGGTCCTGCGGCGCGTGCTGCTGGTGCGGCCACTCCTCGCCCCCCGTCAGCTTCCAGGCGCGCTCGGTGCCGATCGGCCGCGGCTTCCTCTCCTCCTCCTCGCCCCAACCGCCCACGTTCACGCCCACTCCGCGCTCCAGAAGCGACTGAAACCATTCATGGGACCGTTACACTCTATACTTCGGATTTAAATTAATTTTTCAATGCAAGTGCTCGTAAAGAACTTATTTTTAGGAATCAAAACTGTTATCAAAAGTTAACTTTACCCACTAGTGTTTTATTTTAATTTTTTAAATGTTGCCCTTCTTTTTTGTTTACCATAGATAAGACTTGACAGAAATGAGCTGGTTTCAGTTTGATGCGTTCGTAGGCTGCGTTCAGTTTGATCGTCGGACGATACCCGCCTAGCGCTGACAGAAAGACCAAGGAGGTATGTTATGTTATGACTGAAAGCAGCCTATTAGTTTGAGCTACGAACGCATCAAACTGAAAGCAGCTTTTTTCAGTCAAGTTGGCAATATGCGTGCAAAGAAAAAGAATGCCCGCCCAAAGTGTTTATTTATTTAAGTTTCATTTATTTACTCACACTATGCATTGAAAAACGTAGTATGATGCACGGGGTAAGAGTAATAACTTACTCGTAACGTTTAAAACATATTGCCTTCTTACCACACCTATAGCATATAACAAAGTACGTTTTTTCATTTTAATAAAAAAACTTTAATAGCTAACAACATTTCAAAAATCGAATATCTAGATATTGTTAAAACCAATCTAATAAAATATGTTTGAGTTCTCTACATGATTCCTATTTGTCATACGAGGAGAAAAAGTGCGTTTGAAGACCTCATTTAAATAATTATTTCTATCGAGGAAAATGTATCCAAACGTGTTTTCCAAAATCAAAACCCTAGATTATGTAGTCAAAATACATATACCAAAAATTCATTAAAATTTTCCGTGTACTTCATGAAATACACAGAAACAAAGCATCCATATATTTTTTACATAGCCTCATAAGGAAAGCTCTCCTCGTAACAGTTTTCGAATCGTAAAACGTAGCGAAAAAAGAGAGGCCAATTGCAACGCCCAAAAAAACAAACTTCAGCTTTGAAAATGTATACAACTGACTGATTGATTGATTGAAATGCTCAGCTATAGTCAGTAAGAGTAGAGGGTACCTGGTAAGGATGGTGCTGCGGCTGCGGCGCGTGCACCGGCTTGGCGGCGGGCTGCTGGTACGACATCAGCAGAGTGCTCAGGTTGCCGGTCGCGGAGCCGCCCGCGAATAGCTGCGCGTTATAAATTCGTCTTAAGTTATTACATATTTAGATATTTACATCTTATAGTGACCATATCAATATTAAAAATCTTTTATGTTTTAAATAAAAAGATTGACTCGGCCATCGCATGAAAACACAATGTATCTCACAAGTAGTACATATTATATTAAATTAGATTATTTGGTGCGATTGCCCAGTCAATCTATTTATTTAAAACAAAATATTTGTATGCAGTTGGTGTATCTAGAGCAAAATAATTGCATTATATTAATTGCATAAAAAATTGCAAAATATTTTAGTTTTTCCCTGATTTATACACTAAACACTAATTGTTTCGCGATATCGGTGTTTGACTACCTACTGAAATTATTTTTAGATTTCCATTGAGCTAAAAAAATAGTCTCATATTTCGATAGCTACACATTTTCCTCTATTAGGTGGTAGAGCTAATGCCGGGCTCGACTGTGGAGGTACCACCATCTTACTCGCAAATCCTCCCGAAGTTATTCGGGGGAGAGTAAGAGAACAGCTCTCAGGCAAAAAAACCAGGCGGCCCACCATTGCCTGGGCCCGATGGAAGGCGGTATATCCATCCCCAATTGTTGGGCCTTATATAAATCAGACTGGTGACGGGCAGCGGCGTCACTGGTGCAAGGGCTTCGGCACCGCGCTCACCAACCCGCCTGCCCAGCGTGTGTATGGGCATTTCTTCCAGGAGGACCGCCAAGAGTGGCGAAATCCTGGAAAGGCCTATGTCCAGCAGTGGACGAAACAGGCTGATGGATGGATGGATGGACATTTTCCTCGTCGACTCAGGAACTGTCGTGCTATAGGGTCATAATTGATTTCAAATAAATGTATATGTATTACTGGTACCTGCGCGTTATGTTTGTGCTGCTGCATGATGGCCGGCCGCTGCGAGAAGTCGGGCGCGCGCGGGTTGAGCCGCGACTCCACTCCGACGTAGCCGAGCCCCAGCGAGCCCGAGCTCATGCCGACGCCGCTGGACATTGACACCTGCAACAAGACGTTCACTCGTTACTACCTCTTTATTGGTACTTGTATGTAGTACGACGCCTGGCGAAGGTAATTTGGCGTCTCGTTGTCGTTCACAACACCGCTCTGTGAATGGTCGCCGATAGGATTGACTGTTGCATGTCACATTACATAGGTTTATGTTATTTTAGTACAGTTGTGACTATTTTATTTCTACAACATCATGTTAATAAAAGAATTTTCAATGCAAGTGCTCGTAAAGTCCTATTTTATATGCGTCTAAACTGTTATCAAAGTCAACTTTACCACACTGGTGTTTTTTTTTGTTCTTCCACATAGTGGGAAGGCAAGGGGAACTTAGCCCATACAGCCATGTCTGCGGTATTTATTTTTTTATTTATTGAAAAAAATTGCCGATCTTATCTTGTGTACCATATAGACTTGACAGAAATGTGCTAGTTTCAATTTGATGCGTTCTTAGGCTGCGTTATGTTTGATCGTCGGACGACAACCGCCTACCTCGGACAGCAAGACAGGTATGTCATGTATGGTATGACTGAAAGCAGCCTTCGAACGTATCAAACTGAAAGCAGCTTATTTCTGTCAAGTTGGCAACTTGCGTGCAAAGAAAAAGAATGTTCGCCTAAAGATAATTTCGGAGTATTATTGTTTTTTTTGTTCCTTTAATTATGTTTCATTTATTTACTCACACTATGCATTGAAAAACGTTGCATGATATACGTGGGTAAGGGCAATTACTTACTCGCAACGTTTAAAACACTCGCTTATTGATTGTGTTTCAACTCGATCCTCGTAAGCTATTGCCTCCTTACCGCACTTTTTTTTTCCAATTCCATCATAATGTAACCTCAACCCGATGGTAAATACTCACCATCATGTTATGTCCATTTCTGGAGTTGTCTTGGTAGATAGGGCCGTTTCTTGATAGCCCACTCATATCCATTGTATTCACGCTATTGCCTGTATAAATAAATGAGGATCTGTTATGCAAGGTCAGAAGATATCGAGTAAACAGCTGGCAAATGAAAAATCTCTACACTTAATACACGTATGTTTGTCTATTGTAGGGCCATTAGCAACTGAGCGTCGCGTCGGGGCAATAAAAACAGC
Organism: Ypsolopha scabrella; assembly: GCA_910592155.1. Classification (NCBI taxonomy): domain Eukaryota; kingdom Metazoa; phylum Arthropoda; class Insecta; order Lepidoptera; family Ypsolophidae; genus Ypsolopha; species Ypsolopha scabrella. Next base: position 9,413,624 of record OU342968.1, on the reverse strand, counting down.
TGTAATACCAAAGTAACAAACAATTTTTACTCCCAAATAAATCTATTGATAGCAAGAAAACGCCGCAACACGCATCACTGACGCCTCGCCATAAGCCCCGCGAGTGTGAGCGAGATGTCCGATAAAAATGATTTATTGCCCCGACGCTCAGTTGATAATGGCTCTACTATAGTAATATGTACGGGTATGTTCGCTTATAACTTGACAAATGCAGAATAAAGAACCGATTTATGAGGTTTTCATTTGTTCAATCCAATTGATGAGGCAATATTCGTCAACATAAGCCTCTTCAAGGGCCACATTTGCTATCCTGGGACGTCCTCATACAGTCAATACCGGCAATCTGTTTTAGATCGTGGGTCTATACTGCGTCTGCCGCTTGGCGGTCTGCCACTTCTGCTTGCCAATCTTAGAGGTTATGTCGATGACCTTTGTCGTTTGACGAATAACCTCTTTTCTGATATCTAATAAGTTATTGTAGAAAAAGGGTTATTAGTATTGAATTGAAGACGAGACCGCCATATTTAGAATTTTCGTCTGTTTCTCTGTGTATGTATAGTCTGTATTAACTAGAGAACCACGCAACGGATTTGGATGGGGTTTCCTTTATTATCATAAAATAACGCCCAAGCCGAAAACGGGACAGAGAATGAAAAAACGCGGGCGCAGGCTACCATAAAAGAGCAAAAACTAAGATTTTACCATTGACCTCTCAAGAACAACTAGACGCACAATCTCGCTCAAGAAGTGTCCGCGATGCATTTTGTCACCGCTATGTGGTGACAAATTCGAATGACGATTTTGTACAACTGACATTGCATCTTATGTTAACGACATAACGTCTTAATTTGGTTGAAGACTTTAGCTACTATGCACGTTACAGGTTCGGACACTTTCTGACGAACTTTTCTTAGATACTGTGTGTCTACGCGGGCGCAGGCTACCATAAAAGAGCAAAAACTAAGATTTTACCATTGACCTCTCAAGAACAACTAGACGCACAATCTCGCTCAAGAAGTGTCCGCGATGCATTTTGTCACCGCTATGTGGTGACAAATTCGAATGACGATTTTGTACAACTGACATTGCATCTTATGTTAACGACATAACGTCTTAATTTGGTTGAAGACTTTAGCTACTATGCACGTTACAGGTTCGGACACTTTCTGACGAACTTTTCTTAGATACTGTGTGTCTAGTTGTTTATGAGAGGTCAATGGATTTTACAAATGAATTATATTCCCAGTGTATGTAGTGGGTAGACTGACCGAGGCTGGTGTGATGCTGGTGCTGGTGGTTGGGGTGTTGCGGCGGCGGCGCGATGGGCTGCGGCTGCTGGGGCGCGTGCAGCGCGGGGTGGTAGGGCGCGGGGGGCGGCGTGCTGCCGTGCGACGAGGTGCGCGAGCACGGCGAGCAGCCGCCGCCGCCGGCGCCGCGGTACCCCGGCGCCTTCGACGCGTCCACGTGCTGGGGGTACAACTTACATCTATTTATTTTTCCGTTCCTTGCTCTCTCAAACCTTGACTATCACAGTAATCCTGATAGCGCAAGCGGGATAGATATAAGCTTTGATGATGAACTCGTAGATAAGGGTGCACTATTTGAGTTTATTGAAGGATTTTGAACAGTATATTTTGATTGGTTAAGTAGTTTTCGAGTTACTTGAGAAACAGTAAATTCCTTCCTTGTAAAGCGAATGGGTATATGGACCGTTCCCAAATGTCAACTTTGTATATGTCATGTTCTAACGATTGACGGGCAATAGCATTACACACCCAAGTGTGTAACTTCTCGTTACGATACGTGACTTTATTAAAGTCCTTTTCAATAGAACTTTCCTCTCTAGTAAACAAACCGCCATATTGGCACTGTCTATGTATATATGAACTTACTAGTGACGGGGTAGTTATTGAAATAGTATTTTGTGCAACTGTCACATTATTTCGTTATTGGCTGCACGAGTGTCCCAATGACTAATTTTATGTCTGCTTTGACATAAAACTTTATCTACAACTACCTAAAATATTGTCTTCTGTTAATATAATTTTTAATACTTTTAACTTATAATTTCACGGAAAATTAAAAAATTAAGCGCTGTTTTTTTTGTTCCGTTTTTAGTGTTCCGTACACTCTGCTGTAGGTCTGTCTGTCCGTGCGTATATCACGGGTCTAGTTCTTAGGTGGAATAAGGTATAAACCTCAAATTCTGATATGTTATGTAGAATGATGACCCAAAACCGAATGTAATTATATTACTTTTCAAGGGGAGAATATACATGAAAAATGAGCCATTTTTTCCCCCTGTGTGGTGTCATTGTCTAGAGAGCTCATTGAGTAGAGTATAAATACTTTTTATCTTTATTCTTAATTGTATAAAATAAAGAAATGGGGGCCTATATGAGCTGTCAGTTTTAGACCATTTTTGTGACGGGGTCTATCTCAAGGACCAAAGTCATTACGTACTGCTGACTTTATATGTTGTATTTATGATTAATTGAAATAGGCGTTACCTTGCGGAAGTCCATCACTAAGTAAAGGATATATGAATATAATTTGCAATATTCCGCTAAACAATTCTTGTCGTGCTATTCAAAATGCAGACTCGTGCACCGATTGATAAGTTTTCTTGCTTGTTATTTAAGATTGCTTTGCTTATATTGCTTGCTTGTTGCATTTTTTATGCGGGCGGGCGGGCGGTGCATGAGTCTGCATTTTGAATAGCACGACAAGAATTGTTTAGCGGAATATTGCAAATTATATTCATATATCCTTTACTTAATGTTGTATTTAAACAAAAGATACTAAAAACTTATAATTTTAGGGTTACGTCCCCGAATAAACTTTAATTTTATACATTTTGTAGGTAATGAAAAGTTCGTAATTTTTGTTTAAATTATTTAATTATATTAACTTATTTAAATGGTAGGTAATCCCTACTCGCAGTTGACCGGTTTTTGATGTTTTACATTATTGTAGTACGGGACTATAAAAACATTTTTTTTTTAAAGAATTTTCTTTATTTGCTTCATAATCATCACGATAATTTATTCTGACAAATCGCTGCAGATGTCATCATTTTAAGTTTTTTGTATATACTCTAAACTAAAACAAAAAATAATATAAATTAGGGTTCCATACTCTGAGAATACAATAATAGTATTATGATATCTGTCATTTACACGAACATTACTAACGTTCAGAGAAAATAAAATTGACATCTAATCTTCACATAATTCAAGATTTTTGCTTATTTTACTAGATTTTATTGAATATTTCATAGTTAAATGGAGTGCAAGACAAGCAATAAACGGGTCCATTTAAGAAATAATTAAATTCAGCGAGATCCTGCGAAAGAATATCGAGAAAAATTGAGAAAACGGTTTGTTTACTAGAGAGGAAAGTTCTATTGAAAAGGACTTTAGAAAAGGATGATGTTGTAAAGGTAACTGTGGGTCTACACGGAAAACTTGCGCTGCATCATGCCCGCTGTCATAAATAATGTGGACTGATTGAAGTATACGTTTGTAAGAACTTACTGCTGAATTTAAATAGCCTGCTACTATCTTTTAGATGAATAAAATCATACACAATATTGAGGTACATAATAAAGTTGATTCTGACATTAATAATTATTTTGCTTTAAATTTAGTTTTAGTGCTGTCGAAATTAAAATTTTTCCAAGGTAATATAGCATCGGTTGTTTGCACTAAAAACTATTTTGGAATGAATAAAATTTAGTTTGGCAGCACTAACACTAAAATTGAAGCCTTCAGATTCGGCTAATATTTATTTATTTATTTATTTCTTCCAAACTTACATCTATCGTTACAGGCCAAGCCTAATGCAATAGAATGCGATTAAAAAACATCAATTAGAAAATTAAAAAACCATACAACTTATAAACTAAACACATACATAACATACTATGTACATGGCTATCTTTGTGAAAATATTGTTTTTAGTGTGCGTTACCTCGAGAGCGCCACTATTGCAACCATAACTTTGGACTTAGACGTTGTAAGATTATGTTTTTATTACAGAATCCATCGTTTTGGAATTCTCTAAATAATATAACGTACGTTGTATCTTCAAACCGAACGGTCGTCGCAATCCACGAACCAATAAAGACTTCGATTTTACGTTTGGATGTGTTGTCGTATGTGCGCGGTGTAGCCGGACCGTGGCAAGTACTCACTTGTGGCGGTTGCGGCTCCCTGTTGGGCTGACAGTCGCCGGCCGCACCCCACATGCTGCCGCCGCTGCTCACAGACAGATCCTTGAACAGGGAGTACTCCTGCGTGCCGCCGCCGCCGCCCGATGACTGCTGGAAACAATACCGCAGTTGAAGATATTTCACTGTGTCACATACCGCGTGCGAGAGAGCGAGTATGATGGAAGGACACTGTATCGATAGCACATACTGCAGGAATCCCTGAGGTCAGCTGTTACCGAGTATGGACTGTTGATTTGTAATCTTACTTGTACACCTACATATAAAGTCCCAGCGTAATGGGTGAGCCCTATCGCCTTATATATTCGTGCCTTTCGGAATTTGAACTCGCAACCTGCAAGTTAGTGGTCGGATGTTCGAACCGCATGACAACTGAGGTGGCAAGAATGTTTCACTTTTTTTTTATAGTCTGTAAACAATTTTTGCCTTTATTCGTCGAAGTATTTCTCTAACAAGTAGAGATATGCATACCTGTGGCTGTGTGTTGATGTGCAACTGGGATTGCGGGGTGGGCGCGGGGGTGGGAGGGGCGGGCGCGGGCGCGGGGGGCAGAGGCTCCTCGATTGTGCTCCACGAACTTGTGCTCTCGGGACTTAGCTGCAACAAAATATATACATACATGTATACTCACGCCTGTCCCAATACAGGTAGACAGACATCTGCTACGACCCAGCCACATCTCTTTGGCCTCTTTCACATCCATTAATTTTATTTTGTTATGTTTCATTCAGGAAACACACAGTCACAAACGGACAACAATATATACAATAAGCTTAAACAGATCTAGACTTTCTTCAAATATAATTTACAAACAGAAAAATATTTTGGAAACAACGGGACGATTACCAGAAGCAAAGATATTATTACATTAAAGACACATAGATCATACAGCCGATTCTGAAGGCTTTAATTTTAGTTTTAGTGCTGTCAAAACAAAAAAAGTTCTTTAGTGTTAAACAACAGAAGCTGTATATTACTTTGGATAAATTTAAGTTTTGACAGCACTAAAACTAAAATTAAAGCCTTCAGAATCAATTTTAATATAGAGATACATTATACGTTAAGCAATATTTCGCCAGTCCTTTTTTTAAAATGCGCCCCAAAATTATCTCTATCACCAAGGCCTTTATTCGGAAAAATTAATGTTTTGCCATATTTGTATAACATAAATGAGTACAAAAGCCGTTCTATAATCGTGAAGAAACGCGAGGAATTTTAGTGATTCGAGAGAAATTAATGCGTTCTTCTTCTCTCAAAAAATATAATTTAGGATTAGACTCTTACACCGCCGCTACACGGAGATCTCGTAACCGAAACATCGCGAATCAGAAACCAACATCTGAAAGTTGGCTTATTTATTTACTTTTATAACTCTGCAATTAATCAACGATTCTCATGTTCCATGGATGATTGGTAAACTGCTAAATAAGATTAACATAAGCACCAGTGTACTGACGTCATCATTATTAAGTTACCTGCTGAGTGTTATGTGGGGGCACTCGCTCCTCCTCCTTGCTAGCGGAGGGGGCGGAGGGCGCCGGCGGGGAGGCGCGGGGGTACGACTTGATGGGGGAGGGCGCCGGCACCGGCAGCGGCGTCGACGAGCCCGTGTTCATGACGCCCTGGAAATACGATCGTTTTGCTATTTCATTCTTACTTGGAAAGCGGAATTTTATAAAAAACCAAATAAAATATATTTATTTCAGACCAAATTAGTCCTTAAATAGAAACAGAACTTGAAAATAAAATGCGTTTGTTTCCTTAGAATCAGCTCTTAAATTAGGTATATTTGAGTCAGTTGCCAACTAGTTGCCAAACATCGAAAACATAGATACGAGTATATTATCGAATTCGATTATATAAGAATACGTTCGTGCTTAAAGTGACGTCACAGTTCGTTAACAGTACAATACACACTAAAGGCAATTTTGAAAGTTCAGTTTTTTAATCTATGCTTTTTGTAGTTGGCAACCGATACATATAATGCGCTCTAACAAAATAAAGTGTAATGCGATATAGACCTGCGTGTGCGCCATCCTCGGCTTGATCTCGGCCGCGGCAGTGGCGGTGAGTTTAGCGGCGAAGGTGTGCGAGCGCGCGCCCACGATAGCGCCCGTGTACGAGAGCGCCCCGCTCTTCGAGGGGGTGGGGGCGGGCGTCGCGGGGGTCGACGACGACATGCGCTTCTCGGTGCTCGCCGTTGAAGCTGCTGACAATAAGAGATTGATTTATATACAGGGTCACTTTGTACCTAACCCAAAACAATTTTATATATTATATTTGAAACCAGCGATAGTCACTGCAAGAAACGTTAAAAAAATCATTATGATTATTAAATCAGGTGGGTTCATTTAAGGATACCTGTCAATGTACACCCAAGTACATCATCCATCCATCAGTCCATGTTCGGCTACTGCTGGACATAAGCCTTTCCCAGGTTTCGCCACTTATGGCGGTCCTGCGTCCTCCTCATCCATTCCTTCCACTTGACACCACTGAGTTGACACCATCAGTGGTGTCATACGGAAACACTATTCCGTTTCACACCACCAGCTATTAGTGATGTTACAATCTAGCTATCACAAAGTATATGATAATACTCCTAGATTGGTCATTATAAAATTAGACGTACAGAAATACGAGGTTTCGATAGCTAACCCAAACTAGGATTTAAGGAATGTATCTTAGTTGTTTTTGTTTCCATTTATTTGAATAATTAATTAAATAATTATTAATTACTTTGAAATTAACTCTTGCAGTCCCTATTTATCTAGTAGAGTTTGTTCCGTGGCGTACAGACCACAGTAACTTGAAAGTGACGTGGCGTTCAAAAGGTTAAAAGCGGATACTTACTCCGTAATAAAAGCAAGTTCATTATTATTATTGAACGTTTCACATAATTAACAGTTACAAGTTAAAATAAACGAGACATCACTAGTGTGGAACTAGGAATACTGTTTCCGTATGACACCACTGATGGTGTCAACGCAGTGGTGTCAAGTGGAAGGAATGTCCTCATCCATTTAGATACATAGTATATGGAAATATAATAAAAAAATATAATGGCTCATAGTGCTAAAACACTTACGTTGTGAATGCATCCTGGGCGGCAGGGCGCGAGGCGGAGTCGCGTGTTGTTTAGCTGTCGCGCGCGATGTCGTGTTGTTCGTTGTTGTACGCGCCGTCGACACGGCCGTCGGGGTCGCTGACACCTATAACACCAACACTATTACTTTCTGTGTGATAGGCGGATCATTGACCGCGAAATGGCATAGCTATGGTCAAGCTTTGTGAGTGTTCGATGATTGAATATCGGCGTCTCATTCGCAGAGGTTGCTGTAATTACATCTGAAGATTGAGGGAGGTCTGTATTTGGCCCCAAGATGAAGCCTATAAGAATGCCAGCTTCGTCGTCGTGAAAGCCCTTCTTACCTATGGTAAAACCATACAATTGGCGGATCCCCCGCGATACAAGGGGAACGTTGAGCGGCGCGGAGGTAAAAGTCGAGCGGGATGGGGTGGTGCGGGCGCGGGACAGGGTCGCTTCTAACTTCGCGTCGCCCGCTGCTCTCCTCGCACCGCGGGCGATCCGCCAATTGTATGGTTTTACCATGGGTAAGGACAATAATTTTTACGGATTAAGGCCGTCGTAAATTATAATGCCTCGGCAGCAGACCACCTTTAAGTATGCATTGAAATGTCAGCTTTAAATCATATGTTACGTATGTGACAGTTTACAAGTGTACGATGCGTGGTCTTCTACCCGCCATCCACTAGTACAAAAATGTGACGTACGCAAAACGATTTAAAGCTCATAGTTCAATACTTCACTGTGGGGTGGACGGTGCGGTTGTAATGTACCGACGTTTACTCACTTGAACATTCGCTCGAAAACGACCTTGATCCTTACAAAATACCTCATCAATAGTACGAATCATGCGGTTATGTATGTACCTTAGGAGCTTGCTGTTTCGGCGTCTTGGGCGTAAGCGGCGCGGGCGCAGGAGCAGGCAGCTTGGCGCGGGGAAGTAAGGAGCCGATTTCCGCTTCCGGGTCGCGAATCATGGCTGCGATTAGGTTGGCGGCCTGCTTGGTCGCGTCCGCCGAGCCCCTGTTACAATATTAGAGTTTACTCTTGCGAAGTGGACAATAAAAATAACTACGAAATACCATACAGTACACATAGGGTGCACGGACCTCCCCAGAATACCGCCTGCCCCCCCCCCCCCCCCCTGCCTAATTTAAAGCGTTATTTTTTCATTTTTTTTTAATGTGTTATTGTATTGTTTTTAGGGTTTCGTACCCAAAGGGTAACCAACGGGACCCTATTACTGTCCGTCCGTCTGTCACCAGGCTGTATCTCATGAGCCGTGATAGTAAAACAGTTGAAATTTTCACAGATGATGTATTTCTGTTGCCGCTATAGGCCGCCCCCCCCCCAGCTACAAATTGAATGCTTAAATATATTATACCAGCCTTTCGCCCGTGATCCCGCCCGCATTTATTCAATCATTGCTCTGTTTTCGGTTTGAGCGTTATTTTATTAACACCCCTTATAGCCTATATGTTAACCAGCGTCATTGCGACAGTATTTAAATTTGAATTTCGTATTAAATAGGTCATCTACAAACAACGCGCGAGTTGAATGCAGAACTAAGGAATGAGCTGTATACATACACAGCCGTTCTCTCTACGCACACGGCACTACACGGCAGGCGTGCGGACTGCGGGGGGACGTGCTCCCGCCCTTCGCCTCAGCCCCTGACTGCAGTCAACTCGCGCGTTATCTGTACGTGTATTATATACATACATATCGTCGCGACGACGAGGGGGCGTCAGAGGTGTTCCCGAGTGTGAACTGTGAAATGCAAGTCACAGTCCAGACCCGGTACACCCGTGTTTATTATATCGATGTACGAATCTCTATCTGAAAGCAACGTCAAGTTAAGCAAGTTGAGTAGTGCGGCGTCGGTCGGTCTGACTCACTTGATAGTGATGATTCTCTCGCCCTGCCCCTTGGTCTGCTTGTCGACCTCGATGTGTGCGCCGGTCGCCGAGCGGATCGCGTTGATGTTGGAGCCGGCGCGTCCGATCACGCGCGATATCGCGTGCGAAGCCACCGACACGCGCTTGCAACTTGAAACAATATTAATTCACTTTATAATGACACTAAAACTGGAGAGAGGGGTGGTCGCGTTTTTCAAGCACACATCTGTTGTTTTTAGTTTTAAGCGATTAAGATTCTAGTTATACGTTCATTATACAAAGAGAATTTTTCAATCTACAGTCGCCGTCAATAGAAATTGTGGACTATGTAAACAAAGCGCCATGTTGTCTTTGTCTATGAATAGGTGAACTATCTAGAGATGGGTAAGTATGTGATTTAAATATGTTAGGTGCTTAATTAATTTTCTTTATTTGATTCATCGCTAAAATATTCTGATGAATCGCTAGTCAAATCGCCCACGTTAATTACAAATGGTTCCGTCACAGCGTCGGTGGCCGTATCGATTATCCCATCCAGTTCTTTAATTTTTTCTTCTACTTTTAGGACATGGGCTACACATTTCGCCCACTGTTCTGGCCCGATCCACGCCAAACCTTGGAGCAACAAAATCTTCACATCGTCCATTTTGAATGTTTTGTTGTTCCTTCCAACGTAACCTTCTAACACTCAACTCTATCGGGTTAAGCTCGTAATGATATGGTGGAAGGCGCAAAACTGTCACATTTTTGGATGCCACCAACTCATCTACATACATTTTTTTATATTTTTGCTTGTCTACTTTAGCTATGAGATTCGCTTTGATTGCGGTTTCTTGAAATTTGATTTCTTTTTCGCGCAACCAGCTTTGGATAGCCTCCTTCCGCTAACTCATGTTGGGCGCCTTTTCGATTTGACGCGAATGATATGGGGCATTGTCCATTACTATGACGGAACCAATTGTCGTTGTTTCAAGGTAAAACACTATCCAAATCACAAAGAAAGATCAGTAAGAGAAGCCTACAGAGGCGTCGAAACGTCAAGCACATATCTATTAAGGTATGTTATTAGTTATCGCGAGTAAGATCCCAATACAAAGTTAATAAAGGGAAGCCAAGTCGTTAGAATACCGAAAACACAAAAGATTTTAGAGCAACGCTGGAAGATCACACAGCTCTCAATAGAATCACACACACGTTATGTCAAAGATTATGAAGTAACGCTATCAAAAAAAAGACGGAATAAAATTGCATCACGAATAAAATAGGTTTATATTCAAATAGATTCGTATATCACTAATTTTCAAAGACAATACAGATTCGATGAGAAAAAAATATGACAGCAATCTCGTCGCAGTACAGATTTGACTATTGATTCTATAATTTTCCGTAATTAACTGGTGATTATTGAATATTTCATGATGAAATACAGTGAATGGCAGGTAAGACTTGATGCTTCATGATTTGGAATATTGTTCAGTGAGACTCCGTGACAGAACCTTGAGAAAAATTGAGAAAACGGTTTGTTTACATAGTCTACAATTTCTATTGACGGCGACTATAGGTCGTTGTAACTTTATCAAAATACCACTATGTTTTATATAATCGTTTTGTAAACCGTCACGTTATGACCAGATCTTCCAATATTAATAGTGACATTATACCTTAGTTCCATGTATATTTGTTTAAAAATAAAGTTAAAAGCCGATTCTGATGGCCTTAATTTTAGTTTTAGTGCTGTCAAAACTAAATTTTCTTCTTTCCAAAATACTTCTTTAATATTAACAATAGAAGCTATATCACTTTGGAAAAATTCAAGTTTTGACAGCACTAAAACTAAAATTAAAGCCTTCAGAAACGACTTTACTATCTAATCGCTATTTCAAGATCTGTTGAATATTTGACACATTTGTGCCAGTTTTAGCACAGAAGTACGTAAACTTCAAGGAAACGTCCTGAATCGACACACACACACAGACGCGTACTTTTACAAGCCGTCTCGGGGATTGTCGCGGAACGTTAGCGTCGGTTGGCAGTCGCGAGCGCTGCAGTGTCACAAGGTTGTTTTTAGATTTCGCCCGATGGCAGCCCTAACGCGCCGATCGGGCGTACGTAATTATCTTGAGAATACCCTACTGTTTATATATCTACTGTGGTTTTAGTGTGATAATTTTTATGCTTAATTCCAATGTTCACTCATTCCCGAGATAAACCGAGGACTGACAGCGAGACTGGTGGCCAACGACCCTACAGTATTTTAGCTTTTAAGGATCCCGAAAAACTCTAGCTTGTACAGTAGAGACCACATCAAGCTATACACTTGCAGTACGACATTAGCCCCTACAGAGAAGAATATAAGATAGGTACAAAGTACGAAGTGTCTAACTTGATGCGGTCTCCACTGTACCAATGGAATTTCTAATCACGGGTCATTTGACAAACAAAGATCAAATAGGCGCTCCGTCAGTAAAGTAGCAGAAATAACAATAACAATGTGGTATCAACCTCATTAATTACTATCATCTAGAGCTGACTTACCCAGGTTCCACGGTAGAAATGGTCTGCACGCTGGACTTGCGCACAACCTCCTTCCATCCCTCTTCACGGCGTCCGGGCATGGTGGCGCCTTTCGGCGAAGTGCTCTTATTGGCCTCCGCTTCCCATCTGCAAATATCATGGCACTCTAGTATTTTTATCACGAAAAGAACTTCAGAGTTTTGTTCATGAAACTTAATAATGAAATGCTTGAATTTGCCTTGCGTAGATGTTCTTCTGCACGTTACAATATTATGGTATTATGTTATTATATTACTTAAATTTTTGAATGAATAAATTGAAATGGTTGTATTCTGAACTCGATTAGATAAAACCAAAGTTACTGTCAAGCCAAATGATTAAGGCGCATAGCCACGCCACCGTTTTTGTACATTTGATAATCCTTTTCTCTGTTGTTTTTCGTTATAGACCAAAGTATAAGACCTCTATCTATCATCTGGTACCGATATTTTAAAATGCACTATTTTGCCAAAATTTTGAATAATGATTTTGTTATAAAGATATCAAGCTGGACATATTTAGATACAAAGTTGTTTTCTTACCTTAAATTGTACCTATACCAAAATTTTACATTTCAGCTAGATAGTGACTTTGGAAATGCCTATAAACTACAGAGGTCTCAAACTCTTCAGTCTGTAATAAACAACAAAAGAGAAACGGGTTATCAAATTTTGTATTAAAACGGTGGCATGCCTATGCGCCTTCACTACAACAATATGGTTGCAATTTAGACCATGCGCAAACTAAGGGTTTACAAAACCAAATCCTATTTTTGATTAGTTGATTAAATTACAAGGAATTGTTTGCTGACAAGCCATCCAACGGCAAAGCGTCATGCGTTGTGTTATTTCGTTACTTTCTTCGTATGGAGGATTGTTTGACACTGGTTTTGTGATTCACATTCCAGTATAATGATGGCGAATGATGTTGACACGTAGAACAGAACTTACTGATAAATGTTGTGGGTCTTTTTATTTTTGTCGCTCGTGTCAACGTCGTCTTTGTCCAGATTGAGCCTGGTGGACTCAAATATCTGACTCTTTCTAGAGTTATTCCCATATTTGGTTACTGTTATGCTCTTAGGGCTATCGTCTTCGGGTTTTCTGTAAAAATAACATTTTGGGCTTCAGATGTCTGCCCCACAAATAACACAACAAGTAAGGAATCCTAATTACACTTTTCTTTTCTTAGTTTGATTCAAATAGGTTAAGAAGGGTCTCAATTTGTTGCACTCGTCAAAACACTACACGCATGCAGGCTACGTTTCATTCCTAGAGATTGTAGGGTCAGTAATTTGTTACGCGTAAAGTTATTGGCTAATGTTTTTAATATGTTTAAATGAATGCTTCATTTGCGATATCTGTAGCTCAAATACCGGACTAGTAGCAATCTAGCAATCATAAAACTCACATCCAAACTATTGGCCATGCCGACGACGCAACGCATCCCAATTTAACCTCACCATCTTGCGAACTTCCCAAAGAACTGTCCCTAGTTATTATAAGCAACGGAGGGAATAATATACTTCTGGACACATCTATTGGCCCACCTTGCATTTTCAGTTTCGTTTGGTCCTAGCTAAAAATTTATGTTAGGTCGAGCAAAAAGTTCAAAACAATACGATCGAAAAAGATGGTAAAATGTATCAGGTTTAAAACTGGATCAATAGTTTTTGTTCAATCTAGCAATCATATTTAGGTAGGGGCCATTGAAACCTAAACTCCAAGGTGGGCCAATAGATGTGTCGAGATATTATCACACGTTATTTGTGGTTCATCTGATAAATAGTCTAGTGCGAAATGGTTGTTTTTTTTTGCCGAGATGCAGTCAAACGACGTTTTTTAATACACCTGCGCAAAATTACATGAAACAATAAAATAAAAGCAATTTTGTTGCAAATCAAAACAAAATACATATACAAGCCAATGCAGCGTCTGGTTGGCGCCAATCTACACTACAAAGACCAATAATTATGTTTCTTTCTAAAATCTTTTTAATAATAAGTTCTAAGATAGATACAATATAATATAAGTTATGACGTCCAAAATTTATAAAATATCTTTTATAATTTAATGTACATAAAATATTGAATAAAAATATAAAAGTAAAAAAAAGGCCTCCCTAACAGTTTTTTGTGTATCCGGTTACTGCAAGAAATACCAACAAAACGACAAGTAAAACAAGGTTTACACACTGCTTACTAAATGATGTCGCCGGTTACCCTTAGGTGGCGTTAGTAGTGAAAAAATAAAGCACTAGTGCGAAATATGTAATTTTCTGCACGCTAAATAGGCACGAAATCTATCATATTTTTAACAGATGTATTAAAAAAGTTTATTATTTGGCTTGGTATATTAATATGTTAACTTAATGCAGGCAAAAAATTTGTCATCTGGTAACTTTATTTTTAAGGGCCCATAATACCTGAATTCGCAGTTCTGCTCTAATGCTTCTGCTTTTTAAATGTCTATCCTACTCTAATCAGATGCCGCGCACGCAAAACAGCAGTTATTTTGAAATCGCGGCTACGCTGATGGTTTTTTCATTTTTATGGAACAGTCTAGAGCTGCTTTATACTAATATCAGTTACATTACGCAAAGTTTCAGATCTATTTTTAAGTATTCATTGAATGCTATCGGTTTATTGTACGGTTTGGAGGTAACTTTGTATTTTTTTTCCATCGCGAAAATTAAATGGAATCAAGTTTTCACAACAGCACTGACATGGCATTAGTCCTCAACTTTATCATATATAAATTTCAGAGTGATTGTTGCAGTATTTGTTTGTATAAAACACGATCATGCGAAGCTAAGTGAGGTATTATACACCCTTAATATGTTTTCTTGGCGACATTGCAGACGTGGACAGTTCTATGAGAAGTTAACAATGTACAGCTTCACTCGTCACACGCACTCACCTGTCTCTTTTGTCGGCGCGAGTGGGCGCGGGCGCGGGCTCCCGTTTGGCGGGGGTGGCAGGCGCGACGGGCGGGGAGGGCGCTACGTTCTCTTTCTCTTGCTGCTTCTTGTCAGGCCTCGGAGTTGACTCCTTCTCGAGCTTCGTAGCGTCTAGCTTGGGTTTTGTCTGTACGAGGATGGTGGGTATTTATTTTTAAACGTAAGCAGATGAATTAATGCTGATTATTACTTAAGGATTAGGAACAAAAATGGTAAAATAATTTTAACGCACAAAGTACTACGGATTAACACACAATGAAGAATGTAGGGTTATCAAGATAGTTTAATCTGAGCAAAAAATACCTGATTTGATAAAAGAAATGAGAAAAAAATTACGTTATAAAAAAAACGTTTATTTTGGGATGAACACGACAATCTACATTTATCATTTCAATTAAATCGAACTAGTAGTTACCGATTTATATCAAACTTTAAAAATCCACAGTTGTCCAAGGAAAGCGCTCAGACAGAGCAAAATGTTCGGGGCCTGCGGGGCGAGACGTGGGAGGTAAGCTACATACAAATTTCGCACAAGCAGGTAGGAATTTCACCCCACTAGTCCAACACAACCGGTCCGTCCGAACTCCTTCGTTGGACAACTGTATGGATTTTTAAACTGTGGTTATACTGTAGACAAACGAACAAAGGAACGAGGTTTTAAGGACTAAAATCTTAATGCGTAAAGCAGTTCAAATATCTAACCTTATCTGGTTGTTTCTTGATGACGGGCGTGGGCACGGGGTTAGGCGCGGGCGCGGGCGCGGGGGCGGGGGCGACAGGGGTAACTTTCTCCTCTTTCTTTTTCTTCTTGTTCTTAGCGGTCGGCGCCGGCGGGGCCTTCACGTCCGACGACGAGCAGGAACCCTGCGGAACGCGCAACTATCCGTTAACGCCATTACATAAATCAGTTTAAAATAAACAACATCCCTGATGTAGTGCTCGAAACACTACTCGCACTCAACTTTTCAAGCGCTGATATAACGCTTGTGACATTCAAAGGGGTAAAGAACTTAGCCAGGTCTGCAAGTTTCTTTGCAATTTGTTGAATTTAAACGTCAGTGATGGTGTATTGTGTTACCTGCGAGTTGGCGTCGATGCCGGAGTCCCCCTCCTCCTTGTGCTGCGGCTCCTCCACGTCGTCTCCTGGCTCACACAGCTCGCCCATGCCCTTCTCATTATATACAGAGCCGCTGTCGGTCTCTTCGAGTTGCTTACGCTGTTCCTCCTATACGAATAGAGATCATTATCAGTTGCAACAAGTAAATGTATATATATAATATATTATGTTAACCCTCAGTTCTTTGTCGAAGCGCAGAAGCACAACAGACAACAACAAAACATCCCATTGTAGGTTTTAAGTGTTTCGAGATATCACTTAAATAAATCCACTTCTCACCACCATTTTACTTCAAACGGTTCAGAAATTGAATTACTGAAACGTTTTCATGTATACTTTGTATAGAAACCAAATATTTGATAATTGACATCCAAATTAAATCTTCCCGTAAAAGATTTTCAGTTGCATCATTTTGGTTTTCAAAACGTGACTTTACTGGCATATATAGAGTCTATATTGATTGCGTAGCGTAGTTTTGAAATCATAATAATGTAAAATAACAAGATCGTTTTACGACTAAAGAATATCCTTACGTACTAATAAATAATGAAACAGCTATAAAGCCACACTAACCTCTTGCACACATACCTTCTTCTCTAACTTCTTCTTCTTCTTTCTTTCCCTACGTCTGGCAGCCGCTTGACGGCGGGATTCTTCACGGCACCTTTCCGCGTCTAATTCCTCTAGCAATATGGTCGCGTTTTGATTGGCACGCGCCGCTTGCGTTTCTTTAGCGGCGCGAATCACGCGCACGCACTCTTGGCATTTCTCTAGGAGTTCCTTATCCGATATTGTACAGATGTACCTGTGGAAGTTTACATGAAATTCTTACTTGAACTCAACTGATTGAAACGACCACTTAGAAACCTATTCCGTCTTTGATAATTAAAATTTATTGATTACTATAACTTTTACTGTACTTTGTCTTAAACCATTAACACTGTTGGAGGGATCAGAGGGTAATCTTCCGCGGACGTCAGCAACAGCCGTCCCCTCTTTGTTAACTATTAACATAATCTTGCAATAGTAGCCGAGACCAATGTAATTCAACCCGCAACCTTCGGATTATCAAACCCGAGATACAACCACCAGGCTATACTACAGGGGCGCTCCCTATTTCAACGTGTCCTTCAATTATTATCATGTGTAAAGTTACCTCGTCATTTCCTGGTCCGAAGGGAACTGCGTGACGACTCCGACCATCCACTTGACCACTTTTGTGTGGCCCTTTCTGAACGCGGCCATCAGGCACGATACCTGCGAACGCAAGCGTGCTTGGGTTTTTGTCTAACAGTTAGGTCTTTAAAATAATATATAATTGAGAAAATAAAGCCGATACTGAAGGCTTTAATTTTGGTGCAGCAAAAACTAAATTTTCTTAATTCCAAAATAGTTCTTTAGTGTTAAGAACAGAGGCTATATTACTTTTAAATTCATGTTTAGACAGCACTAAAACCAAAGCCTTCAGAATCGACTTTAGTTAAGCTTTAATTCAACATATACATTAAAATTGGAATTAAGACTAAATAAACACAAAAGACGATTCTATTTGTTAAAATAAACGAATCATCATTACAATCGGTTCTTTAAAACTCATAGCTTGTCAAGTAGAATTTAAAAAATCTCACTTATCATACCTGTTTATCAGAGTCAATAAAAAACAAAGTTAATCTCTAAAAAAAACAGGTCAACCCCTAAAAGAAAAAATAAACCCTTTTGCAGATTTCTTTGCCAAAGACAGTTTCTTGAAGTATTGGCCTCAATAATTTCTTAATGTCTATTGGGTTGAGCATATGGGGAGAATGAATGAAAGAAGAGTGAAGAAAGATATCAATATGGAGTGCAAGTGGAAGGTAGAACTCGACCGGGACCTATTGCCAACCAAAATGGATACACACTGGAAAAGGGCGAAGTCAAAAGCACCCGGAATATAAAGCTTGTATGAAAGATTGATGGTTGTGTAAGGAGAGGCATAGCAGTTGGAAATCTGCAGCCCCTTCCTACCTCTCTAATAGACAAGCATGAGTTTTCTAAGTTTCTTGCCCTTCTTAGCAAGACTAATCGAATGGGCGGAGTTAGACACAATATTAATGTATTTTAACTTATTTGTGTGACAACTTTATTGTATTTATTGCAAAACATTAATTTTAAGTAAGCCCTAACTTTTTTTTATTGTGTTTTTTTCTTATTACGTATTTAGTTATATTGTTTTTTTTTTACAATATAATTAACATACAATACCGCCAAGAGTGGTGAAATATTGGAAACGGTTATGTCCAGCATGACAAGCTGATGAATGGATGGATGGAAGTGTATATTAGATAATAATTGATTTAAGTACATGCATGCGTGTATGTAATCTCAATCTAGCAGGTGAAGACTGACCTTCCTATTGTCCTGCGAGTCGATGTCGGCTCCGGCGGCGTACAGCATCTCGACGACGGCAAGATGGCCGCCGTTAGCCGCCAGCCACAAAGGGGAGTTGCCTTTCTTGTTCTTCACCTCGACCGCCGCTCGCCTGCAATATACAAAACACACGAATGAATGAATAGACACTTTATTGTACACACACGAAATAAAAATAAAGAATAAACAGTAAAGAATACACAGTATTGTACAAATGCGGGCTTATTACTAGGATCAATTTCTTCCAGCCAACCTTTGGGTGGTGAAGAAATAATTATTAATAAAATGTACAGGTGGGACAAACAAATAAATATTTGATAAAGAAAACGATAACCAAAAAAGTGAATCTACATAACTAAATCTACATCTTACTACTAATAAATAGGTATAAATTTATATAGATATAAATGCCATTTACATAGATAGTAAATACATAATATATACATACACAATACATATACATATTAATAATAATAAATGTAATAAGTAATACAGATAGACTGAGTGATAAAGTGCCATGACTACCATCCCACAGAGTCTTCATAATGAGACCTGATATTTCGCTTAAATACCTCTAGAGAAGACTACATACGGAGCTCAGAGGGTAATTCATTCCAAAGAATCATCATTATAATATCACATTTTATTGACCACCTCTGTGGTATGCTGGCCTTAGGTGGAAAAGTTATTATTTGAACTCATATTTGAGTTTGAGTTACAGAGGACCCTACAATAACTTCATGTTGGTAAGTAGTACCGTAGCTTGCGGCTCTGACGTCCTCTGTGGTCTATACTCCTGAACGAACGCCCCAATTTTGAGGTCAAAATGACCATTTGACGTTAATTCGAGAACTTTAGATTGAAAAAGCGTAACAAATTCGTATGATCGCGTAAGAGGTTGGTCTTTACGCCCTTTTTCGGCTAATGATAGGTCAGATATTAGCTAGGGCCCAAATGTAAACTCAAGGTTAACCTAGCCTTAAGTTCATCATAAAATCTAACATTAGCCATAACATACAAAATAAACTGCTGCGGTAGTCTTAGTTGCTCTTAGCGAACAATAGTCTAAATGATATACTGAGAAAGGTTTTAGCGAACCAAAACAGTAAATATTTTATGGATGGGGTCAGATACAAAACAAAGTTAAATGTAGAGTACAGAGGAATACTACATAAGTTTCTATGCCGCCACCCAATTATCAATACTTCATGACTGTGATTTGAATGGGAAAGCTGGTAGGCTAATTGATTCTTTACAAAGGTCTCTAACAAACAATTTCGTGAATAAATATGTTAACAAACCACGCAAATCAAGATGAAACTTATAGAAGTAACTCTTGGAACCACTGGCTGGAAACAAATTTCGTTTTATCGTGCACGCTATAAGGACATCTATTTATTATTTACAAAAATATATAAAAATGTTTGGTTATGTTTATTCTAAGAAAAGTTAGGAGACTGACAATTCCGACTGCCAATTTTTTCACATATGGTTTGTAATGTCATCTATCAATCATTTAATCACTTTGATTGACTTCAACGCCAGAAGAGAGTCGGACTTTTTGCTAGTTATTCTTAAGTAGAGAACCTGGAAGATCTGTGACTAAACATGGATATTTGGAAACCTTTTATGAAAATATAAAGCGTGTATTGTGCTCGAAGTACGGCGATAAGGCTCAGCCCCACCACCTTGGGACGCAGAAATCATCAAAGAAAACAGGGTTTTGTTCATGACGCCACTAAGATTTGCAGCTGCTTGGGTCTGGCTTCAACTCAGAGAAAAGTATGAAGCCATCAACAAATACCTGTTCTAGATAATGTGATAGTAATTAGACAAATAAAGATAACGCTTCATACCAATAACATCACGTACAAATCAATCAACACAACAAATAACGCTTTAAATTACAGAAAGCATATTTTTACATCAATGAAACCCGCATTTCTGGAGGGGCAGACGGTACTCCAAGGGGGGCCGAGCCCTACGCCTTTACAACTGTTCAGTCCACACAGGTAACACCTCTGTGATATATCTTGTGAGGACACGTTATGAAAAAGAAAGTATAATCGTACCTCTGCAGCAGCAGCTCCACGAACTTGGTGTGTCCTTTATCAGCGGCTATAGTGAGCGCCGTATCCCGGGACGAGGGGACGGGGGGCGCGTTCACGTCGGCCCCCTTGTCCAGGAGTACTCGGCCCACCTCCACGTAGCCGCCGCTCGCCGCCTCCATGAGTGGCGTGAGGCCGGTCTTCGCTCTGTGCTCCACGTTCGCTTTGCGGTCGAGGAGTAGGCTCACGACCTCGTGCCGACCTGGGGGGACGAGGTTTATTTATATTGGGTGACTTTAGTTTATACAGCCAAATTCATAAAAGAGAAAGTGGTCAGGACCAAGGTTCGATTACCCTTTTTGTGAAATACGCGAAATAAAATTAGGACTTCCTATACTAATTGAGTCAAGGTTGATTTTAAACAAGTATTAAAAATATTTTTCGTGTTTCGCATACAGGGTCAATGAACCTTGGTCCTGACCACTTACAGTGTCCAGTATGGATTTGGCTACATAAACGATAGTCACCCCTCTTTAAGAAAGGTAGACAGAGAGTGCAGATTTCCATATCCTACGATCCAGACACACCACTTTTGGTTTTACATCCATCAGTCTAGCCATACAAGCTCTTATATTCCGGGTAGTTTCCTTGTTTCCTTTTTAAGGTGTACAAATAAAGTTGTATTGTTGCTGTTGTTGTAGTTTTTACTATGCCCTTCTTCAGTATGTCGCCTCTTTGGTCGTTATACGTCCTTCTAGGGCGGCCCGGTCGAGTTTTACTTTCCACTTGCGCTGCATAAATTTCTTTCGTCACTCTTCTTTCATTCTACTCTCAATCCTCTCACATTTATAAAATTTCCAATAAATAATTAAGAAAGCTACAAGGAGAAGATTATTTCACTGTTATTGGTGCATTGCCGCGTTAGAGAGAGATGGCGAATCAGTAACAAGTGAGACGGTAGACGTTCGTACCTTGGAAGCAGGCGAGTGTGAGCGCAGTGTTCCGGTTAGTCTCTATCTGCGCGTTGATGTCGGAGCCACAGTCGAGTAGCAGCCGCACCGCCGTCGTGTGTCCGTTCATAGCGGCCAACATTAGAGGGGAGATGCCGAGCTTCGAGCCCGTGCGGGAGTTTATTTCCGCCTGTAAACATGGTTTAAATAACGTTAGTATCCCAAGCGATGGATTTTGCTACAAAACATATAAGGTCCTACAAAAATAAGTGAAAATATTTTAGGGGATAATTGCGTGTCAATAATTGACCCTCTTTTCATGAGAAATAATTCATTTTGAGAAAATTTTATTTTTGTTAAATTATCACTTATTATGTACTCGGCTGATAATGCTAAACAATTTTCCCAAATAAACGCACTATCTAAAATACACCGTTCTGAAGATATTCACTACAAAAATTTATTAATGCAACGCAAAATAGGTAGGTAACAAATCAGCTGGTCGCAG
Organism: Ypsolopha scabrella; assembly: GCA_910592155.1. Taxonomy (NCBI): domain Eukaryota; kingdom Metazoa; phylum Arthropoda; class Insecta; order Lepidoptera; family Ypsolophidae; genus Ypsolopha; species Ypsolopha scabrella. Next base: position 9,391,867 of record OU342968.1, on the reverse strand, counting down.
CTCGGCGCGGCGCATGGCAAGGAGCTGGTAAAAACTTCTGTTTTTACTTTGCCTAAAAGACACGTGTACATTCGAATCGTGTGACTCGATGCCCTTTTCACGCGGTACCAGAACACAACTCAAACTCAAATTCCCAATCATAGAAATCGGATGAGACCCCTACTAAGGAGGCTGCATCGTGTTATCATGTTCTGTGCTCCCAACCGACTGAACCCACACAAAAAATTCGTACTCCTATGTTTTTACTACAAGATAATTAGCTTAATAGTATTTACCATAAAAATGCTCAACATCCTATTGTATGAACGCCATACGAAAAGACACAACTACCAACGCAACACACAGAGGTACGAGTACTTACACAAAATCGTTCTAAAAACTTAAATTTTAACAAATGTACTCGCAAGTGTTGCTCAAACAAAAGTTGGTGCTAAACTTCATGTGCTAAACTGATGCATGCAAGCCGATCATCTGTCTAATAAATAAGTAATCATAATAAACGAAAAGAGTTCGAGGAGGCGGTGATCGGGGACCCTTTGTAGGTACTACTTTGACGGTACCGCTTTGTAAACATTGTAATAAATAATATGTTGCTATGTTGGTTCAAATAGTCGTGTATATCGTCGCCGTCAATAGAAATTGTGGCCTATGTAAACAAACCGTTTTCTCAAGGTTCTGTCACGGAGTCTCACTGAACATTATTCCAAATCATGAAGCATCAAGTCTTACCTGCCATTCGCTGTATTTCATCATGAAATATTCAATAATCACCAGATAATTACGGAAAATCATAGAATCAATAGTCAATTCTGTACTACGTCGAGATTGCTGTCTATTTTTTTCTCATCGAATCTGTATTGTCTTTGAAAATTAGTGATGTACGAATCTATTTGAATATAAACCTATTTTATTCGTGATGCTATTTTATTCCGTAATTATTTTTTTGACAGCGTTACTTCATAATCTTTGACATAAACGTGTGTGTGATTCTATCGAGAGCTGTGTGATCTTCCAGTGTTGCTCTAAAATCTTTTGGGTTTTCGGTATTCGAACGACTTGGCTTCTCTTACTGATTTTATCGTAATAGTAATTAACAATGCCCCCATGAATGATCGTCAGGCGCGGAGGCTATCCAAAACTGGTTGCGCGAAAAAGAAATCAAATTTCAAGAAACCGAAATCAAAGCGAATCTCATAGCTATAGTAGACAAGTAAAATATTAAAAAATGTATGTAGATGAACTCATCTGGCTGGTCCAACTGGCGGCATCGAAAAATGTGATAGTTTTGCGCCTTCCACCATATCATTGCGAGCTTAACCCGATAGTGTTGATATGGGCGCAAGTAAAAGGTTACGTTGGAAGGAACAACAAAACATTCAAAATGGACGATGTGAAGATTTTGTTGGACCAAGGTTTGGCGCGGATCGGGCCAGAACAGTGTGCGAAATGTGTAGCTCATGTCCTAAAAGTAGAAGAAAAAATGAAAGAACTGGATGGGATAATAGATACGGCCACCGACGATGTGACGGAACCATTTGTAATTAACGTGGGCGATTTGACTAACGATTAATCAGAATATTTTAGCGATGAATCAAATATAGAAAATTAATTAAGCACCTAACATATAACCCATCTCTAGATAGTTCACCTATTCATAGACTAAGACAACATGGCGCTTTGTTTACATAGTCCACAATTTCTATTGACGGCGACTTTAAGTATCTTAAACCATGAGAAGTGTTCATGTGAACTTTCAAAACCTGCTGTCGGCAAAAGAAATCTATTCTTTCCGGGATCACACTTTAATTTTGAACCAATTTAAGTGTCTTACATACTCGTTCCTGCAACTGATCAGTTGATTACACATTTGTCGTTTCAACAAAGCACAGAACCCTATAACAGTTGCCCGGGAGAGACGCCCGACGACAAACCGGCGGGTTCAAGGTCATCGTACATCGAAAAGGCTGACGTTTGGTGCATTAACCTTTACGTAGGTAGTAAATAATAATACCTATCTTCGGAACGATACATTTTAGAGAAAGCGTTCTCTGGCAAAGGTAAGTTATCATTATTCAATAGGTGATTGATAATGATATGACTGATTTAATGCTAATTAATGAAGCTCGTTCGCCACGTGCCGCGTCGCGACCAGCGGGTCTAGCACGCGCCATCGATACAGTATCTTTTCTTTTCATTATACGTGCTCTCTCGCACATCGCACAAGTAGGATAGATATACGCTGCATCTCTGGCGCGTGCTAGCCACACAGCTGATTGATTTTGTGCGTTACTTTTTGTAACGATGCATGAAAAAGTATTACCAAAACAAATAGAACCCAAAATTAGTTGCCAGGATCGCGCTCGCGGCACGGCAGTGGCGCGCGTCACTGCCGGTCGGTAGTCAGCTGAGCCCTACGTATACTCGCGTTGCATTAATAAACTTTTGTAGTGAATATCTCCAGAACGGTGCATTTTAGATAGTGCGTTTCTTTGGGAAAATTATTCAGTATTATCAGCTGAGTACATACTAAGTGATAATTAAACAAAAATAAAATTTTCCAAAATTAATTATTATTATTTCCCATGAAAAGAGGGTTAATTATTGACACACAATCATCCCCTAAAATATTTTCACATATTTTGTAGGGCCTTATATAGTTTTAGTTAATCAGAACTGTGAATTTCCTGTCTGAAGCAACAAATATAGTAGCGACGACAGCGCCATCTGTGTCCAAAGAACAAGGCGTGAAATCACATAACGCCCTCGTGAGCGTTCAGTATGTGCATATGAGACTTGCAAAAATCTGACCAATAAGTTTATCGAATAATAAGTTCGTCTTACCTGGTGGTGCAGTAATAGCCGTATAATATTGACGTATCCGCCGGAAGCTGCGAGCGACAGAGGGGTGTAGTCGGACACATTGCGGTGCTCCTTGTTGGCGCCCCGACTTAGGATCAACTCGACCACCTAAAAATACAACATTAAAATGATGAATACACAGGAATAACAATAAAAAGTGCATTTACAGTCCAGGTAAACGCGGTCAAGTCACTACGTTAGTTTGAAATACATCCGTAGGTATTAAAATTATTAAAATGAATTTTCGTCAGTCGGTTGCGATTTAAGAGGCTATGTGATTTTTATTTTTGTCGCTATCTGTTCAAAGTATGTTATTGATTTTTAGAAAAAACAGAAAGAAAACTAATAGGTTGTAAAATAACCAAAACCTATCTAATAAAATATGTTCGAGTTCTGTACATGATTCCTATTCGTCAAACGAGAAGTGTGTTCGAAGAGCTCTTATCAATAATTATTTTTATCGAGGATTACCCAAACATGTTTTCTAAAAACAAAACCCTGGATTATAATCGACGGTGTAAAAGCTGTTTGAATAACCAACATTTTTGCAAATTTACAGAGCCTTATAAAGTTTTATTATTATGTTAAAAAATCATAACTGTCGTTTTTATAACAGCAAATTTAAACTAAAGAATGTTTAAAACCCTAAATGTCTCTGAAATTTGCGAAAATGCTATAAAATAGCTTTTACACCGTCGCATAGTCAAAATATACAAGAAATATCAGAAACCAGAAATAAAAAAAGTCTATTTCATGAAATACACAGAACACCCCTATTTTGTTTACATAGCCTCTTAAGCTTTTAGTTCGTTTGCCACGATTCACCACTAAGCCTTAAGAGAGTGACCCAACTATCTTCCTTCGCTTGGCATTAATTTCAATGCATTTTCCCAAAATAAATTCACGACAAACTGTGTGCTGAATCTAGATTAATTTGTGTTGACAAACAACCAACAGTACAATGCGACAGTAATGTGTATTCACCTCGTACCGCCCCCCGCTGCAGGCGAGCGAGAGGGGCGTGTCCTTGGTCCGCTCCGACTGGGCCTCGATGTCGGCGCCGTGGTTCAGCAGGATCTCCACGATCTTCTCGTGGCCCGCCGTCGCCGCCAGGATGAGGGGGGTGAAGCCCTACAGAAAAAGATAGATATTTAAATAAACAGTTTGTATTTAATATCTTATATTAGTTACACACTGAGTGTAATGTATAACACACACATGTTGAAGGAATCAGCTCCCTTATTTTCTATCTATCGCTTTTAAATGTATCGCGATTGACTAGAAATTATATCACCCATAATCTTTAGCCAATTACGATTGATTTTGAAGTTAGTCAATAAGGCCCCAGATTAATTTCTACCAGACGCTATGCCACGGGTAATAGGAAACAGTGTGAAAATCTTCTATTGTGAGATGAGAACGGAATTTCGGTGCATTGGTGCCCAAGAGGTAAAATCGAGGTTAAAGATAGTTGTAGAGATGATCTATCTATAAATTAAGAGGTACGTTCTTGTAGAGGCGCAGTGACCGCCATTCTTCTCTTCTGCTAATGATTTGACCTACCGGTACAAAATAACATTACGAATATCTTTCACCTCCAATTGGGTAAAGTAAGTGGGTCTAGGTATTCCTCTTTTCCCCTTTCCTTTTCGACGTGAAAATGATACACGGGGTTTTCCTTGCATGAAATTAACGTGCAGTGACATTATAGGAGCTGCTAGCTAGTTTGGTGATGGATATACCGCCTTCGATCGGTCCCACACAATGGCGGGTCACCTAGCTGTCCTCTTACTCGCCCCCGAATAACTTTGTGGGTGCTTGCGAGTAAGATGGTGGTACCTCCACAGTCGAGCCCGGCACCAGCTCTACCACCTGTTAAGCCGCCTTATTTCAAACGGCTTTAAAGTAATAAGTAAAGACGTAATACCTTCTTGTCCCGATGCTCGATGTCCGCCCCCCTCGAGAGCAGCAGCTCGACGAGCTCCTCGTGTCCGCCCGCGCAGGCGAGTGTCAGCGCGGTGTCGTGGTTTGAGTCGGTCTCCGCGTCCACGTCCATGGCGCTGTAGGCGTGCGGCGCGGGGTGCGGGGGCTGCGGGGCCGGCGCCGGGTACGCGGCCCCGTCCCGCGCGCGCCCCGCCTCCGCACCCGCGCCGCCAATCGCGCGGCTCATCACGCCAAACCGACCCTGCACACATACACAAGACTAATATTAGATTCTGGAGGCTTTAATTTTAGTTTTTTCTTTTTTCCAAAGTAATATATCTTATTTTTTTATTTTTTTATTTATTACACTTTTTGTACATGTACACACATATTTAACAACACATTTTAACAAACAGAACAGACATTGTGTACAAAGGCGGCACTTATTGCTTTTAGCAATATCTCCCAGGCAACCTTTGGGTGAAAAGAAAAGACGTTAACTAAATTAAACTTTAACTAAATTAAACATCTTCTGTCGTTTACGAGAAAGGCCTATTGCGGAGTGAAGAAAATGTAGTTTTGACAGCACTAAAACTAAAATTATGGTCTTCAGAATCGGCTTTATTGTGAGATTAAGTTTTTTGTACTTTACAGTGCTAATTGTATGCTCATCGGGTTAGTAATTTTTCGTCTATACTGTATACAGAAATCTGTTGATAGTTTGATAGTGTTTTTCGTTTTTTGATAAAATCATTACACTCAAGTTTTGTATCAGTGTAAGTTTCAGCTTATATGAAAGTAATACTTTTATTAACATCTACAACAAAGACAAAGAGATATTGATTTATAAATCATTAACACCATGTTAGCATGATATAACAGATACAATGTAAACAATGGACTATAAAAACCACCCTCAAATGCAACGTTCTTTGCGGTGATCATTATTTAGACCCAAATTAAAACTAAATGATTGCCGAAAGTTTTTGTAAAGTGTATAAAAATCTTGCCAGCATAGAAAATAAAGCGATTGTAAATATTACCTTGACCTTCTTCTTGACAGGTAGCGGTGCGGCGGCGTGGTGCGCAGGCGCATCCCGCTTGCCGAGCGCGGGCGCCGGCGCGGGGGGTGGGGCTGACACCGCCGCGGGAGGGGCGAACGTTCCCGACCTGTACGCAGATATGTTACATAACATTCAAGTCGAATATAAACTAAAGTCCCAAACTATACATACAAGAAATTGCCTTCTCTTTTGTCGTATTTATATTAACTGCTTTTTTTTAAATTATGAATGAAAAAGGTTAATGGAATAATGGAAAAATTTGCGAAATTTGGCTCTTAATCAACTAAAGTTTTCTGAAAACTGAAAATAATACTTAAGGCGATATTTGATAACCCGTTTCTCTTTTGTTTCTGGTATTGGTAAATCAGTATGGTTTCCAAAGTGGCAAATCTACGGAAGATGCTTTACTTGATTTGACAAACACTGTCATTGAATATGTGGATAGGAGGATCAAAACCATAGGTATTTTCTTAGATCTTTCAAAGGCTTTTGACACGGTCTCTGTCCCTCTCCTGCTAGATCGACTATATCACATAGGTGTAAGGGGACTTGCCCTTGATATTTTTAAGGACTATTTAACGAACCGTTCTCAGTGTGTTACTATTTACTAGTAAGGATGAAACTCTATCCTTTGGAGTTCCACAGGGAAGTGTCTTGGGACCGACTCTCTTCTTAATTTACATAAACAATCTCTACAAACTACAAATCCAAAACTGTAAAATTATTGCGTATGCTGACGACACAGCACTTCTCATTAAGGGCAAGACATGGGAAGATGTACATAAAAATGCCGAATGTGCTATTAAAACGGTGATGAAATGGTTCTCCTCTAATCTTCTGACACTTAATATTGACAAATCTCAATTTATCACTTTCAGTGCCAGAGCTTACAAGCAACCTTCCCTTGAAACATATAAACTTAAAGCTCATAGTATACTAAAGGAGTTCAAGAATGCAGCTGCCTACAGTTGAAACGATCCATCAGTGTAAAATATCTGGGGGTTATGATTGACAATACTTTAAGCTGGAAACAGCACATTGAGTACCTCACACCTCGTGTCAGAAAATTGATTTACATATTTAAGAAACTTAGATCGTCTGCTGACCAGAATACTCTTTTTATGGTTTATTATGCACTTGCTCAGTCAATTTTGTCCTATGGTATTTCTGCCTGGGGGGGGGGGGGTGCGGGCATCACATCATTTCTTAGCCTCGACTGGTAAAACTTTTATATTCCCTACAACTGAGCTGTACCAAGAATGCCAAGTTCTTACCGTCAGACAGCTCTTTGTGCTACAGATAGTGAGAAAACATGCTCTCACTCCTTTCGATCAAAATCTCCAAAACCGAAAACGTCGGTATGACCTTATTTGGAAAATTCCTCCACATAAAACAATTTTAGCCAAACGACACTATAAAATCATAAGTGCACGGCTCTATAATAAGATCAACAAGGAAATCAATATATATCCTCTTTCGTTGCGTCGATGTAAAATTGCTACCAGCGCATGGCTTCAAACTTTGACATTTAAAGAGACTGAGAATTTGCTCGCCCCTATAATCTAGAAATATATCAATATTTATTATATATCTATTTACTTATTTTTTTCTTTACAACTACATACTTATTTATTTATTATATCCATAAATACATTTAGATTAACACACTCACATTCTTACCCACTCTTCCTTACATATACACATACATACCCCTCTTAGTAGTAACCGAAAACTGATCCCAAGACCTTGGTGTCGTAGGGCTAAGATATCACATTCACACAAACACATACACACACCCTCACACCCTCTCTCTTCCTAACCATACATACACATAAATACTCTAAATCAAGGTTCCTGCTTTCCTTCCGTTTACAGGATTTTAAATAAATAAAAATAATAAAAACCTATGCATTAATTTAAAGTTATTGTAATAGTTTACTCGTACTTATTGCGCTAACACCACATGTACTTTGTATTCTAAGGGAGAAACTGGCTTCTGGATCACAGTTGAAACTACTTTGGAAGCCAGTTGCTCAAACTTTGTTAGAAATGTTTTTTGCTCAATAAATGAATTTTATGTTTTATGTTTATGTTTATTGATATTTTAAAAGGCACCATTTTGCCATTTTTTTTTTAATATATATATCAAGCTGGACATATTTAGATACAAAGTTGTTTTCTTGCATTAAATTGTACCTATACAAAAATTTAATATTTCAGCCAGATAGTGACATTGCAAAGGCGTGTATTAAACTATAGAGGTCTCGAACTTTAGTCTATAACGAAAAACAACAGAGAAACGGGTTATTAAATTTTGTACCGAAACGGTGACTTGCCTGTGCGCCTTAAGAAAAAATGAAGCACGCCTTAATGGATTTACCGGAAGTGAAGTAGAATGAATGTCTAGTATACCTGAACTCGTCGGTGTCGGGGAGGGGCTGCTGCGTGGGCTCGGGCTCCGGTTCCGCCTCCAACCCCGCGGGGGAGGGGGGTCGCAGCCGGTACTGGCAGTTGTTGCCACCCTGCGACAATGCACAACTTTCTTAATACACCACACCTACGTTTCATTTGTAATAATAAGGCCATTTTGGATCCAGGTCGCCTCAGATAGTGCCACTTTAACACCATTTGACAGTAAATTCCATATATTTACTGTCAAATGGTGTTAAAGTGGCAACCATGTTGGGCCTGCAGTTAATAATTTATAGGTCGTCTTTGTGGGCTGCAGTTTTGGCACGTTCGTCCCTTGAAGCAGCCTGCTGTTGTAAGTCAGCGTCTTTCGATATCCAAGCGCGTTACTTGATTTATTATTGAAATAATTTCTTTTCTATGCTACTATAATGTTATGCCGTAGGTTTTAGCAACAAACGGACGCATGGTAGTGGCCCTACACCACCACTTCCTCGTTTAGGCGAAACCTTCGAAGCAATGACTTGTCATGTTAATCAACAAAGACCACTGATGTTTAATTTTACAGACTGGCCGGATAAGTCAGGTATCGCCCGCGACGCTACAGGGGCGCGAGGGCGGGCTTATGAGTTTACATTTAGAGTGTGAGAAAGTGAGGCCTGCCGTCCGCTCGATTCCCTTTGTCATCATCCTCCGCGTCCCTGTAACGACGCGGGCTAAGATTGACTTATGGGCCGTTCATATATTACGTCGTTTGAAATTAGGGTTTTAATTATGAACATACATATATGTAATAATGGGGGGTCTTGCCAAAAGAAAAAAAAAACGATTGTTTCAACAAAATAATTGATTTTGTAATACAGATAACGTTTACACCAGTTTTGTGAGGGGGTGGGGTTATTGTATAATGATAAAAAATCGATGACATAATATATGGACAGCCCTTTATTCGGTTTACTAATCGCGAGGTGTCCAAGTGAGGGTAAGTCGGTAAGGTGTGAAGTACTCACTGGGAGCGCGGGGTCCTGTCTCGGCGCGGCCCAGTCGGCGCTCAGAGCTTCCTCGGCCGCCGCCAGCAGGCGTCGCGCCTTTAACATATTATATTACTTTAACTGTGTATCCATTTGCACCTTATCTATAGAGGACTAACACTGAAATCACACTCGATTTTCGCATTGTGACCTTAGCACGCGGGAGCATTGCAACGCACGTGACACTGATTTAAAAAAGCGGCCACATTTTTTCAAATTAGGATTACACATATCCCAGTCCCTTATGTAACAACCGATAAAAATCCATTACAAAGATCACCACAACTCATAAACGACAGGTTACACATTTCGAAAAGCTAAAGCCCGACTAGGAAAATAAAAAACCTCGCCATGTTGCGGAAAAACAATAAAACAAATTTCATCTACTGGCAACACTAAATTAAAAACGTAATTATACGATTGCTGTCAAAGAGTTGTGTTGTTTTTTTTTGCATATGTGTGCATATGTCAGTTTGTGTATGTGAATATGAGTGTTGCAATTACTGGTCAGGCCGCTCCTGGAACAGGTTTATTTATTTAACTGGTGAGGCTTTAATTCAGAAAAGCAATAGAACGTGACCCCCTCTATTACCAGCCAGTACAAAGAGCACAAGTGCAGATACCGACCTGTCGTTCTTCCATCTCGCAGTCGGCGATGTCCTGGCAGGGCAGCTCGTCGCCGCCCTCCGCGCACTTCGACGATAGGATCTCATGGGACTTCTGCTGCATCACCTTCCGACATTACAAACTATGTAAGTACACGGGCTGCAACTCTACTATTCAGCTCAAGGATGACAACGTCTCTACGTCTGCGCTTTAAAACCTGGATTTTTAAAACAAAATGAGAAAAAGACAGGTTTTAATGTTTTTTTTTGATCTTATGACTTTACGGATCGAGACGTTTTGTTTTTAATACAAAGATGAAAAAAAAAACTGCACATGCGTAAACCCTCAGACGGCCGACCTACAAATACCTCCCTTATCTGACAAAAAATCCTTTTTTAGTGCTTGTCACTTTTACGCACCTCAGTCTCGCGTTCGCATCATAATATAGAAATACGGTGATTGGGCTGAAGCTACCGGTTACCATCTGCAAGGCGGTCCTTACTGGCAACATTATCGATTGATGACATAATGGTTTTGTTTTTGCAAAACGAGCTGATTCGATATCCGCCAGTAAATAATAAAAAACCTTTTAATGCAGTCTTTATGTGAAATCGATGACGAGAGTTCTTTGAGCAAATTTCTCAAATAGTTGAGTTTCCTCATGCTGTCCCATGTCAACGCGCTATCCTGTATGTGTATACTGTATAAAGTGTTTTATACCTGCAGCACAAGCGAGCGCAGTTCGTTGGGCGGCAGCGCGACGAGTGAGGGTACTTCTCTCTGCAGGTAGGCGAGCACGGCGCCCAGCTCGCGCGCCTCCGTCGTCCCGCCGCCCGCCCCGCCGCCCTCCTCCACCGCCTGCGGAAAATTACACTCTGGTAACAAAACGTCACTTTGTACTGTGATTTTTCAAGTTTTAGCTTGCTGTTGCGCCCTAATATGTGAATTTCTTTGTTCTTGCTTATACGAGTATAAGTAACAACTGGAAAAATTATGTAACGATATGGATGTAATGTCTGAAATAAAGAGTAAAAAACAAAATAAGATCGTTTTTGGATTCATGAATCGAATTCTTTCTTTGTATTTCCTTTCTTAGTAGGTTGGAAGTTATATCAATGGTTGTGATATGACAATGTTTTCAGGGAAGGCTTATGGTTTGCAATAGTCAAGCAAGTTCTATCAGTGTACAGTAGAACTATTTAAATAATGCGCATTGTAATCTTCGCCACTCTTTGGCAACAGTCAGTTGGCTAAGACAGCCAAAATAACACGAATAATTGAATCCGCTTCTCATTTTTTGCACATGTACTAAAACGACTGTTATTTTCAAATACTACTTGCTACGATTCGGCCCACTTTCGAGGTAACGAACAGTGGCGAAGATTTATTATATCTTTAGTCGCACTGTACATTAATGCCCATTTACCCTGGGACTCGACTTGTTCGTGATGTTGGGTAACGGAAACGGGGAACTTTTAGTGTGTTAACCCTATCATGTTGGTACGGATCCATTGGCAAAGACAAGCGAGAGTTATAAAAGCGAAGGAGGTGCATTACCTGGTCGACATAGGCGTCAGGTTGGCAGGCTGCCAGCTCGTACTGCTGCTGTTGTTGCAACTGCTGCAGCTGATGCTGACGACAACCACACTCCGTTATACGTTACACTGATACACGATCATACAATTCTACATATCGATATATTAACTGTCGCGTTTAACGACCTTGCATCGCTGCAGCGATGAAACGTGCAGCCGCTGCAAAGAGTTATTATCGACCATTTCACATGACTTTGACAAGCATCGAGCAGCGCAAATAATTTCCGCTGCTCTCTACAGCGTATAGGCTCTCTGTCATTTTGACGTATGGCCGTTTAACACAAATCCATCGCTGCAACCGTTACACCGCTAATATTCCGTGTTAGCGGAATATTGCAAACCATTAATATATCCATAAGTTGATGACGGACTTCCGCCAAGTAACGCCTATCTCAATTAATTACATACAATTCGTTTAATCAGATAGTTTGCAGTATCTCTGACTTAAAAACAGAGCCTCTACAACATAGTTCAAAATCTTAACTATTGTGACCAATAATACTCTAAGTACTGTTCATAGTAATCCAAACCTAAATTCATTAGACTACTTACTGAAATCGAATTACTTCTGAATGTACGTATAACGGATTTACCGAAAGTCTAAATGCAGCTATTTCTAGGAATAGTCGGCTAGAACTATATGCAGACATTGCATTTTTGACGCAGTTTTGAACCGGCCAGACGGTTGGGTCAGATTTGAACCTAATTCTAGCTGGCTACCCCTAAGACTAACCAAGTTTTCGCTTTAAATCGTAACATACGCAGTCCTGCCATAAATTGTGTGACAAATAAAATGCGATGTATTTATGACAAAGCAATCATGAATCAAAAATACGTAATACTGAATAATACGGCCAAATTCATACTGGGACACGTAACAAGGTTCTAAGACGCGCGCCGCGAAAGCGCCAAATTAAATTTTGGCTTCCCAAAATTATTGAACCGAGGACAAATTAGGGCATGGCCAGAGTTCACCGCGCTAGCCTTGGGGACGCTTGGCATGAAAGAGCCTGCCCCGGTGGCATGGATAAAAGTAATAGAGAAGTTTCGTCTCTCGAAAAAGCGTTTGAGTAATGGAAACGCAGGAAAGCTATATCACGTGACCATCGCCCCGACAAACGACTCGTCCTGCGTTTCCATTGGTCAAACGCTTCGTCGAGAAAAAACACTTCTGTATTAGTTTCATCCACCTCACCGGGGCTATTGTCGGCAGCAGACTCCATGGCGGAGTAAAGGAATTGACGAGATAGAGCAAGAGACACTACTATTGGGGGCAAAATAAGCCATTTTCGAATGTTCAAGGGTCATCGAACCTTTGTTTGGATCATTAGCAAGAATTTGTCTGTACCAATCAAAATCACGTCACATACACACTACCCACAAGTAGACGTCTAAAGATCAACTGAATACATTCGATGGCTACATATATAAAGAGAACGCGGTTACCGCGACGGCTCCCACGTCACTAATACGTTGTCCGAGTCGCTGCAACGTGTGGAACAACAGAAACTTGCATCCGAACTTGTCACATTTGCGACCTCTACGTGACCGCTCTGCTTTTAGATTCATCTATAAACATTGTTACTGTTCATTAGACCCCGACGGACAACAAGTCCTGCATCCGTCACAGAGCTAAGCTGCGTCCTACTTGTTTTGCGGCATCGTATCATGATTGCTGGTGTTGACATGATATTCTATTTCACGAAGTCTGTTTGTGCACACGCACATTTTTCTAGTGTGCGTTGCGTCGAGAGCGCTACAAAACGCCCCACATACACAAAACTTGCTTATCTGTAGACGTCACTACTACAACCATAGCCAAACGGACTTCGTAAGATAGAATATCTGTATAATACGCCCATTGGCGTAACAAGGATTTGTAGCTAGGAGGGACCCGGCCCCCGGCGGTAACTCATGAAACCATCAAGTATCTGAGGTGCAATTGTGTAAGCCAATGGTATTTATTTATTTGGGACAAATTCAAATTCGATTGTCATATGGCTATTCGGCTAAGCAAATTAGCCCGTTTGACAGTTGAAATCGTACGTTTTTGGTCGTCAACAACAAAATAAGACAATTGTATTTATTATTATTATTTTCTGGCTACGGTCACTTTTTAAAGCGCCATTTTGCCACAGATCAATTTAATTTACGTTCAGGGGCAAACGAAGTAAAATCATCACAGACGATTAGAATAAGAAATTGTATTAATTTGACAGCCAAAAATTTACGATTTCAACTGTCAAACGGGCTAATTTGCTTAACCGAATAGCCATAATGACAATCAATTTGAATACCATTGGCTTACACAATTGCACCTCTGTTCTCTATTATGTGATCGTAATAAGATAAATAGAAATAATCCTCCATACACTATATAAAAATAATATATACAAATAACCCTCATTTTATGTCATTTTTTAGATGTGTCATTTATTCGACTGATGCCGGCCCCAAAGTGGGCCGAAATATATTTCGAAAATTTTTCTTTTTCCTACCCGCACTTTGTTATTTGTTAATTGTTTCTTTCGTCACACACGACACACAATACTAACAGTATCGAGGCAAATATTCGAAGATAAATCGCGAGGTTTGAATTGCTGTATGACTGAACTCCATGCCGAAGAAAAATAATGTGCTACCTACCGCCGCGCCGGCTTGCCAAGGACATTTTTGCTGCTACTCTCGTCAGTTAGCTTGTGACCACGACAGCCTACAAAGGCGTCGAAACGTCAAGCACATATCTATCTATTAAGGTATGTTGTTAGTTGTCGCGAGTAAGACCCCAATAAAAAGTTAATAATTAATGATATTTATTGGATAAAGTTACTTTTTACATCAATGACACTCATCGTTCTGGAGGAGGGCAAACGGCACTGGCCCCCACCTAGTTATGACTCCAATATGGAATAGACCGCAATCCATCTCGGGTCTGTATCAGTAGAGATATGGAGGAATAGTCGACGTCCACGTTTCTCGATACGACGGCGAATACTCGTTTGGCGATTCAAGCAACACGAATGTATTTATTTAAGGAAAAAAAAAAAATGTGAAGCAATGTTTTGGTATGAACCTAGCTTTTGGTGATTATTGGAGTCCTATTTTCATAGAATGAAGTATGTGCGCGATACGCCCATGGTTTGTGGACGCCTGGAGAAAAGGAGTAGAGTGAATAAGGCGCGACCTTTTACCGCCCTCTAACACCCACAAACCTTCGGCACAAACTTGTGAAGCTAATAGTTCCCTGGTGTGCTATCTTATTTCGATTCCACGGTTTATATCTAGATTTCTAAATAGATTCGGTGCCCAAGAAACAGGTCACAAAACTGCCTTTATACTATTTATTATTATCAACTAAAACTTGAGATAAATAAATCCAAATTCACACTAATTACCTAGTAAATAAGAGTTGCGTCTCACTCACCTGGTTGACGGTGGCTGCTAGCTGTTGCGCGGGGAACGGCTGCGGAGGGGGGTAGGGGGGCGTGGTGGGTGTGGTCGTCACACCTGCACGAGAAATACTCCTTTATTATTTTCACAGAACAGTCAAATTTTGAAGCTCGATGAGTAGCGGTGATATATATGTTTCGTGCGACACACATTTTTTAGTAGCCAGGATTATCTAAACATCGGGAAATCCACTAAATTAGTCAACATAATTAGGAGTTACTATGGGACTAGTGTGAATTTAAGGGACTATTGGTGTCGATTCGGTGTGACAAGACTTATTTGACAGGACTAACCCTATTTTAAGCGTCCTTGTATTTTCGATACAGAAAGAAAAAGACGGAATACTTAAATTAAATTTAGTCCTGAAACCGATTCGACAAACATAAACACAAATGATGATTTACATTGAATGAGTTTGATAGGGCAGCTCATAACACCACGTCACTAAAATAAAACTTAGAAGGTAAGTGTTGACTAACCAACAACAGACGAACCGCACTCATCGCAACAACGTATTACACATACAAACTACCCTACTGTCGTTGCCTTGCGTCTGTTGCCGGCAAGTCTTCGCTTACCCACACACGCTTAATGTTTGAAGTATGTAAATGATTAAGGTAAAGCAGGCCTTATGATTATACTATTAGAGTATAACTTGCCTTGAGCACAGAACTGAAGGTCCAACGCGTGCAGCGCGGACGTTGCGAGCGTCGGGGGACCTTTACCAGAAATGTTTCTTATTTAGTGATTTATTCTATTGTTCTCCGGCAAATTTATATTTTTCTATCACCTTTGATGATACAATTATCCATACCAAATTTCCGAACACTATTTACAAGAAATTACATTTGTTGCACCTTTCATCTACAAAGATAAGAATTAAAATATTTGTAAAATACAATCTATATAACTCGGTCCCAATATCTGTGCACCTCGCTGGAATGTGGCGCCTCTCCCGCTTCCCCTGTCACCTCTCCGCGCACTCCCCGGTGCGACAGTACGGTTAGCATCTTCGTTGCCGCTACACGTCCCGATAATTTTGATATTTTCGCTTTATTGTTGTTTTGTTTTTTAATGTTTATTGTTAAGTTTAGACTGTTTACTGTTAAGTTTGGACTGGTTTGGTTGTTATTAAAATTGTTGTAGCTGTTAAACTGAAGTCATGGGAAAAACAATACACAGCGAATCAAGAAATTTAATCTTGAAAGTGCTCAAGTTTTTTGAATCGGAGAAAGCAAACAAACAAACAAACTGGGAAAAGGATCATCTAGCAGATGACAACATCACACAACTTTTAATATCACTAGGGGAAGACAGTTCGGCGAGTTCAGAAAGTGAGAGTGAGGAAGATACAATGTCAGGCATAGAGTCAATAATTTATAGTGACTGAGTTTAATAATAAATGTTTTTGTAATCAAAATTATTGTTTTTTAATAACAAACCCTTCATCAATAATAAATTGATTTGAAAAGGTTAGTAAATTTTTTTTACCTTCACATTTCTCGAAAAAACTTTTTTTCACACCGTACCCAGACCGCCGATATGACGTCACGAGGTCAGGTGCACAGATATTGTGACCGGGTTGTAGGTAAACTGACGGTATGCTATCACTCTCATAGTTGCCGCTGGTGGGGAGGGGGCGGGGGGGGAGGGGGCGCGGAAGGAGCAAGGACTTCTCACCTGCACTATTGCTAACCCCCCGTGCACCCCGATTCCTCATCCAATCACTTAACGCACGCTTTTTGTACTGTTTTGTCATTCTTGTTTGGATGCGATACCCACAGATAAAAAGAATCTTACATCCAAAGATATAGAAGCTACATTGTACTGACCGGTAGCTTCGGCTAGCTCTAGAAGGCTTCTCTCGGCTTCGGGCAGTGTTTCGTTGCGTTGTTGAGCTGCCGCCAACGCTTCGGGCCTCTGTCAATGGGATATGATTCTTATTACGATGGAGGAAGGGTGTTATTAAAAACGAATCATATTTTACATACCCAATTTTAATTAAGGTTCTACATCAAATTATCGTATATTCCGGCACCAATTGTGAAAAATATTCTACTATAATTACTACTATATAGTAAGCGACACGGCGGGAGTGCGAGCGAGTACATACATGTCAGTATGAAATGGCCCGCACTCCCGCCTGTCGCGAAATAAAGATAAGTCGATTCTGAAGGCTTTAATTTTGGTTTTAGTGCTGTCAAAACTTGATTTTTTCCAAAGTTATATAGCTTCTGTTGTTAACACTAAAGAACTATTTTGGAATGAAGAAGATTTTGTTTTGACAGCACTTAAACTAAAATCAAAGCCTTTAGAGTGTGAATATTAATACGTCAATGTATAAATGATCTGTAGGCCTACCATGAGTTTTGGTCACGATACACGTTACCAACTGCGTGAAATATTTGTATGAGAAATTGAGCAGCGCCCCTAGCGGCTAACGAGAGGAACCAGAATTTCTTATAACACTATAATATTATAAATTCGTAAGTTTGTTACTCTTTAACGCTGAATAGGGCTGGACAGATTTGGATGAAATTTAGAATGAATATAGCTTATACTCTAACTTAACACATAGGCTACTTTTTATCCTGGAAAAAAGTATTTCGTTAAACAGAATAACACGCGGGCGGAGCCGCGGGAAAAAGCTAGTACAAAATATTTAACGCAGTCGGTAACGTGTATCGTGACCAATACTCATGGTAGGCCTACTGTAGTACAAGTACGTAAGCATCGATTTGGTAAATCTGACATAAAATCGGTAAATTTCAAACAACAATGCTTATTCCAAAGAAATAAGTGACACATTTTTGTTTATAGAATTTAATAGCAATTTCGTACTCGTACAGTACGTAACATAGTAACAGTATGTTTTAAAACCAAAATCATCACAAAAATCTAAGCCAAAGAAATAATCTTTTCAGAACCAATTCATTCTTTATAACTTGAGCCCAATCAGCTCTAAAAGATGATAAATTCGGCTTCTCTTAGTGATGTTTTTTGTTTTGAAACTCTATAATAAGCTACGAGTCAGAGAATAATAATAATTCATGTCGATGCAATAAAATAATATCTACATTAGGGTGTCTCAAAATTCCACTTTTTTCAAATTTCATATTGTAATAGTGGACTTACTTCAAAGCGATCTATCAAAAGCTCGATACATACATACATACCCACGCCTGTCGTCTTCGAAAAGCTCAAATAAAAAACCATTAAAACAAGTCATTTCGTAATATATTTCGGCCCACTTTGGGACTGACATAATTTTTTTATTTGAGCTATTTATAGTATAGCATACAAGTAATTCCATATTATTACAATACTAAATTCGAATAAAGTGGATTTTCGACCCACCCTAATCTACATAGAAAAGGTTCGAAATCTCACTTGAAACTCCCTCTTAATTTTAATCTTATCTACGAATTTCTTGCTCTTGATATCCTTCCAAGTAAAGCCAGGCGGTAGTGATAGCATGGTCATAGTTTCGTGGCATATCTAGTATGTGCGGAACAAGCAGAAATAAGTTACATAATTGTTTGCAAGACACAACATAGAAAGTTAGCGATATCAGAATAAGTAATTTAGATGTCTCTATTTAATAGAACAGTTAACTTTATTAATTACATTGTTACGTGAATAATGGTGAAATCTATTTAAACAGCCAAATTCATACTATATTTAAAATATATAGGAGGTTTGGTAAGTTATCACGGTCAGTATCACGGATCGATAACACTTTTTGCTAATTTCGCAATGTTAAATGTTGACGTTTCATAGTAACTGACTCAGGGCTAGACTTGCGTTTGTAAGGTACACAAAAAATCTATGAATTTCATAAAAAAGATCTCTAACCTTGATACTGAGCACTTACAGAGTATTCCGTATAAATTTGGCTATATAAATAAGTTTAATGTATAAATAAATGTCACCTTATACAGGTTGTAATCGTTAAGTGTGACCGGGCGATTATTATGATGTCAAAATTTTGGATACTTCTCGTTTGATTTTCAAAAAGTTATTGATGTCATTTTACTGATTAGGTAACGTACTTTTGACATCAGTGTAATTTTTTTTATATCTGTAATAATTACGAAATAATCGACTGGTCACACTTAACGATTACATCATGTATAGTATTAGATAATGACTGAACCCTTTCGGTTAGAGAGATGTACTTATCCAAAAATAAATGAGATTAATTACCATTTTTTATACATCAGTCCTACTTAAGGCGCATAGCTAGCCATGCCACCGTTTTGATACAAAATTTGAGGACCCGTTTCTCGGTTGTTTTTCGTTATAGACCTAAGTATAAGACCTCTATCATCTGGTACTGATTTTTTATAAGGCATCATTTTGCCAAATTTTTTGATATTGATTTTATTTTAAAAATATTAAACTGGACAGATTTACATACAAAGTTGTTTTCTTGCCTTAAATTGTATGTATCCCAAAAGTTTATATTTCAGCCAGATTTTCAGTTTTTTTTTTATTTCAGTGATTTTGTAAATGGCTGTATTAAACCAGAGGCCTTAAACTTTAGTCTACGAAAAACGGGTACAAACTTTGTACTAAAACGGTGGCATGCCTATACGCCTTAAACCGATGATTGCAAAAACAAATGATAGGATTTTTTTCCGAGTATGCAAAATCATTCTTAATAGGAAGATAAAAAAAAATAGAATGTCATGCAATCTATGTTGTTTTATCAAGTTATGTCTGTAAAGTAAAAATAAACTACTAACGTGAGTTCAGTGTAAAAATAAACTACAAGAAAACGAAATAAATTAATTACATGGTTTTCAGTTTTACCGAAAACTAAAAAATAATGTACATTAAAAAAATTACTGGAATTGCTCCTCGTTTTTTACAAAAAAGCTTTATTACTTTCGAAGTTCAAATTTTCGTTTTTGCAATCAACGTTACACTTATGAATAAGGTTTGCCAGATGGAAAAATGAAAAAGGAGAGCAGATTAGTACTCCTAAGCATAAAGGAGGACTTCAGACAAAAAAGGAGGACATAGGTACAGTTTTATTTTCCTGAACTACCAATTAGGGATAGCAAATCGTAATCTTTTTACAAATTATCATAAAAATCTTTACAACGTTTTTTTCTTTTTTTTATTTCGTCAATATAAGCGCTCGTATAGAATCAACTACTGCACATTTACACATTTATGAGCTAAAATACTCGCACAACATTACAAAAGTAGAACTCACGTGGTTTTGCTTGCAGCCAATGAGTGAGTGCGACAGCGATACCGCGACTCCACGCGAAATCTTACCATCTGGCAACCTTACTTATGAGCTGGTTTATATAATTTTAAACATGCAACAAAGCCTGCAGGTATTTGGCGTAACTAGGATTAGTACCTGGGGGGGGGGGGGGGGGGCTGGCTCCAATTCATAAAGCCATCATCTGCATACACTGAGATCACATACAAACCAAAATACTGAACAAATGACGCCTAAAATTGGATAAGCATATTTTTACAGGGGCAGTTACCCCTATGCATGCATATTAAGTAATTTTCAAGTATCCGGGTTCATTCAGAATTAAACCTTATATCTAGAGCATAGAGTACCTGTTCCTGGTGCAGGTGGTGCGGCGGCGGCAGGTGGTGGTCCTGCGGCGGCGCCCGCTGCTTGCGCGCGCACTTGTGCTTGGCAGGGATGAGGCCGGGCATGGCGGGGGGAGTGTTGCCGCCCCCGCCCCCCGCCGCCCCGTGCCCGCTCGACACTGCCGCCTTTTTACGGGCTGCTGCTGTTCGAGCAAACATATTATATTTATTGGTACATCTATATTATTATATATCGTTTAAGGGGCAGTTCCAACAGCCTCTTGCACGGCATTGTTGATCGTTGGGACAGTCCTGTTCTGGGATTCTGGAATAGGGTTCACGTGGAGTCACAGTACTTCACCAGGAGGATGTTGTAGGCATCACTCAATTCAATTGTGCGATGTCTGCAACGACTTCCGCTACCGTTTTTGTGTTCTTTTTTTCGTGTTTAGATTAAGAAACTAACACTAACATAGTATTTAAGCATACATTGTTACTAACTAAGATATGGATCTCGGTCTGAAATGAATATTTTCTTTCTTTCTATATTATGTATACCGTATAGAACTCACGGGAACGAACACTACTGGAAGTTAGGCACAAAGCAAAATGGCTTATTATTTAGATTTAAAACGAAATCACAACTGATAACTTTGTAACGCTAACAAAAAACTTCCAGCTAAACAAAATAAATACAAACCATATAGAAATTAAATGAAATAGCAATTTAGTTTAGGGCGTGACCAAATGTCATGCTATTTCATTTGGCTATTACATGCACACTCAATGTAACTTGAGAAGGCAATACGATCGATTTCGTCGCGGGTACAAAATTTAAAACTAGTATCACGGGAAAGCCAATTTTAGCAATATTAAAAGTTTTTCAAAGATATTGGTTAACATTAATTTAGAGAATATTTACGATGCAAAATAGGTATTTTTAATTAGAACAATAAAACACAGATTCTTTTATAGCGATATCCATCGCTTTTGGATACTCATTATTATTAGAATGCATTACCAGATAGAACAGATAAATAAGAAATAAATCTCAACCAACTTGTTATTTGACAATAAATTCAAACTGCGGTACAATACGGTACTCACCATCAAGGTAGAGGTTGTTGGGTTGTGCGGGTGGCTGCGCGGGAGCAGGCGCAGGCGCGGGGTACGGGGCGGCGACGGCGGCGGGGGGGGCGGGTTGCGGCACCAGGGTGCGCTGAGTGGGGGCTCCGGGCGCGCCCACCACGCTCAGTCCGAGCTGCGCTGCCTGCACGACATTTATATTATGAATCATTTATGTAGGATAGGATATTCAAATTAATAATAAAACATTCCGACAAACGGTTATATTATTTCTTTAAAACTTAAGCCATGAAGAACCAAAAAATTTTTTTTTTAAATTAAATGTTTTATTGTGGCAACCGATTCTGATCGTTAAGCTTAAGACCCAATGGTCCTAAATATAGCTCTGACTTTATTTATATATATATTTACCATTTGATGCATGGTTACCGAAACTGTTTTAGTTATATTATTAGTAGTGGTCTTCAATGTCAAAGAGCGTTTCGCATTGGGCAGTGCGAGAAAGCAGAAAAAGCTGTAGAAATGTTCATATTTTTAAACAGATTCATCAGTATATATATTTATTACCGTGAGCAAACTTATTGAAAAAAAAAACGTCGTGCTTCCTGTTAGCTATTAGGTTGAACCATCAAGATTGTTAAGTAATCAGAAAACTCTTGCTATCGAAAAATTTAACCGAGTTTTCTTTTGTTTAAACTACCTGGTAACCCCACAAATAATAAAACACTTAATAAAAAAATACTCCTTAGCACTTCTGCAACCACTTCTTTAGTTTCGAATCCCCCCCCAATGCCACAATATACCGCCCCAGTCTCACAGTGAAAGATTGTCACACACTATGTTTAATAGGGTATAGCGTCTACGGTAGCAATTCATCTGATTACCATGCGTGTCTACTAAAACCAGTATCAAGATACGAAGATTTTTGATATCGAATTTGCTATGATTTTCCTTTCGACAGCCAGGCCTTACATTTTTCAAAAATAGTAACAACAAAATGTACCTGCGCCGCCGTCAGGCCACTAGCGTCCTCTGGCGGCGCGTTGCCCCGCGCCATCATCACGGAGTGCGGGTAGTCCAACAACAACTGCACGACCGCCGTGTGCCCCCCCTTAGCCGCCTCGATGAGCGTGCTCGAGTTGTCCTTCAGTTTTCGGAAGGGGTCCGCGTCGCACGCCAGCAGGAACTTGACCACGTCCGCGTGCCCCCCCGCGCACGCGAGGGAGAGGGGGGTGTGGTCGCCATTCGCCGTCATTCGGTTTACGTCCGCACCCTGGAACGTACATTTTATTATAGTATACAACCTATTAGTACTAGATCAGTATCTAACTACCATCCGCGTGTTTCACTAGTTTTCTTTACAACTTTCCAACAACAATATGGCGACCCTGCCAGGATTAATGATTAAATAATTACATTTTGGTTTATGTATGGTCTGCCGACCAAATTGGCGACATACTGGAGAAGGGCAAAGTTAAAAGCGCTCGGAATAGAAGTAGGCGAAAGATCAGTGTCGGGATCGTAATAAATGGACATCTCTATTGTCTGTCTACCGTTCTGGAAGACAGGCGTGAGTCCCACTTTACTGTTAACAATTGGTTACACAACGATGGTAAAGTTTGTTGAATAATATAATTCTGTATTTTATTACATAATTACGTAAATTAAATTGATAAATGTCATTTCATACACTTCGGGATAAGTTCTGACGGCGCAACTTTAGAGTAGGTACATATGTCTTATAAAACAGCTGCTTCCGGCTACCCCGATTCTCTTCCAGCAGCTCATACGCCTCAGGATCCAGTTATAATATCCATACGCAAGAGAAGTAAATTATCAGAAGGCGCCGAACGCTGAGATGTTCAGCGATAAAGAATGTGTTGTGAACACCGCTCTACAGATCAAGTGCTGCAAGTCGCAAGCACAGCAACCCTTCATATTTGACGTTTGTCACAACATTATAGTGCTGTGAGCGCATACTTGGCCACTACCGTGCCTGATAGAAAACGTTGATCAGACCTATGATGGAAGGGCGCTCTCTCAGAAATTGGGACAGTGAAAGCAGGCGAGGCGTTAAACAGTCTGTCCGGGAACTTCCGCAAAATCTACGGAGTCGGTGATGGACGAATGACAAATACTATGTCTAACCACTCTCCCGGTTGGGTTGAACACAACGAAAGCCATACCTTCCCCACAAGGAACTGCACGGTGCACAGATGTCCGGCGCGACACGCCTTCATGAGCGGCGTCCTGCCTCCCTCGCTCTCGTGCTCCAGTGATGCACCGGCCCTGGAGAGTTTGATGCATGTTCATTATGGTCTTACGATCAGTTGTTAATACTGATAATAAATATTTCCTCGTGTTTCAAGAAACTAGCTAGCGCAAAAATATATTGCAGAGAATGATTAAATATTTATATAAAATAAATAAGTATGCCATATGTAGTACAGATGTAATCCTATTGAAAAAAAAACTTTCGTTTATGTAGCCAAATTCATACTGGAGACTCGGTAACTGGTCAGGACCAAGGTTCAATGAACATTATTGCGAAAAAAATCTTTTGTGCCTCTATACATGTTCAAGAACGACGTCGGCTCCATTAGTATAGGATGTCTGAATTTTATTTTGCGTATTTCACAGAAAGGGTCATTGGACCTTGGTCCTGACCACTTACTGAGTCTCCAGAATGAATTTAGCTGTATAAGCGAAAGTCACCTTATATAATACGTAGCCATGTACTATTTTCCAAACATCGCATCATATTACATTTGTATATTGAACAAATAATAATGTAAATTACGAAACCTCGAAAAAAAACAGCTAAATTAAAAAAAAATGACATATAGCCGCTGTCTTTTGGCAGGGTCCCTCTTAGAATGGCTAAACTTAGTCGTTACCAGAAGTATGCACCAGTATTTGGGAGTGTTTGTCTTATTTTGGGAGCTCTAATGGTAACTCAGGGTAGCAGGGAACAGCATTTTGGCTGAAGTTACCTCAGAAGCAAGTCTGCAACATCCGTGTGTCCGTTCTCACACGCGTACGTGAGCGCCGTGTCGCCGGTCTGAGTGGTCGCGTGCACGTCCGCGCCCACGCTTAACAGGTACCTGGGGAGCGGCGGATTGTTACAAGACAGAGACCAGAATATACTGGTTATTACTCGGAATAAAAGGATATTATGACTAAACGTTTGAAAATGACGATTAACCATTCCAAAATCGTAATGTATTGTACTACTATCTTACTATCTGTAAGAGTATGACAATAATACGTGAGTGAGTATACTATCCGTTTCTTATAATATTCATCGGAATTCTGCCAATTTGTATGCAGATAATAGTAGGTTTTATGACGATTAACTATTACTATGGAGACAATTCTGAAATCACAAAAAGAAACAGCTGTTCCATATAAAAGGTGCATGCATACAGTACGATTAAAATCAGTTAACGATTCGGCCAACCTCAGTAATTGTCGTGAATCCCTCATCTCTCACATAGAGTTATCAATTTACAGATATGACCTTTAATTATATTACTCGTTGTCTTATTGAATACAATACAAGAACGACATGAGCAACAAAACCTCCTTTGTAGCTCAAAACTAACACAACCTTTATATTGAAATAAGAAAAATAATTGACTATTTTGACAGTATGACTTCTTAGTGTCAATAAAAACAGTTTGACGTATATGATACTCGTACATTTATGTTTATGAACGCTAATTTCATTCGTGAAAATATTCGATTCTATCAAATTTTATCAAAATTAACTTACAATGGTTATGTATCATGGCTTCAACAAATTTAAAGCGGGGTAAAAAAATTGTTGCTCAATCTCGTGAAATTGTAAATAATGTATATAACTATTTTAGAAAAGAAGCTAATTATTTAAAAAAGAAGAAAGTAAATATCAATATCATATTTTTTTTTAATATTGTATACAAGTATAGCTTCAGTAAATAATGAATGTTCAAATTCATGTCGCTTCTGCATAATAAATTTCTTAGGTCTACTGGTTAGTAATGTCATCTTTGCAGGTGCTATACATTGCGTTTATGATACTTCAAATTGAATGCTACCTAAAAGAAATCGCGGTAATGTATTTCGTGTCATTTCCGTCTCGGGATTTAGGCAATGATATCCGAGAAAAGCCGAATCGTTAACTGATTTTAATCGTATTGTACCTACTTGACCAACATGTACTATCCGTTTCAGATGCTATTAGGATAGGACCTTTTCAGTTGAGTGAAAGAGATGCACATAGTGTGCTAACGCACACGAGTAAAAGGTTCAAGCAAAGTCTCTGCAGCACGCTATTGTGAAGACGGTCTTTTGGGTCTCCTATTTACCTGACGAGCTCGAGATGCCCTTCCTGCGAGGCCTCCATCAACGGCGTGGAGGCTCCCAGTTCCACATCAGCGCCCGCCTTTATCAGGAACTCTGCTACGTCGAGGAAGCCCCCGCAGCACGCCAGGGTGAGGGCCGTCTCTTGGGTTTCCTCGGTTTGGGCGTTGATCGACGCGCCCTGACCGAGGAGTAGGCCCACCATTTCTTCGTGACCTGAGAGAGATGTTTTGTGTCATTTGATATGCAACACAAACAAGATTAAGGGACGCATTAAAATGGAACCAAAGGAGCTCATACGTGTCTACGTGCTTTGTTCGTTTAACAAATGGTTACATACCATTTGAGACGTACTAAAACATGAAAATAAATAAACTAACAAAAACAAACCGAAACTAACACTAACATAGCACATAGACGAAATTACAAAATGAAAACAATAGAAATACACTTTAGTAACTTAAGCGAGTTTTGTGTTATTTTTGATGTCTGGCTATTTACTAGCTTTCCAAAAACAATGAATAAACGATCTATTGTCAATAAATGGGCTAAGTTATTGACATACAAAACCCAAAAGTGGGCTGATCGATGCATGACGACGAATCTATAAATCACACCTCCCATGGGATGTCTTTGGTAAGCCAAAAAATATTACTATGTCAAGAAGCGATGCTTTAACTTCACCCAAAAAATTATAACGACAGGTGTGCGCACTACTTGGCTGCACACACACAAACATTCGTCTGTGGATAGGTAATTTAATCTGTCCGCTTGTATAGAGTGACGGATGTTTGTCCTTACCCTCCCTAGCAGCCTCCATGAGCGGCGTGTACCCCTCATCGTTGACCTCCTCGATGTTGGCACCGCGCTCCAGCAGCAGCAAGGCGAGGTCCACGTGACCTCCGCAAGCGGCCAGCGTCAGCGGCGACTCGAAGCTGTCCGTCGGCATGTTCACCTGCAATTTTTGTACATTATACACTGCCTTCTGGCGGCCACTAACTACTCTCGAGCCAAGTTACACTACAGTTTGAAGTTTAAAGTAGGAGCGAGTTTATAGCTGGTATAGTTCGGGCAACGCTTGAAGTAAGTCACAGATGGCTTCACAACTAGAGATGATTCCCAGCGGGAATCTTTCCGGGTTGCAACCTAAAATGGGTAGCAACCCGGGTTGCAATGGGTATTTATGCGGGTGAAATCATAATTAGTGTGAATTAACAAATATAATATGAGCTCTTGATCAGTGGCGGTTGGTGGGTCTTAACACTGGGGGTTCACTCCCTGTCTCTGTAACTGACAAGGAGTACATTCCTACCCAATCATTGATACCTCTCGGTTACTGTTTGTAGCTAGGTACTTTAGTGTACTTACAGTTTATTGTAGGAGAAGTTTACGTTGAACTACTGTGTTTATTGTCTGTACTTTTTATAGTTATCATTTTTAAATCATTAACATTCTGTACACAAACGAAACGTCTTCGTTTCTCACACTATCACCTATTTTATGTGAAGAGGACGACCTTTATTTTTAATATCAAAACGTTGTTTAAATGTATCTCTGTTCCTTACACAAAACAAACAAAACTTATAAAAAAAACAATTTACACTCACTCAAACAGTTTTTTATTTCGCGCGTCACTGAACAATGCAGTTCAAAACGCTACACTTACACTAAATATTAAATAAAACAAACAACGGTCAAGGACTCGCTCGCTTTTTGATATCAGAGTCTCCGATCCGGCCGGTTCGGCTGGTCCGTGGCAGGAATTTAGTGTAATTTGCATAGAAAATGCCCCGTCTCACGCTAACGGACCTAGGTACCTCTCTTTCTTTCCTACATACAAATTTAGTATGGGACATTTTTCTCATAGGAGCGTGATTCCCGAGCGCTCCGCTCGGGCATAGATGTTACCGTGTCTCGGGCCCGACTAAGGCCCCCTCGTACGTATAGCTACAAATTATCGGTTTGTTTACACAGTTATGTTATTGTTCTTTATACTAAATTAGAGTATCTTGTTACTATTTTTTGTACATTGCTGCTAAGATTTTAACATGCTGTTGAGTGGAAATAGATAAACATAACTTTATGTGGGAGTTAACCGCTCCAGCGCTCCTTAATACAAACCGCCACTGCTCTTGATACGTAATATACTCTAAATATTCAGTTTTGTAGTTTTTATTTAATCTCTTTACTTACACTCATTATTACTAAATAAAAAGATATAATGATTTAAAATACTTCAAATTCAACTTTGAACACATGATCATGAACATTGGCGTTCATTTCTTTGGTGCTTCAAGTTAAGCAACGCTCGTCTCGGTTATTTTAGGGATGGGTGACCGTAAAATGTAATTATCATTAATAAACACCTAGGTACTTTTTGACCAATCACAAAATAACAGATTAAAACAAACGGATCGTAGTAAATTTTTACCACAAATCACATAAATGACTTTATTTTCCAATTTATTGTTCAGCGTGTACTAATGAACTTAAATACATTAAGATGGTCCCTAGCTTCATATAAAAAACGTGAGATAACTCCTTATATACCACGTAAAAGTAGTGAAAAACGTTAATACCCGAATAAATACCCGTCGGGTGGTTTCAATGAAACCGAAATCGGGAAAGATTCCTCTATTCACAACTGCGCATTTTCGGATGTTCGACGAGTAGTGAGCCAACTTCATGCTAGACCAAGCTGTATACCGACAAAAGGATAGTCCGCGCATAATCACAATTCATTCTTCCTTGTTTAAGGAATGTACAAGTACTACATATATTTAAAAAATATAATGCATATTCTTATCGAAACAGAATCTTCAGAAGTCATTCCAATATTCAGATATTAAAAACCAAAGATGGCTCTAAAAATGGTTTTCGGTCGATGTTTAAGATAATTTAAGCAAAAACCTATATATACTATTTATGGATTCAAATCTGTATAAACTTTATAAATTTCTGAAACAAACAGATATTTCATACAAACTGGAGTTTTTTTTTTCATAATTAAAATAATGATAAAATTCTTCATTTTGACTTTTTTCAAGAATCCAATCCGCACTTCGGCAGCGTGATCCGAGTCAAAACATAATCGATTACATCTATAAAGATCTTACGTATATAAAGATTTAATAATGTATCTCCTATGCTGAGGCATACTCTATTATTGTAATAATTTATATTTAAGAAATTGCTATGCTCTGTCAGGGTTCATGTTTATTACAAAAAATGTTATTTAAGACCTGCGGGTCTACCACGTAATTCTGATTGTCATGGGTTTGAACATCATTTTGAACTTCATTACCATTACCAGAGTCTGAATCGGACCTATTTTGTAAAAATTGCAATGACAATGAACATCATGAACGAATGAAAATCTGCGTTTTGTTTATTCAATTTAGTTATGGGTTGATGCGTTTTCGAAGTTATTATAAACCAAGTTATTCGTAGATATGAGCACCTATTTAATTAGTCTGATCCTCTTTTCGTATTGAAAAGAAGTTTTACAATGTTTCTTATTGTTTTATTTTCAAATGTATCACTTAACGTAATAAATGCAAATGAGAAATGAATAACCAAACGCACATGACAAAAATAACCTCCCTCGAAAAGTTTCGTTTTCATTTCTATTTCAAGTTTGTAAATAAAAGTAAGTAAGTATACCTACCTACTGTTGTGTTTTTCTTCTATTTAATTTCAAATTTCTGGGAAAATCAATATCATAACATAAGGCAATGTCAATTTTTCTTTACTTTTTACCAAAATCTGTAGAAGTTTTGGAAAATCAACAGTGTAACATAATACAGTGCCTGCGGAAGAATTGAGGAGGAAATAGACATTAGAATACCAAAGCTTCATGCAATGGGAATTGGATGGAATAGCTCCAAGTGGAGAGCCAACCATCCGCCTGACTGAGCCCAGCAGGCGTCCCAATTCAACATCATCAATACAGTGCCTGTTTCTCTTTTTGTTTTACTTAAAACAATCAAATATTATGTTTCAGAATGCCAGCACACAGACAGAGACAAGACATTTTCATGGAGAACTTAGACTTGGCTGTAGAGAAGGTGGTGAACAACATCGCAGCACTATTAGCGAAGCAACATGTAAAGTCTCAGTGGAAATGTATTGTGATTGTGAATGAAGTTGGACTTGGCTGTTGAAAAGATGGTCAACAATATTGGTACAATGTTAACCGGGCAATGTGTTAAGTCACAGTGGAAATGTATTGTGATTTTGAATGCAGTGTTGTTAATGAGGTAATTTAGCAATTACTTAAGTTAATTGTTAAAATAGATGATAAAAATCTAATATGTAAGACTTGAGGTTTCAGTAGGTACTTACTAAAAATAAGTGTGTTAATACATAAATAATAACCAGTGCAAAAGTAGTGTTTTATTTCTGAAATTCCATGTAGGTTCAAAATGATGTTATTCTGAGAAAAGTATCTAAGTTTGACAAGATTATAAAAGAATTAAAATCCAATAGTATGGAAAAAAACATTTAGTTGTTTGGTCTAAATATAAAGGGTATGAATGAAAGTAGAATGTCAAATGAAAAGAATGGTAAGGAAAGTGGAAGATATAACTCTACTTGGTTGTCCTAGAAGGACATTATGTGAGGGGTATGCCAGGGCCGCGTTCATAAATTAACACCACACAGGTTCCAATGCCATCTGTCGCATGCTTTGAAAACGGTATACTCTATCCCGCTGTCAGTGTCGGAGCCTGACGAAAGTTTTAATCAGTGAACGGAGGTCTGAGTCATATCAGATGGAAATCTGCAGTCTCCACCTATACCTTTGGGAGACAGGCATAAGTATTATGTATGTATCAATCCATCAGCCTGTTTCATCCACTGCTGGACATAAGCCTTATGTACTTATTATGTATTCAATCAATCCATTCAGGAAGATGATGGGACGAAAAAAGAACAAGTCATAGCCAAAACAGAAGCCATTTATTGTTCTGACAGTGATAAAACCTAACATACACTTTATTTACCAAAGGCCTTATATCCTAAGCAGAGTAAAGAGGTGTCCAGAAATTCTGTGGGCATCCTAACTTAATAACATTAAATGTGATCTAAAACTGACAATGTTAATTGATTATGTACATACTGCTACTGCCTGCTTTATATACCTGCTTTATGTACATAATTATCTCTAGTCATTAAATATTAATTTCAGAAAAGGGTACATAATACAATAATACTATTTATTCATACTTCAGATATTAAAATAGACCACATAATATATTTAATTGAGCAGAATTTGCAGAATCAACACTTAAATTAAGTCTAAATAAAAAAAAAACAACCAAAAAAAATTACATGTCATGTTTACAATAAACTTATCAATATAAATAATTTAATTACAAAATTTAGTAAATACATGTACCATGCATTAGTCCCATCACCTGTGAAAGACTATAAGCTATAGTATTATTGTATTATATACCCTTTTTTAAAATTAAGGTACAAACAGCGACTGCTGCAAATTATACATTTCTTATAAATTACACTAAAATTTGTTAAAACATAAAAAATATGGTATACAAATAATGAACATATTCTATAACTAATTTAGATGTCAACTCCTCCACAGCCTATCGACCAAAGCAACTCTTCCCTCATCAATTCGTTTATGGTCTCCATGGAATGGAATTTGTGGAGGTGGACGCTGAAGATCCATGCTCAGTGCATCCAAATTAATTCATCTCATGTTTTGGAAAGTATTAAATACCACTATGACATTGAGTGAGTGGTCTCTTCATGTTGAAGGATGATTCTTCATTGTCCTTGGGGCAAATGCACAAGAAATCCAAACTTCTCCATAAATCTTAAAGAAAATGCAAATAATATTAATGTTGTGTGTGAATATTTGAAATATTACAGTATTTGTACTTGATTTTAACAACTACAAATTGAAGGTATTATTATAAATCAACATTACCTCTCTGAAGTTTCATTCCCTTCTGACTGAGATCTTGGAAAATGAATATATTTTTGCAAGATATGTGGTGGATTCAGCTCTTCCATAACTTCCATCAGACAATCAGACATTTTGATTGTGAAAGGTTTAGGGAGTTGTTTTTCCCTACGTGTGTCGCCTTGGTAACACTGGCATACATCTGTAATGCTACCAGAATCTGTAAAAAAGATGTCAGAAACTTCACTGTTATGTTTGATAATTTAATTACTCGTTTACACAGTAAGCTGTAAACTTCAATGTTAGGCTTGGTTATTTGATTACAGAAGTACACTGAAGTAAGTAGATGAGTAACACTACATTTTCTTGTTTGGTTTGGTTGAAACTACAATAAACTACCTTGATTTCTGGACGCACTGCAGTGTTTTTTTCGTCGGAAAGTTTCGTGAAATTGGCATGTGACAATAAGTTTGGGTTGGGGTGTAGATAAGGGGGCACTATGGGAAAAAATTTTCGCATAATTTAGTAGGTAACAACAGGCCATACCTTTGAAAGGCGAAAGTTTTCCGTGAACGATATCTCTGGTAGAAGATTAGGTCGCTGGGTAGAAGCATCGGCCTGCAAATATCTTTCTGCATCCTTCGCTGGATTCTTTCTCTGGATTTTAGGTGTTCCTCCTCCGCCCGCCGCAGACAGCAAGTACGCTCTCGCCATTCGATTATTAGAACAAAAAACACGTAAACAAGGCACGAAAAGTTATATCTACGAAAAACCAAGCATAGTAGATTTAGGTACCCCACAATATTGCTGGAAAATACCAAAATTGTGCAAATTTATTATGAACACCGGAGCTCTGGTGGTCCGGCTTTCATTTGACATTTCAAAATGGTCATGAACTTGGTTTTTTTTTTTTTTTTTTGTTACGTGATACCAATAATTGTGTTCAAACGTCAAATATGTATGAAAATCATTCACTCAATTGACATGGGCTTGAAGACCATCACAATTATTTTACGCGGTACGACGAAGCTCAATAATGGGCTTCAACTGTCAAAACGAAGCCCATTACCATGATCATCTAATTACGTGGTAGACCCGCTGTACTGTATTGTACAATTTACAACATGAGTGCAATAAAAGAATACTGAATACATCGCGTATATCGTCATTCCGAGTCACTGTTAGCCCAATAACAATAGCCCTAAAATGGTTGTTATGACATCATTAAGGCCGCCATGTTGTGCTATCATCGCTCATGCTTCTGAGCGTAAGCACTGTGAGCGATCTATCAAAAGTGACAGTCGGCCGGCGGCAATTTCAAAAATAGGTTATTCTTAGTAAAAGAGTTTAATATTAAACGACGAATCAGAGATTTTAGTTCGCTTCGTGGACCTAAGTTTAAAGTACTAAATAATTACGAGCCCAGAAAAAAGGATTTTTGACGAAAGAACAAACCTACGCGTAATGATTGCTCTCAATGAGGCGCAAATAACTCTTGCACAACAACGTAGGTAAAGTATACCCTTTGTTGGTATTCATGTAACATTAACTTTGTACAAATGTGGTTAAGGTTAATTTTTCTGTCACTGACAAGTGTCATCATCCAGGTCGTGTCGAAAAGAGTTTCGAATGGATCATAAGTTTAAGCAGTGATGGACGCCATTTCCCATTCGGAATGACTTGATTGGCGTGAGTAGTTTTAGCACTGCTATCCCCATTCGGAACGCTGTGCGGGTCTTGCGCGATCTATTCTCTTAAAGATACATAGGTTCTATAAACGGCGCATTCTTTGTAAATGTAAGTGACACAGATAAGAATAGCAGCCGTTTGTATAATCTTTCTTGTGTGACAAGGCTGCGACCATCTAAATTAATCAGAATTAAATTAAAACAGTACAATTACATTTGTATTAAATCGTTAGGTAATCATTTATGCTGAAACGCCATCACTCAAATTAATTTGGTTCGTAAAGAATTGTGCAATAATAAAACGGCTACTCACGATTTTATTGTCAGATTTTGACTGATAACCGCCGCGTAACTATGTTTGCCTCCGAAGAAACTGTACGAATACAGTGAAACTAGTCAGGCGAAATCTGACTATAAAATCGTGAGTAGTCGTTTCAATATCAGTATGAATCTAAACCCTGAATCTTTTAGTAGTAAAATTGTATTATTACTTTCAGTTTTTTTTTTGTGAGCTTATAAGGTATTTGTTTGCCCACGGGGTGACAGTCTAAGGTACACACACACATCTATAGTTTTCGGTCAGTACAGAAGGCACGAGTGAAGTTAGCTGTTACCTGTACAGTAACCTCCCCCTCGCGCGAACCGCCTTTCCTCGGCTCGCAGCTCCGAGAATACGCAATTCGGTTGTTTTCAATTAAATCTTTATCTGTGCTGTGCTAATTTGGTATTTTTTTTAAATAAATAGATCGATTTTAGTATGTTATTTCAATAAAACCCCTTTTTTCGAGCATTACATCCGATTTGATATGCATTTTAGTATTTACAGGAAGATTAGGTTAAATGGACAGATCCTTTGTCAGAATTTAGGATGCGTTCAAAAAAAGAAATATTCCAATCGAAATGTGTGGTGATAACATCATTAAAGTGCAATTGAAAACATCGCTTTTTTTCATTAATAAAGGACATGTACGCTTATCTTAAAATCTGTCAACTAAAGTCTACTAGCCATTTGTGACAACTTCGCAACCGCTGTACTTTCTCAAACCGTTTCACAGATTAAAAATGCCTCAGAGAAGCTGAAGCTTCAAACAACGCAAAGTGAGAGCGAGACAGAAAGACAAAGACAAAAGCGGGGTAAGAGCAGTACGCACACTAACCTGCGCCCCTGAGTCCAGCAGTAACTTGGCCACTTCCACATGCCCGTCCATGCTGGCTTCCATCAGCGCCGTGTGCATCTCATCGGTCTTGTGTTCCCGGTCAGCGCCGGCCGCCAGTAAGAACCGGACCATGTCTAGGTGACCCTTGTAGCAGGCGAGGGTTAGGGCGGACTCCTTGAACTCGTTGGAATGGGTGTTGATGCCCGCGCCGTGTTCGAGGAGGATCTTGGCCACGCCCACGTGGCCTGCTGATGCAGCCTGTGTAGATAACGGTTTAGTTGGAAAGATTCGTAGTGTTTGTGATTTGAACACAGATTATGGCAATGTTGAAGAAATAAAAGAAGGGAATCGAACTCGAGATCTCTCTATTTATCAGTCGAGTATGTAAACCACTCCGTTTCTTCAATCTTCGCAAAATACTTGACTGCTTTCTCCACAAGCTATGATGCTAGTTTTGTATGCTACTTGGCACCTTGAAGGACTTACAATAATAAGTAAAAAAAAATTCTAGGGTACATTTATCGTTAACTGACCACATTAAAAAAAAGAAAACGTATTTTTGTTTTTTTTTTTTAAGTTCCCGGTACAAAGTGTTTCAATCAGCTGAGTAAAGTTCTATGGAAAAGTGAAAAAAAGGTCGCGCAAATAAAAAATTTTTTTGGTGGAAAGTGGTCTATTAGCGATACTCAAACGCCTCTTAAACTTTTTTCACTTTGAGTAGTAGGACTTTATATATCCTTCCGTCCATCCCTCAGACTGTTTCGTCCAGTGTTGGACACATGCCTTTCCAAGATTTTGCCACTCTTGGCGGTCCTCCTGGAAGAAATGCCCATTCTCACTGCAGGCCGTTTGGGGAGCGCGGTGCCGAAACCCTCGCACCAGTGATGCCACTGCCCGTCAGCAGTCTGTTTTATATAAGGGCCGGCAATAGGGGATGGATATACCGCCATAAAATTGGTCCCAGGTAATGGTTGTCTGTTTGAGAACTGTCCTCTTACTCTCCCCCGAATAACTTCGGGGGAGTTTGTGAGTACTACCACAGTTGAGCCCGGCACCAGCTCTGCCACCTGATGTTTTATATATGTTATAATTTTATATAATTGGAGATGAAAATACCGCCCTCAATCGGTCCCAGGTATGTTGGGCCACCTTACTTACTCCCAAAACCGCAATGCTCAGGAAAAGTATCGTAGGAACTGCTTCAGATATTAAACTTTAAACTTTCGCGATTTTCACACATTATTAACTTTTTATTGGGGTCTTACTCAAAACCTCAAGCACATATCTATCTATTAAGGTATGTTGTTAGTTATCGCGAGTAAGATCCCAATACAAAGTTAATAATGCTTCAGATATATTTAAATTGCCGCTCAGTATAAAGGCTCTGCATGGGGAAAGTTTTAAGCACACTTTGATAAAAATGCTCCTTGAAAAATGTTATTATAGGTTAAATTAATTTTTAAATGACAATTTGTAATATCTTGGAGGATTTTTATAATGATAATAATGACATTCTTGCATCACATTCTGATGTATTTTATGTGACATTTAATTATTTGATTTGTAATTATTATATTTTTTATATAAGGTGGTAGAGCTGATGCCGGGCTCGACTGTGGAGGTACCACCATCTTACTCGCAAATCCTCCCGAAGTTATTCGGGGGAGAGTAAGATAACAGCTCTCAGGCAAAACCAGGCGGCCCACCATTGCCTGGGACCGATGGATGGTGGTATATCCATCCCCAATTGCCGGGCCTTATATAAAACAGACTGGTGACGGGTAGCGGCGTCACTGGTGCAAGGGTTTCGGCACCGCGCTCACCAAGCCACCTGCCCAGCGTGTGTGAGTATGGGCATTTCTTCCAGGAGGACCGCCAAGAGTGGCGAAATCCTGGAAAGGTCTATGTCCAGCAGTGGACGAAACAGGCTGTTTTGGCAATTGGGACTTCTTTGTAAAAATTTAAGTTTGTTGTGATATAAGTATCTTCATTAATATTTTTTGTAAAAACCTGTTAATTTGTGCGCTCTTTGAGTCAAACGTAGTGATCGTTAG
The DNA here is from genome assembly GCA_910592155.1 of Ypsolopha scabrella. Classification (NCBI taxonomy): domain Eukaryota; kingdom Metazoa; phylum Arthropoda; class Insecta; order Lepidoptera; family Ypsolophidae; genus Ypsolopha; species Ypsolopha scabrella. The sequence continues at coordinate 9,355,107 of OU342968.1, read as the reverse complement.
TAAAATATTTTAAGACCTACAATATGTAATATTACCTACGTTTACAAATAAATATACTGATAACTGATCCCCCGAATAAGGGTTTGCGAGTAAGATTGGCTTTATGTATGGCATCTGGCAAGGTGTTCTTAGTGGTTAAAGACCTTGAACATTAAGCTACTACAAATGTCAACCTCACCTACTTGTGGTGCACCCTGCCAACTCGCGTTATAGCCGCAATTACACCCAGGCTAAATATCATAAAACATCGATGGTCTTATTTGTCCTTCTATTTTGGTAGACGCCTATTTAGGAATGACTATTATGGGCTGATAATGAAAACGACACTGCGTTGCAACAAGATATCAATACCATAACGAGATCATAATTTTAATTCAAAGGCGTATGTGCACAGAACTTACTGGTTTGACAAAGGATAAAATTTCAATTATATTGGCGAAACCATCATCTTTCAGATTTATTTATTTATCTATGGTAAATTTGTATCGAGCCGTGAGAACTCGAAAAAACATGTATCACAATGTTAGGTTATTTTTTTACCACCATCCTACGGACGCGTCTACTCTTTGTTCCAGGGGGGATACTCCGAAGTGAAAAAGTTCGATCGATTTATCGTTCCGTCGTATAGCCATCTCTATCACACTCGTGATGCGTGCGTCAGAGATGGACGTATGCTCGAAATCTTTTTGGAAGTACCGGACAAAGATGCCTTTCAATAGTAGCTAGGATCAACGGCTGAACGTGCTTTCCATGACTGCACAACTACGGGATTTGAACCCATGATATGGGAATATTTACGTTCGGTTTGCGCACCTAGCTGAAGGATAGCGATAAGTTTCACGTTGGGACGTAATAATCGTCGGTTAAACATGGGCGTGATTTGCATTTTACAGTCCATACTAGGAATTTAAATATTTAATAGTTTCAGTACAATAATATCAGCATAGATTCAAGTCACTGCAAGTAATTTAAAATATTATCTAGTTTATTGTAATTTTCATTTGATTAATTCAATAATTGATAATGCTGTTTACGTCTACATTGATGGCAACACCAGATAAGAGACCGATGTGTATTTTAACATTTTGAAATGTCTGTGTTGAGATTGTTGGTGCACCCTATTGTGCAATAAATAATCTATGCGGTGACGATGTATGTACCTCCATGAGCGGCGTGTGTCCATTCTCGTTGTGGTCCTCTACGTTGGCGCCGTTCTCGAGCAGCGCGCGCACGCACTCCTCGTGGCCGCCCGCGCACGCGTACATGAGCGGCGTGTTGCCCGACCCGGACACCGCGTTCACGTCCGCGCCGTGCGCTATCAGCAGCCGCACGATGTCCACGTGGCCCGCCGACGCCGCTTCCATCAGGGGGGTGCAGTCGCCCTGAACAATTAATATCATCTGTTGCTATACGTTTCAAATCACTCACTGTACTAACGCACTTCCATCAGTGTACTAACGCACACAGACATCGCAAACCACTCCATTCCAAAAGGTCCTATCCTAATAGCATTTGAAACGGATTGTACTATACTATACCATACCGCCCTAGAAAGATGTATGCCGACCAAATAGGCGACATACTGAAGAAAAGCAAAGTAAAAACCGGCCAAGTGCGAGTCGGACTCGCGCACGAAGGTTTCCGTACCATTATCTATAAAAACGGCAAACAAAAACATATCTGTTGTATGGGAGTGCGCGGGTCCGACTCGCACTTGGCTGGTTTTAGTATTTGTTGTTATAGTGGCAACAGAAATCATCTGTGAAAATTTCAACTGTCTAACTATCACGGTTCATGAGATACAGCCTGGTGACAGACGGACGGACAGCGGAGTCTTAGTAATAGGGTCCCGTTCGTTATCCTTTGAGTACGGAACCCTAAAAAGTATCCGGAATAGAAGAGCTTGTATGACTAGATTGATGGATGTAGAAGAAGCAAGAGGTGTGTCCGGATAGTACACAGCAGATGGAAATCTGTAGTCTCCGCCTACCCCTCTAGGAGACAGGCGTGAAGTATATGTATGTATGTATACCATACCGAGTATAGTATACCGTGACCGCAAGCGCTATACCACGGCTTGGGTGGCGACAGACGCAGCGGGGGGTAAGCAACGTTGCCGAACAAAATGACAGCGGCTCGGCTCCTTCTCCCACTCAAAAACAAAAGACTATAAGCTTTGGCGAACTGTGTTGAACTTTTTAAATGTAATATAATTAGAAATAAATAAATAAAAATAAACTCCACTCAGCTACACTACCGTCTTATGGAAGAAAGGCGGTATCTACGTATGAACTTTATTTTTTAGGAACCTCCAGGTCTATTTTACACAATTGTATAAAAAATAAGTGACTGTTTTGTTCTCAGTAAAACTACTGCTAGCAGCTACCTAAGACGCGGTATAGCGTTTGCGGTCTAGTTATAAGTAAGGAAGCGACATTGACATCCCCCGACAGTCTGAACGGCCCACTTATTGTCTAACTTCAACATATATCTCTATCACTTTCAAATGTATCGTGATTTACATTACGCATTATTTTTAGTCAATCAAGATGTTGAAGTTATGTAAGGCCCTAGGTTAATGTAGAAGGAATCATCGTCTAATTTGACAATGAATCACGATAATCACGTCTTGCTAAATATAAGCGACTTTGATCTTTATGTGAAGAAGGAATGTTTTTTTTCTCCTAACTTGGTATCACAAATTGGAAAACTAAGTAATTATATTTGTATTAATGAGCAGTGGGTGACTCAGATATTACAAATTCTACTTCCTTTTACATACAAAACAAAAGGCAATTAATTTGAATTTATTAACCAAGTCCAGTAAGTGTACCAGAAACTATTGGAACTAGTAAATTTACTTTCAAGCAATGTTCTTACAAAACGGAAACTTTATAATGGAACTTCCGTGTCTGTTTGTCTTGTCGTCCAGCGCATAAAATTACCAAAAATTCTCTGTGTACGCATATCAACAATATTATTCTTATAGTCAGTCTCAGCGTAAATGTCGTTTTTGTTTGACACTCCCATGAATATATAGTTTCGTTTAACACCCATTAATTTACAACTGCTATCGTTTACAACTCCGTCCGATTTTACAAGTGCTTGGATACCCGATCTATATAATTCCCAAGTAACATCATCGAAGATTTACCGATATTTTTCGCGGATAGCTAGACCAATATTGAAGCTATATGAAGGGCACAGAAAACAATCGAATCATTTTTCCATACGATTTTTAAGAGCAGACATCACGCGCACTTCTCTATATACAAACGCAGAAACCAAATTGTGAGGTGCGTATGGATTTTTTTATAATATTTCAAGGCTGAGTCCATTGTCCACTTTACCTATATCTATGTCCGATTAGAACTAAAAATCGGAAAATTTGAATCATATCTCAACAACAAACCCATATAAAACGTAAATCTTCCTGTTTTTTTACAAAAAGTGTTAGCCGAATGTTTGACTTTTTATTGTTTTAGATAAAATCAAAAAATTTATTCTAGTTGGGCATCCAAAATAATGGAATCTAGATAATCTAGATAAATATTAATCAAAAATATGTTTCAAAACGTCCACAATCTTTCCATAATCATGTTTCTCCTGACACAAGTTTTAAATTTTGCGCCCGCGACGAAATCAGCACGATTGTATTGCCTTCGCAAGTTTTGTGGAGCGTGCACGTAATAGCGAAATGGAACAGCATTAGATTTGGCCGCCCTCACAACTGAGTTGGTCGCTTCATGATGTCTGCTCTTAATCGAGGATTGCAACAAGATGGGTACTTGGAAGTTTTTATCGTAAGTTTACTTATTTACTGGCAAATTTTTCAAAATGATCGATGAACCCTTCGATTTCCATACGCTTTTCAATATAGCACCCTCGATATTTAGTCGAAACTTATGGACCAAATGTAGTAGTGCGAATTTCCCCCTCACCTTGATACCGCGGTCCTCGACGCTCGCATGCATCGCTAGCAGCACTTGCGCCAGCTCGTAGTACCCCGCGGAGCAAGCCAACGACAGCAGCGACTCCCCCTCCTCCGTGGTCTCGTGCACCGACCGCCCCTCCGTCAGGAGCTTCCGAACAGTCCCGACGTCGCCGTCCGAACACGCCTCGGCGAGCGACGGAGCGCCGTCCGCACCCACCGATGACGTCACCGCCGGCCCTGTTGTCCCCGTCGCCGTTGAACCACATTGCGTTCTATAAAAAAAAGTTAACAAAAAGTTTACAACTGTTTCGTACGTACTTTTTGAGTTTGCAAGGGTGTCGAGTGTCAGATAAGATCAAAGCTTCAATAAATCATGGTAGAGCCGCGCCTCGATCTTTCGGAAGCGAGATTTTTCGATCGCTTCCGATGCGAGAGGCTCGATGCTCGACATTCAATCTCGGATTTTCATCATTCGTAAGGGGAAGTGAATAAATTTCTCTCTCAATGCTGAATTTTATGAATTGCAATTCTTATTGTCTGTTTATGCAGGATACGGGATTATTTTATAGGCTAATATTTCTAAATAAAATACGGATTCTAGATCAAACAGTGACGTCACAACGTTTTCCATGTAGGTACATATTTGTGCAAAGTTTTATTCTGCAAGAGGACCACCAATCATTGGAAAGGTTAGTGAGTAGTCAAAACGCGACTAGCAGCTTTGTTTGTTAATCGTACAACACTTAAGTTTAGAGCACAGTAAAGATCTAGGACAAAGTGAATTACTTGGCTGACATTTATCACTGCAATGCCACCGGGGCGAGTGAAGAAAAAGGTTTAGTTATTTTCTTTTTGAAGGCATGCAAACAATTTTAATTATATTGTATTTTTACATAGTCTTAGTCTATGACGACTACACTAAGATTAAGCTACCTTTTTTACTGGTTACTCTATCTACGTTCTGTTTGGGTTTCCGACTAAATAGTTTAGCCGCGATTACACCATCCGATTTATACCAAGGATCCTAATTAGGATGCGCGAAGAAACAGACCGTCGTAAACGCGATACACTGTTCTAAGTCCAATCCTATCCTAGTTGGGATGCCGATAAATCGGATAGCCTAATCGCGGCTTTTACATTTCTGATCGAACCGTTGATCTATGTAAGTAATAAGAAAGAAAGGCTTTCAAATATGTTTCTTTTTTAATGTATTTATTTATATTAACAGCGTTTATTGCAAGAGTTTGGAGACCATGGGGCAACTCCAATTCAAATGGTCCAGAATACCATAACAGCACCTAATTGTCGATTTTTTTGAAAGCAATAGACCTTTTTAAGGTCATATAAAAGTTTACTTTGTTTTCTCCTTGAAATACAAAAGATATCCATGAAAATATTCAGGAACTGAATAAATATCTTTGATGACGTAATAGTCATGTCATTTAGGCATTACCCAATAGGCCATTTCCCACAAGAAAAAAAAAGTAATATCAAAACCGACGTCTGTTTTTTTCATTTTCAGTAATCCTATCTTCAGGCTTTATAGCCAAATTTTTTTTTTCGTTCTTTCTTTTCCTCAAGGAACTCTCCCTATTGAGCCTAAACGGTATGACTATTACGTCACATTCCCATTTCTCCAAACTGACTTTCAAAAAATAATTTCTTTATAAAAAATACCACCTGAAAGTTAAAGAACAGTATGTATCTTCATGATATAGCCTATATTTTCAAAAAAAATATACAAAAGGGCCTATTACTATTTATGGTTGGTTCGAATTCAGACGTATCGGTTGTATATTCATCTCTGTCACTCATAAGTGAATGTCGGAGACGAAAACAATACGACCGAATCTCTACGGAGTTACCTTTTATATCAGTCCGATAAAGTTAAAGCCTGGAGAAAGAATCAGCTCGTGTTTACGTAATACAATCCGTGGTCAATGGAAACGCGTCGCTCTGGCGTGTGTAGTCAATAGGTTTTTAACTCACCGTGCATCATTCGTATAACGGTTTCAGTTTAGATTACATTATTCTTCAACACAAACAGATTTCAACTAAGTTTTAATGTATCTGCAATCTGTATTGTAAAGGGTATACATACATAGAGGCATGATAAAAAAGCTGAAAAAAAAAAGAAATATTCCGTCCTAAAAAGATTTTATGCCTTTAATAGCCATAGCATTCAGTTCGTTGAACCCTTTCCGAAAACAATGAAGTTCTAAATAAACTATAACTTCAATAGCGACATAAAAATGTTATTCGCTATGGATTTATTTAAAACAGTTTTGAACACCTAAACGACGTTTTTTATTTGAACAGTTTGGACATGCCATTAGCCGTTACGTTCAGCATTGAGAGAACATGTGACAAGGTCTCAAAGGTCAAAGGATAAAAAGTTAAGCCTGTGTTAGGTTGCTCGGAGCGAATGGGCCGACAACTCACGGTTTATCCTGATGGTGGTGTCGGTGGTGCGCGGGCGGCTGGTCGCTGCGCATGCGCGTCAGTGCCGCGGCCGCCTCGTCCAGCGCGCATGACACTGATGACGTCAGCCGCCGCAACACCGCCGGATCGGCTAGGTGCTTGCCCTCGCCTGACATCTTGCCGATGCCTGGAACAGAACTCGCGATTGTTAGTAAACAACATTATGGCACGCAGCCTCCTGGTCGAAATTAGATTTTTTTGACACGTCCTCACGTCCAGATTTACTTTTCTGATTTTATATACCCGCAATGATATAAAATTTAATTTTTTGACATTTCTGATAATATCAGTGTGAAATTAACGTTACGGTGGTTCAATTACTGTTTTTATACATTGTCCTTGGTTAGCACATCATCTGTGTGATGCATTGTCTGAATATGTAACAAAAATAAGACTTAAAATGCTAATTCGAGTGGTAATCGGCTGGTGTAATGTCACTTTATAATGTAAAAAAGACATAATCTCCAAAATAAGACAAACGTTTAACTTTTATGAAAAACGCTACTGGAAAAATATACTACCTACAGAATGTGTGAGTCTAATTCATGAAAAAGCAAAGTTTGTTCATGCAGTGTTGTAGTTTCTAATCGAGCTTAGAAGAACGGACGTGAAAGATCGTTATTATAAAAGGGTACAAGTGCCTAACAACCTCACATGACAAAAATATGCAAGAGATTAATAAAATGAGTAGGTAAATAACTTGTAAGAAAGGTCGTTTTTTCGTTAATTCACATAGTCGCAGCATGGCTAGTTGTTGAAGCTCGTACGGAATAGATTTTGCTATAAATTATCACTTTGACCACTGAATTGACTGCAGCCCCATCTGTTTTACATTGCCATAGTGTTTTATTCATAGACATGAACTGCAATTTTGAATTTTTCAGCTTGGGACAGGTGACTGTCAATGGCGATTGACAACTTCGAGATCTATGGGTTTAGAGTTAGACAGAGATATGAGTTTAAGGTGACGATAAAAACCTCTTTGTTAAAAAGGCCAAACGTTGTTTAGTAGTTATCTGACCGCCTCTGTGTTATAATCCCGTCCCCACATTGTGTGGTCTGCGTGCTTCGGAAGGCAGATTGACCGCTCCTCACGTGTGTAGCGTGTGATTTTCACTTCACAGCCCATACTCGGTAAACACCTCTGACCCCCCCACGGGTATTTGTTTCGTAACGATATTCTTCATTAGAGTATGTGGTTTGAGGATATAACAAGAACACCACGTGCAGCAAATCGCACAGGTGTAAAAGTTCGAATGAAACAAAACACTTAGTTCATCAAGTGGAGCTTCAGCAATACATTATTATGTCAATTCCTTGACCTTGGCCATCTAAAACTACACAATCAATACTAATAGTTTCAATGCTACTGCCGTGTGGTGTTTGGAAATTGCATTTCTGACTGGCTTCTCCTGGGACATGATGGAGTGCCATTACGAACGTTCTAGTAGGAAACCCTAATATTACGATGGCAAGGACATTCGGTTTATGCGGGTCGAGTCAATCACCAATACCACTAATGGCTTCGACCACGATCTTACACGTGTCTATAGTCAAATAAATATTTAGAAACATGATTAAGATTGCCACCCCTATTCGGCTAATAATGGCATAATTTATTGACAAAAGCCTGCCCATTCTCATTTGATTATTCTCGTTTATTCGAGTTTTTACGGCTGTACGCTTCAACGCTCTTCAAGTTTAATGCTCCATTACGTATCGTGCTGTTTCCCCTTTGTAAAAGATGGATTTTAATGCACGATATATATGTATTGTGGATAGTAATAATTACAATGTGACATGATATGGAGATTTCACCATATTTCATTAATATTGTGGTTATTTCGTTTAACTGGTTTGTTATTCGTAGTTTTTTAAGGTTGCCTCAACGTCTTCTAAAACGATATGTTTTTGGTGTACAAGTTACTACGAGTAGACGACTGGCAAGCCAAAGTGTAAGCTTAGCTTAATGTATTTGATTTGACTAGTATGAGTTGTTGCGATTGAGACTAGACAAGTCGACATGGTTGGAAAAAGGTACAAATTCCCAGTAACGAAATGGAAATTCCAATTCCGTGAAAATGGTAATTGGAGTTAATAAGAATGCTCCGTTGACACAACTAGTTATTTAGCGAAAGCTATCACGTGCACGGTAAAATGCACGGACAGTTCTTTTTGGATAATAACTCTTATTTTTATATGATTACAGTTGAATATTCCACTAGCTTTTTTGTAATTTTCGTCTGTAACCCTTGCATGTTTTCAGAGAAGTAGATGACTGTACCTGAAATTGTAAGTGAGAGTTTGTGACCCTTTAAGATAATGCACGCCAAGTTCTCATTGGATAATTATCAACTCTTATTTTTTAATGATTACAGTTGAATATTGCACTTTCTTTTTTGTCTCTTACACTTGCATGTTTTCAGGGTAGTAGATGACTGTATCTGAAATTGTAAGTGATAGTTTTGTGTTCTTAAATGGATCCGTCATACTGCTAAAACACTTTAGCGAAGCCTCAGCGTACGCCTATTCGTCCGACTAAGCGCGGCACAACGGCCTTTGCATAGCGACGACGCCGCGAAACTGCGATAAACTCTGTCTGAATCAAAGACTTCTATGTGAAAAATTGCGCACTGTCTTGTGGTCCATTGTCCACGGGGCTATAGGTCCATCGTGAGTGACAGCGAACGGGAAAAAAGTTCCGCTGCGTGAGCATAATTTTGATTGCGATCAGCGTGTGGAGTGTCTAAGGCTTTGGTCTGAATATTATATGAAAACATATCGCGTATGTTGCATCTGTCTATTTTCACGTTAGTTTCGCACTTGTTTCGCGGCGTCGGGCGTAAGGCTGGGATTAGGGGACGTTAAAATGATTGCTATCAAATGTAACGCACGAAGGTAGACGATCATGGGTGTAGCCATGGGGGTTGGGGGTTCGAACCCTCCCCGAAAAAATCAAAATATTTTATTATGTGTCAATTTAAAAAGGAAAACAAGAGATTGATTCTATAAGTTTAATTAAATTTTTTGAACTTTTTTGTTGTTTTATTTTCTGGAAACCCCCCCCCCCATCTTTATCCTAAAACATTACATTATCATTGTAAAAAAAATAAAATTATACCTATGTTTGATACTGAAGAAAAAATTAATACCTTCGCCCGGTGTAGATAATTCTATCAATACGCTTTACATTTAAGTTTTTTGTCTGAAATATAAATTATAATCTGAACTAGAAACACGGTAGAGCTTTCAGACCAGCAAATCCGCGACATAACAAACTGATATTGAATAACTTGTAACCACTCAAATATCCAATAATTTTACCAGTTAAGGCGACAACTAAGAGTACTCCTGGTGACTTTGGGCGCGTTACAATTTTATTATTACTAAAATTCTTCAAAAATAATTAAGGTATCTCATTTGTTGTTATATCTTCTATTTGAACAAGTTTTAGTTTGTTTATTAATTTAATCGGATCTTAAGTCTTAATTTGAACCTTGTTTAAATATTAATTTTAGTTAAAAAATTGGTAAATAAAGCCATCTCATTCCAGATATTCTGTAGTTTATCCATACAATTTATTTTTCCATCTTAACTTCTAAATTAAACCGGACCTCATCGCGGCTTTTCAAGGTGACCAGTAGACGTCCCCTTAAAGCCGCAATCATAATAAATTGTACGTTACGGATTTAACACCTCAACGATGCGGTAGTTTGTAACCAATGTTGGTAACCAACTTTCCAACATTTGGACAACATTAGACAACGCTCTATCTATCAGTATCAATGTATATGCGCATTTATGCAAATGTCCATAGATTGTATTGTCATTATTGGACAAGGACCTTCAAGTTCGTTCATTACAACTAGATTTTTGTATTTACAGTTTAATTAGTCGATGCTTCAGATTTTTTACGGAATCTTATGAAATGGTTATAATGAACATTATTTAGAGTGCATTACAAACCCGAAAAGACCAATTATAAACAAATTTTAAATATTTTGAAAACATTCCTTGCGCCAGGATTTGAACCTGCGACTTTTTGCTTACACGGCAAGTGCGCTACCGACTGCTCCGTCGAGGTACCCATCCCAGAACATTGAATTTTTCCATCATAACTGTACACAGAATTTTCGTAATCACTTGAGCGATGAACTTCGCTATACATCATAATCTTAGTTAATGGTTATGTTATTATAATATAATAAAGTCGATTCTGATTAATTTTAGTTTTAGTGCTGTCAAAACGAAATTTTCTTCATTCCAAAATAGTTCTTTAACATTAACGATAGAAACTATATTAATTAGGAAAAAAATAGGTTTTGAAAGCACTTAAACAAATATTAGAAGAATAGACTTTTATGCCCAGTAAAACAATTAATTTTAAATTTGCAGGTTTAAATTTTACGGTTATGGAAAATCAAATTATTTTGAAACTACTATGAAATCTTCTGTATTTGCATATACAATAGATTGTTCGTTTTTCAAGTGGACGTGGATGGCGAAATCCAAAACTACAAGGAATAGCGAAAAATGCTCAAAGAAGCTCTGGGGCCAATTTTTATGAAAACCCAAAGTGAATCTTTGGATTTTATAAAAAAAAATCATTTTCGAGATACGATACGAACCCGCTGATTTAAAAAAACACACTGTATATTATTGTACCCTCCGATCGTGTCGCTTATAACGTATAAGGATCAAGTTCTTGGAAGGTATGTACTTACGACAAACATTTATCAGTATACATGGTTTTTAGCCGGAAGCTATTTCTATTTTTTGGGAGGATTACTTACTTCTTAAGATTTTGTTTCAAATTCATTGGACCAGTCTGATACTCATTTTAATCCACCGTCAGACGTCAACGCACAGTGGATTTGTAGTTCAGGTTCCGAAGTGATAATTATCGTGATAATTACCCGAAAAAATAATTATCTTGATAATTAAGAACTCTGTGTAGTGTATCCCCCGAGCCACACACCAGCGTAGAAAATCTATGGGAACTTCAATACTGCATGGAAAGTTTATTATTGGGCATGGAGTTCTTTTTAAGGCTATGGGTTTTCGTTTTGCGACGACAATATAAAAAGCAAGAAAGGTTTTTAAAAGTGAAGGCCAAAATCACTCCCATGACGGATGTAAGATTCGCAAAAGTAAAGAAGCATAAGGAAATTGAACGGCTCCTGAGTACAATAGGACTTCTGCTACAATACAAATATTAAGATCTCAGTTTGTTCAAGAAAATACTATTTCATATTCTATGAATTATTCGGTTCGTACTGCCAACGACATTCCATTTTATGAAGCCATTTTAGAAAAAAATATATATATATATAATTATTACAAGTCTACTCAATGAAATGCCTGGAAATAGCAATAAACTATTTAAAAAAATCAACGACGTCTACTCTAAACAAATTTTAAATTTAAGCTAAAAACGGTTGTTTAAAACAGTCCTTTCAATAATAATATTATTCGTAAGAAATATTTTTATTGGCTCTTAAGGTGGTAACAGAGGATCTCAGTGCAAAATGCACATCTTAATATTGTTTTCCTTACTTTTTAATAAAAAGTATGCAATAGATGCGTTTTTTGTGTATTCGCGATTTTTTTAAATAGTATTGATGTTTTTACAAGAAAATTATGTCATCTTATGCATAGAGTTTTGATTGCATTAGATTAACAAACCTTAAAGCACGTTTAAAGTTGTAATGCAATGCAATAAAATATAATGCATAAAGTTACATTTTTTTTGTTAACACATAATTATTATCAAGGCTATTTTCGCTAATACACATAAAACGCATTTATTCCATACTTTTTATTCAAAAGTAGGGAAACAATTGTATGATGTGCATTTTGCACCGAGATCCTCTGTTACCACCTTAAGGGCCCATAAGTCCTGCTCTAACGCTTCTGCTTTTTAACTGTCTATCCTACTCTAATCAGATGCCGCGCACGCAAAAACATCAGTTATTTTGAAATCGCAGCTACACTGATGGTTTTATTCATTTTTATGGAACAGTCTGCAGCAGCTTTATACTAATATCAGTTATATTATGCAAAGTTTCAGATCTTATTTCAAGTATTCATTCAATGCTATCGGTTTATTGTACGGTTTGGAGGTAACTTTGTAATTTTTTTTATATAAAAAATTTAATGGAATCAAGTTTTCACAACAGCATGGACATAGCATTAGTCCTCAACTTTATCATATATCAATTTCAGAGTGATTGTTGCAGAATTTTTTGGTATAAAGCAGGATCATGCGAAGCGAAGTGAGGTGTTATACACCATTAAAGTCTTAATAATATACACAGAATTTAAGTTTGACTTTTCATAGCCGATGGAAGTTTCATTTCGTTTGTTTCTTAGCTGATGATTTCATCAGAATCGGTTCATATAGAAAATCTATAAGAAGACAATTATATAATAGGATTGATTTATTTCATAGAAGTGGCAAAAGCTGAAATCAATGAAAACCTAGAAATATTTATGAATTCCAAGAAACTGATATTTATTTGAAGTATCACTTTCTTCGTTTTATTTACTTCAGCTAAAACTTTCTTTTTCTGGCAAACTACGCTTTATTCTAAGACAAACACTTAGTTGATGACTACTTATGTTTTCTAACTACACACACAAAGCAAATTATTTTTTTTATTCTTTAGAGCAGGGGCCTTATTCATCTTGAACACGTCTTCGACATCCATCGCAATCGCCTTCACACATAATTTTTAGCCAATCACGACACCTTTGATCGGTATAGCGATAGATATTGCAGTCAGACAAGAAGAGGGCAGGTTATCTTCATGCAATGATACAGCCAATCTAGTCAGTTACTTAGCCATCATCGAGTCATTTGCTTTGTGTATGGATCCGATGGTGTGTAGAATGAAGAATACCATATAAACTCACGCAGCGCCGCCTTTCTCCTGGATAGGGCACAGACTTCAGATATCTACCTGGTACGATTTTAATTTTTCTATTTATATTTTGCTTCGTTCCTTTGAACTGGCCTTGGTAGAGTTCCGTTCCTCGAAATAAAAAAAACAGAACCCTTACAGGATCACTTTGTTCTCCGTCGGTCAAGACCCTTTCTTTCGGGCCGCGTTAGAGATTTAATGTTGAAACTATGTCTCCTACTCAAGTCTACGGCCCCATAGTGCTGTTAAAAAAAGACGTCTCTTTTACTTAATGCGAAAGAAAGTTTTTGCCCTTTCATTTAAGAGTTGTGCTCTTGTCGGTGGAGTCTTCTCCATTCACTTCTGCACTCCGCCTTCTCTTTGACTTCTTGATACGACAACATTTACTTTTTCTTTCACTTGATCGATGAATGTTCTCCTGGGCCTTCCTCTCTTTCTTTTTCCCTCCACTTTTCCTTCAGTTATGTTTTTGATATAATTGTCGTGTCGTATCAGATGTCCCAACATCTTTCCCCTTCTATTATTTATAGTATTCAACAAATTTTGCTTTTCATTTACAATCTGCAGGACCTCTTCATTGCTCGTCTTTTCCATCCAACTAATTCTTTCCATTTTTACTTTTACGTAATCAATTTCATAGGCTCACCATGAAAGCCTATAGGGTACTACCAGTTGACTTAGAAACTTAAAATTAGATATAATATTTAATTACATCCATCCATCCATCAGCCTGTTTCGTCCACTGCTGGACATAGGCCTTTCCAGGATTTTGCCACGCTTGGCGGTCCTCCTGGAAGAAATGCCCATACTCACACACGCTGGGCAGGCGGGTTGGTGAGCGCGGTGCCGAAACCCTTGCACCAGTGTCGCCGCTGCCCATCACCAGTCTGTTTTATATAAGGCCCGGCAATTGGGGATGGATATACCGGCATCCATCGGTCCCAGGCAATGGTGGGCCGCCTGGTTTTGTCTGAGAGCTGTTCTCTTACTCTCCCCCGAATAACTTCGGGAGGATTTGCGAGTAAGATGGTGGTACCTCCGCAGTCGAGCCCGGCATCAGCTCTACCACCTTAAATATTTAATTATTTAAGAGGAATTACGTACGGAACCCTCAAGGCAAGAATCAAGTCAGTTTTTTCAATATGAATGTGCCCAATATCTAGTTGTAAATAGGTTTTTCACATGTCGTTGACACCAAATGTCTATTTCATAACTAAAATTGAGATATATTTTGTACATTTTGCTTTGCCTTCCCAGTTCTCAACCTAGAATACACTGCCTTCTTTATTAGCCAAAACAATCCTTGTAGGGCGTGTAAAAGTTGTGAAAGGTTAATGCTCTCGCGACTTTGGGTGGCAATCGTTCGTCAGACATTCCATCTTGTCATCGCATACAATTGATGCGTCTCACGAAGACGCGTGCGGCCGAGAAAACGACCTTGTGAAATGAAATACTTATACGCGGTTTTAATAGAAACTGTTTCTATAGAAATTGTATTCATAAGATGGTAAGTCTGTTTTTTCGCTGAACGTTGTTTTATAAAAATCGTCTGTAAAATGCGTCGGTGTACATTTTAATAAACAGTTTCTTGGACCTCATCATAGATTTTCCACATTTATGCCCACATACATCGAGGGTTCTCTAAGGTTTTAAGTCTTCTAAAACAAAACCTGTAGCACGATCGCGGCTGACAGAACACCACACTAGCAAATCCAATACATCTCGTGAACTGTATCGTTCACACAAAAACATTTGGTACACGTAACTCCAACACAGCCTGGCTAGAGCTAGCTCGTCATATCAAGCATGCTCTGTAAATACTGCGTCTGTCGGCTGTATGACGCGTCTGCTACATTAGACGTGACGTACATTTGTTGCGTGCGGTACAAGTTACAAAAAGTCAGAGATTTATCAAGAAAAGCGTGTGTACCACACACATCTGGCTTACGTAACTTCTTCACAGTCTGGCTAAAGCTAGCTCGTCTTATCATGCCCTTAGCCCGGGCGGTAGCTTTGCATTTTAGGTAGTGATTTTACGCCGATAGATGCCATCTTTTTCAATAGATCTGGAATGACTAATAACATAACCAAACGTCAGCTGACGCACCCGCGCGCGGTAAGTGTGGGCGTGGGAGATTGCGCAAGTGGTAAAAAAAATGTAATAGTACGCCGGCTGAAACTTTTCTCACAGATAGTTGACATCATACTGAGCTGAAAAAAAATAGTCAGCTGCATCGTGGAGGGGGGATTATGCGTCAGCTACTCGCATGATTAAAAAAAACGTAAAATAAAGTAATAGTACAGCGCATGAAATTTGACTAGGTGATTCTTTAAATAATAAAAAGTACAAAAACAACAATCAGCTGCATGGGTAGCGCTGGAAAGACCGTCAGCTGACGCAGTAAAGATACAGATTAAATATACTAATCCCGTTTTACACATAATACGACAAAGAGACGCACACGCAGATGTTTCGTTGTAATTTTAGGGGGAGATGCCCAGGTAGTCCTAAGGTCTTGTTATGGACTCAAGCAGTTCCGGAATCTATCTCCAAATATGCGTTTAAAGGGAAAATGCTCCAATATTTTTAAACTTTATTGCGTCAGCTGACGGCCTTTCCACCGCTACCCGTGCAGCTGATTGTTGTTTTTGTACTTTTAATTATTTAAAGAATCACCTATTAAAATTTTATGCGGCGTACTATTACCTTATTTTACGTGTTTTTTTACAAGTTCATGCGAGTAGCTGACGCATCAACCCCCCTCCACGGTGCAGCTGACTATTTTTTTTCTGCTCAGTATGATGTCAACCATCTGTTGAGATAAGTTTCAGCCGGCGTACTATTACTTTTTTTTTATCTCTTTCGCAACCGCTCACTCCCAAACCCACCGCTACTTGAGCAGCTGACGGTCGATTCACATATTAGTCATGTGAGATCTACGATCGATGTCAATATAAACCGGATTACTATGACTTTTTTATTTGCAACGGTACCTCCCGGACTATCTGTAAATACTGCGTCTGTCGGCTGGGCGACGCCTCTGCTACATCAGACATGACGTACATTTGTTGGTTGCTGTACAGGTTACAAACATCTACACAGTCTGGCTAGAGCCAGCTCGTCATATCAGGCTATGTAAATACTGCGTCTGTCGGCGGCACGAGGCGTCTACTACATTAGACATGACGTGCATTTGTTGGGTAAGATACGTTCGTACCTAAAAGTCGTTCAGCACATTTAATCCGACACAGGATTTAGTGACGCAGAGATATTGATGCTCATCTAGGAAGAAGCTGCTTTAGAAAGAAGATGACGATAACATTGATTTTAGTTATTTTATAAACATATCGTCACGACATGAATCCCCGAGGTTTTAGTATTTTATAATTATTATTTTTTTTATGTAATGGTACAAGATTATATTAAGTTATGTAATATAAATACCTAGTCGGTGCTTAAATTCTGTCACAAATAAAAATTGGCTATAAAATTAAAACTAGTCATGATATTCAAAAAAGGTATTTTTTTAAAAAAAGGTAATTTTATTATCTTACATTGAAACACAAAATTTATTCAAAATGATTGCCACCATTTTTCACACAAGCCTTCAATCTTCGCGGCCAATCATCAATAGCAGCACGGACCATATTCATGTCGATATCGGCCACTGCTTTAATCAATGATGACTTTAGGCTGCTCAAATTTTCGTGAGGTTTAGAACAGACCTTCTCCTCCAATTCCTGCCAAATTTTGTAATCCAGTGGATTGAGGTCAGGGCTAGATGAGGGCCAATCTTGATGCCTCATTAGCTCGATATTCTGGCGCTCGAACCACTCCTGAGTTGTTTTGGCCTTATGAGCAGGTGCGGAGTCCTGTTGAAACACAAATGGCCGTCCTCCAAAGAGTGTCTGGGGTAGATCTTTTACACTTTTGCACTGGTTTTGACACCTTTTTCACAAAAATTCACTTCAGTAGGGCCATAGTAGGACACTCCCAACCAAATCATGACTGATGATGGATGATGGCCGTGCTGCACTCTAGGAATGGCATTTTCAGCGGCCGCAGAGCTGGTAGCGTACACCCTGTCATTTTGTTTGTTGTACTTATCTTCGCTATTAAAAATATAAGACGCGCGTTTAGAAGATGTCCACTCTTTTTTCGGTAAGCTCGTAGTCCCAGGTCTTCATTGAGTACTTTTTTTACGGTACTTCTGGTTAATCCCATCTCCAAAGCCATCAGTTTCTGCTTGCGGACGGGATTTCTTGCAATACGCGCCTTGATTGCTTTGATGACCCCTGGAGTCCTAACGGAACGAGGTCTGCCAGTTCTTTTCTTGTCATCGACACTAGAGGTTTCATTGTACCTCTTGACGGTACGGTACACGAAACTCTTCGTGATTTTTAATTTTTGAAGCAAGTTGAATATCGTCTTCGGTGGATGGCCGCAACGATGCAATGCAATTACTGCTACTCGGTCCTCTTTGCAAGTCCACTCCATCGTAAAAAAATGAATGAATGTAATTGTGATTTGGCAGATTATTAATCAAAAAATATTTGAAAATCGAACACCATTTCATTTTTTTTTCTAGGTGTTCTATTTTTTAAATAAATGGCCAGTGACAGTATTTAAGAACCGACTAGGTAAATTAAAAGTGTCTCTAACTTTGAAATTTGCGCTATATTATAAAACATTTTAATTTAGTATTCAAATACATATTTATAAATTCCCAAATTACATGTCCATGTTTGCTAAAAATTTATTAGGTAAAAGGAAAAAAAATATTTAAAAAGTCTTGACTGTGGAGATTGCGCAATAAATGACCTAATTGATTGTTTGACAGTTCGGGTAAACTACCTAAACCGACAGAGTAAAGTCACTATCAACTCCTCACTTGGACCGCAGACGCAACGTAACAGCGAGTCTCCAAGTCGAGTGGTTTAGTAACATTCTGGGGTCTAAATAACGTCGTCGTGTTAGCCAACCAGGATAATCATCTTTAGTACAACTTTGTTTCTTTTGTGCAAGGATATACTTTTTCTGTAATAGTTACTTGGATCTATACTAAATACCTATAGATTAAGAGAGTATTTTGACACATCGAGTGTTTTAAAACCAATGTTTTGCGAATGAACGTGAATTAAAGTATCTAACTTGTGAATTGATTGAGAAAGTTAATTAAATATCGCTCAAAGATCACGTAACTGTGGTCTTTAATTATGTGGGTATATTTGAGTTTGTGTGTATTTCATAATGGTACTAATTTGGAGTGCGTTGACCTTTAACAGCAGTAACATTTAATCACCATCTTTGTATCATTCGCATAAAATATGGGGATATTAAGGGCTTGTATTGGGTCTTTCAACGGTTTTTGTTTTAATATGCTGACTCAACTACTTATCTGATCAATGTAAAACTTGCACACGTGTTTCTTCAGACCTTTGTCTTTCCGTTGTCAAGACGGTTACCTAATTGGACACATTTCGCTCGACAGATTTTATTTAAAAAAATGATGCCTTTTTGAGTTATTATTTCGTTTTATGTCTAAACGGCTAGAGTTTTATGTCTGAAATTACTGCTATAACAAGAAAACATGGTTTATTTTCCGATGTCAGGTGGAAAAACTCCTACATCAAATACTTTTTCGTAAAATCCAGAAAAACCTCTAAAATTCACTGATTTTGCGTGCCGGCAGCGCGCGAAGCGAGTATTCTAATGTAGACTTTCTGACAACATACTGAAGTTCAAAATCGCTCAATATGGTTATCGTGCACCAGGGGTAAGGCCTTAACGGTCTCATTATTTAATTTGATGATATAATTACTTGACAAACTTTCACTTGATTTTTGTCAATGAGTCAGTTAGGCCATTGATGTAGCAGCGTGAAGATAAAAGCTACGTGAATAGTGTTATTGACAGTGACAATGACGCAAAAAGTACAAAGATTGGCGCTGCTTATATTTGTCTAGATCTGATTTAAAACAATTTAATTACTGTTTTTGAAAATAACAATTTATAGAATACAATGGCAAGGAAAATTATAGTAATTGTTTTTTTTTTCAACAATGTGTGAAACCAGCTATGTTTGTTTTGTATCTATCTAAGCTAAGAGATAGCAAATTGTAGACTATTTTCTACGGAAAATTTCCATTTTGACTACAACAAAGTTATTGATAATGTTAATTCTTAATTAATGAATCGGATTATTTGGTCCGATAGAGCTATTTTATCTGGCATTCTAAAATGTGTCTCCGCACATTAATTCCACCAATATCTCGATTTAAGCGAAAATACACGCTAAAGGTTTTCCAGTTAAAATTTTGTTATAAATTAACATGGACTAAATTGTATTTTATACACGTTAAATTGTACAGTGGAGACCACATCAAGCTATACACTTGCAGTACGACATTAGCCCCTACAGAGAAGAATATAAGATAGGTACAAAGTCCGAAGTGTCTAACTTGATGCGAGCTCCACTGTACAAATGAACTATGGCTATAGAAAAATGAAAATTATGGTCATTCATGGCAGCTTTCAACCATTGTAGGTAATTTAATATTCAAGAGTCACATGGCAAAGCAAAAGCACCCCTAATAGCACTGTATAAGAAAGTCAGATTGATCAAGTTAAGTTGGTCAAGTATGAACATCTAATTGTCACTATCAAGCAACAAACGATCAGCTGATCATCCGAGTCCATGGCGCAGGCGCAGGGTAATTGCAACGAATGGCATCACAGCAACCTACTTAACAATCTCAGATCAGTAATTTACTTTTTGCATCTGTAATACGAGTTGGAAAAGCAACATTTGTAACAATATTCAGCTTTGGAAAATAACGTGAGTGTGGATGATCTAGACAAAAACTGGTTTAGACATCAAAACATAATGTAACTAGATAAAATTACAAGTTACGTTTCAGATAAGGTGATAAAAGATTGTTGCGGCCTGAAAGACGTACATACATATATCACACCTGTCTCCCTGAGGGGTAAGCAGGATCACACATCTCTATCTGCTACGGTTTTCACATACTTCTTATGCTTCTTTCACAAGTCATACCAGCGAAAAGAGGTATAATTAAGAAAGAAAAATATGCTTATAATAGTAGTTTGGGTGTATGTGAGAAAATGGAAGAAAGTAGATTGTCAAAAGAAATTTAAAGTTTATAGTGACCAGAAGGTATAGAAATGGAAGTGCTTGTACAGTCCAAGTCAATTGATGAATGTGGAACTAGCAAGAAGGCGTGCTAGGATCGTAGCACCATTTGTTACTATAGCACTCGAACTGTAGTCTCTGACTACACACTTTCGAGGTAACTCGAAGTAGGTGTAAGTCCATGTAAATAATACTCATTCAATGAAGTAATTAACATCATAGTTGACATTAGAAATAAAAGGTCATAAGTAAATTTTTTGCATTGAAATTCACATCTTGGTTAGTGCTTTTAGTCCTGCTGTGTGGGTATAGTTACAAAGAAGTCGCCTATTAGTATTAATTGATTTTTTTAACCGGAACAAAAACAAATTTTAATGAGTCATTCTAAAGTTGGCTTTTCCTTTACAGGTAAGTTGACAAATGAGACTCAAATTTGACCAATCATGTTTTATAAGTAATAGAGATTGCAAGATTAGTAATTAAGTGAATATTGCCCAGAGCTCTGACTGCCCAGAATACCTGTTGATAACTTAAAACACATAAGAGTACAGACTGCAAGTAATCTTGAAAAAAAATCTAGCCAAAATAATATGCGAAACAAAATACATAATAATATAAGGTATGAATTGAATTGTGTACTTTCTTATAAATATTTTAATTGTTATCCCAATCAGCTGACTAAACTCTTCTATTCAATAAAAGTACACATGGACAGTATTGTCTTTTCTAAAACCATAAACGCGCAAAACACCTTTGGATATTTTTTTCACTAATTTTTCAATTCATAACGAAAATATCTGATCCACGCAACTCATACCTCTTCTAAAGCCCGCTCACTTTCTTAATCAGATATAAGAATTTATCTTCAAAAATTAAGAAATGCCTTCCATCAAAGGCATCAGTTTCTAAATCGACACCCAATAAGCTGGGGAGAGAGGTACAAGTACTTAATAATTGATTCATTCAAAAAATTCTACTTATCAATAATAATAACAAATAAATAAGTGTAAAAATTTTGGTAATTAAATTAATGTTTAAAGTGGTGCGACCATGGCTTATCTTTTCCATACACAATTGGTAATCAATAAGCCCCTCTGGTACTACCTCAGTTGCTGAAACAATTGCTTCAAAGCCAACTGACCTGCTGCTTCAAGGAGTGCCTCAAGCCGCGCCTGCATCTCGGGGTCGACGACCCTCTCAGGGTCATCGTGGGAGAGGAGGAACTTGGACGACTCTGCTGCGCCACCTTCTTCTTCCATTTCCGCCTGAGGACCAGACCATATACATTGGAACTTCAAGTCTATTTGAGAGTATATGGAGATTGTTAGAGATGGTACAGCAGTCACTATCAAGGTTTCTGTATCATTGTATACAGGTTGTTACTTCAATGGCTTTAAATCCGAAAACGGGTGAACTCGGCAACATTGGTTTTAGTTAAGGTTACACAGAATATCTTATATTCTCGTTAACTGGTGATAAGGCCTATCAATTATATCAATAAGTTCAATCAAATGTTTTTGTGACTGATTTTTTAACTTTTTATAGGAGCTGATCCCAATCTTCAGTATTTTATGCATCTATTAGATTAATAAAAATTCAGGGTTTAACATATTATTCATTGATATTTTTGCGTTTGTAAATGTTGTGTAAACCACAAATTTGGCTGCAGTACTTATAAGTACAGTCTGGTAAACTGATTTGTGCTCGCCGAAAGCACCCAGTCACACTAAATGTCACAAAAAAGCACTGTCATTTGTAAACAAAACACCAACCATTGTATGTGTTTATCTTTACTGAGACAAGTTTCCATAGTAAGTCAAAATTTAATTCTGGTATTGGATTTTATGTTCTATTATTTGCATGTTATCAAATACAGTAATAGTAAATACAATTGAGTATGGGCATTTCTTCCAGGAGGACCACCAAGAGTAGCGAAATCCTGGAAAGGCCTATGTCCAGCAGTGAACGAATCAGGCTGATGGATGGATGGAAATACAGTAGGTAGTAGATAGTCCAAACCCAAGCTAAATCAAATGTTTCTACAATCTGAACAGTCATACCCTGCACTATATTCTCTGCAGTATTCTATGTAGCTAAATATCACTTGCCAGAGCTCTATATTGGAATTCTTATAAGTGAGATTAATTGCAATAAACTTAAATTACAACATTGTCTTATTACGAAAAACTTTCATTTCAAAAACGTACCTTTAAAATATCTACAAACTATAATCAGAAAGTTTTGTAAGCATTTTTTGTGCTGGGACTCTGCTGTACAATAAATAACTTTGATAATATATAAATATAATAAAATTCATAATATTATGAATAAACAAACAAATCACACAATATGTTAGGTGTAGGCCTAAAAGGATAAGGCTTTAATTCAGTAAAATCATTCGCACACAGTTGCAGGGTTAATTGCAAGTGAAAAGTGGCATTGTGAATTTGTTATAAGGAAGGCTTTTGTCTAAAAGTGTAATGAGTGAGTATTTAACAGTAATCTACACATAGTTTTATAGGTATGAACTATTTCAGATTTTGCATCTCAAAGTAATGCAAATTGTCATGAAAAAGCAAAAGCTCTACATATTGGTTAAATTCAAGTATCTATTTCCTTCTACAACACTGACAGGCCTACCCTAACCCTTCTTAACTTTTGAGTCATTCTCAAAGGGTAATACTTTTATAAACTGGCTTCAATTGTCTTTTTCTTCGCACCTTGGAATAGTTGATACTTTTTGCTACCTACCCTATTTGTGTAAATTGTGATAAAATTGGTGGTTATATCTCACGTATATCAATTACTACTATCCAAATTTAAAATATATAAAAGTATTAATATTATTATTATATAGGGTCCTGAAATTCAAAGTAATATTATTAAGAAAACAAAAGAGGTGATGGAGTATCGCAAATAGACCACTTTCCACCAAAAGTTCAGTTAGTGATACAAAGTCTACCCTAGAATTATTTTCACTTATTATCGTAGGACCTTATACCTATATTTAAGAGAATTACTATTATTTGTAAACTATATTTCAATCAATCAATCAATCAATCAATAAGCCCTTTATTCTGAACTAAGAGTTGTGGTTTTTGAGTTTATTTCTGTATTTATAGGATATCCCTTAGTTCAGTGTGCCTCTTGGCAAAGGCCTCCTCTAACATCTTCCATTGTTTCCTGTCTCGAGCAACTCTTCTCCAATTAGGACCGGCTGTCAATTTTAACTCGTCTTCCCATCTTTTTTGTTGCCTTCCTTTACTCCGTTTGCCATCTCTAGGGTACCAATCTGTGACAATTTTGTTCCATTTATCTTGGGTACATCTTATCATGTGACCTGTCCATCTCCATTTCTGTTGGTCTATTTTGGAGAGCACGTCAACAACTTTAGTTTTTTCTCTTATATGTATACTTCGTACTCTATCCTGTTTTTTGATACCTATCAGACTTCTTTCCATGGCTCTTTGGCAATGTTCGAGCATTTCTCTGTGGTGTTTGGTGAGTGACCACGTTTCGCAACCATATGTGATGCAAGGAAGTATACATGTATTGAACACTTTCCGTTTTACCCCAATACTTAGATGTGTAGACTTCATAACTTCTTTCAATGACCAGTACCTTTTCCATCCATTGGCTATTCGTCTATTTATTTCCTTAGTTGTTTGGTCTTTATGAGAAATGAGCTGGCCTAGGTAAGTGTACTCGTCTACACACTCAAGTGACTTGTTGTTGATCTTAATTTCCATGTTTACAGAGTTTGTCAGTAGTTTTGTTTTGTCTATATTCATTGTCAGTCCTATTTTTTCGCTTTCTTTGTTTAGATCTTGTATCATTTTCCGTAAATTTTCTGGGTTTTCTTCAAATAAGACAATATCATCTGCAAACCTGAGGTGGTTAAGTTTTCTTCCATTTATGTTAAGACCAAATTGATCCCAATCAAGTTTTCGGAAAATGTTTTCAAGCACTGCAGAGAATAATTTGGGAGACAGAGGATCTCCCTGACGGACTCCTCTTTTTATTTCAAAGGCATTACCTAATGTTTCAAGTTGTATTTTTGCTTTGCTGTTACAGTATATGGTTTTGATTGTTTTAATGTATGTTGTGTGTATACCCTGTTTTTCTAGACTTTCCCATATAGCCTCATGGCTGATACTGTCGAAGGCTTTGGTGTAGTCAATGAAAGCCATGTATAGAGTCTTGTTATATTCATTGTATTTCTCAATAACTTGCTTCACGGTGTGTATGTGATCTATTGTAGCATAATTCTTTCTGAAGCCAGCTTGTTCCATTGGTTGGTTTTCATCTAATGTGGTGCTAATTCGTTCTAAGATGATTTTGGAGAATACTTTATAAATATTTGACATCAAGCTTATTGGTCTGTAGTTTCCTATGTCATCTTTTGCGCCTTTCTTATGTATAAGAGTAATGTGGGATGTTTCCCATTGTTCTGGTATGTGTTGAGATATTAAAACTTCATTGAAAATTTTTGTGAGTATAGGGACAAGTTCGCTCAAAGTTCCTCTTAGTATCTCATTTGAGATTTTGTCTGGGCCTGGTGCTTTTTCCATCTTTTGGCTGAGTATGGCTTTCTCTACTTCACTCGGTAAGATTTCAGGTTCTTGGTTGGTTTTAGTTACTTTAGTACTTCTGTTTACATGTTCTGGGTGTTTGTAAATATGGTTTGAATAAAGGTTTTGGTAGAATTTAGTTGCTAGTGTGTTCATGTCTTTTCTGTTTGTGATAGTGTCTTGTTTGTTTTTAAGGTTTGGTATCCAATCTTTGTTGTATTCACGTATCTCTTTCAGAGCCTTTCTTGTTCCTCCTGTTGTCAATATGTGCTTTTCTAGAGTTTTTAGTCTTTTAGTTTTACGATCTTTTCTAATGCTTTCTTTGATGTTTTTGCTTAACTCTGTTATCAGTTTGGTGTTTTCTTTTTTGAGGTGGCTAGTTAATATGCGTTTTCTTTCTTCTATAAGTTGGAGTGTCGAGTCGCTTAATTGATATTTTTGCTTTTCAGTTTTCCTGACTTTGTGGCATGCTAGCTGATTTTCTAATTTAGCGTAGGTAATTTTGACATCAATTTTGCTGTTGTCTGATAGCTCCGTAGTTATTGCCACCAAAGACTGAGCGGTGTCCTTATAATTTTCTTCATTTACATCGTTTGCGTTTGAAGGTTTTATGTGTTTTCTGGGCTTTTTGGGTGGTTCTATTTTAAGTGATGCTCTGACCATACGATGGTTAGTGTTAAAATTTAGTTTTGATTTTGATATCACTGATGTGTTTGTAAATGATCTTGGAAAGTTGCTTATAATGTAATCTATTTCGTTTTTATATTTTCCATCTGGGGAAATCCAAGTCCACTTATTTGTTTTGTTTTTCTTGAAGATACTGTTCAGGAGAGTCAGATTGTGCTCTAATAAGAAATCCACTAGTCGTTGTCCATTGACACTTCGTTTACCATAACCAAAGTTTCCCAGTGGAGATTCATCTTTGTTCTTTTTATTTCCAACCTGGGCGTTGAAATCACCCATAAGGATAATCAGGTTGTTTGAGTATTTTCTTATTATTTGGGATAGATGTTTGTAGAAAGATTTAGTTTCCAGTTCTTCAGCTTGTTCAGTTGGTGCATAAACTTGTATTATCGTCCATGTTTTTCTATAGCTGGGTAGTTTGATGTTTAGGATTGCAATTCTGTCTGAAACTCCGATGATATCTTCTATATAGCTTTTCAAATGCCTTTTTATTAAGAAACCAACTCCTTTTTGTCCTCCAGTTTCACCTTTATTGAATAGTACATAGTCTGGATGTTCCTCAATTGTTTCCCCTGCTCTTCGCATTTCACTTATTCCTAAAATATCCCAATTTATGTTCTTTAGTGATTCTTCTAGTTCTAATAAGGCTTCAGATGTCCTTAGTGATCTTGTATTGAGTGTTGCAATATTTAATAATTTATTGTTTTCTGTTAGAGGGTGGTGGTCTATTTCTCCCGCGGAGACCAGCCGTGGTGGGAGAGTTATTTTTCGTTGTTGTATTTGTAGCTTTGTTTGTTGTATGAATCCGGTTTTGGTTGTTAGTTGTTCTTTAGTTTCTCCATGTGTTTTTGTCTGATAAGGAGTAGGATCTTTCACGCATGACTTGAAATGCATCCATTCTTTTAATTTTGGGGTCCTGTTTGGTATTTTCATTTTGGTCTGGTTTGTTTGGGCTTGGTGTTTCAGAGTCAGGTCCTTTTCTTTTTACACTTTCTCGCTGTTGATTTGATTTATCTCTGCGTTCTTGTAAGAATTTTTTTGGGATGTCATGAGTTATGTATGTGTTTGGTTTCATTTTCTTTTTGTTTCTCAATATTTGTATCTTCTTTTGGAGTGTTGTTGTTGAGAGAAGTATAGGTCTGATTTTCGAGTTGTTTTCCTTTTTGCCTAGACGTTGAATTCTGTTTATTTCGCCATTTTCTAAGGTGACACCTAAATCGTTAATAGTTTGTGAAACAAGACTTATCAAGTTATCTTCTTTCTCGTCGGACGATTCAGAAATTCCGTGTAGTAAAATGTTGTTTTTCCTGGCATTCAAATCCAAGTTTTCGATTTTTTTGTTTAGTTGCGTTATTTCGACTTTTAGTTTTTCATTTTCTTCTATCAAAGGTTGCAT
Source organism: Ypsolopha scabrella (assembly GCA_910592155.1). Classification (NCBI taxonomy): domain Eukaryota; kingdom Metazoa; phylum Arthropoda; class Insecta; order Lepidoptera; family Ypsolophidae; genus Ypsolopha; species Ypsolopha scabrella. The sequence goes on along the minus strand of OU342968.1, from coordinate 9,327,961 downwards.
TTTTTCGTCCATTTTACTGAGAACTCTTGTGGTTATACTTTCAGTAATTTCATTCGTTTGCTTCTGAAGCTCTTCTTTTACTTTTTCGAAAAGTAATGACATTTCTTTACTTAGTTCGGAAGTCATCTTACAAATATTTCTGAACGCAATTTATTTCGAAAACGTAATTAATGTCGATTTCGATGCAGGTCAGATGCGCAAAAAGGAACACAAAAAGGTACACAATCGCGTGCGTGAACGCAGCCAGTCATTCAATATGTTGAGTAGTTGGTAGCCCTGTTCGGTTCTTCTTGTCTTTGGTCCGTACTTGAGCGTTTGACAGATAAGATAACCTAAAAAGGTTTCGCGTTTCTAACTGCACTGCACTTAAAACTTATTATTTAGTATCAATTTATAGTCAGTAGCACTCGCCGGCACCAGCAGTATAGGAATAAGTATGTTTGAACACTGTAAACTGGGATTAGACACACGATTCGTTTTTATTTGAGGGAGCGACTGACAACACGTCTTTAGTGTACGAGAAGCGGAACCGGAATCATTTATTTAATACTTTTTTAAAACATATTATTATACATATTTACCTAGTCGGTCCTTAAATTCTGTCACAAACAAAATTGGCTATAAAATGAAAAATAATCATGATATTCAAAAAAAGTTATTTTTAAAAAAAAGGTAATTTAATTAGCTTACATTAAACACAAAATTTATTCAAAATGATTGCCATCATTTTTCACACAAGCCTTCAATCTTCGAGGCCAATCATCAATAGCAGCACGGACCATATTCATGTCGATATCGGCCACTGATTTAATCAATGATGACTTTAGGCTGCTCAAATTTTTGTGAGGTTTAGAACAGACCTTCTCCTCCAATTCCTGCCAAATTTTGTAATCCAGTGGATTGAGGTCAGGGCTAATAGAGGGCCAATCTTGATGCCTTATTAGCTCGATATTCTGGCGCTCGAACCACTCCTGAGTTGTTTTGGCCTTATGAGCAGGTGCGGAGTCCTGTTGAAACACAAATGGCCGTCCTCCAAAGAGTGTCTGGGGCAGATCTTTTACTATTCGATCTAAAACCGTGTCTTGGTACACTTTTGCACTGGTTTTGACACCTTTTTCACAAAAATGCACTTCAGTAGGGCCATAGTAGGACACTCCCAACCAAATCATGACTGATGATGTATGATGGCCGTGCTGCACTCTAGGAATGGCATTTCCAGCGGCCGCAGAGCTGGTAGCGTACACCCTGTCATTTTGTTTGTTGTACTTCTCTTCGATATTAAAAATTTTCTCGTCTGTAAACAGGATATCGCGGTGTCTGTTTCTTGCGTACCGCTTTAGCAAAACTTTGCATTTTTTGGCTCTCATAGCTATCAGACGCGCGTTCAGAAGATGTCCACTCTTTTTTCGGTAAGCTCGTAGTCCCAGGTCTTCATTGAGTACTTTTTTTACGGTACTTCTGGTTAATCCCACCTCCAAAATCATCAGTTTCTGCTTGCGGACGGGATTTCTTGCAATACGCGCCTTGATTGCTTTGATGACCCCTGGAGTCCTAACGGAACGAGGTCTGCCAGTTTTTTTCTCGTCATCGACACTAGAGGTTTCATTGTACCTCTTGATGGTATGGTACACGAACCTCTTCGTGATTTTTAATTTTTGAAGCAAGTTGAATATCGTCTTCGGTGGATGGCCGCAACGATGCAATGCAATTACTGCTACTCGGTCCTCTTTGCGAGTCCACTCCATCGTAAAAAATGAATGAATGTTATTGTGATTTGGCAGATTATTAATCAAAAAATATTTGAAAATCGAACACCATTTCATTTTTTTTCTAGGTGTTCTATTTTTAAAATAAATGGCCAGTGACAGTATTTAAGAACCGACTAGGTATACATATATACCATGGATTCTTAACCACGCAAATGCAAATACGCTTACACACGCACACAGACACACACACCCTCACACACACCTACACACCCTCTCACACACCTACACACCCTCTCACACACCACACACAAACATATTATGTATAACCTCTCACCTTTTTTTCTTCAAAATAAAGGTTTCTGTTAATGTATTAATTTATATAATCTAGTTGTACTACCTACAAACAGCACAAGAATAATGTAACAACTAGGGAAGAATGGTCCCTTCTAATACAGGTTTTGTTAGCTTAAAAGGAGGGTCCAAAGTACTTATAAATTACTTGTGTATAAATAAATAAATTTTGTATTTGTATTTTCTATTGTACTGATTTTCAAGTTGCATCAGTGTTAAACTATATTTTGTGAATTCTAGATGGTAAGGACATGGCTATTATTACCTATAGCTTCAGTTTTAGATATGTGCTATCCATGACCTAGACAAAAATTAATTGACTATCTGTACCATTCTTACTATTTAATTTAATTAGGATTGATTTTATACAATTGAAGTGTTATTTCATCAGAGTGGTACACTTATGACTGTATTTGAAGAATATGAACATTTATAATTTTAACAGAGATCAGTGAAAATCTTTTAATAATGGAAGTAGATGATGAATCATATCCATTTTCAAAATATGTCATGAGGTTTGGCAGGTGATCTGAGAAAGGAGTCATGATTTATGTTTTAAGAATGGTGGATTTTAATTAGAATTTAATTTAGGTTGCCTAGAGAGGTTTAAAAAAGCATTTCTAAATATCAGGTCAGGCTTTACAGTATAAGCCAATTTTACTCATAGCTTATCTGGCCACATGCTGGGTTGATGAAATTAGGGGTCATTGACATTTTATTCTCAATACTAAACTGTAATGATATATCGGTACAGTACTCTTCAGATAATTTAAAAATAATGGAACCTGACAATTAAAAAACGTGCATTAACATTAATGAAACTACATACCAAATAAAAACATATTTGTTTGTATTAGCAAAACCTGAATCACTGATAAAACCTGTTTCAAACACAAAATTTCATTGAAGGTCATTTCAAAAACTAGAAGGTAGTCAGTATTAAAAATATAATTGTTGCTAGTGAAATGTTTACTGTCTGGCAAGTTTCATTCTACTGAACTATGAGTATCACACACTGTACACTATCCAATTTTTTGTGAAACTGTTTTCAAATATTTATGAGTACTGATAAGTGATGTAGAGAAATCCCAGTTTCAAGAGAACTTTGTTATCACAGGCACCTTTTGCTGAGATTAACTCATTTAACAGGAACAAAACATTCATATAATTATTTATGCTCTTTGTAAGTGGGCCTATTATTGGAATAAAAATAGAGCTTATTTTAAATTATGCCCTGAAAAGCCTGTTATTATTGGTATTGTTGCATTTAATACAATGGTTTGGTTTCCAAAAAAATATCTTTGTAACTCAAAATTCTGAGATCTCTACAAGAAAACTTATTGTCAAGGGGGATTTGCAATTTATTTTTACTGTGATGCTAAAAACCTTTTCCTATTTCTGTTTACTTAATAATTTAATTAGTATTCTTAGCAATGCATAGCATTTTTTTCAATGTTTCGAGTATGTTCAGCAACCTTACACTTGAGGACAAAAATTTCTAGTCTTAGGCTAATCAGAGTAACACATCGCCATAAGGTACAAATGTTATCAATGCTTTATTCAAGTGAATAGTTTCACTTTCACTGTATTGTTATTTTGATAAGTTCATTGTGACAGATGTCTAGTTCTACATTTCCCTAAATAAACAATGATTGATAAAAGTATTAGAGAAAACTGAAATAGAAAAAAAGACTGGTGGAAATGAAAATAACATCAAGAATTATACAATACCAAGTTTTTATTTCACCAAGAATAGTCAAATAGGCCAGCAATGTACACAAACTGTAGGTATAATATTGTTGAATTAGTTCTTAGGACTTATTTATTTAGAAAATCTAGCCAAAAGCACCAGACTAGGAAAATTAAGACAAAAGATTCAATGAAAGGTTAGTTAGGTTAATGCTGAAACTCACTACACAAAAACAATATAATTATTATGATAAACATTCAAAATTATTGTTAGAATCACAAGGACCATTCAACATAAATAAACAAATGTATGAGATATGTAAATTGTCCATAGCACACACATTATGCAGGTTAAGTGTAAGAGGTACTAAAACTGCAACAGCTATTTGTGTTGACGAAGCGTCCCGCACTCGGCTGTGTTGTCTCCGACTTACCAACAGGTCTGGCCTGCTAAGGCACAAACAAGCCAGCAAGATCTATAACACCAATGAGAAAAATGTAAGAAAATCTGACATTGTGGTGCTTAGGGACAAGGTCTGATATTTACTGGAAATGGTCCTTGCAATTCCCTAATAACCATATTTTTGCACAAACAGTTTCAGGCTTATAATGTATGCTTATCTACAAAAAATTACAATGTGTGTCAACAATAGAGATGTAAAAACATATAAATTATATAATTAGAAGCTTTCTATGAATGAAAGCACGATATTTTGCGCGTAATATCGACGAAATGCATGTGATCCAAGTAACATGGCCACTAGTTCAATGTACCAAACATACATACTTTATGAGGAACCTTGGCTTGGATTAGCCTTCTAATATCATAAAGTGTACAAAGAATCAATTGAACACTGTCTAGGAGCGGCTGGCATTAATAATTTCATGCATTACCGAGAGGAGTATGTACGTACTTAGGACTTTCTGACGTTTTACGGAATATTTGGCAAGCAACTACTGTATTGGGAGTCTATTCAATTACTCCATAGTAGCATGCTGCAGGCCCATCTGACCAAATATTATAGTGATTCAAGTGTTGACTGATGATGGGAGCAGGAATTGGTCTACGAGTCATGTACAAAATGTCTCTAGAGTGAGTAGTGCGGTACAGATAATCACACATTCCCTTGCTGCCACCGCCTCTACCAAAAACAAAACACGTTTTACCTCGGACACGGAGTCATCCTCGCTTTCTGATGAATCCGTCATGTATTTGGCAGGGGCTCCTGAATACGTTTCGGTTTCAGATTTGGCCGGACTCGAAGCCGAACTTTGAGGAGTGGACGATTTTACCACATCAAGTTGCACATTCACCTTATCGATATTTCGGTTTTCAGACTGTCCGACATTCTGCATTTTTGTCCTAATACAATATAACTTAACTAATCTTTCAGTATTAACACTTTTTCTACGAAATTAACACGTTCTTATATTAGCAAACAAAATTTATTTCGTCATTTAGCCAGGTTGATACCCGCCATGTCTACTACTATGGCGAGGTTCCCGGATGCTTCAAGTAGGCTAACCAATTATCTCCCTCTGTCGAAGAAAATAAGAACTAATTTCGTACCGCCATCTCTTGGCAAAAATGTGCATCGCAACCAGAGATAATTTAGTTTTTTTTTATACATCAATGATCGACAACGAACAGCCAATAAATGTCGATTTATTTTCGAGAAATCCAATTTTTTGCCTTTTCTTTTCCACCGTTTTTTTTTAGTTGCACCACTTGCAGCATCCAAGAGGCAGCTGGATAGCTCGCAGTATTTGAGCTCCCGAAGTGTTGTGGAAACGCCTGTGCAACCCCAAAGTGACCGCGAACCACATATTATGTCTATGCATGCATAGACATTTTATCTGAGTGTCTATGCCCCGAACTGAGCCTTACTTGCCTAAATTCTGCTAAAGTCTGCTATTTTATTTGGAAGAAATGCTAAAATTCTGCTAATGATTGAAGTCATCATTTTCACGAAGATATAAATAAAAACGCAAAAATAATAAGGTATTAAAAATATTAAATAACAACTTCTAATCATTTTATCTTCTAATTTTCGGTGGTGTCCATGTTTTTATAGAGGCTTGTCAAGTTTTGAGCCATCTTTACTCGGACCAAGTATCACATGGACAGAGCCTTTGGGTTTAATGCGTGTCCGTTTCTTGTTAGTGTGCAGTTGTGGATATGTATTAGTGTGCGTGACTAGTGAAGTGACTACATTGTCTAGCTTATCGATAGAATAACTCTAAAATTATTAAAAGGCGTTTTAATTGGACATCAACTCTTTAATATAATTTTTGGCTGTATGTAAACTTCTAAAACACATAAATACAAGAACAGACGCATTTTTGTTGTCCTCTAAATAATATTAATTTAGTAACAAACAACATATATTTCTGACCGCTCTCAATAGACAGCGAAAGCCATAGAATAGTTAAACAAGATGATTTTTCATCATGGTCCAAATTCATACTGGAGGCTTGCTAAGTGATCCATATCGTAGATTAATAACTAGGTTTGTGGAATTTAATTTTACGAATTTCATTTTTTTTGACATATGATACTGATCACTTACCAAGCCTCCAGTATGAAATTGAGCGATAATGAAAAAAATCATCGTGTATACAAGAACACATGAACGACATTTAATAGGTTTGCATTCTTTTTTTCAAGTCTGCGTTTCTTTTCCCTTAGCTTTATAATTTTTCAAGTCTGCGTTTTTTTTCCCTTAGCTCTATTGGTGGTAGAGCTGATGCCGGGCTCGACTGTGGAGGTACCACCATCTTACTCGCAAACCCTCCCGAAGTTATTCGGGAGAGAGTAAGAGAACAGCTGTCAGGCAAAACCAAGCGGCCCACCATTGCCTGGGACCGATGGATGGCGGTTTATCCATCCCCAATTGCCGAGCCTTATATAAAACAGACTGGTGACGGGCAGCGGCGACACTGGTGCAAGGGTTTCGGCACCGCGCTCACCAACCCGCCTGCCCAGCGTGTGTGAGTATGGGCATTTCTTCCAGGAGGACCGCCAAGAGTGGCGAAATCCTGGAAAGGCCTATGTCCAGCAGTGGACGACACAGGCTGATGGATGGATGATGGATAGCTTTATAATTGTCCTAAGTCGTCTCAAAGACACCATCTGAGAGTGTGCAAGAGTTCTTAATACTCATACTGCCCGCTTGGGTGTTGTAGGAAGGTCTTCTGGCTTTAACCCACTTTCATCCATCTTCTTGAGTTTTTTGGAGTAATGCATTTAATTTCATCTCGGCATTGCGGTGACTTTCTCTTCTTTACTACCTAAAACAGTAATTTTAAAGACCTAAATAATATAACCTATTACTCTCCTCCAGAGATAAATGTGAGCATTGCACTTCAAAATTCTTACTAGGAGGTCCTAAGGAAATCTACATACACACAAACCCACAAAATGCATAGACCCAAAAATAACCTCCTTTTCACCAGTCTTATAGATGGGTAATCAGCGAAATCTTATAATTAGTCGTGTTTGTTAGTATTATTAAAACTATTAAGGCTTTAATGGCTGCGAAAGTGTAATTACTTTCTAAACAGAATAATTATTGAAAGTCTGCTGAATTGAATGTTTAGAAATAACAATGACCAATTTTTATATAGCTAAGTTTTCAGAAAAAGTGTCTTATAGCTAAAATTTTAATTTACGATAATAGCGGGCGTTTTAGCTAAAGTTAAAATTTTAGCTCATCAAAGACGTTGTCCATGAAAACTCAACTATTTAAAAGCAGTTCATTGCTATATCTACACATTTAATTCAGCAGATTTACAATAATTATTCTGGTAGGTAAGTTATGTTTTTTTTAAAGTGGCAACACTTTCTCAGCTGTTAAAGCCTTAACTGAAATTGTTATTCATTGTTTTGGTCATTGATTTACATATTTTTTGTACCTTATAATAAAAGTTATAATGGGAAGAAGTAAGAGGAAGTTGGAGGAGGTTATTGAACAAGAGCTTTTTATACAGATGTTGAAAAAAGAGAATAATGCAATAATGTGCAACGTTGAAAATGTTAATATCCAGGTCAATATATCTTATTCAGTCATATTGGCAGCACATTCTAATAATAGGTTTGTAGTATGGTATGTTACTTAGTGACTCTAAACTGAGGTAGGCTAGGCTACATCCAACTAAAACATGCGTGGGCTACATCCAACAGCAGAGTTATACGAGTATATAGTACAGCATTGATATGAAAAATACTTACCGGTTGACAATATGCTGGATATTCTTCAAAAATGGTTGGTACTGCATCAGTTTTGAGTTTTTTAATTGCCAGCAATTAAGCCAGCAATATAACAGGATTTATTAAAATGTTTCGAACAAAGCCTGGAATATTTTGTGGGCTCCCAATTATCACGTCTAACAGCTTTGATCCACTCACGTCTAATTTCTCGACATTTTGGGAACCTTAAAAGTAATTGTTTAATAAAACAACGGAAACTAAAATATTATCGATAAATCTAAATTAGTTGGTACTGGTACATCACTAGCGCAGATGCCCAAAACAAGGGATTTAATTTTACATTATTTAATGGCTTTACACTTCATTTTTACTATTATCACATGTGAATATATGACTTAGAACTAATAAAAGGTAATTACAACGGTTTTCCTAGTAAAAATACGTATTCTTTTGGCTTTAAAAACGATAATATTTTTCTTCAAAGACTTACGTATGAAATGACAATTCCGGGTCTTTCACTCCTCCTTTTGTGGTTCTTGATGAACAAGATACAGCTGAACACGACATATTTCAAGTTTTTCACATAAATGTTTGCCTATTTATCAGATTTCTTACGATTTCATGATTGTTTTACAAACTGTCTCGCAATGTTTTGACCGACTAGTCGGTCATAAACTAACACGACTTACACAGACAGTGCAGCGTTGCCAAACTTACTCTATCTATCTCTTTTACTCGTGTCTAGGGTTTGTGGGGTGGACAAAGATACATGATCACTAGTTTGATTCACAGATACAAGAGTGGCAACGTCTTATGACTACGTCCATTGTGATACTTGGTCCGAGCATCTTTATCATATTTTTTACAAAAAGCGGCATTGCTGTCATCCTTGGGTCTTGATAACCAAGATGAGAACATTTGATCCTTCTCCCACTCGGAACGATAATTCAGGTCATATATATTTTTTTTCATTTTTAATTCACAATTCACGCGCACGACACAATTGATTGACGACGACTACACATAAACTAACTGTACCTACTTTACTACCTCTATGTACACACACAACTCGAAAGAAAAATATACATTTTAGGGAAACTCCCCTAAAATGTACTTGAGGGTTACCAGTGGAGAAAAAGAAATCGGACATTATTTAGGAATGGTAGAATTCTTTAAATATTTCTAGCACCACTAGAGTCTGGCTACTGAAATATGAACCTAGCAAAGCGCGGCAAATTTAAATAACCTTATGCTGGTATTACAGTGTATAGTAGGAATTTTAGTTTTGATACTTTTTTGGAACTGGCATTCGGAAAATTAAATAATCCGAATCTTTAATTACTGTGTATTTATACATGAACGAAAATAAAAACATAAAACCAATGTGGGAACTATGATAAGTATTAGTAATAAGAATTAATAGTTGTTCTATTTTTAATTTTTTGGGATAAAAGGATGGGAGAGTACTTAAAACAAAACATGACAAAAATATATAAAATTTATTATTCGCTATAATCAAAGTCTGTTTCCAGATATTCAACTTCAGATTCATCTGAACTTATATTGTCATCATTTGCATCACATACATTTATAATAAAACTTTCCATTTGATCCATAATTCCATCTTTTTCTTTATATTTTTCTTCAATGTGAATAATATGGTCAACCATCTTCTTCCATTCCTCTGAAGTTATGCTGTCAAAACAGTGTTTTATCAAATTTTCCATTTCAGATGCGGATCTTGCTATATTTTTACTAGCCAATTTTCGTTTTCCTGTACTCCAAATAAGCTCAATAGGATTAAGGTCGCAATGATACGGGGGAAGTCTTAACACTTGGTGGCCATGTTCTCTAAGGATTTGATCGGCTTCATAAATTGGCTCAGATTTGTGCTTATCAACCAAGCACAGAAGTTCATCCCTTGATTGAGTTTCTTCAAACGAAACATGATTGCAACGTAGCCAATCTTGTATTTCTGCTTTACGACTGTTGGTGTTCGGTGCCTTATTCACTTGCACTGTATGATAACTCGCATTATCCATGACGATGACACTAGGTTCCATCAAATTGGGTATTAATTTCTCCCGTAACCATTTATTGAAATTTGAAGCATTCATGTCATGATGATAATCAGCTTTAGTGGATTTTGTACTGAATACCAATAATGCATTAGGTACAAAACCGTTTTCTGACCCAGCATGAACGATAATAAACCGTTTTCCTGAAGAGATATTATCTATAAAACCTTTCGTTGAAGGTCCCTGCCATGATTTTTTTGGTTTATAATTTTGATGAATATTATGTCTCGTCTAAATATACTATTTTCTTCCCTTCTTGTCGTTTTGAAGTAATGGTCCGTAAGTACCTATGTCGCTATGCTGCGATTTCATAACGTTCAACGAGCACAGAACGTTCATTTTTGTTTTGCTTGAATACAAATCCATTGGCTAATAGGATTTGGCGTAATGTTTCTCTACATCCTGTAAAATCAATGCTTTCCCTCAAGTCTATCAAGAGGTTTCTAAGCGTGGGCACTTGCTTCCTAACAACATAATATTCATTAATTTTATTTCTGATTGCTTGAATATCAAAGCTCTCCAAGTTGGATATTGTCGCTTTATGTGGGCGTTTTGTACCTGGGGTGCTGAATACTCCATTATTCAGTTTGCCTTCATTATTTATTCTTTTTAATGTGGATACACTAGTTTCAGTCATTGAAGCAATTTCTTGGAAATATTTATTTTGAGATAGATACTCTTGTTGATGCAATTCTTAAATTTTCTTGAGACTTTGTAAAGCTGCACAAGCTTCTTCAGTATTAAAATTCTTTTCTGTAAAATAATAAAAATTATCCATTTATGCGAACCAAGTATATTCTTAGGTAGAATATTATAATTTTAATCCACATTCAAGTATATCATAGTAAATACTTGGTAATTTTTGATATGAACATGACATAGTTCATTTTACATTTTAATAACATGGATAAAATTATCAAGATGGGTATGTTACACTAACCTATGAATTCCATTGCAACATGTAAACAATCCTCTTTTTGCTTGATTCTAGCGATATGCTCTTCTTGTTTTTGTTTGTATTTACTAATCATAGTAAATAAAATCTGTCGAACAGCACTCTTCACAGTTTTAGTCATGATTTATGATGGAAAATAATAAATTTTATCACAAATTCAAACACAACGTAATTACAAAGACTACGTCAACAACAACAAACGCCATGATGACATTTTCGGCAGGGTTGCCGCTATAAAAATCCCTGGGTTCAGCTTTCGCTAGCCAGTCTCTACCTAAATTAAGCACAGGTAATTGGTCAATGTCTGATCCTGCTAATTTTCTGCGGAGGATTTCTAAGATTCTGCTAAAATCTTCTATCTTTTCAGATATGCGACACAATCTGCTAAGCCTTAAATTAGGGATCGAATTCTGCTACAATCACAGAATTCTGCTAAATCTGGTCACACTGAGCCAATCTTAGGGCACCCATAGACTTAGGTTATACCTTAGACCATTTAACACGGGACCTGGCAAAACGGGACTCTTAGTACTGAAATGATTCTGCCGTTTTCCACGGGAGGGGAGGTAAACACGCACAGCACACATTTACTTTTTCACGCACGCTCCTGCAAAAAATTGATATGTTACATTAAATCAAAAGCTGGAACACAAACACAAAACGCGCACACAAGCAAACGTGCATGAAGAAATTGTTCATGTACTTTGGCAGAGGGGGATAAGTGCGCTTGCTTAGTCCAGTGTTATATGGTCTAAGGCTTAGAGTAATATATTAGGTATATATTAAGCATATCACCCCGCCCGAACAATTCGCAGCGTAGGCAGGTCATCTATAGCTACTAACATTGATATATAAGGTCCTAGAATAATAAGTGAAAATAATTTTAGGGTAGATCATGTATCGTTAACTGACAATAACAAAAAAGAAAAAAAATTTTTTGGTGACATATTTTTTCCACTTCCCAGTACAAAGTGGTTCAGTTAGCTGACTTAATTTCTATGGTAAGGTGGCAAAAAGTTTGCGCGATAAAATTTATTTTCGCTAGAAAGTGGTCTATTAGGGATACTTAGAGATGTGAAAAAACGTTTTTTATTCTGGGATGAAAAAAAAACGTTTTTTTTCACTCAAGTAGGTTTTTTTTCAAGAGTACGAAATTAAATAGACTCTAACAAAAAATAGCACTTTAAAGCTTAATATTTTGCAAAGGGATCCCTGAAACGAAAAATGGTTTTCCCCATGTTTTCCCTATCCATAAATGACTCGAAATAATAAAATTTTTACACACGAATATAACGTACCTGTTGGCAAAATTGCAAATTGAACAATTTATAGTCTGTCAAAAAAGTGTTGAAATGAATATTGAACTATAATGAACTTTAAACGTTCAAGTAGTATAATTTTATTTAGGTAGGCAATATATTTATGAAATAACAACGCGGTAAACTCGAATTAACAGATTTTATACTTGTTTGTTTGGTGTAACCAGGCGAAATAAATATAGTTCCTTCAATATTCATTTCAACTCTTTTTTGACAGACTGTACAACGGCGTGGTAGTGATGGTAGGTAGCATGGATGATTTTTCACATGTTTATCCTGCTCAGCGAAAGCGGGCCGCTCAGAAAACTCGCGGTTTTGAGGTGTTTTTATTTATTATTTTGGAATTAGAGGGATGGGTTTTTAATATTAAGGCCGTTTTACATCACATTTTCACGACGTTTATTTTGTTATAAATTTTACTATCCAAAACTTAATATAGCTCATATGAAATGACATGTCGATCATAGTTTAGACCTATCTTTGCGATTTAATCGGATCGAGGAAAGTGTAAACAATCGTGTATCGAACAGCCGAAATATTAATATCAAAGAGTGAAATATGACATATATGTATTTTCGCAAAGTTTAACCGTCGCTTTTTATTGGCTTTAAAATTAATTTTAAAGGGGACAAAGTCGGCATAACCCCCTGTTTTGTTGTTTTGGTTGAAACAAACCCAGATGAAACAAATTATTCCGATGTCATTAGAACAAGCGTTACCACTACTGATATTGATACAGATGATTCGTAACGTAAACAGAAGATTTTTTTTAGATCTTTTTGGGTATTCATTCATATAATATCATTGATTTGAAATTAATTTGATTTAAGTAAAAATAAAACAGTCGGATGTAGTGTTTTATTTAATTATAGTTTTAATATCTCTAATTTCTTGAAAAAAAACCATATTTAAAAAAAACCGATGGTGCTAAGTTTTTTTTCATGTTTTTTCACAAGTGAAAAAGAATTTTTCGTTTTTTTTTTTTCATTTTACATCTCTAGGGATACTCAATCATCTCTTTAGAGAGGTCTCCCAGCAAAATGCTGCGCTAGGCCATTTCTTGCTTCTTTTTAACGGCTATTAGCTCGTTAGTGAAAACAAATTAAACAAATATAGCACCTATCTCCAATATCTCGCCGTGAAGTTCCCCAATACTTTTTTTTCAACTTTTTTATTTATTTATTTATTCAAGCCAAACTATAGATTTTCACAAAGATACACAGACACGAAACAATTATAAGTTATAAAATTAAGGAAACATGTCATGCTTAAAAAAGTAAAAATTCAACAATATATCATCAAGCTTGCATGAAAATGTCAGTAGTCAAAAATAGTTAAACCTATTAACTTTTCACCTTTTCACTTACATGTTCATTTTAAATATAGTGAATAGTTCATCCCATTGTTGGGCAAAGGCCTCCCCTATCTTCTTCCATGGGAGGTCACGTTTTTTTACTTTACTAATATCTTACGACATCTGCTTTCAAAAGAATGACTGAAGTTAGAGATGATTACTGATTTCATGCATCTACACCTCAAAATTGACGTTATATATTTTCGAGCAAAACACTATTGATTAGAAAATAACTAAAATATCACAAAAAAAATTATTTGAAAAACCATTTTTCCATTTTTTATATAAATAATTATACAAATTGGTACGAATCCTACACAAAGGTCGTGCGCAAGGAGCTGGTGGCATCGGAAGCGTGCCGCTGGCTGTCGACGTGAAACTTGTTTCATTTGTGTTCGCATCGCCAGCCGCTCGCTCGATTGCGCCATTTCTATTCATAGAATTTCTTTTTATGAATGGTAGTATACCTATATGTACATCATATACTTAGTATTGATTGGGATAATATTTTGGTAGGTAGTGTAGACGTGAAGATTTGTGTTATGTTATGTGGGACAATTTTATAGTGATAGGACAAATTGCAAAAATATGCTTTGTTTTGTTTTTAATACATTGATTATGAATTTTGTGTGCGAAAAGACGCTTTTGTTTTTGTTTATACGTTAGATTAAACTCAATCAACCAACCAAATTCATACTGGAGACTCTGTTAGTGATCAGGAACTAGGTTCAGTAATCCTTTTGGCTAAATTCGAAAAATGTATTTTATTGCTCCCGTACTGGTTGTACGATTCCTAGCCCAGTCAGTACGGAAGCAAAAACATATATTTATCTAATTTCACCAAAAGCGTAATTGAACCTTGTTTCTGATCACTTACCGAGTCTCCAGTATAAATTTGGTCAGTTGATTGAATTTCACCTAGTATACGAACTGAACCTAGTTCCGGATCACTAACTGAGTCTCGGTTAGTGATCAGAAACAAGCTTCAATTAATATGATAATTTTCCTTTACAAGTTAGAGTAACAATAAATAGTTATTCCAAAAATTTGGTGTAAATCTTATTAAAAACAAATAATTTATGAAATAGTTCGTTTATTGCTATTAAAAAAGTAGGTAATTTTATATGTTGTCTCAAGAAAAACACAATTTCTGACACTGTCCACTTAGTTTCCGTTAATTTATAATGTTTGTGATTTTAACTCACAGTAAGGGCTTTTTTTGGAACTAGTATCCCTTTAACCGTAGACAATCATGATATTGGATGCCTTAATTGCTATTTATGTCGGAAAACGCAAAGGAATGCACACGCTGGTGGAGGTTTGTGCATTTTATCCACAGAGATCCAATATATAATTTATCAGTCTAAAATAATAAGTAAAGAATTGCTAAATGTGATCTCAACTTTATCTTGTCACTTTCGTTACGCAAGTGTCAGCTTATGTGACTGTCCCTAAAATAATTTTACAGTAAATATTTGATTTTATGAGCAGTTCTATCAAAAGTTGTACCAAGACTCTGAGTTGATATGAAAAAATAAAAATCTGATTTTTTTTTATTATTTGTACTTAATATGCTTCTAAATAAATTATATTTTTACGTACACCTAAAAGATTTAAGGATTTTGTTCGATTTTGTGAGAAATTAATTTTTTTATTACTGCAGGACCCATTTGACTGTCAAATGCGTTACAAAATAGCACTAAGAAAATCTTCGTTTTGAAAATAAAAAAACACAGTTTTATTCATTCAAATTCATTTTATTATAAACAAAATGCAACAAATTATCAATTTTTATCAAAAAAATACTACTTTACTCACAAAGACATATGAAATAAGAGACTAGGATTCTATTTCGTTACGATTTGTCTGAATCAAAGTCACTATTTTCATGTTTTGAGCTTAATTGTTCCATCTACACAAGTTAAATCACAGTGAAGTACTAACAAAAAATAAATGTGACTTATTAAGATAACATTTACCAATAATTAATCAAAAATTACATTAAACCAAACATTTATAGTAAAATTATTTTTAGGACAGTCACTTAACCTGACATTTAGCAATTTTGTACCATGTCATGGTTTTCGATCATACTTATATTATAAAAATAAACACAAAAAAAAAATAATATTTTAGTAGGTATTACGCGGCAGTCAATGAAGAAATTCAAATCAACCATCAAGCAAACAATTATCACAAATATAATTTTTACAAATAAGACCACTGCCACAATCGAAACATAACCATTTTTTGCATAAAATACATTTTGATATTTTGTTCAAACTCAAAGGTGCATTACATTTGTCGCAATGGAACTTTCGATTTACTAAAACTTTTATTGATTTAATTTTTTTGGCTTGCTTGTTTTGCAGCAAAAGAATTGAATTGGGATCACATTTTTGTGCAAAATTTCCGCTTTGAAAAGTACCAGAAGTGGAAGGCAAGTTGCCTGCCATTCTAGTACTGTTCTTATTCAACACTGTGCTTCGATCGGTTACCTCAATGAAATCTTTCGATTTCTGCAGTGGAGGAGGGCTATCAATTTTGAGTTCAGATTTTGGGAACACTGTTTTTTCTGAATCTTTTTTTAAAATGTCGTTATTCATCACTATGCTTTGGTTGGTTTCCTCAATAAAAACTTTAGATTTCTTCAGTGGAGGAGTGCTATCAATTTTTGCTTCATATTTCGGGAACTCTATGTTTTCTGAATCTTGTGCTAATATGAAGGTATTCAACACTATGGTTCGATTGCAATCCTCAATAAATACTTTCGATTTCTTCATTGGAGAAGGGCTATTTGTTTCAACTTCATTCTCTTTGTTTTCTGAATCTTGTGTTGAAATGGCATCTATTGCATCATTAGCAAGTACAGCTTCCATATCAGTAACTTCAGTATTTAAGTCGAAATCTATGAATTCTTCAAGATACATTCCATCATTTCTTTTATTCTGTTCAAGAATCTCAAGATTATCTCTGCTTGATTTGGGTTTCAAATTATGGTTCTCAGGTGAGTAACACGAGCATAGACCTCTAAGCAGTTCACAAAAACAACCAATTTTCCTGTGCTTTATCAAAAACTGCTCAGCTGTAGAAATTATTTGGTGGACTAACAACTTCAAAATACTAACCTACAACATAAGAAGTATTACAAAGAACTTTGACTCATTCCTGGTTACTTTAAAAAGGGTGAACCTACCTTTCGATATTATTATTCTCACTGAATGTCATTTAACGGAGACTGTTGCAGTTCCAAGTATTCCGGAATATACTCACCACTACAGTAAAATCGTTAATAATTCGGCAGGTGGTGTGGTGGTATATGTAAATAAAATCTGGGATCCCAATATCTGTGAGCCAGATATAAAAGATGCAGAATGTCTAGCTGTGGATTTTCCAGGTAAATTCACGATTTTTGGAATATATCGATCCCCATCCTTCCGTTGCACAAAAAACTTTTTGTCATCATTAGAATCACATATAAAGCCTATTCAACAACATAAGAAAGTGATTATTGCTGGTGATATAAATATCAATATTTTACCAGATGAAGTCGATTCCCGACGTCTAGAGCAAGCTAGTGAATATCTATGCATGACAGCGGAAATTGGGTTAAAACATGTCATTACCGAAGCTACTCGGTATAAAACCTGTCTTGACCATATCCTCATAGATACAAAACAAACTGCAATCGGTCTAGTTTGCAAGACCTCAACAACTGATCATGATATAGCAATGGCAGCATTCAACTTGGAAGTTGTTAAACCGGGACGAAAAAGGAAACGATTTATAACTGACTTTGCCGCAGTTTCCAACGATCTTTCAAATCGCAATTGGACTGACTTGATGACTCAAACAAACGTTTCGGAAGCAGCCCGCTCTCTTATGGGTGAACTAGATAGAATTGTGCAAACGCACACTTCAGAGGTTACTGTTAGTCGTTCTAAATATAACTTAAAAGATTGGATTACTCCTGGTCTCATGCGTTGTATGCAACACAGAGATAAACTACATAGTCAAGTTCGCAAACAGCCAAGTAATATAACTTTACAGATAACGTATAAAAGATACCGGAATCATTGCAATAATTTACTAAGACGATTGAAACATACACATGAAACTAAGGAATTAGAGGAAAACAGAAATAATACAAAAAGCCTCTGGAAGGTTATTAAATCAATTTGTGAACTAGGAGGTAAATCCAAAGCTCCTTCTGAGCTACTCCATATACTAGATAACCCTAAAGAATCTCTTACATCCTGTAATAATTTCTTCGCTACTGTAGGTCAAACATTAGCAATGGAGACACTTCATAAATTAGGAACAACTGATATGGATTTAGTCACTCAATTAAATCAAACGGCGAACTCTAACCCCAAGTCTTTCTTTATGCATCCAACAGATAAATACGAAATTGAATCAATTATTAAAACACTTAAAAATGACTGTGCTCCTGGGGTTGACGGCATTCAAAATTCGTTAGTAAAAAGTATATGTAATCAGCTTCTAGACCCTTTAACTCACATATATAATCTTAGTTTATCCACTGGCAACTTTCCTAGTGATTGGAAGACTGCTGTAGTAATCCCAATACACAAAAACGGTCCTAAAAATATCCCGTCGAATTATCGTCCTATTTCGTTGCTAGGTGTATTTTCCAAAATATTGGAAAAGATTGTCAATAAACGTTTGATTGACTTTTTAGAATCCCAGAAACTTTTATCTTCTAGACAGTTTGGTTTTCGACGCGGCAAATCCACTGAAAACGCAGTTTTACAGCTCTTATCGACGGTTTCCTCAGCATTAGATGCTGGTCAGGCTTGTGTCGGCGTTTTTTTGGATCTCGCGAAGGCATTCGACACCGTTTCCATAGAGATACTCCTTAGAAAACTGGAGCTATCAGGTATTCGAGGGACTGCCCTTGATTGGTTTCGCAGTTATTTAACGAATCGTAAGCAGTGTGTCAAGGTCGATAGCTACGTCAGTGATCTCGAAACATTGACCTATGGAGTGCCACAAGGCAGTATCCTGGGACCAACTTTGTTTATATTGTACATAAATAGCATTGCAAAATTGTTTGAAAACAATCCCAAAGTTGAAATTGTATGCTACGCTGATGACACTGCAATAGTATTTAATGACACTTCTTGGTCAAATGTTTTCAATCAAGTTGAAATGGGGATGGCAACTATAGCCAAGTGGCTCCAAACAAATCTTTTGACCCTCAATGTCGATAAAACAAAATATGTATGTTTTCACAAAACTGCTGCCTCTGGCCCTCCGCCCAAGCACAGCATTAGCGTACACACATGTAATGACTGGTATAGCCCATCCACTGATACCTCGCATCCAATCTGTGCTTGCACAAGCATTAGCAAAGTCGAGTCAACAAAGTACCTTGGGGTTGTATTAGATGAAAAATTAAATTTTAAACAGCACGTCAAAACTGTAGCCACTCGCGTAAGAAGACTTATAGGTATAATGAAACTGTTGCGTAATAGTGCTGATAGAGCTATACTAAGACTTGTTTACCTATCGCTCTGCGAGTCGATTCTTTCTTATTGCATTACTGCATGGGGTAACTGTGCAAAAACAACTATGCTTTTATTAGAAAGAGCGCAGAGATCCGTTCTAAAGGTAATGCTAAGAAAACCTTATAGACATCCTACCAATGTGCTGTACGAAGAAGCGAAGATACTAACGGTTAGACAGCTATACTTCCTAAGAATAGGGCTTGCCCACCACAGAGCAGAGCTAAATTCCTGTTTTCACCAAGCTCGTATAGGACGCCGGCGTCGTCTCAATATTGATACTCCGTTGGTTAAAACGGTTTTTGCTCAAAGGTTCAGCGCTTTCTCCTTTCCCTACATCTATAAACAAATATGCAAGTCGTGTGACCTCAAAAACTGCAGTACATGGGAGGCAAAAACTAAAATTACAAAATGGTTGCTGACTTTAAATTATGACGCCACCGAAGCCATTCTAAAAATTCAAAAATAATTAAGGTCCTTTTTCCCCCTTTTAATACCTACGAGTATATACCTACTCCCTTATTTATTTCTTATATATAAAAACTATGTATGTGCAGTTAAAATTTAAATAAATAAATTATATATTACATAATTTTATATTTATGTTTATTATATCTTATATTTACACACATGCAGGAGTCTTCTAAAATAAATAATATTAATTTCACTTTGTTTTAGTTACTAAAGTTTTGGTTTATGTCATTAGACTTGAATTATTTAAAGACTAACAGTAAATAATAAATAAATACTCTATGAGAAATTGGCCCACATGTGAACTTTTACTGGCAATCAAAGATTAGACTCGCGCGTAACAAGTCTGACTTAGTGCGTAGTCTGTTGCTAATATTTAATTGTACCAAATGCTCAAATGTATATTATATTCTTCTAAATATTTTCTAGTTTGTCATAGTACTTTGTCTTGTGCTTTATATGCGAATATTTTTGTATACTTACCTACATGTTAGTATTATTTGTGTATCAATGTACTTTGAGAAAAATAAATGTTTTTGTATTTTTTGTATTTTTGACTTCAAAGGTGCCTTTTAATGGAAGTACATTGGGAGGTAGGATAGTTGCTATTTTTGCAATTTCTTCATCTGGGATATCTTAATAACTTTCATTGTATCCTTTAGAATGTCAAAATGTCTTCTGCACTTTTAATATCCCTGCCAAAGCACACATTTCTATCTAAGGCTCTTTTTACTGTGCCCCCAATACCATCGGCAACTCCTTTACCGTGTCCTGACTCGAAAAAGGACCATGTTGAGTTTTCCAGGTTCAAGTCTTTGGAGAAAACGCTGTGCAGAAAAAAATTGTGCTTTTGGCGATACGGAGATGTAGGGCCATCTGAAAAAAAATGAACCACGGCTCCTCTAGGCGTTTTTTCTTTAATAATTTCTAATATGGGCGTGAGATGAGCCCAGATAGCTTCAGGTTTGTGAAAAGTGTTGGGGGATACTGTACAAAAAGACTGGCATTGGTTGTTCCAATAAATCATGCCCGTATGCAGTAAAACTTGGCTTTTCGATGCTCCGAAATGGAGGCTTTGAATCTCCTCTGACATTTTTGTCTCATAGTTTTCCGAAAAATCACAGATTACGAGGGCTTCGTGTTCTTTTAGGTCTTTTATCGCGTTTCGGTACTGCTTTTGCTGGTGAATCACATTAAAGTAATGTTTTTTGAAATTTTCAACACTTCTCTTAAACTCTGTCATCAATTCCTTTTCAGTGCCTTTTTTGTGGTTTTTACAGTTTTTTTGTAACACACTCCTTGTTTTGTTTTCTGTAACGGTGGTCTACACGTTCCCATTATTGCCAAGTCACTTCATCGTTGTCTTTTTCGGCATTGTATTGGACTGTATATGTTTTACAGCGACAATTACCATGCATACAAGCATAAGAATTCAAATCACATGATACGTTAGCAAGAACCTCTTTCATGTCCTTTTATTCCAAAGCTCTGCTTTTCCTTAATGCTTTGAAAGCAAGATCTACGTTGCTGTGCTTTACGCACACACACGTATCCCTTCAACCTAAATGCGGAGCAAGTATGTAAAACGGCCTGTGTTTACAAAACGTTGAAAACTTATACTTTCCGCCCTCATCCTTATACATGTTGTATAAATTTTGTAGTGTGTCTAGTAAGTAGCCAATTTGCTGCTTCTTTTTGTTCTTTGTTTTACACTCTTTGTTTCCCGAAATGCAACGACTTACGTCATCTCTGTAATAAAATGTTTCTATTTCTGGAATACTAGTCTTCTTTTCCCTTTTTGGTTTTGTTCTAGCTCGTCCTGATAAACCAATTACTTTTGCTACGTATGCCTTATTATTTTTTGCGTTATAAATAATATTTTTCATCATTTTCTTTTTCAATTGTTGTTTACAATTACTGTAAGTGGTTTTTAATGCATGTTCTAGTATTTCTTCTCTTGCTTTCATTTTTTCTATTTTTGCTTCCAAATCAGCAAATTTTTTTGTGAAGTCTACTTGTGTCCTGTATAACCGTTTCCTTATCTTAAACTCTATTAATAGTTTTTGCTTCATTTTCTCTTCATATCGCGAGCATTGCAATTTAAGCTTGTTACATTTTTTTGTTAAATATCTCACCTTTTTCTTGTAACTGGTTAGTTGGTTTTCTTGTTCTTCACTGATACACTTATAATTAACAGTCTTATTTGAGTTCTGAATCCCATTCTCAGTATTTTCTCTCTCGTTTTCTTTTTTTCTCTCAGTTTCCCTTTCTCTTTGTTTTTTCTTGTAACTTTTCCATTTCAGTCTTTTGTCTTTTTTTTCTTCTTCGGTCATTTCATTAACTTTCTTTGTCCTTTGTTTCATTCTTTCAAGATGCTTTTTACGCAACTCTTCACTTTTCACGGGATCATTTTTGAGTTTCTCTTTGTAACGCCTCATCCTTTCAGCTGCGGTAAGTGGCATTTTGAAGTCTATAACAAGAAAATTAATAATATAAATTCAAAATATATTTTGCACCCTCAAATTCAAAATTCAATTCAACTCTCACCCTCAGTGACACATTCCTTGTCAATCTAATCATACACACGCACAGCAACCTTTCCCACATTCATGTACAGTTGCTACCCCTAGAAACGTCTACGTCATACAAGGAGGCTCCAGTCCAAATTTAATATTCTTAGGTCCAGCCGTTTGACGAGGGGATCTAAAAAGTCCTAACTGGGTGAATAGAATAGAATGAACAGGATAGACTCAGAGTTTTTTCACGCGTGCAAAAGAGACGGCATTAGAACAGAATCATACTATGATTCATTCGAAACGGCCTTTTTAGAGGAGCTGGGCGTTGATAGATCATGAAAATAATTCTTTTGCCGCTTTTTATCAAAAGTTTGTATATGGTTGTGGGTCAGAACCTGTGGTCAGTACAGCATGTGGTTTAATTTAATGAGCCCGTCATGAGTACACCTGTATAAGGTGAATTTCGTTGATATGACTCGGGAAGTAGCCAGAAACAAGGTTCATTGGCCCTATACGTATAAGTGAAATACGCAAAATAAACATTTAACTTTATATAGTAATTGACCCGGATTTGGTCTTGAGCAGGTAGTATACGGTCAAAATAATGGTCAGGGTCGTGAAGTCGTTCCTGACTGACCGCCGCTTCAGATTGGTGGTGGAAGACGCCATCTCGGAGGAGCGTCCCATCAAAGCTGGCGTCCCCCAAGGAAGCTGCTTGTCCCCGGTCTGCTACTCCCGGTACACCGACGACATCCCTCTGGGAGCGGGAACCCAACTCGCTCTCTTCGCCGACGACGCGGCCTATTTCGTGTCGTCATACAAGGCATACCACGCGGCGGCGAAGATGCAGCGCACCCTGGACCTGCTCCCAGACTGGCTGTCCAAATGGCGACTGTTGGTCAATGTCGGGAAGACGCAGGCCCTCAGTACCGGAAACACCAGCTGACCACCACCACTCCAACTCCACGGAGTAGAGGTCCCATGGCAGCCCCACGTGAAGTGCCTAGGAGTCACTATCGACCGGAGACTCTCAATGCGGAAACACGTGGATAACGTCGTCACCCAGGTGAAAGGAGCGCGAGCAAAACTGCGACCGCTCCTATCTTCAAGCCTTCCTCTGCGTGCGAAGCTCGGGATCTATAAGACCTATATCAGATCCCGCCTCACGTACGCTGCGCCGGCGTGGTACGCCCTAGTCTCGGAGACGAACAAAAAGCGTCTCCGAGCTCAGAAGAACCTAGCCCTTCGCACCATCGTCGGCGCGCCTCGCTACGTGAGGAACGACGTGATCGCGAGGGACTTGAAGATCGAACGCCTGGATGACTTAGTCAGCCGGCTCACGACGGGGATGTTTACGCGCGCAAAGCATGCGCCGTTCTCACATGATATTTATAGCTTTCGTGCTATTTTGTAACGCATTTGACAGTCAGATGGGCCCTGTTGTGATAAAAATTTTAATTTCTCAAAAAATCTGACTTTAACTGGAAATCACTTAGGTGTACGTAAAAATATAATATATTTAGAAGCGCATTAAGTACAAATATATGAAAAAACGAAATTTATCGGCCGGGGTGGATGGCAATTTGTTGTGTCTTCAGTGTCTGAAAAACAAGCATGCAAATTTTCAAGTGGCTGCCTGATAACTTTTTTTGTATTTTTTTCGCTGGCGTACAGGTTGCCGCGCCGCACAGTGGTCTTTTTTGAAAATCTATGCGCGTAATATTATCGTTACCTGATATTTAACGCTAAGTGTTGCTATGCAATTACCATAATACCCTCTACTACTTGGACATATGCTCCATATGTGCCATTCTACTGCTTTTTCTCGCTTGTATGTTCAATTTTTCGCAAATAAAACAAGTTAAGTTAAAAATTTATAAAATATAGAAATGTCATTTATTAATAATTCGTTTTGTTACAGTTGATTTTAAATGTTTTCTCACAGCGATGACATTTTCTCCATTCGTAGATTAATTGCGCACAAAAATTATTGATTTTATTTGTATTTTTGCCCTTAACGCTTCTTCCATTTAATTTTGTTCAAGGTTAGTCTTGTTTCTTAAATGATTTAGTACAGCTTCAAGTTTTAAAGCCAAATCTCGCTCATTTCGCCACACGTCGAAAATCTCGCTCCGCTTAACGCCTTCCGCCAGGTCAATATATTTTAAAAAGTTACTGCAAATGGGCATGATGACAAAAAAATATTTATTAGTATTTCAGTTAGATTATCAGAAAATATTGGACATGTATTTTTTCTTTTTTCAATTAAACAAAAAATGATGAAGATATAGCCCGTTGAAGTTCCGCGTGACGTCACAACTAGGTACAATTTTACTTAGAAGTGATGTCATTTTCCCCCACTCCTAAACTTTGACGCGCTTTATCTCTGTCATTTTTTGTTTGATTGACAAAAGAAAAAATACGTGTCCAATATTTATTGATAATCTAAGTGACGGACAAAATAGAATAATATTTTGTTTACCCTGTCTACAAGCCTATTGCTGCAGCTAATATGGATGTTAAAGTAAGCTTTATTGTTATACTACAAACTGGTAATCATTTTAAAACCATATACTTCTAATAGTACAAGTTCAGCGGGGCTATTATGTAACTCAGTTTCGGTTGCTAGCTACAGTTTCTATTCACCAAAAACAGATAAAAAATGATTTTCCAAAATAACCTTTAATGGGTATTGAACTATTAACGAATTGTGAAGTCATTTCAAGTGCGAACTTATTCTTAGATAAGCGGATATGTATGTTTTAGACGATAGAAACTTGGTTTGGCAACAGAGTTTACGATACAGAATCAGGGAGCTGGTCGAGAAACGTATAATTAGTAGTTGTTTTTAAGTCAGTTTGTGCCAGCCTATAAACAAAAAGATAACAAAACTTTGATATTGATAATGAACGTACCTTTGCGCATTAGTTCCATAGCAACAGCTGAAAACTTCACTTGTCCAAAAAAGCGTTATTTCACCTATAAATACGTTGATCGACTGACAGTGACGTAACAGGATGAACTCTCGCGCAAGCAAGTTACAACTTACTCGTTCGTTCTCGCGCGAACACGACAGATTATTTTTGTCTGTAATGTGTTTTTTTGTAATGTGGGCACATGGGTATTCGGCATAATTATTTGTTTACGAATCGGACATGTTAAGTTTTTTGGATTATGCATGCATATATAACATAGATTACCAAAAAGGACCTTCGTGCGCCGGCGCGGCGCCGGTTGCACCAGATAGCCGTTCATAAATTAACATTTTCGTCAGGTTCCGACACTGACAGCAGTATAGCGTATACAATTTTCAAAGCTTGCAACAGAGATGGCATTAGAACCCGTGTTGCGACCAAAGACATTGTTATTAAGACTGTGCACTGTCCAATGTTTGCTCAACTAAACTAGATTTTATTTCCTTATATGTAGATAAGGTTGTAATTATTATGATACCATTTTCAAGCGAAAAACGAGCCGAGCGGGATGGCTGTCGCTACTCGTGTATCCTTGTCTAGCAAGTTGCCAGTGAAATTTAAGTCATTTTGTTAATGAAAACTGGTGATAGTACTCGTCCATATGAACAACTTTTACTATGAAGCCAATCCTGAAATCGCGAAAAAAATATCAGCTGTTCCATAGAAAAGTTAAATACCAAACCGACCAAAATCTATGAAACAGCTGATATTTTTTTCGTGATGACAGGGTTCGCTTCAAAGTAAAAGTTGTTCATATGGACGAGTACTATGACCAGTTTTCGTTACCAAAATGACTTTCTCACGGCGTATAATACAATATACTTATATAAGGTGGAATCGAAATACCTGCCACGGATGAAATAGGAGATACTATTATGTTTATAGATTACATTAGTGAAGAAATTTCGTACCCCGGAATAGTTAAATAAATTTGAGAAGGTAAAGTAATTAAATAAACATTTTCTTCATTCTGCATAACGTGGTTCACAAATTACGCTTGACGAGTCGTTTAGTCAATGATAACAATTGCTATCTCTTTCTAACCGTTCAATGAATGAAATTCATTTAATTGTATGAAACCGTTAGGTAGTAGTCGCAAAACTTCAATGAAGTTGTCAAAGGACGCCGCTCTATCCGAGCGAGCCGCTCGTCAAATAGTCAAAGGGCAGACCGCCTGCCGCCACCCCGTCCCCCACTACCCCTTTCGTCGCACGCGCTTGTTTTTGTTTGTTGTTGTGCCCCCACCCCAGTTCGCTGTTTTCGCTGGTCGCAGAGGTGCGTATCTCGCGCGCATTCTTTAAAAATGCCTCCTAGACCACGATATTCAAATCAAGAATATCTTGAGATGGTATCGTGCTACCGCGAGTGTAACAACGTAACCGCGCATGCAGTAAACCTATACGAGCAGAGATTTGGTTTACGAGTGAGCCATCATACCATTCTGGACGCCGTATACAGATTTCGAGAGCATGGTCGCTTTGACCCGCCTCCGGTTGACGCAGGCAGGCCTCGATACTCAGCCGAATTTGAAGAGGAAGTGTTAGACTTTTTCCGGCGTCACCCTCTTGCTAGCACCAGGGACGCTGCTAGAGTGTTTGATGTGAGCCATTTCTACGTGCGGCAACTTCTTAATCGGGAAGGGCTCCATCCTTACCACTTCTTAAGAGTGCAAGAATTGCAGCAACAAGACTACGCGGCTCGACTCGCATTTTGTCATTGGGTTAGAGAAGAACGTCGCAACATTATGTGGACCGACTAGTCCACTTTCACACGGGTTGGAATGTTCAATATCCACAATGCGCATTTTTGGACCGAGACGAATCCTCGTGTTGTTCGGCCTGACCACTTTCAGATACGATTTAGTGTTAACGTGTGGGTGGGCATACTCGGCAATAGAGTTCTTGGACCAGTTTTCTTGGACAGACTGAACGGGGAAACATATCTTCGCTTACTGCGAACCCGTGTAAGCAGAATGTTGGAACGTATACCTCTTGAAGAAATAAGTGGACTGCACTTCCAACATGATGGAGCACCAGCTCATTTCGCTGTGAACGTACGTGACTATTTGAATGGTGTGTGGTACGGTGGCGAGAGGTGGATCGGCCGAGGAGGGCCAGTGCCGTGGCCTCCTCGCTCGCCTGATTTAACCCCATTAGACTTTTTTTATGGGGTCGTGTAAAGGACCTTGTGTACGGCCAAACCGGACATGATATTAGAACTGTGCGAGAACTAAAAAGGCGCATCAAGCGCGCTTTTCAGCAAGTAAAAAGTGAAACTGACACCTTAAATAAAGTGCAAAGACATGTACGCAAGCGTGCCTACATTTGTGTGCAACGCGAAGGCGGACTTGTGCAGCAGTTTTGTAGATAAATAATACTGTTGTAAATTATGCAAATAACTGTAGCTAAGGTGTAATTGGTGTAAATAAGGTACAATTGGTGTAAAAATGCAAAGACAGAACATAATGTTTTTGTGTAATGTGTACCTACGGCAAAACATAATCAGGAGACCCGGCTTTAAGTGTGATGGGAAGTTTACCATCTTATTACATCAGTTTTTATCTGCGGAATGAATTAGAGGAATGCAATAACTGGTAAGTGCACTTTTAAACTTTTGCCTGCGTATTATTGGGTACTGGTTGGCCAACAGATCCAGCCGTTTGGAAATTTAACAGTACCCTAATTAGTTAATTTACCGGTGTCTTAATGACCAATGACGAAGAGTAATTTGCAATGTATTTCGTATTTACATCTACTTTGCGTGTGAGCGTAAGCACATTGGAGAGGCATGCAATGGCACCTATTCTCGTGTAGCACTTTTAAATTTCGAGCTAAAAAAACCCAAGAATTTTCATAGCAAAATAGACCTTAACGCGGAGGGATGACAGTTAAATGAGCTTGTATTATTTTGGGTTTTCACAACTCTACATTTAAGTTTGTGCTACACAGAATAGGTACAAATATCTCTACCTGGTAGAGACGAACTGGGCAGCTGATTTCATTCATTGAACGGTTAGAAAGAGATAGCAATTGTTATCATTGACTAAACGACTCGTCAAGCGTAATTTGTGAACCACGTTATGCAGAATGAAGAAAATGTTTATTTAAATACTTTACCTTCTCAAATTTATTTAACTATTCCGGGGTACGAAATTTCTTCACTAATGTAATCTATAAACATAATAGTATCTCCTATTTCATCCGTGGCAGGTATTACGATTCCACCTTATATAGTATTGTTGAGTTTCTAACGGGTTAGAAAAGACCAATGAGTGCCAATACCCATCTCGCTTGGCTCGTTTTTCGTGTCGTAGTGCACAGTCTTGTTCTCTATACAATGTCTTTGGTTGCGACCCCTAGCTTATGAACGTAGCCCAGGAGTACATAGTGGAATTAAAATTTATAAAATTAAATAAAAATTTATAAACAGCATACACACACGTTTTCAGGCACCCGCTGTTTCAATCGGATGCTTTGCGGCTATTTTATTTTTCACCCCCCCCCCCCCCCCTCGTTTCCTAACGCGCGGTTCCACAATAGGTATCCGGGTGCTCAAATACCGCGAGCCATCCGGCTGCCTCTTGGATACTGCAACGACACATCATTGCTTTAACTATAATAAACATGTACTTCAAGTTTTTCGAATTTAATAACTGCAGACTGTCCTTAATTCCGCTCAATACCTTATAGATCTTTGGTTTTGTTTTAGAATCCAAGTACAGGACTGAGTTCAGTTCGATCGCTCGTTTACGCCTGGCGATTATGACATCTCTTTTGCACGCGTTGATTTTGTATATTTTATGCTATTCTGCTGTCAGTGATGAGCGGGCGATCAAACTGAACGCGGCCCAGAACTTGCAAGAAAATAAAAATCTTGGACGAATCCGTTTAAAATTGTTGCCATTTTCTGGAAAATCATACACAAACTTTTTTTTCTGGCTACGGTCACTTTCTACCATTTTGCCACAGATCAATTCTATATTGAGGAAATTAATAAAAGAAAAGAATCATAGCACAGCACTACTAATTTATTTCATCTGTTATCACAGCACAGGAGGCACAGAGTAACATAAGAAATTATGATACAGCGTTCCGAATGGGGATAGCAGTGCTTTAAGTTCTCACGCCCATCAAGTCATTCCGAATAGGAAATGGCGTACATCACTGATTAAACTTTTGATCCATTCGGAACTCTTTTGTACACGACACGTGGATGATTAGACTTTTCAGTGTCAGAAAAATTAACCTTAAACACAATTTTGATAACGTTACGTGAACTGTAAACTTAGGTCCATGAAGTGAACTAAAAACTCTGATTCATCATTTAATATTAAACTCTTATACTAAGAATATCCCTTTTTTGAAATTGCCGCCGGCCAGCTGTCATTTTTGATAGATCACTCAAAGTTCTCACGCTCAGAAGCATGGGCGATAATAGCACAACATGAAGGCCTTAATGATGTCATTAACAACGTCATATCAACTATTTTAGGGCTATCATTATCGGGCTAACGTTGACTCGGAATGACGATAGATGGGATGTAATCGATTAAGTTTTGAATCGGAACGCGCTGGAGTGAGCGACAAATATAAGAAACAAATTTAATACCTGAATATCTAGTAAGTAGCTACTTGTGTGCTACACAACATTTGTGTACTCAATAATGATTTGGTAGCATTTGAACCATTGGTAAATAGAAATCAGCGTAGAGGCAGGCTCATTGTTGCTGGTAGAGATCAGGGATGTGCCAAACGTGATAGAATCATGAATGCATTGCCAATGCGCCTAAATTTGTGAATATATTTGTGTCGATAGATATCAAACTTGCCTAAGTCCAGTTCCGTTCATTTCAACTTTTATTTGTTCATTTAATTCAACTCAATATGGCGGACTTTTGTGACAAAATCAATTTAACCTATGTCCACAGCTTCACGAAGAAAATAAGGGTCAAAGTCGAAACATTTTTTCAATCCAGCCTAAGTCGCACGTAGATTGCAAATCATAAATGCCTAAGTCCATTAGAACCAATCACACGCCGTCTCTAGACTGTCATGGCCACCATTCCTGTTTTATTGTCATGCGAGACACTGCGTTATTCCGTGTTTTTAATTAATAATGGAATATCTAATAAATACTGTGCCGCCAGAGTTAGCAAGGAAGAAGCAGAAAACCAATAGCAAGCAAAACATTAAAGAAAACCGGTAAGTTTTAAGTAGTTTTAAGCACTAAATCTGATTTCTTTCTAAAAGTACCTACGTTGAAGTACCCATAGATAGCGATGACGTCACGGTGTTGAACAGGGCCGGACCGTTTTGGTTGTAGGGATTAATAGATTGCTATTCGTTCATACGACTTTTTTAAATCAGTGAAATAAATACCAATGGACTTATTTATTTTTGAGGTACGTAATTAGGTATGTTATGTATGTATGTACCTACATCTTTTTTTTTTTACTTTTAAATTCCAGTAAAATGGCTTACTTACCAACGTAACAAATCGGAACTTCATCGTCTACGACCATACTTTGTGTTTTTTTTTATTATCCTAAATTAATTATATTTTTGTTTACAGGTACTCCGCAAAATCTTTACCTAAAAAGCCCAAATGTAAACACCCCACAAAAGGCAAATACAAATGTGAAACTTTGACTTCTAATAGCCTTTTCCATTTCCATAAAAAATTCTATAGCAGCAACAAAAAAACTGACCAAGATAATTTTTTGATAAAATATATAAGTACAAAGCCAGTGCTCCGAAAGCGACCCAGAAAAAATGCTAGAAACCCAAAATGTTTTTCTAACCATTTCTTTGTTCCTGATCACAAGAGTAAAGAACTTATTCCCGTATGCCTGCAAGCCTTTTGTGACATTCTGAGTATAAAACAGGGGAGAATAAAAGGCGTCACTAAAAGATTTTCTGAAACTGGAACTAGTGCATCTGAGAGAAGAGGAGGAGACCGCAAGAAATTTGCATTCAGATCAAAATTAGAGTCCGTTCAGAAATTCATAAAAAAATTCAAACCTTTGGATTCACATTACTGCAGGGGCAAAATTAAACAGAGAATTTACCTCGACCCGAGTCTCAATATTTCTAAGATGTACAAAATGTACGAAGATCAGGCCATGCCCGGATTTTCGGTAACAAAATCTTATTTTAGAAAGGTTTTCAATACCACTTTCAACATCGGGTTTGGATCGCCCAGACAAGATGTTTGCTCCGATTGCCTGCAGTTTTTGGAAAAACTAAAAAGGACCCCAAGCAGCGCAGAAAAAGAAACCATACGTGCGCAATATTTAATTCACAAGACACGAGCAAAATGCTTTTTCCAACTATTAAAAGATAAAGACCCAGAAATACTTATTTTATCATTCGACTGCCAAAAAAATTTACCAATGCCCAGGGTGCCCGATCAATCGACTTACTATTCGAGGCAGTTATATATATATAATTTTACTATTGTTCAGGGCAACTCCAAATCCAGTTTGACGAGTGAAAATGTCAGCTCATATGTGTGGACTGAAGATACGGCATTAAAAGGTTCCAACGAAATATCATCATGTGTTTATCACTGCCTGAATCGATTGAATATGGAAGGGAAAAAAATCATCAGACTTATGGCCGATGGTTGCGGTGGCCAGAATAAGAACTCGACATTAATTGGGATGGTTTGTAAATGGCTACACGACACGCAGTATGATATTTCCAAAGTGGAGATAATTTTTCCAGTAACCGGCCACAGCTTCATACCTCCGGACAGAGTTTTTGCGCTAACCGAAAAAAAAATTAGACGAATAGAAAACATTTTAAATCCAGATGACTACATTAGTTTAATGTCATCTAACGCGACTATCTTTCGTGTAGTTGATGAAGTGCCAGTGTTCGACTGGAAGGAGGCTTCCAAAACAGTATTAAAAAATACCCAGAGCCTGCACTTCCAAATAAGCAAGTGTAAAAAAATTGTGATCGAAAAACAGTCAAGAAAAATTTTTGTACGTGGTGAATTGTCTTACAGAAATGAAATTGGGCAACTCTTGCCAATTACAAAAAGAGGAAAAAAGATTTCACAAATATTACCCGAAAGACTACAGGGGACTGTTGCCATCAAACAAGAAAAGCGTGATGACGTGAATAAATTATTAATTAAACACTTTGGTGAACAGTGGAGAGATATTTCAGAATTACAATATTTCAAAAATGTCCTATCTGCACCTAATCAGGATACCGAAAATGCGGATAACGGAGATTCTTTTTTACCAGACCAGCATATTCCGGAAGAGATATTTGACTTTGTTTGACCTTTTTTTCTTCGTTGACCTTAATTTTCTACATAAACTGACTAAATAATATAATTCTAATCTATTTTATTGTATATCCTGAGTTCGTCCCCTGATTAATTAAATTACATCATTCATGCCTAAGTCCTAGTATTCTATTTCATACTCGCCAATGTCCAACGCCCTATTTATCAAAACCGACTAAATCCATTACTGTTAGATCATATCCGCTTAAGTCCATACTTATTTCATCAATTTTTAATGTTTTTCTAAGAGAACTTATTTTGCTGTGTATTTATTTGGCATTGCCAGCTAAGTATTCGTATCACTGAACATTATTTCTAAAGATTTTATAGGTAAAAGTTGAAATTGTCAAAAAACGTCATTCCCCATAAAATTGTTAGACGTGACTTAGGCGCTTTTGGTATGTATCGACACATTTGTTAACCCGGCAATATTATTTGTAATATGACCATTATGGCAAGCTTGTAATGACAATTTTTTAAATGTATAGTCGTCATCTCTAATTATTTTTTCCGATTGTATTACCATATGTAAAAAAATACTGGAAGCTAATCTAATAAATATAACTTAACATTAAGATAAGGTTACTTTGTAATGAAAACAATACTGTTTCTTATAATAATTATATTAAAGTTTCAGTCTTTTTAATCTGTTATTTCAGCTAGAATCTTGAAAATATATAAGCACCATGCACAGACATTCAATATAATTTGAACCCTGTGGCATTATGTAGAAAATGAGTGTTAATACATTTCACCTGAATCAAGTAATTCAACTCAGAACCGCCAAGAGTGGCGTAATATTGGAGAGGCCTTTACCAGTTTGCCATTACACAACACAATAAGGCTTTTTGAATAACTATTGATATTTAAATGTTCTGTTTCGATTCATTAGTGAAAGGCGGGTTTTTCACTATCCAACTGCTAAACAGCTCTTACATACAAATATCACTAAAATCAAATTTTGGAGAGAGCTATGCTAATTATTACTTACTTTTATTAATAAAAATTGTTTTAAGGAAATCCATTTTTTCTTTGTGCTGCTCCTGTTTCATTTTTAAATATTTTTCAAACCTCTCTTCTTGTCTTTTTTGCCTTTCTTGGTCTCGTTGCTCTCTCTCTCTCTTCTGGTTTTCTCTTCCTTTCTGAAAGGATATGTTCAATCAATTCAGAGTCTTTTCTCTTTCTGGACGGCTTTACTCTTTCATTAGGGACTGTAAGGACCGATGGCTCAGCATCTGTTGCAATAGCTGGTGGAGAGACCCAGGCACATTTGTGGAATATTTCGTCCATTATCTGCAAAAAAGATATAAAATTTAAATTAAAAGTTACCTTACACGTCAAAACCTGAAGGTAATCACAATTTCACTAGAAACTAACATGTGATTTTTTGCCATAAACTGTTTGTAAAATCAGTCATAATGCAATA
This sequence comes from Ypsolopha scabrella, assembly GCA_910592155.1. Taxonomy (NCBI): domain Eukaryota; kingdom Metazoa; phylum Arthropoda; class Insecta; order Lepidoptera; family Ypsolophidae; genus Ypsolopha; species Ypsolopha scabrella. The sequence goes on along the minus strand of OU342968.1, from coordinate 9,294,081 downwards.
AAAATAAACTAACATTGTGACCTATTCTCGTGCAGCAAACCTAGAGTTGAAAAACCTTAAATAATACAAGCTCATTTAACTTCTATCCATCTGCGTTAAAGCCTATTTTGCAATGAAAAGTTTTAGGTTATGGCAGCTCTAAATCTAATATTTGCTACACGAAAATAGGTGTCATTATGATTTACTTAATTACTTATAGGTATTTTGTTACATATCTAAGAGAACTGTAAATAATAGAGAATATTGTTAGGTATTACTCACATCATAATGAATCCAGTCTCTTTTATCTGATCCTGATTTGGTGTTGTGGTCATGCACTCTCTTGTATGTCTTTTTAGGCTCAAAAATTTGGATTGGCACTGGCCTACTGTCAGAATATACTTGTCATTAACTTCCTTCATTTTTCCTGCCATTTTTTTCCATATTTCTTTATGGGTTTTCCCAGTACTTCCATCAAAATTGTCTTTGTTATCTTCATATAAAGACAATAATAAGTCCACACATGGCTTGGTCCACATATAAAGACTTTTAGTTGTTTCTGGAAACAAAAATACCACACACAATCAAAATTAATTATAAAATGCTTTTTTGTGTAAACAACAAGCAAAAAATTCCCAGGAGATCCAGCTTAAGTGGAACAAAGTATCTTGAAGTTATTATTAGAGTGCATTACAAACCAGAAAAGATAAATTAGAAACAAATGTAAAGACAACATTTGTTTCTAATTTATCTTTTCTGGTTTGTAATGCACTCTAATAATAATATTTAGAGTATTCCAAAGCGATGGATTATATTGATTCCGCGACATGTCCAGTGTCTGCTGAGAGTTCACATTCCAATTCAGGGTCTGCTGGGAGTAGAGATTCCGATTCAACAGCAAGTTGAGCATGGGCTTCTCTTTTTTTATTTTCAATAAGGCTACTTAAATAAGTTTGATCTGAAAATGCATAATAAATTACTTTGGTTCGTAATAAGTAATATTAAATGTTAGATCAACACCACTTTTTAACAGAATAGTGCAACTTAACCTTTGAAGCTGGATGATATTGACTCTGATTCAATTTCAAAGTTATATTTCTTTTTAGCGACTTCACAAACACATTCACATAAAGGAATTCTTCCATTTCGAAGATGGAACTTTTCAAAATTTTTCTGAACTGAACGAAAATCAGGAGCGAAAATCATTTTTGACATTTCATTCCGTTCAACGCTCTCATCGCCTCACCTCCGACGCGTGAGCCACAAAAGTCATACGAATGAATGAAGACATTTGCTTCATTCATGGATTATTTGCCATTCACCTCATTCTTAATCGATTTTTAACGATGTTATTCTATTTCGGACCGTACGGATAGTCTTTCGAATGGGAATCCATCACTGCTTAAACTTATGATCCATTCGGAACACTTTTCTACACGACGTTGATGATTACACTTGTCAGTGACAGAAAAATTAACCTTAAACACAATTTTAAGAAATTTTATCACATTACGTGAATACCAACAAATATACTTTAACTACGTGTTGTGCAAGAGTTATTTGCACCTCATTGAGAGCAATCATTACTTGTTGGTTTGTTCTTTCGTCAAAAATCCTTTTTCTTGGCTCGTAATTATTTGGTACTGTAAACTTAGGTCCACGAAGCGAAACAAAAATTTTGATTCATCGTTTAATATTAAACAAACCTATACTAAGAATAGCCCATTTTTGAATTTGCCGCCGGCCGGCTGTCACTTTTGATAGATCACTGAAAGTGCTTACGCTCAGAAGCATGGGTGGGTGATGATAGTATAACATGGCGGCCTTAATGATGTCATTCACGACGTCATAACACTATCGTTATCGGGCTAACGTTGACTCGGAATGACGATAGACGGGATGTAATCGATTATGTTTTGAATCGGAACGCGCTGAGATGAAAATCTGACTTGTTTGTTTGATTGGAGTTGCAAGGAAAATAATAGATCCATTTGAAATGTTCAAGCAAAGAAAAGTAGTGAATTTAGCATCTAAATCGTGGTACGATTTCCTCTCGTAATGGTTTTGTAGGTAATAAATCTATGAGTGATCCTCCATCAATGATCGATTTTCAACAACAAACAGATGTCAAGAAAGGTTTTTCTTTCAGGTTTTTGAGGTTTTCCTCAGATACGTAAGGATTTTGGACGGGGGATTGTTAGCCGGTCGTACACAATGTATCCATAGTGTCGGTAACTAAGCAACATGGCAAGGGACGGTGACTTGCCTACCATTTTTCATCCGAAGCGCGTACGCGCGCCGTCCGTGATCATCACGAGTGAGGAGGTGGTTGACGCGGAGCGCGGTGGCGGCGACACCGATCGGGAGCGCCCCAATGGGCCCCCGACGCCACTGAGCCCGCGCGCGCCACTCACACCTCAGACTTCTGTTTCTTCTGCTCCACCTCTCACAACTCAGGGGTCCTTACAACACGGGTATAGTGAATCCGCAGCAAGCAGCCAGGATGAGGAGCGGCAGCTGCGTGATAAACGATGCCCTAGATCCTGTTGCTCTAAAATGGCCAAGAAGGTAGTGAATAAAACATACCTTTGTCTTTTGATTGTTTTAGTAATTATATGATTCACTTTATCTAAAGTTCTAGTAACCTAGTGCAACAAGAAGTCTGCTAAGTTCTGGAAGCTAAAATAATTAATGACTAACTAGCCTTTTGCCTGCGGCTCAGTCTGCACTGAATAGAATCTCTCATGCCCCCTTATCAACACTGACCAAACAGTGCTCAGCTCCGTGTCTAACTAAACATACTTACCTGTTGTACCAGGCAACTGCATTAAAATCCATTGATTCTTAGGTAGTTATTAGAATAATTCCATTTAGTATCTTCTGAAAAGAACTGAAACATTTACCAACCAACTCCTTATGTTTCAGATCTACTACGGCATCTGTGTGACCTGTCTGCTAACAGTTTCCTGGGTGACAGCAACCCACTGCATCAAGCACATGTATCTGCAGCAGTATCCTCTCAATGGACATGGAGCTATCTTGAGCACAGAAACTTCAGCTGTCGCTTATACTGTCAATCTTACTTCGAGACATCACTCTCATGTATGTTGATGATGATGGTATTGTTCTATGATCTAAGCCAGCCAGTTTCGGTTAGCATAAAAAATACTATAATGAGGAGCAACAAATCAAAGGGTATTTACCTCCCACCATCAAAAAAAGAATGCTATGAAACGGATTTTCATCCTTTTTATACCTTCTAACTTATGTCAAAACTTGATGTATCAAATTGTATTAGGTACATCCTAAATTATAAAGACAAAATGTGCCTAATGTTTCAAAAAATTTTAAATCCACCAATCCTCATATGCAATATGACTTATTTGGTTGTATGTATTTGCAAAGTCTGATGCATGTTATTTCAATATTAATTTGTGACTCTGAAGTAGGATTTAAAAGGCAATAGGAACAATCGTTTCAAATCTGGAATTTAGTGCATGTGGTATGGCAGTGAGCAGTTTACTAGCAGGCTGAGTAGGCTTGAGCCTAGAGTGGCGGGTTTTAGAAGCTTTTGTTTAAAAAGGGCCAAAAATTATCTGAGATTATTGAAGTCAGAAAAGTTAAATGCTTTAGCTCCTTTGTGCATGGAGTCTGACTTAAAATTAATCTTGATTACTTACGACCATATTATTAACTAGCTTTTGCCCGCGGCTCCGCCTGCGTGTTATTCGGTTTAACGATATGCTTTTTTCCGGGATAAAAAGTAGCCTATGTGTTAAGTTAGGGTATAAGCTGTATCCATTCTAAATTTCATCCAAATCCGTTCAGCCGTTTTAGCGTGAAAGAGTAACAAACATACACACACACATATATTACTAGCTTTTGCCCGCGGTTCCGCCCGCGTGTTATTCGGTTTAACACCTAGGTTACTTTTTTCCGGGATAAAAAGTAACCTATGTGTTAAGTTGGGGTATATGCTATATTGATATAAGTGAAAGAGCAACAAACATACACACACACACACACACACAAACTTTTACATTTATAATATTAGTGTGAAGTGTGATGAGATAACATAGCCTTGTCTTATTTCACCACAAACGATTAATTTCCGAGTTAATTAGACACCTGTTGTATAAAATAACAAAGCCTTGTCTTACTTCACCACAAACGATATGGACCGCCCTAATTAGACACTGATTTTTCAATGATATTGATCTATCCTACAGGAACCATGCATTTTTCCGGGATAAAAAGTAGCCTATATGTTAAGTTAGGGTATAAGCTATATCCATTCTAAATTTCATCCAAATCCGTTCAGCCGTTTAAAGAGTAACAAACATACACACACACACACACACATGCACTAACTTTCGCATTTATAATATTAGTAGGAGTAGGATATAGTGTAATAGTGTGATTAGTGTGAATTAGTGTGATAATTTTGCCAACGAAGATCAAATCACTATTTACTTTACTTCGAAAGCTTTTAACAAAATTTATTATTTTTAAACTGTTTGTGAACAATAAAGATTGTTTATTTCGTTTACGAATCTCTACATTTTTGTGTAATAATAAGTCATACATTAATTATGGAACTTTGATTAGCTCAGAAATATACCTAAAATAATTTGTGCAATTTCAACAGAATTCAGCTACATAAAAAAATACTAGGCATAAGGACAGCAAAATTTTACAGCCTTACTTGAAAAATGTGTAATTCCGCCACCTTGTCATGGTCAAATAAAAAAGAAAACTTTTTGAAAGTGCAGCTGTCTTGCATGCCAATCGCAGTGGCGAGCCGCATAGCACTTCTGATTTGTACCCTCATGTAGTAAGCTCCAAACTTCGAGCTCTGCAATATCGCGCGAAGGCAAGAAGCTCGGATCAAGATCAAGCACAGCAGATCTTTGTGTAGCTGAGCCTTTTCAATGAGAAGGAATACTTCATAGTGCAAGGAACTTTTCATCCGTTTAGTTTGCGAAAATTCTAATAGTAACTGGCTGTCCAGCTGACATATGTAACAAGTCTGACTCTTTTTTGAAGATATTTATTTATTTAATATGGCACACAAAACTATATCTACTATTATTGAATATCGAATAAACATTATGGCATCTGAAACATTTCAATTTTCATCTGTCCTTTAAATAACGTTTTGTTTCAGCACCTCTATAACGCGCCGTTCTTCACGGCCTGGTTTTGCACCAACTGGCTGATATTCTTCTACCCGCTTTACATCATTGTGATGCTGATACACAACAAGTGCAAGTCCACCAATGACATCGTCTCCGACGCCTTTAGGGACTTCAGAGAGAAGGGGTTTACCTTCGGTATGTTGGTTTTTGTTCTTTGAGACACAAATTCTTTAACTTTGTGGAATAAAATTATACCTATAAATTGTACCTACTATCTACGAGTATTTGTGTGCCACTTGTGCTGACAATATTTATGCCGTGGCTTCTGAAGTCTTTTCATACGGCAGATTTCGCCGTGCATACTACATTTAAAACTGATGCCATTGTTTGTTGGCGTTTCCCAATTATTCGCAATATTAGGTGGTAGAGCTAATGTGCCGGGCTCGACTGTGGAGGTACCACCATCTTACTCGGAAACCCTCCCGAAGTTATTCGAGGAAGAGTAAGAGGACAGCTCTCAGGCAAAAAACCATGCGGCCCACCATTGCCTGGGACCGATGGATGGCGGTATATCCATCCCCAATTGTTGGGCTTTATATAGAACAGACTGGTGACGGGCAGCGGCGTCACTGGTGTAAGGGTTACGGCACCGCGCTCACCAACCCGCCTGCCCAGCGTGTGTGAGTATGGGCATTTCTTCCAGGAGGACCGCCAAGAGTGGCGAAATCGTGGAAAGGCCTATGTCCAGCAGTGGACGAAACAGGCTGATGGATGGATGGATGGTATCGCAATTTGCTTCTTTCTTACTTGAATGATATCGTGAGGATTTGAACGAAAAATATTTACTAAGACAAAATAGAAAGAAAAATGAATATCTTGACAGATGTCTATCTCTTGCAGCCCGCTTTCTCAGTCGCTGCAGCCTTTTCTGCCTTCTGTGGGTGGTGACAGCCTACATGTACACTTACTCTCTCAAGATCCTTCTCTCTACCGACGTGGTGGCTCTCTTCGCGACGAATGTCTCCTGCATATACCTGCTCTCGTGGGTTATCCTGCATGAGCAGTTTGTTGGAGTAAGGGTGAGTTGGGTTTGAATTTACATCGCTTCTTTTGTGTTCCACTCAGGGCCTCTTGAAACATTTTAATTATTTAGAGCAAATCGGCCACATAGCGATTCTTTCGCTTTGACTCTACTAGTATGTAATTTAATCGAATTTATAATTGGATAAACTATTTAAAATACATAGTAACGAGCGCCACTAAGCTGTACAACTGAAAACCTCATCCAAATCCGTTATGTAGTTTTTACGTATATCGCGAAAATCTTTTGCGGATAAAACCCTACTACCTACTTACGATTTTAATATGAATGAACAACATAGATATATTTCCGTGTGAACATTTAATAACTAGGTAATAAACATGATGGACAATTTACTGGCAAGGCAATCGACATGCGATATCAATGTTGCAGTAGTAGGCAGCCGCCACTTTAAAATAGTCCTAGACTAGGTCAATAGGTCAGACTACAATCTACTTGTTTCGTTCTATATCGCCTCTGTGATTTAATGGTGTGTATATATGAGTTCACGTTTTTAACCCAGTGTGTCTGCTTTAAAGACTCAATATTTTTTCTTCAATGGCACTTTTATTGTATAAGGTACCGTGAATTTCGTCTATGCATCTAAATTCATACTGGAGACTTGGTAAGCGGTCAGGATCAACGTTTAATGACCCTGTTTGCGAAATACGAAAAATATTTTTTGTTCCTCTTGTTCAAGAACAACCTCGACTCAATTAGTATAAGTCTAAATTACATTTTGCTTATTTCACAGAAAGGTTCATGACCACTTACCGTGTCTTCGGTACTAATTTGGCTATATAAGCGAAAGTCATCTTATACTTATAGGTGGTGGGCAACCCACCGTTTTTTCAGTAAAAATATCAGTACCAGATGATGGCCATCATTGCCATCTTCATCATTGGAGGTCAGTAGGGTAAATTGCTTGCGATCCGTTGTTTTATCCTTCAATCCTCTGAAGCTTTTTGATAGATAGAGGTCTCATACGTTGGTCAATAACGAAAACCAAGTGGGAAAAGGGTTACCAAAGTCACCATCTTTGTACGATCGGGAAAAGGTACGCTGACCCACCCACCCTTACTACCAGGCAATTAGGGTGAAAAGTCCAAACAATTCATCATGCTTTATACATTTAACAATTGTATTTATCTCAAATGCCATGTGGATCGCATAAATGTCCTATCACTCTGCAGGACGGTTTTGCAGGCCAGCGCAGGTGATAGTGATCTGATCACAATATTTTTTTTGTATTAATTTTTTTGGTAGGTGTATAATTTCTCTTTAGCTTAAGGACAAACATTTAAGGTGGTAACGGAGAATCTCGGTGTAAATTGCACATCATAATATTGTTTTCCTTACTTCTGAATAAAAAGTATGCAATAAATGCGTTTTATAGCAATTTGCGCAAACTGATTGTTAATAGTTAGGTGATCACATGAAAATTATTCAATTTTATGCGTAACATTTTAGCTGCATTACATTACAACTGTAAACACGCTTTTAATTTTGTTAATGTAATGCAAACAAAATTTAATACATTAAAGTACGTAATTTTTTGTAAAGACTTTATTATTAATAAACTATTTCCGCAAGTTGCTTTAAAACACATTTATTGCATACTTTTTATTCAAAAGTAAGGAAAACAATATTATGATGTGCATTTTGTACCGAGGTAAAAAGTTACCCCCATAAGTAGAAGGTAAGTGTCCGTGCACTATACCTAGTTAAGATACATTTGTTTGAAACTGGAATATTTCGGAAATGCACTCTAATAATAATATTTAGAGTAGGTATTTCAAATCGATGGATTTCGCAATAAAAAACATAATCTTATTTCGTAGTAAATTGTGTTTCAATAAAATTACATATAAACAACAAAAATTATATATTGCCTTTCCTTTTGCCCACGTCTTCCTTCGCCCGCGTTGTGGCAGTAAAAACTTGATATCCTGTATCACAAAATCCTTTTTTAGCAGGTGCCTGTGTATTTATTTTATGGAACTTACCTGTCAGATTTAAAGTTTATATGTTCTTGGAAATCATGATAGTCAGTGGGTGAGTAATATTTATTTATTTATTTATTTAATTAGATACATTTGGAGAAAATACATAAAACATTGATGGTGGGAGATATTATAGGTACAGTTCTGATGTACATTCCTTATAAATACATAAAACATTGATGGTGGGAGATATTATAGGTACAGTTCTGATGTACATTAATCATAAATGTATACATCCTTCGCAATTAAAATATTTAAAAACTATACGAAAGAAGTCACGCGGGGGAGAGTAAGAGAACAACTCTCAGGCAAAACCAGGCGGCCCACCATTGCCTGAGACCGATGGATGGCGGTATATCCATCCCCAATTGCTGGGCCTTATATAAAACAGACTGGTGACGGGCAGCGGCGTCACTGGTGCAAGGGTTTCGGCACCGCGCTCACCAACCCGCCTGCCCAGCATGTGTGAGTATGGGCATTTCTTCTAGGAGGACCGCCAAGAGTGGCGAAATCCTGGAAAGGCCTATGTCCAGCAGTGGACGAAAGAGGCTGATGGATGGATGGATGGATACGAAAGAAAACAAAGATTAACTTCTAAAATAATACACATGCATGACAGTAGAGCTTAAGATAAAATATGAACTTATATAATTAACACAATGATGTAACATTAACAATTTTTTGTTTGTATCAGTTGAGTGAGTCGGAGAAGTCATCGATGTCGGGATCTTTTGTAGAAATGGTTGCATAGCTTTGGCAAATTCTGTTGATGGGGGAATGTGTGCCGGTGTTGGTTCTGGCTTGGGGTCCTTCTAAGATTTTTGTGATGGGTTGTCGTGGAAAGTTCTAGGGAGCAGTTAAAGAAATTTTCCCTAAAATATCGCTGCAAATGGTTTTATCATTGATGGTTTTATGCAGGAAAATGAGGTCATGCATAGTGCGGCGGTTTCTTAGTGAAGTCATTTAAAAAAATTGTAGGCGTTGTTCATATGGACATCTGTATTCAATATTCCACTTTTATATACAAGGTGACATTCATTTATGCAGCCTAATTCATACTCAAGGTTTCGTAAGTGTTACGGATCAATAGGTAACAATTCTTCATAAAATTTAAAAATTTAATTTTATCCTTTCATATTTTTCTATGGTCGACCTCACTGAAGAGACATAGCATAAACTCTTCATTTTTGTTTATATTTATTAAAATATAGTTTACATATTATGTGGTAATATAATATTTCCTATGCTTGCGTCAGCTTGTGTGTCTTTGTTAAAGATGTCCAGAATGATCAGGCTTACATCTGGAATTTAAAGCTTGACCAGTAAAATAAAAAACCTGCTTTCGGAGCGCCACATTTTCTTTTATGATGGTCACACTCATATTCCCATACGCAAACAAATAAACAACACCACGCTTTTACAGCAAATATACACACATACAAAAAACTCCATCACACTTTGACGTTTAAAATATTTTAAAGTTAGTGTTGCCAGTAGAAGAATTTAGTTCTACTGATTTTCCGCAACATGGTTTTTTTATTTTCCTGATCCTGATTTGATGTACAATCGATCGGTAAAATAGTGTAAGACAGTTCCCTATGATAGAAGGAACTCGGAACATCCATCCATGCAATTAAATAAAAGTTTGATGTACTGTTGTAGATCGTGGCAGCGATAATGTGCGACACGGGAATAGCGTTACTTGCGTACATGGACGGAATAACGGGCAGTTCGACGTTAGGGGGCGTGGTCTTAGCTGCCTTCGCTGCCGCCGGGTTTGGTATTTTTAAGGTGAGTTATCTGCTATTTAAACATTTAAACTAATATTCCAATTGGAAAGAATCTCTATTATATCACGCCTCACAGGGATACCACTAATATGACGTTATTTCATTCCGACTTCGTTTATTAGTCAAATCTTAGCAGATTATTTATATTTATTGATCATCTTACAATTTCTTTACCAAAAACAAAAGTAAAATATGTAGCGATATTGTGATGTGTCACAGAATACATCATTTATTGAACGAGAGTGCGAGTTCTCCGAGTCTACTGGAACAATCCGGCGTTTGTATGTATGAATGTTTGTTCGACGATAACTCGAGTATCGTTGATCGGAATGTCATGAAATTTGGCAGGCGAGTAAATAAGGCAAAAATAAGTTAAATCGGTCAAGCGCGAATCGGGCGAGCGCGAGTTCACAGTTCGGGGCGAACTACTAGTTTATATTGTTTACTAAATAGTAATCCGCCTGCTCACCGTGTGTGAGTATGGGCATTTCTTCCATGAGGACCGCCGCGTGGCGTAATATTGGAAAGCCCTATGTCCAGAAGGGGACGCACCAGGCTGATGGATTGATAGACTAAATACTATAGTGTTATGTTAGGACACTGATATCAAATAAAACTTTTTAAAAAGGTTTAGTGCCGTAAGACTCTTGCCATGTGGGTTCAGGACCCTCAATGTATAAAATAAGTAACTATTTGAACAAACAATACAAAAGTGTGTACAAACTGAAACTACAAAATTAATCATAGAATTAGAAATTCATATTTTTGAATTTATTCCTTCACTTGTGCTAAAAGACCTCCCTTCGTCCCAATAACAAGATTGTGGGCTATGGGGAAGTATCCAAAGTTTTGATGATCAGTCAGTGAATGGAATTTTTTGTACTAAATACGCTTTGAAACGTCACATCTTTTTATTGCGTCAAACTTGATACTTGACTTTTTACAGCAGTATGAGGTGAGGCTACATACCTTAGTATTTGATATTAATTTCAACTTGATACATCAAGCCGTTCCTGATAAAAAGGATCTGAACACACGGACAGATAGACAAACAGACAAAATGCGAGTCGGACTCACGCACAAAGGGTTCCGTACCACCACATATTACGGGTAGGGAACCCTAAAAGCATGGTACACTAATGACCGCCTTTAAGATCTTAGCGCTATCTATCACCTTAACCATTGTTAACCTCGGTGCGAAATCGTAGACAAGCTGCTCTTAGCGCCATCTTTTTTTTTTATTCCGAAAAACTATTTATTTATTTATTTATTTCCAGTTAGAAAAACAACATTTTTTTTTACAAGTAGGTAATTCAGAACCATGAAACCATGTTTGGTTTGTCTTGGTCCTGGAGTCGACGATACAAAAGAATTAATTATAATCTAGATTCTAGGTAGCGAGATAAATGCACTTACAAAAATACTTACATAATAAAAAACAAAAAATGTTTACACTTATAAGTTCAGACAGAAAAACATGTCTTATTAAGATGCATAAAAGGTCTATACTAGCTTGGCAAAGGTTATTGATATTGTATTCTGATTCCCTAATACAAATTGACAAAGTTGTTACACAGTTATCTGGGGGTTTATACAATTACTAATAGCATAGACATAAGAGCTATTATCGAATACCTTAGCTTCCTAGGATAGCTTGCAAAACTGTGGCTTTGTACTTGTAGTTACTGATTCTATTACCTCGGTAAAAGCTGTCAAACAAGTCATCTCAGAGGGCGCTTGGGTTTAACTTTTTATTATTTATCTTGATAGAGGCGATAGTAACACGTATTCTATGAAAACTTCAATTTTCTACCTGCTACGGTGGAAGCTGTTGACCCCTGTGACAGACGGACTGACAGACAGACAGCGGAGGCTTAGTCCCGTTTGGCACCCTTCGGCTACGGAACCCTAATAATGATCTTGTGATCCTTTTTATTTTGTGTTTTACTGTTTTGCATATATATGAGTCGATGTTACTTGAAATAAAGATATTTTATTTATTTATTATGAGTTTCGTTTCCATGGGTACCAAATTGCTTTTCAGGGGCTAACCATCTTTGTCGCCTTGGGGTTGCTATCGCATCTATATTTATTAGAGTTCCGCAAACCGTATTGTGTGGAGGTACGTACTCTTTGAGTCCGACTCGCACTTGGCCGGTTATTATTCAGAATGACGTGAACAAATAGTTTAATATAATAGAATGTACCTGTTAGTTAGTATTGGTACTACCCCTATCATAGACCTTGGGATTCAAAATGGCTCCCTGCCCTGGCTGTACAGTCTGCATAGACCAACCGCACACCCGACATTTTACATCACAGTAGGTATGCGATGCTAGCAATTGCCAATACTAACATTGACTGCCATGCTATATCTTTATTGCCATGTAGACGGTGTGACTAAGTGAGGGGCGGAGAACAGCTACCATGTTTAATCTCAAAGCTATTGATATATCCACAAAAATCCCAAAAGTTTGGGTCAATCAACTGTTTTACAAACACTACTTTTTGAATCATTGCCAATAATCAACCACAAAATTCACAATTTCGCTCTTTTCTTATCGAAAATGGTTTTGTGAGCTTACTAGATCATTTAGTAACATTTCAAAATAAAAATAAATTAAGAAATCTTCGTATTTAAAAAAGAAATGATGGCCCTGTAGACTAGTTTGTCCCGGAGTTACTACGGAAAAACGGTGTTGTCTACAGAGTGATCCCAAAATTTTAATGAAAATTACAATAATTATGAAACATTTCCTGATTCGAAAGACACTCAATGATCTCTGTATCTAATATTCTTGTTAAATACAAGTAATACAAAAAAGCTACGCGTTAAAGTTGCTTATTTAAAAGAACTAGCAGTGTGGGTATAAAAAGTTGATCAGCCCTCCCCCGTTCCAGGTGTTAAGTAGGAAGGTGATGGGCGAGGTGAACACGGGTCAGAGGGCTCTGTTCTTCTCTATCCTGGGCGTAGTGAACGCGTCGCTGCTGTGGCCGGTGTGTCTCGCTCTGTACCTGACTGGCTCCGAGATGCTCCCCTCGCACAGGATGCCCTGGGTGCCGCTGCTCACCGCCAGTATTGGGTTGTTGAGTGAGTGGAAATGTTCATTTGTAGAATTAGTTTAAGAGTCTGCTCTTGTTGGTGTATAATCTCCTCAATGAGTCGCTACGATATTTTACGATTTTTTGTTACGTATACTCAACGTTATTAACTACATGACAAATACTTCACTCGTACTATTTAGATTTTTTTATTTAGGGTTTTATTTAAGTCAAGACTTAGATCAGAAAAACAATTGAGATTTGCCTCAGTAATCTAATTGTTCAAGGAATTTGTTTTTTTTTATTATCTCTGTCAGTAAGATCCGCCATAAAAGAGTATAGTTTGTTTCGTGTTCAGATGTCTTCTTGTTTTTGCCCCCTATTAATAGTTTGAAAGTATAAGTACACACGAAGAAACTAGCAGCTTCACCAATAAAGGGAGTAATACTACACATATAACAAAAAAGACGGTGGATCAATCTGTAGCCAAAACTCGCATCAAGCCTATTTTAGGCTAGATGCGTTCGCAAGCGCCACGTCTCCTAAATATATCTCCCTTGTCTGATCTGAGGGCCAAAAGTTGTCCAGCTGGACCAGAAAATATTTTATATATTTTTGTTTCAGTTTTCCACTTAGTATACCAGTTTGGGAACATAGTGACGTACAATATCTTCATCTCACTCGCTCTAGTCACTGCCATACCCGTGTCTGCTGGTAAGAATTTAATATTAAATTAAACTTAAACTAAGCTTACTATGGCTTGATAAATTGGTCACGCATGCTCACGTTTTTCGGGCGATGGACGGCAGGTAAAAATGTGTGATTTGCGATTAGTGTTTCGTACATTATTATTTGCTTACTTTGAGGCGTTGCAAGCACTTGGATTTTAGTTGTATAAGCTTTTAACGAACCATATTACAGCTAAGACTTCGATTCTTACGAGAAAACCTCGATTTTACGGTCTTTAAGTTCACCCTTAAAGTTTTAGTTGTAATAGCTTCGTTATGATGAGTCCTCACCCTAATTTTAGTGATATTAAGTATCTGCCTTTGCATTTATAGTCACTCTAGAATATTATTTACGCGACTATTTGGTATTTTTAATGAATACCACAGACATAATCTTAGAAAATAAGTTGTTAGATAATTTTTCAAAAAACGCTTCTTATGGCACAAATACTGTACCGTTTTTAATTATATTTGGCAATCTTTCCATGTCTTCTAATATTCGATTGCCGATACTAGCACCGCTTCCATCGCACCACAAACTACTTCATGTTTCGCTGCGCTGCCGTATGACTATCACTATACTTTTTTACTCTCTTCTGAAGAGTGTAAAAATTCGAACCTCATTTTACCGCGCTCTTACTAGAAAGCTGATTATGCCCGTTTTAACTAACCACAACTAAATATTTAAGAACCGCCTACAGCAAAAATACGTTTCACCAACCTTTAGGTCATGCACGAATAGAACTCTTCGCTAAGAAATATTAGGTGTTGCGTCGCCTTGTTCTTCGTTGGTGAAAACGGGCATTATTTTCCATTCTTTTCAGTCCGAGCTCACTTTAAATATGGTTACGATACCCAATAACATTATTATTTACAAAAATAATTTGTTTGCAGCATTGGACGTAGCGTTCTACGGGATAGAGTTCGAAGGGATGAAGTTGGCAGGAATGATACTGATATCGGTGGGCTTCTTCCTGGTCATGTTCCCAGACAACTGGCCCGACTACATCATGCGGCTACTCAGGTATGTACTGGGATAGCGGTACAAGGACTTTACTGGGAATTTCGCCGCTGGAAATATTCCAAGAAAGACTGGAATAAATTCAAAAATTTTGAATATGTAGAATTTCTTTTTATAATTTAGCAATTTGTTGTCTGTTGTAAAAATCACAAAGTTTGAACATTTGAAGTCCAAATGTTGATTTTGTAAACTCTCTGTTTGGTACATTTTTGATTGAAAAACACTTGTACTTGTCCACTTATTTATATTATTTCTCTTACCGGTTATCTGTTTGATCTTTTCTGTTCTGGAAATCATGTCTTACGTCGTTTTCCTTGGAAACGAAATTATTCTTTGCTATTTCTGTCATAATAAAAAATCATGACTTTATCGAATGAGGTATATACACAAAACCTCCCGTTATTGGACGTAGAGACGCTAGCATGACAAGCTACCAGTGGGGAAAGGTGAACATATTAAAAAGGGAAGCCGAAAGAAAATTCCCCTTACTCAGAAAAGCAACCAAGGAAATCATGAAATTTTTTTGTATTGCAACTCCCTGTCAGCCAAGTGTATTTGTCGTATTGAGATTTATGGAAATATTTGACAAAGCGAAGAGCACGGAATAAAGAAATGTAGTATGGATGCCATTTCCTAAACAAGCCGATGGGAATCCTGTTATATGGACCTTTCGCCACTGTAAGCTACCTATTGGTTACATACATTTAAATCGTCTATAGGCTGTGACATAACTATCAATTTGATGTAGATGGAGCCGCAGCCGCAAGCGCGGCGGCAACGGTTCCGGACGGACCCGCGACCCGATGGACTACCGGACCGGGTACATACGCTCGCACCTGCGCTCGCCGTCCGGCCGCGTCCGGTGACCGGTGCCGGAACGGGACGCACCGGAACAATACATGTAGAGGTACACGGACTCGGCCAATACTGACTTGTCTAGCGGCTCTTCTCTTTGTGATATCTCGCCATTGTGGCGAGTGATGCTGAAGCCACATAGCATTTTACGACTCCGCATAAGTTGAGTTGGGATCTGATCCAAAGTAAAAGAATACCCAACGTTTCCCATCGCAGCCATTGGGTAAGTACCCAATGTACCCGGCAAAAATCTTTCTTACCACGTCCATCTCTACGCAACTATTCTAGAGATAAAGCAAACTGAATGGTAAAAACCTTTATGTCCTAAAGAAGAGTCACATATTTTTGCCTGTCATCCACTCGGTTAGCAAACCTATCCGAACACAATATTTGAAACTTATCAGAGAACTAAGTTTTATAAACGACAAAAAGTCCATCCTTAAGGTGCGCCGGGCTGATTTCTTGCATGCGTTCCGACAGGAAAACATACAAAACAATTAGCTATGTGGCTTCGGCTTCAGATAATATATATCACATACTCGACATACTAACGAATCTTAAAAAGCTTGGCCTGAAAAATCTTTTAGCCGGTTTCATAATTGAGAAAACCTGTGTGACTTTTCAATCACAAAACTACTTTTCGAACTTTGACGGTGTTTTAATAGTAATTCTATGGTTTGATGTCGTAGCTTCAAGCTATCAAAGTTACATTATGTAAATGATATAAGCATTTCAACAATACGAGTAGAACAGTATACAATAACTTGTTATTCAGTGTCCCCAAAATAGGGAAGTGATCCTTGGAATTTGAATTTTCCAAAGCTTTTAAAGAATAATTTTCCTAAATTACTATAGATGTCATAAATATTGCTAAACATTTATTTTGTTTTACAAATTTTACACCTTCACTTATAGCGTAACAATGGAAATACGATTTCTTAGAGCAATCGCGATTTGGGAAGTATTAAATGTTCGTATCTTGACATTCATTTCTCAATTGTGAAACCAGCCGGAAGACCTCTCGTCTTTTGAAAATCTTTAGTAATGTTACATCTTAACTACGAAATCGAATCTAATAAAAAACGAGTAAAATATACTCAAAAAAATGTAAAGAAAAAAATGTCAAATGCTATACTTGAACTTCGACTCTGTAACACTTTGCTCACGACTCTGTTGACTCAATTTATCTGTGACCTCAATAATTCAGTATAATGACTTTCGCTCCCATCAATTCCATGACGTTCATTTGATAAACGGTTTTTCGTCACATTTGGTAGTCGTTGCCAGATGTATAGTACGAAATAAGTTATGCGAATCTCACCTTACAGTTTTGGTAATATAAAAAAATACCAAACAAAATACTTATTGCAATTTGAATTTATGCCTTGTTACCTCGTACGGTCAAATAACAAATGTAAGTAAATCATATAATTTACTTAGAATAACTACTCCTATAACTAACTACCACAAATGCAACAAGGTTGTACCGCAAACGTCATGGCATTGATGTGATCGGGGCAATAGAAATAATTGCGTGGATGTTTTTATTACAAAGTTGCATCCGTTTCTTTCTTTGCTAAACAGAAGACAGAGACAGTGGTGTCGATTCGGTGTAACACGACTTAACTTGTTTGACAGGACTAAACTTAATTTAAGCATTCTGTCGTTTTTATTTGTATCGAAAAGAAAAGGACAGGACGCTTAAAATAAGTTTAGTCCTGTCAAATAAGTTAAGTCGTGTTACGCCGAATCGACACCAGTGTACTATTTTTGAATTGTGAAGAATATGTACAACATAAATAGAAATACATATACCGACATTTTAAGAAATAGTTATCGCACTTCATAAACAAAACTGTTCGCAGTATTAGCAACTAAATATAACATTCCAGCCAGCGTTTACCACTTGATTTAAGTGCGCCTTCATGCTATGGAGGAATTATTCTAAGCTTTTTAGAGTCACTCCATTATTAGAACACCATATAATTATTTTATTTTAGCGTAGAATTCTCACTTCATTGAAAGGTATAGTGATATACGTAAATATAAATAGTTGCATCTACATCACCTTTCGACACTTATGAAATCTAACACTTTCCCTCCACTAGTCTACGAATAATTCATTTCCTACCTTCTCAAGCTATAAAAAGTCAATCTTGGTCTAGTTCTCACAACTAGAAGCTATGGTATATGATAGGATAGCATAATGGAACTGTTAAATGTATGAAATTACCCGAGGATCCCTAAATAATCTGTTGAGAATATGGATCGCAGCACAAAACAAATAAATAATATAATAGTCTGTGCCTCCGCTCGGTTTTACATTTCATACATTTAATAGTTTCAAAGATGTGCGACCAATAAATAACTTTCCAAATGTATCGAATATATAAAATAATATTAATATTCAGGGTAACACATCTATAGAGAAATATTTAACGACACTAATTCATGTTTCTGTAGTTTTTAGGGAAATGACGTCGGATTTTCATGTGTTATGTTCGAGTTTGACATCGTGATGTCAGTTTAATTGAATCTTTTATTGATGATTTCATGAACGCTTGCGATGAAACTGTTGTGGGGGATAAATATTATATCTATACATTAATACATAATATTTATATAAACAAGTAATTACAGATGAGACCGGACGGACTGACCTACCCCATCCCCGGAGCGGTCGTGATGCTCTTGTTTACAGAACTCGCATCGATCGGGACCGCTGCGGCTGCATAGCGGGGGGCGCCTTCGCACGAACCGAGTAACAAATATACTTCACAAACCTTCGGCTCCTCCGCCCGCCGGCCGCGCGCGCGCACGCCCCTGCTGCAGAACTCCTGCGCTTGCTGCAACTGCCTTGCACCGCACGCCGCCGCGCGAGAACTGCAGTCTCGCCTCAGCTATCTGCCGCCGTAGACACGCTTACTCACCTCACCACCGCTAGCTTTCCCTCGCTTTATTACGCGTTCGTCAAAGTGAACATTGTGTGTGCTCCTTCATAAACATTATAGACTTTATTGTGTGTGATAATAACCTTGTGGAACATTGATTAGACGATTATACATATGCTAAATAGTTTCATTGTGTATCACCCATTAGGAAATACCACAAACAGCGTAATCATCACCCCAATTTCTACACTGGTGACCTCGATCCGCTGCGAGCCACTCGCGATGCGCTGAGTGGTAGCAGCCGCGTCGGCCAGTATAGGGCGCTGGACGACGTCGGGTGACGCCTGGTGATGACGTCGGTCGGTTGACGCCGGCAGTGCTGGCATTCGGGCGATGGCAGAGGACTGAGCCAGGGTTCCAGAATATTCCAGATGGTTCGCGGCCTGCTGCGGTATGGCTGAAGACACTGCAAACGGCATAAGTATATAAATAGTTACTAGGCGTTGCCACCAAATCGACATATAGTTTTTAAGGTTTCACGATGTAATCACATACAAATGACTATTACAGGTTTAGCATAAGTCATTTTCTTACACTTTTCCGCATCTTTACAATTTTCCGCATCTTTACACTTTTCCACATCACGTCGGGGTCACCAGTATAGAAATTGGGGTGATGATTACGCTGCTTGTGGTATTTCCTAATGGGTGATACACAATGAAACTATGTAGCATATGTATAATCGTCTAATCAATGTTCCACAAGGTTATTATCACACACAATAAAGTCTATAATGTTTATGAAGGAGCACACACAATGTTCACTTTGACGAACGCGTAATAAAGCGAGGGAAAGCTAGCGGTGGTGAGGTGAGTAAGCGTGTCTACGGCGGCAGATAGCTGAGGCGAGACTGCAGTTCTCGCGCGGCGGCGTGCGGTGGAGCCGAAGGTTTGTGAAGTATATTTGTTACTCGGTTCGTGCGACGGCGCCCCCCGCTATGCAGCCGCAGCGGTCCCTATCGATGCGAGTTCTGTAAACAAGAGCATCACGACCGCTCTGGGGATGGGGTAGGTCAGTCCGTCCGGTCTCATCTATAATTACTTGTTTATATAAATATTATGTATTAATGTATAGATATAATATTTATCCCCCACACTGTTATAAAACTAATGATATGCCAAAACTATGCTTAAAAATAAACTTGAAAACACGTTACTGCATGGCCATTAGAAATTGCTCCCAATTTACAAAGTAATCGTGTCCGTCATTTAAGGGACATTAGTTTTACAAATGAAGTAAATGTAATATAATATTCATTGTAGAGCATCATAACTTTACGAAAACGCCCCATGTACAATTAGCGCCAAACT
This sequence comes from Ypsolopha scabrella, assembly GCA_910592155.1. Lineage (NCBI taxonomy): Eukaryota > Metazoa > Arthropoda > Insecta > Lepidoptera > Ypsolophidae > Ypsolopha > Ypsolopha scabrella. The sequence continues at coordinate 9,274,183 of OU342968.1, read as the reverse complement.
TAATGGCGCCTGGGTAAAGTTAGCTCCTTCGAGACAGATAGAAACAAATAGATGGATAAAAGAGAGAGATAAGAATCGTAGACGATCTTCTGTGGCGCCATTTAGTTTGAATACTCCTGTACGAGATTGTCCTAGCACCCTAGCTAGATCTGTAGTCATAGAAAATCGCAATCGACTGACGAACGTTCTAATAAATTTTGTTAACCTCTAGAGACATCTTCAAGCAAGATCACAATAACTGGTCCGTCAAATAAGGGTGAAACTACATTGTTCCGACGCTGGCGTCTTACCAAGAGGCGGGCGTGAAGTTAGCTGTCACGTGTGGGCAGTATCCCCCCACGTGCCTTCCCCTTCCTAGTCGTAGCTCCGAGAAGCCATGGTGACGATATCTGTCGCTAAATTCACACCTACCTTTGTACTAGTGCGAACTATAAATATTGCGTATGGGGACGATTGGGATTGGCAGAGGACGTGGTCCGCGAGATAGAGAAGCCGTTTAAATTTCTCTTACATCGGTGATCAATTAATTGTTTTTTAAAACATCGTCTTGCGCAGAATAGTACTTTGGGGGTCCGGATCCCAGCCCCTGGATATGTGCTGGCTAAACTATAACCACGCAATGCGACTTCTGCTATCGTTCAATCAGTATGGTCGTTAGACGTCATGTCGTGTGCGTCGGGACAGTGTAGTTGTGCCTTTATTCTAGTCAAAACGTTGTAATACTCAGTATTATGCAGGGTTTAAGGGTGTAAGTATTGAAACATCAAATGAAATTAATACACTGATTTTACTTCACAACTTTCCTAAAGAAACACGCCCGATGTTTTAATTGGCCGAACAAAATGGACAGTGGATTTTGTTTAATGCAATGAAAACGATGAACTAATTCATGCATGAGACGTTAAAAATCTGATTTATTTCAGTTAAGTACTGTAATTTACTGTACTAATTGTAAGTTGCTGTATAAAGTTTCAAGAAATGTATAAAGTTGAAACATTTTACCTTTACCTTACATATCAGTGGACAAGCCTGCGGCTAAATATTTAGAACTGTTATGTCACTTCGTGAATGTTTCTTTAGGAGAGTTGATCAGTTTAGTATGTGGTTTTATTGAGTGTTACCTTCTACATCATGTACTGACAGTTCACAGGTATGCTAAGCTGCGTGTGATGCTTATAAATAATATCTTTTGAATTTATGCTCTGTGTTCAATCTTCAATTTAGTAAAATAAGTACGATTCGGAGGATTAAATTATTAATTGACCATAACCTAAATTGTCTTTGGTTTTTGGGAACATTACACATTAAAATAACATATTTTTACCAATTCTGTTGCGAATTGAAATCACGATTGCATTGCAGAGACAAAACCTCACCATGGGTGTAGTAAAATTATACAACAATTTTGAATTGGTTTTGAACGTGTTCTCCCTCACTAAAGGACCAACTCGTCCAATGTAACAATAAGCTTCCATTGCTCTATTTTCATCCCGCATTATGCAATTTAATATAATTTATTTTGAAACTATGAATGAGTAGCAAGCAAAGCTTAGCATAGGCAGTGGGCGGCGGATTCGTCATCTCAGTATTATTTTAAATTATTTAACGTTACGTGCCTTCAGACATAAAATGTGGTAAATGTATTGTTGTTTTTAAAGTTCTGTTTGTCATTTATTTATTAATGTTGGATGTTGTATACCTTAGTTACGTTTGGAATCATTATTGTTTGGTAAAAATTAATTAATGCGTAAAACAGTATTTATTGTTGCAGGCAATCTTTGGTACAGATATTCAAACTCATGAAATGCTTTTGGCTATGGTTGTAATTGTGCGTGCACACGCAATTTTTCGTTGTGTGTGTGCGTAACCTCGGAGCTCTACAAAACGCGCCACACACTAGGGTAACCAACTGTCCTGTATTTGACAAGATGTCCTGTTTTCAGCTATAATACTGTACTGGCCGTGTCCTGTTTAAAAAAAAGAAAAGTACGGGTTCATAATAATATGGTCGAAGTAGAAGTCTTTTACGTTCCGTTTAATGTTAATTTTGAGATTATTTTTTTATGCTTATGTCGAGATATTAAATTTTTGTGACGAAATTAAAATTTTATATAAAATAAATTTCTGATGTCCCGTATTTTAATGCTACATCCTTTAATTTTTAATCGAATGTATATAATATAAGGACACATGCTTGATCACCCTACCACTCACACAAAATGTGCTTATCTGTAAACGTCACTACTACAACTACAAACATAGCCAAACGGGCTTCGTGGAATAGAATATCTGTATTAGTAATAGATTTCTTAAGTTATTTATTGATATAGTAGTTGTCGTATAGTTTGGTGATAGCTCAATGTCTATGTGTGACTGTGATGTTATATTTATGATTGTATTACCACTTCCTACTATGTTTACTGTAATATATTTATACGATAAGTACTTAATATAATTTACTATGATACAGTATCTCAAGCCCTAAAATCAATTTCAAAACCTTACAAAAATTTTATAAAAATAATAATCCTTTTATAAAAAACATAACTGAATTGTTAATATTACTTTTGTGATTGAAAAAGCGTTTTTCCAGCGACCGTAAGAGAGGTGTGAAGAATCACAACATAAAAACCGGGTGTATATAGACTTCTATCATTAAATGAAACCACATATTGATATATTGATTGATATTCTACTGACCCTACTGAACCACTTTTCGCGGCCACCCTTAGTTTGGGAAATAATTGAGTTACAAAGAAAAATGCGTGAACCCTAACGCACCGACATACGGGCGAGTATCAAGAGAGCGTCGTCCGTGAAACACCTGTTCCGTCGCAGCGTTCTAAAATAGACATATAATATAAAATACAGTTGAATATCTTTTTCTCTGAAGATTTGCGCGGGTATTTTTTTTTTCCAATAGTTGTTCAGTATGATCAGTAGAGTATGTGGTTTTATTTAATGGTTGCACTCTATTTACACCGTGTATATATGCTTCACAAGCACTAGTTTTGGCAATTTTGACTTTGCAAGTCAATAACTGAAAAACCACGGGGCAATTATAGATGCCCTGGCATATATAACTGCTGCCTCTCCTTCTCTCGCCAAATGAGTCAAACTAGAAAACATTATTTAAAAAACATATTATTGAGTTGTAGTTTCATCGCTTATACCATGGATGAACAATTTTGTCTATGCTTATACTGAAAAATTTAACGTCATAAAATTAAAACCAAGAGTATACTACACTAAAGTTGATTCTGAAGGCTTTAATTTTAGTTTTAGTGCTGTCAAAACATATTTTATTCCAAAGTAATATAACTTCTGTTGTTAACACTAAAGAAATATTTTGGAATGAAGAAAATTTAGTTTTGACAGCACTAAAACTAAAATTAAACCCTTTAGGATTGGCTTCAATTCTGTAAAATCTCTCGTGGGATCGCTGGAGCAATGCGCAAGAGTATACTACTGCAATCTTAATGAATTTGGTATTTATATTACTATTTTTGAACTCGGTCACGTTTAATTAAAATTTTTAAAGACTGAATTAAATGGAATTTGACTAAAATTCAATTATGTTGTCGTTATTATTAAGTCTAGTCATAGAATTAGGACGGAATTAGATCTAGTGTGTAGAAAAGATCGGTGTTTAGGCGAAACTGACGTGAATCTAGGCGTCAGTGATCGATATTTGGTCGCAAAGCGAACAACTTACCATAGAGAACACAATGTTTATGTTGAATTGATGTTAGAAGCGAGTAGTCTACACAAGAAACACCTGGCCCCCTGTGATTTTGTTATGTAGACGTAATTTGTTATTTAGTACCAGAATAAACGATTGTCATAAAGTCACGGTGTTTTATTTCAACAAACCTACATATACAGGCTGTAAATGCAAACTCAAGAATCCCTTTAGGGTATGAAAGTATACACTGATGTCATTACGAGAAAAAAAAATACCTTGAATTTTTCATTTGGCTACGCATTCTTATCAACGAAATCCGGCCTCCCCACCCCACACACCTTGCACCCTTCATCCGTGACCGCCGCCGTGCCGTCGCGCGGTGTATGCAGTGGCCGCCTGTTGCCAAATCGTGCAACGCGCCTCAATCTGAGGCCGCACCGTTGCAAATTCTCTTTAATTCTGTTGCTCGACCAGCGAGGGTGTCCACGCGATTAGTGTATTTTGAGTAAAGATAATCGTCTCATTGTGTGGTATTAGTACTTTATTTAGAGATCCTAGTATTTAAATATAAATCTTTACCTATCATACTAACACACCCGTGAAGGATTCTTGCCTTGCTTTTACAACTCTTATAAGGGGACTTAAATTTATGCATCCAAATTCTTACTGAAGACTCAGCAAGTGCTCAGTAACAAGGTTCGATTGCCGTTTTTGTGAAATTCGTAAATTATTCTTTTCATGTATCTTACAAACGCAAGCCCAGCCCCGAGTCAATTACTATGGGACGTCAAGATTTTATTTTGCGAAATTAGAAAAAGGTGTTATCGATCCGTGTTACTAATCACTTACTACCAAGCCTCCAGTATGAGTTTGGCTGTATAAATAAAAGTCACCTTATATAGCGGAGCTATTTATTAACAGCCGTTACAGTCATACAAAATATATTAGTTTATCCAATGCACAGAAACGTGTTATCATATCTATTTTAATTATTTTTATTAAAACCATAATTATGCCAGAAACCGTCGGCTTACCAGAGAATGCAATAAAATTAGCAGCTGTTAAGTGTTAAGGAAGATTTGGAGCGAAGCGGTAACATTAGGAAACAAAAACATGATACTTGCATGAAAACGGCATTTAATTTGACTAAACCAGTCTTAAATCAATTAAAATATCACATATCTTATATTTCATGCTAGGAGTACATCATTTAGTTATATACTCAAAAGAAATCATGTCAGTCTGATTAAAAATACCTAAAGTGGACATTAGAGCTAGTTTTGTAAAAAATAATTACCTACATTGAAATTAAGGTAGAAACAAGTCAATTTCTTTGCAAATGTTCTAATCTTTCAAAGATATCTCTCAATTATAGTAGATGTCTTCTACATTATTAGCTATACTTATATCCTTGTGCCTCCCTTCCAAAGTAAAAATAACTTGAAAAACATTAAACGTTTTTGTATGTCTGTCTGTATGCGTTACTCGTGAAAACTCCTGATTTATTGGGGTTTTCCCTGTTGTACATATATCTTAATGTCCTGTGAGTTATATATGTCATCGGTGTATCGTAGAAATTCAAGGCAGATCATAAAGTAAGAAATCGAAAGTCATAAAAAAATCGAAGAAGGCGATTCTCGCAAAAAATTTCACACGCTTTGCTTTTCATACGCCTCTGTTTATTGCGTCACAGGGACGGCTATTGTGGCATTATGTTTCACTCGAAATATCAATCGTTGAACTTTTGCTTACACTATTAAAAATGCCATACGATTTAAAATGGAGTGATTAAAACTCACCTTATAAACAATATAAAATGTAAAAAACGCTTCCTGCACGTTTTCAATCAGAAATATCTACACACGTCCGTCGAAAATCCTTTTTAAAATCAACAGAAATCTGCCTTAGCAATTTTTCGGGTACAATTAGATTGCGCGACACGCACTATGGGGCCAGCGCAGACAAAATAGCGAGCAAGATCTAGTTACATTAAACAACAAAAGAAACTGGTACTGGTGATAAGGTTCGTTATCTAAACACTTCCGTTGTTCACTCGATCCCATCTCCAAATGGTACCATCGTCACAGCACGCCACCAGAACCTTGCCGTTTCGAGACAGCGTCACCTGAGAACGAAACAAATCTTTATGTTGTTATTCTATTTAGTGAGCGAATGAATTCATGCATTCAAAGCGACCCATTGTAACGCGAATTCGGTATCTACAGCTTTCTACACGCACCGAGTCTTTTTTTACAGACTTTTATGTTGTTGTCAATTTGGCCTTTATAACTTTACCCTAGAGGAGAGTATACCGAGCACGTTCGAGCACCATACATATGCAGCGTCCGGTTCATATGGGTGCATAATGTGACCTATTCTCGTGCAGCAAACCTTAAATTTAGAGTTGAAAAACCTAAAATAATTTTATTCATCTGCGTTAATTAAAGCCTATTTTGCAATGAAAAGTTTTTGGTGCAATTAGGTGTATGGGGAGGCCTTGAGCTGCGTAGCCATAGCTTAGAAAATTTATGGAGTTTTTGGTGAAAATTCAAGGTATATATTTATTTCTCGTAATTACATCAGAATCGTGTACTATAAAGGGATTCTTGACTTTGCATTTACACCCTGTATGTAATATTGTAGATAGATAAAGATGAGGTACTAGAGGATACATAAAGATCTTCGCGCAGGAAGGGTAATATGATAATAACTGATAGTAAAACGAAATTTTATGAGCAATAGATTACTTTCGGTATCCCCATGTAAACTTAAAATTCTCGTGCCGCGTATCTTAATTGAAAACTAAATTAATTCATTGCACCTTAACACAAACAAATACAAGTTAAATTACCTTGTAGAATTTTAGGTTATGTTTGACAGTTCCAAATTTAAGATTTCCTTCATGAGAATAGGATAATTTCGTCGTAGAATGGGGGTCAATGGGGTTCCGTTGTCTTGTTTGCAGCGTAGGTAAACAAGCGTCCCGCGGGGCGGTAGACGTTGGCGGGTAGCGGGGAAGGGAAGCGCACGCAACTGCGCTTCACTCACAGACAGTCGCGCAGTGGAAGCTACCTCGCCCCCGCCAACGTCTGTCACCCCGCGGAACGGTCGCGCACGCTCTTGTCAATCTATAGAACGAGAACTATGCTCAGAGGGCGACATGTATTTCGAATGTAGGCTCACCTGTCTGACAGCGGCGATGCATCGCGAGTGCACCAGCTGCGAGACTCGCGACCCTCCCGCCACGCTGCCCAGCTCCCACACCATTATCTTACCGCACTGGTTGCCGAGCGCTATCACCTGCAAAAAAATACGGAACCTTCATAGTGTGGTCAAGGAAATTTTTCTCAGGCACGACTGAGTTCAGAGTTATCGTAACAACTTGAAATTAATATCGAATGCTAAGAAGGGCTCGAAATATTTGTATTTTTCAGTATTATTATAACCTTTCCCAGCATCGCTATCAATATTGACGGTATACTAATAAACACCATTTCAATATTACGCTTTATACTAATATGAAAACTATAATATAATAGCGATAATTTACTAGTATTTAATTGATGTTGTGCTCATAGACTAAAACTGGCAACGTTGCTTCACCACTTTTTCGTATCAACAATATATATGCAAGGTCTGGCAATTTGCCGTTTGCGCTGGTTTGACAAAATATTACTAACTTTATTAAGGGCCCATAATACCTCAATTCGCAGTCCTACTCTAACGCTTTTGCTTTTTATCTGTCTATCCTACTCTAATCAGATGCCGCGTACGAAAAAACATCAGTTATTTTGAAATCGCGGCTACACTGATGGTTTTTTCATTTTTATGGAATAGTCTGCAGCTGCTTTATACTAATATCAGTTATTTTATGCAAAGTTTCAGATCTAATTTCAAGTATTCATTGACTATCGGTTTAATGTACGGTTTGGAGGTAATTTTGTAATTTTTTTCTATAGCGAAAATTTAATGGAATCTAGTTTTCACAACAACATGGACATAGCATTAGTCCTCAACTTTTTATATTAATTTCAGAGTGATTGTTGCAGTATTTGTTGGTATACAACAGGATCATGCGAAGCGAAGTGAGGCACCCTTAATAACAACATAGGTATGTACGCGTAAATATATTCATAAACAGATAAACAAAAACAAACAATACGATTTCAATATTGATAAATCACGCGAGCATGCGAATACAATTATTGGTATTTCGTTAATTAGTATCGAGCCCTGATTATATTTAAGTCATAATTATGTAACAAAAATAAAAAATACGACTTAAAACTTTCATACAAAAAATCTCGTACTTTGACTGATTAGCAAAACCGATATGGTACTTTCCGGTGGTGATATATATATGATCTGTGGGTGATATACAACCTTGAGGTCTTATTCAACGAGTGAAAGAATTAACACGAAAATGGTAAATTTTCATTATGTTAATAATTGACCAACTTAATTTTGCAGTTTTCTGCACTTTGCATGTAAATATATGAAACAAAATTAAGTTTCAAATATAATAAAATAAATTTTAATGATAAATGCTTGCTTCACAAGTTGTGAATCACAACACACCACTGCTTTTAGTGCTCGTTTCAAATCGCTCAAATCTCCCCAAGCAATAAAATATATTTATATTTATTCTTAATGTACGCAGAAAACATATTATATACACTTGAAAAGCTATGTACAATGGCGCGCTTATCTCAATAATGAGATTTCTTCCAGCAGACCAAGGGTGTATGAGATATATAAGATATAAGTAAGGTATTCATAATGTGCACATAATAATACTTCCACAAAAACAAGATTAAAATAGTACCTAAAATATACAATAAACTACATAAAATGTACATGCATCATACCTACACAATATTAATAAATAGTATCCTATCAATAAATATATAATCATACTTATATATATATACATATATTATATACCTAATATGTATACCAGGAGGATAGGTTAACGGAGATAGTGCTCTTTTAGCTGAAGATGCTCTCCGAAATTTCGGACCGAACTATACTGTCTTTTGTTTCTTTTGTTTGAATCTATTCTCGATCCTCTCTAATCAACGATTGAGTCATTACAAAATAATAGGTTTTTAAGGTATGTTCTTCTTTTCCTAGCACGTTTTACAACAGATATTTCCATGTCCAGTATAGGAATCTGCTCGTGTTTTGTTTCATTTGTTCTTTTATAGACTTTTAGTTCAATTTTGGAAAACCGCGTTACAAATCAATAAATACGATGTAATCATTTCATAAATATTTTCGATTGCCAACTAACAAGGAGCCCAAATAGTCAACCTAAGTCTATTGTCTAGTTATATAACAGTGATCTCACCCGCTGGCTATAATCGACGGCGAACCGTATGAACCAGATCTCGCACTCCTTGTAGTCGAACCGATGGACCATGGTGACGCAGTTGTCTCCGGGACGCAGCTCCGACTCCTCGAGCCGGCCCGGCTTCCAGCAGATGATCGCGTTCTCGCACGACTGGAACAATTGGGGCTGTCAGTACGTCAAGCATATGGAGTAAATCACGACGGGCGTTCAAGACTACTCGAGCTAGATTGAGTTAAACTTATAACGGTAATCTTGAATAAAAGTACAATTTACTTGTTCTTATCACCTTTTAGTCACCAGACGAATTCAAGAAGACCGAAATATATCGAAAATAATCATTTATCTGTTTTAGTAATATTACAATCCTACGTAATTATACTTGAAAAAGAATGTAAACGGGTACCTATACCATAGTATTGCAAGCAAGAATCAAATCATGCGAAGAAATATAATTTGGTAGATCGAGGAAAATATCTCATTTACTATGAACACCAAAACATAGCACGTAGGAAATAAGATGATTGAAGAAGAGAGAAACCAAGATTAACTGTCTCACCTTGGACAAAATGAGATCGCCCATCCACCTGACACAGTCAACATAGTTCCTATGAATATCCCTTGTCGAAAAATCAGGGAAATGCTCCTTCAAGGAATTAAACGGCCTCAAAGCTCGGTGAGGGTTGAAGGAGTAACTCTGCTTTATCGCCTCATTCATTGATGGCTTGTCTAGTCTCCACAGCTTCAGAGAATGGTCCATCCCACAAGACATAATCCGCTCTCCTTTCAGGTCAAAATCTGCACTTAGGACCTCGTCTCTATGACCTTCGACACCTCCAAAGATAGCAATGCAGACGTCAGTCATGATGTTCCACAGTCTGAGGGCATGATCTTTGCTGGCTGATAGGAGGAGGTTGGGGTCTCGCGGGTGGAACTTGACTTCGTTGATGGCGTGTCCGTGGCCAATATAGTGTTTGATACAGGTTTGGGTGGACGGTTGGAAGACCCGGACGATGCCTCGTGACCCCGCTACGGCCAGGAGGGGGAGGTTGGTTTCTTCTTCATATGACCAAGCGCATGTGTAGAATGTTTCATCAACCTGGAAGAGAATTTACGATAAAATTAAACCATCGCATTGTGGTAAAAAAAATTATCACAAATTTCGAGATATCTTTGAAAAACACCAACATACTGTAGGTATGTCTATTACCACTGATATTAAACTACTAAAAAAAGAAAAATACAGTAATAGTGTGTAAAGATTCCACAAAAAATCTAAGTCAAGATTTTTCTTATGTACAAGTAATTTGGATAGTATAGATTTAATAACTTTTAGGAGTTTATATATAGATAGATATACTAAATAAAATTAAGTTAAAATCTATAGTGAGCTATATTTCAGGCCCTATCCTGGGTCCAGCATCATGTGACTGATGGATGGATTGATTTTATCCATCAGAGATATCCCCACGCCCAAGCATATAAAATAAAAAATATATATATTTAATAATAAACAAATAATTATGTTTATCCATTATTATTTGTATTTATTAATAATAATATTATTACAATTAAACTTAAAGCAAACATTTTGCAGTGAAGAACATCATATTAGTGTTGACTTATTTTTAACTCGCACTTGCCCGTTTTTTTAGCGATTTTAGGGCCTCAAAACTAATAGAGCAAACCGGAACATGCACTTTCAATATGTATTGGTTCAATATGCAAGAAATTTATCTTTGTTACACTTTAAGACCTTAGTTAATTCAATTTTAAAAACATAAATATTATAGAAGGCTTATTGCTGCTGTTAAGTTCAAATCAGTGTATTATAGTAACCTTACATCTGGATCAGCATAGCACTGCAAGAATTTGAATCCTCCAGTCTCTGGACACTCATATATAGAGACTCTGTTGCTCCCGACCACAGCAAATATTTGTGGCTCTCCCTCGCCCAGATGGTGGTTGAACTGGCACCCAAACAGTGGTTGGCCATGGTCTTCCTTCCCACTGCAACTGTGGAAAACATTTCACCCATAAAATGAATTAGAGCTATTTTAGTGACTTAACTTAACAGACTCATAGAAACTTGCCAGAAACAGTCTAAAACTAAACAAGAAATAACTAGCTATAATTGTATCACCAATCTATTGATATTTATATGTAAGAGGTCACGCGAAAAGGGAAAATAATTGATTTCAAATAAAACAACTTCAAATTTTGGAGTGTATAGTATATTCTAAGTCTATGGTATAAACAGAAATCTACACTTGAGACATAAAAATTATAAATAAATTAAATCTATTTCATTTTAAAAAAATGTTTCGCCCAAAATAAGGCTGAAATCAAAATCACCCAGAAGATTAATTTAAAAAAAAGATAGAATAGAATAGAATAGAATAGAATATCCATTTATTTATCTACCACAACACAATAAATTATAAAAACAAATTATAAAGTCAAACACAAGGAAATAACATAAAAGAATAAAACAATGTGACTAAAGCTAAATGAAATCATGTGTCGAAGCAGACAAAAAGGCTAGAACTCAGCATATGCTGTAGTCTTACAGAGTAAGGCCGACAGCGCTGATTTTCAGTCCGAGCCCGCGTAGGTAACGCACGAACAAACAAAACAGCGCGAGTATTCTTGATACTGTATATTGTAGCAAATCTGTTGCACAAGAACAAGGCATTGTCTTCAGTATGTACCTTATGACTTGTTAGATCAAATAGTTACAAAAAATTTGGTGTACAAGTATGGTGGAAATATTCAACAGTCTAGGATAATTATCACAGTGGCGCAGTTGGTAGCACACTTGTTTTGGTAACAAGAGGTTGCAGGTTCGAAACCTGGCCAGAGGAATTTTTTCAAATTCTTGTCTTGAAATTTATTTTTAATTGATATCTCCTGTTTTGTAAAGCACTCAAATAATATTATGAGTATTCAAAAGTGATGGATTTCACTATAAAAACATAATCTTATTTGTATGGCTATGGCATTATTTTATATATTTGTAAACTTACTTGAATTTGTATGGTGGTTTTACTTGTTTTGTGGTCTTCTTCTTGCCTCGTCTGCGTTTTTTGACGCGGGAATTAGTTGGAGTCTCACTTCTGGATGTGTTGTCTGTATTTGAAGTGCTATCTACACTTGAAGTGTCGTCCTATACATACAAAATGTAACGAAAGAAGCAATTTAGTTTCAAGGGATTTTGGAGTTGGGTGGGGTGTAGATACGAGAGCACCAAGGGAACAGAGACAGCAAATTTTCGCTTTCGCGCCGCTGCCTGGTCACGCCAAAAAGTTACCTACTTAATAGTTTTTAAGTCTCAGTATCTGCGCTGCTTCTTTATCGACAGTCTAACCTGCATTGAAACTTGTACTTATTAAGGTTGCGTTCCAAATCACTTTTCAAGATTAAAATATTGCTCGCTGTCAGACAAAAGTAGCTTGATGCTGGTTCCAAAACATCTACTTTTAGGTTTTGGAACCGGCATCGAGCTACTTTTCTCCGACAGCGAGCAATATTTTAATCTTGAAAAAGTGATTTGGAACGCTCGCTAAGACGTAGATTCAAAAAAGATGTAAAACACGTAAAAGAAACAGCTGTAATGCTTAGTAGTAAAAACATACTAAATAAATCATACTTACGGCTTCGTTATCGGAGAAATTCATTGTTAAGTATAAACTGAACACGTATTACCCAATAATAGAAGATTTCGGTGAAATTTTATTCATCTAAATGTTAGAACGATTTGTTTTGTAAAATTCCTACCCTAACCTAAAAATGCCAAGTCCAATTGTCAACTGTCAACTGTTAAGGTCAAATTTTCGCGGGATCAAAGAAAGTGACTAAGGAGTCGTTAGAGGCTACCTTAGTTTTAATTTTATTCGACCGCTAGGATAGGTTGCGACGACCGACCAACGAGCGAAGCGAGGAGGAGCGGTTAGGTTGACATGTAAGTACATATTAGGGAGCCGAGCGAAGCGGAGCGGAGCGAGGTGACCCACGTAGTTTTAATACAATTCACGTTATGCATAAAAAATCATTTTCCGAGCACTTTCCGATGACTTACGGTTCAATAATTTCGAAAATTAAAGAACCACTTCCCTTTTCGAAAAACATTGCAAATTGAACTTTATTAGTTAGTACTAAGGAATATATTTCAACAGCTAAATAATGACTTACGGTTCAATAATTTTAAAATTTAAAGGACCGCTTACGGCCCTTTAGTCACTTCCGGGATCAAATTAGGTATTTATTATTTTAACTACTTTTAGGTTTTGGAACCAGCATCGAGCTACTTTTCTCCGACAGCGAGCAATATTGAATCTTGAAAAAGTGATTTGGAACGCTATAACGCTATACGCTTATACCTAAATAAGGGTGGCGTTCAGTTTAATTGTCGGGCGGGGCGACACACGTCCCACCGTCCCACACGGATAGTCAGCGCCGCCGCGCTTTCAAAATTCATACTTATTTGCTTTTGTGTTGGTATACCTACCATAGGGAATGCGCTGCGACCCGCGACTTCTAAATAACTTATGTTACGTCAGTGTATAAGCAGTGGAGCGCATCAAGTTCAAAGTTAGACACTTTGGACTTTGTACCTATCTTATATTTTTCTCTGTAGGGAGGGGCTAATGTCGTACTGCAAGTGTACTATAGCTTGATGTGGTCTCCACTGTACAACCGTTTCTTTAGTAGGTACTTAATAATATGGTGTGGGAAATTGGGAATGTAATAGAAATAGAAATTATAATATAATGTTTGCTGTAAGCACAGCTGACTTTCGTTAATATAGCCAAATTCAATTCATAGAGGAGACTCGGTAAGTGGTCAGGATCAAGGTCCAATGACCCTGTTTGCACAAAACGAAAATATTTTTTTGTTCCTCTATAGATACTTGTTCAAGATCAAACTCGACTCCACTAGTATACGTATAGGAACAAATTAAATTTATATCACTGCGGTATAGAAAATCAGAAAAGTAAATATGGACGTGAGGAGCTCTGAACCGGGATTCGAACCCGGGACTTCTCGCTTACGGAGCCGTTGCTCTACCAACTGAGCTATCCAGTTCTCAACATGACCTGCGAATTTACGCTTGTGCTTTCCCATACCGCAACGATATGTATAGGTACTCACTTAGTAGTGAGCCTCTGCCGCCTAGAGGACGCTAGTGTATTCAAGATAAGTCTGAGACTATTATTGCCCTACTAAAAGCGTCAGCGCCGAAAGGCCGACCTCGTGCCCGCTGAACCGACGATCTGAAGGAGATTGCGGTTGGCGGCTGGATGAGGAAGACGGAGGATCGCCAAGAGTGGCGTAATATTGGGAAGCCCTATGTCCAACAATGGACGAACCACGCTGATGGATGGATGATGTAACTACGCAAACGAAGTCGAGGGCACTACTAGTAGAATATAATATCGTATCATAGCATATAAATAATTAATACATTATTATTGTAATATAATATTAATAAATTAAAACTATGTCATTGCGGTATAGAAACGTAGAAGAAAATTTGTGAGGACCTGTAGAGTAGGCCTACCATGGGTTTGGTATATTATGTTCTGAGGGTTTGGGTCTTGATACTCGCTAGCGACTGCGTTTCTAACATTGAAGTACGAGACTTAACAATAACTCAATGCTTTCTGTAATATTTTTCTTAAAATAGTAAAATGAGTAAGAAAAAAAGTTCATCGATAATTAATTTTGGATTCCTTTTATTTAATTTTGTATAATTCTATGCTTACAATTCTACACTTTATTAAATTTAATTTATACCCTCTACACAACCATAAAAACTAATTAACATTTTAATAACTTACAGGTATACCTAAATCACAGCCGTTGACATTAAAAATAGTTTTAAAAATAATACTGCTCAATGAAATAACATCCTTTTTGCAAAATTCTACAGTTACCGTCACGGATCTTGGGACAGGGGACAAACTATAAATAGAGATGGGTAACGACCCTGATTATACCTATGGGGGGAATTCTACACCATATATAACAGAAACTTAAATTTTTTGTGTCCGAGGTGTACGCTGAAAACCAGCGCTGTTAGTTTTTTGTAATTTGGCAGCATAGCTTAGCGTGTTACCTGTTGCCAAAAAAATATTAATATCTATATATTTTTTCAATTTAAGCTTGTTATTGTTAAGTCTATTTCATAAGATCGTCTTTTTAATTTCTATACGTGTACTTTATTGTTAAATTTTTTTGGCACTAAATCTGTTTTCTTTCTTTCTTCTTCTTCTTAATTAATACATATATTCCAGTTGTCACCCATTTTGACCTAAAAAAAATGGCCTATAACCTACAGTGGGTTATATTTATGTAGCCTGAGTTGTTACCCACATTATGAAGGTCTGCTAAGAAGTTAAGATACATGTATTTATGCCTTTTCCCAAATTTTGCTTTTTTTAAAATTACGAATGTGTTAAGTAATATATTGAAAATACGTTACGTAATATATAAACATATGAAGATATATTTTTATATAGCTAACAACTAATGGAAACTTATGGATTACGTAATAACGGCAGTACTCAAATTCCCTAACGGCAACTGTAGTCGAGCAAATACTTACCGTGTAAAATACCTAAACTTACCCTTGCGTTTTGGTACTAAACTTCCCCTTTGGCGAATTATACAAACTACTTACACCTAAAATTAAAAAAGTACTCTCACTTTTAAGGTCCGTGAGTACACTATATTTTTTCTCTAATTACATTTTGAAGTGAAATTTTTGTACTGTTGGAAACTGATGGTTATGATAAGCTAGGTACTTGTTTATATGAATTACTTTTACCTATGACATGCAACTTTTTTGCACAATTTCACGGTAAAAGGTGTTTATAATTTTGTATAGACAAGTACTTGTACTATCCGATAGCAACTATCGCAAGTTTGCGTTTTCAATACCACTAAAATTTCAATGTTTAGGTATGTATATGTCCCAAGATAAACAGAAGAAACGGATCAACGTGAAAGTCCTACGTTGATTGCAAAAATCCGGATAGTTGGAACCTAGGAAGTAATGTCGCAATCATCTTAGCATGATTCGGTCGCTTTAAAAAAAGTAAAATGTACGGACGAGTGAAGCGGGAGGACCGTGTTAGGTTTCTCTGGTGATCCCAAGTATATGGGAGCCGAGCGAGGTGACCAATTTAGTTCTTAACAGAAAGCTAATTTTTCGCTCCGCTCCGCTTCACTCCATCCATCCATCAACCTGTTTCGTCCACTGCTGGACATAGGCCTTTCCAGGATTTCGCCACTCTTGGCGGTCCTCCTGGAAGAAATTCCCATACTCACACACGCTGGGCAGGCAGGTTGGTGAGCGCGGTGCCGAAACCCTTGCACCAGTCACGCCGCTGTCCGTCACCAGTCTAATTTATATAAGGCCCGGAAATTGGGGATGGATATACCGCCATCCATCGGTCCCAGGCAATGGTGGGCCGCCTGGTTTTGCCTGAGAGCTGTTCTCTTACTCTCCCCCGAATAACTTCGGGAGGATTTCCGAGTAAGATGGTGGTACCTCCATAGTCGAGCCCGGCATCAGCTCTACCACCGCTTCACTCGGCTCATAAATATAGGTATGATCACAAGCAACCCAACCCGTTTCTCGTTGCTGCTCTCGTCATCACACCTAATTCGGTAATTTCCCATTATCTTGACCTTTGCAAACATCCTTTCGCGACATTACTTCCTAATTTGCAAGCATCCTAGGATTTTCGTGTCGATTCGTTTTTTCTAAACATCCTGCGACATACAGACAGTACGTAAATAGACAGGTCAAATTAAATGAAATACTGAACAACAAAAAGGAAAAATACTGCGCAAATTTTTAGGTAGTAGGGTACATATTTTAATATGGAAAACTGAAAAAAGTTAGTTGCATGGGTGGATACGTTTTGTTGGAAAATGATTTTGTGCTTTTATGTAATACTACTGTCTATTTACAACCAGTATAGTTCCCATCACATAAAAAGGCAAACATGCGCAGACAATCCTCTCCCACTCTCGGCCAGCGGCCTTTTTACGTGACGGTAGGTATAAGCCTCATCATTGGCTTATAATATTATTTTCTAATGGTCAAGTCCGTTACTTATACAAGGGAGGGGGTTCACATAGACAAGCATGGCGCAGCACGACCTTCAGCCAGGGTAGGAACCTGTCCACCCTGGCATACACGCCCGGGTAGCCCTGACGAGCGCAGCCTCTGCCCCAGGACACGATCCCTGCAAACAAAGATCATTATAACGTTGGAGAAGACAAAATAAACCAATCGACTGCAAATGTAACAGACATTTAATAAAAAGTTTACAATAATTATGAAGTTGGCACTCTCGTATTGGTTTTTGAGTTGCTAACTATATCATAGAGAATGAGACGACTTCTACATATATTTCAGGAAGAAAGAAGCCAACAAAAGTTTCGGTACCATCGGTCATTCATGCAGGACATAACATAATTATTTAAAATGTTTTAGTGAATTTCATTTGAAGTCGGTTACTATTTTTTTGGAGTTTTCACATTTTTTAGTGTTGATGACGGTAAAACTGTGAGATAGGGCTTGTTAACGCGCCGTTCATAAACGAAAGCCAAGTGGTCTGCAATCAGCATCCTGGTACAAACCGATTGCCTAAATATCGAGTATTTATTGAGGAGTTTCACTACCTATCTCTGAAGACTTTCATCAGATTTTCCCAAAAAAACGGGACTTACTAAAAAAAAGAATTGTTGTAATTGGTTGAGAAATGACGGAATTATATAGTAACATAACCAAATCTTGATTTTTTTATGTACTTATATGAAAACGCTTGAACTTCCTCCAAATAGTATTCGGGGTGAGAAGGTAACGAAAACTAGCGAATCCAGGATCAGTCGATGGTCGGTAATAGCTCAAATTATTCAATTAAATTGCTCAACTATTTACTAAATAAAGGCAACAACTAACCACCATTATGAATTACCCGAATTCGTCCTCTGATATGATAAGATGTCAATAATATATGGTAACATAATATAATTTAAAAAAAACTCTAAAACTGAACATGAATCATCCCCTTTTCGAAATGTGAAATAATTTGTGATTTTATGTGATTCCTGGGATCCTACCCGTTTTTCTCATAGTTTTTTTTTCTATCTCCTCAAAAAAAAACGTTCTAGACATAAAATTTGTAAAAAATTTAGTTTCTTATCTTATCATTATCATATATGCTTACATTTGAAACATTCTTTGTTTGTATGATGATATCAAAATGTTTAAAGTGCCTGGATCGTGGGTCACTGGGGGCAATAGGCTTGTGCACAGGGTAAGCAAAATATTATTATATTTAGTCCGTCATTTAGATTATCAAAAAATATTGGACACGTATTTTTTCTTTTGTCAATCAAACAAAAAATGACAGAGATAAAGCGCGTCAAAGTTTGGTAGTGGGGGAAAATGACGTCACTTCTAAGTGTTAAATTGAAAAAATAAAAAATACGTGCCCAGTATTTTCTGATAATCTAACTGACGGACTCATAATTTTTTTTTAGTCATCATGCCTATTGCACCCATTGCCCCCCGGCTGTAGCC
Organism: Ypsolopha scabrella; assembly: GCA_910592155.1. Lineage (NCBI taxonomy): Eukaryota > Metazoa > Arthropoda > Insecta > Lepidoptera > Ypsolophidae > Ypsolopha > Ypsolopha scabrella. The sequence goes on along the minus strand of OU342968.1, from coordinate 9,255,547 downwards.
ACTTGCGCTGATATAAGCCTTATTCGATGTTATTTCCGTTTATATTTGTACAGATACACATTTTTTAACGAAGGCCGAACTAAACAACAGGGAATATCGAGGGTTTCCTTTCTTATCATCCCTGGCGACTCACCGACGACGGTGAAGTACGGTTGCGGCACCAGCAGCGGCCCGCCAGAGTCCCCGCTGCACGCGTCACGGTCTGGCGCGTTGGCGCACAGCATCCGAGGAGTCACCTTCCTCTTACCGTAGCCAGCTCCCGTGCACTCCTCGTGGGCCCAGATCTGTACTTCCGCCTGAAATTAAGCGTTAGCCTAATTAAGTATTCCAAGGCATCAGAATGGAATGTATAAAGAAAAAAACACGACATTTCAAATACAAAACTGCGCGAATTCTCTAAATAAGTTCAGATAATATTTTTATCAGAACTAGTATGTAGACAACAAAACTTTTATTCACCATGCCTGACCACAGACGCTGGGTGGTTGGAAATATCATTGTATATCATGTGACTACACGAATATTTGGTGTAATTTACCTAACTAGGTAGGTAGATCTAAAGCTCTTATTTTATTAATGTATTCAGAATAAAATAAACACCAAAATAAAGGGTCATAACATAACCATAAGTATACCAATTGATTTTGTGGCGTAAGGTAAATTACACCAAACCTAACATCGATGACCCCGCTAGAACCACCTCCCCTCCTCATGCCTTCAAAATGCAATTCCACATTTTGAAAATAGGATCATAAAATTAAATTACTTAATATTTTCAGTCCCATCGGAGCACTCTTATTCTTTTTTGCTCAGGTTTTTTATCTTGCCATACATTTTAATATCAGTTTGAGCATCAGATCCCTCTATTAATATTTTTCTACTGGGCGCCCCGTTATGGCCAGGAATGATAACATAATCTAGCCGTAAACCATCCTTCATAAGATATTAACCATTTGAAAAAACAAACAAACAATAACCTATCTCAAACACGTTCCGTCGTTGATAAAAATCAAGAATGAAGTCGGTTAAAAACGAATTCGAATCATGTGAAAGCTAATGATAGCAGAGAAAGGAGGCTAAAGGCCGAGTTACTAAATATTTTTATGGTGGGCTCGAGCTTTGAGCTTTTGAGAGGACGAATGTGGATAAAACGAGATAGTAAAAAAAGAGCATGTTTAAAAACCGCGGAGATTTGGGGAAAGAAGAGATCTAAAATACGAGTAAATAAAACCGGCCAAATACGAATGGAATTCTTGCATAAAGGGTTCCATAACAGCACACAATACGGTTACAGAACCCTAAAACATGGTAAATAACAACAATAAAGAGGCCATCAGGGCGACAACAAACAAGTCGCTAAATAAAATGGCGCCTGACAAACAGTTCGGCACAAAGTGCGGAACCCAAATTTTTATTATTTGTTGTTTTTCTTTATAGTACCTATGGCCAAATTTTATGAAAGAGCTGAAACAAATAACATAAAAAAAATGTTTTTTTTCTTAAATTTTATTATTTGTTGTAATGGAGGCAATTCTGTGAAAATTACAACCGCCTACCGATAACGGCTGATGCTGTAGACCCTGAGACAGACAGCTTAGAGATAGAATAGGGTCAAGTTTAGCACCCTTCGGCGGATACGGAACCTAAGAAAACAGGTGTTATTCTCAAATTTACTTACTTTCATTGGGATGTTCGAAGATGGCCCTTTCTCAATTGTGGCTCCCCATCCAGAAACTATAGCATCTAAACCCTCAAGGAAACCGTTGTCATCCATATCTGAAAACGAACGCAATGGATCCGTTAATTATGGGGCTTCATAATGCTAAAGCTTCAGTCCTGCGCTGACGCTTTAGTTTTTTAATTGTCTATCCTGCTCTAATCAACTGCTGCGAAAATTCACTTATTTTGAAATTGCGGCTACATTTTCATGTAATTTTTTGTGAGTATCTGCGTGTGGTAGTTAGTTTCGTTTTAAACGGTTTTCAATATAGGATCTGAATCACTTTTGCCGTGAAATAAATACTTTTTGAAAAGTAATTCAATTATAGGAAGATTTAACGTGTGTATATTTATGAATACAATAGTCTTGAGGCAAATAATACACCATTTTTTTTTCAAATTTTTATCCTTTACATAGACGAAACTGAATCCGATGCAAAACTAAAGTTCAGCATTATTGTAATACCACAAACTGTAGCACAACGGCGCAACATACCTATATATACAGAGGATGACTTTTAACCTAACCCCGATAATTTAATATTCTGCACAAGAATAAAAACTGGTTTTTTGGAAACCATTCAAATTACATTCATATTTTTTTTATTTTAAAGTTAGAGCCTATTGAAGTTTTTCGTAAAATCCAAAGAAATCATCGTCACCTGGAGAGATAAAATAGATAGATCGCGCGAAGTTATATGGGAATGGCTAGGATAGCCATACATTGAATTTCTAAGTAACATTTTTAGGGTTCCGTAGTACCTAAAAGGTACAAAAAGGAACCTTTATGGTGAGACTCCGTTGTCCGTCCGTCCGTCTGTATGTCACAGCCTCATAAATTTAGCACCGTTAAAGATAAAAACTTAAAATTTTCAACAAAAATAGCATTCACTTGCCTTCATAATACGGTATAAAACAATATTTCGAAATTTGAAATTGTTCAAAATATTTCCAATACAAAAGGAAGAAAAATAAAAAATAAATTCTTAAAAATACAATATGAGTATTAAATTATAGATATTAAAGAACTGATTGTAAAAATATATATTTTTACTATATTTACTGGCACCGATTTCGAGAAATCTTTGAAAAGCCACAAAATAATGCATGTCCCCCCCCTTATTTCCGAAACTGGTGAACCGAAAAATATGAAAAAAATTACGACAATAGGTCATAGTTGGCCAATTACAAGAAAAATATAGCAATCAAGAAAAAATTCATAACAAGTCAGAAATATGAAAAAAAATGTTAAATAAATAAATAAAATATTTTATAAAAATACAATATCGGTATCAAATTGTAGATATTAAAGAGTTAATTATAAAAATATATACTTTTACTATATTTACTGGCACCAATTTCGAGAAATCTTTGAAAAACCAAAAAAAATTGCATGCCCCCCCCCCCCCTTATTTCCGAAACGAATGAACCGAATAAATATGAAAAAAATCATGGTAATTTAGGATCACGTAAAGATTACAGAAAAAATATAGCGGCTCTGAGAAATTCACGATAACAAAATGAAAAAAATATTTTTTATCCACGAGTTTTCTTTACGGTATAAAATATATTATTTGAGTCTCTCTTTTGTGGTACAATCAATTCTTTTTTTAGCTATCATAAGCAGTTATGGACAAGACGTCTGCACTTTATAAACTTACCAGGCAAGCAAGCTGGCCTATACAGATAGTCCGGGAGCGGGTCGGAGAGCCGCAGCACCGCGATGTCGTTGTCATACGTGAACTTGTTGAAGTCCGGATGCTGCACCACATGAACCACGTCGAAGGCGCGGCCTCGCGTCTTGTTCACGTCGTACTCACCTACCAGCACCGACAGCCGCGACGCTTCTACCCTGGAAGCAACAGTTCTTATGCTTGATTTCTGTCTCGGACCATTTTTGTTCGTTTCAACGTGGTTTTAACAACAATTTAATGTAGATTCATGCTTTTTTGTTATAGGAGGTTGGTTTCTTGCCAAAACTCATACAGAGATAAGAGACACAATGTAAAACTTAGATTTAAATAGATTTGTAAATTCTATGATGCTTGGGAACCTCTTTAATAAAGGCTACTTTATTATTTTATAATGCTATTTTGGGTTCATGTCTAGCAGTGGACGAACACAGGATGGATGGAATGCATTTTCACCAATAAAATTCGTAAAGATCTAAGAGTTCCCTAGAGCATAAAAACATTTCACTAACCTTTATGCCATTGTATGACTAGCGGAACTCTTTGCTAAGCAAATGTGTTACCTAAATTAGGTGTTTACATCGCCTTGTTCGTCGTTCTTGAGAAATGGTATAAGATAGAAGATAAATACTGCTCTGGTCTACCAACACGGAATTTCATGAAAATTTCCCAAGAAAATTATTACTTTATCAAGTGTTTTATGCGTTTTACTATTACATAATAACAACGGAACAGGTAGAAGACAAATGGTCACACCTTCTACATAACAATGAACATTCCTCAGTGTCGCTTCCGTGGTCAATGTCAAGTACATAACACGAGTTGCCAAAATAATAGCAACATTTTAGTCCAAGTTGATATTAGGAATCATCGGAGCTCATTGAAATGCAGTCCATACATGTCCTTTCACAGCTGAGGGTATTGTGACTAAAACGGCTTGTCCAATCTTGAACTCATTGATTTGCTGGACACAGACGTGATGACATTGGAACATCAGACCTTGGAAACATTGAATAGATGTACGTAATGTGTCATTTACCTTCCATGCTGTGCTTGAAGATGGGCAAAGAAAAGTACCCTGCGACACACCCCTTTGTTTTTACAATATGGACTTCTATCTATGGAAAGCACATATCTATGAAGGTATGTTGTTAGTTATCGCGAGTAAGACCCCAATACAAAGTTAATAATTCTATCTATGGACTTTGACACCTATAGAAATTATGATAATACTTATATTATCTATAATTCTTCAGGGGTATACACGGACCTTTTTTTAAGAATCCGTGGGGGTATATTACGTTGGTACATATCTACTCGTATGTAAGTGAATAAGCCTTCAGAAAAACATATACCGTATTAAAAATACATACTAGAAATAAGTACAAATATAATACATACAATGACAATGCACATGCAAATACGTTCGCATCCATGGGTAGGTACTCAGTGGAGCGGGTGGACCCATTGCACATTGTCGAGGTCACTTGCGTAACAAAGTGTCACAATATGAAATTGTAAAGGGTCACAATGTTACTGGTAAATTGTAGGACCATCACATATTGAGAAACAACGCCCTTTGAAGTGAAACAAATAGACCTGTTGATAGGGTTACCAACCGTCCGGAGTTGCCCGGGCATGTCCGGACTTTCAGCATTCCATCTGGATTGTTTCCGGCTTTTTATTTGATCCGAATTTTTAAGAGGAAAATGTTGAATGAATGTTTAATTTTAACATTAAATTACTTGAATATTAAATATAAATATTAGTAAATGAACCTTCAATCTAACTAGATAATCTAATCAGTTTCATTTCAACAATCAACTTCTAGCTCAAACAAACCTGCGCGCTATTATCTGTAAAACGTGCGCTGCGCCTGGGATTTATTATTTCACTGTTGATTAAATCTATGTCCCGTTTTCGGCTTGTAAGTTATTTTATCAACCCCTCTTATAGCCTATATGTTGATCAAGGTCACGGCAATAATAATAAAGAAAACCGCGTCCAAATCTTTTAGGTGGTTATCGAGTTAAAATGGAACATATATACAGAGAGAGTGACAAAATAATACTACCTAATTATCCATTTCATTAAAATTTAAAGCGGCGGTAGCGCAGGGGTTTGACCAATGAGTTTTTCGGAATTTATGTGCATACTTACCACTTGCTAAACGGTGAAGGAAAACATCTTGAGGAAACCTACATGCCCTAAAAAGCGCGTATTTGTGCCCGAAGAACAGCGATAGGGCTCACCACACATCAGTCATCACGTTGGGACGTAATAATCGTTCGTGAAACGCGGGTGTGCCGAGTGTTGACTGTGAATTGAATTTCACAGTTCACACTTGGAACACCTCTGACACCCCCTCGGGGATTCATGTCGTGACGATATATTTATACATTATATTTATATAGGTATATTCCATAAAATTTCTAAAAAAATAATCAACTTTCAACGACTTTTTTACTTCTTTATTATTAGAAAGAAGATATAATTTAGTGACTAAAATGTCCGAAGTTTTTTTAATTGTCCGGCTATTTGTCACATTTTTTAAATATGAAAATTATATCTATACTTATACCTTTAGGAAATACTGACTGAATTTTTAGTCGCTAAAAATCCTAAAACCGGTGAGAGTACCTGCCTATTACTCTACAAACAACTTTTACTTTTTGGGGACAACCCTGAAATCACGGCAAAAGAACAGCTGTTCCCTAAAAAGGTACAGACGCCAGCACTACAGGTTACCCATTGCAGCTAAACAACATAGGAAGCTTGAACTGTTGAGCGGTAGGCGTCTGTACATACTGACCAAATTGTATGGAACAGCTGCTTTTTTCGCGATTTTACTGTTGGCGCGATAGCATATTAAAAGTTGTTCGAATAGACAAGTTCTACCTTTGGTTTTATGGTTTTTGCGACAAATAATCAAGCCAGTTTATGATTAAGATAAATTACTATAATCAATATAAAAAAGTCTTTGTTCTGAGTGATTGTCAGACAACACACCGCCCAAACCGCTATAGACGTAGGTAGAGGCTTGATATTTGGAGGGTGTGTATATAGAGGGAGAGAAAATGCAAACTATGAAAGGATTTTGAAAAATTCGCACCATAACTGGTTCAAAAGGGGGTCAAAGTTTGAACAAAAAAACAAAACTGACACCATTCACGCTAGGTACCTAGTCGAAACGTAAAGGTGCAAAAGTTTGTAAGGGTAATCATTTTCCCCATGTAAAACTCATAAAAAGAAATAATCCAATTCGTATTTTCGGATTAGGGGTGTGACAAGAAAGAATTTTTCAAAAATCAACTCCTAAAAGTGCGGTAAATGTACTTTTGTGGGAAAAGTCGTTCTGCCTGATGTTTCATGAGAAAATTATATTATATCGTATGTAATAATTAATAAATCCAAAACCGACGACGCGGATGAAGTCGTTGGCAAAGGCTAGTAATTTATATGAATTTACAAACTAAGTACCTACCTCTTTTTTTCTTTGCAAGAGGTACCGAAAAAATTGAAAGTCCAAGCACCAGTCGTGTTTTTATAGAAAGCATCGGAATTCTGTAATGCATCGGTCACCTTACCGCTTTCGGTCGTAATTAACTAGAGTCAATGCATTTCACAAGATTTTGTTGCGATGAGTTTCTCTACATAGAGCGGTCACGGTCAACAGGTCTCTGAAATCGTTTGTCTAAATAATTTTATTATAAGGATATTTGACAGTCTTCTTCGATAAGTGAGATCGATCTTTCGAAATATTTGTTTTGCTATTGTCTGACATACTCTTATGTATATGGAGTTAAGATCATTGGTCGATTTTGGATATGACCTTGCTTTTATATTTTTGTTTTGGGTAGAACGTTGGTAACAATGAAGGTATTATATTCTACATATTGCCGGGGTAGTGCTCTTAGAATATAGTACTAAATATTATAATAATAGAATAGACAGGGTTAGTTTTTCAAGTGCGTGTGGATGGCCAAATGGAAAACAACAAGGAATAGCGAAAATGCTCAAAGGAGTCCTGAAGCCGTTTCGAAAATCAAACTGCAGATAAAAATCCCTTGTCAAGAATAGGAAACGCAGATTAAAAAAAATACTTTGCACCGTCCCACAGTATTGCTTACATTTATAAGGATGGAATTCTATTGAGGTGATGTTATGTTATGACATACGGCAAACTACCTAGCCTCTTAAAAGCAAAGAGACACGCTTTTGTGAGATCGAAAAGCCACACGGTCACACGGAGCGTTAAATTTATGGTAATTTAACGGATTTAATTTGATTGCCATGGAATTGGGACAAAACGGAAGCTTGTTAAAGGCGTTTATTTCATTTGCTCTTTAGCATGAATATCTTGTTTTGGCTTTTTAATTAAAATTTGCACAATCTACATTTACATTCTATCTCACGAAGTTCGTTAGACTTTTGTTTTGGTATTTCGTGCACACGCAATTTCTTCTAGTGTGCGCTACAAAATGCGCTTATATAGGTATAGTACACGTATTAGGGATGTAGTGTAGAACCAGAGCCAAACAGACTTCGTAAGATAGAATATCTGTTATAGGTGTTTAATGGCTACCAAAAGAAGTGTAGAAATCTGTTGATAGTTATCTAACAAGCCAGATTCGCCCCATAAGTTTGGAATTTGGCCATTGGGGCGACGGACATAAAATATTTTTGAAAGTACCCTAATCAATGTTTGTCCAAATTAAAGGTCTGATTTACTAGATCCATCCATTCATCCATCAGCCTGTTTCGTCCACTGCTGGACATAGGCGTTTCCAGGATTTCACCACTCTTGGCGGTCCTCCTGGAAGAAATGTCCATACTCACACATGCTGGGCAGGCAAGTTGGTGAGCGCGGTTCCGAAACCCTTGCAACGGTGATGCCGCTGCCCGTCACCAGGTTATTTTATATAAGGTCCGGGGATGGATGGATAAACCGCCATCCATCGGTCCCAGGCAATGGTGGGCCGCCTGGTTTTGCCCTGTTCTCTTACTCTCCCCCGAATAACTTCGGGAGGATTTGCGAGTAAGATGGTGGTACCTCCACAGTCGAGCCTGGCATCAGCTCTACCTACAAATTTACTAGATAAATACATAAAATGGCATTTTTCGTTGTATTATTGTAACTTATCTCAATAACATATCTAACCAAAATATCACTTAGGTTAGGTGCAGAATACATGTTAACGGAAACCATACTAGGCGTTTATTTGGACTAAGTATTTGTTAATTTAATAATGAAAATGAGCATAATATCCATCCATCCATCCATCAGCCCGTGTTCGTCCACTGCTGGGAGCGCAGAGTTAAGGGGGAAACAAACACGGATTGCGTATATTTAGATCAATTTTAGGCCAAACTAGCCACCAAAAATTCAGAAAAAGGTATTTGTAATTAATCATTTGTTTATTGAGGGTAGTAAGTTTTTAAAAGTTTGTATATTTTATTTCTTTCCTCCAAAACAATTTATCTTTAACGTTTGGAGACGGTATATGCATTTGAAATTAATTCTTCACACAAAAAAAGATCTCATTAATATACAAACAAAACTTTTTACTTTATTTTTATGTTACCTAGTTTATCATATGATTAATATCGTATTTTTATCATGATAATGTCGACTCCGTCGCCATTTTGCGTGACCAGCGAATACTCGCTCTTCTTCCTCATTATTAGGAGTTGTTGTTTAGAGGTCAATGCTCAAGGGCATTGACGTTTATTCCACCCTTAAAACTTAAAAACATGACGATATTCAGGCTACGGTACTGATCTAACTAGAACAAGCTCGGTACATACTACAACATGATTTTGCTCATTCTGTCAATAATTATCAACTTTCACCGATTTGTCGTGTGTACCAACGTGTTCTATTGTTTGCGAATGGTAAACTTGTCACACCTTTCCTAGAGATCATCATTAGGAGGTGATGTTTGTTGAATATTTATTTATTCATGAACGCTTCCTCATATATTTATCTAACGCTGTTTTTTATCAATTTTAGTGTCTTTCTCTATTTTAAAGGTATTTTCTACGATTACCATATTATGTGTCTAATTAAATTCGTCTAGCTAGGTGTCGTTTACACGAACAAATATGATCGAAGAGCCATTTGGCATAAACTACGAAAATTACATTTGATTTAGTTTCAAGAACACTAATACATAATACTGAGTGTAAACGGACAGGCATCTTTAAAATAAATCCCAGTATTCTGATTGATCAAACTAAACAATATTGATAAAGAAATACATATATATGCCTGCACAAATGTGCGCGATTCTATGGGAAAGTTGGAATCACTAATTTGTGTGTTTATAACTAGGCACCAGTTTTTTTATAAAAGCATATAGGTAAACTGACTACCTTTTAAGGGCTTGTATTGGGTCTTTCTACGGTTTTTGTTTTAATATGCTGAGTCAACTACTTATCTGATCAATGTAAAACTTGGACACGTGTTTTTTCAGACCTTTGTCTTTCCGTTGTCAAGTCGGTAACCTAATTGGACACATTTAGCTCGATACATTTTATTCTTGAAAATTATGCCTTTTTCAGTTATTATTCCGTTTTATGTCTAAACGGCTTGAGTTTTATGTCTGAAATTACTGCTATAACAAGAAAACATGGTTTATTTTCCGATGTCAGGTGAAAAAACTGCTACATCAAATACTTTTTCGTAAAATCCAGAAAAACCTTTAAAATTCACTGATTTTGCGTGCCGCCAGCGCGCGAATAAAGCGTTCTAATGTAGACTTTCTGACAACATACTGAAGTTCAAAATCACTCAGTAAGATTATCGTGCACCAGGGGTAAGGCCTTAAATTTTAATCTCTAATTGTAATAATAATTGTATTCTCAACTAAAATGTGACGCACAATTTACGAGTATTATATTTTAATGTCATTTAGGCTTTTCTAGCAGAGTTGTGTTATTTTGTACATTACTTTGTAAATAATTTTGTGCAATAACTTTGTGCTGGATCATTTACATAGAAATACATAAAATAACACAATATTGCCAGAAAAGCCTAATTTACGTAGTAGTGCCATAAACCACATTTTATTAAAAAACAAGGACATCAAAAGAAACCCAGAGCAAATCTTAAAATGATTACGGTTAGGTTGAAAGTGACTCAGTATAAGCGTCAAGTACACATACCCATGGACGCAGTGCGTGGCCGTGATGAGATGGTCCCGGGCGACGACGGTGGCGCCGCACACGAACTTGCTGTCCTTCATCAGCGCCGCCAGCCACGGGAACTCGCCAGGGCTCGCCGCCTGCCCGCCTACCACGCGCGCGCCGCGTGCCACGCCACATGCTGGACACACATGCACATCATGGGTAAACGCACGCCCGTCTCCCGCCCGAATCTAGATACAGTCCGACCTAGACCGTGATAGGTGGAGAGCTCGACTTCGGGGATAATACAAATACAAATACAAAATAATGTATTTTCCATAACTTAATCATACATTTTTAACAAGGTTTTGGAGTCCCTTTTAAATAAAAAATACCTGTCTTAGGAGGCTCCGCTCTTCCATAACTAACATAACTACATGATTAAAGTTAAGCATGGCAAATATAATTTTTAAATGAAAATAAAATTAAGTTAAAATGTAGGTTTAATTAAATGTTACTATTGTGTAAAATTAAGGTCTGTGTGAGTGTATGTAGGTGAGTATAATGTTTATGATTGTGAAAACCCTAGTCCTAAGACCGAGGTCTTGGAATCAGATTTAATTTAACCACTAGGGGGTGAGGATATGTATGTGTGTGTGTGTCTGTGTGAGTGTGCGGGATTGCATAGTGAGGGTGTCAAAAGTGTGTAAGAGTGATTGCAAGACTGTCTTATAAATATGGACGAAACGCTTGACGTGCCTTCCGAAGCAGGCATACCAAACACAATGTGTCGCTGCGGGATTTGAATTCGCGACCTCCCCGGCTTGGTAGTGGAGACATTCGAACCACAGAGACGATCGTGAGGCGAGATAAATGCATTAGAAATGCCACAATACGAGTTATTATCATCTACCAACGGCTAAACATAAACCGGAAACAAAATTAGCAAATATGGCGAATCTGCGGCCTTATATGTCCAACTTCAACATTATTCGCTATCGCTTTCAAATGTATCATGTACCTATATACAGCTAAATATCACGTGTGATGTAATTTGTAGCCAATCATAATAAATTATATAGCGATTAATGTTGAGGTTGGACAATAAGGGGGCTGCTGCTTCAGTCCTCAGTATTGTTCAGAAATCACTGGACTGGATCAATTAATGAACATTATGACATGGAATTTTAATCAAATGATTTTTTTTTACCTTCCTGCTTTTTTTTCAGTTTTTGTTACCAGTAATCCTTATTTTTACCCGCTTTCAATCAATGTACCTATTTGCAAGTAATATAAAAAACTTTGTCGATTGTTTCGGCTTGGTGGCGGTTATTTAATTCTGATATGGACTCTAACCTATAACCTACATGCTGACCGAGGTCATTAAGATGATAATACCGACAACCGCATCGAAATCCGTTGAGTGGTTCTCGAATTAAAACGGATCAGACAGACCAAAATTCTAACAATTGTATAGTCTTAGTCTCAGTAACTCATTTCATTTAAAATTTCGCAAACGAGTTTTTTACGAATTTCTTATTTTATTACCTAGAATACAGAAAACTTAAACAAAACTTAAACCAAAACATAAAGTACAAATGTGTAGTGCTTAGTTTTGAAATACTATTAGGTAAAGCTTTAAAATTGCGTTTCTAGACTTAGCTAATTTACAAGTCAATTGTACTAGATCCCTCTATTTATGTAGTTGGACACACCTCCATTATCAGACATCATGCATTTGCACTCGACCCCATAAAATATGATAGCGTTTGTAGATTTGCATCATATGACGCAGGTTAACGCACCTATAAGGGAAATATATTACAAGCGTTTTTTTTACAAAACGCATTTTCCTCATACGCTCTGAAAAAAATGGAATACTGTAAACAGAAGCAAGTGAGAAGAAAGAAGACTGAAGTTTTCTTTGAAACGAACTTCGAACGAATAAAAATACTGGCGTAGAAACAGACGAAGAGAGGAAGGAAGAGTTCCTAAAACAACATTCAACTATTCATAGATAGAGCTTTCTGAAAAATAGATAAATACGAGTGTTATATACTCGTACATACTTATTTTGATGCAGAGCCATTCTTCCAGTGATGGATGGTTCAAGAAGCGGATATATTTCATAATATTTTATTACAAACTTAATGCATAATGCTCTTTGTTGTACGAGTGTGTATGTACTCTCTAAAAGCACTGCTTACTAGCTATTAGCACTTATTTCTTTACGTAATGTAAAAGCAACAGGATACCTGTTGGTACGAGCAACCTGAAATTAAACGATTGCCTAATACTTTGTTTCCCTTTGATAAAGTTGGTAACTAATTATGAAATCGTACCGTTTGTTTTAAATGATAAGAAATTTTAGGAAAATTATTTAACCTACATTTTAGAGATTATTCGATTTTACACAAGTTTTCGAGAAACACAACTGTAAACGGATCGTAAGCAGATTTCTATAGAACTGTCTAACATTCATAGGAATAAGACTACAATCTACAAAGCGAAGACTATGATTGTTTCCTGATTAATAAAAAGATAATGAAGGTGAACTTACCGAAGTTGAAAGCTTAAATAAAAAATATGAACTAAGCCAATTCAAACCCAACGGCCGACTTTTTGACTTTCCATAAAACTAGCACACAACACAGACACTGCACCATCAAACCATAACACTAAGCACTTCAAACCAGATCGCGAAGACGGTATTTTCTAAGAGCTGATTAGGCTACTCACTGCAAGGCTTGCATGAGCTGACTGCGGCGACCAAGGCGATGAAGCACAGCGGACCAAGCATGTTTCACGATGGTGGCTGTCTCTCTGGAAGGCAGGGGAGACGCCCGCCGAGCTATTATAGTCGGCGGCGCCTCCGAGCCTTCGAGGCCAGGGTTTAATGTTTTTGTGCCAAGTTCATGGCGACGCGACGACCGCGCGAGCGTGTGCGACAGAGTGCAGCCACGCGATGTCACCCCACTGCGGAGAGCGGACGTGGAGGGCACAACCTGGCTCGGGCACAAGGCTGGCTTTGACTGGTCAACCCTATCGTCTTGTTTGGACCTCTAAGTAAACTTGAAAAGTTGTTTTCAAAGTAAAGTACAGGAAGGGAAGAGTCATTTCCTCAGCCATGGTCGTCCATTGTAAATAAATTGTTACCAACTATACCAACTAGGTAGAATTCACAAGAGGCGATCGTGCTCGTTATCTATTTTTCTACAATAGTCATCGAAATTCGATAACTAAACGTCTAATGTTTTCCTAAACTCCCATTTCTAACATTTTTCTCCGCGATGTACAATGCAGGTACATTAACGCATTTTGTTATGTGAAGATCATCGTCCTGATTTCTAAAACAACACCTGAGACGATGCCATTTCTAATCAAATGCGCTATGGTGCTATCGTAGTTTTATGCAAATTTAAGCAATAAAATAAAGATGTTTGAATTTGTACAAATAGGAAGTGCACCTGGCACGACGTGTTCCATTGGATTGCAATAATTTGTTGTGTTTATTATTAAGATAATATTGTAAAGATTAAGATAGGTGATTTATGAATGGCAAATATAAGCGTGGATATAAAGACGCATAAAGATTGGCGTGGTTACACAACAGACATGCGCGTATTTTCGTCCAACAAACACTGGTCCGATGGATTCTTTATTTTCGGACAAAATTGCAAAAGGTCTTACGTAATGCAAGGATTAAAACGCACCATTTAAAAATTTTGCAATTTTTATCGCATCGAGTCAGCCTGTATGCAGTCTTTGTTCGAAGATTTAACTGACCTACCTTCCTTTATTATGATTGCCACAGTAATTCTACGGCGCCATACTTGCATTCTTGCATTTAAGTAAGATATTTAATTTATTTATAACGTCTACCCGCTGCTGCAAATTATTTTGCTAAGTGGCGTAAGTCATCTCGTACTTTCTTTTTTAATTGCTCAGTTTTGGATTTCGAATTCTCGGGACCGTTATTTTTCTTCAATCGCGGAAACAGTTTCATCGTATCAAACAAATAAGATAAGGAAGGACAGAAAAAATCCGTTTATCGTTATCAAAAGGTCTGATGACAATCGCTTATTTACGGAAAATACCTAAAGAAAGCCCTTGGCTGTATTGACAGAAATAATTAAACTTCCTCCTATGGGCTTAATTTTCCGAGTTCATATAAACATGGCTGGCCTTGTCGATACAAGGTGGAAAAAGCCATATAACTGTGCAGTAATGAATCAGTGCAGACATGAAGATCGCGCCAAGTGTGTCAAGGCATGCGCGCGCGTTGCGCCCGCGCCCGTATTTTGATAACGATGCAGCCTTCGGTCCTTGCCGGCGGCGCATCGATGGATGGGTGCACTGCAAGGATTTTTTTTTGGGTTTCGTATTGACACAGGGATTAAACAAAGATTGTCTCTGATTGTACCTAATTTAATTTAATTTTACAGCACTATTGGTTCTTGTTATATTTTTTATATAAGTTGTAGAATTACCAGGCCACGCCAAATGTTTTGCGAAAAAAAGTTTTTATGTGTGAAACTATAATAATATAGAAATAAATTTCTATACTTTAAACACTTGGCGGTTTCTCCATCGCCAGGAGATAACAAATTAAGCATTGCGGTACAGAAAGGCACAAGAAAATTAAATCTGGGTGTAGGAGCTCTGAACCGGGATGCTTTTTTATGTATCAGACACTGCCAGTTATTTATTTTGAAAACACGACTATTTACAACACTGATATATAGGAATTCTGCCAGGATAATAATAATAATTATTATAATTATTAACAACGAACAATATTAACAAGCAAAAATAAAAACGTTGAACTATCGTTGAACTATCGATTGAGTATCTAATGATCGTGTCTCATTGAAAAATGGATCTGCGTCGGGAACATTTTCGCGTGATGATTTTTTACAATTTCAAATATCGCCTAAGACCAGACGAACCGTATGATAGACTTTAATAGCATTTTTAGATAAAGGTTCTCGTGTTACCGCTGGCAGCCCGATCGACTAACTTTGAGAGAAGATGAAAAAAGTGTTCGCCCTTTTACGGCTGCTACGGAAGGAAACGTGCTAGAACTTAAAAATTTGAAATCAATCGAATAGGCGAATTACGTATGAAGAGATTCAGCACATATTACAGATTGGATCGGGAAGCGTTCACAAGATTCTACACAAGCACTTTCGAGGATAGCTTCGCGCTGGATGCTGCACAGCCTCACCATACTCAGAAGCAGGCCCGCGTGGACCAAATTTGAAGTAGCCTGGTCTCGGCGTGTTTACAAGATTGAATCTAGGATTTATCAATACGATCCAGAAGCGAAGCGCCAGTCCGACCGTTTGGCTGTTTCAAAACGAACCAATGCCTACTAAAGTGAGGCGATCAGGAAGCACAGGAAAGATTTTGATAGCTAATTTTTAGAGTTCCGTAGAACCTGAAAGGTAAAAGGAACCTTTATGGTGAGACTCCGTTGTCCGTCCGTCCGTCCGTATGTCACAGCCTCATAACTTTGGCACCGTTAAAGGTAAAGATTTGAAATTTGCTACAAAAATAGCATTCACTTGCATACACAATATGGTGTAAAAAAATTGAAAATTGTTAAATTTTAAAAAATATTTCCAATGCAAAAGTGAGAAAAATAAAAAATAAAATCCTAAAAATACAATATGGGTATCAAATTGTAGATATTAAAGAGCTGATTATAAAAATATACACTTTTACTGTATTTACTGTCACCAAATTCGAGAAATCTTTGAAAAACGATAAAAAAGTGCATGTCCCCTCCCTTGTTTCCGAAACTGGTCGATCGAAAAAAAATAAAAAAATCACGATGATTTGGGATTATATAAAGATTACAGGAAAAGTATAACGGTTGAGAAATTCACGATAATAAAATGACAAAATGTAATTTTTCATCCTCGAGTTTTATTTCGAGTACGGTATAAAAATATTTAATAAAATATTTTGTCCAGGTGATCGCTAACACGAGGCAGGGTGCCCAAGACACGCTGGCGGCATTGCCTCGCTGAACAACGAGACTGATTCTTTGTCTGAAGTAAATTTAGTAAATTCTTTTTTAAGTTAACATAAACAGTTATGGGCAAGATTTTAAATACTTTTTTCCTGACTGTTCCCAAAACTGTCGAATTACGGAACCCTAGGTATGCGAGTCTGACTCTCACTTGACCGGTTTTTTACTTTGACAGCATACGGTTACATTTTTGGGTCACCCTCCTTGAAGCCCTGATTTAGCACACGGTCATGACTTACTTTATTCCCTAAAATAAAAAAAAACCGGCCAAGTGCGAGTCGGACTCGCGCACGAAGGGTTCCGTACCATTATCTATGAAAACGGCAAAAAATCATGTTTGTTGTACGGGAATGCGCGGGTCCGACTCGCACTTGGCTGGTTTTAGTATTTGTTGTTATAGCGGCAACTAAAATACGTCATCTGTGAAAATTTAAACTGTCTAAGTATAGGGTCCCGTTGGTTACCCTTGGGTACGGAACCCTAAAAATCAACTCAAAGGGATACAGTTTTCATCGCCGGAAGATGAGAAGGCCGTAGAAAGGTGTCTGGACTGGAAAACGTGTTTCAAAAATTGGTTTAGACGCATGAGAACTGTATAGATGCTGTGGAAAGTTCCTTGAAAAGATTCAATAACATACCGTAGATTTTTTTTTACTTACGCAAAATTTACCCAGTGAACTGAAACACACGTATTGATTTATTATCTATTTAAAATATACTTCTGACACAATCGTGGTTCGGATCAACTTTGCGGATTCCACTTCCAATCCTACAAAATGAGAATTTAGAAACTTATCGCTCACATTTTCAGTGAAGTTTATTTCAGCATTTAGTGTTTAGTTGGCTGAGTTGGTATATAAGAATTATTTAACTAGTAGTTCGCCCTGAACTTTAAAATATACTTCTGACACAATCGTGGTTCGGATCAACTTTGCGGATTCCACTTCCAATCCTACAAAATGAGAATTTAGAAACTTATCGCTCACATTTTCAGTGAAGTTTATTTCAGCATTTAGTGTTTAGTTGGCTGAGTTGGTATATAAGAATTATTTAACTAGTAGTTCGCCCTGAACTTTAAAATATACTTCTGACACAATCGTGGTTCGGATCAACTTTGCGGATTCCACTTCCAATCCTACAAAATGAGAATTTAGAAACTTATCGCTCACATTTTCAGTGAAGTTTATTTCAGCATTTAGTGTTTAGTTGGCTGAGTTGGTATATAAGAATTATTTAACTAGTAGTTCGCCCTGAACTTTAAAATATACTTCTGACACAATCGTGGTTCGGATCAACTTTGCGGATTCCACTTCCAATCCTACAAAATGAGAATTTAGAAACTTATCGCTCACATTTTCAGTGAAGTTTATTTCAGCATTTAGTGTTTAGTTGGCTGAGTTGGTATATAAGAATTATTTAACTAGTAGTTCGCCCTGAACTTTAAACTCGCGCTCGTCCGATTCGCGCTTGACCGATTTGGCTCATGTTGGAACTTAAAAATTCTTTTTGCCTTATTTACTCGCCTGCCAAATTTCATGACATTCCGATCAACGATACTCGAGTTATCGTCGAACAAACATTCATACATACATACAAACGTCGCACTTGAAATGACGTCACAATTCGTAAATAGTTCAATACCCATTGAACAGTAGTGCCAATAGTAAAACTGGCAGTTGGCACTGTTTGTCCCAGTAGTGAAATTATGATACAATCGCCACGGCTTGCAAAAAAAATTTGAATAGGTATTGAAGCTTTCATTTTCAGGATTATTCTACAACTAGTGAAGTGGTATTAGGTGGTAGAGCTAATGCCGGGCTCGACTGTGGAGGTACCACCACCTTACTCGGAAATCCTCCCGAAGTTATTCGGGGGAGAGTAAGAGAACAGCTCTCAGGCAAAACCAGGCGGCCCACCATTGCCAGGGACCGATGGATGACGGTATATCCATCCCCAATTGCCGGGCCTTATATAAAACAGACTGGTGACGGGCAGCGGCGTCACTGGTGCAAGGGTTTCGGCACCGCGCTCACCAACCCGCCTGCCCAGCGTGTGTGAGTATGGGCATTTCTTCCAAGAGGACCACCAAGAGTGGTGAAATCCTGGAAAGGCCTATGTCCAGCAGTGGACAAAACAGGCTGATGGATGGATGGATGGATAGTAAAGTGGAGCACATATTTCTAGTATTGGAACTAATGTGAATATTAAAATTACTTTTGCCGCTTGTGAAGCGAGTACTAATAGTCTCAGTGGTGCGCCAAAAAATGCTGCAAATGGTGTTAAAAACATGAAAATCGGTATGGATCTTTACACCATATTGGACACCGAATGTTTTCTAAGGAAACTCGTGAAAAACTATCAGCGCAAAGAAAATAATATTTGACCTACAGTCTTATTAAAAATGATAGAATAAAATATCATTGTTGTTTTTAATTTACTTCACTTAACTTATCTATCAATTATCAATCGTATATGATAACTTATTACTTATAAGTTATGAGTCTACTCGTGTAAGACAATCATATTCAAATTCGATTGTCATATGGCTATTCGGCTAAGCAAATAAGCCCGCCGCCGTTTGACAATTGAAATCATGTAAAATGATTATAAATATGTACGTTTTTGATTGTCAACAACAAAACGAGACAATTGTATTCATTTGACAGCCAAAAATATACGATTTCAATTGTCAAACGGGCTAATTTGCTCAGCCGAATAGCCATACGACAATCAATTTGAATACGATTGACTTATCCAATTGCACCCTGAACCGTATATAGATCGTATATAGAATTCGCATCGTATGTATCAGAAAAAACGAAAAATAAAAAAATATCCCAGCCTATATAGTCATAGCAGTACAGCGATTTTCGGTAATCGGTAGAAAAATTAAACTACGACAGCTACCTATAATATGAATCTAGTCTTAACTACGCAGTACATGAGAAATATTTTTTAATTTTTAGTTCTTTTCGTTCTCTATCTTCCAGCCAGACAACATCGCACCCAAGCCCGGACCCGCGGGCAGTTCCTCATTGCACTACTGATTAATATAAGTACGTACATACATTCGTTAAAATGCAAATTGCCCCTCATATGAAAGCCTCTTATACAAAGATTAAATAAGTGTGTAAAGAGTACCAACGTAAGCCCTGGAGACACCAGCATAGTAGTGACCATGTATGTGAAGCGGCCTACTTTAGACCAATGCCACGTTTATCATATCAGTACCATGGAAGTGAAGGTTTCTTCACTACTCGCACTCTTGACTCGCTGGAACGAATCATTCTATTCAGCGTCCCTTTTCCATAGTTGTTTTTAAGAGAATAGGTTCAGATTGCATTGATCGCTCTTACTCTATGCGGAAAGACCCGCAGTGCGAGAAGGACGAATTCTGGAAAAAAATCAAAATTACGACTTTTATCACGAATTTTATTATTTAAAAAAAAAACTAAAGCTTGTATCAAATATCTGTTCGTTCAAAGTTATACAGATTTTAATTCATAAATAATATATTATGATTTTGCTCAAACAATGTTAAAACTCCACAAGTAAACTTTTTTGTAGTTATCTTTGATTTTTAGGGTTCCGTAGTAACTGAAAGGTAAAAGGAACCTTTATGGTGAGACTCCGTGGTCCGTCCGTCCGTCCGTATGTCACAGCCTCATAACTTTGGCACCGTTAAAGGTAAAGATTTGTAATTTGCTACAAAAATAGCATTCACTTGCATACACAATATGGTGTAAAAAAAAATTGAAAATTGTTAAATTGTTAAAAATATTTCCAATTAAAAAGTGAGAAAAATAAAAAATAATATCCTAAAAATACAATATGGGTATCAAATTGTAGATATTAAAGAGCTGATTATAAAAATATATACTTTTACTAGATTTACCAATTTCGAAAAATCTTTGAAAAACGACCAAAAAATGCATGTCCCCCCCGCCTTATTTCCGAAACTGGTGGATCGAAAAAAAATAAAAATAATCTTGATTATAGGCCATAACTGGCCCATTACAGGAAAACTATAGCGATTAAAAAAAAGTTGATAACAAATGAGAAATATAAAAAAAAATGTAAAAAAATAAAAAAAATATTTTATATAAATACAATATTGCAATCAAATTGTAGATATAAAAAAGCTTATTATAAAAATATATACTTTTGCTAAATTAATGGCACCAATTTCGAGAAATCTTTGAAAAACCACAAAAAATGCATGTCCCCCCCCCTTATCTCCGAAACTGATGGATTGAAAAAAAATAAAAAACTCCTGGTAATTTGGGATTATATAAAGATTACAGGAAGAATATAACGGTTGAGAAATTCACGATAGTAAAATGACAAAATGTAATTTTTCATCCTCGAGTTTTATTTCGAGTATGGTATAAAAATATTTGTGTCTCTCTTTTGTGGTACAATCAATTCTTTTTTAAGTTAACATAAACAGCTATGTTAACAGGTGGAAGAGCTAATGCCGGGCTCGACTGTGGAGGTACCACCATCTTACTCGCAATTCCTCCCGAAGTTATTCAGGGGAGAGTAAGAGAACAGCTCTCAGGCAAAAAAACCAGGCGGCCTACCATTGCCTGGGACCGATGGATGGCGGTATATCCATCCCCAATTGCCGGACCTTATATAAATTAGACTAGTGGCGGGCAGCGGCGTCACTGGTGCAAGGGTTTTGGCACCGCGCTCACCAACCCGCTTGCCCAGCGTGTGTTAGTATGGGCATTTCGTCTAGGAGGTTCGCCAAGAGTGGCGAAATCCTGGAAAGGCCTATGTCCAGCAGTGGACGAAACAGGCTGATGGATGGATGGAAACAGTTTATGGGAAAGATTTTAAATACTTTTTTCCTGACTGTTCCCAAAACTGTACGGAACCCTAGGTATGCGAGTCTGACTCGCACTTGCACTTGACCGGTTTTTATGATTCAATGTTAGAATGACGTCTGAAGATTTTGTTTCGATTAGAGTGTGCATTATTTTCTTGACAGAATTCCGATTCTTTTTCAAATATCTAGTATTGCTAGATTCTTCAAACACGGAAGAATAAAATATGGTTTTTCGGAGCGTTTCGTGAATCGTTATTCAGTTCGGCGCAGACGCAGTAAGATTTTGGGGAGGCTATACTTTTGTACTCCGAATTAGGTATATTTTTTTCTATGATACCTTTAATTTAAAAAAATATGCTTTTATACCGGGTGTAAACAAACTGCTACCATTAAATGAAACAACATATTCTACCGACCCTACTGAACCACTTTTCCCAAGAATCATACCCGGGGACACCCATAGTTGCAAAAATGCGTGAACCCTAACGCACCGACATAAGGGCGAGTTTAGAGAGAGAGCGTCGTCCGTGAAACCTACTCTATACTTAATAGAAATGGTTTATTTGTTTAAAAGCCCTTAAAAACTTGAATGGTGTTGACCGGAGTCTTCTTACAGCCTGTGCCAGAAGACCAACTCAATGACATCTAGCTAGACAATAGGTAACATCACACGCAAGGGAAAGATTATTTTCTTCATGTTTAATTGTATTTTACAGTTAAATATTCGGCTTTAGGTCGACAATGCACATACAATATACAAATTTCAGGTCTGTAAGTAACCCATTCCGTCTATCTGTGAGGTAGAGACTCGTGTGTTAGATACGGACCCGACGGACGGAAAGATGGCCAGTATAGGGAAGGGTAACATCAATACGGGTTCATTTTGCCCTCTGGGTACGGAAACCATAAAAATGTTACTTCTTCGAAGTATGATCGAACCTTTAGGTCTACCATGAGTTTACGCTTACTACACACGTTAACGACTATAGTAAGATATTTGTATGAAACTATGAACAGCGCCCCTAGCGTGTAGTAAAGGAACTAAAAATGGTACCATGAGTTGTCATAGTTGAGTACTCTGTAGTTTACGTACAGTAAACTATTCGATAGTAACTATAGTTACCATACAAATTTCGTACCATGAGTCATGAATTTGACAGATGCTGTAGTAAGTTACCGTAACTACAGTAGTAACGGCACTCACCGTCTATTTTTGCTCCGAGGAGAAATATTGGACTTATTAAATTCGTGTTTTATTTGGAATTAACTGTTTTGTGATGGCTTTGAGGGTGTATTTTGCCTGGCGTATGGTAGTGGCAGCCGAAGCGGAAGAGCAAAGGCACTTCCAGGCCAGAATGCGAGTGATAATGGAACATCCCTCTAAAAGGATTTCATGCAATAATTAGTTAAATTTTTGGGAAGAGCAGCTCGAGCGAGACCACAGCCACCTAATCAAGGAAGCTACACCAAGGTAATTACAATTAATCACTTCATGACAGTTAGTTTAAACACAATTTTCTCAAAATATAACCTAAAATTTAGTCTCGGTGTTTTTAAACGAAATCATAGATATTTCCTTTTAATTAATTATCACACTTTTTTCCAACAGATGCCCGGGCGTTGCTGCATTCCTGAATGCAAAGCGAATTATGATTCATCGTTAAAGAACGGTCAGGAAGCCGTGTCAACTTTCTCCTTTCCAAGAGATGAAACTCAAAGAAAAAAATGGATAGCAGCTATTCCACGGTCAGACTGGACAACCAGCAAGGGATCATTTGTGTGCAGCAACCATTTTAGCCCAGGTGAAGTGATCCGAATAAATAAAATATATAATAGTGATGGCAGTGTTGAGGAAATGACACTTACTCGCTGTCAACTAGTACCTGGGGCAGTGCTACATCTTTTCCCCAATTTACCGAAGTATTTGAGCAAGGAATGCCCCTAAATTAGAGCTAACCCTGAAGTTCGACGAAAAAAGTGTCAAAAAAGAAGTGATGAAAAAAAGGAATTGCTGATTGTAAGTGATATTATACAAAGCTTTGGTGAACTACATGAGCGACTTAAGCAAAAAGCAGAGCTGCACAGTGGGTGGCAAATAAAATATGAAGACCAGTGCATTTATTTGTATACCCTAAATATAGACAATACCTCGAAAGATGTTATTTACCCAGTAAAAGTGCATAATAGTGTTCTTATCTTACCAAATTCAAAGGTAAGAGTGTTTTTGGGCAGTAATGAGCTATCTGAACATGATTTAAAACCAATACTGCCTCATACTTTGCAGCTTAGTAGGCAGCTTAATAGCCGCCCTGATGTATTTTGTATTGTTCTCTTTTTTTTGGGTTCACAAATAAAATCTTTTTTATTACACCTACTTGTGTTTTTAATGTGTAGTGACTCACCAAACACCACAGAGAAATGCTCGAACATTGCCAAAGATCCATGGAAAGAAGTCTGATAGGTATCAAAAAACAGGATAGAGTACGAAGTATACATATAAGAGAAAAAACTAAAGTTGTTGACGTGCTCTCCAAAATAGACCAACAGAAATGGAGATGGACAGGTCACATGATAAGATGTACCCAAGATAAATGGAACAAAATTGTCACAGATTGGTACCCTAGAGATGGCAAACGGAGCAAAGGAAGGCAACAAAAAAGATGGGAAGACGAGTTAAAATTGACAGCCGGTCCTAAATGGAGAAGAGTTGCTCGAGACAGGAAACAATGGAAGATGTTAGAGGAGGCCTTTGCCAAGAGGCACACTGAACTAAGAGATATCCTATAATTACAGAAATAAACTCAAAAATCACAA
This sequence comes from Ypsolopha scabrella, assembly GCA_910592155.1. NCBI lineage: Eukaryota > Metazoa > Arthropoda > Insecta > Lepidoptera > Ypsolophidae > Ypsolopha > Ypsolopha scabrella. The sequence goes on along the minus strand of OU342968.1, from coordinate 9,231,324 downwards.
CTCTTAGTTCAGAATAAAGGGCTTATTGATTGATTGATTGATTGATTGATTGACTACTATATTGAAAAAGGTATCCTTCTAGGGCTAGGTCATGAATGAATACTTTATTTTTGCAATATAGGAACATCATGTACACTTATCGCATGTAAGGTTTTATTAAACAATTAAATTAATTAAATTTAAATCAGGAAAAAACAACATATAAAATTAAATTGAGTTTTGGGTCTACATTAATAAGTCAATATCTGTACATGGATTGAATTATAGAATGTATTTATTATATGTATAATTATAGCTAGCTACCCAAATACTAATTTGTTACATTCTTATTTAAAATATAAATACATACAAGAATATGGTAAGAAACTTAGCAAGATCATGTCTTTTTTTTTATTTATTTTATTAGCATTTAAAAAGAATGAATGAAAGCATTGTATTGAAAAAATAAACCTACGAAGCGCAAGTTGTAGATACTTGACTATATTGGTGAAGGGCTAAATCAAGAAACTAGTGAAAATATATTTTGTAGGACTCGATTAATGACTATGAAAATATCGCCTTTTTTGTAAACAATAAAGACTGAACAACGTTTACAAAAACCCACAAAAAAAACAACATTAATAGGGTCATCAATGGAAGATAGGTTCACTCAGTCGGGAAGAGGTGACGTTGCCAATTCTATGCGCATGGCTTGTAAGTATAGGTGGCTGTGGCGAGACCAACTAGCCATTACTAGCCTTAGCTCATTAACTTACCTCATAAAAACATCATTATTGATCAAAATAAAACAAATAATCTCTTACAAATATTTTCTTATATTACACACATTTTAATAATAACATGTCATAAAAACCTTCACTTAACTTCACCAACAAGAGCACAACTCTTAAATTGTGAATGAACGAATGTCATAAAATAAAAGAGTATGTATCCTAACTGATTGACTGATCTATCAATGCCTAGACCGAACCGCTGGACCTAGGAACAAGAATGTTTAGTTTATATCCCACTCCCACTAATATTATAAATGCGAAAGTTTGGATGTATGTATGGATGGATGGATGGATGTTTGTTACTGTTTAACACAGTAGCCACTAAACCGATTGGGCTGAAATTTTGCATAAATGTACTTCTAGACCTGGAATAGGACATAGGCTACTTTTTATCCCATAAATCAGTTCCCGTGGGAAAGCTATATAAGAGACATACAAAATGGGAAACACAGAGGCATATAACACACACATTTCACTGGCTATGTTTACTGTAGGTAACAGTCCGAAAAATATTGACAGATTTTATAAGAGTACACAAAAACTAATTCAACACGGGTGAAGCTGCTGGCAAAAGCTAGTATTTCATAAAGTAAATTATAGTTTATAAACTATATTTTAGTTTATAAAAAGACTCCGCCACCATCTCCATAATAGAGAGGAACTACCTAAACAGGTACAAAATGGGAAACACACACACACATTTCACCGGCTATGTTTACTGTAGGTACCAGTCCAAAAAATATTGTAAGAATTTATAGGAGTACACAAAAACTAATTCAACACGAGTGAAGCCGCAGTCAAATGCTAGTATTTCATAAACTAAATTATAGTTTATAAACTATATTTTAGTTTTTTTTTTAATTATAGTTTATAAACTATATTTTAGTTTCTTAAAACAATTTTTAAAAGACTCAGCCACTGTCTCCATAATAGAGAGCAACTGCCTTAACAGGTCTTGCCACTGGGCCGGTTGCTGCAGCTCAATTCCTTGCAGTCGTAGACATTCCCTCTCTGTCTCTACTTCACAGGAATGCCACTCACGCAACGTCTCTCTAGCCAATTTACACTTGTGTGTGTTTCGTTGTATGAGTTCCCTTCATTAGAGGGGAACACGACGGCGCCGCCTTAGAGTCACAGGTGCAGAGGTGACAGCAGGTTGGATAACAGGTGGGACAGCAGGGGTGGTGTCTACAGCCTGTATGGGTGGCAAGTATTCTGCCTGGGAACTGCTCGATGACTGATTCCATGCTTCTACAGGAGCTTCATTCGTTACTTCTTCATAAATTCCCAGTTGAGTCAATAGAATTGGTGTTACCATTTGTGGTGGTGGGTTTATTGCCACATCAATTTCCTTTCTCCACATAACTGGCGTTCTTACAACGCCACATCAGCATTGAGCAAGTTGCTCAGCTCATTCCACCTTTGGTAAGCGGTCAGTCTACCATTTGGTTCACCGGACGGCTTACTGAGGTCACCGCATCTGAAAACAGAACGTGTCCGTGATTTTGTGAAGTCCTGGATCGTGCCCAGTATTTAATGGACTATAAATATACATAAACTCTGAATTTAAGGAAACAATAAACATTTTTTAAGTTTATATGTTGATATTAACCAAGAATGCTGTATATTACAATTAGTACAGAGTGACACATATTATGCAGTTATAGATTTACTTACCTATTCATGAAATCCACCATCAACTCAAGTTGAGTTGTACTCGTTTGTTTCATGATTTAAATCTTTAAGTACCATATGAAAATTTAAAATTTTACGGAAATCAAATCAAGATAGAGTGATACATAGGTTATTATGTTATGACTTTTGTTTTGATTTGACCATTCCCAGCCGCTTTTACTTCGAGAATTATACTATTTATTTCAAAAGATCAAATAGATTATATTTCTCCAAACAAAAATGACACTTTTCATTTTTGTCGGATATATATCACTTTGTCCTTGTCTTAGTTCACTGATAAGAAAGAGATACAATGATAGGTGTGAGCATAGACACGGTAAGCTATGGTACCAACATGATGCCAAAAACTGTACCTCCTATCGAGTAAACGTTAACTACAGTAGTAATCGAGTGCGAAACTCATGGTGCCTTTGTCTTACTTAACTATTCGAATGGCGTCTTCACGTTAACTACTGTAGTAACGTCTAATGATTTTACTATGCAAACTCATGGTAGAGGTACTTGTTGCCGAAATTTGCCCTAATTCTAGTTAGTCCCTCATAAAAGCTTCTTATTGTTCCCGAAGATCCCAGTTTTTCATGCCGTGTACGCTGTTTACGTTCCATACATAGAAATTGCTTTTCTGCATGGACTGTAACCAGCGAATGAAAAAAAATTGCAACTTCTTGTTAAAAACGCCTAGAACTCGACATTAGCAAGAATACTAAATTTTGAAATACTGCTATTGATACTCTGCTGGCGCTACAGCTTTTTTACGAAAAATACCAATTTCGTCCCTCACATGCCTAAACTAAGCTAGTTTCGCTAAAATTATGTTTCCATTACGGCATGCATTTAATTTTATTACGATGTAGCGAAAGTAGCGACCCCCCATCCCTTTTACGGTTTAAGTAGAATTTTTATGTATAAAATAAACTTTTAACTAAAAATTAGTAACTGACTTCAAATGTTACAGCAGACGTTCACGCAAACGTTTAAAATAATTATATTCTGACCTATGGTACCGAGATAACACTTTTGCCGACTTCTTTCTTCCTGAATAATATGTTCTCTAGAAGTCGGTGTTTCCATATCGGTTTTCGTGTTCCTATACCATAGATAATGGGCTGACTTCTACATAACATATGCTTCAGAAAGAAAGAAGCTGAGTAAGACATATTTACCCAAAATAATATAGGTATGCTCAAATTGAAAACCTCCTGCTTTTTTGAAGTCTGTTAAAAAAGAAAATTGTTTTCGACTACGCTTTGCGTCTTCTCCTCCTCATCTTAAAAGACATATTTGTGTTAATTGAATACACAATCCCACTAGGGGCTGTTCATTTATTACGTAAGACGGTTTATGTTAGAGGGGGTAAGACCAAATCTTATTTTTTCTTACATGGAGGCAGGCTAGGGAAGATTATTTCTCACGTAAGATTATGTGACATATTTTCAGTGAGCAATCCTTTGTTCGATTAAAAAAATTATAAATTTTGGATTTTATTGACATCTGCCTTAAAATGTTATGTTACGTAAGATTGATTGGGGGAAAGGGGATTCAAACAAATCTTATTATTTTTTACATAGGAAGGTCAAAAATATGCCAAAATAGTCTTACGTAAGAAATGAATAGCCGAGCAGAATTACGACCAGTAAAATTGCGACTTACTTAGGTAAGTATTACTTAATCTTAAAACCTGCATTTGTTAGAATACAAAAAAATTAATTGGCAAACACAGCGTTTTCGCGGAAAAGCCGGTCATACGAAATTCCCATAAAACAGGAGCAGAAAAAAGGATTCTTTCGTACCCTTGTGAGGTGTCATTGTCTAGAACTGGTTACATTACATTATGTAGAGTAGAATTAATTTTTTATATTTTTACCATCGAAATTAAAGAAATGGGGGCCAAGTTGTCAGTTTTAAACCATTTTTCTTACGGGGTCTATCTCAGAATCTTAACGAGTTGGGAATTTGTCGTATAATGTACCATATACTGTATTTAAACGACAAGTAGTAAAAACGCCGTTTTTAATACAGTTTTAGGGTTAGGTACCCGATTACTCGACCAACTTAATTTTGCAGTTTTGTTTCATACATTTTCTAGGTACTTACTGATAAGTTTGTATTTTTATGTACGGAACCTTCAGGGAGCGAGTTCCACTCGCACTTGATCGGACTGAGTAAATAAAAGTGGAGATTTGAATGCGCGGATATATTTCCTTAGGAAAGTGTCTTGAGTGTGTTTTACATAAGTTACGGGTTTTATTAATTAAAGTACCTAAATGTATGTATAACAACTTTTTAAATACTTATCAGTTAATAAAGTTCTTCATTTACGGTTGGAGCTGTAGAATGCCTTTCCTCTTACAATAAGACGAGCCCCTTCCTTACATACACGGTTACATACAAGTATTCATTTATTGGTAAAATTTCATCCATTTATTCTGTACCGCCTTCTACACATTTCTTTTTTGGAATTATTAGGGTTCCGTATCCGAAGGGTGCCAAACGGGACCGGGATTTTTAAATTAAACATATTTTCAAGTTCAAACTTCTTATTTCTTCTTACTTCTTGTCTCCATACAATTATTTTATTTTATCCAGATATTTATTCGTTTTATTTATACAAGAACAATATAGGTTCAATCCCCGTGGTGGGGTATAATTCTTAAATCGGTAAACTCTGTATTTAACATCACAAGATTATTGATTCCAATAAATATTGGTACTACAATCGTTGAGTGTTAAAAAGTAAGCACCAAAATTTGTTTCGGAACGGATAATGCATGAAAATTCTAAATCAGTTTATTATACATATTAATTAGTACTTTTCCTTAGTTTGCCGTATATCGTCACTTTCCTGATCCTACTATCGGATAGTGCTGATATAAACAGTTTTTTTTTATCAATGCAATGGGTGCGATTCTCCGCTAGGGAATTAATTTTTCCAAAAATCTAATGGTGCAGTTCTGGCTTTCATCAACATCTTCAAAAACTCCTTTGAGCGTTTTTCGCTATTCCTCATAGTTTCGGATTTAACCATCTACCCCCACAGGAAAAACTAAACCTGTAAGTATAATTATTTTAAGCTATCTTGGGGAATTTCTGCTGTTACATTTGAATTCGGTTTTTTTCAAGTTTATTTTTGTCTGTTATAGTTAGGTCATTCAGTAAATAAAAAATAAACCCTTTAGGTCTATTTTTTTTTAAATATTGGCAAAAAAAAATATGAGTCTTTAAAACGAGTTATTGCGTATTCAACTAACTAAACATTATCCTTACGGCCTTACCTTGGCGCACGATAGTCTTACTGAGTGATTTTGAACTTCAGTATGTTGTCAGAAAGTCTACATTAGAATGCTCGCTTCGCGCGCTGGCGGCACGCAAAATCAGTGAATTTTAGAGGTTTTTCTGGATTTTACGAAAAAGTATTTGATGTAGGAGTTTTTCCACGTCGGTTTTGACATTACTTTTTTTTTCTTGTGGGCAATGGCCTATTTCCTGTAATGCTTGAAGGACATGACTATTACGTCATCAAAATGATTTATACTTTTATATGGACTTAAAAAAGTCTATTCCTTTCAAAAAAATCGACAATTAGGTGCTGTTATGGTATTCTGGACCATTGAATTCTCAGATTATTTTTGTTTGTTGCGGGGTTTATCTTAATACCGTATACTGAAAACGCCGATTTATAATGTAGTTTTAGGGTATATACGTGGGACGCACTATAAGTTTCCGGAATGAATATGAAAAAATACTATTAAAGGTACAAAATTAATTTATTGTTTTTCAAAATAATCTCCCTTGGCGTCTATGCACTTTTTCATTCGATTAAACCTGTTTTGAAAACTTTTGTGCCACTCCCCTGTGGTGACCTCTGAAACGTGTTTTTCATACTCCTCGACAGCCTCTTCTGGTGATGAAAATCGTTGACCGCGTAATTGGTTCTTAATTTTTGGGAACAGAAAAAAGTCACAAGGTGCCAGGTCGGGACTGTATGCAGGATGACTCATGAGTTCTACATTTTTCGTCTTCAAAAAGTCGTTTGTCTGTCTGGCCGTGTGAGAACTAGCATTGTCGTGGTGCAGGATGATACGGCGTTTACGGTTATTTTTACGGAGTTCGTCAATAACTTCCGGCAAACAAATGGTCGTGTACCAGTCACTATTCACGGTACGACGATTCTCTAAAGCAACAGTAGCCACGTGTCCAGTTTTATTAAAAAAAGAAGCAATCATCCGCTTAGATGCACTTTTCACGCGCGCCACTTTGGTTGGTTTCGGCTCATCTTGAAAGACCCATACGCTCGATTGCTGCTTTGTTTTGGGATCGTAGCAATAAATACATGTTTCGTCACCTGTTACTATGTCCCACACCAAATTTGACGCACCTTCGTTGAATCTGGTAAGCATGGCACTGCACCAAGTGACGCGGTCCGTTTTTTGAGCCTCGGTCAAGTTGTGTGGGATCCACCGCGAGCACAGCTTTCTCACACCCAAATGTTTCTGTAGGATTGATTGTATTTGACTCATGCCTATTTCTAAGGATGCGCGAATTTCATGGTAGGTCACATGCCTGTCTGTTTCAATCATACGGCGCACAGCATCGATGTTTTTGTTGGTCACAGCGGTGGACGGCCGACCATCGCGAGATTCGTCACTGAGATTGATACGACCACGCTTGAATTCTGCAAACCAGCTATAAACAGTCGTCTTGCATGGTGCTTCATTGCCAAAAGCTGTTTCAAGCCGAGCGATGCTCTGTTGAGCTGTCAAATTACACTTAAAATCGTAGAAAATCATACTACGAAAATTTTCCCGAGTTAAATCCATGTTGATGCAGACATACAATTTTTTAAATGGCGCCACAAGGTAAAAACAAAAGACAGTCAGATGAAACAAACTGCATTCTACAGCCAAAGAGTTCTATTTTCAAATGTTGCAATAAATTTTTAAATATTGTTTATGTAAGTGGCCAGTTCCGGAAACTTTTAGTGTTACCTATGTAATATACAATACACACTCGACCAACTTGAAATTTGCAGTTTTGTTTCGTACATTTTGTAAGTATGTACGTGGGACGCACTATAAGTTTCCGGAATGAATATGAAAAAATACTATTAAAGGTACAAAATTAATTTATTGTTTTTCAAAATAATCTCCCTTGGCGTCTATGCACTTTTTCATTCGATCAAACCAGTTTTGAAAACTTTTGTGCCACTCCCCTGTGGTGACCTCTGAAACGTGTTTTTCATACTCCTCGACAGCCTCTTCTGGTGATGAAAATCGTTGACCGCGTAATTGGTTCTTAATTTTTGGGAACAGAAAAAAGTCACAAGGTGCCAGGTCGGGACTGTATGCAGGATGACTCATGAGTTCTACATTTTTCGTCTTCAAAAAGTCGTTTGTCTGTCTGGCCGTGTGAGAACTAGCATTGTCGTGGTGCAGGATGATACGGCGTTTACGGTTATTTTTACGGAGTTCGTCAATAACTTCCGGCAAACAAATGGTCGTGTACCAGTCACTATTCACGGTACGACGATTCTCTAAAGCAACAGTAGCCACGTGTCCAGTTTTATTAAAAAAAGAAGCAATCATCCGCTTAGATGCACTTTACACGCGCGCCACTTTGGTTGGTTTCGGCTCATCTTGAAAGACCCATACGCTCGATTGCTGCTTTGTTTTGGGATCGTAGCAATAAATCCATGTTTCGTCACCTGTTACTATGTCCCACACCAAATTTGACGCACCTTCGTTGAATCTGGTAAGCATGGCACTGCACCAAGTGACGCGGTCCGTTTTTTGAGCCTCGGTCAAGTTGTGTGGGATCCACCGCGAGCACAGCTTTCTCACACCCAAATGTTTATGTAGAATTGATTGTATTTGACTCATGCCTATTTCTAAGGATGCGCGAATTTCATAGTAGGTCACATGCCTGTCTGTTTCAATCATACGGCGCACAGCATCGATGTTTTTGTTGGTCACAGCGGTGGACGGCCGACCATCGCGAGATTCGTCACTGAGATTGATACGACCACGCTTGAATTCTGCAAACCAGCTATAAACAGTCGTCTTGCATGGTGCTTCATTGCCAAAAGCTGTTTCCAGCCGAGCGATGCTCTGTTGAGCTGTCAAATTACACTTAAAATCATCATACTACGAAAATTTTCCCGAGTTAAATCCATGTTGATGCAGACACACAATTTTTTAAATGGCGCCACAAGGTAAAAACAAAAGACAGTCAGATGAAACAAACTGCATTCTACAGCCAAAGAGTTCTATTTTCAAATGTTGCAATAAATTTTTAAATATTGTTTATGTAAGTGGCCAGTTCCGGAAACTTTTAGTGTTACCTATGTATGTACTGATAAATTTGTAATTTTTGTTCAAGACAGGGTCTCCAGATAGACATTTTAAAATTTCTCCGATTAAGACAAAAAAAAAACAAAAAGATACAATTTCATCAACTTTTCCCCAAATATCTTGAAACTATCTTTTCCTTCATTATACTGAAATTTTATTATTAGAGTGCATTACAAGCTAGAAAAGATAAATTAGAAACAAATGCAACGACAAGAATTTAAAAAAAATTCTCTGGCCAGTATTCGAACCTGCGGCCTCTTGTTTCTAATTTATCTTTTCTAGTTTGTAATGCACTCTAATTAGAATAATATATTAAGATGTCTATGGCTGAGATTCAGAGTGCATTTTGAGTCCGAACTCAAGAGGAACTCAATCTTACAAACGTCACTCTACCTATAGTATGGGATCACGTCGCTTTTTGACGTTTGTAAGGCTGAGATTCAGAGTTCATTTTGAGTCCGAACTCAATCTTACAAACGTCAAAAAGCGACGTGATCCCATACTACAGTGACGTTTAAAGATTGAGTTCGGACTCAAAATGCACTCTGAATCTCAGCCTATGACTCTAATGATAATATTTCGTTAGAGTATTCCAAATAGATGGATTTCGCAATAAAACATAATCTTATATCAAAATTTATTACATTTTGCGTTGTCTCTTCTCTTCTTCTTCTCTATACATATAAAATACAACGTCTGTCTGTCTGTCTGTCTGGGAAGGTTTAAGGCTATGTATCATCACGCTATGACGAAAGGGAGCAGCGCAGTGAGAATTTTAGTGAGACATATGGAAGGTTCGCCGCCGCCATAGCGAAGTCGATCAACGCGGGTTCAAACCCCGACTGGTAAAATTTGTTTTCACTTTTTATTTTTTATTCTTTTATTTTATTTTGAGAAAAAATATTTTCTTTTGTAAAAAAAATACTAAAGATGAAATTATATTTCTTGACTGAGCAAAGACCAATAACTAAAATATTTTTATTTTCGAGTCCTTAGAAAACGCCATCTCTGTGAAGCTATCCAGTAGCCTTAGCATGAAAACATTACAGTTACGTTTAGTTTGAACGTAACGCGGTTTTGTATGGAATTCTGATAAGTTCCGCCACTGACCGCTAGGGGCGGTTATCAGATTTCATACAAAACCGTGTTACGTTCAAACTAAATGTAACCGTAATGTTTTCATGCTAAGGCTACTGGATAACGGCTCAGTAAGCTGGCGTTGAAATGGTTTTTATTTTAATACACTAGATAGCGCTGCATGTTTCAAAATATCGGATTTGACGCAGTTTGGTTCAAATCAACTCACGTTAAAGTTCGTCTACACTATTATATAAAGAAGAAAGATTTGTTTGATTGTTTGCATATAATGGGTAATATCTAAAACTACTGAACTGACTATAAAAATTCTTTAAGCACGCAATAAGATTTTTAGTTAATCGTGTGGTATGTACGCTTTGCGTAGTCGTATGTAGTCTCATCGTCGGGGTTTCAATCATCCACTGGTAAATGTTTTTTAGGAGACCTCTCAAGTTTATGTTTATTTAACTGTGACCAGGATCTGATGATGGGACTGGAAGGTGGGTACGGGATCTCCTCAACGGACAATAGCAGACCCTTTGAGTTTAGGCTTATTTAGTTGGTATTTATTAGCACTTTGGTAAAACATGGTGACCAGGGTCTGCTGATGGGACTGGAAGGTGGTTATGGGATCTCCTCAACGGACAACTGCAGACCCTTCGAGTTAAGGCTTATTTTGTTGGTATTTATTAGCACTTTGGTAATACATGGTGACCACGGTCTGTTCATGGGATTGGAAGGTGGGTATGGGTTCTCCTCAACGGACAACAGCAGACTCTTCAAGTTTGGGCTTATTTGATTGGTTTTTATTAGCACTTTGGTAAAACATGCTGACCGTTGCATATTGTCGTTCAAAAAATCATATTCTTTTGTTTTCATTAATTCCACGAAAATCTCTCCTACGCGGGCGGAGCCGCGGGCAAAAGCTAGTTTATATACAAGGTGTAAATGCAAAGTCAAGAATCCCTTTAGGGTATGAAAGTACACACGATTCTGATGTCATTACGAGAAAAAAATATATACCTTGAATTTTCACCAAAAATTCCATCATTTTTCTAAGCTAGGACTACGCAGCTCACCGGCCTCTCCGCACACCTAATTGCACCCCGCAACCCGCACCCCTCAACAGAGTGGCCGGCGACCAGTGAGGGTATCCACGCGATTAGTGTATTTTGAGTAAAGAAAATCGTCTTACTATGAGGTACTGGTACTTCATTTGGAGATCCCAGTATTTAAAATAATATCTTTACCGATCATACTAACACACCCTTAAAGGATTCTTGCCTTTGCTTTTACACCCGGTGTACAATGAAATACCATAACAATTATTTAACCTAAATTATAAAAAATTTCACACACCACACTTTAAATAAAAAATTAACTGATAAGGCCGTCAATCCTAGTGAATATTTCCCCAAAAGTTCCCCAGAACTAAAATTATTCCACAAAATTGCGAAAAAATCCCCCACCCTGTCTCTTAACTAATTTGAATTGTACTGTACGAAAATCTCAGGGAGCGAGTCCTACTCGCACTTGACCGACTTTTAATAATCCCATGCATGACAGAAATCGTGACGTAGGTACTCAGTAGAATTTGAGTACAGTGCCCCCAAAGTTATAATGCGCATAGAAATCTATAGCCGAGCGACCAGACGTACCACGTGACCGTATACTACGATCAAGTCTGATTGAGCAGTGATGTAAACAAAGAAAAGATTATTTTACACTTGACCACTTTTGACAGTTATAGTGATGTACCTGTACCTTTTTAACAGTGGCGATGTTCAACTATTTCAGTGACAGCCCAGATGTCCGTCCGTTATTATTCTGAGATCTCAGCATTGCGGAGCTTCAAAAATTTAAAAACCTTATTAAAATAAAAATAAATAAAAAATATTTCCTAACCTTAAAAAACTAAAATAAATGACTGCAATTGGGGCAATGAATGATATGTAATGTTTAAGGACCCGTTCTCCCTGACATTGAGCACCTCATGTTGCGTCAGGCAGAACTGAACTCTATGACGTTTCACTATTGTTTAAAATTGCGCGCGCTGAGCCGTGCCTGTTACGACTGGTTACGACAACCGAAACATCGCGCGCTCTAAAGAATCACGTTTCGATGCCGCCCTCCATAGTAATTGTATGGGGAAATCGCACGCAAAAGCTGGTGATGTTTAATGGATAAATACACCAAGTAACAATTTTTGTTTGGCAAAAATAAATTAATCTCACCATTCTGTACACTTTTAACTTACGGGAGCCTGAATTTCAGTTTCCAAAATTATCTGAGAAATCGCCAATGAGAAATACGCGAAGAGCAGTTTTACGTGATTTTCAGCAACTTTAGATTTTTTTTTCTAGCTTGCTATGAATTCTATGCAAAAATCAAATTAATTAGGTTGTAATACAACTCTTTGACAACTTGTGTGATTATTTATTTCTCATTAAACAAATATTTTCTGTCATGAATCAGCAATACGGTGGGGCACGTTTAGGTGGCATGGACCCTTAAGCCCTCATGGTGCATACTGAATTCTACGAAAGCTGGCTTACCTTACGATTCGGGATATCAAAAATGTTGCGAAAGCTTGAGCGATGAAAGCATATGAACAAAATTATTTTAATCGCTTCATTTGTTAAAATTTAAGCGAGTTAAAGATTTTTTAGGTGCTTACGGTAAATTTTGTTGGAAAAACACAGATCGTCTTCTGTTCATTGGATTTTTTTCTAATCTGTGTATAAGTGAAACATCACTACTAGCATAGATATTATTTAGTCTATGTCAATAGTCATTTAGTTCTATCTCATTCTTACTACTTTTTGATCCCTCCTTGTAATCGTCAGGGTTCAAATCAAATCACTCACGGTAATTTCTTTTAGCAGACCCTTCCAGTTTGGGCTTATTTGATTGTTCTTGATTAGCACTTTGGTAAAACATAGTGACCAGGGTCTAATGATGGGACTGGAAGGTGGATACGGCATCTCCTCAACGGACAACAGCAGGCAGACCCTTCGAGTTTGTTATCTTTAACTAAGTGCAAATACCTATATTATGATAATATTTTATTTGTTGCTTACAAAGTCAATGAAAGTTTAATAACATATCTGTCATTCGAAATACAGAATAATAATTCCAGAATAGAGTAAAACTGTTTTGTTGTTTTTATTCTAGGGAATTAACAAAATGATTTTAAAATTACACATTTTTGTAATTTATTTAGGCAAAAAAACATAATATTTCTAAAATAAAATTCTTTTTGGCCCTGCGTGTTTGAAAAATATGTTAGGTCATCAAACCCGTGAGCGTTTCGAGGCAGTACTATTGAACATGGATACGGAAATACGCAGCCCGACCCATGGTTACCAGACCAACGAGTGCGCCAATAGTGAAAAACTATAAGGGTTCCTTGTCGGACTACGGAACCCTAAAAAGTAGTGACGGGTGACCCGATCAGCAGACCAAGCGCCCGCCCATAGCATGATAACGGCGACTTCGTTTATCGCGCGTCTGTTAAAATAGGCGATATAAAAATGCACATAATAGGATTATTTCCTTGCTTTTGAATAAAAAGTAAGCAATAAATACGTTTTATCTAACCTCATATCGTGAAATCCTCATTACGAACTCAAAACTACTGGCATAATATTGGCGTTTTACCCTACAATAAAACGCTTATTAAATACTTACCTAATTAGAAGCCTATTAATTGAGAGAGCACTTCCATTTTCCTGTAAATCGTATCAACTTGACTTAGTTTTTCCCTTTAAGTTGGTACTTCCTTCCACCGCCAGAGCGCGCGAATTGACGTTTTGCCTCGTGGTGGCACTTCGCGGTTTCTTCATTGCGTCTGTGACTGTCTGCCAGGCAGAGCTTATCCATAGGCTTCTAATTAGGTAAGTATTTAATAAGCGTTTTATTGTAGGGTAAAACGCCAATATTAAATCCATACGCTAATTAGAAGCCTATTAATTGAGAGACATGTTTGTTATCGCCTGGCGGTGGGGTACGCCAATGTGATATTATAATGATTTGATTAGAAGGTAAAAATAAAAAACTTTGTGTGGGAATGAAAAAATTAATAGTTTTAATAAATTCAGTACATCTTTTGCTTGCGACATATAATAAGGTAGTTAAGTATGATTAACTAAATAAATCAGGTAATAGATTAAACAGTAATTTATTCGTATTAATGAAAAGATGTTTTCAACAAAAAGTAGTAATTAAACAGACATAAATAAATTGCTCATATTGTTTGAGTGATTTAAAGCAGAATGCCTCACTTCTCGGCAATAGAATTTTCTAAAAGTGTCTCCAGAGCGCCAGTTACCTTGTTCTAGGATTTGATCTAAAGAGAAATTATTCAACCAATTTTTAGAAGCAACTGCCGCTCTAACACTTCCTGCACTTGCTTTGATACCAGCTTCATTTAGTAAAGATTTTACCCAGCCAGCAATAATTGTGCGGGATGCTGGTTTTGTTTCTCCTCTAAAGGTCACGAATAACGAAAAGATGTCAGTCCCTGCCAACCTTGATTGGTTTGTACTAATCAACCGTTTAATCCAATGCACGGGACAAATATTAGTGTCGGTACTGGGAAGTAACTTCCAGCCTGACTGCTGGTAGCTGCTTGTGTCAGTCTTTGAACCAAAAGACGGCCAAAAAATAATATGATCATTAGTCACGATTAAATGTTCAGGATCTGTACGTAAAAGGGTAAGATCGTGCACTCTTCTACCCGAACACAACAGGAGAAGGGCAGCTGTATGTCGTGAAGTTTCGAAAATATTATTTGGGTCAAATTGTCTAAGGGAAAGATATTTTATGAGGTCAGATACGTCCCAAATTGGTGGTTTTGGATCTTTGGGTTTTTTCAATGCAATAGCTTTTAGAACTTTTTTGACCAATACATGAGAACTGAGTGAGCCCGAGTTTTCCGTATTAGAAAATGTTGACACTACCGATTTGTGAAGAAGAATAGTACGATAAGCAAGCTTATCCTTTTGATGTAAGTCCGATAAATATCTTGCTAAATCTGAACCAGTCGGACAGTTGTATGGGGTGTTGTTTTCACTAGCCCATCGACACCACCGATACCAGGCTACTTTATATGTTTTAAGAGTCGATTCTCGCCAACCTGACTTGAGAAGAGATTTCTGTTCCGAAGACCAGGATTCTATATCCCTAGTCCACCCCCACACTTCCAAACCTCGAGCGTCATCTCGCTGATTCTCGGTGGAGGCAGTCCTGTTGACGCATCTATCAGAGTGCTGTGTAGATTCCATATCGAGTGGGGTGGTGCTAGTGCTCTGGCCTTTACGTCGGCTCGCCAAAATACTTTCTCCCACCTTGGCAACACCAATAGAAATATCCCCTTCGCCTGATTCATGTGGTGTAGTACCCGTGGTATCAAACACGGTGGAGGAAATACCCATGCAATCCGGTAGCTCCATTCTCTGCTCAGGGCATCTATAAACGCAGCTTGATCGTCGTTCTGGTCCAAAGTCACATATGTTGGCACTACATGCGCTATTAGAGACGCGAAAAGATCCACTTCTGGTAGACCCCATTTTCGAAAAATTGTGGTGGTCGCTTGAGGTAGCAAGTGCCATTCGGGTAAAAGTTGAAGTCTTGAAAGGTGATCGGCTTCGCAGTTGTATATGCCTGGAAGATGGTATACTTTCAGATGTATTTGATATTGGTCGATTATGTGAAAAATCTCGTACGTCAAATCTAACAGCGTCTCTGAATGAGTACCTCCTTCGTTCCTTAGATAAGCTACGACAGTTCGGCTGTCGCTCTGTACCAATATTGAAGCTTGGAACAGATCGAGGACGTGGGCTTGTTCTAGGACCTTCTTTATGGTCAGTAATTCTTTCTGGTTGCAATGCAATGGTTTCTCGGCTTCCAACCAGTAACCTGATAGGTTCTGGTTGTTGATTTTGGCACCCCATGCTAGGTCTGAAGCATCCGTGGTCAAGAAGTGGGTTGGTGATGGTGTATGTATTGGAGACGAGTTTTGACAATTTTTTAGCCACCAAGCCAGTTCTTTCATCAAAGTCTCTGGTAAGCAAACCTGTCGATTCTTGTTGACTTTTCGTAAGGAATTCATGAACCTTTGTAATAGACGAAGATGTAATCGCCCTCGAGGGACCACAAAACTGGCAAAGTTCAGGACGCCTATCAGTATCTGAAGCTCTTTTAGGTTGACCTTCTTTTGCAACAAGGTTCTGGTTATAAGAGCAATAATTTTCGAAGTCTTCTTCTCGGGAAGGGCTTTTTCGTTTACCCATGGTTTCCAAATTATTCCCAGATACTCGATTTGGCTCTGTGGGGAAAAAATTGACTTTTTGCGATTGATTTGCCATCCCAACCGGTATAGAGTGTCTGCAATTATTTTTACCTGACGCTGAAGAATCTCTATCTTCTGGTTTACTATCAAAAAATCGTCTAAATAGACCAGTATCCTTATTCCTTGATCGCGGAGGATCTGCGCAATCCAATTTGTCAAAGAAGCAAAAACCTTCGGCGCCGAACTCAGTCCAAACGGTAAACACGTCATTTCGAACATCTGACCGTCGTAGATGAGGCGCAGAAAGCGTCTGTGGGGCTTCGTTATTGACAAATGAAAGTACGCTTGTGAAAGGTCGATTTTGCACATCCAGTCCCTCGTTTGAAGGAAGTCTGGAAGCCGAGAAATATTTATTAAGCTGAAGGGATCTGTGAGAACAAACTTGTTCAATGCCTTTAAATTGAAAATAGGTCGTGAAGAACCGTCTCCTTTCTTTACTAGAAAAAGTGTGGATACGAAGCTCGGACCGGCGGTCGCGAGTTCTAGGACACCTTGATCTTTGAGATTTTGAACAACTTCTGTCATTTCCGGTGATGCTTGAGTCTGATATTCGTGAAGGCAGGGCAAAACTAAAGGTGGTTTTGTTTTGAAGGGTATGCGGTAACCCTGTATGATTTTTTGTATGTACGGTGGAGCATTCATTGCTTGCCACTCTTTGAGATAAAACTTGAGTTGCCCCGCTTGAAAAACCCGTAAGTCAAAATTTTCTGTGTATATTGCCTCGTCCCTCCTTGTTTGCTGGTGAAGCAGCCTTTCGTTTATACGAACCTCGGGGCGTCGGTCCATTTCTTGCACGAAAGGGCGCATCATCATGGCGTGATCTTCTGTTACCACTGTTGTTTGGTCCTTGCTCAAGACCATGATGATGATGGTGATAAGACCAACCCTGCGCGGGTTGGTATTGGTGACAAGTAGCACCCTGCGCGGGCTGCTTTCTTTTCTTACATGAATTGCCTTGCGCAGGCATGTTGAACCCCTGCGTGGGGCGGTGTGCATTTGAACCCACTTGCGCAGTGGATGCACTAGGATTCGTTAGCGGAAAAAACGCTTTACGTGTACCACCAGCTTTTTCTATTGCAGTAGTGAATGCCGTAGCATCGAAAAGATTTGAACTAGTTGCAGGTATTTTCCGAAGAGACGCCTTGACCATTGGATCTTTTACGAACCTCAGAATACTGTCTCGCCTTTGTTGAATAATATCCGCTCTATGGCCGCAAACCATCTGCAGGGCATCAACAGATACTTTGTGGAACTCTCCGTCTACGAATATTCCCTCAATTTTCTCTTTTAGGTTAGAGTAAGAAAGGTCGGAGGAGTCAGATTCTTGTGCCCATTTAAGTAAATCACGAAGACTTGCTTCCAACACTTCTTTCTGTTTTAATAGCGCAAATGTTAGCGCAGCAAAGGACTTCTCGACTACCGGTAGTTTTTTGGAAGTGTCGTATACCTTAACTTCATCATTTGCCTCCAATTGAACGAAACCTGGTGAAAAACAGTAAGCTTTTTGGACTTCAGAGTACCTCACTTCACTCCACACTGCATCATCAAATCTCTGGAGAGTCCTCAGTGCATCCAAATATACCTGTGGTGTCTTCGGAATTATAGGTTCTTTAACGGTGGTCTCAAAAGATATGCAAAAGTCTGGTTGCGTACCAGTTGCAACTGATTCAGTCTCAAAAAGATTTCTACTAATGTCATAGCTAACATTCTGTTCAAAAGAGTCTTGTAAGGGCGTGCTACAGGCCCTGGATGGTTGTACCTGTTTTCGTAGTTCAGAAATTTCTTTAGAAAGTTTCTTAATTGCATGACCTGCCTTGCGATGTTTCCTACGTTTTCGGTTGCGGCCTGACGAGTCACTCGAGGTAGATGAACTACTAGATGACGAAGTGGATCTAGACCTCGATCTTTCGCCTCTAACACGCTGGTTTTCATTATCCATTTTAATTTTGTAACCCCTAAAAAGAGATCACAAAATGGGTCAAGGGAAACCCTAGGAAAAGAAAAATTAAGAAGGATTTATGCTATCGCTATCACAACCCTAAATATCGAACGGAAAAAGCCGTTAAATTTTGTAAAAAGGGAGGAAAAGAAACATTGTTCTTTGTCTGGATACACGATTAGTATCGAAATAACTAATAGCAGTAAGTACCCAAAGAGAGATAGGTCGTTGTAAGTACCGTAAGAAAAATATCTTATTGTATTTCCAAAGATTTTTTGTAAACCTCAAAACTATTTCTGGGTACCTAGCCTTCAACAATGTTGATACATCCTCCAATCATTGTCAAGTTCACGTGAAAAGCATTTTAATGTAAAAGTACTCACACAATACGATGCGATGGTCCTCTTGGTGCACAAAATTTCGTTAACGTTACGATTTCACAACGAAATAACTGTTCAAGTATAAAACTTTTATAAAACACTCCAAAATTCACAAAAACCGAAATTTTTTGGCACTGGTTCCACAAGCAAGTTGGAACATGACCACGCGTAGCAGGAAAACAGACGCCAATGAAGAAACCGCGAAGTGCCACCACGAGGCAAAACGTCAATTCGCGCGCTCTGGCGGTGGAAGGAAGTACCAACTTAAAGGGAAAAACTAAGTCAAGTTGATACGATTTACAGGAAAATGGAAGTGCTCTCTCAATTAATAGGCTTCTAATTAGCGTATGGATTTAATGAAAAATATTTTTCATGGACGTATCTAAAAAAATTAAATTATAGTATAGGTCTCCGAACAATATAATGCTATAAAAAAACTTTTACTGAGATTACAGTATAAGTCTGTCAAAAAAGTGTTGAAATGAATATTGAAGAAACTATTTTTCTTTCGCCTGGTAACACCGAACAAATAAGTACAAAATCTGTTAAATCGAGTTAACCGCGTTGTTATTTCATAAATATATCACCCAAATTATACTTCTTGAACGTTTAAAGTCCAATAAAGTTCAATAAAGTTTCATTTTCATTTCAACACTTTTTTGACAGACTTATACATGTGATACTAACGAGGAAGGCAAAGGGAACTTAGCACATACAGCCATGTCTGAGGTTTAATATCAAATACCAATGAGGTTTTCATATAATGTTCTCCAATACGTAGAAAACAACAACGAGGTTACAGTCAACACGAGGAAATTTATTAATTACTTACAGTGGTGTTATGTGACCCATAACACCACTGTAAGTAATTAATAAATTTCTTCGAAAACTATGGCGCAACAAACAGTTCAGTTCATCCATTGAGATACTGAGTCCAACGCGCTGTAAGCCATAGACAATACCTGGCCGAAAATAATTATTTTGCCCTAAAATTATTGACAGCAGGGATGGTGATGATATTTGATTCCACCTGACATTCTGGAAATAACGACGACGGAAATTACGTATTTAGAACAAGCTTTTACAAGAAAAATCAAAAATGGCTAACGAAAAACTTACCAAGATTATGGAAACGAGTTAGTAGGCATGAGTTTAGATAAAGTAGTGTATGAAACTATACATAACTAGGTATTAAAACACTTGTGTTCTTTTAAAAAACTCGCCTTCGGCTCGTTTTTTAAACTGACACTCGTGTTTTTAATAACCTTTTTATGTACCAGTTTCATAAACTACTATTATAGCAATTCGCGCAAACTGCTTGGTAATAGGTGATCACATGAAAATTATACATTTTAAGCGTTAAATTTTGACTGCATTACAATACAACTGTAAATTGCTTTAAAGTTTGTTAATGTAATGCAAACAAATTTTTTGCGAAAACTTCATCATTAATGAACAAATTCCGCAAATTGCTTTAATAATAAAAAGTAAAGAAAACAATATTATGATGTGCATTTTCGAGATAAAAAGTTACCCCCTTAGGTCGTCAAAACAAAGGCTAATGGCGTCGCGAGATGTGCCACTCGCGCGCTTTATGAGCATGCTACGGCCGCTGGAAATAGCGTTATAAATTTTTGGACAAATAAACATGCAACCAACGATATATACCGCTTTTGATATCGTCAGTATCTTATTTGGATACATCATTCAGTTATTATTAACAAAACGAATTAATTAAAACGCTGTAAAACACTATAAATTGTATTAATTAAAAGCGGTTGGTGGAGGGATTTATATTGATAATAATATAAAATTTGACTCAAAGGATTAAAACATTCCTTTATCTTCATAAATAAGTAAATCTGCATTCAAAGAATTTTTAAAGTATTACCTCCGTATCACTATAACTTGTAGGTATGCAAATTTTCCTACTACTCCTAGGAAAAGCATGGTTTTCATATAATTACAACCACATTACAACAATGCAGGTAAAAGGTATCTATTGCATCACCACCTAGTCGTTTCCCTAAACCGTATGTAGGTATTAGCATGCAACCTTATTAAGTCCCACATAAAGAGGCAATCGTATTGGCTATAATTGCGCCATTATCAGATAATAATTCAGCTGAAATAACTGCCTCCATCATCTGTGGAATGCTATCCAGGGTTACCGTTTGAAATAAAAACGAAGTGCAGGCTCGGTACGATCAGTGTATCAAGGGATTGCTGAGAAGGAGGTGAACTGGCCAGTCCTGGCAGGAAAGGTGAAAGTGAAGACCCCTCTCTTCGTTGCGCCGGATTCGCGCAGAGCGGTGTCATCGCCGCTACTGAGTTCGTGTTCCTTTTTCAAACCGCGAACGTCTTTTTGATCGTGAGTGATGTAACTTTTGTTTTAAGTATTATTTCTAGAAGTGAATCAATTTTTTCTGAGGAGTCTGTGGCGTTTTGGAAGAATCAAATCGCAGCGCCGCGACGTGTTATTGAGGGTTAGTGTCTTTAACTTTTTTCAAACTTTTAACACTTGATATATAAATGATGTCAGTAATGTAGACAATTTCATTAAAACAATTTTTAGGACTTAAAAAAATTGCAACTTTAAAACACAAGTCGTTTAGCCTGTCGGTCGGAACCGTAAATGAATAAGTCAGCTGTTTGACATACATTATGCGAGTGAGCTGTTTGAGATGATAGGGATTCCGGAAAAATACCGGAGCTCCGATATTTGTAATTTTTTTTAAAAACAAATACCTCAGCTGAATAGAAAAGAAACATTTAATAAAGCCGATTCTGAAGGCTTTAATTTTATTTTTGGTGCTGTCAAAACAACATTTTCTCCAATCCAAAATAGTTCTTCAGTGTTAAGAACAGAAGCACTACGTCACTTCGGAAAAATTCAACTTTTGATTGCACTAAAACTAAAGTTAAAGCCTTCAAAATCGACTTTAGTATAACATTAAAGAAGCACTACATTAGAAAGGCCGACGATATAACTTCCAATTGATCACATCATATCGTTACCTGCCTGCCTGACTGGCTGGTCTACTTTCTTCGCACCAAAGACTAGGGAGCAGGAAAACTCTCTACAACCTAGAACCCAGCGATGTGAGCAATACGAGTTGATACTTACCTCATATAACGATGACCAGTGCATACCGATTAGGGGGAAACGGCGATTTGTCTGATCGATCGTTATGTTTGATGCCGTTCGATAAATTACTCTATATTCCTCGACCGCCTATACATGGTACAATTTAACCTATTGGTTATATTCCAGCTGAAGCACACAATAACCATAGGTTCCGGTCACAGTTATTACTGTTGCAAAATAAAGACAATCAGTCAAGAGCGAGGACTCGTGCCCTGAAGGTACCGTACATACAGTTACCTATACTAATGATAATAACGAATAAATTAGAAGACTCAAATAATTTGAACAAAAACAACGTGAAAAACTAAAAACTTAAAGCCTTACCCCTGGTGCACGATAACCTTACTGAGCGATTTTGAACTTCAGTATGTTGTCAGAAGTTCTACATTAGAATGCTCGCTTTACGCGCTGGCAGCACGCAAAATTTTAGAGGTTTTTCTTTATTTTACGAAAAAGTATTTGATATAGGAGTTTTTCCACCTGACATTGGAAAATAAACCATGTTTTCTTGTTATAGCAGCAATTTCAGAGATAAAACTCAAGCCGTTTGGACATACAACGAAATAATAACTTAAAAAGGCATAATTTTCAAAAATAAAATCTATCGAGCGAAATGTGTCCAATTAGGTAACCGACCTGACAACGGAAAGACAAAGGTCTGAAAAAACACGTGTCCAAGTTTTACATTGATCAGATAAGTAGTTGAATCAGCATATTAAAACAAAAACCGTTGAAACACCCAATACAAGCCCTTAACTAAATCTTGAAATAATAACTTTATAAGTATTGAAATGTATGTTTTTAGGATTTCCTCCTTCACTTGTGTCAAACGTCACCATTTCGGAGTAAACAAGATTGTATACAAGATGACATTTATTTATCTAGTCGAATTCAGATTGGGGGCAATGTTCTTTTCGCATAAATTAAAAACAAAAATTTTGACTTTTCAAAGTAACGACTCGGGGCTGGGCTTTTGTTTGTAGTGAGCAGGAGAAAACTTCCCAAAAGGGCCATCGAACCTTGATACCGACCCACTACTTACCGAGTCTTCAGTATGAATTCAGTTGTAAGTATAAATAAATAGGTCACCGGGAACTTACTATAGGTGATCGGTGATTAGGTAATCCGCCAATGAATGAGGTTTTCAGTTTTAGTCTGGTTTTAGTATGAAAATACCCTTTTACAGGGTGAAATTAAATCAACCGACCAAATTCATATTGGAAACTTGGTTAGTGATCAAGAACTAGGTTCAGTCATCCATTTGGGCTTTGGCCAATTTCGAAAAATATTTTTTTTGCTCCCTTACCGGTTGGACTAGTTAAAGTCTTAGACCAGGTCTAAGGTTAAAGTACAATTCCTAGTGCAGGCGCTATGGGGCAAATAAATAAATGTTTTTCGAATTTCACCTGGAGGGTCATTGAACCTTGTTCCTGATGACTAACGGAGTCTCCAGTATGAATTTGGTCGGTTGATTTAATTTCACCTAGTATAAGAGACTTTTATTTATGCAGCCAAATTCTTACTGAAGACTCGGTAAGTCCTCAGTAACAAGCTTTTTTGTGAAATTCGTAAATTATTATTTTCGTGGTCCTTACAAACGCAAGCCCAGCCTCGAGTCAATTATTATGGTACGTCAAGATTTTATTTTGAGAAATTAGCAAAAAGTGTTATCCATCCGTGCTACTGATCACTTACCAAGCCTCCAGTATAAGTTTGGCTGCATAAATAAAATTCACTTTACATTTGCCTATTCGAAATTCTAAATTAAAAAAAAATCCTGTTTGATTTAGTTATAATACCTAATCATCAAATACTTAAACTAGATAAAGTATTCCTCGACCAACTCAGACAAAGCAAGTTCCATTTATAAAACCTATTCAGTAGAAAACTTCTGGATAAATACTGATACTGATATAATTTTGTCAATAATACACTTTGCCAACACACGTATAATGCTCCCAATAGGATAAGTAGATATAAGTTTCTTTAAGCTCTTTATATGAAAATTTCCATGACTTGAAATAAGTGTAAGATTTTCTAAGGCTGAGATTCAAAGTGCATTTTGAGTCCGAACTCAATCTTACAAACGTCACTCTAGTATGAGGTCCCGCCGCTTTTTGACGTTTGTAAGATTGAGTTCGGACTCAAAATGCACTCTGAATCTCAGCCTAAGTTTTGTTGACTGCCAACTTGCCGCTCTATCCAAACATACCGTCCGAATATAAATCACCAATTTTCAAGCAGAGTCGTAAGATTTGCATGTTTATATCCCAATTAAGTCATTGACAGCTATTAGACAGCTCAATAAAAAAAATCGGCTATATGCGAACTGGACTCGACCAACGAGGGTTCCGTACTTAAGGCTGTACCTGACCCTAGAATATGAAAAAAAGCCAGATTTTCGAGGGTTCTTTTGACGAAATTAGGACTATCTCAATATTGGAAAAAATATATTTGATTTATTGATCTTTTATCTAGGCGATCTACTTATAAATAATGTACTAAGATTTATACATATGTCAAAAAAAATGTTTTGTACCCTCTTTTTTTTGGTTTTCAAACGTTCGTTTCAAGAACGCGTTTAAGAAATCAACTTGATTTTTTTTTCATAAAATAGGTAATAGAAATAAATATAAAGGTTTTATACTTAAATCCAGTATTTTTTTCCTACAAAATATTTCAGTAATAGCTAAAACCCTCCGATCTGCTGTTTCGCGCGTAATTTTTAGTATTACGCGTCCTATACAAATAGGTCAATTAGATTACCAATAATCGCCTCTATGAAAAGCTAATAAAGTATTTGACATTGGCCTTTTTGTGTTGGACGGGAAATAACATTTTTTTCTAGGGTATGCCAACTCTTAAATTGTGCCTCTTTAAATTTATGTTGGGACCATCGCTATAGTTTCTTAGTTTTTGCCAACGACCTATAAGTTAAGCTCGTTGGTTTTTGCCATATGCCCGAATGTGGAATATTTTCAGATGTTAAAGTTGCAATTTAACACCCCTACCAATAAAAATGTACTAAACCATCCTTATAACACACTTATACTAAGAATAGTTATGCTGAGTACAACGTCAGAATAGGGAGAGAATATTTTCTTACAAATAAACTCGCAATAACTTCGACCTAACTATTCCATCGTTACGTCACTCTCATTACTCATTCATTCAAAATCCATAGACAAGAGGGAGTAAAAAAAAGAAATTTGGACTAGGACCCATTCCTTTGGGTATTTTTATGTGTTTATGGCACAAACAACTGTTTTAAATCCAGCTATTGCCTCAAACTTTCGCATAGCCTTGACTTGGTCATTGAGAGAAGGGGCATTTTAATATAATGAAACCTTTTCTTCAATAGTGCCCTCGCTACTCGTCTGCATACTTTTGTGACTGATTGCTGACTAAGCCCATGAATATCTGCCGCATCATCTTGTATCTAAAATATCACAATTCATAACCATTTTATGTAGGTATCGAGTTGAAAGAAAATTTACATCCCTTATTTTGTTGTGTGTACTAGTAGCTGAAGCAATTAATTAGTAAGAAAGGTAGCTATGGCATAGGCATATTTAATTAAGTTTTAGCATTCTTACTTGATTACGGCCCCAATATCTTGGAGCTATCAAGATCTGGAGAGTAGAAGATAAACTACTCCCGCGTTTGTCCATAATCAAAGAACTTCAAGAACTACCCATCAGTTGACCCAAAAACATAACACCTGTTTTGGAAAAACGATATTTTACACGAAATTCTTCATCGCTGTACAATTCAAATGGGTCTTCTCTTCTTTTGAACTTTTTCACCTTTCTTACGTTTTGCATGTCATTGATGAGGTTCGCCAGGTAATCAATTTCCTCCACTACCTCAACTGCCCGTGCCATTTTTATTAAATTCGGAAATAAATCAACACAAAATCACGCACACCGCACTACGTTATACAAGGGTTGGGGTTGGAATAGCGGTACAAAGGACTGTTACGCCGACGTTATGCTAGGTTTAAGTTATTCCTAGTTTATAAGTAAACATTTTGCTTATTCCTAGGATAATCCTCGTCACAACTTTTATTCCACGTTTATTAGTAGGGGTGAAATGTTTAAGACTTTTTCACGTTGATAGTCTTCCTAAAAATTTAAAATAAAATAATAAAAATATTTCCCGAAATGAAGCCCTCCCCCCAAGGCATAGTATATAGTATTAAAATAAAGTAAGGTTATACTTAATCTTAAAGTTATGCCTTTTCTCTCATTTGCCGATAAAAATGCATTAAATACCACCTTCTTGCTCCCCCAAAAAAAAGTTAAATATATTATAAGACCCCTGAAAGGGGTCCCCCCTAAGGTGTAAACAAGTAAGCTTTGTAATAGACAATTTGGTAGCTTTATCAGTCTCGGAGAAAAGTGTCCAGCTAGTCTATCATAGCAAACCATATCGAGCTCGATAGCGCTAGATACAGTACTCTGTCTCACTCTGTTGATCTACCTAAAGAGGGACAGACAGTGTATATCGAGCTGTCAAAGCTCGATATGGTCTACTATGCTACGTACCCAGGAGAGACAGATAGAGGGTCGGATGGACACGACAATCATAATACGACGGGGGTTCCACTTCCTCATTTCTTAAATACGGAATCCTAAAAATAACTGGTTCCAAATCACAGATTGATTAAAAATACGGTAAGTAATCACCACAAAATTCTTTTAAAAATCAATCCCGGTATTGATCAAGAAAGCCATTTTGGCGAGAAATCGCGAAAAATATTCGGCAAATAAAATCTGCCGGTAATTGCAAGAAAACAGGTATGACTGTCAATAAATATGGCACACTAAGACGAGTGATCAAACTAGCGGTACTCTCCGCCAATATTGAGGCTTCGAATACTCAGGCGGTGCCCTTGTTTTATAACGAATCGGCCAAGTGCGAGACAGACTCGCGTACAATGGGTTCCGTGTTCCCTACAATACGGGTACGGAACCCTAAAAATATTATGGTAAATAACAAAAATATAGATGCCATACACTCGTGGCCACACCAAGGCGACAAAAAACAAGGTACATTCTGACATATTTGGCACCTTCCGAGTACGGAAACCAAATTTTTAGGGTTCCGCGCCCACAGGTCAAAACGGAGTCCTATTACTCTGCTGTCTGTCCGTCCGTATGCCACGGGCACAGGGGTCTCTAGCTAGTTGACGTAATAAGTTTCGCAGTTATTTTGTGTAGAATGTTGACCCAATGATGTTTTTTTCTCTTACCCTTGCAGGTGGGGTGTCGTCTACAGAGTGCTACACGCCCTTCGCCGGTTTTTTATTATTTGTTGTTTTATATTATACTACAATCTCACCAAAATTTAAACTTGCCAAAGGGCAAACGGACCCCTATTAATGTCACTCTCCTGTCTGTCCGTCTGTATGTCACTGTATCTGAAAGAATTTGTGTCGAATGTTGACCGAAAACCGATTATTGAATTAAATTAAATTAAATTATTCTTCAAGGACGGTCCTATACTTACATGAAAATGGAAACAAAGTTCAACTTTAAAATTAAAAACTCCTGAACCAACTTTTATTAGATTTTTCACGTGTACCTACATATTGGTAAATATTATTAAAGACAACCTTGCTCGTGACCGATAAACAGGCTTCGAACTACACACCGAGCACTTATCCAGAAAAATCTGTCCTGCTTTGTCCTGTTGGACGCTTTCTGCTCAGCGGAAGCGGGCCGCTCAGAAAACTCGCGGTTTTGAAGAGTTTTTATTTATTATCTTGGAATTAGAGGGATGGGTTTTTAATATGATGGCCGTTTTATACCAAATTTTTCACAGCGCTTATTGTAATATAAGTTTTATTGTCCAAAACTTAATATAGCTCAAATGAAATAATATTTATATCATAGTATAGACCTATCTTTGCGATTTAATCGGATCGAGGAAAATGTAAGCAATCGTATATCGAACAGCCGAAATATTAAGATCAAAAAGTGAAATATGACATATATTTTTTGCAAAATTTAATCGTCGCTTTTTATTGATTTAAAATTAATTTGAAAGAGACAAAGTCGGGATAACCCCCACTTAAAGTCTACGGTCTCCACATATTCACGACAAATGAGAAAATCAGCCATTCCAACCTTGTTCCAGTAGCCTCACCATGAATTGGGCCCAGCAACTAGTTGGCTTACTGGCCATCATCAGCGTAGCAGCGGACGGACCTGACTATCAACCTAAGGGCTTCATTGACTGGGTGACCTCCATCGTCAGACCACCGCCAACTGACATCCCCATCGTACCCGTGAAGGAACCCCCAGCTGACTGTCCTAGCTGCCGTAAGATTTACAACACCTACATTATATACTATCTACTGTAACAGCAAGTAGACTTTTCCGAAAATTGTAATTTTTAATATCGACCCCGTAGTGTAACTTTTACGTTACAAACTTTTTAGGATTCCTTCAAAAACTGTCAGTTATCATATCAGGGCGGGCGCCCGAAAACATCTGGCTAGGCCGTTTGAACTGAAAGGCACTTTACCTATATATCTTTGGGTAACCACACATAATATTATGTGCTATATGTAGAAAGAATAGATTAAGCTGGGACCCCGAAAAGTTTTTAAAGATATAATTTACTGGTGTCAGATGAAGCTTATCTTTTCATGCAGATTATCTACCTCTTCATTGGCGGAAACAGAATTCGTCAACACGCTTCTAAGACTAATAAGACTTCTAAGCCCATGGAAATGTGTTAAAACATATTATTGTCATATTTCCAGAATGTGGTATTCCACGGACGCGGCGCCGCATCGTCGGCGGCTACGAGACTAAGACTCTGGAGTTCCCCTGGATGGCCGTCCTCATGTACAATGGGAGGTTCTACTGTGGAGGCTCGCTCATCAACGATCTGTACGTCCTCACCGCTGCTCACTGCACTTCTGGGTAAGTATGCTTCAAGAGAAGCTAAACAGCCATACTTAGTAGCAAATAATACTCCCGGCGAGGGATTACTGGGTATAATATCTAGGTAATGCGGAGCATTGTTCGGATAACTTTTCTGAAATAAGCAGAGCACGGCTAGTAAACGAAGGAAGATAGACGCATGTCATTGTTGAAAGAATATACTAATCATTAATATTTCTTTGGGCTAATAGTGTGAGATGGAGATGCGATTATGCCAGAACCGATGCTAGCTAATAGAAGCACAGGAGCGTATGGTATCGAACAAAAAGAAATAGGAGTTCATTACAAAGCATTGGTCTCTAATGAGCTGGTATGATGCTGATAGTTCAATGAGAACAGTCTACTCACGATATATGTACTGATGTATCGCCTAACTAGTTTCGCTATAATTAACACAGTTTCGTCTTAGGCGGCAACTCGTCAGGCAATATTAGACTAGGTATATAAAGAGAAAATTTACATTTAATTATGAATAGAAGCTTTGAATCTTTCAGAATTAAAATATGGTGATGTTTTCTTAATTTCAGTTTCCGCAAAGAACGGATGTCAGTGAGATTCCTAGAGCACGATCGATCAGCACCTAACGAGACAAAGACCATCGACAGAAAGGTGGACGCCGTCATTCGCCACTTGAGATACAACCCTGGCACTTATGACAATGACATCGCTCTGCTAAAGCTTGACCAAAGGGTAAGGTATTTATTAATTACCATCATTGATGTATTGTAAACAAAGTGGGCAAAGCTCTTCAAATACTATGGGCACCTCAAATTAGGGACAAAGGCAGAAAGGGGGCAAGTTCCGAACAAATCATTACCATACCCGTTTAATAGTCAGTAAGTTTATGGTGCCTAGAGGGAGTATTATGGCGCACCTAGAGAGAGAACCATGGCGCACCTAGGGACAGTACTATGGCGCACCTACAGAGAGTATATACTACGGCATGCCCATAGAGGGCCTATGTGCAGCATTGGACTGCTATAGGCTAATGTTGATGATGATCACCAAACGGTCCATAAGTAAAGTTGCGCGATTTTTAAATAATGTCTTTACTACGAACAAAATTCTTTGACAGATCGACCTAAGCAATGCTCTGAAGCGTGGACGAAACGAAGGAGGTAGCGACAACGAAGGAAGCAGTGACAACGAAGGGGGCAGCGACAACCCAGATGTTGGAAGTGAAGGGGAAAAAGAGGAAGATGTGGGCGTACGCCCGGTGTGCCTGTCAAGTGCTGGACTGTCGTACAGCAACTTTAGTGGTGTGGTGGCCGGATGGGGGACTACCGAGGAAGGGGGATCTGTATCTAACACTTTGCAAGAGGTAAGAAAAAGGAAGAATAAAAAGTGACAGATGTAAGGCGTGTTATGATGGGGAGCGTGCGTCCGACGGACGGACTCAAGATACTTTTCTCTATTAGTTATTCTACCATTTTATAGATACTTTTCTATACCTATTTAGTTCAGAGGTCGATCTACACTGCATAGTTCTTGTCGGTATAACAATCTCCAGTACGGCTTGATGATGATGATGTTGAGGTGGGAGGCCTGCTGGGCTTAGGCGGATGGTCGGCTCTCCAATTAGAGCTAATCCATCCAATTCCCATTGCTTGGAGCTTTGGTATTCTAATGTCTCAGGGCAATTCCCTCGTCAAATCTTCCGCTTCTTTTATAAATCTGAGTATGTCTGAGTTCATCAGGTACTTAGATCTTCTTCCTTAGGCTAGAATATATAAAGCATATGTAGTGTAGGTGGTAGAGCTGATGCCGAGCTCGACTGTGGAGGTACCACCATCTTACTCGCAAATCCTCCCGAAGTTATTCGGGGGAGAGTAAGAGAACAGCGCTCAGGCAAAACCAGGCGGCCCACCATTGCCTGGGACTCTGGGACCGATGGATGGCGGTATATCCATCCCCAATTGCCGGGGCTTATATAAAACAGACTGGTGACGGGCAGCCGCGTCACTGGTGCAAGGGTTTCGGCACCGCGCTCACCAACCCGCTTGCCCAGCGTGTGTGAGGGCATTTCTTCCAGGAGGACCGCCAAGAGTGGCGAAATCCTGGAAAGGCCTATGTCCAGCAGTGGACGAAACAGGCTGATGGATGGATGGATGGATGTAGTGCTTGCTAGTTTCCTCCAATGCGGCTTACGTGCGTGTGCACTCAACGATTTGTGGGAATAAAAAAGTTTGTTGATGGTTTTCTCTTTTCTTCTCCATAGTCCCGGTATCAAAGACTAATAGACTAAGCCGATTATGCTAAAATTTGGCATGATAATTTTGGACCCGCCATTAATGTGGAAAAAGTAATTTGAATTTTTTTTCATGTTTACGATGGAGCGTATTTTAGAACAGATTAGATCATAATCGACGGAAACCGTATATTGTGTGACGTGGCACTATACGTACAATATTTCCAGGTGTACGTCCCAATAATCTCAAACGCAGAATGCCGTAAGACCGGGTACAAGCAGCGCATTACAGACAACATGCTGTGCGCTGGCGAAGCGGAAGGGGGACGTGACGCGTGCCAGGGCGACTCCGGCGGCCCGCTCCACATCCTCAACGATACCAACTCGCAGTACCAAGAAGTTGGTGAGTTTAAACATGGATTTCTTTTTTTACTTATACCACCGAATCTTGATACAATATGAAACTAACACCTATGAACCTGAACGCTTATCAATATAAATTGGAGCGATTTTAAATTGGTTTTCACTATTACCTATTAAGGGGTTAGAACCTGAAAAACAGACGGTAGTTAATAAATACGTAAAAGTTTCTACTGTAAAAGAAGAAGTAAATAAAATTGCTTAAACCTACCGAAGTATAGGATTATATACCTAAGTACCTACCTATATATATCGTGACAAAAGATTTTCCTATCAAGCCACTAAATTACCTACAAACAGACTGATAATGTTTTAGAACTGCTTGCACGTCGGCAAAATCATGGAAAACACAAACTACTTAACCAATCAATACCCCGTTGTGAAATGTTTTGACGTGTGAATCATTTCCCTGCGGCTAAAAGGTGTTGAGCAGTCACCATTCCAAGTTGAATAAGCAGCTGAGGACAGAGTTTCTCCTTTAGCGCTGGCGGAGTCACTAGAGAGGGGTGCTCAGAATGAAGGAATCGTAACTTACAAATCACAAATTCTGTCTTGATGACGACGCATGGCATGGCACTGCATATTATCCGCGTTCTTTTTATACGATGGTACGTAGTTACCGAGCCCCAACCGCAAGCATGATGTCAGGTATTCGTCAGTAAGTCGATTGCGATATTTGGATTTCTGAAAATGCAGACTCGCACAAATAAGTCGATGCAAACAATCCTGTCAACTGAAGAGCTACTTCTTTCAATCATGGGGTCTTCAGATATGCAAGACCAGAAATTGGCTAAGTCTTCAATGTTATGAGTACCTACTATATGGTATGTTGCTGGCGATCGACTCGAAAAGCTTTCGCGACCGTTTGTGCACCCCTGCGCAAGAATATGGTTAAAAAAACACCAGTGTTTCTTTCTGTCCGCAGTTTTATTAAAATGCTAGGTTGATTACTAGGCAGGTCACAACTAATACAGTAAAATAAATAATTACTTTTGGTTACCAGGTGTGGTGTCCTGGGGTGAGGGCTGCGCGCGACCGGACAGGCCTGGAGTGTACACCCGTGTCAATCGTTACTTGACCTGGATAAGGAGCAACACCAAAGATGCTTGCTACTGCGAATAAGGGGGACATAATGAACCTTGCATTACTCTGCTGCGCGACGTTTACGAGTCTCACGACCACTGCGGCGTCCTTCTGTTACGCGTATAAAGATTTGTTTCAGTACTGTACGCAATCTATAAGAAGCGATGCAATCGCAGCGTTCGCTGAGTATTGCAAAAGTTTTTTTACTCAGTTAACTATTAAGGCTTAAAACAGAGTCCCAAAGTTCGCACCTACGTAAATCGAACTTGAATAAAGACTGTTTGATACTTGGGAGCAATCAATCCAGCTCAGCTTACAAATCTATGTGACAGCAATTTTTTTTTAAATATGCTCCCCAACTATCTCCTCAAAACCAGATTCAAATGCCGATTCTGACTAAATTTTCTTCATTCCAAAATAGTTATTTAGTGTCAAGAAAAGAAGATGCTTTGTAAAAAATTTAGTTTTGACTGCACTAAAACTAGATCGACTTTACTACCTTTGTAAAATTTAATTAATATTTATTTGAATTAATAAGCAGCTCTTTACTATAGAATTGCATTGAATTTAATTTATTGTAATTAATTAGTAAGTTCAAATATACATATTTAATAAATATTTAGATATTTGTTTCAATAACATATTTAATAAATTGTCTAATTGTGACTCTAGATGGGAGCAATGGATTTTAGTAGGTTAAATTCCTAATCTGCATTTAATAAACCATTTATTATAAATATTTATTACAACTAATAATAATACAATAAATCTTACTAAAAATAAAGTCTATTTAGAATCACTTTTAATATCACTGGATAATAATAATATAATGTAATTTTTAACTTACAAATAAATTATTGAAATATTTTCGTAATATAGGGGAGATGATTTTGTAATGATTTTAAAATATTAAAAATACAATACATAAAAGTGATACAAGAAAGTAAAAACTCTATTTAGCTTATAACAAAAGGTATGTATTTAGTAAGAAATCCTAACCATTATCAAAACAAATATAATACACTTTGTGAGTTATTTTGAGCTCTTAAAATAAAACATTGATTTTACTTAAAATTTCTTGTTACTGAGCAAAATCTATTTACAAGTAAATTACACACCCTAGATGGTTTTAGTATTAGTGTCCAAAAAATCCTTCATAATTAAATTTAGCTTTGACAAACCTGTTCTAATAATCTTTTGATAGAGTGAAATGAAGATAGGTAATGAATGATAGCATACCTACTAGCAAATATTACTGTTTGAACTTTTTTGATAGAATACAATGAGGATAAGTAATGATAACACACCTAGCACATATTACAGATTGAATGTGTCCGGTAGAATGAAATGAAGATAGATAATGCTACATACCTAGAACATATTACTGTTAAAACATGTGTGATAGAATGAATATATGGTAATGCTAACATACCTAGCACATATTACCGTTTAAAATTGTTTGAACCTTCACTCCTTATTAAAAATATTCTGTAACAGAGAGGAACATTAAGTACATGAGTTATTAAAAGTCTAGTACTCGATTTATTTCATCACCAGAAAATAAGGTAAGGAAGATAGAGAAATCCCACATGTATATTAGTGAAAATGTTTCCAGCGACTAGAGAATTCCGAAATTATGTTCTGGTAAAACATATCAGAGGAAGTCAAACCTGGATTTTGAGGATTCCTGGGCTCAGATCCTGGCTTTGTGGTAGTAATTGTCTCTGTAACTTCATTGCCATTTTTTACAATTCTCTTTGTCTCTACCGTGCCATCAGGCTTAGTAATGCTAGTGGTAATGATAGTTTTGCAGAAAGATCTTCCAGGGGTTACACCAAAGAGACTTGCTGGTGAGGTTCCGGAATTGTCATCATTCTGATCGAGAAATCCAGAGATTTGATTAGAGGAGATCTTTCCATCTAAGTCACCATCTTGTTTGTGCTGTTCAAGTTTGTGCTGATAGCCAGGCTTCAGGTAGTAGTCTCTAATATTGCCACTGTCGAAGAGGTTAGAGTCAGAATCTGGAGTGATATCAGTGATGCCAGCAAAGTTGTGAAAATGTTCGTCTTGAAATCCGGTCATGTTGTCGCCAAACAGACTGCTGAAAGATTTGAACATGTCGAGCATTTGCCTGGTAACCTCTAGAGGGTCGGTGTAGATGTTGATGTGAGCTTGTCTCTCGTAGAGTTCGTCTCCGTCGTCATCGTCGTCGCCCCAGATAGGATTGCGGAAGTCATTTCTCGGCGGTTCCTGTGGGACGCCAAGAAACGAGCGGATCTTATCCATGAAAGAAAAGCTCGACATTCTGGGTCGCTGATTGTGGTAATGATGGTGTTATTTTGTTTTCCTTGTGAGTGTTATTTCTGAATTATTGCGCAACAACGGAATAAGTATGACATTTATATGACAGGTGACAGCATTTTTTTTTTTTTTGTTAATTGTTTTACGGCCCTGGATTCTTGTCCTTTTGAGCCATTCGTTTGTTTATTTTTCAAATAGCATTTCGTTTGTCTTTTCACAATTTATCCACTGTGTTTTTAATATAATTAAAAAGCGGCATATAGAATTTTGGTTCAGCTAATAAGTCTTGAAGTCGCGTAGGAACATCGCCGTCATCACAGATTTTTTCCAGTTCTGACACAAGTATTAGTCTGTGAATTCCAAAATTTGGGCAGTTAAAGATGATGTGATCCAAATCGGCGTTTATAAAGTCACAGTAATTACAGGAGGAATCTTGTATTATGTTAAGTCTTTTTAAGTGAGAAGGAGTTCTGCAGTGGCCAAACCTCATACGGTTTATTGTGGTAACAAAATTTCTGTTATCTATCTGTTTATTTTTGTTGTACCATGGTATACCGGGCGGGCTTTTCTGTATTTCAGCATACCATTTACCCTTTTCTTGGCTTAATGACGTCCAACATTCCTTCCACAGTTCTTTTATTTCTTTATTTATTTGTAGGTTATAGTCAGTGTAAGGGACTTTCAATAATGAGGAGTGGTCTTCATCGTATGAGCCTCTTGCTGCTCTGTCCGCTTCTTCATTACCTGTGATGCCTTGATGGGATGGCACCCACATGAAACTTACATGAATTTCCTTCGTTTTTAAATTATATATTATTTGCCTAATTTTATATGTTATGTAGTTAACATTGTATTTAAACACCATATTTTTTAAAGCTGATATAACACTCTGGGAATCTGTTATTATTAATACTTCAGAAACACTTATTTTAGTAATATGTAGTAATGCCTGGTAAATAGCATAGCACTCGGCCGTAAATATACTACAATCATTGTCTAACTTACAACACACTTTAAATTTGAGTTGTGGGTCATAAAATGCAGATGTAACAGAGTTAAAAGTTTTTGAACCATCTGTAAATATTTTATACTGTTTTTTTTTGTCCTCCATATAATTAGAGAACTCAGTTTGATTAGCAACATTAGATGATAAAATTTCATATTTATTATTAATAAGTGCATTCAACTCAACATTATATAGAGGTAATGGAAAACATTTGTACATGTTGTTAGCTAGTGTTTTAATGTGTAACATAATTCTCAACATTCCAGGAAGTTGGCCTGCCAATATTTGTGAGCTACAGATATGAGGCTGATCAACCCTAAATTGTAGAGCAGCATTTGGAAGGAGGCTGTTAATTACCAGAGAATTATTAGAGGAGAGTAACTTTAGAGAATATCGTTCAGCAATTTGAAGTCGTCGCAAGATCAAAGGTAATATACAAGCTTCAGATTCCATTGCATAAATAGGTGTTGAACACATGGCTCCAGTAATTATTCTTAAAGCCTTATTCTGTATAACATTCAATTTATGAAGTAATTTTGAATTAGCATTCCAATAAGCAATTGAACTATAATCAAAGTGACTTCTCACTATACTTTTATATAACATGGAAAGTATTTTAGGATCAGATCCCCAATGAACCCCTGCTAGGGATCTCATTATGTTTAATCCTTTACATGCATTACCAATTAGGTAATTGATATGTGTGTTGAAATTCAATTTTTCATCAAGATAAATGCCTAAAAATTTCTTTTCTTTCAATAAAGATAATGGAGTATTGTTATAGATAATCATATTACTTAACTGATATGGCCTTTTACTATAGATTACCACTGCACTTTTATTGGCACTTATGGTTAGTTTTAGTTTATTAGTATAATAATTATTTACATTAGATAGTGCATTATTTAAATTATGTACAGCAATATTTACATCTTTGTGTGCAGTGTAAATTACAAGATCATCTGCAAACTGTAAAAACTTTATGTTCCTGTTAGTTATGTATTGAGACATTTGACAGGTATAAATATTATACAATAATGGGGATATTGTAGCACCCTGCATTGTGCCTTTGTAAATGCTGTGTGGCCCATAAATAATATTATTATATTTAACATACATGCTCCTGTCATATAAAAAATTAAAAATCCATTTACAGAGCTTCCCGGGAACTCCAATATCATCTAAGATTGAAATCAATATGGAAGGATTCAAGTTATCGAATGCACCCTGTACATCCAAGAATGCACATACAGTAGCAGAGTGACTATGTAGTGAATTATTAATGTCTGATATTAAAGTAGAAAAGCTTTCTAATGCACTCCTTCCTTTACGGAATCCAAACTGTTGCAAAGGTAGGATGTTATTGGTTTCAACATAATAATCAAGCCTTATTTTAATCATATTTTCAAATATTTTGCCTATGCAAGATGACAATGAAATGGGTCTATACGAATTGTAATCATTGCTTGGTTTGTCAGGTTTAAGTATCGGAATAATACACTGAGATTTCCATTGCAAGGGAATACTTTGGCTAGACCAAAGTAAATTAAATAAATCTAATAAAACCTTTTGTGCATTGCTATGTAACCTTTGTATTAACATATAAGGAATGTCATCAAGTCCAGGAGTAGTATTTTTTCTGGAATTTAGGGTTATTTGAAATTCATTATATGTAAATGGTTCACAAAGAAACTTGCTTTTTTCAGTGCCACTTTTTGCAAAGATGTTATTTAAACTAATAATATCTATATTTTTTTCAGGTGCTAAAGCAGGTGCAAACTTTTCTATAAAGGAAGGAATCCATTCATCATTTTTTGGTGGCCTATTAATGGAAGCTCTCTTAAATCGTCGTATGTAATTCCATATGACAGAAATAGGTGTGTATCTATTGAATGACTCGCAAAGTTTACGCCATCCGTCTTTTTTCTTCTCACTAAGTAGTCGTTTTTTAAGTGCATCATATTTCTTATACTCTATATAATTTGTAATTGATGGATAGTATCTATAAGCATTTAAGGCTTCTTTACTTTTTTTTACTGCTTCTAAACAGTCATCATCCCACCAGGGAACAGGTTTATGTAGTTTTACTAGTTTGTCTTTTTTACAATATTTAGGGATACATTGTTCTCTAATATTGTTAAGTATATCACAAAACTGATCATAACTATTTAAGGGGTTATCAGGATTTAAAACTAAATTATCAAACGCTTTTTCTGTTACAGATGAGAATTTGAACCAGTCTGCTTTATTGTAGAGGAATTTGTTTGGGGAATCGCCTACTGTATATTTTTCAACAGTAGTTTGGATATTAATAAAAGTAGGATAATGATAGCTTCCCATTGGATCGTCATGAACTGTCCAATGACATAGTGGAGCAACATTGGGAGATACACAAGAAATATCAATGCTTGATGGTCTAGCCGTAGCCGTGCCTACAGTTGTCAAAGATCCAGTATTTAACAGACATAGATCACTGTCGTCTAATAAGTTGAAGATATCTCTGCCTCGGGTGTTAGTACTGTGACAGCCGAATGCAACATGATGAGCATTAACGTCTCCTGAAAATAAGATTGGCTTTGGAAGTGTACTTATAAGATTCCTGAGTTTATGAACCCTTAAACGTGTTGGAGGTGGTGGACAATATGTACATAATATAGTTAGTTTACCTGCAGTTGTGTGTAAGGCAATAGCTACTGTTTGTAAGTAGTCATAAAAGGGTGTTTGTATAATATCAAATTTATAAGTATCTCTAATGAGAATACCTACTCCGTGATGTCCATTTTTCCCATTTCGGATTATGAAATGAAAACCAGGGATGTTTATTTTAGTCGAATCTTTTAGTCTAGTTTCGTTTAATAAGCAGACATCAACATTTTGATTATTGAGAAAATCAATCAGTAAAGGCTTTTTGTTATTTATACTCTGTATATTAAATTGACAAATTCTAATAAAATTACTATCCATCAAAGACAAGGGATTTTTTTAAAACTTCTTTAATGTTGTTGAATGTAAGTGGTTTGGGATTAGTAGAATTGCCCAGCTCAACAAGGGTTTTAATTAAGCTCGTTATAATGTCATCATTTTTTAAAATTCCTTCAATTAATTGTTTTTTATTAAAAGTTTCAGTTTTTTTTAATTGATTGTCAGTTTCCATTTGTTCAATTTTCTTATTAGTTTTATTTAAATGAGTATTTTTTTCATTAAACTGTTCCGTTCCTTTTTTGGTTTTATTAATTATTTCGGGTACTAAAGTCGGTTGTGGTCTAGGCTTTGGGAGAGCAGGAAATGAGTTATTTTGTAAAATATTAGCATAACTGCTTGAGTTTTTTTTCTTTTCTGCAATCTTTTTTGTTTGAGGGGACAATCTCTAGATATTGCTAGGTGAGAGCCTCCACAATTAACACACTTTATAATATCTTTATTGTCACATTTCGAGAAATGATGATCAGATGCGCAGATGCTGCATGTCTGAACACCTTTGCAAATCTTGGCACCATGATTAAACTTGAAACACTTGAAGCATTGCAACAAGGGTGCTACATACTCATTAACTTGGAACCTGTACAAGTCTAAGTAGACATACTTGGGTAGGACATTTGCGAGAAATGTCACGCTCACAGATTGGTATGGTTTGATTTCACCATTGACCTTGCGTTGAAACCGTCTAACACTTATTATTTCAGAATCTGCCTGCAATTTTCTAAATAATTCTTCGTTTGAAATAGTAGTTGGAACATATTTTAGGACCCCAATTTTCTCAACTGCTCTTGCTGGAATGTAAGTCTTGAAGCTGTACTTCTCTTGGAAATCCCCATTTTTTAGGAAGTTGTTGGCGTTATTTGCCTGGGTAAATATAACGGCTATTTTGTTAGCATTTACTCGATGTATTAAATGTATACCTTTAATTTCGCTTTGGAGTAATGTGTTTAATAAAGAGGGGTTTTTATTGCCCAACTTTTCTCCCTCTTTGGTACTTTCCAAGTATACCACAAATTCTGTATTTACCGAGTTTTCTGCAAAGACTCGTTTGTAACCCGGTTTAATAAAAGGTTTATACATACTTGTATCCGGTATAAGTGCATAATTATTAGAAGATGCCTCTACATCAATCTCCTCCCTGCCTCTCTTTATTCCAGTATGGGTGGCGATATAATCCGGTGGTTTTTTACCCCCTGGGGGATCATCCCCAGGAGGGTCATTCATTCTGTTTAACACTGTATACACTAAACAAAGTTTTTATACTATTTATAAAGAAATATGTACAGCTTTTGACTATAAAACAACTTTTTGAAAATTTGTTTGAAAAAAGACGTCTTTATTTTTTGAAAGCCCGCCAAAAAGTCCACAGGTGACAGCAGAACAGCCAGGGCTGCCAGATGTGATTTCTTAAATTTCCTCAGATTCAAAATGTTTTTTCCCCAAAATGATACGTTTTTCAGAAAAAAACTCTAAACTTGATTTGGCGGAATTAACAAAGAAATACACGCTGTTTTTATATTATTCAACTTGTTTCAGATCTCAAATAAAGGGCATCTTAACCTTTATCCTAAATCCTGCTAATAAAATGGCTTTTATCATAAGTACGCCGTATAACTAAGTTAAAAACTAATCGGAAAACTGAGGATCGGCTTCCTAAGCCGGTCTATATAAGGTCATTTACATCGCGTCTTACATTAAATGCCTTATTGCCTTAGGTATACAGGTTAAAAATAAACCCCTTAGCTTTATTGAAAAAGTAAAAATTTAAGTACTTTTTTTATTGGTTTCCAAGTTTCGATTGAATGGCCGACCAATGCGACGCAACATGTGACTGAAAATAGACTATATATTCTCGGCGAAAAGTAATGCATATAGGCTATGTACACACAGATTTCGTAGAGCGTCGTCTCTGTCGCCGGAGTTTCAGCGCTTCTTTTGACGGTCGATATCTTTTTTTAAAATTATGAATCATGACAAAAGTAACAAAACAATTTTTTTATTTCGAACGTAGAACAGTTCCCTTCGTTATAGCTCACAGATAGACAGGGTTGCCAACTCCTAAAAATTTTTACCCTAACCAAAACCAAAATATCCCTAAAATGCCCAAAATTCAGTTTAAAAAGCCCCAAAAAAAGAAAAATTTCTGAAGCTTTAAAAGTCTTTATTTACACAATTTCAGTAGGTCAAAAAATTTAGTTTCATTTGAAGAACTTTTAAAGTCAAACATTGACTATTAAATAAATGTAACATTTTTTTGTCGATGATATAATCGACGCAAGATCCGCCATTCCTATGCAGAGAGAATCGGACCACCATAATGTCTTGTACATAAATAAAACTGATAGTGAAAACAAAAATAATTTTGAAAAGCCCTATCTAGCTTAGCTGACCCAATAAAAGTAACGAGATATTCCATTTGCTAAAAAAAAAAATTAACTATCTTAACTCATCAAAGACAATTTCTTTTTATATTCGTAATCCCCCTAAATTTACCCCTAAAAATATTAGCCCCCTAAAAAAACCCATTCCACATCTTTCCCCCTTAAATTTAGGGGGAAAACCCCTAAGTTGGGAACCCTGCAGACAGACAGCCTAGAGTACGGTTATGAGACCACAAAAACTACAATAAACACCAACGATTCGGTCACGAGCCTCATCAAATTTCAAAAATCGTTGGGGAAAATGGGCTGTCAAACGTGTTGTGCATGCAGCATGATCTTAGACCCTTTAAAATAATCTAAGAGCATGATAGATAGCCTTTGCATAGATTAGTATGCATGCTTTTCTGTAATTTAATGACATTGTTTTTATATTTTTCCCCCTTTGCTCAGATAACTTCGTCTGAGCCCCATTAGCAAGGCAAAAGCCGTATTACACCATCCGATTTATCGGCATCCTAACTAGGAAAGGATTGGACTTAGGACAGTGTAAGCGTGGTTAGGACGGTCTGTTTCTTTGGGCGTCCTAATTAGGATCTTAACTAGGGTGCCGATAAATCGTATTGTGTAAACGCGACTAAAGGGATATTTATATTACAATTTTCATTGTAAAATGTGACGCGCTTGGTTTTTATAGAGTTTCGCAAGTGCATCATTGCGGTGCGCGGCGTCGTCTATTTAGATCTATATATGCGACATAGAATCTCTTTCTACCGGCGAAAGGGGGCGAGGCGCTACGGCTGCGACGCTCATGACGCTCACGTCACTTCTTTACGCGTTTTAATTTTAGCTTTTGTTTTATTATTAATTTGAATTAAGTATCCAAAATTTGATATTGCTGCTTTGTTTCTAATAACCCCCTTTTGTATTGCGTAATGAAGCTGAAAAATCCGATATAATTAAAACGTGTTTTCACCCTTGTCCTGAATTAAATGATTTATATAAAAATGATGAAAAGCAAAACGGTAGAAAAACAGTTGTCCGCTCGTTTCAAAGCTCGTGGTACGATCGTTACAAATGGCTGTGTGGAAGTATGTACAGTGGAGCCCACATCAAACTATACACATTGAGTATAAGCTGACTTCTCATTGTACGGGAAGCCTATACAATGAGAGGTCAGCTTAAATTGAAAGTGTTTAGCTTGATGTGGGCTCCACTGTACTTACAAAAACTTTATTGTTGGCCGTGCGTTCTTTTGAGCCGAACTAAATAGACGTTTTCATTTAATGGCTATTCGATTATATTTAGCTTGATTATATAGGTAGGTAGCATGTTAACCTGCCTTAACGCGTGCACTGCACACTCTCAACATGGTCGCGGAGGAAATCGATTTGTTTTCTTGTACGCTAAGCGAATTCACAAAGGTTACACTTGGTATCCTTTGTTATGGAAATACACTGTCGCATTAGGTTAAGAACCTGTAATGATAGATGTAAGAGAGAAATAAATAAATGTTTTTGTGTCTGAGTTCTACACCAAATCCTCGCGTACATCGGGCTATGTGAACACAATATATGCTCTTGTACGCGTCGCGCGTATAATACGCCGCATCTGGACAAAGCCTAAGGCGACGAACAAGGAGACGCGGGGCGCCGCGTCTCCTTGAACGTACCCTAAGTCCGCGAGTCCGAATCGCGCTTGTCCATTTTTTTCATATTGGTGCCTCAGTCAGTTTTGAGGGCCAAAGCCACCACTGCTGGGTGACAAACGTCAGTCTCAAATCTAATTCAAGAGCGGGAAACTGAAATTGCCTTTTGTAGTCACAAAAAAAATAAATAAATGAGCTCTCTTACGAGCATAATGCAACTTTCACGATAATAACTTTCTTTTTTTTCCAATGAAAATGATAAATACATTTTGAAACTTTTGAATTTTGTCCAAAACCCGGCAAAACTCGGAAGTGACAACTGTCAGGCGAACTTTAACGGTACCCAGACAGCGTTAGAATTCGCACTAGCCAGTGTGATTTTCGCATCAGGTAATAGTTCGGTTATCCTCGGTTTAACTCGGATAAATTTTTGAACGCTCTAGGGTGAAATTCCTATCACTCCGAGTGAAATTCACTCGTTTTCAAACGGAACCTAATTAACACTTTCGTCAGGTT
Source organism: Ypsolopha scabrella (assembly GCA_910592155.1). NCBI lineage: Eukaryota > Metazoa > Arthropoda > Insecta > Lepidoptera > Ypsolophidae > Ypsolopha > Ypsolopha scabrella. Next base: position 9,188,138 of record OU342968.1, on the reverse strand, counting down.
CCGACACTAACAGCAGGGTAGCTTATATAATTTTCAAAGTGTGCGACAGAGATGGCATTAGAACCCATGTCAAGACCCCGAATTTATGAACAATTATTAGAGTTTTGCCGGGCTTAGGACAAAATTCAAAACTTAAAAAATGTACTCATTGTTTATAAAGGGAATAAAGTGAAAATTATTGTTATGAATGTTGCATTAGGCTCGTAATCGTAATAGAGCTCATTTATCTATAATTTTTTTTTGTGACTACAAACGGCAATTTCAGTTTTCCGCCCTTGAATTAGATTTGAGACGGACGTTTGTCACCCAGATCCGTTCTAAAACGTTTTTCTCACTGGAATCACTCGCAAGAAGCGCATTTCAAAACCAGATGTTCTCTCTCTTTCTTTTATTTAGCTCTGTTTCTTTCTATTAAACGAGTGAAATTTCGCATTACCATCGCACGTTCTGAAACGGTTCCCAATAAAGTAGTAAGAAAGTCGTGTCTGTACATTGAAGATTTTCGCGAAATTTTAAATATAATGGGTTATTGGTACTGTAGTGAGACTGTCTGAGAATAAAACAACAATGTTTAGAAATTTCATCTTTCTGTCTGTATGTTCCATTTTAACTCGAGAACCACTCAACGGATTTGAATGCGTTTTTTTTTATTATCATTGGAGTAACCCTGGTCAACACATAAGCTTAATGGGATGTTAATAAAAGAACGCCCAAGCCGGAAACGGGGAAAAGATTGAATAAATGCTTTTATAACCCGAGAACCACTGAACGAATTTGGATGCGGTTTTTTTTATTATCATCTTAGTAACCTTATTCAACACATAGAATATTAGGCGTGTTAATAAAATAACGCCCAAGTCAGAAACGGGGCAAAGCTTTGATAAATTCTTTTATAACTCGAGAACCACTCAACGGATTTGTAGTGAAGGATCATCGTAGTGACCCGGTCAACACATAAGGCGTGTTCATAAAATAACGCCACAGCCGAAAACGGGGCAATTATTGAATAAACGCTTTAACTCTGGAACCACTCGACGGGTTTGGATGTGGTTTTTTATTTTATTATTTATCATTGTACTGATCCCAGTCAACACATAAGCTATAGGGGTGTTCATAAAAAAACGACCAAACCGAAAACGGGGCAAAGATTCACAGAACGCGGGCGAAGCTGCGGGCAAAGGCTAGTACGTAATACATTACTCTTAGCTCTAAGCTCAGATTGGGTTCCTTAGTCAGAGGCTCAGAACAGTGGAATTCCACAATACGGAATTTCAAAATTATTGTTGGTAGCACTGGCTCAGTGTTGCCAGATACACCGCTTTTTTGATAATGGATCCGCCTTCCGCTTTTAAGCTACGCGGTTCCACTTTTTTCGAATCTGCTAAAACATCCCGTTTTTTCTCACTCATGGCGGTAACACCATAGTTACTATGGTTACACTAAGGTGCAAAGTATATTTTTTTGCACCAAGAAGGAAATTGACAGTTCTTGATAGTAAAAAATGCACTTGCTATGGTGCATGAGCCATTTCACATTGTCGCGAACTTTTGAATGTTGCAATGTGAAATAGCTCATGCACCATGAGAGTTAAAAACGCATTTTCTACTATCGTGTCAGTTTCCTCCTTCTTGCAAAAAATATAGGTATTTTAGTAATTCATGGCGCGTAGAGAATACTGCAATTAAAAACATCAATAAGCTTATGAATTGAAAGAGAAAAATCGATGTAAATGTTAAAACAATATTCCGTTTTTTTTGTAATAAACCGCGTTTTTGAAGCACCGCTACCGCATTTTAAATTTTCTCATCTGGCAACACCGCACTGGCTATTTCGGATTGCGCGCGAGGGCGGGCGGGGGCAGGGTTGCCAGATTGGGCGACATATCGCAAATTGGGCGACTTGACGAACAAAATTGCGACCCTTTTTTAAGTTTTTGCGATGATCGCAATTTGGGCGACTCCAAAAATATTTTCTGCGATATTTGGGCGACTTTATTGGGCTGTCTATGCTTTTTTTATTATTACTATTTTTGAGTTTACTCTACATTGTTTACGGCCCTGGATACTTATCCTCTAGAGCCAATAGTTTTGTATTGCATGGCTTTGTCAACATTGTCCAGCTATAAAAAACTATTACAAATAAGAAACTTATTTTAAATTACCTATTTGGCAATGGAATGGCAGCAAATAAAATTGATTCAAAATTACGACGCCAAAATTATGAACTTAACTAAATGAAAAAATAAATGACGGGAAATGTCTTCAGATTCTGCAGATTTCTCCCTTCTTAAGGAGCGCGTTAAAAGTAAAAGGCAAATTCGTTTTGACCTGTGCCAACAAATCACTCGCGTCATTGAAGACGCGATCCAGCGAAACAAAGGCTCAAAAGTTTTTGCCCAGCAGTTAGGAAGGACCAATCTGACGAAGCTGAAGACATCTGACAATAGAACCGTTATCTCAGGGCCAGAGAACCTTGCTGAAATCGAGAAATTTTATGGGCTCCTATATTCTTCACACGCTCTCAAGCCAACTGCTCGCGATGAAGACGACAAATGTGCAACTCTGGTCCGCCACTACACCGATGAACTCCCGGATGTCGAAATGGGTGAGATTTTGAGAGCTCTTGAACAGCTGAAAAACAACAAGGCGCCGGGCGAGGACGGCATCACAACTGAACTCCTATAAGCTGGAGGTTACCCTATACTCGGACAGCTACAGGACCTCTCTAATGCCGTCATTCGTACAGGTACTACGCCAAAGGAGAGAGCCTGTACATTTTGTTCTTCAAAAAAGGGGACAAATTCCTACATATGAACTATAGACCAATTGCGCTCCTGAGCCACACCTACAAGCTGTTCTCAAGAGTTATCACGAATCGTCTCACCCAACGATTCGACGACTTCCAACCTCCAGAGCAGGCTGGGTTTCGAAAAGGCTACAGCACCGTGGACTGCATTCACACGCTAAGGCAGGTTATACAGAAAACTCAAGAGTATAATCAGCCCTTATGTCTAGCGTTTGTGGACTACGAGAAAGCCTTCGACTCCATCGAAACTTGGTCTGTTCTGCAGTCCCTGCAGCGAAGCCAAGTTGACTGGCGTTACGTGGAGTTGTTGAAATGTATGGATGACTCCACTACGATGTCCGTCCAAGTACAGGGTGTACAAACAAGACCGATACATCTTCAGCGTGGCGTGAGACAGGGAGATGTTATTTCTCCAAAGCTGTTTGGCGCCGTGCTGGAGGACGTCTTTAGGACACTAGACTGGAATGGACGAGGCATAAACGTAAACGGAGTGTACATTTCACATCTTCGCTTTGCCGATGACATCGTGATAATGGCGGAATCACTGTAGGAACTGGAGGAAATGGTGCGTGGCCTTAGCGGTTTTTCGAGACGAGTGGGCCTGCGGATGAATTTGGATAAGACTAAGGTCATGTCCAACTGTCACGTCATCCAAGGGCCACTAACCGTCGACAATAGAATAGAATAGAATAGAATGACGTTTATTTCGATCGATTAATACCATAATTATTAATACACATATACACAATAAAATTCAATTATCAATTAGTACAATAAAATATACACAATGAAATATATATAAAATTAAAACAATATTTTGACTGCTGTCAGCACATGAATCATGCTGCAATGATTCAGGTACTGATAGTCAAACCGTTCCGCAAATGCGTTCAGGATACAGTTGCGGCTGGCCCGCACCCTGCGCATCAGGGATGTGCACCGCCCGCGCATCGTTGCATAAAAGCAATTCACATGCGCGTCCGCGAACATCCCCGACCCACTACAGAAGCGAGGCAGCCCCAAAATCATCCTAAACGCATTGTTGTATTGGACTCGTAGCGCGCTCTACTGTCTTTGCGTATAACTCACCCACAGACTGCTCGTGTAGAAGGACGTACAAAATGCCCTGAACAGGGTGATTTTGACGTTTATTGAGCAGCGAGCAAATCTGCGGGCTATCATATTAGCACGAACAGACAACGCCCTACGCTCCCTCTCTATGTCTGCATCGAAGTTGTTCAAAAATATGTTTATCTAGGTCAAGTCATACAGCTGGATAAAAACAACTTCGACGCCGAGGCTGACAGAAGAATATGCTTGGGTTGGGCAGCATTCAGAAAGTTGCGTCACATATTTACGTCTTCAATACCGCAGTGCTTAAAGGCTAAGATAAACAACCAGTGCGTCCTTCCTGTGATGACCTATGGCACTGAGACGTGGTCTCTTACAAAGGGCCTGAAACGTCACTCAGCGAATACATACAATATAATACAATATAATGCGAATACGAATAGATCCGTCGGAGATCGAAAGTAACCGACGTAGCCTGGGGCCTTAGAACGAGGCACAAAAAGAGTGTCTTTTGAAAGAGTCTTTTACTGTCAAACTTGATTTTTAGTATGCAAAAAATAAAATTTGACAGCTGAAGCCTCTTCCAAAAGTCACTCTTTTTGTATCTCGTTCTAAGGCCCCTGCAGAATCAGTAAGTTGAAGTGACAGTGGGCCGGCCATATTTGTCGCCGACATGTTGGACGTTGGGGCCGAAAGGCTTTAAAATGGAGTCTACGTACAGCAAAGCGTAGTGTAGGCCGACCTCGTGCCCGCTGGACCAATGACCTGAAGGACGTTGCGGGGGGCGGGCGGCTGGATGAGGAGGACGGAGGACCGACATGAGTGACGAAATTTGGGAAAGGCCTATGTTCAGCAGTGGACGAACACGGGCTGATGGATGGATGGAAACTAAATTAATAATGCGCTTTTGATCAATTTCTGTACTAAGTAATTTTGCGCGATTTTGGGCGACCTGAGTTCGTATTTTCTGCGATCATCCGGCTTGTCTATCTGGCAACCCTGGGCGGGGGTAAAGAATGAAGACTTTTTGGCGGGCTTTCAAAAAATAAAGACGTCTTTTTTCAAACAAATTTTCAAAAAGTTGTTTTATAGTCAAAAGCTGTACATATTTCTTTATAAATAGTATAAAAACTTTGTTTAGTGTATACAGTGTTAAACAGAATGAATGACCCTCCTGGGGATGATCCCCCAGGGGGTAAAAAACCACCGGATTATATCGCCACCCATACTGGAATAAAGAGAGGCAGGGAGGAGATTGATGTAGAGGCATCTTCTAATAATTATGCACTTATACCGGATACAAGTATGTATAAACCTTTTATTAAACCGGGTTACAAACGAGTCTTTGCAGAAAACTCGGTAAATACAGAATTTGTGGTATACTTGGAAAGTACCAAAGAGGGAGAAAAGTTGGGCAATAAAAACCCCTCTTTATTAAACACATTACTCCAAAGCGAAATTAAAGGTATACATTTAATACATCGAGTAAATGCTAACAAAATAGCCGTTATATTTACCCAGGCAAATAACGCCAACAACTTCCTAAAAAATGGGGATTTCCAAGAGAAGTACAGCTTCAAGACTTACATTCCAGCAAGAGCAGTTGAGAAAATTGGGGTCCTAAAATATGTTCCAACTACTATTTCAAACGAAGAATTATTTAGAAAATTGCAGGCAGATTCTGAAATAATAAGTGTTAGACGGTTTCAACGCAAGGTCAATGGTGAAATCAAACCATACCAATCTGTGAGCGTGACATTTCTCGCAAATGTCCTACCCAAGTATGTCTACTTAGACTTGTACAGGTTCCAAGTTAATGAGTATGTAGCACCCTTGTTGCAATGCTTCAAGTGTTTCAAGTTTAATCATGGTGCCAAGATTTGCAAAGGTGTTCAGACATGCAGCATCTGCGCATCTGATCATCATTTCTCGAAATGTGACAATAAAGATATTATAAAGTGTGTTAATTGTGGAGGCTCTCACCTAGCAATATCTAGAGATTGTCCCATCAAACAAAAAAAGATTGCAGAAAAGAAAAAAAACTCAAGCAGTTATGCTAATATTTTACAAAATAACTCATTTCCTGCTCTCCCAAAGCCTAGACCACAACCGACTTTAGTACCCGAAATAATTAATAAAACCAAAAAAGGAACGGAACAGTTTAATGAAAAAAATACTCATTTAAATAAAACTAATAAGAAAATTGAACAAATGGAAACTGACAATCAATTAAAAAAAACTGAAACTTTTAATAAAAAACAATTAATTGAAGGAATTTTAAAAAATGATGACATTATAACGAGCTTAATTAAAACCCTTGTTGAGCTGGGCAATTCTACTAATCCCAAACCACTTACATTCAACAACATTAAAGAAGTTTTAAAAAAATCCCTTGTCTTTGATGGATAGTAATTTTATTAGAATTTGTCAATTTAATATACAGAGTATAAATAACAAAAAGCCTTTACTGATTGATTTTCTCAATAATCAAAATGTTGATGTCTGCTTATTAAACGAAACTAGACTAAAAGATTCGACTAAAATAAACATCCCTGGTTTTCATTTCATAATCCGAAATGGGAAAAATGGACATCACGGAGTAGGTATTCTCATTAGAGATACTTATAAATTTGATATTATACAAACACCCTTTTATGACTACTTACAAACAGTAGCTATTGCCTTACACACAACTGCAGGTAAACTAACTATATTATGTACATATTGTCCACCACCTCCAACACGTTTAAGGGTTCATAAACTCAGGAATCTTATAAGTACACTTCCAAAGCCAATCTTATTTTCAGGAGACGTTAATGCTCATCATGTTGCATTCGGCTGTCACAGTACTAACACCCGAGGCAGAGATATCTTCAACTTATTAGACGACAGTGATCTATGTCTGTTAAATACTGGATCTTTGACAACTGTAGGCACGGCTACGGCTAGACCATCAAGCATTGATATTTCTTGTGTATCTCCCAATGTTGCTCCACTATGTCATTGGACAGTTCATGACGATCCAATGGGAAGCTATCATTATCCTACTTTTATTAATATCCAAACTACTGTTGAAAAATATACAGTAGGCGATTCCCCAAACAAATTCCTCTACAATAAAGCAGACTGGTTCAAATTCTCATCTGTAACAGAAAAAGCGTTTGATAATTTAGTTTTAAATCCTGATAACCCCTTAAATAGTTATGATCAGTTTTGTGATATACTTAACAATATTAGAGAACAATGTATCCCTAAATATTGTAAAAAAGACAAACTAGTAAAACTACATAAACCTGTTCCCTGGTGGGATGATGACTGTTTAGAAGCAGTAAAAAAAAGTAAAGAAGCCTTAAATGCTTATAGATACTATCCATCAATTACAAATTATATAGAGTATAAGAAATATGATGCACTTAAAAAACGACTACTTAGTGAGAAGAAAAAAGACGGATGGCGTAAACTTTGCGAGTCATTCAATAGATACACACCTATTTCTGTCATATGGAATTACATACGACGATTTAAGAGAGCTTCCATTAATAAGCCACCAAAAAATGATGAATGGATTCCTTCCTTTATAGAAAAGTTTGCACCTGCTTTAGCACCTGAAAAAAATATAGATATTATTAGTTTAAATAACATCTTTGCAAAAAGTGGCACTGAAAAAAGCAAGTTTCTTTGTGAACCATTTACATATAATGAATTTCAAATAACCCTAAATTCCAGAAAAAATACTACTCCTGGACTTGATGACATTCCTTATATGTTAATACAAAGGTTACATAGCAATGCACAAAAGGTTTTATTAGATTTATTTAATTTACTTTGGTCTAGCCAAAGTATTCCCTTGCAATGGAAATCTCAGTGTATTATTCCGATACTTAAACCTGACAAACCAAGCAATGATTACAATTCGTATAGACCCATTTCATTGTCATCTTGCATAGGCAAAATATTTGAAAATATGATTAAAATAAGGCTTGATTATTATGTTGAAACCAATAACATCCTACCTATGCAACAGTTTGGATTCCGTAAAGGAAGGAGTGCATTAGAAAGCTTTTCTACTTTAATATCAGACATTAATAATTCACTACATAGTCACTCTGCTACTGTATGTGCATTCTTGGATGTACAGGGTGCATTCGATAACTTGAATCCTTCCATATTGATTTCAATCTTAGATGATATTGGAGTTCCCGGGAAGCTCTGTAAATGGTTTTTTAATTTTTTATATGACAGGAGCATGTATGTTAAATATAATAATATTATTTATGGGCCACACAGCATTTACAAAGGCACAATGCAGGGTGCTACAATATCCCCATTATTGTATAATATTTATACCTGTCAAATGTCTCAATACATAACTAACAGGAACATAAAGTTTTTACAGTTTGCAGATGATCTTGTAATTTACACTGCACACAAAGATGTAAATATTGCTGTACATAATTTAAATAATGCACTATCTAATGTAAATAATTATTATACTAATAAACTAAAACTAACCATAAGTGCCAATAAAAGTGCAGTGGTAATCTATAGTAAAAGGCCATATCAGTTAAGTAATATGATTATCTATAACAATACTCCATTATCTTTATTGAAAGAAAAGAAATTTTTAGGCATTTATCTTGATGAAAAATTGAATTTCAACACACATATCAATTACCTAATTGGTAATGCATGTAAAGGATTAAACATAATGAGATCCCTAGCAGGGGTTCATTGGGGATCTGATCCTAAAATACTTTCCATGTTATATAAAAGTATAGTGAGAAGTCACTTTGATTATAGTTCAATTGCTTATTGGAATGCTAATTCAAAATTACTTCATAAATTGAATGTTATACAGAATAAGGCTTTAAGAATAATTACTGGAGCCATGTGTTCAACACCTATTTATGCAATGGAATCTGAAGCTTGTATATTACCTTTGATCTTGCGACGACTTCAAATTGCTGAACGATATTCTCTAAAGTTACTCTCCTCTAATAATTCTCTGGTAATTAACAGCCTCCTTCCAAATGCTGCTCTACAATTTAGGGTTGATCAGCCTCATATCTGTAGCTCACAAATATTGGCAGGCCAACTTCCTGGAATGTTGAGAATTATGTTACACATTAAAACACTAGCTAACAACATGTACAAATGTTTTCCATTACCTCTATATAATGTTGAGTTGAATGCACTTATTAATAATAAATATGAAATTTTATCATCTAATGTTGCTAATCAAACTGAGTTCTCTAATTATATGGAGGACAAAAAAAAACAGTATAAAATATTTACAGATGGTTCAAAAACTTTTAACTCTGTTACATCTGCATTTTATGACCCACAACTCAAATTTAAAGTGTGTTGTAAGTTAGACAATGATTGTAGTATATTTACGGCCGAGTGCTATGCTATTTACCAGGCATTACTACATATTACTAAAATAAGTGTTTCTGAAGTATTAATAATAACAGATTCCCAGAGTGTTATATCAGCTTTAAAAAATATGGTGTTTAAATACAATGTTAACTACATAACATATAAAATTAGGCAAATAATATATAATCTAAAAACGAAGGAAATTCATGTAAGTTTCATGTGGGTGCCATCCCATCAAGGCATCACAGGTAATGAAGAAGCGGACAGAGCAGCAAGAGGCTCATACGATGAAGACCACTCCTCATTATTGAAAGTCCCTTACACTGACTATAACCTACAAATAAATAAAGAAATAAAAGAACTGTGGAAGGAATGTTGGACGTCATTAAGCCAAGAAAAGGGTAAATGGTATGCTGAAATACAGAAAAGCCCGCCCGGTATACCATGGTACAACAAAAATAAACAGATAGATAACAGAAATTTTGTTACCACAATAAACCGTATGAGGTTTGGCCACTGCAGAACTCCTTCTCACTTAAAAAGACTTAACATAATACAAGATTCCTCCTGTAATTACTGTGACTTTATAAACGCCGATTTGGATCACATCATCTTTAACTGCCCAAATTTTGGAATTCACAGACTAATACTTGTGTCAGAACTGGAAAAAATCTGTGATGACGGCGATGTTCCTACGCGACTTCAAGACTTATTAGCTGAACCAAAATTCTATATGCCGCTTTTTAATTATATTAAAAACACAGTGGATAAATTGTGAAAAGACAAACGAAATGCTATTTGAAAAATAAACAAACGAATGGCTCAAAAGGACAAGAATCCAGGGCCGTAAAACAATTAACAAAAAAAAAAAAAAAAAAGTAAAGAATGAAGAGGAAAATGTTCATGTCGTCCGGGTCGATTAATTAAAGTAAAATGTCTAAGATTTAATTGTTTTTTGTGTAGAATTTAGTGGGTACCTAGGTATTCTGTAAACAATGCTGAATAAATCGTTTAGCTATCTGTTATCTAGACTTTCACCGTGCTCCTAGAATCAGGTTAGTGTACTATTTGATTTATTTACATGATGTACATACATTTACAAGTGTTATTATAATAAGTACCCATTTAAAATTATTGAATGTTTTATTTACATACTTGCTTTTAGATAAATATTTGATTGATAAGTTTTTGCCAGAGTGCCCCCTAACTACACCCCAACCACTTGCAGAAATAAATCTTAGTTTTTTGATAATCTCACCACTGTGCATTACACTTGTGACGAACACTGTAAATAATTTATCTGTGTACTATAACAGCTTAGGAAATAAACATAATTTACAAAGAAAGTAAATGAAGTACCTATATATTTTTTATCTAGCCCGTTTAAATTAATAATAAATATAACTCAACTCCAAAACAATAGGCTCAGCTTTGGTTAGTTTGTAGTCACAATAATTGTTTTTATGATGACCTGATGCTTTGAGTATCATCCATCCATCAGCCTGTTTCATCCACTCCTGAACATAGGCCTTTCCAAGATTTCGTCACTCTTGGCAGTCATCCTGGAAGAAATATCCATACTCAGACACGCTGGTAAGGTATAGTACGCGACATGGCGGGAGTGCGGGTGGCTACATACATTCCAGTATGAAATGGCCCGCACTCCCGCCAACATCCTCTTATCAGTGAGGCCTTTCCCCTTAATCAGTCTTTTGTATAAGGCTTGGCAATTGGAGATGGATATACTTCCATCAATCAATCCCAGGTAATGATGGGCCACCTGGCTGTGTCTTTTTGAGAGCTGTCCTATTAACCTCCCCCAAATAACTTTGGGGGTGTTTGCTAGTAAGATGGTGGTACCTCCACAGTCAAGTACAGCTCTACCACAGGTTCTTTACTCTCCATGAAACTCAGGTCAAGAGTGTCAATGATGGGGGACCGGTGAAGAAGCTCTGGGTTGTTGCGAAAAAAGTCTTTTTTCCCATAGAATAGAATAGAATGACGTTTATTTCGATCAACTTAGATCATAATTATTACACAACTGCTTGTTTTAAATATAAATTTAAATATCTATAAAATATATACAACTAAAATTTAAATAATATGTTGAATGCTATCAGTACATAAATCATGCTGCAATGGTTTGAGTACCGACAGTCAAACCTTTCCATAAATTCATTCAGTCAGGATACAGTTGCGGCTGGCCCACACTCTGCACAACAGGGTGTGCACCGTTCATTCATCGTTGCATAAAAGCAATCCTGTTCTGCAAATATCCCCGAAGCACTACAGAAGTGAGGCAACCCCAAAATCACCCTAAATGTATTGTTATATTGGACACATAGCATGTTGGAATGACTGTCTTTGCGTATGTCTCACCCATAGTGCCCTCTTATCTACAACTCAAACCAGCAAGTTAGGCCTGAAAGTGAATATTTTGTTTGAGATGCGCAGTAAATAAACTACTTATTAAAAAAATAAATATACTATGTATATGGCTGACAATGACCCTAAGTGGGTCGAATATATTTAAACAATATTTTATCTTTATTATTTATGTTATATACAATACATAACACTTATAAGTGTATATGTATATTAATTCAAAATAAAAATAAAAGCTAACATACAGTAAAAATACTTATTGAAATATATGGCTATTAAATACTATGTGAGTAGTATTGAGTAAACCTAACTTACCAAACTAAGATATAATTACATACTTACTAATAATAAGATATACTTACTTATTGCATGTACAGTAGAGTTCCAAATGGATTTAACAGTAAAAAAAAAACCAAAAACACCAGTGTAATGGCATGCAGTTTTTAGAAGTGAGACTGTGGGAACTGACTTGTTTATCTTTAGATAAAATGAACTCTTAACCCTTGCAGAGATATGGTGGGGTCCCGTGGGGAAGTTGTGCTCCGTTGAATGTCAAAATAGAAGACATAATGTGGATGTATTGGTGTTTTTTAATGAAGAGACATCTCAACTGCTAACAACACTGATCATATTTTCTCAACCCATATATGAATCTAATACAAATAAAATCATTCAGAGAAATATGGAATTTCTCATGAGCTTGGCCTTTACGTGTAGTAATTTAATTACCTAAGGGTTTGACCGTGGAAAGTAAGAGAACTTGTTTGCTTTTCAGGGATAAAAAATATGTGAGCAATACCCTGGACTTTTGAAGTATAATGCTCATGCAGAGAGATATTTAGCACTACCAAACATACTATACTTAATTTATTTATTTTCTTCTACAACTACATAATGCAGTGTCTTTTGAAAGAGTCTTCAACTGTCAAACTTCTTTAACAGTTAATTTTTTTGTAAGAAATCAAGTTTGACAGTTGAAGACTCTTTCAAAAGACACTCTTTTTGTGCCTCTTTTTAAACCCCCTGTACCAGTTTGTATACCTAAATCTAGGTTAATCTTGTGAAACATTTCTTTGACTTGAGATAACATATGCAAAAATAAACTCGTATACGAGTAGATATGGTGTAGATAGGTTAATAAATAACCGTCACCGGTAAACAATACTTTCTCTAGTGTAATTAAATTAATTTTGTTGAAGTTTTCCGTGATAAGGTTCTGTAAAGGTTTCAGGATATTCAGTGAGTGAAGCACGAGTTCGCTACGATGTTATTATTTTCCAATCTAAGGTGCATATTCTCCTGTCTTTTGATCCTTGCGTGCCCTTTACTCGAAGTAGGTCACGAACGGCATTCCAGTCATGCGAAATTGGAATCCAGCACATTTTCATTCATAAGATGTCCCATGCTTTGCTATTCTTTAGGTAATAAATAAATATTTTATATATTAACGTGCGCTCTCACTACTGGGGTATACCATAAAAGTTTTAAGTCTTTTAATTTATCATAAAACGTATACTACGTACTAATTAATAATAAAATTCATGTTCTTCTAAGTTAAAACATCTAGATACCTTAGAAATTCTCATGATTTAATAAAAAGTAACTATACGTGGTAATCATACCTAAACTTATATTTATGGCAAATATGAAATGAAATGAAAATATAGATGCTGGAATTAAATCAGCTCGTCGTGAAGACGAAAAGCCCATTTTGTTATTTTTAACTCTAAAATTAAGACTAAAACGTTTCCGGGATGAGAACTTGCTTCCGGTTTGATTCAGATCTTTCGTAAGTACAGAATTATATGACACTAGCCATGCCCCGTTTTCGGCTTGGGCGTTATTTTATAAATACCCCTTATTATGACCAAAAATAGGGTATAAGGTCCAAATCCGTTGAGTTGTTCTCGAGTTAAAACGGAACATACAGACAGACAGACGAAAATTCTAAAAACTGTGGTTTTGGCCTCAGTACAGTACCATTTCGCAAAAATATTGAATGTACAGACACGACATTTTTACTACTGTATTATTTAGTAGATATCCTTTGCCTTCCGAAAGAGAGAAAGTACAAACCATCCGATAATGTCAACTATACAGAGATTCTTATATGATAGTTAGATATAAAACCCCATCATATGAATGCCTTCGTACAATATCCTCGAGACGAGATCCCATTTTGTCGGCGCCCGCCATTTCTAACAATATTGACAATGACGCTGCGTGACTCGTTACACTTCAAGAATTACTATTACTCTCCTCGAACAGTTGTCTCAATAAAAGTGTATCATCTCCCAATAGGCTTTTAAAATTTGTTTAAAATTAATATGGACCCTCTGAAACCGGCCGACTAACCAAGCTCAATTTAAGCTCTGTAAAAAGTAGGTGTAATTAATTAAGAGTATGGCATACCCTAGGAAAAATTTTTTATCACCCGTCCAACACAAAAATGGCAATCTCAAATACTTTATTAGCTTTTGATAGAGGCGATTATTGGTTAGCTAATTGACCTTTTGTCTAGGATGCGTAATACTAATAATTACGCGCGAAACAGTAGATCCGAGTTTGTCTATGCTAATACTGAAATATTTTATAGGGGAAAAAATACTGGATTTAAGTAGAAAACCTTTATATTTCTATTACCTATTTACGGAAACAAAAAATCAAGTCGATCTCTTAAACGCTTTCTTGAAACGAACGTTTGAAAGCCAAAAAAAGAGGGTGGAAAACATATTTTTTTGACAACAGTATAAATCTTAGTACATTGTTTATAAGTAGATCACCTAGATAAAAAATCAATAAATCAAATATATTTTTTCCAATATTAAGATAGTAAAGATATTAAATTATTTCATTTATTTCAACCCAGATATGAAGATAGATAGTTATGTTTTGCTTATTTCACCATATAAATTGTAAATTCCAATTACTTTTAGTGAAGAACACTGCAGGCTGGACCAAGGCAGTATGTATGTTTTTTAGCACAAAAGTGATGAATTTTTAGCTAGTTCTGTGTACATCGACAGGATGCATCAATATAGGGATTAATCAATTGAAACAAAGCGACTTTTTCTCATATTATGAATTTATGACTGTTTATGTGTGACACATGAATCCGGACTGCTCTGATGGATGATGAATTCCATAAAAAAAAACCTAGGACTTGCGCCTCGAGTTCCGTAGTTCCGTACCTACCATTTAAATAAGTTTAAATAATTACAAACTTATGATTACCTACAAAATGTATAAAACAAAACTGTAAAACTAAGTTGGTCAACTATTCGGGTACGGAATTTTAAAACTACCTACATTTTCAGTATTTGCGTTTTTTGTTGTTTAAATACAGTAAGTATATGGTGCATAATATACCGAAATTACAATTTAGTTTTTCATATAACAAAAATGGTCTAAAATCGACAACTTCGACGGCTCCTTATTTCTTTATTTATGAATATAAACTTAATATGTTATATTTCATTGTCTAGAGCTTATTGAGTAGAGTATATACTCAATAAGCTCTAGACAATGAAAGCCCAAATGACAGGGAATCCAATGATCCTTTCTGTAAAACACGCAAAATTAAATTTATATTACCTATATTAATACAGGTTGTTCTTGAACAAGTATAGAGGCACAACCAAATATTTTTCTTGTTTCACAAACAGGGTCACTACTGAACGGATTTTCATGTAGTTTTCACAGCTGTATAGAGCTTAATTTTGAATAGAATAATAGCTTTATTTCATAAAATCGGATCTCGGACAAAATAAAAAAAGAACTGAAATAAATAGAATATGTCCTAAAACTAAAACTCAAGAAACATTTTCGTCAAGTACCAGATACACAAGGCTTGGCGTGCCTCAGGGAAGTGTCCTCGGTCCTCTGCTGTTTAATGTGTATATTAACGACCTTCCTAAAGCAATCAACCATCCCATGGTCCTGTTCGCAGATGATAGCACTGTCATGTTCTCGGCAAATAAAGATAGCAACCATGAAAAGGAAATTAATGACTCGTTGAATTTAATAATTGATTGGTTAAATGCAAATAATTTACAAATTAATTTAAATAAAACAAAAATAATGAATTTTAGACAAAGAGTGGAACCAGCAAAAATTGACATTTCACATTCAAATGAAAAAATAAACGAAATTGACATAACGAAATTTTTAGGATTAACAATAGATAGTAAATTGACTTGGCAATCACAAATAGAAGGGCTTTGTACAAAACTGAATAGGTACTCATATGCACTTTACATGCTTTCTAAAATAGTTAACACAAAAGCGGTTCTACATGCATACCATGGATATGTTGACTCCACTATACGGTACGGTATTATTTTTTGGGGCAACGCTAAAGACAAAGAAAAGGCTTTCAAAGCACAAAAAAAGTGCATTAGAGCGATTGCTAAAATCAAATCCAGAGATACCTGTCGTCCTCACTTTAGGAAGCTTAAAATATTGACTTTGCCCTGTGTATATATATTGGAGGTAGCTTGTTTCGTCATAATGAACAGGCACCTATTTGGTACATTTAGAAGTAAGCGCCACGAAAACATGATCCCTGCGTATTCTTCAAAAAAAGCACTGCTCAGTAAAAGTATATTAGGAATGGCACCAAAAATATTTAATAAATTGCCTGCGGATTTAAGATGTTCTAAAAATATTTCAACGTTTAAACATAAATTAAAAACTTTATTAATAGAAAAGTCTTACTATAGCACGACCGATTATTTAGAAGATAATAGACTAAATGAATGTTTTGAACGTTGCGAACTCGGACGACCGATTTTTAGATGATCCATGACAAAGATCTAGGTACCATTAAATATCTTTGATCCATGATAGTACATAAATGACATTATTATTTAACCATAATTAATGACATTGTTTTTATTATTTGTGTTTCTTGTATATTGGAACCTTGTCGTGAAATGTGTTGTTTAGTTATTTTTTTGGTGTGTTTTCTGCCTTTTTGTGTACCTACCTAATTTATATACCTACCAAATTGAATTATTTTTTCTTTCATGCATGACACTAATTGTTGAATTTATTATTTTGGTAGCGTACCTAATTTAATGTAATCCTTTTTTATTTTTTAAGTTTTAAATATTTGTATGCCTTTACGGCGGAACATAGCGCACTACAAATTATGTAACTCCATCTTTTAACATACCTATGTTGGACAAATAAATTATATTGATTGATTGATTGATTGATTGACAAAAAAGTTATCGTCTTTTAAAGATTTTTGGAATTTACTTTTCTGCTGGTAGTAATTAGAAGTTATGTAGGTAGCAAATAATAATTCCCGAACGTTTGTAAAATTTGGCTAGAATGCAGTTTGGGCTTATTAAATTGGTATTTATTAGCACTTTGGTAAAACATGGTGACCAGGGTCTGATGATGGGACTGGAAGATGGGTACGGGATCTCCTCAGCGGACAACAGCAGATCCTTCGAGTTTGGGCTTATTTGAATAGTATTTATTAGCACTTTGGTAAAACATGATGACCAAGGTCTGCTGATGGGACTGGAATGAGGGTATGGGATCTCCTCAACGGACAACAGCAGATCCTTCGAGTTTGGGCTTATTTGAATAGTATTTATTAGCACTTTGGTAAAACATGATGACCAAGGTCTGCTGATGGGACTGGAAGGAGGGTACGGGATCTCCTCAACGGGCAACAGCAAACCCTTCGAGTTTGGGCTTATTTGTTGGTTATTTATTAGCACTTTGGTTAAACATGGGGACCAAGGTCTGCTAATGGGACTGGAAGGTGGGTACAGGATCTCCTCAACGGAAAACAGCAGACCCTTCGAATTTGTTCTTATTTGATTGGTCTTTATTAGCACTTTGGTAAAACATGATGACCGTTGCATATAGTCGTTCAAAAATCATATTTTTTTTCCTTATTTCCACGAAACTCTCTTCGACGCGGGCGGAGCCGCGGGCAAAAGCTAGTATTAGATATGTAACTTAGTTTGAATACTTTGCTGCAAGCAAAAGGGGTAAGGAAACGTAAAGGAATTTGGTCAAAGGGTGAATATTTAAATTAATACCTAATGTACTTTACATTGTCATCGTGTTTTACAGACTTACAGTCATTGGTGTAACCTAGGATTTGTGGCGGGGGAAGGGGGGGGGGGGGGAGGGCTCCCCCTGGCTTATAAAAATTTAAAGCTAGCAACAAATATGTGTTCTAGATTATGTGGTAGTAATAAGATAAATAGAGAGATAACCCTCCATACAACAAGATCACGTACAAGCTTAATCCTTAAATTGGATAAAGCATATTTTGAATTAGTGACACCTGTATTTATGGGGGGGAGCAGACGGTACTGTAGGGGAAGCCGTGCCCCCTGGCCCTGGCCCATACCTAGTTATTTTTAGATGAGTCAGGATATTCAATTAAATAATATGTTTTGTAAAAACAAATCTCGGGCTAGGATTTGTCTGCAAACCAAATTGAAAAAGTTGGCTAAGTGTGAGTCTGCCCCGCGCACAAAGGGTTCTGTACCACCACACAATACGGGTACGGAACCCTAAAATATGGTAAATAATAACAATACAGATGTAGTAGCCACATCAAGGCGACACAAAACAAGCCGCTAAAATGGTAACTTCTGGTAAACAATTAGTCTCCTTCTGCGTACGGAACCATAATTTGAGTTTTTTGGTGTCAAACTTTAGAATATTCCACATTCACAACACAACAATAAAATTTGAAAGTTACGTATTACGTATATATCTATATGTATACGTTACGTCTTTAAGATACCTAGTCCTGCCAAAAGTTCTGTCCCTCACATTAAGTTGGATATTTTTCATCTCAGACTGAATCTAGTAAAAATAATTAATGGAATTTGTTGACTAGCTAATCAAACACTTTAAAAATATTATAGCTGTTCAAAGCAGTGACCATTAAAAAACAAAACTATCATTGAAGCGTCCGAAGCAGGCATCAATTTGAGCTTGAGCCTCATAACTTTTTCAATCATAGCCCCTTACAATTAGAATTTGTGGTAAGGCTTAAAGCTGACTATTTGAGTTTGAGTCAATAAACATTGGAAAACAAAGGAGTTGGAAATATTTTGGGAGCCATTTTATAGCACCACCGTTATGAACAAATCATGTCGATTGGATGTATTAGAAAAAAAAAATTGGCTAGCGATTTTACTAATTATTTTGAGGATTTATAGCTTATAATAAAAAAATATTGTCATTGTCTATCCTATCATTGGCATAAAAATTCAACCTTTAACTCGTTTTCACCCATCCAAATGGAATTTCTGCTACTTGGAGACTAGTTAAAAATACATATTTTATAATATTATATTACAATCACTTGTTTATTGTAGTTTGAAACCTATTCGTTCCTGTGGATATAGATTTGACTTCTAGGGTTTTCTTGGAAGCTTAGAATTATCCATAAAAACAGGGACAGTACCAGGACTAGGTATAATAAACAAATAACGTTTTTTTTACGTTTTCGGGTTTTTTTGTATACCGACCCCCCTTCGGTTTAATTTTTATTATTTGCCGTGATAGAGGAAATAGTAACACATATTATATGCATATTCCAACTGTCCACCTATTACGGCTGAAGCTGTAGACCACTGTGACGGACGCACGGTTTGACAGACAGACAACGAAGGCTTAGTAATAGGGTCCCGTTTGGTAACCTTTGGGTAAAGAAATCTAACCAACGCGAATAAAGAAGAAATTCAACGCTCAAATTTTATGATATTACTAGTCTTTGCCCGCAGCTCCGCCCGCGTTTATTTAATCTCTGCACTGTTTTCGGCTTGGGCGTTATTTTATGAACAAGCTTTATAGCCCGTATGTTGACCAGGGTCACTACGAAAACCGCATCCGAATCCGTTGAGTGGTTTTTGAGTTAAAACGGAACATACATATATACAGACAGACAGACGAAAATCTAAAAATCGTAGTTTCGGCCTCAATACAATACTAATAACCAATTTCATTTAAAATTTCGCGAAAATATTCAATGTACAGACACGACTTTTTTACTGCTTTATTATTAATTATATTTATTAAACGTCATTGTTATTTCTTGTGATTACGTTCCAGTTTGAAATGAAATAAATACTTTATTTCTGCAATGTAACATAAATACACTTTTCTTCCAACTTTGCTTTAATTTGGGCATTACTAGCCTAAATAGTGTGCACAAAGCGGCACTTTTCTGCTCCAGGGCAATGTAATACAGAAAAGTATATATGAAAATCCATTAATGCCCAGAAAACAGTGCAATAATGGATTTACATACATACTTTACTGCCGCGCTACCACTGAAGTCCCGCCTCAGTATTTATTGTCTCTGGAATATGAACCAAAATGCCTAAATCCAGAGGACTTTAGTGCTGGTGCTGACACTAAAGCTGCATATCCCAAGTAACCCGTACATAAAAAACTAGTTTTAAATTACCCTATCAGCGGGCCGATGATAAGCCATTGGCCAATCAGCGCTATTTTTATTTTCGAAAACAATTTAACATAAAGAAAACTGAATGAAAACGTAAACCATAAACAAAAAAAAAACTAGAGCTAGCGTGCCAGTATTTTGCATAATCGAGTACTTACTGGTTTTATAAGCAAACGATTTGGTTAATAGTCTTGATAGGTATAGAAAACTACCTATAGTTTTGAACTGCCCAATTAGTTGGCCGATAATAAGCCATAGGCCAATCAGAGCTATTTTTATTCCAGCAAACAATTTAAAATAAAGACAAATAAAAATCTAAATAGATGTAAAAACATAATTATACAAAAATAATCTTGTTCTATAGACGCGAATTTAAGCAATAAATATTTTGTGAGAATTTGATTGTGCTTCTTGAAAATGGATTATAGTAGCGAAAGTGAGAAAAAATAAAAAATGTGGCAAATGCAGTAATAGATAATCTTTTGCCTCTAAAATCCAATGGTAAATATTTGAAAATCTATGAGTACTATGACAGAAATAAATTTCTATATTTCTATATCGCAAGGAGATAACAAACTATCGCATTCGGAATCGCATCCCGGTTCAGAGATCCTGACGTCCAGATTTACTTTTCTGATTTTCTTTACCGCAGTGATATAAATTTAATCTATGAGTATTTCATCACTTAGAAAACCGAAAAACGGGTGAAATCATTTTCCGAGAGCGCATTTTTGGCTTATCTCTGAGATATCGAATAACCTTTAATGACTGTACGAACGTAACTATTCATTTTTCTAAATTAACATTTTTGGGATTAATTTGACTTCAGTTCTTTATTTGGATGTTGAAAGAAAAGCAGATTATGAACCTCGCAAAAGTGACTTTCTGCTCGATGCAACAATCTAAAGTCGTTTGCAATAGAATCCAACAATCATGTAAACAAACCAAATTGTCACGATTACTCCGTAATCACATACATTTGACGATCAATTATGAACATAGTCTGATTTCAACGAACGCACCATTGTTTTCACATTATCTTCAACACGATTTAACTTGTATTTATAAGTTAAATTTGTTAAAACATTTGCAACGTAAAAATTTCGAAGTATTTGACAAGCTGTCATCTTAGTTTTTTACTCATCGAACTCTATAAGTCATTGAAAAGTTAGTGTTGTTCGTAATCTGAAGTTATCTTTTATTTTTAATTTAATAAATTATTTTAATTTAATATTATTTGAATACAATAAAAATTTTTTTTCAAGAGCTTAATATAATTAACCAAAACGGATTGTATCCTAAGCCATAAAAATAATGGTTAGTTTTTAAAAATTGACAGGTGGCCATTTTGTTAGAATTGTCATTCACAGTCATTCACTGTTCTGTGGGTTCGCTGTGCATTAGTGTTTTCTGTTTCCGTTTTCTGTTTCCGATTTCTACGACTGCATTCTCATTTTGGACTTTTGTTTTGCTTTACGATTTGGCTGGACATATTTTTCTTGGAACGACGACCTTTGCACGGCATCACGGACTTTGATATAGCATACGATTGGTATTTTTTCTCAAGGAGTAATCAGGAGGTAAGAATGATTTAGATCTATTACCTACAACGGAAATCTATTAGACGCACTTTAATATTGTATTGCCCTCGTAACTAATTATTTGAATAGATCACAATTACTGAAATGTATGTGTGTAAAATTATATTTGTTTTTAAGGTTATAATGAGCGAGCCGCAGCCAGGTTCGTCGGGGACTGCTCCGCCGCCGCCGGTCAAAAAACCAAAATTGGCTGTTAGAAAAATAAATTTAATTAAAATTAAATTAGAACACTATGACATCACTATGGGCATAAACAATACGCTGTCAATGTCAGTCCGCCATATTTGTTTACATGATTGTTGGATTCTATTGCAAACGACTTTATATATCGCACTTTTGTTATGTTTTTTTGACTATTTATTTATTTTAATAATATTTGATTTAGAAAACAAGTGCATTTGATGTCTAGTAATTTACAGGATTGGAGTATGACGCACTGTTTGTGCTATCTCTATAATAAATAAACAACCCGCGGGATGATTGCATACTAATGATAAGGCTACGTCTTCTTGCCTTATAATGAAGTAATTACTAAGCTTGTAATTTTTCCTTTTTCATAAAGTCTGTCGAGATCAGAGATACTTACTCGTAGCTCTACATTTTTAACGAATCTCATAAATTTGCTTTTTGTTGGCTTATGGCAATAGCAAGCTGTATTTATAGTCGCCGAAAAGATAATAATTTGGCCAAGTGTGAGTCGGACTCGCGCACAAAGGACAATACGGGTGTGGAACCCTAAAAACATACACCCTAAAATATATATGCAAAAGCAACATCAAGGCTACAAAAAAACAAGGCACTTAAATGGCAGCACCTGACAAAAAATTTGGCGCCGTCTGCGTATGGAACCCTACTTTTTGTTATCATTTATTTTTCTTTAGAGTATGTCCTACAATCTGACTAAAACTTGTATGTGCCAAAAACAATAACGTTCAAATAATGCCACTTTTTCGAGTGTTATTGTACGGGGAACCACCTTGATCTTTTTTCATGTTTTTTTTATTTGTCGTGATAGAAGCCACAGTAACACTTATTCTGTGAAAAATTCACTTTCTACCTATTAATGTTACAGCTGTAGACCCCTGTGACCAACGACTTATAGATAATGTCGATGCCTGTGACAGACAGACAGACAGCGGAGGCTTAGTACCTAATAGGGTTCCGTTTGGCACCCTTCGGGTACGGAACCCCATAAAGGTAATTCTTACATTTATTATAAAAAATTCTGCGCCCATTGAAATGTCATACATTATACGTTTAAAAGAAAAGCGGCTGTTGTTTAAATTTTTAATACATGCTTAATGAAGCAAATACATTTCGTATTGTTAATAATTAGATACGATACGAACGTGAAAAACAAGCGCTAAAGAGACTTGTTTTCCCTCACCCTGAGAATACTCAATAGTGATACCATAATGTTCAGCGATAATGGCATTTATTTAGATTCGGTTTGGAGCTACGCCAGCTGCACAGACGACGTAAGCTGCAGAGGCCAGTGTTGTCAAACCGGCAAGCCATTTGCGGAGTCACGCGTCGCCCGCTCAGTTTGCTCCGTTCAGTCGCGGCTTTCGATTGCCTTACATTCATCAACGAAGCACATTTGGCCACTTTATCCGATTGATAATGCCATTGTTTGACCACAACTGTTCCTAACTCGTTGATTATTATCTGAGTGACTCAGTGTGTGGTTGTGATTGTTTTGGTGAGTTTTTTTCTGTGATTTTTGTATAAGATTGTGTCTTATCCGCGAAGTTCTTAATGACTTTGATTCGAAGTATAAAATAAGTAAGTACTCGTACGCTTAACGGCAGCAAATTCAAGGTTTTACTCATCGCATGGCAATTAAATTTTATAAGACCGGTTTTTTAGTTGTCAGATAAGCATTATGTATAATCTATTCGACTATCTAATGCTTTATGTAAATATTGAAAAACATACCCCACGCGAAAACAACAAATCCCAACAAATCATTTTTTTATATAATCTAATAAATAATATAGTAAGTAATAAAGTCGATTCTGAGGGTTTTAATTTTAGTTTTAGTGCTGTCAAGGCTTACATTTTTTCAAAGTAATATTACCTTCTGTCGATAACACTAGAGAACTATTTTGGAATGACGAAAATTTAGTTTTGAAAGCACTAAAACTAAAATTAAAGCATGGAGTTGATGCTTGTGATTGTTGGCACTTGGTGGAACTTTTTATACATTTTGGATTGAAAAACGCTTGTACTTGTCCACTTATTTATATTATTATTTTTTTTTTCTAAAAAAAATATATATATTTTTAAAATAGTACATTTTTGATTGAAAAACACTTGTACTTGTCCACTTATTTATATTATTATTATTATTTTTTCTAAAAAAAATATATATATATTTAAAATAATATAAATAAGTGGTCAAGTACAAGTGTCTTTCAATCAAAAATGTAAAATTAAAGCCTTCAGAATCGGTTGTAATGTCTGTTACTTGAGTTTTCTTAAAAACACTTAAAAGCCGATTCTGAAGACTTTAATACTAGTTTTGGTGCTGTCAAAACTACATTTTCTTAATTCCAAAATAGTTTTTTAGTGTTAACAACAGAAGCTATATTACTTTCGAAAAATTTAAGTTTAGACAGCGCTAAAATTAAAATAAAAGCTTTCAGAATCGACTATATTGTTGGTTCAACGTTTTTCATAGAGAAGATCTCAAGTAAAACGATTTGAATTGACCATTATGTTTCTATTCAGTGGACACTTTCACCTGTCCATGTCCTCAAACGTTTTTGTTGTTTACCGACAAGACTGTTGCAACTTTCAACCATTTTTTGTCGTCTGACTTACTTTGAATTGTTACAGAATGTATAGGTATATCGATGCTTTTGATGAGACAAGAACTGGCTAAATTTCGTTTGAACACTGGCCCACATTATGACATTTATGTAGACGTAGTAAGAGCTGCCAAGGTATACAGTGACATGTTGTATGTTATATATATATTATATATCATGTTACATGTTCGTACATTGTACCCATTTATACACAGATACGATATAGTAGATTGTTATTCAAGGGAGGTAAGCGATTCGCTTCGCTCGCTCGTGCGACCTTACCTCCTTACATCTCAGGTGCAATTGATCACTTACACCCGTGTGTAACACTCTACTTTTCATTACTAATGCGAGGAATTAAAAAAATCTTACAAAATTACAACATGATGATTATCTTCACCTGTACTTAATTTATATTTATACCAACTGGTTTTGGTTTTACACCATTATCAAGGGTCTATCTATGATAAAATAACTAATAACACATCTTGCAGGATATAAAAATTAATTCGACGTACAATCAATGAATTAAGTCGTTAATCAATTATGAAATTATGTTTGCAACAAGAAAATTTTACTGCCGCCATTAAATTTTCATGTGACTTTCTTTTTTTTTGTGCAATCGCGTCTTACTGGCCAGAGCCGCGTTCATAAATTCGGGGTCCCGACACGGGTTCTAATCCCATCTCTGTCGCATGCTTTGAATATTGTATACGCTGTCCTGCTGTCAGTGTCGGAACCTGACGAAAGTGTTAATTTATGAACGGGGGTCAGTGTGATTGTTTTAAAAATAAAACTAATTTAGTTGCTGTTTTAAGTCATAAACGTCTTTTTAAGATTTTATTTAGCATATTTATGTATAAATATATTATACCTATATATACGCAAGTCACATTTTTCCATAATAAAATACAGGTTTATTTACAATTGACTGAACTAATCTATTTAGAGACAGTGGCACCATCCAGCAGCCGTGATGTGTTATTGCGTTAGAATTGAGTCGGGTCAGTGTTGACGATTTAGTCCTGATCCGTAGTGCGCACCAAGTGACCATATAAACGAGGATTCCCATGTTCGGAGTTGAATTTCAGTTAATGGTGGGTTGAATGATTTAATAATTCGGACTGTAAAGCATCGATTAAATGTGAGGTTGTGTAGTCGTGTGTGTGTTGGTATGGGTAAGATATTAATTTGTATTTTTGAAGTGTGTCTATGTTGGTTTAATCTGATATGGAGTGCGTTTTTTGTTTCCCCTACGTAGAATGCCGGACAGTGCCGGCATTCTAGTAGGTATATGCAGTTTTCTGTTTTACATGTCGTGTTTGGTTGTGTTTTGTAGGTGTTAGATGAGTGGTGTGTATTGATGTTGGTGTTTGTGTTTATGATCGCGCATGTTTTACAACGTGGCCGTCGGCACGGGGATGTTCCGAGAGATGCGTGGGTTGTGTTTGGGGCTGGGAGTTTCGGTTTGGTTTTGGTGAGGGTGGCTTTTAGGTTTCTGTTTTGTCTAAAGCAAATTTTTGGATTCTTCGGAAGTAAGTCTTTGGTTTCATTGTTTTGATGTAAAATTGGAAGATGATCCTGAATTAGTGTTTTTAGTTTGTGGCTGCCATGAAAGAAGTTAGTGATCAGACGGGTTTCGTTTGTTGGGTTAGTGGTATGTGGAGTATTTCTGTGGTATCTCGGTCTGGTGTATAAATGTTTTTGTATGAATTGTTCCGGGTAGTTTCTTTTGAGTAGGCCGTTATGAATTTTGTCATGGTAGGTGGTGAGTGCGTTGTCAGTGTTACAGATCCGACGGCCACGTAGTGATAATGAGTAGGGAATTGATTTTTTCGTGTGTAGGGGATGACAACTGTGAAAATCTAGATACTGTAATTTGTTTGTGTTTTTGAAATAAACTGACGTACTAATTTGGTTACTATCGCTGATGGTTAGATCGACGTCTAAAAATGTGATTCTGTCTGTTGAGAGTGTGTGTGTAAATTTCAGTTGGCTATGGTTGTTTAATCTCTGAAGGAATCCGGTCAGGGAATCCCTGCCGTGTGGCCAGATCATGAAGATGTCATCAATAAACCTTTTCCAAACCAGTGGTTTATGCGGCTCAGACATCAGGAACATTGTTTCAATGGAGGCCATAAAGATGTTGGCATAGCTGGGGGCCATTCGAGTTCCCATTGCAGTTCCTTTCATTTGTTGATAAAATTTATTTTCAAATGTAAAATAATTATTCTTCAGTGTTAATTCGGCAAGTGAAACTAAGAAGTCAGTGGATGGTTGATGAGGTTGAGGGCGTTCGTTTAAGTGAGTTTGAAGAGCTGACAGTCCGAAATCATGTGGGATGTTGGTATATAACGATACGACATCTATGGTAACTAGAAGAAGATTTATATTGTTTGGTAGCTGGAGAGAATGTATAATGTCAAGAAAATGATTGCTGTCCTTTATGTGCGATGATAAGTCTTTGCAAAGAGGTTGTAGGTGATGGTCAACAAAGGCGGATATTACTTCAGTTGGTGCATTATATGATGCCACTATAGGGCGGCCTGGGTTATTATCTTTGTGGATCTTAGGGAGCATATAAAAATGGGGGGTCCTCGGATGGCCCGGCAGCATAAGTTCAATGTCAGCCTCTTAATTTTATTTAGTTTCATCTGTTTTATATTTTGTTTCAGTGTTTATTTATTTTTAACAGTGCTACAATCTTTTATTAATTTCACAATGTACTACAATGTTACTATTTAAACTTTGAAATTTTACTATATTTATTTAATTTGTATTGTTGTTATTTTTGAAGTTTGTTATTTGTAAACTTTCAATTATCGTTTTATTTCTATAATATGTATACCATGTTTGGTTTATATTGCAAATTAACTTGGTTTGATTTGATTTAAACTCCAAAACCTACATACCCAAAATCGCCTTTTCATCCCCTTAAACCTGTTTTCACACCCACTCTCCTCAGATATCAAGTCTCTACGTCTAGCAATTTGGGCTGAACGTTGTCAGTCAGTAACTCAGGCAGGAAAAGTCTTTTATATTCTCCTAAATAAAAAATAGTTATACAGGTGTAAATGCAAAGTCAAGAATCCCTTTAGGATATGAAAGTATACACGATTCTGATGTCATTACGAGAAAAAAAATATACCTTGAATTTTCACCAAAAATTCCATATTTTTTCTAAGCTATGGCTACGCAGCTCACCGGCCTCCCCACACACCTAATTGCACCCCGCAACCCGCACCCCTCATCCGAGTGGCTAGCGACCGCGAGGGTGTCCACGCGATTAGTGTATTTTGAGAAGAAAAAATCGTGTTATTATGAGGTACTGGTACTTTATTTAGCGATCCCAGTATTTCAAATAATATCTTTACCGATCATACTAACATACCCTTAAAGGATTCTTGCATTTCTTTGTGAAATTTAAGTCATTTTGTTAACGAAAACTGGTGATAGTACTCGTCCATATGAACAACTTTTACTATGAAGCCAACCCAGAAATCGTGAAAAATATATCAGCTGTTCCATAGAAAAGTTAAATATCTACTCGACCCAAATGTATAAAACAGCTGATATTTTTTTAACGATTAGGGTTGGCTTCATAGTAAAAGTTGTTCATATGGACGAGTACTACCACTAGTTTTCGTTAACAAAATGACTTAAATTTCACGTTGCATAATTATTTTTTGAGAGTGGTTATCTCTTATTAGCAAATAATATGCCGTCAATCTTCTAATATTCCTGTAATATAATGGTACGTGTAAATCCATATTTGTGCATCTGCACTTGTGAAGTCACTAATCTATGTAGGTACATCAATAACTAATGAAAGTTTCACAACAATATTTTTAGCGTTCCGGGAAAACCGGAAACACTAAGGTTTAGTAACGACTAACATCGTACCAAAATAAATAGAGAGTTTGTTATTTTTGTACTACTGTCACCCTTAATTTTGAGGTTAGCAACAAAAAACCAGACAAGTGTGAGTCGGACTCGCCCACCGAGGGCTCCGTTAAAGACTACATTTTTATGATTCAATTATAAATGTATAGTTTTTAGATTTTTCCCTATACTTGTAGTATAAGACGGTATTACTTAGCAAATTTCATAGTTCTAGGTCAACGGGAAATACCCTATAAATTTTGATTTCCTTGAGAGTGTCGAAATATATGTTTTTTGTGGCATAAACGGCCGTATAGATTTTTTCACAGCTTCAAGGGACTGTAGACCTGAGTATATGGTTTTAATTTCAACTTGATACCTCCTATACCTCCACGCGTAAAGGGTTTTGTCAGACGGACGGACAACAAAGTGATCCTATAAGGGCTCCGTTTTTTCCTCTTGAGGTACGGAACCCTAAAAAGACATTGGTACCACCTGGCCGCGGCCAAGACTGCGGACGGAGTATTATAGACATGTGATGCATGCGTGAACATGATTTTTTTATTATACGTATTTCTAGTTTTATAACTGGGATTTCCATAAAAATCTCAACTTCTGATGTTTGCAGAGTACAATACTTGGTCCCCCCCCCCCCTCGCCCCTGACAGTAAATATGTTGGCGTAACTCATGTGTATATCATGTTTTAATGGTCTTATTTAAGTGTCAAACGAATTACCAAGAATAAGTGGCTATGACAGTTATTGGATAAATTCTATATAAAATAAAATAAAATAAATAATAAATTCTTTCATAATGAAGTTGAGTCCATCGGAAAAATTTTCTTCTCGATTCGTGGTGGTGGTTGAAATTTTCATGTTGCTATTCTCGGACAGTGTTTAAATCACTTATTAAAAGGGCACAGGTCCTAAATTTTTACTTTGTAAATCCTCAATTTGTTTGATATGATTGGAGTTTGATTTACAGTGTCGAAATTTCAGACATGTGCCCTTTTGGTAATTAGCGATTCGTTTACGAAATAATTCAGTTTTTCACGAAAAAGCACCTTTACCTTTTATACTTTTTTTTTTCATTTTCGCTTGTGCCACTACCGCCGCGCCTCTATACTTAGATAGCGTCGATGAAACCTATGTATGCACTCGCCCAGAAAGTGCATTAAAGACAGATTGAGCACATAATTTTGCATCAATCAGGCACTCTATGACGTGTCTTTTCGTTTAAGGCGAGGTTATCCACAGAAATTTGTTCTGCTCCAACGCTTTCATTTTTCACATGCTTAACCTGCTCAGCGGAAGCGGGCCGTTCCGCTCAGAAAACTCGCGATTTTGAGGTGTTTTTATTTATTATTTTGGAATTAGAGGAATGGGTTTTTAATATGATGGCCGTTTTACATCACATTTTTCACGACCTTTATTCTAGTATAAGTTTATTGTCCAAAACTTAATATTGTTCAAATGAAATGATATTTAGATCGTAGTTTAGACCTATCTTTGCGATTAAATCGGATCGAGGAAAGTGTAAGCAATCGTGTATCGAACAACAGAAATATTAATATCAAAGAGTGAAATATGACATATATTTTTGCACGATTTTATCGTCGCTTTTTATTGGTTAAAAATTAATTTGAAATAGCCCCTTAAAATAGCGCGTTCTGAGCTTTGGCTGTTACGACCAACCGAAAAACTCGCGATCACGAAAAACTGAGTTTTTATTAAATACCGAATACCTCTTGAAATATAGTTATATCTATGATGTCGCTCTTCTTTCTATGTACGTGATGTTTATTACCGAATCTTTGCCGTAGTTGTTTGCACCATACATAGTACAAATATAAAGTCTGTTAAGAGCCCGGTCCGCGACGACGACAATTTTGATGAAAAACAATATGTTATATATTTTTCTGGCCTTTATCGCGATGTTTTTGGAAAAACTAGGAACATACGCCACTTCATATTGGCCGTCTAAATGAAGGCCTAGAATTTATTTGATTTAATTGTTTTTCTTTTGCGAGTTATTTTGATACTTACGAGCCTGCTCCGAATCGTTATTCATAATATCTAAAACAATTGAATCTAATAAATTTTAGGTCTTTATTAAGATGGCCAATATGGACTAGTGTATGTCCCTGATTTTTACAAAAACATGGCGGTAATGACAAGAAAAATATTTAAAATAAAGCTACGCATCAAACAGACGAAAAATACGGAGCGGCCTCATAAAACTTCTTGATTTTTCTATCGAGGCAATTTTATTCTCTTACGTTTTGGACTATTCTAGGCCTTTGGAATTATTATGTCCAATCAATCAATATATTTTTTTAATTTTGATCTTAGTTTTGTAGTCTGAAATAAAAATGTTGGATTGTAAATTTTACTTTGCGTTTTCACGAAATCTACGGAAGTCAGTATCGGACGAATGACTGACAATGCAACCGTCCGTAACTACTCTCCCGGTACGGCTTCTCATGCCAAGTGGCTTGGTGGTATGGTTTTGGTTTCGTCACGAGGTGACAAACCACGGCTGAAATCACATTTTTTGCAAGATCCTAGGTGTCGTTACTTTACAACAGCGCAGTTTGTGCAGCTGTTATTAGAAAACCTTAATTGTAAATCCTCACCTCATTAAAACATGGCAAACATAAAAATAGTTGATGTATGAATCATATCTCATCAAGTTTATGTTTATTTGTTTTGTTTAAGATTACTGTGGGTATTTTATGCAATTTTGTCACGTGCTACAATCTATTTGACATTAATAATTTAAAATTGAATAGCTATCGTCTTAGGTTAGTCCTGTAAAAGTAGATGTATGTATATGTGATATTGATTTGATTTGATTTGATAGTTTTTAAAATGAACTCAATAATCTACAATTTGTTAACCGGGTTGTAAGGTAAGGACATAAAAAATCTCTATCAGTCATGGTCACATAAATTCATAAATTTAGGCAATTTTGTTTATTTAATGTAAGCCAATAAAAATCTAGCTTAAACGGATGAAAAATTGTAAAGTTATGACAACGAGGACGGACGGACTACGGACTACGGTAATATTGGGTCCCTTTTTAGGGTTCAAAGGCCACGTGTTACAATTGCCTCTATCACGGCTAATGATAAAAATTAAAATTATTAAACCCAAGTGGGTCCCTTGAGGTGGTAGAGCTGATACCGGGCTCGACTGTGGAGGTACCACCATCTTACTCGCAAATCCTCCCGAAGTTATTCGGGGGAGAGTAAGAGAACAGCTCTCAGGCAAAACCAGGCGGCCCACCATTGCCTGGGAACGATGGATGGCGGTATATCCATCCCTAATTGCCAGGCCTTATATAAAACAGACTGGTGACGGGCAGCGGCGTCACTGGTGCGAGGGTTTTGGCACCGCGCTCACCAACCCGCCTGCCCAGCGTGTGTGAGTATGGGCAAATCTTCCTGGAGAACCGCCTAGAGAGGTGAAATCCTGGAAAGGCCTATGTCCAGCAGTGGACGAAACAGGCTGATGGATGGATAGATGGGTCCCTCCCTATACAAAAAATCTCTAAAAAGTAGCATTTTTTAAAAGTTTAGTCAGATTGTTGTGTGCACAGTAAAGTCAAACAAAAATTAGGGTTCCGTATTCAACGGGAGCCGAATTGTTTGTCAGACGCTACCATTTTCGCTACGACATCAACATATATTGTTATTATTTATGTTTTTAGGGTTCCTTACCCGTATTGTGTGGTGGTACGGAACCCTGCGTGCGTGAGTCCGACTCGCAATTATCTAATTATTTTAAGTACGAACACCTTTAAAATATGAAATTACTAGCTTTTGCCCGCGGCTCCGCCCGCGTGTTATTCGGTTTAACGACATGCTTTTTTTCCGGGATAAAAAGCAATCTATGTGTTAAGTTGGGGTATAAGCTTTATCCATTCTAAATTTCATCCAAATTCGTCCAGCCGTTTCAGCGTGAAAGAGTAACAAACATACACACACACAAACTTTCGCATTTATAATATTAGTAGGAAGTAGGATTAAAAGGTGTAAAAGTGTAAATCTAATTCTGACGTCATAGTTTATCTTGGTTTGCAGATCATGGTGCATCAAGTTATAAAATCAGATAACAAGATGATTAAGGTGGTAACGGAGGATCTGGGTGCAAAATGCACATCATAATATTGTTTATCTAACCTCATATTGTAAAATCCTCATTACGAACACAACACTACCGGCATAATGAAAAATATTTTTCATGAACGACTCTAAAAAATTAAAAAATTAAATTATAGTATAGCGGGGCTATTATGTAACTCAGTGTCGGTTGCTAGCTATAGTTGCTATTCACCAAAAACAGATAAAAAATTAACTTCCGAAATAATCTATAATGGGTATTGAGCTGTTTACGAATTGTGAAGACATTTCAAGTGCGAACTTATGGTTAGATAAGCGGCTATGTATGTTTTAGACGATAGGCACTTGGTTTGGCAACTGAGTTTACGATACAGAATCAGGGGGTAGGGGGTACTTTTTCTGAGATTGCAGTACATGTGATACTAACTAGGAAGGCAAAGGGAACTTAGCCCAAACAGCCATGTCTGAGATTTAATATCAAATACCAATGAGGTTATCATATAATGTTCTCCAATACATAATACATACAAAACAGTAACGAGGTTACAGTCAACTTTATTTTCGGCCAGGTATTGTCTATGGCTTACGGCGCCTTAGACGGTCTGTCAATGGATGAACTGTTTGTTGCGCCATAGTTATCGAGGAAATGTATTTATTACATACTGTGGTTTTATGGGTCAAACGAATTATTTTGCCCTAAAATTACTGACAGCAGGGATGATGATGATATTTGACACCAACTGAGATTCTGGAAATAATGACGAAAATTACGAACACTTTTATAGCAAAACTTTTACAAGAACAATCAAAAATGGCTAACGAAAAGTTTGCCAAGATTTTGAAAGCAGATTAGGAGGCATGAGTTTAGATAAAGTAGTGTATGAAACTATACATAACTAGGTATTAAAACACTCGTGTTTTTAATAACCGTTTTATGTACCAGTTTCATAAACTACTATTTCCTTACTTTCGAATAAAAAGTTTGCAATAAATGCTTTTTATAGCAATTCGCGCAAACTGCTTGTTAATAGTTAGGTAATCACATAAAAATTATTCAATTTTATGCGTTACATTTTAGCTGCATTACATTACAACTGTAAACACGCTTTTAAGTTTGTTAATGTAATGCAAACAAAATGTAATACATTAAAGTACGTAATCTTTTTGTGAAGACTTTATTAATTATAAACTATTTCCGCAAGTTGCTTTAAAACACATTTATTGCATACTTTTTATTCTAAAGTAAGGAAAACAATATTATGATGTGCATTTTGTACCGTGGTAAAAAATAAATAACCAAATTCCTTTCTATAGTTCATTTTCTTACTTAATATTAAGCGTAGAATAAGCCCATTTATGATATATATTACAACGCATTCATCTTTTCTGATCAGATAATTCTGGTGTGATAAAAACTAATAAATCGTATTTTTTATCTTTGATGTCTTGTACCGATAAAACATTAACTTAGCTTTTTATCCGTTTTGTTAGTGTTAGTTGATATTTAAACTTATACCGTGGAGGCTGTTCCTTCTGTGAGTCTAACGTTGTTTTTTTGGTAAAATATTTTCGTATTTTAAAATAATTCCATTGCTTAAAATTTATCTACGTGCATAATAAATAAAATATGAATATCTAAGACTACTCTGAGTTATGCAGTGTACCATACATATTCATTTGCCGATACGATTGTGTGAAAACAAAATGAATTTTAAATGGCAGATGTGGAATGAGAAAGGAATAAAACGTACCTAATTATGTTTTTATGTTCTTCAAGTTTTATTCTTATTTACACTTTCAAGGTCATCTTGTTTTCAAGCGTTAGCAAAGTATAGAAGATAATAGCGTCATACACGTGCATACAGTAATGTTATTTCCACTCCTTTATAGAAGTGATATAAAGTTAAATCGTCAGAGAAAAGCAGACCTATAATAAATATTGTTAAAAAATACCAGTACCAGTATAAATTAGGGCGGACAACGCTGAGATGGCCTATCTTTTCCAGACACAATTGAAAATCGTTTGTGTCTGGAATAGATAGGCCACCTCAATTTCTGACCGCCTCAATTGTTTTAAAGTTTTTTCATTGTATCGTTACGTTAATAATAATAACGTTATGATTAACCAAAGTCGTCGAGCTTGTGTCCAAGAATATTTTTTTGTTTGTAATACAAACAAATACGAACTTTGTATTGATATCAGCTATCGATTTTTATAAGGGTTAAGGGTAACAATGAAAAGTGTAGGTATTGTAGGCCAGACTCCATCCATACTAAAATCTTTAACCCCTTTATGTACATATGATCTTATGGAAGTGACTACGGTACCGCTAGCGGTCCTTTGATTTTTAAAATGATTGAACCGTATGTCATATTTAGATGTTGGGAAGATATTCATTAGCATGAACTATTACAGTTCAATTTGCAAAGTACAGTTCGGAAAGGGAAATCCTTTCATTTTAATAAATTATTGAACCGTAAGTCATCTGAAAGTGCTCTGAAAATGTTTTTTTCTGCATATCGTGAATTCTGTTAACCACTGCTCCTCGCTTCGCTCGTCATCGTCGCGACCTATCCCTAGCGGTCGAACAAAATAAAACTAAGGAAGCCGCTAACGGTTTCGTAGTCACTTTCTAATCTTATTTCGAGTTCTGAAGCAAACTGCATAATTAGTGTTTGTCCACCACGTCACGATACTTTGCACACGAATAAGATTTTGTAATCAACCACTACACATAATGCTATAATAGCGAAACCGGTAAGGGAAATAATATAAATAAGTGGACAAGTATAAGTGTTTTTAAATCAAAAATCTATCAAAAGTTCCACCAAGTGCCAACAATCACAAGCATCAACTCCACTACACATTACGAATATGTTCTTTACACAGGAATGCAGTGTGTGATGTGAAGATATATTTTTCTCTACATGCTATGATTTACATGTGTTTAAAAAATTATGACATATCAATCTCTCACAATAAAATGTTAAGGGGGGTTATTCCAACTTTGTCTCTTTTTAAATTCATTTTAAAGTAATAAAAAGCGATGATTAAATTTTGCAAAAAATATTTGTCATATTCATTTGATCTTAATATTTCGGCTGTTCGATACACGATTACTTACATTTTCCTCGGTCCAATTAAATCGCAATGCTAGGTCTAAACTATGATCTAAATATCATTTGATTTGAGCTATATTAAGTTTTGCACAACAAAACTTGTATTAAAATAAACGTGAAAAATGTGATTTAAAACGGCCATCATATTAAAAACTCATCCCTCTAATTCCAAAATAATAAATAAAAACAACAGGATAAACATGTGTAAAATGAAAGAGTTTGAGCAGGACAGATTTCTCTGGATAACCTCGCCTTAACAACTGCAACCTTGAAAAACTGCATTGAATGAGACAAGGAAAATCACTAAAATTATAATTTAAAAAGGGAGGGGTTGTGTTATCGTCAAAAAGGTAGCATATTTAGGCCAACTTGCACCAAGCAACTTAACCTAGGTCAGCTAACTTTTTATGCTATGTCCTTGGCCAAGGACATAACATAAAAAGTTAGTGAACTTGGGTTTAAGTTGCTCGGTGCAAGTGAGCCTTAATCGCCATTGTTACATGGCTTACGCCGAACTGTCAAGTGTCACTATTTCAGGGTGTTTAGAATTTGTGCTCGAACCAATAACAAAACAGTATTTCTATGATTTCCGAGATACTAATTATGATAATTCTGCAAAGCTAAAATGCATACGGCGACTATATTATTTACAACATGAATCTGTAAATTTTATATTAGAGTGCATTACAAACTAGAAAAGATAAATTAGAAACAAATGTAATAACAAGAATTTGAAAAAAATCCTCGGGCCAGCATTCGAACCTGCGACCTCTTGTTGTCAAGACAAGCGCGCTAGGTTAGGTTCAAATCATGAACCGAGGAATTTTTTCAAATTCTTGTCTTTACATTTGTATCTATTTTATCTTTTCTACTTTGTACTGCACTCATAAATACAATTTAGAGTATTTCAGAGCTATGGATATTGCAATAAAAACATGACATGAATCTGTACCTGGGTTTGTATAAAACTTTGGTATTATATCTCTGTATGACTTTGTTGCTTTAGCCAGTACTAAAACTGTTACCTCTATTGTTAAGGCGAGTTTTCCTGATTTTTCTGGATAAACGTATTCTTTCGTGTTTTATTTGTAAAAAACAAGGATTTATATCTAGAAAATATATATGTCTACTTCTTCCATTGATCGACTATGCCGATGTCAGTTTCCTTGATGCCAACGAAGAGTTACTAAATAAGCTCGAGCGCCTGCAAAATCTGGCTATTCGTTTTATATATGGCTTACGTAAATTCGACCATGTCTCCCTTTTCCGCAAAGAACTTAAATGGCTACCTATCCGTCAACGTCGTGATTTCCATATTCTCACTCAGCTTTTCAGTATTCTCACTAATCCTCGCTCCCCTTCTTATCTTCGTGAACGATTCGTACCACTGCATTTTTCTAGAGACAGGCCGGTTCGGACACGTACTGTCTCTCTACTTAAAACTCCAGTGCACAAATCATGTGCTTTCGGCCAGTCCTTTAATGTCGTGGCTATCAGATTGTGGAACTCACTTCCCCAAAACATCCGTGACTGTCCAACAATTGGTATTTTTAAAAAAAGACTAAAAGAGCACTATCTTTCTCTTCCATAAGTGAATTTGTATAGTATGTAAGTGTGTACGTACATAATGTACACGCTATATGTATGTATATTATTACCTATATCTATTGTTTATGCAAAGATTCATGTATGTAATAGAATGTAGTTATGCTGTGTATGTATATGTAGGGATATATATATATATATATATATATGTATTAAAATTTTAATTTAATAGTGTGATGCGTAGTTTTGTGTACACGTATGTCTACTTATTAATTTATTATGATTTTTTTTATTTATCACAGGGGTTTGCTGGAAGAAATCTCTACTTAGAGATAAGCTCGCCTGTGTACATCCTATTTCTAACCTCAATTGTAATTATATTTATGTGTACAATAAAGTATAAAGTATAAAGTATGTCTTTGATGTTAATATTCCATCCCAATAAAATCGAAAAGCTGGGCCTAAGGTAGATCTAAGTAATTATCATTTCATTTCAGTGATATTGGATGTTGTACAAAATACGTAGTAAAAATGCAATTAAAACGGCCGTCATT
This sequence comes from Ypsolopha scabrella, assembly GCA_910592155.1. Taxonomy (NCBI): domain Eukaryota; kingdom Metazoa; phylum Arthropoda; class Insecta; order Lepidoptera; family Ypsolophidae; genus Ypsolopha; species Ypsolopha scabrella. Next base: position 9,150,407 of record OU342968.1, on the reverse strand, counting down.
AAAAACCCATCGTTCTAATTCCAAAATAATAAAAACGCCTCGAAATAGCGAGTTTTCTGTGCGTCCCGCTTTCACTGAGCTTTCACGTTGAAGCAAGAAAGGCTTCCCTGAATCCATCCATCCATCCATCAGCCTGTTTCGTCCATAGGCCTTTCCAGGATTTCGCCACTCTTGGCGGTCCTCCTGGAAGAAATGCCCATACTCACACACGCTGGGTAGGCGGGTTGGTGAGCGCGGTACCGAAACCCTTGCACCAGTGGCGCCGCTGCCCGTCACCAGTCTGTTTTATATAAGGCCCGGCAATTGGGGATGGATATACCGCCATCCATCGGTCCCAGGCAATGGTGGGCCCGCCTGGTTTTTTCGCCTGAGAGCTGTCCTCTTACTCTCCCCCGAATAACTTCGGGAGGATTTGCGAGTAAGATGGTGGTACCTCCACAGTCGAGCCCGGCATTAGCTCTACCACCTAATACCCACGCCTTACGGAAACTGTAGTCTTTGCCTGCGGTGTTTGTGCCTTGATTATCAATAACTGATACGAGTATCTACACGTTTCGGATTATGTAACGGATGGTTGTAGTTGTTACATATTTTTGGTCACGATATTAGTTGTTGCTCGCTGATAGGCGCATATTGTTAATTACATTAGGACTGGAGTTCGGAATGTTGATTAATTACAGTAGATAAAATGTCTATAGTTATGGTCTACTACGGCCTACCTACCTCTTTGAGCTTGAAATTACCGCTCCAAATCCATTGACCTCTCATAAACAACTAGACTCACAATCTCGCTCAAAAAGTGTTCGCGATGCATTTTGTCACCGCTATGGGGTGACAAATTCGAATGATGATTTCGTACAACTGACATTGCATCTTATGTTAACGACATAACTTCTTAATTTGGTTGAATATTTTTGCTACTATGCATGTTACAGGTTCGGACACTTTCGAACTTTTCTTAGAGACTGTGTGTCTAGTTGTTTATGAGAGGTCAATGTCCAAATCTTACACATTGTCGCTGTTGAGTCGATGAGTTGACACAGTGTTTTCTCTAACTAAAAATTACACCTTCGTGGTCTAGTCGTCCGAACGTTTAAACCAGTAACCCACTGGGGGTCACTGGTTCAAATCCTGTAGGGTCAAGCTAAGGGTTTGTTCCCAAAGTTCGGCGATAGGGCTCACCGCCTATCACGCACGTTGCCATGTAATAATCCTCGGTGAAACGTAGATATACGAGATTGGTCTGTGACTTGCATTTCACAGTCCATATCCGGAAACACCTCTGACACCCCCTCGGCGATTCATGTCGTGATGACATGATTAATATTTTGTATACAGAATGACTTTTAACCTAACCCCGATAATTTAGGATTTTGTAGAAGAATACAAACTGGTTTTATTAAAATTCATATTCAAATTCAAACTCATATTCATAATTATTTTTTTAAGTTGGAGCCCTTTGAAGATTTTCGTAAAATCCAAAGAAATCATGGTAACCCGAAGAGATAAGATAATTAGATCGCGCGAAGATTATTGATCCCACTATTTTGGACTATTTTCAACTTTTTCCGTATGGGAATGGCTAGGATTACCATACATTTTATTTCGAAGTAACATTTTTTAATAATATTTTGACTTTTAATTTTAATTGTTTTTACATTAAAAATGTGTTCTACTAACGTTTCTTAATGACCTCTAAAATTATCAGGGTATGTTTCAAAGTCATCCTGTATAGAAAATGTCAATATCATTATACAAACCATATTTTGAGTTCAGAATCCACGTATTGTACAGTACATTCCAGTGGCGAAGGACGATTCCCATCGGCTTGTTTAGGAAGTTGCATCCATACCATACTGCATTTCTTTATTCCGTGGTCTTCGTTTTGTCAAACATTTCCATAAATCAATACACTTGGCTAACAGGGAGTTGCGAAGTACAAAAACGAGTAAGGCCATTTTTTTTTGTCCAGTTTCCCTTTTTAAAATGTTTATCCTTCGCCACTGGTACATTCTCTTATTTGTCTTATCGCTTAATATATCTTTATTCAGTTAACCGTCAAGATTACGTAACAAATCACAAGTAATCTTGACAGTTGCATGCGATCTGGCTGTTTCATATCCATTGCATTTGATTGAAACTTTTTATTTTAACAATTGTTTATTTCCTCCTTTCCAGAGGCGGTAACCAAGTCCCGAAATGGCGGAAGGAGGTGCTACAGGACCGCTGCTGTACGCCGTCGCAGCTGCCGTCCTCGGCATGCTGCAGTTCGGCTTCAACACCGGAGTCATCAACGCACCCAGGACCTTCATTGAGAACTTCATCGGAGCCAACTACAGCGCCTCCCCAAGCTTCCTCTTCGGTGTCACTGTCAGTATATTCGCCGTTGGAGGTATGATCGGTTGCCCTTTAGCCAGTTGGCTTTTGGACAAACGAGGCCGCAAGAGTGCCTTGCTTATCAACGCCGCTTTCGGAGTAATTGGCGCTGCTTTCATGGGTTTCAGTAAAGTCGCCACTTCTGTAGAAATGCTCATAATAGGAAGGTTCCTTATCGGTGTCAACTGTGGTTTTGCTACAACTGCATCACCGACTTACGTTTCTGAAGTAGCTCCTTTGAGATTGCGAGGTGCTTTTGGCACTGTCAATCAGTTTGCCGTAGCGATCGGCTTAGTAGGCGGACAAATACTGGGTATTGACCTGCTACTTGGCAGCGATGAGGGCTGGCCTTGGCTTCTTGGATTGGCTGTGGTCCCTGCCGCCGTGCAATGCATAATGTTGCCATTCGCTCCTGAAAGTCCACGGTATCTTTTACTCGCCGTACGCGATGAAGAAAAAACGAGGGAAGTTCTTGCAAAACTGCGCGGAACCCTTGACATTGATGATGAAATAAGCGACATGCACGCCGAAGACCGCGCCGAAAAACAGGAAAAGAAATTCACTATTGGTGATCTTATTAGCACTGATTCTCTTCGCACACCTCTAATAATCGGAGTCGTTATGCACCTCTCTCAACAGTTGGGCGGAATCAACGCTGTGCTGTATTACTCCACAACGATATTTGAAAAGGCCGGTTTGACGGAAGAGGACGCTCGATTGGCTACCATTGGAGTGGGTAGTATTCTGTTTATAATGGCCTTGGTATCGATTCCTCTGATGGATCGTTTGGGACGACGCACACTGCAACTGGTCGGTCTCGGTGGCATGACCGTTTTCTCAGTGCTGATGACTGTGGCATTCTTCACATACGACAATAACACAACAATGAGTATCTTCGCTGTTATATTCACGTTAATGTACGTCGCTTTCTTCGGCGTTGGGCCCAGCTCCATACCCTGGATGATCCTGTCGGAGCTGTTCGGTCAGGGAGCAAGGAGTGCCGCTGTCAGTATCGGCGCGTTGGTCAACTGGTTTGCCAACTTCGTAGTTGGCCTCACGTTCATCCCGATGTCAGAAGCTCTGGGCAATTACGTGTTCCTACCGTTTACAGTACTGTTGATATTATTCTATGTGTTCACATACTTCAAGCTACCAGAAACAAAGAACAGGACAATCGAGGAAGTGACCGCTCTCTTTAAAAAGTAGTCTCGGAACGGTGATCGATAAACTTTAAACATTCCATAGTTGTAAGAGAAGCCGATTTACATTGCAATAAGAATAAGTATTATATTTTATGAATTGTGATAGTGTCTGAATTAGTAAGAAAACAGCTCATGCGGAGGCAGTGTAGAGTTTTGAATGGAATTTAGTATGTTTTAGTTACATATAAAAACACAGTTTATGAAAAAAGAATATATTGAGTCTGTATGATATCAATACCATATTCTATAGAACTATGTATATTTGCACATTTACATTATTGTCTAGAAAATGTGAGGAGAGTTTGCGCCGTGAAGGCTAACTATAAAGAGATACCAAATTTCACAAAAATATGGGTCTTAAAGTTAAATTAGAAAGTTTCTCAACTTGTCTAAATGCTGGTTTTGATAGAAATCACTAAGACTGAACAACATGTAATAGAAAATTTCCTACTCTATAAAGTACTTATCCTCTAAATATGATGGTAACAATGATATTAAGCTCTATTATTAGAATTTAATAAAATTAGAAATAATAAAATAACGAATAAATTACTCTTTTAAAGTAGATACAAAACATACGTAGGATAATAGGTAATACAAAATTTTAAATAAAAGTAATTATTATATAATATAATAGCTATTTAGAAAAACACTTCAAATTATTTTTCGTGAACGATTCGGTACTCTTACTAATAGTACCTACGTGTAACATGTATGTACTTTTTATGGTTTTTATTAATTTGAATATTTTAAATAAGTATCGGTGGACCAATTTTTTATTATTTTTTCTTATAACAATTTGTTACTGCTGTTGATATTTTATCGATGTTGGTTTATTTTAAGTATTTTGGTGCATTTTGTAACTTTGTATTGATTTTTGAGTTTTGTGCCTTATTATTGTAATTGAAAGTTTTTTTTATTGTCAGGTTTGTTTATCAAGAACCTACCTATAGAGTCCTACACGTCTACAAGAACACATTAATCACCGTCCTACGGTACCTAAGTGCCAAGGAAATCTTTACAATATAAGAATTTAGCACATATAGGGATAAATAGACTACTATTTTATACACACAATATTAGATAGTAGTTGATAAATGAATAAATCGATTAATCAATTCTTATATTACAGTAAGTATTGACTTAATTTTGGACTAAAATGCAATGAAGGTACATTATCTTCAGTAAAGTTGTAAAGTTAAGTCTATACTTATATTCTATGAAAAGAAATTAATTATTGGAAAAGAAATGAAAAAAAGCTCACCTCAAATCAAATGTGAATGTGGTCACTACACAGAATTGAATTAGATGGCAAAATTCAAAACATATGTAACAGTACTTGTCCATATGACAACTTTATGTTATAAAGAAACGCAATATTCACAAAAAACACATTCTCATAGTGGTTGATCAGGGCAATTTTTATCAGAGGAAGTAAAAAAACTGAGAATTTCGCTAAGTTGTTTATATGGCCAAGTACGTTTTGAGTTTCTCCAACTGATATCCTTGTACAACTCTACGATATAAATTAGAGAGAATATAATTAAATTGTTTGTTGTTATTAAATTATTATTCAATTTATGCATTTCGTTGTTTTATTTCTAGGATAGGCATAAAGGAATCCCCGAATGTAGGTAGGATAGGTATCCTAGTTAGGTAGGCCTTTGTAATGAGATATGAGTTAACAATTTCAAGAAAAAACAATAAAAAGTTAAGAACAGGGTAAAACACTTTATAATTTACACCTTTGATTCGCAAATTCTGGGACATAAACTGTGACAAAATCTTTCGCTTGATATTAAATGTTAGGAGAGTAGTTGAAATTCTAGCACAGTGCCACCAGCTTATCCGTTTAGTTGGATCATCCGTCGTCTCTTTCTAATGATATTCTTTTTCACCGCACTAGAAAGAGATGGGAGGATGATCCAACTGAACAGATAAGTTGATGGTACTGTAGCTTTTTATAGTATGTCAAATATTCGTCAGTGATAATTTGCACTTACGATGTTTTACCTGAGCTCGACATATAGTATGACATGAAGGTCAGGTTACACAATTTTTCTACCAGGTAGGACCAAAACGTGAATTTTAATTTTAGTTGAAATAGATATGCAAATTTCAGGTCTGTAACTCATTCCGTCTACGAGCTAGAGACCCGTGACATGGACATAGGGCTCCGTTTTGTCCTTTGGGTACGGAACCCTAAAAAGCTTAAAATTGAGAACATGGGAACCAAGTATGAACATGCTATCGACTTGACATCGCTTCGATAAACAAAAATGTAGCTCTTATTTCCTAGCAATAAGAGTTGTCGTTTAGAATTTATCGAGTTTATCTGTCAAATTTATCGAATCGATGCTTACGTACTTGCTATGCAGGCTCGATATTTAGGTTACGACATGGTATAAGAAATCGGATCGGATATGATAAATCCCCATTCCTTTTTAATTCGTCCTCTTTTCAGACTTCGATAATTGGGAAAATCTTTACCTAACTTTTTTTTTACGATTGTATTTTGTGTTGTTACCTACAAATTGTTTCCAACTTTGTCCAATTCCGGAATTTCCCGAAGTTTCATAACATGCGGTGTAAAACAGAAGAGGGCATAAAGCTACCTGTGTTTTTATACCATGGAATGGGTACGATATGTGTAAGTCGACAATCAAAAACACCCTTATTCGTCACCGCACAGCGCTGAGAATAGTTGCAAAGCCTCCTGCTGTTCATCTTCTTCAATTTCACCTTCCAACCAGAATGTGTCCATCATGCCTTTACCCTGAAACAGGACAGGAGAAGTACTATTTATCATTCCATAATCATCCATCACTAAGCCAAATAGCGTCTGGAAAACGGCCATTTATCTCCCATGGGAATTAAAGTACGTTGCATTAACTACAACCTTTTAATCACGACTTGTTGAATTCATCATATTGATAAAGATTTTCAAATAATTATACTGTTAACGCATCGATGTATGGCCAACTTCATGTCGAAGATGAGGCATTGGCCCGATCCTACTCATCATCGCATCACCACGGACCAGTAAGAAGAACTATCACGGCATCTACGACCAATGAGCGCCTGGATTGGGCTCCCCCTCTTCATCTACGTGGAAGACGCACATTCATTCTCTTACTAACGGCTTTTTGGCGTGCGTCGCACCTAAACAATATTTATTTGTAATATTAATATGTAATATACGGTAAAATTAAAATCAAGAATATCTCCTTTGAATCCTGTGTCGACTACATAATTCACACCTGCTGCCTCTCCGCATCATCATCATCAACCTGCTGTACTGTGTGAACATAGAATTTGGACCTTCGACCTCGAATACCGAATCCAGCTCCGTGGATGTCTTTGTTGCTGATGTGAGAACGCAATTGGGAGCAGTAAATACGACGACAGCAGTCTTTGGAAGCAGTACTGCGCATTTTGGTGAGACGTGCCAGCCATCTATCCTACCCCCTGTCCGTTCAGTTGTGAAAATATCGTGCTTCTCTAAATTCCAGTGTTTGTGATCATCTTCGTGGTCTACCATCGTCGCAAGGTGGTTCTGCAGCTGTCTCCGTGTACAGCTCAGATTTGTGCGTGAAAATCCAGTGGAAATAACTGTAAGTACTCCCACATTTCCACACACAAAGCGAAATGACTAACGATGGTATCACGCCCTGCAATCAGGACGATTCTATAAAAATGCTTAGTAGGAAAAGAGGGTCTATTAAAGGTAGATTAACTAATTTCAAAAAATATGTGGATGCGTATGGTGATAAAGTCCTTACTATTAATCAAAACGCAGAGTTGAAACTTCGCATGCAAGGAGCTATGAGTTTGTACACTGAGTTCAATGAAATTCAAAATAAAATTGATGAAATAATTCCAGATACAGAGTTATCAAAGCAGTTTGAAGCTAGAGAAACCTTTGAATGTGATTATTACAGTGTACTGGCTAAAGCTAAATGTATGACAACCGACGATGAAGTCCCTGAAAGCTCTAAATCACATAGTAACTTTCACTTATCATCAGCACGACTTCCGATAATTCCCTTACCTTCGTTCGATGGATCCTATGAGCACTGGTTAGAATTCCGTGATAAATTCATATCACTGGTCCACAATAACAAACAAGTAGATATTGTAGGGAAAATGCACTATTTGGAAATGTCGTTAACAGGAGACGCAAAGTTAGTGCTTGATTCTGTAGATATTTGCGCCGATAACTACAATATCGCATGGGAAGTTATCTTGAGTAGGTATAATAAGAATAGATTACTTATTCACTGTCATGTAAAATCACTGTTTTCCCTTCAGAAACTAACCAAAGAATCACCAGACTTACTTAAAAAGTTCATCGACACCATTTTGAAGAACATACGTTCATTAAAACAGCTTGGGGAGCCCATTGAGTACTGGGACACATTGATTATTTATTTAGCTGTGTCTAAACTAGATAGATAGTGCAACAGAAGATAGGTGGGAAGAGCATAAAAGCAAGTTGTTATCAAAGTCTGATGATTCCAAGGCGTCTCTGAAGTTGAACGATTTGTTAAACTTCCTTAGGGGCAGGGCAGATACGCTAGAAACTATTAAACTAAATCAAACTGATACTACAACTAGTGTTTACTCGATTCGCGAGTCAAAGAAAAACAAATCGAATGCACAAAACGCACCTAAAGTGCATTGTAACGTTGGGAATGTTGCCGCGGGTTACGATAAAAAATCGTCAAACCAATCGTCAGCTAATAAGACGCAATTTAAAAAGAAACTGTGCTTAGCTTGCAATGATAAACACCCGTTATATTCTTGTCAGGTGTTTCTGGATTGTAGTTTGCAAGACAAATTAAAGATTATCCGCGACAATAAGCTTTGTAAAAACTGTTTAAAACCAGGACATTCTACGTTACAGTGTAATTTCGGCCCGTGTAGGAAGTGTGATAAAAAACACAATTCACTAATCCATGACGCATTTAGTGGGAGCCAGGAGACCAACCGCACGTCACCGGCTTTAATGATGACTGACCCCCACCCCAGTAAAAAACTTGTTTTCCCTACGAATAGGCCAGAAGATTCTGATATTCACGAGAACAATAAAAATACGCACACACACTCACTCCAGGCGCATAGCTTACCGCGTGACGTGCAATTACAATGCGCTCACTCGTCTACGGTACAGCCTGTTTTGCTATCGACAGCGATATTAGAAGTCCGCGATAGTTCGGGTGTTTATCACAAATGCCGCGGAATTTTGGACGGTGGGAGTGAGCGGTGTTTTATATCCCAATCATTATGCGATAAATTACATATGTCTACAATACAGTCCACACAATCGATTTACGGTGTAGGTGGCCTAGTCACAAAGTGTACGCAAACTTGTGACATCGAAATTAGGTCAACAATCTGCACATTCACTAAGCGTATACAGTGTATCGTATTGCACCAAATAACGTCGAACCTACCCACTATTTCTTTACTGAGTGATCAGTTTCGCATACCAGAAAATGTTGAGTTGGCGGATCCCACCTTCTATGAAAGTCAAGCAATAGACATTCTTTTAGGTGTTGATGTTTTCTGGGATTTACTCAGTGAGGGTAGATTGCGCCTATCGAATGGGCCGTATCTACAGAATACGAAGTTAGGTTGGATTATTTCCGGAGCCATAGGGCAATCAAATACCTGTTACGCAACATTAAGCGCTCGCAACGTTAACTGCCATTTTACGCAGTCTATGGACAGCATGCAATCTATAGACACACAATTACGCAAATTTTGGGAAATCGAAGATTTACCTATAGATCTCAAGTCAGGGGATTCGCAAGGTTTAGAGGAACGCATCTGTGAGGATCACTTCGTGCAAACTACGAAGCGGTTAGCCGACGGGAGATTTAGCGTGCGAATTCCATTTAAACACTCACCTGACACTTTAGGTACTTCATATTCTCAAGCAGAACGCCGGTTTATTACGCTTGAAAAACGATTAGAGCGCAATCCAAGTTATAAGCAAATGTACAGTGATTTTATTCATGAGTACATAAGTTTAGGTCATATGAGTCGAGTCTACACATACGGCACCCCGCATTATTTCATGCCCCATCACGGTGTTTTTCGCGAACATGCCACAACCACCAAATTGAGGGTAGTTTTTGCTGCAAATCAAACAACTTACCCCTTTAAGCCATCCCTTAACGAATTACAGTTGACGGGCCCACCGTTACAAGGCGATTTGATGGCTATTTTATTACGCTTTAGAGAAAATCGTTACGTAGCTTGTGCTGACATTGAGAAATTCTACAGGTGCGTTATGGTGGATGAAATTCAACGGGACCTACAGCTTATTCTATGGCGTGATAAGCCGACCGACCCGCTTGGTATTTACCAACTAAACACAGTAACCTACGGAACCGCGTCCGCCCCCTTTTTGAGTTGCAGATGTCGATTACAATTAGCGCAAGAATGTACCGATCCTGACGTTGTAAGAACGCTCCGTGATGATTTTTATGTTGATGACCTAATTTGCTCACATTCTGATGCACTTAAGTTACAACAAATATGTGAAAGAACATCTGAAGTTTTAAAACTTGGATGTTTTCATTTGAGAAAATGGGTTTTCAATTTCGACTGCGCAACCCTAAATGGTGCGGACAGCGTTTCTAAGGAGCTGTCACTAGGCGAATACACACAAAGTAAAACTTTAGGCCTAGGTTGGTATAACCAGCGTGATGAATTATTTTATCACACAAAGTTTGAGGACGAGTCTAGACAAATATCAAAACGCATAACATTGTCTGTCGCTTCTCAAATTTTTGACCCACTAGGGTTACTAAGCCCTACAATTATGATCGCAAAAGTTCTTTTACAGAAATGTTGGTTATTAAAAATAGATTGGGATGAACCGGTTCCAAAAGACATCACGCAAGTGTGGCATCGGTTTATAAACAATTTGATAATTTTACAGTCAATTCGCGTACCACGTTACGTAATGTGCAATGTACCTACACGCATAGAATTGCATATTTTCACGGACGCTTCGCAAACTTCTTTCGGGAGTACAGCCTACGTTCGCACTTTCAACAGTGAGTCATGTGTTACCGTTAGGTTGCTGTGCGCTAAGGGTAAGGTCGCACCAATTAAACCCGTTAGTACACCTAGACTGGAGCTATGTGGTGCGTTAGTAGGTGCACGATTATACGCAAAAATTGTAAATTCGCTTCGATGTCAATTCGATAAGGTTGTGTTTTGGACAGATTCCACAATCGTTTTAGGATGGTTGCGTATGCGACCTAATGCACTGAAAACTTTTGTTCAGAATAGGACCGCGGAAATTCACGACTTGACAAAATCAAGCTCTTGGCGTCATGTGAGTGGTAAAGAAAACCCAGCTGACCTGGTGTCAAGAGGTCAAAGTTTGGACAAGCTCCATACCTCCAGTCTATGGTGGGGCCACGCTTCCTTTGGGATCCTAACTTTGATTGTTCGGGTTTAAATTCGACTTTAGTACCAAATGAAACGCAATTACCGGAGGTCAAGTGTTTATTACTGCATGAAACTAATAATTCAGTGTTTCCATTTACTAGATTCTCGCAGTTTAATCGCATGCAGCGAGCCCTAGCGTATGCACTTCGCTTTATTTATAACGCGCGTAATAAATATAAAAGATTGCAGGGTGAGCTTAGTGTGAGTGAGCTAAAACAATCTGAGCTAACACTTGCTAGGTTGTCACAGATGGAGTCGTTTCCGGAGGCGTACGATAAATTACAAAATGGAGAACCTCTAGGGAAATCGCAACATAATTTATCGAAATTAAATCCATTCATCGATGATATGGGAGTAATTCGCGTGGGTGGTCGTATTGAATACTCGGATTTTAGTTTTGATAAAAAACATCCGATATTAGTATCGCATAAGCATCATTTGACATTGCTGTTGTTCAGATATGAGCATAATAATCAGTTGATGCACGCAGGGCCACAGCTTCTATTGTTTACACTTAGAGAGAAATGGTGGGCAGTAGGAGGGAGAAATCTCGCGAAGGCTGTAGTGCACCGATGCGTCACGTGTGCACGGCTACGCGGTAAGACCGTTCAACCCATAATGGGGAATTTGCCCAAAGAAAGGTTAGTGGATCCAGGGTATCCCTTCTTACGTTGTGGTGTGGATTATTTTGGACCAGTGCTCATACTGAACCGCAAAGGTAGAGGTGCTAAAACTGTAAAAGCATGTGTGTGCATATTTGTATGCTTTCTAACTCACGCAGTGCATTTAGAGCTTGTTTCGGACTTATCATCAAACGCGTATTTATTAGCTTTAAACAGGTTTATTTCACGCAGAGCTAAGCCTATTGAGATATGGTCCGACAATGGAACGAACTTTGTTGGCCTAAAAAATGAATTTGAGCAATTTTTAGCTAGTTGTTCGAAGGAAATAGAAGAATACGCAACTTCACAAAACATAACTTTTAAACTGTTGTGTCCCTACGCTAGTCATTTCGCTGGTTTGGCGGAAGCGGGAGTAAAGAGTTGTAAACACCACTTGCGACGTGTGGTAGGAAACGCACATTTAACGTTCGAGGAGTTCAGCACAGTATTAACACAAGTCGAGGCCATCCTGAACTCCCGTCCCCTTACTCCTATGTCTTCAGATCCGCAGGACTTTCTCCCACTTACCCCAGCTCATTTCCTGGTTGGTCGTCCGCTGACTGCGCCGGTGTGTGCTGACCTACACGACGTTCCGGTACATCGTCTCTCGCGCTATCAACGAGTGGAGCAGATACGTCAGCATTTTTGGACCAGGTGGTCAAAGGAATACGTCTCGGAGCTTCAACAGAGGACCAAGTGGAAGGAACATGAGGACGATTTGAAGAAGGACACTTTAGTTCTAATTAAGAACGATAATCAGCCAGCACTGAAATGGATGTTAGGGAGAATTGTTAAAACTTTCCCAGGCAAGGATGGCATCGCAAGAGTTGCTGAAATTCAAATTCAAAACGGCATTAAAAGAAGATCCTTTGCCAAAATATGCCCGCTTCCAGTGGATACACAAGAATAATGTTGGAACCTGGGGGTTCCAAGGCCGGGAGCATGTTAACGCATCGATGTATGGCCAACTTCATGTCGAAGATGAGGCATTGGCCCGATCCTACTCATCATCGCATCACCACGGACCAGTAAGAAGAACTATCACGGCATCTACGACCAATGAGCGCCTGGATTGGGCTCCCCCTCTTCATCTACGTGGAAGACGCACATTCATTCTCTTACTAACGGCTTTTTGGCGTGCGTCGCACCTAAACAATATTTATTTGTAATATTAATATGTAATATACGGTAAAATTAAAATCAAGAATATCTCCTTTGAATCCTGTGTCGACTACATAATTCACACCTGCTGCCTCTCCGCATCATCATCATCAACCTGCTGTACTGTGTGAACATATACCCAGTCAGAGTATAAATAAGTAAGTTCAACTACTGAAAAAAAGAAGTATCATTAGTTAATTAGACCATTTAACACGGGACCTGGCAAAGCGCGACTCTTAGTACTGAAATTATTCTGCCGTTTTCCACGGGAGGGGAGGTAAACACGCACAGCACACATTTACTCATTCACGCACACTCCTGCAAAAAAATTATATGTCACACTGAATCAAACGCTGCAACACAAAACGCGCACACAAGCAAACTTACATGAACAATGTACTTCGGCAGAGGGGGATAAGTGCGCTTGCCTGGTCCCGTGTTATATGGTCTAATGGTTGAACTAATCAATTGAAACAGTGGGAGTGACCCTGTAGTGGGTGGTTGTCTATTCTACACAAAATGAGCAAGCATTACGTATACATACTTTATACCTATCTCATTCCATCCATCCATCAGCCTGTTTCGCTACTCTTGGCGGTCCTCCTGGAAGAAATGCCCATACTCACACACGCTGGGCGGGCGGGTTGGTGAGCGCGTCACCAGCCTGTTTTATATAAGGCCCGGCAATTGGGGATGGATATACCGCCATCCATCGGTCCCAGGCAATGGTGGGCCGCCTGGTTTTGCCTGAGAGCTGTTCTTTTACTCGTCCCCGAATAACTTCGGGGGGGGGGTTGCGAGTAAGATGGTGGTACCTCCACAGTCGAGCCCGCGGCTTCAGCTCTACCTTCTATCTCATTCACAGAATGGGTACCTAATATTATAATGTTAAATCAGCACAACCCAAGGAAGGTTATGTGAACAGATATAATTAGTAGTATGACTCGGTTCCTTTTATTATGTACATAAATCATTATAATATTGTTGTTAAACAACAACCAGTATTCATTTGTAACTTGCATACAAACACAGACATATAATTATTACTAAGAGCAGACCAAACAAGGATTAAATAACGTGGCCAGTTTCCATACAAAAAATAAGCTACATTTAGGCTTTATGGTACGAAGAAAATATAATAGACAATGTAAGACGGGTTGACTACAATAATTTATTTTCTCGTGACATAATTCCTATGGTCTTTGTCTTTAATTAAGTAGATACATATAAGAAAATTGCATAGATTAAATTTATGTTACAAATGAAAAAAATCATGTTTCCTAAGTTTCTTGCCCTTCTTCTTAGCAATACTAATCGAATGGTGCGGATGGTTAGGCATTATGTATATATAATATTTTTATTCCTATATTTCTCTATTTTATGCAGGTGTATAACTTTATTACATTTTAGTAGCCCAACCTTAATATTTTTTGGATGTATTTCCCGTAATTAATTTATCAACTTGTTTGTTCGTTGCATCATTTATACTTATATAATATTTTTATTCCTAGATTTCTGCATTTTATGCAGGTGTATAATTAATTACATTTTAGTAGCCCAACCTAAATATTTTTTGTATGTATTACCCTTATAAGTATATTATATATTATTTTTTATTCTAAAGATATATATTGTAAAGATTACTTTGACTTGTAGAAAGTATACTTTATGTATCTATTTTACAAAATAAATATTATGATTTGATTTGAAACGTATAAAAATGGGTTGTTTTTACTGGCTCATGCTTGGAACATATTTGTCACTTCCTAAACTAATCTCTAGTATATATTTTGTTTGGAAACAAGCATATTTCAATTTAAAAGCGCCCGTAGTTCACTGAGCTAAAATTGCCACGCGTCGACTCTATGCGTTTATTATTAATGTTAGTTCTGCTACTATATTATACGTCTGTGCATACAAGCTAAAGAAAATCATTCTTGATCGTATTGAAGTAAACACGTCACAAATTAAACAAAGGAACAAAAATAAAGTCGCAAAGTAAAAATTGTTTGTGTGCTACTGTGCTGTTGCGGTGAACTGCGTAGTTTGGTTTTCAGGATTTGGGATTAAATGAATACCATATACAAAGTGACTCAGTTACTGAACACAAACAAGGTCCGATGACGCGAGGAGATAATTGCCTTCCAATATTGTATTGTATTTGTATACATATGTCGCAGCAATATTGACAACTCTTTTTATTATAATAACATCTAGCAAAGTTATGAAAAACGTATATTGTCAATTTGTCATACTTCTCACAAAATCTTGTGTTATTATAATTTTGCTTTTTACTGTTACAGAATTTTGCAAATAAGTTTTGTTTATAATATGTACTGTAGGTAATATGAATAATAAAACGGATTTGACCATATTACTGCGTCTAGTCATTATACTATGCTAATACCTACCAGATGTCCGTCGTTCATACATTATACTTAGGTAGATACTTGTGGTTAGCCAATGCAGTTCTCGGAACTGGCAAATCATGTTTCCGCACTGACCTTGACCTTGATGAGTCCTCGCCGGCGAAGTCTAAACCTTCCGGCTGGCAGCTGAGCCGCTGTCTCGGCTGATATCTGGATACGGCCTGGCTTAAAATTCAAAAGAAATAGTACACAGTTGGCCCGCAAGCTCCGAAGAATCTTCAAATGTTAAATTGTTGTTTAAACTTTAATACAAAAATTAATATTGTTTTTATAATTTATTAATTATTACAAATATATTTCTTGACTTTTCGACCCAATGAGAGAGTGCAGGGATGAAGCGAAGGTCGTGCAAATAATAAACAAGAATTAAAGATTCCTTAGAGCTCGCGTGTGGACTGTACTTACCTACCTAGTATGTATTATGAGTATATATCTCCTCTGTACATATTAAAGGCTACTCTATACGTATGTCACATTGAGGTAGTAGTATTATTGTAGCAGTAATAATCGACAATCATTTTAGTGAACCAAGACGGAAAAAATATGCCGAGTCCATGGCCGAGGCCGTTTCTTGTGCAAATATTTGTGTAAAATATCAGGCTTATACATAAAGAACCACAGACCAGGAGTTTCTTTTTGGTCTGTGACTAAAAATAACACGAAATGACAATTCTAAAATGTCGTCACGATTTGTATGAATCCCCAATGGGGTGTCAGAGGTGTTTTCAAGTATGGACTGTGAAATTCAAGTCACAGTCCACACTCGCACACCCGTGTTTCACCTATGGTACGTCCCAGCGTGATGGATGGTGGTGAGCCCTATCGCCCTACTTTGGGCACACAGACCGAGCATTATTGTGGCCCTAGAGGATCAAGACCAGCTCCTCCGGATTGGTGGTGGGACGTGCGAACCATAGGCTACAGTCTACAGACGCGGTCATACTGTATTTTGAGTGTTGACTGAGCATTATAAATTAATTTTTAGTAAGTAACGATTAATTTTTTCTTTTTGTGTTGACATGTAAATAAAGATTTGTGTAATTTTCTCCACATAAAAATATTGAATTATATTATGTTAATAGTACATTACGATACGAGAGCGATGAAACGTTTTCTGACGAGTGCGAGTTTGCGGCACGAGCCGAAGGTGAGTGCTGCAATCACACGAGTCGAGAAAAAGTTTCTCGCACGAGTATCGTATAATATTTTATAGCAAAAGTGCGGAAAATGCCGACTTTACGCAAGCGCAGCGTGCGTAAAGTGGTCATTTTACGCACGGTGTGCTATAAATATTTAAATTATATATTTAAATAACGTATACACAAATTCTTGTACTTTTATTGCACATATATTTATTTTTATTGTTACTTAGGCTACCGGTTTCGTATTACACATCATCGGGCCAACAAATTATTAATTTAATAACTATTTAAAACTACAGAAAGAAAACGTTTTTAGCAAGCAAATATGAAATAAACAGATAGCAATAATACGAAACCGGTAGCCTAAGTAAGAATAAAAATAAATATTATTATGTGGAGTACAAGGTACAAGAATTTGTGTATAATTTATTGAAGATGATATTCCACCAAGAACCATCAATAGAATCCATTCAATATATATTTAAATATTACAATTTAATATTTAAATTATATTTCATTAAATTTTTAAATATTAATAATTAAATTAATAAATATTAAATGTTTATGACCAAAGAATAAAGTAGGTACCTTCGCCTTTGATGTTCAGTATATTTTATTTTTTCAAATAATTTGTATTTTGCATGCCAATCTTAGTAAAACATGTCTTTTGCTTCATAATGTGTTTTACGCAAATAAAGATCTGAATCTAGCAAGACAAATAAGGCGTGCAAGTATTCACTGAGCTTACTTCGGAAGTGGACTGCATCCTGCTGGCCGTGTTGACGGTGTCTCCAACCAGGCAGTACCGAGGGAGACGCAGACCGAGCACCCCGGCCGAGCACGGCCCTGAGTGGATCCCTGGAAATGAGGTATTGTTTACAATGGCCCGTCCGTGCTGTGAATGTACCAGTGCTGGATTTGCCAATAGGCCGGGCCTAAGGGCGGCAGATGGCAGAGGGCTGTTGATTTGAGACGGTGACCTGATAAATTACTGAAAATGATAATTCATATTTTACAAAAAACCTCCAAAATGCAAGTATTACATAAAAAATTAAACATCAAGACCTAATATTAATTAACTTTACGTGTACCAGTAAAACTAAGTAGTTGCCGACACGTCGAAACCTTTGCGGGCATGTTTGCGATCAAAAATATCATTAGTAGTTTAGTTTGGGAACAGCTCTGGCGATGGCAAGCGCGGCGCTCGCGGCTGCAGCGGCGTGGTTCTTGCGTCTTTCAGGAGCGCCAGAACCCATCATGTAGATTGTGCCTATTGTTTATGTACAAGTAACCACAATACAAGTATACGAACCTATAGTAAGTTTGGGAACAGCTCTGGTGATGGCGAGCGCGGCGCTCGCGGCTGCAGCGGCGTGGTTCTTGCGTCTTTCAGGAGCGCCAGAACCCATCATGTAGATTGTGCCTATTGTTTATGTACAAGTAACCACAATACAAGTATACGAACCTATAGTAAGTTTGGGAACAGCTCTGGCGATGGCGAGCGCGGCGCTCGCGGCTGCAGCGGCGTGGTTCTTACGTCTCTCAGGAGCGCCAGAACCCACCATGTAGATTGTGAATATTGTTTCTGTACCAGTAACCACAATACAAGTATACGAACCTATAGTAAGTTTGGGAACAGCTCTGGTGATGGCGAGCGCGGCGCTCGCGGCTGCAGCGGCGTGGTTCTTACGTCTCTCAGGAGCGCCTGCGACCACCATGTAGATGGTTCCTACTGTCTCTACCTATAAATGTTTTAAATTCTTAAGGTTCTAATTTTTTTGTTGTTGCTTATTCTTTGATCTGTTTGAGGAAATGTATTATAATGTAATTTTAACTTGTTTTGGTAATTTCAAGGCACATTTTAGGCGTGGTTCTTACGTCTCTCAGGAGCGCCAGAACCCACCATGTAGATTGTGAATATTGTTTCTGTACCAGTAACCACAATACAAGTATACGAACCTATAGTAAGTTTGGGAACAGCTCTGGTGATGGCTAGCGCGGCGCTCGCGGCTGCAGCGGCGTGGTTCTTACGTCTCTCAGGAGCGCCAGAACCCACCATGTAGATTGTGAATATTGTTTCTGTACCAGTAACCACAATACAAGTATACGAACCTATAGTAAGTTTGGGAACAGCTCTGGTGATGGCGAGCGCGGCGCTCGCGGCTGCAGCGGCGTGGTTCTTACGTCTCTCAGGAGCGCCTGCGACCACCATGTAGATGGTTCCTACTGTCTCTACCTATAAATGTTTTAAATTCTTAAGGTTCTAATTTTTTTGTTGTTGCTTATTCTTTGATCTGTTTGAGGAAATGTATTATAATGTAATTTTAACTTGTTTTGGTAATTTCAAGGCACATTTTAGAGCTGTCATTTGATTGAATTAAAAAAAAATGTTTGATTTAAGAGCGTTTAAAAGACTTGCTAATTTTAGTTGGTGTGCCCTTCAGAATAGCAAAATATAGGGCTGTCACTTAAAATTAAGTTGTTTAGTAAGTTTCTTGGCTTAAAATTAAAACCTTCAAAATCGGCTTTATTGTCAATATTAAAACTATAGCGTGAAGTTTTACAAATACCTCCCCATAAGTGTCTGTTGTAAAAAGAGCAGCAACTCACTTTGTAAACCCTGTGCGAGTCCAGTAACCTGTCGATCTTCGAGTAGACATCGTTCATGTAGTCCACCGTCTGCATCACGTCAGCTCTGGTGCTTCCTTGGGTTATTTGTACTGCGCAGAACATTATTGTGACGCAATCGAACGCCTGGAACGTTACAGATAGCAACCTTGGCTTCTATCAACTATGGTATGGAAAATAACTAAAACCGGTCAACTGCGAGTAGTTGTTTCACGATCTGAGGGTTCTGAACCACCAAATATTACAAACTGATCTACAAAATGTTTGGAACAAAATTGAAAAATTAAGCTGGTCAAGTAGGTATCCGGATACATAGGTAATCCTAAAAACATGGGAAATGACAACAATAGCATACAGCCTTCTCTTCTATAGCCATAGTAACAAGTAATTCGTGAAAATATACCCGCTATATCATGCAAAGTCAACTTATATGATATTATTATGTATAGTCGAAAAGTGTATGGGATCGAATCGGTCCGATTTATGTTTAGTTAATCAACTACCGCCTTCAATCCGGATTGCGACCTTTTTAGGGTTTCGTACTCAACAGGTGCCAAACCGGGAGACTATAACTAGTTACTAACTATAACTAAGAATCTGTCGTCTGTCTGTATGTCCGCCTGCTATAATTTACTAGGTAAGTGGTCAGGCCCAGTATTGCTATACTAGTTTTGTAAAATACCCAAAGAGTCTCCAGTATTAATTTGGCTATATCATGCAAAGTCATCTTATATTTTACCGGTGGGGGCACAATTTGCGCAGGATTCATTGTTTTAATGAATAATATGGAATTTTCGATCCTTGGTGGAGGAACTGTTTTTATAGACAAAGGAGCAATACCTGACAAGCTTCAAAAGGATCCTTCCCGTCCCTCAAATGGAATGCTACCGCTTTTGGAATCATCGAGTACAACAACTGATCTCCTTTCTTCTTCCACTGATCTCTCAGTCGGCAACTCTTCTCCAAAGACAAACTCCTGCTCTCTGCCTTCTCGAAGAGAAGTTCCAGCCTGGATAAGTGCTGCCAACCCTGAAGCAGCATCTCTTTGGACAGACCATGGCCGTTCATGTCGGCCAGGTAAAGACTGGCTTGACCTAGTTCTTCTAGGTCGTTGAAACTGGAAATAATTTACATAGGCTTATATTGTATACGTAACGGAATGGCATATTTTTATGTAGTGTTTACATTTTAAGATAATTAATCTATTTATCCATTAGCCTGTTTCGCCCAATGCTGGACATAGGCATTTCTAATTTCGCCACTCTTGGCGGTCCTCCTGGAAGAGAAGCCCATTCACACAAGTTGGGCAGGCGGGATGGAACGCGTGGTGTCTAAACTTTCGCACCAGAGACGCCGCTGCCCGTCACCAGTCTGTTTTAAAAAAGACCCGGCGATTAGGGATGGATAGAACGCCATCAATCGGTCACAGGCAATGGTGGGCCACTTGATTGTGCCTGTTTAAGAGCAGTCCTCTTACTCTCCCTCGAATAACTTCGGTGGTGTTTGCGAGTAAGATGGCGTTACCTCCACAGTAGAGTAGTGGAGTCCGGCACCAGCTCTATCTGCTACCTTATTGAGATAAATCAGGTTGAAGTTAAAATGTTGTCGTATGAGTTGTATGGGATAGGAATATTTCTTTTTGAAATATCTCTTCACTGACAGCGTTCTAGTGTATGGCATGAAAGCATTAAGATCTAGAAATGCTAGAAAGATAACAATAAAATAAAAAATGTTTAGACATTCATCGTTTAGGCTTGTACCCTTCCATACATCGTTCATCAGATAGCAAACACTCAATTAAATTAGCTAATAGTTATTATAATTTTCCTAATGACCGTTTAATTTAATGCTTACATATTGTGACCTATTCTCGTGCAGTAAACCTTAAATTTAGAGTTGAAAAACCTAAACTAATACACGCTCATTTAACTTTTATCCATCTGCGTTAAAGCCTATTTTGCAATGAAAAGTTTAAGGTTATGGCAGCTCTAAGGGCGGCTTGCACCAAAATATTAAATCTCGATTTAATCGCTAAATCTGTTTTTACGATCTGTCAGTCAATACATTTCTGTCAAATTAAACCCAGCTTAAGTCCTAAATCTAGATTTAAATATTGGTGCAAGTCGGCCTAAATCTAATATTTGCTACACGAGAATAGGTGTCATTATTTAGCAAAATGTCTCCTGAAGTACCCTTTTTGTATCTGTCTGTGCATCCTACAAATAACTGAATAACATCTGGACAGATTAAGGCTATATGGCATCATAACATATATTAAACGGGACCCCTTAATATATCACCCTTTGAAAATGAGGATGATGTCTAAAAAATTCAAATAAAGCTTCTTTGGAAGTAAGATTCGCTAAGTACAATGCGTATTACGTAGAATTTCTGGCGGGACGAAGCTCAGCTCTATCTTAGAACATCAATCAAATATGTGCTGACAACCTACTCACACAGGACTACACAAGAAGATGAGCGCATCTATCTCCTCCAAGAAGTAGATAGGTCCTTTGAGCAGTATCGCCCTAGCGCCCTGCGAGCCGCGTCGCGTGTCCCCAGAGCAGCGCGCGCGCCACCGCATCAGCTCCAACTCGAAGACCATCGTCTGCATGCATACCACCTGGTGGATGAGTGAGAATATTACATCTCCTACTTAAAGAAGCTTTATTGTGGTGAAATAGCGAATAAGGATTCTGCCATTCTTCTGACACAGAGACACGCTGAACTAATGAAATGAGCGACTTTAATTTATAGCCAAATTTATATTGTAGACTCGCTAAGTTGTCAGGATCAAGCTTAAATTACTCTTTTTGCTATTTTGCAAAACTAGTAATAGGGATACTAGTTCATTCACCGTAATTGCAGAATACGAAAAAAATATAGTGTGCCCCTTTTCTAATTTACAAGGAGTCAAGTAGTACGGGAATTTCCATTTTTTTCACAAAATAGAATATTGAACCGTAAACTTACCGTGTTTAAAGTATGACTTTAACTATAAAAATAAAAATCACCTTATACATACTAAAGTGTAGGTTATGCACACGGCGACTAATTCACGCGCAGGTACAAAAAGCAGTTTGTTGCATTTATATCAGGCGCAGGCGACGCGCGTTTGTATCGATTCAAAGGCGCGTAAGCATTGCGTTGCAAAAGAGTGGAAAGGGGTGCTCGTCAGTCACCACCGCACCGCACTCCGCGCTCTCATACCCACCGCACCGCTCGCCCCATCGCCATCATTGTACTCTGCTGCTTCCATGGATTGTCTATGGTTGCGTCGTACTACTGGAAAAATAATTATACAAACGCGCGTCCACAGCGCGTTCACAGCGCGTCTGTGTCGCTTCAACTGTGCGTTTGTATCGATACATGCGCGTGACTGTTTTTGGACGGTTGCAAAGGTTTCTGGCTGCGGCTGACGCGCGTTTACTTTGCGTAAGAATCGCGTTTCTATCGCTACACCTGCGCGTGAAAAAGTCGCCGTGTGCATAAGCTCTAAGGATCGAGAGAAAGTAAAGGTCAAAACCCTATATTGCCAAGTTTAAGAAAGCAGAAGAGTGAAGGGATCAGTCGATCAAACGATGGCCGTACCTTATCCCAAGTGAATGATATTTTGGGTTTCCTCAACCGAAGGATCTCGTTGAGAGGCTGCATTCGAATACGGTGCACAGGGCCACCCCAGGCTCCAATCAACTGAAATATTGCAACAGTAAATTTAGTTTCAAAAAAAGAAAAATAAACAAATTTTTACTGGGTATGATTAATACTTGCGATTGTCGGCACTTGGTGCAACATCATCAACATCTGAAAAATACTGTACTGTTTCACTTATATTCACTTTATTCAAACAACCGGTTTCACCTTACGGCGTCATCAGGGCATAATAAATAACTAATAACTATAGATATTGTACAGTGGAGCCCACATCAAGCTATAATCATTGAGTATAAGCTGACCTCTCATTGTACGGGAAGCCTATAGAATGAGAGTTCAGCTTATACTGAAAGTGTTTAGATTGATGTGGGCTCCACTGTACATGTGATAGTTTTCATTGCAGATGACAAATAATAATGTCAGGCTAAATCGTGCATGATTATAATTTGAAATTGAGTGCTGAGCCGCAGAAATATTCCCCCAAACGTGTTTTTTTTATAAAGTGAATGTACCTATTATACGTTGTTTAAATAAAATGAATATAAGTGAAACAGTACAAGCATATTTTTAAGGTGTCTTACTGGGACGATAATTAATTAATTAATCTACAATTCGATATATCTACATATAATGGGATAATTGTACAATGACATAAAAACTTCATTTGCTCTCCATTTCGAACAACTCTGGCGATATTAGAATCCGCCCGCTTATTTTTCATGCCACCAACCTTTCTCCCCGTTCCAAATAAAGAGATCAGCCCTTACTGGAACAGACTTTGGGTGGTCCGATGAATAATATTAAATTCACCCACGGTAAAGTTCGTAGGTGGTAGAGCTGATGCCGAGCTCGACTGTGGAGGTACCACCATCTTACTCGCAAATGCTCCCGAAGTTATTTGGGGGAGAGTAAGAGAACAGCTCTCAGGCAAAACCAGGCGCCGTATGGCACTTTCTATTCAATGCAAGCTTCGTTATAGCGCTCTCTTGGTCTTCTTGTAGACTCCTTGCCTCCCATCGTGCGTGTATAGCATGAACCTCGACTCGTCCGAAAACATTACTCTTAACCAGTCATCCAGAGTACAATCCATGTATTCTCTTGCGTAACTCAGCCTCGAATGCCGATGCTGCCTTTCGAGTTTTGGACCATTTGTGGATCTAAGTGGCTTAAAATTTGCTTCAGCAAGACGCCGACGCACTGTACACGTGCTAGAATTGCTTCCTCCAGCACGTAGAAGATGATTTTTGACTTCAGCAGCGGTTTGAAATCGATTCCTCAACATTTTTGAGACTATATAGCGATCCTCCCGCGCTGTTGTGCACCTTGTTCGGCCTGTTCCTGGTCTACGAATGTTGGATCCAGTCTCTTCAAATCTCTGGAGCATTCTTTGAACGGTTGATAGCGACACACCTACAGTTCTCTCGATGTATAACGCTCTCTGCACCCGACTTCAAGCATTGTCAGAATTCTGGTACACTCTTCACTAGCATGTTTTTAACTGAATTTAAACGGAATATTGAATTTCTGCACAAGAAATACCATATTCAATTTATATGACAGAATAGAAACAAAAGTAAAACAAATGGTTTCAAAATTGATGTTCAAATCTTAAAAATAGTCTTTATTTTTTATCTATGGTTTTTAATACAATCACTAAAAAGAAATAAAAAAGTTTTACTTCCTCCTAAATTTGTTATAGAATAAACTTTAATTTAGTCTTTATTTCATAAAGCTACTCCCAGTATTTTAGAAGTTATTGAGATTTTAATAACCGATCTGCTTTTTTTGCGGCCCAGTGTAGTTTGCACGCTTTGATACGCTGACACAAATGGGCCTCCGAGACGTCACTTCATAGAAATGGTGTATGGGGGCCACCATGATGTTATCTATTAGCTCCCTTGCCTTATTTTTCAGGAGTTCATGTCATACATCAGTGCCAGAACTGCCAGATATGTGTTTGTATTTATTTTCTGTGGGGCTCACTAGGAAGTCGAGGAAGCAGCCTGCTCTACATTGTGTTTATAAGCTGTTACATTAGTGAAGCTAGTGTAACCTTCTCTCCAGCCATCATTATCTTCATCTTCCTGTCCAGCATCACTCCGAAGGGGAACAGTTGAAGCAGCAGCGACGCCGGCACCGGCGGCAGTGGACACGGTACCGCCTTCCGCAGCATCAGCGATTGTACCTGCAGAGACGGTTACAGATAGGGTTACCATTTCGAAATTTAAAAAATCCTGCCATGAAGCTGAACATTAAAAAAGGGCTGGCATTGTGACCTATATTCTCGTGCAGCAAACCTTAAATTTAGAATAAATTATACACAAATTCTTGTACTTTTATTCCACATATATTTATTTTTATTCTAACTTAGGCTACCGGTTTCGTATTACACATCATCGGGCCAACAAATTATTAATTATTTAACATGACAGAAATAAAACAAAAGAAAACATTTTTAACAAGCAAATATTAAATAATTAATAATTTGTTGGCCCGATGATGTGTAATACGAAACCGGTAGCCTAAGTTAGAATAAAAATAAATATATGTGGAATAAAAGTACAAGAATTTGTGTATAATTTATTCAAGATGATATTCCACCAAGAACCATCAATCGAATCCATCCAATACTTAAATTTAGAGTTGAAAAACCTACAATAATATAAGCTCATTTAACTTTTATCCATCTGCGTTAAAGCCTATTTTGCAATGAAAAGTTTTAGGTTATGGCAGCTCTAAATCTACTATCCACCCATTCAATTAGAAGGGCAAGAAACTTAGCAAGATCAAAATAATAATAATAATTGCAAAATAGGCTTTAACGCAGATGCATAAAAGTTAAATGAGCTTGTATTATTTTAGGTTTTTCAACTCTAAATTTAAGGTTTGCTAATCGAGAATAGGTCACTTTATGTATCTATTTTACAAACGAACTTTTTGAATTTTGAAAAGTTTTGGCAAGGTCCGAACGGAAGGCCCAAAGTCCAGACAAATCCGGCTGTAACCCTAGTTAAATAGTAATAAATTCACACAAGTAAACATGACATAATAATTTTAGGCATTAGTTCCCACACTAAGTTTCCTTGTACAGCGAGAATTAGGCTAAACCAAGATTATAAAATACAAAATAAAAACTACAAGATCAAGAGCAAGATTATTAAAAATAAGCGGTTATTTTGGAAAAGATAGTGATCTAGTTACAGCTAGATCCTGTGTTCTGTCATTCTGTGGTAACGTGTTCATTAAGGCGATACGACGACGTTGATTGAAATGTACGAAAGTACATTACGAGGTAGCTCAGTCAGTAGGACGCTGATCTTTTAATCTTGAGACCCGCATTCAAATCCTGTCGGAAAATCAGGAACCAAAGAGTTTTTCGGAATTTACGAACTTGCTGAACGGTGAAGGAAAACACTGAGATACGCAAAAGAAGAAATATTCGTGTAAACATTTTGTATCCGTTACGGATTTATCCGTGCCATAAAATAAAAGGTGACATTAATTTATGCACCCAAATTCGTTTTGAAGACTCTGTAAGTGCTCAGTATTTGATGACCGACCATTGTTTTTCATGGTCCGAGCGGACGCAATTTTATTTTGCATTTTTGATCCTTGGACCTTTGACACCCCATCGGGGATAATATATCGTGACGATATGTCTACGAGCATGTGATATGATGTAATCCTTGGGCCAACATGAGTATTACTGTTGTTGTTGTGAATTAAGACATAACACAGCTCTACAAAAAAAAAGTTTTGTTTTGTTGCCCTGGATATCATCGCAAGTTTTTACGTTTTCAAGTGCCCAGATTACGAATATATTCATGAAAGTTCTCAATGTGCTCGTATTTTCATGATTTTTGCATATCTTATATTTTGAATAATTTTACTGCTGGTCTTTGAAAAGAGATTGTTCCTCGAAAAATTATAAAAGAAAAGCTCATAAAAGGCGTTTTCTGGAAATATAAAATATATTTTCGACATTTTCCTCTTTATTTACTTCGATGTATCCTAATTTCTCAAAATATTACTGACATTACAAATATATCTGTTATTTTATTTCTCGTTTTTTGATTTTTTTAATGTAAAATGAAAAAAAGATTTAAAAAAAAATCAGAGCAAATCTAACAAAATCATTGATAGTTTCATGAATTGTGTGCATAAATGGACCCAAAATCATTTTCATATCTGGGGCAACAAAACAACTGTAGACCAATGATCGGTCTCGGAAGTTTTTTTTCTTGTTGCGTTGGCAGCTATTTTAGGCGCCAATTTTTGATAATATTAAGACACATTCGAATGCCGTTTAAAATTTATAAAAGCAATATGTAATCATATTTTTATGTTATTTGATAGGATAAGTTAGATATTTTTGTTTTCTCGATCGTTGATATACGATTTTTATTAGCCTGTGTTAATCCGAAATTTTAGACTTTATTCGTCAGCATTTGGGCACAGTTTAAAAATCCGCAGTTTTCCAAAGAAAGCGCTCAGACAGAGCTAGTTTGCGGGGCCTGCGGGGCGAGATGCGGGAGGTAAGCCATACCATTTTCGAACAATCGGTTCGGAGTCTCACCCCGCAAGCCCCGCACAACCGCTCCGTTCGAACGTCCTTGTTGGAAATCTTTATTTTTAAGCTGTGCTTTGGATACTTATAAATAAAGATATAATTGCTATGTTTAGCCTTTTATTTTCTTTAAATATTACTAGTTACAAGAAAAATTAAATAAAAACACAATTTTCAAAATATTTCGGCCTCTTCTATGAGGCCGTCATCAGTTGAATGACAGTTAAAATCTATGCTACTAACATAAAAGGCTAAACATAGCAATTATATCTTTATTTATATTATAATCGCAAATGCGAACACCGTCTGCTGAATTGAAGACACTAATTATATCCTATAGCACTCAAGCACAGTAATAGAAGACGTCATAAATATCATTATTTTTTTTATTTTTTTTCATTTTTTTTTTCTGTATATAGTCAGTAGCATAGATTTTAACTGTCATTCAACTGATGACGGCCTCATAGAAGAGGCCGAAATACTTTGGATACTTGTAATTCAATGTAACTCTTGGGTGCATGCAGATGAGACGGAGAGGAGTATAACCGTTTTGGTTTTGCGATACAGCAACCAGTAAATTTTCTCGCAAATCATTCTTTCATAAG
Organism: Ypsolopha scabrella; assembly: GCA_910592155.1. Taxonomy (NCBI): domain Eukaryota; kingdom Metazoa; phylum Arthropoda; class Insecta; order Lepidoptera; family Ypsolophidae; genus Ypsolopha; species Ypsolopha scabrella. The sequence continues at coordinate 9,122,511 of OU342968.1, read as the reverse complement.
TAGTTCTGAAGTTCTGGCAGTCGATAATAAAAATAATAACTGTTATACGATAAATGTGACCAAACTCTGAATAAGTTCAAGGTCAGTTTCCCAGACAATGGCACAGTTAACTCACAATGGCTGCCAGCTAGTCCAGCTACGTATTTGGGAGTCACTAACGACATCATTGTCGTTCTATCTCATTGCCACTGTCCGTGAAGATTGCAATACTACTACATTCTCAAAAGTCTGTTAAGTAAAACAGCGTTCGCAATATACCTGTACATAATATTGCTTCATTTCGTGTTCAAAAATTGTTCTGTCACACATATACCGCAATCTCATTCGCAGTTTTCAATTTCTTACGGAGACCAGCTAGTCTAGCATAGCAAACCATATCGAGCTCGGTAGCGCTTGATACAGTGCTCTGACTCTGATCTACTAGAGAGGGACAGACAGTGTGTATCGAGTTGTCAAAACTCGATATGGTCTACTATGCTAGGTACCCAGCACCTCTAACATGAAGACCTATATCGAGCTCGATAGCGCTTGTTACAGTCCTCTGTCTGTCTCACTCTGTTGATCAAACTAAAGAGGGACAGACAGTGGTATATCGAAATAAGAAAGCTCGATATGGTCTTCCATGCTAGAGGAGCTGACAAGAAAAATACTTACTGAAGAAAGAAATGCACCCAAATGACCCTTTGACGTTAGAGCCATAAAGACGTTATGTTGTTTATAACGTGTACTCAGAAAATTAAATCACATGCTCTACTGAACCACTTTAATTGAGAAAAAGACGAAAAAAAATTCAAAGAAAATGAAATTTATACGGAAAGTTAATTTTGTTTTCGCGTTGTTGTTCCACTGTTTCAAAGGGTTTTCTAAGAAAGTGGTCCAGTATAATCAGTAGAGCATGTGGTTTAACCTTCAAATCGGGTCGGTAGTACAGCGTCTACATTAAAACAGCTGTTTATCTACTCTCCAGTTCAAGTGAATTAAATTGTTTCCCTCAATTGGATCTCATTCCTTAGATAATAACTATACAAAATAATAGCCCCGTTTCCGGGGAAATGCTCCTCAATTAATGGAAATGTACCGAACAATGGGAAATTCAAGGTCGCGGTGCTGAAGTAAGGTGTTACGTAAGTTTTTCCGTTGACCACCTTCTAGTTACCTACATGAACAGGGAAGGTACCTATGTAGTTAACAGTACCGCAGTATAGGTAACAACAGTAGTTTAACTGGGCGATGCCCTTGAAATCAATACCTACGGCCGCTCGGCACCTAAACACGCGCTAGGGCTGCCAACTGACTGTTTACGTATTTGATAATGCTATATTATTATTATAAAAGTTGTATTCAAGCAACCATACAATGCATAAAATACTCTGTAATTTCTACCATAATTTAAGAAAATGCGCGGGAACGTCACAGAGACAACGTGCGTACGTAACTGCGGTGCGACCGCGACTGTCGTAAACCGAGTTGAACTATGTTTTGGCGGTGGTTCGTTTCGGCCCGCTCTGGTATGGAGATAGAATACTATTTGTTACTTATACTATGACAGTACGGACAACTCATCGACAATGGCACAACTTGATATGCTGATAAAGAAGACGATATCAAATCCAAAAAAGACATCGCAAGCAAATGTTTTTGTATCGATATTTATGGTGACTTTCATTTATATAGCCAAAATCATACTTAAGACTAGGTCAGTGGTCAGGACCAAGGTTCAAGGACCCTGTTTGCGAAATACGAGTACGAAAAAAAAATGTTTGTGCCTCTATGCTTCAAGAATATATAGGCTGAAATTAAATCAACCGACCAAATTCATACCGGAGACTCGGTTAGTGATCAAGAACTGGGTTCAGCAATACTATTGGCGAATTTCGGAAAAAAAAAATCATTTTTTTCCAATTTCTCCTGGAGGGTCATTAAACCTTGTTCCTGATGACTAACCGAGTCTCCAGTATGAATTTGGTCGGTAGATTTAATTTCACCCAGTATAGAATAGAATAGAATAATATCGACTCAATTAGGAAGTCCAAATTTTATTTTGCTTATTTCACAGAAAATTGAACAAGAAGAATTGAACCTTGGCCCTGGTCACTTAGCGAGTCTCCAATATGAATTTGGCAATATAAATGAAAGCCTCCTTATATTATAATTAAAAAATATTCGGTATAAGCTAGACTTGTGGGTAAGTGTTCAGTATATTGATACCCTTAAGTATGAAATTCATTATTTTCGTGTTTTCCACAAAAGCAAAGCCAGCCCCGAGTCAATTACAATTAGCCATGCATGTTTCTGATATATATATTTTTAATAATTTAGTTTGAAAATGTAGACTATTTTATGAAACTAATTTCATTATTTTTGGGTTTTATTCATTGCATCTATTTAAAAACAAAAACTTAAATTTTACCCGCCAAAAGTGAACGTGACGTCACTAGAGGCGTTCCGCATGGCGCTAATAGTGCTAACACTACCATCAAACTTCTCACGCCCATCAAGTCGTTCCGAATGAAAAATGGCGTCCATCACTGTTTATACTTATAATCCATTTAGGGTTCTTTTGAACGCAACATGAATGATGACAGAATTTGTAGAAATTCATTTAAGTTACGTGAATACAAAGGATATACTACTTTACTAGGTCCAAGAAGTAATTTCTTCTAACTACAATCTTATAATCATGATTTAACTAATGCTCTTATTCTTCGAAAAACCTATTTTTGAAATTGCCACCGGCTAGCTAGCACTTTTCATAGATCGCTCATAGTGCAAACGCTCTGAAGCATAGGCATATCACAACATGGCGTCGTTAAGGATTTCGTCTATGATAAACAAGGTGAAATTTTATCAATCACCCTTATTCATACTGGAGACTCGGTTAGTGATCAGGAACAAAATTCAATGATCGTTATTTTCGAAATCATAAAAAAAATTGTTTCCATACTGACTGAATAGGCAGTAGGTAGGTACGGGAGCAATTTTTTGTTTTCAGTTTTACCTTGAGGTTCATTAAACATTGTTCCTGATCACTAACCGAGTCTCCAATATGAATTCTGGCGGTTGATTAATTATCGGGCTCACAGTGACTCGGAATGATGATAGACGCGATATAATCGATTATGTCGCGACACGGAATGCACTGCATGTCAAATGTCATGTCATGACGTCATGGATAAGTCAAATGAAGTTCATTGTGTTTTGTTAAAATATCTTTAAAAGTATAGATTTATTTATTAATCTGATAAGTAGCAACTGTACAGAAAACATATTTCTCGAAATGGTTTTAAGATTTCCGTTCTTGTCCAGAAAGTTAGCACCCCCAATTGGGGTCAACATTTTATTTTGCATGATCCTTTGAACACTCCCCATAAAAAAGCTGTAGCTACTGCCTTGGTTTCTATACGAGTTCACTTTGTATATTATAGTTAAATACATATTAGAGAATCAGTAAGTGACCATAAACAAGGTTCAAACAAACGAGTGTTCAAGATCCGTGCCATCACCAGGTAGCATCATGATTAGTATAAACTTACATAATTACTGTTATCAAACTCTAGTCGCAGAACCGCCACGTAGTAGGACCCTTCCATGCACTCTTTCACGACCGACACCTTCAGCTTCAGCGAGAAGATGTCCTCGGCTATCTCGTACAACTGACCTGAAAACACAGCCACTGATCTTACAGGCTCCAAGAGACTCTTTGCATCGGTTACACATGGCGTGTCTATATTAATCAGTTACCAGGTTTCACCTGCTTGGTAATATCTTATTGTTATAATCCCAGGGAACTGATCCTTACTCTAGTTAGAGAATATCTGGGGGCACGGGAGTGCCCCCGCCAAGTCGAGCTAAAAAGCGGCACGGCTGTACCATCATTTTCTCGAACCAGTTCAGGCCATTTTCGACCCCCTAATACTTCGTTGTGGATAAAACTAGAAGCCTTAATTTTCAGTAACAAAGCAGGCATTGTATAAACACGGTATATTTCAAATTTCGTTCAATTTGAACCAGTAGTTTAAGAATTATAACTAGTCAAAGTTTCTCAATTTTGTCACTCACTGACTGACTGACTGACCGATCATCAAAACTCTAAGGCACTTCTAGCAGACATAAAAGCTTCAAATTTGGAATGCAATTAGTGTTTAGTGTATAAATCAAGGAAAAACTAAAATATTTTGCAATTTCAGTCGCACTAAATAATCTAATTTATAGGCTGTCCGAGATATCATGATATGGGTGACAGTTCGTAATTTTCCGTTTCACCTATACTACTCACACCATACTACATACACCCAGGTACAAAAAAAATAATAGGTTTTAAAAATAATGTAAATAATTATTGCAAAAACACAATAAATAATGCCTCTATAAATCGAAACAAAAATCTCAGTATATTCGTTAAATGTAACGAAGAAAAGATTCAGTAAATAATAATGTTTTTTGGCTACGTGATGCGTGGATCGAAACGCTAACCCATAGGTACTGACAATACATAATCGAAAATATATCGACGAATCGGTGCGGCCATCATATAGGATCGCGTCAGTATGAGTACATTTTGTATAGGGTTTGTGTTTTCGTTGCGGTTGCTTTACCTGCTATTTGTTTTGACGTTTGTTACAGTTTTTGTTGATTTTACATGGCGGCATCATACACGGCGCCGTGTATGTGCGCGCTAGCTGCATGCTCAGCGAGCGCATGCGAAGGAACGTGAAGCGCATGCGCTGGTGGATGTAGTTACCCATGAGGTAATGCGTGAAGCCAGTCCTCCCGCTGCTGTAGACGAGCTCAGCGCCGTGTATGTGCGCACGCGTCAGCTGCATGCTCGGCGAGCGCATGCGCGGGAACGTGAACCGCATGCGCTGGTGGATGCTGTCTACAGATTGGAGGAACGTGCAGAAGTAGCGCCCCGTCGCCCGGATCATTGTGTCGTACCTGAGGGAGACATTTACCCCTAAATGATGGACTGTTTTGGGGTCCGTAACTAAAGGGTCAAAAAAGTAACCATTATAGTGAAATTCCGTTGTCTGTCCGTATGTCACAGCCTCATAATGATAGAAATGTTCTATAAACACATGGCGATTTATCCATCGCAAAGAGATACAAATTAACATTATATCATTGCGGTATATAAAAGTAAATTTGTATGTGAATAAATAGCACTGAACTGGATTTCGAACTCGAGACCTCTCACTAACTGGGCGATTGGTCTACCAACTGAGCTATCCAGATTTATAACAAATAGCTTTGAACCGGGATTCGAACCCATGACCTCTCGCTAACCAGGTGATTGCTTTAACAACTGAGCTATCGACATTCTACGTCATAATCTGCAGAGATGCAGTCTGAGGTTTCTTCCCTGTAGAAGGACAAAGTCAAATCTCTGTACCGAACATAAACAATCAGGGCTGCAAAAGGCTTTAGATAAGGCACGTTCCCATAACTTGGAAATTGGGGAATACGACAAAGGTATATATTTTTCCTCAGATACAGAATGTAGTATACCCAACCGTTTGCTAATGTACAGTCAACAAAAATGATAAGTAACCATGCCCAACGCAAACAATTTGATCCCAAGACCCACTAGGCAAGTGATAAACCATTCTGTTCTGTGGTCCGTGCACTATGCGTCAAGTACTCATCTCATTTGTCATTCTATATAGGACCTAAGTGTTTGCTTTGGACCTGGTTAGTTGTCTCTTTTTGTTGACTGTACATACATACATTGTTGGTTCAATAAATAAATAACGTTCCAGCATTCTATTTACTGCCGAAATTAATATCCACTTTGTTAAATGAATACGCGTGTCAATGACCCAATTGGGAGAATTGAAACTATCACCATAATAGAACACTATTTGCATCATAAATATCAATTTGCGTAAGGAAATATGCTTTTATATTTAAGAATTTGCATAATACATCAGCCTGTTTCGTCCACTGCTGGACATAGGCCTTTCCAGGATTTCGCCACTTTTGGCGGTCCTCCTGGAAGAAATGCCCATACTCACACACGCTGGGCAGGCGGGTTGGTGAGCGCGGTGCCGAGACCCTTGCACCAGTGACGCCGCTGCCCGTCACCAGTCTGATTTATATAAGGCCCGGCAATTGGGGATGGATATACCGCCATCCATCGGTCCCAGGCAATGGTGGGCCGCCTGGTTTTTTTGCCTGAGAGCTGTCCTATTACTCTCCCCCGAATAACTTCGGGAGGATTTCCGAGTAAGATGGTGGTACCTCCACAGTCAAGCTCGGCATTAGCTCTACCACCTAAGAAATTAGCATTAATTTGCATAATACATCAATATTTGTAATGATTTCAACATTATTACAAAAATAGATTTAAAATCTCTGTTTTTTTAACACAATGCAGTACTATATTGTACATGTATAAGTATTTAGGATGTTTGTCAAAAGATTTTGGGAAAATTAACTTCTAGCTATTTATTTACTCTGGACTCAGCCACAGGTTTGACTTCCAAAATATTTCCTAAAAATGTAAGTACAAAATGTAGATACGTTTTTGTAAAGTCTGCTTTGTTTACTGTAAAGTTAAATCTGTGTGACCCTATGATACGCGAATCAACAGGTTAAGGGACAGTGAACTTTCTGTATTATTTTGTTATGAACATTGTTACGAATAGATAAAGAGAAGTCCACCATTTCCTAGTGACATATTTTATCATTGACAGTGGAGGTATTGATTGTGTCTCCCATGACCGGTTGGGGAGCAAAGTTCCACATTTATTCTTCAGCGGTGTGTAGTGCTTCGTACAGTTGGAGTTGCGAGGCATCAAACATTTTGACTACCTAAATGTCGGAGCACAATTTTTTCTTTTTTTGGTCACATTCACATGGCTCGTAGTTTCTTTCAGGAGGACCGCCAAGAGTGGCGAAATCCTGGAAAGGCCTATGTCCAGCAGTGGACGAAACAGGCTGATGGATGGATGGATGGTAGTAGGCGGGTCCCCCAGCAAAATGCTGTGCGAAGCCCTTTCTTGCTTCCTTTTAACTCGTTTGTATATAGACAAAAATAACTAAAAAATACTGCACTTATCTCCAATATATTGCCGTGCAGTTTCACTAATCAATTATTTTCTAACTTTTGAATATCTTAAGATATTTGCTTTCGAAATAATGACTGAAGTTAGACATATTTACTGATTTCATGCATCTACACCTCAAATTGACGTTATTTATTTTCGAGCAAACCACGAATGGTTAGAGAATTTGATAAGTAAAATTATAAATTTTCGAATTAATAATTGCGTCCATGTGAAAATTACAATTTTCGCCTATTTTGTGCTATTTGGAGACGCAGCGATCGTCGTAACAGCCACTTTGCCGTGCGCGCTGATATACACGTTATTTCAATGCCTTTTCCGTCGATATTTGTACCGACACGAATCGAGTTGCTAATTGTCGGGGGCCCCTCTTAAGAGCGACAAATGATGACAGGTAAAGTAGAAGATCTACCGGTAGACCACCTACTAATGATGTGCTCAAATGAAAAACGCACGCAACTCTAACTGCAAGTTAATCTCAATAAATATTTGACTGTGCCTACCATCAAATAGAAAAAAAAATTAGGTCATCGATGTTATGTCTAAAGTACAATATATATAATTTTATTCGCTTCAGCCAGTCAATTTCAGTGCAAACGGTTATCCGTTTTCCAATACTTCTCAGCTGAGTGAATTGACTGACAGGTAATATTTATTTAACTTTGATAAATGGCTTTGCTTTGTGAAGGATCACGTAGCGGTTGTTATAGGGATGAATTCAAATTGAGAAGGGTGAACTTAATCTCTTTGACCGCTTCTGTAGCCGAGTGGTAGGGCGCTCGCCTGCTAACCCAGAAGTAGTGGGTTCAATCCCCGCGGCGCACATTATTTTGTTTTCAGTGTGCATGCTTCGGGAGGCACGTTAAGCTGCTGGTCCATTTGGGCCCGTAGTGTGAAGATAGGGCTCACCACGTATCACGTTTGAGACGTAATAATAGTCGGTGAAGAGCAGGAGTCTCAAGCGTGCACAGCGACTTGCATTTCTCAGTTTATACTTGAGAACATATCTGACACTCCCTCAGGCATTCGTGTCGGGACGATATGTATGTGAACTTCAACCTTCTATTGGTTGACGAAATAGGATCTAGCAAGACTTGGAGATAGCAACCTATTTACGACTGACAAAATGTCATAGACATGTAATTTGTAGATGCTTTATGCAGACCATTTTTAGAAGTTTCTTCGTACCATGAAGCCTAAATGTAGCTTATTTTTTGTATGGAAACTTGCAACGCTATTTAATCCTTATGTTTGGTCTGCTACTTAGTAATAATTATATATATGTCTGTGGCTTTATGTAATTTAAATAGAACACTCACCCATAGTTACTGAAAAACTTGACGAAGCACCTGCCAAAGAAATGCATCACTTTTTCTGGCGTTCCGAATTTATCCTTCATCACAGCCAGCTTGTCTCCAGCCAGACTGATGCTATTAAACCTAGGCCTCATTACGACCCCAGATCCACGCCTGTACACGTCAACTGCCACGGTACAGCTGCTCTTTCTTGTCGGCACTGGCTTCGAAACAGAGCCTCGTTTAGATCCAGGACTTGCAGGTGATGGATCTGACTCCTTGGTTTTATTTTCACAGTCATTGCTGAAGATCGAATCTGGTGATTTCACTTCTGGGGGACTTATTGCATCTGGTGTTTTAGCTGTAGTATCTTCTTGTGTCAAAGCTAAACTTCTTCTATGGTTCAGTTTATCTTTACTATCGGAGCTTCCGTTGAATTCCGGTTCTTCATTGATCTTGTCGACTGAAAGAGTTTTGGCGCGGATTTCCTCCGAGGAAGTGTACGCCTCGATCTCTTTTTTGGTGACTTCGGTCAGAGCATTAGCAGCAGTGAATGGACATTTGTAGATCTGAGCTCGACCGTCGTTGTGGACGGAGGCGCTTCTCCAGCTAGGTCTGTGTCTGAGAGAGCGTTTCTTCGGAACTGGACTCGTTGGGGTCGAGGTTGTAGGCGTGTTGGGGTCCTTTGAGACGAGACGAGCTAGAGCTGATGCCAGACGGAGCATGAGCGTGTCTGGGTATTGCTGTAAAAAAATATAATTTTAGCCAAAGAAGACGGATGTATGGTAAAGCAGTTTTTTTAATTTACCTGTGTGGCACTGAAAACAGTGTTTCGCGCTCCTGCTTCCCGTAGAATCGTTTCCCAGACGTCTTCGCCGCATTCTTGCTACAAAAAGAAACATTATTGTGCTGAAAAATTTAGCGTCATTAGTTTCGCGGAAGTTTCCACAAAAGCGATTCAATTACAAGGATAAGGTACTAATAAAACTATACCAATTAAGCGGATCAATTTTCTCCAGTAATCCACTCTTCTGCAATTAGTAATTGGGAGGACGAAAATTTGGTCGTGTTGTGAACGCGATATTTTGAAGGCTTTTAATTGTTTAGGTTTGTAGTGAAAGTGTTATTTTAAGTTGATTAATTTAGTAAAGGTACTTAGAATTTTACAAAAAAATCAGGGGCAGCATCTTTTCAAAAATATTTTTAGAATTTCTCAGAAGATAGATACATACATACACTCATGCCTCTCTCGCAGAGGCGTGGCAGACACCAGAGATTTCCGACTGCTAAGATCCTGGCACACCTCTTTCGCTTCTTCCACATCCTTCAATCTATTCATACAAGCTTTGCCCCTTCTCCAGTATGTCGCCAATTTGGTCAAAGGTATGACGGCCCGGTCGAACTTCACCTTTCACTTGCGTACTATTTTCTTCATCCTCTCTATCTTTTTATGTTTAAACCACCGAAGCATTCCTTTTTCTAATCTAGAAGGCCGCAACAATCAATATTTTTTACTCTATCTTAAAAGATGTTTTGGTTAACTCACGAAAAATCTTGACATCTAATTTAATCAAAGCATGACAACTACCAAAAGTCTTAAAGTATCTCTATCAATCATAATTCATATCATACGTATAATGTAGTATTGTCATCTACGTGTACAATAATGGTTCATTGCTATTATAGCGCAACATTTGCAGGCACGTGACGCCCGAAACTTTCCTTTCCCTTTAGCGGAATATATCGAACGAATATGAAATTACAAATAAGTATGAAAACATTGGAAAGGAAAACGAGAGTTTACTTTTCTGCTTACGAATTTCTTAGTAAACAGGAAAAATAAACAAACAGTTTCCCAACACAAAAAACAAATATGAATAAAAAAGAAATTAAATTTCTCAGCGACAGCAGAACTACATAATAAAATGATACTCGTAGAACTATAGCAACCAGTATTACATAAAATGGGCACAATTACAAAATGCATGTTATTCAAACAAGAAGAAGTTTTTCGGTATAAGTTTCCCCCTGTCATATATTTTTTCTTCGAGCCCTGATGTGCTAGATCAGATTATCTTAAAACCATTTATTCTTGTCAAGACCACTCGTCCGTTCAGAAACTTAATTTAAAGTTACACCATTGTAAGAGGTTTCGTTCGACGATAAAGTCCTTTTGAATTTAAAATAGATTTATTTTAGCTTGATCTACCAAGATTTAGGGGATTAAAACTTCATAATTTTGAAAAGGGTTCTTCTTGTCAAGAAAGGTAATAAAAGAGAAACGGGGTGAAATATAGAAGGTCACGACGAACCTCGTAACGATAAGGGAAACCTCTGAATCTGGATTCACAAGGTAAAGGGCACGCTTTGATGCCAATTATGTCGGTCTGGCTGCGCGAGCCGGCGCGGTGGTGGCGTAAAGTATTTATGGCGCTTTATAAAACTAGTAATGGTGACAAAAAAGAAACAATACGGTAAATGGTTGAATATTAATATGGTACAGAAAGTAAGAGCATGTCAAAACTGACCAAATATTCGGTTGCGTTATGGAGCAACGCCCGTTCAAAGATGCTACATCATGACAATATTATCAACATTAGAGTGTCGAGTAGAAGTAATTATAAATCACAGCACTCATGATCAGATACAGTCAAATACATAATTTGTCAGTGAAATATGTGGTCATTTATGCCTACCTCTGATCGATACTAGTCATTATATGGCTGATATTGTCACAATAAAGGATATTTGTATAGGCGTTGCTCCCATAACGCAACCAAATATTTTGACATTATATTTGACATGAGTACAACTAACACTTACTTTCTATACCATTCAGCCTTACCTTATAATTTTTTTTTTGGTGTTCATATCTATTTTTTTAGGCGCCATAAATAGATTACGCAAGCACTTCGCGCAGCTAGACCGACATATTTGGCATCAGAGAGGTGCTTTTTCTCTGTGAACCCATATACACCCATAATCGCGCATGGCATACGGTAACAGAGCTACAATCATCACCGAGGCGACGAGTTTTCGTTAAATGCGGTTTTAACCAGTAACCCCCTACTTACCGAATTGAAAGAAGTTTCACGTCAATAGAATTTTCAAGTCAAGTCAAATCGGTTAAGCGTGAAACGGGTGAGCGCAAGTTCACTGTTCTGGGCGAACTACTAGTAATATTTAGTTTCCCAAGCGATGGATTTCATAAATTCTTCGTATTTGTTTTGAAACTCTACTATTGTGAAACCTACACGTCCTAAAAAGCCTGTAGGTACTTGAGACCGAAGTACGGCAAAAGACTCATCCCTTTTTGCGTGGGGACGTAAACAATCGTCGGTGAAACTAAGTCCACACCTCTGCAACCCCTCGTGGATACATGTCTTTAAGCTGGATATATTTTTATATTATGTTTATATTACTCATTTGGACCCTATTTAGTTCACAGGTTTGTTTTATCGAACTCGCGATGCCTCTCTGTCCGGCAGGGGCAGGACGTCTATTCTGGTTGCACAAGAATAGGAAGCGTTCCTTACATTCTATAGTTTTTTCATTTGATGAGATTTAGATCGCATGGCATTTATCATGCCGTAAACAAATATCGAACGATTGAAATTGGGAGTGAAACATTATGCCAGAATACCCGTCCAGGTTCCCTAAAAACAAAGGAAAATCTTCAATGAAGTAACATTTTAAGATTTTTTGGCAAAATAACTCTTCTGAAAACTTACCACAATGAAATGTTGCACACTTTCCAGTAGCCAACCGTACATTTTAAGTTTCTTTTATGCAATATTTATTTATATGTAATTTTTCAATCACTTTTTGCCCCAAACGACAATCAATCAGTATTTAAAGTTTCGCGCCCCAAATTAATTCAAAACAATTTCCTCCACGTTTAGCCTGGAAGGCTTTCGCGGTGTTACTGAAGTGACGTAGCAGAAGCAGTAGCTGTTTTGTAACCTTATTTGATATTCTATACAGAGCAGATCCCAGGTTTGGCTTACCTGCCGTGATATAATACAGAGATGGACATCACGACATGATTCTGTGACTATATTTGAAGAAGAAAAATGATGTATTATTATCAATTAAATGTGGAGGGTACCCTAAAAGCAGTTCATACTCTGCAGATGAAATGAATGGCAAAAAAAACATAGAGCAGATACGATTTAAAAAAAATTAAAACTTCATTACTTTGACCTAAATGTCTTTGGTCTTTCACCGGTTTTCGCTACGAATCTGATCAATGTAAAACATGTACACGTGTTTTTTCAGACCTTTTTCCTTCCGTTGTCACTTTGATTACCTAATTGGACACATTTCACTCGATATATTTTATTTTTGAAAATGAATGATGCCTTTTTATGTTATTAATTCGTTTTATGTCTAAACGACTTAAGTTTTATGTCTCAAATTACTGCTATAACAAGATAACATGGTTTACATTTCGATGTCAGCTGAAAAAACTCCCACATCAAATACTTTTTTGTAAAATCCAGAAATCCTCGAAAAATCACTGATTATGCGTGCCGGCAGCGCGCGAAGCGAGCGTTCTAATGTAGACTTTCTGACAACATACTGAAGTTCAAAATCACTCAGTAAGATTATCGTGCACCACGGGCCAAGCTCAAACTTCCACATACGAACTTTACAGTGAGGCTAAAAAAAATACCTTCTTTGTTATTCGCCTTTATATTTCGGTACTGATACTATCTATACTGTCAATACTATACTATTTACTTTCTATGTCGAAAACAATACGGACGCTTACAATAAGATTAGTCCTGTCAAATAAGTTTAGTCGTGTTACACCGAATCGACACCAATAAGTCGTGGATAAATTAACTTTTTAAGAGGATATGTCGCGCTTGCAAAGGTCACTGTTACTCCACGCGGAACGCCCCGCAGTGCGAGAGGGACGGATTAAATAGCGAAATAGCGAAAATAGCGAAATTTCGGTTTTAAATTAATATAAAATGAACTAAAATAGCTATCAAAATTTCCAACTGAGAAAATTTAGATATCGTTAAAATCTATCTAATAAAATATCGTCCAGGTCTGTATGTCATTCCTGTTAGTCATACTATGAAAAAAAGTGTAGAAGAAGACCTCATTTCAATAATTATTTCTATCAAGCGAAAGTTACGCAATCGCGTTTCTGTACTGAACAAAACTAGAAAAAGGTTTCGAAATTTATATACTGATTTATCAAATCAGTGGCTTCATCTAAAAAGCAGGTATACAACTTCAAAAAGTGCCATTTTTATCTAAATAGCCCATTATGTAACTTTCTTATGCCAGTTGCCAAAAGTTCAAAATGGGTGAGTGATCTCACTGCCACTGGCTAGCGGAGCAATGAATAGCAAGTAGCAACCATCAACTAATTGATTCAGTGTATCAAATTGAGGACACTTGGTTATTACATTACTGCGCCCTTACAAGGACGTTCATCGCATTTTACATTGGTTTCTATTTATAATACTTGGTACTACACCACGGAGGACACTTTTAGCGCTCCATCAAACTATTATTGTTCAGCTTTTTTTAGTGTTCCGTACCCAAAGGGTAACCAATGGGACCCTATTACTAATTTTAGGGTTCACTGCTATAAATGTGCTTCCGTTATTGTAAAATTGATAGTAAAAAGTCTGTTGAAATGAAAATTGCGACAAAAAGTGTCGACACATCGGCGACGATGAAAACTTTTATGGCCCCAGTAAGGCGCCAATTTAAATAAAATGACATTTGACAGTTTTTTTTTACATGAAATGAGGTATATAAAGTGTTGAATTTTCTTGAACATGCTATGTATAAGTAAATAACGAATTGTATTACGAGTAATAACCTTGTTAATGAGAAAATAGTCATTTAGTATTACTAAGACTCCGCTGTCCGTCCGTCCGTCCGTCCGTCTATCACCAGGCTGTATCTCATGAACCGTGATAGTTAGACGGTTGAAATTTTCACAGATGATGTATTTTTGTTGCTGCTATAACAGCAATTACTAAAACCGGCCAAGTGCGAGTCGGACTTGCGCACTCCCATACAACTGACATGATTTTTTTGCCGTTTTTATAGATAATGGTACGGGACACTTCGTGCGCGAGTCCGACTCGCACTTGACCGGTTTTTTCATAATTTATATGCACAACTGCACAAGTAAGTAATTAATACTACCTACCAAGTAACACTTTAGTGATTTTTGCAGCTTATCTTGTAACTTAAGGGTTTAAATGAGTGGTATATCAGTGTACGATATTACTTCCAGATGCAAAAGCATCTCAAAGTTAGATATAAGTCCTTGATATCACTTTCAGTTGCATTTGAACGTATTTTGCTACTATTATATCACTTTTGGTGGTAAAGAGTCGAAATTGTTACTAATAGTTGCAAACTAGCTCTTTTTATCACTGATTTAGTACCAATAGTGACAAACAGGTGCATAAAATCACTTGCAGTCAATTACATCACCTGAAGTGACTTAATTACCAAACTTCAAGTTAGCTCGGACATTCACAAAAATATAGGTACACTGACACGGCACAGATGCGACTACTCAAACCATCTAATGAATGAACTAAATATTTTTCCTTGAATCCTTTGCTCGCTTCGCTCTACTGGAACCCAAAGTTCTAATTATTATTTAGCGGGTTCCATGTGGGTTGCATATGGGTTGCCTACACCGATATAGAACCTACGCTAGGCTGTTTTTCTAACCTTGGGTTACAATGTGATACATATTTTCCGTTATTTGTCCTTGGGGACATAAGGGACACAGCATTCCCGAGATATTTTACAGTCACGTGCGTAAATCGTATTAGGTGGGTTTCGATGGTTAAATGAAGTCATGTTTTATGAATGCCATCACAATAATATCGTCTTCCTACATACATTATTATTTTAAAGTACTATGCTGGGCTTTCTCCGATTCTCTGGAGGTGAGGTGAGTTTATGAGTTGTGGTCAGGCCAGTGGCATAGCTTGCCTTAGACGGGCCCTGTATCAAAATTTGTTGGGGGCCCCAAATTAAGAGTAAAGATTTTTCATAAAAGAAATAAACACGCTCGCACTGACTTAAGTCAGTTGTAAGTTCTTACTAACAATAATTGGTCCTAGAAGCTAAGTTAGCCAAATAATTCAAATGAAATATACACTTTTCTCGCCTTTTTTTCGGCAAATTAATTTATGAAATAATTCATGGCTGAAGACAATTTCAGTTTTTCTAGATTTTTTGCCTCTATAGACAATAATGACAAGTCTGATGGCCATTCCTGTCCCATAGAAGTCCTAAGATAACTTTTATCAGTTTTAATTTCGAAAAACTTATTTCAGTCGTTGCAGTTGCAACCGGAAGGGCCAAAAAGGCTATGTAAAAAATATATGGATGCTGTGTTTCCGTGTATTTCATGAAGTACACGGAAACTTTTAATACATTTTTGGTTTATCATTTTGATTAGATAATCTAGGGTTTTGTTTTTGGAAAACACGTTTGGATAAATTTTCTTCGATAGAAATAATTATTGAAATGAGGTCTTCAAACGCGCTTTTTCTCCTCCTTTAACGAATAGGGAACATTGTACAGAACTCAAACATTGTTTTATTAGATAAGTTTTAACAATATCTAGATATTTGATTTTGGAAATTTTGATAGCTATTTTAGTTCTTTTTAATAAAATCTATCTCTTTTGCGCTGAATTCATCCTCTCGCACTGCGCGTTTTTTCGCTTGGAATGAGTGACGAAAATGAAATTTACATCGGGGCCCCTATAACCCGGGGGCCCCGTATCATTGATACGGCTGATACGGCGGTAGCTACGCCCCTTGGGTCAGGCGCTTCCCGAATATTACGTGGTGACTTGGAATGAATGCCCTAAACTTGTCGCGGTTTGTCAACTATTTGTGTCCAACAAGTATCTCCGTGCAGGTTCGCATCGACTGTTGGCAACATCATCTGCCGGCACCTCCATGGTGCGTAATGACTTCGCTGGTTCGTGCGGTCACAACGCTCAAACAAACCATAGATGCATCAGGGTGTGATATTTTTTTCTGACGGATGTAGAGCGAGAGTGTTTACAGTTTTGTTAGGATTAAATCTCAATGACACAATGTATGGTCGTGAAATGCAAGCAAAGGGTAGACCTTCGATATCCACTGTTCCGACAAGCCCCACCAAAACCTCGCCTTAAATCTAGACGAAGTTTATAAACGCCTATTTGCTGATTTGTCTCTTTGGAAACAGTGCCTCAGCCATATCTGAGCCCGACTGGGGAAAACCAGAAAGGCACCTCACACGGTCATGATCAAAACTGACCGGTGTGGAAATCCTTGAATTGGTTTAAATTGTGTATCGTGACGAGAACAAAACTCTTGGTAGGCCTACTGGAATGATCTACCTAGATTAGGATTTAAAATTTTCGTCAAAATCTCGTACTAAATACCAATTTAAAACGAATATCCGGTTTAATTAATTAAGTATGCAAAGAAACAAATTGTAACTTATGATTTCCCTTTTTATATTTGAAGAATTTTAGTTATGAAAATTGTAATTAATTATTTAGGTATATTTTAGGGCGTTCGCAACTTGATTCCCCGTCGAGCGACGGAGAGATCAATACGGGACGAGTCATGCGAGTGAGCGAGACGCACGTACCCGGGGTCTCCAGCTGTAATTGTCACCTTAATCGGGACAAAGAGGTTGGTGTTTCATTACTTGATGTAATAAATATGTAGACTTTTTTATCTAAACTGTATAACTAAAACTCTATTTTCTTTGGTTTTATTCTTGTTAGATTGAACCTTAAAAACAACCCTCCGTCATTGACATCTAATCCCATTATTGTCATGGTAATAAAACACTTTAGAGGACCTACTCCATTACATGGTTTGGCCTTAATTATCAAAGAGACTGAATCGCAATTTTGCTTGGTCTTGGGGTATTTTTTAGTTATTCTTCTGAGGGTATTTTACCCCAAAGTTACCGTTATATATCTGTACTAATAATAAAATGGGAAAAAAGCGTGTCTGTATATTGAATATTTTTGAGAAATTTTAAATGAAATATGTTGTGTTATGTTATGAATGACTATTCTACGAGCCCAAACCTAAAACTTTTAAAATTTTGCAAGCAGAATGTAATCTATGTTAATTATAGAAGAGCGTTGCTTCCTGACACAGGCCTTACTAAACTTATGTACAAGAAAGCCAAAACACAAAACGTTAAAAAAAACAATTTATTTTTTATGTATAGGTATATAATAGGTTGGGGAAAAACTCTTTTCGCAAATAGTATGTATGAACTTATAATAAAATCTCTTTGGCTATACCATTTATATCTGGCTGGTTTTGGTATTATTAAAAAGTTTAAATTTTAAAAAGGTAATTGCAAATTCAAATTAGGTAAAATGCGTGATTTTCATTTGTTTTTCTTACTGTTAAGATGAGTGAATCTAATGAAGAAATTCGATACATTTTAAACTTTTACTACAAAAAAGGTAAAAATGCAACGCAAGCCGCAAAAAAAAATTGTGATGTTTATGGACCTAGTGCAGTGTCTGTGAGAGTAGCACAAATTTGGTTTAAGCGTTTTCAATCCGGAAATTTTGATGTCAAAGATGCACCTCGCTCTGGGCGCCCTGTTACGGATAAAATGGATACCATTTTTGAAAAAGTGGAGCAAGATCGGCATATCAGTAGTTACTATGTAGCTGAAGAACTGGGGATTGACCACAAAACAGTTTTGGCGCATTTGAAAAAAGCTGGGTACACAAAAAAGCTCGATATTTGGGTGCCTCATGAGCTCACTGAAAGAAACTTAATGAACCGTGTACTCATTTGTGATTCTTTATTACGACGTAATGAAATCTGGTGATGAAAAGTGGATCACTTACGACAAGAACGTGCGAAAAAGGTCGTGGTCCAATGCTTTTCAGGCTTCACAGACTCTAGCAAAACCCGGGTTATCTCGCAACAAGGTAATGCTGTGTGTATGGTGGGATTGGAAGGGCATTATTCATTATAAGCTGTTACCGCCAGGCAGGACCATCGATTCTGAACTCTACTGAGAACAACTGATGAGATTAAAGCAAGAAGTTAAGAGAAAGCGGCCGGAATTAGTCAACAGAAGGGGTGTGGTTTTTCATTATGATAACGCTAGACCTCACACATCTTTAGCCACTCAGCAAAAATTAAGAGAGTTTGGCTGGGACGTATTA
This sequence comes from Ypsolopha scabrella, assembly GCA_910592155.1. Taxonomy (NCBI): domain Eukaryota; kingdom Metazoa; phylum Arthropoda; class Insecta; order Lepidoptera; family Ypsolophidae; genus Ypsolopha; species Ypsolopha scabrella. The sequence goes on along the minus strand of OU342968.1, from coordinate 9,103,939 downwards.
ATGCATCCGCCGTACAGTCCTGACCTTGCACCTTCAGATTTCCACTTGTTTCGGTCTCTTCAGACTTCTTTAGGCAGTGTCAGGTTAACATCACGAGAGGACTGCCAAAACCACTTGTCGCGGTTTTTTGATTAGAAGCCCCAGAATTTCTATAGCAATGGGATCATGTCCCTACCTACAAGATGGCAGAAAGTTATCGAACAAAATGGCAACTACATACTTTAATTAAATGTAAATAAACTTTATTAAGAAATGTTTTAAATTTTCATATAAAATGCGAAGAAACTTTTTCCCCAACCTATATGTCCCGAGCACCCCTCAACGAATTTGGATGCAGTTTTCTTTATTATTTTCGAAGTGAATCTGTATATTATTATTAGAGTGCATTACAAACTAGAAAAGATAAATTAGAAACCAATTTAAAGACAAAAATTTGAAAAAACTCCTCGGGCCAGGATTCGAACGTGCGACCTCTTGTTATCAAGACAAGCGCGCTACCGACTGCGCCACCGAGGTACTTACCTAGACCGTTGAATTTTTCCACCATACTTGTCTACCGAATATTTTTATAACTATTTGATCTAACCAGCTCGTAATGCACATACTGAACGCTCACGAGGGCGTTATATGATTTCACGCCTTGTTCTTAGGAACAGATGGCGCTGTCGTCGCTACAATATGTGTTGCTTCAGACAGTTCACAAATTCACAGTTCTCATTGACTAAGATTATGTTTTAATTGCGAAATCCATCGCTTTGGAATACTCTAAAGTGAATCTGGTCAACATAGGGGTGTTGTTAAAAGAACTGCCACGCCGAAAACTGTCGATACTACGAAGCCGTGGTGGGCAAAGGCTAGTAATTTATTAAAACCTTATCTTGGTCAAATCTTTTTTAATAAATTATATTTTTATTTTTTATTTTTTTTATAACCTTGATTGTTTGCGCCTGAGGCGAGCTGGCTATCGCTCGGCCACAGAGAGAGTTTCGGCGCGCGCGAAAATAGCAATTGCTTCAAGAGACTAAGCAGTTACATCAAAAAATCAAACAAGTTGGTTGTGATAAGCATTTATTTACATATGACTTTGAAAATTAAAACCTCACAACCGAGTTGAAAAGGCCAGACGGCATTTTAAAATCTAAAATACAGGTCGCACGCACGTCATAAAAGTGCAGCATAAAAAGCTCTGAAATTACTGAGACAACAGATAAAAGAGGACAATGAGCATGGTTTGAAGCAAATTGAAGAAAATATAACGAAAAAAATTAATGATGATATTGAACAAAAGTTCAACATGTTCGAAAGTGAAATACAAGAAATCAAAGATAAGGAAGAAATACAAGAAAAAAGGTTAGATGATTTTGATAGAAGGCTGAGGCAGCGAAATTTAATATTTTTTGGGCTGGAAAATCTTGTATTGTAAATAATAAATTTAAAAATGGGAGTAGATTGTGATCAAAAAGAAATCGAGTTTTCTAGCAGAATGGGTAAGAGAACCTCAAAAACCTAGACCAATTCGTGTTACTTTTACAACTTTTGGGAAGAAAATGGCAATACTTAAAAACAAAAATACTCTCGAAAACACTGGCTCTTATATTAAAGAAGATTTCCCTCCTAAAGTATTGGAGATAAGAACATCTCTTCTCCCACAACTCGAACGAGAAAGAGAAAACGGAAATAAAGCCATAATAAAATACGACAAATTAATTATATAAAATAAACGAAATAATAAAAGGACTCTTCCAGTCAGTCCATCTGATAAAGATCCCAAGCCAGGAGTAAGTACAATGAATACGTGGGACGCACTATAAGTTTCCGGAATGAATATGAAAAAATACTATTAAAGGTACAAAATTAATTTATTGTTTTTCAAAATAATCTCCCTTGGCGTCTATGCACTTTTTCATTCGATCAAACCAGTTTTGAAAACTTTTGTGCCACTCCCCTGTGGTGACCTCTGAAACGTGTTTTTCATACTCCTCGACAGCCTCTTCTGGTGATGAAAATCGTTGACCGCGTAATTGGTTCTTAATTTTTGGGAACAGAAAAAAGTCACAAGGTGCCAGGTCGGGACTGTATGCAGGATGACTCATGAGTTCTACATTTTTCGTCTTCAAAAAGTCGTTTGTCTGTCTGGCCGTGTGAGAACTAGCATTGTCGTGGTGCAGGATGATACGGCGTTTACGGTTATTTTTACGGAGTTCGTCAATAAGTTCCGGCAAACAAATGGTCGTGTACCAGTCACTATTCACGGTACGACGATTCTCTAAAGCAACAGTAGCCACGTGTCCAGTTTTATTAAAAAAAGAAGCAATCATCCGCTTAGATGCACTTTTCACGCGCGCCACTTTGGTTGGTTTCGGCTCATCTTGAAAGACCCATACGCTCGATTGCTGCTTTGTTTTGGGATCGTAGCAATAAATCCATGTTTCGTCACCTGTTACTATGTCCCACACCAAATTTGACGCACCTTCGTTGAATCTGGTAAGCATGGCACTGCACCAAGTGACGCGGTCCGTTTTTTGAGCCTCGGTCAAGTTGTGTGGGATCCACCGCGAGCACAGCTTTCTCACACCCAAATGTTTGTGTAGGATTGATTCTATTTAACTCATCCCTATTTCTAATCATCCCCGAATTTCATGGTAGGTCACATGCCTGTCTGTTTCAATCATACGGCGCACAGCATCGATGTTTTTGTTGGTCACAGCGGTGGACGGCCGACCATCGCGAGATTCGTCACTGAGATTGATACGACCACGCTTGAATTCTGCAAACCAGCTATAAACAGTCGTCTTGCATGGTGCTTCATTGCCAAAAGCTGTTTCAAGCCAAGCGATGCTCTGTTGAGCTGTCAAATTACACTTAAAATCGTAGAAAATCATACTACGAAAATTTTCCCGAGTTACAGTCAGTGACACAAGAGCGTACGGGGTGAAAATAAAGAATGGTGGACCAGGGGAAAGGGGGGATGCTACTAATGTATACAGCGGAGCAACGACTCTGATGCACAGTGCATGGTCTCGGGAAAAATATGATTGTTGAGTTCTATCTAGGTTTTGCTATGTAAAAGTGAGACCTAGTCTCAAGCCTAACCTTAGGTCTCTGTGAATATGAGCGCAAAAACTCTTTACTGTTAACCTGTAAGTGCACCTTGTTGTAGCATTGGTTGTAGGTAGCAACATCGATATCAGTAAATCGTTACAGCATAAGAACGGCCACCCGCGACGGCGATAACGCTCTTATCGCTGAACTTAAATGGTATTTATATTAATTTCCTCTCATTCAATTAAATATGTTATCGGGCTTAATTAACCGATCTCATCCTGTCCGTGGGGTTTATTGAAATATTAATAGTTCGGAAAAATGAAACAATACACCATTGTTCGATAAGGTTTGACGTCATACCTACGGTAAGGCATACCTATGGTAAGGCATACCTACAGTAAGGTGTACAGGTACACCTGCCGAGGTAATTAAGTGTTCATCACCTAACGATGGTGTGCATGGACGATTCAACAAAAACCCAAGTCTCTCGGGTTCGCTTGGTAAACTGCTTTGCGGACATGAGTGCACGCTGCAACGCTGTAGTGGGATAGCTTGTCGGAGCCGAACATCCGAAGAACATACAACATAGTCGAGTAAGACTGCAGGTCACGTAGCAAGACTGCGTGCATACTCAGCATGCCGGGGTGCTTGCAGTTATAGTTGAAACAATCGTTGGTTGCATTTGTACCGTAACTAGCACGTACTGAAGCTTACCTATACTTTTTTCCATACGGAGCATGATTGTGCTAGCTAACAGAAGTTAACACAGTGTATGATATGACTCCCGTAATAAAATGTAAAACTGTATGCATTATCCTTATCAATTTTTTCCTTTTCAGCTGAAAATAACTGGGTATTGCCGATATATGCATGTATTACCCGTTGACATCATCGATATTGCGCCATTTTACCACAAAATACGTTTCTCTACCTAATTTGCTTATCAATTCTGTCGTTACTGCGGTACACCATGATGTCACGGTATTTGAATTATCCCTCATTATAACGAGCTTATTCAAGTGGGAAAAAATTCGCGATAATTATGGAACAACGAGTCCTTGTTAGGTAGTTTTCGGGTTAGTATAAATGGAGGAAAGTACATATACAATCAATCATTAGCACATATACACTCGCCATAATCACAAGGCTGTGTACAATCGATCAGTCTTAACATAATCACCATGTCATCATTCACAAAATCATCATCCACCATGAGCGGAAACTCTGGAGAAGCCGTTCATCGAGACAACGGGGAAAAATCTCGGAAGGAGCAAGAGCGGGCGGAAGAAGAAGCAGAAAAGCGCAGACAAGACTTGGAGCGTGAGGAGAGAAAACGTCAGAAGGCAGAGCAGCGGCGACTGGACAGGCACTTGATGCAGTATGCAGAAGCTTTGCGTCAGCAGGCATCGTGGCGTGGAACTCTCAACCGGCCGAAGTAGTGCTAATCATAGATATGATCATTTGTTTATATAATAAGTATTAGGTATTTGTGTACATCAGTATTAAGTATATTGTGTATGTGAGTGTTTGTTTTTGAAAATAAAAAAAAAAACTTGTTCCCGATACATAGTTATTTCATTTCAAAATGCATGCCGACTTACAAATGTCACGACATACCAGTTTCCTTCATGATACTAGTTCTATCCACTAAGATGTTGTACAATCTACATCCATGCATAGATAACCGTGGTCACTACACTTTGTAACACGATAGAGGGGCGACGCGACATGCTATGCAGCGATAGGTAGGTACGGTGCAGTGTTTAGGTAAGGTATCTGTCATACCATAGTCCTAACATTACAGGAATCATGAAAAGTATACATATTTAGAATGATGTTTTGTACATCGTTATAGTCTAACCAAACCTGAAAGCTATACAATGACAAATCTTAAGTATAAGTGAGGTGTATACATGTATGAAGCACACGTGTATGTCCCGGTAATTTTCTATGGTCACTCATCAGTTTTGATTTCGTTTTGAAATACACGCCGCCAGTCGGATACAGATCATAAAATGAATATAGCACGGGTTTTCCCGAATATTTCAAGACAGTGCCAACTAAACGTGGGTTGCCGTGATACGCTCGAGCTACTTACGTTCGGCCGGCAGCCTGTAATAATATTTCGATGAAGGTCCCGTCGTCTTATCATATTTACCTATCTTTTGAGTAGTGACACATAGTTTGTTCCATATTTAAACGATAGCGTGCCATGTGGTCATACGTATTATCGGTCCATAAGGAGTTACAGATGTAACGCCAATTGCCGCCGGTCTTTGTCATAATACTGTTTGCGGCTTACATGCAGTTATTCATAGATATAAAGTTAAGAAAAACCTTATTTAGACGTCTCATATTCCTGTATGGTCGGCTCCATACCTAAACGTCGTAGATACACGTAGTCAGAGGCGAATGCACACTCAGGCCTTGCTCAAGACATATGATAAGCATATGCCAAGCATAGTTTGTGATAACGGAGCTTTGCATCCCATGTGCACATAACGCTAATCATCACGCCTTGCAACTTATCTGCGTTAGTGATGTGACGTGCTATGCAGCGGCTAGTAGCACGTTACCTAGACGTTACATCTGGTGCAGTCCAAGCTTGACTTGATTGTATCTAACATAGAGTGGTCACGAGAGAAACTAAATTTCAACTTGAAGCAACGTCAGAGGGAATGATCTCAGTACCTTACCTGCACAACTCTCCATCATCCTACACTCATAGGGGTACAAGAAAAAAAAAGTAAATATATTATAAACACAAATATTTATTTTAATAAGCGAACGTCACATTGCAGCAGCATTGCTGCACTATTTAGCACTATTATCACTGATGTTGCGAGCCGAGTGCAGCAACATTTCTGTGTCCGTCCGGTCACCCGTCGAATAGTATTCGAGGATTTGCGGATCACCTTCATGCACTTTCTGGATGACCTCTCTAAAGATTTCTTGGGATTCTTTCAGCAGAATCGCCGGGACCATGTACTTGGTTATCCACGCAGAGACGTGCGCCGTGCAGAAATGATGAAAGTGCTGTGGGATCCTGCACTCACGTCCCGGTGGTACCACTACATTAGGCCTCTTGCCGCAGGAACAGGTGTCCCCGGCGACCGCCTTGCACTTCGAAAAGCGAATCTTCTTTTCAACAAACTCCAGTATAGTGGGCACCCTCACGAGATCCCTCTCACCTGGCGGTGGCCCCCAAAATAAGGGCATGAGCCAGTCCCAGTTCACCAGCAGACGATCTTCTTCTGGCCTCGTCGGATCAAAGTTGTAGCGGACGGGGCATGGCTTCCCGTTAAGGAAAGTCAGGTCGTCCAGCTGTCGTTGCGCCTGAAGAAACTGTTTGTATGCTTTGTTGAATTGCAGCATTTCGCTGGGGCTGAAAGGGGCCTCGTCGGGTATAGAAGGCCCGCGCCTCGTGAAGGTGTCCACCGTGAAACTGAGTATTCTGTCTTGGGACTGCATCTTGAGTTCTGGATGGATGTCACGGGACTCCTAAGTCTATATGATGTTCTTGCGGTAATGTTGACCGTGTAGTGTCTAGCGACTGACTGCCCGCATAGCAATTTATACCACTCCAGTTGTTTATCGTACCGAAAAAAGAAAACAATATAGGGATAATATCGATTTGGAATTCCCACAACCTCGCGTGCGGGTTATCGTTCGGCGCGGTAATTGGATCATTCCTAAAATAAACGAGTGAATATTAAAATATTCTTGGACCACGTCAGTCAAACTTTCATCCTTATGAAAATAGACGATTTACAATTCATCCTGCGCTCCCATACTGGGGCCCCGGGAGTCACTCACGTGTTCACATAGTCACTATAGATCGTATCACATACCTACGATAAAAATTACGCTACCAATTTGGGACATCGATAACAACGTTTAATTGCTGTACTCGATGCATTGTCTTAGCTCGCAACACCATAATATAAATGCCGGGCATTCATAGGGAAAACCAGGTCAAAAGTTTGTAACTTTAGTATACAGGTAAAACATACCTATTAAGCACATACGGCATTGTGTGCGCGATAAGAGCGTGTCTTAACAACGACAATGATGCAGATCGGATGCAGTTTTAGTAGGGTGAAACAACTAGTATGTGCTTCTTGACCGAATACTGATAACACAGAAGATATAAACAAAATAGACTGGGTTTCTCCAAAACGAGAAACTGTTAGGTTATCGGGCGACTTAGTGATAAGGTATTTAACTCGTGTAAAAGCAATGCTGAGACCACGTCAGCCGATATTTAGATACACGTCGCACTTAGGTATCATCCCACTTTAGTACTCCTGTTTGAAAAAGAACTACAATTATAGCACTAGTGGATCTTGTGAGTGCCCGCTATGAATGCTGCGCTGCAGTCCAGCGTCATGCTTACATTATGCAAAAGTGGCAAAGCGGTGCATGGCCTATGAGATGCGGGTGACCGCTGCATGGCAACAAAGCAGATAATTCTACAAGAAGTATGTTTATTCTAGGCGTTCTAGGTATCGTTCCGTGAGAACGTGAGCTGTAGGTTTCTGGCAATTCAGCCCCAGCTTGGATGCTGATGCTGCGGCCCCAGCAATTCATGTTACCTGCTGCTTTGACCCATACTCATATCACTTTAGAGGCGGCACATACGAAAAAAGTCAAAATTTTCGGAAATGCATCTGACCCCTATGCACTATAGAATCTTCATCACTGAATACGAAAATAGTACCCTTGCCTTACCTAGATGTTTAATTTTGAAGTTATAGACCGTACGCTACCGTGTCATTGACTGTAAATCCATGTTGATGCAGACACACAATTTTTTAAATGGCGCCACAAGGTAAAAACAAAAGACAGTCAGATGAAACAAACTGCATTCTACAGCCAAAGAGTTCTATTTTCAAATGTTGCAATAAATTTTTAAATATTGTTTATGTAAGTGGCCAGTTCCGGAAACTTTTAGTGTTACCTATGTAGCCGGCAACTGGGTCAACATACTAACAAAAAGACGAAAATAAATAACTCAAATAACCCGGTACAGTCAATTACGTCTTTCATTACAAAAAGTCCTAAGCTCACAATTGACCTTAATGGACACAACAAAAATAAAAAATTGAGTCAAGAAAAAAAAAAAACAAAGAATAGCAACTAATAAGGTCACTTCAGTATTTATACACATGATCTTGAAAAAGTTGTGGACTCTTTTTGTAACATTCTACAATATGCGGATGATCTAGCACTTTATATTTCATCCCCATCAGTAGAAGCCGCAGTTAATCGATTAAACTCAGCTCTTTTTTACCTTAATGATTGGCTTCAGAATAATGGGTTATCCCTGTCTGTTGCAAAGAGTTGCGCAGTAATTTTTACAAAAAAACGTTCAATCCCTGGAGTGTTAATAAAATACAATGATGATCCCATTAAAATTGAAAATAAAGTGAAGTTTTTAGGAGTGATCCTTGATTCAAGACTTACTGGCATGCCCCATTTCACTTATATTTCTCAGAAATGCGAGAGGGGAGTGAATGTTCTCCGTCGCTCTCTGGTGTATGGTGGGGATCTCATCCTTACTCACAAAAACTTTTATATAATGCTATTGTTCGGAGCCATTTGGATTATGGTAGCTTTGTTTTGGATCCCTGCAACAAATCAGAATTTGAGAAAATCAACAAAATCCAAGCTAAATGTTTGAGAATTATTGTAGGTGCAATGAGATCTTCGCCTAAAAATGCCTTACAAGTAGAATGTGTCGACCCTCCTCCACACCTGCGCAGACAATACCTTTCAGATAGGTTTTTCTTCAAAATTGCTCAAAATTCGAATCACCCTCTTTTACCAAAGTTAATGCATTTATTCAACCTTGTATCCCAATCCGGTTTTAGCTCAGAATCAGATTTACCTTGTGTTATAAGAAGTTATATTAGTCTTTCGAAAATTAACCATCCCACTGTAAAATTACAAATCAACCCTTCATTTCATATTCCCTTCAAAGCCTTGATTTTTGAACCATACGTGATTACAAATTTTGGCGTAGATAAAGGTTCGACCGTTGCTGACAAATCCTTCCAGTATATTTTGGAGAAAGACTGGCAGGGCTGGCTAAACATGTTCACTGATGCCTCTAAGTTATCAAATGAAACTAATATTGGAGCTGCAGTTTGGATTCCCAAATATAAAATTATTCTCAACTTTAAATGTCCCCCAGAAGCTTCTGTTTTCACTGGAGAAGCAATTGCAATTTTGGAAGCAATCTCATTTTCCAACACTCACAAACTTAATAACACCATTATTTTTTCGGACTCTTTGAGTTGTCTTGATGATTGAAAGCAATTTTGTCTAATCCTTTTAAGAATAAGTCCCGCTTTCCTATCATTCTAAAAATTAGAGAGGCACTTTTTATGTGCAAAGAACAACACATTAACGTTGCTATCGCTTGGATTCCAGGTCATCATGGTATTTCAGGCAACGAAATGGCTGACTCATGTGCTAAAGACTTTAAATTAGGTACTTCGTAATTAGGTAAATTTTTAGAATTAGGTACTTCCGAACACAATGTTGTTTACCACCATGATCTTCTTCCTCTGGCGAAAACCAATTTAGATAAGGCGTGGTCCAAGTCATGGCAAGAGTCCCAGAAATTAATTGGCAGACATTATGGTGCAATTCAACCTGATATTCCTCAACGCCCGTGGTTCTTTAAATACCGTGATGCTAATAAGATTTCCACATCCATAGTTTGTCGTCTCCGGCTAGGTCATGTATGTTCTCCCGTTTTTCTGGCAAAAATCAGGGTGAGGGATCATTCCCTCTGTGAATGTGGCTTGTATGAAGGTACTGTAGATCATATGTTCTTTGAGTGTCAAAGAATACAGTATTCCTTATATGATGTTCTCCCTCCGCAAATCCCCCGTCCCGCTAACTTCAAATTTCTGCTGACTTTTGTATATAGTCCTTTTGTATACACGTTATGTAAGTTTATTAAATTGAATAATATAAAACTATAAAAGTAGCATAGTGTGTTGTATAGGTACTTACTAGTGTTTTAATGATATTCAGTATTTATTGTAGGTATCATATTACGGTTTTATTAATGTTTATTTTTCTCTGTGTATATATTGTGTACTTGCTAACATTACTAGTTATTTATATTTTGTTGTAGGTTAACGCTTCAGAACTCAAGTTAACCAAATTTTAACTTGAAAACTTCCAGCAAGTCTATTCACTTAAAACTGGATATTGGCGGAACTAATGTGCGGAGACACATTATGGGAAGCCAGATAAAACGGCTTTGATTGATTGATTGAAGGTCACTTCACGACACAAAAACATTAAGAATACAACAGAATAACAAAATAAACATCAACAACTCTCCCAATACGGCTAGTACCCGCGGGAGCAGCAGACTGAAACCCTCCATCAAAAACCACAAGAATATTAAAGAAGCAATGCAAAATGATAAAAATGAAAATGGATCTAAAAATGAAAGGGCAGATTGTCTTTACATCTGTACTTACAATGTCAGGTCTTTAGTTGAAGAATCAAGGCAATTTCAGTTAGAACACGCTTTAGAAAATATCAAATGGGATATAATCGGTATTTCCAAAACTAAAAAAGAAGGCAAAAAATAATTGAAGACGAAGATTATATATTCATGTTCTATGGAGAAAAAAGTGGCGTCAACGGCGTTGGATTTATGGTAAAAAAAGAACTGAAGCCAAATATAATGGATTTTAAACCGATATCCGATCGAGTTGCTCGACTTGATATGAATACAGAAAACCGTATATTACACATAGTTCAAGTTTACGCTCCACATAAGAAATTGAAAGAAGAAGAAACACTTAAATTTTATGAAGAAGTAAGACAAGCACTGAAAGACACTTCTGAAAATACAATTCTCATGGGTGATTTTAACGCAAAAATTGGGCTCCCAACAGCCGATGATAAAAATGTGATGGGCGAATGAGGCTATGGCAAGAGAAATAGCAGAGGAGATACTTTAATACAATTTTGCCTCGAAAACCAATATCGCATAATGAATACATACTTCAAGAAAAATCCCAAACAAAGATGGACATGGCTATCACCAAATGGACATACACGAAATGAGATTGACTTTATTATAACCACAAACACAAATAAGATAAATATAAAAGGCATTCAAGTTATCAATACTTCTTACCCCACGGACCACAGATTAGTCCGCTCCACACTATCTCTATAGTCACACAAAAAATCTAGAAAAACATATACTGGAAAACAATCAAACCTTAACCCACTTGAGCAGGAATCACTCAAAAATATATTTGCAGAATCAACATATAACATAGAAGAAAATACTGAAATTCAAGAAACCTATTTTAACTTGATTAGAAAAATTAAAGAAACAGTTAGTAAACTACCACATCAAAATATAAATAGTACAGAATCTGTCATCAAATCAGATATTAAGGCACTGATTTTGGAACGACAAAAACTCAAAGAAAAGCAGGATAAAACAAAAACAGAGAAGAAACAGCTCAGCAAGCTTTATAAAAAAATTCAACAACAAATAAAAAGCAACCTAAAATCAAACAAAATGAAGATCATAGAGGAAGAGCTGGAAAAGCGTGGTTCTGTAAAAAGAGGCATTAAAAAAATAAACATCACCAAACAATGGATCCCTTCTTTAAACACTAGAAGCGGAACCTTATCTACAAATAGAAGACATGAAACAGCAACTGACTTCTATCAAAAATTGTATAAAAAAACAAGAGAGAATAATAATGAGGTTACTTCTGATATTAGAATTCAGGAATCACAAAGTGAAAGTGAAACTATTACAGAAGAAATTACTCTAACACAGACCATTTTTCACCCTTACACACGTGATTGAGAGGTACTGTGAATATGGCAAGAAACTCTATATAGCATTTGTTGATTACACGAAGGCATTTGATTCGATCTCACACGAATCTCTTTGGAAAGCTCTCCGAGACCAAGGAGTTGAAGCCAAATATATATCGATACTCCAAACAATATACAATAACAGCAAAGCTATAGTAAAAACAGAAAGAAAAGGGAAAGCTTTTCGTGTTGAAAGAGGAGTACGACAGGGTGATCCTATCTCACCAAACCTATTCACAGCGCTACTTGAGAATATATTTAGAAAATTAGATTGGTCGACTCAGGGAATCAACATTAATGGTGAATATCTTAATCATCTACGATTCGCTGATGATATTGTTTTAATAAGCGAAAATCACAAACACCTGGACTATATGCTAAGAACACTTGATGCTGAGAGTAGAAAGTGTGGTCTGGAAATGAACCCCGATAAAACCTGTGCGATGACGAATGACACAGAAAGTAGCATCTACGTACAGTCCAAAAAAATAGAATACGTTACAGAATACGTTTACCTTGGTCGCAATATATCATTCAAACATAGAACTGAAAATGAGATTGACCGAAGAATTAAAAAAGCGTGGGGTGCGTTCTGGTCTCTGAAACACATTTTCAGGTCAAACATAGACCTACGACTAAAAAAGAAAGCAATGGACTCGGTGGAAACACCAACTTTAATATATGGCTGTCAAGTTTGGGCCCTTACTAAGAAGAATATCCAAAAGCTGCAAATATTCCAGAGGGCTGCAGAACGAAAAATGTTGGGCGTTAGGCTCATTGATAAACAAAGGAATGTCGAAATCCGAAAAAAGACAAATATTATAGACGCTGCTAGTCTGGTTTGCCAACTGAAGTGGCGATGGGCAGGTCACGTGGTGCGAACAACAGACGGACGCTGGAGTGAGAGGGTACTGCACTGGTACCCTCGTGACTCGCGTCGTCCTCCCGGCAGACCGCGGCGACGCTGGCGAGACGATGTCGAGGCGACAGTCGGCAAGATCTGGACTAGGCTTGCTGCAGACAGAAATACCTGGCGTCAGATGGAGGAGGCCTTTGCCCGCAAATGGGCATCCTAATAAATCAAATCAAAAATCAAATCAAATTTAATTTTTTTTTTTTTGTTAAATAACTTAATATGGACATTTGGAATGAATTATTATGATTACCACTTCATGTTAATTTCATTGTTAAACTTGTATTGTCTCTATAAATGCTATAGAAATGAAATAACATTGTAAAGTAGATAAGTCAATGTTTTGTATTATGTGTTATTTTTAAGTGTGTGAATTATTATTTTATTTTATTATGAATTTTAGATTGATTAGTGAATAACCATTGTAAATATTTTGGGAAATAAAGGCTATATTATCATTATCTTAGTCTCAAAATGTCACAGATCACCAATAGAGCACCACGTTATTGTACCCAGGATCCCCAAAGTAAATAAAATAACGCAATCTCTCGCAATATACAGGAGAATAGCTCGGAAATATATGCCAAGGTTATAGACTGAAGTGAAGAGGTTGTTTATGTCCGCATAGAGGATTTGCGGAAAATTCGAGCTTCGTCGACAAAAATTGGCTTTTGCAAAGTTTGTTGGAATCCTCATCTGATCTGCACCAACACCAAACAAACTCATAACCAGCACAGCGGCTTTTAAATTTATACCACGGACGGACAAACACGAAAAATATAAATTTTTATTATTAAATTTATTCTGTACACTTTCGAGTATGTATAAGAATCTGACAAAATTTTAAACTTGTGTGTGTTTGTTATTGTCTTTAAGATAGAGCTGAACCTTGGAAAAAATTGCATTTTTGAAGGTTTCTTGTATGAAATTTGTATTTGCTCATCATGTTTTTTTATTATTTAGTAATACGTATTTTGTGAAAATTTCAACTGGCTACCTATTACGGCTGAAGCGTAGGACTCTGTGACAGAGGGACAGACAGACAGCGGAGGCTTAGTAATAGGGTCCTGTTTGGCACCCTTTAGGTACGGAACCCTAAAAAGTACTTATTTACATTACATAACAGCTAATTTGGGCAGTATAGTTATTTTTTGGGATTTGGTTACACATCTGCAGAACTGACCCTTATGTAGTAAATAGAAAAATACAAAAACACAGCAGAAAAATCAAGACCGCTTTTAAAGGTTTGCTGATCAACTCCTGCGGCTTAACTGAATTTTATACAGTTTTAGAGGTTTCCTAAATTACTTATCCAAAATGTTATTTGTAAGATTGGATTCTTTTACAGAAGCATGCTTTTATATACGACGCTGCTAATGAACTCAGTTCATTAACCATTCAAATTTCTTCTTCTCAAGATTGCAGGATGACATCACCTCAACAGAAAGAACGTTTCAGCCAGTAACGAAAGAACTTTTTAAATTCGAAATGAACTGTCAAAGCTGACCAAGAGTGTGCGGCGGCGCATGGTGACCGGCGCAATTGAAAAGTGTTCGAATGCCGAAGAATTGGTGCGATGGGTGATCGGGATCACTGTAACATACTAAATACACATTAGTTTGCGGCCTAGATATTAGCTGATGCAGGCGTTCCCAACTCTCAGGAATAAAAGGAATCTGTGGTACAGTTTTGTAAGCTCACCCCTTACTGAACGGTGAAGGAAACTATAGGTACATTGTGGCAAACCTGCATACCCTAAAAGCGTTTATTTATACCCTAAGCCGATAAGGCTTACCTAACTAATGTATCTCGTTAGGAAGTAAAAATCGTCTTTAAAAAGAAAGTTATTTGTTATTATTTAAGATACTTAGTGAAATTAAAAATATAAACAATAAAATGTTCTCAAATATTTCGGGCCCTAGCTGGGCCCGGCATCAGTTGAGTATAAAAAATATTGACAATGGTGTCGATTCGGTGTAGCACGACTTAACTTATCTGACAGGACTAACCCTATTTTTGGCGTCCTGTCCTTGTCTTTTCGATACAGAAAGAAAAAGACAGAATGCTTAAATTAAGTTTAGTCCTGTCAAATAAGTTAAGTCGTTTTACACCGAATCGACACCATTGTTTGTTAGTTCTCTTATAGCCAAATATGTAAAAAAACACGTTTTTTTGTTATATTATGTCTGTTTTCGTCTGTCTGTAGAAAGAAAGATAAAAAGAGTGTACGAGTATTTACAGTTTCTTTTGAGTTGTATGGACTTGGAAAAACCTCTAACACCACCCAGGGATAGGTATATTATGCCTTGACGAGATGTTTTTATATATTTATATGATGTTTTATACATTCTACACAACACATCCAAACTTCCATTCCATCTACGAGCTAAAGACTGTGGATACAAGAACAGACAGACAGACAGGAGAGTGACATTAAAGACTCCATTTGCTCTTTGGGTATGGATTTTAATTGTCTGTGAAGTACAAGTTTTGTTCTTTGAGTTTTTGAATTACACAAATAATCACTCGACTTTGCAAATACTTTGCGAGCAATAGAGTTTTGTGTGATACTCGTAGATCTTCGGTACGCAACTTGAAACTTTATGACAAGTTTTGTCCATTACGAATAAGTACGTAGATAGCAGAAGCTGGGAACCCCTGCACTCCTAGATGGTCCAGCGAGCGGAGATGCGCGTGCGCATATTTATAGTCACCGGGAACAACGGCGCGCACTTCGTCGCCGCGCGAGCCGGCGGCGCTACCCCTTCCTACACTCCACTACACACGACAAGATAAGACGGTAAGTCACTATGTATTTTGAATCTTGTTAACTACTTTCACTATTTTATTAAGTCACTATTTTGGATCGCGTCAACTATTTTGCATCCTGGTAAACTACCTTTGTACTCATTTGTGTAATTTGGTCTCTGGTGTATTTAACATGGACATGGGATGTGATAAGTGGATGCAAAAGTATTTTTAGTCAATAATGGCTTTTGCTTTGACTTTCTGAGTCTGAGAGCCTTAAATTAAAGACATGTATACAACATACGAAAATAATTAAATTATCTGTTTTGTCGGTATAGCGTACATTTTATTAAATTACTATAAATTGTTGAATCTGCACGTTTACAAAAAACAAAATAAAGGCGATAAATAGGTCAGCCCAACCTTCAATTATGATAACCGACAATGATCATAATTTAACAAAGATATTTTTGCGTTTACTGCCGGCTATTGCTACGGTGTAGCAAGAGCTACGGTGCAGCAAGAGTTACGGCGTAGCAAGAACTACGGCGTAGTAAGAGCTTCCCGTTTCGTATGTAAACACGCTACGTTGTATAGTTTTATTACAAGAGACGAAACCGGGCAATAAAACCAAGAAGATCAACTAACGTATCAAAAATTCCTTTTGTCTTCATATCTCAGTAATTAAAAAGTAATTGTGTCTGCACATTTAATTTTTTCAAAATTTTAAATGAAATGAGTTATAATATAAGTGTTATACTGAAGCCAAAACTATCATTTGTAGAATTTTTGTCTGTCTGTCTGTTTGTTTATCTGTATTCACGTAGTATGTTCCGTTTAAACTCGAGAAAAAGTCGCCGTTTTTTTATCATTGTTGTATCCCTGATAGGCTATAAGGGATGTTCATAAAACAACGCAAAAGTTGAAAACGGGGCAGAGATTGAATAAAAGTGTAGAATAAATATAAACGTATCGTCACGACATAAAGCCCAGAGGGAATGTCGGAGGTGTTCCCAAGTGTGAACTGTGAAATGCAACTCACAATCTACACTTGGTACACCCGCTTTTCACCGATGATTATGCCGTCCCAAACGTGGTAGATGGTAAGCTTTTACCGCTGTACTTTGGGCACATTTGTACCAACAGCTTAACGTGCCTTCCGAATCTAAAGCACGCAGACCAAAGAATTAATGTGAATTTCTTCTGCATTTCTATACCGCAACGATATAATGTTAATTCATCACCTACATGTTTTTAGGGTTCCATAGTTTTAATTTAAAAATACCAAGCTTGACTTGCGCACCGAGTGTTTCAAACTGTAATAGTTTGAAATATAATAAAAATAAATAAATACACGTTCAACCTCGACTCGATTTGTATAGGAAGTCCAAATTGTATTTAGCGTATTTCACACAAATAGGGTCATCGAACCTCGTTCCTGACCACTTACCGAGTCTCAAGTATGAGTTTTGCTACATAAACGAACATCACCTGTTGTTTTATTTAACAAAAAATATATAAGGTCCTACAATAATAAATGAAAATAATTCTAGGGTAGATCAAGTATTGTTATCTGATCGAATTCCAGAAGAAGAAATTTTTTTTTGCTGAAATAATTTTTTCACTTCCCAGTACAAAGTGTTTCAATCAGCTGACAAAATTTCTATGGATAGGTAAAAAAAAGGTAGCGCAAAAAATTTTTTTTCGGTGGCATTTGCTCTATTAGGGATAGTTCTGTTAATTTTTTTTCACTTTGAATTGTATGACCTTGTATATACTTATATACTTATGTCTTATGTCTTATGTCTTATGTCTTATGTCTTATGTCTTATGTCTTATGTCTTATGTCTTATGTCTTAAATAAAATAAACTTATCTAAAAAACTAAATTATCCTACAAAATAAACTAAACATCACCTAATGTGTTTAATATTATTTACATATTTAATGTTTTATATTATTTACACTTCGAACTTATAACATAATAAACTCATCTGGATGTAGGTTTTCGTATTCTTCCTCATGCATACAAAAAGGATTATACAAAAAAAGAGACCATAAAATTAATGTACAGCAAACCAGTTTTGAAACAAGCGACGTAAGGTGTGCGTTCATACTCGTATATATGCAAAAATTTACCTGAATTTGTGTACGTTAAACATCGATAGTCTATCGATACTATCGATAGTTGTCAATTCTATAAATATTTTATAAATATTTTCGTAACAATCCATTGTCGGCTACATCGCCGACTTTTGTCCATGTTTGGGGAAATCCGAAAAATAAGATTGGTGCCAAGAATTAAGATCCGCGGATTTAGTCATTTTCGTTTTTATTCTTTGAAGATAAGTACCTCGATAGGGGACTTTTTCCTGGCGTTAACGCTAAGGCAATAAATGAACGCGGATCACATATATCGTCACGACATGAATCCCCGCGGGGTTGTCAGAGGTGTTCCCGAGTGTGAACTGTGAAATGCATGTCACAGTCCACACTCGGTCCACCCGCGATCAGTCTTTTAAAATTCGTTCAGTTTACTCATTCACTCAGTTATAAGTAAATATTAAACTAAATATGAGTAAATGACGCGTTTTGAATTATTTTACAAAAAAAGACAAAAAGTTTGCAAAATGTTTATTATGTGTTAGCGAGTTTTAGTCAAGTGGAAATACCACCAATTTAATCGAAACATTATGAAATGTGGTCTTCCATCGCGGTATCTACATCTACTCATCTTTTTTATTTTTAAATGAAAGTATAAAAATGGAAGGTGCTATTCAATAAATTCTCCTACATCCAAAAAATATAAATAAATTATCGATAGTTTAACGATAGTTTCTTGGAAAATATCGATAGTATCGAACAGACAAACTATCGATGTTTAACGTACACTAACCTGAATACTAGGACAGGAACAACATTAAATTAGAACCAATATTTTACTACACCTTGTAGGTTTGTCCTAGACTCTTTATGCCTAGCCTAGAGCATCAAGACAAGCGCCGTCTAAGATGTATTTTAATTAATTTTCACCTAACGTATGAGTAAACATATAATATTTTTTATGATCTTGTATTAAGCCTACTATATTTCCTATATTTCATTTTAAGATAAATACATAAAAACATTTTTTGTTCCTTAATGAATTTTTACTCATTTTCTCGGAAAAGATAAGGTTATGATAGACTCCAGTGTAAATTAGAGGTAACTTTTTCCAACAAAAACCAAAACATGAGGTAACTAACTAACCAACAATTTCCTAGAACTTTAAATAGCTCAAGTGGCTATTCCAGCGTTCACCACTCGCAATATCATCCATTCGACTTTCGTTTAACGCGTGCTAAATACCATGCGATACGGTTAGTCGTAAGTGAGGAATTTCATAGGAAATTTAAAGAATGATCATTATAGGTCTTAATTGAGAAAATGAATAATTATAGCCGTAGAAAAACCCTTTAAAATCACCAGAAATTTGCCTTACATATAATAATAAGGTTAGACTTTGGTGATCTCACTTCCTTAAATGTTTCATCAGAAAAAAATTAGGGTACAATGTCTAGGTCCTTCTGATAAATCAATTAAACGACCTAATCGATATCTGGCAGTGGTTGATCAATCAACGATCCTTCTCAATCACAGTTTGAAGCAGATGGTATGGTGGCCCACTAACCTTAGGCTCGATTCTATTGAAATGAAATGTGCGCACGCGTTTATAACTCCCACACAGTGCCAGACTTAGGAACTGTTTTGACAAATTTAATGGTGGAGTTTGCAGAAGGTTTTGTCCATCAACTCATGGGCTGGAAATTTCGGAATTATTTTAATTTAGAAAATATAAAAACATCTTATCTCGGCCAACGTGAGAACATCGGGTCCGGTCATCTTGCCATGTGTTTTGTGCATGAACATTTCTGTACTTCATGTACTTAGCTATCAGATGCAACATAGTGTTATCGGTTTTCCGAATATCAAAGATAAAAAATTAAATTACAGAGGGAGAAGTTTTATTTTAAAGGTGACGGCTTTACCAATAGAGAATTTTTCGAGTTTAGCACACTATTTTCTTTATTTGTATTTAAAATTATCCAAATATATTCTACTGATAAAACAAATCTAGGACAGTAAAGATCATAGATGATAATTTGCCTCAGCAGATTGTAAAGTACCTATGAAATCGAAAAAGTTTCTGTGCGACGACAAGCGGGCTGAGAAGGAGCGTGTTAGGTTTACTTACATGTAAATAAATTGGAAGTGAC
The DNA here is from genome assembly GCA_910592155.1 of Ypsolopha scabrella. Classification (NCBI taxonomy): domain Eukaryota; kingdom Metazoa; phylum Arthropoda; class Insecta; order Lepidoptera; family Ypsolophidae; genus Ypsolopha; species Ypsolopha scabrella. Next base: position 9,084,101 of record OU342968.1, on the reverse strand, counting down.
TAAATAGCCGTTAGCGGCTTCCTTATTTTTAATTTTATTCGACCGCTAGGGATTATTCTTGTTTCGGTCATGTACGAAATACAATTAGGAAACGTTACCGTGCAATGAGCGAAAAGAAACGTTTCCGAACGGTAATCGGACATCGCCCGAGTGAGATATTCGTTACCTATAATTTTGGGCGCTTTGTGTTAATAAGTGTTCATTTTGGTTATAAAAAGTATACAGAACAAGCCAACAAACAACAAACAATAATTTTTATTTCTGTAATGCAATCAAACACACAATTATATTAATACGTTTTTCTTATGAATTATGAGAATATAATACTTCTCAAGTTTCTGCTCTGCCCGAAACGAAATCCATTTTATATTCTTAAGATCGATGGTCCTAATAGTACTAATAGAGCTGTTAGAGCGTACCAGCTCAATGATCGAAATGTCCTAGTAGGGAGCGCTCTCTGTGTTGACCGAGCAGGCACAAGACTATAGGGATAGGTTGCGACGACGAGCAAAGCGAGGAGGAGAGGTTAGGTTGACATGTAATTACATATTAGGGAGCCGAGCGAAGCGGAGCGGAGCGAGGCGACCCCCGTAGTTTAAACAGAATTCACGATATGCAGAAAAAAACATTTTCCGAGCACTTTCCGATGACTTAGAGTTCAATAATTTATAAAATTAAAGGACCGCTTCCTTTTCCGACCTGTAATTGCAAATTGAACTTTATTAGTTCGTGCTAAGGAAGATATTCCAACAGCTAAATAATGACTTACGGTTTAATAATTTTAAAAATCAAAGGGCCGCTAGTGGTAGTTTACTCACTTCCAAGTAAATTTGTGGAGCGGAGCGAAACCAATAATTTTAATAGAAATATAAATTATGTTATGCTGGTTTCTACGATATGCCGACGACATAGACGTCTCTGCTTATTGCATCCTGCTAAGGCAAAAATATTAGACCGCAGACAGCAAACGTGGGTAACGACATTATATGTCCTATCAAATCAAATCATTTATTATCAGGCATCTATGTGGCCCATAGATAAATACCTTAAAAACTAACAAATATTACAGTATATTGATAATTACAAAATTGAGTTAGTTAATAAAGCTTATTAAGCGGCAAAGACCATTTTGATAGATGCATTAATGTGAAAAAATACGAAGCATCGTAAAATTAAAAATAAAAGGTCTGATAATATCACGACACACGTAAATTAACAAGAATACCCCCGTGCAGATATTTCAAACTGATCTTACGATTCCATAGTGCGGCTCTGCGCAGCTATATATCTATATAGAGATGACAGAATCAATTTGTGTGATATGTCCGACATAATTAATTTTAGCAACCGTTGACTTGATGGAGCTATCCTGGTGAATGAACTTGATTGTTTATTTATTTATATTGGTACAATTGTCGTCGGCCATTACCCACTTTCGCTAGTTACTATTTCGCCAATAGTTAATTGATCTCATGATCTGTTTAGTTATCTATCTGTAATGGTTGTCTTATTGAAATAATAGGTCTTTACCTATGATATTGCCGTTTTGTATGGAGAATTTGAAGAAAACTCAGTTTTCAGTACAAACGTTTTTCCATTATTTTAGGAATAACAAATCCAAATTTTACAAAACAAATTGTACGAGTATATGAATGAGACAACAAATATTATTACAATTAAAATTTTTAAAAGTGTCACATTTATAATTTATTACGAATCTTATCATGAAACGGATGACACTTAAGACAATCTGTCTTAAGATAATTTTAGTAATCAAACTGAAAATAAAAACGAAATTTAATACGAAGATATAAAAACAAATAATGGAAATAGCCATTGATTTACCTATTAGTAAGATGTATTAAGTGTTTGTACAGCTAGCAGTGCATGTGGACAACTTGCACAAAGCATTGAGATGTAGATTTACTATTTTTTTGATGATATGTCGTTGTCACATGAAATCAATAAGTAAAGTTAAGTTAACTTATGGTTGTGATTATTCGAATTGTTGAAATTTGAAGTTCATAAGGTATCAAGAAGCCCTTTTACATTATTTATTTATTTTATTTATTTGGTATTCCATCAGTGTTTTTCCTATTACTTTTACAATTACACAAAAAAAAAGTTAAAATATTTCGAATATAATAATATGTTTATTAAATACAAATATTTGTACACTGAGATAATAATAACAATAAAAAAATGATATTTTCGAAATATATTTCGGCCCAGTTTGGGGCCGGCAGTCGAATAAATGACAAATATAAAAAAATGACATAAAAATAATTTACTAATTAACCTAACTTTTTAGTTTAAGATCTACCACCCTGAGGTGGCGTTCTTCAGAAAATCTTACAAGAAAGAGGTTCAAGAGTATTTCTTGGGTGTAGCTGTGCAGTTATTTCGAAAAAACAATTTTTTTATTGTTATTATTATCTCAGTGTACAAATAAATGAAAAGCTCAATATGGCTAATAATATTATATATTTTAAATAGAAATAATATATTAAGTATAATATTTGAAATAAAACTCGACCAAAGGTATTAGGGTGTTACTTGGTCCTTGTTTTCTTCAACAGAGGCGATGACGTGGAGAATCGGAGCAGCGTGCCTGGCGCTGCTGGTGTTACCAGCTCTGACCAAGGAGATCGCTGATGATGCACAGAATCTCGAGGAGCTGCCTCAAGCTCAGCAGCCGGACCCTGAGCTCAACTATGATGACTACGATCCTTTAGAGGAAGGAGATGAGAATGGTCAGTCGAAAATTATTAAGTGTTATTTTTCATTTAATATCTTAAGAACCCGGTCCGTATTTTTCGTCTGTTTGATGCAAAGCATTATTTTAATTATTTTTCTTGTCATTGCCGCGATGTTTTTGTAAAAATCAGGGACATACACCAGTCCATATTGGCCATCTGAATTAAAATTTATTTGATTGAATTGTTTCTCCATTGCGCGTTATTTTGATATTATTAATAACGATTCTGAATAACGATTATGAATAACGATTCGGAGTAGGCTCGTAAGTAATAAAATAACTCGCAAAAGAGAAACAATTCAATCAAATAAATTCTAGGCTTTTATTTAGACGGCCAATATGAAGTGGTGTTGTCCCTAGTTTTTCCAAAAACATCGCGATAAAGGCCAGAAAAATATATAACATGTTGTTTTTCATCAAAGTTGTCGTCGTCGCGGACCGGGCTCTAAATAATGATGCGCAAAGTTTTACGTAAAAAAATACTAAAACCTAGCTTCTTTAGGATAAACGACCATTTATGTGAATGTTAATAATACAGTAGATTAATGTTGATGAAATTTTATTTTGCAGCTGTTTTTGCTGAGCGAGATTTTAGCCGTGCAACAATACCGTCTAGTAAGATCGTCGTGTTTTTTTATTCTTATTCTTATAACCTTCTCATACCCTAAGGATAACTTAAGTATAATTTGATTTGATTTGAATATAAGAACTAACGCCTGTCACCCAGAGGGGTAGGCAAAGACCAGAATTATCTACCATACGTATACGTGTACCTTTGCGTTTTACAATAACTTTTGTCAGCCCATTTTATCATTTTGACAACATGATATTTTATTAGTCTTATAATAATTTTCAGATCCTCGTCGCCCGCCACAACTACCAACTGAACGAGGTAATCTATATACTATTTTTTTAAATAATAAAGTAGTAAAAAAGTCGTTTCTTTACATTTGGTTTTATTTTGTGAAATTTTAAATGAAATGTGTTATTAGTTAGGCTAATAACCCATTTCATTTTTCATGTTAGGCTAAACCACAGTTTTTAGAATTTTTATTTGTCTGTTTGTCTGTCTGTATGTTCCGTTTTAACTCGAGAACCACTGATTTGGATGCGTTTTTTTTTATTATCGTCGTAGTGACCCTGGTCAACACATAGTCTATATGGAGTGTTCATAAAATAATGTCCAAGCCGGAAACCGGGCAAATATTGAATAAACGCTCTTTTAACTCGAGAACAACTCAACGGATTTGGATGAGTTTTTTTTATTATCATCGAAGTTACCCTGGTTAACACATAGACTACAAGGGGTGTTCATAAAATAACGCCCAAGCCAAAAACGGGGCAAAGATTGAATAAACGCGGGCGAAGCTGCGGGCAAAGGCTAACAAAAAATATATGTGGCTAGTTTATACAGAACTTCCTATTAAAATAAATCATATCACGTATATATTCGACGTATATCTCCGAGTACTGTCAGATTAGAGATTTTTGTTAAATATTCGCTAACATCGTGTAAGTAAAAAGTGAGCCCGCAGAACTTTTCTCGATTGTCTTTCCCTATCTTGTTCGTACCTAACTGGTAATTTAAAGTTGAACATATAAGTATATGGAGCAAAGCTTTCTGAAATCTTTCTCGAACTATCTTTATAAGTTTTATAAGTTTAAAAACTATCAACAGGTACTTCTCAAAGAGCATGATAAATTAAAGTTAATTTAGCTATTAACCTCTTTGAAATCGGTGGGCAATACATTTTTTTATTTTTTATGTTTTGCTGACAGGGTCAGTCCAGTTTTGTTTTTGCAATGTTTCGTGCTATGATATTCTATGGTTTATTTCGTCATTGTATTCTATGACTATACATTAAACTTTACATAAACGGAATCTGACAATCCTCTCTACAGCCAGACCTGGCCCGTGTGACTTTTTCTTATTCCCCACCGTAAAGAAAATTCTTGTACAAGAATATAATCGGCTTTTCTTGGATCTTCCTAACGCGTTAGGAAAACGCGTTTTTATAATGCTTTGAGGACTGGATTTTGAAAATGTGGCGATATGTAGACCTTGGAGGAGTTCATTTTGAGAAACATTGAAGCTATTTTTAGAAAAAATTACAGCTAAGAACTCTCGCAGCAACCTAAGTAAGGTGACTTTCGTTTATATAGCCAAATTCATACTGGAGACTCGGTAAGTGGTCAAGACCAAGGTTATTGAAGAGTTGCGAAAATTTCCTAAAGCTAGCTATTTGACACGGACAGTGAAACATGGGTTTTGTTTTACTAACGGTGATAAGATACGTACCGATTTTGGGCACGACCAATTAACGCGGCAAAAGATCCTTGTCGCACGCACTGCAAATTTGTGTAGATATTTAAAAAAACTACCTTTTTTAAGATATTTTAACCCCAAGTGCAGTTGGAAGAAAAGCAGACTATCAGCCTCATTTTTCATTACCTTATCGCTCGATATAATATTATTATAATAATTTTCTTTCCCCCTCAGTCCCCCCTCCGTCACGATGCATCGACGTGGGCCGCTCTTGGAGCGAGGGAGACAAGTGGAGGAGAGACAATTGCACGCTGTGTCAGTGCTACACCGGACGGGTTAACTGCTCCATTCTACCGGCTTGTTTAAATGGTGAGCTCGAGAGAAGCTTGGTTATTTATAAGCATTTTGGTTAGTTATAAGTAGAGGAACTAGCGTAAACAAGCCGATGGGAATCGTGTTAATGGACCCTTCGCCACTGGAATGTACTGTACAATACGTGGATTCTGAACTCAAAATATTGTTAGTATAATGATATTGACATTTTCTATACAGAATGACTTTCAAACAAACCCCGATAATTTTAGACGTTATTAAAAAACGTTAGTAGAACACATTTTTAATGTAAAAACAATAAAATTAAAAGTCAAAATATTATTAAAAATGTTACTTGGAAATAAAATTTATGGTTATCCTAGCCATTCCCATACGGAAAAAGTTGAAAATAGTCCAAAATAGTGGTTTCAATAATAAAAATATCTTCGCGCGATCTAATTATCTTATCTCTTCGGGTGACCAGTGACCATGATTTCTTTGGATTCTACGAAAATCTACAAAGGGCTCCAACTTTAAAAAATAACTATGAATAAGATTTTGATATAATTGATATTTTGTTCTATTACACCAAAAGATTATATTTGGAAGTATTGAAATTATTCAATTTGGAGTCTATGTAGAATTCACTCTTTACTAAAATGGCTGTAGGACTGAAAGGTATAAAATAAAATAAAAGATTCCCTCATACTGCATAAAGTCATGATTTAGATGTTCCTCTCTTATAAAGTAAAATAACTATGATAGTTACATCATACTATATAGGTAAGAGTATATAAATATATGTTCATTCAACTTTACAAAAGCTTAAAGCTTTTTCAGAAAGCTTCCAGCCAGTGCCGGATTTAGAATTTTCTCAATTATAGGCCATCTCACTTTGTGCCGCCTATGCCTCCCGTTTTTTACCTACCTTAATCACTTACTTCCTAGGCCTTTTTAAGTAACGAACAATTTTACGTACCTATTTAAGTGGGTACGTTAGGTGCCTAGGTATTGAAAATTGAACTGAAAGAATGAATTAGTCACAAAATTTAAGTGTGTATAATGAAACAAAAATTACGTTTTTTTTCGGGATTTTTTAAAGGCAAAATCATTTCTAATGTCATCATAGTTAATGTTCTTAATTATATCTGCCTTTAGAAGCGTCAAAGAGTTTAGTAATCTAATAAATTTAAACATTTTACCTTGCAAAAGGTCGGGTATCTGCAATTTTTGGAAATGTTATTCTAGTAGAGGCCTTCATTTAAAAATGCAAGTTCCTGACCTTGGGGTGCTGCCGGGGGCTCTGCCATGTCTATAAAACAATATAAATTTCGACATTTTTTCATCAGTTTTTATTTAATAAATCCCAAACGTTGTTTTCTAAAGTAATTGACTAGACTAAATGCGCTACAATTTGGTATTTGAATCATCTTTGTTTACTTAATAGTTACCAAGATACGATACTTCAAAATATAAGCAGTTAGGACTAATTCCACAAAATTTAGATTTCTTTTACATTTAATTAAAATAAATCCTGAACTCTAGGTTTTACTGAAAAAGATTTTATCAGAAATATAAACTAGACTTAATGCACATACATAATTTTTTTAAAGAATATGAAACTTGCAAAGTCTCTGCCGATATTATTATATTTTGAAGTATCGTATCTTGATAACTATTAGGTATATAAAGATGATTCAAATACCAAACTGCAGTGTATTTATTTAGTCTGTTTAATTACTTCAGAAAACCATTTGGCAATAAGCCCCAAAGTTTGGGATTTATTAAATGAAAACTGAAAAAACGACGAAATTTATATTGTTCTAAGGACATGGCAGAGCCCCCGGCAGCACCCCAAGGTCGAGAACTTGCATTTTTAAATTAAGGCCTCCACTTGTGCAACATATCCAAAAATGGGAGATACCTGACCTTTTGCAAGGCAGGTATCCTTTTTTCATAAAGATTACGTGAATTATAGATTTTCTTGTGATAATGAAGACCTCTGGTTCACGAGCTTTAGACACGAAAAGCTTCTTTCTCCCGAACAATTTGTGGCTGGAGTCCAAAGTGCAAAGCGCGATGCGAAGAGCTATATCTAAGTTCGGATAAATATTGCACTAATTGCTGGTTCTTCAAAAATTTAGAGATATATATAGTAAAGTAAGGAGGTTGATTCTGGTTTTTCAGCAGTCTTGTCAAAGAAAATATGACTTTGAAAATGAACACATTCCTGTATCGAATCATCCTCTCAATCATTGCAATAATATTGCACAAAAGATTTAGCTTTTTTCTTTAATCTTTTTGTAGAAAGATTAACCAAAGCGGTCTAAAATCAAAAATGTTCTCTGAAATTGACGCAAGCATTTGGCCTTTTTTCTAATTCTGTTCCCAGAGTATCAATTATGACCCAAAAGACTCTTCGAGTTTTACTTAAATTGTGCACGAACTTGACGGCTTACTAAAGCGTGCGAGTGCCCGCTAAAATCTGCCGCCCCCTAGGCAGCGGCCTATACGGCCTAATGGCAAATCCAGGACTGTTGGAAGTCTTATAAGTGGCGTGCTACTAATTTATCATAAAATGATATTATTGTCCAGCATCAAACCCAAAGTTAGGCCCATCTGGTTTTCTTGCCCTTCTTTCCAGATTGGTTGTAATCGAACGGGCAGGATTTTGTCCCACAAAATTAGTACTTATATATGTACAATACACTCAAATATTCAAGTACATTTATGTACTTTATCTTCTATATCTTTCAGGAGGATTCATTAGTCCGGTGACGGAATCCACTGGGACGGCGGAGGCGGGGCTGTTTTCCCAATAAAAAAAAAACATTTTATAGAATCATGTACTCATTCTCATCAAGCAGCAACAGATCAACTGTTTTCCTGATATAAAGAATAATGTATTTAGAGAGACCAAAATAGTCTACAGCTACTCTGTTTCAATAATTATACTCCATCAAAGTTTATTATCACCTTAACTACTATTAATGTACATCACAGTCCCAATTTACAATCAACTAAGATTTCTTGCTAAGCAGTAGGTACTTTTATTAGAGTAGCTTATAGAAACATTTGATTTTTACCAGACTTGTATTTTTATCAGAAGAAGCCTTGCAACTATTTAATATATCAAAGTTTCGTTACTATTATTAAAAGGAAAGTCACATTCTTAAGTGTCTAGTACATAAAATAATTTAAATCTCATAAGGTTTTCTGCAGTCCTACAGAACCCTAATTCTCGACAACCAATTTATAAATGTAATCATCTAGTTGTACATAATATTATTTAACATTGAGTTAAGCCAAAAATATACCCTCGCCTTGTTGTGAACTCTTTACAATTAAATTAACACTAATTTGCTTAGGTTAACGGGAGATCTAGAACTTAGGATTCTTAGAATATTTGTCAGGGTCAGGTTAGGTCAGTCTCATCCCTTACTACTCTAAAAGAACTAGGGTTACTAACTGAGGTGCATAACGTAAGGTCCTGTCCACCATTAGCGATCACATTTGGCCAAGTTACTGATCAAAACATCTGTATATAGGTATCTAGGAGATAATAAGTAGCTAGGTTTAAGTAGGTAGGTTTATTTAGCTAGGTTGATTTCAGTTAGGTAGGTTTAGGCTAGATGTTACAGAATATATTGTTTCTCCGTTAAAGTGAGTGGACAGAAATTTAGTATGTATTTTTTAACTTATTTTACTAAGTAAAGAATAACAAAGATTTTTTTTTCACTACCTAAAAGTTGCTAGAAGATATTACTTTATTAATAAATCCGCCTTTGTAAAATGTTGTGTATTCTTAACTTCGTAACGTATTTAGCTATATTTCGTTGAACAGAAAGTGCGTCTATTAATTCCTTAAATTTATATATTATGTTGCAGGATAATCATAAATAAGCGAATTAATCCAACAATCCATTCAGAGTGCTTTTATTTGTTAAGATCTTAACTTTTTTCATATTTTGACTGACCACAGAAAATTGAAATCCTTATCACAACTACGGAACCATACTCATATACTAAACCACGTACATCTTTTACTATACTCCTTTCAGCACAAACAACTAGAAGACCAACATACAACGCCGGAGCCAGCCCAACAGTTTCAGTACGAGGAGTGGCAGGTCTACCGGGAGACGAAGGGCCGAGTGGGCCTCCTGGCGCTCCGGGTGTCAGCGGGGTGCCTGGTGCTCCCGGGCTACCGGGACCTGCTGGCCTGCAGCCTGATGTAAGGGTCCAACATTTAAAACGTACCACAACAGAAAGCACCTGTTCCTAATTTTCAGCAAAGACTATAAGGTCGCAACACATGAATGTGTTTTTTAGGACATTCGGGCTAAGCCCACAGTTCTATGTCCCCAAAAATTCATTGAAGAATAGCATAGACGCGGATCTAGGATTTTACTTATGTATCTCCTAGAAAACTCGTAGGCGAAAAATAAGTTAAAATTTTCGTTAGTTTTTTTTGTGTTGTTGTAGGTATCAAACTTTTATATCTTCTGTGATGTTGATCAAAACTTCACTGGAAGTGAATGTTCTCAGTGTCTCGCACCTTTTGTTCGGCAAATTTGTAAAGGCCATCCAACCATCCGTCAGCCTGAGTTCGTCCAATGCAATTTCCAAAATTTCACTACTCTTGGCGGTCTTCCTGGAAGAAATGCCCATACACAAACGCCGGGCAGGCGGGTTGGTGAGCATGGTGCCGAAACCATCACACCAGTGACGCCGCTGCCCGTCACTAGTCTGTTTTAAGGCCTGGCAATTAGGGATGGATATACCGCCATCCATCGGTCCCAGGCAATGGTGGGCCGCCTGGTTTTGCCTGAGAGCTGTTCTCTTACTCTCCCCCGAATAACTTCAGGAGGATTTGCGAGTAAGATGGTGGTACCTCCACAGTCGAGCTCGGCATCAGCTCTACCACCTACATAATTAGACTATATAATTATGTAAATAATTTGAATATTTTGCTAAAAATGATGATTGTTATACAGGTGAATGCTTATTTGGCTCAACTGGCAGCGAGCGCTGGTGGTGACAAGGGACCAGCTTTCGATCCGTATCAATACATGCAGGCTTCAGTTGGTTCTCCAGGAATACGAGGCATTCCAGGTAGGAATTATTCGTCAATTTTGCTAGTTTTTAACCCGAATATTAGTTACACAGTGTTTGATACACCTAAACTTCTTTGTTTGAAGGACCCCAAGGTCCGCCTGGCCCGCAAGGTTTCCAAGGTCCACGAGGAGAGCCTGGCGAGCCGGGACTACCGGGGCCGCAGGGGCCACCCGGTGAACGAGGACCTCAAGGATTGGCTGGCAAAGATGTATTTTTTGTTTACCTAGATATTTCTTTCTGTTGCAAATAAAAGGCCCTGCTACAGTTCAGACAAGAATACCGATCATACGAGGAGCGTCTGATTTTTAATGCAAAAATGAGACCGGTTACTTAAGCGTCGTACGGCTTGTGTATTCTTTTTTAAATTACCGCAGTTCAAATGTTCATGTTTGTTTTTTCTTTGGTTCGTAATTGTATTCAAAATGGTAGAAGAAAAGAGTAAATTATTTAAAATTGACTAACGTGCTATCATTAAATTCCTTACTAAAGGAATTTACCAACGCAAATCAAACAAACAGCGCATGTTTTATGTATTTTGTGATATACATTATCGTCGTAAAGTCGAAGCAATTTAAACATGATCTTGAGAGCCTGGAAAATGATCTTCGTAGTCATCGAAATATTATTCGATGCTCGTAGTACTTTCATCTGTTTTCATCACCCTGCTAAAATATTCATGTAAAGGTTGATACAGTTTAGGTAATAAATATGACTAATGTCTAAAATGTAAAGTGCTTAAAGACCTTAATGTTTGTCTTTTGTTAGGGATCACCTGGTGAAGATGGTGAACCGGGCCCAGCTGGAATACTTGGCCAACCTGGGCCTCGTGGAATTCCAGGGATCCCTGGCATTCAAGGGTTAAAGGGACATCGCGGTTTTGACGGAAAAGATGGTTCGAAGGGTGATCAAGGACCGCAAGGTGATAAAGGACCTACTGGATTACCTGGGCAAATGGGGCCAGCTGGGCCTATTGTAAGTATATATAGAATTCAAATTTATCATGAATTACTTCTAAGATAAAAAAAACTTTTAATATTTTTTTTTCTTATCAGGGGCCTGTTGGGCCTCGTGGTGAAAGAGGACGTGAAGGTCCGCCGGGTCCTCCTGGTATGCGTGGGGTTGATGGAGCAGGTGGACCTCCGGGACCCATGGTACGTGTATTTTTTATTATCTTATGTAATTACGCCTATCTTCTTTTTCCTTTTCTTTCGCCTTTTCCACATCTATCAATTTAGCTACACAAGTTGTTTTATTCCGGGTGCTTTTCACATGGTCCTTCTTCTTATAATATTTTAGCATATTTTATCAAGGTTTTGGGTTTCCATGCAATTTATCCATATACCCACAGCCCCCGGATAGAGATTCTGCGTAGAAACAACCCGAATTATTAATATTTTTGATATTTCCAGGGCAATGTGGGCAAACCAGGTTCACCAGGATTCCCTGGGGCACCAGGACTAAAAGGTGAACAAGGTAGTGTCGGACCAAAAGGAAGTCAAGGTCTTCAAGGACCCCGTGGTGAATCAGGTCGGCCCGGCCAACCAGGAGAGGCAGGTGCCCAAGGCCTTGCAGGAAGAGATGGTACGCCAGGAGAAAAAGGTGTTCACGGACAAGCTGGACTGCCTGGGCCTCAAGGATTCCCTGGACCTCGTGGTACTCCTGGAGTAGCCGGTGACCCGGGTATTCCTGGGTCAAAAGGCACGCCTGTAAGTTATTTGCACATTTATTTTATGTAACATCCATACAAACACTTAAGTTGTATATAAATAAATATTATTTGCAGGGCCAACCTGGTGATCGAGGGTCAAAAGGTGATTTTGGGCCCAGGGGAGAACAAGGTGCACCAGGACCACGTGGTCTTCCAGGTAGTATAGGCCCTGAAGGCAAACGAGGAAAACGTGGGTTGAGAGGCCCAGCCGGTAGTGTTGGACCTCAAGGTGATAGAGGATTACAAGGAATGAGAGGTATACCTGGCTCTGATGGTCCAATGGGTTTAAAAGGAGCACCTGGGGAACGTGGCAATGTGGGACTGCCTGGTACAAAAGGGAGCACCGGGGACGCTGGCCGAGCAGGGCCGCAAGGATTGCAAGGTCCCAGGGGAATGGTAGGACGGCCTGGAATCACTGGCAAAACTGGGCCTCTTGGAGAACGAGGTATACCTGGAGCCGACGGAAGACCGGGTGAACAAGGACAACAAGGTATTCAAGGACCTCCTGGGCCTATGGGACCCTCTGGAGAAAGAGGATTGCAGGTAAGACTTTTGTTTTGTTTGTTTGTATACATTTTTATAGGTTTGGTACAAAATGCAAGAAACAGTTCGCGTCGCGCGAACGGCACTCACTCTCAATAGCTTGTTTTTTCCATACGATATAAGAGACCATTTATACATGGTCATACATATCGGTAAGTGTCGTGAATTCTTTATGCCACGCGTGTTTATGCAGATAAGACTAAGCTCTTTAAGTTTTACAATATAAAAAAGCTTTTGATAATTTACATATTTTTAGGGAGAATCCGGTAAAGACGGTGAGGCGGGTCAACCAGGCCCATTCGGTCCTAAAGGTGACGCAGGAAGAGATGGCAGCCAGGGCCAGCAAGGACCTCAAGGTCCTGCAGGAGCCGCTGGTGAAAGAGGACCAACTGGACCAGCTGGACCCACTGGATTCCCAGTAAGATAGATAAGTTATTATTTATAAAATCAATTGATTTAGGCTTCATTCCCATTATGTTAAAACATTTATGTTATTTAGGGAATGCCAGGTGCTGCTGGTTTACCTGGCTCTCCGGGCAAAGAGGGTGAGCCCGGTCTAGCCGGACCAGCTGGGCCACCAGGTACTGCTGGACCAAGAGGCGAAAGAGGTTTCCCTGGGGAAAGAGGTCTTTCGGGGTTAACTGGCCCACAGGGAGAGAAAGGCGAGTCTGGCAGTCAGGGACCAGATGGACCAACGGTAATAACTTAAAAATTCATATCAATATAATTACTATCCGTTTCAGATGCTTTTGGGATAGTACCTTGTCATATCTGATGGCTGTATGCGTTAGCAATAGCAAAGTTGACGGATGTGCGTAAATGAAAGACATATAGAACGTGTTTTTTTACTTGAACAACCAACACCAGGCTCAAGATACAAAGGCTCTTCAAAATCACCTCTATTGCTAGACTGTTAAGAGTTTAATTAAGTGTGTCAGATACCTAAGCCAAACCAGTGCTAAAGACATACGATACTTACACATTGTTGTTGAGACAATAGGTCCTAGCGACTGGTAATTTTGGGTCAAGTATAAAAACACGTACTTTGGTGTGCTAACGCACACAGGCAAAAGGTTCTGTCCTAATAGCATTTGAAACGGATAGTACATAAACTTATTATTTATGTCAATGATAATTCTATATGAGATTATATCAACATTTTCATATCTCTCGTTTAAAAGGGTCCAGAAGGCCCAAGAGGAGCAAAGGGACATCCGGGAGCTCCAGGAGCAATGGGATTGCCAGGAGTTAGAGGACTAAGTGGCTTACCAGGAGAAAAAGGTGACAGAGGAGCTGCTGGCCCGCAAGGAAATGATGGCCCTCCTGGTCGTCAAGGAGAACAAGGCCCACAAGGTCCAGTTGGGTCATCAGGGCCCCCCGGAGAGCCAGCTGAAAGAGGAGAGCCCGGTGTTGCCGGTGCTCCTGGAGAATCCGGGGCCCCAGGATCCCCTGGGGAAAGAGGTTCACCTGGACCTCAGGGTTCACCAGGGTTCCCTGGACAACCGGGTCTCACTGGCATGCCAGGTTTGAAGGGAGACAGAGGATACGCTGGCTCTAGGGGACAACAAGGAGCACCAGGAATTCCTGGTAAGTGAATAAGGAGACTAATAATTACTAGTACGGACGTTCTTATTTATCCTTTATTTATCTTCGCAAAGTATCTTATAAGTTTCTAACTATTATGCTTTGGCCGCAACTTCATCAGCATGAACCACCGATAAAGTAACCTTTTTGTTTTTAGAAGGTATTTTATGTGCGGATGCCAGCATGACAGGCAATTGCTGCAGCTGTCTGTACCCCTCCTTCGCGTTTACTAATTATTGAGGAACTTCTGCAGAATACTTTTTTAGCAATAATACATCCGATTACAATCTTCCTTTTTCATTTATCGTCATACGACACAATTTTTAATACGGTAGTAAATATGCCTGTCTGCACAAAGTGAGACCTGATATACAACTGGTTACTAACCCTCCCAATTGCTTTTAAGGTAAAGTCGGTGAGCCAGGGCTGAGGGGATTAGCAGGACTACCAGGAGACAAGGGAGCGCGTGGTGAACAAGGGCACAAGGGTGAAGCTGGACATGCTGGTCTGCCTGGTAGACCTGGTGATTTGGGACCACCGGTAATAATAAATGCCGTCAATTTTAATTTTATTAATAGTAGATTGATGCACCGAGCGGAAAGTGACTTTTATTTGCATCGAGTTAGCGAACGAGCGAGGGCTCTCAAATACAAATGCAATAAAAAAAAACACTTTCTTTAGGTTCCTAATCTGCTTTTCTTTCAACTGCCGAATAATAAACTGAGCTCAAATAAGTAAGAGAAACAATAATTTATTTTTAAAAAGTACAATTTTATTGAACAATGCTTAAATGCGAGGTTCAAGCTTTGCCTGTTCTGCTTTGGAGTGGTGCTTGGTGCATTCTATTTAGGCAAATAATAATGAAGTTATAGCGTAGTGGAAGTAAGAGATGTTTTAAAGAAAGAGCTGTAAAAGGAAGTATTAGGTACATAATTCAGTTTACACCTGCACAGGTAACCAGCACACGAACCATCGGAAATCGTAATATCTTATTAAAGTGAGTTAGTAGACCTTTATTGGAAAGTACTAATTAAACATTTTATACGTGTCCAGGGACCACAAGGAAGCACAGGCCCAGCAGGCGCCCCTGGCATTCTTGGTGCTAAGGGAGCTACAGGAGACTCCGGCAGGCCCGGCCCACCTGGTCCTATTGGTCTTACTGGATCTGCAGGTCCTGATGGTCCTAAAGGTGAAAGAGGAAGTGAAGGCGAGGTTGGACCTCAAGGTCTGACTGGGCCTGCTGGACAACCTGGAGAGAGAGGACCAAGTGGCTTGCCTGGGTTGGCTGGGCCACCTGGCTCACAAGGGCTTCGTGGACCACAGGTACTGTATAGTAATAAAACTGGTCAAGTGCGGTACGACTTGTGCCCTGATGGTTTCGTACCATTAAGTATATCAAACAAGTTTATCGTCGGTAAATTTACAAAAACTCTTCTCTCGAAATCACAAATTTTACAGGAGAGAGAAAAAATAAATACATAAATCACTGTTATGTATTGAAAAAACATGAAAATGTTTTGGGCATGAAAACTTTGTATTTGTATTAATATTTTGTTATGTTTTGAGTACTTAGTAATTTTTTCAGGGATTATACAACATGATAAGACAAAATATTTCACATTAAGGTTGTATCAGTAGGATTCATTAATAAAAAAATATATAAAATTTTAGGACAGACAACATATTAGCTTCATCAACTTTTTTTAAAAGTTACAAGTTAATAGTTCTTTTTAAGCTCTGTATAATGAAACTACAAAAGAAAATTAGGGTTCTTCAGGAGTGAAGCAGGACCACAATTTGAATTAATCTGTCGAGTCACAAATATCAGTCTGAAAGACATAGGAGAAAATCAATGCAGTCATGCAATGTGTTGAATATAAAGTGACTTTGCATGATACAGCCAAATTAATACTGGAGACTGGAGGTCTTGCCAAGATTTAACAGGCTTTTTGCAAAAAACAAAAAAAAAATGTGCCCCCTATTCTTGTTTATGATCATGCATGAGTCAGTATAGGAAGCCTAAATTATATTTTGCGTATTTCACAGAAGGGGTCATTGCACTTTGGTCCTGACCCCCTACAAAGTCTCCAGTATGAATTTGGCTATATCATGCAAAATCACCATAAATACTGTAAAATTCTAATATACTTAAATCAATTAATAAAGTCATAAAATAATTAAAATCATATTTGGTTCTCGAATGTATTTCCAACCTACGCGACGCATGCACATAATGCTGTAGCTTTGGCTTCGTAGAGCGTCTTCTCTGTCATTGAATTAGTTTTAATGCTTCTTTCGATGGTCGATGTCTTTTTTTATCATTATAAAGGTATTTTTAACAAAATATTTCATCATCATCATCATCATAAATACTTTATTGCACAAAAAAATAAGTACAAAAAGGCGGACTTAATGCATAAAGCATTTTCTACCAGTCAACCCACAGATGGTACAAGATAAATAGGTAGGTGGGCGTGCAAGAAGAGTAAAAACTTAAAAATTACAAATTAAATGAAGATACTACTCTAAATTAATAACTATAGGTAACAATACCTAAAAAGAATATATGTTAATACATAAATAAATACAAGTTTTAATAAGTATATTGTAAATAAATACATAAATAAATACATACCATGACTGCAAAAAATAATAAGAATTAAAGAAGTTCATATTTGTGTGTTTTTGGAGAGGTAGTGTCTGTGCACAGAATACTTAAAGGAGTTACGGGAGGGGGCTTTTCTGACATCGTCGGGAAGTTCGTTCCAGAGACGAACAGCAACCACACTAAAAGAATTGGATACAAATCCGGAATGATGCAAAGGAATCGAGAGAAGAAGGTTATTTGAGGATCTGAGCATTCTATCGTGATTGTCAGACAAGAGATGTATCATTGACTTGAGGTATGAGGGGGTATTTGGATCGGTAATTATACTATAAAGAAGGCAAACAATTCTTAGGTTTCTACGGTCGTGAATAGGAAGCCAGTTGAGTTTTGCACGAAACTCTGAAACGTGGTCATATTTCCTCAAGCCAAATATGAAACGGATGCAGGTGTTAAGCAAGCGTTCCAGTTTATTGAGATGCTCTTCTTTAGCATCCAAGTAACAGGTAACTAAGTTTAATTCCTTGTTGGAAGAACGTAAAGAAGATCGTAAGTATATCCAATTTCTTGAAAATAAGATTGAAATCCTGGAACGAAACGGCCGTTTATCCTCCGTAGAAATTAGAAATGTGCCACAAAAAAAAGGTGAATCTAAATGTGATCTCCTAGAAATAGTCCAAAACACGGGAAAAGCTCTTAACGTATCGGTAGAGATGACAGATTTTAGAAATGTTTATCGCATTAATACCCAAACCGAAGGTAACAAACCAATTATTACGGAATTCGCATCTGTTTTTACAAAGGACAAAATTTTATCAGCTGTCAAAACCTACAACAGAACAAACAAAGACAAGAAGTTTAACACATCGAATATTAAAATTGAAGGTCCAGAAATACCTGTTTATATTGCAGAGAGTCTTACATTCAAGACAAAGAAACGGTTTTCTATGGCTCGAGAATTTGCAAAGCTGCACCAGTACGCTTTTTGTTGGACCTCCAACGGCACCGTGTTTTTACGCAAAGCGGAAGGAGAGCCAGCATTGCGTATAACCAACGAATCAGACTTCGAAAAGCATGAAAAACCTCACTTACCTCATAATTGACTAAATAGTGTACAAATTCGCGTAGTTAGTACTTTTGTTTTGTATGCATTGGTTTTTTTTTGTAACTTCTCAAATGTAAAACTGCAAGATCCTGCACTGAAATTGTACAATCACACATTATATCCATACTTACACATTATTACACTTATACAAGTTTTCACACACCACCAACACTTGGGCACATATTACACAACACACTCTACACTTACTAAATTTAGTACTTATGATGATAATTTATCCCCCTTGAAATTTTACTCTCATTATAACTATTTCATACTTTTACTATCGTATAATATTTCTTTTACTGTCCCCGTTAATCTGAGACATTTTTACTTTAACCGTCACGTTCGATAGTACATATATAGCATCTGATATAGATAATACAGGAGATATTCGGTGCAGCTATATAGAAGATCATACTAAATGCTGTCAAATTCTTAATTGTAATAAGTATAATGACAAAGCCCTAAGTATTCTTTCAGTTAACATAAGAAGCATTAACTGTAATCTTGATAACTTCCTTGTATACATTTCTGGTTTTGATCTGGCATTAGATATCCTGGTATTCACTGAATGTAGAATAAACAATAACTTTACACCACCACACATTAACAACTATAAGATGTTTGAAACTAAAAACAGTATCAATCAAAACGACGGAGTGGTAGTTTATGTACGGGAAGTGATCAAAGTAACGTCAAGTGAGCCTTCTGTTAAAGATGGAAACTGTATTCTACTAAACTTGTCAGATGAATATACCATTTTATGCTCATACAGACCCTATCATAGAGAACAACGTGTTCCCACTGACCCTGCCTTATACATAAACTCTCTAAGCGATATTTTACAATCCGTTAAATCTAGAAATGTTATTCTTGTTGGTGACATTAACTTCAATACTTTGCCAAATAACCAGTGTCCCATAGTTCATGATTATCTTAACCTTATGGCTTCTTTTGGACTTAGACAGGGTATTGACAAGCGAACGAGAAAAATGTCATGCTTGGATCATTTTATGATCAAATCTATTCACCAATGCCAAACGCTAGTTTTCCAGGAATTTACTGACCACTCCCCTATTCTACTGTATATAGATAGGGCACAGGTAAAACATAATTCTAGCATATAAAAAAAAATAACGGTACACTATGAATCTATTGGAAAAACTTTAATAAAAGAAAAGTGGGATGATCTCTACGAGGAACCCGATGTCGGCAAGATGATCTGCAATATTTTAATTACGCGGCTTCAAAATATAGTCAGTGCTAACACATCTACTATTACAGTGCCTAAAAATAAACAACCCTTGAAGCCTTTGGACTAGTCCGATCAATACGTAAAAGAGACCGTTTGTATAAGAAAACAAAAAAATCCCCGGTAAACATAGATATAAAATTAGAATACATAAAATATCGAAACGCTTGTAATAAAATTATAAAAAACACTAAAAAGGAATATTATCAGTTACAATTTGAGAAAACTAGGCATAATATTAAGGGAACATGGAACGTAATAAAAGAAGTATGCAATATGCAAAGTAAAAATGTACCATCGCTTGAACTTTTAAAACTAGAGAAGACACCACTGGATTCATTAGACCAAGTGAACAAGTATTTTACATCAGTTGGAAAATCTCTAGCTACTAGCACACTTGAAAAAATGGGATTAAGTGATCTCGACCTTGCTAAAAAAGCAACAAAACATAATGCGCCAATTTCGTCTATGTCATTTTCACCTACAGACCCTGTTGAAATGAGAAACCTTATTCTAAGGCTTAAATCCGAAAGTGCTCCTGGATGGGACTCTATTTCAGTTAAAATATACAAAACTTTCTGTGATCAACTTCTGATACCTATTTCATATATCTGTAACCTCAGTTTATCAACGGGTGTTTTTCCAGAACTCTTTAAGATTGCTGTCGTTTGTCCCATCTACAAAGGAAGTGACAGAAATCTACCGACTAATTATAGACCCATCTCTCTGCTGACTACCTTTTCCAAAATTCTGGAAAAGGTTGTCAACTTGAAACTGGTGAAGTTCCTTGAAAACCATAATCTGCTAGCCGATAATCAATACGGTTTTAGAAGGGGGCGATCTACTGATGACGCTGTGGTTAAACTGACAACTCTAGTAACTCGTTATTTAGATGCTGGAAATAGATGTCTTGGTGTCTTTCTTGATCTTCAAAAAGCATTTGATACCGTGTCTATTTCCTTTCGTGTCGATCCTTTTAGCGAGACTAGAAAATGCTGGCGTCAGAGGTCAAGCCTTGTCCTGGTTTGAGAGCTATCTCACTAGCAGAAAACAGTATGTGAGGGTCGGTGAGCATACAAGTCGTAGAAATATCTGTTCGTACGGTGTGCCACAAGGTAGTACACTTGGACCCACACTTTTCTTGCTGTACATCAACGAGCTTTGCTCTATTGATATCAACGGCGCTGACTTATTGATGTTTGCGGATGACACCGTTATTCTGTTTCACGATAAAACTTGGAGTGAGGTCAAGACCCTGGCAGAAAGTGGTCTGGGTAGAGTGACTGCGTGGCTTGAAGACAGTCTTCTCTTTCTCAATACACAAAAAACAAAATATATATGTTTCAGTAAAACAGAAGTGTGTAGTCCAGACGACTTTGAATTAACTATTCATACATTCCCTTGCAATCGTGGCCAAACTGACAGTGATTTTATATGCCAATGCACTTCGCTCGCACGTTCGCAATCCATTAAATATCTCGGGATAATTATTGACGATAAGCTTCAATGGGGTGCTCATATTGCGGCTACATCTGCAAGAGTAAGAAAACTCATCTACATCTTTAAAAATTTACGGATGGTTGCTGATCATAAATTACTCATCCAGACATATAGAGCTCTCTGCCAGTGTGTTTTGGGTTACTGCATTTGTTCTTGGGGTGGTGCAGCAAAAACAAACCTTATAGAAATTGAAAGAGCACAACGTGCAGTGCTAAAGGTTATTATGTATCTGCCATTTCGCCACTCCACAACTTTGGTCTACGAACAGGCAGAAGTTTTATCAGTGCGTAAACTTTTTATTTTTCAAACAATTCGGAGGTATCATAGAACAATCGTTCCAAATATCCCAGACACCAAGAAACGAATACAACGTATCCCTGTTTCTCGAGTGCAAAGTGAATTTGCTCGCAGGAACTTCTACAATATTGCTCCCCGACTATACAATATATTTTTTAACAAAAATCTCTGTGTAAAACATCTTAACAATTTTAAGGTTAAATACGAAATACTAGACTGGCTTCACAAATTGAGTTACGATGACATTGAAACTTTGATAAAAACTAAATCTTAACATGTTTAAAGTTGACAATATTTATTTTTTTCTTTCCATTTTTTTTTACATTTTGATTCTTGGAAAGGAGAAGAGGAAGGGAAAGGAAAAGAAAAACATCATAAGTCAAAACACGACAATACA
This sequence comes from Ypsolopha scabrella, assembly GCA_910592155.1. NCBI lineage: Eukaryota > Metazoa > Arthropoda > Insecta > Lepidoptera > Ypsolophidae > Ypsolopha > Ypsolopha scabrella. The sequence goes on along the minus strand of OU342968.1, from coordinate 9,062,656 downwards.
TTTTCTCATTCACACACACACACATACCCTCACTCAATATTTACAAGGTGAAATTCAATCAAACGACCAAATTTACACTGGAGACTCGGTTAGTAATCATGAACAAAGTTCAATGACCCTTCAGGTGAATTTCGAAAAAAAAATTTTTTTTGCCCCGTAGTGCCTGTACTAGGAAATTGTACTGAACTAGTCCAACCAGTACGGGAGCAAAAAAATTCATTTTACGAATTTGGCCAAAAGGATTACTGAACCTTGTTCCTGATCACTAACCGAGTCTCCAGTATGAATTTGGTCGGTTGATTGAATTTCACCCTATATACGCCCTCATCCAATTACGTACACGAACACATTTTCACTCTACACGCACACACCCACACAAACACAAACACATCTCACACACACACACACACATAAATTCAGTTTATTTAGATGCGTATATTTAGAAAAACTTCATTAATTATAATTTATTTTTATTACTGTTCTTTTTGATTTAGATTAAAATTTGTAAAGTACCATTTAAGCACTCTTAAGTATAAATTTTCTAAAATGTTTTGGATAGAGCCTAATTTCCACTTCACAAGGATACTTTATGTGGAAATTAGTGTTTTTGTTTACTGTACAAATTTTTATGTAATAAAGAAATTTTCATTTTCATTTTCATTTAATACTCCAAGCGAAAAAACGCGCAGTCCGAGAGGGGCGGATTCAGCGCAAAAGAGATAAAAGCATGTTTTTTAACTTTATAAAAAAAAATTGCTAGCAAAATTTCCATAGTCTAATATCTAGATATTGTTAAAACCCATCTAATAAAATATGTTTAAGTTCTGTACATGATCCTTATTCGTCAAAAGAGGAGATAAAGTGTGTTTGAAGACCTCATTTCAATCATTATTTCTATCGAGAAAATTGACCCAAACGTGTTTTCCAAAAATAAAACCCTAGATTATATAGTCAAAATATAATGTATAAAAAAATCGTATACGTTATGAAATACACAGAAACAAAGCATCCATATATTTTTTACATAGCCTCTTAAGTAGTTTTTATGAACCAAAAAAACAAACGTATGGTTACGATATGCAACATGTATGCAAGACTGCAAAATAAAGTTGCGTGATTAAGTATGCATTTTACAAGAAATATACCTACATAAGGTTCAAGATTTTATTTTGCGAAATTTGCAAAAAGTGTTATCGATCCGTGTTACTGATCAGTTGATCACTTACCAAGCCTCTGGCTGTATAAACTAAAGTCACCTTATAAATTGACTTTATGAAAATTTTAGGGTGAAAGTGGAGCACCAGGAAAACCCGGTGCAGACGGAGCTCCAGGACCTGTTGGGAGCCCAGGTCTTCAGGGACCATCTGGACCTATGGGAGAGCCTGGACCAGAGGGTCGCTCCGGCAAGCAAGGACCTCCCGGAATATCAGGACGGCCTGGAGATAAGGGGCCCTCTGGGCAACCAGGTCAATCGGGACCATCTGGGCCTCCCGGATTACAGGTAATGGAATTAAACTTTAAGAAATATTTATGTTTCAGAAAACGTTTGAAATTTATGCAATCTGATAATTATTTTTATCTAGGGACCTGCAGGGCCATCGGGCTCACCCGGACAAGCTGGTGAAAGAGGACCACGGGGTGAAACCGGACCACAGGGTGCAGATGGACCTACTGGACCAGCTGGGAAACAAGGATTACCTGGTATCGACGGAGCCAAAGGAGAGAGGGGCGAAGCCGGTCAAGATGGTGCTAAAGGTCACGCTGGAATGCCAGGATTACCTGGAATGTTGGGAGCTCCTGGAAGAGTTGGCGAGCGTGGTTTACCTGGACCTATGGGACCGCCTGGAAAGGATGGCGATTCTGGACCAAGAGGTAAGTTTGAACTGGGTGAAAAGAGAAGAAATCTTTTGTATTATTGTTCCACGATTGGATTGAGATTCAAAAGTACCGTTTGCATAATAGTACAAATGAATTGATTACCTAGGTACTAAAGTCCATCAAGTAAAGTAATAATAAAAATTTATGTACTTATTGATGTTTATAAAAGTTTATTGATCAATAATATTGCTTCTCCAAAATATTAAATGATCGCTGATTTAGTTGTCTGAACTGTTTGCTTAATCAATTTTCAACTGTTTCATAAATGAAGTCTTGAAAATTTGTTTGACAAATCTCCCACTATTTGGCATTGATGATGAAGTTGATAAGCCAAAGAGTGATTGATCATCAGAATAAATGGCGAGCTGACAAACTTTTTAAGAATATTTTTATTTCGTGCCACGAAGTATTATTTTGGTTCAATGTTACATTTTCTCCACATTATAATTTCGCAGTACTGAAAAAGTTTTAACGTATTTTTGCATGTCTACCTTTAGTACCTGTCCATTTCATACATTCGCGTATAGTTGACGACTGACGCTAGCACCTCATTCCCAATTCAAACGTTGAACTATATACTCGTAATTATAATAATTATTTGCGTTTTATGCATTTTATCTTATTCTGCGAAAGCTTTTAATGATTGGAAAATGACATTTAAGTATTGCATTTTTTTTATCTGTGGGCTTACCCTATGCTCTATGCCATCACCATGCCTAATCGAAAGCGTCGATAAGATCTAGGATGACGTCGCGCTTACCCAGAAACTAAGAGAGTGACGGCAGGATAGGCGTTTATCAGTCTTTCTATTGAGTTCCACAAAAAATTACGGAAGTCGCTAACGGACGAATGACGCAATGCGACTACCTGTATCCGGTAGGTGTATGCGACTACTACATGCCGGAACACGACGTGTCACTTGGCTTTTTTTATTGTTATTTGCTAGTATTTTCTAAACATATTTTATTTCATACATATTTGGTGTAACCTCGTCACTAGGTTCTCCAGGGCGAGATGGATCCCCAGGCCCACAAGGTCCGCCTGGTCCCCAAGGGGGTCGTGGTCCACCAGGGGACGCTGGCCGTCACGGAACATCCGGCCCGGCTGGTCCACCCGGACCACCGGGTCCTCCCGGCGAAGGATTGGCTTATGACGCTGCTGCTATCGCTGCGATGTTGCAACAAGGTACGAAAATGTTTTCCTATTAGTGGCTAAAGACATTGATAAAATCGTTATACTTAAACTTATTACAATTTCAGGTTCCGTTAAAGGCCCAGACCCATTAGGTGATGATCCTAACCTAATACCAGCGCGATTCTTCAAAGCAGACATGACAGCAGCAGAACGCAAAGAATTTGTATCAAAGGCCTACGAACGACTCAAGGTGTCTTTGAACAAATTCCTCAGGCCTGATGGGTCGAAAGAAGCTCCAGCTAAGACTTGTGGTGACATCAAACACCATCACCCGGGCTTCGAAAGTGGTAAGTCTAGCCAATCGATTTCAGCACTACCTGCTGATGGGCCATTGCGGATTCTTCTTTATATATGCAGAAGTCATTTTCTAGTGAGGCGTGACGGTTAGCATTACATATTAATTTCATCTAATTTTATTTTAATTTTAGTCGCTACATTCGCGATTCTTGCATAAATAGGAATGTTTCAAATTAGAAGTAACAAATTTTCCCCTCTTCCCTCCCTCAGGTCAATATTGGATAGATCCTAACGGTGGCGACATCAATGATGCGATTCTGGTTCATTGTGACATGGATATTGGCGCCAGTTGCATTTACCCTAAACCTATGATGTCTCGGGATATCTCTCATAGTGGAAACGAGAAGGAAATCTGGCTAAGCGAGATTGAAGAAGGGTTTACTGTAAGTTTAGGAGTTCTCTCTCTTAAGTCCAAGAGATTTGTTATTTTACATTATGTTATCTTTGATACCTTTTTAGTGCAGTCATTTATTTGGCATAAGACCGCCCATCTTACCATCTTGGTGAACTAACACGTAATATTTTGTTTAGATCACCTACAAAGCGGACCACAACCAGCTGAAATTCCTGCAGCTCCTGTCGGGCAGAGCCAGCCAGAATGTAACTTTCCACTGCCGGAACACCATCGGTTACTTCGACCCTCAGAGCAACAACCACCGTCGCGGCATCAAGCTGATGGCCTTCAATGACGCTGAGATCCTGCCAAAAGCAAACAACAGGCTGCGGTATAAGGCTCTCCTAGACGAATGTCAGGTGAGTTCTAGAATTGAACGAACACGATTGGTGAACCAAGAAGTTTATAACCAGACTTGAGTGCTAACCTCTATTGAGAGCCGCACGCTAAAATAAATGACCTGTGTATCTCTAAAACCCATTAAAAAAATCTCTTCAAACGAATCGCTGTCTCTATTATCTACTCTTTATTTTGAAAGTAATTTTTTTTGGCGTGGTTTTTTAAGGCAATTTAGCGCCCCAGTATCTTTTGATCGAAGTCCAGTATGGTTGTAAGCTTCTTGGGGATACCTAAGAGGATGTCAGTCAAAGGTGTTCCGATTATCAACTGAACTGTCAAAACTCATACACCCACATTGCACCGACGATTATTTAATCTCGTCTATGCCTATTCCTATTTATTCGTCCTCTATTCGACAAATATTTTTGAATTTTTATTCCCAACGTAACGTATTAAAGCATTTCGCCATACATACTTAGAGTAAAAATGTATAGGTATTCAATTCACCTTAGTGTTTTCTTAGCCGTTTCACAAAAAGCATTGGTGCGTGTCCCTGCGCGGTAGCAGGAATCCCACCCTGACCTATTGATTGGATTTGAGTGTCTAGCATCCTACCCACTAAGTTACTACTTCTGTAGAACTAGAAAGTAAAGCCATTTCAAGAAAATCATCATTTCAAAATGAATCTTCCATTCTCTACAGTACAAGAAGGAAAGCTGGGCGAAGACCATCGTTCAATACGAGACGGACATGTCCAACCGTCTCCCTCTAGTCGACGTAGCGGTGAGAGACATCGGCAGACCACGGCAGGAGTTCAGGGTGGAGATTGGACTGGCCTGCTTCACTTAATGGAAGTCGTAGGTACTGTTGAAGACAGAGCCATACGCTCTCACAATACAATGCGAGAAACATGGTAAAAAAATAATCGAAGTGGTTACACCGATGATTATTTTAACCTTTTAAAGTACGTTGTATATAGTATGGCAATTGCTATTTCTATGCCTGTTTTGTATCAATGTCAACTCGCTCGATATTCTATAGACATGTGTAATTACTTACTTGACTTACTCTAGTTTCACAGAGATCGACAAAGTCAAGAAATGACGTTAGGAAATTGCTTCTTTATTTCCTGGCTTTGTCACGGTCAATGTGACATCGTTAAAACCTCATTAAAACCGGTGAAGCTTGTAAAGTCGTATACTTACTTACACATGATGTGGCTTCTAGTTAAAAACTGTAGATAACAAGGAAGCCTAACCGAAGAAACAAAGGTGTGTTTAGCCTGCACCCCTTGCAAGCTTTATTTATAGTTATTGTGTTTCTATCCTGTTTTACGTCGCGCTTGTGAATGAGCAAAAGAGGTCGTATTATCGAAAGACGCTGTATCCATCGTACATGCTAGGGTTCCGTTATGTTTAATAAACTCTTAAGTATTAGTAAGTACAAATGAAATCATAAAAAATAAAAGTAGTTTGTTTTTATAAGTAAGTTTTAATTCATACAAAATAGTATTTTTTAAATAAATGTAGAGAATTTTATTGTCTTAAACCTATCGTTACTTAAGTATTTTTGAAGAGTATTTACTTAAAATTTAATTAGTATTACTTGTAAGTATCGTTCTTAAGTATATAATAAATAGGTGAATAATTAAAGAAATAGGTTAATAATGTCGCAACATTTGTAAATAGTAAAATAAATGTATTTATAAAGGTCATCGTATAAGGCTGTGTACATATGTAAATATCCATAATTTTATGCTTAGAATATATTTGTATACTAGACAAAACAAAGAAATAAAATTCAATAATTTTTTGATCAATGTTTCATTCTTAATATAAATATAATTTTCAATTACGATAATATTTATTGTTTATATTGTTGATTTTGTCAAAAATAGCGTTGTCAACGGTCCGTCTCCGATGATGTCTGAGGTCGGACCTGTGGGTCGGACGCCGGTGTCGAACAACGGAAGCATCGCCGGAAGTCATTGTCCATTAGTCCGGTTTCGGATCGAGCAAAGCAACTTTTTCCAGTGTTAACGGGGAAGTGTAACTGTCAGCAACTCCATGCCTATCTGTATTGCGAGCATGGTTACTGAAGCCGGTAACTGAGGCGCCGGCAATGTCCGATCTAGTGGCACATCCGATCAACAGCCAACGGTACCGGAGTTGAGATGCCGGACGTCGCGGGGACAGAAGCTCATAAATACATAGGCTGCTTCTTCTGTCCATCATGATGCCGGACGCCGTACCAAATCGTCGTGCAAAAACGCTTAGGCTGAGATTCAGAGTGCATTTTGAGTCCGAACTCAATCATACCAACGTCACTCTAATATGAGATCACGTCGCTTTTTGACGTTTGTAAGATTGAGTTCGGACTCAAAATGCACTCTAGTTTCGTTGCTTCTCTGTTTGGGTATGGCTTAAAAGAGCTGCAGCGATCTAAAATAAAATGCATGACGTGGTGGTGACAAATTGCAGATTATCTCGAGTACTGATAGACCTTTTTTGACTAGCTTTTCGCCATCTCTTTCAACCTGTTTAGGTCACAAATAAAAAGTTCTGATAGAGAGCTGAATAACAAATTATAGAAATTAAAAAAAAAGTTTTTGTACGGTTTTGTGTTCTGTTATTGATTCTTGGATTTCAATAGATTTCAATAAAGCTAGGGTTCATTTTCAGCCTGTATAGCCAAATTTATACTGGGCAATCGGTAAGTGATGGTCAGGGTCAAGGTCCAATGAAACACTTTGTAAATACAGAAAATAAATTTAAGACTAAAATTTATATACTGGTCGAGGTTGTTCTTGAATAGAGGCACAAAAAATATTTTTAATATTTCGCGAATAGGGTCATTGTTCTGACCACTTACTGAGTCTCCAATATTAATTTGGCTATATAAGCGAAAGTCACCTTATATAAGGTCCTACAATAATAAGTGAAAATAATTCTAGGGTAGATCATGCATTGTTCTCTAATAACATGCCAGAAGAAAAAAAAAACCCAGTACAAAGTGGTTCAACCAGCTGACTAAATTTCTATAGAAAGGAGAAAAACAGTTTTTCTTTGGAAAGTGATACAATTAGGGATACTTATCATCTTTTGAAATTTCTTCACTTCATTTTATACGTATTTATACTGGTTATTGATTTGGTCTGCAAATTTCGGCACAGAATGCAAAATACAAAATGAACATCAAAATGTAAGTTGTTTAATTTATCCTTTTTTTAAAGAATGGCTTCTGAGCCGACGCCTGCGTATCGTGCGTCCTTCCACCCTCGCTACCATACCGCAACGCAACCCGTTGAAGGCGTTAAAATCGTGCGGCAATGTATTTTTTCATCCTGAAAAATTAATACCTGTACATCTTTTTTTTTTTTTTTTTGGCAATAGTATCGTGAATATTAATGCCCCTATGCGACTATACTACGGACCAAGTTAACATTCTGTTTATTATAATATAGATAACGAGATTTTTCGTAGTCAAAATATCGAATTTATTTAACTGTACAACAGAGGTTAACGTACGATTAGACCAGTGTTAACGGAACTTGCGTTTGTTTTATAGGCAAATAACCTTGAAACAAAGAAATATATATTCACTGATAGAGTTTAATAAACTAATAAATTCGTAATTTATAAGTTTATTAAACCAAAAAATTTACATGAAAACATAAAGTATAAACCTAGTGAGTTAACTATCCAATATACATATTTTTATTCACAAAATAAATAAATACCTATAGCTAACTACCAACTAATACATTATACCAACGAAGATACTCAATACAATGTTTTTTGCCTTATTTTAATATTCTTTTTCTTATTCTAGAATTTTACATGTCATTATTGCGAATACTAATAAGTAAACAAATCGACTGATTAGGATCTCTCAAAAAGCCACTTTCCTTTGGGAGACCTCTACCATCCCGTTGTTTTTTTTTTATTGGAAAACGCATGGTTTTTGTTTTTGTAAGATTTTTTTTCTCCAATCCAATCTCCCAGGTCAGCTAATTTCCTACTTATCACAGACGCTCTGCTTCATGCAAGCCACGAAGGGCGGCACGTCGCACTTGCAGATGGTGCAGGTCTCCTCCACTGTGACCTCGTCTCCCACGGTCAAGGTCATGTTTCCGAACACGCACTGCGAGCTGACTGCGCGGGTGTTGATGCCGCGGACCACCTTCGATGTGGAGGACGCTGGAAGAGAAGAGCAGAAACTTTAGATCTTAGAATTTAATACCTAAGCCTGCTCATTCGTCAGCACTTTACTATAGCTCTTATAGATCTTCTTCAAATGCATCATCCATATTACTATTCAGCTAATTATGTGTACATAGTAACTCTGCCAACCAGTTTAGCCTTTGTCCAGTGAACCAAAGGAAATAATTCTACAAAATTTAAAAAGGGACAACTAAATGAAACGGTTCTTAGTTAAAACCTCCCTTTGTGCTAAGACACGATCCTTCATTCCTACCTTTAGAAACATCTTGAAAACAACGAACAATTAGAACTTACGACAGAGAAAAGAAATAGGACATTTCCTCGCGCTAGTAGCAAAAACTGGAGCGCAGCTTCCCAACAGTTTGTCCTGGTAGTGGATCTCAATCCCGCAGTTGATATCCCTGCAATAAGCCGGATTGTCTATGGACCCGTTCCACTGGGATGTGCAGATGCAAGTCTTCAACGTGTTCTTTGGTTCGAAGGTCTGGCCCTCCTTGTAGGTTTGTCCGTCCACTTCGCAGGTCTTCAGCTTTGCTACGTCGTCTTTTCCTGAAAAGAAATGAAGACCTTTCAATCACTATTCAGTCCTATCTGCCTTTTATTTGAAAAGGTTTCAGTAAGTTTTGGTAACGAAACAAATGAGAAATTCAATCCAAGAAAAGAATAATATAATAGGTCTTATACCTTTGAAATTGGTGTTTTGTATGGAGAATTTGAAGAAAACTCAGTTTTCAGTACAAACGTTTTTCCATTTATTTTAGGAATGACAAATCCAAATTTTATAAAACAAAATGTTTAGGAATGAGACAACATTAGCTATTATTTGTAACAGGTTTCTGTTATCAATTTATTTTTTGAAAACGGTCACGTGTTAAAAGTTATTACGAATCTCATCATTAAAACGGATGACACTTTTAATTTTTGTAAATTAACTGAAAATAAAATTTAATACGTAAGTATAAAACCAAGAAATCAACTTTCTAACAAATAACTAATGGAAATAGCTATTGATTTACAGGAATTATGAAATCACGAATCTGTTAGAAAATTTCGGCAACTTCATAAGTAAAGACCTATTAATAGATATACTATAAGTACTTTATCCAAGCATGGCGTAATCAATGAAAATATAACACATTTATGTAGTACGTATAGTTAGGTGTTTGTTAATGTTTTGTTTATATGTCCATAGTCTACTTCCGGGCCATGAACTTTGATTGCACGTTATGTTAATGTTATTACTAATGTGTCATACAAATATACGATATGATTCATTTTATATCCAGTCTATTGTTTGATGGTGACAAAGCCATAAAGAAGCTATGCATGTACGCCAATAAATATAATAGGGAAATGGATTGTTCTAGTAGTCCAACCACTATCATAACCACCTATTTATTTGGGAATCGTCAACTTGGTCACGATGTGTAATTAAATTATGGTCAAGCAGTAACAGATTACATCAAAAAGAGGCTCATTGACGTATCCGATGACCTTTAAAACCGCAGAGAAAGTCCAAAATCTAATGAAGACGCACTGTAAATGGACAAACTGGTAAAGAGTCTCACCACAAACGGTGCCAGTATAGCAACAGGAGTCGAGCTCGTAAGTGTAGATACATTGCTGCTGCTGGTCAGAGTTGAAGGTTTCCACGCAGTCCACGGCGGCGCAGTCGAAGCGAGGCTTTGAGCCCACGGTGCACGTGCAGACCTTGGAGCAGGGGTTGCTAACCAGGCTCTGAGGGATCATGTCGCCATTGCCGTAGGCCACGCCTCTGGAAGACGATTCAATGTTGAAATGATTATAATCATATACAATACAAATACAATTATAATAATTATTGGCAAGGCACGAAGTCATCTACGTTTTTGCAAAAGACTTTTCTATACCATCGGCTGTTGGGACTACACAGGGCAGGAGGTTTATTGTTGCGCGTGTAACATTTTTCATTTTCTCATTTTCCCAATTGTCTTTTTTGTGTCCCCGTTGGTGTGGGGGATTCTCGGACGTGGCCCAGCCAGCCCTTTTCATTGATAGCATTGTTTGTGCCGCAGAAAAAGCGCCCGGAACACAATTTGGGTAAGCTGTAATTCTCAGAAAAGTGCTTTTGAAATTGGAAGTGTAACAAGATTTTGATTATAAAATTATTGTTTTCAAACATAGCGTATAAGTGTCTATTAAACTAGCAGAATGTCCAGATATTATGATACATCTCTTGGACTTTTTTAAAAGTTTTAGCAGTTTTGAAGGCAGTCTGAAAGGATTACAAGACAAGTACATTATATCATTGGGTTCCAGAATGTATCACGAAGCCAAAAATGCAATAAAGGTTTTTGGATGGACCAAAAGAACTTGACCTATACTGCAATTTCATCATTTCCTTTTAACTCACCTTACAAGTAATTACTAACCATTATGCACCGATTGTATAATATTGCGGTAAATAAATAAACATAAGTAAACAAAATCAGGCTTCGCACAAGTTAAACAACGAAGGTCATGTTTCCACACCGCCACGCCCCAGAGGTCAGACCTTGTGTAACTTTTTGCTGAACGTTTGAATCGTATCGGTATCGATTGATTGGATCGATCGATTAATAACTACAACTGTCAAGTACACGTCGTTCATCAGGAACGGGTTCCTTCGACGAACATGTTAAACGATCTATGAAAAAAACGTTTCAATTATTAGATAATCAACTAAAAACAAAAGATATAATTGTAGCGTCAACTTAAATACAGTCTGTCAAAAAGTGTTGAAATGAATATTGAAGAAACTATTTTTCTTTCGCCTGATTACACCAAACAAATTAGTACAAAATCTGTTAAATTGAGTTAACCGCTTTGTTATTTCATAAATATATTACCTAAATTGCGGGTAATACTACTCGAACGTTTAAAGTCCAATAAAGTTCACTAAACTTTCATTTTCATTTCAACACTTTTTTGACAGAATTGTATTTGAAAAACTTGAGAAAATAACCCCGCACATGAATTATCAAAATATGACGTATAGATACTTTTTTTTTCAGTAAGCGAGCTCTAATTGAATTCTCAGCTCAGTCGACGGACGGACGAATGAACGGACATCGAGGCTTTTCTTTTTCTCTTTAGATTTTTTCTCTGTACCTTAAATCTCTGACGTCTATGGATTCTGAAGGGGAGGCAGTCGAACGTGAAATTGGCAATGTTAAAAACAACAATAGATCTAATTCCAGATCGTCGCGCTGCCCCGATCCATCTTTAATTAATGAATAAATATCATTGTGCATCAAAATTTTCGCTATACATACTAGGTGACTTTCGTTTGTAGGTGGTAGAGCTGATGCCGGGCTCGACTGTGGAGGTACCACCATCTTACTCGCAAATCCTCCCGAAGTTATTCGGGGGAGAGTAAGAGAACAGCTCTCAGGCAAAACCAGGCGGCCCACCATTGCCTGGGACCGATGGATGGCGGTATATCCATCCCTAATTGCCAGGCCTTAAAATAGACTGGTGACGGGCAGCGGCGTCACTGGTGCAAGGGTTTCGGCACCGCGCTCACCAACCCGCCTGCCCAGCGTGTGCGAGTATGGGCATTTCTTCGAGGTGGACCGCCAAGAGTGGTGAAATCCTGGAAAGGCCTATGTCCAGCAGTGGACGAAACAGGCTGATGGATGGATGGACTTTCGTTTAATTAATACTGGAGAGTCGGTAAGTAGTCAGGACCAAGGTTCAATGACCCTTTCTATGAAATACGCAAAATAAAATTTAGACTTCCTTGGTCCTAACCACTAACCGACCGCAAAATAAAAAATCTGTTAAAATAAGCGATAATACTCCCACCTAGGGTTACCATTTAGGAATTTGAAAAGTCCTGACTAAAAGCCTGATATTTTAATAAAAGTCCGGACTTCTTAGTCACAAAACTAAATGGGAACATTACTCACTTAGTTACAGTGGTATGGTAGGCATGGTAGCAGACGCTCGCATTGCGAAGAAGATTTTATATTTTCCTTTTAAATAGATAAGAAGTTATTTATTTGATATTTCTTAATATGTAGTTTTAATACTCTTATTCCAAAATCCGGATTAATTAAAGAGCCGGACAAAGTCCGGACTGGAGTCTAAAAGTCCGGACATGTCTGGACTAATCCGGACGGATGGTAACCCTACCCCCACCTCAGTGGTCAAAACAACTGTCAAGTGGTCTCGCGATAATAAGAGCACGGCCGCAGTAGAGCCTGTAGTATAAGTTTTAGGGCACTCCAGATAAACTATCAATCCTTAAACCCCACCTATAATAACAGCTCTTCGGATCAGGATGCAGGTCAGGGCAGGTGAAAGCCTCAGGGCATTTGATGCTGTTGTCGACATTCGGTGCGGCTGTACAGCCCAGCTCCCGGTAGAAGCCCGCCATGTCGCACTCGCCAGTGATGTCCGGTCGCACCACGCCTGCTGAAACGATGCGCAAGGGAAATGTCACCAGACCATAGGTTATAATCTTATACAGAATGTAAATGCAAAGTCAAGAATCCTTTAGGATATGAAAGTATACACAATTCTAATGTCATTACGAGAAAAACATATATATCTTGAATTTTCACCAAACATTCCATCATTTTTCTAAGCTATGGCTACGCAGCTCACCAGCCTCTCCACACACCTAATTGCACCCCGCAACCCGCACCCCTCATCCGAGTGGCCAGCGACCAGTGAGAGTGTCCACGCGATTAGTGTATTTTGAGTAAAGAAAATCGTCTTACTATGAGGTACTGTTACTTTATTTAGAGATCCCAGTATTTAAAATAATATCTTTACCGATCATACTAACACACCCATATAGGATTCTTGTCTTTGCTTTTACACCCGGTAGTATGACTCTATAGATCAGTGCACCAGATGGTGTGGATAACTCCTTCGTTTGTTGTGAATGGATTTTATCAGTGCATGTGCATTTGTTACTTCAAATAAACAATGGGACGTTACGTTACCGATCAATCTCCATATTTTTCTTAGGATTTCACAAAAATTCCGTAGCTAAGGTCCCCCCCCCCCTGTTTTCTCTGGAGTTTTTTTTTTTTGTGTAGTAAATTTAGTCTTGTCTTAGAAAAAGGAAACCGCATTAGAATCTGACAACTACTTCCGGAGTTATAGCCAAAGACAAAATTGGCGGGAGAAATTTGCGAAATTGCAAAAAATCGCAATGATTCTACAGGTATTTCAGGCACGAATTATAAATGTTTGATACACTTAGTAGTCGGACCATAAACATAAGAAAGACCTTTCCTAAAATTAAATATGAGTGAGATCGACAGAACTGACCTAGAAATCCTAGAACCTCACATGTGTGTACTGAGTTTTACTACCTATACTATATCATGTTTGTTTATCTAATGTGTGCCCGTTTCCACATAGAACAAGTATAGGTAGTAGAGATAAACCGACGTACACACATCAGTGCTATGTGTAGATCTCGGTCACGACTTAAACAGGTTCAGGTTACTTTACGCAAACAATGCTCATTTGAATGTCTACTTTACCAAGTACAACACGCGGCACAACAGACCATGTCATCACCGAAATTCTAAAAAATTTCATAATCCCCAGAACATTGAGGTCATTTTCTTCCAAATGTTTGTTTGTGAACATCTTTAAGTAACTTTCTTTAACTTTAACGAGTAAGCGCTATAAATGTATATTTTCCGGAGTTTCCATCTCAACCTTTACCCTTGCACCAGTATTTACGGAAATAAAAGCTCAAACCAACAAAGACAGTCAAGCACCACAAATTCATTTTTTCCTTTCGGAATGTAAACAACTAGGAAGTTAAACTAAGTACTCACCGAGTATCGTCAAGAAAAGCACTATCACCTCCATTTTTACAGGTTTATTTTGTAAATTGTTCCTTTAATTACAAACACGGTTAGTACGTTCAGCGTCTAGATTGCAAATGACCCGCGTATTGTTTTCTTGCGCATACGCACAGGTAAAGGTTAAGGATTGCGTCTTATCAGAAGTCCCCTCTCGGAAGCCTTACTACATTGAAATAAGGGTGCAAATTCCGAAAAATTATATAAATCCACGTCTGGGTGATAGATAAGTTTGTTTGCGTTGATGCTTTACTTTATAATTTTCTAGGTACATCGAAAAACTGGTAAAGGCACTAATGTTTTCTTTAGTATATATACCATCATTATTTGATTGATCCATAATTCGACTGACGAAAAGGCCGAAATTGATCGAAAAATGTGTTTATTTTTTATTATGTCAAATATAATTTACTAAATAAAAAGCTTAAAAATAGCATTTAGTATCTTTATTTATGTTTTTCATAAGCTATTCTTCAGAGGTATTGATATTGGGAGACCGGTCACTTGTACAACGTCTACAACGTTTTTTTTTTATTGTTCCGTAGTGGTTGTCCAATGGGAATATGCCAAATTTGTTGAGTTCTTGGTGATTAATATGCTCTCTTGTTATGTTGACTCATTCATCAACTTCGAGGCAGTAAATGAAGACTGTCAAGCGGTGTATCTGGGAACGCTGGTCAACCAACTATCAACCTCAACGAATTACGTTTCAATATCAACAAATGATTGCAAAACGTTAAAAGCGATAAGATTTAACATAAATATTGCGAAAGTCAAAAATGGCTTGCTCGGCAAATATTATCGTTTTCTTATGACTTTCTGAGAACTTTATACTCGTATACATACATACTTAATTCACTGTGTGCCGCAGTGAAATTTAAGTGGTTTTGGAAACGTAAACTGGTAATAGTACTTTTACATCTTTTATTATGAAGCAAAACCAAAAATCGTGAAAAAAATCAGCTGTTTCATACCTTTCGGTCGAGTACGCGTTTGACTTTTCTATGGCACAGCTGTTTATTTATTCGCGATTTGAGGGTTGGTTCCGCAGTAAAAGTTGTTCTCATGGATGAGTATAATTAATCACCAGTTTTCGTTTCCAAATTCCTAAATTTCACCGTGACTTTCGTTTATATACTTGGCCAAATTTATACTGGAAACTCGGTAAGTGGTATGGACAAAGGTTCAATGACCCTAATTGTGAAATATGAAAAATATTTTTTGTACTTTATACTTGTTCTAGAACTATCTGTCTAAATGTTATTTTGCGTACCTATTTCACAGAAAGGGTAATTGAGCCTTGCTCCTGACCACTTACCGAGTCTTCAGTATTAATTTGGCTAGATAAGCGAAAGTCGTCTCATTACACGGTAAAATCTAAGTGGTTCTGTTTTTTTTTAAAAGTCGTAAGGTACTTAATGTTCGTCAAAATTAGGGTGCTGGCGGAATAAACATGCAAAACTATTCATATGTCGGGAATTTTTGTAAAATACACGGTCAAGAAAACTCACACGGATAAAATACTGTAGATGTTTATTATTCTTATAAACGTTATTTTATCTAGAATTCTAGATAATTGTTCCAATGGTTTGGCAAGAGGAGTAAACAATAAAAACAGCCTTAAATGAGCCTCTTTACGTACATACAAAACATTAATAAATATAATACGCAGTCTATGAATAAGGTTAGTAATCCTAGATTTGTTCCTGTTAACCCTCTGAGCACAAATAAAATATATACAGAAGGCCTGCTCCCTACAAGCAGCGATTTCGGGCGCACGCACACATAGACGTCTACGTACGACGATCTCGGCAGGATTCTGTAGAATGCCAGTAACGAGTGCATGCGTGTAGTAGTAAGTAGGTATTTAAAATCAAGGTCAGCCGTAGCTGGCCTTCTGTACCTATCCACTTTGTGCTCTGAGTGCCGCTTCACATCAGCACCAGACACTCGTATTCAGTGGAGCTCCTCTCTTCACCACTGAAGGGGTAGTAGCAGCAGCCGTGGCTGGGGTGGATCTGAAAATAAAACGCGGTTAGAAGTTGTGCTACTATCGCAAGTTTTTTCGTGAATTCGACGATTTCCAAAGAGGTTGAATAGGGGATCTCTTTGGACGCAATGTCAAAATTATGATTTTAAATATTTTCAACTAAAATTTTACGTGAGAAACTGTCACCAAATGCAGGATTTCATTTATTTTTTTAGTGCTTACTCCCGCGGTCTATGACTTCATCGCGGGGGTGAACCATAGACTCTTAGGATTTTATAAATCTTAGGATTTTGTAATTATATCCCAAGTCTATGGGGTGAACGGAGAGCCAAACATATATTTTTGGGTTGTCATAACCAGGGAATCCAGGGATAGGATAATCGGATCGATATATACATAAAGTTTGATAAATCCTTAAAAAGTTTGTAGGTGTGGAGTCGGCTTCTTAAAATATAATTGATTGTGATGGCAAAAATTACGAAATTGCTTAAAACGTTATGATTGTGTACCCAATACTTAACAGATGTTACCGTAAATGTATATTATTCGGGAATTGTATACAAGTCCGAGGAAATTTACCTCTATAATGTGCCAAGCTGATTTAGGCAGAGCTAATTAGTTTTCGGTTTTCTATTTTGACTTTTGCTCTATTCGTCGTAAATCAGCTTGGCATTTTATAAATTTCTTAGTAATTGTATTCAATTCCTGAATTTATTTATTTATTATTTACATTTCCGGTATATATCATTAAACATTAAATTATCGTAACGTTTCAAGCAATTCCATAATTCCGGTAATTTAACTATCAAAATAATATTATAGGAAGCCGACTCCACACCTACAAACTTTCTCAGTTTTTCCAACTTTAGGTGTATATCGATCCGAATATCCCATCCCTATTCATAACGATATAACTATCATTTTTGTAACTTTTAAACTTTAGGAGTATGAAGCTTTTAAAAGCACAAGAATTTTATGTTACAATGTTTGTGGTATGCCCGCCTTAAGGGCCCATGATACCCCAATTCGCAGTCCTGCTCTAACGCTTCTGCTTTTTAACTGTCTATCCTACTCTAATCAGATGCCGCGCACGTAAAAACATCAGTTATTTTGACATCGTGGCTACACTGATGGTTTTTTCATTTCCATATATCCAATATCAGTTATATTATGCAAAGTTTCAGATCTAATTTCAAGAATTCATTGAATGTTATGGGTTTATTGTATGGTTTGGAGGTAACTTTGTAATTTTTTTCTGTCGAGAAAATTTAATGGAATCAAGTTTTCACAACAGTACGGACATAGCATTAGTCCTCAAAATTTCAGAGTGATTGTTGCAGTATTTGTTGGTATAAAACAGGATCATGCGAAGCGAAGTGAGGTATTATATATCCATAATGCATCGAATTCACGATAGTGAATTCACTTGAGAAAGTTTCACTTGAAAATTATTTATATTATAGATATTTAGTATATTAAGATATGCTTAACTTCTCAAAAAATCTTGTCCTCTATCTCGTAATATCATAAAATACTTCTCAGTTATCTGTCATACTAATTTCAAATTGTACTCTGATTTTGATTGTCTTAAACATTTTACTTCATTCACCAATTATAATTACGTTGCGTCGTCACATGCATTACATGCTATTTGACGATAATGCGTAATAAAGCAACAGGGTCTTTGAATCTTTAAGAAGTAAGTCTCATTGAAAACCACTTCTGGCAAAAGAACTTAAAATATGGTTAACGTTAATCCAGGCAAGCGTACCTTGCCAGGGGTGGTGCAGCCATCGTGCGTGACCCTGCCGAAGTAGAGCTTCTCTCCGTCGGCCGTGAGTCCGGCCTGCACCGCGCCCGGGGGCACCTCGCCGCCGGTCGAGAACTGCCACGAAAACATGGCAGGAACTAGCATCTGGAATCATACAGGTAATACTCATTCAATAGAACAGCTAACTTTATAATCGTTGTTCATCCATCGTATCTATGCATTTTGATATCGGGTGATAATTAGCGATGGGTTGATGGGAAAGAAAAAATAGGAGGGAAAGAAAAAATTGGGAAAATATAATAACACCCGGTTTTTTCTGAAATAAGGGGAAAATAAAGTTTTATTGTTTTTTTATTATGATTGTATATGGTAAATTGTTTATGCCACGGCTATGATAACGACAGCGACGACGAAGATATCGAAAATGAACCACTACCAAAAAATAATACCGAGGAAAATTTTTGTTCTGATTCAGATACACTCTTGTACTACTACTTTGGCAGTGAAGTCCCCCATAACGACGGTCGTGCCCTCGCCCCTTTGTCAGACTTCTGACAGCCCCAAAATATGCTAGTTGAGTCAAGCTAGCTCAGCAAGGTATCTGTCTTCCCGTAGCGTCAGTGTGTTAAACGTGTCCAAAAAGAATCGCCGGTATTGGTAGCCACCAGTGACAAAGGGTCCATATATAACACGATCCTCATCGGCTTGTTTAGAGGATATGGCATCCATACTACATTTCTTATTCCGTGCTCTTTGCTTTGTCAAACATTTCCATAAATCTCAATATGACAAATACACTTGGCTGAGCGGGAGTTGCAAAGTACATTTTTTTGTATGTTTTCCTTGGTTGCATTTATGAATAAGGCGATCTTTTTGTCCTGCTTCCCTTTTTAGATGTTCACCCTTCGCCACTGGTGGTCACTTTATTGGATATTCATAGCACTCAATGCCCCACAGTTACCACAACCGCAACCGTAGTCGAGAATAGTGGAGCTGACGCTGGAGCCACCATTAGCCTAACTAGGATTTGTAGATGGAGGGGGGGGGGGGGGCTTCAACTTATCAAGCCATCAATGTGATCTATATTATTATGTCATTTAAACTATAAAATAATAAAAAGTTTGAAATTAATTAAAGTTGAAGAAATTCTCAAACATTTAAATGATAATGATTACACTACGTTTTTGTGCTGATAATAGTTCTTCGTGATTTCAGTGTTGCGGGTTGCGGATGAAAGCCGACCAAAAGGACTGCGTTCATAGAGTCGGTAATATAATATTACAATTAGAATGAGTTGTTATCATATATGTTTTTTTAATAACTAAAAAGACTCACTTGTTTAATTGTAAAAGAAAGAACAAATCGGGCTTTCGATGAGAATTATGTATGACTAGACTTAACAAAGTCTATGCTCACACATAACAAATTAATTTGTTCTATGATGTGATGACTCATCGTCATCATCATTCGACCCATGTCTTCTTCCACAAGTACCTAAGTCTTGTCGTATTAACTATTGAAATAATCTGTGGTCTTGTCAGTTATGAAACATTTAAAATATTTCCTTTGCAATTACATTTATTTGAGAATCGACTTTTTATCTTTTCACCTCTAAGATGATTTTATCGAAAATCAAAAACAAGGTTTAAAAACATCTTCACGGAAGTATACCTCAAACTGGTCTTTGGCGACCTCTTCCCCGCAGTACGCGATGTAGCAGGCATTCTTAGCGGGGATGACCTTGGCTGGCAGGATGTCGCCCTCGTGATGGCACCTGCCTGCGTAGATCTCCGCCCCGTCTTCATCGGTGCCCACGCGCAGAGCACCTGGAGGAATGCTATTTTGGCTGGTGCACCCAGGAACCCAACGGTATGTGCCTGAAAAACCACAGAAAGTTTAAAGCTTAAAGTTTCGAGAATGGAGACACGGCAAAGTGTAGGCCAAACCTCTGCATGTTCAACGGACCTTTAATAAGATAAACTTGATAAGTGTTAGTCGAAGAAGGGGAAATGAGGTGAGGATGGCAGGTTATTGGAAGGGATAAGGGATCATGAGAGGATTGGCCCAACTATTGAAGACAACACTGAAGGAAGAAACTATGCGATTCGAGAGATAACATTGTTTTGACATTTAATGCTAATTTTATAGATCGTATTCCGAGTAAAACTTTAATCATCGGCTTAGTCGAAGGATAAAGTTAGTTATCTGTTTCCGTAATGTATATTTCGATTTAAAAATGTATGTGTTTCTAACTTCATACGAATTAAGCTACGTAACGAAACCGTTTGTAAGAGATTTTTACAAAAGAAGAAAAGGTTTTTGGTTAGTGTACAATAGAAATGTCATCTCTCGATCCCCAAATATACTGAACTTACTGTAGGGCAATTCAACTATTTCTCCGGGCAATTCGGGCACAATTTCCTCTGGTGGAGCATCGTCGACAACAGTCACGCCACCGTCCGGAGGGGGATGGGGATAGAAATAGGCAGGATGGACAGGATAGAACACGGGCATGTACCCCATTGGGGGCTGATGGTGACCCCCAGGTGGGGGGCCGAATGACCCTGGCGGCGGTGGGCCCCCAAAACCGTAATATGGTCGTCCTGAACAGGGAAAACTTGTGTTAGAATTTCGGAATGTTAATGGTGATGTACTTCTACAATTTCGTTAAAGTCAACACTTTTACTGTATTTAAGTATGTAGTATATTGTTAATAGCTACGGCTGTTTTCATATACACGGCATTATGCAACGTTATAATCATTTCGGTTACTTTTAAGATATGGAGAACCTACTAATCGGTGTGATAAATGAATAAATAAATAGTTTATTAACCAAAGAAATACTTACAAAAAATTGAAAAGGTCAAATTATGAATATACCAACTACCACATAATTAAATACATTTATCCATTGGTCAACAAACTAAATCCGCGATTACACCAGCTGATTTATCGGCATCCTAACTAGAACAGGATTGGACTTAGGTTAGGAGAGTGTAATCGCGCTTAGGACGGTCTGTTTCTTCGCGCATCCTAATTTGGATCCTAGTTAGTTAGGATCCCAATAAATCGGTTGGGGCACCACCCCAAGAACCTGGGAAATACGATTAAACGATACGGTACGGTAAGAAGATAAAGTATCAGTGATAGAGTTAATAAAAACTGGCAAAGTGAGAGTCGGACTTACTTAGTGAGATTGGAAAAACATAAAAGATTTTTAATATTGATATGGTCACTATAAGATGTTGTTAGGTTAGCTAATTATGTAATAAATTAAGACAGAAGGTTCCTTAAGTAGGGACTGAATAAATTAACCAACTTGGATTTACATGGATCTCACAACTTTTTACGGTAGAAGAACTAAGTTGCGAGACTTGGTTTTTTTTAGGAGTTTGGTTTTTGATGGCATCTCATCAGCGCCGGATTTAGGGGGGGGCAACCGGGGCTGAAGCCCAGGGCCTCCACACAAGAGGGGCCTCCACAAGTTTTTAATGTTGTACACTAATCGTTTTTTCGAATAAATAACTCGCCATAACTAACCATACATAAAAATACAGTACAATACAAGTACAAATTGCATAAGGATGTTCACGATGTTCTTTTTCTATTTGAATACTATAAATAGGCTTTGTCCAGGAGAACTATATTTTTGGTTTTATCTTACTTTTTTAAGAAATGTAACTATACTAATTCAAAGAGTAATGTTAAAACACAAAATTGTTTCCAAACACTAAGTACAACTAACTTCTTTCTTGCCCAGGGGCCTCCACACCTTAAAATACGGCCCTGCATCTCATTTCTTTTTGTAGATAGTCCTACTTTTTTTCCTTTCCGCCATCTTCTACTTACAACTGCAAATGTAACTTTGTAATCCCATATATTTATTTTATTTTATGCAGTTGGTGTCTCTACAAACTGGACCGAAATAGCAAAATATTTTAGTTCTTCCTTGATTTATACAATAATTGTATTCCAAATTTGAAGCTTCTATGTCTGCTAGAAGTGCCTTATAGTTTTGATGATCGGTCAGTCAGTCAGTCAGTGAGTGACAAAATTGAGAAACTTTGACTAGTTATAATTCTTAAACTACTGGTTCAAATTGAATGAAATATGAAATATACCGTGTTTATACAATGCCTGCTTGGTTACTAAAAATTCAGACTTCTAGTTTTATCTACAACGAAGTTATAGGGGGTCGAAAATGGCCTGAACCGTTTCGAGAAAAGGATAGTGCGGCCGTGCCGCTTTTTAGCTTGACTTGGCGGGGGCACTCCCGTGCCCCCAGATAACTTAGCGATGAATCATTGAAACCTGCCATAAACAACTAATATGTATTAATCAGCAAAATGTGATAAGATAAAGGGAACAAAATACATTTTATTTTAACTCCTTATCGACTTATATAGAATACCATCCGATAAAGTTAAAGTCGGTGAATATATCAATACTTTATTAGATTGAATGGGAAAACTTTCTATTATGTATTCCATCCATCCATCCATCAGCCTGTTTCGTCCACTGCTGGACATAGGCCTTTCCAGGATTTCACCACTCTTGGCGGTCCTCCTGCAAGAAATGCCCATACTCACACACGCTGGGCAGGCGGGTTGGTGAGCGCAGTGCCGAAACCCTTGCACTAGTGACGCCGCTACCCGTCACTAGTGTTATATATAAGGCCCGGCAATTGGGGATGGATATACCGCCATCCATCGGTCCCAGGCAATGGTGGGCCGCCTGGTTTTGCCTGAGAGCTGTTCTCGTACTCTCCCCCGAATAACTTCATCATCATGCTTCAGGCATCAGCTCTATCACGTTTAATTAAATAATGTATTACTATCAAGAATTGCAATAGTCCACTTTGCGTCTCTCCAATTTATCAGCCAATATTATATTAGTCCACTCCTGGATACAGGCCTCTCTTGCGGCCCTCTACCATCACTTCAGTTGCTTTACGTCCTGAATATTGTTCTGTTCTTCCACAATAATAACTTCGTCAAGAATACTTGACAGAAATAATATAATATATAATCTAATTATAGGTATAATATTATTATTATTATACCTATATACTATTAAACGAGCCATATGTGTATCAATAAGTATCTATAAATTTGTAATCGGGTTCTAGAAAACGACTCGATATTTACGCGAAAAATCGATCTAGTAGGTCTCATCTCTGTGAAAATTCTGAGTTTTCATGAGCAAAAGCAGCCAAATCAAAATTTACAATAAATAACCCAGCGTATGCCTTGCGTTGCACAAGAGGTTTGAGACATTTGAGAGATTTTTTTTCTGTTGCTTTATTTCCCCCAACATTGGTACGATTTTCCTTTTTTTGTTGCGTACGTAGGTTACTTGTACTGAAAGTATTTTGATCGAGCTCGGGCGCTCAGTTATTATATTATCTGTGCCACTTTTTTACCTTTAATTATATGTGTACATTGCTATTCAGAATCGAAAGAAAAAAAATACCATACATATCGGACCGCAGTAGCAAAACGTAATGAAAAAATAATTCAAAGGTAGCTTTACTTTACCTACTAATGTACCTATTTAGTCATTACAAGTTCTGTTAATAATTTCCAAACAAAAGAAGACGCATAACTATCTCTAGGACAAGATTATAAATATCAATTCAATTCAAAGGTATCTTACTCTAAATGTAACTCACGGCATCAGTACAGCCTTGTTAGATTTACATCACAATTATCGAGTGTCTCTCACTTCTATTTGCGATAATTTCTAAGTATATTGTTTGTCTCTATTGTGTAAATTTCTTAAAGAAATTCTAGAGAATTCTTAGAGTTAAACATATAAATGAGCATAATTTAATGGAACAAATTGTTTGAAAGCAACAATAACACCAATTTGGTAAGAATTTCGATTTATAGGTAAGATATCTTATCATTTGTACTTTTAACAAGTTGTACAATCGTGTCGCAATTTTGTATGGCATTAGTTTATTTATGGCACCCACACTTCGATAAAAAGCACACACCTTATCATTTACCAATTTCCTAACATGGTTTTTCCAAATGACATATCCATTTATGAAAATTATTTCACGTAAAACAAAAATGTTAAGGACAGAGTAATCTTCACGTTTTCTAGCAGCAGTGTTATCACATTTTGTTATCATTAATCAGACACTGAACTCTCCACTCACCTGCCATGTTCACTCCAAGTCTTGTGTACGAATGATGGATCCACTACTCCACATCACTATTTGAAACACTGATATGCATCACCAAATTCCGTTTAGCTCTTATCGCCGAGGCAGTAAGGTTGAAGATAACACGTGGTTCGTTATCAGTTATCAATGGCGTAGCGAAGGTGATGATTCTGAGTCAACGGTTTCGAGAAATGCAGCTAATCATAAATGTAATAGAGGGAAACTGAAAGGTTCAGACTACCTATTGTTATCCAAGTGTAAATACTAAGAGATGGCCTAGGTATTTTTGGTTTTGTCATGTGATCTGTGTGAGTATGGTGTAAGTATAAGGCATAGATTATCTTTTTTAAGAGCTTCGTATTTTTGGTAACTAAACATAATAGTGTTAAAGAGACAAAAATATATTGACAAAATAAATATAAAACCTTCTACATGTATTTTTATTCAGAAGAAAACATAGCAAGATTTCACTTTCCACAAACTTTGATGAAAGTAATAATTTTCTGTGAAAATTCTTTAAGTATAATTAGATTTTTATCAATGTCGACGTTTCTATCCAACCCTGAGTATACTGTAACAAGTTCAGCTATGGCTCTCGTCGTAATCATCCTCACGTGCGTGGGTAAAGGTCTCGGTAGCTTTGCCGCCTTCTTCAAATTTTGTATCAACTGAAATTATAATAAATGCCATTACTTTATTGTTATATGTTACAGTTATTAATTACATATTTTAGATAAATTTACATACCTCTGAGTATTTGTATTTGGATAACGATGAAATTCTTAGGTTTAGCTAAATAAAGGATATAATTTATTATTTAATAATACATCAACAAATACAAACCCTAGAATTCCACGAATTTAAAATTGCTCCCAAAAGTTTCCCTTCGTGTGCTTTTACCATTTTGCTTACTTCTGCTTCCAATGAAAAAAGATGGTGTTTTTGGCATAACTCTGAAAACACAGACCAGGTGTTAGGGAACCAACTTGATTTCGCTTTATATGTTAGTGTGTCCCGCGATAAAGTGCAAGGCACAGAACAAACGAAAAGGGTAAAAAACCAAAAGACCAAAAGCGACAGTAAAAAAAAATATATAAACGTTTTGTAATAATGAAATGCAATGAATACTTTATTTTTGCAATGTAGGTACATAAATACACTTATCGCACGTTAGAATTAATGAAATAATAAAAATAATTAAATTTAAAAGAGGAAAAATAATCGGATACAAACAGAAAAAGCCTTACTTTGTACAGCTACAGAAAGCTATAATAATATTTTTTTCTCTATATTTTTAATAGTTTCGCCCCTTTTATTATTTCAAAATTAATATTTAGTTCGATACCTTTGCTCTTGCAATTCTCCTCATCATCCCCATGGGGACAATCCTTACGACCATCACAAACTACAGATATAGATGCAGAGATGTTATTAGGAGGCCCTTTGCAGACCAGTCTTGTGAGTGTAGATTCGGCAACACAAGTTCGAACGCAGCTACTTGGACAGTTTGGGATACCACACTGTGTTCCTCTACAGAAACATTCGTTTGTCGGGACCAAGCGCACGTTTCCAGTCAGAGAATTCTTCAGAGCTTTAATAAACTTCTTATTCAAAGATTCAAAAAACTCGAAGATTTTAGCTTCTTGTTCAGCATTATGCGTTGTGTCGACCATGACACCATAAACGTGACCGAACGTTTTGAAAATTAAATCTCTTACATATTTAACGGCTTTAACATCTGACTGCACTTTTTGTAGACTATTTATATCACTATACAATCCAATAAGTCTACTTTGTACTGGTTCATATTCTTTTGAAGCTATTTTTGATCTCACGAGTTTTAATACGTCGTTTAACTGTTCAGTCGCTTGAAATTTGGAATAATTGTTGCCTAAAATATAAAAAGACATTAGACTTGAAATTCAAATGTTACGTTATGTTTCAAGAGTTTGGTAGGATGTCAATGAGATTAACCTTCTTTGCAATCATCTTCATCAGATTCGTCTAGGCAGTCTATTTTACCATCACATATCAGATCTAGTGATATACTTGGCTGATTTATGCCATTGACAGGCTCACAGATAAATTGGCTCATCATGTATTTGTGTCTGCAAATCGTCTTACACGTTTCTGTACAATTTTGTGTAACGCAGTTATAATCGGAGCAGCTGCAAGACGCAGTGGACCATCTTACAGGATAAGTTGAACCATCTTCTCTGATATTGTCTAAGTAACTTTCACTTATTTTATTGACTGTGCTATCATAATCGTCTTCATTGACCAGGTGTTCAATACAAATCGCACCTTCTAATGCCATGGCTACCACACTTATAACAACAGCAGCCTCGTTGGCTGCCTTCTCAGTGGCTACTCTATCCTTGAATATTCCTTCTAGGGTAGATAAAAGCATAGGATGATTATCATATTGATTCAAGAATGATATTTGACTTAAAAGTACATTCTTGAATGATCTGCTCTTGATACCAGTGACGGCATCGCCTTGGAAACATTTTTCTATATATGATTTTTCAGCATCAGCAATTAATGATTTTGTTTCTTGTAATTTATTGATGACTATAAAACAAAAATAAACGACATGATTATTTAGGAGAAGGTTTATCTTAAAATGACTTATCGAAATAGGTGTAGATGTATTCAGACACGTATAACGGGTAGGAAGGGGGTTTCAGGGGTACTGAACAACCCCTAAAGCACTACATACTTTGCAAAAGACGATGCCCAGATATAATAATAAAATCATTTGAAATTATCATTGATTAGAAATTTCTAAGCCATCAAAATATTATATGTTTTTAGAGCGTTTATAATTAATGGCAACTTATGACGTACAATTCCCTTGAGACAAGGCGCAGTCGAGACCAAATGCTGATAATTATTCAGATTTTGCGAGGGAGACTCGACTCCCCTACACTATTGAAAAAACTACTTAGGCTTAATGTCCCTAACCGCTTTAGTCACGGCATGAGAAGGCTCCGGCCTCTTTTCAATCTGGAGAGAGCACGTACGTGTGCTCACAGCTGGTCCCCCCTGAACCGGACCCTCGCCGATTGAACCAGATGCATGCGGCGGTACCACACGCTGATATTTTTAATAGTCCTTGGAGGAAAATTATGAAGGAATGCTTGGCGTTTTGTGAGAAGGATTGATAGAAGGATTTTTACTCTAGTTCGAAACTTACCGAATCTTTGACATATAATATTTAATAATTTTAACATTGTGATTTTAATTTTTTGACAGTGAATTTAATTAAATTGTAATGTAATATTATTAGTAGGTAATTATTGACTAAGAAAATATTTTTTTTTCTTTTTTTTGACATTTCTAATTTTGGTAATTATAATGTGTGTTTCGCTTTTTATGTAAATATATATATAGTTTTAAGTCATGCATTTAATTACGCAATAGTTATCTGTAATGTAATTATGTATTTGCAAATAAATAAATGACGACATTCCAGAAAACATCTGATTTTAGTAAAAGTTGTTCTATATAGCATCGACTGAATAAACCCTTCAAATATGCTTTCACCTTTCTTTACACGTTATATAACAAAAGTTTTTACCTTTACTTGCGCAATGTTCTTCATCTGACTGATCTAAGCAATCATATATGCCATCACACAGTTTATCCAAAGAAAGCGTACGTTCCCCATTTTTGCATGAGAGAGCATTCAAAGATTTTACTCTTGGGCACATTTGCTGAGCTATGCATTTGCATCCACAATAGATTTCATTTTCAAATTTTTCGTATACAAGTTGTCTTTTTTTATCGAGTAATTTAAGAGTTCTTTTTTCCTTGGCAATAGGTTCTCGTACTTTAAAGGTGTTAAAATTATGTTTTCGAGCATTCACAGTGTTGTTAACAAGTTTAACAATAAGATCCTGGTATTGGCCAGCTCTTCTGCCCAAAAATCTTAAAGCTTTGCTTAATCTGTTTTTTATTTCCTCCGTAGCTCTTTTATTCGATGGATCAACACGCATAGAAATCTTTTCAATTTTTTCGAAAATATGATCGATAACGTCAGTTTTATTTGTGTCTTTATTTCTTTTAGATTTAGATATATTTTTTACATAATGTTTTTTATTTCTGCCATTTTTTACTGACGTAGTAACCGCTATATTCTCTTTTTTTCTTGTACTTTCTCTTGTGCTTATGACATTGATTTTATCCTTTATGTTTCTACCTGATTCATTTGCATTTTCATCAATACTAGGGCTTGCAACATTTTTTAAATCTACAGTATCAACTGAGACCGCTGAAATTATAAAATTTTCATATATAATGAGAATATCCATCTAGACAGAACGTGTCTTCTATTGTACCAAGAAAGAAATTCCACTCGAACGGACACAAACAATACATAAAAACAAACATCGAGGTTCTAATACAAGTCTAGTTTAATAAGTTTATGCCTCTAGATGCTTAACTGGGTAGGTTTCTTTTTTTCTTACGATTCCCTCCTCTTTTTTCTTAAATGCGGACTTGAGAGTTTCGAGACTTGTTTTATTATTGTTGAAAAGCTATTATGATTTTATTTTACTTACCGCCATACATTACAATTATTGCCAGTATTACCCAGAGAGTAAAGTAATATGGTATTACCATAATGATCGAAGGAAAACGACACGATTGCATTTTTCAATTAGTTTAGTTTAATTGAATATTCGATAATCATTACAGTTATCATCACATTTCAGTTAGCAGTAAAGATATTATGTTTCATTAATCGCTATAAGCAATAAATTGTTTTAATAAAAATGAGAAGTGTTTGCTAAATTCATATAGATTTTGTATTTCACAACATACTGTATGATTTGTGTGACGCCCAATAGCACACCATAAAATGCAATTCAATTTAATGCTTTCATATGAAATAAAAAAGGGTGTAAAATCTAATGTTACTTATAATGATCTACCAAGTTTCAGTAAGTTGGTAAATTTCAGACATAAATAACATTTTTTTTGTACATTATTACCACAGCGTAAAAAGCACAACTGTGTTAACTGTGATATCTTTCGTACAAAAAAAAGGATATTCGTGATCGTCATGAAATAAGGTATCAATTTCAGATTTAAACCTTTTTTAACCGCTTTGTAAATTTAAATGACTAACAAACAAACCAAATACTCTCTATTGTGCACCTTATTAGAATATCGTACATATTATAAAACATTACAAATGTAAAAGAAGGTACCAATCGGTTGCCTTATCGCTTAAAGCGATTTCTTCTAGACAACCTTTAGGTGGAATTGTACGGTAAAAACGCGAAGGCGGTGTGTGTGCACACCGAATAATTATTAATGAGTTATTAGTGTAGTACTGAAGCGAAAACTACCTTTTTATTTGAATTTTTGTCTGTCCGTGTCTGTACGTAGGTATGTCCCGTTTTAAGTCGAGAACCACTCATCGGATTTGGACGCGGTTTTGTCTCTGTCTAAGGAACCCAAGGTTTTGTGTATTATCATCGTAGTGATTATATATGCTATATAAGGGGTGTCGATAAAATAACACTCAAACCGAAAACGGGGCAGATATTGAATAAACTCCATTTCAGAAGAAAACAAAATTTCTCGGCTTGATTCTGGACACTAAATTAAGATGGCATGATAACATTGAATAATCAGCAGTGTTGGCCCTTTGTAATATAAACAAATATACTGACGTTGAAACTACTAAAACAGTATAAGATATACTATTTTATTGAAAATTATTATCTTATAATTATCTTATGGAAAATTGTTGTGGTGTGGGGTAATGCAGCAGATGCAAATCGTGTATTTATTTACAAGAGAGCGGTTAGGGCTTGTAGTTGCTTATAGCCCGGGGGCGGTAGCGTTGCATTTTAGGTAGTGATTTTACGCCGATAGATTGCCATATTTTTCAAGGATCTGGAATGACTAATAAGAGAACCAAGCGTCAGCTGACGCGCCCGCAGTGGGTGTGGGTGTGGGAGGTAGAGGAAGTGGTAAAAAAAAGAAAGTAATAGTACGCCGGCTGAAACTTTTCTCACAGATTGTTGACGCCATAGTAAGCTAAAAAGAAATCGTCAGCTGCATAGTGGAGGGGGGATTATGCGTCAGCTGCTCGCATGAACTTTTTTGCATTTTAGGTAGTAATTTTACGCCGATAGATTGCCATCTTTTTCAATAGATCTGGAATGACTAATTAATAAGAGAACCAAGCGTCAGCTGACGCACCCGCGGTGAGTGTGGGTGTGGGACTAGGTTTCGAAGGTGGTAAAAACAAAGTAATAGTACGCCGTCAGAATCTTTTTTCACAGATAGTTGACATCACACAGAGCTGAAAAAACATCGTCAGCTTCATCACGGAGGCCCCCCTTGCCTCGCATGAACTTGTAAAAAAACACGTAAACTAAAGTACGCCACTTGAAATTTGTGTAGGTGATTCTTTGAATAATTAAAAGTACAAAAACAACAATCAGCTGCATGGGTAGCGGTGGAAAGATCGTCAGCTGACGCAGTAAAGATACAGATTAAATATATTAATCCCGTTTTACACTAATACGACAAAGAGACACGCACACGCAGATGTTTCTTTGAAATTTTAGGGGAAGAGGCCCAGGTAACCCAAAGGTCGTATTATGGGCTCAAGCAGTTCCGGAATCTATCTCCAATTATGCATTTAAAGGGAAAATGCTCCAATATTTTTTAACTTTACTGCGTCGGCTGACGGCCTTTCCACCGCTAACCACTTAGCTGATAGTTGTTTTCGTACTCTTAATTATTTAAAGAATCACCTAGTAAAATTTTATGCGGCGTACTATTACTTTATTTTACGTGTTCATGCGAGTAGCTGACGCATTATCCCCCCTCCACGATGCAGCTGACGATTTTTTTTCAGCTCAGTATGATGTGAGAAATGTTTCAGCCGGCGTAGGTACTATTACTTACTTTTTTTTTACCCTTTTCGCAACCTCTCACACCCACACCCACCGCTACTTGAGCGGCTGACGGTCGATTCACATATCAGTCATGTGAGATCTACGATCGATGTCAATATCAGCCGGCTTACTATGACTTTTTTATTTGCAACGGTACCTCCCGGGCTATTAGACTTTCAGCACGAATTTGAATATTAATGACGATACCATAAATTATCTATACCTAAGGTAACTTCTAGTTATTAACAATAGCTTTTGCATTCCTACTGTAAGCCTTTTCCTATATATAGCGGGATGATGACAGCCGCCACGCCATCTCCTTCCATTAGCATCTCTATTGACACTTTATCATAACCAACCAGCCGCTTTTCTAGCTATCCTAGCTTTGCTTAAAAGTATAAAGACAAAATAAGCGACACAAAGCAAAGTCAAAAGTACCACTACCTACCCGATGTACTTATGACGAGATTGATAGTTGTGCAAGAAGCGAAAGAGGTATTTCGGGATCGTAGCAGATGGAAATTTTTGTCTCTGCCTACCCCTGGAGACAGGCAGGAGTGTTATAATTTTATGTAGTAGGTAGGTACTATTTATTTTGTTATATTATTCTACCCCGCTTGTCGGTTATGCAGTTCCATGCAAATTATTATCGTTATCGTTTCTCATCCACACAAACAAACCTCAATAACGTTCAAATTTCGATGAAAAAAAAAACTTTTGATTTAAAAAAACGGTCAGTTTCTCTTGATCATGACGCAGATGCTTAATTTAAGATTTCTACTTAATTTACTAGTTTTTTTTAAATATTTCATAGTTAAATGCAGTGCAAAAGAAACGAAAAATAGTGTCTGAGGGATTATAATTACCTATATATTCAGCAAGATCCTGCAAAAGGTCACCGAGAAAAATTAAGGAAACGGTCTATTTACACTGTTCACAAGTTCTTTTGAAATAGGCTTTACTTTTCTCTTTATAAATATTAGAGAACAAATAGAAAATTGGGTTATTTATTATATTCAAAGACATTGTACAATAACAAGACTGTGTACTGTCAAATTTTTACTCAACTAAGCTAGATTTTATTTCCTTAGAAATAAGGTTGTAATTATTATGATACCATTTTCAAGCGCAAAACGAGCCGAGAGAAATAGCTGTCGCTCTCGCTACTCGTGTATCCTTGTCTGGCAAGTTGCCAGTGTATATAATATAATACAATATACTTATTTAGTGTTGTTGAGTTTCTAACGTGTTAGAAAGGCACCAACGAGTGCCAACACCCATCTCATCGTCCATACTTTTTTAGGGTTCCGTAGTCCGACAAGGAATCCTTATAGTTTCGCCATGTCCGTCTGTCCGTCCTTCCGTCTATCCGTGGCTAAGCTCAGAGACTATTAGTACTAGAAAACTGTAATTTGGTATGGGTATAGATATAAATTACGCCGACAAAACGGTTTTTCACAGTTCTTGAAATCTTGAAAAAAAAATGTTTTAAGGGTATCGCCCATACACGTAAATTGGGGGTGAATTTTTTTTCTCGTTTATCCCATATTGTGGGTATCGTTAGATAGGTCGTTCAAAAATATTATTATGTGTGTGTGAAAACCATTTTTACATTTAGAGATCCGTTGGCGAATATTAAGCTCTAAAAAAACACAAAGATATTGATTATGATGCAAAAGTATTTATGAAGCTTTTATGAAGAGAAAAAAATACAATGTTGCTAAAGTTCCAGTAACTAAAACCGAATTTGCAAGCAAACAGTACTCAAAATAATCAGTCTAAGTATCTGTACAATAAGTTGAACAACGAATTAGACAAGTAATCCTTATTACGAATCTAAGAAGGCAATCACTATTGGTCACAACCACTAAACTACGAAGAAACAGAATATTTATTGACCCGCTTACAATAAGATAATACTATGGTACACATAAATATATTAATATTATATAATATACCTACCTCTACTTTTATCGTTGAAATAATATAAATTAAAATATAATATCATTTCTTTTGTAATATTAAACTACTTACTTATTATATATTAACTAAACAAATATTTCATAAATATTTACAAAACCTACTAATATATTCTTCTCACACACAAATATACTTACTATAGCACATTTATAATATCTAACAATTATTATCTTTATTAAACTTCTTTTTAAATAATTCTTGTTTCACAATCAGTGAATTATTGAAGATATAGAAGAGCGGAGTCACCTGGCACAGGCATTCCAACAACTCGATTTTGTATTTATAAACTACATACCTATGTTTTACCAATAAAGATATTTTGTATTTGTAAAGTGCTCATATTTGTTAGAGTCAAGTGTCCCCCCTCCTACCGGCTAAACGGTTGTTTATGGATATGTGAAAAAATTCACAGAAGTAGTATATATATGTAATGAATTTAAAATGAAAACTATCACAGCTAAGTAGGCTTTAAGGTGAGGTGGGGAAAGGCCAGCTACGTACGGGGCAAGACCAGCCACCCCCTCTATCTCACGTTCTAAGAACTTTTGTAGTTTAATTCCTTCGTCAATAAAACGGTCTTTAGATAACTGATCCACCGATATACAACACATGGCGCTGCAAGAAGTAAGTATATGATGATAAAATCGCCGATAAAGTTTTGTCACTTAAAATTTCTGAAAACCAAGTTGCGCGTGTCTGTGAAATCGTCTTCGCCAAGCAAGTTCTCTGATAGTTATCCTTTACTATCGTCGTTTAGATTATGCTCGATACTTTTGTTTTCACAACTCTTTATTCCTCACAAAAAAAGTTAATCTAAAACGTTCAACTGGGGCAAGTCCAGCCAACTCAACGAGGCAAGTTCGGCATATCATGGCCTTGCTCCAAAAAAAATGTGAAATTGAATTTGAATTTTGAATTTTGTTGATTTTGTTATTAAACTTTATTAGGCTAGGTGATCTCAAGCGTTTTAAGTAAATTTAAGTACCTATTAGAGTTAGAGCCGATTCTAAAGGCTTTGATTTTAGTTTTAGTGTTGTCAAAACTTTAATTTTTCCAGAGTAATATACAGACCATTCATCATAACTTGTCCCTTGCCGTCATGTTGGCATCACCGCTTGTTAAGCTTTTGCTGTCATTATAGTTGTCAGTCAGATTTTCCAAAATTATTTGATAAAATTATGTATTATTATTGCCAAAGCCGTTGAACAATAGTGCAAAAGAGATTGTGTTGAGGGTACGCCTTTTGTGAAAGAGAAAATACAAACAATGCACCGTGATTCCTCTTGATCAGAGATCAAACCTTGCCATGACGACCCAGTAAAATAGGGATACCAGCGTTAAACATAAAGCCACATTTATGGGCAAATAATAATTAGCTATTCACTTACTTTTGCAGGCATATTCGGAAAAAAGCCATCACATTAAGTCGCCTAGAAATAATCGTCACTAACATAAAAAACGGGACGATTAGGTATAGGACTGAATGTTTTTTATAAGTTTTATTGTATGGCCATTCCGTTTTAATACCACAATTGCCTCTGGAGAAGGTTGTAACGAAAGTACTCACGGAGGTTACATTTTACGGTTGATATTTTTCCCAATAAATTTCATATGAATGTATTACCTACTATCTTTTTTGTTTACATTCTTACTGTACTCGGCTTTGCCTTGAGTCCCAATGGTTCATAATCTGCATTTTATTACTTAGGTACATACTTGTTTTACCTACACCCCTGATCTGGTGTGATATGCCGGTCTTACCCCAAAAATATTTAATTGCATATTTCATCGTCTCAAACGTTATTGAATGCCACATGAAGACGCAAATGCACTGATATTGTAGATATTTAGTATTTGAAAGTATAGGTCTTAAATTTCACCAAACAATCACAGAGTTAGATAGCACAGCTGGACTTGCCCAAGAGCCGGGTCAAGGCTAGCTACTGGATGAAAATCTAATTTTCAATAATTTAATAAATGTGTAGGCTGTCAAAACTGTAACTGTCAATACTGAATAAAGACGAATAGTTTCTCGACATTTCTGTATATTTAAGATGTTTAAAGTCTTCGTAGTTTCAGCACAATCATTATGTATGGAACGTTCTTCTAAATGTATGGGACAAGAAGTTTGGCGCAATCTGTATTAATAGATCAAATTATAAAACGTACTGGGCAACTACGGAACACTACACTGCGCGTGGTCCGACACGCAGTTGGCCGGTTTTTTATAAATTTTATTTAATTTTATTTATAATTTTGAAGCTAATGTAGAGGAATTAAAAGTTTGAAGTAAGTTATGTTATAAAAATATTAGTTATAAAAAAAATCCTTTGAGGTTCGTTTAAAATGAGTGCTTTTTTGTTTCCCACTATTTTGAAATTTTAAAATATTTTATGTGGTTTATGGAATTTTTCTTTTGCGTTCGGCAGATTTTCCACTAGTATGTGGAAGATTCTCTATTTTTCCAACGGTCACACTGTTTCTTCACTTTTGACATGACATGACTGACAGCTGTCATGAAATGAAAAATAACCTCATCAACTCAACTTCAAGCAAAACTCAAACAAGTTTCTTGATTCTGACCATTAATTCTCATATTTTTAGTGAAATAAATACCATTATTACAAAAATATGAACTCGTCTATTATAAAATTGGCTCAGGTAAAAATTTCATCTGCTGACTGCTGAATCTCCTCAATTTATTGGGAACTATACGTAATGTTTATAAGTTTAAATTTTGGCAGGGACATATTCTTCCCACGGGACGAACGGGGTCTCAGTGGTGCGCAGTTCTTGGTTCTCAGTTCCATACTTCTGCAGCGCTATGTCGTGTTGTGTCAGGAAAGTACAGGATTACTAAGAAAAGAGACAAACCGCTCACCTATGAAATGGCGAATCCTCCACATTTCATCGCTCATCGGAAGTCGTGGAACTCATGGAATACCTGTAAGTAATATTGTTAGTTCCTCTTAAGAATTTGATGAGACTTCTGAGCGCCAAAGTAACTTTTTGCAGTGTAGTCAATGACGTGAGGTTTCTGGGTTGTCATAAAAAAAAAACCATGAAGGTTGTGTAGATTTCTGAAAGTCTTCTTTACCCATAGTGGCCCCTTTTCTACATTCCAATCAACTTTTCACTCATATGAATATAATATTATGAATACTTACCTTTCACAGCTAACTTGAAGGATGGCCTACGTCGCTCAGAGACTGCAGTCGAAGATGAGTTCATCAGAAGGTTCATGACAGGCTCCTGGCATGGCCTTGTTTGTAGTGAGGTGGGTCATTAAATGAATACCACTAAAAGCTTTGTGGTTTAGATAATTAATTGATAAGAAATGGCTTCTCACAATATATGTAACATTTGACCTGACTATGTTCACTGTGATCATACATGGTGATGCAGCATTGCTCCAATTTTCTAAAAGCCCTTCTCATGCATGTCACAATCCCAATTCCATCTTACTAGGTCCTGCAGGCCCGTAGCTAGGATTTCATTTCGGGGCAGGGTGGGGGGGGGGAGGTTAGGCTCTGGATCAGACAATAAGGAACCACTTTATTTAAAAATAAATGTGTAATAATTTTAGAATAGTACAAATTTACCTCCTTAGTAAGCAACCGACTTTGGTGATCATTCGAATTAAAGCACGTGACGAAAAAGAAAAAAAATGGTTGAAAATATTTAGTACCTATGAATAAAATAGTGGGTTGGCTAAGACCAATTGAATTTATTTTATTTTAATTTGTATAAAAAGTTGTACCTAAGTCTAAAAAATAAATGGTTACAAGATTAATACATCTTTGATTGTCTCACCAATCTGAAACACCAGAGATGTTTTGTGTAGTTTTCACATTTTAACTCAATTTTAATATAAAATACAATTAGATAAATTATGGTACACCCACTTTTCTGACTCACAAATCAAGGCAAGGAATTTTTGAATGATAAATCTAATAAAATATTGTTCTCTTGATTCCAGATAATAATAAAACGCCAGTTCAACCACATAAGAATAGCTGCTATTATCCGACGAGCAGTCTCACCAACCAAAATGTACTTCTTGATCGGTTACACAGAGGAACTCCTGGCTGACTGGCTTCAGTGTCCAGTGACCCTGGAGTTGCAGACAGTTGATAGTTTCAAGGATGTTGTCTTCAAGTATATCTAAGTTAGCTATATTGTAGTTTTAGTCGTGTAAATAGA
The DNA here is from genome assembly GCA_910592155.1 of Ypsolopha scabrella. NCBI lineage: Eukaryota > Metazoa > Arthropoda > Insecta > Lepidoptera > Ypsolophidae > Ypsolopha > Ypsolopha scabrella. The sequence goes on along the minus strand of OU342968.1, from coordinate 9,025,439 downwards.
TGTTATTGATTTTAACCCTGCTTAGTTTTATTAGAATCTGAAATTTTAACCCAAGTTTTAGTTTAAGACTATTAACAGTCTCACCATGGGAAAGACAGGCCAGGTTATATTATTATTATGTGTAAAAATTATGACTAAATAAATACACTCATAATAAAGTAGTAAAAAAGTCGAGTCTGTAAATATTTTCGTGAAATTTCTAATGAAATACAAAACAACAATTTTTGGCTGTCTGTTCCGTTTTACCTCGAGAACCACTATGGATTTGGATGCGGTTTTTTTTATTACCGTAGGCTATAAGGATTGAATAAGCTCCTTTAACTCGAGAAATACTAAACGGATTTGGATGCGGTTTTTTTATTTTCCTTGTAGTGACGCTGGTCAACACATAAGTTATAAGGAGTGTTCAAACGCCCAAGCTGGGAACGGGCAGACTGAATAAACGCGGGCGGAGGTGCGGGCAAAGGCTAGCTATGAATAAATTACCCATTTGGCCTAACTTTGTAATCTTGACCAATTCTAGTGTTTACAAGATCAGCATATCCAGCGCGCACCACAGATATAGCGTCCTAATCGCTGCTTCTACCGCAGCAGGAGTAGGATTGACAAGACGCTACATTTACGGTACATGCTAGAAGTACAGGGGTAATAAAAATGAAAGTCTTTTTAAAATTCATCTTCTCTTATAATTTGATTCATTCAAATATACATAATGTGTCAACAAACAGCACAGCGAGACGCGGGCGGCGCGGCCGCACACATACATAGTCACTTGAGGGACACACACACAGATACACACGTCAGCGCTCACGCACCGGACCGCTCTATTCAACAACGAGCCGAGAAACTTCTGCACATACGCTTTGTACTTTTTATGTGCATTCATACTGTTTATTGTTCGATTTACTTAACCGAATAAAGGTGCAACAACACGGACGGAAACCGAAACAATTACGCCATCTAACTGTCAAAGTTTCTCTCCCCGCACCGCGTTGTTGCCTATTTTCGACTTGTCGCCAGTAAAAATTACAATTGAAGAATAAAGCACAGATAGATTATGAGTACCTATATGAATAGAGTTAAATACTTAAGTAATTAGTTAAACAGTCTAAAGATTAAACAGCGTTCTAATTGGTGCTACTTGTTGACATATAAATATCAAGTAAAATTTAAGTTGTCATAAATCGAACAATAAAAGTATGCATATGTAAAATAATTCCCATACCATTCAATTCGTATAAGACATTTTTTATATGTATGGTGTTTATGTCAGGTAATGTTTGTAATATTTTGTCTATCACAGTGTCACATAAACAGATGTTTCCTATGTCATCATTTGATCTTAAAATCTAGTGAGTTAAACATTGTGATCTTATTATTAAACACGTGTTATAAATTTAAGTTAAGGTGGTTCAGAAAATATTATCATTCATATTTAAAGTCTCATACAGTCTTTTTATTGAGCTTATTCGATAGGGCCTGTGGAATGTTAGATATTAAACCTTAGCTCTATACATGGGTCGCACTTTGCCTTTGTTCGTTTGTCTGTCACAGTCTGCGCAGAAGCTCCAAACGGCTGAAAATCTGCAAACTTATCCTAAAGTAGCTTTTATAGGACAGGAAAAGATTCCTCTTTAACCCTACGATAAGTTTGTTGATTGACACTATGGCTCGCTCTCTCGTTGTCTAGCATTAGTTTGTTGTATAGAAATTACATATTTACAATAAACATAAAAATGTACAAATAACGAAGGCTACTCGTGGCAAATTCGAATAATCGTCTAAACGTTCAATAATTGCCATTCACAAGGCGTCAACTTCTCAGATTTGTTATAATGAAATGGTATTTACACAATATACGCATCGCAACTAATCACGGTACCGCCAGTCTTATACAAAACGAGTGAATGTATTCACTATCACAAAAATATAAACACATATTTACACAAAATAAATCATATGATACAAGCATGTACAGAACAATAAACGATTTCCAAAAGGAAATATAGAGCCTATTTATTTTCCCAAAACGAATAACGCGTCTGAGAAGCGGTGCCGATGTGAAGAGCATCACAAGGTTATGTTTACAATAATAAAAAATTTGGATGGCATCACTTTACAATACAATAACCATAGGTAAACATTGAGAAATAAAGTAATGTGCGATCAGTTAATGTAATCCTATTTCAAATCTACACACGGCTAACACTATTAAGTAAAATGACCATCAAAATTCTATTAAAAATAAGAGATCATATCTGTTTTACTACTATACACTAATAAACTTGTTATAGTAAAGCTTTCAATAATTCATAAGCGATACTTACGCGTTAGCGATCTCATTTTAAGGTAATTTGTAATCCAATTTTACATCTAGATATCGATTTTACAAAAATACTATTCAATATCGTGTTTCAATAGTCATCTTTAAAGATAGAAACGGTTTATCCGAAGCCACCTTTTGAAAGGTAAATCTGTGATCCGTTATTCTGGTGAGAATTTTATCCGATAAAGATATATTCTATCTATCGATGAGGTATTGGAACGCGACCAAAGCAATTAGCTGTGAATTTCATAACAATAAAGATAGCAGTTCAGTAAAGCCGATTCTGAAGGCTTTATTTTTAGTTTCAGTGCTGTCAAAATTAAAATTTCATTCCAAAATAATTCTTTAGTGTTAACAACAAAAGCTATATTACTTTGAAAAAAAATCAAGTTTTGAGAGCACTTACACTGAAATTAAAGCCTTCAGAAACTACTTTAGTGTCGGTATTAGAGATACATAGCAAGTTGGACAAATAAGTAAAAGATTACAATCCCAGGTGTTTTCGTGGTTGAACGGGGTCGTTTTTTAACAAAAATATCGAGTTTTTATGACATCGTTTTTTTACAAAAGTAACGGACTTGGCATCTCTATACCTTTTTGTTCTTAGAAGATGGTAGGGGGAAAACGCGTAAGTACAACTCAATAATATGACAATCGATAATGGACTTTACCACGAGCGCAGAAAGATGAATGTTCCAACATGGTGATATGGTAGGATAGAAGTGTGTATTTTTTTTCTTTTTTGAGTGACACTACTCTTTGTTATTTTGTCCCGCTGTCTCATGCATTGAGATTACGTTGAAAGAAGCATGTGAAGACATTATCAAACCGTACTGAACAACCTGTTAAATCGAGAAAATAAATTTCCTTACTATTATAATTACTGTAAAATTCGTGTTAACTTAAGGTATTTTACAAGGAGGAGAACTTCATCGGTGAAATATCTGGTTTATTAAATGCTAGTATAATGCTACCGAAATATCTCGACACCAGGGGATCTCCCTCCTTATGAGAGACTGGAAGCATAAATATATTTCGGTAATTTGATCTTTGGACGCTCGTGCTAAACCATCTTTGGGAGATTATTATGCGCTGATAAAGCATTAAGAAAATATTGCAACTGTAAATGCAAGATGTTACAAATCACTCAGAATCTACTTTCCTTTAAAATATGGGGGTAATATTGCAGAGTATTAAAATTCAACTTTTCTAAACTGTATTGTTTACACTGATTTCAAGATTGAAGTTACTTTTTAAAGGCAAAGTCACAAATCTCTTACAAGACTAAAACTACAATTCGTTTCTAAACAGAAATATTTGGAAACTTGGCGGGCAATTTGTGCTCAAAATACTTTCATTCAGGGAGATACGGAACCCAATCTTAAAAGTCTTAAAAAATCTACTTTAATTTTACAAAGTACTATAACAAGACCATCATGATATGATATTAAAATCTATCTGTACTTAGAAAACAATATACAGCATCAGTAGTAAAACTTGATTCTTATAAAACTTCATTTTAACCCCATTTATCCTAAAAGTAATATACCCTTTTCATGATTTGGCATAATTTTTCACAAATCATTCGATAGATTACAAGAGAGACGTATCCCTATCACAATTGCGTTATAACATTAAAATTAAATACAACAGCACCTATAGTTTGATATCAAATAATATTATACCGAATAAAGATAATCGAAATCAATGATATACATAATTTCTATGGAGTTGTGAGTCATAAATAACATAAGCGTGGATACAACTTGTAGTGGTCAGTGGTCCGAATTGGTTAGTTATAATTTAGTAGATATCACGTGTTCCGAATTCAGATGAGACAACGCCACAACGATGCGTGTATGACTAGTTGACATACGCGGCTCCGCCTGGGCACGGCCCGGCGCGCCTTAAGCTCTGATACACGGCGTCTTTAATAAACCTTAGGGATAATATACAACTTTAGGGATAATTTATTGTAGAATAAATCGATCAGAAATAGTTTTCTGTAAATTATAAAGTATAAGTAAATTATACTGTATTTTAAACTCACCATAAACAAAGCAATTGATTGTGGTCTTAAGGAGTTGATTCCTTTTTTAACGAAACCGTAAGAATATTTATAAAGAACGCCCAAAAATTGTTGTTTACACTTAACAACATGCAAAAACTATTTTTTTATATGGAAAAACAAATTTTTATATGCAAAAACGAATATAGCAGATTCCAATTAACTGTACTTTCCATAATCGTGAATTTACTCGCTATAGTATCTAATTATTTCAAAGCTACTGTTATAAACATAGTTGTTGCATACAGTACATTATTTCTATGCATTGTATGTAACTGGGAGGTATTTTTGGGCGTTACACCATTTTTTTCTAGTGACAACATTCTAAATCTGAAGAATCAATCCTTTACCAGTTGATACAATAACATATTACTAAAAAGTTACAAAACAAAGAGGTTTATTGAAGACGCCATCAACCAAACGCCTATAAGTATAACAGCGACAATCACACCTACATTTGTACTACGCCAGGATGCTACCCGCTATTAGCGATCACGGACCCTTGGCGGACACCTCCCTCCGCTATAAACATCCTATAACTATAATAAAATGCATCTAACATTATTTTAGACACTCGAGGCCCCGACCAATCAAAATACTGAGTTTCAAATTAACGTATACAACCTTATAATTCTGGTCCTAATTTACATTCAACTAAAGTGTCAATCTTGAAAAAATATCTACTTACAACTAATCGGCCGCGGAGATGTCCGCCAGCGGTCGGTCGCTTACAAAAATTAGATCATTCGTAAAAAATTTCAAGACTTAATTTAAGCTAACCTACACGACTGTGTCAACGGACAGAGGAGGAGAAGGGAGTAGGATTGGAGATGGGGAGGGGGGATAGTTGAGTCTCGCTGAAAAGTTTGTTGCTGCACAAGATGGATGCATTATTATAATCTAAAGTACCGCCCGCCACCGAGCCTGAACGTTCAACATTTTTGTTCTAAACTACTACGACATATCGCCACTTTCACCGAACGTCGATCTTAAATCCAACACTGACCAGTGAGACGGACTTACCTACCTAAGAATTCTATCTAAAAAATATAAGTGGAAAATATAATTCATTTTGTCTGCGAAACGTTTCATAGCGGACTTATTTTGATGCCGTTTTGTCCAATATTTATAAAAATGCACGCAAATGTCTACCATAACATTGTGTCGTGGGTAATTCATATGTTCTTAAAATCATTAATGCTAGAGCCTCACGAGGTTAAAAATATGAATCAATATTATTTTCCTACAAATATTGCACGAATTTATTAATGTTGCATTCAAGGCAGTGATTCTTTCGTTTAAATAGCTATGGTCTCTCTTTAGTAAAATTAGCAATTTATTTACTCAATTCATCAAACACTTGTATTTTCGTCATGTAATGATTACTGTTCAAAATACAATAGGACTTGCCTTAGAACGTTTAAATGGAATAAGGGCACTAGAAATCGGTCTCAAAATAACACAAAAATATATATTTTTTTAAACAGAAAGACAGTGGTCTCACTGATCTTACGAACATTTCCATGTAACTCGAACGCATTGAAAAGGCGTTAGTCAAGTATATAGGGTGAAATTAAATCAACCGACCAAATTCATACTGGAGACTCGGTTACTGATCAAGAACTAGGTTCAGTTATCCTTTTGGCAAATTTCGAAAAATAAATTTCTTTGCTCCTTTACTGTTTAGAGCTGATTCCAGGCTCGACTGTGGAGGTAACACCATCTTACTCCCAAATCCTTCCGAAGTTATTCGGGGGAGAGTAAGAGAACAGCTCTCAGGCAAAACCAGGCGTCCCACCATTGCCTGGGACCGATGGATGGTGGTATATCCATCCCCAATTGCCGAGCCTTATATAAAACAGACTGGTGACGGGCAGCGGCGTCACTGGTGCAAGGGTTTAGGCACCACGCTCACCAACCCGCCTGTCCAGCGTGTGTGAGTATGGGCATTTCTTCCAGGAGGACCGCCAAGAGTGGTGAAATCCTGGAAAGGCCCATATCCAGCAGTGGACGAAACAGGCTGATGGATGGATGGATGGATTACTGGTTGGACCAGTTTAAGTACAATTCCTGGTGCAGGTACTACGGGACAAAAAAATGTTTTTCGAATTTCACCTGGAGGGTCATTAAACCTTGTTTCTGATGATGACTAACAGAGTCTCTAGTATGAATTTGGTCGGTTGATTTAATTTCACCTAGTATTGTCGAGCAATTTCCTAGCTTTCTCAATGCGGTCGCAGTCGAATGACACATTGCATAATTTCCCAGATTAGAAATATACTAAATAAATATACAGTGGAGGAATTTGGTATAGGTACTTACAACAATCGTAAATGGACGTTTGACAAAATGCTCTCGCTCAAAATACATCAAAATAATTTCATTCGTTTATCTATTTACATTATACTTTGCATGCAGCGGCATTCCTCAACTGTATATGCTATTATCATTCGAAATAACTAAGCGTATATTGGTTGCATGAAACAACTGAAAACTTCGCCAATTTATTTGAGATTTTTTTAACTAAACCACCTCTCGCGGTGTGTTTGTATTAAACCGAACACTTCAAAATCGTATGCGTTGTTTTTTGAGACACTCGAGTAACCATTTGCATTAAACTAACAGATTTCAACGGCCTTTCACTTTTATCCTGACTTGGCTATTAAATAAATTACAGAAAAAGTTACTCATTTAATATTTTGAAGTGTTCAACTGAACACAAAGATTGATATTATAAAACTATAAATAATGTAATTCAGTAATTGCACAGTTAAAGAACAAACATCACGATCTAATCTAGGTACTAAACACACATCATTGACAGACATTGATCTCATAAGAAATCCACAAAAATATAAACTTTTTATCACGACTAAAATCTAAAAATTACATTTAATTTTTTAGTCTGTTGTCTATTCACTGGAAATAATTTCCATGGTTATTAATATAAATACATTCATAAGTCAAAGTTGTTCGCTACTTATCTATTGTACTGTTGATTTTTAAGTCATTAACAAAAATTTTACATGTCATAGCAATTCTTCCGAACTTCATCGCTTCATCCAAGCTGAAATATTTTATAGATCGTTAAGTCAATAATTTTCAGGCAATTTTGGTCGACAAACGAAATGTTATTTATTTTTGCTAACGAATGAAGATAAGAAGAAAATTATATTATAACAATTTTTTAGCACACAGATATTCTAAGACAGATACTAAAGTAGGTAAATACTGTCTGAAGTTAACATTTAAAAACTACTTTTATACAATCCAGTGAAAAGAAAACGACGTTCGGCTTCAAATACGGCTCCGTTCACTAAAGCTTTCTAAATTGATCTTTATTACATTGGTCGTTAAGTTGTTATTACATTGCTTGTGATTTTGTAATGAGGAATATTGTACAGTAGCTCTTATTGCTAGAAATTAAATTTATTAGTTGATCACAATAGATTGAGAAAGCGATAAGAGCTGCTTTAGAATGGTTTTATTTTCTAAGATGTATCACAAACAACAGGGACTATTGCCCTCACCCTTGTTCTTATAGTATCAAGTTATGAAACAGAAACGTTTTAAACCTCTACTTTGTTGTGGTTACATCGGTGCGAGTGAGACACAAATGAAATGACGACTGCCGTCATTCTCACACAGAAAAATCACAACAAAATAGCGGCGCATTTAGTTGTAAGAAATCTCGCAAGATGGCCGAAATCAACAGCCAGCTGTTCTTCCATTTAAAAACGTCACAGCTCCATAAACTGACAACTCAAAATGAACCTTACTTCTAGTGTGTTAACGTCGAGGTTGCTTCGTGCGGCATCGTATGCGGATCCGTTGCCTGGCAACCTGAATGGAACGTTACAGCTCATACATTAACGTCGTGTTTGCTTCGTGCGGCGGGCGGAGGGGTGTTGCGGCGCGTGCTACCGGCGTCCTATTAATCCGTTTGAGTTGCCGCTCGTGCTCGGGGACATCTCTAGCTCGACGAGCAACGGGAAGTGATCTGAAACAAATTTATATTTATTACTTATTCATCTTCACTTTGACGAGACATTTGCAGCTTCGCAGATAGTATTTTTCTGCTATGAAACTTGGCACGTTCATTATCCATGGGTTACTTGACAACTTCTACCTGGGTCTCATTTTCGACTTCCATCAGGTACGGTAGTAAAAATATGAACCATATTAAATCGATACTAAAATCAGTCATCTTGAAAAATTACCGCCATGTTGGTTTTCTTAAGGAGTCTTCGGGGCATTTTAGACTTACTTAGTCTTTGTAGAGTTAAACCAATATTTACCCACCTTACCTTACCTATTGTATATATTATAAATTTCATCGTACCAGAATTGGTGCTAGTTTCGCTGTTTGCGTGATACCCCTAAAATTACCGTTATCTGCTCCGGTATAAGAAGTAGCTAGACTGCTTCGGGAAAATATAGAAAACAAACACGGTGGAACAGTATTAATAATGTTTATATCTATAAAGTAGAAGATGTAGTCGATTATGTAGAGCAGAATGTACTGTATCAGAGCAGTGTCGCACTCACCTGAGGGTATGTGCGGGTGAGGACAGCCCACGACCTTGTGCTCCCGGAACCAGTCCTGCGAGAGCGGCCCCAGCAGACCGAGCGGCGTCATCGACTGCTTCGAGTAGAAGATGTAGTCGATTATCCCTTTGAAGTCAAACCTGCAGTCAAGAGAATTAACGTTAATAAAGTTACTATTAACTTCTATATACAACAATATCGAGCTTCTATTATTAATAAAACATCGACACGTAGCGACAACGAGCAGTGTGTTATCTCGAATTTCCACTTTTTTCGAAATACATATTGTAAATAGTAGAATTACTCTGAAGAGATCTTTAAAAAAGTTTATAGTAAAGTATATCGCTTCAAAATAATTCCATATTTAAAAAATTATATTCGAAAAAAGTGAAGTTTCGAGGCACCCTACCGAGCAACAATTCTGTAGACTAGCGTCCCGCTGCAAAAAGTGACCTCACCAGATACATGAACTGGACTATCATGTAGTAAAAGTAAGTACTTAGTAATAAACCACAAATGGTTGCTATTCCGTAACCTGGAAGAACCATGGAAAAATTTGCAATGTTGACAACAATTTTGACCCCAAAAATACCTCATAAGATTCATGACCAGAACTTCGATGTAGTAAAAGAGACCCCTATAGAGACCACATTCAGCTATGGTTGCCATCCCCTACCCTGGCACGTTCCCAAGTCAGCCATGTTTTATGGTGCTATTTATAATTATTTTTTACCTCCTCGGATACATTAATGAAACCGGTAAAAAAATATGGTTGCCATGCTTAGGCCTGAAGGAATTTTTTTCAGCCACTTTAAAATGTAAAGATGTGGAATTTACAAGTATCGAAAAGTTATTTTACATATCTCTTGCTCTGTAAGTACACCCTTACACCCCTGAATGCCGGGTTGTATGACTATCATTACAGCATAGGTTTTGGAATTTGAAAAAAGAACTGTCATACTCATACTGCACGAAGAATATTTTTAAAAAGTTAATATTTTTTTTCTCGGTATCGATTAATTACTCGTATCGGAATCTAGACAATTTATTTTATAAAGATTTTATTTTAAATATGGAACTATTTGTTTCCACATCGTATGTTAGATGGAATCGATTTAAAAATCAAACTGGCCAGCAAGATTTGACGCGCTTGCGTGCGTGAAAAAAAAGGCAGTCTACTAGTAGGCGCGAAAGCATCGCGAAAGTAATTAATTTTCTTGTTTGAGTTCTTTTTCAAAAGTTTTAAACATGTCTAGTGACGAAGACATAGATCTAACGCCCGATTTTATTAAAGAAAGGGCAAAAACAGTTGTCGAAAATATATTACCGCCGAACTCGAAAGAAAGATATGTAAAGGCATACGACGAATTTATGAAATGGCGGTCAGAAAAAAAAGTGAAATCTCTTTCTGAAAGTGTTTTTATATCATATTTTGATGAATTATCTAAGAGGCTACAACCTTCCAGCTTATAGTGCTTTTATTCCATGCTAAAATCTACAATGATGACAAAACATGACGTGAATTTGAAAGATTTTTCTAAACTTACTGCTTTCTTGAAAAGGCAGTCTGACGGCTTTAAAAGCAAGAAATCGAAGGTATTTACTGCAGAAGAAGTACAGAAATTCTTTAAATGAAGCTCCGGATGAAATTTATTTAGCAATAAAGGTACCTACGTATTTACTTGCCCTTTTTAATAAGTTAACAAAATATTTCACAAAAATACTATGCGAATTTGGTGCCTTTAATACAACTTATGTCTTTTTTACAGGTTGTTCTAATTTTTGGGATATCGGGAGCCTGCAGAACCGTGGAATTGACAAACTTGACAATAGAAAATGTAGAAAAACATAACAAATTACTACTCATAAAACTGCCTAACACGAAAACTAAAATTGACCGGTCATTTGTTGTGCATGAAGAATTTGCAAATTATGTTGAAAAATATCAAGCTGTTCGGCCTGAAAACGTGGATACAAATCGTTTTTTTCTTAATTACAGTAAAGGAAAATGCCACAGACAAGTAATAGGAAAAAACAAATTTACAGGCATGCCAAAGCAAATAGCCACATATTTAAAACTGAGTAACGTAGAGTTATACACCGGGCATTGCTTTCGCAGAACATCAGCGACTCTATTGGCTGATTCGGGAGCCAACCTCACTCTGTTAAAAAGGCACGGCGGCTGGAAGTCCAGCAAAGTGGCCGAAGGTTATATCGAAGATTCGGTGGCAAACAAAAGCAAAATTACTTCTAAAATAACAGAAAATATAAACTTGAAATCACCACGTCAAAGCACATCATCTGAGCCATTTTTTTATGAAGAAAATAGTACCAGTCAACTGCCGCCATTTACGATGCAAGAACCTCAAGTCACTCAAACTCAAGTCTTATCATCACAAACTCATATTCAAACTATAAATATTCCTAAAAAGAACGTGACCATATCTCTTACAAATTGTAATAATTTTACTATTACTTTTAATTAAATACACATTTTTTTCTTCTTAATAAATGTTCATTGAAACCTGCTGTCTTGTTGTTTACTTACCTCACAATCGATATGTAAAGCAGAGTATTTATCTCGGGCGTAAGCATCAATTGCATACTCGGGTTAATTAGCGCCTTCGCTTCGCTCAGGCGCCAAAAACCTCGTATGCAATTGATGTCATACAGCCCTTGGTTAATAATCTACTATTACTGCGCAGGATAAAAAGGTGTGTGTTTTTGAAATATTTATTTTTAATTAGCGACTATTCATCATCGGAGGAATCACAAAATTCATTTTCAGATTGATTTTTCTCTTCAATTATGTCTTCAACATTTAATAGAGTTAGGTCACCAGAAAATCAGAATATTTTAAATTTATTGTTATTGGACAATCAACCACATTACTGTGGATTGTGCAGAAGAAACGTTTCCTCCGTGGCATTGAGCCACATTGACGTTACAAGAAAGGACCTTAAAATGTGTTCTTTTAAACTTCCAGCAGTGGCAAGGTACTGGCTTCGAAGATTATGTTTTTTTTTTTAATTAATTTTGATTCCATTAAAAAATAGCTACCATTCAAAACTATTTTTGTCGATTTTTCAGAGTTGATACCACAGTAAACGTTGGTCGTATTGATTTGTACTTTCGATAGTTAAATTCTTAGGTAACAGTATTTTTACCACAATAACACAACACCTCTGCTTACATGTTACATAGTTCATTATTTAAAAGAAATATAAAAATATACCTTTTTAATACACCTGCTCAAAATATGATAGATTACGTGCCTGTTTAGCGTGCGTAAAATGACATATTTCGCACTAGCGCTTTTTGATTTTACTACCTACTAACGCCATCAAGGGGAAACCGGCCACATCATTTAGCAAGCTTGTAAACCTTTGTTTTACCAGATACTCTATAGTAAGATGGGTACTTTCAAACTTTTATATTTTATTATTAAATACATAATTATATTATGTATGTTAAATCGTAAAAGATGTTTTAAAAATTCAAAACAATTTTAAACTTCATAATGTATATTATATTTTAACTATCTTAGAAATTATTATTAAAAAGATTTTAGAAAGAGACATTGGTCTTTGTAGTACAGATTGGCGCCAATCGGACTGCGTGTTCTTCAGTCGACTTGTCTCTGTTTTGATTTGCAACAAAATTGTTCTTATTTTATTATTTCATGTAATTTTTCGCAGGTGTATTAAAAAACGTCGTTTGATACACGTGCGAAAGTGTTGATATTTCTCGTCACGACTGTTTTTTGCCTCGACCGCGTCTCGGCAGAAAAGTCAATCGTGACTCTAAATATCAACCTTTTCGCACTTGCATCAAAATGTACATATTAATGTACATTATATTGTATAATACTATATTACTCAATACCTAAAAAGTTGTAATTTATTTGTTAATAATTGCTTATTTAACTTTAATTTTGACCAAATTCAAGTATAATTTAGTTTTGATTATCCCATAGTGAAAAATCCTGCGCAGTTATATAACTTTTCGATACTTATAAATTTCACACTTTGAAGTTGCTGAAAAAAAATTCCTCCAGTCTGACGCATGGCAACCATTTTTTTATCAATAGGACCTAAAGTGCCACACCCTGCACCGGTTTCATTCATGTATCCGATGAGGTAATAGTGCATTACGATACGAGAGCGATGAAACGTTTTCTGACGAGTGTGAGTTTGCGGCACTAGCCGAAGGTGAGTGCTGCAATCACACGAGTCGAGAAAAAGTTTCTCGCACGAGCTTCGTATAATATTTTATAGCAAAAGTGCGGAAAATGCCGACTTTACGCAAGCGCAGCGTGCGTAAAGTGGTCATTTTACGCACGGTGTGCTATAAAAAATATTTATAAATAGCACCATAAAACATGGCTGAATGAGGAACGTGCCAGTGATGACAACCACAGCGGGATGTGCTCATAGGGGTCTCTTTTACTACATCGAAGTTTTGGTCATGTATCTTATAACTCATAAGTTATGAGGTATTTTTGGGTCTAAATTGTGGTCAACACTGTGGTTCTTCCAGGTTACGGAATAGCAACCATATACAGGTTGCAAATAGAGTGCGACCTTTAAATAAAACCACATACTCTACTGACCACACTGAACAACTATTCCAAAAAAAAACCCCGCGCAAATCTTCAGAGAATAAAGATTCAACTGTAACTCAAAAACTTTATCTCGTAGGAGGAAGGTCTATTTTAGAACGCAGAACCGGAACAGCTGTTTCACGGACGACGCTCTCTAAAAACTCGCCCGTATGTCGGTACGTTAGGATTCACGCATTTTTGTTTGGAACTCAATTATTTCCCAAACTAAGGGTGGGCGCGGGTATGATTCTTGGGAAAAGTGATTCAATAGGGTCGGTGGAATATATCATCCATCCATCAGCCCGTGTTCGTCCACTGCTGGACATAGGCCTTTCCCAAACTTCGCCACTCATGTCGGTCCTCCGTCCTCCTCATCCAGCCGCCACCCACAACGTCCTTCAGGTCGTCGGTCCAGCGGGCACGAGGTCGGCCTACACTACGCTTTGCTGAACGTAATCTCCATTCTAAAGCCTTTCGGCACAACGGCCATCATGTCGGCGACAAATATGGCCCGTCCACTGCCACTTCAACTTACTGATTCTGCAGGCTATGTCGGTTACTTTCGATCTCCGACGGATCTCCTCGTTTCGGATCCCATCCATCAGAGATACCCCAACCATAGCCCGCTCCATAGCTCGCTGAGCGACCTTAAATCGGCGGATCAGGCCCTTTGTAAGAGAACACGTCTCAGCGCCATACGTCATCACAGAAGGACGCACTGATTGTACATCTTAGCCTTTAAGCACTGCGGTATTGACGACGTAAATATGTGACGCAACTTTCCGAATGCTGCCAACCCAAGCATATTCTTCTGTCAGCCTCGGCGTCGAAGTTGTTTTTATCCAGCTGTATAACTTGACCAAGATAAACATATTCTTGAACAACTTCGATGCTGATATTGTCGACGGTTAGTGGCCCTTGGATGACGTGACAGTTGGACATGACCTTAGTCTTATCCAAATTCATCCGCAGGTCCATTCGTCTCGAAGAATCCCCAAGGCCACGCACCATTTCCTCCAGTTCCTGCAGCGATTCCGCCATTATCACGATGTCATCGGCAAAGCGAAGATGTGAAATGTACTCTCCGTTTGCGTTTATGCCTCGTCCATTCCAGTCTAGTGTTTTAAAGACGTCCTCCAGCGCGGCGGTAGTTTTGGAGAAATAACATCTCCCTGTCTCACGCCGCGCTGAAGATGTATCGGTCTTGTTTGTACCTACACCCTGTACTTGGACGGACATCGTAGCGGAGTCATACAGACATTTCAGCATCTCCACGTAACGCCAGTCAACTTGGCATCGCTGCAAGGACTGCAGAATAAACCAAGTTTCGATGGAGTCGAAGGTTTTCTCGTAGTCCACAAACGCGTCTAGGCTGGGATGGGAAGGGCTGATTATACTCTTGAGTTTTCTGTATATTCTGCCTTAGCGTGTGAATGTGGTCTACGGTGCTGTAGCCTTTTCGAAACCAAGCTTGCTCTGTAGGCCTACCATGAGTTTTGCTTACTATACACGTTACCGTCTGCGTAAAATATTTTGCATGAGAAATGCTGGTTCCTGTAGTAAGCCGCTAGGGGCGCTGCACAATTTCTCATATAAATATTTTACGCAGACGTTAACGTGTATAGTAAGCAAAACTCATGGTAGGCCTACTGGAGGTTGGAAGTCGTCGAATCGTTGGGCGAGACGATTCGTGATAACTCTTGAGAACAGCTTGTAGGTGTGGCTCAGAAGTGCAATTGGTCTATAGTTCTTAAGTAGGATTTGTCCCCTTTTTTGAAGAACAAAATGACCAGGCTCCTGCTCCACTCCTTTCGCGTAGTACCTGTACGAATGACGGCATTAAAGAGGTCCTGTATCTGTCCAAGTATAACGTAACCTCCAGTGATGCAGTCCTCGCCCGGCGCCTAGTTTTTCAGCTGTTCAAGAGCTATCTTAATCTCACCCATTTCGACATCCGGGAGTTCATCGGTGTAATGGCGGACTAGAGGTGCACGTTTGTCGTCTTCATCGCGAGCAGTTGGCTTGGGAGCGTGTGAAGAATGTAGGAGCCCATAAAATTTCTTGATTTTGGCGAGGATTTCTGGCCTAGAGGTAACGGATCTATTGTCAGATGTCTTCAGCTTCGTCAGATTGGTCCTTACTAACTGCTGGGCAAAAACTTTCGAGCCTTTGTTTCGTAGAGTATGTGGTTTCATTTAATGGTAGCAGTCTCTTTACACCCGGTATAGTTTATTATTACTAAGTACTTACTTTTACTAAATGATAGTCCAGTTAATGTATCTGGTGAGGTCACCTTATTTGCAGCGGGACTCTAGTCTACTGGGGATGGGAGTCTCCGGGTTGGTGATGGCCTGCTTCTGGTGTACTCACGTATAGTTGGTATAAGGCATCATATCTTCGCTGTACGCGGAGGCCAGTTTGAAGTTGTGTGTGAACTCGTGCTCGGAGCCCGGCATGCGACGCAGCGACGTCGCGTATCCCAGCTCCTTGAAGTCACGATGCTCGGAGGAGACGCGCCCGCTTGACAGGAATTCTATTACACCTGGAAGATGGAGTGTTTAGGTTTAGTCCAGAGGTTCTATGAGGAAATTCCTCATAGAATCTCTGGACTAAACACATGGAGCATGAATCAAACGTTATTTTTAAGAATATTGAAAATAATTCTTTAGTAAATCAGGTATCGTTAACTGATTGATCACAATACGGGAGAAAAAAAAATTTGGTCGAAAAATAATTGTTTATGAGAGGTCAATGCTTCCCAGTACAAAACTTCCAAGAAAAGGAAGAAAAAAAAGATCGCGCAAAATTTTTTTTTCTGTGGTTTTACTTTAATCTCTTGATTTTTTTTTACATTGAATTGTAGGACCTTATACAGGTAGAACACCCCGTTTCAAGGAAAAAGGTTATCATCTTAACACCCCGTATATCGCTAATAATATCGGTAGTAGTTTTGACACAGCATAACTTCATTTTTAACAAAACGTTGTAAGGGTACTTTTTATCTATAACAGACCTGTTTCACTCTGCAAAGGCTACAAGTGCATCAGCGACCCGCTTGGCTGGCTTATTCAGTGGGTTAAGGTGGTTAAACCGAATCCCGGTGCAAAATGCACATCGTAATATTGTTTGCCTTACTTTATAATAAAAAGTATGCAAAAATTGCGTTTTAAAGCAATTTGCGGAAATGGATTACAAACAGTAGAGTTCTCGCATTAACATTATGTTATTTTATGCCTTACATTTTGGTTACATTCGTTTACAACGTTAAATACGCTTTTAAGTTTGTTAATCGAATGCAATCGAAATGTAAATCATAAAATGTTAGAATTTGAGTGTAAAACCCTAATTATTACTAATCAATTTCCGCTAATTGCTTTAAAACGCAATTTTTGCATACTTTTTATTGAAAAGTACGGAAAACAATATTATGATGTGCATTTTGCACCGGGATTCGGTTTAACCACCTTAAGAAGGTGCCTCGTTGGTAAATAAAATATTAGGCACGCAGCGTTGTGCGAGCTGAATTGTACGTTATTGCCGCGTGGCGAGAGTAGCTATTTATTTATTTGTCTTTGAAGTGTTGATCTTCTGTACGTAGTACTATTATGTCTTCTATGATTCAATATATAACCATAGAGAAGGATCTGCCGTAAGTCTTACCACTGTCGGGGAGCGAGTTGAAATCCCCACACAGCAGTAGCTGCACATTGTCACGCTGCCCTTGAAGACGCAATGTCCGACCCGAATCGTCCAGGATCGCTCTCAGTTCATTACTGAAAATTACATAAATGTGTTATTAAGGACGTCAAGTGTATGGGTTTCAGCAATGCTGCTTGAGAACACGTTTCATTTCATAGAATTTCAAAATATTCAAAAATATTGTTTACACACTGACGAACGCAAAAGTTCAATTGATGATTGTATAAGTCGCGCTCTTAATAAAACAATGATCGAATCCAAAATCGCTTATAGCCCGGGTGGTACCGTTGCAAATACAAAAGTCATAGTAAGCCGGCTGATATTGACATCGATCGTAGATCTCACATGACTAATATGTGAATCGACCGTCAGCTGCTCAAGTAGCGGTGGGTCCGGACATGAGAGGTTGCGAAAGTGGTAAAAAAAATCGTACCTCAGTATGATGTCAACTATCTGTTAGCTTGTCTTTCGCATTAGGTAGAGGTTACCTGTAAAGGTAGATTTAAGTTTTGTTTCTTAATTAATAATAATAAATAATAAAAATAATAAATAATCTGTGAGAAAAGTTTCAGCCGGCATACTTTTACTTTTTTTACCACTTTCGCAACCTCTCACATCTACACCCACCGCGGGTACGTCAGCTGACGATTTTTTTTCAGCTCAGTATGATGTCAACTATCTGTGAGAAAAGTTTCAGCCGGCGTACTATTACATTTTTTTTCACCACTTTCGCAGCCTCTCACATCCACACCCACCGCGGGTGCGTCAGCTGACGCTTGGTTTTGTTATTTAGATCTAGATCTAGTGAAAAAGATGGAAATCAATCGGCGTAAAATCACTTCCTAAAATGCAAACAAGTTCATGCGAGCAGCTGATGCATCTTCCCCCCTCCACTATGCAGCTGAGGATTTTTTTTAGCTTATTATGGCGTCTTCTACTCGTATCAGAGAGAAAAGTTTCAGCCGGCGTACTACAACTTTTTTTTTACCACTTCCTCTGCCTCCTACACCCACACCCACCGCGGGTGGTCAGCTGACGCTTGGTTAGCTGACGCTTGGTTTTGTTATTAGCCATTCCAGATAATATATATTGAAAAAGATGGAAATCAATCGGCGTAAACTACCTAAAATGCAACGCTACCGCCCGGACTATTACTTTTGGGAATCAAGAAAAATAATTTTTCGCCAGGTGACTTTTTTTAAAGCTTTTTCTAAAAAGCGTGGCTAAAAGATACGTTCCGTACCATCATCTATGAAAACGACAAAATATCATGTTTGTTGCATGGGAAATATTAATTTAATTAAATATTAATTTAATTTTAATTTAATTATTGATTGTTAATGTGAATATTTAACTAAATATTTTGTGAATGTTTCAAGCGTATACCTGTTGCCGTTATCAAAATCGAGCAAAAAAATCACGTTTGTTGTATGGGAGCCACTTTAATATTTATTTTATTCTGTTTTTTAGTATTTGTTGCTATAGCGGCAACAGAAATACATCACCTGTGAAAATTTCAACTGTCTAACTATCACGGTTCATGAGATACAGCCTGGTGACAGACAGACGGACGGACAGCCTAGTCTTTGTAATAGGGTCCCGTTGGTTACCCTTTGGATACGGAACCCTAAAAAAGAAGAGGTGTTTTTGTACCCAGCTTGCTTTTTTACGTCAGTATTTTGCTGAGACTAATTTTGGCAAAATTTCGTATTCGCTTTTTGTTATATTAACAGTGCGAAGTGTAGCGTAATCAGTGTGTCAGGATCGTAGCAGATGAATGTCTGTTGTGTCAACTTAATCTTCCGGGTGAAAGGCGTCCGTAAATATAATATACTGTACTTTGAAATTCAGCTAATTACAAAACTTATATTTTTCAAACTGCAACTTTCAGCTAAATCTGCCGTTATAGATTTTAAGCTATGATTTCAGTATGAGTTCAAAGACAGTACAGCGCTCTGCGCGTTCAATATAACAGGATGATGATGGGGCTGCTCCGGTTCTGCAGTGCGTCGGGAATGTTCGCAGAGGCGCGAGTTGATTGCTTCTACATGACCATGCGCAAAAGGTGCACATCCCTCGTGGGCAGAGTCCGGGGTAGTGCCAGTGGCATCCTGAACATGTTTTCGAGTAGGTTCGACTTTCAGTACATGAATTAATGTACTATGATTCATGTACTGAAAAATTTAAATATGTTTATATCGTTTTATGTTACTAACAATAGGAATTAAGCATACCTACACTTTCATTTTTATTACTAACATTTTTATAAGTACTGTGTGTTTTACGATTCTTGTTGGTCGAAATAAATGAATTATTATTATTATTAGAGGCCCTATAGTATTTAAATTTCATGTTTCAGTGGAGTATCTAAATTTCATTGTTCTGGAGTTACGCTTCGTAGGGACCGACAGCCACCAAAGCTCCGATGTAAAGGGTTTATAGACGGGAACCTATAAATGTTCAGAACCCCCCAACCCATACCAAGTTATATTTACCTGAGCATCATTGTTTGTATCAGCTTGACGTCGCAGTATTCTGGGTCCCAGTGTATGTGGGCCGTGCATACCAAGATCGGTTGAGCCAGCATGGAAGAGTCGGTCGGTATGCCTGCAAACATTATTCAAATTTGACCAAATTATTGATTTGAGGTTTACCTTCCTTGAGTTCTCTTTGTATCTCCTAATCTTCTCTCTGTCTAAATTACTTTCTGGAACGATTCTTGGAATTTGTAACAAAATCTCAAGAAATTAATTGCTCAGTTGATAAGAAAAACTAATTCTTAATTATATAAAAGTAGCTTCAAGCTGATTGGATTTTTGCGTGTAAATTCCTAAATTACCTCCAATTATTTTGGTAACTACTCTACTAAAGCATGTTTTTTTGCAAATGGTAAGCTACTATTTGTATACCTTAATTTTTTGGACGCAATAAAAAGAAAGAAGCAGTATCAAGTTTGCGAATAATCAAAATTTCCAGCGCCTAATTTTCTATTCTAGAATATAATTTTTACTTGTTAAAAATACACCAATCGTTCTTATTGTTATTGACTTTTTTATATTAGTTTTTTTTGCGATCCATCTTGCATATTTTCATTACGGAAATATAATCACATTGCCAACATCAAACAGTTTTTTAAATTAAAATTCAATAAATTTGCTGTAAAGCTTTGCCAAGACAGACATTTGTCGACATATAATGTATCATAGTATTTATTATTCATCATATTGATAAAAAAATAATAATAAAGAATTCTGTTATTTGTGTAATGAATAGAGCATAATCAAATAACAATCAAAATTTCATGTCAGAATAACCAAACGAAATGTTTTTTTTTTGGCAATACTTTAATTTTATTAGACCCAAAAACATAGCATCTTTCGACTCTGTTAACATAACTCCAAATTCCAAGAAAATACGATGCAAGTGCGCCCATACAGACAGCGTAATGTTGTGAAATAGCTCTTAAGATTTTGTTACAAATCCAAAGAATCGGCGGTTAACATTGGTATTTCTGTTCTTTGCTTTTGGGGCACAATGAAGTGTGTTTATGATATCTTATCATGTCCGTGATTTCTAGGTCACACTGATTGTAGGAATGGTTATCTCGTTTGTATATAGAATAACATATAATAGAAAAGAAGAGTACTTTATTTGTATTCAAAATAACACATACATATTGAAATAAAATATGCTGACTTCATGCGTTGCAATTTCGATTTTGAGGGAAGTGACTCGTGAATAATGTTTAGTTTACGTTGTTAACAAACGACGTAAGCCTTATATTAGTCTTGTTAGTCACCTACCGTATCGATTTATTTATCAAGTATGGCATGATTGTAGCAAACAGCTAAAAATATTTACTTTTAGATGGAAACAATGGTGCTTTGGTTACACTATAATAAAGCGACATTTATTTATACAGCCAAATTCATACTTAAGACCTTTTTCCTTTTTGGAAATATTCTTCCTTTTCCCTACAAGCGCAAGTCAAGGACCCGAGCCATTAAATAGAAAATCAAAATTTTCTTTTTCCAAATTACGCAATTTTTTTTTATTGATCGGTGATACTGACCACTTACCAAGCCTCCAGTATGAATTTGGCCGCATAAATAAATATCACCTTGTATATTTTCATCTTGGCCGAGTGAAGACATTTACGATGTAAAAATCGTTTTCACTTCATTTGTCGTAAAATGCGGCTAAACAAATGGTTATTGCCTTAGTGGGGCGATTAATTACTTAATACGTCACACTTTCGTGGATTTTCGACCCCTCCCTCCCTCCTATCACAGGTTATGACTCCCTAGTGTGAAGTCACACCTTTTGTTTTTAATTTAGGGTAAACATCGTAGGGAAGTACGCATTGGAAAAACGTGCTGTGAGAGTGCAGGACGAACTTATCTAAAGACGAGCGCGAGTGAGCAAGTTAGACATACTATACAAATACAACGTAAGCGATAATCTGACAAAATTTTAATCAAAAATAAAATCAAAAGTACTTTCACTTTTTTAATTTTTTTATGATCATAAATAGCAAGTGGCCAGTATTATTTTGCAAACTAAGACAAAAAACTTTTTGTCTTTTGGCATTATTGTTCAAGCTAGGTTATATACCAAGAAGTTTATACCCTTTTTAATGTAACATTTATGCTTATAGTACGGATGTTGTCAACAAATTAAAAAAACAGCACGTTAACAATGGATTTTCATATACTTTTTCTACCCGCTCAGCACGTTAACAATAGATTTTCATACATTTTTTCCGCCCGCATATTGGTATGACAGCAATGACGTATATTCTCCATCGTTTTCGAAAAAGTAAGAAGGAACTTTCCAAGCAGGTGTAGTATAAATATATTTTTTTACCATTATGTGAATAAAGGGATGCAACGAATGGTACTTCAGCGAATACGCATATCAAATTAATATTCTACGAGTACAAATAATAAAAAAAATTGATTAAGAAATATCTTTATTTTACCCTAATAATCAAAATCAACGACAAACAAGTTTTTCTTTCTTAAGAAAAGCAAGCATTCCTTAAGGAAAACTTATCCCTTTCAACTAATTACCGCATAATATAATTTCTATGAACTTATTAGCTGGGTTATACTAATATTGCAAGGATACGAAATGGAAAATCCTCGGTCACCACAAAGAAATGATGATCGACGTGTCAACGCGTTGCGTTCCGTTTTACTCAACAAATTAGAGAAATGAAAATACTATATCCACACGAATAGTCGTAATAAAATTCGGCGAATACGAATAATAGTATTTTTTTGAGGTTGAACGCCCGAGGCGCGGGCGTTGTAATAACACGTTGTTACTACAGCTAATACTCACTCTTGAGCGACTTTTGCCTTCAACAGGCTTCGTGGGATGGCCAGACGCGTATAACATCCTCGCGGTGACTCAATATAATGTCATATTATGAGGTGACTTTCGTTTACATAGCCAAATTCATACTGGAGACTCGGTAAGTGGTCAGGACCTTCAATGACCCTTTATTTGAAATACGAAAAATATTTTTTGTGTCTGTATACTTGTTCAAGAACAATCTAATAAAACTGACAATCTATTAATACAACTCACTTGATCCTTAAGAACATCTGGACTCAATCATTATAAAAAGTTTAAATTTTAATTGTGTATTTCAAAGAAAGAGTAACTGAGCCTTGGTCCTCGCTACTTACCGAGTCTCCAGGATGAATATGGCTATATAAAAGAAAGCCATTTTATAAATACAATACAATAAAAACAAAATCAATAATAAGGTACGATGATTATACTATATTTATTGCATTCTTATTATGTAGTTTAGTACTGTGTGAAGTATAACAAAAATAAAAACCCATAGTTACTTGTGAGGTTTTTACCATTTTCCCAGGCCGCCTCCTTGGTCTTCAGTAGGGCGGCGAGGCCGATGTTGTCCTTGGGCATCACTCGGTTCAGCATATTGTCTGAACCCTCGCTGTTCGCCATCGCTAGCTGATTGAACTCGATCAGGTGCTCTTTTACTAGCGCGAATCTGTCGGTACGTGTTATTGTTAGTTGATAAAATTGATTGAAATAAGCGTTATTATGGATATATGTATGTATATATTTCATTGGGATATATTGAAAGATTGGAAGCCTTTGAAATGTGGTGTTGGCGAAGAATGTAAAGAATTAGCTGGATGGAAAAGAAGAGCAATGAAGAGGTCCTGCAGATTGTAAATGAAAAGCGAAATTTGATGGAGACTATAGATATTAGAAGGGGAAAGATTTTGGGAGATCTGATACGACACGTCAATTATATCAAAATAATAATTAAAGAAAAAGTGGAGGGAAAAAGAAAGAGAGGAAGGCCCAGGAGAACATTCATCGATCAAGTAAAAGAAAAAGTAAATGTTGTCGTATCAAGAAGTCAAAGAGAAGGCGGAGTGCAGAAGTGAATGGAGAAGACTACACCGACAAGAGCACAGCTCTTAAATTGTGAATGAATGAATCAATGAATATATTGATATAATTTGCAATAGCTGCCGAGCCGAGCTGTCGGGCGAACAACATCAGTTGCTGCAGAGCGGCTGGGCGAGCAACACTTCCCGAGGATGCCTCGTTCAGAGGCGAAACATGTGTCGATGTATTCTTGCTTGTTATTTAAGATTGCTTTGTATTTGTGCTCGTATTGCTTGCTTGTGCGTGTTTTATGCGGAGGGCGGGCGGTGCACGAGTCTGCATTTTAAATAGCACGACAAGAGTGTTTAATATTGCAAATTATATTAATATATCCACAATTTGTTAGTTGGCTAAAATACCAAGAAAAGATGTAGCGACTAGAATAGAGAAAGGAATGTTTCGGTGAAAGGGGCATGTACAGAGAATTGATGATAATATACCGCCGCCCTAAGAGTATGCCGACCAAATTGCTGACATACTGGTGAAGGGCCAAGTCATAAGCGCCTGAGATAGAAGAGCTTGTGACTAGATTGATGGATGTGGGAGAGGCCAAACAGGTATATCAAGATCGTAGGGGATGGAAATCTGTAGTCTCTGCCTATTATCTATATTCGCGAGAGCGAAACGTAAATAGAATTAAAGCGCGGGTTGGATAATGAAGCAGCTACTGTGCGTGTGCTGAGTGTTTACATTGCTCAGACGACAGGGACATGGGTTGCATTCTTGCCACACACATGTCTCTGGCTTTAAAGTTTGTAATGTTGTGCGACCGAAAGGGGATTAGAATTGAAGCGCGGGTTGGATAAGTATGCAGCACTCCATCTCGGTGTTAATTATCCGAGGTAAAACATTTAATTGGACGGCTTTTCTACCGAAATGTTTCAGCTTCGTTTTTACAAGCCGCCTAATGTAGGGTAAGGACATCAACTTAATTGATACCAAAGAAAAAACATATCACCCTTAAAATATGAAAAGAAAACCTACAATTGCAAAAACACTTATTTTGCGACTCCGATTTGAATGAAGTGAAGGTCCTCCCACAGATGCTGACTAAACTGGTTACATTCTGAGGACGGGTCAAGTTCGTACCCAAAATAACAAGAGCTTGTATAAAGATTCCTTTCATTAATGCACTGAGATATTCCCTTAGGATGATTAGATTCCCCAAATATATCAAGATTATCTACAATCTTACTTGGCAGATCTGAAGAAAATGGCGCATCCGTCGACGTATTTCCTCTCCGACTCGGACATGGTCTTTGCTCTGGACTTGGGGGAGAAGATGCCATCATATCCATCTTGCTTTAACTCGGGAAGGAAGAAGTTGTAGAACTGGTCCGTTTCGACTTCCTGGAATAAAATGATTTTATTGATCGTTATTTGTACCATGCCTTTTGTTCATTTACTTGCACCTGTGGGGTCCAGTATCAGATTCTTCGTGATGATGTTGCATAATCCGTCAAATAAATACACAATATTTAAAAAAATTGTCTTACTAACCGACCCAGGGTTGCATGCAACTTTTGTTGCGGGACTACCCACCTAAGTATAACCGTATTCCTGGGCAGTTGACAAAAAGGATAAGGAGTTCAGAATGGTTCAGATTATCCAAGTTTCCGAATATTTCCCTCAGACTGATCAGATTTCCTACACGTGTGCTAATTTTTCGTTTCTGACTTAACTGGAAGATCTATAAACTCGCTAGATAATCCGAAAAGCACAGTTTAAAATGTAAAATGTATCGATGTGACGGCATCGTCTGCTGATTTGCAATAGGTAACGGAGAATAACGCGACGAGATTAATTACCTGTAAGCTGATGATGTCCGCGGCGTAGTGCCTAATCTCGTCCAGGATGCCCTTCTTCCGGTAGTCCCACTCCAGTGCCCAGCTGGGGCAGTATCCGTACATCTGTCTCGTCGCGTACTTGTCACAGAGCACGTTGTAGCACATCACTGTGAATATACCTGCAGATGCAAAGGTGAGGGATTACTGTTTGATACTTAGTGGATGGCCGAGGATAAAAATCTTGTGGCGTGCTCTTGGAGAGGTCTTTGTCCAGCAGTGGACGTATTCCTAGATAATGATGGAGTGAATCCCTAACAGAATGGTGGCCAAGAGCTATTAGAGGAGAAAGAGAAATGCAACTGTGTAAGAGAACGACGTTTAAGATAAGATACAATAATTAATAAACAATCAAAGAACACAATGCACATATAAGTTTCAATTACTCGCATAATTTATTCGCTTGCGCATCGTCCGGGATGATTAGAATAGCGTCATGTCAAATGCACGTCAAACGTCAATTAACAGCATTAGCAGTCTGCTTTGTGAGACAATGAGAAGATCGCGTGACAGATGATAGAAAAAAAATGCTCTATTTAAAAAACCGAGACTTGTAACACGCTTCGCTCTACATATGTAATGCCATTTATTTTTGTTATCACATCACTTTAGTTTTTGTGGAGTTTTGTGATTTTTATACCTTTTTCACTTATCCCTGTCGGCTTTTCACCTCTATGTTCTTTTCCGGGAAATAAGCCGTTTAGCTTCAGTTGCCATGACCCCCCGAGCGAGTCGTGTGAGGTACATTACGATTATTGTCTAAATCGCGGAAATGGCTCCAGCAACATGCCAGACCGTTGCATCGCTTATGAGCTTCAAAGTCATCCTATTATACCTTCCCCTTAAATAGAGTCATATATTGTAGAAATCTGGTCGTAGGCTGTGAATTATCCACCGTGAGGCAGCTGCGGGCGGGCGTTCGCAACGAGGAAATTGGGCATCAACGTCCACGCAAGAGCGACGAAGTCATTTCGACGTATCCACTTATTACGTAAACTAACGTGGCACGACCGTGCTCTCTCACGGTCCGCACCATTATCTTAGATTTATGCGGACGGCGCGCGCGCACCCGTCTCATTACGCGAATCAAAAGACGCTAGAACACTCAAATGTCGACTTCGTGGAAGACCTGGCGATGCAATTATCTCGATTTAATCACGCAGTGCAGCGGACAAAGGGAGCGGCAGCGGTGACGGTGAGACAAAGAGGGGTTGACGGGCGAATGACGGGTGGAACGACAGGACAATGCCTTGCCGGTACCGAGATCGATCGAGGAGCTGATGATCGGACAAATTGATAGCGATCGGCGCGGGCGCATGCTAATCGTCACGGAGTCAATGTCATGCGATGCGACCTCCCCCTTCACCGCGCGAGGAGGTGGTGATCAATGCGGCCGCGGCGCGTGCTCCCAACTATGCGACGCATTGTATGCCTGATGCGATGCGACGACGACGCGGAGCTCATGCAAAACAGCGCAAAACAATGCCCGCATCGACAATCAACTGTTATTTAAGGACAAAATGAAAGCCCGATACGAAAACACAATAACAGAATCATTGGACATGTGTTCGGTTCGGTGTGGGGACGTGCAATTGAATAGATTGCGTTCGTTTCTTCCGCATAGCTGACCGGGCTCTATTTATCATAGCACTTCGAATATGCACAATGTTTCAACCGTTTTCTAAAATCAAACGAAGACGAAGTTCACAAGCAGATGGAATCAGATCAATGAGAGCAGACGATAATCAACCCATATTTCGTCCACATGTTCCTATATGTTTTGTGAAAAGCCACGTATCGGAAAAGGCGTGTCTAGCGGATGTTGAAGCAGCCGTGAAGCGTGTCAGCACGAGGGTGTGTCTTCCATCGTGCTGCATCACCGCCGCATGTAGACTTTCCCTTAGATTGAGGCATTTCCATACCTATGTGAATGTAATAAAGCCGCTGACGGAGGGGGTTTGGGGTCGGCGTCACCTGTAAGCGGTTCTTTCTCGACGGTTGCGGTCCACATCATCGCCTATGGCTAACATTCCTGATGCAGGATCACGTTATCGCGTGACGGATGTAGACGTTCTATTGAATTTATTGTTGGAGCCATGATAGAAATTCCCGGTGGATTTTAGTGCATCTTTTGAGTTTTTGGCACAAAACATTTATAATCTTGCAATCATTGTATTCAAAGTTGATGATTTTCTGAAAAATCACAGCCAAAATTATCAAAATTCAGAATCAGAAGTAGCAACATGTTTCTTTCAGAAATTAAAATAGCTTTATAAATTAAAAGATTTACAAAACGTTATTGTAAAAACGTTATTGTAAATAACGTTATTTATATCGATTACGATATTATATTAGCTATGCTATGATAGCTATGTCCCTTGTTATTGGAATCAACACTTCATAACCTTTATTTATAACAAAACGAATCAATAAAACAATTTACACCGAAAGATTCCTATTAACGTCATGCAGGTCAATAATCAATTATTTATTGCATTCATGTCGTACTTATAGGTCTTAATAATATAATTACAGCTTCAACATAAACCCGGATTGGACACAGCAATTTTAAACTTAAAACTAAATAAAGTTTATAGGTCTGCATGGTTTCCTCCTAAACTAAGGTATGAATGATTAAACGAGAAAAAATCCTAAGACACTTGGGCCTATAGGAGTTTATGGGAGAAGATGACTTTGCGACATGGAGATAAAGTAACGAAGGACTCTAGAGAAGATCTATTTTAGTACACTGTTTCACGTGTAACGCTGCTTCTATACCTATTAGGGCTTATTGTTTAAATGTGTCTCTTTATACTACAATATTTATGGCTGAGCGTGTAGGTTTCTTTACAAAAGTTGTTTAGGATTATAAATACAATTTATTTACAGATTCAATTATTATTCAATTCAATATTACACATAATATCGTCACAACAACCATTCCAAAAACACAATCAAATTTAAATAACGTACATTAAAACATGCACACTTTCAATTACCTATGCATACATTTACAGTGAATAACATTACACTTCAAACTATTAAATTCGACGTCCAGATATGATTAGATCTATGTTTTTTAATTATATTATTTGAATAGGTCTTACATTCCTTACAACACCTAAATGACAAGATTCGGTGATAGACGTAACTTAAGCAGGGGCCGGGGGGGGGGGGGGGGGTTTCCCTAATTTTTAATAAATAATAAAGAAAAAGTACTGAGTAGTTACTGAAACATTTTTTTAATTTTCACCGTAAATCGTTTTTTGACTGAAAACGCGATTTTTGAGAGTGTGTTGTACAGTGGAGCCCACATCAAGCTAAACACTTTCAGTATAAGCTGACCTCTTATTGTATAAGCTTCTTATTCTCAATGTGTATAGCTTGATGTGGGCTCCACTTTACCTTAGATCTGAATATTATAAGCATACTCATTAAGTAGGAATCCCAACTGTTAAACACATCATCATAGCGTCTAATGTTTAAGCAACATTGTAATTATTTTGAAGCTGACTTAATCTTGAGATGTATGGCTCTTAAAATAAATAAGATTAAAAAAAAAACGTCATAGAGTTCAGTTTTACCTGACGCAAAATGAGGTGCTCAATGTCAGGGATAACTCTTAAATCTACGCAGACGATATCCAACTACGGTTGTCTGGATTCAGTAGCAAGAGTCCACATGAGAACCGAATCGAATTTGTTATCGCTAGATGCTTGAAAGGTATTCGTAAATCGCGTGACGACGATACCATCTCAAAGAGTTTTGCCTATTACTTATTGTATTGTCCCAACTGCTTAGGCGTTCAGGCTTATAATAAAATGACGTTCGTTATATCCAAAGCTGTTTTCAAAACAGGCAACAAAGCGTGGTGCAACCACACATATCGAAGATGGAAACAAAAACCATTTTTAATGGACAATGATTAGAGTCGGACTTTGTGTGGCATAAGCTAAGGGGCTGTTCATTTATTACGTAGGACGTTTTAGAGGGGGAGGGGGTCATGCTAAATCTCATTTTTTCTTACAAGGGGGCGGGGTATGGTTTGGATGTTTCTTACGTAAGAAAGATCATGTGACATATTTTGCAGTGGCTGATTCTTTATCTGATTGGCTGTAGAGCCCTTGGTCTAGTCCAAATTCATGTATGGTATTTTTTCTCCTGAATTTTAAGAGCCCTATTCTGAACTCATTTTGTAATTTATTTGCACAAAACACTTTAAACTAAAATTTATAGCAACATAAATTCCCGCTTTTACGCAACTTTTTTTTATTATTGCCAGCTGGGTAAAGGTATTTACCGCCATACAGTCTTCTTCATGGACAACGCCATCTAGAGGAACGCTAAGAACTAAGAAAAAAAACCAACGAGAAAAACGCTCATTGAGGTTAAGTTTTAAGTATTCAATGGTTTTAAATATACTTATAAAATCACTAAAATTTATATACTTTTGTTATTGTTATAGCAGTTATAAAATATAGCAAACATTTCTACATTCTAAACATGAAATTGTGATTCATTTTATTTTTCTTTGTAAATTGGCCGCTTAATATCATAGGATCGCCAAACTCCTTAGTCGCTTAAAATCATAGACACGGATACTTTTAAAAAGAAAACATGTGAAATGTACTCTGTGAACATATGGTATGTAATGGATTTTCTTACGAATTTCCTGGACAGTTATTCAGATTTCCTGGACACTTTTAAATAGCTCGCCAGGATGAAGTATTTTCTGGTAGGTCTTTACAGTATGTAAATGATTTTTTGAGAAAATCTTATTATTTCTTACATAGAGGAGGAAGGTGGTCACAAGAGGGGCTAAAATTGCCCCACATACGTAATAAACGAACACTTTTGATGAAGAATCCACAAAAATCACATTATTCTGGAGGTAATTTATAATTTTATGGAAAACTAAGATCTAAATATACAGAAAGTGTTCGGTTTTGTATTTAATTCAATAGTAAAAAATGAATGTTAGTTGTCGATTAAAATTCCAAGATAAAACTTTAACGATTTTTGTTCGGTAAATCATTATAATTTGTATTCTTTGCTCTGCATTCTTCTGTTTTCGAGGCTTGAAGTCTGTTCAGTAAACATACACTTGACGTAATCGTTAGTTTTGTAGGGTTTCGTAGTAGATACCTAAAAGGTACAAAAGGAACCTTTATGGTGAGACTCCGTCGTCCGTCCTCATAACTTTAGCATCGTTAAAAATTCATCGTCTTGAAATTTGCCACAAAAATAGCGTTCACTTGCCTACATAATACGGTATAAAAAAAATGAAAAATTTGAAATTTATAAAATATAAAACTTAAAAAAAAACCTGAAAACACAATATGGGTATCAAATTGTAGATATTAAAGAGCTGATTATAAAAATATACCTATATACTTTTACTATATGTATTTAATTAACCGAAAAATATGAAAAAAATGGTAATTTACGTAATAGAGAAAAGATTACAGGAAAAACATAGCGGGTGAGAAATTCATGATAACAAAATTGAATTTTTCATCCACGAGTTTTATTTCGAGTATGGTATAAAAAATATATATTTGAGTCTCTCTTTTGTGGTACAATCAATTCTTTTTTTAGTTATCTTAAACAGTTATGGGCAAGATTTTAAATACCTTCTTCCTGACTGTTCCCATAACTGTCGAATTACGGTTTTTTGCTAATCGTGATTGTACCCCGCATTAAGGGCTTGCCTTTTGCCTTTCAACGGTTTTTGTTTTAATATGCTGAGTCAACTACTTATCTGATCAATGCAAAACTTGGACACGTTTTTTTCAGACCTTTGTCTTTCCGTTATCAGGTCGGTTACCTTATCGACAACATTACAATTTAATAATTGGTACAAAACTAAAAACCATTTCGAGATATTGGCCTTCTGAGCATCATGTATTTTTTTCAGAATTAAATCATTATCAAATAAAGAGATTTTTCAAAAAATTCAAATTTGGTAAACACAGGATTTTAAAAACAATTACCTTTGCTTTTAAGTTCATTCCGTATTTTAAGAAAATCAACTGTCAGTCATTGCGACTGTTGACATTCACAGCGAACATAAATATGCAAAGTTTTTTTTAATAATCCCTTGGCAATGAACATCGAGTTTGAAATCCTCAGTTGCGACTTACGTTCTTTTAGAATGAGTGAATAATAAAAAATCTAAATAAGCATTAAAAACACACAATAAAACAAAATGAAAAATACGTAAGCTTTATTTTTAGGCAGAGTTTCAATATAAATATTGAAAACAAATGGTTTACTGGAATGAAATGATGTCGATTGGACACATTTCACTCGAAAATTTAATTAATTCGTTTCATTTCTAAACGGCTTCAGTTTTATGTCTGAATTTACTGCTATAACAAGAAAACATGGTTCATTTTCCGATGTCAGGTGAAAAAACTCCTACATCAAATACTTTTTCGTAAAATACAGAAAAACATCGAAAATTCACTGATTTTGCGTGCCGGCAGCGCGCGAAGCGAGCGTTCTAATTTAGACTTTCTGACAACATACTGAAGTTCAAAATCGCTGAGTAAGATTATCGTGCACCAGGGGTAAGGCCTTAAGCGGAGACAGACGTATACCGCAGCGAACGAGTTAAATCATGCCTACATTATTAATATTATTTCTATTAATTCAATTTCAAGTGTAACCGAGCCGGCGCATTATTCCGCGCAAAGCAAACACTTGGCTCATTAAAAGTAATTTAGGTATCAGAAGAGTTCTATTTGAAGTGACGTTTGTAAAGAACTCATTATGGCAGGCATCGAGGTTCAGGGACCCGACAAGACTGAGTATTCTGCGGTATGACGTAAGACGTCCAAGTATTCAATTACAGTTCTCTGTGTCTATTTCTCAAATAATTGACCGAGTGTGTCTTGGACGCATGAGTTTTGAAATTTTCTTTTTAAAATATCTTCCTGCTTTTTAATACATTCACAAGTAACATGCAAGTAAGTTCATAATCATACAAACATATACTCACCCACGTTTCGTAAGTGTCACAGATCTTCATCTGCTACGATCCTAACATACCTCTTTTGCTACTTCTACATCATCAATTGAGTCATAGTTTCAATTGCTTCAGAACTGGAGAAAATCAACTTTAGGCAAGCCCAGATTTCGCACAAATATAATTCTTTAGGTATAAGGAGTATTCAGGATCCAATACAGAGAAAGAGATAAACATATAATGACACCTATTCTCGTGTAGCAAATATTAGATTTAGAGCTGCCCTATAAAACTTTTCATTGCAAAATAGCCTTTAACGTAGATGGATAAAAGTTAAATGAGCTGGTTAATTATTTTAGGTTTTTCAACTCTAAATTTAAGATTTGCTGCACCAGAATAGGTCACATTATCCGAAAATGTGCGCGGCCGAGTAGTGCGGTGAATCAAGAAAAGGTTGGATATTGTTTTTTAGTAAATAATATTAAATATAAATTCACACGTGACCGTTTAAAAAAACGCATTTTTATGTTGTAGATAAGAGGTTTATACTCGTATGTTTACAACAGCCATTATTGTTATTTTTACTTTGTTAGTTTCGAGGGACTACCGTTTCGAACTGAAAAAAAAACAGCTATTGCAATTTTTTTCGATGCAGCGAATATTTGTCTATAACGTTTTGGGCTCAGTCATCGTTTTGGAATAGTTTTCTTGTTGTTTTTCAGAACCCTGTCTATTGTAGTATGTGAGTTCTACTGTTTTAACATCAAATTTTTTACTACCTATGCCGTCTTAAGCAACACCCATTATCAGATTCAGGAACTAGACTAATTTTTCAGGTTTTTTCATTTGACTTCCCATATCAGACCAAGATAAGGCAAGTAACTAGTTTACTATGTAGATAGCCATCTTGTGTGTATAAGTAGAGCTTTATGTTATGGACTGCAAAAAGCCACATTGCATTTAATATTTATACCGCGAACGGTATAATACATAATTGAGAGATCAAACAATAAAACCTGCTTTAGCTGTGGTTTTTGCAACATCAATCTGACACGAAGATCATAAAAATCCATGACAATGGGTCGACGTGTTGAAATTAATATTTAGGACGCAAAATGTTAATACGCCTGTTTGAATACCTATAGCAAAACCAAAGACGTAAAACTTAGCTCTCAGCTACTCAAGGCGATATCTCTCTCTTTCTCCTTTGAAGTGTTCCATACATGCAAGCTCTGTACACTTTTTATTTTATCTTTATTAAATGGTCTGTAATCTCAAAAGTATCGTGTCATTTCATCAGGTTATGGGCCGTCTCATACCTGGAAAGTGAAAGTTCAAAGAAAAAGACAGTTTTTGAAAAAATAGCAGTGAAAAGAAAATTTCTAACCTAAAAATTGCATGCGGCCAGACTTGACCGCACAGATTTTCGGCACCGAGTAGGTTTTTATTTCAGCCTTTCAGCATATTTCAGGCAAGATTAACCGAAATGTCGACTGATAATGGCAATGGAGCCATGCATATTCAAAAGTTATGCGGTCGAGAAAATTATGCAACGTGGAAGTTTGCAATGAAGGCTTATTTGCAGCTGGTAGAACTATGGAAATGTATAGATATCAGCCCTGGCGAGGTTCCTGATGAAAAAAAGGACATAAAAGCTAAGTCGAAATTAATTTTATTAATTGATCCTACACTTTATGTGCATATAAACGAGGCCGAAACTGCAAAAGAGGTTTGGGACAACTTGACGCGTGCTTTTGAAGATTCAGGCTTGACTCGTAAAGTTGGCCTACTGAAAGACTTAATAAACACGACTTTAGAAACTAGTACAAACATTGAAGACTATGTAAGCAAAATTATGTCGTCCGCACATCGGTTAAGAAACATAGGTTTCAAGGTGGACGATGAATGGCTTGGAACACTGATGCTGGCGGGCTTGCCGGATGTATACAAGCCCATGATCATGGCTATTGAAAGTTCCGGAGTAAAGATATGTGCAGATTCCATTAAGACTAAATTGTTACAGGAAGTAAAGTCACCAGAAACAAGCGCATTTTACTCAAACTATAAACATCAACCGAAAAGCAATGTTCAACAGCAAAATAAATCAAAGGGGCCGAGATGCTTTAACTGTAATAAATTCGGTCATATAAGTAAAAATTGTTGGCATAAGAAAAATAAAACAAGTAACAAAGATAACGGTTTTATTGCTGCTTTTTCAGCCACCACACTCAATGACTCGCTGAACTGGTACGTCGATTCCGGTGCATCGATGCATATGACGATGCACAAGGAGTGGCTCGAGAATGAAATGGCACCACCAGTAAAAAGTATTCGAATCGCTGATAACAAAGTGCTCCGTGTGGAAAGTTGTGGCAACATAACTATCAGAGTACCGGACACACAGGGCTGTATCTGTAAAATACAGGTAAGAAATGTTATTTATGTACCAGAATTATCAACAAACTTAATATCAGTGAGTAAAATGATTAAAACGGGCTGTAAAGTTGAATTTAATGAAAATGGATGTAAAATTTTGAACCAAAAAGGCCAAAAAGTAGCGCATGCCAACCTGATAAATGATATGTACAAGATGAATGTGGTTCATGATGAAGCCCATGCTATGCCCGCCGTTACTGAAAATGATACCTACTTGTGGCACCTACGAATGGGCCACTTAAACTTTGCTGATATGGACAAAATTCCAACCTGTACTACAGGTGTAAAATTATCTCCGTGTAAAGAAAATATAACCTGTATTAGTTGTATTGAAGGAAAGCAGACTAGACAGCCATTTCCAAGTGAAGGCTCCCGGGCAACTGATTTGCTAGAAGTCATCCACTCCGATGTATGTGGACCGATGCAAGCTGCATCACTTGGAGGTGCCAGGTATTTTGTCACTTTCATAGATGATTTTTCACGTAAGGTATTTGTCTATCCGATTAAAAGTAAAGCCGAGGTACTGGAAAAATTCATTGAATTTAAAAATAGAGTTGAGAATGAATTAAGTAGAAAAATTAAAAAGTTGAGGACTGACAATGGCAAAGAATATGTAAACAACAATTTTGACAGTTATCTCAGGAAATTTGGCATATTGCACCAGACCAGTAATACGTACACACCGGAGCAGAACGGGCTTAGTGAACGTATGAACAGGACGCTTATTGAACGGTCCAAATGTATGGTTTTAAATGCTCAATTACAGAACAGTTACTGGGGTGAAGCAGTGGTCACGGCAGCGCACATCATCAACCGCTCGCCGACGAGAGCCCTCTCCTACATCACTCCTGAACAAGTGTGGACTGGCAAGAAACCGAGTTTAAGCCATATAAGGGTTTTTGGGTGCAGAGCTATGGTGCACATACCGAAAGAACGCCGCCGAAAATTAGATGCAAAATCACATGAGGTAATATTTGTCGGATACAGTGATTGTGTGAAGGGCTACCGATTTATAGACCCTAAAAATAAACAAGCTATAACAAGTAGAGATGTTGTATTCCTCGAGGCCACCGTAAAAAGAAATTTGGTCAGTGATGGTAATAACTCAGCTCCTGAAAAACAAAATATAATTAGTAACATAGAGAAAGAAAATCAAGTCAATGTAAGTAAAATGGAAGAAAATAAACATGAAGGAAGGAAAATTGAAGAAAAAATTTATAACAGAGAAGAAAGACTCTTACCATTGTCTAAAATGTATAACTTACCTTTGTTTGAAGATGAGGATAAAGAAGTCCAGAGTGAAGAAGAAAACAGTGCTATGGGTGATGATCATGGTTATAGAGTAGAAGAGGAGAGTTCAATATTACAAAATGATGCATCGCCAGTATCATCAACATCATGCTACTCTGACCCCAATGATGAAACTTACATACCAGAAAACTCATGCCTATCCGATAAAAGCTCTGAATTTCCAAAATCCTGTATGTCTTTACGACACAGAAGACGTGATGAGGTTTATGAACCTACTCCACTTGCTGATTATCGAGATGAAGATAACAATGTATCTTTCATGTGTATGAGTGGTGAGTCTGCTATGAGCATCTTAGACAAAGATCCGCAAAGCCTATCTGAAGCACTCCAATGTAGTAAGGCAGACAAGTGGATAGAAGCTATGAAAGAAGAACATCAAGCCTTGCTACAAAATACCACCTGGACATTGGTTGAGAAACCGAAAAGTATAAATGTTATCCCTTGTAAATGGGTTTTTAAAACTAAAACCGATGAAAATGGTGATATAACAAGGTATAAGGCTCGACTTGTTGTGAAAGGCTATCAACAAAAAGAAGGTATAGACTACCATGAAATTTATGCTCCAGTGGTTCGCTACAGTTCCATTAGATACATGTTTGGTTTGTCTGTGAAATATAACTTGAAAGTTCACCAGATGGACGCAGTGACTGCTTTTTTACAAGGTGATGTTGAAGAGAGTATCTATATGACACAACCACCATATTTTGAAGACGGAGACAAAGTTTGTCTTCTCAAAAAGTCTATTTACGGCCTGAAACAGGCAAGCAGGCAATGGAATAAAAAATTAAATAAAACTCTACTAGAAATTGGAATGTCACGATCAAAAGTAGACCCATGCATATACTACCGTATAGTTGATGAAAAAGACATCTTGTTTTTAACAGTGTATGTTGATGACATTTTATATTATTTTAATAAAGAAGAAACTGCCTTGATGATAAAGAAGAAATTAAATGAAAAGTTTCATATGAAAGATTTGGGTGAAGCTAAATGTTGTATTGGATTTAAAATTATACACAACCCGACCAAGAATGAAATTTCACTAGATCAGTCATTGTATATTAAAAAAATATTAACACGTTTCAATATGAGCGATTGCAATCCTGTGTATACGCCATGCGAAGCAAACTTGCAATTAAAAAAAGCTGAACATGATGAAGAAATCATGAAAAACATTCCCTATCAAGAATTAATAGGTTGCCTGTTATATTTATCACAGGGAACGAGACCTGATATAGCTTATATTGTAAACCAGCTCAGTAGATATAACAACAAGCCCACATCTCAGCACTGGACAGCGGCAAAAAGAATACTGAGGTACTTGAAAGCCACGCAAAACACAAAACTTACATTCAAGAAAAACAGTAACAATATAGAGGGTTATTGCGATGCTGATTGGGCAACAGACACTGAAGACAGAAGATCATGTTCTGGATACATATTTATGTTTCAGGAAGCTGCCATTAGTTGGTGTACTAAAAGGCAGCCTACAATAGCTTTGTCAAGCACCGAAGCAGAGTATATGTCATTGGCCACAGCTATACAAGAGGCTATCTGGCTTAAGCAAATGGAAGAAGACTTCTGGCCTTCTCTGTCAGGTACACCAATTAAAATGTACTGTGATAATCAGAGTGCTATTAGCATTTCAGGTAACGACATCTATCACGCTCGAAGTAAACACATAGATGTCCGCTACCATTTTGTGAGGGAGAGGATCTCAAATAACCAAGTCTCCGTCCGCTACAAGAACACACATGACATGGTGGCTGACGCTCTAACAAAGGGACTTCACCGATCGAAGCTCCAAAACTTTACCAAGGCAATGGGTTTGCGTCCAGAGGAGGGTGTTGAAATTAATATTTAGGACGCAAAATGTTAATACGCCTGTTTGAATACCTATAGCAAAACCAAAGACGTAAAACTTAGCTCTCAGCTACTCAAGGCGATATCTCTCTCTTTCTCCTTTGAAGTGTTCCATACATGCAAGCTCTGTACACTTTTTATTTTATCTTTATTAAATGGTCTGTAATCTCAAAAGTATCGTGTCATTTCATCACGACGAACCTGTTAAATTCACATAAAACGTCTGAACATAAAGGAACACCTATCGAAGTCATGCAGATGGAGCCTTTAGCATAATAAACACATGCAATTATAGTTTTTAAATCGGCTTCACCGGAAGTGAAGCCTGTATATATAGGTTGTATGTACAGAGGGATAAAGAGATAAAATATTAATTTCGTTCTGTTTTTAATATTATCTAACTCAACTTTTTGCCTGATTATCCGACTTTCTCTTGTCCTGTACTTTCTATCACCCTACTAAAAGACTGTTATATTAAAATAATGATGGTGGAAAAAAGACATGATCTTGCTAAGGGTCTTGCCCATCTTATTAGCAAGACTAATCGAATGGGCGGAGTTAGATAGAAAATTATTTATACATGTAACTATGTCTATGATGTAACATATAAGTTTTAAGCATATGGGTATTATGTAGTAATTACCTATATATACATTATTGTATAAATTAAATATACCTTTCATTTAGTTAATTTATGTTATTAACACTAATAACTTATTAAATATAAGCAAGGCCAAAAACAAATTTTATATATTGTATTTTCCTCCTTTATATTAAATTATTTAAATTATTAAATGAATCCATCCATCCATCCATCCATCAGCCTGTTTTGTCCACTGCTGGACATTGGCCTTTCCATTTTCGCCACTCTTGGCGGTCCTCCTGGAAGAAATGCCCATACTCACACACGCCGGGCAGGTGGGTTGGTGAGCGCGGTGCCGAAACCCTTGCAATAGTGACGCCGCTGCCCGTCACCAGTCTGTTTTATATAAGGCCCGGCAATTGGGGATGGATAAACCACCATCCATCGGTCCCAGGCATTGGTGGGCCGCCTGGTTTTGCCTGAGAGAGGTTCTCTTACTCTCCCCCGAATAACTTCGGGAGTATTTGCGAGTAAGATTAAAGATTAAATGAATGCTTACGTGCAATAAGAGTGTTTATGTACCTACCTATACATTGCGAAATAAAATATTCATCATGGACGAATTTAAATTTCGTCCATGGTATTCATTTTCAGTACATTTCATGGGCATGTCTTCCAGAAGAAACGCCAAGAGTCCAGCAGTGGACGAAACAGGCTGATGGATGGATGGATTCATTCTCATTCTGTTACACAAATACTAATTCTAATGACTGTATAGGAAAAAGAATGTTCACATATGAGGGAGCACAGCTTTTTAACAATCTACCCTCAGAAATTAAAAATTCTGAACTCTTTAATGATTTCAAGCGTAAATTGGCTCAACATATTTTAAATAAATAATAACTGGTGTTAGAGAGGTGGTTATAAGATTAAAGAAGTGAACTGCGGAGCTTACTAACACCTTCAATTATTGTCTGTGCGGATGGACGAAACTATAATTAATTAATTAAGATCTCTTCTTATGTAAGTGACATATTGTCTTTAGTAAGAATAAAGTATCTTTAAATCTTAAAAATTACGCACAATTAAAGAAATCTGCATACCTCTTTACAGTATATCATGCAAGGTGAAATTAAATTAAGCGACCAAATTCATATTGGAGACTTGGTTAGTGATCAGAAACAAGCTAAAGTTACCCTTTTGGTGTAATTCGAAAAATATATTTTTTTGCTTTCTTGTTGCCTAGACTAGGAATTGAACTTAAACTAGTCCAACCAGCAAGGACACAAAAAAAATATTTTCGATTTTGGCCAAAAGGATCACTGGCCGAGTCTCCAGAATGAATTTGGTCGGTTGATTTAATTTCACCCTATATACAATGACATTTTGTATAGTTGTCCAGTATGATCAGTTAATATTATTTAATGTTTATTTATACATCCAATCATCACGACATGAATCCCCGAGGGGGTGTCAGAGGTGATACCGAGTGTGGACTTTAAAATGCAAGTCACAGTCGACACCCGGTACACCCGCGTTTCACCGACCATTATTACGTCCTAACGTGATGGGTGGTGAACCCTATCGCCATACTTCGGGCACAATTACACGCTTTTTAGGGCATGCAGGTTTCCTCACGATGTCTTCCATCACCGTTCAGCAAGTGGTAAGTATTAGGTAAGAACACAAATACTATGCACGTAAATTCCGAAAAATTCATTGGTGCATTTTCGACTGGGGATCGAACCTGGGTCTCAAGATTGAGAGGCCAGCGTTCTACCGCCTGAGCTACCGCCGCAGTTGTTGTATTTATTGCATTATTTTATTAATTTACTTATTTACATATGTAAAAAAATCAACAGCGGTACATAACAAGCATAAATGAATATATATTTTATATACATATATATTTTTTATTTTTTTCCATAATTAATGTTAAAAGTAGGTTAGTAGATTCGTAGGTTAATTAGTCCTAAGGTTGTACATATCATCATGTCATTTTTACATTATGTCATTTAAGTATTCGACTGATGCCGGCCCCATAGTGGGCCGAAATATATTTCGAAAATTAATAATTTTTTATTATTATTACAAGTACCTACCTGTTAAAGGAAACTAAAGGCTTTATATAGCTAAATATACATATGTATTTCAAGCATAAATGAAATAATAACAAATTTGTTGTCAAGATATATATAATCAAATTTCCTGAGTTTTTATTCTAATTTGGCATAGATGAAGATAATGAATGTCATTGGACGGACTCAGCCTTAAATACAATAAAAACATTCCACAGACACCTCACAATTTTGCGTTTGCGTTTGTATGGAGGTTTGTGCGTGATGGCCGTCCAAAAATTTACGTATCAGTATAAAAAGAGAGAGGACTAAATTTACTCAATTGTCAATAATATTGTCAATATATAATAATATTAGGGGTATTTAAGGAAAATTATATTTATTAATTATTTCCACAAAATTGGAAATTATTTCATGTCCCTGTGTTACATTTAGTTAAATTGGTTTTTGTACATTAAGAAGCCTGTGGTCGGCGGCTTGAAGTCAGTCGCGCACGGGGTCGCTATGCTTGCTATGCACTGACTGACTGTTGACCCGAACGTTCATTTCCCGAGCTCGTACGGAACTAACCGAACACGGTGTGAAAGGCAAGCTAACGCAAGACAATATTCATGTTTTGAAAAAAACCCGAGAATGGTTTTGGTGGTTCCTATGATTTCAGGAGAAATATCCCAAAAATCGAAATGAAACAAAAATATTTTTATAGTATAAAATATACTATGCTGTGAAACAAAAATTATTGGATTTGTTGCATCGCTTCTAGGACATTACGGTACATAAACATTTATCAAAATATGTGTAAAATCCAGGACTTTTATACGCTTGTAACTTTTGTCTGTATTTGATTTTTATAAATGTTTTAGTTTCACGTCATGGATATTGTATGGGATAAATTGAAAAAGAAAAAAAAAAGCCAGTACCTATAAATAAGGATATGATCAGTGCACTGCGCTAGTATGGGTGTTCAGGCGAATAGAGTCGCCTTAAAATAGATGTCTGATAAATAATAATTGTACATACATCTATGTTGATTATATGATTTTAGTAAATATTAGCATGCCATAAACACGCTTTAAAGTTGTTGTTCAGGACCATTTACAAAGTAAAGCATAAAATAACACAACTTTGTTAGAAAAGGCAAACTAACATATAACTATCGTCGCGTAGTGCCATAAATCATGTTTATTAAGGGTAGTATTTAATCACACACCAGAAAATACTGAGAATGCTAACAGTAGTGTCCTATCACAAATTATAACTGCACATCAAAAAAAGGTCACAATGTTGACAAGGGGGCAAAAATCGACGCTGAAAGATTTCTGGGTTGTCACAAAAAATATAACCACCTAACCTACAGGCTCACTTCTACGCTGCATTTGATGTGCAATAAATTATATTCCTTTATTTAATACTTATTATTCAAAAATAAGAAAAAACAACAATAATAAGTTGGAGTATAGGAACGAAATCTTAAAAAATCTTATGACACGGCAAATAGAGCAGTATATAAAGATGACTATGTAATTAAAGATTTTCAAATGAACTACACAAAACTCTCTTCATCCATCATTTATTATGACGCGTCAACAATTTGCGTGTCTGCCGCAAAGCTATTGAATGACAAGACCTCAACCCGTGGTCATCCCACTTGCCCCCAGGAGTTCCTCCTGTAGTACTGATGCGGGAGGCAGGGTGGCTCGTCATCCGTGGGCCAGGTCAGTAATTGCACTGCATCGATTAATTAAACATAGGCGTTTCAAGGATTGTGAAGACATCAGCTGTATGGGAAAACGACATGTGGTCGATCGACGGCCCCCTTTATTTCTGCTTGTAGAAGTGCAGGAAGGTTTCTTTGCCGTACGAGCGAATAAACCTTTCGTTAGTCTGACGATTACGAGTTAATACTTGGTTTACGATTTACCAATCCTCAAAACGTCTGTCCACGGGCACGAGTTTAATAATGCGTCATTAAAATAAACGTCCATGTTGACAGCTTAAATTATCTTATTAACATTTTATTTCTGTACAAGACAGAGACGCAATCGATTTATGAAACCGCCAATAAGTGAAACTAATTTGTCCATTCATTACTAAACTTACGACCCGAAAACGCAACATTAATAACGCCTTATTGCATTAGAGTTGAAATTGCAATACTTCAGATTGAGGTTGACGTATAGCCTCCAGGTTCATCAGCTGACCGTTGCCCCTTATATCCACGTGAAGACCGTCACGTTCCAGCCATCTCTCCGGCTATACAGGTGTTAACTTTATTATGTACTCCCTTCTAACTGCTTGTACTGTGTCATTAAAATAAATAACATCCGATACGTATCTTCCTCGCCAGTTTTTTTTTTCATTTAATTTAACAAAAATGAGTGAGTGAATAAAATACACTAACGTGGCTTCAGCAAACTCGATTAACGGATAACCCAAAAACTTGGCCCGCCAGAGCCTCATATGACATGGGCCTACAGAAACCATTGCATATCAAGGTAGACCGGGAGGTGCTGTAATGGTAAGAAAGACTTTGTCCTTTGGATAGAGAAAGGATTACGAACCGGATATGCACCCTAGAGTCCACTATGGAACTGTGGAGAGACGGGCAATATTTTTCAAGGATGAGCATCTTTTGATGACGTGGATTCCGCCAGGCAGAGATGTGATCTCAAAAAAAAACCTCTGGTATAGCAAGCTCTTACACCGAAGTACATATATGATTAAGTTTACAATCTGTATATCAGCTAAAGTGTGGAACACACGGCCGGCCAATGACTATAAATAAATTAAAATAGACAACCGTAGCGTACACGCTTGATTTCGCGCCGTCTGTACTGAGAGAACGCTTGAGAATTCGCTATTTGTTTTGCTCGAATCGTGCAGGATTATCTTTGTCTTCCCAAGCTCCAATTTATACTGCCTTTTGATATCCCGCGCATCAATGGCACGTAAACAACACATTACATTGACTACATACGTAGTGCACTTGCTCTAGGCGGGCGGGATTTTTGCATGTTTTTCGTATAAAGCGTCTTTCTTATACGGATTCTGTCGTCACTATATGCTGGTACCGACCTCACACGTTTATTTATTAACAAGGATGTTACAACATTTACCGACTTCAGTTAGCCGTTTAAAGATGGTAATATTCTTTGCATATCTCTGTGTATGTTCTTGTCGTTCTTTCTGCCTTCCGCGGCTCGCCCAGTTAGGACAAATTAAAATTATTTTAATTTCGCGAACTAAAATAAAATTTGGCAAAGTAAAATTACAAATAATAAAAATAAAGGTTCCGTACTAAGAAGGTGCCGAACCTCAAACGGTTTCTGATACACCTCCGTGTAAAATTGAATGTTATGTTTGATTAAAATAAATAAATAAAATAAAATAATAGTTTGTCAAGCGCTACTATGTTTGCAGCTTGCTTTTTGTCGCAATCAAAGATGGTACATTTTTAATAATACAGAAACTTCAAGACAACCCGAATACGGTTGGAAGCTGCAGTGGGATGCTATCTTTCCTTTACTCCAGCTGAGCGCACCGCAGTCGGGTTTTTAAAACTTTTTTATCTTATCTAGAATCTATCGGGCGAGACGTTGCGATCGTGTTCCCGACACAAAAGAGAAGAAAGCCTGTTGGCGTGACACCTCATCTGAATATAATGGGGGGAGGGGCGGGTACTCAGTTCAGTATAGGCGATGTCATTACGTGGTCCCCCAAGACCTGTCTGAGAACGATACGAGAGGCAATGGGCTGTGCTGCAGTTACATGGGTTTACCACTTTTCTGGTTCGTTTGGTGCCTTATTGCTGGTGAGACTTTATCTTCATGAATTTCAAAGGCAAAGGAACGGAAGGAAAATGGGGCAGCGATTATGAGCAAGTCGCGCTCTCGTATTTGGATT
This sequence comes from Ypsolopha scabrella, assembly GCA_910592155.1. Lineage (NCBI taxonomy): Eukaryota > Metazoa > Arthropoda > Insecta > Lepidoptera > Ypsolophidae > Ypsolopha > Ypsolopha scabrella. The sequence goes on along the minus strand of OU342968.1, from coordinate 8,980,766 downwards.
TTTTATTTACTTTACTAAATCGATTTTTTTAAATTATTTATTGTGTTTAAGTTTCATGATGACAGACGGTCGGAAAGATGATATCACTAAATTTGTTGAGTTCTCATTATCGCTAAAACAATAGTTAAACAATAGACAGCAAAGAAAGATCGTGGCAAAAAAATTGCCCAGTTTAAAAACCCGGTTTTTACAAGGCGTAAATGTCTTATTTTACTGTTTTTTTTTTAATTACCATAATGCTAAGTACTTACGTTTTGTTAATACCATAAATTAATAACAACACAAAAATTATTCTACTCCGAAATTATTAAATCTTTACTTCGGATTACAGAATTTAATAAGTACTTTCATTGAATTTGTAAGAAGTAGGTACACTAATATTAAGAAGTAAAGATTACTAATTACAAATTAGTTTTTTTAAAGTGGGAAAATACAATAGATTATAATATATTTAAAAGGCAATTGTTAATTTTATTACTGCTATTTGTGAATTATTGTACAGTGGAGACCGCATCAAGTTAGACACTTCGGACTTTGTACCTATCTTATATTCTTCTCTGTAGGGGCTAATGTCGTACTGCAAGTGTATAGCTTGATGTGGTCTTCACTGTACATCGCGAAATCGAAATATTTTTCGGTTTATACATAATGATACGATATAGTAATAAAGTTATTGCCAATAGAGCTAAGGTTCACTTGTATAAAAAATTGTTTCACCCTACCACCCTCTGGTTTGTTCCCGGAACGTTAGGTAATGGTGAAATATTAGGGCACCGCACCGGGACAAGGCCTTTCTCGTTCCTTAGTTGGATTTTACCGAATATCTCCCTGTACTCATTATATTGAATGCCCTTTGTCGTCGTATGTCGTCTGTTTCTGTTCTACCCCGTTACAAACCTGGGGCCTTATCGTGTAACTTTAAATCAATCGCAATACCTTTGATTTTGACATTTAAAGTATGGTACAAATGTCAAATTAAAAGGTATCGCGATAGATTTAAAGTTAGACAATAAGGCCCCTGGCTATACAGGTGACTTTTAAACAAACCCCAATAATTGTAGAGGTTAGTAAGAAACGTTCTAATTAAGGTGGTAGAGCTGATGCCGGGCTCGACTGTGGAGGTACCACCATCTTACTCGCAAATGAACCTGAAGTTATTCAGGGAGAGTAAGAGAACAGCTCTCAGGCAAAACCAGGCGGCCCACCATTGCCTGGGCCCGACGGATGGCGGTATATCCATCCCCAATTGCCGGGCCTTATATAAAACAGACTAGTGACGGGCAGCGGCGTCACTAGTGCAAAAGTTTCGGCACCGCGCTCACCAACCCGCCTGCCCAGCGTGTGTGAGTATGGGCATTTCTTCCAGGAGGACCGCCAAGAGTGGCGAAATCCTGGAAAGGCCTATGTCCAGCAGTGAACGGAACAGGCTGATGGATGGATGGATGGTAAGAAACGTTCTAATTAAAATTAGAAGTCAAAATATTATTAAAAATGTAAATAGTAAATAAAAGTTATGGTTATCCTAGCCGTTCCCATACGGAGCAAGTTTAAAATAGTCCAAAATAGTGGGGTGAACAATAAAAATAACCTCGCGCGATCTAATTATCTCTTCAGGTGACCATGATTTCTTTGGATTTTACGAAAATCTTCAAGAGGCTATAACTTAAAAAAACCGGACAAGTGCGAGTCGGACTCGCCCACTGAGGGCTCCGTTAAAGACTATATTTTTATGATTTATTTACAAATGTAAAGATTTCAGATTTTTCCCTATACTTGTAGTATAGACGGTATTACTTGCCAAATTTCACAGTTCTAGGTCAACGGGAAATACGCTATGAATTTTGATTCCCTTGAGAGTGTCGAAATGTACGTTTTTTTGCGGCATAAACGGCCGTATCTTTTTTTCACGTTAACTTGGAAGTTTGATATTTTCACAGCTTCAAGGGACTGTAGACATGAGTATATGGTTTTAATTTCAACTCGATACCTCCACACATTCCCGAGATAAAGGATCTCAACAGACAGACGGACGGACAGACGGACAACAAAGTGATCCTATAAGGGCTCCGTTTTTTTCTATTGAGGTACGGAGACCTAAAAAAATATGGATATAATTTTAAATGGTTTTTAAAAAATATTTCTACAATATGTTAAATTACTTTACTGGGGATAGGTTAAAAGTCACCTGCATAAAAGAAACTGCAAGTAACATCACAGCTCTGTTATATTTTCATACAAATTGTGAATCCTAGCCATTAGACATTTTGATTGATTTGATTTTGAGACTGGTGAAACAGAAAAAGAAACATTTACTTGCATTAAAATAAATTTAACAAGTTTTTTATTAACACTATCTTTATTCACATTACACATTTACTAACCGAAATAAGTAAAACTAGTTTGTAAGCGTCAGAGTAATTTCCTTGTCCTGGGATTAACTTGTATTTTAGTAATTAGTACTGTAATTTCCTTTTAGCTTATGAAGATTTTCCTCCGTGCGGTTGAATTTGAAATATGTTGTATTTGAATTACGGGCATGTAACAGTTGAAATGTAACTTATATAAGCTGTTGGTTTTAAAGCGAATGGAAAATAAAATTATGACATACTAGGTGAAATTAAATCAACCGACCAAATTCATACTGGAGACTCGGTTAGTCATCAGCAACAAGGTTTAATGACCCTCCAGATGAAATTCGAAAAAAAATATTTTTTTTGTCCCGTAGTGCCTGCACTAGAGTAAGGGAGCAAAAATATTTATTTTCCGAAATTGGCCAAAAGGATGACTGAACCTAGTTCTTGATCACTAGCCGAGTCTCCATTATGAATTTGGTCGGTTGATTTAATTTCACCTTATATACATGAAACGTAAGAAACACTGACATCTATTGACATAATTAATTATAAACTTTTTAGAAAGGAGTTGTTAATAGCTGTTGTAGTTAATTATTATGATGTCAGTGTTTTTTACGTTTCATGTATTGTATATGTCATAATTTTATTTTCCATTCGCCTGATGACTACCCCACTGAGGGGTCGAAATATAACACATTTTACTTTATATTATTTCCGTGTGTTCATTAATAAAAATAAAAACTAACAAATAAAAGCCTGGTTTTTTTGAAGAAAATTATATTTATTAAGCTTATATAAGCTGTGTAATGTGAGTATGTAACCCTCTTCTGAGCAAATATTGTTAGTAGCTATATCTAATCTAATGCAAGATCTCGGAAACGATTACTAAGCCTTGTTTACTCGTCCACTGTCCTATACAGCCTTTGTCAGCCTCCTTTAGTCATGGACGGTGTAGGTCACACATTACCCGGCTATATCAAAAAGTCGTATGGTGATTCATACCGCTACAGGCGTATCGTGTTGTTGTAATTACGAGTAGTTACTTCATCACGTCTAATGTCATGTTCTGATTTTATAATATTCTACAGTTTGTTCATCGTCACTCTGGGCTGGGCTTACGTTTGTAAGGAACACGAAAAGAATAATTTACGAATTTCACAAATAGGGTCATCGAACCTTCTTACTGAGCACTTACCGAGTCTTCAGTATGAATTTGGCTGCATAAATTAAAGTCACCTTAGAGAAAATGGTTGAAGATGATGATGACAGCTGAAAGAATGTTTTATGACAAAGTTTTTCGTGCTGCCTGTCAAGATCTGGACCGCAATGGGCACCAAGCGACCTGATTACGTTGCTATCCATGTTCGTAGTTGAATGCCTATCCGTTGATGTCTGTTAGCGGAAGTAATAATGGTTTAACGATATTTACGTTTAAAATTTTACTAAATGTATGTATTATTTATTAATGTTTGTTAGTCCATATTTATCTAGGTGGTAGAGCTGATGCCGGGCTCGACTGTGGAGGTACCACCATCTTACTCGCAAATCCTCCCGAAGTTGTTCGGGGGAGAGTAAGAGAACAGCTCTCAGGCAAAACCAGGCGGCCCACCATTGCCTGGGACCGATGGATGGCGGTTTATCCATCCCCAATTGCCGAACCTTATATAAACCAGACTGATGACGGGCAGCGGCGTCACTGGTGCAAGGGTTTCGGCACCGCGCTCACCAACCCGCCTGCCCAGCGTGTGTGAGTATGGGCATTTCTTCCAGGAGGACCGCCAAGAGTGGCGAAATCCTGGAAAGGCCTATGTCCAGCAGTGGACGAAACATGCTGATGGATGGATGGAGTCCATCCAGAGAAATTATTATTTTAGCATATTGTGTATATTTCTGTATTACTTGATTGTGACATGTGCATCGTTTACGTATATCTTCTTCCTTGTCTGGGAAAAATCGCATTAAGCTATAAGTCTGCTAATTATTGCTTAAAAAACTTTGTATTTTCCTTTATTTTTTGGTTCACAAGAGAAAGTATTTAAGTTATGTTTGTTATGTTAATTTCCGAAGCTCATCTTACGGAACAGTTAGCATTCAGTCTTAAAGGATACAGAACCTATGCCACATACCATCCAGATAACACGGCACATGCAGGAACAGCAGTAATTGTTAGAAATAATATAAAGCATGAGCTACTTCCAGAGTATCGGACACCTCAGATCCAAGCAACATCAATACTGTTGCATGACAAACAAGGTTCAATTACATTGTCATCAGTATATTGTCCTCCAAAAAAGAAAAAACAAACAGAAACGAATGGTGAACAATTTGATGATTTCTTTCAGACCCTAGGAAATAGGTTTATCGTCGGTGGCGATTGGAATGCCAAAAATACACACTGGGGTTCACGACTCACAGTTACTAGAGGTAGACACCTAAAGAGCAGCATGGACAGAAACCATTTGAGTGCCCTCACAACATGTCAGCCTACTTATTGGCCCACTGACCCAAATAAATCCCCAGATCTCTTAGATTTCTTTATGTACAAAGGCATACAAACATGCTTCTTGAAAATTGAAAGTTGTTATGACACTTCTTCTGACCACACACCAGTAATTGCTACTATAAGTACAACCATAATTGAAAGACCTTCTAAGCCTTTTCTGTACAATAAGCAAACAGACTGGCATGCTTTTCAACAATACTTAGACAAAAATGTAGATCTGAATGTACGATTGAAGACTGAAGACGATATTGAGACTGCAACAGTTTACATTACCAAATTAATACAAAAAGCAGCATGGATGAGTACCCCTAGTGAACGAAACATGAGACAAAAAGCTCACAATAACTTGCCTCAAGAAGTGAAACAGAAAGTGTTAGAGAAGCGAAGACTGAGAAGGGTATGGCAATTAAGTCGACACCAAGTAGACAAAACTGCGTACAACAAGGCAGCAGCAGAGTTAAAACAATTCCTTATTGAGTTGGAAAATGACACTCTTCAATTTCACTTACAAAACATAACCCCGTCAGCACCAGCCAACAGCGAACATTCGTTGTGGAAAAACGTCAAGTCCTCTCAAAAACCACAGCTACCACAACATCCACTAAAAATGATGAACGGTACATGGGCTAAAACAGATGAAGAAAGAGCAGAGGCTTATGCAGAATTTTTAAGTCATGTTTTTACACCAAATGATGACCTGGGGTCTGAGACTATTGACTATGAAGTCAAATCATTTCTCAAAAGCGACCTTCAACTCAGTCCACCTATTCACTGTTGTACACCTGCGGAAGTAAGACGTACTATTTTTGAACTGGAACAAAAGAAAGCACCGGGGTTCGACCTCATAACAGCAGAGGTACTGCGACAACTACCAAGAAAAGTATTGATCTTTATTACATCGCTTTTCAATGCTATTCTCAGAACATCCTCATATCCTAGTATTTGGAAAGTTTCCCAAATAACAATGGTACCTAAGCCTGGAAAACCACAGCACATGACATCATCATACAGGCCAATAAGCTTGCTACCTGTGCTGTCTAAAGTATTTGAGAAAATAGTCTCTAGTAGACTGAAGGAATGCCTCAAATATAATAATATCATTCCAGAACATCAGTTTGGATTCAGGAACAATCACTCTACGATTGAACAAGTCCACCGAGTATGTGAACATATAAGATATGCCTTAGAAAAAAGAGAATACTGTTCTGGAGTGTTCCTAGATGTTCAGCAGGCATTTGATAAAGTCTGGCATAATGGACTTCTATATAAGCTGAAAAAATATCTACCCCATAACATGTTTCTTCTACTGAAATCCTACTTGGAGAACCGATTCTTCTTTGTAAAAATCAATGATGCAATATCAGATTTCTTTGATATAAATGCCGGAGTACCACAGGGATCAGTGCTGGGCCCCATCCTGTATCTACTCTACACAGTTGATGTTCCAGATTCGGAGAATGTGATGACAGCTACCTTCGCAGATGATACTGCTGTACTTACATCAAATAAGAATCCAGAAACTGCTTCAAACATATTACAGACACACATTGATAAGGTACATTCCTGGATGAGCGACTGGCGGATTAAGGCTAGCGCAGCAAAATCTAACCACATCACCTTTACTTTGAGGAAAGAAGACTGTCCTGCTGTAAAATTTGGGAAGGACGTGCTGCCACACAACACTGTAGTGAAATACCTTGGCTTCCATCTTGATCGCAAGCAGACTTGGAAGGCTCACATACAGAAGAAGCGTGATGAATTAAATATCAAGTTTCGGTCCTTACAATGGCTACTTGGAAGACAATCCAAATTATCCCTCAATAACAAAACTCTTGTTTACAAAGCAGTATTGAAACCAGTCTGGACCTATGGAATTGAGCTGTGGGGATCAGCAAAGAACTCAAACATTGAAATTTTGCAACGTTTCCAAAATGGTGTACTGAAAGCTATAGTGAATGCTCCATGGTTCACAAGAATAGATGAAGTTCATAAATACCTCAAACTTCCTACTGTAAAAGAAGAAGTAAATACCAGGACTAAATCCTACAGAAATAGGATTATGAGCCATGAAAACAGACTTGCTCATTGTCTAAGTGAACCACTCCAAACGAGACGCCTAAAAAGGCAACACACATGGGACAATTTATAATAATATAATTCATGGAGGCAACCCGACACTGGAAGGGCATGCCTAACAAGCCATTAATTTCTCTCACAAAAACTGCTTATGGTCTTCGGACCGATTGCAAGTTGGCGAAAAGGGAAAAAAAAAAAATGTTTGCGAATCATGAAGGTGTTATTTTCAATATAATAAAATACAAATTTGAATACAAAATAAATATCCACTTGTCTCAGCGTTTTCTCTATAAATAATATCCCATACATGAATTATCTTTACAGATATGTAGAAGCAAGACATGTCGCCGGACAGTAACACCTTTGTGATATGGGAGAATTAATAGCACTCTTGTAATCCGAGCTGCGACAATAAAATCGTACGAGACGTTTTCTCCGTACGAGGGAAAAATAATATAAATAAAGATTCCTCATTCGGCCCACCTCAGAACCGTAGAACCTGTCCGTGTGCTCGAGATCTACGTAAAAACTACTGAATAGATTTGGACAAGGTGAGATCTACGTAAAAACTACTGAATAGATTTGGACAAAGTGTTCATCATCGTGTCCTAAAATAAAATGAAGTACAAGATCATAAAATATTGCTGTGAAATTTTATCGCGACTTCAGAAAAAAACAACAGGAATTTCATTGCAGCATTCTGCTGCAAAAAACAAATTTCAGAACCTAGTAACACATCAAAAATATGTTAAAGAAAACAGGTTTCCGATTCGATTTATAGATTTTCTGCACTACATACTCGTAAAAATGTTGCAAAAAATGTTAAAACAACTGAGGTTTTGTGAACATGGCAGTTGTTTAGAGCGAGACACATATAAAAAACAAAAGCGTTAGGGTACGTTCAAGGAGACGCGGCGCGTCAGTCGGCGCGGTGCGCGCTCCATACATCGGTGTATGTTTGTGTTTCCGGCGGCCTGCTACGCGCACCGCGCCGCTTGACGCCCCGCGTCTCCTTGTTCGTCGCCGTAGAGCAGCACTTTTTCTAGCGAGCGCCGAACCGTGTCCAAGTTTTGCTACGGCGTAGCTAGTGCGTTGTAGACCCACTACTCCATAGTCCGAACTCAACTACGCGTCAGGGGCAACGCTGAGGCCATTCGCGCTACACCTTGAATTGTATAGACAAAAGTACCTCTATAACTAATTAATTACTTATGTAAAGCTATAGGCTGAAAAATTAATGCCTATGCCCTAGCTTTATTGAAATATATGAATCAGAATCACAGAACATAACCGTAAAAAAAGTTTATTTTTTAAATATTTTGTTAAGTTCCCAAGTTTCGAATTAATGGCCAACCTATGCGACAGACATGTGACTGACAATAGATCGTACATATTCCCAGCGGTAAATAATACACATAAGGCTATGTAGCTTCGTCTTAGTAGAGCATCGTCTCTGTCACCGGAGTATTAGCACAGACGTATAATATAGTAGCAGACCTAACATCACACTAATATTATAAATTCAAAATGTGTGTGTGTGTGTGTGTGTGTGTGTGTGTGTGTGTGTGTGTGTGTGTGTGTGTGTGTGTGTGTGTGTGTATGTTTGTTACTCTTTCACGCTGAAACGGCTGAACGGATTTGGATGAAATTTAGAATGGATAAAGCTTATACCCTAACTTAACACATAGGCTACTTTTTATCCCGAAAAAAAGCATGTCGTTAAACAGAATCACACGCGGGCGGAGCCACGGGCAAAAGCTAGTTAATAATAAACGCATAGAGTTGACGCGTGGCAATTTTAGCTCAGTGAACTACGGGCTCTTTTAAATATAAATATTACTTGTTTCCAAATAAAATATACCTCTATACTAGAGATTAGTTTAGGTATTAACAAATATGTTCCAAGCATAAGCCAGTCAAAACAACCCATTTTTATACGTTTCTTCGTACCATGAAGCCTAAATGTAGCTTATCTTTTGTATGTAAACTTACCACGCTATTTAATCCTTATGTTTGGTCTGCTACTTAGTATTAATTATATGCCTGTGAGTATTAGTGAATCATGACAAAAGTAACAAAACATGATTTTTTTTATTTCGAACATAGAACAGTATCCTTTGTTATAGAGGGGGTTCATTTTCAACCTGTATATGTCTCTGCTTACAGGTGGGTAAATGATACAAATGTTGGTATTCTTATGTAATTAATTACTAATCATTCACCAACATACCAACATATCTTTCAGCCCAAAATAGTTGGGGGTTTTCCACGGACAAAAACTAAAGCTTCACGTTAGGGGTCCCGTTTTAAGAAACCTTTTAATTACAAATACAAAATACAAAATTATTTATTGATACAAAAAATCTAACCTAGAATAGCAATATTGTTTTAAGGCTACGTATATACAGGATGACCAGTAATTGCTGTTATTCCTCTCGGGGGAAGAAACTATGATTAATTTGGAGTGATTTGACCCCTATCACTTGGGGTTCGCAAATCCGGCATTTTCGAGAAAATCAACATTCTTTGTTTTATTTATAAAATTGCGAAATTTGGAAAATACAAAACGCCGAAAAAAATCTTTTGGCGTGAACTGATTGATCGATCTCCTTAAAACAAAAATCACTCAAACAATTGCAAAATCCTATGTTGCATGTCTAAAATCACGATAACAAAGAATTAAAAATTGAAACAAGAATATAAATTTTCTCGAAAATGGCGGATTTTGTGACCCCCAAGTGATAGGGTAAAATCACTCCAAATTAATCATAGTTTCTTCCCCCGAGAGGAATAAGAGCAATTACCGGTCACCCTGTATATACGTAGCCTTAAAACAATATTGCTATTCTAGGTTAGATTTTTTGTATCAATAAATAATTTTGTATTTTGTATTTGTAATTAAAAGGTTTCTTAAAACGGGACCCCTAACGTGAAGCTTTAGTTTTTGTCCGTGGAAAACCCCCAACTATTTTGGGCTGAAAGATATGTTGGTATGTTGGTATGATGTTTACCGGTCACCCTGTATACAGTTCAAGTGATCAACTGACTCTTAATAAGGCGAGGCCTGTCATGTTTCTTCTACTCAAGGTGATACAGGTTGAATTTAGCCAAAAAGAGAAGAGCATGCAAATTTCTTAATTAGTTATTTGTTCAGTACAAACTGCGCTCGGATTCTTCATCTTCGATTTGTTTCACAAAAACGAAACCCTCACTATAAAGAAACCCCCTAGCTAACAATGTAAACCGCATCAAAATCGGAATGTCGATACTGGAGATTGTTGGCACTTGGTAACTTGGAATACATGAACAGAACATTTATTTGTACTATCCCACTTTATTACTTATTTTCTGACATCGATTCGATAAACAAAAATCTAACTCTTATTTCTTTGCAATAAGGATTGTTGCTTGGAATTTATCAATATTTTTTGTCTACCCTCGTTTTTCGAAGCACTTGTGTTTTCTGTTCGCTGTAGCTATAAATCGATAAAAAATCAGTATCATCCTAAAATTAAACCTAATTATTATTAAATCGTGACAATTACTGTACAACTAACCTGTGGAAGTGAAATCTAGCATTAATATCTCGGAATTCCTGACTTTAGTGTTAACGGTCATTTTGAGTAATCAATTCGCGATGGTTTCCTGCTTAAAATGTGTGAAGGACATTCCTAAAGTGGATGAGAAGAATCCTAAAATTATGTGTCATGGATGTGAAAGGCAAATATGTGTGAAATGTAGTGGGTTGCTTGCCACGGAGCTGCGTGTGATTGCACTTCAGTCGCCGACGCTTAAATACTTGTGCCCTGAATGTGAACTTGGGGTGCGCCAGCTCCCCGCGTTAAGAAAGAAAATAGACGATCTTAAGCTGGAGATTGATTCCATAAAACGAAACCAACAACCACCTACCAATATCGAATCAATAATTGGAGAAATAGAAGAACGTAAGAAAAGGAGCTCCAATGTGATAATGTTTGGGATTCCGGAGTCACCAATAACTGATGCGACAACTGACGAGCGGAAAGCGTATGATAAGCAGCAAGTAGAGGTTGCATTGGCCGCATTGCCCGATCCTGACACACCGGCTATGGTCATCCGCCTGGGTAAGCCGCAGCCTGGCTCTGCGCCGCGACCTCTCAAGGTGGTCATGAGAAGTAAAGAAGCTGCTGTCCATATTCTCAGGAACGGTAAAAAGCTTCGTTCAGGAGTCTCTGCCAAAAATGATCTCACTCCTTACCAGCGTGAGTACTTGAAAAATTTGCGCTTGGAGCTGAACCAAAGGATTGAACAAGGTGAGACAGATATTTCTATTAAATATGTTAACAATAGACCAGTAATTGTGAACATAAACCAACCAGCAAAAAAGTAGTTAAACATGGTCTCACCGAATTGACTCTTTTCTACACGAACCTGGCGTCGATCATGGCTAAACGAGATTTGTTCTTACTCGAAATTGATAATCTAAGACCTACCTTTATAATTATAACTGAAACACACTTGAAACCTACAATATTAGACACATTGATAAACATAAAGGGATACACACTTTATAGAAAAGACAGGCCCCCTGGTAAGAGTGACAAAGGTGCCGGAGGTGTAGCTATTTACGTGGCACATAAACATAGCGAGATATCTATTATGTCCAATCTGCACCCAACACTGAATAACAAACTGAATGTAGAGGCTCTGTGGATTAATGTCCAGTATGGAAATTTTAAATTGCTTATTGGCGGTGTGTATCGTCCTACACATTATGACTTAAAGGATTCAGATAAGCTTCTGTTTGAGACAATTGAGAAAGCTGCTGCTGATGAAAAAGAGAATTTACTCATTGCTGGAGATTTTAACCTCCCAGATATCGAGTGGCCGTTAAGAAAGCTGGAGGGCTACAATGCACTCCATGAAAAATTTATAGAATTGCTTACCAATACCAACTTACATCAGTTAGTGACTGAAATAACTAGGAAGCGAAATGACGAAGAGTCCTTGCTAGATTTCATACTGTGCAATGATGAAAGCTTGTGTACCAAGGTAATTCATAATCCCCCCATAGGCAAAAGTGACCATTTGGTTCTGCTTAGCAAAGTGCAAATTCAGAATGATCATATCCATGGCTTAGTTGAAAAGAAGCCTCGCAGAGATTTTTATAACGCTGACTATAAACTTATTACTTCACAATTACTTTTAAACGATTTGAATTGTACAACCTTATCTGATACAAATGAAGCTTGGACGAAATTCAAAACTGTCACACATAAAACAATTGAAACAAAAATACCATTCACCCGAATAAAAAAACATAAAAATAATAAAAAACCATGGATTGGACCAGAAATTATTAAATTAACACAAGAAAAATTACAAAAATGGAAATTCTACCAGCTCTCTAAAACAAAAGAATCTTATGAAAGCTATAGAAAATTAAATAATAAAATAATTAATGAAGTGAGGAAATCAAGAGTTAAAGTTTGAAGCAGGTATTGTAAATGGTAGCAAGAAATGTTTTTATGCGTACATGCGCCAACATCTTACCTCTAAAGTGTCTGTTCCCCCGTCATTGAGAGATGAAATATCACAAAAAATTACTGGTAACCATAGTGATGTTGCGAATATTTTTGCAAAACAATTTGAAAAATCTTATGTAACGGAACCACCTAACCAACCTATACCAAGTGTATGCTATCCTCACGTAGAAAACTCACTTGAACATATAGATTTTACACCAGAAGTTGTAACCAAGACACTTAATACATTCAAAGATGACACTGCAATGGGACCAGATGGATTACCAGCAATATTTTTAAAAGAATGTGAAAGCCTGCTTTCTTCTCAACTTGCTCACATTATGACCTTGTCTTTAAGAGAAGGGAAAGTGCCACTGGACTGGAAAGAAGCAGAGGTCACTCCCGTCTATAAAAAAGGAGATAAGCTTGATCCAAGTCACTATCGCCCTATAAGTTTAACATGTATTTCCTGCAAAGCGATGGAAAAAATAATAGCAAAACAAATTAGAACCTTTTTATCTAGAGAACAGATCATAATTGAGGAGCAACATGGATTTGTACCCCGTAGATCAATAGTTACCAACTTGCTATGCTGCTTAGACTACTGGACAAAGAACTGGGATGAGCATGCACCTATTGATATAATATATCTGGATTATGAAAAAGCGTTTGATCGTGTCCCGATAAAAAGACTAGTTGCAAAGCTGGAACACTTTGGAATACGTGGGAATCTTCTGAAGTGGATAGAGGACTTTCTTAGTGGGAGGAAATTTAAAGTCAGAGTCGGCGAACAACTTTCAGACTCTCATTCTGTCCACAGTGGTGTTCCCCAAGGTTCCGTACTAGGCCCCGTCCTCTTTGGAATTTTCTTAACAGACTTAAAGGTTATCATTAAAAGTGGATTATCCTTGTTTGCTGATGACACCAAGATAATGGGAAATCCACTAATCTCTCACAACATTATTCAAGATGACCTCAATCGAATCAATAATTGGACTAAAAATTGGCTTTTAACATTAAACTCGGATAAATGTACCGTTTTGCACGTTGGTAACACAAATCCTCAACTTTCGTACACAATTGACTCAAAGTCTTTAAAGATAGTAACATCACAGAAAGATCTGGGAGTTACAATAACAAGTAATCTGAAATGGGATGTACACATTCTTCAAGTTACTAAAAAAGCCAACTCAATAACTTACATGATCAGAAAAACATTTAGCTACATTGACAAGGAACTATTTCTAAAGATTTATAAAACCTACCTACGACCATTATTGGAATACGCTTTCCAAATTTGGAGTCCATATTTCAAAAAAGACATTAATATGTTGGAAAGAGTTCAGAGAAGAGCGACAAAAATGGTAGCTGTTTTACGTGACTTACCATATGAACGACGTCTGCAAGAACTCGGGCTAACTACACTTGAGCAACGACGACAACGTGGGGACCTCATCGAAACATACAAAGTGCTCACTGGACACTATGACGTTCCCGCGCTGGGGGAACTCTTCAAGATGAACCAAAATCGTCATCTGAGAGGTCACCATCTTAAAATTAACACGTCGACATGTGCAAGCAACCCACGTAGACATTTCCTTCCTAACCGTGTAGTTCACGAGTGGAATAAACTGCCTGACAGTGTTATAAGTGCTACCTCAGTGAACTGCTTTAAAAATAGACTGGACAAATTTTTTAATAAATAAAAACATAAAGTGCTGTGACATACACATCATCAGCTTATAGCTGCTTGTGTATAATAAATAATAATAATAATAATAATAATAATTTTTTGTCAAATTTACCGGATCGATGCTTACGTACTTGTACTTCGGTTTCGCTTTTATGGCAGTTTCAAAGGAGTTAGTTGAAGATCTTAGATAACACCATCTTTTGCCCGCGGCTTCACCCGCGTTGAATTAGTTTTTGTGTACTCCTATAAAATTAGTCAATATTTTTCGGACTGTTACCTACAGTAATCACAGCTGGTGAAATGTGTGTGTTATGCGCCTCTGGGTTTCCCCTTGTGTATGTATCTTATATAGCTTTTCCGTGGGAACTGATTTATGGGATAAAGAGTAGTTTTTGTCCTATTCTCTAGAACTTTATTTGTGCAAAGTTTCAGCCCAATAGGTTCAATAGCTACGGCGTGAAAAGCTGGCACATCACTTTTCTATAGAAACTTAAAACCACATTTTCATCCCATGGGAACTGATATATGGGATAAAAGGTAGCCTATTACCTATTCAAGATCTAGAACTACATTTTTGCAAAATTTCAGCCCAATCGGTTTTTTAAGCATGGCGTGAAAGGCTGACACATCACTTTTCTATAGAAACTTGAAACCACATTTTCATCTCATGGGAACTGATTTATGGGATAAAAGGTAGCCTAGCAAAACTTCAGCTCAATCGGTTCAGTAGTTACGGCGTGAAAGAGTAACAAACATCCATCCATACATCCGAACTTTCGCATTTATAATATTAGTGGGATTGTATATAATATCAGTGCTATCAATGAGATAGTACAGTTAAGAAGAATGATTTGATCGAAATGTATCTAGGTCTTCGGGAACTAACGACTGCAACATTCAGTTACCGACATATTTCGTTAAACTTCCACAAAAACATTGGTGTTTTGCAATAAATATAGAAGTAATCAACAAAACATTAGGCTTTCAAAAAATGGTCCAAAAAACAAATACAGCTTCACATTTAACAATTAAGAAAGATGGAAGAAATGATATTCTGGCTAAACAAAGATACTGAAACAATGAAAAAGAAAGCCGAAATAAAAAGACGAAGTATTGGTACATAAGCCAGCTACGTGGAGGGAATCCGAGAGGACAAAAGTTTCGGTAATGGGCGACGATCTACTGTTTATTAACTTTTTCTTATTTTTTCTAGCTCGATCTTGGGTGATACAATCTTTGTCTGTCTTAAGGCGACTAATACTGTTGGTGACCTTGGTTCGTGCGTCTCACTCTCTCACACGACTCGTCACTGATCTCTTTGTCGTTCGTGGGGGAATCAAGGTGCGAACGCGCTCAAATACACCTAAATAAATAATTACAATCATTATAACCATGTACAATTCATAAAAAATAATCAAAGGAACTTATTTGTTGTTACAATATTTTTAATATGATCAACATTTAATTAAACATTATTTAGAGCTTATTCGAACCTTAGATACCCAAGTATTTATTTATTTAAAGTACTTGTTATAAATAAAAAATACAAAAATTCCATCTCATTCCAGATATTCTGCATTGGTGTCGATTCGGTGTAACACGACTTAACTTATTTGACAGAACTAACCTTATTTTAAGCATCGTGTCCTTGTCTTTGCGATACAGTAAGAAAAAGACAGAATGCTTAAGTTAGGTCCTGTCAAATAAGTTAAGTCGTGTTACACCGAATCGACACCATTATCACATTTTTTCTTATTTTTTTAGTAACTTAACATCGGAATTAAACCTGAACGTATCGCGGATTTTCAAGGTTGCTAGCGGTAATACGCCTATTTAGGAGCGTACCTTAAAACTTGGGCAAAATCTGCGTAGCTTTTAGGTTTCGTTAGAGTAAGAAATGTAAGTTCACGAAAGTAAATATTTACAAAAAATATATATGTTTCGTAGCCAAGGACTGCAGTGGCGTGCATAGAACTTTTTGCTGGAAATGCAATTTGACAGTTAAGTTTGACAATTAAAAAATATGAAAAAATTTAAATGTCGCTTTGAAAAATTATTATTTGAATGACGCCAGGGTAGGCACTGCCTACCCCAGAGAACATGAATTCATAAAAAAAAACTGTTAGTTTTTAATATTTCTCGTGTTATTTTTATCATCAAACTTGACCTTCTCATCGCTTTTCCAGCAAAAAGTTCTAAGCACGCCACTGCCAAGGAGAGAAACCTTTACCATTTCGTCATGTCTATACATCACACTTAAACCGGTTTTTTTTTTAATTCATCCTTTATTTGCAGAAGCAGTAATTAAAAACTTGAAAATATGGTTTGGAGAAAACAAATCGAATAAATTTACTTCGGTAAGCTAAAATTTAATATTGAATACCTAAGCACGATCAACACAGTTCTACGTTACATGAGAACTGATAATTAGATAAGATGTTATTTCTTATTATTTCATTTCGGATACTTGTGTATAAAAAGCAATAAAATACATTTTCACTTGATATATTTCGACCGACGGTATGGGACCGTCATTATATATTCTATAATTTAAAAATAAATCGGAAATAAATATATTATTTATTTCGCTATACAAATTCATTTGTTTTGACATTTTAAGGTAATGATAACAATAAAAATATGTTAATTTTCGAAATACAGTTCGGCCCACTTTGGGGCCTGAATCAGTCGAATCAAAATTTTAAAATAAACTGCTTTTCATTTAGATATGTTTCGTATAAATGCTACAAGACCTTCAACTTATGCGTGTAGGTCACGCACTTGACCAATTGTTGCTTAATTAAAGATCATACGTATGAGAAATAAAAATTGTCAGCGTCTACCGTGACATTTTGGAGACTGTATCGTCGCGGAAAGGTCCATATTTATTTGTCTGTCTGTATGTATGTTTGCGCATTTAGGAACAGCATCAATGAAATGCATTTACCTAAATTCCAGTTGAGATAAATCGCTCCTATACAGAGTTAGTTTTACAAGTGGGCGTGGACGGCCATACATAGGGAATAGCGAAAAACCGGCCAAGTGCGTGTCGGGCCACGCGCAATGTAGGGTTCCGTAGCTGCCCGGTACATTTTATAAGTTGGTCTACTAATACAGACCAGGACAAACTTCTAGTCCCATCTTAGACCATTTAACACGGGACCTGGTAAAGCGCGACTCTTAGTACTGATATTAATCTGCCGTTTTCCACGGGAGGGGAGGTAAACACGCACAGCAAACATTTACTTATTCACGCATACACCTACGAAAAATTGATTTATGTCACACTAAATCAAAAGCGGCAACACAAACACAAAACGCGTACACAAGCAAACTTACATGAACAAATTGTTCATGTACTTCGGCAGAGGGGGATAAGGGCGCTTGCCTAGTAGAGGGGACCAAAAGTTTGGCGCGACCTGTTCTCGTAAACCTGTAAATCCTACTTAGCTGTGATAGTTTTCCTTTTAAATTCACTTACATTTTAAAATACTTCTGTAAATTTTTTCACATTTGTATAAACAACCGTTTAGCCAGCAGGGGGAGGGGCGCTCCACTAAAATTTTCACTTTAAGGCTTAATATTTCGCCGACGGATCCCTAAATCGAAAAATGGTTTTCACACACCCACAATGTTTTTGAACGACCTATCCAACGATACCCCACACTATGGGATAGACGAGAAAAAAAATTCATCCCCAGTTTACGTGTATGAGAGGTACAATTAAAAAAAAAATTTTCAACATTTTATTTTATCAATTTGTCGCCGTGATTAATAGTTATATCCATGCCAAATTACAGCTTTCTAGTACTAATAGTCTCTGAGATAAGCCGCGGACAGACGGACATGGCGAAACTATAAGGGTTCCTTGTCGGACTACGGAACCCTAAAATGCATAATTAAATTTTATTCTATTCCCTATAATTTCGGATTAGGCGATCCACGCCCACTTGAAAAGCTAACCCCGTATACCGGGTGTAAAAGCAAAGGCATGAATCCTTTAAGGGTGTGTTAGTATGATCGGTAAAGATATTATTTTAAATACTGGGATCTCTAAATAAAGTACCAGTACCTCATAATAAGACGATTTTCTTTACTCAAAATACACTAATCTCATGGACACCCTTACTGGTCGCTGCCACTCTGATGAGGGGTGCGGGTTGCGGGGTGCAATTAGGTGTGTGGGGAGGCCGGTGAGCTGCGTAGCCATCGCTTAGAAAAATGATGGGATTTTTGGTGAAAATTCAAGGTATATTTTTTTCTCGTAATGACATCAGAATCGTGTATACTTTCATACCCTAAAGGGATTCTTGACTTTGCATTTACACCCTGTATTAATAAGCCTAGAGTAAATTGAGTTTCCTTACTTTTGCCACCCTGAAGCAAACCCTGCATACGCCCATGTAATTAGATGTTGTCATCAGCTCGGTCAAGTTCAGTGAGGTCACTCATTGTCCATTGTTGTTTACGAGAAGAGACGAATCATCGAAAATTACGTTTCCTTCCGGAACTTTTAAAACAGAGCGGTTCTATGCGATCGTCATCCGTATTTCCGGAAAAAAGGTCTGATAACTGTACAGAATTACTGGGAACTAATTTAATTTATAATTCTTTTATTTAAATTATAAACATTATTTTTTATATATAGTGTTGGGTACACACTGACACCTATCCAAGGGTTCAGAGATTTTAGGAACTGGAATCATGTATGCCAGTTTCCAAGAAGCAGGGAGTGTATTTGATGTTACAGAAAAGTTCACAATGTGGGTAACGACAGGGAGAATGATTTCTAGAATAGGGAGAAGAAGATCACAGCCAATAGTGTCGTGGCCTACAGCTTTACTTGGGATAGAGAGAATAATTTTTTCTGCCATAACCTAAAACATTTCATTGCAAAATAGGCTTTAACGCAGATGGATAAAAGTTAAATGAGCTTGTATTATTTAAGGTTTTTCAACTCTAAATTTAAGGTTTGCTGCACGAGAATAGGTCACATTAAGAGGTACGTCAACACTATCTTTTACTATTACAAAACTGAAAACTATTCGTATCTCTTAAATGGATGGCGATGTAAATTAATCTTTTATCTATATATTGAACTGCAATAGTGATACGAGTACTACATCCAAAAGTACTTGAAGCAACCCCAATAAACAGCTTTTAGAATTGCCTCTTTTCCAATCAATTTCGTCTCGAACCCGTATGGCGCCATAAAGTTATATAACGATCGCAAAGAACACAAGGTTTTTAGTATGTAAAAGGTGATTAGTTTTGTTAATTGTCTCGAAAATTACTTCGGGCTTTCTTTTTTACACTTTTGCGGTATCGCTATGTAGAGATTTATTTTAAATCTTTATTTTTATGGAGAGCTTGTTTGTTACACTAAATGTAACCGTCGCTCTAGGCTAGGGGAACAGCACATTACCTACTTACGTATATAATTCAAACATAACACATACATATTTTTTATAGAAATATTTGTAGGTAAGTTATTTGTTTCTGGTATTGGATGTGTATGTTGTATATGATGTATACTTGGACGAAATATGATGTGTTACTATATTACTTCACTATTGAATTAGGTCCAGCCTGTAATTATAGTGTAAGTTCCTTAAAAAATAAAAAATATTTATTAAGGCTACCTTAAATCTATTGTAATGATAAAGTAACAGAAAAGTCGTATCTGTACACTAAATATTTTTGCGAATTTTAGAATGAAATGGGTTATTAGTATTGTACTGAGGAAAAAAAACTCAATTTTTACCATTTTTGTCTGTCTGTATGTTCCGTTTTAACTCGAGAACCACTCAACGGATTGGGATGCGGTTTTTTATTATCACCTTAGTGATCCTGGTCAACACATAGGGTATAAGGGATAGTGTCTTGAATACACTAGCGTTCTCTAGGCGCCAAGAGGCTCACTACTAAGTGAGTACCTATATATCGTTGCGGTATGAGAAAGCACAAGCGTAAATTCGCAGGTCATGTTGAGAACTGTATAGCTCAGTTGGTAGAGCAACCGCCCTGTAAGCGAGGTCCCGGGTTCGAATCCCGGTTCAGAGCTCCTCACGTCCAGATTTACTTTTCTGATTTTCTATACCGCAGTGATATAAATTTAATTTGTTATAAGGGATGTTCATAAGATAACGCCCTAGCCGAAAACGGGGCAAAGATTGAATAGACGCATTTAACTCGAGAATCATGGTCAACATATAGGATATAGGGGGCGTTCATAAAATAATTCCCAAGTCGAAAACGGGGCAAAGATTGAATAGAGGCAGGCGGAGCCACGGGTAAAGCCTAGTAGTTTATACAATAACTCATCTGAGCATTTTAAAACTACGGAAAGAAACTGATGTAAAAAAGCCGTAGTTATTAAAGTCACGTTTTCACTCACGTACTATTCCTGCTAAACTTGCAAGAACCCAGCAAATGTTACCTTAACATGAAAAGGCGGGACTCGCAGACGGATTGTGCAAACGAGAAGTCACGTGACAGAAAAGTTTGGGCGCCAGAATAGTAGGCTAACGGTATAAGCAATAATCTTCCCTATTTCAAGACAGTGGGAGATCAAGCATGTGCCAAATCGACGTGGTCGGAAACAAGCATGATGCTTTTTCATGGCATGTGATGGCAGTAGCCGACCATGTGATACATTTCTATAAATCTTTAAACCTGTGACCAAAACCTGCCCAATCAGATGCAAAAGTACATTTCTTGGTACATCCATACATGAACTCACTCCTGCCTACCAGAGGCGTAGGCAGAGACTACAGATTACTATCTGCTACGATCCTGACACATCTATTTTGCTTATTCTACTTCCATCATACAAGCTCTTCTATTCCGGGCCCTTTTTTAGTATGTCGCCTATTTGGTCGGCACACGTCCTTCTAGAGCGGCCCGGTCGAGCTTTACCATCCACTTCTGCACCATAAATTTCTTTCGTCACTCTACTTTCATTCATCCTCTTCATATGCCCAAACCGCCGAAGCATTCCTAATTCTTAGTGCTCCGTTTTCATTATATTTGTAAGTAAGCCGTCACGTTTTTCCAATAGTCCAGCTATTAATAATGAAAACTATAAATCCTTTACGTCCACAAATTAATCCTTTCCCATCACGCATTCCGTCTCGCAGTCACACAGCATCGGCGGCCAGGCACGCCCAATTTACGTAAATCAAAACAGGCGCGCCCACTACGACACGCTTGAGAACCGCCATCCGAATGACGTGTGCTTCGTGTTGATTGATTCTATTAAAACCATCATTGTATTTAAAAAAAAACGTATTCTCTGATAAATAATAAACATACACATTATGCGAACAACATAATTTGGCCACCATTATCACCTATATTTACTAAGTTCTTTTGAACAGCTAGAAAATTATTTGTTTGATGCTATCTACAGAACATCACTATGTATTAGAACATATTGAAATGAGAGCGAAACTCCGAAGAGAAGAATCCTTGTAACATCCAGTGCTACAGGCATAGGCGTAACCAGGTAGGGGCCAGGGGGCACGCCCCCCTTAGAGACCCGTCCGCCCCGCCAGAAATACAGGTGAAATTGATGTAAAAAGATACTTTATCCAGTTTGAGGTGGTAAAACCGAATCTCGGTACAAAATGCACATCATAATATTGTTTTCCTTACTTTTGAATAAAAAGTTATGCAAAAATTGCGTTTAAAAGGAATTAGCGGAAATTGATTACTAATAACAGGGTTCTCGCATTAAAATTATGTTATTTTATGCCTTACATTTTGATTACATTCGATTACAACGATAAATACGCTTTTAAGTTTGTTAATCGAATGCAATCAAAATGTAAATCATAAAATTATAGAATTTGAATGTGAAAACTTAGTTATTACAAATACATTTCCGCTAATTACTTTAAAACGAAATTTTCGCATATTTTTTAATCAAAAGAAAACAATATTATGATGTGCATTTTGCACCGAGATTCGGTTTATTAGTCTTGTTTATTTGGTTTGTGTGTGATCTCGTTGCATGGGAGAGTTACCTCTATTCATCTTATTACGATCACATAATCGAGAATAGATACTTGTTGATGGCTTCATGAATTGGAGCCAGGGGTCGAGCCCCCTCAGCTACAAGTCCTAGTGGCGCCAATGGCTACAGGGACATTATTTAGAAAGTGGCTGCTGTACTGTAGGTGAAGCTGTAGATATTATTTACGCCGAGATAGCATCGATGTTGGCAGTAGTTTAGTGTTACGCGATCGAGGGAACTGGTTTCGTGTGAATATTCCCTCGACATGCGTTTTCTGTCAAACGTACGGTATAATGATTGCAGTTCGGGAAGGCACGTCGGCTCTACTTATTACAATAGCAGTAAAATGAGCAAGTCGCGTGCCGGAGTCGGTCGATAGCGTCGATTGGACCTAATTTATTTACTATAAATATCTACTTCTTGTTATCATACGCTTTTAACATAGCAACTGTGAGATAAAAGTGTCAAGGTTTATGAAAAGCGAAGATAAATACAGATCCATCATTAAACAGACTACCAAATCCAACGAAAACGGATCCGAAACAGACTAGCTAAAGCTGGAAAGGTTCTCCGATTTTCCCACAATTCGTTTCCATATTGTGACTATTTGTAAACAAGTTGAACGAATAATTCTTCCGGATTTCCATTTCCCTCGCATCCCGCAGGACTCCCACGGCTTGAGACATGGTCTATGTTGTGGGGCGTTCCGAACACAATTTTATTTATGGGCCTAGGTGTACAGCCCGCACCCATACAAGCCACTATGACACAGTATTGATGACAAACTGCTCAGACTATTAAATTCCTATCAGATATCGATTTAAAAATGTAAAAGGATAATAAAACCTGAAGGCAGTGATAAAAAGGAGCGTTTGAATGCATTTATGAGGTAACACAAGCTATCAAATGTAAATGATGCCGTTTAGGAGGTATAGCTTGGGGATGCGTGGGAGAAAATTTGAATGTTTCTTGGTTTCCAACATCAATATCAAAATATCGGCCAGGTGCGAAGTCGACCCGCGCATCGAGAATTCCGTATAGGTACTTAAATTGTATTTCTGTAAATCGGTGTTGGGAACATCGTTATAGCTTTATTATTTTATTCACATACCACTTAAATTTCAAGAAAATTTTAGATTATTTCGGCCGCATACTTTTAGTATTACGTTGTTATTATATTTTCGAAAATAATAAAAATACGCCAAAAGAAGTCTTCTCTCTTGGATGTGGAGAAAAAAAAATATTTTTCTTGTTAATAATTCCTATAAGCGTGGACAAATAAGCTTTATAACTATTCCAAATTTTATATTGATAGCGTCTCGGAGAAAAGGGGCTGTGACAGACAGATGGACGGACTCACAAGTCATACCATATGAGTTCCTGTTCTCAGTGTTGAGAACGAAGCCCTAATAAACAGTAAGGCTGTAAGGAATAATAATATGAAACGTAACTTACATGTAGGACGATTCCTGTTCGGTCGTGTCAAAGGTATCCAAGGCCTGTGTGGTGGTTGTGTAGCAGTAACTGTAACAAAAAATAATATATTTCATTATTTATTCCCTAAAAAAGGTAACTGTTCGAACGGTATCATATTAATTTAAGGTAACGGGCTTATTGATTGTTTTCTTGTAAAAAAATAAGTCTTATGGTAAATTGCGAAGGTGTCCAAAAAACGAGCAATTTCGATATACCGCTATGCAAAATTTTCGTTTTAAGTTCGTGTGTATTATTATTTGCATGTTCTTCTTGGAGATCGGCAGCAAAAAACTGGATTGTTTTCAAGTGTCATCCAATTGAGGCAATCTCATTGACTTCACTCTTTTCAAAATCGGTGAAGCGGTTAATTGAATGAAACCTTCCAAATCTATCAGTAAATTCATCTTCAGCTCTATCAATGACAAAGAGCTTATAAAACCAATATTTGCAGTTGAGATTTGGGTAAAAAACGTCTTCAATTTAGGTACAAGATAATCCAACGAAACAGTTGAAGCCTTACACACTCGTATCATTTGTTTTTCTGAGAATTGGAAAAACGTCTTGAGCAAACTCCTGGGAAAAATTCTTGGTACGGCCTCGAGAGCTAACAGTACAAAAACAAACGGCATTAGAAATAGTGATTTCTTTACCGAGATCACAATAGAGACAGAAATCTAGAAAATGTGAGTTTACCTTGGTATGGGCGAAACTAGGCCACCATTTTAGCTAATTAACCCGGTGACCGAATGACTAAAGCCTCATTAGTACTGTCCATTACTTTCCTTTTTGCAAGGTAATAATATAATTATTTACTGAACATCTGAACAGATTACGTAACGGTATAGAGATCATGAATAAAACTTCAAAAGACACCATTAAAGAGAATGTCTTGAAAAAAAAATAGGGTGTGTATGTTTTACTAACAAACATACCAACACGCCTGTCACCCAGAGTAAGAGATGGAGATATTATCACAGATCTCGGTATTCTAAGGATCTGACACATCTCTTTCGCTTATTCTTTCCGAGCACTTTTACCCCCGGTACTACTAACTTATATTTGCGAACTTTTATCAATCAAAAAGGCCTATATTAGGGTTTGATGATGAAATAAGAACATTCGTGAAGGAGTATTTAATTTTTCAGACTTTTTTGGCAAGTACATATTGTTAATCTGAAGGGCAAAGGAACTTTATGACCGTCTAGTCCGGAGTGGATCATTAACTGGTGTGCCACTGGATTTGATGAATAGGTGCGGACAACTTAAATGAATCAAGGCTATGTATATGTACGTTGTCTTTTGGATGGAACTGAATAATGTAGATCTTCACTTCTAACATTGATATCGCTTTTTTTTGCTTTTTGAATATCATTCGTTATTTCATCAGCTTCTTAGTGATGTTTGTTGAAAGAAGCGAAATGAAACTTCATAAGTTGAATAGCTTTTAACGTTTTAAATTAATGATTAAGTTACAACAAACAAGAGGTTTTTTTATTTTAATCACGAGCTTATTGCTTATTTTTTCAACGATATTCTCTGCAAAAAATGTGGACGAGACTTATCGCGCGTACGTTACAGATACCGCGTTCAGCCATTATCATAATCCATTACTTTGTATGAATTTAGATGACATGTTCATGTTTTTTGTAAATAATTTATATCAGTAACATTGTTCTTACAGGCAATGATAGATGGTATTGGTACAAGAGGATATTATAACTAAACTAAACCGGACAAATTCCGTGGAAGGGAAATTTTTTGCAAACTGTAACAGTTTAAAAATGATTCTTAATATTTTAATCTTTTCAGATGTGTGACAAATCCCAACCAAAACAACATAATGTTATTTATTACTAACTTAAAATGAGCTCTTCAATGGCAGAAGAGTTAAAAAATCATTAGCATTTTGAAAAAGATCTATTTGAAATAAGATTGAACAACCAAGCCAAGATTCACCAAATAACTATGTATAACAATTTCGAAAAGGTCCTCAAACATCTCCGGTGTCCACTTTTTGCGTCAGCGTCCAGCCGAAGCGGTCAGTCGTGCGGAAATTACACGCTGCGAATCAGTTAAGTTGGCTGCTCTGTAATTATGTAATCTGCCTAACACACTTTCCTTGCTGTTTCGGCTTAGCAACTAATACCGGTTTTAGGAAAAAAATACGCCAGTTATGTTTACTTCATCCATTTAATGGGATCTAGCGAGGTTCTGATTCGGTGGATGACAAGCTTTTTTCGGGTAATTTAAGGTGGTTTCCAATTTTGGAGGCACATAAAATAAAAACGTAAGAGCAACAAGGTAATTAAAATAAAATTTACCTGTATTTTCATTGGTTATCATCACGGTTTGAGAAACAAGCTAGTGCCAGTTGTGAAGGGTTTGCTATCTAAATATGAGTACGGGAGTGGGTTAGTTAGTTCCTTCTAGGCGAAGTACTCTTTCTGGGAAGTTTACGGATCGATTAATGGACGAAAATACTTGGCCCGTTACTGCTAATGCAATTTAAGAGGATTACTATGAGCCTGACTAGATCATGTTTTTATGAATCAATGCTGCTATCCGACAAACGTTTTGATAAGAATCTGTTATTGACGATAACGAGAATAAATAACCATAAAGAACGCCAAAAAGTTGAAGTATTTTTAGTAGGTAGGTATACCGGGTGTAAATAGTCTGCTACCATTAAATGAAACCACATATTCTACGGACCCCACTGAACCACTTTTCCCAAGAATCATACCCGCGCGGACATCCTTTGTTTGGAAAAAAACGCGTGAACAATAACGCACCGACATACGGGCGAGTTTAGAGAGAGAGTCGTCCGTGAAACAGCTGTTGTGGTGCAGCGTTCTAAAATAGACCTTCCTCCTACAAAGATGTTAAGTCTTTGAGTTACAGTTGAATAACTTTGTCTCTTGAAGATTTGCGCGTTTTTTTTTCGAATAGTTGTTCAGTATGATCAGTATAGTATGTGGTTTTATTGAATGGTCGCACTCTATTTTATACCTTGTATAAGGAAGCACAGATAAAGGAGTGTATTTAACGCCTTGCACTGACAGTATTATTTGGTGCAATGCGCGCGGGCGGCACCTTATTACAAATTGTAATTAGCATGTGGGTGCACGCTCAGCGGCCCTGCACTAAATCATGACAGGCCCACTTTACCATGCGCCTGAGTACGTCCCCCGTACGCACATAACTCAGGGGCGTGTTGGAGACATTGTACTATTATGAATATCGTATTGAATGCTAAGCAGCTCTACGAATATCTTCGATGGAGTTGTTTCTCGGTGGACGGAATAAATCGAGGCAGAGTATTGAACCAGCATCCTGGTGGAAAAGGGTGTCAATAACATCATAAAAGAAAAGAAATTACCTCGTTGTAAAGCCTTAATGGAGCAGTAAAACTCAACTGCTATTCAGTGTAAAGTAATAAACGAGAAAGAGCGACCTTTAATTAAACAATGTAAAATTTGCGGATGTTTTGAGTGCTTTCTTTGAGTTAAAATCAGGAAAATAGTCGATAAAGTTAGTATTCAAGACGGTAGAGCGCCATACGCGAGTGAAAGTACGTAAGTTGGAGCACCAGATACAAGTGCTTGTATGACAGATAAGCATCGACACGCTCATCGCATTGTTCTCGCTCCGATACCAGAAGATAAGGCTTTCTCCAGTCGTTTCGAGAGCTACCGTGAGAACTTTGAACACAGCTCGTGACAACAAGGTGACATGTACAAGACAGGTCCTAGTACACTGCCTCGGGGTAACCTTTTTTGTTGAGCAAAGTATGATATAGCAAAAAAACTTAAGAGAGGTGATAGACAGCCAATACATCATAACTATTATGTTGAATTACAAAACACGTTTAGCCTAACCAGACGTTTAGGAGCCGATCGAGCAAATAAACCGGTTGGAGATACGTCATATTTATACTGCAAAAAACTCTTATGAACATCTTTAAACTGTTTGCAAGCCACAGATAAATTGGAGAGGCAATTGTACAGAGGTTATGTTTAGGACGTATTGGTCAAAAAGAGGTCGGTCGTTCATTTTTGGATAGCAATTAGGTTGTAAAATTCAGATGGTTCTGTCAGTAGTGGATATGATTCTGACAATGAGCAATATCTTTACGGCACGCGATGAATAAGGATCCTTGAAAGGACGTGACATAACCATTTACATGTCATTTAGTATTGTCTGTTAGGTTTTACGAGCAAAATTACGATGTCTCCTGAATGCGCATGGTAAGAAAAACACGTTATGTGCTCGGAAAGATCGCGTGACACGACTGCTCAAAGTCTATAGGAAAATACATTGCAAAGCTTCGAAAAAAGAAACAAAAAACCTACTTCATGACATCTTGATTATCTACTGCTAATGTTTTTAAAATTAACGAAAAAAAATGAGAAAAACAACGTCATCTTTTCATGAGAGATATGCGATATCAGTAAATAACAGAAGGTTAGCTTTCGTAGTATAGTAACACCAAGCCTAAACGGCTTTATTCTTCACAAAAAGAACAATAATTGTTTAAAAACATTGCATTTAATCATTAAAATTCACATTAACGTCTTAAACTTAAACATCAGTACGTTGAACCAACAGCGGAGATATAATCTGCAAAGCCTCGCAGAACATAAAAATATCTCCACTTTTGTGTTAAGATGTATGATGTAAGAACAGGAGATTTACAAGCGAATTCGTGTTAATTTAAGTGAAATTCTCGTTTGATTTGATCAAGATGTTCTCTGAAGCGGGATAATTGACCGCAGGATTGATGAGCACGATAGCAATGAATTCTTTATCTAAGTCGTCGTAAACAACAACGGTTGTAAATTCTCAAGATAATAAAGTCTGGTGTGTTAACACTACATACAGTTATAAGGTACTTCTCCAACGATTGCACGAGGTCGCTAATAGTTGCGTAATGAAAAGGGCTTTTAAACAACCGACTTAAACTCGGAAAATACTCGGATCCGTTGCGTTCTCGTCATAAGAGTATGAATAACAAGAGAATAGGAGCTACTTGCCATTATTCTTTAGATAAAAAATATCCCGTAGATTGAAGTCACGTAGTTCTATCACGTATTTTTAATAGTAATTATTTGGTGAGGTTACGTCACGATTGCGTTATTTGTGTTACGCTAATTTTCGATAGCGCTCGCTCGTCTTAGCCTCGGTCTGATAGCCACAGCAAGAGGTCGTTTTTTGCAAATTTCTTCGAAGCAAAAAGATATGGACGCGATTTTATTATAAACCAATTGCAAGGTGAGTCATTGTCATTGGTCGGAAACGAATTTGGAACATAGAGTCCAACATAAGCGAAGGCAAACAAAATTTCTCATTTCGATCACAGCAGGGGACGCGGGCTAACAAAACGGGATGCAGAGAGAGAACCTCATCGCAAAAAAGTCCTATTATGTTAGGTCACGCACGGGGCCCTATCTGTGAACAGGAAAACTTTATGATAGCAACTTCTGAAAAACATATTATCACAAAAACAAACTGATTATATTCAAATGATCTTAGATGACCCACGTTCGTACGAGTATGTGTCTAAGTGTTTTTTGTTGCCCCATGAGGCAAATATTGTGAGAACGATCGTCGCACAATGCATTTTTTTGTCACGTCAGTCTTAATTCGCGCTGCCGTCGCTGTTATGTAGTCATCGCTTCGCTTGCCCACGCGCAGGCTAGTGTGTCCTCTGCCACGATCGTTCACGGCCAAGGCCACGGATATAATAAATAACGCGTAATGATGAACGATGTGCCACCACCGAGCAAAAAACCAGCGCGCGCGCAAGACCACGTGGGGAGTCTTTATGAGCCTCTGACAAGATTTAATGACTCGGAAAATTACAACGCTACCGACAAATCCATCGTACAGATGAAATGTATAGCGTGACCGCAGAGTGAAGTTTTTGCATGGGATGACAAAAAGTCATGACAAATTATTCGAGTTTGCATACCATTTTGTCCGCATATTTAAATCGGCATCAGATAAATGCGAATGGTAAAGTGCCAAGCTTGAGAATTTAATTTAAAGAAACACGAAGACATCAGCCGGGGCGATGCCCGTAATAAAACACAACTGCTGTCTCGCTAATGGACTTATGTCAACTAGATAAAACGCACTCGATAAGCAATTTTATTGTAACGTAAATTGGACATCGAACTTGCTCCTTATAGGGTTCTTGACTGATGTGATAACGCTGGAATTAGAATGGGGGCTTATTGCAACTAGCTCTCCGTTCGTTTTGTTTGAAGAACAATCAACAGAGGCGGCGTACAAGCCCGCCCTGTTCTCGGCAATAGCAGCTAGTTAATAATCGTTATAAACGTGATTACTCGGACAGTATGAGAGAATTCAATTTGTCTTGAGCTAAGAGGGAGTGGTTGATACTTTGATAGTTATCAAGGTTCCAGGCAAACTGGTGATACGATCTAAGGCTCGACAGATGGTCGCTCTCGCATTCATAGCACGCGTTCTCATTCCTCCAACATGGTGCATCGTACTTGGAAATGTGCATCATGATTGTACGCAAGTGTGGGATGCCTGAACGCGAAAATAATGCCTAACAGAAGTCCTTGATGAGGTGAACGAACTGCTCATCGGTAAACAACAACGACGATTGTTGTCTCAAACAGAGATCAAAGACTCTAGGCGAAGTTAGAAGGCGAGGTAGTTTGGTTAATTGCTATATTAGCGAAGACAGACATTCATCTTTGACAACACATGACAAAGAAATTTGTTAGCTATTCAATGCGGTTTCATCAAAACAAGATGGAGGCATTTGTTCAGTCGAACTGTTGCAGTTGAATACCATTTAGTCTGAGCGTATGTATCTCAATCAATAACATCCGCTAAAAGCGAACATAAATCGAATCGGTTTATTGTTACGTCTAAGCGTTCCACATGAGTCGTATATTTGAACCAAGAATGGTCAGAGCGCATGTAAACAAAACAATCTTCCATCAAATGTCAGAAATGGCGATGTTCCTGGTATCAAGGGACGGAGGATCATGTCGAAAACGGTTCAGGCATGTCATTCTTGGGCGGGGAATGGCCAAACGGACGAAGATGTCACCCTGAAGGGTGTATCACCGACGTGCTCAGAAAATTAAACCACATGCTGTACTGATCATACAGATAAACTGGTTTTATGGCTTATGCAAATAAATAAAAAACAAATTTGGCCAGAATGCAACTCGTCCGAGTAGCCATCATTCAACCCAACCCAGGCTATTTTTGTGGTCAACTTGACCGTATTCAAAAATTTGTGGTAGGTCACTAGGTAATAAAACTAATTTAATAAACTTCAAATTTCTAAGATAAATCACGACTTGGTTCTAAAATAAAACAAAAAAAATCATAAATTAAATAGATATTTTTGGTTTCAATCATTTTTAAGGATCCGTACGGTATCGTATCGGTGCCAAACGAGATCCAATTACTAAACCTCCGCTGTCTGTCAGTTCGTCCGTCCGTCTGTCACAGAATACGTGTTACTTTGGCCTCTATCACGGCAAATCATAAAAATTAAAACGCACTATGAAAAATATAAAAATAAATAAAACAGGGACCCCCCAAACAAAAAACCTGAAAAGAAAGTAATTCTACATCATTTGTTTCAGTTCAGCTCTATCTTAAAACGGTAATACATTTAAGTTTCAATTTTAGTCAAATTGTAGAACACACAATATACATGCTCTAAACCAGCCATACTCAAAGTGTGATCCGCAAAGCCTCTGTGGGGGCTCCGCAAAAATAATGTTAAAGAAGGCTCTTTTTTGGCAGATACGTTTCATAAACTGAACGAACTAAATTTGTCATTACAAGATAAACAAATTTTTGGGTTATTTGTGTTGGTAAAAGAGAAATAGAAAACTTTTTATCGTTAAGTGAGTTCATTAGCGACTCAGAAATATTTCAAAATTATATGTTTTAAGAATTGGTCCAAAGATGTCTTGAGACGTATTTTTCCGAAGACAGAATACAAAAATTTTAATTAATTCGTGGATTTCAAATCCTTTTCCAACTTACAAAATCCTGAAAATATGTCAAACGAGATTTGTGAGTAATTTTTGGAAATGACATCAGCTACATAAACAGAATACCGCAATTTAGCGTTCAATTCTTTTCTACCAAGCCTTTATCCAACAATTGATGAAAATGAAAAAAACTATTTCATACCTCCCATTAGATGCATATGTTAATGTCAAGTAATATGATTTTATTAATAAAGAATACACATTAAATCTGTTTTTGATTATTTTAGGGCTCCATCAAATATTTCGTTTTCCAGAAAGGTTCCGTCGGCTCCGTCGCCAAAAAAGTTTGAGAACCGCTGCTCTAAATAAACAACAAATAATAAATTTTTGGGTTTAGCACTCGGAGGGTGCCAAATGTTTGTCAGGCACGCCTTTTAGCGCTTTGTTTTTTGTCGCCTTGGTGTTGCAATGTCCCCTATATTTTTTGATATTTACCATAATGTTTTTAGGGTTCCGTACCCGTATTGGTGCTGGTACGGAACCCTGCATGCGCAAGTCTGAGTCGTACTTCTCCGGTGTTAATTACAGTACCTTGTAAGGTGGTAAAGTTGCATATTTAAAAAAAAAATGGAAACTCGGCGATTCGGAGAAGTTTCCTTCCACCGAGATGACAAAAACTCGAAAAAAATTTCGCTTTTCCTTAGAAAAAAATACGAGAAGGTATTAAACATTTCAATGGGGAAGTGAAGTGTTTTAAAAGTTCTTTTTATGGAAGTGGTTCAATATGATCAGTAAGGCGAGTGGTTTAATTTTCTTAACACGTTTTTAAATCACCCGGTATATCATGTGAAATTCAGTCAACCGCCTAAATTAATACTGGAGACTCAATTAGTTGTCAGTTGAAATTCGAAAAAAAATGTTTTTCCCCATAGTGGCTGTACTAGGAGTTGTACTTGAACTAGTACAGTAGTAATTAAGGACAACAATTTTTTTTATGATTTCGCTAAAATGATATTTGAACCTTGTTTCTGATCACTAACCGAGTCTCCAGTATGAATTTAGGAGGGTTGACTGAATTTCACCTTACATAAGGTGACATTTATTTATACAGCCAAATTCAACTGAAGACTCGGTAAGTGCTGTGTCAAGGTTAGATGATCCTTTTTGTGAAGTTCGTTAATTATTCTTTTCGTGTTCCCTACTAACGCAAGCCCAGCCCCAAGTCAATTACTCGTACCATGGGGACGTCAACATTTTATTTTGCGAAATTAGCAAATAGACTGATCACTTACCAACCCTACATTATATAAGGTGACTTTCGTTTATGCAAGGTGAAATAGAATATTTATTTAATGAAAGTATACAGGTTGTTAGGAAAAGTACTTCGTTCCTTCAAACCACGTGTGCTATAGGTATAATAAAGTATGTTAAGCGTGTTTAATTTTCTAAATAAAAAACACATATATATTTTTTTTAAATAAGTAAGTGCCGCCTTTGTACAATATGAAATTGTTTCTTAATATCCTGTTTTATGTATTTGTGTAAATGTACATTAAGTACAAATAAATAAATAAAAACTTGTCATTACATCTTTCAAACCTAGTTCAGAACGCAATAGATAGATTAAAATATTATAATAATGAATACTAATTGTTAATAT
Organism: Ypsolopha scabrella; assembly: GCA_910592155.1. Taxonomy (NCBI): domain Eukaryota; kingdom Metazoa; phylum Arthropoda; class Insecta; order Lepidoptera; family Ypsolophidae; genus Ypsolopha; species Ypsolopha scabrella. The sequence goes on along the minus strand of OU342968.1, from coordinate 8,947,489 downwards.
TATAATTAGAATATTTTTTAAAAACTTTTCATTCATTAACGAATTAAAACATTAAAATTAAAAAAAGAAAAAAAAATTAATAAGAAAAAAATTAACTCCCTTATCATACTTTGTTATACCTATAGCACAGTGACTTAAAGTAACGAAGTACTTTTCCGAACATCCTGTATATACATCCTCTGTATGTACAACACTCTGTATATAAATCTTAGAATAAAAACTTAAATAAACTAATTACCTACAAATCGATAATAATCCAAAATATAGCTAAATAAATCTAAAAGCTACATAGGGTGAAATTAAATAAACCGACCAAATTCATACTGGAGACTCGGTTAGTGATCAGTAACTAGGTTCAGTAATTTTTTTGGTCAGATTCGAAAAAAAAAAATCTTTTTGCTTCCTTACTGCCTAGACTAGGAATTGTATTTAAATTAAACTAGTCCAACCAATAAGGGAGCAAAAAAATTTAATTTTCGAATTTGGCTAAAAGGATTACTGAACCTAGTTACTGATCACTAACTGAGTCTCCAGTATGAATTTGGTCGGTTGATTTAATTTCAGCCTATATAGCCAAATTCATACTGGGCACTCGGTAAGTTGTCAGGACCAAGGTTCAATGATTCTTTCTGTGAAATCCGGAAAATAAAGTTTGGACATTCTATACTAATCAAGTCCAGGTTGTTCTTGAACAAGTATAGGGGGACAAAAAATATTTTTCGAATTTCGCAAACAGGGTCAATGACAAGACCAAGGTCCTGACCACTTACCGAGTCTCCAGTATGAATTTGGCTATATAAACAAAAAAAGTCACCTTATATTACGTACAGGAAGTATTTGTATGAAAGGAAGTTGGGAAATAAACATGCATATTTGTAGCAATATTTTGTTGCTGCCATACCTTTGATCGCATAAAGTCCACTATATCAAAACGTATTGTAATGATTTTTCGCTAAGATAAAATTACATATATTTTGAATGATCGAAATATTATCTGATAACCATGCATGATCAATAATACTTGTGATAATGACACTGACGATATATTTAAAACTGATAAAACAAAACCCAAAAAATAGTGAAAATTTACAAATGACTAATTAAATGGCAGAGGTCGTATGGGCATTGTTCCAATTAAAACAAGATAAGATTAGACCCGGACACAAGCCCATTCAAAAATAAATATTTTAATTATTTTTAATATTATTAGTTCCTACAATAATAAGTGAAAATAATTCGAAATAGGCCTAGATCATGTAACGTTAAGTGATCAAATTCCAGGCGAAGAAAAAATGTTTTGCTCAAATAATTTTTTCACTTCCCATTACAAAGTGGGAGAGCAATCAGCTGACTAAATTTCTATGGAAAAGTAACGCGCAAAATTTTTTTTTCCGTAGGGTGTGGTCTATTATGGATACTCTATCATCTGTTATTTTTTTTGCCAGTTTCTGAATTAAGAAAATCTCGCTAAGGGATACTTAGGCGAAGAATCAGCCTATCACAGCGCTGCATTTCATAGCCAAGCACTACCCCAAAAACAGTTGTTTTTACATCAATTTCTGGGTCATGAAAATATGGAATAAAAGACCAAAAATAATATATGTTCTTCTTCATATCTTTATTCAAATTGTTATGGGATATTTTACGTTTTTTTTTACTAGGTACACTGCATTGAATTAACTATGAAAAATTTGGTTAATTATTAGCTAAAAACAGTTTCATTTATTGTTTTGCAATGATAAATATATCAAGTACAAGGATTTAGTATTGTCTAGTTTTTTATGGAAACAATATTCGTAAAATAATTGAAATAAACATTGAAAACTATAAAACACCGCGAAATCGCGAGTTTTTTTGAGCGGCCTGCTTCCACTGAAAGCGTGGGAGCAGGACACCTTTCTCTGGATATCCTCGCCTTAGCTTGAAATTCTCAACGGTGAAATCGAGGGATAGAGTTCGAAAAGCCTTCTCCAAAAAGTCATTGTCAGCAGTTGGTTACTCACCGCGTGGCGCGGTACGACAAACAAGGCACACAGATAGCAATCTCGCACGCTATGGTTACGGACGCAGCTAAACTGCCTGCCTGCCGACCATACTCTCGGGTTTATGAATTCTACATAAGCTTAATTCAAGGGTTTGTGCTTGTAGCGTTTAGGACATCTGGTTGTCTTCTCGCATCTGAACTGTCAATACTTGACTATAAATGTCAATAATTCAACCTTTCTATGTCCCCGTCGTTACGAATGACGTTTGAATAGCTTAAATGTAGATTTGAAGAACCTTACCTTACTGAATGTACGAAACTAGTAATTTTGCCAGTTTATCTACAGCCGACATGTTTCGTATCTCTCAAACGTGTTCCAAATTCGTTTGTATTCACGGAAATAACAACCAAATTAGTTACGTTTCCGGGTAGAAAATTACTCCAAAGAATCACATGGTCGACCTCTCTTGTTTGTTAAAATTTATGGATGATCTGATATGGACGCATTACGTAGGCTTTGTTGGACCAGTTAAGGGAATACGTACACTAAAAGATTATACATCGTTTGTATGAGTAAAATGAAACGTGAACTAAAAAAAAATATGCCTGGGTCGCTGATTTTATCTTTCATTGAGGTAACCTCCACAAACTGTCGCAAGCTTTCGAATAGGCATAGTGCCTCTTTCCTTTTTCAAATCATTAGCACGACAATGACCTCTATTCAAAAACACTTAACGTTTGAAGTCAACCATTTCGGCGAAAGTAGTCACTTTTACTTCAAATTACTTAGAGTTAAGTTAGTAATAGATTCAATAAAAGCAAATATGCAAATGCATGCATTACACAGCGAATGTAAGGTAATGGCAGTGAATAAGGCAATGAATAGAAAGTCTGAACTGAATGATGGGAATATAAATAATTGAACATAAATAATATACCAAAGTTACTTATTGTTATTGCTGAAAATTAGAGCATTATGAAAAAGATTATATTGACATAGTTTACTCCATACATTGCAGTACTTATATTTAAAATAACATCAAACTTAAATATTCCATGGTTAAAAATAATGATGGAGAGAGTTGACAGTATTTGATTTATCTAGCGTAGGTTACACACAAATGTTGTAGCAGACAATAATAATGTAGCAAAAAATATAAACTAAAGTCGTGAAACGTCCATATACATACATACGTTAGCAGATATGAAAGCTTGCGGTAGGTCGGAGCCACTAGCGCTGGGACAAATTGATAAAGCAAGTAAACTGGAGAGAGACAAATCGGACATATGCTGAACTGTGGCCGGTCGTGACAGAGCAGTGAAAGTGAACGGAGCCCAATGCAATACGGATTGAACTTTCCGTGCATTTACGTGTATGGAGAGAAATGAAAGCGCATTAATGTTTGAGTCATCGTTGTCATGACGGAGCTTGTGAAGATGATCGATGTTGAAGCTATCGATTGTGTAAATTTGGACGAAATTACTTTATTGTGACCGGTAATTTTCAAGATTCCTTTTCTTTTTGTTGGTACGTATTCATTTAGCACGACTGTATCACTTTTATCTAACTCCGCACCGTGGGTCCCGTTTCTCCAGATCCGATGGGAACTTCGTGAAATCGCTTCTTAACGGACAGACGTTGCGACGTGCAAAATACCTATATTCCAAATGTCCTGTTCCTAGGTCTATGTCGTTGATAAGTCACCCAGTGAGTGAAGATATTTAAACCGGTTGAAAATTAACCCCATAGCTATAACAAAGGAAAATGTTCTATGTTCGAAATAAAAAATACATGTTTTGTTACTTTTATCATGATTCATAATTTAAAAAAAGATATCGACTGTCAAAAGAAGCACTAATACTCCGGTGACAGAGACGACGGACGCTCTACAAAACCTATGTGTCCAAAGCCTATGTGCGGGAATATATATGGTATATTGTCAGTCGCATGTCGCGTCGCGTAGGTTGGACAAAAAATGAAAATGAGAAAAAACTTTTTCATGCTTTTATGATTTTGTGTTCTATTAGTAAAGAAAGAAAGAAAAGAAAGAAAAGAGCTTTATTTCATAAAACCACAGTAGTTATCACAAATAATAAGTAAAACAAATTAGGCATATTCTATGGTTAAGAAAAGGGAGTCCAGCTCAGCTTAATGCCACAGCCAAAGCACTGGTTTTCTGCTGGATCCTACATAAATAAAACTAATAACTAATCTAAATATAACTAAAATCTAAATTAAATTAAATATAAATTTAATAAAACGTATACTGTAAAATACATACAAATAATGAAAAATAAATAGTAATATGAAATAAATATACAAATAATAGTGTTATACTAAACAAGATGCATAATTTATAAAAATACTATATAAGTTTACGCATTAATCTTACTGAACATCAAGGCATCGTTATTTGTTTTTCAATTAGGTGGCTCTTGAGTTTAATACGAAAATTAGCTTTCGTCATGCATTCTCGTATAGGTGGAGGCAGGTCGTTCCATACTTTTGAAGCCCTATAACTGAAACTTCCCCTAAATCCAGCTGTTTGGTGTTTAGGAACAATTAAAAGATATGCAGATGCCCTAGTAGAATATATATTAACATCAGAAGACCAATGTAGTTTATCAAATAGATATTTTGGGTGTTTATGTTTAACAACACCATACAACAGAACAGCAAAATGTAAATCCCGACGTGCAGCCATCTTTAATTGCTTACATTCATTTATGTAAGGCGTAACGTGTGCACGAGGTGGAACATTATAACAGAAGCGTGTACACGCATTTTGTACACGCTGTATAAGACGGTTAGATCTAGCCAACAAACAGTTTCCATACACTACATCTCCATAGTTTAATTTGGAAAGGACCAAAGCTTCACACATTTGAACCCTAACATCTACACTAATAAATTTTCTTATTTTGTAAAGCAACGATAATCTAAAGAAACAGTTTTTCTTGGTTTTCTTTTCAGTGTTTCTGATTCATAGATTTCAATAAAGCTAGAGAGAGGGTTCATTTTCAACCTGTATGTATGCATATAGAGCAACATTTTCGGAATACTGGTTGCATGCATATCAGCCAGTTCATGGCATTATCATATCACGTGAACCCCTGAACCCGCAGGAGATAAACTCAGCTTCCTAGGTACTCCGATTCTAGAGTTCAATAAACTCCTGTGAAAGGTGATGCTGTAGCTAGCACCTCTAGGCAGCAGTTCAGACTTTCATGGCAGAGGTCATGCGGGCGCGGGGAGGGGAAGTGAAAGTGCTGCTCGGAGCCAAGATGTTACGGTGAGGACCTTGCGTAACATTGTTATGGCAGACAGGTTATGGTGAGACTAGTTTAGATTGTGAAGGGAGATGGAAATGCAATTTGCGAAGATGGATTCGGGCATTGTTTTAGAGAAATCCGACGGTCTTGTGATGGATGACATAAGACGTCATTATAAACAAAATTTAGACACACTCAGAACGATCACTTGGCTCGATAACATAGTATTTAAACGCAAAGTTACAAATTATTTTCAACTTTAGAAGATAATTTATTGAGTGTTAGCAATATTTCAAAGCTGGAATGGCAAATTGCGTGAAATTGAAAGCTAATCAAGAGCTTATTGCTTTTTATTTGACGTAATCTGATTCATTACGGAGATTGAAGGAAACGTGAAAATCCAATTACCGATTCCGCTTTCCTGTTTCCTTATGAAAGGAAAAAAAAAAACGGTGTTTCATTTACCCAAAACCCGGGCGTAAATGGACACAATTTATATACTAATCTGTACAGAAAAACTTTCCCCACAAACGAAATCGCAAAAATGCTAAAAAAAATTGACGTACCCATACAAAATTCACAGTAGGTTTTAAAAGTTACAAAACGTGCAAATATACTTTCAGTTCTTAGTTATGTTCTTAGGGAAGTTAAAAAAGAAATTAATCACGTGTCAGAACTCATTTTAAAATCTTACTGCGAATTTTGTGTCCATGGGTACATCTATATTTTTTGCATTTTCGCGGTTTTGTTTTTTTCTCAAAGAGATGTCCATAGACTAATTATCTGGTTAAATTTAAAGATAACTGCTTATTAACATCCGGTATGTACGGGTGTGTGTACAAAATATTGTTGTAAAATGCTATTAACTTAAATCCCTTAAAATGAGTTTTTTGACGGAAAAACACCAACGTTTACGATTCGAAATAAACATATACTAAAAATACAGATGAAAACAAGCTGAAAGGTCTTGCATAAAACTTATAACTATTGAGAACGAACTCAAGAAGAGAAACGAGATTTCTCTCCACAAATAAACAAGACGCGGAGGAATCTTCCTCCTACGATAGAATTAACTGATTGTTCTAACAAGATATAAGAAATAATTAATGGCATGCAAAACGGCTTTTAATATCAACCATTAACGTACAGAATCACAATAGAGATTCCATGTTTTTATGGAAGATATATTTAATAGATAATGAATTGCTTTAAAATACAAAAAAATACATTGTTCACATAGAAAATAGCCATATTAAAAAATATATACTAACAGGTTTTGAAAAGTTTCCTTTTTTTGATTGTATCGAGTTATTGTAGATATAAGCGCACTTTTTAGTACATTAATTTTCAATTTTAATTATTTTTTGTCGTCTAAAGAACATGCCTAAACAAATCATGTCAAAAACAAAAAAACTCTATAATAGTAAAAAAGGGTACACTTTCCAAAAAAAGCCAGTATCTGATCAGTTCGTCGATTTTTCTCACGATGAAAACGTAGTTATTTTTACTTTTAATTTATTGTAGCGTTAAGTCAGTGTCCTGTAGGGGCCTACCATGAGTTTTGCTTACTATACACGTTACCGTCTGAGTAAAATATTTTGTACGAGAAATGCTGGTTCCTGTAGTAAGCCGCTAGGGGCGCTGCATAATTTCTAATATAAATATTTTACGCAGATGTTAACGTTTATAGTAAGCAAAACTCATGGTAGGCCTACTGTATTTAACTAAAATAATTAGAAAAATAAAAAAATACAAGTTAATTTTTTTTGTCATGTTGAGGTCAATTTTGTCAATGAACTTTTGTTTCACCTATGACTTGGGCGAATATATTTGCTTATATTAGGAAAACCTGTATATTTCTTTCTTTGACATTAAGACAGCCATCACGCGCAAACCTCCATACAAACGCAAACACATATTTGTGAGGTAGGTATGAAATGTTTTTATAATATTTTATAGGCTACGTCTATTGGTTTTATCTATGTCTATGCCAAATTAGAACAAAAATTTGGGAAAATATCTTGTTTTTTTTTAAACCAAATGTAAAGCAAGATGTGTTTCTATTATTTTGGATAAAATAATACTGATATGCATCGAACATTTAAACTAGATTAGTTTTAACCAACAATATGTTTGAAAACCTTCACAGTATATCTAACATTTTCTTTCTCCTGGCTACGTATTCAGTTTTGTGCCTACGACGAAATCAGTGCGACTGTATTGCCTTCGCGAGTTTCATCCAGCGTGCACGTATAGCGAAATGAAATTTGGTCACGCGCACAATTGAGTTGTTGCGCTCATGACGACCGTCCTTAAGAACAATCTTTCGGTAAGCTATGGTCACTCTACATATACTTGGCAGTACTGTCCATTCAGCCCACACAAGCTGATCTCGAATTACAAATGAATTATATTATGTTAACACTCGAAGAATTACCTATTCAAAAACATTCTTAGAAGTATGAAATATATGAGAAAGTGGTAATAAACAAAAGACTTCAGTAGTTTAATAAAAATGTTTTGTTTCTGTGAGAAAGTCATAATGAATGTAGACTTCAGTGAGATTTTCTTTCAACTACTCATTATTATAATAAACTTAAATTGCTTGTACAAAACGCCACTTTATTTTAAACGGGAAATAAATTATTTCCCGCCCCGATTTACATGTTAAATTTTGTAAAAAAAGTTGCAAAGTTAGTTTGATCAAAGAGTTGAAAAAAATTTCATACATTTGTAAAGATTATAATTTTTGAGTATAAGATACAGATTGTTTAGGAGACATGCACGGTTAATCGATTATGCGTAAAACATTATTCGCGAATTAATATAAGCAACAAGACACTTTGTTTATTCTTAGTGTAGTTGGACGAAAACTAGATACCGAACCTAGTTTGACATTATTTGTTATTTTCCTTGCGTATTTAAAGCCCTCGCTTGCGCTCAAACTCCAAACTAATGCTCGAAGCAATAACAAATCACTTTCTGATCGTCATAATAATCTACTACTCCATGTGTGTGATTTATAGTAGAAGGTAACAAACGAGTTATTTGCGATTATGAGTAGAGGATGAATGGATGTTTGCCTGTTTACAGAGACAAAGGAGAGTCACGAGGGGATTATGTACAGTCAGCTGCAGTTCAAGCTCCAACACCGCAATAAGAACTGCCAATAGGTAGCCTGTCGCGCTAGTGTCTGTACTCGAGTGAGTCTATCCTTTGTGTCTACCCCGAAAATAGCTTCATATAAGAAAATTTCACAACTTCCTCAACCTCAAGACTATTTTTAGGTAACGTCAATAAACATTGTCCGTCCATCCGCGGCCTAACCTGAAAATTGCTTAGGCATAGCCTCCTTATGAGGATAGGTTCCGAAAAACCATAATTTATTCTTCCTTGTTTGAAGAATCTTGCAATATTAGATATTTAAAAAAAATTTGGACTTCTGTCAAGAATATAATGCACCCTTTTTTTGCCCTTTTATCTGGCTTCTTATAATGTGATTCCACACATAAGTTCCGCCAAAGTCGAGTTTTGTGCGAAAAGACTCATTGGAGGTTGTTCAGTTAAAATTTTGTGTAAAACAAATTCTTAAGCGAGAACAACATACATAAAACCTAAAATAAGTGATAAGTAATACAGTAAATATATATTTTATTATAAACTAGCTTTTGCCCGCGGCTCCGCCCGCGTCGAAGTGGTTTTCGTGGAAATAAGGTAAACAAAAGAATATGATTTTTTAAACGACAAAATGCAACGGTCACCACGTTTTACCAAAGTGCTAATAAAGACCAATCAAATAAGCCCAAACTCGAAGGGTCTGCTATTGTCCGTTGAGGAGATCCCGTACCTACCTTCCAGTCCCATCAGCAGGCCCTGGTCACCATGTTTTACCAAAATGCTAATAAACACCAACTAAATAAGCCTAAACTCGGAGGGTCTGCTATTGTTCGTTGAGGAGATCCCGTGCCTACCTTCCAGTCCCATCATCAGACCCTGGTCATCATTTTTTACCAAAGTGCTAATAAATACCAATCAAATAAGCCCAAACTCGAAGGGTCTGCTGTTGTCCGTTGAGGAGATCCCGTACCTACCTTCCAGTCCTATCATCAGACCCTGGGCATCATGTTTTACCAAAGTGCTAATAAAGACCAATAAAATAAGCCCAAACTCGAGGGGTCTGCTGTTATCCGTTGAGGAGATCCCGTACCCACCTTCCAGTCCCGTCATTAGATCCTGGTCACCATGTCCTACAAAAATACTTATCAATACCGATCAAATAAACTTAAACTTGAGAGGTCTCTTGAAAAATACATAAAATTTACCAGTGGATGATTGAAACCCCGAAACGACTACGCAAGGCGTATGTACCTAGTCGGTGCTAAAATTCTGTCACAAACAAAATTGGCTATAAAATGAAAACTAGTCATGATATTCAAAAAAAGTTTTTTTTTTTTAAAAAGGTAATTTAATTAGCTCTCATTAAACACAAAATTTATTCTAAATGATTGCCACCATTTTTCACACAAGCCTTCAATCTTCGCGGCCAATCATCAATAGCAGCACGGACCATATTCATGTCGATATCGGCCACTGCTTTAATCAATGATGACTTTAGGCTGCTCAAATTTTTGTGAGGTTTAGAACAGACCTTCTCCTCCAATTCCTGCCAAATTTTGTAATCCAGTGGATTGAGGCTAGGGCTACATGAGGGCCAATCTTGATGCCTTATTAGCTCGATATTCTGGCGCTCGAACCACTCCTGAGTTGTCTTGGCCTTATGAGCAGGTCCTGTTGAAACACAAATGGCCGTCCTCCAAAGAGTGCCTGGGGCAGATCTTTTACTATGCGATCTAAAACCGTGTCTTGGTACACTTTTGCACTGGTTTTGACACCTTTTTCACAAAAATGCGCTTCAGTAGGGCCATAGTAGGACACTCCCAACCAAATCATGACTGATGATGGATGATGGCCGGGCTACACTCTAGGAATGGCATTTCCAGCGGCCGCAGAGCTGGTAGCGTACACCCTGTCATTTTGTTTATTGTGCTTCTCTTCGATATTAAAAATTTTCTCGTCTGTAAACAGGATATCGCGGTGTCTGTTTCTTGCGTACCGCTTTAGCAAAACTTTGCATTTTTTGGCTCTCATAGCTATCAGACGCGCGTTCAGAAGATGTCCACTTTTTTTTCGGTAAGCTCGTAGTCCCAGGTCTTCATTGAGTACTTTTTTTACGGTACTTCTGGTTAAGCCCATCTCCAAAGCCATCAGTTTCTGCTTGCGGACGGGATTTCTTGCAATACGCGCCTTGATTGCTTTGATGACCCCTGGAGTCCTAACGGAACGAGGTCTGCCAGTTCTTTTCTCGTCATAGACACTAGAGGTTTCATTGTACCTCTTGATGGTACGGTACACGAACCTCTTCGTGATTTTTAATTTTTGAAGCAAGTTGAATATCGTCTTCGGTGGATGGCCGCAACGATGCAATGCAATTACTGCTACTCGGTCCTCGTTACGAGTCCACTCCATCATAAAAAATTAATGAATGTAATTGTGATTTGGCAGATTGTTAATCAAAGAATATTTGAAAATCTAACACCATTTCATTTTTTTCTAGGTGTTCTATTTTTAAAATAAATGGCCAGTGACAGTATTTAAGAACCGACTAGGTACATACCACATGATTAACCAAAAATCTTATAGAGTGCTTAAAGAATTTTTATAGTCAGTTCAGTAGTTCTAGATATTACCCATTATTTACAAACAAACAAACAAATCTTTCTTCTTTATATAATAGTGTAGACAAACTTTAACGTGAGTTGATTTGAACCAGACTGCGTCAAACCCGATATTTTGAAACATGCAGCGCCATCTAGTGTATTAAAATAAAAACAATTTCAACGCCAGCTTACTGAGCCGTTATCCAGGAAAGCTTCAGAGATGGCGTTTTCTAAGATCTTTAAAATAAAAATATTTTAGTTATTGGTCTTTGCTCGGTCAAGAAATATAATTTCTGCTTTAATATTTTTTACAAAAGGAAATATTTTTTCTGAAAATATAATAAAAGAATAAAAAATAAAAAGTGAAAACAAATTTTACCAGTCGGGGTTTGAACCCGCGACGTTCGACTCCGCTACGGCGGTGAACCTTCCATATGTCTCACTAAAATTCTCATTGCGCTGCTCCCTCTTGTCATAGCGTGATGATACATAGCCCTAAACCTTCCCGAAGAAATGATTTATCTTTCAGTGAAAACTGCATCAAAATCCATTGCGTGGTTCTCAAGTTATAAGTGAACGAACAGACAGACAGACAGACAGACAGACGTTGTATTTTATATGTATAGAGAAGAAGATAAATACACTCGTTTTAACATTATTTGAGCAAAATCATGTTATATTATATAAGAATTAAAATTCCGTATAAACTTTATTAAACTCTGAAACGAACAGATATTTGATACAAACTTTATTTATTTTTTTATTATAACATTATTTGAGCAAAATCATGTTATATTATATAAGAATTAAAATTCCGTATAAACTTTATTAAACTCTGAAACGAACAGATATTTGATACAAACTTTATTTATTTTTTTATTATAAAATTTGTGATAAATGTCTTCATTTTGTTTTTTTTCCAGAATTCATCCCTCTCGCACTGCGGGTCTTTCCGCATGGAGTAACAGCGATCAATGCACTCGGAACCTATTCCCTTAAGGTGGTAAAGCAGAATCTCCGTGCAAAATGCACATCATAATATTGTTTTCATTACTTATGAATAAAAAGTATGCAAAAATTGCGTTTTAAATCAATTAGCGGAAATTGATTAGTAATAATTAAGTTTTCACCTTCAAATTTTTCATTCGATTAACAAACTTAAAAACTTTTGTCGTTGAAATAGAATGTAATCAAAATGTAAGGCATAAAATGACAGAATTTTAATGCGAGAACCCTATCATTAGTAATGAATTTCCGCTGATTGTTTTAATACGCAATTTTTGAAAATTAGAGTGAACACAATATTATAATGTGCATTTTGCACCGAGATTCGGTTTCGGTTAAAGGAGGCTATGGCTTTTAGGACGATAGGACTATTTTGCAAGTTGACTTACAGTTCAGGTCCTCAATTCTGGCACGTGCGTAAGAATTGCTAAGGCAGATCGCGGGTGATTTTAAAAGAGATATTGTACGGATATGTATTGATTTTTTAAATTGAAAACCTAAAGTGAGCATTCCTTATATCGTATAGTTGTTTAGTCACTCTAATTTTCATCGCATGGGATATACAGCACACATCAATGTAGTTCCTCCCCAGCAGTACTAGATGGCGCTACGTATACTAACATTTATTGGACTACGTAAACAGTGTAAGACAGCATTAGATTAGACCATGGATAGCTAATCAAATTAAAGAGTCTAGTTGAAGCCGAACAAGGCAAAGTCCTTGAACTCGACTTCGTAAGTGCTCAAAGTTATAAACAGCGACATGAGCCTGTCAAAATAGACAAACTACATAGTACTTAGTCATGCGATGTTGAATAACTACATCACAAAGGCGGTTGGGTCAATGGACTCGGCCGTTGTTATCTTTATATTATGAAGACAGAGTGATTTTCTTCATACTATGAACAAGGATATACCGCAAAGCAAACGGAACCGAACAAAGGTTAAAGAGGTATTTTGAGAGAAGACGCATTGACTGGTTCAAGGCGAGGTATTCAGAGGAATCTCTCCAGCTCTTAAATTTTCCTGCTAAGTGGGAGCGGGCCGCTCAGAATACTAGCGATTTCGAGATGTTTTTGGTAATTTTCAATGTGTACTTTAACTTTTCGGGATTCCGTACCCAAAGGGTAACCAACGGGACCCTATTACTAAGACTCCGCTGTCCGTCCGTCCCACAGTGTGGCCTCGTATAGATGAAAACGCGGACTTCATTATTTTCTAGGAAAATTTGTATTCTCATAATTTATTGAAATTATAATACGTAAAATCGTAGTCTTAAAGTTAACAGTCATTTATTTATTCATTTTAATCGTTCAATTTGCAGACTTGAAATTGTTTATAATTACAAAAGCGTTATTTACAACTAATTATTCAAATTTCTGTGAAGTGAAGTGTACGTGTATGGTGTACAGGTTTTGCATATTAGTAATTTTCCCGGATTTCTCATCTACTTATACGTATAATTAGAATGTAAAATGACTCGGATCAGTATTTTTTTTAGATATGCGAATTAAATGATAACAAACAAGATTGTAAGTCTTGTGATGATGCATCTTTTGCGATATCAGGACGTCCTTCTTCACGGATGCTTCGCCAAAGCACTACCACTACCACTAGGATCCCGGAAATACTCAGTTTTCCTTCGCTTCGTACGTTCAGAAATTGGGTCGCAAGATGTTGTTGGACAACCTTTGGGTGCAAAATAAAATAAATAAAGAGTTTAGGTATAGGTTTAGGATAAATTTTCATTTTTAGGGTTTCGTACCCGGAGGTTGCCAAACAGAACTCTATTACTAAGCCTTCGCTGTCTGTCTGTCTGCCAGTCCGTCAGTCACAGGGATCTACATCTTCAGCCGTAATAGGTAGACAGTTGAAATTGGCATTATGTATTTCATATTATCATCATACTTGTGGTCTTTTACTACACAATTACCTAAAGGACAACATTTACATACATTTTATTCCATGTTCGGCAGAAGTCCACGTCAAGCTTTTTGGTCTCGCCTTCGTTACTACATAACCGATCTAACTTATACTAATACTATATCTATGGGTAATTCGGACAAGTTTAAAATTTGCTCAGATTATTACGCATACTCTAAACTAAAGTAAAATAATGAATAATAAAAATTAGGGTTCTCACTCAAAGGATGCCGAATTATTTGACAGGCGCTATTATTTTAGCGGCTTTTTACTATTTGGACGCCTTTAAGTTGTTATGATATCTATATTGTTGTTTTTATTATGTTTTTAGGGTTCCTTACCCGTTTTGTGTGTTGGCACGGTACCCTTTGTGTGCGAGTCCGACTCGCACTTGGTCTAAGCAATGCTGTATAATAAGCTATTTGTTCGGCTAACATTCAAATATTTGTTCTTCAGCTTGACAAAAAAAAAGTTATTTTTTTATTGTCTCTATTTGTTCTCCCATTAGCGTTTATCTTCAAAATGAGGAATTCTAACAATTGAGAAGATTTAGCATCCGAATGTTTTCGTGGTTCTTTAAATACAATATATTCCACCTGACGTCTTGTAAATTGAACGAAATTTTCTGCAAGAAACAATAAAATTTAACTAATAAATAGGCAAGTTTTGGCAAGATGTTTTTAGTTAAGCAAGAAGTACACATTTTGAGTAATTTTTCGTAAAATAAATAATGTTGTTATTTTTTTACTTTTTTTATTTTAATATTTTTTTGTATTACTTGGGATACTATCGTGAACTACAAAATTATTTTATAACAAGAACACAGCTTTTTAAAGCAAATCCATATTTTTGTAATAACAAAACAGTTTAACTTGCAACACAATATTTAAAACCTTATAAGATGTTTTGCACGCACAAACAGAGAAAACTGACTGTTAAACAATGTTTGACATCAACTATTTCAAATAATTTGTTAGAAAACTACCCTCAATATTATGTTATTAAAATAGTTCAACTATTCAAGATCACATATTTAAAAAAAAAATAAGACTTACCTTACAATTGAATAAATTTACTTTCGTCCGACCTAGCAATACTGTGCGTCCGTCCGTCTGTCATAGTTAGACAGTTGAAATTTTCACAGATGATGTATTCTGTTACCGCTATAACAACAAATACTAAAACCGGCCAAGTCAGACACGCGCACTCCCATACAACAGACATGATTTTTTTGCCGTTTTTAGGGTTCCGTACCACAAAAAGAAAAAAACGGAACCCTTATAGGATCACTTTGTTGTCCGTCTGTCTGTCAAGACCCTTTATCTCAGGAACGCGTAGAGTTATTGAGTTGAAATTAAAACCATATACCTATACTCAAGTCTACGGTCCCTTGAAGCTGTGAAAAAGTCAAAGTTAAGTTAACGTGAAAAAAAGATACTGCTGTTTATGCTGCAAAAAACGTGTATTTCGACACTCGAGGGAATCAAAATTCATAGGGTATTTCCCGTTGACCTAGAACTATGAAATTTGGCAAGTAATACCGTCTAATACTACAAGTATAGAAAAAAATCTTGAGACTATACTTGTAATTAAATCATAAAAAATCACCGAGGTTAAACAACGGTATGCGCGGTCATGATTGTACGGGTGACCAAATTTTATTGTATTGACTCACACTTGACCGGTTTTTATAGATAATGGTACGGAACCCTTCGTGCACTTGTTTTTTACAAATATTGTTTCCATAAAAAAACTAGACAATACTAAAACAATAAATGAAACTGTTTTTTAGCTGAAAATTATCTACTTGTTCCAGATTTATTTCAATGCAGTGAAGAAGCTATACAAATTGCTTAAAAATTCCCATAATAATTTGAATAAAGATATGAAGTGAATTTAATTTATGCAGCCAAATTCTTGCTGAAGACTTGGTAAGTGCTCAGTATAAAGGTTCGATGACCTTTTTTTGAAGTTCGTAAATTATTCTTGTCGTGTTCTTTACAAACGCAAGCACAGCCCCGTAGACAATTACTATGGGACGTCAAGATTTAATTTTGTGTTTGCAAAAAGTGTTATCGATCCGTGTTACTGATCGCCTACCAACACCAGTAGGAGTTAAGCTGTGTAAATTAAAGTCACCTTATATATTTTTAAATTTCTTATCCATATTCTAATGAGCCGGATATTGATTTAAAAGCAATTTCTAGGTAAATTAATAAACGTAAGTTTGTAAACCGGAGATCGTGGGTTCAATTCAAACGGGGACTCAAGTAATTTGTCAAGTAGGGTAATTCGTATCGGAAATGGTTCTGCTGTCTCTTTCCACTTAATTGTTTATTGATAAAATACATTGCTTTTGAATATCAAAGCCTTGCCATGTCACGGAAAGAAAAATCTACAAGAAAAACTGTAAATTACCAAGAAAAACAAAAAGTACAATACATATCACCCTGTGCAGCAATTAGAGATATAAACAATATTCATGTCTCTTACATAACACACAAAAAAATCCAAAAACCAAAAAGAATATAAACAATACAAGATACTACACATTTTAAACTTAAAAATATAACAAATGCATTAAAAGCACAGGCGACATTATAATCTGTGACTGTGATATTTTGCTAGTACCATGCAATTTATTATGATATATGTCTGTTAAACTAATAAAACAGTAAACAATAGAAGATAATACTTATTACAGAATTTACTATTAATTAATTTTGTGAATCTTCCGAACATTAGCCATTTCGGAATCGGTGGGGTAAGTCATGTAATAAATTAGATGTTAACATAAATAAAGCAGATTAGATAAGGTGTAGAGAAGAGGAAAAAGGCTTATTAATCGCCATTTTTACGATTAGCCACTTAGTTAGGATGCCGTTTTGTTTGTGTGTATACTTTTCCTAAATAGCGAAAAAACTTAATTTCAAAGAATAAAGAACTAGGTACACATCTAATAAATTGACAAAAAAACTTGCGAATGCGAATGGAAATACAGCAAAAGAAACCATACAAAATAACGATTTAAGTTAAACTTTTGTTTAAAACCTGAATTTATCAAAGAATATATTTTCAAGGTTTCTTGGTAGCTTTAATATTTATTCGTGAATTCGGGCGCAGACTGAAGTTATGGAGCGAGGCAACTCTAGTAGTTCACAGCACAAAGTTAAAATCTAGGAAGAAAATTTTGTCTCTCAGACACTGCCCCGCCCCCCGTAATTTTTGAAATAACTTTTTGTATAGAACTACAGGTTCGCCACGCTTTGCTCTGCTGCGTTTCGCTCCCGAATTTATGATCACAAGCAACCTAACACGCTCCTCTTCGCTTTGCTCGTTGTCGTATTAATTTTTTCTTTTTTGTTGAAAATAGTATAATGCGACAAGATACTAAAAATAATTTGGCCAAGTGCGAGTCGGACTCGCGCACAAACGCGCTTTCACCGAGGTAATAGATGGCGCGAAGAGTAGCACCGAGGTTCAAGTAAGGTCATAGATGGCGCTTACATCTTAAAGACGTCATTATGTACCATTATGTTTTTAGGGTTCCGTACCCGTAATATGTGGTGTTACGGAACCCTAAAAACATAATGGTACATAATGACGCCTTTAAGATCTAAGCGCCATCTATGACCTTACTTGAACCTCGGTGCTACTCTTCGCGCCATCTATTACCTCGGTGAAAGCTGTCAAACAAGTCGTCTCAGAAGCTATGGTTAATACGAGGTTTATCGTAACGTAAGGTAACTAGTGAAATTATAGAATCACGGCGTTGAAAATAACCCTGCAACATACATACAATATGGTCAAGTTAATTTAGAATATAGAATTAATAATCTCAGGGGTAGTCTGATAATGATGTTGTGACTACGCCTCCCTAACACATCACTCCCTCACGCCTCACACACACATATCTTCGCCGTCTCTTGGGCAGTATAGACGTCGCTATGGGTGATATTACCACGAACAATAAACGTACATTTGCTTTCAGGGTCAAGTCTTATCTGATCATAAAGCTGAATCAAGACTTGCTGAAATTTCTTGAACTTTTTCAATTCATGTTCATTTATTTTTCGGAAAACAAATAGGATTATAATTTTTGCATGAATTAGTACCTAAGAATATTTTATCTAATAGTTTAACCAAAAACTCTTTTAGACCATCTTTACACGCAACCAATCTTTTAATTTAATCTTTCAATAAGTAGTCTAACAACTTCAAAAATGAAAAAAAAAAAATATATATATATTAAATTATAATTCTAAAAAAAATCTGGTCAAGTGCGAGTAGGACACGTGCATACATTCGTACATACCTACCGTTCAAAGTACAAACGTAGTTCACTAGTAGTTTCATATTATAATGCCCAAACTAACTTGACACTAGAGATTTATTAAACTCCATGTATTGAAAGGGCCTAATTAGGTTGGTACATAATTTTTTCTTGAATAATTAAATATCGGTAATTTTTTATTTTTTTCTTGGTCTAGACAGACGGACACACAGACAGACGGCCAACAAAGCGATTGGATAAGGGTTCCGTATTTTCAATTGAAGGCACGTACCCCAAAAAGATTATGTTATGAAACAAAATGTCAAGTGGGTTTTCTAAAATACTTTCCAAACAAAAAGTTTGTAGTTTGTTTAAATACAAAAACTTTTGCGTGCATTGTTATAAGAATCAACCGATACGTACAAGTATATCGAATTGATCAGATTGGAACTTGGAATAGCAGAACTTACGAACGATGTGGGTTCGGCAGTCGATAGCTATTCAACAGTGTAAGAAACTGTAGATGTAAGTACATTGACTCTGGAAACCTTATCGAAATTGGACGGCTCTGTAGACGGATTCATAACAGAAGCGGACTTTCGACCCTGTCTGGGGAAATTACTCTGTTTGTGTAAACGAACAAGCACGCTTTATTAAATAAAAAGTTTAGTTTCAAAACAAGTTATTGGAAACCTTCCAGGTGAGACCTTTACGGTAACCAAAAAAATATAAAAGCACTCTAGAGCCCATCTTGAACAAAAAATAAACGCAAGTGAAATAGCCTGAAGCAAGAATATCGATGGGAATAATAAATTCACACGGCTGCACAGACTTCCGTACAATCAGTCCACAAGGACTTTCGCCGTAGGATAAAAGGTACAAAAACTTAAATCAGTGCGGAAGCGATCCAGTCGTTTTTATCGAATCGGCTGATTAATCGCACTGAATCGATTACTGTCAGTTGGCTAGCCGTTTGTGAGGAACGGCCATCATGAAGACATAACCCTCGCTGCAGGAAATAATGCCTTTAACGGCAAAGATAAAGACGCTTAGCGGGCGAACGCTGAATAAAACTGACGTAATAAGACGAAAGAGGAAAAAATATTCAAATAGCAGCAACAAAAAACTAAATTCAAAATTATGGGTAATAATGTTGTTGAAAGTTTGAAAGGCGATCTAAAAGCTGATGATTATGTAATTTCATATGTAGATTGATTCAATTGCTATTTCAAATGTTTTTTTAATGTGTTAACTGCCAAAACGTCAAATCATAGTTCAACGGAGCACAATAGACAGCACACATGAAACCTGTCAGCGATGGCTTGTGGCTATTCTCAAAATGTTACCTACTTATTACTATCCGTATGCGCTATAGTATCTTCATTTAGGCAACTACACGCAAAATTACTATAATTATAATTTGTTTGGAAATCATCTCATAAATCATATGGCAAATTACACGTTACATATCACGAATAGCTTGTTATTGTGACTCATTGAATTCACATCTGAAGCAGAAAAAAGCGGAATAGACGAGATAATAATTGCACGTCTATTGAAAGGGATTTATCTAGCTATCTCATCAAACAATTATATTTGAGAATTTTGCATGAAATTAGAGGTAATAAGAAGGAACAGAACGATTTCAGCATTAAATAGTTTATGACATCATTTTACAGATCAATGTACTGTTTATGATAATAATAATGGTGTATTTAAATCAAAATCAGCAATTAACCTTAGCGGAGATCATGTGAACTTAAACACTAACGATATTCATACTAAAGCAACCATGTGAATATATAATGTTAAAACAAAAGTTAATAGCAACGTACGATGATGGAAACTGGACTGATCTTCGCAGTTCTTAGTTAGAAGAGAAGAACCTACGATTTCTCATCGTGACACGATTGCGCCGGCACATGGCTTGCACTTTTCCAGACGCGTTGCCATCTGGGTCTCCGAGTAACGGAGAGGCTTCTTTAGAGTTGCTAATATTCGGATTTACATTTTTACGTGGATTTTGATCACTAGTTACCGTTTTGTTTGCTTAGTTTTATAATTACTGTAGAGAACTTAACCGTTGATAACACAGCAGGCAAAGAACAAGAAAAATATGTGTTTAAATTTAAGGTTAAATTAAAAGCGAGATATAGTTCCCATTACACGGTTTTTTTTTATAAACATTATAGAAGTTCTTCAAAACGCAGAGACCTCGATTCTGATCGAAAAGGAAGTGATAAAACTAGTCGCGAAAAACATTTCAACTGTTGACCTCGATAGGTTAATTAGTGGCTGTGTCAAATCTACGCCATAGTACCGGATTCGTCAAGGAAGTCAACGCAACAAATGATCCTGCTCAACAGCTCTTGTTGTTTGACTTTAGGATCTATGTGTGCCACTTATTTGGTATGAACATTATTGACTCAGAGATGACCAGTTTGCGTGTAGAAACCGAAAGGTCGTCGACCCCGAAACAGCTGTGCATCAAAAATAATCACTCCAAGAATAGTGAGGCAGTGCATGATCGCTTGCATTGCCATTACTTCTGGAGGCGTTTGCAGGCCAGACGTGCCAGCGAACATTCAGGTACACGATGTAGATAATTAACAACGAAATTGTCAGGAGACAGCTAGGCGCCTTACTTCTCCGACGCGTTCTGCAGTACGCGCCGCAATAATAACCGACCGGGCGACCGGCACACGGTAATTAGAAAAAGTTGGAACGCCCGTTTCCCACACATTACTGGGTGAATGTTGTTGTATTGCAATAAAGTACCTAATGCTGTTGCAAAGTTATAGGACTAGAAATGAGGTGTATCTCGAGAGATCGAGGTGAAAGCCATTGCAATGAAATGAAGCAATTACTGCACGATAAAGGCTATTAGTATGCACTGTTACGATTTCAGCATAAAGGCTCTGGAACGAAATGCTACGTTGTAAAAGTGGAGCGTTCAAATAAAAATTTCTTGGCAATTATCTTGGGTGAGATGGTCGCAGCGTGGGCGCCGACCGCGGCTCATGCTCTGATTTGTACTATACTACGGCAACGAAAGTGTAGCAGTATGTCAACCAGCCCACATCCAACAGATTGAACCAGGAACGACATCTGTACGTGATAAAATCGAATGAGTATAAATCGTACTGTAATATCGAATTATTTGACCGCTAAGTGTTGGCTCGTACAACATTTGTCAAGGTCACATAGTAAAAACTCAATTTACAAAAAAATACAATATACGTGCAGAACGGTTGGCAGTAGCTAAGCGCTGAAACTGGTCCATTTGAATATTAAACGCTCTAGTTGCGTACTCAACTCAGGTCTCGATTGTAATGAAAATATTCGCGTGGCGAATCTGACCGCTCTCTAATCTACCCCCGAGCCGTGTAAATCAACTTTTACGCTTCTAACGCGTTCATAATCGTTGGTAAACAAGAGGACGACGCCACGATTGGTAAATTCAACAGTAGCGAAGTGGGCCAGTGAAAAAGTGAAGTTTCGTCAAATGCACCACTTACCTGGTTCACGAGAGCGGAACCGATGTCGACGGAAGCATTGTGCTGCGTTGTTCGGGCTCGGATCTATTGTCGGAGGTTAAATAATGCGCGGCCGGGGACTGACAACAATACCATACATTCAATTTCATACAAACGCAAAGAAATCCACTAATTCGCAAAACACAAAACGAACAGGTCTAACCGAAAATTACTGTTACCTGTCAACTTCTGCCTTTAGAAATTTCCAAGTTGTAGACACAAAGTTATTCTGGGGGAGAGGAAATACACGTACGTTTTGATGATCAGCGGAACGCGTTCCACTGAAATTGGCAGATAGGATCAGTGGCGCGTGAGACAGATCTATCGCGTTGTTTTGAGTTTTCCTGTTTGACTGCAACGGTTTGTTCACACGCCCTTTGATGTGACATGTTCATCTATATTCTCTAGATACAAATGAAATAAAACAAAGCAATAAATCCGCAGTGGTCAGTTGACCGGGTTTCGCGTAGGGTCAGACAACTCGTAGGTAATCCTGTCAGGGGTCCATTAGGCCTGGATTGGACCCCGCGTGGGCGCCACAATGCCGCTAACGAGCCGTCCGATATCATCTGACAGACAGGAGACATTAGTTAATGCTCGAGAACCAAAACAACGCTGGATAGATAAGAAAAAAATGGACAAGTAGAAGCTCGGATTGCGCGATAGGTTCTGTTGAAAGCAGTACGCTTTTCTAAGTAACGTTTTTCCTTGAACGTAACATTATTAAGCGTGACCAATTTAATTTAAATTTATAATTAATTAGATTAAGTGCATTTAAGAGGTCGAGGAGGTAATTTTGTAAACCATGACAGGAAAAGGGCACAGCAGGTTGCCACGTTTCACGTGAGATCCCAAACAAAACCAGTCGAAGCCTTCGACTGTGGTCTACAAGAAAAAGAGCATCGAGATCAATGGTAAGCTGTAGGTAGTACAAAGGATTGTGAAACGTCACGAGGTGCACAATGGTGAAAGCGACACGAAGCGTGAGCATCATGCATTACTAATCATGGTAGCTTGCGTCTCCTAACGATCCAGAAAAAGCCTTGAATCACAAATGCGTGAGGGCTTACCGTCTGTTATAATTTAGAGACAAACGAGAGCATACAATGGACTATACTTTGTAAGCGAAAGTTTTATTGCTGTATTGTTTGTAATTCCTACTTTCAATACAAAGAATGGTATAACGACATATAAATCTGCCAACCAAGTTCCGGAGAGTGAAATTAATGAAGCAATAACAAACCATGTGTCATGTAAATATTTCTCTTCAATATGAGAATCAACAAAAACGACAACAGACACGAGAAACCGCAATAACTCATTAAGTATATTGTACTAGTATTGTAGTTTGTAAATTTAAACTGTTACCGCAAGGAATCCTTCAGTTCCTGACCGACATACGGACAAAGATATGCAAACGGCGCAAGCGCATCGATGTAATGATAGTGTTTGGTAGATGGTCTATAATAATAGAAGCCGATATTGTGATACAGCCTTGCAAGTGCGATTTGGCTATTCAAGTTTTGATACCAGTTATTAGACTTTTTATGATGCCATATAGATTTTTAACGAGCACCTAAAAGGTATTGAAAATTCAGCTTCTATTGTTAAGATCGGAAAAGACTATCATTAACAACGTCCAGTACAAGAACTCAAACTACTTTTTTCCAGGAACATTTTACTATTAGCTTCTGTTCAATTTTCTGTGCGATTTGATTTTAAATATAGACTTTGTCAGACTACTTACAGCGAGGTTTATCGCCAGAGGAAAGGATAAGCGATATTTACTCGCATTACACAGACAGAATCAGTGATTCAGGGGTGTCAAGTCTATGTGTTGTGTCGATTCGTTACACCACATTGTGGGAAGCGATGGTTAAGAGGATAGGTTCCGAAAAACCATAATTTATTCTTCCTTGTTTGAAGAATCTAGCAATACTAGATATTTGAAAAAAATTTGAACTTCTGTCAAGAATATAATGTACACTCTTATCGAAACAGAATCTTCAGAAGTCATTCCAACATTGAGCAATAAAAAATCAAAGATGACTCCAAAAAAAGGTTTCATGTCGAATTATAACATTATTTGAGCAAAATCATATTATATTATTTATTAATTAAAATCTGTATAAACTTTATTATACTGTTATCCGAACAGATATTTGATACAAACTTTAGTTTTTTTTTAAATAATAAAATTCGTGATAAAAGTCGTAATTTTGATAATTTTCCAGAATTCGTCCCTCTCGCACTGCAGGTTTTTCGGCATGGAGTAACAGCGATCAATGCAATCGGAACCTATTCTCTTAATGAAAGCGCAGGAGTATCGATTGCAATAAGTTTGCTTGAACCAAAGTGATAATTCGCGGCCATTATTTTTTATTCGATATCGAGATAGGATTGTGGTTTTATGAAAACGTTAATGGATGCTAACTTTATATACTACTAGTCTTTGCCCGCGGCTCCGCCCGCGTTTATTCAATCTCTGCCCCGTTTTCAGCTTAGGAGTTATTTTATCAACTCGTATAGCCTCTACGTTGACCGGGGTCTCTATGATGATAATAAAGCAAACCGCATCCAAATCCGTTGAGTGGTTCTCGAGTTAAAACGAAACATAGATACATACAGATAGATAGACAAAAATTATTAAAATTATATATTTGGCTCGAGTACCATATTAATAACTCATACCAATTTAAATTTTGTAAAAATATTCTATGTAGAGACACTGATATTTTACTACTTTATTATTAGACATTATGAGGTAACTTTCGTTTATGTAGCCAAATTTATACTACTGAGGACGCGGTAAGTGATAAGAATCAGAACCAAGGTTTATATAAGGTGACTTTTATATATTTATGCAGCCATATTAATAATAAATTGGCCAAAAGGATTACTGAACCTAGTTCTTGATCAGTAACCGAGTCTCCAGTATGAATTTGGTCGGTTGTTTTAATTTCACCCTATTTAATAAATTATAAATAATATATAGTACGCTCTCCATAGATTGTGACCATTCAAGGCATTTCATATTTGTAGGGTTCCATATCCAAAGGGAAAAGCGGAGCCCGATTAATGTCATTTTGCTATCTGTCCGTCTGTCCGTATGTCACGGGTAGACGGAACTCTAATTCGTAGACGAAATAGTCACAGACTTTAAATTTTGATACCTATTTTAATTTTAACGGAAGATATAATTTCGTTTTTTGTCAACTCAAAGAAAACTTGAATGGTTAGTTGCAATTTGATTACCAAGTCTGCCTTTAAACAAGCTTTGTGGTTAGCGCTAACTTCATAGCATCATTAAGTCCTACATCATTATTGCTTAACCATTTGCTGACTCGCCGTTGTCCCATTCCGTGGATTAGGGGAATTTCGTGCCTATATCAACGCATTAAGAACTTTTGGGGAGGCGCTGTATTTATCTTCGTTTCGTGCAGCGTCGCGTCGCCGGCGCATTCGCCTCACTTTCACACTTTCACTGAGGCGACGCCCCCGGACTGATCGTACTGCGATATCGACTTGTTATTCAATACACAGAGAATGTGCTTACAGGGAACACGATAGAAGATTCAGTTACCGAACAAAACCTATCAAAGGTACTATACATTTAAAAAAAATGTAGAAGCGCAAAAATCTTGTACAGGATAAAAGCTAAGGTGTTTTATAAACAAACGCATACAGACGGAGACACCAACGCTGAAAACTGCGAATGCTTTCGAACAATTAAATAATTTTGGTAACGCAGCGTGAGACACTGAAAGCAGTTTGCTGCAAGTCACGACCTACAAATTTAAGAAAGAAAAACGTCTATCTGTAATCCAATTTAGATAACTGCAAATTGCCGAAGATGCTACATCAGCAACAAAAGAAATATGACGGTCTAATCGTTATAAAACTAAATGCAATAACAGTACAAAGCGTGACCGCTATACGAAATATGGATCAACAATATTGGCTGTGTAAAAAAAAATCAAGAGATAATCAGTGCAATCATTCGACTTGATGATACCTGTTGTCGACTTCCAAGCCAAAGCAATCTTCGAAGAAAAAACTATTCAACCTAATAAAAGTGGCTGGATTGAGCTATAATACAGATGACCCATAAAATCAAATAAACGAAAGGAGTTATTGCGCATTGTTTGCTGAGCAATTAATAGAAACATCCCTGGACCTTGACATCGGGGCTAAGGCTCTCGAAGACAGTGCCATAAACTTGATGTAGATCGAGCCAATTAGGATCATAGGATGGATGTAAATACAGGCTCATAAACATGTGTTCCAATCGAAGGGAACGCTAAGAACACACATACGAGTAATGTTTCATCTGGTGCAGCGAGTGAACGTAGTCACGCTGACTGAATCATTTGCCTGCGACTCCGATCTGCAACCTTGTACATATTGAAGGCTGCGTACTCTTATACTTATTTTACTGCATCTCGGTTGCGGTTGGTTCGTATCATTCCCTCAAGGTCCACTTGTCCCTTCAGTTCTTAATACGGACCTAGTTCACCTCCAAAGTTCAACAATTTATTAAAACGGGCCGAGGAGCACTCAAATAAAGGAATTCCACTCATATTAACAAGGAAGACGTTCTCAATATTTTTTACGTAAAATTCTACGTCGTCTTCAGAATATTGAACCTACTAAAAACGGTTGCTCTGATCACGTCTACGATTGATATTAATAACTGTCACCCACCACACCGGGTGTTCTTACAAAAATAACAAAGCCTAACTTTAATTTTCACTTATCCGCAACTGTTTAGAAAGTGTATTCAAGCCGCGGATTACAATTCCAAATCGATTTCGTCGAAGTAAGATTGAACTTTCGATTCCGCGTAAACCGATTTCGAATAATGAGACTTATTTTCACCGTTTATTTTTGATGCAAGGCGCCGTCAGTTCGCAATCTCCGTGTCTGAGCAGCCTTGACACTTAGACAATGGATCGGTAAATGCTGATCATTCGCTGAATCTGCCATGAAACAGGACACCATTGTAATGGGAACAATAACGGTCTCTATCAAAGGTCTTATGAATATCAATAAAGGCAAAAGAGTTCCATTAAATGCACATAATTCTATGCAACGTGATGGACTGCCAGCGTTGGTGGCCAGAAGTCAACACTTCAACTGACCACTTCCGGTCCTTATCGCTAAGACATTTATGGATATATTGGAACGGACACGGAAAAGCAGTTTCGTTAAAATAGCAGGTGTGGCAGACAAAGATAACCACCTGTCCTGTACCGCTTTGGGACTGCCTTCCTGACAGTAACAAAGGACAGCAATTATTTCGGACCCGTTCTGTGGCAAGTTCGTCCGTATGCGAGACGATTTCCTAATACGTTCGGGATACAATTTAGTTGGAAACAGAAAGTGCTAGTTGTTTGTTATTTATGGGTTTGTTGTTTTATTGTTTTGATTCCTCGTTTATGGTGAGAACAGGGTTTGTACAATAAATGGCTGCGTGCAGCGTCGATTGCGCTGATCTATCGCCGTATGATTAATGTTATGTCGATCTAAACTGCCCTGCGCTTGCGGTTCCGACCTCAGCGTTTACTTGTAACGTTCTACAATCACATGAATTTATGCGAAGCAAGCAATTCTTTTCAAAACTAAACCTGACAATAATATGACGATTGGCACGCCGACACAAAATTTAAACGCCAAATAGTACTCTAGGAAAATATGTGTTATTTTGAAGACTTAACAAAGAAGATAAAAGAAAAATCTTCTCTGCATCGAAAATCAAAATCAATTTGGTAGACTCAGAATTTTCTGGATATGTGTTCCTATTTCTTTAATGCCATCGACTCATTGTGCCCTGAGATTTAAACAAAAAATTCACCCCGCCCTTCGGCTCCATCGCTTCGCGTTCCTCTCACTTTTTATTCTAAGCATGAAATTGCAGAGCATCTAGGTATTATTTTATCGTTAAACAAGCACACAACACGCTATTATCCTCAGAGCATGCGCAAAGAGATACAAATCTTCTTTAGTTCTTGGTTGGGGGCATGAGGAAATTGATATACCAGACAGTACTATTTACCGCATGAAAAAGATGTTTTAAAGACAAACTTTAAAATAAGCAAACAAGAGACACGCTTACTGGAATTTACTCGAAAAACACACAAACTGTAGACATCCTTATCTCCTCTCGTAAAAATTCAACCTGCTTCCGCCAACATTTGTGAAGATAGATAGCTTCAGGTTAGTATTAAAAAAATATATATATATTTTACTTTTGTTTTTTCCAGGATTTCTCTAAATCAGTGCAAGTAAACATGACTAAACTAGGTATATATTTTTACAATCAGTTCTTCAACATTGCAATTTGGTAACAATAATGTTTATATAAAAAATACTTTTTTTACTTTTTGAATGATTTCTCACTTGTATTTGAATACTTTTAGCTCTCTAGTTTTTCTATAATTTTTACATGATGGAGAATTTTTTCACACTTTTCGATCCACCGATTTTGGTGACAACGGGGTCATCATATTTTTTTTTTCTAATTTTTCAAACATTTATCTACATCTAATTATAATACAAATATAATTTTTACAATCTCCTTTTTTAACACCCACAATTCGATACCCATATTGGATTCTTGGGAAATTTCTTGTATAATGTTAATTTTTCGAGAAGCGTTGAATATTTTTTATCATCTACACCACATTATGTGAGTAAATTAATGTAATTTTTGTGCAAAATTTCAAGTCTTTATCTTAAGCGGTTCAAAAGTTATGAGGCTGTGACATACGGACGGACAACGGAGTCTTACCATAATGGTTTCTTTTTACACTTTAGGTACGGAACCCTAAAACGATTTTAGATGAACGTTTGTTTCCCTACAACCTAAAACAAATTAAAGATTTGCAATAGAATAGTTCTTGACTCTAGCTTACTTAAATGCAACTTTTTATACTAAAAAGGACAAGACAATTTCCTTGAAATAATTAAAAATCAAAACTGCGCACATAGTCAATTACTACGAGCAAACAACTGTATTTTTTATAAATGACGAGAGGGCGTGTCCACATTATTATTTCCTTCGCCCTATCGTTCCAAGCACAGATTATGACTTACAAACGCACTTAGACAGAACCCCGTACAATGCGTACACGTACACTAGCCAGAGTTTTTCCGTACAGCACTAATGAGTCGTGGAAGAGCGGCAACTGCGCATAGGTCTAAGTAACGACCTCTTAATTGAAACATGACCCAATTAGCATCGGGCAGAGTTCGTTACCGAGTGTTCTAATTCGAATTGGGAGCGTTCTTGACCGGACAGTGGGAATTCTCTTTCCTCTGAAATTGTTGGAGTTTAGTAACAATCTGGTCTGAGGCGTTTCAAAATTGGCATTAGAACTGTTAAGATCTTTTAACAGTACAGAAGGAGAACTTCTAACAATATCATAAAGCCAAAGCAGCCAAAATACTGTTTAAAAATCATGTATAGCCTTTTCTTCAACAGCGTATCACGCCATGTTGTTTATTTTGTACAATTTTCAATTTATTGTGTTTAAATTTTGTACGTGTAAGAGGGTTTAATTATCGTTTATTTCATTGTTATGGTTTTATAGGTCTGTCTGTGTTTGTTATTTTTCTTTATATTTATTTACTATTGGTGTTATGTTATAAGTTTATGACTGTTTGTTACCTAAATAAAATAAAAACAAAATTCATCAGTACCGCTGACAAATCCGCCGTCTATCCGTTCGACGCATTGGCCGATTGAGCTAAAAGGCATGTAGAATATGAACACGAAAATTTTTTTGATGACGTAATGTTTTAAAACTCATAGTGCTGAAAGCGGATTTTTTAACAGAACAAGTTTCGTACTTTTTATAAGATAATTAAGCGTGGTTAGGCAAATAAGGATAAGTTTAAATTTTCCAAAACGTTCTTGCAGGATTGTGTGAAGTCTCAGCCTATTAATGGGAACCTAAAAAAGTGACATCGGCAGCAATGGCGGCCAGTCCGTTCCAGGGGTGAACAACCTCTGGTGAAAGTCGGGACCGGGATATGGGTCAGGTGGTCGTTTACCCTGGAGCTAGCGGTGTCAAGCCGTCACATTTCTACCGGCATTCGTGTGGAGGGATGTCATTTCGGCTTTTGAAATGGTTATTCTGATGTGCCCTTTTCGTAGCTCGAGTGTGCTTGATCTAGAAACGATGGACGAGAGACGTGACTTGAGCGGAGTCCGATGACTTATGCATATTAGGTTAGATGACAGAAGTCGAGATAGCATAACTTCTTTCTGCAAGGGAATTAATATTGGTGAATGGATATAAATTGTCTATTGACAACACACACGCCTTCGTTCTGAATGCCGCCAGTTGATGATAAGACGGTATTGTCATAACTTGTTGATGTGCATTGCGTTTCTATTGCCAATTAGGTATTTGAATTTTCTGTGCATCGCTTTTTATGCGTGATTGATACTCGATCAACGAATGGTTTGTTACCTTTAATTTTGGATGACTAATATATTAATATTAACTTAATATAGGTGGTAGAGCTGATGCTGGGCTCGACTGTGGAGGTACCACCATCTTACTCGGGGGTGAGTAAGAGAACAGCTCTCAGGCAAAACCAGGCGGCCCACCATTGCCTGGGACCGATGGATGGCGGTTTATCCATCCCAAATTGCCGAGCCTTATATAAAACAGACTGGTGACGGGCAGCGGCGTCACTGGTGCAAGGGTTTCGGCACCGCGCTCACCAACCCGCCTACCCAGCGTGTGTGAGTATGGGCATTTCTTCCAGGAGAACCGCCAAGAGTGGCGAAATCCTGGAAAGGCCTATGTCGAGCAGTGGACGAAACAGGCTGATGGATGGATGGAATATATTAATATATCATCACAACAGTATCCCCGAGATGGTGTCAGAGAAGTTACCAAGGGCCTTATCGAGGGCCTAAACTTCAACGTCTATCGCTGTCGCTTTCAAATGTACCATGATTGGCTAAAAATTATATGTGATGTCATTTCAATGAAATAAATCAGTCATTCAAATCACCCTCGATGGATGGAGCCGTGATAGGTTTTTTCGTAAAATTCATGAACGTTGATTTCCTAATTCGAAACAACCATAAATTGTAATAGGCCCTTCTGTACATTTTTTTTCAAAATATAGGCTAAATCATGAAGTACATACTGTTCTTTAACTTTCAGGTTGTATTCTTTATAAGGAAATTATTTATTGAAAATCAGTTTGGAGAAATGGGAATGTGACGTAATAGTCATACCGTTTAGGCTCAATAGAGAGAGTTCCTTGACGTAAAGAAAGAATGAAAAAAAAATTTAGGGGATAAAACCTTAAGATGGGATTACTGAAAGTTAAAAAAAAACAGACGTCGGTTTTGACATTACTTTTTTTTCTTGTGGACAATGGCCTATTTCCTGTAATGCCTAAATGACATGACTATTACGTCATCAAAGCTTCATTCAGTTCTTGAATATTTTCATGTGTATCTTTTGTATTTCAAGGAGAAAAAAATTTATACTTTTATATGACCTTAAAAAAGTCTATTCCTTTCCAAAAAATCGACAATTAGATTCTGTTATGGTATTCTGGACCATTCGAATTCTTATTGGGAAATAATTTATTGCACATAAAAAATACTAACTGCACTTCAAATTGAGCCGGTAGATTAAGTTAGAAGATAAGGTATGGCGAGTCGTGGGACATAGCGGAGCGACCGCCATACATAACCTTCGTGTATTTTTATAACAACCTAGGAATCTTTCAGCGCAGTTTTTTGCCCTCTTATCAACATTCTGACCTTTTGATGTAAAGTTAGTATTTTTGATAGGACAATGTACTTATATTAGCATTCTTTGTATTTTCTGGTGTGTGATTAAATACTACCCGTAATTAATGAACCAAAGCTATGGATTTCGCTCAAAACATAGTAAATTAATTATACCACTTCATTGTGTAAGGTAAAGGATGAATCGTGTTCATACACAATGTCCAGTTAATAAATAACTGTATAACAGGCTCGCTAACGGTTCAGTTAAACATTAATTTGATTTTCAGAAAACAATGTACGTTTTAACTGGAGCTGTGCTGTTTCACAAAAGGCTTTGTCCATTTGTAACGGGTTTGACGAATGTATAACATTCTGATCCCGTATTAATTCAACTGCTCGCTTTGTCCAGATCTCGTGTTTTAGTGGGGTTCCGTAAAAAATAGAAAACCTTGTTGCGAATATTCAGAATGGTTAAGCCGATTTCGCTTGGCTTTTGGTAAAACTAAGGAATATTTCAAGCACGGCACATATAGAAGAGCCTTATTCACGTCTTCGCTCGCGTGAAAGTGTTTTTCAATCTTTGAGTAATATCGACAGTTTTAGGTTTGGCGGTTATTTTATCAAAACCTCTTATAGCCTATATGTTGAGCAAGGTCACCAAGATAATAATAAAGAAAATCGCATCCAAGTTCATTAAGTGATTCTCAAGTTAAAACATACATACAGACAGACAAAAAATCTAAAAGTTGTAGTTTTCGCCTTAGTACAATACTAATAATTATCCATGTCATTTAAAATTTCGCAAATATATTCAATGTACAAACCTTTGAAATTGCTGTTTTGTATGGAGAATTTGAATAAAACTCAGTTTTCAGTACAGACGTTTTTCCATTTATTCTAGGAATGAAAAATTCAAATTTTATAAAACAAATTGTAAATGAATGAGACAACATAAAGCTAACAGAAACTATTATTAATTTTTTGAAAAGTGTCACCTGTTAAAAGTTATTACGAATCTTATCATGAAAACGGATGACACTTAAGACGAACTTGTCTTTGAAGACTTAATTTTAGTGATCAAACTGAAATCAACTTTCAAACAAAAATTAAATAATGGAAATAGCTATTGATGGTTTACAGGAAATATGAACTCATGAATCTGTTAGAAAATTTCGGCTACTTCATACGTATAATGAAGCATCTTTTCAAGTAGGTGAAAATATAGAACGACAAAAGTTATTTAGCACCCGGCCCTCAATTCTGACACATGCGCAAAAATTACAAAGGCAGATTACGGGTGATTTTAAAATAGATTTTCTACGGATTTGTATTGTTTTTTTTATTGAAATGTTAAATTGAGTATTTCTTACACTATAGTTTTTATTTGGTATAGTCACTCTAATTTCCATTGGTATTCATCAAACTTTACCTAACTAATGACTGATATTGCAAGTGTAAAACATCAGCTCGCTTTTATTTGATGAGCTTTAGTCACTTCACTTTACATCGCATGGTGTTTATCACACTCCAATCAAAAGTCGAACGACCGATATTTCGAGTGAATATATTGCCAGAATAGCTATCCAGCGGGGCTATTATATAACGTTGTATCGGTTGCCAACTGGTTGCCAAACACTAAAAACATAGACAACAACTGAATTTTCAAAATTGCCTGCAGTGTGTATTGAACTGTTCACGAACTGTGACGTCACTTTAAGTACGAACGTATCCTTAGAAAATCTGAAATCGATAGTTATATTTTCGATGTTTGGCAACCAGTTGGCAACCGATCCAACGATACATAATCTAGGGGCAGGACTCTTGATTTGAAGCAAAGGCAACTCCATTCTCAGTTTGCTGACAAGCACTGACCGAACAGAATACATGTTTTAAAAACAAGTTTTTTCAAGTTGACATGAATGTTTTTTTCCGAGGCCGTCAGAGAATTCCTGGGCCCATGCGGCGACGTTAAAAGGATATATTACCATAATAGTGGTGGTAATTATTCTTTCCGTCTCCTCTTGGGGCAAATCGGACAGTGACATCGTTGTAGACATGCGGAGTCACGTGACTTGGCCTGATTCTCCAAGGAATCGGGCTTTCATGATGATGATGATGCAGACGAATACATTAAAGATGAATATTTCCATCTCAATGTTTATGGCTGGTATTCTATCGAGCAATGCAAGGGGATAGGTACTTTAGGTACTTCGAACAGAAAAGAGATTGTAGTCGGAGATCTACTAATTTCAGGAATGATATTATAAGGTGACTTTCGTTTATGCAGCCAAATTCATACTGGAGACTCGGTAAATGGTCAGAACTAAGGTACAATGACCCCGTTTGCGTATTGGTATTGCTCTGAGACCAAAACTATTTTTCTTGTCAGTCAGTCTGTTCCGTTTTCACATGAGAACCACTCAACGGATTTGGATGCAGTTTTGCTTTATTATCATTGTAGTGACGCTGGTCAACATAATATGCTATAAAGGCTGTTGAGAAAATAACCACCAGGCAGAAAAATTTTGAAATAGTCTTCAATGAAAGACACTTACATGCGAGCGAAACCGCGGGCAAAAGCTTGTCAACGATAAAGTGTTAAATTCTCTCCTCTCTTTGCCATGAAGAGCAACATCTGAAAACAGATGTTAGTCATAAGCGGAACAAACGAACTTAGCTTTCTAAGCTAATTAATCACCATCTGTTCGTCTATCAAGATGCCAGTGTCTTCCACTCTTCATTGTGTGTTCAGCATGGTGGGAGTACGCTTTCTATTTGAACACAGAGAGCTTCTACCCTGATTGCCCTCGCCCACTCGACGTCCCAAGGACACAAGACTTTCACCGAGGTGTTCCCGTGAGAGAAAGCTTCGCTACAGGAAGCTATTTGGGTACCTCGTGGATAGTGAACCTTCAAAGAATTTGGAAGCCAAAATGGTAACCCACAGTTTTAAAAATAGAAGAGAGGTCAAATTTTGGTCTACGTAATGTAAGGTATCAGATTCCCAATACACTTTGTAATTCTTCAAGGCCGTGCCTTCTATATTTCCACGGTTTGAAAGAAAGAAAAGCAATTTATTTTAAAAATATAAGAGAGTTTAGAAATATGCTGAGTCAATTATTTACCTGATCAATGTGAAACTCACAGACATGTTTTTTCAGACCTTTATCTTTTAGTTGTAAAGATAGTTACGTAATTAAATACATTTCGCTCTTTTTGAAATTCACGCCTGTTTAAGTGATAAACACGTTTTTTATCTAAGCGGCTTGAACTTTATGTCTGAAAAAGCTGCTATAGCATGAAAACGTAGTTTATTTTTTAAATGTAAAGCTATAATATACCTGCACTAAACAATTTTTCGTAAAAATAGATAAACGGCAGGAGTACGTACGTAAAAATGTACCGGCAGCGAGCGCTCCAATCAAGCGTTCCAATCTAGACTTTCAGACAATATACTCAAGTTCAAAATCACTCAACAAGATTGTCGTGTTCCATGGACGAGGGTACCTAGCATAGTCGAGCTTCGACAGCTCGATATACACTGTTTGTCCCTCTTTAGGTAGACCAACAGAGTGAGATAGAGCACTGTATCAAACGCTATCGAGCTCGGTATGGTTTGCTATGCTAGACTAGCAGGCCTCAAGCGTTTAAAACAATGTTTTCATGGCCTTTTTTTTTGAGTTTATGTCAGTACATCAATAACCGCATAAACTTTACGGACTGTTAATTGGGTCGATTTGCTCAAAGGAATAATGCCGCCCTTGATCCACTCAAAATGTCATTAGCACTAAAACTGCTCATCCGAATGAAGCAAAAATGTCAGGGTTAGGTACGAGGGGAATGTGTGGAATGACTCACTAAAGAAATGGCCCTTGACACGCGAGTCCAACTCGCGCTTGGCCGTTTTTTCATCCATCCTATGGCCTCTTTAGCGAGCAAACCGTGAACGCAACGGAACGCCAAGGACACTTTTAGAAAGGAAATGAAGTCTCGAAGACGGGTTAAAGAAAGTTCATTTCATGAGCGATGGAGGTAATGGGTGTAAAAAAAGCTTTGACGGTACTCAATGTTTCCGTTTCGGTGATTCTTTAGCCGTATATTACGACGTTGTATGCCGAATTGGTTAGGGGGTAAGCAAGGGCGGGTCCAGGTTTTCATTTGGGGGGGGGGTATTCTGACAAGGTACGGGGCTAGCGTCAAAATATCACAAAAAAAAACATTATTTTTGTCCATATTTGTCGGGGGGTGGGGTGAAAGTTTGTATCGGAATAACATTAGTTTCATAGTTAAAACCATGAAAATTGTAAGTTAACAATTAATTTCTATAAGTACAAAAAAAGTCGGAAAAAGTTTCGTCAACCAAAAACTGAAGCACCCATAGTAAGCCTACTCGCGTGTAGCACGAGGCCGGCACGCACACATTCACACCATATAAGAATAATTCCATAGTAAATCCACTCACACACTAGTAAACCTTGTTGTTGCTTAGCGGCAGCTCCGTCCTATTTTTTATTTGTGTATGGTTAACAATTGGAAAATGAACGTATTTTGGGGTTTTCAGAAATTCAACCGATAGGATCTTTTTAAACTCTTTTTCTACATTCACTTACATATTTTACAACACATTTTAAAATAAAGAATATAAATTGTGTACAAAGGCGGCACTTATCGCTTATAGCAATATCTCCCAGGCAACCTTTGGGTGGGAATAAAAAATATTTATTTCGAGATTCCAAGTCGTGGGGTTGGCAGCGAGTCATTCTAACAATGTGCGTGCTTGTTGCAAAAAATCTATTGCTCGTTTCGGATAAACCTACTCGTAAGTAAAAAGTCGTAACAAAGCTGTGTAAAAGTGCAAGCGACTCGAATTGAAAAATCAATTCGGATGTATGAAATGATGATGTTCAGGGGGGGGGGGCATGGCCAGGATGCCCCTCCCCCTGTATCCGCTAATAGGTGTAAGCACCAAATTAAACTCTTTAGTGTCTGGTTTATCACGCAACGGCTCCAAGACCTGGGATGACAATGCATGCTTTTCTAAGTCGTCACTAGATTGTGTAGTAAATTAATGGTAGCTTAAAATCGGGTCGACAGTCAGTACATATCTGATAAATAAAACTCCAACTTATTTGCTATTGGCGCAAGCCACCCTAAATAGGGCTAGGGTATAAAACGACTTCAAGGAACAATAAAATGTGACTGACCCCTGACCTCATGTGCATTAGACCAGTAATTACTGCTCCGTGAATTGCAGGAAGACACGGAAGTATGTTAATTTGTTTGTATACGCTTCATTTAGCACGGCACCGCGACCACGCATCGCAACTATAGCGTTTATACTCTGTTTATTTTAGAGTTATTTATTGCTGGAAGTTCAAGAGGATGATAGGTCTCGCTTGCATCAGTCGCTGTTACTCCATGCGGAAAGAACTGCAGTGCGAGGGAGAAGGATTCCGGAAAAAAAATAAACGTATGATATCTGTACTGTACGTTTCAGAATTTAATGGAGTTTACGCAGGTTTTAATCCATAGATATATGGATGGATTTTTTGTCAAATGACCTTAAACCTCGAGGTAAAAACTTTTTATGTAGGTATGTTTTTTCTCAACCTCTCAATGATTTCAGAAGATTCTGTCACGATAAGAGCGTGCATCATATTCCTAGCAGATGCATTTTTTTAAATCTAGTATTCCTCAAACCAGGAAGAATAAGTTACGGTTTTGCGGGGACTATCCTTAACGGAATGTTATAGTCAAGGTCTGGAAAAAAACACTCAAATACTGACCAAAAGTGTACCTAACAAAATTAATAAACAATAAGTGCAATGAACAGTTCAATTTTATAAATAAAAACATGGCCCCAATACTCGAAAAGCCTAATGTAGATCACACTATAACGAGTGTAATTGATATAACTTTCTTCCCTTGCACACCGAATAAAATTAGCTAAGGCCTTAGCCCCACAACAGAAATAAAAGTAAAATAAAAAACCTATACTTTACTACATTGTGACGTTTAAATGCGCACGCGTTTCTATTTTAGTCCAATAATGAAACAAGTCAAGTACGATCGCCCTTAGTTCGATGAAGGTTTCAAAGCAAGGTGACTTCTCATAAAGAATGAGCGCTTAATGAACAATAACTTACAATACACAATCAAATCATGAAAGGCTTCAATAATAAATGGTAGGTATCTATATTGATAAAAAACACAAACACTGCAGATACACAAAAGGTAAATGAAAGGTATCCACAAACAAAGACCTTACAAAGAGTTGTTAAAATATTCAAAACATCTCTTACTTAACCAGAAAAGTCCAAAGAATTTAGGTTCCATGTTCCACTTTACGGACCCCTAATAAAAACGCATTCAAAGAATCGACGCCCGATCGTAGACTCGAAAAAAAGGAATCGAGACAGTAAATATGTCGCATACCCTTATACAGAACTCCATATTGTAGTAGCCTCCGCACTTTACTTGACATCCGCCAGCAATTGAGTGTCGCTTACCTGTAACAAAGAATAAATCGTTAGCCATACAAAATCAATAAAGAATAGTATCAAAGGGAAAAATCTTCGAGCACAAGAAATCAAGGTCTCTCAAACAAAATGGAAGTTTAATATACGTTAATAAATAACAATGCAGCAAATGATGTTAAAATAGACGTAAGTGATGTATAATACCGAAAGAAATTGGGGAACAATGGATAAATGTTTGATTGATTGATACGCTCGTTTAGATTCTCCACGCTAGACGTTTACGTAGGTAGGTATGTAGTGTTATGTAGGCGAGTCTGTTGGTCGGTCAGTGTGTCGGCCTACCCAACAAAGACGTCGACCCGGAAGACTGGGCGTAAATCAACGTCATAACCCGCCTGCGGTGAGTTATCGCCAACGATTAAATCCTAGCTTCACAAAGAAGTGAAATTTTCAATATCCCGGATTCTACGAACAAAACACGAAAACGTGGAATGCCGCGAACAAATAGCAGAGACATTCGCTATCTTAGTTTTAAATCGCAGCTGCGGAAGAAAGTTTCTGATACAATAGCGAGAATTTAGTGCAAAAGATTATCTTCAGAACAATTCGAAGAAATTCCAGTAAATGAATTGTTAAAAGCAAACCCATCTCGAGACCTTGATTGAATGTTATGAATGAACGATCGACTGAACAACAGTCATTTTTTATAAAGAGAAAGCTTTTCAGTAAACAATAAAGCGCAGACACGATTGAAATATTACGGACCCTATATTTTACACAGCAGTCATAAAACGCCCGAGAAGTTGAAATATAAGAAGAGAATATAAAATCAATTGTGTCTCTGGGTTGAATAGGAAAGTTCACAACAATAAGATCAAATCACCACACAAAGAGGTTATTAAATAAAAAAGGTTATCAGTAAAAAGTACGATTGTGTCGGAGGCGCTGTTGTGGGCGGTTTATTAAAAGGATCGTAGGCGCAGCGTGTGAAAGACATCACAGAAGTGCATCGCATGACTAATCTGTCCTCTTAACATTCAAAGTACGCTTTGCACTGAACTTTACCGATCGAATTACTTACAGTGGAATGGGAAATATAGATGTCGATGCTTCGTTGTGTGTGTTCCTTCAGGAGAGGACAAGTAGAGTTATTCAGGCGAGAGGTGCCTTTGGGTGGGTACTGTGTTTCACTAAAATAGCTGGAAGTAGAAAATAAAAAGAACAGGAACCATCAAGTTCGATAAACATTTGAGTAGATATGATCCAATCTAAAAACGTAATGTATCTGGTCTGGTCAAACATGGCAGTTGAAAACTTTTTTATAAAATCTAAAACAGACGAGGAATTTATCAAAAAAAATTGCTTTTACAATGAATTATATTATGGTCGCACCAATGTACCTAACATATATCAGATGCATCAACATCAGTACAACACAACAACCTCGTTATTTCGAACGTGGAAGGTTCCAGATCATTAAATAATCTGATACTAAGAAAAGCGGTGCGGGCTGAAAAGCAGCACCGCAGGCCGGCTGGCAACTTCCGGATAATGTCAGACAATTTGAATTGCTATTTCGAGGTTTTTAAAATACCGATAGGAACAGTTTTACTGGCTACACCCTCTCTGAAATCACAATATTCTAACTATGAAACACAGAAATTAACCGATAAAAAACCTTCATACGAAGCGTCATTTAAAAGAGATTACATTTAATTGACGGACCGATTCGAAGGAGTTTAAGTTGGTAGCTTTTAATTTTGCGAAGAGTTGTTCCTCGATGCTTATGGAAAACAGAGGATTTGTAAACAGTCAAAAGTTGAGGAAAATTCTCAATGTTTGCAACACTGGCTCGAGGCTCAACACTGATGTTTACGTAGAATTATGTTCCGATGTTATGACCTGCCGCTTTACAGAATACTACATATTGTGTTTCGAGTTAAGCTGTTTGTAACAGGTTAATTGAACGAATTGAGTTCAATTAGAGGATGAACGGGTCGAATTGATCAACGTTAGGTTAATCAAGAGCTGACTGCTGGTTACTCTTGTATCATAGACGTTTGAAGTAACAAACTTAGCGCCTGGAATCAACAGGATAGAAAGATAACCCTACAACATTCCAAACACACGTAGAACTAATAATAAAGATTTCTTAACTATGCACGGAATGCACCAGGTGTAAAATGAGAGCCTTATTAAAAAAAAACAATGTCCGGCAAGAACTGTAGGCCTACCATGAGTTTTGCTTACTATACACGTTAACGTCTGCGTAAAATATTTATATGAGAAATTATGCAGCGCCCCTAGCGGCTTACTACAGGAACCAGCATTTCTCATACAAAATATTTTACGCAGACGGTAACGTGTATAGTAAGCAAAACTCATGGTAGGCCTACTGGTCAATGTGATACTGCAATTTAACTATCCATTGCATCGTCCAAACGACCTTAGAAATGCCGAGTTTGTTTAAAAGCTCATTGTAAAGCTCTGCCCTTGGTTTAGGTTACCTACTTTATAAAGTTTAACCCAAACCATAAGTTCCCTGCCAAAGCCCTTATTGTATTGACATAAGAAACAAAATTTCCTAGTCTGTGGAACAAATAAGTCTACACCAGCTCGAATACGGAGACTTGTCAAGGCACGGCGATTACCAGCACGAGGTTAAATTTATTTTTGGTTCATGACTCGGTTACCTTATAAGGCATTAGCATAGTGCATTTGCAGCAGTCGGTAGCAGAGTGTGAGAACAAAAACAAACAACTTTCTTGTTAGAAGTCGTAAAATATAATAAACCGTGATCAATAAAGTTAAACTAAGTTTTATTTACGAAAGTTGGTTAACGACAGTTTTACGACTGACTACCAAAAACACCTTTATGAATCAGAATTCTTTAGCTTAAAGCTTGTCTAGCCTAAACACAGCAGTAGGCCTTGACGCGCTGATGATGATGAAAGCTTGACAGACCCAAAACAAATCTTCAAGGGTGAGAAAGAAACAAGAGCAATCACCGCTAATGGTTCAATCAAATCCCCATTTGCAAATCAAAATAATTTTCCTTGCAAGATAGGCGGCTGTCTGTCCTAAGTAGATCGTGACATACCTCAAGTCTACATTTAGATACGCACGAACTCCATTTTAGTACGGAATGACCCAAAAAGGACTGAAAGTAAAAGCAGTGCATGTAGTAATCAAGACATCATGTTTATGGACATTAGGTTTACTAAGAAACAAAATGTCTGATTACCAAGAAGTTCACCATAGAGGAAGAAAATAGGCCAAATATTCAGAGTGCAAAGGGTTATGTTTTATTGCGAAATCCATCGCTTTGGAATACTCTAAATATTATTATTATAGTGCATTACAAACTAGAAAAGATCTATCAGAAACAAATGTAAAGACAAGAAATTGAAAAAAATCCTCGACCTAGTATTCGAACCTGCTACCTCTAGTTATCAAGATGAGGCCCGAGATTTTTTTTGATTCCTGATTTTACATTAGTTGCTAATTGATCTTTTCTAGTTTGTAATGCGCTCTAATAACAATGTTCAAAGGGTTGTTTATTGATCTCTTAAGTTTGGGAGGTAAGATATTTCTTTAACAACCTTATGAAACTTAAGCGGCCTGATCTCCGGGATATGGTAGGTATCATTACCGGACATTGCAACCTGAACAAACACCTTTTCACTACAGGTATTACTGACAGCCCCCTATGTCGAGGGTGCTTAGACGCAGATGAGACGGTGGAGCATGTGCTGCTTCACTGCCCCGCCACTGATGACATGAGACGTAACGCAGGGATCGCAATGAGCTCCATCTCCCCTTCTCTGGACCAGATTTTGTGTCGGCAGGCTGAAGCCGTTCGGCTCTATTTCAAGGAGTTGTCCTGGCTGGACTAGCCGACCGGGGGGAAGAGCACAATACTCACGATCACGGAGAGTCAGTGCAGGACTCATCGCCCCCGCTACGAATTTAGAATTTAAGGGGTAAAAGTAAAGTGAATAAGGATAAAATCGAAATTACGATTAACATATAAGACAACAAGTAAAAACAATGTTTACATACTTAAAGACCCTGTTGATTCATCGTAATCATGCTCCAATGCACAAGTAAGGTCCACTCAGTTACGCTTTGCTGTCTAATCATGTCATTTGGACGTGACCGCCTTAATAGTATAATTCATCGTCATTACAACATGATGAGGAATTGAAGGCATCGAAGGCAGAGCACCGGGAAACCGCGCCCCGTTCATCTATCATAGTTTGTATGTGAGTCAGCTTTACCTTTCAAGATTTAGAACTCATTTATTCTCGGTTATAATTGAAGCAATCATTGGTTTTATTGCTTCAGTATTGTGCTGTGTATCGACTGATGACATATTGATTTTCGTCGGTGCATCAAAGAATATCAGTCATTATGATACTACATAAATCAGTGGAGATTGAGATTTAAAAGCTTATTGAGAGAATCTCAACAATTTAGATCCATCCAAATATGGTCTTCTAATATCGAATGCATGCAACGTGACTCTTGAAAAGTAAAGTATTAACCAAGATTATTACAACGAGTTCATAATAGGATTAGTTCGTCAAGTGACCTACTTCACGAGTACTATCCTTCCAAGACCATTAGACACATGAGTTTATCGACAACCATCTTTATTACTAGTTCACATAGGTTTAACAATGTGTTTGAAATTCTAAAGGAATAGTACTGTTACTGTTCCCCTTCCTGCCTACGCGTGCTTGCTTTGACAATATAATGAGAATGCATATTTATCGATGCTGCGAATCCTTCTTCGACGTTGATTACTGCTCGTCACAAGTACTAAAGAGATCCATCCATCAGAAGAACAACTACTACATGGTAGAGTGCAAGTGGTTATTATGTTCAGTCGTGGCTTCAAAGTCAAAGCTTCCTTTCTGTTTAGGGTTTAGTGTCAATTTGTTTAGATACGGAGAAACCTTGTTTAG
Source organism: Ypsolopha scabrella (assembly GCA_910592155.1). NCBI lineage: Eukaryota > Metazoa > Arthropoda > Insecta > Lepidoptera > Ypsolophidae > Ypsolopha > Ypsolopha scabrella. Next base: position 8,904,563 of record OU342968.1, on the reverse strand, counting down.
AAGGCGACAGCTTCTTACCCATCCGGAGGCAATCATGGCAAGATCAAGAAAATAGTTCAGGACAAGCATCGCTTCTTTCTCTACATTCCTTGCTATCAGGAGCAAAGTGTTTTGTGGTTTAGAATTATAAAAAAAGTTAAAAACAACAATAACTTCGCAGGTTCCGTAGCACGCATTGAGAATAATTGAATGAGCCTCGAGATCACGGGCTGCGGCGGACCATTTCACTGGTCCGTGACTCACGAATTAGAGCTACGTCGAGATCGTAATTATACGAAAGTTATTTCGTGAACACCCACTTACCAAGACATTTGAGATAAGAAACGCACAACGAAACGCGGTAATTGTGACCAGTCACAGAATTATGGACAGAATTTTGTCACGTCATGGATAGGGAGAAAACCGGATCCAAGATAAAGGGATATAATGAATAGCATATCACTAGTCCTATCCTACGAATTTTATTACATTGTAACTGGTCGATTTTACCTTAAGGACAGGATTACACCAGTGCAATAAACAACACAAACACTTTTTTTTTTCAAGTTGGGTAATTGTAAATTCATAAATTTAAGGGCATTCTATTCGCCCGAACTCCCATACTAGCGCAGTTCGCTGATAATATCCTTATGTATAGGTACTTGCTTATTATTTTATCTTTTTCAACATATCCCATACAATATCCATGACTTGAACCTAAAACATTTATCAAAATCAAATTAGAACTTACCACATCCCACTTAACAAGTTTAACTTCATCATGAAAAAAAGAGACGATCCAAACTGTACACGATGTGAGAGAGAAGAGGACCTCCTACACTTAGTCCTCGAGTGTAAAATCAACGAACAATGTAGATTGGATTTCTTAAATGAAACTCGGTGCTCTACTGGCGAGTTTCTCTTCTTTCTCCATCAAATCTTAAGTTCAGGGTTCACTGCCGAATATAGTGATAGATTTGTAAGTTTCATAATAGACTCATTGAACCTTAGATCTGAATATTATAAAAATACTCGTCAAGTAGTAATCCTATCTATGAAAAAATCCAAATTGTGAAACACATCATCATAACATCTAAAATTTAAGCAACATTGTAATTATTTTTAAACCGACTTAATCTTAAGATGTATGGCTTTTAAAATAAATAAGATTTAAGAAAAGTACATACAAAGGTTACAAGCGTATATAAGTCCTGGATTTTACACATATTTTGATGAATGTTTATGAACCGTAATGTCCTAGAAGCGATACACCAAATCAAATAATTTTAGGTCCACAGCATGGTATATTTAATACTATTCAAATATTTTCTGTTTCATTCGATTTTTGGGATATTTCTCCTGAAATCATAGGAAGACCCAAAACCATTCTCGAGTTTTTTTCAAGACATGACTTTAGCTTGCCTCTCATAGTGTCAGCGTCACGGCCAACCAATAACAGTCAGCCAGTGCTCTATAATCCGAACTTGAATGTAGAAAGAAATAGCAAACATAGCAACCACGTGCTCGACTGACTTCAAGCCACCGACTACAGGGCCCTTAAGTAAACTTTGTCAGAAAATGAAAATTATTTTTACGTTGATATGACATTGAATTACAGTGGATAACGTCAAAGTAATATAAAAAGAAAAATTATCAAATCATTAGATATCAAATTATGTGGAAATGTATGCAATAAATAACAGCTAATAAATATTGATCTCATTAATAAAAATATTGTAAAAGGGGAGATCTATTAATGTCAACTTGTTGTTGTTGTTAGAATTGTGACTATCATGTAAGGACGTACTAATTTTCATTGCTATAATGAAGTTCCATCAAGAACCATCAATCGAATCTCTTTCTATTCTATCTCACAAAATTCGTTTGGTTACGGTTGTATTGTAGTAGTGCGTACACACGTACTCTTTCTAGAACGTAACGTCTTCGGGAGGAGCGCTACAAAACACGCCACACAAACAAAACGGTCTTATTTATGCATGTCACTCTACCATATGATAGCCAAACGGAGTTTGTGAGATAGAATATCTCTAATCATTTACTAATTAGTTAATGTCAAGAACTTCTAGAGCATTTAGTATTTCAAATCATTAGCGTCAAATGTGTTATCATTATCAATGTAATCATCGGAAATCAGGTATCTTAGCAATGATGTTAACAAAATAACAATTTATGGTTTTCAAGTGAATTCTTTAAAAATGCCTCAGAGGCGAAACCGTGTGATAAAGTAGAGATTTCAGACATAGAGATTTTCTTTTCACTATGTTTTCCAAATCCCATCTAGTACCACAACAATTAACAGTATCAACCTTGAAATATTCGTAGGAATTCGGTAATAAAACTTACAATATCATATCGAGTAAACTAAAAAGGGCATGTTTAATAACTAGGATGCAAACAATCTAGCGCATATCTATCTTATTCAAAAAGCCAGACGTAATGAAACAGGTACATTAGCATGCACGGGCAAAAGAAATCAACATTCAACATATTGAGGGCGAGGGTGCATAAAGTTAAAAGTTCTAACCGAAAACCATATTAATGCATGAGCATCAAATATTCAAAGTGATAAAATAGTCAATATGAACTTTTCAATGCATAAAGGTTACCTCCCAACGCGCTGGTATTTTGTTACCTTTCTCGGTATTGTCAGCAGCTGCTTTGTTTATGGTTCATAAATTTCATAACACTTACATGTAAACAGTTACTAGTACAACTGTTACACGTACCTCTAAAGATTTATAATGAAAACATTCAGAATATCCGTTGATCGAATGACAATGGGCTCCAAATGATGGCACGGAATTTAAAGCCATAACTTTTCATGTTAAGCCTGGTGGAGTGGAAATGGGTGATTTTTAAAATGGATGCGCTACACTACATAAGTAGGGTTTTGCGAAGTAATAACGCAAACAAGTAGTATTTTTATCATTATTTGGTTTAAATATCTACACAGATAATTTTAATGACATACTCAAGAATTAATATTTTATTTTTATTATAATTTGGACTTCTTTTTTTTGATTTGTCGTCAGTGTTACAACAATCTTATTCCTGAAATGCCATCTTCAATAAACTGCTTTTCGGAAAATCTATAACTTCCTTAAATTTTCAAGCCAAGTTCGTGGCCGGGATCTAGGAATGTAAAGATCTAGTTTAGCAGGAATTCATGTATTAATACCGCAGATGCAACAGATAGATTGGGCTAGAAAGTGTCGTGGAACAAACAATGGGCAGAAGTGGAGCGGAGACATCGCTGGTCTCCAATTAACGAGATAAAGCTGCGCCCGCGCCGCTGCATTGAGCTAGGGTTGCTATTCGTGGAAATTTTTACACAAATTATTTGAGTCGAAATATAAACTCTAAGTTGTATCCCTACAGCATTTATTCTTATTATAGGACGTGCGTAAAGAATGTTAGTAAACAAATAATTTCATTATGACTAATAAACGAGAAAAAATAACGAACAGAAATATGGTATCAGGTAAGAGCCTAAATACCAGTATGTGGATATATTTTTTTTAAACTCGACCCTCTTTTCCTTATTACCCCCTTGGTCGTTTTCACAACATCACAATAAAGCGGGAAACGAAGAATATACATAGGTCCCTACCCTGAGGCGATGAGGTTCATTACATAATTCCAATAGATACTCAGAGAATATAGTAAACCAGCGACTCGCCTCGACTTCGTACGGGTCTATATACTAAACGTGAATACGTGAAACGTGTACATATAAAACTTCCTTGTGAAACGTTCTAAATGACGATGAAAACCGCATTGGAATCCATTTAGAAGTTATAGGCACACAGAATACACAGAATAACACGAATAGCGACTTTGTTTTATAATACGTAGTGAAGAGATATCTCATAAGCAGTAGCCCTGACGGCAACAAAACACTGTACACGAAAGATAGCGATCATATGAGGGTGTTAGAAAGTGTTGAACAATCGCCGACTGCATCTGTGGAAGTACCACCACCTCTACTTACAATTGCAAGGCTGAAATAGCATAGTGAATGGAACAGACTCTAACTATTTAAAAGCAGTCTTTGCGCTCACTCGCATCTTTGTGAGAAGCTGAATATGAACTTTAAATGCTCGTTCAATATGAAAATAGAATCTGTGTAATCATGTAATGCTTACTGAGCTATTATGGAGCTAAGCAATTTAAAACTCGCCCGCAGTTTTGGAAAAATATTATTACGGAAAGGTCTTTAATACTTTGGTAATTTGACACGAAACTAATATTTTACAGAACTAGTTATCTCAGCCAAACTAAAACAAAGAAGATACTGTCATGTTAAGGGAAGGCTAAAAGAGTACCGCCATGCGCCATAAAAAGGGCTGGAAAACCGACAACTAACCTTTACATAAACTAAATCTTTAACAAGTTATGTGTTCGCTTAGAACTAACAAGCTCTCTCACGCTTCTAAGCCGGTAACCGGAGACATGATGCCGACCTTTTTGAATTGCCATCTCCCAACACGACCGGCATTGTCCGCTAAAGAGCTTTCTGTGTTCCAACACTTCCAAGTGCGGAAAGCTTTCCGTGCTGTTACGTATTCAATTAATTTCATCTGATAGTTATAAATACTTTTAAGCTTCTGGGAACTTCCAAATCCTTATTCTTTTAATTAATACCGTTATGTAGTCCGTTGTCTAGCCACAAATATTTTTAAAAACTTCTACCGTATCGTTCTAAGGGTTCTAAAAATATCCTTTCGTCAACGGATCAACACTAAAAATGTTTTTTAAATGACAAAGTTGCATGAATATTCTTGTCGAGGGTTGTAATTACAGGCTGTGCATGATACATCGACCACACAGCACCACATCGAACATATTTCGTTAAAAGTTATTTGCAATTTGCATCTTTGATTATCCGCGGGCGAGATCAACTGTTAACCGCCCCAGTATAAATCTAGAGCTTATTTCTTCGTTTTTTCATGAAATTAAATGGAATTTATGAAGCGGCGCGCTGAAATGTCAACGGAGAACATTTTATTACGCAGTATTTCAGTGCAACTTGGATTTACGTTCTATAGTTGCTGATTGAATACGATCTAGCCGTGTAACAGAATTGATTGAACAAAATGTTTACGCTTGTAACAATTTTGAAATTTCTAAATGTTTTGTAGGTTTATGTTGTTAGAGACTAAAGGTTTCAACAATGGGCTGACATAATGATACCCTACATACTTTGATTACAAAATAAAATATTTTGTGTATTTTGTCAGAATTGTACCATATCGGCGGTGTTATGGGCTAATGCACCTTAAAGCTTAACAATGAATCGATTTATCTTATCGTCCTTTTATAATTAAACGCTTAATTCGTGATAATCATCGAAACTTCCTTATCTCCGCGATATCGGGCACGACCATCTACCAAAACCTGATTAGCTTCATAATAAACATAATCTTTTACACATTTAGCTCGGTTCACAAGAGACAATTTCATTAACGATTTGATGGCTTTCCCTTTGCGTTTCAAAAAGTTTCGCTCTCAATTCATCGTGGAACACGTTTGTGAATATTATCGCTGCTGCGGTATAGTTACGTTTAATTGTGTTGGTATTTCATTTACCGCTGCGTGTCTAATAAATAGATAAGTACAATAAAATGTGTATTAAGATATTAGATGTTAAATATTTCTAATAATTGTATATTAATTTACTTGTAAATGAGCTTTCTTTATTCGTAAAGGGGTATGAGTATGTGACGTTTGTGTGGTTAATTGTTTATTTCGTGTATATTTAAGTATGTAAGGAGCAATTAAATAATATACCGGTACAAAATGCTAATCTTTGCATAGAAATGAGCTTAAAAACATTTGAAGCAAATGGGAACAAAAATATGAATTAACGCTTTAAAAACTTATTACGATCATCAATTTCTTTAATTGTGTAAATTCATTCGGATACAATAACGTTGTAATTTAAAATCGAAGTGTACACAACCTTTCAACGAAGTAATCATATTTTACGTATTTATTCAGGGCCGCTCCAAAAGTCGGATATATCCTTGACATAGGGCATTGGCATCGAACATTTTGTCATTTCTACTAGTCCACCATTATTATGGTAAACAAATAGGGGGTATGGTCAATCAAACATACATGTAGAATGCAGCTGGTCAGAGGAACCGCGCTCCGATGCCCACCATCAGATGACTGTCCCTTTGTCGGGCTCCTCTCCTTTCACCGGAAATTTCACCTCTCCCACAAAGCGATAAAGGTGAAATTTCAATTATTGAGTGTATCAACTGGTTTTTGTCTTTGAATTTCCAAGTGGCACGATAAATCAAATGCGTAATTACGTGTTCCCACAGCGTCTCTCAAGGGGACAAAATGCAATGCCTTTCGCAAGCGATGTGCGAACGTAGCTGACGCACTTTCACTACCTTTGGCAGTATCCTTCTAAGTTCCAAAGGCTTTGCTTCTTAGAGTTGTTTAGAGCTATGGTGTTGTTTTAAACCGATGGGATTATAGCAAGCTTTAATTTAACCAATCTTGCACAAGATGAGTATGGCGATGGTACAGAAGCATGCTCTGTCACGACACGCGGGGCAAAAGACTGTGAAATATAATACAAGTGGGTTATTTAGAACGTGACTGCAATGTGTTACATTACATAGATATCTGACACGGTACATGATTCTGATTTTAGGGTGATAAATAAATAATAATTGTACCATTTAATTCATTAAACAAAACATCTTGGTTGTAAATAAACTAGAATTTCAGGTCACGCGTCAAAAACAATGTTTTATCAACGGTTGATAAGTCAATCCTTGTTAACTTAACGAATGAGCAACACTCGAGACGATAAAACGAGTTAACGATGTCATCTTGTTATCCAAAAATTTATCAGTGACTCAAACATATCGCAAGCCAATACAAAAATAATTTCGAAACGTAGCCGATACAGCAACGACCGGATGGAACGCACCTGGGGTCTTACTCCCATCGTAATCGATCGTGCAATATTCGGTCGAATGTCGTTCAGTCGACGCAAGTGGTACTCTGATAATCGATTTTCGAACGAAAATTCATTTTGACAGCAGTTAGATCGAAATGCTTACTCTGAAGTTTCCGAACATCGGCCGATAAATCGATTTTGACAGAAGTTCTATCGTGATTTCTTACGTGAGCTCAAGAGGTGTCGTTGTAATATCGTAAGCTTGAAATTTACTCATTCTTATTATGTTTTTGGCTGTTTTAATAATATTTATTGGTGGCATAATTTATAAATAATACGTTTTTCCATGTTTTAGCTGTAATGGCAAGACTTTACTACATTTTTGCTGCGCATTTTTGATGAGCAGCAGGCTGACCGTACAAGGTGGCGAAGAAGCCACCGAGAGAGCCTTACTGTCAATAGAATGCCAGATATAGAATTTGAAAGGCACTATAGACTGACGAGGCCTTTATTCGAAGAGTTGTGCCAGGAGATTGTTCCGCAGTTCCATCCCCGCGGAAACGTGCGCGGGATTGACCATAGATGCTCCCATGGCACAGCAGACAGTGAAGTGACGAGTGCACTCAATGCTCTCCAGATAGTGCAAAGGCACATATACTTCCCACAGAACAGGGAGCAAAGGGGAGTTCTGAAGAGAAGGTATAATGCTTTATCCTCACTCACCTCAATGTGTTTCCTCACCATATTTTACTATAAAGGATATTACTATTGTAGGTTCTTTGATAAGTATGCAGTGCCAGGGGTCATTGAGTGTATCGACTGCACCCACATAGCCATCATTCTTCCCTCAGAAGATGAAGAAAAATGCTTTAATCAGAAGCATAATCATTCACTAAACACTCAAGTGGTAAGTATTATACAAAATCTTTTCAATCAATCAATCAATCAATCAATAAGCCCTTTATTCTGAACTAAGAGTTGTGATTTTTGAGTTTATTTCAGTATTTATAGGATATCTCTTAGTTCAGTGTGCCTCTTGGCAAAGGCCTCCTCTAACATCTTCCATTGTTTCCTGTCTCGAGCAACTCTTCTCCAGTTAGGACCGGCTGTCAGTTTTAACTCGTCTTCCCATCTTTTTTGTTGCCTTCCTTTGCTCCGTTTGCCATCTCTAGGGTACCAATCTGTGATAATTTTGTTCCATTTATCTTGGGTACATCTTATCATGTGACCTGTCCATCTCCATTTCTGTTGGTCTATTTTGGAGAGCACGTCAACAACTTTAGTTTTTTCTCTTATATGTATACTTCGTACTCTATCCTGTTTTTTGATATCCTGAAATCTTTTAATAATTTTCAAATATTTTTGATAAATGTATATACTCATAGCTTCAGTTACTCATACAAAAATAAATACTAGCAAAGAGTGAAAACTAATTTGTAGTCCTTGTAAATCATATACTACATAAGTTACCTTTTTGCATTCTTGATTCAAAAAGATATTTATGTTGTCTCTTAACCCATCTATGACTATTTCTCCATCCTATTATGTATGGAAATTTTGTTGGTTTAAGTTTTACCTTTCACTTCTATATTTGTTTCCTTAGAAACAAACATAAATAAATACTACTTCAAATGTATTTCAGTTATGTGATGGTGATTGCATAATTATTGCAATTGATGCCTCCCACAATGGTACCGACCACAATGCTTTCATCTGGCGCGATTGTGAGATAAAGGACCATCTAGAGCAGTTGGATGGAGACCATGGAGTGCACTTTTGGCATATTCAAAGGATGCTGGAGGTCCCTACTGGCAGCTTGAGAGTTGCATTACACTCCTGAGTTCGCTGACAAAATTACAATTGCCTGCAGTGTGCTGCACAATAAGTGCATGTGTGCCGGACTGAACCCTGTGGAGCTGGAAGTGGAGGAAATGCAACAGGAGCAGCTCTTGCAGCCTCCCATTGTTCCACATCCCTGTGATCCCAACCACCATGCAGCTGTGCAGTGACTTGAGCGACGACGGAGGGCTAGAGCTGCTTTGGTACAAGCCCTCGATGCAAACAGAGCAAGGTGTGTATACCATTTGTAATTGAACTGCTTTAGCCTTAACTGTAACTGCACAGGGACTTTACTGATCAAACTTATGTGGTGATGCTTATCGTATACCAACTAGTTTTATATTACACTTGTTTTTGCTTGTGGCTTGGCTTGCCTGGAAGTGTCTTTCAGTTTTTGAGTTGGCGGTTATTTGAATAACACCCCTTATAGCCTATATGTCAACCAGTGTCAATACAATGATACTAAAGTAAACGGCATGAAAATCCGTTGAGTGGTTCTCGAGTTCAAACTAGAAATACAGACAGAAAAAACTGTACTTTTGGCCTCAGTACGACAATGGGAACCCATTTCATAAGAAATTTTGCAAAAATAATCAATGTACAGCAAAGAATTTTATGCTACTTTATTATTGGTACAGATAGAAATAATTGTATGTCCAGTTAACCTTGTGCTATCACTAAATCCTACCCTTCTATTTACAGATCACACCCTATGATATTACTTATTATATATTATTTTTGTTTCAGATTAGCACAATAGATCCACCTTGATAGGTAAAATGTGGGAATTCGCCATTCAGCAGGAAAATTAAACTTGTTTTTTTTTCGTAAAGTATAATTTAAACCAATTTTAATGTTATGCAGTCAATAATTTTTTATATATTTTTAAAGTTACGAAACAAGTGAAGTCACATGTTTATAATCACCAAGATACCCTTTGAATTGGTATGAAAAATAAATAATTTATTTGACATTTATTTCAATGTTTATATAAAAGTAAATTAAGGATGTGTGTAATTTTTGTGTCAAAGAGAAGGAAGAGACATACAACATTACATACGTGACATTCTTCTGTTTAGAAATTGTGAAAATATCTATAATCTTATTAAGAGGCTATGTAAATTTTATTTTTGTCACTCACTCCAAGCGCAATGTGAGAGGGGTGGATTCAGCGCAAAAGAGAAAAAAGGATGTTTTCTAATTTTATAAAAAAAAAAAATCTAGATATACATATATATATGTTTGAGTTCTGTAAATGATCCCTTTGTCAAACGAGAAAAAGTGCGTTTGAAGACTTCATTCTAATAATTATTTCTATCGAGAAATATGCTTAAGTATACCGAAAATTTATTACAATTTTCCATGTGCTTCATGAAATACACAGAAAAAAACATCCATATAATTTTACATAAGTCTCTTAATTTATTTTGCTAACAAATAAAAAAAAAATATTATCTCGAAAGTGTTTTTAATTTATTTATTATTCATTAATCATTACATATTTGTTGCTGACATGATGGCCGTTGGGGCCGAAAGGCTTTAGAATGGAGTCCACGTACAGCTAAGCGTAGTGTAGGCTGACCTCGTGCCTGCTGGACCGACGACCTGAAGGACGTGGGTTCGGCTGGATGAGGAGGACCGACATGAGTGGCGAAATTTGGAAAAGGCCTATGTCCAGCAGTGGACGAACACGGGCTGATGGATAGATGGATTATTCATTGGCTCTGCTGGCCGTTGACTCCACGAAAGCGTGCAGAAAATCCCTCATCTCATTAAGAGTGACTACAGCCTCGCGCATCTCCTTAGCCCGCTCGGTCTCAGCTCGCACACACTCCTCCAGCCTGAACAGCCAACTACTGATGATGCTCGAGGAAGCAGTTGCGAGCGCTGACATGCGAGCAAGGAGCGTGTGTGGTGGATGCCACTGACGGCCTCTGCCCCGTGCATCTGTTGAACATAAAACCGCAATATCACTTGGAGCTTTATTTTAAAACTTGATAAGCTACATTCATCAATGCTCTAGGTTTCTTAAAAACCAATTCTAAATGAGTCAGTAGGTCTTGCATAACAAGTCTAAGATCCACTTGCACCAAGCAAACTTAACTCGGGCTAACTAACTTTTTATGCTTTGTCCTTATCAGTATAATTTGATGTGAAAAGGACAAAACAAAAAGTTTGTTAACCCGAGTTAAGTTTGCTTGGTGCAAGTGGACCTAAGTTTCTTATTTCACGAATGGATGTTAGTTCCAGACTGAAATAATAAATTAAACAATGTGATTAAATTGCAAGCATCATTTAGTTTCAATATCATTATAGGTATGAAAGTCTTGAACATTACTATATTTTTTAAAACAATCCTTACCTCAGGGAAAGCAGGCACTCTGGCATTTGAGACCGCCTTGCCAAAGGCTGGTCCCATTATATCTAGTACCCGCTTCTCATTGGTGGTCCAACCACCACCCCTCCCACCAGCATGTCGGCGGCCTTCAGACACCACCTTTTTGGTGGTGTTTTTTTTCGGTTTTAATTTACCCCTTCAGGGAAAGGCTATAATGCTAAGCCATACCGCCTTGTCTTTTGTGTTCTTTTCTGTGTACTTGTCTTCATAAATGATACAATCTGAAGAATTGTTTTTTATTTCTTGAAGGCCACATGGCCAAGTCTTCAATTTGTTGCTTTTCTATAGCATTATTATAATATCTTCTTTTTAGCTATTCGCTAACTCTTGCCATAGGCGGCTAACCTTGACCCGACCATCCAAGTCCCGCAGGCACTCCTTGGCCAACTGAGGTTGCTGCTCAAGGAAGCTGAACATCAGGTCCAACTGTGCAGCAGTCGTTCTAAAACCAATTATAGATTATGACAGATATAAGCAGTGGAAACTTACTTACATCAATGTTAATGCTTGGGTTAGTGTTGGGGGCTATGAAATTCTGTTGATACAGTAGATATCTAATTGGATCGCAAGAGGAAGCAGTGTCAGAGATTATAAAGTATTACTTGGTGCAGTGTGCTGTGGATGGTCTTCGTTCCAGTAAATTGTTTATCATGTGACCCATTAAAGGAAGTTCATTTCATTGGAAAGATTATAAAAGCACTTACTTATTATTTTCGTTGAATTGGCAGGAAAAACTTTTATCACGCTGCGTTGTTTTGGTACTTGTTATAGGTACCGACTTCAGTTGACATTTGGTAACATTCCCAAACACTCATATGATAATAAAAAATATGACAGCGGAGATAGCATACCACAATCAATCAAGTGTGAAAAGGATGGCATGATATCAATGACGAAATGTCAAGTTGTCGGAACGTTTTTTTTTACACATCCGGTTATTGTTAGAGCAAAAAAAGAAAAAAAAAGCCATCGACAATGATTTCGTTAAATCATTCGGTCACGATCGAACTTTGTACGATACGTTAGTTGAATATCGAAAACGATAGTGTTTCGTGGTAGACAAGGCAAAATAGATTCGGTCGTGTGTCTGTCGTTTATCGAAATATCGTAATCATTTTCGGAGTAGGTATCCTGGCTTGCCAGGTTGCGTGCAACGTTGCCAGATTTCTCCATCATTCGACAATCGCACACGCAACATATCAAGATACGAGTGAAAGAGACAAACGTAGCAGCAACAGCCAACGGCGTGGTTACAGCAACGCTAGTCGCCATTTTGTATTTACGCTCAGTTCACGTTCACTCAGTTTTGTGTTCGCCTGTGGCTAGGAGTCACGCGTAGTGTTACGTGTTGCAAAAACTATAAATAAACATGAGCTTCAAACAGCCAGACGAGTGGCAAGAAGAGGTGTGTTTGAAGATGATTTGCGAATTTAGGAAACGGCCAATACTTTGGAATCCACGTCATCTCCACTACTACAAGAAAGCCATGAAACCTGATGCATGGCAAGAAGTGGCTGATAGTATAGGAATGCCGGTAAAGGCTTGCAAATATAAAATGAACATCCTAATGTCCTCGCTTAGAAGAGAAAAGGCAAAGATTAAGAAATTGAACAGTAAAGCTGCTTTAGGTAAATATCGTGTGCTCGTTATATTACCACGGACGCGGCACGTGCGTGCGCCATATGAAAGAGTTTTCCTTATAGCAAAGTTGTGTTTAGGTATGGTAATTATTTCATTAAATAACAGCGAATTGACATTATACATTTTAAGTACTTTGTCCTCTTAAAAGTGAGTACTTAGCCGTAGCCATTGAATTCATACAGAAAGCAAATAAGGTTCTCTTTCATTAAGTAACGATATTTTTGTACACAGCTTCTAGTACCTACTTTCATTAAGGTACACCGTAATCCTGATTCGTATTTACATGGTAATTTTCATTTATTTTCAGATATAACTGGAAACACGAGGCCTTATCAATCCAGATGGTTCGCCTACAAGGCAATGTCTTTTTTACTGAACAAGAAGGCGGAAACTAAATTAGATTTCACGGTAATTACTTTCTAGTTGATTTATTTTTAAACTATTGTCCAAGAAATATTCCAGCACTTTATAGAGCTCCAATGAATTTTAGAAATCAGAGCTAATCAGGGGTTTGGAGAAGTAAATTTAATTTACTAAATAATACTCCAACGATAACTATTTTTATATATTTTCTTGTTTTAACTAAGAAGTGTTCCGCCAGTAATCGAAAACCTTTCGCGAAGTCTTCTGTACGTCAGTGGCATAAATCCAAAACTACAAGACTGATTGAGCTGAAATTTAGTACATAGGTGCAATATTATGTGTGGATTCCAGGAAAATTATGAAGGAAACCAAAAATCTGTATAATATTTTTTTAGTACTTATCTGTGTTTAAATTAAAATAATTTATAAAGTAAATATTTTAGGTTGACGAGGATTCGACCGATATAGATGTTGAAAACTCAAACATAAACCCAAACCCCAACAAAAGAAGGATAAGTTACGACAGTACTACCCACGAATCAGACGACTACAGCATAAAGCAAGAGATACAAGAATTAGAAGAAGAAATTGACAATGAGGAGCATAACTTACAAATTCAGAGTACCAGTAAAACAGAAGCTTCAAACGCGGAAGACGCAGATGAGATCAAATCCTTTGCCAATTTCATTGCCGCCAAAATGAGGAAGTATAACGAGCAAACTAAAAATGTCGTCCAAAGGGAGATATGCGAAATAATATTTAAAGCTGATCAGAAATATTATGACAATGTGTAATTTTATTGTTTTATTTTGTCCATGTTCAAAATTGTTATTAAGTATTTCCGATAAGGCTTAAGTATGCCTAATGTAAAAAAACCGGATAAGTGCGAGTCGGACTCGCCCACCGAGGGTTCCGTACAAATTAGAAAAAGTTTAAAAAATGTACAAAAAGATTTGGTCACCCGTGCAATCATGACCGCGCATACCTTTGCTTAACCTCGATGATTTTTTTATAATTTTTCCTGTACTTTCTTGCCAAATTTCATAGTTCTAGGTCAACGGGAAATACCCTTTAAATTTTGATTCCCTTGAGAGTGTCGAAATATACGTTAACTTAGAAGTTTGATTTTTTCACAGCTTCAAGGGACTGTAGACTTGAGCATATGGTTTTAATTTCAACTCGATAGACAGACTGACAGACAGACGGATAACAAAGTGATCCTATAAGGGTTCCGTTTTTTCTTTTTGAGGTACGAAACCCTAAAAACTAAATATAAACGATTGTATTACTTCAATAGCCTTTGCCCGCGGCTCCGTCCACGTTTATTCAATCTTGGCTCCGTTTTCGTCTTGGCCGGTATTTTTAAACACCCTTATATTATAGCCTATATGTTGACCAGGGTCACAACGTTTTTGAGTTAAAACGGAACATATAGGTACATTCGGACAGACGGACAAAAATTCTAAAAATTTAGGTTTTGGCTGCAGTACAATACTAATAAACCCATTACATTTAAAATTGCACAAAAATATTAAATGTACAGACCCGATTTTTTTGCTACTTTATTATTAAATCAAGGATCAGAACCTTGCAAAAATATTTATATATAATCTGAACCATATGTAATCTGCAAGATGACACATACCCGAGTAAAAGTAGATTGACAAGTTGAAATCTATCCATATTTAAATTGAACACAACACGCCCTTTAGAACACAGCTTGGCATGTTTCCTACACAAAATGATCTTTAATCCCCGTTTTTGGAATCTAAATCGAAAGCTTAACAAGACTTCATCTTTTATTGTATCTATTTATTTAATGTTTAACCAATACAAATTTCAGGAAGAACCTTATAATCATTAACAGATACTCGTATTTCAGAAAATAATATTTAAATTAGATTTCTCACAAATTCTTCGGTATGACCGCACCTATACCATAGGTATGCATTGTTTTCGGATGCCACAACAAACCTCGGCTCAGCAGCGGCAGAGCAGGTCGGTGCGGCCAAGGATGCCAACTTCAAGAGAAGGGACCTGAGGGAGTACCATCACCTGGGCACGCAATACTGATATTGTAGACTAAACGAGATAGAAACATACCAGTCACGTATAACTGATGGTCCAACCACAAGAAAGCTGATGTTGCTTTTGATGTTTTGGAAAAAATCTCGCAAATATACATGCGAAAACTGGAAGTCCTACTAAACAAAACGATTTCACATTCCAAATCAGCTAAGTACTGGACAACATTTTTGATAATTTACTAGGACCAGTTTTGGTTCGCTTTGTAAATTTTAGGATATCAAGTTAAAATTAGTAGTTATTGTACACT
Source organism: Ypsolopha scabrella (assembly GCA_910592155.1). Classification (NCBI taxonomy): domain Eukaryota; kingdom Metazoa; phylum Arthropoda; class Insecta; order Lepidoptera; family Ypsolophidae; genus Ypsolopha; species Ypsolopha scabrella. Next base: position 8,889,065 of record OU342968.1, on the reverse strand, counting down.
CTGCTAGATCAGTCCTACGTTAGAAGGTTATGGTAAAGGGCAGTTGCGTAATGCTGAAATGATCTTTGAGTGCTTTTGAAATTCATATTATTATTGTTGGGATATTTGGGTGCGTTGTAAGTTGTAACGGTTATTTGTAAATTTGTAATGTTCTTGATAAGATTGTTGCGAAAGATTGCTGAAAAAGTTGGGCCCCTTTATTGGAAATTCCTTTCGAGCTTAACTTATGTAACTTTTTACTATCTAAAAGATGTTTCTGGACGGATTATGCCAAATTCCAATACTCAGTTTCTTTAATCTGTTCTTTTTTCAAGCTGATAAAAATATTTTCATTAAAAACCCGACTCTATCACTCACGTATTATTGATAATTATATATGCCGCAAACTATTTCACTAATAAATATTTCACATAGGTAATGGAACTTATGTAAATTTTCACGGATCATTGATTGGACAGAGATTTTCCGTGAAAATCGACACTGTGCCGAATGTATTTAACGCATTAAGACGGTCGTCAGGAGCGCAGCAACTCAGTTGGGGGCGGGACCAAATATAATGCTATTTCATTTCGCAAAAAAGAACACATTTTCGGTTAGTATTAATTTTTTTCAATTCAATAATAACACATTTGGCTACACTTTCGGTGGCAATTTTATTATGTACATTCATTAGGAGCATGTTCTTAAAATATTATCCAAATTTCTCGATTTTTAGTTCTAACTTTCATAGATCTAGATAATGTCCATGGACTAAAATAATATATAATAAAAATATTCAATAGACACCTCACCTTTGTGTTTGCCTTTGTATGGAGGTTAGCGCGTGAGGGCTGTCCGTAATTACTGATATCGATGTTTACGATTTATCGTATCACTGGCAGCGCTTTGAAATTTTGTTATGTAACCTTTGTGAGCAACTATTCATTATTGTGTGATGAACTGATGAGAGGTCAATTTTGTTACCTACAATTTGCAGGTAGACCTCTCAATCACGACAAAAACGCATTGAATTTATTTAATTATTTGTTATTTGCATCATCCGATGCTGGGCTTATCAAGAACATGTACTATCGAAGAAATATCACATTTTAGTTTTAACCCTTATCGTATTGCAGCAAGGGCGACTTCTGAAACTGAAAAAAATCAAAGCTATCCTCGACTATGCTACAACTATATCATTATGACTGGCTCGCTGGTACATGGATGACTTAGTAATAACTACTTGCAATCTAAACGACGACATCAATCGAACGAAAGGAAACAAGGTAATCGTTTAATTACAGATATGTAGGACAAAGACTTGATTAAGGGCACAGAGCATTCAAACTACTTCGTCTTAATTTCTTTACAGTGTAGGAGGGGCTGATCAAAATAATTTGGCAAAGTGCGAGTCGGACAAAGAGTTCCGTACCACCCCACAATACGGGTGCGGAAACCTAAAAACTTTATAATAAATAACAACAATATCAAGGCTACAAAATACAAACCGCTAAAATGGTAGCGCCTGACAAAAATTTGGCACCGCCTGCGTACGGAATCCTACTTTTTATTTTTCTTTAGAGTACCTAGTCCTGCCATAAGTTCTGTCGCTGTTTTTATGGATAATTCTAAGGTTCCAAGACAACCCTAGAAGTCAAATTGTAGGTTGTAAGTTTCAAACTACAATAAACTAGTGATTGTAATATAATATTATAAAATATGTACTTTTTAACGAGTCTCCAAGTAGCAATATATATTGTAAAAACACGGTTTGATTTTGTGTCTACATAATTCCATTGGGATGGGTGAAAACGAGTTAAAGGTTGAATTTTTATGACAATGAAAGGATAGACGATGACAATTTTTTTTTATTATAAGCTATAAATAATCCTCAAAATAATTAGTAAAATCGCTAGACCAAAATGATTTTTCCTTAACATTAATTTGACGATATTTGTTCTTAACGGTGGTGCTGTAAAATGGCTCCCAAAATAAATGACAGGAATTTTGGTCCTGTCAGGGAATCAGGAAAAAATAGGATTTGTCAGGAATTTTAGGAGGTAGTGACTAAATGCTTAAAAATTATTACATGTATTCAGTCACATTGTATTTATAACCAAAAACTATTTTAACCCTTTCACGATGGGGAATATTTTGCAGATGGCACTCCACAGGACGGATTATTTTGCGCGGGCCAGGATATAACCTTAATTCAATTGCGTGTATTCTGAAAACGACTATCGTGCTGTCTCCGCATTAGTATTCAATTTGTGTGAAAATGTCAGGAAATTTATTGACATATCAGGGATTTTGTCAGAAACTGGATCTGGTAACCCTGGACACCGTTGTAGAAGTTGCAAGTACATATGACAAAGTTATCGATTTCACAATAATGCACAGCTAGTTGTTCAGGTAGAAGGCTTCCAGGTTTCCAGGGGTCTTTTGTCTAACTTCGAAATCCATCGCAATTTCCTTCAAACGCGCCGTGATTGGCCAGAAATGACATCACACATCCTTTTTGGCCAATCATGACGCTTTTGAAGGCTATAGCGATGGATATTGAAGTTAGACAATAAGAGGGCAGGTTGGACCGAGTAAGCACCTATTTGTCTAATTAATAATAATAAACTAAACGAAAGTTTTCATAGGTGCTAGAGCTGATGCTAGGCTCGACTGTGAAGGTACCACCACCTTAATCGCAAATCCTCCCGAAGTTATTCGGGGGAGAGTAAGAAAACAGTTCTCAGGCAAAAAACCGCCAAGAGTGGCGAAATCCTGAAAAGGCCTATGTCCAGCAGTGGACGAAACAGGCTGATGGATGGATGGAAACGAAAGTGCTAGGTAGGTAGTTACTGCACATTAACCGGGTGAGTAGTTTCCCACGTAGCGACGAAACTTCAATAAAGCTATCACATTCCAACCAGTTCAATTACAAACTTGCTAAAGATATACACAGCTTAATAATCTTCTTTTTTTTTGCTTACTTTTTGGCCGTCATTAATGATACCTTTGAATACATAGAGTTTAATAGATCGTAAGTATCAAGTTAAGTTAGTCAATTATAACTGCTCGTGAAGTAAGTATGTGTTTTAAAAGGGACCGAAAACCTATTCGGATAGCGGTTCCGGTTGTTATGAATTTAGGTCATAGTTTTGGTTATGGTGACTTCAACAAGAGGTAATTGAAAAAAATACCTTTAAAATATACTGTTACCCTCAATTGGTAACCAATCTCATAAATTTGTTATAAAAGTTGACTTTCGTTTATGCAACCAAATCCATACTGGATACTCTGTAAGTGGCCAGGACCAAGGTACAATGACCCTGTTTTCAAAATATGAGAAATATATTTTTTAAATTTGATTTGGAATTTGTTTATATGGCATCGAACGAGCCCTACGTGTCTCGCAGTAAGAATCGCGAACAAATAAGTTGTAACATGCACGCGTTGCCACTCTGTGCATTGCAATTTTGCATCAAAAAAGGTAACAGCAATCGGTTACCGCTTTTTAAAAACCAATATCGCAGAAAATTAAAAATGAATTATTTTAGAGGTTACCACAATGTAGTACCGGTTGTAATAAAGGCTGTGATACATGTAAAATGTAAAATTTCATTTCATTTTTTTACTAATGCCAAGGTTTACAATTAGATCTTAGGATTCGCAGATAAAACTTGCAGTCAATAAACCTGAAGCCTAGATTAACCCGTCTAATTTTACAAAGTGCAGTCGCGCTCTTTATCCATTGTGTCTGAATAGGTTAATCGAAAGGTATGGGTATGTATTTTACAAGCAAATAATTCAATCGGCTAAGTGAGCACACTTGTTTGTAGAAATACTTAAGACAACAGCAAATATTTTTTTGCGAGGCTTGAACTTTTACAACCCACCCACAAGCGAATAATACTGTAGTCGGCGGCTTGAAGTCAGTCGCGCACGGGTTCGCTATGCTTGCTATTTCATTCTACATTCAACTTCGGATTATAGAGCACTGACTGACTGTTATTGGTTGACCCGAACGTTCATTTCCCGAGCTCGTACGGAACTAACCGAACACGGTGTGAGAGGCAAGCTAACGCGAGACAACATTCATGTTTTTGAAAAAACTGGGGAATGGTTTTGGTGGTTCCTATGATTTCAGGAGAAATATCCCAAAACTCGAAATGAAACAAAAATATTTTCGAATAGTATAAAATATACTATGCTGTGAATCTAAAATTATTTGATTTGTTGTATCGCTTCTAGGACATTACGGTACACAAACATTCATAAAAATATGTGTAAAATCCGGGACTTTTATGCGCTTGTAACTTTTGTATGTATTTGATTTTGATAAATGTTTTAGTTCACGTCATGGATATGTTGAAAAAGAAAAAATAATAAGCAAGTACCTATAAATAAGGATATGATCAGCGAACTGCGCTAGTATGGGAGTTCAGACGAACAGAGTCGCCTTACGTGTTGCACTCAATCTAGTCCCAGAAAGAAAACAAAAAGCATATTTCAATTACATATACTTTTGAGGAGTGTGGTAGCGTAGTTAGCCTTAAAGGTGGAACCAGGACAAATAAACACATATAGAAAAAAACCTTTGGTTACATACAAAATTATCGTGTTTATTTGTCTCACACCCGTAGCATGATAACACGTGACTTCATTTGTCACGCGTTATATCGGGCACATCTGTCATAATAAGCGATGTAACTTCTGCCTCAGTCGCTTGTCACGCCAAGCGAGCATAACGAACACGCAGTTTACGCGAGATACGCGTCTGCGACTTCAGCAGCACAGGGTCGATTTTATTTTCGCGATTTCAGGTTTGGCCTTTAGAGTTATTCATAACAGTCGGCAGAAAGTTCAAGGTGCTTGCTTTATGGTAATTGCTTTAAAACGCAATTTTTACATACTTTTTATTCAAAAGTAAGGAAAACAATATTATGATATGCATTTTGCACCGGGATTCGGTTTTACCACCTAAAAGGAAAAAGGTTATCTTCACACACTGAAATCGAGCGGAAAGGGATATGATATTTCCTCGAGCGCTGGTTTGACTATTATATTTATTCTGATAAATAAAATAGCGTTTTGTTTAATGTGGTACAGGTATGTATAGGTAGTTAAAAAAAATATATTTTAAGAAACAATATTATCAAAATCTCGAGTTACAAAAAGGTCTACCAAATATTATTCTGAAGAAACTAGTTTGCCATAATAAAATGAGTTTCACATGAAATTAGATAATTTTCACATCAGTAGAAAGCTATTTTCTAATAACTTTTAAACATATAAATTAATAGCTCATTTGATTGTACCAGAAGTTATTTTTATGATAATACTTTGGTAATATAAATTTTATGATCATACCGTCTAAGATATGCCTGATAGGGCAAAGAGATCAATTTAAATCCATAATAATAAAATTGCAACAAATATAAACTAAATGGTGTTGGTATACCTATACATTAACCTTTCAGTAAACAATTAACCTTTCAATTCAAATATCTAGTTAAGCATTAAAATATATAAACGAAATTAAAGGATAAATGTTAACTCGTTTTACAAGTAACAATGCCAACATTCATAAAACGTCCATACATTATCGACACATAAAATGTAGTTTATTTTAGTAAATTACTAGTAAATTAATAAGCTAAAGAAATCCGTGTTGTTTTTTTGAAGAAGTTTTATATTATGTTACCGGCCAAACCCGAATTAGGACATGATCTTTGGACTTTTAAAAGCTGATATCTTTTATTCTCTAGACTATTTCAGATAAATGATTTTTATTGGTTTCCAAGATAATTAAGATGCATATTGATCGAATTGATAATAACAGAGGGGGGCTGACCCAAGTAAATGGGATTAAGACGAAGACAGAGAGAGAGACAGAGGTTAAAAAATTAGGAATTTCTTTTGAAAATAAAATTGAACTGGAATCACGTCAAGGAAACCTTAAAATAAATTCGTCGAGGAAGCGCACATATGAAACACGTTCTAAAAACTGGTAAACGAGACACTGATTTTTCAAAGACATCATAATAAAACTGATACAGATCTTTGATACTACTAAACTATTTCGAACTAGCAAGTGTAACGAAATAGCCTTGTGCAATTTAATTAGTATAACTTATCCACTGTTCGCACGCCAACAAAGCTATTCGAAACGTTTTTGGATGGAACGTCATTGTGAGATACAAAAATATAACGTAGGCCATGCTAATTGCGTGCTGAGAGGTGTGACCACTTCAGTTTTCAATCAAAGAGTAAAATATACATAAACGAACTACGGTTAATTAGTAACCGGGATGCAAGTCTCGTTTTTTATCATCGTATTCCACTTCGCTTTATCCTCAACATTTTCATGAAAACTTTACAGTCGATTTAACCAGACCTCGAAACTTTCCAACCACTCGTAAGTTTTGGCACCATTGTAATCAACCTTCATCTGCTAGTACAAAACTAATTTCTGAAGACAAGAGAGCACCTGCTAGCCACCTTTGTATATTTCGATTCCCGAACTGTTTAATCAATAGGCAACTTTCTCCTCTTAACGCCTCAGGAAAGTGAGGCAAAATCGCAAACAGAGACCACATTCGGTAGGTCAGCGATGAAAGAACAAAGCAAACAATTGAGAAATGAGGCCGGCCGAAGGGCCCGCGTTGTACAGTCAGACGAGAAAGCCCTTCATCACTTTTAAAACTCTCGCCAATATCAATGACTGTAGACTCGAGAGCTGATTAAACACTGTTCAGCCCGAAGGAAAACATGCATTGTTTGATAAAAGCTATCAGACATAACTAATTCTACGTTGCTGTTATTTGCTATAGTAGATAATAATGTTGTTCAGTCTGGCCTATCTGAATTCACACTGCTAAAACGTGTAAATAGACTTATGAAATGAAATTAAAACAATTTACTTTGTTGGTCAGTGATCAATGATATTCCAAATAACAAACTGGTAACCACGTCCGCATCCACCACAGTAGATAAATTTAAATCAAAACAAAATAAGCATCGAAGTAGAGTGAATGCATTGGAAATGCGTTCTTTAAGGAGTATGTGTGGTTTGACATTGAATGATAGAGAGGAAAATATCGACATACGGGATCGTGGCGGCCTGAAAGAAGATCTAGTGGCTAGAATAGGAACAGGAATGCTTCGTTGATTTGGGCATATAGAGAGGATGAATGAAAGTAGAGTGACGAAAGAAACTTATGCTGCAGAAGTGGATGGTAAAGCTCGACCGGTATGTCCTAGAAGGATGTATGCCGAATTGCCGACGAAATAGGAGACATACTGAAGAAGGGCAAAGTAAAATTTACCTGGAATAGAAGAGCTTGTACGACCAGATTGGTGGATGTAGAAGCAATAGAGGTATCTCAGGATCGTAGCAGATGCAAATCTATAGTCTCTAACTACCTCTCTGGGAGACAGGCGTAAGTAAAGGTATCTATATGTGAGTAAGAAAAAAATAAGTTTTTTCTTTATGTTTAATGGGAAAGTTGTTCCAATAGAAAATGTATTTCATTGTTATCAGTTCTACTGCTAATTTGCCTGTTTTCCGGGGCGACATATTTACTTATAATTCTCATTACCGACTTCAATACACAACTGTACATCGGAACTGTGAAAGTGAAACACGGCGGCTTCAAGGCTGACCGGTCGGTCTCCTCAAACAAGTGGCCTTTACCAGTGATATCCTTGTCAGAGTTCAGATATCGATTGTGGATATTGTGCCGAGGGATCACTTTAAACGTAGTCAACAGACAACGGTATTAGTTTACTCATTTTCTTGCAGACGACACAGTTGAAACTACTTATACTTATAATCTAAAATTAATCTTGGCAGGAAAAGCTTTTTTTACCATGCTGCTTACGTAACACTCAACCGGTTTTGATTATAATTTTGTAATGATTTCATATTTCACATACCTTCCAAGATATTGGTCGTAGAAGCAAGGACATTTTTCTGAATTATTGAGCTGGTTTTAAAATAATTTCAAGCTATAGTTTTAGAACTATGTTCCTTAGACAAAATCACTGGTAGTTTTTGTTGAAAGAAGGCTAACCATAGGCAAAAAACTAACAATGAATAACAAAGAACGGACCGATTAAAATGACAAATAGACACATTAATAAACTTAATACTAATCACCATTACTCCTGCTGTATGGTATTCCATTTCAATGTTAATCTCCACAAAAACTTTAGTATAATTATTCTTGACAGCAAAAACCGCGAGAAGATAACAAGTTATTTTTTTGGTCATCACATCTACGGACAGATTCGGACACAACCATAATTTGGTTTGTCATGTTCGTCCTTGTTTTAAAGCTATAATTGCCATTTTATTATGTTCCTAAACCAGTCAGTATTCCGTCAGTAAAAAGGAAGTTGCCATGGAGTTTGTTTTTGGAAGCATTTTAAATTTAAATGAACACGATAATAATTTATAACCTGAAGAGTGTAAAATTCTAGCATAAAATATAGAAAATTGTTTAATGAACGATCAAACTATGTAACATTTTCAATCTATCAAAGCTTTATCACATAATCTTTTTGCTGATTGCGGAATATTTAAATGTCAATAAGGAAGTAGTAGCAGAAAACTTTGTATGAAGAAACACTTCATCAATTATTCCTTGAAACATTATAGCTGTTTACATCGCATGGTAAATTTATTATCCCCATCATAAAAGGATCGTTTTCTTCGACACTTACGAGCATGCCATTTTAAGATACATAGACCATAAAAATAATGTGAGCACCTCTTGTTTTACAATTAGATTAACAGTTTTATTTTTATTGCCTGTTTGTAATGGATACTACATTCAATTTATGTTATTTAAAATGATATGACATATGTATATCTAAACGTCATATCAATGTTTAACTTAAGAGCAATATATTATAAATAATTATGACATTCTGAAATCTAATGAATTTTAGACTTTCAAATATTGCGAAATACACGTTTCTTTCTGAATAAGGCTTTTAGAAACCGAAACAACCAAAGATCTAGATTCCAACATAAATCTTGTTTAGCAACAAACTATTTGAATAATGTTCATTTATTTATTTCATTATTAATACAGAAATCCACAGCACAAAACAATCAAGAATAACATGTATAAGAGCAACTGAACAAAGGCCAATAATGGATTTTTCTTATACTAATTAATAGAACTATTGTAGGGGTAATTAAGAACTACTACAATATTTGAGAATTCCGAATTTCCGGCGAATCTACACGAAAGTGGAACAGAAATGCAATACACGAGAATCTAGCTGACACACTCATCTAATTAGATAACTTGTTCTATCGCATATTATTAAACTTTTATTTAGTCTTAGCCTAAACCAGTTCGATGGAGGCACAACAACGAGTATAACGGACTGCCCGAATTCTATTTACGAATTAATTTTTTGAAATTGACGATGACAGCCTAGAAGAGTTATAATATTTTTTGTACAATTACTTGAGATTATTTAACTACATTATAAAATCATATTATATTGTGTAATAGTAACGCTAATAGCAGTAACTTCAAGCCATTTGGGTGAAAACAAAACGTATCAACAGAAAAAAAATGCTAATAAAAATAAGCTTGTTTCGCATACTTACTCGTACATATAGGAATTCTTATGAAGTTACGTTGAAAAACAGGTAAGGCGATTAATATTAAAATTGAATTCCCCTATTGACCACATAACAACAGTACCTAACAATCTTGATAGTAACTATATTGTCACGGCACGACACGATTTAATTATGTAACCGATTAAAAATTTCTTGTCCAGTGTTTTCCTCTACCATACCCAACCAAGATTATATCTTTTTTATGGCCACATTCGTACCTATGGAGGCCATCTTGATTCGAAGGACCGATATAATAATTTGAAATGCATGTCGATTGGTAAATGATTCGTAGAATACGTTTACAATGGTTGGTTTCAATAGAACTCCCTTCCATGTATCCTTATCCTTAGTATTGTTAGCAGGGGTATTTCCAGCATTGTTTAGTGCTGTGAAAACGTTACATTAAATCATTTTAAAAATTGTGTTGCGTATTACTTCTTCCTGAAGTAGTTCTTCTATATCATCAATTCCTTATAATCCACTGCCTTTCGCAACGCTCTAAAATCTATCACATTTAAGGACCTAGATAGCTTCTCAATCTTCGTCACCGGTCTTTGCGAAGTCACGGCATCCCTTCAAATCATACTCAGTTCTCAGAATCAGACGTGATATGTTCGGAATACCATTAGGCGCGCGCGCATCGTGATTATGTGACTTCGATTTACGTATAAAAGCGGTGAGGTAACGGTCAACTCAAAGGAGCTTCTTTGAACGCCGATGAGGAAAACATCCTCATCGTTTGCATAGAGCGTAACTAAACCAAAAATGAATTCGTGTTTGGAGAAACAAAGGTTGTTGTCAAGCGCGGTCGGTACGACGAATGCAGAAACAATTTCGATGATGACTCGTGTTTACGGTATATTTACAAATATCGTTTGCTAGTCACGTCAATCTCCTTATTGTTGTTATAACGGATATACAACACACAAAATGCTTACTGCGATGTAAATTGTAAACATAAAAAGAAATTTAGCTGTCAAGCCTTAGAAGGTAATTAAAGCAGCAAAAGTATCGAGGGTTCGTGCACAGCGATCATTGCACGACGTTTTGACGCATGTATAGAATGTGGTGGAGTTTTTGCGTCGAACTCGTGCGAAATGTTGTGTGCTCTCGTTACTTTATTATTATGCAAGAAGGCCGTTCGCCTGTGCTCGGTGAAAATGGTTACGTCACCGACGTCACGCGATACCTCAGAAGCGGGTGAAGAAAAAATATTTAAAGCAACAGCTAAGGTTTTCAGCACGCACGTCGTGGGCACGTTCGGCGCTCCATTTGGATCACTCACGCTGAATGTTATTAAAGGTTCGTATCGTATTTTACGCCGGGAAGCGAAATCTAGTATAAAATTATGCTAAAAGCGTAGCATTGAATATTAATACTGAATGCTTCCTGCATTTAAATCTGCGCTCATTAAACAAACATTCCAATTAATCCAGCTACAGTGTCGTTTGCTGTTTAATGTCCGTCAAATTGTCACATCTGACGATGATGGGAAGGACCTCGCGTGCTAACTTGACATTGCACGCAAAAACTAATGTCCTGTGTATTATATTTACACAAGATAATAGGCAGTTACAACTACTTGGGCATATGCGTGTGTTTAAACGTTATAGGTAATTTGTCTGAACATTAGCACTTGTTGAGTTGTTCCTTCTACAAGCAACTTGCGAACATCGGAAGCACCTACTTTAAACCACCTTCAATTTTATTCTTAGCTTGTAATACACTGACTTATGCATATAATTTACCACAATCGCTTGGCGTATTCATTGTATTCCTGTGTGTTCATTTTTATAACAAAACCTAACAGGTTAATACCAAAATGACTGAACTCGTATCCTTAAACATAATAGAAATTACAAAAAATATTACATAGGTGGTAGAGCTAATGCCGGGCTCGACTGTGGGGGTACCACCATCTTACTCGGAAATCCTCCCGAAGTTATTCGGGGGAGAGTAAGAGGACAACTCTCAGGCAAAAAAACCAGGCGGCCCACCACTGCCTGGGACCGATGGATGGCGGTATATCCATCCCCAATTGCCGGGCCTTATATAAATTAGACTGGTGACGGGCAGCGGCGTCACTGGTGCAAGGGTTTCGGCACCGCGCTCACCAACCCGCCTGCCCAGCGTGTGTGAGTATGGGCAATTCTTCCAGGAGGACCGCCAAGAGTGGCGAAATCCTGGAAAGGCCTATGTCCAGCAGTGGACGAAACAGGCTGATGGATGGATGGATTACATAATGTCCATAATAAAGATGACATAGCTGACTGACATAAAAGGCTTTTTATAACTTGCAAGATTTTTATGATTATACTAATTAATACTGCATTGTAATGTAATACCTTTTTTTCTCCTCTTTATGTCTTTATTATTTCTAACGAACTGACATTAAGTAAATATTTTGTAAATCTCAGTATCAAATTATATGCCCAATTATTCTATTGTTTTTGTTATATTTGGCCTGTAAATGTTTCTTTTATGGATAAAAAAGTACGATTATGAGTATACGATATTTCCACATAGCTTACCGTTTCTGCAGCAACTGATAATTCCTTTTGCCGCAAAGGTCCTGGCTAAGGGGTTAAGCAATCCTTTAGATCCATCATTCAAAACTATATGGTACCAAGGCATTATGAGTCAAGTGAATGCACAAAACAACCGCAAGCGTCCCCCGCAGAACGTCCTCCAATAAACCATCCAATTTGGGATTATATGATTCTTGATCCTTTGGAATAAAGCCTAGTTTTGGGTTTTAGTTATGTCTTGTTTCTACTTACATGAGTTATGTTACGAGGTACTTGCTCTATGTTACGGCATCGCGAGGCGTCGTGCGTGGTACAACACACACTGCTCAAAGACACACGTCCATTCTAAAGTCATCCGTATTACAGTGGCTTAGGGTTGCAGGCTGCATACTCTGTGGGCTGATAGGGTACTATCGCGCTCGAAAGCCGCTCCGTGGCGTGCATGCCAGTCGCATTGATTTGTGGCGATAGTTACATTGTGAACTGTCAGCTAAAGATAAGGGAAGTTCTCAATGGGTGTAGCTAGACAGGCTGGTAGCTTCCTCGTGGTTGCGTGGGATGCGGGCTAATTATTTCATTCTATATTATTTATGAATGACCTATGAAGGTATCCCAAGTTTATCTGATTGTTTCTACTATTTTACCGTATGTATCACAAGAGTCTTCACTTACGATTCACGTAGCGCCTTAATTTGTAAATAATTTAAAACATTCTGACCGTCCTAAGCCTACGCTCACTTCATAAAACTTTGATAGCTCATAGTTAGCGTTTTACTTCAGAATACTTAGCATTAAGAAGGTACTTACCGATAAAAGTGCGTGAAAATACCTCTTGCGTACATACCTGTAATGATAAAAAAACGAGTTCAGTTATCGATCCAGAAGTTAATAAGTCGTTCAATTAGGAGTACGATAACTCGATCACTGACGTGATAAAAAAAAATGCAGCTACGTAAGGCTTTGAATATTAATCCCGAGCTTGAAACTTCTCAGAAGTCTTGCGTTTTTATGCTTTCGCCAGTTATTATGACAAATGATAAAGACGCGTCGGCATTTCAAATTCATTACGGGGAACTGTTGCAAATGATACGTGCTCCACAGTTCGTCAAATTGTGCAATAAAAAGGGACATAGGGGTATTAGACGTTAAGGGGAGTCTTGGGTAATTCTCTTCATTCTACTCTCAATTTAAACCTGTAAGTTATTCAACAAATTACATTTTAATATTAGTTGCTAGCCCAAGGAATTAAAATTACATATTGTCGCATCAAGGAAACCATTCTCCATTAGAAATTTAAGAAAATTAAGTACCTAACAGCCGGTTGATTAGACAACTGCTGAGTTCTCAGTATAGCTACAGCAATAGATAACAGACAAAATCTTGAACAAAATTGTTAGAACAACGTTAGTCTTAAACGTTAATATCAGTGGAATTGCGAAACCATTAAGAAGTGGATCTCGAAGTATTGCGGCACAGTTGTGAGATGGCATTCGTGAGAGGTTACATCGGAATCGGGACCGGCTCTAGCGGCGCCGGCGCAGATTCTATTATCTTTAATCGCCTCGAGATGACAAAACTCTCAACAGCATCCTCCCGATGCATTTTCTCGACAACGACGATCGATAGATGAAATTAGCATCGACTGCTATCGGGCTTTGAATATGCATGGTTGTCCTAAAAACGTCTGCAATCCATTTGACGCAGCAGGACCATTCAACATTCGAAAAGACATTTATTATTCTTCGCGAATAGCAGAAAGCGCGCATAACTCTTGAAATGACACAGATCCATGTAAAAATAGATAAGAGGTGAACATAAATAGACCAGGTGCAAGTAGGCACGTCGCTACCGGTTGACGTATGATAAGCAAATGTATGCCGGCCGTTCACCTGCACCCACTGACATATACACCGCCATCCTGCTCGCTCTACATACAGCAGAAATGAAACGGAAACGGATTAAAACAATACAATCATTCCAATTTATGCAGAAAACTGCCATTATTGTAGGTTTAAACTGACGGTATCCCACGGTGCAACAATAGGTGCAGTCGCTTAGAACTCTGCTGATGATAAATAGGCATTGTACTGTACTCTGGACTGCAAAATTGTTAACAGCTGAGTGGAATATTTACGCAGACAATATGCAGCATTTGTCTAAATTTGGGTAACTGGGCTAATCTACTTGTAAAGTGCAAAGTCTAAAGAGCATTTGAATAACAATACAAAACAAACTGCTATGTGTTAGACAACTGCAATTTCGCATGGCTCATAGATTTTTATAGTCTCGCCAAATTATGATAGTATCTAATCTGTTGATCTGACGATAAAGATTCTGTCAATTATGATAAGTGTACGTACAGCTATTGTTTGTATTCGCACTCAAGGTCATCGAGATATTGAATGTTTCGAAACTTATTGAACTGTGCCGTAGTAAATCAATTGTTTTGTTTTTGCCTTGAGACGTGCTCTTTGGTTTAATTTTCACTAAGGTTTTACTTTCACAAAGAGAGAGTTTCAAATTGATGACAAATGGAAGAACACAGAAAACCGTTTACGAGGTAGGCTTTACTTTTTGTCGCCTCGTGGACAAACAATGGCATGTCGGAGCCAACAGTGGCGTTTACAGAGTGAATTTGTGTTGTTTACTCAAGTACTTTCTGCCTCTTTGAATTGGCTACTGAGTTACCAGCTGAACCAGTGGTATAGTAAAACAAATGGAGGTTATTTAAGATACAATTATTATTAAATATGTATTCCGATCCTGGTGCTAGACAAAAAATCCAAATATCGGTGAAGTAGGAAATTCAGAAAAAAAAATGTCCTGAAGATCTTTGTGTACCTTTGTATTTGAAGGCCATGAAATAAAGCGAATTTGCCATAGCAAAGAGCGAAACGACGACAAAAGGCGCGGGCGCAACCGTTTTCGAAACTTTAGCAGTTACTGTGCAAGCCACCAAGTCAACTCTTGCGCAAGCCGAGCCCCGTGAGGCAACCAGCCGACGTTCAGAATGGTTCCCACGCGTACTTCGCACAAAACAGGTGGCTTATCACAATGCACTAAACATTTGCCCAATCAAATGTTGCAACCCTAATCAAACCTTTAGTAAGATTGAGGAATAAACATGATTCTCGAACTAAATGCCTAATAAATCGCCCGCGCGCGTATAAGACATATTTACGAGTGAAACCCGCCACGCCTTTGCCCTTTAACTTCAGATTTACATTACAGTTAAATAACACTTCATATAACGCGAAGTTATATGTAATTTTATACCGGCAACACTATACACTAGAAGAAAAAAATACAAATGACCCCAAAAGCAAAAAGGACAACTCTTGATTAAAGTATATAGTACACATGGACAGGCAGGTTATATTCGGACAGACATAATAGTGTTCAAGGCAAACGCAAATGAGATAAGTGAGCGAGGTGATACAGAGCCGTTCCTCTCACACGTTTAATTTAGATTTGAGATAACTCTCGTGAAATCACCGTTTACTCTGAGCGTATCAAAACTCGCTACCTTGAACAGTAAAACCGTTTCATGAATATTTGTTTCCATGAACAGTAAAATTCGCAATTCGCTTTTATAAATTATTTCGGCCACAAATCGGCCAGTTATATCTGCAGACTTTATTTTTATGTCCGGCATAAAACATAGAATTAACTATATTCGACTCAGTTGTGAATAATTTAAAGCAGAATATGCCTTTTCAGCAAACGACAAAATCAAAAGCATGCCAGACATCTCGACAGCACCCGTTCCCTCCACAACATGCTATTCAATTATCATTTCTCTGTCAGTATTCTAACTGCACGAATGTGAAGGTAGCTCAAAAGAGGTTTACCTCGATGGAAGAAATAGGCGATACACATTCCGTATCTAGCCTTAATTACAATTTACATCGTGCCACACCGATACTAAAGGGCAGGAATGTGCTGGTAGCACAAATTGCATCTTACTTTATATTTATCGGTTTTGTCGAAGTTATACTCGAAGCTGGAATTTACAATGTTATCGATACGACTCTCTGCTAAATGCAGAAAGTTATTTAGACATTTCATTTGGAATAATTCAAGAAAAACCCTTTAAGGCGACTCTATTCGCCTGAACTCCCATACTAGCGCAGTTCGCTGATTATCCTTATTTATAGGTATCTACTTACTTATTATTGTTTCTTTTTCAACATATCCCATACAATATCCATGATGTGAAACTAAAACATTTATCAAAATCAAATACATACATCAGTTACAAGAGTATAAAACTCATGGATTTTACCTTATTGTGATGAATGTTTGTTTATGTACCGTAATGTCCTAGAAGCGATACAACAAATCAAATAATTTTAGTTTCACAGCATAGTATATTTTGCACTATTTAAAAATATTTTTGTTTCATTTCGATTTTTGGGATATTTCTCCTGAAATCATAGGAACCATAAACCAAACTCGAGTTTTTTCAAAACATGAATGTTGTCTCGCGTTAGCTTGCCTCTCACACCGTGTACGGTTAGTTCCGTACGAGCTCGGGAAATGAACGTTCGGGCCAACCAATAACAGTCAGTCAGTGCTCTATAATCCGAAGTTGAATGTAGAATGAAATAGCAAGCATAGCGACCGAGTGCGCGACTGACTTCAAGCCGCCGACTACAGCGATCACGTGCAAACCTCCATACAAACGCAAGCACAAAATTGTGAGGTGTTTATGGAATGTTTTAAAAATATTTTAGCCAGAGTCAATTTACATTATTCACATCTATGCCAAATTAGACTAAATTATCTGAATATTTGAATCATATGTTAACAACAAACCCTAAAAAATTGTAAATATAACGGTTTATTATTGATACACAGTATTGCTACAAAAAATCTCCGGACACATATTTTTAATTTCGTGTCCGCTTCGAAATAGGTGCGATTGTATTACCTTCGCAAATTTCATCGACCGTGCACGTAAAAGCGAAATGAAATAACATAACATTTGATCACGCCCACAACTGAGCTGCTGCGCTCATGACTACCGTTAAAGTACCAACACACTAATCGGATTGAAGGCCAGCAGTCTGAAATTCGATTGCTATAAAACTTCTAACCGACTCCCTTATTCGGTCAGTGACATTCATCGAATATGCATTTCCAATAAAGTTCTAAGGCCTGGCATTCGCAGAACAGTTGAAAACAACATAAAACGTTACGACCGACTTACAAACACAGGAAAACTGTCACGTGTCAAGAACTCAGGCTACTACGTGTTTTTATTGTACATAAAAAGACAATTCAAAGAATATAAGTAATAAAATTATAATTTAAAAAAATAACACAATTTAATACGATATATTTCGGCTCCGTAAACAGAGTCATCATCAGTCGAATCTTATAGAGATTAATAAAAAACAGGGTCAAGTTCTAGTAGGACTCGCGGCCCGGGAGTTCCGTACCATTCAAATAAGTAATAAAAATTACAAACTTATAAAATGTATGAAAATATGTAAAACAAAACTGCAAAATTAAGTTGGTCGACTATTACTCGTCAACTTGTAAACTTAATTGAAATTATCGTTACGTAGAAAATGTATCAAACAAAAATGCAAAATTAAGTCGGTCAGGTTTTCTGTATTTGTTGTATAAATACACTATATGGCACATATCACATAATATATGGAAAACAAAAATTCCCAACTAGTTTAGTTTTCGAGATAGACAAGCTAGATACCCGTGACATATCCGGACGGACAGACAGCAGAACGGCATAAATAGGGCTCCGTGTTGCCCATCGGGTACGGAACCCTAAAAAGTAGAATTTTAAGCCACCCTAGCAAAATAAAATGAGAGCTGTTAACAGTTTAGCGTCTGAAACACGCAATGAGAACCATAGAACAGAATCCCAGCGCCAATAAAGATATGCTTCCTGAAACATTTCTCATAGATTATTTAAGTGGCCATATCAATTGATATGACCTAACCTTGAATGAGGCACAATGACAACTACCGTGTCAATCATCTTATATCAGTTCAAAGCCAAATCTATAAAGTTCATTGATGCCAATGAGGGGAATGATGCGGCCTTGCCCCCTATCACAAGGAAGAGGACCGACATTGAAAACTATTTCATTGATCATAAATTCATAATAACAAAACGGTCGTAAAATAATACAGATAGTCGTAAAAAACGAGCTAGATTATTTCATGGTCATACAAACAGAAAAAATATAACAAGGACCACCCTATAAATTCATACATACATACAAATACTCAGGGTAAGCAGAGACTACAGATTTTCAACTGCTACGATAAAGAGGGGCCAAATCTAACAAATTTAAAAACAGGTTCTAAAGTTGTGTTAGTAGGGTCCACAAATTAAGTCTTCTCAGCCCTCTACGAAAAGGTATGGTTTACCAAAAATATCAAATTATCATCATTAATGTATTATTAAAAAGATATTTT
This sequence comes from Ypsolopha scabrella, assembly GCA_910592155.1. NCBI lineage: Eukaryota > Metazoa > Arthropoda > Insecta > Lepidoptera > Ypsolophidae > Ypsolopha > Ypsolopha scabrella. The sequence continues at coordinate 8,870,468 of OU342968.1, read as the reverse complement.
CTTTGAAAATTTGGTCATCAACTGGCAATAGGTAGCCTGTCATGCTGGCGTTCGTACATACCGGAAACCACACCTGTTCGTAGAGGGTTGAGAAGACTTAAGAATTTAAGACCTTTAAGGCCCTTACCCACGCCAACGACCTTCAGCAGCCAGTATATGACTGCCGCTACGCCCTGTGGAGCACCTCTCAGCCGTTGACCTTGAAATCTTGCATATTTCGATATTTTTTATAGAAAATGTCACTGGATTTAATTGAGCTATGTTGAATTTAGAGTACTACATATTCTTAATTTTTTGGCATGTAAATATTTCCAAACGTCGTAGCAGCTTAAAAGGTAGAGTGAATTCAAGCCAAAAAACATCTTTCGATTTTTACATTTTTTTATATGGAAATTTTGGTCGTACGAAACCAAAATATGTTGAAAATGTTTTCTGAGAGTTAATAATTCATATATATATATTTCAAGCCATTTGGTCCAGCTGTAAACGAGGCAGAGGCTTTAGAAAGTACCAATTTGGCAGTAGTTTTAAGCGCCTTAATTTGCTGTGGATCCTTACACAACTTTAGTTGCCGTTTTCAAATTTATTAGATTTGGCCCTTCTTTATTGATCCTTGTTATATTTTTTATGTTTGTATGACCAATGAGTTTTATGAACATCATTTTCGTTGCGTTTTAAGTCGCCTGTACAAGTCTGCTTGAACTGAAAAGTTCGGTTTAATTCAGAAGTTATGGACGAAAAATGTATTTAAAATTGATTACAGATATCTGGAATGAGACTGCTTGGTTAAAATGTTTAAATTTTATCAATAGCTTTAACTAAATAAAAAAAAAACAAAAACAACGTTTAAATTAAGACTAAATATAATTAATTAAGTATGCAGAGAAACAAACAGAAACTCAGTCAAATTTTAGATATTATAACAAAAAATTATCCTCCCGAAGTTCTTCGGGGGAGAGTAAGAGAACAGCTCTAAGGCCGACTTGCACCAAGCAAACTTAACCCGGGTTAACTAACTTTTTATGTTTTGTCCCTTTCACATCAAACCATACAGATAAGGACAAAGCATAAAAAGTTAGTTAACCCGAGTTAAGTTTGCTTGGTGCAAGTCGGCCTAAGGCAAAACCAGGCGGCCCACCATTGTCTGGGGCCGATGGATGGCGGTATATCCATCCCCAATTGCTGGGCCTTATATAAAACAGACTGGTGACGGGCAGCGGCGTCACTGGTGCAAGGGTTTCCGCACCGCGCTCACCAACCCGCCTGCCCAGCATGTGTGAGTATGGGCATTTCTTCCAGGAGGACCGCCAAGAGTGGCGAAATCCTGGAAAGGCCTATGTCCAGCAGTGGACCAAACAGATGGATGGATTTACAAAGTCACTAACTGGCTGAAATGGAAAATTTTGGTATAGGTACAATTTAAGGCAAGAATAAACCTTTGTATGTAAATCTGTCCAGCTTGATATCTTTAAAACAAAATCAATATTCAAAATTTTGGCAAAATGGTGACTTTTAAAATGTCTACCAGATGGTCAACAGAGAACCGGGATATCAAATTTTGTATCAAAACGATGCCGTACCTATGCGCCTTAAGATGTTAGTAAGCTTAAATTTCTAAAGCCATTATCCAAGCCAAGACGTCGATCACCTCCAAGGGACATCGGACAGAAAAAAACTCGTTCATTCTTGGACAAGGTTGAGCCTGTTAATAAAGCCATGGAATCGATCGCCTATTATGTCTGTCTGGCCTACATTTTCTTTTTATGGACACAATAAATCTTGATTGAAGACTTGTTTCTTGTTGTCCTTGTGTAAGTGACGTTTCGACACGTAGAATTTAAAAAGTATGACCCTTACATATAAACAGATTATGAAGGATTGTTGTAATAAAAAAAAACCGAAACAAACACAGTGTGTCCCTCGTAAAAGTGCACATCCGAAAAGGGGTGAAACTAGACATTATTTTATTTTATCGAAAAAAGAAAAAAGTAAGTCTGGCATGATGTTTTTTTTGACGAATTTACCTATATATTTTCGAGCTACGTATGGTAGAATCTGTTTGGAAAAATTATCGTATCTTTTGAAATACGGAGTGAATCTTGTTGAAACAAAAACAATAATGATAAAGAATAATCGACACACAATATCAAATGATTAAAAAAGCCATCAATTTACGCAGTTAATTACAAAACAGGATTTTGTGAGAAAAACATCAAGTTTTTGTGCCGTATTTTTCAGTTACTGTCAATTTCCTCGAAATAACTTCCCCGTTATGTAAAATTATTATTGCTTATTTTGAATTAACATATCTTTACCTGTAAAATAAAAAAAATAGTGAACCTTCTATCTTTTAAATAACTCTTGCTATGAGTGAACAAAACAAGTCGTTCCGAGCGCAACGACAATAATTTTTCTTACAAAATCCCGTTTTGTAATTAACTGTGTAAATTTATGGCTTTTATAATCATTTGATATTGTGTGTCAATTATTCTTTATCATTATTGTTTTTGTTTCAACAAGATTCACTCCGTATTTCAAAAGATACGATTATTTTTTCAAACAGGGTAATAGATATAAAAAAAAATTTGGTCCAAAAAACAAATTGCCAAATTTTCATTTTTTTGTCGATATAATAAGGTCTAGTTTTACCCCTTTTCGGATGTGCACTCTTACGAGGGACACACTGTATAAACTGCGCAAACCCGCTTTTAGCTCTATCGCTTTATTAGTAAAAGCGAAAAGTAGGACAGCGGGACTTTCCCCGATAGTACATGAGTACAGAGTTCAAATGTTATTTCATTTGCATGGTTTTAAAACGAACACAATAAACCTGCCATTATGGGTCAATTTTTCGGATTTATAAATAATTCTTAAGAAATAATTATAACACCCACAATACAAAGAACAAAAATTTTGCAATATGCCAAAACACATTTTAATGATATAGTACCTAGCTTCAAAATAGATTTTTCATAGGCGTAAACGTCTATAAAACGGAGGCGTTAATCAGTCTTTCCAGGGACTTTTGCAAAAATCTACGGAAGTCTGTGACGGACGAAATTGAATGACTGATACTACGCAACTGCCTGTAACCACTCCGCCGGTAGGTACGGTTTAATTTAATAATGTTCTTTTGACAAACTAAACAATGCTCCGTTTGGTGCGACCTTAATTCTTTAATGGAGCTTCTATCGGTCTTTCATAGCAAAATAATTAAAATGAGACATGGATTACGTGAAGAATTACTCCAAGAATCCTTAGTATCTAATCGGTCCAAAATACATTATCTCGCAATCTGTTGACAAATAACAAACAATACAATTTCGTAATTGAATAACAGTAGATTGCTGAGAAACATTGCTCAGTGCAAGGTTACTATGTCTCATGAGTTGCGTCACTGAATTCAGACTCTACGCTCCTGCTAATGATCTGTACGAATGTCCCCCACCTGTCATTTACATTTTTCTGCAACAAATTTCGAAGGATCGACACGATTGTCGAGTCGACAGATATCGATGTCAGTGTCATTATCATTTTCATCGACAAATTATTCAAATCATTATTTGAACAGCTCATTAGTGCACGTCGTTTAATTTATCATTGACAACTTGATCAGAAAAACAACAGTTACGGGTGATAATATCAACACTGTGGTATCCATCCATCCATTAATATGTATGCAGTAGGCGTCTATGGACAGTTCAATTTTATAATTAAGGTTCGCCTCTCGGTGTTTGTTAATTATATTTTCAATTTCATAACCCGCACTGTAGCCTCAGGCGAAGTTTGTAAGTGAGATTATTTGCAATGCTCTTGCTGCACCTACTACAACTGGTTCGGGTTTTTAACACTGGCTATCGAAAGATGAGTTTTTTAGAGTTTTGAAACTAGATTGCACCTACAAAAATCATTGGAACTATTCACCTTCAAACAAGAAAATTTACCCCGTAGTATATCTACAACTTTGAATGTGTATGCGATATGCCGTCACTATCAAACAATATATTTGTTATCGATAGCGTCTATGATTGAAATTCATCTGAGGTGCAATTGTGTAAGCCAATGGTATTCAAATTCGATTGTCATATGGCTATTCGGCTAAGCAAATAAGCCCGTTTGACAAATGAAATCGTACGTTTTTGGTTGTCAACAACAAAATAAGACAATTGTATTCATTTGACAGCCAAAAATGTACGATTTCCACTGTTAAACGGGCTAATTTGCTTAACAGAATAGTGATATGACAATCAATTTGAATACCATTGGCTTACACAATTGCACCTCTGGTCTCTTTATCATCTGTGTTTACTGTACCCGTGTTAACATACAAAGATTTTTTTTCAATTTGCCGCCTTTTTCCTGTTTCATCTTTTGATAGTCAGACTGTAAGATATCGACATAAACGTCTCACTTTATTGTCTTATTCGTACTTTATTACCATAAGCTTATTTCCTAGATCATCTGTCGGGCGGCTTGTCTGGTAATAAATTATGGAAAAGCGGTTTGTATAGATAGAAGATCACGCACTCGATAAGGGGCGTGTTCTGTTTATCCCGGTGCGGTCTAATTTTGACAGGTCACGTTGCTTCCCTGTAGCGAGTGTTTCAATGACGCACAAGAAAGTGGGTTATGCTCCATCGAGTCAACTCACCGGTAAATGGGTCACGCACGTGACTCGAGTGGACCGGCAAATTTCAACTGAAATTGCCCAACCTGCCATTTCAACATTTTTGTACAAAAATTTAGCAACAATGTCTGAGAATTCGACTTGAAAATATATAGCTTTAATAGAGGGAAGCCTGCTTTAAGAACGTTTTTCTGAGAAACTTTATATAAGTATAAAACTGAGCTTCGGATACCTAAAAATAAATGGTTGCAAACACAACCTCCATGAAAACACTGGTAGTTGCTCCCGAATAAATACTGATAATAGGGATTACATTCAGGATGGAGCTTCAAAAAACAATCTATAAACATCGACTTTTACTGACACCAACATTAATCAAGACAAACCAATATCTCTCGACAAAAAAGGTCAAATCGCTTCACAAATCAAAGACCTTTTGTGCTTCCCCGCAGTACCTAATCGTAACCACGTCGGTGTTAGAGTAACAATGGAAACAAAAACTTGACCATCCTGCATCGATTTATGCTATATCCAATGCTGCCCCAGCGCTGCAATCAAACTTTGGAGTCACATTGTTGCGGAAATGGATTGGACAGATGGAGAAGAAAACTCTTTAAAGGTCCTTTTCTTGTCTAGATATCGGACGCGTGAAAGCTTTTAGCCGATGAAGACGCTGATTTATCGTCCCACGATAGACGTGTCTCATTTATCACAAACAGTTTTAGCTGAGACACGTAAAGGATAATACAACGCGGTTCAACCGGATCGATTACCAAGATGACATTGACGAATTCCTGGGGAGAAAATAAAGGAAGTACTATGTTTTCGGCAAATAAGAGATGATGGCAGATAATACTTCCGCTGATGTCGAGAAAGTAATAACCGGTTTAATACAAGGAAGGATCCCTCCGGTGCTTTATCACTATCCCAGAGATATATACCATAAAGTTTGCACTACACTGTCCGCGGACAACCGTGATGATTTGCAGTGGCCATAAATTCTGTGTCACGCTTAATGGCTGTGTCCGCAACATTTTGTCGGAGCCTTCCAAAAGCCTTTTTGTAGTCACAATTTACAAAGCAGGCAATCAGATGAGAAGCAAGTTTTTATTTCGTTTCGGAGAACTATGGCGTAATTTTGAATATATGAGGTCTGTAAGGACTGTAAGCTTGCTCAATATTTCATTTTTATCCAGCAATTAATCTAAGAGACTCAAATATTTATGCAAATTAACGCGATAATTATGAAAATAGGGACTACATCAATTTTCAAGATCAACTTCATAAAACTCCAAATTATTTCATCAATATTCATATTGGTGTAACCTTCAGTTTCTGAAATAATAATCTGCTATTAGTACGGTTACTTGGTATTTACAGCAGCAATTTCCATATATTTAGACATTTGTTGTTATGTAATCCTAGAAGCCTTTCAAAAACTTTCCCTTAGCAAGGAAAGGGCTAAGGGAGGAAGTCATCTAAAGACGAACGCAATGATTTGCAGCGGCCATAAATTCATCAGCTGACGGGAACCGACCCGCCCGCGGCCACGAGATGGTAAGTATATCCAATTACTGTGATACTCGACACCGAGACCATTATAATACACACCGACTTATATGATCAGTAACAGAAAAAATAAAATTAAAAATTGGTGAAAATTTGATAAAAACTTACAAGTCAAAATTACAAGTTAAGAGGCATATACCTGCTGGTGACCTTGAAAGTCGAAATTGGAGGCTGGTTTTAATCAGACATTATAAAAGTAACAAAATTGAATAAAATATATGATAGATTACAGAATATCTGGAATGATGTGCCTTGTACCAAACCTAGGTCTAATATAAAACAAATTAAAAAAGAAACAAATAAAAAAAAAACAAATTGAAACTTCTTTGAATTGAAGATATTATAACAAAAATGACTTCCCTTGTTTTTTTGGAAAAATTTTAGTTGTGATAATTGTAATTAATTATTTAGGTATATTTTAGCGCGTTCGCAACTTGATTCAGCGTCGAGCAACGGTAAGATCAAAACGGGACGAGTCGTGCGAGTGAGCGAGACGCACGCACCCGAGGTCACCAGCATTAATTATCGCCTTAAGAGCCCGGTCCGCGACGTTTTTTGGCCTTTATCGCAATGTTTTTGGAAAAACTAGGGACATACACCCCTTCATATTGGCCGTCTTATAAAGGCCTCGAATTCATTTGATTTAATTGTTTCTCTTTTGCGAGTTATTTTATTACTTACGAGCCCGCTCCGAATCGTTATTCATAATATCTAAGTATCAAAATAACGCGCAAAGGAGAAACAATTGAATCAAATAAATTTTAGGTCTTCATTTAGATGGCCAATATGGACTGGTGCATTTCCCTGATTTTTACAAAAACATCGCGGCAGTGACAAGAAAAATAATTAAAATAATGCTTCGCATCAAACAGACGAAAAATACGGAGCGGCCTCTTAAGCCTATATGACTTTCATGGTTGTGGCCTGCCTCTCTGGGAGACAGGGGCGTGCGGATATGTATACAACGTTGTTCTATCTATACCATTGATTGAATGAGCTCTTCAAATTTTTGACCACCTTTCTGTTGCACTTTGTATTAAATGAACACTGGAGAACGCGGACGTTACTAAAGATGAACAGTAATGATTTAAGAAGCGAAGCCATAAAGTTTTCTTGCGCGAAATCCGATCCTAAAGTGCCCTGTAACCTCTTTTCGCACAAAGATCCTCTTTTGCGTTTACACAAGAACCCGTTAAGAGCGTTTGCACAGACAGACCTACATAGTGGCGTATAATTAATTGAGCTACTTAAGTTACGATGCTCACATCGGACAAGGAAACCACAACGCCTTGATGAAACATGTTTGTATCAGTCATTTAGTTACACTGCTCCAATTTCGCTCGAGTTATTTTCCAAGACGACCGCGCGGCGTCTCGCAAGATCGATATTATCAATGGGCTAATAACAGAGGGTAGAATAGAAAACCTTTCGCATCGTGTGGTGATCTAGGTCTAGTAACGGTGCCCACTAATGGGAGATTGGCTGTGTCAGTCACATGAGGGCTCAATAAGGGAACGCCCTCAGAATCGCGATCACTCTAGTCGGATTGTTTCCAGTTCAGACTAAGCTTTAGCCGAAGCATTACAAGTAAGGGATGGTGTTACAAAGGCGACAATCTCAATGTGGTTTTAAAAAGGGCATTGCACCAGCTCAGTCACCGGACACCGCGGAAGCGGTCCGGTATCGAGTTCACATAAATCAGCCACCATAACGGCGGTCCGGCCGGTCACAATCAGCCCTGACCCTACACTTCCACGTTTATTCACATCACGCTGCCTCATTTCGGTGATCGCCTTCAGATAATCCAAAGAACTCCGGCAGAATTTAAAACTTGCCTATTGAATATTAATGCAAGCCAAGATCGATATCAAGCCTTCACAATAGAAGCAAAAAACACGATACCAACTCCCTTTTAACACGTGAATGGATACAAAGTTGTTTTTTGCTCGAAGAACTGACCTCGCTTTTTGATGATCTGCGTCAGAATCGATACGATTGGTACGTAATAAGCAATATTAGGAATGCACCGAGATAATAATCGGCAAAGGCCGGTTGGGTAGGGTTTCCACCACTGGCTGTGCTAGCTGTATGCTAGTTTTTAATTTGGTCAGATAGTAGTTGCAGTGGATTGGCCGCGTGCTGATTCAGATCGAGGTGTACCGGGTCGCTGGGCACCGCAGAGCTGGTCCCGATGCTCGCGAATCGATTAGTAAGCGTCACGAGTTGAAGGCGAATCAGGTCATACACCACACGCAATGTCTCGTACACTCATTAATTTAGCCTAGCTTCAATCAACTAAACATATCACGATAATTTAGTGACCTGACATAAAATTTATAGAGTATGTAACTATGGGCTTAGGCACTTGAAGCAAAAACTAAGCAAGTGAATAAGTCAATGAGCAAAATCGAATTACGAGCAGATGGAATGCTCTAGGCTATCCAATAACAATACTTCGACTTTTCATTAGCAGTAACTTAACAGCTGCAAAATTGCACATTACAGAAAATATCGTTCGTGAGCCGCAATGAAAATACTGTGAAACAATTGTGCGGTACTCGGCAAATACCGTTCTTTCAGTTGCAGACAATTTTAACCGGGTTCCCATCTTCCCATTAACTTTTTAAAGAAGTTTATTTTGCTTGACGAACGACAAAAATAATTCTAAGACTGCGAGAAAATAACAAAAGCCTTAATAACCAGGTACTGCAAGAAAAAACATTATCTATCAATCAGATGTGTTGGCCATTGCAGCGATACCTTGACATTGTCCCTTGCGGCATGGACAAAAGCATCGTAAACCCCACAAGATTTAATGCCGTGAACATCAAAAATATGGAGCAATCATACACCGATGTCACTGCAGATTGCTCGCCTGCAGGCTTAGATATCAATAATCATTATCGTCTCTTGGTTCAGCCTCGTAGGTGACCGGCCTCATTGATACATTGCCTCCCCGGGGGTTCACGCATCCGTTTATTGTCGAGCGAAGAATAATAAAGGGCTATGCAGTTTAAGCTGTCAGAGAAGGGAAATATGGAATATGAGTTAGCTGTCATGTTCGGTGTCAGTCCAAATGGTCCGCCTAAGGGTTTGCGTAACAGAACAATTTTATTGTAATACCCAATCAATCGAATACGGCCGTGTCATGTACGTGGGAGGGTTGACATCTAAAACTGGCCTTTGGGGCTATTTCGAAACTGTTAATATTCCAAATATAGTAGGAGTAAAAATAGACAAAGTGGCGATAGGACATCGATCGTAACAGAAACGTGTATGCAGTGTTAACCTTTGGATGAACAAAAAACAATGATCAGAAGCAGCCCCATAGGGCAACAAGCTGGAGCCACAACAGTTGAACACGGGGTTTTATCGAAATTGTCGACAACGATCCGGCAATGTCTGTGGTCGGCGGCACGCGCTCCGCTCACGTAGGGCAATTGAAAGGAGCGAGAGTTATGGCGGGAAATGTGGGGAATCACGCCACAATTGCTGCTCCCGGGCGAACCACACACTGTTGTGAGCTTTCTATACACTACCTAGTACACTATGAATTTATGCAAGTGCGGCTTCTAACTAATGCGTAAAGGTCAAATCATTAAACAACGACCAATTCATGTCAGTACTAAAGCTTAGCTTCAAAGTCGATAACAATAATCAGATAAAACTAAAAATGGCCGATATATCTCTTTTCTCGTCATGATCAAGGTGGTTCTTCAGGGCCTCGTAATGGTGACGACAATTTTCTAAAACACAGGTATTGTGTGTCAGGGTACAATAACCATTCTTCGCGCTAAACAATATCCCGTCTATAGTTTTGATGACAATTACGTCAAATCATAATTAAACGGATACGGAACCTCCATAATCACTTTATTGTGTTTAAGATCTGGTAACTCTTGCACATAACCTATTGTCGGTTATTAACCTAAGAGGTTCATTATAAGCATCCGGTGGTCACATACTCGAATACATGCGTATACATAGGATATTGCGACACTGAATGTAAAATATAAGGAACCTTCTTAAATCCCAAAGAAAGCTATAATGGATATCACGAAACATATGAGTCATGCTTATGTCAACTTTCCAAATATAGTGATCGCGTCGTGGAATTTTAATCGGTGCCATGTCCCGACTTCCCGAGTGATGCCGAAAATAAAAAAGTCCCACCGGACCTTTTCAGTCTTCATCATGCATCGACGAACTAAAAGGATTACCTGTCGAAAGCGACATTGATTTATTCACTTCATTCAGGTTTACAACAATGTGTTTCGACAGGTTTTCTGATACAGATCAAGAGTTACGCACACAGTTAAATTGTTTTAAATCTTCGGGGATGAGAGACTTGATCGTTTTCGAAAAGGAAGTGCATGAAGTGAAATTCGTAAAATGAAAGGTAGCACATTTACGTCAATATGTGGATTATTTTACAAGACCGGAGCATTCTTTCACGATTTCCTTTGTCATTTCCTGTCCATTAACATTTATTTGGTACACGCATCTGTGTACGCACGCGTTCTCCGTCTCTCGTGGGAAGATGTGAGATAGCACCACAATCCTACGTTCAGCCGATCACGAATGATTAAAGTGCGAACTCCTCAACAATGCTAACAGACGCTCACGTATCTAGCATCAGCTTGCATACAAACGTATTACCCTTTTTTATTCGTACCCGTTCCCGTTTATTAAAGTCAATAGGTTAAAAAGAAACTTTTGTTTCGTTTTGCATACAGATCTTCGCATATGTAAACGTTACGTTCTTTCTTTTGTTAATTAAGCCGATAAAACTTGTTGATTTTGCCGATGCGATTGCTGCAATTGCTGTAGTTTTACTGTTACCACAGTTTTTATAGTGCAAATATGTTAATCCTACCTGAATGCTAGAATATAATGGCTTCACTGTTTAGGTTAAAGTAACTGAGTGTTTACATCACAGTATTCACGGGAACGGCAATAAAATTTCATAGTGGATTGGGGTAACGTCTACGTGGCACGAAGGGTGAACTGGTGATATCTCCAAACTTTGCCATAGAACAGGAACACTACCCTCAAATTATTATTCCCTGAAGTGTATACGACCACACGCAACATTAAAGATTACTTTCAGAATGTGTTAAGTAAATATTTATGTTTTATGACACTTGCTTCGGAATTCGAGATAAATGTATTTTAAAATGTGAAAATGTACCTATTTTGCTCTTTTCAAGCTTTTTTTTGGATAGTTAAGAATTTGTAAAAACAATAAAACATATTTGTAGTCGATATATTTCGGCCCACATTATCGGGCCATCATCAGTCATTAGCATTTTTATAAATATTCATGAGATTTTAACTGATAAAATATTGACATTTAAAACTCACGATAAGTAAAATGATCCGGTTTCAGAAATGGAACAATTTACAGCTAAAACTTGGCTCAATGCAATTATTAAGTAGCTTGTGTCAACACCATAAATTATAGTTGCGACACCTAACTGTTGGAATTTAGATACTATCCACAGCTCTAATAGAACTAAATGTATGGATGAGAAGCAGGTTTTGTGATAAAAATGCAAGTAACTTGATTTTTTCTAGGCAATAACCTCTCTCTAGTATTCCTAATTCTAAGTTACTATGTTGTCTTACGAGCAATAAATCTAGTTTTGGCACGAGGTCGGTCGGTTACCGCCTTAGAACTGTTTAGCATACGCCAGTCTGCCCAGTCTCGATCACGGCAGAATTCCGGTCTATATAAAGATTTACGACTGTCTCTTAGCATACAAAATATATCACGGAAGCCTGGTAACGCTTGGCTTCCTTTTCTGTGTTGTTAGTAAAATTGTTAACCGACCCGTCAGAAGCTTAAATTGTTAGTAAAGTGATTTGAATCCCAATCACCCCACGCGTTGGTCTCCGTGACATCATCACGTGCTCCCAATTAGTGGCAGCAATCTGCCGGGCTCTATTTCTGTCCGGACCCTCCATCCGTTCAAAGCCAACATATAACCAAACAAGTCAGCAAGGACGAGGTAAGGACACTGCTGATTTGGCGCGCTATTGTCCGCTGCTTTAGGCACCGGCTTTTGTATTACTTTTATAGTTGTCGCTTATTAAGAAACACCAAACATCACGAAGACTCGATTAGCTTATAGACATGTGAAGGGGAAACTTCTTTATCAATAATTACCGGCTTAGCCTGTTCATAAGATTTTCTCGTCGTCAAGGCTTCTTATTGCGCAGTTCGCGTGGTTTCCCGGCACAAAGCACCGCTATCTTAGAAATAGACGTCCCCGTCAATATCGGAGCAGCTGTATCTGTATCAGAAAGGCTTTGTGAAACTATCGTTTATCATCTCTGGGATAGAGACAGCTAGAACCAGTCGGGACGCCATATGAGGGTTTATTAACACCGCATGTTCCGGCGTTGGGACAGTTGAATGGCGTTGGCCGGTGGCGGGAGTGGACGCGACAGAATCAATCGTGTCGAGAGAGCAGACGATCAACTTTCTAGCCCGATCTCGTATCGACGACCGGTGTGCCTGTATGCAGGCGAGATGTTGCCTCAAGAGCGAGCGGTTAGCGGTCTTCACACCAGCCTTTGTACTTTCGTAGAGTCTCCATTAAGTTTCTACTGATTTCTGAAAAGAATGAGGAGACTGCGTTTTCTAGCACAGCGGCACACCCCCAATACAATACTCAATACAAGGGAACGGATTTAATTACCTACTCTACATGATGCACCAGCCTGTCCGCACATGTTGGTGTTTGCGTGCCCACAGAGAACGGTCGGTAGCCAAGAAATGCGTACTCCCAGCTGTACCTGTAATTTGCGGGTGACGTTAAACTGGCGGGAGGAGGTAATTGTCGCTTCTTTACGTAGGGCGACAACGGAAAGCGGCAACTCATTCGCACCCCTTTATGAGCATTTATATAAAGCTTCCGCTGTCACCCTGCTGCACTGCCCTCTGCGGTGAAAAACTGACACCATTGGGAAGTTCTAAAATCTGAAAAGCTTATATGATCAAAGTGCAGCACAACCGCATCTGTAACTGCCCTTTACCGCAGCTGCCAGTACTACAAATGTCAGAGCAGTATTTTCTGCAGTTTTCTCTACGACGTAGACCAGAAGGTCTGGAACGCCACTCTCGGCTTTCTCTACACCTTAGCGGCTTTAATCGCCGCGCGCCTAGAGAAAACTACCTCCGGTGAAAATTATGAAACCGCTGACGACGACAGTGCTGAGTTTCTATCGATCACGTGTGAAGCGATTCTCAATATCATGGTGCTATAGTTTGCATGGACATAACAGAATTCTTATTTAATTAGTTTTGATAACTTGGATCAGCTTCCGATTTATTTAATTATTGGCTTCGTAGATTAGTACCATTGCATGGTAATTGCTATTGGTTTTTTGAATTTCTTTATCGTCAACACTAAACATCGTGACAAAATTTGAATGACAAATATGTAAGATAAATGTTATTTTAAAGACTTTTTTTTCTTTTGGTGAGACTTCAAGATTAATGACGCTAATTTATTTAAATCGGAGGCATTTGAAATTAATAGGCGTAAGGATCAAATTTCCATCTAAATACTATTCACGTATTTTATCTTTTTGGGACATAGATTCTTTGTAACATATTTACCGTAACTTTCTATGTTTTAAAACTATGATAGAAATAAATTTCTATATTTTAAACACTCAAGAGCTCCTCACGTCCAGATTTACTTTTCTGATTTTCTATACCGCAATGATATAAAATTTAATTTCTATGTTTTAGCTTTGTTTTAACAATATCAAAACCCGAATTTTGCCGATTAGAAATTTTCGGAACCTTGAAACTTTCGAAGGTTTTATCATCTAAAACTTTCCAACCGTGCCAGTCGCGGATCTTAAAATTTCCAAAGAAAGGAATTACTTTGATAACCAAAACTGATAAATAAGCTAATATAACATTTTGTTTAACTGTTACACGGCACCGATAAATATTTATTTTGGTTAACTTACCTCTTTTGGTTATCACAACACTAGTCAAATCCTATACCCCGGTTTATATAACTATACATGCAGATGACTTGGTAATATAACCTTAACAAAGACTCCGCGTTGCACTGGCACAACCTATCATTTAAATAAACTCGATTGCAACGCAATATGGCTGAATACTTCATTAGATGATTCAGCCGATCAACTAATATGCACATACGCATGAGGTGCGAAAGCATCTTCATAAAGCGCGCGGTCAGTCGGTGGTATCATCAGATCTTCATTCGCTTTCAAAACCGGATCCCACTAAGTGTTATTGCATCAAAAATAAAACGCGACAATAACTTCGATGTAAGTATGGACATTTATTTCCGACGTAAATTAATTCAGTGTAAATTATACCCTCGATTTACGTGCTCCTTCGGGTGCAGCGCCCGAAAAACGCATTGTAACATGGGGATAAGCTGTTTTAAATTGGTGCACATTTGCACTGGTACATTCAACCGAACGTTATAATTGACCGTCATTTGTCTTTCTGGAACTAAAAATATTCCGTTCTGGCGTGACAAATGAGAAGCATTTAAGGGGTCAATAGCTCCTTTGTACAAGGAGCCGTGACTTTCAGAATGACATATCAATAGCTTATTATAGTTAGTCCTTCAACTCTATAAGATCGTGTTCTCGATGACTTGCAGGAAATTCCGAAAAGACTTCATACATGACAAGAGATATTTGTGTGTAAATGAGTATTATAAGACATATTAAGCGCTCACACGTTTTCCTGCTTTCGAGTAGGTAATCTGTTCTATCTTGTCTATTTATTATCAGCGGAGGCTTTATAAGAAGTAATCGGGTGCCGGTTGCTCTCGAGTCAGTGAAAGCCTGGAGAAAACTTCCGTTCGGAAGCTGCTTTCTACCTGCGAACCCACCTCCTGTCAATGAATACTTGTATTTACCCAGCAAACCTAGAGTCTAGCATCTTACTGTTTGATAATAGAGTAGCTTTTGCAATATTTTTTTTGCAGAGCATATTTAGGTAGCTAGAGAATTGGAAACTAACCCCACTGTACCTACAGCAAGCTGGTTATTAAAGGTCTTTATATTAAAGGGTGTAATTTAATCTCAAGCAGAGTTTATTATGGCAGCATTTAGTTGGATACGCTTTCAAGGCGAGTATTCAAATCATACTTTCATGTGAATATGATCGTTTTAGGATAGTCCCTATAATTTTGAATCATAACTATTCCCGTTTTACAATAAGGAAGTAGGGTTTTACAGTAAGGAATCCGACTAATAAAGAGCATTTATGTTCTTGATCTACAACCACATTACCACGCCTATCAAAAGTTATGTAAATCCATGTAGCAGTACAACGAGATAAAAACTGAAATTTTCTCAAATTGAAACAATAGCAGTTAGATGACATAGAGCGTCCCGTTCTCATTACAGCACGAGATTTCCACTGCTAGTTTCTAACGTGTATTTTCATCGCTCAAGCGCAGTTGGGTTTTATTATTCAAAACGGGCACATTGTGGATGTTAGCCCCACGTGGTCGGCGCGACCTTGCGAACGAGCGACCACGGCAATTGCCCGAACACCAGTGTCGTCTCCATTGGGTTCACAAAAATTGGACAGACGTATGCAAAATTTTATTTTAGGTCCTATAATACAGTTACAACTCGCCTATATTGGAACGGATATGAATGCTCTCACATATACTTTACTTTGTTGACAACTGTTTTATCGATATAATTTCGGCATATTGGCCATTTGACAACCACGCGACGGTAAGCGACACTCACTTTGTAAATGCCGAAATTATATCGATGCCTGTAGTGAAAACATTAATACGTGGGTGTATATCCAATTTCAAAATATAAAAAAAAAACGGTGTCCAGATGTATAAGATAAACTATAACAGTTATAGGTATATTTTGCCTAATCAGTTTGTAATTTGCAGTGAATATTTCACTGGTTTGGTAATTTGGCATAATTTTAACTGAGGCAAACGCGACGACAATCCCTTTTTCTTTCGAATCGTAACTATAAAACTAAAGCACCGAGGCTTATACTGGAATTATCCTCGGTAAATCAATAAACAACAATCATACACAAAAAATCGTGCTCCAGATGATCTTCCTTTGATGATCTGACAAACTAAAGACACTTATAATAATTCTGCACGAAAGCGCGATGACAGAAACAATGGAATCTAAAAATGCAATAAGTCAGATTTTTCCGAAGCCAAAGGGGCAAATGACTGAAACGAAGCCAAACAAGTCCAAAACCAAGCCCGCCGATGTGTGTAAACTGTAAACACCGGGACAATGTTATGCTAACAGCCATGGAAAGCAACGTGAACGCCTGTATTTGAACACACTGCCACAAGTAAATCTGTTACTTCCTACCTCTATATCGTACGCGAGGTATCATAGAAACATGATAAGGTACCTGTTATTGATTCAGGCTTCCGAAGAATTTAAAGAGCACGATGGGAACCTGAGAAAACTAATAAATTGTGCAACAATCACGATGATCTTTTATTGAAATTATACCAAAGACAATGTTTGCCATCATTCTACATTTAAAATCTGGATTATTGTAATTATGACGCTTTTATTTCCTTAAGGCGAGTACATACTCAAACTACGTACAATATTAGACCTGTCTTTGGAGGCCTACTACTCCTATATGGGGGGTTGCCCAAATACTTAAAAAAAAATATATGATAGGCAAACATAGTCAAAAATTCGTTTTCAGCTTTATTTTTCTTTGCCGATGTTGTCACTTTTACAAAAAATGGTAATGAATGTTTCTATGATTTACGCAAGAATTCTCTTACTCCTCCCGAACGCCTGAAGCGATTTTAGCAAATTACGTAATATACAATTTATAGATCTATAAAATTCAAAGACCAAAAAAAAATCTGCGATCGCTTCTGTGCGAAAAGTATAATTTTGTTTTTTTACGCAGCTATCGTCGACTCGTAACAGCTACTTTGCAATGCGTGCTGATATGAACGTTATTTTAATGTAATTTCCGTCGATATTTGTACCGATACACCGATTAACTATGCACAAAACATTTCAGAAAATCTTCACGTATTATTGATGCTATAATTAACAAAAACAATCATGAAGTGAAACTAATCCATATAATTATTAGTTATAATAATACGAGTATCCATCCATCCATCAGCCCGTGTTCGTCCACTGCTGGACATAGGCCTTTTCCAAATTTCGCCACTCATGTCGGTCCTCCGTCCGTCCTTCGTCGGTCCAGCGGGCACGGCCTAAACTACGCTTTGCTGTACGTGGTCTTTCGCTATCCATAAATAAAATACGCTCACAACGTTTATTTAACGCAAGGCATTTGCGTCATGGGGAACTCGACAATTAATGTCTCGACTGCGGTTTGTTACAATATGGTTTTAGACCAAGTGTTAGGGCAGTAAAAATGCATTTATTCTCGATATAAAACAGCTTCGAATTGCTTCTACAACACAAAACAAACCAAGAAACTGCTTTAACGTTGTTTAGTTGAGAATCGGAGACCCACATCGGGCAGATTTAGGATTCTCACTTTAGATAATAGCTAAAATAAAAATTTGTTTAATACCACTTCCTACTTTATAAAATGAAGAATAAGATCATTAAAAATATTGCTGTACATTTTTTGTGACTACAGAAAAAAATCAGGAATTTCAAGAAAAACTCTCGAATGGCATTGCCGCGTTCTCACTATTCTGATTTAATTAGGGATATAACAATGACAAAACATATTTCAGAACCATAATGACACATCAGAAAACATGATAAAAAACAGTCCGATACGATGGAAAGGTTTTCTGAAATACATAAAAATGTTGCAAAAAAATCAAAATAACGGGAGGTTTTGCGTCCACATCAGTTGATTAGAGCGAGATAGACCGTTAACTAAAGCGTTAGACAGGACTCTTTCCCAGGAGCGCCGACCCTTAAAACAAATATTAGGCTTCAGTTTTATTGCTTAGGTTAACCTTAAGCCAACAGTCCTTGAAAGTCAAAGCCCTTATAAAATACCAACGAAGTTTTAAGCAACAAGAATAATTTCCTTATTTTTCTACATTCATGTTTGTATGCTTTATGAAAACACCCATAAATGCGAGACGTTTCTAGAAATAACAACACGAATTGTGAGCACGCTAGCCGTGACATTGAAAAAGGCGACATCCTTGCGGAACGAGACAAATTACGACAGAACATATAAATAATTTTGTATGGGGGACGCGATTCTAACTTTTTCGGAGTTGGTGCAATGCAACGACGGTCTCAGATAAAATAAGGTGAGGTAGAGAATACTTTAAAAAAGTCGAAATCAAACAATGATCGTGCCAAAACTACGAACACTACTCCTTTCGGTACAGTTTGAACGGCATATCATCGGCAAACAATGATTGTGCCAAAACTACGACTTTATATCAGGTACTGTTTTTGGTACAATTTGAACGGCTTATCATCGCATACGAATTGCAGTACAGGGCGGGTATTCTAAAATTGCCAACGCAGATTGCGGGTGATGTTAAAAGTGATTTTGTACGAATGTGTATTGATTTTTTTGATTGAAAACTTGTAGTGAGCATTCCTTACATCCTATAGTTCCAATTGAATGTAGTTTAGGCACTCTAATTGTCAAAGCATGGCATTTATCAACCTTTACACTAATATCGAATGACTGATATTGCGCATGCGCAATAATGCCGGAATAGCCGCCCTGGTTTAATATAACCAAACGCTTTATTCACTTATTTGAGCGTTTTACCATTTTGGTACACAAAAAGCGGAGAGGGTGAAAAAGAAACGAGCCACCGCCTATCAGAAAAGGCAAATTTCGGTACCGTAATTGTATACCGATACCTTAACTAACCCTAAACCTTCCTGACTGCGCTGCAAATTCGAACATATCGAAGAAAAAAAAAACGGTCTGGCCATTATATCAATTTTAGGATACCCTTATTTAGCGGTTGATCAGTCCCTGCTTTACAAATAATAAATATCAGGAAGAAACTATTCTCCTTTATTCAGTATTTATTGAGTTAGGTACTGTTTTGACGGACTTTTATAAGGGCAAATGTATCATCTAGTGTTGCCACTTTAGCCACTTCTTGGCTAGATCTAGCAATATTCTCGAACTTATAATATTCGGTGGCTAAATATTTTAGCCACATTTTCCAACAACTTTTTTTAATTTAATTACCATCACAATTTGCCCCATTAAGAGGAGTTTAGTAAGCGATTTCTAAAGAATCATTCACAGAATGATAAAATTGTCGGTTTATTCTAGAGGGCGTTCGTGATCATCAATTCAAACATAAATTTAACTTAAACATTTTACTAATAGACGTTGCACTTTTATAACTTTATTTTAATGACCTGTTTTATACTTTTAATTGAAATTCATTATAAAATTATAATACATTTAAAAAAACTTAACTAAATTATATAAACATAAAAGTTAAATTAAATAAAAGACATTATTATTTATTATCATAAATTATATGAAAAATCGACGTTACGTTGTACTTTTTATTATACTTTGTTAGCAATTTTAGCCACTATTTATGACGAAAATGCATTTTGCGGATCAAGCAACATTCTGGGCTGGTTTAGCTACCTGTCCAGAGTCCTGAACTGGCAACATCAACACTGAGTTCATCCAGTAACTGACCTTGCCCCGGCTCAGGGGCCAGTCTCCTTCCAGTCCCAATCAGTATACGAATATTTGCGTCTTAATGTGCCATTAAATGACGTTCAAGCCGGTGAAAGATGTAATAAGTACTTTTTGGGGCAAGACACCAAATCAGGAATGTAAAACCTTAGGTAAGTAACAATATTATAAATGCAACGGTGACATAACGAGGGAGCTAAGAACAAGAGTACAACACATGAACCAAGAGGAAAACGAGTAGAATAAGGAAGTTTATCAAAGTAGGTTATATTCATATGAAATTAATTCAATACTTAAAAAATAAATCAACAAGATTTTGAAACTATGAATTATTGAAACTGCATTGGGACAAGACCGTGACTTGCCTCGTCGACCTGCGGGCCTATTATGTAACTCAGTGACGGTTGACATTTATGGTATCTATTCACCCAAAAACTGATAAAAAATGAACTTTCAAAATAACCTTCATATTGAACTATTTACGAATTGTGACGTCATTTCAAGTGCGAACGTATCCTTAGATAAGCGGATATGCATGTTTTCGGCGATAGGCACTCAGTTTGGCAACTGGTTTTACGATACGGAATCAGGGGGCTGGCTGGAGTTGCCCCCGTTGAACGCTTTAGGTAAACCACCAAAAGCCACATAAATCTAAAAAATAAGGACGGCATTTTTTGGATTAAAATTTTTGTGCGGAATCCGAGACTACTTGAAAACGTAAGTAAGAGTAATATTAACAGAATCACTTGTTCTCTCCATTTTTAATTACTGCGATACTGTGTATGGGACGAGACTTTTCGGAAAAAGCAGTAATGCAAAGAAAGAGTACAAAACGCAGTGCAAGATTTTGTTATGGAATACCCCGTAGATCCCACATAACTTCGTTTCTTAATGAAAAGAAAATTCTCAAAATGGAAGGTCGCCGAGAATTACATCTTGCAGGCATGGTGCATAAGATTTTGCACACGATGCGCCCAGGATATTTATATAGTAAATTTAAATGGCTGGGAGATGAACACAGCAAATTTCAATTCATCCATCAGCCTGCTTCGTCCACTGCTGGACATAGGCCTTTCCAGGATTTCGACACTCTTGGCGGCCTCCTGGAAGAAATGCCCATACTCACACACGCTGCCCGTCACTAGTCTGTTTTAAATAAGGCCTGGCGATTGGGGATGGATATACCGCCATCCATCGGTCCCAGGCAACGATGGGCCGCCTGGTTTTGCCTAAGAGCTGTTCTCTTACTCTCAGCAAATTTACAAGAAGCAAATTCTTAAATAAAATGTGCGTCTCTACACATAGAGCCGCAAATTTACGGGCAGGGTTCAAATTTGCTACGTCAAAGGTGTGACATCCATCATTGCCATCTCCAATAAAAGAAAATATGCCTTATAATTCGTTTAAATTTAAGTTAAAATACAAACTTACTTGATAAACAAATTGTATTAGCAAAATTAAGATACAAAATTAAACTAAGAAGATCACAGAAAAAGAAAAAATCTGAACTAGCCAACGTAACCGACGAGTACCTAAGTGATGATTATGGTAAAAATTTGTTTTTATTCCGCTTTTATTATACCAACTACTTTCCCTCTATCTTAGTATAGTAATAATATATCATATATAGTAATATTACCCTTCATTATTTTATTACAGAAATCAATGCATAATATATATATAATATATATGTACGTATTTATTATTATTATTGTATAATACACTGCACGCATACTACAACTTTTTGATTATTTTTCGTTTGTTGAATGCCTTTATTTAAAATTATTTTTTCACTTGAAATGTACCAATTCTTATGTTATGTTCTTTTTATTGTATGTTTTAATTTACATGCTCATGTTTACCTCCTAAATCTCATCTAATAAAGTTTTTATTTAAAATACACAATGATAGAATATAAATTATAAATAAAACTTACCTAAACCTCCTAAATTATTTAATTATGTCTGGAGTATGCTGAAAATCAGTGCTGTTCGCTCTCTATAGATCGGCAGATTTGCTAAGCATACCGCAATTTGCCAGAAATGCTTAAAACATTTTTCTCCTACATTAAAGGCTACAATTTGATGTTTAGTTTTAAGTTTTTTTTGGCAATAAACCTTTTTTACTCTTAATTCTTATTATAAACTTTTTTGTAAGGCTTTTAAAGTTGTGAAAACAGAAGTATCAAGAAAAATCTAAATATAAACAGAAAAAGATAACTATCTCAGAGTGTGCTCACTAAAACTTAGGCTGTAATATCTTATTTTGGCGAAGATAATCGTCGATTTCTCAGACACGTACAACACGGTTTACAAAAATTCGAAGTGTCGAAATTTCATTGCCGAATTATCATCTTAGATTACTAGCAGCACTATCTGTCGTATGTCAGTGAAATAGTTATCTCAAGACTTTAAAACACGAAGGAATGTAATTTCAAAAGCTCATAAAAATTAAATAGAGGGACATGCCCAGTAGCTGGCCTTTCCCCAGCTCACCTTAATGAAAGCTTTACAAACTAAAAAGAAAAACTTGATATCTAACGTTTTAATCTGCGTCTAATGATCTATTTGATCAACAAGCGATTAACAACAAAAATAAATGAAGACGCAATGTCGTCAATGCTAATTCGTACACAAACAAAGACATCAGATACATAACTGGAGATGATCTCCATGAAGAATACGAAGCCGATAATTCTAAAGATCACTTAGCACTTGTACCAGGCCGGGTCTTGGCAAATAACGAAGTGGCAAATGCGTAACTAACCAACCAGCTGGTGAACAACAATAGTGGAACGCGTTACGTAAACCGAGCGTGTTTACAAAACATATTTTTCGTGTTTCCAATTCGTGAAGCATTTAGAATTACATGTTCTGGTGCAGATTAATGAAATTCCACCTAAAATTACCTTTTAGGATACAAATTAAGAAACTTGATAACATGCTAACAATAGAGTCAAAAACATCCAAAACCTGGTATTTATTTACAGGTTTTACTGCTGACCATATGTTTCAATATTTTCAATAAATTGTTTCCTCGTAAAGGAAGAAAGGAACGCTGATATGGAAATAAAACAATAGAATAATTTTATGGACATGGTATTTATTGTACAAAAATAGTGTGCGAGCGTGTAACTCATGTCTTTCAACATACGCCAAACAAACATTTAAACCTATGTGTTTATGTATAAAATGCATCCACTCAGTAAGTTCGACATAGCCTATTTTTATAGTGCAATGTATCGTTGAGTTTTACCCCCATGCCCGGCGCTATGCCCAAATAAAACTACATAATTAAACAGCCTCTATTTCCCACATAAACAATTTCACCAGTCAGGATTTAAAATCTACTCGGGTCAATATTTCCAGAAGCTATAAATCCCAAGTTTCTTCAAGCAAAAACGTTTACGATCATAACACTTATCACAGCAATAAAATAACTTGCCTCCCTCTTACTTTTGATGAAAAGTTATTTAGATAGAAGAGGACTTAACTTTCACTAAAGAAATTAACACCAACGTTAAAGCTCGGTAATATGGACGTCAATAAATAGCACGATGGACTCGATCCCTAATACACATTAAAATTAGAATTTAAAGTAGATAAAAGCCTGTAATATCTCTTAGGACGTTGGGCAATCGTAAAAAAAGTATGTAGCAAGAACCAATTTATCATCATGTCGTCCCACGCACGCGCCGGGCAATACAAGCAAACACAAAATAGAAAAAAAGAAAAACATCCTAGCATCCCATGGAGTGTAAAACCCAACGATAGAGATGGTGTACAGTCCATGAATAACTTATTTATATTCACATTATCTACATTATGGGACTTCATCTGGCGTGTCTCGACTTACAAAGTTACAAAGCCAAAAAGATGTAGTAGAGCCTATTTGGAAATGTGAGTGCGTCCGTCTATCGCCATTGTTCAGTATGAATGCGAGTTTTGGAGGATGATAATTTTAATATTTCTGACGCCATTAATAAAGTGTAGTAAGTATTAAATCGAGGTAAATGAACTTTCCCGTCTATACTTATACTGAAACAAACAAAGATAACCACAATATAAGTGAAGCAAACACTGTTATCTATGTTGGTTATCTAAAGTGCACCTGTTATGTAACAAAATTGAAGGCTGTGTTTTTATGATGTTCATGCAATGTAGTGAAATGAAGTTATGAATTTAGGTGGTTTTGTGATGGAGATGAAGGAAATGAATTTACAAATTGTCCTCGACATCTGTTCATGATTTCTAATAGTGAGTGCAACTTTCATTGCAAAATATTAATGGTAACAACGGCAATGAATGTGAATAAAATTTGTGATTTTGTTGCAAAATTTGTGGATTTTGGAAATGAAAATATTAATAATAATGTCATGCTTAAATTAATATAAATTAATTGAAAGGTGAAGGTCTGACGACCAGTTTTTACCGATGCTAATGTTAATATGGCCTATAATTTGTAACTAATGTAAATGTCAATACATAATATTGCTAAATCAGTCCGAATCTATGTTAGACGTTGAAGATCCGATGTGCTTTCTATTTTCAACTTAAACGGTTGTGGTGCATACGGCTTTTGCACATTTTAGTATGATTTATGGTAAAAGTGAGCCGCAGTTTCTTCAAGTGAAACAAGTCATTAGCGCGTTGCAAGAACCGGTGCGCGCGCACGAGGCGCCACCCGGAACGGAGTGCGCGGTGAAAACGGCGGGAAACCGCAATAGGAGCGCCCGCGCCACTGCAGCCGCGAGAACCGTGTCAGTAGTGTGAAGAGCTAATTGCGCTCTGCCACCGCCATCGGCGCATCCAACTTGATAAACGACGACTCACTCAAACATTTCCCTACATCATTCTTCAAAAATACCAGATAAAGTCCCGTGTCAGTTTCCTACGCTATTGTTAACAATAAATTAATATAGAATCTACAGGAAACCGATTCGGAGATCTCGAATTTGGATGAAGTGAGACGCTCCGTGCATGCATCGCTGTAACAATTTGAGTCCAGCTCAAATGGTGAGCGCAGCGCTATTTGGACTTACTGACAGCACACACGCGGTCCACTTTTAAACATATTTGCAGAAGTCGATCACAAAATGCCTCAGGCAGTAACTAGGGCTAAATCACAAAGCTTTCGCGAGAACTCGCCGGCTGCGAAAGCCGAGGAGCAACCCGCATCGGACACATCCTCACTCTTATGTTTACCATCCTTATTAACACTACAATCATCTTTGTCACTCTTCACCGCACTGTTCACTTTTCGGTCATAGGTAGCGTTAGTACATCCGTGGTCAGCACTTTCACTTTTTTCGGCAAAGAAAGAACGACGCTCCGAGTTCGTAGTAGCCGGGGGCGAGGTCGAAAACAACTTAATCTCAAGATCGCGATGGCCGTTGATCGAAGTGACGATTTCTGATGATATTTCCAAAGCCAGTGGTGAGCGAGGCGCTTGAGGAGAACTGGCTCGTCTCGTGGGCGGAAATAATGAGTAGAGGTTAGGGGCTGAAAAGTTTTCGCTATTACTAGAATCTTTACGCATTGGGACACGCGATGAAGGATCGCTCCAACTGCGTCTCAGAGTGGCGTCAGCTCCTCTCCTGCCCATTGGCCCAACCACTTTCATCGAATCTTCTAGTTTTGTAGGCGTGAAATTAACACTGGAGTTTTCTTCAAGCAAGTACGCAATTGAATCGGCGTCCCATATTTGTCCAACAGGATCACAGTACCGGCACTGGCATGAGCTTACAGCGGACTCTGCAGGAGAAACTGCCTCTGCGAGGCCAAAACGTGTCGCCTCCAATGCTTCTCCGAGCGCTGACACATGATAACTTTCTGGTACAGGATCCGGGTACTCGCGCACTTTAACGTCTAGTCTGTACGGCATAGCCAATTCACCACAGTAAGTTTCTTCATAAATACCGTGCGATGCATTGGCAATCGCCGACACTCCACAATGATCCACATCACCGATTTCCAAATTTGCCGTCGCCAAATCATGCGGTACAATATTGTTGGGTTTCCTATCTTTTTTACGTCGTTTCCTGGGTTTTATGATCCTCGGCAACATAGTCTCGGAATTATTGGAGCCGGAACTTTCATCGCTGGCTACACTGACCGCATCCGTGTTATTGTTGCGTCCGCCTCGGGTGGTACGTGCTTGTTGCTGTTGATTACGTTGCCGATTGCCCTCGGGAGTCTCCTCACACCTGTCCCTGTTGACATGCTCCCCATGGTTGACCGGTCTTTGGTTGCGTTGTTCTGGTGCTGTCGTAAACTTTCGCCGGTCGTATCGGTTTTGTATGATGAGAGGAGCTCCCTGAGCGTGCATTGCAAGCTTCGAGATGGGAGTGTGCCTCGTCTGCGGTGCCCGACTCGCCATGGAGATGAGCGGTGCACCGAGCCAAGCATTCGGGTGCGGCACACCATAAGGAGGGTAGAAGGGTGGCGGAAATCCCGGTGCGGTGGCCCCATACTGAGGGCGAGCGGGTTCGCGGCGCCCTACGGCGGCGCGCTCGCCCGGACTCATCGCACCTAAAGGGGTGCTTAACCCATATTCGTTGAAATAAGTTTCACTGTCACAGTAAAAGTCCGGGTGGCGGCGCGATGTCGTAATCGTGCACTAACATCTGAATCGGTGAGCGAGGAGCGCGCGTCTAGTCGCGCCGGCCGTCAGCAGAAGACTGCCGGAGTGAATGAGCGAGCGGGCGCGAGTAGCGAGTGGCAGCTCGCGCCGCCACCGCTTCGCGACACGCGACTCTATCACCGGCGGCGTCGTTGCACCGGAAAGTTAACAGCCCTAATCGTTTTACTATAAACCAGCCCTCCTGTTTACTTTCCAAATAGCAACTATTATATTAATTTGAACATAAACCAATTAAACATTGAACAGCACAACAAAAATATGTCGTGACCATTTAAAATTGTTGTTATCGATTTGTATGTTAAGTTTAATGTCCATTGGCAGTTAACAGTTAAACATAAAGGATTTTACGGTTTTTAAATTACTAAGTTATACCGCTTACATTACTTACCTAGTAGCACACTGCGCACACGATAACAACGCAATAAAAGCAGTAAAACCATACCTGAAACAAAAAGAAATAATAAATGCAGCGACGGTAAATCAAAATTCTTCAAGCTATCGGAATTTCAAGATTTTCCTTAAAACTGACGGAGTAACAATATTAATAAACTGGGGCGGGAAGCCATTAACAAATTTTAATTTTGATACAAGTCCCAATAAAAATGTAATAACGACAAGAAATAAGAAACACTTTAGAGAAGCCCGTATATATTCAACTACTTCCTTATTTAAGGCGTTTATAACCCCATAAATCGATTGCGCAACGACATGTACAATAAATTTATATGAGCAATGATGAAGAAATAACGTGTTAAGTTATGGCGTTTATTCGTGGTCACATGAGGTGAAAGTTGAATTGATGATTCAGAAAGCTCTCTTAGTAAGACGTTAACTTTGCAATTATACTCGTATGTTTAGATATCCTATACACTTAATCGTCAATTGTATATTTATAATAAAGTTGTGTCTACACTGAATATTTTTGAAATGTTTGTCCGTCAGTCTATTGGTTTCGTTTTAGCTCGAGAACCACTCAGCGGATTCGAATGCGGTTTTCTTTATTATGACCGTAGTGACCCTGGTCAACATATACACTATAAGCGGTAGCAAGCAGAAAACTGTCTATAAATATTTACTATTGTATGTTATGTACAAATGAAAGATTCATGTATTGAAGACTCTTCCACGCGAGGGAAGCCGCGGACGAAAGCTAGTTAATAATATTAAAGGTATTACATCGTATGATGTGAGTGAGACAGACTTTCATGTAGAAAGTCCGCGTCGAGATAATTATGAGAACAACTTTTTCGTCGATGATGCAATAATCGTTTACATAATTCTGATCTGTTTCTTCTTCTGCTAAAAGTTTAAACCAGTTATTTTATTATACAATTATTTAATGCTTGAACAATTTTGACCAACTTTCCATTTTGTTGGTTTATTATTCTAAAATATTTTTGCTTTACTATAAATAACAAAACAAAACAAACAAAAAAAAACAAAACAAACAAAAACAAAACTTGAATACATAGTTCTGTAGGAACATACTCGTACATAAGAAAACAAATTAAACTTAAAAAATTGTGTTAGATATATTTCGGGACGTTCGGGCCCGAAATCATTCACAACGAGGACAAAAAATATTTAATAGATCCATCCATCCATCTGCCTATTTCGTCCACTCTTGGCGGTCCTCCTAGAAGAAATGCCCGTACTCACTCACGCTGGGCAGGCGGGTTGGTGAGCGCGGTGCCGAAACCCTTGCACCAGTGACGCCGCTGCCCGTCACCAGTCTGTTTTATATAAGGCCCGGCAATTGGGGATGGATATACCGCCATCCATCGATCCCAGGCGATGATGGTGGGCCGCCTGGTTTTGTCTGAGAGCTGTTCTCTTACTCTCCCCCGAATAACTTCGGGAGGATTTCCGAGTAAGATGGTGGTACCTCCACAGTCGAGCCCGGCATCAGCTCTACCACCTACAATTGATACATGGTTTAAAAAAAATTAAACATATTTATTTACATCTAACTTATTTACAAGATGTTAAAATGTTATCTTTACTCGTATGCATTAATGCAGACTTTTGTGTTCTTTAGTCAGTTAACGTTTAGTTTATGCAACGATAAAATGGGATGGCGCCGCCGTGCGGTGAATGCCGTTCGTGTCCATTTATTTCACTAAAAGGTATAATGTACAAGGTGACAAAAATGTATACAGCCAAATTCATACTGAAAACTCTGTAAGAGCTTCGATGACATTTATTTTATCGTAATTTATGTGTATTACGTGTAAAACTAGATTGATATGACATCTATGTCATCATAGGACTACGAAACAATAAATATTGATCTGTTATAAAAAGATAACTGTTTTTTTTTTCAATTGATCTATTATAAAAAGATAACGGTGTTTTTTTTTAAAAAGATGACTGATTTTTTTCATATACCCTACATTATATATTATTTTTCATTTTTTTTTTGTATAATGTATGCTACCTTTGAATCTGATTAGTATATACGGCTTTAAGATCAGTTGTACCGATTTTCATGCTTTTACACCATTTACAGCTTTTTTTGGCGCACCGCTAGGACTAAATCTAACAATTTTGCAGCAGACTGCACTTTCATAGTTTGGAAAGCGGCCACAGACGACAATTTCTATCCTGGGATTAGACCGGTGTCCGACCACAGAGTGCAACATTAGCAGAGCAGTGAAAGTTATCGTAAGATACGTTGACCTTTGGCAGAGTTCGCGTGTGGATTAGATATAAATTATGTAACATGTATGACGGAGTGCTATTCGGTTAATTCGAATACATCAACGTATCGACTTCGTTTCATGTCTTCAGATTTCCATAATAGCTCATTATATATATAAAAACGCGAATATTTTTTATTTATATAATTGTCAACTTAAAAAAATACTTCCAAGTTTGCATAATTATAGTGTCATTCAGAAAAAAACACACCATCAGAAATGTATCATTTAATGAAGCAAAAACGTGTTAATATTTCCGATTTCCGGTAAAGCACCCTAAGCAATATACTCGAAATTATTTTTTAAGAAAATGTAACCATTTTTAAATTTGCTTCACACTGAAAAAGGAAAACTGCAAGATTTTGAAACAAAAATTATAGAAGTCACTACAAATAAAACGTTCTTTACCAATATTCTCACTATCTACAACTAATATTATACAGAGGTTAAGTTTTTTTTGAACAGAGGTGCAATTGTGTAAGCCAATCGTATTCAAATTCGATTGTCATATGGCTATTTCAACAACAAAACAAGACAATCGTATTCATTTGACAGACAAAAATGTACGATTTCAGTTGTCAAACGGGCTAATTTGCTCAGCCGAATATCCCTATGACAATCAATTTGAATACGATTATCGTACACAACTGCACCTCTGGTAAGACTCTACTTGGACATAATACATATAGTTTGCTGACTGGGGACGGGCAGCAGGGACAAAGCCATTAATCGCGGGCAAATTCTAAACTACGGAACTACTGAGCCGATTTGGGAAATTGACTGTTGTAATGGTTGGACTCTTCACTTGTACCATAGCCTACAGTTTCTTCGCCGGGTACGGGTAGTGAAACTACAAGCAAACGGTTAGTACCTATATAATAAAAAGTTGACAAGTCGAGAATAATAATTAAATTTATTATTATTTTGGTTTCTTTTCTTTTAGATTTATTTTTAGTTTTACTGTTAGTTCTTCTATTATTGTATTGCTTTTTAGAGTTCCTTAGTCCGACAAGGAACCCTTATAGTTTCGCCATGTCCGTCTGTCCGCAGCTTAGCTCAGAGACTATTAGTACTAGAAAGCTGTAATTTGGCATGAGTATACATATTAATAACGCCGACAAAACGGTAAAATAATATAATGAAAAAAATTTTTTTCACCTTTTTTTCCCATACACGTAAATTTGGGATGAATATTTTTTTTCTCATCTTACCCATAGTGTGGGGTATCGTTAGATAGGTCGTACAAAAACATTGTGGGTGTGTGAAAACCATTTTTCGATTTAGGGATCCATTGGCGAAATATTAAGCTTTAAAGTTCTAATTTTGGTTAGAGTCAACCCCTGCCGGCTAAACGTTTGTTTATGGATATGTGAAAAAATTCACAGAAGTAGTATATATAATGAATTTAAAAGAAAACTATCATAGCTAAGTAGGCTTTTCAGTTTTACGAGTACAGGTCGCGGCAAACTTTTAATCCCCTACAAACACGACAATGTACCTATGGGCCGTTCTTCGGGAGAGCAACTTCCGTTCCGAGCGGACTAGAAGTTTGGCGCGATCTGTATTACTCGTAGTAGACCAACTTATAAAATGTACGGAACCCTACACTGCGCGTAGTCCGACACGCACTTGGCCGGTTTTTTAGTTTTAATTTGAATTAAGATATTCGGTACATGTTTACTTATGTAGCAGTATTTTTTTAAGTATGTTGTTGTGTCTGCCTGTTATTGGGTATGCACTCTCATTGAATCGCTTAGGCTATTTTATACTAATATCTGTTAGCAATTCTTGTATAAAAAATAAGTGAACAACTCAAATCCGAATATTGGTATCGGTAACAGCACTGAATGCGAACCAAGCCGCTACTCTCACTCTTGCCGGCTGCCGGCTTCAGTTAAGTGCAATGTATCGTGATGATTACGAAATCTCAAATAACGCACATTTACATACGTTTTAGTCAAAGTGAGAGCTCAGACGCTGCACGAGATATAACGTATTGAAAAGTGTTGTGGCAACTTATGTCAGCTCGAAAACTTACACAGACTTAGTGTAATGAAAGCCTTTTCGTAGACCTTTTAGTAGATAATGTTAGAAGAAAAAGATTTTTGAACAACATGAAACATTAGGGGGCAAAGCAGACACAAGAAAAGGCAACTAAAACTAGAAATGTAAATATTAATCCTATAACAGATAACAAACAGTCAATTGTAATGTATGTGTTAATGGATTACAAATGGGACACGAACAATGATACAATACTTTGAGTCACAATGTGTGTTGCAAACTCTAATTATAAACAGAATCAATATCGCTTAACAAAAGATGTCTATTCATTAAATTGTTAGGACACCGCAAAATTGAGATAGCCGGTTAATCTTAAGTTTAGTTTTGTGCATTAGCTAATGTTTGAAATCGGTTTATTTGATCTTTAGCCGGCTAAACTTAAGGGGCTATTTCGATAAAAATTGCACTTTTTGAAGTTGTATACCTGCTTTTCACACTAATTTGATAAATCAGTATATAAATTTCGGAACTTTTTTCTAGTCTTGTTTTGTTTTAGTGTACAAAAACGCGATTGCGTAACTTTTGCTCGATAGAAACAATTATTGAAACGAGGTCTTTTTCTACACTTTTTTTCATAGTATGACTAACAGGAATGACATACAAACCTGAACGATATTTTATTAGATAGATTTTAACCATACCTAAATTTTCTCAGTTGGAAATTTTGATAGCTATATTAGTTCATTTTATATTAATTTAAAACCAACATTTTGCTATTTTTTCCGGAATCCGTCCCTCTCGCACTGCGGGGCGTTCCGCATGGAGTAACAGTGACCTTTGCAAGCGCGACATATCCTCTTACATATATTAATTCTATCTCGCACTGCGGGGCGTTCCGCATGGAGTAACAGTGACCTTTGCAAGCGCGACATATCCTCTTACATATATTAATTCTATCTCGCACTGCGGGGCGTTCCGCATGGAGTAACAGTGACCTTTGCAAGCGCGACATATCCTCTTACATATATTAATTCTATCTCGCACTGCGGGGCGTTCCGCATGGAGTAACAGTGACCTTTGCAAGCGCGACATATCCTCTTACATATATTAATTCTATCTCGCACTGCGGGGCGTTCCGCATGGAGTAACAGTGACCTTTGCAAGCGCGACATATCCTCTTACATATATTAATTCTATCTCGCACTGCGGGGCGTTCCGCATGGAGTAACAGTGACCTTTGCAAGCGCGACATATCCTCTTACATATATTAATTCTATCTCGCACTGCGGGGCGTTCCGCATGGAGTAACAGTGACCTTTGCAAGCGTGACATATCCTCTTACATATATTAATTCTATCTCGCACTGCGGGGCGTTCCGCATGGAGTAACAGTGACCTTTGCAAGCGCGACATATCCTCTTACATATATTAATTCTATCTCGCACTGCGGGGCGTTCCGCATGGAGTAACAGTGACCTTTGCAAGCGCGACATATCCTCTTACATATATTAATTCTATCTCGCACTGCGGGGCGTTCCGCATGGAGTAACAGTGACCTTTGCAAGCGCGACATATCCTCTTACATATATTAATTCTATCTCGCATTGCGGGGCGTTCCGCATGGAGTAACAGTGACCTTTGCAAGCGTGACATATCCTCTTACATATATTAATTCTATCTCGCACTGCGGAGCGTTCCGCATGGAGTAACAGTGACCTTTGCAAGCGTGACATATCCTCTTAAGGATAACCGTTAACTTACTTGTACGATTAAAAATGTAAAAGCGAATGGAAAGATGAAATAATATAGCGATAATTCTACAAAAATTAACAAACAGGTGCGATAACAAGAAGGATTTTTGCGTAAATCATGAATTCTGTTAAAACTTGGATGGGTCAGCTCCCAAATTTAGCGAGCTCCTTCTAGCTTTCTTTAAAAAAAGCCCAGAAACTAACAAAATCTCTGATGATTTCAGATTTGTTCAAAACTTACTAAGATAATCAAGCCGAACCTGAAGGTTTTAATTTTAGTATTAGTGCTGTAGAAACCAAAAATGTTCTTCATTCCACAATATAGGTAGTTTTTTAGTGTTAATAACAGAAGCTATATTACTTTGCAATAAATTAAGTTTCGACAGCAAAAAAATTCAAACCTTCTGAATCTACTTTGATGTAATTGATTTGTATTTTTTTTTTGGTGTGTCAAAACGAGTTATTAGTTTTGTACGACGTACAGTCAGCAAAAGATAAAGGTATACAGGCCCATCACAAACCTTGATCCTAAGGTAAGTGATAGATGAGATAAGGTATACTAGGTCAATACATACACACATGTACTATTGATCAAAGATCAAATCAATCAAACAATCAATCAATCAATCAAGATTAAGATCAAAGCGTTTGCGAAGGCCTGTATCCTTTATCTTTTGCTGACTGTACACTGACTGAACAAACATATTTTTAAACAACTTCCTGTTTGCATCTCAAAAAACCAGTAGTTACGTACACCGAATGTCACAATTACCTGCCACATCTCATCTTTGCCCGCCATTTATCGACATTAGCACCGCTTTCCATTTTTACTCGCGTCGAGAGCATAAACAACAATTCATTTGTCACTTCAGTCGGAAGTTTTTATAGATTTCTATCTTTTACTGAAATGGCGAAAGCACTGAGAAAATTGACATCGCCGCCGTATTGTCGGAGAAAGTTCGATTTTCGACATTAAGTCTTTATCGCTAGGTTGTTAGTTCTTGCTCAATGGCTACGTTGCGATTTGGGAACCCCATTTAACCCGTTCAGATCGGCACCGAAACTACGCCGATTTCAGTTGGGGAAAGTACCTATACCTAAAAATGGTGGCCTAAAGTTCAAAAAATAATGTTGTAGGCGCTTGTGGTGAAAGTGGCAATTTTGATGCTTTGTACTGGTATTTGGACAGTGGTGCTATATAGTGCAGGTATGAGCTTTAATACCTAACCCATTTCATGAAATATTTCGCAAAATATTTATTACTATACTATTACATTTTCATCAATAATATTATATACAGAATTAGTAAGTTGAAGTGGGCAGGCCATACTTGTCGCCGACATGATGGCCGTTTGGGCCGAAAGGCTTTAGAATGGAGACCACGTACAGCAAAGCTTAGTGTAGGCCGACCTCATGCCCGCTGGACCAACGACCTGAAGAACGTTACGGGAGATGGCTGGATGAGGAGGACGGAGGACCGACATGAGTGGCGAAATTTGGGAAAGGCCTATGTCCAGCAGTGGACGAACACGGGCTGATGGACGGATGGATGGATGAATTATATACAATAATAAATATAGATGT
Organism: Ypsolopha scabrella; assembly: GCA_910592155.1. Lineage (NCBI taxonomy): Eukaryota > Metazoa > Arthropoda > Insecta > Lepidoptera > Ypsolophidae > Ypsolopha > Ypsolopha scabrella. The sequence goes on along the minus strand of OU342968.1, from coordinate 8,835,918 downwards.
ATACGGCGAATAAAAAAAAACATAGAGGGCGTGTTTCTAACAGCCGTGATTGGCTGATAGGTATCGTGGCCATATCGTAGAATTGATAATTCGGTTGTTTTGTAAATTTGATTTGAATGTGCAATTTTTGTCTGGATTTAAAAAAGCAGATAAATTTAGGTAAGTATTTAATTTCAAAAATATTTTTTTTCTTGTTTTTAAACCGATATTTTAAGTATTTTAGTATTTACAGGAAGTGACGATATTAGGTTGAATGACCGCATCTTTGTCAAACTAAGATGAGTTCAGGAAAAATAAATATGCCTGTGGAAATGAGTGATGATGACGTCACTGACGATCAAATGAAAAACAACGCTTTTGAAAACTGGTGATAGTACTTGTCCATATGAACAACTTTTACTATGAAACCGAACCTGAAATCGTGAAAAAAATATCAGCTGTTTCATACATTTATGTCGACGAGGTATTTAACTTTTCTATGGAACAGTTGATATTTTTTTCACAATTTCAGGGTTTGCTCCATAGTAAAAGTTGTTCATATGGACGAGTACTATCACTAGTTTTCGTTAACAAAATGACTTAAATTTCACGTTGTATTAAAGAAATGTACGCACATTTGAAATCTATCTATGAAAGACATTTAAGGAAAGCTATTCCTCGAAACAGTTTTGGTGAAAAAAAGAAGAAGCCAATTTCATGATCTGCTCAAATATCATGAAGTCAGTAAAAACTAAAGGGGTCGCGTCGCATCGCTCCGCTCCACTTCGCTCGGCTCTCGAATTTATGATCACAAGCAATGAAAGACGCTCGTCGTCGCTTCTATTTTTGACTTTTTGTTGGAAGCTCACTGGATATATTGCATTAAACCACATAATTTATTCCCTTACTTTTAGTTTATTATCAGTATGTTCAATTTATTACATTTAAATAAGCCCAATTTTCGTTGTATTTTCCGGTATAATAATATGATTTTATTTACAATCTATACTAATAATTAAGTATACTCGTACAAGCTAGAAGGGGTGTTCATAAAATAACCGTCAAGCCGAAAATTGTCGATGTTTTAAAACCACTTCCACTCGAACGAAGCTGCGGGCAAAGGCAAGTAACTAATAAGTGTATAAAGTACCCTATTGCTCAAATAAAATAAAGCTATTTTAGATTTTTAATAAAATAAATAGAAAGAAAGAAAATAAATATATAGGCGCGTGTACAAAAAAAAGATACTTGAAGCTAACACGGTTGAAAAGGTTTACTTAAGTAATAAAAATAACAACACGACAAAAGGATATAGCTCAGCTACGTGCCATCCAAAACATGCTTTGGTTGGCGCTGGTTTTCAGCTACCTCCGTTACAATTGCATGATAAATGATAAGGTATGTACGAGTTAGTTAACAAATTTATTTACTAAATTGAAAAAACAATAACAATTTGCAGAAATGGCTTAAAAATAAATGAAAGAAAATAAAAACAAAACAAAAAATGCGTAACAAGACAATAAAAAGATAATTAGTACATACAGATATAGAATCAATAGTCTTGGCCATTGTAGGCTTTCTATCTATTAATCTATAGATTTTTTTTCATTTTAAATAAATAAATTATTATATTATTATTATTATAATTTATTACAGAACGGACAAGAGAACTGACCATGAGTATTTACGGAAATTTTGAATATTATTATAGTTTATAATTTCATTAATATTTTTGATATTATGACGTCATTTATAAAGATGTACAGTTTCTTTGTTGAAGAAAGCTGGTCAAGTGCAAGTGGGACTCGTGCTCTGAGGGTTCCGCATATACACCGTTTAAAACACGCACTTATTCTCTTGCAATTATTATTGTCCAACTTAACTTGACACCTACGATCCATTAAGCCCCATGTGTCCAAAGGGTCTACTTAAGTCTAAGTAAGTCAACTGGAAGTACAAAATAGGTCTTATAGTGAATTAATTTGTTTTAAAAACTTTTTCGCGTTGAGTTAGAAGCCTAATTTTCTAACAGCACTATGAGGCCGAAGACTTATGTAAGAGGTATTAGTTTGAGCTTAATATCTCTAACGGGGCTCGAGAAAAGGATCTTGACGGACGGACAGACAAGACAGACGGACTACAAAGTGATCGTATAGCGGTCCCGTTTCTTAATTTCGATGTACGGAATCCTAAAAATATCCTTTCTAAATTTTAAGATTTCCAACCCAAAATAACAGGCAGGGTAGACGTCGTTAATCGTTATATCTATGGCGTTGTTACCCCGTTATTTGCGTGATCCATATTATAATTCTACTCTATTTCCTTTTTTTTTTCGCTGGCGACGCATGCTATGTTGTACGCATTTCCGGTGATGGCGTCTACAATAACGCCTTCCGAATGGTTGATTGGTTACTAATAGATGCGCCGTTTAGTCTAATGATTGCGTGCACTTTTATTTCCTTTTTTGTTGCCGTTTCCGAGAAGTTGTTGACATTTTGGAATGCAAGTCGCCGATTTGTGAGTGTTCAGTATTTAAAAAACCGGCCAAGTGCGTGTCGGGCCACGCGCAATGTAGGGTTCCGTAGTTGCCCGGTACATATAAGTTGGTCTACTAATACAAACCGCATACATTATAGGGGACCAAAAGTTTGGCGCGACCTGTACTCGTAAACCTGTAAAGATTAGATTAGATTTATTTATTGATAACAAATAATGTTACATGTCAAAAATAATTAATTAATACTTACAGTATAATTGTTATAAAAATAACTATTAAATTACATAATAAAAATAAAAACAAATTATAATAATCAAGTTATGTCAAAAAGGATTTTTATGCTATGTAGGTACGAGTACGTACCATCATCTGTCCATAAACTCCTTGACTGTGTAAGGCGCAAACTCGACTAGCAGTCTTTTAAGCTTGCATTTAAAACTAGTAAGTGATGGAGCGTTCGTAATCTCAGTAGGCAGCGAGTTATACACGCTACACCGAAAACGCGAGTACATTTGTGTGTTTTATGCTATGTAGGTACGAGTACGTACCATCATCTGTCCATAAACTCCTTGACTGTGTAAGGCGCAAACTCGACTAGCAGTCTTTTAAGCTTGCATTTAAAACTAGTAAGTGATGGAGCGTTCGTAATCTCAGTAGGCAGCGAGTTATAAACAGCTACACCGAAAACGCGAGTACATTTGTGTGTTTTATGCTATGTAGGTACGAGTACGTACCATCATCTGTCCATAAACTCCTTGACTGTGTAAGGCGCAAACTCGACTAGCAGTCTTTTAAGCTTGCATTTAAAACTAGTAAGTGATGGAGCGTTCGTAATCTCAGTAGGCAGCGAGTTATACACGCTACACCGAAAACGCGAGTACATTTGTGTGTTTTCTCAAAGCTTACTTAGCTGTGATAGCTTTCCTTTTATATTCATTATATATACTACTTCTGTGAATTTTTTCACATTTCTATAAACAACCGTTTAGCCAGCAGGGGGGGATTTTCACTTTAAAGCTTAATATTTCGCCAACGGATCTCTAAATCGAAAAATGGTTTTCACACACCTATAGTGTTTTTAAACGGCCTATCCAATGATACCCCACACTATGGGATAGACAAGAAAAAAAAATTATCCTCAGTTTACGTGTATGAGAGGTAACCTATAAAAATTTTTTTCGAGATTTTATTTTACCATTTTGTCGGCGTGATAAATATTTATATTCATGGCAAATTACAGCTTTCTAGTCTCTGCGCTAAGCCGCGGACAGACGGACATGGCGAAACTATAAGGGTTCCTTGTCGGACTACGGAACCCTAATAAAAACCGGCCGTCAAGCTCGAACAATTAGGGTTTCATACTTAATACAAGTAGTCAAAATACCAAATTAAACTTTGTTTTCGGCTACTTTTTCACTGTTGAAACAATTCGCAGTTTACGGTAATCTATGACTCAATATTATAATAACTTTATCAAAGTTTTGATTTTGGTTTTAGGAGGTTTTGGCACACGATATAATAATTAAAACTTGGATTATGCAGCAGGCTCCTTTAATTTTTATTTTCTAATAATCTGGTGATATTGTACGTACGCGTCAACAAGACCTAACATTACGCCAAATTTCAAATTCCTTCGTTACATGGTTTTAGAGAAAAAAACGATGACACAAGAGCGATTTTGCGAGCGTGTTTTTATTCCTTTTTAAAATACAGAACCCTAAAACAAAAAGGACTCACTTATGAAAGTGGATCATAACAAAAATATCTGGCTTATTTTGAAATAAATTATGGTAAACATGATTATCATGTTACACAATACACGACAAGCTACTCGTAGGTCGGTGTTTGGTTTAGTGAACATTTTGACTTCGTCAGACCATAGACTAAATAGTTATGGTCAGACGATGGCACAGGCGAAGGCTTACCTTATTACATCCCTCTCGAACATCATCGATAGAAAGTCAAAGAGAGAAAAGCTTAGTCCTATGTCTCGAAGGGTCTTTACAGTTTTTATGGTATTAGCAATTACAAATAAAGTTATTAAGAAAATGAAGTTGGAAGCTGCTTATAATAAACATTACACTACGCTTTTTAACATAAAATAATCGCAGAATTTTTGTTGATGGTAAGAATAAGAAACTGTTTTTTTATATTTCGAAGTTGTCAGTTAAGTAAAAACTACCATTTACGGTAAAAATACGATAAATTATGAATTAAAAAATTTAAATTTAAAAGAGAAATTATGATTTATTTGTTTTTTTTTTTTAGGATATCATACCTCAAAACGAAAAAACGGAACTTATACGATAACTTTGTTGTCCGTCTATAGTACTGAGTCTGCAGTATGAATTTGGTCGGTTGATTTAATTTCACCTAGTGACTGTGACTCACGGCCCAGTCCATGCTAATAGTTTTGTACAAGACGGAATAAATTACAAGACGCGAACATGAACAGAACCTAAAACTCGCATGAATCATATTGTTATTGTAGACGAAAAATAACCCCTCCGCACACCATTACGAAGTTATAGACTGAAAATAAAACACCGGACAAGTGAGAGTGGAACTTACGCTGCACGGGTTCCGTATTACCCGGTATTTTCTAATTAGCGGTTACGAAATTGCAAAATATTTTAGTTTTTCTTTGATTTGTACACTAAACACTAATTGTATTCCAAATTTTAAGCTTCTATGTCTGCTAGAAGTGCCTTAGAGTTTTGATGATCGGTCAGTCATTGAGTGAGTGACAAAATTGAGACACTTTGACTAGTTATAATGTTCAAATTGAATGAAATTTGAAATATACCATGCCTGCTTGGTGACAGAAAATTCATGCTTCTAGTTTTATCCACAACGAAGTTATTGAGGGTCGAAAATGGCCTGAACTGCTTCAAGAAAAGGATAGTGCGGCCGTGCCGCTTTTTAGCTCGACTTGGCGGGCGGGGGGGGCACTGCCATGACCCCAGATTTTCACGCAAATACCAAAAGCATTCCGGGACCTGAACATTATGCGTGTGCGACGTACGACTATTTCCTGTTTGAATTACGTAACCAACTAACTAAGCAGTCATCTAAATACTTTGGAGTCGATCTATCTATAGCTTAAGGTGAATGTATACTCAAACTGCAATATTAGAACTGTCTTTGAAGGCCTACTACTTCTATAAGTGTCGTCCAAACACTTCAAAAAATAGATAATAGGCATATCAAAAATAAACTAACTTTACTTTGGACAAAAACAAATCGAAAGTTTCTTATGATTCAAGCAAGAATTTTCTTAATTCCTTCTGAATGCTTGAAGCGGTTTTAATTATTCTTTCACCATAGGTACTAAAGAAAATATATGAATCTACAAAACAATTGTTCAAATTTTTTTTCCGTCCTTCGCTTCCATTTGAAAAGTCGTGAAAAGTATGATCGTCGTAACATTCAGTTTGCGATAAGCGCTGGTATTCATGTTATTTTAATGTCTTTTCCGCCGATTTTTGTACTGACACACATCGAGTTTCTCATTTAGTAGGCCTACCATGAGTTTTGCTTACTATACACGTTAAAATACACGTTAAATTGTACAGCGCCCCTAGCGGCTTACTACAGGAACCATCATTTCTCAAATATTTTACGCAGACGGTAACGTGTATAGTAAGGAAAACTCATGGTAGGCTAGGCCTACCACCATTCTTTTGCAAATGATTTGACCTCTTTATACAACATAACATTAACTTTCTCCTTCACTTCAGTAAAGTAGCGTCTATGTCTTCCTCTTTTACCCTCGACTTTCCCTCTATGATGTTTTTAAGAAAAGTCGAATCAAGTATCTTATCAGACCTTTGTAGAGTTACGCAGCATATGATAATGACGAAATAAATTGACCACAAGACCAGTCGAAAGAAAGACTTACTCGTATGTCGACAAAATATGCGACATACTGGAAAAAGATAAAGTCTAAATCAACCCGGAAAATATCCTACTCTAAGTATTATTTGAACGTGGAGAAGGCGAAATAGGTGTGCGTATTTCTATGGTTTTCTATCCCAAACGGAACTCCGAAAGCAGCAGAAAGTCACCGAAACGCTGCAGAAGGGACGAAATAAGGGTACAGCCTACACCGACCTCCAGACTGCGTCCCGCCTCTGAAGGGCAAAGCGCCCTTGCACTTCACCTAATGTCCGCCGACGGGTGGTTAACGCTTTGTCCTGTGATTTGTCTTCGAACTTATAATAAAACTCCATATCTATACTAATAATACAGTAAAAATGTCGTGTTTGTACGTTAAATATTTTTGTGAAATTTTGAATGAAATGGATTATTGGTTTTGTACTTAGACCAAAACTACAAGTTTTAGAATTTGTGTCTGTCTTGCATTCTGTCTGTATGTATGTTCCGTTTTAAGTCGAGAACCACTTAACGTATTTGAATACGGTTTTCTTTATTATTATCGTAGTCATCCTGGTCAACATATTACAAGGCGTGTTCATGAAATAACCGCCAAGCCACTATCCTACCTAAAACTACAAGTTTTAGAAAGTATTGTATTGCAGTACCGCGTTATATACTGCAGTAATGGAATCAAAAACACTATAACAAATTTTAAATTTTAGTGCATCCGTAGCAAAGTTACTGGTAGTGTCTTTTCAGATCCTCCCCTTACGACTGTAGCGGGGGCCCGGTTTAGCATTGAGCTATCTATTCGGTGATAATAGCAGTTTAATGGCTCATTTGTTATGTTTGCTGGTATTCATGAGGTTATTTTGGAGCTTCAGGTTCATTTATTTTGATATACTGTAGATTTGAGTTTAGTTCGGTGGTAGAAAGTCACGATTCTAAACTAAAGGGACTGCAATCGAGTATTGAATCAAAGTCACCTTAGTTTGCTGCCGAATATGGTTGCCAGTCGAATCAACACGAACTTATCTGATCTTTAGATACCCTGTCGAACGCTTATTTATGCAATATGGCTACGGCAACATCTCTGTTTACTGAAACGACCTGTTATCCTTCAAATCGAATTGTGCAACCGACTAAAGTTTTTATGCCATTGGCATAAGAACATCGCTGTCTTACGCCCAGGGCAAATATTAGTTTCACTATTTATTTGACTGGCTGTTTTTATTTTATTTATTTATTTGATAGGAGAAAAACAGAAATAGATACATGTTTGACAATAACAATGGTGATAACATTAGTTTAAGTATATCTATTCCCTTAACATTCTCACAAATTACATAAAGAGATAAAAATGAAGCAGATGAAGAAGATAAATGGTTTATGACAATATTGGCTATAAACCCAAAGCCAAAAATACAGACTAAGCAAAAAACCTACAGCATGCACATGCAAACTTAAAATAAAAAATCATTAAAACTAAAAATTAATAAAGAAAAAGATACATTTTATATTTACCTAAGAATAAGACATATATTTCTGCTTTACCCTATTTCTTTTGTTTTATTTCCTTTTTTTTTCTTTTCTATGAACGCTTTCTTTACTTTATTTTTATATCTGTTACGAGAGCAGTTAAAGAAATCTATATTTAAAACATTATCATTGTAGTAATTGCACATACGATGTATCGGAGCTCTTTTTCCATTCTGAGTTCTAGTTCTTCTGAGATGAAAGAGATATTTGGGTCTGTTACTACGATGACGGAGACTGGGTAGTTGGAAGTTAATCTGACTTAAGAGGTCTGCACATTTATATTCTCCAACACATATATTTCGAAGAATTACTGAATCAGTCACATGTCGGCGATCTGCAAGAGACATGAGCCCAAACTTGGCAAGAAGATCGCTGTAGGACAGACGGCTGTGATTAAGACGATAGTTCAAGGCACGTACAAATCTTTTTTGGATCATTTCAACCTTCCGAACATAGATATCAAACACCGGATTCCATATTGCTGAGGCATATTCTAATTTTGACCTCACCAGACTCTGATACAAAATTATATATGTGAGGGGGTTTTTAAAGCATTTGGCTACTCTAAGAATAAATCCTAGCATGCGATATGCTTTTTTTATGATATCTTCAATGTGGAGGTCAAATGTCAATTTAGAGTCAAATAAAACGCCAAGGTCACGTATTTGATTGACAACTTCCAAGGAGTCATTCCCAAGCTTGTAGGGAAAACAGTGTTTATGCCTCTTCTTAGAGAAAGCCATTACTTTGCATTTGTTCTCAGCAAGTACGATTTTATTATCAATGCAGTAAGTAAACAGTCGGTTTAGATCGTCCTGTAATTGCAGACAATCATTATTGTTATCTATACGTTTGTATATTTTTAGATCATCTGCATACATCAAAAACTCAGAGTACTTAAAACATAGTGTAATATCATTAATAAATATTATAAAAAGCAGTGGCCCTATAATTGAGCCTTGGGGAACTCCAGATGTTACAGTAATGTAGGACGAGATATGCCCATTCAAACCAACAGCCTGTTGTCTCATGCACAAGTAAGATGAAAACCATCGCAGCAAATTACCCTTTATTCCATTAAAATAAAGCTTTTGCAGCAGAAGCTTATGATCCACTTTATCAAAGGCTTTTCTGAAGTCTGTGTACACTGAATCAACAGCTACACCATCATCAAGAGCTTTAAAAAGAAAATTTGTGTAGGGTAAAAGGTTTGAAACGGTAGATTTTGATTTCACAAATCCGTGCTGACGAGTATCTAGAAGTGGTTCAACGTAAAGATATACTTTGTTGTGAATTAACATTTCAAATACTTTGGGGATTATTGATAGGAGAGAAATGGGGCGGTAATGTTCAATAAGATTTTTAGCACCTCCCTTATGAATAGGAGTCACATGAGCTATCTTCCATTTTGCAGGGATGATCCCAACGTGAAGACTTACGTTAAAGAGCAAAGTCAATGGAACACAGATTGTAGAAGCTGTATGTTTTAGAAAGAATGAGCTTATTTTATCCGGCCCTGGGCCCTTATTGCTATCGAGATCAAGAAGGGCTTTTTCAACTTCGGACTCTAAAAGATTTATCTCAGACAAAGGAGTAGCCAAAGATGGGCCGTCATTTAAAGCAATAAAATCTGTGTTATAAGCATCGTGATCCACTGGTTCAAAAACGGAAGAAAAGTACTTTGAAAACATTTCACATATATCGGAAGGACTGTGAGAAGATTGATCCTCAAATGTCATTGTAGATGGATACCCAGTATTTGTTTTCTTCAGAGAAGATGTGTATTTCCAGAATGATTTGATGTTAGTCTTTGTTAACTCTTCAACGTTTTTTATATATGTTACATGACAGCTTTTAAGCAATTGCTTTACGCGACAGCGATATGTTGAAAACCGTTGGTAATCAGACAGAGAGCCATAAGTTTTCCAGCGAATCCATGCCTTTTCTTTTGCTCTCAACTCTCTAATTAAGTCACGTGAGAACCAAATAGGATACTTGGCTGGCTTCGTTTTAACAAGAGGGACATCAACGTTCAGTATCTCGTATATAATACAATAAAAACGATTGACTGCATTTTCGATAGTCAGGGCACTAAGTTCGTTCACCCAGTCTATCTTGGAAATTTTGGAATTAATGGAGACATAATTAGCTTTAAAAAAGTTGTATTTTGGAATTTCTACATTTGGAAGAGAATTTGTAGTGATAGGAATAGGTAAAGTTAATGTCAAAGGAGGGTGATAAATATCAACTTTTGAGAGAGGTGCATCGCAAAGTGAAACAATACATGTTGTATTGGAGAGAACAAGGTCAAGTAAACGTCCAAATTGATTGATTATATTATTATATTGTGATAGGTTTAAGAATGACATTAAGGTTTCGAATAGTCGTTCAAAACCTGTCACTGGATCGTCTAGAGATCCATGTGAATTATTATTATAATCGGATGAAAACTTCCACTTAATATCCGGTAAATTATAATCACCTATAAGGACAATATTGTAGTCAGGTATTTCAACACCAATATCAAACATTTTATTAAGGTGACTGTCATATAAATCCTTCTTAGAGTCAGGCGGTATATAACAAGCATTCAAAAATAGTCCTTCAGTACCGAAAGGAAATAACAGCGCTATCTCTTCCACTAACGGTGATTCCCAGTCATGACGGCGTATGACGTTAAACTTATTCTTGACGGCGACCAACACACCACCTCCATCAGTTTTTGATGAGGTGCGTGGATTTCTGTCTTTGCGAAATACTGTGTATCCATCCCCAACAACCTCAGCGTCAAAAATTCCTTCCATTAACCACGTCTCAGTGAGAACCAGAACATCATAATTACTATTCATTATGTTACAGCGTAATGTTTTGAGCTTACTTCGAAGACCACGACAGTTTTGGTAGTAAATGTTAAGATCATGGCTACTTTTCATTTATATTGTAGAAATATCTTGTAGAGACAAAATTATGTCGGGAACTTAACAATAAAACATCGTGAATGATGTTCAATAATACTATGAGCTGGTATACATAGTGTATAAAACAGTAATGTATAATATCTGTGTTGATACTGACAGTAGCCGTTGATTACTGTATTGCTGTAGTTTCTTGGTCTAGTACACTTTTAACGAATGTTTCAAGGGCAGTTATTTTAACGCGGGCGGAATCGCAGGTTAAAGGATCTTAAAGGAGAATGACGCGTAATATACAGCGCCTTGTACCGAACCTAAAGTCGCGGCGTCAAAACCAAACCAAGTTAATTTTAGGGAGACTAGAATGTACGTACCAAATCACCAAGTAACATTTAAATTAGTATCCGCAATTCAAATTTACTATACACTGACACGGGCAATTGCAAAGACTTTATTACCTTTTGATAGAGGCTATCATTGGTTGGCATCCTAATCATAGTCAAGCGGCAACGGAAATGAAAATACCGAAATATATTTTTAATATGATGTTAGAATTCCGGATTTAAGTAAACTCTTTGATCAAAAAGATGTTAATCGGATTTTAAAATATCTAAGTAATTTTAAGACTTTTATTTGGTTGTGACGCCATTTGGTACGATTCCGTGGCATTCTCCTTTATAGTAATTCTGCCTTTATGTTAGATGATACACACATTCACACGCCTATCTCCCAGAGGGAGATGTTCGATCTTAACTCAAAAACCACTAAACTGTATAAGATGTGGTTATCAGTTAACCAGACTTGAGAAAAGTTTCACGACTGGAGCTCAGAATTTTAGTGAAGAAAGTCCGAAAGCGCTTACTTTCGCGCAAGCATAGTCTGGTACGAAATTAGAATGAACCTTTAAACAACCTTAACAGGAGATGTGCAATTATTGTGCATGGCAACTGATACCAATTCCATTGGAAAGTACAGTAGTTTAGTTTTAAGAAATGTTGTGCGTAATATTTGAAAGCTTTGAAGGTATCGAAACGCTAAAGCATTCCAAAGACCGAAAATATTGAAGAAATACTTTTATTCCAAACAGAAACTTATAAAGAGCATTAAGATTTTGCAATTCTAACGAAATGGAATAATACACCGTCTAGAAACTTGGTAATGGCTTCACTTGGTGTTATAGGTACAATTCGAATTCGCACCCTAATTTCAGGACGAAGCGTTTCGCCCTATCAGGTAGTTAGATCTTAATTTGTGACTGTTTTGGGATCTGGATGTAATTTGTTTTTTTTTAAGGACAAAAGGTTTTATAGGGAAAGTCACGCTCATTCAGTTTTAGACTTAAGTGCTTTGTGATAAAAGCTAAAAATTTGTGGAGATTTTAGTGGATTGGATTTAGAGACGATGTAAACAATCTTTAGTTTGCCAATAGAAGAAAATGGCTTGATGGAGTTTAAAAAGATTAACTGATAATAACAATTAATGATGACGACTCCATTGAAGGTATCGAAATATATCGAATATTTTTTTATTTTTTGTTAGTTTCACTATCATCCATTTAACAATTTTAAGGCCAGATACGGGTAAAATAAAATAAAATTATTTACAAGAAAAATCAATGCACTTTGAATAAGGAGCAAGTGAAGAGATGATATGTGTCTAGAAACTGAATTTTCGCTCTTGGGAACAGTCACGAAGAAGGTATTTAAAATCTTGCCCAAAACTGTTTATGATAGTTAAAAAAAGAATTGATTGTACCACAAAAGAGAGAATCAAATATTTTTATACCGTACTCGAAATAAAACTCGTGGATGAAAAATTTAATTTTGTCATTTTGCTATCGTGAACATCTCACCCGCTATATTTCTCTTGTAATCTTTACGTAATCCTAAATTACCATGATTTTTTTCATATTTTTTGGTTGATTAGTTTCGGAAATAAGGGGGACATGCATCTTTTGTGGTTTTTGAAAGATTTCTCGAAATCGGTGCCAGTAAGTATAGAAAAAGTATAGTTATATAATCAGCTCTTTAATATCTACAATTTGATACCCATATTGTATTTTTATAAAATATTTCATTTATTTATTTTACATTTTTTATGTATCTCATTTGTTATCAACTTTTTTTTAATCGCTATAGTTTTCCTGTAATTGGCCAGTATTATGTAGGCAAGTGAATGCTATTTTTGTGGAAAATTTCAAGTCTTTATCTTTAACGGTGCTAAAGTTATGAGGCTGTGACATACGGACGGACGGACAACGGAGTCTCACCATAAAGGTTCCTTTTGTACCTTTTAGGTACTACGGAACCCTAAAAGGGGACGGATTTGCCGCTAAGCAATAACTGAAGCATAGCATAGGCGTCGCTTCACAAGTGTGTGAGTGGATTTACTATGGAATTAGGCTTGCTATGATGTAAATGTGTGCGTGCCGGGCTCGTGCGTACACGCGAGTAGGCTTACTATGGATGGTTCAGTTTCTGGTTGGCGAAACTCCTTCCGACTTGTTTTGTACTTCTATGGCAACGACATTCATTCCCGAGAGTGTCAGATGTGTGTCAGTGTGGACTAAAGTTAGATAGAACAGTCAAAACTCGCAACGCCTTCTATTCACCGACGATTTTAACGTCCCAACGTGAAGGAGGTGAGCTTTATCGCCCAACTTCTGGCATAAACACACGAGCTTTTTCGGGCATGCAGTTTACCTCAGTGTTTTTCTTAACTGTCAGCAAGCATACAAAAAATACATACAAACATATACTCACGCCTGTCTCCCAGGGGGGCAGGCAGTGACTACAGATTTCCATTTGCTACGATCCTGACACACCTCTTTGGCTTAGTCTACACCTATCAATCTAGTCATACAAGCTCTTCTATTCCGGGTACTTTTCACTTTGCCCTTCTTCAGTATGTCGCCTATATGGTCGGAATACGCTTTTCTAGGGCGGCCCGGTCGAGCTTTACCTTCCATTTGCGCAGCATACATTTCTTTCGTCACTCTACTTTCATTCATCTTCTCTGTATGCTCAAACCATACAAAAAATATGCACATTAATTCCTAAAAACTCATTTGTGCACGCTTGAACCGCAGGATTCTAACATGGGTCTCCAAATTCATATTCCGGCGTTCCCGACTAAGTTACCAGTGCTTTTTTGCCCTTAAATTGAGAGTGAAAAGAGCGGAAAAGTGGACTTGGAAAACGTCCCCAATAGTAATTTATGAAAAGGTTATATTATTAAGTGGCCGTGTGACAACGTCGGTGAAGGCCGCGTCGCCGTCGTCCTAAGAATGAAACTCGCCTTGAAAATGCCGAAATTGTCTCGGTGAAACAGTTGGCATATAGTCAACAATATACCTATGCGTGAGTATTTAATAATAATTTATGAAAAGGTATTTAAATTCTAATAAGCTGAACCCCATTTATTTGAATATACGCATTTTGCCGACGATAAACTTTTTTTATTGATTTTAAGCGACGCGACGGTTCACTCCACTTGGTTCTTTACTGTTGTATCATTATTAAGATAACCTTTGTCAAGTTGAGTTGGTGGCTTATAACTGCTAGTGAAATAAGTTTGTGTTTACGGTATGTGCGGAACCCTCGGGGCACGAGTCCTACTCGCACTTGACCGGTTTTACTTCCAAGACATGCCCATTCCAGTTTCTAACATGCAAGGAACTAGCTCGTAATTCTTCGTGTTAGTATAATAATAAATTAAGTAATAAAACTTTTATTGCTGTGCTGATATTGATAGTTTTCTTCGACTTTTTAGATATTGGAGTTTAAATCGTGGGGAGTACTTTATTTATTCCTAATGTGAGGGCTTCTTTTAGTCTGCCGCCTCGTATAGATAATTTTATGTTGTTAGAAAAGGACTGGTGCCCTGAGGGTACCACACATATCGTTCAAAACACAAACTTATTCCACGATCACTTATTTATGAAGGAAGAACGAACTTAACTTGATACGATGTATCAAACACTATTTTTCCAAAGGGTCTAATTAAGTACGCAATCTTTTACTTGGGCACACTAATACTATAAATAAGTTTGTGTGTGTATGTTTGTTACTCTTTCACGCTGAAACGGCTGAACGGAATTGGATGAAATTTAGAATGGATATAGCTTATACCTTAACTTAACACATAGGCTACTTTTTACCCCGGGAGAAAGCACGTCGTTAAACCGAATAACATGCGGGCGGAGCCGCGGGCAAAAGCTAGTTATTTAATATAAGTAGTTTTCAGGTTTTTTCCTAGACCTAAATGTGAACGGAATTTCAAGTTTCTAAGTCAACTGGAAGATATAAGCCCTATAAGCAGAGTTGGCATTGTTTAAAACAAATGTTTAAACAGTGTTTAAAACACCGAGAAAAAAACACCCTTGTTTAAAACACTGTTTAAAACACAAAACACTCATATATAAAACACTGATTTTTAGCATATAAATTATTATTTTCTCCTTATATCGAACGTGTCGTTGTTATTGCTCTTTTTTTTAACGCATCCTTTTCTATTAATCGGTGCGGTTAAAATTCCTTTACTGGCGGGGGTTTCCCCAAACATAAAGACGAGAACGGGCGGTGTCGGTGAGTACTTGTATTTTCTAGCATTTCTACGTTTCGTGTTTATTGGGAAAGCACTTATTATTTTTCACTCAATACATGATTAGATTATGATAATTGATAAGTTGATAACATTCAAAAAACGCTTTTTAATTAATTTTACATATACATAAGTTTTAAACATGTTTAAAACAGCCGCAAAAAAAAACATCAGTAAATATTTGTTTTAAACAGGATGTTTTGATCTTTTAAATAAAACAGTTTTTTTTCCAACCCTGCCTATAAGTTTTCATGGTGAGCAAATAAGTTGGTTGTTCCTACTACTTCCAACAATGATAACGTAAAGAGGGAGGAACTCGTTTATTATGGCGGAATCTCATTCAAATCCGTGACAAGTTAATTAAAATATGTATGTAGGTTTTTAGTTTTGAGTTAACCTTGCATAACGCATTATATTCGATGGAAAGTTATGCACACACACATACATTGCAAGCGCGTGTCGATGGCACACAGCCACACAAAACGGTGTTACGTATCATAGAGTCAACTTTTGGTTTAGAAATAAAATCTACCGTGACCAATTTATAGGTAGACGGTTTTAAGACTATTTTGGAGTTAGTAATAACTTTAGTTTCAGGGTTTTAGAATGTATTTTATACTTCATTATCGTAGCAAGCGACTGCGATGTAAACGCTTCAACTCGCGTTTCTCAAATCGGCCAAAATTCGAGCAGATCCAGGGTTTACGACTTGAAACCTTTTGCGAAAAATTAATTTACTAGAACGTCCCTAAGTGACTTTTGATGTTTTTGTGAGCTTTCCCTTGTTATACTTTTACGTGACGAGATTGCTAATGTAGATGTCTTGTCTCGTTAAGCCTTTATGGACGTTGGGCTATCAAACATTTTATTACAAGCAGGCTTTATTAAAAATTTAATAAAGATATCTAGACCGCCAATGAGAACTTGGAATTTAAATTATATCCATATAGCATACATACTTTAGTAGCAAATGCATTTAAATAATATTTATAGAGATTCGCAAATTATATAATATCATATAATCGTAGTTAATGAGGATTGAGTTTTCTTAACTGCCCGAGGCTACATACTGTACAGACGACAACGCCATCTTTGTTCCTAAAAAGTCGTGAAATGCTCACCCTTTTGAGAGCATTTATATGTGCATTTATCAAGTAGATGCAAAATTTGGAAGAGTCTAACAGATCTCCAAACCGTGGACGGGTTCGAGATTGATTTTTCTCAGGGAATTTGTTACCACCCGAACAACCAACAATCGCTGCTCCAAAAATGCAGAACTATACGACGCCAATTTTGACCAATACCAAAATGGTAAAGACAGACATTTCACAGCAGATCGGGCCGACAAAACTAAGAGCCCACAGATCCGGACAACCAGAAGCTAAACACAAAAGGTTTCGCAACAGCCGGTGCTTGCGCAAATCGCGTGTGACGTCACCTCTGTTCGGTTCCGGCTTCACTTTCGCGCAACACTTTCTCTACGCGCGCGCCGCGTGGCGCCAACGTGTGGCCACCATTGTTATTCCGCGACCGCGAATCGATGACCACAGAATCGACACGATTAGTTATTCGAGACAACACTAGTTTACTGTAGCCATCTTGCTGTGGGACTTTCGTCTAGTAAGAAACAAAAGAAAAAAAAAATGTTTCGTTACGAAAAAATTAAAAAAAATATGTAACAACATCGTCACAATACATCTTTACACAAATGCTTCTCTTGCTATGTTAGACAATCTACGCGAATTACCAAAATATTTTCAAAATGCCACAGTTTGTACGCGGCACACCGCAAAATAAAGGCATTTTGTGTTTTCATATTATTAGTGTTTACACTGTAGACGTCACCTAACAAAATTATTGAGGCAATTTATTATGTTAAAAATACTCGCAGAAATTTACAATATAATGAATTTCAAGATAATTAACTGCTTTAATGGCTACCAAAGATTTCTTTGTTCCTTCACGCATTTAGGGATTTTTCGTTCTAATGAACATAATGGTCAATAAAGATTTTAAGCGTTTATTGAAAGGCATGAAGTAATTTGATACTGAATATAACTTTTGTTGGTTACTTCCGTGCAATGTGCATTATTGTATATATGTGTATCTATAATTTATAAAGGAGCCTTCACGTTTAATAATTTTGTAAAATCAAAAGAATAAGTTAAGTCCCGATGTCAGTCGTCGCATCATGGTCACGGTACTGTCAAAACAAGACATTTTAAGCTCTCGATTCGTCGCGGGCTTGGACTGTGATTTTCACCGGATGTGTGGTTACAAAACAAACTGGTAAAAACATACACGTAACTCTTACTGCCTCATAATGATAAATAAAGTGTAAATCCTGTTTGGGTTATACACTGAGTCGCTTGGTAAAGATTTTGATACTTATGCAATCATTTTAATTTGAGGCCAAACTAATTCGAGAGTGTCTGGTGGATTAAAGTCGTATTAAAAGTTAATTTACTAGCGAACATTAATTCATTGGACGATACCTAATAAATATTTGAAATTTATGTCAAAACATAATTTGAAGCAGTAAAGTCTGCATATCGATTTAAAATTTTGATACGCAATGGAATTTAATAATGGGAAAAACTGATGGACAAAAGATATTCCCAGAGGCGACAACGGATTGGCTAATTTATAGCCTGACCGACTGATTTATTATCAATAACGTGTAGATAACTTATGTGAATCCGCTGGAGCTAGTCTTGGTAACTGAAGTTGGTGCCTTTCGTAGCTACAGCTGTTGAAACACGTGTTATTGTTTAGTCAATTAAGCAATAATTTGGAAAACTGATTCAACCATAGTATAATACTATACACAGTAGCTATACGCACAGTATGACAACTGACGTGATTCGTTGGTGCGTTTAGTAGATATAGCTGGTGAAAGGTGATAAAATGTATGAGAACAATGGAGTTGATGCTCGTGATTGTTGGCACTTGGTGGAACTTTTGAAACATTTTTTGTTTGATAAACACTTGTACTTGTCCACTTATTTATATTATTTCCCTTACCGGTTTCGCTGTTAAAGCATTATCAAAGGTTTGTTTGGTTGTTTACGTACAACAAACGTTTTGTATGTTTATGTTTGTATGATTGGGTTATTCCCTTGAATGTAGGACAACAATGCTTGAGTCGATTTTTTTGTCCACCAGTGTAGATACATAAAGTATACTTTCTACAAGTCAAAGTTAATTTTAACAATATATATCTTTAGAATATATAAAAATATATAATAATACGGGACATAAAATATACACCTGCATAAAAAAGAGGAATCTAGGAATAAAAATATTATATATACATAATGCAATGAACAAATAAGTTGATAGTTAAATACGGGAAATACATACAAAAAATATGAAGGTTGGGCTACTAAAATGTAATAAAGTTGTTCTCATACTTTTTTTTTGTTTGATAAACACTTGTACTTGTCCACTTATTTATATTATTTCCCTTACCGGTTTCGCTGTTAAAGCATTATCAAAGGTTTGTTTGGTTGTTTACGTACAACAAACGTTTTGACTTGTAGAAAGTATACTTTATGTATCTACACTGGTGGACAAAAAAATCGACTCAAGCATTGTTGTCCTACATTCAAGGGAATAACCCAATCATACAAACATAAACATATGATATATATATATATATATATATATATAATTTTAAAGGTATAGGCCTCCACCTTTGAATAAATGCATTTTAGCACGGGTCTACAGGAGGCCTGGGGAACGCTATGCGCAGTGCTGCATCGCTGAAACCGTTGCCTACGGAGGAGGTTCTGTCATGGTGTGGGCAGGCATTTCGTTTGATGCAAAGACCGACTTGGTGTTTGTGAATGACGGGACTGGCAGGGGTGGTTTAACCGCTCACCGGTATATTGAAGAGATTCTACAGCAACATGTCGTGCCCTATGCAGGATTTATCGGCGATAGCTTCGGGTTAATGCACGATAATGCGAGGCCACATGTTGCTGCAACGGTGCGGCAATATCTAACCGAGGTGGGGATACCCACATTGGACTGGCCAGCGCGAAGCCCCAACCTTAATCCCATTGAGCACATGTGGGACGAGGTTAAGAGAAGAGTAAGAAAGCGGAATCCAGCTCCTGCGTCACTCAGTGACTTGAAGATTGCGATGATGGAAGAATGGGATGCCATTCCACAGACAGCAGTCAAATAACTTATCAGGTCAATGAAGAACCGGCTGCAAGCAGTTATAAGGGCTAGAGAGGGGAACACGAAGTACTAATGTTAAACTTAATTAAGCTTTTTATTTCTTCATTTTGAGACAAAAATAATAAAATATTGTTTTTTCGAAATATGTTTCGGCCCATTTTGGGGTCGGCATCAGTCGAATAAATGACAAATCTAAAAAATGACATAAAAATAAATACAATCTTATGACTAATTAACCTACTTACTTACATAAACAAAACAAAAAAAAAGAGAAATGAAAACCTAAACAATTTTGGTTGAAGAGCCATCTTGCTATTTCCGGCCGTAACATCCTGATATTTGTTTAGAATACCAGGGATAAGACGTACCGAAAATCGCAAGATGGCGCTGCTTTTTATGGCACCCTGGTCTTAAGTCTGGTCTGAGTCTGGTGTCAGTAAGTAGTCTTAGTCAGTCAGTGTTGTTTATTGAGTCCTGGTCCGTAGTGCGCACCAAGTGACCATATGTAGGAGCATTCCCATGTTCTCAATTTTTCGTCTGTCAATGGTGGGTTAAATGATTTTATGACTCTGACGGTGAAGCAGTTATTAAAACTTTGGTTATGGGAGCGGACATGGATGGGGATGGGGAGATAGTTATTGTGGATGGTTGATGTGTGCCTGTGTTGGTTAATGCGGATGTGTAATTCATTTCGAGTTTCACCTACGTAGAATGCCGAACAGTGTCGGCATTCTCGCAGGTAAATGCAGTTCTGTGTCTTGAAGTTGGTGTTGGGTAGGGAGTGCATTCTCGGTATTCCGAGATCGCGAAATACCGAGATCTTGCACGAATTTTGCAAGACTAATCTTGCACCCGAAATCGTGCGCGATCTCGCAAGATTGCACAGCAACACATTGTATGAACATACGAGCGCGCGGACGCGCGCAAACTGAATTCTCCGTTCATGCCTGGTTCTTCTCGGCACTACAGTGAAAGGGGGTGTGCCTGCGCGGGGTGAGGAGCAGTAGCTGCAGTAGTGTTGCGTGCGCATTGGCCTATTTTTTCGTCATTTGCAATTGTTTTCGTGTCTGTGACGTGGTGGTGGTTGTTCATTATTTGATAAATTTAGACAAGAAATTAGTCTGTTATAATCAGGCGGGGCAAAAGGGCAACACCTGCAGTCAGCGTATCAATGCCTATCATCAGGGTGCCAACAAGCGTAAAGGTAGAACGGGCCTTTTTTGCTGCTAGGTATTTAGTACGAAACATCCGAACCGAAGTCAGTTGGCAGATATATTATGTAGTGTTTTCTAAGGAGATTTTTTTCAGAATAATCCGTAATTTTTTCAAATAAATAGATTCAGTGTTTTTGTATACGTGTATTATTTCACCCACAGAGCAATAATATCAAGTTTAAATTGAATACTTATAATTATTAAAAATAATTCGTAGGTATGCGAGATCTTGCAAAATACCGAGATCTTGCGAGATTGGACCTCTTAAATCTTGCAAATAAAGAGATTATAGATTTTGCTGCAAGATTGCACTCCCTAGTGTTGGGTTGCCCCAAATATATTTCGAAAAAACAATATTTTATTATTTTTGTCTCAAAATGAAGAAATTAAAAGCTTTATATAGCCAATAATATATATATTTTAATTTAAAGTAAACTTAATTAAGGAATAAATGAATGATTTTGTAAAAGGTTTTTTTTTTCAGTTTTTCGCTATTTGATTATTTCAATATTTATTAATTCATCACTTAAAAAAAAATACAGCCTGTATAGCAAATACTTTAGGACAAAATGCATAATCAAAGGGGGAAGCCTATACCTTTAAAATGATTTACGGATTATGCAAGTTTATGCTTGTATGATTGGGTTATTTCCTTAAATGTAGAACAACAATGCTTGAGTCGATTTTTTTGTCCACCAGTGTATTTTGCAAAATAAACATTTTGATTTGATTTGAGAAGTTAAGCGCCTGCAACTTTATTGTAGCAAAGCTTTGTGTAACGCACTCTGTCTCTGAGATAGAGAGAGAGAGAGAGTAGACGCGTGACAACAAAGTTGCAGGCGCTTTTGCTTCCCATAAATTTTATCACCTTTCACCAGCTATATCTACTAAACGCAAAAACGAATCACGTCAGTTTTTATACTGTGCGTATAGCTACTGTGTATAGTATTATATTATGGTTGAATCAGCTTTCCAAATTATTGTTTAATTGTCTAACTAAACAATAACACGTGTTTCAACGGCTTTAGCTACGAAAGGCACCAACTTTAGTTACCAAGACTAGCTCCAGCGGATTCACATAAGTAATCTACACGTTATTGATAATAAATCAGTCGTCCAGGCGATAGTTTAAACAATCCGTTGTGGTCTCTTATACTAAGAGTCTCGGGGCCGATTTTGATGAAAACCAAAACTGCATAATTTCATTAGATTTGTGAAAAAATAATTTCCCTAGCCGAAAATCGAAACTGACAATTAAAAAAAAACTATTTTACTTCACCATCCAATAATTTTGTTTTAATCCTTAAATTCAGGAAAGTAAGTATCGGATGGTGCAGTAATATACAGTGAGTTTTTTTTTAAATCAGCGCTTTCGATTCCCTGCTAGGGACATTAGACTTTTAAACATCTAATGATTTATTTTGCTTTGAGATTCTTTTGAACAATTTTCGCTATTCTTTATACCGGGTGTAATAGACTGCTACCATTAAATGAAATCACATATTCTACCGACCCTACTGAACCACTTTTCCCAAGAGTCATACCCGCGGACAGTCTTAGTTTAGGAAATAATTGAGTTCCAAATAAAACCGCGTGAACCCTAACTCACCGACATACGGGCGAGGTTAGAGAGAGCGTTGACCTCAAACAGCTGGAGGTTTCACGGACGACGCTCTCTCTAAACTCGCCCGTATGTCGGTGTGTCAAGGTTCACGTGTTTTTGTTTGGAACTCAATTATTTCCTAAACTAAGGGTGTCCGCGGGTATGACTCTGGGAAAAGTGGTTCAGTAGGGACGTTAGAATATGTGGTTTCATTTAAAGGTCGTACTCTATTTACACCCGGTATAATTTCTGATTTGGGCATCCACGTCTACTTGAAAAACTAACCATGCCCATGTATCCATTGTATATAAATTTATATTTTTATTGAATCTTATAATTTCAGAATTACGTAAGTATTACGTAGTATTAGTCATAGAAGTAGAGCAACTTTAGATCAATGATCGTTAACGTATAAGGTAGCATAAATACTTTTCCGGGGTCCACTTTATTGCAACGTGCGTATTAGTTAAATTAGTTCCTGCGCGCTAGCAAACAGGCAAATCACGACAAATCAGAGCGGAGCATAAAGAGCATAACTAGCGTTAGAACCGACTGAACGTCAAGCATTTAAATATCATAATTTACAATTAGTACAGTAAAGCCGATTTTGAAGGTTTTAATTTTAATCTGAGAAACTTACTAAAAAAGTAATTTTAAGAGGCAGCACTATATTTTGCTATTCTGAAGGGCAGACCAACTAAAATTAGCAAGTCTTTTAAATGCTCTTAAATCAAAATATTTTCTTTTAATTCAATCAAATGGAAGCTCTAAAATGTGCCCCGAAATTACCAAAACAAGTTAAAATCACTAAGTTGAGTAAATTATGGCTGTCAAACTAAGATTTTTGTTTGACCTTTATAAAATGGTGACTTGAAAATGGCTCTTCGTTTAAACCATACTTAAGTTTAATTTTATGTATGTCAAACTAAAACTAAAGCCTTCAAAATCGGCTTAAGTATCTACCCAATTTTAAAACTATTAATTATGTCTGGAACTTTTACGCTCATGTAAATCGAATCTCGCCAACTTCGGTTATTTATTTATCCTAATCTACAAATAAATGTTAGTTTATAGTTTCAGCTATCGTGGCGCTAAGTCTAAAGCCACCTTTACGGAGAAACGGAACAAGCTCAAAATAAATGAAACAATTAATGAACTATCTTCGTCATTTTCTCACACTTTCCATCGCTATTGTGTCGAAACGAGAGAATCATATCACCCGCTGCTGTGAAAAGATGGTTCCATCACAATAGTACCCTGCCCTGGTTCTTATTCCGATACCCCAATGACTATTATTCTCTATCTTGCGCTCGGAGAGAGCTGCACTGTGATGGAGTCATCTTTATAGCGAAAACCTGGATTTCAATAACACTTAACACTTTTATGGTTCCATTCCGTTTCTAAATAGATCTTTGTGGTTGAGTTTATGGCGTAAAGGTGGACCGCTAAAAAGACGTATTACGCTATCATGCGAAATTATTATGCTTTTACATATGTTAGGTTTACCGAAAAAGCAGTTTTCTTGATGTTACGACGACATACATACATAAAAGAATATCCGACTGACCGACTGAACAACTCCTAGACAATACGGCTAGATCAAATTCGGACAATAAGTTCCCTTTGTAACGTAGACATACGATAAAGGATTTTTCGAAAATCAACCTCGTAGGAGGTTAGAATAGGGGATGAAGGTTTGTATGGGAATTTGTTATATTTGTAGTTTATAGCATGAAAATTGATATGTAGCCTTTTGGTAAAAAAATTGAGGATGACGTGTTTTAGCGTATTTGAAAAATCATCCTCTAAAGGGGTGAAATAAAGGATGAAAGTTTATATGGAAAATTCGTTGTTTTTGTAGTTAAGACAAGTGATATTAATTCTAGTCACCATTAGACGTTGGTCTGTCGAAGAAATTAACCCAGCATTAGCTCGTTTTGGCTTAGTTCATTATCTCACCATTTCCAAAATATTTATCATTACAATAACAAACACAATTTTGCCCACTTGGCACGGCTGATAGATAAAAAACCAATTCAATTTTCCCGAAATGCGGCAATACTATAAATAATAAGACTCAATACTATGCAGGTCATTTCCTAGTTCGTGGTGTGTACAGATAGGGTTACCATCCTTCCGGCTTTGTCTGGACATGTCCGGACTTTCGGCTTTCCGTCCAGACTTTGGCCGGGTTTTGACGTGAATTCGATGAACGTCATTCTCGTCGTTCCGCCGGGCATTCCACAAAATTTATGTACTTTTGAGAGATTCATACTATAACGTTTGAAATTTATAAAAATGATACTTATGTCGTTGTGAGTTGTATCGTTGTGCCATTCGGAAAAAACACAAAAATGCATGTTTGTTTTTCTCTCTTGACAGGGCTCCCCTCAAGCTCTAAAAAATTACATTAATCCTGAAATTCGTGACAGTTATGACGTACAATTTAACGGTATAGTTAAAATCAAATTTTGACATGGCATCCAAAGAGATCCCCTGTTAAACTCCTTGGAAATCATGGATATATTTAAATATTTTTTTTTTGTCGCATTAAATTTCTTAACAATTAAACATAAGTATTCTGTCTTTAGTAAACTACCTATACATAGAAGTTCTAGTTCAACTAATCAATCAGACTCAGTGGCGTGTATAGAACTTTTTGCTGGAAAAGCAATAAAAAGATCAAGTTTGACAATAAAAAAAAGGATGAAAAAATTTAAATGTCACTTTGATAAATCATTATTTTTATGACGCCAGGGTAGGCACTGCTTACCCTATGTACAAGATTTTTTCACCTTTATCGGGGTTTTGCTTTAGTTTTATGGTTGTTGTGTGTATTATCTGTGTGTTGTGTGTTATTCTTTATTATTATTTGTTAAGATTTTTTCATGTTATTTTTATCGTCAAACTTGACATTCTCATTGCTTTTTCAGCAAAAAGTTCAATGCACGCCACTGATCACTCATCTCAAAACAATCAACGTCTAACAAAAAAATATTATGCCCGATATCCCTGTAAAACGTGCGTTGCGCCTGGTATTTATTATTTAATTTTGTGACTAAAATTCCCAGTTTTTTATGTCCGGATTTTTATACTTCGAAGTAAGTGGTAACCCTATGCACAGATAGATCATCATGACAAGCGTTTGTTTTACTAACCCACTTGTAAAAGACACCAAACATTTTTTCTAGCCGTAACAATTAACAACTTTTGTATATCTTCACAATAAAGGCTATTTTCGAATGAGTTGTGTGTATAAGTAATTCTGTAAGGCAATATTTCCACTTTTATGGCATTTCGCGAGTCGTGATGTCGTGGCTATGGGTTTATTTCACTCAGTTGTCAATTAGGTTTAGTTTAAACATGGTTTGCAAGCGTGACTGCGTTGATTGCCTTTTTTATATCGCGAAATGGTTTATGGTACGGCAGATTTAGATTGTAGATTTTGTGGAAATAACTTATTAAATCGGTGGCCTGAAAACTAAAATATCCACTCGTATAATGTGACATTAATTTAAACAGCCAAATTCATACTTAAGACTGGGTAAGTAGTCGATATCAAGTTCCGATGCCCTTTTTTTGGGAAATTTGAAAATAATTTTTGTCCTCTTCCCTATGGAATACCAAAAGATTTATTAAGACTATGTTTTAATCTAAATATTATTATTAGAGTGCATCGGTGGCGCAATTGGTAGCGCGCTTATTTTGGTAACGAGAGGTCGCAGGTTCGATCTTGGCCCGAGGATTTTTTTCAAATTCTTGTCCTAGTCGGTTCTTAAATACTGTCACTGGCCATTTATTTTAAAAATAGAACATCTAGAAAAAAAAATGAAATGGTGTTCGATTTTCAGATATTTTTTGATTAATAATCTGCCAAATCACAATAACATTCATTCATTTTTTACGATGGAGTGGACTCGCAAAGTGGACCGAGTAGCAGTAATTGTATTGCATCGTTGCGGCCATCCACCGAAGACGATATTCAACTTGCTTCAAAAATTAAAAATCACGAAGAGGTTCGTGTACCGTACCATCAAGAGGTACAATGAAACCTCTAGTGTCGATGACGAGAAAAGAACTGGCAGACCTCGTTCCGTTAGGACTCCAGGGGTCATCAAAGCAATCAAGGCGCGTATTGCAAGAAATCCCATCCGCAAGCAGAAACTGATGGCTTTGGAGATGGGATTAACCAGAAGTACCGTAAAAAAAGTACTCAATGAAGACCTGGGACTACGAGCTTACCGAAAAAAGAGTGGACATCTTATGAACGCGCGTCTGATAGCTATGAGAGCCAAAAAATGCAAAGTTTTGCTAAAGCGGTACGCAAGAAACAGACACCGCGATATCCTGTTTACAGACGAGAAAATTTTTAATATCGAAGAGAAGTACAACAAACGAAATGACAGGGTGTACGCTACCAGCTCTGCGGCCGCTGGAAATGCCATTCCTAGAGTGCAGCACGGCTATCATCCATCATCAGTCATGATTTGGTTGGGAGTGTCCTACTATGGCCCTACTGAAGTGCATTTTTGTGAAAAAGGTGTCAAAACCAGTGCAAAAGTGTAGCAAGACACGGTTTTAGATCGCATAGTAAAAGATCTGCCCCAGACACTCTTTGGAGGACGGCCATTTGTGTTTCAACAGGACTCCGCACCTGCTCATAATGCCAAAACAACTCAGGAGTGGTTCGAGCGCCAGAATATCGAGCTAATAAGGCATTAAGATTGGCCCTCATCTAGCCCTGACCTCAATCCACAAATTTGGCAGGAATTGGAGGAGAAGGTCTGTTCTAAACCTCACAAAAATTTGAGCAGCCTAAGGTCATCATTGATTAAAGCAGTGGCCGATATCGACATGAATATGGTCCGTGCTGCTATTGATGATTGGCCGCGAAGATTGAAGGCTTGTGTGAAAAATGGTGGCAATCATTTTGAATAAATTTTGTGTTTAATGTAAGCTAATTAAATTACCTTTTTTAAAAAAAAAACTTTTTTTGAATATCATGACTAGTTTTCATTTTATAGCCAATTTTGTTTGTGACAGAATTTAAGCACCGACTAGGTACATTTGTTTTTAATTTATCTATTCTGGTTTGTAATGCACACCAATAATACTATTTAAAAGCAAATTTTGCAACAATTTTATTAATCCGTAATACTGAACACATGATAAGCCTCCAGAATTATTTTGGCTTCTTAAATTAATGTCATCTAGTATATTTTTTTAAACGACAAAGGTAATTTTGATCCAAGGAGCCCAAAAATCGATTAAATGAAACAAACAGTCTTTTAAAAAATATGAATGTTGTTTTATAGAAGACACACAGCGCCATCTGTGGGTAAATCAAGGAATTTTGAACATGAATCGGCAACGTCAGCAACCAAAAGATGGCGGTAGTAGGCAAATAAACAAAGGAGCATTTTATGATAATAAGGGTCAATGGACGATTAATGAAAATGTATAATAACTTCAAAATGGTCGACTTTGAGCTCAGCTAATATTGGTGTAGGTGTAGGTTAAATTTTTATGTGTATTGGCTTTTTGTTATTGTAATAAATACCTATTGTTTACATTGAAATATCAATTAATTTATTATACTATATTATACATCTTATTGCTTTACATGAATTCAGCTCATTAGTTATATGCTACATAAGAGTGTATGATTTGTTTTGCTGTGAAGTAAACCTACACATTACATCTACAATCTTGATTAAATTCAGCAATATTCGTATCAAATGTTATGCAAGTTACCTTTGAATTGCCTTAGTCGCTTTGTAAACTTGAACGTTTCCAAATGCAGATTACAAGACCATTGTGTCGATTTTTCTTTTTATAAAATAGTACTTTCATACCAAGAAGCAACACAATCAGTAGCTATTATCAAGATTTGTGCTTCAAAAAGCGCTGCTTTTTTAAAATCCTAACCGGTGGAATTTTTTCAGAACATGCCGGAAGTATATCTACATATAGTAATAATAAAGAAGTAAATAACTAAACTTCGACTTTTAACAAATAAAAAACCTGCTACGTGCAGTGTAGGGTTCCGTTCCGTAGTTTCCCGGTACATTTTATAAGTAGGTCTACTAATACAGATCGCGCCAAACTTCTAGTCCGCTCGGAAGTTACTCTCCCGAAGAACGGCCCATACATTGTCGTGTTTGGAGGGGATTAAAAGTTTGGCGTGACCTGTACTCGTAAACCTGTAAAGCCTACTTAGCTGTGATAGTTTTCCTTTTAAATTAATTATTTATACTACTTCTGTGATTTTTTTCACATATTCATAAACAACCGTTTAGCCGGCAGGCAGCAGTGTGGGGGCACTTAACTCTCACAAAAATTAGCACTAAGTCGATGCAGGCCTTATTGTATAGCAACACAAAAAAATATGACAGGTAAACCACCTATGTGCTCAATGCTCAGTGGTCTGGTGACTAGATAGATCGTTTCAATCATTAATTCAGTAGTCGTGGATTCAAATCCCGTGTGCTCCATTAGTATTCAATCTACGTGCCCAGGAAAGCCCATCACATGTCGGTACAACCACTTTTCACTGACGCTTATTGCGTACCAGCGTGATAAGCCTATATGGACTAACAGCTTAATGTGACTTCCGAAGCACGTATTGCATTTCACAGTACACACTCGGAAACACCTCTGTCACCCAGTGTCGGGCATTCATGTCATAACGATTTATAGAAATACCACGTTAGGACCACGTTTGAACCTACCTCATATCACTAAAGGGAGTAAATTAAATACTCTACTAAATACTCTTGTAACCAACGGCGCTACCGAGGAAATATCGGCACTTTTTGAAATCATGTAGCTACTTTCAAGAAGAAGCGACCAGTTTGATAGTTTCACATTTTTGGAACCTTTTTCTAGTGTCCTACTGAACAGAAACGCGATTGACGAACTTTCACTCGACAGAAAAAGTTGTTGAAATGAGGTCTTCAAACACACTTTTTCTCCTCGTTTTACGAACAGGAATCACGTTCAGAACTCAAACATATTTTAAAATATGGGTTTTAAGAATATCTAAATTTTGGTTGAAGGAAATTTTGCTAGCAATTTTAGTTTTTAACAAAACAACTTTTTTCTTCTTCACCCTGAATCCGCGACTGGGAGTTTTTGGCTAGGAGTGACAGTGACCGTTGAAATAACCTGATCATACATACATTGTACATATCGCCTTAACCGAGCCGTCACCAAGGACCGAACAGCGACTTACCTTGTAAATTATCCAGCATATACGTCAACAGCTTGGTAGTACCGTTGCTGTCGTTATATATGGAGAGCATCTCCTTGCTGAGGGGGTTGCCCTGCAGCCCAAGCATCTGCAGGTGGAGCAGCTTCCCGAGCTCGTAGGGGAGGGTGCGGAGGTAGTTGTTGTGGAGGAGCAGCTCCCTGAAAGGGGGAAGGGTTTTAGTACTTCTGTTCTTAGTTTATATATATATTTGCTCTTAGTGTCATTGATTCTACTCATGCAAACGTTTTAATTTAGATTTATATAATTCCTTTGAAAATGCCGTCAAGGCGAAACCGGTCAGGAAATTAATATTTAATAAATTTGTGGAATAGTACAAGTGATTTTCTGTTCATTATGTTTTCCAAGTCCCACCAAGTGCCAATAATCAATAGTATCAACGTTCTCAGTTTATATGTTGCCCTAGTATCAACATTGATATAAGAAATGGAGGACGATATGGTACGTTCTTAAGGGGCCATAATACCTCAATTCACAATCCTGCTCTAACGCTTCTGCTTTTTTACTGTCTTTCCTACTCTAATCAGATGCCGCGCACGTAAAAACATCAGTTATTTTTAAATCGCGGCTACACTGATGGTTTTTTCATTTTTATGGAACAGTCTGCAGCTGCTTTATACTAATATCAGTCATATTATGCAAAGTTTCAGATCTAATTTCAAGTATTCATTGAATGATATCGGTTTATTGTACGGTTTGGAGGTAACTTTGTAATTTTTTTCTATCGAGAAAATTTAATGGAATCAAGTTTTCACAACAGCATGGACATAGCATTAGTCCTCAACTTTATCATATATCGCAAATTTTATGGAAGAATGCGTAAAGTTATTCAAAGGGGGAGCAATTTGAGCTATGAATAGATATAGTGACCTTTAAATTGTACTTAACCAAAACATATGTAGAGTTTTAATTTTCATGTAAATTTAAGAATTTTACGGCCCTTTCAATCTAGGACACTCAATCTGCCCAACCCTGTATTTCTGTTAGTGGAGGATGGAATGATTTTATGACTCTCACGGTGAAGCATTGATTGAAGGACAGGTTGTGTAGACGGGTGTGTGTAGGGATTTTCAGAAAGTTGTTTTGTATGGATGATGTGTGTCGGTGTTGGTTCATGCGTATAGATATTGAAGTTAGACAATAAGAGAGTCGGTCTATTAGACTCAATTATGTAGGACCGCGCGCGAGAAGCGAGTATCGTATCTTCCTCGCCTTTTGTTCTTATCTAAGGGTATCAAGCGAATGTCGCCGTGATACATATCGAGCGTGAATGGGCAGATACCTTTAAATGAAATCACGTCATTTACTGATAATACTGAATAACTTTCCTAAACTAACATACATGAGGAAACAAAAAATATTTCCACATGTCACAGTCCACACCCGTTTGGCGTTAACTATGGCTAAAACATATTACACAACCATAAAATACAAAAACTTCCGAAGTTATTTGAGGGAGAGTAAGAGGACAGCTCTCAAATAGGCATAACCAGGTGGCCCACCATTGCCTGGGACCGATTGGTGGCGGTATATCCATCCCCAATCGCCGGTAACTGATGAAAAACAGACTCGTGACGGGCAGCGGCGTCACTGGTGGAAAGGCCCATGCCCAGCAGTTGACTTAACATGCTGATGAATGGAAGGGATAAGTGAGACAACATTCCCACCTGCTACTATCCCGACAAGTTTGTTCGTTTATTCACTTTTTGTTACAAATTTTGAGATGCTTGACTAGGAATTGTTAAGGTCTCATAAAAGAAAACTTTCTAGTACAATAAAACCTGCGAGATGGTTATTTTGAAGAGTAGAATGAGACCTACAGAGAATACCCACGCTAGATGCCAATTAGCACTAAAATTGCATCTCTGATGTAATACGAGAAGACGTACGGAACCCGGCGGGCCCTAAATTGAGAACGTTATTAACATTTCAGAGCGATCGACACGACAAACGCGTTGGTGTGAGACGTGGGAGGCACCGACTCAATATCTAGGCAGACGTTTCTATCTTACACAACGTTATGCAGACAGGTTAACATTCGAATAGGTGTTGCAGCGATAACCGTAGTACCATGGATTAGGTATTTAAGAGGGCTTTAATTCCTGCCGACCTTCAAGCCACAATTAAGGGCAGGTTTAATTCAGATGACTTTTGTATAAAAATTAAAAAAACAATAAACTACAGAATATCTAGGATGATGTACCTTGATTAGAATTTTGAATTTTTATTAAGAGCTTTAATTAAATAAATACCAAAATTAGGTCCAAATTAAGACTAATATCCCTAAATATTATTATTAGAGTGCATTACAAACCAATATCTTTTCTGGTTTGTAAAGTATTCCAAAGAGATGGATTTCGCAATAAAAACATAATCTCACTAATATCCCTTTTAATTAATCAAGTATGCAAAGAAATAACTTCAAACTTAGTCAAATTAAAGATATTATCGCAAAAAATGAGTTCCCTCAATTATATTTGAAGAACTTTAGTTATAATAATTTAGCGCGCCCGCAACTTGATTCTCCATCGAGCAACGGATATATCAATACGGAACGAGTCGTGCGAGAGAGTGAGACGCACGTACCTGGGATTACCACCAGTAATTGTCGCCTTAAGAACAAGGTACCAGAGAATTCCTAAGATTTTTTGTCCAATCTGAATGTACAACAACAGAACACAGACCAATGCCGTCGAGCACGCGTCAGTAATACAGCGTCTACCTATCCTACTAGCGCTCTCACTTATACGCATTCTTTATTATGTGCGAGAAAGTTTGATAGAAGAAAGACACTGTGATGGTTCGCATGCAATATGCCTACTGACCCCGAAACCCCCTTTAATTTGAAGATGAAATAATTTTGATTATACACATATTTTAACTCAAGTTGATTACAATTTTACCACTCGATAATCTTGGAAAATTTCGCGGTTTTTTGACGCCCGATCGCTGACGTGGGACCAGTTAAGTCAGGCCACGGACGGACAAAACTTTTAGGGTTTCAACGAAACACAGAACAAATTCACTTAAACGAATCGATACGTTCAAATAATAGGTAAATAAAGATTATTCTTGTAGCACATAATGATGACAATGTTACATCATAAGGCCCAGAACTACTCTAACGTTCCATGTATGTTTTACAGTTACAAATTAGAATTAACCAAAAACAAAGTAAGTCACAAATCAATTCGTAGTGCTGGAATTTAAATGGAAAATCCTACAATAAACTTATGAAATAAAATACAACAGGCATATGTATTTTGAAAAGAACCATGTCGCAATGAACTCCGAACAAATATGCCATTACTATTTAATCAAAAAGTATCAGAAAATAGCCACGTAAAATAAATAAGTTCCCTTTAAAGAAAACTTGGAAAACAATACAATTGATTCTGAATTTTATAGCTTATAGTAAATATGGTGGCTCGCCCGATTGAAGCAAGGTCGTTGACTCCGAGCTTGTTATGATTATTATAAATACAAATATTATTCTATCAAGTGACGTATACGGAGCAGAAGTAAATGGAGTTTTATCTTAAAACGAGGCAAAACAAATACATTAAGATTTACCTAGCAATTATTAGGTAGGTAGATATTTTATCTGTCTCAGTTATTTGTAACAAAAACTCTTCGAGACGCCATTAGTAGGTATTTCTTCACAGATTATCTTTATAATGAGTCTAGTATTTAATGTATAATGATCAGGTAAATGAAACAGGAGGCTAATGATTTCATAGCATTGTCATTATGTCAACTCAAGGTTAATAAGTAGTTCTAGAATGTTTGCGCTTGGTGCACAACGTGTAACAGGAAAGTGTGCTCATATTTGAAGATCTCATTCAGTAAATGGTATACCATTTTATCGGCCGATTCTTTAAAACTGTTCTATGAAACAGCTGAATTTTCCACAACTTCATGGTTGCCTATATCTATGTAGTAAAAGTAATTCTATATATACTATTGACTGTATAAGCTCTAAAATACGATCACACCATTCTGTTACACGCTTTACGTAAACACCTGCGCCCGTAGCATGATAACGTGCGACAATTAGTCTGTTTCGGTAGTGTAATATTCAATTAATCTTAACGTTTTCTATTCAATTGACTTTTATTTCAAACATTTATTTAATTGTTAAGCTTACAATTTCGTCATTTTAAGTTTTCTTTATATTCTGCTCATTTTGTGCCTAATATACAGGCTACTTTTCGTAGTTTAGTTCAGACGAAACATTTTTTACTAGCCTTTTTTTACGCAAATATATAATAGTACATTACGATACGAGAGCGATGAAAAGAAAAAGTTTCTCGCACGAGTATCGTATAATATTTTATAGCAAAAGTGCGAAAAATGCCGACTTTACGCAAGCGCAGCGTGCGTAAAGTGGTCATTTTACGCACGGTGTGCTATAAATATTATTATATTTGTACTTTACATGCATCCATCAACCTGTGTCGTCCACTGCTGGCTCGCCACTCTTGGTGGTCCTCCTGGAAAAAATGCCCATACTCATACACGCTGGGCAGGCGGGTTAGTGAGCGCGGTGCCAAAACCCTAGCACCAGTGATGCCGCTGCCTGTCACCAGTGTGTTTTATATAAGCCCCGGAAATTGGGGATGGATATACCGCCATCCATCAGGCCCAAGCAATAGTGGGCCGCCTGATTTTGCCTGAGAGCTGTTCTCTTACTCTCCTCCGAATAACTTCGGGAGAATTTGCGAGTAAGATG
Source organism: Ypsolopha scabrella (assembly GCA_910592155.1). Classification (NCBI taxonomy): domain Eukaryota; kingdom Metazoa; phylum Arthropoda; class Insecta; order Lepidoptera; family Ypsolophidae; genus Ypsolopha; species Ypsolopha scabrella. The sequence goes on along the minus strand of OU342968.1, from coordinate 8,801,503 downwards.
GTGGTACCTCCACAGTCGGCCCGGCATCAGCTCTACCACCTACACTGACAGAAAAAATGACCGACAACGTACAAAATAAGCGTTGTCGTTTATTTGTTGTCTAGGAGACAATATTTGCGTAGTTATAATCCGAATGCCAATGTTGTCGGACTCCCTTTGAGCCACAAACAACTTGAATGTTGACAATTTCAAGAGATATTTACCATATTGCCGGGCGAACAACAAAACCTGGTTAATTCGTAAGTGTTTAACGTTGTGTCGGAGAAAAACAAGTTAACATACAGAAATTAACAAAAGAAGAAATTGTACTTTTAAGCAACATTAGTAGATTTACAAAATTCATTCCTGAACATTAGTGGACGCACAATGTGCGGTGTATGAAGCGTCTGAGGGGGTAGGTGTCTTTGATCAAAATTATTGTCTATCGCGTTCATTTCTGTGAAGTTTAGTGGTGACGAGTGCACGTGTGCGAAATGGAGGAATTTTTATGCAACGTCAGATTGTCCCATCTTGTCGAGAAACTTCACTTGCTAATTTTAAGTAGGTAACCCTAGTTTATAAGTGTTAATAATTTATGACACTATGTGATTATATTATAATACTAGCAAACAGATTCTTTTTGTTTTTGAAATATAAAATAAATAATTATTAATAATCACAGCTTTCAAGCCTGTAAATGAGTCGCAATTATGATCGGTATCTACTGGTAAATTTAATTAAAAATATATAATTTACTGAATAAATATATAACTTATATTTTTTGCCCAAATAATTTTTTTACTTTCCAGTACAAAGTGGTTCAATTAGCTGACTAAATTTCTATGGAAAGGTAAAAAAAAAGAAGGCGAAAAAAATTTTTTTTTCATTTGAATGTGGTCTATTAGGGATACTCTATCATCTTTTGAATTTTTTTCACTTTGAATTGTTGAACCTTATATATTTATATATTTAATCAAGTGTTTTATTTCAAAGGTATTTATAACCCCTTATCTAATGGCTATCTTTATTGATTTCAAACACATAGACAAGAGCAATATGCTATATATATATAATAATGTTTTAATAACTTTAATCTAATAATTTATTGTTCTTTTTAGATCTGAGCTTTATCTCTGCGGCAATGCCTTAAACGTTTTCAAACTGTAAACTCCTTAATGAAGCATTATTTATTAAATTTTCTGATCGCAACAAATAATTCTAAAATAACATTAAAAAGTAATTTTCTCTTTTAAGGCGACTCGGCACGCCACCATTTTGGTCCAAATTTTTTACCCGTTTCACTTTTGAGATCTCTTTGAGATTTCTTTAGTTTAATACAGGCATATAAAAAGTCCTTGTTTTGCTGAAATGTAAAATTTTGGTAAAGATAGAATTTAAGGTAAGAAAACAACTTTGTATGTAAATCTGTCCAGCTTGATATCTTTAAAACAAAATCAATATTCAAAATTTTGGCAAAGTAGGGACTTTGGAAATGCCTTTATTAAACTGTAGAGGTGTTGAACTTTATTCTATAACGAAAAACAAGAAAGAAACGGGTTATCACATTTTGTACTAAAACGGTGGTGAGCCTAGTCGCCTTAAATACATAGTTGTTCGTTTAACAACATTGAAGGCATTGCTACAGAGACGAGGGTCAGTTGTGAAAGGGACAATATAAGAGTTGTAAGATTAACAAAGTCGCAGAGTAAATGTGTTTACGTTACTTTGCTACAGGGACAAAACTCTTTGCTAAAGAGACAATATAAGAGTTGTCAGGTTGACCAGATTCAACGAGAAGGATAGGTCGGATTACATTGCTACAAAGTCAATGTTTCGCTTGGACTTTATGACAAAGTTAAACGTTGTCCGTAAACTATGTACTTCTGACCAAGTGAAACGTTGTCGATGAATGTTGTCAATTCGGAAACAAATCTGACAATAAAAACGTTAACTTATTGACTAAGTTACTTTGTGGGTTGTGTGTGGTTAATGTATTGTTGTCAAATTGACAATAATTTTGGCTCAGTGTAGATTTGTACTACGGCGCGATGAAATTGGCACTGCGATCATCAACGTTGTCAAGCATTTTCATTGTAGTCGAAATTTAATACTGCAGCATTTCGCCGACTTGGTTATTTACCTAAGAAGATGTACAATGTTTATCTACTAGCTTATGAACTGTAGCTTATTTAAGTATTTAAGAGGAATTGGGTGTGCAGATAAACCCTCACAGGTTTTTGTCGCACCTTTGTCCAAATTATATAGTAACTCTTTTAATACAATAAATAAAATAAGCATCTTTATTATGGGTTATCGTATAAGAGGTAAGATCATCTCTTAAGAGGGCTATAATTATTTAAAAAATATTTAGGTATGTTTCAGCGCGTTCGCTAATTACTAAATACACTCATCAAAACTAAAATTATTAAAAAATAATCAAGGAAACTTTTTTTTCGTGATAATATCTTTAATTTGACTGTTTTGAAATTGTTTCTTTGCGCAGTTAATTAAATCAGACCATAGTCTTAATTTAGACGTTATTTTGGTATTTATTTTATTCACTTAAAGATCTCAAAAAATATTCCAAATATTAATCAAGGCACATCATTTTAGATATTCTGTAGCTTATTATGTACTTTTTAGGGTTTCGTACCCAAAGGGTACCCTATTACTAAGACTCCGTTGTCCGTCCGTCCGTCTGTCACCAGGCTGAATCTCATGAACCGTGATAGTTAGACAGATGAAATTTTTTACAGATGTTGTATTTCTGTTCAAAATCAAACAATCAAACAATTGTCATCCTGTTTTCACATACATGAACAGCTTTTGTGATATACAAGTACGTTCATTAAATCCTAGAAAATGCCGTTAAGGCGAAACTAGTCGGAAATATAAATATAATAATTTTGTGAAACTGTACAAGTGTTTTCTTCAACCACGATTGTTTTGTTTTGTTGTTGACAACCAAAAACGTACGATTTCAATTGTCAAACGGGCTTATTTGATTAGCCAAATAGCCATATGATAATAGAATTTGATGACGATTGTCTTACACAATTGCACCTCTGGTCTGCGGATGATGCTAATATCATGAACATAGATGGCAATAACAGGTCAATACGTATGCATTACTATGAGGCGTTCCTGAGTGACGACGAGCGACAACCCCGCTGAGCATTGACATCGACACGGTCGGCGTGATAAGGAAAGCAGCCTTAAGGGGGGCTTATCCCGACTTTGTCTCTTTTCAAATTAATTTTAAACCAATAAAAACCGACGATTAAATTCTGAAAAAAATATATGTCAGTTTTCACTTTTTGATCTTAATGTTTAGGCGGTTCGATACACGATTGCTTACATTTTCCTCGATCCGATTAAATCGCAAAGATAGATCTATACCATTATATAAATATAATTTAATTTGAGGTATAATAAGTTTTGGACAATAAAACTTATATTACAATAAGCGTCGTGCACAATTTGATATAAAACGGCCATCATATTAAAAACCCATCCCTCTAATTCCAAGATAATAAGTAAAAACACCTCAAGACCGCTGAGCAGGATGAACGTGTGAAAAATGAAAGCGTTGGAGCAGGACAGATTTTTCTTGATAACCTCGCCTTAAACTGGCGGCTACGTGTCGCACTAACTTCTCAAGGTACCAGTACTCACCTAAGCTGTATAAGGTCGCCGAGCTCAGCTGGCAGCGAGCGCAGCTTGTTGTTAGAGATGTCTAGCTTATGCAAGTTGACTAGCAAATTGATATCGGGCGGAATCCGCTGGAGCGAGTTGTCGTTCAAGTATAGAGCCGTCAGGTGGGTCAGTTGGAACAGTTGGGGCGCTAAAGCGCGCACACCTCCTGTTACCTGAAACATTGAAAAATTTGTCAATTGGTCTACCGCCTCTATGGTCCATAGGGGCACAATTGTGTTCGGTTATAAGGGAAGCCCATATTTGTGCCCGAAGTATGTACAGCGACAGGTTTCACCACCCATCACTATGGTATAATCGTCGGTGAAACGTGGATGTACGAATGTGGACTGCGACTGAACAGTCAGAACTCAGAAGTTCATGCTGTGACAATGTATAGCCTACAGTCCAATTCAGTCTGTCGCCTAGTGACGCGGTGCAAAAGAGTGAAAAACTCTATTAAGTAACTAGACTATATTTTACTTCAATAATTATAAAATAAATGTATATAAACTTTACCAGCTTGTTCTTTTATTTTTGTTTTTTATTATATTAAAGTATATACCTATGTACACAAAAGAATAATATTATTATATCAACTGATGCCGGGCCCAGTAGGGTCCGAAATATATCTTGAAATTAATATTTTTTTATTTTTTTGTGTACATATATACTTTAATATAATAAAAAAAATTAAAAATTATGTAATTTGCTACAATTGAGCTTTTTATTTTGTAGAGATATAAATAATAAATATATATTTAAACATATATAATTAAAGGAACACTGTAACTTGAAATATATTTCGGTCCTTATTATTTGGGCCGTCATCAGAGTCATCACCATCAGTCAAAAAATAGGATAGATAGAATATTTTTAGAAGGACTGTGTTTATTATATTTCTCTCACCAAAAGCATTATTTAAACAATGTATAGTACTTTAATAAATTAATTCAGATCTAATGTTTTGTCGCGTCTCTCTTCTCATTTCAATCTATCTACATATTTATATGTATAGGTATCAGTGGCGAAGGGTGAACATTTTAAAAAGGGAAGCCGGACAAAAAAATCACCTTACTTAGAAAAGCAACCAAGGAAAACATTTAAAAAAATGTACTTTGCAACACCCTGTTAGCCAAGTGTATTTGTCGTATTGAGATTTATGGAAAAGTTTGACAAAGCGAAGAGCACAGAATAAAGAAATGTAGTATGGATGCCATTTCCTAAATAAGCCGATGGGAATCGTGTTATATAGACCCTTCGCCACTGATAGGTAGACACACTAAAGTAGTAAAAAAGCCGTGTCTGTACATTTAATATTTTTATAAAATTTTAAATAAAATGGGTTATCAGATTAGTAATATTGTACTGAAGCCTTAACCGCAATTATTAGAATTTTTGACTGTTCTGTTTAACCCGAGAACCACTCAACAGATTTGGATGCGGTTTTCTTCAATATCACTGTAGTGCTGGCTAACATATAGGCTAAAAAAGAGAATAATAAGATATCCGCCAAGCCAAAGACGGTCAATAAAAGTGTTGAAAGGTATATTGACTGAAAGACACTTTCACGCGAGTGGAGACGCAGGGAAAAGGTAGTGGAGCTATAAATAATTTAACAATCATCGCTTCTTTATGTAGAAGTCAATTACAGCAAATTGAAAAGATAATAGTCATCATTTCGAACTGTATTGCGAAAGTAGTAAGAATGACGAGAGAATAATCATGTGACACAGTTTAGTAAAGACGAAACTTCCTTGGATTGAGTTGCTGGCTTTCAATGTCGAAATGCTAATGTGTCACAATGAAGTTTTATCAGAAAGAGTTGTGGTGTGACCTACAAATACGCATTAGGATATAAAGATCGTCGACCTGAATTATGGTTGAGTGCAGCATTTCCCAAAATGTGGGTCGTGACCCTCTGGTTGGTCGCAAGCAGATTTATAGTGGGTCGTTAAAAAAAACATCCATCCATCCATCCATCAGCCTGTTTCGTCCACTGCTGGACATAGGCCTTTCCGGGATTTCGCCACTTTTGGCGGTCCTCCTGGAAGAAATGCCCATACTCACACACGCTGGGCAGGCGGGTTTGTGAGCGCGGTGCCGAAACCCTTGCACCAGTGACGCCGCTGCCCGTCACTAGTCTGTTTTATATAAGGCCCGGCAATTGGGGATGGATATACCGCCATCCATCGGTCCCAGGCAATGGTGGGCCGCCTGGTTTTTTTGCCTGAGAGCTGTTCTCGTACTCTCCCCCGAATAACTTCGGGAGGATTTCCGAGTAAGATGGTGGTACCTCCACAGTCGAGCCGGGCATCAGCTCTACCACCTAAATTCCGTAAAAAAAAACATGAAAAATAGAAAACTGCACAATCATAACACTAAAATTAGTTGTGTCAGTTTGAAATAACGAATGAACAATCAATAAAGTAACTTTAAATTAACTAAATATTTATGTTCATTACAATTATACAACTACTATACTCTTTCTTAAAACTAAGTCACTCGGTCAGTTTCTGAATTAAAAAAAACCTCACTAAGAGGATATAAGCGAAGATTCAGTCAATCGCAGCACTGCATTTTGAAGTTAAGCACTACTTAACTTGAAATTCTCAACTGTGAAATCGGACGTATGTATACAAGGTGAAATTCAATCAACCGACCAAATTTACAGTGGAGACTCGGTTAGTGATCAAGAACAAGGTTCAATGACCCTTCAGGTAAAATTCGAAAAAATATATATTTTGTCCCGTAGTGCCTGCACTAGGAATTATACTTCAACTAGTCCAACCAGTACGGGAGCAAAAAAATGTATTTTTCGAATTTGGCCAAAAGGATTACTGAACCGTGTTCCTGATCACTAACCGAGTCTCCAGTATGAATGTGGTCGGTTGATTGAATTTCACCCTATATTAGCGGGTCCTGAATCTCAACCTTTTGTTTTAAGTGAGTCGCGATTCAAGTAAGTTTGGAAACCACTGGTTTAGTGAAAGTGGCACTCATTGAAATTTCGAGCCCATTTCAATTCGAAATTCAAAGTGAGGGTGATTTATGGCAAGCTCTCTTTGTTGCAGGTTTATTTTTATAACCAAGGCCCTAGCAAAAAAAAACAGGATATTATTGATTTTAGGACTCGATTGTTGTATGTGAAAAAAACGAATAGGTGTGAAGAGTGTCAAGTTAAGATCTTAGCAGATACATATATGAAGTCTTTGTCTACCTCTTTGGGAGAAAGGGTTAATAAATATTTGCATGAAGATTTTTTTTTATCATATAATTTTGGGATTGTAGTTCTTTTCTCAGGGTGGCCAGTATTTTTAGAAAACCAAGTTTTCTGATTTATCCCTGTTTTCCAGACACTTTTTTAAGGGTTTTCACAAAAAATAAATATAATATTTAAGATTGTTATTATTCCGATCAAATAAGCATTAAGTTATTATGAATAAAAAGAAATTAACGCTTAAATAAAATTTGGCCAAGTGCGAGTCGGGCTCGCGCACAAAGGGTTCCGTACCACCACGTATTACGGGTACGGAACCCTAAAAACAATATGGTACGTATAACAAATCACCGTCTATAATATCTAACCTCAGTACAAAAAGGTTGACAAGCTACTCTGAGCGCCATCTATTATCTAACCAATGAACCTCGATACAAAGAGGTTGACAAGCTGTAAAACAATACATCTCAGGCTTAGTAATAGGGTCCCGTTTGGCACCCTTCGGGTACGGAATCCCAAAAACGTAATAATCTACAATGGGAAAACAAATTATACTACATTACAAAAACCCGTCAAGTGCGAGTCAGACTCGCATACCTAAGGTTCCGTAATTCGACAGTTTTGGGAACAGTCAGGAAGAAGGTATTTATAATCTTGCTCATAACTGTTTATGATAACTAAAAAAAGAATCGATTAAACACAAAAGAGACAACCGACAACTTTAGGAGGGTACTCAGTGTACTATTAAACTGAACAACTTTCGTTATAGCATTTGTACTGGTCAGAAGTCGAAAAAAAGTTTCGATTTCCGCTACACATAAACTGATCATTTTGTATGGAAAATTTCATATATTCTGCTAGCCGACCTGCTCCGACTTCACACGGCACATAAATAATCTTGCACAAACTATAGGTACTTAGTGCATCTAAACTTTCCTTATGAAATAGTGTTGCATGGAAATCGATAGTCTATCGATACTATCGTGATCTTGAAAAAAGTAACAATATCGATTGTGCTATCGATAGTATCGATTATATGTTAGCATTACTATCGATTTTATTTATACTATTAAAAGTATCGATTGTTTTGCCCCATCGATATTCCATGAAAATGCAATACTATTGTTTTGTCTAATTGCTTTGTTTGTCAACGCGGTAAGCATAATAATAAGTCTTATTAAAGTTCAATTGGTTTCGTAACAAAATAAGAAAGATTTTGAGAACTGTAATCTGGCAACTCTTGCCAGCCAAGATCGAGCGAAGGTGTGTTTGAAAAAAGTGTAAATAATATCTTGCAAATTTTAAAATTGGATTATCAAATCACGATGTAACACATAATATGATTATGTACCATTTAATGTGTTCCTTTTAAGTCCCTAATACTATCGAAATTTAATGGCCTATCGATGGACCAAAACAATCGATTCTTTCAGTAGTAACGATATGATCGATAGTTTGATTGATTGACGTAAATAATACTATCGATAGTATTGCAAACATATAACACAGGATAACAAAAACGATTTGTTGTTTTGTTTTTTCTTTTGTTTTCTTAGAATAATTTGTGTGCTGAATCCGAATCTGGGCTCACATTTTCTCTATCAGCTCGTATTATTTATCTAAGAAAGGTTTAATTTTGAAAAATCGTGTGTTTGTATTACTTTTGGTAGGTGTTCACTCTTGGAACAATAAGTTTTCAGGCTTTAAATTTCAATAATAATTACCCTTTTTGTTTCTTTTTAATAGTGCTTTAAAATATTCATCAAACCAAGCGTAGTTTTTAATATAAGATCACAAAATCATCACACCGGATTTTTCATAGAAAAAACTTGTTTATTTATTTAATATTTGGGAGTCTTACAGCTTAATAACTTACAATATAATACATAAATTGATAAACCTATGCCTTTGACAAGTCTCAGCATATGGATAGAAAGGAAAATAAATAGAACTAAATGAAGTTTGCACAATAAGAAAATACTAAGAGGAAAATACTAAGATATTACAAGAATAATTATGGAATGCATGAAATAAGCTCTTACGGAATTTTTTTTTTTTTTTTGGAAAATTAAGGCGCAATCACAATTTTTTTTATTTTGCCCATGATAAATATTGATCTTTGGCTTGTAATGATACAAAATAAATCTGTAAAATAAATGGTAATAAGTGCAAAATCTCTTTAGAAATCTTAAAAAAAGTATAATTTCCATAAACACACTACTGTCAGCAAAACCAAAGTGTGATCTTTTTGCTGATAGGTTGATAGATGTTTTTCGTGAATGCTTAAACTTATGTGAGAGAGATGCAAGAAAGAGTAGCATTGTTTAATGTTTTTATTATTATTATTATGTTCTGTGTATGTACCTAAGGCCTGTATCTAAAAATAATTAAAATGTATAGCGTAATAGAATTATCTGTAACGCTGTATTTTTTTTATGTAAATAAATATCTAAAGTTGATTATAACCAAAATTTAGAGCTGATAGAGTTCAGGTTCGGATTCTGGACCCAATTTTGTATAGGAATAACAAAAAAATATTCATAAAATGCCCTGTGTAATCGATAGCATCGATAGCACAATCGATATTGTTACTTTTGTCCAAGGTCAACTATCGACACATCGACTATCGATAGTTATCCAACACTATTATGAATCGCTTTTTCCATGAATGAAAACCCGATCAAAATCTTACGATCGGAAAACTACGATTCATACATCCGAGCTTATAAGTTTATTTTTCCTAAAATTTGCAAATGCGGCGTAGAACTTTATGATATAATAGTACATTACGATACGAGAGCGATGAAACATTTTCTGACGAGTGTGAGTTTGCGGCACGAGCCGAAGGTGAGTGCTGCAATCACACGAGTCGAGAAAAAGTTTCTCGCACGAGTTTCGTATAATATTTTATAGCACGAGTGCGGAAAATGCCGACTTTACGCAAGCGCAGCGTGCGTAAAGTGGTCATTTTACGCACGGTGTGCTATAATAGGTATTTACTTTGTGACTGAATGTTGAATCATTACAACACCGTTACTAAACATTTGGTGAAGTCATAATACAAAAACTACAATTCTAGGCACCTATCTAGTATCTATTTTTATCAACGAGGTTTTTGTTCTTTAGGGGTGTTAGGTACATAAAGCAGGCCCGAAGATTTAACTTTTCAACATTTAATTTGGTCTGTTTCTGAAGATATGGTAAAAGAAACAAACAGAATTCTTAGGTGGTTAGTAAACTGTAAAATTTCAGGATACGTTTTTCCCTGACCTTCCAGCATTTTCCCTGACATTTCCCTGACGCGCGAAATTCGCTCGAAATTTAATTTTCCCATATTTCCAGTAACTGACCAGGATGATTGGTACTCACAATCAATTAATATTGATTACGAGGACTACTGAAGGTCCAAACCCCCTTTATGTATTATATATAACAAAAGAGACTTCAATCTTCTTTATGACCAAAGTATAATAGCATCAACATCCATCATTAGTAATATCTCCTAAATGAATCAATATGCCGTCTAATGTCTTATGACTTTGATGCTTTAGAGTCAGTAGACCAATATTTTGTGAGTAGCTCATGGTCTGATTAGCTCAAGTTGGTCTGTGTAACATACCTCAAGAGAGGTCCAGCCTCCACGCCGGCCAGAGGCTCGTTCCGCTTCCGACATGATGACGTAAGAGCGCCCGCTCGCGCCCTCATGCTTGTCTTTGTTGCGAGACATACTGTCACCTGGAACATACGGAAACTTGTTAGATACTTGCCGCTGAAGATATTGTGGTTGAACGATTGTGACTGCTCCACACTAGGTTATCTTCACTGTGATTAGTGTTGGTTGTGTGACAGTGATAGCCAATTAAGTCTTATGTTTCAAGCATAATGTTAATAAACTTATATTAACCTGTAAAATTTATAACTAAATTAGAATGATAGATCAAACGTATACATGTATATGTTACTGGCCAAACCCGATCTCAGGACAAACTAGTTTGGCGTATGAAGAAATATAAAAAAATTATTATGAACCTAACCTTCTAACCAACCTACTGGCTCTCTTCAGCACTGAAGGATTACCAAAAAATTTGTTTGGCCTAGCCAAAATATCCTAAATTAAGGTTTGGCCAGTAACATATGCACACTATAGTTTTTACAGGTTAAACATAAGGGTTTAATCTTATTTCTGTTTAGCTATATACTGTGTAATAATGACCATGCCTCAGTCAATCTGTCTATGTATGTATTATGTAAAGTCGTTTGCAATAGAATCCAACAATCATGTAAACAAACCAAATTGTCACGATTACTCCGTAATCACATACATTTGACGATCAATTATGAACATAGTCTGATTTCAACGAACGCACCATTGTTTTCACATTATCTTCAACACGATTTAACTTGTATTTATAAGTTAAATTTGTTAAAACATTTGCAACGTAAAAATTTCGAAGTATTTGACAAGCTGTCATCTTAGTTTTTTACTCATCGAACTCTATAAGTCATTGAAAAGTTAGTGTTGTTCGTAATCTGAAGTTATCTTTTATTTTTAATTTAATAAATTATTTTAATTTAATATTATTTGAATACAATAAATTTTTTTTTTCAAGAGCTTAATATAATTAACCAAAACGGATTGTATCCTAAGCCATAAAAATAATGGTTAGTTTTAAAAAATTGACAGGTGGCCATTTTGTTAGAATTGTCATTCACAGTCATTCACTGTTCTGTGGGTTCGCTGTGCATTAGTGTTTTCTGTTTCCGTTTTCTGTTTCCGATTTCTACGACTTTGCATTCTCATTTTGGACTTTTGTTTTGCTTTACGATTTGGCTGGACATATTTTTCTTGGAACGACGACCTTTGCACGGCATCACGGACTTTGATATAGCATACGATTGGTATTTTTTCTCAAGGAGTAATCAGGAGGTAAGAATGATTTAGATCTATTACCTACAACGGAAATCTATTAGACGCACTTTAATATTGTATTGCCCCTTTATAGTCTATGGCTTATATATTTAATCTATTTAGTCAGTTTTATTTTAGTACCTTTCCTACTATGGGCCATAGTCTATGACTTAAAATTAAAATAATTAGAAAAATAAATTTAATTTAAATTAAATTAGAACACTATGACATCACTATGGGCATAAACAATACGCTGTCAATGTCAGTCCGCCATATTTGTTTACATGATTGTTGGATTCTATTGCAAACGACTTTAATGCAGTACTCTTATTCCAATGTATTAAGTGATTACAGTTTCAGGTAGCAAGTAATGGACCTTTATGATTCAGAGGATACTGTACTTATCTTCTTGCCTAAGTATTTTAATCCCGTCAATGGTGTTGTTTCTTATATTATTATATAGGTAGGTTTTCCCGAATGCAACCATCAACAACACCTAAAGTTCTCTTAACTTGTACCTACAATAGATCTGAGCTATGATCTTGACTGCAATCTATTTAGAATTAAGAGATTTAATGGTGTTGATTCAGTGTATCATGCATAACTTATTTGACCGGACTATACTTGATTTAAGCATTCTGTCTTTTTCTTTCTGTATCAAAAAGACAAGGACACGACACTTAAAAAATATGATTAGTCCTGTCAAATAAATTAAGTTGTGTTACACCAAACTGACACAATTCTCTATAAAATAAATAAACATTATCTTGAGAAATTCATATATTTTATTGTCATATGAAAATATATTTATATGATATATAAAATATATTGAATAAACATCATATTTTCATATAACTTTTAGTAAGCTAAGAAATAATTTGATCATTAATTGTCTTTTATCTTTCAGTCAAATTATTACCAAATGACTTTTAGACTTTCTTTATATTAGGTACCTATTTAAAGTTTATTAATTATTTGAAAAACTAAGGTTGTGGGTATAGCTCCTTACGACCTAGATGTCAATTTTCTCATTTCTCTAAAGTCCAGTTATATGCCAAATGTCCAATGAACAATAGAATCACCAATTTTTTTTTTAACTGACTGCAATTCCTATACTGACCAGAGTATTAATTTTGTATACACAACAAATATACTAGACTACTTGACTCGTTATACACAAAAACCCAAAAAGGGCTGGTAAGTCAGGTAAGGAACAAAGTTTCTGACAGTTATTAAAAGGTAGATAATATTAGCAATAAGTGCACCTTTGTACAATATGAAATTATTTCATCATCTGTGTTGTTTTGAGTAAAAGTACATTAAGTGTAACAAATAATAAAATAAATAATAGTAATGTAGAATCACACTACCCATTGGAATTTTTACTGTTTGAACTTACATAAATATATGAATAATGGAGTTCTTGCCTTCTAATATAAAAAAATAAATCACATTCATACATGTACTTTACTCTTTATCTACAATATTGTCAATGAAAGTATCTTGTAAAGAACACAATCAAGATAACAAATGATTTAATACAACTTTTTGAGCACTGATAAATTTACTTGTTTTGTATACAAAAATGTTACAATAATTTACCGCATAAATGATGTATACACAAGCAGTTTCTAACTCTCCTTTAAATAATTACTCTTACCTTTGTTATTAATTTATTATTTTTATTTGAACTTCTCGGATAGTTCAGTATTTAGGTTGTGTGCTGAAATTATACACAATTTCTTCCTTCAAAGAAAAACATGCCTGCCAAAAGACTATGAATAAAAGATGATGACCAAGAGAAAGCTATGCTAAAATCTCTCAACTACAACATAATTTGAATGCATCTAGCTACTTTTTTCAATAGGTAAACAATAGTGATATCTACAATATTACCAACATAGTAACCAAGTCTGTTACTAATCTGTAAGGTCAAAAGTGACAAAATATACCTCTTCAGCACTGCGAGTGGTCATTAGGCGTGATAAAAAGACTTTCTTTGATACAAGATCATCTTCGTTTGAGAAATAGGGACAGCGGGAGATTGCCATAACCTCCGCTGTTCGAAGACTTCGATTACAGAATAACGGTTATTGGCATTCATATCAGCTTCCAGGACTAATTCAAGGCCTATTAGATAAAAATACTAGGGCTTTAATTCAATATTTTCTCGATTAATTTAGAAATGCGTATCATTTCATACAGCTGACATGAAAGCGAAATGGATCGACACAAAAGTTGTGTTCACAAGCGCCATAACTTTTAGCAGTTTAAGCACGATTTTCTTCAAAATATTATTGGAATATCGTAATATTTACCTTCATCTACCCCTAAAATGCTCTAACTTCGATTAGGATGATAGTAAAATAGAAATTTAGGCTGTAAACACACAATAGCACGATCTTGACAAACACGACATCAAACGTCCATTTACCGACTGCAGCGACTTTGTGCGGAGATTTCTCGAACTTTGTAACTTTTTTTTCGACCACAGATTAAAAATTTGGTCATGTAAAGCGCCATAAAATAAAATACCATTTCACAAAATGACGCTTTTACTATGGGATATTAATTAAGTTTTTCACTCTGATTAAATGAAAGAAGTGCTTATTAAAAGCATTTCTTACTCTATTTAAAAGAAGGTAAAATTGTAAGTATTTTTCTCACATACGTTTGTATGATTACTCCTTATGGTTTGCTGCAAGAAATCTATTTTTAGAGATAAGCTTTCCAATGTCAACACCTGTTTTTTTTGTAAATATTTTTCTATATGTAATCCTTTGCGTCCTTAGTCTGAGGTACAAATAAAGGGTACCTAAACGATATTTTCTAAAGGTGTTTTTATATTATCCTAGGAAACTAATGAACAACGGTTTCTTATTAAGTACCTACATTAGTACAAGTCAAAATAAGCATTAATTAAAATTAAAATAAACAAAAGGTGAAAAGGTTAAGTATGGACCTTGCTTTTCATAATACTCGAATACCTAGAGGTGTCGTCGACATAAGTATTATGCAAATGATTGAAATAAATTCCGAAAACAATGAAGTTTTCAATAAGTCTTCAAGCTTTAGAAGTTAAACACGTCGATGCTATCTAACCGTAATAATAAGTGCCTGCTGTAGGTGTGATTTTTTTAAATCAAGTGACTATATTCATTTATCCATCGATAAAAAAATTAAAAGCCTTTTAAAATGGTTGAAATTAGTAAGTTTATGACGGACCACGCTTCAAGTATCATAGGAGATCTTCCATGCTCAGTGATTATTCATCCGTGGAGTGACAACTGCGTGGAAGCTTCGAAGATTATGCTACTGCACTGCATCAAAGGAGCATACACTTTCTTCGCGCCAATTCATGGATTATTTTTTGTAAGTCTAACTGATGAAGTACTGATAAATATCGATTAACGTAAACAATCAAGTTCGGTACCTACATTAAATGTTAAATAATTTAAAACGGGATAATAATTAAATTTGTTGTAAAGAAGTTCATATAGCCAAATTTAACGAATGTTTGCGAAATACGAAAAAAAATTATGCCTTCATACTTGTTTAAGAACAACCGCGACTCAATTAGTATATGAAGTCTACTATAGGAAGTTTTATTTTGCATTTTTCACAAGGTTTCGACCACTTAGCAAACCTCTAGTATGAATTTTGCTGCATAAATGAAAGTCACCTTATATGCTACAGGATCATCCAAGCAACAAAAAACATTTTAGCGCTTTGCTTTTTATCGTCTTGATTTCGCTCTGGCTCCATAGAACCCAGTGTTATTCTAATTATGGCACCTGTGATATTGTTCTGTACAATAAAGTTTTTTGGGATGCGTGCCTGACAAATAATTCAGAACCCTCTGAATAATCTCCTAATTTTTATTATTTGTTGCTTTACTAATGGAGTATGTACTGCTATGGAGTTTTGTAAGTACCTGTTATAATTTTATCGAGGTTTTTTTGTATCAGAATCTTCTATATTCGTTTTTTTTATTATTATCTGTAATAGAAGCCATAGTAAGAGGTATTCTGTGATAATTTCCACTGGTTACCTATTACGGCTGAAGCTATAGAACCCTGTGACAATCGGATAGACAGACAAACGGACAGATAGTGGAAGCTTAGTAACAGAGTCCTCTATGGAACCCATTGGATACGAAACCCTAAAAATAATTTTGATATGGTACGAGCGGCGGGAGTATGTTTAGCTACGTCATAAGATACCGAAACGGGATAGTAAATAGGTATTACCCATGACTTTGACAAGTACTACTGAGTGTGTCTCAAAAACATAAAACGGCCGGAACTATGAAAAAAAAATTACTACTTCCGGTGCAGAAATGACCCCGGATTAACGTCATCAGATAGGTACGGGAATGAATGACACTATGGCATCAGTTAAACGTCTATAGGTAGACATATACGTAACATCACCATAGGTGCCAGCAGGTGCCAGTTCGTTGTTGGCCGAAAGTGCTTGGCAGCCACGCGAGAAGGTGGTCATCAGGACCCCCTGGACTACGTCATCACATCAGATACCGCAATGAAATAAATGTCAACAGGTAGGTATTAATGTTCTCTATACAAATACGTATGACTGCCATTGCTGAATTGGCGGACACCCCCCAGCCCCCCAGCAGTCACGGAAAACAAAGATAAAAGGAACGTTTGGAATAATAAAATTTAATAAATATAAATAACCTCCGATTTACGTCATCAAATACCATCATATCGATGGAATTAAATTTGTATAGAAATTACCCGTGACTTTGACAAGTACCAAATTACAGCTTTCTAGTAAGAGACTAACTACTCAATCTTACAAACGTCAAAAAGTGACGTGATCTCATACTAGAGTGACGTTTGTAAGATTGAGTTCCTCTTGAGTTCGGACTCAAAATGCACTCTGAATCCGTACTCGGTCTTACAAACGTCAAAAAGCAACGTGATCTCATACTAGAGTGACGTTTGTAAGATTTACCCCCGATTTCACAATTGAGAATTTCTAGTTAAGTAGTGCTTAACTTTCAAATGCAGCGCTGTGATTGGCCAATTCGTCACTTATGTATCCACTTAGCGAGACTTTTTAAATTCAGAAACTGGCCTTGAGTTCGGACACAAAATGCACTCTGAATCTCAGCCTAAGAGTCTCTGACTGAGCTAAGCCGCAGACATACAAACAGATGGACAGACATGGCAAAACTATAAGGGTTCATTGTTGCCACGGAAGCCCGTAACGGGGCAAAGATTGAATAAATGCTTTTAACTCGAGAACCTATTAACATATTTAAATGCGGTTTTTTTTGCGGTACAATTTTTATTGTCGTAGTGACCCTGTCCAACACATAAACTGTAGGGGTTGTTCATAAAATAACGCTCAAGCCGAAGAAGGGGTAAAGATTGAAAAAACGCGGGTGGAGCCGCGGGTAGACGCTAGTTAATAATATTATAAATAAATATTTGTAAGCAAAATTCAAAATATAAGTAGCACTTGTCCACATGCACAACTTTTGCTACGGGGCTATACGGAATTAGCTGCTTTTTTAGGGTTCCGTACCTCAAAATGGAAAAATGGAACCTTTATAGGATCACTTTGTTGTCCGTTTGTCAAGAACTTTATTTTGGGCCCTCATAGAGGACACTGACTTCATAGCTAGAGACATAAAGTTGAAACTTATACCTCCCACAGAAGTATACGGCCCCATGGTGTTGTTAAAAAATCTGACGTATTTTATTATTACGGGTGGGCAACCTTACTTTCAGTTTCGTCCATGTTTGCCCCAGTTAATTATTTGCTAAACTATAAGTCTTAGAGCATTCTTGTCTATGGACGACTAAAAATTTACGGGCAAAGAAGACGCTCTAAAAAAATTCGGTGTAACACGACTTAACTTATTTGACAGGACGAACCTTATTTTGAGCTTCCTGTCCTTGTCTTTCGATACAGAAAGAAAAAGACAGAAAGCTTAAAATAAGTTTAGTCCTGTCAAATAAGTTAACTCGTGTTACACCGAATCGACACCATTATTACTATCAATAGATTCGTCGTGAAACGAGTGGGCAAATTTATTCTCCAATATTATTTCATTTTCATACAAGCAACTTTTAGATGTTAGGGTTGTCAAAATGATGGTGGCACTCTAAGGTACCATCTCTGTTCTATCTAATAAATGTTTGTTAAGTGCTATAAAATATAATTCTATGAGTTTGTAAATTATTTTCGCTTTTGGAATTCAGTGTACCTACCTTTGGTTACTTTGGTAATATGTATGTTATTGAAAAATAAGTACCTAAGCAAATTATGCTCCAATATGAAATTAAAAATACGTAAGTTATAAATATCTCAAAAGATAAGAAAATACAGTTTGAATTTTTATTTTCATATCAACGTAGGTATGTACCTTAACCTTTGTAGCGTCAAACGCGCGCAGTCTGCCCTTTTGATTTTGCAGTCCGGTAGTGTCCAAAGCTTAGACTGCGCGCGTATGACGTTCCGGTTTTCACAGCCAAGTTTTGTTCTACGAAATTAAGCGCATAGTTGTACTACAAAAACAAAACGTTTCGTTATACTGTTGGCAATCAGTTGGTGTAATGTGATTGGTCGAAATCTATGGTGTGAAGTCGAAATTAAAGAAATTGTCGACAAAATCAGCGGTGGTCGGCCATTTTTGTTTCTGCTGCGAAGTGAAGAGTGTGTTCGTTCAGTGTAATTATTTGTTGTTTTTGAAGGTAATAGTGATATTTACATAAAAATAATTCATGTAGTAACCGCGTAATATATTAGGGAGTGTTCTAGTGATATTTCATTGTTTGTGAAATATGAGAATCAGTGAATATGAATCAAATTGTGTGGTGATGTAGTGAAAATGTGAAAATTTTTGTGAATGTGAAGTGCAATCAACGAAAATGTCTATTCATCTTTATTTTTGAGGTAATTGGTATACATATTCTTTTTAGTTATTTAATTGCGCGTCTTCTGATATATAACACAATGCTTAAAATATAACCTAACACAAAATACATGGATTTCTAAACCCGGTCGGCAGGAAGAATTCCTTCGATTTCTAGCTGGACATTCTGGCCTACCGAGAATGGCTTGTAGGCGGACATTGAAAAGGTTAATAATATTTATCAAGTGTAGGCAATATGCACACAGGGTTTTGGAGTGAGCCGGCGTTTCATTTACTCATCGGTGTTTTTAGAAAGCAGGTGAAAAAAAGGGAAGGTGTTAATTTTGCGACACAAGTTATGTACTTAGTAAAATTGTAATTGATACCTTATTTAAATTTTTAACCGACTTTAAAAAAGGAGAGATTCTCAATTCAATTGTATTTTTTTTGGGTTTTCTACACCATAACTCTGGCAAATTTTTACCGATTTGTTTTTTTTTGTTTGGTAGGTTTTGCTTCCAGGTAGGTTCCATTTTAGTTTGGTTGTGATCTGATGATGATCTTCAGAGATAGGCAGTGGAACTCCTCAATGAATGACTGCTTATCACTCGACATTGCGGCAAACGCTTTGTACCAGGATGCCAATTGCAGGAGAGTACTTGAAAATTGACATATATCCACCTGACCTTCGATCCTGGCCTCATCACCATAAAACTCCTCAGCGGATGACTTTGTGGCAATCACTTTGTGTGAGTGTGCTGATTCCAGGGTATTACTTGGAAATTGACAATTTGCCAACCGACCTTCGATCCTGGCCTCACCAACATTAAACTCCTGAACGGATGACAGCCGTCAACACTAATAAGCGTGAAATAAATAAACTTTTAACAAATGTATGTTAACGGCTCGCCGTAATGTTTGTTTAATTTCCTGAATTTCTGTATCCCTTGAGAATGGTGCATTAACCGAAACCGGTCGGGAACGCGTAAACCTTAAAATTAAAAAGCAGTGAAACAAGTACAAGTGAATTTAATTGTGATGATTACTGTGACTTTGACAGTTTTTGACGAGTAAATGAATTAAGTTATGGACGAAAATAATAAACAGTTTAGTCACAAATATAGTTTACTTTCTATCAAACAACAAAATGATATCAAAAGCTGAATGATGTATTTTGTATTTTCGATGAAGCTTAAACTTCCCTCAACGGGCAAAATTACCTTTAAGAGCACACTTGGACGGTTTGACGGTAATTAATTACTAAAATTATGTAATAATTAATAGAGCTGGTGATTATTTAAAATAATATCGATTTTCCAAATAAAATTTTTGTTATTTCCAAATAAACTGAGTTTATTTTATAATTTAGTAAGAATATATCTACTCTCATACAAGTCATAAGTACATAGGTAATACTCGAGAAATAATCAGCCTAATTTGATTTCGATTACAGTCTGCTCTTAGTCTTACCTTATCCGTACCTAATGCATGCATGGCACAACATTTTAAGAGCGTTAATTAAGCGTACCCGCTGGGCCAACGACCTGAAGGACGTTGTGGGTGGTGGCTGGATGAGGAGGACAGAGGACTGACTTGAGTGGTGAATTTTGGAAAGGCCTATGTCCAGCAGTGGACGAACATGGGCTGGTGGATGGGTGAATGAAATTAAACTTAATCTGTTCCTAAAACTAAAAACCCACGCCTTTGGGTTTGAACCCATTCTTTCCATTTATAGAGTTTCAAACCTTTCGAGTGTAAGCCTGCCACTCATCTCTGGGCAAGAATCACGATACTAAATGAATGCGGCTGAAAACAGAACTAACGTCGTCTTTTTGTGAAACGTCGCATTTTGATTTTTGACAGTTTGCCACGTTACTTACATACCAGTGCCCTCGCTCACGTTCGTTTAGATCCATGTCGCATTGTATTTCGTCCCACCTCTTGGCCTACAATTCCACTGTCACCGCACTGCGTCAAGCTATTTTTTGCCAAGCTTGTGATTGTTGTTGCGTTTGCAAATGTTTATGTTGACTCTGCTGTTGACAGAATAAGCCGTTTACCAGGCTATAATAGTTACCATAAAATTACATATATGGTCCTGTCTAAGGACTAAGTACCGCTTTTTTCCTGTCCGCATAACATTTCGCCTGTTTTAAGGTTTTAAGTAACAGATGGCTAAGGTAGGCTTCGTCAGACTATCAAACTGAACGTAGACTATAGTATGTTCGAGTTATCATGATATGGGTGGCAGCAAAGAGTATAGTAACCGTTCCTATACAGGGTGGCAGTTCAAAGTTGATAGTTATAGTTATGTGCCTTAACGAAATAGAATCGATTTTTTCAAGTATCGAGAACGTTAACAAGGGCTATCAAATCGATTTTTATTTAAATGATCTTTGATTATCCAAACTGCTTTTTGTTAATTTCTAAATTAATTAAATTAAACGAACCAATAACTCACAAGCTTGAGAGTTCAAAGATTTTTTTTGTTTTTCTCGGCATTTCACCAAAAACAAACAACAATAACTAAACAAAAACTGTAACAAACGTAAAAACAAATAGCACGTAAAGCAACCGCAACGAAAACATAAACCACATACAAGTTGAACTCGATCCTATAAGATGTCCGCACCGATTCATCGATGTATTTTCGAGTATGTAGTGCGTACCTATGGGTTAACGTTCCGATCCACGCATCAAGTAGCAAAAAGACATTATTCTTTTCTGAATCTTATCTTGTTAAATTTAACGAATACACTGTGATTATTGTTTCGATTTATAGATAAATAATTTATTGTATTTTTGCAATAATGTTCAACATTCTTTCTAAAACCTAATATTTTCTTTTGTACTTGGGTGTATGTAGTATGGTGTGAGTAGTATACGTGAAACGGAAAATTACGAACTGTCACCCATATCATGATAAATCGAACATACTATAGTTAGTGTAAGAACAAGAAATTAATCAAAAGTAATCTGTGAACCAGAAACTGTTTCTTTCTTTTTTTATCAAGTCTATCATTAAAAACTCAGTTCATCGATAATTATATCGATATTATATGAGGTATTATCGAAGTCTCGCAAATACCGATTCTCGATAATACTTGTCTTGCATGTACATACTCTCTATCTCTTCACATAAACACTGTAATCCACTGATCCTACACAGTTCAGTGCTGTAATGATATCAGAATAGACGTTTGACAACGAAATCGTACGTTTTAAGGGTGTATAATACCCCACCGCGCTTTGCATGATCCTGTTTTATACCAACAAATACTGCAAGAATAACTTTTAAATTAATATATGATAAAATTGTGGACTAATGCTATGTCCATGCTGTTGTGAAAACTTTTTTTTAAATAATCTTTATTAGAAAAAGGTTTTGTCGCAAAGCGACGATATCACCCATATGAGGTTGGTTAATTGGTATTTTTAAAAAAATACTAAAAGAGCACTTTCTCTTCCATAAGTAAATTTGTATAGTATTTAAGTGTGTACGTACATAATGTACACGCTATATGTATATATATTATTATATCTATTGTTTTTGCAAAGATTAATGTATATAATAGAATGTAGTTATGCTGTCTATGTATTATATGTAAGGATATATATACAAGGTGTTGATTTGGTCAGTCCATTCCGTCACAGGGTAGGTTATATAAACGATACTGATGACGAAAAAATATTTAAAAAATTCTTTTTTTTTCCAAAAAATGTCCATGATTTTCTGTTATTATTGTCACACTACTTCATTTAATTGCCAGCACAACATAAGTAATTTATGCTCAGCGAGCGTTGATAAAAATAAACTCTAAACTCAATACAAATTGCAACCCGCTAATTATTTTCATTGATAGATAAGCCGCGTTATCGTGTCAAAACAGCTGAGCCTCGTATCACAAAACTCTGTGTGTGCGGCGAAAACAACGCCCGTCAATGAGAATGCGATATTCATTAACACGAGATGTTTTCGTGGTGAAGGACGACCTTCAACGTAGGTGTATAGAGTAGGGGAAGGGTGCGCAAGCGCAAGGAGGGTGGATGGTGACACGCGCGCGACGCCCCCGCAGTCATTAATAATCGCGCGCGATCTCGCAGTTGTACAGTAAACCTGATCGGACTTTTTAGTGAGAAAAATGCCTCACCGTGATCGTGCTACGTTTTTAGATAATCCGTCCGTGAGTGGGGAACATTTGACACACCGCGCCACGTTCAAGGAAGAGGTTAAAGTGAACTTCCAGTGGATGTCCAGGAGGCTGTCCTTGTCTATTTGTACCAACAGCCGCGCGTGCAAGTACACGACAAGCAGGTCGTCATTTCGGTCTTCACCACACAGCCGTGTGGAGGTTATTAAGGATCAAGAAAATGCATCCCTTCCACTTCCAAGGAGTGCAGGATCTTTTGGCTCTGGATTACGGGCGCCGTGTAGTATTTTGTGAGTGGTTATAAGAAAATTTCAACTAAAACATTCTGTGGACCGACGAGGCGTTATTTACCAGAATAGGGTTATTTAGCGCGCTTAATGAACATTGGTGGGACTTACGAAGTGTTGACGCTAGTGAAAATCGGCATATGTCTGTCAAGGGCTCGTTCCAAACACGATTTTCGCTTAGTAGGTATGTGGGCGGAAATACTTGGTACAAGACTTGGACGGAATTAAAGAAATTGAAGGCGTTGATGTGTTACGTCAAGCGATGGACGCCTTTGAAATCGTACGTAACAATGAAATGATTTTATTACGTCTAAAAGATAATTTGTGGCAACGTATTGGATTGTGTATCGGACAGGGTGGCGGACACTTTGAAAATGAACACTTATTAAAAGTGTCTTAGTGTGAACTGAGAAAGTTTTTATCGAATCGTTGTAAATAAGTTGATTAAATAACTTTTTTAAATACGCCAAAGGAATCTGACAAGGGGTAAGTAAGCTTCTAAGCTTAGGTACGGTTTAACCCACGTATTTTTCGCAAAGTAAGATTCACTTTATTATTAGATATTACCTAATATTGCTTCTTACCACGTTAGGTGCACTTAACGGTCCTAAGCCCGTAAAGTATGAAGGAAAATGTGAATTATACAAACTAGTGATTATTAGTAATATTTATTATATGCAATATCGGTAGGAAACTTGCACAATCAACTCTTGAACGCCTTAATAAGACAGAAAATGAACTAACTAAAAAAACATCCCATCTGTAAAACAGTCAAACTCTTTTTTTTTTACTACCAGTTGACGCTAACGAAGTTCTTGGAGCAATCAAGGGATTAAAACATTCGAATGCTGCAGGTTGGGATCAAATTAGCAATGAAATTTTGAAGAAAATAGGATACCTTGTACTTGAGCCTCTAGTAAATATATTCAATTTAAGTTTTTTAAACGGCATCTTTCTAGACTCATTCAAATTAGCTACTATAATTCCACTCCATAAAGGAGGTGCAACCAAGAATGTGCAAAATTATCGACCAATTGCATTATTGCCCACAATCTCTAAAGTGCTGGAAAAATTGGTAAAGAGTCGTCTAGTTAATTATTTGGAAAAGCATAATCTTTTATCGGATCGTCAGTATGGTTTTAGACACAAACTATCGACAAGTAATGCTCTAGATGATCTTGTTAGCTCTTTGGTTGATCAGTTGGATGACGGAAAACGCTGCATTGGTGTGTTTCTGGACCTGGTCAAGGCTTTTGATACAGTATCTATTCCAATTCTTCTTAGAAAGCTGGAAAGCCTTGGCATAAGAGACCTTCCGATGCAGTGGTTCCGTACTTATCTTGAGAACCGGCTTCAGAGGGTAATCATTGATGGCACGATCAGCGAGAGCATGCCAGTAGCCTATGGTGTTCCACAGGGCAGCGTTCTTGGCCCTATTCTATTTTTAGTATATATTAATAACCTGACAGATCTTAATACCGTTGACGGAAAAATAGTTTCTTTTGCTGATGACACTGCCCTTGTTTTTTCAGCTTCATCTTGGAATCTTGCTTTCAAAAAGGCTAATAAAGGTGTTGCAGTTGTAAAGGAGTGGCTTGATATGAACCTTCTCACGCTCAACATTACTAAAACAAAGTATTTATGTTTTACTAAAACAAAGCACACGGAAGCTGACTATAATTTTCACTTGAAGCTACACACTTGCAACAATCATCTGCAATCATACAGCACACAGTGCCAATGCGAAATAATTGAGCGAGTAACCAACATACGGTATCTTGGCGTTATTGTAGATGATAGACTCAACTGGCAAGCTCACATAAAGACCCTATCAGGTCGTGTAAGAAAATTATCGTTCTTCTTTAGGTCAGTCAGGAACATTCTCAACTCGAAGCTAAAATATAGTGTATATTTTGCAATGTGTCAAAGTTTGCTTTCCTATTGTATCAGCTCTTGGGGTGGCGCGGCAAAGACCCATTTGTTAGAAATAGAGCGAGCTCAACGAATGGTTATTAAAGTGATGCTTAACAAACCATTTCGTTATGACACATATCTTCTACATAAAGAAAGTGCCATATTAAGTGTACGAAGATTATTTATATCAAACATCATTTTAACATCTAGCACATCCTTAGAAATGTACGCTCCAAGCATTAGTACACAAAGCAATAGGTCAGCAAGACTGGAAGGAAAACTTTCCGTCCCTAGAATGGGTGGTAAATTTGCACAGCGTTTCAAAAAATTTTTGCATCCCTTTATTCATAACCAAATTTATAAAGAAATTAAGTTGGCAGAGAAATCAAAATTAAAACTCCAATTAAAAAGAGAGTTGAGTTCTTGGCTTCTAGCAAAATCGTATGAGGAAGTAGAAAGTCTTTTGGATGTCATTTAGTAAACAATCATCTTATTATTATTTTATTGTTTTGTTTTGTATTTATTAAAATTGTTTTAACGTTTTTGGTGTCACTTATATAAAGTAGCAACATTTTTTATTTTATTTAATACCTTCTTTTTGTTGTTGCTAGCATTTTATATATACTTATTTTAAATCATGTACACACGAATACACATTGTTAAATATTTATTTATTATAACATATATATTTATTTTATAAAAACATATTTAGATTAAAGTTTAATTTATTTAAGTGCTAACGGGTGGGCGCCTTCTGGCAAAAAAAACACTTTTGTGCATCCCATGAAACGGAGAATTCTGGTATGGGAGCACGCATATTCTATTCAGTGACGTGTATCAAGTTAGTTTGTACAAAATTTTAAATATGGATAATATTTCATTTACTTAATGTGTATTTTAAGTTAACATTACATAAGAATTTTTTTTAATGTTAACCATAGGCTAGTTTTTTGTTTGTACCTACTAACATTTGAGAAAAATAAAATTTGTATTTGTATTTAGTGTACTTTTATGCTTCGTGCATGGCCAATGATGATGCGACCGCCAGCTAGTCGGTAAGTTACTAGCGCTTCGCGGCGCAGTGACAATATTATTATAATATACAAAATTTATCAACGACTTTTAGGACAAATGACAAAGGGCATATCTTTTTCTTCAGTTGGTATTTTTGGTTTGTATGCTGTTTTTTGGGATAAGCATCACGTATGTTAATATTCATGTGACACCCTATAATGTCCAAATAAACACCCTGTACATATATATAAAATTTAAAATTTAATAGTGTGATACGTATTTTGTGTACACGTATGTCTACTTATTCATTTATTATGATTTTTATTTATCAGAGGGGTTTGCTGGAAGAAATCTCTACTTAGAGATAAGCTCGCCTGTGTAAGTCCTATTTCTAACTTCAATTGTAATTATATTTATGTGTAAAATAAAGTATAAAGTATAAGGCTACACATTAAAGACTAAAGGAACACTTGATTCCATTAAATTTTCTCGATAAAATAAAATTACGAAGTTACTTCCAAACCGTACAATATACCGATAGCATTCAAAGAATACTTGAAATTAGATCTGAAACTTTGCTTAACTGACATTAGTATAAAGCAGCTGCAGACTGTTCCATATAAATGACAAAAACATCAATGTAGCCGCGATTTCAAAATAACTGATGTTTTTGCGTGCGTGGCATCTGATTAGAGTAGGACTGCGAATTGAGGTATTATGGTTCCTTAAGCTGTCAAATGAGTACGATTTTCTTACACAATTGCAGCAAATGAATATACAGCTGAGAAAATTTGCTCGTATGACAATTGAAATCGTATGTTTTTGGCTATCAAATGATTGCGATTGTCTTACACAATTATAATATCGACACAGACATACTTGACTAGACTGTTCAAAATTTCAGGTGATCTTCAATTAACAACCATCCTCCAACATTAACAATCCACTGTCATATTATGTGAAGAGCAGTGGTTGATCAAGATCATTAGCAGAATCTGGGAACTCATCCCTTATTCAGTAACTCATGCAAAACAATTCCAAAATTTATAAACAGATGTCACTTTTACTTTTTTTACACATTTAAATTATTGTCAAAATTTTCTACCTTCTATTCGACCGATGACATTCCGTGGCCCGAAATAATATAACGAGCAAACATATACCTTATTGTTTTTTATAATTATTATCGAGTATTGCAAATAAGTTAACCATAAAAATATCAGAAATATTTCGATATACATAGGTAACACTAAAAGTTTCCGGAACTGGCCACTTACATAAACAATATTTAAAAATTTATTGCAACATTTGAAAATAGAACTCTTTGGCTGTAGAATGCAGTTTGTTTCATCTGACTGTCTTTTGTTTTTACCTTGTGGCGCCATTTAAAAAATTGTGTGTCTGCATCAACATGGATTTAACTCGGGAAAATTTTCGTAGTATGATTTTCTACGATTTTAAGTGTAATTTGACAGCTCAACAGAGCATCGCTCGGCTTGAAACAGCTTTTGGCAATGAAGCACCATGCAAGACGACTGTTTATAGCTGGTTTGCAGAATTCAAGCGTGGTCGTATCAATCTCAGTGACGAATCTCGCGATGGTCGGCCGTCCACCGCTGTGACCAACAAAAACATCGATGCTGTGCGCCGTATGATTGAAACAGACAGACATGTGACCTACCATGAAATTCGCGCATCCTTAGAAATAGGCATGAGTCAAATACAATCAATCCTACACAAACATTTGGGTGTGAGAAAGCTGTGCTCGCGGTGGATCCCACACAACTTGACCGAGGCTCAAAAAACGGACCGCGTCACTTGGTGCAGTGCCATGCTTACCAGATTCAACGAAGGTGCGTCAAATTTGGTGTGGGACATAGTAACAGGTAACGAAACATGGATTTATTGCTACGATTCCAAAACAAAGCAGCAATCGAGCGTATGGGTCTTTCAAGATGAGCCGAAACCAACCAAAGTGGCGCGCGTGAAAAGTGCATCTAAGCGGATGATTGCTTCTTTTTTTAATAAAACTGGACACGTGGCTACTGTTGCTTTAGAGAATCGTCGTACCGTGAATAGTGACTGGTACACGACCATTTGTTTGCCGGAAGTTATTGACGAACTCCGTAAAAATAACCGGAAACGCCGTATCATCCTGCACCACGACAATGCTAGTTCTCACACGGCCAGACAGACAAACGACTTTTTGAAGACGAAAAATGTAGAACTCATGAGTCATCCTGCATACAGTCCCGACCTGGCACCTTGTGACTTTTTTCTGCTACCAAAAATTAAGAACCAATTACGCGGTCAACGATTTTCATCACCAGAAGAGGCTGTCGAGGAGTATGAAAAACACGTTTCAGAGGTCACCACAGGGGAGTGGCACAAAAGTTTTCAAAACTGGTTTGATCGAATGAAAAAGTGCATAGACGCCAAGGGAGATTATTTTGAAAAACAATAAATTAATTTTGTACCTTTAATAGTAATTTTTCATATTCATTCCGGAAACTTATAGTGCGTCCCACGTATATCGAGATATTTCTGAACTTTTTTATTTATTTAAATATATGTATATTAAATCTCAGTCAATTAAAGAGTCCAATAGTCAATTATATAATATTTATCGATAAAAATATCGATATTATAGTTTCAATACCTCCCTACAGCTGTCACTATCATGTCAACAACAAAACCAAACCACAGACCCCGCGGTCCTAATTAATTGTAAGCTTACAGTTCATTCAAATTCATGCCGCCCTTATCGCACTTAGCAAAAAAATAGTGTGCTATCTCTGACTCACTCACAGTTGAGCGATGAACTCTATTTCGGACCATACGGAGAGCATCTGCTTGCACGACGAACGAACTTCGAACGAACGAATGAACAAAAGAAGACGAGTGACGAGCGAGAGGTGTTTCCTATGTTGCTTTATGATAAAGAATTAATTAGAATTAGAAAGTAAAAACTTTATAATTTTTCGGTGTGTGCCTTTGATCCCTGAAGACATAACTACGCTACTGAAAATAAAGATTTGTGGTACTCGGACTTGACAATGGTAGAAGCAAGTAAATATTGGTTTGAGAAGGCCTGCAGTGATAGCAGATGCCATGAACTTATACACCCATGGACGTATAAATGTTCTGATGCTACAACGACCATGCTTTTGAGCTGCATTAAGGGAAGCTACAAATTCTATGCTGTGGTTTATCTAGTAAGTAAAATACTGTTGAATGTTTGTCTTCTATAAGTAGGGCTAGATTATTTTTAATAATTCTATTATGTGGTTTCTATTAAAATGAGCTTTGAGACTGCTGGTAGTAGTCTCAAAGGTCGACAATAATTGAAGGTATTAGTATGTCTTGACACCTGTACAGTAATGTCATCTGGTGTTTTGGTGTTAAATATCACAGTACAATGTTAGAAACATTTTTAACCTGATGATCTGTACTTTCTATTTGACCAAAGTCCATTTATAATTTTGCTTCCTATTATGTAAAATACATGCCCTCATTAATGTCTCCTACAGGGCAGGCACATCTCCGTACACCATGATCCTGACACACTACTTGATTCTTTCACAGACACCAATTAAGGTTGCGTTCCAAATCACTTTTCAAGATTAAAATATTGCTCGCTGTCAGACAAAAGTAGCTCGATGCTGGTTCCAAAACATCTACTTTTCGGTTTTGGAACCGGCATCGAGCTACTTTTCTCCGACAGCGAGCAATATTTTAATCTTGAAAAAGTGATTTGGAACGCTACCTTAGTTAACACTTTGACCACCAAGCATTTTATAACATCCATTCCCCTGTACACAGTCTATTTTCGACATTCGACATTTTCGACATATGTCAGACTAACTGATGTTTTTTAATAATAATTTTTTTACAAAATATAATATGAATCAGTCAAAGTGTTTCATTTTTCACTCACCAAAAATAACAAATTTCACCACAAATTCTGATCACTCGCTGGAGTCGTTTTAGGTGCATGGGGGAAGTGCGAGTGCCAAAAAATAGCATTGTGATTCACTTTTAAGTCATGAGGGGCTTTACAAGCTGAACTGTGTTTATAGACATTTTTGTCTTGCTTTAGGCTATCATTAAGAACATTTAAAAAAAATTAAAATGATATTTGGACTTATCTCCCATAATTGTGATATCTCTTAAATGCTTTAAAATAGGCAAAACTGATTAAATGCTTAAACTTTTTTATTTCCAAAGAGACTGTTAATACACATTCACAAGCAATACAAAAATCTAACATAATGATGTTTAAAACTTATAAATATTGAGTTGATCATAAATGAAAAGTATTATTTCCTCTATTTTACACTATTTGGCGATGCAGCGATCATCGTAACAGCCACTTTGCAATGCAAAATAAAATAAAATGCATGCTGATATGAATGTCATTTAAAAAAAAAATCTGTAGATATTTGTGCAAAAATGCATAGAGCTACTAATTTAGCTTACTAAATCCTCTTAATTTAAATAACTTTTGGATTTCATTTTTGTATAATTAATATCTACATACTTTATTCATTTTCTAGTTTGCCATTACCTCAATTTACCTTTGATATAAGGGCAAGGTTATGTTCTAATCAAACCCTTCAGTTTGGTCTGAATTTAAGTAGGAGTGACAAAATTTCACCATAACATGGTTAGATTTAAATCTAGAAATGTTAAACAAAAGCCTCAATTTTTTTTGGGGATTTCTAAATCTGAGTTTGGCAATTCTCATTCTCAATTTTTTGGGTCCAGGACAGCTTGACATGGGTCAACCCGGCACAAATAATAATACCAGAAACCAACGTCTAAAAAAACTGATTTGTACCATTGGCATGAAAAGTATAATATTGATTTTTGTTTTAATGTATTGATAGAATTATATATTAATTGTATGAATAAATGTAATGAATATTTTATTAAATTGAATGCTATAAACTTGTTCTGCAATAGAGACTGATTTATTTATTTAGGTACTCATTGTATTTTCAAAATAAATAATCATTTGGGTGTCATGCATAAAATAAGTAGTTTTTATTAAAGGCTATAAAAATGTATGTTTATACAATTTTACAACAATCACAGTCTTAAAAAATAATGATTTACAGTTAATTTTGAGTATCATTTATAAAATTTAAAATAAAAAATTCAACATTAATGAATTTTTCCTCTGTATCAAAGTTTTTCTGTTTCCAAAATAATAACTTCCCAATCAAATTGCTTCAAAGAAAACCCACCATGGAACCTATAATATTTTAACACCTGGTGTTCAGGCGTGCTTGGGCACACTACACCACACACAAACAACCATGAGATGAGTGTTCAGGGCTGTGTTCAGTTTGATTGTTGGATAATGATGCCTGTCTAATACTGACAGCAGGATAACATTTACAAAAATGCATGCAAAACGATGGCATGTTGGGCAGGCATTGTCCCATGTTCAAACCATTTGTAGCCCAGGCTGTGATGGGATAATCATTAGTTAAGATGTTGGTGTGTGTATGTTGGACTGTTCAGTTGGCACTCTAACACATACAACTATAATATTTTGTCTGGTCAACATTCATAGAAAACATTAACATGGAAGAGGAAATGATACAGTTGTGTGGATTTAGAACAAGATTCTTAGGTTTTCATTACAATTCTCTCAATTGAACTATCTAATCCCATACATTAATTAAATTTTCAATATATTTAGTTAAAATATCACCAAAATCATGGTTACGGTTACCAGGCCTTAAAATAGAAAAACCAGTTGCAAGCTGTTGGAAGTATTAAAAATCCGGATTTCTGTAAAAAGTCATATCTTTGGCTAAAAAGAAAACTCAGTATATTTTATTACTTACTAGCTTTTGCCCGCGGCTCCGCCCGCGTCGAAGAGATTTTCGTGGAAATAACAAAAACAAAAGAATATGACTTTTTGAACGACAATATGCATCGGTCACCATGTTTTACCAAAGTGCTAATAAATACCAATAAATAAGCCCAAACTCGAAGGGTCTGCTGTTGTCCGCTGAGGAGATCCAGTACCCACATTCCAGTCCCATCAGCAGACCCTGGTCACCATGTTTTAACAAAGTGCTAATAAAGACCAATCAAATAAGCCCACATTCGAAGGGTCTGCTGTTGTCCGTTGAGGAGATTCCGTACCCACCTTCCAGTCCCTTCAGCAGACCTTGTTCACCATGTTCACCACGAATTCGTAAAGGTGACAATGTATATTTTATGTTATGGTGAAAATGTTTGATATATGTTGATGTGTCTAATGTTAAGAATTAAATGAGTTAATTGACTACACTATTGCATTAGGAATACCCTGTAATGATAGCTGTAATTTGATAAATACATAAATAAATAAAAATAAAAATAAATGTTTTACCAAAGTGCTAATAAATACCAATCAAATAAGCCCAAATTCAAAGGGTCTGCTGTTGTCCGTTGAGAAGATCCCATACCCATCCAGTCCCACCATCAGACCCTGGTCACCTTCTTTTTTACAAAAGAAAGAAAATATTTATTCTGAATATAATAAAAATAAATAAAAAGTGAAAAAGAAATTTACCAGTCGGGGTTTGAACCCGCGACGATCGGCTACGCTACGGCGGCGAACCTTCCATGTTTCACTAAAATTCTCATTGCGCTTTTGTCATGATATGTACATACATACCTAGCCTAAAACCTTTCCGAATAAATGCTTTATCTTTCAGTGAAAACTGCATCAAAACCAAGTTTTTTTCATGTATGGAACCCCTCCTGAATGTTTATTTAATTAATTTTTTTATTCAATATTCGGATTTGGTTACATTTTACACCACAAATCCACATTTTCAGATCTGTAGGTAACTCATTCCATCTACAAGGAGACCCGTGACATACGGATGGACAGACGGCGTCGCGCAACCCTCAAAACGTTATATAGTAATGTAATAACACAAATATTTTATGATTATAATAACAGACACAACACGAAATACCTATTTAATTTTAGTTACTAATACGGCTTGATGGCTAAGGCAAATCTATATTTCAGTTTTCGTATTGAACTCAAAGTCAAATAAGACACTACCTACTTATTATTTTTATATTTAAATTAATCATTGATTGCATTAAATTCCATCGCTGTTATAGTTGCTATAAACAAAGAAAATACAGTCATGTCATAATATTTAGTAACTTGGTTACTCAATGCCATCTAGCGGCCTTCACGTGCATTTCCTGCTCATCCCTGATTCTATTCAATGTACTCTGCGTTCGTTTTTAAATGTCAGGGTGTTTGATGCACTGCGACCACAGCACTGCACCAGATGGCTCTTCTAACATGCAATTTTTTTATGACTTTTGTTAAACGTAGGTTTTACGAATTAGTCGTAACATAAGTTATATATATTTTAACAAAAATAAAACCATTTATTCCACTGATGCCAGCCCCAAAGTAGGCCGAAATATGTCTTGAAAATATTTAATTTATGAACTTCTTATTGTGTATTTAACTCAGTGAAAAGCTTACAAAAGCAAAATATTTATATTTATTTGATATTATTACAATGGAAAACCTACTAAAATCATAATGTACCTACAATCAGTGTAAACTGTTCTTACAGCGCTGACCCACTGTTTTTAAGCGCCAGGGTACTTGTATTGTGTAAAAGGATAAATAAAATGTCAGCTTAATTGTTTTTTTCAAAAGAAATTATTTATTCTGAGCCTAAAATAAAAAAATAAAAAGCGAAAAGTGCTTTTACCGGTGTGGGGGATTGAACCCACGACGATCGAATACGCTACGGTGGCGAACCTTTCACATGTTTCACTAAAACTCTCATTGCGCTGCTCCCTTTTGTCATAGCGTGATGATACATACTCATTAACCTGTAAACCTTCCCAAAAAAGTGCTTTATCTTTCAGTGAAAACTGCATCAAAATCCATTGAGTGGTTCCCAAGTTATAAGCGAACGAACAGACAGACAGACTGACAGACAGACGTTGCATTTTATATGTATAATAGAGATATTTTGGTAGACTAGACAGCTTTCTTTAAGTAGGTATACTATGTAGAAATTTCATGGTGAAATTATTCACTTGCCAGATGTTTGAAGTTGTATTGTATGAGTAATATTGAAAGAGCTGGCAAACAGAACTACTGTTCCCACTAGTTCAGTCAACAGAACTACTGGGAACAAAGGATTGATTCAACAGACATTACAAAAATCTGGTCTTGAATAAACTCCAGGCAGAGTACAGAGTCTGGTCTAAACTCTTTAAATCCAGCTTAGACCGGATTCATCAGGTCAGATGGTAAGCTTAACCATGGTCCATAGATTTTCCATTTTGTATGCCATCATTTTTAGGGTTTCGTGATCAACAAGGAACCCTTATAGTTTCGTCATATCTGTCTGTTCGCGGCTTAGCCTAGAGACTCTTAGTACTAGAAAGCTATAATTTGGCATGGGTTACAAGTTAATGAGTAATAAATCAACCAACTTAATTTTGCAGTTTTGTTTCATACATTTCATAGGTTTGTAATTTTTAGGGTTCCGTACCCAAAGGGTACCAACAGGACTCTATTACTGAGACTCTGCTGTCCATCCATCTGTCTGTCACCAGGCTGTATCTCATGAACCGTGATAGTTAGACAGCTGAAATTTTCACAGATGATGTATTTGTGTTGCCGCTATAACAACAAATACTAGAACCGGCCAAGTGCGAGTCTGACTCGCGCACTCCCATACAGCAGGCATGATTTTTTTGCCGTTTGGTACGAAACCCTTCGTGCGCGAGGCCGACTCGACTTGGCCGGTTTTTTTTCTAATCATTTAAGTCTATTAACTTATTTAAATGCTTCGAAACCATCGAATTTTATTTTTTGTATGAATGCATTAAGCTAATGAAAAAATAATCTTGTTTCTAGATACAAATACTGATGAAAGGGAAGAAGCTCAGCAAAAAGGATATGATGCAGCAATTTAAGTTATATTTAAAATCTGGCATCTTTGGTCTGACCGTTGGGAGTTCCTTTGTGACACTGAACTGTATATTCAGGTATGTTATGTATGCTGTGGCCATATCGTAAAATTGTCCATACCATGAAGTATAGAATAGAAAATTTGGTATATAGTCTGTCAACAAAAACTCTAAAATAAGTGTGATGACGAGCGAAAAGAGGTGGAGCAATTTAGGTTCCTAATGATCATAAATTAGAGAGCCGAGCGAAGGGGGGTAGAGTGAGGAGAACCCTTTAGTTTTGACAGATGTGAAGAAATGGCCGATCATAAAATGGTTAGTTCAACGATATGTACATAGCAAGCTTGTATGTGCTTGGTCATCGCACAGTATATTTATTAGAGCAACTCATAAATATTTAATGAGCATTAGTGTGTTATTCTAGGCAAAGACATTTCTTAAAAACATCAAAGATATTTTAATTAATCTTAATATAGTAAACTTTAAACTTTCGCGATTTTCACACATTATTAACTTATAACTAACAACATACCTTAATAGATAGATATGTGCTTGACGTTTCTACGCCTCTGTAGCCTGTCGTGGTCACAAGCTAACTGACGAGAGTAGCAGCAAAAATGTCCTTGGCGAGCCGGCGGTAGGTAGCACATTATTTTTCTTTTTCCTACCCGCACTTTGTCTTTTGTTAATTAATTGATTCTTTCGTCACACACGACACACAACACTAACAGTATCGAGGCAATTATTCGAAGATAAATCGCGAGGTTTGAATTTCATGACTGAACTCCATGCCGAAGATAACTTAAACCCGTCTTCCCGATTGAAATTTTTTGGGTGTTTTTTAATTTCAATTGCTTCTCGCACAATTCTCGGGTAGTAGTGGCGGTCAGTAGAAAGGGTTCTAAGGGTTTTCATGAAGTTCTATCCAGTGGTTTGAACCAGCCGTTAGCAGGTGTTCTGCAATCGCTGATTTATTTATTTGCCTGTTTTTTACAGCTGTAATGTGTTCCTTGACCCTCTCAGCTATGGTTCGCTTGGTTTGGCCAATATATACACTTCAATAGCTGCACTGTATTTTATAGACACCAGGAGTCATGTATGGTATAGCATCCTTTGGTGATCGAATATGATGCGCTACTTTAGAAAACGGCGTATATACAGTCTTGATGGAGTATTTACCTAGTTGTGTTCCGATTTTGTCCATATCTATCTATAAAGGTATGTTGTTAGTTATTGCGAGTAAGACCCCAATAAAAAGTTAATAAATTATACACAAATTCTTGTACTTTTATTCCACATATATTTATTTTTATTCTAACTTAGGCTACCGGTTTCGTATTACACATCATCGGGCCAACAAATTATTAATTATTTAACATTTTGAAACGCAAGCTGTGGTGATTCACCTCTGTTTATTTTATATTTGCTTGTTGAAAATGTTTTCTTTTGTTTTCTTTCTGTCATGTTAAATAATTAATAATTTGTTGGCCCGATGATGTGTAATACGAAACCGGTAGCCTAAGTTAGAATAAAAATAAATATATGTGGAATAAAAGTACAAGAATTTGTGTATAATTTATTCAAGATGATATTCCACCAAGAACCATCAATCGAATCCATCCAAAAAGTTAATAATCTTAATATAATTTTTAATTCATATAAAATACGACATCTCAATCGGCCCAGCAGTTTTGGAATTATGTGGGTAAATAAACATTGATGCTCATGAATACATAATGACATTTTCAGAAAGCTGTTCTTTGATAAGTTCACGTACTACAACACAGTCCTACTGCCGTGCACTGTCAGTGGGCTGGCGGTCTACTTCGAACCGCCACACCGGAGAATCCTGGTTGTCAACCTTTTCGTTAATCTGGTGAGTTTTCATTATCATCTTCTTCTTCTCTATACATATAGGCTGAAATTAAATCAACCGACCAAATTCATACTGTAGACTCGGTTAGTGATCAAGAACTAGGTTCAGTAATCCTTTTGGCCAATTTCGAAAAATATTTTTTTTTGCTCCTTTACTGGTTGGACTAGTTTAAGTACAATTCCTAGTGCAGGTTCTACAGGACAAAAAATTTTTTTTTTTCGAATTTTTCCTGAATGTTCATTAAACCTTGTTCCTGATGACTAACAGAGTCTCCAGTATGAATTTGGTCGGTTGATTTAATTTCACCTAGTATAAAACACAACGTCTGTCCGTCTGTCTGTCTGTCTGTTCGTTCGCTTATAACTTGAGAACCAGTCAATGGATTTTGATGCAGTTTTCACTGAAAGGTAAAGCATTTCTTCGGGAAGGTTTAAAGCTATGTATCATCAGGCTATGACAAAAGGGAGCAGCGCAATGAGAATTTTAGTGAGACATATGGAAGGTTCGCCGCTGTAGCATAGTCGATCGTCGCGGGGTCAAACCCCGACTGGTAAAATTTGTTTTCACTTTTTATTTTTTATTCTTTTATTTTATTTCCAGAAAAAATATTTCCTTTTGTAAAAAAAATATTAAAGCTGAAATTATATTTCTTGACTGAGGAAAGACCAATAAATAAAATATTTTTATTTTCAAGTGCTTAGAAAACGCCATCTCTGGGAAGCTATCCTGGATAACGGCTCAGTAAGCTGGCGTTGAAATTTTTTGTAAGCTGGCGTTGAAATTGTTTTTATTTTAATACACTAGATAGCGCTGCATGTTTCAAAATATCGAATTTGACGCAATCTGGTTCAAATCAACTCATGTTAAACTTTGTTTACACTATTATACGTGGGACGCACTATAAGTTTCCGGAATGAATATGAAAAAATACTATTAAAGGTACAAAATTAATTTATTGTTTTTCAAAATAATCTCCCTTGGCGTCTATGCACTTTTTCATTCGATCAAACCAGTTTTGAAAACTTTTGTGCCACTCCCCTGTGGTGACCTCTGAAACGTGTTTTTCATACTCCTCGACAGCCTCTTCTGGTGATGAAAATCGTTGACCGCGTAATTGGTTCTTAATTTTTGGGAACAGAAAAAAGTCACAAGGTGCCAGGTCGGGACTGTATGCAGGATGACTCATGAGTTCTACATTTTTCGTCTTCAAAAAGTCGTTTGTCTGTCTGGCCGTGTGAGAACTAGCATTGTCGTGGTGCAGGATGATACGGCGTTTACGGTTATTTTTACGGAGTTCGTCAATAACTTCCGGCAAACAAATGGTCGTGTACCAGTCACTATTCACGGTACGACGATTCTCTAAAGCAACAGTAGCCACGTGTCCAGTTTTATTAAAAAAAGAAGCAATCATCCGCTTAGATGCACTTTTCACGCGCGCCACTTTGGTTGGTTTCGGCTCATCTTGAAGACCCATACGCTCGATTGCTGCTTTGTTTTGGGATCGTAGCAATAAATCCATGTTTCGTCACCTGTTACTATGTCCCACACCAAATTTGACGCACCTTCGTTGAATCTGGTAAGCATGGCACTGCACCAAGTGACGCGGTCCGTTTTTTGAGCCTCGGTCAAGTTGTGTGGGATCCACCGCGAGCACAGCTTTCTCACACCCAAATGTTTGTGTAGGATTGATTGTATTTGACTCATGCCTATTTCTAAGGATGCGCGAATTTCATGGTAGGTCACATGCCTGTCTGTTTCAATCATACGGCGCACAGCATCGATGTTTTTGTTGGTCACAGCGGTGGACGGCCGACCATCGCGAGATTCGTCACTGAGATTGATACGACCACGCTTGAATTCTGCAAACCAGCTATAAACAGTCGTCTTGCATGGTGCTTCATTGCCAAAAGCTGTTTCAAGCCGAGCGATGCTCTGTTGAGCTGTCAAATTACACTTAAAATCGTAGAAAATCATACTACGAAAATTTTCCCGAGTTAAATCCATGTTGATGCAGACACACAATTTTTTAAATGGCGCCACAAGGTAAAAACAAAAGACAGTCAGATGAAACAAACTGCATTCTACAGCCAAAGAGTTCTATTTTCAAATGTTGCAATAAATTTTTAAATATTGTTTATGTAAGTGGCCAGTTCCGGAAACTTTTAGTGTTACCTATGTATAAAGAAGAAAGATTTGTTTGTTTGCATATAATGGGTAATATCTAGAACTACTGAACTGACTGTAAAAATTCTTTAAGAACTCAATAAGATATTTAGTTAATCATATGGTATGTACGCCTTGCGTAGTCGTACGTATGTACTCGTCGGGGTTTCAATCATCCACTAGTAAATGTAGGAGACCTCTCAAGTTTAAGTTTATTTGATCGGTATTGATGAGTATTTTTGTAGAACATGGTGACCAGGATCTAATGACGGGACTGGGAGGTGGGTACGGGATCTCCTCAACGGATAACAGCAGACCCTTCGAGTTTGGGCTTATTTTATTGGTCTTTATTAGCACTTTGGTAAAACATGGTGACCGGGGTCTGATGATGGGACTGGAAGGTAGGTACGGGATCTCCTCAACGGACAACAGCAGACACTTCGAGTTTGGACTTATTCGATTGGTATTTATTTGCACTTTGGTAAAACATGGTGACCAGGGTCTGATGATGGGACTGGAAGGCGGGTACGGGATCCCCTCAACGGACAACAGCAGACCCTTCGACTTTAGGCTTATTTTGTTGGTATTTATTAGGACTTTGGTAAAACATGGTGACCAAGATCTGCTGATGGGACTGGAAGGTAGGTACGGGATCTCCTCAACGGACAACAGCGGACCCAAATAAGTTTAGGCTTATTTGATTGGTATTTATTAGCACTTTGGTAAAACATGGTGACCGTTGCATATTGTCGTTAAAAAAATCATATTCTTTTGTTTTCCTTATTTCCACGAAAATCTCTTCGACGCGGGCGGAGCCGCGGGCAAAAGCTAGTATATAATAAAATCAACAAGTTTGTTGTTAGTTAACTGTTGTTAGGGTTGCCAAGTGTAAAATCCATAAGCTAGGACAAGAGGTAAATAATATATTCGAAAATAACGAGAAATTTGCTCAAGATATATTTCGGGCCCTACTGGGCCCGGCTTCAGTTGAGAATTATTATTTATTTATTAAAAAGTTTATGAGTCGGACTAGCGCACAAAGGGTTCCGTACCACCACACAATACGTTTACGGAACCCTAGAAACAATAATATTGACAATATTTGCTATAGCAACATTGGGGCGACAAAAAAACAAGGCGCTAAAATGGTAGCGTCTGACAAACAATTCAGCACCCTCTGAGTACGGAACCCCAATTTTAATATTTGTTCTTGTCCTTTAGAGTATGTACAATAATGTGACCAAAGAAACTTGTATGTATTACCGTCTAAGATAGAGCTACAACAAATAACGTTAAAAAATCTATTTTTGCGAGGTTTGTACCCCTCCATCTATCCATCCATTAGCACGTGTTCGTCCACTGCTGGACATAGGCCTTTCCCAAACTTCGCCGCTCATGTCGGTCCTCCGCCCTCCTCATCCAGCCGCCACCCACAACGTCCTTCAGGTCGTCGGTCCAGCAGGCACGAGGTCGGCCTACACTACGCTTTGCTGTACGTACGTGGTCTCCATTCTAAAGCCTTTCGGCCCCAACGGTCATCATGTCGGCGGCAAGAGGCAAAGGGCGGCCTGCCCACTGCCACTTCAACTTACTGATTCTGCAGGCTATGTCGGTTATTTTCGATCTCCGACGGATCTCCTCATTTCGGATTCTATCCATCAGATATACCTCAAGCATAGCCCACTCCATAGCTCGCTGAGCGACCTTAAATCGGTGGATCAGGCCCTTTGTAACGTGGTCTACGTCTCAGCGACATACGTCATCACAGAAGGACGCACCGGTTGTACATCTTAGCCTTTAAGCACTGCGGTATTGACGACTTAAATATATGACGCAACTTTCCGAATGCTGCCCAACCCAAGCATGTTCTGCTGTCAACCTCGGCGTGGAAGTTGTTTTTATCCAGTTGTATGACTTGACCCAGATAAACATAGTTTTGAACAGCTTCGATGCTGACATTGTCGACGGTTAGTGGCCCTTGGATGACGTGACAGTTGGACATAACTTTAGTCTTATACAAATTCATTCGCAGGCCCACTCGTATCCCTTGGTTTTAAATATTTTTTATTATTTGTCGTATTTTGTGAACATTTCAACTCTAAATATTATTAGAGTGCATTACAAACTAGAAAAGATAAATTAGAAACAAATGTAAAGACAAGAATTTGAAAAAAAATCCTCGGGCCAGGATTCGAACCTGCAACCTCTTGTTATCAAGACAAGCGCGTTAACCGACTGCGCCACCGAGGTACTTACCTAGACCGTTGAATTTTTCCACCATACTTGTCCACCGAATATTTTTGTAACTATTTGATGAACATTTCAACTGTCTACCTATTAACGATGGAAGCTGTAGACCCATGTGACAGACGGACGGACAGACAGACAGACCGACAGCGGAGGCTTGGTAATAAATGGTTATTAAAATTTATAATTTTTTGGCCCGATGATGTTTAATACGAAACCGGTAGCTTAAGTAATAAATTAATAATACAAATGTATATTTGTTGAATAAAAAGTACAAGAATTTCTGTATAATTTATTGAAGATGATATTCCATCAAGAACCATCAATCGAATCTATCCAATACTTGGTAATAGGGTCCCGTTTGGCACTCTTCCGATACGGAACCCTAAAAAAATGTGCGCCTCGGTGAAGCCCTTCCCCCATGTGAGAGCTATAAATACACCTGTCATGGTAAAGATAACCTCAAATGGTCAGCAATTATTATTGTTAGGTACCGCCGTTTCATAAAAGATTACAGCTTTTATTATATAAAATTATTTTAATGCAAGTAATAACATAGGTTAAAGTCTGTGCCACAAATGATAATAAATGTAATGAAAATGACTATAATTTTTATAGAGGTGTATGTATGTAAACACTAAAATTGTGATTACAAAGATGATACAAGTTCACCTCGAGCCCTCGAAAACGAGGAAAGGTGATTCGTAGTGATACACGTGAAAATAGTGTTCAACGTGATAAAATACTTGGAGAAAAAAAATAATTTGGACAAAGATGATACAAGTTCACCAATAATAATTATAAAAATAATTACAAATGCCTTTGAAATATTGTAATCTGTTGTAACTTCTCACTTTTTAGGGTTCCGTAGTCCAACAAGGATTGCCATGTCCGTCTGTCCGTCCGTATGTCCGCGGCTTAGCTCAGATACTATTAGTACTAGAAAGCTGTAATTTGATATAGGAATACATATTAAACACGCCGACAAAACGGAAAAAAAATTTTTTTTTTAAAGGGTATCAACCAAACTCGTAAATTGGGACTACATTTTTCTCTCTCGTCTATTTATGGGGTATCGCCGCTCAAAAACATTATGGGTGTGTGAAAACCATTTTTCGATTTAGGGATCCGTTGGCGAAATATTTTGCTTTAAAGTGCAAATTTTTGTTAGAGTCAAGTGTCCCCTCCCTGCCGGCTAAACGGTTGTTTATGGAGATGTGCAAAAAAACCTTACGTGAGCTGACATTCTAAATTATTATTAAATACCGGCATTAACACTCACGTATTATTCTTGTTGACTATATGCCAACCGTTTCACCGAGATAATTTCGGCATTCTCAAGGCGAGTATCGTTCTTAGGATTGGTTGGCATATAGTCAACAATAATAATACGTGAGTGTTAAAGCCGGTATTTAATAATAATATATATAATAAATTTAAAAGGAAAACTATCACAGCTAAGTAGGCTTTACAGGTTTACGAGTACGGGTTGCGCCAAACTTTCAGTCCCCTCTAAGCACGACAATGTATGGGCCGTCCTTCTAAATGTACTGGGCAACTACGGAACCCCACACTGCGCGTGGCCCGACACTCACTTGGCTGGTTTTTTAATCTATTAAAACTTTCTAATAGTCTTTACATTTTGATATTAATAAACTGCCTAAGTACCTACAGAATAATAATTTCGGAATGGAATAAAACTGTTTTGTTTGTTATTATACACTGGGCCGCAAAGAAAGAGGGTCGGTGACAAATACCTCAATAACTTCCAAAGTATTGTAATAGTAATAGTAATAGACGTTTTTTTTTTTTTAATAGTAATAGACGTTTAATTCCATAAGAAATTACACGAATTATAAAAATAATTCTGCCAAACTGCATTACAGTTTGTGGGCAGAAAAAACCCTCTGTTAAACTTAATTAAACTTATGAAATCTATGTACTATAA
The DNA here is from genome assembly GCA_910592155.1 of Ypsolopha scabrella. Classification (NCBI taxonomy): domain Eukaryota; kingdom Metazoa; phylum Arthropoda; class Insecta; order Lepidoptera; family Ypsolophidae; genus Ypsolopha; species Ypsolopha scabrella. The sequence goes on along the minus strand of OU342968.1, from coordinate 8,758,243 downwards.
TTTTACACATTTAATATGATTTTAAACATATACATAATCTTACACTGTAACAGTTCTGCTTAGATTTAGATACATCTTTCTAATAAAAGTGACTTCAACTTTGTTTTAAAAATTGATCGAGTTAGATTGCATTCTGAGAGGTCAACAGGTAAGGCGTTAAATATTTTAGGTATTAAGTATTTGTCAGTTCTTTGACCATAATAGTTATTGAATTTGCTAGTTTGTAAGGTTTTTCTGGCTAATTTTCTGGTGGGATATTTGTACTTTATAGGGTTTTTGTACTTATTTTGTGAACCATAAGTTTTATTTGCCAATAAAAATGTTACTTTTTCATGTACTGGAAGTATTTTACATATATGAAATAGTTTACTATAATTATGTTTACATTTAATTTTAGTGTTCTTATCTACCAACAACTTAAGAAATCTAATTTGTAAATATTTAATTTCATCTAGGTATGTCTTAAAGGTACGACCATAGCTAGATAAGCCGTACGATATCAGTGATTCCACCAGACTATGGTAAATAGCAAACAATAACGGTCTATTGGCAATCTTATGCAAATAATAAAATTTACCTAAAATACATCTTAATTTTTTACAAACATCTTTTATGTGGGATTTCCAGTTCATGCTCTTATCAATTGTTATACCTAGGTATTTGTACTTATCCACAAACTCCAAACCATCACATTGACAATCACGGTTCATATTGTGTAAACAATCATATGTATGTCCTATAATTTTTACGTGATTGTCTAGTTTTACATTGTACGGTGAATGTATATGCATGCACTTTGTTTTTTTAATGTTAAGGATAATACCATTGTCATGAGCCCATTTAGTAATGTTATCGAAATCATCTTGTAATTTTGTTTGAATCGTTTTTAGATCTGTTCCCGGACAAAGTATACACATATCATCCGCGTACATGTATACATTACAATTTCCAATGACATTTGACACACTGTTTACGTGCATAATGTATCCGACCGGGCCGTAGACTGACCCGGTTGGAACACCGTATTTGATGTTGGCTTCTTCGCCATATGTATTTGAGACAACTGTTTGCATTCTCCGTTTAGATAGGTAATTTTTAAACCAGTTATTCACAGGTCCCCTGATGCCACACTCGTCCATGGCCCGCAACAGCAAACCATGATCTAAAGTATCAAATGCTTTTTTATAATCTATGAAGATAAGTAGAACTTGGTTTTAGCTTTATAAAATAAAGACTGTTTTATAGACAATTTTATATTGCTTAAATAAAAGTAAAAGAAGTTCAAGTTTATGAAGTTTATTTCAAGTAAAAGTAGCACTATCCGAGCTGTATGGGGACGAGCGTTATCTTGCATAAAGATGGCGTCGTCGCCCATGTTTACTAAAAATGGGCCAACGTACTCATTTAAGATTTCATTCACGTATCTTTCTGCAGTTAAAGTTCCATTTTCTATCACCACTAGCTCGGTGCGGCTTTCGGAAGAAATTCCAGCCCACACGTGTATGGAGCCTCCGCCGTATGGCACTTTCTCTTCAATGCAAGCTTGGTTATAGCGCTCTCCTGGTCTTCTGTAGACTCTTTGCCTTCCATCGTGCGTATATAACATGAACCTCGACTCGTCCGAAAACATTACTCTTGACCAGTCATCCAGAGTCCAATTCATGTATTCTCTTGCGTAACTCAGCCTTGAATGTCGATGCTGCCTTTCGAGTTTTGGACCATTTGCGGCTCTAAATGGCTTCAAATTTGCTTCAGCAAGACGCCGACGCACTGTACACGTGCTAGGATTGCTTCCTCCAGCACGTAGAAGATGATTTTTGACTTCAGCAGCCGTTTGAAATCGATTGCTCAACATTTGTTGACACCGTATAGCGATCCTCCCGCGCTGTTGTGCACCTTGTTCGGCCTGTTCTTGGTCTACGAATATTTGATCCAGTCTTTTCAAATCGCTGGAGCACTCTTTGAAAGGTTGATACGTGGGACGCACTATAAGTTTCCGGAATGAATATGAAAAAATACTATTAAAGGTACAAAATTAATTTATTGTTTTTCAAAATAATCTCCCTTGGCGTCTATGCACTTTTTCATTCGATCAAACCAGTTTTGAAAACTTTTGTGCCACTCCCCTGTGGTGACCTCTGAAACGTGTTTTTCATACTCCTCGACAGCCTCTTCTGGTGATGAAAATCGTTGACCGCGTAATTGGTTCTTAATTTTTGGGAACAGAAAAAAGTCACAAGGTGCCAGGTCGGGACTGTATGCAGGATGACTCATGAGTTCTACATTTTTCGTCTTCAAAAAGTCGTTTGTCTGTCTGGCCGTGTGAGAACTAGCATTGTCGTGGTGCAGGATGATACGGCGTTTACGGTTATTTTTACGGAGTTCGTCAATAACTTCCGGCAAACAAATGGTCGTGTACCAGTCACTATTCACGGTACGACGATTCTCTAAAGCAACAGTAGCCACGTGTCCAGTTTTATTAAAAAAAGAAGCAATCATCCGCTTAGATGCACTTTTCACGCGCGCCACTTTGGTTGGTTTCGGCTCATCTTGAAAGACCCATACGCTCGATTGCTGCTTTGTTTTGGGATCGTAGCAATAAATCCATGTTTCGTCACCTGTTACTATGTCCCACACCAAATTTGACGCACCTTCGTTGAATCTGGTAAGCATGGCACTGCACCAAGTGACGCGGTCCGTTTTTTGAGCCTCGGTCAAGTTGTGTGGGATCCACCGCGAGCACAGCTTTCTCACACCCAAATGTTTGTGTAGGATTGATTGTATTTGACTCATGCCTATTTCTAAGGATGCGCGAATTTCATGGTAGGTCACATGCCTGTCTGTTTCAATCATACGGCGCACAGCATCGATGTTTTTGTTGGTCACAGCGGTGGACGGCCGACCATCCAAAGATTCGTCACTGAGATTGATACTACCACGCTTGAATTCTGCAAACCAGCTATAAACAGTCGTCTTGCATGGTGCTTCATTGCCAAAAGCTGTTTCAAGCCGAGCGATGCTCTGTTGAGCTGTCAAATTACACTTAAAATCGTAGAAAATCATACTACGAAAATTTTCCCGAGTTAAATCCATGTTGATGCAGACACACAATTTTTTAAATGGCGCCACAAGGTAAAAACAAAAGACAGTCAGATGAAACAAACTGCATTCTACAGCCAAAGAGTTCTATTTTCAAATGTTGCAATAAATTTTTAAATATTGTTTATGTAAGTGGCCAGTTCCGGAAACTTTTAGTGTTACCTATGTAGCGACACACCTACAGTTCTCGCTGTATAACGCTGACTGCGCCAGACTTCAAGTATTGTCAAAATTCTGGTACCCTCTTCAGGGGGGTTATGGCATGTTTTTAACTGAATAGGCTTGTAGACAGGGTAAATAAAATATTATTCTATTTAGTCCGTCATTTAGATTATCAAAAAATATTGGACACGTATTTTATCTTTTGTCAATCAAACAAAAAATGACAGAGATTAAGCGCGTCAAAGTTTGGGAGTGGGGGAAAATGACGTCACTTCTAAGTAAAATTGTACCTAGATGTGACGTCACGTGGAACTTCAGCGGGCTATATCTTCATCATTTTTTGTTTAATTTTTTAGTCGTCATGCCTATTTAAACGGAATATTGAATTTCTGCACAAGAAATACCATATTTATATGAAAGATCAGAAACAAAAGTAAAACGAATGGTTTCAAAATTGATTGCAAGTTTTTAAAATCGTCTTTATGTTTTATTTGTGGTTTTTAATACAATCACCAAAAAGAAATCAAAAGGTTTTACTTCTTCCTAAATTTGTAATAGAATAAATTTTAATTTAGTCTTTATTTCATAAAGCTTGTTCCAGTATTTTAGAAGTTATTGAGATTCTTATAACCGACCCGCTTTATTTGTAGCCCACTGTATTTTGGAATTATCAAAATGTTCTAAACTTTTTTTGTTTGCTTTCAAATTGAGTATGTGAATTTTTGAGACGGGACAGTAAGGGCAGGTACCTTAACCGTTATAGTTACAGGAAAGCGCTTTTAGGAGACTATCCATAAATTTTCAAGGTATTCTGAACTGCATTTACAGATTTTGGAAAAAATGTACAGTCAGCAAAAAAATTGTCATTTTAAACAAAAACTTTTTTTTATGCCAATCGATCCTATTTCTTATAAGGATCAAAAGTCTCTACTGGACCGACTGAGGTTTGATTACTAGAAATGTCAGAAATCGCAAAAAACTTTTCCCATACATTTCGGAAAAAGAGTCAAACCTGTGTCTTTAAATCGCAAACGTTTGAACTTAATTGAAGCGTATTTTGTAAATGATAGGAACACGGAATCTGCATTAGTGTGGTACGCGAATTAGTATCCATTGCGACAAGTACCATCAAAAAAGGTAATTACAAACCTTTTGAAGAATCTCAAAGAATATGGTTCATTCAAATAGAAGTTAGTGCGGCAGCCTCGTGTACTGGACATAGACACGGAGATTGCTATTTTAACCTATGCGGAATCTGATCCAGAGATATTGTCCAGATATGTCGCTCTTGAAGTTGGTGTTTCCCAGTCACTTTTATTAAAAACATTGAAAAAACACGCTTATAAACCCTATCGACAGGGGCGCATATTTCAAACATAACATCCAGGTGACAATATTCGAAGAATTACCTTTTGCAGATGGCTAAGAGAAGAAATAAGCAGAGATCACGAATTTCTTAAGCACATAATATGGTCACACGAAACAAATTCTTCAAATAACGGAATGGACAACCGACGAAATCACCACTATTAGTCTAGAGAAAACCCTCTCAGAGTTCAGGAAAGCCACAACCAAGTTCGATTCTCTTTTAACTGTTGGTGTGGTTTGATGTCAAACCAAGTGGTAATGGTGGAATTTTATGAAGGTACACTTAATTCTGCCGTGTATAACGAAGTCATTTTAGAGAATCTCCAAAACCAGTTGGATGAATGGCTCCTGTCAGAATTGCAAAAAGTTCATTTTCAGCAAGATGGCGCTCCGCTACACAACAGCCGTCTTACGCGTTCCAGTTTGAATAGGCAGTTCGGGTCACAGTGGATAGGTACACATGGTCCAACTAAGTGGCCACCTCGCAGCCCCGATCTAACGCCTCTCGATTTTTTTCTGTGGGACTACCTAAAAAATGAAGTCTACAAAAAGAAATACAACAGTATCCAGGAGCTAAAAGATGCATTAACAAGGATTATAAATGATATCCATCCAAGAAAATTATCGGCTGCTACTAGCTCAGTACAAAAACGAGTGAACTTATGTATTCGTGAAAACGGCGGTCATTTTGAGCAATTTATTTCGTAGATCATCTAAATGTAAGTAATGTTTGTCTGTGTCTAAAATGCATATTAAAATGTTTTTTTTTTTAGTTTTAATGTTGTAGAAGATTATCGATGCAACTATGATGATTGTCTACTTAGGTAGGCGCTTTTTCTTCTAGGTACAGTAAGCCACGAGGCCATCTTGACAAAAACTGTAATTATCTTATGCCCCCTGTATTTCCGTACAAATGTATGGGAAAAGATTTTGCGATTTCTGACTTTTCTAGTACTCAAACCTCAGTTGGTCCGGTAGAGACTTGATCCTTATAAGAAACAAGATCGATTGGCATCAAAAAAAGATTTTGTTTAAAATGTCAATTTTCTTGCTGACTGTACATTTTTTCCAAAATCTGTAAATGCAGTTCAGAATATCTTGAAAATTTAAGGATAGTCTCCTAAAAGCGTTTTACTGTAACTATATCGGTTAAGGTACCTGCCCTTACTGTCCCGTCTCAAAAATTCACCCTGTATATGTTATATTAATTATTACGGCTTTTAAAAATAAAGTTTAATATCGAACATTTTTTTTTCAATGTACTTCGGGTCTTTGACTGATTTGCCCGCAACTTCGGGCGCGTGGAAGTGTCATTTCAATCTTTGAGTGGTATCGACAGTTTTCAGCTTGGCGGTTATTTTATCAACAGCTTTTATAGCTTATTATTATGTTGACCAGGTCAAAACGACGATAGTGAAAAAACGCATCCAAATCGAGTTAAAACGGAACATATACATATATAGAAGTACAGACATACAAAAATTCTAAAAATATTGGTTTTTCCTTCAGCGTTTCGCTTGTACTAATAACCAATTTAATTTGAAATTTCGCAAGTATAGAATGTACAGACACGGCTTTTTTACTATTTTATTATTAGTGTAGATACGGGATATCTACATACGGGCTCGGTCGTTGAATTGCCGGCTGGAATCGGGACGACAAATCGGCGCAGAATATGGCAAAACATTGTGTCGTCGTCTCACTCACTCAGTCGCTCTTTTGTCGTAGGTGGGCGGGGCGATAGAACCCTGGACCCATTCCTTGAATCTTCAGGTCTTATCCTCAGGTCACCCATGCCCCTTAAAATTGAGTGTATTATTGTGTGACTGCTAAACCTGAAACACTCCTGGCACCAATCAGCGGTACATCTTGTGTTCCATATAATGTTTTTAGGGTTCCGTACCCAAAGGGTAACCAACGGGACCCTATTACTAAGACTCCGCTGTCCGTCTGTCTGTTTGTCTGTCCGTCTGTCACTAGGCTGTATCTCATGAACCGTGATGTTTAGACAGTTAAAAATTTTCACAGATGATGTATTTCTGTTGCCGCTATAATAAATACTAAAATCGGCCAAGTGCGAGTCGGGCCTGCGCTCTGCACTCCCATAAAACAGAAATGATGTTTTTGCCGTTTTTATAGATAATGCATGAACCGTGATAGTTAGACAGTTGAAATTTTCACAGATGATCTATTTCTGTTGCCGTTATAACAACCAATACTAAAACCGGCCAAGTGCGAGTCGGACCTGCGCACTCCCATACAACAGATATGATGATTTTTTTGCCGCTTTTATAGATAATGGTACGGAACCCTTCGTGCGCGAGCCCAACTCGCACTTGGCCGGTTTTTTAAACGGACGCGTTCTACTTTAAATAGACAAATAAATTAGGCTCTCATACATAATATGAGGGGTGGCCTATACTTTCCATACACAATTGAAAATCAAGACCGCGTCATATGTAAATAGGACAATCAATCTTATTGTCTAGACTCGTTTAACCGTTTTACGACACAATTTGGAATTTCAATTTCATTTGATTTAACTTTTAATCGATTTGGATTTTATATTGAATCCAAGTTACAAGCTAAATAAAACCTACAGTTTTCTCATAACCCTACCTAGTTAGCTAGTTACGTTAATTCTCATTTTATTCTCATTATATAATTTATGGTGAATTAACAAAGTAATATCAATCACAATGAAACTATACCTAGCTTAAGCTGAACTCTTTACAGTAAAACAATACTGAGGTGCAATTGTGTGAGACAATCGTATTCAAATTAGATTGTCTTATGGCTATTCAGCCAAGCAAATTAACCCGTTTGACAATAGAGAATATGCATGTCGTTTAAATAAGTAATATATTGCGTTTCTATTTACTTAGTAGAATTTAATGATGACCATGGGAAGCTATTTTATTTTATAGTTTTGTAATTATTTCCATTTAAAAATACAACATTTTGGTGAAATGAAACGCAAATGCAAAACGCGTCACCATTGGCTAACTGCCTTTTGTGACAAAGTGAGTACATTTCATCATAAAATATTAAGTTCAAAATTATTAAATGTAAAATAAAACCCTCAAATATTTTGTAATAGGTTGTTTTAATAAAAATAATGAAAAAAACCGGCCACTCGCCATACACCGCAAGCAAGAGCAGTATCATGTGACGTCACTTGATGCGCGCTAAAATGGCAGCCGTTTGAATTGCAGAAGATTATTAGGAAACTTATTTTGATTTTATAACTATGAAATATGGATAATTTAGTTGTAAATTCTTATTCATAGCCCCCATTTGATCATATATTAACGAATTGTGCATTAAAATATTTACATGCATATTCTTTATTGAAATGATACGTTTTTAGTTGTCAACAAAAAATCAAGACAATCGTATTCATTTGACCGCCAAAAATTTATGATTTCAACGGCCTAATTTGCTTAGCCGGATAGCATTATGACAATCAATTTGAATACGATTGTCTCACACAATTGCACCTCAGGTGTTAACTTAGGCATATACCTAAAATATTCCCGACGCAAAAAATGTTTGACGGTTCAGTTATATAAACTGCTCCGATCACCTGACAGTGATACAGAATAAGCCGCTTAAAAGGAATAACGTGATAATATTTGCAACTGAACAGAGTGTGGATTTGGTCCGCAACCTCCGTTACCCCTTCTTTACTTTACCCCTTCTGGGGTAACACCAGAAGGCTTCTTCTAACAATAGCCCAAAATAAAACGAAAGTTATTTGAGATGGCGATATTTATTTTATTGTTTCAACGTTTTTCGAAAGTGCGAAGCAAAAATAGTATCTTATTCTGTGCGAAAAAATTAAATAAAGCTTATCTCCATTTCCGTTTTTTTTTTAAGCTGGATTTTATAATGATTATTGTGTTTATTACAACCCCACCTCTGAAGCAAGTTGCGCACTAAATCAACATCCTGTAAGTCTCACGACGACGACGTCTGTTTAAAGATTTAAATTCAGTTTACTTTTTCTTAAAACTAAAAGGTTCCAAATCTTTGTTGTTATCTTGATCCTCAATTCTGACTTCCAACTACCTTGACTTGATTATATATTATGTATTTAATGTTTCCAGGTATTCGAATATTGGGTAAGGACATTAGAAATGAAAGGATGGTTGCGGCGGTCAGTTGGCAGAGAGACGCTGATCTTCATGCTAGGTAGTGCTGTCTTCTTCTATCTCATGAGGAAAGAAAAGGAAAACCCTAATAGGACGCCCATTTTCTGGTCAGTATCTGGTCTTTTTATCTTTTTAAAATATTTCATAAAATGGGCAGGGAACAAAAACCATTGGAAATGATATTATAGCCGTATTTACGTATTTTTAATTTTGCCGATTGATATAAAACAGTTAACCGTCTATGAAAAGATTACATTCTAAAATTTACAATTGCGTTCCGTTTCGCGAACCGGTTTTTAAGCATAAATCAACATTTTCAGAGTTTCGTTTTATTATATAAACCTGTCGTAAAAATGGATTCTAAAACGCGATTTAATTCTACCGATATTTTATTTCTTGAAAAGACCGCATTGCATTGAAAAATTCATCATCATCATCATCATCATCATCATCAATACTTTATTGCACAAAAAGGCGGACTTAATGCATAAAGCATTTTCTACCAGTAAACCCACAGATGGTACAATATAAATAGGTAGGTGGGCGTGCAAGAAGATTGGGAATACAGAAACTTGTTTTTAACAGCATTATGAATCGAGTTGTAGGACAGACCCTGAAGCTTCGCTATAAGGGTTTTTGTTGTTGATTGAACCCTAAAGGTAGTTAAAATGATTGGGAAATAAATAAATTAGATTAATAAGATATCTGATGAAAAATCTCTTTAATTAAAGGTTTAGAAGCACTGACCGGAATACAGTTCAGACTGCTTACTAAATGATGTCGCCGTTTCCCCTAGATGGCGTTAGTAGTTAAAACAAAAAACACTAGTGCGAAATATGCAACTTTACGCACGCTAAACAGGCACGTAATCTATCATATTTCGAGCAGGTGTATTAAAATAGTACATTTTGATGCAAGTGCGAAAAGGTTGATATTTAGAGTCACGAGAGTGCACAGTCAATTACTATGAGACGTCAAAATTTTATTTTGCGAAATCATCAAACAGTGTTATCGATCTGTGTTACTGATCATCGCTTACCAAGCCTCCAGCATGAGTTTGGCTGTAAAAATTAAAGTCCCCTTGTAGAGTGACCTTGATACGGCCAAATTCGCGGTAAGTGAACAGAACCAAGGATTAATGGGAAAATATTTTTTTTAGATATACGTTAAAGGGATAGTAAAACCACAGTTAAAAATCCTTACAGTTGTGTTCGGTCGAAGCGGCTGTGCGGGGCTTAGTGGGCGAGACTCCGAACTTTTTTTCGAAAATTGCATGTAGCCCGGTGGCTTACCACCCGCGTCTCGCCCCGCATGCCCCGCACAATTGCTCCGTCTGAGCACTGACGTTGGACAACTGTATGGAATTTTTCCACTGTACCTTGGCTTTGATCACTTTCTGAGACTTATATATTGTATCTGATGATGACATTGGATGATAAATACCCAAATCTCAAGATTTTCTCTTACCTTAGGTGTAAGAGCAACTACTCATGTTTGGATAACAATTTAGCTGATCACTGTATTTTTGTTTCGTGTTACTTGTGTTAATGTAGTGTCAATAAATAATTTATTTATTACTAGCTTTTGCTCGCGGCTCCGCCCGCGTGTTATTCGGTCTCGTGTTGTCCGTTGATGAGTTCCCGTACCCACCTTCCAGTCTCATGAACAGACCCTGGACACCATGTTTTACCAAAGTGCTAATAAATACCAATCAAATGAGCCCAAACTCGAATGGTCTGCTATTGTCCGTTGAGGAGATCCCGATCATCAGACCCTGGTCACCATGTTTTACCAAAGTGCTAATAAAGACCAATCGAATAAGCCCAGATTCGAAGAGTTTGCTGTTGTTCGTTGAGGAGATCCCGTTCCCATCTTCCAGTCCCATCATCAGACCCTGGTCACCATGTTTTACCAAAGTGCTAATAAAGGCCAATCAAATAAGCCCAAACTCGAAGGGTCTGCATTCTAACCAAATTTTACAAACGTTCGGGAATTATTATTTGCTACATAACTTCTAATTACTAACAGTAGAGAAGTAAATTCCAAAAATCTTTAAATGACGATAACTTTTTTTTACGAGATCCAATTTTAATGAAATAAATCCTATACTTACTCTATTCCAAATGAAGCTCTGTACAGCTGTGGAAACTACATGAAAATCCGTTCAGTAGTTTAAGAGATGTGCGTGAACAAACAGACAGACAGTTTTAAACGATAAGGCCGCCAATTGTAAACTGCTGTGTATTGTTTTGTACTGTTAGTTTTCTTTTTAAATGGTGCACAATAAAGAGTATTTGTCTTGTCTTGTTTTCTCAGAGAGAAAATAATTCTAAAAATCGTTGATTTGTGTTCTGTTACTCTTCTTTAGTCACCCCCTTTCTATTTCTATTACTTTTCTTCACCGTACAGACACAGCGGTTTCTACTGTTTTAGTATGTGTATTGATAATGATGACATTGGATGATAATGATGAAATTGGATGATAATGTTGACAATATCATCAGGTTCTTCTCCCCGCCCCGCGTGTGCAAGGAGGTGGGCGCGCCAGTACCGGGTGTCGAAGGTCGCAGTGACGCCTGCCCGCACTCGGGGAGCTGCATGAGATACGTGCTCAGGGTAATTATCCACATTATAACCCCTCTGCGGCCGGATGGTAAAGCTCTGGCGATCCTTACGCACAACTTTGCATTGTAGATTGCATAATTATATGGGATTGTTCGATATTTGTGTAATATGCGGGGGCCCCCCACCCGCGCTTGCCTCTTGCCGCTGACGCAAACGTCGACGGAACAAAAGACCATTATAGAACATTCCCATACAATTATTCCTTTAACAACGCACACCGCTGAACGTTGTGCGTAAGGATCGCCAGAACGAAGCTTAACTCAGAGACTGTGGGTTTCATTCCCGCGGTGCACATTAAGAGGATATGTCACGCTTGCAAAGGTCACTGTTACTCCATGCGGAACGCCCCGCAGTGCGAGATAGAATTAATATATGTAAGAGGATATGTCGCGCTTGCAAAGGTCACTGTTACTCCATGCGGAACGCCCCGCAGTGCGAGATAGAATTAATATATGTAAGAGGATATGTCGCGCTTGCAAAGGTCACTGTTACTCCATGCGGAACGCCCCGCAGTGCGAGATAGAATTAATATATGTAAGAGGATATGTCGCGCTTGCAAAGGTCACTGTTACTCCATGCGGAACGCCCCGCAGTGCGAGATAGAATTAATATATGTAAGAGGATATGTCGCGCTTGCAAAGGTCACTGTTACTCCATGCGGAACGCCCCGCAGTGCGAGAGGGACGGATTCCGGAAAAAATAGCAAAATGTCGGTTTTAAATTAATATAAAATGAACTAAAATAGCTATCAAAATTTCCAACTGAGAAAATTTAGATATCGTTAAAATCTATCTAATAAAATATCGTCCAGGTCTGTATGTCATTCCTGTTTGTCATACTATGAAAAAAAGTGTAGAAGAAGACCTCCTTTCAATAATTATTTCTATAATTAATTATTTCTAAACAAGAAAAAGGTTCCAAAATTTAAAAGCAGGTATACTTCAAAAAGTGCCTTTTTATCGAAATAGCCCCTTAATTTGTATTTGGTGTGCGTGCTTTGGAAGACGCGTTAACTTGTTAGTCTATTTCTGCCCGAAGTACGGCGATAGGGCTCACCACCCATCAAGTTTGAAACGTAATAATCGTCTGTGAAAAGCAGGTGTACCAAGTATGGACCGTGACATGCATTTTCACACTTGATTTATAAATCTTCAATTACAATATTTCAGGGCACAGGGCAGCTGTTTAGTGTAGGCCTAGTAATGACAGTACTACGCACAGTGCTGCCCAGGATACTCACTCCGATCAAGGCGATCAAGTCCATTCGACTGTCGCATCTGAAACTTGGGATATTCTTTGGCGGATATATTGGCATTTATAGGGTGAGTACAAAACCTTTTTTTTTGCTTAATACACTTGAAAGGAAAATAATGCAGTGTAGGTTATATCCTTGTATTAAAAAGGATCTGATTTAGAGGGACCAGTACACAAAGAACTAAAAATATGGAACATTTTGTTGTTTATCTTACTGTCAAGGGTACGTGTGGTGACTAGTGGAATTAGTATTATAGCTCAGGTTTATTGCTGTGTGAAATTCAGGTTTCTAATCATACACGAAATTATTTTTCAAGGAAATTTTCCGGTTATACAGTTTAAGTAATTTTTATTTTGTCAATTAATAAAATGTTTCTATGGCCTGTTTTACTCTGAAATCTGAAAAAAATAGTATCAATAGTTACAAAATATTCGGTGGCTAAGTATGGTAGAAAAAAGGTCTTCGGTGGCGCAATTGGTAGCGCGCTTGTCTTGATAACAAGAGGTCGCAGGTTCGAATCCAGACCCAAGGAATTTTTTCAGATTCTTGTCCTTACATTTTATTTCTGATTGATCTTTTCTAGTTTGTAATGCACTCTAATAATAATATTTAAAGTATTCCAAAGCGATGGATTTCGCAATAAAAACATAATCTAAGCTACAAGTACATCGGCGACCTGCCAGGCTGAGTCATTGAGTGGGATAAAGAGGACTTACAGAAGATAGACTTACACTATAGAAAGAGAGACGCCTCGTAGGTGCTATAGATTGCAGCCACGCAGCGCTATGCGAGCTGAATTGCACTTTATTACCGCATCGCGAGAGTAGGTTTTTATTCACGTGTCTTTGAAGAGTGAATCTTCTGTAGTACTATTATTTCTTCAGTGCTATGGGCAACCTGCTCAGTAAGGTCAGCAAAATACTGGTTTCAGTTAATACCTATTTAACCTCGTATACTATAAATTTCAGCTAGTGGTATGTCTGCTATGTCGAGCGCACGGTAAGGACAGCGCGCTATATGCTCTGCCTGCGGGTTTCCTCGCGGGGACAGCCTTCAGGGCGGCTCCTTCAACGCCCATCGCCTTGGCGCCCATGACGTCAGCTCTACAGGTATTCTTATAATGTTTTATAAATCTAGTTTAAAAAAAATTTAACTCTTCACACAATTATCTTTACAGCGTTAGTTTTACGAGTGGGCGTAGCGTAGATGACCAAATCCAAAACTATAGGGAATAGCGAAAAATGCTCAAAGAAGCTCCGGAGCCGATTTTGATGAAAACCAAACATTCCAACATTAGATTTTAGAAAAAATAATATGCTATATCGCATTTTGTAACAAAACTAAACATTAGCATATTTGCTAAGTTTCTTGCCCTTCGTCTTAGCAATACCGGATGGTTAGGCATTATGTATATATAATATTTTTATTCCTATATTTCTCTATTTTATGCAGGTGTATAACTTTATTAAATTTTAGTAGCCCAACCTTAATATTTTTTGTATGTATTTCCCGTTTTTATTTATGAACTTAATTCTTCATTGCATTATGTATATACCTATATAATATTTTTATTCCTAGATTCCTCTATTTTATGCAGGTGTATATTTTATTTCCCGTATTATTATTTTTTTTATATTCTAATGATATATTATATTGTTAAAATTAACTTTGACTTGTAGAAAGTATACTTTATGTATCTATTTTGCAAAAATAAATATTTTGATTTTTTGATTTGATTTTGATTAAACATAATTAAGCTAGATCAGTATTTGTTACTGTAAAGCGCTGGTTTTCAACGTGCTCCACGACTCTTAATGTTTACGCCTTTATAGTACAGTAAAATCTCTTTATTCGCGGGGTATATGTTCCATAAATATGCCGCGAATACAGAAACCGTGAATACAGAATGGTAATTTATATGGGTTTATAGGGGATACGTTCCTAGGTGCCCAAATAAAAAACACAAATATATAAGAAAATCAATTTTATTGATGTTATTGAACATTTTGATTAATCATTATCCTCAGGCTTAGGCAATGGTTTGAAGAATTTTGTTATTTTCTCTTGCTTGGCAGTTTTTAATAGCTCCGACAATTCAGACTGATACTCAGCAGTCGCATTAGCAATTTGCCTCTTAAAATTAAGACTTCGTTCCATAGATGGATCAATGTTCACAAAGAAATCGCAAAGCTCATTTGCCATTCTTAAACCTTCACTAAGATTTTTCAGAGTAAATGTCACATTACCAAAGAACGGAACAGCAACATTTAAAAATATACTTTATTCCTTCAGAAATAAGGTTGCTTTCTTCTGTTTGCTCCGACAATTCAGACTGATACTCAGCAGTCGCATTAGCAATTTGCCTCTTAAAATTAAGACTTCGTTCCATAGATGGATCAATGTTCACAAAGAAATCGCAAAGCTCATTTGCCATTCTTAAACCTTCACTAAGATTTTTCAGAGTAAATGTCACATTACCAAAGAACGGAACAGCAACATTTAAAAATATACTTTATTCCTTCAGAAATAAGGTTGCTTTCTTCTGTTTGTTTACATTTTCAAAAACGCCGACCGCGGTGTTTGCGGCAAATGCGACAAAGGCGGCTTAGGTCAAAGTGCTCGGCGGTACCATTTGACGGCACTTGCAAAAGATATTGCGTTAAACACCTATTGGAATTTTGTATGAAATTTTAGATCCGCGAATAAAGATTTTTTTTGCCGCGAATAAAGAAATTGGGTTGCATTTTTTTAATCCGCGAATAGTGAAAACGCGAATGACGGAAGCGCGAATAGGGAGCTTTTACTGTATATCCTTTCTATATAAAATAGTATTGATGCAAAGTGTTCCTTTCAGATAATAGCCAGTTGGGGCTACCAGAGAGGCATGATCCCTAGCTACCTGCCGCTCCCGGAGCTGCTCTACTGCGTGTGCCAAGGGTTGCTGTTCCACGCGAGAGTCATGCACGAGGACGTGTGTCCTCGGTACATCGTCAACCTTATGCACACTGTTACTTCTTCCAAGTGAGTGTTATGTACTATCAGATAATAGCCAGTTGGGGCTATCAGAGAGGCATGATCCCTAGCTACTTGCCGCTCCCGGAGCTGCTCTACTGCGTGTGCCAAGGGTTGCTGTTCTACGCGAGAGTCATGCACGAGGACGTGTGTCCTCGGTACATCGTTAACCTTATGCACACTGTTACTTCTTCCAAGTGAGTGTTATGTACTATCAGATAATAGCCAGTTGGAGCTACCAGAGAGGCATGATCCCTAGCTACCTGCCGCTCCCGGAGCTGCTCTACTGCGTGTGCCAAGGGTTGCTGTTCCACGCGAGAGTCATGCACGAGGACGTGTGTCCTCGGTACATCGTCAACCTTATGCACACTGTTACTTCTTCCAAGTGAGTGTTATGTACTATCAGATAATAGCCAGTTGGGGCTACCAGAGAGGCATGATCCCTAGCTACCTGCCGCTCCCGGAGCTGCTCTACTGCGTGTGCCAAGGGTTGCTGTTCCACGCGAGAGTCATGCACGAGGACGTGTGTCCTCGGTACATCGTCAACCTTATGCACACTGTTACTTCTTCCAAGTGAGTGTTATGTACTATGAGATAATAGCCAGTTGGGGCTACAAGAGAGGCATGATCTCTAGCTACCTGCCGCTCCCGGAGCTGCTCTACTGCGTGTGCCAAGGGTTGCTGTTCCACGCGAGAGTCATGCACGAGGACGTGTGTCCTCGGTACATCGTCAACCTTATGCACACTGTTACTTCTTCCAAGTGAGTGTTATGTACTATCAGATAATAGCCAGTTGGGGCTACCAGAGAGGCATGATCCCTAGCTACTTGCCGCTCCCGGAGCTGTTCTACTGCGTGTGCCAAGGGTTGCTGTTCTACGCGAGAGTCATGCACGAGGACGTGTGTCCTCGGTACATCGTTAACCTTATGCACACTGTTACTTCTTCCAAGTGAGTGTTATGTACTATGAGATAATAGCCAGTTGGGGCTACCAGAGAGGCATGATCCCTAGCTACCTGCCGCTCCCGGAGCTGCTTTACTGCGTGTGCCAAGGGTTGCTGTTCCACGCGAGAGTCATGCACGAGGACGTGTGTCCTCGGTACATCGTCAACCTTATGCACACTGTTACTTCTTCCAAGTGAGTGTTATGTACTATGAGATAATAGCCAGTTGGGGCTACCAGAGAGGCATGATCCCTAGCTACCTGCCGCTCCCGGAGCTGCTCTACTGCGTGTGCCAAGGGTTGCTGTTCCACGCGAGAGTCATGCACGAGGACGTGTGTCCTCGGTACATCGTCAACCTTATGCACACTGTTACTTCTTCCAAGTGAGTGTTATGTACTATGAGATAATAGCCAGTTGGGGCTACCAGAGAGGCATGATCCCTAGCTACCTGCCGCTCCAGGAGCTGCTCTACTGCGTGTGCCAAGGGTTGCTGTTCCACGCGAGGTCATGCACGAGGACGTGTCTCCTCGGTACATCGTCAACCTTATGCACACCGTTACTTCTTCCAAGTGAGTGTTATGTACTATGAGATAATAGCCAGTTGGGGCTACAAGAGAGGCATGATCTCTAGCTACCTGCCGCTCCCGGAGCTGCTCTACTGCGTGTGCCAAGGGTTGCTGTTCCACGCGAGAGTCATGCACGAGGACGTGTGTCCTCGGTACATCGTCAACCTTATGCACACCGTTACTGCTTCCAAGTGAGTGTTATGTACTATGAGATAATAGCCAGTTGGGGCTACAAGAGAGGCATGATCTCTAGCTACCTGCCGCTCCCGGAGCTGCTCTACTGCGTGTGCCAAGGGTTGCTGTTCCACGCGAGAGTCATGCACGAGGACGTGTGTCCTCGGTACATCGTCAACCTTATGCACACTGTTACTTCTTCCAAGTGAGTGTTATGTACTATCAGATAATAGCCAGTTGGGGCTACCAGAGAGGCATGATCTCTAGCTACCTGCCGCTCCCGGAGCTGCTCTACTGCGTGTGCCAAGGGTTGCTGTTCCACGCGAGAGTCATGCACGAGGACGTGTGTCCTCGGTACATCGTCAACCTTATGCACACCGTTACTTCTTCCAAGTGAGTGTTATGTACTATGAGATAATAGCCAGTTGGGGCTACCAGAGAGGCATGATCCCTAGCTACCTGCCGCTCCCGGAGCTGCTCTACTGCGTGTGCCAAGGGTTGCTGTTCCACGCGAGAGTCATGCACGAGGACGTGTGTCCTCGGTACATCGTCAACCTTATGCACACTGTTACTTCTTCCAAGTGAGTGTTATGTACTATGAGATAATAGCCAGTTGGGGCTACCAGAGAGGCATGATCCCTAGCTACCTGCCGCTCCAGGAGCTGCTCTACTGCGTGTGCCAAGGGTTGCTGTTCCACGCGAGGTCATGCACGAGGACGTGTCTCCTCGGTACATCGTCAACCTTATGCACACCGTTACTTCTTCCAAGTGAGTGTTATGTACTATCAGATAATAGCCAGTTGGGGCTACAAGAGAGGCATGATCTCTAGCTACCTGCCGCTCCCGGAGCTGCTCTACTGCGTGTGCCAAGGGTTGCTGTTCCACGCGAGAGTCATGCACGAGGACGTGTGTCCTCGGTACATCGTCAACCTTATGCACACCGTTACTTCTTCCAAGTGAGTGTTATGTACTATGAGATAATAGCCAGTTGGGGCTACAAGAGAGGCATGATCTCTAGCTACCTGCCGCTCCCGGAGCTGCTCTACTGCGTGTGCCAAGGGTTGCTGCTCCACGCGAGAGTCATGCACGAGGACGTGTGTCCTCGGTACATCGTCAACCTTATGCACACTGTTACTTCTTCCAAGTGAGTGTTATGTACTATCAGATAATAGCCAGTTGGGGCTACAAGAGAGGCATGATCTCTAGCTACCTGCCGCTCCCGGAGCTGCTCTACTGCGTGTGCCAAGGGTTGCTGTTCCACGCGAGAGTCATGCACGAGGACGTGTGTCCTCGGTACATCGTCAACCTTATGCACACTGTTACTTCTTCCAAGTGAGTGTTATGTACTATCAGATAATAGCCAGTTGGGGCTACCAGAGAGGCATGATCTCTAGCTACCTGCCGCTCCCGGAGCTGCTCTACTGCGTGTGCCAAGGGTTGCTGTTCCACGCGAGAGTCATGCACGAGGACGTGTGTCCTCGGTACATCGTCAACCTTATGCACACTGTTACTTCTTCCAAGTGAGTGTTATGTACTATGAGATAATAGCCAGTTGGGGCTACCAGAGAGGCATGATCCCTAGCTACCTGCCGCTCCCGGAGCTGCTCTACTGCGTGTGCCAAGGGTTGCTGTTCCACGCGAGAGTCATGCACGAGGACGTGTGTCCTCGGTACATCGTCAACCTTATGCACACTGTTACTTCTTCCAAGTGAGTGTTATGTACTATGAGATAATAGCCAGTTGGGGCTACCAGAGAGGCATGATCCCTAGCTACCTGCCGCTCCAGGAGCTGCTCTACTGCGTGTGCCAAGGGTTGCTGTTCCACGCGAGGTCATGCACGAGGACGTGTCTCCTCGGTACATCGTCAACCTTATGCACACCGTTACTTCTTCCAAGTGAGTGTTATGTACTATGAGATAATAGCCAGTTGGGGCTACAAGAGAGGCATGATCTCTAGCTACCTGCCGCTCCCGGAGCTGCTCTACTGCGTGTGCCAAGGGTTGCTGTTCCACGCGAGAGTCATGCACGAGGACGTGTGTCCTCGGTACATCGTCAACCTTATGCACACCGTTACTTCTTCCAAGTGAGTGTTATGTACTATGAGATAATAGCCAGTTGGGGCTACAAGAGAGGCATGATCTCTAGCTACCTGCCGCTCCCGGAGCTGCTCTACTGCGTGTGCCAAGGGTTGCTGCTCCACGCGAGAGTCATGCACGAGGACGTGTGTCCTCGGTACATCGTCAACCTTATGCACACTGTTACTTCTTCCAAGTGAGTGTTATGTACTATCAGATAATAGCCAGTTGGGGCTACCAGAGAGGCATGATCTCTAGCTACCTGCCGCTCCCGGAGCTGCTCTACTGCGTGTGCCAAGGGTTGCTGTTCCACGCGAGAGTCATGCACGAGGACGTGTGTCCTCGGTACATCGTCAACCTTATGCACACTGTTACTTCTTCCAAGTGAGTGTTATGTACTATGAGATAATAGCCAGTTGGGGCTACCAGAGAGGCATGATCCCTAGCTACCTGCCGCTCCCGGAGCTGCTCTACTGCGTGTGCCAAGGGTTGCTGTTCCACGCGAGAGTCATGCACGAGGACGTGTGTCCTCGGTACATCGTCAACCTTATGCACACCGTTACTTCTTCCAAGTGAGTGTTATGTACTATGAGATAATAGCCAGTTGGGGCTACAAGAGAGGCATGATCTCTAGCTACCTGCCGCTCCCGGAGCTGCTCTACTGCGTGTGCCAAGGGTTGCTGCTCCACGCGAGAGTCATGCACGAGGACGTGTGTCCTCGGTACATCGTCAACCTTATGCACACCGTTACTTCTTCCAAGTGAGTGTTATGTACTATGAGATAATAGCCAGTTGGGGCTACAAGAGAGGCATGATCTCTAGCTACCTGCCGCTCCCGGAGCTGCTCTACTGCGTGTGCCAAGGGTTGCTGCTCCACGCGAGAGTCATGCACGAGGACGTGTGTCCTCGGTACATCGTCAACCTTATGCACACTGTTACTTCTTCCAAGTGAGTGTTATGTACTATCAGATAATAGCCAGTTGGGGCTACCAGAGAGGCATGATCTCTAGCTACCTGCCGCTCCCGGAGCTGCTCTACTGCGTGTGCCAAGGGTTGCTGTTCCACGCGAGAGTCATGCACGAGGACGTGTGTCCTCGGTACATCGTCAACCTTATGCACACTGTTACTTCTTCCAAGTGAGTGTTATACTATATTCTCGCGGCAACTTTTCCTGAAATGTTTTACTGAAATTGACGCTGCTCAGGTCCTGTTAGACACAGCTAAATGATACATACGCTGACACGAAACCGCATAAAAATTTGTTTACTGGTTCTAAAGTTAGGAAACTACTGAACGGATTTTGATGCAGTTTTCACTGTTACGTATGTTTCTTAGGGGATGTTTAAAGAATAACGCTATGCCTCATAGGAGCGTGTAATTCACGTTTACCTCAGTCTTCTTGCACAGTTCAGAAAGGGTAATACAAAAACTATGCACAAAAATTCCTAAATAATTGGTGCGTGCTAGACCGGACCGTGCTTGGAACAGACTGAACAACCGTTGCTGTTTCTAAAATTCATATTGGGTTCATAAAGAGCATATTTCAACAGAACTGCGTTCACGGAAATTATATATCATATCGTCCAATCTACCAGTATTTATCTACTCCCATACTGAGCCGCAAGCTACGTCACTACTTAGTTTAGGTGATATTGCACCGCCAATACCAACTCGCATGTTCTTGAAAGGAGATTTTCTTTAACTCAAACTCGAATAAATTGAGTCTACTCCCGTACTGCAGCAATAAGCCAATTACAACATCAAAAACGGTTGTACAAGTACCTACTTACAGTACCAGGCCATTTAAAGGTCGCATCGTGCTTTAAAAAGAGATACTCAGCTAGCTTCAGCTACCTTCGGCTTTGTAGAGCGTCATCTCTGTCACACGAAACACTAACAGTCCGGTATCTATTAGGAGCTGCTAAAACTTGTTTTATGATTTTTTTTTAGAAAAACTGGTTAAACAAGCATAACATTCCAGTTGATCCAAAATTTACGAAACCACAGATTTACGCTATTATATGCCGCCACAAGGAAAATTAAAAAGAAAATTCGACTGATGACGACTCCACTGAAGGAGTCGAAATATATCGTTAATTTTTTTCCCTTTTTTAGTAACTGTATTTTAAATATAATAAAGCTACAAAAAAAAAATACAAATACAAATTTTTTGTACAGTAGTACCACGTAAATAATGCGCATAGGCATCTTTGCCACTCTTCGGCAATGGTCGTATTTCCTTACGCATTCTCTATAATGCATGACAGATGAGCTGGTACCAGGCTCTGGAGGTATAACCATCTTACTCGCGAACCTCCCCGAAGTTAGTCAGGGGAGAGTAAGAGGGCAGCTCTTAAATAGATACAGCGCCTTTGACTAACTTCGACATCTATCGGAATCGCCTTCAAACGCACCGTGATTGGATAGAAATTATATCACACATAATGTTTAGCCAATCACGACACCTTTGATGTCTATAGCGATAGATATTGAAGTAAGACTAAGAGGGGCCCATCATGCCTGGGACCGATTGATGGCGGTATATCCATCCCGAACTGCCGGGCCTTATATAAAACAGAAGACTGGTGACGGACAGCGGCGTCCCTGGAGCGAGGGTTTCGGACCCGCCTGCCCAGCGTGTATGTGTCTGGGCATTTTTTCCAGAGTGGCGAAATCTTGGAATTCAGTCAATTCTTGGAAGCAGTGGATAAAACAGGCTGATGGTTCACAGTTGTTGGGTTAAATTTAATGTTACACCGCTTAGATAACTAATCAGCGACTAATATTTATTAATTTGCTTCGGGTCTAGTAGAGCTGATGCCGGGCTTGACTGTGGAGGTACCACCATCTTACTCGCAAATCCTCCCGAAGTTATTCAGAGGAGAGTAAGAGAACAGCTCTCAGACAAAACCAGGCGGCCCACCATTGCCTGAGACCGATGGATGGCGGTATAACCATCCCCAATTTCCCGAAGTTATATAAAACAGACTAGTGACGGGCAGCGGCGTCACTGGTGCAAGGGTTTCGGACCGCGCTCACCAACCCGCCTGCCCAGCGTGTGCGAGTATGGGCATTTCTTCCAGGAGGACCGCCAAGAGTGGCGAAATCCTGGAAAGGCCTATGTCCAGCAGTGGACGAAACAGGCTGATGGATGGATGGATGGGTCTGGTAAAGAGTGGAGAAAAGACCGGCTTCGATTTCACCTACAGAACACTTTCAATAAGTGTTAGTCCCTAAATTACCGACAATTAGCTTCGCCTTGTTTCATAGACAAGCACTCGTGTCCCAATGATCCTCATTATGTCACAGTTGCACGAAATACTATTTAATCTGTTTCAGAGCGGATGAGGTGCAATCGGCCTTCATACAAAAAGTACTACGATGCCTCTGAAACGATAATTGGCTAAGTAAAAATATTATAATTTTATTATTATAAATTATTATCGGTGATAATGACTTCCTCATGTTTAGGTGAAAATCTGTGATTACTATATTATTTTAACGTTATGGTACAGGGTTGTTTTTGGGCGTGAGAATAAGTTATGATTATTTGGGTGACCTTATTTAGAAAACAACTTATTTGTACTTTCACTTATTTTACTCTCTTGAAACTTTTTTAATTGCACTGTATTTTTTCTCGATTACTATTTTAATATTGTTTTGTCTTATATGATTAGTGGTGTATTGTTTTTTCTTGTGAAGTCCAGTTTTATCGAATCTGCATACAATTTTACCCTCTCAACGAAATGCTTAAAAGATTTTTACTAAACAGTAAAACATATTTAAATTTTGCACAGATAATGGTGTCGATTCGATGTAACACGTCTTAACTTATTTGACAGGACTAACCTTATATTAAGCGTCCTGTCCTTGTCTTTTCGATACAGAAAGAAAAACACAGAAAGCTTAAATTAGGTTTAGTCCTGTCAAATAAGTTAAGTCGTGTTACACCGAATCGACACCACTGTATCTTAAATAGTTTAAAAATACAAAGTCTTAGTAACAACTAATGAACAAATTTGCAAGTGATTAATAATATTTAATAAATCTATAGTTATCAAGCTTTTTAGAAACTGTATCACAAATTATGATGCCTATCCCGTTTAGTTTCAAATTTAATAAAGTAGTTCTTTTGTGAACGTAATTACCTTGTATCCTTGCATTTTTCACGCTTCGATTGTACTAAATTTAGGGTTTGGGCCCTCAAAATGGGCATACATACAATTGAAATTTTTCTAGTTTTATTACTTTTTCTGTACCATGAAACACCGTATCTTATGATATGCCTTAAGAAGTTTATTTAAGACGCAGCTATACGCAGAAACGGACGGTATTGTAGAAAGTTCATTATAGATCTTAGCTGCTTCGGTTGTGTATTGTGGTATGACAAGAATTTATGGTAAACTGTGTTACCTTTTTAGAGGAGTTCAATTTTCTTACGTATTGCTGCGGTCTAAACCTGCTTTGGCGCCGATCACACAAAGTGTCTGTGTTCCGCGGTTACTGTAATCTGTGAAGGCCTGGGTTTTTGCTAGGGCTCCCAGACCAATCCGTTTTTGACTAAAATTATTAAACGCTAAACGAGTAAACGTTGTCAGTGACGTTTTTCAGAATCAAATTAAACGAAACACACCGGACACACCAAATATTTGAAGTTACCGATCGTAATATAATAAAATAAACGGACGGCTTTCAGACGAATGTTTGAAAAGTTTTCATAGCTATAGACAACAATTATGAGTATAATATAATATTATATTACATTTTTTTATATATTTATAAGGACATATTGACATACAAACGTTATTGTTAATGATAAGTGTTGGTTTTTTAATTTTGCAAGTTTATACTACAACCGTGCACACGTCACGTGACGTGTCCAATCGAAATCGTTTTTCATTTGGATTGTTAGATATTGGTTCGATATTTGACAGCTCATTAATTTGGACGATTTTGTGAAACGGATGTGTCAAACAACATTTACATAGTTCGATTAAATTTAATAAAGAGCCCTAGTTTGTACACAGACAGAACGCGACGGTCAAGCGAAGAGAATGCGTTTTCTGATTGTATAGAACGTAGAACACGCTCTGTTTGGTCGGCTCCATAAACATTATTTGTAATAATCTGTGGACAAAGAACAAAATATGATAATAATGTTTTATTAGTATGACATCCATACAGTTACACAAAGCTAGATTATCATGTTATTTTCGTGCAAATCTATGCAAATGGGTGCTATGTTTAAACCAATGGCGTAGGTTTTTAGTAAAACAATAATATATAATAAGATTTTTAGTAAATGGTTGAAAGTGAAAACGTGTGTAATATTTGCAGTTTACGTTTCTATTGAAAAGTACAAATACAGAATTACAACTTTGACTTTAAAGCAATACGACTGAGACTTATGTTACCTTGTGATTATGGCCAAAAATGAAGATTAGTAAACTGCAAATAAAGTTTACAGGCGTCGAAATATCTTAGGTTGCTTAGTTAGATAAATTCAACTCCCTTACAAATTAATATATCGAAATATTGTTATATTTTTGTAATAAATGATTCTTTATGATATTTTTTTGGTTTTATTCATAGAATTTATTTATTGTACAAATAGCATGTGAATGTATTTTTGTATTCAAATAACATTTTGGAAAATCCCGTAAGTTGTGTCCGTTGTCCGCTGGCTGGAGTTTGTTTCAAACCCAATTATTATAGAAATAATACATGTTAGAAACTTGTTTTTACTTAGAACATAATACAGGGAAGTAGAACTAACGTTTGACATGGAGTTCCTGAGGATCACTGCGATGATGATAAAAAAAAACTGCATCCAAATCTGTCGAGTGGTTCTCAAGTTAAAACGGAACATACAATACAGACAGTCAAAAATTAAAAAAGAAAAATAGTTTTGGCCTATACTAATAACCAATTTCAGTTAAAATTTCGTAAAAATAATCAATGTACAATCTCGATTTTTTTACTACTTTATTATTAGTATAGAATAAGTAGAGATTTTTAAGCACGAAACCCAATAAAACTGTGATTTGTCTTGAGTATTACAAAAAGTTTTTTTTTATATATCAAAACAACATATATAGGTGATTTAAATACAACGTCTAGTCAATTTCCTCGATAGTAGGGCCCGCCACAGCGCTCTGTTCGTAGCTGGGCCCTGCCCCGGTGCCTCCATGGAGCTTTATCATCGCCGGAGAGCAGATTGCCTGCGCGTGCGCCAGTCGTTCCTCCAAGTCTTCGAGCGGCGCGTGAGGATTCATGTCAAGGAACTGGAGATGGGTGGCGCATTCCGTGCGGACTGTGTTCTTTTCTTCGGCTGTTAGGCGGTCTTTGTCTTGGTCTACTGCCTGTTGGGAAGATTCAGTTGTATCTTAAGTTACATGCACAATCCGTGGTTACATAATGCTACACCTTTTAAACAGTGCTTAAAACACCGAGAAAAAAAACATCCTTGTTTAAAACACTGTTTAAAACAAGTGTTTTAAAACACCGAGAAAAAAACGCCCTTGTTTAAAACACTGTTTAAATCAAATTGTTTTAAACGTGTTTAAAACACAAAACACTCATACATAAAACACTGATTTTTAGCATATAAATTATTATTTTCTCCTTATATCGAACGTGTCGTTGTTATTACTCTTTTTTTTAACGCATCCTTTTCTATTAATCGGCGCGGTTAAAATTCCATTACTGGCGGGGGTTTCCCCAAACATAAAGACGAGAACGCCGGGCGGTGTCGGTGAGTACTTGTATTTTCAAGCATTTCTACGTTTCGTGTTTATTGGGAAAGCACTTATTATTTTTCACTCAATACATGATTAGATTATGATAATTGATAACATTCAAAAAACGCTTTTTAATTAATTTTACATACATATAAGTTACCAATACGATACCCCAAAAATGATTTAAACATGTTTAAAACAGCTGTAAAAAAAAAATCAGTAAATATTTGTTTTGAACATGTGTTTTTTATTTTGTTTTAAACAGGATGTTTTGATCTTTTTAAAAAAAAGGAAACCCCCGCTAGTAAAGGAATGTTAACCGCGCCGATGAATAGAAAAGGATGCGTTAAAAAAAGAGTAATAACAACGACACGTTCGATATAAGGAAAAAATAATTAATATGCTAAAAAACAGTGTTTTATATATGAGTGGTTTGCGTTTTAAAACACGTTTAAAACAATTTGATTTATACAGTGTTTTAAACAAGGGCGTTTTTTTCTCGGTGTTTTAAAACACTTGTTTTAAACAATGCCAACCCTGACAGAGAAAAAGAATAGCAGTCAATGATTATATTGTCGAACGCTAGCATCCCATAATGTGAGGTAAGGGTGTGCGGTTGGTCTATGCTGACGGTACAGCCCGAGCGTGCAGCTATCTTTACCTAAAGGTCTGTTTATTCAATATCAATATACCAATCAATTGCCTTATGGTCGTTATTCAAAGTTACCGTTTTACAGGCATAGACGTACGCCTCCAACTGATTCCTGGTTTCGACCCTCTTTCTGGCCTGTTCATCATCGGTTTTGAACTTGTCCGCGTCTCGCAGCATCTTGTCAATGTCCTTCCTGCTAAGCCGTCCCTTGTCGTTGGAGATGGTGATGCGTTCGGAACGACCCGAACTGCGGTCATGGGCTCTGACGTTGAGGATGCCATTCGCGTCTATGTCGAATGTCACCTAGAATGTACAGACGTATAAAGCCGGGTACTTATATGTATTCTGCACAAGCGAGAGACACTTCGACTTCGTCCTACATCGTGCAGTTACAAACCAAAACTGCGGATCCGGCTTGTCACTACGGTCCCAGTGATGTGGACTTCTCGTTAACACTAGAACCTCGTTACTGAATCTGTTCGTGGTTTGGTTACAGTTTCAGCTCGCACAATGAGTACGCTCGGTGAAAGGGTCCGGGTGACGTCATGAGCCTAAACTGTAACACGCGTACACACTACAACCTCGTTACTGTATCACGCAAGTTACGGTTTCGGCTCGCAAATGAGTAACCGGCTTAACTCACGCGAAAAAAGCTTGCCGATGTTAAGGGGGCATCGAGCTTTTTGCGAAATAATTGAGTTAGTTTGATCCCTTGCTGTATTTATGCAATTAATATGTAAGACATTTGAGGATTCTCTCCATAAATCATACAATTTAGAAACACTAAAACTTGTAGTTTTAGTTATCTCTAAAATATAATATAAACTCGTAGTATATATGTACTTCACGGAAGGCCATCAGTTTTTGAATAATAGATAGCAAAACTACATGTTTATTATGAAGTAGGTATACACTTTACATTTCCAAAACGTGTATTTGTTTTAACAATACAAATGAAATTGTACCTAAATTCGCGCGCGTTCGCCCGTCCTAGCCAGAGCCGCCTCGCTTCCCCCCTGTCTGCAGTCCTGCCAGCCTTCGGGACGGGGAGCCTGTATTGCTTTTTTTACCTCGGTACAAAATGCACATCATAATATTGTTTTCCTTACTTTTGAATAAAACGTATGCAATAAACGTGTTTTAAAGCAACTTGCGGAAATAGTTTATCAATAATAAAGTCTTCACAAAAAAATTACGTACTTTATTGTAGGTATTACATTTTGTTTGCATTACATTAAACTTAAAAGCGTGTTTACAGTTGTAATGTAATATACCTAAAATGTAATGCATAAAATTTAATAATTTTCATGTGATCACCTAACTATTAACAAGCAGTTTGCGCGAATTGCTATAAAACACATTTATTGCATACTTTTTATTCAAAAATTAGGAAAACAATATTATGATGTGCATTTTGCACCGAGATCCTCCGTTACCACCTTAAGAACGGTTTTAAAACGCTCACTGGGTCTTATATCTGGGTCATAGGACCCCACCCGGCTTCTGCTTGTTTTTAGTGTTAAGAATTAGGTACTTGGTGTACTACTGATTTTATAAAATCTGCAAGGTATAAGTAACCTACCTCAACTTGTGGTATTCCGCGGGGAGCTGGTGGTATCCCTGTAAGGTTGAAGGTGCCAAGAAGATTGTTGTCTCTGGTCAAAGCTCTTTCACCTTCATACACCTGGAAATTTGTAGACCCTAAGTTTTTGTGTCTCAAACAGAAAGGTTTTATTTATTTAAAAAAATGTTTATTACCTGAATAGTGACAGCAGGCTGGTTATCCGAATAAGTGCTAAAGGTTTTATTCTCTGACACTGGAATTCTCGTGTTCCTCTCTATGATTTTCGTCATAACCCCTCCAGCTGTCTCTATACCTAGAGAGAGGGGAGCTACGTCCACTAAGAGGACATCTTGGATCCGAGTGTCTTTGGAGCCGGTGAGAATAGCTGCCTGGACCGCGGCGCCGTAAGCTACTGCTTCATCAGGGTTGATGGAGAGATTCAGCGTCTTGCCATGGAAGAAATCCTACAAACGATTACCCGTTTACCTGAATTCCTAATGAAGAGTGAATATTTTATTGCACATCAAAAATGCCAACTGCACAATGAAATTGAGCGCAGATGTGAACAGGTAGGTAAGGTTGGAAGGTTAGGTATGGCGAGTCACGTAACGTATACTTTTGTGGTATTTTTTTCATGACAACCCAGAAATCCCTCAGCGCAGATTTTTGCCCCGTTATCGACAATTTTATCCTTTGATATGCAGTTAGTATTTTTGATGGAAGACTGTATTTAGCATTCTTAGTATTTTCTGCTGTGTGACTACCCCTAATGAAGTATTTTTGTGCGGATTATTCTCAAATCATAGAGAACAGAATGATGACCTCGATATTAGGTTAAAATGTCACAAGTTTTTCGGAAAACTACATTAGGAAAATTATTCTTTTATTACAAGTTTAGTAGTGACGGGCTGGTATACAATATCCAAGTACACTGAGAAAAAAGTTCTTCCAAAAATGCCATTACCTTCTGAGTTTTAACCTTCTAAACAGATTTCCTTTCAAGAATAGGGGCATTCCTTCTAAAATTTACCAACCAAATCAGATAGCTGCACGTTTCCAACCAAAATTTAGAAGGTATTGTTATTTTTCCCACAAAAATGGATGAATTACTTAGAAGAATTATTTTCAGAAGGAAAAACTCACCAACTTATAGGAAGGAATTTCCATTTAATTTTTCTTTACATTAAGTTTTGAAGGAATTTAGGAAAACCTACCAGCCATATCCTTTCTAATCAGCAGGAATCTGACACAGTGGGTAAACTTTATCTTCTAAATATAAATTAACCCACCAAGTTAGGCGATACTATCCTTCTAATTGAATAGGTAATTTATTCGATAGGAAAATTGCAATTGCAACCTACTAATACAGAAGGTGTATTTACCACACAAGACGGTGGGAACTGAAAACGTAGTGTCATTTTTATATTTTACTATCTAAATCTTAAATAATCTACCAAGCCAGTCGACACTAATTATCCAGATCAGCAGGTAAGCTATGTAGTAGGAAAACTACATTTTACAACCTACCAATTCAGTTGATTATATACCACCAGAATCTGTAAAGGTGGGTAAAACTTCAATAATTACCATCCAAATCTCAATAACCTGCCAATACAGACGATACTTTATCATCGAGTTTAGTAGGTAAGGTATTCAGTAGGAAAGCTACATTTTAAAACCTACCAATCCAGTAGATCATGTACCACCAAAATCGGTGGGAATCTATAGAGGTGGGTAAAACTTTTTTCATTACCTCCCAAATCTCAAATAACCTGCCAATACAGAAGATACCTTATCATCCAGTTTAGCAGGTAAGATATTTAGTAGGAAAGCTACATTCTACAACCTACCAATCCAGTAGATCATGTACCACCAAAATCGGTGGGAATCTATAGAGGTGGGTAAAACTTTTTTCATTACCTCCCAAATCTCAAATAACCTGCCAATTCAGAAGATACCTTATCATCCAGTTTAGCAGGTAAGATATTTAGTAGGAAAGCTACATTCTACAACCTACCAATCCAGTAGATTATGTACCACCAAAATCGGTGGGAATCTATAAAGGTGGGTAAAACTGGTTTCATTACCTTCCAAATCTCAAATAACCTGCCAATACAGAAGATACCTTATCAGCCAGTTTAGCAGGTAAGATATTTAGTAGGAAAGCTACATTCTACAACCTACCAATCCAGTAGATAATGTACCACCAAAATCGGTGGGAATCTATAAAGGTGGGTAAAACTTTTTTCATTACCTTCCAAATCTCAAATAACCTGCCAATACAGAAGATACCTTATCAGCCAGTTTAGCAGGTAAGATATTTAGTAGGAAAGCTACATTCTACAACCTACCAATTCAGTAGATTTAGTACCATCAAAATCGGTGGGAATCTATAAAGGTGGGTAAATTTTTATTAATTACCTTCCAAATCTGAAATAACCTGCCAATACAGAAGATATCTTATCATCCAGTTTAACAAGTAAGATATTTAGTAGGAAAGCTACATTTTACAACCTACCAATTCAGTAGATCATATACCACCATAATCGGTGGGAATCTATAAAGGTGGGTAAAACTTTATTAATTACCTTCCAAATCTCAAATAACCTGCCAATACAGAAGATACCTTATCATCCAGTTTAGCAGGTTAGATATTTACCAGGAAAGCTACATTTTACAACCTACCAATTCAGTAGATATTGTACGACCAAAATCGGTGGGAATCTATAAAGGTGGGTAAAACTTTATTAATTACCATCCAAATCTCAAATAACCTGCCAATACAGAAGATACCTTATCACCCAGTTTAGCAGGTAAGATAGTTAGTAGGAAAGCTACATTCTACAACCTACCAATTCAGTAGATTATGTACCACCAAAATCGGTGGGAATCTGTAAAGGTGGATAAAACTTTATTAATTACCTTCCAAACCTGAAATAACCTGCCAATATAGAAGATACCTTATCATCCAGTTTAACGGGTAAGATATTTAGTAGGAAAGCTACATTCTACAACCTACCAATTCAGTAGATCATATACCACCAAATTCAGTGGGAATCTATAAAGGTGGGTCAAACTTTATTAATTACTTTCCAAATCTCAAATAACCTGCGAATACAGAAGATACCTTATCATCCAGTTTAGCAGGTAAGATATTTAGTAGGAAAGCTACATTCTACAACCTACCAATCCAGTAGATTATGTACCACCAAAATCGGTGGGAATCTATAAAGGTGGGTAAAACTTTTTTCATTACCTTCCAAATCTCAAATAACCTGCCAATACAGAAGATACCTTATCAGTCAGTTTAGCAGGTAAGATATTTAGTAGGAAAGCTACATTCTACAACCTACCAATTCAGTAGATTTAGTACCATCAAAATCGGTGGGAATCTATAAAGGTGGGTAAAACTTTATTAATTACCTTCCAAATCTCAAATAGCCTGCCAATACAGAAGATACCTTATCATCCAGTTTAACAGGTAAGATATTTAGTAGGAAAGCTACATTCGACAACCTACCAGTTCAGGAGATCATGTACAGTCAACCTAAACACTTTCAGTATAAGCTGACCTCTCATTGTATAGGCTTCCCGTTCAATGAGAGGTCAGCTTATACTCAATGCGTATAGCTTGATGTGAGCTCCACTGTACCACCAAAATTGGTGGGAATCTATAAAGGTGGGTAAAACTTTATTATATACCTTCCAAATCTCAAATAACCTGCCAATTGTTGTATAGTCTAAAGTAAAATAATAAAATTAGGGTTCCGTACTCAGAGGGTTCTGAATCGTATGAGAGGCGCCACTATTTTAGCGCCTTATTTTTGTTGCTGTAGCATCTATATTGTTGTTATGTACCTATGCTTTTAAGGATTCCGTACCAGTATTGTGTGATTGTACGGAACCCTTAGTGCGCGAGTCGGACTAACACTTAGCCAAATTAAGTAAACTTGAATTTTAAACCTAAGTACATCGCTGCTATTAAATAAATTCTTAGTCTTGCTGATTAAATTGTTTGTTGTATTTCCTGTACTATCCGTTATAGATGCTGTTAGAATGCGTTAGATCTTGTATGTGCGTTTAGATGCCATGTTGTCGCCCGTTGAGGATTTCCCGTGTCCACCTCCCAGTCTCAATGAATGACCACACTGCCATATTGCAAAAAAAAAACAAAGAATTTCGTGTAGGTACGCGCTGAACCAATAATACATAATCACTAAAACTGTCTTCCTTGAATCTATTAAGTTTAGTAAGTAAAGATAAATAAATAAATATAAATAAATAAATATTATGATCACTCGAAAAGTCTTGTTTCTTTGTTTACCTTATTTCCACTGAAATCTCTTATACGCGGGTGGAGCCGCGGGCAAAAGCTAGTTAAATACTAAAATGCGTACAGTCAAACTGTCCAAGTCTGCCCTTAACATTATTATATGCAAGGTGCATAATGCAGTGGGGTAATTCTGAAAATGGGTATATTCCGAAATCTTAAAAAATCTACCAATCTAAGCGATATTTAATTACTTGCATCACTAGACATAATCGCCATCTTAATTGTGCTGGCCGCATCAGTAGTCACGAGTCGCTGGTATTGACAACACTTGTGTGGCGTCAAGTTTTCTGAGAATAGTGTTTTTCACGCCGTTTTTGTTTATTCAGAATAACCCCAACACGATTCTCTCGGAAACTTGTTGAGTTATAGGTGTATATATATTATTATTATTATATATATATATATTATAAGTGTTTGCTTTTATAATAGATTATCGTTTTTTACGATTGTATGAAAGGAACACACGCCCTAGCTGCAGTTTTAATTATTTTTCGGAAATACCCCTCGAGAGGTTATTCCGATGTATAAAAATTTCGCAATAACCCCAAATGGATTTTTCATAGCAATAAAAACTGATTCTCAATCTGTAAAAAATGTGTTAGACGTTTTATTGAAATGTTTACATAATTTTGTAATTTGACTCAATGTTCTTTTTTACAGCCTGCATAAGGGTAACTTAATTTAAATAATATAAAGTAAATACCTAGGTATATTAGCGTCGTCATAAAAAGAAGCTGTATACGGTTGCCGAAATATTACCACATTTTATGGTCATAAGGTATAAGTAGGTAGTAAGGTAACAATAGTGTATGGTGTGGAAAGATGCACAACAAGACTGACACTAGCAGTCTGGTCGAGCAACAGCTCCCATTTAGGCCGACTCCATAAACCTATAAGTACTTAAACCGATTCAATGTTTTATTTTCTTGTAATAGAGCAAAAAGTAATTTATTTTTCAGAACCATCATGCCCCGAAGCTACGTAAGAGAAATAATTAAATCATATACCTACTCCACAAGATTTTGCTGATTTTACAAAATGGCGTAAAATGCGGATTTAAAAAGGGAAAAGAATTTACCAAATATTCTTTTCATTCTTTCCATTAATCATATTTACTTTCGGCTAAGGGTTCAAAAATAATTCTGTATGTTCTCATCTCACTTCCACCCTGCTTTACTCCTTGTGATCCTTCTCTTCTCTGCTGTCGTAACACACTTGTTTTCTCCTTCTACTGTTTTCTACTAATCTAAAATTTTGAGAACCACAGTCTTTTCCTGGGGTGATTCCGAAATAAAAACATTTATAAAAATAATATTATTGAAACCATCAACGAAATTCATGATATTTTGTGTTAGGGGTACTAACGAGACTAAAAAAACTTAACCTTTGGTCCAAATGCAAAAAGAACTATTTTTGAAAAGTTTTGGAATCACTCCAAGATATACCGCAATTTCTCCTACGCCAAAAAAAACATGGTTCCATGTTTCAAAATCTAAATTGAAGAAACCAGCAACATGTTTTAGATAAGTAAAAATACTCAACATATATCATTTTATG
This sequence comes from Ypsolopha scabrella, assembly GCA_910592155.1. NCBI lineage: Eukaryota > Metazoa > Arthropoda > Insecta > Lepidoptera > Ypsolophidae > Ypsolopha > Ypsolopha scabrella. The sequence goes on along the minus strand of OU342968.1, from coordinate 8,723,964 downwards.
GAGGTTATATAGAATAAACAATAAAGGATGTAAATTAAAAACAATATGAATAAAAAAAAATAGCAGACTCTAGCCATCAAATTAAAAAATCTATCGGAAGCAACTGTGCATTAGGGTAATTCCGAAAATGGGTATATTCCGAAATCTTAAAAAATCTACCAATCTAAGCGATATTTAATAACCTGAATCACTTGACATAATCGCCATCTTAATTGTGCTGGCCGCAGTAGTTATCACGAGTCGCTAGTCTTGAAAACACGTGTGTGGCGTCAAGTTTTCTGAGAATATGTTTTTCACGCGGTTTTTGTTTATTCGGAATAACCCCAACACATTTTTCTGGAAAAATTTATGAGTTATTTGAATAAGTGTTTGTTTTTATAATAGATAATCGTTTTTCACGATTATGTGAAAGGAACACAACGCCCTAGCTGCAGCTTTATTTATTTTTCGGAAATACCCCTCGAGGGGTTATTCTGATGTATAAAATTTTGCAATAACCCCAAATAGATTTTTTATACTGATAAACACTGATTCACAATCTGTAAAGAATGTGATGTCTTATTGAAATGTTTATATAATTTAGTAATTTGACTCAGTATTCTTTTTTACAGCCCGCAAAAGAGTAACTTAATTTAAATAATATAAAGTAAATACCTAGGTATATTACGCGTCGTCATAAAAGAAGCTGTATACGGTTGCCGAAATATTACCGCATTTTATGGTAATAAGGTAGGTAGTATAAGTAGGTAGTGTACGGTGTGTTGTAGTTACTTAGATAAATTGTTGTGTATGGTAAGGTGTTTGTATGGTAAAGAATAGTGTGTCTAAAAACACGTGTTATGTTATGTTACATACATAGAATATTCGAATTAAAAAAAAAGTATATAAGGTGACTTTAATTTATGCAGCCAAACTTATACTGGAGGCTTGGTAAGTGACCAGGAGCACGGATCGATACCAATTTTTGCTAATTTCGCAAAATAAAATGTTGACGTCCCATAGTAATTGACCCGGGGCTGGGCTTGCGTTTGTAAGGAACACGAAAAGAATAATTTACGAACTTCACAAAAAGAGTCATCGAACCTTGTTACTCAGCACTTACAGAGTCTTCAGTACGAGTTTGGCTGCATAAATTAAAGTCACCTTATATATAAAACGATATGACGGTACGATGGTGTAGTGCATGAACTAATATAGTGTAATCGATATAGTATGTGTATTGTGTGGCTTCACCATGGGTAGAAAAATACACAACAAGCCTGACACTAGCAGTCTGGTCGAGCAACAGCTCCCATTTAGGATGACTCCATAAACCTATAAGTCCCTAAGCCAATTCAATATTTTATTTTCTTGTATTAGAGCAAAAAGTAATTTCTTTTTCAGAACAATCATGCCCCAAAGTTACCTAAGAAAAATAATTAAAGCATAATATCCACAAGATTTTTCTGATTTTACAAAATGTCGTAAAATGCAGATTTAAAAAAGGAACCAATAGATTTTTGCCAATTATTTTTTTCCGTTAATCATACTTTCATCACTTTTGGCTAGGGGTTCGAAAATAATCCTGTATGTTCTCATCTCACACACGTCAGAGGAATCCGCACTTCCACCCTGCTTTACTCCTTGTGATCCTTCTCTGCTCTGCTGTCGTAACACACTTGTTTTCTCCTTTTCTTATATAAATACTAATCTAAAATGTCTAGAACCACTGTATTTTCTTGGGGTAATTCCGAAATAAAAAGTTGTAAAAAATAATATTATTGAAACCATCAACAAAAATTATGATATTTTGTGTTAGGGATTATAAAGATCGAAAAAGAAACTTAAACCTTCGGTCTAAATCCAAAATAACAATTTTTGAAAAGTTTACTAGGAACTACCCCAAGATATATCGCAATTTCCCCAACGCTAAAAAAATATGACTCCATGTTTCAAAGTCTAAATTGAAGAGACCAGCAACATTTTTTAAACAAGAATAAATATTCAAAATAAATCATGTCATGGTGGTTATAGTGAATAAACAATAACGGATGTAAATGAATAAAAAATATAGCATAGAACTCTAGCCATCTAATTAAAAAATCTATCGGAATCACCCCAATGCACCTCAAACATTTTAAACTCTTGCAAATCTCTGTAAGACCCAACCCATTTTTTATCTAGATTGCTATGTTATTTATGATACTTACATCTTTATAGATTTAATTCACGCGGACAAAGTCACAAGCAAAAGCTAGTTATCAATATATTATATATCATGGTGGGAAAACTCAGTGGGAAAATTAACAAAAATCCTTCCAACGTTTCCTTCTAAATCGCTTATTATTCTGTACAGTGTTGCCAACACCCCCGAAATCGTGAATTGGCGTACTAATTACTGACATACAAATTACCCCCATATAACAATAGGTAACTATGGAACTCGCACCTGGGAGAACATGCTCCCAAATATATTTAATAAACTACCACATCATTTATGTCAATTTAGTCTTAATTCGCACAAAATAAAATCTATCATAAAGTATTATTATCTTAATATTACGTAGATTAATTAAATGAGTATACTTAAGTTGGTGAGCGCTTGCAGTGACACATAAGCCACTTAACGTTTCCGTCAGATGTCACTGTTTAAAATTTGTTAAATTATATTATATTGTTAATCAATAAATGCATTAAAAAAAAACTTCAGTAAAAAAAAAAGTAATAAAACGTATATAAGGCGACTTTAATTTATACAGCCAAATTCTTACTGAAAACTCTGTAAGTGCTTAATAACAATGTTCGATGACCCGTTTTGTGAAATTCGTAAATTATTCTTTCCGTGTTCCTTATTATAAACGCAAGCTCAGCCCAGCCAATTACTATGGGACGTCAACATTTCATTTTGCGAAATTTTTAAAAAGTGTCATCGATCCGTGATACTGATCACTTATCAAGCCCCCAGTATGAGTTTGGCTGTATAAATTAAAGTCACCTTATATACTAGGTGAAATTCAATCAACCGACCAAATTTTTACTGGAGACTCGGTTAGTGATTCAATTACCCTTTTGGTGAAATTACAAGGTTTAGTAATCCTTTTAGCCAAATTCGAAAAATATATTTTTTTAGGCTAGGAATTGTACTTAAACTAGTCCAACCAGTAAGGGAGCAAAAAATATATTTTTCCAATTTGACCAAAAGGATTACTGAATCTAGTTCCTGCAGGCCTAATACGGTTGCTACTTTAACACCATTTTAAAACACCATTTGACAGACAATATATGGGATTTACTGTCAAATGGTGTTAAAGTGTCACCATGCTAGACCCCCTGATCACTAACCGCGTCTCCACTATGAATTTGGTCGGTTGATTAAATTCAACCTATATAGTAAAACTTATCTTCACTTAGATGAAAAATTCTTACAGACGGATGGACGGACAGATGGACAGACAGACGGACAACAAAGGGCTCCTTTTTTTTCTCTTGATATCGATGACGGTCAAAAGAAGTACAAATATCCGGTGACAGAGACGACGCTCTAAAAAACCTATGTGTACATAGCCTATGTGCATTATTTACCGCCGGGCTTATGGTACGCTATATTGTCAGTCACATGTCAAGTCGCGTAGGTTGGCCATTCATTCTAAATTCGGGAACAAAAAAAAAGTGTTTTATTAGTGATTTTGATTAATAGATTTAAATAAAGCTAGGTAGTTCATTTTCAACCTGTTTATTCTTTGCTTGTCCTTTTCCAACAATCAAGTTATATTTATAATGATGATATATAATATATTTTATTATTTGTTGTGGTGTGTACTTTGAGATATTTTGTGCTAACGTTTTCTTATCAAACTTCAAACATACTTAGAAGATGACTTTTAAATTTTCATAGTTTATGTCAGCAATTGTTGGGGAAACCAAAATAATTCTCAAATAAAGAAACTGGACAGTAAAAAAATATTTGCGTTGGAATTAAATTCATGTGAAATTACTCAGAAATATTACAGTCGATAAAATTAATGATATTCTTCAAACTTAAAGACTTAAAAAAAATCTTTTATTTTTATAATGGTGATTGTAAAAAAGAAAAGTTTTCGGTCGAATTGGCTTTTTATTTTGGATTTAATTAAAAATAATAAGCATTTCCGGCGAACAGCTAGAATCTTTCAAAATTATAAAATGGCAACACTGCGCTGCCGAACGCCGCCGCACCGCCCGCAACATGACGCAACCCACCCACTCCCGGGCTCCGCCGCGCCGGCCGCCCCGCAGTGGTGCCAGATTAGGCGAATTATCGCCATTTAGGCTAAATCAGGGGGTCCAATGGCGACCAAAAAATCCGATCGGCTACCAGTAGCCATTTAGGCTACCTAGAAAAAACAGAACGGGCGATTTAGGCTATTTCAGGATTACCATAAATTTATTAAATAGTTCCTTGACAATTCCGTAAAATACGTGTATCGAAACGTAATATGCACATCCGCAGTTCTTTCATGTTGCTGGCGTCCAATGAACTGGACACTAGCAACATGAAAGAACTGCGGATTTATCTGAGGCGTCCATTATTTGTAAGATTGAGTTACACTAATGCAAAAAGAACATGCTGCAAGCAATACCTACATTAAAATGCACAACTCCAAAACTTTGTACCAAAGAAGACGGGTTGATGCGGCTGGATGCATGGGCGTCAGAAGGGTGGAGCAGGGAGGCAGCGCCCCCCCCCTCTGGAAACGGAATGGGACAGTAAAAAATAGTGCCCATACGAGAGACAAGACCGATCAGCAGTTTTTGTTTGCACAAAAATACGTTTTTTTATTTTTCAACTATAAATCCCGATGATACCTTGAAAGCGGTAGCCCCACCCTAAACTTTCGTCTTCCGACGCCCATTCTCCCGCTGGTGGTAATGGTGAACTTCTTCACGAAGTTATTCTTTTTTATGCAATGGATTTGTAAAAAGGAAAAACTTATACATTAAATATAAAAGCGTGGTCCTGCGCTTTTGATCAATACCACATATTAGAAGAATGATGAGTTTGAACATAATATTCATACTTTTTTATTTTCTTTTTTTACGTTTTTTCTTTATTTGAGCTAAATTTAGGCTACTTAGCTTAAAATGTTAGGCAAATTAGGCTACATGGCTAAAATAAAAAAATACAAAAATATAGGCTACTCGGTAGTCACAATTTGGCGAATTGAGTTAACTGATATCTGGCAACCCTGCCGCCCCGCTTGATTCGCTACATGCTTGCTTCTTTCTAACTGAATTTATCTTTTCGAGTCCTGTTTGCGCGTATTTCGTTCGTTGTTTATTTATTACTCGGTGAAGTGTTCAACAACATTATTGTGTACAGTTAGATTACACAAGTAGTGGTTTTTAAGTTGCCGGGGCGGGACGTCTTCGACTTCTGGACTAAAACAACCGTTTAGATTTTTATGGTCGGTCTGTGCTGTCTACCTACAACAGAGGTAAGATTTTTTGTTCTTTGTTTTGTAGAAATTAAATAGATACCTAGGTAGTCCTTGTTTAATCAGGCCCAGCTTGGTTTATTCCTCAAGGCAAACTTTATCTTTGCGCCACAACTAGGAAGTATCTTTTCCCTAGGAATGATGACAACATCGTCTGTCTCATCTCACAGTAGGTGCTTTTTTGTACCTAATGGCAGGATTTGCAGGTGATGTGATGAGTCTATGACTGCATAAAATGTAAATATTGAACGCCATTTTTTGTCTAAGAAATGCGAAGATTTTTTATTTTTGAAAATATTTAATGACATAAAATGAAACATGATATCGACATTTTGTTTGGATTAGGTTAAGTAATGGGTTATTCCTTGAAGTACCCGATCCTTGAGGTACCCGTCCATTAGGGCCCCAATCCTAGAGCACCCCGAAAATTTAATCATGTTCTGTCAGAATATGTACTAATATGAAACTACATTTGTCGCGTTTAACAAAGTGCGACTCTGTACTGGTGTTACTAGTAGCTCTAAAACCGAATCAGAGCACCCTGACTCTAGACAGTCTTGTGGCTACTACCCCTAGAGTGTATATAAAAATCCGGAAAGGCAGCCCCCTCCCGCTGTAACAAAGAACAGGCACCCATGCAAGTCGAAGCCTGAGGCTGGTCGCCGATGAGGCTGGTTACCGAAGGCTCCCCTCCTCTTCATAACCCCCTTTGATGCTGCCATATCATAAGCTTGTAACCTATATTGTTCCTTGTAATGCCTTTAGTGGTTACTCGTATATCATCAAGCCTGTTGGGCCTGATCAGCAGCGATCTATCTCTAGGTCTCTCCTTTAGTAGTTTTATATGTGTCTATACATGCTCTATGACCAAAATATTGTAGGGTTCTTCAATAGTAGATTGCAGTTTATGCTTTTGTACCTACCTGTTTTGTAAAATAAATTACAATAGATATAATATATATATATGACAATGCACTAAGAGTATAAACTACCAAACAGCTAATGATTAACATGCTAACAACCATTCTTAGACTGTATACCTACAAAAACGTTTTTAGAGAGACAGACTGCCAAATAAGTGATCCTATACGGGTTTAGTTTTTCTATGAGAAGTTACAGAACCCTAAAAATAAAAAATAACACTTTGTCAGAACATATGTCCCTGAGAAGAGCGCCAGGGCTGTTTCTGAGTGTAGACTATCACAAAAACAACTAATAAGTGGCAATTTCAATTTCAGCTGCAGAAACCACATTGCAATGGCAATGCAATCGGAGCAGGCCAGTGAACTGAAAACAGTGCTTCAAAAACTAGGGGCAGATATAAACACTATCGAATCTTTTCTTGGTAAGCAGTATCAATATTATTTATTTTTTAAAAGGTTTGATTTAAAGGTTAGTTCTGTTGGTTCTTCAGTTATTTATAATTGAAAAATTTTTGGATAGTTGGGTAATTTTTTTGCAGTGGTATGTTGTGTGAATCATGTGTTTTGTGTTGTTTGTACTGCCATGTACTGCTTATTTAGTCCTATATACAAAAAAAATACCTAAGTTCCGTGCACATGACCATGAAACGTATGAATACGTATTTAACGTGGGGATGTTTTGTGTGTGATTCTCTGTTTGCAGGAAAAAAAGCCCATTCGATTGGCCCTGCCAGATTTTAAATTTTATTCACTTTTTGCTTTTTTTTGGGGTTCCGTACCACCATATGAAAAAAGGAACAAGGAAAAAAATCTATAATAACAATAAATTAGAATGACAAATAAATAAATAGGTATATTTTCACGCTTGGTCCCGTCACCTCGTAAATTGTACCATACAAGCTTTATTTTGTTAGAGTGAGAATGCTGAATCCGAGCACAGCTCGCCGCTTTCTTTTGGGGTTGGTCAGCTATGTGTGTATTGATTGTATAAATAACCTTTACTAACAGTAAGCATGTGTTTTTTTTAAAGTAGGTTGGCCAAATGAGGTATTACATATTTTTGGTTCAAGTCATCTTGGGTGTGGTGTCATCTGGTTTCAATGCATTAAGTATTAATTACTACCTTAACACAAATATATAAAATGACAAGATAACAGATTGCGTGGATAGAAATTCTGAAAAAAAATATCTAAGCAATCAATATGTATTTTTACTTTCAAAAAAGCAGTTCAAGGTCAACTCTGAATTGTAATGTTTTTGGAAGTTTTCTAATAATTTGTTTGACCAATTAATAGAAATATGAAGTCCATTTATTTGATACCTCACATAATATGTTTCAACATATTATTTTTTTACCACCTTTATGTCGTCAGATTTTCTACCACTATATTATATGCGCTTGTCATTTCATATGTGCGTTCAAGATAGATACTTAACGCATTGATTCCATAACAATACACCCACATCCGAGAGGACTTGTACTTGGACTTGTTCAAATCGTATGAAGCGTCTTTATGAAATTTTACCAACCTACTTCATAGTTTTTCTTTAACCTTTTTAAGGCATGTTTTTTTTCTAATTTACGTTTCAGAGAATGGATATTCAAACATAGAGGATCTGAAATGTATAACTAACTACGAATTGATGAGCTTGATACCGAAAATACTAATACGAAAAAAATTTGCATGTGCTCTTGTTCCATGGCTTCTTGATAATGAACAAGAAATTGAAGAAAATATTCTCTTGGTTAATAATTATTTTATTAATTTTTATTTTCTTGTAGGGCGATATAATTTATTTATAAATGTTGCATGTGAAACTAATACATACTACCTAGTTGGCGATAGGTTGACATGGCAATTTTCTAGTGATGTGACATCACATACCAGCAGGCCTAACATGGTTCCCACTGTAACACCATTTTAAACATCGTTTTGTTTTTACTTAAGAGCTGTGTTCTTGTCGGTGAAGTCTTCTCCATTCACTTCTGATTTGACAGTAAATTCCTGGAAATGGTTGCCACTTTAACACCATTTGACAGTAAATTCGAAGAATTACAAAAATATTTATTCGTATTATACAAAAAGAGGCATTGAATCTTGGAACAGAGGAAATAATTTCTTATGGCGGAACCTCCTTAAATTATTTTTTTCTGTGAAGATTAGCGCTAGTGTGCCGTTTGGACACAATGCTAGAAACACACACAAACACAGTAAATTAAATCTGCTTATATTTTTACAGACGGCTGGTATTCATCCTAGCCAGATTAAATCTCTACCCGGAAAAGAGACTGATTGTGGTAGTTCATCAAAAAGCTGCAGTGGTTCAACAAATACTGATTCCGGCTATTCTATAAAAAGTGGACATCATAGTAATTCTACAAGGAGTACTGCAAAAAATACTGACAGTATAGATACAACAATCAATGATATAGATCTATCTTTATTCGACCGCGAAATAGAAGATCTAAATGTACATGTACGTGCAGCAGAAGATATAGCTAATGCAGAAAATTTTGATCCGAATAAAGAACTAAGCGATAAAGTAGCAGAAAAACCCTTTGAATGTACCCTAACGCGTCAAAAAAACCCGATTTGGGTGCTCCTCAATAAAGATTCACTTGAAGGGAAAAGGATAGCTAACTTATCTGAGGATACTATACTTAAAGCGTCTGAAATAAAAGTAGTAGCACAAATTGTGGCACAATTCTTATTTTCGGAAGCAGAACCGCCTAAACGTCAGGTAAAACCCAGTACTTGTATGTTTTGGACCAAAAATTATTTTGAAGCTTTGTTTCCGTGCACAAGTGGGCAAAGATTATATTTCATTAAAAATGAAAAATATACCACTAGAACCGGAAAACAAGTGAATAAAGGACGACCAATCGGAGCTTTATACACCCATCTGAGTTTACTGCGAAAAAAATTATTGCAAAATGATGAAACCGCTAAATTGCGTGCCGGTACCACCAGTACCCCAGCGCCAGCAACAATACCTCCACAAAAAATAAAAAGAGCGTCCTGCCACCGATCTTTGACTACGGAGAACACAACAGAATATTGCGCCCCAGGTAAAATTGCATTAATTCATATTTAAAATAACTCTTCTACTGGATACCCAGAACTACGGATATGCTGTGTAGTCAATATCACAACATCACGGTATACCATTTTAGTTTAGAATATAGTGTTTTTTTATTTCAGAACCTGATGATGAGGAAATAAAATGTATATTAGATAATTTACGAAGTAATGTACCGTCGCACGTCTCTGCTGAATTGGTTGAAGAATGGACAAGAACCCATGAATATCGCATGAAAGAATTAAAGGAAACGAAAGGAACACTGTGGGATTATTTTAAATTATACAAAGGTCTCGCAGTTCCAAGTGTCGGACCGTCTCTCGTAAGTAATAGTAGTAACTATTGTGCAAGACATGAGTAATATCGAGACCGAGAATTTTTCAAGTTTATAACAAATTTATCTTTTTATTTTAGATCAAAAAGGACTTCCAATTATTGTTCAAAGAATCAGATTTAACCAGCAAACTGCAAGATTTTATTCTTTTAAAAAAAAATGAAATGATACAGGCAGCTGAGCAACTGCTATATAAATTAACTGCACAAGTGCAAAAAGAAAAAGTATCACTTTTTCTGTCACTGACTGAAAGTAAGTTCTTTTAATACAAGTTGTTACATATTTGTGCACTGTGTGGAAAATTTCGTGTATGATAAATAATCTCCTAGCTGTTGGCTTTATTTGGTAAGGGTAAAACCTTCGTGCAAATTGTTGGGTTGTCAATAACTTTAACACATTATTATAAAATTTCAGAGTCAGATACAAACATTCAATCTACTGGATTGCTCCTGTTGCTACCTTTCTTATTTCCTGGAGTCTACCAAGTAAATAGAAATTGGAAACCAACAAAAAGCAACGTACTGGACTCATTTATCTTTCAAGTTGACACTGAAGCTGATGTTCAAGACGGAATCGATAAGTGTCGTAAGCATCTTGAAGAGGTACAAAAAAAATTGAAATGGGATAACAAAATACATCTACAGCCTTTTGTCATTGCGGTAGGTACTTCATGGTCCGAAATTAAGCAAGCACATATTGTGCTAGATAAAATAATATATACCTTTCCTACGGTATTGGAGGCTGTAGAAGTGTGCTTTCAATTGTTCCATTCATTTCATGCCGAATATCCACTTGAATGTCATAATTTGTGGGAGTTTATTCAACAAGCAGCTTACAATATTTATACACATTATGACTGGAACCACCAGCAAACATCTGAATTAGCTGAACTGTTAGGCCTTACATTAAAGCGACAAGATCAATCCGGAACCAAAAATGGATCAAAGAAATAATATGTCTATTTTTCAAGGTTTAGTAACAGTGTAGTCTGTAGGTTTTAGTTTTTTGTTACCAATATGTTAAATTGTGGCCACTGTTCTACTCAATTTTCCAATATTAAGTCGTTAATACTTCACTTGAAAAAAAGTTGTTTGAATCTACCTACATTTTCTAGTGGAGCAGGTTACAAATGTGGACAGGATTGTTTTGAAAATTTTGATTCTTTAAATACACTAAGAATGCATTTAAAAAGGGTTCATTTTTCTAGTATTACATGCGCCCAAAATACAGATGCCGTTTTGTCGGAACAATCATTGCTAGTAACTGGTAACAATGATACATCAGCAAGCAGCTATAACGTATGTACAAATAATCAACCCGGTACTAGTAGTAGTCATGTTTGTGAAAATCTAATACCATGTTCGAATAAATCAAATGAGGAGAGTCGTGAAATGGACTATGACGTCACAATCCCTAATGCCACTTTCAGCAATAAACAGATTTTGATATCGGAAACTGCATTAATGATCAGTTCTTTTCTCGCCGACCCATTAGTACCTAGGAAAACTGTAAAATTGTTTGTTAAATCAATAACCTCCTATGTTGCTAATGTAATGCCATTACTCTTACAAAACTGGTATTCACAATCATGGCATGACCAAGAATGTTTAAGGTGTATACCTAATATAGATGAAATCAAGTTGGATATTACACAATATGTCCAAGATTTTTCTAGTGAATATAAATGGAAAAAATATTTTAAAGATTTAGGAACATACTTAGAGCCTCAGGAATACCTCACTACTACTGAACCGATAGATCAATTTATTAGAGGAAAAAGGAATCGATGTTTAGGTACTGGTCAATTTATTCCGTTACGTTTTGTACTGCATAAATTTTTGAGCATTCCAGGAGTTTTAAATTCTATTGATGAATATATTGCATACTGCTTGCGTTTAAAAGTTATTATAAATGTGGTACGCACCTCTATTTGGCTAAATACAATTCAATCGCTCGAAAGTAATGTAAGAATATTTCCATTGTTTGTATATTTTGACGATTATGAAACCGGAAATCCTCTTGGCTCACATGCAGGTATAAAAAAATTGGGTGCAGTGTACGGATCACTAGCGTGCCTTCCCCCAAATCTAGCATCGCAATTAAAATATATTTTCCTTTTCGCTTTATTTCATTCATCAGATCGTGCACAGGATGAAGGCAATTTTAATTGTTTTCATAAAGTAATAGATGAGCTAAATTTCTTGTCTAGTACTGGCATAGAGTTAAATGTACCGGAATATTTTCAAGGTCGTATTAAATTTCAACTAGTATCTTTGATTGGAGACAATCTTGGCCTGCATTCAATTTTAGGATTTGTCGAAAATTTCACAGCTAATTATCCTTGCCGCTTTTGTCGATCTTATAAAACAGAAATAAAGACAATGTGCACTGAAGATTTATCCTTACTAAGAGATGAAAATAACTACTTGTCAGATTTGAATCTAAAAAATCCAAGTGAAACTGGTATAAAAGAAGCATCACTTTGGAGACAAGTAAAAAGTTTTGACATGTTTAAACAAGCATCTGTGGACATTATGCATGATATATTGGAAGGTGTAGCACGTTATGCCATGAAAGAAGTTCTTAAGGGATTACTTTCTAAAAAATACTTCAGTTTAGAAGAATTAAACAACCGAATAGCTTTTCATAATTATGGTCCAGACTCGAATTGCAAACCACCACAATTGTTTTTAGAAACTAAAGGCATTGTTAAGTGGAAAATGTCAGCTATGGAAAATTACAATTTTGTCAGATATTTTCCTTGTTTTGTTTCCCATAAAGTTCCATATGAAGATCAACATTGGGAGCTTTATTTGCTTCTTCGAAAACTATTAGACATGACTATGACTGAAGCTGTTTATCCTGAAATTTGCGATGAAATTAGAGACACAGTAACTGAATTTAACAACCTTTATATTTTACTCAGTAACTCACATTTAAAACCTAAATTTCATCATTTAATACACTACCCAGGAATTATGGAAAAATTAGGTCCTCTTCATAACTTGTGGTCAATGAGGTATGAGGCAAAGCATAGAATTTCAAAAATTTGCGCAAGAGTTTCATCTAATAGAATAAATTTGCCTAAAACATTAGCTATCAAACATCAGTTACAATTGAATCACATATTTCTCAAAAACAAAATTGACTCCGATGTACAACCTTCCACTTGCTGTAAAGATCTTAATAATGATGTGATATTCGATATTTTATCAAGCCAGTTCAACCTACCGCACGACTCACAGTTGTTTTCCATTGGTTTTATTACTTTAAACGGTATAAGATACGAACCTAAGCAAATCTTAGCATTGGATATTGATGAGAACAGTGGCGAACCAAACTTCATAGAAATTTCCGACATATATTATACCAATAATACGAAGGAAATATTTTTCAAGGGTTTTTCTTTAGAAACAATTTTCTTTGATCCCCACGTATTTGCATATTGTGTAAAAAAAACTAAGGATGTTAAGTACATTTCATACGACAGCTTAGGTTTTGTTAAACCAAATAATATGACAAAATTGCCTCCTCATAGCTGGTGGTACGTCGTTGTGAGAAATTCATTTTATTAGATTAATTTTTACTATATTTTTTCTGTAGCTCCAATCGTGTTAAATATATCGGTTGATGTACTAGGAAGCGCCAACTCTGAAATCCCTAAATACTTACTTATACGAGTAAGTATCTCGTTGATATAATTATTCCAATGCGAAATTCATGATTGCTGTACTAACTGTGTTGCCTGTAATAAAAGGTATACAGATTTGAAAGTAAAGTTTCTTTATACAAATTATTTCTTTTTACTTAGGTACATATATGTCTTACATACTATGTTGCTGGGGGACAATAATGTCGTAGCATAACTTAGCGGCTTCCAACGAACAAAAAAATTTCTTTGGTACCGTTGGTCATTAGAGCCCAAAGATTAATTTAGGGAGGGGACCTACTGCAATTGGTCATATTAGTTGCGAGTTTAGCTCGGTTAATGTATCTATTTTGTTACTAGGTCAAGTTTGGTATAATTTTCTTATGAAATCAGGGCTGAAAATTCATTTTGTCAGAATAGAAAACCGGACAAGTGCGAGTCGGACTCGCCCACCGAGGGTTCCGTACAAATTAGTAAAAGTTTAAACAAATCTACAAAAATATTGGTCACCCGTACAATTTGCTTAACCTCGATGATTTTTTAATGATTCAATTAAAAATTTATAGTTTTAAGACAGTATTACTTGCCAATTTTCATAGTTCTAGGTCAACGGGAAATACCCTATAAATTTTGATTCCCTTGAAAGTGTTATTTTAAACACATCCATTTTTAAACGCGTATTTATTATATCAAACTGTTATATTATAATAGGGATAGGATATTCGGATCGATATATACCTAAAGTTGGAAAAACTGAGAAAGTTCGTTGGTGTGGAGTCGGCTTCTTATAATATTAATTTGATAGTTAAATTTCCGGAATTATGGAGTTGGTTGAAACGTTACGATAATTTAATATGTTTAATCATAGGTATGTTAACGGAAATGTAAATAATAAATAAATACATTCAGGAATTGAATACAATTACTAGGAAATTTCTAAAATGCCAAGCTGATTTAGGCCGAATAGAGCAAAAGTCAAAACAGAAAACCGAAAACTAATTATCTCTGCCTAAATCAGCTTGGCAATTTATAAATTTCCTAGGACTGGTATACAATTCCTAAATAATATTAATTAACGGTAACATCCGTTAAGTATTGGGTACATCATCATAACGTTTAAAGCAATTTCATAATTTCTGATACCGCAATAAATTATATTTTAAGAAGCCGACTTCACACCTAACAAACTTTTTCAAGGATTTTTCCAACTTTAGGTATATACCGATCCGATTATCCTATCCCTGAATTTATAACTCTTCCTGTGTCTCGTTCAGATCATCGTCTTCGTCAGAGTCTTGCAAAATTAAAGCGTCACGAGAAAATTCAGGTGGGTCTCATTCTTAAAACGATCTAAGGGTCCGAAACTTGAATCAAGCCAAAGGTAACCTTCTGTTCACGCGTAGCCGTTAAAGGCATTTTCTTGTCGTGTGCCCCAGCAACTATCAAAACATTTTATTGTAATTTTCCTTTTACAATTATGCATGCAAGTTGATGTTGATGGGTTAATATGTATGTGTTTTTTTTGGGAATTATTTGTAAGAGTCGTACATAGATGCTCTTATTCAGGAATATTACATACCTATTACTCGCTTAATTATTTTATGGTTAACATAAGTATGTTCAATTATAATATTTATAATAAAATAGATAAGTTAAATGTGCAAAAAAATTACGCGTGTAAAAGAATAAAATAATGTGTTGCTAGTGCAACTTATTTTATTCCTCATTAATTTTAAGCTTTTCAGTTAATTAATATTGTACCATTTATCATATCTATAAGAAAAATGTTTTTAATTTTGATAAAGTTCAAGTTTTTTTTTGTGAAACGATCCCTTTTGTTATTGTACTACTGTAGGGAAAATCATATATCAAGCGGAAGCAGTTTGTTTGATTTTAATAATTTTGCCCTGTGTCATGTTACTATATATTTGACCTGGGCTTATGATTATTCTTCTTTAATACGCATACGATTTTATGTATATTTCTTTTTAAACGCTGTTGCGATTCATAGGTGGTAAAACACCCTTTCAGCTTTGTATATTTGTATTTGCAACAGCCTGTTAACTGAAAGTTATAACTTATAATATAACAATCCAAAATAAAAGTGCTTAGTTTCGATATCTGAAAAAAAAAATTATGATAACATCTTTCATACAAAATATTTTTGAAGCATCAACCTTTTGTGAGGTGACTTTTTTCGCGGATTTGAAAAAGTCTTAGAACAAAAGTTGTTCAGTTATTGACACAAAACACTCCTCTTTCGGATTGTTATATACTTTTTCCTTTGTACTCTGTATACAGTGTGAAGTATAATTGACGTTTCATGTAGTTTAATTGTAAACAATAAATAGTAGGGTTGGCAAAATGAGGTATTTGAAATTTCCGTTTAAGTCATTTCGGATAACTGTATACAGTGTAGTGTGTTTGACGTGTATAACATGTAACCGTTTAATTGTTAACAATCATAAGAGGTTGGCAAAATAAGGTATTTGAAATAACTTCGGATGAAACTGTGAAGTCATAAAGATTTTCTGAATATAAGGTGAAAAATGTATGCAGCCAAATTCTTAATGGTACCTTGGGAAGTGATCAGTACCAAGGATCGATAACACTTTTTGCTAATTTCGCAAAATTAATGACATCCCATAGTAACTGATGAGGGGCTGGGCTTGCGTTTTTAGGGAATATGAAAAGAATAATTTGCGAATTTCATAAAAATTGTCACCTAACCTTATTGAGCACTTAGCGAGTCTTCAGTATGACTTTGGCTGTATAAATAAATGTCACCTTATATTTTTTCATAAAAAATATAGTGTAGTATTAAATGAAAAGACTTATCGAGTAGATTACAAATAAATAACACACTAATACAAACACTACTTAACAAAGCAAATTTATTAGAAAATGTTCAGAAATGCCACAATTCAGAGTAGACTTTGAATTGCTTTAGATTGAAAATGACTTAATGGATTTTTGTAAAAATAAATCATTAAGATATCTTAAAAGCATTGTAAAAAATAAGCGGAATACAATAATGTGAGATGTTGAGTTAAAAATTTAATCTAATTTTATTCCTATTCAATCGATTATCATGATTCAAATTAAGTTTTCAAGCTAAAGAGTACCCCTTAAAATATTTTTTTATATTATTGTTTAAACTTTGCCTGGATGAAAAAACTCAACCTTTGTTTGTTGGACCTAAACTATTAGAATCAAAGAATATGTGTATAACATATAAAAATATAGATCATCTCAAAAATAGCTGAATCAATTTTCAGAGCCAAATCATTAATTTGTACCAATAATTAATGTACACCTCTTTATTTTTTAAATTTGCTTTTAATAATTTTTCGATCCCATATGGAGAGAGATTATTCTATGTCATTTGAAATATATTGAACAAAATACCATTCAGTCGTTTTCAATCTACGGCATTTCAAAGTCAACTCTAAATTGTAGCATTTTTTTGACATTTTATAACAATTTGTTTGACCTAATAGAGGAAATGTTATAGTGTGACATTTGTAATGACGTCACAATTTCTACCCCACAGCATATGCGCTGGTCATCTTATATATTTCTGTTCAAGAGATCATACCGAACGCATTACTTGTGCCGCGACTCTTTGAAATTTTGTCAACCAATACGTAAGAATTGTGAATTTATTGAATTTTATCATTAGGGAGGTGTAATGTGCTCACTTGTGTACTAAGAACGATAAATATATGAGACAATATTTTAATATATAATTTTTGGTTTTATTAATGTTTGTTTAAATTATTTTTTTCACTTCAGGTCAGGTTTAATTTCAAATTAGTGCAAATCTCGGATTGAGAAGAAAGTGGACAGCAAATATCAAGAAGTAAACTGTTAGTTTTTCTGCATATATGAAGCTTATTCAAGGATTTGTCTCCGAAAATCTGAATAACAAACCTACGACGACATCAGGTAAATACCGTAAGCGAATTATTATATATCCGCTAATTTAGCGTTTACTCGCCACCAAACAAGTGTTCTCCACTGTTAAATGTGATGTGCTTTTGATCTAATATAGACGAGTTGATCTTTGATTTGATAAACTTTTTTGTTTTCCTTAGTCTTTACTTTAGTTTTAACCAACATATTTTTATTAAAATAGGACCTATTTTTAATTTTATACACAGGAACATAATTTAAATATTTCAGTTGGTTTTTATTAAAAAAAAAATCTTATAAAAGTAAAAATTACAGTGAATTAAAAAAAAAAAAGCACGTTTGGCGTTGGATAGATGTTAGTCTTTTTAGCGGGTAAATAATAATTAACTCACTGTATTCAGCCTACGCCGTTGTAGGTTATTGTGAGATTAGGAGGGAAAACTCGAGAACTGCCATCCTATGCGTACGAATAATCAAACGATTACTTTAGGGATTTACTGTCCATATTAGAGGAAATAATTGTGGATTAGATTTCTCGTTCACAATGATCCTCTTAATATAGACAGTATATATCGATGGTAATTTAATATTGACATAGGAAGGTACTTCTGAGGTATTCCCCTAATAATCTCAAATTACCTACCTAGGCGGAGGTTAAATACAGTGGGAAAAAGATGATTCAGTCCTTTTCCTTCTGAATCTTAAATAATCTACCCAAAATAGGTATTTAATTTTTAGACGAAAGGCGGTTTTTCCTTTCTGGTATGAAGGTTTATTAGAAAATCTCCTTCCAGATATTCAATTTACCTAACGAAACAGAAGATGAAATCCGTAGGTATATTTAAAAATTGCCTTTTAAAGCTGAGCTAGAAGATTAAACCTTTTGAAATAGAAGGCAAATGTTAAGTACCTACCGACTTTACCTTTTGTTTCGTTAGGTAATTTGAACAACTAGAAGAAAAATTTTCTAATGACCTTCATACGAGGAAGGTAACAGAGCTCTTCGCCTAAATATTTACCGCCTACATTGGGTAGATTATTCAGAAGAAAAAAAACCTAGTCATTTTTTTCCCACCGTAGTTAACCTTCGTCACAGGTAGGTAATTTGAGATATTTGGGTGGAACACCTATCAATTTACTGTCAGTATTAGGTGGATTATTGTAGCTTAGAAGGTTAAACCCCCTGAAGTGAAAGGTACATTAAATATTCCCAGCAACTTCACCATCTATTTTGTAAGGTAAATTGACCATCTGAAAGGAATTTCTTCTTATAACCCTCATATAAGGAAGGTAAATGTTTAATTACCTTCAATATTTACCGTCCATATTAGTAAGATTTTCAAGATCCAGAAGGAATTTCCTACAACTATTAGGGCGATTTAGAGGGAACATCTCTGAATTTCCTTCTTAAGAAGAAGGACGAATATTTGAATACCTTCAGTATTTACTATCTATATTAGGTGGATTATTGTGGCTTGGAAGGTTAAACCCACTGAACTGGAAGGTACATATTAAATATACCCACCAACTTTACCAGCTGTTTTGTTAGGTAAATTGACTATCTGAAAGGAATTTCTTCTAATTTTCTACATATAAGGAAGGTAAAAGCTCATTTACCTTCAAAACTTTCCCACTGCTAGGGTTGGAAGTGTGAAACTTACCTACCAAATATGTCTTCTAATATAAAAGGAATATCTAATATTAAAACCATCCGATTTGGTCGGATTATATCGCAAGGAAAATACTTCTCCATTTACCTTCCAATTAGACTCAGCAGGTAAAAGTTAAAGGGAATCAATTGGACGGAAAATATCCCACCATAATATACCGTCTCTAAATATAACCCTCCAAAGAATACCTTCTAATTAGACTCAGCAGGTAAAAATAGAAGGTCATTGATTAGAAGGATTTTATTATTCTAGCTATAGTTCGGAAGGTACATATTTCTACCAAGACAGTGGGTAAATATCTGGATAAATAA
The DNA here is from genome assembly GCA_910592155.1 of Ypsolopha scabrella. Taxonomy (NCBI): domain Eukaryota; kingdom Metazoa; phylum Arthropoda; class Insecta; order Lepidoptera; family Ypsolophidae; genus Ypsolopha; species Ypsolopha scabrella. Next base: position 8,704,628 of record OU342968.1, on the reverse strand, counting down.
TAGTGGTAATGATCTGGAAGGATATAATGGAAGGTTTTTTTTTTGTAAATTTTCCGTACAACAGGGAAGGTAAATTTCCTGCTGAGTCAAAAAGGCAGGTAATATCTTCCATTTTTGGAAGGACTTTTTTCTCAGTGTAATTACCTGAAGTAGTCTTAGAATCTTCGGTATCCTGGTCGACCCTCCAATCATGATGACGTCGTGAATGTCTTTAGTTGTCATATTAGCGTCCCTTAATGATCTTTCCACGGGTGGGATGGTCTGACGAAACAAATCGGCGTTTAACTCTTCAAAACGAGCTCGTGTTATTTTTGAGTAGAAGTCGATGCCCTCAAATAAAGCGTCCACTTCCAGATTAGCCTCTGTGCTTGACGAAAGAGTACGTTTTGCTCTTTCACATGCAGTTCTCAACCGTCTCAAAGCTCTTGGATTTTCCCTAATATCTTTCTTGTACTTTCTGAGGAATTCCTGGGTGAAATGTTCCACCATTCTACTGTCAAAGTCTTCACCACCTAAATGCGTATCTCCTGCTGTCGACTTGACTTCAAAAAGTGATCCTTCGGCTATTTGTAGAATAGATACGTCGAAAGTTCCGCCGCCTAGATCGAAGATTAAAACGTTCTTCTCACCCTTCAAATCTTTATCAAGTCCATAAGCAAGTGACGCTGCAGTTGGTTCATTGATAATCCTCACGACATTCAAAGACGCGATGATACCAGCGTCCTTAGTAGCTTGTCTTTGAGAATCGTTGAAGTATGCCGGTACTGTTATAACGGCTTCTGAGACTGTACCTCCGAGGTAAGTCTCAGCTATTTCTTTCATTTTAGTGAGAACCATGGATGATATCTCTTCTGGTGAAAATCTTTTTTTCTCTTTCTTGTATTCGACTTCAATTTTAGGTTTACCTCCTTCTGAGACTACTAAAAAGGGCCAGTGTTTCAAATCTTGTTGCAATTTTGGGTCATTAAATTTCCGTCCTATAAGTCTTTTTGCGTCGAATATTGTGTTTTTTGGATTCATCGCCACCTGAAAAGGTAAATACTGGTACACTGCATACTATTGGCTCTACCTATTTGGGTTTGGACTTGTGACTGCTGAAAAAAAATGAGCCTTTACCTGGTTCTTGGCAGCTTCTCCGATGAGCCTTTCTGTATCATTGAAGGCGACATAAGACGGCGTTGTGCGGTTGCCCTGGTCATTAGCTATGATCTCTACCTTCCCATTTTGGAATACACCAACGCAGGAGTATGTCGTGCCGAGATCTATGCCAACTGCGGGGGCTTTTGGCATCGTTGTTAGCCAACTTCTGAAAGCAGCGTTTACCCTAAAAATTTAGTGATTTGGCTAAACAATACATGTATTTTGAACCTATCATCTACAGAACCCGTGGAATAACCAGTTCAAAATAATCTTCCATTAGCACTCAATCTAATCTCACTCCCTTGGGTTGGACCTATCGTCTTGATAGGGCGTAAAATAAGAGCCCTTAGAGACAGACATAATATTATATAATAGTTTAGACTCCTTAGCACCTGATAAATTTGCATAAGCCCAAGTTTACTCACTGTAAACATCAAGTTTTGGGTCCGGTCTATTCTGATAAATTAATGGCAAAGTTCAGCACTCCAGTTTATTTTGGTTTACCAAAGTCTGTTGATATTTCAAAGTTACTGATTGCTCCAGTGCAGAATTTCTAATTTCTATTTATAATTTAATATTGATTTTCGATAACAATTGATTTACAAAAGACTTCCGGCACGATCTTGGCTAAAGAAATTTTACCGTTACCCATGTTGCACGATAATCTTACCGAGTGATTTTGACGTTTAGTACGTTGTCGGAAAGTCTACATTAGAACACTAGCTTCGCGCGCTGCCGGCACGCAAAATCAGTGAATTTTTGAGGTTTTTCTGTATTTTACGAAAAAGTATTTGATGTAGGAGTTTTTTCACCTGACATCAGAAAATAAACCATGTTTTCTTGTTATAGCAGTAATTTCAGACATAAAACTCAAGCCGTTTAGACATAAAACGAATTAATAACTTAAAAAGACATCATTTTCAAAAGTAAAATATATCATGGTCTGAAAAAACAAATGTCCAAGTTTTACATTGATCAAGTAGTTGACCCAGCATATTAAAACAATAAAAACTGGCCAAGTGCGAGTCGGACTCGCGCACAAAGAGTTCCTTCCTTAATCTATAAAAACGGCAAAAAAATCATGGCTGTGTTGTATGGGAGTGCGCGAGTCCGAGTTTTAGTATTTGTTGTTATAGCAGCAACAGAAATACATCATCTGTGAAAATTTCAACTGTCTAACTATCACGCTTCATGAGATACATCCTTGTGACAGACGGACGGACGGACGGACGGAAAGCGGAGTCTTAGTAATAGGGCACTAAAATTGGATCACCCACACCAGGGGGGTTATCCCGACTTTGTCTCTTTTCTAATTAATTTTAGACCATGAAATTTATATAGTATATTATGTGTGAAAAATATATATGTTTTAGATACATCCTTTTTGCAGTTTTTTTAATGGTTCGATTTACGATACGTTATACTTTGCTCGATCGAAAAAAAATCGGAAGCTTAGTCGATCTTTCACGATTTTTTCGTTTTATACCAATTTTACATTATCAAATTTATTTATTGATTTACTTCATTACAAATTATATGCAAATGATATTTTTTTATTTCTTCGATAATAAGTTTTTTGAAAGAAAAACGTGATTTTTGAGAGTTACATGCACTGCTCAGACATAGCGCGCTATTTTAAACAACAATAAGACGTCAAAGTTCAGTTCTACCTAACGCAAAGTGAGGTGCTCACACTGTCAGGGATAATGGGACCTTAACCTGAATTACAGCGGCGGTAGAACGCTGGCCTCTCAATATTTGAGATCCAGGTTCGATCCCTGGCCGGGCGAGCACCAATGAGTTTTTCGGAATTTATGTGCAGAGTATAATACTTACCACTCGCAGAACGGTGAAGGAAAACATCGTGAGGAAACCTGCATGCCTTAGAAAGCGTGTATTTGTGCCCGAAGAACGGCGATAGGGCTCACCACCCATCACGTTGGGTGGGACGTTATAGTCGTCGGTGAAACGCGGGTGTGCCGAGTGTGGACCGTGACTTGCATTTCGCAGTTCACACTCAGAACACCTCTGACACCCTCTTGGAAATTCATGTCGTGACGATATACTTACATATATCTAATATCTATGAATTAATTATGTAGGTACTCTTCTACGTGTAGGTACAGGTACTAGATGAAAATACGGAAAGGATCTTTTAAAAATCCTCTTAGAAAGTTAATATGTTTTTCGAATTAATTAATTTATATTTTGTTGATGATGGAATTCCCAACCAAAGTTTTACCTACAAAAATACTTGTATACTCACGTTTTACACAAAGTAATATACAAAGTTTTGGGCTAGCTTCCATTTCGGTGACATCACGCTGACATTAGGTTTATTTCAAAATGAAAGTTGCTGGAAAAGTTTCTTGGCCTCCTTTTCCCCTTCTTCCTAATATAGCACTGACCTCTAATATAGACATAGATTTATAATTTTATATTTTATAATATAGATATACAACCTACGATATCAATGATTCATAGAATTTCTTGAAAACAACTTGTATTTTATATTCCCAATTAAAACTTTATTACGCAACTTTTATATGGAATTGTAGAGAAATTGAAACTTTAGATAAGCACTTATAAGTTTCTTCTCGAGGCGTGTGATGTAACGTGAAGGAACTAAGTTATATATTCAGAATTAAAAGAAGGTGTATATTTATTATTTCTTTCCCTTCTTTTTCTTCTTGTTAAAGTCCGGAGGATGAAATCCTCTAGCTTGCAATAACTCTTGGACGTTGTGGCAAGCGTAGTAAACATTATCCATGGCTGCTTCAGTCAGCATGTCCACATTGCACCTTCCTTTGGACTTGCCTTTCTTCCCGCGACCTCCGCCTCCTTTCTTGCCACCTTTTTTTTTGTCACCGTCTTCTTCCTTTTTTTCTTTTTTCTTTCCTTTGCCTTTTCCGGCCATGACGTTGTTTAGACGTTTTCTTGTTGAATGTCGGTTATTGTTGGTAGCTTGGTAACAAACTATCGATCAAAGAAAATGCAATCCTGTTCTATCGATTAAAGCCATCATCAGTGCGGTGTGTTTGCATCACCAACGTGATATGGTCGGACGGTTATAATCAATACTTATAATAAAACAGTATAAACCGCTGTGTCTGTGAAGAAAAGTAATAGAAATAGAAAGGGGGTGACTAAAGAAGAGTAATTTTCATTTATTTAGGAAATTAACAGCGTTAAAGATAAATCTAAACAATATTTCAAAACTATAACTTAGGCCAATAACAAATGTCCCCTACTATTTAATAAAATAACAAATACAAAAAACTTAACTAACTCAGTCCTCCGAAATAGGATCTAAAATAATATTATATGTTTACAAGGCAACTCATCTGCCTACATGTACTCTAGTTTAATTTAATAGAACACAAATCAACGATTTTTAGAATTATTTTCTGTTTGTCTGTCTGTTTGTTCACGCACATCTCTAAAACTACTGAATGGACTTTCATGCAGATTTAACAGCTGTACAGAGCTTAAAGAATAGTAAGCTTGGAATAGAATATAGGCTTTATTTAATTAAAACTGGATCCCGGAAAAAAGTTATCGTCATTTAAAGATTTTTGGAATTTACTTTTCTACTGGTAGTAATTAGAAGTTATGGTATGGGATCTCAACTGATACAGAGTTCTCCAAATTGCAACGTGTGTCACGCAGCACCGGCGCCATCTAGCTGCACGAGTCAGAGGCCGCGAGTAATTGCTAGTTTTCTCTACTCAACAATATATAAATTAACCGCACATGGCATACGGTAACAGAGCTACAATCATCACCGAGGCGACGTATTTTCGTTACATGTGGTTTTAGCAAGTGACCCCCTACTACCGAATTGAAAAACGTTTCACATCAAAATGTGGGACTTAGGATCCAAGGTTAGTAAATCGGCATGATTTTTTTAACATGACAGGCCTTTTGATTCTGAACAACTTTGACACACGTTTTATGTGCTCTGTGGACACACGTTGCAATTTGGGCCAAAAATAGAGGCTTACAAGGCGTTTGTTTACTTATAACTCGTCAGTACGTGTACAAATTAAGACAAAAGTGGTGGCGTTTGCTAGAATTCGTCGCTTTCTAGGTACGCTCTATATAAATGTAATTAAAAATAGGCACACATAAATAGATATAGTAGATTTAACTTGAATTTTATTGAAAATTTTTGACTACTTCGGCTATCATGCCTCCTAAATATTACATTATGCATCAAAAATAGCGGGAAGCAGCTAAAAAGGAAAGAGAGGAGGCTGAGGGACCTTGATCACCACCAGCCGTCTCGACTGAATGGAACTAAAACCAAGGGAGCTCGCCAGATTGGGGCAAGCGCAGGAACTATAGCGCCGTACATTAATGCTGCTGGACTAAGCGGGCTATCGCGGCCCAAATTAAGCCAGATGAGTCACTTTTAGCCACAATAGAATTAGATAAGATCTTCAGCTCATCAGTGGCCCCCATGGGTGGCCAGGTTAGGCCCACGGCCCAACTGTCCTAACGCATCACCTCAACTGGTGCAATATCTACGTGTGTTAGGTTTCTTCAATGAATGTACAAACATAAACTGTTCGTGTTAAATTTAGTAAATGTTAATAGACACGCACGATAAGACGTTTCACGGAAATTGTCGCGCTGGCGTATCTGACTCCACCCACCCCGACAGAGGATGCGGAGTTGCAACGCCATTTTGTACTAACTTCCCGCACGTATTCTATTACTGGCCCGAACTATACTTATTCAGTCAGTATCAAGTTCGAATTATGGTTGTAAATTCTCGTTATTTGCACTCGTCTGAACAATTTCAAGATAAAGACGTTGTCCTAGATCGTGGTCCGATGCACTTTTTGTAAACTTTTCTCACTCCCAACAAAGTCAATTTTATTAGTGTACAGTGGAGCCCACATCAAGCTAAACACTTTCAGTATAAACTGACCTCTCATTGTATAGGCTTTCCGTACAATGAGAGGTCAGCTTATACTCAATGTGTATAGCTTGATGCGGGCTCCACTGTACATAGAAATATTACCGGTTGATTCCAGATTTCTTATTTAAAACTGCTGCCTCAAAGTCATTCCCTCAGGCCTAACATGGTTGCCACTTTAACACCATTTTAAACACCATTTGACAGTAAATATATGGAATTTAAGTGGCACCATGTTAGGCCTCCTGAGCAAGTCATTATTACACTGTATATATTTTGCAAGACTTAATGAAACTTAAAGTCTTATAATACCCAGTTATGTATAGTTTCATACACATAGTTTATCTAAACTCATGCCTACCAAGTTGTTTTTATAATCTTGGTAAATTTTTCGTTAGCCACTTTTGATTTTTCTTGTAAAAGCTTGTTCTAGGCGAGTTTCTTAATAGTATCACACGAGTCTAGGAATACCTAGTTATGTACATATATTATAGTTATGTAGGCTAAGTATGTTATTCGCACTTGGCCAAATTTTTCTGGTTCGGTCAGAAAACGAAAATGGAAGGGAATCATGTTTGACCTCGAGTCTTGTCTTTACATACAGTCTTTGGAATTATTTCACGTTCCATGAGGACTTCAAAGACTACAGTTTATATTTTAGTTTCGTGTTTATTGTTTACCATAAAGCATATTTTTATCAAGATAAATGAAACGATATCAATTAAATATTTTATATTTATACCATAAATACAATAAATTAAACAACTTGTAAACTTATAAACCAATTTTAGGCTCACTACATACAGAATACTTATGTACTCGTCAATATGCACAACTTTTAATGGCAGTTATGGTAAGTCACCAGTCAGCAGGAAAATGGTAATCAAATTCACAGCCAATTATACCCGACATCTCTTAAACCACATAACCTACTGATCACGAACAATTTTCCCAAAGAAACATAGGTACTTACATATATAAGGTGACTTCTAATTATGCAGCCAAATTCATACTGGAGACTCGGGAAGTGGTCAAGGACAAGGTGCAATGAACCTTTTTGTGAAAAACGCAAAATAAAATTTGTGCCGCTATATTTTATCGAAGGCCCCTATTACCTACTAATTTAGTAAGCCTAAATTTTATTTTGCCTTATTTACAGAAATAGTCATTGAACCTCGGTCCTGACCACTTACTGAGTCTCCAGTGTGAATTTAGCTATATAATTAGAAGTCATCTTATATACGGAAATTAAAAAGAAATGGTCCATACAAAATTTGAAGTTTTTCAAAATCTCTCTTAGGGATGGAATCCGAAACGAAAACATCCGTCGGAGATCGAAGGTGACCGAAATAGACTGTTGAATGAGTAAGTTGAAGTGGCAGTGGGCAGGCCATATCTGTCGCCGACATGATGGCCGCTGGGGCCGAAAGGCTTTAGAATGGAGACCACGTACAGCAATTGGTAGCGTAGGCCGACCTCGTGCCCGCTAGACCGACGACGATCTGAAGGATGTTGCGGGTGGCGGCGGCTGGATGAGGAGGACGGAGGGCGAAATTTGGGGTTATGTCAAGCAGTGGACGAACACAGACTGATGGATGGATAATGGATCTCAAAATTGGTAAGGAAACTTGAAAATATGTTTCGTTGGGAAAGCTATTCAGTATTTATTTTTATTTGAAGATACTTGTGTATTGTATCATTTAATATTGTACAAGGGATCCCGCAGTATGTGCTCCACTTCTATTCGGTGCAACATTCCGGTTCCGACAGCGGGGACGGCGGATTCAGCGCGCCCTGAGTAAATTAGCTGAAACAAATATGTATTTATCAAATCAAATTATTTACTTTCAGGCATCTTAGGCCCATAGATAACTAACATATATACGGTTTATAATTACAAAATTGTGTTAGTAAATAGAGCTTATTTATTACTATGTTAGTATCACTTCACTTCTGCACTGTTATTGTGCGGTCCTGTAGCACTTGTCCGCGGAAGCGACGGAACATCACGCCCTGCGGCCAAAAGGTTTCCTCCATGACGAGGTGCAGAAAGCAGTCCGGTACTCGCACCATGAACACCGAATTTATAATATTATATCACGATCAAAATAAAAAAAAAATAAAAAAAAAATACACGACTGCGGGAATATAGATTTAATTCGGATTTCAGTGCAGTCGGGCGTCTACTATCTACATGTACGTGTTGTTTTATATGTCCCCCGACTGCACTGAAATCCGAATTAAATATTTATTCTGGCGCTCGTGTTTTTTAATAAACTACATACTGAACATATTTTTCGAAAATGCTTGTTTTTTATTTTCTATAATGTTTTTTGCCAATAAATTATACTCAAACGAGAAACACACAACGACAACCTTGTTATTTGTACTGCTAAATATTTGTCAAGGCTTTATTTAGTTAGAGTAAGCACTCACAGACGTAAGTTATTCAAGCTCATATTTGTAAACGATTTTAACGGCTATTTACACCGCAGTAAAAACTACCTCTAGGAAACCTGTCATGCATACATCATGCATGAAAGATTTGACAAAAGTGTGGAAGTGTTTACCTTTCTGCCAAGTAGATTTTCAAAACGCGGTCTCACGAAGGTCCAAGCACCCATGTTTCGATGTTCCTCTTGACTCCAAATGAACTCTGTAATTAAACGTTTTCAACTTTTTATACCATTAATTTTTAGACTAAGGAACTATGTAGTTTGGTACTTAAGAAGAACAATCCTCTAGGCCTACTTTTCGCACTGGTTGTTGGGTTGAGGAACGAAAATAACACCTATAAAGATATGACGTGATGGCCAATTACCAAAATACCCATAGAATGTTTTCTTTGATAAGAAATAGACCTTGATCATCTATACAGGTTGTAAATGCAAAGTCAATAGAATCCCTTTAGGGTATGAAAGTATACATGATTATGATGACATTACGAGAAAAAAAAATACCTTGAATTTTCACCAAAAATTCCACCATTTTTCTAAGCTACGTAGCTCTCCGGCCTCCCCACACAGCCACACACCTAATTGCACCCCGCAACCCGCACCCCTCATCCGAGTGGCCAGCGACCAGTGAGGGTGTCCACGCGATTCGTGTATTTTGAGTAAAGAAAATCGTCTTATTATGAGGTACTGGTACTTTATTTAGAGATTATTTATATTCGCTCGGCTCCTTAATTTATCTTACATGTCAACCTAACACGCTACTCCTCGCTTCGCTCGCTGTCGCACCAATTTTTTTTCTTTCGGTGAAAGTTTTTTTTTTTACTGTAACTAAAGACCCAAAATTACTTTCTATCCTATCCTTCCTTCCTAGTCCTATACTTAATATGCTAACCCCATTTCCCGCCCTATTTTCTAAAGTCAGTGCCGGCAGCCAATTCAGCAACCGGCGCTGGCAGCTAATTCAGCAACCGGCGCCGGTAGCCAATTTGGGACACGGAGCCGGCAGCATTTCCTAAAAAAAAACGCATCCAAATCCGCTAAGGTTCTCGAGTTAAAACGGTACATGCATACATACAGACAAAGGTACAAAAATTCTAAAACTTGTACATTTGGCCAGAATACTAATATCCGATTTCATTTAAAATTTCACAAAAATATTCAATGTATAGACACAAAATTTTCAATATTTTATTATTATTTATGATATTTATGAATAAAATGAGAGTGAATGTATGAAGAGAATAATTATCCTGAACGTCTGTCTAAATAGGGTAAACTTGCTCCGAAGTAACCTCTTCTAACTCAATCAATTGAACCGTTCGCGCGTTCGTATATTGTTTACATAGTACAACAACACAAACGTACAGTACGCCCAAAGTTATGATGCGCACACGAATTCTCGTCACTGTTCGGCGAAATTCGTATTTTCTTACACATTTTATAGAATCAACGACAGATTTTGCACGTCGAGTAGCTCGGCTATAGATTTCTATGCGCATTATAACTTTGGGCGTCCTGTACTCGTGTAAGTGAAACAGTCAAGACTCTGACTCCATCTTATGACCGAAAATTTTTAGGTCTCAACTTGGTAACTTGATACAGGCTGAGCTTCATCGGCACGCTTCGGACATATGTAAATACTGTCAAACATTTAACGTGTTGCGACTTTATACTAGCAGTAATTTGGGATGGAGATATCATTTTCGAAATAATTACAACAATATCACAACAAGAAAGATTGTAGGTGGTAGAGCTGATGCCGGGCTCGACTGTGGAGGTACCACCATCTTACTCGCAAATCCTCCCGAAGTTATTCGGGGGAGAGTAAGAGAACAGCTCTCAGGCAAAACCAGGCGGCCCACCATTGCCTGGGACCGATGGATGGTGGTATATCCATCCCCAATTGCCGAGCCTTATAAAACAGACTGGTGACGGGCAGCGGCGTCACTGGTGCAAGGGTTTCGGCACCGCGCTCACCAACCCGCCTACCTCAGTACCTCAGATTATGTTTATCTCTTACGTTGTCTGATTGACATAAAATACACATTACAACGTCGTTTTTCCATCAACGCAAAAATCGCCAAGTTAAAAGTCATTTAAATATAACTTTTTAAGCTTAGCTCCTTTAAAAACCGGAACTTAATCTCTCAGTAAAGGCTTCGTCCGGAAATAGAGACCCGACTCAATGGAGCTTCATCAAGGGCAAGCTTATAATCGGCTTGGTTGGATAAATGAACAAGAAAGATAATACTCCGATGAAATTATTTAAAAGGCTCGGTGTTCTATAACGGCGTTTCTTGGATCCATCCATCCATCCATCAGCCTGTTTCGTGCGGTCCTTCTGGAAGAAATGCCCATACTCACACACGCTGGGCAGACGGGTTGGTGTGCGCGGTGCCTTGCACTAGTGACGCCGCTGCCCGTCACCAGTCTGTTTTATATAAGGCCCGGCAATTGGGGATGGATATACCGCCATCCATCGGTCCCAGGCAATGGTGGGCCGCCTGGTTTTGCCTGAGAGCTGTTGTCTTACTCACCCCCGAATAACTTCGGGAGGATTTGCGAGTAAGATGGTGGTACCTCTACAGTCGAGCCCGGCATCAGCTCTACCACCTTTATTATTATTATTACTTTATTAATTTGGACGGACTACTGTTTCGAACTGAAATAATAGCCTTCATTTTACATTTTTTTTCGATGCAGCGAATTTTTGTCTATCACGTTTTGAGCCCTGTTATCGTCTTGGAAAAGGCCTCATTTATAACAAGTTTTTTTTTTAAGAACCTTATCTATTGTAGTATGTGATTTCTATTGTTCTAAAATTTATTTTTTTACTACCTATGTCGTCTTAATAATATTGAACAATCTTGAACATTATAGGTGGTAGAGCTGATGCCGAGCTCGACTGTGGAGGTACCACCATCTTACTCGCAAATCCTCCCGAAAATATTCGGGGGAGAGTAAGAGAACAGCTCTCAGGCAAAACCAGGCGGCCCACCATTGCCTGGGACCGATGGATGGCGGTATATCCATCCCCAATTGCCGGGCCTCATATAAAACAGACTGGTGACGGGCAGCGGCGTCACTGGTGCAAGGGATTCGGCACCGCGCTCACCAACCCGCCTGCCCAGTGTGTGTGAGTATGGGCATTTCTTCCAGGAAGACCGCAAAGAGTGGCGAAATCCTGGAAAGGCCTATGTCCAGCAGTGGACGAAACAGGCTGATGGATGGGTGGAACAAATGTTACGACTTTCCGCCTCTGTGGTCTAGTGGTTAGAGTCTTCGATTACTAATCTGGAGGTCACAGATTCGAATCCCATAGGGGCACATTTTTGTTCGGTCTACGTGCTACGGTCTACGGACCCAATTTGTGCACGAAGTACGGCTACAGGGCTCACCATTCATCACGCGGGGACGTAATAATCGTCGGTGAAAAGTGGGTGTATAAGTGTGGACTGTAACTTGCATTTCACACTCGGAAATAACTCTTATTACCCCTTAGGGATTCATGCCGTGGCGATATATATTTTTTCTTCTTCATCCATATTGTTTTGTTCAAAACCGGAAACCTTTATATTGAAGCTTCGCCTTAAGTCAGACAGAGTTCCGACCGCGATATAATTCAATGATGGTTGGGTCAGTTCAGCTGAAAGGGATTGGAAACCCGAGAAATATTAGATGACGATTTTCAGAAATACTGAACATTTCCGTTGGGTCACAGAATTATTTAATACTGCCAATACGGTGTCAAAAAAGTGCCTTTTAAACCACATTTATGTACTCGTACACCTGACGTATTAATGACATAACCACGATATAACTAATTCGTTTGTTAGGGTCTTAAGAAACGAAAAAATAAAGTAAATAAATCTAATCTAAACAAAAATATTTCGAGATGATAGAAAATACTGGTCAAGTCCGCCGTCGGTCGCTGAGGGTGTCCAAAAGGCTCGACTGGCAGCGTTACCACGCTGTCAAGAAGCATAAGTTTTGGCGCATCATGGGTCTTGCGAAGTTACAAAAAAAACTAGATATATATATATACTCACTTCTAGCATTAGTATATTTGTCCAGTTCCTTCTGGATAGCTTGCAGTGGGAACGGAGCTAAACTCTCCAGTCTGATTATAGCTACATCTTCTATCTTCGCTTTGACTCTCTCTTTATGCAGTTCATAATAATGTTTGCCGCTGACTAGAATCACTCGCTTTACTTTCAGTGGGTCCGCTATACTGTCACCTGAAAAGATAATTTAGAAACTCCTGAGGAATGTCATGATGAATAACAACACTTGTACTCGTTCACAATAATTGTATTTTGAGGAATGTTGCAAAGTATATGTAGAGTACTTTAGTACTTTAGGTGTTACCACTGGAGGAATTGTTGGTTATGAAACTTTATAGAAAACCTCAATTAAAATTTGCGAAGATAAAGATTAAGTAAGTTATTAGGAAAATCTGATGCTGACGACTCCACTTTGTTTTTATACTAAGTGAATCCATAAAAATACAAATTCAATTTTGTTAACACGAAATTTCAACCGCAGCTTGATAAAGCTTACATGAATTCAAGTTTCGTAAAATATCTAGAAGACTCCACGCTATAAGGTCACCAGAGATTTTAGAAGAATGGGCTCATCAAAAGACGACCTTATTGCTTGTCAATAAGAGTGAATAATATTCAGTCGTAAGTGGTGTTTGACAAGAAATATGAGAGGTGCGAAGAACCCATTTCATGTCGCACGGTATATCATGAATGCACGTGATTTAATACAAGAATTTGAAACTATTCCGAGCTAACTCTTCTTAGGTGCTGTAAACTCGTTGTCATAGTTTATTTTGTTCCAAGTTATTTGTTTTCATCAGAATTGTTCTCATACGTACTTCAAATAGACTGCATCGCAAGATTCGAAATTATTAACCCGGTTGATTACAAACGGATGAATTAGTCCAAGAATAAATTGTTTTATGTATTTTTTTCCGTCAGTAAGCAGGTATGAACGATAATATAATGCGTGTCTAGAAATAGCAAAATTTTTAGTTTTAAGTCTCGCTAAAGAGCCACCAATTAAAACAATCTACGTATATCTTCTACATATAAAAACTATGTACCCACTGACTCAGCACGAAAGCTTCGGAACTATAAAGCTTACATACATATGTGTTAGATTTGGCAGGTAGGCTTCTTATATCACGTTGGTATCTGCTAAGAAAGGACTTTAAAAAATATAAATGAGAATTTTCCACAAAAGTTTAAACTTTGCGATCAAAAACATTCAAGCACTCTACGTTGCATGAATTTTATCAAACAAAACGAGTTTGTGGCTCCTAGTAACTATATTCTAACATCCCTGAATCCCTTGAAAATGGTGTAATAACCAAAACCGGTCGAGAGTTAAGCGTGTAAGAAACCTGTGAAATAAGTACGGTACAAGTGAATTTAAATCATGAAACAGAAACTGGGCTTTGCCAAATTTCTTGGAAATACATAAAATTTTAATTGAATTTCAAAACCAACTTATTGAAATAAAGTTCTATAAATAAATAAAATGTAAATCAGGCATAAGCCCCTCGTTAGGTGATTGGAAGGGGCGGCAGAGCCAATTTTTGTCGCACTCGACAAATAGAGTCGACTTATCGTGATTTCTTTGTTGGTTGGTTAGTAAAATTCAACCAACCGTCACATTATCGACAAAGGATTTGGCAATGATATTGAGTTGCGAATTGGCCTCGCAGATCCTTATAATGAAATCAACATGGGGCCTTTCTTCAGGAAATTATAACGAGGGAATAACTTTGAGCGATAATTGTCTCTGATTATGTTTTAATTATGTAAAGAGGAACATATTGTCATGAAAGGTTCCTTTGAATTTAATAATGTATTAGAGAAGGTGGCAAAGAAGTGTAGCAACTTTTCCGTGTACTTGAAATATTCGAAAACGTTTGCTTGAGGCGGTGTTAGAGGTGTTAGGAGTGCTAACAGTGCTAATCTACATTTTATGCCGTATTTCGAGCACAAATACACGCTTTTTAGATCATGCAAATTTATTTCTTATGGCCGTTTTCACTAACCTTAGGAGAAGCCTGAATTATGTAGATGCCTTAATATTTACTTTTTACCAACCTTTACGTTATGGCTAACAGAACTCTTTGAAGCAATATTAGGTGTTAGGTAAGTGTAGCCTTCTTCGGCGTTAAACGGGCGTATAAGTTTATAAATAATGTTTTTATATGTAAAACGTTCAGACTACGGCGCGGCGTTGCGGGTCTACGAAGCGGGAAAACTATGGGCTCGTGGTGCTACGCCGTAGCAATACTATAGGCTCTTAGTGCTACTCCATTAAAACGTGGACTCGAGTGTCGTGTGCACCAACTTACGCTTTTTTATGGCTTGACTTTGTGGATCGTAATTTTCTTCGAATTTGGATTGATGTTAATTATGTTTTACGATCTAATTAAATGAACGGATTGTCCATGTTATTGCAGAATTCGATATGATTTTTTTATTGTAATTATGGTTTATTCAATCCAGAAAATCGTGGTCAACTGGCGATATTAATCAGAAAATTCAATGCAAGTATTTTTTTATGGTTTATGAGATAAATAATAAAAACTCTGGTACATTATGTTACAAAAAAATTATATTCCTTATGTTTTGTCAAATTTTTTCAGCAAAGTTATGTAACTTAAATGAAAGATAGCTCTTTTAAGTTGACAATGTGACAATTTTTCTGTAAACGAGGTGTTGCAGATATATTGTGATATATTAATATTACGAAAAATAAGTCTATGCTTAACATGTATTCAACAGTATTAAGGTGCAATAGGCGCTGGAAATTTTCGCATAAAAATTTAAGCCGCATCTTAGCTATAACTTACCTATCACAGACTTGAAATACGTCCCCGGCCCGAAATCAGATAAAGTAGAGACAGCGTCAGCTAACCGCAGGAGGACCTTTGGAGCTACCACCACGAGGGGCTTCCTGTAGCTCCTTACCATCTGCAGTAAATAAGAGGGAGATGTATCAGCATTGCCAAACCTTGAGCCTTTTGTCTTCAAATAATGTAGAGTTCGTGACAGGGCTGGTGTGCGCGAGAATACATACACAAATATATACGTACATGTCGTACTTACGCGCACACCCGCCTTGTCGCGTACTATACCTGGTGCAAAGTGGATAAAATTGATGATATCTTTAAATTAAACTATTTACTCTACGGATCATGCTTAATAAGTTTTCGAAAGAGTATCCCATACAAAATTTCCAGTAAGTATTATGCGATATTATGGAAAGCAGAACAATTTTTTGGGTTCTATACCCAAAGGGTAACCAACGGGACCCTATTACTAAAGCTCCGCTGTCCGTCTGTCTGTCTGTCCGTCTGCCACCAGGCTGTATCTCATGAACCGTGATAGTTAGACAGTTGAAAATTTCACAGATGATGTGCAAGTCGGACCTGCGCACTCCTAATGGTACGGAACCCTACGTGCGCGAGTCCGACTCGCACTTGGCCGGTTTTTCATTTGCACGGGCATGTTTGTTTGAGAAAGTTGTTCAATACAGTTTGTGATTTCGTATATATTTTCATCCGGTCTATTGCAAATTATCTCTTGTTTTTTTACATCTAACTTTCGTTTGTGTTGAAGACAAAAAAACACGTTTTTATTATAAATTTTGCTCAATATCATAAATAATAGCCTTTTGGCTTACGACTCTGTCGACGGTTAAGAAGTAATTTTGGTCTCAATCACTTTACCTTTGATTAGTTTTAGTCGTAGTCACTGACCAGTTTATTTTAGTAATAGTATAACGTTAAAAGAAAATCGCATTAAACTTCGTTAAGGCGCCTAGGCACGCCACCGTTTTAGTACAAAATTTAATAACCCGTTTCTCAGTTATTTTTTGTTATAGACCAAACTATATGACCTCTACCATCTGGTGCTGGTATTTTAAAAGGCACCATTTTGCCAAAATGTTGAATATTAATTTTGTTTTAAAAATATCAAGCTGGACAGATTTACATACAAAGTTGTTTTCTTGCCTCAGATTGTACCTATATCAAAATTGAACATTTCAGCCAAATAGCGACTTTGTAAATGCCTGTACTAAACTATAGAATTCTATAACTTTGGTCTATAACGAAAAACGAGAGAGAAACGGGTTATCAAATTTTGTACTAAAACGGTGGCGTGCCTATGCGCCTTAAGTGGTTTTCAAGTAATAAATGCACATGCACATTTGGAGTGCAGTGGAATGTGATTAAGCTCTATTCGAGTATTAAAAGGTCAATTAAAGTCTCCATTGGTGAAACGAAAACGAAATAAATTCACCTATACCTAATACTCGTATATACAAAACCGAAATTGAAATCACAAAATGTTCACTCAATCCAAAAGCAATTCGTTCAATCACAAATTGATTGAAAATTTAACATAACAATTAAATCGCCAGTGGGAAAGTGGGAACCTGTGTTTATTTGGAATCTTAATTACTTACAATTCTGTTGGTATGATACAAAATGAGGCTGCAAGATAAGGGGAAATAAGTTTCAAAGTAGATAAAAGGATAACTAGGTCTAAGTTATAATAAACGACACCAACGTGTGATAGAAAAGACGACATTTAATATATGGTATCCTTTGCCTATTGGAAAATTGAACAAAAGATCCTGGAAATGTCAATTCTTGTCAGTCTTTCGTTCTTTTTAATATTTGTATGTTTCTGTCTTATTGTACCTATTAATAAACCAATCAGTTTGCGAAAGTATTTTTAACTAATAAAATACTGATATGATTTTGATTCAGTTTTAATGGTATTACGACGAGTCAGAAAGGTTCCTGTAAGGGATAAAAAGAAGAAAATGGTTAGGTTACGAGTTGATTTATAGGTTGTTTATCTCACGATGACGCGCAAATCAAACCGTTATAAGTCTTAAGACGTTGCAATAAGAGTTTTGACAGATGCTTTAGCAAGTTGAAAGATCTATTTAAAAATTCACTTTGAAAATTCTAACAAAGGTCAAAGGTCCGTTCATCCAGAAATAGCTCTTACGGAAATTGCGGTAAGGTTTATTTTTCTTACCTGCCGCCTCAACAGATGGAAGTACTGCGCGGGTGTGGTGGGATAGGCGACGTGCAGACAGACGCGCTCCGAGTCGGGCTGCGTCTCGGAACTGTCGGTTATTTGCAGGAACCGCTCCATCCGGCAGGATGAGTGCTCAGGGCCGGCCCCATCGTAGCCGTGCGGCAGAAGCATCACCAGACCGTTGCTTCGGACCCATTTTGCTGTAAGGGAAGAAGATAACAGAATAGAACTGAATTGCATAAAAAAATGAACTGAATAAAAAAATTGGTTATAACTGTTATATTCTTAAATACCTATTCAATTACTTTCGAAAATGAAGCAACTGTAAATCTTTTATACTCGTTGGAATTGACTTAACGTGTTGATGAAAAATATCACAGTTAATAATTTATTTTCATGATAAACCCAACCAGTTTTCAATGTTGTTGAAATTGTGATATACGAGCATTTACAAGTTTATAGAAAATAACTGAAAATGTTATACAGCCGGATGTATGAAGCATAATTGGTAATCATAAAAAAAAATATGTTAATTTTACCCTTCATGTTACGGAGTAACTATTATAATAATCTGTACTTCAGGTACGGAACCCTGCAGCGGTACGGAAATGTCTGCAAAGTCTATCTTATCTATTTTTGTACCGTAGAAAATTTGCCGTTTACAGTAGTTAGTTATATATAAAGTTGTTGAATAATTTAATAACTCCAACTCAATAACCTATAAATAAAATAATATATTTAAGGACTTGCTTTTCTTTTGCGTTCTATTACCTATAGTTTCATTGATTTAGAAAGTATATAACGTGACTTTGATAGACGTAGTCATGTTAATTCATATTGGTGACTCGGGAAATGGCCAGGACCAAGGTTCAGTGACTCTTGTTGCAAAATCCGAGAATTCGTATTTATGCCTCTTTACTCGTTTAAGAACAACTTCGAGGTCAATAAGCATAGAAAGCGAAAACATTTTTTACAATTTTAATTTACAGAAAATTGTTTGTACCTCATTAATGATCACTTGTAAAGTCTCCAGTATAAGTCTGGCTATATCAATTAAAGTCCCCTTATAAAGTCAATGATTAGTCGCGGACCTAAAAACCCGTGTGATTAAGTTTGTATAATGAATGTTTGATCTAACGGTATCACATACTAGCTATAATAAAACTTGTACAAAGTGACTAAAGTATACCTATCTGTAGCTAACGACAAATAAAAGCTGAAAAAAAAAATTGGTGGAAATATTAATGGGAAATATTACCTTACCTTTTGTTGTGACTACTATCATTTTGTACCAACAGGAAAAATAACTCTGACCCACTTTACCGAGAAAAATATTGGTTGGAAAGCTGAGAAAAACCCAAGATATTACGATTGAGTGCGTTATTACTGCCCCAAATACTTATCACGCGTCACTGTTATGAAGTATTCAGATCTGATTCCAGGCTCAAGCTGCTCCCTACCGTAAACATTATTCTCTTCTTCCAGGTCGTAATGATATTAGTAAGGTAACTAACCCTCAGCAGACCCTATGTATGTGTCAACAATGATCTGTGCTCCATTGTAGAAATCTCCGAACTGCACCTCCCAAACACAGGTTTTGTGGCGTGTCGTACGCCATACCGTACCCAGAGGAGGTAAAAAATTTATGATATTAGTAAAATTACTAACCCTCGGCAGACCCTATGTATGTGTCAACAATGATCTGTGCTCCATTGTAGAAATCTCCGAACTGCACCTCCCAAACACAGGTTTTGTGGCGTGTCGTACGCCATACCGTACCCAGAGGAGGTAAAAAATTTATGATATTAGTAAAATTAATAACCCTCGGCAGACCCTATATATGTGTCAACAATGATCTGTGCTCCATTGTAGAAGTCTCCAAACTGCGCCTCCCAAATACACAGGTTTTGTGGCGTGTCGTACGCCATACCGTATTCAAACCCGAGCACCGCTTCTTCGGACAGGATTGAGTTGACCACCTGAATAAAGAAAACGTAAAGTATTTCCTATGACTATAGAGATATCTACCGGTTTGGATACTCTAAAGATTATTTACAAAACTAGAAAAGATCAATTACATACAAACATTTTAAAAACATCCTGGGTGCTGGACCCCTTCCTTACACGGCAAGCCCTAGAATTTTTCCACCATATCTGTACACCGAATTTGCAACTTCTTGTTATCCTATCCAGTATTGCACATACTGAATGCTCACAAGGACCTCTTACTTGAAATTTGTTTCTAAATTTGATCTTTTCTAGTCTGTAACGCACTCTAAATAAATGTTTGTATAATACTTTTTATTCGATATTTATAAAGGAGCCTCTTCAAATGGCATAAACTGATATGAAACAACTAATTACTTCTAATACGTTCCTCATGGGGGGGCGGAGGGGGGGGACCAAAAAGTAAAATAAAGTGTTGTCCTCCCATAGTAATTGACTCGGGGCTGGGCTTGTATTTGTAGGGATAGCCAAAATTAACCAATTTCATAAGGGTCATCAAATCTTGATACGGGGCTATGTAAATTTTATTTTTGTCACTCTCACTCCAAGCGAAAAAACACGCAGTAAGTTTTTTAATTTTATAAAAAAAAACTAAAATATACCTAGCAAAATTTCCAAAATCAAATATCTAGATATTGTTAAAAGCCATCTAAGTTCTGTACATGATCCCTATCCATCAATACGAGGAGAAAAAGTCTGTTTGAAGACCTCATTTCATTAATTATTTCTATCGATGAAAATTTATCCAAACGTGTTTTCAATGTTTTCCAAAATCAAAACCCTAGATTACATAGTCCAAATGCATATATACCAAAAATTCATTATAATTTTCCGCTTACTTCATGAAATACACAGAAACAAAGCATCCGTATGTTTTTACATAGCGCCTTAACGAGTCTTCATTATGAATTTGTCTGCATAAATTAATATCACCATGTATTTTATGGCACGGATAATCCGTAACGGTTACGAAATGTGAATATCACGCAAATATTTATTTTTCCCCGTATGCTAAAGGAGGGTCCGGGCTCCCTTAATCCCCCCCTTATCCTTTATATAAGGGGGGGATTAAGGAGGCCAAACTATCCAAAAATTTAGTATTTTGTAGAAGAATACAAACTGGTTTTATTTAAACCATTCAAAATCATATTCATAATATTTTTTTTAAGTTAGGGCCCTTTGAATATTTTCGTAAAATCCAAAGAAATCATGGTCACCCGAAGAGTTAAGATAATTAGATCGCGCGAAGTTATTTTCATTATTGATGCCACTATTTTGGACTATTTTGAACTTTTTCCGTATCGGAATGGTAAGGATAACCATACATTTTATTTCCAAGTAACATTTTTTTCATAATATTTTGACGTTTAATTTTAATTGTTTTTACATTTAAAATGTGTTCTACTAACGTATCTTAATAACCTCTAAAATTATCGGGGTTTGTTTGAAAGTCAGCCTGTATATACAATGGCTTGGCGTACCCTGGACAGTGACAAATCATTTCACTTCAACTGGTGCTTCAGTTTCGTACCGGGAGAGTGGTCACAAGCAGTTGCGAACTAGTCATTCGTCCGCTACCTGATTACTTCCGTAGATTGTTTGTAAGTCTCTGGACAGACCTCGCATGCTTTCAATCCTACTATCTGGGCAAGCGCCTTCATTGTAGGTCTCATTGACGCTCTCCAGAGTCGGTAGTGGCCAAGAATTATTTTATGTTCAAAAATTTCGAAAAACTTGTACTTATCCCGCTAAATGGAAGATGGCTGCCATGTCACAGCTGTTTTTGATCAAAGTTTACCATTTGTACCGATAGACGGCGCGGTCTTTCGTGGTTATTCAAGAAGATTTGTTGATTTTTACAAAAAATTATAGCAGAAACGAGTGATTTCAGACGATTGTATTAAATCTTTGAGATGTAGGTTTGATCCCGGGCCGGGCCTGCAGTATCCACCGATGAGTTTTTCGGAATTTATGTGCACTTATCACTTGCTGAACGGTGAAGGAAAACACGCACCGTGAGGAAACTTGCATGCCCTAAAAAGCGTGATTTGTGCCCGAAAAACGCCGATGGGGCTCACCACCCATCACGTTGGGATGTAATAATCGTCGGTGAATCGCGGGTGTGCCGAGTGTGGACTGTGACTTGCATTTCACAGTTCACACTCGGAACACCTCTGACACCCCCTCGGGGATTCATGTCGTGACGATATACACATATATACTATAATATGAAT
Organism: Ypsolopha scabrella; assembly: GCA_910592155.1. Classification (NCBI taxonomy): domain Eukaryota; kingdom Metazoa; phylum Arthropoda; class Insecta; order Lepidoptera; family Ypsolophidae; genus Ypsolopha; species Ypsolopha scabrella. Next base: position 8,682,784 of record OU342968.1, on the reverse strand, counting down.
ACTATTCAAGTTTGGTATAACCGATTAACCGGTATAAGTATAAGTATTTATGAACACGCAGTCGAAATACGAAAATTTAGAAGATCTGTGAATGGACCATTATATTTGTTCTTGGCACCAACTGGAGAGCATACCAAGATCTTAATAGATCTTCCACCAGTATCCTCAGGGTCTCCGGTTAAGTACCCTGCCTACTTGATGAACTATTATTATACCTACCTAACCTAAAAATGGAAATGGGGATTAACATTCTGTGTAAATCTTCCCATTAGCTGCATACTTATGTTTACTATGATCGCAGAACATCATCGGATACATCATTGCCCAGATAAAAAGCGAAGACCAAGAGGATATCATGATAAAGAGGATATTGCTTATTACATATTGCTTCGATCGTTATGCAAAAATATATTATTTTCTTTAGGAAGAATACCAACAATGCTATGTTTGTTTATGTTTTTGATAGTATGGCAGTTGGAGATGTTACAGGGAGCACGTATGTTCTATATCGGCGGCAAATTTACGAACTATTGCTAAATTAGCTTCTAATACCAACGCCATAAAAGTCATTTACATTCAGTGGCGCCACATCAAAATTAGAAATAATGCGGGTTATAAAAATATCGTTCATGTCAATCATTCAAGTTTAAAGCCGTTCTATTCTGTGTACAGATTAATTTTATTTTTATATCGGGGAACACTTAATTATCATTTAAAGGTAAGTAAAAACATTTCGAACAACAGCTTTAAATTTAATCATGAGATTACTTAATCTTGAGATTAGTTCCCAGTTAGCTAACGGAAAATTAGCGGCGTTTTCGTGCAACTCAGCGTAAGTCTGATGTGTTTTTCTCTAACTGTAGTTAGATCCAACGAAAATGCATCGGGTGTCAAGGGAATGGATCTCACTTTGGAGATAGGGGTTAAAGTCCTAATGTACCTCCTTCCAAAGTTAAACCGTCTACACTACATGAATGTGCGTACCCGTACTAAGCATGGATCAAGATACGCTGGTTACAAATGTTTTGTTTCAACAACTACAAAGTCATAGAACATGCGAAGTAAACAGTCATTGTAAAAATATCAGAAATGTCTCTTATTTTATACTTGAAGATCACTACAGCAAAATCAGGAGTGTGAACCGACTGTTCGAATGTACAGCCAATCAGCTCAACTTTGTGTCCAAGCGCTAAGCTTGCGGAATCCCTTGATTCCCTGGTGAATTGGTTTATTACTTTTCTTTCTGTTGAACACTGTTAAACTGTTGAACTTGTGTGCAAATGTAATTTAAGAGTGTGAAATTGTGACGATGGTGAGCGTCGGTATGTGATGGTTTCCGTGAGAGTGTGAAGTTGTTATAGCCACATGCCAACAACATAGAAGTTCTTAAAAAAAAATTTGGTGGTTGGAAGACTTTGAAGTCGTGATACTAACTTTTTTCTTAAATTCGGTGATTTCCAAGGAGGTGTAGGGATCTCTTTGGATGCCATGTTAAAATTTAATTATGCCATGTCAAAATTTGATTATGCCATGCCAAAATTTGATTTTTCCTCGATTTTTCCTATGAAAACTGTACGTCATAAACTGTCACGAATTGCAGGGTTACATTTTTTTTAGTGCTCACCGCGCGCTTTATTATGTCATTGCGGAGGGTCGGGGGAGGGCCGAACATATATTTTTGTGTTGTCATTGTTACAACGCTTTAACCATAATTTTTGTATCTTTTAAACTTTAGGAGTATGAAGCTTACAAAAGTACAATAATTTTCTGGAATGCTCGCCGGGACGACGAGAAAGACGTTCATCGAATTTACGTCAAAAAACATTTTACCCACTGACCTCAAGGAACCCCTTTTGGTGCTCGTGTATGTGGTTGAGAGGGATGTGGATGTGTTCCGTCTGCTGGTCCACCAGCATCGCGTGGCGGTGTGAGAAGGTGCCTCGGCCCACATCTTCGCCGCTCAGCCTGACGTGGCGACCTTCCATTAGGAGAGACCCTAGAAAACGTTGTGTTTGAGGGCACGGTTCTTGGGTAAAGGTTTTTAGTATGCGCAATGGAAATAAAATTTAAACATACAATTCTTAAAGTTAAATATGAAATTAAAAAAATCTCTGTTTACAGAATGAATAGATAAAATTGAACTTTATGAATTTCTCTTTTATTTTTTGTCGTTACACCGAATATTTTAGTAGGTATCAATAATATTTCAAAGTTGGTTTGTTGGTTACCTTTTATACAACCAATAAACAACGAATGAAACTTTTACAGCATGTGAGCTTATATTATAATATACCTATAGGTATACCTGCTCCGTATATACTGTTTAGAACACAAACTTATACCGCGTGCAATTATTAACACCAACTCAACTTAAACCCATACAGCGCTTGAACCTTACTATCCATTATTCTATGTATCCCAAGGGTCTAATTAAGTTTGTATATGTTAGCGGCCAAACTTTAAGAGTATGGGAATTTCTTCCAGGAGGACCGCAAAGAGAGGCGAAATCCTGGAAAGGCCTATGTCCAGCAGTGGACGAAACAGGCTGATGATGTGATGTGTGATGATGTTAACGGCCAAACCCGATTTTAGAACAAACTAGTTTTTTTTAGGCCGAACTAAAATTGATATCATGATATGGCTGCGGTAAAATCGGCTTCGCTCGGCTCCTGAATTTATATTCAAAAGCAATCTAACACGCTCCTCCTCGCTTCGCTCGTCGTCGCACCTACTTTGGCCTAGGAAAAACTAGTTTGTCCTAAAAATCGGGTTTGGCCAGTAACATATATAATTATTTTTTAAATAACTGATAGTTGTTCTATGATATTTTACTACGAAGTGTGCTACAAGAACTACCTATGAACGGAATATCAAGTTTCTTAGTCAACTGGGGTCCGGGGATTGGTTTTTATGGGGGGCCAATTTGTACGAAATTGATTACGTAAAGGGCAATACTTTTTTTCGCGTTGAATTAGAAGCCTGATTTTTAACAGCACGATGGGGCAGTAGACTTCTATTGAAGGTATTAGTTTCATCTTCATATATCTTACGGGAGACGAAAAAAAGGGTCTTGCTTGTCAGATCGATAAAGTAATCCTATATGTTCCCGTTGTTTCATTTTGAGGGGAATACTGGTAACTCAAAAAAATCTTACTCCCAGTATACTTGTAGTTATTATTATTAATTAATTAAAAGAATAGCACTCATAATTATCATTAAAAACCGGCTTTGACACCCACGTGTTATAGAACAGCACTCTATTAGAGCGAGACGAGTCGACATTAATTAATTGACTTGATTACGTTTTGCAATTAGTCTGAAATTGAATCAAGAAAATAAGAAAATTATTGAGTAACTACTCTTATTACTGAATAAACTAATAAGAATTATCGCTAAAAGCTTATAATGGATTTTAAGCTCAGTGAACTTAATATAACTTGACTCCGCTAAAACCCCAGGGTATAGACAACGAGCTAAAGTATCTATAGGTCGTTGGGTATAGAACTAAAACTTAAGCTGTCAGTGTTTTATCTAAGCTCTAAAAGTTGGACCAGTTCTTGTAAAGTTTGGCTAATATTAATAATTAAATGAATATTTCGATATATTCAGAATTTATTTGACCAGTATCGAATCGGTCGTTTGTAAAATTTTAATGTGCTATTTTTTCTGCTTTTTGGAATAAATAGATCAATTTAGTTATGTAACCTTTTTATAATAGATATTATGATATGCATTTTGTACCGAGGTAAAAACTTAATAAGAGCAGACATCGTGACGCGACCAACACAATTGTGAGGGCGGCCAAATATAATATAATGATGTTCCATTTCACTATTGCGTACACGTAGTATTCATTTTTTGATTTTATATAAAACAAATATAGGTATATATAGTCAAAATAAAAACACATATCTAAAATTTGGGTAACAACCGTAAAATTTACGTTTTTAGGGGTTTGTTGTTAAGACATGATTAACTTAGGTCTTAATTCACCAATCACTAGAATGTTAAGACAATATAACGAGAAGTGTCAAACTATCCCAGATCTTGACATTTTTCACTTATCCTTGACCAGTTTTAGGACCAGTTTGCAAAGATTGTGTTAAGTTTAATCTTACTTTCCCATTTTGTAGATATTTTTTTGTGTTTTTTGTGTTAGTTAATTAATAGTTTTGTTTTGTATTAGTAATTATAAAAAAAATAGTACTTGCTGTAAATGTCTATAATATAATGTCTGCTTTATATTTACCACTATGTTTATTGCTGAATGTTGTGAACGCCTGTCACTGGTCCACATATTAGAATTTTAGTTTTATGTTTTAATTTGTTAAGTATGTGTAATATTGTGTACTCTTGGTGTTCCGTTTTATAAATAATTAAATAAATGATTCAAATTTTCCGATTTTTAGTTTTAATCGGGCATAGATCTAGATAATATCAATGGACTCGGCCTAAAATATTATAAAAATATTCCATATACACCCCACAATTTTGTTTTTTCGTTTGTATGTAGGTTTGCGCGTGATGTCTGCTCTTAACTCAGAGACACAGATGTCGGACAACTACGAGTACCGAGTCACTACGGTGAGTAGATATGGTAGACAATTTTTAACCGCTTCTGTGGTCGACTGGTTTGAACGTCTAGACACAGATTATTGTACTTGGTCTAGACCATTAATCCAGCAGCCGTAGCATGCTCTTATCGCGTGCGAGTGGCACATCTCGTGGCGCCACTTGGCCTTTGTTTTGACCCTGAGGTCGTATAGTTTATACATAGACATAGAATATACTTATGTCTATGATTTTAAGGGGGTAACTTTTTACCTCGGTACAAAATGCACATCATAATATTGTTTTCTTACTTTTGAATAAAAATTACGCAATAAATGTGCTTTAAAGCAACTTGCGGGATTAGTTTAATAATAATAAAGTCTTCACAAAAAATTACGTAATTTAACGTATTACATTTTGTTTGCATTACATCATTAACAAACTTAAAAGCATTTATAGTTGTAATGTAATGCAGCCAAAATGTAACGCATCCATCCATCCATCCATCAGCCCGTGTTCGTCCACTGCTGGACATAGGCCTTTCCCAAATTTTGCCACTCATGTCGGTCCTCCGTCCTCCTCATCCAGCCGCCCCCCGCAACGTCCTTCAGGTCGTCGGCCCAGCGGGCACGAGGTCGGCCTACACTACGCTTTGCCGTACGTGGTCTCCATTCTAGAGTCTTTCGACCCCAATGGCCATCATGTCGGCGACAAATATGGCCTGCCCACTGCCACTTCAACTTACTGATTCTGCAGGCTACGTCGGTTACTTTCGATCTCCGACGGATCTCCTCGTTTCGGATTCTATGCATAAAAGATACCCCAAGCATAGCCCGCTCCATAGCTCGCTGAGCGACCTTAAATCGGTGGATCAGGCCCTTTGTAAGAGAACACGTCTCAGCACCATACGTCATCACAGGAAGGACGCACTGGTTGAACTTGAAAATGTAACGCATAAAATTGAATAATTTTTATGTGATCACCGAATTGCTTGAGATCCTCCGTTACCACCTTAACAGATGTGGTGCGTGTTAGAAGGCGAGATAAACGAAGTCGCACTTTATCATGCTACGGGCGCTGAGGTGCACCTCAAACTCCAAAGGGATTTGCGAAATTGAAATTCACATAATTTGTGTTCGACTTGCACATTTTGGAAGATACGTTGATCCGTATTTATGCCCCAAGTTCGGTGAGCTCACCATCAATCTTGTAGGACGTAAAAATCGTCGGTGAAACGTGGGTGTACGAGCGTGGGCTATGGGTTGCATCTCACAGTTCTTACTCGGAAACACCTCTAACAGGCCCTCCAAGCTTCATGTTGTTAAGATGTATTATTTTATATTTGTTGGTTTTAGCTTAGACCGAAAAAAAAGTCCAAGGCTAACTTTCGCCTATTTTATTACTTACTACGTATGACACGAAATTGATAAGTTTCATTTTTAACTAAGCTTCCAGAAACTATAGTATAACTTACCGAAAGCTAGCGCTTCAGCGGTCGCCCAATCCAGGTCCTTTTCATCTGTCAATTTAATTTGTCGGTTCTTTACGTGTGTCTTCAATAGGTGCTGATGGACGTGCTGAAAAAAATAAAATAACACTATGAGACCTTTTAATAAGCGAACAAGCAGGCAGACAGACATACGTTGCTGGTACTGTTGATTGTTAGAACTTGGAATACATAATGAACCGAAAATCATTTATACCATCCATTGACCCCTCATAAACAACAAGACACACAGTCTCTAAGAAAAGTTCATCAGAAAATGTCCGAAGATGCAATGTGAGTTGTAAGAAATCGTCATTAAATTTTGTCACCCCATAGCGGTGACAAAATGCATCGCGGACACTTTTTGAGCGAGATTGTGAGTCTAGTTGTTTATGAGAGGTCAATGATACTATCCTACAAATTTATTACACACAGCTTTTGCCCGAGGCTTCACTCGCGTGGTAGTGTCTTTCAGTCATTGTATATTTTATAACATAAAATAAAATAAACTATTTATCGATAGTTTTCGGCTCGGTGGTTATTTTATTAACACTATTTGTAGCCTATATGACCTACCCCTTGATTCTGTATCGTAAAATCAGTTGCCAAACCGAGTGCCTATCGTCGAAAACATACATATCATCTTATCTAAGGATACGTCCGCACTTGAAATGACGTCACAATTCTTGAAAAGTTCAATAAGCATTGAAGGTTATTTTGGAAAGAACAGTGCAATCAATGACATTAACACAGACAGAAGTTATGTTTTGTAAGATGAAAAAAGAATAATGTTTGTGAAATATTCCGGAAATGTCATCTATTTTCAACGTGACTGTACAGTACAAGCTTCAGTAAGAAATTTTTCCACAGCATAATGTTCCATAACAAAATTGTTAAAATAATTTTGACTCGCGCACAAAGGGTTCCGTACACACATATTACGGTTACCGACCCCTAAAAACATTATGGTATGTAACAAATCACTCTCTTTAAGGTCTTAGCGCCATCTACATATAATCTTACGAATGAACTTGGTACAAACAGGTTGACAATACGCTACTCTTAGCGCCATCTATCATCGTACTATGATCGCTATGATTAACACGAGGTTAAATGTAAAATGGTAAATGTATGGGGACCGCCCCTGGTATTTTTTTTTTATCATTTGTCATGACAGGGGCAACTGTGTTCGTATTGTGAGTGAATTCGTAAAACGTATTCAGTGAATATTTCAACTAGTTACGTCATGATGGTTGAAGCGGACCACTGCGACAAACAGACAGATAGCGATAAACAGACAGACAGAGGAAATCTTTTGGCCGCAGGGCGTGGTGTTCCGTCGCTTCCGCGGACAAGAAGACATAGTACATAGGTAACACTAAAAGTTTCCGGAACTGGCCACTTACATAAACAATATTTAAAAATTTATTGCAACATTTGAAAATAGAACTCTTTGGCTGTAGAATGCAGTTTGTTTCATCTGACTGTCTTTTGTTTTTACCTTGTGGCGCCATTTAAAAAATTGTGTGTTGCATCAACATGGATTTAACTCGGGAAAATTTTCGTAGTATGATTTTCTACGATTTTAAGTGTAATTTGACAGCTCAACAGAGCATCGCTCGGCTTGAAACAGCTTTTGGCAATGAAGCACCATGCAAGACGACTGTTTATAGCTGGTTTGCAGAATTCAAGCGTGGTCGTATCAATCTCAGTGACGAATCTCGCGATGGTCGGCCGTCCACCGCTGTGACCAACAAAAACATCGATGCTGTGCGCCGTATGATTGAAACAGACAGGCATGTGACCTACCATGAAATTCGCGCATCCTTAGAAATAGGCATGAGTCAAATACAATCAATCCTACACAAACATTTGGGTGTGAGAAAGCTGTGCTCGCGGTGGATCCCACACAACTTGACCGAGGCTCAAAAAACGGACCGCGTCACTTGGTGCAGTGCCATGCTTACCAGATTCAACGAAGGTGCGTCAAATTTGGTGTGGGACATAGTAACAGGTGACGAAACATGAATTTATTGCTACGATCCCAAAACAAAGCAGCAATCGAGCGTATGGGTCTTTCAAGATGAGCCGAAACCAACCAAAGTGGCGCGCGTGAAAAGTGCATCTAAGCGGATGATTGCTTCTTTTTTTAATAAAACTGGACACGTGGCTACTGTTGCTTTAGAGAATCGTCGTACCGTGAATAGTGACTGGTACACGACCATTTGTTTGCCGGAAGTTATTGACGAACTCCGTAAAAATAACCGTAAACGCCGTATCATCCTGCACCACGACAATGCTAGTTCTCACACGGCCAGACAGACAAACGACTTTTTGAAGACGAAAAATGTAGAACTCATGAGTCATCCTGCATACAGTCCCGACCTGGCACCTTGTGACTTTTTTCTGTTCCCAAAAATCAAGAACCAATTACGCGGTCAACGATTTTCATCACCAGAAGAGGCTGTCGAGGAGTATGAAAAACACGTTTCAGAGGTCACCACAGGGGAGTGGCACAAAAGTTTTCAAAACTGGTTTGATCGAATGAAAAAGTGCATAGACGCCAAGGGAGATTATTTTGAAAAACAATAAATTAATTTTGTACCTTTAATAGTATTTTTTCATATTCATTCCGGAAACTTATAGTGCGTCCCACGTATAAAAGTGAAGTGATACTAACACAGTAATAAATAAGCTTTATTAACTAACTCAATTTTGTATTAATATACTGTAATATATGTTAGTTTTTAAGGTATTTATCTATGGGCCACATAGATGCCTGATAATAAATGATTTGATTCGATTTGATTTGATAAGGTCCCATTTGGCACCCTTCGGGTACGGAACCCTAAAAATAAAGATCAAAGTAAAAAAAAATATTCAAATTTATAGGGAAAGGGTGCTGAATATTGTATTTGGAAACTTTTTCACGAAAGTAACCGTAAAGCAGAAGCAGCCAAATTTATTCAAAACTAATTTGAATGTTAAGGCTTCAGATGAAAATTACGTTTATTTATACGAGTTTCAGCAGGCTACCTTTAAGCTTACGTCGTGTAAGCTCTTTCAAATGTTTTGCACCGGTTTTATTTTATTTTATTTATTTATTAGGTTTGCCAACAGATATTACACTATGACATATGTATCAAAATAGCTTAAGTGACTTAATTAGAGTGCATACCCAATAACAGGCAGACACAGCATACTTAAAGGATACTGCTACATATAAGTGAACATGTATCGCATATAGTAACAAAAATCAAAACTAAAAAGCAACAAGATAGTAATAGTAATAATAATAAGACAGTAATAGTAATAATAATAAGACAGTAATAGTAATAATAATAACAACAAGATAGTAATAATAATATAAGTTTTAGAAAGGAAATTTAATTTTTAATCCTTTCCTGTGTAGCCGTTCAGTAAAATAATTTGCAAGTCTAAAGAATTGTGAGATTAAATCTGGGGCTGAATATGAATATATACGAGTACATAGAAGCCAATCCTTTTCGTAGAAGCCGCGATATTACACTGTAATATATGTATTTAGCTTTTACCCGCGGCTCCGCCCGCGTGTTATTTGGCTTAACAACATGCTTTTTCCGGAGTAAAAAGTAGCCTTTGTATTAAGTTAGGGTATAAGCTATATCCATTCTAAATTTCATCCAAATCCGTCCAGCCGTTTCAGCGTGAAAGTGTAACAAACATCCACACACACAAACTTTCGCATTTATAATATTAGTGTGATTATTTATGTATAATCTATGTATTACTAAGTACGTAATCTACGTAATCTGTATGTTTGGATCAATATAACATTTTATTATATAACTACGTCTTTGTGACTGACTCGTATTATATTGTGCTAGTTGTTTCCCGTGACTTCATTTGTACTATTTTAATAGACAACAGCGGAGGATCTAAAAAAAATCTAAATTTGATTTTATAAGTTATTTAATTAATTACGTAAAACTACAAATTAAGGTTTGGTATTGGCCGATGTATGAACAAAAAATACGGCGAAAACAGAGTGACAGTGGTTTTTATGCATAAAAGGAAAGTGTTTCGCAAAACTACAGCAAAGAACTTATTCTAATATAACACGCGTATACAAACTTTCATACACTGCTTTAGGGGGTGATTTTCCATAATCGCTTTAACACAATATTTTTAATTTTCAACTAAAAGGCAGTCAGTTGGTATTGCGCTTTTATATTATACTAGCATTTGTTCACGGCTCCGCCCACGATTATTCAATGTCTGCCCCGTTTTAGGCTTGGGCGTTACGTTATCAAAACCCATTATAATATGTAGACCATAATAAAGAAAACCGAATCCAAATCCGTTGAGTGGTTTTGGAGTTATAACGGAACATACATACATACAGAGTGATAGAGAGACCAAAAAAAATGTGGTTTTGACTTCAATACAATAATAATATATTAACCCTTCACATTGAAAATTACAAAAAAATATACAAAGTACAGCAGATACGACCTTTTTAGTACTGTATTAATTAGTATACATATTGATCTATATAAATATACCTATTGATCAACATAGACTGCCATACTGTAATCACACTGTGAAAGTTTTACAGCAGTACACGTTATCTTTAAACAAGCAAGTTTTCGGATTTGTTGTATAGTCAGAAAACTATTAACTTCGTCTTGCAATCGAAACGTTTAAATTGCTACGCCGTAGTAACAAGACACAAATGCTACGCATATGCACCACTCTAATATATATATATATCCTTCTAAATCTACAAAGTTTGTGGCGTAGCAGGAGACTATCTTCCGATTTCACAGTTGGGAAATTCAAAAATAGTGCTTAACTTTAAAATGTTAACACCGTTATTGGCTGATTTTATTTATCGCCTAAGTGTCGTTTAGCGAGATTTTCTTAATTCAGAAACTGGCCCTGTTTTTTACAACCATAAACGTACAGTGGAGCCCACATCAAACTAAACACTTTCAGTATAAGCTGAGCTCTCATTGTATAGGCTTCCCGTACAATGAGAGGTCAGCTTAAACTCAATGTGTATAGCTTGATGTGGGCTCCACTGTACAAAAAAAGGCGGACGGAGTTTCGCTAACCAAAAACTGAAGCACCCATGATAAGTCTACTCGGGTGTATGCACGATCCCGGCACGCACACATTCACATCATGATAGTCTATTTTCCATAGAAAGTCCACGCACACTCTTGTAAACCGCCGCCATTGCTCTGTTTCAGTTGTTGCTTAGCGGCGACTCCGTTCCCCATTTTTTGTACGTCTATGTTTACAACTTACAAAGTTTTCTGGCGTCGTCACGGACTTGAAACCAACAAATTTCAGTAACCCCGTGTCCACTCCGGTGTCCCAGGTCTCTATGGCGGGAGGGGCCGCAGACATGCTCGACCATTGCTCTTGGTAGTAGGACACCTGCAATTTAATTAGGCTTTATCCTACCATTTCTAGCTGAGCAAAACTTTTCTTTTGCGACTAAAGCTAATAACCTATGATCTTCTTTTTTTGTGACTGGTTCATTACTAAAGCTAGGATCAGTAGGCAGCCACATGTACAGCACTTGTCGTGGTTTTTCCATATCATGACAAGGACAGGTGGCTGGGCAGCTGGCACGAGAGCAAATATGAGACATTTATCCTGCAGAGGAGCACCGCACTAGCACCGGGTGTGGACTTTTTGCAGGAATTGCAATAAGAAGTCAAGTTTGACAAAAAAAAAACATTTTAATGGCACTCTGAAAAACCTGCCAAGTGCGAGTCGGACCGCGCACGAAGGGTTCCGTACCATCTATAAAAACGGCAAAAAAATCATGTCTATTGTATGGGAGTGCATGGGACTCGCACTTGGCTGGTTTTAGTATTTGTTGTAATAGCGGCAACAGAAATACATCATCTGTGAAAATTTCAACTGTCTAACCATCACGGTTCATGAGGTACAGTCTGGTGACAGACGGACGGACAGCGGAGTCTTAGTAATAGGGTTCCGTTGGTTACCCTAAAAATCATTATTTGTATAACGCTAGATTACATGATTCCATTAAAAAAAGTCTTTTTTAAAATTGGTTTTAATTTTATTTAATGTTATTTTTGTCGTTAAACTTGACGTCATTGCATTTCCAGCAAAAAGTTCAATGCACGCCACGTGTGGAGTGTATGTAATAATATTGATTGATGTCATAATACTATGTTTTATTTTTGCAAAATGAGCGTATTCGATTCCCGGCTAAGGCGAGTAATTCTTCAAAAATCCATCCACTATGTACCCACTTTGTACAGCAAAATTTATTCCCCATGCACCCACTGGTGAGTGAAGACTGGTGGGTCCACGGGTAGCGGCTCGAGGCGAGTATGACGGATCGATAACACTTTTTGCAAATATCACAAAGTAAAATGTTGACATCCCATAGTAATTGACTTGGGGCTGGGCTTGCGTTTGTTATGTATGTTTGTAATATGATAAGGATAATTTACGAATTTCCCAAAAAGGGTCATCGAACTTATAGAGTCTTCAGTATGAGTTTGGCTGTATAAATAAAGGCCTACAATTCAAAGTGAAAAAAATTCAAATTGAGATTTAGTATCGCCAATAATATATATGATTTTTTTTTTCACTTTTCCATAGACATTTTGTCAGCTGCTTGAACGACTTGGTACTAGGAATATAAAAAATATATTTGACGAAAATATTGTTTTTCATCTTTCATTTTTTCACTTAAAGATAACGACGACGATACGCAATGTACCCAATAATTATTTTCACTTATTAATGTAGGACCTCATACATTTTAACTGCAAACAAACAAACGGCTGTCTTATGAAGGTAACAGGTAAATACTACTGCTACGATCCTGACATACTCCATTCGCTTTTACGTCCACTTCGCTTGTCATTAAAATTAAAAGAAATTTGACGCCACCTCGCAACACGAAAATAAACTTAATAAAATTCAGCCGCCCAAAAGTTACAAAGCCAACGAAAATAAAAGTGGCTTTATTTTAGTAATAACGAGGAAATAACGGCCTTTCGAAACCTTTGTTTGACTTTATCATAAGCCCTTTCAAATCCTCCTTTCGGTCACAAATTCTTATTTTATGCGTTGCTTGCTGGAAGCTGAAATTTCGCTGGAAAATCTTGTTTTTATTACTTGTTTCGTGAATATTGCAATAAATTGTTCTGCAAATGTAATGTATCGGAAATCGTTACTTTAAAACTGGCTTTGACATTTTACGAACGAACATTCTTTCGATCATTCTTTTTAACAAAGTCAATGTAGGAGCTTGGAAAAATATAGCAAGGAATTGTGTTAATTTATTCACAAATAAAATAGTTCGTAATTTTATAAAGAACTTACACAGCAGATTTTAAAATGTGAGATAATGAACTTTATTTTTAGACAGACGAATACCAATAAACATGTTTCTGATGTCATAAAATTGAACAACTATTCTAGAACGTCAAGGATCCATTTGCGAACAACACCGACAACCGGACATCCACACCGTTCCACACCCACTAAAAATATATGATGACATGTCCAACTGTCACATCATCCAAGGGCCACTAACCGCCGACGATGTCAAAATCGAAGTTGTTCAAAAATATGTTTATCTGGGTCAAGTTATACAGCTGGGTATTAACTTGACGCCAAGACTGACAGAAGAATATGCTTGGGTTGGGCAGCATTCGGAAAGTTGCGTCACATATTACGTCGTCAAATACCGCTGTAGGTATAACCAGTGCGTCCTTTCTGTGATGATGACGTATGGCGCTGAAAACCAGCGACACAGAAAATGATTCTGTAAGGCAAATGTGGAAAAAAAAAGCAGACCGCAGAAAAGCATTCGGACGAAAACAAATGTTGATTAAATTAAAATTATGTGCGATAATGATATATATATGATTCGACTGATGCCGGCCCCATAGTGGGCCGAAATATATTTCGAAAATTAACAAATTTTTATTATTATTACAAGTACCTTTAAATGTTAAAAGAAAATGATATATATAAAGACACAAATAAAGAAGGGCACGCGATGTTTGGAAAAAGAAACATAATCTTCTTTTCATTTTGTTATTTTTTATTATTTTACTAATACCCCTCACAGCGGTCAACACATCAGTGGTCGGCATCACCAAAATACCAGGTACCGAGAAAATAACTAGATGAAAAAGTATAATTTAAATTCGCATGTGGAAAATTGCCAATCATAAATAGGAATGCTTCAAATACTTACTTCCGGTTTGTATGAGCTTACGGCTTCAAACTGTGATTGCAGATACTTTGTGTATTCACTTAATATGTTCTTTTTATCCTCTTCAGTTAAAACTTTCTCAGACTTTAATTTTTCAGCGTACAAGTCGGGAATCGATCTGTGAAAGTTATAAAAGTTTAGGTTGAGGTAGAGCTGACAGAATAAATAAAGATTTAGGGTCTAAAACAAGGTATTGAATTTCACGGGTTATCGGTTACAATAATTATTCACAATAAATATAGACATTTAAATCAATAAATATATTATGTACTCCTATATATTGTCACGACATGAATCTCCGAGGGATTGTCAGGGGTGTTCCCGAGTGTGAGCTGTGAAATACAAGTCACAGTTCAAATGTGACGTGATCGGTTGTGAGCCCTATCACCGTACTTTGGGCACAAACACACGCTTTTTAGGGCAAGCAGGTTTCCTCTGTATTTTTACTAATCGTTCAACGAGTAGCAATTAGTAGGTAAGAAAAAAAAACTACTCAATTCCATTGACTTCTCATAAACAACAAGAAACAACAATCTCGCTCGAAAAGTGTCCGCTTTGTCACCGCTGTGGCGTGAAAAATTCGAATGACGTAGCGTACAACTGACATTGCATCTTATGTTAACGATGCAACGTCTTAATTTGGTTGAAGAATTTTTGCTATTATGCACGTCGCACGTTCGGACGTTTTCTGACGAACTTTTCTTAGAGACTGTGTGTCTAGTTGTTTATGAGAGGTCAATGTTCAATTCACATAAATTCCGAAAAACTCATGCGGCATGCCTGACCGGGGATCAAATCTGGGTTTCAACTAGTCCCAAGATTGATAGATCAGCGTTTTAACGTCTGAGCTACCGATTATTATAATGAACTTAAAAATACGTTTAAGAATATCAATACTTACTTTCTAGCATGAATAACTTTATAAAGTAAGGGGTTAGTGAACGTAGGGTCATCTAACTCATTGTGACCCCATCTTCTGTAGCAGTTGTAGTCTATGAACACATCTTTGCGGAATTTTCTCTGATACTCAAAAGCGATGTTTGTTGCTTTAGCTACTAGCTGAAAAAAAAGGGTGTTAAGTTATAATTTTTGTATGGCGCTAAATTATGGATCACAATTTTCTTGGAATTTGGAGTGACCTTAGGTTTTTCGATCGAATTAACTGAAAAGTTTTCTAAAATAATTGCAGAATTAGATTGGTTAGTTTATTATGAAATGTAACTATGATTGTCATTAATTATTATACAATTAGGTGGTTAGGTTTAGGTTAGGTGGTAGAGCTAATGCCGGGCTCGACTGTGGAGGTACCACCATCTTACTCGGAAACCCTCCCGAAGTTATTCGGGGGAGAGTCAGAGAACAGCTCTCAGGCAAAACCAGGCGGCCCACCATTGCCTGGGACCGATGGATGGCAGTATATCCATCCCCAATTGCTGGGCCTTATATAAAACAGACTGGTGATGGGTAGCGGCGTCACTGGTGCAAGGGTTTCGGCACCGCGCTCACCAACCCGCCTGCCCAGCGTGTGTGAGTATGGGTATTTCTTCCAGGAAGACCGCCAAGAGTGGCGAAATCCTGGAAAGATTAATGTGACTTCCAGCAGTGGACGAAACGGGCTGGTGGATGGATGGATGAGAGAGTAAATTGTAATAGTCGGGACATCCAAATTTTTTTTCAAATATAATTTTTATGAATATATTTTTTTGAGCTTCTTTAACCTTTTTCTGGCGCTTACAACGTGTTTCCACTCACATTCCTACGATCTTTGTTCTTTACAGGATTTTTTAGCGGAATACCTTCTGAGAGTAGTTTTGTTAAATCCAATCAAGGTCCGTAGAAAATCGAGTTATTTCCAGTCTTCGAGTTTACAGAAATAAATTCAGTGTGTAATTTTTCATTCCTGCGCTGAAGGGTATGACGAAAGATAAAAATAACGGTAGGGCTTTGCTGAATCTGCGATATGTACGTGATTGATGGAGACTAGGAGTTTCAATGAAAGTGATGGGATGTTCCTAAAATATGTTGCCGTTAGTGTTGCATGACTATCGATAGTCGATGTATCGATAGTTGACCTTAGGAAAAAGTAACAATATCGATTGTGCTATCGATGGTATCGATTATACCGATAGTATCGATACTATAGATAGCCCAAATTGAGTAATACCATCGATAGTATCAATAACACAAAACCAAAAAAAGACTGGCTGATAAAAGGCATAAGGACCTCTTGTAAAAGAAAAAGATTACTAAAGATTAAAAAACTAATAATACTTTCCTACACGATAACTACAAAGAGCATGAAAAACTTCTCAAACGATCCATAAAAAATCAAAAAGGTTAACATACACAAAACAAATTGAAAAATCAAATAACATAACAAAAACAATGTGGTCAATGATAAAGACACGAACAAACAAAACAACAAAAAAAAGAACTCGAAATTTAATAGTAAACAACAACACTCAACTAATTCAAGACCCTATTCTTGTTGCTGACACTTTTAATAATCACTTTATATCAATCGGCTCTAATAGTGGTCTTCTACCTACAGGCAGACCAGTGAAATACCCAGTTCAAAATTCATTCTATTCTATTCATTTCATTCCTGTAAGTCCCAACGAAGTAAACAATATAATCAACAAACTAAAATATAAATTAGGCTGTGGACATGACGGAGTACCACCTCTTTTGATTAAAGCATGTTAAAACGTACTAATATACCCTTTGACATTCTTGATCAATCAATCCTTCTCTAAAGGTAGCTTCCCAGAATCATTGAAACTAGCGGTGACCAAACCAGTACATAAGCAACATGACCAAACAAATTGCAACAACTACAGACCTATAGTTAATCTATCATCATTTTCAAAGATCTTCGAAACAGCAATGAACAACCGCCTATACACTTCCCGTGAAACTTTTAAATTATTTAATAAAGATCAAAATGGATTTAGGAAAAAACACTCTACGACATTAGCAGTATTTAAATATATACACGAAACATTATCTATAATTAATCATATACAATACGCTATGGGCATCCTCATAGACATGTAAACATGATAGTATCAAAAGTATTGCTATCATATAATCGATACTATCGATATTATGACGAAATTTTCGCTATCGATAGCACAATCGATATTGTTACTTTTTTCCAAGGTCACGATAGTATCGATAGCCTATCGATAGAGTATCGATACCATGCAACACTAGTTGCCGTAAAATATATTAGGAATGTCTGATACATGTTGTACAGTCGCCCGCAGTTGCAGCTGCCTATTTGTGAATGATTTAACAACTTTAACGCCATAATAAGAGCTATCAATAGGTAGCCTGTCAAGCTGGTGTCCCTACAACATTCTGTTTAGACATTTCTACTTAAAAAGTTCACATTCAATGTGATCGAAGACTTTCTCATTTTTCAGTGGTTTGTTTTAATTTAGAATTATTAATTTATAACTTAATAGCTTTTGCCCGCGGCTCCGCCCGCGTTGAAGAGATTTTCGTGGAAATAAGAAAAACAAAAGAATATGATTTTTTTAACGACAATATGCAACGGTCACCATGTTTTACCAAAGTGCTAATAAATACCAATCAAATAAGCCCAAACTCAAAGGGTCTTCTGTTGTCGGTTGAGAAGATCTCGTACCCACCTTCCAGTCCCATCAGCAGACCCTGGTCACCATGTTTTACCAAAGTGCTAATAAAGACCAATTAAATAAGCCCACACTCTAAGGGTCTGTTGTTTTCCGTTGAGGAGATCCCGTACCCACCTTCCAGTCCCATCAGCAGACCCTGACCATCATGTTTTAACAAAGTGCTAATAAATACCAACTAAATAAGCCTAAACTCGAAGGGTCTGCTATTGTCCGTTGAGGCGATCCCGTACCCATCTTCCAGTCCCATCATCAGACCATGGTCACCATGTTTTACCAAAGTGCTAATAAAGATCAATCGAATAAGCCCAAACTCAAAGGGTCTGCTGCTATCCGTTGAGGAGATCCCATAACCACCTCCAGTCCCATCAGCAGACCCTGGTCACAGTGTTTAGCAAAGTGCTAATAAATACCAACTAAATAAGCCTAAACTCGAAGAGTCTGCTGTTGTCCGTTGAGGAGATCCCGTACCCATCTTCCAGTCCCATCATCAGACCATGGTGAACATGTTTTACCAAAGTGCTAATAAAAACCAATCGAATAAGCCCAAGCTAGAAGGGTCTGCTGTTATCCGTTGAGGAGATCCCATAACCACCTCCAGTCTCATCAGCAGATCCTGGTCACAGTGTTTTACCAAAGTGCTAATAAATACCAACTAAATAAGCCTTAACTCGAAGAGTCTGCTGTTGTCCGTTGAGGAGATCCCGTACCTACCTTCCAGTCCCATCATCAGATCCTGGTCACCATGTTTTACCAAAGTGCTAATAAAGACCAATAATATAAGCCCAAACTCGAAGGGTCTGCTGTTATCCGCTGAGGAGATCCCGTACCCACCTTCCAGTCCCGTCATTAGATCCTGATCACCATGTTCTACAAAAATACTCATCAATACCGATCAAATAAACTTAAACTTGAGAGGTCTCCTAAAAAACATTTACCAGTGGATGATTGAAACCCCGACGACGAGACTACATACGACTACGCAAGGCGTACATACCACATGATTAAATAAAAATCTTATTGCGTGCTTAAAGAATTTTTATAGTCAGTTCAGTAGTTCTAGATATTATCCATTACATGCAAACAAACAAAATCTTTCTTCTTTATATAATAGTGCAGACAAACTTTAACGTGAGTTGATTTGAACCAGACTGCGTCAAATTCGATATTTTGAAACATGCAACGCCATCTAGTGTATTAAAATAAAAACAATTTCAACGCTAGCTTACTGAGCCGTTATCCAGGACAGCTTCCCAGAGATGGACTTCCGCAAGGTAACGCCTATTTCAAATAATTATCCAAGAGATGGCGTTTTCAAAGGTCTTGAAAATAAAAATATTTTAGTTATCGGTCTTTGCTCAGTCAAGCAATATAATTTCAGCTTAAATATTTTCTTTACAAAATGAAATATTTTTTCTGATAACAAAATAAAATAATAAAAAATAAAAAGTGAAAATAAATTTTACCAGTCGGGGTTTGAACCCGCGACGATCGATAACGCTGTGGTGGCGAACCTTCCATATGTCTCACTAAAATTCTCATCGCGCTGCTCCCTTTTGTCAGAGCGTGATGATACATAGCTTTAAACCTTCCCGAAGAAATACTTTATCTTTCAGTGAAAAATGCATCTAAATCCATTGAGTGGTTCCCAAGTTATAAGAGAACGAACAGACAGACAGACAGACAGATAGACAGACAGACAGACGTTGTATTTTATATGTATAGAGATTATTATAATAATTGCGCTTGGCTATTAACGAGCATGATGAAAGGTTTCGATAATAGCTAGGATGAAGAGCGCTCGGCCAGAAAGCTGGAGAGTGGAAGCAGGCGAGCCGTTAATCAGTTTGTTCAGAGGTTTCCACAGAATCTACAGAAGTCGGTAGCGGACGAATGACTGATACACAACTCCCCCGGTACGGCTATTGATGACATCACGCCGGAACACGAGTCGCTTGGCGGCGTGATGACGTCATGAGAGTGGTGACAAGCCACAGCGGAAGACTACCACCAGGTGAAGTGAACGAATTTGTTAGTTAGTTGGGTCTAACTGTCTCGTTTACGCCAGCCGTGTTTGGAGTAATCGTCATTATCTCAGTTTACGCTACGTGTGGAGGCTCCTTTAATACATCCCACGTCTGCTAAACTCTTCATTATAGCGTTGCCTTGCGCCTACGTTATTTTCGATTACCTTTTTTCCAAGGCAGATTTTAAAGGTTCTCAATAATTTATTGCTGTATTCCTTAAACAGGTAATTATTGTATACGGATAGTTAAGCTTATGGGCAGATAACGAAGCATCAAAATAAAGGGTGTCTGTTTAGCTAATTTATCGAAGTAGTTAACTCCTGTTTCATGTTTACTCGAATGACATTGAACTCAAATTTCATAATGTATCCAATAATTTACGTTATTATTCCGTGTCCATAAATCTACGTACGTAGTAATTATTAATCAAATTGCATATGTAATTATTCGTTATTTAATTACAAAGGTCTAAGATAAGTCTGCGCTGTAGCGGTTCTACGGCGTAGTAGCGTTTCTCAGTAGAATTATTCTACGAAAGGAAAATGTTAATTATTTTAGATGTCTATGTGTGATTGTGTGTTCTGTGGATCAAGTAGTATGAAATGTATAAGTATTACATAACGAGCGAAATTATAAGGATTTCTTATTTTAGCTACGCCCATTGCTACCAAACCATAAAAACAAATTCCTGTATGGTAAAAAATCTATTATTTTCTCTTGTCTGGATAATCAGACAAACCCATCAGTAAAAATTACTGTGGTAAAAATCTCATTACTGACGATACATTACTCATATCAGTGTACTTAGGACAGATGTGTGAAGTGACGATACAAAAAACTTCAGAGTGCCGGATGGGTAAAGGTTACGGACGTATACCGGATATCCGGATATTATCCCGATATCCGTTGTTGCTGCGAATGACGGGTGCTAATATAGCTTTATCTATATCCGTGACAAAACGACACAAGCCGCCTTGCAGAGTCTGAAGAATGGAGACTAGCGGATTGAGAATAATTATTAATAAATAGTTTTCAATAACTTTAAATTGAATCTTTATTGTTAACCATTGATTCATTGCTTATTTTAATATTTTTATGCTTTTTACACTTATTATTCCTCCATTCCGTGTTTTGTTTTCTCTATTTAAGTACTTAAATGTTTTTTTTTTTACAAATTATATCGTGATTTATCTTACAAAAGTTTTGATTCTCAGCAAAATTTATTATTTTTATTATATAAATATTATAATACAGTTTGTTTTCTATATACATTTAATATGTCTGTTTCTTTATGTAATCTTTTTGTCAAATTCTAAGTCTAATGGTGTTACTGGCCGTATCTATTGTTAAAGTATGATGTTCTGTATTTACAAGATCTGCTGTATGTTGTTTCTAATAAAGTATTTTTGTCTTTCTAGAAACAGTTTTTTTATTCATATTAATGGAGGTAGTAGCGTCAAAAAAATTAGATTTGTCATGTAGTGAATGTTTTTATTTATTTATTTTGACTTTGTCGTTGGCATATTATAATTTATCCTGTACCATTGTTTCCAACTGTCTTTTGTTTGCTGTAAAACTAATAAACGTTTGAAATGAAATGCGATACCATACCTCCGGGTAATCCCCGTTGACGTGAATGACGGGCACTGAGATAGCTTTGGCCAGATCCGTGACGTAACGACACGAGCGGCCTCGCAGAGCTGGCAGTGTGAAGCCTACCTGAGGATTGATTGTATAGGATTAGTTCTAGGTGGAAACGACATGCGTGATTTAAGGTGGTTCTTCTAGTTTCGTTCCCAAAACATGATTGATTTTCTTATTATAAAAAAATATACCTATGATTTTATGCATTTCTAAGTAAATGATCCTGCACAAGAACTATAAATACGCTTTAAATAAACTACAAGTTTATGGTTGTTGTGCAGGTTCATTTACTTCATAAAATAACACAAACTTTGCTAGAAAAGCTTAATTTGACATTAAACTATTGTCACGTGTGCCATTAACTACATTTATTTAATATTTATTAAAATAAAAACTATTGTCACGTGTGCCATTAACTACATTTATTTAATATTTATTAAAATAAAAATTTTGGGAACGAAACTCGAGCAACCACCTTAACAAAGGTTTTGATGGCGTCTTTGTCGTAGAACTTTGACCGAACAGTGTCTAGTTATATAACCAAATTGAACACCAGTAAAAATCTAACTTGAAAGTAAATTATCATCACGTCTGATAAACATTTCAATAAAGTAACTTTGTTATTTCAATAGTTATGTAGTATAGGTACTGCTAGAAGTGCAAAGTTTATTTTTCTTCAAGACTTTGTGCTAGTTTTTTTGGGGCGTCTTTTTAAAAGTTCACGAAAAGAAAAACTAACAAGTCGTTATCGAGTAAGTTCTTCAAGAAAAAGGTTCTTCAAGGTAGATACTTATTTTTACGAAAGTCTTGGAAATTTCTTGAACACCTTTCCTTTTGTAATGGACATAAAAATGACTGAAATACGAAAAGTTTTCAAGATAAGCTTCTGTACTCAGTTAGGTACTAACGGGTTGTTAATTTGATAACCTTTTTCGTTGTTTTTTCTAAAGTTTGTTCGAGAATTTTTACTAGGGCAAAAAACCACAAAATCGCTTACAAAATATTAGCTGTTCCATGGAAAATTTAAATTTACTCGACGAAAATGTACAAAATAGCTGTTTTTTTTCAAGATTTCAGGTTATCGCCTTAACAACTAGTAAAGTATAGGTGTAAAAATGTCGCCCGAGAATGTTGTAAAAATATGGCCAACAGTTCAGTTTGGCTCAGTACCGAAGGCGGGCTTGATGTTAGTCTCAGATGGCATAGTGCGCGGGCATACTGCGCATGCGCAGGTGATACCTTACTTACCGCGCACTTTCTGCTGCGGCCCGGGCTGACGTATAGTAAGATGGTAAAAAGGCGGTTGCGTGCATTGGACTTTTTGCTGGAAATGTAATGAAAAGATCAAAATTGACAAAAAAAAAATAATGTCACTTTGAAAAATCATTATTTGTATGATTTCATATATATGTTTTTTAATTGGATTTTAATTTTATTTCATGTTATTTTTATCGTCAAACTTGACTTTCTCATTGCTTTTCCAGCAAAAAGTTCAATGCACGCCCCTAAAAAGGGTATAGAGTAAGTCAAAAGTACCGGGAATAGAAGAGCTTGTATGACTAGATTGATGGTGTGTCAAGATCGTTGCAGATGGAAATCTTTAGGCTCTACCTACACAAACTGGGGAACGGGCGTATGATGTATAATATTTAGAACAGTTTTACTAACCTGGTTATTGACAACCACATGCAAGGATCCGCCAACATCAAAATGCGGCGCTTGAGTGAGCATAAGCGTCTCTTGGTTGACACCTTGACCAGTGAATGCTGCGTCGCCGTGGATCTGCGAATTTTGATATTAAGAATAGTTGTGTCCCTATAATTACATCTACAACATTAAATAATTCTTTGTTACTCGATTGACCACCCTGTGCTAAAGTACTTCGAGAACTGTACGCTAAGTGCGAGTTGCCTATCGAATAACTTTACTACCGCGTGAATCGAGTTCAGCCGGGTTTCCAGCGCATGTTTTGTCGTACACACTTAACAAAAACGTGTACACAAAACATTGTTTCGCTACACATTTTTGCTGGTAAGCATACATGAGACAGGGCTTATCAACAAAAATATGTAGCAAAACAATATTCTGTGCAGACGTTTTGGTGTAGTGTGTAGGAGAAAACACGCGCTGGAAACCCGGCTTAACTCGACTCACGCGGTAGTAAAGTTATTCGATAGGCAACTCGCACTTAGCGTTATGATGATGAGTCATAATCTCATCGAAAGCTCGACCTGTGCCTCCTTGCACAGTTAAAAAGTGAGTCCTGTCCGTTTTTTTAAATACTTCCTTCTTTATATATTAGAATATTATTATAATATACAAAGAACGTAAGTGATCAATACCACACGAGATATTTAGGCGCATGAGCGAGTGAGCGTGGGTACTTTAGTTCGAAGGTGTAATTGATAACTTACGCACCAGACTTGCTAATGCTAAAAATAGCATAATATATTATTATCTTTATTTACTTATTTAAAATTGTTGTTTGCCGTGTGTGCTTCATGATTTTCAGGTCCCGCCTTCATAATTAAGAGTTACGTTTTTACTCGAAAGACATATGATAACGACTTTCGTGAAATATATTTCACGACTTCATCCCATATACTTCTTTTTACGGTTCCGTACCCAAAGGGTAACCAACGGGACCCTATTACTAAGACTCCGCTGTCCGTCCGTCCGTCTGTCACCAGGCTGTATCTCATGAACCGTGATAGTTAGACAGTTGAAACTTTCACAGATGATGTATTTCTGTTGCCGCTATAACAACAAATACTAAAACTGGCCAAGTGTGAGTCAGACCTGTGACTCCCATACAACAGATATGATTTTTTTGCCGTTTTTATACACAATGGTACGGAACCCCTCGTGCGCGAGTCCAACTCGCACTTGGCCGGCCGGTTCTTTTTCTTTTGAGCAGTAGTTTTATATTTATGACACTTGAAAGAAAGGAAATGTTTTTATTTGTCACACAAGAAAAAATAAATTACAAACTAAATACATATACAAAAAAAATAATCTTACATGTGACAAAAAGGAACCATCTCAGCATTTGCTGTAGATTGCAAGCAATTCTACAACGCTGGTTTTCACTTGGCGATTAATCCAACGCAAGGATGATGAAAATTGGGGTATCGACATTGCTCTATTTCGTCTTCCATCTACTTTTATTTGAGTTCCAATTATTGACCTTATCAATTGGAGACCAATTTTCTATAAGTTTTGAAAATTGTTACATATTTTCTCTTCTTATGATTCGATTTCATTCTATATAGTCTATATACATTCACAAATTAGAGGACAGTTTCTTAAAAATTTCAAGATGTAATCCTTACGGGATGGATGGGATATTTGGGACAATTATGATGCATGTTCTATTGTTTAACTATTGTTCTTTTTTCCCAGTCCTATCATGATTAAGTGTAAAGTGAAATTTTCAGTAGCGTAGTATTTTGC
This sequence comes from Ypsolopha scabrella, assembly GCA_910592155.1. Taxonomy (NCBI): domain Eukaryota; kingdom Metazoa; phylum Arthropoda; class Insecta; order Lepidoptera; family Ypsolophidae; genus Ypsolopha; species Ypsolopha scabrella. The sequence goes on along the minus strand of OU342968.1, from coordinate 8,657,704 downwards.
GATCAATTCAAAATAAATCTTCGTAATATTTGTTGAAGTAAATACCCTTATACTAGTTATTGAATATGTAGGTCAAAATAGTACCAGACAGGTTTTTTATCCAGTCGTCTAAGAAAACAACTTTTTGTCGTTTTGTTAGCGTAGCGTTCCATTTATAAGACAAAGGTTTTTGTTACATACAGGTGGTGAAACTCTAACAGTATTGTTATTTTCGTACAAATAATGGTTACATTTCGTAGTTAAATTTCCCTTGGGAATACTTTAATTTGAGCTTGGGTTTGTTAAGGCATTGGGAATGTTTGTCCTAGTTCGGTTATACAACCGTTTAAGTTTACGTAAAGTAGACGAACAGGTAGATCTATCTATATTTTGCACGTACACCTAGCAATGCAAACATTGTTTATAAAATATGTATTGATTTTGATTTAAAGCCCTTGATACTGCTTATGTAAGGTGAGGTGACTTTTGGATTCATACTGGAGACTCGGTAAGTGGTCAGGACCAAGGTTCAATGACCCTGTTTGCAAAATAATAAAAATATTTTTTGTGCTTCTATACTTGTTCAAGAACAACCTCGACTCAGATACTACGGGGAGTAAAAATGTTATTTTGCTAATTTCACAGAAAGGATCATTGGACCACTTACCGATTCTCTAGTATGAATTTGGCTATATAAACGAAAGTCTCCTTATATAGCGAAACCGGTTGGGTAGAGTAATTTGCAAATATATTTTGCGGAAAAGAGCGTGTTTTCATCACAACAATGTAGGTCTATCCGTCCAACTTTCTATTAATGACTAGCTTTTGCCCGCGGCTCCACCCGCGTGTTATTCGGCTTAACGACATGCTTTTTTCCGGGATAAAAAGTAGCCTATGTGTTAAGTAAGGATATAAGCTATATCCATTCTAAATTTGATCCAAATCCGTTCAGCCGTTTCAGCGTGAAAGAGTAACAAACATACACACACACACACAAACTTTCGCAATTATAATATTAGTGTGTGTGATTATAATGAAATACATTTACAGGCGGAAATGGTAACAAAAGTTAAATAAGCAATATTTACCTGCACATTAAGCACTTTGTCGCCTATTCGCGACGATCCATCCGCTGAATAATGGCCTTCCTTCAACTGTAGCTGCTTGGATCGTGTTTTACCCATAGAGACGGGGTTTACAGCCTGTAAACAATAACATCATTGAATTGGTGTTATAAATGTAAATTTGGGTAAAATAAAACTGAACACGAATAGGCGGTATTAAGGCGACGCATTGGAAATTTTGGCGACATGGATCTCCATTTTTTTCAGCAATAAAAAAACATATAATTACCAATTAACTTAATGGATTAAGCATTTCATTGACATCATTTTGTTCGAAGATTAAGGTGATTGATTAATTTTCATAGCAGAGAAAAAAACATTTGGAAAACCTCTTTTAAAACAGAGATTTCTATTTTACTGACAAACGGGAGCGAACAAATCCTCTAAGTTTTAAATTTAAATTAGTCTACAAATACACCTCAATATGGCCGATTGGATTTATTAAATTACTTATAGTTGTCATTTTAAATCAAAAATACTGTTTTACCGCATACGACCTTACGGCATAAGCTAGTTCGTGAGCGCATATTTGTATGGAGTAAGTCCCCCTCACTCCAAATTAAAAGTTTATCAATGCCTTGCCTTAAGTTGAATTGAGTAATTAAAGCAATGAACAGGTTCTGCCATTATTGAGATATTTGGTAGGATGATGGCTGAGTAGCAAAAATTTCAAGAATATTATGAAACTATCGGCAACAGTTCTTATTACAAGAAGAAAATACATCATTATGACATAAATCCCTAAGGGGATGCCAGAGGTGTTTTCAGGTATTGACTCTGAAGTGCAAATCACAGTCCAAATATGTACACCCACATTTTACCGACGATTCTTGTGTCCTAGAGTAATTGGTGGTGAGCCTTTTCGCCGTACTTTGGACACAAATATGAGTTTACAGATTAACGTGTCTTCCGAAGCACGCAAACTGAACAAAAATATATCCTCACGGGATTTCAACCAGCGACTTTTGTTTGTTTTGCCAAAGTGCGCTGCCATCGGAAAACTAAGATATATATCTAACTTAGCTTCGTACATTCGTTTCCACCGCAACGCAAGCTAATAAACCTCAAATTAGCTGAACTTAGAACATAACTTTGTTCGTTTAGGTTCTAGTGGAAAGCGAGCTTAAAGCATCCACAACACCGTATCAAATAAATATAACTGAAAGCACATTAAACATTTAGAGTCTTACCTCGAGATGGGAAGGGTTATTCAGGAGAGAGACGCGCACTGATTTATTATTTACGTTTATATCTACCGAAGCACCTGAAACATCACATAAAAGTTTATACTGTTATTGTGAAATTAGGGGGATTTTAGAACAGGTTTTGTTGAGATTATACCTTTGTTTAGCTTCAGATTTTCGGTTATTATGTTTAAAATTAGTAAATCGAACTTAAATTGCTAGTAAAGTCCTAATAATAGCGACAGCGCCACAGTTTTCTACTATGACAGTGTTGAGTGTGGACTTAAAGATGTCTCCAGTTTCCTAGGCAGATGTCGCAAAGGAATTCAATTGTCAACTATGATAGGAATACATTTCTATATTTTGAACACTTGGCTATTTATCCATCGCAGGGAGATACAAATTAATATTATATCATTGCGGTATAGAGCGGTAAATAAATTAGCGCCGGCTATCTGTGGAACTACTGAACCGATTTTGAAACTTCTTTCACTTGGACATACAGTTTGTTCCCTGGAGATGGGCAATTATTTACAGACAAAGTCTTTAATAACTTAATATATATCATTGCGGTATATACTGAGAATAATGTCTTTTTGGCTTCATTGTAAAATATCATTACAGAAGTTTAAAATACGGTAAATTGTTTTTAAATTTGGCGATAATTGGAAAATATTATGCTGTAATTAAAACTTTTGCGGAAATAATCGAATTTTTAAGGTAAGTAACGCAATAGGTATTATGATGAATGACAGATCACCGTAAAATTGGTCACAGAAAATAAGATTATCATTTTCGTATTACATCTATGGACGTAATATTATGTCCATGATTACATCATGCCTTCCCCATAAAAGAGGTCCGTCACACTACGGTATGCTTACTGTCACCATAAAAGCTGTGACGGAGCGCATAATTCTATCTGCTTCCTACAAAGTCATAGTGACAGCGCGTCATATTATAACGCTAGCAGCAGCAACAGTAGTTTCATCGTATTTTGTTGTGATGTCCGTATGCTCCCTACTTTACGTGAATCATCATAATTTCAGCTGAATTCACTTTATTTTATGATGAACAGTTTTCTCAGTAAAAGCAGAAGAAAAGTAAAGCTGGATGTGATTTCCTTCTGCCTTTCTATACCGCAATGATAAAATGTTAATTTGTATCTCCTTGCGATGGATAAATCGCAATGTGTTTTAAATATAGACATTTATTTCTATTATGCTTTCATTAATAGCGATTGGAACTACCTATTGACAATTCTTTCACTTTGGAATGGTTAGACCCTTCACTTACACATAGGCTATAAGTAGTTTGTTCCCTGGGAACGGGTAGTACGTATATGTATGTATGGTATGTGTTTACACCTGAAAAGGTAAAACATAGAGGTTTAGATTGAAGCAACAACAACCGTTATATTTACCCAAACCTATGTTTTAACACAATAAATTTAATTTAATTTCATGTGTTGTCAACGTGTCAGAGATAATAAAAGTACAATTTTCATGAGCAGCAAAAGTCAAAGTCAAATATGTACAGTACTTCCAAACTTATAATGCGCATACGAATCTTCGCTACTGCTCGGCAAAGTTCGTATTTCCCTACACTTTCTATACAAGCAGTAAGGTCACGTGGTACGTCCGGTCGCTCGGCTATAGATTTATATGCGCATTATAACTTTGGACGCACTGTACTTTAAAATTTTTGGGCTGAAAAACATTAATAGACTACCCAAAAACCAACACACGTGGGCGAAGCCGCGGGCAAAAGCTATTAGTAAAGACAATCTTCACACTCAGTAAACAAGTGAAGTTCTCTTTACAGAGGATATTTGTTGGCAGTAAAATGAGAGTAAAAGTCTGATAATTAATTAAGCCGTATTAAAAATTCCGTTTTTGAAGTTGAAATTGAAAAATCTTTATTTTCCACAATAACATATTTTATTTGTTTACACATACACTACACCTTAAAAAATAAACAGAGCACTGGAAAAAATAAACAATGCATGCAAGTGTATAAACTTTCACACTGCGACAAAAGAGGGCAGACTCAGCATCTGCCATGAGCTGCGAGCAGCACCACAGCGCTGGTTTTCAGTCTGTTCTTGTAAAATTAGTAAATTCAAATAGCATTTGCAGATAGCTTAAGCAGTTAAAAAAATACATAACTTACCTAATACAATAAAATTAGTATACATACATATTCTCTGGGAGAATTGACGTTATGTGAATGAGACTGATACTATTAATTTTTAGTACCTAATTAGCTAGTTACGGTCTTAAAAATGTAGGTAAAGGGAAATAGAGAAAATTGCTGCATGGATATGACCATAACTAAAACTTTGTCAGTAAGTTCACAAAGTTCCCCCAAGTGGTAATAAAATAGATTATAATCAGAAATAAATCAGAATAATATCCAACAGTTTTCCAAAAGAATCAGATATTATACGTGAACCTACAACAGAAGCAAAGGCCCGATTTAATCAACTGTTACATAAGGACGCTCTTTTATTTCTTGGCCTTCTATCCGAACCTTTGCCAATCTCATCCGTCGCTCCGAGATATATTTACAACTAGCTTTTACCCGCGGCTTCGCTCTCGTGTTATGAGAAGGACGAAGGACCGCCAAGAGTGCCGAAATCTGAGAAAGGCCTTTGTCCAGCAGTTGACGAACACAGGCCGATGGACAGTTTTCAGCTTGGTGGTTATTTTATCAGTCATAGCCAACGACCTTAATGTGTCATAGCCTGTACTTATGAGAAGGGTCACTACGATGATAATAAAAAGCTACATCCAAATCCACTAAGTGGTTCTCGAGTTCAACGGAACTTATATACAGACAGACAACAATTTTTTAAATAACCGTTTTGCCCTCAGAACAATACTAATAATAATAACCCATTTTATTTAAAATTTACACACAAATTTTACTATTTTTATAGATTGTGTGCTTCGTAGGCAAATACATAGAAGCGCCACTTTTTGTGCAACAGTACATGAGTAAAAAATCCAGTATTAATATAGAAACTCCTTTGAGCCGACTCCTTTGTAGACCAGCTTTGTTTAATTTATAGTCTAAGAGCTAGCGACCAAATCGGTCATGTGGCTTCAGCTGTATTAAAACTCCGTTAGCTACTTCCCTGAACAACCTTTTCCCATAATCTCCGTGCTGGCAGGCCGCGGGCGGTGGGTGCGGGTGTAGTGGGGTGGGGAAAAAAAAGAAAAAAAATGTGGTCTCAGCAGCTTTAATTTTTTTTTCAAACAGTTGCTCTGTACTCCCTGTGCACCCAAAAAAATTTTTAAATCGATCGGGTGGTGGGAAGGGGTTGCCAGCGTTAATTTAAAGTACCAAAATAATAATAATTTTCATGTGGGCTCAGCTGTATTGGCTTTTTTTCTGACGCCAGATAAATTTTAATATGTGAGCCCCAAAAAAATGATCTCGCGTCAGAAAAAAAGCCAATACAGCCGAGCCCACATGAAAATTATTATTATTTTGGTACTTTAAATTAACGCTGGCAACCCCTTCCCACCACCCGATCGATTTAAATTTTTTTTTGGGTGCACAGGGAGTACAGAGCAACTGTTTGAAAAAAAAATTAAAGCCGCTGAGCCCACATTTTTTTTCTTTTTTTTCCCCACCCCACTACACCCGCACCCACCGCCCGCGGCCTGCCAGCACGGAGATTATGGGAAAAGGTTGTTCAGGGAAGTAGCTAACGGAGTTTCAATACAGCTGAAGCTACATGACCGATTTGGTCGCTAGCTCTCCGTCCATTAGGACGCATATGCTATCACATTGGGGATGGTGCGAGTTTTCTTTCACCGAGGCTATTTTCATTAAAATAATGTTGGCCCTGGAGATAATTGGGTTTGAAGGAAGCCATCAGCACCTTTTGAAAAGTTAAGGGGGTTTCATTTAATATTTGTCTATGTAAAGTAGTAAAAAGTAGTAGTTAAGCAGTAAAAAAGTCGTGTCTGTAAATTAAATATTATTTGAATATTTTATACAAAATTTGGTATAGTATTGTACTGAAGCAACTGTACTGTACAAGTTTAAGAATTTTCGTCTGTCTGTATTCGGGGGTAACTCAGCCCGCAGCTAACTTAGCCCCTGTCCGTCTGTCTGTCCGTTTATAAATTTTATATAATCATTTTTAAATCATAATCGTAAATTCTAATATCCTAATAATAACATATGTTTCAACGGCTGTACCTACGAAAGGCACCAACTTCAGTCACCAAGACCAGCTTCATCGAATTCACATAATATGAATGGTTATTGATACCAAATCAGGCATGCAAACGATAGTTTAGTCAATCCGCTGTCGCCTCTGGGAATATAAGCAGCACAAATTTGCTTTATTAAAGATAGCAAGACGATTTATCCCAAAGACGGCCTAAGCCACCCCTAATTTTGATACTGAAATAAATGATTCTATGATTCTAATGATCTACCGGCCTGGGCACATGCCCACCTGATCCTGGGATAAATACGCCACTGTACAAATTAAGTCTTGTAACTTTATAGTAAGTAAAGAGGTAGAATATGGCCTCTCGCTCGGCTTGTTGATGCTGGTGTTAGACATTTTCACATTACTAACCAGTTGACCACCGCCAACAGTCAGTAACCAATCATTTGCAAATTAGTATACTTACTTAGATGAGTAGAGATATCACAAGTCGCGTTTGCATCATCAGGAAACTCTGGTTTCCCGCTGAACTTGTGGAAGATCTTCACGGGAGGACACTGCAGGACTCCGGTGAGGGCATTCAGCTTGCCTCGGTGTGCCATCCCCAGCACAATGTGCTGGACTTCATCTGGAAACCGGTATGAACTGTTCAGTACGAGTACCATATAATACATAAAATAAATGAGCGGATCATTTACTAAACTAGGTCCCAATAAGAGATTTCTTGTATTTTCCCCGGATTCTTTTATAATTCAGCACATTTTAATACCGTTTTTGTGTGCTCTACACAGATAGATAACAAGCCTTTTGTATAAGGGTTTCCATTGTTACTAAACACTAAAAACTGCAAAGCGTATGAAGTACAGAATATAATGATAAACCCACTTCTTTTGAGAATATAAGAAGAATAAGAACATGCTCTGCCACTCAAACAATCAAGACTTGTACATTACACCAAGGATTTTAAAGTCCCAACGTTATAAAAGTGGGGTGGGCGTGTGTAAGGGGGCAGGGGGTGCCACAAGTTGGGTTTAATAATAAATTGTACCGTCCAATAAACGAAACAAAAATAATAACTGAGAACAGACTGGCAAAAAATATCATAAAAAATATTTATTTATCTGTCCGAAACGTCTACAAAAAGCTTTTGTAAACACCATTTATGTTAATTGTAAATACGTTTTCAATAAAATAAACACGTTTCTATTAAGGTGCTACCCAAGCTAAATTCCGCTTAGAGACGTTTTTGATTCGCTTTAAACTTTCTATACGATTATTACAAAATTTAGAAAAAATATTATATATGATTTATTGACTTATAAGGTTTAATCTACAACAAGAAAATAAATACCTTTTAAATGCTTTAAAGTAGTTTAAAAAACTTAACGTACTTGAACTTTTTCAATTCAAAAGAGAGTAGGTTAAAAATTATACACACACACGAGCAATACAAAATTCTTACATAATGATGTTTAAAACTCACAAATATCTAATTTATCGTGTATCAAAAGTACCTACTATTTTTTCTATTTTGTGCTGTCCGGCGAAATAGCGATCATCGTAACAGCCACTTTGCAATGCACGCTGATATGAACGTTATTTCAATGTCGTTTATGTCGATATTTGTACCGACACACATCGAACTGCTATTTTAGCTTACTAAACATAATTCGGTTTTTCACGGCGACTGATACAAATACTAAGCAATGGATATATTAGTTCAAAATATACTAAGCTTCTTGTCATTTCAACTTCGATGACACCTCGCAAGGGGCAAAATATATTTTCATAAATATATATGAAAATTACATGAAATTACATTGCCAAAGGTATTTACAAAATATACTAGGTTAAGTAAGTTATCAATAAAAAGGATCCCATTTGAGACTAAGTAAACTGAATGTTGTATAATGAGGTATTTTCCGCAATCAGTCCCTAACATGTTACGCTACCATCATAATTAGGCCAACGGCAGACTTTATTAGCTTTCAATAGAGACGATTGTTGCTGTTTGGACATGCCTATTGAATTGTAGTTACTTTGGAGCCATCTGTACGAACAAAAAGACGAACACACAAAAGTACTACATAGGTATCATCCATCCATCCATCAGCCTGTTTCGTCCACTGCTGGACATAGGCCTTTCCAGGATTTCGCCACTCTTCACGGTCCTCCTGGAAGAAATGCCCATACTCACACACGCTGGGCAGGCGGGTTGGTGAGCGCGGTGCCGAAACCCTTGCACCAGTGACGCCGCTGCCCGTCACCAGTCTGATTTATATAAGGCCCGGCAATTGGGGATGGATATACCGCCATCCATCGGTCCCAGGCAATGGTGGGCCGCCTGGTTTTTTGCCTGAGAGCTGTCCTCTTACTCTCCCCCGAATAACAGTCGAGCCCGGCATCAGCTCTACCACCTAATATAATATGTATACCACATAGGTATAATAGGATTTTATTCTTATAGAACTACTAATTACATACGTCAACAGCCTGATACACGATTTTCTTTCTTTCGCCTGTGGTGTGGTAGAAGGAACCTATTTTATTTGTCTGATTTCAAGTATGTAGTGTTAATTTTGCTTTTATATTAGCATAGACGAAATATTTAGCCTATGTACTATTTAGTCTATAATATTAGCGACCTGCCCCGGCTTCGTACACGGACAAATTATTTTTCCAAGAAATTAGCCTTGATAATATCTTCTAAGGTATTTATTTAAATGACCGGTCACAACTAAATCTTTAAGGTAAATAACATATTTAACACTATGTCAGCTCTTATGGTTTAAGAGTATGGCATACCCTAGGAAAAAATGTTATTACCCGTCCAACACAAAAAGGCCAATCTCAAATACTTTATTATCTTTTGATAGAGGCGATTATTGGTTAGAATTGACCTAATCAAGTTGATCTCTTAAACGCGTTCTTGAAACGAACGTTAGAAAACAAAAATAAGAAGGGTGGAAAACACATTTTTTTTGACAAAAGTATAAATCTTAGTACATTGCTTATAAGTAGATCCCTAGATAAAAGATTTTTTCCTATATTTATGATAGTCGTATTTTCGTGAAAAGAACCCTCGAAAATCTGGCTTTTTTTATATTCTAGGGTCAGGGTACTGCCTTAATTAGCCTAATAGGTACACTAAAGGCGTTTGTTTCCGACTTGATTACGAAACGTCGATATTTTTTGTTCTATAGTCTTAAGAGGATATGTCGCGCTTGCAAAGGTCACTGTTACTCCATGCGGAACGCCCCGCAGTGCGAGAGGGACGGATTCCGGAAAAAATAGCAAAATGTCGGTTGAAATAAACTAAAATAGCTATCAAAATTTACAACTAAGAAAATTTAGATATCGTTAAAATCTATCTAATAAAATATAGTTCAGGTCTGTATGTCATTCCTGTTTGTCATACTATGAAAAAAAGTGTAGAAGAAGACCTCATTTCAATAATTATTTCTATCGAGCGAAAGTTACGCAATCGCATTTCTGTACTGAAGAAAACTAAAAAATGGTTTCGAAATTTATATACTGATTTATCAAATTATTGGCTTCATCTGAAAAGCAGATGCTTCAAAAAGTGCCATTTATATCGAAATAACCCCTTAATGTGTAATAAATAATAAATAAACCTTCCTTGTAAAAAAAATCTAAGAAATTGTGAAAACAGCATGGAAATCGACTAAGAAATTATATGCGAATACAACAGACAAACACTGATTGAGATTTGGTTCCATACAATTTAGAAAAGAGAGAAGTGAAGAAGATAGAAATAAAGATATTAAATATATAAATATGAATTACCTGCAGTAGTAAGACGATATAGAGTGGAAAAGAAAGTTAGTAGGGACTCTGCCCCCTCGCCGCAGTATCTCTTCACCGTCGGGAATTTCACACTCAGGAACTTATCCCAAGCCTGGGAATGTAGCAGTTCTCTAGCTATGCCCATTTTACGATCCTTGTCTATGGTATCTTTGCCGCTTTCTATCCGTTGCGCGAACCATTCTCTCTCGGTTTCCGTCTGGAAAAGAAATTAACTTACGTAAATTAATTAGAAGAATACAATTTTCTTCCGGAACCCCGAAATGTGGATCGAAAACGTGAAAACTTGTTTTGGTAAAACGTATAGAAAATTGGTTTTTCCGCATAAAGTATGAGGGCTTCATAAGTTTAGCACACAAGCGTTGCAAAGGGTTTTGTTGGTACTTAATTACTCCTGCGAAATATGATTATTTAAGCTTAAACAAATGAAAAATCTAAAAATAACAATTGCCGCCGGAAAATACTTTTCTGGTAATCGCGCCTATTTTTTCCGGCCGGTATTTAAAAGCAGCAGACGAGCTATTTTCTGACTAGCCAGTATTATTTGATATGTGTTAACTTTTTCTTGGCCAAAAAGTCAGTATATCTGTGACCTCTGCTTTAAAACTTAAACAATCGAATGTAAATAAAAATACTTGGTACATCTATCCAAAAATTAAATTTTTAAGGTTTGCGACTGGTTACATCGTTCAGGCACTGTTTACGATGTTCTAAATACATTTTCTAAGGGGGTTCGTACCATTATCTAGAAAAACGGCAACAAAATCACGTTCGTTGTATGGAAGCCCCCTTTAATATTTATTGTATTCTGTTTTTTGGTATTTGTTGTTATAGCGGCAACAGAAATACATCATCTGTGAAAATATAAACTGTCTCACTATCACGGTTCATGAGATACAGCCTGGTGACAGACAGACGGACAGCGGAGTCTTAGTAATAGGGTCCCGTTGGTTACCCTTCGGGGACGGAACCCTAAAAACAACACATACTTATTTGTTTGTTTAAATTGTTAATTGAAAATACGATACAGAATTGCAGCAAATGGAGGTTTTTGGTCTCTACCTACCCCTCAGACGGTCAGAGATCAGGACCAAGGTTCCACGACCCTGCGTTTGCGAAATATGAAAAATACATTTTGTGCCTCTAAACTTGTTCCAGAACAACCTCGACTCAATCAAGTTTAAATTATATTTTAGGTATTTCACAGAAAGGCTTATTGAACCTTGGTCCTGACTTCTTGTGGTCTGACTCGGTCCTTACAGAGTCTCCAGTATGAATTTAGTTATATAAACAAATGTCACCTTATATAAGGTCCTACAATTCAAAGTGAAAAAAATTTAAGACATGAAAAGGTATCCTTAATAGACCACTTTCCACCAGAAAAAAAATTTTTTGCGCGATCTTTTTTTTCCGCTTTCCATAGAAATTTAGTCAGCTAATGGAATCACTTTGTACTGAGAAGTGAAAAATTTATTTAACCTAAAATTTTTTTTTTCTTCTTTGTGCTCAGTTCACGATACACAATCTACCCTAGAATTATTTTCACTTATTATTATAGGACCTTATATAGTACTTATTGAAGTTACACGGATGGTTCCAAAATCAGGAATACAAATAACGTAATCACGCTTAATTATGTTAGTTCATTCATTGACCTCTTATAAACAACAGGACACACAGTCTCTAAGAAAAGTTCGTCAGAAAGTGTCCGAACGTGCGACGAGCATAGTAGCAAAAATCTTCAACCAAATTAAGACGTTATGTCGTTAACATAAGATGCAATGTCAGTTGTACGAAATCGTCATTCGATTTTGTCACCCCATAGCGGTGACAAAATGCATCGCGGACACTTTTTCAGCGAGATTGTGAGTCTAGTTGTTTATGAGAGGTCAATGAGTTCACTCCATCTTTTTCGCTCTGAAAGCGTACGAAAGTGACACCTCATAAATTATCCAAAACTCTGTAGCAGATGGTACATCTATCCTCATAAAAATGGGGTTTTAGAGTACCGTGGTAGAAAGTATCAGGTCGTTATAATTTAATGTTCGTAACATTTCTTGACCACTAAATCGTCAAAATGTTACTTCCTTATCTTAAAACATTTTACGGGCACATCAAAAGAGACTTTTCAATTTTTCAATATGTTTTCGTTAAAAGGCTTTTTCTGGGAGTCGTATAAGTATAAAAAAGTATGAAGGGCGTTATTAGCATGATTCGAAATATAAGACCTTTTATAAGCGGGTAACGAGGCCTGAAAATTCCCGGGAGAAAATCATGTACACGGCATTCCACTTGATAAGCCGTACGTAGGTAATGTCTGACAAAAAATTTGGTGTCGGCTGCGTTTGGAACCCTAATTTTTATTATTTTTTGTTTTACTTTTGTCCTACAATCTGACTGAATTTAAAACTTGTATGTATTACCGTCTTTTAGTTAAAGCTTAAAACAATAAAGCATAAATAATGCAACTTTTTGAAGGTTTATTGCATTGGGCTTCAATATTTCTTCATTTTAATATTTGCCGTGGTAGAGGCCATAGTAACTGTCTACCTATGACGGGTGACCCCTGTGACAGATGGACGAACAGACAGACAGACACCGCGACAGACAGACAGCAGATTAGTAATAGGGCCGCGTTTGGCACCCATCGGATACGGAACCCTCAAAAAGTCATTACGAGTGTACAGTGGAGCCCACATCAAGCTATAATCATTGAGTATAAGCTGACCTCTCATTGTACGGGAAGCCTATACAATGGGAGGTCAGCTTATACTGAAAGTGTTTAGCTTGATGTGGGCTCCTCTGTACGTTGTACACAAAGCAGATGTGTACACAGATTGCTGGTAATTCAACGTATTCTCGGGAAGGGGCAAAAATGGGGCAAAAACAGGATTTTAAATTTCTGAAAAAATCCTCTTATTCGTCATTTCATACTTGTGCACTTTCAAAATACTTACTTACGTAAACAATAATTTTCGCAATTTTTCTTGAAATCCTCGTGAAATTTTCCACAAGCCTTATTTTAGCTCAATGTGCCAGTTCTAGAGTTTTGCAGCGTATGGACGAAATAACAGAATCTTTTAAAAATAATCCCGTTTATTGATGCACAATAATAGTAATTGTAAAGTGAAAATACGTACTTCCAAATAACTGAACTCATAAGAAATTGGTCCGCAATACAACTGCTCCAATTGTTCCACCAGATTGCTCACAGGCTGTTTCCCCGAGCCTCCGTATAGCAGGCCCAAGTCAACTTGATCCTCCGATGATAGACCATATCTTGATACTTGAAGCTCCTTGATATTTCTGAAATTACACGTTTTATTTAATCGTTTTTTGCATTAAAAGCTTAAATTATATACACGAATAAGTTAGGACAAGGGCGAGCTTATATCGAAAGAAATTTCTTCCAGTCAATCTTGAATATGGTGAAAGAGTAGTGAGGATAATGGGAAAATGAATCTGAAAAACTTTAAAAACAGAAAACTAAACAAATTTAAAGGATAGGTACATACTCCATTGCCTGGGACCGATGGATGGCGGTATATCCATCCCTAATTGCCAGGCCTTAAAACAGACTAGTGACGGGCAGCGGCGTCACTGGTGCAAGGATTTCGGCACCGCGCTCACCAACCCGCCTGCCCAGCGTATGTGAGTATGGGCATTTCGTCCAGGGGGACCGCCAAGAGTGGCGTAATCCTGGAAAGGCCTATGTCCAGCAGTGGACGAAACAGGCTGATGATGATGATGAGGTACATACTCGTACGTAGGGTGATCCAAAAATAATGATAATCGACTATTTCCAGTTAGCATAAAAATAAAAAAATAAAAATTTTTGATTTGCCACTATACCCACTAAGTCAACATAAAAAAATCATATAGTGAAGTGATGGCCGCTGTCGAGGCGTTTTGGGAGGGTCAGGATAAAGGTTTTTTTTCCAAGGGAAGCCTAGGTTTAGAAAAAAGATAGACTAAATGTAATGACTTATTATGAGATAATGTAGAAATAGTACATTACGATACGAGAGCGATGAAACGTTTTCTGACGAGTGTGAGTTTGCGGCACGAGCCGTTTCTCGCACGAGTATCGTATAATATTTTATAGCACAAGTGGGGAAAATGCCGACTTTACGCAAGCGCAGCGTGCGTAAAGCGGTCATTTTACGCACGGTGTGCTATAAAATAAATTTTGTTTATAATAATTATTATCGTATTTTATGGTCATTATCATTACTCTTGGATCACCTCTCGTTCTTATGTGTAGCAATAATACATTCAAATATATACGTACAGGTAATTAATTTACACAAACATATAATTATCTCCTAGTGTGTGATTATATCCAATTAATAAACAGGACACATATTTATACGATTTTTATTATCATCAATTCATAAGGGCTGGAAAAAAGAACCCCAGCACAGTTCTATAATAGGTCTGTGACCCTCAGGATCTTTAGGTCGTTGGCGATTGCAATGCTAGAGCTTTGACGCAGGAGTGTTTGAGGTGACATTTTATTTTGATGTTCCATGATTTGGCTATGCACCTATTCTTTTTTAAGAGTTCTTCCATCCAAAGGCTGTCTGGAAGAGATCGTTTTTAGTGATAAGATTGCCAATTGTACCCTGCTACCTTATAGTGTAAAATTGTTTTTTTATTTGGCTTTTGGTGTGCAATAAAGAATATTGTATTGTATTGGGCCTCGTCTTCATCAAACCAAGGTAATGGTTTTTAGAAACGTTAAAAAGATAGAAAACTTTTATTGATTTCTAAAAACTGCCTTTGTGGCCGAGTGGTAGAGGGTCGGTGCACGGTGGCCATTAATTTGTGTTCGGTCTACATGTTTCAGAAGGCACGTTAATTCCATTTGTGCCCGAAGTACGGCGATAGGGCTTACCACTCATCACGTTTGTGAAGTAATAATCATTGGTGAATCGTAGACTCGATACCAAGTGTTAACTATGACTTGCGTTCACACTTGGAACACCTCTGACACCCCCCTCGGGATTTATGTAGCGCCCACATGTATGGTTAAAGAGAACATATGTCTCTGACTCTGTGACATTCCACAGCAGAACTGCAGTACTACCACAGTTTAAAAATCCATACAGTTATCCAACGTAGGCGTTTGGACGGGAAGGCGAGGGTCCGAACCGAACAGCTTGTTCGAAAATTGTATGTAGCTCGGTGGCTTACCTCCCGCGTCTCGTCCCGCAGGCGCTTTCGTTGGGCTACTGTATGGATTTTAAAACTGTGGTACTAAGTACAACAAGGTATTAACTCATATTGCGGTAATATTAAAAATACTGTATGTACGTAGCAAACATTTAAATTTATTTATGATAAAACGTTGCCTAAAAGATATTACTATTCTATTTTCTTACATTGCTTAGTAAATAATATTTAATTTGTAATTTTTTATCAGAAACGTCAGAAAAAAAATGTAGAAAACGCGCGGAAGGAAAGTTTCTTTGGATAGTTTTAATGAATAGGCACTAAAGCTCAATAAACCCCTGTTTAGTCGCAAAGGCAGTTTATTTTTTCTAGGGCTTATTCCTTGACCTAAAAGAAAATCCCAAAAGCTCTATAAATAAAGAGGCATGGTGCGTGCAGACATTTTTATTACATCCTCGCAAATGGACACGTTAAAGTCCATTGAGTGGAAGGGTAAGGACTAAGGGTCCAAGTGCTAAGAATACCGAAAATGAAAAATAACTTTTTTTTATTATGTTTCGGTTTAGATTAACATGAAAACTTGAAATTCATGCGGGAAAAAAAAAGTTTTTTAGTGATGCAAGCACAATTTTTGTGCCTAGTACACTTGTAGCTTGTACGTTATTTTATAAACACCCTATAGCCTATCTGTTGACCAGGGTCACTTTGGTGATCACTTAAAAAAAACCGCATCCGAATTCCGTTGAGTTAAAACGGAACGTACAGACAGACAGACAGAATTCAAACAATTGTGGTTTTTATCTTAGTAACTGAAATTTCGCAAATATATTCAATGTACAGACACGACTTTTTTACTGCTTTATTAAATTTTATTATTAGTATAGATATAGACAAGATATATAAGGTGCTCTAAAAATATCTGCCACGGCTGTAATGGGAGGGTGTATTGTGTATATATGTAATCTACATACACAATACCATCTCCCATTGCAGCCGTGGCAGATACTTTTAGAGCACCTTATATAACTAGATATAGATTTACGCAGTCGCTAACGAGTATGGACACCTAAACTTATAGTTGGCCGACATGTATTTTACAGATCTCGTTTAATATGTAATAGTTAGTCTCCCATCAGTTGTAGTATTTCAAATCACATATATTTTTATTGACTTATTTAGTCTTTCAATTTTATAATTATGTATTTTTATATATTTACAAAACACACGTTATATGAACAAATATATTTCGACAATTGTCGGCATCAGTGGAATAAAAATAAAAATAAATTATAATATTATGTGATAAAATCAATAATGTCACATAATATTATAATTTATTTTTATTTTTACTGCACTGATGCCGAAAATTGTCAAAATATATCTGTTCATATAACGTGTGTTTTGTAAATATATAAAGATATATAATTATAAAATTATAGTATTTCAGTTATACCTGTCTTCATTCCTATAATTAACATTATCGATAGTGGCTCTCTTGTGGCCGTGTGTGCGGTAAGCGTCCACCAACTGATGCGCTCTACTGTTCTCGTAGCGCTTTAACAGAACCTCCATTGGCGTTTCTGTAAAAAAAAAAAAAAATGTTTAGGGAAACTAAGTACAGTCTCCAGCATTTCTGTTCATACAATTTTAGTCTCTGAGACAGCGGCATAAGAACTGCCTTGCTATTTCAAGAACATATTTTCGCGTTTCTTTAATCTTTGCCCCGTTTTCGGCATGGGCGTTATTTTATGAATACCTCTTATAGCCAGTTGTGTTGACCAGTGACACTACGATGGTAATAAAGAAAACTGCAAACAATTCCGTTGAGTGCTTCTCGAGTTTAAATGGTTTATTCAATCCTTGCCCCGTTTTCGGCTTGGGCGTTGTTTTTAGAATACACTACAATGATGACCGCTACAATGATAATAAAAAACCGCATCCAAATCCGTTCAGTGGTTCTCGAATTAAAACAGAACATACAGACAGACAGACAAAAGTTATAAAAAATATTGTTTTGTTCCCAGGACAAACCCATTTCATTTAAAAATTTGCAAAAAATATTAAATGTACAGACATGACGTTTTACTACTTTATTAGTATAGATAATAGATTATGAAAAAACAGAGGTGCAATTGTGTAAGCCAATGGTATTCAAATTGATTGTCATATGGCCATTCGGTTAAGCAAATTAGCCCGTTTGACTGTCATGTCTCAATTTGTGGCTGTCACAAGGAATACATTTGTCTTATTTTGTTGTTGACAACCAAAAACTAAAGTATTTTTGCAAATAGTCATTTTTTGTATTGGTTAATTAATTTATTAATTTAAATTGTTAATTAGCCGGGACATATTTTTTTGCGTTAATTTATTTCTTGCAATATCTTTGCAAATCTGAAAAATCGATTCTTTATTCTAAACAAAAAGCGATTTACCAAAATTAGGCTTTTGTATGGGCGAGTCTTTGTAGATCGTAATTTTCTTGGAATTTAGAATTATGTAAATATCAATATATTTTTCGGTCTAATTAAACGAAAGGATTGTCTGCAGAGTTCGGTTGGTTAAAGATCGGTTAATACTCTATTCAATAAAAAAAAACGTGGTGAACTGGCTATATTAATTGGAAAAATTTACGGAAGTTTTGTTTTAACAGTTTATGTGATGTATAATAAATATTCTGGTAGGTACATAATGTGTGAGTTTACATTTATATATATCTGATGTTTTAATTTATTAGCAAAGTTATTAAAAGCTCTTTGAAGTTGACAGTGTGATTATTTTTCGGTAATCAAACTGAACACAAGCCTACTATTTCTATTGTTTGAAAACTACTTCCGAGTTTTAGAATTTAAAATTATGTACATTTTCTGTTTTTACATCTGTAAAAGAAATTCGTTTATCTCCATTTAAAATGTAATGAATATTCTCCAAGGATAAAACTATAGTTTTTTCGTAGTAGTGAGAAAAACATCCCAACTTTCCTTTATTATTAGACAACAGATTTACACCAGGCTACTATAAGATGACAATCGACGACGTCAGTCACAAGATTTATAAGATATGGAAGTCCCTTGTCCCCAATAAAAAGGGCATAAATCCACCACCGACTCATCATGCCACATGAGTAGATATCCCGAATTCCTTGACCTCGATACTTGAGATTTGGCAAGTTCGACGGGATGAGGGTGTGGATTCACCATAAAACTTGATCTGTCATAAAAAACTTACATATTATGATGCTCCATCAGTCCACAAGGTCTTTCTGCTATTTGACCTTAGGGTCGATTTTGCAAGAACAAAGTCAAATTATACGACAAATCTTCTAGCTAAAAATATGCATATACCTAATACAAATAAATGTACTATATGTAAATATTTTTATGATAATTACTGGCTCTTGGCCGCGGTTTCGCTCGCGTGGTAGTATTATAAAATATGGATCCTTTATTTGCGCGTAAGATGAAATAACGTTAGTTTTCGGCTAGGTGGTTATTTTATCAACACCCCTTAGGACCTATATGTTGATCAGGGTAACTATGATAATAATAAACGAAACCACATCCAAATCTGTTGAGTGGTTCTCGAGCTAAAACGGAGTAGACAGACAAAGTATTCATAAGTTCGTAGTTTTGGCAGTAAGCCAAATTATCTAATTACCCATTTCAATTAAAATTTCGAAAAATTTAATTGGTTAGACCCGACTTTTTTGCTATTTTATTATCGGTATAGAGAGCTTAAAAAAATTGATTTTACCAAAATTTAGATGTGAACTTCTAGAAAACAAATGTGTAAAATGAATATTTTTATATACCTTTCTGAAGTCTAATACACGAATGTTTTGTAGTATCAATTTACGGATTATTTAATAATAAAAGCTAATAATACTCGTTTATCTACACTCAGATCGTAAATCCTGATTATGAACTTAAAAATAGTGCACAATGAAAAAATTGTGCATGGGTTTGATTGATCCGTACGACTATCATTCGAACGGTTCCCTATTTCCTCAGACATGGCAGTATGCCTTTCTACTTCCTACATAGCGTAATTGTATTTTTAACAGAAAAATCATTTTTATTGAATTATTTTGTTAAGAACTTTAGTTTTTAGGGTCCCGTATCCAAAGGGTAACCAGCGGGACCCTATTACTAAGACTCCGCTGTCCGTCCGTGCGCCCCGTCCGTCTGTCAGCAGACTGTATCTCATGAACCGTGATAGAGAGTTGAAATTCTCACAGATGATGTATTTCTGTTGCCGCTATAACAACAAATACTAAAACCGGCCAAGTGCGAGTTGGACCCGCGCACTCCCATACAACAAACGTGATTTTTTTGCAATTTTTATTGATAATCAAATCAAATAATCAAATAATTTATTTAAGGGACCATAAATAGCTTAACCTAATTCAATTTAAATTTATAAAATTAGATAAGAAGTCAATTGAATAACATAACTATGCAGGCACACAAGAGTAGACAATCATTAGGTTTACACAGGCATACCTATTTGAATATTAGTTTGCAAATGTTAAGCTTTGTAAACATGAGCCCTGAGTCCTAAGCTAGTTTGTAAACAAACTGTATTTTAGGTCTCAGTTTCTCCCCGCTTAAGATTTAGTGTAAATGCAATGCAATTTTTGCGCCCTGTTGGTTTTTAATAATATTTAGATAAATAGAATACTATAGATGTTAATCTAAATATATTTTTAAATTTTTTATTATTTGGTAACATTAAATAAATACACAAAAGTGGCAAAAGTAAAAGGAATTAGTTTAGAGTAGGTTAGCTTCAGTATCTATATAATATAGGAAACAATCAGTTACTTAGGGATTACAAGAAGTAGATAATGGTACGGAACCCTTCGTGCGTGAGTCCGACTCGCACTTGGCCGTTTTTTTTTTCGTATTAGAGACGTTCATAAATAACTATATATTTTATGCTAGAGCATAAATAGTTATGATATGAGTTCATAATCATGATTTTACGATTTGAGTGTAGATCAAATTATTCACGTCATACAAGTGTATTCAATCAGTTCGCTTTTATCAGATAGTAACTAATTGGTGTGTGGGGCCCAATCTTTTCTGACATTACACCTTGGCTTATATAACTATTACTAGTATCAACACAGAACAGATTATCAACAGTTAGGTATAGGTTTGTGGGTGTTGTTATAATTTAGATTAAATTAAAAACTTTGTGTTCACAACATTACCTACTAAGGTACCTAACCACTTTCATAAATATTCCATCTATTAAAATTAAATTCAATAACATGTTCCCAAATTAATAAATCATGGGAACATTTGATAGGCCCCGTGCGGCATTCCATCCAGCCTAGAAGTTCTCGGTTTGGGTCTTGGAAGAATTGGGACGTTATCATTATATTTTGTGAAAAGAGCAAAAAATGTTATCGATCCGTGATACTGATCACTTACCAAGCCTACAGCATGAATTGGACTGGATAAATAAATTTCACCTTGTATTTAATTATAAATTAGTAGAATTTCATCACATCAATTTTAATTTTAATTTTACCTACTTTGAATTTTCATTTCAACTTTATATGGCAATGTTCCGATTCACTAAACAGATGAAACAAAAACAAATCAAACATGTAGGTACGCTTCTGCTGTATATAATCCGTCCAACACAATTAGGCTTTTAGCTTATAGCTTTTGATAGACACGATTATTGGTTGGCCCACTGGTCTAATTGTCTTTATAGATGTATTAAACCATACATACATCTGTTAACCTACCAGTATCATCATTAGATCGCGGGCGATGACCGAACACACCAACTCCAGAATGGTACAATCGCCCCTCCTTCCATTTCACCAGCTGTCTCACTCTCACTTTCTTTAGCGCATACATTATCTATTTCACTCACACACCACGTTTTATCCTCTATTTATAACGATATTTTCATGACGAAAATTCACTAAAACAGCGAAGAACCTATTGTTTTTGGAATTTAAATGTTTTGTGACCTTCCAAGATCGTTTGTAAACAAATTTTAAACATGCGCGTGAGTCTGTCCGATCGCGTGGTTAAAAATAAACTGAATGGTAAATGAGACTACATTCTTGATAATAAATGGCTGTTCAAAAGTTGTTTGCACTGAATTTGTTGTTCATATGTGACGTCATTATTTGTGTGATTCTGATAACGGTATGATAACATTGAGCAGGGTAGTAACAATAAAGAAATAACAGATAAGGAACAGTTATATTACACAATTTATCTACAAATAATGTACGTAAATGATTACTTCATAGTTGTAAAATTTCTATTCTTCAAATTTCAATTGAAAGACGAGATCTACAACCCGGTCACAATATCTGTGCACCTGACCTCGTGACGTCATATCGGCGGTCTGGGTACGGTGTGAAAAAAAGTTTTTTCGAGAAATGTGGAGGTAAAAAAAATTTACTAACCTTTTCAAATCAATTTATTATTGATGAAGGGTTTGTTATTAAAAAACAATAATTTTGATTACAAAAACATTTATTATTTAACTCAGTCTCTATAAATTATTGACTCTATGCCTGACATTGTATCTTCCTCACTCTCACTTTCTGAACTCGCCGAACTGTCTTCCCCTAGTGATATTAAAAGTTGTGTGATGTTGTCATCTGCTAGATGATCCTTTTCCCAGTATTCTCGCTGTAGTCTCTCCACGTGATTCACTTCTTTTTTCCAGTCAGCTGAGGTAATTGACTGATTCGCTGTGTATTGTTTTTCCCATGACTTCAGTTTAACAGCTACAACAATTTTAATAACAACCAAACCAGTCCAAACTTAACAGTAAACAGTCTAAACTTAACAATAAACATTAAAAAACAAAACAACAATAAAGCGAAAATATCAAAATTATCGGGACGTGTAGCGGCAATGAAGATGCTAACCGTACTGTCGCACCGGGGAGTGCGCGGAGAGGTGACAGGGGAAGCGGGAGAGGCGCCACATTCCAGCGAGGTGCACAGATACTGGGACCGGGTTATATCTTGTTCCTAACTGGGGTGGATAAAATGAAATTCTTGAATAATAGGAATAACAGGCCGAGGTTTTCGTTCAATATTTTCAAACAATACAGCTACGGAATATTTTTTATTAATATTACATGGATTTCCATCAAATATAGTTTTTGAGGTAGAATGGAGAATGGTTTGGTTTTACTTAAATATTTTAAAATAAAATGTTTCAAATGCAAAATGATGATTCCTAGAATAATGATTATAATCATTATTTATGTATTCAACACATTTCAAAACTTGCACAAAACAGGCAAATTACGTGTTTAAGCATTTTTTGTCCTCTAAGAAACTTTATTAAATTCCGTAATATTTGCACATTTAACCTATTACTTTGAATTATGTATGTTTTAAGCATTTTGGATCTTTTATGAAATTTTCTTCATTTTTCCCGCAATATTGCATATTTACCTATTACTATTAATTATTGCTGTGTTCATTTCAGACAGGAGACAGCAAAGACTAATCGTAGTGGTTCAGTTTAAGAGTATGGCATAGGCTAGGAAAAAATTCATTACCCGTCTAAAAGGGCCGATGTCAAATACTTTATTAGCTTTTGATAGAGGCGATTATTGGTTAGCTAATTGACCTATTTGTCTAGGACGCGTAATACTAAGCCATCAAAAACAAAACTTGTAAAAAAAACCAAGTCTCGCAACTTGGTTCTTCTACCGTAAAAAGTTGTGAGATCCATGTAAATCCAAGTCGGTTTTTTTATTCAGTCCCTACTTATGGGACCTTCTGTCTTAAGTTATTACATAATTAGCTAACCTAACAACATCTTGTAATGACCATATCCATATTAAAAATCTTTTATAATTTAATAAATAGATTGATTAGTTTTTCCTTCATTTATATACTAAACACTAATTGTATTCCAAATTTGAAGCTTCTATGTCTGCTAGAAGTGCCTTAGAGTTTTGATGATCGGTCAGTCAGTCAGTAAGTAAGCGAGTGAGTGACAAAATTGAGGAACTTTGACTAGTTATAATTCCTAAACTACTGGTTCAAATTGAATGAAATTTTAAATATACCGTGTTTATAATATACAATGCTTGCTTGGTTACTGAAAATTCAGGCTTCTACCTATAGTTTTATCCACAACGAAGTTATAGGTTGGTCGAAAATGGCCTGAACTGCTTCGAGAAAAGGATAGTACGGCCGTGCCGCATTTTAGCTCGACTTGGCGGGGGCATTACCGTGCCCCCAAATAACTACGCGCAAAATATCAGATCGGAGGGTTTTTAGCTAATAATTTTTAACTATTCGTAATAGTTTGTCTATGCTAATACTGAAATATTTTGTGGGGAAAAAATATTGGATTTACTTAGAAAACCTTTATATTCCTATTACCTATTTTATGAAAAAAAAACAAAGTTGATTTCTTAGCCGCGTTCTTGAAACGAACGAACGTTTGAAAACTTTTGGTTGGAAAACATATATTTTTTGACAAAAGTATAAATCACAGTACATTGTTTATACGTGGATCACCTAAATAATAAATCAAATATATTTATTTCATTATTAAGGTAGTCCTAACTTATTAAAAAAAAAAACCTCGAAAATCTGGCTTTGTTCATATTCTGGCTCAGGTACAGCCTTAATTACCTTTCACCCTCTTAATTCTCATTACCGAACAAATAGATCGCTGTAAATTGGAGCTAGCATCGATACATATATACATATAACACACCTGTCTCCCAGAGGAGTAGGCAGGGACTACAGATTTCCATCTGCTACGATCCTGACACACCATCCATTGCTCGGATCCATCTTACAGATTAAACGTTAAAAACTAAATAATGTGCCAACCTTTTCTTCTATTTGGATTACTAAACAAGCAAAAAAATTGATGGATCTTTATCATAACAAAATGTATGAAGCTTTGGTATTACAAAATGTATGCAGCTTTATTATTAGTACTGTGCATAAAGTCCATGAAATAAAGTCCATGAATGTTTAAAGTTATTAATTGCTCCATAATTATTCGTTATCTATATTTAATCAGGTAATGATCACAGAACAGAAATAAAGCATTAGCGTTTTACACCAACACAAAATATTCTGATTATTATTTTTATGTAAGCCTCAGTTGTGATTGTCTAATAGTTTTATACAAGCTACATGCACTTAGTTCACCTTCGATTCTGCTCAGATGGAGTTTCCATTCAGATAAAGTTGGATGATTATTGATTCTTTCTATAAAATTACTGTAAGAAAACAACTTTTTTTGCTTGCTTTATATTGTAAGTAACATAAAGTAAAAAAAACTGTGATTTTTATTTATATATAAACACCAAAACTTACAAAACAATGCACGTCTACAACAAACGGACTTCATCAGATAGACTTAAAGAATAAGGGATAAAAAACGTGGTGCTTACCTATTCTGTATAAAAAATTAATGATAAAAATTCAGTCACATTAAGTTGTAAGATAGTAAAAAAATAGACAAACAGTTAAACAGTACCTTTTCGTTATAGACAAAAATACACGGTATAGGGTAATCTAACATTTTCCATTAATTCCCGTTTTGACTCCGGAAGTTAAGATTAATTTTAACAAGTATTTAGATTCGCTGTCCCGGGTTGATGATAGCCAGGGATATTTATCTAAAATGAAGTCTTAGAATTTTGCTTTCCAAAAAAAAAAAAATGTATCCGCGAATTCGTGAGCCAATTTGGCTGACTATTTCTAATAAATTTATGAATAAGATCAAATATTTTGGTGATGAGAGTTGTTTACATGGAGTTGGATATGTGTTTTCGATGAAACATATTCCATTTTTTAAACGGTAAGGCAGAATAATGAAATTTTCCCCCCCCACCGATTGTTAGTTCTTCGGCAGATATTGACTAGTCCACTGCCATTAAAAAACCACAGTGATATAAGCTCAATCTTTTTATCAAAATTGTATTATTTTTTGAACTGCGGAATGTAAGGAATACGCACTACTATTTTTTTTTTTAATCCCTCCATCCATCCATCAGCCTGTTTCGTCCACTGCTGGACATAGGCCTTTCCAGGATTTCGCCACTCTTGGCGGTCCTTCTGGAAGAAATACCCATACTCACACACGCTGGGCAGGCGGGTTGGTGAGCGCGGTGCCGAAACCCTCGCACCAGTGACGCCGCTGCCCGTCACCAGTCTGTTTTATATAAGGCTCAGCAATTGGGGACGGATAAACCGCCATTCATCGGTCCCAGGCAATGGTGGGCCGCCTGGTTTTGCCTAAGAGCTGATCTCTTACTCTCCCCCGAATAACTTCAGGAGGATTTGCGAGTAAGATGGTGGTACCTCCATAATCGTAAACAATGTTAAAAGAAAAAAAGCCGTTCTTAAAAGCACCTAACATCAGCCTTCGCTCTCGTTTGTTTTCACAGATTCCCCTAAGACTCATGTCAATTGTTTGACCTGGAAATGTTTGGTGTATCATTATTAAACATAATTTCTCAACACAGATTGTTTTGGCTTCTGATGCTCATACTATGCGGATTAGGAGCAGCGGTCATACTTCGTGGCACGTTGGAGTTCATCGCTGAAGGGACAGTTTCTTTCTCGGTGGAGACTACCTTCTTGGACTTTGATACCGCCTTCCCAGCTGTCACTGTCTGTGAATCCAAAAAGAATGCCAAACGCATAAGAGCGTTTTTGACGTCGTGAGTACTCGTATATCTTTAAAGATCCATGGAGCTACAATATATATGATTGTATAAATAGCAGTGGTAAAGAAATAATCAGAACTAACCTTTGCCCACGGTTACGCTCGCGTTATTTTCAATCGCTGCCCCGTTTTCACCTTGGCGGTATTTTATGAACACCCCTTATAGCCTATATGTCGATAAGGGTCACTAAGATGGTAATAAATAAAATGGCAAAAAAATGGGTTCTCGAGTTAAAACGGAACACAACTTAAATTTTAGTCTATGCTTACATACAGACAGAAAGAATTAAAAAAAAAATTGTTTTGGGCTCTGTACAATAACACATTTTAACACCATTTCAATTACAATTTAGCAAAAATATTAATTCTTTGTAATTTTTATCAATCTTATGGTAACTCAGGAGACCAGTTTACCTTCTAATTACTATACGCAGTAAAACCATGGCCTTCCCTGATTAAAGTGCAATCTTTTGGCGGTGGCAGCTATTTTAGGCGCCAGTTTTGCCAACATAAACAGCAATCTAAGACTTTCAAACACGGGTTTATTTATCACGGCAAAATTTAACAAATATATTATAATTTTCATATTCGATAGCAAAAATTTAGCCAGGATACAGAAAATTTTTTTAGTACGATAAGCTGAATAAGATAACAATTAAGAATATTAACGAGAAGGAATTATATTTATTTAGGTTGCGGTAGATACTTGTAGAAGGACAGTTAATATTTAGGGGACAGTTGAAAAATATATGGTCCAGAGCCGTCTTCGAGAATTTGATAGCTAAAAACATCTGTTTAGTAAAAATGACAGCATTAGAATTGTATATTTTAAAAAGCAAAAGGTGTAAGAAGTCTGGGATTTTTTCGTTTTGTAAAAGAGAATATGTACAGACACGATTTGATTTAACTAAGACTAAGTTTATAAGACCTCTCTTAGTGCCACATTTCGGTACTCTAGGACAAATCAACTTGATTTACGGACCTATGTATTCTGATGGTGACATACGTGTTTCTACAGGCGGAAGAAAAGTATTTCTATAATTAAGGAAATTAAACATCTAAGCTTATAATAACGGTTTACATTTTAGGAAAAATCTCGCGATGTCTTTAAATAAATTTTACGAAGATATCTGCTACTGGCAAAGTGAGTTCTGTCGTTCATGTCAAGCTTGCACAAACCAAGCAAGCCCAGAACATTGTTCAAATGATATTCAAGAAATGGTTGAAGACTACAGGATGAAATGTGAAATGGTTCTATCCAATGATTGTCAGTGGGGTGACACTCCCTTTTCTTGTTGTGACAGGCAAGTTATCTCTTTTATCTACATAAGCTGTAAACTGAGTTGTGTCCTACCTTCGAGGGGTTAAGTTTTAAACGCAAATATTATTCAACAAAAAATTTGAAACTGCAGTAATTCTAGTATTTAATTCATACATACATCTTTTTTAATGTGATTTTTTTTCTCTTACGTAATTTCCCGCACAATCTTATCTACCTATTACCAACAGGTTTACAAGCTGTATACATATTTTGTTATGTGAATGTTTTTCTCTAACATAATTTCCCGCACAATATTTTCTATTACCAATAGATTTACAAGCTGTATACATCTTTTGTTATTTGAATGTTTTTGTCTAACATTATTTCCCGCATAATCTTTTCTATTACCAACAGATTTACAAGCTGTGTATAATCCTTTGTTATGTGAATGTTTTTCTCTTACATCATTTCCCGCACAATCTTTTCTATTACCAACAGATTTACAAGCTGTATACATCTTTTGTTATGTGGTTGTTTTTGTCTTACATAATTTCTCACACAATCTTATCTATATTACCAACAGAATTAAAAGCTGTAAATTACTTCTGTTTGTAGTCGAGTCTCAACAGCTACGGGTGTTACCTGTAGTGAATATTTATGAATAAGTTAAGAACTTAACAAAATAAGCTTTTTACAGGTTTCGGCCAATACAAACTGAGTATGGAGTCTGTTTCGTGTTCAACTCTATTCTCACTGACGACAAAACTCACGTGAGATATTTGAATCGACGCACCGGCCTCAAAGCTCTACAATTTACAGCCGCCGTTGATCATATTTCAGTTAGTTATTGCTTAATTAAAGTACAAGTTTTGACTTGTTTACCACCTTACACAATTACGATATTTACAGGTGAAGATCCATTCTCCCGATGACGTAGTTTATGCTGACTCAGATAAAATTGATATACCCTCAAATAAACAGTTTGAAATTACTTTAAAAGTAAGTACTAAATACTTTTTTTTGTGAGAACGGTTCCCTACCATATCTCCATTGATTAGACACCAGCACCTCTAACATGAAGGACTATATCGAGCTCGGTAGCGCTCGATACAATGCTCAGTCTCACTCTGTTGATTTCAAATAATTCAGTTCAATATAAATAGATCTACCTAAGGAGGGACATATAGTGGTATATTGAGCTGTCAAAGCTTGATATGGTCTAGCATGCATGCCAGGTACCCAGCAATAGCAATAGATAGGCCAGCTTTTTTATCTTACAACAATTTTCTTTCGGACCCATTACGATTATTTTGCTAAGATAATTTTCTTGGCCGTTTTTAAGGTGCTGTTATTTTGTTGTTTATACTCGTAGCTTTTTACACGACTGAGTTCTACACTGAAATCCGAATTAAATCTCTATTCCGGCAGTCGTGTTTTAATGTGTTTTATTTTTATTTTTTATTTAATATACTTATTATACCTACATAAATTATGTATTTTTACTAATTATAGTATATTTCGCCTCGTGTTAGTTCATCAGGTGAAATAATATAGACATTTCATAGTTAAATGAATGACGAGGATGACAGTGAAAATACAAAATACTGGTCAAGTGCGAGTAGAAATCGCACTCTGAGGGTTCCGTAGCATTCAAATAAATTAATTGAGTTTCAATAATTGAAACGAAAATTAAACACCTATCATTACCGACAAGAAAATGCAAAATTAAGTTGGTCAAATATTCGGGTACGTAGTTCTCCCTAAAACTACACACATTATAGATCGGTCTTTTTAGTATTTTTTGTTTTAATAGAGTATATTATGGCATATTTATGATACACAAAAGTTCCAGTTTAGTTACTTTACCCAGTAACAAAAATGCTCTAAAATTCTCAACTGTGGGGGCCCACTTATTAACTTAAAAAAACAATATATATTTATTGTACTCTGATCAATGAGCTCTAGATAATGAATGTCTAGAGATCCCCCCGCATTGGGTAAGAAAATTTTGTTTTTGCTTTTTTTTTCATGTATCTTTCTGAAAAGTAATTTAATTTAATACTCATTTTTGGGTCAATATTCAACACAAAATATCCAAATTCCAGATCAGAAATTTATTTCGTCAACAAGCTAGAGATCCATGACTTACGGACGGACAGATAGACAGCAGAGTGACATTAAGGGCTTCGTTTTGCCCTAGGGGTAGGGAATCCTAAAAAAGAAACAAGAAGACTATTATTGACCCTAAAATGATAAAGTTATCCTCTACACACCCGTGAACCGAACTACTGCTACTAAAAGAGTCTAAAAGCACTATTGGCAGTTGTTGAATAAATGGATTACGAATATCTATCTCACATTAATAGTAGATTGTTATCCAAGGGAGGTAAGCGATTAATTGCACCTGAGAAATTTAGGCGCACTAGCGAGCGAAGCGACCGAGGGTGCATATAGTTCGAGGGTGCAATTGATCACTTACGCCCGTGTGTAATACTCTACTTTTCATCACTAATGCGAGGAAAAAATACTTACATTATTATAACATGATGATTAACTGCACCTGTACCTACTTGTTTGTTTCACAGTAATTATATTTATCCAACTTTACACTATTATCAGGGGTCTATTAAATAACTAATGTAATAACACTTTAGTGCAGGATATAAAAATTAATTTGAGGTGCAATCAATGAAATATGTCGTTAATCAATTATGAAATTATGTTTGCAACAACGTTTTTCAACAAGATAATTTTACTGCCCCTATTTTATTTTCATGTGACTTCTTCTTTTTTTGGCCAGTGTAATTGTTTTAAAAATAAAACTAATTTAGCTGTCGTTTTAAGTCATAAACGTCCTTTAATGATTTTATTTAGCATATTTACATAATAATAATATATGAATAAAACACAGAATAACAACATAAAAAGGAAATAGGCAGAACAGATATTTTCAATTGTCACTTGGCGAGACGAGTGATTGACTACATAGTTAGTGACTGTAAGGGACACCCGTTTGATATTCAATTGTACATACCTCCCTAGGTAGGTAAATCTGGGGGGACGGTGGTGCCCCCGCCAAGTCGAGCTAAAAAGCGGCACGGCCTATATTTACTATCCTTTTCTCGAAGCAATTCAGGCCATTTTCGACCTCTTATAACTTCATTGTGGATAAAACTAGAAGCCTGAATTTTCAGTACCCAAGCAGGCATTGTATAAACACGGTATATTTCAAATTCCATTCAATTTGAACTAGTAGTTTAAGAATTATAAGTAGTAAATTTTCGATTTTGTCACTCACTCAGCACTCACTCCCTGACTGACTGACCGATCATCAAAACTCTAAGGCACTTATAGCAGACATAGAAGCTTCAAATTTTCAATACAATTAGTGTTTAGTGTATAAATCAAGGAAAAACTAAAATATTTTGCAATCTCGGCCCAGTATTCTAGATACAACAACTGCATAAATAACTTTGTAATTTTATATAAATATATAGGATTACAAAGTTACATTATCAGTTGTAAGTAGAAAGTAAAGAATCTAAATTTATATAACATGTATTACTTGTGAGATGCATTGTGTTTTCATGCGATGGCCAAGTCAATCTATTTATTTAAAACATAAAAGATTTTTAATATTGATATGGTCACTATAAGATGTTGTTAGGTTAGATAATTATGTAATAACTTAAGACAGAAGGTCCCTTATGTAGGGACTGAATAAATTAACCGACTTGGATTTACATGGATCTCACAACTTTTTACGGTAGAAGAACTAGGTTGCGAGACTTGGTTTTTTTACAAGTTTTGTTTTTGAGGGCATCTCCTCCCGTACTTCGAGTTATATATGACTTACTTTCAGAGCATTAGTGATGAAAACGATCAAATATATTAAATTGTTCTATCAGTCTATCAAAGACCGATGTCCAGCAGTGGACTGCTAAGACCAATGATGTTTATTGATCCAGGCAGAACAAACAGTGAGTGAGCAATCAGTTCAGTCGGTGCCGGCTGGACTTCGCGGCTGTCTATTGAGCAACGAGCGGCCTGCGTGGGCGCAGACGTGGCCCTTCACCCGATACTCCCACAGCGCTTGCAACTGGTACTGTAGGATCATGGCCGAGATCGAAGTCTGCAACTGCACTCATCACTTTGAACCTGAGATAGGTAATGTATTGGTTTGGCAGCTGTGAGCTTCCTGTATAATTTGGTGTATAATTCTTGCAATCTACGAAGACTAATCTGCTTTTTTCGTATGCGTATAACATGCAGATACATAGGTAACACTAAAAGTTTCCGGAACTGGCCACTTACATAAACAATATTTAAAAATTTATTGCAACATTTGAAAATAGAACTCTTTGGCTGTAGAATGCAGTTTGTTTCATCTGACTGTCTTTTGTTTTTACCTTGTGGCGCCATTTAAAAAATTGTGTGTCTGCATCAACATGGATTTAACTCGGGAAAATTTTCGTAGTATGATTTTCTACGATTTTAAGTGTAATTTGACAGCTCAACAGAGCATCGCTCGGCTTGAAACAGCTTTTGGCAATGAAGCACCATGCAAGACGACTGTTTATAGCTGGTTTGCAAAATTCAAGCGTGGTCGTATCAATCTCAGTGACGAATCTCGCGATGGTCGGCCGTCCACCGCTGTGACCAACAAAAACATCGATGCTGTGCGCCGTATAATTGAAACAGACAGGCATGTGACCTACCATGAAATTCGCGCATCCTTATAAATAGGCATGAGTCAAATACAATCAATCCTACACAAACATTTGGGTGTGAGAAAGCTGTGCTCGCGGTGGATCCCACACAACTTGACCGAGGCTCAAAAAACGGACCGCGTCACTTGGTGCAGTGCCATGCTTACCAGATTCAACGAAGGTGCGTCAAATTTGGTGTGGGACATAGTAACAGGTGACGAAACATGGATTTATTGCTACGATCCCAAAACAAAGCAGCAATCGAGCGTATGGGTCTTTCAAGATGAGCCGAAACCAACCAAAGTGGCGCGCGTGAAAAGTGCATCTAAGCGGATGATTGCTTCTTTTTTTAATAAAACTGGACACGTGGCTACTGTTGCTTTAGAGAATCGTCGTACCGTGAATAGTGACTGGTACACGACCATTTGTTTGCCGGAAGTTATTGACGAACTCCGTAAAAATAACCGTAAACGCCGTATCATCCTGCACCACGACAATGCTAGTTCTCACACGGCCAGACAGACAAACGACTTTTTGAAGACGAAAAATGTAGAACTCATGAGTCATCCTGCATACAGTCCCGACCTGGCACCTTGTGACTTTTTTCTGTTCCCAAAAATTAAGAACCAATTACGCGGTCAACGATTTTCATCACCAGAAGAGGCTGTCGAGGAGTATGAAAAACACGTTTCAGAGGTCACCACAGGGGAGTGGCACAAAAGTTTTCAAAACTGGTTTGATCGAATGAAAAAGTGCATAGACGCCAAGGGAGATTATTTTGAAAAACAATAAATTAATTTTGTACCTTTAATAGTATTTTTTCATATTCATTCCGGAAACTTATAGTGCGTCCACGTATGTCTGTGTTTATGTATGATACGCTCCGGCAGGCACACACACTAGCGCAACGTGCATATACACGACATAAAGGCACTCTATTCGCCCCAACGCCCATACTAGCGCAGTTCGCTGATAATATCCTTATTTATAGGTACTTGCTTATTATTTTTTATTTTTCAACATATCCCATACAATATTCATGACTTGAACCTAAAACATTCATCAAAATCAAATACATAATATTCTGATGAATGTTTATGTACCGTAATGTCCTAGAAGCGATACAACAAATCAAATAATTTTAGGTTCACAGCATAGTATTTTTTATACTATTCAAAAATATTTTTGTTTCATTCCGATTTTTGGGATATTTCTCCTGAAATCATAGGAACCATAAACCAAACTCGAGTTTTTTCAAAACATGAATGTTGTCTCGCGTTAGCTTGCCTCTCACACCGTGTACGGTTAGTTCCGTACGAGCTCGGGAAATGAACGTTCGGGCCAACCAATAACAGTCAGTCAGTGCTCTATAATCCGAAGTTGAATGTAGAATGGAATAGCAAGCATAGCAACCCCGTACGCGACTGACTTCAAGCCACCGACTTCAGGCATCTTAATACAAGTAGATCAGATTAGTCGGCGCGAATCGCAAGTGTGTTGTCTGTTATAGATAAATATATTTTATCTATAATTTACAATTATATGTTTTATAACTCGTAGCTTTCAATCGCGTGAAAGCGTTTTTAAATGTTTGAGTAGTATCGACAGTTTTCGGCTTGGCCATTATTTTATGAACACTTCTTATAGTCTATTTGCTGACCAGGGTCACTACGATGATAATACAGAAAACCGCATCAAAATCCGTTGTGTGGTTCTCGAGATAAAAGAGAACGTACACAAACTGTAGTTTTGGCTCCAGTACGATTCTAATAAGAAATAACACATTTCAATTGAAATTTCGAAAAAATATTCACTGTACAAAACGACTTTTCACTATTTTATTTATGTATAGATAGATAGCGAAATACATCGCTTTGGATACTCAAAATATTATTAGTGCATTGAAAACTAGAAAAGTTCAATTAGAATTTTTTTTCATAATATTTATCTACTATAAATTTGTTACTAATTGATTTTTTCTGTAATAGGTATATCACTTTATGCTTTTTGAAACTATTTCAATTGTTTAATAATTCGATTTTTTTCAGAAGGTGTCAATAAATGTGATTTTAAAGGACTCTGGTGCTTGTCTACAAAGAAATATATATTAGTAGGTAAAAAAAACATTTTACTTTGCTAAGTAGTCAATAAATATGTTATGTACTCGTGACTCGTGACTGTATATTACGGTGATTCAAATTTTCACTTTTTTCCGTTTTACTACGGGGCACCCCCTCAATGTGTTCTATCTAGCTAAAAACAAATAAAGTATTTTTTTCATATTTTTTTAAAGAAATTTAGGGGTCGCTACCACAGTTTTAAAAATTTAAATCTCCATTTATAGAGCGTAGAAACTTAGAAACGTAGATAATAGAACACTATTGCATTTTTAAACTTTCTCTACTTCACCCTGCTTTTTTGTCAAAACAGAGCAAAATTTTTGCAAAATGGGAGTTTACGTTACGTTACGTTAAGTGCTGTTTTTTAAACTTTCAAGAGTGATACACAGATATTTTTTTGAGATGTAAAGTTTTTCATTATCTTCGTTTAAAAAGGATGATTTAAATTTTTTATTTAATCGCTTAATGTATGGGGATTTTTAGGTGGTAGAGCTAATGCCGGGCTCGACTGTGGAGGTACCACCATCTTACTCGGAAATCCTCCCGAAATTATTCGGGAGAGAGTAAGAGGACAGCTCTCAGGCAAAAAAACCAGGCGGCCCACCATTGCCTGGGACCGATGGATGGCGGTATATCCATCCCCAATTGCCGGGCCTTATATAAATCAGACTGGTGACGGGCAGCGGCGTCACTGGTGCAAGGATTTCGGCACCGTGCTCACCAACCCGCCTGCCCAGCGTGTGTGAGTATGGGAATTTATTCCAGGAGGACCGCCAAGAGTGGCGAAATCCTGGAAAGGCCTATGTCCAGGACGAAAAAGGCTGATGGATGGATGGGGATTTAAATTTTAAAAACTGTGGTAGCGATCCCTAAATTTCTTTAAAAAAGTATGATAAAAGTACTGTATTTGTTTTTAGCTACATAGAACACATTGAAGGGGTGCCCCGTAATAAAACGGAAAAAGGTGAAAATTTGAATCACCCTACTGTATATATAATACATAATGTAAGTATATAGAGTGTTTTGTCTTAATAAATACTTATAATAGTTTTGCGGATTTTTCCGAAAACTTTGATTCATGATATCAATCCACTACGATTTCCAGATGCAAAATGTCCTTGTGCAATGTCTTGTGATGAAGTAGAGTACACAGAAATACACAGATTTGTTACGTAAGTAAATCTACCTCAGTATTGTTATAGTAAGTGGTGTGAAGTTATGATCTCCCATGAAGTTTTATTTTTTCATGTTAAATATCCATCTTCATTAAGTATTTGTACAACAAAAGCTTTTTATCGTAACTTGGTTGCTTTTGATTCGGCCCTTTTCCATAATATGTTGCCAATTTGGGGGACACAGGTTCCTCTAGGGTAGCCCGGTCTAGCTTTACCTTTACTTGGCATTATATTTATTTATGGACTATTCAGTTTATTTATCAACTTATTTATTAATCATGTATAATAATATTCTTATTCCAATAAGTCTTTATTTTATGCATATGTATAACTTTATTAGCCCAACTTAAATACTTATATATATTTTTTATATATTTCCCGTTTCGTCATGTTATATTGTTTTTATAAAGATTAGATATGGCATGTAAAATGTATACTTTATGTATCTATTTTACCTACAAATAAACATTTTGAATTTTGAATCCCTTTTAATATTGAAAGTCTTTGCTTCCATTTGCGAACACTAATGTATATTTTTTTCCCTTATTTTACAATAATAATAATGCCCTAAATCGGACAAAAACAAGGTTCAAAATATCTAGAAAAAAATTATACTTCTTGCATTACTTTATAAAATAAAGACCAACATCAATAAAAAATACTTTAAAGTTTTATCGTGACTTCAGAAAAATTAAATTAGGTAATTCAGGAAAAACTCGAATAGCATTGCCGCATTCTATGTAGTAGGTATTGTGAATTAATTCCAGCAATATTCAGTCTAGCAATCCATAAGATTATCACATCCATGCATTCAAATTTAAACATGTGGTACCTAGATGACGGTACCTTAGGAGGGGATTCTAAAACTGTACTGAATGATTTAAGAGACCTATCAGAAAAATTTCGTCTGATCGGGCTGGAACTAAATAGCTCCAAGTGCGAGATATTTATCACCGATACTGTCCCTGATACCCAAAAAACCTCAATTTATGATGATTTCAATTCCTTAGCTCCCAATATAAAGATTTTGGATAAATGCTCACTTCGCCTCCTAGGAGCGCCAATCTTGAAAGATTCCATGCCTCAGTTTTTAGACAATGAGAAATCAAAATTCTTTGACACTATTCCACATCTCACAAAAATAAATTCACACATGGCTTTCCAAATATTAAGATATTGTCTGTTCGTTCCCTGCTTGACTTTTGTTTTAAGAAGCAGCCCTATGTTTAAATTAAAAAACTTGCTATCCACAGTAGATTCACTAATTCAAGTAGCTTTAACTCGAGTACTGAACCTTCCCATTACCGATCGTTGTTGGCTTCAGGCTTCCCTTCCCATCAGATTTGGGGGGCTTGGAATAAGAAAAGTGTCCGATGTCGCGCTACCTGCCTTTTTGTCTTCTATTCACAGCACTGAGACCTTGTATAAGAAACTTATTCAGCCTTCTTTGGTTGATATTGAGGTCTCGTGCTGTGATGAAGCCAAACAGGCATGGTCAGTGGCCTGCCCGTGTGAGGACGACCCCGATAACTTTTCATCGCAGCGGCAGTGGGATGAGCCTTGTTGCAAATTGCAACAAAAAAAACTGCTTGCCTCAAGTAGGAATATCACAGAGCGAGCTCGGCTTCTTGCTGTGGCAGAGCACGAGTCGGGTCTCTGGCTCCACTCCCTCC
This sequence comes from Ypsolopha scabrella, assembly GCA_910592155.1. Classification (NCBI taxonomy): domain Eukaryota; kingdom Metazoa; phylum Arthropoda; class Insecta; order Lepidoptera; family Ypsolophidae; genus Ypsolopha; species Ypsolopha scabrella. Next base: position 8,620,590 of record OU342968.1, on the reverse strand, counting down.
CATCCGCCAACATCGGGACACTATTAGACGATCGGTCCTTCACCACGGCCGTCGGTCTGCGAATAGGGGCTTCATTAACTGAACCTCATCACTGCCCTTGCGGGGCTAGCGTTTGTCGGGCCGGACTCCATGGACTTTCTTGTCAGCGCAGTGCCGGCCGCTTGTCTCGCCATGCAGCCCTCAATGACGTTATCCGAAGGGCCCTTGTCTCCGTCGATGCTCTGGCTACTCTTGAACCACCCGGAGTAGTTCGCGATGACGGTAAGAGGCCTGACGGTATGACGTTAATACCGTGGAAGCATGGGAGGCCGCTCGTATGGGACGCAACCTGCGTGGACACGCTGGCGCCCTCTCATGTTTCCATGAGTAGTAGGGCTGCTGGTTCGGCGGCGGCCGCTGCTGAGCTCTCCAAGGGGCGTAAATATGCGGCAATAGGTTCAAGCTACATGTTTACGCCTTTTGGGGTTGAGACAATGGGAACATGGGGTCCAGAGGCGCGACAATTTATCAAGGACCTCTCTGTCAAGCTGATAGATACCAGCGGCGACCGGCGGGCTGGCTCTTATCTGGGCCAGCGTATAAGTCTTGCCATACAGAGAGGTAACGCGGCCAGTATTTTGGGTACCCTCCCGCAGGGCAGTGATCTGGAGGCAATCTTTTTTTTGTGATTGTTATGTGTGTACAGGTTTGCGTTTTTTTTTTTTTTTTTTTTTTAGGTTTATTTAGTTTCTGTTATTACATCTTCTGTTTTATTTATAGTTAGTTTATTTAAGTTTTTGCTATAAGATGTTTAGTTTAGATATAAAATGTTATTTAAGTTAGAATTTGGGTATAATAATATTTTGCTTTGTTAAATGGTCAATCCTAATTAAAACATAAAATTGACAAAATATGTTTCAGAATCATAACATAAACAAAACAGTTGATTTATAGTTTTTTTGCACTACGTAAAAGTAACAAAGGTTTTCCGTGCACGGAAGTTGATTAGAGCGAGATAGACAGTAAAAAAACCGAAGCATTAGAGCAGGACTTTCTTAAAGCAGCGCCGACCATAAGAGTCAATAAACTCACATAAGTTTGTCTTCAATAATAAAAAAAATACTCCTTTTTTCAGGAGTAGGAACTCAGGAGAATCCAAGGACACGGTAGTGACGGTCCGCTTGGCGCAGCTGCCTTCCTCGAGGGTCAAACGGCATGTCATACGAGACATGCTGAGCTTTGTTGGTGAATACTCGCTTTGGTACCGTGGACTTAGAATAAAATATAAATAATTATTTGTCTCAAACATGCTAACAAAAGATATGAGATTACAATATTAGTTTAGCATGTAGCAGAAGGTATTTAAAATAATTAAGATTATTACTTATTACAGTCATAAAAATTACAATACAATTTAAATATTAATATTAGTTTAGTGACCATTGCCATAGTAAAAACAGAATAGTAGAACAACTCCCGCGCCGTGCGAGTCTTAAATGCCTACTACTGCTACAGGACTATCAATTTATTTTTCAATGCAAGTGCTCGTAAAGTTCTGTTTTATATGCGTCTAATCCGTTGTCAAAGTCAACTTTACCGCACTAGTGTTTAATGTTTTCATTTTTTTTTAGTTTCGTTCTCCTACATAGTGGGAAGGCAAATGGAACTTAGCTCATACAGCCATGTCTGAGGTATGTTTTATTTTTTTAATTTATCAAAAACAGTTGCCAGTGTTATCTTGTGTACCATAGATATACATGACAGAAATGAGCTGGGTACATAGCATAGTAGATCTGAGATAGTAGACCATATCGAGCTTTGACGGCTCGATATACACTGTCCGTCCCTCTTTAGGTAGATCAAAAGCGTGAGTCAGAGCCCTGTATCAAGCGCAATCGAGCTCGATATGGTTTGCTATGCTAGACTAGTGTTTCAGTTTGATGCGTTCGTAGGCTGATGAAATGAAAACTGTTTAGACGACATTTTGCGTAGGTAGTAACTTTACGAATTGAAAATTCTGATGAAACATAATCAATCATTTAGTGCCTGATTTTTCATTTTTCATTTCTTTTGATAATATATGTATTTACGGTGACTTTAATTTATACCCCCAAACTCTTATTAGAGGCTTGGTAAGTGATCAGTATCACGGGTCGATAACAGTGTTTGCTAATTTCGCAAAATAAAATCTTGACGTCTCATCGTAATTGACTCGGGGCTGGGCTTGCGTTTGTAAGGAACACGAAAAGAACAATTTACGAATTTCACAAAAAGGGTAATTGAATCTTGTTACTGAGCACTTACCGAGTCTTCAGTAACAATTTGGCTGAATAAATTTAAGTCACCTTATAAAGGTAACAAGAAGGATGTGGTTAAAATAAACTTCTTGGTAGGTAACCCCATTTAATCGTAATATGAATAAGAACTTTTTCATTATAATGCCAAAAGACAAAAAGTTTGAAGTTCGCAAAATGATACTGGCCACTTGCATTCTCGGTACAATATTTAAGAAAAATACAATGTTATCGATCGGTCTTCCTTGATAAAAACATTCTTTGTTTGTATCCAAAGAATAGACAATATCGGGCAGCCATTTTTGTTTACATTATTATGTAGAATAAGCTGGTGGGAGTCGAATTCATGTTATGTATAACTGAAAGCAGTCTTCGAACGCATCAAACTGAAAGCAGCTTAATTCCGTCAAGTCGGCAACTTGCGTGCAAAGAAAAAGAAAAAGAATGCCCGCCTAAAGTTCATTTTGGAGTACCTATTTATTGTTTCTTTGTTTATTTAATTACAATTAATTTATTTACTCCCACTATGCATTGAAAAACGTAGTATGATACTCGTGCGTAAGGGCAATAACTTACTCGTAACGTTTAAAACACTCTCTTATCGCTCGTGTTTCAAATCGTTCCTCGTACAAGCTATTGCCTCCTTTACGCTCTCGTAGCATAAACTACTATTGACAGTGGCAGGTAATTTACGTTTCATATAAATAGAAGACAAATTACGGGTTTTGCAAAAAAAAAATGCAGGGTTGTTACAACCAACTTGTTGTTCAAAAAACATGGGGAACTTTTTCTCCTCACGCACAGTTCGAAATTAAAAATTAAATATTTTTTTTTGTATGGAACAAATCACGTTATTTTTTTCACGACTAGTTCAAACTGTCAAACTTCCATTGATTTCTAGGTATAGCAGGACCCAAGGTGGGCAAGATGAACTACAGCACGCGCGCATCGACTTGCACGTTTGGCCGCTACATATAACGTGTGTTTTTTTTAGAGGTATAGAACTTTGAAATGGAATAAAACAAAGATGTTTTTTTTTATTGATATGAAATTTATTTTATTCGAAAGACAATCTTCTGGCATTATAATTTAAATATGACTTCTGGCATATGTCCGCCACGGCTGGCTCGGACGTAGTCTAAACTGGAGTTCCAATTTTCGATGACTTTTTCCAACATTTGTGGCCGTATATCGGCAATAACTCGCCGAATGTTGTCCTGCAAGTGGTCAATTGTTTCGGGCTTATCGGCGTAGACTTGCGACTTTACATATCCCCACAGAAAATAGTCAAGTGGCGTTAAATCGCACGATCTTGGAGGCCAATTCACGGGTCCGAAACGTGGAACTATGCGGTTACCAAACCTTTCCTTCAATAAATTATTTGTGGCACGAGCTGTGTGACATGTTGCGCCGTCTTGTTGAAACCACAACTCCTGCACATCATGGTTGTTCAATTGATGAACGAAAAAAGTCTACACCGATAAGCCCGAAAGGATTGACCACTTGGAGGACAACACTCGGTGAGTTATTGCCGATATACGGCCACAAATGTTGGAAAAAGTCATCGAAAATTGGACCTCCAGATTAGACTACGTCAGAGCCAGCCGTGGCGGACATATGCCAGAAGTCATATTTAAATTATAATGCCAGAAGATTGTCATTCGAATAAAATAAATTTCATATCAATAAAAAAAAAACATCTTTGTTTTATTCTATTTCAAAGTTTTAAACCTCTAAAAAAAACACCCTATACATATGTAAACTTTCGAAATTTGCACTGCATTTTTAACTGAAAATGTATATATTTCTAGATGAATTGGGGTGGATTTGCAACAAGTAAGTGTTAACTTGTAACTTTATGATGAAACCATCCCTCCCAAGCACTTTGATTCGAAATTACGAAAAAAAAAAGTTTTTGTTTTTAAAGAACAATCACGTTATCTCATTTTTTACGACTCGTTCAAACTGTCAAGCTTCCATTGATTTCTATGTATAGTGGGACCCAAGGTGAGCAATATGAACTATTGCACGCGTGCATCGACTTGCACGTTTGGACGCTACATATATTAAAACTTTTGAAATTTGCACTGCAATATGTTATTGGAAATGTATATGTATATTTCTAGGTAAATTAGGGTGGGGTTGCATAAAATAAGTGTTAACTTGTAACTTTCTGATGAAACCGTCCTTCCCAAGCACTGTGGTTCGAAATTACGAAAAAAAAAGTTTTTGTTTTCAAAGAACAAATCACGTTATGTCATTTTTTTCACGACCAGTTTAAGCTGGTAAAGTGGATGGTTCAAAGCAATTTTATACATGGAAATCAATGGAAGCTTAAGGTCCAAGGCAATGTTTATAAAAACTAGAGGGACTATAAGAACAGCAGAAGAATAATAATTTTGTTCTGTTACTTTTATATTCACAGGGTTGCATTTTTTTTTGTTCAAAAACCGTAATTTGTATTCTATGTATATGAAACGTAAATTACCTGCCACTGTGGCGATGCGACGAACGGCGCGCGGCCACAAAATACCCATCTGTTTTGTAGCGCGGCGTACGTACAGCCGACCCTAGTCGACCTAAGATATTGTCGTTGTGTGCGTGCTGTACGTGCAGGTTCGCAGTGGCTCGCACACATATAAGCCGCGCGGGCGACATCTCTGTGAAGATAGCTTACTAGTCTGTTTTTACTATGCCATTGCCCAGTATCTACTCATCAGTATGGTTTTTAACATTTTTATTTTTTTGTTGTAACTTTGGACTTTTAATTTCAAATAGTGAGTGTGAAAGACTACATTTTTATTTTATAATATTAGTTTTTCAATTTAGTTATTACAAACATTTTGGTTTGAATTTATAGGGAAAGTGCCACTGGCGTACTTTTGCCTCTTTGTGACAATTTTTTTAATTCGCAATGGTTACATTTGGTTGGTCAGTAAACTTTTCCCACAGTTATTTTTCATGTTTCAGTGGACATCGGTGGCGTGGGGGGTGTATTCTTCGGTGCATCACTCCTCAGCGTTATCGAGATCGTATATTTGTTTTGTATTAGAAGGAACCGATAAAATATACTGCTTTATCTCATTACGACTTATTCTATAAAAAAAGTTTGTATAATCTTATGCTTTTGTAGATTTTTGAAACCCTTATAGTAAAGATGGTTTTTATCTGTGGCATAATTCAAAAACGGCCCGGCCACTATTTAATTCGGCATGTAGGCCGTCCCATAGTTTATTGGCTTAACAGGGTTTTTAAAGTAGAAATAAAACTGAGGTGGGTAGAAATCGTGCTACCGCTAGATTTTTTCGTGAATTAGATGATATCCAAGGAAGTTTACGGATGCGAGGTCAAAATTTGATTTGTTTACACAATGACATAAAATGTTAGGGTGGGGAAAAAGTTATGTTTACGTCATAAACTGTCACGAATTGCATGTTTCTCTTTAAAATCTATAAAATCTTAGGACTGTATTTAGTTTCATATATTATTTATATACCATTCAACGATCAGCCTGTTTCGCCCACTACACTGCTAGAAATAGGCCTTTCTAAGATTTCCCCACTCTTGGCGGTCCTCCTGGAAGAAATGCCCATGCTCACACACGCTGGGTAGGCGGGTTGATAGCGTGGTGCCGAAACTCTCGCACCAATGACGCCGCTGTCCGTCACCATATTTTAGGGTTCCGTACCTCAAAAGTGACCCTCTGTCCGTCCGTTCGTCCGTCCGTCCATCTGTCTGTCAAGACCCTTTATGTTGGGAACGCGTAGAGGTATCGAGTTGAAATTAAAACCATAAAACTCAGGTCTACCAGGTTCTTGAAACTGCGAAAAATTCAAACTTCTAAGTTAACGTAAGAAAAAAGATACGGCCGTTTATGCCGCAAAAAACGTATGTTTCGACACTCTCAAGGGAATCAAAATTTATAGGTTATTTTCGGTTGACTTTAAACTATGAAATTTGGCAATATTTTATACTACAAGCATAGGAAAAAATCTGAAAACTATACATTTGTAAATCCTACTAATATGTGTGCGTGTGTGTGTGTGTGTATGTTTGTCACTCTTTCACGCTGAAATGGCTGAACGGATTTGGATGAAATTTAGAATGGATATAGCTTATACCATAATTTAACACATAGGCTACTTTTCATCCCGTAAAAATGCATGGTTCCTGTAGGATAGATCAATATAATTGAAAAAACAGGTGTCTAATTAGCGCGGACCTAATCGTTTATGGTGAAATAAGACAAGGCTTTGTTATTTCATACATCACGTGTCTAATTAGCGCCGTCCTTATGGTTTGTGGTGAAATAAGACAAGGCTATGTTACCTCATTACACTTCACACTAATATTATAAATGCGAAAGTTTGTGTGTGTGTGTGTGTGTGTTTCTTACTCTTTCACGCTGAAACGGCTGGACGGATTTGGATGAAATTTAAAATGGATATAGCTTATACCCTAACTTAACACATAGGTTACTTTTTATCCCGGTAAAAAAGCATGTCGTTAAACCGAATAACACGCGGGCGGAGCCGCGGGCAAAAGCTAGTATATCATAAAACATTTAATTAATTAAATTTTGTGAAATATTTATAATATCTAACTACAAATTTGTACGGAACCCTCGGTGGGCGAGTCCGACTTTCACTTGTGCGGTTTTTTTATATAAGGCCCGGCGATTAGGGATAGATATACCGCCATCCTTAGAATAATAACGCATATTATTTAATATTCTGAGATATTATTATTATTCTAGGCCGCCATTAGTCGGTCCCAGGCAAGGGGGCCAGCTGTTTGTGCCTGTTCGAGAGCTGTCCTCATAACTTTGTTTGCGTTTAAGATGGTGGTACCGTACCACAATCACATAATGGTGAATCGCGTAATTTAATTTAAATGGTTTTGCAGGTGTACACACATGACCCAATCCCAACCCTTCGGGATTCCGTGGCTTATTATTATGTTGAAATTTATTAAGTTAAAAAAATTGTAAATCGAACAAATAAAAACAAAAAAGAAACTGTGTCTAATGAGCACACTCGTAGCCCACTTACTTAACTTCCAAAATTAAAAAAAAAACCAAGGTTTAACCAACTTGATCTTGTAAGCGAGAATAGTGGTAGTCAAAGGAATTCAATTCATCATTCCAGTTGGAAAGAAGATGTTTGTCTGGCAAATTTATAAGATCTTGAACAAAGTGTTGATAGAACTGTGAATCTCCATTATTTATCGATTCCTTAGCCAGCCGATCTACAAGCTCGTTTCTCTTGATATCAACATGACTTGGTATCCAGGCTAAAGCAACTTTAATGTTTTCGGTATGACAGAGAAATAGTAGTTGTTTTATTTACAAATAAGCGGATTCCTATAACTTTGAAAAAGACTATTTAAAACGGCTTGAATAGCACTACAACAATCACAGAGAATAAGAAGGAGAAACGTTATTATTTGCTATGTAAATAAGAGCAGTAAAAGGGGGTAGACGGTACTTATGCGAGATATTACGATGCATGTGTAAAAAAGCAGCTCCGACTTCTCCATCATCATCTAATTTGGAGGCATCATTATAAATTTGATTCCAATTAGACTATTCTGATCTAATAACACTATTAAAAGACGCATTTACATCGACTGAGTCTTTCAATATTCCTAAGTTACCAATTCTAGGGATGAAACATCCAAATATGAAACATTCATAAGATGCATTGTACATTGGGAGCTTTGTCTGTTTTGTATATAGGGACCGTAATGTCTTTTATCTTACTGAAACTTTGAACTAAACAAGGTATCTTTGCGTTGCCAATATCTCTTTGTAGACTAGATCAGATAAGTTTTCCAATTTTGCAAGCAAAAAATGAGATTCTAATTGGGTTATTCGAAATAAATAGCAGTCAGAGAGATACTGTCTTCTTAAATGCAAGGGGGTCATGAGCTTCAATTTGCATGGCTCGTATAGATGAGGACTTCTTAGCACCAAGAACAACCCTTAAATCTTTGGCTTTTTGTTCATATTTTCCCTGTGTCTGGAAAATCTGGATGAAGTTTGTGACTTTCAGTTTATCTATGATCTCATTTTAGTTATTGTTCTGAGTCTTTGTCATGAAGACATTTTGACACAACCCCATCAAAATTTCATGAAGGTTATTTTTGATATGGCTTCAAAATTACTGTCTGCTGTAGTTTTCTTGGTTTTAATTAAAAACGCAGTATGTGAGGATCTACTACCTTTCCAAGGGCTACAATTAGGTATGAAATAGGAATGTTAATTCTATGTAAATAACGCAATTACTATCATGTCTGCTGTAGTGCTCTTGGTTTTAATTAAAAACGCAGTAGATATGTGGTTATTTCCTACCATTCCAAGAGTTACAATTGGATATGAAATAATGCTATTAAATCTAAGAAAGTAACGCAATAATCATGAATTTAATTTTTTCCCTCTTTTAATGAGAATACCTAAGCAAGTAGGCTTTTATAATTGGTATTGATGATGGTTAGTAGAGTAATGCAGAGTTCTCTAGAACGTGAGACGTTACAGAAATAGTGTGCCGTAAAAATACCTTGACGAAACTGTTGGCTAATTTGACTGACGATATCCGCGTTGTTCTTAAAGACGAGTGTCTCTAGTTTTGCCTTTTTAGTGGCTAAAACTCTAGCCAGTATAATAATATCTGGTTAAAGTCCAGCCAGCATAATAATATCTGGATAAAGTCCAACCAGCATAATAATATCTGGATAAAGTCCAACCAGTATAATAATATCTGGATAAAGTACAATGAGTACATTTAATCAATTATTAGCATTTGACTTAAGGCATTTATATTCTCCATTAGAAAATTCCGCAGAGAATGGAAAGGATACGTTGCACAAAAAGAGTAAGAAATGAAGAACTTTTAAGAAGAGTAGGCCAGAGTAGAAGAAATATAGAAACGAAAGAGAATAGAAGAGGAAATATGCTCGTACACATACTCTAGCGGCTTTCAGACTACGCTATAATATAAAAGCATATAGTATATAGCAGCTCATAGCACAGCAATATCGCTCACCATACATTGTTATGGACACGTTCACTGTACTGTACTATATATTATTGGCTTAGTATACGCTTACTATATTAGGTTCTTTGCTATACTATATAGCACAATAGTATAGCGTAGTCTGAAACTAGCTTCAGACACGACTACTTTATAGAAACATACTAGAGAGAAGAGTAGAAGTGATGAAGACCCAGGAGTAGTTATCTCGACTAACGAAAAGAAAAAGCTGACCAAGAAATATAGTAATTGGCAATTAATAAAATTCAATGGGGATAGATACATCACTAACCCGAAAACTGTCGAAAAATTAGTAGGATGATAGAAATAAATTTATATATTTTAAACACTTTGCGATTTATCCATCGCATGGAGATAACAAATTAAATTTAGTTGGTAAAGCAATCGCCCGGTAAGCAAGAGGTCCCGGGTTCGAATCCCGGTTGAGAGCTCCTCACGTCCAGATTTACTTTTCTGATTTCGTATACCGCAATGATATTAATTTAATTTATTGAATACTAGCTTTTGCCCGCGGCTCCGCCCGCGTGTTATTCGGTTTAACGACATGCTTTTTTCAGGGATAAAAAGTAGCCTATGTGTTAAGTTAGGGTATAAGCTATATCCATTCTAAATTTCATCCCAATCCATTCAACCGTTTCAGCGTGAAAGAGTAACAAACATGCACACACACACACACACGCACAAAACTTTCGCATTTATAATCACACGCACATTTCGCATTTATAATATTAGTAGGAAGTAGGATAGGATGTAAACGACGACGATGAATTTAGACCATAACTAACATCATAGACTAAATACTTGTACTATTTCGTCTATGCTAACATTCAGTGGTGTCATGGGGAATGGCTATTCTTCGGTGTTGTCCTTGGGAATGAAAGAGGATAGCTTTTGGCCACGGCTTTGTTTTCAATCAATGTATCTTTATTTGCGCGTTTTTCAGCTTGGCCGTTATTTTACCAACATCCAGTTATTTTAGCCAATATATTGCCCAGTCACTACGATATTAATAAAAAAACAGCATTCAAATCCAAATGGTCCTCGATTTAAAACGAAACTTAAACACAGAAAATATTTGAAAATTTTAGTATTAAATCCTGTTACACCAATTAAAATTACAGCCTTATCGCCTTGTTTTGCAGTGGATCCGGAGTGTGACGTAGGATACTGCGACGCACCCTGTGAAGGAGCCGCCCCCCCTCCCTCGTGCCCTCTCAAAATGCCTGCCTGTAGTTCCGGCTGCGTTTGCTATAAAGATTGCAAAGATTACAGCACCATTTGCTTCATGTCCAAGCACTGTAATAGACGCATTAAAGGGATTAGAACAGGGAGCGCGCTGCAAAGGGACATTTTCTAAATTTTTGTATTTTTCTTTGTTTTGTTGGTTTTTCCATTTTAAAACGGATTGTGTAAAATAGACATTTGTAAATGAGAAACTTAAGCTTTTTTAACTTTATTGGCTTTTACTGGTTAATCAAATTGTTACTTTTTATTTGATTGAAGATTTTACAAGTAAAAGCCAACATAAAAAGTGTTGTGTTTCCAGATGTTTACATTTTTCTATTTTAATACGCTGTAAATGCTGTAATACATAAATTTAGTTGTCAAAGCGATGGATTTTTCTGTGAATCATACAATCTTTGCTTATATTTTGTCACTTTCACATCGTTGATTCGTACATAAAAATATGTTTCATTCACAGACGTATAATATAGTAGCAGACCTAACATTAATAATGAACGCATAGAGTCAACGCGTGGCAATTTTAGCTCCGTGAACTTCGGGCTCTTAAATATAAATATTGCTTGTTTTCAAACTAAATATATACTAGAGATTAATTTAGGAATTAAGAAATATGTTCCAAACATAAGCCAGCCAAAACAACCCATTTTTATACGTTTCTTCGTACCATGAAGCATAAATGTAGCTTATTTTTTGTATGGAAATTTGCCACGCTATTTAATCCTTATGTTTGGTCTTGTTGTTTTGTTTGGTCTGCTACTTAAATAATTATATGTCTGTGGTTTCATTTACCTGTTCCATATTTTTCCTTAGTTCTACTGAATGCTATTCTATAAAGTAGCGCCACTTCAAAGACTAAACCAATATTGCCTGTGCTAGTCGTACTGACACAGACCGAGCCATCTGGCTGGCGCTGGCATACGTACAGGCACAGTATAATTAAAGTAAGCAGTATTTTGTCTCGGGACTAAATAATTACCTAAACACACACTAAGGCTGTCTAGACTGTCTTTCTTGGGTAATTTCTTATTCCGATTTAGGTGATCAATAACTTCAAGCCATAATTTACGTAAATAAATGCGCTCGAGTGTGCTACATCGTCCGCGTCCATACGTAACTGCGACGCACACGCGACTGTCTTGTACCGTAGTTTACCCAAGTTTACCGAGATTTGGAATCGCGTCGTATCGCCCGTTTATATGAAGTGCTTATAATACTGCTTACTTTAATATACTGTGGTAAAGGCGGATACAGTAAAAAAAAGACAAGTGTGCCTTTAAAATCATCTTATTCTATGAAGCACGGTAATAAAATTAATTTTACAATTCGAAATTCATTTTCAAAGTGTTCTTTACATAAGAGTGAATAAGCCTTGAGAATCACACGTTTTCATGTACAATATTCCAAAATGTTACACGTATTAATAGTTCGTCCTTATTAATAGGCTCTACTCCCTAAAAACGTACCGAAAACGGGACTCTATCTTATACACAAGTCTGGCCACATCACTTATGTTATCTCAATCTCATATGTCACTCATAAGTTCAAGTAGGTTCAGGCGGGGGTTGAGGGTCTTTGGAGGTGACTTGAGGGCTGGACGCAGACTGCTCAGGATCGCTGCTGCCGCCACTGTTGATTGCTATCGATGTCAGAGGAACCTGGAGGGCAAAGAGACATAATATAATAAAATTAGGAAAATGTGCATAGGTCGCAATGGGAGAAATGCGAATGTAGAGATAGTGCAACTCGTGTCGGAAAGGCAAGAAGATTTTTGTGTCCGCTGCCATGCTCGGCTTTTCTTCAATCCTAAACGGCTAAAGAGGATCGTGTTCCGCCGCTTAGGAGGAAGCAAAATGGGTGAAAATGGAGTGTTAGTCTTTAAAGATTTATTCTTAAATAATATGGACTATTGTAGTCTGAAATAAAGAAATATTATTATTATTGTATATACATTATATGTACTGGGTAACTTGAAAAATAAGCCCAATAATTTTAGGGTGCATTTATGATCATTTTCAGAACATATTCTGGACGAGAAACCAATGAAATGTAATAGTGAACAATTGCATTAGAAAATGTATCTTGCAAACCTAATTTATGATTATAACTACAGACATATAATTATACGTCTGTGCTGTGGTTATAACTTAGGCTAACGGACAGTCTCAAAAATACTTTAACTAAAATATTTTAAAAGGGCGTAAACTGGAACTAAATACATAATACTGTACTCAGATAATTGGATGCAGCCTCCCACCTGCGATAAGTTAGACGCACTCGGACTGCTACAATATCTCTATTCCTCTTTTTAGGTTAGGTGATCGTAATTTTTTGGGGATTTTACGGAAACTAAAGACTAACGAAATTATGGTGAAGGTCGATAGTTTCAAATATCATATGCGAATGGTGGTTGTACCGGAAACATTGACTCGCTCGACTGTACAATTTCGCTCAGAAATAAGTAGTTTTACATTACTTAGTAACAATAAATTTTCTCCAGACAAAAGTTACCTCGTTAGCAGTTTCGGTTTTCCAAATCTTTTGAAAATAAAGCAATGTCTTCAACAATACCAAAACTTATACCGCAACGTAATAATTGAAGACTACAGCCACAGTAAACTGAAAGACTGAAATTAGAATGGACGAACTTTTGAGGAGGTTTTTGTCTGGCAAGCGGGACTAAATTGTCATTTGGTATTCAACAATCAGGTTTACTTTCTTACACTACCTTGAAGTAGTTTCTTTTATTTTTTGTTTGATAAACACTTGTACTTGTCCACTTATTTATATTAATTTCCCTTACCGGTTTCGCTGTTAAATCATTATCAAAGGTTTGTTTGGTTGTTTACGTACAATATTGTAATGTTTCAAAAGTTCCACCAAGTGCCAACAATCACGAGCATCAACTCCATAGTTTCTTTTACAACTGAAGACCTACCGCCAGAAAAAAAGCGCATTTTTTCGTTATCGTTAGACATAAGTATATGAGACATTAAATAACTACAATCTCAAATATTTTCAAGTACATACAATTAATAAAAATAAAGAATAATATAAATTAAGATTAACATCCTGAAATTGTTTACAAGAGAAACGTTTTATAAGAAAGGAGACATTCAAAATAAGCTTGAAGATATTGGTGTACTTGGTGTCAGGTAAAAAGACCGCCTGGTAGAGAACGGGAGGAGATGTGTCTGCGCATGGGTAACAGGCGAGAAAGAGATCACCTGAGCCTCACCAACGGCCTTTTTACAAGACGTGAGGTATACTCTATGTTTTTCGACCATGTATTTGAGCATCACCAGCGGTCGTTTTACAAGACGCGTGGTGTACTCTATGTTTTTCGACCATGTATTTGAGCATCACCAGCGGTCATTTTACAAGACGCGTGGTGTACTCTATGTTTTTCGACCATGTATTTGAGCATCACCAGCGGTCATTTTACAAGACGCGTGGTATACTCTATGTTTTTCGACCATGTATTTGAGCATCACCAGCGGTCATTTTACAAGACGCGTAGTATACTCTATGTTTTTCGACCTTGTATTTGAGCATCACCAGCGGTCATTTTACAAGACGCGTAGTATACTCTATGTTTTTCGACCTTGTATTTGAGCATCACCAGCGGTCATTTTACAAGACGCGTAGTATACTCTATGTTTTTCGACCTTGTATTTGAGCATCACCAGCGGTCATTTTACAAGACGCGTGGTGTACTCTATGTTTTTCGGCCAACGTGGTGATGGAGCTGGACTGCAGTCACGCTTACTGCCGGAATCAAAGATATATATTATAATATAATAAATATCTTTGGTTGGAACAGTCTACAATAATTGTACATACCATAGACACAGCAGTGCATGTGTTATGCGCATCAGAATGCCTGGGCGGCGGCGACAGGGCTGCGTCGAACCGGAGGTCCAGTTGCACCATGTACACCTGGGCTACCAACGTGGTGACGGACACTGACAGCTGGGCTCCGGCCACGCCCACGCAGGTGCTGGTTCCGCAGCTGGAAGAGAAGCTTATTAAGGGGGGTCACCTCGGTCAGCTGCTATAGAAAAAGCTATAATTCCTCTTTACATGTTTGACTTCAATGAAACTTTGCACAGAACTTTATAGATAGCGCGCGAGTTAAATGCAGTCGGGGTTAAGGCGAATGGGGGAAGAAAACAACAATATTAATAGAATATTTAATATATTTCAAATGACAGCATTCAACCTGAAATCATCTCTTAAAAAATGGTTAGTATCTTGTAGGTATGTCGATTGTAAACATCTACTACTTGCACAAAAATAACGAGTAACATGCCACGAAACTTTGGTTCAAATTCTTTTCTTCTTAACATTTTGTAACTATATATTTTTTTGGTTGTACTCGTATATATGTTTCTGATTATATAACTCACATATATTTAAATTTATAAATTTCTATAATCCATCCATCCATCCATCAGCCTGTTTCGTCCACTGCTGGATATAGGACTTTCCAAGATTTCACCACTCTTGGCAGTCCTCCTGGAAGAAGTGCCCATACTCACACACGCTGGGCAGGCGGGTTGGTGAACGCGGTGCCAAAACCCTTGCACCAGTGACGCCGCTGCCCGTCACCAGTCTGTTTTATATAAGGCCCGGCTATTGGGGATGGATATACCGCCATCCATCGGTCCCAGGCAATGGTGGGCCGCCTGGTTTTGCCTGAGAGCTGTTCTCTTACTCTCTCCCGAATAACTTCGGGAGGATTTGCGAGTAAGATGGTGGTACCTCCACAGTCGAGCCCGGCATCAGCTCTACCACCTAATTTACCACTCTTTCTATAATAATAACAAGATTTAGAAGCTATTCATTTTATTTGCGGATCTATGTATTGTTTTTAAAAATAATCGTTAGCGATAAATCCACCTTTGTAGATAATTATGTAACCGAAACTCTCTTTTTCTTTATTTTTAATGTCTCTTATGGGTACAATAAAGTGTCAATTCATTCATTTATTCATTCATTCTTCTAAGGTGTGCTACTGAGAAATCCCCGCCAGTCGTTTCAGCACAGATTTATTATAAATTTCTGACTTCTGTCTAAAAACGAGCAAATACGACATATAGGTATATGAACCACATATCAACCCATCATAAATGTTGTTATAGAAATATTTGCAGCTATTAGAAGATGTTTTAACCTTCGCTCTATTTACTCGTAGCTTCTGGCAAAAATATCTCAATGTCTAAAATTACTTCTACCAAAGATTGAAGAGGAATTAAAATTCATTTAGAGTGAATTTTAGTTCAAATAAAGATGAGTGTACTTATATATTCAAACTGCAATACTAGACCTGTCTACAGAGGTAATCCAAATACAAAAAAACCGGCCAAGTGCGTGTCGGGTCATGCGCAGTATAGGGTTCCGTAGTTCCCCAGTACATTTTATAAGTTGGTCTACTAATACAGATCGCGCCGAGTAAAACTTCTAGTCCGCTCGGAAGTTACTCTCCCGTCATTGTCGTGTTTAGAGGGGACTAAAAGTTTGGCGCGACCTGTACTCGCAAAACCTGTAAGACCTACTTAGCTGTGATAGTTTCCTATTTAATTTCATTATATATACTACTTCTGTGAATTTTTTCACATATCCATAAATTAACCGTTTAGCCGGCAGGGGGGACACTTGACTCTAACAAAAATTAGCAATTTAAAGCTTAATATTTCGCCAACGGATCCTTAAATCGAAAAATGGTTTTCACAAACCCATAATATTTTTGAACGACGATAGATAGACGAGAAAAAAAAACGTAACAGCCACTTTGCAGTGCGCGCTGATATAAACGTTATTTCAATGTCTTTTCCGTCGATATTTGTACTTGCTAATTTGGTGTATGCAGCTTAAGCGAGAAAAGTATTTTGAAAAATGTATCCAAAACGATGGATTTCGAATTTCGCTATAGGTAAATCATATAATCTTAGGAATTATCGACATCCAGAATTTGAAAGCAGTTGTCTTAAATAAACCTCAAATATGAGATAAGGTTTATTGTTTTTTTTGTGCATATTTTAGGAAATCGTACCAAAAATTGACAAAGCGAAAGCTATGTTCTTGTCGGTCGGTCCGTCTGTCGGTCTGCCACCAGTCTTCTGCAACGCTTAAAAAAATTCTATTTTAATTAATAAAATAATTCTCTATTATGAAATTTATAAATTAAATCCTATCTGCAGAATTCATGGGCTTATTGGGCGTACGGAAACCTGGCCTCAAAACTGACATTTTAACGATTATTTTGCATATTTGCACTATTATATATAATGGAATTTGTTTGTTTGTTTTTATGTAATGGGTAATCTCTGAAACTACTTAACCGAATCTAAAAATTCCTTCTTAAAAATTAGTTTACAGTTCTAAATTTCAATATTTGTGAATCAAGTGGGGGAAAAAGCGCTGCTTGGCTGTTTTATCAGCGTTCTTACGTTCATACGGAAAAACTGTATCAGTTTAATCTGACTAGACATTTCTATCTACAACGATCCCGACATACCATTACCAATATTAAGCTTGAAAAAGTGATTACAGTCAGGTTTAAGTACTTTATACTTTATTGTACACAAAAATATTATTACACTTACACTTAGAATTAAGTATGTATAGGTACATAGGCGAGCTTATCTCCAAGCAGAGGTTCATTACAAAAAAAAAAAATCATAATATGGCATACGCGTCAACTTTTTGGCGTTTGTAGTACGAGTATCAAACTGCTTACTCCACCTCGTCATGGAGGAAAACTTTTGGGCAAAGGGCGTGGTGTTCCGGCGCTTCCGCGGACAAGTCCCACAAGACAGCACAAAGACATTGTGCAAATACTAACATAACTCAATTTTGTAATTATTGTGTTTATCTATGGGCCACAGATGCCTGATAATAAATGATTTGATTTGAAAACTTGGTATCCACTGAATTGATTTTGTTTAAGTTTTTTTTGATAGAACATTTCTTCGGGAAGGTTTTAGAGTATATATCATTACGTTATGACCAAAGGGAGTAGCGCAATAAGAGTTTCAGTGAAACATGTGGTAGGTTCGCCCTGCGTAGCCGCATGTAAGCCGATCATCGGGGCTCAAGTCACTCACTTGTAAATATTTTTAGGAGACCTTTCATGTTTGGGATGAGTATTTTTGTAGAACATGGTGACCAGGGTCTGATCGTGGAACTGAAAGGTGGATAGGGGATCTCCTCAATGGACAACAGCAGACACTTCGAGTTTGTTATCTTTAACTAACTGCAAATATACGAGCATCTTTATTTGTAGATGGAAGTCGCAAATGAAATGTGCAGAAAACTTGCTCAATGTTGGTCTCTCCAATATCAACAGCTATCCTGGTTAAGTGAAAGTGTGTCAAGGTATGACACTGCTGACAGTATTGCTGACATGATTTTACATTAAAAAAATCCCATTGACGCGATTATCTATCTATTGATACTCTCGTAGACCTAGATAAAGCTGTGCATTAGCGGATATAGTTTAAATTCTGTAAATCCGCCTGGTACGCCAATTCACAGCCTAAAACTAAAAATCGGTGCACCCAATTTCTTCTCAGAAACTTGACCACCAAAACTGTGCAAAAGCACACTAAATGTTTTGCAGCTGCACTACCATCTTTTGGAGATGGCTATAATTTCCGGTTGTGAATCTGGGAAGAAAATTATGATTCTCGGGATACCACTAATCACAAATGACTTGCCGTTTCTATTTAGGCGGCTTCAATATCTTGATTGCTGGGGTTAACTTGAACTCACAATGTTTTTCTCATGGCTAATTGTATGTTACCATGTCGCAAGTCAGTGTCCACAGCAATCTTATGGAAAAATGTTGTGTCCACAAAAAACACAAAACTGACGTCCTTGCATGTTGTCGTTCGAAAAATCAATTCCCTTTGTTTTCCTTATTTCCACGAAAATCTCCTCGACAGGAGCGGAGCCGCGGGAGAAAGCTAGTTAACTATTAATCGTTGAATCTACAAATTTGTAAGTATTTAAATTACAAGAAATAACTTCGTCACTAGCTACTCGTACATACCAGCTCAAAATACCCTAAGAAAAAATAGGTTTTAATAATATATTATTTTAATAGCTTGAAAAACATTTGGATTTGTAAAATTCTAAGATAAAAGTAATTATGTTGACTCACCCAATATTCAATAAAGACCTAAAACAAAACGCCAGCATGGCTATGTGTGCAGCGACAGCCGCAGTCCAGAGGAGTGTGAGGGGCACCGCCGCGCAGGGCGAGGGCCCCAAAGCTCTCCAGGGGGCCCCCCAGCTGGTGGAGGTCCGTGACCTGGCTGAGACCCAGCCGCCAAAGCCTCGGCTGTAGTATACTGAAGTTGCTAGTAAAGAAAAATATGCTTAAATAAGCAACAATCATCAAAACATAAAAGGTGTAAACAGACGGGTGTAACATTTCTCAATAAATTCAAACCGATTTCAAGTACCTACAGTCAGAATAAAGTAGCACACTTTAATTTTAGCTATTGGTTCGCATTTTTCCTGCAGATCTGCTATGGCGAAGTTTCGAGAGGAGAGCACGTTAAAAATGTACTGATGTGATCTTATTGAATCAATGCAGTGATACGTGTGAAATTTTCGATCGAACATTTAGCATGCACGGGCCCAGGAAGGAGCAGGGGATAAAACTCTCTATCTGAATAGTTTTTAATGGAAAATTGGCAAAGTGATTTCTTTTTCACATATTTTTATTTAAAATTAAAATATAAAAAGAAATTAGCAGTTGAAGAACATACATACACATACATATACTCACGCCTGTCTCCCAAAGGGGTAGGCGGATACTACAGATTTCCATCTGCTACGATCCTGACATACCTCTTTTGCTTCTACATCCATCAATCTAGTCATACAAGCTCTTCTATTCCGGGTACTTTTTACTTTGTCCCTCTTCAGTATATCGCCTATTTCTTCGGCATACGTCCTTCTAGGGCGGGCAGCCCGGTCGAACTTTACTTTCCACTTGTGCAGCATACATTTCTTTCTTCACTCTATTTTCATTCATCCTCTCTATAGGCCCAAACCACCGAAGCATTCCTTTTTCTATTCTAGTCACTACGTCTTCTTTCACACCGCAACGATCTCTTAAGTCGATATTTTTCACTCTATCATTCAATGTCAAACCACACATACTCCGGAACGCATTTCCACTGCATTCACTCTACTTCGATGCTCATCTTGCCAAACCCAACATTCACTACCATACATAAGCGTAGAAGCCAACACTCCATTGTGAACCGCCAATCGTGCCTTTGCATTTACACATTTTGGCTGCCCGTAAAGGAGTGCAGGGCTCCGTTCACTTCGTTTCCCGCATTCACTCTTCTTTCAATGTCACCATCACAATTTCCATCGCGTGTAAATAGACAACCCAGATGAAAAAATTCTTTAAACTGTTCCACTTCTTCATCTTCAATCTTAACCTTACATTCAGTCACCGCTTCATCCCTCTGTAGCACCATTACCTTTGTTTTTCTTGCATTAATGTTCATTTCTTACCTTTAAAGGCATAATATCATTCATTATTGATACCATCTTTTGCAGCTTATCCGCCGATGAAGCAAGGAGATTTTGGTCATCGGTGTATAAGAGGCATTTGATAAGTAACTCTCCTAACTTCAGTCCACATTCACGCTCTTTCAAATCATTTAAGCAACTGCCCATGAATAGATTGAACAGCCACGGTGACTCATATACTACTTACTCATTATACTACTCACACCATACTACATACACCCAGGTACAAAAGAAAATATTAGGTTTTAGAAAGAATGTATATCATTATTGCAAAAATACAATAAATTATTTATCTATAAATCGAAACAATAATCACAGTGTATTCGTTAAATTTAACAAAAAAAGTTTCAGAAAAGAATAATGTATATTTGCTACTTGATGCGTGGATCGGAACGCTAACCCATAGGTACGGACACTACATAATCGAAAATACATCGATGAATCGGTGCGGCCATCATATAGGATCGCGTCAGTATGAGTGCATCTTGTATGCGGTTTGTGTTTTCGTTGCGGTTGCTTTACGTGCTATTTGTTTTGACGTTTGTTACAGTTTTTGTTGAGTTTTTTTTTATTGTTGTTTGTTTTCGGCAAAAAGCCAAGAAAAACAAAAAAAAATCTTTGATCTTTCAAGCTCGGGAGTTATTGGTTCGTTTAATTAAATTAATTTATAAATTAACAAAAAGTAGTTTGGATAATTAAAAGCAATAGCCCTTGTTAACGTTCTTGATACTTAAAAAAATCGATTCTATTTCGTTAGGGCACATAACTATAGCTGCCAACTTTGAACTGCCACCCATATCACGATAAATCGAACATACTTATAGTATGCATTTTATTAAGTTAAAAGGTATGTTAATTACATGCAATCTTAAAAAAAACTAATAATATGACAACAAAACTATTAAAAAGAAAAATATATAAGGTGAATGTCGTGTATATAGCCAAATTCATAATGGAGACTCGGTAAGTGGTCAGAACCAAGGTTCAATAACCCAGTTTTCGAAATACAAAACATATTTTTTGTAACCCTTTACATGTTTAAGAACAATCTCGACTCAATTGGTTTAGGAAGTTTAAATTTTATTTTGCGTATTTTACGGAAATGGCATAGAGCCTTGATCCTAACCACCTACCGAGTCTCTAGTTTGAATTTGGCTTAATAAACGAAAGTCATCTTATATAATGGTACCTGCAGCGAGGACGGTGACCGCACCAGCTGGAACTCCGAGCCCAAGAGCTGGCTTCTGTCTCTCCTCCAACCAGCCCACTGCTCCCACCACCATGCCGCCGATACCACACACGATCTGAGATATATTTATGGAACTTTTACACAATTTATATCGATTATAAATGTATTCATTTACACTGCATAATGTACTGAACATTTCTGCCAAAAGAACCATAAATGCGGAATGGTACTCGTAAAATATTTTCCCGTGTTCTTACCAAATTTTTAAAGACTACTTTGAATTTTGTATAGGTCCTTTCCTTTTAGGCTCTTTATGTCTATTTTTCTTCCTCTCTTTCTGCCCGACCAGGTTAGATTGCGCACTTTGTGTCTTCCCCTTTTCAACTTTGTTAAAAGTTAAATGTATACAAAGTAAACTTCAACAAATTGAGTTGGTAACAAAATTTTCATGTAACCTTTTCAATCCAACCTTTTGAAAGAAAAAAAAATCTTTAGGGAAAGTTTCTGGCTAGGTTATTTACTCAAAATAGTAAAGATATTAAACGAAAATGCTACGATCAGAAGAGAGCTGACCATTGATGTGGAATGAGATGGAAGTGATATGAAGATTGAACTGATCGATTTCTACCTGGGTATCCAACTATTTTAAATGGAAAACTTTTAGCTTACTGCGATTCTGAGTACTTTACAAAGGTAGCTGTGATACATGAACATATCTTAACGGCATAAATCTCCGAGGGGGTGTCGGGGGTATTCCCAAGTGTGAATTGTGGAATGCAAGTCGCAGTCCACACTTCACCCCCGGTTTTCACTGACAGTTATTACCTATACCTTATTATTTATTGCCTATCACCGTACTTAGGGCACAAATGGACCAATAGCTTAACGGCCTTCCTAAGCAGTCCGAACACAAATTAATGTTCGCCGTGGAGATTGCGACCTCTCGGTTACAAGGCGAATGCTCTATTTACCACTCGGTCTATATAGATCAAATGTTCGCTATAATGACCTGTATGTACTGGGTATAAGGTGTAAATAAAAACAACCTTTGTCTGATTGATTATAGCCGAACATTTGGTCCTTCGAGCTGGATATATTGTTGACAGTACACAATACACTATCGAAATCTGAGTAACACTTCGACATCGCGATCTATGTACAAGGCACGCCATCTACCTTTGTTCTGGTAAAGTTAAAACTAAGACAACATTATTAGTAGTTGGGTTCGTAAGCACGGTCATAGAAGCGGTCTTTGATAAATACGATGAATATTTCTGACTTCCTTCTTTGTAGTTTCTTTTAAATATGTTATTTTCTTCAACTAAGCATTTCAAAGGTCACAGCAGCATGCACTTCTGTCCAGAAGTCACGACAAATGTCGGTCTTGTCGCGATAGCTCTGAATGGAAACTAGATAAATGCGCTGTCGTTTGCAAATTAAATATTTTCTGCGGAACGCAAATGGACGGAGCACTCTATCCTCTGTGAAAAACACCATTTATTTTCAGGGAGAAAATGCGGATTGCATATTTACATCTTTTCCGTTTTAGTTACTTGCCAGTCTTTTTTACGAACCAAGTGACGTTATCTATGGTATCCATACTAATAATAAGATAGTAAAAAAGTTGTGTCTGAACATTGAATATTCTCGCGAAATTTTAAATGAAATGGGTTATTATATTAGTGAGGTACTTGTGCCAAAACTACAATTTTTAGAATTTTTGTCTGTTGTCTGTTTGTATGTTACGTTTTAACCCGGAACCACTGAAATTTGGATGCGTTTTTTTAATTTTTATTATCGTATTGACCCTGGTCAACATGAAAAAGCGGAGCCCTTCGCTAGTAAAGAATATAACACATGCTGTCATTTTTATTACAAAATAATAAGTCGGGATTTTGGTGGCCTTCGAAGTGTTCTTGGCACGATTGTCTCGACGAATGGATTTAGAGTGTGACAAGGCTCTTTTGACGCGTGGTTGACATTCAAAGGAGTGTCGCAAACGTGAAAACAAGGGTTACGTTATATTAGGATAGCGGGGTAAGTTCCGAATTCGGCCACGACCAATCAATTATTATCTCAGGTTATTTGGGAATGAAATTAATATGCCATCAAATGATATCGCTGTTTAACTACTTACACAATTTTATTAGGGTTCCGTACCCGAAGGGTGCCAAACGGGACTCTATTACTAAGCTTCCGCTGTCTGTCCGTCTGTAGCAGGGGCCTACAGTTTCAGCCGCAATAGGTAGCCAGTTGAAATTTCAACAGAATACGCGTTATTATGTGATGTAGTGTAGGTAGCATTCTTAGGTCATATGATTAAATTATGTTCTATCGTAATGTCATAATGATAGTTTTTATTCTTTCTTCAGTATTTATTTATATATGCTAGATCTTTACTTATTACTGAATACGTTCACAGGGACTCTCCAAATCAATTTGTAGTAGAACTCTGCTCGTTTCTTTGACTTTTCACTAGACATCCTTTCATTTTAAAAATATTTTGATAAATCTATCAATCGTACAAATGTTCATGAAGATTACCGATTGTCAACCAATAACGAGCCCAAAGACTTCTATAATCAAATCATATGACCTAAGATTGCTACCTACACTACAGTACTTTTCCATGGCAAATAACAAAAAAAATAAACCTTGAAGGCGGTCTCTATACAAAAATCCTCTAAAAAGTCGTTATTTGTTATAAAGAATGTAAAACATACCAGTTTCTAGTTTGGTCAGATTATTGTACATTGTACATACTCTGAAGCAAAAACAAATAATAAAAATCAGGGTTCCGTACTCAAAGAGTGCCGAAATGTTTGTACCGCGCTATCATTTTAGCGCCTTCTTTTTTGTCGCCTTAACGTTGCTATGGCATCTATGAGTAAAGTGTTGTTGTGTACTATAAAGTTTTAAGGGTTCTGTGCGCGTATTGTGTGGTGGTACCCTTTGTGTCTCACACTTGGCCAAACTATTTTTAAATTACCCATTCGGCAAAAGATTTTTTTGAAAAACAGAGGTGCAATTGTGTAATCCAATGGTATTCAAATTTATTGTCATATGGCTATTCGGCTGAGCAAATTAGTCTGTTTGACAATTGAAATCGCACATTTTTGGCTGTCAAATGAATACAATTGTCTTATTTTGTTGTTGACAACCAAAAACGTACGATTTCATTTGTCAAAAGGGCTTATTTGCTTAGCCGAATAGCCACATGACTATAGAATTTGAATACGATTGGCTTACACAATTGCACATCTGAAGTGTTTCCGCTGAAGAATCTATCGAAAGTACGCATTGGAAATTTCGGTGACATGAATATCCATTTTTCTCAGCAATAAAGAAACATATGTTATTACCAATTCATATACTAGATTAAGCATTTCATTGACATCATTTTGCCCGAAGATTTTGTTGATAGATTAATTTTCATAGCAGAGAAAAAAAATATTTAGAAAACCTCTTTTAAAACAGAGATTTTATTTTACTGACAAACAGGAGCGAATGAAGCCTCTAAGTTTTTTAATTAAATTAGTCTAGAATAAATTATACACAAATTCTTGTACTTTTATTCCACATATATTTATTTTTATTCTAACTTAGGCTACCGGTTTCGTATTACACCTCATTTTTTCACAATTTTAAATGACCAATTAGAATTAAATTCCTCACCACTTGTGACATATTTTAAATGATGTTATTAATTAATCAATCAAAATTTTATGTTTAATTGTAGTTTATATTTTATATTTTTTAACTTATTTGACTTAATTTTTAGAAGTGTATCCTGACATATAATAGAAAAATGATATTGAAACACAACATATTTATTGCCGTTATTTATTGATTTAACCTTGACGTAGACCCATTTTGAAACGCAAGCTGTGGTGATTCACCTCTGTTTATTTTATATTTGCTTGTTAAAAATGTTTTCTTTTGTTTTCTTCTGTCATGTTAAATAATTAATAATTTGTTGGCCCGGTGATGTATAATACGAAACCGGTAGCCTAAGTTAGAATAAAAATAAATATATGTGGAATAAAAGTACAAGAGTTTGTGTATAATTTATTCAAGATGATATTCCACCAAGAACCATCAATCGAATCCATCCGATATTTAAATTAGTCTACAAATACGCTTCACTATAAATGAATGTAGGGTGCCAAAAGAAATTTATGGTGCGCAAGTGGAAAATAAAGCTCGACTAGGTCGCAAGACGTATGTACCTATGTATATGCGATCAAATAAGCGACATACTGAGGAAGGGCAATGTAAAAACTACCCGGAATAGAAGATCTTGTATTAATGGTTATGAAAGATTAAAATCTGTAGTCTCTGCCAATCTCTTTGGGAGACAGATACTTATTTTGTTTTGCTCTTAATTTTCATATGTATACAAGTATAGTATATGTATGAAAAATAAGAGGTCAAAAATAATTAACAAAAATAACCGGTCAAGTGCGAGTCAGACTCGCATACCTAGGGTTCCGTAATTCGACAGTTTTGGGAACAGTCAGGAAGAAGGTATTTAAAATCTTGCCCTTAACTGTTTATTTATGATAACTAAAAAAAAAGAATCGATTTTACCACAAGAGAGAGATTTTTAAACCGTACTCGAAATAAAACTCGTGGATAAATAATTAGGAAAATATTTAATTTTGCCATTATGCCATCGTGAATTTCTCACCCGCAATTTTTTTCCTGTACCTAATCTTTACGTAGGCCCAAATTACAATGATTTTTTTCATATTTTGAGAGAGATTTTTAAACCGTACTCGAAATAAAACTCGTGGATAAATTATAAGAAAAATATTTAATTTTGCCATTATGCCATCGTGAATTTATCATACGAAATTTTTTTCCTGTACCTAATCTTTACGTAGGCCCAAATTACAATGATTTTTTTCATATTTTGAGAGAGATTTTTAAACCGTACTCGAAATAAAACTCGTGGATAAATTATAAGAAAAATATTTAATTTTGCCATTATGCCATCGTGAATTTATCATACGAAATTTTTTTCCTGTACCTAATCTTTACGTAGGCCCAAATTACAATGATTTTTTTCATATTTTTCGGTTCATTAGTTTCGGAAATAAAGGAGGGACATGCATTTTTTATGGTTTTTCAAAGATTTCTCAAAATTGGTGCCAGTAAATACAGTAAAAGTATATATTTTTATAATCAGCTCTTTAGTATCTAGAATTTGATACCCATATTGCGTTTTTAAGATATTTTTTCATTTTATTTTTCTCACTTTCGAATTGGAAATATTTTGTACAATTTAAAAATTTTCTTTGTTTTTACCGGTTATGGTATAGGCAAGTGAATGCTATTTTTGTAGCAAATTTCAAGCCTTTATCTTTAACGGTGCTAAAGTTATGAGGCTGTGACATACGGACGGACGGACAACGGAGTCTCACCATAAAGGTTACTTTTACCTTTCAGGTACTACGGAACCCTAAAAAGGCCGATTGCGCAGTTTGGCATAATGTAGACGGAGAATTAAACATGGCGGAACCTAAGGGAAAAAAAAGTCAGATGTCGTAACAGTTAGGTATCTGGTATATATTAGTTACTTGTGTGGTGGGATGAAAATCGTGTGGGGTGTCTAATGAAGTGTAATTTAAAAAGAAATAATAATATTTACGAACAAGCCTCTTATATGCAAACGTTTGTGTAGTTATAACATAGACGAAATAGTCTTGTACTATTTTAGTCTATGGTTATAACTACTATGACAGAAATAAATTTCAATATTTTTATGCACTTGGCGATTTATCCACCGCAAGGAGATAACTAATTAAATTTACATCGATCTACTTTTCTGATTTTCTATACCGCAACGATATAAATTTAATTTGTTTGTGTAGTATTTTAGGGTTCCGTAGTAACTTATACTTTCGCCCTGTCTATCCGTCTGTCCGTTTGTCTGTCTGTCCGCGGCTTATAAAGCTGTAATTTAGCATGGGTATAACACATATTAATGACGCCAATAAAGTGGTAAAACAAACCGAAAAAAAAAATCCTGCGCCTCTCCTACACGTACACCTAACTAAAAATGCTGATGATTAATTTTTTTTCCTCATGGTGCGGTATTGAGTGTCGTTGGATAGGTCTTCCAAAAAATATTTGGCTATATGGAAACCATTTATCGATTCAAGGATCCGCTTATGAAACATTCAGCTTTAAAGTGCAAATTTATGTTAGAATTAAGTATCCTCCCCTACCAGCTAAACAGTTACTTTTGGCAATGTGAAAAAATTCACGGCTGTGGTTTAAATAACGAAGATAAAAGGAAAACTATCACAGCTAAGTAGGCTTCACAAGTTAACGAGTAATAGTCGACCAACTTAAATCTGCAGTTTTGTTTCATACAATTTGTAAGTTTGTAATTTTTATTCAAATAATTTAACATATTTTTTTATTTTTATAATTGGTCTGTGTGATGATCATATAGGCCTGCCTGAAAAACAGCGCGCTGCGGTTGTCATCGCAATGCTTATGCTGAGACGGACCTTTTCACTGCTTCAACTAAAAACCATTTTTTAATTTGTTTATTTAAGCTGTGTGTGTTATCTTTTAATTTACTTTCTTCTTATATTTTGTATTATATAAGTGCATGTTTTTTGGCAGCGAATAAATGATATCTTATCTTATTTGAATAGTACGAAACCCTCAGGCGCAAGTTTTACTCGCACTTGACCGGTATTCGGAGGGATGATCTGTGACAACATTACGCAAAAAGGAGGAGGAGGAGGAGGGGGAGTCGGTTGAAAAAAGGTTGACTAATAAAAAAAACCTTATTTTTGACTCAAAACCATTACTAATATTGTTCTTCATAAGTAGACATATGATTAAACTAGCTTTTGCCTGCGAATTCGTCCGCGTGGAGTTCGGTTCAGACCCTAAGGAGGCGAATTTTAAAAGATCCTTTCTTGGCGGATGCCTACGTCATTACAACCATCTGTATGCCAAATTTCAGCGAAATCCGTTCGGTAGTTTCAGCTGTGCGTTGATAGATGAGTCAGTCAGGTTGGCCTTTTTTAAATTCAGAGAAAAAGATTACTTTTAGAAAAGTAAAAACTTCAAAAAGCTATTTATTTCCCATATTTCAAAACCAATTAAACAAAAACTTACATACGCAGATACTCACAAATAAAATTTATTTATTGCATGAATTAAACTAAGGCGTTAGAGCAGGACCTATAATAATCATTATTTTGCTCACTGATATTTTATCTTCTAGCATTATTCCATGCGCTATACACGTTTCTCCAACCCCTCCTCACCTGAAGAACCCTGACTCGCAAGGCCACGGCGAAGGGGTACAGCTGTGTACCCCCGGCGAGGGGTGCCTCCTGCTCCTCCCCTTTAGAGGCTCCACTGACGGCACTGCAGACCGACTGTTTGCGGGACCACATTGCTGGGAACAGAAATGTTGGGTTAGGGCTACATCTGAAATGGAAACCACATAATAATTACTTTATCACACTCCAAACTTTCACCGACAGAGGATTGTGTATTTCAACTCGTTCCTTGGTTGGATCTTACCACAGAAGAAATAATAGTACTACGTATAGAAGGCCCACCCTTCAAAGACACTTAAAGCTGCATATGAGGTCAGATTGAGCTCCTCATTTTGCATCAATCAGAACTGAACTCTACGACGTTTCCTTTTAGTACAAAATAGCGCGCTCTCAGCCGTGGCTGTTACGACCACCAAGAAACACGCGCCCACAAAAATCTGCGTTTTTATTTAATAACTCTGCTTCTAGATGAAATTTTTAAAATATTCTAAGATGAGCCGACCTAGTCATTTGTTAACTTAATTTTAATACAAATTTCAAGGCTTTATGAATTAAGAAAGGTCACTAACAAAAAACACTCAAAAAAAATGAAATTTAGAGGTAATTTCTTCTATCGAGCGAACTTAAAGATTTTGCGTTTGATTCTAAGATTAGTTTATCAGTTCTATAGTCTACTGTCTATATTATTTTTACTATACCGATTAACCAAGTTACACGATGTGATATGCTCATTTGAGTTATGCATCTAGCCTCCTTTCGCAACACGGCAATAACGTGCAATTCAGCTCGTACAGCGCTGCGTAGCTGAAATGTTATTCGCCTACTAGACGCATCTCGGCGCCTCTCCTTTTATCGCGTAACTCTATCCCCTCTTAACCCACTGAATGTTTCTTCGGGTGGGCTGCCGATGTAGCTGTAAAAAAGGTGTGTGTAATTGCGGTAGAATAACGGCCGGTTGTTAGAAATTGTTTTCAATGTACTGATATTATTTAGTGTGTAAACTAAGTGCCTTACGACACAATCAATTATCCCAAAAATAAAAGAGAAACTTCACACACACTCCTCATGATGAAACTGATGAACACATGAGTGAGGGATCATCAATAGGAGTGGCGTGCTGTTTTTTTTATTTTTATTTAAATGCCAAGAAATACTCCCTCAGTTACTTTTTTCTCCGCATTATAATGTCACAATAATGGAAAAGTCTTAACTTTTTCTTCACACCCTGCCATTGGCTTCTTCCATTTCATAAACATGCGATAAGTTGAAGTTTGTGCTCTTGGATCATCAGTGTTTATGCTGCATTCCTATTTTGATAGCGGAACGATAACAGATTCAAGGAGTTTGACGCTTAGCGCATAACGTTCCCTGTTATATAGATAGACTAGACTGGGTAGATTTCACACCTTGTTATGAACTGGACAGTAATTGTGTATTCATGCATTGTTTTATACCGCCTGCATAAGTAGGTATACTAGCTGACTAGATAAATATATCTTTACTAATAATAAAGTAGTAAAAAAGTCGTATCTGTCAAAGCCATTTGTTCAAATTTTTTATGATATGGTGTATTGTACTGTCTGTCTGTATTTATGTTCCGTTTTAACTAAACTGATTTGGCTGCGGTTGACTTTATTATGATCGTAGTGACCCTCGTCACATATAAATATAAATAAAATAAAATAACACCCAAGCTGAAAACGAGACAGAGACTGAATAAATGCGGGCGGAGTCGCGGGCGAAAGGCTAGTCAATTATTGCGATAAAATATCGGCTCCATCATAAAATTCTCGCTAGAATGGGAATCAAATTGGGAAACAATTACCGGATTGTTATATTTTGTTTTAAAACTTTTATTTAGGGGAATTCAGTAATTGTTATTTTGTAAGCTATTCGGCGCAGTTATTGTTTCGTCTTTTATCAATATCTAGATAATAATAAATTCTTGCAGTTAATTTCTTCCTCTGCGGTCAAGTGGTTGAGCGCTCTTGCCTGCTAACTTGGAGGTCGTGGGTTCAATCCTGGTCAATATACTGTAATATATGTTAGTTGTAAGGTATTATCTAGGGGCCACAGATGCCGGATAATAAATGATTTGATTGATTGATTAATTTGCTTTTGGTCTGCTTGCTTCGGAAGGCACGTTAAGGCGAGGTTATCCAGGGAATTCTGTCCATCTTCAAGGCTTCCATTTTACACATGCTTATCCTGCTAAGCGATAGCGGGCCGCTCAGAAAACTCGCAGTTTAGAGGTGTTTTATTTATTATTTTGGAATTAGAGGAATGGGTTTTTAATATGACGGCCGTTTTATATCAAATTTTTCACGACGTTTATTTTAAGTATGTGCTTTTTAGTCCAAAACTTAATATAGATCAAATGAAATGATATTTAGATCATAGTTTAGACCTATCTTTGCGATTTAATTGGATCGAGCAAAATGTAAATAATCCTGTATCGAATGACCGGAATATTAAGATCATAGAGTGAAATATGACATATATTTTTTACATACTCTTATTAGACTATTTATTGGTTTAAAATGAATTTGAAAAGAGACAAAATGGGATAACCCCCCTTAAGATGTTGGTTCATTTGTGCCCGAAGTACGGCGATAGGGACTCCACGTTTGGGAAGTAATAATCATCGGTGAATGGCAGGCGTACCAAGTGTGGTCTGTGACTTGCATTACACGTTTTGAAATAGGGAACACCTCTGACGCCCCTTCGAGGATTCATGTCGATACGATATGTGTTATTTATTTCTGTAACTTCCGGGTACTTAATATAATTATTTAGTCAATTTTGTTAAAGCCAGGTAAAGCTCTTCTTTAATTTTTTTTCAATGCATGTGCTCGTAAAGTTCTGTTTTATATGCGTCTAATATGTTGTCGAAGTCAACTTTACCGCACGAGTGTTTTATTTTTTCATATTTTTTTAGTTTTGTTCCCCTACACTACATAGTGGGAAGGCAAATGGAACTTATCTCTACGTTTTATTTTTTTAATTTATCGAAAAGAGTTGCCAGTCTTATGTTGCGTACCATAAATAGACTTGACAGAAATGAGCTGGTTTCAGTTTGATGCGTTCGTAGACTGCGTTCAGTTTGGTGAAATGAAATGAAAACTGTTTAGGCGACATTTTGAGTAGGTATATAGTAATGGTACGTTTAACTTTACAAATTGAAAATTCTGATGGGACTTAATCAACCAATGGGCGCCTGATTTTGATTTGATAATATCTGTATAAGTAACTCTGATAACTAACCTATATAAGTTCTCTGTACATTATTTAAAAAAATACGATGTTTTGATCGGTCTTCCTTGTTAACAACATTCTTCGTATCTAAAGAATAAACAATTTCGGGCAACCGTTATTGTTTTCATTATTGAAATAAGCTGGTGGAGTCGACTTTATGTTATTTATAACTGAAAGCAGCCTTCGAACGCATCAAACTGAAAGCATTTCTTTCCGTCAAGTTGGCAACTTGCGTGCAAAGAAAAAGTAAAAGAATGCCCGCCTAAAGTTCATTTGGAGTATTTTTTGTTTGTTTGTCTCTTTAATTACGTTTCATTTATTTACTCACACTATGCATTGAAAAACTTAGTATGATACACGTGCGTAAGGGCTATAACATACTCGTAACGTTTAAAACACTCGCATAACGTTCGTGTTTCAAATCGTTCCTTTACGCACTTGTAGCATAAACTACTACCTATTATTATATTATGACGGTCAGTGGTTTGAACGTCTTGAACACTAACCTGAAAGTCAACGAATTCAAATCATGTGTTCGGTGTGTGTGCTTCGGAAGGGATGTTTTGCTGTGGTTCGCTTACCCACGATTTACCGTAGTACGACGACTACGACGTAACGTAATTGTCGTTAAAACGTGGGTGTAAGGGTGTGAATTGTAACTTGCACTTCAATCCATACTCTGTAATACCTCTGACGCTACCTCGGGTATTCATATTGTGATGCTTTAAAATTTGTAGACACAAGAGAACCTCCAAAATACAAACTGAAATTAAAAGCACAAATGGCTATAAAATCACATACATTAACTTTCAAAATACTGAGCAAAATGGCAATCATAAACAATGATATGCTCCTAAAATTTAATAAAAAGAAAGTAATAGACTTACTGAAGGTTCCAAGAGGATTATTTTCACGAACTTTTCCCATTTCAAGTTTTGATATAAAGTACGCTGATTTATTTACCAAAATATTGAGACCTAAGAGGGAATTGGATTTATAAAGTATTTTGGGCACGAGGTTGGCGTACGCTACACTTTGCTGTATGTGGTCTCCATTCTAACGCCTTTCGGCCCCAACGGCCATCATGTCGGCGAAAAATATGGCATACCCACCGCCACGCCATGTCGGTCACCTACCTGTTTCACCCACGCGCATTAATTCAATTACCAAAAGATCTTTCAAAATAGGTTCGATAGTTTCAGGGATTATATCTTACATACAA
Organism: Ypsolopha scabrella; assembly: GCA_910592155.1. Lineage (NCBI taxonomy): Eukaryota > Metazoa > Arthropoda > Insecta > Lepidoptera > Ypsolophidae > Ypsolopha > Ypsolopha scabrella. The sequence continues at coordinate 8,587,483 of OU342968.1, read as the reverse complement.
AGAAACGAAAAAATTGTACCTCTTTAATGTATTTAGTGTGGATGTGGAAAACATAATCACAGCTATCACAGATACAATCTAGATCAGTAGATAGACAGACAGAAGATATGGAAAAAGCTTAGACCAGGAAAAAGTGTGGAAGAAGCTTTGCGTCCACCGTACGGATATTTGTTTGTCGCCCAAGTTATTTTATATGTAAAGAACATTCATATTTATAGCGGTGATAATGTATTGCAAGTGTTTTATTTTTTCATAAATAAATTTTTTGGAAGTATACTGCAGTATACTATCAGCTTGATGCGATCTGAATACAATTCCCTTCGATAAAATGTATCAAAGACAATTCCTCAATTTTAAGATGGCAGAAAGCTTACTTATTCTTAGAACTAGTAACCAGAATAAACTAAAACAATCTCCCTGATTAAGAACAGATATAAAAATGAAACTAAATCTTCAAATACCCAACTTGTTACGCTAGAGACCGACGAAACCGTTGCATTCAGTGGAACTATTGTCTTAGAAAGTGGGTTTCTGCAGAATCAAAGTGCACGCATCAGTACATTTTCTACGTGTACTATATATAACGCTAATAGACAGGGAACCAACAACCAAATTGCAGCCTAAAACGCCAGGTGGATTCCGGAAACCAATGATAACGTCAATAAATACCTAGTTGTAAAGTTAAATTTTAAATTTAGGATTTTTGTACAGTGGAGCCCACATCAAGCTAAACACTTTCAGTATAAGCTGACCTCTCATTGTATAGCCTTCCCGTACAATGAGAGGTCAGCTTATACTCAATGTGTATAGCTTGATGTGGGCTCCACTGTACTGTTTGAATCGAAGTTGAGCTTTAAGAAGTATGGGCTACTAACAGCTTATTTATTTTGCAATTTGTCTTCGAACCTTGGTTCGACTGTAAGATCCACGATTGCTTACATTTTCCTCGATCCAATTAAAACGCAAAAAATAATCAAAATAAATGATTTCATTTAAGCTATATTATTTTTTGGACAAAAAAATCTTATACTAAAATAAACGTCGCAAAAAATGCGATATAAAATGGCCGTCATATTAAAAATCCATCCCTCTAATTCCAAAATAATAAACCTCGTAACCGCGAGTTTACTCAGCGGCCCGCTTCCGCTGAGCAGGATAAACATGTGTAAAATGAAAGCGTTGGAGCAGGACAGATTCCTCTGGATAACCTCGCCTTAAAAACGTCGGTGAAAAGAGTATGTCCCAAATGTTAACAGAAACATCTCAGACACCCCCCGGGGATTTAGACCAAATTTTAGATGTTAATTATTATAATAGCTTAGAAATGACGAGATCTGTCGGAGATCGAAAGTGACCAACATAGCCTGCCGAATCAGTAAGTTGATGTCGCCGACGTGATGGCCGTTGGGGCCGAAAGGCGTTAGAATAGAGACCACGTACAGCAAAGCGTAGCGTAGGCCCACCACGTGCCCGCTGGACCGACGATCTGCAGGACGTTGCGGGTGGCGGCTGGATGAAGAGGACGGAGGACCGCCAAGAGTGGCGTAATATTGGGAAGGCCTATGTCCAGCAGTGGACGATGACAGGCTGATGGATGGATGGATTTATAGCTGTCGTGTCATCACATTACGATGTATTTAAACGACATTGAAAACTCCTAATATGAAAATCTCGATTTTTAGGGTTCCGTAGTACCTAAAAGGTACAAAAGGAACCTTTATTGTGAGACACCGTTGTCTGTCCGTCCGTCCGTATGTTACAGGCTCATCACTTTAGCACATTAAAGGTAGAGATTTTAAATTTTCTACAAAAGTAGCATTCACTCGCCTACATAATAGGGTACAAAAAAAAATTGAAATTGTTTAAAATATTTCCAATACAAAAGTGAGAAAAGAATTAATTCTTAAAAATACAGTATGGGTATCAAATTGTACATATTAAGGAGCTGATTGTAAAAATATATACTTTGACCATATTTACTGGCACCGATTTCGAGAAATCTTTGAAAAACCACAAAAGAATACATGTCCCCTACGCATATTTCCGAAACTGCTGGAACGAAAAATATGAAAAAAAAATCATAGGCCATAACATAACGGGCCAATAAAAGGAAAACTATAGCGATTAAAAAAAAGTTGATAACTAATGAGAACAAAAAAAAGTAAAATAAATAAAAAATTTTTTTATAGAAATACAATATGGATTGTAGATATTAAAAAGCTGATTATAAAAATATATACTTTTACCATATATACTGGCACCGATTTCGAGAAATCTTTGAAAAACCACAAAAAATGCATGTCCCACCCTTATTTCTGAAACTGGAGGACGGAAGAATATGAAAAAAATGACGATTGTAGGTCATAACTGGCCGATTACAGGAGAAACCTTATTTCCGAAACTTATGAACCGAATAATATGGAAAAAGTCATGGTAATTTAAGATTACGTAAAAATTACCGGAAAAATATAGCAACTGAGAAATTCACGATACCAAAATTAATTTAATTAAATTTGATTGATTTGATTAGTTTGATTGATTTTGATTATGATTTGATGAACCACGAGTTTTATTTCGAGTACAGTATAAAAATATTTGAGTCTCTCTTTTGTGGTACAATCGATTCTCGTTTTAGTTATCAAAGTTAACATAAACAGTTACGGGCAAGATTTTAAATACCCTTTTCCTGACTGTTCCCAAAAATGGCGAATTACGGAACCCTAGGTATGAGAGACTGACTCGCACATGACCGGTTTTTTGTAATCCCTGCAAGAATTTGCTTTGACTCGTAGCATTCATGCGCTGTGATTTAGGTTGAAATTTTTCCTTAGCTCCCTACCCTTTCACCAGAAGTGTTATTCTAGTCCAGCCTTGGCCGAGATGACGCTACGCAGTAGAAAGCCCCATTATAGTCTGTTTACTAAACATGTACGAGAACATGTACAATGTACATAGGATTAAAGCTTCTTGTTGGTAAACGGATATAACAGGCGACACCGTCCTTAGCTATTTTCTGTGAAACTACGCCATATTAAAATAATATAAAAAATGTAAATGCAATTTATTCAAAATTTCTTTGGTTTTTTAATTATCGCATTGATTACCATGTATGTTTGGTTTGCCACTTCAAGTACGGCTTAGACTTTTCCAATTTATTTTCTTGTACCTCTCGATGTTGCGTGCCGACAAAACTCTGCGTGATATTTAAGTTTTGGATCAGCTTGAATATTCTGATCGGCGAGTAGCCTTAATGGCTTAACTGCTGCTGGATTCTTTGTAAGCGTCCAATCTTCGTAAGAATTTAAATGAATAAAATCCATTTTTCAAACGAACAAATTTTTTTATAAAAATATATCTTATTCTCCTTTATTGTATCGGAGATAGCACTTATGGACCAACTAGGTAAAGCAGGAAAGAAAATCTCTACTACTTTTTACCTGCAATGAAAATAACTTGATTATTTGTATTTAGTTGTTTTTCATACGTCTACACATTCGCTAAAAGTATAAATAAGTAAATACTGGCCGTTTAGAACATCAAATGTGCAGTGAAAATCATGCAACTTTACACTGCACTCGGGCTCCAAAACTCTAAACTCGATGAAATAATGTTACATTTTGCGCTCGATATGATAATCTACTATTACGTAGGTTGTTTTGGCCGAGGCTTGTGGGCTTATATAAACGCGTCATCGATCGAATAAAGTCACATTAAAATGTTGTTTATTTAGAAATTAGACGCTTTTTCGCATTCCATAAGGCACAGTCTACAGCTATGACGCGTTGGATTTATAATGTATTACATTTCAACGCGTTATAGCGCAGAGAATGCAAAGGATTTCGTAACACGATGCCTGCTATCGCGCTTAGTTGACTTTCAAATTTTTTCAAGTAATCAGTACCACAATGCCAACATTTTGACACTACCACCGGACATTGCTTCCTATAACTACATTAAAAAAAAAATTTCTTAAAAAGTTCGGGATATGTTCGGCTAAACTACTTTCACTCTATAAGAACCACTGATTGCAAAAACAAACCATGTTTTTTTTATTTCACAAATAATTTGCATACTTAAGGACAGCCATCAAGCGCAAACCTCCAAACAAACCCAAGAGATTTTTTTTATATTTTAGGCTAGGTCCATTGCGTTTGGGGTAAATTAGAACTTAAAGTTGGAAAATTTTAATCATATCTTATCAAAAAACCCTAGAAAGACAGTTATTTACCAAAAAAGTGATGCCCAATGTGTTTTTGGTGTCTAAGATAAAATAAATAAAATTATGCTAATTGTGCATCGAAAATGATTAATTAATTTTAACCAATAACATGTTTAAAAACCTTTACAATACTGCTAGAATTTTACTAACTTTAAGAACCTACGACAAACTTTGTATGGGCAAGTGATTTTTAGGGTTCCGTACCTCAAAAGGAAAAAAACGGAACCTCTATAGGATCACTTTGTCGTCCGTCTGTCAAGACGAAGATAGAAGTTAAGCAACGGTATGCGCGGTCATAATTGTACGGGTGACCAAATCTTATTGTAGACTTTTTAAAACTTTCACTAATTTGTACGGAACCCTCAGTGGGCGAGTCCGACTCGCACTTGTCCGGTTTTTTTATTTGAAACGCTGTATATGGTTCTATGGGAAAGTAGGTATAGTTTAGTACGATCAGCAGAGTATGTGGTTTTATTTTATTCAAAGATACCTAGGTAGCTGTCTATTCATACCCGGTCCATCCATCCATCAGCCTGTTTCGTCCACTGCTGGACATAGGCCTTTCCAAGATTTTGTTACTCTTGGCGGTCCTCCTGGAAGAAATGCCCACACGCTGGGTAGGTGGGTTGGTGAGCGTGGTGCCGAATACCTCGCACCAGAGACGCCGCTCGCTGCCCGTCACCAGTCTGTCTTTTTATAAGGCCCGGCAATTTGGTATGGATATACATCAGTCGGTACAGGCAATGGTGGGCCATCTGGTTTTGTCTGTCTGCGAGCTGTCCTTGACAGTAAGATTGCCAATAAGCCCGGCATCAGCTCTACCACCTGTAAGAATACCCGGCATACTAGATTATTTCTTCAATATAATTTCTACTTCTTTTGGTGATTTCTGAATTATGCAACATATCGTCACGACAGGGCTGCCAGAGGTGTTCCCAAGTGTGAACCGTCAAATGCAAGTCACAGTTTACACTTGATACATCCCGCTTTTCACCGATGATTACTACGTCCCAAACGTGATGCGTCGTGAGCCCTATTGCCGTACTTTGGGCACAAAGAACCCACAGCATAACGAAACAACCTTACGGAGCACACAGACTGAACGCAAAGTCCTTCGTTCGCATTAGTTCTATTGCGGCGTTCCATGATGAAACAAGTGTCAATTTTTCTTTTAATGTGCACCCCGGGGATTGAACCCAGGATCCCCGGGTTCGCAGGTGAGTGCTCTACCGAGCAGTCACAGATACCGTCCAGCTTAGATACGATGATTAGATGAATCTCAGACTTGATTCATGGGGGCAGAGCAATTCAATTTAATATAGATATCTCTGTCTGTCTGGAATTTACAGCTGCAATAACATAAATATCCGATATTCACAATGTTTAAATATATTACGTAGTCTTAAACCTCGAAGTAATATTTATTTATTGATGAGGTACCATCGGAATTTCTGCTGACCCACTTTTCGTAGTTTGAGACAACCCACCTCTCCGTAGCCTTTAAGGGCTTGCCTTTGGTCTTTCAACGGTTTTTGTTTTAATATGCTGAGTCAACTACATAACTGATCAATGTGGAACCTGGACATGTGTTTTTTCAGACCTTTGTCTTTCCGTTGTCAAGTCGGTTACTAATTGGACACATTTCACTCGATAGATTTTATTTTTGAAAATGATGCCGTTTAAGGTTATTATTTCGTTTTATGTCTAAACGACTTGAGTTTTATGCCTGAAGTTACTGCTATAACAAGCAAACATGGTTTATTTTCCGATGTCTGGTGAAAAAACTCCTACATCAAAAACTTTTTCGTAAAATCCAGAAAATCCTCGAAAATTCACTGATTTTGCGTGCCGCGGCAGCGCGCGAAGCGAGCGTTCTAATGTAGACTTTTGACAACGTACTGAAGTTCAAAATCACTCAGTAAGATCATTGTGCACCATGGGCTTAGCCTTAAGCTCTCCTATCAAAACAGCAGGAAATCTTACAGGCACAGAAGAAATAATAGTGCTGGAGGTACCAACTGTTACTTGTTTAAATCAAGATACTCCCCGTGCCAAATTAAACAAAAAGTGTATGTTATATTCCAAAGGGTTTTTCTGAAACATAGTCAACAAGCAAAGCATAGTGTAGGTTGACCTCGTGCCCGCTGAACCGACGACCTGAAGGACGTTGGGGGGGGGGGGGCTGGATGAGGAGGACCGAGGACCGAGGACCGACATGAGTGGCGAAATTTGGAAAAGCTGATGGATGGATGGAAGGTCAACAACGGTCTCTTTTCTTTAAAAAACTGAAGACAAGAAGAGCTTCGTTTTTATCCCAGGGGGAAAATAAACGAATGGAAATCCATTTTTGCCTTTGTCAATTGTCTGTCTATTGTCTCTGTCACAATAAATCAAGAAAAATTTAGCTTGTGAGCAAAAGAAAGCTTTTTCGCAAATTGGAGTATAATAATATACATATTGTAGGTATATGCTAACCTTATCGTGTGGGTGGTAGGGTGTGCTAGCTAATTGCAGTCTCTGCCATAATTGATAAGGCTTCGACACGCCAGCCGAGCCGTGCAGTCAACAAGGCTAATTTATTATCTGATCGGCTATCAGATACACTTATACAGAGTGTAAACTTAACTATGTTCTTCCTTCTAACGGTTTATTTTGTTTCCCTAAACGATCTTATTCAGTGCGGCCGCACATCGCGTGCACACTCGTCTGTCAGGCGATCAGGGAGTGTATTTTTGAATCATTCGAATTTCAATTCGCTTAGGAATCTGCATAATTCGCATACGAAAACTTACAATTAGTATTGTATTCGTATGCGAATCATGCGGATTCGTATGCGAATTGAAATTCGAATGATTCAAAAATACACTCCCAACTGATGTTGTCGTGCGAACTTTTTATATCAGTTAGGAAAGCACATCGCGAAAAATACAAGTAAAATAACAAAGCCACGACCTACGTAACTAATTAGTTAAGGTTATAGTGACCAATATCAACTCTAAGTTATTGAAAGGAAGTCCTCTAGGGAGGTAATCCGAACTGGAACTCGAATATATTCGAATTGGAGTAATCACTTTCCCTCTTAAAAGGGCAGCGTATTGCACCGCTGAAGTAATCGACAAACCTCAGCCAAACGTAAACTAACAACAGTTAGTTTACGTTGTGTCATGTTTTACCACAACAGGCACAAGTCGCCCGATATGGCACCCACCTCATCCGCACTGCCTACCTATCCGCAGCAGAGGCGAAGTTTTCCAGAGAAATCTGCTTTGCTTTCATTTTACACTTTTCTGTCCCATTCTGGCCGCGGGTAGCTCAGAAAACTCGCGATTTCGAGGTGTTTTACTTATTATTTTGGACATAAGAGGATGGATTTTTAATATGATAGTCTTTTTCTATCACATTTCTTACGATGTTTATTTTTGTTTAAGTTTTAACTAACAACAGTTAGTTTACGTTGTGTCATGTTTTACCACAACAGGCACAAGTCGCCCGATATGGCACCCACCTCATCCGCACTGCCTACCTATCCGCAGCAGAGGCGAAGTTTTCCAGAGAAATCTGCTTTGCTTTCATTTTACACTTTTCTGTCCCATTCTGGCCGCGGGTAGCTCAGAAAACTCGCGATTTCGAGGTGTTTTACTTATTATTTTGGACATAAGAGGATGGATTTTTAATATGATAGTCTTTTTCTATCACATTTCTTACGATGTTTATTTTTGTTTAAGTTTTATTGTCTAAAACCTAATATAACCTAAATGAAATGGTATTTATATCATAGTTTAGGCCTATCTTTGGATGCAGTAAAATACAAGTAATCTTATATCGAATGTTTAAAGAACATATATTTTATTCAAATGTAATTATTTTAATTTCATGATTTAAAATTAATTTATAAAGAGACAATATTGGGATAAACCCCCGTTAATCAAGGGTCAAAACAGGATAGCCCCGAGCAGAAGCAAGTAAAAGAACAGTATATATAGATTGGCTAAAAATAAATGTATGAAATACTGTATATACATGTAAATATCTCTCATGCGTTTAAACAGTCCTTGCGCAGACATTATCTTAGTAAAATACAGTAAATCTGGTGTCAACATAGCAATCTGAAATTATCACGACTAGTAGTCTATTCTTGTATTTATTATTGTATTATATATATTTATATAATATTATATAATCGTATTTATGTAGTAATTATTGTTATTTGTTTAAAATATATTTATGTATTTTTATTAATTTATGTATTTAGTATTTACCTACAAATCTACTTATCTATTTTATTTATTAGTACATTCATGTCTTTTTTTTTCTCACTTATTTTTTTTTATGTCTTAAAGCCTTTCTGCACGCCTGCCTCTGTTCATTTCTTGTACTTTCTGTCGGGTTGACTGGGAGAAAATGCTTTTAGCATTAAGTCCGCCTGTTGTACATGTAACTTTTGTTTTGTGCAATAAAGTATTTAGAAAGAAAGAAAGAAATATCATCCCTTAGAAGGAAGTACACGATTAAATGTACAGCCATACTTAGGATAACTCGGTTGCAATGGGTATCTGGTACGTTCGGCTTGTTTTAGGTATTGCTCAATATATTGAGTAATCTAGCAAACCCTATCTAGTTTTTTGGATAGATTTCGACCATAATCTGGATCTAGACCAGATAGGACCGATTTTTAACAATTCATTCCAAACTTTTCTGCCAGAGGTATGATTCGGAAGGCGACAGTAGCAGCAGACTGCAGCTGCACGCTTCAGCTGCAGGCGGCTGTGCTGTTGCTGCCTGCAGTCGGATCAATGTTGTACGCGGCGACAAGTTAAGACTTGCAGTCGCGTGGAAGCAGTACGCAACGCAAGATGTCAGACGTGTTTGACACTGCTGATACAATTTTAAGTCTTTTGTTGGAAGAGGAAGATGACGATGATAACTTTTTGTAATTATATACAAAAAAGAAAAGAAAGGCTACAATGCCTTTATTTAAAAACAGATTAAGTATACGAAGGAACTTACTCTTACTGATTAGAAATCATTTGACAGGCGATGAAGAAATATTTAGAAGCTACTGTCGTTTAAATAAAAAGCAGTTTAATTTTATACTGAATTTTATTTATGAAGAAATTAATCCAAACTGCACTGCTGCCGGCGTCAAAACTGGTTCCCGACCGGTAGTGCGGTCTGCAGTCGCGCCATGCTACGACGGCAGGCGACAGTGACGCCGTGTTCCGAATCCATTTCTACTAAAGTCATATAAACCAGTAGTGACGCCTTATCGTCTTCTTCCTCTTCCAACAAAAGACTTAAAATTGTATCAGCAGTGTCAAACACGTCTGACATCTTGCGTTGCGTACCGCTTCCACGCGACTGCAAGTCTTAACTTGTCGCCGCGTACAACATTGATCCGACTGCAGGCAGCAGCAGCACAGCCGCCTGCAGCTGAAGCTAGCAGCTGCAGTCTGCTGCTGCAGTCTGCTGCTGCTGTCGCCTTCCGATTTTATTTTATTTTATTTTTATGGCTGTAATGAAATGTATGAGCAGCGCGGTGGCTCAGCTGGTACGACACCAAACCCTCAGACAGTGTGGTGCCGAGTTCGATCTCCGTTCGGGTATGCAACAATGTGTTTTTGAAAGTACGTACAAAATGCCACGGAAAATATCTTTGGCGATACCTTAACACTATAATACAATATAATTGAAAATATGTACGTAACAAACAAAGAGTGTTTTAAGACGACGACATTGTACAAACCCGCACCCAAAAAAGGTTAGAACTTTTTATACCAGAAAAGGACCGACTAACCGAGCTCGAGTTAATTCTGATTAAGAAAAGGAGTTCAAAAACCACAAACGTGACAAAACTATCAAATTCCCACTGCTGTTTCAATCCGTTTAAAAGTGGCTATTTGAAAATAGTTACAAATAACGCACCTTATTGTTTATGCCATACAGATATCGAGTAAACAGTGACAAGCTGATGACTATATTTTATCAATAGAGTTAACTATAAGTTTAGTAACTTGGCTCCCTAAGGACTGAGCTTTTAGTTGAATTTTTCAATAAATGGGGCACGGAACACTCATTTTGCGAGCGGATTTGTTCTTGACCAGTTATCTTTAATCTCTTGCCTTGATCGTCACGCGTCGTTGCGTTTACCTCCTACGTGAGCTGTACTGAAACCACGGCCTGATTATCCTTCAACGTTCCCTTTTCAACCGATTTTGGTCTTTATCCGGTTGCTATTAGAAAGTCTTTTGGTTGTTACGACGATTGAGCGTCTCCGATAGCGCAAAATAAGAGAAAATAATACTTTTCACATGGACGCGATTGTTCGATTGAAAAATCTCACGTACAGATTATAGCTATCAAGTTTACTTATTAATCAAAGTATAGACGAATTGAATTGACCAATCGGTTTTAAAGTTGATCGAGGTTTTATCCTCATTAATAAGAAAAGATTATCGTTTTAAATAACTTTTTTATTGGAAGTTTTATAACTACAAATGAACGGTATGTACCAACTGTTGTTCAGGATTTGACAATTCTTAGTATATTTTCTTTATATTTTTCTGACAATTTGGACTTTAGTAGAAAGTTTTTATTAAAGAACAAGGTTATTTTACATTTGGGTCTTGCTGCGCTTTAAGGCACACTTAATAAACTTGTTTGAAATGAAAATTAATTTCGCTCTGAAAATTAAAAAATATGCATTGTCAGGGGAAATTGTGCTGGCCTATTTTTGCATTTAATACAATGGTATAAGAGCGAAGAGAGACCAGCAATTTTCACGATAGTTTTAGTACGACTCTTATAGCGTTAAACCACAATGTCTGTGCGTTAAGCAAATTTTTAACACAATATAATTTATCGAACTCTTTCAGTCCTTATATGGATTAAATTAAACAAAAACAAACAACTGAACCACATCATCACGACGTCAATCCCCTAAGAGGTGTCAGAGGTGATCCGAGTGTAGACTGTAACTGAAACAGTCAAAACTCCTACACAATTTTCACCTACAATTTCACGTCATACATGTCTACGGCAAACAGGCTTACCTCACAGGTTTTCTTTATCGTTCTGCAAATAAATTAAAAAGTGCTATTTTATATAGGGTGAAATTTAATCAACCGACCAAATTCATACTAGAGACTCGGTTAGTGATCAAGAACTAGGTTCAGTAATCCTTTTGGCCAATTACGAAAAATATTTTTCTTTGCTCCCGTACTGGTTTGACTAGTTTAAGTACAATTCCTAGTGCAGGTTCTACGGGTAAAATAATTTTTTTTTTTCGAATTTCACCTGATGGGTCATTAAACCTTGTTCCTGATGACTAACCAAGTCTCCAGTATGAATTTGGTCGGTAGATTTAATTTCACCTAGTATACATTCCGAAAAAGTCATTGGTGTGCACCGTACGATTCGAATCCGGGTCTCAACATTGAAACACTGCCGACTGGGCTTGTGTTGCTGAATTAAACATTGCAAGAAGTCAATTTTGACCAAAAATGGAATGTAAAAGCACACTTAAACGAGGTGACTTTCGTTTACGTAGCCAAATTTATACTGGAGACTTACCTAGTTGACATAACCAAGGTTTAGTGACCCGTTTTATGAAATAGAAAATTAAAATTTAGACTTCCTATACTAATTGAGCCGAGGTTGTTCTTGAAATATTTTTAGTATTTTGCAAAGAGGGTCATTGAACCTTGGTCCTGGCCACTTACCGAGTCTCCAGTACGAATTTGGCGGTATAAACGAAAGTGACCCTATATTCGGTGAAATTCGATTCTAGAACCAAATTCACACTGAAGGCTTGATAAGTGATCAGATCAGTATCACGAATCGATAACAATAGTTGGTAATTTTATAGAATAAAATGTTGACGTCTTATAGTAATTGACTCGGGGCTGGTTTGTAGGGAACAAGATAGAAATAATTTACGAATTTCACAAAAAGCGTAATTGAACCTTGATACTGAGCACTTACTGAGTTTTCAGTATGGATTTAGCTGTAAAAATAAATGTTACCTTATACATATAACTGGGTAATACTCTTATTTGTTAGATATATTTAGAAGTTATTATAAGTCAAATCCCGAGTTAGATGGAAAATTCCTTGCTTACAATAATTTTCCCTTTTTACCGGTGAACAATGTAGTAAGAATATAATGTAGGTAGAATGCGACCGCATTACAATGGCATGTTTAGCATGAGTCCACCACGCCGCGCCGTCACGATGCTAGAGCGTGCACTTTGCATATCGGGCGTCGGCCCTATGTTCCATTTTCCTATTGTACATTATGTACATCATATGTGTGAAGGATCACGTACAGGTAGGTATACATAGTGTGAGACCGTTTAATTAAAACAACAGAATATTTATAATATAATAACAACAGAATATAGGTGGTAGAGCTAATGCCGGGCTCGACTGTGGAGGTACCACCATCTTACTCGGAAATCCTCCCGAAGTTATTCGGAGGAGAGTAAGAGAACAGCTCTCAGGCAAAAAACCAGGCGGCCCACCATTGCCTGGGACCGATGGATGGCGGTATATCCATCCCTAATTGCCGGGCCCTATATAAATCAGACTGGTGACGGGCAGCGGCGTCACTGGTGCAAGGGTTTCGGCACCGCGCTCACCAACCCGCCTGCCCAGCGTGTGTGAGTATGGGCATTTCTTCCAGGAGGACCACCAAGAGTGGCGAAATCCTGGAAATGCCTATGTCCAGCAGTGGACGAAACAGGCTGATGGATGGATGAAACAACAGAATTAAGATTTCAAAAGTTCAATGTACATTCTCGAGGTAAACGAGAATTTTCATAAATAATGTGTGATAAAGTTTAAAAAATAATTATTTTTAGAATCCTTTATTTGATTTGTTCGGCTCTTGCCTCCTTTCTGCAAGAGCATTGCCCACTTTTGTATATCTTTACTTTTAAGGGTTCCGTAGTCCGACAAGGAATCCTTATAGTTTCCCCATGTCCGTCCGTCCATCTGTCCGCAGCTTAGCTCAGAGACTATTAGTACTAGAAAGTTGTAATTTGGCATAAGTACACATATTAATCATGTCAACAAAGTGGTAAAATAAATATTTAGATATTTTTAAAAATGTAGTAAAAACAAAACATCTAAAAATATATCGTCACGATATGAATCCTCGAAGGGATGTAAGAGGTGTTCCCAAGTGTGAAATATGAAATGCGAGTCGAGCACACCCGCTTTTCATCGACGATTGTTACGACCCAAAAGATTATGGGTGGTGAGCCCCATCGCCGTACTTCGGGTACAAATGGACCAACAGCTTGAAAAGCCGCCATAAGGTTCAGTTTAATTCAGATGTTACGTTAGTAAAAAAAAAAAAATTAAGTACCATATAAACTACAGGATAAATATCTGAAATTATCAAAAACTTTAAGTAACATATACCAAAAGAAGGTTCAAATTTAAACAATTTAAGACTTTGGGATCTGATTTAATTAATTAAGTATTTAGAAACTAATTGAAGTTTATTGTCAAATATAAATAATAAAACTGAAGATATAATATAAGATGAAGATATATTATAAGTACAAATTATTTACCTTGAATATTTTTGGAGAATTTTTGTTATAATTATTGTAATTATTTATTTAGGTAAATTTGAGCGCGTCCGCAGCTTGATTCCCCCTTTGAACGACAGAGAGATCAGTATGCTACGAGTCATACTGATCTCTCTGTCGTTCACGCACGCACCAAGATGCCCAAGGTCACCAACAGTATAGTTGTCGGCTGAACGTGCCCACGACCTCTGGGAACAGATTATTATCATAATAGTTAAGCAGGCAAGCGATTTATCAATTTGCCACAGCGGAGAAAATATAATAAATATACGTATATAAGTATTTAATTAACTTCCCGAAACTATAGGTGGGGACACAGACAATTCCTTGATAATGTATCAGTGATTAAGTAGAATTCGCACTAGTCTGGTATTCCTGAGTAAACTTAAAACGAATTAAAATTGAATTAGTTAGGTAATAAATTTCACTTACCAGGCATTGAAATACCTTCCAACGGTCTAAGCTCACACCATTTCATTCCATAGACACTACAGTCACTTCAAAAACAAAATATTTTTAAAGCAGTCCGAAATAAAGTTCTAAGAAACATTACAATTTATCATATTGTACTTATTGGATTTTTTCCACTTTATATTTCCACGAAAACTGATTTTTCTACTTGATTTTATCTTCTACTGTACATGGTTGGTTTGTATTAGTTGGTGAAACTCAAAACTCAGGGAAAGCTGCTAGTCAATAGGAACAACTTTTTCTTCTATGCATAAATCGGCTAATCGGGGAAAGTATGAAAGTAAGTGAAAAATTGGATCAAATTTCGCTTAGTACGCACACAAAAAGTTGTTAATATGGACTTGTACTACCTATAGTTTGAGTTTCACCGAACAGTGTTATTTAACCTTATAAAACTAGGAATAATTAGCAAAAAAATATCAGCTGTTCAAAATATTTTGTTCGAGATATTTAACTTTAAGGAGCAACAGATTTTTTTCGCATTTCAAGAGTTTAGTATCCATAACACAATAATTCCACGGTGTTTCAAATTATACTAAATAAAGTTAAAGTCGATGCACGAAAGACGTCTTAAAGGTCTGAACAGGCGTGCGTCCCGCTTTAAGACTGAACAGCTACTGAGTTCCCGCCTGAAAATCCTGAAATTTCTACTTGCAGAGAAATATTTACAGCTCTAAAGGTTTCAAAATAGTCCTAAGAGGCTATACGTATTATTGTATACATATTATATTGTAATTGTATGATGTCGGACGGTTTTATAGCGATGCTCCGGTTGTCAGGACAGAGAATATAAAGTATGATGTCCAGATTTCGTAGGTTAATAGTATCGGAAGTTGTCGATAAACTAAAGTGCACACATATCTATCTTCGTTGCTGTCAAAGCTAATTTTGTAACTGATATTTTGGTAACATTTAACTACGCGCGCAGCCATCATATAGCATTTTTGCTTTTTCTCAAATATTTGTTTATTTTTTATTAAGCCTACTTTTTATTCTTAATACACAGATAACCCCTTCTAGAATCTAATTCTAAGGTTTTCCGATTTATCGTAATAGGTAAAGATTAGTAATCATTTCATTAATCAATGTTTGTTTACTTCTCCTTTAAAATCTTTATATTTTTTAAATTTGTGGAGTTTAACCACCTGCATCGCAATAAAACAATAACTATTGAATAACAATGCACGTGTTCATAGTTAAAAATTTGACTTAACATTTTCATGTTTAATTATTGTTGTATGATGATGATAAAATAAAAACCTTTTTTTGTTAGATATTACAATAAGTATTTAACTTAACGATTTCTCAAAGCCAAAGTTTTGTAACTTATACATTTTCATAATAAAGACGTTTAACTTTCAAAGAAATTACATAATAATAAACGCCCAAGTAAAATATTTCCTAACATTTTATGTTACGTACTTTTGTGTAACTTTGTTCACACAACGTTTGTGTGGCGCCAACATAATGCCTGTTACTTAAGGGATTTAGAATTCATTAAAATACTTTTAAAATTTCAGTTATGTAGAATTAGTTGTATATTTTTCAGCAAGGAAAAAATCATAAGAACAAAGCTATTAAAAATATCAAACCTATTTTGAACTAGAAAGGAATGTAGTCTTATTTAGAAAAAATCGTAAAAGGCGACTAAGGGATTATAAAAAGGTATACCAGTAATAAACTATGTCTCTATCTCTGTATAGTTCTGAGGGTCATGAGGTCATCGGATCTTGGCCCCGTCTGATCGTTACTGATGGTAGGCTTGGGGTTTCTTTTGATTATTTTTGTAATCCAACATTCTGTGCCGGAACATGCTAGAGTTTAGTCGCTGAAAAGCTGACAACTAGAAATGTACTCATCTATACACACATGAACAAATTGTACTATGGAGCCAACCAAAATGTAGGTAACAGCTGTTTTTTTTCTGCAATTTCACCCCTTCCTAATAGATGTTCGTAGTCTAGCTTGCAACATGTCAGTGACTAAAAGTCCAGCAGTATACACACTAGAAGACAACTGCAAGTTAGTCGGCGTGGTTTTGGGATATAACAGCCCGTATTAACCGATGAATAAAAAAAACCTTTCTTGTTCACCTTTACGTTTTTATCTTTAGCGGTTTAGGTTGTGCGTTGACTGTCAGTCAATACATGGATATATACGTTACGATGTTCAAATAACAATGAGGGTAAAAACTTGTGTAATGGAACTTTCTCCTTTCTTTCTTTCTCCGATACTGACAGAACGCTAGTCACGTTATATAATTAACTCCAACGAATGACCTACTTAGAATCAAAGCTCTTTATAATCTCAAGCCTTAGCATTAAAGTTGCGTCATAATTAAGGCTTCACATACATACGATATATAAACCTTCACGGAGCTTTGTAGCTTACGTGAGCTTTATGTATCGTAGAAGCCAATTAATCAAAACTGCCTCAGAGTGAGAGGAATACGGCTGCGAATATGTTAAGTTGGTATAGCACTCTCGTGTTCTGGCGACTGTTTAAGTGCCTGGGGCTTTATAATCGTAAATTGTTGTTGAAATGAACCGGCTAACTTGGGTCTTTCTAATTCTTTTCTATATAGTTTGCTCAAATGGTTTATTTTGTAAAATGTACCTAAAATACGAGTCGATTATAATCTTAAAATACCAATAGAATACGGTAAAATATATAAGCTGACTTTTATTTATACATACTCAAGACTCGGTAAGTGCTCAATAACAAGGTTTGATGACCCTTTTTGTGAAATTCGTAATTTATTCTTTTCGTGTTCCTTGCAAAGGCAAGCCCAGCCCCGAGTCAGTTACTACGGGACGTCAAGATTTTATTTAGCGAAATAAGCAAAAAGTATTATCGATCCGTATTACTCATCACTTACCAAGTCTCCAGTATGAGTTTGGCTGCATAAATAAAAGACAGCTTACCTTATTCTATTGTTGCGAGAAAATACATATATATTTTTTCCAAGATAGGCTTACTTAGGATATAATTTTATAAAATTTAAAGTTATATACTTACACTAGCCCTTTCCAACGGCTTTGCCCGCTTTTTTTTCAATCTCTGCTCAGTTATGACCAGAGTTATTAAATAAAGAAAACCGCATCCAAATCTGTTGAGTGGTTCTCGGCTTAAAGCGGAGTATACATATACCTCCAGAGACACAGATAAAATTTAAAAATATATATAGTGTTGGCCTCAGTACAATACTAATAACCCATATCAATTAAAATTTCGAAAAAATATCCTATGTTCAGATACAACTTTGTAACTACTTTATTATCAGTACAGATACATAATAAATAAAGGAATAAAAATATTATTAATAACATAATGCAATAAAAAAACCAAAGGTGGTAGATAAATAAGCTATAAATAAATATAATGCTCATTGTTAATTTCGCTAAGAAGAAGGGTAAGAAACTTAGCAAGATCATGTAATTTTTATAATTTTTCCTTTTTTTTAAACCTTTTTCTGACAATGGCTTATCTTATATTATTTACTTAACTTATTTAGTTAATAACATTAATAACATAGGCTTTAAGGGGTGTTCATCAAATAACGCGAAAGACGAAAATGGGACCAAGATTGAAAAAAAAAAAATTATTCCTGAGAGTACTTTTAATTGTAATTACGATTTCATTAAATTATCTGTTCTACTTCATGGAAACACTTTTTCTGCTCTTCAGTCCACGTTGGTACGGCGTAGCAGGCTGCCTACGGCGTAGTACAATATGACTACCGATTTCACAGTCTTACTACGTTGCGCTGGAGCGGTCCGTAGTAATTAGGATGTACTGTGAATTTTGGTTTATTCGAATTCTTTTGTAAGTATCACTTAAAACATGAAGTCCTGTAAATGAAAGATTCAAGGTCAAATTAAAGATACACTAACAAAAAGGCGTGAAAATAATATTATTGTTTGTTATGCAGTATTCGGTTACACTCTCAGCCCCCAGAAGAGCGTATATTTCTTTTTACAAGTGTCCAATATAATTTGACTTGATCTAAAGAAAAATGTTCCTAGCTATGGTTCAGAATTTGGGTAGAGGGACTCCTTCGTACCACCCAGAAATGTGAATTTTATTTTAAAACAATCCAAAATAATTAGACACGTCATCACAGCAATATGGTGAAATACCCATAATCTAATTAAGTTGATCTTAACTTACTCAATAATTATCTAATATTTTTTGGGGATTTTTGGGAAATTGAATATTACTGTTATTTTACTAATATATGTGGTAGAGCTGATGCTATATATATATGTGGTAGAGCTGGTGGTAGAGCTGATGCCGGGCTCAACTGTGGAGGTACCATTATCTTACTCGCAAATCCTCCCGAAGTTATTCGGGGGAGAGTAAGAGAACAGCTCTCAGGCAAAACCAGGTGGCCCACCAATGCCTGGGATGGCGGTATATCCATCTCCAATTGCCGGGGCTTATATAAAACAGACTGGTGACGGGCAGCGGCGTCACTGGTGCAAGGGTTTCGGCACCGCGCTCACCAACCCGCCTGCTCAGCGTGTGTGAGTATGGGCATTTCTTCCAGGAGGACCGCCAAGAGTGGCGAAATCCTGGAAAGGACTATGTCCAGCAGTGGATGAAACAGGCTGATGGATGGATGGATGACTAATATATTCTCAGTTTTCACCCAGTGTACATTTAATTCGACCTACTCCATACAGTTTTTTTTAGTTTGACTCGCCTAATGATAATGTCTACAATACGCGCTGGCTCTTTTTGTATGATTATAAAAGTTTCCTCTATAAACGACACACTCGACCATATCACTAACAACCTACATCAAACCGTAAGGCCGTCGAGGGACATGTTTTTATAATTTAATTTTGGGAAAAAGGGCACAGTAAATATGTAGAGTTTAGGGAGACTTCGTTTTAATGCGGGTACGTAAATTAATGTTTGCAATATTAAAGCTGCAAAGCTTTGAGTGGAAGGTTTGTTGGAAAAAACTTGCAGCCTTCAATGTTAAGAGCTGGGAGATTATATAATGAAAATAGGTAAAGGGAAATTGAGTGAAGACTTAGCGCTCAGGTGATTTGTTTTATTACTTAATAAGAATTAAACAAAAAAAAAGATATCGTCACGACATATATCCCCGAGGGGATATCAAAGGCGTTCCCAAGTGTGAACTGTAAAATAAAAGTCACAATCCACAATTGGTTAACCCGCTTTTCACTAACGATGGGTGGTATTCCCTATCGCCGTACTTTGGGCGCCTTCCAAAGCACGCAGACCGAGCACAAATTAATGTGCGCGCAGGCATTTAATCCACGAACTCTCGTTTAGCAGGCCAGCGCTATACTACTCGGCCACAGAGGCGGTACTTAATACCAAATTATATTATATCGAGTGAAAATAGGGATTAACTCAAAATAACATAATTTGTTATTTCCTCAAGCGTTAGATTGGAGAACATAAATTTAACAATTACGTTTATAATTCTGGCATGACAAATCACGTCACGCAAGGTTAATGATCTGCTGTTCAATTACCCTAAGAATAAATAAAGTTAGAGTGTCTTTTGGTATCAAGTTGGAAGTGATCATAATAATAATTTAATTTGACTGTCGGTCAACCATGCCTATTTATAAATAGACAGTATTTTTTATATTCTTTGAAACATTACTCTTTTAATGTGAGAAAAATATTTATATTTTACTTTTGAAAATGTAGTCCATTATTTCATTATGTCTACAGAAATTGAAGAACCTCAGGAATAATGTTAGTATAATATCTATGCCGAACCTTCTTGCAATTATTTGGTCCAAGCGGAAAATTATGGATTTTCTTACAACTTTATTAACCGTTGGAAATTACGTGATGTACGCTACTTAGGTTAATGATATAATAATTTGGTAGTCGGAAGAAATAGTAATTCGTTAATTAATCAAGCTTTCAACTTTATTTTGCAAACTTACTTACACACAAATTGATACATATCTACACGGTGTATTAATAACGTGCTCGGATAATTAAACCAGATGCTCTACTGATTATACTGAACCACATCTATAGAAAAACTTTTAAGAAACAATGCGAAAACAAATCACTTCCCAATATAGTTTTTTATAATTATTTCTCATTTTCTGTGGAAAAGTGATTTTTTTGTCTGTTAAAAGTGGATCAGTATAAACAGTAGAGAAAGAACTAACCGACCGGGGCTGGACCAGTAACCAGCAGGGGCTGTTAGCCGTGACTTCCACAAAGAACCCAGCTCCTCAAACCCTCCTAAAACTGCACGTGCCAGAAAGCAGGGCTAAAGTGCTCTGTTATTTGTCATTTTTGTCGGGGCAAGTCATGCCAAAATGTCTCAACAAATGATATAGACGACTCCGACAACGAAGAATACAGCGACGAATCTTTACCTTTGGAGATGTTGTCTCAACAAGATGATCAAAGGGAACCCTCAAAAAATGTAAAATTTAGTTTTTTTAAACTATTTAAATTGTTTTGTGTAACATAATAAGTGTAAATAAAAAATTGTGATTGTAACTTTGTTGTAAAGGTTACAGAAGTTTCACAAAACACATAATAAAAATCATTTCAATTCTCATTGTTAAGAATACTTGGTATTCTATTCTTTCTCCCGTTCTTCGTACTAGAGTGAACGCTATGAAGAATTTTTCCTTTCAAAGTTCATATTGTCAAGAAGTAAATATGAAATGAAAACGCCTTCTGGATTTATTTTATATAACGTTTAGTGTAACTAAATATATACTCTATACCAATATCCCACACGACGCTGGCCTTTCCTCTCTTCGTACCTTTCTAAATAACCGCCCATTACCCCATCAACCATCCACAAATTTCATAATCATACTTTCGGAAATAATACTAAACAACAACTATTTTAGCTTTGAAAATAAATTATATCATCAGATAAAAGGCACAGCCATGGGGACTCGAATGGCACCAAGTTACGCCAACATTTTCATGGCGTCCATTGAAAACGACTTCTTAGCCTCGGAGCCTCTGAAGCCACTTGTGTGGAGGAGATTTATCGACGACATTTTCTTGATCTGGCCGCACAGCCGAGACTCACTTACAACATTTCTAAACCGACTAAACAGCCATAGCTCATTGAAATTCACTCACAACATCTCCATTGACAAAATCACATTTCTTGACGTAGATTTATTCATTGATCGCAACAACCACATTCACACCTCCGTACATTTCAAACCGACAAACAAACTTCAATACCTGCACTTTCACAGCTGTCATCCGGCACATATCAAAAAATCCATACCGTACTCACTCTCATTACGTGGCCGCCGTATTTGCAGCAACCAACACACACTTGACAATTACCACGCCAAAATTTACAACGCACTCTCCAAAAGAAACTATCCAACTAACTTCCTTCAAAAACACTTGCACCACAGACCAAATTTTCACAGACATAACAGGAACACAAACAAACCCCACCAAACACGTCTAATCACCACTTACTTTCACGGCAGCCACAAACTAAAGAACCTTATCAAACAATCCCTACCCATTCTCCGACAAAATAACGAAACGAAAGACTTACTCCCTCCAAACCCACAAATATGCTACCGACAAAACCGAAATCTGAGACACACGCTTAGCAAAACAAAAACGACACAACATACCGACCTTACCAACTTCTCACCCAGTACATCTCCCTGTCGACGGCGTCGATGTAAAACCTGCCCCATCATCAATACAGCTACAGACATCAACACTCATCACACGACAAACATATACAAAACACACCCTAACACATCATGCAAAACGAGCAACTGCATTTACCTACTAGAATGCCGTCATTGCCCGGCATTCTATGTAGGTGAAACCAAGAATCCAGTACACATCCGAATAAATCAACATCGACACACATCAGATCGCATGCCAAACAACATTCTTCCTATCCCTACACACACCCGCCTCCACAATTCAACTTTCAACGACTGTTTCACCTTACGCATCATCAAAGCATTCACCCCTCCACTGACCGATATTGAATTAAGGACCTGGGAAACATCATACATATGGTCACTTGGTGCTCACTATGGACCAGGACTTAACAGACAGCACTAACTGACAGACATGACGTCACTCACCATTAAATACTGACTACTAAATATAAATATTGTCATCACCACCATCATCATCATCATCATCATCATCATCATCATCACCATCACCACCACCATCATCATCATCATAATCATAATCATCATCATCATCATCATCATCATCATCATCATCATCATCATCATAATCATCATCATCATCATCATCATCATAATCATCATCATCATTATCATCATCATCCTCATCCTCATCATTCTCATCCTCATCATCATCTACATGTAGTATCTCCAAAAAGTTTCTCTTTTCCTCTTTCAACTTGTACAAACTTCACCTTTCAACTCTTCTATACTCTTATGTCATTTATTTAATTTTATTTTATTCGACTGATGACGACTCCACTGAAGGAGTCGAAATATTTCGTTAATTTTTGTATTTTTTTAGTAACTGTGTTCTAAATATAATAAAATTACAATAATGTAAATAAAAAACAAATTCTGGCCTTTTCATTCGCTTAATGACCACAATTTCATGTTATTAGTGTTTAGGTTAGGCCCATATCTTAAAAATTATATATACTTAGTTTGTTACAATTTTTCTTGTTATCAATGAGCGGTTGTGTCGATATTTGGTTGCAAACAAAAGCAAAACTTGAAACTTTCGTTATTTTTTAAAAAAAGCCAATGATGTAGTGCCATTCAAAAAAATGTATGTAAGATACGTAGCCGTGGGTGGGCTTAAATTGTCACAAATTTAATGTACTTTAAGAAAAACAACTTCAACTAATGTGAAAAAACTAATGGGTTGTGAATTAATCTGCAAAAACTTAAAAATGACCGAAATCTATGCAGTTTTTCACGTATTACGTAGCTAACACAACTTTTTTTTGCTTGCAAAATATATGTATGAATGAATGAATGAATGAATGAATTTATTTATAAGTACAATAGGAAATAATTTATAAGTATCTTAATATATTACTTAAGTTTATCTTATTTACATTTCATTTGCAATTTACGTACATATATAAATATTACAGATTTCCTTAAATTGTTGTATTTATAACCTAAATAATATACAAAAAGTTTCAAAACACTAATGTACAGTAATTGTTCACTTATATCGAGGGCCGAAAACTACCCACCGTGCTAGTATAAACTGTTTGACGGTCGGATAGCTCACCTGGTATAGTGTAGTCTAAATTTGGTAAAATAAATTTAACTAAATTTTAATAATTTACATAATAAATAAATAAGTGATATACGGGTTTTTATATAATAATCAATAATACAGGATACTTAATATGACAATATAACTATATAAATGCATGCAAATATTGTGTGTGTAGCGGACATCTCAACATGTAGTTGAGTGGTGCATGAGTTGCAGTGTATGTATTTTGTGTTGATTTGTGTAGTTGGAGAAAGTAAAATGACGCATGTTGAATTATTTTTACTATTATTATTATTGTTATTGACTGTTTTTTGTATCCCAGTGTAGTACAGAATTACAAAGAAATACTAAATTTATTTAATTATTACCAATAACTTTTCTGTATTATCATAGTCCAAGCGTCCCAACATGATATTTAGGGCTTGTTTCAGAGACTGTAAAGATAATTGTTTTAATTCTGTAGATGCACTTAGTCTATTATATAAAAAAGGTCCCAAAAACCGACTAAAGGTTTGAGCAAAGGCGGTTCTGCAGTGTGGTATTTTAAAAACAATATCTTTACGTCTATCTTTACCAAAAAGTTCAATCGGGTTTTTGTGTAGGTTTACTATGGCATCTCTGATGAAGAGCTGCCTTACCGTAAGGACCGAATTTTCAGCATAGAGGTCCTTTGTCGGGTATTTATAGGGTTTATAATTGATTACTTTAAGAACGGCCCTCTGTGCTCTTTCAAGTTTTAAAATCTTGGATTTGTGTGTGCCACCCCACGCAGGCAAACAGTATGTTATTATAGACTGACAAAAGGCGTAGTAAACGCCCTTTAGTACAGCAGAGTCACCAATGTGCCTTAAGTTTTTGAAAACATGGATTAGCTTACGCACACGTGCTGTTAAAGCCTCAATATGGATAGGATCACACTTTCTTAATGTGTCCAAATGATATACCAAAAATGCAGCTTTACATCGCGCTTTGTTTTTTTAGGGTTTTTATTTGTCAGATATGACTGGCCTATATAGAGAAGATTCCATTTCTGTGTTAGAAGTGTTGACCTAATCAAAGAATACTCTTAATATTTAACAGTGACTCATTAGCTTCTGATTTTCCCCACATCTCTTGTTGAGCGACCTATAAGACTTGAACAAGTTTGCCAAATCTGACAACTTAGCCTATATCCTAATCCTGGCCGAGTTCCATAAGTATTATTTAAGCTCTCTTGAACTCAAGTTTCGATTTATAGGACTCCTGATTTTGAAAAATAACTTAATGGTGTTTATTTTATTAAGTCGGGAGTCCGAGGTCCTTAGTGTCTATAAGTTAAAAGGTTGTACCGGGTGTAAATAGACGGCTACCATTAAATGAAACCACATATTCTACCGACCCTACTGAACCACTTTTCCCAAGAATCATACCCGCGGACACCCTTAGTTCGGGAAATAATTGAGTTCCAAACAAAAATGCGTGAACCCTAACGCACCGACATACGGGCGAGTTTAGAGAGAGCGTCGACCTCAAACAGTTTTAAGTTTCACGGATGACGCTCTCTCTAAACTCGCCCGTATGTCGGTGCGTTAGGGTTCACACATTATTGTTTGGAACTCAATTATTTCCAAAACTAAGGGTGTCCACGGGTATGATTCTTTGGAAAGGTGGTTCAGTAGGGTCGGTAGAATATGTGGTTTCATTTAATGGTAGCAGTCTATTTACACCCGGTATAATAGGTTGGGGAAATACTCTTTTCGCAAATAGTATGTATGAACTTATAATAAAATCTCTTTGGCTATACCATTTGTATCTGGCTGGTTTTGGTATTATTAAAAAGTTAAAATTTAAAAAAAGATAATTCAAAATTCAAATTAGGTAAAATGTGTGATTTTCATTTGTTTTTCTTACTGTTAAGATGAGTGAATCTAATGAAGAAATTCGATACATTTTAAAATTTTACTACAAAAAAAGGTAAAAATGCAACGCAAGCTGCGAAAAAAAAATATATAAAATGTTTTTTCTGAAAGTAAAATAAAAGAATAAAAAACAAAAAGTGAAAACAAATTTTACCAGTCGGGGTTTGAACCCGCGACGATCGACAATGCTACGGCGGCGAACCTTCCATATGTCTCACTAAAATTCTCATTGCGCTGCTCCCTTTTGTCATAGCGTGATGATACATAGCCCTAAATCTTCCCGAAGAAATGCTTTATCTTTCAGTGAAAAGGCATCAAAATCCATTGAGTGGTTCTCAAGTTATAAGCGAACGAACAGACAGACGGACAGACAGACAAACAGACAGCCGTTGTATCTTATATGTATAGAGAAGAAAAAGATAATGGATATGAAAAAAGAATGTAAATATGCATCAAAACATTTTAACTTGTCAGTTCAATGTCAGTCATGTCATTCTTGCGTAGATCTACTAGTAGAAATCAGAAAACGAGTGAGTCAGACCACTCGTTGCAGAATTCACGGAATGAATTTTCAAAAATACTGATTTTAGGTTTTCGTATGCAAATCATGCGGATTTGTACGCGAATTGAAATTCGAATGATTCAAAAATACACTTCCTGACACTCCCTCGGGGATTCAGGTCGTGACGATATGTTATGTTATATGAACATGTACTAAATATACCTTGACAGATATGTGCTTGGCGTTTGGACACCTCTGTAGGCTGACGTGGTGTGTTTCGTAGTCACAAGCTATAGGTATATAATATAATACATTAATATTTTTTTATTTAACGTGATTAAAAATCGAGTATAATGTTCATAATACTTCCCTGGTTCAAAGAAATAGGCAATTATGTGCCCTGATTTACTGTTAGCCTACTTGCTCTCTTTCATCTAAGATCGGAAATAGTTGCAATGTAACGGCCCGTGAACGTTAATCAACTCGCTGAAAGCTGAAACTTGGCCTGAAAGCTGCTCAACAAAAGCGTAATATGAGTTAGTCTTGAACTTTCTTAAGCGGCACATGTTTACCTTATTTCTGCCAAGACTTTCAGGCAAATAGGCGAATATTATGAAATGAAATTTCATTTACGGTATAAAGAATCATCAAAACCCTTAGCAGTAACAATACAATGAAATAAGTTCACATAATATTTACGATATACATACATTAATTTTATAACAAAGCTGTTTTCTAATTGATCAGTTTCGGTAATTTCAAATTACTGCATAAAAGCAGATCATACATATAAAAAAGATAGAAAAATCATGAAAGATAACTGAAAAGCGTCTTTTTACTATCCTGTATAATATTTTCATAAGTTAAGTAGCTTTGTTTTTAAATTTATATATGTTTAACTGAGCTCTAAATCTTTTGAAACATATTTGGATTTGTATAGTCAAGTCAGGACTACTCGCCGTACTAGTTTATGAAATAAACTGTTGGACAGTCGGGTAGATTGATACACCAAATAGTAATATATTCTTAGATTGGTTATTTGAGATTACTCATTTTTGTAATTAGTTGTAGGTTTTATATATAGGAGTATACATAAAGGTGAATATATATTGTGTTTCGTAGAGTAGGTAGTAAACGTGGAGTGTATTTAATAAAAAAATATTAATAAAAAAATATATAACCAGACAATTAAAAGTACTTAGGTATAGTGTAGTGTAATATGTGTAGGTAGAGTGTATTTGTTTTGCAGAGAGAATAATAACAAAATCAAGAGAAAAAAATAATAATCATAATTAGCAATGATATTTTGCTTACCAGATCAAGGTCAGTGTTAGTTTTGTACTTTTACTATTAGTGTTAAGATTGGGTTCTACAATCTATACACATTGGCATTGATTTCTATTATTGTTTTCTGTATTGTCATAGCTTACCTTATTTAAGACGGTGGTGAGTGTAAGTTTGAGAGAGAGACGGTGGTGAGTGTTAGGGAAAGGTGTCGTAATTCGGTAGTTGAGCTTAGCCTATTATATTATAATACTGAATGCTTCAAACTTAAGGCGCCTAGGCACGCCACCGTTTTAGTACAAAATTTAATAATCCGTTTCCCAGTTGTTTTTCGTAATAGACCAAACTATGTGACCTTTATCAGCTGGTGCTGGTATTTTAAAAGGCACCATTTTGCCAAATTTTGAATATTAATTTTGTTTTAAAGATATCAAGCTGGACAGATTTACATACAAAGTTGTTTTCTTGCCTCAGATTGTACCTATATCAAAATTTAACATTTCAGCCACATAGCGACTTTGTAAATGTCTGTATTTAACTATAGAATTCTATAACTTTAGTCTATAACGAAAAACAACAGAGAAACGGGTTATCAAATTTTGTACTAAAACGGTGGCGTGCCTATGCGCCTTAAGGCTCAATAAGAGATGGCATAAATATGACGTTTAAATTTTTGCGTACAGCTATTAAGCGTTTCAAAACGTGGGATCATAGTGCAAAATTCCACTCGTCTATTAGAAAGAGAAATATATATAAAGAGAAAGAAAAATCTGGTTGCACAAATCAGGCGGCCAAGTGTGATTTTCACATTAAGTCCATAAAAAGTATTAAGTTGTCATAAGACGTCAATAAATACGAGTAAATACGATTATTCATAGATTTCGCAATATTTCTCACTAGACCTGTACCAACTTTCGTATTTATGAGTAAGTGGAGTAAATGTAAATAAAACAATGTAATACTTCATTGTTGCTGGCAACGGAAATACTCGCTTCGGTTTTTTTTTGACTTTCAATAGTATGTATATATTTTGCAATAGAATTGTTACAGGTATACAGAACTTATGACAAAATTGGTAAATTATTTCAAAACTCAAGGGATCGACAATTTTAGACTATTCGACGGGGATCGGATATCCGTATAGAGATTTATTGATGGTAATCAATAAATAAAGGGTTCTACTCTATTATCGTACGGCTCAGTCTCTTTCCAAACTATGTTTTTATGGTTAAACTAGCTTTTGCCCGCGGCTCCGCCCGCGTGTTATTCGGTTTAACGATATGCTTTTTTCGAGATAAAAAGTAGCTTATGTGTTAAGTTAGGGTATAAGCTATATCCATTCTGAATTTTATCCAAATCCGTCCAGCCGTTTCAGCGTGAAAAAGTAACAAACATACACACACACTCACACAACTTTCGCATTTATAATATTAGTGTGATGTGATTATACCAAGTTATGACATTGTAAGCCTGTCACTTTCTTGATTCTATGGCGCCTCTGTAAGTTGATTTGGCACATTTGCTTCTTGTATTAGTGTGTTACATCGTCTGTGGTATGACGTGTTATTAGACACATGTCTAATAACCCGATACTTTACTTACTAAACTCACATCTAAACTTATCATTTTTATTTTTATCGAAATTTTAAATGAGCCGCATCACTAAACACAACTGACATAGGTGCCATCTCTCCTTATTGCCCCTAGTTTAGTTTTTAAATGATCCTGCACAAACACTATAAGCACGTTTTAAAATTGTAGGTTATAATTTACAACAACACAACTTTTCTAGAAAAACCTAAGTGAAATTAAACTAGTGCCGTAAATTTAAGGATTCACAGAAACATAAAATCCCTCTAGAAAACTGATGAATTCTTACAAATCCATCTCGATGTTTTGATGAATTTTTCGCAAAAGTAAATATTTGCCTACCCTCCATCCAACCCAGATAATGGCGCTGTATCGTCGTTTTTGCTAGGCTCTTTTTTTTCAGATACTAAAATAGCATTTTTAAAAAAGGAATGTAAGGTAAATGACTGTTCATTATTATATCAAACGGGAAGTAATTTCTAGCGAGAGAGCATAAAACGCGAAGGAAAAAAAATCGTTAGTAATTTTGATACTCTAAAATGGAGTAAAATTTTCGCAGCCGGTCGAATCCGTAGACGCCTTTAGTATGGCGATGTTGATTTTCATTGGAGCGACGGCTTTTTATGTATGTGAATCGGCGAATCACAGCTCGCCCATTCTCGCATGCCGCCGCATGCTTGGAGTATTGTTTAATGCTCTAAGGCAGTATGACACATAATACGAACTACGAACCCATAATGAGTCTTTTGCCTTTTTGAGTGTATGGTACAATTTTCGGATGACACCTTGCTAGAAACGTGTCTTCAATGTTTTTAGGGTTCCGTACCCGAAGGGTGCCAAACTGTATTACTATGCCTCCGCTGTCTGTCTGTCCGTCCGTCCCTCACAGGGGTCTACAGCCTCAACTATGATAGGTAGAAAGTTGAATTTTCACAAAATACGTGTTACTACGGCCTAAGCCAAGACAAATAAAAAAACATGAAAAATAAATTAAGGCGTGTCCCCATACAAGACATCTCGAAAAAGTTGCATTATTTAAACGTTATTGGTTTTGGCCATTACTTAAAGACAGTAAAACATACGTACAAGTTTTAAAATTAGTCAGATTGTAGGACATACTCTAAATAAAGGAAAACAAAAAATAATTAAGATTACGGTTCCGTATACAGACGGTGCGAAATTTTTTAAAAGGCGCTACCATTTATGGCGAAACGTTTCGAGCTCGGTACAAAATGCACAACTTATAATTGTTTTTCATTTTATTACATTAAAAATGAAAATGTAGGCGAATGCCGTCCGACAATCAAACTGAACGCAGCCTACAAACACATAAAACTAAAAGTAGTTCATTTCCGTCAAGTCTATCTACTCGTATGTTCACCACAAAAATGAAATAACAATTAAGCAGTAGTGTGGTAAAAACTACTTTGCCAACAGTTTCGATGCATATAAAATGGGTCTTTACGAGCACTTGCATTGAAAAATACTTTTATACTGACTGATGGTATTTAAATAATACTTTTGCTAACTTTTTCCTCGTGTTCTCTAGAAGTCGGTGCTCTCATATTGGCTTTTTTGTGTAGCTATCTCATAGAATGGGCCGACTACTAATATATTTTCAGAAAAAAAGAAGTCGGCAAAAGTGTTATTTCGATACCAATATAGTACTTCTATATTTCTATAATTAGATGTAAAAACGTAGGTGGGGTCGGGTGCAGTTGAAGATTGGATTATCTCTACCTACAAAATGTATGAAACACAAGTGCAAAATTAAGTTGATCGAGTATTCGGTTACGGAACCCTAAACATAATTATATCCAAATTTGGCGTTTTCATTATTTGTTGATTAAATACAGCACATAACATTATACAACAAATTACAAATTCCTGATTCATTTAGTTTTTGAGATAAACCCCTCAACAAAAATGGTTTAAAACTGAGTACTTTCAGAGCCCACATTTTTTTATTTTTGTAGATAAAAATAAATAAAAAGCATATTTTTACTTTAGTTAATAAGTTCTAGACAACGACACCCTACATGCCGGAGAAAAAAGTGTTTTTATCGCTTTTTTCATGTATGGGGCCTCCCCTGAAAATTAATTAAATTGAATTTTTAACAAAATATTCGGTTTTTGGTCAATATTTTCCGCAAGGGATCAAAATTTCAGATCTGTAACTCATTCCGTCTGCAAGCTAGAGACCCGTGACATACGACAGACAGACAGCAGGGCTCCGTCTTGTTCTTTGGGAGCGGAACCCTAAAAACTTTCAGAATATTATACCTTATATTATACCTTATATTAGTTAAATGAAGATTGACTATCTGCCTATACAGACGTCCTCATAATAAAGAAGACGACTGTCTTAGCCAATCAGCATTTAACTTATACAATATGTATATTATACTTTTTTATTTTTTAATATATATAATTTTAACTGTACAATAAATTAAAATGTATATAAATTATATAGACAAATCAATAATAATAATCTCAAGATATATTTCGGGTCCAATCTGGATTATCCAATATATACTTATTCGTCTTATGAATCATTTATAACTGAAGTGCTAGCCCATATATATTTATTTCTCAAGTATTTAGGTGACGGTTAAGTAAGTTACATGTTAATTTTACGTTTAAAACCTAACTAGAATACGAAATTAATAAGTGAACGTAAGACTTTATAGTTTTATACTTGCCTTAACATTAGACTAAACAGTGTAAAATATCCCCCTCTTTGTAATTAAATTAAACAGAATTGAACTTAATTAAACTGTAAGTGGGATGTACTACCACTATCTTACTTACACCCCCCCCCCCAAAGTTATTCGGGGGAGAGTAAGAGGACAGCTCTCAAACAGGCACAATTAGGTGGCCCTCAATGCCGGGACCGATTGATGTCGGTATATCCATCCCCAATTGCTGGTGATGGGCAGCAGGTCGCTAGTGCGGGGGTTTCGGCACCGCGCTCACCAACCCGCCTAATCAGCGTGTGTGAGTATGGGCATCACTTCCAAGAGGACTATCAATAGTGGTGATATCTTAAAAAGGCCTATGTGCGATAGTGGACGAAGACAGGCTAATGGGCGGTATACACAATACATTTGTGTTCAGTTTTGAAAGGTAATAATTAAGAAAACTTTAAAATTTTAATATTCAGTTTTGTTTTATTACATTAAGGTGGGTTTCACACAAACCACCCGCAATACGGCTCTTAATTCTGTTCTGAAGTTCTTAACTTTGAACTTTCTTTATTGGCTGAGTGCATTATGGACGAAGTACTAGACTTCTTTATTTTATGCTCTAAATCGTATAGATATTATCTATAAATAGGTTGGTCAAAGGGTCGAAAGGGGCCCAGTTATAATAAAATTGTTATGATATCTATGGTCCCAGTACTACACCAGGCCAGTTTTTGACATCTCTTTGACCTCATCTTCAAACAGATTACGGGTACATACGTTCACAAGTAGATGTTATTGGACAGACGATAAAATCTTACGACATCGTCGGGACTGGACGTTTTATCTTTTGTATTCAACACTCACAGAAGTTCCTCGACCTAAAACAATGAACATTTAAAAGCAGAGCACATCAAAATATAGGAAAATTATACAGTTTTCCAATGCCCTTTGAGGCTGACTGTAACTTTTTACCGCAATTTCGAATCCTGCCTCTTTTTGCTATCCTAAAAACTACTGCATTCTTTTAAATATTTATGAAATACCGTGGTCTTATAATTTAAGAAAAAACCGGACAAGTGCGGGTCGGACTCGCCCACCGAGGGTTCCGTTAAAGACTATATTTTTATGATTTGATTACAATTATACAGTTTACAGATTTTTTCCTCTATTTTTAGTATAAGACGGTATTACTTGCCAAATTTCATAGTGCTAGGTCAACGGAGAATACCCTATAAATTTTGATTCCCTTGAGATCGTCGAAATATAAGTTTTTTGCGGCATAAACGGCCGTTTTTTTTTTTACGTTAACTTAGAAGTTTGATTTTTTCACAGCTTTAAGAGACAGTACACCAAAATATATGGTTTTAATTTCAACTCGATACCTCCACGCGCTCCCGAGATAAAGGGTCTTGACAGACAGACGGATGGACAGACAGACGGACGGACAGACAGACGGACAAAAAAGTGATCTTATAAGGGTTCCGTTTTTTCCCTTTGAGGTACCCTAAAAAGAGTTGAAATAAAAAAAAATGATTTATAAGTAATTACACAGTATATCAAAAAAAATATTTGACTACCTGAAATTTTAAAAATTCCTAGTTTGGTGATATATCATAATTTTTATTTGATTTTATTATAAATATCACATGCATTTTCTTAACTGTCTGAAGCAACACATATTGTAGCGACGACAGCGCCATCTGTTTCTTAAGAACAAGGCGTGAAATCACATAACGCCCTCGTGAGCATTCAGTATGTGCATTACAAGCTAGTTAGATCAAATAGTCACAAAAATATACAGTGGACAAGTATGGTGGAAAAATTCAACGGTCTAGGTAAGTACCTCGGTGGCGCAATTGGTAGCGCGCTTGTCTGGGAAACAAGAGGTCGCAGGATCGAATCCTGGCCCGAGGAATTTTTACAAATTCTTGTCTTTACATTTGTTTCTAATTTATCTTTTCTGGTTTGTAATGCACTCTAATAATAATATTTAGTGTATTCCAAAGCAATGGATTTCGCAATAAAAAAATAATCTCAATCGGAAATTTCTTTCAAACGAGATTTTTAGGGTATTTTAGACCTATCGATACATTTTGTTATTGAGGTCAATAATATCATTAAACGCGAGGAAAAATTGAGCAAACTTTATCTCCTTCAAGACACCTTGAGTTTGTATGAAACGTTTTGTTTCAGCCATGAAAATGGTGTAACAAATCAAATAAGTAGAGATTTTGAAACGGAACTAATTTAAAATCTCTCTTAGTACATACTATAATAAGAAATTGGGCATATTTCCAAGTAGATTTTGACTCTTAAAGTCTTACAAAATGTCAAGTAGGGCTTAATGATGACCAAAAAGATGTTATAAGTATGCATTAACAAGATAGAAAAATCAGTTAAAACCATTGACGTACTACCAAGTAGACATCGGGTCTATGCTCAAAAGTGTCCGAACCAAAAGGGAGTCAAAACCATTGAAAATTAAAAAAAGGTGTCAATCACACGTCAATCAAAATTAAGCCGTGCAGCAATGACATACGATTCAAATTAAAATGTTTTGTTTCTTAATATTTTGACACTTCACTAAGGACACTTTTTTGGTAAATTTTATACTAGACCCGAGGTCCATGGTTTGGTATGTCAATGGTTAAAACAAATTTTCTTTGAAAAATTAATCTCAGGCTTGGCTCGAACTCGAACGAGAGCAACACCGAAGTTAATAAATCTCAGACGAGGTTCGAACTCAAACGACAGCAGAACTACGAAGTTACGGCGCTCGAACTCAAACGAGAGCAGTTATAAATCTCAAACGAGGCTTGTAATCGAACGAGGGCAAAACCGAAGTTAATAAACCTCAGACGGGGCTCGAACTCGAACGACAGCGGAACTACAAAGTTAATACATCTCAGACGGGGCTCGATATAGAATGATAGAGAAACTACAAAAAAAATGAATACTCAGTATATTATTTAGCTAATGTCATGGTAAACATATATAATGTTTACTTATGAATAACAACATTACTGAATAACAATCTCGTTATCATTGTTGTGATATCTGAAATTCTTGCGGGCATTTAAATCTACATATTCTGCGTTAACGCTGAAAATAGCTCTCGCTGAATGACGTAACTCCGCATTGGTACCTGTACAACATTTTCTACAACTTCATATTTCACTGATATCACATAGATTAGCAAATTAATCATTTTTACACGCACTTGAATTCTACAGCAATAATATAATTACTAATATACACGAATTTTAAATTAGAACATTAATATGTCATTCATTACATTAGTAAAGAAAATAATTTTACATAATTTGACTATAATTTATGTACATTAAACTAGGTATTAGTAATTTTCATAATAATAAATAAATAATAATAAATAAATCGTTTATTGTGAACACTTAAACTTAGTTACCAAACATGTTCTCTAGTCCCCACATTAGGATTCCCTGGGTTGTGGGTAGCTAGTCTCACCCGCTAACATGACACAGGTTAATGTTGAATTACAGTTATAACGTTAC
Source organism: Ypsolopha scabrella (assembly GCA_910592155.1). NCBI lineage: Eukaryota > Metazoa > Arthropoda > Insecta > Lepidoptera > Ypsolophidae > Ypsolopha > Ypsolopha scabrella. The sequence goes on along the minus strand of OU342968.1, from coordinate 8,552,451 downwards.
AATCGAATAAATATCCATGCAGGCTAAAAAAAAAATAAAAGCAAATATAAAAGTACATGCTCAACTTAAAATTGGTAATTATAATATTAACAAACAAGTCCAACCAATACAAAGAGACTGTGATGTGATTGGGAGAGTGTGTATTTGTGTAAAAAGTGTGAATGTTGAGTGAGGAAGGGTGTGTGTGTGTGTAGTTGTAGTTAGGTATACGGTATGTTAAAGTGAGGAAGTGTGTGTGTATTTACTTGTAGGTAGGTATACGGTAAATTAGCTATCCTTATTCGTGTATAGCCATAATAATGTAATTTTAATCAATTTCAAATAGTCTTTGTTTGCTTTATATTATGTAAGTAAATACATATGTTGCAGGCAAATTAGGGATTTCGTGGTATCTATTTTTTAATACATATTTTTTTAAATTTTCCGGAAGTGTTTGGTTCGGCTCGCAAATCCTCCCGAAGTTATTCGGGGGAGAGTAAGAGAACAGCTCTCAGGCAAAACCAGGCGGCCCACCATTGCTTATCCTATTGTGCTTGAAGTCAAACTCAGCGGTACCTCGTTGTCCAGGGTCAAGCACTTCAAATACTTCGGGCACTGGGTTCGAGAGGACCCAAGTGATTGTATGGATATAGAGAGGGAGCGCAGGTTGCTGGCTGTCCGATGTAATATGCTTGCCCGCAGATTTGCACGGCGTACGAATCAGGTAAAGGTGACGCTCTTCAAAGCATATTGCCAGTCCTTTTACACGTGCAGTCTGTGGGTGGACTGCACGCAACGGGCATACAGCGACCTGCGTGTCCAGTATAATAATGCTTTCAGGATGCTGTTGGGGTTGCCGCGATATTGCAGCGCCTCTGTAATGTTCGCGGAAGCACACACAGATGGTTTCGCGGCAATCAAGCGAAAGCGCTGTTCGTCGCTGCTCAGTCGAACTCGAGCCAGCCCCAATAGTGTCCTGAAGTTATTATCTAATAGGTGGGACTCGCCCCTTCTTAAAAAGTGGATAGAGCTCCACAAGACAATGTAATTTTAATACTACTTTTACTCGCCTGATCTCTTACTAACACAGTTTATAAGTTATGTTGTATTGCTAACACTTTATGGATCCTGTCCGAAATAAATGATTTTATTATTATTATTGCCTAGGCCCGATGGATGGCGGTATATCCATCCCCAATTGCCGGGCCTTATCTAAAACAGACTAGTGATGGGCAGCGGTGTCACTGGTGCAAGGGGTTTGGCACCGCGCTCACCAACCCGCCTGCCCAGCGTGTGTGAGTATGGGCATTTCTTCCAGGAGGACCGCCAAGAGTGGCGAAATCCTGGAAAGGCCTATGTCCAGCAGTGGACGAGACAGGCTGATGGATGGATGGTTTGGTTCGGCAGTAAACTTTTCTATGGATAAAGGCATAAACATTTTTAGTAAAAAAAGTATCTAGAACATAAATATACGCTTAAAAATCCATAAACTATCGTACTTCAGTTGTTTTATACGCTAGATCGATTGTTTGCAAATTCAAGTGTAAACACGTCCACGTGATAATACTCTGTCAAGTGTACGTCGTGCCGAATGGACGGGTTCCGTATGATTTCTTATCCCCCAGAGTATTCGATTGTTTCTTAGCCAATAACTAATAACTAATCACTGGATTTACACACAAGTTACTTTGTATCCCGGAATATTGAGCAGTTCCCTTCAGACAGCAAAAAACCTATACGATGCGAGTGACAGCAATATTTTTATACTTTGATGTCGTTGTGTGATTTTCCACATATTCCGATGTAAATAAAGCCTGCACCTTTTCTCATGCATAATTCAATTGGCCTAGTTTTTGGATGAAAATCTTCGCTTACAGGCTTTCATTTTCTACGTTACCCTACAAACAGGGTGGTCCCATAATAGAGCTCATTGTATACAGTAAACATAGCCAAGGGCCGGCATTAGATCGGACCAAGTAAACATACGGGTTCCGACATTGTTTATAGAAGCCATATAGAAGAGTATTATTAGTGGTCTTTTTAGGGTTCCATAACCGAAGTTTACTAAACGAGACCCTATTCGCTGTCTGTCTGTCCGTCCATCTGTCACAACACGAGGGGTCTACAGCTTCAGCCGTAATGTAGCTATTTGAAATTGTCATAGAATTTGTGTTAGATAGTGTTAATTGTAATTAACTGTTATACAGTATCTATATCAAGGCAAATAAAAATAATGGGTACTTATGCGGGGGTCCACGCATAGGCGTAACTAGGTAGGGTCCAGGGGGGCAGTGGGCAGGCCATATTTGTCGCTGACATGATGGCCGTTGGGGCCAAAAGGCTTTAGAATGGAGACCTCGTACAGCAAAGCGTAGTGTACGCTGACCTCGTTCCCGCTGGGCTAACGACCTGACGGACGTAATGGGTGGCGGCTGGATCAGGAGGACGGAGGACCGCCATGAGTGGCGAAATTTGTGAAAGGCCTATGTCCAGCAGTGGACGAACATGGGCTGATGGATGGATGAATGGATATAGGGTAGGTATTATTGGTTTTGTATTTTGGTTTGTATGTGATTTCGTTGTATGGAGGGTTATGTCTATTTTTCTTACTATGATCACATAATCGAGAACAGATATCTTGTTGATGGGTTCATAAGTTGGAGCCGGGACCTGCCCCCCCCAGATACGATTCCTAGTTACGCCAATGGGTCCACGTACAAAAAAACTCGAAACAGTATCATTTTTTTAACGTTATTTGTTTCTGCTCTATCTTAAAGACAGTTTCAAATATGGTCAGGTTTTATTTATTATACATACTTTTTAGGAAACAAAAAATAATAAAATTAGATTTCCGTACTCAGAGGGTGCCGAATTGTTTGCCAGGCGCTATCGTTTTAGCGACTTGTTTTTTGTCGCCTTGGCATTTGGTACTGTTCTTTTTTACCATATTTTAGGTTTCTGTACCCGTATTGGTGGTGGTATGGAATCCTTTGTTCGCGAATCCGACTTGCACTTGGCCAAATTATTTCTGGAATGTTTTTCATAGAAATACTCCAAAATTATTAACTCCTACCCAAAAGCACAGTTTTACAATCTGTTATAAATGGATCGTAAAACTGTGCCAATATTAGCGAGCATAACAAGAATAACTCTTCATAACTGAAACATTCGCTCAATTTTCAAATGTACAATTTAATTTATCAACGTGTTTTGAAAATGTCCTCGCTGCTTTCGTTTTACATTTTACGTGAATGCTTACATTTATAAAATAAACACGATCGGATTGGGTCTTAGAGATGGTCAAATTAACAATTAGTTACCGACGGTTTCTGACATTTGTCGAATGCTTGACTTAAACACAGAAGAATAGGGACAGCAGCAGGCGGACTAAATTAGATTTCCGCTGGCTATTAAATATTTTGATGAGATTATAGGTACGTCGACGGTGAAAAACCTATTTGACTAACCAGCATTTTAGAGCAACTTCACAGTAAAGCCATTTAGAGGTTTTATTATTAGCTGTGTTAAAAAACATACATTTTGTTTTTCTAAACGCAAGTTTAATCTAAACATTTTTTAGAAAAAGAATCTAGAATCCCCGATAATGTTTATTTTATATAAACTTTCACGTAAAATATAAAACGAAAACAGTGAGGACATTCTCATTTGCTAATCATGTAAATAGTTTTATAAGCAAACTCTACTGTATACTGATATCATCAGTCTTAATTAAATGCTTTGATGTGGCATAAATATTCCGAGAACTCCACCCTGTAGCGTTTATAGATCGTAAAATGTACTTTTAAAAAGCAAAGTATTTCACGAAATTACCATTCTATTTAATTACTATCCATTTACTTTACTTTGTTAGACATCATAGTTTCTTTCGTTTACTGCGCTCCAGTCATTATTCAATTTGTTAGATTAAAAAGGTTTTTCCGAAAACCAAACTTTTTAAATGCTGCCATAGGCCATAGCCAAATGGATCAATAAGCAAAATTAAAATGTCTATGGAAGACTGTCAGTTCGTATTGTCTTTGGTTACCTTATTCTAGAGTTATTCTATTATTGTAAGACATTTGCTTGTGAATGTAAATAAATTCGTTATCCGAAGCCATATGTAGTTCTGTAAATAATTTGATTCCAAGAACAAAGTCGAGATTCGTTATCCTAAATCATGCCAGACCCTCCAGAAAAAAGTATGTCAGTAATAAAGGAGCCATCTATCATAATAGCACCTCAAACCATAGCCGGGCCTTCAGCAGAAGACCCTGGCTTTACAGACGTCCTGAATGCCCTCCCACAAACAACAAGAAGAGATCTCTCCCAATTGAACATGAAAAGAAGACGAAACAGAAGACATCGAGCGGCACCACTGGATGATACGGAAGAACCTAAGAAAAAATGGTACCTCTGCATCTACGACCGAGAAAACAAAACCTTCTGTGGCAGAACCTGCATGAGCTGGCTCTGTATCATAGCTTACACCACAATGTATCTTGTCTTCCTCATGACTTTCACGATGATATTCCTATACGTGTCGCTCCTAATCATTAAGTCGACGGCTAATAGCGTAGTCTTCAAAGTGTACATGTACTCGTACAAGAAATATGGGATCGGGTTGTCAGCTACACCCTCAGCTGAGAATCCTTACCCTTTGATTTGGTACCAAAACGGGGAGTCCAGTCAGTACCAAAAGTACATTTCCGCCTTGGATAGATTGCTTGAAAATAATAGAAGTAGAAGAAAAAGAGAAGAGCGTATCTCTAAATTAGGGCCTTGTGGTACACCCCCCTATGGCTATGGCGAAGCTCCTTGTGTAATTTTGAAGGTGAATAAGCAGAGGGATTGGGCTGGGGAACCTTTAAAGCCGGATTCTCCAATAGCTGACACGGCCCCTCCTGAAGTGAAAAAATGGCTGAAACGAGATCAAAAAAAGCTTTGGCTGCATTGCAGTGGATTTTACCCATGGGATCAAGAGCACCTGGGGAAAATAAAATACCATCCAAATCCCCCTGGACTAGACGCAAGTTTATTCCCCATGAACATGACCAGTAAGTCACCATTGATTGGGGTACAGTTTTCGAATTTCACAATAGGGATTTCTATGGCTATAGAATGCAAGTTGTGGTACGCGGCAGGACCATCTGCAGTACGTTTTGTCTTGTATGTAGGCCCTGATAAGCGCATTTTAAAACTTAAAAGTATTTAAATATTGTTATCGGTTTATATAAAATTGTATGTAAGTAAATGTAAATATATGTATATCCAACATCAGAATCCTAACTGCTTTGTATACTCATTACGTATACGTATTTTTTCTTCCAGTAAAGTGTAAAGTGTTTGTCGTACACAGTGTACGGTAGGGTGTGTCAATTTTCCACTGTTTTCAAATTTCATATTGTAATAGTGAAATTATTTTGCAAGAACCTATAAAAAGCCAAAATAAAAATTTTAAATTATTAGACGACATCTTCTGCTGTCTCATTTGATCCATAGTTGTACAAAATGTATGAGAGAAGAAAATATTTTTTTCATCCGTTGTATTTTTCGTATTTTTTTTTCTTGTTTACCTTATTATGATTATACTATAAAAAATATTATAATAATATTCGTCTCTTAACAGGTCTCAGATAAAATAAAAACTGCGTAAATTCACAGAATTTCCAATTTGGGGCATTTATAACAGTTTTTTTAGAACCTCAGAAAACATCATAGTTTTCATGACCTATTTTTTATGAATAACAGACCTATGGAGAAAACAAAAAAAAAAAACAAAAATGATTAAATCGAAAAAAATAATTTTTCCCTCTTACATTTTTAAGAACTCGCTCAAATCTAATGAGCGAGCAAAAGATGTACTCCAATATTTTTTTTATTTTTTATTTGAGCATTTTATAGATCCTTTTAAAATAATTCCAATATTACATTAAGTAATTCGTAAAATGACACCCGCCAATGTAAATCTGTCCAGCTTGATATTTCAAAAACAAAATTGTGCCTTTTAAAATATCAGTAGCAGATGATAGAGGTCTTATACTTTGGTATATGACGAAAAACAAATGAGAAAAGGGTTACCAAATTTTGTACTAAAACATTGGCATGCCTATCTATCCATCCATCAGCCTGTTACGTCCACTGCTGGACATAGGCCTTTCCAGGATGTCGCCACTCTTGGCGGTCCTCCTGGAAGAAATGCCCATACTCACACACGCTGGTGCCCGCGTTATATTTTTGACAGAAGTAATATTGCTGGACTGGTGACGGGCAGCGGCGTCACTGGTGCAAGGGTTTCGGCACCGCGCTCACCAACCCGCCTGCCCAGCGTGTGTGAGTATAGGCAATTCTTCCAGGAGGACCACCAAGAGTGGCGAAATCCTGGAAAGGCCTATGTCCAGCAGTGGACGAAACAGGCTGATGGATGGATGGAATATTGCTAGAATCTTCAAACCAGGAAGAAAAAATTTCGGTTTTACGGGGAGTATCCTCTCGAGTCTGGGTTAGCAGACAAGCGCTCTGAATACTCTACGAAATAAATGTTTTATTTTATTTTTCATGGGGATTCTCGAGTAATTCGGTCGTCATTCCAATTTTAAGTTCACATCGCTAATATTTTGAATATTGCCGCAAATAAGTTGAAGCGTTAATACCCAAAATCAGTGAAGACTTTCGATAAAGACAGCTCAGTCTATCGAGAGCACCCAACAAAGTACAAGTTGTGAATATTTCATTTCTTTTATCAAATGCTACGTTCTGAATAAAACATCGACGTTCACATTCTGCAATACATGAAATGGAAATGAATAGTTCAAAAATTTACTCATCGAAAATCTATAAATATACTAATAATAAAGTAGCAAAAAGGTCCTGTCTCTACATTGAATATTTTCGCGAAATTTTAAATGAAATGGGTTATTCGTATTGTACTGAAGCCAAAACTACCATTTTTAGAATTTCTATCCGTCTGTTTGTATATAGTTCCGTTTAACTCGAGAATCACTCAACGGATTTGGATGCGGTTTTTTGTTATCATACGTGTAGTGACACTGGTCAACTTGTAGGCTATAAGCAGAGTTAATAAAATAATTCCCAAGTCGGAAATAGGGCAAAGATTAAATAAACGCTTTTAGCTCGAGAACGACTCAACGGATTTGGATGCGGTTTTTTTATTATCACCGTAGTGAACCTCGTGAACACATAGGATATAAGGAGTTTTCATAAAATAATGCCCAAGCCGAAAACGGGGCAGAGATTGAACAAACGCGGGCGGAGAAGCGAGCAAAGGCTAGTCACAGATAAAGTGGTATGATTTTTGTTTGTCACCTTTTGCAGTGCGCCTCAGACTTTTTATTTTGTTAGAATAATCTGTTTCACATTAATATAAACTTTATAAAAGGTGAAATTTATTTATGCAACTAAGTTCATACTTGGCTTGGTAAGTGTTTAGTATCACAAGATCGATAACACTTATTGTTAATTTCGCAAAACAAAATGTTGACGTCATAAGTAATTGACTCGGGGCCGCGCTTGCGTTTGTAAGGAACACGAAAAGAATAATTTCACAAAAAGGGTCATCGAACCTTGTTACTGAGCACTTACAGAGTCTTCAGTTAGAATTTGGCTGCATAAATAACTGTCACCTTTTTGTATACTCTTTAATAAATAAAATCACTATATGCTCTTTTGAAAGCTTTTATTTCGTATTTTTTATTTAGGACATACTTTTCAGCTCAAGCCGGGCCCAGTAGGGTCCAATATACCTATATATCTTGAGTAATTATTTCTTTCTAATATATTATTTACCTCTACTTATATATATTCGTAATAGTTGCCTCTAATTACTCAAGTAAGATGCGAAGTCATCGCCGCAACGTCAGTTTACAGCATTATTAATACGGCATGTCTGTTCGTACTTACTCATCTATATTATGGTGCTAGTTAAATCACCGATTTTCCGTTTACTGGGGATTGTATCCATGAGGCTACGAATAAGAATTATACATATATATTATAATATACACTATATAACATACAATGATAACATCCAAAATACGAATTACGCGGTGTTGGTCAAATTCTTAGAAGGACAATGCTAATAAAAATGGCAAAAAAATCATATCTGTTGTATGGGAGTTTGCGGATCCCACTCACACTTGTCCGGTTTTAGTATTTGTTGTTATAGCGGCAACTGAAATACGCCATCTGTGAAAAGGTTCATGAGATACAGCCTGTGACAGACGGACGGACGGATGGACGGACAGCGGAGTCTTAGGAATAGGGTCCCGTTGGTTACCCTTTGGGTACGGAACCCTAAAAATGAATAAATTTTACTTTGAGGGTAATCCCCTGTCCGCTTTGAATATATTTGTAATTTTTTTTATGAAATTTGTTATTTATATGAAGCCTAAACTACAAATTTAAGAATGTTTGTCGGTCGGTCTTACTGTATGTATTTATGTTCCGTTTTAACTCAAGAACTACTCAGCGTATTTGGATGCGATTTTTACTTCTACGGGAGCAAAGCCGCACGCAAAGGATGTTAGTTTATAAATATATTAAAACTATATGCAAAACAGAGCAGCCTTCGCTACAAAAAAATTTTTGCACTGCGATCATAAGGCCACCTGGCTTTTTTCCAACTATGTACTGGTGTTATAGGCTGGCTTCAGTAAGCTAAATTAGCAGCTCGATAGTTATCAGTACAAATATCGACACAAACTACATTGAAATAACGTTAATGTCAGCGTGCAACGCAAAGTGGCTGTTACGACAATCGCTGCGTAGTCGGATAGCACAAAATAATGAAAATTATACTATTCATGAATGATAAATTTGATATTATAAGTTTTAAGCATCGATGTTAGATTTTTGTATTGCCCGTGTGAAACTTATTAAACTAGTTTGAATAAAAAAAAGTTCAAGCACTTAATCAGTTTTTTAAACCATTTTAAAGTATTTGAAAGGTATTTATTGTCGTAGGTTTAACCATTTACGGTTTTAAAACGTCACAATTACGGGATATTAACTCAACATAAGTCATACCTGTTTTTTTTTTCAAAATGTTGTAATATTCGTGTAAATGGCCAATTCCCGGGAAAACGGTTTTTTAATGAACACGTGGATAGTACAATTAATAACAAAGTCGCTTTCTCTCTCGGTTCTATCCACATATTATTATGATATATGTTCTGTCTCATTTATACGTACGTATAATGTTCTTGCAACGTAGTTTCAGAGAAGTTCAAGCTCTCTTTTGCAACTTCCTGCGCGGTAATAAAAGCGAATCGTGGTTGAGCGGGACTTCAATGCTCGTTGGGGCGAGGTTATAATATTTACTTTGATAATGAAATACAAAGCAGGTGTGGAATACATAATGCCTTATTTAAAATGTTACTCGCGTTGGAACCATTAAGATAGCGGGTTTGAAGTAAATAAATTAGAGATGAATATCTTTGAGAACTGTGAGCCAGCTTTATTATACTAGAACATTGATTTTCCAAAAATATAGCTACTGAAGAAGCCTGTCTAGTCATTGGATATTATATTTTAATACTCTTAGAGTATTTTACTTCGAAGCTAGGAACTAATGCAAAAAGGATTGAATTTTTCAATAAATTAATTAAAATTGCTACTACGCTTTATATAATGTAGTTTTCGTTTATTCGGCCTAATTTATTCTGGAGAGTCGGTAATTGGTTAGGATCAAGGTCATATTGTCCTAAACATGTCAAAAATTCACAGATTTCACGCTTCCCGTAACCATCAAAGGGCATTGAAAATGTATTTAGATCTACAACAAAAAATAAAAATGTGTAAAATCTCGGTTGACAAAATCATAAACAAAAGCGCAGTGTAGTTATCGTCGAACAAACATTCTTACATATAGGTACATACATACATACAAACGACTCGGGGAACTCGCTACTTCGCTCGCTCGTTCAATTAACTGGTAGTTCGCCCCGAACAGTGAACTCGCGCTCGCCCGATTCGCGCTTAACCGATTTGGCTCATCTTTAAACTTAAAAATTCTTTTTGCCTTATTTACTCGCCTGCTAAATTTGATGACATTCCGAGCAACGATACTCGAGTTATCGAACATACATTCATACAAACATATAAAGGCCGGATTGTTCAAAGTAGACTCGGAAAACTTGCTCGCTTCGCTCGCTCGTTCAATTATTTATCTATAGTTGTCGGCTGAACGTGCCCACGACCTCTGGGAACAGATTATTATCATAATAGTTAAGCAGGCAAGCGCTTTATCAATTTGCCACAGCGGAGAAAATATAATAAATGTACGTATATAAGTATTTAATTAACTTCCCGAAACTATAGGTGGGGAAACAGACAATTCCTTGATAATGTATCAGTGATTAAGTAGAATTCGCACTAGTCTGGTATTCCTGAGTAAACTTAAAACGAATTAAAATTGAATTAGTTAGGTAATAAATTTCACTTACCAGGCATTGAAATACCTTCCAACGGTCTAAGCTCACACCATTTCTTTCCATAGACACTACAGTCTCTTCAAAAACAAAATATTTTTAAAGCAGTCCGAAATAAAGTTCTAAGAAACATTACAATTACAATATATTACAAATTAAATTGTAAGAAACATTACAATTTATTGTACTTATTGGATTTTTTCCACTTTATATTTCCACGAAAACTGATTTTTGTACTTGATTTTAACTTCTACTGTACATGGTTAGTTTGTATTAGTTGGTGAAACTCAAAACTCAGGGAAAGCTGCTAGTCAATAGGAACAACTTTTTCTTCTATGCATAAATCGCCTAATCGGGGAAAGTATGAAAGTAAGTGAAAAATTGGATCAAATTTCGCTTAGTACGCACACAAAAAGTTGTTAATATGGACTTGTACTACCTATAGTTTGAGTTTCACCGAACAATGTTATTTAACCTTATAAAACTGGGAATAATTAGCAAAAAAATATCAGCTGTTCAAAATATTTTGTTCGAGATATTTAACTTTAAGGAGCAACAGATTTTTTTCGCATTTCAAGAGTTTAATATCCATAACACAATAATTCCACGGTGTTTCAAATTATACTAAATAAAGTTAAAGTCGATGCACGAAAGACGTCTTAAAGGTCTGAACAGGCGTGCGTCCCGCTTTAAGACTGAACAGCTACTGAGTTCCCGCCTCAAAATCCTGAAATTTCTACTTTCAGAGAAATATTTACAGCTCTAAAGGTTTCAAAATAGTCCTAAGAGGCTATACGTATTATTGTATACATATTATATTGTAATTGTATGATGTCGGACGGTTTTATAGCGATGCTCCGGTTGTCAGGACAGAGAATATAAAGTATGATGTCCATGTCGCAGTAAAGTAGTTAAATCAGAGAGTTAGTTGAATCTCTAGACAGTTAATTAAAGATCGACATTCAATCAAGTCGCTAAAGTTCCGTCAGACAAGTGAGTGAACGAAACGTTTAACGAGTTTCCTAAACGTTCCTAGGCGCATTTCAACTTTGGTAGGGTGACCTTTGTGAGGCGTCCCCGAGTAGGATACTAAATAGTCGCATAATGGATAGGTCGAAATGTATTTAAAAACACTAGGTTAGGTTAGGTTTGAACATTATGAAACAACTCAGAGCCGAGCGAAGCGGAGCGGAGCGAGGCGTCCCCGAGTAGGATACTAAATAGGTGCATAATGGATAGGTCAAAATGTATTTAAAAACAGTACGTTAGGTCAGGTTTGAACATTATGAAACAACTCAGAGCCATCATCTTGTTTTACATTATTAATCAATCAACACGCTGGCTTTCGGTCAGACAGATAGTTAAACGTTTTCGACGCTGCTTTATTTAAATCAAAATGCTAGCGACTTGATTGAATGTCGATCTTTAATTAACTCTCTAGAGATTCAATTAACTCTCTGATTTAACTACTTTACTGCGACATCCAGATTTCGTAGGTTAATAGTGTCGGAAGTTGTCGATAAACTAAAGTGCACACATATCTATCTTCGTTGCTGTCAAAGCTAATTTTGTAACTGATATTTTGGTAACATTTAACTACGCGCGCAGCCATCATATAGCATTTTTGCTTTTTCTCAAATATTTGTTTATTTTTTATTAAGCCTACTTTTTATTCTTAATACACAGATAACCCCTTCTAGAATCTAATTCTAAGGTTTTCCGATTTATCGTAATAGGTAAAGATTAGTAATCATTTCATTAATCAATGTTTGTTTACTTCTCCTTTAAAATCTTTATATTTTTTAAATTTGTGGAGTTTAACCACCTGCATCGCAATAAAACAATAACTATTGAATAACAATGCACGTGTTCATAGTTAAAAATTTGACTTAACATTTTCATGTTTAATTATTGTTGTATGATGATGATAAAATAAAAACCTTTTTTTGTTAGATATTACAATAAGTATTTAACTTAACGATTTCTCAAAGCCAAAGTTTTGTAACTTATACATTTCCATAATAAAGACTTTAACTTTCAAAGAAATTACATAATAATAAACGCCCAAGTAAAATATTTCCTAACATTTTATGTTACGTACTTTTGTGTAACTTTGTTCACACAACCTTTGTGTGGCGCCAACATAATGCCTGTTACTTAAGGGATTTAGAATTCATTAAAATACTTTAAAAATTTCAGTTATGTAGAATTAGTTGTATATTTTTCAGCAAGGAAAAAATCATAAGAACAAAGCTATTAAAAATATCAAACCTATTTTGAACTAGAAAGAAATGTGGTCTTATTTAGAAAAAATCGTAAAAGGCGACTAAGGGATTATAAAAAGGTATACCAGTAATAAACTATGTCTCTATCTCTGTATAGTTCTGAGGGTCATGAGGTCATCGGATCTTGGCCCCGTCTGATCGTTACTGATGGTAGGCTTGGGGTTTCTTTTGATTATTTTTGTAATCCAACATTCTGTGCCGGAACGTGCTAGAGTTTAGTCGCTGAAAAGCTGACAACTAGAAATGTACTCATCTATACACACATGAACAAATTGTACTATGGAGCCAACCAAAATGTAGGTAACAGCTGTTTTTTTTCTGCAATTTCACCCCTTCCTAATAGATGTTCGTAGTCTAGCTTGCAACATGTCAGTGACTAAAAGTCCAGCAGTATACACACTAGAAGACAACTGCAAGTTAGTCGGCGTGGTTTTGGGATATAACAGCCCGTATTAACCGATGAATAAAAAAAACCTTTCTTGTTCACCTTTACGTTTTTATCTTTAGCGGTTTAGGTTGTGCGTTGACTGTCAGTCAATACATGGATATATACGTTACGATGTTCAAATAACAATGAGGGTAAAAACTTGTGTAATGGAACTTTCTCCTTTCTTTCTTTCTCCGATACTGACAGAACGCTAGTCACGTTATATAATTAACTCCAACGAATGACCTACTTAGAATCAAAGCTCTTTATAATCTCAAGCCTTAGCATTAAAGTTGCGTCATAATTAAGGCTTCACATACATACGATATATAAACCTTCACGGAGCTTTGTAGCTTACGTGAGCTTTATGTATCGTAGAAGCCAATTAATCAAAACTGCCTCAGAGTGAGAGGAATACGGCTGCGAATATGTTAAGTTGGTATAGCACTCTCGTGTTCTGGCGACTGTTTAAGTGCCTGGGGCTTTATAATCGTAAATTGTTGTTGAAATGAACCGGCTAACTTGGGTCTTTCTAATTCTTTTCTATATAGTTTGCTCAAATGGTTTATTTTGTAAAATGTACCTAAAATACGAGTCGATTATAATCTTAAAATACCAATAGAATACGGTAAAATATATAAGCTGACTTTTATTTATACATACTCAAGACTCGGTAAGTGCTCAATAACAAGGTTTGATGACCCTTTTTGTGAAATTCGTAATTTATTCTTTTCGTGTTCCTTGCAAAGGCAAGCCCAGCCCCGAGTCAGTTACTATGGGACGTCAAGATTTTATTTAGCGAAATAAGCAAAAAGTATTATCGATCCGTATTACTCATCACTTACCAAGTCTCCAGTATGAGTTTGGCTGCATAAATAAAAGACAGCTTACCTTATTCTATTGTTGCGAGAAAATACATATATATTTTTTCCAAGATAGGCTTACTTAGGATATAATTTTATAAAATTTAAAGTTATATACTTACACTAGCCCTTTCCAACGGCTTTGCCCGCTTTTTTTTCAATCTCTGCTCAGTTATGACCAGAGTTATTAAATAAAGAAAACCGCATCCAAATCTGTTGAGTGGTTCTCGGCTTAAAGCGGAGTATACATATACCTCCAGAGACACAGATAAAATTTAAAAATATATATAGTGTTGGCCTCAGTACAATACTAATAACCCATATCAATTAAAATTTCGAAAAAATATCCTATGTTCAGATACAACTTTGTAACTACTTTATTATCAGTACAGATACATAATAAATAAAAGAATAAAAATATTATTAATAACATAATGCAATAAAAAAACCAAAGGTGGTAGATAAATAAGCTATAAATAAATATAATGCTCATTGTTAATTTCGCTAAGAAGAAGGGTAAGAAACTTAGCAAGATCATGTAATTTTTATAATTTTTCCTTTTTTTTAAACCTTTTTCTGACAATGGCTTATCTTATATTATTTACTTAACTTATTTAGTTAATAACATTAATAACATAGGCTTTAAGGGGTGTTCATCAAATAACGCGAAAGCCGAAAATGGGACCAAGATTGAAAAAAAAAAAATTATTCCTGAGAATACTTTTAATTGTAATTACGATTTCATTAAATTATCTGTTCTACTTCATGGAAACACTTTTTCTGCTCTTCAGTCCACGTTGGTACGGCGTAGCAGGCTGCCTACGGCGTAGTACAATTTGACTACCGATTTCACAGTCTTACTACGTTGCGCTGGAGCGGTCCGTAGTAATTAGGATGTACTGTGAATTTTGGTTTATTCGAATTCTTTTGTAAGTATCACTTAAAACATGAAGTCCTGTAAATGAAAGATTCAAGGTCAAATTAAAGATACACTAACAAAAAGGCGTGAAAATAATATTATTGTTTGTTATGCAGTATTCGGTTACACTCTCAGCCCCCAGAAGAGCGTATATTTCTTTTTACAAGTGTCCAATATAATTTGACTTGATCTAAAGAAAAATGTTCCTAGCTATGGTTCAGAATTTGGGTAGAGGGACTCCTTCGTACCACCCAGAAATGTGAATTTTATTTTAAAACAATCCAAAATAATTAGACACGTCATCACAGCAATATGGTGAAATACCCATAATCTAATTAAGTTGATCTTAACTTACTCAATAATTATCTAATATTTTTTGGGGATTTTTGGGAAATTGAATATTACTGTTATTTTACTAATATATGTGGTAGAGCTGATGCTATATATATATATATATATGTGGTAGAGCTGGTGGTAGAGCTGATGCCGGGCTCGACCGTGGAAGTACCACCATCTTACTCGCAAATCCTCCCGAAGTTATTTGGGGGAGAGTAAGAGAACAGCTCTCAGGCAAAACCAGGTGGCCCACCAATGCCTGGGATGGCGGTATATCCATCTCCAATTGCCGGGGCTTATATAAAACAGACTGGTGACGGGCAGCGGCGTCACTGGTGCAAGGGTTTCGGCACCGCGCTCACCAACTCGCCTGCTCAGCGTGTGTGAGTATGGGCATTTCTTCCAGGAGGACCGCCAAGAGTGGCGAAATCCTGGAAAGGACTATGTCCAGCAGTGGATGAAACAGGCTGATGGATGGATGGATGACTAATATATTCTCAGTTTTCACCCAGTGTACATTTAATTCGACCTACTCCATACAGTTTTTTTTAGTTTGACTCGCCTAATGATAATGTCTATAATACGCGCTGGCTCTTTTTGTATGATTATAAAAGTTTCCTCTATAAACGACACACTCGACCATATTACTAACAACCTACATCAAACCGTAAGGCCGTCGAGGGACATGTTTTTATAATTTAATTTTGGGAAAAAGGGCACAGTAAATATGTAGAGTTTAAGGAGACTTCGTTTTAATGCGGGTACGTAAATTAATGTTTGCAATATTAAAGCTGCAAAGCTTTGAGTGGAAGGTTTGTTGGAAAAAACTTGCAGCCTTCAATGTTAAGAGTTGGGAGATTATATAATGAAAATAGGTAAAGGGAAATTGAGTGAAGACTTAGCGCTCAGGTAATTTGTTTTATTACTTAATAAGAATTAAACAAAAAAAAAGATATCGTCACGACATATATCCCCGAGGGGATATCAAAGGCGTTCCCAAGTGTGAACTGTAAAATAAAAGTCACAATCCACAATTGGTTAACCCGCTTTTCACTAACGATGGGTGGTATTCCCTATCGCCGTACTTTGGGCGCCTTCCAAAGCACGCAGACCGAGCACAAATTAATGTGCGCGCAGGCATTTAATCCACGAACTCTCGTTTAGCAGGCCAGCGCTATACTACTCGGCCACAGAGGCGGTACTTAATACCAAATTATATTATATCGAGTGAAAATAGGGATTAACTCAAAATAACATAATTTGTTATTTCCTCAAGCGTTAGATTGGAGAACATAAATTTAACAATTACGTTTATAATTCTGGCATGAAAAATCACGTCACGCAAGGTTAATGATCTGCTGTTCAATTACCCTAAGAATAAATAAAGTTAGAGTGTCTTTTGGTATCAAGTTGGAAGTGATCATAATAATAATTTAATTTGACTGTCGGTCAACCATGCCTATTTATAAATAGACAGTATTTTTTATATTCTTTGAAACATTACTCTTTTAATGTGAGAAAAATATTTATATTTTACTTTTGAAAATGTAGTCCATTATTTCATTATGTCTACAGAAATTGAAGAACCTCAGGAATAATGTTAGTATAATATCTATGCCGAACCTTCTTGCAATTATTTGGTCGAAGCGGAAAATTATGGATTTTCTTACAACTTTATTAACCGTTGGAAATTACGTGATGTACGCTACTTAGGTTAATGATATAATAATTTGGTAGTCGGAAGAAATAGTAATTTGTTAATTAATCAAGCTTTCAACTTTATTTTGCAAACTTACTTACACACAAATTGATACATATCTACACGGTGTATTAATAACGTGCTCGGATAATTAAACCAGATGCTCTACTGATTATACTGAACCACATCTATAGAAAAACTTTTAAGAAACAATGCGAAAACAAATCACTTCCCAATATAGTTTTTTATAATTATTTCTCATTTTCTGTGGAAAAGTGATTTTTTTGTCTGTTAAAAGTGGATCAGTATAAACAGTAGAGAAAGAACTAACCGACCGGGGCTGGACCAGTAACCAGCAGGGGCTGTTAGCCGTGACTTCCACAAAGAACCCAGCTCCTCAAACCCTCCTAAAACTGCACGTGCCAGAAAACAGGGCTAAAGTGCTCTGTTATTTGTCATTTTTGTCGGGGCAAGTCATGCCAAAATGTCTCAACAAATGATATAGACGACTCCGACAACGAAGAATACAGCGACGAATCTTTACCTTTGGAGATGTTGTCTCAACAAGATGATCAAAGGGAACCCTCAAAAAATGTAAAATTTAGTTTTTTTAAACTATTTAAATTGTTTTGTGTAACATAATAAGTGTAAATAAAAAACAAATTCTGGCCTTTTCATTCGCTTAATGACCACAATTTCATGTTATTAGTGTTTAGGTTAGGCCCATATCTTAAAAATTATATATACTTAGTTTGTTACAATTTTTCTTGTTATCAATGAGCGGTTGTGTCGATATTTGGTTGCAAACAAAAGCAAAACTTGAAACTTTCGTTATTTTTTAAAAAAAGCCAATGATGTAGTGCCATTCAAAAAAATGTATGTAAGATACGGAGCCGTGGGTGGGCTTAAATTGTCACAAATTTAATGTACTTTAAGAAAAACAACTTCAACTAATGTGAAAAAACTAATGGGTTGTGAATTAATCTGCAAAAACTTAAAAATGACCGAAATCTATGCAGTTTTTCACGTATTACGTAGCTAACACAACTTTTTTTTGCTTGCGAAATATATGTATGAATGAATGAATGAATGAATGAATTTATTTATAAGTACAATAGGAAATAATTTATAAGTATCTTAATATATTACTTAAGTTTATCTTATTTACATTTCATTTGCAATTTACGTACATATATAAATATTACAGATTTCCTTAAATTGTTGTATTTATAACCTAAATAATATACAAAAAGTTTCAAAACACTAATGTACAGTAATTGTTCACTTATATCGAGGGCCGAAAACTACCCACCGTGCTAGTATTAACTGTTTGACGGTCGGATAGCTCGCCGTTTATAATCTTCGATTGGTTTAAGTATACCATACCTAAACCAACCGAAGATTTTACCTGGTATAGTGTAGTCTAAATTTGGTAAAATAAATTTGACTAAATTTTAATAATTTACATAATAAATAAATAAGTGATATACGGGTTGTTATATAATATTCAATAATACAGGATACTTAATATGACAATATAACTATATAAATGCATGCAAATATTGTGTGTGTAGTGGACATCTCAACATGTAGTTGAGTGGTGCATGAGTTGCAGTGTATGTATTTTGTGTTGATTTGTGTAGTTGGAGAAAGTAAAATGACGCATGTTGAATTATTTTTACTATTATTATTATTGTAATTGACTGTTTTTTGTATCCCAGTGTAGTACAGAATTACAAAGAAATACTAAATTTATTTAATTATTACCAATAACTTTTCTGTATTATCATAGTCCAAGCGTCCCAACATGATATTTAGGGCTTGTTTCAGAGACTGTAAAGATAATTGTTTTAATTCTGTAGATGCACTTAGTCTATTATATAAAAAAGGTCCCAAAAACCGACTAAAGGTTTGAGCAAAGGCGGTTCTGCAGTGTGGTATTTTAAAAACAATATCTTTACGTCTATCTTTACCAAAAAGTTCAATCGGGTTTTTGTGTAGGTTTACTATGGCATCTCTGATGAAGAGCTGCCTTACCGTAAGGACCGAATTTTCAGCATAGAGGTCCTTTGTCGGGTATTTATAGGGTTTATAATTGATTACTTTAAGAACGGCCCTCTGTGCTCTTTCAAGTTTTAAAATCTTGGATTTGTGTGTGCCACCCCACGCAGGCAAACAATATGTTATTATAGACTGACAAAAGGCGTAGTAAACGCCCTTTAGTACAGCAGAGTCACCAATGTGCCTTAAGTTTTTGAAAACATGGATTAGCTTACGCACACGTGCTGTTAAAGCCTCAATATGGATAGGATCACACTTTCTTAATGTGTCCAAATGATATACCAAAAATGCAGCTTTACATCGCGCTTTGTTTTTTTAGGGTTTTTATTTGTCAGATATGACTGGCCTACATAGAGAAGATTCCATTTCTGTGTTAGAAGTGTTGACCTGATCAAAGAATACTCTTAATATTTAACAGTGACTCATTAGCTTCTGATTTTCCCCACATCTCTTGTTGAGCGACCTATAAGACTTGAACAAGTTTGCCAAATCTGACAACTTAGCCTATATCCTAATCCTGGCCGAGTTCCATAAGTATTATTTAAGCTCTCTTGAACTCAAGTTTCGATTTATAGGACTCCTGATTTTGAAATTTTCGATCAAGAGATTTAACAACGAGTTTATATCAGAAACTTAATGGTGTTTATTTTATTAAGTCGGGAGTCCGAGGTCCTTAGTGTCTATAAGTTAAAAGGTTGTACCGGGTGTAAATAGACTGCTACCATTAAATGAAACCACATATTCTACCGACCCTACTGAACCACTTTTCCCAAGAGTCATACCCGCGGACACCCTTAGTTTGGGAAATAATTGAGTTCCAAACAAAAATGCGTGAACCCTAACGCACCGACATACGGGCGAGTTTAGAGAGAGCGTCGACCTCAAACAGTTTCAAGTTTCAGGGACGACGCTCTCTCTAAACTCGCCCGTATGTCGGTGCGTTAGGGTTCACACATTATTGTTTGGAACTCAATTATTTCCAAAACTAAAGGTGTCCACGGGTATGATTCTTTGGAAAGGTGGTTCAGTAGGGTCGGTAGAATATGTGGTTTCATTTAATGGTAGCAGTCTATTTACACCCGGTATAATAGGTTGGGGAAATACTCTTTTCACAAATAGTATGTATGAACTTATAATAGGATCTCTTTGGCTATACCATTTGTATCTGGCTGGATTTGGTATTATTAAAAAGTTAAAATTTTAAAAAAGATAATTCAAAATTCAAATTAGGTAAAATGTGTGATTTTCATTTGTTTTTCTTACTGTTAAGATGAGTGAATCTAATGAAGAAGTTCGATACATTTTAAAATTTTACTACAAAAAAAGGTAAAAATGCAACGCAAGCTGCGAAAAAAAAAATATATATAAAATATTTTTTCTGAAAGTAAAATAAAAGAATAAAAAGTGAAAACAAATTTTACCAGACGGGGTTTGAACCCGCGACGATCGACAATGCTACGGCAGCGAACCTTCCATATGTCTCACTAAAATTCTCATTGCGCTGCTCCCTTTTGTCATAGCGTGATGATACATAGCCCTAAACCTTCCCGAAGAAATGTTTTATCTTTCAGTGAAAACTCCATTAAAATCCATTGATTGGTTCTCAAGTTATAAGCGAACGAACAGACAGACGGACAGACAGACAAACAGACAGACGTTGTATCTTATATGTATAGAGAAGAAGAAGATAATGGATATGAAAAAAGAATGTAAATATGCATCAAAACATTTTAACTTGTCAATTCAATGTCAGTCATGTCATTCTTGCGTAGATTCTACTAGTAGAAATCAGAAAACGAGTGAGTCAGACCACTCGTTGCAGAATTCACGGAATGAATTTTCAAAAATACTGATTTTAGGTTTTCGTATGCAAATCATGCGGATTCGTATGCGAATTGAAACTCGAATGATTCAAAAATACACTTCCTGACACTCCCTCGGGGATTCAGGTCGTGACGATATGTTATGTTATATGAACATGTACTAAATATACCTTGACAGATATGTGCTTGGCGTTTGGACACCTCTGTAGGCTGACGTGGTGTGTTTCGTAGTCACAAGCTATAGGTATATAATATAATACATTCATATTTTTTTATTTAACGTGATTAAAAATCGAGTATAATGTTCATAATACTTCCCTGGTTCAAAGAAATAGGCAATTATGTGCCCTGATTTACTGTTAGCCTACTTGCTCTCTTTCATCTAAGATCGGAAATAGTTGCAATGTAACGGCCCGTGAACGTTAATCAACTCGCTGAAAGCTGAAACTTGGCCTGAAAGCTGCTCAACAAAAGCGTCATATGAGTTAGTCTTGAACTTTCTTAAGCGGCTCATGTTTACCTTATTTCTGCCAAGACTTTCAGGCAAATAGGCGAATATTATGAAATGAAATTTTATTTACGGTATAAAGAATCATCAAAACCCTTAGCAGTAACAATACAATGAAATAAGTTTACACAATATTTACGATATACATACATTAATTTTATAACAAAGCTGTTTTCTAATTGATCAGTTTCGGTAATTTAAAAGTACTGCATAAAAGCAGATCATACATATAAAAAAGATAGAAAAATCATGAAAGATAACTGAAAAGCGTCTTTTTACTATCCTGTGGCTTCATAAGTTAAGTAGCTTTGTTTTTAAATTTATATATGTTTAACTGAGCTCTAAATCTTTTTATAGCACACCGTGCGTAAAATGACCGCTTTACGCACGCTGCGCTTGCGTAAAGTCGGCATTTTCCGCACTTGTGCTATAAAATATTATACGAAACTCATTTGGATTTATATAGTCAAGTCAGGACTACTCGCCGCACTAGTTTATGAAATAAACTGTTGGACAGTCGGGTAGATTGATACACCAAATAGTAATATATTTTTGGATTGGTTATTTGAGATGATTACTCATTTTTGTAATTAGTTGTAGGTGTTATATATAGGAGTATACATAAAGGTGATTATATAT
The DNA here is from genome assembly GCA_910592155.1 of Ypsolopha scabrella. Lineage (NCBI taxonomy): Eukaryota > Metazoa > Arthropoda > Insecta > Lepidoptera > Ypsolophidae > Ypsolopha > Ypsolopha scabrella. The sequence goes on along the minus strand of OU342968.1, from coordinate 8,530,467 downwards.
TGTGTTTCGTAGAGTAGGTAGTAAACGTGGAGTGTATTTAATAAAAAAATATATAACCAGACAATTAAAAGTACTTAGGTATAGTGTAGTGTAATATGTATAGGTAGAGTGTATTTGTTTTGCAGAGAGAATAATAACAAAATCAAGAGAAAAAATTAATAATCATAATTAGCAAGGATATTTTGCTTACCAGATCAAGGTCAGTGTTAGTTTTGTACTTTTCCTATTAGTGTTAAGATTGGGTTCTACAATCTATACACATTGGCATTGATTTATATTATTGTTTTCTGTATTGTCATAGCTTACCTTATTTAAGACGGTGGTGAGTGTAAGTTTGAGAGAGAGACGGTGGTGAGTGTTAGGGAAAGGTGTCGTAATTCGGTAGTTGAGCTTAGTCTATTATATTATAATACTGAATGCTTCAAACTTAAGGCGCCTAGGCACGCCACCGTTTTAGTACAAAATTTAATAATCCGTTTCCCAGTTGTTTTTCGTAATAGACCAAACTGACCTTTATCAGCTGGTGCTGGTATTTTAAAAGGCACCATTTTGCCAAATTTTGAATATTAATTTTGTTTTAAAGATATCAAGCTGGACAGATTTACATACAAAGTTGTTTTCTTGCCTCAGATTGTACCTATATCAAAATTTAACATTTCAGCCAAATAGCGACTTTGTAAATGCCTGTATTTAAGTATAGAGGTCTATGCCTTTAGTCTATAACGAAAAACAACAGAGAAACGGGTTATCAAATTTTGTACTAAAACGGTGGCGTGCCTATGCGCCTTAAGGCTCAATAAGAGATGGCATAAATATGACGTTATAATTTTCGCGTACAGCTATTAAGCGTTTCAAAACGTGGGATCATAGTGCAAAATTCCACTCGTTTATTAGAAAGAGAAATATATATATAGAAGAAAGAGAAAGAAAAATCTGGTTGCACAAATCAGGCGGCCAAGTGTGATTTTCACATTAAGTCCATAAAAAGTATTAGGTATTATAAGACGTCAATAAATAAATAAGATTATTCATAGATTTCGCGAATGCGAAGTCGTAATATTTCTCACTAGACCTGTACCAAGTTTCGTATTTATGAGTAAGTGGAGTAAATGTAAATAAAACAATGTAATACTTCATTGTTGCTGGCAACGGAAATACTCGCTTCGGTTTTATTTTGACTTTCAATAGTATATATATTTTGCAATAGAATTGTTACAGGTATACAGAACTTATGAGAAAATTGGTAAATTATTTCAAAACTCAAGGTATCGACAATTTTAGACTATTCGACGGGGATCGGATATCCATATAGATAGAGATTTATTGATGGTAATCAATAAATAAAGGGTTCTACTCTATTATCGTACGGCTCCGTCTCTTTCCAAACTATGTTTTTATGGTTAAACTAGCTTTTGCCCGCGGCTCCGCCCGCGTGTTATTCGGTTTAACGACATGCTTTTACAGCCGTTTCAGCGTGAAAGAGTAACAAACATACACACACACTCACACAAACTTTCGCATTTATAATATTAGTGTGATGTGATTATACCAAGTTATGACATTGTAAGCCTGTCACTTTCTTGATTTTATGGCGCCTCTGTAAGTTGATTTGGCACATTTGCTTCTTGTATTAGTGTTTTACATCGCATGTGGTATGACGTGTTATTAGACACATGTCTAATAACCCGATACTTTACTTACTAAACTCACATCTAAACTCATCATTTTTATTTTTATCGAAATTTTAAATGAGCCGCATCACTAAACACAACTGACATAGGTGCCATCTCTCCTTATTGCCCCTAGTTTAGTTTTTAAATGATCCTGCACAAACACTATAAGCACGTTTTAAAATTGTAGGTTATAATTTACAACAACACAACTTTTCTAGAAAAACCTAAGTGAAATTAAACTAGTGCCGTAAATTTAAGGATTCACAGAAACATAAAATCCCTCTAGAAAACTGATGAATTCTTACAAATCCATCTCGATGTTTTGATGAATTTTTCGCAAAAGCAAATATTTGCCTACCCTCCATCCAACCCAGATAAATGGCGCTGTATCCTCGTTTTTGCTAGGCTCTTTTTTTCAGATATTAAAATAGCATTTTTAAAAAAGGAATGTAAGTAAAACTGTTCATTATTATATCAAACGGGAAGTAATTTCTAGCGAGAGAGCACAAACGCGAAGGAAAAAAAATCGTTAGTAATTTTGATACTCTAAAATGGAGTAACATTTTCGCAGCCGGTCGAATCCGTAGACGCCTTTAGTATGGCGATGTTGATTTTCATTGGAGCGACGGCTTTTTATGTATGTGAATCGGCGAATCACAGCTCGCCCATTCTCGTATGCCGCATGCTTGGAGTATTGTTTAATGCTCTAAGGCAGTATGACACATAATACGAACTACGAACCCATAATGAGTCTTTTGCCTTTTTGAGTGTATGGTACAATTTTCGGATGACACCTTGCTAGAAACGTGTCTTCAATGTTTTTAGGGTTCCGTACCCGAAGAGTACCAAACGGGACCCTATTACTATGCCTCCGCTGTCTGTCTGTCCGTCCGTCTCTCACAGGGGTCTACAGCCTCAACTATGATAGGTAGAAAGTTGAATTTTTCACAAAATACGCGTTACTACGACCTAAGCCACGACAAATAAAAAAACATGAAAAAAAAATTAAGGCGTGTCCCCATACAAGACATCTCGAAAAAGTTGCATTATTTAAACGTTATTGGTTTTGGCCCTTACTTAAAGACGGTAAAACATACGTACAAGTTTTAAAATTAGTCAGATTGTAGGACATACTCTAAATAAAGGAAAACAAAAAATAATTAAGAGTACGGTTCCGTATACAGACGGTGCGAAATTTTTTAAAAGGCGCTACCATTTATGGCGAAACGTTTCGAGCTCGGTACAAAATGCACAACTTATGATTGTTTTTCTTTTTATTACATTAAAAATGAAAATGTAGGCGAATGCCGTCCGACAATCAAACTGAACGCACCCCACATCAAACTGAAAGTAGTTCATTTCCGTCAAGTCTATCTACTCGTATGTTCACCACAAAAATGAAATAACAATTAAGCACTAGTGTGGTAAAAACTACTTTGCCAACAGTTTTGATGCGTATAAAATGGGTCTTTACGAGCACTTGCATTGAAAAATACTTTTATACTGACTGATGGTATTTAAATAATACTTTTGCTAACTTTTTCCTCGTGTTCTCTAGAAGTCGGTGCTCTCATATTGGCTTTTTTGTGTAGCTATCTCATGGAATATATATAGAATATGTAGCTATCTCTTCTTTTTCAGAAAAAAAGAAGTCGGCAAAAGTGTTATTTCGATACCAATATAGTACTTCTATATTTCTATAATTAGATGTAAAAATGTAGGTGGGGTCGGGTGCAGTTGAAGATTGGATTATCTCTACCTACAAAATGTATAAAACACAAGTGCAAAATTAAGTTGATCGAGTATTCGGTTACGGAACCCTAAACATAATTATATCGAAATTTGGCGTTTTCATTATTTGTTGATTAAATACAGCACATAACATAATACAACAAATTACAAATTCCTGATTCGTTTAGTTTTTGAGATAAACCCCTCAACAAAAATGGTTTAAAACTGATAACTTTCAGAGCCCACATTTCTTTATTTTTGTAGATAAAAATAAATAAAAAGCATATTTTTACTCTAGTTAATAAGTTCTAGACAACGACACCCTACATGCCGGAGAAAAAAATGTTTTTATCGCTTTTTTCATGTATGGGCCTCCCCTGAAAATTAATTAAATTGAATTTTTAACAAAATATTCGGTTTTTGGTCAACATTTTCCGCAACTTATCAAAATTTCAGATCTGTAACGCATTCCGTCTGCAAGCTAGTGACATACGACAGACAGACAGCAGGGCTCCGTCTTGTTCTTTGGGAGCGGAACCCTAAAAACTTTCAGAATATTATATATTATATATTAGTTAAATGAAGATTGACTATCTGCCTATACAGACGTCCTCATAATAAAGAAGACGACTGTCTTAGCCAATCAGCATTTAACTTACACAATATGTATATTAAACTTTTTTCATTTTTAATATATATAATTTTAACTGTACAATAAATTAAAATGTATATAAATTATATAGACAAATCAATAATAATAATCTCAAGATATATTTCGGGTCCAATCTGGATTATCCAATATATACTTATTCGTCTTATGAATCATTTATAACTGAAGAGCTAGCCCATATATATTTATTTCTCGAGTATTTAGGTGACGGTTAAGTAAGTTACATGTTAATTTTACGTTTAAAACCTAACTAGAATACAAAATTAATAAGTGAACGTAAGACTTTATAGTTTTATCATGCCTTAACATTAGACTAAACAGTGTAAAATATCCCCCTCTTTGTAATTAAATTAAACAGAATTGAACACTTAATTAAACTGTAAGTGGGATGTACTACCACTATCTTACTTACAGCCCCCCCCCCCCCCAAAGTTATTCAGGGGAGAGTAAGAGGACAGCTCTCAAACAGGCACAATTAGGTGGCCCACAATGCCGGGACCGATTGGTGTCGGTATATCCATCCCCAATTGCTGGTGATGGGCAGCAGGTCGCTAGTGCGAGGGTTTCGGCACCGCGCTCACCAACCCGCCTAATCAGCGTGTGTGAGTATGGGCATCACTTCCAAGAGGACTATCAATAGTGGTGATATCTTAAAAAGGCCTTTGTGCGATAGTAGACGAAGACAGGCTAATGGGCGGTATACACAATACATTTGTGTTCAGTTTTGAAAGGTAATAATTAAGAAAACTTTAAAATTTTAATATTCAGTTTTGTTTTATTACATTAAGGTGGGTTTCACACAAACCACCCGCAATACGGCTCTTAATTCTGTTTTGAAGTTCTTAACTTTGAACTTTCTTTATTGGCTGAGTGCATTATGGACGAAGTACTAGACTTCTTTATTTATGCTCTAAATCGTATAGATATTATCTATAAATAGGTTGGTCAAAGGGTCGAAAGGGGCCCAGTTATAATAAAATTGTTATGATGTCTATGGTCCCAGTACTACACCAGGTCAGTTTTTGACATCTCTTTGACCTCATCTTCAAACAGATTACGGGTACATACGTTCACAAGTAGATGTTATTGGACACACGATAAAATCTTACGACATCGTCGGGACTGGACGTTTTATCTTTTGTATTCAACACTCACAGAAGTTCCTTGACCTAAAACAATGAACATTTAAAAGCAGAGCACATCAAAATATAGGAAAATTATACAGTTTTCCAATGCCCTTTGAGGCTGACTGTAACTTTTTACCGCAATTTCGAATTCTGCCTCTTTTTGCTATCCTAAAAACTAATGCATTCTTTTAAATATTTATTTATTTATTTATTTATTATAATTATAATTATAATTACTACGGGCGAACCCAATTACAGCAATTATGTAATATTATTAAATAAAAGTTTAGTTTACAAGATTTAACTTAACTTATGGCCATAATAACTAATAAACTTACAAACTAATTGACATTTGCTATCAAAGAAGACGTCAGCAGACGGTTCGGACTCGATGAATGCGTTGAGAGCTTTCGTCATCTTACACATTGTTGAGGTGGCGTGAGCGTGCGTGCGGCTGGTGGGTGCAGCAAACAACTGCCGCTTCCGACACGAGCGCCATCGCACGCAATTGTCCGGTGCAAACAATCTAAACAGCCCAGTAAGCAACTCGGGACAGTCGATTTCTCCCCTCAAAATTTTTAGAGCGAAAATTAGCTCGCAACTACTTCGCCTAGATTTCAAGGAGGTCATACCTAACATACCGAGCAAGAAATTTGACGGGTAGAGAAACGGATAATAGCCGAAAAATTTCTTGTACATAAACCTTAAAAAGCTTTTTGCACCTTTTCAAGCATTAATGTGTAAGATGCTTCATGAGGATTCCACACACAACAGCTAGATTCTAGTTTCGACCGAACTAAAGCATAGAATACCAGCTTTATAGTCATAGGGTCTTTTAGATCCCTCATATTACGCAACACAAATCCAAGACGCTTAAAGGACTCAACAGCGATACGCCTGATATGGTCGTTAAATGTGAGTTTCGGATCGAATAAAACACCAAGGTCCTTCATGGATGTGGTACGTGGGATATCTTTTCCGCCTAGCTTATAATCATGGCGGACCGGCTGGACTCGACGAGTAAAAGACATGGTGTAGCACTTTGAAATATTCAATTCTAGTTTATTTGTGAGACACCATTTTTCTAGAGCCTCAATATCTCTCAGAAGCAATACACAATCACGAACGTCACTTATTTCCATGTATAATTTTATATCGTCAGCGTATAGCAAACATTTAGCGTGCTTGATGACTTTTACAATGAAATACCGTGGTCTTATAATTTAAGAAAAAACCGGACAAGTGCGGGTCGGACTCGCCCACCGAGGGTTCCGATAAAGACTATATTTTTTATGATTTGATTACAATTGTACAGTTTACAGATTTTTTCCTGTATTTGTAGTATAAGACGGTACTACTTGCCAAATTTCATAGTGCTAGGTCAACGGAGAATACCCTATAAATTTTGATTCCCTTGAGATCGTCGAAATATAAGTTTTTTGCGGCATAAACGCCGTATCTTTTTTACGTTAACTTAGAAGTTTGATTCTTTCACAGCTTTAAGAGACAGTACACCAAAATATATGGTTTTAATTTCAACTCGATACCTCCACGCGTTCCCGAGATAAAGGGTCTTGACAGACAGACGGAGGGACAGACAGACGGACGGACAGACAGACGGACAAAAAAGTGATCCTATAAGGGTTCCGTTTTTTCCCTTTGAGGTACGGAACCCTAAAAAGAGTTGAAATGAAAAAAAAATGATTTATAAGTAATTATACAGTATATAAAAAAATATATTTGTCTACCTGAAATTTTATAAATTCTTATTATAGGTTGGGTGATATATCATAATTTTTATTTGATTTTATTATAGATATCACATGCATTTTCTTAACTGTCTGAAGCAACACATACTGTAGCGATGACAGCGCCATCTATTTCTTAAGAACAAGGCGTGAAATCACATAACGCCCTCGTGAGCATTCATTATGTGCATTACAAGCTAGTTAGATCAAATAGTCACAAAAATATTCAGTGGACAAGTATGGTGGAAAAATTCAACGGTCTAGGTAAGTACCTCGGTGGCGCAATTGGTAGCGCGCTTGTCTGGGAAACAAGAGGTCGCAGGTTCGAATCCTGGTCCGAGGAATTTTCAGAAATTCTTGTCTTTACATTTGTTTCTAATTTATCCTACCTGGTTTGTAATGCACTCTAATAATAATATTTAGTGTATTCCAAAGCGATGGATTTCGCAATAAAAAAATTATCTCAATCGGGAGATTTCTTTCAATCGAGATTTTTAGGGTATTTTAGACCTATCGATACATTTTGTTATTGAGGTCAATAATACCATTAAACGCGAGGCCAAATTGAGCAAACTTTATCTCCTTCAAGACACATTGAGTTTGTATGAAACGTTTTGTTTCAGCCATGAAAATGGTGTAACAAATCAGATAAGTAGAGATTTTGAAACGGAACTAATTTAAAATCTCTCTTAGTACATACTATAATAAGAAATTGGGCATATTTACAAATAGATTTTGACTCTTAAAGCTTAACAAAATATCAAGTAGGGCTTAATGATGACCAAAAAGATGTTATAAGTATGCATTAACGAGATAGAAAATTCAGTTAAAACCATTGACGTACTACCAAGTGGACATCGGGTCTGTGCTCAAAAGTGTCCGAACCAAAAGAGAGTCAAAACCATTGAAAATTAAAAAAGGGTGTCAATCACACGTCAATCAAAATTAAGCCGTGCAGCAATCACATACGATTCAAATTAAAATGTTTTGTTTCTTAATATTTGACACTTCACTAAGGCCACTTTTTTGGTAAATTTTATACTAGACCCGAGGTCTATGGTTTGGTATGTCAATGGTTAAAACAAATTTTCTTTGAAAAATTAATCTCAGGCTTGGCTCGAACTCGAACGAGAGCAACACCGAAGTTAATAAATCTCAGACGAGGTTCGAACTCAAACGACAGCAGAACTACGAAGTTATAAATCTCAAACGAGGCTTGTAATCGAACGAGGGCAAAACCGAAGTTAATAAACCTCAGACGGGGCTCGAACTCGAACGAGAGCGGAACTACAAAGTTAATACATCTCAGACGGGGCTCGATATAGAATGATAGAGAAACTACAAAAAAAATGAATACTCAGTATATTATTTAGCTAATGTCATGGTAAACATATCTAATGTTTACTTATGAATAACAACATTACTGAATAACAATCTCGTTCTCCTTGTTGTGATATCTGAAATTCTTGCGTGCATTTAAATCTACATACGCTGAATGACGTAACTCCGCATTGGTACCTGTACAACATTTTCTACAACTTCATATTTCACTGATATCACTTAGATTAGCAAATTAATAATTTTTACACGCAATTGAATTCTACAGCAATAATATAATTACTAATATACACGAATTTTAAATTAGAACATTAATATGTCATTCATTACATTAGTAAAGAAAATAATTTTACATAATTTGACTATAATTTATGTACATTAAACTAGGTATTAGTAATTTTCATAATAATAAATAAATAATAATAAATAAATCGTTTATTGTGAACACTTAAACTTAGTTACCAAACATGTTCTCTAGTCCCCACAGTAGGATTCCCTGGGTTGTGGGTAGCTAGTCTCAACCGCTAACATGACACAGGTTAATGTTGAATTACAATTATAACGTTACAATCGAATAAATATCCATGCAGACTAAAAAAAAATAAAAACAAATATAAAAGTACATGCTCAACTTAAAATTGGTAATTATAATATTAACAAGTCCAACCAATACAAAGAGACTGTGATGTGATTGGGAGAGTGTGTATTTGTGTAAAAAGTGTGAATGTTGAGTGAGGAAGGGTGTGTGTGTGTAGTTGTAGGTAGGTATACGGTATGTTAAAGTGAGGAAGTGTGTGTGTATTTACTTGTAGGTAGGTATACGGTAAATTAGCTATCCTTATTCGTGTATAGCCATAATAATGTAATTTTAATCAATTTCAAATAGTGTTTGTTTGCTTTATATTATGTAAGTAAATACATATGTTGCAGGCAAATTAGGGATTTCGTGGTATCTATTTCTTAATACATATTTTTTTAAATTTTCCGGAAGTGTTTGGTTCGGCTCGCAAATCCTCCCGAACTTATTCGGGGGAGAGTAAGAGAACAGCTCTCAGGCAAAACCAGGCGGCCCACCATTGCTTATCCTATTGTGCCTGAAGTCAAACTCAGCGGTACCTCGTTGTCCAGGGTCAAGCACTTCAAATACTTCGGGCACTGGGTTCGAGAGGACCCAAGTGATTGTATGGATATAGAGAGGGAGCGCAGGTTGCTGGCTGTCCGATGTAATATGCTTGCCCGCAGATTTGCACGGCGTACGAATCAGGTAAAGGTGACGCTCTTCAAAGCATATTGCCAGTCCTTTTACACGTGCAGTCTGTGGGTGGACTGCACGCGACGGGCATACAGCGACCTGCGTGTCCAGTATAATAATGCTTTCAGGATGCTGTTGGGGTTGCCGCAATCATGCGAAAGCGCTGTTCGTCGCTGCTCAGTCGAACTCGAGCCAGCCCCAATAGTGTCCTGAAGTTATTATCTAATAGGTGGGACTCGCCCCTTCTTAAAAAGTGGATAGAGCTCCACAAAACAATGTAATTTTAATACTACTTTTACTCGCCTGATCTCTTACTAACACAGTTTATAAGTTATGTAGTATTGCTAACACTTTATGGATCCTGTCCGAAATAAATGATTTTATTATTATTATTGCCTAGGCCCGATGGATGGCGGTATATCCATCCCCAATTGCCGGGCCTTATCTAAAACAGACTAGTGATGGGCAGCGGTGTCACTGGTGCAAGGGGTTTGGCACCGCGCTCACCAACCCGCCTGCCCAGCGTGTGTGAGTATGGGCATTTCTTCCAGGAGGACCGCCAAGAGTGGCGAAATCCTGGAAAGGCCTATGTCCAGCAGTGGACGAGACAGGCTGATGGATGGATGGTTTGGTTCGGCAGTAAACTTTTCTATGGATAAAGGCATAAACATTTTTAGTAAAAAAAGTATCTAGAACATAAATATACGCTTAAAAATCCATAAACTATCGTACTTCAGTTGTTTTATACGCTAGATAGATTGTTTGCAAATTCAAGTGTAAACACGTCCACGTGATAATACTCTGTCAAGTGTACGTCGTGCAGAATGGACGGGTTCCGTATGATTTCTTATCCCCCAGAGTATTCGATTGTTTCTTAGCCAATAACTCTACGAATAACTAATCACTGGATTTACACACAAGTTACTTTGTATCCCGGAATATTGAGCAGTTCCCTACAGACAGCAAAAAACCTATACGATGCGAGTGACAGCAATATTTTTATACTTTGATGTCGTTGTGTGATTTTCCACATTTTCCGATGTAAATAAAGCCTGCACCTTTTCTCATGCATAATTCAATTGGCCTAGTTTTTTGATGAAAAAACTTCGCTTACAGGCTTTCATTTTCTACGTTACCCTACAAACAGGGTGGTCCCATAATAGAGCTCATTGTATACAGTAAACATAGCCAAGGGCCGGCATTAGATCGGACCAAGTAAACATACGGGTTCCGACTTTGTTTATAGAAGCCATATAGAGGAGTATTATTAGTGGTCTTTTTAGGGTTCCATAACCGAAGTTTGCTAAACGAGACCCTATTCGCTGTCTGTCTGTCCGTCCATCTGTCACAACACGAGGGGTCTACAGCTTCAGCCGTAATGTAGCTATTTGAAATTGTCATAGAATTTGTGTTAGATAGTGTTAATTGTAATTAAGTGTTATACAGTATCTGTATCAAGGCAAATAAAAAGAATGGGTACTTATGCGGGGGTCCACGCATAGGCGTAACTAGGTAGGGTCCAGGGGGGCAGTGGGCAGGCCATATTTGTCGCTGACATGATGGCCGTTGGGGCCAAAAGGCTTTAGAATGGAGACCACGTACAGCAAAGCGTAGTGTACGCTGACCTCGTTCCCGCTGGGCCAACGACCTGACGGACGTAATGGGTGGCGGCTGGATCAGGAGGACGGAGGACCGCCATGCGTGGCGAAATTTGGGAAAGGCCTATGTCCAGCAGTGGACGAACATGGGCTGATGGATGGATGAATGGATATAGGGTAGGTATTATTGGTTTTGTATTTTGGTTTGTATGTGATTTCGTTGTATGGAGGGTTATGTCTATTTTTCTTACTATGATCACATAATCGAGAACAGATATCTTGTTGATGGGTTCATAAGTTGGAGCCGGGACCTGCCCCCCCCAGATACGATTCCTAGTTACGCCAATGGGTCCACGTACAAAAAAACTCGAAACAGTATCATTTTTTTAACGTTATTTGTTTCTGCTCTATCTTAAAGACAGTTTCAAATATGGTCAGGTTTTATTTATTATACATACTTTTTAGGAAACAAAAAATAATAAAATTAGATTTCCGTACTCAGAGGGTGCCGAATTGTTTGCCAGGCGCTATCGTTTTAGCGACTTGTTTTTTGTCGCCTTGGCATTTGGTACTGTTCTTTTTTACCATATTTTAGGTTTCTGTACCCGTATTGGTGGTGGTATGGAATCCTTTGTTCGCGAATCCGACTTGCACTTGGCCAAATTATTTCTGGAATGTTTTTCATGGAAATACTCGAAAATTATTAACTCCTACCCAAAAGCACAGTTTTACAATCTGTTATAAATTGATCGTAAAACTGTGCCAATATTAGCGAGCATAACAAGAATAACTCTTCATAACTGAAACATTCGCTCAATTTTCAAATGTACAATTTAATTTATCAACGTGTTTTGAAAATGTCCTCGCTGCTTTCGTTTTACATTTTACGTGAATGCTTACATTTATAAAATAAACACGATCGGATTGGGTCTTAGAGATGGTCAAATTAACAATTAGTTACCGACGGTTTCTGACATTTGTCGAATGCTTGACTTAAACACAGAAGAATAGGGACAGCAGCAGGCGGACTAAATTAGATTTCCGCTGGCTATTAAATATTTTGATGAGATTATAGGTACGTCGACGGTGAAAAACCTATTTGACTAACCAGCATTTTAGAGCAACTTCACAGTAAAGCCATTTAGAGGTTTTATTATTAGCTGTGTTAAAAAACATACATTTTGTTTTTCTAAACGCAAGTTTAATCTAAACATTTTTTAGAAAAAGAATCTAGAATCCCCGATAATGTTTATTTTATATAAACTTTCACGTAAAATATAAAACGAAAACAGTGAGGACATTCTCATTTGCTAATCATGTAAATAGTTTTATAAGCAAACTCTACTGTATACTGATATCATCAGTCTTAATTAAATGCTTTGATGTGGCATAAACATTCCGAGAACTCCACCCTGTAGCGTTTATAGATCGTAAAATGTACTTTTAAAAAGCAAAGTATTTCACGAAATTACCATTCTATTTAATTACTATCCATTTACTTTACTTTGTTAGACATCATAGTTTCTTTCGTTTACTGCGCTCCAGTCATTATTCAATTTGTTAGATTAAAAAGGTTTTTCCGAAAACCAAACTTTTTAAATGCTGCCATAGGCCATAGCCAAATGGATCAATAAGCAAAATTAAAATGTCTATGGAAGACTGTCAGTTCGTATTGTCTTTGGTTACCTTATTCTAGAGTTATTCTATTATTGTAAGACATTTGCTTGTGAATGTAAATAAATTCGTTATCCGAAGCCATATGTAGTTCTGTAAATAATTTGATTCCAAGAACAAAGTCGAGATTCGTTATCCTAAATCATGCCAGACCCTCCAGAAAAAAGTATGTCAGTAATAAAGGAGCCATCTATCATAATAGCACCTCAAACCATAGCCGGGCCTTCAGCAGAAGACCCTGGCTTTACAGACGTCCTGAATGCCCTCCCACAAACAACAAGAAGAGATCTCTCCCAATTGAACATGAAAAGAAGACGAAACAGAAGACATCGAGCGGCACCACTGGATGATACGGAAGAACCTAAGAAAAAATGGTACCTCTGCATCTACGACCGAGAAAACAAAACCTTCTGTGGCAGAACCTGCATGAGCTGGCTCTGTATCATAGCTTACACCACAATGTATCTTGTCTTCCTCATGACTTTCACGATGATATTCCTATACGTGTCGCTTCTAATCATTAAGTCGACGGCTAATAGCGTAGTCTTCAAAGTGTACATGTACTCGTACAAGAAATATGGGATCGGGTTGTCAGCTACACCCTCAGCTGAGAATCCTTACCCTTTGATTTGGTACCAAAACGGGGAGTCCAGTCAGTACCAAAAGTACATTTCCGCCTTGGATAGATTGCTTGAAAATAATAGAAGTAGAAGAAAAAGAGAAGAGCGTATCTCTAAATTAGGGTCTTGTGGTACACCCCCCTATGGCTATGGCGAAGCTCCTTGTGTAATTTTGAAGGTGAACAAGCAGAGGGATTGGGCTGGGGAACCTTTAAAGCCGGATTCTCCAATAGCTGACACGGCCCCTCCTGAAGTGAAAAAATGGCTGAAACGAGATCAAAAAAAGCTTTGGCTGCATTGCAGTGGATTTTACCCATGGGATCAAGAGCACCTGGGGAAAATAAAATACCATCCAAATCCCCCTGGAATAGACGCAAGTTTATTCCCCATGAACATGACCAGTAAGTCACCATTGATTGGGGTACAGTTTTCGAATTTCACAATAGGGATTTCTATGGCTATAGAATGCAAGTTGTGGTACGCGGCAGGACCATCTGCAGTACGTTTTGTCTTGTATGTAGGCCCTGATAAGCGCATTTTAAAACTTAAAAGTATTTAAATATTGTTATCGGTTTATATAAAATTGTATGTAAGTAAATGTAAATATATGTATATCCAACATCAGAATCCTAACTGCTTTGTATACTCATTACGTATACGTATTTTTTCTTCCAGTAAAGTGTAAAGTGTTTGTCGTACACAGTGTACGGTAGGGTGTGTCAATTTTCCACTGTTTTCAAATTTCATATTGTAATAGTGAAATTATTTTGCAAGAACCTATAAAAAGCCAAAATAAAAATTTTAAATTATTAGACGACATCTTCTGCTGTCTCATTTGATCCATAGTTGTACAAAATGTATGAGAGAAGAAAATATTTTTTTCATCCGTTATATTTTTCGTATTTTTTTTTCTTGTTTACCTTATTATGATTATACTATAAAAAATATTATAATAATATTCGTCTCTTAACAGGTCTCAGATAAAATAAAAACTGCGTAAATTCACAGAATTTCCAATTTGGGGCATTTATAACAGTTTTTTTAGAACCTCAGAAAACATCATAGTTTTCATGACCTATTTTTTATGAATAACAGACCTATGGAGAAAACAAAAAAAAAAAACAAAAATGATTAAATCGAAAAAAATAATTTTTCCCTCTTACATTTTTAAGAACTCGCTCAAATCTAATGAGCGAGCAAAAGATGTACTGCAATATTTTTTTTATTTTTTATTTGAGCATTTTATAGATCCTTTTAAAATAATTCCAATATTACATTAAGTAATTCGTAAAATGACACCCGCCAATGTAAATCTGTCCAGCTTGATATTTCAAAAACAAAATTGTGCCTTTTAAAATATCAGTAGCAGATGATAGAGGTCTTATACTTTGGTATATGACGAAAAACAAATGAGAAAAGGGTTACCAAATTTTGTACTAAGACATTGGCATGCCTATCTATCCATCCATCAGCCTGTTACGTCCACTGCTGGACATAGGCCTTTCCAGGATGTCGCCACTCTTGGCGGTCCTCCTGGAAGAAATGCCCATACTCACACACGCTGGTGCCCGCGTTATATTTTTGACAGAAGTAATATTGCTGGACTGGTGACGGGCAGCGGCGTCACTGGTGCAAGGGTTTCGGCACCGCGCTCACCAACCCGCCTGCCCAGCGTGTGTGAGTATAGGCAATTCTTCCAGGAGGACCACCAAGAGTGGCGAAATCCTGGAAAGGCCTATGTCCAGCAGTGGACGAAACAGGCTGATGGATGGATGGAATATTGCTAGAATCTTCAAACCAGGAAGAAAAAATTTCGGTTTTACGGGGAGTATCCTCTCGAGTCTGGGTTAGCAGACAAGCGCTCTGAATACTCTACGAAATAAATGTTTTATTTTATTTTTCATGGGGATTCTCGAGTAATTCGGTCGTCATTCCAATTTTAAGTTCACATCGCTAATATTTTGAATATTGCCGCAAATAAGTTGAAGCGTTAATACCCAAAATCAGTGAAGACTTTCGATAAAGACAGCTCAGTCTATCGAGAGCACCCAACAAAGTACAAGTTGTGAATATTTCATTTCTTTTATCAAATGCTACGTTCTGAATAAAACATCGACGTTCACATTCTGCAATACATGAAATGGAAATGAATAGTTCAAAAATTTACTCATCGAAAATCTATAAATATACTAATAATAAAGTAGCAAAAAGGTCCTGTCTCTACATTGAAAATTTTCGCGAAATTTTAAATGAAATGGGTTATTCGTATTGTACTGAAGCCAAAACTACCATTTTTAGAATTTCTATCCGTCTGTTTGTATATAGTTCCGTTTAACTCGAGAATCACTCAACGGATTTGGATGCGGTTTTTTGTTATCATACGTGTAGTGACACTGGTCAACTTGTAGGCTATAAGCAGAGTTAATAAAATAATTCCCAAGTCGGAAATAGGGCAAAGATTAAATAAACGCTTTTAGCTCGAGAACGACTCAACGGATTTGGATGCGGTTTTTTTATTATCACCGTAGTGAACCTCGTGAACACATAGGATATAAGGAGTTTTCATAAAATAATGCCCAAGCCGAAAACGGGGCAGAGATTGAACAAACGCGGGCGGAGAAGCGAGCAAAGGCTAGTCACAGATAAAGTGGTATGATTTTTGTTTGTCACCTTTTGCAGTGCGCCTCAGACTTTTTATTTTGTTAGAATAATCTGTTTCACATTAATATAAACTTTATAAAAGGTGAAATTTATTTATGCAACTAAGTTCATACTTGGCTTGGTAAGTGTTTAGTATCACAAGATCGATAACACTTATTGTTAATTTCGCAAAACAAAATGTTGACGTCATAAGTAATTGACTCGGGGCCGCGCTTGCGTTTGTAAGGAACACGAAAAGAATAATTTCACAAAAAGGGTCATCGAACCTTGTTACTGAGCACTTACAGAGTCTTCAGTTAGAATTTGGCTGCATAAATAACTGTCACCTTTTTGTATACTCTTTAATAAATAAAATCACTATATGCTCTTTTGAAAGCTTTTATTTCGTATTTTTTATTTAGGACATACTTTTCAGCTCAAGCCGGGCCCAGTAGGGTCCAATATACCTATATATCTTGAGTAATTATTTCTTTCTAATATATTATTTACCTCTACTTATATATATTCGTAATAGTTGCCTCTAATTACTCAAGTAAGATGCGAAGTCATCGCCGCAACGTCAGTTTACAGCATTATTAATACGGCATGTCTGTTCGTACTTACTCATCTATATTATGGTGCTAGTTAAATCACCGATTTTCCGTTTACTGGGGATTGTATCCATGAGGCTACGAATAAGAATTATACATATATATTATAATATACACTATATAACATACAATGATAACATCCAAAATACGAATTACGCGGTGTTGGTCAAATTCTTAGAAGGACAATGCTAATAAAAATGGCAAAAAAATCATATCTGTTGTATGGGAGTTTGCGGATCCCACTCACACTTGTCCGGTTTTAGTATTTGTTGTTATAGCGGCAACTGAAATACGCCATCTGTGAAAAGGTTCATGAGATACAGCCTGTGACAGACGGACGGACGGATGGTCGGACAGCGGAGTCTTAGGAATAGGGTCCCGTTGGTTACCCTTTGGGTACGGAACCCTAAAAATGAATAAATTTTACTTTGAGGGTAATCCCCTGTCCGCTTTGAATATATTTGTAATTTTTTTTATGAAATTTGTTATTTATATGAAGCCTAAACTACAAATTTAAGAATGTTTGTCGGTCGGTCTTACTGTATGTATTTATGTTCCGTTTTAACTCAAGAACTACTCAGCGTATTTGGATGCGATTTTTACTTCTACGGGAGCAAAGCCGCACGCAAAGGATGTTAGTTTATAAATATATTAAAACTATATGCAAAACAGAGCAGCCTTCGCTACAAAAAAATTTTTGCACTGCGATCATAAGGCCACCTGGCTTTTTTCCAACTATGTACTGGTGTTATAGGCTGGCTTCAGTAAGCTAAATTAGCAGCTCGATAGTTATCAGTACAAATATCGACACAAACTACATTGAAATAACGTTAATGTCAGCGTGCAACGCAAAGTGGCTGTTACGACAATCGCTGCGTAGTCGGATAGCACAAAATAATGAAAATTATACTATTCATGAATGATAAATTTGATATTATAAGTTTTAAGCATCGATGTTAGATTTTTGTATTGCCCGTGTGAAACTTATTAAACTAGTTTGAATAAAAAAAAGTTCAAGCACTTAATCAGTTTTTTAAACCATTTTAAAGTATTTGAAAGGTATTTATTGTCGTAGGTTTAACCATTTACGGTTTTAAAACGTCACAATTACGGGATATTAACTCAACATAAGTCATACCTGTTTTTTTTTTCGAAATGTTGTAATATTCGTGTAAATGGCCAATTCCCGGGAAAACGGTTTTTTAATGAACACGTGGATAGTACAATTAATAACAAAGTCGCTTTCTCTCTCGGTTCTATCCACATATTATTATGATATATGTTCTGTCTCATTTATACGTACGTATAATGTTCTTGCAACGTAGTTTCAGAGAAGTTCAAGCTCTCTTTTGCAACTTCCTGCGCGGTAATAAAAGCGAATCGTGGTTGAGCGGGACTTCAATGCTCGTTGGGGCGAGGTTATAATATTTACTTTGATAATGAAATACAAAGCAGGTGTGGAATACATAATGCCTTATTTAAAATGTTACTCGCGTTGGAACCATTAAGATAGCGGGTTTGAAGTAAATAAATTAGAGATGAATATCTTTGAGAACTGTGAGCCAGCTTTATTATACTAGAACATTGATTTTCCAAAAATATAGCTACTGAAGAAGCCTGTCTAGTCATTGGATATTATATTTTAATACTCTTAGAGTATTTTACTTCGAAGCTAGGAACTAATGCAAAAAGGATTGAATTTTTCAATAAATTAATTAAAATTGCTACTACGCTTTATATAATGTAGTTTTCGTTTATTCGGCCTAATTTATTCTGGAGAGTCGGTAATTGGTTAGGATCAAGGTCATATTGTCCTAAACATGTCAAAAATTCACAGATTTCACGCTTCCCGTAACCATCAAAGGGCATTGAAAATGTATTTAGATCTACAACAAAAAATAAAAATGTGTAAAATCTCGGTTGACAAAATCATAAACAAAAGCGCAGTGTAGTTATCGTCGAACAAACATTCTTACATATAGGTACATACATACATACAAACGACTCGGGGAACTCGCTACTTCGCTCGCTCGTTCAATTAACTGGTAGTTCGCCCCGAACAGTGAACTCGCGCTCGCCCGATTCGCGCTTAACCGATTTGGCTCATCTTTAAACTTAAAAATTCTTTTTGCCTTATTTACTCGCCTGCTAAATTTGATGACATTCCGAGCAACGATACTCGAGTTATCGAACATACATTCATACAAACATATAAAGGCCGGATTGTTCAAAGTAGACTCGGAAAACTTGCTCGCTTCGCTCGCTCGTTCAATTATTTAGATATCTATTATCAACCACGGAGCATTCCAAAAATCAGCGCTGTTCGGATATTTTTATTCCGGCGGCAAATGCTGAGATTGCTACCTTTTGTCAAACAATGAAATCTAAATCTTAATAGAAGATGTTACTTTAAATATGTGAGTAGCTTCAAGTTTCAGAATTCATGATTTTATGTAAACCTTTACTTGTTATTTATTTCTCGCACCTCTGTAAAGTTATTTTTTTTGGCCACGTCACACGACACAACGCTTTTCGATGTTTTCAAGCCACCACCCGAGTGCAAAGAATATAAACTATTACTCCGTAAAGTAGCGTGACTCAGCTCAAGTTATAAACATACCGGACATAAACAAAACTTTACTAAGTACTTACCAAATCATAATACTAGTAGTTCGCCCCGAACTGTGAACTCGAGCTCGCCCGATTCGCGCTTGACCGATTTAGCTCATGTTCAAACTTAAAAATTCTTTTTGCCTTATTTACTCGGCTGCCAAATTTCATAATATTCCGATCAATGATACCGGAGTTATCGTCGAACAAACATTCATACATACATACATACATACAAACGCCGAATATTTCCAGTAGACTCGGAGATATTAAATATTACAATATATTAAATATACAATAGAAACACACCTCGGGGTTTTTTGATTTTTTTAAATACGTTTTTGGATTCTGAGAATGAGACTTTTCATTGCTCAAGTCGGAGAAAAAACGACCAAATTTTTATTTTTAATAGAATTTTTAGACATTTTCGATATTTTTTTCTTGTATATCTCTCGTTAATTTTCACAAATTGTTACGATAGAACAAATACTGACAGTAACACTATCGCTGAAAACGGGCCCCTAACAACAGCGAGCCAAAAAACATTTTCAACTAAGCAAGTGCGAGTAGCACTCGTGCCCTGAGGATTCCGTGCATACCGATTAAAACACTAACAAACTTGACTCTTACGATCTATTAAACTCCATGTATCTCTAGGGTCAAATTAAGTTGGTCTAAATTTCTTCTTGAATTATTAAATACTAGCTTTTGCCCTCGGATCCACCCGCGTGTTATTCGGTTTGACGACATGTTTTCTTCCGGACACAAAGTAGCCTATGTGTTAAATTAGGGTATAAGCTATATCCATTCTAAATTTCATCCAAATCCGTTCAGCCGTTTCAGCGTGAAAGAGTAACAAACATACACACACACACACACCCTCTCGCACATACAAACCCCCACACATACACACCCTCCCTCACACCCTCACACACACACACACACGCACACACACAAACTTTCGAATTAATAATATTAGTGTGATGTGATAGGTCGGGAGTGCGGGCGAGTACATACATATCAGTATGAAACGGCTCGCACTCCCGCCTGTCGCGAAATAATGCTCAGATTTTTTCCTAGACGTGTGCTTTAAAACCTAATTGTGAACGATATTTCAAGTTTAAAAGTCAACTGGAAGTATCCTGTAGGTTTTCACGATGAGCCAATTTGTGTGGAATTGATTACGTAATAACGTCAATATTTTTTTTTTCGCTAGATTGAGAAGCCTGATTTTTTTACAGCACAATGGGGCCGTAAACTTCTGTAGGAGGTATTAGGTTCAACTTGCTATCTCAAACGGGGCCTGAGAAAAAGGGTCTTGATAGACGTCCGTGATAAACATACGGGCAGGCAAAAATATAGACATACGGACAACAAAGTGAACCTATAGGGGCTCCGTTATCTCATTCTGTAATGAATGTACTATTTTCTTCGATAGTCTCTCGATGCTTATTTAAAAAGTGGCATAATGAATGATACGCAAACTCAGGCATCATCACTATATTTTACGTTTTTAAAATTTTTATGACACAAAATCAGACTGAGGTAACACAGAAGAAAATAATAACAAAGCCGTGTTGTTTTTAAACAGAGACACGTGAGGAATGAAGGGCGTGCGTCAGGTGATATTCAAATCTCTGTGACGTTTCCAAACACAGGCGGCCAGGACACGGCGCCTGTGAGGTTGCTAGCTCGCGATAAGTAAAGAGGCGCAAAGTAGCCGACGTAGAAGCGGGGTGTTCCCTTATAGTGGTTTAATTTTGAACCGGATTTCTAAAACATGTCAACTAAAAGCTTTGTCGTTTTAGAATATTCACCTAGCGTCATCTAAAAGAATTACAACGAACCTTTTTTATTCCGTTTTGACGTAATCCCCTTTAGCGGAGCGTAAGTTTCACTGTTACATACAGAAACTCAATGTTTTCACAAATTGAGGAAAATACAAAATATTATATGTTTTTAAAGTGAGGAAACTGGCTCCCTAGTTAATCAAAATTATAAAAGGGTTTATTATTATTCAAAATCTTTAAAAACTATTGATATAAGGCCGTTAAGTAAAAATTAAATTAACACACAATTAGCTCAATTAGTTTATACTGAAACTATAATTTTTTTAAATCTGTTCCTCGCTTATTTCGATAAAAATTGCACTTTTTGAAGTTGTTTACCTGCTTTTCAGATGAAGCCACTAATTTGATAAATCAGTATATAAATTTCGGAACCCTTTTCTAGATTTGTTCAGGACAGAAACGCAATTGCGTAACTTTCGCTCGATAGAAATAATTATTGAAATGAGGTCTTCTTCTATACTTTTTTTCATAGTATGACAAACAGGAATGACATATTTTTTTATTAGATATCTATCTAAATCTAAATCTTTTAACGATATCTAAATTTTCTCAGTTGGAAATTTTGATAGCTATTTTAGTTCATTTTATAATAATTTAAAACCAACATTTCGCTATTTTCGCTATTTCGCTATTTAATCCGTCCCTCTTGCACTGCGGGGCGTTCCGCATGGAGTAAAAGTGACCTTTGCAAGCGTGACATATCCTCTTAAGGGTTCCGTATCCGAAAGGTGCCAATTGGGACTCTATTACTAAGCTTCCCCTGTAGTCTGTCTGTTACAGGGGTCTACGACCTCAGCCTAATGGGTAGAGAGCTGAAATTTTCACAGAATAGGTGTTACTATTGCCTCTCGGTTGCCTCTACTTCAGTTGGTAGAGCTGATGCCGGGCTCGACTGTGGAGGTATCACCATCTTACTCGCAAATCCTCCCGAAGTTATTCGGGGGAGAGTAAGAGAACAGCTCTCAGGCAAAACCAGGTGACGCACCATTGCCTGGGCCCGATGGATGGCGGTATCCATCCCCAATTGCCGGGCCTTATATAAAACAGACTGGTGACGGGCAGCGGCGACACTGGTGCAAGGGTTTCGGCACCGCGCTCACCAACCCGCCTGCCCAGCGTGTGTGAGTATGGACATTTCTTCCTGGAGGACCGCCAAGAGTGGCGAAATCCTGGAAAGGCCTATGTCCAGCAGTGGACGGAACAGGCTGATGGATAGATGTATGGATTGCCTCTATCATGGACAATAATAATAAGAAAAGAAAAGCCTTAAGAAACCTTGATAAAATTTCGTTTTTGAACGTTGCTTGCTTCAGCTCTATCTTAAAGACGTAAAACATAATAAAAGTTTCAAATTGGGTCAAATTGTTGTACATACTCGACGGTAAAAACAACAAATAATAAAATCAGGGTTCCGTACTCAAAGTGCGCCGAACTATTTGTCAGGCGCTATCATTTTAGCGGCTTATTGTTTTGTCACCTTCACCAACATTGCTATGGTGTGTATATTTTTGTTAATTACCATACTGTTTTTATGGTTACCCACATCGTGCGGTGGTTCGAAACCCTTTGTATGCGAGTCTGACTCGTATTTGTTATTAATTACTAACCCGTCGTATTGATAAATGATGCTGCGATCGACTGGTACATCGCGATCGACACGTGCTGCCCACCCCACACTGTGGGCCACTCCTTAGTTTCCCTAATAGAGTTTCAGCAAACAACACGTATCTACACAAGGCTTTGATAAAGTAACACACATTTCGTGACACATTAACCAGGATCGACAAGGCTTGTCCATTAACTCTCACCACAGGATTTTTCCGCTCATTTTCCTTTTAGGTTGAATAGGATGTACCTACTTTTAAGTAGAATATACTGGGTTTGTCAGTGACGTCATAATATTAACTACAGTTTTATTGACCACACTAACATATTTTATTTTTGATAAAATCGTGATAAAGATGGCGTAAATTAAAGCAATATTTATTGTTTTATATTAGACTTAAGTTACTTATTTCACATAAGGAACGGTAATAACGTAAATAGTAAACAACTCAATGGCATATTGATTTATTAGGTTTCGAATAAACTTATCTACAATATGCAAATACGGACAATTTTCATCCTATTTATGAAGCTCCGGAATAAATATGTATAAATATACTTTTCGTTTCTTGTGAAACATTAAACATTTTATGAAGGATTATTTTGATATACTAAAATATATCCATCCATCCACCAGCCTGTTTCGTCCACTGCTTTCCAGGATTTAGCCACTCTTGGCGGTCCTCCTGGAAGAAATGCCCATACTCACACACGCTGGGCAGGCGGGTTGGTGAGCGCGGTGCCGAAACCTTTGCACCAGTGACGCCGCTGCCCGTCACAAGTCTGTTTTATATAAGGCTCGGCAATTGGGGATGGATATAACGCCATCCCTCGGTCCCAGGCAATGGTGGGCCGCCTGGTTTTGCCTAAGAGCTGTTCTCTTACTCTCCCCCGAATAACTTCGGGAGGATTTGCGAGTAAGATGGTGGTACCTCCACAGTCGAGCCCGGCACCAGCTCTACCACCAAAAATATATAATAGGTACCTATGTCTAAAAAATAGTTTTAATAGTGTCCTAACCATTTAAATTTAGGGACATATGCCGACCAAGTTGGCGACATACTCAAGCAGGGCAAAGTAAAAAGTACCTGGAATAGAAGAGCTTGTATAGAATAGAATATAGAATATGGTTTATTCATAGTAAATTTACACATGAAAAGGTTAGGATTGCCTTGACGCCTACAAGGGTGTATGTACCGGTGCTGTAGGCGTCAAGCTCTTCCTTTACAATACATGTATATAAAAAATGCATATATCCATTTACTAAAAATTAACAAAATTAAATATTTGATTACAGTGCATATAGCTTCGAGATAAGAGTGCAAGAAAGTGTATTGTGTGTAGTGTGAGAGAGAGGGTGTGTGTGTGAATGAGAGTGTGAAATTCCTTAGCCCTATGACCAAGGTCTTGGGATCAGTATAGTAACAGTAGTCTGTGAGAATGTGTAAAAAAAACAAAATTGAAAAACATACCAGAAGAATTTACTAAAGTTAACATTTAAAACGAGAGACATGGAGATTCTCTGTTTCCTCGTAACTTAGAGACTTAAGCCAAGGTATTAATTAATTTTTAGATTCATATAACTAGATTGTATAACAAACGTAAATATGCAGTCTCTGCCTACCCTTCTGGGAGACAGGCGTGAGTATATTGGAAAATGAAGGTATCAGTTTTTGTTTCTGAGCTCCTGAACAGCGAACGAAATGCTCCTCAGCCATAGTCTGATGCTCAGGTAAAGAACCAGGTCTGATGTAATCAATATAAGTGTTGACATTACTGACATTTGCTCCGAAGCGAAGGCCATAATTGCAGTAAATGCGACATGGGTCAGAATTTAATTCAGTTCGCGGCGGGTAGCCTCGTTCAATTAGGTGCTAGAGAACATAATTTGGGCCAAAGTGGACCGGGATGATTACATCTTGTGACCTTTCTACTGTTATTCTCTTTTATTTCATTTGCTGGGGATTTTCCGCAGCTTGCGTAATATGGCTAAGCTCCGATATAAAGTTAAATGTCACATAGGTTTGGAAATTTAATACACTAAAGATTATAAAGTTCCGAAACCAAATGGACATTTCACTAGAGCAGTAAAAATTAGCAAACTATCACTGCTAAAAACTATTATGGAGAGAGAACTAAGAAGTACCTAACTTCCAAGTTTTGTACTAACTACCTCTCCTACAGAAAAAAAAGGTGGAAAATTGATAAAATAAAACGAAGGGTCGATCAGTGGGCACCAATGAATTATTCGGAATTTATATGAGTAGCTTTTGTACGAGTAGGTGTATTCGCTGTGATGAAATCTACATGCCTTAAATAGATGTTGACTATTGAATTCAGTATTCATCCTATCCTATATCATCCTTTTCAGTATTTTGAAAGCCATCGCTCATATTTTGTGACAAGTGATTCTGAAGTGAAGGGTCGTATTTTAAAATTAAACATGGATAATATGCTTTAAACTTTCGCGACTATCACACATTATGAACATAAAATAATTAGGAACATACGAGTAAAATTTAGGTCTTAAGGTCTATTACGTAATCACGTAAAATAGGTAACGTAATTTATAAGTTAGCTTGTGACCACGACAGCACAAAATCGTCAAGCACATAATATACAAGTATTGGTTTTAGAATGATGTTTTGTTTTTAGTAGCATTTGCTAGCTAACTGCTGCCCACAATAATCTTAACCAGTGCTTTCCTGAACTAAATTGGCTATTACTGGCTCTATTAAGTGTCGGTATATTTTGTTTGAATTTATATTTTAATCTAATCACAAGCTGTTGTTACTCCAAATAAAACAATTGAAAATTAGCAACTTGATTTGTGTCGGTACAAATATCGACGGAAAGGACATTAAAATCTGGGGGCACGCCAAGTCGAGCTAAAAAGCGGCACGCCGTACCATCCCTTTCTTGAAGCTAACGTTTACCCAAATAGCGCAAAATAGCCGAAAATAGTGTTTGTCAACAGAAGGGGTGTGGTTTTTCATCATGATAACGCTAGACCTCACACATCTTTAGCCACTCGGCAAAAATTAGCAACTTGATGTGTGTCGGTACAATTATCGACGGAAAAGACATTAAAATCTGGGGGCACAGCAAGTCGAGCTAAAAAGCGGCACGCCGTACCATCCCTTTCTCGAAGCTAACGTTTACCCAAATAGCGCAAAATAGCCGAAAGTAGTGTTTGTCAACAGAAGGAGTGTGGTTTTTCATCATGATAACGCTAGACCTCACACATCTTTAGCCACTCGGTAAAAATTAGCAACTTGATGTGTGTCGGTACAAATATCGACGGAAAAGACATTAAAATCTGGGGGCACGCCAAGTCGAGCTAAAAAGCGGCACGCCGTACCATCCCTGTCTCGAAGCTAACGTTTACCCAAATAGCGCAAAATAGCCGAAAATAGTGTTTGTCAACAGAAGGGGTGTGGTTTTTCATCATGATAACGCTAGACCTCACACATCTTTAGCCACTCGGCAAAAATTAGCAACTTGATGTGTGTCGGTACAAATATCGACGGAAAAGACATTAAAATCTGGGGGCACAGCAAGTCGAGCTAAAAAGCGGCACGCCGTACCACCCCTGTCTCGAAGCTAACGTTTACCCAAATAGCGCAAAATAGCCGAAAATAGTGTTTGTCAACAGAAGGGGTGTGGTTTTTCATCATGATAACGCTAGACCTCACCCATCTTTAGCCACTCGGCAAAAATTAGAAAATTGATGTGTGTCGGTACAAATGTCGACGGAAAAGACATTAAAATCTGGGGGCACAGCAAAACGAGCTAAAAAGCCGCACGCCGTACCATCCCTTTCTCGAAGCTAACGTTTACCCAAATAGCGCAAAATAGCCGAAAATAGTGTTTGTCAACGGAAGGGGTGTGGTTTTTCATCATGATAACGCTAGACCTCACACATCTTTAGCCACTCGGCAAAAATTAGCAACTTGATGTGTGTCGGTACAATTATCGACGGAAAAGACATTAAAATCTGGGGGCACAGCAAGTCGAGCTAAAAAGCGGCACGCCGTACCATCCCTTTCTCGAAGCTAACGTTTACCCAAATAGCGCAAAATAGCCGAAAATAGTGTTTGTCAACGGAAGGGGTGTGGTTTTTCATCATGATAACGCTAGAGCTCACACATATTTACCCACTCGGTAAAAATTAGCAACTTGATGTGTGTCGCTACAAATATCGACGGAAAAGACATTAAAATCTGGGGCACAGCAAGTCGAGCTAAAAAGCGGCACGCCGTACCATCCTTTTCTCGAAGCTAACGTTTACCCAAATAGCGCAAAATAGCCGAAAGTAGTGTTTGTCAACAGAAGGAGTGTGGTTTTTCATCATGATAACGCTAGAGCTCACACATATTTAGCCACTCGGTAAAAATTAGCAACTTGATGTGTGTCGCTACAAATATCGACGGAAAAGACATTAAAATCTGGGGCACAGCAAGTCGAGCTAAAAAGCGGCACGCCGTACCATCCTTTTCTCGAAGCTAACGTTTACCCAAATAGCGCAAAATAGCCGAAAATAGTGTTTGTCAACAGAAGGGGTGTGGTTTTTCATCATGATAACGCTAGACCTCACACATCTTTAGCCACTCGGCAAAAATTAGCAACTTGATGTGTGTCGGTACAATTATCGACGGAAAAGACATTATAATCTGGGGGCACAGCAAGTCGAGCTAAAAAGCGGCACGCCGTACCATCCCTTTCTCGAAGCTAACGTTTACCCAAATAGCGCAAAATAGCCGAAAATAGTGTTTGTCAACAGAAGGGGTGTGGTTTTTCATCATGATAACGCTAGACCTCACACATCTCTAGCCACTCGGTAAAAATTAGCAACTTTATTATTTTTCAAGAATTTTATGATAATTATAATTGATTTATTTAGGTCTATTTTTGTGCGTTCGCAACTTGATTCTCCGTCGAGCGACGGAGAGATCAATACGGGACGAGTCGTGCGAGTGAGTGAGACGCACGTACCCGGGGTGTCCAGCTGTAATTGTTGCCTTAAAATATCTGGATTCAGGGACCAGAGGATCTTCCGGTGCTGCTGCTTGGATGGGTTTTGACGGGGCAATTAGGTGACACACTTGAAAATCGTTGATAGTTTAGTAACCGCACGAATAAAATTTTGTGAAATATACACAAGACTAGGTACCAGCCTGATGAACCGATGACATTGCAAAGCTGGAAATGTTGATTGTCGTCAGAAAAAAAAGGTGCAAGAGAATAGTAGGAAGAGATATGCTTCCTAATCAACTTTCAAGTGTGGCAACTCCACAATAAGGGTCAAATGAAACGAGTCGCTTTACGCAATAATTTATTTATAACCTATTGATTGATTCAATGATTTATTTACCTCTCATTTATATTTAAGACTCATTAAGTAGCGAAGAAAATTTACTTTCCTAATTAAGGTAAACGTTTGGGTTTACAGCTTTGATTGGTAAAACTTATGAAACGTGTAAGAAAAACAATACAACTAAACACGCTTTGATTATTGTTAATCGTTAAATTAAAATAATTGTTTTTTATTTCTCAAACATAAATGGTTAATCAGTTGCACGACTCTTTCAAACCTTAGTGATGGTCCCTTTACACTTTGCAGTATTGGACTAGTAGATTTCTTACAATTTTAGGTTCAAAATACAACAACGAATTCTAGCTAAGCAAACGAACAAAAAGTTTAAATGAAAAAAGCTGAAAGATACATTTAAAATTTGTTTTTAATGAAACCTTTTTTTAGAACACTATTTTACATTCAATCTTACACTGATTGGCACTAGCTATTTCTATCACATTAGGACCTTGCAGATGAAACTTTATTATTATTAAATATACAGTTACTTACACAAATTTCTTGCAATTTAATTATGTTTAGGATGGATGCGCCCATTCTCGTTCCCAAACGCACTACTAATAATTGTTTTCTTGTGTTTAATACATTATAAACACTCTTTTAAGTTGTTGTGCCGGATCATTTACAAAGTTATACATAAAAAACCACAACTTTGCTAAAAAAGCCTGATTATGTTTGCGTAGTGCCATAAAATCACATTTATTTAGTACTTTTTATTAAAAATAAGAAAAATAAACAGCAGTCGTGCGTTTGGGTACGAGATCGTGCGCATTCATCTTAAATGAACGTTATAGCTCTCTAATGATTTAATTTAGGACAAAATATTTGTGGACTATTTATATAAATTTATTAACTTTATAAACGTATGAATTAAAAACAAATTGACGTTTCACTATAGTTAAAGCGTTTACTTAAAGGTAACATTTACACTGGTCAAACGAACTTAAACACAAAAGACTTTGTTCGTTCGACTGCTGTGAATGATCCAGCAGAAAAAGCAGC
Organism: Ypsolopha scabrella; assembly: GCA_910592155.1. Classification (NCBI taxonomy): domain Eukaryota; kingdom Metazoa; phylum Arthropoda; class Insecta; order Lepidoptera; family Ypsolophidae; genus Ypsolopha; species Ypsolopha scabrella. The sequence continues at coordinate 8,501,344 of OU342968.1, read as the reverse complement.
GATTGTTTATGGTGTCTCTAGTGATAATAAATATTTATATTCAGCTACGCAATTCCCTTAGGACAGCAATATTCGTCTTAGGCTTTATCAAAAATAGAACGATTAGAGTAATATTATACGTATATATCACAAAATATATTCATTGTTACAACAATATCCCTCTGTTTTAATACCGAACTTTCCTTCAAGCTGATAAAGCAAAACTACTATTTGAGGCAATTAAAACCAGAATGGTGAAAGTAAAAAAGGAAAAACGAATTATATCAATAGGTAGACACTAGATAACTAATTTCTGGACCACTAAAGATGAGGTAAGACAACTGTTTAGGAAAAAATGGTGAACTTTATGCATTTTAATTCTTTTTTATAGCATGCAAGCAAAAATATGATGTTTTGTTTATAATATCAATAGATAAAAAAATAGGCGCCATAGGAAAAGAATTGTATATATAAAACTAAACGTGCACATAACATCATAAATATATCCACGGTCCAATAAAACAAGAAAAAAACACTTTCGAGTAAAACCACACAGTAATATAGTTTTGAAACACTTAAATTCAGTCGATAAAATCCTATATTTAGTAATAATGTTAATAAATATATTACAACATGCTTCGTAGATGCGATAATAGCTACTGAGACGTTTAAATATGTAATAAAATATGATTATCTTAACGTGTTAACCAGATAAACTCTTTAAATGCTAAACAATGACAATAAGATTGCAGGTAGGTAAATAGAGATAGGTATTTTGGTTCGAGAGGGTGATCTAAAAATAAGAATGAATATGTACACTGACAGGTATGAACATTAATTTGTACACGAATATTATTAAATATTATACACAAAAAAATCATAAAAACTAGAAAAACCGATAAACACAAAAATAATAATATCAAAAGGGCTATTATTTATTATTCAGCAAGTTCAGTAAATTCACTTGATTTTAAAAGTAGATGAATATTTTAGGTCTTTATTAGCCATAGATCACAAACAATCCGATTAGTCTACAACTAACATTTTCTAATACACAAACGAGTACGCCTATAAACGATATTTCTATAAATATTGGACGAACACATATCATTCGAATCGAATGCAGTCTACTTTACTTATAAAGTCATTGCTTTCGTGTGAACTTATCTTATAAATCGACAAAATGTTTTAAAAAACACATTAAGTGCACTTCCATTCCACGATGATGTATTGATGACTACTGACGATTCAAACAAGCACCATAAGCTGGACATTGTAAATGCTTTGGACAAAAATCACCAAGCCATTACAAGGCAGTGCACGAAATGCGAAAGAATAAAATTAAAAAGGACTTCAACTCAAAAATAACGAAAAAGTACATTAGATAGAAAAAAATCTGTGGGCGTGATAAAGTCGTCTGAGATCATCTTCAAACTAATTTATGGTAGATTATAATTTTGAGTAACATTTGTAACTTTTTTAGAGTCTGTAACAATCGATCACACTAGCAATAACACCATTTCCTTTTCCAACAACACCGAGCACACATCCATACTTTTCTATTTCTAACCGTTGACTCTGTTGTCTTTCCCGCACAACTTTAACACTTCTTTAGTATACTTCTTGAAATAATTCATTATCACAACGGCTTTGGCTTTGGGATTACATTCTATAGGAGATTCGAGTAAGTTCGTAGGCCACGCAGACAGGTACAGTATACAATTAAAAAAACCGATATCGTGTTTTATCAAAATCTCTGTTATATCAGCGTTGCTTTATCAAACAGTCAATCTATCAGAAAAATTATGAATATCCTCATTTTCAAATACAAAACCAATGTATTTATTAGTCTCATCTCAACACGACTTCCTTAGATGCCGTATATTCTATTCAAAATGTCATAGAATTCCTCATAGATACCCAGAAGCCAAAATAATCCTCAAATGTAAAGGAATGTCAAAAGGGACATAGCTAACATTATGAGTATATTTGGAGTTGAAAGGAATCCTCTACTCCAGCCACAATCCAATTCTCTTGTCAACACCTGTAATGAAAATGACATTTAATTGGAAGTTGCACTACAATATATTAAATTATCATTACCTGTGCTTATTCGAAAAGCGTTACCGTATGCCATAATAGCTCGAGCCAAATAAGAAGGCGGGTGCGAAGTTAGTCACAGATGATGTATTACGAGGAAAGGAAGGTGCACAGGGATACTGTGCATGTAGCTAACAACTTACTTCATACTTCTTTTGTTCGACCTGAACTGTAATTTTCTCTTCAAATACTACATTTTCAAAATAACTGAACACTTACATCACTCAAAGTTCTGTTATCGTATGCTGGACATCTAGCAAATCTAACGTCATCTCTGGTTGTCTTGCATTTCCACGGATTTGGACAAAGGTATTGTCTTCTTTGACGATCCCATGCTTCTACCCAACTGCAAAAAAGAAGTGGCGTTTTATAAACTTTACTGTTTCGACGATATTATGTTATCTATCATATTTGGTATGTGATATTATTTTTCACTTACCCGATTTGACAGTCACAAACTAAAGGATTCCCTGCTAACAATATATCATGTAAGTACACAGTATTTGGTACACCAGGCCATTCTTTCCGAGCTGGATTTGGCACTCTCGTTATGTAGTTCATCCTTAGATCAAGAGTTAGGTTTTTTATACGGCCTGGCTGCCAAAACACACCATTATCGATTTCTTCGATGCTAGTGTTGAAAATTGTTAGTCTCAGCACTTTGGCGTGTACGCCCTAAAACATAGTAAGATTGAGTATATAAAAATATTTAATTGATTAACTTCTTCATAACTTCTTACATTAATTGTAGTAAAACTACTTACACTCAGAAGATATTCTGAAAGGAACCTTAAGGCTCTCCCAGTAATAGTAATATTGCTTAGTTTACAAGGCAGTTGTCCGTTCATTTCTTTGCCCAAGTTTGTACTCGGATCATCGACTTCTATCAAAAGGTTCTCCAAAGCTGCGTTGTAAGTCAACATCCTCGGTATATTGAAATCTCTTGCGTTTGTATACGCGTTAAGTTTGAGCGTTCTTAACGCGTACATTTTGCTGAAGGCACCATGCTGAAAATGCAATGTTTAGTATTGTAATAACGAGAAAAGTTAATTCAAAGTTGTAATTAATTTATGAATATTACCTCTAAGATTTTTATTCTAAGATGTGTGACATCTAAATATTCAAGTCGTGGGGATACTCCATACAGACTGGTATTCATCAAAGATGAAATAGGATTACCAGACAAAGATAGCCACCTAAGTTCGTTTAATGTATGTGTCGCCTGAAAAAAGGGAATATTTTAAAAGCAAAATTTAAATTATTTGATGTCAAATATGGTAATATTAAAGATCTTCAACTTACTACAGGTACAGTAGTTAGATCGTTGTAAGAAAGATCCAATCGTCGTAATCGCGTTAGATTCGCTGTTGTATCAGGAGGTATAGATGGAAGATTGTTATAAGATAGATCCAAACTTTTTAATTTTGGCAAAGGCATTGATGGTATCTGAAACATAATATAAGCATATTGAATTCTAGTTGAAAATTACAAGTCAGATTGCGAGTAAGTTATAAATAATCCTTACCGAAGTCAAGCTAACATTTTTGAGCCCTAAATGTGACAATCTTCTTTCGAGTCCCTTAAAAATACTGTATCCTCTTTCTGATCCAAATGGAGAATTATTACTTAGATCTAGCCATTTAAGTTTTGGTAATGCTGCAAAAGATCCTCCTTCAATTCTTACTAAATGGTTATTTGATAAGTCCAACCATGCCAATGACTGTAAAAAACAATGTTATTCATAAATACGATTAAAACAAAACTATTTATGTACTTCTAGTTTTATTTGACAATAAATCTGCAATTGATGATGATATTTCGCCAACAAGTGTTACGACATTGAACATAGCCAATTTAATTAATAATGAAGGAACTAATGAACAATTACCAATGAGTCAAAACAAACCAAGTGCAAACAAAGAAAAACAAGGAAGTAAAAGCGCGCTAAAACAACAGGAGTGTTAAAAATGTATCAGATGTTGCAAAGTAAATTTTTTTGCATTTCCACTATCTAAATTAAATGAACATATTTATTATTTATAGATCTTACAACACTATATTAAGGAGAATATATATCACAAAAACTGATACATTTTTCCAAATGTTTATGGGTGATTTGAAACCTAATGAACATCCTAAAATCATCTACCTTGAACAATATATTTTGAGGGTATTGCTTTTTTTGGTGAAACACTCTGGTGTGGTCCCTCCTAGCCGTATGGTACATGTATTCGTCACTGTAGTCGGGCTCCTCAGGCCAATATTCTCCGTTTTCGCCATTCTGGTACATGCGGGGAGGACAACACTATGTTAGCTGCTACTCACACACTGGCACACGTTAGCTTAGGTACTGACAAACACATGGGTATTTCAAATTGACTTTTTTTGGGCAGGCATTACTTGTTATAGGTACTAGGTATAAATGAAATAGCCTTGCAACTTAAAGCTGCTGTAAGACCAGACTTAGTCAATTCATTTTTACAACGGGTTATTTTGGGACAAACTGAACATAACATACACCTAAATACAGTCACCTTACAGACTACATTTAGGAAAATTATTCATCAGGCACCAAATGCCAAGTTAGTAATAGAATATAAAAAATCTGAGGCTAAGAATCGACTATACGCAACTCAGCCTTAGATAGTGCAAAGAAGTCACTCCAAATCACAACATTCCACAACAGATAACATAGAACCTTACCCGAAATCTTAGCACCAAATCAGCTAAAGCCAGAGCAGGGATGGTATTTCCACTAAGGTCTAGTTCTACAAGGTTTGCGGCGGCTCCTTGTGAAAGGCAGTTGGTAGGATATCTGGATAGCTGATTGTCGGATAGATCTAATCTGTAAAGAAAATAACATTTTTTTAAACGCTTAATAAAGGAAGTTTTTTGTTTAAAATTAGCTTTTTTCCCTACTGCGTCTGTTGGAAATTGTCCATTAGATCGCTTGGCCAGAAAAAATACTATTTCTATTTATAAATAACGAACACTGACGATCCCATGCTTCTACCCAACTGCAAAAAAGAAGTGGCTGGAAGATTCTGGTTCCCCATTTCAGCTGTACAAATGATGAATAAAGAGTTCTTTAGACGAATGCTTTATTTATTATAGCTTGAGGTAGGGGATACTTGGTGATGACCACATCAAGAAAGAAGATTTTAAGTATCTATGTGGGTACTCAGATATACTTAGGTTAATTATAAGAATCGGAAGATTTGAAGAGGGAATGACCCTGGGACATTAGGATACCAAAGCTCCAAGCAATGGAAATTGGATGGAATAGCTCCAAGTGGAGAGCCGACCATCCACCTGAGCCCAGCAGGCCTCCCACCTAAACATTAACATCTACATCTAAGATTGTTCGTTCGGCAGATGGGCATCAAAGTAAACAAAATAATGCACAAACCCCCCCACAATGCATTCCCCACTAGAAGTACTTCTAAATTTGTGCACCTTACTGGTAACGCGTCTATTCATTGTGCGTTATTCTTAATGATATGGACACTTTTCTTGCAAGCAACATCAAATCTGTTGGCGTGAATATTAACCAATATTTGTTATTAACAATGTTTGTACATTTTTAAGTGAAATTAAATAAGATCTAGTGTAATTAAAAGATATTAATTTTAATCAAACGCGAGAACTTATTAGAAAAATTTGCGCTGTAAGGTAAAAAACGATAGATACCATAAAAAATAGTAATGCCAATGGTCTTCCGAGCTATTGCAGAAGTAACATCGGCACAAACCCGAAAAAGCTTACCTTTTAGACCAATTGGCAAACTAGGCTGGTCATAAAGTTGGTTTTTTGCCACCTTACCATTGCCAGTAAAGCCCATTGGTTTGGGCCCGCGCAAGTAAAGGGAGAAGTGGCGAAAAAGAATAATTCATTTAAAATTGCAGATGTCAAAAAAACATTTACTGAGGCTATTGATATTGTCTCAAAAGAAAATTGGAATATCTGTGTTTGACACGAGATGAGGACTTGAGGAAGTCGCCCGAAATCCTTTTTGATTAATTGAAGCAACGATTCCGACGATGAAAATTCCAATGATGACTTTTAGTGTTTAATATTTTTAACATTACTAACTGATGAAAAGATGAATGTTAATGTTATTATTAGCTCATTTATTTTTAGATACAATTCATTAGTTAATTTATAGTTTGTAATTAGTACCTACTGTTTTATTTTTGAAATAAAATATATTATATTTGGCTATATTAAGCTTTTCGTTTGTTTTAACACTTTAGGATATTAAGAACAATAAATAATGATATTTTCGAATTATACTTCGGCCCACTTTGGGGCCGGCATCATTCGAATAAATGACAAATATCTGTTTTATTTTTACTTTATAAAAGGCTTGTTGATGACATTTAAATACGAGCGACATTCATCACCACGCGTTGCCATAAGACCTATAAGTGCGAGGGAGCACGCCATATACCTTGCTCTACTCATACGTTTTATGGCCGCACCTGCAGCGAGATTTTGCGAATAGTATAACCATAGTATAAAACTTACCTTTCTAATGCAGCGGATGGGATGAAATTATCAGCCAAGTTTCTGATATGATTATCAGAAAGGTCCACTGATGTCAAAGCCGGCATTTCACGGAATATCTCGACTGGTAATTCAATTAGGTGATTATGTGAAAGATCCACGATCTGGAAATAATAAGAATGAAATTTAAAATAAAAACGATGCACACAAAATTACTTATATTACACTAGGCATATAGCTTGCATGAAATAATTTGCAAAAAGTAGATTTTCAATTGTTAAATAATTAAAATTAAACAGAAATTAGCTATATATCGTCACGCCATGAATCCTCGAAGGGTATCGAGGTGTTTCATAGTATGGGCTGAGAAATGAAAGTCACAGTCCACACATATACACCCACGTTTCACCGACGATTATTATGTCTCAGCATTACAAATGGTTCCAGTACTACATCATCCATCCATCCATCAGCCTGTGTTCGTCCACTGCTGGACATATGCTAGCACTACAATACTACTAAGTACTATACTATGTAGTAGGTACTACATAATCGAAAATTAAAGCCATATATAACTCATTAGAACAACGCCCACATAAAAATATCAGGTCCCAAGTTGGTATACCTGTAAGTTCTTGACTTTTTTGAAGCAATCGTATTCCATGTCAAAGATCTGGTTGTGGGACAGATCTAAGTATTGTAACATAAGCATAGATCCGAAAACTTCACGAGTTATGTTCCTTATCATATTGTGAGATAAATGTAGCTCTGATAACGTTAAATCTGCATGCCTGGAAAAAAATTACATATCGTTACGAGATATATCCTCGTGGGGAAGTCGGAGATGTTTCACTGAGTCTGTGTAGACTATCGGTGGAATAGCGAACTCCCGTGCACCTTCTTTTTAGCGATGGGTTTTACGTTCCAATGTGATATGTAGTGTATAGGTGAGCGTTACTTATCGCGGTATTTTCTTCAAAAGAACTTCTTCTTGTACCATGACTTAATGGGCATCGGCTACAATTTCTCTTAACTTCGTCCGATCTTTAGTGAACTTGCAGATCTCTGTCGCTTCCTTTATATTAGTCCAGGCCTTAAGGTTGTCATCAATCATTCAAAAGAACATAGAATATTTAAAGAAACTTACCTAAAATAGTATGGAGCGATGTAGGTAATATTATTATGGGAGAAATCTAAAACTCGTATGTTTACTGATACGGTACCTAAACCTGAAAATTAATAAACAGAATTAGTATTGTTTTGTATAAAAGTATTAATTTAAAAACTAAAAAAAACAAAGAATGATCACCTTGCGTAACTTGGTGGTAATCTTCCAACATGCCTGGTGAGACACAAAAAAAAGAAAAATAATGGATAGTAAAAACAAAGCAGTTATTAATGCAAATAAACAAAATAAATTTCAGCAATTCTCGTTATCAGGCTTTTAAAACACAAGGAAAAGACAAGTAGTATAATATGAATGCACAAGAGTTTTAAAGCTCTCACAATCGTTCGTTACAATATATTACCTATTATGAAAAAAACACAATAAATCGACCAATCAGTGCATTCTTTAAAACTCCATACTCATGAACTTCACACATTTAAAATATGCATAAATATGGGAGTAAAAATGGAAATAAAAGAAGTCGCACAAGCGACACATAATCAAGTACCTAATAAATCTCTTGGAATCGTTAATCCTAAAAACTATTCAAGTAACTATACTTACTCTGAGCCTTCGGAGGAGGATAGAAGTTGGAAGAAAAGAAATTAGAGGGTGCGTTAGAATCTGTCAACGAAACTATTCTATTGTACGAACAGTTGACTTTCAGTGCTGTCGCCGATCCTACTTGATCGAATATCGAAAATTTAAACGTATCCAAGTTGTTGAATGAGATGTCCAACCTGAAAAAATATTTTTGCTACAATCTGAGTGTGACTAAATAGTTGGCCATAGTTAGTGCTCATTTGTACTGAGAGTAGAATGTACTGACTTGGAAATTTTTTTTTTGTGCACTGTCAAAAAAATGATATTATTTTGGAATAATTCCGTTAAGTTAAAGGAGAGCACTAGAGGTTTGTTCTTTTCGTTGTACGAAATTTAACAAACCTCCAGTGTTCTCTTAAAACTTTAAGGATTAATTCTAATATCATATAAATTTGCAAGTCAGCAGTCATCGTATTTTGGCGTGAAACAATAATTGTCAATTGTCAACAATAAATCTCTGTAATTTACTAAAATTAACTAAATGTAACGATAATGCAACTTAAACAGTATAACCAGCACATGCCAAATTCGTTGTGCCATTAACGTTAATAACGCCAAAATCTGACCATTGCTTATATTTAAATCATTTTTTGCATCCAAAGTTACAGTGATTTATCAAGAACCAATAACAGCAGTATACATTTCTATTTTCTTGTATGTCTTTAGATCTATAGTAGCTATATATCACGAGTATCCTCGAAGAGTTGTTAAATTATTGTCAACTACTCAATAGGGTGGAGTGCAATTAACGTATAACTTACTCTTTCAGAGCCGGTAAGTTTTGGAAGGCTTCCTCAGTGATTTCGTTGATTCTGTTGCCGCTTAACTTAATAACCTTAAGATTATCTAAACTAGTGAACGCTCTCCTATGAATAGAATCTATTAGATTATCCTCAATTAACACTTCTTGTAACTCTCTTAGGTCAACGAATGTATGCATCTCTATTTGACGAAGCTGATTCAGAGACAGCGATATACTTTCTAATTGCTTATGAATGTCGCCCTGAAAACAGTCAAAACATTAAGTAACATTCTCAAAGGAAAATAAAATCAAATAGTTAAGAAGTTAGAAACAAAATTACCTGCAAAGTCCCCTTTGAAAAGTGGTCAATCACATTGTCTTGCAAATTCAAGGTCTTCAGTTTATACAAGAAATGGAACGAAGTATCTGGGACATTCTTCAATTTATTATTGCCTAGGTCTAAGTATTGTAACTCTATTAGTGCCTTTAAAGGTTCAAACGGTAGTATTTTAACGCTGTCTGCTAATCCATTAGCTAGTTTTAGGGTAGTTAGGCTGTGTAGCTGGAAAACAAAATCATTTCATGAAAAATTTTACGCGTATGTAATTTAAAAAAATAGATATTCTTATATGTCTGATTTAGTAACGACAGAACCTCAATATGCCAATTGGAACTGGCTTAAATAGGTACAGGTAAATATGTGCAAAACGGATTGATCTCCCAAATAGTCACCGAATTGCCCGATAATTGTAATTAATAATAATAACATATGACTTTATTATTACCTCAGCAAAAGCGAACGGATCAATAAACTCAATGTCATTCTCGGACAGATCCAAAGTCTTGATACTTCTGACATGCTCGAAGGCACTTGACTCGATCCTATTGATAGTGCTACCAATTATCTTGAGGTCCTCTATTTCGACGCCAAATTCCAAGAAGTCTTCAGACCGGAGGCTACGTCTGAGAAGTTTGCTGACTGAGAGATATCGGAGTGATCTCATCCTGAAGAGAAACACATCCATATATATTTAATATTAGATACAAAAATTATGTAGTGTGAAGGGTCATGACCGGCTACAAATAGACTGTTATTGTAATTTTTCTGTAACATTATTGCTGATTTGGTTTTCAAGAGAATAATTTGACACCAGATGATGAATTGCCCAAACGTTTCAAGTATTTTCCTGGAGTCTCAATGCAGTTTTGTACTGTCATACCAAATTTCATGCCAATCAGTCTAGGCGTTCCTGAGTTATAATGCGTATTGAAAAAAAAAACAAAAGAAATAATTATCTAAGGTCTTTCTTCCTCACCTTCTAACATCTTGTAAAGTCATTTCAATAGATGAAGCTCCACTGACATCCAAATAAAACAGCTTATACTGGAAATTGTTGCCATACGACGTTACTACATAGTCTGACGGCGTGTTCATTGATAGAAGATTTATATCCACCTGAAATATATTTATACTGTCTTAGTATTTTCTTTTACTTACAATTAAAATAATAGTAATGATCATTATTATTTTAATGCTGCAGTACTGTAAATTGCGAATAGAATTAGAGAATGGTTAATCATATGAAAATTAAAAATAATAAAAATGTTTATTATATATGCGGAAGGTTATTTCTATAGGTAATGAATAAGGACCTAGAACACATTCTTTTGGAACACCATAGGAGGCAACAGTTTTTTTTAAATATTCCAATTCGAGTTTATCTTCAAGATTTGTGTTGTTAGCTACCTGTGACTCACGATGAACTCGATTAAGTCAATGACATTTCCTCTGATGCCAAAGCACTTTCAATAATGATCCAACGCTATAGTCAGGTCTATACGAGTAGTATAGCGGTAATTTAATTGTTTTTTCTCAAATATGATTTTAGTTAAAAAGTCTTACAACATACGCAATATGTTATCAAAACTCTCTATTTTATGCCCACCTTGTTTTCCCTCAAGTTCAAGCTCCTGAGCGAGTCTAACTTATTGAGCATGAACTTTGATATCATGGTCAAGTTGTTTTCAGATATGTCCAGGGTCTGCAGGGTCCCCTCGAGGCCGGCGAAGGCGGCCGGTGACAGTTCCGTTAGACCACAATCTCGGAGCGAAAGGGAGCGGATCTTGGCGTTGCGAAAAGCGTCTTCCTGGAAATTTGAATATAGATGTTTGCCTTATATCCGATTGTTTCTTTTTTCACGAACCTTGATATTTGTGAGGAGAAGATATAGGTATGTGTTTTAGATATGTACATTTCGAAACAGCTGTTGTAAAATCAAATCAAGAGGGAAAGTTGCTTCTAGCACAGTACTATGAGAATTTACCCTAAGTTTAATGCTGTAAGCCTAGCATAAAAAGGGCTTACTTAACGTGTTTCAAGACTACGTCGTATGCAATAGAATATTAGCTTTAAAATTCCCCATGAACTTTCAAACGGTTTGTAACCATTCCTCGTCCTCCATCTAATTTAAAGGACGAAAAATGGATACTTTGTAAAAATTCATGTGGATTATTCGTGGGCTCACTTTGTAATAAATGTTGTATGTCCAATTTCACCTCAATAACCAAAATTTATTTTGAGATAGCTACAAATAATCATAAAGACGTACGGACAAACATACTTGAAACATCTCTGTTTTCAAAGTTAATGATTTACAAAGGCTCTATCAGCCGATATTCTTTGGAATGTTTTAAAGGTAATAATCATTTTAGCGATAACTCACCCTAACTTCATAAATAGGGTTTCCATCTAGTGAAGTGTGATTGAGGATGTTGAAGTACTTGAAAGATCCCGGATATAGCATCCTTAAGACATTGTTGTCTAATCTGAAAAAAAAAAAAACAAAATTGACTAAAGTTGATAAAGAAAAATTTTTTTACAAAACTACAGCGAGTTCAGTTGCAAAGAAATGAATAACTTTGCGCCGCCATTTTTCTTTATTTTCACGCATGATTAAAAAGCCAACTTTTTCAAGTTAACTGAGTAAGTAGCTAGTTTAAAATTTACTTAAATTGGTTTTGATAATTTATTTCTAAACCTTAAATTAAGAAATACTGGACCTTAAGAAGATTTAAGGGAAAATGTATTTATATTCATTAGCTTGCCCCGAAATGGTTATAATTTGAATTGAGAATATAATAAAAGTAATAAGTATTAAAGCTTACAAGGTAAAAACTCTCATTGAAAGCCTTTTTCTGTTCAATAAAGTCTCGATGAAACCTTAATTGACATTTTCTATAAACGAGTTTATCGATTCAAGGAGATTGAACTTTCGTGGTGGTATTTAAAAGGTTAGTCGATTCCTATAAATCAGACAAGTTAAGTAAACCGACTTTCTTGGTAAACCAATCAAAAATTTACAAGTAAGTGAATGACCAAGCGTTCAAATCCTTTTAGCTAATATTCAAATACTTATATTTAGTACGTACATATATAATGTCTTCGGCATATCGGGCATATCGGGCATATTGGGCATATCATGTTCTGCCTAGGCAGAATTATTATTACATTATTTCTGTCACCCCACTCTGCTCCGTTCCGCTCCACGTTCGGTTCCCTAAATTTATTTACATGTAACACGCCCATCGTCACATCTATTTTTGTCTTCTGGTGAAAGATTTTTGATTTCGTACTTTAGGATTTACCTAATTCTTCGATCTGCCCACGACAGTTACAACTAATTCTATCCAAAAAAGGACGGTTTAATAATTTTAGACCTAAAAGCGCTGATCATAAATAATTATACAAAATAAATATGATTGGTGTACAATACAAACCAGAAAAATCAATTAGAAATAAATTCTCTGGGTAAAATAAACTCTGTGACTCTGACTATCATGATTTTTCTGTCGTGTAATGTATTTTAGTAATATGTAGAGTTTTTCGAATCATGGATATTCTCCATTACGACAAATCGACAAATCTGCTAATGATAAGGGAAATGGCTAAATCTTGGTTCACAACATAAAGGGCACCTTTATGGTTGCGTAATATATTTATGGCGCGTGAAAAACTAGTTATAATGACAAAAAAACAAATACGTAAATGGCTTAATACCTATGGTACAGAAAGTGCTAGTCCTATTATGTCAAAATATTTGGTTGCGTTATGCAGCCACGCCCTCATAAAGTTTGTTTTCATTTATTTTTTAAACTGCTAATTGACACTCTTATCACATATTTTGATGATATTGTCACGATGTACCATTTTTGAACGGGCGTTGCTCCAAAACGCAAGCGAATATTTGGTCAGTTTATACGTAATTGACATGAATATAATTACTTTGTATACCATATTTAATAATATTATTTGGTCACCATAACTAGTTTTTCAGGCATTATATATAGACGCTACCACTCCGATCAGCCAGACCGACATATTTGGCATCAGAGAAGTGTCCTTTATACTGTGAACCAAGATTCAGCAATTTCCCATAACGTTACCAGATTTTGCTTGACCTCCTAGTTCACTATAAATATACACAACTTAATGGTTCTGTCAATCGAATTTTTCTGATATTTTTCAATAGTTTAGTTGTTAATAGTTTTGCCAAATTTTAGATCAATCATTCTAGCAGTGTTCGGCAGGGCTAAAATTAATTTTGTTTACATTGATACGTCAATCCGGGCGAAATACAGTTCCGAGACTGACTGACAGACAAATCACAGCCTAAACCGCTGAAAATAGAATCATGAAAATTGTAGCATAATTATAATACCAATATATAATTATATATTATGTGTAGACACATGCAAAAAGGATTTCTTGAAATTCCCTCCAAACAGGGTAGAGGGTGAAACGGGGTGTAAACTTTTGCATCAAAAATGCATTCCTAATAGGTGCAACGGGCTGTTTATATCCTAAATCCAGGGAAAGTCAGGGGCATCCGTACTCTAGCTCTACATATAATTTGTACAGGGTTTGCTGCTTGCAGTTACCCTACCTTAACGCGTCATTTGACGTTCAGTTAATGTGATTATCAGATGTCTTTGGCATGTTTCTCGAGCCAATATGCTTTTCTATCTTCGATATCATACACATTCGCGTTTATGATGATCCAGTTGAAACAAAATAATTAAGAAAAATCTTGTTCCAAATATACGATGATACGCAAACGCAACGAGCTAGCTTAAAAAATACGGTGTTTATTCTTTTGTATAATATTTTCAACTAAATCAAATCACAATGATTTGACCCTGAAAACCTTACTGCGCTAATGCATGCTTAGAAAGTTTTTAAGCATTTAATCGCCAATCTTTTTAGTCGCGGACGGTGAATATAGATATTATTGTATCAAAGTTTCTCATACTTACTTTAAGGAGTCCAAAGAGAGTCTGATTCCATTCAAATCGTGCGCAGGCGGCACCTGCTTGATGACGTTGTTGGAGAGATCCAACACCCGCAGCTGACGCAGTGGAGATATCTCTTCGTACGGAATATACACCAGCTGGTTATCTTGGAGGTAGAGCTGGAAATGAAGACTAACTTATAAATACACCCGGTTCATTGTGGACAATTAGATCAACCAATTGAAAATAGACCTGGATCGATCACGATTGATCGAATCAAAGTCGTTGGCGAGTGATTGAATCATCGAACCCAAAAAGATACTATCACTTTTGACCCTACGCCACTGTCATAAGCACCGTACGTAAAAGCGAGAGATAATCATTTGAAAAAATAAATTAGACTTTAGTTACAGACTCAGACAAAATATTTTTTTTCTCCTTCGTGGGCTCGGTATTGCGACTCGCGCAGTTCTTCAAAAGTGTGACCACTTGCAGGTGATCGATCAAATGATCAAATCATTTTTACCCAATCACCTAACCAGAAAGATCGACCCGGGTCGCAAGAAATGATCGATCGACACAGGTCTAATTGAAATATCCTTTTTTTAGTAGTTTTAAATCCTTGTTTTAGTTAATTGTAGTAGTTAGTAGGCTTGTAACTACCTCCGTGGTCTAGTGGTGAGAGCCTTGGGCTCTCGATCCGGAGGTCGTGGGTTCAATTCCCGCGGGGAACACACATAGTGAAAAATCACTTTGTGGATTGTTCCTAGTTTGGTTAGGACATTGCAGGCTTGAATCACCTGATTGTCCGAAAAGCAAGATGATTCCGTGCTTCGGAAGGCACGTTAAGCCGTTGGTCCCGGCCACTTTCTAGTAGAGTGGTCGTTACATAAACCACGTCAGAGGCCGTAAGGCGGTTTAAAAACTCTGATAACAGGGCTTGTCGTGACACGATAAGAAGAAGAAGTAGGCTTGTTGCTTTTCACCGTTATGACGAATTTATGTTGCTAAACGACTCGTCATGGCCCAGCAATAATGCGACCCTAAAAATAGTCGAGCAATTATTTTTCTAGCTATAAAATCGAGTGTCATCGAATGAACACAATTCAATGCTAATATTTTGATATGAATAAAGATTCACTTTTTTCATGACTGTACACAACCTGCCAGGTTTCGCCAAGGTTGGCCAGCTTTTTTAAGAGTTACTTTTTGTCCTGCTTCCAATAGTGACTGTGTCATGCCGGTACTCGATGATTTAAGGCTACCGACTATGCCCTAATCGTCTACAATCAACAGCTAGCTTATCTGGAGCTGGACGAAATTCCTACTATCTATTATAGCAAAAAAATATATGTATATGTCGGCGTCGTTGTTCGAAGCTAGAATTACATAAAGAAAACTACGCGTAAAGCGTAAGTAGCACGTGCACCGAGCGGTAGAGTGGGGTGCCGCGCTCTCCCCCCCACTACTGTATATAAACCGTGGCGCACAAGCTGAGTCGAGCCGTGTTCCTCGAGAGTAGAGCCGCGAACACCACCGGACAAGACAAACCCAAGGACATGCCCATAGATATGGGCATCGGCAGAGTCCTCAGTAAGGGGGCACCCGCCTCGACACTGAGTCCCCACGCCCCACAAAGGGGGATGTGAGAAAACCAACTTCGCTGGGGGACACTTCTTGTCAGGCGCGCTCGGTGCACGGACTGCAGTTTTCTTTATGAAAGTGATAATTACAGTGATAGTTAAAACTAAAATCAATTGTGATTTAAAATAAAAGTTATTATCAAATTATTAACATCGTTTCAATTATGTCGGACAATAAGTTTACATATACGTATCCAAAATAATAAGGTAGAAAGCATAATTTTAAGATTTAATTACGGAGGTCATGAAACTAGGGTAAGGGACTTAGTGTGAACAAAAGGTTTACGGAAAGGGTCTAAAAGGTCGTCGTCACCTGCCGAAAGTCACACACTAAGGTACAAAGCAAACTGCCTGTCACGCTCCTCTATTCCTCTAGTTAGGATCACTACCTTCCAGTGGCGGATACAGAAGGGAGGGGGGAGGGGTGTTAAAGGGCTTCCGAAACACTAGCCTTTCAACCGCGGCTTTTTTTAATCTCTGCGACGTTTTCAGCTTGGGCGTTATTTTATCAACACCCTTGGAACCGTTGACAAGGTTCACTACGATAAATGAGTCATACTTAATTGATAATTATCAATATACGGAGGTAACAAGAATTAAAATCCCCATCCACTCAAAACGAGAAACAAAATATAGCTACTAAAATACTGTCTGGAGTCCCACAGGGCAGCGTATTTGGCCCTCTGTTATTTCTTATATGTATATATTAACGACCTTCCAAAATCAACATCTTGTCCGATAGGTATGTTTGCGGACGATAGTAAAATATTCATTACGAAAAAATATAAAAATGAAATTAATAATACTTAAAAAAAATCATCAAATGGCTTAGCAACAATAACATAGAAAATTTACTTGGAAAAACTGAAATAATGTATTTTGCACGAAGGATTATAAAAATTATATATAAAACCGCATCCGAATCTGTTGCTTGGTTCTCGAGTCAAAACGGAATATAGTAACAGATAGAGAGACACGCTAAATTCCAAAAAAAATTGTTTCAGCCTGAGTACCTTAGTACTTAATTACCTATTTCATTTATAATTTAGAAACAATATTCAATGTACAGACACGCCATTTTTCCTACTTTGTTATTAGTTTGAACATACTCACGATTATTTTCCAGAGGAGTATGCAATGACTACAAATCTCAATCTGATTCGATCCTGTATACTTTTTGCACCTTCTCTAGTACCTATACATATAAACATACATATGAAAAAAATACAAAAAAATACATACCTTATTCAACCTATTCATCCCGTCTCTAAAAACACCGCTGTCGATGATCGCCAGGTGGTTCCCGTGTAGATCGAGGGTTTCCAGCATCGGCAGACCAGAGAATGCATCAAGGGGCAGGTTGGCTATGGAGTTGTCAGACAGGATGAGGGTCTGGAGTGTGTTCTCCAGGCCACGCCAGTTGTCGCCGGATATGTCGGTGATTTCGTTGCCTGGAATAAGGCAATAAGGCAACAATTACTGTTGGTGATCCCGGGTGCGTGCGTCTCACTCACTAGCACGACTCGTCTCGTATTGATATCTCCGTCGCTCGACGGGGAATCATGTTGCCAATGCGCTAAAATATACCTAAATAATTAATTACAATTATCAAAACTAAAATTCTTCAATAATAATCAAGGGAAGTCATTTGTTGTTATGATATCTTCAATGCAACTATGTTTCAATTTGTTTCTTTGCATACTTAATTAATTAAACCGGATATTCCTTATAAGAGAGACCTAGGTTTGGTATTTATTTAGATAAAGATTTTGATGAAACTTTTAAATTCTATTCAAGGCACATCATTCCAGATATACGAAGTTTATCTTTTTTTTTACTTTTGTAACGTCTAGTTAAGACCAGCCAATAGTTTCGACTTTGAAGGTCACCAGTGATTTGATTGATTGATTTTCAAAGTTCTTTATTAATAGCATAAAAAATACATTTACCTTACATATAGCTCTTAAAAGGTCACCAGTATGTATAGCCCAAAGGTCAAGTTCTATAAAGGCCATTTTGATGTAAGATATTTCTTTTAATAGAACACGTAAGTGTTATACAACAAAGAAAAGAAAATTAATCTATCAAATGCACTTTCAGAAATCTCTCTTCCCGTCGGGGATACATGCAAACTGTGGTGTGCGTTATGTATGAGGCGAGAATAAAGTTTTATCTATCTATCAATGTTTGTAACGTTTAAAAAAAGATTACAATAGATAATGACAGTATAATTCGTAGAACGTCAGCTGTTAAACATTACAAAGTCACGTTGTCAATCTTAATAAGAATGAAAAACAGCAAAGAGCAAGTAACCATATTTTTTATGGAAATGCTGGCTTCTAGAGAAGCCTTGAACTATTATTTCTTATAAAATTTACCTATTTAGTCACAAAAATCTAATATTAAAAATAATAATACTAAAATTAATATTATATAAATAAGGAAACACATAAATCAAAAGTAGTTTTGTAAGATATATTTCGACCACTTGATGTGGTCGGCTTCAGTTACATTATATACTCGTAGAATTCAATAATATTTACAATAATAAGATACAAAAAGATAAGATTAATGATTTCTTCTTGAATAAAAATGAATAAAATTTGATTTTGATGATACGATGACAGCTCGACAGGTAGATAGACAGAATATAAAAAAGTATTATTTTAAGGGAGTTTTTTGTGCTGCTTTCTTGTGGGGGTCAGTGTTGTCTGTTCAGACCTGGACCGTAATGGGCACCAAGTGACCAGATGTAAGATCCTTCCCATGTCCGTAGTTGGGTGTCGGTTAGTGGAGGTGAAAATGATTTGACGATTCGTGCGGTGAAGCATTTATTGAATGTGTGATTATGAAGTCGAGCGTGAGTGGGGATTGGTAAAGTGTTATTTCTAATGGAGTCGCAGGTATGTCGGATGTGGAGAGCTTTTTTTGTTTCACCAATATAGAATGCAGGACAGTGCCTGCATTCTAGTATGTAAATGCAGTTTGATGGTTTGCAGGAGCTGTTCGGTTGTGCATGGTAAGTGATTGTGGTGTGATGAGTGTTGATTGCTGTGTGTGTGTTGATGATTGCGCATGTTTTGCATCGCGGCCGTCGGCATGGCAAAGTACCAGAGGATGTGTGTGTGTTTTGAGTAGGGAGGCTTTTTGTGTGAGTCAGTAGAGATTTGATATTTGGATTTTGTCTGTAGCTTATTTGAATGTTGTTTGGTAGTAGGTCTTTTGTTTCGTCATTGTGTGTTAAGATTGGGAGGAAGTCTTTGATTAATTTTTGTAATTTGTAGCTGCCATGGAAGTAAGTTGTGATGAGACGTGGTTGATTTTGTGTGTTTCGTTGTGTTCTGTTGTTTTGATAGTGGAATCGGGGTCGGTCATGTATGTGTTTTGTCAGGAAGTTATTTGGATAGTTTCTGTTTAGTAAACCAGTATGGATTTTGTTTTGATAAGTTACAAGGGCATTTTGTGTATTGCAAATCCGACGGCCACGGAGTGATAATGAATATGGTATGGACTTTTTGATATGATGAGGAAGGCAGCTATTGAAATGTAAATATTGCAGTTTGTTCGTTGGTTTGAAATGAACGGATGTAGTGATACTATTGTTTGTATCTATAGTTATATCAACATCTAAAAATGTTATGGTTTTAGTAGATGTTTGATGGGTGAATTGGAGTGAACTATGGTCGTTCAGTCGTGTCAAAAAGTTGTTTTTGATCATGTGGCCAATATATATATATATATATATATATTTATGTTAATACTAAAATTAAAAATATAATATTCTTCAATAATTCATAATGAAAATTATGATGTGCAAACAAATATTACGTTGCCCGTGAAGATTAAAGCTTCACGTATATATTTAGACTAAGACGACGTAGCGGTTTTGCAAAACGGGAAAACTATGGGGCGTAGCACTGCTATGCCGTAGCAAAACAGAACGCTAGTGTGTCAGTTATATATACGCGTTGCCGTAGCTGATTAGTTACGGGTTGTTTTTTTTACAAGGTTTTAAACTCTAATTATTGTTCTTTTATTTTCAATACGAGAGGATAATGAAAAAGAAGTAAAAAACGCAAAGTAACCCTTTTGAGCGTTAAGTCCGCTGTCCGTCCTTCGAGGGATAGCATTTTACGACATTTTAGTCGTTTAACGCGAATAAACTTACTGGTTTTATTAAGGGTTGATTTATTTTATTTCTTGATATTAAAAATACATTAGTATCAGTGAAAGAAGCAAATTAAACAATTTACAGCCGTTTTTCGGAGATTCCATGATACTATTTTTAATTATTTCTAGAGGTGGTTGCAACTGCCCTCGTAAATTTATTTAATACCTACTTTCTATTCACAAATAAGAAAAACGAAAAGTTGTCAGTTTGGGAACGATAACAGCCCTAACCGTCTTAAATGTAGCATTTATTAGTTCACAAGTTTCACCATATTTAAGAGATTTTTGTAGATAAAAAAATATTTATTTGTGTGTGTGTATGTTTGTTACTCTTTCACGCTGAAACGGCCAGGTGGATTTGGATGAAATTTAGAATGGATATAGCTTATACCCTAACTTAACACATAGGCTACTTTTGTCCCGGAAAAAAGCATGTCGTTGAACCGAATAACACGCGGTTGGAGCCGCGGGCAAAAGCTAGTGTTAAATAAACAAAACATAACGTTGAATATGGCATACATACGAAATAAATCAACCAAGTGACCGCCTCTAGTCTCGTAGTGTAGTTGTTCGAGTGTTTAACTAATTATCCGGAGGTTACGGGTTTAAATCCAATCTGTGTTAAGTCTAAGTGCTTAGAAAGCATGTTAAGGTGTGGGTCCAACTTGTGCTCGAAGTACGGCAATAATCACCACCACCCATCACGCTGAGACGTAATAATCTCCGGTGAAACGTGGTGAATTGTGACTTGCATTTCACAGTCCATTCTCGAAAACACCTCTGACCCATTATAATTATATATGTATATCAGCGTGAAACTGTAAAAACCGATAGTTTAAAATTGCACTAGGTTAGGTTAGTGTATAAACAACCGTGAAAAACCTACCGTGAAATTATGATCTCGCTAGTGAAATTATAAACTGTCAGACGGTGACACAAGTTTTATCGAGTGCCAACAAACGCAAGTATGAACCTTATAGGTATATACTTTACACAAGCCCTCTTACCAGTCAAATCCAGCAGTCGTAGCTTCTGCAGATACCTCAGCGCTCTACTGGGTACAGCTGTTAGGAGGTCCTCCCTGAGTTCTAGTTCCCATAACGTGTTGTCCAGGCCATAGAACGCTTCATCATGGATGCTTTCTAGTGGGTTCTGGTTGATAGCCAGTCTGTAGAGACCTGGAGGACAGAAAAAAATGTTTTGGAGAAGAATTTGAATTGTACAAATAGTGCCCAACTAGTTTCTTTGTAATCTGACCTTTAATAGATCATATGCGTGTTTCATGATTTAATTAGGAAGAGTTATTATTTTAAGTTTCTTTTGAAAATAAGCCTATTCGTGGAGGATTAAGTTTGGTCGTCATAACCCATAAAGTACTAGTTAGATTAGACAAAAACATGTAAACTTTTTCTTCATGCTAATGTACGGGATGACTTTTAACCTAACCTAACCTAACCCCTATAGTTTAATATTTTGTAGAAGAATAAAAACTAGTTTTATCCAAACAATTCAAAATAAAAGTCTTTTTTTAAAGTTAGTGCCTTTTGAAAATTGTTGTAAAATGCAAAGAAATCATGGTCAACTGAAGAAATAAAGTAATGAGATTACGCGAATATACAATTATTACTGATCCCACTATTTTGGAGTATTTTAAACTTGGTATATATGTAAATGGCTAGTATAACCATACATTCTATTTCCAAGTAATTTTTTTTTGTAATACTTTGACTTCTAATTTTAACTGTTTTTACATTTAAAATTTGTTCTACTATTGTTTCTCCATAACCTCTAAAATTATCGTGGTTTTTTTAAAAGTCACCTGTATGTACGTATATCTTAAATATTAGTCTCATAACATAACGCCATAGTGGCTAGCAAGCAATGAAACGTGATTGTATTCCTGTATCGCAACTTAAAATCTACCACACTGTTGCAATGAGTATTACTCAATCATATTAATTTGGTCTAAGTAGGCGTGTCTATTTCACATAGTCAATAGTTCATTATGATAAGTACGAAATAGCAAACAAAAGAATTTCCTGTCGCGTATTTAGTCCCAATTCTCTTGTTATACCGTGAATAGATGAGTAAGGCTCCTTCATTTGCATAAAGTAAATGAAGTAAGCCACTTTAATATGCTAATTTGGGACTAAGATAATACACATAGTGTACGGCATAAACAAAATACCAAACAATGTGGCGTGTAACATTAGAAAATATCACGTAATTATTTTTGGACGCCACATAAACGGCGAAATATTTTTAAATTTGAATTTTATGTTTTATTTATCTGTTATTCAAATAAAATGTAAATACTTATAGTAAATATAAATTTATTATAAAATATGCCCGCATGATCGATTGCATATAAAGTGCTTAATTGAATTGAAAGTCGGACGTTAAAATAAATGACCAGTATGTGTCTCCATCTTTATAACTCCTGAAAAAATGTCTCCTTAAAGGAATTTCTGTTTATTCTTGAAAGGTAAAGAATTTGAAGGTAAAATTTATTAGCGTAGCCTTGGAGTTAGCGCTGTAGTATGGGAATAAATAATACAAAAATACACCCAAAACTCACACAGATCTATGTCTTAAGTACTGTATTTGAAAACCACGAATGGTACAAGTTAACTTACGTATAAGAAAGTGGAACAACGTACAAATAATTTCAATATGTTTCTATTATTGTAAAAATGTTCCATCAAGAAGTGAGAAGTTACAGCATCAATCGTGTATAAGAAAGAACGTTGACATGCAAGGGAGCTATTTCATTAGAGCAGAGTAAAAACAAAATACATAAAAATGAAAATGTGTGAGCAAAAACGAGAGCAAAATATGATGTAAAACATTGATGTAACTTTTGCATTATGTAAAGTAACACATTTGCCAGAAGGTCGACGATTTCTTGTCTTCTTGTCTAATACTGCAAAGTATTCTCGTCTTCGTAGCAAGAAATATAATAATATATGCAAGGAATGTCCGAAACTGATGAATAAGCAAAAGGAATCATGCAAGAAATATTTTCTAAGTATCGTATATTTGGATTTTTGCTGAGTCTTTATTTCCCGGAATAAAATATATCTAGCCTATTTGTCAGTCCGGGTAGTAAAATATTTGCAGTAAAGTTTCTATTCACCTAAATATTGTTTAACAAACGAATACAATAAATAAATTCTTTATGGAAGTGTAAGAGCGCCGCCATGATTGGCGAAATATTGGAAAGGCCCTTGTCCAGCAGTGGACGATGACAGGTTGATGGATGGGATGGATGGATGGAAGAGTAACCTGTTCTTAAAGAGCCCAAAGAAAATAAAAAGCAATGGTCAAAGCCCACATTGCTGGCTATATCATAATCAAACTAGTGTTTTGTTTCGTTTAATTGTATTTGTTCATAATTGATAACGTTACAAGGATCAAAATGAGATATTACCGGTGTTCGTAACGATATTGTCCAGTTGCTTTGTAAGTTCTGCTACAGATAGGCACGGCTCCAAACTCCGCGAAGGATTAAAGACAAAAGTATAGCTTTTTCCCATCTTACCAGTAGCCTGAAAGAACTGCGGCTCCAGATCTCGTATGCTGTTGTCTTTCAGCTGCAACGTGAAGACCTTTGAGCTGTTGACGGCAGCGGGCACCCTGTAGATGGGTACGTGCTTGCACGTCACGATGCCCAGGTCTCCGGCCGGCTTGGAGCAAGTGCAGAGTGCTTGAAACAAACATGGCGGGTGGCCTGTGTCGACGTGGAGCTGGAATAAAAAATAGACCCAGTTACAACAATATCACGAAATACATTCACAAGGAGGTGTCCGAGGTGTTTCTGAGACTGCGACAGTCGCCCGATTTTGACGTCCCAACATGATAGGGGGTGACCCTTATCGGCGTACTTTGGGCATGAATACACGTTTTTTAGGGCATACACGTTTACTTCACTTTGTTTTAGTTCACCGTTCAGCGAGTATGCGAATAGCATACACATTAATTCTTAAAAACTCATTCTTGCATGTTCGTTCGGTTCGAACCCGGCCTAACTTCAATATCCATCGCTAAAGCCTTCAAAAGCGTAGGTGATTGGCCAACAATGATGTGTGATGTCATTTCTAGCCAATCACGGCGCGTCTGAAGGCGATTGCGATGGATGTCGAAGTTAGACAATAAGGCCCCATCTTACTGCCAGTAAGGTGCCTTACCAACTGGGTTACCGTTGCTTCTGTGTTAGACTTTCGAAGTTACGTGTCTTGCGGCGAGGACGGTTCAGTCGCATAGTCTACTATTTGTACTAAAATGTCTATCTATTCTATTATATACTACTTATAATAAAGTAGTAAAAAAGTTGTGTCTGTACATTGAATATTTTCGCGAAATTTTAAATGAAATGGGTTATTGGTAGGCACCGTACTGAGTCCGAAACAACAATTTTTAGAATTTCTGTTTGTCTGTATGTTCCGTTTTAACCCGAGAACCACTCAATGGATTTGAATGCGTTTTTTTTATTATCATTGAAGTGACCCTGGTCAACACATAAAATGTGTGTTCATAAAATAACGGCCAAGCCGGAAACGGGGCAAATATTGAATAAACGCTTTTATAACTCGAGAACAAATCAACGGATTTGAATGCGGTTTTCTTTAATATTATATAATAATAATAGTTACCCTGGTCATCACATAGACTATAAAAGGTGTTCATAAAATAACGCCCAAGCCGAAAACGGGGCAAAGATTCACTGAACGCTGGCGAAGCTGCGGGCAAAGGCTAGTAAATAATGAATCTTCCTCTTTCGTATGTATGACACGTCCTAAGTAATTTACCGAGTCAAATAAAAAAGTTTTAAATTATAAATAAATTTATTACTTTGTATAATGTGACATGGTTAAATAAGTGAAAATGTTTACAGAGTGTATTTAAAAATAACAAGCCGCACGCTACATCGTGAGCAAAGGCAAACTTATATAATATTAGACTTATTCTTGACAAACTTTTGAAAAATCATAGCAATTTTGTTGAAGATTTAATTTCATATTTTGACATCGTCAAATTTAATAGAAAAAAAAGCAAAACCACTCAGTTGAGAGGCTTTCATGACCAACGATCCAGCAATTTGCGCGACCTTCATAATTCTCGAAGGCTTTTCTTTGAGTTTTTTGAGAGTTGTTTACAAAAAAGGATCATATTAAAGTTAAATAGATACTCTAATGAGGTCGCTATTTAGACGATCGTTATTACCATAAAAATAACGCGAATAAGTAGGAAAAAGTAATTTTCTTTTTGGTTTGCTTCGGTATTTTTCATTAAAGCAGTGTTTTTATGGTAACTGAGCATTATTATATTATAATTTAAAAATATTATATTTTTGTTTATCAGTTGAGTATGTGGTTTAATGGAATGTTATCTGTTAGCATTTTCAACACCGAGAACATTTTTTTTTACAATATAACCACATCGTATTGTGAATAAAATCCTGATTAATAAGAACAGAATTTAGTCAAGTTTACTTGAATTATCGGAAACAAAACAAAGCAGTTTGTTGTAACTAGATTGTTCAAGTAAACTGAACAATGAATATAGACGTCATATAGTACAAGTTTCTGTTTAAAATAGCTTTAATCAGGTTAATGAAACCAGATTTTTTTCCCGGTGAACCCACTTATTTTTGCTCAATTCAGCAAGCGGCGAGAATACTTAAAACCATGTAAGACATTTCAAAAAATTGAAAACTATCCCGGCTTGCTTCAAACCCTAAACCTTATCGCAAGACATGGATGTAACGACTGGATCAACCACTACTATATTTCTATATTAAGGGAGGGTTATTCCGATATTGTCTCTTTGCAAATTCATTTTAAACGGTGAAATTGTAATAGTTACACTTGAAAAATATATATGTTATATGTAACTCTTTTTCGATATAAGATTACTTGCATTTTGCTGCATCCTATGAGATCGCAAATCCATCCATCCATCAGCCTGTTTCGTCCACTGCTGGACATAGGCCTTTCCAGGATTTCACAACTCTTGGTGGTCCTCCTGGAAGAATTACCCATACTCACACACGCTGGGCAGGTGGGTTGGTGAGCGCGGTGCCGAAACCCTTGCACCAGTGACGCCGCTGCCCGTCACCAGTCTGTTTTATTAATGGCCCGGCAATTGGGGATGGATATACCGCCATCCATCGGTCCCAGGCAATGGTGGGCCGCCTGGTTTTGCCTGAGAGCTGTTCTCTTACTCTCCCCCGAATAACTTCGGGAGGATTTCCGAGTAAGATGGTGGTACCTCCACAGTCGAGCCCGGCGTCAGCTCTACCACCTAAAATCCACCATGAAATCGCAAAGATAGGTCTAAACTATGATCTAAATACCATTTCGCTTGAGTAATATTAGGTTTTAGACAATAAAGCTTATACTAAAATAAACGTCGTAAGAAATGTGACATAAAACTTAAAGATTCAGAATCTGTAGCAATCTTTAAAACACGACTCAAGAGGTTTGTTTATGAAAACATAACGTAAATTATGTAAAATTTTTAATTCTTATATGCATTCATTCAGTTTAGTATTTTTAGGGCTTTTGATCTATATTGATGTATTTATTATTGAGTGGAGGATGTGAATTCCGAATATAACTTATGTAAATAGTTTTTAAGAGTGTTGTACGTACTAACAAACTGTTTTTCTCAATTTAAGTGAATTCGTATGTATTCTTATGAGAAATAATTTTCTTGAACCCTAAACGCCAGTCATATTAAACATCCATCCTCTTTTTTCCAAAATAATAAACAAAAACACCTCGAAGTCGCGAGTTTTCTGAGCGGGATAGATCTGAAGCGTTGGAGCAAGACAGATTTCTCTGGATAAGCTCGCCTTAATAGCTTAAATAATAGCACCGTCAACATCTGTCAGTCTACCGGATGATCAAAACGGTACCATGTTTACTCAGGAAATGGTTGGACACGTTAGCCGTGACAGAACATGATAAAGGAAAGGGATGACGTCTTAGGAACCCTTATAATATTGCAAACATGACATGTTTCCTCTCCTCGTAACCAGCGATTTATATTATAATTATATTATAATTACACACTGAAACATATTCATCAAAAAGCGACGGTAGCTCAGTCAGTGGAATAGAGTCCGGACTCTTGGATTCGAATCTGACCAGTTTAGAGAGCGTGCACCAATGAAGCTTGTTTGCATACTTGCCATATGTTAAAGAGAAGAAAGAAATAATTTGGCCAGGTGCGAGTCTGCGTTCAAACGGTTCCGTACCACCACATAATACGGTTACGAAACCCTGAAAACATTATTGTACATAACAACTAGTTGGACATGATTTTTAAAATTAGTATGTATCACCGCCTTAAAGACAGAACTGAAAAAAAAGAATAAAATTTTTTCGAGGTTTGCTTGGGACTCAATTTTTTTTTAAATCATTTATTGTTATAGAAGCCATAGTAAACACGTATAGGCGACGTTTTCTGGGAAAATTTCAATTAGCTACAGATAGAGGCGGAGGCTTGGTCATAGGGTCCTGTTTGGCACCATTCAGGTACGGGACCCTAAAAACAGTGAAGAAAAACACTGATAAAACCTTCACGTTCTGAAAGCGTGTAGTTGAGCCCAAAGTACGATAATGTACACCTAGGTATATCATACCTCCTCCCATCGGTAAAAAGTGGGTGAACAACTGCTCGTGTCGACTGTTTAATACCATTTCTTACTCAGAAACAATTCTACACTCTTTCGGAGATACATTTCATGACGCGACATTCATTCAAGCGTGTATTTATAAACATTAATTAGGAAGTCTTTTGTTTTAATAAATTAAATTTCTGTACCCACTGAAATTGCGGCGTACATAAGAGAAATGAAAACCTGAAAAATGAATTGGATTGAAAGGCTAGCCAATTAAAAGCTTTACATTTTTATTAATGAGTCTGGAGAGTGGTTTCGGCACAGCGTCTTTAAATAAAACAGAATATTCATTGGTTTCTAATGAAAGCTTTTAAGGTTCTACCGAGAAACGAAATCTTTAGAGTTTCGTTCCATAGATAATTTATTATCTATCTGTTCATCTGCAGAATAACTTAACCTAACATGTACACATGGGAATGTTGAAAATCAGATACAGGTAAATCACAAAAATAAGTTACACCGGCATTCTTCGTCGACGCAGATTATTAAAGCCGAAACGCACCAAGTCAATAAAGACCTTGGTATACTACGTATACGGATGAAAATCTAACGGCAGGTGAACTCATGCTATCTCGCCTATGAAGTCTGTACACTGCGTGATAATGAAAAAGGCTCACCATATTGATTACAAGGCATTAAATCATTACAAATTAAATAAAATGCTGCTCTATAGTAATAACAAAGTAGTAAAAAGGTCATTGAGATTTTTCCCGAATTTTTAAATGAAATGGGTTATTAGTATTGTACAGAGGCCAAAACCACAATTTTTAGAATTTTTGTCTGTCTGTATGTATGTTTCGTTTTAACTCGAAGACCGCTCAAAGGATTTGGATACGTTTTTTTATTATCATCGTAGTAGCATAGACTAAATATGGGGTGTTCATAAAATAACGCCCAAGCCGAAAACGAGTCAAAGATTGAATAAACGCGGGCGGAGCCGTGGGCAAAGACTGTTTCCAATAAAAAATATACTATTACTACAATTGAAAGAGATATGTTTGTGTGACTAGGGTGTGTGTGTTTGTGTGAGAGGGTATGTGTGTTTGTGTGAGAGGGTATGTGTGTTTGTGTGAGAGGGTATGTGTGTTTGTGTGAGAGGGTATGTGTGTTTGATCGAAGGGAAATATTCCTTAATTTTGCATAAATTGACGCACATATATACAGTTTACCTAGATTGACCTTTTAAAAGCTGTCCTGTTTCAAGCGAAGAAATCTAAAAATATATCGACTAATGCACTTAATTTTGTCCTCAAGTGTACTGACACGCATATCTCAGCGTTTGTACGAATGACAACTGACGTTCTGCTAAGCAATGGCGGACGTCAAAATTAAATTCGACCAATGATCGATGAAAAATTTACCCACGCAAACCTGCCTTTTAATTGGTCTATAAAAATTCCCGCCTTTCAAAAAAGTGCGTACTGCGCAGGTACATCGATGTTACTTATTTTTGTGGTATTACTGTACCAATATTTTAAATTTTATTTATTTAAGGGACACAACAACATAGAAATGGAGTATAACTTACTTCTAAAGCCCTGGATAGGGACGCCCATATCATAAGCAGCAGTGTGACTACAACTAGGGCATAGCCGAACTTGATAATCGCCATTAAACTCTGAAACAAAGAAAATGCTTTCACTTATATGTCAAATTTCTTAAATAAACTAGGAAGATTGTAGAAGGTCAAAAGATTTCCGGGGCGCGCGGCCTCTTCGTAGAGATTTATTAAGCCTACGGCGACGCCGGCGTAGCTCGTAGCAGGATATCTGTGACGCCCGCTACGTCGTAGCGAATACTGAGAGTTGAGATGGGCGATGGCGTGACTAAATTACTGTACATTTTAATTAAAGGAACTCTCTGCAGCCAAAATATTTATTATTTTTATCCTTATCCTGGTTCGAATGCCCAATTTCAAGTAAATTACGTTTTGAATTTTGCTAAAATTACAAACCGTCTGGCTACATTTTTCACATGCATTAGTTTTGTATGAATTTGTTTATCGCATGATAAATGCCGAGTGATCATAATTATACTTATTTTAATTCCTTAAAAGAAATGTAAAAATTACATAAATCCTGGCAAAAGGTTTTTATTTTAAAAGCTTTATTCGTTTCTGTATAAAGGAGCGTCTCCTGGTTTAAATAAAGACCCCTTTTGAAACCCCAAACAACGTTACAAACCTTATTCGCTACTACAATGTGGTTTTGTTCATATAACAGATATAATTTTTAGTCTAAGCTACACTCTATTTTTTTATTGTCACCTCATAGCTTTTAAGCTAACCAGTGACGGCAAAAGTGAATAAATAGAAAAAGCATAAGGATGGCAATTCTCAAAATGTAAAAAATTGCGAAGACAGAATGCGTGATTCTTAGTAGCTCTTTAGACAGCGTCCATAAACCCCTAGTTTCAATTCGTCCTCTTTTGACCCCCCTTCTCCCCCAACGTAGCCTACCATAGCTTCTTACTGGAGCCCCAGTGGCAACGTAGTTTTTTTTATATGCAGGAGATGGAAAGACAAAAAGCGATGGTTTAATGTAAGTATGTCTGTTTTTTAGCCGAACTCCAAAAATCCTCAGGATTCAGAATGAATATAAACGCCGAAACAAAGCATTTGAGTCTAGGGTGCGTTCATAAAAAGAACGTGGCCCAGCGTGGCTTTTAAAGAACCTCCCCACCCTTATAGGAAACCACATGCTCATAGTATAAATAAGTAATAGTATTCTATCTCCATACAAACGGGCCAAAACGAACCCGCCCCCCCAAAACTCGGTTCAACTCTGTTTACGACAGTCGCGGTCGCACCGCAGTTACGTACGCATGTTGTCAATGTGACGCTCCTCCCGGGCATTTTCGTAAATTATGGCACAAAATTACAGAGTATGTTGCGCATTGTATGGTTGCTTAAAAACACTTTATAAAAATAATATAGCATTATCAAATACGTAAGCAGTCAGTTGGCAGCCCTAGGGCGTGTTTAGGCGCCAAGCGGCCATAGGTATTGATTTCAAGGACACCGCCTAGTTAAACTACTGTTGTTACCTATACTGTGAAATGGTTTAAGGTAACTT
This sequence comes from Ypsolopha scabrella, assembly GCA_910592155.1. NCBI lineage: Eukaryota > Metazoa > Arthropoda > Insecta > Lepidoptera > Ypsolophidae > Ypsolopha > Ypsolopha scabrella. The sequence goes on along the minus strand of OU342968.1, from coordinate 8,470,383 downwards.
ATTAAGTTTCATAAAAAACCTTTTTACATTAATATTTTATGTCACTGCTACCTAACGTTGAACAATCTATACCTACAACGAGTTTGGGTCTCGATCAAGAAGTCTGTGATGAGATTTTTTGGCTCGATACTACTTGTTGTTAGTGGTGACTAAGTAAAACGTTTTGTATTATAAATTTTGGGTCCTCTCGTAAGCCTCTAGGGGCGCTGCACAATTTCTCATATAAATATTTTACGTAGTCGCTACGAGTATCGAAGCTAGGTATGGTAGGCCTACTGTTCTTTAGAGTTATTATTCTTTCACATGCTAAGGATATTACTGATTAATAACCACTAAACTGGGGTAATAAGTTATTTATCGAGCACGATTAACGTTTGACCTTAATATCCCCCTAATGGAGGTCTTTCACCTTTCTTATTCTATCATATCATGTAACAAAACTGGTGGTGAGATTATTTGTAAGCTCATCACGTAAGCCCGATGAAAAAGGGTATTCTCCAAGGAAAAGTAAGGATAACGAAAAAGGTAGACTCACCTTGGTTAAGAAAATAAGTATATTTGACACTAAAACGATGCCTTATTCAAACTTTAGAGAGGATGCATTGAAAATGTTGGCGGCACGGATCAATTTTTTTCTCAGCTATTACAAAACATTTGGAACTGATATTTATGCATTTCATGTATCATATCTCTGACATCATTTTAGTAATATTTCTTTTCTTGAATGGATAGATTTAACAGTAGAGAAAAAAAAACACGAAAACTGCTCCTTAAAACCAGATATTTTCATTTTACAGGGACACGAGACCGATTGAAGCCCCAAAACACAGTTAACGTGAAAACGAGAAATACTGTTTTGGCGCATACGACCTTGAGGCATAAGCTAGTTCGCGTGCGTATATTTGTATGCAGTAAGTCCTCCTCAGTCTGCTCCCCTAAGGCGCCGATTTGAGATTAAAAGATTACCAATCCTTCGCCCTAAAAGTAGCCCTAAAAGAAAGGCTTCGTAACGTGAAAATTATCTGGTAAAACATGTTTCGGCAATATTTCATTAGTTATAATACACATGTAAGCGATTTTAACGGTTATGACGCCACAATAAAAGCTGTTGTTCTGGTGTCCATACTGCCGAGGTATTTTACGTGCTAAATTTATCTCTTGTCATGTTAAATATTTTTTTTACTTGAGGTAGGAAGTGTTTTTTTTAGGAGAAAAATAAATGCATGAAAATCCATTTTACCGCTCTACAATGCACTTTTAGGAACTCTAACCGTTGCTTGGAAAACGAAGAGACCAAGGGAAAAGATGCCATACAGCCACGCAGACTACTCGTTTTTCAACACCGAATGTCGGCCTGCTAACTCAACCCGTCAATACTCTTCTTTCCAGTCCTCGGATATAATGTACTATTGATGTTTCGTTAGCTTTTTTTGAAAATGGATACGTTTCTACTGTCCCTAGTCTCCCAAATTAGTGGCAAAGCTGTTATTGGTTTAGACCTGTAAGGTAGGTATAAAGGGAACTAAACTACACTTATGAAAATATCCTAAGTTTCACAATGTAACTTTCTGTGGTAACGAACTTAGGTTCATTGTACTGAAAATTTCCTACGCACCCAAATTCTGCTTGTAAATTATAAATAAAGGTCTTTGGCCTCTCGTCCCTATTCTGAACTCTTTTGATGATACGATTTCCAGAACCTACATACATAAAATCGGAGTATAAAATGTATGGAAGCTCGTCATACAGAGCTTTAGCAGCTTTGGAAAAGCAAAACCGTGAGTATCTTTTAGTTTTCTTACACGAGATTTCTTTGAGACCATTCTCTTATGATTCCTGTTTTTTTTTGCCAATGCACATGCCAATTTTTGCTCCTTTTCCTTCCTCAAATTGTTCTTTTTTTTTTCAAATTTACGACACAGAGATTTGATAAAGGATAATTTAATATAATTTGGCCAAGTGTGAGTCTGACTCGCGAACATGTGTATAACGAAAACATTTAACTCATATAAAAAATACTATAGCGCTCCCAGTTATTGATAAATTAGTTTAATAGACCTGGATTTTGTAAATTTAGTTTAAATATGTATGAGGGGTGGTTAAAGTATTGTTCGCTCCACTTTTTGTGCTCGCATATTAATTATTCAAAAATTCTGCCTCGTCAAACAAAAAGATACAATTTATGGCTCGGACCGAGAATTTCGCAGCAGTATAGGTACGTTTTGTTTTCGGTCAACGTTATTTTTTATATTTCATTAGCCGGTTCAGTATCCTTCTGCTGGGCCAAGGTCTCTCTTACCGAGTCCACACATTGCTATGCGATGACACACAACTAAATATTAATCATAAATGAACCATTTTTGTCTATGATATTAATACAATTTTTCATGATTTACAATAAACAAGGGAGGTGGTTGTGTGTGATAGGTTAATCCGTTCATACGTACATACCCTCACGCATGTGTCCCAGAGGGGTAGACGGAGACTACAGATTTTTATCTATTACGATCCTGACACGCCGCTTTCGCTACCACATCCATCAATCTAGTCATACAAGCTCTTCTATTCCGGGACATTCATATGCCCTTCTCCAATATGCCACCAATTAATCCGTTCAGTTTCTAATTTCGATAATAACTAAAGAACAGTAGATATAAAACATATATGAATGCACCTTATGAAAAAGACGTTAAGAAGGAATGTAATGACAGTAGAGACTAGTGGTGTCCTCAGTACCTATGGATTTTGGTTTAGTTTAGATTCAATCAGTATATTTTCCTGCATAAAATGCGAGATATACTTATGAGTACTACAGATAGACACTAGATATACTTTAACAGTATACAAATTTATAAAAATACTAAGACTAAGTAACTAAGACTACTAAATACTTAATAGACTAAGTTCGGAAGATCTCTATCACTGACAGACCAATTCAGAAAGTTATTCGTGCAAGCATATTGTATGCTGATTCTTGAAAATACGACTTAGTGCACTTAATAAGTGGTAAAGGTACTAGCACAGTGTAATTTTAAACTATGGTACTAGTGTCACCCCAGACAGAGCGAAGCCCTATTTAGTCTCCGACATGAAGCCTTTTTTTCCTTCACACAATTTATATAACTCGTAGATAATCTATTAAGCTTGGCAATGTAATAACATAGTTACTGATGATTATACAAAAACAGATAAAAATATTGCCTTTTTCGTACTGATTTTAATGAAATTATAACTAGTGCTGCAAAATTACAGACACATATGGAGAAGTCCATTTTTAGGGTTCCGTATTTCAAGAGGAAAAAACGAAGCCCTTATTTGTCCACTTTGTTGTCCGTCTGTCCTCTCGTCCGTCCGTCTGTCTGTCAAGATCCTTTAACTCAGAAACTCGTGGAGGTATCGAGTTGAAATTAAAACCACATACCTACTCAAGTCTACAATCCCTTGAAGCTGTGAAAAAATGAAACTTCTAAGTTAACGTAAAAAAAGATACGGCCGTTTATGCCGCAAAAAAACGTATATTTCGACACTCTCAAGGGATTCAAAATTTATAGGGTATCTTCCGTTGACCTAGAACTATGAAATTTGGCAAGTAATATCATCTTAGACTACAAGTATAGGGAATAATCTGAAAACTATACATTTTACTACTAAAAGATTCGTGGTTTAGATTCATAATGCTATTGAAACGGCTACTCACGATTTTTATGTAGTCAGATTTTGCCTGACTAGTTTCACTGTATTCACACAGTTTCTTAATATACATACATTTGTAATTAAATAATAAAAAATAACGTTTTTAACGGAACCCTCGGTGGGCGAGTCCGACTCGCACTTGTCCGGTTTTTTGATTTGCCCGTTCTGAACTATAATTTTATTTTTGTTGAGTAAATAAGTAGGTACTGAACGTCTGTTTTAGATTTTTTTTCGAAAGGTTGTGTGCAAGCTGTGTGTCTGTACCAATTAACGAGTCCAATAAAAGCATAATTGAAGGAGGAAAAAAAATTGTCTTTTAGAATATTGCCCAAAAATTTTGACCATAGCTTTGAACATATTCATGCAAGTTTTGACTTCAAATTTTTCATTCAGTATCAAGTCATTGTAGCTTTCTTAGTTCATATAATAGTAGGATTACAGATTTTTAAAATATGTTAGAAATTTCATGGTTATGTTTATTAATTAAGCGTTGTTTACGATAACATAGTAGACTTTATATACATTTTTCTGTTAATACTCCACTAGATGTTTAGTCTATTAGGTACCATACTGTATGAAATAATATCACAGATGTATAACTACTAGCAGACCTAAAATAATCAACGCATAGAGTCGACGCGTGGCATTTTTAGCTCAGTGAGCTACGGGGCTCTTTTAAATATAAATATTGCTTGTTTCCAAATGAAATATAGATGAGAAATTAGTTTAGGTATTAACAAATATGTTTCAAGCATAAACAAGCCAAAACAACACATTTTTATACGTTTCTTCGTAGATTATTTTTTGTATGGAAACTTGCCACGCTATTTAGTCTCAAGGTTTGGTCTGGTAGTAATTTTATGTCTGTGCATAGTATTCAGCAGGTACGCTGATGGCAATATCCTGAAGTTTGCCAGCAAGTCACGAGTAAATCTCTCTTTCGTTATAAATATGTCAACTTGTAATATCCGTTCCGGAATATGTCTCTCATGATGTTATGTGACGTTCCGTACATCTGGAGGTCTTCCGTCGCTACAGGTTTGATCAGAAAATTAACAGGAACGTTCGGGTGATTTTACTCGTCATAATTCCACTCTCTAACGTTTGATGTCACAAAAGAGGAAACATAAATTAGATTTGGTTTAAAGATTATAGTTGCCAATTTCGGATTTTCGCGTTAGTTTTAAATTTATTTTCATTTTTGGAACAAAGATTTTAGGAAGTTGCGGGTGGCGGCTAGATAAAAAGGACGGAGGACCGCCAAGAATGGTAAAATCTAGAAAGGGCTTATGTCCAGAAGTGAACGGACACGGGCTAATATATGGATGGAATTATCTACACAAAATAATATGGCATAATTTAAAGCGATTTCATTCACATGTTCATTAAATGAATGTCCCCGATTGTCTATTTGCAAGTCTGGATACGTAATTATACCCATCCATCCATCAGCCTGTTTGTCCATTGCTGGACATAAGCCTTTCAGAAATTTCGCCACTCTTGGCGGTCCTCCGTCCTCGTCACTCATCCATCGGCCGTCCGCAATATCCTTCAGGTCGTCGTTCCAGCGGGCACTAGGTCGGCCTACACTACGCTTTGGACTTGTTTAGTGGTAGTTAATAAATGCTTTCTTATATCATTCTTGACGGAACCTCAAAAATCTTAGATGTTTTATCGACCTCGGTCAAGGGACGCCTATATCGGTACAAGAGAAAAACCTTATCGCGAAACTGCCTCCGAAAATAAATTGTATCGTTATCTGGTTCGGTATTTCATCACATCCTCCGAGGACCGACTAAACTAGTTTTATATTGAACCCTTTCTTGGAAATATGACAGGCTGTGAAATGCGGATAATCCTTTGCATTATCATATTTTTTGTGTTTTAACCAATATAATTTAAGCCTCGATTTGTCTACGTCGAGGTATAGACATATATCCGATTGATACAACCAACTTTATAGTAGATACTCGGTAAGTAGTTTTTGCAAACATTTAGTTGTGGCCTTACTTGTTTATGCCAGAGTCAAACAGGCAGTCAAAAAAAGATATTTTCGAATTTCACAAAAATGATGATTGGGCCTAGACACCTAATCCTTTTTGAAAAATAAGAAAAATATTTTTGTGCCTTTATAATTGTTCAAGAACAACCTCGACCCAATAAAATAACATTGAGACTTTCTTCCTATTCTCAATATCATTTTACGTGATTCACAGAAAGGGTAATTGAACTTCGGTCCTGACCACTTACCAAGTCTCCGCTATGAATCCGGCTATATAAACGAAAGTCATCTTATATATAAGCAACTTAAACAAGTCTCAGTCTGAAGTACAAGTATAAAGGCAATAAAAGTGAAGAAACACGCACCGAGAGACCAAACACTTTCAACAAAAGTGGTAAGCTATGTTTTATTCCGGAAAAACCACTAGACAGCCTTTTCCACAACCTAAGAGCTAGGAACTAAGAAAGGTTTCATATTCTTTTTTGCTTTTAGCCAGTTTTATGCGAGGCTTACTTGCTCATTGCGAAGTCTCAGAACGGCTTAGTGTGTGGTTACTCTGTGTATATTTCCCCAACCGCAGCAATTTTAGAACAATTGAATCAAATGTAAACGAATATCCTGGAATAAATCATTTTAGATGACGTCACTGAAAAGGTTTAAGCTGCCTGGTTCTAGATCGACAAAGCTGTTTTTTATATTAAGGATTTTATACAAACCCACATTATTAACATTTAACATCCATCACTGCTGGACATAGGCCTTTACAGGAGTTTACCACTCTTGGCGGTCCTCCTGGAAGAAATGCCCATACTCACACACGCTGGGCAGGCGGGTTGGTGAGCGCGGTGCCGAAACCCTCACACTACTGACGCCGCTGCCCATCACCAGTCTGATTTATATAAGGCCCGGCAATTGGGGATGGATATACCGCCATCCGTCGGTCCCAGGCAATGGTGGGCCGCCTGGTTTTTTTGCCTGAGAGCTGTCCTCTTACTCTCCCCCGAATAACTTCGGGAGGATTTCCGAGTAAGATGGTGGTACCTCCACACTCGAGCCCGGCATTAGCTCTAACATTTAACATATTTAGGTGTTATTTTTCCCAATTTAAAGGTATTTGCTCTCATTCCGAATTGCCGCTACAACAATTGAAGTTTAATACATAAAGAAAGTGAAGGCTGATTTAATTTACATTTAAATTCTTTATAGTCTCGAAATATAAGAAAATTGAGGAGATGAAAGAACGCTTAATCTCAAAGGTAAGGGATTTTTATCAAATTTTCTTTTTCGCCATTTGGTAAAAAAAACAGCTTACCGGCAAATCTGCAATCCTTTTGTTGACGCATCCAAACAAATAATAAACTGGGCAACCATTTCTAACTCTCAAGTTTATCAGATTTCATCATAAATTTATAGCTCACAGAGCCTGTTTGGAATAAAATAACAAAATGGAGTTCATTTATTATACACCTGTATCTTCCCAAAATATGTCTGAAAAAGCTTTTCTTTTTTAGAAGCAATTTATAAATAGCTCTATCTTAAATTTATCACAATAGCATTGAGAAAGGTATTTTGTGTCGTATCCCTCGTCAATATTTTAAATATTTTATTAACACATAAATAAAGATTTATTATGTACTAGCTTTTGCCTGCGACTTCGTTCGCTTGGGTTTCGGATATAAATTCGAATCAGACTTCCCATTGATTTATATAATAGCCTTTGCCGTTTGCGTCTATTCAATCTTTGCCCCGTTTTCGGCTTGGGCGTTATTTTATGAACACCTTTTGTAATCTATGTGTTGACCAGGGTTACTACGATGATAATAAAAAAAACTGCATTCAAATCTGTTGCTTGGTTCTCGAGTTATAAAAGCATTTATTTAATCTTTGCCCCGTTTCCGGATTGGGCGTTATTTTATGAACACACCTTATAACCTATGTGTTGACCAGTGTCACTGCGATGATAATAAAAAAAAACGCATCCAAATCCGTTAAGTGGTTCTCGAGTTAAAACGGAACATACAGACAGACAGACAAAAATTGTAAAAATTGTTGTTTCGGCCTCAGTACTAATAACCCATTTCATTTAAAATTTCGCGAATATATTCAATGTACAGACACGACTTTTTTACTACTTTATTATTAGTTATGATAGATATACATATAGGTAGATATCAAACAGAACAGGGCAAGTTTCCTCTTGTTCTAACAGGTAAAGTTTTTGGTCATATTAGGCACACAATTGTTTTTTCTCCACAAAAAACATCAAATGGAAAATTAATATCAAAAGACCTCTTGACCTTTGAAAATTAAAGGGGTTACCATGAGCAGGGTAAGAAAGGGTAATTTTTTTCGTTAGCTTTAAATATACCATGAAATACCAAATAATCCATATTTAATTTAACGAAAAAAACACCCGCACAAGAAAAAAAAAACATCTTTTTCCTCTCCGGACTAACGTTAAATATTAAAATAATGATTAGTGATACCTTATGTTGATACGTTGATTACGCTCATTGTTTTTTTTTTCACTTTTCGTCATTAACTAATTTACTTTAGTGTTCCCCGAAGGAATAATAATGTTAAGAGTTGTCATTAGAACTTTTCCCTGAAAGGCTTTGATAATAACTTGCCCTAGTTCGTGTGTTTCTACGCGATAGCATTAAAAATTACATGACCGCCGCAATCCCTACTTCGGTCAGATTTGCCGCGTCCCATTTCCGCCAATAGAAAAGTCATTTCGTATTCGATTCAAATGTGCAGGCTTGTGCACTACTTACATATTTTAAAATATCGAACAAATATCTGCTGCAATAGGGTTTGACAAGAATAACGTTGCTAGATCGTCTAAGGTATTTGATTTGTCGTCTTGAAAATAAATATTTACGAGTAACACGCAAAACGTCATCGAAACAAAAATTTTGGCAAGTTGGGCTTTGAGTACGAAACCCTAATTTTGATTATTTGTACTTTAGAGTATCTCCTGACCAAATCTGACCAAATGTATAATTTGAATGTATAAATTGAAGTTGTTATTTCTTGGGTTTATTTTTTTTATTTTACATGGTAGAAGCCATAGATGTTATGGATTTACATATTCTGTAAACATTTCAACTAGCTACCTATTTCAGCTGAAGCTGTAAACCCCTTCCGATGGACGGACGGACAGACAGACAGCGGATGCTTAGTAATAGGGTCCTGTGTACGGGTACGGGTACGGAACCCTAAAAACAATATCTTATGCTCCCTCCGTTACGAAGCATACAATTTGAAACTTATTTACGCAACGCAGCACAATACTAGTATTTTCTACAATGAAACATAGTGTCTTCTGCTATAGTTCAAAATCGAATGCCGAAGTCAATGGTAGATCTCCTAGGGTAGATGTTGATGCAGTGTACGGTTGGCAACATGGATTTAGAAGTATGGCATTCTTATTTATGGAAGATGTTGCTTTACAAGATGGAAAATGAATCAGAAAACATATTTACGAGAAAATATTAATTCGGACGAGTTTGAACCGAATTTGTCTTACAGTCTCATCCTAATTACTATCATTCAACTGATGACGGCCTCATAAAGAGGCCGAAATATTTTGAAAATTGTGATTTTATTTTTCTAGTAACTAGTAATATTTAAAGAAAATAAAAGGCTAAACATAGCAAGTATATCTTTATTTATATCCTAATTACTAATGACTACCTCCGTGGTCTAGTGGTGAGAGCCTTGGGCTGTCAACCCGGAGGTCGTGGGTTCAATTCCCGCGGGGTACACACATAGTGGAAAGTTACTTTGTGAATTGTTCTCAGTTTAGTTAGGACATTGCAGGCTTGTATCACCCGAGTGTCTGAAAAGTAAGATGATTTCGTCCTTCGGAAGGCAGGTTAAGCCGTTGTTGGTCCCGGCCACTTTCTAGTAGAGTGGTCGTTACATAAACCACGTCAGAGGCCGTAAAGCGGTTTAAACTCTGACACCAGCGCTTGTCGGGCCGCTAGGTCTTGCAGCCCGCATGATAAGAAGAAGAAGATTACTTATAAAAGTTAATGTGAACGCAATTGTTAGATTTAAATCTTTCCCAAACTCAAAGGTTTTGAATAAATTCTTTATAATTTATTGAAGGTGATATTCCACTAAGAACCATCAATCAAATCCATCCAATATTCAAAGGTTTTCGTTATCACATGTCTAAGCCACGATTACGACTGTGATCTATTGTTTTTTGTTTGTTTTAGTGATAATGAGAATTCAACAGATTATGAATAGTAACATTTTACATAAATACCTCCCGGTTGATGATTCAAGTTCCATTAACAACATGAAGAATATAACAAAGAAAAAAATAATACCATGTGCAAAGCCCAGAGAGATCATTCTAAAAACATGCACTGGACCATAACATTTCAGTTCGTGGAAAATTCTAGAGTTGTATGAACCTCCAATAAGACTCTTTTTTATCAGGAATAGAGCTTATTTTTTGTTGACTGAATGGTCCATTTAAAGTGGAAAAGTCGCTGTACAGTGCGGTTGTAATAATTCTATATCCTGTGGGAGCGGATGCGGTCCGAAGCCTATATTTTTGTAACTGACAGGGTCTAATGTACAGAACGTCTGTTTTGTATCTCTAATACTTCACGGCAGTTGGTAATAGGCTTTGTATTGGGAGAATCAGTGGTAGTTCAATCGGTAGAACTCTCAATCTGGTGACCAGGATTTGAATTCTGCCGGTCGACCAGTAGGTTATTGAGAATTTATATGTTACCGGCCAAGGCCTAGGCCAAACCGAGGTACAATTGTGTAAGACAATCTTCTTCAAATTGATTGTCATTATGGATAGTCCACTAAGAAAATTAGCCCGTTTGACAATTGAAATGGTACATATTTGGCTGTCAAATGAACACGATTATCTTGTTTTGTTGTTGACAAACAAAAACGTACGATTTCATTGTCAAACGGGCTAATTTGATTAGCCGAACAGCCATATGACAATCGAACTTGATGACGATAAGCGAATCCTATGTCTATGGTCTTACACAATACACCTCGGTTCTGGGTTGTCACGAAAATTAACCACGAAGGTTACGTATGGTGGTCACACTCGCCATAGCGTTGAGGAACGCTCTAAGAAATGACTAAGTATTTGTGCCCAAGGTAGGTATACTATAGGTGGTAGAGCTAATGCCGGGCTCGACTGTGGAGGTACCACCATCTTACTCGCAAATCCTCCCGAAGTTATTCAGGGGAGAGTAAGAGGACAGCTCTCAGGCAAAACCAGGCGGCCCACCATTGCCTGGGACCGATGGATGGCGGTTTATCCATCCCCAATTGCCAAGACTTACATAAACCAAACTGGTGACGGGCAGCAGCGTCACTGGTGCAAGAGTTTCGGCACCGCGCTCACCAACCCGCCTGCCCAGCGTGTGTGAGTATGGGCATTTCTTCCAGGAGGACCGCCAAGAGTGGTGAAATCCTGGAAAGGCCTATGTCCAGCAGTGGACGACACAGGCTGATGGATGGATGGATGGATTTGTGCCCAAAGTACGGCGTTAAAGACCTTATCACTTTAGTTAGGAGATTAAAATAGTTGGCGATAAGAGGGTGCTAGACGAATGTTGAATGGTTTAGTGACAGTCCACATTTGGAAACCTCGAGGATTAATCATAACGATGTTTATGAGCAATGCCCCTTTCTATGAAATACGCAAAATATAATTTAGACTTCCTATACTAATCGAGCCCAGGTTGTTCTTGAACAAGTAAGTATATGAGGCACAAAAAATATTTTTCATATTTCGCAAACAGAATCATTGAACCTTGATCCTGACCACAGCAATTCTCCAGTAATAATTTAGCTACATAAACGAAAGTGTTAGCGGGAGATTGCAAAATCAGATAATTTGTAATTTAACTAGGTCAAGTTAGCTCATAAACAACCAAACAAAAAACTACCGTGTGAAATTATAAACATACAGATTTTACGGTGACATATGTACCTAAAGTATGATTTCCCTGTTATTTTCGTATGAAATAGAAACAGTGAATTATTAAGAATATTCGCAATTCCCCCTACAACGTAGTAACGAAAATACCCAGGGTGTTTATCTTCATTGATCCAACAATGAGCAGACACTGAAAATACCTAAGCGTAAATAAAAGCAAAAGAATTATTCCTAAATCCATTACATTTCCTTGAATAAAAACCTATCTCAGGCTCATGATTAAATCATAAACTCGGTTTACGGGTGCTTTATTACAATTTGAACATTGGAATACCATCTTAATAATTTACAAACAAAAACGCAGGCAAATGAGCCCTTCGAGGAAAACAATGAAATGAAGTGACACAATATAATAATAAAATCTTTAAAAATGTTCTGAGAGTATGTCGTACGGTTTTACAGATTCCGGCGATGCAGTCATAAACAGAAACACAAAATAAATCAAATAGTATATTTTGCAAAATACGTACATAAAGTACACATTTTACTTCATTAAGAAACCAATGTTTGTTTAAATTAGGCAATTAAAATTATATAAAATTATACAATTGCATAAAATAAAAAAATAAAGGAATAAAAATATGATATATACATAATGCTATGAATATAAATTGATAAATAAACCATAAATTAATATTATGCATAATTCCACCCATTCTTGCCAAGAAGGTCTTGCCCTTAATTTAACTTAGCAAGATCATGTTTTTTTTTTTCATAAATCATTACGACATTATGCGCGGAAATCTCATGCTACGACGACTAGAACTTATTCATCTATATTATAGTGCAGCAAACTTATCTGACCCGGTGACGAGGACTGTCGCTTCTTGAATATAGAGGTCATTTTAGTTTGGCTTATAGGGTCAGACAAGCTCGTGGCGCTGTACAATGTAGATTGTACGCACTACACTGACAGGGTCCTTTTGGAAACCACAAGATGTTTTATGAGCCTTTTTCTTGCACAACTCAATCACTGGATTCCAAGTACTTGAGACTTTGAAGCAATCTTATCGGTTGGAAGTCTTATGTTTCTTGATTTCAACTGCTTTCCTTTACTCCTCCTTTACTCATGGCAGATGTTACTCTGCCGAAAATTGGGGAAAATGTAAAAAACAAACATGGTGAGTACTCCTAACAATGTTTGTATAATGTGCTTGAAAATATGCTTCGTTTGACGCGCACAATACTCGTACATAACTTTTTTCAATATTTTTGTAATGTTAAGTCAACGTAGATTTTTTTATTTATCCCGGGGCCGTTTCCCTCCATTACAAAATCAAAAAGAATGTCTTTTAACCCTCCTTCAACATATAAACGTCTGCAAAAGTGATTCGTATTTTTCTCCTTTAAGTTATTCACATCGATTACAAATACAAGTCCTTGACTTAGATCGGTAAGAAAACATTAAGGTCCTCTTTAACCTGGTTAACTCTAGTCATTGCAATCGAAAAAAGCGACTCGTGAATTTAGAGTTGTTGCAAATCTATTTTTATTGGACTACATAAGTAAGTTTCGACAATTTATAAATTATAGTAACTAGAACCAAACCGGTTATAATACGGAACCCTTGTTAAAACAATCTGAAATCAGATGTAAGTTATTACATTTTCATCATTAATGCTCTGAAAGTAAGAGGTAAATTCGATTTACAAACCTTAGGGAGGTAAGTAAATTTGAAAACCAAACCAGTGTCCCTTACAGTCACTAACTGGTAAGTCACTCGTCTAGCTAAATGACATTGGAAAATATCTTTTCTGCCTTTTTATTTTATTATTCTGTATTTTATTTTAATTATTAAGAAAAAATAAGACTTGCATATAAAAGGTGAATATACTAAATAAATATTAAAAAGATGTTTAAGAGTTTACACAACAACTAAATTAGTTTTATTTTTAAAACAATCACACTGGACAGTAAAACACGATTGCTCAAAAAAAAAGAAAAAGTCACATGAAAAGAAAATGGCGGCAATAAATTTATCTCGTTGAAAACGTTGTTGCAAACAAATTTTGGAAGTTTTTTTTTGTTTCCTCGCATTAGTGTTGAAAAGAAGGGTGTTACACGCTTTTGTAAGTGATCAATTTTACCCTAGAACTATAAGCACCCTCGCTCGCTTCGCTTGCTTGTGCGCCTGAATATCTCGGGTGCAATTGATAACTTACCCCCCTTGTACAACAATCTACTATTAAAGGGTTTTTACGCCTGCCGTCCAATTTCACAAAAACTCCCCATTTTATACGCAAGTCTTTTGCTCAAAACGCTTACAAAAACAAAAACGGTTGAACAGTTTAGGGTTGAAAATAGAAGCACCCAAAAGCTGATAAGAAAATTCTGTAGGCAGCTATACCGGAAAATATTTGCAATTTCATTTTGTTCCCCGAAATAAGTAATTATTTTACGGAAAGCTCGATTTTCCTGCTTTTTTCCGGCAATCTTCTCTAAATAAAAGTTTCAGCGAAATTAAAATTGAAAGCGGGCAAGCCGACGTTATTAACGCTGAAAAACTGTAAAATAAGGTATGTTTCAAATAAGGAAACGGATTGCTCATCAAGAAAAATGTGCTTAACGTTCTGGATTATTCAACTCTCGTATTTTCATTTCACCAACGATGTTACGTCCCAACCTGAGAAGGGTGAGCCTCGTCACCGTGCTTTGGGCACAAATACACGCTCTTTTAGGGCTGATTTCCTTCAGCATCCAGTAAGTGCTAGATAAGAATACCGTTTCTGATCCACGGACCAACTAACCGGCCAACGGGTTGATCCCTGGGAAAATTTTAGATTTTTTTATGCCCTTCCAACTAACAGTTGAGATTTACTCTCAGTTGGTCGGGACATCTAAGTGGTAATGGAACCACTGAATATCAAAATTAGACTTTGCATTAGTACCGTTAAAAGATGATTTATTTTTATACAGATTTTGTGACAGATGTCAAAGTATATATAGTGATAGATCACAGACGTATAGTAATAATTATATGTCTGTGTGATAGATACATATTTTTAATAAAGATTTTGCGACAAATGTCAAAAATGACAGATGATTTATATTTTATAAAGATATTTGGCAGATGTCAAAGTGACGGTTGTTTAATTTTTATACAGATGAATTTGATTAAATTGAATATTAATTTTATACATTATATAAATTTGAAAAACCTCTTACATGCTAGACCAGTAGGATTCGAATCCGGTTCTCGATACTAAGATTCCGGCATTGGATGCCAACTAAGCTACCTAATATTGTCCCTGTGAACATACCGTTACTGCGGATTTTACGAGAACAAAGTATCTCTCATGGGCGGTGTTAAGTAAATTACTATAAGTTTCAGATACTTACCATAAATACCAAAAGATTAAAGCTGTATCTCCGGCGTGTGGCTAGCACGTGTCCGAGATACAGCCTATATCTTTCCTACTTGCGTCCTTACGCATCGTTTGTGTGCGAGAGGACAAGTGTAATAGAAAGAAAATGTTTCGACGGCGCGTGCTAGATCCCCTGATCAGATACATAAGGTGACATTTATTTATGCAGCCAAATTCATACTGAAGGCTTGGTAAGTGCTCTATATAAATGTTAGATGATCCTTTTTGTGAAATTCGTAATTGTTCTTTTCGTGTTCTCTACAACCAGCCCAGCCCCGGGTCAATTATTATGGGACGTCAATAATTTATTTTGCGAAATTATTAACAAACATTTTCATACTCATCATTACATACTCATCCATCACTTAATAAGCCTCCAATTTGAATTTGGATACATAAATAAATGTCACCTCATACTGGGTGTTAAGATGATAACCGTTTTCCATAAAACAGGATGTTCTACCCATCAATATAAACAACTTTTACAATGGACTAATCTGTGAAATCTGTGCAGTAATCTGTGAAATCGCGAAAACAAAATCATCTGTTCAGTAGAAAAGTTAAATACCTACTCGAACTAAATATATTAAAAAGTATTGTTTTAAGGAGAAAGGTCTTGTAAAAGACCACGTCTCAGCGCCATACGTCATCACAGGAAGGATTCAGGATTATTGTATATTATTCCACTTTATTGTTTCAATAATACTACGGAATTCTTAAATAAACAATTATAAAGGCAATCGCAAATATTATTATCAGAGAAACGTTAAAAGGTTGATGGAAATAATCGGTAAAAGAAGACTACAAATAAAATCTGTTTATTTTACCTTGATTTCGTTTTGATCTCGTGTAGGCCTTTCAATAGCATTTATTTACTGGAAGGGGACCGATTCTGAGATTTCGATACTCGGTCTGGAGATTTTTTTGTATAGCAGCCCCATTGTTACAGAGGAAAAAATATGGGAAACTCATGATTTAACGATTGGGGTAAAATTACTAGGTTTATTTGGGAAATGCGGAGTCCAGGTTTTCGCCACTCAGTCACAAGGAGGCCACTTGTTTGTATAAATTTAAAGTACGATTAACCGATAAATTTAATTAAAACGTCCATAGGTTTCAGAATAGGTCCCCAATATTGAGAAACATAAACAGCTCGTTTACACTTACCATGATTTTCGATATAAGTGCACTTGTCCATAAAATCTCGGCATTTGGGTCACTCACTCACTGTATTGATTCAAACTCACTATATTGATGTTATGGCTGACTCGTTGCGAAATTACCACAGTATCGAAATAGTTGGAACTATCACTCACTCACTCATCAGCCGCTAAGTACTGGCCAGTTAGAAAACAGTTCACTGCACGTCACTGACCTTCTTTCTGTATTAAAAAAATAAAAATATAGTGATGTGCTGATGTGTTTTTTAGTATGAAGGAAAGGAAATAGGAGAGTTGAGAACCTTACAAACTGCAAGTTATGGTAATCAAAATGTCTTCAGCTTTCCCTGATATCGAATATGAAATCTTATTTTCTAAATACTCGTATGTGGAACCATTTCCACAAAAGTCGCAAATTTTTTTTTTTCGCCGAGGTCCGCTGAAGTCCCCTTTGGCAGGTAAGGGGCATTTTAAGCTTATAGTTTATACGTTAATTTATTCTTGTCGATGTTGAAAAAATAAATAGTCCCTTTCCATTAAGTAATTTTCGTACACTTCGAAATTAAATAACAATATCCCTAGAATCTTGAATAAGTAGTTAGCCTAATCTAAAGTAGTTTGTTACTAAAATGACTAAGCTTATCATGGTCAAAAATTTAACATGAAACATATAATAAAATATAAAAAGTAATATGAAATATACACAGCAATTTAAAGCTTCGAAATAATTGTGCCAAAAATAGTTTTCAAAACAAAATAGATACCTATGTCATATTTTCGACGTAAACTTGTTACAGTCCTAGTAAAAGCAACAGTTGTAAAATGTTTGGACTGTTTTTAATTGCCATGAATTTGTTTAACAGAGCACTTCTCGCCTCTCCGACAAAAGATCAAAATGAAACTATAACACTTCTGGTAACACCGGCCTTCGGGCCTGTGTCTATTATTGCAGGGATTAGGTTGCGTTTTCTGGTGGTCGGCATAAACAACTTTGGCTTTTTAATGAGAGCTCGATTGGATAAAACAGAATCAAATCTAAAGCTAGGGCCAAGATAGGAATTTTCTATATTTTTTACAAATGGATTAATCCCATCGCAAGAAGATACAAATTAACATTAAAAATATCATACCCAAGTAACCAAGGAAGCATTTTAACAAACGAATAGTAAACTGATGTAGAACTTAAGGTCCGTTTAAACTCATATATAAGTTCACCGAGCATCTTGAAGCTTTATATTGGCATTTCAAAACCACTTTGATGCTTTACGCCGTATAACAGCGGGATTACGGCATATTAAAATGCTTTTGTAAAGCCTTTAGTTTTGGTGCGGCAAACTACAACGAAGCTATACAGCTCTTAGCTGTTTTCAGTGCGTTTGGATCTACAATAGCATTTTTAAGTAGTAAATAAATGCTTAATGCTTTTTATTAGCATAAACATGAACCATTATAATGCCACGCAAATCCGCTATACAGCTTTCAGCTGTTTTTAGTGCCTTAGGGTCTACAATAGCAATTTTAATTAGTAAGATAATGCCTAATGCTGCTTAATGGCATAAACTTGTACCATTATAATGCATCGTAAATCCGTTATGCAGCTTTCATCTGTTTTTAGTGCTCTTTGTTGTGTAATAGCACTTTTAGGTGGTAAGTAAAAGCCTAGTACTGCTGAACAGTATAAACGTGAGTGATTGTAATGCTTGCATTTTTAAAGATCAATCGAGTGCTGTTGTACAGCTCACAGCTCTTTAATCAAATACACGTGAGTTATTGTAATTCTTAAAGCTGTATATACATTCATTTTACTGTATTCGTTAAACCATTTGTCGGCCATATTGGAGAAATGCAAATATTACAATATTATCAAGAAAACAACAGCATTATTTTGTTTGGTGGACGTATAGATATTATATATTATTAATTTAATTGTGTGTGTGTTGCCGTGTATGTTTGTGTAACTATGTGCTTACAACAGAATTCGTTTGTGATAATATTGTACGTGTAATTTAATATAGGTATAAATAAGTCCAGCATATGGTTTCGTAAAATGTTGAAAAAGTCGTTTAAAATGAGGGTAAGAACCGGAGGAATCAGGCGAAAAATTGCAAAGGAACATGCAAAAATTATGATGTCTTCGAATCCGATCAATGCACAACAAAACGATTCGTGCGAAGTAAGTTGTAGCAATATTATAGAAGGTTCCGTAGGTCACCAAAATCAAGTAGGCTCTGTCAACATTGAATATACACATGACACGGAATCCTCGTGTTTTGAAAAATCTTTTATTGCGAATAATGAGAATATCCAAAGAAATCGTGTTTTTTCTTGTCCGGTTGATGCTGAAAATGTAAGACCTGAGAGCTCCGATGAAAGTGAAGATGACAGTGATATTGATAAATATATAAAATATTCTTCATTTCGTGCAAATATAAGAAGATGGGCTATTGAAAGAAATATTAATCAAATAGCGTTAAAAGATCTCGCGAAAATTATGAATGGATTGATTCCGGAAATATTACCTAAGGATCCAAGGACCATTTTAAAAACACCTAGATTTGTCAATATAAAAAAAATTGAAGGAGGCGAATATTGGCATAACGGAATTACTAATAATTTAACTTTGTTATTGGAAAACTGGATAGATGTTCCAGAAAATATATCTTTAAATTTCAATTTTGACGGTTTGCCAATTTTTAAAAGCACAAAGAAAGAATTTTGGCCAATACTCTGTAACATATCTGAAAATCCTAACATTAAACCTTTAGTGATTGGAATTTATTATGGAATTGGGAAACCTAAAAATTTAACAGCTTATTTAGAAGATTTTGTCAGCGATGTTAGTAATTTATTGAAAGAGGGAATTACACTATCGCAAAATTCTAAGAAGAAAGTTACAGTCAAGATAAGATGTTTTATTTGTGACTCACCTGCCAGAGCTTTCATAAAAGGTAATCATGTTCTTAATTATCCGTGTGTTGTAAAATTTATTTATGATAGTCTAAATCAAAAGAAACCATTTGATTGATTTTTGAGACAATTTGTCAGTAATGTGCTTCGTTATGCAGGCACAATAGAGTTCGGTCGCGTTTTGCTGAGAATATATAATATAGAGTTGTTTAAACGCCTAGCATTAAATCTTTTCATTTACAAAATATTGTTTTTATTTAATACATAATTGTTTTACTATCCTTTTTGTAACAGCTCTCTATAGATATCAAAAGTTTAGAAAACATCGATTTGACGTAAACTAATAAAGTCCATAAAGGGCAGTATTTATTTGATATGAAATTACACTTAACCCTCTACGACTGACGTGGCCTAATTTTTACAATTCTGCTGACGTGGTTGTCTACCAGACATATATCTGTTATCTAGTTATCTACCAGCGATCGCTCCCAGGTCACTAACGAACGCATGAGCACGCGGTGGGAATATACCAAGAACGCGGGAATCATAAATTGAAAAGTAAGAACGCAAGACCAGTTTTTTGATTTTGCGGTAACTGTCAGTCTACCACGTCAGTCCCAGAGGGTTAATAAATACGGTGATTAATGGACGGTCGTCTGTGTTCGAAAATCGTCGTAAACAGCCAACTGTCTCTTTTCAAAAGCCGATGTGCATTATTTATCGCCGGGTACTGTACTCGTATTACAGGCAATAGGAGTACCTGGTTTTGTAGAACTTTTTTACAATAACATTTATTTTTATTTTTTCAGGGGTTTGTAACTTCAACGGAAAACACGGCTGCATGAAGTGTGTTACTGTAGGTGAATATTCTCACAATTCACACACAGTTACTTTTCCTGATACAAGTTGTTCCGAGAGAACAAATGATGGGTTCCGAAATAAACTTTATGGGGCGCACCATAAGAATGATTCTCCTTTGCTTAATCTTCCAATAGATATGGTAAAGGATTTTCCGGTTGGTGATTCACTGCATTTAATTGACCTTGGAATTATGAAGAGGCTACTAGTTGGATGGCGTGATGGTAATTTTGGAAAATTTGTAACGAAATGGCGTGCTAAAGATATTGGAGTAGTGACAAATTTCTTGAACACGTGCAAGTTACCATCTGAAATACATCGAGCAGTGCGAGATCTGGAGTATCTGGCATTTTGGAAAGGATCTGAATATAGAACTTTTTTGTTCTATCTTAGTATTATTATACTTCCAGATGTGCTCACAAGCGCCGTATTTTCACACTTTCTGAAGTTGTACTGTCGTATTACAATTTGTTCAACTGAATGTCATCTGCATTTTATGCCATTAGCTCAAGAACTGCTTCAAGATTTTGTCAAGCAATATAAAGACTTTTATGGAGTGGACTACGTTACTAGCAACGTGCACAATTTAATTCACGTAACTGCAGAGGTTGAACTATTTGGACCTTTATACTCTTTCAGTGCTTACCCTTTTGAGAATGAGCTATATAGTATCAAACGATTACTGAGAGATGGAAAAAATCCGCTATCACAAATAGCAAACAGAATAGCTGAAGCCACGACAGACTTTAGTGTTAAAAATCCCGAGTTAAGTGAAAAACCCAATTATCCGTTTCAAATGGCAAGTAGGAATAATTGTAGAGTACTTCATTTACAACAATTTAAAGTTTCCTCAAAAGTAAAAGACAGATATGTATTGACAATTGTCAACGACATAGTTGAAATCAATAATATAGTTGAAGAACCCAATGGAATTCGTATTATTGGCTTAAAAATAAGTAACAAAGAAGATGTGTTTACGTATCCCGTAAAATCTTCACATTTACACATTTACAAAGTGAAAAATTTTGATGGTAGCAATTGTAATATAGTCCTTGATCCTAGAGACCTAAAATGTAAACTAGTATGTTTGCATCATCATGAATACTTATATTTCATACCACTATTGCATACGTACCAATAAAAAAACTATTTTAAGTAGGTACTTGAGTTTTTTATTTACGTAGATTTAAGAGTAATCAACGATTTCTTTTGCATGTTATAAATTTTAATAAAAATTAACAAACGAACCAAAATTTTAAAAATAAATTGGTATTGACAATTATTGTCATCTATCTACCGCTATTTAGTTTTTGTAAGTATGACTTAAAACCGTCATTCCAAAATATAGAGATTTAAATCTATCTTTTGTCACTAAACTTCCCTAGACAAAAGGATGAAAAAAAAAATGACAAATTAAATTTTACTATAGCTTCTTTCGGCGGTAGAACGCTGGCCCCATAATCTTGAGACCCAGGTTCGATCCCCGGTCGGGCATGCACCAATGAGTTTTTCGGAATTTATGTACTACTTACCACTGAACGGTGAAGGAAAACATCGTGAGGAAACCCGCATGTCCTAAAAAGCGTGTATTTGTGCCCGAAGAACGGCGATAGGGCTCACCACCCATCACGTTGGGACGTAACAGTCGTTGGTGAAATGCGGGTTTTGCGATTCATAGTTCACACTCGGGAAAACCTCTGACACCCCCTCGGGGATTCATGTCATGAGGGTATATATTCTTTTGATAAAGATTTTAATTATTAGACGGACAACCTAATCGAATCATGCTAGTGTTTTAACCATTGTGTAAATTTTAACTATAAACAATGACACTTGCAAGTTTAAATTATTTTATGAAAATTAACTCAATATACTTCTTTTTTTAATCATTTCCTTACTTTAAATATATTCGATATACAAATTCAAATCAGACTTATTTAGCGAAGACATGTACGGGATGATTTTGTTGTCTGACCATACTCTGAGGGGTGCTTATGTAGGTCATACTACAACTTTTACTATGGGATCAACCCCAAAAACGCGCAAAAAAATAAAAATCCTAGATAGACTTTTCACATTATCTTTACTATAAGTACTTAGGGTACTTTAAAAACAAGAAACATCCTTCTCAAAACATTTATTGATATAATCCTAGATACTTTTCACATAATATTTACTATAAGTACTTAGGGTACTTTAAAAACAAGAAACATACTTCTTAAAACATTTATTGATATAATCCTAGATAGACTTTTCACATTACCTTTACTATATGTACTTACAAGATCTTCAGGGATCGGAGTGATTTGCACTTGGCATTAACGTACACATTGGCGTATAATAATAATGACAGAACAGAGCGTGCAAAAATATCTGGCACACTTTATTCAAAGATAATTTGTAAGAGAATATTAAACAGACTTTGTAAGAACGAAGATGTAGATGTACCACCTTTTAATAAATGAAAAAGATTTATAGAACACATTTATACATTAATTAACAAAGACCACCTTCCATATAATCATCACTCATATTATTGCATGCTTTCTCCTCAATTATTTCTTTGTACTCATCGTTTGGTGCAATTTCAGTTTCTATTTCATCATCATTTGGTTGTCTTTCATTTCCACTCTTTTGTTGTTCATCTAAATTATCCTTATTCTTGCGACCTCTCTTAGAAGACATCCTAAGATTTTTCATAGATTTCCGTTGCTTCGAATTTTTCGTAATAATCTTGAAAAATTTTTCATTGTCTTGTACAGTATATGTCGGATCCCATGTTTGAATCATACCATGAAAGAATTTCAAAACGTTCTTGTAGTCTTTAAGAGCAACTTTCGACCTATCACCTCTACTTCCACCTGCCCATGAACAGTTGCAAAGGTAATCCCTAGTAAATAAAATATCTAGTAATTTATAAGCACAAGTTTTTCCTTCGCCCTTCGAAGCTGAGCACAAGAACGACAAATGTCTTTGTAGTTTATTTTTTTGTGCTCTATCTGCCAGTAATTGGTCCAATGATATAAGATCTCTTTGATTTTCGATGGGTTTTAGTGTAAAACTTTCGTTATCTACAGGGTTTGCATCTTTTAACAAAGTAACGCTTGGACTCTCTTTTATCTCTGCAAGTTGTACAGATAATTCCTCTAACTGCACAGATTGCATGGCCAATTTTTGAGCGATTTTCTGCTGGTTTTCAAGAGTTATCGCTTGAATTTGCAGCATATTGTCTATTTTATCGGAAAATATTTTTTGGTTGTTTAAAATTTTGTTGAAGTTCAAAGTTTCTTCGCTTATTATCTGAACTACGTTTTCAAAATTAGTAGTGTTTTCAGAAGCTGTAATCTTATTATAATCCGTTTCCGTACCCGGGATTTCTTGATTTTCATCGCATCGATTTTCATCTTGATTGCATATCTGAAAACAATATAATAATTGTTTTATACGTACGAAAATTTGATTATCCCAGTTAGCCCCTCGAAGAGAAAAACTTTTGTTGCGTCGTCAAGCCAAACCTCAAACCAAATCGGCTGAGCAGTAAGCTGTTAATATAAATTAAATTATATTCTGACAGCAAAATATGGAGAAGATTACATGACCAGCAATGTGCATAATTTGACACATATTGTTAATGAAGTTCGAAGATTGGGAAAATTGCAAAGTTTTAGCGCATACGTTTTTGAAAACAAATTATGACCCCTAAAAAGAATGATAAGACAGGGTATAATCTATAGCAACATCAAGGTGACAACAAACACACCACTAAAATGGTAGCGCCTGAAGCCTTATACTCCATAATATTTCCATAGATAGATATTATGTATTATATATTGGTATACTCGATGACAGCCGTAGCGACAGCGGAGCGGCGCACAGTGACCCGAAAATTGGGTTTCATAGACATTTTCATTTTATTTTATATGTGGTAATTTTTTTAGTTGCATTTGCTTTAAAAATCTATCAATATGCCTAATAATGTAAGAGATATTGAATATAAGTGCAAACTGCTAACACAGAATTTTGTTATTTTTATTTTGCATGGAGTTGACTTTAAAATTGGTAATAACTCAGCCCGAGCACAATTGCTCCGTATTTTCTCGTAGGTGAAATTGGCATACTTCACAAATTAGGCAAAGCTGCGCGATAAAAAAAAATATACTTCATTATTGGTGATTTATTTTATGTATAGGTCTATGAAACCCAATTTCCAGCTCACTGTGCGGTGCGACGAGCAATGAGTTAAAATGTATAGATTTATATTGAACTCGTTGAACTGTTCTCGATGACGGCGGGCGCGGCGAGCGGTGCGATGAAAGGCCATACGTGACGACGACGCCGCACCTCGCCGCCGTGCCCCCCGCCGCTCCGATATTTTGTACGTATGACTTCACTTCACACAAAGCATTCTGACTTTTATAGGAAATAAGTAAATGAAAAAGAAACTCACCAATACACACTGGTTTGCAAGATCATTAAATCGTTCATCTTCAACTATTTTACTGTTTTTCTTAATCGTTTTTGTTTGGTCCTCGTCGGTATCAGTGCAGGAAGACATGATATTTAATTCTCTTTGTGCCTCGCTATATGTCATGTTGCTTCTTTTAACAGTACACTGCATACTCAACCAATCTTCACGTGGAGACGAGTCTTCATTTTTTATAAGTTTTTCGGCCCTAGTCCTAGGCCACAATAACTCTCCACCCCTCTCCCAATTTTCTGGGACACAGCTGAGCCGAAACTTGCCCCTTTCAAGGGTCTGAACTATCTTAAAGGGCATCGTCTGAAATTAAAACAGTAGTGTAAGTATTACCTATTTAGCAACCCGGCATAATCATAGAACATATTTCTTTACTATAAAACCATCACTTTGAAATTAGAATCAGGAACAACAACTCATGAGATGCATGCGACATTAAAACATATTAATGCTATTCTTCCAATATTATTTGTATGTCAACAAACATTCACGAACTGTCTGACAAACCGACAAATAACGGATCAGAGCGCCCGCGCAATGTAAATGATTTTGAATAACAATATTACCCTGTATAACAGCTATCTATAATAAAACAATATCATGCGCGAAGAAGAGCAATTTATTTTGATATCGAATGCAACTGGTTAAGTATGGCTGTGAGCGGCACGAGCATACGCACGCGCGGACGACACGTAACTGCTGTGCTGAGCGAGCGAGTTGAGTGAGTCACTACTTGACTAAATGGTGAGTTTGTTATAGTTCAGTAAGTGAGGGGGGTGCGGGCGTATTATAAGAAATCTTTTCGTGCCAAGAAGCTTGTCTGAGACTGTTTTAATTATAAGTTCTAAGATTCAACAGAATATAAAATATGACGTCTAAAATTATGAATTTATAATACAGCTTTTACAATTTAACATAATAATAATATAAAAGTGTAAAATTACTCATTTTACCCGGTTACTTCCAGAAATACCAACATAACGATATGTAAAACTAGGCCATAGATTGTTTACTAACTTCCTTTACCAAGTGATATCAAAGATTCCCCTAGATAGCGCTGTGGTAAAGAAATAAAACACTAGTCAAATTTCTTATTTTGCACACGCTATACGGGCACAGAATCTGGCATTTTTTTTTCACCGCACTCTAGTTATGTAGATAATGCGTTCAAAAAGCCTTTTTATCAATTCTTGACAAATGGTAAAATCTGAAAAGGGTTTTACTGTTTTGCTCAAGGATCCCCAAAATTGCGTTCAAATAATGGCACTATTTCAGTCAAAATCAAGTCTACTGGCATACCGGTGAACCCGTATAAAACTACTTTATAGACAATGGCACTACAGTGGTTCATCAAAAGTCTTCTCTCTGTCCTCTGGCTTAATAATTGTTCACGTGTGAGTATTAATACTGCTGGTGCCATTTATAAGCTTTTATAAAGGCTCACCGGGCTGCTATAGACTGACACCATTTTGTTTAATATTTTATAACCAAAAAATATCATCATTCGGACCTTTTCTAAAAGCAATGGACCTATGTCATAATGATTTAACTTAATTTAATACTGCCCAACCAACACAATTGTGTTAATTATGCAAAATTCATTATATACTAGGAATACACAATTGTTTTGGTTGTTTCAGACATATCTTTATACAACATTTTATATCAAAACCACTAAATATCGAAGGCGTGTGAAAAATTTTAATGAAACTTATATAGACATTTACGGTAAACTATATTGCGCGGTAATATTTGAAGGCATGAAGTAACAGAAGAGTCAAAAACTTACCCAGTATTATAAATGTTGTTTTGGTGCAGACAAATATGTGTCACTCACTCAGTTGAGACAGCCTGTTTGACAGTCTTTATCCATATTATATTGCGAGACAACTGTTAATTGATGATCAAATTTGTGCCGTTGTTATTAAAGGTGTTTTTGCAATGATGTAGGGTTTATTGAAGTTCTAACTGTGAACACTTAAATAGCTCCAATAATTCTTTTACTACTTTCTAATGCTACTCTAATGCTTTTGTAATGCAATTAACATCTTTATTAACAATAATATTGCTAGTAAAATGCTTCTGTAATGCTATTGACAACTTCATTGTCCGTAGTAATACTTCTTTAATGCGATTGGCAACTTCATTGACCATAACAATGCTTCTTTAATGCGGTTGACACTTTCTTTGACCACAATAATGCTAATATAATGCGCCTGTAATGCAATTAAACAACTGGTGACCCTATTTAGGATCTAAAGCAGTAGAATTTGTGCCCAAATAAGCATTACAGTAGCCGTATAAACGTTTATAATGCTACTATAGAACTAACTAAAAATGCCAAAACGATACAGAAATGCTGTAAGTCGGCCGTAATACTGCTTCGATGTGTTACTTGGGTATTTTCTTTCCCGGTTCAGAGCTCACTCATCACATCCAAATTTACTCTCCTTTTGCGTTTCTTACTGCTGGAGCAGTACTGTATTGCGAACCTTAAATCACAAATTTCGCTGACATATGTATATATATATACTCAGGGAAAATTTACCGGCTGTAAATGGACTAAAAGACTCTAGTTATCATACTGAAAAACATTCCTAAATAAATAAAAAACTGGACTTGCCCATACAAAACTTGCAGTTAGTATGGAGTGTTGAGCATTTTTTTAATTTGCGCGGTTATATTTCTTCGGATAGTCGTTCAGTATAGATATCCCAAATCTGAGAGTTATTTGATTTTATATTTACTTGTATAAAACGTGTTTTATTTACTTTAAGCACCTAAACATATTTATGGGATATATAAAACATATTTAGTCATTTTAGATAAACGGGGCGGTAAGTAGGTACATATCTTCACAGCATTAATATAAGGCTCAGGGATACTAGGGAAGTAAAATCTATAGTATGCTTAGGTACACTACAGTGAAACCAACTTCTGTTGTCCTTGGGCATGCACAACTACAGTGTGACAAGGATCTAAATGAACGTGGCGAAAAACAGAACTAACCAATCCTTAATATAAAACGTCACATTTTGACAGTTCGCCGCTTTGTACTAGCGTAATCACGCCATTGTAATCACGTTCATTTAAATCCTGTGGCACTGTATTCTCTGCAATAGAAAGTAGTGGCACCGTGAGACTGCAAATGGCGGCGAACTTTAGCGAAATTTTCATTCTCGCAATGGGTGGAGCCGTTAAAAGTATTACACTGTTGCCTCTAGAAATAGGTTCTCCTTTCCATCATTCTTAATGCCTTACCTACACAGAATATTAATGAACACTAGAAACAAACTTGAGTGCTTTTAAAGTTTAACGATTACAATAAGAGCTTAAACTGCAAAGTCGCTATTGTTCGCTCGTTTTACAATCACGTTTTTCAGATTTAAAATTAGGTCAAGAATTTTAAATTTTAAGATAAATGATTGAAACGACACCTTGTATTTTTTATATTTTAAGAAAATGAAAAATGTATTTTTGTATTTCAATACTCGTCTGACCGAATTTAACCTTGTCAGTCAGTATTAGAAGTAAAAACTCGCGAAAAAACTACATAATAAAACAAAATAAAAAATTAGAATAGCTGGCAAAATTTACCTCAAAATAAATATATTGTAAATATCTATTGTTAAAACCCATCGATGAAATTTCATCGATGTTAAAACCCATCTAATAATAGTATTCAGAGAGTGCCGAATTGTTTGTAAGGCGCATTTTAGTTTTTTGTCGCCTTAATGTTGTCTACGGGATTTGTTGTTATGTACCATAATATTTTTAGGGTCCCATACCCGTATTATGTGGTGGTACTGAATCCTTAGTGCACGAGTCCGACTCGCACTTGGCCAAATTATAGTGACATGGCCACCGCGCCGAGACGACGAGTAACCATTCATCAAATTCGCGTCAAAAACCATACCAGTGACACTAACTTGCTCCTACCTCAATAAATACTTATCGGGTCAACATAAAATCAAAGAGACCTGTCTCCTTAAGGCTATGAAGCCGTTGGAAGCCAATTGTAGGCCGAAATAATCAGGAAAGCTCTTCTAAATCCAGATTAGTGATCGACCCGACCTACAAAAACTAGGTCGAAGCAAGTCGCAGCATAATTAGATTAACCTTAGTGTCAGTTGTACGTACAAATAAATGTTATCATAAAAAAAATGTATTTCATATTTTCTTTGGTATTGCGGTATTTTCACCGCGGTACTAAATTTTAGTTCAATGGGCAAAGTCATTTCCGAATGCCAAGGAAGATTTTCGTTTTTGCAGTCTAGGCCTCGGCATACAGGGAGCAATGCGTTAGAGATTAACGTAATTTCGAAAAAAGAATGTTTTTGTTCATAGATTCTGATTGTCCAAGCTGAACCCATGCTTTCTGACTTATAAATCTCAAAGTCATTGAATTTGGCCAATTTGGGCATTGTTTGAAATTAAATGAAATTTAGGTACATTATATACACCAAAACAAATGCACAAAATAAATTTGTGCTATTAATATGAATTAAATAAAATACTTGCAAAAACAATTGGAATAAATATTAAATGTAATAAATACAACGAAGTTCATACATAAATAAAAAATAAATAAATACGAATACTTAAAATAAATAATAGTATGCCTGCCTAGCTTGGCGCATTCGATTAGTCTTTCTAAAAAGATGAACAAATATATTGTTTCTTCCAAAAGTAGGTACATATTTTACTTAAATTAAGCAAAGGGATAAAAAAGACACAAGGTAAAAAGTCAAAGAACAGTTTCAGATGTGTTTTCATTTTGGCTGTATTATAAATAGGTTATAAATTTAACTCCTTCTTAAGAACTTGCGAACCTAGGTGGAATTTCAGCAACAGCTCTTGAAGAACAATGGGCGAAAATATGAAGGAAATTATTCTAGACGGAGATAAAATATTGTTGGTGGAATAACCTCAATTTGTAAGGTTGCGGAGGTCAGCGGACAGTCTCTGCAAATAGGACTTGACTCCGAATAAGGATGGATGACTCCGGCAGTCAATGCACAATCTTTATTTAAATTAAATATGTTACTTTTACATTTAATATCCACTAATATTATTTACTAATGGACGCCCATGACTTCGTCTGCGTGGATTTGGGATATAAACAGCCTGTTGTACACGTTAGGAACCCGTTTTACTCCCCGTTTCACCCCTTTACGGGGTGAATTTCGAAAAATACTTTTTAGTGCACCTCTTCACCACATGTTCCATTTTTTTTGTATTTAGCTACTTAGGCTGAGTGTTATCAGTTACAGAACTGGTTTATATATAGAAGAATTGAAAGTCAGTTTGTTTGTAAGATTAGAACCCTTTACTGTACAAGCTGTCCCGCTGGACAAGTCCGCTTAGTGTTAGAACCATTGGTAAATGTATATATTTTATTAGATATTATTTTATTGCGTAAATTCTGTTTGTATTATTATTTTTATTTTGGTTCGTAAACGAATTTACTTTTACAGTCCCAACTATAGAGGATCGTGATGAAACTTATACAGCTAAAGATAAAGATAATATATTGAGTATCGATACATAAATATCTCAAAATAAAACCATATAATCTACTGTTCAGATTCATACTGAACCTCTTTCACAAAGACCCGCGCAATTAAAAATATATTGGACCTGCTAATACAAAATTCAAAGTAGGTTTTAAAAAAATGTGTTAATTCTGCAGTTTTGTTTATTTATGTCAGTCGTGTAGTATCATCAGTAGATTATGTGGTTTTATTTGAAGATACCTGTACATTTACATCTGGTACGGGCTACTTTTATCTTATAAAGTAAAAATTAATCTGTTGTCCTTGGGCATGCACATGACAACAGGGTCACTACGATGGTAATAAAAAAACCGCATCCAAACCCGTTGAGTGGTTCTCGAGTTAAAACGGAACATTCATACATACAGACAAACATACAAAAATCTAAAAATGTTAGTTGTGGCTTTAGTACAATACATTCCATTTAAAATTTTCAAAAAGTATTCATTGTACAGACACGTTTGTTTAATTACTTTATTATCAGTATATACTTAGATATAGACAAAATTAGCCCTTAAAACGAAGTAATTAAGGGTACACCTAGAAACATTAACCTTTTATTAAATCTTAAAATTATATCCATTGCAATACAGACCGTAACAAAATACGATAAGAGTGATATCACCTTGCAATTATCATCAGCTATATCTCCTTTACTAATTAAAGTAAATATGTACATACTGCTCAAGCAAACAAAACAGTTATTTACTCCTAAATAGCCTTATTTAATTAGGAAACCTTATGTTTTTCCTCTCATTAGCCAGAGAAATAAGGGTCAATATTTCACTAGGCTACCAAACCACAACAACTTTGTTAAGCCCACGTGCCACGGAATAAAGAGCTTTATTTATAGGTTATTAGTGCCTCATAAGGGGTCTACGTGATCGTGGTTTTTGTAAGGCTATTTATTTTATTTCCCTGTGCAACGCTAGAGTCACGTAGATTCTCGGTGTCCTTCGATTTTCATAGTTGTGGTTTTGTTCGACGATTTTCCTTTAGCAAAACCGGGTTTTTCTCCGTAATGGGGTTACTCTTCGCAGTTCTACTATAATTCTGGTTCCCTAAAGTGTCCATTAGGTTAGGAGAATTGTTAGAAGTTGCTAGTTGAGCTACCTCTACAATTCAGATTTCTACTTTATTTATATTTTTGAAGGGTATTTAAAGTAAAACTCAAATGTCGCAACTCTTAAATTTGAGTGTGTTTATGGCAGACCTAGGCTTGTACGATTTTTTTAGAACATGCCCTTATTGTAGATAGAAGCTCTTATAATATAATATACCTATACATTATTATGTATTAAATGTATGTCACAGTTAAAACCCAAAATCAGTTAGAACCCGTATGCCATACAAAAAAAAATACAAAAAAGGTTGCGACGACGAGCGAAGCGAGGAGGGGCGGTTGGGTTGACATGTTAATACGTTTAGGAGCCGAGTGAAGCGGGGCGGAGCGAGGTGACCCCCGAAGTTTTGTATGGCAATAACTAGATAACTATCTAGATCTAACTGATTTCGGGTTTTATTTTAACTGTAACATATATATGTATATTGTATACATATATATGTCACAGTATTGTAGGTATCCATAAGCTAGGCTTGTAGACAGGGTAAACAAAATATTATTCTATTTAGATTATCAAAAAATATTGGACACGTATTTTTTCTTTTGTCAATCAATTAAAAATGACAGAGATAAAGCGCGTCAAAGTTTGGGAGTGGAGGAAAATGACGTCACTTCTAAGTAAAATTGTACCTAGATGTGACGTCACGCGGAGCTTCAGCGGGCTATATCTTCATCCATCCATCAGCCTGTTTCGTCCACTGCCGGACATAGGCCTTTCCAGGATTTTCAGGCTGTGCTCCTGAAAGAAATGCCCATACTCACACACGCTGGGCAGGCGGGTTGGTGAGCGCGGTGCCGAAACCCTTGCACCAGTGACGCCGCTGCCCATCACCTGTCTGATTTATATAAGTCCCGGCAATTGGGGATGGATATACCGCCATCCATCGGTCCCAGGCAATGGTGGGCCGCCTGGTTTTTTGCCTGAGAGCTGTCCTCTTACTCTCCCCCGAATAACTTCGGGAGGATTTCCGAGTAAGATGGTGGTACCTCCACAGTCGAGCCCGGCATTAGCTCTACCACCTAACAATATACTCTACCTACAATATCTTCATCATTGTTTGTTTAATTGAAAAAATAAAAAATACGTGTCCAATATTTTCTGATAATCTAACTGACGGACTAATAAAAAAAAATTTGTTATCATGCCTTCATTCAACTGCTTATTTGGGGGTTGCAGGTTAAAATCTCGTAGGGTATATTAGTGTTCAGTCGGCATGTTAACCTGTAGGTTAATTTGTACTCGAAGTACTGCAATAGGGATAACCTCTCATCATAAAAAAATTACCGCCAAGTGGTTCGAGTACTCGACTACTAGAGGTCGCGGATCCAAATCCCCGCCAAAGTGGAGTCGACCATGCGCACGCTTTATATCCCAGCGAAACTACCAATGTAATCAATTAAAAATCATTAACTTCCCGAGTGTTCTCTTGTGTGGATATTGATTATAGGCTGTCCGAGATATCATGATATGGGTGACAGTTCGTAATTTTCCGTTTCACCTATACTACTCACACCATACTACATACACTCAGGCACAAAAGAAAATAATAGGTTTTAGAAATAATGTAAATAATTATTGCAAAAACAGAATAAATAATGCCTCTATAAATCGGAACAAAAATCTCAGTACATTCGTTAAATTTAACGAATAAAATATATTAAGTAAAATCTTTTTGCTTAATTTAAGTCTTTTTGCAACTTTATGCGTGGATCAGAACGCTTACCCATAGGTACTGACACTACATAATCGAAAATATATCGATGCACCGGTGCGGCTATCATATAGGATCGCGTTGATCGCGTGAGTGTATCTTGTATGCGGTTTGTGTTTTCGTTGCGGTTGCTTTACGTGCTATTTGTTTTGACGTTTGTTACAGTTTTTGTTGATTTTTTGTTTTGTTATTGGTAAAATTCCGAGAAAAACAAAAAAAAACTTTGAACTCTCAACCTCTGGAGTTATTGGTTACTTTAATTTAATTAATTTAGTAATTAACAAAAAATAGTTTGGATAATCAAAGATCCATCAAATAAAAAATCGATTTGATAGCCATTGTTAACTTTCTCGATACTAAAAAAAACGATTATATTTCGTTAGGGTACATCACTGTAACTGTCAACTTTGAACTGCCACCCATATCATGATATCTCGGACAGCCTATAATTGTACAGTTTTCTAATTGATCTTGGTTTAGGACTAGATATTTAGTAACTGACGTGAATAACTTAAAAGGAAAAAACACTCATCACTTTTGCAACGTTTATGGGTTCAAACACGGTAATAAAGCTTGGTTTATGATTTTATAACAGTTTCAGCAACATAAATAAAAAAACAAAATTTAAAATAGAATTTTCGTATTTTAATAAAATTTATACACATTGTTGAAATTGTTATAAGATGATGAAAAAGCAAAATTTTTTTCAACACACTTGCTTATAAAGTGGTCCTTATTGCAGAGTTATTAGGGTCATAATGCAGCATATTAAACACAGGTGCTTTTTACTTTACATTATCGCACTAGTAGATTTTGCGAATAAATTAACTGTCTCAGTTAAAATATAATAAATAATCATTTAATTTTATCAAATTATTTATTTTTATCAACAAATTAACTCAAATTTTTGCTCTAAATACAAAAATATTCAGTTTCTTAATATTTAATATTTGGCTGTTTGGCAATATTTGGCTGTTTAGCGGATGCGTCAGTGCTTCTATTTCCATCTGCGCAAAAAACAATCTCTCCTTCGCCATTTTTCAAAGAAAATTGAAAATGTTGTTTCGATTATGTGGAAAAATAAGACAGTGAAATTTCATTATTTTTACTTGCAAGTGTGTTGAAAAACGTCGTATAAAACGCGTGAGCATTAGACATTACACTCTCGGCTCCATTACGGCCTCGCTGTTCGGCTCGGGCTGCAATCCCGCCTCGACTGTAATGTCCAACGCAGCTCACTTGTATCATAATGTACTATTACCAAGTTTGAACAAATCAACGTTTGCAAACGTGACTCGACATTTTTTTCCTCTTAGTTATTCACATCGCATACAAAATACTTACACCTCGACCAAGATCTGTTGGAAAACATTAAGGTCTTCTTCAACATGGTTACTCTAGGCCTACCATGAGTTTTGGTCACGATACACGCGTTACCGACTGCGTAAAATATTTAAATGAAAAATGGTGCAGCGCCCCTAGCGGCTTACCAGAGAAACCAGAAATTCTCATATAAAATAATTTACGCAGACGGTAACGTATATCGTGACATAAACTCATGTTAGGCCTACTATCTAGACTTATTTGCTGACCCCATCAGCTAAATTAAAATAATTAAAAATTACTTTTTATGGGCAACCTTATTTAGGGTAAGCACTGCGACTTAATTAACTTTGTTGTAATATAAATATACCTTTAAAAGGTGACTTTCGTTTATATAGCCAAATTCATACTGGAGACTCAGCGTGGTCAGGACCAAGTTTCAATGAAGCTGTTTGCAAAATACGATAAAAAAATGTCGTGCCTCTATACTTGTTTTAGAACATTCATCCATCCATTTATCAGCCTGTGTTCTTCCACTGCTGGACATAAGCCTTTCCAATATTTCGTCACTCTTTGCGTTCCTCATCACCCAGCCGCCACCCGCAACATCCTTCAGGTCGGCCTACGCTACGCTTTGCTGTACGTGGTCTCCATTCTAACGCCTAGATGCGAACTATAGCTGTTACGTGAACATTAATAGTGTCTAGAATTACTGTTAAGCTTCCATTAAATTAGGTTATAAAAAATGCAAAATAATCTTCAGTAAAAAGAAGAAACTAGAAGGACGAATGCTGACCAAATAGGCGACATACTGAAGAAGGACAAAGTAAAAAGTATCCGGAACAGAAGAGCTGTATGACTGGATTGATGGATGTAGAAGAAGAAAAAGAGGTGTGTCAGTATCGTATCAGATGGAAATCTGCAGTCTCCGTATACCCCTCTGGCGTGAATATGTGTAATTAAAAATGTGTCATATTATGTTTGAATTACTGACAGACAAAACATAAAAAACGAAACGACACATTATCTTGTAACTTAAAAACAAAAAGTTTATACCTATTTGACTATCACGTGATTTCTTTACGTTATTTGTTTAAGGGGGAACGTTTCGAGCTCAGTGCAAAATGCATAACTTATGATTGTTTATCTCATTTTTAAATAACATGTATGAAATAAAATAGTTTCATATTATTTTGCGACTATTGTTGAATAGTCTAGGGGTTTTTAGCAGAAATGCGTCATTTTATGGATTATACATAGTTAGCGTGAATGCCCATACAAACTTAAAAACCTGTTTTAAGTTGGTGTGGACATTCATTTACAACGCAATGCATAGAATTACAAAATTGTGGTAGAAAGGCCTGATTGACATCAAACTTTGGTCGCGAAATGCCATATTGACATTTATTTAGTACTTTTTATTCAATAATAAGAAAAACAATCATAAGTTGTGCATTTTGTACCGAGATTGAAACGTTCCTCCTTTAGACGACATACGTAGTGAAAAATTGGATTTGAAAACATGCTATAATTGAGGTCTTTTTCAAGACGATAACAAAGCCTCAAACGCGATAGAGAAAAATTCACTTCATCGAAAAAACTTGCAAAGTTAAGGCTGATTTTTCAGTTTAAAACAGTAGTTCGTCCAAACTAATAAAGTAAAAATAACAATCAAATCAAATCAATCAAAATCAAATTAGCAATACTAATCGAATGGTGCGGATGGTTAGGCATTATGTATACATATATAATATTTTTATTCCTATATATACATTAATATTTTTTGGATGTATTTCCCGCATTTATTTATCAACTTGTTTGTTCGTTGCATCATTTATATATAATATTTTTATTCCTAGATTTCTCTATTTTATGAAGGTGTATAATTAAATTTTTGTAGCCCAACCTAAATATTTTTTGTATGTATTTCCCTTATTAGTATATACATATTATTATTTTTTTATTGTAAATCTATTTACTGTAAAGATTAACTTTGACTTGTAGAATGTATACTTTATGTATCTATTGTACAAAATAAATATTTTGATTTGATTTTTATTTGATTTAATTTGGAGTGCGCGGGTCCAACTCGCTCTCGGCCGATTTTAGTATTTGTTGTTATAGCGGCAACAGAAATACAATACATCATCTGTGAACATTTCAACTGTCTAACTATCACAGTTTATGAGATACAGCCTGGTGAGAAACGGACGGACGGACAGCGGAATCTTAGTAATAGGGTCCTGTCGGTTACCCTTTGGGTACGGAACCCTAAAAAGTTAGTTACCTACCTAGTTCGCACGTTCGGAGCTTTTGCGAGCAAAGTAAAAAAAAAACGGTAGATAAATTGTATTTTTTTATTTTCTTTATGTTACAGTACATTTATTTAAGAAATATTTTTTAAATGATTCTCATTAGGAAATCAAAAACTGAAAAATAAAGGCCACAAAAAGTTTGCTGCCTATGGTTGGAAAATTAGTAAACGTGGATAAATAAAATATTGAATTTTATTCACGCGCTTTCCGCATCGTTACATTAAATCATTATACACAGAGAGTGACATGTTTTCCAGCTTCTTTTGCATCTAGTTACCTTCGTTTTATTTTAAAAGCAAAACCTTTGCTTTTGCACCATTTGTCTGATAAAAGAAAGCCTTTGCCAAAAAAAACGAGATGAATATTTAAGTTGCAAGACCAATGCTACTCTTGGAGAAAACTACTGTCAGGGAAAATTGCGTATGCATTTTCACCCTTCTTATTAACTTAGCACGGATATATTGTAATCCTCCAAGTCAACCTGCAACACAGTGTTGCGGGGTTCGCCGCCTTGAGGAGAACGTTGGAGGAGCAACCCGATACCATAGCGCTTATCCAAGAACCATATCTAACCCGGGGAAAGGTAAGCGGCTTTGGCAACTTAAAGGGTACTGTATTCACTTCCCCTTTACAACTTAAAACTAGAACTTTCGTGTATGTTCCAGCACTATACAAAGCATCCCTCGTAACCCATTTGTGCTCTGATGACCTTACCGTAATCAAGCTACGTACGGGTCTTGGTGGTGACCTTGAAGAATTGTACCTGGCATCTGCTTACCTCGACGGGGAGTTGCAAATTCCAAGCTCCGAGATGGAAACGTTGGTGAAACACTGCGCGCAGCTCAAAATCCAGCTTATCATCGGCTGCGATGCAAACGCCCACTGCACAGTCTGGGGGTGCTCGGATACAAATACGAGAGGTAAGGACTTTCTTGACTTTGCTTTATCTCACGAACTGAACATTTTAAATAGGGGCTCTGAACCTACCTTTGTAACGAGACGAAGTCAAACAATCATAGACTTAACATTAGCAACAAACCTAGTGACAGAATCTATTAGCGGTTGGCATGTTGCGAACAAAGAGACGTCTGGATCTGACCACAGACGAATAAAGTATGTATTAAAAGTGGGTAAACAAGAACCGCGGAAATATAGAAATCCGAGGAAAACAAACAAAACGAAATTCTGTACACTTGTTAAGGAAGGTATAAAGACACTTCCTGAACCTACAGGATCGAATAGACTCACTCTGGAGGAGTTGGAAACACAAGTTAAAACAATCACAAATTGTATTACCAGTAGCTACGAGTCGGCGTGCCCACTCATCATAGAAAAGGGTACTTTTGACGGGAAAAAACATGGATGGTGGAGCAAGAAACTTAATAAATTAAGGAAGGAAATGCGACACCACTTCAACAGAGCCATGAATACCAAGCTCAACAAAGACTGGGATGATTACAAAAAGGCGCGCCTTGCGTTCAACAAAGAGGTACGTTTTAAACAAAGCGAAAGCTGGAGCAATTTCTGTAACAACATTCAATCACAAAGCGAAACATCACGGCTAAGAAAAATTTTAGCGGGCGATAACCACACGAAACTCGGGACATTGAAAAAACCCGATGGCAATTATACAGCTAATGAGCAGGAGCAACACGCTCTCCTACTGGAAACCCACTTCCCAGGCTGCCAGGTAAATAACAACTCTGTATGGACGGACTCGCCGTCTCCATACCCCTCGAAGGAGGACTGGGAACTAGCGGAGTCCATAGTCACAGAGGAAAGAATCAAATGGGCGGTAAGTACATTCCTTCCATACAAATCACCGGGAGGCGACGGCATCTTCCCTGCTCTTATGCAATGGTCCTTGGAATATATTATGAAACACCTTGTGGAAATATTCAGGAGCAGTCTTGCCTGGAAATGCATCCCCACCTCCTGGAGGGAAGTTAAAGTAGTCTTTCTCCCCAAGCCTGGTAAGGACGACTATACACAACCTAAGGCGTACAGACCGATCAGTCTCTCACCGTTTTTACTCAAAACTCTTGAAAGACTCTGCGACAGGTACGTACGAGAAGGACCACTAAAAGAGCGGCCACCTCATCAGAACCAGCATGCCTATCTACCAGGCAAATCCACAGAAACTGCCTTGCATCAGGTAGTACACAAAGCAGAAACAGCTATAGAGGCGAAGCAGTCCTGCCTTGCAACCTTCATCGACATCGAGGGTGCGTTTGATAAAACCACATTCCCTAGCATAGTTCACGGGCTCGAGGAGCACGGTGTACACGAGCTAGTGATAAAATGGGTCACCTATATGCTTAGCAAACGCGCCGCATACATCGAAACATCAGAGCGTACACGCTGCCAGGTGACAAGGGGGTGCCCTCAAGGAGGAGTGCTGTCACCACTGCTCTGGGTAGCGGTTATCAATGATCTTCTCATAGAGCTAAACAAGGATGGTTTTTGTACGGTGGGCTATGCAGATGACTTGGTCATTATGATATCGGGTCTCTTTGAGGGAACGCTGTGCAGCAAGATGCAATCAGCGTTGCGAAAAGTCGAGACCTGGTGTGGTAAGCATAATCTATCCGTAAACCCACAGAAAACTGAACTTATCTTATTCACCAAAAAGAAAAAGTTACGTCAACTAAAACTTCCCACATTATTTGGCACACAGCTAACTCTCAGTAAGGAGGTGAAATACCTTGGGATTTGGCTTGATGAGAAACTACTGTGGGGGAAGCAGGTGGACCACATAACAAAAAAAGCAACCAATACGCTATGGCAGTGTAGGAGAGCTGTAGGCAGGGACTGGGGACTTACACCCAAACTATGCAGATGGCTGTACACAGTAGTGGTAAGACCGGTTCTAACTTACGGAGCCTTGGTGTGGTGGCCAAGAACGAAGTTAATAACAACTGAGAACAAACTGCAACAACTACAAAGACTAGCATGCACACTAATCAGCGGATGCATGAGATCGACACCCTCCGCAGCATTGGACATACTACTAGGGCTCACACCGCCGCACCTGCACATCCAGCAGGAGGCGATGGTCGCAGCCCTTCGGGTAAAGTCCACTGGCCAATGGAAAGGTAACAATATAAAAACCCATCACTGCCAAATCCTTGAACGAGCTTTAGAGGTTGTTCCGGAGGCAGCCAATGGGACTGATAGAACACCAAAAACCTACGTTATGGATAGAAGATACGAGATACTTTATCAAGAAGCGCCAAGCTCTAATCATAAGGTACTGAATTTTTACACTGACGGCTCTAAAAACACGAACGGTGGTGCTGGTTGCAGCTACGTCTCACCTGAACTAGGGCTAGGTAAATCAGTCCCACTCAACAAGATAACAACGGTTTTCCAAACCGAGACAGCAGGTATACTCCTAGCAGCTAAGGCTGCGATCGCGATTTGCACAAGCAGACCGTGCGATATAGAAGAGGTTACAATAACTACAGACAGTGCGGCTACACTATCAGCACTAAGCAAACCTGTAAGTAGATCGAAAATTATTGCAGATTGCCATACACAACTGCAAAACCTGTCAACCTTGTGCAAGGTAAAGCTATGCTGGACCAAAGCACACAACGGAAATAAAGGTAACGAACAAGCAGACTCTCTTGCTAAACTAGCATCTCATATGAAGGTAACGACTCAGGGTATCAACTTGTGTCGACCATCAGCAGAAGCTATCAGAGGAGAATTGCGGAAACACACTCTGACTGTACACAACAGTAAATGGGCAGAACGAAAAGACTGTAGACTGTCACGACTAATGATGCCGAATTCAAACGGTAAGGTTACCCGATACTTACTAAAATTAAAACGATCCGACCTGCGGGACATGGTAGGTATCATAACTGGACACTGTAACTTAAATAAGCACCTTTTCAATACAGGTGGTACCGATAGCCCTCTATGCAGAGGTTGCCTTTTAGAGGAAGAGACAGTGGAGCATGTGCTGCTCTATTGCTCTGCAACCGAAGATACAAGACGAAAGGCAGGGATAGCGACGAGCTCCACCTTCCCTTCACTGGACCAGTTCTTATGTCAGCATGCTGAAGCTGTTCGGCTCTACTTCAAGGAGCTGTCCTGGCTGGGCTGACTGACCGGGGGGAAGTGCACAATACTCACGATCACGGAGAGTCAGTGCAGGCCTCATCGCCCCCGCTACGAATTTAGAATTTTTAGAATTTAGATATATTGTAATAAGAGTGAGCAGTGGTTCAGCGGAATTTTCCCCAATAGTGCATTAACGGTGTACCAAAAAGCACGTTACTTTCACATATTCCAAAAAGATATTAACTCCAAATTCCTCATACGTATGTGATAAAGGCTTCTTTTGCTTTAAATTAGGCTAGACAATGCAGAGCAAATTCCCTTTTTTCCTTTCTAGCACCTCACCTTGACCTTATCACGTTTTAAGGTCACAGATTACGCTTCGCGGGTCTGCCTCGCGTGCTTCGTGCGAGGTGAGGTTCCGTATGGGGATGGAAGAAACCATGCTTTGTGCTTTGTAGATATTTAGGTACAAAGTAGGTTTTGGTGTCACAGGGCTTTTCCAAATTTCTACAGATCTATACAAGCTGAAATTTAAGTGGTTTTGGAAACGAAAACTGGTGATAGTACTCGTCCTTAAGAACTTTTACTATAGAACCAACACTGAACTCATGAAAAAAAATCAGCTGTTTCATATATTTTGGTCGAGTAGGTATTTAACTTTTCTATGGAACAGTTGATATTTTTTTCGCGATTTCAGGGTTGGTTCTACCTCATAGTAAAAGTTGTTCATATGGACGAGGACTATCACCAGTTTTTGTTTCAAAAACCACTTGAATTTCAGCTTGTATAATATTGGAGGTATTAAGAAAATAAATTAATATTATGTGAAAGCCTTGTATAATATTTACGTTGTAATAGATCTTTTGCTATTATTATAAAAATTTATCGTGACGTATTTGAAATAAAAACAAGTATTATGAGGCAAATAGCAAAAAATTTTGATTTATTTTATATTTTCCCGTGTTTTGGATAAGGTCCGCTTCTCAAAAATGAGCCAGGCCAGAAAAGTATGGAATTTGTGGC
The DNA here is from genome assembly GCA_910592155.1 of Ypsolopha scabrella. NCBI lineage: Eukaryota > Metazoa > Arthropoda > Insecta > Lepidoptera > Ypsolophidae > Ypsolopha > Ypsolopha scabrella. The sequence continues at coordinate 8,428,807 of OU342968.1, read as the reverse complement.
AGCGTGATCGTAATAGTTTTACGCCAAACGGGATCCTATTACTAAGCCTCCGCTGTCTGTCTGTCTGTCCGGTCCGCTTGTCACAGGGGTTTACTATATTCTACATGTTAACCATAATATGTAGAAAGTTGAAGTTTTTACAGAATACGTGTTAGTATGGCCTCCCCATACAAGAATACAAGAAAACTCGAAAAAGTTGCATTATTTAAACGTTAATGGTTTTGGCTCTTACATAGAGACGGTAATACATACAAGTTTTAAATTTAGTCAGATTGTGGGACATACTCTAAAGTAGAACAAAAAATAATAAAAAGTAGGGTTCCGTACGCAGACGGTGCCTTTTTGTCAGACGCTACGCTAGTGGCTTCTTTTTTGTAGTCTTGATGCTGCTTTGGCATGTATATTGTTGTTATTTACAATAAAGTTTTAAGGGTTCCGCTCCCGTATTGTGGGGTAATACGGAACCCTTAGTGCGCGATTCCGGCTCATACTTGATCAAATTATTTAAATTTAATATTAGACCGCATTTGTATCACTGAAATCTGTTTAGTCACGTAAAGGCTTACTTGACTTATTTAATTTAGCAAACGAAGTCTTACAAATTTTCAAGTTTCGCACCGAGGAATATTAGCGAATCCTTTTTAAATCTCTTTTCATTCGCATAACAAATTTGACATAATGTCATTTAGTTACATCACACTAATATTGTAAATGCGAAAGTTTGTGTGTGTGTGTGTGTATTTGTTACTCTTTCACACTGAAACGGCTGAACGGATTTGGATGAAATTTAGAATGGATATAGCTTATACCCTAACTTAACACATAGAATACTTTTTATCCCGGAAAAAAATCATGTCGTTAAACCGAATAACACACGGGCGGAACCGCGGGCAAAAGCTAGTTTTCTATATTTTCAAACAGTTAATATCTTTAGTCAGTAGAGAATAAACTCAAAACATATACGTTATTGATGAACAGTTTACAACGAAAGATCACGTGTTGTTTTGAAATGCAACAAAATTGATTGCCAATCAGAATGAACTTTATGTTCATTTAGCTCGAAATATGTCGCGAATTTGTGACCCCACGATAGCCCTTGTATTTTTTGCAGAAACACACATTAAAAGTAACATCCTAATAACCAACCCAGCCCATAACCTTTTTACGGTACATTTTACAATAACCATTTCTTGTCATGGTGTAGAGTGTGAAAACTTGACATTTTGAACCTTATACTTCAGATATAAGATCAACTTTTGACTGTCAAGATTTTACGTGTGTATTCAGAAGTATAATGAAGGCAATTTAATGCTGAAATGTCATTTGCAAAGCCTTCGGTTCAAGGATTTCTTTCATTTTATTGGGAACGTACTCTACGAAAAAATATTTGGGTGTGTTGGGGTAAGGATTAAGAATGTAGAATGAAAGAAGCTCAATAAGTACTTAATGATAAAAACTCGGTCTCCTCATGATTGATAAACTGGAAGAAACTATTATAAATGTACATATATTATATTCTGAAACTTGGTGATTATGCCATCGCAAGGATCACAAATTAAAATATATAATTGCGGTGAACAATAGGTAGATCATAGACTCTGGGGGTTTTAAGAGTAGAAAACGTAAGTTAACATATTACAATTAATACATACTTTATTTTCAAACGTGAAATGAAATAGGGATTTATGAGTTTATTACCAGCTTGTAACCCAAATGTTATCATACATTTTAAATATTGATATTTCTAATTTTCTAGTTTTTTCAATCCACAGTTAATTATTGAAGTTAGTCAAAAATGTATTTTACCTTAGCTTTTACACTAGTAAAGTAGGTACCCATTTTATTTTATGAAGAGCACATATTTAATCACAAGGTTTATATTTCTTTTTAATGTACTCTGGTTGAGATATAAGAGTAACTTTGGTAACAATATAAATAATGCAATAAAGAACTTTTTTTCAGAAGTAGGAATACCGTATATTATATTTTATATATTTTTTCAATGCAAGTGTTCGTAAAGGCCCATTTTATATGCATCAGAACGGTAAAGTCATTTAAACCAAACTAGCGTTTTTTTACTTTATTGAGAGAAAGTTGGCTAAGCTGCAACCTTTAATAAAACATATATTTTTCGCTTTTCAAGGGCCCGATCTGGATATACAGCCTTCTTAGCTAGGCATAATTTTTATAAATTGTAGTTTAATCACAGACATATAATATAGTAGCAGACCTAACATTAATAATAAACGCATAGAGTCGACGCGTGGCAATTTTAGCTCAGTGAACTTCGGGCTCTTTTAAATTTAAATATTGCTTGTTTCCGAACAAAATATGTACTAGAGATTAGTTTAGGAATTAACAAATATGTTCCAAGCATAAGCCAGCCAAAACAACCCATTTTATACGTTTCTTCGTACAATGAATCCTAAATGTAGCTTTTTTTTTGTATGGAAATTTGCCACGCTATTTAATCCTTACGTTTGGTCTGCTACTTAGAAATAATAATTATGTGTCCGTGAGTTTAATGAATTTGTAAATAAAAAAATTACATTTCGGGTCATTTAAAAGTATCTTTAAGAGGTGGGAGTTGGGGGTCATTATTATTGTCACATTCATCGCTTAGAGGTTATAAAATGGTTCTTTGTTAAATTTTTGCACACAGACGAAATTCGAAACGCATCCGCACGCATGTAACGACGGTGACAGTTTTATGACATGTTTTGGAACATAATAAAGCATAAGCTTTAATTTATAAGAATAATCTGAAGGCTTTAATTTTAGTTCTAGTGCTGTCATAACTTAAATTTGTCCAAATTAATAAAATTTCTGTTGATAAAACCAGAAAACTATTTTGGAATGAAGAAAATTTAGTTTGGACAGCACTTAAACTAAAATTAAAGCCTTCAGAATCGGCTTTACTGTTTACTTTTGTCAAGTTGGCAAATTGCGAGCAGAGAAAAAGAATGCCCGCCTGAAGTAAAGAGTATTTGTTGTTTGTCTTTAATTTATTTTAATTTATTTTGTTTACTCACATTATGCATTGGGTAAGGGCAATAACTTAGTTGTTCTAATCATTCTCGTAAGATATTGCCTCTTTACCGCACATGTTCCTTAAATTCGGACTTCAAACATTTTTATAACAATTTTACTCCGAAATGGATCCGCCCGCGCAACCAGAACGTGAACACTCTCAGTAAAAATATTGCATATTTTGAAAAGAGGACGCTTTGAAAACCTGCCGGCCATCAAACAACAAGCAAAAGGATGCCCATCATGCATAACAACTGTGAATAAGTAAAAGGGAAAATAAAATTTATACATATTTGTAAAATAAAGCTATAAATATATTTACATATAAAAGTGAAGTGTGAAGATAATTGTACTATTATTGAGGTCATTGTCAAATTACCACGTTTTCTATTCCACCAACGTACCGATGACGGGTCTCATCAAAATTCGCAACACTGTATTTTGTTACGTCACACACGTACGAGTATGTGCCATTGCGTTGTCACTTTCATAGGTTCCGCGCTCCACGACCTTCTTCATGATAACGGTGATTTGAGAAGCCAGTCAGTTGTCGAATTTGTTTATTTATTTAATCTTTGCCTTGTTTTCTCAATGAGGAATACAAAAAAACATATAAATCGTCACAAAATGTATTCCCGTGGGGCTATAAGAGGTAGTCAAGTGTTAACTGTAAAATGCAAGTAAACCAAAAGTTTTTTATTTATTTATCTATGAGATGAATCGGAGCCACGATATGAACAGATGTGTATTGTTTTCCCACTGCTTAAGCCATAATGAGAATTAAGAGAGTTAATACTGGATGAAAATATTATTAACCTACACTCTAATTTGTTTGTGAAAAAGATTGTCGTACTATATACTTCTATATAATATACATTCTGTGCATAATGGGAATATTTAAATAAATTTTATTAAAAATTTTACTGAAACAATGTTATAATGACATAAATTAAATGCATCATTTAAATAATGTTGCAAATTTTTATTACAATAAATGTAACGTAAGTTTATGTATGTGTATAACAATGAAATTCAAACGGTTTTTGAAAATTTTTTCACATATTTTTCATTTGTGTACTTCAAGTGACATTTTTATTGACATATTTTATGACTTTTCTCATTGTATTGTATTCCTGAATTTCTTAGATTAGATTTAACATTTATCATTTGGATGCTTTAGTAGCAAAAAGCATTGAGCCAAAGTGACATGTTTTCCAACTTATTATGTTACATGCAACGACCTTTGGTTACTTGCTTTTAATAAACCTGTGGACCGGAGCCGAATAACGGTATAATTCGACTTAGGCCCGAAATGAGATTGTTTTACCACTTTGCATCTGTTTAGAGTGGGATAGACAGTTAAAAAGCAGAAGCGTTAGAGCAGGACTACAAATTGAGCTATTATGGGCCCTTAATAGTTTTCATTGCAACTTTGGAGCCTGTGACTACTAGCTCCCAGGCTGGATCCGCCACTGTGTGTGCGGTCTAGTGGTTTGTGTACTCGGCTACTAGTCTGGAAGTCGTGGGTCCAAACAAATCCTGTAGGGACACATTTGTGTTCCATCTGCGTGCTTCGGAAGGCACGTTGTGGGTCCCATTTGTGCCCGAAGTACGGCGACAGGACTCACCATGAATGGTCGGTCAAACGTGGGCGTATGTCTGACACCCCCTCGAGGATTCGTGACGATGTATTTTCTATTATTGTTGTGTTAGTAAATAATAATTATAATAAGTGTGTTTATTTCAGGTGTTAAGGACCATTGTAGAAAAGAAATAGTGTTTACAATTCAGACTTAAAATAAAGTGTTACATAAATATAAATATTAAAACGACTACAAACTTAATAGTCAATTAAAATTGCCTACAGTCATTTCTTGTTGTCGCTACGTAGGTACGTAATTGAGTAAGGTTTCAATTAAACAGCTGTTTCGTGATTACATTGGCTTCCTGTCAAGTCTCATTTAATGAAATTGTATTTCTTAAATTTGCCTATAAATCTTGTACAAAAATAAAGGAGATTACTTTCATTTTGTACTGAAAGAGAATACTTAATGTACTTATAAGTATAAAAACAAGGCTACATAAAGCCGTAGGGATAAGTTAGACACAAAATATGGCAGTTTTATGAATGGAATAAAATTATTCGCAACAAAATATCCTTCTTTACTACAAACTGGGATTTAGGGGTTATGATTTTTTAAACAAATTGTAGCAGTTTTTTAACGATTTCGCTGGGTCTCCGCCGTTTTCCTAATTACACGCAGATAAATCTTTTTTATCGTTGTCATTAGATGCACATTATTCACTGCTACTAAATTTTTAATGTTATAAGCGATTTCAATTTTTCATCCTGTAATTCTACCCATTCATCTTCTTAATCTTGAGACCCGGGTTCGGTTCTTGTCGGTAGAGTACGCACCATGACATAAACATACATAAAACATATAGTCACGACATGAATCCCCGAGGGGGTGTCAGAGGTATTCCCGAATGTGAACTGCACCTATGAGTTTTCCGTAATTTATGTACATACTAGCTTTTGCCCGTGGCTTCGCTCGCGTGGATCTTTCAAGCTTTGAGTATGTAGTATTGTCAGTTTTCAGCTTGGCGGTTATTTTATCACCACTTATAGCTTATATTTTGTTGGCGATGGGCACTACGATGATAAATAAAGAAAACTGCATTCGAATCTTTTGGTTGGTTTTAGAGTTAAAACGGAACAGCCAGACAAAATTCTAGAAATTTTAGTTTTGGTCTCAATACAATACTAATAATAATAACCCATTTTATATAAAATTTTCGCCAAAACATCAATCTACAGACACGACTTTTTCATTAGTTTATTATTCATCCATCCATCCATCCATCAGCCCGTGTTCGCCCACTCATGTCGGTCATCCGTCCTCCTCATCCAGCCGCCCCCCGCAACGTCCTTTAGGTCGTTGGTCCAGCGGGCACGAGGTCGGCCTACACTACGCTTTGCTGTACGTGGTCTCCATTCTAGAGCCTTTCGGCCCTAACGGCCATCATGTCGGCGACAAATATGGCCTGCCCACTGCCACTTCAACTTATTGAAATATTGGATGGATTCGATTGATGGTTCTTGGTGGAATATCATCTTGAATAAATTATACACAAATTCTTGTACTTTTATTCCACATATATTTATTTTTATTTTAACTTAGGCTACCGGTTTCGTATTACACATCATCGGGCCAACAAATTATTAATTATTTACATTACAGAAAGAAAACAAAAGAAAACATTTTTAACAAGCAAATATAAAACTATAAATATAATCAACTTATTGATTCTGCAGGCTATGTCGGTTACTTTCGATCTCCGACGGATCTCCTCGTTTCGGATTCTATCCATCAGAGATACCCCAAGCATAGCCCGCTCCATAGCTCGCTGAGCGACCTTAAATCGGTAGATCAGGCCCTTTGTAAGAGTATAGGGATATTATAGAAGATATATAAGGTCCTACAATAATAAGTGAAAATAATTCTAGCGTAAATTGATGTATCGGTAGATAACTGATAAAATTCCAGAAGAAGAAAAATGTTTTTTCTCAAATAATTTTTTCACTTCCCAGTACAAAGTAGTTCAATCAGCTGACAAAATTTCTATGGAAAGGTAAAAAATAAGTACGCGCAAGATCCTCTATCATCTGTTAAATTTTTTCAATCGACTACAATTCCGCTAGATTTAGCGACAAAGTCGCTGAGGTAGCAGCACTGTCATGACGTCGTGTTGCATACGATGAATCGCTTGGCGGCATGGTTTCGTCATGAGGGCTATAAAAAGACATAGCCAAAGACTACCACCATCATTTTGTCTCTCAAAATGAATAATTTTACCGTTTCCAAAAGGTCAGAAAACCAACTAGATTTCTCATTTTGTTGATTGCATTAATATTTGAATTAGCCTTAGTTAATTTTGGTACAGTTACCAACAATGACTGCTGCTCATATTAACGTACCAAATGAGCACTTAATCAACTAAGCTTTACCATTTTCCAGCTTGCAACGACAGAATAGATGAAAATTTAATTTTACTGAAAATTAAGGACTTCAAATTTCAGTATATAGCGCCCTGATGTGGCTTTATGTACTTGGTTTGTGTCTCTTTTCTTTTTTAACACTATATTTTCCGTGTTATGCTTTATTATTAAAATAGGGCCTGTACTAAGATTGGGATGGCCGACCAGTTTTAGTAGATTCAGACTGTCGCCCGTAAGTCGTGTGCAATTTCTCATATCAATATTTTACGCAGTTCACTAGCTAGTATTGAGGCTTTAACTCATGGTAGGCCTACTGATGTAAACTTCACTCGCCCTTATGAAGACAGTCTGAATCTATTGAAACTGTTCGGCTATCCCGATCTTAGTAATTATTGTGGTGAGCCGTTTGCTTACGTCACAAACAACTCTGACGTTTTATTTAGTTCCATAAAATAAGGCCTGTAAATTTAACATTCTAATCGGAAGTATGTACCTCAACTCTACATACTAGTAGCTCTCGTTTCCTATACATTTCATTTCCATAATCCTGTAGCGTTTACAAGGCAGATGAGTTGAAAATATATTTTTGTGTAAAAAAGCAGCTGTATCGTATGATGTATTTGTCTTCTCTTGCTGAATTTAATTAATTAATTTTAGTGTTTTGCCTTTTTCGTTTCTTGTAATAAATTAGCATGCCGCGCTTGCGCGTTTTTGGGTTGCAACTGTTAATCTTTATATAATTATTATTGTTTTAATCCTGATTGTAAGCCTGTCGTGTGCGCCAAATTAAATAAATACCTAAAGTGTACTTTTAAATTGTGGTTTTACGACACAGGTAATATTTTACTTTTGTTTTTTTGGATTTTACGTATTTAATTTTAGCTCATTTTTTTAAATTGTATACATTTTTCGTATAAACTATCAAACAAAAAACCGGTCATGTGCGAGTAAGACTCGTGCCCTGAAAGTTCTGTACATACAGTTTAAATCTATTTCTTCTTGAATAATTAAATATACCGGGTGTAAATAGATTGCTACCATTAAATGAAACCACATATTCTACCGACCCTACTAAACCACTTTTCCACTTTTTCATACCCACGGACAGCCTTAGCTTAAGAAATAATTGAGTTCCAATCAAAAATGCGTGAACCCTAACGCACCGATATACGGGCGAGTTTAGAGGGAGCGTCGACCTCAAACAGCTTTAGGTTTCACGGAATCCCAAGAATCATACCCGCAGACACCCTTAGTTTAGGAAATAATTGAGTTCTAAACAAAAATGCGTGAACCCTAACGCACCGACATACGGGCGAGGTTAGAGGGAGCGTCGACCTCAAACAGCTTCAGGTTTCACGGACGACGCTCCCTCTAAACTCGCCCGTATGTCGATGCGTTAGGGTTCACGCATTTTTGTTTGGAACTCAATTATTTCCCAAACTAAGGGTGTCCGCGGGTATGATTCTTGGGAAAAGTGGTTCAGTAGGGTTGGTAGAATATGTGGTCTCATTTAATGGTAGCAGTCTATTTACACCCGATAAAGGGGTAAATTTCAGATTTTTTCCTAAATGTGTGCTATAATATCTAATTGTAAACGGAATTTCAAGTTTCTAAGTTAACTGGAAGCTCCCTATAGGATAGGTTTTCATGGTGACCCAATTTGTTTGATTTTTTTTACAAAAAGGCCAATAACTTTTTCTTGCGTTGAGTTGATTGATCAAGCCTGATTTTTAAAAGCATTGTGGGCCGTAGATTACTGTAAGAGATATTACTTTTAAGTTGACCTCTAATAGGGCCCTAAACTATCGTGACAGACGGACAGCAAAGGGATCGTATAAAGGTTCCTTTTTTATTTGGAGTTATGGGACCCTAAAAATAACAATTGACAGCATTTTTTTTATTACGTTTTTTTAATGACCTACAAATGGCCATAGTCTTGCAAAGGGTACAAAACACCAACTCTACGTCTGCTAACTGTCCTGCTCTCCAGACCCATTAATTTAACCTATACCTTTGACCTAACGTAAACTTTTAACGAGCGTCACAGATTGCCCCTAATTCCGTCCACTGACAATAACACGACACGTTTAATCAATACCGAGATCGTTTAACTGACGATTTTAACGGCGGTTTATTTAATTAAAAGATTAATCGGTAACACGAGTAAAAGTTTCATGAAGAAAGGGTTTCTCCTCGTAGGATTTATCTCAAATTAGGCTTACGTATTCTTGTAACCTTATCATAATATATAAACTTATTGGATTTTTGTTTCATTTTGAGTAAAAGAATTGTATGTAGCGTGAATAAAGGAACAAAAATTTTAAAGTAGATATGATGATTTTGATTGTTAATGGCTTGTATTGGGTCTTTCAGCGCTTTTTGTGTTAATATGCTGAGTCAACTACTTATCTGATCAATGTAAAACTTGGACACGTGTTTTTTCAGACCTTTGTCTTTCCGTTGTTAGGTCGGTTACCTAATTGGACTCATTTCGCTCGATGGATTTTATTTTTGATAATGATGCCTTTTAAGTTATTATTTCGTTTTATGTCTAAGCGGCTTGAGTTTTATATCTGAAATTACTGATGTAACAAGAAAACATGGTTTATTTTCCGATGTCAGGTGGAAAAACTCCTACATGAAATACTTATTCGTAAAATCCCGAAAAACCTCTAAAACTCTTACCTACTGGAAAATCAGTAAGTGATCAGAGCCACGGTTTAATTACCCTTTTTGTGAATTTTGAAAATATTTTTTTTTATTTCATAAAGGTGCTCATTTAACATTATACTATTATAATCTCTAGTATACTTTGGCTCTATGGCAACTGAAGTTAATATTCCAACAAATAATATTTCACAAAAAATGAGTATTCACGTGGTGCCCATCAACGAAGGGTAAACATTTTAAAAAGGGAAGCCGGACAAAAATATCACTTTATTCAGAAAAGCAACCAAGATAAACATAAAAAAATGTACTTGGCAACTCCCTGTCAGCCAAGTGTATGTGTCGAATTGTGATTTATGGAAATGATTGACAAAGCGAAGAGCACGGAATAAAGAAATATGGATATAGTATGGATGCCATTTCCTCAACAAGCCGATGGGAATCGTGTTATATGGACCCTTCGCCACTAGTGCCTATATATGTATAGCTAGCTGCCAAACACATACAATTTAAAGCAGATTATGCAGCCAAATTTATACTGGAGGCTTGGTAAGTGATCAGTATCACGGATCAATAACATGTTTTTGCGTAATTTGAAGAAGAACATTTTAACTTTCCATTGGTATTGACTCGGGGCTGGGCTTGGGTTTGCAGAGAACAGAAAAAAAAAACGAATTTCCCAAAAACGGTCAACGAACCTTAAACCGACTACTTGCCCAATCTTCACTTCAGTATGAATTTGGCTGCATAAATAAATGTCACCTTATATTATATTATAATGATTCTAAATTGTACTAGGTATGGTTGCAGGTACAGTAAGTACTACACTAGGTTCAGGGTAAACAAGTAGCTGATTACTTGAATGACATAATCACTACTATACACTACGATTATACTATACTACGTCCAACGTTAATACCGAAGCATTTTCAACCTTTTGACCTCCATGCAAGACTCAATCTACTAAGACCTCATCATTTGGTACCAAATATCTTATTCGTGTTTTAACTTAATTTGGACCTTCACTTCTTTGGCATAGGAACCACTACACAATCTAAAAATTTACTAGCACATGCAAGATATTACAAAAATGCAGCGGACATTCTAATTTGAACTCTGTTCACTTTTTCCAAGATTCACATTGAAACCAACACATTTTAAAGGGACAAGGTGCTTCACAGTGTTATGCAAGAATCCACCATAACTAGGTAAATATTAAGGTCGGCTACTTCACGAATGTTTGTAGAAACTAAATGTCTTCTAGAAACAGGTATTGTCAATAGAATTTCGGTTTTGTTGTAAGTTCGCTGTCGTTTTCGAGGTTCGTTTGGAACGGAAGTCGTGCACGAAAAGGTTTGTATTGTTCGGTTTGACCTATATTAAATCTCATGCGATTATACGTGATACCTAGTCTTAAATGCAGGATAAGTACGGAAACTCGATGAAGCCTGTAAGCAAAGAGAATTGTTTTCATTTTGTCAGCTAAACAGACTTCGCACTGGCCATGGATGGTAGCGTTTCTAATAAACATGTATTATACAATAGTTGGTCAGCCTCTCCCCAATATGACTGTGGTGGTGACTGCTGAGAAGTAAACGGTGTACTACCCTATCCCTATCTTTCTGTTTGTACTCCTTGATCAATAAATAAGTAAATAAATGCTGACTGATGACGCCGTCAAATAGCTGAAACAACTAGATATGAATTTGTTTATTGCTCTTTGATGCCATTCGAATAAATAGGTACCAAAAACTTTGTTGTAGGATTTTCTGCAAAAAATCGATAAAATGTCACGAGATACGTCTAGGCAAATCGTGTAACAGTATTGAAACAGCACGATCTAGGTAGCAATTATATAAACACCTCTGAATCACAGTGTGGAAATACAAATAAACAAATAATTACAAGGAAAATCTATTCGAATGGTGTTGTACGATTTTTCCAAACCACAAAATATAATGACTACATTATTAATCTGTTAGATGGATCCGAGTCATTCTGAACTGCAATCTATTGTTTTAGCGGCAATGAGAACTAAAGAGGTTAAATGTGTATTGCAGCCACTGACAATGACCTTGTAATTTGAAGTATGTAATTCATACAATTTGCAACGATTTCGTAACATTGCAGTGACCGTGAATTTGTCAATCGCAGCGTCTAGACAATAGATTTTTCTTCATTACTTTTTGATTCAAATGCCTTGTATATATATATTTCATTGTCATTGAAAGAACGAACTGAATAATTCGATAAAGCTACTATCGCAGAAAGTTCCGTTTACCCACAATATACTCATATAATATTACTAATAAGAGCGAATAGAGTCGGTTAATTTATTCCCGATTTAACGTCATAGTTGCATGACTAACCGCTCTAGGTAGAGTAAATAAAAACGTGCACGATGCTATGTAGTACGTAGAGCCCATCAAATGGTGCAGTGGAGTCATATAGTAGTTACTTCTTTGACCTCTATACGCCCACCTGTAGATACGAGTTATAGATTCGTAGTTATAACCGTAGAGACAATATCCGAGGCTTGGTCACACGCTTGTTAACTCGTACTATAGAAGTGTGCATTATAGTAACCTACATACTTTGGGCCAAAAGTTTCATAGTTCTCCGTAGTTTGTGTGTGCTTGATGCTAGGCAAAAGCAAAACCCTACCAAGCTTGGATGGAACACAAATATATGCCACTTCCCTCCTATCGAGGTAGAAAAGTTTCAAGATCACTCGCCATTTCCGTTTAGATATGCCTGGCTTAATTATCAAGTGATGAAGGAACACATGGAATCAATTCTGTGTCTATTTAACCGTGAGAAACCTCCGAAGCTGTAAATTTAGTAAATTTATAGGAATTTTTAGATCATAAGCAGGTTCGTGCGATTTTTTACAACAAATATTTCTATTTTTTTAAATTCTTTTTGGATGAAAATATCTTTAGAAATAACCTAGGTATTTATCGTTTATTGCATACCTAGTACAAGTACAAACTACTAGACCGGGAGTGTATGGTTCTTTTCTACTTAGCAAAGCGTATAAAAAGTGTTGAACTCGGACGTTTGGAAACGGGGTCTTGTGTTTCTAGCTGGAAGTAAATAGTTGCAATTGGAATAACAGAAAAATGTATTTGGGTTCCCCGAAGTCAGCTGCTTATACAACGAAGTAGGTATCTTATTCGTTGTTATACAATTTAATAACTTTTTGTTTTTCTTGCGACAGATTTATATTGTTAAATAGCAACTTCACAGGATAGGCATGATGACTAAAAAAATTTCATTATGAACACGTATTTTTCTTTTTTCAATTAATCAAACAATGATGAAGATATAGCCCGCTGAAGCTCCGCGTGACGTCACATCTAGGTACAATTTTACTTAGAAGTGACGTCATTTTCCCCCACTCCCAAACTTTGACGCGCTTTATCTCTGTCATTTTTTGTTTGATTGACAAAAGAAAAAATACGTGTCCAATATTTTTTGATAATTTAAATGACGGACTAAATAGAATAATATTTTGTTTACCCTGTGTACAAGCCTATTATAAAATTTCTGACATTTAGTGATAATAGAAGACATCGGCATTTAAATCTCCCAAATGGTCCCATTATTTATAACAAGTTCCTTTGTTATGATTGAAAACTTCGATCAGACCTAAAATGAAGGCGTTCGCCTAAAAGTGGGAGAGTGAAAGTAGATAAGGCCTTAATATCTGTCTCTCTAAGGACATCAAAGCTAGTTTTTGGGTTCCGTAATTCAAAACAAAAAACGGAACCCTTATACGGTCAGTTTATTTTCCGTCCGTCTGTCTGTCTGTCTACCAAGACACTTTTTATCGGGCCTCGTTAAAGATGTCAATCAACTCTTTAATATCTACAATTTTTAGGTGCCAATCTATTCTCGTGTGGCAAATATTAGATTTAGAGCTGCCATAACCTAAAACTCTTCATTGCAAAATAGGCTTTAACGCAGATGGATAAAAGTTAAATGAGCTTGTATTATTTTAGGTTTAGAGAACTCTAAATTTAAGGTTTGCTGCACGAGAATAGGTCACATTGTATTTTTAAGAATTTATTTTTTATTTTTCTCACTTTTGTATTAGAAATATTTTCAAAAATCTTTTCTTTGTACCGTGTTGGTTAGGCAAGTGAATGCTATTTTTGTGGAAAATTTCAAGTCTTTATCTTTAACGGTGCTAGCTAAAGTTATTAGGTTGTGACATACGGACGGACGGACGGACAACGGAGTCTCACCATAAAGGTTCCTTTTGTACCTTTTAGGTACTACGAAACCCTAAAAAGATATTCTGGTCGAAATTATTTAGACCCTATGGGATACATAGAATTTCATAGATCGTAAGTGTAAAGTTAAGCTGGTCGCATCATAATTGCTCGTGGAAAAGGTTTGTGTTTTAAACGGTATACGGAACCCTCAAGGCACGAGTCCTACCTCACACTTGACCAGTTTTTTTATTTTGTGATCTCTATCAGCATATACATATGTTTAGCATTATATCGTATTAATACGATATTTTTTCTCCGAGCTCCCGGTCTAGACGGTCAGTCAACACCTTATACGTTTTTCATCGAGTCCTAAATTAAGCCACTAACTAGGTGAGGGCATAAAACTGCGCGTGCGTGAATTTCGTACACCACGGCGGGAACTAATAAACTTAACCGAACCTAAATTTAGGATTACCGCGCGGTTTCTAAATCAGATGTGGTCAAAATTAGGTGTAATGAAACAAAATTGCTAAATGGTTCTACCCTAGAGTACCTACCTACATGAAGTTAATACTTGCGATTGTCACTTGTACTGTTTCACAAAATTATTATATTTATATTTCCGACTAGTTTCGCCTTAAAGGCATTTTCCAGGTTTTATAAATGTACGAGTTTGTCACAAAAGCTGTTCAAGACTTGAACTCGTACATTTATAAAACCTGGAAAATGCCTTTAAGGCGAAACTAGTCGGAAATATAAATATAATAATTTAGTGAAACAGTACAAACGTTTTCTTCAACCAACCTACCTACATGATATTATTTATTTCAAATTTGTTTTTAATTTTTTTCATGATATTTTTATCGTCACACTTGACCTTCTTATTGCATTTCCGGAAAAAAGTTCAAAGCACGCCGCTGCCGTTTGGTACTATTTTCGTACGGAACCCTAAAATAATTAAAATAATAATTATTATATGATGGTTAACAACACTTGTACTTAACAATAATTATATTTATCCCAACCGGTTTCGGTCTTACACCATTATCAAGGGTTTAGCCCTGCAAGTATTAATCATATAATAATAATTAGATTAATAATTGGGTATACGTACAAAATATGTATCAAAAAAGCAAGGCAAGATGTGAACAAAATCAAATTTATTATAATATTCACCCCAATTCAAAATTGTTAAGCAAATTAACCCTTCAAAAGCCAGTTTCCGTTGTCCGGTACAGTCAACCTCTCAATCACTCGGACGGCAGCCTCGTCATCGATCTGATAAACAAGTAACTTCTCTGAGTCACTTCTCGCTTTAATAACTCTCAGATGCCTCTGTCTTTGAAAGTCTTCCAAATTAGAATAGGCTTGTACACAGGGTAAACAAAATATTATTCTATTTAGTCCATCATTTAGATTATCAAAAAATATTGGACACGTATTTTTTCTTTTGTCAATCAAACAAAAAATGACAGAGATAAAGCGCGTCAAAGTTTGGGAGTGGGGGAAAATGACGTCACTTCTAAGTAAAATTGTACCTAGATGTGACGTCACGCGGAAATTGTTTAATTGAAAAAAAAAATACATCTCCAATATTTTCTGATAATCTAACTGACGAACTAATAAATTTTTTTTAGTCATCATGCCTATTATCAATTAGAAACAAAAATAGAATTTTTCCATATATATAATAATAGAATAACATAGAAAATCTGCAATAAAAATAATTCATCTGTGATTTTTGACATGTGTCACTTTTGCTTTTGACATCTGTCATAAAACCTCATTTAAGGTATCATTAAAACCGTTGATTTGGCTAGTGTATTGAGTGAGAAGAACGGGGATCTAAAAAGATATTTTTCTCTCATTAGATCCGGTTTCAATGAGAATGAATCTACTGAGAGAAAAATATCTCACTACAGTAGATCTTCTGAAAATTATCGGTTAAGGGGGAACGTTTCGAGGTCGGTGCAAAATGCACAACTTATGATTTTTTTTCTTACTATTGCATAAAAAGTACTAAATAAATGTGATATACGGCTTTTGGCGACCATTGTTTAGTGTCAATTAGGCTTTTCTACCAAAATTTTGTAATTCGACCTGGTCAACTATGATGTGCTTTGGAAGAAGCTACAGTGCGAAACAACTGTTCCTCTGGAGGTTGTGTCAATATTCAGGTATTGGTATAGCGGCCAGAGAAACAGTATCAAGTGGGCAGGCTCTTACTCTGACGATTATAGTTTAGATTGTGGGGTTAGACAGGGAGGTTTGAGCTCTCCCCGCCTCTTTAACCTCTATATGAATGGGCTTATGGGTGAGCTCAGTAGCACTGGTGTGGGATGTCATGTTGACGGTGTCTGCATTAACGATATTAGTTATGCTGATGACATGGTGCTGCTGAGCCCATCTATAAGTGCGCTGAGGCGGCTTGTATCTGTCTGTGAAGCTTACGCGGTGGCTCATGGGCTCAAATATAACACCAAGAAGAGCGAGTTAATGGTGTTTAAGGCAGGTTCTGTGAGCTATTCTCAGATACCTGAAGTATCACTCTCCGGAATACCCATGTGCAGGGTTACTCAATTTAAATATCTGGGCCATTGGGTCACCGATGACCTCAAAGACAACTGTGACATCGAAAGGGAACGTAGGTCGCTGTCTGTCCGATGTAACATGCTGGCTCGCAGGTTCTCGCGTTGTACTACACCAGTCAAGATCGCGCTTTTAAAAGCCTACTGTCAGACATTCTACACGTGTAGCCTGTGGGTTAGTTTTACTCAGAGGGCATACAGCGACCTACGGGTCCAATATAATAATGCGTTTAGGGCACTGCTGGCACTGCCTTGGCGATGCAGCGCGTCAGAAATGTTTGCGGAGCTGCAGACCGATGGCTTCGCCGCGATCATGAGAAAGAGGCGCGCCTCTGCACTTGCCCACCTCCGCGGCAGTACCAACGGTATCCTGAAAGTATTTTCAGGTCGGTGGGACTCTCCTCTCTTACAGAGATGGATGCAGCTCCACACTGTAATATAATTAATTTGGATTTATTTTATTTTTTACATACTAACATACCACTTAAGTTACTGAAATAATTTTTTGAATTGAATTGAATTGAAATTGAATTACGTTGTAAATGAATGGGCATACAAACTTAAAACACGCTTTTAAGTTTGTATACCTATTCATTTACAACGTAATACATAAAACGACGCAATTTTGATTTAAAAAAAAATTATTCAACAATAGTCGCAAAATAAGATGAAACTATTTTATTTCATACATTTTATATTAAAATAAGGTAAACAAACTTATGTTATGGACGTTGCACTGAGCTCGAAACGTTACCCCTTAAGTTTCCAAATGATTAAAAGCAAAAGCTTGTGATTTTTTGTTTGATTAAAAAGGACCTACGTATTTTTTATCTTGTCTAAAGACACAAACAATGACGTAATCAATTGTCAGCGTCACCCGATAAAGTACTTTGACTAGAAGGTCAAAGAGGTCAATTTCTAGCACCTGCGCTTTCGACATGATACGTGTGGGTGGAAGAATTAAACGAAGCTGTCGTCCCTTTATTATGTCATTCAGGGTTTAATTGCAGCAAAAAGTGTAGAGGTCTTTGTTTCCTGTCTTTTAATTGTCTGTAAAGAATTCATATGAAGTGGGGTTTCCTGGGAAATTTTACTTTAAATTGCTCTACATTTCTTCGTACGCATTTAAACCATGAAGTTTTGAGGAGAAATTTAAAAATTATTTTTTTTGTAAACCATATTTTGGACTGGATACTTCTTTGTTCGCATTTCGTATAGGGGGACATGTTCAAAACATTTACGTCACTTAAGGAACGGAATCTTAATGGAGGATAATTTGTTTTCTGATTATAGGTTAATTATTAATTTTGTTAAATAAGACACTTGTACTTGTCCACAGGATTATATTTTCACTTAATACGCCCGACCGGTTGTGATTGTCGGCACTTGGTGGAACTTATTATACATCTTGTTAAATAAGACACTTGTACTTGTCCACAGGATTATATTTTCACTTAATACGCCCGACCGGTTTCGCTTATAAGCATTGTCTAGGGCTTTATTACATAAAAAATAACTTAAATAATATTTACATGTTTAATACGTGCGTTAAATTGACATTTATCAATTATTTGTTATTCTTGATAAGTTTATGCTTATTTGACAGAATAAAGGAAAACAAAATGACCTCGTAAGCGAATGCGCTGCCATCAGTGACACATTATTATGATATCTATTGCCACAATTGATTCCTACTTCTGTGACTAAGTTAAGCGACATAACAAGTATCCGCTTAAATAATTTAAGGTTGTAGTGTATCTCTGACACAATCCGCTACTTACTAGCCTCTGTTCCGTTTTTGGCTTGGGTGTTATTTTATGAACACTCCTTATATACATTATATACCCTTTTGACCAGGGTCACCACGGTTTTAGTAATAAAATCGCATGTAAATCCGTTGATTGATTTTAGAGTTAATATTTTAAAAATGATAATTTTGGAGTGGTTCTAGAGTTTAAAACGGAACATACATACATACAGAAGGACAGACAAAAGTAGTTAAAATTGTAGTTTTGGCTTCAGCTAATAACCCATTTCATACAACATTCTGAAAAAATATTCTATGTACAGACACGACTTTCTTTATTATTTGTATGGATATGGATTAAAAGATGAAAAGGACTGTGCTTTTAATCTAATAATGTATGAGTTCAAAAGTCTGGTGTCTTTCTTAAGTGATGAAATATCTGCATTTAGAACAAAACGTTTCTCTAAACCCGCCCAACAATTCAAACGACTACCAAGAGATTTCTCACGTACAATCGCAGAAAGCCACATTCAAATTGTGGTCTTAAAACCATACAGCAGAGTTTAAAGTTGCATAAACCCCAAATTCCAAGAAATAACAGACCAAGTCTAGTTCCCTCAAGTTACAGAACCGTCTCAAGCTCCTGATACCGTCAAATTTACGGAAGTTCGACCTAATTGTTCAATATGATCAGCAGTACTCTTGACTCTGGATCGACAGGGCTTTGTGCTTAGCCATGACGTCACGCCATGTTTAGTTTGAATAAGGGCCAAACAGAACTTGGCTCCAATTTCGCGTTCCAATTAGAGATGTCCCCAAAATTGCAAAGACCGATAAATTGCGTGGAACAGCGCTACTAGGGCTGTACGTTTTATGGAGCTGGGGTCATAAGTGTGTGTCGCTCGAGCGGTTAACGGTTATGGTGGAAACAAACATTGATTGCACGCGAGTTTTACGTTTGGATCAGAAGTAACAATAGGTAAGAGTAACGCTAGTGGGAAGGGGAAGACAGATGGAATGCTGTTGTAACTCATTTATCCAGAAAGAACCCTCAATTTATTTCTTCACATTTGTAACGAAGACGTAGGAAATAATTCTTATAACGAAATAGATATTACAGTTCAGGCTCACTTTGATTTATTGAGAAATAACTCGACGTTTCGGTCAAACTTAAGAGCGACCTTCATCAAGCCCCGCGGGTAGGGTTGCAAGACGTCCGGTTTTAGCTGAACACATTTGGCTTTTTACGATCATGTCCGGCCAAATATCTACGTTTCCGGTCTATCCGGATTTTGTTAGGTGCAAGCCACATAGAAGCGGCGCGGCGCGCTACCGGTGTGACGCGCTACCAGTGCGCCGGTTGCGCGCTACCGGTGTGTATCGGTGGTATCAAGTGTTTGATTTTGATCTGACAAGATGTCTTAATCAAAAATAAAAAAATAAAAAATATGTTCTTCTTAAAATATATGTCTTCTTTTGACGACGAAGGTGTGGGCGGTGCGCTTTCGGTGCACCCGCGGCGCAACCATGGCGTGCCGTCTCGACGCCTGTCCAATATTCCTTCATACACAATGTAGGAGAGGGACGTGGTGTAAAACAGATAGAAGAGATGTACTGAGGGCGCGCCCGCACCCGTGCCGTTTCTATGTAGCTTGCACCTTAGGCTTTTTGTCAGTGTAATGCAGTGTTCAGTTTGATTTATCTGCATTAGTCAACAGAAGACGTAACAGTTTTAACTTCGTTAATATCATAATTACCAAATGATGATAGGACTCATTATTGATTGTTGTTAGTCATAACTGGTTCATTTTGAAACAAAATTACCTTAGTAATAAACAATTAAAATACGTAACCGAGATTTTGATTATAAAAGTAATATGCGGCTTTAGTAATAGGTATGTAAAAAAGGTATGTTTGGTTAAAAAACCATAATATGCCCGGCCTTTAGGACAAAACGTCATGCCTAATATTATGCTAACTCCGGCTTTTGTACTTTTAAGGGCTTGGCAACCCTACCTGTATTAGTGATATAATATTGTTATTAGCTAAAAAGTAATTTTCACCTAAAACATAAGTATAGGTAAGCAAATCATTTATATACTACTAGCTTTTGCCTACGGCTCCGCCCGCGTGTTATTTGGTTAAACGAATTGCTTTTTTCCATCGTGTTGGCGACAAATATGGCCTGCCCACAGCCACTTCAACTTGCAGGCTATGTCAGTTACATTCGATCTTCGACTATGGTTGCTATTCACCAAAAACAGATAAAAAATAAACTTTCAAAATAACCTTCAATTGGTGTTGATTGTGACGTCATTTCAAGTGCGAACGTATCCTTAGATAAGCGGATAAGTATGTTTTCGACAATAGGCACTCGGTTTGGCAACTGATTTTACTATACAGAATCAGGGGGACGTTAAGGAAAGATCCACCAAATAAAGCAGTAATTGAGAATTATTCTCAATTAGTACTAACAAGTTGGGTTCTTTCAAAGTACTTTGATCAAGACAGTTTCTTAGCGATTTTTTGCTAAGGTAGAAGATAATTACAAAAGTTGCAAAGGTGACCTTTTTTACTTTTCTTAATCCTTACAATGCTAAAAACGTGAAACTTCTGGACCCCTAATCCCATGATTACTGTAAATGTGAATTAAAGAAAACTTTAAGGCTGCTCGTGATCCATAAAACACGCTATTTCCTGACGCAACGATTCAAATAAAAGGGTACAAAAATCCACGTATCAAATGTACTTAATTGACCAGTTTAAAATAAATCAGCTCGCCTTTGAAAATTATAATTCAGTATTATTACAAGAACTCCGTTTAATTATCCTTTTAAACTCTGAAATTATCCATTTTCACAATAATGTTTTGAATAGCTTGATCTTTTTCCTTTGAAGTACGTATTTTCTTAATACTGCAACTTATTATATCCTATTATATCCATAATTTAAACTACATAAGATTACAAATTGAAACAATATGCACGAATTGGGTATTGGAAGTTTATGCCAAACCGTTTCAAGATAATATTTTTTTGGTCATATTTAATTGTTTCTGCAGATTATAGATATTTATTAAATTTGCTGAACAGAAGAATCTGTCACCTAAGTAATGTCTCATGTCTCTTCCCTTTCTTTGACATAAATATTACACACATTACCTGTTTACTGTGACATAAACATGAAAATGAATGTTAAATAAATCGTTTTTTCGTAGCAATTCAAAGGATATCATTTGTTATTATGTCACGTAACATTGTTTCGTAACTTTGGAAATTAAATTGAAAATTATTGACTGCATAAAGCTAAAATTTGGTTTAAATTAGGATCATTAAATGATATACATTTTACGAATAAAATAAAAAATATGTTTATAATTTTCCCGGTGACCATGGTGAATTACCTCTACAGGAGGGTTCTTCCAGCCAACCAGTATTGTGGTGCAAGATAATGCAAAATAATTACTTCCAATGTCTTTGCGAAATAGGTTGGCGACAAGCATACAACCTAAGACTGACAACTATTCTTAAGCCTGACCAGGAAAATAAAAACCCCACCATGTTGCGGAAAATCGATAGAACTAATTTCTTCTACTGGTAACACAAACATTAAAACGTCATTATGCTGAAAGGACTCGTATCCAAGGCCGTCAAATAAAATAAAAAAAAATTTACGTCATTATGTCGATTGGTGTCAGTATGGTGTTGCTTTCTTTTGTATGTGTGGATATGTGCTGTCAAAATGTGATCTTGTTTTTATTTGATTGCGTGTGTGAATGAATATGAGTACTATACTGTAAATGTGGCGCTCCTGCAGCACATTTTTTATTTACAGCGGGCTTATTAAGTAACTCAGTGTCGGTTGCCATCTATGGTTGCTATTCACCAAAACCAGATAAAAAATGAACTTAAAAAATAACCTTCAATGGGTATTGAACTTATGAATTGTGACGTCATTACAAGTGCGAAAGTATTCTTAGATGAGCGGATATGTATATTTTTGACGATAGGCACTAGGTTTAGCAACTGATTTTACGATACAGAATCAGGGGGATGGTCAGGCTTTACATGTAATTTGACTTATGCAACACAACACTTATTTCTACACACATAAATAATTAATGATAATTTAAATATAATGAACATAAATTTATAATGTACTTATATGTTATATACATATAGCTATATTATTATATACTTGAAAATTTACAAATATTTATCATGGGAAGGTGCTCTTTTTATCTAAGTTGAACATTCCGACGGACTATCAGTGAGTGCCCAGTCTAGGGTGGGTCAAAATTCCACGTTTTTAGAATTTCATATTATAATAATGGAATTACTTTGAAGAGATCTATAAAGTGCCCAAATAAAATAAAGTTAAAAATATTGGACAACATCTTCTGGCTGCGCTTTAAATAGGAAGAAAAATTTTTTTTTTCTTAAATTTCATTCATTATTTTAATTTGGTTGGACTTATGTCAGCAATATAACAAAAATAGCGTCATAAAATTCTATTGTTTTCAAGGTTGTAAGAAATTAAAATCTCTTAAAAGTGCCATAAAATTATCACAGATATTAAATCTTAGACATATTAAGTGACATATATTTTTATAAATATTTTTATGATATACTTACATAAAGCTTTAACCAAAAAAAATTCAATTTTTAATTAATTTTTTTTTCTTCTTTGGCTTTTGTTAAACTTTGAATTTAAAGCGCAGCCAGAAGACGTAGTGTAATATTTTATTTTTTATTTTATTTGGGTCCTTTATAGATCTCTTCAAAGTAATTCTAATATTACAATAAGAAATTCAAAAAAAGTGGAATTTTGACCCACTTAGTGTCCACGGCCAGGTTCCGCATTCGCAATTTGACGGACCGGGCAGCGGCCATGTATTTGATAGGGGCCGCCTCTTCGGTCCCTCAAATGATGGATGCGAAACCGGACATAGTACCGTCATAGTAAAAACTTTACTATGGTACCGTTCATAAACGCTCTCTCAAAATTTTAGGCCGTGTACTTATTCGAGCTGCATGAACTATTAAAGATTTCGAGTAAAAATTTGTATTTCATTGAGGCACCTGTAAAGGTCCTTATTCTGCAGTGTTGCTATAGAATTAACTACTCTGACTACTTAAATCTGAACAAGCAAAAAAGTAACAGATGTTTCACGCAAAATACTCGTGTTTGGTCCAAAAATCACGCACATGTTATAAAAGACATTCTATGCGAGTGACGAGATATAATATTATATTTTTATCACGTCTCCTGCCCCCTGACCTATATTACGTGTGTTTTACTTTATGTATGTAGGTACAAAATCGTGACCAATAGGAGGAGAAATATCAATTGCTAATTGAATTCACACTTTGATTTGAAATTACTACCCATTTCCACACTGTTTTTAAGGATCGATTTCGATAGACTCCTTTAATATTGAAAAATAAAATTCAAAACAAACATTGAAAAATAAAAACCCGAGAAATAACTACTTATAACGCCATAAAAAAGCTCCCAGCTGAGATATAAAAATTAATATAAACAAAATAATGTAGGATGAGGCGAAAGAGGTGTGTCAGGATCGTAGCAGATCAAAAACTGTAGTCTATCTACCCTTCAGGGAGACAGGCGTATATGTATATACGTAATCTAATAAACATATATATCATTTTGTATAGGTACGTTATTTTGGGCTGAGATTATTTTCTGTATAGTGATTATTTCTTAAAATTTCGTTACTTATCCGAAGAATCGACTATTAACCCTTATAGTATAAACCATGTCTATTTTTTATGATTTTACAATTATTCTTTATTTCCAGAGCAGTAAGCACTCTATGAT
The DNA here is from genome assembly GCA_910592155.1 of Ypsolopha scabrella. NCBI lineage: Eukaryota > Metazoa > Arthropoda > Insecta > Lepidoptera > Ypsolophidae > Ypsolopha > Ypsolopha scabrella. Next base: position 8,404,711 of record OU342968.1, on the reverse strand, counting down.
GAATTGTAGTGACATACTTAGGTTACCTGCATAAAATTTAGTGCCTTTTAGCTGGGGAGTTTGCAGTATGTCTTACACAAATCATCGTTATCTTGTAATTGTTTATATATTGAAATGTATGACGCGACCACGGATAATATGTTCTAGATACCTAATAATGTTCAATATACTTCAATGAGCTCTTTGTCTAAACGTACTTCAAAGGTTGTGGAAGCCAAACTTTTAACTTTTCGACAAACAGAAAATATTTTGTTACTATACAAAGAAGACGTTAACGAAATATCCCTTTATAAAACAGCGCGAGCTGGGCTTTTAGGAGTAGAGGTACCACCATCGTACTCGCAAACCCCCCGAAGTTATTCGTGGGAGAGTAAGAGGACAGCTCTCAAACCAGGTGGCCCATTATTACCTAGGACCGACTGATGGCGGCATATCCAGCTCCAATTGCCGGACTTTATATAAAACAGATGGTGACGGGCAGCGGCGTCACTGGTGCGAGGGTTTCAGTACCACTCTCACCAACCCGCCTGCCCAGCGTATGCGAGTATGGGCATTTCTTACAGGAAGATCGCCAAGAGTTGCGAAATCTTGGAAAGGCCTGTGTCCAGCAGTGGCATGTAAAGTAGGGCATTTAATTAGCCATGCATGTTTCTGATATATATTTTTTTAATAATTTAGTTTGAAAATGTAGACTATTTTATGAAACTAATTTCATTATTTTTGGGTTTTATTCATTGCATCTATTTAAAAACAAAAACTTGAATTTTACCCGCCAAAAGTGAACGTGACGTCACTAGAGGCGTTCCGCATGGCGCTAATAGTGCTAACACTACCATCAAACTTCTCACGCCCATCAAGTCGTTCCGAATGAAAAATGGCGTCCATCACTGTTTATACTTATAATCCATTTAGGGTTCTTTTGAACGCAACATGAATGATGACAGAATTTGTAGAAATTCATTTAAGTTACGTGAATACAAAGGATATACTACTTTACTAGGTCCAAGAAGTAATTTCTTCTAACTACAATCTTATAATCATGATTTAACTAATGCTCTTATTCTTCGAAAAACCTATTTTTGAAATAGCCACCGGCCAGCTAGCACTTTTCATAGATCGCTCATAGTGCAAACGCTCTGAAGCATAGGCATATCACAACATGGCGTCGTTAAGAATTTCGTCTATGATAAACAAGGTGAAATTTAATCAATCACCCTTATTCATACTGGAGACTCGGTTAGTGATCAGGAACAAAATTCAATGATCGTTATTTTCGAAATCATAAAAAAAAATGTTTCCATACTGACTGAATAGGCAGTAGGTAGGTACGGGTGCAATTTTTTGTTTTCAGTTTTACCTTGAGGTTCATTAAACATTGTTCCTGATCACTAACCGAGTCTCCAATATGAATTCTGGCGGTTGATTAATTATCGGGCTCACAGTGACTCGGAATGATGATAGACGCGATATAATCGATTATGTCGCGACACGGAATGCACTGCATGTCAAATGTCATGTCATGACGTCATAGATAAGTCAAATGAAGTTCATTGTGTTTTGTTAAAATATCTTTAAAAGTATAGATTTATTTATTAATCTGATAAGTAGCAACTGTACAGAAAACATATTTCTCGAAATGGTTTTAAGATTTCCGTTCTTGTCCAGAAAGTTAGCACCCCCAATTCAACAAAAACAATAATAACTTTTATGTAAAATAAGAATAAATAAAAATACTCTAAGTTCACGTGGACTAACCCGCTGTAAAAAAATTCCTTTTCAAAATATGTAACGAACTTTTTACAGCAAATGTTCCCTAGGGTTATTTTATCCCCTGGAGAAGAGACAAAAACTCAATTTTACCAGAAGGGGACACATACCCTGTTTAAAGTTTCAAGCCCAAGAATTTCCCTAGGGAAGTTTCCAAAGGGACTTTCCAAAAAACCGACCAAGTGCGTGTCGGGCCACGCGCAATGTAGGGTTCCTTATTCCCTAGTACATTTTATAAGTTGGTCTACTAATACAGACCGCGCCAAACTTCTAGTCCCATACATTTAGAAGAACGGCCCATACGTTGTCGTGTTTAGAGGGGACCAAAAGCTTGGCGTGACCTGATTTCTTCACACACCTTTAATCAACCGTTTAGCCGGCGGGGGAAAGAACGCTTGAGTCTAACAAAAATTTTCACTTTAAAGCTTAATATTCACCAACGGAACCCTAAATCGAAAAATGGTTTTCACACACCCACAATGTTTTTAAGCAGCCTATCCTACGATACCCCACAATATAGGATAGACGAGAAGAAAAAAAATCTTCTCCAATTTACGCGTATGGAAGGAAAACCTAAAAAATTTTTTTTTGAGATTTTAATTTACCATTTTGTTGACGTGATTAATATGTATACCCATGCTAAATTACAGCTTTCTAGTGCTCATAGTCTCTGAGCTAAGCCGCGGACAGACGGACATGGCGAAACTATAAGGGTTCCTTGTCGGACTACGGAACCCTAAAAACTGCACGCAGTTGAAACCACTGGGAAAAGGCTAACACGTAGGACGGAGTTACAAAGTTGAGTATCACTCGTTTCTGGGTCAGTCTCTTGGTCTAAGTGCCATGTTTTTGTATTCTCAGCTTGACCAATGTCAATATTACCTCAGCTCTTATGCAATATGGCCTCCGAGCGGGAAATCTGCAGGGTCCATTGCAGATGGAACCTTAAGTTCATGGGAAAAGGTGTGTTTTGGCTGGTGACGAACGTGCATGTGAGTTGCAAAACATGAAAACGTTGCGCGTGTCTTTTTCTTGTTTTTCTTGAAGAGGCTGTTTTTTTGGTTTTAACGAGTTATGGAATTATTATTTTCACTTGTATTGAACATAAAAATCCCAAAACTGTCCGATTGTGTGTCAGAGGTGTTTTCGACTGAAGACACAGTCCACACTCGTACACCCATGTTTTACCGACTATTATTACATCCTAGCTTGATGGATGGTGAGTCATAATGCCGTACTTTGGGTACAAATTGGAACCACAGCTTAACGTGCCTTCCGAAGTACACAGACAAAACACGAAATGTACCCCTACGGGATTTCAACCCGCGACCTTTGGTGTACTTCAACCACTAGATCATAGACAGGGTCACTTTTATTTTGTATTTCGGAGTTTATAGATTTTTATAAATAATAATAATAAAGAAATAAATACTTAATTCTCATACAGTTATATTCTAATTTACTAGAAAATCCAAAAACTTCTGTACTATATAAGATTACGATTTTATCTGAATCTCTCTTGTCAATACTAAATTAAGTTCAGGACGTGTGTTACCAAGTTTCGGCCTTTGACGAAATGTAACTAGCAAAGAGCTCAAAGATACCTACCAAAAAGTTTTACAAATCCGACACTTTTCTTGGTACAAAGAGAAGGCCGGATACGTGCACAGAAAAATAAAATCTGTGACGTAGTATTTTTTTCAGTGTAAAAGGGAAGGCCATTTTTTAAGCAGCAGTAAACCATTCTTTTTAGCACAAAAGCTGTAGAAATAAAACCTTGTGACTAATAAAAAAGAACGCATATAAAAGTTAGAACACCTAGAATAAAGACTTTACGATCACGCACTTAAAGGGGATAAGTGCTTCCATTTGATTACAATAAATCTCCTTAACTCCCCGAAAATCACCGGGATAATGGCTCCACGAATTTAATTTATTGCGGATAAAATCCCAAAGGAAATCCCCTTGGATTTAATTAAAACTTGATCACAAAATACTTAGTTAAGATAATCTAGTAAAATAAAATACAAACCTTCACGAGCGCCAGTCAAATGCGCAAAAACAGTGCGAAATCAAAACAACGCATTCACCCCCCAAAATACTACTATCGAACGAAAATGCACCAACCGCCCCTGAACTTGACGTCATCCGTTGCTATAGTGATACTCCAAAAAGGGCTTGATCCGGGGAAAACGGGACCTCAAGCAACACTTCCAAAAAAATTTAGAACACTGGCCGAAAACAAAACGATAAAAAAAGAAAACAAAAAAACATCAGCACGTCACCTTCTTCGATAGAGTTCGAAAAAGAAAATCGAATTTGAAAATGGAAATTGTTTTTTTTTTCACGAAAGGCGCGCGTCACTGCGACGGCGAGGCGCGCACTACGTAAATGCCAGAGACTCAGAGCAAGCAAGGCACATGTGCGGGCCCTGCTACGGATCCGTTCACACTGGAGGTAATTTTCTTTAATTTGTGACTTGCCATGGCCAGGTTAGAAGTCGTAGAGTGCAACTAACTGGATGTTGTCAATCATTATACTGATAGCTCGAGGTAACATTATTTATAAATAAACTTATAGTTAATTAATATTTAACGAGGTTGAGAAAAGTCAGATAGCATACCTATGTATATTCATTTTGCTCTCATAACTTTTTCAAATTGGTCAAAATATTTTTGTACAGTCGTCTCGTCGCTGAACTCTACCAAAACACTGATAGGGATAATTTTGGATTTCCAGTAGCTTTACGAGGCGTGCCATGACTCGTGGCTCGCATTATACAAGAAAACCTGGGAAAGTTTTCATGATATCCAATTTTAAATATTACGGCAGGGATCTAACATGATATTTCAAGCACATAGCAACTACATTGAAATGTATATTATTTATTTATCTTAAAACATAATTAATATGACACAGCAATACATTGACACACGTTCAAGTTTAACCTTTTCTTTTCACATTTATTAAAAATATTAATCGATCAATCAAAATCCGCCATCTTTTTAATCTACCTCAAAAAAATTTTCACCAACCAAAAAATCAACCCTCGGAAAATAGTTCCAACCATGTATACGCCTTTAGATTGAGCAAGCGAGACGCAGCATCGCGGTGTACATCCGCTTTTCTCAGCGTTATGTAAGCCGAGCTACGGCGCCAACCCTGGGCCTAGCACCCGCCCCCCAGCCCTCGGCACCCCCGCCCTCACCCTGCACCCCTAAGCTTCCCAAACTAGGTTATTCCTCCGGAATTCGGACTGGGGTCTGGCTATTCAATTTTAAGACTTTTGTCTGCCCCGTATTTTGTTTATGAGTGCTGTGCGTGAATAGGTTAAATTAAGTATGTGTTATAGTATAATATAATTATAAACTTGTAAAAAAAAATATAAGATAAGATATACATTTTTTGAAATATTTCGATCTTGGGCTGGGACGTAATAATCGTCGGTAAAACGTGTAACTTACACTTTGAAGTCCTCACTCGAAAACACCTCTGACACTCCCTCGGCGATTCTTGTCGTGACAATGTATTTTTTTTAATGTCAAAAAATCCCTTAACACGCTAAAACCCCAAAAACAGGCTCTTCAAGAAAAACAAGAAAAATACTGAGGTAAATAATACAGGAGTACGGCTCAACACCCATCACGCTGAGTAAGAATGAGAACTGTGAATTGAATTTAACAGTCCATATTCGGTAAACATCTCTGGTACCCCTCGGGGTTAATGCCGTGACGATATTTTTGTCTGTCATGACATGAGCTAGCAATGGACAAAGTTCGTATTTCTTTAGTGAACTTTAAAATAAATTTTGCAAGATTCAGACTATCAAAGTAAATTAAAGAGAAGTAAATTTTTCCGCTCGCCCATTATTATCGGCACCACCAATGCCTATAATAATAGATAGACATTGGAAACTTATCACAAAACCCGTCTGACTGTCCGTCTACCAAAAATAGACACGAATCTGAAAAAAATTATCAAAAGACGTCACCTTTCTTATAATAATCTAGGATGTCAATAAAGCAGATTGTATCAGTTTGATGATGATGAATGTGAAAAAGTTTCGTTGACCCATGTTCCGCTTTTATTACCATACAATATGGGCGAAAAGGGGTCTGCGCTTTTTCTCGATAGTACATAACAAATGGACAGCTTTACCAAATTTTATTTATATTTCATCCAAAAAATATATCAGGAATTCCGTTGACGAGCCCAAAATATAATTCAATAAAAGGTGTAAAATGGCGATAGCCATCCATACGTCCATTTCATCTCCGTTTATGGAAAGACTAGTTTTTCACTCACAGCTCCACCCCGTTTTTGGCTTGGGCGCTATTATTTTAACACACCCCTTATTTGTGCATAAAGAAAACCGCATTCGAATCCGTTAAGGGATCCTGAAGATAATTTCAAAAATTCTAAAAATGGGAGAGTTGGCTTTAGTACAACACTAGGTTACTATTTGAACAAAATTAAAAAAAAAGAAAAATGTACAGACACCATTTTTTTTTCTACTTTATTATTAGTGTTCGTAGGGTTCAGATTTCATTGATGATAAACGGAAAACCTAATTGGATGACTTAATAGCTAGATGCGATTTTAAAGTGACTTTAATTACATCGTCATGACATGAATCACCGAGACGGTGTCAGTTGTGTATCCGAGTATTGAATAAAGCAGTCACAGTCCACACGCTTACACCCATGTTTCACCGACAAGTATTACGGTCCCAACGTGATGGGTGGTGAGGTGAATCCTATCGCCGTACTTTGGGCACAAGTGTAGATCCTATAACTCGGACGAACAAACCAACTGGACAGACCACCAACAGGCGAACCCCTCTGCCAAAGGTATGAGCCCGGCGGTCATACCGGTTTAATTTAATTTAATTTATTTATTCAGGATATCAACAACAATACAGTACACAAGAAAAAAAAACATACAACGCATAAAGCCAATAATAGATATCCACAGAGAATACCGAATTATAAAATACACAGAACAATAAAAAGAAGAAAATGACAAAAACATTCAGGAGTAAAAACAAAAGTAAAACTAATTTATATCTTAACTTATATCTTAACTTATATCTTAACGTTATGTGTGAATGTGATTGTGTGTTGAGTATTTGGTAGTGTGCGTGCATCGCGACGCTGCCTCGTCCCCCACCGAAAATAACAGACTTTTTTGCATGGAAATTAGTGCGCGGCTCCACTCCGGTTGGTTTTGTCCTCCAAGCATAAGCACGAAGACTGAACACAATTATATCCCTCCGGGATTTAACCTACTCAGACCATTTGACCATAAAGGCGGTCTAGGTTTTCTATTTGGACCATAAATCAATAATAAATTAGCTTTTTAATTTTTTGCAGATGGGCTGTGAGGCCTCGCGCCGCCTCGAGTGCAACCCACCCCACAAAAATACATACACAATAAAAAAAAATAAAGCAAATAAATCACGAGTAATGAAATAAAGTTGGTTTATATGACAAACACTTTGCAGTATACCACAATTACATCAAACATTTGCATTATATTGTATTTGCAACTTGTTTTTTTCAAATTTTTATTTATGCATTGGGTACTAAAATTCAAAATGAAAAAAATTCGCTTTATCAACCATTTTTTTTTTTCGTGAGATTCTTTTCGCTTTTCCTTAGGGATTTAGTCAGACTGAACCACTTTTGTACTAGGAAGTAAAGAATATAATTTAACTAACTTTTTTTTTCATGTAGTCAGTTAACGATACGCATTCTATAGTTATTTTCAGTTATTATTCTTATGCTCTCAGGCAAAACCAGGCGGCCCACCATTGCCTGGGACCGATGGATGGCGGTATATCCATCCCAAATTGCCGGGTCTTATATAAAATAGACTGGTGACGGGCAGCGGCGTCACTGGTGCAAGGGGTTTGGCACCGCGCTCACCAACCCGCCTGCCCAGCGTGTGTGACTAGTGGCGAAATCCTGGAAAAGCCTATGTCCAGCAGTGGACGAAACAGGCCGATGGATGGATGGATTGTAGGACCTTATATATCATGCTGATTTTTTATGAAAGCGGTGGAGCAGGAAAGATTTCTCTGAGTACTCTCACCAATCATTTTGTACTGTGATTTCGAATTCGTATTCGTTAGCTTATAAAGTTTTATTGCTATGACTGACTGACTGAGATATCAACGCTGAAATTTGTAGGATGTGTTCTTTGTGAAGAGTAGGTATCCACTAAGAAAGGGTTTTTCGAAATTCCACCCCTAAGGGGGTAAAATAGGGGGTTGAATTTTCTGTGAAATATTTTTATTCTCTTGGTCGATTTGCTTAAAAATTGGTACGCACACTCTTCAATTAAAGTTAATAGGGCTTCGAAAAACCTACTAGGCGGCATGGTAGACGGGCGCATGGCGCACAGGGTGGCGCAAGGCGTGCGGGGCAGGATTATATAACTATTAGTAAGTAGGTAGGATTTTTCTGAGGTAGGGGTGTATATGTAATTACAGCCAGGAACACAGATACGTCCGGTCTATAATGCCTGAATGCAGTTTCAGGTGTGACTAAGAATCTTGCCATTGCAATCTTAACCCGATGCACTAGGATGCATTTCACTCAAAATGCACTTGAATTTTTTCACTACAAACGGTGGTTGCGAGCCTCCGGGCTTGCTCCTGGATAAGTTCTAGACATAAATCTCTGCAAAAGACTTGCAGGTGTTGCACAAAAGTAAGAAAATCACAGCTGCATAGCCCATGAAGCCCACGGCGCAAAACTTAGACTTCTAGTAACGTAACGTCGATCCTAGGCTAGCTAGGCTTTCTTAATCTAGAAACGTTCGTGACGAATGTAGAGATCATGTCACGTTTTTTTTTGTATGTGTATATGTGTGTGTGTGTGTGTGTGTGTGTGTGTGTGTGTGTGTGTGTGTGTGTGTCTAGTTAGTGTACGAACATTTTATGAACATTTTATTTATTTACATTATAAAGCTGTGTGTCATCCGTCACCGTCTTGCCCGCCGGACTCTCAGACGGCGAAAGCAGCAGCAAATATGTTAGCGAAAAGCGTTTTCATACTTTAGTTTTGTTTTGTGGCCGTAGCAACGAAATTAACCCAAATACTTTATCTTGGGTTTTTCATAATAACTCCACGGGTGTGTTAGCACCTCATTTATCGATTCACAAAGTGCTTTTCCTCGTTATAAACGACCCGTCGTAAAATGAAACGATCGATAAAAGTCGCCTGAATATATGTGGCAAATACATGCAATGTCGTAACGGGGAATTCCAGTGAATTTCAGCCAAGGTTGCGGCAAGTACCTTGGGCGTGGAATCACATAAACAAAAATTATGTGCGGCGCGCCCGAAGTGTCGCTACGCTAAGTGTCTTAATAGGAAACCCCAGTAAATTTCAGCGGAATGTGGGCGTGTAATGATATAATTAGAAATTATGACTGCGACACTGCGGCGCCCGTAGGCGAGTCTACGGGCGCCTCGCAGGCGAGCACCCGCTGTGTAACGTTCGACTGCACTTTCGTATGTTGCGACGTATTCGCTGATGGGCTCCAAGCCGCTGTCGATAAGCCTGAGTAAAATACATGATTTTTTCTTCAAAGATAGCACAGTCGCCGCACCTGATTCCATTGTGTGACCGGGAGCTCCATGCAGCGTTGGAGAGTCACCTGCACCGCGGTTTTATCGGTAGCTCGATGGTGCGACGACTCCGACACGAAGTCTTTTAAGATTATATGTAACGTAACGTCGTTCGTAAGCTCACCTGCTCGTAGACCTTTGCTACAGACATTCCTTAATCTTGAAACGTTCGTGACGAATGTAGAGATCATACCACGTTTGTATGTGTATATGTGTGTGTATGTATATAGTTATCGTACACGTACACGTATGTTGCATAGGTAAGATAGTATGACGTGAACATGTCTTTACTACGTTTACTACGACCGTCGTCATGTAGCAGTCAGCATGTCAGCAATGATAGTATAACGTTAGGGTGCCGGAGCAGCAAGCGCAAGTACGAACGTCTGATATATGCACTCTGTATCAATGCGCCGCAACGCTCGAGACACATCGATGGTGTAATGTTGCATAAACATTATTTACATTATGAAAGCTGTGTGTTATCCGTCACCGTTCTGCTCGGACCCTCGGACGGCGAGATGTTTCGCTATGTTAGCGAAAAGCGTTGTCAAACTTTACTTTTGTGTAGCAACCAAATAATCCCAAATACCTTATCTTCGGTTTTATAAAAACTAGCACGGGTTCGTTGCTACGTCATTTCGTGATTCCCGAAGTATTTTTCCTTGTTAGCCAAACGATTAAACCCATAGGTATAGGTCAAATAATTATTTGACTTATCGACCCGTTGTAATGAGGATAACGATCACTAAAAGGTATGTCGCTAGGCATGACCATGTGTGGCAAGGCCGAATGATGTCATTGGGAATTCAACTGAATTTCAGCCAAGTTTGCGTCATGTGTGTAGTTAATTAAACATTCTCGCCGCGCCCCGTTGCTATATGCGAACAAAACAAAATTGAAAACCTTTGAAAACAAAATCACGGCAGGACTTTTGTATGTTGCGACGTGTTCGCTGATGGGCGCCAAGCCGCTGTCGATAAGCCTGAGTAAAATACATGGTTTTTTCTTCAAAGATAGCACAGTCGCTGCACCTCATTCCATTGTGTGACCGCGAGCTCCATGCAGCGTTGGAGAGTCACGTGCACCGCGGTTTTATCGGTAGCTCGATGGTGCGACGACTCCGACACGAAGTCTTTTAAGATTATGTATAGAACTTGAAGAAAATAATGTTTAGAGCTCAGAAAAGCGAGCGTATCGAATAAACGCTACGGGCAGCTCGACCGAAGATTCCTTCGAGCATATCGACCATACTAAATCCGAACACTATATAAATCCGCCGCGTAAACGCCTCATAGCGTCGTCAGCAGTAACAATTCTCACGTGTTATCTCTGGGGAAATGAATAAAAAATAAAACGCGATTTTGATCAATTTGGATTTAATAATTACAAGACTCCAGATAACGTTTACTATTCCAAAATGTTCGTTGCGTTATTTTGAGATTACGTCAAGAGTGAATAACAAACTATTGCTGCTAGGCTACATGCACATGTAATGTGCATCGGACCGATGTGCAGATATAGACGTCACGCTGCAACTTGTGCAACAGATACTGCACTCTAATAGGTCGAGCATAACGGCTTGGGAGTTAGCACCATTGCATGATAGAACTGTGTCTCCTGAGTTCAAAAATACCACTCCCCGCTCCCCCCGACCCTTAACTTTGGAGTTATAGGCCGTACGGACTTGTGTCATTGGGTGTACATACCTAATATTACTATGAACTAATATTTGCAAGTTATAAGTACTGAAGTACACGTAAAAAAAACGCGTTTGTTTCTCTATTAAATAAATACAAAAGAAGCAGTATGGTGATTAATACTGCTATTTCGTTGAAAACAATATTAATTATTTATTATCCACTTCTGGTTGTGCTAGAGAGTGACGAAGCGGTGACTGAATGTAAGGTTAAGATTGAAGACGAGGAAGTGGAACAGGTTAAAGAATTTGTTCATCTAGGTTGTCTATTTACACGCGATGGAAAGTGTGACGGTGACATTGAAAGAAGAGTGAATGCGGGAAACAAAGTGAACGAAGCCCTACACTCCTTTGCAGCCAGAGTGTGACTGCAGCAGTGAATGTTGGGTTTGGCAAGATGAGCATTGAAGTAGAGTGAATACAGTGGAAATGCGTTCTTTAAGGAGTATGTGTGGTTTGACATTGAATGATAGAGAGAAAAATATCGACATACGGGATCGTGGCGGCCTGAAAGAAGATGTAGTGACTAGACTACAAAAAGTAATGCTTCGGTGGTTTGGGCATATAGAGAGGGTGAATGAAAGTAGAGTAACGAAAGAAATTTATGGTGCAGAAGTGGATGGTAAAGCTCGACCAGTCCGCCCTAAAAGGACGTATGCCGAATTGCCGACGAAATAGGAGACATACTGAAGAAGGGCAAAGTAAAATTTACCTGGAATAGAAGAGCTTGTACGACCAGATTGGTGGATGTAGAAGCAATAGAGGTATCTCAGGATCGTAGCAGATGCAAATCTGTAGTCTCTAACTACCTCTCTGGGAGACAGGCGTGAGTATGTATTCTGGTTGTCTCCTAATTAGATCCTTTCACACACGGTTCAGTTCTGTTAGAATCAATACTATATGTACTCTCAGCCCAGAGTTTAGTTAAGTTTTACGGAGAACTTCGTCCTTACTGCTTTGCTTGGGATATTGTCAGTTTGTATACCTACTTCTATTCAATTGACTGTCATTTGTTTTCTGTAGTGTAAGCAACGCGGGCGAAGCCGCGGGCAGAACCTAGTAATTCCATATACTAAAATACTGCGTTTTTTTAAATATTTATGAACAACCTTCCAAATTCAAGAACAAAACGTTGTAATTTAAGAACAATCTATGTGTATGAAAAAGGGACGTTCTGGAGTTTAAAACACAAGATTTCTGAGTAGGTACTTGGTTTTATTTTCTAAACTCAACACTCTTACTCGAGATTTTAAGACGATCAGGAAGTTCGATGGATAAAATAATTTTAATATTTATTCGATTTTATGCATTAGCGTACAAATGAGTAGACAAATCTATTTGTATGACATCGAATTCTGACCCTCTTCCAATCGACTGTTCAAACATTTATGTACAAAATGAAAGGTTCGCAATGTGTATAAAATCAGGCCCCGGCGGCGTGCTGGTTCCATCAAAAAAATGTAAACCTTATAGCGAAAGACATTGGGTCTATGCGAAAATAGGAAAAAACTTTGATGACGTCACATTTGTGAATAATAATTTGGCTGTATAAAATAATGTCACTATATTGTCTAAGGTGACTTTTATTTATGCAGTCAAATTCTTACTGAAGGCTAGGTAAGTGCTCAGAAACAAGGTTCAATTACCCTTTTTGTGAAATTCGTAAATTATTCTTTTCGTGTTCCTCACAAACGCAAGCCCAGCTCCGAGTCAAAATACCTATATACTGGATGAAACGTCAAGATTTTATTTTGAGAAATTAGCAAAAAGTGTTATCGATCCGTGTTACTGATCACTTACCAGCCTCCAGTACGAGTTTGGCTGCATAAATAAAAGTCACCTTATTATAGGGTGAAATTAAGTCAGCCGACCAAATTCATACTGGAGACTCGGTTAGTGATCCAGAACTAGGTTGAGTATTCCTTTTAACAATTTCGAAAAAAAAAATTCTTTACTCCCTTAATTACTGGTTAGACTAGTTTAAGTACAATTCCTAGTGCAGGCACTAAGAGACAAAAAAAAATGTTTGTCTAATTTCTCCTGGAGGGCCATAAAACCTTGTTCCTGATGACTTGGCGAATCTCCAGTATGAATTTGGTCGGTTGTTTTAATTTCACCTAGTATATCACGATGTTGTTTGTGTTGTTGTTAATATTTCCACCTGAAAACGCAAAAAATCACTTTACTGTAAAAGTGTCAGGAAAATCTAAGCCATGAATTTTGGGACAATTGGCACACTGACTGACCACCACAAAAAGTCAACTTAGCCACTTTTCGCTCGTAACGCTCGACTTTCACGTCCGATTGATGGATTGCGTGACGTCACTCTGATTCTTGACGTCATCTTTCAACCGATAGTAAGACGCACGCAACTATGTCGAAGTTGTAGATGTAAAGAGTGGTTGGATTTGGATCATGGTTGGATGACGAGTTTCTTGAACTTTGACGTCATTAGGCTGGATTCCGTCAAAAACGAAAATCCATGTATATTTTTTTCATTGTTTATTTTTCAATACACAAATATAAACATTTATATTAATAAAAAAGCCATCCGACTATAACCGCATGGTTTATACGCGGTGTGGCGAGATCGCTAACTTATGCAAAACCATAGATAACAAAACAAAACTTAGGCCCACAGGCTCCTTCGGTTTTTGTTATTGTTACTGTTTTTTTATTGATATCTGACTGTCCGTCTGTGATTTACCTCGAAAATGGCTGTTTGAGCTGAAAATAAGCAAGATTTTTTAATACATATTTTTTTGTTTTTGGAATTTTGATTTCTGATTTTGGTTTTGTTTTCCTTATTATTAAGAACTTTCTAAACTTATTCTTATTCATATAATAGTATCTGTTAGCTATGGAAGAGTGGAGCCTCCTATTACAGGTATCCATTTTAGTTAAAAGGAGATTCCAATCCCTGAAAACGAAATTGCATGTCTAAGAGAAAATAAATATTTTTGTAGTAAAAAAAAAATAATGACCTGGGGCTGCAAATATACGAACAAAAAATTACATTGTTTTGGAATATTCACGTGGATATTGTACGACGTATGTTTCACAGAAACCTCATTCTTTCTAGGATTGAAATATTTAAAAGTTTTTTTTTTGCTTTTAAAGATAGTAAATTGTTTTTTGATGGCATCCTAAAATATATAAAAAAAACAAAGACACGTTGTCATATAAAATGTAAAAATAAATCTAACCGAAAAAGAAGAGTTTGCGCCGCGAAAAGTCTTTAGCAGCGTTGGAATAAAAACCAAAATGCCTTAATCCACAGGACTTATTTGATGACACGAATCTAGATGTCTGGGGCAATTCGGTCGGTACGTACAAAACGTGCGATTTGCACGTTCGATTGATTGATAGTGTCACGTCACTTCTTTTTCCTGGTATCATTTCTTGACTTTCACCGAGGCAGGAATCAGGTTCTACTATTTTTCTATTGGCATTAGCGTCAAGTGGGATTCAATTAATGAGTCTAATTTTCAGATATCCTTGACGAAGGAGGTTATTCACCTGGGGGGCAATTTCGAAGAATCAATCGAAGCTAGAAATGTATGTAGTTCGACTGATAAAATGGGTTTTTACGATCGAGAAGGCTAATTTAACAGAGTGGGAATAGCCCTATTTGGGCTTTCCCTTTGGCCATCACCTTTGGATAGCACTGATGGGGTATAGGATGAAGAGCGAAAGGAAGAGAAAGTACTAATTTACTAAGATTATGTGTTTATTGCGAAATCCATTGCTTTGAATAATAAACATATTATTAGAGTGCATTACAAGCTATAATAGATCAATTACAAACGAGTTTCAAGAAAAATAAGAGTAAAAAAAATTCGGTTCCGGATTCGAATCTGCGACCTCTGGCTATCACGACAAGCGCGTTACCGACTGCGCCAATGTTGTACTTGTAAAGCATTCTAATAATATTTACTCTTGTTATAAGGGAATCCATAAATTTTCGAATTTCGGACATCGGAAGGATGTTTCACATTCCAAATTTATAAAAACCGGTCAAGTGCGAGTAGGACTCACGTCCTGAGAGTTCCGCACCTATCGCATAAGTTAATAGACTTATATGATTTGAAAAGAAATTACAAACTTATTATTATCCAGAAACTGTATGAAACAAAACTGCAAAATTAAGTTGGGAGAGTATTCGGGTAAGTAACCCTAAACCTATATTGAAAATCGGCGTTTTCAGTATTTGTTGTTTAAATAGAATATATAACACATAATATACAGAAAATTTCAAATTCATAACTGGTTTAGTTTTTGAGATAGACCCCGTAATCAAAATGTTCTAAAATTGACAACTTTGATGGCTCCCGATTTCTTTATTTTATTTTAAGGGGTAACTTTTTACCTCGGTACAAAATGCACCTCTTCCTTTTGAATACAAAAGTATGCAATAAATGTGTTTTAAAGCAACTTGCGGAAATAGTTTGTTAATAATAAAGTCTTCACAAAGAAATTACGTACTTTAATGTATTACATTTTGTTTCCATTACATTAACAAACTTAAAAGCGTGTTTACAGTTGTAACGTAATGCAGCTAAAATATAACGCATAAAATTGAATAATTTTCATGTGCTCACCTAACTATTGACAAGCAGTTTGCACGAATTACTATAAAACGCATTTATAGCATACTTTTTGTTCAAAAGTAAGGAAAACAATATTATGATGTGCATTTTGCACCGAGATCCTCCGTTACCACCGTAAGATAAAAAAAAAAGTTTTTGTAATAAGTTTTAGACAATGACATCCCACATGAACGGGAAAGAAAAAAAATGTTTTTCGCCTCCTAACTCATTAAACTTTATTTAATCTGATTTTTAATTCCATATTCGGTTTTGGGTCAACATTCAACATAACACATCCTTTCAGATCTCTACTTCATTCCGTTTGCAAGCTAGAGACCTGTGACATATGGATGGACAGTTGGTCAGACGGATAGACAGCAGAGCGACATTAAAGGGCTCCGTTTTGGCCTTTGGGTGCGGAACCCTAATAAACGAAGATTTGAAACGTTGGAAAATTGACAACATGACACATTCCAGTGGTAGAAAGAGGAGGAATCTGAGGTGCAATTGTGTAAGCCAATCGTATTCAAATTCGATTGTCATATGGCTATTCAGGTAAGCAAATAACCCCGTTTGAAAAAATGAAATCGTACGTTTTTGGTTGCCAACAACAAAATAAGACAATTGTATTCATTTGACAGTGAAAAATTTACGATTTCAACTGTTAAACGGGCTAATTTGCTTAACCGAATAGCCCTTAAGACAATCAATTTGAATATCATTGGCTTACACAATTGCACCTCAGGACGGTTATGCTGGTATTATTTTTTACTTGCAATATAAGTCGTTCAACTTTTGTTTACCGTATGATAAATGAAATCGATAAGTTCATTAATCTAACTAATACATAAAGCCATTAACAAGACAAATCTATTGACCGTTTGCAAGAACTTTATCACCATTCTATTAGTTTTAATCAATGTAGCAATCCTACGAGACAGAATACTATAAATGATAACTATGTGTCCTATCAAACATACTAAATGCACATCAAGTTTGGTTCAGCGTGTTTTGGGTGCATAATTGTAGGATTTCTGGATTATTATAAAAAATTAACGAAGGAGATTTTTTAGCTATCAATTGAATTGCAATAAAATATTCCCCATTGTTAATGTAATGCTATTTTCCTAAGACACAGATTGTAAACACCACCTAGATTCATTACTATGTTCCTGGAAATGCAGGATTGCAGTTTCTGCAGTTGAATTTTCCACGGAATCAAGCCAGTTTTGTCCTACTTAGGGTTACCATCCGTACGATTTGTCTGGGCATGTCCGGACTTCCGGCCTTCCGACTTTGTCCGGCTTTACAATTCATACGGATTTTTTTACATAATGTTTAGTTTTTGCATATAATTACTTAAATGTGAAATAAGTATTAAATCAGTCTTCAATCAAGCATCCCTCCCCGCGCCCGCTATCCTGTAAAACTTCCGCTGCGCTGGGGATTTATTATTTAATTTTGTGACTAAAATGGTGCAAGTACGACTTCTTTTAAATGTACGGCTTATTCAGTATTTTTCAAATTTCGAAATGGTAACCCTAGTCCTACTTGACTCCTTCCTTTGCTCTACGTTTTGCATTTTTATGAAAGTCTTTTGACTCACTGATTGCTCCTTTTAACATAGTTTTGAATAGTAAACGATGTTGAGAAGCAGTGGCGGATCCAGGGGGGGCTGAACCCCCTTTTTATACAAGTTTATAATATATATTATGGAAATTTCACACTTATGTTGTACTACAGTTTTAAATTTACTTACCTACACGTATTTTAATAGTAATTACTATGATTTCCTCACAAATCTCGATGAAAGCTACCCTCAGCCGAAAAATATTTTTGAATCCGCCACTGTTGGGATGGACTATGAAGGATAATATTTTAAGAAAAATACAGCTCGACTTTTATGTAATCAATCATATATCGCTCTGAAAAGTTAAATGATATTTCGCTCGCCTTTTTACATAATTATTTACGAGTTATCTAAAAAAATCATAAATGAATGCAAATTACATGCTTCAAGTAATGATAATTGAAAAAATTTCTAGATACATAATTTCCCGTGTTTTTCCAAAGTCCTATTGTAAATTTTCACCTTAACTAGTGCCAAGGAGATATGGCACTTATGACAGATGCGTTTAGTGATGGGGTGCTTTACAAATTTCAGTAAAAATTAAAATCAAGTTTGAGTTGAGCAAATAAAATATCGATTTATCTGACACGTCATACAGCATGCGACATAATAAAACAAGAGACAAATGTGTGAAATCTGTTTATAATTATAAAACAGCCATAAAATTCCTAGAAGGTGGTTTACAATTTTTGGCTTAGATATAATTTAACAACTAAAAGTATGATTAACCCGTATGATTAATGAGAGTAGAGACCCTTTATTTATTGATAACGATTCAGTCATCCATCAGCCTGTCAACGTCCACTGCTGGACATATGCTTTTCCAATATTTCGCTACTCTTAGCGGTCCTCCGTCCTCCTCATCCAGCCGGATTACAATTCATCCACTGTCAGTCCTCGATGAGTTGTCTTAAATTGTCGATCCATTAGTTAAGTTTTGAAAAAAGGAAAACGTTTACATATAAAAACTATATTTCAAAATAACGGCAACACGAAAATAGAAAAATAATAACCGAAACGAGTAGTACATCACTTTTTGTCCCCAGCAACTATAATGTTTTAGTGACAGACAGTAAAGTCAATTCTGAAGGCTTTAATTTTAGTTTTAGTGCTGTCAAAACTTGAATTTTTCAAAGTAATATAACTTCTGTTGTAAACACTAAAGAACTATTTAGAAATTAAGAAAATTTACTTCTGACAGCACCAAAACTAAAATTAAAGCCTTTTTGAAACGGCTTTAATTACTCGTATATAATTACGAAACTTACTCGACATTTAAACGTCATAGGTGCCATAATTAATATTTAAATGCCAAATTTTTAAAAACAGGTATAGTATAATTATAATATAGATCTTAAAACAACAGAAATAAAATAATCCAAAAAAAACTCTTTGACTACATAATTTTCCGTGGTTTCCCCTAGTAACTTTGCACCAACATGCCAAACTTCTCAATCAGCTAAGAATTATGCAACTAATGGATAGATGGCGTAGAAAAGACGAAGCTTATATCCAGCAGTGGGCGGAAGAAAACGAACCTTCAATGATCATAATAATGAAGTAATGGATAGAAAGACAGACATACCCAAGTTATATTGCCATAAGGGTTTCCCTCTTAAGGAAACCTTAAAAAACTTTAACCTTCTCCTCTACTTTTGGCCTAGTTCAAACACGTATCGCAATGAAACAATTCAATTAGCTCCCAGAGAACTTAAATTAAATAATACCGTTTACCTAGTTAGCGATTTCAGTGCTGCATTCAAATGTTCTCGCTGTTCGCAATAACTTTGTACACTAGTTCATTCGTGTTGTTTGACTAAGGAACACGATCCCTGGAGCGAGCTGTGAAACAATACACTACAGGACAAATTGCTATGGGATTGCTTCTAGCTTTTAACTAGAACTAGAAACAACAAAATTGTTACATTCATGATTCAACTGGTGAAATTACTTCCACAAAGAATTAGGAATATATGTCTCGCTGTGTTTGTTTTGTTTTCCTGATTTTTTCAAGATTTTCCATCTATGTCATTTATTACCATGCGAGTCTTGCAGTCCTAATAATGTACATATAGAGACCATATAAACCTTAAATTGTACACTAAAATTTTAAGTTAGCTTGAAAAATAGCCCCGCAGTTTTCTCAACAAAAACTGAAGGTATAATTATAGAACTAACCTAATAGAAACCAAAAGCTTAGAAGTAAGAAAAGCAGTTCAGCGCCACCATTGAGATCAGTCCAACATAGACTGAATGTACCAGGCATTGCTGACGGCTTCGAACCGGCAACTTGCGGTATTCTCAGACACATCCCATAGTAAATTACTATGCACATACTAACATGAAATCATATACGAGAGTATATACAGACGTAGGTAGAGGTAAGTTCTATCAGGGAAACAACGACACATACTCTTATACATACACCCGTGTGTTATTATTTGTTCATCTCATTGAACCAGTTTTCCCAAATAAAGGTTATTTTGACTTCCCTTTTCTTTAACGGTGTAATAATTAGGTATTACCTGTATAATATTATATAAAATGTACAACAGGCGTGTTCTATTCTTAAAACCGAAGCGGTGCAGGAGTGGGAAGTTTTCGATAACATTTTATGCATAGAACAAATATGTATGTATATGTAGAGGAAAGCATCGAACCACCTTAATTCGCACCATAAGCTTTTCAAATCTCGACGGAAAGTATATTGTGACCTATTCTCGTGCAGCATACCTTAAATTTAGAGTTGAAAAACCTAAAATAATACAAGCTCATTTAACTTTTATCCATCTGCGTTAAAGCCTATTTTGCAATGAAGAGTTTTAGGTTATGGCAGCTCTAAATAAAATATTTGCTACACGAGAATAGGTGTCATTGTGTAGCTAAGACCCTTGAAACTTCTCGTGAATTATCTGAGTAATGCATAGACAATTTGTAATGTAATTTTGACATCCTTCCGATAAAATTGAATTCAAGCTCCCTTTAATTGTGTTGCATATTATTTTATGTATTTAAAAAATATGTATTATCTTATGGAAAACATTTCCAAGGCGGTCACAAAAAGCGAGAAAAATGGTCTTCACACGAAATATCTCGTTCAATTTGCAAAAACATTATATTCTAGCCGTTTCCGCACAGGAACTTGAAACTTCGGGAAAGCGTCTCTGCTTGTACAAACGTTCAAAGGCTACGGTGTACCTTGTTGTACGATTATCACCTTTCCGCAGATGTAGTAAGAACTGGTATGGTATGCGAGAGTGTACGGTAAAAGTAAAGTTGCACCATACTCGTATATTCTAACAGGTGTCTGCGAACTTGTTTAATTGTGAACAGGGAATAGAGAATTCGTGTCGGTTGAATTTACAAATGAGATTGGGGTGAAGTAGTGAAGTCTCTATTTGTTTATTCGTCTCTTGCAACTTATCATGGATTGTGATTGTCACAATGTTAAACAGTGTTCAGCGCTGGTTTTCAGTAATGATAACACGAACCTAAAATGTTATTTTATGATGGTGATGACGACGACGACGAAGCGAGCTTTTCGAATCTGGCGTTTGGTGTAAGGTATTCGATATAGAAACTGGACATCGGAGTCCATGCAGTTTGTGTCTCGCATAGCTTCACCCCTTTCCCCTCTCTCTGGTGGTCAACTGGTCAGTATTGACTGCACATAATAAAATATTATATTGTCAATTTGAATTTTACATATTTATATTTAAGTATTATTTTCGACCTGAAAGATGTAGTCACTATAAGTGGCGAAGGGTCCATATAACACGATTCCCATCGGCTTGCTTGGGAAATGGCATCCATACTACATTTCTTTATTCCGTGCTCTAACATTTCCATAAATCTCAATACGACAATTACACTTGGCTGACAGGGAGTCGCAAATTACAAAAAAAAAATGTTTTTCTTGGTTGCTTTTCTGAGTAAGGCTATTTTCTGTCCGTCTTCCATTTTTAAAATGTTCACCCTTCGCCTCTGATGGGTAGTATAAAAAAAGGAATGCTTCGGTGGTTTGGAGTTTGGACATTTGGAGAGGGAAAACCACAGTAGAGTGACAAAAGAAATTCATAATGCGCAAGTGGAAGATACAGCCCGACCGCCCTAGAAAGACGTATTCTCTGACCAGTTTGGTGACATACTGAGGAAGGACAATATAAGTGCTTTTGTGACTAGATAGAGACGTGGAAGAGCCAAGTAGTCTGCAGTTTCTGCCTACCCCTGGGAGACAAGAGTATATAGGCAAGCATATGTATGTACGGTACGTATGAATATGCTGTATGTGTGTATTATTTTTATAATTGGGAAAAAACAAGAAGGTCAAATTTAAGAATATTCTAGATCTTGAGTTTTGATATCGATACTTGTTAGCGACTGCGTAAAACATTTTGTATTATAAATACTGGTTCCTTTCGTAAGTCGCTAGGGGCGTTGCAAAATAGAACTAAAGTAATAGTAGAGCTACGAAGAGAAGTAGACATTACCCCAAGACTTAAGCTTAATCGGTCCAATAATAAACGCAAAGAGACAGGATGCTTCGTTCTACGCGTTTCAGTCATTTTTTATTAACATCCTAAAAGTTAATGATAATATCCCTCTTTCCCCAAATTGCCCATGGGCCTTTTTTTACTTTTTTTACGTAATCCCTTGTAATACTTGTTATGGAAATTTCAAGCCTTTTCAGTCTGCCCTTTCAAGAGATTGAATGACAGGGGTTTCTAAACAATGTCCGAAATATTCACCTTACTTGCACTGCATCTTTATTCTTTGGTTACAGAACTAAAAGTTGTTTCTAAATATAACTATTTGTGACGTAATTTTAAATGTTTTTTTTTTGATGATACATAATGCAGGAGGCTTAAGATTTAAAACACGTTACTGAAATAATGTACTTACCATATTTTCCCACAGGTCATTGCAGAAATTAATTTTCAGTATTGATCCAGTATTATCTTATCTAAACTAATAATAAAGTAGTAAATTTTCGCGAAATTTTAAATGAAATGGTTTATTAGTATTGTACTGAGGCCAAAACCACAATATTTAGAATTTTCGTCTGTCTGTCTGTCTGTCTTTCTCTATGTATATACCGGGTGTAAATAGAGTGCTACCATTAAATGAAACCACTTAATCTACAGATCATACTCAACCACTTTTCCCAAGAAACATACCCGCGCTGACTATTATTTTAGGAAATATTTGAGTTTCAAACCAAAATACGTGAACTCTAACGGACCGACATAAGGGCGTTTTTTGAAACAGCGTCTTCCGTAAAACAGCTGTTACGGTGCAGCGTTCTAAAAAAGACCTTCGTACGAAATAAAGTCTTTAGGTTACAGTTGAATATCTTCTTCTCTGAAGATTTGCGCGGGTATTTTTCTTCAGAAAGTTGTTTAGTGTGATCAGTTGAGTATGTGTTTTTTTAAAGGTCGCACTCCATTTACACCCGGTATTAGAACCACTAAACTAATTTGGATGCGATTTTATTCATTATCATCGTGGTGACCCTGGTCAAATAGGCTATAGGGATGTGCATAAAATAGCTTCCAAGCCGCAAACGGCAGAGATTTAATAAACGCGGGCGGAGCCGCGGGAATGAGCTAGTACTAGGTATCACATATTACACTAATATTATAAATGCGAAAGTTTGTGTGTCTGTGTGTGTGTGTGTGTGTGTGTGTGTGTTTGTTACTCTTTCACGCTGAAACGGCTGAACGGATTTGGGTGAAATTAAGAATGGATATAACTTATACTCTAACTTAATACATAGGCTACTTTTTATCCCGAAAAAAGTATGTCGTTAAACCGAATAACACGCGGGCGGAGCCGCGGGCAAAAGCTAGTGATAGAATATGATTAACTAAATCGATGATCTAGCTAGTGCATATATGGGCAACCGCCAGCCTGCGGACCGCATCAAGCCCGTTACGGTTTTTGAAACGGCCCGCGGCGAATTACAATTTAAAATCGGAATAACGTTTTCACCGCACAAGAAAAGTGTTATTTTTATTGTCAAACTTGACCTTCTCATTGCATTTCCAGCAAAAAGTTATATGCACGCCACTGCTAATTATGAGTGAAATTGATTCAGCTGTTAGTAGTTTTGCATCTGAAAATAAGGCTTAAGCTATCCATTAATCCAAAATTATGAAAATATTACATTGTAATTTTTCCAGTTGAACCTGCGGTTCACCGATTGCGTCGTTATTTTCGTATACTATGTACACAATTCATGAGCATATGATTGTTTGGCCCGCGACTTCCCGAAGGTTGCTCATGCCTGATCTAGTGGTTCAAGTATTTGACCACTAATCCGGATGTCGCGTGTTCAAATCACGTAGGGGCACGTTTGTGTTGGGTCTGCTGCAACACACTCAAACTGCAGTATTTGACCACTAATCCGGATGTCGCGTGTTCAAATCACGTAGGGGCACGTTTGTGTTGGGTCTGCTGCAACACACTCAAACTGCAGTATTTGACCACTAATCCGGATGTCGCGTGTTTAAATCACGCAGAGGCACGTTTTTGTTGGGTCTGCTGCAACACACTCAAACTGCAGTATTTGACCACTAATCCGGATGTCACGTATTCAAATCACGTAGGGCCACGCTTGTGTTGGGTCTGCTGTAACACACTCAAACTGCAGTAATTGACCACTAATCCGGATGTCGCGTGTTCAAATCACGTAGGGGCACGTTTGTGTTGGGTCTGCTGCAACACACTCAAACTGCAGTATTTGACCACTAATCCGGATGTCGCGTGTTCAAATCACGTAGGGGCACGTTTGTGTTGGGTCTGCTGCAACACACTCAAACTGCAGTATTTGACCACTAATCCGGATGTCGCGTGCTCAAATCACATAGGGGCACACTTGTGTTGGGTCTGCTGCAACATACTCAAACTGCAGTATTTGACCACTAATCCGGATGTCACGTTTGTGTTGGGTCTGCTGCAACACACTCAAACTGCAGTATTTGGCCACTAATCCGGATGGCACGTTTGTGTTGGGTCTGCTGCAACACACTCAAACTGCAGTATTTGACCACTAATCCGGATGTCGCGTGTTCAAATCACGTAGGGGCACGTTTGTGTTGGGTCTGCTGCAACACACTCAAACTGCAGTATTTGACCACTAATCTGGATGTCGCGTGCTCAAATCACATAGGGGCACACTTGTGTTGGGTCTGCTGCAACATACTCAAACTGCAGTATTTGACCACTAATCCGGATGTCACGTTTGTGTTGGGTCTGCTGCAACAAACTCAAACTGCAGTATTTGACCACTAATCCGGAATTCGCGTGTTCAAATCACGTAGGGGCGTTTGTGCTGGGTCTGCTGTAACACACTCAAACTGCAGTATTAAGACCTGTCTTTGAAGGCGTAGTCCTCATATGCGGGTGGTCCAAGTAATTAGAAAAAAATAGTAGACAACTCAATAATAAAGGGGAGAGGGGGGCACTTTCGAACAGGGGCAGATTTGAAATTCGTTTATTTTGACCGCATCTGTCGTCTTATCTATGCCTAAACGCATTAAAAATACTGGAAACACTACTTCTGTCATCTGTCAATTTGTTCTTTCATTAATTCCTTAACGCCAAATGAAAAAAAATGGTGTCATCGTTTTATGGCGTTGGAAGTAAATTGCTGTGAAAATTTTGGTAAGTGTTTGACAGTTATGTAAAAATTATTATCCAAATGTTTGTTATTTATAATCAATCCTCATCTCAATGGTTTCCTAACTGATATACGAGTAAGCGTCATTTTGTTTCAGTGTGTACAAAATCTGTCTGTGTTTACAAAAGCTGGGGTTGGGGCAGATTCGAACAATACAAAAGGGGCACTTTTGAATTATTACGTTCAAATGTGCCCCCATTTTTTATATTTTGTAAGTTATGAATAACTCTGATATTATTATTTCTTTCTCCATATTAGGTAAAAATTAGACCAATTTTATTTCCTTATCTGCAAAACTGGTCTTTGTTGTCAAAAATTACTCTTGTTCAAATGTGCCCCCTTTTTTTTTAAATATTTTGATAGTTATGTACATGGATAGGATATTCGGATCAATATTTACCTAAAGTTGGAAAAATACCAGAAAACGTTTGCAACTATGGAGTCGGCTTCTTAAAATATTCTTTAGGTATTTAGATAGTCAAAGTTCCGGAAGTTACGGAATTGCTTTAAACGTTACGATGATGTACCTAATACTTAATAGATGTAACCGTAAATGTATGTATATTTTTCAGACATTACATACAATTCCTAGGAATTTTTAAAAATGATAAACTATTTAGGTCAAATAAAGTAGAAGGTCGAAGTGTGGACTATATTTCTTCAACTTTCTACTCTGTACGACCTGAATCTGTTAGTCATTTTAAAAATTTCCTAGGAATTGTATATAATGCCTGAAAAATATACATACATTTACGGTAACATCTTTTCAGTATTAGGTACATCATCGTAACGTTTTAAGCAATTCCGTAATTTCCGGAATTTTGACAATCTAAATAAATAATATTTTAAGAAGCCGACTCCATAGTTGCAAGCTTTTCTGTCATTTTTTTCAACTTTATGTATACTATATCGATCCGAATATCCTATCCCTGGTTATGTATCACTCCAAAATAATTATTATATTTTTAGTCTTATTAGTCTTTTAGTCAATATTTTTCATAATTTTCAGTAAAAATGTTCCGAAACTATAAAAGAAAAAGAGAAAACGACGTCAATGAAGAAGATGCCAAGAGGGCAGTTTTGTGTGTTGTAAATGACGGCCTAAAATTAAGAACTGCTGCTGCAATTTACGGTATCAAACCAACTACTTTATTTTATAGAGTCAAGAAATACAAAGAAAATGTCACTCCCAAAAGTGAACATTATTCAAGTAAATACACCGTTAGTCAAGTTTTTGACAACAATGAAGAATCCATGTTGGAGTCATATTTTCGTAAAATGTCGAAGATGAATTACGGACTAACTTATTTG
The DNA here is from genome assembly GCA_910592155.1 of Ypsolopha scabrella. Classification (NCBI taxonomy): domain Eukaryota; kingdom Metazoa; phylum Arthropoda; class Insecta; order Lepidoptera; family Ypsolophidae; genus Ypsolopha; species Ypsolopha scabrella. The sequence goes on along the minus strand of OU342968.1, from coordinate 8,378,398 downwards.
CAAGGCAGACAGCTAGCATATGAATATGCAACAGCATTAAATAAGTGTCCAGAGACATGGGCAGCTAATCATATGGCAGGCATTGATTGGATGAAGGGTTTCATGAAGAGGCATAAGGTCCTGTCATTGAGAAAACCTGAAAACACAAGTCTAAGTAGATCAACGAGCTTTAACAAACACAATGTCAACATGTTTTTTGATAACTATTCAAAAGTGTTAGAGAAAGAATGCTTTACCCCTGATCGGATCTTTAATTTAGACGAAACAAATATTATGACTGTGGTACAATCCCCAAATGTGATTGCCCAAACAGGCCAGAAACAAGTTGGACAGAATGTTTCGGGAGAAAGGGGGCAATTGATAACAATGTGTGCCATAGTAAACGCCCTAGGGAACGCCATTCCACCTGTTTTTGTATTCCCAAGAGCTAGATACCATGATTCCATGCTGTTTGGAGCTCCAGCAGGTAGTCTGGGCTTAGCAAATAATCCTAAGAGTGGCTGGATGACAGGGCCTTTATTTGTGAAAGTCCTTGAACATATTCAAAAAGCAACAAGGTGTACTAATAACGATAAAATTCTTATATTGATGGACAATCACGAGAGTCATTGCACCATAGATGCCATAAACTATTGCAGAGCAAATGGTATTGTATTACTCACATTTCCCCCTCATTGCACACACAAAATGCAACCACTCGATGTTTCCGTTAATAGCCCCTTTAAGGCCAAGATTGCAGTTGCTCAGAATGACTGGTTACTAAATCATCCAGGTAAACCGATAACCATTCACGACCTAGCGAGTATTGTCACTCCTGCTTACAATGCTTCTCACACTATCAACAATATCACTTCAGGATTCTCCACCCCAGGCATTTATCCATTTTCGAGAAATCAATTTACAGATGATGATTTTGAGTGCTCCGAAGTTACCAATCGTCAAATAGAAAATGTTGTTTCTGCTGCGGAAGAACTACAGAATACAACTCGTTTATCTACTAATAATGGAGTCGACATTGAACAAACTGCGACTGAGACACTTAATGCTGCAGAACAAGCTGTTCATAGAAGTGAAAATGTAGCAGCAGAACCTCAAAACATAGCACATTCATTTGAAAATCAGCCTGATATTGATGTCGATTCTGATGCTACTAATTTTGAAAGTATTGATAATGAACAATCTGTAACTGACACAGCTAATTTCGCTGAACAAGCTGTTCATAGAAGCGACAATGCAGCATCAGAACCTCAAAATATAACACATTCATCTGATAATCAGCCTGCAATGGATGTTAGTTTTGCACCAGACACAGTCAATGCTGCTCATCAAGAGGTTCATAGAACTGACTTTGTACATCAGATTAATCCTGGTGTATGTAAAGTCTTAACACCTGAGGCAGTAAGACCGTTTCCAAAAGCTGCTCCTCGCAAAGGAAGAACAGCAAGAAAGAAAGCAAAATCGCGTATCTTAACTGACACCCCGGAAAAAAATATTATAGAATCGGCATATCTAGAACGAATGAAACGGTTAAACAAGTCCGCAATTCGTCCTTTCGCTAAAAGAGGCAGACAAGTGACTAAGAAGAATAAAAAAAACACGACAAAGGCTGGGTCAAGACAGGTGACTAAAAATAAAACAGTTTTGAATAATAAAAAAAAGACAGAGATTGAGTCAAGCACAGAATCGGAACTGGAAGAGAATATATCAGTGCACGACGATTCTGACATGGATGCAACCGATAATGAACTTATAATTGAACTTGATGATGAGGAAGCCTCTCCTCAACCGTTGAGCTATGAAAATGTAAATGTAAATGATTACATACTTGTGCAATGTACGTCTTCAAAACAGAAGTCGTCAAAGCATTTTGTTGGGTTGATTAAGACAAAAGAAGGCAGCATGTTAACTGTTTCTTTTATGAAGAAAAAAATTGGTTCTAAGTTTTGCTTTCCCGATAAAGCAGATGAATGGCCTGTACCAATCACAGATGTAGTGGCGAAACTCCCAGATCCAGATGATGTCCCTGGAACATCCCGTACAGCATCTTTGTTGAGATTTAAATTTGATTTTACCAAATTTAACTTAGGTTAAGTGAAAACTACTTACCTTTTATTACCTAATAAATATTACACATAATATTTTTGTATTATTTTACTTCAAGTTTAATAAATTTTTCTTTTCTGATGCTTTTTCAAAACTGCCCCTTGAAGCTTTAGTTAAAAAAAATGATGCCTTAGCATTTTCAAATATTATTTTTGTATTAATTAAATTAAGTAATTTTTTTTACAGCCAAAAGATGTTAATGATAATTATAGACGTAATAATTAATTCCATTTAGTTTTAACTCATATATTTTTCATTTTATAATGCTTTTTCAAAACTGCCCCAGGATATTTCAAAACTGCCCCCTGAAATGGGTACATTTGAGCAAAAATACATTTTTAAAAAGGGATAATTACTATCATTTCCACAAATCAAAATAAACAAGAAGTTATTTAAGAGTACAGTCTAAGACCTAAAGTAACAGGGAGTAACAAACAATAGTCGTGAAACCTCCATACACTTAAGTTAAAACAGATAGTTCTAAAAGTGTTCAAATGTGCCCCCCCTCTCCCCAATTTTAAGTTCAATGTTTTTTTTCCTCTCCTAACTTTCCGAACGCTTTAAGCGATTTTAATGATTATTTCACCAAATTATAGATATTTTATTATAGATCTATAATATTTTTGTTTTAAAACTTTTTTCAGTCCGATTTACGTAGAAAATATTTATTTTCTATGTAAATTATACACAAATTCTTGTACTTTTATTCCACATATATTTATTTTTATTCTAACTTAGGCTACCGGTTTCGTATTACACATCATCGGGCCAACAAATTACTAATTATTTAACATGACAGAAAGAAAACAAAAGAAAACATTTTTAACAAGCAAATATAAAATAAACAGAGGTGAATCACCACAGCTTGCGTTTCAAAATGGGTCTACGTCAAGGTTAAATCAATAAATAACGGCAATAAATATGTTGTGTTTCAATATCATTTTTCTATTATATGTCAGGATACACTTCTAAAAATTAAGTCAAATAAGTTAAAAAATATAAACTACAATTAAACATAAAATTTTGATTGATTAATTAATAACATCATTTAAAATATGTCAGAAGTGGTGAGGAATTTAATTCTAATTGGTCATTTAAAATTCTGTCTGGATCGTTATTAATAATTTTATTTAATATTTTTATTTTTTTTTGTTAGGGCTTCCAAATAATTCAATTTTGCACTTTTATTAGCTTTGTGTACTATTTTTATGTTAGTTGTCGGGTCAAAGGAATGATTTGAAGAGTTGAGATGTTCCGCAAATGTTGAGTCATTTTTTTTATTTTTCCACGATCTGACATGTTCATGAAGCCTAGTTTTAAATTTTCTACCTGTTTGACCAATGTACACTTTTTTGCATGTATCACACTCTAATTGATAAACACCACTTTCATCCAGTTTTGGGACACGGTCTTTGTTATTACATACTAGGTCCCTCATATTGTTTCTTCAATAGAATGCTGCTTTCTTGTTATTTTTACGAAGTAATTTACTAATTTTTTCTGAGAATTTTCCGATATATCATTTAAAGCTTTCTGTGTCTTTTGATTCTGTGTGTGAATGACACAAAAATAGTAAACAATATACTAAGACGCAGAAAAAGTTAATTAGCAAGACAATTATTATATTCACACACTGACCGTGTCCCAAAACTGGATGAAAGTGGTGTTTATCAATTAGAGTGTGATACATGCAAAAAAGTGTACATTGGTCAAACAGGTAGAAAATTTAAAACTAGGCTTCATGAACATGTCAGATCGTGGAAAAATAAGGAAAATGACTCAACATTTGCGGAACATCTCAACTCTTCAAATCATTCCTTTGATCCGACAACTAACATAAAAATAGTACACAAAGCTAATAAAAGTGCAAAATTGAATTATTTGGAAGCCCTAACAAAAAAAAAAAAAATATTAAATAAAATTATTAATAACGATCCAGACAGAATTTTAAATGACCAATTAGAATTAAATTCCTCACCACTTCTGACATATTTTAAATGATTTTATTAATTAATCAATCAAAATTTTATGTTTAATTGTAGTTTATGTTTTATATTTTTTAACTTATTTGACTTAATTTTTAGAAGTGTATCCTGACATATAATAGAAAAATGATATTGAAACACAACATATTTATTGCCGTTATTTATTGATTTAACCTTGACGTAGACCCATTTTGAAACGCAAGCTGTGGTGATTCACCTCTGTTTATTTTATATTTGCTTGTTAAAATGTTTTCTTTTGTTTTCTTTCTGTCATGTTAAATAATTAATAATTTGTTGGCCCGATGATGTGTAATACGAAACCGGTAGCCTAAGTTAGAATAAAAATAAATATATGTGGAATAAAAGTACAAGAATTTGTGTATAATTTATTCAAGATGATATTCCACCAAGAACCATCAATCGAATCCATCCAATATTTTCTATGTGCTGTAAGGGTGGAACAATCGTTAATACGACGACAAATCTAAACTACAAAAGAAGAGCGAGAATTCGCAGGCCGCGCAAAGTTCACAGGCGATAAAAAAACGTCGACAAATTGTGTGAATACAATATACAAATAACACGTTAAAACTATCATCATTTAGCGAAATCCTTACTCACTCTCTCACTGACTGACTCTTCAACGCCCAGCCCAAATTCTTAGACCTAGAGAGCTGAAATTTTGCACAGAGGTTCCCTTTATAATGTAGATAAGGAATGAGGCCGGATTTTTCAAAATTCCCACGGGATCGGGAGAAACGGTATACACACGAGCAAGGCCGTGGGGCGTCCACATGTTATTAAAATAACGTTTGTATTATAGGTAATAATTAAGATCTTCGCTTTTTCTATAGTTTTTATTTTCATATAATAATCAGATAAGAATTAAAATCTCAAGTCTAGCTATAGTGCGACAAGGCTCTTTTGGCGTGCGGATGGCATTGACTGGGGAGCACTGTGAAACAAGGGCTTCGTTGAGTTTGATCGCCAGGCGATGCCCTCCTAACATGCCATCTGTTTTGCATACGTTGCATTTGTATATGCTATCCTGTTAGACGGGCGTCAGCGGGCGATTACAGTGAACGCACCCAATGTTACGTGTTAGTTCCAATTTTGGCCACGACCAGTCCACGTGCCAAAAGAGTCTTGTCGCACTGTAGCGTAATCCTGATCAATCATTATTGACATAAATTTATGATGATAGATCACGTGATGACAAACGCCTTATCCAATAGAAATATGATAAGGATGAATGGTGCTTCAGATTGATTTCAGTTTGAACAAAGTTTTGACTGAAACTTGCAAATATAGGATAATCGAACTCTGCAGGAATAAAATAACGTTTTTAATTCAAGTGCTCGTAAAGACGTATTTTATATGCTTCAAAACTGTTGTTACCACATTAGTGATATATTTTTTTATTCATTGAAAATCTTTTTTTATGTAACAGATAGACTTGACAGAAATGAGCTACGAACGCATCAAATTGAAAGCAGCTTATTTCCATCAAGTTGGCAACTTGCGTGTGAAGAAAAAGAATGCCCACCTAAAGTTAATTTGGAGCATTTATTGTTTGTTTGTTTCTTTAACTACGTTTTATTTCTTTACTCACACTATGCATTGAAAAATGTAGTATGATACACGTGGGTAAGGGCAATAACTTACTCGTACCGCATTTATACCGTAAGCTACTATTATATGTCTATAAGTAGATGTCTTATCTAATAAAAAACATTTTGAAGAAATAAAATTTTTTTTTTACAAAAATGTAACTGATCGATTAGAATTTTAAAAATAAATTAAAATTCCTTTTCAAATAAAAAGCTTCACTATCCTTATGTAACATATGCTAATATTTTATTTTAATAAAACATATTTTTCTGTTCCAAATTTCAATATTTGTGAATGAAGTCGGGAGAAGAATCGCTGCTTGGCTGGTTTATCGGCGTGCGTTGACCAAATGGTTGGTTAATTTCGTTATCAAATCAAATCAAAACTTTTTATTTTAGCTTCCACACATACGTACTAGAGCCATAGATTTTAAATACATAAATAAATAATATTATTAATACAAATTATTTAATAATAAAAATTATGAAAAGGATGTAGACGCTGCCCAGTGTGCACTTTTGTCTAGTGCTTCATAAAAACGCAGTTCCTATACGGAAAAACTGTACCAGTTTAATATGAATAGAGATTTCCATCTACAACGATCCTGATGCACCTCTTGGACAACGATCCTGACACACCTCTTGTTAATTTTACGTTGGAAATTGTGATTTCAGCCAGGTTTAAGTAATTATTTACATCAAACCTCAGTTAATGGCTCCAATAATAATAAAAAAATGCATCTCTATCTTCAAACACTGTGAATTTGTTAGTTTGTAAGTTTGGATGCAGGAACTACTATTCGATTCAATAAATACCTTTACTAATTGAAAGTTACACTATCCCTCAGTGCTAGAGGATATAGTTTGTTTCCTGGGGATGGGTAGTTCCCTAGGGACATCGGGGAATATGTGAATAAAAGGTAATAAAAATACATCGCAGTAGACCCGTCTAAATAAACATTAACAAGTCAGTCAAATACGTAACTACTATAAAATTATTAGCCCGAAAAATATTAACAGATTCGGTAGGACTACCTATCCAAAAACAAAATCAAAGTGGGCGGTGCTGCGGCCAAAAGCTAGTAATTTATATATTAGTCAGATTTTGCCTGACTAGTTTCACTGTAATGGTACAATACATAGGTAACACTAAAAGTTTCCGGAACTGGCCACTTACATAAACAATATTTAAAAATTTATTGCAACATTTGAAAATAGAACTTTTTGGCTGTAGAATGCAGTTTGTTTCATCTGACTGTCTTTTGTTTTTACCTTGTGGCGCCATTTAAAAAATTGTGTGTCTGCATCAACATGGATTTAACTCGGGAAAATTTTCGTAGTATGATTTTCTACGATTTTAAGTGTAATTTGACAGCTCAACAGAGCATCGCTCGGCTTGAAACAGCTTTTGGCAATGAAGCACCATGCAAGACGACTGTTTATAGCTGGTTTGCAGAATTCAAGCGTGGTCGTATCAATCTCAGTGACGAATCTCGCGATGGTCGGCCGTCCACCGCTGTGACCAACAAAAACATCGATGCTGTGCGCCGTATGATTGAAACAGACATGTGACCTACCATGAAATTCGCGCATCCTTAGAAATAGGCATGAGTCAAATACAATCAATCCTACACAAACATTTGGGTGTGAGAAAGCTGTGCTCGCGGTGGATCCCACACAACTTGACCGAGGCTCAAAAACGGACCGCGTCACTTGGTGCAGTGCCATGCTTACCAGATTCAACGAAGGTGCGTCAAATTTGGTGTGGGACATAGTAACAGGTGACGAAACATGGATTTATTGCTATGATCCCAAAACAAAGCAGCAATCGAGCGTATGGGTCTTTCAAGATGAGCCGAAACCAACCAAAGTGGCGCGTGTGAAAAGTGCATCTAAGCGGATGATTGCTTCTTTTTTTAATAAAACTGGACACGTGGCTACTGTTGCTTTAGAGAATCGTCGTACCGTGAATAGTGACTGGTACACGACCAATTGTTTGCCGGAAGTTATTGACGAACTCCGTAAAAATAACCGTAAACGCCGTATCATCCTGCACCACGACAATGCTAGTTCTCACACGGCCAGACAGACAAACGACTTTTTGAAGACGAAAAATGTAGAACTCATGAGTCATCCTGCATACAGTCCCGACCTGGCACCTTGTGACTTTTTTCTGTTCCCAAAAATTAAGAACCAATTACGCGGTCAACGATTTTCATCACCAGAAAAGGCTGTCGAGGAGTATGAAAAACACGTTTCAGAGGTCACCACAGGGGAGTGGCACAAAAGTTTTCAAAACTGGTTTGATCGAATGAAAAAGTGCATAGACGCCAAGGGAGATTATTTTGAAAAACAATAAATTAATTTTGTACCTTTAATAGTATTTTTTCATATTCATTCCGGAAACTTATAGTGCGTCCCTATAATCCTGTTTGACTCCGAAGAAACTGTACATTACAGTGGAAACAATGAATTACAGTGAAACTAGTCAGGCGAAATCCAACTAATATATAGGGTGACTTTAATTTATACAGCCAAACTCATACGGGAGGCTCGGTAAGTGATCATGATCAGTAACACGGATCGATAACACTTTTTGCTGACTTCGCAAAATAAAATCTTGTCGTCCCATAGTATTGACTCGGGGCTGGGCTTGCGTTTGTAAGGAACACGAAAAGAATAATTTACGAATTTCACAAACAGGGTCATCGAACCTTGTTACTGAGCACTTACTGAGACTTCAGTAAGAATTTGGCTGCATAAATTGAAGTCACCTTATATATTGAGTAGCCCTTTATATTAGTTGGTAATTAAACAGCATAATTTATAGATAAACTTGTACTGTGTATGTTAGTTTTATAACTTATTAATAAGTCTCTAATGTTAAATATTTAAAAACGGATAGGACTCACTTTTTTAACTGTGCGAGGAGGCACAGGTCAACCTTTCGACGAGATTATGACTCGTCATCATCAGGACTCTTCGGAAGTACTTTTGCCCACGGCGGTCAGTCGAGTACTAAGCTTCCTCCCCTCTCTCGTCTCGACCTGTGCCTCCTCGCACAGTTAAAAAAGTGAGTCTTATCCGTTTTTAAATATTTATCATGTCAACTCACTCTAATTTTAATGAAAGTCTCTTATGTTACTTCTCCCTGTTTAATTTTATTAATATATCTTTTTATTTTTTCCCCAAACGTTACCGGAAGATATTGCTGTAAGCAAAATCTGCCGCTTCTTTACACCATGTTTGATCTTTAACTGAATGTTTTTTGTAATTGTTTGTGTCATGTACAACAGAGTAATCACACTTATATTATAAATGCGAAAGTTTGTGTGTGTGTGTGTATGTATGTTTGTTACTCTTTCACGCTGAAACGGCTGGACGGATTTGGATGAAATTTAGAATGGTTATAGCTTATACCCTAACTTAACACATAGGTTACTTTTTATCCCGGAAAAAATCATGTCGTTAAACCGAATAACACGCGGGTGGAGCCGCAGGCAAAAGCTAGTAAATAAATAATGATTTAAATTTTTGAGGGTTACTATGTATTCGATTCTCATTATGTTATGTCTGTAAGTTAAATCGGTTAACAAACGGACAGAGACCTTATTTCTAAAGAAGCCTTAAATAAAGAAAATTGGTATAAAAATACATATATTCGTACTTCGTTAAAAACCTTGAAGTCCCAAGAAAAAATATATTATGTCCGGGATCTCCCTACGGGCGCATCGCCAGCCAACGGTTTTGTTCATATACCAGACAAAACAATGTTGGGACGAAAGAAAATAACATTATTATAATAAAACTGCTACGCAGCCAAGGTTGTTATGTCGGTTATTTATTATCCAATCTATTAGGTATGTTATTGTTTAATACTGGTCGTAACTTATTTATAAACATCATGGATTCTCTCTTCGGTTCCTTTTTCGTAATAGACAGACACAAATTAAGAGGTCTCCTTTGACTTCTATTATGTCGAGCATATAAGGGCTTTTGAATTAAGTTTCATAAAAATTGTTCCACATCGTTGTTTGCGGCCACTTTGTACCAGCCAGTATTTTTTATACTTTTAGGGTTCCGTAACCGAAGGGTGCCAAACGGGACCTATTACTAAGTCTTCGCTGTCTATCTGTCCGTCTGTCACAGGGGTCAACAGCCTGAACCGTAATAGGTAGAAACTTGGAATTTTCACAAAATACGTGTTATTATGGCCTCTGCCAAGACAAATACTAAAATATAAAAATAATAATTAAAGGGGGGACCCATACAAGAAACCTCGAAAAATTGCATTTGTTTTGGCTCTTGTAGAAGTTTGCATTGTGCGGTTGTATCTGTTGTAGGGCCTGTTGCTGTTGTGTTGCTGTGTGTACTGGGCACATTCTGTTAAGGCGAGGTTATCCAGAGAAATCTGTCCTGCTCCAACGCTTTCATTGTTCATATATTTTTTTTTTAATTTTTTTTAAATTAATAATCAGCTTTCTGACTAAACAAAGTGCTCCCCTGATATGGGTGGTCAGAGGCTTTTCCTTCCAATACGTAGTCTTCTTTATTTATTGAACCGTTTTTCTAGGTTTTGGGAAAAAGAAAAGGGGAAGGTCCTCCGTCTTATGTCGACATTATAAATTAAGTTTTCTTAAACTAAGGTATGCATTCAATAAAAGTACAAGTCTATTCTTTTTTTTTTTTCATATGTTTATCCTGCTCAGCGAAAGCGGGCCGCTCAAAAACTCGTGGTTTTGAGTTTTTATTTATTATTTTGTAATTAGACGGTTGCGTTTTTAATATGACGGCCGTTGTATATCACATTTATACACCGTTTATTTTAGTATAACTTTTAGTGTCCAAAACTTAATATAGCTCAAATGAAATTATATTTAGATCATAGACCTATTTTTGCGATTTAATTGGATCGAGCACAATGTAAGTAATCATATATCGAACAGCCAAAATTTTAAGATCAAAAGGTGAAATATGACATATATTTCTTACAAAATTTAATCATCGCTATTTATTGGTTTGAAGTTAATTTGAAAAGAGAAAAAATGGAATAACCCCCCCTTAATGTGTCTATCCAGTCGGCCTATTGTATTGTCATTGAAAAGTCAAAATATAAGAATTAAAAAAAAAAAGTTTATTCGTTATACCAAGTTACAAATTTACACACTTATATTTATTACAAAAAATAATATAATTAAAGAAAATAAACTGAAAATGGAAAAGCCTTACATATTTCGATTACCAGGGCTTATCAAATTTAAAATGACGAGTATTTGCACGGGCATGTTTTCTCGGAAAAGATGGTCACTATGATCAGTAAAACATGTGGTTTCATTTATTTAATGCTATCCACGTATTTACACCCAGTGAAACGATGAAAATGTTTTTTTTTTGTTTTTGTAATTAAACAATTTTCTCTTTTGAAATACTCACTTTTGTTAATCGCTTCCATAACCAAGGGTTTGCTGGTAGAAATCCAGAGATAAGCTCGCCTTTTGCATATACTCATTCATATACTCATTCATTAATATATTGTGGGCAATAAAGTGTTTTGAATTGAATTTGTTTGAACCTCGGTCACATAGACAATCACGAGAAGTTCAAACTTTAAATTGAAAGCTTTGTAACCGTGGATTCTACTCGGCGTTTCTCGGCAAGCTTTTGACAGTTTCTCCGATAAAGCTGCGAGACAATATGACTTGAACGGTTAACGGGGCCCTGCTACTGACGGGGATGTGGAGAAAGGCTTTTACTGGTACCATTGAAGTTAATACCTTGAATCGTGACATGTGTTCCTTATGTTTCAGAGGTGTTTTCAAGTGTCAGCAATCATTTTATAAATAAACTTTTACGTCCCAACTTTATGATGAATTGTTGAGCGTACCAAACTTTGTATATAAGTACTGAACACATAAATTACGACAAACCCTTAACATCCTCCAACAGGATTTGAACTCGGATCTAAAGAAGGTAGCGTTCTACAAACTCTGAGCTGCCACCGCTGCACTTTAGTGTTGTAGCACGGTTTAAAAATCCGTACCAAAAATAGTCAATCGAGTGTTGAAATATACACTGACAGTAGGTGTTGGTTGAAAGGGGCATCATTTGACAGCTCACTGAATTTGTCAGCCACCGGTTTGAAGTTCGTTATCTTGCATTTGACTTGGAATTCTCAATTCAAAATAATGCCATATCAAAGCTTTTAAGGTTTATAGGCATGCCACTGTTTTAGAATAGTACATAATTTTATAAGCCGTTTTTCTATTGATTTTCGTTATAAACTAGTTTGAGGCCTCTGTAGTTTAATACAGGCATTTACAAAGTCACTATCTGGCTGAAATGTAAAATTTTGATATAGGTAGATACAATTTAAGAGAAGAGAACAACTTTGTATGTAAATTTGTCCAGTTTGATATCTTTAAAACAAAATCAATATTCAAAATTATGGCAAAATGGTGCCTTTTAAAATATCAGACCCAGATGGTAGGGGTATTATACTTTGGTCTATAAAGAAAAACAACTGAGAAAAGGATTATCAAATTTTGTACTAAAACGGTGGCGTGCGTGCCCATGTTGTGCCTTAATAATCAGTTTTAAGAGAATAGGTTCCGATTGCATTGATCGCTGTTACTCCATGCGGAAAAACCTGCAGTACGAGAGGGACGAATTCTGGAAAAAAATCAAAATGACGAATTTTATCATGAATTTTATTATTAAAAAAAAAAAACTAAAGTTTGTATCGAATATCTGTTCGGATAACAGTATAATAAAGTTTATACAGATTTTAATTAATAAATAATATAATATGATTTTGCTCAAATAATGTTAAAACTCGACATGAAACCTTTTTTTGGAGTCATCTTTGATTTTTTATGGCTCAATGTTGGAATGACTTCTGAAGATTCTGTTTCGATAAGAGTGTACATTATATTCTTGACAGAAGTCCAAATTTTTTTCAAATATCTAGTATTGCTAGATTCTTCAAACAAGGAAGAATAAATTATGGTTTTTCGGAACCTATCCTCTTAAACTTGTTTTCCCGCCTTTTACCTTTTGTTTTTTTGTGTTCGACCATGGAAAAAGTTAAAATTTACGTAATTTTCCAGTATAAGTAATTTTAATAATATTTCCAATGCAGCAAAATCATTCAAACCGTTATCTTGAGTTATGTCGCGAACAGAATAACACGGTTAGCTTTGCTGATGATATTTAAGGTTCTGGTATGAAACTGAATCATTATTTAAGCTTTCCCACTACCGCGTCCGAAGAGATTCTTATTTATTTATCTTTTGTGTTTATTTGTAAATAAATCTGCTATCTTTAATAACGTCTTATGTACCAATTGTTTTATTTTTAAATTTTTCTTTTTTAGAATAGAATAGAATAGAATAGAATAGAATATCATTTATTGCTGAGTCATAGGTAGGTAGGTAAATCTTAAGCTTATAATGTGCCGTATGCTCTGCCGTTAGGCGTACAATTCTTTATCATAAAATGATTTTATATATTTACAAAATACACAAATTGATCACTTATAAAATATTAATAACTAAATACTATTACATTACTGATTTAATGTCAGAATAAATTTTAAATTCAATCGCTTGTCAGTTAGGTCAATTACCTTAAATTTAAATTACACTACAAATTACATGTCAACTATTTCATTTCATTACATACGAGTACCTATTATTCATTATCATTTTCTAAAAATTCGGTCAACGAGTAGTAGGATTTTCTGGTCAGAAAATTTTGTAATTTAAATTTATACAATACAATGTTATCTATTTCTCTGATGGAGTTTGGAAGCTTATTATAAATTTTGTTACACATACCAAAAACACTCTGATTAAAAAATTCTGTCTTGCGAGAGGCGGCCTTTACCTTATTGCGGTGTCTTCTACCAGTGTAAGAATCAAATAGGTGGATGTTAGATTTAACAAAAATTGCTACTTCCAGTACGTAAATGGAAGGAAATGTTAATAATTTGTGCTCTTGAAAATAAGGCTTACAAGTGTCCCTGGGCTTTGAGCAAAAAATTGCTCGTATGCATTTTTTTTGTGCTTTGAAAACACGGAGTCTATCTTTGGAATTACCCCAAAAAATAACACCATACCTAAGGGTGGACACCACGTATGCATGGTATGCTGTCAGCACTGTATTTATGTTTGCTACTTTGCGAAGCATATATAGGGCATATGCAAAAGAATTTATCTTTTTGCAGACGTGATCAATTTGCTTAGTCCAACTTAAATTACTGTCAATATAAATTCCTAAAAATTTTGTAATGTCAGTTTCTCCGATTGAAATGTTATTATATTTAATTTTAAGATCTAATTCTAGTCTATTTTGTTTTTGTTTGAAGTTCATAATTTTTGTTTTATCGAGATTTATTAAAAGATTATTTGAATTCAGCCAATTTATTATGTTTGTCAAAGAGTTATTAATATCTGCCTCAAAAGTATTTACATTTTGACCTGTATATATTGCAGTACTGTCGTCCGCGAACAACACCATAGGAACATTTACAGCTTTCGGGAGATCATTAATGTATACTAGGAACAGTAAAGGTCCTAGCACACTGCCCTGCGGTACACCTATGTTTATTTTTGTTACTTGGGATGCATAGACCTTTTCGATCTTAGTTTTGGAACATATTGACGTAATATGGGTTATTTGCCTTCGGTCACTTAGGTACGATTGAAAAAGTTGAAGAACATTGCCCCGGATTCCGTACTTTTCAAGTTTGTTAAACAAGATAGAGTGATTAACAAAGTCGAAGGCCTTAGTAAGGTCCATATATAGTGCAACCACCGGTATCTTTTTATCAATATTTGTTGTGATACGTTGCAAAAAGTCAAAAATCGCCATATTAATAGTTTTATTTTTGCGGAAACCTAATTGTTCTTTTGCAAGTATTTGATGGTGTTCCAAATATTGATTGAGCCCATCGTACATAACTTTCTCAAATATTTTAGAGAAGATGGTGATAAGGGCAATAGGTCTGTAAAAACTGATGTCCTCTTTGTCATCCTTTTTAAAAAGCGGTTTTATAATAGATGTTTTTAGATTCTTTGGGAACACACCATGTTCTATGCATAAATTTACAATGTGGTTTATGACTGGAGAGATAATACGTGCAACGTGCTTAATAATTTTTGTACATATCTCATCAATGCCTGTGCTGTTTGTATTTTTCAGATTCATAATAATTTTAAGAATGTCATGTGCATTAGTTGGATTGAAGAACATTGAATGAGGTAAATTATATGTCAAAGTATTATTGTTAATTGGATTATTATTATTATTAAATGTCATATTATTATTACTAAAAAATGAATTAAATGTCTCCGCAATTTGATTGGGATCTTTAATTATTGATCCGTTTACTTTTATCTGGGAGATATTGTCTTTGGGAACATTTAGCTTATTATTGTTTATTACATTCCACGTTGCCTTAGCTTTGTTCGTTGAGTTAAGGATTTGATAATTATTTTGGGCTTTTTGCGTGAGTTTAATAATTTTTTTAAGCCTTTGGTTATAAAGTTTAAATTTCAATTTATTCTCTTGACTTGGTACCAGCCTGTATTTCCAGAGAAGTTGTCTTTTAAGTTTACAGCAGTTTTTTATTCCCTTACTTATCCATCTGGGCTTTCTTTGAACACTTACTCTGACCTTTTTTTGTGGAAAGCACAAATCATAAAATAGTTTAAAAAGGTCATGAAACTCGTTGAAAGCCTTATTTGGGTCTTCACTATCAAAAACCTCACTGAAACATAGGTTTTCTAGACATTCTGTAAATTTGGAAACATTTTCAGTGGTATAGTCACGTTTCATGACAAACCAGTGATTAATAGAAACGCTTGTTTTTACTGGGCACTTTAGTAACTGTCCCGAATGGTCTGAGACCGCTAATTCTACTACTTCTGCTTTAGCACCACGTATATTGTGGAAGAAGTTGTCGAGGCATGTACCACTACGTAACCGTGTTGGTTCATTTAAAGATATCTTTAAGTTGTAGCCTTGTAATAGCTGCTGAAATACCTTGGTTCGCTCTATTTTCTTATCAAGCAAATCTATATTAAAATCACCACATATAATGATTTTTTTATTATTGCTATGGGCATATTTATTCAAAAAATTGTATAAATTGTCAAAAAATAATTTTAGAGTTTCGTTTGTGTATTTAGCTTTTCTGTATATGCATACTACAATGATTTTGTGTTCTAATAGTTCTATAGCTGAACACTCGATTACATTTTTCAGGTTAAATTTGGAGATGTCTGATAACTCTTTATACCTATGACCTTTCCTTACTAGTATACAGGAGCCACCGCATCTTTTGTCTCTTGCAGAGCAAGATGCTAGCAGAAAATTTGGAATGGATAATGTGTTTTCGTCACCAAAAATCATGTTATGTTCTGTTATACCAATGACGTCAATTCGCTTTCCATCATTAGCCAACTCTTCTAAGTTAACGGCCAAGAGGTCTGATTTTGAGATTAAGCCATTTATATTTTGATGAAACACATTGATATGTTTATACACGAAAAAAATCAGTGTTTTCACATGGTTGACGAGTCTTGCTTTGTGGTTTAGGGTTAACATCAAGGGCGAGGTTATTGGTCTTTGGTGTGGTGTTTTGTGATTTTAAAGGAGAATCTGATATTTTAATATCCTCAACAGCTGAAGTAGTCAACTTAAGAGTCACATCCTGGGAACATAATTTTGAATTAATATCAGAGCATTTATTTAGCTTATTTAGCTATTTTTTTTCGTGTATTGGGTCGGTAGATAGTTGAAATGGGCCTCAACTGAAAATCGGCGCAGTGGCTTGCCTCTGCAATATGCTGAGCTGAAGACTCTTTCCACTACCACAGCAATTTATGTTTTGTTTTGTTATTTTTTTGTTAATTTTTCTGATGTAATGTGTTATTTCTTAGTTGTGTGTAATGCTGTGGAACTGGAATAAAGAAGTTATCTATCTATCTATCCATCGAAAGCGTCAATAAGACCTAGGACTCCAATCTCCCAGTACATGTATCAAGCTGAAACACAACAAGTCCCTTGGCGACATGGTTGCCTTATAATATGAGGGTGGCGACATGCCACGGACGAAATCTACCATCAGTTAAGAAAAGATTTGTCAGTAAGTTGGGTGTTGGTCTAACTGTCTAGAGTTTATTTGGAGTAACGGTGGTGGTATTTTAAAACTTCGGGGTTTAATCGGAAAGTCCTTGATTGCGTCAAAAATATCTGTTGCAAACAACTGCTATACGTGTTAGTAAAACCCAAATAATACAAAAACAAAATAGTCGATTAAAATTATTATTCTTGTGACTTATATTTTGTGTGTCCGTTTCGTTTCTGACCCAAGCATCAACTAAATAACCAAAGTATATTCTATTAAATTTTTTGCACCTTTATATAAATTTACCTAATAATAATATTTTGGCTCTCATTAGATCCGACAGCAAACCTTTACGTAGGAACCAGTAATCGAACATAACGGTCACCTTCCGGAAAAGTATAGACACGGGCAATAATCTTCGGAAACTAAAGGCAATATACATGAAGCTGGTTGCTCCATGGCATTAAAGGAACGTTTCTATTTAATTACATTTTTACGACCCAGTAACTATACGCTGTCATATAAGGTGATTGATTGATTCAGCCAAATTCCTACAGCAAACTTGAAAATTGAATGAAAATTTAGTAAAATAATGCAAATAGAAGAAAAAAGTCCATAGTGAAGCATTAATACCCAATTTCCAAAAAAAATTATATAAGGTGACTTTTATTATGCAGCCAAACTCATATTGGAGGCTTGGTAAGTGATCAGTAACACGGATCGATAACACTTTCTGCTAATTTCGCAAAATAAAATCTTGACGTCCCATTGTAATCGACTCGGAGCCGGGCTTGCGTTTATCAGATACACGTAAAGAATAATTTATGAATTACACAAAAAGGGTCATCGAACCTTGTTACTGAGCACTTACCGAGTCTTCAGTAAGAATTTGGTTGCATAAATAAAAGTCACCTCATATAAGTGAGTTTTTTTTATTACCACTAATTAAGTCTCCAATATAAATTTGTATATGATGTATCAGTTACGAGTCACCGTGTCTTAGAAACCTATTGCACGCTGAATTAGGCATCCACAGCCTCAACCACTGCCATACGTCTGGACATATTGAGCAATAAATTGTCAGTGTGGTCACGGCTAATAGGTTCAATACTTCCTCGACGTGTGTGGCTTCCTCCGGCTGGGTGTAACCCGATTAGCGAGCTTCCTGCGAAGCCTACTAAGGTTTCTCTACTTTACTTGGGGGTGAAACTGGGGTGCGTGATTGATTTTAGATTGGTTACATGAGTTTTTATGTTGCGGTAGGCTAATTACATTATCAAGTAAATAAATATAGATACCTACTAGTATATACCTAGTTAGAGACCACTACAGACCACAGAAACGGTTTGTGGTATGTGGTTCTTGGTCCTGACTACTTACTGAGTCTCCGGATTGAATTTGGTTACGTAAACGAAAGTCACCTTGCATATAGATTTCTGGAGCAGTCACAAAGGGTGATCACTAATAGGATCACAGTCAGTGGACATACCCCCAGCCAGGCCGACGTCTTCGCAAAAACACCTGGATAAATATTTGGCCAAGTGCGAGTCAGACTCGCGCACAAAAGGTTCCGTACCATCTCACAATATAAACATTATGGTAAATGAGTGGTTTTACTTAAAGTCGTACCCCCGGTTTTGGCCTGTCCCTTGACTTCAATCTTTTTGTTAATTAATATAATTGGCATTATATTTATTGATTTCTGTAAGGCTTTCGATTCGATAGATCACAATTCACAATGGAAAGCCCTCATGGATGACGGGATCCCAATGGAAATTGTAGAGACTCTAATGGCTCTGTATAAAAACAGCTACGCAAGAGTAGAACTTGAGACAGTGGGACATCCTTTTCATATAAATAGAGGAGTGAAACAGGGCGATCCCATCTCACCCAAACTGTTTAATTCTATATTGGAATCGGCCCTGAGAACAATAAATTGGGAAGAATACGGAATCAATATTAATGGTCGTCTTTTGTCTAATCTGCGGTTTGCTGACGATATTGTTTTATTTGAAAACTCACCTCAATCCATGGTATGTGTACTCAATACAGCATGTAAGAGCGTTGGTCTTAGCATAAATAAAAGTAAAACCAAAGTTATGTCGAACTCTTCTGAAGACTTATTTATAACAATAGAAGATGAAATAATTGAAAAAGTAAGCAACTACATTTATCTCGGGAAAGTATATTCTTTTAATGATTGCCAGCCAGAAGAAGTACAGCGCCGAATAAACAACAGCTGGAAAAGATACTGGAGCTTACGTTTTATATTTAAAAATAAAAAAAATATCGATTAGAGAGAAGGCCAGGGTTTTTAACAACTGTATATTACCTATATTGGCCTACGGATCACAGACCTGGATCCTTTTACATAAATGAAATTCAGTCAAGCGATTAATGGTGTACCTGTATATTGTCACTTCTAAATGGGATTTAAAAAAAAGTTATTCCTTAAAATCTATTTGAAAAGATTCTTAATTGACATGCAATAACGGTGCGTTTCATCAAAGGTGCAATTGTGTAAGACAATTGATTGTCATATGGCTATTCGGCTAAGCAAATTAGCCCGTTTGGAAATTGAAATCGTACATTTTTGGTTGTCAACAACAAAACAAGACAATCGTATTAATTTAACAGCCAAAAGTGTACGATTTCAATTACTAGACGGGCTAATTTGCTTAGCCGAATAGCTATATGACAATCAATTGTCTTACACAATTGCACCTTTGATGAAACGCACCGTTATTGCATGTCAATTAACAATCTTTTCAAATAGATTTTAAAGAATTAATTTTTTTTTAATCCCATTTAGAAGTGACAATATACAGGTACACCATCAATCGCTTGACTGAATTTCATTTATGTAAAAGGATTCAACTAATACCTATACTCTACCCAAAGCAATTACAATCCTAAATTATACCCATTAGCTTTTACCTGAGAGCTCGTACAGTCAGCTATATGTAAGTAGATGCTCAGAATCCTTTGTCTTCGCAACGTACCATCCGGCAGAGACTACTTTACTTACAGCTTCATTCATCAATGTCTGTCGGCGCTTTGTGCAATATGCAACTAAATATATTGCTTCTTGCTTTTTTGCAGATTGATGGTGAGCCCAGGAAAAAAAAACCACTGGTTTTTAAACTTACGAGATGCCTGTATGTTTGTTTTGGAGTCGAAGTTCATAACATTTTGTAGTAAACTGAATACGCCACCTGCTGGTGTAGATGTCAGCAGCGGAATAAATGTTACACATAATGACACGTATTTTCGTGTAGCAAAATATAAGATTTAGAGCTGCAATAACCTAAAACATTTCATTGCAAAATAGGCTTTAACGCAGATGGATAAAAGTTACATGAGCTTGTATTATTTAAGGTTTTTCAACTCTAAATTTAAGGTTTGCTGCACGAGAATAGGTCACATTATCTTCATTATATTAATCACTATGGTGAATGTATACCCAAACTGCATTATTAGACCTGTCTTTGACGGCCTACTCTTCCTATATACGGGCTGAACAAACACTCAAAGAAATACATAATAGGTATCTATAAATAAAAAATAAAAAATAAATCTTTTGTGTAAAATAAATATCGAAAATTTCCTATGATTTACGCAAGAATTTTCTTACTCCTTCCGAATCTTGGAGTAATGGAATACATTACAATACTGGACATAGGCCATTCCAGGATTTCACCACTCTTGGCGGTCCCGCTGGAAGAAATGCCCATACTCACACACGCAGGGCAGGCGGGTTGGTGAGCGCGGTGCCGAAACCCTTGTACCAGTGACGCCGCTGCCCGTCACCAGTCTGTTTTAAGGCCTGGCAATTAGGGATGGATATACCGCCATCCATCGGTCCCAGGCAATGGTGGGCCGCCTGGTTTTGCCTGAGAGCTGTTCTCTTACTCTCCTCCGAATAACTTCGGGAGGATTTGCGAGTAAGATGGTGGTACCTCCACAGTCGAGCCCGGCATCAGCTCTACCACCTACGGCTATGTATAGATAAGTTTATTTATTAAAAACATGAACAAGCTTTCCAATTCCCATTTCTGTGAAGGCGTTAAAAATAGTTCTTTAAAATTACTATAAATTCATAGTAAAGTTGTAAAAAATTCGTGTCTGTGCACTGGATACTTTTTTTATTATTATTGAGGTGGGTTGTTTGAATGTACTGAATCCAAATGTACAATTTTTAGAATTTTTATGTCTGTATGGATCACCGTTTTAACTCGAGAACCATTCAACGGATTTGGATGCGGTTTTCTTTATTATCATTGTAGTGACCTTTGTCAACAATTATAAGCTATAAGGTGTGTTGATAAAATATCTTCCAAGTTAAAAACGGAGAAAATTTTCAGAAGATCAATAAGGCGAGAAGTGGATCAGATGTGTGAAATGTTTTACCTGGGCACATGAAGATTATAGTGATGTAACAGGCAATAGTTGCAACATTTGTTCCTTATGCTTGAATGATTAATATTTTCATAGTCCTAATATCATCCCCGGGGATTGACAGATCTAAATTCTAATAAATCAATACTTATTTGTATACTTATCAGGAGTTTTATTAAGTTATTTCCAATAATATTAATTTTACAGGGAAAAATAAAAAAGGGGACGATATTTGGTGACTGATAGAAATAAATTTCTAAATTTTTTAAACATTTGGCGATGTATCCATCGCAAGGAGATAACAAATAAAATAATATCATTGCGGTTTATTCTTAACTACCCGATCCTGTAACAGGTGACGGTTGGGCAATAATACTCTCAGACTTGTCTTGAATACACTAGCGTCCTCTAGGCGCCAAGAGGCTCACTACTAAGTGAGTACCTATACATGTCGTTGCGGTATGGGAAAGCACAAGCGTAAATTCGCAGGCCATGTTGAACTGGATAGCTCAGTTGGTAGAGCAACCGCCCGGTAAGCGAGAGGTCCCGGGTTCGAATCCCGGTCCAGAGCTCCTCACGTCGAGATTTACTTTTCTGATTTTCTATACCGCAGTGATATATATATTTTTTTTGTATTTGTTGACTCTACCTTATTGAATAAACGCTGGCGGAGTCGCGGTAAAGGCTAGTAATATAAGATGTTTTATATATTTCCCGTTTTACATTTGTTTCATGATATTCTACTATTTTTATAAAGATAAGAGATGATCTGTGAAACATATACTTTATGTATCTATTTTATAGTCTGTCAAAAAAGTGTTGAAATGAAAATGAAACTTTAATGAACTTTATTGGACTTTAAACCTTCAAGTAGTATAATTTAGGTAATATATTTATGAAATAACAACGATTTAACAGATTTTGTTCTTATTTGTTTGGTGTAACCAGGCGAAAGAAAAATAGTTTCTTCAAAATTAATTTCAACACTTTTTTGACAGACTGTACAAATAAACTATTTGAATGTAAAAAGTAATAATGAAGTTTTTTTTCAGTAGCACGAAAATTATCTCAAACGCTGCCTTCAGCCTGATAGCCAGATCGTTATGCAAATCTAACTATTCAAGATAAGCCAGTAAGGGTGTTATTACTGCAACCCCAAACTTGCATAAGATTGTTTTTGTTTACCTTTCCAGAATAGATTATACTGGGATAACTTCTAGCTGGAGGGTTGCTTGCTTACGGTGAGAGTCCCGGTATGTACCTATATTGATGCAAATAGACATAGAGGAGGTACCAAATAGACGGGTGAGAGGAGGGTAGACGACGGGTGAGAGGAGGGAAATGTGGGGCAATATTCTTGTGGGGCCACAGACGGAAAAGGTGCATAAAATAACTGATTTTGTTTGTCTTTAGAAATCTAATGGCTGGATTTTTTGTCAAAAACTAGATGATAGTACCCGCAAACAACTTTTACTATGGACAAAAAAAATCAGCTGTTCATACAGGTGGTTTACAAGTGCTTTTTCTATGGAACAGCTGACTCTCTTCGCTACAGGTTTGCCTTCATAATCTAAGTTGTTCGTATTAATGAGTACTATAGCCAGGTTTTGACTTTCCAGCTACTAGTTATTCAGCCTAAATAGGCGTAGGTATTTTCACTACACCAGTGTACATTTTATAATAGACACTTACGAAGTTGAAACTTCTATCCAATCCAAACAGGATCTGGAATTTGTACGAAACCTCTGCTGCGTAATTACTATAGGGACAAAAATCAGGCTTCGTTAGAAATAAAAATAGAAACTGTAATGTCAACTTTGCAGGACTGGTTTGAAGCAAATGGTATTGTTCTGAACGGAGATAAAAGTGTTGTGTTAGCATACCAGACACACAAAAATAAGTCCATTATAGTAAAAACTAAAGAGGCAACATTTCTTGGGTACGCTATAGATCACACATTGGCCCATTCACTTCACATAGAGAAACTACGAAAAAAATTGTCCCGCGCAAACTATGCTCTGTTGAAGCTTAAACCGTTAGTAAATAAAACTACCCTTACGAGTGTATATTATGCTTACATACAGTCAAACTTGAATTATGCCATAACGGTATGGGGAAATGCTGCGGAGATCAAGAAAATCTTGATCAGCCAGAAGCGCTCCATCAGAATTTTAATTGGACTTCACAGACGCTCTTCAGCAAGAGAATATTTTAAATTAAACAAAATTATGACGGTAATATCACTTTACTTGTATAAATCATTAATAGAAATTCATAATAACAAACATGATTTACCTAAATATATGGACCAACACAACTATGACACCCGTAACAAAGAGAAAATCGTATTACCAAAAACAAGACTATCGAAAACGTAAAAACAAGGATTGTTCAATAAGGTTAATATGTACAATAAATTGCCACTAGAAATAACTAGACTTCCTCTGGTTGATTTTAAAATGAAATTAAAATATTTTTTCGAATTAAATCCATTTTATTCTGTAAATGAGTACCTGACCAAGCAGTTTAATAAGTGTTCATTCTCTCTGTAGGTATAATACAGCTTTTATAATTTTGTCTATAATACGAAGGTATATGTCATAAAATGATAATCATACCTGACAATTTGTTTTTCAATGACATAAGTTTTATATGGACCTAATGTTTTATTTGTATTATACAAATTATTTATTTTATCAATGAGATATTGTGAATCTTTTATGGTGTAATGTTTGACATGCCTCATGTAACATTCTCTGTTATAATGGTCAATAAAGAATTACTGATTACTGATTACTGATATACACAAGAACAATGACTTTTGTCCGATGTATGTGGACACATGTGGCCCTTACTAGCAATAAATGTAAAATAGGTAACAAACACTACACTGTATACTAAACAGACGGACAACTGCAAGGAAAATGTACTGGATTCCGTTTTGATGGAACTTTTAAAAGTGCAATCAATTGAATATAGTGTGGGCAGTATAATCGTGGAATCGAGCTCGTAAAAACATCCGCCTCCATACAAAACAGTTCTCAGGCGACATTTTGAAACTAACCTTCCTTCCTAGAGTTAAGTGCATTACACTATTTATCCACTTCGGCCGCAATTAGTCAGGTCATAGGTGGCTGGGAGTCCTCATACAGTAGGGTGACCATACTGATGGCTCAAATGGTACGGTTTCTTATGTTTATGAGTGCTAGACATTGGCGTGAATAGAAAATCTAGGAATCGTAGCTGGGGGCGCCGCCGGCTTCAACTTATGAAGCCATCAACAACTATCTGTTTTAAGTCAAAGTCACCCGTAAATCTGGGGGGGGGGGGTGCAGACGGTACTCTAAGGGGGGCGTGCCCCCTCGCCCCTACCTCCGTTACAGCTATTGTATTTAGCGAACTTCGTCATAGTAGTCCGTTTTCACTTACAAACAACAAAGCGACATACGTTAGGTAACACCTTTTGCATAGCAAAGAGTTCCGACAGTCATACCTAGGATTTGGTGAAACGTGTTTTTGCTCTACGCAACTCTTCAATATTTAGGCTTCTGATTGAGGCTACTCCTAATTTTATGTAAAAATGGGCATAAACATATATGTCTATATACTAATAATAAAGAATAGTGTCTGTATATAGAATATTTTTGCGAAATTTTAAGTGAAATGGGTTATTAATATTGTGCTAAGACCAAAACTACCACTTTTAGAATTCTTGTCTGTCTGTATGTTCTGTTTTAACTCGAGAACCACCCAACGGACTGTATGCGGATTTTTACTGTCGTCGTAGGGACCCTGGTCAACATACATATAGACTATATCGGATGTTCATAAAATAACGTCCAAGCCGAAAACAGAGCAAAGATCGCATAAAAGAGGGCGGAGCCGCAGGCAAAGGCTGGCGACAATTAAGACCTGTCTTTGCAACACCACATCTCTGTCGCACGCGTTGAAAATTATAATACGCTATCATGCTGTCAGTGTTGGAACCTGACGAAAGCACAGATAATACAACGAAAGTGTTAATTAATGAACGTGGGTCTGATTAGTAGTCAAGTACTAAAACTGCTAGACCACAGAAGCGGTCAGTTATCAATGTTATCATTAATTATGTTGAGGAAAGTGTAATATACAATGACGCAATCGCCATCATCAGTCGACTGATGGAATATAATAACTGTCAGTTCTTGAATCGTGTGTCATACTTAGCCTGGAATTTTCCTTAAGGCAACATAAGGATTTGTTTTTCTTGCTGTTAGTAATTCAGTGCCAAAACTCATGTTTTTCTTTTCTTTGCTCGGGAGAACAGCTACGCTTTTGCATAAATGTTTGCTTTGCCAAATATAAATACTTAAAGATGGGTTCTTTAGTTTTGTCAATAAATCCTGAGAAACAATTTATTCCCAAAACACGAACAAAACAACAGACGTATAATATAGTAGCAGACCTAACATTAATAATAAATCAAATCAAAATTATTATTTTTTTACATAAAGTATAATTTCTACAAGTCAAAGTTAATTTTAACAATATATATCTTTAGAATACAAAAAAATCTATAGTAATACGGGGCATAAAATGTACACCTGCATAAAATAGAGGAATCTAGCAATAAAAAATATTATATATAGAGGTACATAATGGAATGAACAAATAAGTTGATAAATAAATACGGGAAATACATACCAAAAATATGAAGGTTGGGCAAATGTAATAAAGTTATACACTTGGATAAAATATAGAAATATAGGAATAAAAATATTATATATACATAATGCAATGAACAATGTGTTGAAAAATGAACTAAATAACCATTAATAAAAATAATGCCTAACCAGCATAATAAACGCATAGAGTCGACGCGTGGCAATTTTAGCTCAGTGAACTTCGGGCTCTTTTAAATATAAATATTGCTTGTTTTCAAACAAAATATATATGTACTAGAGATTAGTTTAGGAATTAACAAATATGTTCAAAGTATAAGCCACTCAAAACAACCCATTTCTATACGTTTCTTCGTACCATGAAGCCTAAATGTAGCTTATTTTTTGTATGGAAACTTGCCACGCTATTTAATCCTTATGTTTGGTCTGCTACTTAGTAATAATTTATATGTCTCTGCACAAAACAAGTCCGCTTCTCCCAACGCCCCAAATGTATTTACATGTAAACCTAACAAACTCCTCCTCGCTCCGCTTCGCTTCGCACCTATTTTTGAAACCAAATCATGGTTGGATTAGATCGTTATGAAGTTGTTTCCCAGTTTCCATTTATCTGGACCTTTGCAATATCCTATGATTTTCGAGTTTAACAGTTTTTCTAATTATCTTGCGACATAAACACATATGACAACATTGTTTTTTTAATAATATTGCAGTACCTTGAAATTTATGAATTACGTCTTTGAAATTCACACCCAGAGTATAACTTTAAGGGTCGGTTTTAGCATTTAGTAGGTCATTTGTTTTATCTATAGGGTTCTGTACCCCAAGGGTACCCTATTACAGGCCTCCGCTGTCTGTCTGTTTGTCTGTCACGGGGGTCTACAGCTTTAGCCTTAGTAGGCAACCAGCTGAAATTTTTACTATGGCACTTTTTAAAAAAAAAAAAACACTTTTAACGTAAATTATTTCAACTCAATTTTAAAGGCCTATACATACAAGTATTAGATTTGATTTAAATTGTTGTAAATATGTACTCTAAAGTAAAACAATAAATTATGAAAAGTTTGGTTCCGTACGCAGAGGGTACCAAATTTTTTGTCAGGCGCTACCATTTTAGCGTCTTGTTTTTTGTAGCATTGATATTTGCTACGGCATCCTCTATGTTGTCTTTTACCATGTTTTTAGAGTTCCATATCCGTATTGTTTGGTGGTACGGAAAGCTTTGTTGGTGAGACCAAGTGCGGTCGGATTTTTAGTTTCCTGTGATTTCGTTTCAAACCTGAAGAACCGGTTCATTGAAAAAAAAAAAAAATTACCGATACCATCATTTACAAAGTCACAATGAATTATCCAAAGTCACGGTGACGTAACGTCAAAATATTTGGTACATTTATAAAATTAATCTTTACATGAATTGACGTCACACGTAATAAATCTACGAAACGTTGTGAGCATACTTTCAAATAGCTAAGCAACGTTATTATATCGTTAAATAACGGTTAAATATCGCTATCAATATCGGTAGTAGATATCCCTTATTTTGATACATCAAAACGTTATTATTAATTAGCAAAGCGAATCAATCGCAAGGCTATAGAACACTTTTACTGGTATTTTTGTGTTTTTTTATTGTTTTACTAAAGGTCTGGGTTTGAAGCTTGTACAAATTAATATTCCTAAAGCTTTTCAATTAACTTATTGCCACCGTACAGAGGACGGTACCACAATCAGGATGAGAGGTCAACAGTGACTGACTCACGTCTGACTGACTGATTGTGCTAAAACTCAGACAGATGGGAGCGCCGCGTATTAAAGCATTTTGGTCCTTAGCTCAACAGCAATAAAGACTTCGCCGAAGGATTTTTTCTGGTGGCGCGAGTTCTACAGCTGTCTCTATACATCGTTTTTAGTAGTGGTGTTCTGTGAACAGACAGACAGAATGTAGCTTCTTAAAACTCATATATTGGTGAATACATGGAGTTCAATACGATTAGTAAATTATGTGATTTCATTTGAGGACCTGTCCGTTTATACTATATATATTTATACTTTATACTAAGAATGCCTCTAATTTTAGGTTTATAACTAAAATGAATAAAAATACACAAGTATATAAATATATGGTCACGACATGAATCAGAGGAGGAAATGCAAGTCACAGTCCATACCCGGTACACCCGCATTTCCCCGACGATTATTTCGTCCCAACGTGATGGGTGGTGAGCCCTATCGCCTTACTTCGGGCACAAATACACGCTTTTTAGGGAATGCAGGTTTCCTCACGATGTTTTCTTTCACCGTTCAGCAAGTGATAAGTATTAGATAAGAACACAAATACTATGTACTTAAATTCCGTAAAACTCATTGGTATATGCCCGACCGGGGATCGAACCTGGGTCTCAAGATTGAGAGGCCAGCGTTCTCGCCGCTTGTAACTTAAAATGCCTCAAAGTTAATATAAAACTAATATTACATACAGGGATTCTAAATGGTATGAAGTTTTCGGTATAGGACGGGTACAAAATTCAGGTATGACGCGTACTGGGTAAAGAAATATATTAGTACCGAAAAAACGGTACATTTATAAACGAGTTTTGTGTTTAATGTTTAGTCTTAGAGTGCTGCTTCCAGTACGGTCTCTAGACGCTTTCGTTGGACAACTTTATAGATTTTTAAACTGTGCTTTTATAAGGGGCCAATGGTGAAATTGTGAAAAATAAGTTTGCTGTTTCATACAATTTGGTCTACGGAACAGCAGTTTTTTTTTCTTTATTTGAGTTTTGTGTAACTCAGTACGAAGTTGTCGGTAAGACAGTAAAGTTGTCGCTAAGTTAGTATTTTTGTAGGAACTTCAGTATTTTGTTCGGAGGCTTGTAATTTGACGCTCGCTGCACGTGCACACTTACTATTACAGTGAGCCACACTTCCTTCCACCTTTTTTTTCTGAACTTTATTGCTATCCTAATAAAACCAGTGTACAAGGTGGTTATATGGAAATAAGTTTACCGAGGTGTTATGTATTATTGTGAAATGAAGCCTAATGAACGTACTTATATAAAACTAGGACAGAAAATAACACAGCGAAGCCCAACAAATGTTTCTAGGAGCATGCAATGTAACGGGACATCATGCCACATTACATGAGAGCCTAAGGTAGGAAAGAAAATTTCATTTGCATTTATATAAGGTGACTTTAGTTTAAATTGCCAAATACAAACTGGAGACTTTCATTTGTGCAGCCATATTCATACTGAAGACTCAGTAAGTAGCAGTATTAAAATTCGATGACCCTTTTTGGGAAAGTCTTATTTGTGTTATTAAATAAAGTGTTATTTAACACTGGTCAACAAGTTTTCTGCACAGAAACGATATTTTGAAATTCTTGCAGAAAACTGTGTGCTGAATCCAAATCTGAACTCAGATTTTTTCTATCAGATCTCAGTTTTGTGAAATCAACTTCAAGTATTGAAATTTACCGTTTCTTTAATGCTTCTGAAGATTTTTTTTTTACTTATTACAAATGTATTTTATATATTTATTTTTCATAATTACAAGTCCTTAATCAATACTTATTAAGGTGAAAATAACATAATTCGCGATTGAACCTTATTTTTCAAAATAAATAATATTTTGTGAGAGCTTGTTCGGTCCATACATTTCATACCAAGTTTTTACTATGAAACATTGGGTGTGATTGTTTTGAGACATTTAATCGAAAACTAGGCTTGGTTACGTGAATCTTTTTATCATATTATTAAAAAGAACCACTAAGAAGAAGTATTATTGAAAATTAAAGCCGAAAAACTAATTGTGCTAAGCGTAAAGCCCCACCAGAAGTAGTAAAAACACGCGATTTTTCAAAATTTAGTCTGTCTTAGACAAATATTACGACGTGATAGAGAAAATCTGAGTTTATATTCGGATTCAGCATACAAATTTCTATAATAATTTCAATAAATCGTTTCTGTGACCGAAAATTTCTACAATTTTGTTGACCAGTGTAATTATTGTTGTGTATAGTTTTGTAAGGTAGTCAGTACATTTATTCTTATTAATATCATTTAAGTATTTCAGTCAGTGCAGTGTAGATTAGTATTAATTGTGATCTCAAGCAGTAAACGTGTAAATTTCCTAGTTTTGTCTATTATTTTGGATATTTAAGCAAGAACTCAATAATGATTATTTTCCTTTACCCTACAAATGCAAACCCAGCTCCAAGTCAGTACCTACTATGGAAAGTCGAAATTTTCTTTTCAATACACCTGCTTATAAAGTGGCCCTTATTGCAGCGTTTTTAGAGTCTTAATGCACGCGTGCTTTGTACTTTACATTATCGCACTAATGTTTCTAACAATACGGTATTTTTAATCTTAGCAAAGAGTCTTCAGAAATAGTAAAGTGTTTTATGAATAAATAAACTTCTCACTACTTTTTTTATTTTTATTATTGGTGCGCTATGTTTCCGAACACTTGGATTGCCCTTCGTATAATACTAACTATCCCAGTAAGCGTCGCCAAAGGCGAGCGTGGTTTTAGTAAACTAAAACAATACATTCACAGGCTATATAGATTTAATATTTTACTGACTGACTGAAATTATAACCTAATAATATAGCGGTTAAACATTGTGTAGTAATTAGAACTATTTAATTTTATTTAAGTGCTGAATTTTCCAAGAAAAGTTCATTTTTGAAAAAGTCGGTAGTAATGAATTATTTACGAGTATTAACCACAAATACAATTTATGCCCTTTTTCGCAGAATGGCAATTTCTCAAAAGGGCAAATTCTGTTGTGAAAACGTCGACCAAAGGGCGCCGAAGGAGAATTTCGCTCTACTGCGCTCTACCCTGATCAAGGGCTAGATCCGGCGCTGGTAGGGTTGCCAGGCCCTAAAATACAAAAGCCGGACTCAACATATGAGGCCGTACATTTTGCCCTAAAATCCGGGCATATGTTTTCAATAGCCAAACATACCCTTTTTAAAGCCAAACGTTACTCTTTTAATAAATAGCTCGCTTCGTATTTTAATTGTTTTAACTATGAATCACCCTTTTGTTACAAAATGAACCAGTTATAAATCACAACAATCAATAATTTAATAATTTGGTTGGTAGGTGCTTACTTAAGATGTTAATGAAGTAAAAAATGTTCAGTCTTCTATAGACTATAAGTAGATAAATTCAAACTGACGACTGTGTTACACTGACAAAAAGCCTAACAAAATCCGGAGAGACCGGACACGTAAATATTTGGCTGGACACTACAGTAAAAAGCCAAACATGTACAGGTAAAGCCAGATACCTGACAACCCTAGGCGCTGGAGCTCGGGTCTCTAGACTGAGAGCCCGTTTTTCTACCGACTGAGCTACCGTTGCATTGTATAATGGAATAGAATAAAAAGACTATAGAAATAATGATTTATCCATCGCAAAGCGATAACAAATTAACATACCATTGATGTCTTAGATCCTTCTTGCATGCGCTAGCGTCCTCTAGACGCGAAGTGGCTCACTATGAAGTCTTAGATTCATCTTGCATACACCAGCGTCCTCTAGACGCCAAGCGGCTCACTCTGAAGGCGGGTCCTCCAGCAAAATGCTGTGCGAAGCTCTTTCTTGCTGCCTTCTAACTATATAGACATAAAAATAACTAAAAAATACTGCACTTATCTCCAATATATTGCCGTGCAGTTTCACTAAACAATTATTTTCTGACTTTTGAATATCTTAAGATATTTGCTTTCGAAATAATGACTGAAGTTAGAATTTTTTACTGATTTCATGCTACACCTCAAATTAACGTTATTTATTTTCGAGCAAAACACGAATGGTTAGAGAATTTGTTAAGTATAATATTACACAAATGAAATTTTCGAATTAATAATTGCGTCTATGTGAAAATTACAATTTTCGCCTATTTTATTTTATTATTTTGTGCTATTCGGAGACGCAGCGATCGTCGTAACAGCCACTTCGCCGTGCGCGCTGATATAAACGTTATTTCAATGCCTTTTCCGTCGATATTTGTACCGACACAAATCGAGTTGCTAATTTAGGTCGGGGACCCCCCTGCTCACTGTAGTGAATATCTATAGTTGGTAGAGCAATCGCTCGGTTAGCGAGAGGTCCCGGGTTCGAATCCCGGTTCAGAGCTCCTCACATCCAGATTTACTTCTCTGCTTTTCTATACTGCAATTATATGTATAATGTTAATAAGACTATATCTATAGGAATTGCGACACAAGAGACATGTAGTCACGTTTAAATTCGGATTGATAAGCCATGTTTTAATACTAGTACGTAGTGTATTTTATAGTACTTATAAACAGGTACAAGAAATATCGTCGTTCCCTTTACAAGTATGCAGTCTAGGTCTATTGTACCTAAACTGCAGCCTGTTGTTAACTCTTCACATTGATATAAGCAAAGGCAAATCGATTTTGGTCATGATGCGGTTGCCACAAGGTGATTGTTGTCTGTGGTCAGCGTGAATACTCCTATTGTATTCTTATTCTACATTTATAACCAGTATTATTAGACCTCGGTCTTGTAGCAAAATTTGTTTTAAATGAGGTCAGAGCTCAGCCCCGTTGTTGTGGCGTACAGCCTCATTTTTCTTGAAATTTCGCCTTTATTGGAGCGTAACAAGAGCTGCCTTTGGAAAGGTTGACGGGCTTGCGTCCTTACCTGGAGGCTTACTAGGTGAATTAAAGAGTTGTGCTGTTTGAACCTCGGATTTTGAGTTGTAAAACTGAAAGAAATTGTGAGGTTTTTAACGATGAAACTTTCATTTTGAAATGCACGGAATTGCTCGGCATTTTTTTGTTCTTTAGATTATACTACATACATGTTTGAGGTTGATTATACAAATTTAGGTATTTTGATAAAGATTAGAGACTGTATAACCGAATTGGTGACATACTAAAAAGGCTTTCAAAGGTGGGACAATTAAAAAAGAGGAAGAAGAACGAGCCCAGGCAACACATAAGCCAGATAGTATAAAGATTAATTGATAATCAGTTTAAAACTTTATTACGTAGGTATTAAAGTTTACGGTATAGCCAAATTCTGTATTGAATGGTTTTTGGGCTATTAGAACTCATTAAGCTTAATAAATTCTGTATAGCATTGATTTACTTTTTTAAAGCTTAAATAATTCAGTTTTCCGAGACTACTGAAAGAATCAAAACAAAAGTAAAAAGCTTTTGATAAAAGCGAAAGCAAAAGAGGTTTGTCAAGATCGTAGCAGATGGAGATCTGTGATCCTAGCGTATGTAGGTATCTTATTTTATAACAATATACTAAAACAACATAGACGCTTTATCGTTTCCAAAATGGAAGTCGGTAAGGTTACATTTCTACGTTAATAAGGTCATTACCATGCTAAGTAAAGTTGGTAATTCTAGGCTCTAAGCTTATATTCTGAGAGCGCCCTTTGTTCCGTAAATTCTTTGTCTGTGGCTCGTTAAACGTATAATATCACCTCTAATGACACATCATTAATGAAACTACGTTGGCATGCAGGCAGCAATTTATTTAATACATTACGGCAAGAGCTGAAAACTTTAGTTTATTATGGATACTTGTAAACAGTGGAGGGTAACTGTCCACGTAACCGCACGTCAGACGCACGCTTTCGGTAACGGTTGCTTGCATCTTGCGTAGAAACAAACGAAACTGTGTCCATGGAGGGGCAACGTAGAGTTTGCCTATCGTCATGCGTTCGGCATGCAGTCCACGTAACCGCACGTCAGACGCACGCTTTCGGTGACGGTTGCTTGCATCTTGCGTAGAAACAAACGAAACTGTGTCCATGGAGGGGCAACGTAGAGTTTGCCTATCGTCATGCGTTCGGCATGCAGTCCACGTAACCGCACGTCAGACGCACGCTTTCGGTGACGGTTGCTTGCATCTTGCGTAGAAACAAACGAAACTGTGTCCATGGAGCGGCAACGTAGAGTTTGCCTATCGTCATGCGTTCGGCATGCAGTCCACGTAACCGCACGTCAGACGCACGCTTTCGGTGACGGTTGCTTGCATCTTGCGTAGAAACAAACGAAACTGTGTCCATGGAGGGGCAACGTAGAGTTTGCCTATCGTCATGCGTTCGGCATGCAGTCCACGTAACCGTACGTCAGACGCACGCTTTCGGTGACGGTTGCTTGCATCTTGCGTAGAAACAAACGAAACTGTGTCCATGGAGGGGCAACGTAGAGTTTGCCTATCGTCGTGCGTTCGGCATGCAGTCCACGTAACCGTACGTCAGACGCACGCTTTCGGTGACGGTTGCTTGCATCTTGCGTAGAAACAAACGAAACTGTGTCCATGGAGGGGCAACGTAGAGTTTGCCTATCGTCATGCGTTCGGCATGCAGTCCACGTAACCGTACGTCAGACGCACGCTTTCGGTGACGGTTGCTTGCATCTTGCGTAGAAACAAACGAAACTGTGTCCATGGAGGGGCAACGTAGAGTTTGCCTATCGTCATGCGTTCGGCATGCAGTCCACGTAACCGTACGTCAGACGCACGCTTTCGGTGACGGTTGCTTGCATCTTGCGTAGAAACAAACGAAACTGTGTCCATGGAGGGGCAACGTATAGTTTGCCTATCGTCATGCGTTCGGCATGCAGTCCACGTAACCGCACGTCAGACGCACCATTTCGGTGACGGTTGCTTGCATCTTGCGTAGAAACAAACGAAACTGTGTCCATGGAGCGGCAACGTAGAGTTTGCCTATCGTCATGCGTTCGGCATGCAGTCCACGTAACCGCACGTCAGACGCACCATTTCGATGACGGTTGCTTGCATCTTGCGTAGAAACAAACGAAACTGTGTCCATGGAGCGGCAACGTAGAGTTTGCCTATCGTCATGCGTTCGGCATGCAGTCCACGTAACCGCACGTCAGACGCACCATTTCGGTGACGGTTGCTTGCATCTTGCGTAGAAACAAACGAAACTGTGTCCATGGAGCGGCAACGTAGAGTTTGCCTATCGTCATGCGTTCGGCATGCAGTCCACGTAACGGCACGTCAGACGCACCATTTCGGTGACGGTTGCTTGCATCTTGCGTAGAAACAAACGAAACTGTGTCCATGGAGCGGCAACGTAGAGTTTGCCTATCGTCATGCGTTCGGCATGCAGTCCACGTAACCGCACGTCAGACGCACCATTTCGGTGACGGTTGCTTGCATCTTGCGTAGAAACAAACGAAACTGTGTCCATGGAGCGGCAACGTAGAGTTTGCCTATCGTCATGCGTTCGGCATGCAGTCCACGTAACCGCACGTCAGACGCACCATTTCGAAAACGGTTGCTT
Organism: Ypsolopha scabrella; assembly: GCA_910592155.1. NCBI lineage: Eukaryota > Metazoa > Arthropoda > Insecta > Lepidoptera > Ypsolophidae > Ypsolopha > Ypsolopha scabrella. Next base: position 8,343,194 of record OU342968.1, on the reverse strand, counting down.
GCATCTTGCGTAGTAACAAACGAAACTGTGTCCATGGAGCGGCAACGTAGAGTTTGCCTATCGTCATGCGTTCGGCATGCAGTCCACGTAACCGCACGTCAGACGCACCATTTCGGTGACGGTTGCTTGCATCTTGCGTAGAAACAAACGAAACTGTGTCCATGGAGCGGCAACGTAGAGTTTGCCTATCGTCATGCGTTCGGCATGCAGTCCACGTAACCGCACGTCAGACGCACCATTTCGGTGACGGTTGCTTGCATCTTGCGTAGAAACAAACGAAACTGTGTCCATGGAGCGGCAACGTAGTGTTTGCCTATCGTCATGCGTTCGGCATGCAGTCCACGTAACCGCACGTCAGACGCACCATTTCGGTGACGGTTGCTTGCATCTTGCGTAGAAACAAACGAAACTGTGTCCATGGAGCGGCAACGTAGAGTTTGCCTATCGTCATGCGTTCGGCATGCAGTCCACGTAACCGCACGTCAGACGCACCATTTCGGTGACGGTTGCTTGCATCTTGCGTAGAAACAAACGAAACTGTGTCCATGGAGCGGCAGCGTAGAGTTTGCCTATCGTCATGCGTTCGGCATGCAGTCCACGTAACCGCACGTCAGACGCACCATTTCGGTGACGGTTGCTTGCATCTTGCGTAGAAACAAACGAAACTGTGTCCATGGAGCGGCAACGTAGAGTTTGCCTATCGTCATGCGTTCGGCATGCAGTCCACGTAACCGCACGTCAGACGCACCATTTCGGTGACGGTTGCTTGCATCTTGCGTAGAAACAAACGAAACTGTGTCCATGGAGCGGCAACGTAGAGTTTGCCTATCGTCATGCGTTCGGCATGCAGTCCACGTAACCGCACGTCAGACGCACCATTTCGGTGACGGTTGCTTGCATCTTGCGTAGAAACAAACGAAACTGTGTCCATGGAGCGGCAACGTAGAGTTTGCCTATCGTCATGCGTTCGGCATGCAGTCCACGTAACCGCACGTCAGACGCACCATTTCGGTGACGGTTGCTTGCATCTTGCGTAGAAACAAACGAAACTGTGTCCATGGAGCGGCAACGTAGAGTTTGCCTATCGTCATGCGTTCGGCATGCAGTCCACGTAACCGCACGTCAGACGCACCATTTCGGTGACGGTTGCTTGCATCTTGCGTAGAAACAAACGAAACTGTGTCCATGGAGCGGCAACGTAGAGTTTGCCTATCGTCATGCGTTCGGCATGCAGTCCACGTAACCGCACGTCAGACGCACCATTTCGAAAACGGTTGCTTGCATCTTGCGTAGAAACAAACGAAACTGTGTCCATGGAGCGGCAACGTAGAGTTTGCCTATCGTCATGCGTTCGGCATGCAGTCCACGTAACCGCACGTCAGACGCACCATTTCGGTGACGGTTGCTTGCATCTTGCGTAGAAACAAACGAAACTGTGTCCATGGAGCGGCAACGTAGAGTTTGCCTATCGTCATGCGTTCGGCATGCAGTCCACGTAACCGCACGTCAGACGCACCATTTCGGTGACGGTTGCTTGCATCTTGCGTAGAAACAAACGAAACTGTGTCCATGGAGCGGCAACGTAGAGTTTGCCTATCGTCATGCGTTCGGCATGCAGTCCACGTAACGGCACGTCAGACGCACCATTTCGGTGACGGTTGCTTGCATCTTGCGTAGAAACAAACGAAACTGTGTCCATGGAGCGGCAGCGTAGAGTTTGCCTATCGTCATGCGTTCGGCATGCAGTCCACGTAACCGCACGTCAGACGCACGCTTTCGGTGACGGTTGCTTGCATCTTGCGTAGAAACAAACGAAACTGTGTCCATGGAGCGGCAACGTAGAGTTTGCCTATCGTCATGCGTTCGGCATGCAGTCCACGTAACCGCACGTCAGACGCACCATTTCGGTGACGGTTGCTTGCATCTTGCGTAGAAACAAACGAAACTGTGTCCATGGAGCGGCAGCGTAGAGTTTGCCTATCGTCATGCGTTCGGCATGCAGTCCACGTAACCGCACGTCAGACGCACCATTTCGGTGACGGTTGCTTGCATCTTGCGTAGAAACAAACGAAACTGTGTCCATGGAGCGGCAACGTAGAGTTTGCCTATCGTCATGCGTTCGGCATGCAGTCCACGTAACCGCACGTCAGACGCACCATTTCGGTGACGGTTGCTTGCATCTTGCGTAGAAACAAACGAAACTGTGTCCATGGAGCGGCAACGTAGAGTTTGCCTATCGTCATGCGTTCGGCATGCAGTCCACGTAACCGCACGTCAGACGCACCATTTCGGTGACGGTTGCTTGCATCTTGCGTAGAAACAAACGAAACTGTGTCCATGGAGCGGCAACGTAGAGTTTGCCTATCGTCATGCGTTCGGCATGCAGTCCACGTAACCGCACGTCAGATGCACCATTTCGGTGACGGTTGCTTGCATCTTGCGTAGAAACAAACGAAACTGTGTCCATGGAGCGGCAACGTAGAGTTTGCCTATCGTCATGCGTTCGGCATGCAGTCCACGTAACCGCACGTCAGACGCACCATTTCGGTGACGGTTGCTTGCATCTTGCGTAGAAACAAACGAAACTGTGTCCATGGAGCGGCAACGTAGAGTTTGCCTATCGTCATGCGTTCGGCATGCAGTCCACGTAACCGCACGTCAGACGCACCATTTCGGTGACGGTTGCTTGCATCTTGCGTAGAAACAAACGAAACTGTGTCCATGGAGCGGCAGCGTAGAGTTTGCCTATCGTCATGCGTTCGGCATGCAGTCCACGTAACCGCACGTCAGACGCACCATTTCGGTGACGGTTGCTTGCATCTTGCGTAGAAACAAACGAAACTGTGTCCATGGAGCGGCAACGTAGAGTTTGCCTATCGTCATGCGTTCGGCATGCAGTCCACGTAACCGCACGTCAGACGCACCATTTCGGTGACGGTTGCTTGCATCTTGCGTAGAAACAAACGAAACTGTGTCCATGGAGCGGCAACGTAGAGTTTGCCTATCGTCATGCGTTCGGCATGCAGTCCACGTAACCGCACGTCAGACGCACCATTTCGGTGACGGTTGCTTGCATCTTGCGTAGAAACAAACGAAACTGTGTCCATGGAGCGGCAACGTAGAGTTTGCCTATCGTCATGCGTTCGGCATGCAGTCCACGTAACCGCACGTCAGACGCACCATTTCGGTGACGGTTGCTTGCATCTTGCGTAGAAACAAACGAAACTGTGTCCATGGAGCGGCAACGTAGAGTTTGCCTATCGTCATGCGTTCGGCATGCAGTCCACGTAACCGCACGTCAGACGCACCATTTCGGTGACGGTTGCTTGCATCTTGCGTAGAAACAAACGAAACTGTGTCCATGGAGCGGCAACGTAGAGTTTGCCTATCGTCATGCGTTCGGCATGCAGTCCACGTAACCGCACGTCAGACGCACCATTTCGAAAACGGTTGCTTGCATCTTGCGTAGAAACAAACGAAACTGTGTCCATGGAGCGGCAACGTAGAGTTTGCCTATCGTCATGCGTTCGGCATGCAGTCCACGTAACCGCACGTCAGACGCACCATTTCGGTGACGGTTGCTTGCATCTTGCGTAGAAACAAACGAAACTGTGTCCATGGAGCGGCAACGTAGAGTTTGCCTATCGTCATGCGTTCGGCATGCAGTCCACGTAACCGCACGTCAGACGCACCATTTCGGTGACGGTTGCTTGCATCTTGCGTAGAAACAAACGAAACTGTGTCCATGGAGCGGCAACGTAGAGTTTGCCTATCGTCATGCGTTCGGCATGCAGTCCACGTAACGGCACGTCAGACGCACCATTTCGGTGACGGTTGCTTGCATCTTGCGTAGAAACAAACGAAACTGTGTCCATGGAGCGGCAGCGTAGAGTTTGCCTATCGTCATGCGTTCGGCATGCAGTCCACGTAACCGCACGTCAGACGCACGCTTTCGGTGACGGTTGCTTGCATCTTGCGTAGAAACAAACGAAACTGTGTCCATGGAGCGGCAACGTAGAGTTTGCCTATCGTCATGCGTTCGGCATGCAGTCCACGTAACCGCACGTCAGACGCACCATTTCGGTGACGGTTGCTTGCATCTTGCGTAGAAACAAACGAAACTGTGTCCATGGAGCGGCAGCGTAGAGTTTGCCTATCGTCATGCGTTCGGCATGCAGTCCACGTAACCGCACGTCAGACGCACCATTTCGGTGACGGTTGCTTGCATCTTGCGTAGAAACAAACGAAACTGTGTCCATGGAGCGGCAACGTAGAGTTTGCCTATCGTCATGCGTTCGGCATGCAGTCCACGTAACCGCACGTCAGACGCACCATTTCGGTGACGGTTGCTTGCATCTTGCGTAGAAACAAACGAAACTGTGTCCATGGAGCGGCAACGTAGAGTTTGCCTATCGTCATGCGTTCGGCATGCAGTCCACGTAACCGCACGTCAGACGCACCATTTCGGTGACGGTTGCTTGCATCTTGCGTAGAAACAAACGAAACTGTGTCCATGGAGCGGCAACGTAGAGTTTGCCTATCGTCATGCGTTCGGCATGCAGTCCACGTAACCGCACGTCAGATGCACCATTTCGGTGACGGTTGCTTGCATCTTGCGTAGAAACAAACGAAACTGTGTCCATGGAGCGGCAACGTAGAGTTTGCCTATCGTCATGCGTTCGGCATGCAGTCCACGTAACCGCACGTCAGACGCACCATTTCGGTGACGGTTGCTTGCATCTTGCGTAGAAACAAACGAAACTGTGTCCATGGAGCGGCAACGTAGAGTTTGCCTATCGTCATGCGTTCGGCATGCAGTCCACGTAACCGCACGTCAGACGCACCATTTCGGTGACGGTTGCTTGCATCTTGCGTAGAAACAAACGAAACTGTGTCCATGGAGCGGCAACGTAGAGTTTGCCTATCGTCATGCGTTCGGCATGCAGTCCACGTAACCGCACGTCAGACGCACGCTTTCGGTGACGGTTGCTTGCATCTTGCGTAGAAACAAACGAAACTGTGTCCATGGAGCGGCAGCGTAGAGTTTGCCTATCGTCATGCGTTCGGCATGCAGTCCACGTAACCGCACGTCAGACGCACGCTTTCGGTCACGGTTGCTTGCATCTTGCGTAGAAACAGACGAAACTGTGTCCATGGAGCGGCAACGTAGAGTTTGCCTATCGTCATGCGTTCGGCATGCAGTCCACGTAACCGCACGTCAGACGCACCATTTCGGTGACGGTTGCTTGCATCTTGCGTAGAAACAAACGAAACTGTGTCCATGGAGCGGCAACGTAGAGTTTGCCTATCGTCATGCGTTCGGCATGCAGTCCACGTAACCGCACGTCAGACGCACCATTTCGGTGACGGTTGCTTGCATCTTGCGTAGAAACAAACGAAACTGTGTCCATGGAGCGGCAACGTAGAGTTTGCCTATCGTCATGCGTTCGGCATGCAGTCCACGTAACCGCACGTCAGACGCACCATTTCGGTGACGGTTGCTTGCATCTTGCGTAGAAACAAACGAAACTGTGTCCATGGAGCGGCAACGTAGAGTTTGCCTATCGTCATGCGTTCGGCATGCAGTCCACGTAACCGCACGTCAGACGCACGCTTTCGGTGACGGTTGCTTGCATCTTGCGTAGAAACAAACGAAACTGTGTCCATGGAGCGGCAACGTAGAGTTTGCCTATCGTCATGCGTTCGGCATGCAGTCCACGTAACCGCACGTCAGACGCACGCTTTCGGTGACGGTTGCTTGCATCTTGCGTAGAAACAAACGAAACTGTGTCCATGGAGCGGCAGCGTAGAGTTTGCCTATCGTCATGCGTTCGGCATGCAGTCCACGTAACCGCACGTCAGACGCACGCTTTCGGTGACGGTTGCTTGCATCTTGCGTAGAAACAGACGAAACTGTGTCCATGGAGCGGCAACGTAGAGTTTGCCTATCGTCATGCGTTCGGCATGCAGTCCACGTAACCGCACGTCAGACGCACCATTTCGGTGACGGTTGCTTGCATCTTGCGTAGAAACAAACGAAACTGTGTCCATGGAGCGGCAACGTAGAGTTTGCCTATCGTCATGCGTTCGGCATGCAGTCCACGTAACCGCACGTCAGACGCACGTTTTCGGTGACGGTTACTTGCATCTTGTGTAGAAACAAACGAAACTGTGTCCATCGAGCGGCAACGTAGAGTTTGCCTATCGTCATGCGTTCGGCATGCAGTCCACGTAACCGCACGTCAGACGCACGCTTTCGGTGACGGTTGCTTGCATCTTGCTTAGAAACAAACGAAACTGTGTCCATGGAGCGGCAGCGTAGAGTTTGCCTATCGTCATGCGTTCGGCATGCAGTCCACGTAACCGCACGTCAGACGCACGCTTTCGGTGACGGTTGCTTGCATCTTGCGTAGAAACAAACGAAACTGTGTCCATGGAGCGGCAACGTAGAGTTTGCCTATCGTCATGCGTTCGGCATGCAGTCCACGTAACCGCACGTCAGACGCACCATTTCGGTAACGGTTGCTTGCATCTTGCGTAGAAACAAACGAAACTGTGTCCATGGAGCGGCAACGTAGAGTTTGCCTATCGTCATGCGTTCGGCATGCAGTCCACGTAACCGCACGTCAGACGCACCATTTCGGTGACGGTTGCTTGCATCTTGCGTAGAAACAAACGAAACTGTGTCCATGGAGCGGCAACGTAGAGTTTGCCTATCGTCATGCGTTCGGCATGCAGTCCACGTAACCGCACGTCAGACGCACGCTTTCGGTGACGGTTACTTGCATCTTGCGTAGAAACAAACGAAACTGTGTCCATGGAGCGGCAACGTAGAGTTTGCCTATCGTCATGCGTTCGGCATGCAGTCCACGTAACCGCACGTCAGACGCACGCTTTCGGTGACGGTTGCTTGCATCTTGCGTAGAAACAAACGAAACTGTGTCCATGGAGCGGCAGCGTAGAGTTTGCCTATCGTCATGCGTTCGGCATGCAGTCCACGTAACCGCACGTCAGACGCACGCTTTCGGTGACGGTTGCTTGCATCTTGCGTAGAAACAAACGAAACTGTGTCCATGGAGCGGCAACGTAGAGTTTGCCTATCGTCATGCGTTCGGCATGCAGCACGCGCGTCATCATGCCACTACTTCAAGCGGTTATTTGACAAACTGGACACTTTTTAGTCATTCGGTAAAATGATTGAAATACACAATCATTAAGCCAATACAATCTACGTCTGGTTCGTCGTCTTCTAATAAAGTTGTATGCTATAATCACATCGTCATCATCACTTTAGATTTTCCCCACCCAGACGTGCTTTCGCGATGGTACTTGAAAGAAAACTGAAACGTTTTATAGCTTGCATGTCGATACGTGGACACACAAAACATTCAAAAAACGCCTGCCGTCATTTGTATCATGCATACATTCGTCAAATGACGCCGCCGTGGACAATGAGCCTTATGGGCACTGCTCTGCCGTAGAACAGTAGTTCTAATCCAACCAACACGTAGGGCAGAGAATGACAGAGAATCACTATCCCCTTATTTATACATACTTAACTTGTTTTTAATTTTACTACCTGCCTACGAAGTGTAACTAGGCTAAAATATGAGTCAATAAACAATTATACTATCTATATACTTAGATTCTGGCCATATAAGCTCTGTAAAAAAATATTTGCTAAGCCTCGGTTGGTATTCGTTTGTCTGCATATGTTCCGTTTTAACTCGAGAACGGATTTGGATGCGGTTTTATTATCATCACCGTAGTAACCTTGGTCAACACATAGGCTATAATAGGTGTTCATAAAGAAACGTTCAAGCCGAAAACGGGGGCAAAGGTTGAATAAACGCGGAGCCGCGGGCAAAGGCTAGTAGTCAGTATATCGACTTCACTAGTTTTGTAGATGCCAAACGGACCCTATTGAGCTTCCACTGTCAGTCTGTCCCTCTGTCACAGGGGTGTACATCTTAATTCGTTATATACCTATTTTGGCTACCGCCAAAAGTTGAAATTTTCATAGAATAGGCGTTATATCATCTACAGCCATAAAAAAAACAAAAAAAACGTTATTTGTTTCAGCTCTATGTTGAAAACGTGAATACATGCACATTGTACATAGGTACACTAAAATACCAAATTTTTTGACTTCATTTACTGATTCTTTTTATTTCATTATCGTCTATACCTATTTAATTTTCGTATTATTATAATTTCTTCACCACCCAAAGGTTGACTGTAAGTGATATGTCCGCCTTTGTACATAATTTTGTAATGTCTTTTATTTTGTGTACAATAAAGTGTCAATTCATTCATTCATTCATAATACAAACAAAGAAAAAATGGGTTCCGTGCTCAGGGGATGCCAAATTGTTTGATAGCCGCCTTGATGTTTTCATGGCATCTATCTATTGATGTTATTAACCATAATGCTTTTAGGAATCCGTACCATTCGCACTTAGCTAATCTTTTTCAGTTAATCCTTGTCCTGACTAGACTTTTGCTGTTTAATTATATGCAACGTATACTCTAAGACTGTCTTATAAACAGCCTCCCATTGTACAGAAAGAACAAATGTCTGTTTCCTTTGAGACACACCCAACCGAAATGGAAAGGTAATCCGACTAAACTATTAGTCTGTCGGGGATCGCGGGGACTAGTGTGTCCTATATCCCATATAATATGGATGGATACGAACATAGACTTGGGTATGTACAGTCTGGCAAACAATGGTTGAAATGAATATTGAAGAAACTATTTTTCTTTCGCCTGGTTACACCAAACAAACAAGTACAAAATCTGTTAAATCGAGTTAACCGCGTTGTTATTTCATAAATATATTACCTAAATTATACTAAGTACTTGAACGTTTAAAGTCCAATAAAGTTCATTTAAGTTTGATTTTCATTTCAACACTTTTTTGACAGACTCTATCTATATGTATATCCTAAGTCTATGGATACGATAGTGGACACGTAACGCCACCTGTGTCCTGTCATTTTAAGCGTAACTGATGTCTCTGTGTAGTCCAGTTTCATTAGTCATATACAACTCACGATTACGTAAAGTAGCTATGTCGTGCCCATATCGTGGAATTGATCATTTCATGATCTGTGTAAGACAATCGTATTCGTTTGATGGCCAAAAACGTACTATCTCAATTGTAATATAACAATCGAATTTGAATACGATTGTCTTACACAATTGTACCTCAGAGGTGCTATTGTGTAAGTCAAAGATATTCAAATTGATTGTCATATAGCTATTCGGTTAAGCAAATAAGCCCGTTTGACAGTTGAAATCGTAAATTTTTGGCTGTGAAATGAATACAATTGGCTTATTTTGTTGTTAACAATCGTAAATTTTTGGCTGTAAAATGAATACAATTGGCTTATTTTGTTGTAACAACCAAAAACGTACGATTTCATTTGTCAAACGGGCTTATTTGCTTAGCCGAATAGCCATATGACAATCAATTTGAATACCATGGTCTTACACAATTGCACCTCTGATAGCAATAGGTATCATAAAATCGAGTTGATGCTCGTGATTGTTGGCACTTGGTGGAACTTTTGAAACATTTTTTGTTTGATAAACACTTGTACTTGTCCACTTATTTATCATAAAATCGGTAAAAACTATAAAGGGGTCGCTTCGCTCCACTCCGCCCCGCTCGGCTCCCGAAAAAATGATCCAAGCTACCTAACACGCTCTCGCTTCGCTCGTCGTCGCGCCTATTTTTGGCTTGCTGTTGGAAGTCTATTGTAAATTTCTTATTTCAAACTTTACGATATTTATTTATTTATTTAATACAGCTTATTACTAACAGTCCATCCATCCATCAGCCTGTTTCGTCCACTGCTGGACATAGGCCTTTCTAGGATTTCGCCACTCTTGGCGGTTCTCCTGGAAGATATGCCCATACTCACACACGCTGGGCAGGCGGGTTGGTGAGCGCGGTGCCGAAACCCTTGCACCAGTGACGCCGCTGCCCGTCACCAGTCTGTTTTATATAAGGCCCGGCAATTGGGGATGGATATACCGCCATCCATCGGTCCCAGGCAATGGTGGGCCGCCTGGTTTTGACTGAGAGCTGTCCTCTTACTCTCCCGGGAATAACTACGGGGTGGTTTGCGAGTAAGATGGTGGTACCTCCACAGTCGAGCCCGGCATCAGCTCTACCACCTATTTACCCTACTACTAACAGTACAGGACCAAATATACATAATAAGTAAGTTATACAATATTAATATAATCTCTTATATTAAATACATTGCATGTGGGTTGATATTATTAGAATTCAATATTTTCGTTTTATTGAAATCATGATAGAATCGAGCTTTTTACGGTAATCGATTCTAGGTAGCGTCCAGAAGTTGCTAAAAATGTGGTTTCCGAGCATGAGAACAGATCGAGGTTGGAGTCAAAAATGAGGATTTCATTGATGAGAGCTAAGGCTATCGGTAACGGGGCGTATTAAAGTCTGGTGCGCGATACTCAACCATACCCAGTATAAATGTAGGTTGGGGAAAAACTCTTTTCGCAAATAGTATGTATGAACTTATAATAAAATCTCTTTGGCTATACCACTTGTATCTGGCTGGTTTTTGTATTATTAAAAAGTTTAAATTTTAAAAAAGATAATTCCAAATTCGAATTAGGTAAAATGTGTGATTTTCATTTGTTTTTCTTACTGTTAAAATGAGTGAATCTAATGAAGAAATTCGATACATTTTAAAATTTTACTACAAAAAAGGTAAAAATGAAACGCAAGCCGCGAAAAAAAATTGTGAGGTTTATGGACCTAGTGCAGTGTCTGTGAGAGTAGCACAAATTTGGTTTAAGCGTTTTCAATCCGGAAATTTTGATGTCAAAGATGCACCTCGCTCTGGGCGCCTTGTTACGGATAAAATGGATGCCATTTTTGAAAAAGTGGAGCAAGATCGGCATATCAGTAGTTACAATGTAGCTGAAGAACTGGGGATTGAAACAGTTTTGGCGCATTTGAAAAAAGCTGGTGTAACGTTAGGTTACCAAATCTTGAATATTTAGGTTTAGATTTATAGTTAAAATATGTCATTTTACAATAATTAAATAACACTACATTAACGACGTCCTTAAGAGCCAAAATTTTACAAAAGTTCATATATATCTGAGATATAATATCTCCCAAATAAAATATAAAATGTGTATGTTGACGGTGGACAAGCAGATCTTAATTTCTTAGTAGATAAAATTGTGATTGTGAGCCGTTAACGGGTTCTTTTGTTCTCGGCTTGCGCATTGCGTACGGAGCGTCGCGGGTCGTCGCACCTCTGCCGCCATTCGATACGTGTCTCTGTCTCTGTACTCAACTTATCACCAGTATAGACATATTAATTGTCTATACATATTTAATAAATAAATACTGATCCTAAGTGTACGTATTTAAAGTGACTGGTGCTGTATTCCCATACTGGGAACACCGTTCCGGACAGCTTTACTGAGCTCCGACCTCACTTAAAGCAGACTCTCAAACTTCTGGCACTCTTCTCTTCTGGAACATCTGATCATCCCGCTGATTCCCGCTCCTGCCTGCGCGCCTGACTCCCGCGCGTGCCAGCGTCATACATGCATGCATAGCCAGGAGAGTGCGGTATTCTGGAGCCGGGACGGATCTACATGAACTTTGATTAGGCTTCAGAACCCCTGATCTTAAACTAATATATTTTTAAATACTCAGATTAGTTTGATTTATCTCCTTAAAATGAGATGGTCATAATGGCGCCCATTAACGTGGTATTTAAGAAATCAAAGTTCATTTATATCTGCTCTGGTTTTAACTTTTAGCTTTCTGGGTGGTGTTGGTTTGTGCATTGTGTGGTAATTGTAAAACGATGTTTGTGTTCCCTTAACTAATGTGCTACAACCCTAAAATTCAAAATTTTTCTTTTCAAAATATAAATTTTATTGTTTTGTACAACTACCCTCTTGTTTTTGTTTTGTTTTATTATGCGACTGTAATTATGTGTTGTGTTCAAACTTATAAGCAGTGTGTTTTTTATATTTGCTTACTTGTACGGCACATTAGTTGAGTTTATTTTTTGCATTCAGTCAAATAAATTACCTATATATTGCACAATTAAATAAAAAGCACCTTCGTTCTGTAACAAAGTTGATTGTTGTAACAGAACGGCTTACAATTTTTGCCTTGAATTATTTTTTTATTGCACAAACTACCTAGGGCTACTGCGAATCAATATTAAATAATTTAAATTATAAATATGGCTTATCCAATAAAATTTTTTCTCTTAAAAAAGTCCGAGCTATTGTATGAGGTTTCAATTAGAGGAGAGGTACCGTCTGAGACTGTGTTGGAGTTGCGGCGGCAGGTGAATAAAACAACTCAAAAGTTTCCATCTGAGGAAATCTTAGAATCTTGCTTCGAATTTATGGATGATCTCGCAGGTATTAAAGAATGTTTGACCAATGTCGCACTCAATTTGGAGTTGTTAAAATCTGGCTTGTCTGATAGTCTTATTAATAGAACTAGGGCACTTTTAAATCACCTTTATCATCGGCTACCTAGAGTTGTGAAGCCAATCTCTGAGGAACAAACCACAATGCTAGAGTCAGCTACGAAGTCGTTTAATGAATATTATATCAGTTTCTTAGATTTAATCAAAAGTACTGAACCTGTTCCGTCCCAAGATACAAGTGATTTGCAACCGCATACTAGTGTCAAACCCGGCTTCGCCCCCGAGAATCTAACTATTTCGGTAAATTGTGACAGAGGCATGTTTTCCGAAATTCACAAGCTGAAATACAATGGTAAGACCTGTGTTCGCTCATTTATCCAACGTGTCAAAGAATTTCGTGAGGCAAAGAATGTGTCCGAGTCTAAAATGCTTTCTATGGCTGTTGACATATTTACTGATGACGCCCTTCATTGGTATAGAAGTATTCGAGAGGAAATCGATGCTTGGGATGATTTGCTTGTTCGTCTCGAGCAAGATTTTGATGTGTTTGACTTTGATTATCGCATGTCCCTCGAAATACGTAATCGCACTCAGGGTGAAGCAGAAAATATAACAATTTATTTGTCCATAATGCAGGGTATGTTTTCTCGTATGAATAAAAAACTAACCGAAGAGGATAAATTGGAGATTTTGCTTCACAACATTCGGCCATGTTATTCGACTATATTGGCCACTTGTCCAAGCATCAAAACAATTACGGAACTAAAGTCAATTTGCAAAAATTATGAATATGTTAAGGCCCGCTCTGAAAACTTTAAGGAACCACCATCGACTTCTTCGAAGACTCTGGCTCCGGAATTCTGCTATCAACCTGCAAATTCAAAAATGTTCAATAAAAGTAATAACTATAAATATTACTCAAATAATAAAAGTTATACGCATGAGAATAAAACCTGTGCAATTAATACTACGAATCAAACTTACTGCTATCGCTGCAAAGTTAATGATCATACAATGAAAGACTGTCGTGCTGATCGCACCATATTTTGCTTTAAATGCGGAATGAAGGATGTGCGTACTCCCGAATGTCCTAAATGCACTCCTGATAATAATTCAAAAAACTGATTACTAAAAATTGTAGTAAGCCAACAGATTTTTTTTTCAATAACTCGGATTGGGAAAATTGGTTGCTATTCATAAAAAACTTTCTTTCATCTTATAAAGTTGCTACAATTTTTAATTTTAAACCGAGTGACGATCCTCGCCCTTATGTGAAAATTCATATTCAGAATAATGATCATCTGAATATGTTTGGTCTACTGGATTCAGGTTCTGCAGTAACTATTCTCGGAAATAATTCACATAAAAGATTGCTTAAATATGGTCTGTCTTTATCGACTGATGATAAGATTACGGTTACTGCTGCAGGGGGACAGAAAATACATTCTTTAGGTTATATTCTGCTGCCTGTACGTTTTGAAACTAGTTATGCATTAATTAAAGCTCATGTAATTCCAAATATAGATTCTGGACTAATATTAGGAATAGATTTTTGGAATAAATTTAACATATGCCCTAAATATCTTAATAATGTTGACTACTTGCGTGTGAATGATCCCTGCTTGTCAGCAGTCTCGGAGCCTTCTGAAATACTTCTTTATGCATATGAGAACTTAACAGATTTGCAGAGGGTTACTGCTGACAACATTATTGATCAGTTCAAGGAAATTTCTTTTGATCAGAAGGGTTTAGGTAGAACTCAGCTTATGACACACCGCATCGATACTGGTAACGCAGATCCAATCAGACAGCGATACTACCGCATGTCTCCGGAGAAGCAAAGAATTATAACCGAACAGGTTGACGAGATGCTGAGCCTCGGTGTGGTGGAGCCCTGTGAGAGTCCCTGGTCTTCTCCTGTACTGGTTGTAGGTAAGAAGGATGGCCAGCCTCGCTTTTGCCTTGATAGCCGCAAGTTAAACTCTGTGACTAAGAAAGATGCCTATAATCTTCCTTATGTCTCTGAGATCCTTGATAACCTGCGGGATGCCAGATACCTATCAAGTGTAGATTTATCTAAAGCTTTTTGGCAAATACCAATCCATGACTCCCACAGAGAGAAGACAGCATTCTATGTTCCTGGTCGTGGCTCCATGCAGTTTAAGGTAACCGCCTTCGGATTAACTAACGCTCCAGCCACCCTACAGCGGTTGGTTGATTTGCTTTTCGGGCCTGAATTTGAGCTTAAAGTTTTTGCTTATCTCGATGATATCATAATAATAAGCAATTCTTTTGAAGAGCACGTCTCTCTTCTTCTTCGTGTCCTTGAGAAACTTCGAGATGCTAATCTTTCAGTAAACTTGTCTAAATGTCAATTCTTTAGGGACCAGTTGCGTTATCTTGGCTATGTAGTTGACGCACGAGGCCTTCGCACTGATCCTGAAAAGGTAGAAGCAATATTGAACTACCCTACTCCTGCCAACAAGAAAGAAGTAAAACGTTTTCTTGGAACTGCATCTTGGTATAGGCGATTTATTCCCAGTTTCAGTACGATTACTGGACCTCTCAATAGACTGACTTCTACTAAAAAGTCCTCTCCTCCTTTTCTGTGGACATCTGATGCTGACAAGGCTTTTCTTGAACTGAAGTCACTTCTTGTTCAAGCTCCTGTCTTGACTTGCCCAAATTTCAATCTTCCTTTCGAAGTCCATGCTGACGCAAGTAATTTTGGAGTGGGCGCAATGCTGGCCCAAACGATAGATGGAGTAGAACATCCCGTTGCCTATATGAGTAGGTCCCTGTCTGGTGCAGAACGAAATTACAGCGTAACGGAACGAGAGACGCTTGCTGTCCTTACTGCTCTGGAGCATTGGCGCTGTTACTTAGAAAATGGTCAGACATTTACAGTGTATACTGACCATTCAGCTTTGCAGTGGTTTCTTACACTTACTAACCCGACCGGTCGACTTGCTAGATGGGGTGTTCGCCTTTCCTCTTTCAATTTCTCGATTAAACATCGTCGTGGCAAGGATAATGTAGTGCCTGACGCCTTATCCAGGATTTCTGTTGCTGACATCTCTAGTACACCTCGATCTTTGCCTGTCACCCAAGATGCCTGGTATCTTAATATTTTGAACGGATGCCAGCACTCTCCAACTAGCTTTCCTAATTATCGTGTGGAAAAAAATGTTTTATACAGGTATATGAGAAACAAAAATGTACTTACTACGGAGTTTGACTGGAAAGAAGTAGTCCCCCAAGAGTACCGAGAGGAAGTCCTAAAAAAAAATCACTCTGAGCCCACATCTGGTCATTTTGGCGTGTTTAAGACGTATGAGCGCTTAACACTTCGATTCTTTTGGCCAGGTATGCATTCACACGTTGTAAATTTCATTTCTCGTTGTGATACATGTTTAGCATACAAACTGCCTACTCATGGTACCCTGGGAAAAATGGGCAGACCAAAGGATTGTTCTAGGCCTTTTCAGACTCTCTCAATTGATCTGGTTGGCCCTCTGCCCAATACAAAAAAACAAAACCAATATATTTTTGTAGTGACTTGTTGTTTTGCAAAATATTGCTTGTTGTTTCCGCTTCGAAGAGCTACTGCTGCAGCGGTCGCTAAAAATTTGGAGGACAACGTGTTTCTTGTACATGGTATTCCTCAAACCGTCATCCTTGACAACGGTTGTCAATTTATTAGTCATGAGCTGGATCGATTATTTAAAAAATATAAAATACCTCGCATACATTTCTTACCAAAATATACTCCTCAAATAAATACTGTTGAGAGGTACAGCCAGGAACACAGATCCGTCCGGTCTATAATGTCTGAATGCAGTTTCAGGTGTGACTAAGAATCTTGCCATTGCAATCTTAACCCGATGCACTAGGATGCATTTCACTCAAAATGCACTTGAATTTTTTCACTACAAACGGTGGTTGCGAGCCTCCGGGCTTGCTCCTGGATAAGTTCTAGACATAAATCTCTGCAAAAGACTTGCAGGTGTTGCACAAAAGTAAGAAAATCACAGTTGCATAGCCCATGAAGCCCACGGCGCAAAACTTAGACTTCTAGTAACGTAACGTCGATCCTAGGCTAGCTAGGCTTTCTTAATCTAGAAACGTTCGTGACGAATGTAGAGATCATGTCACGTTTTTTTTTGTATGTGTATATGTGTGTGTGTGTGTGTGTGTGTGTGTGTCTAGTTAGTGTACGAACATTTTATGAACATTTTATTTATTTACATTATAAAGCTGTGTGTCATCCGTCACCGTCTTGCCCGCCGGACTCTCAGACGGCGAAAGCAGCAGCAAATATGTTAGCGAAAAGCGTTTTCATACTTTAGTTTTGTTTTGTGGCCGTAGCAACGAAATTAACCCAAATACTTTATCTTGGGTTTTTCATAATAACTCCACGGGTGTGTTAGCACCTCATTTATCGATTCACAAAGTGCTTTTCCTCGTTATAAACGACCCGTCGTCAAATGAAACGATCGATAAAAGTCGCCTGAATATATGTGGCAAATACATGCAATGTCGTAACGGGGAATTCCAGTGAATTTCAGCCAAGGTTGCGGCAAGTACCTTGGGCGTGGAATCACATAAACAAAAATTATGTGCGGCGCGCCCGAAGTGTCGCTACGCTAAGTGTCTTAATAGGAAACCCCAGTAAATTTCAGCGGAATGTGGGCGTGTAATGATATAATTAGAAATTATGACTGCGACACTGCGGCGCCCGTGGGCGAGTTTACGGGCGCCTCGCAGGCGAGCACCCGCTGTGTAACGTTCGACTGCACTTTCGTATGTTGCGACGTATTCGCTGATGGGCTCCAAGCCGCTGTCGATAAGCCTGAGTAAAATACATGATTTTTTCTTCAAAGATAGCACAGTCGCCGCACCTGATTCCATTGTGTGACCGGGAGCTCCATGCAGCGTTGGAGAGTCACCTGCACCGCGGTTTTATCGGTAGCTCGATGGTGCGACGACTCCGACACGAAGTCTTTTAAGATTATATGTAACGTAACGTCGTTCGTAAGCTCACCTGCTCGTAGACCTTTGCTACAGACATTCCTTAATCTTGAAACGTTCGTGACGAATGTAGAGATCATACCACGTTTGTATGTGTATATGTGTGTGTATGTATATAGTTATCGTACACGTACACGTATGTTGCATAGGTAAGATAGTATGACGTGAACATGTCTTTACTACGTTTACTACGACCGTCGTCATGTAGCAGTCAGCATGTCAGCAATGATAGTATAACGTTAGGGTGCCGGAGCAGCAAGCGCAAGTACGAACGTCTGATATATGCACTCTGTATCAATGCGCCGCAACGCTCGAGACACATCGATGGTGTAATGTTGCATAAACATTATTTACATTATGAAAGCTGTGTGTTATCCGTCACCGTTCTGCTCGGACCCTCGGACGGCGAGATGTTTCGCTATGTTAGCGAAAAGCGTTGTCAAACTTTACTTTTGTGTAGCAACCAAATAATCCCAAATACCTTATCTTCGGTTTTATAAAAACTAGCACGGGTTCGTTGCTACGTCATTTCGTGATTCCCGAAGTATTTTTCCTTGTTAGCCAAACGATTAAACCCATAGGTATAGGTCAAATAATTATTTGACTTATCGACCCGTTGTAATGAGGATAACGATCACTAAAAGGTATGTCGCTAGGCATGACCATGTGTGGCAAGGCCGAATGATGTCATTGGGAATTCACCTGAATTTCAGCCAAGGTTGCGTCTATCGTGTAGTTAATTAAACATTCTCGCCGCGCCCCGTTGCTATATGCGCACCTTTGAAAACAAAATCACGGCAGGACTTTTGTATGTTGCGACGTGTTCGCTGATGGGCGCCAAGCCGCTGTCGATAAGCCTGAGTAAAATACATGGTTTTTTCTTCAAAGATAGCGCACTCGTTGCACCTCGTTCCGTTGCGTTACCGAGATCTCCATGCAGCCTTGGATAGTCACGTGCAGAGCGGTCTTATCGGTAGCTCGGTGGTACGTACGGCCAAGACGGAGTTACACCTGGTCGGCGTGCAAGTTAATCATGTACGGAGTTTGAAAAAGAGCATGTCAAAACGTATGCACGTTGTATTAGCTACATTAGGTACAAACCCAACTTTAGTTTAAAAACAAACGGTATGATAACATTTTTTTAGTTATGGCATAAAAATATGGTGAAATTTCCGTTGACGTCAGGGTTTCAGCCAAACCACAGAAATAGTTGCCTATTATTACAATGGTATCGGCATTATTTCTGATGGGTGACGCAAAAGTATAAACCGCTCGCGATTTAACCACAATTATTTATTAATTTTATTTCAGGATTAATGCCTGAATGCCTAATCAATTTTCCTTACATTGCGTCATTGGATCGTTCATTTTGCGGCCGCTGATATCAGCAGGCTACTATATAAGGCCCAAATCTTCCTTGATATTCATAAACCCACCGACAGCCACTGAGTGAACAAGTTCGCCCACAGGAATACTGTGACCCGTGACTCGTGACCCTCCGTGCTCTATGTAAGTATTGAATATTTAAATTATTTATTTTGTGCATTTTTATACTTCTCCTGTGCCTTCTTTCCAGGGATAAAGCGCCTGTTTTATGACTGAATTCAATATTTTATTTCTTTTCATTCGCAGCTACTGAATCAAAATGCTGCCAAACAGTCTGCTGGTGCTGATGGCGGTGTGCATGCTGGTCACGGCGAGGCCTGAATCAAAGCTGGAGCTGCCCAACCATCAAAAAGCTGTGAGTATCGAATTTCTACAAACTCCTATCAACGACCCATTCAAGTTTCTTATTACCGTTGCAACTACTAAGCAAAGAGTTTGTCCTATGCCCCGACTCTCAGTACGTCTTGTAAGCTTCAACGAAATTAATGTTAATTTTTCTATTTACAGATGACCGATCCCACCAGGTCCCGCCGGAGTGCCGAAGGACCACCAGAGTCGCACGTCGTCAAGAAGTCCGGGGTGCTGGGGACCCGCATCGGATGGCGTGAGGGCCCAGACCCCAACACATACTGGGAAGTTTAGGGGAACAATACGCTTATTTGTTTTTTTATACTTTTTAAAATAAAAGTTATTGTACAATATTTCCTGGTATTATTGACGTAGATAAGCTGACGCGACACCGCGTCCAGTAGGTATCCCAACTGTTGTATATACCTGGCTGCGAGCTTAGGTTACCATCGGTCTGCTAGGCTACATGCACATGTAATGTGCATCGGACCGATGTGCAGATATAGACGTCACGCTGCAACTTGTGCAACAGATACTGCACTCTAATAGGTCGAGCATAACGGCTTGGGAGTTAGCACCATTGCATGATAGAACTGTGTCTCCTGAGTTCAAAAATACCACTCCCCGCTCCCCCCGACCCTTAACTTTGGAGTTATAGGCCGTACGGACTTGTGTCATTGGGTGTATAATAAAACAATAATGACCGCTGTATCTACTTTTGTGGATAATGATCATCGTTCTTGGGACATTAACCTACCAGCGATTCAGTTTGCAATAAATAATTCGGTAAACGAAAGTACTCGTTATACACCAGCATTTTTAGTCCATGGTAGGGAACTAGTCACGTGTGGGTCTCATTACATAGATAATGATATCCCTAACGAGTTAGTTTTTCTTCCACGTGATGCGTACGCTGAAAACTTGGGTCACCTATCTGGTATTTTTAATAATGTACAGGCCGCCCTCTGGCGAAGTCATTTAAAAAATGCTCAAAATTATAATACTAGACGAAAGGATGCTGAATTTAATATAGGCGATTTAGTTTGGAAACGTTGCTACTTTCAAAGCGATAAAGATGCATTCTTTAGCAAAAAGTTAGCACCAAAATACCAGAAATGTCGAGTGAAAGAAAAGCGTTCCCACTTGGTTTATATTCTAGAGGATATGTCTGGTCGTGACTTGGGTGTTTGGCATATCAAAGACCTTAAATTGGTAAACTATGGCCTGAAATCTTAATATTATTCAGGAAAAAATATGTAAAATTACTATAATAATACCTTAAAATTATAATAAAAACTTAACAAATTATTCTACATCTTTCTTAAATTCATCATAGGGCAATTTTGGTTAATTTAGTATGAAAGCACATTAAATTAAATTAAATTGAGAAATTACGCTTAGTCGATTTTTGTTTTTTTTCCGGATTTCACTGAGGTGAAACCCTTCTACGGGAGGGGGGATAATGTAACGTTAGGTTACCAAATCTTGAATATTTAGGTTTAGATTTATAGATCAAATATGTCATTTTACAATAATTAAATAACACTACATTAACGACGTCCTTAAGAGCCAAAATTTTACAAAAGTTCATATATATCTGAGATATAATATCTCCCAAATAAAATATAAAATGTGTATGTTGACGGTGGACAAGCAGATCTTAATTTCTTAGTAGATAAAATTGTGATTGTGAGCCGTTAACGGGTTCTTTTGTTCTCGGCTTGCGCATTGCGTACGGAGCGTCGCGGGTCGTCGCACCTCTGCCGCCATTCGATACGTGTCTCTGTCTCTGTACTCAACTTATCACCAGTATAGACATATTAATTGTCTATACATATTTAATAAATAAATACTGATCCTAAGTGTACGTATTTAAAGTGACTGGTGCTGTATTCCCATACTGGGAACACCGTTCCGGACAGCTTTACTGAGCTCCGACCTCACTTAAAGCAGACTCTCAAACTTCTGGCACTCTTCTCTTCTGGAACATCTGATCATCCCGCTGATTCCCGCTCCTGCCTGCGCGCCTGACTCCCGCGCGTGCCAGCGTCATACATGCATGCATAGCCAGGAGAGTGCGGTATTCTGGAGCCGGGACGGATCTACATGAACTTTGATTAGGCTTCAGAACCCCTGATCTTAAACTAATATATTTTTAAATACTCAGATTAGTTTGATTTATCTCCTTAAAATGAGATGGTCATACTGGGTACACAAAAAAGCTCCATACTTGGGTGCCCCATGAGCTCACTGAAAGAAACTAAATGAACCGTGTACTCATTTGTGATTCTTTATTACGACGTAATGAATCCGAACCATTTTTGAAAAACATGATAACTGGTGATGCAAAGTGGATCACGTACGACAAGAACGTGCGAAAAAGGTCGAGGTCAAAGGCTGGTCAGGCTTCACAGACTCTGGCGAAACCCGGGTTATCTCGCAACAAGGTAATTCTGTGTGTATGGTGGGATTGGAAGGGCATTATTCATTATGAGCTGTTACCGCCAGGCAGGACCATCGATTCTGAACTCTACTGCGAACAACTGATGAGATTAAAGCAAGAAGTTGAGAGAAAGCGGCCGGAATTAGTCAACAGAAGGGGTGTGGTTTTTCATCATGATAACGCTAGATCTCACACATCTTTAGCCACTCAGCAAAAATTAAGAGAGTTTGGCTGGGACGTATTAATGGATCCGCCGTATAGTCCTGACCTTGCACCTTCAGATTTCCACTTGTTTCGGTCTCTTCAGAATTTTTTAGGCAGTGTCAGGTTAACATCACGAGAGGACTACCAAAACCACTTGTCGCGGTTTTTTGATCAGAAGCCCCAGAATTCCTATAGCAATTGGATCATGTCTCTACCTACAAGATGGCAGAAAGTTATCGAACAAAATGGCACCTACATACTTTAGTTAAATGTAAATAAACTTTATTAAAAAATGTCTTGAATTTTCATATAAAATGCGAAGAAACTTTTTCCCCAACTAATGCTTTGCTGAAGAAATCAATAACAATAAACATGACTAATCGACCAAATATGAGCAAGTAAGTAACTTGTAATATTTCCTAGTCAGTTTATTTTATTTGATAAAATAACTCATCATCATTTTATTTTAGAGAAAAGCATTATATACTTGCTTCGACCATTAAATAGGAATCCCGGCCTCGTATATTTTAACTTACTTTTAACTTACTCGTCCAGGATTGCTTATTTCCTGGTCTTAGCAGTAATGTACTATTACAACGGTTTTATTTGAACTCGGAAAACAAAAACTGGCACTCCGAGTGTAGTTCATTGGATAAGGCATAATTGCGTTTGTTCGACCGTCATTATTCGAGCTAACTCATAAATAACTAAGGTTTATTATTACATAAGCCAGCTGCTATGTCCGGGTTAAACAGTCAATGTAACAATGAGGTATCAACTGTGACCCCAGGGCGCTTTGTAATAAAGGTGAGTTTGAAACGAACATAAGGCTTTGATTATAAGTTTGTAGAATATTTAGTTGGTTGATTGCGTAACTTTGCCCTTACTCTTGAAGTAATTGCTGAAAAACTTACGTCCTAAATACAAATAGGTAAGTAATGAGGGCCATGCGTTACGGTTTACCTTTTTGTAACTCTGTGGTCTAGTGGTTCTTTGTGATAAATATAGCTAACAGGTGCGAAATAAATAAAAAACCGGACAAGTGCGTGTCGGGTCAAGCGCAGTGTAGGGTTCCGTAGTTGCCCAGCACATTTTGTAAGTTGATCTACTAATACAGATTGCGCCAAACTTCTAGCTTAGCTTCTAGCTCGGAAGTTGCTCTCCGGAAGAACGGTCCATACATTGTCGTGTTTAGAGGGGACTAAAAGTTTGGCGCGACCTGTACTACGGAACCCTAAAAATGAATCACAAGTATGAGCAAAAAAAAATACCTACAAAACTCGGAATAAGAATTAAACCAGATCAAATAATGTGAAATTCTGATAATTCAGCATATTTCCTGATGTTTTTTGTAAAAGTAGTAAGCATTAAAAACGGAGGAGAAGCGCAGTTTTTTTTTACAAAAATAATAAAGTCGATTCTGAAGGATTTAATTTTAGTTTTAGTGCTGTCAAAACTTAAAATTTTCCAAAGTAATAAAGCTTCTGTTATCACTAAAGAACTATTTTGGAATGCAGAAAATTTAGTTTTGACACCACTAAAACTAAAGCCTTCAGAATCGACTTTATTGTAACTCAATGTATATATTAATTTTGAGCATTTATTCATTTTGTTTAAAATTCCTGACAGATATAATCCTTTCCCGATTTCCTTACAAATAGCCAAAATTCCTAAAATGGTAGGAAAATTCCTTGTCATCTGGTAACCCTACCTAGAAAATTTACTCTTTATTGATTAAAGATAAATATAGTAAACAACAAAGACTGCTTCTATATCCGCGGCTCTTCCCAACAGCAGCATGCCGTATGACACAATGCTGTGAAAATACCAAAAATTTACTAATGTAGCATTATCCTTATCAATTATGTGCCTAGTGCGTCTAACAGCGTATGCGGATGAACTAAGTCTACCACAGAGGACTTCTATGTGGGGACCCCACCGAAGACGAAAGTCTGTCGTATCGCCTAAAAACTTAGTTTCAATAACTCTAGCTTGGACCCTTGCAAAAGTAAATCAACAACTACTTGAATTACATTTGATTTCAGATTGATAAAATATTTCAAAGCAAAGGTCCAAAGTAGATCTTTTTTTGCGCCGCGTTAGCCGAACTATATTCTTTGAGACAAACAAAATATTTCGTTTCGTCCAATGGATTTATTTTAAGGAATTATTTGGTAAAATGGAAGAAACATACCCGTGCATATTAATAGTACATTACTTCCGCGGTTTATAATGACTACTTTGCTGGTCGCGCTGATGATGGCCGACAGCGTAGCTCCAGGCCGACACAGCGCGGTCAGCGTGCAGCAAGGGCTGCAATGATGGCCAAGCTAGAAGGCCTAGAGCGTAGCTAGGCTAGCTCGAGGCAATCATAGCGTGACCAGCGAAGCAGTCATTGTGGGCCAAGGCTCAAAAATGCAAGTACCTAATCTGAATAAAACCAGCAAGTAATTTAAATAAAAAAGTTTTTATTTCATATTTGGCTGTATAGTACCATTGCTTAAGAAAAAAAAAAACATATTTGGCTGCATAGTTCCAACTTCCATTGCTTAAAAAAAAAGTAACAAAAGCGCGGTTCAGCGAAAATTTTGTTTTTATTTAGTGACTTTTTTGCTAAAAATGAACTCTCAAAGCGAAAATTCTTCCGATTCAATGTGTTTAACACCGCCAGACATTAAAGATGAAGCTAAATCAGTGGTTGAAAATTTGATACCGCGAAACTCAAAGGAAAAATATAAGCTTGCATATGAAAAATTTATTAGGTGGTAGAGCTAATGCCGGGCTCGACTGTGGAGTTATCTTACTCGGAAATCCTCCCGAAGTTATTCGGGGGAGAGTAAGAGAACAGCTCTCAGGCAAAACCAGGCGGCCCACCATTGCCTGGGACCGATGGATGGCGGTATATCCATCCCCAATTGCCGGGCCTATATAAATCAGACTGGTGACGGGCAGCGGCGTCACTGGTGCAGGGGTTTCGGCACCGCGCTCACCAACCCGCCTGCCCAGCGTGTGTGAGTATGGGCATTTCTTCCAGGAGGACCGCCAAGAGGGGCGAAATCCTGGAAAGGTCTATGTCCAGCAGTGGACGAAACAGGCTGATGGATGGATGGATGAAAAATTTGTGCAGTTGAAAACACTAGGAAATCTAAATCTTTATCCGAAAATGTTTTTCTTGCGTATTTCAATGATCTTTCCAACAAAATGAAGCCTTCGTCTCTCTGGAATACTTATTCAATGTTAAAGTGCATGGTTCTGATAAAGAACAATTTGAACTTTAAAAATTACCATTTGTACCTATCTCTATAAATACAAACAGCTGTGTTTTAAATAAAATCTTTTTGCATTTGATTTCTTAAAGCGTTGAAACGTCAAAATAGCGGCCGGCAATGTTTTGCCGGCCTGTTAGAGCGGCCAGCAAAACTTTGCCGGCCGCTCCTTGAAACAGAACGGCAAGGTCGACTTTGAGAACAAGGTTGTCAAAATAATGACCACATTACATGCATTTTTGAGTAAAAAAACATCGTAGGCGGTATTTGTAGCTTAAATAGTACATTACGATACGAGAGCGATGAAACGTTTTCTGACGAGTGTGAGTTTGCGGCACGAGCCGAAGGTGAGTGCTGCAATCACACGAGTCGAGAAAAAGTTTCTCGCACGAGTTTCGTATAATATTTTATAGCAAAAGTGCGGAAAATGCCGACTTTACGCAAGCGCAGCGGCAGCGTCCGCGCCACCACTGAAGTCCTGCGACGAAGTCTTTATTGGCTTCATCGGACTTCAGTGGTGGCGCGGATTCTATGATTGACCCATGGAATTAGTATGTATCTACTACCGTAGTACATACTAATTCCATGGATTGACCAATGAGTTGTCATAATGTTTTTTTTAGTTTATCGTTCCGATTCGTGTTTATAAAGTTTACGTACTTTACATGCAGTTCAGCTGTGTAACTTTGTACAAGCTGAGTAACTTTATACAAACTCATGCACAGTGTATGTCACAAAAACGCAAATATCTTATTTCTCCATACTTTTAGACATTTGTGGTTTTGATGTAGTTTTAATTTCGGCAGAATCCTTTACATTTAACTGATTTCATGAAACTGAACATGATTAATTCATGGAAATAACACTGAGCCAAGTTGAAGTACTAGACCTGCAATTCACCTTTGATAAATTCGACTTTTGAACAGCTCATCAGCAGCTAGGCATTTTATTACCCCTATGTGCATCGGTATGCGAGGAGAAACAGTGTAGCCAAAACTTTACACTCTGTATGTTATGTATTTGTACAAATATCTATAACTACTTACAGTTTGGGCCAGTGTAGAGGGCGCACGTAAAGTTGGCTGTCACCTACGAACAAGAATTCTCTGGAAGAGTGCTTCAATTTTAGTTCCATTCCAGCTGAAAAACTTACTCCAATAACAACGAAACACTCACACACTCACATAGACAAAGCTTGCACGCGATTGGTTGCGTCGTCAATGGCGCAACGCGGCGTTCTGTGAACATGGCGGCCACAGCAGCTAGCTAGCAGCGAGCAACAGACGATGAGTATTCAAAATGTTTATTTACTTACGTATGAAATGTAATTTCAATATTTTTCATATCCGTATGGCTTCTACACCACTTCACGACACACGAAGGCATATTTGTAAAATCAATTGGCGCGAAAACACAATAATATATGCACAATCGAAACTTTCCGCGGCACAAATACACGATTGCTGATTGCATTGCCGATGCGCGGTACTTATTTTGCGTTCCGCCCTCTGCGGTATTTATTTAGTGGAACCATTTTTGGGTTTAGTTACGCTTCTAGAGAATTCTTATTCGTAGGCTGTCACGCTGCGCACCTCCTTTCCTCGTCACAACCCCGAAAATACGCAATTGCAACCCCATCTGTGACTAGCTTCAAGTCCACCTTCTGTGCTGGTCCTAACTGTAGCAGTAGATATGTGTATAAACGTGTGAAAGCGAAAGAGGTGTTGGAGATATGTGGTCTCTGCCTACCCTTACATATTATGAATAAGTTTTTTACAAGTCCGCCCTGAGGCATTGTCAACAAATCAAACCCTACTTCAACAAGAACTGCACAAAAGCACATCCACCCAAATTGCATTCATCCACTTTTCAGTAACCACAGCTCATTAACCCAGAATCTACCGGATTCTGATGTCCAAACATTCCCCAAATAGCACATTATGATTGAGTAATCTGTTCAAATCTTGATAATGAACCGACCACGTGGCCTTTGGGGTAAACAGAGATGGGAGTTATTGTAAACAGTGGCGTGAGCGCATCTTGGTACAGATATGAAGAAAAGCTTTTTACAAGATCATGTTTTTATTGCGAAATCCATCGCTTTGCAATACTCTAAATATTATTATTAGAGTGCATTACCAACTAGAAAAGATCAGAGCCTCATGCTATGTTGTTACTTAGTTTAGGTAATAGTGAACCGCCAACACAAACTCGAAGTTATTGAAAGGAGGTAGAAAAAGATAAATTTATTAGAAACAAATGTAAAGACAAAAATTAAAAAAAAATCCACGGGCCAGGATTCGAACCTGCGACCTCTTGTTATCAAGACAAGCGTGCTAGCAATTGCGCCACCGATAGACCGTAAAATTTTTCCACCATACTTGTCCACCGAATATATAAGGTGAAATTAAATCAACCGACCAAAATTCATACTGGAGACTCGGTTAGTGACCAAGAACTAGGTTCAGTAATCCTTTTAGCCAATTTCGAAAAATACTTTTTTTGCTCCCTTACTGGTTGGACTACAATTCCTAGTGCAGATAAGGGGCAAAAAAATTTTTTTTTCGAATTTCACCTGGTGGGTCATTAAACCTTGTTCCTGATGACTAACCGAGTCTCCAGTATGAATTTGGTGGGTTGATTTAATTTCACCCAGTATATTTTATTTTATTTATTTTATTTTATTTTATTTATTCAGGATATCAACAGCAATACAGTACATAAGAAAAAAAAAAACATACAACGCATAAAGCCAATAATAGATATCCACAGAGAATACCGAATTATAAAATACACAGAACAATAAAAAGAAGAAAATGACAAAAAACAAAAGTAAAACTAATTTATATCTTAATATTCTAATTAATAGCACCGTTCAATTTTAAAATTTGTGAGGATGTGAGGTGTGTGGTGTCGAGCCTAAAAATAATCAATAATAATTGTCCTAATGAGTTCAACAGGCGTCACTCAATAATTACAAATCAGTTGATTTATAATTCTATTTTTGAATGACGCCTTGTTACAATCAAATGGATCAATTAGGTGAAAATGCTTATTATATTCACGAGTCAATCTAACGAGAGGAGAGTTTTGTGCGTAGTTCGTGCGGACTGTTGGCACGTGAAATAGAGTACGCGACGAGTGACGGGTACGGTACTGAGGAGTGCTAAACGTTAGCTCCGACATTAACGCAGGACTGTCAAGACGACCGCTCAGTATATCATGAAGTACCCCCATGTCTAACAGCAATCGACGATCCTCGAGCGAATAGGCCAATATCTTGCCTTACAAGCTTTTTACAATTTTACGAATAAAATTTGAAACCACACAATCTGCTGATCATACTAAATAAGCATTATTGGTCTGCGGGCTATTTAATATTAGGCTGTCCCGGGATAGATAAAATTTTATAGATTTTTTTATTACACAATGCAAAACGGATTTTGTTCGCGACGATACCAAGAAGAATCAATCAATCATAATACCTAACTCTAAAGAGTTAATAACAAGGATACCGTTGAAGATATTTAGATTATCAGGTCACTCTAAATAAAGACCATCCATTTCGTTAATCACCTCTGGGCCTAGTGATTAGTTGACTATTCAGAGGTAGCAAGTTCAAATCCCGTAGAGTTACATTTTATTTTATTTATTTTTGGTATTTGGCTGTAGGTCCAAAGTGCCCGGGGTACGGCAACAGGGTATCATCACGATGACACACCGCTCGTCTGTTTAGTCAAAAACAGTTGATTTCTTTGTTATATTTTTGTAAACACAGCCCGTAGGTTAGTAATCCTCGGTGAAACGCGGGTGTAAGAGGGTTGGGTTGTGCCTTAACTTTAACAATTCATACTAGGAAAGACCTCAGATACTCCCTCGAGGACCTTTCGACGCATAAAACCATAAACGCAAAACACTAACTCTTGGTTTTGTGTTCTTTTGCGGTTTCATGCCATGACGAAGCAGGTATTATGATAATAATAGGTTGGGGAAAAACTCTTTTCGCAAATAGTATGTATGAACTTATAATAAAATCTTTTTGGCTATACCATTTGTATCTGGCTGGTTTTGGTATAATTAAAAAGTTTAAATTTAAAAAAAGATAATTCCAAATTCAAATTAGGTAAATTGTGTGATTTTCATTTGTTTTTCTTACTGTTAAGATGAGTGAATCTAATAAAGAAATTCGATACATTTTAAAATTTTACTACAAAAAAGGTAAAAATGCAACGCAAGCCGCGGAAAAAATTGTGATGTTTATGGACCTAGTGCAGTGTCTGTGAGAGTAGCACAAATTTGGTTTAAGCGTTTTTAATCCGGAAATTTTGATGTCAAAAATGCACCTCGCTCTGGGCGCCCTGTTACGGATAAAATGGATGCCATTTTTGAAAGAGTGGAGCAAGATCGGCACATCAGTAGTTACGATGTAGCTGAAGAACTGGGGATTGACCACAAAACAGTTTTGGCGCATTTGAAAAAAGCTGGGTACACAAAAAAGCTCGATATTTGGGTGCCTCATGAGCTCACTGAAAGAAACTTAATGAACCGTGTACTCATTTGTGATTCTTTATTACGACGTAATGAAACCGAACCATTTTTGAAAAACCTGATAACTGGTGATGAAAAGTGGATCACATACGACAAGAACGTGCGAAAAAGGTCGTGGTCAAAGGCTGGTCAGGCTTCACAGACTCTGGCGAAACCCGGGTTATCTCGCAACAAGGTAATGTTGTGTGTATGGTGAGATTGGAAGGGCATTATTCATTATGAGCTGTTACCGCCAGGCAGGACCATCGATTCTGAACTCTACTGCGAACAACTGACGAGATTAAAGCAAGAAGTTGAGAGAAAGCGGCCGGAATTAGTCAACAGAAGGGGTGTGGTTTTTCATCATGATAATGCTAGACCTCACACATCTTTAGCCACTCAGCAAAAATTAAGAGAGTTTGGCTGGGACGTATTAATGCATCCGCCGTATAGTCCTGACCTTGCACCTTCAGATTTTCACTCGTTTCGGTCTCTTCAGAATTCTTTAGGCAGTGTCAGGTTAACATCACGAGAGGACTGCCAAAACCACTTGTCGCGGTTTTTTTATCGGAAACCCCAGAATGTCTATAGCAATGGGATCATGTCTCTACCTACAAGATGGCAGAAAGTTATCGAACAAAATGGCACCTACATACTTAAGTTAAATATATATAAACTTTATTAAAAATGTTTTGAATTTTCATACAAAATGCGAAGAAACTTTTTCCCCAACTAGTTTGATACAAGACGTGTAAGCAGTCTTGCTGTTAGCCGATAGAAAGCGTCGCTTAAATGTAAGACGAAGGACGCTTGCAGGAAATATTTACTCTGCTAAGAAGAAAAGGCGTTACGTGAATTTTTCAACGGTCAATGTCAATTGGGATCATGTCTCTACCTACAAGATGGCAGAAAGTTATCGAACAAAATGGCACCTACATACTTAAGTTAAATATATATAAACTTTATTAAAAATGTTTTGAATTTTCATACAAAATGCGAAGAAACTTTTTCCCCAACTAGTTTGATACAAGACGTGTAAGCAGTCTTGCTGTTAGCCGATAGAAAGCGTCGCTTAAATGTAAGACGAAGGACGCTTGCAGGAAATATTTACTCTGCTAAGAAGAAAAGGCGTTACGTGAATTTTTCAACGGTCAATGTCAATAAAATTCCAAGCGGAAAAACGCGAGAAAAACAGATCAGAAAAAGAGAAAAAGTAGTACTTTTATTTAGGTGGCAAAAAAATTTTTATCATTATTAAAATTACCTAATAAAATAGGTTTGAGTTCTGTAGAGAAAAAGTGCGTTTGGAGACCTCATTTCAATATTTCTATTGAGTGGAAGATTTTACAATCGCGTTTCTGTACAGCAAAAATCTAGAAAAAGGTTCTCAAAATGTTATGCTGCTTTCTCAAACTAATAGCTTCTTAAAAGTAGTTACAAGACTCTAAAAAATGCCAATAATTTCGGCACTAGTTTAATGCTTACATGTTACTTTATTTCTTATTAAGTATATTAATTTTCTTTTTAACTAATAT
Organism: Ypsolopha scabrella; assembly: GCA_910592155.1. NCBI lineage: Eukaryota > Metazoa > Arthropoda > Insecta > Lepidoptera > Ypsolophidae > Ypsolopha > Ypsolopha scabrella. The sequence goes on along the minus strand of OU342968.1, from coordinate 8,311,996 downwards.
TTAAAAAATCTCCATGTATGTTTAGGTTTGTTTGTCTAAACTTTTAGAGGAATCATCGACCCTAATCGCAAAGGTAGGTACTAAATCTTAGCAGCAGATCTAGTAAACCTGTCAAAGTGATCAAAGAGATATCTCCACCATGTTTACATCCTTTGATTGAACTTTCTTACGTCAATACAGTGAATTACTGCGTATGTTTATGCATTGGGATTTAAATTCATTTCGTTTAGATACCCTTACCCATAAAGCAAGTACCAGCCCTAACCAAATAGCGGCTGATATCTGTTTTTTTAATGAAACATGTTTAAATTGAACTATTAATGATAAGCTGATACCTGCTTTTTTAATGAAACATGTTTAAATTGAACTATTAATGATAAGCTGATACCTGCTTTTTTAATGAAACATGTTTAAATTGAACTATTAATGATAAGCTGATACCTGCTTTTTTAATGAAACATGTTTAAATTGAACTATTAATGATAAGCTGATACCTGCTTTTTTAATGAAACATGTTTAAATTGAACTATTAATGATAAGCTGATACCTGCTTTTTTAATGAAACATGTTTAAATTGAACTATTAATGATAATCTGATACCTGCTTTTTTAATGAAACATGTTTAAATTGAACTATTAATGATAAGCTGATACCTGCTTTTTTAATGAAACATGTTTAAATTGAACTATTAATGATAAGCTGATACCTGCTTTTTTAATGAAACATGTTTAAATTGAACTATTAATGATAAGCTGATACCCGCTTTTTTAATGAAACATGTTTAAATTGAACTATTAATGATAAGCTGATACCTGCTTTTTTAATGAAACATGTTTAAATTGAACTATTAATGATAAGCTGATACCTGCTTTTTTAATGAAACATGTTTAAATTGAACTATTAATGATAAGCTGATACCTGCTTTTATAATGAAACATGTTTAAATTGAACTATTAATGTTAAGCTGATACCTGCTTTTTTAATATTCCATCTGGACCTACACTTTGATGAATATCAAGATTTTTTATAACTTTAAGAATTTGAGTCTTATTTAATGTAATTGAAGATAATTTAGTGTTTGAATTTGTTTGGTATGTGTGAGATGATGCAAGGTCAGATGTAGGTGGGGTACATGTGGAATATACAGATGAAAAATGGTTAGCAAACAACTTTACTACTTCTACTCCATTTTTGGCAACAGTATCTTCTAAATGCATCTGAGCTGGTATTAATTTCAAATTATAAAAAAAAAAAAAAAAAAGTTTATTCGTTATAACAAGTTACAAATTTACACACTTATATTTAGTACAAAAATAATATAATTTTAATCATTAGGGAGTAACGTTGGAAGCCATGGTAGGTGGTAAGCCTGAGTAATGGCCTCCAGCGCCTTTCCGCGGGCCAAGTTACATTTTTGTTATGAACAAATGAAACAAATAAAATTTAGATTATATTACATTGTAAAAAAAACAAAATCCTACATGTAAACTAAACAAAAAAACTAAATCTTGTAAAAGTACCTTCTTATAGTATTCATAGGAGTAATTCAAAGACAAATTTAATTTGAAATTACAAACTTTTGTTACTAAAATAAAAATAAAAATGAATTACAGTTTGGGAGGGCACAGTGTACATCAATTCAATTTATCAACCTGTTGACTTAAACAAACAAAAAATATATATATACCTATATTAAATCTTATTAAAAATATAAGATTTGTAGGAGTAATTAAATGGTGAAGTAAAACAATAAAGAGAAAATTTAAGTTAATAAATAAAAATGAGAAAAAAAAAGTAAAAAGAAAATCTCTGATAAGCATTGAGTCTATTTTACTGTTGTAATGAGCGTTTCTGTTATATCATAGCTCTGATCCAGAAGCCAGGTTTTTGTTGTAGTTTTACAAGCATAGCGCGTCATAGGATATATTTCTAATATTCTATTTAGTTTGTTGTAAACAAAGGGTCCTAAGAAATTAAAGTGTCTTTGAGCAAAGGTAGTTCTACATTTATCTGTTTTGCATACTTTGTCATTCCGTCTCTTTTCCGTGTGTAGCTTTGGATCAAATATTGTTATTGAGTGTTGTTTATGTATAAGTTGTTGAATGTATAATTGGCGTATAGTGAGTAGCTTACACTGATTGTATAATTGCTCAGTAGGAAATCTGAAGGGCCTAAAAGTCATCACTTTCAAAATGGATCTTTGAGCTCTTTCCAGTTTAAGAAGCTTCGTCTTGCATGCTCCTCCCCACGCCAATATACAGTAATTGAGAATTGACTGTCCCATCGAAAAGTAAACAGTTTTCAATAGATCTGCAGGTGCAACATTGCGTAGAGTTTTAAATAAAAATATAAGCTTGCGTGCTCTAACTGTCAGAGAGTCAATATGTGGGGTCCATGTTAATTTGTCGTCAACGATTACACCCAAGTATTTTATAGTGGAAACTCTCTCGAGAGTGCAAGGTTGATAATTGTTCATATGGCAAGTATGCGCCTGAAGTTTTATACTTCGGTGAGGATTGTCTTTTATAGAGAAGGAAAGAAATTTGCTTTTATCTATATTCAGGGAAAGCAGATTTTTTTGTAGCCAGTACATAATTCTACGGAGCCCTAGTTCAGCATTTTCACGAGCTTCATTCCAAGTCCTCCCCCGATACACCAGAGCAGTATCATCTGCGTAGCAAAAGATCTTACCATTAGTAGGACTATGCAAGCAAAGCTCGTTGATGTATATTAGAAATAGGCTCGGGCCGAGAATGCTTCCCTGTGGAACACCAAAAGATACAGGAAGGTAGGAACTCATGTTGGAGTCTATCTTGACTTTTTGCAATCGATTAGATAGGTAGTCAGAGAAAAGTTTCAGAGCCGTATTACGAATGCCAATATTTTCCATCTTATGAATTAGTGTTGGGATAGAGACGGTGTCAAATGCCTTAGACAGGTCCAAGAAGACACCAACGCATTTTTCCTGGTTGTCAAGACTTTTTACTATGTAATCGGTAAGAGAAGACACTGCATCTTCTGTAGACAAGCCAGCCCTAAATCCAAATTGGGAGTCAGCTAAAAGATTATTACTTTCAAGATAGTTCATTAGTCTATTATTCATTAGTCGCTCTAGTATCTTGGACAGGGCAGGCAGGACAGAGATAGGTCTGTAATTGTTGACACTGTCTCTATTCCCGGACTTGTGAATGGGATGAATTATCGATTTTTTGAAGGCGGCAGGAAATATACCTTTTTCAAAACAGAGATTAAAAATGTGAACTAGGGGTTTGGTGATTAGATGTTTTGCCATTTTGAGTATAGTTGCAGGTATCTCATCCCATCCTCGGGCACAAACGTTCTTTAAGTTGTCTAATATAGATATAATTTCGCGTTCATCCGTGTTAAGAAGGACAAATGTTTTAGGGTGGGTCTGTGTAGAAATGTCAGACTCACAAGTGTTTTTTAGCCCTGTGGCTATCTTATATGCTAAGTTTTTGCCGACATTACTGAAAAAAGAATTTACCTCATTTATCGATTGTTGTGTGCAATTCTTGTTATTCTTTAGCAGTTCAGATGATTTCATCTTCACTTTTGATGTGTTTGTAAGGTCTTTTATTGTTTTCCACGTTTGTTTCGGATCTTTAGATGCTTTTTCAAGTTCAGCTCTTTGATATGCTTGTTTAATTTTTCTCAGTACCTTGTTACAGTAGTTCCGATATCTACGATAAGTAATTTTAAGAATGATATTATCTGGATCTTTGTTGCATTTTTTCTGAAGCATGTCTCGATGCCTGATACACCTTAGCAAACCAGTTGTTATCCACGGTTTTTTGGTACGCGATTTGTTAGGAATAACTATAGTAGTGGAGTTGGCGTCTATAGCCTCGGAAAACTTAGTTAACAAAAGGTTGACGGCAGTGTTAGGGTCTGAGATGTCCAATATGGCATTGAGGTTCGTATTTTCTAGTTGTCTCACTGCGTTAAGGAAGTCTGTTTTTTTCATGGTGGATGGTGGTTTATTAAATGACTGTAAACAGCTAAGGCTTACAAGAACTGGTTTGTGATCTGTAATTAATGATTCAATAACAAATGTTTTAGTATCTAGGCAAGTTCTAAGCATAACATGGTCTAAGCAATTCAGTTTTCTGGTCGGGAATGTATGTCCCGGTAGTAAACCGTGTTCCGCCATAACGTTAAGATATTTGTCACTTGATTTGTCTATGTTATTACTAGGTTTAATATCAATATTCATGTCCCCTATGAAAATCACGTCTCTAAAAGATTCAAGAGTAGGAAGTATAGTTTCTAAGGACTGTATAAAACTTCTCGTGCTCTTGAATTCTGGAGATCTGTATATCGCAAAAATAAGTAAGTCGGTTCCGACTTTAATAGTTAAACAATTGCTACCCTCAAAAAAAGGTTCTTCAACTACACAATTAATGGATTCTTTTACGTACACTAGGACGCCATCATTTTGATTTCTAAGGACTGTTGAAGTATGCACATTGTAATTTTTTAACAGGGGTGGTGGTTTGTGGTTTTCTAGCCAACATTCGGTGAGCACCAGGACATCAAAGTCAATATTTATTCTTGTTAGCAGTGTTTCTAGAGATTCAAAATTACGATACACACTGCGTATGTTTTGCGTTAGAATATTTATTTTAAATTATTACGTTAATTTTTAATATATCCCCAAAACGATTTAGGATTTTTATTTATATTTTGTTCCATTTTATAATTGTAATCACTAAAACATATTTTTTGTAATTTTTGACACCTTCCTCTTAATATTTCAAATTCAAGTTTGTCACGTGGATTATAAAATTTATGGAATTTTTTTCTTATCCTTTCTTTTTCTGACAGCAGTTTTATCAAGGGTTTTGTAAACCGGGGAGGGAATTTATATTTATAAGATGATCGTTTAGGAACAAATTTTTCAGTTATACCGCTTAGAATATTGTAAAATGCTGAAACCATTGAATCAACATCTAAGTCTTTAAATACTTCTTGCCAGTTCATATTTTTAAGTTCTGGTATGATTTGATCATATTTAGCTTTAAAATAATTATAGTGGGTACAAGTTTTCGGACGGAGGAATTCCAAGTTGTCGTATGGAATAGTAAGTAGCAAATTTGGATGTTTTGCGTCTAATTTGCTAAGCAGTTCAAGAGGTTTAGAGATGTGAGCATCAGATATATTACTGAGAGTAAGATCCAGAATTCTTCCATCAGAATTACAAATATTGTTAGTTTGGTATAAGTTATTTATGGACAGAAAATCAATTAAAGTAAATCCTAAATTTTTACTGCAGTAATTTAAGGGAGTCATGTAAGAGCAATCATCTACAGACTTCCAGCCTACAAAACCGAGATTGAATGAAACATGTTTAAATTGTACTATTAATGATAAGCTGATACCTGCTTTTTTAATGAAACATGTTTAAATTGAACTATTAATGGTAAGCTGATACCTGCTTTTTTAATGAAACATGTTTAAATTGAACTATTAATGATAATTATATAAATAACGAATCATAAAATACCGGTTAGTTTTTTCAAGCGGGCGTGAATGGCCAAATTCGATCGATTTTGATAAGAAGCATAACTGCATCATTAGATTACTAATCACCACACCACCTGCATCGTGGCACCGCGCTCACCAACCCGCCTGCCCAGCGTGTGTGAGTATGGGCATTTCTTCCAGGATGACCGCCGAGAATGGCGAAATCCTGGAAAGGCCTATGTCCAGCAGTGGACGAAACAGGCTGGTGGATGGATCATTAGATTACAGTATCTAATGATGCATGTTATGTACACTATACTAGCTTTTGCCCGCGGCTCCACCCGCGTCGAAGATATTTTCGTGGAAATAAGGAAAACAAAATAATATGATTTTTTGAGGGACTATGTGCAACGGTCACCATGTTTTACCAAAGTGCTAATAAATACTTATCAAATAAGCCCAAACTCGAAGGATCTGCTGTTGTCCGTTGAGGAGATCCCGTACCCACCCTCCAGTCCCATCAGCAGACCCTGGTCACCATGTTTTACCAAAGTGCTAACAAAGACCAATCAAATAAGCCCAAACTCGAACTCTGTATCCGTTGAGGAGATCCCGTACCATAACTTCTAATTACTACCAGTAGAAAAGTAAATTCCAAAAATCTTTAAATGACGATAACTTTTTTTGGGAGATCCGATTTTAATGAAATAAAGCTATTATTCTATTCCAAATTAAGCTCTGTACAGCTGTGAAATCTACATGAAAACGTAGTTTTAGAGATGTGCGTGAACAAACAGACACAGAAAAGAATTCTAAAAATCGTTGATTTGTGTTCTGTTAGTCTTCTTTAGTCACCCCCTTTCTATTTCTATTACTTTTCTTCACTGTACAGACACAGCGGTTTCTACAGTTTTAAATAAATAAATAATAAAAATAATTATAAGTATTGAGTATTGATTACTGCACCATCCGTGTCGCTTATAAGGATTAAATTCTGGGAGGAAATGACATAAGGCAAACTAAAGAAAAGTGCTAATTTTCAAGAAAATACTATTTAGTTTTTGTTGAGAAACTAATATCAACGGGATATTATTGTTTCAAAAAATTTATTTCTAGAACATTTTAATAGTAATTATTAGCATTGTACTGAAGCCAAAACTACCATTTTATCATAATCGAATGGTGCGGATGGTTAGGCATTATTTTTACTTATGGTTTATTTAGTTCATTTTTCAACACATTGTTCATTGCATTATGTATATATAGTATTTTTATTCCTATATTTCTATATTTTATGCAGGTGTATAACTTTATTACATTTTAGTAGCCCAACCTTCATATTTTTTGTATGTATTTCCCGTATTATTATATATTTTTTTATATTATAAACATATATATTGTTAAAATTAACTTTGACTTGTAGAAAGTATACTTTATACAGGTTGTAAATGCAAAGTCAAGAATCCCTTTGGGGTATGAAAGTATACACGATACTAATATCATTACGAGAAAAAAAAATACACCTTGAATTTTTACCAAAAATTCCATCATTTTTCTACGCTATGGCTATGCAGCTCACCGGCCTCTCCGCACACCTAATTGCACCCCGCAACCCGCACCCCTCATCCGAGTGGCCAGCGACCAGCGAGTGTGTCCACGCGATTAGTGTATTTTGAGTAAAGAAAATCGTGTTATTGTGAAGTACTGGTACTTTATTTAGAGATCCCAGTATTTAAAAAAATATCTTTACCGATTATACTAACACACCCTTAAAGGATTCTTGCCTTTGCTTTTACACCCGGTATATCTATTTTGCAAAATAAATATTTTAATTTGATTTTATTTGATTTTTAGAATTTTGTCTGTATGTACATATGTTCCGTTTTAACTCGAGAACCACTCAGTGGGTTTCAATGCGGTTTTGTTTACTATCATCGTACCTTGGTCAACAGATAGGCTATAAGGGTTGTTGATAAAATAACGCCCAAGCCGAAAACGAGCCAGAGATTTAAAAACGCGGGCGGAGCGACGGGCAAAGGCTAGTGGTAAATAAATTATTACAGTTTTCACGGAAATCTTTTTCATTGCCTTCTGTATTTTTGTTTACTGCATAATAAGGAAATCTAGAAACATTACGCTTATAATCTCTTTGCAGGACCCAACTCTGTTCTTATATACGTATTAAAAACTAAAACGGAAAAGAAAATTTGTTTCTCCTTAACACTTGTATCAAAAAGATGCTGTTCAAAAGATTACAATATAAAACTTACAAAAATAAGTAGGTGTAAAATATTTTCTTACATCTAGTATCACATTGGAAGTTCGTTAGGTAATTTGTTGCTCATAAAAGTGTATTTAGTGCAATAATATTTGAGCTCTTCTGTGACCGTTGTGATTTCAGCTACGTCCTCGGTCTGGGGCTCTAAAACAAAGCAAACGTTTCGGTTGAGTATCAGTTCTTCATAAGTAACAGTGGATCTTTGTGTGAAATACTTTAAATATTATTATTAGAGTGCATTACAAACTAGAAAAGATCAATTAGAAACATATGTAAGGACAAGAATTTGAAAAAATTCCTCAGGGCCAGGATTCGAACCTGCGACCTTATCAGGACAAGCGCGCTACCAATTCCGCCACCGAGGTACTTACCTAGACCGTTGAATTTTTTCACCATACTTGTCGACCGAATATTTTGTAACTATGTATTTGAGCCAACCAGCTTGTAGGGCACATACTGCACGTTCACGAGGGCGTTATGTGAAGTTTATTTATTTATATCATATATCATTAGCATAGTAAAAACAGAATAGTAAGCTATCTTCACAGAGATGTCGCCCGCGCGGCATATATGTGTGCAAACCACCGCGAGCCTGCACGCACGAACCACAGCACGCAGACAACGACAATATCTCAGGCGGTTTCTGGCGGTGTGAGTAGGGTCGGCAGCGCTCCGCAGTACGCCGCGCGCTGTCCGCGTCCGTCGCATCGCCGCCAAATAAATTGACAACCCTGCAACAGTAGGCATTTATGCCTCGCACGGCGCGGGAGTTGTTCTACTATTCTGTTTTTACTATGTCATTAGTGCACGAGTGTATGTATTGATCAAGTATTCCCCATCTCATCTGTGGGTCTTAGTATCAAAGTGTTTGCGCCTGGGCCTGGCTACCTATCTCTTTTGTTGACTGTACTGTAGCAACCAAAGTTGATACTTTTGGCTACAGTACCTACTCATAATATTCAATTATTTATTTAACTACTGGCCCCGTCTAAATGTGAATTTCAACTAACTTAGCCAGGGGCGGGACCAAAATTTATTATCATAATATCGACTTCGATCCTATGTCAGCTGTGTTTGACTTCAAAATGGAGTGTTTCTTTAATCCCTTGCGATGTTTTAAATTTGGAATACATTGCGCTTCCTAAGAAGTGATACGGTCGACTGTGCCAAATCTATACGGATTTCATAGCATTTGTAACCTTATAGCCATAGCGACATAAGTGTCGTATTGTTTGGAGAGGAAACGATAATTTTACACTCTTTCTGTGGGCAAGCTTTCCTGTGGCGCCGATATAATTTTTTTCAAAGTTCTCAGGTCATAAACCAAACGAATTTATTGCCATTTGGACAGGACGTCAAAGGTTAGATTTCAGAAACATTTTAATATTTTTTAGAAAGCAGAGCACTTCCCAGAAAGTTACATTGAGGTAGGAATACGGCATAGCAGGCAGTTTAAAAATAAATAAATTATACTTAAAATCAGAAGCGTAAAATTGATGTAATCTCTTATGTAAGAACGTTGAATAATAATAATAAAACATATACATATAATTTAGGAGTTTTGACTGGTACTGTCTTCCAGTTTTATTGATGAAAGGATTCCTAAGAGAGCTCAAAATTGTTTACGATGCAGAGAAACAGGAGTGGAGTTCTTTGATCTAGAAATATATTACATTTTTATTTATTCGATTGTTCTTTCCACCTCATTTGCATCTTGGAAACTGTTGACAATATTATTCCTACCTCTATGTTCTTCGCCATTACAAAAAATAGAGCCATCATGCCATTAATTCTGATTTGACAGGATTTTTTTCAGATTGGTAAATACACTTCAGATAGGTTTTGACAGGTAATAAAATATAAAATTAATGTGTCTACGGGGGCGTAACCTGAAATAATCTGGGTGGGAGAAGGAGCTGATTTAAAGGAAATCAGGGTTTTTTTAAGGACAGTCAAGCGCGAATCGGGAAGTGACGTACATCTCGAAGCGCGTACGGGTCGTCAAATCGCGGAATAAAACCTCGGCAGGATATTTATCTCACGTCGCGCGGATCTTCGAATCAATTAGATCCTAGCGTACGAGTCGCGTAACGGGTTATAAGAGTGTCGAGTATCGTGTACGTTCATCGAAAGTGCGGATTTGCAATAAGTAAAGCTTCGTTATTTAAAAATATTGAAAGTGCTAACAGTGCGTCGGATGAAGTGCGTTCGTAATTGCGTAAAGGCTGAATTAGCTAATTTAAATTTTACCTGCAACGGTTTTCTCATGAAACTCAATAGAAACGAAATATAATTATTTCGTTATAGAGGCGTCGCGAAAATAGCGGGTGTACAATATTTATAAATATCAAGTATCTACATCAGAAATTTATTTATGTAACACGTTTTATATTTATCCTTTATCCCTATAGCTATCTAGGTCCTGAAGGAGATTATATTATATTATTTTAGCTTTCCTTCGTCTGGCAGAGATACTTATATTTTGATCTAGTATAGACGGTCTGTGGAAATTACGACAATTTTAGGTGAAGGAGCTAGCAGAAACAATACTTACCTTTTTCCCTATACTTAGGTTTTCTTCATACAGGTGTTTTTTTTTTTCAGCTTTCTTTTTTTTTTTTGCTAGATCAACGAGATCCAGGCTGAAAAATTTCCACATGACTGTTCTCTAACTTCTGTCTTAGGGTTTAATTTAGAACCTTTTGTGAAAATGAAGTATTGTGTTTATAATATTATTTTAGGAACCAAGGGGTTTAGGAACGTAGAGTGTTTCCAAGGGTAAAGCATTTAGGTGTGTGACCGGGCTAGGTATGCAGTTGGATATGGAGGGAAGCCTTACTTTTATGTTTGTGTCGGAAACCATATCTGCCTAGTCGAGCAGGACCCCATCTGTGAGTATCTTGTAAAGGCTCTACGTTCACCAGTCTAGCTTAGTAAGTTAGAAAATTTAGAACTGACTTGGCCAGGTCTTTAGGAGAGATGTGTGAAAATTGGAGATGTTTTGAAAGGGTTTTTAGTATGAATGAGTAAAATTCTAGAGACTTAGGTTTTAAATGGTAGTCTAGATTGGCGCTGGATTTTGTTTGGAAGCGTATTATTCTGTCTAATACGTGGGCACGACTATTAAAGGTTGGCAGGGAGGTCGTTTCTAAATCGTTAGGGCCCCCCACTTCATTCAGGATTTGCCAAGAATCTCGAATTCCCTCAAATTTTAATTATAGCTGCAGCTACGCTACGAGTATCGACGACCCTTCAATATTCTTTATAAAACCATATATATATACCCCTAATATTATACCTAACACACATATACAAAATAATTATATAACACATTATGTTTACACACTGAATTCATCTTCGGCTTACGTCAAATTTCGTATTTGCGCGGGTGTATATCATCTTTGTATCAAAACGTGTCAAATTAAAGTGTTATGCGGTGATACGGTATGTAATAATAATAATACAGTGTAATTGTTGGAGTCCTGGGAGTTGCTGAAACCTGTTGTTCCTGAAGGAGCGGTTTATTCAGCTAAGTCGCATGAAATACTTCAATCTTACGATTTCTCTCTTTTCATTTGATAAATTCTGAACTTGTGTACCTGTACCCATTTATTACGGTGTCCGGATCAAAATTATATTTCTCTGTTTATTTTAACCGTTATGAATACAATGTAGAGGTCCTACTAAAATATATACTAGATGATCACAAATTACTATGGCCATAATATTAAATAAATAAAATTTAAATAAATAAATAAATAGATAAATAAATATATAAATAAATGACGAATAAGTACTCGACCAGTCTTTATTTTGTTACAGTACATGTTGACTTACCAATATGCAGCCACACGGAGGGGGGAAACACGGGTTGTTGCGTGAAGGCGTACACTACTTTGCAGTCTCGTTTCAGCCCACCTGTGTTCTCTTTCTTGTTCAGTTCTACACGGTACCATGATACGGGTTTTCTAAAAATAAAGAAACAACGTATAAGACAACTATGTAGATTAAGGCGACGCATTGGATATTTTGGCGACATGGATCTCCATTTGTCTCAGCAATAAAAAACATGTAATTACCAATTTATAAACTAGATTAAGCATTTCATTGACATCATTTTGCCCGAAGATTTTGTTGATTGATTAATTTTCATAGCAAAGAAAAAAATATTTAGAAAACCTCTTTTAAAAAGAGATTTCTATTTTACTGACAAACGGGAGCGAATGAAGCCTCTGAGTTTTTTAGTTAAATTAATAAATAAATTATACACAAATTCTTGTACTTTTATTCCACAGATATTTATTTTTATTCTAACTTAGGCTACCGGTTTCGTATTACACATCATCGGGCCAACAAATTATTAATTATTTAACGTGACAGAAAGAAAACACTGTCATTGTTCTGTCACCACCTAATTCATTTCAATTCATTCCACCAAGAACCATCAATCGAATCCATCCAATATTTATTTAAATTAGTCTGCAAATACACTTCAATAAGGCCGATTGGATTTATTCAATTACCTACTTATAGTTGTCATTTTAAATCAAAAATACTGCATACGACCTTACGGCATAAGCTAGTTCGTGAGCGTATATTTGTATGGCGTAAGTCCCCCTCACTCCACTCCCCTAAGGCGCCGATTTGAAATTAAAAGTTTATCAACGATTACTGTTGATAAAACGTGGAAAGGATCATAAGGAGAAATTACTACTTATAACAAAATTTATACATTTCACTTATTTACATAGGTGAGCTTATCTCTAAGAAGAGATTTCTTCAAGCAAACCCGGATTTACCAAGAGAAGTTATAATAAAAGTACTCACAATAAATAAACAAAGTCATCCCTGAGTCGTATTTTAAACTATGTTAGTTAATATGTTTTTTATTTTTATTTATTTAAATAATTAAATGTTAATTACATCTACGCCTAGTTATTACATAACAGTAAGCTAAGGAACGAAATGTGTGTCGCAGTAGTGTAAAAGGAAACATTACTTCTTAAAATAAAGACTTTCGTTCCATCCATCCATCAGTCCGTGTTCGTCCACTGCTGGACATAGGCCTTTCCCAAATTTCGCCACTCATGTCGGTCCTCCGTCCTCCTCATCCAGCCGCCCCCCGCAACGTCCTTCAGGTCGTCGGTCCAGCGAGCACGAGGTCGGCCTACACTATGCTTTACTGTACGTGGTCTCCATTCTAGAGCCTTTCGGCCCCTACGGCTATCATGTCGGCGACAAATATGGCCTGCCCACTGCCACTTCAACTTACTGATTCTGCAGGCTATGTAGGTTACTTTGGATCTCAGACGGATCTCCTCGTTTCGGATTCTATCCATCAGAGGTACCCCAAGCATAGCCCGCTCCATAGTTCGCTGAGCGAACTTAATTTTTATAAGCATACGGACGTTGACGTGGCCATTTACGAGTTAATTAGCGAGTTAAGTCACAAAATTGAAAAGCATAAAACTATACATAAGTCACGCTCCGCAAAGATAATTACTAAGCCCTGGATAACGCCCGGGCTATTAAAGTGTATCCGACGGAGAGATTTGTTTCATTTAAAGGCAAGAAAATACACTAATAATTTACTCCTACAGGATGAGTATAAAAAATACAGAAACATCTGTAATAATATCCTGCAAAATTTAAAAAATGAATACGATAAAGAACTTCTGAGAAAAGGCCAAGGAGACTCTAAAAGAACTTGGAAAACTATTAAAGGGATATGTGGTATCAACAAAAATAAAACCAGTAACATTGAACTGATCCAATGTAAAGACAAAAAAAAAGTCACTAAACGAAGCCAACAACTACTTTGCTAACGTTGAACAGGAACTTGCGAAAAACATCCTGTGCAAACTAAACAAAACTGAAAAAGAATTAACTAACGACTTAGACAAAAGCCTAATACTCAACCAACCATTGAACTCCTTTTACTTGACGCCAACTGACAACTATGAGGTATCAAAAATAATTAGTAATTTACGAACAGTTTAGCACCAGGTTGGGATAAAATTGGTAATAAAATACTTAAGTCCTGTAAGATCGTTCTGGTTCCTTTGATTACTTTTATTTGTAACTTGAGCATGTCAACGAGTACAATGCCGGAGTGGCTAAAGTTTGCTGACATTTGTCCTATCTTTAAGGCAGGTGACAAAAAGTCCATATCGAACAACAGGCCAATATCCTTGTTGACTTCCCTTTCCAAGATACTCGAGAAACTTGTTAATTATAGACTTTTGAAGTTCCTTGAGAAAGAAAACCTTCTCTCCGATAATCAATTTGGATTTCGCCATAACAGGTCTACCGACGATGCTGTATCAAACCTTATAGACCATGTGAAAGTAGAGTTAGACAAAGGCCAAAAGTGTGCTGGGGTCTTCTTAGACCTCGCAAAGGCCTTCGACAGTGTCACAAACGATACTATTAAAAAAATTGGAACGTATGGGTGTTAGAGGAACTGCACTTCAATGGTTCAATTCATATCTAATGGGACGAAAACAACGTGTTTTTATTGATGGTATATGCAGTGATTACTCTGAGAACCACTTCGGTGTACCTCAGGGTAGCGTCTTGGGACCAACGCTTTTTCTGATTTACATCAACGACCTTAGTGACATGAGTCTCACTCAAGCTAGGGTTTTCACTTTTGCTGATGACACAGCGTTAATATTTAGTGGAAAATCGTGGGACGAGGTCGTTGATGTGGCTCAGAGCGGGCTAAGTTTGGTTTCCGACTGGCTAAATTTGAACCTTCTTACGCTGAATATTAATAAAACAAACTTGGCTTGTTTCCACATCCGCGATCATACATCTATTAATATCCCTACACATCTCATTCTTCACTCCTGCGGTGATCGTGGGGGCATCTGCAATTGTCAAACAATTAATAGGGTTAGTTGCATTAAGTACCTAGGTGTTTATATTGATGAAAAGCTCACATGGAGACAGCAAATTGACTCGGTTAGCAATCGCCTTCGCAAAATGCTGCATATATTCAAGAAACTTAGAAATTTTGCTGACGACAATACGATTAAGATGGTGTACTATGCGCTCTGCCAGTCTGTCCTTAACTATTGCATCATAGCCTGGGGAAGTGCATGTAAAACTATCTTGATTAAGGCTGAAAGAGCCCAAAGAGCCGTTCTTAAAGTTGCATACAAGAGACCGTTTCGCTACCCTACGGATGTCTTATTTGAAGAGTGTAAGGTTCTTCGAGTCAGACAGCTCTTTGTTTTATCGAATATTCTAAGGTTCCACAAAACAGCTTACAATAATCAAAAAGAAACAACAAGATCTCAAAGACGATTCACCTGGCTTGTTCCACACCTGCGAACAAATTTTGCACAAAAAAGCTACTTCTATCTTGGTCCATATTTGTACAACAAAATTAACTTATGTCTTAACATTAGTCGAGCTACTAGATTCACTTGTAGAAAACAAGTAACTCTGTGGCTACTCCAGGTAAGCTACGATAAGACTGAGGACATTCTGTGTATTCACGAATAAAGACTTCCTGCAATACTACTTCGATCATAATTACAAATCTTTTCTTTAAACATTTGTACCCACCCACACTCATAAATTTTTACACACATTTCCAAATTTATACATCCTACAAAAATCACCTACATACACTCACACACCCCCTCCCACCTTTTCCTTTCCACCACTCGTAATACATACACACTAGCATAAGTTATTACACACATAAGTTATAATTGTAAATAAGTATCCCGTTTGTTTGTTTGTTATATTAACATTAATTTATATTCAATTTCAAATAGTTACATTAAATTAGTTTTATCTAAAAATTCTAAATTGTATTAAATTTTAAATTTTATTAAATTATACATAAATATATAAATCATAGCAGAGCGTTAGAGACTAGTTACCTACAACCTAAAGGGAATCCTACTGTAGGGACTAGAGAACACTATTAAAAATGTATGAACATGGTTTATTTCAATAAAGATAAAGATATAATACAATACAAATCGGTGGATCAGGCCCCTTGTAAGAGACCACGTCTCGGCGCCATACGTCATCACAGGAAGGACGCACTGGTTGAACATCTTAGCCTTTAAGCACTGCGGTATTGATGACTTAAATATGTGACGCAACTTTCCGAATGCTGCCCAACCCAAGCATTTTCTTCTGTCAGCCTCAGTTATTTTTAACCAGCTGTATAACTTGACCCAGATAAACATATTTTTGAACAACTTCGATGCTGACATTTTCGACGGTTAGTGGCCTTTGGATGACGTGACAGTTGGACATGACCTTAGTCTTGTCCAAATTCATCCCCAGGCCCACTCGTCTCGAAGAATCGCTAAGGCCGCGCACCATTTCCTCCAGTTCCTGCAGCGATTCCGCCATTATCTGGATGTCATCGGCAAAGCGAAGATGTGAAATGTACTCTCCGTTTACGTTTATGCGCCGGTTATATGTAAATCTAATGAATTTTCTAAATTAAGTCAAAGTTTTCGCATTTTTAACGAGATCCCCGTTTGTTACGTGTCGGGCCAGTCGATGTTATGATTAAAACGGATACATTATCAAAAATCAAAGCCGACAATAAAGTACACATAATACTCACTTCAAATGATCCTTGACAATGTTGTTAGTGATTGGCAAAGAGATCTTCAGTATCGGATCATTCATCAACTGACCGATGGTTTTAACTGGGGATTTCTCTGACACGTAGTACTCCAGCAGCTTCGACGCTAACGGCTTCAGGTTTGCTGAAAATTTAAAAATAAACGTAAAATATCGTCACGACATGAATCCCCGAGGGGGTGTCAGAGGTGTTCCCGAGTATGAACTGTGAAATGCAAGTCAGTCCACACTCGGTAAGCCCGCGTTTCACCGGCATGCAGGTTTCCTCACGATGTCTTCCATCACCGTTCAGCAAGTGGTAAGTATTAGGTAAGAACAAAAATACTATGCACATAAATTCCGAAAAACTCATTGGTATATGCCCGACCGGGGATCGAACCTGGGTCTTAAGATTGAGAGGCCAGCGTCCTATCGCGTGAGCTACCTACCCGTTTGAAAATGTATTGAAAAAAAAATTAAATATGTATATTTAATTTAATTATTATTAAATAAATTAAATTTACAAGTTGTAATATTTCTGTATCTAACCAACTTGTAAGGTACATACTGAACGCTCACGAGGGCGTTATGTGATTTCACGTCTTGCTTTTAGGAAAGAGATGGCTACAATAAGTGTTGCTTCCGACAGTTAAGAAATTTACATTTGTTTTCTTTACCTGTAGTGCCATTCGTAACAATGTAGTTTAGTGTAATTTATATTCTTATACTGTGTTGTTTTAGTACTTAAGATATAGGTAATAAGACTCACCAAAGTCAGCTCTCAAGCAAATCTCGGCTCGTTGTAGATGTTCCAAGCACGCGTGCACTTGAGCGAACTTCATCAGTAGGTGTTTCCACGGGGTTATATCTATCTCGTCCGCTATTAGGGGGACTTCATTGGCCACCTGAAAGTAACAATGAAATGCCGATAGTTTACTCAATTTCAACATATAATGTAATACCTTTCACCAATGAGGTAAGATGACTATAGAGCAGCGAACGATAAAGAAGCAAGAAGCATTTTAATTTTCAAAATAATAATCGGTAGCAGCATTTAAGGACGGAGCTGTCAAAATAAATATCTTAACGAATTAAAATATCTTTTTCACTTCTTGGTAATAATTCGGGCTACTTTAAAGGCGCATAGGCATGCCACGGTTTCGGTACTAAATTTGATAATCCGTTTCTATATTGTTTTTCGTTAGAGACCAAAGTTTAAGCCGCCTATAGTTTAATACAGGCATTTACAAAGTCACTATTTGGCTGAAATGTTTAACTTTGGTATAGGTACAATTTAAGGCAAGAAAACAACTCTGTATGTAAATCTGTCCAGCTTGATATCTCTAAAACAAAATCAATGTTCAAAATTTTGGCAAAATAGTGCCTTTTAAAATATCAGTACCAGATGATAGAGGTCTAATACTTTGGTCTATAACAAAAAACAACAGAAAAACAGGTTATCAAATTTTGTACTAAAATGGTGGCGTGCCTATGCGCCTGAAATAAAACAAAGACGTTGACAAATAATACAAATAAATACAAATGACACATAATATATGTACGGCTCCCGACTTATTACCAATAAGTGTGAAGAAGATACATAATAGGTCGGGGAAAAAGTAATTTCGTATTTTCTACGCATCAAGTTGTAATTAAGTCTCTTTGGTCTGACTGTTTGTATCTAGCATTTTTGAAGAGATTGATTACTGGTGATGAAAAGTGGATCACCTACGACAAGAAACCGCGAAAAACGTCAGGTCATGGTCAAAGGGCGGTCAAGCTCCACAGACTATGGTAAAACCCGGATTAATATGCAATAAGGTGATGCTGTGTGTATGGTAGGATTAGAGGGGCATCGTTCATGTTAAGCTTTTAACGCCGGGCAAAACCATCGATTTGGATCTCTACTACCAACAGCTGATGGGACTCAAGCAATAAATTGAGAAAAAACGACCGGAATTGATCAGAAGAAAGGGTGTGGTCTTTTATCATGATAACGCCAGACTACAAACATCTTTGGCCACTCAGGAAAAATTGAGGGAACTAATTTGGGAAATGTTAATGCATCCACCATATAGCCCTGACCTTGCACCCTCAGATTTTCACCTATTTTGGTCTCTTCAGAATTCTTTAGGTAGTGTAAGGTTAACATCAAGAGAGGACTGTCAAAACTACTTGTCGCATTTATTTGATCAGAAGTCCCAAAACGTCTATAGCAACCGTATCATGTCACTACCTACAAGATGGCAACAAGTTGTTGAACAAAATGGTACATATATATTATACTTAAATATAAATAAACTTTGAAAAAATATGTCTTGATTTTTTATATTAAATACGAAGAAACTTTTTCCCCGACCTATTATTTCAATTCGTTGAGCAATTAATGAAATTAAAGCAGCGACTGCTTAGAAGTGATGTCAATAAATCAGTTATTATATCGCAGTGTGAGTGAGATAGAATTCAAAATATATAAGGTTCTACAATTCAAAGTGAAAAAACAGAAGATAGAGTATCCCAATAGGCCACATTCCACCGAAAAAAAATTTTTTGCGCGTACTTTTTTTTTTACCTTTCCATAGAAATCTAGTCAGCTGATTGAACGACTTTGTACTGGGAAGCGAAAATATTTTTGAGCAATATTTTTTTCTTCTTCTGGAATTTGATCAGTTAACGATACATGATCTACCCTAGAATTATTTTCAGTTATTATTGTAGGACCTTATATAAGTATTTTACTACAAATCCGGATACAAATCGTAGGACATTATTTATGTTCGGTCTATGTACTGCGGAAGGTACGTTAAGCTGTGGGTCCCAATTGTGTCCTAAGTACGGCGGTAAGTCTGGCACACCCATCAGGCTGAGACCATGGAAGTACAAAGGCGGAAAAAATTTTGCTAACGAAAAACTGAAGCACCCATAGTAAACCTACTCTCGTGCACGCACGATCCCGGCACGCACACATTCACATCATAGTAAGCCCATTGTCCAAAGTAAGTCTACTCATACACCTGTAAACCATCACCATTGCTATCCTTCAGTTGTTTATTAGCGAAGACTCCGTCCTCTTTTATTGTACGTCTATGGCGGAGACGTAATAATAGTAATTGAAACGTGCTTGCATTTCACAGTCTACACTCGGAGGCACCTTTGATAATCTTCGGGGATTCTTGTCCTGACGATGTATAAGTGATGAAACCTAACCTTTTTCTCAGTCACAAGCCCGTGTTTCTTCAACGAAGCGAACTCATCCACACTCAGTTCATTGGGGTCTTCATCGTAGAAGGAGTCGCAGTCCAATCGTATCGAATGTTCGATGGTGTTCGATAGACTCTCGAACGGGTTCAGCGTGAAATCTCCGCCCGACATCGTCATGTCTTGTATGGTCTGGTTGATTTGGTCTATCGACTCGTGGGTTCTGTGGAATTTGAGGTTTGTGATAATTATTAAGAGGGTTGCCACATGTTCCGTATTTTACGAGCTACCCCGTTTTTCGGGCTATGATAGCATATGAGCATGACAAATATTTTTTTGAAAACTGTGTCTTTAAGATACAAAAATCAAAATCTGTTTTATCATTAAGAAATCAGAGGTGCAATTGTGTAAGACAATCGCATTCAAATTCAATAACAGGAGATAAATTACTTTGGATTTTTATCATTTTATAATTAATGCACATAAAAAGCTCATTGGTGCAAGCCCGACCGGGGATCGAACCTGGGTCTCAAGATGGCCAGTCAGAAGTCAGACCTGCTTAAGATCAAGCTTTTGTTACCCTCGAAGACCTTAATAATCAATTAAATAAATTGGTACGTAAAAAGTTTCACTCCTCTTAATTCAGCACTAACATACGACGTATTGGAGGAAAAAAAGTAAAGTAGATATACAGGATGGGGTTGTAGAAGAGAACAATTGCAGTCGATTCGATTATATAATGCCCTATGCAAAAGTGAACCATTTCTGAGATATTTTGAATTTTAGTATTTTTTTTAAATAAACTTTAAAAAAATATGTTTAAAAAACCAGCCAATATTTAAGATTTTTTTTATTTGTTTTGCTTTGATAATATCTCAGCCAATAAACAATAATCCTAAAATGAACATTATTGACGTAAACCTTGACACTGTGCTCCAAAACGATTGAAAACTCTTAAAAATCGCAACAGATTTACACAAAAAAGCTAGGTTAAAACAAAAAGTCTCTATGCAATTTTCTGTGCGTATTAGCTTGAAAACTTATGAAATTAAATATGGTATTATCGACATCATGAAACTTGTTCATTGTGAGACTACTTATGAAAAACAAGTTACGCACCTTGATTCCTGCGTCCAAATATTAGCAATAAAGAACGAATGTTCCATCAGCGACATCACATGGGTATACTCCCACATACTCTTCTCTATTCCCACTTGAGCGACCAAAGACAACGCTTGAGCCGGGTTCGAGCTCAGATTCTTTAAGACTTTGGTCG
Source organism: Ypsolopha scabrella (assembly GCA_910592155.1). Lineage (NCBI taxonomy): Eukaryota > Metazoa > Arthropoda > Insecta > Lepidoptera > Ypsolophidae > Ypsolopha > Ypsolopha scabrella. The sequence continues at coordinate 8,291,159 of OU342968.1, read as the reverse complement.
ACTGTGAGTGGCCCCGGGAGAGCTTGAGAACTAGTTTCGATAAGTAGGTCTTGTTGTTTGCGTCTACCTGCAATAAGGTAAGAATTTTATATAGTTTTGAATTAGAATAATTATAACATGTAAGAGCGTTGGTCTTAGCATAAATAAAAATAAAACCAAAGTTATGTCGAACTCTTCTGAAGACTTATTTATAACAATAGAAGATGAAATAATTGAAAAAGTAAGCAACTACATTTATCTCGGGAAAGTATATTCTTTTAATGATTGCCAGCCAGAAGAAGTACAGCGCCGAATAAACAACAGCTGGAAAAGATACTGGAGCTTACAAAAAATATCGATTAGAGAGAAGGCCAGGGTTTTAACAACTGTATATTACCTGTATTGACCTACGGATCACAGACCTGGGCCTTAAACAAACAGCAAATATATCAACTTAAAATAACCCAGAGAAAAATGGAGAGAATCATGCTCGGAAAAAGACTGCTGGATAAAATATCTAACTTAGAAAGATGACTGGCTTAATGGACGTTACACGCCAAGCCAGAAAGTTAAAATGGGAATGGGTAGGGCATGTGATAAGGCAGAGAGACAACAGATGGACCAGAGAAGTAACTGAATGGTGCCCCAGAGACCATAAACGAAGTAAAGGGAGACCAAAAACAAGATGGCGTGATGAACTGGAGAAATATGGCGGAGAACTGTGGACCAGATTAACGTTCGACAGGCATGAATGGAGCAGAATGGGGGAGGCCTTTGCTCAGCAATGGGATTTAATGTAGAAATTTATCTTTTTTTGAAAATTGTAATATGTATATTTTTTTAATTGTCATCTACATAAGGCTAATAAATAAATAAATAAATAATAATTATAACATGAATACTAGTGAGTCCAAAACATATTGAATAGAGAACAGCGTAGAAAAAAGACATTTTATTATCAAGTAAAAAATGTAGAAAGGGATACAATTGTTAAGAAAATAACAATGTATGAATTATAGAAGCTAAAAAAGATATTGAATATTTTAGGGAGGAAGAACGGTGTTCTAATTTTTAAGAAGGGCATTGTCTGTGTATGGAAATTTTTTCACCTCAATATTACCAACTCAAAGCAAAGACTAAAATATAATACAAGTGTTAAAAAATCCGCGTAATTTCGAAATCTTTCTTACTTGGAGATATGGAGTTGAAAAAAACGTATATTTGGATTCCAATTGCAATGTATTCAATCGGCCTAGAAGTTACTAAGCAATGTTGAAACCAAGTCCTATTATTAAGTTTTCCGTGATTTTCAATCTTATTGATATGAACGGAAAAGTATCTGAATAGGAAGATTATTTGTATGGGATACTTACAAATGGCCTAATTTTGCCCGAAGATATAAACTTTAGTGCTTGAATCAATAGTTTGACAAGTTCTTCTGCTGTTTTACAATCTGAAAACGAAAAGATTGTGTGAACACAAAAACACACCAAACTGAAATTCGCTCCACTGAAATTCCTTTACGGGTATAAGAGCTAAGATTTGTTCTACTGACAATAGCCGTCGGCAAACTGTAGTAAATAAGCATAGTAAAATAATATATAAGGTGACTTTATACAACAAACTCATACTGGAGGCTTGGTGAGTGATCACAGATCGATAACACTTTTTGCTAATTTCGCAAAATAAAATCTTTACGTCCTATAGTAATTGACTCAGGGCTGGGCTTGCGTTAGTAAGGAACACGAAAAGAATAATTTACGAATTTTACAAAAAGGGTCATCGAACCTTGTTACTGAGCACTTAAGACAAGATAAGATAAATTTATTCAGCTTTCTTGTTGTACAAAAGGTGTCTTAAATAATAAAAGTATCAAACAAGAACCCTGCAAGGGCGCTGCTGAATTAAGTATAGGTACAAAATTAACACATATGTAACAATTTAGAAGTCTTACAACTAAATTGCTTATTTGTTAAGAGTAGACTCTGCTTAGAAACAAGAAAACAATCGTTTATATATTATAAATAAACAACATCTTTGGAACAAAAATATCAATAAGATTTTATACTCAGACAAAAATAAAAAATCTTTTATCGGCCATTTTTTGGCATGGTCATTAAAAAACTCTTGTAGCGAGTAGTAACTTTTTTTTGATAAGTATTCATTAAGTGCATTTTTAAATAAATTAGTTTTTTCTAAGGATTTTATTGAGTCGGGTATAGAGTTAAAAATCTTTACCGCCATATGGTGGGGACCAGAATGTACTAGCTGCAATTTTGATGAACAGGTTGCTAATCTTTTGCGTGGTCTTAAATTTTCAGGGCGTGAATATTGAGGAAATAGACGTAAGTTATTTTTTATAAAAACACATGCATCAGAAATATATACTTCTGGACACATCTATTGGCCCATCGCGCATTTTCAGTTTCGTTTGGTCCTAGCTAAAAATTTATATTAGTTCGAGCAAAAAGTTTAAAACAATACGATCGAAAAAGATGGTAAAATGTATCAGGTTTAAAACTGGATCAATAGTTTTTGTTCAATCTAGCAATCATATTTAGGTAGGGGCCATCGAAACCTAACCTCTAAGGTGGGCCAATAGATGTGTCCAGAAGTTTATAATGAAGTTACTGTAAGAAGTTTGTATTTAATAAAATAGGTTCTGCAACTGGTCATTGAGTCAATGTTGGCGAGAATTCGAATACACTTCTTTTGGAGAATGAATAGTTGCTTAGCTTGCGTACTATTACCCCAGAGGAGGATACCATACGTAAGCCAGGCCTGTGCGTAATTCCAAGGAGTATGAATCTACAAGTTCTATGGTAGTGTTATTACATGTACATGTACTTATTGATGAGAATCATAACAAGACTCATATGATTTTAAAAAATCGATCGGATGGATTGCGCAATCTAAACTACCTACCATCATTCACCTTACCAAAATATAATAATGTTTATGGAAAGCGAACTTGGATGTACTGTTTGTCTAAAACTGTAAATGAGCTTCCTAAGGATATTCAAAACTTATATTTAAGCAGTGATAATTTTAGAGGTAAGATAAAAAACCACTTTATAGAAAAATAAGATACCTACTCTGTATAAAATCATAATTTATAAGTATAATAATGTAAATAGGTGGGGTACGGTTGTGCTGGCTGAGCGCCTCAGGGCGATCGCGATTGTTAGTGGTGACCACGTGGTTGACGCACGACCGCCGCGCGCCGGCCGACGGAGAGCTCGCCGGCCGACGACGCTCAGTGAGCACGATCGTGTCGCTTACCTCCATTACATAAAATAAAATAATTTAAGAACGATCGCCGCTGGCAGATAAACCGATTAGGTTTCCGACAGCGGCTATATAGCACAAAATGTTAATTAAGAAAATGATAAATAAATAAACTAAAAAAAAAAAAAATTAAAAGAGTAGTGTATACTGAGAGGCTGTTTTTGGTAAGGTCTGAATTGCATAAGTTTTGTTTTACTAAAATTAATTTCTAAATTGTGGTCAATGAGCCAGTTATTTAATTTTGATAGATTAGAATCTAAAAGTTCCACTAGATGTTCACTATTATAGCAAGGTAATACTAGGGAAATGTCGTCGGCGAATAAAGTGCATGGAATATTTATTATTTCAGGCAAATCATTGATATATATCAAAAAAATCAAACAACCAAGTATGCTTCCTTGGGGTATCGATTGGGTTAGGTAAGCTTTGATGGACCTTATGCTACTGATTTCACCGGTGATGAAATTGTAATATTCCACGTTTACGTACTGAACGCGGTTAGTAAGGTAGGAGACAAACCAGCTCAAAGCTGTACCGCGTACTCCTATTCCGTACAACTTTTTAAATAGAATTTCATGTAGAGCCCTATCATATGCTTTGGGCATGTCTAAGAGGAGGCCTCTTTAATGTTATAATGTTTAATATGTTCTTTACGTACTTATACACAGCTAGCGAAATAGATCGACCTTTTCTAAAACCATTTTGGTCATCATTGAAATGACCGAATCTTCAGTAAGAGTTTGGCTGCATAAATTAAAGTCACCTTATATTAGTAGTCTGTACAACATAATAAATCTGCATACTAGGGCCTACAATAATAAGTGAAAATAATTGTATGGTAGACCATAAAATGTTTTTTTTGGCCGAATATTTTTTTCTCCCCAGTACAAAGTGCTGAATAAAAAGACAACACAAAAAAAAAGTTCGCGCAAAAATAATTACTTTCGGTGGAAAGTGGTCGCCATTGATACTTTATCACCTCTTGAATTTTTTTTCAACCTGAGTTTTAGGCCCTTATATTTTCACAATCTTTTTTAATATGTTCCGGCTAATTACGAAAGATCTAGACACGGAAACTGCACTTTTCTGGAATTTATGACTTCTACTCACACCACTGAACAAAATTTAATAAAATTAAGGGGATTATCCATACTAATACTAATAATAAAGTAGTATTAAAGTCATGTCTGTAAATGGGATATGGATAATGGCTGTAAGTGTTGTTGTACAAGGCCAAAACTAAAAAAAAAAGTTTTTTTCTGTCTGTATGTTCCGTTTTATCTCGATAACCACTCAACTGACTTGGACGCCGCCGGTTTTCTTTACTATCACTGTAGTGACCTTGGTCAACATACCTATATACATATCCTATCCTACTTCCTACTAATATTATAAATGCGAAAGTTTGTGCGCGTGTGTGTGTTGTGTGTTTGTTACTCTTTCACGCTGAAACGGCTGAACGGATTTGGATGAAATTTAGAATGGATATAGCTTATACCCTAACTTAACACATAGGCTACTTTTTATTCCGGAAAAATGCATGGTTCCTGTAGGATAGATCAATATCATTGAAAAATCAGGTGTCTAATTAGCGCGGTCCTAATCGTTTGTGGTAAAATAAGACAAGGCTTTGTTATTTCATACATAGACATGTGTCTAATTAGCGCGGTCTTTTATCGTTTGTGGTGAAAAAGACAAGGCTATGTTATCTCATCACACCTCACACTAATAATATTATAAATGCGAAAGTTTGTGTGTGTGTGTGTGTGTGTGTGTGTATGTTTGTTACTCTTTCACGCTGAAACGGCTGGACGGATTTGGATGAAATTTAGAATGGATATAGCTTATACCCCAACTTAACACATAGGTTACTTTTTATCCCGGAAAAAAGCATGTTGTTAAATCGAATAACACGCGGGCGGAGCCGCGGGCAAAAGCTAGTACGATATAAGGTGTTAATAAAATAACCCCCAAGCCGAAAACTAAAATGAAATATAAATTGATTGAAAGACACAACCACGCGAACGAAACCGCGGGCAAAAGCTAGTCTTGAACAAAAGGTTAACTTTGTTGAGATTACAAAAAAACTAAATACAGCCAGATGAAACCGCAGACAAAAATACCAATTTTGGTTAACAACCTTTCAGTATATCCCAGAGTTGGTAAGTAAAGTCATTGCTGGAACCCTCATTTTCCAGTGCATCTAAGCATTGCTTCAAGCTGGTGGTATCATCAGTCACACATATACATCCACCTGAAAATGATAAACCATTTAAAAAGGAAGTACAATACGAAGTATTGCCAAATAAGTATAGACGCAATAAAATTAAAGACCGGGCGGCCACTACAAGCAACTCTTGTTCATCCACTTTGTAGGGACTTCGAACCTTTAGTAGGTTCAAAATCACCTGCGGCTCTAGAAGTAAAGCCGTTCGGGGCTCACTCGTCCCGTCTTCGACAAACGACAAAAGGAACAAACTTACGCGAGTGAGCAGGATAACTGTTATTTGTCTCTCTCACTTGTATCCAATTGTCTCTTTCGTCATTTGACGAAGACGATACGAACGAGCCTCGAACGGTTGTACTACTAGACCCGCTGGTCGGCCGGCCGCGCGCTACTTGGCAAGTTTTGCACAATAAGAAAACAATTTGGCTAAGTGAGAGTCGGTATGTATTAAGTACCGTCTTTAAGATAAAGCTAAAACAAATAAAGTTAAAAAATGGCTTTTAATTTTTATTATTTTATTATTAGAAGTAAGCACTCCAGTCTGGTAATAAACTTTTAGCTTTAAGCTCTTTTTAAACACTATAGTTGCCTTGTAGCACTAGCGCAGATGCTAACAAAAACCTTTATAGATTGACAAGAACGTGCGCGAACGCCCGCGGGGTGACAAACGGTGGCGGGGGCGAGGTAGCTTTAACTGTGCGGCTGCGAATCTACACCTGCTAACATCTAGAGTACTTCGTTCCTGCCAATGTCTACCACTCCGCGGGATGGCCGCGCGTGTTGTATGTCGATAGACTGGGACCATAATAAGGGGTCGAAAGGCGTTAGAATGGAGACCGCGTACAGCAAAGGGTAGCGTAGGCCGACCTCGTGCCCGCTAGACCGACGACCTGAAAGACATTGCGGGTAGCGGCTGGACGAGGAGGACGGAGGACGGCCAAGAGTGGCGAAATCTGGGAAAGCAGTGAACGAACACGGGCTGATGGCTAAGGCGTAACTAGGTAGGAGCCAGGTGGGCACGGCCATTCCCCGGTACAAATCCTAGTTTCGCCAATGACTGATGGATGGATGGTTGGATAATAAGTTTATTCAGCTTATTCGCATGGGTTTGTAACATTCGCATGCGACGGAATCGCGTTCGATTCAACCATACGGCAAAACCTCAATACCCGTTGGACAGTCGCGTCATAAGCCGAAAACGGTTTTAGTCACCCGTAGAGTCACAGTCGTGACGATCGTAACGCCTAGGCCGAATTATAAATAAAACATTTTTTTTTTAGTTAATATATTATAAACCTAGTGATATGGGTATTTTTCGAAAGCTATTAAGATGAGCAACAAAAAAAAATAAAAAAAATATTATAATAATATACAAAAAAGTTGTGGATTGTTATTCTAGGCCCAACTCTTTTTTTTTTCAATATATGTATAGTTATTTTTTTATTTTTTTTATTATTCTTTATATTTCTTTACAATATTATAAAATTTGAATAGACATATATATATCGTATGTATACATATATTCATATATATAACTAAGATTTTTTCAAGGAGAAAGACTTATATGTTTTCTTGTAGGAAATTTTATCTAGTTTTAGAAAAACAAAACCGCATTAGAATTGTACAACTAGTTCCGGAGATATAGCCAAAAACAAAATTGGCGGGAAAATTTGCAAATTTGCAAAAATGCACGTAATCCAACGGGTTAAAAGGATGTGCGAAGTAAATAAATTGATACTTTACCTGCGGGACATTGCGCCATATATGCGTAAGTTTCCACCACATTGAGAAGTTCGTCCAGTCGTTGTTTGTTGTTGAACCTTTTTGTTCCGAGGGTTTCTTTCCTGGAAATTGGAGAAAACACTGTTGAATATACGCATTCGGAACATATTCTTTCGCATGAATCAAGCATTCACTAAATTGTTATGTGCGCGAAACCTAGGGGGTGCCCGAAGTGTTACAAGTGTCAAGTCAACGAGACTAGTATATCCACATTTTTTCCTAATATTTTGCCATTACTGGAAAAGCTGGATGCCGTTTTTAGGTCTAAATGCACACAGCAAAGAAACTGTTACCAATGGATCAACCTGTAGATCAAGGCAAGCAATCTGGACTTTGTAGCGCTGTAAAACGGACTTGGTTCACCAACCTACTGATACGTCGTTTGAAATCAACAACTAGATTTTTTTAAATACTGAATGTCTTACGCTTGGCCTCTACCGTGCCTAACTAATGTACAACATCAATACTTAAGAGGGCTATAATTGCTGGTGACCTTCAAGGCCACAACTAAGGGCCGGTTTAATTCAGATGTTATTTAAATTTAAAAATAGAAAAAATTACATCATAAACTATATAATAAATATTATTATTAGATTGCATTACAAACTAGAAAAGATAAATCAGAAACAAATGTAAAAACAAGAATTTTTTGATTTTGTTTTTGAAAATATTCCTCTGGCCTGGATGCGAACCTGCGAGGTCTTGTTATCAAGACAAACGCACTACAAAACAATGGATTTCGCAATAAAAACACAAACTATAGAATATCTAGAATGCTGTACCTTGATTATAAATTTTAATTTTTATTAAGAACTTTAACTAAATAAATACCAAAATAAGGTCCGATTTAATGGATTAAGTATGCAAAGAAACTTCAAACTTGGTAAAATATAAGATATTATCACAATAAATGAGTTCCCTTGATTATTTTTGATGAATTTTAGTTATGATAATTGTAATTATTTAGGTATATTTTAGCGCGTTCGCAACTTGATTCCCCATCGAGCGACTGAGGAGATATCAATACGGGACGAGTCGTGCGAGTGAGTGAGACGCACGCACCAGGGGTCACCAGCAGTAATTGTCGCCTTAAGAGCTTGCCTTTGGTCTTTCAATGTTTTTTGCTTTAATATGCTGAGTCAACTACTTATCTGATCAATGTAAAACTTGGACACATGTTTTTACAGACCTTTATCTTCCCGTTGTCAGGTCGGTTACCTAATTGGACACATTTCACTCGATAGATTTAGTTTTTGAAAATGATGCCTTTTTGTGTTATTAATTCTAGACAGCTTGAGTTCTATGTCTGAAATTACTGCTATAACAAGAAAACATGGTTTATTTTCCGATGTCAGGTGAAAAAACTTGCGCCAGTATAGCTTCTCTAAATACCTGGGAAAGAAGTTTCAATGACGAAAGAAATAATAATAAATGGAGTGCAAGTTTAAGGTAGGGTTCGACTTGGCCACCGTAGGAAAACGTATGCTGACCAAATTTATGACATGCTAAAGAGAGCAAAGTCAAAATTACCCAGAGTAGAAGGACTCTGCTGATGGATGATATACAAGCGACAGAAGTGCATTAAGATAGTAGCAGATGGTTGCATGAAGTCTCTACCTGACCCTCAGGGAGGCATGCATGAATACTTTCACTTCTAACGTAAGCTAGTACCTGATCTGCGTTCTCTCCAAATCGACAGCATTTGCACCAGCTACTGTCATGTCTACGAGCAGTTGGTTTATACTGTGCAATGCACAGATAGATTTCCATAGACTATTACAAGGACTGGCTAAGTGTCCTATGATCACTTCTTGTTCCTGAAATATTTAGGGAAATAAGTTTGTCTTTTTAGTGAATTTTAAAAATATTTTTGCTGATTGGTCAAGAAAAATACCATGATTAAATTAATTAAAATCATGCATTTGTGCTTAAGGCGTAGTAGGTCGATCGTATAATGAAAGAGATAAGCATATCTAAAAAGAGCGCGTCTGAGCAGTGCGGTAAATCAAGAAGAGAGTAAATATTGATTGATTTCTAGCTTACTACTGACTCCTAGCTTACAGTTTATACTTTTATAGGAGTTGGATACTCATTGTTTTATGTAAATGTATTATGGTCAATAAATATATTTTATGTTTTATGTTTTATGTTTATGTTTATTTGATTTGATGGATTGATTGTTGATGCCTGTTTAAGTAGTAGTCAGAAAAATACCTCTGAATTCACCATGGGGAGGTAAGTTGCTGTTTGTTTTGGTTCCAAAAGCTACAATGAGTATATATAGTAACTTACAAAATTCACAGTACATGTAATGATAGGTGTCTGGATATTTCTGCCAGTCCATTGGCAATGCAGCTCAGTTGCACTCCCGTGAGGAGCATTCAGGAGCTCATCTGTGGTCCGGGATGTACTGCTGTAGGACGCTCCAGAAAGAAGGTATTCGCAGTCTATATCTACAGTAACCTGAAACATAGATTTCTAGCCTTACTTCAGATAAATTTTGAACAGTTGGAAAACTATTGGAAAGGCTAGAAATTTACTTAGTTTATTCAAGTCTCTTTGATGAAAAATAACGCTTTAGGAGCTCTGAGAAGCACATGTACCTTCAGAATATGATGCAGCAGGTCTACAAAGCAGGGATCTTAGCAAATACAATGTTCTAACATAAAAAGGATGCAAATGTGTTAATTAGGCACAAAGATTATTCACACCTCATTTTGAATCATAAGGTGCAATGAGTTCTGCTTATACACTCTAATTTGCACAGTAATCACTTATCTTTAAATATTTTTTAACTGAATAATTTAAAGTCTAATTTCACTAAATAACTTCCTGTGTGCAAATAAATGTACCAGGCACAAAGGGTGTTGCCGTGTAAGGTATAAAATAACAAAGAAGTAAGTGTATTGATATACTAACCGCATCACTGCTCAATTTCTCTTGTTGAGCATACTTCTCGACCAATGCATCAACCATGATATCATCGAAAAGCACTATGTCTTCAAATGTGACAATGCCTCTTCCAAAATGGTCCTTATGTGACTGTGCCATAAGAAGTAAAGTCCTCTGTTCTTCAGTGGGGGTACAAAGGATCCACATTGGAAGTATTTTGTCATCAGTTGTTTCTTTACGAAGAGCATTGTTGTAGCGATTTGCAATTTCTCTGGAAAATATAAAATAATCATATCATCAACTCATGCATTTAAATAATGTATTAATCATCATTCTTACTACATTGAATGTGATTAGGCCTACAAAAACATAAGAATCTATTCAGTAAATTTCACAGATAAAATTGATAGGTAAATACCAAACAACACCCATAATACAAAGAGTAAAATTTTCGTTTATCACATTGATGTCAAGTCAATTATAAGCTCCTTCTTATATTAATCACTCAAATGGCAACAATGGAGTCATACATTTGTATAATAGATTTATACTATCTTGAATGCAAAAAGAATTTCGAGACAATCCCTGAGACAGAGTGGCTGTTTTTCTAGCCAAAATTGATTTTTTAATTTATTTTGATATTGCTGATTGCCTCAATTCGTCACCTTCTTTACATAAAGGCGTAGGTATCTTATAAAAATCAGAAAAGTAATTTACAATCATATATTGTAATTTTTGGTCTCTTTTTATCACTTTTTTGAAGAGCTTGTAGTAAGACTTGACAACAGACAAAGCTCCATTTACCATGAAAACCATAATATGTATTACAATCAGGCAAAAGAATTAAATTTTTTTTACTTTCCTAAAAAATTGCTAAAACACGAACACACCTATATGTAAAGAGAGTGACGAATTTGTATTTTTTTTTATTTTAATGCCTTGTCTTGTAGTATTTAAATAATTTACAATAGGGTTCTGCCAAAAAGAGAGGAAAGGACATGATATTGTGTCAAATTATTATAGAGCTGTTTGTTAGAGGAATTATACTAATAATTACCTGGCTCTCTCCAGAGAAATGGGTATGTGTAAGGCTTCTTCCTTGCTAAACAATTGAAGCTCATCTGAAGGCAACGTCTCATCTAATAAAGTGTGTAAACTTAGGTCTAACTTTAGAGGTGACCCCGTCAGTTCAAATTCTTCTGAAAAATTGAAAATCAGGTGTTCTTACTGACCGTTTTGTGAAGGAATCTTATATACAGGACAGGAGGGGGAAGGGGTGAGGAAATTCAAAGTTTTTTTTTCAAAGGCTTCAATAATTATGTTTTTTTAACATTTACTACCTATACATTATATCTTTCTTGTATACTCCCACCGTGGAACTTCCCCAATCTGGAAGTGTCGTTTTTGAGTCATGTTTTTTTTTGTAAAATCATTTATTATACTTTCATTAGATTAGTGACCCAAACTTACTTGCTCTGGTGCTGCGGAAAGTGCAGCCCCTTCACCCTTACATAATAAAGCACAGACACCCATGCTCACCTCCGCACCTCCAGCTTATTATATACACTCTAGGGGTAGTAGCCACAAGACTGTGTAGAGTCTGGGTGCACTGATTCGATTTTGCAACAAATTCAACCTATTTTATTAATGAAGTCGGGGAATGACAGATGCACTATTCTAACCTAGGTAGTTTTTTTAAACAGATTTCTACATAATATATACCTTATTAAATTGCTTATAGACGTGAATAGTAAAAAAGAACAGAAGTTGAGGTTATCTTTGCAAATTACATTTTTTTTTCTGAAATTTTTCTGTTCCTCGTCCTGAAACTTCGTGAGATTGTTCAGGACAGCAAGTAATAACTATATAAAAAAATGAAGAGCGTTCAACAGGTCCCATATATAAGAGACGAGCCATTAAGGGAATAGGTTTTGGAAAAACATTCCTTTTCATACCTTTCTCATCGTTTGAAGCTTTCCTAGTACTGTCGTACAACAAAGTCTGTTTATTCTGAAACAAAAAACCATGGTTTTCGTTGAGCGGTCAAAATGTAATTGCTAGAAATACATAGAAAATTTATTTTGCTGGTGCGAATCTTACAAGCTTTATCAACCAAATACTGAGGTATTAAAATGCTATTAGTTGAGGTAAAACAATGCAACATATTCAAATATTTACCTTGATATTAACCATCAAAACATTATCGTTGTTTTTACTGAACATTCGAACATAACTCGGACTAGTTTGTTTTTCAAAACCAACTTTTGAATATTCTTCTGCTAATATCCGAATGAAATTCTCCATTTCACTTTAAATTATTACACGAAAGTTTAAAATTACACGATGATAAATACCTTTAGAAACGGAGGTTTAATCCAATTTGTTGTATAATGTATGTAGGACATACATAATTGTAATGGTAAATTATTAATAATTCGTTAAAATACAAAAATCAAAATAATCTAGGAAGTGACTAAATATCCGTTAGCGGCCCCCATAGTTTTAATTTTATTCGACCGATAAGGATAGGTTGGGACGACGAGCGAAGCGAGGAGGAGCGGTTAGGTTGACATGTAAGTAGATTTGAGGGGACCGAGTGAAGCGGAGCGGAGCGAAATGACCCCGTAGTTTTAACAGAATTTACGATATGCAGAAAAAAACATTTTCCAAGCATTTTCCGATGACTTCTTACGGTTCAATCACACTATCACATCACAATAAGAAACCGTTTCAGAATGTGCGATGGTAGTGTGAAATTTCACTCGTTTAATAGAAAGAAACAGAGCTAAATAAAAGAAGGAGAGAGAACATCTGGTTTTGAAACGCTTGCGATTGATTCCAGTGAGAAAAACGTTTTACGGCTTGGACACAGCTACCCGTGGCACGACTTGCGGCGCGGGAAGCGGTGAATGGTGAACACAAATGTAGACAATAGTATGAAGTCATGCTACAGCTACCTGCGGCAGCGTGACTTGCAGTGCGGTAGGCGGCCATGTTTACCATTCGCCACTTCCCGCGCCGCAGATCACGCCGCAAGTCGCACCGCAGGTAGCTGTGGCTGAGCTGTTAGAACGGGTCGGGGTGACAAACGTCAGTCTCAAATCTAATAGAAGGGCGGGAAACTGAAATTGCCTTTTGTAGTCACAGAAAAAAATAATTATTGATAAATGAGCTCTCTGACGAGCCTAATGCAACTTTCACAATAATAATTTTCACTATTTTCCCTTAATGATAAGTAGGTACATTTTTAAGTTTTGAATTTTGCCCAAAACCCGGCAAAACTTGGAAATGACAACTGTCGGGTGAACTTAAACGATACCCAGACAGCGTTAGAATTCGCACTAACCAGTGTGACTTTCGCATCACTCGGAAAAGCGTTTCAAAACACTTCCGTGCAACTGTCAGATAACACAGTTCGGTTACCCTCGGTTTAACTCGGACCAATTTAAAAAAATTAAAGGACCGCGTCCCTTTTCGAACTGTACATTGCATATTGAACTTTATTAGTTCATGCTAAGGAAGATATTCCAACAGCTAAATAATGACTTATGATACGGTTAAATAATTTAAAAAATCAAAGGACCGCTGGAGGTCCTTTAGTCACTTCCATTCAACACCCACCGTGTGTTCCGAATGGCGCTAACAGTAGCGGGCTTAACGTGGTTGCCACTATAACACCATTCATTTGACAGTAAGTATATGGAATTTACTTCAGACGTGGTGTGGATATGATGATTGATGTTAATTGAGAATGATAGAAAAATAATTTTACACTAGGTGTATCCCAAGTCTATAATTTTACGGCTATCGTTATCGGACTAACAGTAGACTCGGAATGACGATAGACGCGATATAGTCGATTTTGCTATCACTCGGAACGCACTGCAACATTGGTTGGATGCGTTCAGTTTGATAGTGTTGAGTGTTGCCACCCTAGCGACTTTGTCGCTAGATCTAGCGGAATTGTAGTCCACTTAGCGACTTGATAAAACAGCCATTTCATACATTTTTGCAACTTTTTTCAAACCAGTATTCCATACATTTGGCGACCTTTTGATGAAATTTTAGGTAATCTGGTGCCTTTCTTATAAAAATCTAGCGACAAGAATAAAATCGAGATGGTTTGATAGTCCGATTACGCCAATGATGAAAAAAAACAATTCTTTCCTCATTGGATTACGCCCACATCCCCACAGAACGTCCATGCGCCCCATAGATTTATACTGAAACTGGATCAAGTACTGAAGGATATTACAGACGAAAAATAGACTCTAGTAATTAAAGTTACTTTGTCATGCCATGGCGTAGCCAGGCTTTAGTATCGGGGGGAGTTTAAGAAAATAAAACGACAAAAAAGTACATAAAATTACATTGAAAAAAAAAACTGCTGCAAAAGCATTGGAGAATGATTTTTCTTTTTTAGGGTTCCGTAACTCAAAAGGAAAAAACGGAGCCCTTACAGGATTTATAGGACTTTGTTATCTGTCTGTCTGTCCGTCCGTCCATCCTTCTGTCTGTCAAGACCCTTTATCTCGGGAACGTATCGAGTTGAAATTAAAACCATATAAGGTGCTGAGTCGGAACAAGTTCGCCTACGGGGTAATTGCACCCACAGAGACATTTGACATCCATGTAACAAAGTAGAACGAAGTTCCGGGTTTAAATCACAGGTGGCTCTGGCCTCTTTAACTTGAGGTATCCACCATTTTTTTTTTTGTGTCATTTGTATATGTTCGGAGATGACAGCGTGTTAAAAATCGAGAAATATCTCGCAATCAAAGAGAATATAATGTATACTACGTAACAAGAGTCGGGACTTCCCTTTAACTGATTAATGCGTATTTGCCACGGAATGTCCCGCAACTAGTACCAAACTACAATAAGAAATAACAAATCACAAACAAAGCTGCCAACATAAGTGTATAGGAATGTACTAGAGAAGCAATACATTTTATCGATATAGTTTTTTTTTTACTGTAGGAATTTCATGTGTAATGAAAAGGCCAATTACCAAGACTTCAGTTTTATCAGGGCTTTCAATAATTTGTATGTGACAATTTTGCAATAATACGTTTCTAGTTTTAACAGCTCTAGATAAAACTGAAGCCTTCGGACTTTGTATGCAAGAAAATTAAATAAAAAGCTTCCTGTTCAATTAATTTAATTCTTATTACATAAAAATATGAGCAATGATGTTGACTTGGACTTGGCCCTGAAGTAGATGGCTCTGAAAAAGAAAAAACATTTACGTCTACATACTTTAAATAATAATATTAAAAAAGTAAATTTTTGCAACTTCAATCTGGCTGGCATATAAATAAAAAAACTGGACAAGTGCGAGTCGGACTCGTCCACCGAGGGTTCCGTACAAATTTGTAGGTACAAATTATAAATATTTAATAAAATATATTATTGATTATACTTGTAGTTTAAGACGGTACTATTTGCCAAATTTCATAGTTCTAGGTCAACTAGAAATACCCAATAAATTTTGATTACCTTGAGAGTGTCGAAATATACGTTTTTGCGGCATAAATAGACATATCTTTTTTTACGTTACCTTAGAAATTTTATTTTTTCACTGCTTCAAGGGACTGTAAACTGGAGTATATGGTTTTAATTTCAACACTATACCTTCTCGCGTTCCCGAGATAAAGGGTCTTGACAGACAGACGGATGGACAAACGGACGGACAGATTAATAGACGGACAACAAAGTGATTCTATAAGGGTTTCATTTTTTCCTTTTGAGGTATGGAACCCTAATAATATTTTTAATAAAATGACATATGTATGTACATACCCTTATCTAAATACACGTGACAAGTAAACTCATGCAAAATCGTATCAGGAAGTGATGCTTCTTTTAGTTGATTTGAAGGTATGGTTGACTTTTTGAACCGAGTTTTCTTATTGAATAAATGTTTGTAATCAAAGTGCTTTCCACAGGAACACTTTCTATTGGTAGATAAATGAGGTCTTCACTGCCGGTGACTTTTACTTACTGCTGTCACCTGTAATAATAGTATTATTTTAAAAAGCAGCTTCACAATATCGTAATTCCAAAAAAAAACAAGTTCGCATTTTTGGAAAGTGATTTGACTATTTTGTCAGTTTAATTTTTCTCTATAAGTTATGTTGATTAACCAATCAACAGAAAATAAATAATACAAACATTTTCCATATTTTACGCAAAAAATATTATATCCTATAATTTTATTAAGGACTGTCAGCGAAAAAGAGCCACATTTTTCACCTTAAAAATATATTGTACGATGATATCGCACCTTCGGTACAACACTGTCACTTGTGCAAAAAATCATTTTTTCAAGAGAAGGGTTTAAAGAATTAAGTATCGTATAAAATGATGTTACTTCCTGATAGAGGCTACTTGCATATATTTTATATTTATATTTTCTTATACCTTCTTTATTAAGAAAATAAATTGATCTTAAATATTATAGTTAAATTATAATATCGTTTTAAAATTTAGATCACCCCCAATTGTGACATTGTGGCACTAATCTAAAAAACAAGTGCAATTGTGACACAGTGATAAATAAATAACATACCGAAAATTTGTTTGTTTTATACAAAACAATATTATATTTTGTCTATTCTTCCTCGAAAATTCGACAACAAAAATTTTATTTTTAATAAAACGTCTATAAATAATTTATGATTACCCATTAATACTTTAATTAAAAAAAAATGTTTCCTGTAGTGTGGTAAATTCATTTATAAAATTAAATTTTTAAACAAACACATATCTGTATAGGTGGATTTTAAGTATATTTGTATATAAAAATAAAATTATACTAAAAAGCTAAATATTAAAAAAATCACCTAGATCGCTGCACTGCGCTAGAGATCCCAAGATGCTAGCGATGTCTCCTTACTTTATTGCCAGACTCAATCTCTGGCTGAAAATAACGCCAGCTCCTGGATCCCCTGATTTATCGATAAGGCACACCATTTTTTTTGTACATAATTATATAATAAAAGCAGTTTTTGTGTGCCTGAGTAACAACCCTTCACTCTTTCAAACATCCTGAAATCCTTGCAAACTTTATTATTTTCATTATAACTAGGATTATACCAGTAATAGTATATGTACTTTTCAGTCATCCAATTTTACATCAAAATCAAAAGAATTGGAGAAGCAGTCATCTTGTACAATAGAGTCGTTCTCGTTAAAGAACTATTGTACAAACTAGTTTATTTTCAGAGAAACAATGTCATAAGTGTAAGTTGTGACCTGACGTTGTGACGCTATTGCTCCAGTAAACAAAAAATAAAATGTCACAATAACCTTAGTAACGTTGTAGCTCCAAGATACTCCTGCTCATGTGGTGGACCGCTGACAATGTGACACAACTGACCAATGAATCGTTGTTTCTCCCAGTGTCCTCTCGATTCGCGCCAAAACCACGACGACACTTACGCCCTCATGCGAAAACTATACGTACTAAACAAATGACATTATTGTACCAAGTGCAGAAGTATTTTCGGCCACTTCATACATACTTATGTCATTTTTTCAAGTTTTGCAATTGTGACAGTGTTGCACCGGAGGTGCGATATTTGGATGAAATTATGACACCCTAACCTTAGTGGAAATGTTATGATTTATCGACACAATCCCATCACTATTCAATTTACGAATAAATGTTATGAAAATGTTTTCACCTTTAAATTTCTTTACAACACAAAATAAGTCTCTTTTTGGCCTGAATATAATGTTTTCACCATCATTTCGACTGCTTCGCACCTCACATATTTCATGCTTTTTATAGTTCATTGCGTGATGCAAATATACGTTCTATTTACTTCTCTATTAATAAAACACAATCGTATGAAACATAAAGCACTACATTAATGTAACACAGTTAAATCTCATTATAATCAGATAATTTATGTTTTACAAATAAACAAACAACCGCCATATTGACTTGACACAACGTTAGACAGAGACAAGCTAAGTGTGCGAAAGAGTAAGAACATATCGCCATTCGTCCCAGCACAATTTTCATACATAACTCCATTTGTACTGAGTTTCGTTAGGCTGCTCACAAATTCAGAGTGTTTCGATAAAGAAATGAGATGAGATGAGTTTACAATTTAGAAGAGGTCGCGGTTAAGCCGTCAGCGAGATAGCTTTTTATATAAAAATAAATAATTAGAGGGTAGGATGAAAATAATGAAAAGATATTTTGAAGATTTACAATTTTAATTAATACCAAAATTAACGGAGAGCGGGGTCATGAATAAGGCGATGAAATACAGTGTCCTAATGGCCTTAGGCTGTTTCAATAAAATACCACTGTCCTTGAAATGCAGTGATGGCAGGAACGTCTGGAGACTGCAGACTAAGATCGGTAGTGAGGAGTCTGGAGACTAAGATCGGTAGTGAGGAGTCTGGAGGCAGCTTTCCAGAATAAAGTGTTCTTCATCCTCTTGTGTAGTGAAGGAACCCTGGAAGCGTAGTGAAAACAGGCGAATTACAGAGTGGCCGGTTTTACACTTTGAATGCAGCATACATGTTTCACTGTACGGCGAAGTGCGGTAAATGGAAGTGGTATTTAAAGTATTAGATAGCGATCCATGATGATGATGCAGTCTAGGCAATTTAGTACAGAAAAACTAGATTTAAATGTACACAAAGGAACCTAAGTACAAAATTTACAAAGACAGAAATTTAGTTAAAATGTACACTTTTTCTCGTTTTTTTCGAATTACGCTAGATAGGTATTAATTATTGTTATAAATTATATTTACTTATTAAACAAGGATTTTGAGAATAAATTATTCGTACTTTGACCCACCTGTCATTCAAAGTACATCTCAAAGACAAATCGAGAATAACGGTTTTTTTAAGCATCAAAGCGTCAATTTAATGCAGTAATTTAATACAAGTAGGTGGCAAATCATTATTAGATCGCAAATAATGTGATTTAAATGAAACAGCTTAGGTTTTGCATAAATACTAAGTCTAACAATACAAATACAAAATACAAAATTTATTTATTTATACACGAGTAATTTATAAGTACTTTGGACCCTCCTTTTAAGCTAACAAAACCTGTATTAGAAGGGACCGTTCTTCCCTAGTTGTTACATTATTCTTGTGCTGTTTGTAGGTAGTACAACTACAGATTATATAAATTAATACAATAACAGAAACCTTTATTTTGAATAAAAAAGGTGAGAGGTTATACATAATATGTTTGTGTGTGGTGTGTGAGAGGGTGTGTAGGTGTGTGTGAGGGTGTGTGTGTGTCTGTGTGCGTGTGTAAGCGTATTTGCATTTGCGTGGTTAAGAATCCATGGTATATATGTATAAATATGTATAATAATATGTTTTAAAAAGTATTAAATATAGTTTACAAATAATAGTAATTCTCTTAAATATAGGTATAAGGTCCTACGATAATAAGTGAAAATAATTCTAAGGTAGACTGTGTATCACTAACTGAACTTTTGGTGGAAAGTGGTCTATTTGCGATACTCCATCACCTCTTTTGTTTTCTTAATAATATTACTTCGAATTTCGGGACCCTATATAATAATAATATTAATACTTTTATATATTTTAAATTTGGATAGTAGTAATTGATATAAGTGAGATATAACCACCTAATTTATCACAATTTACACAAATAGGGTAGGTATCAAAAAGTATCAACTGTTCCAAAAGACAATTGAAGCCAGTTTATAAAAGTATTAAAAGTGCTAACTACAATCTAAGATTAACATATAAAAAAAAAACTATACAAAACTCACCCAATATCGGGGTAATATTCACACACAACACTTTTTAGTTCATTTTAGTGTAATAGTAACCATTTAGACGCAATTATATAAAAGTCTAAAATCAACGTTAGATTTATTGTATATGAGTATTAGTGTCTTAGTAAGAGCCAAAACCGATAAAATTTAAAATAATACAACTTTCTCGAGGTTTCTTGTATGTTCTCTCTTCCCTTAAATTTAATTTAATTTTGCTTTTATTTGTCGTGGTAGAGGCCATAGAAACACGTATTTTGTGAAAATTTGAACTTTCTACCTGTTGCGGTGGAGGCTGTAGACCCCTGTGACAGACGGACAGACAGACAGACAGCGGAGGCTTAGTAATAGAGTCCCGTTTGGCACCCTTCGGGTACGGAACCCTAAAATTGTTAAGCTTTTTCTTGGTTGCTTTTCTGAGTAAGGTGAGCTTTTGTCCGGCTTCCCTTTTTAAAATGTTCACCCTTCGCCACTGAGGGGGTGTGCATAAAATAACACTGATATGTATGCGTCGAACATCGCAAACACCCAAGCCGAAAATGGGGCAAAGATTTAATAAACGCGAGCAAAGACTAGTTTTAGTATAAATTAATAAAATATTGTAAAGCCGTCAAAGATGTTCACAATTATTGCTGGAATTTACCGAAACGGAAAAGGGAGGGTTGGAGAGGCTTAGGCTGGTGAACTGCTTTTGTAGCGAAAACCCCGCTTTTTCTTGAAAAACCGATTTATGGCGTATAGGCTGACGCATTACGCGATCATACGAAATTATTCTGCCTTTTCGGGAAAAAGCAGGAATTTCACGAAAAAGCGAGGTTAAAACAATTAGGAAAGCCTTCAACAAAACGTTAGAAATGGTGCAATGACGAGCGAAGTGAAGCGGAGCAAGGAGGAGATTGTTGGGTTTACTGTAATTAAATTTTGGAAGCGAAGCTGAGAGGAGCGAGGTAACCCCCCTAGCTTAAACATTTTTTTTATTGATAAATTGGTAGCGTAATGGACTCTGTTTACGCCATAATTCGTGTTTTTACGAAAAAGCGCGCTTTTTCGTAAAAACACGAATTATGGCGTAAAAATATGTCTTGAGCTGGAGGGCTATTCCGGAACCACGGTCGAACGGAGATTTCTAAAACTCGACCGAAAAATGTATGGAGTTTGACAGATATAAAAACCGGATTTTACGGTCGAGAAGGCTATCTCGACAGACTGAGAATAGGCCTCCTGGGCAGAGATGTGTGCTGGCTAGAGCGGAGCTGAGCGGCACTGAGCATAGAAAAAGACTGAGCGGTTATGTCTGCTGGAGAACGAAGTTGAGCTGTGTGCGAATAGACGTGATCATTGAATAGTCTTCTTTTTTAACAGGGAACCCTGTCTTACTACTTCGGTACACCTAGAAAAATATTTCGCATTGTTATAACTCTTATAACTCACTATCTTATTAACTAAACGCGTCAGTCGTAGCGAATCGTTGAAAGCTTATCGAAGCGTTTCTATCGTACAGGATATGATACGTGTTTGTTCTACACCTACAACTATTCCATAAATATAGGATGTACTATTATACGGTGACTTTCGTTTATGAAGTAAATTCATACTGAGACTTGTTAAGTGGTCGGACCAATGTTCAATGATCCTTTCTGTGAAATATGCAAAACAAAATTTGGACTTTCCGTACTTGTTGAGTCGAGGTTATCCTTGAAGAAGTATAGAGGCAAAAAAGACATCTTTTGTATTTCACTAACACTTACTGAGTCTCCAGTATAAATTATACCCTTATACGAGTGTTTAATATGGGTGTAGCAAAATAAAAGCGAAACTGTTTTTTAGCAAGATATTGTTTTATGAAATCATTTTGAACAAGTAAGCGAAATGTACGTAGAACACTGTTTAAATATGTAATCGGCTTGAAAACATGCTTCAATTGACAACTCATACAATATAGGAAAACAAACAAAATGCGAGGACAAAGGAATTTTTTAAAGTTTTTCTTCCGTTGTTTCGGAAAAAGAAATTTTCTATCACCAACAGACTGAAGAAAACTCAGGTTTCCGACCTTTGACCCAGAAAAATAATGAGTGAATGATTAGAGAATAACCAAATTTTCTAGTTTTCATTACATTTAATAAAATACGTGCTTGTTTATATTATTCGTGTTTACGCTCGCATTTTTCATTTATTTTATTTAGAAAAGATAGCGAAAATTTTCAGTCCCCACGAAAAAGCTCCGGTTAAAAAAACTTTTTCTCGTAGATAACACATAAAAAATATTTCCTATTAACCAATTAAGGATTTGAAGATTTAATCTGATCGAAAGTTCCTATTTACTAATTCTGATTAAGGATTTGAAGAATTAAATTTGATTTATAGTTTAATTTTATAAAATATTCAATTACTCCATTAATCTATTATTTATTGTTGATTCTCGATCATCGGATTGAAAAAAAATTATTCCATGAAGTATCGATAAATGACACTATTGTGATATGTCTACCATCTGCATAATAATCAATAATATACTAGCGGTGAGCGTTAAATTAACGGACTAGTTAAATCAACCGTTAACGCATCATCGACGCTTTGACGGTCTACGAGTTCAATTTGTAGACGACTAAACGAAGCGTACATGCTTTGTAACAAGACGTAAGCGACGAGACTTAAAATTTATTGAATTTAATAATGTAAAAAATTTAAATGAAGATGATTGAATATAATTTATTTAATGTACCCACTCGTTATATGTATCTACAAAAGGCACAGTCAAAACGAAAAACGTTACATCGCAACGCAAGATAGACCGCTCTCGCGTAAAGGTCCATGAATTTAATTAGTCGATCGACTAGTTGACGAACGAAAATGAACGATCTAGTTTTGTTAACGACAAAAACGTCGACGACATCGCTATGATATACCACAATGGAAGCAACATCGCTGCTACATTTGCTTTACAGCCTACGACGTAGCTCGTACTGAGCGGACTTCATAGTTGTTAAAGTACACAAAAAAAATGGTATGTGCGTTTTGACTATATGATCTAGGGTTTTGTTTTTGGAAAACACGTTTGGGTAAAGGAGGGGAGGGGTATTGATATAGTTAAGAAAATTGACCCCAATATAAGAAAAAAATCAACTTTATATTTTTTTATTTCTCATTTTTTTAGTACGATACAAGACACAAACTATGGGGTAAATTTTCTTACCTTTATTGACACCTCCTTTCCTCGATAGAAATAATTAGTGAAATGTGGATTGATGACTTTTTCTCCTCGTTTAACGAATAGGCATCATGTTTAGAGCTCAAACTTATTTTATTACATGAGTCTTAACAATATCAATATTTTTGATTTCGCTAGGTATTTTTTTATACATTCGACTGATGACGGCCCATAGACATCTTATAATATTATTCTATAAATAGATTAGTGTGACGGCCCCATCCATACCGTGGGCCGAAATATATCGAATATATAAAATATATTTTATTATTTGATTGCTAATTGCTACAAATTAAATAATGAAGCTCAAAAAGAGCAATATATATTTATTCATATTTTTAACAAACAAACAAACAAATTTAATTTACAAGGATAACGTTATGGGGGTTGGGACTCTCCTATTAAGTTTTATTGACCTGTATTAGGAGAGACCCGCTCTTTCAATGGATTTATCTTTACACTTTGTAAATGTTAATTCTAAGTCTTGTACAAGAATAAGAATAAACCTAATTTATTATTCAATATAAAAACATAGTAGCTTTGGATGAAACCACTAGCTTTCTGTATGAAAGGTGTGACAAAAATGTACGCGAGGGTGTGTGTGTACCCAAGTAGCATTCGGGGTTCTATATAAGCTGTCTAGTCGTTCACATGTACTCCAAAAGCTGTGTAAGTTAGCTGTATAAGAGCTGTATAGCTTGCTATAATGCTCTTATAGAACCAGTTTGGGCACAAATTAGACAGCCTTAAGTTCACTATGGCTGTACATTAGCAGTATAATAGCATTATTATAGCTGTTTAAGTAGTAACATCGGACTTAAGGCTGACTTACGGCACTATATGGGACGCAGTGTGAACCATACTAAGTACATGAGTGTAATAAAGAGTAACAAGTGGCTAAATACACAGCCTTCACAGTTATAAAATCCCACAAAATTACTCCAGTGCTACCTAAAGCTCACGTGTGTCCTAAATTATTTCTTTATTTTATTATTAATTATTATCCTCATAGTTGATTTTGTGTGTGCCATCAGAAACCAAACTCCGGCGGATCAAGGATAAAAATGTATGATAACACGAGGTAGTACCTGTTTTAAATACTTAATAATGTTAATGCCATGGGAATGCAACTTTATCGTGAAATATATACATATTTACAGCTAAAATATTCACGCGCCTGTGTAAAAACGCGATATTAATTTTAAAATATTTAAAACTGGCTGAGAGGAAATCTACAATTTTCAGTGTTTGATATTACATTGGCATTATAATTATACTACGGTAATTAATTATAACATGAAACCAAAACTCAATCGCTCTATCTACGTATTTTGTTATAAATCTGCATGATAATTTTGGAGATTTATTTGGTAAATATTTTAGGTTAGAACAAAATGGTGGAAATGAAATACGGCTATGTGAACTGTTATAACTCCAATTTAATGCGGTGAAGCGTATATAGGTTCACATGTGTTCTGTTAGAATGCTGTTTTCTATTTAAAGTCCCACATTTGCACCACTACAGAGCCAATGTCTATAAACTTATTCTAATGTGAACTTATGTACAGCTTTAAGATTTAGTTCAGGTCACTTGTGTCATCGTTTAATTCTTTTAATATACTGATATTTTAGAGATCCGCAATAATAATTATTGTCCGTTAAATCGCCTAGCCCAGGTACTAAGTCAAGTATGAGTACCTAAAGTAAAAATGTTGTAACAAACTAACAAAAATCACTTTTTGTTTTCGTGTGAGACACACAGTTTGGTCTCAGAGTATTTCTGTTACCAGCTTTCTGTATAATCCGGTATTGTATACAATGCCTAGGCAGATAGGCATTACCTAGTACAGTACATTACCTAGGTACTGTATACAATACCTGAATTATGCAGATTGCCGGTGACATTTACACTTACAAAAAACACTACTCTGTTCAAGGAGGTATTTAAAATAATGTAAACAAACTAGATAAAGAGGGACAACATTTATGCCCTGCGACAGAAAAGGACAGAAAATAATAGTTGTCACTCAGCCATAGTAACAAACACTGTTTACAATCTTTTAAAGCGCCGAGTCAGCAAGTGTAATAGTGTAACCATAGTATAAATAACTGTGGTGTGACCACATTTTGCAGAATTTATCAGATAAATAACTGTTATTCATTTAACCAACAATGTGAATTGTGAAAGAAGCCTCTGTAATCACTGTACTATATTATTATTAAGTATCAAAAGTACCCTACCTTTTTTATTAAAACGTACTTTACAGTGGTTATGAATAAACATTCCTAGTCCCGTGTATGTCATTCCAAATTTCGGGGGGGGGGGGATAAATCCCACCTATCCCCCCCTAGATACGTGCTTGACGATCACCTTAAATATCTACTTAGAGAAAGTTTATGCTATTTCTTTCTGAACTTGAAAGTAATCATGCGCATTCCTTTTAATAAGTAAGCGAGAAATAGAGGCGGGAACGGGATAGGTATAGATCCTCTGATCACTCGCGTGCGCCCGTGGCGTGCGTGATGGCCAGGATAGGATTAGTTATTGTCAGTGTTGCCATTTTGGCCACTTTGTGGGTAGATCTAGCGGATTTTCAACAGTTTTAGCCAAAAAATAATCCATTTTAGCCACCAAAACAAATCTAGCTACTTCTATCTATTTCTGGTAATTTTTTAGATTATTACTATTAAGGCTACGGAGTAAACAGACAGAAGATATTTCAGATTTACCAGACATTGTAGACCTATAAATTGATTTAAAAAAATTTGCTGAAAATTTTAAACTTTATTATAACCAGTTTTTAATACATTTTTAACTTCAATTAGAGACCAAAGCCGATTCTGAAGGCTTTAATTTTAGTTTTAGTGCTGATAAATATACATTTTCTTTATTGCAAAATAGATCTTAGTGTTTACAAGAGAAGATATATTAACTTTGGAAAATATTAAGTTTTGACAGCACTAAAATTAAAATTAAAGCCTTTAGAATCGACTTTAGTCTCTAATTGAAGTTAAAAATGTATTAAAAACTGGTTATGGTAAAGTTTATAGCTATATATTTATATCCATATATAATTATAATAGGATATCAATAGTAATAGGATATTTAAGTAGACCAATAATACTTTGATATTTAGCATCTTAGACCTCCATCTACATTTTTTAAAGTTACATTAACGGGAGTGCATAAAATTGTTCTAGCATCAGACGGTAGTGCTCCCGGTTTAAATTCGTTTATTATGCCTGACAATTTATTCAAAGCGGAATGAGGAATACGATTTTCTTTAGCCCATGTTCTTATTTTTTTGCGAAAGGTTAAATGATTGTCCAAGTCAAAATTGTATTCACTATCACTAGAACTGCAATCACCACACTCTGATATCTGTATATTTTGAAAGGAACTTTCAGGTTCAGGCACATTTTCCTCTGCATCATGTACAGAGCCACCATGAACAACGGTTGAAGTCGCACTTGTTGAAGCCGTATCGACGGGCTCATTTTCGGGCGTCGTTGTCAATCGACTGTTTATTTTTACAGTTTGCGAATATTCTTTTGCAATTTTTCTTCTTATTCCACCGGTTCTCGCTCTTATTTTCCAGGATTTTTTATTCATTTTCACAATTTTTTGCACGAGACGTAATAACACGCAGCTTGTGGGATAAGTGTAATAGAATATCACATTCACATTCATGTTCAGCTTACAGCCAATAAGAGTAGTACTTGTGGACAAATAAACTGCTATTGATGTTAATAGACAACACATGTAGTCCTTTTAACAGCCTACAGTGCACATGTGAACCATTTAAACACTTCTGTACAGCAATAAAAAAAGGTTATTTTAATGATCACAAACAAGTCCTACTACAGCTCTCAGCTGTATAACAGTCTAAAACAAGTAAACATAACAGCCTTTGGCTTTATAAATGACCACATGTATTCTATTAAAATGCTAGCTCTGTAACATCGTACAAGTAGGCCGTTAAACAGCGGTTGGCGTATCTCTACCCTCCTATAATGCTCTTAGTCAGATGGCTGACTAAAGGATAGTTGTTAGAGCATTATAACACCAACAATCGTATAACAGTATAACTCTACACTCCTATAAGTCCCTTAGACAGGCATAGGTGTAATTAATCGCAATAATGCAGCTTATACATCACGAGTGAACTGTAATAATGCTTCAAGTACACCTGGGAACTAAATGTGTACTCTTAAATGGAGTAAAATGCTACTTGGGTAGTGATGCGGATATGTGTTTGTATTTGTGTTTATCGGTGGTGGTTCCCTAGCCCTACGACAAGTCTTGGGATCAGTGTTTAATAACTGCTAGGGGTGTGTATGTGTGTGTGTTTTAAGTTTACTTCAGCCAAGATGGTTAAATGTGGAAGTATCTTTTGAAAGAAGAAGTTCTGTTTTTTCGTAAGTTAATGTTTTAAGCCATTTTGTTATATTTTTCTTACATTCATAATAAGTCATAGTATAGATATTTAAAAGCCTATTATCTTATTGTAAAGATAAATTGACTGTGTACGAAATTGAGTTGAGGCAAATAAAGTTCTTACCATAGGGGGTTTTTACAACTGAAAAGGGGTTTCGTTTGTTAAGAATTTGTGGGTCTACTAATATATTTTTGTGGATCTTTAAAATACATTGTAATATGTATAACTGTCTGACTGACAACACATTTGCATCATTATATAATTTAGAGGTACCATATAGTTTCCTTTTACGCAGCATGGCCTTTAAGATAACTCTCTGGGCAATTTCGATACATTTAAATTTAGTTTTAAATGTGCCCCCCAGACAGTTACACAATACAATAAAATAGACTGAACAAGGGTTGTGTAAATGTATGTTATAAGTTGTTTGTTAGAGATATTACGCAGATACTTAAACAACCATATTAGTTTCCTTGACCGTGTTACTACTACTTCAAGTTGCGAATACCAGGAAAGATTTTTGTCAATAATAACGCCAAGGTATCAAGGTGGAATCAGTTCGGTCAATAGCAACACAATTGCAATTTTCATTGTTAACGTTAGTACAAGTATGGGCAGTAAGTATAAAGTCATTATTTTTATACAATTAAAATACATATTTTTTCTCTTTTGCCCTAAATCCATCCCTCTCGCAACGCACGTTTTTTCGCTTGGAGGGATAGTGACAAAAATAAAATTCGCATAGCCTCTTAACACTCACGTAATAATAGTGTTATATTGTATGTAGAAGGACCAAAAATATATTACGTTACAACTACAAGCAACATTGCTGCTACATTTCCTCTACGGCCTATGACCTAGCTCCTAGTGGGCGGACTGCATAGTTTGTTTCTATGTAGAGCTGAGAATATACTACGCTACAAGCGACATCGCTGCTACATTTCCTCTACGGCATATGAACTAGCTCCTAGTGGGTGGACTGCATAGTTTGTTTCTATGTAGAGCCAAGAATATACTACGCTACAATCAACAGCGCTGCTACATTTCCTCTACGGCCTATGAACTAGCTTCTAGTGGACGGACTGCATAGTTTGTTTCTATGTAGAGCTAAGAATATACTACGCTACAAGCAACATCGCTGCTATATTTCCTCTACGGCCTATGAACTAGCTCCTAGTGGGCGGACCGCATAGTTTGTTTCTATGTAGAGCTAAGAATATACTACGCTACAATCAACAGCGCTGCTACATTTCCTCTACGGCCTATGAACTAGCTCCTAGTGGGCGGACCGCATAATTTGTTTCTATGTAGAGCTAAGAATATACTACGCTACAAGCAACATCGCTGCTATATTTCCTCTACGGCCTATGAACTAGCTCCTAGTGGGCGGACCGCATAGTTTGTTTCTATGTAGAGCTAAGAATATACTACGCTACAAGCAACATCGCTGTTACATTTCCTCTACGGCCTATGAACTAGCTCCTAGTGGGTGGACTGCATAGTTGTTGCTATGTAGAGCTAAGAATATACTACGCTTCAAGCAACATCCCTGCTACATCTCCTCTACGGCCTATGAACTAGCTCCTAGTGGGCGGACCGCATAGTTTGTTTCTATGTAGAGCTAAGAATATACTACGCTACAAGCAACATCGCTGCTACATCTCCTCTACGGCCTATGAACTAGCTCCTAGTGGGCGGACTGCATAGTTGTTTATAATTAGAGATAAAATTATACTACTCTACAAGCAACATGACACGCTGCTGTTTACAAGACAATAAAAAGCACAAAAAACAAATCAAGTACGGTATATATTTGTACTGTGAATTCATTTATTATTTTATAAACCAACCACATGGTTAAATCTACATTTTATCTTTTAACCTACTCAGTCAAAAACACGTTTAAATAGAGCATGGTGTGTGTGAATCTATTTTTTATCCAAGTAATAAAAACTATGGTAGTTTCTTCTTTTAGCCAGCCGTAGCAAAAAGGTTGCTAATAGATAGACATACATGTCGATTCGGTGTGACTTAACTTAATTGACAGGACTAAACTTAATTTAAGCATTCTATCTTTTCTTTCTGTACCGAAAAGACAAAGTCAGGACGCTTGAAATAAGGTTAGTCTTGTCAAATTATAGGCTGTCCGAGATATTATGATATGGATGGCAATTCAAAGTTGACAGCTACAGTGATGTACCATAACGAAATATAATGTTTTTTTTTGGTATCGGGAGAATTAACAAGGGCTATCAAATCGATTTTTTATTTGATTGATCCTTGATTATCTAAACAATTTTTTGTTAATTACTAAATTAATTAAATTAAACGAACCAATAACTCCAGAGCTTGAGAGTTCAAAGATTTTTTGTTTTTCTCGGAATTTCACCAATAACAAAACAAAAAATCAACAAAAACTGTAACAAACGTCAAAAGAAATAGCACGTAAAGCAACCGCAACGAATTTAACGAATACACTGGGATTTTTGTTCCGATTTATAGTGGTATTATTTATTGTGTTTTTGCAATAATTATTTACATTATTTCTAAAACCAATTATTTTATTTTGTACCTGGGTGTATTTTGTATGGTGTGTGTTACGAACTGTCACCCATATCATAATATCTCGGACAGCCTATAGTAACTCGTGTTACACCGAATCGGTACCAATAGAAACAAAACTGGGGAAGATCCGGTTAAAATAAATTAACATGTTTAGTATCAATTTTCGATAAGAACTGAGATAAGAAGGTTAAAAAATGTTTTGTTAAGACCTCAGTTGTTTCAAAAATCAATTATCGGATAAGTAGTTGAACTATCTTTTATATACGTATATATCTACTGATTATAGGGGCGATAGATATGGTAATAAAAGAGAATGACTATCTAGGCAATCATCTATGCAATGAGGTCTAGATATAATTCCCTCCACAATAAAACGACGGGAACATTTCTCGTAAACCCAACTTGAACTTTGCACCATGCCAAGGAATTAAATACCTATACATTCCTTTTTATTTCTTTCAATAAAATGTTTACAAAAAGGAAGAACAATTGCGAGGTTTTCTTTAATCTAAAATCACCCTAAAAGAAAACGATGTTAAGCCGTGGTTTTACTTAACTTGATTAGTAAAATCTCATACCTTTTTATAACACCTTTGACCTTTTCTTCTGGAGAACGAAAAACCATTTGATTTGCATATAAAATGATATATGTTTTGAGACCCTCTCAATTTCCAATATCGCTTTAACAGAAGTAAAACAATAGATCACAGTCCAGATCGTGGTTTGCAGCCATCTTATAAATTAATTAATTTTAAATAAAGTATTCTAATGGTTCCAAACCTTAACAGAAAAAACGGAATTCTGAAAAGATTACTCTCGTGGACTCCTGTCCGTTTGCCACAAAAGCTTTTCTTGAAAACTATGTAACGTAGTAATTTGAAATAAAAGTGTCTACCATGCCACTAGTGGCAACGTAAAACGTTCGATTTGCTATTCTGCCGTGACTTGAGGACCCGTTCTCCTTGACATTGAGCACCTCATGTTGCGTCAGGCAGAACTGAACTCTATGACGTTTCATTATTGTTTTAAATAGCGCGCTATGAGCCGTGCCTGTTACAACTGGTTACGACAACTGAAACATCGCGCGCTCTAAAGAATCACGTTTCGATGCCGCCCTCCATAGTAATTTGTATGGGGAAATGGCACGCAAAAGTTGGTGATGTTTAATGGATAAATACACCAAGTAACAATTTTTGTTTGGCAAAAATAAATTAATCTCACCATTCTGTACACTTCTAACTTACGGGAGCCTGAATTTCAGTTTCCAAAATTATCTGAAAAATCGCCAATGAGAAATACGCGAAGAGCAGTTTTACGTGATTTTCAGCAACTTTAGATTTTTTTTCTAGCTTGCTATGAATTCTATGCAAAAATCAAATTAATTAGGTTGTAATACAACTCTTCGAGAACTTGTGTGATTATTTATTTCTCATTAAACAAATATTTTCTGTCATGAATCAGCAATACGGTAGGGCACGTTTAGGTGGCATGGACCCTTAAATAAGAAGGCATCGTGAAGTGTGTCAAAACTAGGGTGGTCACCGCAATCCGCTCCGCTCCGCTTCATTTGGCTCCCAAAATTGTAACCCCAATGTAAACCTAATTCGCTTCTCTTGGCTTTGCTCATCATTGTACCTATTTTTGACATCTTGTTGAAATGCTTTCGCCAGTTTTCCAACTCGATAGTAAATCAAAAAGCAGAAAATTGGTGGATTCGAACTCCAAAATCTTGTAGACACTTCCATTCGGAATTTGGCCTAATATTAGTCCGTTGAAAGAATATTCACCAGTTATATTTTCATAGTGCGCATATGTATAGGTATATAAAAAAAATTGATTTCCTTCTAAAATTTTTAGTTTGATTCAAAGAAAAAAAGTTTTAATTAATTTATCGTATATTGTAAATCGTATAATTATCTACCGTTTTTTGTTATTTTTGGTTGAGTAGTCAAAGTTCACATTCTCCCCCGGATATCTCTATGTTCCTAAAGTAAAAATTTCGATTTTAATACTAACCCTAGTAGATACTGAGTTATAGATTACCAGAATACTGCAGGTCTTTTCAAGATTGTAATATAAAACTGCATTTTTTAAATAAAAACTATACGTTCGTAAAAATTTCTTTTGACTTCTCACTATGGTAGATTTTGTTACGGAACCCTAATTATCGAAACTATGATAGAAATAAATTTCTATATTTTTAAACACATAGTGTAGCTTTCTAGTAGGGAAAGAATTTTCAAAATCGGTTTGTTAATTCCAGAGATTACCCATTACATACAAACAAACAAATGTTTCCTCTTTGTATAATAAGACTTGTTGTGTGGTGTTGTGTAGGTCAGATAAGGTCAGATATTCTATGTTATCATACTACTGATATCGGGGCTACTTGACTTGTTTATCTAACTGTATAAAATGCAAATTGCAATACCTTATTAATTATTCACCCAAAATCAATTAGACACCCAAATCCCAAATGCACTGATCCGAACACATAATATCTTCGTAGGCTTCCAAATGTTACATTAACAAATTCTTTTTTACAGCCAAATTCATACTGAAGTCTCGGTAAGTGGTCGGGACCAAGGTTCAATTACTCTATCATACGCAAAATAAACGACTTCCTATACTAATTGAATCCAGGTTGTTCTTGAACAAGTTTAGGGGGACAAACAAATATTTTCCGTATTTCGCAAACAGGGTCATTGAACCTTGGGCCTGAACGGTTACCGAGTCTCCAGTATGAATTTGGCTATATAATCCTAAGTCACCTTATAGTATATATATAAATAATAAGGTGACTTTCATTTATGAAGCCAAATTCTCACTGAAGTGCTCAGTAACAAGGTTCGATGACCCTTTTTATGAAATTCGTAAATTATTCTTTTCGTGTTCCTTACTAACGCAAGCCCAGCCCCGAGTCAATTACTATGGGACGTCAAGATTTTATTTTGCAAATTAAGCAAAACGTGTTATCGATCCGTGTTATAGGTCGTCCATGTACAGATTTAATAGTTTTGGTGACATTGGGCCACCTTGCCTCACGCCGCATTGTAGAGTTACGGGTCTTGAGTATCCAGTCTTCAACCGTACAAAACTTTCTTTTTGCTCGCGCCAAGTCTTCAGGACATCGGTAATATGACTAGAGATTCCTTTTTCCGTCATTTTGTTCCATAGTAAACTATGAGACACGCGATCAAAGGCTTTGCTGAGATCTAAAAAACAGGCATACGTGGATGTATTTCTTGCTTTATAATACTGAGCAACCTGCTTTACAGCATAAATAGCAGTTCCAGTGGAGCAGACCGATTTGAACCGCATTTGCTCATCATTGCTGTGTAATAAGTCTCCCGTCAAAGACAGAAGGATCTTTTCGAAGATTCTTTCTATGATTGCAGCAAAAGGAATCGGCCTGTAATTTTTTCAGCAACTTTGATCAACCTTCTTGTTTTTTGGTAATAATGTGATCTCGGTGACTGGTATAACGCTACATACTGATATAAAGACCGTTTGATCACTATTTTAGCACAAAGTTGTGGAAAGCTGTGACTGTTTATAGAAGCTAGCTGTATTTCAATAAAGCTAGTATATCGCTACAATATCACTCATTAACCACGTAAAGTGCGCCTATTCCTGGGGATATAAGCGCTTACAGTATTGATTTATAGCTGATTCCATACTCTATTTAGAGGCGTCAACTCGCTTATAAAGCATATGTAACACCTTTTTGCTTCTTGGGTTGCACCGTATATATGTTGCCGGCCAAATCCGATTATTAAACTAGTATGCCTAGGACAAACCAGTTTTTTTTTATCCTTTAGCTCAGAAGAGAGCCGGTAGTTTAGACTATGGCATGAATCATCGAGGGGTTGTTATTCCCAATTCTTAACTGTGAAACGCAAGTCGCACTTGGCACACCTTGGCGAACGTGATTGGTGGTGAGCCATATCGTTATACTTCGGGCACAAATGGACCAACAGCTTTAAAAGAACGCAGACTGAACATAAATTTATGTGAACCGCGGGGATTCAACACACGATCTCTCGGTTAGCAGGTGAGTGCTCTACTCAGCCACAGAGGCGTTGTAATTATTTTGTAAAATTTTGTTACAATGTAACAGTGTATTACAATGTATTGCGTTGCGTTGCGGGGGGCGCTTGAATGAGGAGGACGGAGGACCGACATGAGTGGCGAAATTTGGGAAAGGCCTATGTCCAGCAGTGGACGAACACGGGCTGATGGATGGATAGATGGATGGATGAAATTGCGTTACAATTCTGAAGAATGGGCCCTTAACCATTTAATTAAGGGAAGTTGTTATTTTCACGAGTAACCCAAAAGTTTCAAGTTATTATGAAAGGATTCACTTGTACACGGATTGGTCGTTTTCGGACAGGTAAACAGAATCTGTATTGTTATGTAGATGGAGATGAAAGCTTTCAGTTATTTACCCTACCAACATGATAAAGTTAAGTGAAGAATTAGAAAGTTCAGTCTAATAATCATTATTTAAAATTGTAGTTGTATTTTAGGAGCCATCAAGAAATTAAACCGCATCGATGTTATGATTCGTTTTTTATATAATTTTCTGCGTATAGCTACTAGCACCAAGGATGAATAGATTTGTCCATGCTAGCACGTACAATAACATTGTACTATATCGCGAAGTCTTCCGTTCATTATGTTTTCGTTTATAAAACGATGCAGTAAAAAGAAAATGGGGGTGCCAAAACGTTTAAATTTTTTGTGGTTTGTGTTGTGGTTTATTCATCGACAATTTTTGTCTATGGCTTAACTTGTAATATCTATCGCTATATAAGGAAGCCGAATCGTAACACGTATCGTATATATATATATAGACGTAGAAGTGCGTATATTTTTTTTTATAAAAATAAGTTCAAAAGTAAGTACTTAAGTATTTTTGTTTATTTCTTAAGCTTGCACAGAGAAAATAAAGTGCTCTAATTAAAACCTAATTTTTAAAAGGTGTGAATATCAAATTTTACTAAGTTAAAGCTTTTTGTTTCATTAAATTACAACAAAAAAAATTGTTGACCTATACTTATAATAAAGTACTAAAATCATGTCTGTACATCGAATATTTCTGACCAAATTTAAATGAAATTGGTTATTGTTATTTTACTGGGGCTTTGTCTGTCTGTTCTATTTTAAATTAAGAACCACGTTAACGGATTTGGATGCGGTTTACTTTATTATCATCTTGGTGACCCTGGCCAACATTTAGGTATGCTATAAAATCTATTGAAAAATTACCGCTAAACCGAAAACTGTCGATAAAGATACATTGATTGAAAAACACTATCACGTGAGCAAAGCCGCGGGTAAATCCTAGTTCCATATAATTCTAATTACAACAAAACACAATTGATTGATTCGCGCTCCTAGAATTTTTTGCAAAGGAT
This sequence comes from Ypsolopha scabrella, assembly GCA_910592155.1. Taxonomy (NCBI): domain Eukaryota; kingdom Metazoa; phylum Arthropoda; class Insecta; order Lepidoptera; family Ypsolophidae; genus Ypsolopha; species Ypsolopha scabrella. Next base: position 8,255,568 of record OU342968.1, on the reverse strand, counting down.
TTAATGAACTTCCCATAATATGGTGGAATTCATTACACAATGGTGCATACTTCGATTGATGAAATAAATAAATCCATATTTAATGAACTTCCCATAATATGGTGGAATTCATTACACAATGGTGCATACTTCGATTGATGAAATAAATAAATCCATATTTAATGAACTTCCCATAATATGGTGGAATTCATTACACAATGGTGCATACTTCGATTGATGAAATAAATAAACCCATATTTAATGAACTTCCCATAATATGGTGGAATTCATTACACAATGGTGCATACTTCGATTGATGAAATAAATAAATCCATATTTAATGAACTTCCCATAATATGGTGGAATTCATTACACAATGGTGCATACTTCGATTGATGAAATAAATAAATCCATATTTAATGAACTTCCCATAATATGGTGGAATTCATTACACAATGGTGCATACTTCGATTGATGAAATAAATAAATCCATATTTAATGAACTTCCCATAATATGGTGGAATTCATTACACAATGGTGCATACTTCGATTGATGAAATAAATAAATCCATATTTAATGAACTTCCCATAATATGGTGGAATTCATTACACAATGGTGCATACTTCGATTGATGAAATAAATAAATCCATATTTAATGAACTTCCCATAATATGGTGGAATTCATTACACAATGGTGCATACTTCGATTGATGAAATAAATAAATCCATATTTAATGAACTTCCCATAATATGGTGGAATTCATTACACAATGGTGCATACTTCGATTGATGAAATAAATAAATCCATATTTAATGAACTTCCCATAATATGGTGGAATTCATTACACAATGGTGCATACTTCGATTGATGAAATAAATAAATCCATATTTAATGAACTTCCCATAATATGGTGGAATTCATTACACAATGGTGCATACTTCGATTGATGAAATAAATAAATCCATATTTAATGAACTTCCCATAATATGGTGGAATTCATTACACAATGGTGCATACTTCGATTGATGAAATAAATAAATCCATATTTAATGAACTTCCCATAATATGGTGGAATTCATTACACAATGATGCATACTTCGATTGATGAACTAAATAAATCCATATTTTTTTTCGTTTAAAATTTTCGATTTAACACGGCAATTTTATGAGTAAGAACCTAATGTTAGTATTATGTTTTTCAAGTTTTCTTAGGGAGGCGAACATTTATTTATTTATATTCCCATGATTTCCTAAAAACTATCCTAGTAAATTTAGAATAAATATTACGTACAGTTCTTTAATAGCCACAATTTGATACACATAGTTGTATTTTAAGGAAAAAATATCTTACAGATGAAAATACAAAAAAATTTCTTCATAATAGTTTCTTTTTTACCCTTCAGGTATGCAACCCTAGTCACTGATACAATTAATAAAGATTTTCATTAATTATTTCAATTTATAAGTTTCAGAACCCTCTATGTGCGATTCCGAATCGCTCTTAACCGGTTTTTAGGGTTCCGGAGTCCGACAAGGAACCCTTATAGTTTCGCCATGTCCGTCTGTCCGTCTGTCCGCGGCTTAGCGCAGAGAATATTAGTACTACAAAGCTTTAATTTGGCATGGATATAAATATTACTCACGCCGACAAAATGGTAAAATAAAAACATGAAAAAAAAATTTTTTAAGGGTACATCTAATGCACGTAAACTGGGGATGAATTTTTTTTTCGTCTATCCCATAGTGTGGGGTATCGTTGGATAGGCCGTTCAAAACATTGTGGGTGTGTGGGAACCATTTTTCGATTTAGGGATCCGTTGGCGAAATATTAAGCTTTAAAATGAAAATTTTAGTTAGTGTGGAGCGGCTAAATGGTTGTTTATAGAAATGTGATAAAAATTCAGAGAAGTAGTATATATCATGAATTTAAAAGGAAAACTATCACAGCTCAGTAGGCTTTACAGGTTTACGAGTGCAGGACGCGCCAAACTTTTGAACCTTTTTGATGTAAAGGACCAGAAGTTTGGCGCGGTCTGAATTAGTAGACCAAGTTATACGTACCGGGCAACTACGGAACCCTACATTGCGCGTGGCCCGACACGCACTTGGCCGGTTTTTTTACTATCCAACATCCTGGAGAATCGTGTTACGAGAGATTTGGGCTAAAAAAGTAACTTTTTATCTCGGACAGTTCTCTTGAAATATCAAAAAGTCGATGAAACCGAAGCCGCCTTAGTAAAGCCACTTACCGGGATAATGTTACGAAGCAAAAGGGCTTCTTAAATGTGAAACAATTGAATATCTCTATTGAGAGATAAGCTCATCCATGTCAACTAGAAGATACGGCCAGAAGCGGGTCTAATAGTTAGGGGATTAGTTACCAGACGTGTACAGTTGGCATCAGGCAACTCTTAGAGGCTGCATTTATAAGATATATAGCTTCTAATAGGCTTTCTTGCTTAAAAATATCTATCTAATAACTTTTTTTTTTAATTATCTATGACAGAAATAATTTATCTTAATTATGTATATTAAGGTCTTAACCACTTACACCTCCATCCATCCATCAGCCTGTTTCGTCCACTGCTGGACATAGGCCTTTCCAGGATTTCGTTACTCTTGGCGGTCCTCCTGGAAGAAATACCCATACTCACACACTCTGGGCAGGCGGGTTGGTGAGCGCGGTGCCGAAACCCTTGCACCAGTGACGCCGCTGCCCATCACCAGTCTGATTCATATAAGGCCCGGCAATTGGGGATGGATACCGCTATCCATCGGTCCCAGGCAATGGTGGGCCGCCTGGTTTTGCCTGAGAGCTGTTCTTTTACTCTCCCCCGAATAACTTCGGGAGGATTTCCGAGTAAGATGGTGGTACCTCCACAGTCGAGCCCGGCATTAGCTCTACCACCTAAACACCTTACACTTAACTCTTTTAAATTTTACCATAACTAAAACAATACATATATATATATCTTTATACATCGCCGTATCAAAGCCTAAAGTAGGTAGATTCCTACGCCGTCCTAAATGATTTTATTTCGCTTTTTCGTGAAAAAGCAGAATTTTCGTATTACGCGTAATCGGAATGTGTTTACGCCATAATTCGGGTTTTCACGAAAAATTCTAGCCATTATACGACGAAATATATGAATTATCTATGTACATAGGTATATAATAATAAACGAGTAGGTCATAGTCCTGATATCAGGTCGGATACATCTTATAAGTAGTGAAATAAAACTGGTCAAGGGCAATTAGGACTCGAGTCCTGAGGGTCCAGTCCGTATGTATCCGTTTAAAATACAGACTTATTCCACAAGCAGTCATAACAGCCAATTTAACTTGACAATTTACGATCTATTAAGGTGGTAAAACCGAATCCCGGTGCAAAATGCACATCATAATATTGTTTTCCTTACTTTTAAATAAATAAAAAGTATGCAAAAATTAGGTTTCAAAACAATTAGCGGAAATTGATTACCAATAGTAGGGTTCTCGCAATAAAATTATGTTATTTTAGGCCTTACATTTTGATTACATTCGACCACAACGATAAATACCCTTTTAAGTTTGTTAATCGAATGCAATCAAAATGTCAATTATAAAATGATAGAATTTGAATGTAAAACCCTATAAATGCAAAGGTAAGGAAAACAATATTATGATGTGCATTTTGCAACGGATTCGGTTTTACCACCTTAAACTCCATGTGTTTGGTTTACATACTTTGTATGTTTTGTAAAATGTAAAATGATTTGATATTGTGTGGTTTTGAACACCGCTTTAGTTTTGATGTATCGCTGCGTAAACGCACCTTTATATTTTGATTGTCAAAATGGAGTTTGAGCTACGAGATTTTTGAGCCTCCTTAAAATTTATTTTGATTTGCGATATATTACTTAGTTCTTTTACAGGTAGTAGAGCTGATGCCAGGATCAACTGTGGTGGTAACATCATCTTGCTCGCTAACCCCCCGAAGTTATTCGCAAGAGAATAAGAGCTCGCAGACAGTCAAAATCAGGTGGCTCACCATTGGCTGGGACCGATTGATGCCGGTATATCCATCCCCAATTGCCGGCCTTATAATTGCTTTAAATATAATAAAACAGTGAAGCAGAGCGGCGTAACTGTGGAGGGTTTCAGTACCACGCTCACCAGCCCGCCTGTCCAGCGTGTGTGAGTATGGGCATTCTTCCAAAAGGACCGCCAAGAGTGGTGAACTCTTGGAAAGGCCTATGTCCAACAGTGGACAAAACAGGCTGATGAATGGATGATGGTACCTTTTGGTGCCCCTGAATTTTGGAATCTAGACCGTGGCTGGGCCCTTCTCGTTTGTGACTCATACCAGGACAAGCCGCGTGAGAAGAAGAAAAGAGACTCGTGACGCCGCGTTTTGAGTCTGCTGCTATCACAACTGGTTAACTGGTTAGGCGAATATCTGTTCCTCCTAAATGCCTACCAGCCACTTGGAGAGACGCGGATCGGATGATTGGTAAGTTCTTATATTTAATAAACACTATGTATCCATAAAAAATTAAATACTAATCGCGAAATAAATTTGAAGTTTCTAAGTCAAGTAGAAGTAGGTTTTTATGGTCAACAAATTTGTGTGAAATTAACTACGTACAGGGCAATGAGTTTTTTTGCTTGTAGGAGATATTCGTTTCAACTTGATACCTCTAACGGGGCCCAAGAAAAAGGACAGACGGACAGACAGACGTAAAACAAAATGATCCTATAAGGGTTCAGTTTTCTAATTTTGAGATACGGAACTCCAAACAGTTACCAAATCAGTGGATGCGATAAGCCGATTTGCTAAATAATTTGATAAGTAGTTGTATTAATATAACAAATTTTTCGAATAATTAATTTTCCAGCATGGTTTTTTCAAGGAAAATATACCTTACCAGAGAAAGCGTCGAAGTTTTTTTTTTTTTTTAGTTTAAAGTTTACAAAGTCTTTATTATTGCATAACAGCCACTTGGTCTATATCTGAACATTCTTATTTTTTCTTTGCTGATTTTAAAAGCTACCATGCCCGTACCATTTGCATTTTTTTATTTTGTACTTTGTATGAACCTACGCACGCGTGGCTCCGCCTACCGCCCGCCCAAAGAGGCCGTATAAATGCTGGCAGCTTTCGTACTCAAACCCACTCCGTTCCGTTGCAGTTTCCCGCGCTACAGCGTTCGAAGTTTGAAAAGTTTTGAATTGACTGTTTCGAGAGGCGGGAAATTATAAAGGTAAGTTGTAGGAATTAGCGATTTCCAAAATGTCAGCACGAAAATATTATGTTTTTTTTTGAATTCTGAAATTATTTGGTACAGAAAGGAAAAATAAGTTTAACGTTAGTTCAAATAAAAAGCTTATAAATAATTAAATATTTAAAAATGTTCAATTCTATAATGATGATAAATTATTAAGGAATTAAAAACTTATCGAATGTGTAATATATCATTAAAATAGTGTCCTACAAATCATGTGACATTATTGTTTCTTTATCAGGGTCTCCTATTTACCGCATAGCAAAAATAAGATAGCAAGTGATCGTCTTTGCGGAAATATTTTAATTGCCAGTGGTACCGAATTTTAATCATACCAAAAATAGTAGAATTTGTTTTGGAACATACATTTTGAAATGATTTGTTTATTTTATTTTTGCAAAAATAAATGCTCAATTGAAAGCTTCGTGGGGTCTTTGAATATTTAAGAACATTTTTATTACCTAGAAATATATAGGTAATTAAAATTTTCGTTAGACCAATCAGGTTCTGAAGAAAAATCCTGAACAATAAAACCGTCTTCGTGCTTCTTTTATTTCAAAATAATGAGAGAAACCTTTGAAAATATGTATTATTTTTTTAAAGTCAAGTTGCAGGCGGGTTGTGAAAACCCCGCCATTTTGTAATTAATCAAAACGGAACACTTAAAATAACTTTAAAATTCTAATTTGCATAATCTCATGGAAATAGTCAAGGATAGGAGCGACAACGAGTGGAGCGAAGCGGTGAGGACTCCTGTAACTTTTATCAGACTTATGATATGCCTAGGCAGATAATAACAGGCCCAATTCTACGATGTGTCGATAACATACTCATTTCATAACTAAACTAGGCATATAGCAAATTTTAAATTTTCTTGTTTACAAAAAGGCAGATTTTTACAATCCGCCTGCAAAATGGCATAGGCTAGGAAACAATGTTATTACCGTCCAACAGAATAACTTTAATGGCAAAGACTTTATTAGCTTTTGATAGAGGTTATATTGGTTGTCTCATTGGACTATTTGTTTTGGACGAATAATGCTAATAATCTCGCAGCAAAACAACGGATTGGATGGTTTTTAGCCAATACTGAAATATTTTATATGCAAAAATAAATAGGATTGAAGCAGACTCTCTTTATATTTATGTTACCTATTTTATTAAATACAATCTCATAACTGCGATCGTGATATAAGGAAAACAGTAAACAAAAAAAAATGTCTGTCTGTCTGTCTGTCCGTCTGTATCTCCGTCTGTCTGTCCGTCTGTCTGTCCGTCTGTCTCTCCGTCTGTCTGTCCGTCTGTCACCAGGCTGTATCTCATAAACCGTGATAGTTAGACAGTTGAAATTTTCACAGATGATGTATTTCTGTTGCCGCTATAATAAAAATACTAAAACCGGCTAAGTGCGAGACGGACCCGGGCACTTCCATACAACAGACATGATTTTTTTGCCGTTTTTATAGATAATGGTACGGAACCCTTCGTGCGCGATTCTGACTCGCACTTGGCCGGTTTTTTATGAGTACCTACTTTCAATTACGAAAATATCAAGAAATATATTTAATATATTTTTAAAATTTAAAACGAGTCATTGAAAATCTGGCGTTCTTGATGTTCTAGGCATGGAATATATTCAAAAAATTCCGACATACAGAATTTGAAAATCCCTTTTTAATATTAAATAAAAAATTACCACGGTATGTAATTCTGATGCATGCGTGCAATATATTTTCATACATGTGAAAAAGGGAAATAATATAACGTTTAGAATATAACTATATATTCAGATTTTATTTATGTATTTATTTAATTAAAATGTATAACATTACAGTTAATCCAATGCGTTAAACAATTCTATTACAATACATACATCAATAATTTCAAATAACAATAATAATTGATATACCGTAAAACAAAACATAAACATGGAAATAACAAAAAGTTAAATCATAAACAAACATTTACAACAAAATCAAAACATAAAAAACCGTACATTTTACGAATCAAGGATTTTCTCATTTCGGTCCTGGCTCCCTGTATCGCCTAAATACTATGCCCTCAGGCCAAAACTTTGGATCCAGGATCCATTCTACTCTAGCCCGCGGCTCTGCCCGCGTTTATTCAATCTTAGCCCCGTTTTTGGCTTGAGAGTTATTTTTTGAACATCCTTATGCGTTGATCAGGATCACTACGATGATAATAAAAAACCACAGCTTTTTAGCTCGACGACGTTTGTTCTAAATCTTCAAGCTCCCGTTTTTTTACGTCTTTTACGATTTTTTCCAGGCGACTTAATTTGAACGCTTTTTTCCGATATGCCTGCAACAGTAAATGAATAGCTTATTATTATTTTCAAGTAAAATTGGCTTCACTATTTTACGAACCCGTCATGGCACTGACACGAGATCGAACCTGATCGAGAGGAATCACGGTGCGTTGTTTGCATTTTCTCTTTCACAAAAAGCGTACCTTCAACACAATCTCTTTTGCACTATTGTTCAACGGACTTGGCAATAATAATACATAATTTATCAAATAATTTTGAAAAATCTGAGTGACAACAATATGACACCAAAAGCTTGACAAGCAGTGATGCCAACGTGAATCCAAGGGACAAGTTATGATGAATGGTCTGTAATTGTGTACCAGCTTATATTAAAAATTACAAAAAATATACTATTACATACAAGACATGAAATTGACTTTATATAAAATAAAGTAACATACACGATGTATTTAATTGATCTCAATTATTTTACAAAATAACAAACAATAAAGGTATTTACAATTTGATGGCGAGTAATGAGAATGACGTAAAGCAATCAGAGATATTAATGTACATTTTAATACATTTTGAAGTACTTACTCTATTGTAGATACTTGAGTTAGTGGGTCGAAGTATATCTTTATTAGGTACACTATTTTATATAATATTATTTTACTTATATTTTCACAATTTGTAACGACTGAAAGTACCGTTCTAAATAAATATTTTAGAGTTTTCTGCTTCATGGTTAATAAATACTCGTTTTATTTTAAGTAAGTGCCTACTTATACCTTTTATACCTAAATAGTGCCCATTAATAAATTACATACACAGGCATTACTAAAATTCAAGTAAAATCTTATGCAAAAACTTCCAAGTAAGTTTTCCTGTAAACCTTAGAAATTTTTCTATTATCTTGATTTTTTTGTAACTTTTCGTCTCAGTTGGAGATAATGGGGAATTTTCATTTATTCATTTATTCCTAATGTAAATTTTTCACTTATCATTACAAAACTTTATACTAAAAACTATACGAGGTTTAAATTTTGCATCTTTTCAAATTTTTCTAGAAACCTATGCCAGTGAACAAAGCAAAACTATATACTTTTGTAATCAACTTTTCATCCCAATTGGAAACCTAGTCATTTCACAATAATTTAATAAACAAAGAAAAAAAAAGTAAAAATAAAAAATTAAATCCTAAATACACAGATTATGTCTATATGGAACCAAAAATTGAAGAATCTATTAAAAAAAAATATTTGTTGTGCATTTAAAAAAAAATAATATGTAAGTCTTGCTTATACAATGCAAATATGAAGTTGTGACGTACCATCAACGAAATGGCCGCAAACCTACTTTTCGGTCTTATTACCATTATAATACGAGCGAAAAGTAGGTCTACAGCCTTTCTTCGATGGTACATAACATAACATACGGACGGACGGACAACAAAATCTCACCATAATGGTGTAAATTTTCCCTTTTGTGTATAGAACCCTAATTATGAGACGAAGATTCTTTTTTATCTCTAAAATGAAGCATTTTCACAGGTAGCGCATGATTTCTTTTTTACTCGTTTTAATTTGCATGAAAAACTTACGGGTGTCCCCTTTATGCGCGAGATCACAAGCAATCTAATTACCCAAATATTTGAGTTTGCTCTCCTTCTTTTCCCAGACAAAGGTAACAATGCCCGCACTTGAGACATTGTACGCAACAAGAGTATATTTTAGTTTTTTCAAACGCACTAGATTTCTGTTAGCAAACAATACAATTATTACTTTACATGAAAACATTTTTACTACCTGAATATGAAAATAAATGAAAAACGCTGGACAGATCACTGCTGTCGTTCACTTGTGTACCCAGAAACTGGCTGTTCCTTTGACTGAAATAGGCTCCAGTCCTCGGGTCACCGAAAGCGTTGATCAGGCGCGGAAGTATTTTTGTAAAGTCGTCGCGCGTCCGGTCCCCATGTCTTCTCACCTAGAGCTGCATATTTGCGCCGTTTGTCGTACTCATCAGCTGCACATTGCCGCCGCGCCCACTCTACAAGCGGTCGCTGAAAGGCATCAACAATAGTCTGTGCTGAAAGGTTAGGTAGGATGATGCCACCGTATAGATGCAAGTCGCACCTCACACCAACGGCCACCCTTTCTTCCATGGAATTAGCGTTGGCATCTCTAAAAATAAAAAAGCCGGACTTTGCCGCAAAAAAGCCGGACTTTCGAGTTCTAAGGCCGGATGCCAAAAAATGGATATTTTACAAAAAAAAATTTAATAAAACAAAGTTTTAATCAGTCTTATCATTCACATAATTTTCTTTGCCAGAAACCTGCTAAGTTCTTTTAATAATTTCCTTATAAAGTTTTTACACGTTAGATTAATTTAAATATGTGACCTATTTAAAGTTATCCAGACAAACTGTTTGGTATTTTGTCTTTGTTTAGTGCGGAGCCGGTGAGACTTACGGCCGTGTTGTGTGAAAAATAAGAAAATAAAAAGGCTAACAAGACGGACGTGCCGGACGCAGTCAAATTTGGCCGGACAAGAGGTCAAAAAGCCTAACACTGTCCGGCTTTATCCGGACAGATGGCAACGCTACATGGAATAAGCTTCATACCGACCGGTTCTTGTCATCATCGCGTACTCAACCATTTGGCTCTAAAGCCGGCGCTGACACTAGCAAGGGCCCGACGGATGACGTCATTTAGAGCGACATAGCAAGGCAAGCGACCGGCACTGCGCTGACATGCCAGGTCATGTAGACCAAGCCGATCGACGTCTCTACCGCAACGGCAGCGACACAGTATTTTAAACTTTGGCGATGTGGCTCATTCGTCGTAGCCTTAGACCATATAACGCGGGACTAGGCAAGCGCACTTATCCCCCTCTGCCGAAGTACATGAACAATTTGTCCATGTAAGTTTGCTTGTGTGCGCGTTTTGTGTTTGATTTGCAGCTTTTGATTTAGTGTGACATATCAATTCTTCGCAGGAGTGTGCGTGAATGAGTAAATGTGTGCTGTGCGTGTTTACCTCCCCTCCCGTGCTAAATGGTCTAAGGCCGTAGCACCGAGTCTCGTCGTACTGATGGGCAAAGAAAATGATGTCCTGTTCAAATGAGTCCCTTTTATTGAAGGCAACATATTAAAAAAATATTTAATAAAGATAGTTATTTGAGTGAACATCTGCGTGTATTAGTTTTGTTTTAATCGGTTTTTAATATGGGAGCTAAATCGATTTTTTCGTTAAATTTAAACTAATTTAATTATTAGTAGAAGAGTATAAATCTATATAATATATGAAGTGTAATTATCAATAGCTTCATTAAAAAAAACACACCATAATTTTTTCTATTTAAATTCTTATCATCTGACGGATCAGAATTCGATGCAAAACTGAAGTTTAGCGATATGGAGGCCCTTAAGGCATGGATGAAGATAAAGATAAAGTATTAGAACCTAGTATCAAGATGAGAGACTAGTGTCTACCGACTACTACCGCCACGCCATCGCTATTTCAAAAACCTGCCCCCAAGTGATATTATCTAGTCCAAGGGAGCGACGTCTTTTTGTGTCCCTTTCCTACGTCATTTTCAGTTGTAATCAGCCGCGGGCCTTAAATACAGTCAAGAAGCTAAAAGTTTACATTTTACCTTTATTTAGGCAAGTATTTTGTAATTAGACTGACTCTGTAATTTAGTGGTTCGAACTTCTCTACCTGGAGGTCACGGGTTCAAATTCGGTAAGGGTAAATTTGTTTCGCTGCACGTTAATCTGTTGGTTCATACTTGTGCGCTTGGTACAGCGATAGGGATCGCCTCTCACCATGCTGGGACGTAATAATCGTCGGTTAAACGTGGTGAACACCTCTGACCACCCCTCGCGGATGCACGTCGTGTCTTATTATTTTGAAATTATACCGTTTTCTTAAAAATGACAGTTGAAACGAATAATAAATCAATACATCCATTAGCCTGTTTAGTCTACTGCTGGACATAGGCCTTTTCAAGATTTCGCTACTCTTGGCGGTCCTCCTGGAAAAAATGTCTATACTCATCGTGCACGCTGGGCGGGTGGGTTGCGGTAACTAAATCTATATATACTACTCGTATAATAATAAAGCAGTAAAAAAGTCGTGTCTGTACATTGAATATTTTCGCGAAATTTTAAATGAAATGGGATATTTGTACTATACTGAGGCCGAAACAACAATTTTTATAATTTTTGTCTGTCTGTCTGTCTGTATGTTCCATTTTAACTCGAGAACCACTTAACGGATTTGGATGTGTTTTTTTTATTATCATTGTAGTCACCCTGGTCAACACATAGGCTATAAGGAGTGTTCATAAAATAACGCCCAAGCCGGAAACGGGGCAAATATTGAATAAATGCTTTTAAAACTCAAGAACCAATCGACAGATTTGAATGCAGTTTTCTTTATTATCATTGTGGTTACCTTGGTCAACACATTAACTACAAGGGGTGTTCATAAAATAACGCCCAAGCCGAAAACGGGGCAAAGATTGAATAGACGCAAATCTATGGGAAATCTGATTCGAATTTATATAAGAAACCCACGCGAATTAAGTCGCGGGCAAAAGCTAGTAAAATATATAAAATACAAAAATATATTGGAAGCCACGATAGGCAGAGAGAAATAGGTTTCGAGAATCGTATGAAGGCAATGTCAAAAGTACCTGGAATAGAAGAGCTTGTAGGACTGGAATTATGGATTTGGAAGAGGTGAAAGAGTTGTGCCAGGATCGTAGCAGATAGAAATGTAGTGTCTGGCTACTCATCTGGGAGATTGGCGTGAGTATATGTATGTATAATATACAGCGTGTAGCAAAAAAGCAGTTCTATGAATATCACATAAAAAATAGCCATGTTTGACAATTTTTCAATTCAACACCGAAAAGAAAAGGTGAGGCGCGCAAACATTACTTTAATGAATTAAAAAAAACATCAATTACTCATCAAAATCATCAAATTCTCTATATATACGAGTAATATAATCTTTAAATACAATGACATAACATAATACCTACAATTTTATCGTCTAAAATTAAAAATCATGAATTTGATCTGTCTGTGTATTTGCAGGTATTTGCTTATAACTTCGAAACTTCTCAGTTGGTTTTAAGTGCGGTTTTCATCATCATTTGGACCGTTTCACAATAAGTATTTTGTAGAAGTAAAGAAATTTCGACGTGAAACAACCAAATCGCCAAAAAACAAGCTTTTAGGATTCTTGCAAGGCATAGACCAGGGATGGCGAACCCATCCATTGATGGCACGCGACAAAATATTTCGGGCACGCTACCAATCGAAACGTTTAAACTTATATTTAAGAAAGCACTTGTTAAGCAACAAAAGAAATTTGAAAACGTGAAATATCCTAGACAGTACATATTTTTAAGCTGATATTGTTGGTACCTGTAATTAAAATTACCTTACTTATTATAAATAGTTGGACACATAAAAATTACCTACTTTTTTATTTAACTTTTTTTGTCATTAAATGGTCTGAAAATTGTGTGTACAATTTTTATGTATTATGTATCTATGATACAAAAAAGATGACAAATATGAAAACCATTAGTAGCATGAGAATAGCTGAAAATCAGCGTCATCGTAAAATTGTTTCAGATGGCACATCGCTGAGTCTGTTTCCATTTTTGGGATAATATTGTAGAAAATGTGTAGTAAAATTGTATTGTGTATTCTCGATTACTCAAAATAAATACATTTTCTTTCTTTCTTTCTTTCAAACGGTTTTTTACTTTAGTAGTTTTTGAAGAGTTTTGTGCTGTGCTTATTTAGTTTTATTATCTTCCCAATAATCACTAAGTCAAAGTTATTCGAAGGCACGTATATGGCCTCATTAAACACTTCTTTGGAAAAAAATGGCACGTCGATCCATAAAGGTTCGCCATCCCTGGCATAGACTGATTGAACCATTTGAACATACATAGTATTATTAGTTTATAATAAAAAAATGTGGTTTTAGGGCGAAAATTTTATTCTTGTTATTATGATTTCGTGCGATTCCGAAATATTGCTCCTATTGTGCGTATCGCTAGTATAAAAGGTAAATCTACCCGTTTTTTTCTACGAAAATATTTTGGAAGTTATTATTTTGTAGGCACTTTATTTCAGGAATTTTATTTTATTGTTAGAATGAATACGTACCTCATTAAGGTTTAAAACTTGTTATAAGTGAAACACAATACATGTAGAAGTTTAAAACATTTTATTGTTCTGGAGTTTGCTCAAGTACTATGTGAAGTAGACTGTACTGGAGAACCAGAACTAATTTTCTTATTGGTATGATTATAAAATTACTAAAATACATTTTTACTTCAGGATTGGAACAGTTTAATAAGCTTTTCATCTATGAAGGCTACCATACTTAAAATTTTTACGGAAATTTTTATATTATACAGGTTGTTGATTTGGTCAACAACTTGCATCACACGAAAATATAATATCATATACACGATACTCATTACAAAAAACAGCATACAAAAAAATACCGTTTGAAGAAGGAAATATGCCCTTTTTTATTTGTCCTAAAATTTTCCTGATAAATCGTCACTACCGTGCGAAGCACTACGACTCTCTGACAGTGCTGAGTCAATTAATTAAATTGACACACACCAGACGGTTTTCGGGCCGCCCAAACATCGTGAATAAATTTTAAGAAAACAAAAAGTTTTTTTGTCTTTATGGGTAGGTATCGTGAATATAATCCTACCCTGTGATGGAAGTTGCTGACGAAATCAACAACCTGTATATTATATTTTATTATACCCTAGCCTTTGCTCGCGGCTCCACCCGCGTTTTTCAATATTTTTCTGCAGCTTAACCGTTTACGGCTTGTGCGTTATTTTATGAACACCATTTGTAGTCTTTGTGTTGACCAGATCCACTACGATGACAAAAAAACCGCATCGAAATCCGTTGAGTGGTTTTCGTGTTAAAAGCGTTATTTTATCTTTGCCCCGTTTTCGACTTGGGCGTTATTTTATTAACACACCTTATGGCCTATGTGTTGTCCAGCTTCACTATGGTGATAATAATAAAAACCGCATCCAAATCCGTTGAGTGGTTCTTTAGTTAAAACGGAATACACATACACACAGACAAAAATTCAAAAAAATATAGTTTGGCCTCAGTACAATACCAATAACCCATTCCATTCAAAATTTCGCGAAAATTTTCACTGTAAGCAACGCGACTTTTTTTATTGCTCTAATATAGGTAGATATAGATATTAATTTATCGCGAGGAACGTACCAAGCTTTCTCGTGAGCTATTTATAATTATGCTGTGTGTGTGAGATTTACAGCAAGCCGGGATATGTGCTTTTTACCACATACCTGAAGATCCAAGCAGACACCGTCCATTTCTAAACGACTACTACATTTAACAGGTTAAGGCGAAATTTGATAAACTTTTAATTTCAAATCGGCACCTTAGGAGAGTGGAGTGAGGGGGACTTACCCCATACAAATATGCGCTCACGAACTAGCTTATGCCGTAAGGTCGTATGCGGCAAAACACTATTTTTCATTTAAAATCACATCTATAAGTAATTTAATAAATGCAATCGGCCGCATTAAAGTGTATTTGTAGACTAATTTAAATAAAAAACTTAGAGGCTTCATTCGCTCCCGTTTCTCAGTAAAATAGAAATATCTGTTTTAAAAGAGGTTTTCTAAGTATCTTTTTCTCTGCTATGAAAATTAATCAATCATCTAAATCTTCGGGCGAAATGATGTCAATGAAATGCTTAATCTAGTATATAAATTGGTAATTACATATGTTTTTTTATTGCTGAGAAAAATGGAGATCCATGTCGCCGAAATTTCGTGGCGTCGCCTTAAATAAAGCTTTCAGAGACACCGACAAACATTCGATGAATTTCTAGCAAATAATGAAAAATTAAATTCAAATAGTACAAAATACAAGTATAAAAATCCTCTGACAAATATAATAATGAAAAAACCGGTCATTCAAACGCATGGGCCGAGGGTTTTGTACTTTATTTACGTGTATTTCAATATTATTTATTTTCCGATCATCGATATAGTTTTCTGGTATAATAGGCATGATGACTAAAAAAATTTTATTAGTCAGTCAGTTAGATTATCAAAAAATATTGGATACGTATTTTTTCTTTTTTCAATTAAACAAACAATGATGAAAATATAGCCCGCTGAAGTTCCGCGTGACGTCACATCTAGGTACAATTTTACTTAGAAGTGACGTCATTTTCCCCCACTCCCAAACTTTGACGCGCTTTATCTCTGTCATTTTTTGTTTGATTGACAAAAGAAAAAATATGTGTCCAATATTTTTTGATAATCTAAATGATGGACTAAATAGAATAATATTTTGTTTACCCTGTGTACAAGCCTATTCATGTGCCCGTCTGTATTGTAGGCAACGACCTATAGTAAGTATCTATAGTTCGTTGATTGTAGGTCATTTTGAGACCAAAGAATATTTTTGTACCACCTCTGTGGTCTAGTGGTTGGACCGTCTCTGTCTCGACCCGGAAGTCACAGGTTCAAATCCAGTGGATCACATTTGTGGTCGGTCTGCGTGCCCGCAAGGCACGTTAGGCTCACCACACGTCACGCTGAGAGGTTATAAATCATCGGTGAAACGTGGGTTTGACACACCATACACACAAATACCTTTGACAGAAATTTTCTATAATATTTTCAGACCTTAGACAAGGTGACTTTCGATTATGTAGCCAAATTTATACTGGAGACTCAGTTAGTGGTCAGGACTAAGGTCCAATCAAAATATTTTGCGAAATACGAAACTTATTTTTTTGTGCCTCCATACTTTCTCAAAAACAACCTCGACTCAATAAGTATAGGAAGTGTATAGATATAAATAAAAAAAGAAAGAAGCTGTCAGCAGTTATTATATTTTTTATCAAGTCTATAGATAAGAGTACGTAATTGAACCTTATTTCTGACCACTTACCCAGTCTACAGTAGGAATCAGAATCAGAATATTTATTTGCATTAAACCAGTATACAAATCATTATAAAAACAAATTCTTGCAACAGTATAAAATATCAAGGGCGGATCCAGGATTTATTTGGGGGGGGGGGGACAAGGGCCAAATAATTATAAACATAAAGTGTCCCGCATAGTATTGAACTATATATTTATATATTTTAGTCCTAGCGGTTCGCCAAAAATGGTGTTAAAAGCATAAAAATCGTTACAATTCATCTTAAGACCATTTATATGAATTTGACACCTAGGGGTTTTATAATCACTGCGTTTTTTAATTAGGTAACTTGATACTAGATATGTATATATGTATGTATATACATATATAATGCGACAACTGTCAAAATCCTGTGCTTCATGAATAGAGGTTTTTAATGATCACGGCTTCTAGCACCTTCAATGATCCGAACTGCTTTTTTTTGAAAGAGTAATACAGATATAGGTGGTAGAGCTGATGCCGGGCTCGACTGTGGAGGTACCACCATCTTACTCGCAAATCCTTCCGAAGTTATTCGGGGGAGAGTAAGAGAACAGCTCTCAGGCAAAATCAGGCGGCCCACCATTGCCTGGGACCGATGGATGGCGGTTTATCCATCCCCAATTGCCGAGCCTTATATAATACAGACTGGTGACGGGCAGTGGCGTCACTGGTGCAAGGGTTTCGGCACCGCGCTCACCAACCCGCCTGCCCAGCGTGTGTGAGTATGGGCATTTCTTCCAGGAGGACCGCCAAAAGTGGCGAAATCCTGGAAAGGCCTATGTCCAGCAGTGGACGAAACAGGCTGATGGATGGATGATGGATGGAATACAGATTTAACGTTAACACAGTTCCCCAGACCTCCAAACCGTATCTTAATGTATCTTTAACGTCTCTTGGCTAGAGATTTTATGAATTTGGCTATATAAACGAAAGTTATCGCATATTTTTTTTAAATAAAAAGCATGTACTTCTTACTAGGTCCAAACCGACGACAGACACATGAGTCTTACAACGAGGGCTTCTTTTTCTCTTTTTGAATACGGAGCCCCACAAAGGAAAGTCGGATAAAAGGTACAATCTTGACTTTGGTAGTATTGCGGTCTCCGTGGCGTTATGCACTTTTCAGCTTTTGTGTAGGACAGAGAATTTTCCAATTTTGCAGAAACGCTCGGATTTCAACTGTCAATTCGAGTTTAGTAGATTTAAATACAATTCAAGCAAGCGGCGGTAGCTCAGGCGGTAGAACGCTGGCCTCGCAATCTTGAGACCCAGGTTCGATCCCATGGCATATACCAATGAGTTTTTCGGAATTTATGTGCATAGTATTTGTGTTACTTATTTAATACTTACCACTTGCTGAACGGTGAAGGAAAACGTCGTGAAGAAACCTGCATGCCCTAAAAAGCGTGTAATTGTGCACGAAGTACGGCGATAGGGCTCACCACTCATCACGTTGGGACGTAATAATCGTCGGTGAAACGCGGCTGTACCGAGTGTGGTCTTCTGTGACTTGCATTTCTCAGTTCACATTCGGGAACACCTCTAACACCCCCTCGGGGATTCATGTCGTGACGATATGTTTGTATAATAAAATTGTAGGAGACGTGTATTGCTCGATTTACTTACTTCTTCCTGAATAGATTCGATTGAATCAAGTAAATACCCATGTTCTTCTAAAGTTTATGAAGTAAGTTAGAACAAACTGCGATAATTTATTTATTTATTTATCCTACTAATATTATAAATGCGAAAGTTGGTGCGTGCGTGTGTGTGTGTGTGTGTGTTAGTGTGTGTGTGTGTGTGTGTATGTTTGTTACTCTTTCACGCTAAAACGGCTGAACGGATTTGAATGAAATTTAGAATGGATATAGCTTATACCCTAACTTAACACACAGGCTACTTTTTATCCCGGAAAAATGCATGGTTCCTGTAGGATAGATCAATATCATTGAAAAATCAGGAGTCTAACTAGCGCGGTCCAAATCGTTTGTAGTGAAATAAGACAAGGCTATGTTATCTCATCACACTTCACACAAATTTAGAATAGATATAGCTTATACCACTTAGGTTACTTTTTATCCCGGAAAAAAGCATGTCGTTAAACCGAATAACACGCGGGCGGAGTTGCGGGCAAAAGCTAGTTGTAAATAAATTCTTTTATAACTCTCTATTTTATGCAGTTGCAGTCTTTTTATTGATTTTCTCTTGAGTATCGATTGCGGCAATTTGTTGATTTTTTCTTTATAAAATTAGGTCGAATGATATCTGGAGATTCTGAAAAAAAAAACGCTGTTTATATTCCAACTACAAGCCGAGTAAAATATTAAAAGCTCAGTTTTTTTCGAAAGCGCGTAATTTAATCAAACATTCCTTTTCAAATCAACAAACAGTTCCAACAATATTAAATTGTTAACCTGAACAAAATTATTTACACCTGTCAGTTGATATTTGTGAGCAACATCTGAATATGACCTGAATGTTATTTTGTCAAAAACTTACGTCATTTACATGTGAAACGGGTCAGAAAATGCCAATTTGTTTTGAGCCCTACTCGCCGTTCAATGGTTTTAGACAGTTGAATTATACCTTACTTTTACTTTTAAGGTAACGCCCGCGGGAGGTTGAGTAAACACCACGAAAGAAATCCCCATTCAAAGTCTTTATGGTCAAGGAATAAACAAGAAAATGGCATGATTCGTGAGACTTCTTTGTGTTTCAGTCTACTTGTGTTTGTGAAATTTGAGCTGTGGCTACTTTAACCGCTCCTTTTGTATAAGAAGTAAAAAAGTCCAAAGTTATTCGTACGGGTACCGTCAAAAAGCCAATTTGTTTGGAAAAATGCTCCATTCGATATTGAAATAATAATTATATTACTTTTAATTGCTATGAGCTTTTTAAATTTTTATTTTGTATGAGTATATTATACTTCAATATGTAAATTAGAATATAATACAAAAACGGAATATTCGACTGACGACGACATCAAGTGTATCTAAATATAATGAAAATTTGTTATACCGTTTTTATCTTTATTCTAATTAAACTAAGTACCTATACAGAATAACATGAAAAAAGGTCATTAAAATATTGGAGATTTTCTATATTTTTTTCGCGCAAAATTTCCTTAATATGGCTTTTTGCCGTTCTTGAATTTGCCACAGATGGACCGCTAGATGGACGGACACAGACACCAAAGGTTCGCTGAATGTTTCGATTTACTGATGGAAAACTTGTTTTTTTTTTCAGTTTGTGTTGTTATATTTCCTAAAAAAATAAATATGAAAAGGTGTATGTTGTTGTACCTATATTGGTCCTAAAAGCTAATTTGCATTCAATTTCGATCAGGCACTCTACCTTTATTGATAACCCTATCTTTTTGTCATTTTCTGTTTAGGAAGCGGAGCCTAACAATATTATCTTTTGTGGTTTTTTGAAAGGGTTTTCACATTATTTTATGGATATACCCTTCATGTTCTTTAAATTTGATATCTAATTGTCTTACTAAATATTTTTATTAAAATAAGTAATCATTACAATTTAGATATATCTAGCGTAACGTAAAAAACTGACAACCCTTTTATTGAAACTTTAGTATCTGTTGAAATCTGCTCTAAGTGTTTTTCACTTATCTTCTTTAGTTCGAATTAAATGTTGAACTGTTAGCTAATCATTTTATTAATCCAATTTTCTTTGTTAATTTTTCTAGGAAAATTAAAAATAACATTTTATAATTATAAACATAATTTTAATTTTATTTATCTTTAAGGAAATGTAAAAAATAAACACTGGCGTTTCTTTACCTAGTTGGAGCTTCTAATTAAGCTTTTTAAAAATACTTCGTAGCTTCGTTAAGAATGATTCCTGAGTCCTGAGGCCAAGAAAATAATTCAACCTACCGTTGCTTTATTATTAGAGTTCCGTTTACTTCTCCTTGAGAACCTAAAAAAAAGTATATTTTGTGTTTTGAAAATAACCGTGATCAATAAAAGTAACAGTTTTTGTTTCTAACGAACGCTAGTAATTAGCGTATTTCGCTAGAACTGCGTATTTTGGTTTTTCAACAATCCCTAGGTTATTATAATTTTCGTAACTGTTATCTTAGAAAACCCGCTACTTCCGGAAGCCTAAGTTGATATAAAAATAAATATTTGTGGAATGAACAAATGAATTTATGTAATTTACCAAGTAAAGGAAAATAATATATACTTACATTTATTTCATAAAAATACTATATTATAACTAACTATCTTTTCCGGTTTGTAATGCACTCTAATAATAATATTTAGAGTATTCCAAAGCGATGGATTTCGCAATAAAAACATAATCTCAACAACATACCTTAAAAACAACTACAAAAATGTATAGTAAATACGTCTAATCTCTTTCATGGACAATATTTAAGAATTTATTTTTAGAGGTATTTCAAAGGTGCTTTCGAGCCATTCTTTGTTGCTTTTTAAGAATTTTCGTATTGATCTATCTAATCTTGACTTAAATGTCGCAAATTTTCGACGTAACGACGTTTTTCTCTCCTCTCGTTATTGGAGACAGAGAAATTAATTAACGATTCTTCGATTTCGTATTGTTTTTTGGTTTTTAACCTGTTGTTGGACCCTCGAAGCATATTTATAAATATCCTATCACGAAAATAGATTTTATCTAACCTCATATCGTAAAATCCTCATTATAAACTCAAAACTACTGGCATAATGAAAAATATTTTTTATGAACGTCTCTAAAACACAAAAAATAAATTATAGTACAGGTCTCCGAACAAAATAATGCTATAAAATAACTTTTTCTGAAGTTGATGCTCGTGATTGTTGGCACTTGGTGGAACTTTTGATACATTTTTGATTGAAACACTTGTACTTGTCCACTTATTTATATTATTTCCCTTATCGGTTTCGCTGTTATAGCATTATATTGAGCCGATTACAGTACAAGTGATAATAACTAGGAAGGCAAAGGGAACTTTGCCCATACAGCCATGTCTGAGGTTTAATATGAGGTTTTTATTTATTGTTCTCCAATACATACAAAACAGTAACGAGGTTACAGTCAACTTTATTTTCAGCCAGGTATTGTCTGTGGCTTACGGCGCGTTGGGACTCGGTCTGTTAATGGATGAACTGTTTGTTGTGCTATAGTTTTCGAGGAAATTTATTTATTACTTATTGTGGTTTTATGGGTCAAAAGAGTTATTTGGCCCTAAAATTACTGACAGCAGGGATGGTGATTATATTTGATTCCACCTGAAATTTTGGAAATAACGACGGAAATTAGATACACTTTTAGAACGAGCTTATACAAGAAAAATCAAAAATGGCTAACGACAAATTTTATCAAGATTATTATGAAAACACGTTGTTAGGTATGAGTTTAGATAAAGTAGTGTATGAAACTATACATATCTGGGTATTAAAACACTCTTGTACTATTA
The DNA here is from genome assembly GCA_910592155.1 of Ypsolopha scabrella. Lineage (NCBI taxonomy): Eukaryota > Metazoa > Arthropoda > Insecta > Lepidoptera > Ypsolophidae > Ypsolopha > Ypsolopha scabrella. The sequence continues at coordinate 8,233,582 of OU342968.1, read as the reverse complement.
AATAATTCGCCTTCGACTCGTTTTTTAAACTGACACTCGTGGTTTTAATAAACTTTTTGTGTAACAGTTTCATAAACTACTATTATAGACGTCCCTGAAACAACAGGAATGTCAAACATCTAAAATTAAAACCGCTACACAAAGTTCGTAAACTGGAGATCATAGAAAAGAAAAATCGTTTTAACTTTTTTGTTTTCACAAAGTTTTATGGGTAAAATTATTATAATGCAGTTAAAATAATATTGTTTTAATATTTCATACCAAACTCTACGAATTTCATAGTAAAAATCGTCGGCGAGAACCACAGTGGTCTGTGGCGAGAACTAAATGTGTCAAGTTCTTAAATAAATTAATACCGCCAATTTTAAATACACTCACACAACGGAATATAACATGCAATATGCAATCAAAAACTCAATCAAAACTTGTCTAACATGGCTCCCATGAAATGGGAAAAATGGGCGCCCATTGCTCCTCAATTTTCGTGTACTCCTATAAACAATGAACACAGCTGGTGAAATGTGTGTGTTTTGCGCCTCTGTGTTTCCCATTTTGTATGTCTCAGTTAGCTTTTTCATTGGAACTGATTTATGGGATAAAAAGTAGTTTTTGTCTTATTCTAGACCTAGAACATTATTTGTGCAAAGTTTCAGCCCAATCGGTTCAATAGGTACGGCGTGAAAGGGTGACACATCACTTTTCTATAGAAACTTGAAAACTCATTTTCATCCCATGGGAACTGATTTATGGGATAAAAAGTAACCTATGTCCTATTCCAGGTCTAGAGCTACATTTATGCAAAATTTCAGCCCAATCGGTTCAGTAGTTACGGCGTGAAAGAGTAACAAACATCCATACATCCATCCATCCATACATCCAAACTTTCGCATTTATAATATTAGTTTGAGTGATAGTTTGATGATTTGATTTGATGGGATAGTAGAATAGTGGTATGGGATTATTAAAAAGTATGATTCTTTATATTTGAATAAAAACAAAGTTTAATAGGTCAAATACCCGTTTTTGGGTGGTCCAAATCTTGTAGCAATACTTGGCTCATCAAAATTGGCCTCTATTACATAGGTAACACTAAAAGTTTCCGGAACTGGCCACTTACATAAACAATATTTAAAAATTTATTGCAACATTTGAAAATAGAACTCTTTGGCTGTAGAATGCAGTTTGTTTCATCTGACTGTCTTTTGTTTTTACCTTGTGGCGCCATTTAAAAAATTGTGTGTCTGCATCAACATGGATTTAACTCGGGAAAATTTTCGTAGTATGATTTTCTACGATTTTAAGTGTAATTTGACAGCTCAACAGAGCATCGCTCGGCTTGAAACAGCTTTTGGCAATGAAGCACCATGCAAGACGACCGTTTATTAAACGTTTATTAAACCAGCTGGTTTGCAGAATTCAAGCGTGGTCGTATCAATCTCAGTGACGAATCTCGCGATGGTCGGCCGTCCACCGCTGTGACCAACAAAAACATCGATGCTGTGCGCCGTATGATTGAAACAGACAGGCATGTGACCTACCGTGAAATTCGCGCATCCTTAGAAATAGGCATGAGTCAAATACAATCAATCCTACACAAACATTTGTGTGCGAGAAAGCTGTGCTCGCGGTGGATCCCACACAACTTGACCGAGGCTCAAAAAACGGACCGCGTCACTTGGTGCAGTGCCATGCTTACCAGGTTACCAGACACCAAGGTGCGTCAAATTTGGTGTGGGACATAGTAACAGGTGACGAAACATGGATTTATTGCTACGATCCCAAAACAAAGCAGCCATCGAGCGTATGGGTCTTTCAAGATGAGCCGAAACCAACCAAAGTGGCGCGCGTGAAAAGTGCATCTAAGCGGATGATTGCTTCTTTTTTTAATAAAACTGGACACGTGGCTACTGTTGCTTTAGAGATTCGTCGTACCGTGAATAGTGACTGGTACACGACCATTTGTTTGCCGGAAGTTATTGACGAACTCCGTAAAAATAACCGTAAACGCCGTATCATCCTGCACCACGACAATGCTAGTTCTCACACGGCCAGACAGACAAACGAATTTTTGAAGACGAAAAATGTAGAACTCATGAGTCATCCTGCATACAGTCCCGACCTGGCACCTTGTGACTTTTTTCTGTTCCCAAAAATTAAGAACCAATTACGCGGTCAACGATTTTCATCACCAGAAGAGGCTGTCGAGGAGTATGAAAAACACGTTTCAGAGGTCACCACAGGGGAGTGGCACAAAAGTTTTCAAAACTGGTTTGATCGAATGAAAAAGTGCATAGACGCCAAGGGAGATTATTTTGAAAAACAATAAATTAATTTTGTACCTTTAATAGTATTTTTTCATATTCATTCCGGAAACTTATAGTGCGTCCCACGTACAAGTCCCGAAAAGTAACGCAGATGTTATCAGAACGACAAGATCGCGTCCCACGTATAGCCGATTTTCCGGATAGAAAGGTGGTCTTTAAGTATACTGACCGCATAGTCTTTCTAAATCAGTCGGGTGCTCTGCATAGCTAGCACAGTTAATGCTGTATCGACTGTCATGTTTTTCTAAAACTCTATCGTTCGTAAACCATAATTGTTTCTACTTAGCTAACATGGTACTTAGAAAAAAACGAAATATACAGGGTGTAATCATGACGTGCTCATTAAATTAAACCACATGCTCTACTGACGTCCTGAACTACTTCCATAGAAAAACTTTTGTTAAAACGCAAAAAATAGAAAATGACAAGGAGGTAATTGCAAATTTGTATGGGGAAGTGAATTTTTATTTCGCGGTTTTTAAAAGTTTTTCTGTGGAAGTGATTCAGGATGAGTATGTGGTTTAATTTAATGAACACGTCATGATTACAGCCTGTAGATGCTGATATAGTCTGTATCGACTTTATCGCGTTCACAGAACTGTTTGTTTATGAGTGTATAATACCTCACTTCGCTTCGCATGATCCTACTTTATATCAACATATACTGCAACAATCACTCTGAAATTGATATGGTAAAGTTGAGGACTAATGCTATGTCAACACAATGGTTAAAACTTGATTCCATTAAATTTTCTCGATAGAAGAAAATTACAAAGTTACCTCCAAACCGTAAAATAAACCGATAGCATTCAATGAATACTTCAAATTAGATTTGAAACTTTGCACAATATGACTGATATTAGTAAAGATTATATTTGAAACTTTGCATAATATAACTGATATTAGTATAAAGCAGATGCAGACAATTACATAAAAATTACTTCAAAGTAAGTAACTGATGTTTTGCGTAGATCTGATTAGAGTAGGATAGAGACAAGCAGAAGCGTTACGGCTTGGACACAGCTACTGGCGGTGCGACTTGAGGCGCGATTTGCGGCGCGAAAAGCGGCTACGGTGAACACAAATGTAGACAATTGTATGAAGTATGCTACACTACAGCTACCGGAGAGGCGCGAATTGCGGCGCGGCAGGCGGCCATGTTCACCATTCGCCGCTTCCCGCGCTGCAAATTGAGTCGCATGTCGAGCCGTGGGGAGCTGTGGCTGAGCTGTTAGAGCAGGACTGCGAATTGAGGTATTATGGACCCTCAAAAAGTAGCAATGAATAAAAAAAAAAAAAAATTTTTTTGAATGGACTGTACCTCTTGTTATAGGTACGACTAATTGGCATGTAAAAATGAAAGTTTTGGAAATAGCATGATAGCATGATTAGTGATGCGTGATTAGACTGATTAGCATTAGTGATTAACGGTGTAATTTTCGTTTACTTTTAAATTTTTCATATTGCGAAATTCATGTTTAATTCATGTGGATATCCTCTCATAAAAGTAAACGTTAAAGCCATTTTAATAATTGACTATTTCTCAGGTACAAAGTTGAATTTTCCGAAAAAAGTTCTTATAAGATTACTTGGAAAATTTTTGAATATCGATATTTGTCGAGTCCGGTCGACTGCTTTAGAAAAAAGAAAAACATGCAAGAAATAATATCCACGCTCTATCGAACTCTATCACAACCTCCTTGGTTTGTTGATACAGCTTTCCTACAAAAATGTCAACAAGTAGAAAAAAGGTGTAGCAAGTCAGCTAATGAAGAAAGAAAAACAAAGTTTTCTTTCGATCTGTCAAAATAGAAAGATTTGATTGTTTCTTGGTACAACGCATCACAGACTACAAAACGCATACATTAGACTTAGGATATAGGATATATGGTACAATGCATAGACTATATCCTAACCATCGAGCTCATATCAACATTTATGCTAGCTAGAAAATGATAAAATAGTTGTATCCATTGACGTACTACCAAATGGACATCGGGTCTGTGCTAAAAAGTGTCCGAACCAAAAGAGAGTCAAAACCATTGAAAATTCAAAAAGGGTGTCAATCACACGTCAATCAAAATTAAGCCGTGCAGCAATGACATACGATTCAAATTAAAATGTTTTGTTTCTTAATATTTTGACACTTCACTAAGGACACTTTTTTGCTAAATTTTAAACTAGACCCGAGGTCCATGGTTTGTAATGTAAATGGTTGTATCCATCAAATAAGAAACTATCCCTCTTCGTTGACGGCACAATTTTTTATTGGTTTGCAAATTCATGTAGGTAGCGGAACAAGCCTCGAAAACTGTACTTATAAATCTTGAACGAGCCCAAAGATATGTGCTCAAAATTATGCTTAAAAAGCCTCGCCGATATCCCACTCAGAAACTATACAGTGAAGCCCAAATTCTTACAGTCCGACAGTCTTACATAAAATCTATTATCTTATATCAACATCGTCAACAACGTACAAATATTTCTGCCTCTAAACGTATCAAATACAAAAATTTTCACACTCCTTTAGTTCGTACTTGTTTTGCACAAAGGTGTATTTATTTTACTGGACCTTCTATTTACAATAAAATTAACAAAGAATTAAATATTATTAACCTTAACAAATTTCAATGTGTCCGAGTATTGCATAAATATCTAATTAAACTTGACTACAACAAAACTGAAGGCTTGTTTACAATATTAACATAACCTTTTGTCATCTCTGTGCAACGATAAGTCTATGGCCTATTCTTATCTTTCGTTACAACTAGCTGTCCAGTTTACGTAAGACTTGCCATAAGCGTAAATACCCGTGAAACCAGTGTCAAGCAATACTGGACGTTTAAATGTTCACTGCTTCTTAGCTAACTAACACCCGATAGTTTTTATTCAATTTCTATAACTACCTGCATTATATTTGTGTCTGTTATTTTTATTTCATCTACTTTTTGGTCGTCGTTTGTCAATCTAACAAAGTATCCTAAAACTTATTATCTTATCGTGTACCCAATACATATACTATATCCTCACAGAAATATCAATTTAGTAATGTACTTATGTTAAGAAATTATGTCTATTTTATACTAGAATAATAATATACTTATGTAATATTTGTGTGTAGTTTATTTAACTATTTTAAAATTATTATCTATTAGTGTATACATTGAGCCATATTTTGTTTATTTTGTTTATTTTGTCTGTAGATAAAATCAATTTTCTTTGTGTGTAGAATACCTATGTCCGTGTAAAATATTTTAAGTACCCTCGAATTGGAAACACTGTTCCCCAAAGGACAATTATATTAGTTTGGGGTTCAGAGTCTTAGCAATATTTTTTGTAAACTAATTGTTCAATAAAGAAATTTGATTTGATTTGAAGTGTTTTTGAACAAATAATAAGATTTTTTACACCTATTAATTAAATAAATTATCAAGTCAAATAAAATATACTACTCAAATCGCTACCGTCATTGAGCAAAGTACTCAAAAAGCGGCATTGCCTCGCTGGATCCGTTGAGCAAAGTATGCCGCAGCCTTTGGGTTACCGGAAGCGTCGATCAGGCGCAACGAGACCTCCATGAAGAGTTGTCGCACTTCTGGTCCCCATGGCCCGAGAGCCTCCACGCCGAAAGGCACAAACATGTAGCCCTCCCTAGGGTAACATATTTGCGCCTCTTGGAGCCCTCCGCAGATGACGATGAGATCCCTTGGAAATGGACGCTACCACCGTATCTATACATTATAGAGTCCCATACCAGTAACCTCTCAAAACGTATAGAGTCATTGCATCGGTCCTCTTGCTATCGTCACTTCCCTATATACACGAGTTGAGACAGATCTATTTAAATTAAAATAACACCCTGATTAACTTAATTAACAAAAATTTAATAACCGTCCTTTTGATAGGACCTGGGTGGTCATAATTGCCTCTCCACTCCTATTTCCACGCCTTCCCGAAACCTGTCAAAAAAAACAAAGCCACTTTGGTAAACAAAAAGATGTTCCTGAACAAAGCCTCAGTGAAATGGACGATATGTAAACAAAAAAAACTTTCTTCGACGTTTCTATTGTTTTCTGCTTTTAACAACATAATTCCTTAAATAAACTTTGTAATGTTATGGTAACTATTTCGCTTTACATTTTGTTTGAAAGGAAGATGGACAACAGGGTTCCTTACATCCTTAGTGTTCCGTACTCACTCATCCAATAATTATATGAAAATAAAAAAACGATAACCATATTGCTAAACTTAAATTATTGTTGCTGGTTAATTTTGCGTTTAAGGATCACTTATAGTTTAATTGCTTAGGTCAACCTTTATTTACATTTCAGTATCCATTTTAAACGACTATTTAATCAAATCCGCCTTTTTCAACCCTAGTATGGGTAATATAATTGAAATCGGAATATAGTCACCTAATCATATAAAAATATCATAAAAATAAAACGATTTTTATTATTAAAAAAAAAACTAAAGTATCTATCAAAAATCTGTTCGTTTCAGAGCTTAATAAAGTTTATACATAATTTAAATTCATAAATAATATAATATGATTTTGCTCAAATAATGTTAAAACATTATTTCAGCTAAATCGTATTATATTATTTATATTATAAATGGTGGTAGAGCTGATGCCGGGCTCGACTGTGGAGGTACCACCATCGTACTCGCAAATCCTCCCGAAGTTATTCGGGGAGGGTAAGAGAACAGCTCTCAGGCAATAGCCATGCCTGACCATGGCCCACCATTGCCTGGGCCCGACGGATGGCGGTATATCCATCCCCAATTGCCGGGCCTTATATAAAACAGTCTAGTGACGGGCAGCGGCGTCACTAGTGCAAAGGTTTCGGCACCGCGCTCACCAACCCGCCTGCCCAGCGTGTGTGAGTATGGGCATTTCTTCCAGGAGGACCGCCAAGAATGGCGAAATCCTGGAAAGGCCTATGTCCAGCAGTGGACGGAACAGGCTGATGGATGGATGGATGGAATATTAAAACTGGACATGAAAACTTTTTTTGGGGTCATCTTTGATTTTTTATGATTCAATGTTGGAATGACGTCTGAAGATTTCGTTTCTATAAGAGGGTGCATCTATCTTCAGACGTCCAAATTTTTTTCAAATATCTAATATTGCTGGATTCTTCAAACAGGGAAGAAAAAATTATGGTTTTTCAGAACCTCTCCTCTTAAGGCTGTTAAGTCATTTAAACTGCGTTTGAAGACGTTTTTGAATAGTTTTAAACTTTTACTATGATTACCAAAAATTTTCGAAACTGTATAATCGAAAATCCCTAAGCTTTGATCTACATTAAGGGTCCATGCCAACTAAACGTGCCCCACCGTATTGCTGATACATGACAGAAAATATTTGTTTAATGAGAAATAAATAATCACACAAGTAGTCGAAGAGTTGTATAATAACCTAATTAATTTGATTTTTGTATAGAATTCATAGCAAGCTAGAAAAAAAATCTAAAGTTGCTGAAAATTACGTAAAACTTCTCTTCGCGTATTTCTCATTGGCAATTTCTCAGATAATTTTGGAAACTGAAATTCAGGCTCCCTTAAGTTAAAAGTGTACAGAATGGTGAGATTAATTTATTTTTGCCAAACAAAAATTGTTACTTGGTGTATTTATCCATTAAACATCACCAACTTTTGCGTGCGATTTCCCCATACAAATTACTATGGAGGGCGGCATCAAAACGTGATTCTTTAGAGCGCGCGATGTTTCGGTTGTCGTAACCAGTCGTAACAGCCACGGCTCATAGCACGCTATTTTAAACAATAATGAAACGTCATAGAGTTCAGTTCTGCCTGACGCAACGTGAGGTGCTCAATGTCAGGGAGAACGGGTCCTAGTAAATAAATAATTACAAATGCGTAAATAAAACGAACAATGTGTTTAAACTTTTCAAGTTCAAAGGGGACTACGTTAAAAGTTATACACACATACAAGCAATTGAAAAATCTAAAATAATGTATATTTTAAATTTATTAGTGACAATTTTTCTTTTATGAAAATAACGCTTTTACATTTCACTAGCAGCGGGTACCTGCGCGGGGCGCGCGGCTCAGTCGACTGCCGGCTTTCGTATGGTCAACTTGTCTCGCTGTTCGTCGCACGCGCACATATTTTGCGAAATTATTATTTCACTTTGAAAGAACCTAAGTGCTTATAGCCAAAGGAAAATGCATAAAGAATATTAGAAAAGTGCTATGCTATGCATTTGTGTTTAGTCGTAACATTTCGCTCCAAATCACATTAGCCATGTGAGTGCGTCACGAGACTGCCTGCGTGTTAGAAAATACCTAACACAGAGTGCGAGATTTTGCGTTAGCAACCCTTAAAATTAAAATACATTTCTGAACACATAATCATGATATATATCGAGAAATAATCCTCCAGTTAACGCACGAGTTGTTTCGCCAAAGTAATGAAATTTCGTTTTCCTGAAATCGAATGACTTGTGGTGAATAGAAATATATGAATTCGTTCCAATATTAGCAAGTAAAAAATTATTTCCCCTCTTTCTGTTTTATTTTATGCTGAAAGGTGTTCCTGATATGTTTTTAGTGCTGGGTACTAAATTTGTAAGAAAATCCGATTTTAGGACAAACTAGTTTTGGTTTTATGCTTGTTTATGTTCTTACCTCACTTGCTGAATGGTGAAAGAAAACATCGTGGGGAAACTTGCATGCTCTTTAATTGTGCCCGAAGTATGCGATAGGGCTCACCAGTCACCACGCATCACGTTGGGATGCAATAATCGTCAGTGAAACGTGGATGTACTGGATGTGGACTGTGACTTGAATTTGACAATACACACTCGGGAACATCTCTGACACCCCCTATCAGAGACAACCTGTTCGCTTCTGCGCTAATTAAAGGATTTCCAAATTTCAATGTCACAAATTGATATGTATTGTACTTACTCGTATTTCGTGAAAAGCCGCACTATGGGGTAAAGGCCGACCGATTACTGATCGCGTAATAATTACGCTATTTCGCAAAAAAGCTGATATTTTCCGAAAACGTTGTTGTATATAAACATGTAATTTGGGGAGCCGAGCGAAGTGGAGTGGAGCAAGGCGACCTTTCTAGTTAAAACCAAAACTAATTTTGTATGATCACGTATAACGAATTTCGTATGAACTGTGTTTACGCCGTAATTTGGTTAATCATGAAAATGCAGTTTTCGCCATCTTACGACGACATACATACAGGTTGAAAATGAACCCACTATCTTTATTGAACTCTTTGATTCAGAATCACCAATAGGACACAAAACCGTAAAAAAAAATTGCGTACTTCACAGAAAGGGTAATTGAGCCTTAGCCACTTATCGAGTCCACAATATGATTTTTCGTTTATATTAACGAAAGTCACTTTATATAATGTGACATTAATTTATGCAGCCAAACTCATACTGGAGACTCCGTAAGTGATCAGTAACACGGATCGATAACACTTTTTGCTGATTTCGCAAGATAAAATCCCGACGTCCCATAGTAATTGACTCGGGGCTGGGCTTGCGTTTATAAGGATCACGAAAATAATAATTTACGAATTTCACGAAAAGCGTCATCAAACCTTGTATGATTAATTGAAATAGGCGTTACCTTGCGGAAGTCCATCACTAAGTAAAAGCTACTAAACACTAGCTAAACAGCGGAATATTGCAAATTATATTCATATATCCTTTACTTATCAAACCTTGTTACTGAGTCTTCAGTAAGAATTTGGCTGCATAAATTAAAGTCACCTTATACCGGGTGTAATCATGACGTGCTTATTAAATTAGACCACATGCTCTACTGATGATCCTGAACCACTTCCAAAAAAAAAACGATTGAAAAAACGCGAAATAAAAATTCACTTTCCCATACAAATTTTTAATTCCTCCTTGTCATTTTCTAGGGGAACTTTCTTTTTTCCCGTTTTATCAAAAGTTTTTCCATGGAAGAGGTTCAGGATGATCAGTAGAATATCTGGTTTAATTTACACCCTGTATATTGGTTACATGATTTTCGAAGTTCATATGTGTACTCGATTACACGTAGCAAAACAATTCAATTACGATTGTGGTTTTTAGAGGTTTGAAGAATGCAAACATTTTTTTTTCTTCCTTTCATATTTTGGGTTACAGACTTTACAGATTTAACTTTTGAATGAAAGCGATTAGCTAGTCTAGTAGGTATCTGAATCAACTACCAACCAAAGCTTAAATCAGTTTATTCATGAAACAACCAGAAAACCAATATTTAAGTAAATACACAGAGTATATCTATCATTCCATCATATAATAGATTCTGTTTGAGTTACTGATTTCTATACAGTTTACTCGAGCGTCCAAAGTCCAAATTCATATTGAAATGTAAGCTAAAACAATTAGGCTCTTAAGGTCTTACAAAATATTTTAGAGCAGAATTATTAATTTCCTTGAAATTAATTAATTCAAATTACATTGAGCAGAAATCACAAATACTAATAACCTAAAAGGTTAAAGTTTATTATGAAGGTATTTATTGTTCTTCCATCCATCCAACAGCCTGGTGTGTCCACCCCTGGACATAGGCTTTCCCAAGAATTTGCCAGTCTTGGAAGAATCGACAAAATTACAAATTCATAATTGGTGCAAAACTAAAAACCATTTCGAGATATGGGCTTTCTGAGCATCATATTTTTTTTTCAGAATTAAATCGTGATAAAATAAAGAGATATTTTCAAAAAACTAAAAATATGGCAAACATAGGATTTTAAAAACAATTTCCTTTGCTTTTAAGATAATTTTGTTTTTAAAAAATATCAACTGTCATGCCATGTGACAGCAGACATAAACATGCCAAGCGTTTTTTTTTATAATCCATTGGCAATGAACATCGACTTTTGAAATCCTCAGATGCGACTTACATCCTTTTAGAATGAGTGAATAAGAAAACATTAAATTATACAGGAAAAACATAAAATAAAACAAAATAAAAAAATTAACTAGCTTCTTTTTTACGCAGACTTTCAATATAAATATTAAAAACAAATTGTTAACTATGTAAAATGGAATGTTGTCGATTGCCCATACTCACACACGCTGGGTAGATGGTGAGCGCGGTGCCGAAACCTTTGTGACGCCACTGCCCGTCACCAGTCTGTTTTATATAGGAGGGATATCAGGTCCCAGGTATTGTGGCCACTTGGTTGTGCTTGAAAGCTGAATAACTCTTAGCCTCTCCTGAATAACTTCAGACGTGTTTGCGAGTACGTTCACAGTACATCCCGGCATCGGCTAAGATCATGGTCTCAACACCGACGGATAAATCCTAAGAGGTTTTTGTCATGTGGATAACTATGTAGGTTTTTGATAAAGAAATTAAAAATAAAGCTCAACCACCTTTCTATACTTGTCACAAAACTACTGTAAGTTATTTTGAGTATTTTTAATCAAACAATTTTTACAACGTACGTTTCGTGAATTATAAAATATAGATCGTCACGACATGAATCCCCGAAGAAGTGTCAGAGATGTTCCGTGTGTGAACTGTGAAATGCAAGTCATAGTCCGTACTCGGTACACCCGCGTTTCACCGACCATTATTACGTCCTAACGTGATGGGTGGTGAACCCTATCGCCATACTTCGGGCACAATTACACGCTTCTTAGGGCGCATGCAGGTTTCCTCACGTTGTTTTCCTTCACCGTTGGTAATTAGGTAAGAACAAAATCTATGCACATAAAAATTCCGAAAACCCATTGGTGCATATCCCGACCGGGGATCGAACCTGGGTCTCAAGACTGAGAGGCCAGCGTTCTACCCCTGAGCTACCGCCGCTCATAAATTAGCTATGTAAATTAGCACGTCATGGGCTTCCATCCGTCTCGTGTAGCCCCTTAACACGCCTTCTGAAGCACGGAGACGTTATGAGATTTGAACCTGGGACTTCCAGATTAGTGGTCGAGGCATTCGAGCTAATAGACCACTGAGGCGGCAAAAAAAGGTGTACCAATATAAGTCATGAAGCAATCATTCTCTACAATGGTTCTCAATAGGTTTTTAACTCTCAACTCATACTGGCCGAGCCGTAACTCAAACAAACTGGGGACATTGTGGAACGGGCGGTACCCCCTCGCTATCCGATAGATAAACAGGGGAATAATTGAATCATATTGCGTGAATATATAGTTACAATATTTAACTTAATAATACGTATCTCTGTTAGCAATACCTGTACATAAATCTTCTTCGTATTTGTGTAGTGGCAAAACAAACAAACCATTTACAAGGTCTGTTGAATTCTCATTTTCGCTAAAACAATAAATTGCAGTCTAATTATAGATCCACCTCTTGCGTTAAGGTAAGCGGTTGCTTTAAATATTTCAATAGATAATATAATTAAAATACAACTATAACTAACTAGCCTTCGACCGCGGCTCCGCCCGCGTTTTTTAAATGTTTGAACTATTTTCGGCTTAATTAGCGGTTATCTAATAAACAACTCATTTGAATTAAAATTTCGCAAAAATTTTCAATGTACAGACACAACTTTTTTGCTACTTTAATACATCAAATGCTTAGAATTACTGTTTCCATGGAATCAAGAAAGTGGTGATAAACTGATAACAGATCAACAAATATGTGTTTTTGGGGCTCAGTACCTAAAGGGTGTCAAACTAGCCTCCGCTCTCTCTGTCCGTCTGTTTAAAATGTAATAGTTGTTCATTATACGTTGCAAAGACTAACTCTCTGCATTTGATTGAATTTTTAATATCAATAAAAAGAAATCGCTCGATGAATAGAGATTAAAACTTTAAAAGCTGTGTTGCACTCCCTAAATATTAAACAAAAAAAATATGTTTTGAGTTTTATAGAACACATAATATGGCCCGCTGTAAATTAGTAAACGGCGAAAATTTATACCACCTTCTTCAAGCCCCCGACCATACATACAACATACTGAACATTGTACAATGTACAACGTTTTATTATCACAACAAATTTAATAACGATGATCGGTCTATATTATAAAAAATAAAAAAGAATTAAAAATTATAATTTATTTGGGCTTTACATAACAAGTGACTGATGTCTCCTTTTACGCTTGCAAGTTGCCTGTGTCAGGAGACACCACTCTTCCTTAATATGTACATACTTCAAGTTGTAGCCACAAACAATTTCATTACATTTTGAACTAGCTATTATAAATAATTACTTTTAATTCCATTAAGCTTAAAATTACAATAGTTGTTTCTCATGGATGTTGATGATGAATACTGTGTGTGTGTGTGTGTGTGTGTGTGTGTGTGTGAACCCAGATTCAGTATTTCAGGATGTCATTATCAGATTTGTTGTGGCGTTGTGGCCCCTAAGCCATTCTTCAATGTAGATTTAATCAGCGTTTAGAACGCGCGGCTGAGCTTCATGCTACATACAAAAAGAATTAAGGTCTTTTAATGTTATGTCAACCTGCGCCTTTGATTTTCTCAAAGAGCATTCAGGTCGGGTATATGAGTCGCTACCCGTGGACCCACTGTCTTCACCCACCGGTGGGTGCACGGGGAATTGCTGTTTCCCCGGGCACCCACCACATTAGGGTTGGAATAAAATTTAAAATTTTGCAATACATTGTATCGATAGTATTATTCACGTAGTATTTTATTTGTTGCATTTTAAAAAGAAAACAACATAAATCTTGACAATATTTATTATTAAAACCGTATTACTCATACGCTGACTAATTGAACAAAAATACAAGCAAATCACTCGGATTTTCATACAGACCACAGCATGAAAGTTCAATCTAGATTTTTATGATCTTGTATTGCCGAATGACTTATAAAATAATAAATACACAGACCAGTATCCTATTACTTTATTAATCAAACAGACACCATTATGCTCTAGGGTATATAGATGGTAGACCATGTCGGGCTTTGGATATACCACTGTCTGCCCCTCTTCATGTAGATCAACAGAGTGGGACAGAGCACTGTGTCAAGCTCTATCGAGCTCGATATGGTCCTTCATGTTAGAGGTGCAGGACTGATAACATTTACTGTTTCATATTTTATCTACACTCATTTCGTAAAATCCTGATTATGAACTCAGAAATAATGTACAATGACTTATCTTATTTACGAACATCTCTAATGTGAAAAAAAATCAAGTATTGTTTTCTTACCAAATATTGAAGGCAACGGGTACTTAGCCCATGCAGCCATGTCTGAGGTTTTAAAACTATTACCAATTATTTTTTTATATAATATTGTTTAATACAAACAAACCTATCTACCATATTGCTTTACTAATATTTTTTACGCTGAACAGTTAAAAACACACTTTCAGGACAGGTTAATAACAGAAAAACACGGTATGAGCTTGTCCTAAAAGTGTGATTTTGTGGCCGAAATACGGCGTCCTTAAGAACCCGGTCTGCGACGACGATAACTTTGATCCAAAACAATATGTTAAATATTTTTCAGGCCTTTATCGCGATGTTTTTGGAAATACTAGGGACATACACCACTTTATATTGGCCGTCTAAATTAAGGCCTAGAATTCATTTGATTGAACTGTTTCTCTTTTGCGAGTTATTTTATTACTCACGAGCCCGCTCTGAATCGTTACTCATAATATCTAAATATCAAAATAACGCGCAAAGGAGAAACAATTGAATCAAATAAATTTGGGTTGGGTTCATATAGTCCAGATTGTCTATTGGTCTTCATTTAGATGGCATATATAAAGTGGTGTATGTCCCTAGTTTTTCCAAAAATTAAATAATGCTTCGCATCAAACAGACGAAAAATACGGAGCGGCCTCTTAACAGGTTGGGTTAAATAAATAGTCGGTGAAACGTGGGTTTCAGAGAGCTGAATATTCGACAAAGTAACAATTTACAGTCAAACATTCGTATGGGCATATTTTCTAGAAAATATATTGTTATGACTAATAAACAGCAAAGGCTTTTTCAGAGCCGTGCCTGTAAAAAGCTCAAATTAAACATAGATTTGTCGTGCGCTTTATTTTAAAAATATATATAACTAGCTTTAGCACGCGGCTCCGACTGCGTGTTATTCGGTTAAACGACATGATTTTTTCCGGGATAAAAAGTAGCCTATGTGTTAAGTTAGGGTATAAGCTATATCCATTCTAAATTTCATCAAAATCCGTCCAGCCGTTTCAGCGTGAAGGAGTAACAAACATACACACACACACACACACAAACTTTCACATTTATAATATTAGTGCATTGTGATTTTTTTTTTAATAATCACTGATTATGCTCACGTACTGTACATGCATGTAACTATACTATCTCTTAATATTTCATCTTACACCCACCTTTTTTGTAGATCTTTATTTCCATTATAGCATATTCATTTATTCTCTGGAGACTATGTTTCTTTATCATTAATTTCATAACATATTCTAATCATATTGAGGAAATGGCTTGTCTTGTGAGCTTTCTTTTAATGTGAGGCCCACTCAATGTTAATGCATTTACTTCAATATTTTAGCGTCCCTTGACGCCGAGATAGAAATATAATGCATATTAAATATTATTTATTATCATTAGTATGTACGCGTTCTATGTATACCTCTTATAATACAATATTTATATGGAAAAACACGAAACAATTTATATATTTACAATTTTCGACTGATGACGGCCCCATACCTACTGTGGGCCAAAATATATCGAAAATTGTAAAAATATATGTATTTTTTCGTGTTTACCATATAAATATTGTAAATAAAGGCTCAAAAATGGTAAAATATTCATTTGTTCTTATAATACAATATTTCAAGGGGATTGCTGTGTTTTAATTAAATTAATAAAGTAATTTTTCGGTCAATGATTTTTGAACATGCAAGATTTTTAATATCTTTAAATAAAACCAAATAATTTACTAATCGCAGTGAATAACTTAACTGCTCATTAAATTAAACCACATGCTCTACTGATCATCCTGAACCAAATCCAAGAAAAACTTCTGAAAAAACGCGAAATAAAAATTCAGTTTTCCCTACAAATTTTAAATACCTCCTTGTCATTTTCTACAGGAATTTTTCATTGTTTTTCCGCATTTTGTCAAAAGAGGTTCAGGATGATCAGTAGAGCATGTGGTTTAATATAATGTGCTGAAATAAAAAAAAAACATTCTTACTAATTTCAACGCAATTATACAGAGTGTAAATGCAAAGTCAAGAATCCCTTTAGGGTATGAAAGTATACACGATTCTGATTTCATTACGAGAAAAAAAATATACCTTGAATTTTCACCAAAAATTCCATCATTTTTCTAAGCTATGGCTACGCAGCTCGCCGGCCTACCCACACACCTAATTGCACCCCGCAAACAGCACCCCTCATCCGAGTGGCCTGCAACCGTGAGGGTGTCCACGCAATTAGTGAATTTTGAGTAAAGAAAATCGACTTATTATGAGGTACTGGTACTTTATTTAGAGATCCCAGTATTTAAAATAATATCTTTACCGATCATACTCACACAACCTTAAAGGATTGTTGCCTTCGCTTTTACACCCGGTATAAATTTAATTGTATATAAATTTTATTTTTATGACCAAGAATTTTTCATTTTACCCAGATAAAATGTATTGTTTTATATTTTTATTGATTTAAAATTACAACATAAAACTAAGAAATAGTACTATAAAAAATAAATAACTAAACTGTCTTAATAGAAACGGTACAAATAAATTTATTAGACTAAAAAATACGAATAAATATATTTTAAATTTGCACCGCATTTTGTTTCTTTGGGAAATTTGTTCAGTAGAGTACATATGTGGTTTCATTTTACCCGTTCATTTACAACCGCCAGTGACTTAGGTTATTAGTTATTTATTTAATTGATTGAATTAATGTATGAAGACCTATGTTTTATTTTTGCTTTTCTTAACTTTGTTTATTTATGATGATAGTTTTAGAAATAGGGCGACAATAAATTATTTATTTGAAATTTATTTCGGTCCTCAGAACGGGGCCGTTATTAATTCAATGATTTATTTCGTTTAGTTATTCAATGATTTAATTAATCTGTAAGGACGTTTACAGAACAAACGTTTGGTTTGATTAAAATTTCACTTATTGACTCTTCAGCAGAAATATCTTTATATATACAGGTTGTTACGTTTATGGGTTAACCCTAGATTGAGCAGCTTATTTTACATTAAGTATTTATGACTAAACATATAAAATGTTATATTATTAAAAAGAGCGCGCTCTGAGCTGTGGCTGTTACGACATCCGAAATATCACGCGGTCTCGAAAAAACTAAGTTTTTAATACTTTATTCTGCTTATAGATGGAATAAATAAACATTTTTCAAAATAGCCAGATTTCATTGAAACAAATTTTATATAAAAAAAAAACTAAATTCCGAAATCCACACTCGAGAGAAAATCAATATGTCTAATATATAGTAAAGTAGAGAGTTATTTTTTTTTATTAACAGTTACAAATAAATCTATTAACACGGTTTAATTAAAGTTACGTTTAAAGAAAGTAAATAGGTATATTTTTTTGAAAATACTGCAACAAAATCATCCAAATTTCTATCATTTTATTTCTATTTGCGTCATGTTCTCGCTTAAACTAGCCGGAAACTAGATAGTTATCCACACAAACAACTTATACTATGAAACCGATCCTCAAATCGCAAAAAAAGAATCAGCTGTTCCAGAGAAAAGTAAACCTAATGAAGGTAATAAAAATACATCGCGGTACCGTCTAAATTAATATTAAAAAGTATACCTACTAGATTAATATTTTTTTAACGATTGCTCTAAATTTTTTCACGTAAAGTTGTTCGTATGGATGAATCATATAACATCATTTTAACACCCTGTGTTTATAGCCTTGTTTAACCTGGAAATACTACAATATTTTCAAAACTTTCAACACGGCTATTGATTGTACAATTTTCTCCCAACATTGAAATTTTTACCAAGAATGCTCTACTCAACAAACCTCTTTCCCAGATCCTCAAGATGATGAGCAAAAGGATCCTGGTTGCGTGCGCTCTGCTCCTGGCCGCTGTCTGCCTGGCCGAGGGTCGGGATGAGAGTCCTCACGACATGGCCGACGCGCTCCGGATGCTGCAGGAGTTGGATCGGTACTACACGCAGGCGGCCAGACCAAGGTGAGATCAATTCCGTACGTTTTATTTACAGGTTGGATATAATACAGGAATTCATATCATCACGACATGAATCCCGGAGGGGGTGTCAGAGGTGTTTCCAAGTGTGAAGTGTGAAAAGCAAGTCACAAGTCCATTTTCGTAGATGGTGAAATACTTCGGGTATAAATTGACCAACAGCTTAATGTGCCTTCCGAAGCACGTAAACCGAATAACACATTCATCTTATAAGGCGGGATTGAAAACCAAGGGATCTGGGCTAGCAGGCGAGTACTCTACCACTCGGCGAGAGGGGTGGTCAAAAAATAGATGGGGTACTTGATAACTTTTCTCTTATTTAATATCTACTGACTATTTCACTTCGCCGCCGGGACCATTTGCAAAAAATTTGCATACATAACAATTTTAATTATATTAGTTTATTAATTATCATCATCGCAAGCCAGGTGGTTATATAGGAGGTGTATTAATGACGTGATCAGAAAATTAAACCATACGTTCTACTGATTATACTAAACCACTTCCATAAAAACATTGAAATAATAAAATAAAATACTTAATAAAAAGCGAATAATAAAATCCACTTCCATGTAATTTTTTTACACCTAGTCGTGATTTTTCATCGGAAACCGAAAAAAATTTTCATGCAAGTATTTGAAAAAGTCACAAAACAAAAGTTTATCTGTTTGATTAGTAAGGGGCCGTTCAAGTATTACGTTAGCAGATTTATTACAATTATTTACCCCCCATCCCCCTTGTCAGCAAAAGTAAGCAAAGCTCTTACCCCATCCCCCCATGCTTACGTAAACATTTTTCAATTATAAATATTTTTTTTTTATATTATAATGTTATAATTATAATTTTAATAGATTTTACTGATACAGTATTCAACATAGAGTAAGGGGCAAAAATATACCGTTGACTTAATCATCATCTAGACTCCCCTACCCCCATGTCATCGAAAATAAGCAAAACAAAGACCCCTCCCCATAGTGCTTACGTAATACTTGAACGGCCCCTAAGAACATGTGCTTTAATTTTATATTGTACTAGGTTTTGCCCGCGGCTCCACCCGCGTGTTATTTGGTTTAACGACATGCTTTTTCCGGAATAAAGAGTAGCCTATGTGTTAAGTTAGGGTATAAGATATATCCAATTTAAATTTTATCCAAATCCGTCCAGCCGTTTCAGCGTGAAAGAGTAACAAACATACACACACACACACAAACTTTCGCATTTATAATATTATTATAGTGTGAAGTGTGATTAGTGATTATACACTATCACGTGTGATTACATATTATTACATACAAATAACAAAGTAGTAAAAAGGTCGTGTCGTCGTTGAGTTTTTTAGAATTTTTGTCTGTCTGTATGTTCCGCTTTAACTTGACAACCATTAAACGGATTTGCATGCGGTTTTTTTTATCATCTTTGTGACCCTGGTTAACATATTATTATAGACTCTATGAGGTGTTCATAAAATAACGCCCAAGCCGAAAACGAGGCAGATATACTATTTAGTATTAGTTAAAAAAAACAAATTGGTTGGTCATGGTTGCAGGCTGGTGAAATTAGGAAAAATCACGCATATAATGGGTCAGAGAGTGTATAATAGACTCCCAAATCATGTCACAATTGCACTAAGCCTAAAATCTTTTAAAATAGAATAAAGCGCTGGCTTATTGGGCAAACCTTAGCAATAAAACTGCCTGAGGCATATTCACAATGAAATAATCAATTTATAATTATAATTTATTAATTTTCCCATTTTTGTTATTATTGAATTATTATTATTTAAAGAATATACCTACTAAGATGAACGAATAAAATTAAGTATGCATTGTATGCATTATTTAAGACTGTGACGTGGAATAATATTTACCAATGAAATGTCCTAAGTCTTAATAGTCAATAATTTCAACACGTGTTTTACCTTTGGACAGAGTATCATCAAGAATGTGTTGTTTAGACTCTGATTGTTGTCGCAAATTTATTCAAAATTGTAGGTTTCTTTTTTTGATGAAATCTTTTAGGTACATGAACACTTTCATTATATTACCAATTAGCTTCCCAGGCTAAGTATGTTGTAATTTAACCTGTGGTAACATAGCGTAGACTTAGCAACAATTTACAATACATGTAAAATGTTGTGTACAATATTTGTAGAACCACAGGTAATTTCAGTCAGATTGTAATTTTGTCCTCCATGCAGTACTGCATTCACAAAGGCTAGTCATTTCCCTCCTTCCTAGAGGCCATCTACAGGCATACGACGTGTCATCACAAGGCAACTTAACGCCTACAAATTGCCTACAGAGTAAGGCCTTTTATTACGAACTTGGTGTAGAACGTTTTGTTCATTTTCAGGTTATATTTTTGATGTACTTTTTTCTTTTGAAGCGCTTTGCTTGCCCACGTTTTAAAAACATCGCTAAAAACGGTTTTGTTGACTTACCTTACTAAAAAGCTGAATGTAAAAGTGGATTCCTCGGATTTTATTGAAGAATATTTTTTTATAGAAGAAAAACTGTTGTGTATTTGTAAAAGTAAAATTATGATGGGTAGTTAAAACGTTAATGAAGGGTAATGTAGACTAAGTTAGTAATAATAATAAAATGTAGGTATAAAACCCAAGGTGTAAACAACAAACAATGAAAAAATAAGAACTTAATATAAAATATCAATAAAAACTAAACAAAAACACAATTTTCAAAATATTTCGGCCTCTTCTATGAGGCCGTCATCAGTTGAGTGACAGTTATGACAGTTAAAGACTATTTACAGAAAAAAAATATAAAAAAAATAAAATAATGATATTTACAATATTAATGTGTGATGATGATGATGATGATGATGATGATGATGATGATGATGATGATGATGATGATGATGATGATGATGATGATGAGTCAATCGGTCGAGTTATGTCTGTCAGTGTTGTCTGTTGAGTCCGGGTCCATAGTGTGCGCCAAGTGACCAGATGTATGATGTCTCCCAGGTCCTCAGTTCTATGTCGGTCAATGGTGGAGTAAATGACTTAATGATACGCACAGTGAAGCAGTCGTTAAAGAGTTGATTGTGGAGGCGAGTGTGAGTGGAGATGGGCAGGATGTTGTTTTGTGTAGTGTCTGAAGTGTGTCTGTGTTGGTTCATGCGGATGTGTAATGCGTTTTTAGTTTCACCTATGTAGAATGCCGGGCAATGTCGGCATTCTAATAGGTAAATGCAGTTATTAGTTTTGCAATTTGTGTTGGATTGTGTTCTGTATGTGTTTGTTGTGTGGTGTGTGTTGATGTGTGTGTCTGTATTGATTAAAATGCATGTTTTACAGCGAGGCCGTCGGCATGGGGAGGTGCCACTGGTGTATGAGTTTGAGTTTGGGATGATGTGAGAACGTTGTTTTGTTTTGTTGAGTGTGCATCTAAGGTTTCTATTTTGTCTCTAGCAAATTTGAGGAGTGTTGGGTAGTAGGTGTTGAGTTTCATTGTTTTGTCTGAGAATGGGTAAATTGTCATTGATCAGTGTTTTAAGTTTGTGGCTACCATGAAAGTATGTTGTGACAAGTCGTGTTTGGTTTTTGGAGACGTCTGTATGTCTGTTTCTGTGGAATCTTGGTCTGTGGTGTATGTGTTTTTGTAGAAAATTATTTGGGTAGTCCCTGTTTAGTAAAGCTTTGTGGATGGTGTTGTGGTAGTCTTTGAGTGCATTTGGGTTATTGCAAATTCGACGGCCACGAAGTGAAAGTGAATAGGGAATGGATTTTTTGATGTGAGCGGGATGACAGCTGTTGAAGTGTAGATATTGTTGTTTGTTGGTCGGTTTGAAATGAACGGAAGTGTTAATATGGTTGCTGTTGTCAATGGTCAGGTCTACGTCTAGAAACGTGATTTTCCTGGATGAGATGTTATGGGTGAATTTTAATGAGCTGTGGTTGTTGAGTCGGTCTAAGAAATTGGTCAGCGTTTGTCGGTTGTGCGGCCAGATCATGAAAATGTCGTCAATGAATCTCTTCCACACAAGAGGTTTCATAGGTTCCGAGGCTAAGAAGTTGGTTTCCATGGTTGTCATAAATAGGTTAGCATAGCTCGGAGCCATCCGAGTCCCCATAGCTGTACCTTTCGTCTGTTGATAATATTGATTTTCAAAATGGAAGAAGTTATTTTTTAGTATTATTTCCGATAATTTAATAATGAAATCGGTTGACTGTTGATGAGGTGAAGGACGGGTATTCAAATGAGTTCGAAGAGATGATAGGCCTGCGTCATGTGGGATGTTGGTGTAAAGAGAGACGACATCTATGGTTACGAGTAGAAGATTTATATTATCAGGTAGTTGTAGGGAATTTATAATTTCGAGAAAGTGATTAGTATCTTTGATGTATGATGGTGAATTTTTCACAAGTGGTTTGAGATGATAGTCGATAAAGGCGGAAATGCGTTCGGTTGGGGCATCGTAGGATGCTACAATTGGTCGGCCTGGGTTATTGGTTTTGTGTATCTTTGGTAGCATATAAAAATGGGGGGTCCTTGGATGGCTTGGGAGCATTAGCTGCATGTCAGCCTCAGATAGACCCTCTGTTTCCCCGTCTGTGTGCAAGAGGTCCCAAATGGCTTCCACGATCTGGTCGCACGGGTCACTTGGTGCGACAGAGTAAGATGTCGTGTCGGTTAGTTGTCTTAGTCCTTCGGTCACATAGTCGGATTTTTCCATTATAACTGTGGCAGAGCCTTTATCAGCTGGTAGGATAATAATGTTGTCATTGTTTTTTAGTTTTTTTAATGAGTCTTTTTCTCCGGGTGTTAGGTTTTGTCTGGGCTCTTGTAGGCTGTTTATGTATCGATCATCTGACAGTTTAGCAAGGATATTGCTTATGAAGATTTCTATAGGATGATTTGGAGGGAGTGCGGGTGGTTCGTTTTGCGCATTGGGTTTAAATTGTTGAAGTGCTGCATGGGTTGTGTTAATGGTTTGATTTTGACGCGTTTGCCAATAATGTTTCCATTTTAGTTTTCGGCCGAAGCGGACAAAGTCATTTACTAATTTGATTCGGTTAAATTTTTCGGTGGGGCAAAATGATAGTCCTTTATTTAGGACAGATTTATCAGAAGGAGATAGTTGTAGTGTGGATAGATTGACTATTGTATCTGGGTAACTGTTTTGTTCTAGTTGTATCTGAGGTGGAGCGGGTATACCGAAAATATTTGAAAGATTTGTTGGTGTTAGATTGAAGTTAGCCGGTACATTGTTAAGGTGAAATTGAATCGGTAAGTTTATATTGTTTTGTCTATAGTAGTTTTGTAGTTCTGTTAGTTTTTTAGATAGCCTTTGGTTATCTGAGAAGAGTTTGTTTTTTGCATTAAATAAAATGTTTTGGATATTAATGAATAGATGTGGGTAAGCGATAAGACTTATGGTTAGGAGATCATTAAGGTTATTTTTGTGATGGGTACAAAGTTTAAAGTATTCGTTATGAAGTACATGCGTAGTATGAAGAGCGTTTAGGTAGTTAGTAGTTAAGTAAAGGATATATGAATATAATTTGCAATATTCCGCTAAACAATTCTTGTCGTGCTATTCAAAATGCAGACTCGTGCACCGCCCGCCCGCCCGCATAAAAACATGCAACAAGCAAGCAATACAAGCAAAGCAATCTTAAATAACAAGCAAGAAAACTTATCGACACGTGTTTCGCCTCTGAACGAGGCATCCTCGGGATGTGTTGCTAGCCCGGCTTCTCCGCAGCAACTGATGTGTTGCTCGCCCAGCCGCTCCGCAGCAACTGATGTTGTTCGCCCGGCGGCTCGTCACTAGCTGCTGAGCTGTCGGGCGAACAACATCAGTTGCTGCGGAGCGGCTGGGCGAGCAACACATCAGTTGCTGCGGAGAAGCCGGGCTAGCAACACATCCCGAGGATGCCTCGTTCAGAGGCGAAACACGTGTCGATAAGTTTTCTTGCTTGTTATTTAAGATTGCTTTGCTTGTATTGCTTGCTTGTTGCATGTTTTTATGCGGGCGGGCGGGCGGTGCACGAGTCTGCATTTTGAATAGCACGACAAGAATTGTTTAGCGGAATATTGCAAATTATATTCATATATCCTTTACTTAACTACTAACTACCTAAACGCTCTTCATACTACGCATGTACTTCATAACGAATACTTTAAACTTTGTACCCATCACAAAAATAAGCGCTGGCTTATTGGGCAAACCTTAGCAATAAAACTGCCTGAGGCATATTCACAATGAAATAATCAATTTATAATTATAATTTATTAATTTTCCCATTTTTGTTATTATTGAATTATTATTATTTAAAGAATATACCTACTAAGATGAACGAATAAAATTAAGTATGCATTGTATGCATTATTTAAGACTGTGACGTGGAATAATATTTACCAATGAAATGTCCTAAGTCTTAATAGTCAATAATTTCAACACGTGTTTTACCTTTGGACAGAGTATCATCAAGAATGTGTTGTTTAGACTCTGATTGTTGTCGCAAATTTATTCAAAATTGTAGGTTTCTTTTTTTGATGAAATCTTTTAGGTACATGAACACTTTCATTATATTACCAATTAGCTTCCCAGGCTAAGTATGTTGTAATTTAACCTGTGGTAACATAGCGTAGACTTAGCAACAATTTACAATACATGTAAAATGTTGTGTACAATATTTGTAGAACCACAGGTAATTTCAGTCAGATTGTAATTTTGTCCTCCATGCAGTACTGCATTCACAAAGGCTAGTCATTTCCCTCCTTCCTAGAGGCCATCTACAGGCATACGACGTGTCATCACAAGGCAACTTAACGCCTACAAATTGCCTACAGAGTAAGGCCTTTTATTACGAACTTGGTGTAGAACGTTTTGTTCATTTTCAGGTTATATTTTTGATGTACTTTTTTCTTTTGAAGCGCTTTGCTTGCCCACGTTTTAAAAACATCGCTAAAAACGGTTTTGTTGACTTACCTTACTAAAAAGCTGAATGTAAAAGTGGATTCCTCGGATTTTATTGAAGAATATTTTTTTATAGAAGAAAAACTGTTGTGTATTTGTAAAAGTAAAATTATGATGGGTAGTTAAAACGTTAATGAAGGGTAATGTAGACTAAGTTAGTAATAATAATAAAATGTAGGTATAAAACCCAAGGTGTAAACAACAAACAATGAAAAAATAAGAACTTAATATAAAATATCAATAAAAACTAAACAAAAACACAATTTTCAAAATATTTCGGCCTCTTCTATGAGGCCGTCATCAGTTGAGTGACAGTTATGACAGTTAAAGACTATTTACAGAAAAAAAATATAAAAAAAATAAAATAATGATATTTACAATATTAATGTGTGATGATGATGATGATGATGATGATGATGATGATGATGATGATGATGATGATGATGATGATGATGATGATGATGAGTCAATCGGTCGAGTTATGTCTGTCAGTGTTGTCTGTTGAGTCCGGGTCCATAGTGTGCGCCAAGTGACCAGATGTATGATGTCTCCCAGGTCCTCAGTTCTATGTCGGTCAATGGTGGAGTAAATGACTTAATGATACGCACAGTGAAGCAGTCGTTAAAGAGTTGATTGTGGAGGCGAGTGTGAGTGGAGATGGGCAGGATGTTGTTTTGTGTAGTGTCTGAAGTGTGTCTGTGTTGGTTCATGCGGATGTGTAATGCGTTTTTAGTTTCACCTATGTAGAATGCCGGGCAATGTCGGCATTCTAATAGGTAAATGCAGTTATTAGTTTTGCAATTTGTGTTGGATTGTGTTCTGTATGTGTTTGTTGTGTGGTGTGTGTTGATGTGTGTGTCTGTATTGATTAAAATGCATGTTTTACAGCGAGGCCGTCGGCATGGGGAGGTGCCACTGGTGTATGAGTTTGAGTTTGGGATGATGTGAGAACGTTGTTTTGTTTTGTTGAGTGTGCATCTAAGGTTTCTATTTTGTCTCTAGCAAATTTGAGGAGTGTTGGGTAGTAGGTGTTGAGTTTCATTGTTTTGTCTGAGAATGGGTAAATTGTCATTGATCAGTGTTTTAAGTTTGTGGCTACCATGAAAGTATGTTGTGACAAGTCGTGTTTGGTTTTTGGAGACGTCTGTATGTCTGTTTCTGTGGAATCTTGGTCTGTGGTGTATGTGTTTTTGTAGAAAATTATTTGGGTAGTCCCTGTTTAGTAAAGCTTTGTGGATGGTGTTGTGGTAGTCTTTGAGTGCATTTGGGTTATTGCAAATTCGACGGCCACGAAGTGAAAGTGAATAGGGAATGGATTTTTTGATGTGAGCGGGATGACAGCTGTTGAAGTGTAGATATTGTTGTTTGTTGGTCGGTTTGAAATGAACGGAAGTGTTAATATGGTTGCTGTTGTCAATGGTCAGGTCTACGTCTAGAAACGTGATTTTCCTGGATGAGATGTTATGGGTGAATTTTAATGAGCTGTGGTTGTTGAGTCGGTCTAAGAAATTGGTCAGCGTTTGTCGGTTGTGCGGCCAGATCATGAAAATGTCGTCAATGAATCTCTTCCACACAAGAGGTTTCATAGGTTCCGAGGCTAAGAAGTTGGTTTCCATGGTTGTCATAAATAGGTTAGCATAGCTCGGAGCCATCCGAGTCCCCATAGCTGTACCTTTCGTCTGTTGATAATATTGATTTTCAAAATGGAAGAAGTTATTTTTTAGTATTATTTCCGATAATTTAATAATGAAATCGGTTGACTGTTGATGAGGTGAAGGACGGGTATTCAAATGAGTTCGAAGAGATGATAGGCCTGCGTCATGTGGGATGTTGGTGTAAAGAGAGACGACATCTATGGTTACGAGTAGAAGATTTATATTATCAGGTAGTTGTAGGGAATTTATAATTTCGAGAAAGTGATTAGTATCTTTGATGTATGATGGTGAATTTTTCACAAGTGGTTTGAGATGATAGTCGATAAAGGCGGAAATGCGTTCGGTTGGGGCATCGTAGGATGCTACAATTGGTCGGCCTGGGTTATTGGTTTTGTGTATCTTTGGTAGCATATAAAAATGGGGGGTCCTTGGATGGCTTGGGAGCATTAGCTGCATGTCAGCCTCAGATAGACCCTCTGTTTCCCCGTCTGTGTGCAAGAGGTCCCAAATGGCTTCCACGATCTGGTCGCACGGGTCACTTGGTGCGACAGAGTAAGATGTCGTGTCGGTTAGTTGTCTTAGTCCTTCGGTCACATAGTCGGATTTTTCCATTATAACTGTGGCAGAGCCTTTATCAGCTGGTAGGATAATAATGTTGTCATTGTTTTTTAGTTTTTTTAATGAGTCTTTTTCTCCGGGTGTTAGGTTTTGTCTGGGCTCTTGTAGGCTGTTTATGTATCGATCATCTGACAGTTTAGCAAGGATATTGCTTATGAAGATTTCTATAGGATGATTTGGAGGGAGTGCGGGTGGTTCGTTTTGCGCATTGGGTTTAAATTGTTGAAGTGCTGCATGGGTTGTGTTAATGGTTTGATTTTGACGCGTTTGCCAATAATGTTTCCATTTTAGTTTTCGGCCGAAGCGGACAAAGTCATTTACTAATTTGATTCGGTTAAATTTTTCGGTGGGGCAAAATGATAGTCCTTTATTTAGGACAGATTTATCAGAAGGAGATAGTTGTAGTGTGGATAGATTGACTATTGTATCTGGGTAACTGTTTTGTTCTAGTTGTATCTGAGGTGGAGCGGGTATACCGAAAATATTTGAAAGATTTGTTGGTGTTAGATTGAAGTTAGCCGGTACATTGTTAAGGTGAAATTGAATCGGTAAGTTTATATTGTTTTGTCTATAGTAGTTTTGTAGTTCTGTTAGTTTTTTAGATAGCCTTTGGTTATCTGAGAAGAGTTTGTTTTTTGCATTAAATAAAATGTTTTGGATATTAATGAATAGATGTGGGTAAGCGATAAGACTTATGGTTAGGAGATCATTAAGGTTATTTTTGTGATGGGTACAAAGTTTAAAGTATTCGTTATGAAGTACATGCGTAGTATGAAGAGCGTTTAGGTAGTTAGTAGTTAAGTAAAGGATATATGAATATAATTTGCAATATTCCGCTAAACAATTCTTGTCGTGCTATTCAAAATGCAGACTCGTGCACCGCCCGCCCGCCCGCATAAAAACATGCAACAAGCAAGCAATACAAGCAAAGCAATCTTAAATAACAAGCAAGAAAACTTATCGACACGTGTTTCGCCTCTGAACGAGGCATCCTCGGGATGTGTTGCTAGCCCGGCTTCTCCGCAGCAACTGATGTGTTGCTCGCCCAGCCGCTCCGCAGCAACTGATGTTGTTCGCCCGACAGCTCGACTAGCTGCTGAGCTGTCGGGCGAACAACATCAGTTGCTGCGGAGCGGCTGGGCGAGCAACACATCAGTTGCTGCGGAGAAGCCGGGCTAGCAACACATCCCGAGGATGCCTCGTTCAGAGGCGAAACACGTGTCGATAAGTTTTCTTGCTTGTTATTTAAGATTGCTTTGCTTGTATTGCTTGCTTGTTGCATGTTTTTATGCGGGCGGGCGGGCGGTGCACGAGTCTGCATTTTGAATAGCACGACAAGAATTGTTTAGCGGAATATTGCAAATTATATTCATATATCCTTTACTTAACTACTAACTACCTAAACGCTCTTCATACTACGCATGTACTTCATAACGAATACTTTAAACTTTGTACCCATCACAAAAATAACCTTAATGATCTCCTAACCATAAGTCTTATCGCTTACCCACATCTATTCATTAATATCCAAAACATTTTATTTAATGCAAAAAACAAACTCTTCTCAGATAACCAAAGGCTATCTAAAAAACTAACAGAACTACAAAACTACTATAGACAAAACAATATAAACTTACCGATTCAATTTCACCTTAACAATGTACCGGCTAACTTCAATCTAACACCAACAAATCTTTCAAATATTTTCGGTATACCCGCTCCACCTCAGATACAACTAGAACAAAACAGTTACCCAGATACAATAGTCAATCTATCCACACTACAACTATCTCCTTCTGATAAATCTGTCCTAAATAAAGGACTATCATTTTGCCCCACCGAAAAATTTAACCGAATCAAATTAGTAAATGACTTTGTCCGCTTCGGCCGAAAACTAAAATGGAAACATTATTGGCAAACGCGTCAAAATCAAACCATTAACACAACCCATGCAGCACTTCAACAATTTAAACCCAATGCGCAAAACGAACCACCCGCACTCCCTCCAAATCATCCTATAGAAATCTTCATAAGCAATATCCTTGCTAAACTGTCAGATGATCGATACATAAACAGCCTACAAGAGCCCAGACAAAACCTAACACCCGGAGAAAAAGACTCATTAAAAAAACTAAAAAACAATGACAACATTATTATCCTACCAGCTGATAAAGGCTCTGCCACAGTTATAATGGAAAAATCCGACTATGTGACCGAAGGACTAAGACAACTAACCGACACGACATCTTACTCTGTCGCACCAAGTGACCCGTGCGACCAGATCGTGGAAGCCATTTGGGACCTCTTGCACACAGACGGGGAAACAGAGGGTCTATCTGAGGCTGACATGCAGCTAATGCTCCCAAGCCATCCAAGGACCCCCCATTTTTATATGCTACCAAAGATACACAAAACCAATAACCCAGGCCGACCAATTGTAGCATCCTACGATGCCCCAACCGAACGCATTTCCGCCTTTATCGACTATCATCTCAAACCACTTGTGAAAAATTCACCATCATACATCAAAGATACTAATCACTTTCTCGAAATTATAAATTCCCTACAACTACCTGATAATATAAATCTTCTACTCGTAACCATAGATGTCGTCTCTCTTTACACCAACATCCCACATGACGCAGGCCTATCATCTCTTCGAACTCATTTGAATACCCGTCCTTCACCTCATCAACAGTCAACCGATTTCATTATTAAATTATCGGAAATAATACTAAAAAATAACTTCTTCCATTTTGAAAATCAATATTATCAACAGACGAAAGGTACAGCTATGGGGACTCGGATGGCTCCGAGCTATGCTAACCTATTTATGACAACCATGGAAACCAACTTCTTAGCCTCGGAACCTATGAAACCTCTTGTGTGGAAGAGATTCATTGACGACATTTTCATGATCTGGCCGCACAACCGACAAACGCTGACCAATTTCTTAGACCGACTCAACAACCACAGCTCATTAAAATTCACCCATAACATCTCATCCAGGAAAATCACGTTTCTAGACGTAGACCTGACCATTGACAACAGCAACCATATTAACACTTCCGTTCATTTCAAACCGACCAACAAACAACAATATCTACACTTCAACAGCTGTCATCCCGCTCACATCAAAAAATCCATTCCCTATTCACTTTCACTTCGTGGCCGTCGAATTTGCAATAACCCAAATGCACTCAAAGACTACCACAACACCATCCACAAAGCTTTACTAAACAGGGACTACCCAAATAATTTTCTACAAAAACACATACACCACAGACCAAGATTCCACAGAAACAGACATACAGACGTCTCCAAAAACCAAACACGACTTGTCACAACATACTTTCATGGTAGCCACAAACTTAAAACACTGATCAATGACAATTTACCCATTCTCAGACAAAACAATGAAACTCAACACCTACTACCCAACACTCCTCAAATTTGCTAGAGACAAAATAGAAACCTTAGATGCACACTCAACAAAACAAAACAACGTTCTCACATCATCCCAAACTCAAACTCATACACCAGTGGCACCTCCCCATGCCGACGGCCTCGCTGTAAAACATGCATTTTAATCAATACAGACACACACATCAACACACACCACACAACAAACACATACAGAACACAATCCAACACAAATTGCAAAACTAATAACTGCATTTACCTATTAGAATGCCGACATTGCCCGGCATTCTACATAGGTGAAACTAAAAACGCATTACACATCCGCATGAACCAACACAGACACACTTCAGACACTACACAAAACAACATCCTGCCCATCTCCACTCACACTCGCCTCCACAATCAACTCTTTAACGACTGCTTCACTGTGCGTATCATTAAGTCATTTACTCCACCATTGACCGACATAGAACTGAGGACCTGGGAGACATCATACATCTGGTCACTTGGCGCACACTATGGACCCGGACTCAACAGACAACACTGACAGACATAACTCGACCGATTGACTCATCATCATCATCATCATCATCATCATCATCATCATCATCATCATCATCATCATCATCATCATCATCATCATCACACATTAATATTGTAAATATCATTATTTTATTTTTTTTATATTTTTTTTCTGTAAATAGTCTTTAACTGTCATAACTGTCACTCAACTGATGACGGCCTCATAGAAGAGGCCGAAATATTTTGAAAATTGTGTTTTTGTTTAGTTTTTATTGATATTTTATATTAAGTTCTTATTTTTTCATTGTTTGTTGTTTACACCTTGGGTTTTATACCTACATTTTATTATTATTACTAACTTAGTCTACATTACCCTTCATTAACGTTTTAACTACCCATCATAATTTTACTTTTACAAATACACAACAGTTTTTCTTCTATAAAAAAATATTCTTCAATAAAATCCGAGGAATCCACTTTTACATTCAGCTTTTTAGTAAGGTAAGTCAACAAAACCGTTTTTAGCGATGTTTTTAAAACGTGGGCAAGCAAAGCGCTTCAAAAGAAAAAAGTACATCAAAAATATAACCTGAAAATGAACAAAACGTTCTACACCAAGTTCGTAATAAAAGGCCTTACTCTGTAGGCAATTTGTAGGCGTTAAGTTGCCTTGTGATGACACGTCGTATGCCTGTAGATGGCCTCTAGGAAGGAGGGAAATGACTAGCCTTTGTGAATGCAGTACTGCATGGAGGACAAAATTACAATCTGACTGAAATTACCTGTGGTTCTACAAATATTGTACACAACATTTTACATGTATTGTAAATTGTTGCTAAGTCTACGCTATGTTACCACAGGTTAAATTACAACATACTTAGCCTGGGAAGCTAATTGGTAATATAATGAAAGTGTTCATGTACCTAAAAGATTTCATCAAAAAAAGAAACCTACAATTTTGAATAAATTTGCGACAACAATCAGAGTCTAAACAACACATTCTTGATGATACTCTGTCCAAAGGTAAAACACGTGTTGAAATTATTGACTATTAAGACTTAGGACATTTCATTGGTAAATATTATTCCACGTCACAGTCTTAAATAATGCATACAATGCATACTTAATTTTATTCGTTCATCTTAGTAGGTATATTCTTTAAATAATAATAATTCAATAATAACAAAAATGGGAAAATTAATAAATTATAATTATAAATTGATTATTTCATTGTGAATATGCCTCAGGCAGTTTTATTGCTAAGGTTTGCCCAATAAGCCAGCGCTTATTTTTGTGATGGGTACAAAGTTTAAAGTATTCGTTATGAAGTACATGCGTAGTATGAAGAGCGTTTAGGTAGTTAGTAGTTAAGTAAAGGATATATGAATATAATTTGCAATATTCCGCTAAACAATTCTTGTCGTGCTATTCAAAATGCAGACTCGTGCACCGCCCGCCCGCCCGCATAAAAACATGCAACAAGCAAGCAATACAAGCAAAGCAATCTTAAATAACAAGCAAGAAAACTTATCGACACGTGTTTCGCCTCTGAACGAGGCATCCTCGGGATGTGTTGCTAGCCCGGCTTCTCCGCAGCAACTGATGTGTTGCTCGCCCAGCCGCTCCGCAGCAACTGATGTTGTTCGCCCGACAGCTCAGCAGCTAGTGACGAGCCGCCGGGCGAACAACATCAGTTGCTGCGGAGCGGCTGGGCGAGCAACACATCAGTTGCTGCGGAGAAGCCGGGCTAGCAACACATCCCGAGGATGCCTCGTTCAGAGGCGAAACACGTGTCGATAAGTTTTCTTGCTTGTTATTTAAGATTGCTTTGCTTGTATTGCTTGCTTGTTGCATGTTTTTATGCGGGCGGGCGGGCGGTGCACGAGTCTGCATTTTGAATAGCACGACAAGAATTGTTTAGCGGAATATTGCAAATTATATTCATATATCCTTTACTTAGTGATGGACTTCCGCAAGGTAACGCCTATTTCAATTAATCATTAGTTAGTAGTTATTATATTAGGTCTCAGTATTGGAGGAATAGCATTAAGTCCTATTTTGGGAATTAATCCTTTGGGTGCAGCGCCGATTTCTAGACATTTTCCAAGATATTGCAAATGTGTATAGTATTTTCCTAGTTTCAGGGCATCATTTTTTATTTTATTTAGTATTTCTTTCATGGAGGTTGGTTGGTTTGTGGTGAAAATAGGTTGATTCGTAGTACAAATAAAGGTCGTTAAAAAGTTTGTCTATGTTTTGAATTTGTCAAGGTTTCAGTGTGACAGCTCTTAGGAGAGATATTTTAGGTTAATGGATAAGGAATTAAATCGGAAATCAGATTAAAGCGCTTGATAAGAAAGCTGTCGAAGGCGAAGAAGAGTTATGACAGTTAAAGACTATTTACAGAAAAAAAATATAAAAAAAATAAAATAATGATATTTACAATATTAATGTGTGATGATGATGATGATGATGATGATGATGATGATGATGATGATGATGATGATGATGATGATGATGATGATGATGATGATGATGATGATGATGATGATGATGATGATGATGATGATGATGATGATGATGATGATGATGATGATGATGATGATGATGATGATGAGTCAATCGGTCGAGTCTGTATTGATTAAAATGCATGTTTTACAGCGAGGCCGTCGGCATGGGGAGGTGCCACTGGTGTATGAGTTTGAGTTTGGGATGATGTGAGAACGTTGTTTTGTTTTGTTGAGTGTGCATCTAAGGTTTCTATTTTGTCTATAGCAAATTTGAGGAGTGTTGGGTAGTAGGTGTTGAGTTTCATTGTTTTGTCTGAGAATGGGTAAATTGTCATTGATCAGTGTTTTAAGTTTGTGGCTACCATGAAAGTATGTTGTGACAAGTCGTGTTTGGTTTTTGGAGACGTCTGTATGTCTGTTTCTGTGGAATCTTGGTCTGTGGTGTATGTGTTTTTGTAGAAAATTATTTGGGTAGTCCCTGTTTAGTAAAGCTTTGTGGATGGTGTTGTGGTAGTCTTTGAGTGCATTTGGGTTATTGCAAATTCGACGGCCACGAAGTGAAAGTGAATAGGGAATGGATTTTTTGATGTGAGCGGGATGACAGCTGTTGAAGTGTAGATATTGTTATTGACTAAGACAACTAACCGACACGACATCTTACTCTGTCGCACCAAGTGACCCGTGCGACCAGATCGTGGAAGCCATTTGGGACCTCTTGCACACAGACGGGGAAACAGAGGGTCTATCTGAGGCTGACATGCAGCTAATGCTCCCAAGCCATCCAAGGACCCCCCATTTTTATATGCTACCAAAGATACACAAAACCAATAACCCAGGCCGACCAATTGTAGCATCCTACGATGCCCCAACCGAACGCATTTCCGCCTTTATCGACTATCATCTCAAACCACTTGTGAAAAATTCACCATCATACATCAAAGATACTAATCACTTTCTCGAAATTATAAATTCCCTACAACTACCTGATAATATAAATCTTCTACTCGTAACCATAGATGTCGTCTCTCTTTACACCAACATCCCACATGACGCAGGCCTATCATCTCTTCGAACTCATTTGAATACCCGTCCTTCACCTCATCAACAGTCAACCGATTTCATTATTAAATTATCGGAAATAATACTAAAAAATAACTTCTTCCATTTTGAAAATCAATATTATCAACAGACGAAAGGTACAGCTATGGGGACTCGGATGGCTCCGAGCTATGCTAACCTATTTATGACAACCATGGAAACCAACTTCTTAGCCTCGGAACCTATGAAACCTCTTGTGTGGAAGAGATTCATTGACGACATTTTCATGATCTGGCCGCACAACCGACAAACGCTGACCAATTTCTTAGACCGACTCAACAACCACAGCTCATTAAAATTCACCCATAACATCTCATCCAGGAAAATCACGTTTCTAGACGTAGACCTGACCATTGACAACAGCAACCATATTAACACTTCCGTTCATTTCAAACCGACCAACAAACAACAATATCTACACTTCAACAGCTGTCATCCCGCTCACATCAAAAAATCCATTCCCTATTCACTTTCACTTCGTGGCCGTCGAATTTGCAATAACCCAAATGCACTCAAAGACTACCACAACACCATCCACAAAGCTTTACTAAACAGGGACTACCCAAATAATTTTCTACAAAAACACATACACCACAGACCAAGATTCCACAGAAACAGACATACAGACGTCTCCAAAAACCAAACACGACTTGTCACAACATACTTTCATGGTAGCCACAAACTTAAAACACTGATCAATGACAATTTACCCATTCTCAGACAAAACAATGAAACTCAACACCTACTACCCAACACTCCTCAAATTTGCTATAGACAAAATAGAAACCTTAGATGCACACTCAACAAAACAAAACAACGTTCTCACATCATCCCAAACTCAAACTCATACACCAGTGGCACCTCCCCATGCCGACGGCCTCGCTGTAAAACATGCATTTTAATCAATACAGACACACACATCAACACACACCACACAACAAACACATACAGAACACAATCCAACACAAATTGCAAAACTAATAACTGCATTTACCTATTAGAATGCCGACATTGCCCGGCATTCTACATAGGTGAAACTAAAAACGCATTACACATCCGCATGAACCAACACAGACACACTTCAGACACTACACAAAACAACATCCTGCCCATCCCCACTCACACTCGCCTCCACAATCAACTCTTTAACGACTGCTTCACTGTGCGTATCATTAAGTCATTTACTCCACCATTGACCGACATAGAACTGAGGACCTGGGAGACATCATACATCTGGTCACTTGGCGCACACTATGGACCCGGACTCAACAGACAACACTGACAGACATAACTCGACCGATTGACTCATCATCATCATCATCATCATCATCATCATCATCATCATCATCATCATCATCATCATCATCATCATCACACATTAATATTGTAAATATCATTATTTTATTTTTTTTTATTTTTTTTCTGTAAATAGTCTTTAACTGTCATAACTGTCACTCAACTGATGACGGCCTCATAGAAGAGGCCGAAATATTTTGAAAATTGTGTTTTTGTTTAGTTTTTATTGATATAAGTAATATTTAAAGAAAATAAAAGGCTAAATATAGCAATTATATCTTTATTTATATTAATATAAAATACAAACTAAACTAGAGCCAACGAGAGATGGCACCTATGACGTTTAAATGCCTACCAAGTTTCATATTTGTTTATGGGTAAGGCCCAGAACAGACGGTGACACGCAACTGCAACGAAACCCTTTTGAAATTATTGGTTTGAAACCAGTTTCAATCGTTTTCCACACACGCCGCAACCTCCCTCACAATCATTTCGGTGTTCTTTGAGAACAGCCGTCAGCAAAATGTGTAGTTCAAGTGAAGAATAAGTTGTGGTTATGTAGGTATTTGTATCTTCGACAAGGAAAAAAGGCGTAAAAGAAGAACTATGTGGATACATCCCTACATTGAGAAGAATATTGATTTAGGACCCTATCCTTCACTTTTATCTTTAAAAAAATATTAAAATAATTACTTTTTCACATCTCGGATATTTTGTTGTACCGAAAAGACGCCAAAGTCGATGAAACGCAAACACTAGTTTCCTGCACGCCGGTTTCAAACCAACTGATTTGCATTGCGTTTCAAACCGGTTTCTAAATAGTCGTGCCATGTGCGGTCTCTCTTAGGTGTCTATGGCAGAAACTCAAATGAAACTCTAAAGTAACCAAAGGTTGCAGTTTCGTTGCAGTTGCATTTCACCGTCTGTTCTGGGCCTTAGTGTCACTAAAATAATCTAATACTTCATTGTTGCTGGCAGTGAAAAGTGACGTATCACTCGTTTCGATCATTCTTTTTCGATTTTATAAAGACTCTATAGCAAAAGTGTCTAATTTTTTCAAAACTCAAGGGATCATGAGGAATGTTAGTGGCTGAATGGTAATCAATAAATAACGGGTTCTACTCTCCTTAATCGTACGGCTCCGTCTATTTACAAACTATATCTTTTTATAATTAAGAAATTGTAAACCAGTTTACTAGATTTTATGGCTGCTTTGTTAATCATCTTGATGAAAACCACTTGTACACTGTTTACACAAAATTTACTAAACTATAGGTACTTTTACCCCAACCGGTTTCAAAATTCAATTCATTTTCAAGGGCTTAACAACTCAATTTTTTTTTTTTTTTGTGTTCAAGTGGTTTTCATCAAGATTCTCTCGTTGGCTCTTCTATAGAAGGGTATATGCTGACCAAATTAGTGACATACTGAAAAAGGGCAATGTCAAAAGTACCCGGAATAGGACAGTTTGTGTAACTACTAGATTGATGGATGGGGAATAGGCGAAAGATGTGTGTCAGGATCGTCGCAGATGGAAATCTGTAGTTTCTGCCTAGCCATCTGGGAGACAGGCGTGAGCATGTATGTATGTAATAGTACCTAAACTTAAGAAGGTCCAGCACCCAGTATGTATACCGATACGTATTAAAGTTAACTAAACTATTTTAAAGTTAGAAACTTGTATCTCGAGTTCTGAGCTACAAGTTACTGCAAATTAGAAAAACTAAATTGCAAAATCTGTGCGATATAACTTTTTAATAGGAAAATTGGAATGAATGGAAATTCTAATACCAAAACTATCAAAAATATATTTGTTTTAAACGTAATGATAGTATTGTATCAAAATAATTGGTATTCTGATTTTCTACTTTGTATTCCGCTCCAAAATGCTACCAAAAAAAGCTATGAAATTGTTGAATAAATTGTGTGGTTTAGCATTTTAACACATCGTCACGACATATATTCTGGAGGTGGTATCAGAGGTATTTCCGAGGGGGAACTGTTACTACAACAGTCAACACTAACAACCGTTCAAACTCTTTTTACCGACGAATTTTACGTCCCAACGATAAATATAGGGTGAGCCTTATCGCCGCATGTACTTCTACCATAAATATGCACTCTTTTAAGGCGCGTTTAATAGTGTTTTCTTTCATCTTTCACTAAAAGACTCACAGTTGGTGGTAAAAAAGGAGTTTATGCTACAAGTGCGGTAACGAGGCAATAACTTACGAGGACGCTTTGAAACACGAACGAAGCGTAGTGTCTTTTGCCTCTTTCACATCCATCAATCATACAAGCTCTTCTATTCCGGGTTCTGTTTTGGTACTTTTGACTTTTCTCATTAAACATGAAAGTTTGAAACGTTCTGTAAATTATTTAATCATGTTTATGGTACCTCTTACATAAATTTTTGTACAAGTTTGGAGTCTTATTAGGCTAAAAAAGCGGCCAAGTGCGTGTTGGGCCACGCGCAATGTAGGGTTCCGTAGTTGCCCGGTACATATAAGTTGGTCTACCAAATACAGACCGCGCCAAACTTCTGATACCATACATTATAGGTGGCCAACCTGCGCGACCTGTACCCGTAAACCTGTAAAGCCTAGGCTACTTAGCTGTGATAGTTTTTCTATTAAATTGATTATTTATACTACTTCTGTGAATTTTTTCACATTTCTATAAACAACCGTTAAGCCGGCAGGGGGGGGAGGTCGCTCCACTGTAACTAAAATTTTCACTTTAAAGCTTAAAATTTCGCCAACAGATCTTTAAATCGAAAAATGGTTTTCAATGTTTTTGAACGGCCTATCCAACGATACCCCACACTATGGGATAGACGAGAGAAAAAAAATCATCCTCAGTTTACGTGTACGAGAGGTAAACTTAAAAAAAAATGTTTTCAAGATTTTATTTTACCATTTTGTCGGCGTAATTAATACTTATATCCATACCAAATTACAGCTTTCGAGTAATAGTCTCTGCGCTAAGCCGCGGACAGGACGGACATGGCAAACCTATAAAGGTTCCTTGTCGGACTCCGGAATCCTAAAAACGATATTTTTTATCCAATCCTCGATTTTGAAAATTCTGTTTATGCCAACGTCCTGCATACATAAAATCGTACGTGCGACGTTGCAATGATATCTGCCAATAGATAACCTGTCATGGTGGTATGTCTGTACATATTTATGAACATTTCAAGTACTTCATCACTTAGTGTAATGGTTTGAGCTTGTAGTTACTTGAAACTGTGAGTACGTGAGGAGATTTCTTCTAATTCCATTTTCATTTCTAGCAATCCAGTAAGAAAACTTGATAAAAACTTCACGCAATTTCACTATGAGCTTTCTTTGTTGGGTCTTACAAAAGAATAATTGTTGCATAGAATATAGTTAAACCAAGTTTTATGCACTTCAGTGCAGCGGAGAAACTTTTGAAACTGTTTTTTTTCAAGAACTTTTAGAGTTCTCTCATAAACAAAACGATTTTAGCGAAATTTAGATGACAGTCTGTCAGTGGGCGGCTGGGCCAAGTTTATATTTTGAATGTTTTTGGGGACGACTCTGCTGATTCAATTTGCTGAGATCATGACTGTCGATTGATTCAACGGACGATTTAACATGTTGAAACTAGGCTTTCAACGTACCTATTAACGACACAATCTGCTGAGTCTCAGCTCAGCAAATTTAATCAGTGGATTGTCAGCATAATTGTAACGTGAGTAATGAGTATGCACTTTCAGTAATGGTTCAAATATTCAATGTTTATTTAATTAGTATAAATACACAAGATTAAGCCCACGCTCGTATGTCTTTATGATTAAACTTACTATCGACAGTTTTTGGTTAGACGATTATTTTAACAGTTACTCTACTCTACCTTAAGGTGGTAGAGCTGATGCCGGGCTCTACTGTGGAGGTACCACCATCTTACTCGCAAATCCTCCCGAAGTTATTCGGGGGAGGGTAAGAGAACAGCTCTCAGGCAAAACCAGGCGGCCATCCCCAATTGCTGGGCCTGGTCGTGACGGGTAGCGGCGTCACTGGTGCAAGGGTTTCGGCCCCGCGCTCACCAACCCGCCTGCCCAGCGTGTGTGAGTATGGGCATTTCTTCCAGGAGGACCGCCAAGAGTGGCGAAATCCTGGAAAGGCCTATGTCCAGCAGTGGACGAAACAGGCTGATGGATGGATGGATGGATCTACCCTTGTAAACTAGGCATTAAAGGCAAACAGGCATATCAAAGTACAAGCGATAACGGCTATAGCCGTTTCCGCAGATAACAGGTATCATTAATAACAGTTTGACAACGACTGTTAATTGGCACAACACTTCAGTTAGTCATTAAACTGTTCATAGAAGCGTTAATATCAATAGCATGAGTGTTAGCTTAGAGATAGAATGGTGAAGGGTGACAATACGTCAATGGAGTCAGTAGACCTGAAACTACACTATTCAGTTATAGAGTTTCAGGGGTTGATAAGATCTATTAGAGGTCTACAAAACAATTCAAATTATTAAGACCACTTATGGTTTAATAATACTAACGTCTCGACTACTAATGGAGGTTCCCGTGGCTCTTTTCGAAATACGGCGGTACGGCTCACCTATCAAGCTGCGTGATAATCGTCGGTAGAGCGTGAGTGAACGAGTTTGGAGTGTAACTTGCATTTCACAGTCCATATTTGGAAACATCCCCTGCAGCCCTTGGAGGATTCATGTGGCGATGTCTTCGTACTCGTCTATAT
Organism: Ypsolopha scabrella; assembly: GCA_910592155.1. Lineage (NCBI taxonomy): Eukaryota > Metazoa > Arthropoda > Insecta > Lepidoptera > Ypsolophidae > Ypsolopha > Ypsolopha scabrella. Next base: position 8,192,268 of record OU342968.1, on the reverse strand, counting down.
ATGCAGCAGTTATTCCTTCTAACAAAATGGAATTTTTTCATTTTGGCTCCTTGCGTATTCTATAGAAAAGAAATGAAATGTTTCTTGCACGATTAAACAAATACAGCTAAAATATAAGGAGACTCTAATAGACTATATAAGACTCGGTAAGTGTTCAATTACCCTTTTTTGCAAAATACGAATAATGTTTTGTGTTAGAACAACCTCGAGTCTATTAGTGTATATATTCTAAAATCTCTGGATCTCGAAAAAAAAAACATACATCACCATTATGTTATAGACCATTGATTGACCTATAGTTGATGTACTTATTTAATAACCAACACTACGTAATGCCACAAATCCCGTGATTCAATAAAATATAATTAGTGTATTAAGTGAGTTTGAGTTTCCAACAACTATTAATTGGCGAGTCAATTTTTAAAGGAAAATGCCGAATCACATTTGTTATCGTTTTTATGTTAAAAGACAGTGAGTGGTAAAGCATGCTTTATGATTTTATAACAATTTCAATAATGTAAATAAATGTTATTAAATTAGGAAGATTCTATTTTTATTTTAGCAAAAATGTTTTGAACGTATTTACATTGTTGTGATTATTATAGAATCGTATACTATTTGCATCAGTTACAAATATCTAGTCCTCAACCAATATTAGTAAGAAAAGTGTTCTTAGTAAATATCGATACACTCACAGACATATAATTATTACTAAGTAGTAAACCAAACATAAGGATTAAATAGCGTGGCAAGTTTCCATACAAAAAATAAGCTACATTTAGGCTTCATGGTACGAAGAAACGTATAAAAATGGGTAGTTTTGGCTGGCTTATGTTTGGAACATATTTGATAATTCCTTAGCTAATCATTATTATATATTTGGTTTGGAAACAAGCAATATTTATATTTAAATATTTAAAGGTCCGTATAAAGCTAGATGCCCAACTTCAAATGAGCATATCACTTTGTGTAACTTGGTTAATCGGTATAGTAAAAATAATATATTATAGACAGTAGACTATATGGCTAATAGGCTAATCCTAGAAAAAATGCAAAATATTTAAGTTCGCTCGATAGAAAAAAATTACGAAGTTACCTCTAAATTTCACGTTTTTTGAGTGTTAAAGGACCTTTCTTTAATCAGAAAGCCTTGAATTTTTTATTAAAAATAAGTTAACAAATGACATCGTCGGCTCATCTTAGAATATTTGAAAATTGCATCTAGAAGCAGAGTTATTAAATAAAAACGCAGATTTTCGTGGGCGCGTGTTTCTTGGTGGTCGTAACAGCCACGGCTGAGAGCGTGCTATTTTAAACTAAAAGGAAACGTCGTAGAGTTCAGTTCTGATTGATGCAAAATGAGGTGCTCAATCTGACCTTATACGCAGCCTCAAAAGAGCCCGAAGTTCACGGAGCTAAAATTGCCATGCGACGACTCTATGCGTTTGTTTAATAAAAATGTTAGGTTAGGTTAGATCTTTTTTTTGAATTTTAGCTGGAGTATATACGTTTTCAGCAAGTTTAGGTATTTAGACTATACCTTTTCCGATCACTGAAGTCAGCAAGCCAGCATTATGTAGGTGTCATTTATACCCGATACACAAGGGAAACTGGCTATACTGATTTACGAGTGTCTCAGTGCCTTATATGAAAGTTTATGAGAATTAGAATCTTTGTTCAAATTTGAACCCCCATGGGGTAAGATGAGATACGTAGCTTGCGAAAATAATAGGGATGGTGATTTACGACGAAGTTTAAGAAATTTGATCCGAACTTGCAAAGACATACATTAGTAAATCAAATTATAAATTATAGGGATTTTGTTGATTAAGTTAACTAATTTTAAGGGATGAGTCTGGAAGTATACGATTTATTGTATTATATCATCTGTGACCTTGTTTAGATTATTAAAAATATTTCTTCAGGTGTATAATTATTTAGAAAGCTATTCGTGAATGACAAATTACTAGATATACCGCCTCTGTGTGGCAGGACAGAGTGGTAGAGCGCTCGCATGCTAACTCAGAAGTTAGTGCGGTGCACACTAATTTGTATTTGGCTGTTACCTGAGCCTAAAACAGCACAGAGCAAAACAGAGCCAGATTTTCGAGGGTTCTTTTGAAGAAGTTAGGACTTAGGATCCTAATATTTAAAAAAATATATATTTGGTTAATTGATCTTTTATCTAGATGATATACTTATAAACAATGTACTAAGATTTATACTTTTGAAAAAAAAAATGTCTTCCACCCTCTTTTGGTTTTCAAACGTTCGTCTCAAGAACGCGGCTAAGAGGTCAACTTTATTTTTTTTTTCATAAAATAGTTAATAGAAATATAAAGGTTTTCTACTTATATCCAAAATTTTGTTCCCTACAAAATATTTCAGTATTAGCTAAAAACCCTCTGATCTGCTGTTTTGCGCGTGATTATTAGTATTACGCGTCCTAGACAAATAGGTCGATTAGCTAACCAATAATCGCCTCTATCAAAAGCTAATAAAGTATTTGACATTGGCTTTTTTGTGTTGGACGGGTAATAACATTTTTTCCTAGCCTATGCCATACTCTTAAGCTATTTCAGTCGGTTGTGCCCGACGCACGGTGATAGGGCTGACTACCACCCATCTCGTTTGGGGCGTAATAATCATTGATGAAAAGTTCTAAGTGTGGAATGTGACTTACATTGCACAGTTCATTCTTCAAAATGCCTCTGACACCCTTGTCGATATGTATAATTTAATATTCAAGTCTCATTTACCTTCGTGCTGATTGAATTATCTTATTCACCATAAAAATACGAAAATCATTTCAGTAACTTTAGACCAAAGCTTGATCTACGAACTGAGAAAATCCCACGTTTTACAAAGATGAAGATATTATGAGGAATCAAATACTTTTTTAAGAATATCCTTCCATTTTATAGATCTGCTCTTATTTTGATGGTGTAGTAAGTACTAAGTTAACTATGTTACAATTACCAAAAATGTCTGTTATGGAATAATTGACATTAAAAAAACGTTCTCTTGTTGTTCAAACGAATCGTAAATTGCAATAATTGTGGATTATACGAGTATGTGGACATTGGATACACGCATTTTATGCAAAGCTTTTTGAAGAACAAAAAAATAAACAGCAAGCGGCACTGAGTCCGTTTGCCACGACGATGGTGCTATGTGCGTCCGTTACATCTTTGGTAGATAAAATTAAAAGGTTTTAATAATTAAATAATTTTATATAGAACTTTAAATGCAGTAAGCTTTCTAACGATTATTTTATTTGTTTCATTTTAAGTAAGTACGCATAGCTACAGACTTTCGTGTATCGGACACTCGTAGTCAGGTCTCACCGTACGGTAATTATTGTAAGTAGTAGTTTTATGAAAGGGTCGAGAGAAACAACGTGATATGTCCCATTATAAAGAAGGGCTAAAATAAATAGATATGTGTGAATCGACTTTTATTTTCGCTTCGTAAAGATCAGAGGTTAGCAAAAATGAACACAAAATCAAAATTAGACCAAGCAAAAATAAAAAAACTGTATGTTATGTAGTTATCTAAGGATAAGGCAAAAATAAAAATGAAACTGTTTAAATTATCCGCACAATATTTCAACCTTTCCTTACAATATGACAAAGCGTTCTTTTGCTGGACCATGTAGAAATAGACTGTTAGTTTGAAGGTGATTTATTCTAAAGAAAAGAGTAGGTAGTTTTCCCTAGCCGCTAGTGTAGCTAAGTAGGTACCCAATTAATTATTATTAATTAATTATTAAAAGGCAAAAAGTCATGTAATACATGACGCCCTAGACATAACTAGGTCGCAAGGTAGCAAAATAAAATAGACGGTGAATTGACCGTACCGCGCCATACCCTTATTTAATCAACGAATTTTTTGTGTAACTAATTAGTTCGTCGAAGTCATTTATTTATTAACTGTACATTTTCTTGGAAGAGTGATTGATCTCTCTTTCAATTTAGTAATCACTTTTACTGAAATACGGGAAATACTTCAGATTACTTTGAACTTCTAAGTTATTTGGAACTTGATTTATTTTTTCAGACAAAATGTTTCCGATTTATAATGTAGTCAAGGGGAATTATTTTCCATTGCTGTAAATAAAGTACAAAGTTCTGAGGGTTCCTTTGGGGTTACCGTGTGATCCCAAATCTTGAAATTCACAATAGAACACATGCCCAATTAGATCTGGTCATTTCGTTGGCCAGTTCAGAAGGTCCACATTGTTTTTAGGAGACCATCTCATTGTCATAGTGAGGCGTGGCAAAGAGCGATGGATCCATAGATAATACTTTTACCCAACAGCTACGAATCTTCGGATCATTAACGTTGCCTCCACCGAGCTTTCACGCACTCTGGTAGAAATTCTTCCCCCTTTCGTACCTCCCATAAGTTACACCAGGGATTCCAAAGACCTACGAAGAGTACAATTTATGGAAATGCATAAAAAATTGTGTTGCTTTAGCAATTGTACATTGTTGTTATTTACCATAAAGTTTTTAGGGTTCCGCACCCGTATTGTGGGGTGGTAAGGAACCCTTTGTGCGCGAGTCTGACTCGCACTTTGCCAAATATTTTCTGAGGGTTTCTTTCGTGCCTTACATCCATTTAGACCAGCTTATCCAAGTCTCTTTCTAACAGTGCAAGCACAGACTTTTATTCTAATATCCTCAGCCGCATAGCGCGCTGGCGCTCAAGAGGTTCTTTTTCTGTTTATCAGGGATTCTGAAAAACTTTCGACCTTCCGCTCCGTTCGTGAACTTGATCCGTTTTCTACTTGACCTGGATCTGTTTTTGTGACTAACAAATTTGAACACAACTTTGTTTAGTGATTCGAACTGTTGTCCGACACACATTGAAATTTTTTTTAAAGATTATTTTATTGGAATCTTGCTGTGCTGACTTAAAAGACCAATCTCGACACGTTGCTGAAGGCTAAGTTAACGTTTTTTGGTCAATTTTCACAGAAACAACAGTTATATTCAGATAAATTTCAGTGGTTTTTACCATTAGTTAAAGATCTAATGAAGGTCAGAAAATTAAACTACATACTTTACTGCATCTTTACGAGTATGCTATGCACTATACCGATCCACTTCCAAAACAAAGCGATTTAAAACAATTCACTTCCCCATATGGATTCATATAATACTATGAATATTTAAAATTTTTTAATCGTGCAAGTTCGAGCTTTCGGTGAGATTATGACTAAAAGGCGAGCGGCGACGAGAGAGGGGACAGAAGCTTAGTATTCGACTGATCGCCGTGCGCGTAAGTACTCCCGAAGAGTCCTGATGATGAGTCATAATCTCATCGAAAGCCCAACCTGTGCCTCCTTACACAGTTCAAAAAGTGAGTCCGCATGGATTTTAAATATTCATGATGTGAACTCATTCTAATTTTAATAAATGTATTTATAATACCTCCTCGTAACGACGTAAAGATGTATCTCACGTCGTTGCCTACTCTCCATTTTATATGGAAAAGCGGAATAAACTTTTACGAGTATGTATTTGCAAAAGACAAAAAAATCAAGTTTTTTTTTGTTTGAGCAGCAGCAGCACTACACTTTTGACCACATCCTGTATGGATGTATTATGTAATAGTATGTAACTAACTCACTTTTGACCAGTTTATTTTATGTTAAATAATTTTTTCATGTTTTATCAATACATTAAAGACGCAGCAGCTTATCCTACCAACGTATCTTGGTCGTGTCTTTGCAGCAAAAATCCGCTCAAAATAGTTTTGTGAACGGATTTTTATCGACATATCGATATTGACAGGATCGGCCGCCGAGACGTACCGGACGGTGACCGCTTCGATCCAGACATGTTAGATCGCGCGGTGCGGCTGCTTCAACTGCAAACTCTAGACCGCATTTACGCCTACCACTCACGACCAAGGTACGATAAAAGTATCGATGTTTCCCTTCGCGTTGCGTACAACACTAGCTCTCTAACTGAAAGAGAAAGTGTCTGCTGCTTGCATGCGTTTCCTACATCTTTGTCTTTTTAAGCCGATTTTTTTTGGCTTCTTTTAATGTTAGATATTTATAGTAATTTGATGGTTTCTGATTGGCATTGAGCTGGGCCTTTTATGCAGGCTTTGATAGTGTTATCTTTATGGTACCCTGAGTGCTTGCTAAAGTATTTTACGATTTTACTGTTGATAACTTCGTTTACCCCCAAAATCGATTTGATTACTACACATATTTTTTATTACGAATCTTGTTTTAGTTGATTATTGTCTAGGATTGGGAATCGGTTATTCTTGAATGAAAATTCAATCAAAAACTATACTATGCGTTTATATTTAGTACCTTAAAAATTTTTTATAATAATAATAACAGACCCTTAAATAATTTTATTGGATTTAAAGAAATATGGCACATAAGACGAACTAAAAGCTATTTAACATTGTCTTCCAATTAACCTTTGGTGTTGCGGCTCGTAATGGGTAGTACCGGGTAAAGTATCGTAGAAAAAAGCTAAAATCTGTTTTGTAATTGTGAATTAAACTGTAAATTCCCATAAATCCATCCATCCATTAGCCTGTCATCGTCCACTGCTGGACATACGTATTTACAATATTACGCTACCTTGGCACAATCTTTGATTAAATTTCCAAAAATCTTAAATAAATATCTGCAAAATACAAATGTTCTGAAGCTACTATAATAAAAACATAAAAAATCGTTTTTCCATTATCTGTTTTCATTTGCTTTTATCTGATTGTTGTTATTGGGCATTACAATTATTTCTGTATAATGCACACTCTTATCGAAACAGAATTTTCAGAAGTCATTCCAATAAAACTGAAATTCGCATGCGCGAAATGCGCGCAAATTGATTCATTGAGTCTCATTTTTTGAGTTTAAAATTATAATAGTTATGGAATTAAAGAATTGTTTCTTTTTTAAAAGCGATAATGGAGAAGATTTTCATATTGATCTTATAATATGAGACATGATAATCAATTAAATTAACAACAATAATAACAAAATATTGTTTTTTCGACTGATGCCGGCCCCAAAGTGGGCCGAAATATATTTCGAAAAAACAATATCTTGTTATTATTGTCTCAAAATGAACAAATGTAAAGCTTTATATAGCCAGTAATATATAAGTAAAAATAATGGGTAGATCATGTATCCTTAACTGATTACATTCCAGAACGAAAAAACATTTTTTGCTCAAATATTTTTTTCACTTCGCAGTACAAAGTGGTTGAATCAGCTGACTAAATTTATAGGAAAGGTAAAAAAAAAAGTACGCGCAGAAATTTTTTTTTTCGGTGGCTTGTGGTCTATTAGGGATACTCTATCATCTGTTAAATTTTTTCACTTTGAATTGTAGGACCTTATATATATGTTAATTTGAATTAAACTAAAAACAAAACACTAAAAAAAAACTTTTTTCGACAATACAATCTATTGAGCGAGAGTTTTACAATTAGGTAACGCTTCTTACAGCCAAAAGATAAAGGTGTGAAGAAACGTGTATATAGGTATATATAAGAGTCACATTGTTTGGGAATGTGGTAAACGCTGTATCTATGATCATTGATAAACTCTTGAAAAAGAATGGCCTCTACAGTTATTTCTGTATGAAACTTCAGAAAGCACATTTTCCCTTGAGATTTGTGTTATAGATTTGCCCTTTAAATTAATTACTCAGTACTTGGTGCCATATACAGAATATTATAGTAGCGCGAAGGTGTGGTGAATGCTTGCTTAGCTGCAGCTTTCATACAACTAAGTTACTGATCTCTTAGGATTACTGGTGTCTAGTTCAGTATTCCATTTTCCTTTCGTTAAATAAAACTAAACTTAAATTATAAATAATCGTATGTTTTCCATACGCAAGTTATATTTAAAGCTCGCAAAGAAGCACAAGAAGTGGTCTCCGTCTATCTCTCTTGGAGAGAGGTGTGTTACACTTATGTGTCAAAAACACAATTAGGAATGCAATGGTTTGTTTAGAACATACTTATTTTTTATATTTTAAATATTGTGTTTTCAAAATATACATTTTGAACAATTTTTATATAAAATTAAACAATTTATAACGTCATCGTACTGTATTGCTTGAATAGCAGCTGTCATCGTCTATTCGCTGTCCATGCGAACCTAAATAGTCCTGTTTTCAAAATTTCTACCGTTGGCCGGTTTTATACCCTATAAAAATAATTTTCCTTTGCACTTGTTAATAAATATAATTACAATTAAATTAATTCTCATACCTAATTCAACTCAGTATGTTAAACAAATAAAACATTGTTAATTGTACCTATCACCCAAAAAAAAATAAAAATTTAAAAGTGGTAAAAAAAGAATATATATATAAAAAGGACAAAAATAATATTATATATAATAATATTTATATTTAATATACAAGTTGCTAAGTTTAAGTCATTTAAAAGCTCCAAAGTCGAAATATACAATAAAAACTAACTTGGAATGTTATAAATCTCAAGTTTTATTTTTGTTCACAGGTTCGGGAAACGATCTGATGCCTTCACAAACTGGGCTAAGGACCTTGAAGTAAGTATTCAGATTTAGTAAAAGCTATTCTTTTTAGACTTTCATACATAAAAAGTTAAAAATCAGCTATTTCCGTAAGCCTCGCCCCGGTTGTCTGTGCGTCTGTTTATTTTTATAATTCAAGTATTGCGCTAGTAATGGAAAAAAAAATTATTTGAGAAAAGATACTTAGTATGCAAAACTTTAACTAAGGTACTGTTTTCAAAATGGTCTGGTTGAAAACTTGATTATTATTTCAATCCATTCCAATAGGTGTGGGGGCTAGGGAGCACAACCCCCCCCCCCTTCAGAAATATAGCTGTCATTGATGTAAAAAGATGCAGACGACGTAAGTAGTAAAAACGGAGTTTTTGAACAAGTAGTACTCCCAAACTACAATAGATATGGTTCTGAAATAAATACATGTTATAAACAAAGCCTTTTCTAAGGCGATGTAACAGCCAAAAACGCGATAGAGAAAAATTGACTCGATCGAAAAAAATTGCTAAGTGAAGGCTATTTTTTCATTTCAAACAAGCAGTCTGTCGAAACTAATTAAGTAAAAATAACAATGATTACTGTTTTAAGCATATAAAGCCATTAATTAAACGATAGCACAGCGATTTTTTTTAAACGCACTTGTATGAATTTTTATTAAATTTTATTTATTGAAAAGCAGCATATCCACTCTCTTCTTGATTTACTCTCTTCTCTGCTCAGACGCGCGCTTTTTCAGATATGCTCATCTCTTTCGTTGTGCGATCGACCTACCTTAAGGCGTTATTTGTTTTGTTTGTGGCTCTGTATATAATCTCGTTGTATCTCTATTTATCTTATTACGATCACATAGTAGAGAACAGATACTGTTTATGGTTTCATGAGTTGGAGCTGCTCCCCCCCCCCCCCGATGTAAATTGACAAACCTTGCAGTGTTTATTGATATCGTGGAAATAATGTGTTAATGTTCTCTTTGATGATAATAAATAAAATTATCGAATAAATAGTGCAAATTATTCGGCTGCAATCTACTGTTTTAATGACAATTGAAAGGGTATTTTTTTTATTTTAATAGGCAATAAAAAAACAAGAAAATTGGCGGTCTTAATGCTCAAACATTTTCTACTACAGATGGTACAAAAAATACAAGTGAGAACCAATTAGTTCTGTACTCACTCTAAATTAATTACTGGGTAAAGAATTTAAAAAGGTTATACTGTACTTAGACAGATATTTGAAAATTTCTATTAATATTTTATTTACGTTTCTAAAACGGCCCGTTAAGAGATGAAAAGCTTGATATGGAACAGAATAGAATATTTTATGTTTCAATATCGAATCAAAGACTACTCTTCAATATTGAGCATCATTTTTATTCTAGGGCTTTATCGAGTCGATTTAATGCGTTCTCTGAAAGATCGTTCCCATACAATATTTATTATCCAGAAACTGTATAAAAACTTTTGTACTTAATGCAAGTTTCTGAAAATTAAGCGCACCGATCTTTATTGAAAAAGTTTCATTGTGCTTAAATTGTCTTCTTCTTACTATGAGTTTAATGATTAAATATCATGCACGAAGGTATTTATATTAAAGCTCTTGTTGCTTTACGACTTCAACGTTGTGAACGAAGAAGACCAAATGTTACTTTATTTTATGCTTTATGACTTTCAAATACTTCTCAGATAAGTATTATAAAGCTTGCCTTACTGTTGCATATGAAACGGCGTTATTGAAATGAGATTGCTGAAATGAAATACTTCGAAGAAGTAACTTTTTGCGGTCAAAAGCAAATATCTTTGTTTCAAACTTTAAGATTGCTTCAAGATTTTTTGTAGAATTCATTTTGTCTTTATTTATTGGTTTTGGGAGTTGCCGGCCATTTACATGAAAAAAATTAAACTTGTTACATTTAGCCACAGTTTTGTCTACAAAGTTTTAGTTTTTACGTCAAACCTCGAAAGCTACGTATTATTCTTGCACTATTAGTGGTTTCTGAAACGATCGTCTTCACTTCTCTGTAATCACAAAAGAATTACCTGCACCAAACGTAAAAGTACTCGAAAACGGGCTAAAACCGGCTTAATTTAATACTAGCACTTACTGAGTCTTCAGTATGAATTTTTCTGCATAATTTTATGGCAACTTGTATTTTATGGCACGTATAATCCGTAACGGACATAAAATGTAAATATTATGCGTTTTTTTTTTTCGCCGTATGCTAAGTGGGGGTCTGGGCCCCCTAAATCTAAATCCTCCCCCCCCGTTATACGAGTATACGCTCATGTCACCAATCCATCTATCCATCCATCAGCCCGTGTTCGCCCACTGCTTGACATGGGCCTTTCCCAAATTTCGCCACTCATGTCGGTCCTCCGTCCTCCTCATCCAGCCGCCTTCCGCAACGTCCTTCAGGTCGTCGGTCCAGCGGGTGCGAGGTCGGCCTACACTACGCTTTGCTGTACGTGGTCTCCATTCTAAAGCCTTTCGGCCCCAACGGCCATCATGTCGGCGACAAATATGGCCTGCCTACTGCCACTTCAACTTACTGATTCTGCAGGCTGTGTCGGTTACTTTCGATCTCCGACGGATCTGCTCATTTCGGATTCTATCCATCAGAGATACCCCAAGCATAGCCCGCTCCATAGCTCGCTGAGCGACCTTAAACCGGTGGATCAGACCCTTTGTAAGAGACCACGTCAGTGGTAGAAAAAGCGTCAACAAGTATTTTCATCAGAACGAAACAATGTAATTTAGTAGGTTGACGTACTTAGTACTTAGTCTCAAAGAATGCAGCTCTGGAATTGACGATTGAAATTTTCTTTTCCAGAAACCGGACTTACCAGCATGGTTTGCTTACGGTCAGAGGAGATGAGGAGCTACCGTCTCGGATCCATCCAAACATGCCAATGTTCAAACTGAAGCCATAGTTGTATGAACCTCTGTATGAACCGGACGCAGTCAATATATGTGTTTATGTAACATTTCTCCTTGTGTGACTTTCATTCTCCACTTTAAATTATATCAATTTGTTAGAATATTTATACATTTGCGGATACCAAAACCACTTATAACTTATATTGAGTATAGTAAAGTATGCGTTCATCGTTAATTTGGATTCACACGAAATTCAGCAGAATTATGCCAGTATTATGTATTATATTTTCGAATGATAATAAATTCACTTAGGCAATAACGTAACTTATATGTATGTATTCGAATTGAGAAGTGTCGGAACGAAAATTGGTATGTCCCATTTATATGCAATTTTTCCAGAAGGTATTCGTTTATTCATTAAATCTGTAGTAGCAAAAAGCACATTTAGATAAATTAAAATACTAAAACAAAACAATATATTTTTTATTAATATCTAACGCCAAATATCGCAGCATTAAACCGCATTCATGGTCAAGAATAGCTTAAGAAAACTACCAGAGAAACGCTCCTAAAATGTATTAAAAAATATTATTTTATAAGCTAAAATTATTATTGATGTATTACAATGAATGTCATTAAAAACAATAGGTAGGTATGTTGTTAGGTGTTACTTAAATAAAATAAAATTAAAACCATTACAAGTGATGTTGTCAAAAGGTCAAAAATATGAAATTCTTATTTTGGAAAATTTATGTAATAATAGAAATAAAGTTATGCTGAAATTTATGCTAAACTGGACAAAAATATTTCTAAAACAATAAAAATTTAATTTGTTATCTCCTTGCGATGGATAAATCGCCAAGTGTTTAAAATATAGAAATTTATTTCTATCATAGAATAGAAAATACCTTAAAAATAGTGGCAAAATCTGAGTCCGACAAATACCTACAAAAAATTGTCAAATGGATCATATCGGTTTTGTTCAGATGCAACCGACGACGCTCCTAAGTTAATAATAAGTATACTTTCTTGAAAACATGTATAAAAAATAACAAAATACATTTGGTGTTTCATGTCTACGGGAGAAGCATCCTCTGCCGCTCTCGAAAATTAATGTATGAAATGAAAATATCTAAGATCACTATTATACTCGCTCTTGAGTGTATGTAAAGTTTCGTATAGTCGTTCTCTTACATTGAAAACTACTGTTAACATTTTATAAATTATTTCAGTAGGTGTCTTTATACTTACAGTAGCATCGAAGCTTATTCTGTAGGGTCAAATCTTGAATTACTGTCTCTTAACCTAAAATTATGCAAGATGGTATAAGTTTTATCTTCTCTAAGAATTGTACGCAACGAAGAAATTTAGGTTTTGACTACGACGCAACTTGCTTTAGATTTGTACAAACAGTATCAGCATAAATATTGTTATAGATACATATGTTAACTATGGTTATGTAAAACCTAAAACTAAAAGATATTTTAAATGCATTGTTTCACCCCACTTAACCTGTGCCACTATTGGCGCAAAATATCATTGTAATGTTATGAATACAAGCAATTCCAGAAAACAAAAATTTCAATCGTTCGTTTTATTTTATGGAAATATCCAACCAAAACTATACTAGGTATTTAGGGAATTTTAGTCCAATAGAAATAGGTTAAACATGTTGAAGAGTCCTTTAATGTTTTCTAACTATCCTATTTGTCCAAGCCTGATAGTAAAATAAAACCGGCCAAGTGCATGTCAGGTCACGCGCAATGTAGGGTTCCGTAGTTGCCCGGTACATTTTATAACTTGGTCTACTAATACAGATCGTGCCAAACTTCTACTTAGTCCCATACATTTAGAAGAACGGCCCATAAATTGTCATGTTTAGAGACAGACGGAAATGGCGAAACTGTAAGGATACCTTCTCGGACTGCGGGACCCTAAAAACTGACACTAATCAATTTCAAGATTTTATTATTTAAGATTTTTTAATAGCTCGTATTTGTGTATAACTTCTAACATATGCCCGTTTTCACTAACTATAGGAGACGACTAAATCAGATGCCTATGTATTTAGGAGTTGCCTAGAGTTAAACACGTTTCACTAACTCTTAAGTCATGTCATGACTAACGACGTTAGGAATCACCTAAAGTTACGACACCGATTCGGGGGTGCGTAATGCTTAGGCGCCCCTAAACTGACACAAGAATGTGACAGTCGCGATTTTGAGATTTAAGCTTATTGTAGTCCCGCAGTCCGACAAGGTACCCTTACAGTTTCGGCATTTCCGTCTGTCCGTCCGTTCGTCCGTCCGTTCGTCCGTCCGTCTGTCCGCGGCTTAGCTCAGAGACTATTTAGTACTAGGAAATTGTAATTTGGTATGAGTAAACATATTAATTAGGCCGATAAAACAGTAAAATAAATATAGTTGATGCTTGTGATTGTGGGCACTTGGTGGAAATTAATACACATTATGTTTATTTATAACTCATGTACTTATCCACAATATAGTTATATTAAACATTATACCCAACCGGTTTCGCTATTCAGCATTCTTGTAGTAAAGCCCTTGAGAATGCTGAATAGCGAAACCGGTTGGGTATAATATTTAATATAACTATATTGTGGATAAGTACATGAGTTCTAAATAAACATAACAGTAAAATAAAATCATGTAAAATATTTTTTTTGAGGGTACCTGGAGGTAACGTAAATTGGGGATGATTTTTTCACTATCCCATAGTGTGGGGTATTGTTAGATAGGTCGTTCAAAAACATTGTGGGTGTGTGAAAACCATTTTTCAATTTAGGGATCCGTTGGCGAAACTTCAAGCTTTACAGTGCTAATTTTTGTTAGAGTCAAGTGGGGGCCTGCCGGCTAAACGGTTGTTTATGGATATGTGAAAAAATTCACAGAAGTAGTATTTATACTTAATTTAAAAGGAAAACTATAACAGCTAAGTAGGCCTTACAAGTTTTCGAGTACAGGTCGCGCCAAGCTTTTAATCCCCTCTAAACATGGGGCGATTCGTATCGGTAAGAACAAAATATATGGGCCGTCCTTCGGAAGAGCGACTTCCAAGCGGAGTAGAAGTTTGGCGCGATCTGTATTAGTAGACCAGTGCGCATATTGTGTACTACAAAACCCTATACTGCACGTAGCCCGACACCCACTTGGCCGGTTTTTTTTCATGAAAATCACGGTTTACCGTGGATCTGGCAGGGGGTCCCTGCGCGGGGCGCGCGGCTCAGTGGCCTGCTGGCTTTCAAACGGGGAACCTTTGTCGCCGGTCGTCTCATGCGTACATATTTTGCGAAATGATTATTTCACTTTGACCGTGCCTTAGTCCTTGTAGAGAAAGGAAAATGCATAAAGAGTATTTGTAGAATGCTATGCTATGCTAAATGCAAACACATTTGAGTTTAGTCGTAAAATAAACGCTGCAAATCTAATTTTTCATGTGAGTACGCCGCGAGACTGCCTACGTGCAAGAAAATACCTAACACTGGAGTGCTAGATTTTGCTTGTGATGTGCACCCTTATAGCCAGACCTAAATAGTTAATGTACGTCTTTTTGACGTGGACTCCACATTGATGTCTCCATTCTATTTTGAAACTGTTACGACCAAACGTTAATATTTATAAAAAAAACGTGTTAAATAATCACTAAATTTCACTATTTTATTTGTATCGAGTTTCGGGAAAAAAGCAGAGTGATGAAAGAAAGTACCTATATGGTGCGCAGTGAAAAGTAAACTTTGACTGATGCGCTATAACAGGACGTATGCCGACCAAACTGACGACATAATGAAGAAGGGCAAGGTCGAAACCACCTAATATACTCGTAGAAGTGTTTCTATGACTAAGAAGCGAAAGATATGTGTCAGCATTGTAAAATCATTATTACTTGTCCCTTGCAGTCATAGATCCTATGTCTATGTTTGCAGTCATGTTGGCATCACTGCTTGTCAAGCTTTTGCTGTCATGTTGTTGTCAGTCAGATTTTTCAAAATTATTTGATGAAAGTATTATTATTGCCAAAGCCGATACGAACAATAGTGCAAAAGAGATCTTGTTGAAGGTACGCATTTTGTGAAAGAGAAAATGCAAACAATGCACCGTGATTCCTCCCTATCAGGTTCGATCTCGTGTCAGTGCCATAACGGGTTAGTAAAATAAGGATACCAGCTTCAAACATAAAGCCAATTTTATGGGAAAATAATAATTAGCTATTCATTTACTTTTGCAGGCATATCGGAAAAAAGCGTTCACATTAAGTCGCCTGGAAAAAATCCTCAAAAACGGAAGCTCGACGATTTAGAACAAACGTCGTCGAGCTAGAACAAGAAATAAAAAATACCGTTTTAGTACAGAGATACATGTATTATTGATTTGTATTTTATTTTTATTGAAGAGTACCTAGTCTAATTAATATACAAAAAAACGCAGTTAAGTAAATATTAGGAATGTGTAGTAGGGTGAATTAGTGCTACCATTTTCTAAGCCAGGCGACTTCATTAGCGAATGGTCTTGTAGCAGATGGATATCTATAGTCTATGCTTACGCCTCTGGGAGATAGGCGTGAGTATGTATGTATATTATCTGTGGTCTTTTCTGTCCACATCAACGAGTTATCGTAGCTCCACATGTAATAATCTAACATAACTCTAAAGTCTTAAATCTGTATAAATAACATGAAGTAAAGTATATGTTTGGTCATCCTCATAAATAAAATAAATAAAAATAAACCAAGTTAAGTTTTCACTTTGTTGATAGTTGAGATTGTCGGCACTTGGTGGAATTTATCAAACATTGTTGTGATAAAAAACACTTGTACTTTTCCACAGATAATATTTAATTCTACACTACCCAACCGGTTTCACTATATAAGCATCATCAGGGGCTTTTTAATTACATAATTTTATATATAATTATTTATTTAAACAATCTTTCTGTTGCTAGATGTCCGTGCAATAAACGATATAAATAACTTGCGGGTAGATTGAATACGCATGACAGACAAACCTAAGATTAAAATGTTTACTGAATTCACCGTTTTGTTAAAGATAGCTGATAGTGTGTTTGGCATTCCGCATTTTGACTAAACGTTGCGTAAGAGTTGGGTATGCATCAAACAGTTGTCAAAGGGATGTCACTCTAAAAAAACTGAAAAATTCCCGAGAAAGTCGGGAAAATAAAATTTATGACGAATAAAGTCAAAGACAAATTAGCAAATAATGTGAATTCTAATATTAAAAAATTAAATAAATTTCAGTAATTAATTTGAAATGTCAGAAATGTAATCTAATAAAATTAAAATAAAATTATTAAAAGCGAAATTGTCCATGTCAGATAATTTGAAATAAAGGCCAAGTCAAATTAAAATATGCGGTAGTAGAAAATGTCAAGAAAAAATGTCAAAGGTTATCTCAAATTGTCAATCAAAAAATCAATTTGTTTGGAAATGTCATAGGTGTGATTATTTAAAATATTGTAATATAGGTGAATTATTAACGTCAATTTTCTGATTTAATACGTCGTTTGAATGAAAATGTGTTAATTTGTTTATTTCAAGGGCCTCCAATGCTGACAGTTTTTTGCCTTTTCCACAAACGTGAAGAGCCCTAAAGTTTAAATTGGGGTCGAATGTATGGTTTTCATTAATCAAATGTTCGGCAAAATTTGAGTCAGTTTTCTTTAACTTCCAGCTTCTGGTATGTTCGCTTATTCTGGTTTTAAATGATCTTCCAGTCTGACCAACATATTTCTTATTGCACTCTGAAATATGTTGGTCAGACTGGAAGATCATTTAAAACCAGAATAAGTGAACATACCAGAAGCTGGAAGTTAAAGAAAACTGACTCAAATTTTGCCGAACATTTGATTAATGAAAATCATACATTGACGTTAATAATTCACCTATATTACAATATTTTAAATAATCACACCTATGACATTTCCAAACAAATTGATTTTTTGATTGACAATTTGAGATAACCTTTGACATTTTTTCTTGACATTTTCTACTACCGCATATTTTAATTTGACTTGGCCTTTATTTCAAATTATCTGACATGGACAATTTCGCTTTTAATAATTTTATTTTAATTTTATTAGATTACATTTCTGACATTTCAAATTAATTACTGAAATTTATTTAATTTTTTAATATTAGAATTCACATTATTTGCTAATTTGTCTTTGACTTTATTCGTCATAAATTTTATTTTCCCGACTTTCTCGGGAATTTTTCAGTTTTTTTTAGAGTGACATCCCTTTGACAACTGTTTGATGCATACCCAACTCTTACGCAACGTTTAGTCAAAATGCGGAATGCCAAACACACTATCAGCTATCTTTAACAAAACGGTGAATTCAGTAAACATTTTAATCTTAGGTTTGTCTGTCATGCGTATTCAATCTACCCGCAAGTTATTTATATCGTTTATTGCACGGACATCTAGCAACAGAAAGATTGTTTAAATAAATAATTATATATAAAATTATGTAATTAAAAAGCCCCTGATGATGCTTATATAGTGAAACCGGTTGGGTAGTGTAGAATTAAATATTATCTGTGGAAAAGTACAAGTGTTTTTTATCACAACAATGTTTTAACTTTGTATTTAAACAAGAAACACTATTTCTTCATTTCTAATTAATTTATATTGTAAATTTTATATTTTATTCCATATTTGACTGACGATGACCCAAATTATGGAAATATATAGACTATTTTTAAATTTCAGTTCATTGTTTTAATACCTATTTTGTTTCTTTTATTAATGAAACATAATCCTTCCATCAGCTTGGTTTGTTCACTGCTGGACATAGGCCTTTCCAAGATTACGCCAGACTTGGCGGTCTTTTTGGAAGAAATACCCATATACTCACACACGCTAGACAAGCGGGGTTGCCACAACCCTCGCACCAGCAGTCTCTTTTATTTATATAAGCCCTTATGGGCTGGCATTTGGGGACGGATTATTGGATATACTCGTACAGTCGAGCCCAGCATCAGCTCTATCACCTAATCCGAAATATAGGAGTTACTTCAGCATAAAATTTAATAATAAATTAATAAAAAATATAAATTTTTAAAGGCCGCAGAAAAGCTGTAAACTGGATACTTAATTGACCAAAAGAGACTACTAAAAGCCACTTGTTTTTGCGATTTAAGGGTCACTCTATAGAATAATTTTAGAGTTTTCTACTTTTTAGTGATTAAAAAACAAATAAAAATCTAGATTTAGATCCAGTTTGAAGTTGTAGACCCCTGTGACAGACGGAGGGACAGACAGACAGACAGCAGAGGCTTAGTAAAAGGGTCCCGTTTGATATGTACCCTTTGGGACTCCTGAAAAAAAGCTAATGATTTTCTGGACGATAATGAAGCATGGTATAACAATACTAGTGACTTTCGTTGTGATTTTAATGAGAATTTAACTGTGTGGGCGATGATGAACTTGTCTACCGATTTGTATTCGTAAGGCACGATGCGCGGTAAGTATAGTGCAAATAGTCTGCTATTGGTCATAGTATAATCCAATTAAGAACGTCTTATATGTATATCTATACGTCATAAAAAACTTCCGGAATGACGCGCTTCCAAATCTCGGTAAACTACGGTACACGACAGTTGCGAGTGCGCCGCAGTTACGGACACGGACAGTGTGAGACGCTCCCGCGCATTTATTGATGTAAATTATGAAACGAAGTTATCGATTATTGTTCAGGGTATGGATGTTTAAATTCATCAATGTTGGAACCAGAAATAACCCAAGAAAGACAGTAAGTGGGCAGCCCTAGGCCATAGTACGGTGTTTACGTAAAGAGCGGCCGTAGGTTATTAATTCAAGGACACTGCCGGGATAAAATACTGCTTAGTTTAATCAATAATTTATTTTAAATAACAATAACATAAAAAGGTAACCTAAAATTTTTTTTTTTTTTTTTTTTTTTTTTTGTTCCTTTTTTATCTACGATCAGTCAGGAGCTGACTTTTATTAGATATGTTGACTGTCAGTTCACTTGTAGGTACTGTATTCAGCAATACAGCTTCCCTTCATACTAGACTAGGCATTGCCCTTTAGTTGTGTGCCTTTGTTCCACTTTTCACTACTTTGTTATTTGGAGTCCATAAGTGGTAGACGTTTAAGTCTATGGATATTAGATGTTGTGTTCAGCAATCCAGCAGCAAGCTGATTAGGGTGACTTTGCAACCGTCGCTTGTAGTTGCATTTTCGTTGTTCAATTTCTTCTTTAATTGTAAGCATATTGAGATATTCATGGATTTCCGTATTTCTTGAAAACCAAGTAGCATTAGAAATGGACCTCAGGATCTTGTTTTGTGCTCGTTGAAGTATTTCCACATTTGAGGTGCTTGCTGTTCCCCAAAGTTCAATGCCATATGTCCATACAGGTTTTATGATAGCCTTGTATATAAGGAGTTTATTTTCTAGTGACAATGATGAATTTTTGCCCAAGACCCATTGTAGTCCCTTAAATTTTAGTATAATTTCGTTGCGTTTAGTAGTGATATGTTTCTTCCAAGTTAGCCGGCGGTCAAGATGAAATCCTAAATATTTGACAGTGTCAGCATGTGGGAGTACATCACCACCAAGAGTGACAGATGGGCAGTCTCCTTTTCTCAGGGAGAAGGTGATGTGCATGGATTTACTAGCACTAGCTTTTATCCTCCATGCCTGTAACCATTTTTCTGTTTTATCTAGCTGCTTTTGGAGTTTGGAGGAGGCTTCTGTCTTGTCTTGACTTGTTGCCAGAAGAGCAGTATCATCCGCGAATGTTGCTGTGATAACATCTTCTGTTTGAGGAAGGTCTGCAGTGTAGATACAATACAAGATTGGCCCCAGCACAGAGCCTTGTGGAATACCAGCTTTAATATTGTGGAACTTTGATAAGGCGTCTCCTGTCTTGACTTGAAATATTCTCAATGACATGTAAGATTCGAGCAGATGGAAAAAAGAGTGTGGAAGAAGGTTCTTGATTTTACATAGGAGTCCATCGTGCCAGACCTTGTCAAAAGCTTGCTGGATATCTAGGAAGGCAGCTGAGCAGTATTGCTTCTTTTCTAGAGCTTGCCTGGCAGTATTGCATACACGGTGGACTTGCTCTAGAGTTGAGTGATGTCTTCTGAATCCAAACTGATGGCAAGGGATGACCTCATCTTGCATCAGTCTGGGTTCCAGTCTTCGCTGAATCACCTTTTCACAAATTTTTGAGAGAATTGGGAGCAGACTAATTGGCCGATATGAGGTTACATCAGTTATTGGTTTTCCTGGTTTAGCTATCATTTTTATTTGAGATACTTTCCATAGGTGTGGGAAGTAACCTGTTCGGAGAATACCATTTATGATGTTGGTCAGAAACACAACAGCCTTTTTCGGTAGATACCTGAGCACTTCTGCTGTAATGAGGTCAAACCCAGGTGCTTTCTTTAGTTCTAGACTTATTATTATTTTAAATATTTCTTTAGGTGATGCAGGTTTTAGGGGAAGACATAGCTGTAGGTCCTGTTGCAATGTGCCATGTGTTAATGTTTCTTGATCAGTATCAGTTGCAGGGTTAGGACTGAATACTTTTGATAGGTGATTGGCAAATGTTTTAGCTTTTTCCTCATCGCTTCTTGCCCAGCTGTTGTCTGGCTTTCTGATTGGTGCGTGAATCTCGTGTGGTCTATTGTAGGATTTTGTGAATTTCCAAAGAGAATGGGTCCCTCTTTCATTTGGTGAAAGTGATTCTAACTGCTGTTGTAAAGTGTCGTTTTTTAGTTTAGCAATCATTTCTTTAAGCTCTCTGCTTGCTCTGTTAAGTGCTTGCTTGTCAGATGGATGCCTTGAAGAGTGCCAGATGCGACGTAATTTTCTTTTATTCCAGATTTTTTCGTTGATGTGACTTGGAAAGCTGTTATCTGTTGGTTTTTGTTCAAGAGCAGGTGTGGCATTCCATGCAGCTTCCTGAATTTTTCTTGTCAAGTGGTGACAGGCATCTTCAATATCATCAGATGATTTCAAAGGAATATTCAAATCAATGTGTTCATTTAGATATTCCCTGAACATCTGCCAATTAGTGTGCTTATTGTATAAACTTGGATTATCCTCTTTAAATGGCACAGTTTTGCTTAAGCTTAGAATGACTGGTGAGTGATCTGAAGCTGTGTCTAAACATGATTTGACATTCAGATAGAGTCTTGAGATTCCTTTTGTCAAGAAGAAGTCTAATAGATCAGGACTTTTATTGGGGTCAGTGGGCCAGTATGTAGGTTCTCCTGTTGAGATAGCTGAGAGCTTCATCGTGTCAAAGCATTTTTTTAGCTCTCTTCCCCTGGTAACTGTAAGTCTTGAGCCCCAGTAGGTATGCTTAGCATTCCAGTCACCACCAGCAATAAATCTATCACCAAGGCTTTGTAGGTAATTTTGAAACATTGGCGCAGTAATTTTATTACGTCTTTTCTTCATTGGTGGGCAGTAAACAGCTGATAAGGTAATATTGCCCATTTTATCCTTTAGCCTTACAGATGTAGCTTGTATTTCCTCTGTTTTATACTCTGGGAGTAGATGGTGTTTTAGAGAGCTTCGGATAATGAGTGCAGTGCCAGCATGCGCCGAACCATCTGGGTGGTGGGTAGAGTAGATAGAGAAACCTCTTATGATGCAACTGTTTCTGTTTGTAAGATGTGCTTCAGATATTAGAACCACATCAAGCTTGTTTAATTTTATAAGTATTTCTACGTCCTCCAAACTGGAAGGGAGTCCGTTTATGTTCCACGCTGCTATTTTTAAAGTCATACTTGCATTAACTTGGGGATAAGGCTTGTAAGTATACTGATTAAAGTGCTGATTTGTTGCATTAGCATGTCCATTTTATCTGATTGTTGTTGTAGGAATTTTTCAAGAAGCTGGTGGATATCACTCTTTATTTGACTGTTGTTTTAACCTAAAATAACCTAAAATACTTAAAAAAGGTAACCTAAAATACTTAAAAATATTTAACTAAAAAAACTAAAATACTTACCAAATAAAAGCTATAAATAAAAAATGTTTGCCAGATCACCGCCGTCATGTGGCAGAGTCCCCAGAAGGCTGGTGGCATTTCCTCTTTGGATTGTCAAACTAAGGCGTTGTCCGAGGTATCCCCCAGCCCTTGGGTCCCCGGAAACGTCAACCAGCCGCGAAGAAATCTCTTTAAAGAGACGTTTCGCGTCCGGACCCCACGGCCCAAGTGTTTCGACACCAAAAGGCGCAAACATGTATTCAGAACCAAGCACTGCATATTTACGCCTTTTGGTTGCCTCAGCCGCTGCCGCGGCTGCGCCAGCCCTGGTGGCTGTCGCTTGGATGTGGGACGGGGCAAGAGTGTCAACGCATGTTGCGTCCCATACCAACGACTTGCCGCATTTCCAATGAATGAGTGTCATACCGTCGGGCCTCTTGCCATCGCTGCATGCGATTCCGTTCGGCTCTAAGATAGCCGGCACACTAACTGTGGCAAAGGCCCTTCGGATGACATCATTTAGGCTGGCATGCCGCGACAATCGGCCAGCACTTCGTTGGCAAGATAGGCCGTGGTGTCCGTGCTGATTGACGTTAGTGCCACACCGGCAGCGATGTGGCTCATTACTCCTAGCACCGAGCTGCAGGCTGACGGCCAGAGTAAAAGTTACTCTGTCCAGCTGGGTGCCGATATTTGCGGATGGTAGTGCGTGTAGCCAATACCCTGACTCTCGCTCGCCGGAAGCAAGGAGACGAGCTCGATCCACAGAGTTGGTGGCAGAATCCAGTAGTTGTTTTTGGATCTGGCTGCAGATCGGCTCGTCCCACAATCTCTGGGCGTTCAAATCAGTGGGTAGATTTTTACCAGGACAGGCAAGCATCCATGCATCCCTGGCCTCCATCAAGCACGAAGCCTCAACATCACCAAGTGATGGGCGTATTAAAGTACCGAAGAGGTCGTTCGTACTGTGAATGGAGGACAAGAAGGCAGGGAGCGCTACACTAGAAATTTTGCGGATCCCTAGGCCACCAAGACGGACTGGAAGGGTGGCTTGACTCCAGCACCGATCTGCAAGTGAGCAGTTTAAAATTATTTCTAGAGTCTTGTGTAGAATATTATCAAATATGTTTAGAAAGTTTTCATGTTTCCAAAGAGGACAGCAGCGGAGGACATAAGTTAATTTAGGTACAAAAAGGCAATAACGAATTATAAAAAGGGCTAAATGGGGGTTAATTTTGATAAGGCGATCGGAAATTCCAATAAATTTTGTTATCTGCTCATTCACATACCCCGAGATCGATTCGTTTAGGACCGGAGATCCAAGGAGGCGAAGCGAATCATTGTATAGAATTTTAATATTTGGGGCAATACTGTTGAATTTTTTAATAATCTGATCTTTTTTTAGTGATGCAAAATTGTTCGAAATAAATAGTTCACCCTTCGAAAAATTCATTTCTAGTCCAATATCTTTACATTTTTTAATTAAGTTTTCTAAATCGGTAAAGACGGATGTGGCTTCACCTCCAATGGCTCCGTCATCCAAGTACCATTTCGAATTTAGTGCTGAGATGATCCGATTGATAGCCAAACTGAAAATTGCCGGTCCCAGCGGGTCACCCTGTTGACAGCCAACTGCTGATTTAATCAGGTTATTTTTAAAGATTAAATTCAGTAATCAGTAATTCTTTATTGACCATTATAACAGAGAATGTTACATGAGGCATGTCAAACATTACACCATAAGAATTCACAATATCTTATTGATAAAATAAATAATTTATATAATACAAATAAAACATTAGGTACATATAAAACTTATGTCATTGAAAAACAAATTGTCAGGTATGTATGATTATCATTTTATGACATATACCTTCGTATTATAGACAAAATTATAAAAGCTGTATTATACCTACAGAGAGAATGAACACTTATTAAACTGCTTGGTCAGGTACTCATTTACAGAATAAAATGGATTTAATTCGAAAAAATATTTTAATTTCATTTTAAAATCAACCAGAGGAAGTCTAGTTATTTCTAGTGGCAATTTATTGTACATATTAACCTTATTGAACAATCCTTGTTTTTACGTTTTCGATAGTCTTGTTTTTGGTAATACGATTTTCTCTTTGTTACGGGTGTCATAGTTGTGTCGGTCCATATATTTAGGTAAATTATGTTTGTTATTATGAATTTCTATTAATGATTTATACAAGTAAAGTGATATTACCGTCATAATTTTGTTTAATTTAAAATATTCTCTTGCTGAAGAGCGTCTGTGAAGTCCAATTAAAATTCTGATGGAGCGCTTCTGGCTGATCAAGATTTTCTTGATCTCCGCAGCATTTCCCCATACCGTTATGGCATAATTCAAGTTTGACTGTATGTAAGCATAATATACACTCGTAAGGGTAGTTTTATTTACTAACGGTTTAAGCTTCAACAGAGCATAGTTTGCGCGGGACAATTTTTTTCGTAGTTTCTCTATGTGAAGTGAATGGGCCAATGTGTGATCTATAGCGTACCCAAGAAATGTTGCCTCTTTAGTTTTTACTATAATGGACTTATTTTTGTGTGTCTGGTATGCTAACACAACACTTTTATCTGCGTTCAGAACAATACCATTTGCTTCAAACCAGTCCTGCAAAGTTGACATTACAGTTTCTATTTTCATTTCTAACGAAGCCTGATTTTTGTCCCTAACACCTACATGTGTATCGTCCGCGAATAAAGTGACAAATGCCCAACTAGGTAAGATACTAGGTAAATCATTCATATATATTAGGAATAATATAGGGCCCAATATTGAGCCTTGAGGTACCCCTATGTCATTGATTTCATACGAGGACAATATTCCGTTGACACTGACTGCCTGTGTTCTATTTTCTAAGTATGTGGACAACAATTTTAACTCTTTTCCTTCGAAACCGTAGTGTTTAAGCTTGTGTGTCAAAACGTCATGACGTAAGCAATCAAACGCCTTGGATAGGTCACAAAATATACTTGAACATTTGTTTGATGTATCCAGAGCGTCAAGCATGTAGTAAACTACCTTGCTTATTGCCATTTCAGTAGATTTACCTTTACGAAATCCAAACTGTGATTCAGTGAAAAGATCATTACTTTCAAAAAACATTGTTATCCTAATTTTAATGGCGGTCTCTAAAATTTCGACATAACTGGCAAAATACATACGGGTCTATAGTCCCCAGGCTCAGTACTGTCACCTTTCTTGAACAATGGTACTACTTTACCCGGTTTCAAAGCGTCGGGAAATATACCTTCCTGTAGGCATGCATTCAAAACTAATAAAATCAGTTCAAGAAGCATGTCGTTTCCTAAAGCAAGTTTTTTAAAAGTTTCACAATTCATTTTGTAAATGTCTTCTGACTTTTAGTTTTTTAAATCTCTTAAAATTTGTTTTAGTTCTTTCATTGTTATGGAAAAGAAATTAATACTTGTTACAGGTCTTTTAACATTTCGCAAAAAAATCTCGCACTTGTTAATATCTGTCTTGATATTTTTAGATATATTCTTTGCTATATTTCTGAAGAAGTCATTAAATATAGTGGCCATTTCTTGAGCATTTGTAACTCTAATCCCTGTTTTGTTTTTAATTTCCTCAATGTGATTTTTTGGTTTCTTTTTAGTTTGTACTTGTTCATTTATTACTTTCCAGGTTTCTTTGATTTTATTTTCTGCTTTTTTGATCCTATTTCCATAACTTATTTTCTTCGCGGCATACAACGTTTTCCGAAATATTTTTTTGTACACTTTGATTTTCTGTTTCCGTTCGTTACACGGTTGAAGCTCCTGAAGTAGTTGCATTTTTTGTAGGTTAGTTTTTGAAGTTTCAATGCCAAGTGTGGTCCACTTTTTATTTTTCTTATTCAATTGAATCTGCTTAACTGGAAATGCAGTAACGTAACAGTATTCAATAGCATTTAATAAAATGTTCATTTTTTCATTTACATCAGTATTTTTCATAATTTCATATTGAATTGTCCCAGATTGTTTGGCAAATGTATAATGAAAATAATTAAAATTATTAATAGACATATTTCTACCTAGTTTCGTGGTAGTCGTTTTCTTAGTTAGCTTACAGTTTGTATAAAAATATTCCAATAATATAACATTGTGGTCAGATAACTTACATTTAAGAACTTTTCCTACAGAAGCGTAGTCGTCAGCGTTAATGATAAAATTATCGATGCACGTGGCACTTTTTTTATCAGTTCTTGTTGGTTCATTTATAACTGTCTTACATCCATAATTACTAACAATATTACAGAACCTTTTTGTTTTGCTATTCATTTTTAATAAGTCAAAGTTAAAGTCTCCCGCGATTACTAGTCTCTTATTCTCTCTACAAATATTGTTGAAAATTTTTGCAAAAATATCACAGAATATATCATTGTCATGGTCTGGTCTGTACATGCAGACAATCACAACTTTTGGCGATTTTAATTCAATTGCTGAGACTTCGCAGTTCATTTCGAATGTCATTTTACTAATATCCTTTCTAACTTTATAATTTATACACTTTTTCACAAATATTGCAGTGCCTCCATGACTGAATATTAACCTATTGTAGTAAGTAGCGAGTTCTAGATTGTCTATATTCATTACATTTATTTGTAAGTCATTAGCCCAAGTCTCAGTCAAACAAAGGACATCACAGTTAGTGTCGTTAACTAATATTTCTAAATTTAGGTATTTATTGTTTATACTTTGAATGTTAGAGTGAACTATTATTAACTTTTCACTTTCACTTGCTCCTCTTGTCGAAAATTTACATTGCCTATTGCAGTATGTTGTGTCGGCATATTGTCACCTTTAATAAATATTAAAGACGACGCCCCATAAAAATTTTCATTAATTCTAATAATTTCCTGCATAACGTATGATTGTTTTGTTTTACCAGCACTTGCATTTAGATCCAGGAACCGTGTATTTTCTGTCATTAATGACAGATTCATCAACTGTTCATTGCAGTGATATATATGTTTATTATTATACCCATCATATTCCAGTCCACTTAGTATGACATTAAAGTGTCTTGTGTTAGTATGGATCAGCTTTCTGATAACAACAGAGTAGTTTTCAATCCTTTCGCGATATTTTGTTATAATTATAGCTACTGTATCTTTCATTGTCAATGACTCTGTATACTTTAGGTAATCTTTTAGAACTTCTTCGCTATTTGCCCCTGGTTTGCAATAATTGACGATTTCATATCTTTCTTTAGACCTCTGCATAAGACGAGTTGCTAAACCTGGACCTATGTCGTCTGAAAAAATCACAAATTTTTTCTTGTTTGCTTTTGTTTTTTTCTCTACTTTTGATTTTGCGGTTTCAACTAGTGAAATAGCGTGACTTGTAGGGTTCGTTGACATCTTGTCCTCTTTTTGTGTTAAAGCATTACCTGCAGTGGCTGACTTTGCAGTGGTCTCAACTGTTAATTGTGTCGCTAAATCACCTACAGGAATATTCTGTACAATAGTTCGAGTTTCTTCATGTGAAGGAGGATTACTTCTTAGGGCACACTCTGTAAGGGCCTCAACTTTATCTTGTGTGCTAGAAGAGTTTTTTGGAACTGTCTCCGCTGTGGCTTCTTTTCCTTTTTCAGGGTTATTTGTAGGTATTATTTCCACTTGCAAAGCATAATTGTTTGCATCTTTTCCAGCACTGTGAGTGGTGTTGTTCCAGAATTGCAGTTCTTTAATTTTATGATTTAATATAAGGTTCTGTTTGTTGGCTTTATTACATAAATTTCTTAAATTCCTTGTTTTTTTGTTTATTTTTCTTAATTTTCGGAATAAGTTTCTACTCTGATCCTTGTGTTTTTTTGCTATGATAGCAACATGTTTATTGTTCGTTTTAGTATTTTGTGGGGTCTTAATAGGCTCTATTTCACAGTTTTCATTACTATTACAACCTTTTAATATTTTTTCAAATAACTCCCTATTTTCGTCCTCTAATTTATTCAGTCTAGTTTTTAATGGTGTAATGAGTTCTAATTGTGTATTTTCAAACTCAACATGTTCCTCTTGATACTGTGTATTTTCTAGTTCCAAACGTAAAACTTCTTGTTGCAGGTCATAATTTTCTCTTTCTAATTTTGATATTTTCCGTTTCAATTCCAAATTGTCTTTAAATATTTTTTGGCTTTCTATTTCATTATTTTCTTGTTCTAACATCAGCTTCTTAATCAACTTTTCCTTATTTTCAAGATCTATTTTCAGGTTTTTTAGGCTAATTGCGTATTCTTTTAGTTTACTAGTGTCCGAATCCTGATCTTTCAATTTAGCATTTCGGATTCCTGTACCCAATTCCCCAGCTTTAGAACGGGTACCTATTACTTTTCTAGTATTCATTGTAATAAATCAAAATTGATGATTTATACATCTACTATAACTTTATTGTTGATATTACGTTAGCAATGTAACTAAGAAAGCTGTGTAGAAACTCTGCATAGAAACAGATCCACGCTAAGTAAGCGGGTGCATGGCTTAAAGAAGGCTAGCGTTTAGCAGTACAATTTATCTCGAGCGCTTTACCGCTAGAGAGCGTAGTAAGTCCGCTAGCCGTTATTTCCACTGAGCAAAAGCTGTGCCCAAAAGGTCGTAAGCGCCGTGCAAAATGCGTCGCTTACGCGTTTTCTTCGGAAAGTATGTTGTTTTGCTGGATTTTGGCAGTTATAAAGATTACTTCAATATAAAATCAATGTTATAATAGTTATTAGTATTTGTAAATACCTTTAGAAGTAAGCTGGCGAGGAACAGTATATGTAGCACTTCACTTCGGTTAAAATTAACTACTTTTAACACAGTTATTAAAATAAATGATTGGAGTGAACGACAATGATGTTGCTTTGTTTACGGTTTTAGGTCAACACTTAAATTTGAAGGTCTGCCGTAGCATTGGTACATATAATTGTACAATGCCGGTGCGTTTTTTTTAATTTCTGTCAGCAGGGCTCCTCTATCCACCGAGTTGAAGGCATTCTTAACGTCAACCTTCAACAGGACCTCGCCCGCATCATGGTCAAGGAAGGTGCGAGCCGCGTGGATAGCGGCCTCACATCCTCCCTTTATTCCGAAACCCAGTTGGATAGGTTGTAATTTTGGTGTTAAATAGTTCATGATATGTCTACAGCAAATTTTGGATAACAGGCGCCGAAAGGTATTGCCTACTGCGATAGGTCTTATACCACCATCCTTCTTTTTTAGGGCACACAGATTTGCTCCATAGAGCAAATCCGTGATGTCCTCGCACACCCCACCTGACAGCATCAGATTCACCAGCCGCGTTATATCCTCCAGTAGGAGTCGACCGCTGTGCCCCGTCAAACCGCATAATATAGGTCTTTTAAGTGATGGGGGCTGATACCATCTAAGCCAGCGACTGACCCGATCCTAAATGACATAATTGCAGCTAGCGTCTCATCAGTTAAGGCCTCGGGTGTGCGGTCAGAAGGATGGGATGGGTCCGGTAGCGGGCAGGTTGCTGTGGAAGGTGGGTGCTTAGAAGCCAAAGCAAAGAGTGTTTCCGGCGTATCAGGAGCCATGGTGTCGTCGGAGAAAAGAAGATGAGCGGCTCCCCTAATATCGCCATCGTTAAATTTATTTTCAATTTTTTTCATTTAAATCTGTTCAATAATTAATTATGCTTTCGAAATCTGGAGTAGAGACATGTATTAGAGAGCAGTTATTTTTTATCTTTTGTGTAAGGGAGCCGCTCTGACTTCTTCTTTTTCCCACGTGCAGGATCCGGTACGAGAGTGTGAGGAGTTGTTTCCAGTGCCGCTACAGTGCGTTTAGAGAGGCCGCTACAGTCGCCCGAGCCCCGCGGGGGATTCTTTTGATAATAGGTGTAGTATGTTTAAGATGGCCTAGTTCTTTCCAAAGTACAGAATTTTGAGATATACCTGCCGAACTTGGAGTGGACTTGATTTTTGGATGTTTAATTCCTGTGTGTATTTTCAGGCCTCTCTGTCCTCTAAAGAATTTATGACATTCCGGGCACTGCACGCGGTCGTCCGACGACTGGTTTTGACCGGCACCCGTATGGGACGGGCCGGCCACCTGCGACATGTGCCAGGATGAAAAATGTTATATTATACCACTTGAATTTTATCTTAAAACAGTTTTTAGCAGGTAATCAGATCACTGTCACGGGCATGTCACTGAAAAATTTTTCGAAGTGGGTTTCTTATAATTGTATGGTATGTTCTTGGTAATTTGTTTTTCTCGGTAGTCTTATCTACATATATGTAGGTTGTATCCTAGGGCTTTAGCTTGCTGAGGTAATGAATTTCTTAGTTGACTGGTCGGGCTTCGTTTACAAAAGTCAAAATTGGGTAACTTGAGAAATATCCTGTATTGGCTTGATGTTTTTATTTGTTCAAGGGTCGACGTTTGTGGGTAATATATTCGTAGATGCAATTTCCTTAGATATTTCAAGTAATAATATTATTTATAAAATAAAAATATATGTAGACATTGTCATCTGACATTGACATCAAGGTTCAAACTAATTTTCTTAGTTTAATTATACTGTGGTTAGGTTTACATGTAAATTCTGGGGAGCCAAGCGAAGTGGAGGAGAGCTAGGCAACCTCCCTTAATTGACTGTGATATTTCGAATTTTACGATACGCTGACGACATTTTATATATACAAGAAATTGACAGTAACATAAGTCCCTAGACGAACATAAAACGAAATAGAAATAGAAACACTTGTTAACTTATCACCCGTGTACACTGTGCTCAGTCGATTAAAAAATTCTTTGTCCAATCAATTTTATTGTGTCACAAAACAAATAAACGACGCATGTTTAGTTTACGAGTACATCACATTTTTGATAAAAAAGGGTCCATTTGGATCTAAGCCATATAAAATGTTTATAAGTCTATACACAATTATGGAAAACATGCAGAACATAAGAAATGCGTTGAAAATTTAGTAATAATTTGTCGCGTTCACCGTACATGCTTATGGAGGACTTATAGATTTTGACAGCTCACTGACCAATCACAGCCACCGTATACGTCCCCAGACTGCGACCATAAAATAGATACATAAAGAAGACCAGCGATTTCGGGCGCACGCACACATAGAAGTGTACGTACGACGATCTCGGTAGGATTCGGCAGAATGCCAGTCACGACTCTTGCCTAGTTACGATGCGCTTTGCTATACATGTGATGAGTAGTTAATTAAAATCAAGGTCAACCGTAGCTGGCCTTCTGTACCTACCTATCTATTTTGTGCTACGCTACGACGTAATTCAGATTGCGACATAGCGGATCTACAAAGCGGGAAAACTATGCGGTCATAGCATATTACACCGCACTTCGCTTGTCACCGAAGACATGACAAAACCATGCCGCTAAGCGTCTCGTCACGTCTTGTCGGGTCACCGACAGCTCGACACGGCGTCAACTCGACACGAATAATAATACAAGATATTTCACTTCCTTTTACGGTGATTTGTACGGTCAGCCAGAAAATCCATAACTTGAAATAAATAATTTAATATTTTTCAACGAGTTGGTTTTTTATTTCCATACACAGCAGGAAAGCATAATTATCTACAACGCTTATTTCAATAATGATACCTACATAAGTAGCCTTAGTACAATTAATTGTACCAATTAATATACATTTCTATAACCTTTAATAAAAATTACCTATGATATGTATTTGTTTATTTTGAAAGCCTCATACAAATAGTAATAAGTACCAAAATAAATTAATCAGTCTCTATTGATAAAAAAAATTCATTACATTTATTCATAAAAATAAATATATAATTCTATCAATAAATTTAAACAAAACTCAATATTTTAAGAGGACGATACTTTTCATGTTTACGGTACAAACTATTTTTTTAGACGTAGTTTCTGGTATTATTATTCGTGTCGAGTTGACGCCGTGTCGAGCTGTCGGTGACCCGTCTTATCGTGTCCCGATGTGACGTCAGTAATAAATAGCCGTTGTTGGAGGCAGTTGCGTTGTAGGTATCTGTTGTTCGTCCGTTACCGATTGTACGTAAGTTTTGCCAAAGTCTCTGGATATATACATTAACTGTCCCGCTTTCCAGGAGAGCACTCTTCATACTAGGTTTTATCGACGCTTTCCACTACACGACGTGGTAATAGCGAAACGTCAGTCTTGAGTGTTAAAAATAGATCAAGTGCGATAGGACACAATGGATTATTCTGTAAATCGAGGTAGTGCTGGTAGTGGTAGACATTGTTTTTAAAAGTAGTCACTGTAGCCTGCCTGCCTTATGAAGTGGAAGTTTATTCCAAAGACGAATTAGACGCTAACCCAGTATAGCAGTTACGGAGGAATACATTTGAGCGTAGGCGTAAGTAGGTACGGGCCTAGCGTTGCCATCTCTAAAAATCAGAAAGCCGGACTTTGCCGCATAAAAAGGCGGACTTTTGAGACCCAAGGCCAGATGCCAAAAAAATATTGTATAAAACATAAGCTTTAATCAGTCTTATCATTTACATATTTTTCTTTGCCAGAAACCTGCTCAGTTTATTTAATAATTTCGTTATGTTTTACACGTTAAATGTATTCGATTTAAAATATGTGACCTATTTATTATGGGCTAACAATTGCTGAAAATGAAGATCCTCTTGTTTCTCTTCCAAAACCTTTCTCAGATTTTGCAACTGGTTGAAACATTTAACCTCATCAATTTTATTTGACGAATATTTATTTTATCTGAGAAAAAGGTTTTTGACAGACGGATAAGACAAACTGATCATATAAGGGTTCCGTTTTTTAATGTTGAGGTATGGCACCTTAAGAAAGCGACAAATGTTTGCTTTTGTTTTATTGTCCTAATCCTCCAGCAAGCTAGCTTGAGATGCCAATAAGTGATGGGTGCAATAGAAAACTACTTGTAAATGCCCTTTTATATTGTTACACATTCATCAGTCGTTTGTCAAAAACTGCAATTGGTCGCATACTCTTACGTGTATAAATAAATCGACTGCACAGGAATTGCATTCTGTGAAATACGATGTGAGAGTTAGCGTAAGTTAGTCTCGTTTTTGGAGAAAAATACAAGTTATTTTTAATAAACAGCAACGGTTACCAGTGAATTTTAAGATTAGTTTATCAGAATGTCAATGTCAACAAGACATAATTTTTTTCACATTTTGTAAATTTAATTATTTATTTTGGTATAAAACGCTATATAATCACCAGTTTCGACAAAATTAACCGACAGAAACTATTCGATTGCCAGTGTATACATATTTTCAGCTCGGGCCACTATTCATTACAGATTTTATTTTGTTACCTTCTAAGTAGGCATATACTTGTTTCTATATAATTAGGATTTAAATTTTACCATTTTAAAGCTAAATTCCCATTTTTACTACTATTCTTAATTTTTTAATTGTTATTTTAGGTGTATCTAATTATTATTAATTTTTTCTTAGTATTTTACTTTGTTTAGATTGAAATTGTTAAAATTAGTATGTAATTATATTTTTAATGAGCCTAAATGTCGCAGACCGCTGGCCCTTCCACGGGACCGGGTCCGGGGGTCTACAATAATGACCCATCGCCTGATTTTCTTACATGTCCAGAGTGTCCCCCAGATCGTACATTTAAAGGTAAAAGAGGGCTTAATATCCATATTACAAAGTCTCATAAACCATCCCAACTCTCTCCACAAATAAGTCAAACTGTCACTGATCAAGTACCCGATGCAGGCACACAAAGAGGAGATGAACCATTCCATCAAATATTGACAAAATTTAAAAACTTTCATCCCATTGTTAAGAGAATTCCTCGTGGGGCACGAATAAGTGTCGCTAGAAAACTCTCAGATATTATTTCTAATGTAGTGAAAGAAAATTCAGAGTGTGCCTGGGAGTCACTCCTCAGGTTTTCTTATGAAACTCTACATGTTAACGATAGAGTCAGGAAACAAAGCTCCCTTACACAAGGCATTAAAAACAACTGTATAAACCCACCCTTATTCACAGAAACGTTGAAAAAATTTCATGTAAACTCTAGATACAAAAAAGTTGAAAATAAAATTAGCGACGGTGATATAAGGGGAGCCGCACAACTTCTGTTTTCTAGCGATGATATTGCCCCGGATTCACCTGAAACTCTTGCAATACTACAAAGCAAGCATCCTCCAGCCTCAGCAGCGACCTCTCTTCCACAAGCTCCACAACCTGGTGATCCTCAGATCCAGGTATTGGGCAAAGATGTTTTAGCGGCAATAATGTCTTTTAAAAATGGCACAGCTGGTGGCGTAGATGGCCTTAGCCCGCAGCATTTAAAAGATCTACTCTGCGGCACAACAGGTCAGGCAGGGGAGACCCTATTAAGTAACATTACATCCCTAGTAAATTTAATGTTAGCTGGCAAGGTAAACTGGGAAATTTCATCCATACTCTATGGTGCTAATCTGTATGCTTTGAAAAAAAAGGATGGTGGTATTAGGCCAATAGCCGTCGGTACAACCTTTCGGCGTCTGGTCTCTAAATTATGTTGCCGACACATTACTCCAAAGCTCACAGAGTATTTGCAACCCACGCAACTCGGTTTTGGATCAAAGGGAGGTTGCGAAGCAGCTGTTCATGCCTTACGTACTTATATTGAACAAAATGGGGGTGAGGTTGTGCTGAAAGTGGACATACAAAACGCATTTAATGCCGTCGATAGAGGTGCTCTGCTTAAAGAAGTTAAAGAAGTAATACCGGAAATATTTCCATACCTATAGCAATGTTACAGCCAGTCGTCAAAATTGCTATATCAGGATCATCTCCTTTTATCCTCAGTTGGTTGTCAGCAAGGCGATCCTCTAGGACCAGCAATATTCAGTCTAGCAATCCATAAGATTATCACATCCATGCATTCAAATTTAAACATGTGGTACCTAGATGACGGTACCTTAGGAGGGGATTCTAAAACTGTACTGAATGATTTAAGAGACCTATCAGAAAAATTTCGTCTGATCGGGCTGGAACTAAATAGCTCCAAGTGCGAGATATTTATCACCGATACTGTCCCTGATACCCAAAAAACCTCAATTTATGATGATTTCAATTCCTTAGCTCCCAATATAAAGATTTTGGATAAATGCTCACTTCGCCTCCTAGGAGCGCCAATCTTGAAAGATTCCATGCCTCAGTTTTTAGACAATGAGAAATCAAAATTCTTTGACACTTTTCCACATCTCACAAAAATAAATTCACACATGGCTTTCCAAATAATAAGATATTGTCTGTTCGTTCCCTGCTTCACTTTTGTTTTAAGAAGCAGCCCTATGTTTAAATTAAAAAACTTGCTATCCACAGTAGATTCTCTAATTCAAGTAGCTTTAACTCGAGTACTGAACCTTCCCATTACCGATCGTTGTTGGCTTCAGGCTTCCCTTCCCATCAGATTTGGGGGGCTTGGAATAAGAAAAGTGTCCGATGTCGCGCTACCTGCCTTTTTGTCTTCTATTCACAGCACTGAGACCTTGTATAAGAAACTTATTCAGCCTTCTTTGGTTGATATTGAGGTCTCGTGCTGTGATGAAGCCAAACAGGCATGGTCTGTGGCCTGCCCGTGTGAGGACGTCCCCGATAACTTTTCATCGCAGCGGCAGTGGGATGAGCCTTGTTGCATATTGCAACAAAAAAAACTGCTTGCCTCAAGTAGGAATATCACAGAGCGAGCTCGGCTTCTTGCTGTGGCAGAGCACGAGTCGGGTCTCTGGCTCCACGCCCTCCCATCCGCCAACATCGGGACACTATTAGACGATCGGTCCTTCACCACGGCCGTCGGTCTGCGAATAGGGGCTTCATTAACTGAACCTCATCACTGCCCTTGCGGGGCTAGCGTTTGTCGGGCCGGACTCCATGGACTTTCTTGTCAGCGCAGTGCCGGCCGCTTGTCTCGCCATGCAGCCCTCAATGACGTTATCCGAAGGGCCCTTGTCTCCGTCGGTGCTCCGGCTACTCTTGAACCACCCGGAGTAGTTCGCGATGACGGTAAGAGGCCTGACGGTATGACGTTAATACCGTGGAAGCATGGGAGGCCGCTCGTATGGGACGCAACCTGCGTGGACACGCTGGCGCCCTCTCATGTTTCCATGAGTAGTAGGGCTGCTGGTTCGGCGGCGGCCGCTGCTGAGCTCTCCAAGGGGCGTAAATATGCGGCAATAGGTTCAAGCTACATGTTTACACCTTTTGGGGTTGAGACAATGGGAACATGGGGTCCAGAGGCGCGACAATTTATCAAGGACCTCTCTGTCAAGCTGATAGATACCAGCGGGGACCGGCGGGCTGGCTCTTATCTGGGCCAGCGTATAAGTCTTGCCATACAGAGAGGTAACGCGGCCAGTATTTTGGGTACTCTCCCGCAGGGCAGTGATCTGGAGGCAATCTTTTTTTTGTGATTGTTATGTGTGTACAGGTTTGCGTTTTTTTTTTTTTAGGGTTATTTAGTTTCTGTTATTACATCTTCTGTTTTATTTATAGTTAGTTTATTTAAGTTTTTGCTATAAGTTGTTTAGTTTAGATATAAAATGTTATTTAAGTTAGAATTTGGGTATAATATACAGATATATAATTGATGCAAAAGTTTATCAGATAAATAGAGATCTCTGAAATATGAGTTATTATTATGTCGATGGATTGTTCCCGAGTGTATTGATCGGTAAGTAGTGTAATGATTTTCGCTTGGTTCCATATTGGTATGACTAATAAAATCATATCTCTTTTCGTATAGCTCCATTTTTTTTCTATGTGGATGTATTTTGTATGGATTTTTGACGCTTCGTTATATTATAATTATCTGTGCTCAAGCCATTAACAGACATTTCTAGACTACGATCTATTGATTTGGCGTTAAGGCGCAATATTTCCATCGCACAATGAAAGAGATAAACGTATCTGAAAAAAAAACCGGCCAAGTGCGTGTCGGGCCATGCGCAATGTAGGGTTCCGCGCCAAACCTCTAGCCCATACATTAGAGGGGACCAATAATTTGGCGCGACCTGGACGGCAATTCCGGGGCAATCGAAAAAAACTCGATACCGAGAAATCAAGCGAGAATTCGCAAATCTCGCTTCAAAACATAAAAATGCTTTTCTAGCGATTTCGCTTCGTCAATTTCTCGACTGTAAATCTGTCGAAATTTCACGACTGGTCTCTGGCAGTCGAGATAGAAGTTTCGATCGCTTGTTGCAACTACAAAAATTAGCAAATTTTAGTTTTTCAGATTTTCTTTGTTTTCTTTTTTGTAAACAAATTAATTTGACTTTGGCTACATTTATTGGCTTTGTTGTTATTTAATTTACGTAAGCAAATACTGATGATGCAGGGAAATATGACTATAAAGGAATTAATCGCCCTTTTGAAATTTTAGGTACAAGGATTTTACGTGAAAACTAAAAGAAAATTATAGCAAATAAAAAAGATTGAACATAAATGAGACAATTGGAAAAGTAAAATAGATATAATAAAATGTTTTACATAAAATTTGTTTATATTATCTCATAAATATTAAAATAGTTTTTGATCATATTATATATTAAATATAACCGAAAACTATTTCTTACATTTATTGTATTATAAAAAAAATATTATAAATTAAAAATTTATCATTATTTTATATTTTATTTTTCTCATTTCTAAAATAATAATAAAATACTTTTATTTAATTTTAAATTTATATTTAAATAGTTTTACGGTTATATTATATATTATTAAGTATTATATTGTATATAACCGAAAACATATCCTATATTTATTAAAAAATAAAAATAAATATTATATAAAAATATTTTATTATTATTTCATAAAATCTTTTTTTTACGATTTATTTATTATTATTTTTATTATTGTTATTTTATTATTATTTTTTTTTTATTACTAAAGAAGTTTTTTTTTCATTTGTGTTTAATCTTTTAAATTGCTATAATTTTCCTTTCATTCTCACGTAAAACTGTAAAGTAAAAATCATGAAAAAATTTAAATGATAAAAGAAATTTATAGTAATCACGACTTTTTTCTACTTTATTATTAGTATAGCTTAGTATTTTTTTTATAAACAGTGATTTTAAGATTTTAACTACCATTTTACTTTCCCCAAAACTGACGAAATACTGAATAATAATCTTAGGTGCGTGTGTCTGACTCGCACTTGACCGGTATTTTTTTATTACATACACACAAATTGTTCTTTTAAATTAAAAGTGCGATTGGTATTTTATAATACGAAAATGCCTTAATTCGCAGGCCGTGAATGGAGCGAGTTGGTTACTCGACAGACATATTTCTCGAGTGTCACCTAGAATACAGTTTTACACCATTGTCGAGATATCAATCGAGAAAATGTATCGAAATTGAAGAGTGAACTTAATCTCGACAATCGAATTGTTT
Organism: Ypsolopha scabrella; assembly: GCA_910592155.1. NCBI lineage: Eukaryota > Metazoa > Arthropoda > Insecta > Lepidoptera > Ypsolophidae > Ypsolopha > Ypsolopha scabrella. The sequence goes on along the minus strand of OU342968.1, from coordinate 8,153,424 downwards.
CGATCGATCCCGGAATTGCCTTCCTGTACTCGTAAACCTTAGCTGTGATAGTTTTCCTTTTAAATTCATTATGTATACTACTTCAGTGAATTTTTTCACATTTCTATAAACAAGCGTTTAGCCGGCTGGGGGGGGGGGGGGGGGCGACGCTCCACTGGAACTAAAATTTTTACTTTAAAGCTTAATATTTCGCCAACGGATCCCTAAATAGAAAAATTGCTTTCACACACTAACAATGCTTTTGAACGACCTATCTAATGATACCCCACACTATGGGATAGACGAGAAAAAAAAATTCATCCCCAGTTTATGTGTATAAGAGGTACCCTTAAAAAATATATTTTCAAAATTTTATTTTACCATTTTGTCGGCGTGATTAATATTTATATCCATGCCAAATTACAGATTTCTAGTACTAATAGTCTCTGAGCTAAGCCGCGGACAGACGGACAAGGTGTTAAGGGTTTCTTGTTGGACTACGGAACCCTGAAAATGCGCATGTGAGAAGTGTAGTCAATCAAGAAAGGTTTGATTTTTATGTTTTTTAGTGACTGATATTTAATAGTACATTACGATACGAGAGCGATGAAACGTTTTCTGACGAGTGTGAGTTTGCGGCACGAGCCGAAGGTGAGTGCTGCAATCACACGAGTCGAGAAAAAGTTTCTGGCACGAGTTTCGTATAATTTTTTATAGCAAAAGTGCGGAAAATGCCGACTTTGCGCAAGCGCAGCGTGCGTAAAGTGGTCATTTTACGCACGGTGTGCTATAAAATAAATTCACACAAGAGCGTTTTAGTTCTTAGATAATAGGTTTATATGTTTACAACTGTCATTATTGTTATTTCTACTAAAAACTTTTATCAAAACTGATAAGTTTGGACGGCCAACTGTTTTGAAATGAAATAATAGCCTTCTATTTGCAATATTTTTCAATCAAGCTAATTTTTCTCTATAACGTTTTGGGCTTTGTTATCGTCTTGGAAAGAGCCTTATTTATGAATGTTTTTTTTTCAGAACCCTATATATTCTACTGTTCATTTTTTACTACCTATGTCGCCTTAATGAGAATTAAGATTGAGAGAATACAAAAAACTGTTTTATTTTATATAATGGCCTTACGCTTGGCCATTACCGCGCCTGTAGCCTAAAATTAGTTGAGTCAAACCAGGTGAGACGATAATTAATCAGTCTGTCCAAATACTTCCGCAAAAATCTACTGTATTCGATAACGGAAGGATGAATAATACGCAACTGCCTGCTACTCTATGACGTCATACCGGAACACGGCGAGTCCCTTGGCGGCATGGTTTCGTCATGAGGCTGATGACAAGCCACGGCTCAAGCCTACCACCGCAAAGAGGTGCATGATGTCGGCTCTACATATGAGGCCAAGATCCGATAACCTTATGACCCCCAACACTACAGAGACATATAAGTAGATTGTCGGCATATCTCTTTATAATCCCTTAGTCGCCTTTTACAACATCCACAAGAAGACATGGAGTGACAATATTCATTTTACGTGACGTTGCCGCGTGATTGTTTTCAATAATGTTTTCGAATGAACTTTGTGTGCGCGGCTTTTATCTGCACTGACTTTATCCTTCAGTGTAGATTCCCATCTAGTGTTTTTACTCTTCTGTTTATTTTAACCACGATTCGAAGTGATATTTTTGTGTTAACTTAAGCCCTAAGAGAAAAAAAATTGCTCTACACGGGCATCCACAATTTGTAGATTAATTTCTAAGTTTGAAACCCGCAAATTTTACAATTTTTATAAATGTACGACAATTATAAAATAAAATAACATATTTAGGTTATTCTATATAAGGTCCTACAATCCAAAGTGAAAAAAATTTAGGAGATCCTATATCTATATCCTATATCCTATCCCTAATAGACCACTTCCAACGAAAATATTTTTTTTCGCGCGAACTTTTTTTTTAACCTTTCCATAGGAACTGAGTCAGCTGATTGAACCACTTTGTACTGGGAAGTGGAAAAATTATTTGATAATAAAAATGTTTTTTCTTATTTATTGTAGTCAGTTAACGATACATGATCTACCCTAAAGTTATTTTCACTTATTATTGTAGGACCTTATATGTATATATGTATAGGTTCTTCATCTGAGTATATTTATTATTCTTCATAATTATTAAAGCAACAAAATGTAATTGGGAAGAAAAAAGGAGAGTAAAACTTCTTTAATAGATATATCGTAGCCTGAATGGCGGCGTTACGGGGACTATATTCGTTAAGAGCTGTCATTTAGAATCTTTTGAATTACGCAGAGGTACAATACAATAACTGGATGAATTCCCAAATTCTACACGATTTCACGCATTCTGAACATTCTGGTACCTTCTTCAAACACACTTGAAGTTTTCAAGTGCCTAACTCGGTCTAAGTCTGCAAGATTGTATTGTACCAAGACTTCTGAAGTAGATAAGTAGGGTCCAATAATTTTACAGTTCCAAAATTGTATTCACAAACTTGACGCGACTTAAGAAGTTGTTAGAAGAAAATAGTATTAAACTCATATGAAAGGACTTAGCTTAGTTCTAGCTGCTAGGATTAATTTGGGAAATGTGCGGCTATTGCTCCTTCGATTCCTTTCTTAGAAACTATAAAAGAATCAGATAAAACAAAATGAAAATAAATTAATTGGTAAAAGTAAACTAGTTCAAATTAAAAAATTTAGTGCAAGTGAAAGAGGTTGCATACATAGATACGTCTAGTGTAAACTGGCTGCTATGCAACTTTTATAATGTGTCACTTGTAAAGTCTCCTGTCTACCAAACCATTTTCTCGTGATCTGTCTAAATTAAATATTAAAAAAAAAACTAAAAATAAAATCGTTCTTTTAAGTTAATTTCAGTTAACTTTTCCTTACACTACTCTTACTTTCTGCTCCGTAACTGGTTATGGGCCCAGCATGCTTCCACTACGCTTACTTTCTGCTCTGTGACAGGTTATGGGCCCAGCAAGCATCCACTACGCTTACTTTCTTCTCCGTAACAGGTTATAGGCCTAGCACGCTTCCACTACGCTTACTTTCTGCTCCGTATCAGCAAGCCAGGTGTTTATCTCTTTTATCATTTGACAGATCTTGAAATAGCGGTATACTTGTAAATCTAAAACGTTATTGAAGATGAAGTCTTTAACGTTAGTCATAAGACACAAAAACATTTTTGCAGTCAAACGTTATTTATACATATCGTTACGTGCCGTTGAGTGGTTTCCGGTACGGCTTTTTATCAGTAATTCGTCCGTTATCGTCTTCCGTCAATTTTGCGACCTCTGGACAGACTAACGCCCCGCTTAATTTCACTTTCTCGTTCCCTGGGCAAGTGCTCTTCATGCTAGTCTTATTGAGGCTTTTTATCAGGTCCGGTAATAGCCAAGCGTAAAAAAATAAAAGGCGCTATAAATACGAAGCTCGAAAATGGCAAAGATTACTATACTTATCTTTGGACCTTATTGTTGATCACTTACCGAGTCTCCGGTATAAATTTGGTCGTATCTGCAATACCTCTTACTGACGCCTGTAAAACAATCGTGCGACCTTCTCCAGCACTGACGAGCAAGAGTAGAGGGACTCAGTGCTTAAAGGGCTCCGTACTTACATTATGTATGACTGAATACGTTTGACGGACTTTATTTTTTATTTTTATTGTTAGCTAAGTCCAAGTAGTGGCAAGCTCCCGTTTCAGCCGAGAATTACTAAAAGTAGATTTAAGAGCCAATGTTCCAATGAGCTAAATGTAAAAGCAAACGGAATTTCTTTTTCTTCTTGACCACTCAACCATTTCTGGTTTGCCCCTGCAGACCAACATTATGGGGTATATTTATGGGGCCAAATTTATACCGGAGAGGCAGTGAGTGATCCGAAACAAGACTCAATGGATTTTCTTGCAAATTTCGTGATATATTAGAATAGGTGTTGATTTTGACCCACATTCTCGCTCCCGGGGCTTGGAAAAAAAATATTTTTTTAGTCATGGTATAGAAATGTAGGTATGTATGTAGATGTGAGGAGCTTGAAGCCAGGATTCGAACCCGGTATATTATGTCGCTTACAGGCGATCAAATTTTCAGATATTCTCTTAATTTTTTCGGAGCAAACAGAATTACTATTGTTTTCTTTTCGTGCGATTTTGTAAATATTTCCGTTTTTCTTTAATAGCTGTAAAAGAAACGTCAGCAGAGATTATTTTCAATTTAAATTTCTTGGTCTGTTAGGTATCGGACACACAACAAGCGGTCTAGAGTTTTGCTTTCCGCGTTTACTGTAATCTTTGCGACTTTGTGATTGCTGGGATGTTTACACACACACACACACACACACACACACACACACACAAACACCGACCGATCGTTCATCGGTTTTTGTATTAATATGCTCAGTCAACTACTTATCTGATCAATGTAAAACTTAGACACGTGTTTTTTCAGATTTATGTCTTTCCGTTGTCAGGTCGGTTACTAATTGGACACATTTCAATGGATTGATTTTATTTTTGAAAATGTGCCTTTTTAAGTTATTAATTCGTTTTATGCCTAAACGGATTGAGTTTTATGTCTGAAATTACTGCTATAACAATGAAACATGGTTTATTTTCCGATTTCAGGTGAAAAAACTCCTACAGCCAATACTTTTTCATTAAATCCAAAACAACCTAGAAAATTCACCGATTTTGCGTGCCGGTGGCGCTCGAAGCGAGCGTTCTAATGTAGAACTTCTGACAACATACTGAAGTTCAAAATCGCTCAGTAAGATTATCGTGCACCAGGAGTAAGGCCGTTCTGATTGTCGGAACGCAAAACCCAGAACTCTGGACAGCGCACTGCGTGTCCGGCGCCTTAATTGGAAGTAAGAATTACAAAAAAGATTGTTTTATTAGTGTATTTATTTATTATTTCTATCAATTAATCTGTGTCAGTACATCGAGGTACAATAATTTAAATGACTAGCTTATCCTTAAAGCACATACAGTAAAATCTTTTATAACTATACTTATGCGACAAGAGATCTATACAATACAAATTGACAAGAATCATCTGCTCAAGCACCTAGTTTTTATGCAACCATACCATTGTATACAAAAGTTTCAGATACACAAAATATAAGACAATTCTCACAAGTTTAACGAACGACGTTTAAAGAAAACAAAAGCAAAAGACAAAAACGTTAAGTTTTAAGTTCTGGCTAGTTGCCCATTATTATTGAAATAGTAAGACACGTACAAATATGGATTAAAAAGCTAATGAAACGCATGGCACCCTTGTCTGCGACTCCTATTATTCAGCCATAAAACGGCATATTTTGGCAATTCCACCTAAAACTTAATACTTTTGTTCATAATTATTGATTGAACCTTAAATAGGTCAGTTGATTTTACCAGCTACGTTCATTCCATTGTCATCATAGGTTTCACAAAGAAATACATTCAAAGTCACTAAGAGTTTAAGTTACAAGCTTAAAGGTAAACTACATAGTATCTAAATTATTAAAATTAAAATTTCAAGTTTCTAGTCGCATCTAGGTACAGCCTGATTTAAGGAAGAATTTCGTATAAGTTATAATTAGGATTACGAGTATAACTTGACAACCTTTTTTATAACTACCACACTAGAAATTACAAAGATCACTGACGCACTTATTTTCAACTGTATATTTTGTAAAATACGTTCTGCGCGCCTCTGTATCGATTGTCAACTGGTTGCTAAATACTAAAGCACATAAAAACTAAACATTCAAAATTGCCGTCAGTGTGTATTGAACTGTTCACGAATTGTGACGTCACTTTAAGTACGAGCGTATCCTTAAATGATCGGAATTCGATAGTATATCTACGTTTTCGACGTTTGGCAACCAGTTGGCAACCAACTCAAACATACATAACTGGTCATTTAATTACCTTTCTATCATATAATAAATACCATTTTTGACGTGTTCTTAGAAGATGTTTTTTTTTTTAGAAAAATCCTTATGTTTTCTACGTCAGCGTAATAATAATAAATATTTACAAATTAAAACGTTTGGATCTATATACATAAGTAAGTATACCTCTAGATAGGCAGTGTTTCAGTGCGTCAATGACATACAATTTCAAATTATACCAACAGAAATTTCTCTAATAGACAAGACCGTAAGATACTCGTACTACTTTACACAAATATAGACAGAAGACGATAGATTAGACGGATGGAAATTCTGGGGCATTAGAGCTTTACATTAGATTTTACTAAAATGCTAAGTCTTACTATGATTTATAGACTAAGGATTAAATATTTTCTAAGAAACTTATTGGGATAAAGATAAAGAGGTTATTTATAAATGGGAAAGTATTTTTTATGATTAACCCGTAGCATTATTGATTCTCGATAACAATTGATTTACAATAGACTTTTGGCAAGATCATTGACCACGCTATTTTAAGGGTAAAAACTTATCCAATCTCTGACCCAGTTTTGATAAAGACAAGAATCAAGGAATTAATGAATAACTTAATTATGTTTTGTCTCAGTGGAAAATAAATATTGGCACAATCTTTGTATTTCCTTATCTCAGCGTTTAGCTACGAGTAGAACACAAATTTTGTCACGTGTCTACACTTTATAATCTTATCTTTATCAGAAATCTAGCCATTCCTACTCATTTTCAACTACAAAGTTAGTCTAGGAAGCTAGGCATTACTCAATTTGGCAAGACACAGTCATTTCGAAAATAAAAAGAAACCATCATCTTTTGCTTACCTAGGGCATTGAGCAAATAGGCAATACACGTAAACAAGGTATTCACAAAAGTATACTTTCATACAGTGCCACTTATATTTAGCTTATGGTATATTTACAGCACATACATATTATATAAACCATCGTACTCGTATTTGCATACATACTTTCATTTCATCATTTAAATTAATATAAACATTAGTGCGAATTTATTCTAACAATCAACAATGACCGTGCTCTATTCGGGAGTTTTATTTAAATTTATATTTCATACATTTTTCAAAGATCTAAATTTATTTATGCGAGTTGGAATAGGTGGCGTGAATGGGTTATAAAAATATTTACTGAATTTGTATCTTACACAATACATAACAATCAAATTTATAATGAACGATTATCGTTAGAACTTGTCGCGTTTTGTGCCAATATATGAAGTTGTAGTTTATCTTCTATTTTGGCAGTGTCTACATCGGAACCCTCTTTTAGGAGTTCCCAAAGATGGTTTTTGTCTAATATATCGAACCCACCTTTATTCTCAGGAGCTATGTCTGGTTTGACATTATCAGTCAAGCCTTTAGAAGTTTCTGATATAGGCATTGGTGGTATTTTATGAATCTCCTTATTTATCGACTTCAAAGGTTTAATGAAGTATTTATCTTCTTTTGTTACATTAGTTTGTTTCGTGTTATTTGTTTTTACCACCTTTGTTACATTATTTGTAGTTTCATCTGTGTTGTTGTGATTTGTTTTTATCTTTGGTTTTGATATTTGTGTTATTTTTGGCTTTTTTGTTCTGTGAAAAATATTTCTGATATTATTATTCGTGATGGAAGCAATGATGTGTGATACAGTTGATGTTTCAGAATTAGGTGCTGAAGAAATTTCAACATGGCCGGAGCCTTTGGAAATATTTTTGTTCATTAAAGTTTCTGCTACTTTTTGGTCAGTTATTGCAAAAATTTTCGTGTCAGTTTTCTTTTCTTGGTTTAATAATGTTTTCTTTGTCGTTTTTTTCTGAGTATGTAAGTAGTTTTTTTTTAGCTCATCTTTTGGTGGGGTTTGGGAAGTGTATTTACCAATATTATCCACTATTATTTCAGGTAAGCTGGTTGGTACTGAATTCTGAATGCTAGTCAGATTTTGAATTTGAATCAGGGGTGAAGATTGAGAAATAAATATTTTCTTAGATGTTTTGGGGATTTTTGTGTTAGAAAGTGACTTTGTAAATGTTATATTCGAAGCAAGGGATGCATTTATGACAGCAGCAAAAAATGTTTCATGATTATCTCCATAAGTTGACTTAAGTGTACCTTTACGTCTCGGTAAAGGCTTTTTCCAAAGATCTGTACCTTTCTTTGGAACATCTTTTGTAATTATTTTCTGAACAATTAACTCACCTCCCTTTGTTACCAGAGGTACAAGTGTGTTATCAACTTTCTCATTGTTTGTTTTGTTAACGTAAGTAGCTGTAGGTATAATGATAGGGTCGTCATTCCTTTCCACTTTTTCAGCAAGATATTTTTCGGTTGATTGCTCAGAGTCAAGTTCAATTGTTGTTATTTCTTCTGCCGTAGTGGAGATGGCTATTGTCGAAATTCGTTCTGTGGTAGATCCGAGATCATTGTATAATTTTGGTTCTGAAAGTTTTAGTTCCATTTTTTCTGTAGTAGTATAACTTTTCGTAGTTTGCTCAAACATTTTCACAGTCGTTGTCTCTGGTTCATTTGTCTTTTTCTTCTTTTGTTGGTACTTTTGGCTTTCATAATCTTTGCTACAAATACGACCACACTCGCAAATGTTATCAATGTTAGCATTTGTTTTTAAGCTTGCCAGTTCAGTTTTATCAAACCATGTAATAAAATCGTCATCAGTAATGCCTCTGAGTAAGAGACTTCCCGGTCTAGCATGGAAAAATGTTTCAACAGCGAGGTCTGGTCTGGTTGATGGGTAGATTTTTGCGAAAGCTGGTCTCAGGCTTGTGATGACAAAGTGAGATCTTACTTGGTACGTCACACAAACTGGACATGCTGAACTGACCTGAAAGAGTAAAGAAGCATATTAGAGCATTTTGTCGTTCGTCATGTCACTAAATGACACGTATGCAAATTGAAAAATGCTGATTTTTTTACCAATATTATAATTATATAAATCATGATAAGAGTATTACTTACATTGGCAAAAACGAACCACACTGACTCTCCTCTGGACCCATAATGAAGATCAGCGAATGAAGCTCCGTCCAAGACGACTGGGTTCACGGAATGTAGCTCGTAGCCGGAGAATAGTGACACCTCCAGGCGAAGAATACCTGATCTCTCCTTGCCTTTCCACCTGCGAAAAATGAGCATGCTTAGTCGTGTCTCAGGCGTAGGAGTTTAAGGTCATATTTTAACAATTTATCAGTTCATTAATCTCAGAATAATTCCGTAATGAAACTCTCACTTTTGCATCGTGGACCTAATCAACTTTATAGTTTTCTTATCAAAAAAGACATTCAAAGGTGTTTATTGTACACAATATCCTGTACGCTGCGTCAACATAAATTTCATGTGCTTAAAAAATTACATTACATTAGGCAAAAAACACCAACTTTTTAAATTCTCATCGAATAATTTTTGTATTAATTCCTGGATTCTAGATTATTTTTCTTCGTTTCGTGTTGATTCAAACCAAATTTGTCATCACAAGCTTGGACCAGGAAGCAACCCACATGATAAAGTTGAAAGAGAAACTCACAGAACTTTTTTTGACAGCTCTTTGATGGCGATTACGTATTCTAGGTAGCTTTCCAAATCACTTTTCAAGATTAAAATATTGCTCCCTGTCAGACAAAAGTAGCTCGATGCTGGTTCCAAAACACCTACTTTTAGGTTTTGGAACAAAATAGTTCTATACTATTATAGTACAAAATATACGAAAAAATCTTTTGTTGAGGGTAGCGTTCCGAATACCTTTTTCAAGATTAAAATATTGCTCGCTGTCAGACAAAAGTAGCTCGATGCTGGTTCCAAAACACCTACTTTTAGGTTTTGGAACCAGCATCGAGCTACTTTTAGGTTTTGGAACCAGCATCGAGCTACTTTTGTCTGACAGCGAGCAATATTTTAATCTTGAAAAAGGTATTTGGAACGCTACCCTCAACAAAAGATTTTTTCGTATATTTCGTACTATAATTTTATATAAAGTGGGTCATCCTACGGGTATTATATCAACAGCAAATTTTGCCACCAGTCGGCTGTCAAATAGTCCTATGATTATTCATTTGAATCAAATTTAATGAAGATTAAAAACCGAAATGCTATTTTTTTTTTCTAGATCATAGCAAGTTGCCACTCAGCAGGTTATACAAAGCATCGCTATAAAAAGTCCAAAAGTTTTTACCATAGTAAAATCTTCGGGTAACTACTATAATTATTTGTTATAAAACAGTTGTTTAAAGCAAATTACATGATAATAATTCACCTGAAGCAAGTTTTCATGTTTAAAGTGGGCAGGTTTCCTTGTAAATCTTCGATGCTACTTCTTTCAGGTCTTATCTCTTCAATAATAGCTGCTTGGATGTTTAGTAGCGTATTCTCAGGCTTCGGCGTGTATGTTGAGTACGTTATAGTGCCCTGGAAATAACGTTACATTAAATGTTTGATGTTTGTTTATACCCACACCACACGCACTTGAGTAGTGGCACACACATCTGGCGTCCGTCGCACATCTATCTAGTAACTCCGGCGGTTTGGGTAAAGTCTAGGAGTTAAGCATTTTGTGTGTGTGCGTGTGTGTGTGTTTGTGTGTGTGTGTGTGTGTGTGTGTGTGTGTGTGTGTGTGTGAATGTTTGTGTCAGATTGTGTCGTTCAGTGTCATGCCGTCTGTGAAAAGGACTGTTCTTGTCTGAACAGTAGCACAATCAGCAGGATTGCTATCAACATAAACACTGGCAGTTGCAGCGCTCTGGGATGAGGATTTAGTTCCAAATCCATAACTTATGGTTGTTGTAAACGATCCTGCAAAACATCCTGTTGGTTCCTTTATAAAGTAATGCATAAAATATCTACTGTTCTTTTAATTTTGTATTTATTTATTTACTTATTTATTTGTCAATACTTTGTTCCATTCGACTGACGACGGCCCTATACCGTGGGCCGAAATATATCGAGTACTTAAAAATATATTTGATTTTTTTCATATTAATAGCTGTCCTAAATAAATGCATAAAATAACACAACTTTTCTAGAAAACTATTGTCGTGTAGTGCCATAAACCACATTTATTTTTTACTTTTTATTCAAAAATAAGAAAAACAATCATAAGTTTTGTGTTTGGGGATAAAACCCGGAGCAACCATCTTGAGATTGTCTATCAACGCTATACCGGCTGTAGTAGAACAACTGTTAGATAACCTTACCTGAACCACAGTATAGGTAACAATAGTAGTTTAACTAGGCGGTGTCCTTGAAATCAATAGCTACGGCCGCTCGGCGCCTAAACACGCCCTAGGGCTGCCAACTGGCTGTGTACGTATTTCATAAGCTATATTATTATTAGAAAAGTTGTATTTAACCAAAACATAAAATGCACAACATACTCTGTAATTTCGTGCCATAATTTATGAAAATGCGCGGGAGCGTCACAGAGACAACGTGCGTACGTAACTGCGGTGCGGCCGCGACTGTCGTAAACCGAGTTGTACTGAGTTTCGGGGGGGGGGGGTTCGTTTCGGCCCGTTTGTATGGAGATAGAATACTATTACTTATTTATACCATGCCTGAAGAGTGGTACAATCAGCGCCAGTCACATACACAAACACTGTTGGCAGATAGTCCTCCTGGAGCAGCTGCTGCTGTTTGGACCGAGCCTTGGAGTTGTGTTATAGAGTAGGTATGATCTGTCAGCACCGTTGTAGCTGTGATTGAGTTAGTGTTAGATAACCTTACCCGAACAGTAGCTTAATCAGCTGGTGGCCAGCATATACACAAACATTGTTGGTGGATAGTCATAGCAGCTGTAGCGGTTCCGTTAGATAACTTAACCGGAACAGTAGCACAACCAGCACCAAGCACTTTTGATGAATAGTCCTGGCAGCAGTTTGGACAGACTCTGGGAGATGAGTTCTAAAAGTGTTAGTTCCATATCTTTCGTGCTATGGATACCGTTAGATAACCTCACCTGAACAGTAGCACAACCAGCGCCAGTCGCATACACAAACACTTTGGTGGGTAGACCTGGCAGCTGCAGTGGTCTGGGCGGAGTCTTAGCACGGAGTTCAAGAGTGTCTGTCAGTTCCATGCCGGCTGTGGCCAGAGAGACTGTCAGAGCTCGGTGCCTAAAAGAAAAGTTCACATTTTTTATTTTGTAACCACTTTGCTGCTTGATCAAATATATATACCGGGTGTAAAAGCAAAGGGTATGTTAGTATGACCGGTAAAGATATTATTTTAAACACTGGGATCTCTAAATAAAGTACCAGTACCTCATAATAAGACGATTTTCTTAACTCAAAATACACTAATCGCGTGGACACGGTCGCTGGCCACTTGGATGAGGGGTACGGGTTGCGGGTAGGGTTGCCAACTCAGTTGATCAGAAATCCGGGAGGTAATAAAAAAGAATGAAAATAAAAAAAAAACTACTTTTATTTAAAGTTGTATTTTTTTACACTGCGAGCAGCTTGTAGTGCCTTTTGATTACAAACAATAAAATCATAGAATTCTTTACATGTGTAATTGAAATTCGTGCAAACTTGTATTTCAGATTTTACATGTGTTTCGTTCAGCCGATTGCGACTTTTTGACCACAGTTCATTTACTACGCTAAAAACCCGTTCAGCAGCGGCGTTTGAAATAGGGATTGATAGAATGAATGTAACAAGTTTTTTTATTTATTTGCCAGATTCTTCATTACATTTTTCAAAAAAATGAACCCAACGTAAGTCTACTCTCTTTGTTTTACTCGCCAAAACTTCACGAACTTCTCGCAATAAACAGTAATCATCATATAATTTGTCTTCATTTATGGGTATATTCAGGGAATCACGCAGCTCTTTTAATTCATTCCAGTTAATTTCATTCATTCAAGTTAATTTCTTCAGGTCGCCAGTCGCGATTCCGGGAGATTTTAGCTGCGTTCCTGGAGCCGGGAGATTTTAAAATCTAATGCCTGTTTTTCGGGAGAATCCCGGAATTCCGGGAGGGTTGGCAACCCTAGTTGCGGGGTGCAATTAGGTGTGTGGAGAGGCCGATGAGCTGCGTAGCTATAGCTTAGAAAAATGATGGAATTTTTGGTGAAAATTCAAGGTATATATTTTTTTCTCGTAATGACATCAGAATCGTGTATACTTTCATACCCTAAAGGGATTCTTGACTTTGCATTTACACCCTGTATAGGTACCTACATGAGAAAGATAACTGGCGGAAGATAAAGAATAAGTAGCTTTCAAAGGAGAAACGGTATATATAAAAATATTTGTCATGATGATGTTTTTGATCCTGTGGTGGAATTCTCCTTTCGATTGTTATTACATTTTTGGTGATGTTTAACATCTTGATTCTCCGGGGCTAATCGCAGATGTGCATATACTAATTTTCTTCCTTTTTGATCCATCTACGAAGCGCAGAGTTCTTAGTAGCGGTAGTTGACAAAAGAAAGGGAACATTGTAAAAAAGAAACAAATTCACCTTGGGAAGTATTTGGAAAGCTTACCTATCATGAGCTAAAGCAGCAAACTGCGCTGCAGCCTTAGTAGCGCTGTAAGCTAAGCTTGGATGTCTTTGCAGCGTCGAAGCTCGATAGTACAGGAACCGTGCCGCAGCCTCCCCTTCAGCTAGGGCGCCTCTTGCGCAAGCAGCTAGAAGCACCCGCACACCAGCCACGTATTGTTCCATTGTTACTGCTTCTGAAATTTGGGAGACAAGGAGAAATCACAATCACGTCAGAATCTTAATATAGGTGCTTGACACTTAGAATGATAAGTAAAAGTTGCAAATCTACGTAAATATCAAATTTTTCAATTGTCGACCCAAAGCAGAAACCACCAAGGCGTCAAGTCTGGTAGGTACAGAGTAATTTTGTACCTATTAAATATTTGCTGTCTTGGTAAAACTGTTGCTCCATCTTACATACATACATACATATATACTCACTCCTGTGTCTCAAAGGGGTAGGAGTGACTGCCACGATCTCGATTTTGGATACACGGAACTATTCTGATTTGATATTCAAATCTTCCTAACGGAATTTGCTGATATTAGGTTTGCAATGTCATCAAAATAATCCGGTGATAATTTCAAGTTTATCATATTAGTTGAAAGCATAAATGCGCGAATGCAAGCGTAGAACTTATTTGAAATGCATTCAAACGGTGTGGGCCGCTCTTGACTCGCGGACGGAGAATCTATGTATTATTTTATCGAGGTATTGGTACTTAAACCCACCATAAGAGGTAGTTTTGATATTCCTAGAAGTTTCCTCCAAGAGCCAATCAGCTGCGTCTTTTCTCGGTGCCGGCCAACCAAACTCCCCTTCCTCGGTGGTTGATGCATTCCTTAATATCACCAACGCTTCTGGTACCACAGGACTTCTGTAGAAATAAATAAGGGCTTTTGAAATATTTAAAACATTTTTATGGAAGGACGTAGTAGTGGTGGGTAAGAGCATGATAACGCTATCCTGTAAGATCAATAATTATAAGAGTAGCTCCCGATTTCACAGTTAAGAATTTAAGTTTAACAGTGCTTAGCTATGAAATGCAGCCCGGAGACTGGCTGATTTGTCACTTAAGTATACTCTTAGCGAGATTTCCTTTATTCAGAAAATGACCATAAGACTTTCACCATAAAAGAATCAAACCTTGCAAGAACAAGAGCTAAGACCGTCGCCGCTAACGCCGCTGGTGATGTCAGATTTGAGAGATTCATCTCCAGGTACGTTTGAGCTTTCTTTGCAACGTTGGCGTCTCCCTGGAAAAATAAAACATAGTTTTATACATATTTCTCCCTGACTCATAGATACAAATGTTTAAGGGGGTAACTTTTTATCTCACTGCAAAATGCACACATAATTTGTTTTTTTTTGCAATAATTCCGTTTTAAAGCAATTAGCAGTGTTTTTTTATTAATAACAACGTCTTCACAAAAAATTATGTAAGTAATTTTATGCAAAACATATATATTTTTAATTACATTAACAAACTTTGGGGCGTGCTTACATTTGTAATTTAATGCAGTCAAAATGTAATTACGTGATCATGATTTCATGTGATCACGTAACTATTAACAAGCAGTTTGCGCATCGCACTTTTTATTAAAAAGTAAGGAAAACAATATCATGATGTGCATTTTGTACCGAGATCATCTGCTAGCACCTTAATAAGTCTTCTTACATCTTACATTAATATCAGAGTTTAAAAATAACATCATCAAATACTTATAGGCACACAGCTCAGAGTTAATGGCTGTTTGAATAGGAACAATTATTTCAGATATGTTGTATACCGTTGTATTACCTGATTTTCAACCCCAACTTCCAGCAAAGTAGTCAGCGTTTCGGCTGTCACTTCTACTCTTCTTTCCCAATCAATGAGTTCCTTAGACATATTGCCATCCTTATCATAGTAGTAATACTCATTAACATTTACATCTTCTGTTCCGTTTACCTTCCTTATATCAACAGGATAATAGTCCACTTCCTTATCAGCTGGCAAAGGTATGAAAGATCCATCCGGTTGCTGTCTCTTTTGTATCCATTTCTTGATAGATTGCAAGAGATCAGGGTCTACAGCATAGTAAGACTGTATCTTGGATAGTATTTCAAGGATTTGTATCGTGGACATGTGACTGCTCATGGCAGGATGGTCACTAAATGAGTTGTCAGTTTTCCGAAATGACAGGAGGATTTGGACCTGGAAAAAAACGTGCTACTTCAAGTTTTGTTACAAGTACTCTGTGAAGCGTATTGCATAACTTCACGATATAGGCACCCCAAAAATACTTAATAAGGTGACTTTAATTTATCCAGCCAAATTCTTACTGAAGATTCGGTAAGTGCTCAGTAACAAGGTTCGCTGACCCTTTTTGTGAAATTCGTAAATTATTATTTTCGTGTTCCTTACAAACGCAAGCCCAGCCCCGAGTCAATTACTATGGGACGTCAAGATTTTATTTTGCGAAATTAGCAAAATTTGTCATCGATCTGTGTTACTGATTACTTACCAAGGCTCCAAATTAAAGTCACCTTATATATTAAATCGATGTTTATTTTCCCTGAATTCCCGGGATAGATGTGCATAGCGAAACTTAGATGGTTATGATATTAAGCTTAAAAGGTTTACAAAGTGTCTTGTTTGTCTTTCTACTGGGGTAACCCCATGTTCTTTTTCTGAAGACTTTCACATCAACATGCATGCTTACCTGTTCCGGTAGCCTTTTTAAAATCTTTTCCCGTTCAGCCTCATCTACCAAATGCGGTATATGCTCCAGCGCCAGCAGTGGTGCTATACTGGCCGCGGCAGCAGACAGCTGCGAATCTCTCCAGACCTCCGCCCACTGGCCCGTGGTCTCCGTCTGTAAGGTGTACAGCGGAAGGTGGAGACCACCAGAGATCAGCAACGTGCCGCTTGCAGAACCAGGAACCACACCATGGGGTAGACCAAGTTCAAGGACTTGGGAGAAACCGGCCTCTTCGTTGAAGTTCCATATTCTGGAAATTAACATGATTATATTAGTAAATGAAACCTAATAGTTTTTTTATATCTTTTTGAGATACATTGTTAAATGACTTATAGATGTGCGATGTTTTCGTACGACGCTATGTCGACAAAATTTTGATACAGTAAGTTGTTACAGTAAAAATAACTATTATTTACAGATAATAGTTGAGTTGTAGAGTATGATAAGATTCTGTAGTGGGTCACGATTCAGTTTGTAATAAGTGATACAAAGCTACATTTCGCAAGCTACTGGCAGTGAATAGCATTGCACTGTCGCAAACAGCACTGCAAAAGTTAAATCGCTCACATAATTGAATTTTTGCAGTGCTAGAGAACAAAGTTATTAAATATTAATAGACAGTTCACCTGAAATCAGCTCTATCGCCCCACAGCGCGCTAAAGCCAACGAAGCTGATCCTCATATCAGGAGCGAGAGGCCAAACCAACAGCCGTCTCTCGGATGGAACAGCTCCACGACCCACGGACAGCCTGCCACCTTCCCACCACACCCACCAAGCGCACCAAGATGATGATGAAGAACATTCTTCATCGGTTTCAGTTTGCTCCGCGCTTGCCAGGTGGACGTCATAGCCTGGAATTATAAAACAGCACTTTTGAAAAAATAAGCTTATTTATGCTTTAAAATTTACTTATTTACGACTTGGCAATTTATTGTGCTGATCATTCGCTTTCAAAGTGCGCAACTTGACTTATAAATACGGGTATTGTATTGTCAAAAAAAAGGAAGATAACGGTACTTGTGGCTAAATTTTGCTTGGCAGCTCAGTGGCTATGTGTGAACCCATAGAAATCTTCTATTGATAAACCTGTATCATTTTGATGCAACTTATGACGGAAATTTCTTAATGTATAGACTTCAGATGTATTGTGTAAGTGGATTTTTGCTAAACCCAATCCTTTTAATACTTGAATTTTTGTAATGGTACAAAACTGCAAAATTATTACCATGTTTTCCTCTAGCAATCCATACTTTGCTTCTTTCGAAGACCACTCGGTACATGTCATCAGAGGGTTCTCTGATGCTGGACAAGGCAACATGTGCCGCTCCTTGCACCCGAAGTTCCAGAACCAAACCAGCTCTGTTCCTTGGTGCCGCTACCCACTGCCATTCCCAGGAGCCTCGTGATGATACAGCCAGGTGTTCTGGAAAGTGACATTGTAAGGGTTAAACTCACATATTAATGTAAGATGTAAGAAGACTTATTATAGATGATGAAACTTGTCTGATATAACTTCACGTCGGAAAACCGAGAACTTATAAATGAGTAGCAACTAAGCAACCAGGTACACCCTAAGCTGAAATAAATACAAATTCAATACTCGTAGATCGAGAACTTTCTGCAGAAACGCATTTTTGGTAATTTTACCATGTTGGCTACTCGTGTTTGGAGTTGCTACTGATTCAGCCTTTGAACTTGCTTTTTGTAATAAACGTTGCTGATTATGGCGGTGTTTGTCGTCGGTGTTCATAGGCCTTGGCCTTGTTTTATGGGATTCAGTTATGAAGTTTCGATGTAAAAAGTTTATTCCGCTTCAGTCTTGGATTTTGTGTTTGTTTGTTTTTTATGGTTCAAGTATTATTTCAGATCAGCTACCTTGCATAAGATTTCTGTGTCATGGACTCAGCCGAGGCATATTCTATAGTAAAATATGGCCTCGTTGGTTTTAGTCTTGCTGTAAATTACGACCTTCATGGACCTTGAGAGTTTCTGTTTACTTTGCCGCGCTATCTCGGGGATGCAGTTTGGAATCTATTTAATTTTAAACCAACTTGCCATTGGCACAGAAATAGGCGCTCTGTGTGTCACTCCTGTGCAGTCCTTCAGGCAGCACCAGCACGCTGGCTGATCTAATGACGGAACCCACCAGGGTCTCGTTGTTAAAGGACGTGTATGAGACGGAACAGTTGTCGGCGCTGTAGCCAGTCACTTCCACTGGAAAAAAGAAAGACTTTTTTGTAAAAAAAGAAATACTTTGATACCCTTTCCGGGTATACTTCGTGTTATACCTATGTACATACGGAAAGAGTAAATAGCCAATTATAGAGGAATAGAAAGTACCGTTGCTGGACCAATGTAATGTGAACCAAATGCCAAATGTTGGAAATGTATTCTTT
Organism: Ypsolopha scabrella; assembly: GCA_910592155.1. Lineage (NCBI taxonomy): Eukaryota > Metazoa > Arthropoda > Insecta > Lepidoptera > Ypsolophidae > Ypsolopha > Ypsolopha scabrella. The sequence goes on along the minus strand of OU342968.1, from coordinate 8,134,847 downwards.
TCTTACTCGTATTACAATAAAATAGCACATTTTTAGAAAACAAAAGATCACACGGAAGTGCACCCAGATATTTCCAACAAAGCATCCTTATTTTCCCTACTTTATGATCCGAGAGCGCAGTAAAATGGCCTGCGGAGTGGAGAGTAATACAAACTGGAGGCTTTATAGGAGAGCCTTCCCAAGACACTTCCTAGGAAATTGTTCTTGTGAACAATTGTTTATACTGCGACGATCTGGTAGTACCCATAAAACATGAGAATGAAGGTTGATTGTGCACGATCCGTTTAAGGGCTGCTGTGGTCGAGTTTTGGTTTTTTAGTCCAAAGGTCGTGAGGTCAGTAGACCGAAGGGGCACAAAGTGTCCGATTTACGCGCCAAAAAAAAAGATTTATATATGCCTTTGTAATTAATTCATAAATTAAATTTATTTCACTGCGGTATAGAAAATCAGAAAAGTAAACCTGGACGTGAGGAGCTCCGAACCGGGATTCGAGCCCGGGACCTCTTTGTCATTGCTCTACCAACTGAGCTATCCAGTTCTCAACATGACCTGCGAATTTACGCTTGTGCTTTCCCATACCGCAACGATATGTATAGGTACTCACTTAGTCACTTATTGTATACCGCAGTGATATAAATTTAATTTGTTATCTCCTTGCGATGGATAAATCGCCAAGTGTTTAAAAACAGAAATTTATTCCTATAATAGTTTGAATTAATTAATGATTATTATGATTATGAGCTAATCAAAATAATGTCAATTAATTTTATTGTTCAAAATAATTTAATCACGAGTACCTACATCTACGTAAGATCAATGTGTGCATATGCATTATGCACTTAGAGAAATATAATACATTCCTGCATGCACATTTGTGTGGGTAATCGTAAATAGCACTTTGAATAAAAACTACTTAGTAATGTCATATATAATACTTAGTAATGACTAAATAATACAAGGTAAAATTGTGAAAAATCGCTGTATAATGTTTTATTTGCATGCTTATCTACGCATTTAGCTTATGCATTGCTTATAATATATGTCAACGTGAAATTGTAAAATCCAGCAGTTTATAATTGTACTAGGTTAGATTTAGTCAGTTTATAAACAACCGTGAAAAAGCCTACCGTAAAATTATAAACCATGGGATTTTACAATTTTATACGGTTTTATATTAATAAGAGCAAATCTTGTATAATTTCTTTTCAGTCAAAATTAATAATCACACCAATATTATAAATGCGAAAGTTTGTGTGTGTGTGTGTGTGAGGGTGTGTATGTTTGTAACTCTTTCACGCTGAAATTTTCAATGGATAATAGCTTATACCCTAACTTAACACAAAGGCTACTTTTTATTGCCGCGGACAAAAGCTAGTTTAAAATATTTTCGATTTCATACCTACGGAATTAAAGGGCGGATTATTGGAGTACTTATTATTTCACGTTTTCTATATCTTAATCCACTTCGGCCGTTGGAAGGAAAGTACCTTAAATATTAATAATAACAGATTTCACTGAAAAACGCATATATACAATATATATTTTTTACTAAGTAAATCCTTATTCAAATATTAATCAAATACAAGTCACGCAAAACAAATGTCTACGTGAAAAATTGTGTCTTACAATTAAAGGGAGACTATACAATTTTATTGAAGAAAAGAAGAAGCTCATTAAAATTTTTGACTAAAATGAACTAACAATGCAATTTTGCTGTCAATGGGCCCCTTATTTTCCTGTGCCCTTTATTTCTCAAATGAAATTTATAGATTTTTTAAAATGTTGTGTTCTTTCTTTATTCAATTAACATACACTGTTTCATAAAGACATTTGTTTCTTATCATTGACCCTGTTAATTGATGCCATAAAACTACAGAAAGATTATTTTCGCATTTTTGCAGGTTCAATTGCCGCCTAAGGCAAGGGACTTTATAATAGTAGTTTATGCTACGAGAGCGTAAAGGAGGCAATAGCTTGTACGAGGAACGATTTGAAACACGAGCGATAAGCGAGTGTTTTAAACGTTACGAGTAAGTTATTGCCCTTACGCACGAGTATCATACTACGTTTTTCAATGCATAGTGTGAGTAAATAAATTAAATGTAATTAAATAAACAAAGAAACAATAAATAGGTACATACTCCAAATGAACTTTAGGCGGGCATCCTTTTTCTTTGCACGCGTTCGAAGGCTGCTTTCAATCATACAAAACAATGAATTCGACTCCTACCAGCTTATTCTACATAATAATGTAAACAAATGGCTGCCCGATATTGTCTATTCCTTAGATACAAACAAAGAATGTTGTTAACAAGGAAGACCGATCGATAACATTGTATTTTTATTAAATATTGTATCGAGAATGCAAGTGGCCAGTATCATTTTGCGAACTTCAACCTTTTTGTCTTTCGGCATTATAATCAAAAAGTTCTTATTCATATTACGGTTAAATAAGGTTACCTACCAAGAAGTTTATTTTAACCAAATCCTTCTTGTTACCTATACGAGTATAAGGTGACTTTAATTTATTCAGCCAAATTGTTACTGAAGACTCGGTAAGTGCTCAGTAGGTAATAAGATTCAATGACCCTTTTTGTGAAATTCGTTAATTATTCTTTTCGTGTTCCTTACAAACGCAAGCCCAGCCCCGAGTCAATACCTTATATATATTATGAAAAGAAATTAAAAAGTAAAAATCAGACACTAAATGGTTGATTAAGTTTCATCAGAATTTCCAATTTGTTAGGTTACTACCTACGCAAAATGTCGTCTAAACAGTTTTCATTTCATCAGCCTACGAACGCATCAAACTGAAACACTAGTCTAGCATAGCAAACCATATCGAGCTCGATGGCGCTTGATACAGTGCTCTGTCTCACTCTTTTGATCTACCTAAAGAGGGACGATCAGTGTATATCGAGCTGTCAAAGCTCAATATGGTCTACTATTCTATGTACCCAGCTCATTTCTGTCAAGTAAGTATATCTATGGTATACAAGATAAAACTGGCAACTGTTTCCGATAAATAAAAAAATTAAACATACCTCAGACATGGCTGTATGAGATAAGTTCCATTTGACTTCCCACTATGTAGGGGAACAAAACTAAAAAAAAACAAAAACAAATGAAAACATTAAACACTCGTGCGGTAAAGTTGACTTTGACAACGGATTAGACGCATATAAAACAGAACTTTACGAGCACTTGCATTGAAAATAATATTTGAATGCAGCTTAATTTATAATGTAAAGAAATGTTTTAATTCTTCCACCGACCGCTTTTATTATTCACATCGTATTGTGACCTAAAAAACTAGTATAATTTACTCATAATAGTATTTAAAAAAGCGAATAAAAATAAATAGACTTAATACGAATTGTATGGGTTCATGAAATTGGGTCTTACTGACTCGGATCATCCAAATCAGAACAGAAAAATCAAATTTAATGTTGCACAACTCGACTGCTTTAACTAAAATACAAACGTACTACTGAGCTATGTAAATTGAAACGCAACACAAGGAGTGTACATACATATTTGAGTCACGGTTGGATTGGAACTCCAAACAAAAACTTTGTTTTTATACGAGTTGGTTAAAATAAAGTATATGTTAATAACCTCTATTAACCGCTATAAAGTAAACTTCCCTGCTGTATGAAGTGATCAAATTCAAAGGTATGAATGTAGGTTAATAATAATCTCATTATTTAAGAGCTTCAATATTGCGCTCGTATGAATCACTGTTAAAGTATTTTTATAGTGTATAAATACCTATTTATATTCAGTAACTTGATAATAAACTCCATTACATATACATAGACGTTTTCTTCGCAATTTCGTGTGTTGTATGAACATCGCTGTGGTGGTGGTGAGTGACTGATATCGTCTTATCAAAACTCTACTTGTACCTATATTTACTCTACAATACTATTGAGAATGCTCGGCGCTGGCGCAGCAATGCGCGCAGACCTTGAAACAGCGTCATAAATTTAAAACATTCGGTGCTAAAAATAACGTTGGTAAAGTTTGCAAAAATAGTCAAACGTTATTTTAAATCGATATAGGTATGATGCATAAAACAACGTGATATATTATGTCTATTTATTTAGTTTATTTTTGGTTTTGTTATTTTATTTGCCTAATATTGTAACTGATCTAAGGCGTTAGTTTTAGTTTAAAAGCTTTCAAAACTTAAATGGTTGCAAGGTATGTAATTTAGCTTTTATTAAGTCCATTTAAGTACTATACTAGGTGAAATTAAATCAACCGACCGAATTAATACTGCAGACTCGGTTAATCATCAGGAATAAGGTTTAATGACCATTCAGATGATATTCGAAAATATTTTTTTTTTGCCCCGTAGGGCCTGCACTAAACTAGTCCGACCAGTAAGAGAGCAAAAATATTTATTTTTCGAAATTGGCCAAAAGGATAACTGAACCTACTTTTTGATCACTAACCGAGGCTTTAGTATGAATTTGGTCGGTTAATTTAATTTCATCCTGTATTGCAATTAACTTTAAATGCCCTTAAAATCAGCTACATAATTATTTGTTTGTTTGTATAAAGGGGGTAATATCTGGAACAACCAATGAGGTTCTAGAATATCTTTGGGAACAACAGATTTTTTTTTAATTTCTTTCTCTGTTGTAATGGTTTGACTTTTCACTTGCACATATTCTATATTTTGTTTACCGGAAACGGGCAGCTCTCTAGGGAAATAATCATTAATTACATTTTGCGGGTGAAAATAAAAAATATTAGAACGATATAGCTATTTTATATCGATATTCTTTGCAACTTTTTAAAGGTCCGGGAAGGTGAGAATGATAGGTATAATTTCTTACTCGAATATAACTTAACTAGGTAGATACCATGGATGAACAATACGTAATTTAATTTTGTCTATGGTAGATACCACGGATATCTATGGTAGATACTATCCTAAACCGATTAACAGATAAGTTGAATACTCCGCTAAAATTTAAGTATCTCTACTAATATTAGTTACCAATTTAAAAAAAAAGGGTACATAACATACATTTTTACACGTTTAATCTTAAAAAATAATTATAGACAGATAAAACATTAACAGAAAACGGAAAACACATTAAAATATTTAAAAGTTAGGCTAAGGTACCTTTTTAATAAAGTTCATTACATAAATAAGTAAAAAATATATAAATTAAAATATTATATATACTTATACATAATGCAATATACATATCTACACTATTATATAAAGAAGAAAGATTTGTTTTTTATGTTTGAGGTAAACTTTGGAACTACTGAACCGATTCTAAAAATTCTTTCTATTATAAAAAGCTATACTATTTGATTGGACTTTATTAGCACTTTGGTAAAACATGGTGACCAGGGTCTGATGATGGGACTGGAAGATGGGTACGGGATCTCCTCAACGGACAACAGCAGACCCTTCGAGTTTGGGCTTATTTGATTGGTCTTTATTAGCACTTTGGTATAACATGGTGACCAGGGTCTGATGATGGGACTGAGAGATGGGTACAGGATCTCCTCAACGGACAACAGCAGACCCTTCGAGTTTGGGCTTATTTGATTGGTCTTTATTAGCACTTTGGTAAAACATGGTGACCAGGGTCTGATGATGGGACTGGAAGATGGGTACGGGATCTCCTCAACGGACAACAGCGGACCCTTCGAGTTTGGGCTTATTTGATTGGCCTTTATTAGCACTTTGGTATAACATGGTTACCAGACTCTGATAATGGGACTGGAAGATGGGTACAGGATCTCCTCAACGGATAACAGCAGACCCTTCGAGTTCGGGCTCATTTGATTGGTCTTTATTAGCACTTTGGTTAAACATGGAGACCAGGGTCTGATGATGAGACTGGAAGATTAGTACGGGATCTCCTCAACGGACAACAGCAGACCCTTCAAGTTTGGGCTTATTTGATTGGTCTTTATTAGCACTTTGGTATAACATGGTGACCAGGGTCTGATGATAGGACTGAAAGATGGGTACAGGATCTCCTCAACGGACAACAGCAGACTCTTCGAGTTTAGGCTTATTTGATTGGTCTTTATTAGCGCTTTGCTTAAACATGGTGTCCGTTGCATATAGTCGTTCGAAAAATCAAATTATTTTGTTTTCCTTATTTCCACGAAAATCTTTTCGACGCGGGCGGAGCCACGGGCAAAAGCTAGTAAATAAATAAGTTGAGAGCTAAACAAGCTATAAAAAATATAATACCCAACTCCAACAATTAAATCAGTCTTGCTAAGAAGAAGGGCAAGAAACTTAGCAAGATCACGTATTTCTTATAATTATTAATTATCCCTTTTTAAATCATTTTGGTTACACAGTACTTAACTAATACCTACAACTACAACTTACAATCTACAAGATAAGCAATTCCTCTAAGTAAACAACTTATAATAAACATAGCACTCAATAAGGATCAGCATGTGGTTTTTGTCGTAGGACTTGAAAAGATTTTTGTTTACACAATCTTTTCGCTTTTTACCACTTGGTTATTTCAGAAAGCGAAAACTGAAAAAGAAATCTAAAGGCTTTTTGTTTACACATTGGTCGCATATCACTTTAACTTTTTTTATTATACATACTTATAAGGTGACTTTCGTTTATATAGCCAAATCCAATCCTGGAGTCTCGGTAAGTGACCAGGACCAAGGTTCAAAGATCCTGTTTTCGAAATAGGTACGATTTTTTTGTGCTGACCTCGACTCTATCAGTACAGGAAGTCTAAATTTTATAATGCGTATTTCACAGAAAGATTATTGAACCTTGGTCCTGACCACTTACTGAGACTCCAGGATTGGATTTGGCTATATAAACGAAAGTCACCTTATATATTTTGTATAAAATCTAACTTATTTATTTGCATAACATTTATATAGAATTATAGATACCCATTTCACTGTATAAATTATAAACTTACCTAAAGTTTACACTTACATTTTCTAACTTGAAAACTAGTATACATTTAACTAACAAAAAATAAAACTAGAAACATAACAAAAATCTACATACAAGCAAAACTTAAATAAAGCATTCACACTTTTACTCTCACAAAAACGCAAACACTCACACAAAGAATAATTCATCTGCAAACAGATCGACCCGTGGCCTCGTCGACAGTAAGGTGTTTAAGTAATTTACATTCGTAGAATACGAGACTTTGAATCATAAAGTTGACACACGAATTTTATAGGCGCACGAGCAGAGCAAGGGCATCATAATATTTTGTATAATCTATTTGGTTTTCAAAATATTATCGTAGAGCCACAGTGTACCCAATAAAATATTTTTCTTTTTACAGAATCCATTATTAACTATATATCATTAGATACTACGGGTTAAACATGGGACAAACAGAAGGAAAGAGCATGCGCAAGTTTGATAAATGTTTCTCTGGTTTGGATTCTCTTATACCAAAACCAGTCAATCCTGTCACAGAAGAAAATAACGCTAACTCTGAGTCAGAAAATGAGGCTGAACCCGAGTCTGGAGATCAGAATGTTAATGAAAATCATACTGTTAATGAAAATAATACAAGAGAAGAGGAAACAGCCACTGCCAATACTGAACAAGTTACAGAAAATGTCATGGCTAATGGTACTCATGATAATTTAAGTCATCATGAAGTATTATCACCAACACAAAACAGTTCAGAAGAATACGATTCTGTTTCAGAGTTGAGTTTTGCAACTGAATCAGAACATCAGACTGTAAATACAAATAACAACGAAGAAAACGAAACAGTTTTGTCGCCGGTACAAGATAGTACAAATGATGCTCACGTTACGATTTCTGACATACATGTTGTTGATAATAACACAGTTCATCAGGTTGCAACTAATGTGATTAACAATGAAATAACTGAAGCTGTACAAGATAGTACAAATGACGCTCACGTTACGATTTCTGACATACATGTTGTTGATAATAACACAGTTCATCAGGTTGCAACTAATGTGATTAACAATGAAATAACTGAAGCTGTAGTAGCAACAGAACACGTGGAAGATATTGAAACAACTGAACAAATAGCCGCTGCTGATGATAATTTGGACCAGTATCAGGATTTAGTTGATTCATTATTTGGACATAATGTTCAAACTTATGGAAATTCAGAATGATAACATTGTAATAAACTCAACTGAGGAATAAAGCTTCAATAAAATTTGATTATTCAAAATAATAAATCAATAAGTACCAATGTCACTACAACTTTTTATTATAATGGCTGATGAATATGAAACTAACGCAGATATTCTAACAATATTTGGCAACGATAATAACACATTTCAACACAAATTTTAAAATTGTGTAAATATAAATATCTGCCGGACACAATAAACTGGTGGAGCAATTAAGTGTCGCTTCTCTAGGTAGTAATCTATACTAATAATAAAGTAGCAAAAAAGTCGTGTCAGTCTGTACGACGAAAATAAAAACAAAAGTATTTTTATTATTAATATTGTACTGAAGCCAAAACTACAATTTTTAAAGGTCTGTCTGTATGTATATTCGGTTTTAACTCGAGAACCACTCAACGGATTTGGATGTTTATTTTTACAATCATTGTTGTGACCCTAGTCAACATTTAAGCTATAAGGTGTGTTGATAAAAGTACACCCAAGCCGAAAACGGGTCAGATATTGAATAATCGCGGGTGGAGTCGCGGTCGAAAGGCTAGTTGTCAATATTCTTTCAATACTCCGCCGAAGGGTGTTGAAATTTAAAATAAATAAAAACTGAATATTTAATTTATCTAGTGGAAACTTTGAACTTCCTGGTAGAATCAATTACGTCAAAACGTCAAAGTAGGTATGGTATACGTCCTAAGTCGTTGCATACGTTCCCCTAATTTATTTATATTGAAAAATAGCATCCATATAAATATATAACATTTCAAAATTACACTAAGTAATAACTATTTATATCCTTGTGAAATAGATGTCCATCCATCCATCAGCCTGTTTCGTCCACTGCTGGACATAGGCCTTTCCGGGATTCCGCCACTCTTAGCGGTCATCCTGGAAGAACTGCCCATACTCACACACGCAGGGCAGACGGGTTGGTGAGCGCTGTGCCGAAACCCTTGCACCAGTGACGCCGCTGCCCGTCACCAGTCTGATTTATAATAAGACTGCTTCCTATATCTTATCTTGAGAATTTGGTATCTTATCCAAACCAAAGTTATGAGGGTTCGAAAATATGACAAAACGCTTCGAGCAGTGGCGTGCATAGGATTTTTAAGTAGGGTAGGCACTGTAACTAAATTTGGAATTTATCCCATATAAGACGATGCTTTATTTTGCATACAAAAAAATGCAGTAGGTACCTATAACAATATTATTATCAACAACAATCTTCGACCACATCAAGCTGGACACTTGCTTGCAATACGAAATTAGCCCCTATAAAAGGTAGATAAAAAGTCTAAACTGTCCGATTCGACGTGGTTGCTTCTAACAGGCGTTGCGTATTTTAATGAGAATGTGTGCGTGCTTGGCGCGAGCCGTGACGTCATGGGAGTATAGTTACAGATGCACACATAGAGAATTGGCATCGAGTTTTAGCTATGCGTGTTGCCACGGTAGCGAGCGCTGCAGGTAGGTAGGTATTTCAAAGAACGGGTGAAGCTTCTCTGATTATAATATTTAAATAGTTGTGTGTACCTTCCTATATTTAAATAGATAGTGGTTTAGTTAGCTAAGCCAAGCCTAGGGTAGGCATTGCGTATTTACCTATATGAGATGCACGCCACTGGCTTCGAGGAAAGGTACGTAGTGCCCCGCTTCGTTTAGCTCGTCTTGGCATCGGGCACTGCCGTGCCCCCAGATATAAGGCCCGGCAATTGGGTATGGATATACCGCCATCCATCGGTCCCAGGCAATGGTGGGCCGCCTGGTTTTTTTACCTGAGAGCTGTCCTCTTACTCTCCCCCGAATAACTTCGGGAGGATTTTCGAGTAAGATGGTGGTACCTCCACAGTCGAGCCCGGCATTAGCTCTACCACCTTACCTAAATAGATGGACTGTGCATATCTAATATTTTATATAATAAGTATTCGTATCTAATAAGACTGACGTACAATTATGTAAGCCGATGGTATACAAATTGATTGTCATACGGCTATTCGGCTAAGCAAATTAGCCCATTTGACAATTGGAATCGTACATTTTTGGCTAGCAAATGAATACAGTCTTTATTATTTATTGCACAAAAAAACTTAAGTAACAAAATATATGCAGGAACAACAGTTTGTACAAGGGCGAGCTTATTTCTAAAGAAATTTCTTCCAGCCAACCTTTAATGTGGTGAAAAAGTAGTGAGAATGGTGAGCAAATAAATGTGCACAACTTTAAATACAGAAAACTAAATAGAAAAAAGAAATTTAATTTAAGTTTACATACTTATGTGTAGCAATGATACGTACAAATATACATATATTTTTACACATATAGTTATATACAATAAATAAACAGTACGTATAAATACTCAAAATGAACATACTTAGAATAAACTATCATATTTAAACAAAAGACACCAAATAAACACACAAATATTCCAACAAACAAAATTAATAAGTTTAAATGGGTAGTCAGACAAAAAAATAATATGTACATATTAGCTCTTAGGGAGAAAATGCTGTTTAAGCTTTCTCTTAAAAGACGATACAGATGGGCTGTCTGTAGTACTATTAGGCAGATTGTTCCACAATCGAGCTGCTTGAACTGTGAAGGATTTGGAGTAGAAATCCGTATTACAAGAAGGTACATGTAGGGTCCTGGTGTCGCAAGTTCTCTGAGGTCTAGTGCGGGAAGGTAAAAGCTTAAAACGATCACGGAGGTATTGAGGGGCACAGGGATTGTTCAGAATGTTAAACAATAAGGCTAGCATGTGATAATTTCTTCGCAAACGAATCGGAAGCCATCCTAATTGACATCTTAAATCTGACACGTGGTCATACTTGCGCAAGCTGAAGATAAACCTAATACCTAGGTTTTGGAGGCGTTCAAGCTTATTCACTAGCTCTTCAGTGGCATCCATGAAACAGACATCGGCATAGTCAAGAAGAGGTAACAGCAGAGTCTGCGCAAGCATAACCTTTGTTTTAAGTGGTAAAAAGTATTGAAGTCGTTTTAGGGAATGGAACGAAAAGTGAATACGCCTGCTAATTTCGTTGACTTGAGCTTGCCAAGACAAGTTACAGTCCATGATAAGGCCAAGATTCTTGACCTTGTCAGAAAATGGGATAGGGACATTATTGTAGGACACATTAGGCAGCAACTCAAAATCAAGGCCATCTCTCAAGCGCTTACTACCAATAATAATGGTTTGTGATTTTACAGGGTTAACCAATAAGCCAAACTCTTGAGCCCACAGCTGAATAGCCGTTAAGTCAGTATTCATGGCACTAATTGCTCGTTCCGCATTTACAGGCTTGGCATTCTTTAAGTGGATCAGTAATAGCATCAAAATGTCATCAGTCGTCTTGTTTTGTTGTTAACAACCAAAAAAGTACGATTTCAATTGTCAAACGGCCTTATTTTCTTAACCGAATAGCCATATGACAATCAATTTGAATACCATCGGCTTACACAATTGCACCTCTGAACAGGATAAAACCTTATCCATTATTAATTTAAGTACGGCAGGTCTTAGAAATTTTGAGTAAGTTACATTTATTTTAAATAGCAAGTCCATGATAAGGTTTTTATACTTGCCAACCCATGCGTCCAATGAAATACATGTAAAACAACTTGTCCTTTTGGAGTAATTATTCTTGAGGTAAGAGCAAATGTCACTTTCTAATGGCGTCACTAGACATGTAACATGTTAGGCTAGCATATACATACTAATATTTATGAGAAACATCTCTAGTAAAAACTCACGCAGCCACTTAAGGCGGAACGTTTCCAGCTCGATGCAAAATGCACAACTTATGATTGTTTTTCTTATTATTTAATAAAAAGTACGGCATTTCGCGACTATAGTTTAATCTTAATCAGGCTTTTCTACCTAAATTTTGTAATTTTATGCGTTACGTTATAAATGAATGTCCACACCAACTTAAAACACGCTTTCAAGTTTGTATGGACATTCACTCTAACTATAATCCATAAAATGACGCAATTTTACTAAAAAGCCCTGATAATTATTAAACAACAGTCGCAAAATAAGTTTGAAATTTTTTTTTTATACATTTAATTTAAAAGTAAGATAAACAATCATAAGTTATGCATTTTGCACTGAGCTCGAAACGTTCTCCCGCAAAGGAAACGGTTTCCCATGGACTAATATACACGTGAAACGCACAGGCCTTCTCAATTTGGTCGGTCGTTAGGAAATAATACGATGCTTGTTTTATTTAGTTTAAATAAGAGAATTTTGAAATGTGAAAATTCAATTCACTCAGTAGACCAGATGCATACATAACGTAAAGTAGATACTACTTTTACCTATGAAACGAAAAGTGGATTGCCTTTAAAAGGATCAAAATTTAGTCAATGGAGCAAAATGGGATTAGGAAATAGGACTGCAAGGAAGATATAACTAACCAAAATTCATACTGGAAAATACTCGGTAAATGATCAGAATCAATTGCCCTTTTTGCAAAACTTTAAAAGTTTTTTTGTTGCACCTAAGTTGTTATTTTTACTTTAATTAGTTTGGGCGGACTGAGAACTCCTTTAAACAGGTTTTTTTTTCAGAACCCTATCTTTTGTAGTCTGGGCGTACCTACTACTGTTTTAAAATCTCATTTTTTACTTACTACCTATGTACGTTGCTTTAAGCTGCTGGTCCATTTGTGCCTGAAGTACGGCGATAGGGCTCACCAAACATCACGTTTGGGACGTAATAATCGTCGGTGAAAAGCGGGTGTACCAACTGTGGACTGTGACTTGCATTTCACAGTTCCAACTTGGGCACGGCTCTGACACTCCTTCGGGGATTCATGTCGTGATGATATGTTCTTTTTAGGGTTCCGTAGTCCGACAAGGAACCCTTATAGTTTCGCCATGTCCCTCTGTCCGTCTGTCTGCGGCTTAGCTCAGAGACTATTAATACTAGAAAGCTGTAATTTGGCATAAATATAAATATTTATCACGCCGACAAAATGGTAAAATAAAATCTCGAATAAAATCTCATACACGTAAACTGGGGATGATTTTTTTTCTTCTCGTCTATCCCATAGTGTGGAGTATCGTTGGATAGGCCGTTTAAAAACATCGTGGGTGTGTGAAAACCATTCAAGTTTGGCGCGGTCTGTACTAGTAGACCAACTTATATGTACCTGGCAACTATGGAACCCTCCATTGCGCGTGGCCCGACACGCACTTCGCCGGTTTTATCTTTGTTGTAATTACTTTTGTTTGTTTAAACTTTTGCTATTACAGCTGTTGCAAACTGAAATTAAGACTTCTTTACTAAACCCAAAAGTCAAGACTCTTGAACAATATTCAAAGGTGACACAAAGACCTTCACTGTCAATAATACTCAAGAGATCTTCAGAGCGGAGTTGAACTAAGTTATTCAACAAGTAAACATTGTTTTGCCAAAGCAACCATTGTTTCGAAGGTATAAGATTCAAGAGCGCTTAAATTTCCAAACTGAAAAAGGATCTTAACTCGAAGCAAAAAAGGTTAAAATGGATAGGTTTGCTGGTCTAAATAAGGTGGTATTGCAGGAAAGATGAGTTGGCTTGTCGATACTAAGTATATAGGGTGGCCATATTTTCCTGAAACACCGTCGGGACACGTCAGTCAAGGAAGAGAAATAAGACAAAAATAAATAGATTTATGAAATATTAATGAGTTCCACGGTAGTCCTTTTTTATATTTATCAGGCGATTTCACTTGGGCCAATTATTATCAAATTCGATTACAACGATAAATACGCTTATACGTTTGTTAATCGAATGCAATCAAAATGTGAATCATCAAATGACAGAATTTGAATGTAAAACCCTAATTATTACTAATCAATTTTCGCTAATTGCTTTAAAACGTAATTTTTGCATACTTGTATTATACATTATTATTATTCTTATGAAAGATTTCATAAGATCACATTATTCAATTTGACTTAAATAATTTTAAATAAAATATCCCCACATCCTAGCGTCGTCGTGTGTTTTAGTCCGGTTGTATATTATTATCTGTCTGGACATTTTGTAGTTCGTCAGCACACCACTGTCCCAATGTATCGGTACTAATGGCAACCCTAGTCTATCCGCGAGTTTCAAATTGTTGCCTAGACTCAGCCTACGAACTTATCGTATTAGTTGTCTCGGTTTGACTTGGGGGGTCCTTGGAAGATGTGGCGGACTCTGTAAATAATAAACGTTACCATCGCTGAAAGTACCGGTCATCTAAATACCCCTCCTTGCGCCACGCGGTAACGTTCAAAAGTGGATCAGCAAGATTTCCACGATAGCACTTATTTAAAATTTAAAAGGAGGACTTCCTTGTCCGGTGGTTTTGACCACCATATTATGGTATAGATATTCTACCTCAAGAAATCCCTTTGGCTATGCTCGTTTCGGCGATGTATCGATAGTTGACCATGAAAAACGTAACAATATTGATTGTGCTATCGATGGCTTCGATTATATCGATAGTATCGACACTATCGATAGCCCAAATCAAGTAATACCATCGATAGTATCGATTATATATTAGCAATGCTATCGATACCATCGATAGGACAATCGATTTTCACACAACACTAGCTCCCGAGGAGGTTACGCACACTAGAAAAAAGTGCGTGTGCACAACTGTGCACGCACCTGTAGCCAAACGGACTTCGTGAGGTAGAATATCTTTCAAACCCAGACAACTTTGAAAAGTATTGTGGAGTACAACTTCACAACTAAAATTTATTTAAGTATCGTTCTTGTTCGTTCTCAAAGAGGGAATGCCGCCGCTCGCTACCTGCCACAAGACGGCTTGGCCAAATTTTCTATATATTTTCTTTATGGTGGTAACGGAGGATCTCGGTGCAAAATGTACATTATAATATTGTTTATAGCACACCGTGCGTAAAATGACCACTTTAGGCACGCTGCGCTTGCGTAAAGTCGGCATTTTCCACACTTTTGCTATAATAGTACATTACGATACGAGAGCGATGAAACGTTTTCTGACGAGTGTGAGTTTGCGGCACGAGCCGAAGCTGCGCTTGCGTTAAGTCGGCATTTTCCGCACTTTTGCTATAAAATATTATACGATACTCGTGCGAGAAACTTTTTCTCGACTCGTGTGATTGCAGCACTCACCTTCGGCTCGTGCCGCAAACTCACACTCGTCAGAAAACGTTTCATCGCTCTCGTATCGTAATGTACTATTTCCTTACTTTTGCATAAAAAGTTTGCAATAAATACGTTTTATAGCAATTCGCGCAAACTGCTTGTTAACAGTTAGGTGATAACATGAAAATTATTGAATTTTATGCGTTAAATTTGAGCTGCATTACGTTACATCTGTAAACACGCTTTTAAGTTTGTTTGTAATGCAAACAAAATGTAAAACATTAACGTAACTTTATTAATTACCGCAAGTTGCTTTAAAACACATTTATTGCATACTTTTTATTCAAAAGTAAGGAAAACAATATTATGATGTGCATTTTGTACAGAGGTAAAAAGATACCCCCTAAAATCATGATAGAAATAAACATTTTGCTGATATATAATTTAGACAAACTTAACAATATAACTAATTTAAATAAAAATAGTAGGTATTTTAGTTTAAAGTAGTTTAATATTATTAAGTGAAACAGTACAAGTGTACTTTTCAAGATGTTAAGATTGTAGTTTAATATTATTTAGTTTATCTAAATTAATTATCAGCAAAATGTTTAACTTTTTTTTTGGCGCTGAGTTACAAGTTTGTTTTTTTACCATCATGGACAGACGGACAACAAAGTGATCCTATAAGGGTTCCGTTTTTTCATTTTTAGGTACGGAATGAAATTTATTTATAATAAAGCAAAATTATCTGAAGTTAGCCTATTCTAAAAAAGTATGTCGGCGTTTAAGTAATTTTAGTTTTATTTAATTAAATTAATTACATGTATTACCAACAATTCATCCGACTAACATTAAAAAATTTCACCTGTTAGTTCAAACTATGATAGAAATAAATGTTTATATTTTAAACACTTGGCGATTTATTCATCGCAAGGAGATACCAAATTAAATTTTTATATCATTGCAGTATAGAAAATCAGAAAAGTAAATCTGGACGTGAGGAGCTATGAACCGGAACTCAAAAAATTTAAATATGTTATTTTTTCCCATTTTTTGAAAATTCAATTTTTATTGCGGCCAATGGGGATTCCATAAATTGGACCACGAAAATACAGATCGACGTCGTACAAACACAAATTGCGACACATGCTACTGCAGTGCGCTGAACGTATTGCGCCTAACCGAAGCTATGAGGTTGATGCAAAGAAGTTGGAACGCTCAGTGATTGAAATGGCTGGCGCACTCATACTGTTGACAAGGCAAACAGCACCTAGATTAAATTTTCTACCAACAAAAATATAACAAAGGCTGCTCATCCGGACGACTTTGTGAATCTTCAGTCTTCACAAAATGAAAGTTTATGTTAGTGAAACATTTTACAAACTAATTTTGGGAAGAATTTTTATGTACGAAAATGCTGCATGGTTTTATTTTTGCAACAAATTTTGCACACGAGATAAGATTTATATTTTGGACAAAAATGTTGAAAATTAAAATCGCTTTCCTCTATGGTTAAAATAAAGTAAAAAGAATTGACATGTGCTCGTCATACAAAATGTAGCCTAAGCCAAAACATGTGCCATACTTTAATTTTTTCCGAGATATCTATTATGTTAGTCCACATTCATGTAAACATTTTGGGCCAATCGGCCCACATGTTTGGTATGCTGCAGACAGATGGAATAACCGTCATTTGATTTGAAGCAAACTAATAATCGCATCTATCAATGGAGACTTTGCCAATTTTGCCATTGACCTAATAGTTTTCCAAAAATATTCGACTAATACCTATTTTTCTTATTGGGTAGGCCTAGAAAGAAAAACACGCAAATGAGTTTTCAGAATCTGTATCTTTTTTATCTGAAAACGTTATCACAAAATCAACTTTCCAAATCGGCTTTCGCTTAAGGCGATTACATTTACGTCTCTCAAAAGCTTAATCTTCGTCGCAAGATTTTGGAAGTTCGTCGCCTTTTTATCAAGTCTCGGGATCCATCTAATTGTTAAGACACTTGTTAACGGTCCAATAATTTTGCGTCTTAAGAGGACGTTCTACGACGATGTCTGTGGTGCAAAGTTTGGAATATCTTAACTTTTTAATGAGATTACCTAGGCTGCCTGAAGGAAATTCCGAGCGTGGATTATGCATCTCCATTTTGGTTAAGTTAGTCGTTAGTGAGCTTCTTTCACGATTATATACTTACTTTTATGTTCACGCGTTAGATAATTACCATTGTAAGATTTATTTCATAGCATTACGTTAATATACGAGGCTATAAAATATTGTGAAAGTCGTGCATAAATTCTAAATAAATTCTAATTCGAATAATCCCCACATAGTTATGCGTTATTATTTTCACTGTATGTACAATTTTGGCAAAATTAGTTTCATTTGATCTTCCTTTGTTTATTAGTTGGTACGTAAATATATAAAATGTTATACGACAAAAAAATGAAATATTATTTCGTGTTGTCGTCGTTTTGAAAGCGACCATTTTAGATGCTTTTCATTTTATAAGCTCGGGGACGGAACAAAGTCCCTCCCAAAGTATTTGTTCGTAAACTTCATTAAAATATTTTGCCCTGGAGATTACGGGAGATAAAGATTTTGAATTTCCAGGCTTTTAAGTTATTATAGGTTGTTGGATACTACAAAAATCTCCGTTTTATGAATGAACTAGTATTTTGCCTGCAGCTCCATTAGTGTTTATTCAATCTCTGCCCCGTGTTACGCTTGGGCGTTATTTTATCAACACCTCTCATAGTTCACATGTTGACCAGGGTCACTACGATGATAATAAAGAAAACCGCATTCAAATCCGATGAAGTCCATCCATACAAGTCAAGCGGTTTCCGAGTACATGCATACAGACAGACGGGCTGACTGACAACAATTCTAAAAATGGTAGTTTTGGCTTCAGTACAACATAGATTAGCTATTTTATATATATAAAAAAAACAAAGGGCAAATACACACAAGCGTATGCGGATAGCCTGGTGCTCTTGTAGAAGTAAGTAGGTACTTATGTAAGCTTGTAGTGAGTGCCAGCCCCCAGTTAGTAAACGAAATAGACAAACCAGTAATATTCTTCCTGCCAGGCGTGTTGACAGCAACCCTGACGACCAGCTGAGTGCCGCCCCGCGGTCCGAGTCGGAGCCGCTCTGTCACGTAGAGGGCGCCAGTACTCGCGAAGGCTGCGCCAGCGCTGAGGGCTAGTAGGGCTGTCACCTAGAAACAAAAACGTGTATGAATATGAAGCGATTGGCACAATGTGTACCGTTAGGAAATGTATTCCCAAAGTGTCAAACGTGTTTCGAAGTGCGGGATGTCACGCTGGTACACCCCCACTTACTGCCAGTCAAAAAATATTCAAATGGGAGGACGGCTCGTACCCTGGGGATTCCGTACGTAACGTTTAAAACACAAACTTATTCCACGAGATATTATGAACGTCCAGCCTAAGTTGACTTATGATTTACTAATTAAACTTCTATTCAATAAATTGAAAAGGTTCAATAATGTTAGCAATTCATTCTGATGTTAAATGCGTTTTTGGTCTCGCCTGCATAGAATGCAGGGCAATGCCTGCATTCTAAGATGTAGACGAGGTTTCTTGAGGTGCATGTGCTGTTAGGTTGGGCTTGGTAAACGTTGGATGTGTGTTGATGGCGGTGGTGATGTTGATGATATTTAAAGTTAGGCTTACTTAAGTTTAGTAAAATTATAAAAAATATAAAAATTATGACGGAATAAATAAATAAGTTGGTAGATAAATAGGCTCTAAATAAAATACTAATATCAAAAATCAAAAATCAAAAATCAAAATATTTATTTTTGCAAAATAGATACATTAAGTATACTTTCTACAAGTCAAAGTTAATTTACACAATATAATATGTCTTTAGAATATAAAAAAAATATATAATAATACGGGAAATAAAATATACACCTGCATTAATAAATGATAGTCGTAAGTTTTTAAATAAATAAAAAATAAATAAAATAGGGGAATCTAGGAATAAAAATATGATATATACATAATACAATGAAGAAATAATAAAAACGGGAAATACATACAAAAAATATTAAGGGTGGGCCACTAAAATGTAATAAAGTTATACACTTGCATAAAATATAGAAATATAGGAATAAAAATATTGTATATACATAATGCCTAACCATCCGCACCATTCGATTAGTATTGCTAAGAAGAAGGGCAAGAAACTTAGCAAACATTCCTTTTTTCAAAATAAAACATATGATACAAAATCATATACATACCTACTCAAGTAAAGGCATAAAAAAATATAAGACTGCGGGAATTAGTCACGAGAAAAAAAAATATATCTTAGTCAACCCGTCTCATATTGTCCATTACCTTTAACAAAGTAAGTTTACATATTAATTAATTTTAAGCCTTTAGAGGAATCGTACAGTATTAAAATATGCTAATTATTAATTACAATATTGAATAAGATTATTATTATTTATTACACCATGCTTCATTATCATCCAAATAATCATTGATTTTATAATAAGCTTTCTTAAGTAGTCCCTGCTTAATATATAGTTTAAACTTATTTTCAGGCAAACTAAGGACCTCCTCTGGAAGCTTATTGTAAAATCTTATACCATGTCCTACAAAAGAGGTACCTACTTTGGCAAGTCTTAATTTTGGAAAAGCTAGTTTATGTTTGTTTCTGGTTTCAACAGAGTGGTGCACACCAAGCCTCGGGAAATTATCAATTTTTTTTCTGACATATCTAATAACTTGATAAATAAATTCACAAGGGACCGTAAATATATTAATTTCTTTAAACTTTTCTCTTAATGAATCTCGGTACTTCATGTTATAAATAGACCGAATTGCTCTCTTTTGCAAGACAAAGACTGCTTCTATATCCGCGGCTCTACCCCACAACATTATGCCATATGACATAATGCTGTGAAAATAACTGAAATATACTAATCTAGCAGTATCTTCATCAGTAATCTGCCTTATGCGTCTAACAGCGTATGCGGCTGAACTAAGTCTACCACAGAGAGCTTCTATGTGGGGACCCCACTGAAGACGAGAGTCTATAGTAATACCTAAAAACTTAGTTTCGTTAACTAACTCCAGCTTGGACCCCTGCAAAAATAAACTGACATCTACTTGAATTACATTTGGTAAAGTAAACTTTATACATTTCGTCTTTTTTGCATTTAGAACTAAATTATTTGCAGTGAACCAATCAAGAATCAGAGAGAGGGTTGAATTCGCGTCATCAAGTATATCGTTATGTCGATTCACTTTAAAAATAAGTGACGTGTCATCTGCGAATAGAACTATCTCAGATAAGTCTCTAACTAAGTAAGGAAGGTCATTTATGTATATTAAAAACAATAGGGGCCCCAATATGGAGCCCTGCGGAACACCCATTTTGACTAATGCTCCAGATGACTTTACTCCATTAATGTCTACCTTTTGAAACCGGTCACTAAGGTATGACTTAAATAACGCCAAAGATTTACCCTTAACTCCATAGTGATCTAATTTACATAAAAGTGTTTCATGATTAACGCAATCAAAAGCTTTTGAGAGGTCACAAAATACACCGAACGCATCCTGCTTTGCTTCCCAAGCGTCAAATATGTGCTTGACTAAAGCAACTCCTGCATCAGTGGTTGACCTCCCTTTAGTGAATCCATATTGTTCACTGTGAAACAACTTATTTAAGTTAAAATGAGATAACAATTGATTAAAAACAATTTTTTCGAAAATCTTACTAAATACTGGTAAAACTGAGACCGGTCTATAGTTGGAAGGGTCTTCATTGTCGCCTGATTTAAAAAGAGGGATCAATTTACTCAACTTCATTAAATCAGGAAAGACACCATCATCTACACATTTATTAAAGATTAAAGCTAAATATGGAGCTATTAAATCAATGATACAGCTTACAACTTTAACAGATAGGCCCCATAAGTCCTCGGTTTTTTTAAAGTTAAGAGATTTAAATGCTTTAATGACAGTTTGTGAATTAATATGCTTTAACGCAAATACAGAATGGCACTGAGGCACGTGATCACTCAAAAGATCCTGTGCAAGTCTTGGACTTGAATTTAAACCTTTAGTTGTCAAGGAAGGAATGTCAGTAAAGAATTGTTCAAAGGCCTTCGCAACTTCTTTATCTCCTGTAAAAACTTCATTGTTAATGTTCAATTTTAGTTCATTATTCCGTTTGTTACTCTTCCCAGTTTCAGTATTTATGATTTTCCATACTGCTTTTACTTTGTTATCGGCCATTTTAAGTTTTTTATTCAGAAATATACTTTTTGCTTTTAAACACACTAATTTGAAAGTACGTGAGTATATTTTCAAATGTTCAATAAATTCAATATTATTATTGTAGGATTTTATGTCGTACAATTCGTATAAATGATTTCGGCTTTTGTAAATACCTGGCGTTGCCCAGTCACTAAAAGTGATTTTATTACTGTTAGAAACTTTCCGCAATGTAAACGTATTTTCAAATTCTTTGGAAACTATGTTAAACAGGTCTGCAAAGAGAGCATTTGGATCATCTTGGAGAAGATTAAAATGTGGTAATTTAAGTTCTAAGTTTGCTTGAAAACATTCTAGTCTGTGAGTTGTTACAGGCCTGTAAAATGCTTTTTTGGGCAATTGTTTCACACTTTGTATGAAAGTTACAGTTTGGCCACTGTGATCAGACTGCAAGCGGTTAATAACTTTATTGTCTGAGTAGTCACAATCACAGAATATATTATCAAGACAAGTTGCTGTATTTTGGGTAATTCTAGTTGGTTCTAAGAACACATTAGACAAATTAAATGATTTGAATAACTGAATTAATTTCGTGGTCATAACCGACTTTTCTAGTATATCTACGTTAAAATCTCCACAGACGATAATTTTTTTCTTCGTATCAAATAATAACTTTAGCACTTCTTCCATTGTTTTTTCAAAAATATTGTAATCTTGTCCCGAGGGTCGGTAGACACAAAGAATTATATATTTACTCATTTCTATACAAGCCAATTCTACTTGGTGTTCAACAGAAAGTTTTACAATGTCTTTTCTTTCTTTTGACTTTATATTATTCTTGACTAGAATCATAGAACCACCTTTTTCTATAGTTAATCTGTTATAGCAGCTAAGGACACTAAAATTATTAACATTAAATTGCATATTATGTTCCGGTAAATGGTGCTCAGTTAAACACAAAATATCTGTTTTTGATTCCTCTAGGAACAACTCTATTGAAAGTATTTTGCCGAGGAAGCCGCCTTGTATGTTTTGATGTACTAGTTTATATACAGAAGGCTTTCCCGTTGTCGTTAAATCTAAAAAGGATTTGGTACAATTTTGTTAGTACTTGTACTAACTTTGTCAATAGGGACAAAACTATGAAAAGAGTTATTATTACAAATACCATCAATTATGACTGGTATTGAAAAAAATCCTGTTACACACATTGTAACAGATTCATTACGTGGTAAAATGCTAGCTAACTTAGTAGCCATTTGTTTTTTATAAAAATTTGGAAGGTATAGAGTACCATTTGTCAAAACAAAATCTCGAATGTACGAATTCGTGTCAAAATATTCTATTTTGTCACTGTGACTAACTGAAAATTTGTGCATGCAAATATTTAAATTATATAAATTATTTTTTTGTGACCCCGTTAGTGATTCTGAGTAAGGGAATTCACAGAGTATGATTTTATGGACACTAAGTTTTAACATAAATTCAAAGTATTTTAATAGGTTACTTTGTGTTACATCAATACTATCTCCTAATAATAGAATAATTGTAGTATTTACATTGCTGTTGAATTTCATTTTCATAATATGTTCCAAAATTTGAATGAATGATGCACCTGGCATGCAAATATTAATGACATTTTGCATCATATTGTTTCCTAACAAAAGTCCTAAGTTTTTGCCAATTTTATCAGAAAAAACAATGGTGCGGTGTTCCTTGGACTCCGAGGACTCATGCGCATCGACTGAAAGTTGCGTAGGGGGCCGAGGAGAAGAGTTCGGCATTTTTGGCGCGTCAGACGTAGATGAAGGTACTGACAAGGGCTCTGCTGCAGGAGTGGATGAGGGTTCAGCTTCTTGTTTTGATTCTCTACGAAGGCGAGCAGAGCGGTGACGTTGCCGTCGACGGGCAGCCTTACTCTTGGGTTGAGGTGTGGAGTCCAGTGGTGGTCTGGGGCTCTGAGATGGTGAGGAGCTTATAGAGATCCGAGGATCCCGAGAGGCCTGTACAGGCTGAGTGTCCGGGCAAGCAGGAGTTGCCGGTGGCCCGCACATCAGGCAGCCAGTGTGAATGCAGCTGGCTTCTTTGTTGGACAGGGATGTATATTTAAAAGTTTAACTTATTTTTGAATAAAATGATATACTTACATAAGTTAGAAATTTAAAATATTATATGTACATACAAATTGCAATAAATAAATAAGTTGATAGAGAAATAACATTAAAATAAATATAATGCCCTAGCTACCCCGCCCATTCGATTAGTCTTGCTAAGAAGAAGGGCAAGAAGCTAAGCAAGAGCATATTATGCTTTTGATGTATTTTTTTTTGTTGTGATGATTTTTTTTTAATAATTTTGTTTACATACGTTTATATTATACAAAGTATTTAACAACGCGATCGAGGGTGAGCCTTATCGTCTTAAATTGGGCGCAAATAAGCTTTTTAGTGCACGCATAATATGTTTCCCCAGTGTTTTCCTTCATTAGTCTAATATAATCTACTATTACGACAAAAGCCTTAGAGGTTTTTCTTTTGAAGAAAGATAATCGTGAAAAGTAGATAATTTATTTACTTTAACTTAGCATTTATTTGTTGATAATCTAACTATAAAAAGTGATAAACTATATGAGACAGGTGGATGATGTTTTGCGTAGTATTCTAACTTACTACCTCACTAGATAGGTAGACTAAGATATGTATATTTTTTTCTCATGACACAGTTTCCTTCTGTCTTTTATATTTTTATCCTTTTATAATATATTGTTTAGTATTATTTTATATAAGTTAAAAAAAACTGTAATACGTGTAGTATTAAGCCATATTGAGAAAAAAATACTGATAAAAGAAGACATGATCTTGCTAAGTTTCTTGCCCTTCTTCTAAGCAAGATTAATCGAATGGGCAGATTTAGGCATTATATCTATTTATAGTTTATTTATATATTAGCTTATTTATTCATTGCATTATGTAGGTATAATAATATTCTTATTCCAATAAGTCTTTTTATTTTATGCATGTGTACAACTTTAATAGCCCAACTTAAATACAGATTTTTTATATATTTCCCGTATCATTTTTGTTTCATCATAAAATATTATTTTTATACAGATTAGATTTGACATGTAAAACGTATACTGTATGTATCTATTTTACAAATAAACAATTTGAATATTTGAATCTTTAAATCTTTGAATCTTTATTATCAGCCGCCAAGCCAAAGCGTCCATATTGCAATTTGCAGTGAAAGACTCAATACATTGCAATCAAAGAGCAACCGGAGAGCCACTCAGAGCAGATTCAATGAAAGCTCAGGGGAAATAATAAGTTTGGTATCTATCTACTCTAATATAAAGGTGGAGAAGAATCTCAACCAAGTATGCGCTAGAAGTATCTTTGAAGTAGGTATACCTTCATAATTTTACAAATCAGGAAAAAACTGGGTCACAACATGAAATAATAAATCTCGCAACGCTCGTTTTACAGGGAAAACGTGCGCTGAACTAATCAAGTTCATTATTAGTAGTTTATTATATATACATTTATTATTAGCTAGAGGTTGATTATTACTTTATGTTAAGATGAGACTGGTTAACGAGTTGAACTAGTCCATATTCATATTTTCATCCATCCATCCATCAGCCTGTGTTCGTCCACTGCCCTGCTGGACAGTGGCGGTCCTCCGTCCTCCTCATACAGCCGCCACCCGCAATATCCTTCAGTTGGCCTATTCTTTATTTCGCCAATACTTACATACAATTCGAAAACTGTTTCGAGTAATACTCGTAGCTTTACTGAACTGTTTTCAGTAAACAGATTTGAAAATAGGCGTATTAAAAAAATTAAAAAGACGAAAAAAGTAGATATGGACGGAATGCCAAAAATCCGGACATGTCTGGACAAATTTATTGCGTAAAATATTATAATAAATTAAAAAAACGGACAGGTGGTAACCAATACTTTGAAGACATTTTGGTATACATAGCTGCGGGACTTCTTCGGTGACGCAAGCTTTAGGTACACAGCTGAAGAGCCAATACTAGAGATCACACTCCGCCTGAGTGAACTCGCTCGAGTGTTTAGGTTGAGTCTGAGCTGAGATACTCACTTATGTCAATAACACTTATTGACTGAACTCACTCAAACGACTTGATGAGCGGTGCACTATCGATGTATGTATATTGGTCCTTGGATGTATGTAAGGTCAGTATGTGCCTCAGTGTACAGCGCTATCTAGCACTTGAATCGATCGTGGACATACACATTGCCTCCTAGAGGACGCAGCGACTACAGATTTCCATCGGCTAGGATGCATTAGAAAGGATCTCGTTATGTATAATTATTCATTTTTAACTTATATAGTGGTACCAGTGTTGAACTATACTGATGCGTTATGTTTTAGTTGCTCTCCAAAATATAATATATCGTCGTCGAAGGCAGGCAAAAATTGCCTTGTCGTGAAAAAAAAACGAATTATGGCGTAAAAACTACAGTCCGATTACGCGGTCATACGAAATTATATTATACTTGCTTTTGCCCGCGGCTCCGCCCGCATGTTATTCGGTTTAACGACATGCTTCTTTCCGGGATAAAAAGTAGCCTATGTGTTAAGTTAGGGTATAAGCTATATCCATTCTAAATTCCATCTAAATCCGTTCAGCCGTTTCAGCGTGAAAGAGTAACAAACATGCACACACACACAAACTTTCGCATTTATAATATTAGTGTGATAAGCCTAAGACGCTCCTTTTGCTCCACTTTGCTTCGCTCGTCGTGGACCTATTTTTAGCTTTTTGCTGAAAACCTGAATCATTTCGCATAATCATCTTCAAGCCTTTGCCTATGTTACAGACAGACGTACGGACACGAGAGTGAACTTAAAAGAGTTCCGCCATTCCTTTTAAGATACGGAAACATAAAAATAGCTGATGTTGCTTTCACTATTTTCACGCTTAGCAAAGAAAACTAAAAAAACAACACTCGAATATTTTCGGTTTGTGATTTGGTGAAAATAATAAGGATAGATTAATGTTTTTATTGCAAAATCCATCGCTTTGGAATACTCTGAATATTATTATTAGAATGTATTACAAACTAGAAAAGATAAATTAGAAATTTGTCTTTACATTTGTTTCTAATTTATCTTTTCAAGTTTGTAATGCACTCTAATAATAATATTTATAATAAGGTAAATTAATTTTCATAATAACTTTCTGATTAAAGTTCTTCCAGTTAAGATGCTAAATCAGCTAAATCAGCATCTTAACTGGACGGCTAGGCTGCTGTAATAACATTTTATAATAACTTTCTGATCAGATGTCACAGCAGCCTAGCCGTCCAGTTAAGATGCTAAATCAGCTAAATCAGCATCTTAACTGGACGGCTAGGCTGCTGTAATAACATTTTATAATAACTTTCTGATCAGATGCCACAGCAGCCTAGCCGTCCAGTTAAGATGCTAAATCAGCTAAATCAGCATCTTAACTGGACGGGTAGGCTGCTGTAATAACATTTCATAATAACTTTCTGATTGAATGCCATAGCAGCCTAGCCGTCCAGTTAAGATGCTAAATCAGCTAAATCAGCATCTTAACTGGACGGCTAGGCTGCTGTAATAACATTTTATAATAACTTTCTGATCAGATGCCACAGCAGCCTAGCCGTCCAGTTAAGATGCTAAATCAGCTAAATCAGCATCTTAACTGGACGGCTAGGCTGCTGTAATAACATTTTATAATAACTTTCTGATCAGATGCCACAGCAGCCTAGCCGTCCAGTTAAGATGCTAAATCAGCTAAATCAGCATCTTAACTGGACGGGTAGGCTGCTGTAATAACATTTCATAATAACTTTCTGATTGAATGCCATAGCAGCCTAGCCGTCCAGTTAAGATGCTAAATCAGCTAAATCAGCATCTTAACTGGACGGCTAGGCTGCTGTAATAACATTTTATAATAACTTTCTGATCAGATGCCACAGCAGCCTAGCCGTCCAGTTAAGATGCTAAATCAGCTAAATCAGCATCTTAACTGGACGGCTAGGCTGCTGTAATAACATTTTATAATAACTTTCTGATCAGATGCCACAGCAGCCTAGCCGTCCAGTTAAGATGCTAAATCAGCTAAATCAGCATCTTAACTGGACGGCTAGGCTGCTGTAATAACATTTCATAATAACTTTCTGATTGAATGCCATAGCAGCCTAGCCGTCCAGTTAAGATGCTAAATCAGCTAAATCAGCATCTTAACTGGACGGCTAGGCTGCTGTAATAACATTTTATAATAACTTTCTGACCAGATGCCACAGCAGCCTAGCCGTCCAGTTAAGATGCTAAATCAGCTAAATCAGCATCTTAACTGGACGGCTAGGCTGCTGTAATAACATTTTATAATAACTTTCTGATCAGATGCCACAGCAGCCTAGCCGTCTAGTTAAGATGCTAAATCAGCTAAATCAGCATCTTAACTGGACGGCTAG
This sequence comes from Ypsolopha scabrella, assembly GCA_910592155.1. Taxonomy (NCBI): domain Eukaryota; kingdom Metazoa; phylum Arthropoda; class Insecta; order Lepidoptera; family Ypsolophidae; genus Ypsolopha; species Ypsolopha scabrella. The sequence continues at coordinate 8,106,832 of OU342968.1, read as the reverse complement.
GCTGCTGTAATAACATTTTATAATAACTTTCTGACCAGATGCCACAGCAGCCTAGCCGTCCAGTTAAGATGCTAAATCAGCTAAATCAGCATCTTAACTGGACGGCTAGGCTGCTGTAATAACATTTTATAATAACTTTCTGATCAGATGCCACAGCAGCCTAGCCGTCTAGTTAAGATGCTAAATCAGCTAAATCAGCATCTTAACTGGACGGCTAGGCTGCTGTAATAACATTTCATAATAACTTTCTGATTGAATGCCATAGCAGCCTAGCCGTCCAGTTAAGACGCTGATTTAGCTGATTTAGCATCTTAACTGGACGGCTAGGCTGCTGTGGCATCTGATCAGAAAGTTATTATAAAATGTTATTACAGCAGCCTAGCCGTCCAGTTAAGATGCTGCAAGAAATATTGAGCAACAGGAGCTGGTTAGATGTACCGGATGCAAGGCAGGATTTCATTATGCATGTTTGAATATTACCTCGGCAAGTTTTAGAGAAAAACAGGGACAAATTAAACATACTTTCAAATGCGACTCCTGCTCAAATGTGACGGTCCGTGGAGTCACCACCCGCAATGGTGCCGCTAGCGAGGAGCCTGAGCAATGTAACGAGGAGTTGCGAGATAAGGAAGTATCCATGGCAGGTATTATGGAAATGGTAAAAGGGGCTATAACGGAAAGGCTTAATATTTTGGAAATGAAAATTATACAAGAAATTAATACTGCTGTAACATCCTTGACACTAGAAAATAGCAAATTGCGACATGAGTTAAATGAATCCTATAAAAAGTGCAGTTGCTTTGAAGAAGAAATCAAAGCTTTAAAAGAGGAAAGGCTCAACACAAGGCAAGTGACGGTCAGTAACACCATCGGCACCAAGACTGCAAAGTCACCCAGTCAACCAACCAAACCGCCGGCGGTTGACAAAATTAAAACTGTGACCGAGATATCGTCGCCGCCGCTGCCGCTGGAGGCTACCGACAACAACAACGGCAGCTCACAGCCGCAACCGAAAGTCAGTTATGCGGCGGTGGCCAGGAGCACAGCGAATATGGATTTGACTGATAAAACTAGGAACCAGGAGAAGAACAATTGGTTAGAAGTGAAAAGGAACAACCCGATAAATAAAGGTGGAAATAGATCAATCGTAAATTTGAAAGGAGTAGAGCGTAAAAAGTTTCTTCACGTATGGAGACTAGATAAAAGTACAACGGAAGGGAGTTTAAAGGAGTATATAAAAAATGTACTTGGTTGTATAGACTCAGAAATTATTATTGAAAAATTAAGGCCTAGGATAGAAAGAGATTATGCATCGTTCAAAATTGGCGTAACAGAAAATAATTACGAGAAACTATGCAATCCGGAAATATGGCCGTTGAATATAGAATATAGTGAATGGATTTGGTTTCATCACACCACATTACCGGCACAACCTCTGCAAGAGACCAAGTAGAAGCTTCAGTATTTTTTATCAAAATGTAAGAGGACTGAGAACAAAGTTAGATGAATTCCAGAGAAACTTATTGACGGCCACATCGGACCTATATGCTATAACCGAAACTAGCTGCAATGAAGCTATATTTGACGGAGAGATAGCTCCCGCTGGCTACAGCGTGTTACGATGCGACAGATGCGATGGGCGAAAACAAGGCGGCGCGATGTTAGTGGCCACACCCGCGTTGGAGCTCCGGCGAGTCGCGTTAGCACGTGACGTCAACATAGATGCAGCTGTGTTTGAGATAGTGTGCGCGGGGGTGTACTCGCGTAGTAATAATAAACTTTTGTTTCATATAGTTGTAGTGTATATCCCGCCGAAATCTCCGGACAATGAATATTTTACCCTATTTAGTATTATTGAACTTTTGTGTACAAAGTATAAGAAATTATTAGTTGTAGGTGATTTTAACTTGTTTTCAAGCTCTCTAGATATTAAGAATTACTATGAATATTTTTTAACATATTGTGAATTCACCCAAATGAACACGGTGACAAATAAAAATAACAGGTGGTTAGACTTAGTACTAACTAATACCCAACACGCAAACGTGAAGGTGGTACTTTCCAGCGAGCCTATGGTGAAAGTGGACGCACATCACCCACCACTGCTAGTGGAGTTATGCGCAACGGCGGAGCAGCCAGAACCCGAGCCGACCCTTGCGCCGCCGCTGTCACCGCCGCAGCCGCCGCCGCCCACGCTTCACCCTGCTGACTCGTCTGCCGTTGATGACTTCTTTGTTACCGGGATCGCACAACAGTGGAATTTCAGTAAGGCAAATTTTCCGTTGCTGTATAGTAAAATAGCTAAAATAGATTGGAGTAAACTGTACTTGGAGAAGGACCCCAATATTGCATTAGAGTTTTTTTATTATGTTATCAGAGAAATAATTGATGATTGCGTTCCCAGAAAAATGCGAAAGCCTGTAGGTTCAAGATACTGTTATCCTGAATGGTACACGGCCGATCTAATTCGCGACATTCGTTTGAAGGCAAAATTACATAAAACTTATAAACGAACGGGTTTACAATGTGATTACGTAGAGTTTTCGAAATGTCGGGCGAAGGTAAAAATTAATACTGAACTTGCTGAAAAAAAGTATAATGAGAAATTACAATATCAACTAGCTAATGATCCAAAATCATTTTGGCGTCTCATTAAATCAAAAAAATCAAATAGCACCAAAATAAATATAAAACGGGATGGGGTAATTCTCACCGAAGAAGAGAGTGCCAACCAGTTTGCGAATTTTTTCCAATCAGTTTATAGTAACCGTCCGCCTTGTCTCAGCATGGCAGAGGCATCGAGCGCAACTGCCAGCGGGGGCGGTGGCATGGGGGCGCCAGCGCGTGTACACCTAGTGCCACTGCACCGCGCTGAAGTGGCCGCAGCGCTAGCGGGACTTGCGCCCAAGCAATCTTCTGGTCCAGATGGAGTTCCTGCCTACGTTCTTAAAGACTGTCGCGTGGTTCTTCTTGAGCCTCTACTTCACATATATAATTGCAGTCTTAAAAGTACCACATACCCTGACTTGTGGAAAATCACAAGGGTTATACCGGTTCCTAAAGGTAGATTGGGATCTGATGTAGGTGATTACAGGCCAGTGGCAGTTCTTTCGGTGTTCGCAAAGGTCTTTGAATCAACGTTACAGAAAAGTATCTACAATGAGGTTCATGGTAATTTGTCTCATTCTCAGCATGGTTTCCGTCCGGCACACAGTACTACTAGCAATCTTCTCAACTTCATGTCCTATGTTGTACCGTCGGTAGATGCTGGAGTGCAAGTCGATGCTGCTTATTTTGATTTTAAGAAAGCTTTTGATTCGGTTGACAATGACATTCTTCTAAATAAATTAGCAGCTATCGGCTTCACACCACATTCCCTTAACTTTTTTTGTAGTTACTTGCACAATAAAATGCAGTACGTCCAGTATGGAAATAGCTTTTCGAAGCCTTATTACACACCCTCAGGTGTGAGTCAAGGCAGTAACCTGGGGCCTCTAGAGTTCTTAATTATGATTAATGACCTTCCGAACATCGTACAGGACGCCACGTGCTTGCTATTTGCAGACGATCTCAAGCTGCTCTTAGCTATTAAGGATAAAAATGACTGTGTTAAACTGCAACAGGACATTGATAGAGTAGTGAAATGGAGCCACGACAATAGGTTGCAGTTCAATGGGTCAAAATGTGTATAGATCACGTTTAGTCGCGCGCATACACCGAGGCAACACCAGTACACGCTAGACGGTGACGCGCTAGTGCGAGTTCACTCTGTGCGGGATCTAGGCGTACGGCTATCCTCGGATCTCTCTTTTCGTGATCACATTGTAGACACATGTAAAAGTGCTTTTAAAACCTTGGGATTTGTACTCCGTAGGAGCCAAGGCTTCTCAGATGTACAGACGATAAAAGTATTGTACAATGCACTAGTTAGGAGTAAATTAGAAAGCAACGCGATCATCTGGGCTCCGCATGAAATTAAATATAGTCTCATGCTGGAACGGATCCAAAACAAATTTTTAAGGTTTTTGTATTTAAAACTATATGGAGTCTATCCAGGCTATCCATTGTTATATCCAACCTTATTTATCTTACGTATGGTTGGGTTCACCAAAATTCAGGTTAGGAGAGACTTATCTTTAGCGATAACCGTATTTAAGATATTTAGAGGAATGTTGTGCAATCCTACAGTACTTGACAGCATTAGACTGGTGGTTCCGTTTGGTGAGCATGGGCTGCGGCGGCGCGAGGAGCGGCTGCTCTGCGTGCCCGGCGCCAGAACCAACTTGCTTGCGGAAGCGCCGCTAACTAGAGCTATTAAGTTGCTCAATAAAATTTCAGAAAAGACGGACGTTTTCACGTGTTCTCTGGGTGAATTCACAAGGATAACTTTGCAAATTTTATGTTACTATTAGGTTTGTGGTTAATTAATTGTTTTTTATGGCTCTTTGTCCTTGTTTTTTTTTCTCTTTTTTTTGTTATTGTGTAAGATGACAATATATGTAGGTAAGTTAATTGTTTTTGGTATTGGATGTGTATGTTGTATAGTAATTATGATGTATATGATGTGTTACTTCACTATTGAATTAGGTCCAGCCTGTAATGATAGTGTAAGTTCCTTAATAAATAAATAAATAAATAAATAAATAAATAAATAAATCAGCTAAATCAGCATCTTAACTGGACGGGTAGGCTGCTGTAATAACATTTCATAATAACTTTCTGATTGAATGCCATAGCAGCCTAGCCGTCCAGTTAAGATGCTAAATCAGCTAAATCATCATCTTAACTGGACGGCTAGGCTGCTGTAATAACATTTTATAATAACTTTCTGATCAGATGCCACAGCAGCCTAGCCGTCCAGTTAAGATGCTAAATCAGCTAAATCAGCATCTTAACTGGACGGCTAGGCTGCTGTAATAACATTTTATAATAACTTTCTGATCAGATGCCACAGCAGCCTAGCCGTCCAGTTAAGATGCTAAATCAGCTAAATCAGCATCTTAACTGGAGGGGTAGGCTGCTGTAATAACATTTCATAATAACTTTCTGATTGAATGCCATAGCAGCCTAGCCGTCCAGTTAAGACGCTAAATCAGCTAAATCAGCATCTTAACTGGAGGGGTAGGCTGCTGTAATAACATTTCATAATAACTTTCTGATTGGATGCCACAGCAGACTAGCCGTCCAGTTAAGATGCTGATTTAGCTGATTTAGCATCTTAACTGGACGGCTAGGCTGCTGTAATAACATTTTATAATAACTTTCTGATCAGATGCCACAGCAGCCTAGCCGTCCAGTTAAGATGCTAAATCAGCTAAATCAGCACCTTAACTGGAGGGGTAGGCTGCTGTAATAACATTTCATAATAACTTTCTGATTGAATGCCATAGCAGCCTAGCCGTCCAGTTAAGGTGCTAAATCAGCTAAATCAGCACCTTAACTGGAGGGGTAGGCTGCTGTAATAACATTTCATAATAACTTTCTGATTGAATGCCATAGCAGCCTAGCCGTCCAGTTAAGATGCTAAATCAGCTAAATCAGCACCTTAACTGGAGGGGTAGGCTGCTGTAATAACATTTCATAATAACTTTCTGATTGAATGCCATAGCAGCCTAGCCGTCCAGTTAAGATGCTAAATCAGCTAAATCAGCACCTTAACTGGAGGGGTAGGCTGCTGTAATAACATTTCATAATAACTTTCTGATTGGATGCCACAGCAGCCTAGCCGTCCAATTAAGATGCTGATTTAGCTGATTTAGCATCTTAACTGGACGGCTAGGCTGCTATGGCATCCAATCAGAAAGTAATGATGAAAATTAATTATGCTTATTAATTTTCATTAAACTAAAATTATACACGATTCTCCAATAAAAATCACCAAACATGTCATTAGCTGTTGACGCCATATTTGTTATAGGACTGCTAGCGCTGTAGTGGCAGAAAAATATTTTAAATTTAGCCGTTTCCAAGGAGCTAGCCGTTTCCAAAGAGCTAGCTTTCAACCAAAAAGTTTAGCCATTTCCAAAGAGCTTTCGGGCAGCCAACAAGCTACTTTTGTACAACCAGCAGTCGCAGTCATCCTATTGGATGCTGATTAGCCAATTTCTTAGGATGCTGATTTAACCATCCAGCGGCGGATATTGATCTATCCTACAGAAACCATGCATTTTTCCGGGATAAAAAGTAGCCTATGTGTTAAGTTAGGGTATAATCTATATCCATTCTAAATTTCTTCCAAATCCGTTCAGCCGTTTCAGCGTGAAAGAGTAACAAACATACATAGACACACATACACACACACACGCACAAACTTTCGCATTTATAATATTAGTAGGATAAACTATTTCCGCAAGTTGCTTTAAAACACATTTATTCCATACTTTTTATTCAAAAGTAAGGAAAACAATCTTATGATGTGCATTTTGTACCGAGGTAAAAAGTTACCCCTTAATCAGGTATCGTGATGTAGATATACGTAGCACCATCTGATGGGAAAGAATTATACTGATTTGCATTTTTTTGTTTTTCCGAACCTTTCAATAAATTATTCACAAATTCTTGTACTTTTAGTCCACAAATATTTATTTTTAGTGGCGACAGCTCAGGGGTAGAACGCTGGCCTCTCAATCTATGAGATCCAGGTTCGATCCCCGGCCGGGCATGCACCGATGAGTTTTTTGGAATGGTGAAGGAAAATATCGTGAGGAAACCTGCATGCCCTAAAAAGCGTGTATTTCTGCCCGAAGTACGACGATATCTCACCATCCCATCACGTTGGGATGTAATAATCGTCGGTGAAACGCGGGTGTGCCTAGTGTGAACTGTGACTTGCATTTCACAGTTCACACACGGAACACCTCTGACACCCCCTCGGGGATTCATGTCGTGAGGATATATTTTTATACAATATATTTATTTATTTTTATTTAGGCAACCGGTTTCGTATTACACGTCAATAACAAAGGGTGGTAGCCCGAGTTGCAACAAAAATAAATATTAATGGAATAATTATAATAAGAATAAATATAATAATTTTGCAATTAAAGAATTACCCTTCTCATTTCCATTATTTTTACATTTCATTTTCAATAAAAGTACAAGTTTTGTATCATTAATAATAATTGAAGTTGATATTCACACAACAAGAACTATCAATCGAACCCTCGATTTCGATTTATTATGAATATCGATACTTACTTCCAGAAAGTGCAGCTGCATACCAGTGAGAACCCCATTAAATCCGTTAACCCCCGGCGTATTTCACAGAAGGGCCATTAAACCTTAATCCTGACCACTTACTGAGTCTCCAGTATGAATTTCACTTCAAAAACGAAATTCATCTTATATATAAATACTCGCAACGGCTTTTGCCAGCGGCTTCGCTCGCGTAGAAATGTCTTTAAGTAGTATCGACAGTTTTCGGCTTGGTAGTTATTTTATTTACAACCCTTACAAAGCTATATATTGACCAGGGTCACTACGATGATACTACAGAAAACCGCATCGACGAAGTTTGTTATGTGGTTCTCGAGTTAAAACGGAACAAATGGACCGACAGAATGAGAATAATAAAAGAGAAAATGTTTGAGCTCATTGCATTAGTAACAAAATAATGCATTCCATTTAAAATTTCTTAAAATTATTCAATGTACAGACACATCTTTTTTACTACTTTATTATTAGTATAAATTTATTTTTTGACCATAATTTTAAACTTATTCCGAAAAAGGGCGGCTTCAAAGGTACGACTGGCCCAATCCCCAATATCCGGGATCCCTAATCGATATTTGATGGCATCGCTGACTGTGAACAAATCTGGGGCGAAAGTATACTCGTAGCTTGCCAGCTAATTTAAGTTTGTCGATGAAATAGAGACCAATGGAAACTATATTTAAATTACTGATGACATTTTGATGGACATGTTTCGGGGAAAGAATGTAAATGCTGCTTTTCGGGATCGGGCTGAAGATTGTTGTAATTGTATTTTGGAGATCATATATTTAAGGCGCTACCTCACTAAAATCGGCACTTTTTGAAGTTATTTACCTGATTTTCAGAAGAAGCTACTAATTTGATAAATTAGTATATGAATATGGGCACCATTTTCTAGTTTTCTTGAATACAGAAACGCGATTGCAGAACTTTCGCTCGATAGAAATAATTATTGAAATGAGGTCTTCTTCTACACTTTTTTTCATAGTATGCGAAATAGGAATATTTGACCTAGACGATAGTTTATTAGATAGATTTTAACAATATCTAAATTTGGTGAATGTGAAATTTTGATAACTATTTTAGTTAATTTTATATTAATTTAAAACCGACATTTTGCATTTTTTCCGAAATCCGTCCCTCTCGCACTGCGAGTCAATCCGCATGGAGTAACAGTGACCGTTGAAAAATTCACATATCACCTTAAATAGGTATTGAACTTTGCATTGTAAATCTAAATTCGTGGCGGAAGCGATGAATCTTGCACTAAATCTCTGCGGTCGTGAGGATTGTATCAGATCAGAGGGGCAATTGTGTAATACAATCGTCATAAAATTCGATTTCGTCTAATCAAATTAGAACCTAATGAAAATTTTGTATGAGCGAGGGTTTTTCGTTTTTTTCATTTCCTCAGTTTTTCTTTGGGAATGTTTTTCACTGTAATCAGTACAGACAGTATGGGGTTTCATTTGAAAATAGTAGTTTATTTCACCCGGTATTTGTGCATATTCTTTTGAATATTATGTTTTGATAGTATTTTTCCATTTTGTTATGTTTTTCAACTCCGTACTTCACAATCCATGCATTCCGAGTACATTCTGGCATTCCTCAGGGATTAACTTCTTGACAATGTTTTTATTTCATTGTTGCATGGCGATTCGACTCTTTTAAAGACTAACTTTTAAAGACTAATATAAATGAGTATTTAGTCGGATGTCGTGTACAGATCCGACTTTATCGACGATTAAGAGAAATATCAAAAAGAAGCAAATATTGCGGCGGAAATTAACATCGTGCCGAAATTAATCTTTGTGAATGAGAAAAACAATATTTTCAGCTAAGAAAAAATGTAAGTACTTACTTGAAGGCAAATAGGAAAATAAAGTTAAAGAATGAAATTTGTGTCGAACATTTTTACCTATAGCTTAACAGCGCGCGAGTTAAATTCAGTCGGGGGCTAGGGTGACGGGCAGGAGCACATCACCCCGCCGTCCGCTCACTTCCCTCGCACGCCTTCTGTATGGTGTTGTGTGCGTAGAGAGAACGACTCTGTGTGTATACCGGGTGTAAATAGACTGCTACCATTAAATGAAACAACTTATCCTACCGACCCTACTGAACCACTTAATCATACCCGCGGACACCATTAGTTTGGGAAAATAATTGAGTTCCAAACAAAATACGTGAACCCTAAAGCACCGACATACGGGCGAGTTTAGAGAGAGCGTCGTCCATGAAACCTGAACCTGAAGAAACTAAGGGTGTCCGCGGGTATGATTCTTGAGAAAAGTTGTTCAGTAAGGTCGGTAGAATATGTGGTTTCATTTAATGGTAGCAGTCTATTTACACCTGGTATAGTGCATTCCTTAGCTCTGCATTCAACTCGCGCCTTGCCTCTACCTTCCTCAGCACACTGACAGACACAAATGTGCCCCTACAAGTTTGAAAGCGCGTCCTCCGGGTTAAAGATCGAGACGATTGAACCCATAGACTTTCTATTTTTTTTAATGTTTAATATCGACGTGTAAAAAGTTTATTCATATGTAACTATTTTACAAAATAAATCATTTGAGTTTGAATTGACCACCGAGGCGGACTGTAACATAAACAAATAAAAAAAAATCGGTCAAGTGCGAGTCAGACTCGTATACCTAGGGTTCCGTAATTCGACAGTCTTGGGAACAGTCAGGAAGAAGGAATTTAAAATATTTAATGTGAAATCTTTAGATAATGTCGCCGCTGGATGGTTAAATCAGCATCCTAAGAAATTGGCTAATCAGCATCCAATAGGATGACTGCGGCTGCTGGTTGTACAAAAGTAGTTTGTGGTGAAATAAGACAAGGCTATGTTATCTCATCACACTTCACACTAATATTATAAATGCGAAAGTTTGTGTGTGTGTGTGTGTGTGTATGTTTGTTACTCTTTCACGCTGAAACGGCTGGACGGATTTTGATGAAATTTAGAATGGATATAGCTTATACCCCAACTTAACACATAGGTTTCTTTATATCCCGGAAAAAAGCATGTCGTTAAACCGAATAACACGCGGGCGAAGCCGCGGGCAAAAGCTAGTTGATGATAAAGTCTTCACAAAAAAAATACATTCTATAATGTATTACATTTTGTTTGCATTACATTAACAAACTTAAAAGCGTGTTTACAGTTGTAATGTAATGCAGCTTAAATGTAACGCATAAAATTGAATAATTTTCATGTGATCACCGAAATATTAACAAGCAGTTGTGCGAATTGCTATAAAACCCATTTAATGCAAACTTTTAGTTCAAAAGTGAGGAAAACAATATTATTATGTGCATTTTCCACAGAGATCCTCCGTTACTACCTTAATTCGTGTTGTGTGCAAGTATTAAAAGGTCAGAGCAGACGAAGTCAAGGGCAAAAGTTAGTTCTGCATATGATTTTAAAATTTAAGTACATGAGTACAAATAGGAACTGTCAATTTGAGGATCGCGTTGGCGGGAATCCTGGCAAATGGGGCGATTACTCGCTATAAATCCTGATTTAAACCAGGTTTAAACTCGAATCAACTTTGGGCTTGCGGTAGCTGCGCCTACGAACGAGCGCACAACTTCGATACTAGTACTACAAACGAAGTCCCCATCAAAAGTTCTTATCTGTCAGGGAATAATTACGAAAATGCCTTAACCCGCGGGACTTCTTGAGAGGCGTAAGTTCTATGTAGGTAAGGGAGCTGGCAACCTCATGAACACGTTGCGTTCTGAGCTTAGCGCATTTTTGACTCTACATAAAAAAAAAAGAAATCTCAGATCATGGAATTATTGTATTGATCCCTAGTTCAGTTACATACTCGCTGGATTTGTGGGACTCGAAAAAGCTAAAACTGGCAATAGTGCACGTCCTTATGAACAACTTTCACTACGGAGCCAAACCCGAAAACGTGAAAAAAATCACCTGTTCCATCTAGAAGGTTGACTTGACCAAAATGCATTTTTGGTCATCTCCTTAGTTAGAACGTTGGTTCCCTTCGTTGGCTTTCACCCCGACACGTAGGGAATCTTTTTAGGGTTCCGTACTCAAAGGGTAACCAACGGGACCCTATTACTAAGGCTCCGCTGTCCGTCTGTCTGTCTGCCGTCTGTCACCAGGCTGTATCTCATGAACCGTGATAGTTAGACAGTTGAAATTCTCCCAGATGATGTATTTATGTTGCCGCTATAACAACAAATAAAATCGGCAAAGTAAGACATGTTTTTTTTTGCTGTTTTTATAGATAATGGTACGGAACTTCGTGCGCGATTCCGACTCGCACTTGGCCGGTTTTTCAATATCTTTTTACGAGTATAAATACGAGTTACGTAACCAAATCTGAAACAGCAATTTAATCCTTTTGAATTTGACGCGTTTAAACATTTTCCCTATAATTTCATAATCCGTTTAGATAAAAATGTAATTGTAGTTTATTTGAATTTTCATGTTATTATTTTGTATTTTTCTAGTAATCCCAGAGAGATAAAAAATGCGTTCAACGATACGCGGTCTATACCTTCTGGGCTCCCTAAATTGGAATAAATGTGATCTGAGGCCGAGATTAAAAGTTATTTCGGAGTTGTAATGCAAGGGTTCGATTGATTGTATAATCCTCGACATGTTAGGTAAGCACGTTATTTCAGATAATTGTATTAGAGCCTGTTTCAAAAGATAAGCGCAGGACGCAACTCTAAATCTTAAGATTCTTGCTCACATCATGGGGTTGAGAGAAAACAATGAGTTTTTCGGAGTTGAGAATAAGAATAAGAAAGGTTGGTGTGGCCAACAACTTAAACATAAACGACCAAGTAACGTAAAATAACTACATACATAAACTACATACTTAAATACTTATAAAGTTATAACATTTCACAATACTTTTAAATGTATTTTACAAGCATTCAGTGAAGTTGCTGGCGACAAAAGGGAACAGGCTCAGCATTTTGATGCGCATATAAATACAAGATTCACAGCACAGCACTGTTTTTCAGCAAGACCCTTTTCTCACGTGAACTGAACAAAAATTTAAAATATAAAAACAATTAAAGTTACATACGCAAACTGCTCTTAATAAAAAAACAACAAAGCTCAAAAAATTATAATATGTAGGTTTTGGGATATTCAGATTGAGGAATTTATTTAGGTAGGTAGTTATAAGAAACAATTTGAATTTATTCTTGAATCTCTTCTGTGACATTTTTAAACGTAGTGGTGGGGGGAGGTCGTTCCATATCTTTGAGGATGCAAATCTGAAGCATCCTCTAAATCCACTGCTTTTATGTACAGTAGCTATAGCATGAAACATTACGGTTACGTTTAGTTTGAACGTAACGCGGTTTTGTATGAAATCTGATAACCGCCTCTAGCGGTCAGTAGCGGAACATATCAGAATTCCATACAAAACCGCGTTACGTTCAAACTAAACGTAACCGTAATGTTTCATGCTAAGGCTACTGTACATAAAACCAGTGGATTTAGAGGATGCTTCAGATTTGCATCCTCAAAGATATGGAACGACCAGACCAAAATGGCAGGAGGCAGGCAACATCATCTCGCCAGCCTAGTGCACAGGGTGTCCATACAACAAAGCCGGAATATCTTTTTAATAAACTGACTTGGATGAGGGATGTGCATAGCCGAAACACACGTATGCGTGCACAAAATAAACTACGTTACCAGTAGCCTTAGCATGAAACATTACGGTTACGTTTAGTTCTTCTGGGTATGAAGAAACAAAACCGTGCACAGGCGTTTTGTACTCGCTGAATCGCTTTTGCTGTCCTTTGCAGTAGTCTTGGACCATAGACAACATCACAATAATTAAATAAAGACAACACCAGCGACTCGACGAGCACCAGACGAACCTCCTCACTAAGATGCTTCCTTAAACCGTATAGAACTTTTAGCCTATAGTTAAGTGCATATATGAGTACATTTTAAAATACATCGTCACGACATGAATCTCCCAGAGGGTGTCAGCGGTGTTCCGGGTGTGAACTGTGAAATGCAAGTCACAGTCCACACTCAACACACCCGCGTTTCACCGACGTTTATTACGTCCCAACGTGATGGGTGGTGAGCTCTATCGCTGTACTTCGGGCAAAATTACACGCTTTTTAGGGCATGCAAGTTTCCTCACGATGTTTTCCTTCAAGTGGTAAGTATTAGGTAAGAACACAAATGCACATAAGTTCCGAAAAACTCATTGGTGCATGCCATCAAAAACATTTCATGTAAAGGTCGCAAAGACACAGAAGCTCATAACGCTTTCACGGTTAAAAAGTTATCAGATCTCATGTATGTAGAGTCTTGACGACCTTTACATGAAATTTTTTTGATGGGATATATATACCGGGTGTAAATAGAGTGCGACCATTAAATGAAACCACATATTCTACCGACCCTACTGAACCACTTTTCCCAAGAGTCATACCCGCAGACACTCTTAGTTTAGGAAATAATTGAGTTCCAAACAAAAATTCGTGAACCCTAACGCACCGACATACGGGCGAGTTTAGAGGGAGCGTCGTCCGTGAAACATGCAGCTGCTTAAGGTCAACACTCTCTCTAACCTCGCCCGTATGTCGGTGCGTTAGGGTTCACGCATTTTTGTTTGGAACTCAATTATATCCTAAACTAAGGCTGCCCGCGGGTACGACTCTTGGGAAAAGTGGTTCAGTAGGGTCGGTAGAATATATGTTTTCATTTAATGGTCGCACTCTATTCACACCCGGTATATATTGGAATATTTAAGCTGGTGGAGTCGAATTTATGTTATGTATGACTGAAAGCAGCCTTCGAACGCATCAAACTGAAAGCAGCTTATTTCCGTCAAGTTGGCAACTTGCGTGCAAAGAAAAAGAATGCCCGCCTGAAGTTCATTTGGAGTATTTATTGTTTGTTTGTTTCTTTAATTATGTTTAATTTATTTACTCACACTATGCATTGAAAAACGTAGTATGATACACGTGCGTAAGGGCAATAACTTACTGTGTTTCAAAACGTTCCACGTAGAAGCATTGCCTTCCTTTACGCACTTGTAGCATAAACTACTGTTTTATCTTTAAAAATAAAGAAATGGAGGGCCATCAAAGTTATCAGTTTCAGACCAATTTTTTTACGGGGTCTATCTCAAAAACTAAACCATTATAATTAGAAATGTTGATTTTTCTGCATAACATGTGCCGTATACTGTATTTAAACAAAAAAATAAACGCCTATTTTTTTAATACATTTAGGGTTACGTACCCAACTACTCGACCCATTAATTTTGCAGTTTTGTTTCATACATTTTGTAGAAACTGATAAGTTTGTAATTTTTATTCAAATAATTAAAATCCATTAATTTATTTAAATTTGCTTCAGAACGGGAGTCCTACACGTACTTGACCGGTTTTATACAAAAAAGCTTAAGTGTAAAAGCTATTTCCTATATACAAATGTCTCTTGAAAACGTCATTAAAATATTCCTCTTATGCTATTAATTATTATGGTTATTATTATTATTTCAGTATAAAATGTGACCTCATAGAGTTTGCTCGTATATCATAATTAAGGAAGCCTTTTTAGGTCCAAAAATACATTACTTCCATTCTACATTTGTCACATTTTTCGTACATTATATGAATTATGAGCGATAATATTTATTGAGGACGGGGTCAGGACTCAGGATCCTAAGTAAATATAATGTCATGCTTTTATTTGGGTTATTAGGGTTCCGCTAATAAGCTGAAACCTATTGAAACTTCGGTGTCTATCTTTGATAACTCAACAACGGCTAGGCTGATTGAGCTGAAAGAGAGTGAGTGTGATCTTTGCTTTGTATCAGTTATTCGTCAGTTACCGACTTCGGTACATTTTGCGAAAATCCCTTAACAATCTGTGACTCGACTTACAGGGCAAGCGCGCTTTGTCCTACGTTTCTTCGAGACTGAACGGTCTCAACGACAAAAAAAAACTACAACTTTTGGCCCGCTATCCCACTCTTCTTGCCAGCTAGATGAACGGGATTCCTTAACCTTTTCTTAAATATTGAGCAATAAATACCGTCCAAAAATTTGATAAAATTATAAGAACGAAAACTTTATTTATTTCAAGCTTTTTAGTCTGGACTTGTTGTTAAATTGTGAAAAATGGGTAGACTACAGTCAGCACTCTGATTGCCTCATTTGAGGAGTTTCAAATTCAAAAGTCCTGTGGCATAATGTCAATTTTCAAGTAATATCCTGCAATGAGCACACTAACATAAAGCGATTGCCGCAATTTAGAGTTATGTGCTGTCATCCGATGAGAATTTCTATGGCGATGAGGCCAGGATCGAAGGTCAGGCAGCATAATGACAATTTTTAAGTAATATTCTGCAATGAACACACTAATATTAATGATGATTCCTGAACTCTCGAGTTATTTACTGTCATTCGTTTAAGAGATCGAAGATCAGGTGGGTATGTCAATTTTCAAGTAATACCCTGTAATTAACATCCTGGTACAAAGCGTTTGCCGCAATATCGAGTGATATGCTGTTACCATTGAGGAGACCACTGCCTATCTCTGAAGACCTTTATAAAATCACGAACAAACTGAAATGGGACCGTACCTAAAAGCAAACCCTTTCAAACAAAAAAAAATATTTTTCAAATCGGTTAATATGCTAGAGCTATAGAGTAACTACCGAAAAAAAATACATTCGAATTGAGAACCTTCTCCTTTTTTGAAGTCGGTTAAAAAGGAGCCCTGTCGTCATTTGTCATTTTTAGTTTGTTTGAAAGTATACATAAACTGAAATGGGATATACAATAAGCAAATAAATATTACAGAGGTCAACACCGTATTTCAAACAACACCACATGTTTACTCCATCACCTCGTAATTTTTGTCTAAATAATCGCGTATTTTCACTACTTTACGCTTAAACAAACTAATAAATTTAATTTTCGATAATACTTCTCCCCAATATATTTTTAATAGTAAGATAAAAAATATTTATAAGGCCAAGCGTAGTTTTTCATTTATAACTCAGAACAATTACACCCAACTATTCATGGTAGTCAGGGGCGCCACCATAGTGTTGTTAAAAAATCAGGCTTCTTACTCAACGCTGAAGTCCCCGTCACGAGAAGCTATAAATTTTGTAAATACACATTCGAGGGTTCGCAACCTTTGGATTTGGAGATGCATTCAAAACTCGAATGACAGCATTGACAGCAGCGTCAGTGCGAACTTACTTCAAAATATCGGCCCATATGTTTACGAGACGCGTTCCAGTAACACAAAACATTAGACGACAGCATTTTATATCGCTAAAATATGACCAGACCAAGTGAAATTCCTCGTTAGTTTCGTATCACACGTGTGTTACTTTGAGTTGATTTAATTTGGGATTACTTGTTGTTGATTGAATTGTTGCTACGTAACTTAGTAGAAGTTCTTTATTTACAAAACTTATAGCTTCCCGTGACGGGGACTTTAACAGAAGTTATTGCGCTTTACGTAATCAATTTCAAACAAATTGGCTTACCATGAAACCTAAAGGACACTTCCAGTTTAATAGTAAGATAAAAAATATTTATAAGACCAAGCGTAGTTTTTTATTTATAACTCAGAACAATTATGTACACCCAACTATTAATAGTAAAGCTCTTAAAATACTTTTTATTCTGAAAAGTAAGACTCAATCACAAGTTCTGTTATTTTCACCATGACAAATAGTGATTAAAAGGTTGATATGGTTTAAAATAAATGTTAAAAAAGGGAAAAATCTTAAAATCAAAATTATAACAAAACTTAAGAGGGATTTCACCGCGAACTCGCTCCATACAAACGGAGTTCGATCGTATTTTGGACAAAATCGATTTCATTTTGTTGATAGGAGCAAAACTAATAATCAGGAATTGTGGTTAGTCAATTCCCCGTCAAATAATTTAATTAAAAAAATACACTTAATTCAAAAACTCGTATTTTCTCCGTAGAAAAGGACTCAACTTTATCAATTAATGACAATGCAAAAAATAAAAAATAAGTTTCAACTGCGAGCATTGGGATCATAATTATTTGGCAAGCTGTTTTAAAACACTTGATTTCATGTATCATACCTAGATCATACCTACGAGCAAAAACTCAAGCGCATTTGACATTGTGTTATGTTGGACTGTAATATTTTTTTCATCAAAAATATTCTCTACGTTGTCGAAGGAACCCGTTCATTGTATAGGATATACACTTAACGCAATAAATATAATTTTATTTCGTGTGTTTATTTTTACAAACGGAGATAAGTTGGTAAAGGTTACGTTTATTTTTTGTGACAATTCGTTTTGGAGGATTTTTTGTGAGAAAAATTAGGGAAAGGGTTGTAAAAAATTATACAAGGAAAACATTAGGTGCCCTGCTTACGTGCTTGCTGTCATGCATAAATCGCATTACAAAAATATGTTTTATTCAACAAGGGTCTAAAGAGAATTGTTCACGTGACGTAATCGTCAGTTGTACGGTTTTAGCGAAATTTCTGCAAATTCAGAACTTGTTACGAGTGAACTCTACCTACCGCATTGTTTATCCATCTTACACAACCTTAAATTCAGTAAATGTTAACACACTGAAACACATTCCGTGGGACAGGTTTTGGTGTGACTCAAAGCTTCGTGCTTCAGTCGAGTAATTAGAATTATATCACTGTGGCTATTGTGGTACAGAAAAGTAAATGTGGATGTGAGGAGTTCTATAACGAGATTCGAACCGACCTCTCGCTAATTCTTGCTGTACCAACTGAGCTATCGAGTTCGCAACCTGCAAATTTACCCACGTGCTTTTCCATACCGCAATGATTTGTATTAATACACATTTAATAGTGAGCCACTTGGCGTCTAGAGGATGCTAGCACAGTAGATATATAAACAGTAGAAAAACTCCACCGTATTCTCGAGCAAGCCGAACAAGCTTGGCTTATTTTTTATAAACCAGGGCCAATACTCACATCCATACAATTATTGATGTTGTTCGTGATCTTCACATCCACTTCCACTGTCTCTCCAACCTTCAGGGCTGGAGGCAGCTGGAAGTCCAGCTGTATCGGTCTGAACACGTTGATGCTCCTGGGTGCAGAGAACCGAAGACCACGAGAGGAGAGGGAAAGGGCCCAAAGAGACCAGCGGCCGGCTTCTGATGGAGCTGATATCGTCACTCCAACGGTGGACAGCTGGCTTCTGTGGGTACAAGGAAATAGCACTGTCAGTTTAGGAAAAAAGGCCTAGTGCGAGTTAAACTCGCGCCTATAGGGCTCTATACCGCCACACAAATACGGGTAAGTAACTCAAAAACATTACGGTAAATAATACAGTACAGTACATACAGTTTATCGAGGCGATAAAAAGATACCGCGAAAATGATAGCGCCTAACAAACAATTCGGCACCTTAAGAGTAAGGAACCCTAATTATTTTATTTGTTGTTATACTTTGGTATCACAGATTTGGTATGTACAATGATTTGACCAAATTTGAAACTTGCATGTATTGATAGAGCTGAAAAAAATTACTTTGAGAAAATAGTATTTCTATTGAGATAATTTTTTTTTGTATTATAAATTTCATTTGTCACGATAGAGGCCATATAACACGTAATCTATAAAAAATTCAACTAGCCACCTATTACTGTTGAAGCGGTCGACCCCTGTGACAGACGGATGGACAGACAGACAGCGGAGACTTAGTAATAGGGTCCCATTTGGCACCCTTTGGATACGGAACCCTAAAAAGTATTATAATAGATTGTTTTTGTCTTGTGAGTACGGAACCCTAATTTTCATTATTATATATTTTGCTTTAGGTCATGTACAAGAGTTGACTACATTTGAAATTTGTATGTATTACCGTATTTAAGATAGAGCTGAAACAAATTAACGTTGAAGAAATTCAAATTTTTCCAAGTTTTCTGTATGGAGACAATTGGATGTAACTTTTATATGATTAGGTAAATAAAAGATCTCACTTGATTGTGAAATGTTGCCTTAAATGTACCTATATGATTGTTAAAAAGATGGCTATTTTATTCCATCGAAGAGTTAGTTAAGCTTTGTCAGGGTCTATTCATGGATAGTGAAAACAAGTTTATTTATGTAAATCTTCGTGATTGAAGGACTAGCACGTCCTCTACTTAAATATAATACCGCGTGGCTTAGTTCATATCATTTTGTATCTACAGAGTACTTTAATTACCCGCAGCAACCATGTGTCGATAGAGACAGATCGTCTAAAATAAAAATTCACTAGAAGACGAGGATTTTGGTTCCAATTTAGTAATATTTTGAGCAGGGATATGTCCAAGGCAACCAAAAATGGAGCGTAAACCTTATTATGTTATCGGCCAAACCCAGCTTTAGGAAAAAATAGTTTGACCTAGGCCAAAGTTGGTTCTGGGTTGTTGTCATAAAATAAAACTGGTCAAGTGCGTGTTGCCCTCTCTTGCCCTGAGATTTTCTTACAAACCAAATTTTATGTGAAATGGGTCACTATTATTTCACTGAGGCCAAAATGTTTTTCTTTTATTTTTTATTTGTGTGCAAATGATGCTAAAGGAAACCGCATCAGAATCCGTTAAGGGGGTAACTTTTTACCTCGGTACAAAATGCACATCATAATATTATTTTCCTTACTTTTGAATAAAAAGTATGCAATAAATGTGTTTTAAAGCACCTTGCGGAAATAAAGTGTGTTTTTTTTAGAGGTATAGAACTTTGAAATGGAATAAAACAAAGATGATTTTTTTTATTGAAATGAAATTTATTTTATTCGAAAGACAATCTTCTGGCATTATAATTTAAATATGACTTCTGGCATATGTCCGCCACGGCTGGCTCGGACGTAGTCTAATCTGGAGGTCCAATTTTCGATGACTTTTTCCAACATTTGTGGCCGTATATCGGCAATAACTCGCCGAATGTTGTCCTGCAAGTGGTCAATCGTTTCGGGCTTATCGGCGTAGATTTGCGACTTCACATATCCCCACAGAAAATAGTCAAGTGGCGTTAAATCGTACGATCTTGGAGGCCAATTCACGGGTCCGAAACGTGAAACTATGCGGTTACCCAACGTTTCCTTCAGTAAATTAATTATGGCACGAGCTGTGTGACATGTTGCGCCGTCTTGTTGAAACCACAACTCCTTCACATCATGGTTGTTCAATTAATGAACGAAAAAAGTCTACGCCGATAAGCCCGAAACGATTGACCACTTGGAGGACAACACTCGGCGAGTTATTGCCGATATACGGCCACAAATGTTGGAAAAAGTCATCGAAAATTGGACCTCCAGATTAGACTACGTCCGAGCCAGCCGTGGCGGACATATGCCAGAAGTCATATTTAAATTATAATGCCAGAAGATTGTCTTTCGAATAAAATAAATTTGATATCAATGAAAAAAATCATCTTTGTTTTATTCCATTTCAAAGTTCTATACCTGTAAAAAAAACACCCTTTAGTTAATTGATAGTAATAAAGTCTTCACAAAATAACTACGTACTTTAGATCACATTTTGTTTACATTACATTAACAAACTTAAAAGCGTGTTTACAGTTGTAATGTAATGCAGCTCAAATGTAATGCAAAAAATTGAATAATTTTCATGTGATCAGTTGATCACCTATCTATTAACAAGCAGTTTGCGCGAATTGCTATAAAAAACATTTATTGCAAACTTTTTATTCAAAAGTAAGGAATACAATATTATGATGTGCATTTTGCACCGAGATCCTCCGTTCTTATTCCACAAGCAGTTGTGTTATACCAACTTAATTTGACATGACGGTATATTAAACTCATAGTCTAAAGGGTCTCATAAAGTTGGTACTTAAATACTTTTTGAATAAATAATAAGTAATTAACGGTTTTTTTTCTAGGTATAATATAATTTTAAGACCTAATTATGGACGGAATTTCATGATTCTAAGTAAGTGCCCTTTAGGTTTCATGGTGAGCCAATTTGTATGATTACGTAAAGGGCAATAACTTGTGTTAAAGTCACCGTCACGAGAAGCTATAGGTTTTGTAAATAAAGAACTTCTACTATTACGTAGCGACAATTCAATCAACAGCAAGTAATCCCAAATTAAATCAACCCAAAGTAACATACCTGTGATACAAAACTAACGAGCAATTTCACTTGGTCGGGTTATATTTTAGCGACATAAAACGCTGTCGTCTAATGTTTTGTGGTACCGGAACGCGCCTCGTAAACATTTGGGCCGCCATTTTGAAGTAAGTTCGCGCTGACGCTGTCATTCGAGTTTTGAATGCATCTCCAAATCCAAAGGTAGCGAACCCTCGAATGTGTGTTTACAAAATTTATAGCTTCTCGTGACGGGGACTTCAGCGTTGAGTAAGAAGCCTGATTTTTTAACAACACTATGGCGCCCCTAGTGCGAAACTATTAAAAATTTACCACAAAGGCTATGTATGGCGATCACCACATCTAACTTTCTAACCTAACCTACTGACTCTCTTCTGCGCTAAAGGATTTCCGAAAAACTACATAGTTTTGTCTTTAAAATTGGGTTTAGCCTGTAACATACATAGATATAAATACGTAATACTTACACTTAGATGATAAAAGCTATTGGTATGCTACAGTACAAAGGTAATATTTACCATTATAAATATGTTTTCATACAAAAAAACTGTTTCTGTTACCATAAACATGTGACATTTATCCATTAAGCCTGTGCAAGCTGTCGAAACGAATAACTTCACTATAGCCACGAAAGCGTTGAACCAGAAGACCTATCGAAACGTGTATTCATTGCGCCCCAAGCACACAAGAAATCAGCGAACCGTACGCTAAGCTTCACGGAAAACTGCAATGTACGACTACCAGTACAAATACGTGGGACGCACTATAAGTTTCCGGAATGAATATGAAAAAATACTATTAAAGGTACAAAATTAATTTAGTGTTTTTCAAAATAATCTCCCTTGGCGTCTATGCACTTTTTCATTCGATCAAACCAGTTTTGAAAACTTTTGTGCCACTCCCCTGTGGTGACCTCTGAAACGTGTTTTTCATACTCCTCGACAGCCTCTTCTGGTGATGAAAATCGTTGACCGCGTAATTGGTTCTTAATTTTTGGGAACAGAAAAAAGTCACAAGGTGCCAGGTCGGGACTGTATGCAGGATGACTCATGAGTTCTACATTTTACGTCTTCAAAAAGTCGTTTGTCTGTCTGGCCGTGTGAGAACTAGCATTGTCGTGGTGCAGGATGATACGGCGTTTACGGTTATTTTTACGGAGTTCGTCAATAACTTCCGGCAAACAAATGGTCGTGTACCAGTCACTATTCACGGTACGACGATTCTCTAAAGCAACAGTAGCCACGTGTCCAGTTTTATTAAAAAAAGAAGCAATCATCCGCTTAGATGCACTTTTCACGCGCGCCACTTTGGTTGGTTTCGGCTCATCTTGAAAGACCCATACGCTCGATTGCTGCTTTGTTTTGGGATCGTAGCAATAAATCCATGTTTCGTCACCCGTTACTATGTCCCACACCAAATTTGACGCACCTTCGTTGAATCTGGTAAGCATGGCACTGCACCAAGTGACGCGCTCCGTTTTTTGAGCCTCGGTCAAGTTGTGTGGGATCCACCGCGAGCACAGCTTTCTCACACCCAAATGTTTGTGTAGGATTGATTGTATTTGACTCATGCCTATTTCTAAGGATGCGCGAATTTCATGGTAGGTCACATGCCTGTCTGTTTCAATCATACGGCGCACAGCATCGATGTTTTTGTTGGTCACAGCGGTGGACGGCCGACCATCGCGAGATTCGTCACTGAGATTGATACGACCACGCTTGAATTCTGCAAACCAGCTATAAACAGTCGTCTTGCATGGTGCTTCATTGCCAAAAGCTGTTTCAAGCCGAGCGATGGTCTGTTGAGCTGTCAAATTACACTTAAAATCGTAGAAAATCATACTACGAAAATTTTCCCGAGTTAAATCCATGTTGATGCAGACACACAATTTTTTAAATGGCGCCACAAGGTAAAAACAAAAGACAGTCAGATGAAAAGAACTGCATTCTACAGCCAAAGAGTTCTATTTTCAAATGTTGCAATAAATTTTTAAATATTGTTTATGTAAGTGGCCAGTTCCGGAAACTTTTAGTGTTACCTATGTATGAGCGAGAGAAATTTATAGCACCTCATTTGCTATGAATAGGGGTGGTTTTGCAATGGTTTGTGGTGTGAATAGCTCAGGAAAGTTTGTTTTCTGCAATCACTGGACTGTGCTGGACGATCCTGTTCTGTTTATCTCCCGAATTTGGAGCGAGTTTGGTCGCTATTGACAAAATGTGTCATTTGTCTTTGTTATGTGACAAAGTTTTAATCCGTACGACAACATGTCACAATTGATATATTTCCTTTTGTTTTGATGCCATGTTTCATTTTGCTGGTTAACCTTTTGTTCAGTAAGAGCGTTTGTCCACCGCGGACGTCAACGAGAACGAGATGAAGTCCGACGTGATTGTGAGTAGTTCGTCGCTACCGCTAGAAATCGTCGCACGTATTTTTGTCTTGATAGTTTATTGGATCAAAACTTGGCGACTAAGTTTAAATACGATGTGTATTCGTTATTAGAATTTGTAAAAAGCTTGTCTGTGGGACAAAACCACAAAAGTGTTTAAATATAAGATTTTGAAAAAGAATGCATGTCACGATCTGCGTCTTTGCGTCTTTTTCAAGCCAAACTTACTCACTAGAACCAAAGACGGTATTAGTAAGCGAATATTTTATTTTCTTTATTTTTAATTGACAGTTTTAAAGCAATACTGAACTGAACTATTCTAACGAGATCGGTCGCGCTGGACACACGATCGACGTCACGTCGTTGCAAACTCAGCCCGAAGAAATCTCGTTTCTCGTTGACGTCGGCGGTGGAAAAACGCTCTAAAGAGTAATGTTTTTCTAAATTGTAAGTTTTATGTAAACCCATGTAGCAGTATGCATCAATTATGAATTTCAACTAGATATAGGCCTAATTTTCGATTAGCAAAAGTATTTAATTGGGGTTAGATCTACCCTTGAAAAAACCGGACAAGTACGAGCCGGACTCGCCCACCGAGGGTTCCGTTAAAGACTATATTTCTTATGATTTAATTACAAATTTATAGTTTTTAGATTTTGCCCTATACTTGTAGTATATGACAGACAGACAGACGGACGGACAGACAGACAGACAGACGGACAACAAAGTGATCCTATAAGGCCTCCGATTTTTCCTCTTGAGGTACGGAACCCTAAAAATGGAGTTCTCATGAATAAATTCGTTTACCAAATACCTTACTGTATAAATAATTGAAAAGCTATGCTTACCAGTTCTCATTTAGTTCTCTAATGAAATATCGTTAAGATATTATAAATCAAGGATTATTTTCTACTTGGCGTAAATTAAATTCCATTTGGGAATCCTTGAACTGTGATACAAATTACAAGCTTTTGGGGGGAACGAAACTTTCGATACGAAGACTAATCCCTTGTTCTTAAACGACTTGGGGAAAATGTGTAATTGGTAATAAGGTAATTACCATGAGAAAAATTCGAGTTTTCATTTCGAAAATAGCGATTCACGAGACTTCATATTAATGCTTTATTTTGAGAAAAACAAGTAATTAGGTATTCAAGACTAGTACGGACGGGCTGTAATTTAGCCAAGAAACTGACAACCCGGTGGCACCCTTTATAAATATTATGGGTAAACTTAAAGCGTGAATAAAATACAGGGTGTAAATGCAAAGTCAAGAATCCCTTTAGGGTATGAAAGTATACATGATTCTGATGTCATTACGAGAAAAAAAATATGCCTTTAATTTTCACCAAAAATCCCATCATTTTCCTAAGCTATGGCTACGCAGCTCACCGGCCTCCCCACACACCTAATTACACCCCGCAACCCGCACCCCTCATCCGAGTGGCCAGCGACCGTGAAGGTGTCCACGCGATTAGTGTATTTTGAGTAAAGAAAATCGTCTTATTATGAGGTACTGGTACTTTATTTAGAGATCCCAGTATTAAAAAAAATATCTTTACCGATCATACTAACACACCCTTCAAGGATTCTTGACTTTGCTTTTACGCCCGATATAACTGTAAACCAAACTCCATTAAATCTTTGTACTGGTTCAATGTTTCCAGTCTCATAGGGGCTATTTCGATAAAAATGGCACTTTTGAAGTTGTTTACTTGCTTTGCAGATGAAGCCACTAATTTGATAAATCAGTATATAAATTTCGGAACCTTTTTCTAGTTTTCTTCAGTACACAAACGCGATTGCGTAACTTTCGCTCGATAGGAATAAATATTGAAATGAGGTCTTCTTCGACACTTTTTTTCATACTATGACAAATAGGAATGACATACAGACCTGAACGATATTTTATTAGATAGATTTTAAAGATATCAAAATTTTCTTAGTTGGAATTTTTGATAGCTGTTTTAGTTCATTTCATATTAATTTAAAACCGACATTTCGCTATTTTCGCTATTTCGCTATTTAATCCGTCCCTCTCGCACTGCGGGGCGTTCCGCATGGAGTAACAGTGACCTTTGCAAGCGCGACATATCCTCTTAACGGATTCATAACTTTTATTTGCTCCTCGCTGCAAAATATACTAGATACACCGGGTAGGTGTCAAAATCCCGTGCTTATTAAACAATCCGGCTTATGGAGAATCCTGGTTTACGCTCCATGACCTGTTTTCCCGAGTTGAGGTGTCCTTATGAAGCCTCCATTCGCTTTGCTCAGAAGCAAACGCATATGTTTGGTTAATTATACATTATTGTAAATTACTTCCTTTATAAATTTTTGAGAGTTCAATGTTACACATCTTTGTTACAAAAATCGTGGTGTAGGTATTAAAATTTAAAAACATCGTTGAACTTCGTTTACTTCTGCTGATGACAGACTCAGAGGCACCTCACCAATTAAAGTAAAATTTTTTCAGCCCTAGAGCGTCTCACATAATTTATTTAACATAATTACATTGTCTATCTAAGATACCCATCCTCCTTGCTGCAATTTAAATTTACTTTTTATCAGTCTATTTAAACCAGATTTAAACAACAAATGCGAAGGACATGATTCCCCATTTTGAACCGGGTCGGGTCTAGGCCGGACGTCCGGCTTAGTAGCCGGCCGGACGGACCAGACACGGCTGTCTAGAAATGCAGTATGTCATGCCGAGATATTCACGCAGGTCGCACCAATCAGTATTCCGACAGGTTAAGCCATTTTCAAGCTTATTAAAATGGTCATAAGGAGTTGGATGGAGGGCTGTGGCCGGCGACGCCAACTTCTCATAACTTACTGTTTTCCGACAGATGAATCAGCGGGTTTTAGATTTATGGATGTTGGATAGTGGGACAGACTGGCCATTGGGATGCGAATTGGAATTCTTTATGATTTCTGAAAATAGGTAACAATTAGGACACACTAAAAACTATTCTAATAATTTTAAAAGTAATTATATCTAACAATAATAGAATAATTAAAAATTCGTGCCTGAAATTTTTTATTTTTGATTGAAATGTGTTATGTATTTTACTGAAGCTAAAACTTTAGTTTAATATTTTTTTGAATTTTTGTCTGAATTTACGTTCCGTTTTAACTTGAGAATCACGGAACGAATTTTGGATGCGGTTTTTACTATCATCGTAGTGACCTATAGGAGATTCGGGGATTCATGTCGTGACAATATCCATCCATCCATCCATCAGCCTGTTTCGTCCACTGCTGGACATAGGCCTTTCCAGGATTTCACCACTCTTGGCGGTCCCTCTGGAAGAAATGCCCATACTCACACACGCTGGGCAGGCGGGTTGGTGAGCGCGGTGCCGAAACCCTTGCACCAGTGACGCCGCTGCCCGTCACCAGTCACAATATGTTATAGTTAAATAAATATACTTACTGTGAAACAAGTACAAGTGCCGCTTATTCATCATGGCCTCATGATTTTGTTTCCCATTTAAATTGAATTGTATATAAACGTATATAATAACTTTAAAATACTGACACCTAGAACTAAAACTCCTATAAAATTAAAGAAAGAATCGCCCCCGACCCCCAACCCACTGTTTACCGTGGCTACCCAATACCCATGCGGCTGTAGCCCACGGAGAATATGCCCGGGTAAAAGTCCGCAGCACTTTGACCCGCACCTCCGCCCCCCACGAGGGGAAGGAAGAAGATCCTGACTGCGTGACATAATTAAACCATACCAGTTTACAGTGTGTAGAAACCATGCCACTAATGATACTCGTTGTATTACGGCATGACGTCATGGGACAGTACCAGGTAGCTGTTCATAAATTAACAATTTTGTCAGGTTCTGACACTGACAGCAAGATAGCGTATACAATTTTCAAAGCGTGCGACAGAGATGGCATTAGAACCCGTGTTGCGACCCCTAGCTTATGAACGTAGCCCAGGAGAGTGGTTACTCTACTATTTAGGTACTGAGAGCAAGCGTACCTATCCTAGGTTCCGTCAACGCTTTATAAGGCTAGATGCACAACTTCAAATGAGCATATCACATTGTGTAACTTGATTAATCGATATAGTAAAAATAATATAAACAGACAGATTCATATAAAAAAAAAAACGAAATCCCTCTATATTTCATGTTTTTCGAGTGTTAAAAGGCCTTCTTTAAGTCATACAGCCTTAAAATTTATATTAAAAATAAGTTAACAAATGACACTGTCAGCTCGTCTCAGAAAATTTTTAAAATTTCATCTAGAAGCAGATAAAAACGCAGATTGGTTGTGGGCGCGTTTCTTGATGATCGTAGCAGCCACGGCTGAGAGCGCGCTATTTTAAACTAAAAGGAAACGTCGTAGAGTTCAGTTCTGATTGATGCAAAATGAGGTGCTCAATCTGACCTTATATGCAGCCTTAAAGGGTTCCGTACCACCATATAATATGGTTACGGAATCCACGAAAACCCTTTATAACGTGCTCTGTTATATGATGAATAAATATCTTATTCTTTTAAGTAACATTATGGAAAATGAAAACAATATACAAGCCATAGCAGCATAATGGCGAAAAAAACAAACTGCTAAAATAATAGCGCTTCACAAACAATTCGGCACCCTTTGAGTATGAAACTCCAATTGTTAATATTTTTTATTTGTTTTAATATTTTAGCTTAATAATTCAGTTGATTTTCGAAATATATTTTACTTTATAGTACGTTCAAAAACTTGTCGAAATTAGAAATTTGGGTGAAACTTTGTTTTTAAGATAGAACTGAATAAATAGCTTTGAAAAAATTGCATTGTTTCAAGGTTTTTTGTATAGGGACCACCCACGGTATATATTTTTAAAACTTGTATTGCTTGCTATAATAGAGGCAATAGTAACACGTATTCTATGAAAATTTCAACTAGCTTCCTATTATAGAACCCAGTGACAGATGGTCGGACAGGCTTGGCACTCTTCGGGTACAGAGCCCCGTATAAAAACAGTGCGTAAAGTTCAATTTATAACTCGTGTATAACGCAAATGTTAGTTCTGTATTTTCTGTGAAAATATTAAACAAGTAAGTATGTAAATTACATAGCGAATTCAACCACCGCCAATAATGTCAGTGTAATTTTGTTTTATTTTAAGATTTTTTTTATGTGAAAAAATTTGATTGGTTCTGAAACAATGAAGATAATAATGCTCGGAGGTTGAAAGCAGATTAAAATAAAATCAGCCTTTGAAAACAAGCCCTCATTTTAGGATAATAAATAGACTGAACTCAAAGGATTTTGGAAGAGATTTACTTGGCAACTTTTTGAATTAACTAATTACTCAAGATTTATCTTGAATTATTTGAAATCTTATTACAAAGGTACGATACATTAGTCCAACATGTAATTATTTTTAACAACAACCCGTCGTTGTGAAATATGTAGAACCGACAAATTAAATACAATAGATAAATATTAAAAAATGTAATGAATTAATTACAATATACTAATAAATAACGATATCAATAATTGTACCTTAGACTGATACCAAAAAGGACTTATTCTAAATTCGAACTGTCCACTACAACCAAAATGCCAAGAAGGAAAAGAAAGGATCGAAATCCGCAAAACCAATAAATTATAAATTACGAATTTTAATAAATATGTCAGGTGGTGAAACTGATTTGTCTCAGTAAGTCCATAAAAAGCAATTTACAGCTGATTTACAGCAGACGCTTTGTTTCTAGTTTGCCTCGCAAAAAGTGCAACAAGAAGAGTATTTTTCTCGGGGATAAAGCTGTCTTCTTCTTGGTCGAGCTTGAATCCCTCGCTGTGCTTAAAGGATTCTAATCATTACTCCCTCGCTTCGCTCGGGATTTAACTAAAACACTCCCTCGCTGCGCTTGCGAGTAAACTCTAGAATCCTTCGCTACGTTCGGTATTCAATATGGTGGCCGGGACGTAAAACCAGGGACCATTTTTGTTACCCTATGATAGGGTAAACCCTATCGGTTTTACAAAGTGTTTTGCTTGAAGTCCTGTGTTTAGTGTTACCCTAGCCGTTAGTGGTAAGCAAACACTATTAAAATTAAGGTAAGCAAACCCTATTAAAATCGCCAAGAGTAACCCCGTTACCCTATCAAACCCTGTCAAACCCTATCAAAAACTTAGTGTAACCCCGAACAATATGAAAGTGTATCCCTATACAACCCTATAAAACCCTATGAAATGCTGGGTTAACCCAATGATAGGGTCACACCCTACTGAGGGTTAACCCTATGATAGGCTTAACTTTCAAACCCAGGGTAACCCTATAATTGAGTTAAGCTTATGCCTGGGTTAAACCCTATCAAGGGTTAACCCGATGATGAACTATATAAAATTGCCATATATGTTCTATGATTAAATAAATAACTAGGTTTTTATACAATTAATTAATATAACTACAGGACAATATAATAATCTGTACTGGATGAACGACCGTAGTATTCCAATGTTTTTAAATGCTTTAATATATTTAATTTTAAAATGAATTTTGATGCTAAGTGATTAAGACTATGATAATGTCTACACGAGTTATTAGAGTTGTAATAGATAGTTGTTAGAGTTGTAATAGATAGTTTAAGTTTCATATAAATAAATTGTATAAGGGGAGGTTCTTCCGTTCATAAATAACTATAAAAGACCCAGAAAAAAAAAACAAAAAAATACAGAAAAACGAAAAGAAAAGAAATCATGAATACAAAACAAAAAAAAAAAAAGAGGAAACAAAACCAATTTATAGTCTATAAAAAAAAAAGAGAGATATGCATGCAGTACATATATTAAGTATAATTTTAATTTAACAAACGGAAGACCTTCCCCAACCACCCAAATATAAATGGGTCACTCTAAAAATTTGAACCTAGATAGAAAAAGCACGGCATATATAGCCGTGCGGGTATTAAGCAAATCAGAAAGTTGATTTTAAATTCTAAAAAAAAAAAAAAATCCGATGATAGGATTAACTTTCAAACCCGGTTAACGTATCCCTGCGTAAAACACTGCTCTAAGCCTTTAGTAAATAAATCTACTATTCTAGTCCTCTCCTTGATTTCATCCATTCATTTGTGACGTTGACGTCCTTGTGCCCTTTTCTGGAAATTAAGCCCTCGAGACTTAACCCTGAAAACTCGTTTAGGGAACCTATTTGCAAATGTTCGAAAAAGTCAGTCTTTGTCTTCATAATAGTTGACATTAAGTGGTTCATTAAAAGGACTTTGGCGTTAAAAATAAGTAAGTCCTAAATGAGCTTGATGATAAATATATGTGTAACTGCACAAGACATCGGGCATCAAATAACTCTACTAAATATATCACAATTTTAATTAACTCACCGCAATATTATAATACCGAAACCATAAATTTTGAAAGGGATATTTACGAGCCCTCTTCTAAAATTAATTAAGTTAGAAGATAAAATAAAGCACTAATACCATCGATATCTGGAATATTAGGTTTCTATAAATATTTGGAATACTTATTGTTATATACAACAATAGCATCTGTATATAAATAAGAGTACTGATTTTTGAAAGTACTCAGCACGAAACAGGATGTGTTGAAAACATGAAATTTGAATATCATATTTTTTGGTTCATGTAGAACTAGCTTTTTACCCGTAACTCCGTCTGTCCCAGAATGGCCGGCCAAAAGGTTCCAAGAGGACCGCCAATGTGGCAAAATCTTGGAAAGGCCTATGTCCGGCAGTGGATGAACTAGGCTGATGGATGAAGGATGGATGATTATATTGGTGTTGACTACATGCCAATGTTTCGCCGAAACAATGCTGGTCTTAGTCAACAACAATACGTGACTGTAAGAACCATTTTTCAAAAACAAAGCTAATTAAGTAATTCTAAACTATTTATTTGGCAGACGGCAGAACTTATTTATTTTACTCTTAATGTCATGTGGTTACAATTCTTTGAATGCTCTCTATTTTGCAATATATTTCAAAATTTCATCAAACGTCCGATCAATTCTGGTTTTGATACCGGAAACAGTCGAGCCGCGGAAAGGCGGTGGGGATGGAGGGGAGGGAAGCCAAGTACTCGATGGAACGCCACGCGCGCCTGTACTCCCGAAGAGTCCCGATGGTGATGATGAGTCATAATCTCATCGATCATCCTGCAACTCTCATTTTTTTAGTAATTATATCGTCTTTTCTTCTACGTTCGTTATGCCCGAGGGGGTAACAGAGGTATTACCAACTATCGACTATGAAATGCGAGTGACATTCCTAAATTTCATCGACGAATTATGTCCTAGCGTGATTAGGGTTGTCAGATGTCCGGATTTAGCCAGACATGTTTGGCTTTTTACAATCGTTTCCGGCCAAATATTTTCGTGTCCAGCATTCGTTAGGCTTTTTGATTTTAGATTTTGAAAGATACAAAAAGGTTTTTATTTTTTTTTATTCAAAATGCTTTTTAATTTTTATCCATTTATTTTTTTCAGAAGAATTCATATAAATTTTAATATTGTGATGAAAACTTATAAATATTATTATTAGAGTGCATTACAAACTGGAAAAGATAAAAGAGAAACAAATGTTTCCTCGGGCCAGGATTCGAACCTGCGACCTCTTGCTTATAAAAACTTATAGTTTATTGTGTTTTGCCTGAAGAGTTAAATTTTTGTTTTCATCTAGTTAAAGCCTGCAGAAGACATAATTATCAAATGATTATTGAAGAGAAAACTTAAAGGTGAAGCTGGGCAACAAGTACAGCATTTACGTGTAACTGCAGACAATTACGACACAAGTTGGGAGTTTTTGACTCATAGGTACAATAATAGGCAGCTACTATTTACAGCTCAGTTAGAGACCAAAAAGAAACTATGCAGGATGTGAAGTAAATGTAAAGTAAAGTGTTCGCAGCGGTGGTTTAATGAACTCTGAAATAATAATACAATAATTAGGTTTAACATAATGCAGGTTTGACAATGTAGGTTACACATGACTTAGCATGTACGAAAGTGCATCGTACAATTATATAACGATGGGCGATAATGGAAAAAAATGGGGTGTGTTGAAGTGGTATGGGGGGGCGATGGCAGATTTGTAATTTCATCTACTTAATATTTTAAAATTCTCTAAAATTAAAACCTACCTACCACACAACATCGATTATTTAGTTCATAGGTATTTATTTTTTGAATGTAAATGTCCAGACCAGACAAATAATAGCATACTATAGTTAAAGTAATGACTGTAGTTGTGGTTTTTAAGAAGAGGTTAAGTGAAAAAAAATGGGGGTGGTGAAAAATTATTTATTTTCAAAGTGGGCGGTAGATGGAATAAGTTTGAGAACCTCTGCACTAGACCATAGAGGCGGTTATGATTAAAAAAAAACAAAATAACAATACTCACGTGTAATTGAAGCATTTCCACATCCACAGGCGGTCGTGCGTGGCGGGCGGCACGAGGTGCGCGGGCGCTGCCGGCGCGGGCGCCGTGCGCTGTCGGTACAGGACCCCGCCGCCGCACGCCCCTCCGCCCACGAACAGCGACACGCCTGCTGACACGAACTCTGGACCTGGCTGCTCTTCGTGCTCTGGGGTGGTAGATCTGGAGGAGAAGGGCATTTTACCCTCTTAATTTTCTTATTACGGCAAAAAATATTAGTTTCGACTATTTTCGGGCATAAAAAATAGTAAATAGAACGCAGTCCAGAACGGTTATTGTAGCATGTCTGGAAAAATTGCTAAAGAAGATTCTAACATATTAAATGAATAAAAAATATTCTGCTTATTATTTAGCTATTAGATTATTATTTTATAGTTAATTATTTATTAATTAGTTGCTATGCTTCAAGATTTCGTCAAAACAAGTAAACCTTTTTAGCTAAACCTAGGACACAGACCGTTTGCCTGTCTCCTAAATGAACTATTGGACCAGTTGTTTCCTGATTGATTAATTAAAAATAATGCGCTCCTATAATGTTTAAATGTGAACTAGAAGAAACGCGATGATAAGTAAAAGCTGCTTTTTGAAACACAAAAAACGCCCTCCCTAATTATCGTAAAACGATTTCGGAATTGCCTCGTCAAATATCTGATAAGAAAATCAATAAATAACGGCAATTCATTGAGACCTTTCCGATCCCGCGAATAGTGTCTTCCGTCACACGTTGTACAAATAAACTAGCACAATAAGGGTGATTGATTAAACGCCCCTAAAACATTTCACCGAACATCCCTCCACATCGCTCAGAAGTCGGTAGCCAATATTTCCATCGAAAATTTCCCGCTGACAATCGCGGAAGATGAATGGTGTGACAGATCTTTGGCTCTATTCCTTCGCTTTGTGACGGTAACGTTATATACGAAAAACGCTTTTTGGTTCGCCGTCTTATTGCTTACTTCGATCGGGAGAATTTTTGATAGTATCATGGTATCCAAGGAAGGTTTTTATGCTGTATCATAGCTTTTTATGGTTATGCAAAAAGGAACCAGTTTTTTTTTGTAAGCCACTTCTTAGTCTGAGCTTCGTATACGGTTGTATTAATGACATGCTCACTGAGATAAACTTTTTCTCATGAGTTCTGCAAACAAACGAATTACTAGTATATTTTTCACTTTTTCCTTGAAAATGACGAGTGTGTGTTATGGAGACGAGATTTTTAGTTTTTATTACAAAAAATAAATATATTTAATAATTTATTTTAGTAGAGAGTGGCAATTACGCTATAATTATATTTTGCTGGATATTTAACCAATTATAATATTACATAGGTAACACTAAAAGTTTCCGGAACTGGCCACTTACATAAACAATATTTAAAAATTTATTGCAACATTTGAAAATAGAACTCTTTGGCTGTAGAATGCAGTTTGTTTCATCTGACTGTCTTTTGTTTTTACCTTGTGGCGCCATTTAAAAAATTGTGTGTCTGCATCAACATGGATTTAACTCGGGAAAATTTTCGTAGTATGATTTTCTACGATTTTAAGTGTAATTTGACAGCTCAACAGAGCATCGCTCGGCTTGAAACAGCTTTTGGCAATGAAGCACCATGCAAGACGACTGTTTATAGCTGGTTTGCAGAATTCAAGCGTGGTCGTATCAATCTCAGCGATGAATCTCGCGATGGTCGGCCGTCCACCGCTGTGACCAACAAAAACATCGATGCTGTGCGCCGTATGATTGAAACAGACAGGCATGTGACCTACCATGAAATTCGCGCATCCTTAGAAATAGGCATGAGTCAAATACAATCAATCCTACACAAATATTTGGGTGTAAGAAAGCTGTGCTCGCGGTGGATCCCACACAACTTGACCGAGGCTCAAAAAACGGACTGCGTCACTTGGTGCAGTGCCATGCTTACCAGATTCAACGAAGGTGCGTCAAATTTGGTGTGGGACATAGTAACAGGTGACGAAACATGGATTTATTGCTACGATCCCAAAACAAAGCAGCAATCGAGCGTATGGGTCTTTCAAGATGAGCCGAAACCAACCAAAGTGGCGCGCGTGAAAAGTGCATCTAAGCGGATGATTGCTTCTTTTTTTAATAAAACTGGACACGTGGCTACTGTTGCTTTAGAGAATCGTCGTACCGTGAATAGTGACTGGTACACGACCATTTGTTTGCCGGAAGTTATTGACGAACTCCGTAAAAATAACCGTAAACGCCGTATCATCCTGCACCACGACAATGCTAGTTCTCACACGGCCAGACAGACAAACGACTTTTTGAAGACGAAAAATGTAGAACTCATGAGTCATCCTGCATACAGTCCCGACCTGGCACCTTGTGACTTTTTTCTGTTCCCAAAAATTAAGAACCAATTACGCGGTCAACGATTTTCATCACCAGAAGAGGCTGTCGAGGAGTATGAAAAACACGTTTCAGAGGTCACCACAGGGGAGTGGCACAAAAGTTTTCAAAACTGGTTTGATCGAATGAAAAAGTGCATAGACGGCAAGGGAGATTATTTTGAAAAACAATAAATTAATTTTGTACCTTTAATAGTATTTTTTCATATTCATTCCGGAAACTTATAGTGCGTCCCACTAATAAATGACAACGTTAGCTCAAAAATACCTCTTAAGCTTCACATTTTAGGATTTTTAGTAACCTTGTTACTTTTTCACTAGAAATATAGGTAATTATTTTAAGATTTTTCGTTTTTATTTTTAAAGGTTCCGTACCCAAAAGGGAACTAACGGGACCCTATTACTAAGGCTCCGCTGTCCCTCTGTCTGTCTGTCCTTCTGTCACCAGGTGTATTGTATCTCATGAACCGTGATAGTTAGACAGTTGAATTTTTCACAGATGATGTATTTATGTTGCGCTATAACAAAAAATTCTAGAACTGGCCAAGTGCGAATCGGTCCTGCGCACTCCATACAAAAGACATGATTTTTTTGCCGTTTTTATAGATAATGGTATGGAACCCTTTGTGCGGGAGTCCGACTCGTACTTGGCCGGTTTTTATCTGTTAATCCGCATTAAACAAAAAAAAATACAAAATACAAAAACATTTATTTTCTCAAATACCTATAATACTAACATGTAGATAGGTATACAAAATACTCGCATATAAAGCACAAGATAAAGTTTATTGTACACAAACTAGGAAATATTTAGAAAAATTTAATATACATTTGAGCATTTGGTACAATTAAATATTAGCAACAGACAACATTGGCTATTGTGATTGGCTAAAATTATGTGTGATGTCATTTCTATAGCCAATCACGTATTCTTTAAATGTAATCATGTATTCTTTAAATGTGACGTCATAAACATCTTAGTAGAGTAGGGTTTTGTGATTATTCTGGAAAATAACACATTTTGTGTACATTCCACAAATACCGAATCGGGCAAGCAGACTCTTTCTTACTCTACTCGCAATGACCCTTTCTGCGAAATACCCAAAATCCCAAAATTAAATTTAGACTTCCTATAGTTATTGACACGAGGTTGTTCTTGAGCAAGTATGGAGGCATAAAAAAACCGGCCAAGTGCGAGTCGAAATCGCGCACGAAGGGTTGCGGACCATTATCTATTAAAACGGCAAAAAAATCGCGTTTGTTGTATGGGAGCCCCCTTTAATATTAATTTTATTATGTTCTTTAGTTTTTGTTGTTATAACAGCAACAGAAATAAATCATCTATGAAAATTTCAACTGTCTAACAATCACGTTTCATGAGATACAGCCTGGTGACAGACGGACAGACGGACAGCGGAGTCTTAGTAATAGGGTCCCGTTGGTTGCCCTTTGGGTACGGAACCCTAAAAAAATATTTCGAGTTGGCAAACAGGATCATTGAACCAAGAATGAATTTGGCTACATAAACGACAGTCACCTATTACAACGATGAAAACTTTAAAGTCGCATTACACTGAGGCTCAGAATAAATCCTAGTTTCTATATTTGCAATAAAGATCAAACAAAATCCTATTAAAATGAAATCGATCTAGTCGTTACGAGCAGCCCTTCTGGCCATCAGTGTGACCTGTCGATACCACTACCGCCGGATATTACCGGGATTCAATTTTAATCATAAAATCAACGTAAAGAGTGTTCTCGATTGAAGCGCGGCGTACTGGTAAATTCAAAAGGGACTTAATTTATTTTTACAGGAAATGAGAAATGTAATATCGCTTTTTTCTCGTTAAGTGTTTACTTATTTACTCCGGTTTCAAATGTGCACTCAATAAATGTCAATATCTCAGATGCAAATAAAATTATAGGTTTTAATGTTATTTGATTACTTAATCATTCTGATGCGGTAAATCATATCCTTTCTCCTGTATATTAAAAACCCTGTGTTTTGTAATGTTGTACAATCAGACTAATAATATAAATGCGAAAGTTTGTGTATGTGTGTGTGTGTGTATGTTTGTTACTCTTTCACGCTGAAACGGCCGAACGGATTTGGATGAAATTTAGAATGGATATAGCTTATACCCTAAATTAACAGATAGGCTATTTTTTATCCCAGAAAAAAGCATGTTGTTAAACCGAATAACACGTGGGTGGAGTCGCGGGCTTGCGTTTTGCAGTACGAATCCCTCTGATTTACATCTGGCAGCCCTAGATTGAGAGAAACTGGATCCACGCGAGTAACACTGCTAGTATTTTATGAAAAACTAACCTTTGCCCGCGGCCCCATTCAAACTTTGCCCCGTTTTCGACTTGGGTGTTATTTTATGAACACCCCTTATAGGCTATGTATTGATCAGGGTTACTACGATGATGATAAAAAAACGCATTCAAATCCGTTGAGTAGTTTTCGAGTTACCCCTGAACAAACATACATACAGACAGGTAGACAGAAAGACAGACAAAAATTAAAAAAATTGTGGTTTTTCCCTCGGTACAATACTAATAACCCATTTTAATTAAAATTTCTCAAAAATTTCAATGTATCGCTAGTCGCTACAAACACGACCTTTTTACTACTTTATTATTATTAGTGTAGATAGTGTTGGAGTTTCCAGTCTAACAATGTCAACATAAATATTACTTTTTAACAGGGATCAATATCTAGCTTTATTCGGTTTGCTGCTCCCAGAGTTTTAGAAACTGATTTTTTTATCCTAAGAATTTTGATCTCTGTATCGAAATAACACAAATAATTATTTATATAAATCTAAACGCAGAGAAGACATAAATTAGGCAGCGGTTTACATGACTGATTTTCCATTATCCTCGAGCGGGAGCAAGCAATTTGGTTCGAATAACTTTTGCGAAGTCAAAGTCATATATTTGAGGCGAAATTTCGCGACCCAACGACGGCAATATATTTGTCAATTCGCCGTGACATGATATCTTTTACGAATATACACACGATGAATTCGTAACTACGTAAACGGTACGGTATTTACGTTGAAATGAATTGGTTTTTGTGCTCAAGCTTATATTCGGGGAAGATAGTTTTTGCGACTAGAGTGTTGGTAAGCTTTGAATAAAATGGCAATGAAAACTCGTAATAAAATTGTATCAAAGTCGTTTGAACGCAATATAAATAAAAATGTTATACACGTAATTCTTGTCAAATGAAATTTTAAATATTTGTGGAATAAAAAGTACAAGGATTTGTGTATGATTTATGGTTAAATTATTAACAGAGTTTGTATAATAATTCCTTAATAAGGCGAAGCTGGTGTGGGTATTTAAGTTAATATCAGTGAAACAGTACAGTTGCTTTTATCAGATAGGGGATATCTACAAACAGTTATATGTTAAAAAGGCAGTAAAATGTTCATCGTACAGATTTCACTTTCACTGTAACGTCCTTGACGATTTTACGTATTTTCCCAGGATTTCACCATGGACGAATATATAAGGTGAATTTTATTTATGCAGCCAAACTCATACTGGAGGCTCAGTAACACGGATCGATAACACATTTTGCTGATTTCGCAAAATAAAATCTTGGCGTCCCATAGTAATTGACTTGGGGCTGGGCTTGCGTTTGTAAGGAACACGAAAAGAATAAATTACGAATTTCACAAAAAGGGTCATCGAACCTTGTTACTGAACACTTACTGAGACTTTACTGAGAAAGTCACCCTATATATTCGTCCATGTTTAAACTTTCATGAAAAATTCTTTACAAAAGAAAGACATAGAAGATTCACTAAAAGAGTTTGCGTTTTATAACGAGACCCCAAAATGAAATCACGCGTATAAAATCACGAGCACAAAATGAAATTGAAAATGTATTTCCTCAATTGATGTGTCTTACGTTGCCAAATATTGTTGCGAATCAAAATAAAAAAATTAGAAGCCATTTTGAATTCTGTATAAAAAGTACTGTGTCAAATTGTCATTCGCCGAAAAAAGCCGCGATAAAAAGCTCTTCAATTCAGAATATAGAGACATTTTTCGCTCAAAATCGCGCGAATAAAAAGCAACTATCAATATCTCGTCGTCACGCTATCAACGCTTCGCCGACCGACGCGACGACGACGACGTCTGATTAATGGCAGTTCCCAGGGACTCACCAAAATTCTAAAAGTATCAAGAGTTGTTAATCATCCATTGATACTCATATTACTTTATTCTTGTCGGCTAAACCAACAAGTGAAAGTTCACAGTAGACCCCTTGCTCATTATGTGGTAGGAGGAGGTAAGGTTGAAATAAAAAGTAAAATCCGCTAAGCCAGGGATTGGGATTTGCGTGAATGCATAATAAAATAATGAGAGTGATCAATTTCTGATGCTACAAGTCTTATAATTGTATGATATAATAACCTTGTGTTATTTCTGATAGACAGTGGTGCTAAACGGGCAGGGGTCAGTGTTGACACTGAAATTTTTAAATGAAAAATAATGCTGTATAACAATATTTGCGATACTTTTCATACAGTAAATATAAAAAAACTGAACTTTTTCAGTATAAATGAAAGCAATAAAGTGCATCACTTTATTGAAAAATACCGATAGTGACTGAATCCTTATTCAGAGGTTCGACCTAAATATGTACATTTAACTGCAATTGCGAGCTCTATTGAAAAATATTAATACTTTGTCATTTATTCTGAAAGGAGAAATGCTTTTTATGGAGTTGATGGTGGTTTCATTATTATCCATTTATACAAAAATAAAAATATTCTGAGAATATTCCCAGTCACCAAAATATTGGGAATAATCCCAGCAGGCACATACATATATCAAAGGTAGTCTTTAGGATCGAAATAAAGGGCTGTTCATTTATTAATACGTAAGGTAGTTTTGGTCTATTATTGACCCCCTCTCGCACATATATGAGAAATAATAAGATTTGTTTGAGCCCCCTCTACTATAGGTAGTAGAGCTGATGCCGGGCTCGACTGTGGAGGTACCACCACCTTACTCGGAAATCCTCCCGAAGTTATTCGGGGGAGAGTAAGAGAACAGCTCTCAGGCAAAACCGGGCGGCCCACCATTGCCTGGGCCCGACGGATGGCAGTATATCCATCCCCAATTTTCGAGCCTTATATAAAACAGACTAGTGGCGGGCAGCGGCGTCACTAGTGCAAAGGTTTCGGCACCGCGCTCACCAACCCGCCTGCCCAGCGTGTGTGAGTATGGGCATTTCTTCCAGGAGGACCGCCAAGAGTGGCGAAATCCTGGAAAGGCCTATGTCCAGCAGTGGACGGAACAGGCTGATGGATGGATGGATGGAGCCCCCTCACCCCAATCAATCTTACGTAATATCAAATTTAAAAGGAAATATTAATAAATCCCCAATTTATTGATTTGTTTATGGATAGGCGTACAAAACTGACTAAAACTGAGGAAAAAAAATCATTCAGGAATCTAAACTAGCCCAATGGCTCAATAGCCAATCAGATAAAAGATTTATCATCATATACAACGTGAAATTTAAGTCATTTTGTTAACTAAAATTGGTGATAATACTCGTCCATATGAACAACTTTCACTATGTAGCCAACCCTGAAATCGTGAAAAAATTATCATCTGTTCCATAGAAAAGTTAAATACTTTCTCGACCCAAATGTATGAAACAGCTGATATTTTTTTTCGTGATTTCAGGCTTGGCTCCATAGTAAAAGTTGTTCATATGCTGTGAGTACTGTCACCAGTTTTCGTTAACAAAATGACTTAAATTTCACGTTGTATGTACAATATATGAGGTTACTTTAATTTATGCAGCCAAATTCTTACTGAAGACTCGGCTAGTGCTCAGTAACAAGATTCAATAACCCTTTTTGCGAAATTGGTAAATTATTCTTTTCGTGTTCCTCACAAACGCAAGCCCCGACCCGAGT
This sequence comes from Ypsolopha scabrella, assembly GCA_910592155.1. Lineage (NCBI taxonomy): Eukaryota > Metazoa > Arthropoda > Insecta > Lepidoptera > Ypsolophidae > Ypsolopha > Ypsolopha scabrella. The sequence continues at coordinate 8,065,325 of OU342968.1, read as the reverse complement.
CAATTACTATGGGACGTCAACATTTTATTTTGCGAAATTAGCAAAAAGTGTTAACGACCCGTGTTACTGATCACTTACCAAGCCTCCAGTATGAATTTGGCTGCATAAATTAAAGTCACCTTATTAAAGATAATAATAAAATATGCTATCCGTTTTAACTCGAGAACTACTAAACGGATTTGGATCGTAGTGAAACTGATCATCATATTGACTTTATGAGGAGAGAATATGAAGTTATAAACTATAATGGTCAATAATCCCTTATAAAATAACAGCAAGTCGAAAACTGTCGACAATAGTTTTTATCTTACGCACAAATAAAATATACATTGATTGAATCCAGTTTTATTCGAAAACGTGGGAGTAAAGTTAAAGTTAGCTGAAGCGTAGTATGAAAGATAAACGTGTGCAGATCTCGGCTGTAAATAACGTACATTGGCTAGCTTCTGTTTCGTAGAGCGTCGTCTCTGTCGTTAGTGCTTCGTGCGATAGAGATGACACTACGATACGCTGTGCAATATTTACTGCCGAGACCTGTATAGGTATCAGCTGGATTTTTTGTCGCTGTAAAGCTGAATTCTAAAGATAGATGGCGTACTCTTGGATTGGTATGCTGTGTCTACGAGTAGACAAATATTGTCTGATGGATTGGGTTATTGGGTTTGATACTGTGAGGCTAGTACGGTTGACTTACGGCTGATGCGGGTCGAACCTCGAGTCAGGCGGTGCGCGTGCGCCGATTAGACACAGCGTGGAGTCAGGAGGCGCCAGCACGCGCAGCTGCAACGCTGCCCGAGGGTACCACCAGCGACGCTCTTCTATTGCGACTGCCACCTGAGGACAATATAATCTTGTCTGAACTTGACCGTCTTCTCATGCAGTTTTTAGTAATTGGAGGTCACCTGATTTTGTTTAAATACTACATAACGTCTGCCCATCGAAAGATGAGGAAAAACGAAGCAAATTCAAAATTACTTTTATTTTGACAATGGTACACACAGATGATAAAGGAATTAGATGAATTTGAACCAAATTGCAGGACCAAGAAACATGAAATTTGGACTGTAGGTGTCTTGTACAAGGTAAATATCAAATATTATCACAGACATAATTATTACTAAGTAGCAGACCAAACATAAGGATTAAAAAGCGTGGCAAGTTACCATATAAAAAATAATCTACATTTAGACTTCATGGTACGAAAAAACGTATAAAAATGGGGTGTTTCCGCTGGCTTATGCTTGGAACATATCTGTTAATTCCTAAACTAACCTCTAGTTCAAATTTTGTTTGGAAACAAGCAATATTTATATTTAAAAGAGCCCGAAGTTCACTGAGCTAAAATTGCCACGCGTTGACTTTGTGCGTTTATTATTAATGTTAGGTCTGCTACTATATTATACGTCTGTGAATATGATGGGATTTTAAGAAGATAGGTTCCGAAAAACCATAATTTATTCTTCCTTGTTTGCAGAATCTAGCAATACTAGATATTTGAAAAAAATTTGGACTTCTGTCAAGAATATAATGTACACTCTTATCGAAACAGAATCTTCAGAAGTCATTCCAACATTGAGCCATAAAAAATCAAAGATGACTCCAAAAAAAGGTTTCATGTCGAGTTTTAACATTATTTGAGCAAAATCATATTATATTATTTATTAATTAAAATCTGTATAAACTTTATTATACTGTTATCCGAACAGATATTTGATACAAACTTTAGTTTCTTTTAAAATAATAAAATTCGTGATAAAAGTCGTCATTTTGATAATTTTCCAGAATTTGTCCCTCTCGCACTGCAGGTTTTTCGACATGGAGTAACAGCGATCAATGCAATCGGAACCTATTCTCTTAAGAAATTCTTACGAGATCGAGAGAAACGTGATCCACGCAAACAACGCAGCGAGGCGTTTAACTGACTGACTGACTGGCAGATACATCAACACCTGGACGAAATGGCTGGATCTATGGTCATATCATGACATGTGGACTGTAGGTAACCTTTTACGACGATGATACAGGGATCAGATGAATTTTGACCAAAGACAGCGACATCTGACTATTAAATCGTTAGTGGCCATTTTATATCAATATACACGTTATGTTCCGATAGCAAATCTGTTGTGTGATAAAGGATATCACTGTCCACAGGGTGGATTTGGGCTTGAAGGAGGAGTCGATTAAAAAATTAGTAGGTTCAGCCTTGTGTGGCAAATGGCTATATTCTTTGCCCATGGTCCTTTTTAGTAAAGAATAATTTCAATTTATGGCTAACAAACATGATATTTGCAGTCTATTTTAGCTTTGTTATGTTTAATGTACAGCAAAGATTCTGTTACTAAAAGCGAGAGTTATTTTAATTTGATGAAATAACTGAACCAATATTAGGCAATCAATGTCAACAAAGCTCGAGATTCTACTCAAAGTTCATTTGAACAGGCCAAAGATTGTTAATTGACGTGAAAATTGACAGATTAGTTAGGTATAATGAGATAGAGCCTAAATTTATTTGACTCAAATATTCCAACGAAAACTAAATTAGCTCCAACGGTATTTACGAGTAGGTACTACGTTACTAGGTACCTTCTCCCACGCTGGTTAGGCGCATCAAAGTAGCTAAGCCTGGACATAATTCGATAACCCGTTGTTTTTATTCAGTGCCAGCGCTCAACGAACCGAGTATATAGGTAATAGTGTCACTATCACTATCTATCATATCGGACAGTAATATGAATCGTATCGATACTTTTGTTAGTATTGGTCCACCCGCACTAATGACTTACACAATCGATAACAGTGGTAAGCCCATCAAAAAAAAAACAATCATCGCGTGATCCAATGCGCAAGCGCCAATTCTAGTGTTTGAGTTAATATGAGGTACATAAAAATAATGTATGGTGCATTGGTTGGAGGTCAGCATGTCGGGCGGAATGTCTGAAAGGTAAGCCGGTGGGAATCGGCTTCTATGGACCCTTTGCCACGGATTATCGATAGTATCTATCTATATAGAATACCCTGACTATATGGATCCATAGCCTAACGTGACTTTCGAAGCACGGCAGATCGAACATATATGTTCCTGTGAAATTTGAACCCGTGACCTCTGGATTAGACATTAAGATCATACCTATATATACACATACCTGCAAAAAAAACTGGCTTCTAAATCTTGAAAAAAAAAGACACAGCCCTTTAAAATAGCTTGTTTCATACAGACTAATATTCTTTGTATAAGTAGATAAATAAAGAACAAATAGTTTAAGCCCCGTTTAATAGAATTATACTTATTATTTTCCCAATAGACGAAAATCTTCATAGAAATAGAGATCGAAGTTACAATTTCGGCGAACAATTAAGCCAATTCCGAAAAACCCGGAAAATTACGGGAGGCCGTTAATTGTTAACCTTTAGCTGGCGATAAATACGCTTTCATTAGTTTTATCGTTGATTAGACTCGGGAGTATTACTGTAGACATTATATTGGATTAAATAGGAAGCAAAAGCGATAAAATTTGGGCGTTGCGTCAACGATTCGACAGCATATTTATGGCAGCTTTTGCCCGCGGCTTCGCCCGCTTTGATTTAGTTCAGTAATTTAAAAAACAATTAATTGAGATTATGTTTTTATTGCGAAATCCATCGCTTTGGAATACTCTAAATATTATTATTAGAATGCATTACAAACTAGAAAAGATAAATTAGAAACAAATTTAAAGACAAAAATTTGAAAAATTTCCTCGGGTTAGGACTCGAACCTGCGACCTCTTGTTATTAAGACAAGCGCGCTACCGACTGCGCCACCGAGGTACTTACCTAGACCGTTGAATTTTTCCACCATACTTGTCAACCGATTTTATTTATTTTTTGTATCTATTTGATCTAACCAGCTTGTAATGCACATACTGAACGCTCACGAGGGCGTTATGTGTAATGTTTACATTTGTTTCTAATTTATCTTTTCTAGTTTGTAATGCACTCTAATAATCAATTAATTGACTTACTGCCTAGAGTGACTAGGAAACTGCCCATCTCCAGAGAAAAATTAGCCCGTGTCCAAGTGAAAATTCCAACAATGAAACGGTGTAAGAATTTTTAAAATTACCCGCTTTCTTTAAGGAACTGCCCGTTCCTATGGGAACAAACCATAGCCTATCTATCTAGTCTGGGATAATGTAGCTTCAATGACGAAAAAATGGGGGGCCATCAAAGTTGTCAGTTTTAGTTATTTTTTGTAACGGGGTCTATCTCAACAATTAAACTAGTTAATAGGAATTTGAAATATTGGTATATTATGTGCCATATACAGTTATAATCTATTTAAACAACAAATTCTAAAAACGCTAACTTTTTACATAGGTTTAGGGTTAATAATTCAATACCCTAATTTTGATCAACTTAATTTGCAGTTTTGTTTCATACATTTTGTACGTTTGATAAGTTTGTAATTTTTATTAAAATCATTTAATTCTTATTATCTTATTTAAATGTTACAGAATGCTCAAGGCGCGAGTTTAACTCGCACTTGACCGCTTTTTATTTGTCTATCTTTTGTATTAATTTGTGTGAATGTGCATAAAGTGTTATAAATAAATATTCTTTCCCAAAGAATGAATCGCGCAAATGAAAATAAAAATTTACTTGCCCATACAAAATTCATAGTCAGTTTTCAAAATTATTAAACGTGCTTTTTTCCATTTGTAGGTATTCTTTTGTGAAGTCGTTCAGAATAATTAGTAGATTACGGGGTTCCATTTGAAGATACCTGTCTATTTACACACGGTATAGATATTATGAAAACAATTTCACGTTACATAATTCATACAAAATTAATATTTAATAAATAAATCATGACCCCCGTAGTCCGCCTCTCGTCTGTTGGGACGCGCGTTTGCCTGCAAGCCCCACAATAAAATATTACCAAGGCCCACAAAAAAGGCGGCAACACACTGCGGCTAAACGTCCTGTGACAGTGACAGTTTAATCTCGGGAGGTTGCTCGTCCACTCATTAAGAAACCCACCTACGCTTGAAGTTTTTAGCTTTTATGCTTAGTTTAAAGTTTTTGTTATTTTATCAATCTTTGGAGTAGGCCGAAAGGAAAAATCTTGCTTAAAAACAGTTAGAAAACAGGTAATTGTAAGAAAGGGGAAAGAGTAGTTGAATTATTTGAAAAAAAATTGCCATTTTATGTTGATATAGTCGATCCATCCAAATATATATATTGTTGTTGTTTCAGTGGTTGTATATAAATATAGTCTGTCAAAAAAGTGTTGAAATGAATTTTGAAGAAACTAATTTTCTTTCGCCTGGTTACCCCAAACAAATAAGTACAAAATCTGTTAAATCGAGTTAACCGCGTTGTTATTTCATAAATATAGTACCTAAATTATACCACTTGAACGTTTAAAGTCCAATAAAGTTCATTAAAGTTTCATTTTAATTTCAACACTTTTTTGACAGAAAACACACTTCAGTATTCAGTATTTTCAGATTACCATATCGAGATTTCAAAAACCGGCCAAGTGCGTGTCATACCAAATAACAGCTTTCTAGTACTCATAATCTCTGAGCTAAGCCGCGGACAGACGGACAGACGGACATGGCGAAACTATAAGGGTTCCTTGTCGGACTACGGAACCCTAAAAATGGATTTACATTGCTATTCCCTAGTAAAGTAAAACTTTATGATAACAAAATAAAAACTGCTAATAAGGTAATCATTTTGTTGCAATCCTCAATTAAAAGGCACTCATTTAGGATATTATATTGATAACTGATTAACTAAATTATGTTTTTCTCAAATTACCTTGCTACCGATGAGCCCCTTAAAATCTTGTGCCTTTCAAATGAATCTGGGGGCACGGCAGTGACCCCGCCAAGTCAAGCTAAAAAGCGGCACGGCCGTACTATCCTTTTCTCGAAACATTTTCGAGCCCCTTATAACTTCGTTGTGGATAAAACTAGAAGCCTGAATTTTCAGTAACCAAGCAGTCACTGTATAAACACGGTATGTTTTAAATTTTATTCAATTTGAAACAGTAGTTTAAGAATTATAACTAGTTAAAGTTTCTCAATTTTGTCACTCACTAACTCACTGATTGACTGACTGACCGATCATCAAAAGTCTTAGACACTTCTAGCAGACATAGAAGCTTCAAATTTGGAATGCAATTAGTGTTTAGTATATAAATCAAGGAAAAACTAAAATATTTTGCAATTTCGGTCCAGTGCTCTAGATACACCAACTGCATAATTATTAAATCATCAATATCTAATTTAATGTAAAATGTATTACTTGTGAGATAAATTGTGTTTTCATGCGATGGCCAAGTCAATCTATTTATTCAAAACATAAAAGATTTTTAATATTGATGTGGTCACTATAAGGTGTTGTTAGGTTAGCTAATTATGTAATAACTTAAGACAGAAGGTCCCTTGAGCAGGGACTAAATAAATTAACCGACTTGGATTTACTCACAACTTCTTACGGTAGAAGAACTAAGTTGCGAGACTTGTTTTTTTACAAGTTTTGTTTTTAATGGCATACAACTTAATTGAACAGCCGTTTAAAATAGTTTTTAAAAAATATTCTTTTGTGGCGTATGAAGCTTTCATAACTAGGCACTCGGTCACGGATCGGCGAGTGAGGCTTCGGGCGATGCGTGCCAGTGACAGGTGAGCCTTATCTGCTGCACGGACGGGCTTCACGGATTTAAGGGAAATCTAGCTTTTAGTGAATATACCTTTACCTACAAATCCAAAGCCAAAGATTATTTCGTTATGATGTTGGCCACCGCGAATAAAAAAATCAAATAAAAGACGCGTTTCTAACAGAGTGTCACTCGAAAATGGCACCAGCGACTCAAAATGGCAAAAGGCTCATGATTGGTTCGTACTGTGTCTCATGCGACACTGGGCCAGACGTGATTGGCTGACGAATATACACAGTGAATGCCATTGGAGCTGTCGTCATACTGAACTGTATTGAACGCAGTTTATCGTGGGGTAATATTTCAGCGTTAACCAGACTTCTGTGGTTTTTTCGTTCGCTGGTTGCCCGCGTCTATAGTTTTATTTTAATTATTGCCAAAGTTATTGGTTAATTATGAATGTAATTATGGCAATAACTTGCTGGAAATAAATTCCGCCATCTTGAATTTTTCGGATTTTCAGTGGAGCGCACTTAACGGTCCGAGTGTATTCGTAAGGTACTAAATTAAGGTGTTTGGTCACCGGAGCTTAATTTTAAAACCAATTTGCCTGCATGATGGATTTAGAGTTTATTATAAAATACTTCTAAATATAAATAACAAATTACACAAGCAACAAAAACAAAATTCAAAACGCCTAAAGCAACATTCGCACGGTCAAGGGCGTACCTAGGTACGGATAGGTGGTTCAGGAATCATATAAAATTGTTTAGTTAGGTATCTCTTCACTTGCACTTATTTATACATTAGCTTTTTTTTTGTGCCTGCCTGTATATCTCTTTACAGTTTGCTCTTGCCTGCAACTGTTTGGCTGAGTAACGACAACAGCAAATGAGTTTTTTTTGCCTACTTTAATTTTTTATATTTTATTTTAGTAGGTTTTTTTTACTTGATAAAACCAAACGATTTGATCTCCAAACTACTACGTTCATCTAAAATTGCACACTGTATTTTACACTAAAATGCCTACACGTGTCCCATGGGAACAAACTGAACCTAATAATATATACAGGGTGTAAATGCAAAGTCAAGAATCCCTTTAGGGCATGAAAGTATACACGATTCTGATGTCATTGCGAGAGAAAAAAATATACCTTTAATTGTCACCAAAAATTCCACCATTTTTCTAAGCTATGGCTACGCAGCTCACCGGCCTCCCCACACACCTAATTGCACCCCGCTACCCGCACCCCTCATCCGAGTGGCCAGCGACAGTGAGGGTGTCCACGCGATTAGTGTATTTTCAGTAAAGAAAATCGTCTTATTATGAGGTACTGGTACTTTATTTAGCGATCCCAGTATTTAAAATGATATCTTTACCGATCATACTAACACACCCTTAAAGGATTCTTGCCGTTGCTTTTACACCCGGTATAATACCTATACAGTACACATACTGACTCGTACTTCAAAGACTCGTTACTGAATTAGCATTTATGTAAATGATATAGCTCCTCGTACTTAAGTGGCTGAGTTCTTATTATCCTGTATAACTCTGAAAACACTGGTGCTTGTTTTAATTCACGTTAACTTGTGTATTCACGGAATCTTCATGATGGTAGCGTACCCAATTATTGTCCGGTTTAGAAAAATATTTCTGTCTGCACCAGCGAAATTGGTGATAGTCGATATAAATCGGTTCATCCGAAGATGCTCTAATCTTGGATATTCACGGTAATGTTAGCAAACCAAAATTTGAATACTTAAATAATATATGTAAAAAGTATATTTACTTTTCAGTACAATTTATAAATAACATTTTAGTGCCTGTTCGAAGGCTGTGCAATAATAAATTACCAGTAATTATCAGAGATCGGAACACGGGTGCGATTTAAGGCGCTACCAATCATAAAAATAAAATCCCGGTATTCCAAGAAATTTCTTACATGATTTGGAAATCCCGGGATTTCTGAAGTCGAAAAATTCCCTACTACCTAACTTGAGTTTAAAAAAGGGTCTTCAAATCGTGTTTATTTGTCTTAGAAAAAATATTTAATTTTATATTTAAGTGCATTTTAAAATTTAAAACACTAAGTACCTAATATATTGGGAACAGAGAAGCGATCCCATAAAACGGTTTTTTTGGGTAACTAGCTTGGAAAGGGCACCCAAAATTTAGCGCAGCGACTACGAGCTACCCCATAAACTTTTTGTATGCTGTCTGCTGTTCTACTATCTTACTAGATAGCGCTGTTAACGAACTTTAAGTTATTCAGTTATTTATATTTACACGATGACTCGAAATCACGCGATACTATGAAAAGTAGATATGACTAAAAATCCCGGTATTTCTTACGGGTGCAATTACAATAAAAGTTAATAGAAGTAAGAATCCCGAAATTTCCTGGTAATCGGTACTTTAGTAACGGATATAAATACATTACAAGGATTCCGAATGAGGATGATTCTACTGCTTGTAATATACACAATCTTTCTCTTTAAATTAATAACAGGAAATGGTTACTAAACTAAGTAAATAAAACAATCATGTGATTTTTAGAGTATATTTTGTTATTTTTAGAGTATATCCATAATTTCTCAAGTCTTAAATCTTAAGTGTGGCATGTGGCAACATCAAGATATCTCTTGTCCCTTTCCATTTTATAAAATAAAAAATATCTTAATGTTGCCACATGCCACACTTAAGATTTAAGCGAATCACAAAATAGAAGGGGCCCAAAAGTATATTAATGCTGCCACATGTCGCTACGCGCTGTTACCTCATTTCCCTTAAATCTGTGGCGCGGCGCTGTCGTCGCTTGGTTGAGGATATGAAGCCTTATTTTTTACCCTAAGGATAAGACGCAAGCGAGGTTAAAGTGCGTAGTGACATGTGGCAACATTAAGATATTTTGGTCTCTTTCCATTTTATGGTTCGCTTAAATTCGTAGAAAGAAAGAAAGAAAGAAAATGGAATTTATTGCCAAACAAAACACATGAAACAAAATTAAAACAATAAAAAGGATTAGACTAACTTAAATACACATTTTGTTCGACAAAAGGTGGCACGCTCAGCATTTGCTGTCGGAGATTTTTGAAGGATCCCTACAGCGCTGATTTTCAGCGAGCCCCTAAATACTTTGTCATAATAAAATAAATTTAGAACTTAAAAATTTACAGCGGGCGCTCTAGTAAAACTATTTAATTACATCATTATTAAACTATTAAATTAACAGGACTAATCTATAACAATCTCATTATATTATATTTATATATAAATATATATATGCAAGGTTTATACATAACAGTAAAGTATAGTATGGACGTTTTTCACACTATTTGATATGAATACATATATAAAAAAGAATAATAATAATGTACATGAAGTATTTCTATGAGAAATAATTTTAATTACATAAAAATCTTTTTATGTTTATTTGTTAATTTGTGGGTCCACCTTTGCCAGCATCAAAGGATCAACAATCACTTTTTTTTTCTATGATACCTATATTCAGTCAGTGAGATTTGTTTTTTCAGTAGAAATGATTTGAATTTAAATTTAAAGGAACAGGTAGTCATGTATTTATGCAATGGTGGTGGTAAGTCATTCCATATCTTTGATGCTGCAAATTTAAACCCTCCCCTAAAGTTTCCAGTCTTGTGTTTCGGAATAGTCATCTTATTTAACTCCTTACTTCTGGTATATTTATCGTGTGTGTCACTAAGCCATTTAAATTTGTCGAACAAGTAAGTAGGTCGTCCAGTATGCACAACTTTATGTACTAGGCGTGATTCTGACTCATTCGCTTACTTCGGTTTGTCGAGTGCTGTATTTTGTCTGTGTGTTTTGTGCGATCGACATATCTGTTTGACCCTTGCTTGTTACTTGGATTTTGGACTTCTCTACATTTGGCATTTTTGGCTTGGATAAACGGATTTGGATATTTTGCAACTGGATTGGATACCTTTGAAACGAATTGGCGTTGTTTGGGTGAGTAGATTTGATTAAAATCTTGTTAAATTAGCATTTTTTACCCGTAAAAAAGGATTGTAGATTATATTTTGGCAAACAGTAATTATTGTGTAGCAATGTTTTACTTGACTCTTGCAAAATTGTAGTCCAGCAACTAGTAGGAAAAGGCTGCAAGAATCCAAGTTTGGTACCCGTACGAGTTTAATTCAAAAATAGATAACCTCAAATTACTTCCGTTCCAATTGTCTCAATTAAAACTGCTCTCTATTTCGAGCACAGTAATTAGCATGCTTTAAGTCTCTACTATCCTTCAATATTTTTTCTAAGACAAATAAACACGATTTGGAGACCCTTTTTTAAACTCAAGTTAGGTAGTAGAGAATTTTTTGACTTCAGAAATCCCGGGATTTCCAAATCATGTAAGAAATTTCTTGGAATCCCGGGATTTTATTTTTATGATTGGTAGCGCCTTAAATCGCACCCGTGTTCCGATCTCTGGTAATTATTAACAATCCCAAAATAACAACTCTAACCGTAACGTACTTACAAATTCAAAACAATAATAGTGTGATGAAATCGAGGCGATAAACAAATATATTTAAGCATATAATTTAAAATCTCATGTTTATATTTTAAATTGTCCATGTCTCCAGGGAATGGCAGTATTGAGGTTAGTGACACATACGTATTAGTTTGGAAAGTGTGATTTTTTGCTGGTGTCAAAAATATATTTTTCATTTTCATTAAGGGTGCACATAAAGTCAGATTAAACGCCTCATTTTGCATCAATCATAATAACTGAACTCTACGACGTTTCCTTTTAGTTTAAAATAGTGCGCTCTCAGCCGTGGCTTTTACGATCACCAAGAAACACGCGCCCACAAAAATCGGCGTTTTTATTTAATAACTCTGCTTCTAGATTAAGTTTTTGAACTGACGATGTCATTTTTTAACTTATTTTAATACAAATTTCAAGGCTGTTTGATTTAAGGAAAGCCCTTTAACACTCGGAAAATATGAAATTAAAAAAAATTGTTTGTAATTTTTTTGTATCGAGCGAACTCAAAGATTTTGCGTTTTATCAGCCATATATTCTTCTGTCTATATTATTTTTACTATACCGATTAACTAAGTTACACAATGTGATATGCTCATTTGAAGTTGTGCATCTAGCCTTATACGGACCCTTAAGGGCCCATTATCCCTGACATTGAGCACCTTGACGGAGTAATACTTTATATTCTCTGACCTTGATTTGTCGTTAATAATACCTGCTCGTGGGATAAGTTTGTGTTTTAAACGGTATGAACCGAACCCTCAAGACACGAGTCCTAGTCGCACTTTACCATTTTTTTTACTATTTTTTATAATAAGTACTCACAAAATATTTCCCTCAAAATTAAAAAAATGCCCTACCCTCCATCAATAACCAAATGAAAAAAGAAATTATTGCATCGGCAGCTCCATTATTTACCTAATACCGGCTCTTCATTTTAATTAGTGCTAATAGCCGTCCCCGTTTCCGGTTTATTGGACACCATTTCCGTTGCAAATTTTATAAGTACCCCCCATTACACTTATTGGATACTTAAATTGGTCGAGCGGCACAAATACCGGCAGCTTTTGCAGAAAATTTGGGATGTTTGTAACGAGTTTCGATGCAATGTAATTTGTAACACGTTTTTCAGTAATGTTTGTATTGTAAATGAGTTTATTGTAAAGTAGAATAAATAAATAATTCAAGAAAATATTGCATGTATTCTACAAATCTACAAAGACTTTTTTTTAATTCATAATTTGTCTCCAGCTTCCTCGTAGAACGAAGGACGCCAGTATAAAGGTATCATTTTTTATTAAAACTTTACTTTTTGTAATAAGTAAGTATGTCCATCAGCCCTTTGCATTGGTCTCCATTTTTAGAAAGTCTGCATAGTTTTTTAGATACGAAATTTTTATTGTGCTCGCAAAGGGCATTATAAAAATTAATATCTGCAATAATTGTAAAGAAGATACTTAAATACGTGGAACTATTTTGACGAAGTCCATTTTGGCATGGTATTTAACATGAATGAAGGGAACAAAACAAAAAAAAGGTTTATTTATAAAAAAAAAACATTTTATAATTTTCTTTGGTTGCATTTTCCGAGCTCCTAAATTGGTGAAAAGATTTTTCTATAAAAGATATTAACAGTTAAAAACGTTAACCTTGTAGTCTTGAATTCCGAAAGTTGACTAAAACCGCTAAAACCGTTTCTAGCGTTAGTGATAGTGATAGATGAGCGTGTGTGGGTAAAGTGAGATACACTCCTTGTTTACGTTATCTTGGTGTACAGAGTGCATTGCAATCTCAAGAAAAATTCGCCCCCAATGTCATAGAACTATTCGTTTAAATTACCGTTTAATCCATATCGTAACTAAAGATAAGCTTAAGACTTTACACAATTGGATTACCCTATCACTTTTATTATTTTTCATGAGGGATTTTTCCAATTTTGGCGAAGAAGCGATCTATTGACTATTTTCTCAATCGTGTTCTCAATCTTATTTTACAAGTTCTGTATAATTCCATGTTCATTGAGGAGCTAGTATAAAAAAATATTATTTTCAAATCGGTTACGGTTATTACACCATTTTCAAGGGATTCAAGGGATATTAGATGCTATGTCTTGATATGTAAAGTTCCACTAAGTGCCAACAATCGAAAATAATTTTCTTGTGTGTGTTTGATTGTCGAGTGATTAGGGTGTATGTGTATGTGTGTGTGTGTGTGTGTGTGTGTGTGTGTGTGTGTGTTTCTTAGTCTTTTAATGACAAACAAAACTATCTAGCCCAACGGCATTGAGGCGAGATCCAGAAATATAGTACTAGACTACATTTTTGCTTCTTGCTGCTTGATGCCCTCTTAAAAAGTTACTCGCTCATCTCATCTCTGTCCCTGGGCAGTGGAAAAAAATTGTCAAACAAAATCACTTTGCAACTGTAAGTTTATTTGGAACACTAATATAAAGGTTTTGGGATGTCCCCATACACCGAAACATTGAGGAGTATTGCCAAAAAAAATAAATGTTTAGTTACAATTACACAAAATGTATATTTTAATACTTATTTGAATTTTATTTTTTGCCACCGTCGGCGGATTCAGGGCGAAAGAGAAACGATATGTTTTTTTATTTTTTATTTACTATAATTAAATAAACAAAGGTATATTATCCTCACAGGCCAGCCTAATACGGTACATGATTTTTATTAGTGAAACGATGAGAAAAAGTTTGTTTGAAGACCTCATATAAATAATAAAAAAATCTCTCGAGAAAAATTTATCAAATCATGTCGTTCAAAAATAAAATCCAAGAGTATACATACGTATATATTATTATAGTCAAAATGGCTACAAAAGAAATTGATTACAATTAAATGAGTATTTCATGAAAAGCAATTTTATTCACATAGGTTCTTAGTTTCAAACTCTAATTTGAATCCCTTTCACAGTAAATTTCTCTGCCAGGTCCGGTGGCTGGCTCGATTCATTATTATGGCAAAGATGCATACGTTAATTACAATTAAAATATAATATAGTCAGTTAACATGGAAATTGCATTTTATAATGATAGCTTAGTGGTTATAATTACGGCTTTCATTTTTAACAACCATGTGTTTGATGAACATCTGGTAAAATAATGCATACATAATGGAAAACACCAAAGACGTAAGTCAGGTTCGCAGTAGAAGGCGACTATCCTCAGAAGTGAGATAATGAACTTAAATAAATTTCAATTTTACATCAGGGTATGTATGTAACTTTATTATAGAGGTTGTAGAAGAGTACCTATCTTGGGCATTGTTTATCCTTTGGCTGTGAATCTCAGGTAAAGGAGATCGCAAGACGAATTCAGCTATAGGATGGGCTGCCTTTAGAAAACTGGAATAGTTTTACAATACTGACATTTTCATGACAGGTAATTATTATCTTTACTCATGAAAGAAATGTGAATGTATATTCTTCGTTTATCATTCGTACAGCTTAGATGTGGAACTGCCTGCCGGCGCGGCGTCCGTTTATTCGAATATTTATGACCCAGATTCTTTCAAAACAAGAGTTAATAGGTACTTTCTGAGCCATTGGTTTTACCCAGTCTCAATCACGTATTATGTAAAAATGAATATTTTAAAATGAAATAACATACTTTCGGTCAACAGCGAAAAAGCAACGGGCCTCTTCCCTAAAGATTTCCCTTAATCTAAAACAGATGACTGCTCACGACAGAATTCATCAATTCACTATAGTATCAATATCCTCTGAATTGTCTTTGCAATTTCCGTCATTATTCCGGCGCATTAAAGTCCAAATAAAAGATTTACTTCTCATTTTGATAGTACCTTTTCATGTAAACACTTCACAGGGAACAGGTTAAACATTTACATACTGTCAAATGAATATTTATGACCATTTAATATTGCGTTGTTTGCGCATCGAATATTTGTATTTACAGAATACGGCTCTCCTTTTTTGATCTCAGGACCCGGCCGTTTTATAGAGTTGCGTCGAAATTGAACAAAAAATAATATTCATTTCTAGAGAAGCATTGGAGAAGCCTTTATAGGGTATACTACAACAAAATAATCATGTGAGAAACATTGTGTTTTCATTCGATAGCCAAGTCAATCTATTTATTTAAAACAAAAAGATTTTTAATATTGATATGGTCACTATAAAATGTTTTTAGGCTAGCTAATTATGTAATAACTTGAGACAGAAGGTCCTTTAAGTAGGGACTGAATAAATTAACCAACTTGGATTTACATGGATCTCACAACTTTTTACGGTAGAAGAACTAAATTGCGAGACTTTTTTTTTACAAGTTTTGTTTTTGATGGCATTATATATACATGATTCGACTGGTGCCGGCCCCTAAGTGGGCCGAACTATATTTCTAAAATAAACATATATTTATTGTTATTATTACAAGTATCTTAAAATGTAAATACCGGTAGGCACACTATTGATGATCTCTTACAATGTTACAACGCAGCTCTGTCAGAAATTGGGAAACGCAGTGGGGGAAAATTCCTCAATTTAGAACTCTATTGAAGGATAATAAAGACTGCCGTTTCAAGTCTCACCTCTTTATGCAGCAGCTTGACGTGGAAATTGGCGACGTCACTCACTGGCTCCCCGGCAGCAGTGACGTAGTAGACCAGGAGCGAGCTGACAGGAGCCATGTCAGCTGTCACTGGGAACCTGGGGATGACGTCAGCAATTCAATCAGGATATCAAGTTTGAAAATGGAATTGAAGTGGTGATTCGAAGAAGTGCTCTACGGACATACTTTTACACGACTGATCCCTAAAAAGGAGTGTATTGTTTTCAGGGTTCATGTGGGTATTTTTCTTAATTCCACCATAACTTCTTATGTAATGCCTGAACCGATTTCGAAGTGTGTGGTATCGTGAGAATCCTCATAGCGACCTGAGTGGAATGGGTTATGAACATATACAAAAAATATTAAATAAAAAGTGTAGTATTTAATAATATCTGTGGAAAAGTACAAGTGTTTTCATCACAACAAAATCTTTAAATTAGAAAACTGAAGGATTTGCACAGAAGTTGCCAATAAAAATAAATAATAAAAAATATTTAAAAACACGACTGCCGGAACAGAGATTTAATTTGGATTTCATTGCAGTCGGGGAACTATGACATTGGATACGTGTTGTTTTGTATGTCCCCCGACTGCACTGAAATCCAAATTAAATCTTTATTCCGGCAGTAGTGGTTTTTGTATTTTTCATTATTTATTTTTATTGGCAATTTCTGTGCTAAACCTTCAGTTTTCTAAGTAATAGATTTTGTTGTGTTGAAAACATTTGTACTTTTCCACAGATAATATTTAATACTACACTACTCAACCAGTTTCAGTATTATTGTATTTAAATTATAAATAAAAACATTCAAATTAGACTACCTAGGTTATCCCTTACACATTTAATTAGAAGTAAGATCGAATACTTATATTAGAAATACATGTCATATAAAAATCTATTGAACACCTCGTTGCACAGATAAACTGCAAGTTTTCGTGGATGGCTCAGAAAATGTTAACTAGCATATGAGTTATATTAAGTTAAAAAAATAAAAAAAATAAAAAAAGTGTTTTTATTACAACAATGTTTGATAAATTCCACCAAGTGCCGATAATCTCAACTATCAACTTCCCTACCTATAGATTTTATATCTATCACTCTTCAGTCAGGTTTGACCTACTTGCTTGACGTCTTCTAATTAATCCTTCAGGTGAATGTTTGAACATACTCAAACTGCAATATTAGACCTATCTCTTAAGGCCTACTCCTCCTATACTGGTGGTCAAAACACTTTTAGTTTGTGAGGAACAATAAGTAAATGGTCTGAGGGTGCTATTTTCCGACGTTCATGAGCAAACTTACGCTCAAGTCCATGAAATGTTACCGTGTCGTACCTTCAAAATACTTTTCCGAAATCTTCCCTCCCCCTTAAAAAAAACTTGCCCTGCCTTTTACTTTTTTTTACATTTACTTGCCATCATTACTGTTGTTTGAAATGTATGTGTAAGTAAGAGTGATTTTGCTTTTACTTTCGTGCGAAGTCTTGTTATTCTTGAACTGAGTTTTCTCTCTGGAGCCTGAATGACAAGTGATGTCACGAAACCATTTCGCAACTAGAATTTTATTATTGTTACAAAAAAATATATTTTTGGCATTATTTAAATATAACAAAGCTTTCTTACTAAGCCTATATATTATACTAAAAAGTAAAAGGGTCAGTAAAATTTCTGGTTGACATGAATTGAGATTGAGTGACCCTAAAAAAACGGATGGATGGTAACGGATTAAATCATTTACTTTAGAAAAAAACTGCTTTTGACGACGCATTCACAGTTTAAAGCAAATAAAGGAACTGACTTTATTATAGGTACTGAGTATCTTACACAACGGTGATCATTGTTATCAAATGAGCACTTTTCTTTATTATTAGAGTGCATTAAAAACTTCAAAAGATCAATTAGAAACAAATGTAAAGACAATAATTTGAAAAAATTCCTCGGGCCCGGATTCGAACCTGCGACCTCTTGTTATCAAGACAAGCGCGCTACCAATTGCGCCACCGAGGTTGACCGTTAAATTTTTCCTCCATACTTGTCCACCGAATATTTTGTAACTATTTGATCTAACCAGCTTGTAAGGCACATACTGGAGGCTCACGAGGGCGTTGTGTCATTTCACGCCTTGTTCTTTAGAAACAGATGGCGCTGTCGTCACCACAATATGTGTTGCTTAATTCAGTTAAGAAATTCACAGTTCTCATTAACTGAGATTATGTTTTTATTGATAATAATATTTAGAGTATTCCAAAGCGATGGATTTCGCAATAAAAACATAATCTCACTGTTTTTAATTTCATTTCTTCTCAGAATTTGCGAATATAAGCGACGCTATCGGATAGTACAGTAATGAGTATTTTTTTGGAAAATCGGAGATTTTGATTCCCGGCTGGAGAAATTATAAAAAAAATCGAATGATGACGTTCGTATTTTATCAAAATCGACCCCGAGACTCCTTTTAGCATTTTTCGGTATTCCTTATACTTTCTGTTTGGACCATCCACACCCACTTGAAAAACTAACCCTGTCGTAAAAAATTGTTATAAATATTAGTATATTATTAATTATTCATGAACGTAAAAAAAGTCAATAAGTCTTGTATGGTCACCTATTGATTATTTTGAATAAACTGCCTTCAAAAACAAAAATCATCTTTCTCCTATCCATTTCTTTTACTCAGATCTCAGCACTAGCATTAAATAATAAAAAAATCCTTGATTTTACATTAATTGATAATGGTATATTAGAGAAACAATGACAATTTGATAAAACGCCCACAAATCCTTGTCTCATATAATCTTAAAGAAAGACATCTTCGTAGTGACAGATGCAAATGTTCTCATTAATTTTCTTCTCTGCAGATTTTCATCTTGAAGCCGTATTCTGATTTTAATATGTTGATCATAAATTTTAAGAATTCGAGAATGCTGCAGGCCGACTGTGGTATCAATCACGGAATATTGATATTGTTATTAAAATCGATTCTGAAGGCTTTAATTTTAGTTTTAGTGCTATCAAAACTTAAATTTTGGAATTATCTACTAAGATAATTCAGTTTTGACAGCACTAAAATTAAAACCGTCAGAATCGGTTTTATTGTCTTAGTATTTATTAATTTATTCATAACCAATACTACTGAACTGACCCTAGTTAAGAAGATATTATAATATAATTATTCAAAATGGCCGCCCCTTGTCGTATCCAGTACATATTTGTATTTATTTATTTTGCGTAAATCTTAGTGCAAACGAATCTATGCACGTTATTGTTAGTATAAGAAACTTTACTACTATGGGCATTTGCCATATTTATAGCACGGAAGTGTTATTAACAGGACCTCAAAATGACCGAAATAATTTAATTTTAGAAATAAGCTTGCCTGTAGTTTCCATTTTAAGTAAGGTCTTATATTTCCTGTTTACAATAAATAAAGCCACCCATGTTTCGTCAGTATAACACACATGTTGTACTGAATAATTCTCTTGACCCTTATTCATAAATTATATTCCAGAACGGAACCGTAACGGAACCGGTCGTCTTTACGAAGTTTTATCACATTGTCTATCTAGCTAAGTTGGCAGACGAAATATGAACATGCGGGGTACGCTGGTAATATGGAAATATGCATCAAATAATACGGTACTGTGTGTAACCTTGTTTATACATACCGTAAATAAAATAGATACAATATTTTTTCGATTTATATTTCGACCCACTTGGGGTGGTCGTTAGTCAAATATAGAATCATAATAAAATAATTAATATAAGAATGACATAAACTTGAACTTTCAAATCTATAGTTTCACCCGCATTGAATTAATTTTGTGTGTCTGTTTTATAGGTTTTCCATGGGAACAAAGGGAACAAGTAGTTTTTGTCCTAGTCAAAGTCTAGAACTACATTTATGTAAAATTTCAACCTAATCGGTTTCGTAAGCATGGCGTGAAACACACACATTACTTTTCTACAGAAATTTGAGAGCTCATTTCATCCCATGGGAACTGATTTATGGGATAAAAGTAGCCTATGTCCTATTCCAGGTCTAGAACTACATTCATGTAAAATTTCAGCCCAATTGGTTAAGTTACGGCGTAAAAGAGTAACAAACATCCATACATACATCCATACAACAAAACTTTCGCATTCATAATATTAGTGGGATGGGAAATGGGATAGTGGGATGAGAAGTGGGATAGTGGGACTTTCTGCTCTCATCGATTAAACCTGCTTTGTTGTTATATGGTTATGGTGTGGTATAGACTGGGTATAAGGGATGTGTGACAACGACGCGTGATTACAAAAGCCTGTTGATTTCGGCCAGGTACTTGGCCCAAACACTCGGGCTTTTAAAGCAGATATGCTCACTTTAATCCCCAGAGCGTTTGGGCCAACATTGTGTTTGTGGCCCAAACCAACAGGCTATTAGAGTTGATCATTCGGTTTACTCCAACTACAAAAGCCCGAGTAATTCCGCCAGCGTGTGTTTGTCTCTAACAGGGAACTGTAGTGCAGGTATGTTTTCTCTAAAACACAGAGCGTTACGCAAAATTTAATGCACTAAGCAAGAGTCGATTTGCAGATCTTAAAACTCTTAAACAGTTGCGATAAGGATGTTATTAATTCAACGCGTTCGAAAACGTTCTGCGGATATGAAATACCATACGCGTGACAGAGATAGCGCGCTGTTTATTACTTTCTTCTTAAATTTTATTAGTGGCATCTATTTGTATATTTTGTACGTAATATATATTTTATTTATACACCTTCCTTTCCCGGCTCTACCCAATAACGATCCACACCACTAAATTATATAATATTGCACAGAAAGACAGACGGACATGGCGAAAATATAAGGGTTCCCTGTCGGAATACGGAACCCTAAAAAAAGATTGCTCATGGAGTAAAAAGATAAGAGTCCAACCGACGTCTATTGGAAGCTGAGTTCAAAGAAATATGAAAGGTGGAAATCTAATTCAGTCTGGACGCCCTTCCAATGAAACAACAGCCAAGAGAGTTCACAAAAGGCCTCATAGTATAAGCCTAAATATTCATTTAGGACAGCCTAGTGCAAAAAAGTGAAAACTAAAATAATTACATTCGTATGTTTGATAGTAGATTTGTCATTTTTTTTAAAGTGCAAAATCATCTTTAAATCCTTAATTTATGTAGACTTCAGTTGATGTCTTACATTAAATTCATAAATCCGCAGAAATATGTGCTTTGTTTTCTTTCAATAAAACCGTCTACACCTGCCTCTCAGGGTTTTGTAGACTTCAGTTGATGTCTTACATTAAATTCATAAATCCGCAGAAATATGTGCTTTGTTTTCTTTCAATAAAACCGTCTACACCTGCCTCTCAGGGTTTTGTAGTGGCAGTATTATAAAACGCCGACTTTAATGGCCTGTTGGTTTCGGCCCCTTGACTGGCCGAGACGCTCTGGAGATTAAAGTGAGGGTGTCTACTTTAAAAGCCCGAGTGGTTGGGCCAAGTACCTGGCCGAAATCAACAGGCTTTTGGAATCACGCGACGACGACCCCGAGTGGTTCGAAATCAGTGGCGGTCCGAGGGGTTTTATGTGCCTACTAACGTCTAAGTCAAAAATGTTCAAAATGACGTTATAAAAATAATTCAAACGGTGCGAACTAAATTTGAAAAGGACGCGAAATATACGTGCCAACGCGGATGTTGGTAGCGGCAGCGGCCGCATACCCCATAAAATTCATAGAAGCCTCCACTTTTTGTATGATTGAGATTTTTCATTTTATTAAAAAAGTCCATAATTGTTTAACCTGTTTTAGTATTAAAATTGGCTTCTTAAACTGAAGTTGAGCTAATTTTTACCCAAAATCTTGAGCTGTGACCGCGCCTGGTCGAAATATGTTATAAAAGTAATTATTTTATGTATTTTTATTTATGTTTTAATATTTATAAGGTGAAAGGTCTATACAATATTCACTCAAAATAATAATAAAAGGTAACGTATAGCAAAAATATTTATTTAAATAAACTGTTAACTACTTTCCTTTAAGTGTTTTTTACTGCGTGGGCAGCTTTGTAAAAGTGTTAGTTTAAAAAGGCCAAGTGGCTAAAAATTACATTAATATATGAAAATCAATTTTATTTTTTTACTCGTTCAACTCAATTTATTAAAATAAATTATTATAATAAATTAAAATAAAAAAATTGGTTGGATAGAGGGCAAGGTATTTATTCTCCTTTTTGAACTCAGATTTGTTATAGCTAATATTACTTTGTTATAGCGTGTTTTCTCTTAACTCTTATATTTTCATGTAGGTGGTATAGCATGGACTGTTCCATCAGATGACCTGGCACAATTTGTCTGACACTCATGACAGGTTGCTTTTATGCTAGCCCTGCTATTACAATATTTATACGAATATGTGCTGATGGAAATATACGAGTACGGATCTGACGTATTCCTGACTAATACAAAGACTAAAAAGCCCTCCAAGCCAAACCACTGAAGCATTTCGTCATATATCTTCACATCATTTTATACCCCTTAAATAACCCTTTGTCAGAGGTGTTTTCGGTGTGGATTGTCCGTTGAACAATCAATACTAGTACCACAGATTATTATAATAGTTCTTAGACCATTTAACACAGGACCTGGCAAAGCGCGACTCTAAGTACTGAAATTATTCTGCTGTTTTCTACGGGAGGGGAGGTAAACACGCACAGCACACATTCACTCATTCACGCACACTCCTGCGGAAAATTGATATGTCACACGCACACTAAATCAAAAGCTACAACACAAACACAAAACGAGCACACAAGCAAACTTACATGAACAAATTGTTCATGTACTTCGGCATAGGGGGATAAGTGCGCTTGCCTAGTCCCGTGTTATATGATCTAAGTAATAGTTACTACGTACTCGTACATCCTCTTTCCGCCAACCATTTTAATGTCTCAACGTGATAGAGGTGAGCCTTATTGTCGAACTTGTTTGTTCTTTCAAGGGCTACAAGAATACAAATTCCGAAACAAACTATTCTGTTCCCTTTGAGAGAACTGTTTTTATTTTATCTTTTAGACTAGCTTTTGCCCATGGCACCGCCCGCGTGTTGTTCGGTTTAACAACATGCTTTTTTCCGGGATAAAAAGTAGCCTACGTGACAAGTTAGGGTATAAACTATATCCATTCTAAATTTCATCTAAATCCGTTCAGCCATTTCAGCGTGAAAGAGTGACAAACATACTTACACACACACAAAATTTGCATTTATAATATTAGTGTGACGTGATGTTATTGAGATTTCTTATTTTAGTTCATAATATTTAGATTTTAAGTTTTTTGTTTGTATTAATATGTTTTATTCAATAAAGATTTGATTTTTTGTTGATGTAATTTTCACATAAGACTTGACTTAATTAGTAATTTTTTTTTCTTGGCACTCGTAAAATGTTTGTACTTTAAAGACTTACATATCATACGTGATTTGATAATGAGGATTCGATTTTAAAAACCTACCTTAGTCGGATATCTATTGGACGTTGATTGAAACATAATTTGCCTAACAACTATTTTATAAAACGAGAGCCGACTTACAGATCATATATTATAAGAAGTATCCCAAAATTTCAAGAAGAGATTTAAATCTACTGCTCGTTAGTAGTTTCCAACGATAAAACTGCGAAATTTACAAGCCCTTAACTAATTTTCATCGCCTACATAACATTTAATAATAGTTGTACCACACTCTTGGGCTTGTACTTATTTATGGTTGTTGTTGTTAACCCCTGGTTCGCCGATAACCGAAATATTGGCTCAAACTCTAAAGTAATTTAAGTTAAATGGGGAAGAGGTCCAACTTTCAACTCTCAGGAATGGGCAAGCAAGCTGCAATCATGAGCGACAGCGGAACCTGGAAGCCGCTATCACATCACACTAATA
Source organism: Ypsolopha scabrella (assembly GCA_910592155.1). Classification (NCBI taxonomy): domain Eukaryota; kingdom Metazoa; phylum Arthropoda; class Insecta; order Lepidoptera; family Ypsolophidae; genus Ypsolopha; species Ypsolopha scabrella. Next base: position 8,041,639 of record OU342968.1, on the reverse strand, counting down.
TTATAAATGCGAAAGTTTGTGTGTGTGTGTGTGTATGTTTGTTACCCTTTCACTCCAATACAGCTGGACGGATTTGGATGAAATTTAGAATAGATATAGTAAAAATCATCCCCAGTTTACGTATGTAAGAGGTACCATTAAACAATTTTTTTTTAAAGATTTTATTTTACCATTTTGTTGGAGTGACAAATATTTATATTCATGCCAAATTACAGCTTTCTGGTATTAATAGTCTCTGTGCTAAGCCGCGGACAGACGGATATGGCGAAACTATAAGGGTTCCTTGTCGAACTACGGAACCCTAAAAAAGGGCGACTGACAAAAATTATTGTTTCTAAAGGATGAATCCAAGTCTGGATCTGGACTGAGAAACTGTTTTATTTTTGTTTAAGCGATAATGTAAGTTAACCCTTAAATGCCTGAGGTTTCATTTTTGCATGAATTGAAACAGTGATAGAAAAATCCCTAAAATATATGAAAAAAATAATTTTTTGATAGAAAGGGGGTTTATACACACGAAAATAAGAAAAATAAACAAATTAGTTTTTGCTATATAATTTTCATTTTTTAATTTTTCTTTTTTTTTACTTATAAAGATGAACTCTTTTTGACTTTAATATCAAAAATACACAACAATATATATGCAAGCAGAATATTTATTAGATTTTTTTGTAAAAAAAAATTGAAAGCTACTGCCAAACATATTTTTAGGTCATAAAATCATATTATAATTTTCAAAATAGAATTATGTATATAAGGTCCTACAATTCAAAGTGAATAAAATTCAACAGATGATAGAGTATCCATAATAGACCACTTTCCAAAAAAAGGAATATTTTGCACAAACTTTTTTTTTCACATTTCCATAGAAATTGAATCAGCTAATTGAACCAATTTGTCCTGGGAAATGAAAAACTTATTTGACCAAAAACATTTTTATTCTTCTTTATTGTGATCAGTTAACGATACATGATCTACCCTAAAATTATTTTCACTTATTATTGTAGGACCTTATATAATAAATAAAAAAACCTTTGTACCGTTTTCGATACAAGGTGCATTTAAGGGTTAAAAGTGTTAAGAGTTACGGTTTTTTAGGGAACATTAAATAACAAACTAATTTATTTAAAAAAAAAGTTCTTCCTTTTTTAACCCTCTTAATTCTTAATTTGACAAAAACAATAGATCGCGGTTAATTCAGATCGTGGGTCGGATACATTTTTTCCGTTGTATTAGAGTAACTCCTTTATTTCCCGCTGCATGCGAGCGTCCGTGGCTTCACAGTAATGGTCGAAAGTTCCTGGGTCGATGGATCTTTGAATTATGTCACACCGGTGTTGGTGTCAGTTGTCTCGACTTGTCGTGGTTTAAGGGAAAACTTGCCCTTACGTCTTTCGGCAACAAAATTGGCTCGTCAGAGACTCACCCGGGGATTAGATTAAAAAAAAATGAATTTCGTCATTTAATAACACTTTTGTTCTTATTATACTCGTGCGTTAATAATAAAAATATGGCAAAATGAAATAATTAAATTTCGGGATTTAATAATAATGGCAATAAAACTAAAATAGAATAAAAAACTGAAATTAAAATAAATACTCCTATGAACTACTGAAAACTTAAATAAACTAAAGAATTGAAAATAAATACATTACAAACTAAACTATTAATTTTAGGAAAACAATTGTTGTTTTAATATACCTACTCAATCAAACTGCAAATTTCACCGACAACGGAATTATTGCTAGAGCCTCCTCCGTCCGAGAAAAGCCTTTTTGTGGGAACTACATGTGATGAGAGCTAATAGGCATAATAATTTAACGGCCGTATCTGGCTAACTAGTACAGATATTCTAACTCTCGAAGTCCATTTACCTATTGTTTTAGTAGTAACGTGTCAAGATAAGCACGACGTTTTGCGTATGTGGCGCGTTTTATATCGCTCTCGAGGCTACGCACACTAAAAAAAACTTGCGTGGGCATGCACTTACACAACCATAGCCAAACGGACTTCGTGATATAGAAAACTGTAAGTGTTATCGTGCTGATGAGGATAATAATAAATTGAAAGAAATTGAGAAATATTAAGTTTTAGGTAACGAATAAGGCAATTAAGAAATATATTGACTACCATAAATAACATAACGGAAATTTGTTTCTAAGTAAGTTAAGGGTTTGTAAACTAAAATATACACATACCTACAGCAAATTTTAGTGGCAAATCAAAACGTTTTTTGCAAGGAAATAGGACAAAAAGGGCGTCATTTGACGACTCTAAAACTGTTTCATTTCAAACGTGCTAGTTTTGTTGCCTATCAGTGTTCTATGAGCATCTTATAGTTTACCCAATCTGGGTAGAGCAATTTGTAGAGAGCCTTCCAAATTGGGTGCGTGGATTGTGTGTTTCGAGACCTAAGATGGGAGATTGAGTCACAAGGCTCTACATTTTAGCAAATTGCGGTGTTGTTTGAAAAGGAGTATGTTATAAACACGCTAAATTCTGAATTGTTTGTCTGTAAGCTTTAATCCAATAATAAAGGAGTAAAAAAGTCACGTCTGTTAATTGAATATTTTTGCGAGATTTTAAATGAACTCGGTTATTACTATTGTATGTACTGCGGCCAAAACTAAAATTTTTGGAATTTTGTTTATTGTCTCCCTGTATATTCCGTTTTAACTCGAGAACGACTTAGGGAGTAACTTTTTACCTCGGTACAAAATGCACATTATAATATTGTTTTCCTTACTTTTGAATAAAAAGTATGCAAAAAATTCGTTTTAAAGCAATTTGCGGAAGTAGTTTGTTAGTAATAAAGTCTTCACAAAAAAAATGCATTTTAACGTATTACATATTGTTTGCATTGTAATAACAAACTTTAAAGCGTATTTACAGTTGCAATGAAATGCATTCAAAATTGTCTATCCATATGCGGAGACTTGTCAATGGCATGGGTTTATCAATTTATGTATTATATTGTAAGTTATTAAGCTTTAAGACTCCCAAATTTTAAATAAATTAATTTAAATGTAACGGATAAAATGGAATAGTTTTCATGTCATCACCTAACTATTAACAAGCAGTTTGCGCGAATTTTTTATTCAGAAGTATGCAATAAATGTGTTTTATAGCAATTCGCGCAAACTGCTTGTTAAATAGTCAGGTGATCACAAGAAAGTTATTCAATTTTATACGTTACATTTTAGCTGCATTACATTACAACTATAAACACGCTTTTAACACTAGCCCTACGACAACACCTTGGTCGTAGGGCTAGGGACACACACACACTTAACAAACACACACACTCACACACATTTTTAAACTAATATTAAAAATTATAAAAAATAAAATATATATATATATATTAAATTCATTACTAACAAAATTGTTATTTTGATTCAAAATCTACCTAAACAAAATTAACTTGTTCTCAGTCTAATACTATAGAAATCTTTAAAAATCAATTGCAATTATATATTTTTTCTAAATTAATACTAAATTTACTAGTTATTGTTATATTTAATGTACCTAGTTTTTAGCATTGAGAAACTGTTAAATGCAATTCCAAGAAGAAGTGCGGGGTTCCTGTACTTCAGTTCTCGTAATTAACATGGGGCCCCGACGTTAATATTGTTTTATGTATGTAATCTTGATGAATAAAACTTATTTTATTATTTATTTATTTTATGTTAATGTAATGCAAACAAAATGTAATACATTAAACTACACATTTTTTATGTGAAGACTTTATTATTAATGAACTATTTCCGCAAGTTGCTTTAAAACACATTTATTGCATACTTTTTATTCAAAAGTAAGGAAAACAATATTATGATGTGCATTTTGTACCGAGGTAAAAAGTTACCCCCTTAACGGATTCTGATGCGGTTTCCTTTAGCATCATTCGCACACAAATAAAAAATAAAAAAAAACATTTTGGCCTCAGTGAAATAATAGTGACCCATTTCACATAAAATTTCGCTTGCACAGACACAACCTTTTTACAACTTTATTCTTATAGATATTTTATTTAAGTAAATTTATAAATTATCGGTGAATGATGATATTTGCGGCTCGACGAAGAAACGAAAATTTAGCAATAATAAATTGATAGAGTACCCTCTAGAGAAATAAAGTACAAAAGAGATACCTTCCAATTTTTAAGATTGGTTGGCAAGTTTTCTTTTCCATAATATCCAAGTACATGCTTTGACAATATCTTTAAATATTACTTTTGTTTTTTGGGGTTCTGTCATATCCGGGAAACCCTTTTACTGAACCTTAAACTGGAACACTAATGTAATTCTAAAGTTAAGAAAACTATTTTTTTTTGTTTGTAGGTGGAAAACTAAGACTGCAGCGACTTTTTGCCCGTATTCCTTAGTCAAAGAAAAAGCTTTTTAACGGCAATCTGTCCATAATGCTAGTGTAATGATGACAAGATTGCTCATATCTTTCAAGGAGGTTTTAAAAATCTTATAAAACTGTTTTTTTTTATCTCGCCGTACTTTGGGCACAAGTTGGACCCAATAAATAATGTCAGACTGAGCACCTCATTTTGCGTCAATCAGAACGAACTCTACGACGTTTCCTTTTAGTTTAAAATGGTGCGCTCTCAGCCGTGGCTGTTACGACCACCAAGAGACACGCGCCCACAAAAACCTGCGTTTTTATTTAATAAGTCTGCTTTTAGATTAAAATTTTAAAATATTCTAAGACGACCTGAAGATATCAATTGTTAACTTATTTTTAATACAAATTTCAAGGCACAATAAGAAAAGGCATAACACTCGAAAAACATGAAATTTCGAGGTAACTTCTTAATTTTTTTCTATCAAGCGAACTTAAGGATTTTGCTTTTTTTCTAAAATAAATCTATCAGCCCTATAGTCTTCTGTCTATATTATTTTTACTATAATAATTAACCGAGTTATGCAATGTGATATGCTCGTTTGAAATTGTCCATCTAGCCTTATACGGACGAATATGCCGAAAGGTAGGTAGGCACATTTTTTCTAGTCCATCCATCCATCCATCAGCCTGTTTCGTCCACTGCTGGACATAGGCCTTTCCAGGATTTCGCCACTCTTTGCAGTCCTCCTGGAAGAAGTGCCCATACTCACACACGCTGGGCAGGCGGGTTGGTGAGCGCGGAGCCAAAACCCTTGCACCAGTGACGCCGCTGCCCGTCACCAGTCTGTTTTATATAAGCCCCGGCAAATTGGGATGGATATACCGCCATCCATCGGTCCCAGGCAATGGTGGGCCGCCTGGTTTTGCTTCGGGAGGATTTGCGAGTAGGATGGTGGTATCTCCACAGTCGAGCCCGGCATCAGCTCTACCACCTATATAATGTTGTTGACCCAAAATCGAATATTTAATTTAAAAAATCATTCTTTTCCAGACCCATTTCTGGAACCCCATACATGTAAACAGGAGACGACAAAAATGACATGAATTTGGGGTGTTTGTCTAGAGCTCATAAAGTTGAGCACATTTGAAAAAAAAAAACGATTTTTTTTTATTACCTATACCATTTTTTTACAATAAACAAAAACACTAATTCCCACATAAAGTTTCCTTGTGAAGTGGAAACTAGGCTCTATCCAAAAACATTTTAGAAAATTTTATACTTAAGAGTGCTTAAATGGTAACAAATTATAAATCAAAAATTACTAAAAAGATGAGGGCGTATAAATACGAGAGTGATATACCGTGTGTGTGAATGAGAAAGAATATGTATTTTCTTTTTATATTTTTTGTCTTAAAGAATAAATGAATGAGGGCTATCAAAGTTGACAGTTTTAGACGATTTTTGTTAGGGGAGAATCTGGAACTTACTGTTTATCATGTGCCATACACAGACACTGTATTTAAACAACAAATACTGAAAACGCCGATTTCAAATGCAGTTTAAGGGTTACGTACCCGAATGCTCGACCAATTTTATTTTGCGGTTTTGTTTCATGGATTTTTGAGATGATGATATGTTTGTAATTTTTGTTTAAATTATTTAAGTCTATAAACTTATTATAATGACAAGGAACCCTCAGGGCGCGAGTCTTACTCGCACTTGACCGGTTTTTCTTTATTTTAGAATATTAACGTACCTCAATTTTTACGGAAATTTAAGAAATTCACAGCTAAATTAAGGACTGTAAAAAATTTATTGAATATTATGTAAAAAAACTATTTATGTATACATTATTTGTATACGTCGTTTTAGTTGAGATGTAAATATGTTTCAAGCGATTTAGTTATTTCGTTCCAAATCTGAAAAAAAAAAACGATTCTTAAAAGCAAACCGGGAAAGTTCCAGGAAAACATTCCCCGGAAATACAAAAATAGGTCAAAACATTTAAATGGCCACGCCCGGGCTATCCCCAAAATGCATATAAATCACAGTTAGGAATGTGGTGTACTAAAAGGCACTGAGCTCAGTCTGTTTTTATACTGAGATACTAGAATAGGCCTTAAAACAGACTAGTGACGGGCAGCGGCGTCACTGGTGCAAGGGTTTCGGCACCGCGCTCACCAACCCGCCTGCCCAGCGTGTGTGAGTATGGGCATTTCTTCCAGGGGACCGCTAAGAGTGGCGTAATCCTGGAAAGGCCTATGTCCAGCAGTGGACGAAACAGGCTGATGGATGGATGGATGGACTAGAAAAAATGTGCCTACCTACCTTTCGGATAACAATCACCAATAAGATTAGTGTTGAGCATACTTACATCGTTACTACATAAAATTTATATCAATCTGATTAATCTGATGACTAATAATATGTGATGCTATCTAGCATCATTTAAATCCAATCAGTCCATCCATCCATCCATCAGCCTGTTTCGTCCACTGCTGGCCTTTCCAGGATTTCGCCACTCTTGGCGGTCCTCCTGGAAGAAATGCCCATACTTACACACGCTGGGCAGGCGGGTTGGTGAGCGCGGTGCCGAAACCCTTGCGCCAGTGACGCCGCTGCCCATCACCAGTCTGTTTTATATATGGCTCGGCAATTGGGAATGGATATACCGCCATCCATCGTCGGTCCCAGGCAATGGTGGGCCGCCTGGTTTTGCCTGAGAGCTGTTCTCTTACTCTCTCCCGAATAACTTCGGGAGGATTTGCATCAGTAATCATAACATTTCCGTATTAGTTCAGTTTTCTCTTTTTCATTTACAAGTACTGGCTGACTACGCCAAGCCTTTTGTTCGAAGCATGTACTTCAGGTATTCAATGGAAATACCGTGGTTTGTCCATTAGATTCAATTAAATTAAATCAACTTATATTATGTATAAATACATTGATGTAACTTATTTACATCTAAATTATAATTACAGCAAATAAAAAATACTATCAAACAGTTGATAAGAGTCAGAAGTCCAATAAAATAAAACATGTTAACAAAGTCAACGGCAATAATAGTTTTTAATTAGACATTGAACTTGATTTCAATTTAGGGGGTAATTTTTCACCTCGGTACAAAATGCACATCATAATATTGTTTTTCGTACTTTTGAATAAAAGGTACGCAATAAATGTGTTTTAAAGCAACTTGCGGAAATTGTTTATTAATAATAAAGTCTTCACAAAAACCACGTCCTTCAATGTATTACATTTTGTTTGCATTACATTAACAAACTTAAAAGCATGTTTACAGTTGTAATGTAATGCAGCTAAAATGTAACACATAAAATTGAACAATTTTCATGTGATCACCTAACTGTTAAAAAGCAGTTTGCGCAAATTGCTATAAAAACGCATTTGTTGCATACTTTTTATTCAAAAGTAAGGAAAACAATATTATGATGTGCATTTTGCACCGAGATCCTCCGTTACCACCTAAACACACATACATTCTGTGGGTTTTGTTTAAAAAATCTCTTTATTTTAGTTTTAAATTCAAGTAGCGATAATCTAGAAAACTGTACAGGTAGTTTGTTAAAGATGGCTATTTTAGAACACCTATACACACATTGTTTGTTTTTGCGTTTTAGTCAGTCTAGTCATAGTATAAGTAACAAATAGTATTCTATCCTCATACAAGCAGGCCGAAACGAACCACCGCCAAAACATGGTTCAACTCGGTTTACGACAGTCGCGGTTGCACCCACCGTAGTTACGTACGCACGTTGTCTCTGTGACGTTCCCGCGCATGGTCGTAAATTATGGCACGAAATTACAGAGTATTTTGTGCACTGTATGGTTGCATAAATGCAACTTTTATAATAATAATATAGCATTATCAAATACGCAAACAGTCAGTTGGCAGCCCTAGGGCGTGTTTAGACGGCGTTCGGCCGTAGGTATTGATTTCAAGGACACCGCCTAGTTAAACTACTGTTGTTACCTACACTGTGGTTTAGTTCTTGGCGGGATTAGTTTATCTTTATTCCTTTCGTTGTACCCATGAATGTCTTTACTTTTTGATAATGTGTCTTTTGGTGCGTGTATTTCAAAAAGATAATCATATCAATCATATATCATATCGAGTTAGCCAATTTATTTACCTTGGTCATGTTATGTCTGAGAACCAAAAAGATGCCCTCGATATTGAAAGGGAGCGTAGAGTCAAGGTTATGTTGGGTCGCAGGTTTGCTATGTTCAAATCCATAAATCAGTCAAAGATCACACTCTTAAATCATACTGTCTCATGTCTATCGTTTTACACCTGCGGTCCGTAGTTTAACTACACTCAGAAAGCTTGCAGTGCTCTACGAGCTACTATCCGTTTCAAATGCTATTAGGACAGGACCTTGACCCGTAAAACTAGGGCAGCAACAGGTTATCTTGAGGATTATAGGTAAGTTTGACTGTCTAATACGTATCTGCTTAAGCACTGGGATGCCTCAACTCAACTGATAGTGCCCGATAAAAAATTACAATATAATAATTATTAGTATATTTTTCAATTTCAATTTTCGTTATTACATTCTATTTTTTATTTTATTTTTTAGAACATCACAGTGTAAGTTTAAAAATTATACATGTCATCTTATGAACGTGTGTTCTACAAATAAATAATTAAGATTTGATTTAATTTGAATGCATGTTCTTCTTTTTATTTCTTAGAATTAGTCATTATGGATCATAAATGCTGTCTGCAGTAAAACTATTTTATTTTTCAATTTTATTTTTAATCAATCCGGAAAAATTCGTTGCTGGGTATTATATAGGACCCGTCATTATTGTCACTCTGTCTTTGCGGTCTTCTTGAGGCAATGCCATCCATTGCTTACCGGCCACCTTCGCAATATTCATACACCAGCCTTGTTCGTCAATTACTGGTCATAGGCTTTTCGTCACTTTTGTCGGTCCTCCTGGAGAAAATGCCCATACCCACACTTGCTAGGCAGGTGGGTTGGCGAGCGCGGTATTGAAACCATCACACCAGTGACGCCACTGTCCACCACCAGTCTGTTTTATATATAAGGGCTGGCAATTGGGAATGGATATAATAGCAGTCTCAGGCATGGTGGGCCACCTGGTTGTGCCTGTTGAGACCTGTCCTCTTATATAAGGTCCTACAATAATAAGTGAAAATAATTCTAGGGTAGATCATGTATAGTAAACTGATCAAATTACTAACGAAAAAATTTTTTCTTTCTGTGTATAGTCGTCTATTAGGGATATTCTATCATTCCTCAAAATTTTTTTCACTTTGAATCGACAACATCACAAATTAATAATTGGTGCAAAACTAAAAACCATTTCGAGATATGGGCCTTCTCAGCATCATTTTTTTTTCGGAATTAAATCGTGATTAAATGAAGAGATATTTTAAAACACTAAAAAGATGGTAAACACAGGATTTTAAAAACAATTTCCTTGGCTTTAAAGTTCATTTTGTTAAAAAAAAATCAACTGTCATATAATGTGACAGTGGACAAAACATGCCAAGCTTTTTTTTTAATAATCGATTGGCAATGAACATGGTCTTTTGAAATCCTCAGATGCAACTTACGTCCTTTTAGAATAAGTGAATAAGAAAACATTAAATTATGCAGGAAAAACACAAGATAAAACAAAATAAAAAATATAGAAGCTTTTTTTACGCAGCCTTTCAAAACAAATGGTTAACATTAATGAAACGTTATCGATTGTAGGACCTTATAGGTATATATTACTCTCCCCGGATAACTTCGAGGAGTTTGCGAGTATGACAAACCTCCACAGTCGAGCTCGGCGTCAGCTTTACCATCTGACTCGCTTATTAGCAATCGCAACCAGTAGGCGGGCGTCCTAAAATGAACTCTTGCCGACAAAGGGAATGCCGCTTTCATTGTAAAAACTTTTCCCTCGGGACATTAAGATGGCTTTTAGGGGAAATTAGGAAAAATCTCAACAACCTAAATATAAATGAAGGGCAAGTCGCTAAAAAATGTCTTAGCCTTCGTGTAAATGATAAAAGAGTTTAAGAACTTGAGTGATGTTTAGCTTGATCTTGAAATATTTTGGTAAACCGTATTAAAATACTTCATTTTCTTTGAATTTATGAGTGGTAAGGAGTCCATCCATCCATCAGCCTGTTTCGTCCACTGCTGGACATAGGCCTTTCCAAGATTTCGCCACTCTTGGCAGTCCTCCTGGAAGAAATGCCCATACTCACACACGCTGGGCAGGCGGGTTGGTGAGCGCGGTGCTGAAACCCTTGCATCAGTGACGCCGCTGCCCGTCACCAGTCTGTTTTATATAAGGCCCGGCAATTGGGGATGGATATACCGCCATCCATCGGTCCCAGGCAATGGTGGGCCGCCTGGTTTTGCCTGAGAGCTGTTCTCTTACTCTCCCCCGAATAACTTCGGGAGGATTTCCCAGTAAGATGGTGGTACCTCCACAGTCGAGCCCGGCATCAGCTCTACCACCTCTATGGTAAGGAGTGCTTAAAATTATTCTCTGGTAAGCTTCGACGATCTGGTAGCTATATGCAAATTTTAATTAATTTGGAACGTAGGTTTTATCTATATACGAATAATAAAGTAGTAAAAAGTCGTGTCTGTACATAGAATATTTTCGCGAAATTTTAAATGAAATAGGTTATTGGTATACTGTACTGAGGCCGAAACAACAATTTTTAGAATTTTTGTCTGTCTGTCTGTCTGTATGTTCCGTTTTAACTCGAGAACCACTTAACGGATTTGCATGCGGTTATCATCGTAGTTACCCTGGTCAACACATAGACTACAAGGGGTGTTCATAAAATAACGCCCAAGCTGAAAACGGGGCAAAGATTGAATAGACGCAAACGGCAAAGGCTATTATATAAATCTATGGGAAGTCTGATTTGAATTTATATCCGAAAACAACGCGAACGAAGTCGCGGGCAAAAGCTAGTGGTAAATAAAACACATTGCATTTTCGCTTTTTTGGATTGAAAAAATACAGTTTATTGCGATTGGAACAGTAACAGTGTTTCTGTAACAGTACATTGTATGTTCGAGTGATCAGCCCCTAGATTATGTATCGTTGAGTCGGTTGCCAATTCCGATAAATTTTCATTGAAACTGTATTATTTTTTGCACCAAACCGGTTTAGTTATTATATTGCACGTAACGTCAACAACGTAACGTAGGAGCATTAATTATTTCATACAGAAAAGACATAAATTCACAGTGAAGACTCGGTAAGTGCACAGTATCAAGGTTCGATTACCCTTTCTGTGAAATTCGTAAATTATATTTTTCAAGTTTCCTACAAACGCAAGCCCAGCCAATTACTTTATGGTGGTCAATATTTTATATTGCGAAATTATGGAAAAGTGTTAACGATCCGTGAAGGTGATCAGGGACAGTGTTGCCACCTTGAATTTTTTTTGTCACTAAATCTAGTTTGGAATGTCAGCAGATTTCGAAAATTTCAAATAAAAAGAAAATAACCGGAAATCGCTTACCTTCAAAAACATTTAATAATTTAATCTAGTATGAAATTTCACCAAATTTTGGAACTTTCTGTTTCTTACCAGTTTGATTTTGGTACCAGGCCATAAAATCCAAAAAAAAGTATCATTTTTGCTGTATAAATTAATGTCACCTTTGAAAATGATATTATAGCGAACCGGTAGGGTCAATTAAATAAAACAGGGACCAGTACAGGTGCATATTATTCAACAAAAAAAATGTTTACTTTAAGTTTTCCGATATTTATTTAAAATGAATTGATTTATAAATCTGGACTTTGTCCTTAAGCAAGATTTTTTTCATTAGATTCGGATATAACATCACGGCGGCGCGACGTTCAACATTTTTTATAATTTTTCGATCATATTTTCTTTGAAACCCTTTTGCAAGGAAATATCGCGTTGCTATGTATTTTATTATTGGTTTCTTAATGCCTACCATTTTTAATATAAAATAATACAATGTTCCAAGAATCTTTTTCTGTTCGAATTTTCTACCAAATTAAAGTCGATTTAAAAGGTTATGAAGTTTTGCATACGTAAATGAACGGACAAACTGACGATGGGACAACGTTGTCTTATAAATATAATTCCCTTTCTACCCTTTGGGTACGGAACCTTTAAGGCGAGGAATTGATAAACTTTCAATTTCAAATAGGTGCCTTGGGGGAGTAGAATGAAGGGGACTTACTCCATACAAATATGCGCTCACGAACTAGCTTATGCCGTAAGGTCGTATGCGGCAAAACAGTATTTTTCATTTAAAATGACAAATATAAGTAATTTAATAAATCCAATCGGCCATATTGAAGTGTATTTATAAACTAATTTAAATAAAAATCTTAGAGGCTTCTTTGGCTCCCGTTTGTCAGTAAAATAGAAATTTCTGTTTTAAAAGAAATTTAAAATATTTAAATTCTAAATTTTTTTTTCTCTGCTATGAAAATTAATCAATCAACAAAATCTTCAGGCAAAATGGTGTTAATGAAATGCTTAATCTACTATTTAAATTTGTAATTACATATGTTTTTTTATTGCTGAGAAAAATGGAGATCCATGTCGCCAAAATTTCCAATGCGTCGCCTTACATCAGTTGTAATGATAGTACACTGTTCAAGATACGTCTTTTTAGGTAGATGTATCCATTTTAACTCGTTTAGGGACCTAAGGCTGAGATTCAGAGTGCATTTTGAGTCCGAACTCAATCTTACAAACGTCAAAAAGCGACGTGATCTCATACTAGAGTGACGTTTGTAAGATTCAGTTCCTCTTGAGTTCGGACTCAAAATGCACTCTGAATCTCAGTCTAAAATACTTTGTTTCAAATCCTGTTATATGATGTTTTGCTCCTAATTATCTACACAAGCTCATTTATCCCCTTTTTATAAAATCTCAGAATCAAAGGTGGATACTTAGTTGGCAAGGTTGCGTCGCACGCTAATGGATTTTGGAAACTCATTACTGGCCCCTTCTCTCAAAGAAAAGTTTTTCAATTAGATAGAGAAATTAGTTTTCTAAACATTCGTTTTATACGTTTAATTAAAGCGAAAACTTCGCACTTTATTGAGGAAAGAACGGGTTCGTGGAGGTAGATTTACATAGTGATTAGATTGATTACGGCTCTCATTAACTTTGTTAATCGATAATATGAACCCTTTTTATATAAGGTGACTTTCGTTTATATAAGTAGCTACATTCATACTGGAGACTCAGTAAGTGGCCAGGACTAAAAATCAATGTTTTTTCAACCCTGTTTGCTTAATAAGAAAAATATTTTTTTGTGTCCATATATAAGTACTTGTTCAAGAACAACCACCTCTCAATTAGTATAGGAAGTCTGAATTTTATATTGCACATTTCACATAACGGGTCATTGAACCTTGGTTCTGACTACTTACCGAGTCTCCAGCATCAATATGGCTACATAAACGAAAGTCACCATATATAAAATTATTAGCAAAATTATCTTCAACCTGAAATTTAGTAAAAGAAAAAATATTGTTCTAAACGAAGAGCATGGAGTGTATTTTTGAATCATTCGAATTTCAATTCGCATATGAAAACTTAAAATTAGTATTGTATTCGTATGCGAATTGAAATTCGAATGATTCAAAGTTTTATATAACGAACAATATAAGAAATATCTCTCATATTACGAGTAAAACACAATTTAAAAAAAAGAAAACTCGATCATTCGCCATGCCATGACATAATCCCAGGGGTTGTCAACATTGTTTCCGAGTGTGGACTTTTACAAGAACAGTTCACACCCTCTTTTTACCACATGAGAGGGGGTGAGCCTTATCGTCGTCGTACTTGGGGCGCAAATACACGCTTTTTAGAGAATGCAGGTTTAAGGTGGTAAAGCAGAATCTCGGTGCAAAATACACATCATAATATTGTTTTACTTACTTTTTAATAAAAAGGAGGCAAAAATTGCGTTTTAAAACAATTAGCTGAAATTTATTCACATTCAAAATCTATCATTTTATGATTTACATTTTGATTGCATTCGATTAACAAATTTAAAAGCGATTAATCGTTGTAATCGAATGTAATCAAAATGCAAGACATAAAATAAGACAATTTTTATGCGAGAACCCGAATAAGTAATAATTTTCCGCTAATTGATTTAAAATGCAATTTTTGCATACTTTTTATTCAAAAGAAGGAAAACAATATTATGATGTGCATTTTGCACTGAGATTCGGTTTTACAACCTTATGATGGTAACGGAGGATCTCGGTGCAAAATGCACATAATAATATTGTTTTCCTTACTTTTGAATAAAAAGTTTGCAATAAATGCGTTTTATAGCAATTCGCGCAAACTGCTTGTTAATAGTTAGGTGATAACATGGAAATTATTCAATTTTATACATTACATTTTAGCTGCATTACATATATATTTGTAAACACCCTTTTAAAGTTAATGTAATGCAAACTAAATGTAACACATTAAAGTACGTAATTTTTTTGTGAAGACTTTATTATTAATAAACTATTTCCGCAAGTTGCTTTAAAACACATTTATTGCACACTTTTTATTCAAAAGTAAGGAAAACAATATTATGATGTGCAATTTGTACCGATGTAAAAAGTTACCCCCTTTGCTCACACTATTTTATTTCAACATTGTGGTTAGTATACAAATACTATACACATTCCAAGAAACTCTGATGTGTGCCCGACCGGTGAATTTGAACCCGGGTCTCTCTAACAAAGCTACTGCGTCTCGAAAACCCAAAATCAAAAGATTTTATAATAATAATAAATTGCTTTATTTCAGGCAACAAGGCCCATAACAATAAATACCTTATACTACTAATACATATATTTTTTATACTAAAAACTAAGACTAACATACTAAAATATCATTTTGGCACAACGTCACTGTGCCGGTCCGGTGGTGTAGATGGAAGTCTACCGCGAAAACGACGGTATACCACGCCCTTCGGCCAGAAGTCGTCCTTCATGAAGGTGGGCAGCCTGCTTGTCGGTATTCGTGCCACAAACGCTTTGAAACTTGCGTTGTGGCGCGATTCCAGCGGCTCCACTCTCAACAAGAAGTTGGTCTTGTTCTGGATGTAGTCGACGATGTCCTGCGCCTTAGTGGTGTAGTGTAGGCGAGACAGTTACATCGCCGTGGTCGGCGTCGCAGCCCGCAACAGGAAGTTGGGCCCCGTTGATCCGGTGCCGCAACGGTTTTGGTTTACTCGCTTAAGGCGCCTCCTCTTCTCGACCTTGACGAAGCCATCTTCATCACGGTAATCAGTGGAGGCGTCTAATGTAGCCTTACCTCTTTTTTTTAGGGTTCCATAGTCCGACAAATAACCCTTATAGTTTTACCATGTCCGTCTGTCTGTCCGTGCGTTATCTCAGAGACCATTAGTACATAGGTAACACTAAAAGTTTCCGGAACTGGCCACTTACATAAACAATATTTAAAAATTTATTGCAACATTTGAAAATAGAACTCTTTGGCTGTAGAATGCAGTTTGTTTCATCTGACTGTCTCTCGTTTTTACCTTGTGGCGCCATTTAAAAAATTGTGTGTCTGCATCAACATGGATTTAACTCGGGAAAATTTTCGTAGTATGATTTTCTACGATTTTAAGTGTAATTTGACAGCTCAACAGAGCATCGCTCGGCTTGAAACAGCTTTTGGCAATGAAGCACCATGCAAGACGACTGTTTATAGCTGGTTTGCAGAATTCAAGCGTGGTCGTATCAATCTCAGTGACGAATCTCGCGATGGTCGGCCGTCCACCGCTGTGACCAACAAAAACATCGATGCTGTGCGCCGTATGATTGAAACAGACAGGCATGTGACCTACCATGAAATTCGCGCATCCTTAGAAATAGGCATGAGTCAAATACAATCAATCCTACACAAACATTTGGGTGTGAGAAAGCTGTGCTCGCGGTGGATCCCACACAACTTGACCGAGGCTCAAAAAACGGACCGCGTCACTTGGTGCAGTACCATGCTTACCAGATTCAACGAAGGTGCGTCAAATTTGGTGTGGGACATAGTAACAGGTGACGAAACATGGATTTATTGCTACGATCCCAAAACAAAGCAGCAATCGAGCGTATGGGTCTTTCAAGATGAGCCGAAACCAACCAAAGTGGCGCGCGTGAAAAGTGCATCTAAGCGGATGATTGCTTCTTTTTTTAATAAAACTGGACACGTGGCTACTGTTGCTTTAGAGAATCGTCGTACCGTGAATAGTGACTGGTACACGACCATTTGTTTGCCGGAAGTTATTGACGAACTCCGTAAAAATAACAGTAAACGCCGTATCATCCTGCACCACGACAATGCTAGTTCTCACACGGCCAGACAGACAAACGACTTTTTGAAGACGAAAAATGTAGAACTCATGAGTCATCCTGCATACAGTCCCGACCTGGCACCTTGTGACTTTTTTCTGTTCCCAAAAATTAAGAACCAATTACGCGGTCAACGATTTTCATCACCAGAAGAGGCTGTCGAGGAGTATGAAAAACACGTTTCAGAGGTCACCACAGGGGAGTGGCACAAAAGTTTTCAAAACTGGTTTGATCGAATGAAAAAGTGCATAGACGCCAAGGGAGATTATTTTAAAAAACAATAAATTAATTTTGTACCTTTAATAGTATTTTTTCATATTCATTCCGGAAACTTATAGTGCGTCCCACGTACTAGAAAGCTGTAATTTAGCATGTGTATACATATAATCATTAGGTGGTAGAGCTGATGCCGGGCCTGACTGTGGAAGTACCACCATCTTACTCGGAAATCCTCCCGAAGTTATTCGGGGGAGAGTAAGAGGACAGCTCTCAGGCAAAAAACCAGGCGGCCCACCATTGCCTGGGACCGATGGCGGTATATCCATCCTTAATTGCCGGGCCTCATATAAATTAGACTGGTGACGGGCAGCGGCGTCACTGGTGCAAGGGTTTCGGCACCGCGCTCACCAACCCGCCTGCCCAGCGTGTGTGAGTATGGGCATTTCTTCCAGGAGGACCGTCAAGAGTGGCGAAATCCTGGAAAGGCCTATGTCCAGCAGTGGACGAAACAGGCTGATGGATGGATGGATGGATACATATAATCACGTCAACAAAATGGTAAAAAAAAATCTCGAAAATAATTTTTTTTGGGTACCTCACAGACACGTAAATTGGGGATGATTTTTTTTTCTCGTCAATCTCATATATAGTGTGGGCTATAGGTGGATAGGTAGTCCAAAAACATTGTAGGTGTGTGAAAACTATTTTTCGATTTAGGAATCCGTTGGCGAAATATTAAGCTTTAAAGTGATAATTTTTGTTAGAGTCAAGCGTCCCCCTCCCATGCTGGCTAAACGGTTGTTTATAAATATGTGAAAAAATTCACAGAAGGAGTATAATATAATAAATATGATAAAGTTAAAAGAAAAACTATCACAGCTAAGTAGGCTTTACAGGTTTACGAGTACAAGGCACGCTAGACTATTGGTCCCCTCTAAACACGACAATGTATGGGCCGTTCTTCGGGAGAGCAACTTCCGAAACTTATAAAATTAATATAATTATATATTGTAGATATATCTAGATTGAGACTTATTTATAATATTTGCCATATTCATTTTATTATTATACAACAATTATATTCATTATCTAAGTAAACATATATCCTGGAATTTAAATTATAAATTATTTTCTAATCATAAATATTATGTACCTATGTAGAACTCTTGCACCGTTATTTTTGTGCGTGCGTCACCACTATTGGGATCTGGCAGAATAACAGCACTGCAGTTTGTACTGTGTACATTGCAGCACATGCTGAGGTTAGAGCCCTTTTTTGCCACGACACATGATACATTATGTTACATGGCTGTTTGTGTGTCATTAATTAAGTTTTATTGTACTAAGTCTCAATTTTAAACATTTTTAGAGTTAAGTCCGTTTATTTTGTCATGGCATGTATTTTGTGTGTGGTGATTAATAAATGCTTATCTTAAAATGTACTGGGCAACTACGGAACCCTACACTGCGCGTGGACCGACACGCACTTGGTCGGTTTTTCTATTTTAAAGCGGCTCCCTGCTACCACTGGTTTACCTATATACTGAACAAACGAACACTCACGTATAATTAAATCTGCACAAGTCGGTCTCGCTGGCGTTGGGCGCTGGCACTGCAGCCCAGTGCACTGCACGGCCGCCGCTAGTCACCGCAGCTAGCAGCCGAGCTCGGCAACCGCAGGATGACCACACGCTGGCACTGGCTGCGTTGCCGGCCTGGGGAGAGGGAGGCTTTAAATAATGCTGCTTAAATATACGACATAAAATAGATCCTAATCTTTTGAGTGCTCACTGTCAAAAAAAAGAGTAGACAGCAGGCAAAAACGTAGCTAAAATTAATTTTGCGAGTATGTAAGTGGTCCGAGCCACGGTCTGGAATGCAATCTACAATTTAGTGAGGGTAAGTACCGATTATTCATAATATAGGTTATGTATTTTAAACCCTACAGATACCCAACAGATAATTTATATTCTTTTTGCGATCTCTTGTCCGTAAGAAAATTGTATATTGCAAATACAGTGCTAAAAAGCACAAAAATTTTGTTTTCGACGAACATTTTTCAAAAAAGAGAAAAAGAGGCAAACTTCCATTTTACAAATATACTTTTGGACGCAGGCAATTTAACTATCAGTCAGCTTATATATACAAAGAGATAAACAGAAGTCTAGATAAATGTACAAAAAATAACTTTGAATGCATAAAGCAAACAACATTATAAAAACAAAGAGCTACGAAGAGACTGAAAACCTAATTTACCAAATTACTTGGAAATAAAATTAACTAGTATGTAGTATGTAGATAAATAAATATAAAAATAAAATATACAAACAAACACACACACACACACACACACACACACACCCTCCCTCTCCCTCTCACTCTCATACACACCCTCACACATACACCCTCTCACACACCCTTCCATAGCACTGACGCATGCTGCATGTTATTTCTCTTTTAGTATACTTTTATTATGTACTAAAATCAATTTTTGTAAATTATTTGAAACAGTATTTTAAAACCAAAGCTATGGACTGAAGGAGCGGAGTCTTCTGTTACAGGTATTTATTACTTAAAAGAAGGCTCCACTTGTAATTGTAATTAATGTAATTAAGAACATATTTGGTTATCACAATAAGCTTTTTTTTTTGCTTTTTTTATCTATGATATTTAATCTACATTTCATTGGACATGAAATTTATAACGCCTAAAAACAGCTCAAGGCTCTTCAACCCGGTTTTAGGAAAAACTAATTTTACCTAGTCCAGGTACAACATATACAATAGTAGTTTGTTATTAATTCTAACCTATTAATATCATAGGAATCTGTAAGACATATTAATATTATGTGTACGAGTATATTTGTGTCAGAGCTGAGTGCGAGTTGTCTATCGAATAACCACGAAGTACTTTGTGCGAATAACTTTACTACCGCCTGAAACGAGTTAAGGCGACGACGCCACGAAATTTTGGCGACATGGATCTCCATTTTTCTCAGCAATAAAAAAACATATGTAATTACCAATTTATATACTCGATTAAGCATTTCATTTCATTTTCTTACCCATACGACATAGAGTCCATTTTGTATTATGAAATATGAATTATTAGGTTTGTAAAATAATTCTTATCATAGAGAGTTGCTATGCTTGCCCAATGCAAAAAATAATTTACATATTTTGTTATGAAGATACCCTAAATATTGTTGTAGCTTTTTATGATATAGTGATATCAAAGTTTTTGTTTAGTTTAAGTTACGTCAGGCCACAAATGAAACCTTCACAAAAGGTTAATATATTAATGTATTGTGATTTTTGTTTGTAGTTATTTATGTGTAAAATTCTATTATACTCATGTTATAAGCTTTAAGAGGCGTATAAGCCTACGGAGTAACTCCTAAATTAGTTTAAGTACCTACTTGACAGTGTCTTGTTGTGTGCTACTTTTTGTTTTTATTTAATAAAGAATTCTGAAAAAACAAAAACAATTGATTTTGCCCGAAGATTTAGTTGATTGATTAATTTTCATAGCAGAGAAAACAATATTTAACAAACCTCTTTTAAAACAGAAATCTGTTTTACTGACAAACGGGAACGAATGAAGCCTCTAAGTTTTTTATTTAAATTAGTCTACAAATACACTTCGATATGGCCAATTAGATTCATTAAAATACTTATAGTTTCTCATTTTAAATGAAAATACTGTTTTGCCGCATACGACCTTACCGCATAAGCTAGTTCGTAAGCGCATATTTGTATGGAGTAAGTCCCCCTCACTCCACTCCCCTAAGGGGCCGATTTGAAATTAAAAGTTTATCAATACCTCGCCTTAACCCGTGTTTCCAGCGCGTGTTTTGTCCTTCACACAAAACAAAAACGTGTACACAAAACATTGTTCCGCTACACATTTTTGCTGATAAGCAGGCAGGAGACACGGCTTATCAACAAAAATATGTAGCGAAACAATATGATGTGTTCACGTTTTGGTCTCGATTCACGCGGTAGTAAAGTTATTCGATAGACAACTCGCACTTAGCTCTCTGAAGTTAGTACACGTCATAAAATAAGTCAAATTAATTGTCAAGGATTTTATTACCTACGAGTAAGTGTGTAACTAATACGAGACTTCTTATACGGTGCGCGTAACACAAAAAAATAGTCTTATTAACTACCTATATATAGATAGAAAAATAGACAGCTTTGCATAAAATTTTTGTTTTTGTGATTCTCTAAATTTAATAAATTATTGTAGGGTTTTGTTTTAAGCATAAATAAACAATACCTAGCTCAAATTACGCGATCTTCGAGTTTGCTGCGCCCCAACAGGGCGTCACTTGGACTTTGCCTATTATGTTACATCTTTTAAACCTGTGACTTGGCGACAAAATATTGACCTATTTCATTGAATGTAACTAAATTGAACTGACTGCACTGATGCATATTTCACCTGTTCAAGAAACTCACTAACTCAGTTCGGCAGTAGGTCAAACTAGCCCCTCAAATCCATCTACGTAAGTATTCAAACTTCGATTCAGCTGTCTAAACTTTGGAAGCTTATTCCAACGCGAATATTCGTGCCAGGGCTGAGTTCAATAACTTGCAAATTTATGCAGATATTTTAATAAGTATGCCTTCGTTTTTGACACAAATGACCATTGAAAGAAGAATCAATTAGAGCGTTGAAAAGTGGTTCTACGTTGACTCTTTCCAAAGAGCTGTTTTGACTTTTCGAGATCAGACACAGTGGCCATGATACCCAACCTTCAATAGAAGGTGGTACTCCAAGATGATGGAAGTCCGTCACTTGAATAAGATATGATTCTTTTTAAATATTATTTAAGGTCTTACAATAATAAGTCAAAATAATTCTAGTGTAGATCAGATCATGTATCGTTAACTGATCAAATTCCAAAAGAATAAAAAATGTTTTGCTCAAATATTTTTTTCACTTCGCAGTACAAAGTGGTTCAATCAGCTGACTAAATTTCTATGGAAAGGTTAAAAAAAGGTGCGCACAATTTTTTTTTTGTTTTCGTTGCAATGTGCTCTGTTGTGGATACTTTATCATGTGTTAATTTTTTTCACTCTTATATATAGATGCACTTAACTTGAAATTTCGTGACGACTTTCCATCAAAGCTGTCATTAACAACTCCTTGCACGATTGGAGTCTAGTGTCTAGTAGTGGCCGCGCATGACAAGGCGGGTCACTCAGTTTCGGTGTCACTCACAGACATAATTATAATTATTAAAAGTACATATTATATTACTATATTATACGTCTGTGGTGGAGCTGATGCCGGGCTCGACTGTGGAGGCACTACCACCTTACTCGCAAATCCTCCCGAAGTTATTCAGGGGAGCTCTCAGGCAAAACCAGGCGGCTCAATATTGCCTGGATGGCGGTATATCCATCCCCAATTGCCGGGTCTTATATAAAACAGACCGGTGACGGGCAGCGGCGTCACTGGTGCAAGGGTTTCGGCACCGCGCTTACCAACCCGCGTGTGTGAGTATGGGCATTTCTTCCAGGAGGACTGCCAAGAGTGGCGAAATCCTGGAAAGGCCTTGTCCAGCAGTGGACGAAACAGGCTGATGGATGGATGGATGGTGTCACTCAACATCAAACTATCTGACGTCCACGCACACACGATCCATCAAACTCTACATATCCATAAAATAAGTTAATCCTTAATTTAAAAATTTAATATATTTAGTTTTTTGTTTTTTTCCTACATATTGCTATACGACCTACTTACAGGCGGAGTTTAAAGTTTCTAAGGTAATAAAAATGCTCTGTAGGTTTTCATGCTGAGCCAGTTTGAATGTATGAAATTGATTACGAAATCTTTTTTTCCATTCGAATTAGAAGCTTGGTTTTGTAACAGCACCATAAAGCCGCAGAATTCTGCAGGAGGTATTAGTCTCAACTTGATATCTCTTACGAAATAGGTTCAGACAGACAGTCAAAATGATCCTGTAGTGTAAGGGGTTGGTTTTTTCATTTTGAGGTATGAAACCCTAAAAAAGAGTTTTTGCTGCTGTTTAAAGAATTGTAACACTAATGTTAAATCCCAACCTGCAGTGGTGTTGGCAGGTTTTCGATAAGAAGATAGCATTTTGAGGTGGAGTTCCATCGTCGGATCCTCTCTCGAGCCAACACGTAGTGGGTTTCTATCTCTTTCCCTTCCACTGCTACTAGCTCCGCCTAGAACAAAAGAGACAACAATAGTTAAGAAAGAGCAATGTATTATAAAATCCTCATTGGGTAGGTACGAGTATGTTTGAGAAAACAAAATAACAAGGTGATATGCTGGTATGATCAGCATAGCCAACATGGGCGAAAATAATAGTTTTGTCTCTCGAAGAAACGTTTGACCAATGGAAACGCAGGTTAGCTTTATCACGTGATCATCGCCTCGATAAAACGACTCGTCTTGCATGTCGTCCATTGGTCAAACGATTCTTCGAAAGACAAAATTTCTCTATTCGTGTCATCTATATTAGATACTATACTGTGCCTGTTTTTTTTACTGTCGCTTGAATTGAACATCCATTTTTTGCCAAAGATTTTTAGGTCCAACCGTGGTTGATTGTTCGTCTATGGCTGTACTTATACGAGGGGTGGCTGAAAAGTAATCTACCTGACTATGAAAGAAAATACATGGATTAATAATTTATTTTTTATTTTTCAATATAGTCCCCTGCAACTGAAATGCACTTACGACATTTGTCAATAAGTGACAGCATACCATTAAAATAATAATTATTATTTTGATCGTCAAAATAGTCATTCACAGCGTCCTTCATCTCTTCGTCTGTTGAAAATCTGCGCCCTCTCAAATTTTTCTTTAAATTTTTAAATAAGAAGTAGTCAGAGGGAGCCAGGTCTGGACTATAGGGTGGGTGGTTGATCTCTGTAAAGCCGTTTTTTGTCAGAGATGACCGCGCCTTAAAGGCCGTGTGCGCGGGTGCATTATCATGCAAAATCAAAACGCCTTTGCTAAGTTTGCCCCTCCTGTCTTCTTTTATTTTTTTGCGTAGCTGGTCAAGTAAGTTCGCATAGTATTCAGCATTCATCGTGGTGTTTTTTGGCAGGTAATCTATCATAAGAATCCCCTCAACATCCCAAAAAATGGTTGCCATTAGTTTACCCGCTGACAGCCGGACCTTAAACTTCCTTGGTGGTTTTTCCCCTTTAAATTTCCATTGCATCGATTCTTGTTTGCTTTCGGGATCCCACTGACGAATCCAAGTTTCATCACAGGTCACTATTCGCAAGATAGTTTCTTCCTCTTTATCCCTTACCAAGTCTAAAAATGACTGACAACATTCCACACGCCTTTACTTATCAAACGGGGTCAACATTTTAGGCACCCAACGTGCGCTCACCTTGGACATTCCCAAATGTTCATGAATTATTTCATGAACTCGTTCCTTGCTAATGCCAACATCTCTAGCTATTTCCCACTGCTTAATTCGCCGATCGGCAAGGATCAGTTTCTTCACTTTTTCCACATTATCTGCGGTAACTGCAGAAATGGGCCTTCCACTACGGGGATCGTCTTCTAAGCTCACACGGCCTTGTTTAAACTGCTTTGACCAAAACTTTATTACAAATTCGGAAGGACATGAATCTCCGAACACCTTAAACATGCGCTCTCGGATCTGCGTCGGCGTATTCCCTTCTTTACCGAGGAATTTAATCACAGCGCGATACTCAATTTTATCCATTTTTAATTTTATTGCAACTTGATAAAAACGAAGACGCGCCAAAAAAAATTGAACTCGTAGAAACAAATAAGTGTCATAATTTTTAAAAAAGGAATAAACAAAGAATACGAGAATATAGTGGCCAGTAACATTTTTTAAACTTTCTTTAACAAAGGAGATTTTATATCAGCCACCCCTCGTAGGTCAGACAAAATCAGACAAATATATACGTCATTCATGGTGGTGGATGCCATGGATGCATATTCTAAAAAATATAATACAATATGGTGGCATGCTCTAGCGCAAGGAATCGAATCTTTACCTATTAATTATATCTACTTCAATAAAAACTGAATAATATTTAGCCTAACTTGTTCTGTTATCGAAATTCAATAAAAAATCAAAAGAGCAGATACGAAGGCTCGTTGCGCCTTGTCAAATTGGATGGGTTAAGAAACCAAATTAATATTGCTAAATCTTTTGTGCAAGGCGCTTAGACCAACATTTACCTATAGTTTTGTATGAAAAAATTTATAAAATGATGTCCAGTGGATTTCCCCCAGTTTTGTAATTGACATTTGGTTGGGTAGGTACAACACATTATTGATTTAGCTGTAATCACACTAATATTATAAATGCGAAAGTTTGTGTGAGGGTGTGTGTGTGAGGGTGTGTGTTTGTGTGTATGTTTGTTACTCTTTCACGCTGAAATGGCTGGACGGATTTGGATGAAATTTAGAATGGATATAGCTTATACCGTAACTTAACACATAGGCTACTTTTTATCTCGGAAAAAAGCCCGTCGTTAAACCGTATAACACGCGGGCGGAGCCGCGGGCAAAAGCTAGTATTAAATAAATGGTTCTCGATTTAAAAAAGGCCTACGCTACGCAGCTGCAGAGTTTGCTTCAGCAGCATCAGTTTGAAAATAGTTTTTCTGGAAATCTATCAAGGAACTTTAATTCTGAAATATATACCAAAATACCGTACACTTTCTACTCATCATTCTGCCTTAACAAAACTACACTTATAGCTTTTGGTGTTGTTGCTAGGAGCATTACGTATTTTGCTGTCAAAAAGTTGGTTTTAGTTTATGAACTACATCTGCCTTTAATTTTTATAGGTACTATATGTAGATGAGGACGACGGAGGAGCGCCAAGAGTGGCGAAATCTGTGAAAGGCTTTATGTCCAGCAGTGAACGAACACGGGCTGATTGATGGATAGTACTCCACAGGCACAGTGGTAACTAGGTCATAAATAACGCATAGTTTGCTATATAAATAAAAACACAAAATAAAAATAAACTCTTTTATTTCAACAAAATATAATAGAATTAAAACAAATTACATTTTTATTTTCCAGAGGCTTTTACGGGCATCAAACTTACTTGTTACACGTTTGAAGATGTGACGTTAAGAGTGAATCCACTAAAAATGCATAATCATCCACATTATCTTTTTTATCGTTTGCGATAACATTGTTTTTAATTTCTTGAGTATTTTCATCAAGATTTAAAATTTCAGTATGTTTATGTATGCCTTTATTGTATTCACCAAAAGCACCGTCATTGGTACTAATTTGTGAAGATGACAATTCTTTAATATGAGCCCGGTGTTCTTCAGCTTTATTTTTCTTTTCTTCTTCAGTGTTGACACCAAGTTCTGTAGAATCCATACCAACAGCAACAGTAATCCTATCATATAAACTAGGTAAGTCAAAATCTGACTCAGGTTCTGAGTCTGACTTAGAATTTGATTTAGACTCATATTCTGATTCAAGCTCTGATTTAGACTCAGATTCTGATTCAGCCTCTGATTTAGACTCCGATTTTGATTTAGACTGTTCTGATTCAAGCTCTGATTTAGACTCAGATTCTGATTCAGCCTCTGATTTAGACTCCGATTTAGACTGTTCTGATTCAACCTCTGATTTAGAATCAGATTCTGATTCAGCCTCTGATTTAGACTCGGATTCTGATTGAGACTCCGATTTGGATGTTAATTCACTTTCTTTTATGACTGCGGCGGCTACGTTCTTTTTCTTTTCTGGAAACTTTAATCGATGACGTCGGTGACGTAGAATCCATATGTGAGGATAGGAAGGCTTGCTGTCTGTTTGTCCCATTTTACTCAATTTTTGATGATGATCACGACTGCAACAGGATATTTATTAAAATAAATATATATATGAAATGTTCATATCTTGGAAATCCGGCCAAGATTGACTCAGGCTCACACGCATTAACACTTCTTGTAAGCATGTATATATAGCGGGTGTAAAAGCAAAGGCAAGAATCCTTTAAGGGTGTGTTAGTATGATCGGTAAAGATATTATTTTAAATACTGGGATCTCTAAATAAAGTACCAGTACTAGTACCTCCACAGATATAGATCTAAATAGATGACGCAAGTGCATCAAACTCTATTAAAATCAAGCGTGTCACATTTTACAATGAAATTGGTTGACAGCGGTTTGAATCTTAGAAGGGATTGTAAGACTTAAGACATAATACACAAGAGTCAAAGTTGGAGGAGTCAATATCTGTGAAGGAAGAGCATTGCTCTCCCTTTTGGCGCGCAATTGGGCACGCGAAGTACATACACTCGCGGCATCTATTTGGATCTATATCTGTGAGTACCTCATACTAAGACGATTTTCTTTACTCAAAATACACTAATCGCGTGGACACCCTCTCTGGTCGCGGCAACTCGGATGAGGGGTGCGAGTTGCGGGGTGCAATTAGGTGTGTGGGGAGCACAGCTCTGTGGTGGGGAGGCCGCTGAGCTGCGTAGCCATAGCTTAGAAAAATGATGGAGTTTTTGGTGAAATTTCAAGGTATATTTTTTTTTTCTCGTAATGACATCAGAATCGTGTATACTTTCATACCCTAAAGGGATTCTTGACTTTGCATTTACACCCTGTATATACCAAATTCAAATATTTTTAATTTTTTCAAGCAACTGCTTACTCTGCCGGGAAAACCTGCAGTTTTCCGGTAATCTATGACTCAATATTTATAACCCAAATCTATGGCTCAAATTTTAGCTTTAGAAACCTAATACATCTGGGGGAATGGTCATTATTAGCATATTTTTAAAATTCTTAGACGTACTCTTTGAAAATTTACCAAACACGATTTTAATAACGTGACTTTCGTTTATGCAGCCAAATTCATACTGGAGACTCGGTAAGTGGCCAGGACCAAGGTTCCATGTTCCATGACCCTTTCCGTGAAATACGCAAAATAAAATTAAGACTTCCTTCCCATTCTCGACCTGACCCGAGGTTGTTCTTGAAGAAGTATAAAGGCACAAAAAATATTTTTCGTATTTCGCAAACACGGTCATTGAAACTTGGTCCTGACCACTTACCGAGTCTCCAGTATGAATTTGGCTATATAAACGAAAGTCAACTTATATATTAAATATCAAATTTCTACGTTACATAGTTTGAGGAAAACCTCTGAGCAGACAGAAGGATCCGAGAGTGATCATCTAAGGGTTTCGTATTTCCTTTTAAGATACGGAACCCTAAAAATAGTTACATTAAATCAATGTCACTATCTAACCCTTTAAAGTAACAGTATGAGCTATAATCTAATATGCTTTGGTAATTCAATGACTAACTGGGAAAACTGATGAATCACATTTTACAACATATATACTCGTACATTTAAGAATATACAAAAGCCAATAATATGCATTTGATTAAATCATATTGACATCAAAATAGAAGTAAAAACAATGATGAAACATACCTTTGACAGAATTAAACAATAACTTTGTTGAATATTTTCTTCTATAGGTATGCTAAAGAGTAAGGTTTTCAATTTGGTAGCCCAGCGTTGCTTATGATGACAAAAATACATTGAGTACGTTCCGATTTATACCGTTTCTGCAAACAATAAACATAGCAAGTGCTGTTTGCGCATTATTGCGCAGGCGTTCACGGGTTATAAATAGATTTACACAATCTACCAACTACACTGTAGACCAGAAGTCTTCAACCTTTTTTAGCTCGGGGTCCAATAATCTATTCCAGGTCTGTCAAAGGGCCACACTGCCGCACGTTAAAATACCACCTCAACAATAATTTAACTACCAAACAAGCGAATTAAAGTTTTTTAAATAAAAAAATAAAAAAAACTGATTAATGTGAGGATTGACACTGTTTACTTTTCACCAGATTGTCGATATTTGCTTTTATTTTTATGGTCGTAACCCGCAGACACCCGTTATCCTTGTCCTGGTTTTGGACTTTACATTTTCATCCTTATATGTAGGTATGCTGCTAAACGTGACATCATCTTTGTAGGCGTGATTTCTTATTATAATTTAAATTGTATAAATCCTTTGAACAAATATTTCCCCTAGCCCCTGAGGGCAGACATGTTCCGGCGGGCCGCATGTTGAAGACCCTTGTAGACACTATTTTCATAAAGTAACAGGTGTTGGTCTGTAATATAATATTAGTTAGTTTTTTTTTACTTATTTTTCTAAGCTCGAAAACTTAAACTAATAAAGTGCTTGCTTGCTGGAACGTTTTCATCAATAAAACTAAATCGGACCGCACGTAGTTGAACGCTCCGATGTACGCAAAATACTGAGTTTATTTTTGCAGGATAGAATAGTAAATGACTTCGATATCGTAGTATTAAATTTAATACAGTTAAAAAGATCAAATTATGATCCGTGAAACTTAAACTCTACATAGTTTGGATTTCACGGCTTTTCTCTGTTTTAACGCGTTTATAACAAGCTATGAAACTTGGTTGTTTCATATTATGATACAAACCGACCAAATAAACTTGAGACCTACGGAGTGAGAGGTAATATAAAATGTAGAATGACTACAGGGCTACAAACTTATCTGATCCGGTGACGAAGACTGTCGCTTCTTGAATATAGAGGTTATTTTAGTTTGGCCAATAGGGTCAGACAAGCTCGTCGTACTTATACATAGCATGATTGATCGCACGCAGGACAAGGAAAGCGAGTTGTCAATTTAATTTCGCCGGATCGTACTGTACTACAACTTGACCTTGACGGTATTCATGTTATCATATAACTTATCACACAAACCTTGTCTTCCTACAAATATTTTTTTTTGTAGGTCATGCTTAGGGCCTGTTTATTTATTACGTAAGATGATTTAGGGAGGGAGGGGGTCCGAACAAGTCTTATTTTTTCTTACATGGGAGTGGGAGGAGAGGGTCTACATTGTTCTCACGTAAGATCACAAAGATAAACAAGAATTGTATTTCCAATTCTGATTCACATTTTGAGTAAAACATGTATTACCGTTTCATATTAAAAAGTTACTTTTTTATAACATAAACCAACGCGGTTTTATATTTTTGCTACTTTTCTTTGCAATTTTGGTAGATAATTATCTTATGTAAGATTGAGGGTGGGTTCGTCCGAGTCTTATTTTTTCTTACGTAGGGGGGAGGGGGGGGTCAGAACATGGTTAAAATTGTCTTACCTACGTAATAAATGAACAGCCCCTTATGATTGTCGGCACTTCGTAAACCCATGATTGATGAATAAAATATGTACGCTTGTACTTTTTCTACTGTTTAAAACACTTTTATTCCACCGGCCTATCTCACTTTATTGCAAGCTAGATGTTGACATGTATACCGTGGAGTAGATGCTAATATAAGGTGACTTTAATTTATACAGCAAAATTCTTACTGAAGACCCAGTAAGTGCTCAGTAAAAAGGTTCAATTATCCTTTTCGTGAAATTCGTGAATGGAGCGAGTTGTCTTCTCGACAGAAATATTTCTCGAGTGTCACCTAGAATACAGTTTTAGACGATTGTCGAGAAAACAATCGAGAAAATGTATCGAGATTGAAGAGTGAACTTAATCTCGACAGTCGAATTATTTCGAATAATAATAGAAAATATTGAAATTACTTATACGTTGTTCCAGTAGTATTTAATTAAGGATGATTACGCTACCGGTTTCATCGATTTATCGACATCTTCAGGCGAAACAGCAGTTTTTAGTCATCGAACATGTAATTTTATAATTAAAGTATATAATTGTATTTAATATTTTTCCTTATTGTTTTCGCCTGAAGATGTCGATAAATCGATGAAATCGATAGCGTGATCATCCTTAATTAAATACTAGTGGAACAACGTACAAGTAATTTCAATATTTTCTATTCCTGTAAAAATGTTCCATCAAGAAGTGACAACATACAGCATCAATAGGATTATTTCGATCGATCCCGGAATTGCCTTCCTGGTTGGATAACTAATATTACATATCTGTTTGTTTATTTTTGCAACTGGTTTCTTTATTGTTTTATATTTGTATTCAGTTTATTCTTTACTCATAAATCAAACACTTACATGTAGAGAGGGAGATAGGTTCAAAATACAAAAAAAACACATATTTCCTAGTAATAAACTTAATGTATTTATTTTAAATAAAACAAGTATACCTAACGTTTTATGCTTTAAATGTTTCAATCGAACTCTCTCAGTTTGGAATTCTTATCCAGAAGATATTATTTTAGGATTTTGCTTCCTTCATTGTATTTCTTTCTAACTCCTTTTCTTGATTTTGTGTTCATTTTCTTCTATTCCCGGTAATATTATCTTCGCTGAACTCATTTATTTTCTTTGTTTCTCTACAAATTACTGTCATTATAATTTGATGGTGAAATTGCTAAAATCATTAAACAAACATTATTTTAACGTACAAAAACTAACGTGCACTAACTTGACCCCTAGAGAAACAAAAAATGTGATTAAATATGAAGGTCCCTTATCAGATAAAATAGGTATTGAGTCTGTGAAACATGTATGTTCTAAGTTCAATATTTAGGATAAGCTATTATATTCAAGCAATTTATATGGGTGTGTGAATGACATGACCCAAATTAAAATAGCAATGTCCTTTCCTCACGAATACAAATAGCTTCAATCTGACTTGTTTGAATAAAAATGGATTATCTTTTTCCAGCTCCCTGGATTGTTCCTCTTTTTTATTTTTAAATAAACAGGCTTTGAAGGTATCTGCGACGAGTACGTTAAATGTTATCCATAAAAAACAGAATTTTCAATAATAAGTAATTTCAAGAATGACCTTCCAAATTATTGATGGGTACTACTGGTTAGTCTGTCTCACGACGGCAGCGACAATGTTTTTTTATGTATTTGTGATATATTTATTTAGGTCTTTAGTTTGTTTAAGATATTAGTATTTTATAGATTTTTTTTTTTTGATAAAAGGTTTAAGAAATTATAAATAAATAAGTAATTTTGACTGTCGAAACTTAGAAATACTAACCTTCTAAATTATTAAAAAGTATGTGTAACTTGAAATATCTGTCACTCATATTCATATAGGTATAACGTTACTATTTTTTCCCGTCACATTTGGGTCCTCGGTGTTACTTGTATATTTTATTCTTGTAGTTCATATTTGTAGACTCTTCATGTTTATTCTCTTGATTATTGCTTAATTGCGTTTTTTTATGTTTTTTATCTTCCATGTTTTCTTAAACAGTTTCGGGACGCTGGGGTCTACTAGTAGTTACGTCTTCCTCAATTTCAGTCCAATCCGGGATATCATCTTGGGCTGTTTCTGTAGCAGATGCAGCTGTAGGGTCTGCAGTAACAGTTGTTTCGGTGATGACAAACTTCGCCCATTTATGATGATGATGACCCATCTTACGCTGGCGCTGATGGCACCGACTCCATTTGTTTGCTTTACGACAGGCATGGTCACATTTGCCATTATTTTCTTCATTGACGGCAGTGGTTTCTGCTTGAGCTGGTAATGGATTACTCTCAGTTGAGTTTCCTCCAGCGTTCGCAGTGTGATTTTCAAAGGCCTTGTACAGGGCAACAAATTTCAAGAAATCTTTGCTTCCGAAAAAAGTTTCTTCACCTCCATGTCCACAATTGCCGTGCTTGCCAAACTTATGCATCTCGTGGTGGCCAAATTTGTGCATATGGCCATCCTTTCCATGGTGTCCAAAACCGATCCCGTGATGGCCATGTTTACCAAAACCATGGTGGCCATGCTTCCCGTGAAGGCCATGGTGTCCATGCTTCCCATGGTGTCCAAAGCCGAATCCGTGATGACCGTGTTTACCAAATCCATGATGTCCATGCTTGCCGAAGCCGTGAAATCCATGGTCGCCGTGGAAATGTTTATCATGTTTCATCTTCATGAATTTACCCGACTCTTCTTTGTCTTCCAAAAACTTAATGAAGTTGCTGAATAATTGTTCCATTTCAGCGTTTTTGGAATTATTGGTGGCATCGGTTGTCTCGTTTGCTTGATGTGTTGGTGATTCATTTGTCAACCCAAGAGAAGTCAAATTGCGGTCCAAATTCTCTACACAATGAACTCTCATCCTCACAAAAAATAATCAAACCACTACTTGAATAGTACGTCTAGGTCAGACAACGAATAAACGTAGTATGTGACGTAGTTGCCACAGCAAGAGTTTATATACCGAGACGTTTATAATAAATTACCGTTGTGCAATGTAAAGTGAGTCATAATACACAGTCAATAAGCAACACTCTTAAATCTAATCGGAACAACAACATTATGCAGGATATTGACGCCTCTGGGCTGACTCATTTGAAAATGGCTGTATTGTCGATGGAAAATGGCAACGGCAAAATGAACTTTGTGGTAGAAACAGTTAAGTATTGAATAAACACAAGTAAGGCTTCTGTTCAAAGGTTTTTGTAAGAAAGCAGCTAGAAAAACAATTTATTCTTTAGGGTGGATATTGCACTTATTTAAAATTGCATCACAATGTGAAATAATGCACAACCAAATGTTTCATGGTGCAATAGAGCAAAATATGATTAGGGTATAATAGGTATGGGCCTACAAAATCGCAATTTTTTTACTCTATCTTGATAAATAACAAATATTGTTGCAATACGCCAGTTGTAACATGTTTTTCACTTTTGCATCATGAACTAATTTATTGCGCAATTGTGTTGCAATTTTGTATGAGTGCACTGTCCTCACTTACCAGGTCTATCCGGCATAACGTTGATGATGTTATAACGATCCATTTACAACGGGAAATGAATTACCTAAGCCCTCTTGTAAGTATAATGAAGGCGTTTAGTTTTTAAGTATTACTTTAACTTTATACCAGAAACCCCATTATTTTTAAACAAGGGATATATGTACCATTAGCAGATTGTTACCATCAAAATAATATTCCGATAGCTCGAACGCAACGTTTCGAAGCATCGTTTATTATTCAAACAGCTGAAGTGTGGAACACACTGCCAGCGTCCGTAAAATCCAAATACAAATTTTAGAAATGATTTTTTTTATAACAACATTGCTATTGCTACATGCGCAGGCATCTCTACGTCGCTGTCAAATTTCAGGTTTGTAGGCAGGCACTAAAGGTATACTAGTTTCGGAGATTTCGCAGTGAATAGTATATACGCACGTCTTTTTTCCAGAGAAGTACGCAGGGATCACATGTTTTTATTTGCTACCATTTTGACACACCTCTTTCACCTCTCTCAATCTACTCATACAAGCTCTTCTATTTTGGGTGCTTCTAACTTGGATTTCCTGTACATTCTTCTAAGCTCGTCCACGCTTTACCTTCCTTTTGTGACCTAAATAAAATTTATTTCTATCGTCAGTCTTTTTAGGGTTCCGTAGTCCGACAAGGAATCCTTATAGTTTCGCCATGTCCGTCTGTCCGTCTGTCCGCGGCTTAGCGCAGAGACTATTAGTACTGGAAAGCTGTAATTTGGCATGGATACAAATATTAATTACGGCGACAAAATCGTAAAATAAAATGTTGAAAAAATTTTTTTAAGGTTACCTCTCGTACAATCAAACTGGGGATGAATTTTTTTTCTCGTATATCCCATAGTGTGGAGTATCGTTGGATAGGCCGTTCAAAAACATTGTGGGTGTGTGAAAACCATTTTTAGATTTAGGGATCCGTTGGTGAAATAGTGAAAATTTAAAGTGAAAATTTTAGTTAGAGTGGGGCGTCCCCCCCCCTGCCAGCTAAACGGTTGATTATAGAAATGTGAAAAAATTCACAGAAGTCTGTCTATTTAATGACTTTAAAAGTAAAACTATCACAGCTAAGTAGGCTTTACAGGTTTACGAGTACAGGTTGCGCCAGGCCCCCTATAATGTATGGGACCAGAAGTTTGGCGTGGTCTGTATTAGTAGACCAACTTATATGTACCGGGCAACTACGGAACCCTACATTGCGCGTAGCCCGACACGCACTTGGCCGGTTTTTTTTTCATGCATCCTCTCTACTGCTATCGCCGTTGTAATACAGGGGCACTCTTCTGAAATCGTGTTTATTTGAAATGTGCGAAATACCTTGTTCAGCTAGTGCCTTTTGTCCGCAGTTTCAACCGCTTGAATGTATTTAATGAGTATGTCGCTAAGCAACTGCCCGTTTCCCGGGGAACTATAGCCTATGTCCAAGTAAAAAGTTTATATCACTACAACAGTGAAATAATTTTTGAAATTGGTTCACTAGTTCCAGATATTAGCCACGTGAATATAATTAAAGACTATGTTATTTACTAAGGGTTAGGAAGGGTAGGTGGTAGAACTGATGCCGGGCTCGACTGTAGAGGTACCACCATTTTCTCGCAAATCCTCCCGAAGTTATTCGGGGGAGAGTAAGAGAACAGCTCGCAGACAAAACCAGGCGGCCCACCATTGCCTGGGACCGATGGATGGCGGTTTATCCATCCCCAATTGCCGGGGCTTATATAAAAAAGACTGGTGACGGGCAGCGGCGTCATTGGTGCAAGGGTTTCGGCACCGCGCTTACCAACCCACCTGCCCAGCGTGTGTGAGTATGGACATTTCTTCCAAGAGAACCGCCAAGAGTGGCGAAATCGTTTAAAGGCCTATGTCCAGCAGTGGACGAAACAGGCTGATGGATGGATTGAGTTCTACATCCAAGTGAGGAAAGAGTAAAACCATAATAACAGTAAAAAAAAATTCTAAATCGGTTTAATAGTTCATGAGATTACAAACAATCTTTACCTCTTTATAATATAAAAAAACAAAAATTGCATATTTATATAATATACAGGACAATTTGGCTTTCTATTGCGAATAAGTTTTCAGAATCGGATCAGATCAGTCCCCGAGATTACCTACAACATCCAAATTTACAAACAAATTTAAATTTTACCTCTTTGATGTCGATGTGTATATTTATTCCTAGATTCCTCTATTTTATGCAGGTGTATATTTTATGTCCCGTATTATTATATAGTTTTTTATATTCTCAAGATATATATTGTTAAAATTAACTTTGACTTGTTGAAAGTATACTTTATGTATCTATTTTGCAAAATAAATATTTTGATTTGATTTGATTTGTAGATACAGTACGTCTTCTATTAAGACAGTTATGAAAGCAGAGAGCTTCATATAAGGAAAAAAAAAACCAGCAAATTATTTTATTATAACAGTTCCCACTTATCCGTGCAAATGGAAAAGGCGAACCGATTTTTGGAGGTCATCAAAGAAAATCCCGTCCCCACCAACTTAGCCCACCCAATACCAATTAGGACCCCTATCCCGAACGTTTTTGACATAAAGATCTGGATATCCACTCCATCTCCGTAAGAGTTTTCGAAATCTCAGATATGATATAAATACGATTTCTGAAGAGTGTCTCTCCGCTAAAACGGCTAAGAAGAGGGTTCTAAAGGAACCTACTTGAGATTTTTCATGTTTCCTACAGTTAATCTGCCAAATATTTAAAATGCTACTTGGTTACGTGGCTTATTTAATGTCAATAAGTATGATATTTTAACTATTTTGCCTTTTTTGTTATAATTTTGTTTGATTAGAAGTTTAAATTTAATTGAATGTGTTTTCTTTACAAGCGTCTTTTAAGTTCATTATGCTTAACGACGTTAGAGTATTTAGGCAATATGATTTATTTGAATATGACTTGATAATAATAAAAGGCTAATAAATTAATAATAAATTGAATTTTAATACATATAAACAACAAATAAACAAAAGTAATAAATCTATGTTTAATAACAGTTTTCTAGAAATCTATAAGCGTTTTCACTTTTGTGGAACTCCGCTCCAAGCTAGGCCCCACTCAGACTTCATAGGTTTTTATTACAACATCTTATTACATTTCCTACGGAACCAGTGAGGAAGGTTCTCGTAAATATTGAGCTCTATGCCCCTACGCCGGGTGCGACGAACTGATATGGTTTTTATTGCATTTTATTTTATGTTTATTGAATAACTGAAATTGAACTTCGAAAAAGGTAAAAGTAAAATTTGAAACTAGTATAAAACATAGAAATAAAAATAGAATTGTCCTAATTTAATAAAATTTATTTACAATGCTGAAATTGTAAGAAAATCATAAAGCATGCTTTACCAACGTCTTTGAAATTAATATAAACGTTGAGAAAAGTGTTGCGACAATTTATCCATTTTTTTATCCCTCGACCAAGATTTGTTAATGTGTACTCAAACTGCAATTTAGACCTATATTTGAAGGTCTACTCCGCCTATACAGGTGGTCCAAACCGCTGACAAAAAATACATAATAGGCATAACATAATCAAAAATAAATTACAAGCTTAATTATTTTTCAATTGTCTTTTTTTTGACAAAAAAAAATCGAAATTTATCGAAAGGATCCCGTGATTTACGCGAGAATTTTCCTACTCCTTTCGAATGCCTAAAGACATTATAAGGATGATTCTTTCATCATACTAAAGAAAATTTACAGATCTACAAAATTTTCACATGAAAAGTATTATTTTCTTCTATTTTGCGCTAACCGGAGACGCAGCGATCATAGTAACAGCCACTTTGCAATACGTGCTGTTGTAAATGTTATTTCAATGTCGTTTCCGAGTCATATCGAGTTGCTAATTTAGCGTGGGCATGCGCTTTAAGGTTTTACATGGTTAACTCTGTCTGTTCATTAAAACCTAAAAAAATGACTTGTGAAGTGAATTAAGAGTGGTTGCAAACTCATTTCTATTTGACTATCGTGACAGGGTATACATTAAAAAAATCAAGAATTCCTTAATTTTGCAAATCAACTTTACCCATGACAAAAAGCTTAGATTACCTACCTTTTACGATATACAGAGATTATTTAAGATCTTTTATTTATTGTTAATATTTCAAAGCAAAAATTTCAAACACTCATACCTACCCATGAAACAAAAGTAGGCTCTATAGAAGCGCATAGTTCTGTAAATATCACTCATCAGCACTATAAAGGGCCAATAAAGGTTAAGTAACTCGAAATTGGCTCAATTAAATCACCGCTCATCGTCATAAGGGGGATGTAGCGGTGACGCAGATCTCCATTTGGTGATGTACTGGTAACCGCGACGCTACTAAAGTACTTTCTTATACTATAGAAGAGTTGATGATTCCTTTACTTCTCAATAAAAATTATTTATCATTCATTCATTTACATTCCTTCATCAGCAGTGTCTTGAGATATTTCAAAAAGGACACAAGTATATCCTGGTGATTAGGATTTTATTTTGTCATTAAACTATGCATCCTATACGTGGAAATGAAGTGCGGCTGTAATTTTACTGATAAACTAGGGCTAGGTTTACGAAGAATTTTCAATGCTTCCCTCGAGTTATTGAGTTTTTAACAAAAGAATTACCAATTTCAATGCAAAAAGTGACTTCGAGTGTTCTGAACACTAATATAGTACCTATCTACTCGTCGTAATAATATTTTCACCGCCACCTTGGATCAGATAATAAAATTAGGGTTCCTGTTGAGTTTGTCCCTGTGCCACTCACATCAATAATTATACCTGAATTTTTATTTCACTTGAAAAATTGCCATAATAAAATAAAAATAAAAGGAATAAGTACGATCATCTCACTTGGGGTTTCAGTATCACTAGCTATTATTTAATAAATAATTATTCACTGTATATTATTAGCTGTAATTGCGTTTCCGCCATGTTGTCGGAAATTTATTGTAATACATTTATTAATATAAAATTTATCCAATTTATTTTGTACGGAACCATTTTCCATAATTGTCTGTTAATAGATAGGTATTTCTAGTTTTATTGCTTCTCGATGATGCTGCTACCTCATATTGTCTTTTGGCTTCTCTTTTATATGTCCACTGCGTTTAAACCTTTTCCAATTCTCTAAATCCATTTGTATTAATTTATAACTAAGGTACATTTATAAACATGTAAAACCTTTATGGCACCATTTAACTCCAGAAACGTAACTGAAACTCCGTTATATCACAAAATCGCTCTAAAGTTGTGTTTTTATTACCACTAAAGAACAACAATGTACTATAGCTACCCACTATATCATCATATCACTCTATTGTGGAGTCCGAATCACTACTAAAACGAAATGACTATAATAGTTATTTTCTCAGACCATCTAACATGGACTTGGTAAGCGCACGCATTCCCCTCTGCCAAAGTACATGAACAATCGTTCGTCTCCGTTTATAAAAACTAGTTCACCGCGATCATTCGCCATTTCGCTATCGTCCCTGTCGCTAAACACATCTCAGTGAAAATGGTTGGTTGTGCAGTTTTTACATGTAAGCGGCGATCAGAAACATCAAATTTAACAAAAAACGGAGTTTCTTATCATACATGTCATTTTCAACCAAAATAAACCAAATTTTCAACACAAAACCAATAAAAATAATATCACAGTTTTCAGATCTTTCATTCCACAACTGAGCGAAATAATATATATTAAGATATGTTTAAATATTTCATTAACCATTTTGCATATACTTTCATTTATCATTGAAACCATTCGTGCCAGCTTTTGTGAATCGACTATTATAGCTACGAGTACTAAAACAAAATTCGAAACGATATACTTATAAAGTCCTAACATATTATGTGAAAATAATACAAAGGCAAATTAACTGATCATACATAACATTCAACATGATTTCAGTCATTCCTAACTCGTCATTCATTTAATCGGTCTTCACATGCCCCCATCACTAGTTTTTTGCGCTAGTGTGCTATTGAACACTCGTGTAGTAGCAGTAATTATTTTTATGTGTTCTTGTTTCGCGTTTGTGTTACAGTATTTTATTACGTGTGCATTCATGGACGTCTCAATTTTTCGCATAAGTGTGCGTGAGTGTGTGACGTGCGTGAAACCACCCACCGCGATAAATTGCAGGATGAATTTAGTACTAGAAGTAGCGCTATACCACGTCCGTGTTAGATGGCCTAAGGTTATTTTGGAACCTTTATTCTGTAAATCAAGTGCATAAGGGTGACAGCTAAGACTTTTACAGAGTAATATGATTATATGTACTAGCCACATCAGGGCTTGTTATAATACCTGCCTATAAGGGTTCTATTAAATGGTGATGTAAACCTTCACATCAATTGTTAATAGGGCATTTTTATTGTAAAAGCCTATAGAGCAAAAAGGTATTTTCAAACGCTTTTATACAATAAACTGGTACCGCTAGAACCTTAATACAACGTTTACGGAGCCTTTTTGGGATATAAGCTTTTGTTATAGTACGTTTTTGTTGGTTGGGTACGCATGCACATTAACCAAACAAATTACACGTTTCATTCCCATTCATCTCATCACTTAACCTAAAATGGGTCATAGTAAGGTCAATCCTAAATACGGTAGCAGCCGACTTCAAAGACATCCTTTTCAGTGAAAGACAGATTAAATGGAATAATACTGTATGAAAATGTGCCGTGTAAGAGTGTACGAGTGAAGTACTCGTATTTTTACCTTTCATTTGTGCTCATCTCATTTATTCAGTATTTCTTCAGACTGAATAAAAGGCAAGACAAGACAAGACAAATACTCTTTATTGTGCACCAAATAGAAATAATAAAAAAATAAACAAACAATACAGCATAAAATAAGGTAACAAATGGCGGCCTTATCGCTTATAGCGATTTCTTCCAGATAACCTTTGGGTGGAAATTTATTGTAGGAAGAAAAACGTGAAAGGCGGTGTACAAAATAAGAAATAATATTAAAAAGATAGCAAATTACCAATCTAAAAATATATATATAGTTACATAGATTATTATTGTACATACAAATACTTAGAATACTATCAATATTATACAATTATTACACTAATAAATAACCATACAAATGCCTAATGATTCCGGTTACACTGACGATAAATTTGACACGTCGGAAATCTATATAAGGTAACTTTATTATAAAATAAATTGTAAATTAAATATATAAATTATAAATATATATATAATTTATAAATATAAATGTATGTAACATATATAATATATAATTATTATAAAATATACATAAATATATGAAAATATAATATTATTATTATTGGCCTGTCATTTCCATACACAATCGCTTTTCAATTACCTAAGGTTTATTGTTGCTTGTAAGGCCCTTTGGCCTGAAATAATATATTTTTTATTTTATATTGACTTGGGTACCTTTTCCCACGGTTCTGCTCGCACTTGGAATGACAAACATAAAAACCGCTCATTTAATTATTTGAATAAAAAATACAAACGTATCAATAAAAATTATCAATAAAATATATGAAAGGATAATATAAAAGGATCGTAGCAGATGGAAATCTTTAGTCTCTGCCTACCCCTCTGGGAGACAGGCGTGAATATATGTATGTAGTAAAATGTAGGAAACAAAACTGAAAAATTAAGTTGGTCCACTAGTACTCGTTAGCTATGACAGTTTTCCATTTTATTTCGTTATTAATTATATAATACTGCTGTGATTTTTTTCAGTTATCCATAAACAACCATTTATTTGGCAGCGGGGACATTTGACTGTAAAATTATCACTTAAAAGCTATTTCGCAAATCGGATCCCCGAAACGAAAATGTTTTTTTTCACAACCACAATATTTTTTCAATGTTACCTATCCAACGACACCCCACACCATGGGGTAAACCACAGATATAGATCCAAATAGATGCCGCGAGTGTATGTACTTCGCGTGCCCAATTGCGCGCCAAAAGGGAGAGCAATGCTCTTCCTTCACAGATATTGACTCCTCCAACTTTGACTCTTATGTATTATGTCTTAAGTCTTACAATCCCTTCTAAGATTCAAACCGCTGTCAACCAATTTCATTGTAAAATGTGACACGCTTGATTTTAATAGAGTTTGATGCACTTGCGTCATCTATTTAGATCTATATCTGTGGGGTAAACTCTATGCTTAAAAAATTCATCCCCACACTACAAACCGCGTACGGGAGGTACAATGAAAATAGTTTTTGTCGGCCAGGCCAAATAACAGCTTTCTAGTAGGAGTCTCTGAGTTAAGCCGCGGACAGACAAACAGACGGACATAGCGAAACTATAAGGGTTCCTTGTTGACTACGGAACTCTAAAAACTGTCGTCTCTGTATGCTCTGTCTTGTGTTAAATCGCGTGCTTCGGAATTTTTTGGCAATAGGGCTTACCCCTCGCGGTTCGAGTCGCCACGTGATAATCGTCGGTAAAATGTGGATGAACAAGTGAAAAGTTACTTGT
Organism: Ypsolopha scabrella; assembly: GCA_910592155.1. Classification (NCBI taxonomy): domain Eukaryota; kingdom Metazoa; phylum Arthropoda; class Insecta; order Lepidoptera; family Ypsolophidae; genus Ypsolopha; species Ypsolopha scabrella. The sequence continues at coordinate 7,999,436 of OU342968.1, read as the reverse complement.
ATTTCAGATGCAACTTGACTACATAATGAAAATTCATTCTAACTTTGTAAAAAGGTACCTATATTACTGTCAATACTGACATAATTAAGTCTATTCTTAAATTCCGGATATCTTCCCCTTATTCGTCTCTTTTCTTTTCTACGTATATACCTGCAATATATAAGGTCCTACAATTCAAAGTGAAAAAACTTTAACACATGATAAAGTATCCCTAATATCCCGATCTTTTTTTTGTTATCTTTCCATAGAAATTTAGTCAGCTGATTGAACCACTTTGTACTGGGAAGAGAAAAAAACATTTGAGCAAAAAATTTTTTCTTCTTCCGGAATTTGATCAGTGAACGATACATGATCTATCCTAGAAATATTTTCACTTATTTTTGTAGGACCTTATATATGTTTGTCTGTGTGCATCATCCAACCATCCATCCATCAGCCTGTTTCGTCCACTGCTGGACATAGGCCTTTCCAAGATTTCGCGAGTTGGCGGTCCTCCTAGAAGAAATGCCCATACTCACACACGCTGGACAGGCGGGTCGGTGAGCGCGGTGCCGGAACCCTCGCACCAGTGACGCCGCTGCCCGTCACCGGTCTGTTTTAAGGCCCGGCAATTGGAGATGGTTATACCGCCATCCATCGGTCTCAGGCAATGGTGGGCCGCCTGGTTTTGCCTGTGAGCTGTTCTCTTACTCTCCCCCGAATAACTTCGGGAGGATTTGCGAGTAAGATGGTGGTACATGTGCATGGTGCATGTTCGCTTAAAACTGAAGTACCGTTAACGGATATTATGTTTTTCATTGTTATGTAGTTAATATTTAGCACATTTAAGAATATACACAAGCAGGCTATAGAGAGTGGGCACTCCTATAAGTAAACAGTCTCAGTTATTCCAATTTCAATGCATAATCTGTTTCTTAAGAACAAGGCGTGTCACATAACGACCTCGTGAGCGTTCAGTATGTGCATTACAAGACAAGTATGGTAAGTCTAGGTAAGTACCTCGGTGGCGCAATTGGTAGCGCGCTTGTCTGGGAAACGAGAGGTCGTAGGTACGAATCCTGGCCCGAGGATTTTTTTCAAATTCTTGTCCTTACATTTGTTTCTAATTCATCTTTTCTGGTTTGTAATGCACTCTAAGAATGTTCAATGCATATATATATGCTCTGTCTAAAAGAATTAAGAGAATAGGTTCCGATTGCATTGATCGCTGTTCCTTGCGGAAAGACCCGCAGTGCGAGAGGGACGAATTCGGAAAAAGACCAAAATGACAACTTTTTTATTTAAAAAAAACTGAAGTTTGTATCAAATATCTGTTCGTTTCAGGGTTTAATAAAGTTTATACAGAATTTTAATGCATAAATTATAAAATATGATTTTGCTCGAATAATGTTAAAACTCGACATGAAAACTTTTTTTGGAATCATCTTTGACTTTTTATGATTCAATGTTGGAATGACGTCTGATGATTCTGTTTCGATAATAGTGTGCATTATAATTATTCTTGACAAAAGTCCATTTTTTTCCAAATATCCAATATTCCTAGATTCTTCAAACAAAAAAGAATAAATTATAGTTTTTCGGAACCTATCCTCTTAAAAGCTTTGTCAATCTCTGATACTCGCTCTCGCTCTAGCTAGGTTGAACATTGTTTAGTAAAATTGCGAGTGCGAGACAAATCGGACTCGCGCACAAATGGTTCCGTACTACCACACAATACTGGTACGGAATCCTAAAAACATGGTAAATAACAACAAAGATGTTGTAGCAACATCAAGGCGACATAAAACGAGCAACTTTAAACTTTATTATTAGAGTGCATTACAAACTAGAAAAGACAAATTAGAAACAAATGTAAAGAAAAGAATTTGAAAAAACTCCTCGGGCCAGGATTCGAACCTGCGACCTCTTGTGATCAAGACAAGTGCTTCTGTAGGTAGTTTGTAATGCACTTAAAAGTATTCCAAAGCGATGGATTTCGCAATAAAATCATAATCGTAGTTAACTTTAAACTTTTAACAAAAGAATAGTAACCGACTTCAAATGTTACAACATTAATGTACCCAAAAACTTTTTTTTAACTTTGTCGGCGTGTATAATATATTACTCTGCTAAATTAGAGTTTTTTAGTACTGAGACTCTCTGAGCTAAGTCGGGGACAGACAAACAGATGGACGGACGGACATGGCGAAACTTTATGGGTTCCTTATTGACTACGGATTGAATTGATTATTGAAGTATTTCGTATGAGGGGCCATGGAGTAAAAAAAAAAATTTTACTTGTATTCCGTGAAAATTTTCACTATCTACTTTTTGCGGCTGAACAGACAGACAGCGGAGTCTTAGTAATAGTAATTTTTGGTGTAATTTTTTTCTCAATATTGACTGCAGAACATTCTGTTTTGATAAGAGTTTGAGTTATATTTTTGGCAGAATTACCTACTTATTTTAATATTATATTTTTAACATATAGTTTTGCTAGATTTTTCAAACCAGGAAGAATATGGGTAAATTACGATTTTGCGTGGACTAACTATCCTCTGAAACTCTCTAGTTGCAATAAAAAATAAAACCAGGGATTCACGTTTGGTTGTCAATATTTAATCCAGTGGAAATGCGTTCCTTACGGAGTATGTGTGGCTTGACATTGAATGATAGAGTGAAAAATATTGACATACGGGTTCGTTGCGGCCTGAAAGAAGGTGTAGTGACTAGTATAAAAAGAAATTATACGGTGGTTTGGATTTTCCTTTGTCAATTCAATTTATTTACATACATATATGTACAATTGTTACACAGCATACACTATAACATAACAAAGGCGGGTTTGACACAACATAATTTATAGAGAGGATAAATTAAATCCGGAATAGAAGAGCTAGATTGATAGACGTGGAAAAGGCTAAAAGGCGTGTCAGGATCGTAGCATATGGAAATTTGTAGTCTCTCTGCCCACTCTTCTGGGATATGGGCGTGAGTATATGTATGTCAATAGTCCATTATTACAAACGAAATTTTTCAAATCAACGACTATCATCTGTACAGTTGAGATGTGAAATTTTCAGATGGCGCGGCGAAGCGCTCTTCGTCATAATGGACATATTAGAAAATATTGGACACGTATTGTAGGTGGTAGAGCTGATGCCGGGCTCGACTGTGGAGTTACCACCATCTTACTCGCAAATCCTCCCGAAGTTATTCGGGGGAGAGTAAGAGAACAGCTCTCAGGCAAAACCAGGCGGCCCACCATTGCCTGGGACCGATGGATGGCGGTATATCCATCCCTAATTGCCAGGCCTTAAAACAGACTAGTGACGGGCAGCGGCGTCACTAGTGCAAGGGTTTCGGCACCGCGCTCACCAACCCGCCTGCCCAGCGTGTGTGAGTATGGACATTTCTTCCAGGAGGACCGCCAAGAGTGGTGAAATCCTGGAAATGCCTATGTCCAGCAGTGGACGAAACAGGCTGATGGATGGATGGATGGATGGACACGTATTTTCTTTTTTCAATTAAACAAACAATGATGAAGATATAGCCCGCTGAAGTTCCGCGTGACGTCACATCTAGGTACAATTTTACTTAGAAGTGACGTCATTTTCCCCCACTCCCAAACTTTGACGCGCTTTATCTCTGTCATTTTTTGTTTGATTGACAAAAGAAAAAATACGTGTCCAATATTTTTTGTTAATCTTAATAACGGACTAAATAGAATAATATTTTGTTTACCCTGTGTACAAGCCTATTCTCACTGACGCTTTCGCAGTGGGCAAAGGTAAGAAAAAAAAGAAATCAAAGCATTAAGCAAAAAACAAATCACAATATTAATGAAAAAAAAAAAGAACATTCATAAACATGACATCCAAAACAGCGCAATCATATTCTAAGGATTTGCTCAACCATCAATACATAGCCTGAAATACCCAACAATATTATTCATGAATCAGGATATTTTTCGCCCAAGCTTACCCCAGACCATTATGTAGGAATGGTGGGTAGCTTACAGCTCATTTGTTTTCGATTGTTCCTTTATCGCCCGTCCCTTAATGTTCTACCCTTAGGGGTATCCAAGAGGAAGGAAATACTTAAAAGTACCAGGAAAATGTAAGATAAGTATTTTATAATTATTATTTATGGTACTAAAAATTATAATTATTAGAATTTTAGTACCTGCATCCATATTTTTAGAATTTAGTAATCAACAAACATAACAAGGATTTTTTTTATTTAAAAGTAAAGGGTTCTAATGAACAGTTTGGCGCGTTTGGGTAAACTCACTCGACCCAGTGGAGTTTGACAATGTTTAAACGCTTTCAACGTCGTCTTTGACCCGGCAACCCAAGTTAATACTTTCGTTACTGAAGACATACCAGTGGTTTTATCTTTTTTATGCTGACCGTGCTCAATTACATAGGCGCTTTGCCTATAAGGTGTGAAGCCAGTGCGCATTAGTTCCCTTGTCACCCGCATTTTTGTTATTTTATTTATATAAGCGCACAATCGTTCGGTTAGATAACATCCCCTGTGTATATGTCATCGGCAGATAGTAGAAGTGGACAGACCGTAAAGTATGAAACCGAAAATCTTTCACCAAAAGTGAAAAATTGGTGTGACGACGAGCGGAGCTTAGGTCAATTAAATCAAATCAAATCAAAATATTTATTTTGTAAAATAGATACATAAAGTATACTTTCTACAAGTCAAGGTTAATTCTAACAATAGATATCTTTAGAATATATAAAAAATATATGTGAATACCGGAAATACATGCAAAAAATATTTAGGTTGGGCTACTAAAATTTAATAAAGTTATACACCTGCATAAAATAGAGAAATATAGGAATAAAAATATTATAGGTATATACATAATGCAATGAACAAATGTGTTGAAAAATGAACTAAATAAACCATAAATAAAAATAATGCCTAACCATCCGCACGATTCCATTAGTATTGCTAAGAAGAAGGGCAATAAACTTAGCAAACATGTCTTTTTTAAATTTTCCCTTTTTACAATACAAAATCTTATTCTATACAATTTTTTTTATACCTACATAAGTAGTTTGCCTGGTGAGCATAAATTTGGGGAGCAGAGCGAAGCCCCTGGTTTTAACAGAAATATTGTTTGCCTGGCCAGATCATGATATGCCCAATTCTACGATCTGCCGACGATGTATCGACGCGCATAGCCATTCTAGTAAAGTTGTTTATGTCAAACTGCCATAAAATAGATTAGTAAAGAATTTGCGTAGCGTGATATCAGTCCTAGCGTCTGTACGCACAATACACCCAACATATTTATGCTATATTTAATATAGTTTTAGCAATGCAGGCTTTTCCAAGTTTAAGATGCGCAGCAGATGTGTTAGATGATAGATGCAAACAGTTATATGTAATATTCTCCTTTATTGCTTAAAAAGTTTCAAGAGGCACAATGAAGTATCTAAGAACGAAATATATTTTTACACTGAGTTTGTCGCATGTTCGCCTGTTAATTCTTTCTGGTGAAGGAGGCTATAGTAACACGTATTTTTTCATAGATATCGAAGTTGTATGAATGTCCATTGGTTTCCGCTTCTATTTATTTAAATTTGATGAAAGAGTTGCAAAAAGTTTCAAAGATAAAAAAATAATAATAGATAATTCGTCTTTGATTTTCTTGTATAAGTACTTGAAAGAAAATTAGATTATTAACCGCGCGTGACGTGATTGATCATTTTGCCTTTAGAGCGTATTTATTAACAAACATCTCCTTTTTAGGGTTCCGTACCCAAAGGGTAACCAACGGGACCCTATTACTAAGACTCCGCTGTCTGTCTGTCCGTCTGTCACCAGGCTGTATCTCATGAACCGTGATAGTTAGACAGTTTTAATTTTCATAGATGATGTATTTCTTTTGCCGCTATAACAACAAATACTAAAACCAGCCGAGTGCGAGTCGGACCCGCGCACTCCCATACAACAGACATGATTTATTGCTGTTTTATAGATAATGGTACGGAACACTTGGCCGGTTTTTTTACCTTCAGCTCTGTTCTAAAAGCTTTCTCTCACATACAAGGAGCATTAAAACTTAGTATTACGCTTTGCCTTGAACTGGCCGTAGAATGATGTGGTTTCCTTAACAATGTACAAAGGCATTGCTCGCGCACCTGACTTCGCTTAAAGTTTTGCAAACAACTACTAATTAGAGCGCCACGTGATTGCATAAGTATACTTTAAGTTGGTTTAAGATAATAGTTGTTTTGAGTTCATGAGAAGGAAATATTGCAAAATACACTTAAGTTAAGGTAAACTAGCATAGCTTTTTAAATATACGTCATAATAGTACATTTAATCTGACCGTTTGTTTCGTTTGAAGGCGCAAATTAGCAACTCGATGTGCCTATCGACGGAAACGACATTGGAATAACATTCATATCAGCGCGTATTGCAAAGTGGCTGTTACGACGATTGCTGCGTCTCCGGATAGCGCAAAACAGGAGAAAATAATACTTTTCACATGGATGTGACGGATGGAAAAATTATGAACAAAAGTTTTGAGATCTATAAATTTTCTATAAAATCGCTTCAAGCATTCGCAAGGAGAAGAAAAATTCTTCATGGGAAACTTTCGATAACTTTCGACTTGTTTTCGTCAATAGTAAAAACATTTTTTTTATTGAACATGGATCATATTTTTGATTTTTTTAAGTGGTTGGAAGTAGCACAGGACCGCGATGTGTGGTTTCAGCGAGGGGAGGCCTTTGCCCAGCAGTGGGACACATTAGAGGATACATAAAAAAAAAGTGTTTGGATTACCCGTAAAAGAGGAGTAAGCTTTCAAATATAGGTCTAAATTGCAGTTTGAGTATACACGTAAGGAATTGGATGCGGTTTTTTTATTAACACCGTCATGATTAACATGTAGGTTATAAAGAGTGTAGATAAAATGACGCTACTGTCTATATCTATAATGCATCTCATTGATTGAAAAAAACTTCCAGGTGAGCTTGGAGGTTAAAATTACACTTTGAAAAAGGCAACCATAGCTCAGTTTGTACGACGCAGGTCTCTCAATGTTGAGACCAGACCTATTATGTAACACTAGCTTCTGCCCGCGGCTCCACCCGCGTGTTATTCGGTTTAACGACATGTTTTTTTCCGGGATAAAAAGTAACTTATGTGTTAAGTTGGGGTTTAAGCTATATCCACTCTAAATTTCATCCGAATCCGTCCAACCGTTTCAGCGTGAAAGAGTAACAAACATACACACACACACAAAAATTCGCATTTATAATATTAGTGTGAAGTGTGATGAGATAACAAAGCCTTGTCTTATTTCACCACAAACGATATGTACCGCGCTAATTAGACACCTGATTTTTCGGGATAAAAAGTAGCCTATGTGTTAAGTTAGGGTATAAGGTATATTCATTCTAAATGTCATCCAAATCCGTTCAGCAGTTTCAGCGTGAAAGAGTAACAAACATACACACATACACACACACACAAAAATTCGCATTTATAATATTAGTGTGAAGTGTGATGAGATAACAAAGCCTTGTCTTATTTCACCACAAACGATATGGACCGCGCTAATTATACACCTGATTTTTCGGGATAAAAAGTAGCCTATGTGTTAAGTTAGGGTATAAGGTATATTCATTCTAAATTTCATCCAAATCCGTTCAGCCGTTTCAGCGTGAAAGAGTAACAAACATACACACACACACACACACGCACAAACTTTCGCATTTATAATATTAGTAGGAAGTAGGATTGTATCGGTTGTTAACTGGTTACCAAACTTTTAAAACATACACAAAAACTGAACTTTCAAAATTGCCTTCAGTTTATATTTAACTGTTTACGAGCTGTGACGTTACTTAAAGATCGTGTCCTTAGATAATCGATACAATATCTATGTTTTCGATATTTGCTAACCACTTGGCAACCGACTCAACGACATATTATAAGGGCTGGTTTGAAATCATGCCGAAGGAGCATGCAGCTTATGTTTATAGTATTTGTATCCTTAAAAAATTGTATACTTTGAAGCAAAACACTGTGAAGTAACTCGTGCCCTGAAAAGCGTCTATTGTGTACAGACGTATAATACCTATCTATATAGTGGCAGACCTAACATTAATAATAAACGCATAGAGTCGACGCGTGGCAATTTTAGCTCGGTAAACTTCGGGCCATTTTAAATATAAATATTACTCGTTTCCAAATAAAATATATACTAGAGATTAGTTTAGGAATTAACAGATATGTTCCAAGCATAACACAGCCAAAATAACCCATTTTTAGAAGTTTCTTCGTACCATGAAGCCTAAATGTCGCTTATTTTTTGTATGGAAACTTGCCACGCTATTTAAGCCTTATGTTTGGTCTGCTACTTAGTAATAATTATATGTCTGTGCTGTTGTGTGCGAAGTACGGCAATAAGACTCACCCTCTATCAACTTGGAACGTAAACATCGTCAGTGAAAAGAGAGTGTACAAGTTTTGACTGTTTCAGTCCACTCGGGAACATCGCGGTGATCCCCTCGGAGATATTTGTCATAACCATAACGATATACTGTTGTTGAATAAATTTATTCATAACCATAATGTTAACAAAGGTTTTTAGGTGCAAAAATATCAAACCAAGACGAATACCTAGCACTGAATAGGTTTCAGACATACATAACTTGTTTTTCTCCGTCCTGTTTTGCCTGGCTGTTGGCACGGAAAGGACTCGGCCTCATATCTTCTCGCATATCGTGAGATATGTACGCGCAGGAAAACTTTTATATAAGAGGCCATAAAACATTGTTATTGTAGTTATATGGATGAAATCCAACCTTTTATTTTTCAACGTTTCACTCCTTCCTGGCTTCTTGAAATTTTTAAAGCTTCAGACTTTAATGTGGCGTATAAAATTAAATTTGAAGAATTGCGAGAGAATCATTAATTCTGTCTAAGTATTTTCAAGATATTTATTAATGTTAGATTTCTTAATAAGATTTTGTGCAATTGTGACATAATGAAGGCCATTGGGACACGAGTGCTTGTCTATAAAACAAAGCGAAGCCAGCCACCACTGACAAAATGCTGTCAAACCATAAACTAGGATTAAACGAGCCAGCGACAACTGTAGTCCATGGAACTGTAGTACATACTAATTCCATGCTGTAGTCAGATACAATTAGAGTTATCATATCGAAATTTCAAGTAATCCTTACAATTAACATTTCAAAAAAAGTTCGGACTTTTATAGTCACTTAAGAAATGATAAATCCTTCGAGGATAAATCCCACGCGCAGCGCACGTTTAACAGAGATAGCGGGCGTGGAGAGGTTTAAAATATAAGAAGTACATAATAAGATAAGCTTAGAAAACTCGTGGTTAAAGATGATTATTTTATTTTTATTAGGAAAAATATATAATTATATGTACTAACTAGTAAAAACAAAAATCTGGACAGATTAAAAAGCCGGACTCAGTACGGACGGGAGGCCGAAAATCAGGACATGTCTGGTTTTAAACATAATTAACAATTTCACGTTTATAGCCCAATGAACAAGGTCTTTTTGTATTAAGACCCTGACAACTCCACTGTTGGTAAGGCTTTGCAGTGTAACAAAGAAGAGAATAACATAACTTACAACAATTGAGAAAGAATACAATTGTAAAATTTATTCTATTGATTTATTGTTCAATTACTTTAATGTCATAAGCATAGCATTCTTTGTTGTTATTTGAGATTGCTTTATATTTTATACTCGTACTGGTTGCATGGACATGTTTTATGCTTGCATTCTTTAAAATAATAATTGCTGTGTCAATACAACTTTCAATAAATAGGAGCATGACAGTATTACCCCTGAATATTATTAGAAAGTTATGTATATAGGTATATATTATTAATTTAATTTGCAATATTCCGCTAAACACTCTTGTCATGTTTTTGAAATTACTTTAAAACCACTGACAAAATTTCAAATACACTTTTCTATTTTTTGAAATTTTAAGACTATTATGATTGAACAGTAATTTGAACTTTCGACTAAATTTAGTCATGTTCTACAAGACCTAGGTAAACCATAATTTGTAAGGTAGTTAATCACATAGTTTTCATAAATAACCTTGAAAAAACATTCACAAATATTAAATAAAAAGAGAGAAAAAATCAAAACTAATGTCAGGTGAACATTATTATTAAAATCATTAAACTACTAAAAATCGCGGAACATACATTGGAGTGATTCAGTTACCCCAAAGGTAAGACAGCCAAAGAAAATTTTTGGAGGTCTCTGTCCCAGCCACCTGTACATAACTTTATAATAATATTCAGTGGTAATATTGTCATACTTCAATTTATTGAAAGTTGTATTGACACAGCAATTATTCATAAAAACTAACGAAATAGATATACACAAGTTAAAGGCGTCCGCCATATCCTCCTAAGGAGAACGTGTGGAAACCAAATTGGTGATATTATTGGTCATTCGTGCCAAAAGTACGGCAACAGGCGCTATGCGCCAACTTCTTTGTGAGGTAATAATCGTCTGTGAAAAGTGGGTGACACATGTGTGGACAGTGACTTTCATTTCATAGTTCACACTTGGGAACACCTCCAACACCTTCGGGATTCATGTCACGGCGATGTTTTTTTTGTTATATTTTTTATTATTTATACTTATATTTTTTTTATTTATTTTTTATGTTTTAGTAGAACCATTTATAACATAGAATCCGTGCAGGAGACTCTTTCGTGGATTTTGTACCCTAAGAAATAGAGATCAATATTGTTACGCGTGAAGCAATGAAATATAAATATGAAGTAACTTAGTACCTACTAATAACATTCTCCAAGTTGCTCAAACAAGCTTTACTCAAAAAGCAAACTTTTGAAACCTTCACCAAATAATACTTTCTACTTTGGCTTTGACCTAAGCACCTGTAACTATTATAAATTGGGAAGTAGGGTCTTCGAAAGGTTACGGTATACTAAGACAGTTTTTAAAACGACTGAGTAAAGTTGATAATCGTACAAAAAGTACATGGTCGTGCGTGACGCGTGTGTACATAGTCGCTTGCAGTTTACGCTCCCATTTGTAAACAATTTTATCAGCTATGACACCGCAATAAGAACTATCAATGGATAGCCTGTCATGTTGGCGTCCGTACAAATACATGTTTTTCTTATTTTTCAGACGTATTTGGTCGTAATCGAATAAAAGTTTATGGTAATTTTATATATAAGCTTTTTCACTCAAATTTTAGGTAATCCTCTTAGGGGCTTCTTTTATAAGACGGATGGTACAGGAAAATATTTTTTTTTCGTTGGTAGATTTTCCGAAAGTACTTCTTGATTGATAGGGTATCTTGTACTTGTATACAGGATGGGACGATGCGATGAGATGAGGCTATATTAAGGTATAATATAAACTATGCTTGTATACAGATGACACTAAACTCTTCAATGTAATTCACCCTATTGAAGATTGTGAAACTTCGAAAATGATCTTAATCGTTTTCTTAGTTATTATACTCAGAATAAACTTATTATATTTCAATATACTCGTATGCTAAATAATTTCCTACATGGTTGAACCAAAAACGAGTTTTGGAAAGAAAAATCTCTTGTTCAATAGCGATTAGTAAAAGTGTGTAATAATTGAATAGTTCTCACGATTTGTGTCCTCATGTGAAAGACGTTTCGAATAACAATACAACAATCTTACGCTCACCGTTGCCGTCCGCGCCGCTGCCGTAGAGGAACAATACGTGCTCTTTTGGTGTTGGAAGTTTACGTTGTAATGTTTTTCTCCGCCGTTTTTCGAGTGGTTCGATAACATGAATAAAAAAAAATATAACTTTATTTTAGGGTACGTAACAACTCGTCTGAATACCCAAATTTTTAAATAAACTAATACCACGGTCACGCAAAAATTGACCTCAAAGGCATTCTACATTTATGCGTCCACGAACTTCTTCGAGTCTCAAATTTTCTGCTGAACTGACAGCCTAAGTGATCAAAGTTAGCTGAGGCTCTTAAGCTGGTGAAGTGCTTTACCAACTAGTGTAAACGTTACAGAAGATGTTCTGGTTAAGGCCCAATTCTTGAATTTAATCGGGTTTTGATGCTCATCCTAGAGCTTGAAATAGCGTTACATAATACAACAATATTATTGTAATAAAACGTTATTATATCGATATAAGCATAAACACAATTCTTTTTATGTCAAAGAAACCTAAAATATCGCTTTAAATGTCGCTATAAATTTCGTTTGTATTTGATATAGTTAATTTAGTAACTTAATAATTTTAACAAAACGAATAAATTAAAATAGTATAAAACCTAAAATACCAGTATTTTTTATACCGTTGAAAAGAACTGTCTATTTAAAGTCAGTCCGTTCGTTTGTGCTTCTATTTTATTACAGTTGAGTTACCACAATTGGAGTATCAAGTAGTTTCAAGTCAAGGATTTATATGAATGGAGTGATAGCTTTTCATATAGTTGTAAGTTAACCTACAGACAGACGGACAAACCTAAAATGTAAATAGTTAAATATATTTAAACTTACAGACAGACGAATATAGACATAATAGTTTTTTGTATATATTTAGGTTTAAGAGAACTTAAATTTAAATATCAATAAGGTTCCTTAGTTTGTGTATGCCAAATGTGTTGTATATATTTTAATTGTCAATGTCAATATTTTTATACTCAACTGATGCCGGGCCCTGCTAGGGCCCGAAATATATCTTGAGCATATTTTATTGTTTATAATATATTTTATTTCACCGATGTATATCTTAAATAACAAAAAACTTATACAGCACCTATATATTTTTAAATTTTCTTAAATAATGGGATTTTTATGGTATTTAAACACCAGTCATCAAGTTATTACAATAACTGTTATATTATTTGAAAATGTGACTTTTCGAACGATAAGTATTTGAGTGATCAATCTGTGAACTACATGGTATAGTTCTCGTGGAACTATCTAAAATTACTTTCTCAATTTATCGCTTCGTATTTATGGCACAAATTTTTAGTGAAATGCCTTTTTGTCTTGATGCCCTTTTTTAGAAATAGTATTGCGTATACAATAAACGTATATAACTTGCCATAAAAATTGTAACGTTGCTAGCATTCTGGGCACCCTGCCACGGGGCAGACAAAACGATGATTTTTATGGTTATTTCAGAAAATTATTTTTTACCCACACACTTTTATTTTATTTTCTACTTTTATATTTTTCTAGTTAGTTTAATTTTCGTTTGATCAATAAATCATATAGCAGAGATCTCCATTAGTAAAACTCCTTGTTATAGCTTTGAGACGAGTCAAGTGGTAGACTGTATAAGGGTGTGGTTGACTACCTAAATGTCTGAGAGATGTTTACATTTGCATTTATGTTTTAAGGTAACGACGGAAATGTTTTTAAGATAGAATAGAATAAAGGTGTTGCAAGATCGCAACAAAAGGATAGCTTGGTCTCTGCTTACCCTCTAAGAGATAAGCGTGGTGTATTTATGAATAATTAATATTAATATGAAGGATGTTGACAACTTTTTAGGGATCCGTAATTTTTTTGAGATTAGTCGAAATACTTAGGTGCAGTGAAGTTCCGGTGTCTATAAGATTTGTTAATTGGTTCCGGTATAACTCAAGAATGGCTGAGCCAATCGAGTTGAAATTTGGCATGTAGTTAGAGAATTCATCTACTGGTAAGATTTTAGAAAAAACAAGGATATATTCTAGATAAAAAGCGTATTTTATATTTCAAATTGACATCTTTATTGACAGAACCTGCATTGCATAGTGATGACGTTGATTTTATAGTTATGTTTTGTATATAAGTTATGAGGAATTTCTCATTTTAATATCACATTTCAATTTAACAACAAACGTACAAAACCGCTTAGGTATTGTGAAGCATGGATTCGACCCACTTTTTAAGCCGCGATCTGTGTTTACTATCGTTTGACTGAGAATTAGGTGCAATACTCCTGCCAAATTAGTGGCTCGGTGCAAATATTGAACAAATGACATCGAAATAAGGCCTTGTTCAGATACACGCGCGACTCGCGCGTAATCACTCGCGCGCAGTCGAAGTGCTAGGCTCCAATACATTGCGTCCACATGCTACGCGCGTTGGTTATTGGAGCGTAGTACTTGGACTACGCGTGAATGCTTGCGTACGAGCTCTCGCGCGAGTAAAACGCGGCATGTGGACAAGGTCTAAGGTTCATATCAGCGCTGATTCGGTCACGAATAGCGCAAAATAGGAGAAAATTATATATACAAACAAATAATAATTATTATAATAATTAAAATTCTTCAAAAATAATATGTAGAACTTATTTGTAGTTATGATATGTTTAATTTGACTAAGTTTAAATTTGTTAATTAAATCGGATCTTAGTCTTAATTTGGATCTTGTTTTGGTATTTCTATAGTTGAAGTTTTTAAAAATTTCATTAATTAAAACACATTTCAGATATGCTACTTCTATATTTTACATTATATTTAAAAAAAACGACTATCGAAAAATCTGAATTTTACCGGAACTTAATCACAAAACCAGGCGGCCCACCATTGCCTGGGACTGATGGATGGCGGTATATCCATCCCCAATTGCCGGGCCTTTTATAAAACAGACTGGTGATGGGCAGCGGCGTCACTGGTGCGAGGGTTTCGGCACCGCGCTCACCAACCCGCCTGCCTAGCGTGTGTGAGTATGGGCATTTCTTCCAGGAGGACCGCCAAGAGTGGTGAAATCCTGGAAAGGCCTATGTCCAGCAGTGGACGAAACAGGCTGATGGATGGATGGAATCACAGTTTTCAAAGTCTTGGCCTCATAAGAGGTTTATTTAAAATAACGATTATACCGTACACTTTTGTAATACCTGTATTTCTCCTAAAGACTTTCAAGTCCTCGTTTTGCTTCATTATTTCAAACCAGAATTGATGGTTCTGAAGCCAGCTTGGCTGAGCTGAGTCAGCCTTCGGTGCAATCTAATTATATTAATTATCATATTGATTGGATCGGCTGGGCTTGGCTTTAACATCGTTGATGGAATTCCGATTTTGAAATTCAGGATAAAGAGCTTTCAATTACATGGTTTGAAATTAAGTTTTAGGGAAATTGTCGTCTTAGTAGAAGACTAGCTTTTGAAAATAGAAATAGATTTATTTATGCAATATACAAAGGAAAAATATATCGGTTGAAAATTAACCTCCGAGCTAAAACAAAGGAAGTTTTATTGTTCTATGTTTGAAGTAAAAAAATACATCTTTTATTATGCATGATTCATAATTTAAAAAAAAAGTTATCGACCGTCTAAAGAAGCACTAATACTCCGGTGACAGAGATGACGCTCTACAATGCCTATGTGCATTATTTACCGCCAGGAATATGAATGGTCTATTGTCAGTCACATGTCGCGTTGTCGTGTAGGCTGGCCATTATCTCGTAATTTGAAAACAAAAAGGATCGTAGCTGATGAAAATCTGTAGTCTCTGCCTACCTCTCTGGAAGACAGGGGTGAGTATAATATGTATGTATGTAATACTACGAGTATAATAAATGTCATTTATTAGTCGTATATTTTATTTTTAATACGACTTAATCGTAATTAATAGTCCTAATCGTATCTCGGATACATCTTATAGATAAGCTGAGAAAAACTGTCACTAATAGCAATTGGAAGGGTAGGGGCTAATATCGGACTAGCTCACCCTTACAGAAAGTACTCGTGATCCGCACGCGACGGCCGAACGCTACCACGAGTCCAGATGTCTTGGCAGGATAATAGTGGAAAGAATTATTGTTTTGTTAATAATATTGTTTAATATAATATAAATGTTATGTTATTAATAAATTGTTACGTTAATGTTCGTGAGCGGCACGAAACCAACTGACTTTTGTACATGAATTTAGACCTTGCTTAATTATGTGTCGCTGGCAGTATTCTTTGGACTTCGTCTTCCGTATAGCACTAGAAATTGGCCTCAATACCAGCGAATGCCGCATAAGCAACCTTGACTTAAGTTAACTATGTTCTAAGGAAATATCAATTGTGTCAAGATAATAAAATGTGTGGACAAAGTCCGTACAGCAATGTTTAAAAGAATATTTTTTATTGAGACGTATTAAAATCTCTTCCGATAGTACATGGCTAGAAAGCTTTAGTTTTTTAATTTATATACCCACAGAAGTGTCAACATAAGTGACATACCACATTATCTTCTTTTTCCTTCGTCTTATTTTTGCTACGGCGTAGCAAGTGCTACGACTACGATCCCATAATAATCCCGCTTTATAGACCCACTACGTCGTTGTATAAATGCATAAAAGGTGACTTTTCTTTAAATAGCTAATTCATACTGAAGAGTCGGTAAGTGGAAAGGACCAAGGTTCAAAGAAGATTCAAATTTTTGACTTCCTGTATTAATTGAGTCGAGGATGTGCTTGAAATAGTATAAAAGCACAAACAAATATTTTTGTTTTTTATGATATATTAAGAAAAGTTTATCATTGTTTATGGGTAGAACAATAAGGTACGGAACCGCCGATGCTCGAGTGTAAACTCATACTTAACCTTAATTTATTCATCAACAGTGTTGGATATATTACACACTAGCCTTTGCCCGCGGCTCCACCCCGATTATTCAATCTTTGCCCCATTTCAGGCCTGGGTGCTATTTTATTAACAGCCGTTCAGCCTATGTGTTGAGCAGGGTCACTAAGATGATAATAAAATAAACCAAATCTAAATCCGTTAAGTGGCTATCGAGTTAAACGTGTTTATTCAATCTTTGCCCCGTATACGCCTTGAGCATTATGTGTTGGGCAGGGGCACTACGGTGATTATTAAAAACCACATCCAAATCCGTTGAGGGCTTCTCGAATTAAAACGGAACATACAGACCGACAGACACGACCTTTTTACCCAAAGTCGTAGTTTTTGCCACTTTATTATTAGTATATACTATATAGATATATCTAGAGGACTACATATTCATGCACAGCCACATGCAAACCACGGAATGCCAATTTTTCTAAAATATTTTCACTTCAGCTCACCCCTTCAACACAGAAAGCTTGCCAAAATTTGTCGAATCAGAGAGCATGTTAAGGGAAGCATTTTGCTGAAGTAGCTTTTACCTCTAAAGCAGCTGAAAATCCCCCTGTCCCTCCCAACTGTACTAACCTAAGACCACCAAGGGGGAGGTAAGCCGGAAATAAGGGGTCTAATAATATTTGACAAGCACTAAGTCTAATTCCATTAATCTTGAAAGATAGAATCTGCTGAGTTAACTTGGGTTTGAGTTTCGGTTCAAGTTAGTTTTGGTTTAGTCAATTTACGTAATAGGTGATTTTAGTGAAAGGATCAAGGATGGTTTTGCTTTTTTCTTTCTTTCTTAGTTTTTATTGCAACGCAATAAAGTCAAAGCGAAGAGGACCATTTTCCTATAAAAGTAAGGCTTTTTTATAATAAACTCCACACGCGTTTAATAAATATTTGCCCCGTTTTCGGCATGGGCGTTACTTCATGAACACCCCTTATAGCCTACGTGTTGACTAGACCTTTAATTAGTACATGGCTTTAGTGTTATTTGTATACATAACACATTGGCTCCTCTTTCATTCGCCCTATTTTTGCTACGGCGCGGCGTAGCAATTGATACGACTACGATCCCATAGTTATTTCGCTTTGTAGACCCACTACGTCGTAGGCTGAACGCATATGGCTTGGTTTATATACAAAAATCTGAAAACAGAGTTGGATATATTATAAACTGGCCTTTGTCCGCAGCTGCACCCGCGTTTATTAAATTTTTGCCCCGTTTTGTACTTAGTTTTATGATAGATTTTGTTAAATAGAATAGTAAAATTGTTATTACTAGACCTCGAACAAATAAAAGCTGATTCCAACAAAACTTTTGAAGCAGAACCTTATTATCTAGGTGAAGATGAAAATGAGAATATTTGCCAGCGTAAGCAAAACCAAAATAAAATCTTGGTTAAAAAGCCAAAAATGTATTTTAAAAAGGTATGAAGCCCCAAAATTATCTTGTTTCTTGATAATAAGATTAAGCAATAATATATAACAGCATCAGACAGAGAATACAAAAACTAATACACTATGCATAGCACACATTCCAAAGCACTGAATTAACGCAAAATGGCTGAGGCTGAAGCCTTCGAAGCCGATCCAATCAGGAGTTAAGTCCTCAACGATTAATGATTTCTGACCGCGGTCCGAACACGGAACGGGGAAATGAATTGATTTCCTTCCAGTTAGCAAGACTTTGTGAGACGCAAACACGAGTGTTTATTGTGACGAGAACTCAAAGCTGGAATCCTAATAGTGTGCTCGGGCTTCTATTCGTCCACCTGGTCATGGTTCCTCTTTCATGGTTATTACGTAGAAACGGCTGGACTGATGGAACTGAAATTGGACATTTAGATGAACTTGGATATTTAGGTACTTGAACATGTAGGTCACATTAGACAAGTAGGAATAATTTGACATTCAGAGGAAATTGGAAATGGAGGTGAAAGGAGGTGAATTTAATAAAATGTATAATTATTTGTACAAATTAGAATAGTTAGGTTACACAAAATAAATTATAAGTCAAAACGAAAATAAAAAAGAAACCTATAGATGTGAAATTGAACATGGAAGTAAATTGTAAATGGAGGTGAAATTAAATATAGCACATCGTCACAAAATGAATCCCCGAGGTTGTGTAAGAGATTTATATCCAAATAATACTGTAAAGTAGAAATTACAGTTCACACTCGCACACCTACGTTTGATGATTAGTCTCAGTGTGATGTGTAGTAAGCACAAAATTTAGATTTAATATATGTTCACAGAACGTGCCTTACGAAGCACGCAGATCGCAATCGATAGTAAAATGGAAAGAGATAAATGACTAAAGACCCTTAACAAGAAATGGTCAGGCTCTATAACGCCTGCCTAGTATACCCATTAGAGCAAACTCTTTAGACTTACGCCGTTACGTTCGCCTACTGAGTTGTTTAGATGATATTGGGAGATGAATTTAAACACGGCGGACAAAAGCAATCAAATTTGTCTATAGATATACCCAGAAGCTTGAAATATTTGATAGAATTACCAATTGTCTTGGAAAATATCAATGGGGCCTCAAAAAATAAAAAAGTTTGTTTTTCCGGAACTCCAAGTACGTTTTATATTTATATATGAAATAGTGCATTGGAAGCAAAGATATTGGAAATATTATTTTCTTATAACACGGCCGCTATAAAATTCAAGATGGCTGCTGGTTTCAACTAAGACTTTAAAAATTAAAATTGAAGATAAATGTGAAAAAAATCTTGCTTTTCTCTGGTGTAACCACATTTTTATGCTAATACGTTTTTGGAATCGCACCAGCCTTGAAAGTACAGTTTATCACTTATCAGTAAATAAAGTTAAGATAAGTGAAATCATCTACCAGCTTTTGCCCGTGGCTTTGTTTGCATTAAAAGTGACTTTTGACTACCGAACCTAATCGTATCATAACGTAAAACAACAAATTCAAATTGTCCTTGTGACAAAAGAACATTATGATTTTTCACGCTTAGTACCTACATGTGTCTTTCTAGAGAAATCGGGTCAACTTCTTGGTAGTTACTTATGCAGATATAACTAGATTCTAGTTTCCGTTCCCGTTTTCAGAACTTAGCTCTTTAGGACGAGTTTTGAGTGAGATTCTGGAAAGTTTTTAATTACCTAAAGTACTAGTAACACACCGCTATGCAAGACGAACTTCATTTCACTTTGCATTCAAGAAAGAAAGAAGAAGAAAACTTGACTTTGCTCGACGAAACACTGGCTCGTGTGTCCACTTCCATCAGTTAAGCCATTTCTCGAGTAATTAGTTTCCTGTTTCAAATCCAGTTTTAGTCTCTTATTTTATACCTTATTAAATTGTCTTCGTACAACGCGGAAATATTTGTATTTTTCACCTATTACATTCCGGAGACCTGTTTCTTACACAAACTAAAAAACCGAAATTGCAATGATAAAGATAAAATAAATACTTATCTAGCTTTTACGAACTTTCTTGTGTTCAGTTTAACAAGAAATACATTGACCAGAACGTAAGGTCTTTCTAGAGTATTGTAGAAGAGCATCCTAGAAGCTGGAGACTAAAGAAGAAGAATACTACCTTCGCTGATCCTTATTATCTTTAACAAGCTTTTACCCGCGGCTCAGCCCGCGTGTTATTCGGTTTATTGACATGCTTTTTTCGGGACAAAAAGCAGCCTCTGTGTTAAGTTAGGGTATAAGCTATATCCATTATAAATTTCATCCAAATCCGTTCAACCGTTTCAGCATGAAAGAGTAACAAACATACACACAGACACATAAACTTTCGCATTTATAATATAAGTGTGATTAACCACACGTATGATCCAAAATTTAATAGATTTTTGTGGCACAGGAAAGAAGCCTTCATTGCATATGCGCTATATAAGGTGACTTTCGATTTTATAGCCAAACTAGCTTTTGCCCGCGACTTCGTCCGCGTGGAGTTCGGTTCACCACTTTGGGGGGCGAATTTTCAAAAATCATTTCTTAGCGGATATCTATCTACGTCATTACAACTATCTGTATGCCAAATTTCAGCGAAATCCGTTCAGTAGTTTCAGCTGTGCATTGATAGATGAGTCAATCAGGTTTGCCTTTTATACATATATTCAGAAAAATACTGGATACTCATTGAACCCTGGTCCTACCACTTACTCAAACTTCAGCATGAATTTGGCTATATAAACAAAAGTTATGATCCGAAAAATAGCAAACATAAATACAGATGTGAAAAGTGATTGATTTTATTTTTAAATAATAAATGATCACTGCGTACCATGCAAACGTGGTGTCCACCCTTAAGAAAGGTGTTATTTTCTGGGCCGATTCCAAAAATAGACTCCGTGTATTCAAAGCACAAAAGAAATGCATAAGAGCTATTTTCTGCTCAAAGCCCAGGGTTACTTGTAAGTTTTATTTTCAAGAGAGCAAACTTTTCCTTTCATTCACGTACTAGAAGTAGCAATTTTTGTTAAATCAAAAATCCACCTATTTGACACTTTCTTTATTTCTTTTTAAATACTTTATTCAATGAGATTCAAGGTCATTGACTTTATTGCACAAAACAAAAGTTACATGTACAACAGGCGGACTTAATGCTAAAAGCATTTTCTCCCAGTCAACCCGACAGAAAGTACTAGAAATGAACAGAGGCAGGCGTGCACTAGTAAAAGACATCGGAATAAGGTAAGCTGCCTCTCGCAAAACAGAGCTTTTTAACTAAAGTGTTTTTGGCATGTGCAACAAAATTTATAATAAGTTTCCTAACTCCATCAGCGAATAAGTAGCATTGCATACTCGGTAACAGAATTTTTAGAGAACGATATTAAATGATAATTTACACTTACTTGATATGCGATTCAATAAAAAATCAATTTGAGATGCAGTCAACAACTTAATACTATAATTATTAATATTTTATAGGTAATCGAATATTTTGTCTATTTTGAATATTTTTTAGATAGAATAATTTTAAGACATGGCAATTTGTTCGCTTAACGGCAGAGTATGCACTGAACCACATTATTGAGATAGTCAAGGTCGAGCAAAATTACCAAAATTACCTACATATATAGGTATAATGATAAATAGTACTAAGGTAAACATAATATAATAGTTTTAATTTACTAGACTAATGATTTATTTGATAATTAAATCGAAAGAAATTTTGAGATTTGGTATTCTTCCGTTATATTTAATTTTATCGTGACCTTTTATTTTAATATCTTGATACCTATATTTTAACAAAAATTTCGCCCAGTCAGTTTTTTAGGGTTCCGTACCCAAAGGGTAACCAACGGGACCCTATTACTAAGACTCCGCTGTCCGTCTGTCACGAAGCTGTATCTCATGAACCGTGATAGTTAGACAGTTGAAATTTTCACAGACAATGTATTTCTGTTGCCGCTATAACAACAAGTACTAAAAAACATAATAAAATAAATATTACAGGGGGCTTCCATACAACTAACGTGATTTTTTTGCTCGTTTTTGCTCTATATTGATAACGGCAACAGGTAGACGCTTGAAATATTCACAGAATATTAAGTTATATATTCACTTTAGAAGTAGATAATTAAATTAAAATTAAATTTATATTTAAGGGGGGCTCCCATACAACATACATGATCTTTTTGCCGTTTTTGTAGATAATGGTACAGAACTCTTCGTGCGCGAGTCCGACTCACACTTTGCCAGTTTTATTTCAGTAACAAAAAGAAACACTTTAGTTAAATGCTACAAAAATACAAAATAAGATATGCATGCATAATTTTCTAGAAAAAACACAAAGCTTTGAGTTTGAGGATTTATTTTTCAAGATAAGCGCCATTTAACTCCCGGCGACGAAGATTAGTAGCCTAATTTCTTAAAAGCATTCGCTTTTTTCAGATTTAATGGATGAGAGGATTATTTGCTTTATCTTGGCATAATTTATCGTCAAGGTGAAATGGGTGTGGAGATTTGTAGGAGAAATGTATATTGAACGATTATTTATCGGTTTTGGTAAGGTGTAAATCCTTAGAGCGTTAATATTAGTTTTTCAAAACTACCTAATGCTTCTAAGGCATAATCAACTTTACTATATATAACCAAGATTCAGTTAAATTCCTAATTTCATATCAGCATCTTGAATAAAATTCACTCGAACCAGTTTAACTATCTATTTATTTTCAAAAGTTTAGTTCCAACCGGTTTCGGATTATTTAAGGGATATTTGGTCGGTAAATATTAAGTTCTCTTGATTCACATTATCACTGAAACAATAGTTCGCAGTCCAAACCGTGTACCTACATTGTATTAATTTTATAAAACTTAGCGCAACATTTTCTAACATCACACACTTAGTTTAATGCACCATGCCTCAAATGCAACTTCATTTACATGATTTGATAAATAAATTAGTTGGGTGCTTACCGTGTTCTACAAATCTTCACTTGAATAAATAAATAAATAAAAAAAACTCTTTTTTGTCTTAGGAGTAAAATTAATGCATGAAAATTGAAAACCCATTTTTCCCGCGAAAACAATTTTTAAAAATTCCGTCATTTGCACATAAAATCGAAGGGACCAATGAAAAGTGCACTATATTTGCCTCGGTGGAAACAGAAATTGCCTCACTCGTATAATAGCAGGCCGAGCCAGGCAATTCCCCTACTTTCCAGACCTCCTTACAATGTAAAAGTTGTGCGTACTGGTACCAGTTAGTGGGAAAATTGTTACTTATCTAACCCGTATTTGTAATATTTATCGGAAGAGAATCCTCCCCGTGCACCCCTTTTTTATCAATGCCCCCCTACTACGATTCCAACGGGCTGAATTTGCGCAAAGACTGCAAAGTTATTTAAAAGCCCAAACTACAAATTAATTGGTCAAAACTTTATGTCACTACTGTCGCGCATGTTGTGAAACTTTTCGGCTAAATTTAAATTTGAACACTCTAGTTTGGGCATGTGATCAGTGAGTAATTGCAGTTTGATATGAATTGAGATAATTTAACATTAATTGTAACAGGTTCTTAAGAGGGTTCTGTTTGCGGAGTCAAATAGCTCGTATCGGCACCCGCCCGCCCATTGCGCGAGCACTTGAGGCTCTGCGCCCTGCTTTCTGAAGTAGGTACCAGAGTGTGATGAGTTTGTGGATGGGATAGGATTGGTTATGATTAGTGTATGAAAAAGAATGTTAGAAGAAAGTATGTTAGTGAGTGATGATTTGGTTTGGATACTGTAATATTGTAATATTTTTAATAAGAATAATAAATAAATCTCAAATTGATATACCTACCAAACCTTGGGTTTTGGAGATACAGAAGAGATTGTAATGAATAATTAAGTAACATGATTTACGGTAGATTAGATACCTATATTCATTTCACAATATATTTCATTTCACTGGTACCAGTTAAACAAGCACAAGTGAATTTAATTATGATGTTTTCCAAGTTTCACCAAGTGCTGACAATCGCAGGTATATGTAAATTATATTTCATTTCTTTACCCAATCGGTTTCAATTTTACAACTGACGTTTAAAATGTGCACGACTTAACTTCGTTACTTGTTTAGAAGTTAAAAGTGAAAAAGGTTTTGGTATGTGCCAATTGACGGCAATACATAAGTATTACTTAGGTTTACAAAGTAACAGTTTCAGTGATGACTAATTGTCCCAAGGTTAAAAATAAAGTGTGTGACTTATCGCCGTACTTCGGGCACATGACGCGGAAATGTCAATTATTCAGTTTTTTTCTAAGTAAGTTTGCTTAAGTTTCATCTAAAAATGTAATGTTTTGTTAATTAGTGTTAAAATATATTTGTATGTACAAAATATATAATAAGAATTATTGATACAATGAAATAAATTACAAAATCTCATTGGTGCATGCTGGGCAGGTAGGATTCGAAGGTAGGAATTGACCTCTCATAAACAACAAGACACACAGTCTTAAAGAAAAGTTCGTTAGAAAGTGTACGAACCTGTAACGGGCATAGTAGCAAAAATATTCAACCAAATTAAGACGTTATGGCGTTAACATAAGATGCAATGTCAGTTGTACGAAATCGTCATTCGAATTTGTCACCCCATAGCGGTGACAAAATGCATCGCGGACACTTTTTCAGCGAGATTGTGAGTCTAGTTGTTTATGAGAGGTCAATGAAGGCAGGACTTAAAATTGAGACCAAGACGTCTGCCGCTGCTTTAAAATCGAGTTGCAAAAATTTGTAAATTCCTCCATTATTTCTTTTTTAGGTTAGGGAATTTGTTTGGGAAATAGGGAAAGTAGGGAAGGCAAACTGTCGTCCTTATATTCTTTGCACGTATTATAGCGAGAATTACGATAAATAACGATATAGCTCGCACAGGTGTCTTTGTCTTTTGTCCAAACTCATTGGCAAAAAACCTCTTACCCCACTATCAAAAATGAATCTCCGACTACCTACGCACGAATCCACTATTTAAAAACGTGTGGCGCCATCTAGTATCAAGTAGTGCAAGTAATCATGGCAATGTGATAGCTTCGCACAAGCGTTGCGTATTTTAGTGAGAATGTGTGCGTGCATAGTGCGAGCCGCAGACGTCATGGGAGTATAGTTACAGATGCACACATAGAGAATTGGATTCGTATTTTAGCTACGTATCCCGTACCCATATTCTAGTCCCATCACCATATCCTGGTCACCAAGTTTTTCCAAAGTGCTAATAAGGACAAATCAAATAAGCCCAAACTCGAAGGGTCTGCTGTTGTCCGTTGAGGAGATCCCGTACCCATCTTCCAGTCCCATCAACATACCCTGGTTACCATGTTTTACCAAAGTGCTGATAAATACCAATTAATAAGCCCAAACTCGAAGGGTCTGCTGTTGTCCGTTAAAGAGATCCCGTACCCACCTTTCAGTCCCATTAGCAGACCTCGGTCACCATGTTTTACCAAAGTGCTAATAAATACCAATAAATAAGCCCAAACTCGAAGGGTCTGCTGTTGTCCGTTGAGGAGATCCCGTACTATGTTTTAGCAAAGTGCCCAGAAGTGTGTCAGGATCGTTGTAGATGGAAATCTGTAGTCAGATTAAACTGATACAGTTTTCTCGTATGGGAAAAAATCATACATAAACCTGGATTTAATCACTTTTTAAGCTAAATATTAGCAAGAGGTGTGTCCGGGTCCTTGTAGATGTAAATCTGTAGTCAGATTAAACTGATATAGTTTTCCCGTATGGGAAAAAATCATTACTTAAATCATAGTATTTAATGTATCTGTGCTTAAACCTGGCTGTAGTCACTTTCTCAAGCTTAATATTAGCAAGAGGTGTGTCAGGATCGTTGTAGATGGAAGTCTGTAGTCAGATTAAACTGATTAGTTTTGCCATATGGGAAGAAATCATTACTTAAACCACAGTATTTGATGTATCTATGCTTAAACCTAGCTGTAGTCAATTTTTCAAGCTTAATATTAGCACGAGGTGTGTCAGGATCGTTGTAGATGGAAATCTTTAGTCAGATAACTGATACAAATTCCTAGTATGGAAAAACAACCGGTTTTATTACGTATAACGAACCATGTGGTCAGGGCACGCCGATAAAGCAGCTAAGCAGCGTTTTTTCTCCCGACATGGTTCACAAATACTGAATTTTCCAACTGAAAACTTACTTTTATTTAAATAAAATATAGCCTATGTTACTCAACAATTGTGTGGCTTCTTACAAAAGAACGAATTTTTAGAATCGGTTCAGTAGTTCCAAAGTTTACTTCAAACATACAAACAAACAAACAAACAAACAAATCTTTCCTCTTTATATAATAGTGTAGATGTAGATGTAGATTTTAACTATCTTAGAAATTATAATTGAAAAGATTTTAGAAAGAGACTTTAGTATAGTCTTTGTAGTACAGATTGGCGCCAACCAGACTGCGTGTTCTTCTGTCGACTTGTATCGGTTTTGATTTGCAACAAAATTGCTTTTATTTTACTATTTCATGTAATTTTTCGCACGTGTATTAAACGTCGTTTGATACACTTGCGAAAGTGTTGATATTTCTCGTCCCGACTGTTTTTTGCATAGACAGCGTCTCGGCAATCTCGGTCAACCGTGACTCTAAATATCAACCTTTTCGCACTTGCATCAAAATGTACTATTTTTTGTGATTCTGTGTTGTATTGGCGATTCATATGTTTCAATGAAGCTAAGGGTGTTCATTTTCAACCTGTATATAAGATCGCTTTTGCTTATGTAGTTAAATCTATACTCGAGACTAAGCAAGTGTCAGGACCAAGGTTCAATAAACTTTTTTGTGAAATATGCAACATAAAATTGAGATCCTAAGTGTAATATCTTGAGGTCTTTATTTGCACCGTGTAGTCCGAGCTGGGTAATGACTTTAGTTATGTAACCACAGTAAAAAACCACTTGATTATATTTTATAATGATATTTAATACGGAGCACACACATTCTCATTAAACGTCACAACGGGAAGAGCGAATCCATGCACGACAGAGACAGCATGAACTGCTGTTCCAAAATCATCACACTAAGTATAGGATCGATACTTAAAATTAGTAATACCATAGTAAAAACAGAATAGTAGAACAACTCCCGAGCCGTGCGAGGCCACAAAATACCTATCTGTTTTGTAGCGCGGCGTACTAAGCGCGACTGCTGCGGAGCGCAGCCGACCCTAGTCACACCGCCAGAAACCGCCTGAGATATTGTCGTTGTGTGCGTGCTGTGGTACGAAACGTGCAGGCTCGCAGTGGCTCGCACACATATAAGCCGCGCGGGCGACATCTCTGTGAAGATAGATTACTAGTCTGTTTTTACTATGGTAATACTAAGTCGAGGTTTTTCTAGAACTAGCGTAAAATTATTTTTTGTATTTCGCAAACTG
This sequence comes from Ypsolopha scabrella, assembly GCA_910592155.1. Taxonomy (NCBI): domain Eukaryota; kingdom Metazoa; phylum Arthropoda; class Insecta; order Lepidoptera; family Ypsolophidae; genus Ypsolopha; species Ypsolopha scabrella. Next base: position 7,971,944 of record OU342968.1, on the reverse strand, counting down.
GGTCATTAAACCTTGGTCCTGACCACTTACAGAGCTTCCAGTATGAGTCCGGCTATATAAAGGAAAGTCATCTTATATACATACAGACAGATTTAGTTTCGATAGTGTCGCAAACATTGAACACGAATTTTGTAATTCGTCGATAACCCCTACAAAATCTATTAACAAATATCTCTTCACTGTTAAAAGCACTTAACCGGATTGGTAAGCCCATCGTTATGTATTTGCATGCTGATAGCTTCATCATAAACTATGTTCTGACTCCATGTAATTGCTTCCCCGGTGCCTTTGTTTGCGCACGGATCGATTTTAATATTTAACTAGCATTTGTTGCTGGGTTCGCCTTAGTAAATTTTTTGTATTTTCTTGTGAAATGGTATTTGGTAGGTTTAAGGGTTTAGAAGTAAATATATGACTAGCTGCCGAGCTGTCGGGCAACCAACATTTGTTGCTGTGGAGCGGGTGGGCGAGCCACATATCAGTTGCAGCGGAGAAGCCGAGCTAGCAACACATCCCGAGGATGCCTCGTTCAGAGGCGAAACACGTGTCGATAAGTTTTCTTGCTTGATTGCTTTGTTGTACTCGTATTGCTTGCTTGTGCACGTTTTATGTGAGAGGGCGGGCGTTGCACGAGTCTGCATTTTGAATAGCATGATAAGAGTTGTTTAGAGGAGTATTGCAAATTATATTAATATATCCATAAGTTAGTGATGGACTTCCGCAAGGTAACGTCTATTTCAATCAATTATGTAAATATATGAGGTTAAACTCATATTCTTTTAAGTGGAAGAAAAGAGAGTTATGAAGTATTTATTTGCATTGATTGTAATAGCGCAAGACCCCGGTTAAAGAATTAAAATACCTGAAATCATGGGACAATCTTGTGGCGCAAATCCACCTCGAATATGAGTTTTATTAACGAAGCAGCTTCATAATAAGATTCTCTATGTATATTACGCGTGTTACTTAGCCAATCAGAGCGCGTTAAAACGCGTCAAAAGATGGCGGAATGTATTATATTTCGAACAAACCCAAGTGTCATTGGGTTTCTCTTATATGTTGTATGACCACATCATCATAGTTATGTACCGGAATCTTAGATACGTTTTTAATAATAAAAGAGGTCGATGACCCTTTAAAAAAGCCTATGTAAAATAAAAAAAATAGGCAAGCCAAAGTGTGAAAAAATGATGGGACGTTGTGTATTGTGCATCGCCTTGACTACTCATGCTAATAAGCCAGGAAAAACTCCGTCGTGGCATGATTGATTCAAAATATTATAATATTCTCACATTTTACTCACCTATATCCCATCCCACTAATATTATAAATGCGAAAGTTTGGATGGATGGATGGATGGATGGATGGGTGGATGGGTTGGTGGATGGATGGATGGGTGGGTGGATGGATGGATGGAAAGATGGATGGATGTTTGTTACTGTTTCACGCCGTAACTACTGAACCGAATGGGCTGAAATTTTGCATGAATGTAGTTCTAGGCCTGGAATAGGACATAGGGTACTTTTTATCCCATAAATCAGTTCCCATGGGATGAAAATGAGCTTTCAAGTTTTTATAGAAAAGTGATGTATCACCCGTTCACGCCATGCTTACGAAACCGATTGGGCTGAAATTTAGCATAAATGTAGTTCTAGACTTTGAATAGGACATTACTTTTTATTCCATAAATTGGTTCCCATGGGATGGAAATGAGGTTTCATGTTTCTATAGAAAACTGATGTGTCACCCACCCTTTCACGCCGTTCCTATTGAACCGATTGAGCTGAAACTTTGCACAAATAATGTTCTAGATCTAGAATAGAACAAAAACTACTTTTAAGGACCCGTTATCCCTAACATTAAGCACCTCATTTAGCGTCAACTAGAACTGAACTCTGTGACGTTCCATTATTGTTTAAAATAGCGTGCTCTGAGCCGTGGCTGTTACGACAACCGAAACATCGCGCGCTCTAAAGAATCACGTTTCGATGCCGAATTATTATGTTCGATGGATAAATACATCAAGTTACAATTTTTTTTTGGCAAAATTAAACTAATCACACCATTCTGTATACTCTTAACTTACGGGTGACTGAATTTCAGTTTTCAAAATCATCTGGGAAACCGTCAATGGGAAATACGTGGAGAGCAGTTTTACGTGCTTTTCAGCAACTTTAAATTTTTTTTCTAGCTTGCTATGAATTCTATGCAAAAATCAAATTAATTAGGTTGTAATACAACTTGTGTGATTATGTATTTCTCATTAAACAAATATTTTCTGTCATGAATCAGCAATACGGTGGGGCACGTTTAGGTGGCATGGACCCTTAATCTCTATCAGCATAGACTAAATTATTAAATTTAGTTATTCCCATACAAAATGGGAATTAATACATAATTACACATTTCACCAGCTGTGATTACTGTAGGTAACAGTCCGAAAAATATTGACAGATTTTATGGGAGTACACAAAAAATTAATTCAACGCGGGTGAAGCTGCGGGCAAAAGCTAGCCGAAAATTAATTTTAAATAATTTCAATAGTCTGCCAACTATTTACAACATTTTTTTGCAATGCGGACAACAACGGTGCAGCAGAGTGAGATCGTCCATTCGCACTTCAACGCTAATTTAGTTTAATCACATCATCATTTCCCACTGTACTCGCTAGGTTTGGTGCGCGAAATAGATAGACTATTTAGAGAGACAGGCTGTTAGAGTTGCAAATGTTTTCGATCAATGAGGTCTATGTTTAAACGTAGAGGCTCGAAAAAGCTTTGGGTTCGTAATCTAAATATTACATATTTCGTGTCTGAACATTGAATATTTTTTCAAAGTTTCATTAATGTTTAATAAAACCGCATCCAAATCCGTTTAGTGGTTCTCGAGTTAAGGCGCAATATGTCCATCGCACAACGAAAGAAATACACATATCTGAAAATGTGCGCGGCCTAGTAGTGCGGTGAATCAAGAAAAGGTTGGATATTGCCGTTTTTAGTCAATATTATTTAGTAATATATCACACGAGGGGGTTTAAAAAAAATTTTTTTTTGTTTTAGATAGTACATAGGTTTAAATGTTTAGAACAGTTATTATTGTTATTTTTACTTTATTAGTTTTAACGTATTACTGTTTTGAATAGAAAAAACAGCCTTAACTTTGCAGTTTTTTTTAATGCAGTGAATTTTTCTTTATGACGTTTTGGGCTCTGTTATCGCCTTATTTATAACATGCATTTTTTCAGAACCCTATCTATTGTATTATGTGAGTTCTACTGTTTTAAAATCTCCTTTTTTACTACCTATGTCGTCTTAAAAGGGAACGTACTCATACATCATACGGACAGACAGAACAAAATTGTAAAATTGTAGTTTTTGCCTCGATACAATACTATGTGTATATTATATATTTCATTTAAATTTTTGCGCATATATTCATTCAATCAACAAACACGTAACTACTTTATAATAAGTATATAGAAAGGTAAATTTGAAACGATAATAAATATGAGGCAAAAGAGGTCAATTTTGACAAATCTAGCGTCATATATTTCAACAGTAATTAAGCATGTTGACCATGGCGATCAAGTTGATGCGGTCTATACTGACTTCAGTAGCGCCTTTGATAAAGTAAGTCATCAAATTTTGCTTCATAAGCTCAAATATCAGTACAGCATAATGGGCCAGTTACATGTCTGGTTCGCGTCATATCTCCGCAACAGGCCTCAAGCTGTTGTTATCAATGGCTCTTCTTCCAAAAGTTATGTGGCCACCTCTGGAGTTCCGCAAGGTTCGCATCTTGGTCCAATATTGTTCAGTCTTTTCGTAAATGATATTGTTAATTGCATGCAAAGCAGTTATTGCTCCTTGTATGCGGATGATATGAAGATATTTAGGAAAATTGATTCTCAGGCAGATGCTGTGTTGCTTCAGGCTGATCTAGAGCGAGTGCGTTTATGGTGTCTTACAAATAAAATGCAATTAAATGCCACTAAATGCTTTTTCATTAGGTTTACAAAAAAAAGAAACCCAATTGAGACTTCCTACATGATCGCTGATGGCAATATTGCTGAAGTGACTCAAATTCGTGACTTGGGTGTGATTTTGGATTCAAAACTGAGTTTTATTCCTCATTTTGACCATATTGTTAAGAAAGCAGCAAAGATGCTTGGTTTTCTCAAAAGAACCACCAAGGATTTTCGTAATATCCAATCGAAGATTACTCTCTATACGGCACTGGTACGCAGTACTCTTGAATTTGCTTCTCTTGTCTGGAACCCATGCTATGCAACGCATTCTGATAGAATAGAATCCATTCAGCGTTCTTTTACTAGACATCTCGCTTACAACTGCCCTGGAATTAGTCACCGAACTGGGTATGAGGACAGGTTATTGTTTTTTAAAATGCATAAATTATCAGACCGTAGAATTATGCTTGATTTGGCATTTTTGAAAAGCACAATCGATGGACGTGCTTTGTGTGATGAGTTCGTTGATGGTGTGTCCTTGACTGTCCCTCGACTACAAGCTCGTCGAGTAGTGAAGGACACATTTTCAGTACCTACTCGTAGGACAAACCTTGGTCGAAATGCACCAGATGTAAGATCTTGTACCACTTACAATAAATTTTGGAATTCTCACTCCCTTGACATTTTTAACGATAAAGCTATTAATTTTAAATATAAGATATTACAGCCAAATCCATTATCATAATTATTTTGAATAACTGAAAATTTATATATATATATATATACTTTTTTATTTTTTCTCTTTCTGACTGTTTCAAATGTAATTTTAATTTTCAATTTTTTCTTTCATGTTGACATTCTGAATTGTGATTAATAAATTTAATATATAACTTCAATTTAATAATATTTTTAAATAATCTGTGTGTTTTGTGTGTCTAGATTTATAATTCAGATTTAAGATAGTTCAAATTGTTAATATTGTCCTGGTAATTGTAATTTAGTATTTGATTAATTATTATGCTGTTAACATTTTATTACACAATAATTGTATCGTAATAATGCTGTGTACGCCTGTAATTGATGGCAACACCAGATATAGGCCCTATGTTTACTTTCTTCTTTTTTTGAATGTGTGTGTTGACATTGTTGGTGTACCTTTTTGTAATAAATAAATAAATAAATGAGTTCTCACTCTAACGGTATTTATATCGATATATAAGGTTCGTTTTGATACTTCATAACGTTATTTTTGACGAAAATAATCAATCAAAATTCCAAACTCAATAATAATACTAAACACCGGTATATTTATTATGACGTTAGTTTTTTACTTAGTGTGGGAACTAAAACTGCCACTGCTCTTATTGGAGTTTAAATCAGGCTTAACCCGACTAAGAGTAAAAAAATCTTACAGGTAAATCTGGTTGGCGTTCTCGTACAAACGAACTGTGAAAAGAGCTATTAAGAGGATAGGTTCCGGAAAACAATAATTTATTCTTCCTTGTTTGAAGAATCTAGCAATATTAGAAATTTGAAAAAAATTTGGACATCTGTCAAGAATATGATGCACACTCTTATCGAAACAGAATCTTCAGGTCATTCCAACATTGAATTATAAAATTTCAAAGATGAATACAAAAAAAGTTTTATGTCTAGTTTTAACATTATTCGAGCAAAATCATATTATATTATTTATGAATTAAAATCTGTATAAACTTTATTAAACTCCGAACGAACGGATGTTTGATACAAACTTTAGTTTTGTTTTTTAAATAAACAATTTAATATAAAATAAGTCGTGATAAAAGTCGTAATTTTGATTTTTTTACAGAATTCGTCCCTCTCGCACTACGGGTCTTTCCGCATGAGTAACAGCGATCAATGCAATTGGGATCTATTCTCTTAAAAAATCTACAAACTGAACATTTTAACGATGTGTATGCGTGTCAGCGGAATGCCAAAATCTGATTGTACCCAATCCCCACTTACCTATGTCTAGGATGTCGAATACAAATTGGTTGATTTGAGCGTATAAGGTTCCAAATGGACCCCCGTACCAGAAAGCGTTTGAGCGTGAAAATGATCAAAGAGAAATATTGGTGAAGTGTTTTTGGATCGCAAGTGAGTAAAAGAAATTACTTAGGGCTATAAATATATGATATAAATGCCTTGGGAATAAAAAAACTAATCGGACAAAAGAATGTTAGCTTTTGGACACGGAATTTTTCGTTTATTAAATAACAGATGTCTCTCAGAAGAAAAGGGGGGGTGCTGCAGGACGACGACTGCTTTGTCTATTTTTTGGGGCCATTTCAAACAAACCACAGACCGATTCTAAAACGAGGGCACACACCAAAAAATGACAAAAAAAAAGAAAAAAAAAAGCCATAATATGGCAAGTAACATGTTGCGGCTGCAAAATTTTTGCCATAATATGGCGTAAAACACCGCAGAGGGGGGGTCTGAAAGGGAACACAAATCCAAGACCTCTCGCTAAGTGGATGATTGTTCTTCTATTGAGCTATACATATTTACTTTTATTCTGCTTTTTTACCACACTTCTTCTTTGGCAGGCTCAGTTTCAGCACCTAGTCTCTTATTTGAACTCTTTACAAGTGTCAATTATTTGTATCTCTTTGCGATATATAAATAACCAGGTTTCAAAATATATTTCTGTCATAATTTATATTACATTAGTATTCCGACCACCTCTTCCATCCTCCACAAAAAGGGTAGAAATGTTGTGAATTTAGTTTTCGATCTTGTTTGTAGCAATAATTTAATCTACAAGCAAATACGTGATTGTTTTTTAATAAACAGTCTAGACTGTGACATTGTCTGGTTTTATTGATTAAATACATAGTTGTCCGAGTGAATGACCGTTTAAGTAAACTTGTTTAGAGAGGCCAACAACTTGTTCCTTTGAAAGTTACAAATAGGACGAAACGTTACGAACTCGCCTGTTATGTAGAAGAAAAAATCTCGGGATTATCTTTTACACTTGCGTATAGAATGGTCCGGACTAGTGATTTCAAACGCAACAAACACAAATATAATTATCGTCACGACATGAATCCCCGAGTGGGTGTCAGAGGTGTTCCTGAGAGTGAACTGTGAAAATGCAAGTCACAGTCCACACTCGGAACACCAATGATTCACCGACGTTTATTACGTCCCAACGTGATGGGTGGTGAGCCCTATCGCCGTACTTCGGGCACAAATACACTCTTTTTAGTGCATGCAGGTTTCCTCACTATGTTTTCCTCCACCGTTCGGCAAGTGTAAGTATTATGTAAGAACACAAATACTATGCATATAAATTACGAAAAACTCATTGGCACATGCCCGACCGAGGATCGAACCTGGGTCTCAAGATTGAGAGGCCAGCGTTCTACCGCCTGGGGCACCGCCGCGCGCTATTCAGAAAGTTATTTAAAAAGACATAAACGAAAACATCATAACTACGAAAATATTCCACAAGCGGGGACTTTTATAAAAAACAGCCTCCACCGAAAATGGGTTAATTCCAAACTCACCCACGGCTTATTTTTTGGATTCACACTTGCAATTTAATACCTTTATGTACCAGTTTTATAAACTACGTACTATTTATTATTCAAGGAAAATTTTGATGAACTATATTGTTAATGTATATTGATCAATAATAGTACTTAATACTCGCAGAAAAACCTCATTTATATTAGGGCGCAATATTTCCATCGCACAACGAAAGAGATAAACGTATTTGCAAATGTGCGCGGCCGATTACTGCGGTAAATCAAGAAAAGTTTGCTGTTTTTAGTGAACAACAATTAACATAAATGCCACGATAGCGTTTAAAAAAACGCGTTTTATGTATTAGGTAAAAGGTTTGTATGTTTACAACAGTCTTTATTGTTATTTTTACTTTATTAGTTTGGACGGACTACTGTTTTGAACTGAAAAAACAGCCTTCTGATTGCAAATTTTTTCGACGCAGCAAATTTTTCTGTTACGTTTTGAGCTCTGTTTGTCGTCTTGGAAAATGCCCTATTTATGAAATACCTATGCCACTTTTGTCGAAAGATCGACACTTGACGAAAATATTAAAGAGCTGCAGGCCATCTACTTAACACACACGACAAAAAAGGTCATATTTACAAAATCCCTCAGAAGATCTTCACAAAAACAAAACACCACGTACCTGCAGATTGACAAACGGCGCATCGGCCATGACAGTTGGTACCACGAAGCCGCCTTCTCCCGTAGACATGTCGATATCCTGACTATAGATATCAGTCTTGTCATCGTACAACTTGACGCGGACTCGGACACGCTTCTCTGTGCTCATTGCTTCCACCTGGTGGGGGCAAACGAGAAAATTATAGATAACACTAGTGGATGCCCTAGCGTTATTAACGTGGATACCGTTTTTTGGGTTCCGTAGTCCGACAAGGAACCCTTATAGTTTCGCCATGTCCGTCTGTCCGTCTGTCTGCGGCTTAGCGCAGAGACTATTAGTACTAGAAAGCTGTAATTTGGCATGGATATAAATATTAATCACGCCGACAAAACAGTAAAATAAAATCTTTAAAAAATTTTTTTTTACGGTATCTCTCATACACTTAAACTGGGAATGAATTTTTTTTTTCATCTAACGCATAGTGTAGGGTATTGTTGGATAGGATTTTTAAAAACATTGTGGGCGTGTGAAAGCCATTTTTCGATTAAGGGATCAGTTGGCGAAATATTAAGCTTTAAAGTGAAAATTTTACTTAGAGTGCAGCGTCCCCCCCCCTCTCCGGCTAAATGGTTGTTTATAGAAATGTGAAAAAATTCACAGAAGTAGTATTTATAGTGAATTTAAAAGGAAAACTATCACAGCTAAGTAGGCTTTACAGGTTTACGAGTACAGGTCGCGCCAAACTTTTGGCCCCCTATAATGTATGGGACCAGAAGTTTGGCGTGGTCTTTGTTAGTAGACCAACTTATATGTACCGGGCAACTACGGAACCCTACATTGCGCGTGGTCCGAGACGCACTTGGCCGGTTTTCTCAATCCCGTGGGAATTTCCACAAATCCCTTCATAACTACGTCATAAAAGGAACCTAAATCTACAGCCCAAATTTCATGTTTCTGTATGGAATTCTTGGGTGTTCTGTGTATCCGCCATTGTGGGTGAGCGCGATTTATTCTAGGTATCATAGACGCTTTTTTCAGGCGCGTAAGACTTGATCGCTGCCAAAAATATGCTAACAATATACTCATATTTTGCTTAGTTAGTTTTCTGTTGGCTTAGTATTATACGTATATTAATGCTCTATTACTGGTAATTTTTTTTATTAACACGTTTTTATGGTTCCATACCTCAAAATAAAAAACTCACATTGTTGTCCGTCTGTCTGTCTGTTCCTATAAAGACCCTTTTTCTTGGGCTCCGATAGAGATAACAAGTTGAAAACATCTTATACAGAAGTCTACGGCCCCATAGTGCTGCTTATAAATTAACGCGTAAAAAAGTTATTACCCCTTTACGCAAACAATTTCATACAAATTGGCTCACCATGAAAACCTCTAGGGTATTTCAAGTTTACTTAGAAAATTGAAATTCCGTTGACAATTAGGTCATGCTCAGGCAACAATGAGTAAGGTCCGACCGAACCCGGATTTTCAGTCTCGACCGAGAACGAGACCGAGACCAAGAAATAAATGAATTCTCGGCCAAGACCGAGACCAAGACCGAGACTTATAGATATATTACAAAAACTACGATGAAAGTGTCATCAATCATTTTTACGACATAAAACTAAAAGAAAACAATTTAAAAAAATCTTACTGGTATTCACCATTACGTAAGTCTTTATGTCTTACGATTTGTAAGGTTTACTATAAGTTACTATGTACTGAGGTCGCCCGTTATGGATGCGTCTTCGTACAAACTATTGTGACGTCTACAGCCTACTAATTTCTGTTTTTTGTACTCTAAAGTCTTGTCATTGCGTATTTCTAGGGCGTATTTCTAATAATAGTACCTACGTAATTACTCTCGGCGCGGCCGAGAATCTCGGCGCGTTTTCGCCGAGACCGAGACCGAGAAGTTCGGCTATAAATTTTGGCGGGCCTAACCGAGACCGAGACCGAGATCTCGGTCGGACCTTACCAATGAGGTTTCCTGAATAAATGTGCATAGTATTTGGTTGCATACCATTTACTAAATGTCGAAGGAAAACACTAAAGTAAACCTGTACGCCATAAAAAGCGTGTATAGCGTTAAAGGCTCAAACCTATCACGTTCGGACAAAAAATCGTCGGTGAAACGAGGTTTTACAAGTGCTGAATGTTCCAGAAACAGTCACCACTCGAAGACATCTGGGATGTAAATGTCGTGACAATACATCTTTTCGCCTTCAAAGACTGTATACCGAATGGACACCCAAACACGTTTCTTAGACCCACTTGGGTCCCCGAAGATTAATTGTCTCCTAAGCCCCGATAAATGATCAATTTCATCGTTTATATATTTTTTCATTTTTGTGACAAATGTCATAGGTGACAGACGTATTTCGTTTCGATTGATGCCGTATGTTGTCACTTCTTGATAAAGCATTTTTACAATAATAGAAAAATATTGAAATTACTTGTACGTTGTTCCACTAGTATTTAATTAAGGATGATTACGCTACTAAAACTTTCATTTTTTTTTCTGTTTTTAGTCATCGAACATGTAATTTTAGAATTAACGTATATAAATTATATTTAATGTTTTTTTCTTATTGTTTTTGCCTGAAGATGTCGATAAATCGATGAAACCGGCAGCGTGATCATCCTTAATTAAATACTAGTGGAACAACGTACAAGTAATTTCAATATTTTTCTATTATTGTATTTCGTTTCGTTTAAAGCTTTTGGACAAACGTTAAAGATGAGTTATGTTTAAATTTTCATACAGGTTTTGTGGCAGATGTCAAAGACCGTGTTATGTTGTTTTTACAAAAAATAATTACTCGTAGTTTGGTCGAATTTCTGTTCAATAATATCTCTAGATGACAGAATAACGTGTGAAACAAACCAACAACAAAGAACGTATTGAACAAGGGGAACCAAAAATGATAATTTCTGACAATGGGCTACAACTTATCCTTGAAACAAAAAGCTTTCCTTTTGTCTCGTTGTGGGAAATGAAACACATGTCGCCAGTTATTGTCTAGTTCTACTGAAATTAACGGGGTGTCCTTTCTGTGCACTTTTGTAACCGAAATTAAATGAAAATATTCGGTACAAAGAGTTAGATAAACGCGACTTTGTTATCGGACGGTAATGACGTTTTTGTTACTCAAAGGCAGTTAATTCTACTTTTCATTTTCAAAATTACATGGTTTATTAGTATTGTACTGGGGCCAAAATAACATCCGATAAACTCATTGGTGTATGGCCGACCGGGGATCGAACCTGGGTCTCAAGATTGAGAGGCCAGTGTTCTACCGCCGCTTTTGCTTTTAAGATAAGTACAGAAATATACTACACATAATATATTCTAACTAATATCTTCTTACAGAACGGGCTTGTTCCAATGAAACCGCCCAGTAAACGAAAACCACTTTTAACGTACACTGTTTGTGCCGAATTCGTTTAGTATAAGCTAGGGCGCTTGTGATAAACACATTTACGAAAATTACATTATTTTGCATGTTATTTTTACTTTTTATGGAAAACTTAGGCTCATATAAGAAAAGTACTTGATTATCCATTTAATACAGCAGTACAGCTATATGGTTTCCGAAAAAAAAAGCCATTTGTCGTCCAATATCCTGATATCTGCCACGAAAGTTAATTTTAAGGAGTATTTTGCATATAGTTTGCAATTTATTTTTACAGATAATAAATACCTTTTACTATTTATGATCAAACAATCATTAAATTAGTGTTATCAGTAATACCGTGCATTTTTTAAGCCTTTCAGTCTGTTCAGGAACCCTAAACTTTACGTCAAAAAAAAAACAGTTTTGTCTAATCAGGGTAATACATGGCTTGAACAGGAAGAAAGATAAAAATTTATTCTTTAAATCCATCCATCCATCCATCAGCCTGTTTCGTCCACTGCTGGACATAGGCCTTTCCAGGATTTCGCCACTCTAGGCGGTCCGCCTGGAAGAAATGCCCATACTCCCACACGCTGGGAGGCGGGTTGGTGAGCGCGGTGCCGAAACACCAGTGACGCCGCTGCCCGTCACCAGTCTGTTTTATATAAGCCCCGGCAATTGGGGATGGATATACCGCCATCCATCGGTCCCAGGCAATTGTGGGCCGCCTGGTTTTGCCTGAGAGCTGTCCGCTTACTCTCCCCAGAATAACTTGGGAGGATTTGCAAGTAAGATGGTGGTACCTCCACAGTCGAGCCCGGCATCAGCTCTACCAACTGTTAAGTACCTATATATATATATATACTAATATTCTTTAAATATGGCAATTTAATTACTATCGAGATTACTGAATTGACATTGAATAGTGAATTTCCAAAAGCACCAGTGGAATGGCATTGGGTTCTTAGAAACAAGGATGGGATTTGACTTTTTGGTCTTTAGCGAAATAGTACATTACGATACGAGAGCGATGAAATGTTTTCTGACAAGTGTGAGTTTGCGGCACGAGCCGAAGGTGAGTGCTGCAATCACACGAGTCGAGAAACAGTTTCTCGCACGAGTGTCGTATAATATTTTATAGCAAAAGTGCGGAAAATGCCGACTTTACGCAAGCGCAGCGTGCGTAAAGTGGTCATTTTACGCACGGTGTGCTATAAAGAAACTTAATGCTCGCGAAGGTATAAAGACACAGAATGTGGACATTTTGACGTTTATTTACAAAGAACACGAAACTGAGAGACATGATCATATTGCCTCAACTCGTATATGAATCTAATACCCAGATTCTGTAAACGCTCAAGTTTACTGAGCAACACTTGATCACCATCTAAAAAGATAACATTGGCAGAGTCGATGAAAGGAAGAAGAAGAAGCTGTACGAGGGAAACTGTATAGAATTGTTATTGTGTTAAGGTGTTTATTTTAAATTAAATTGCCATACTCGTAGATAGAACCAATTTAGCATGTTATTTTAATCCTTGCTTGGAGATTGGCGCCAAGTAAGTAAACACTCCACCCCAGTCAATGGTATTGGTATGTTAGCTACATATACATAATTAAGTTAAAGTTGTTAATAAAAGGGTGAAACGAACAACTGCTTATGCTATGCTGATAATATGCTTATTTTTACAGCATAGAAAATTTTTTTAAATTACAAAATAAACGAAAAGAAAGTTTACTTTATGAAATAATAATATTTACAGCACACCGTGCGTAAAATGACCACTTTACGCACGCTGCGCTTGCGTAAAGTCGGTATTTTCCGCACTTGTGCTATAAAATATTATACGATACTCGTGCGAGAAACTTTTTCTCGACTCGTGTGATTGCTCTCGTATCGTAATGTACTATTATATCATAAATATGTATTAAAAATAAATAATTATTGTGTAGTTTTATAAGAGGAACTTTCTTACCAGTATCTATTTATAAATTATTTGGTCAAGTGCAAGTCGGAATCACGCACAAAGGGTTCCGTATCATCACAAAATACGTAACCTTTTTTTTATTATTTGTTATTTTACTTTAAAGTAGGTACAACAATTTCACCTAATTTGAAAGTGTTTGTATTACCGCCGTCTTAAAGATAAAAGCTGAAACAATTAACATTTAAAATGTTTTATTTTTATTTATGGGTAAACTCCTTGGTCTTAAATATTTTTGAATTTTTATTATTTGCCGTGTTAGAAGCCACGGTAACACGTATTCTGTGAAAATTTAAGGCTAAAGCTGTAGACCTTTGTGACAGACGGACAGACAGACAGACAGCGGAGGCTTAGTAATAGCACAGTAGAGGAAAAACGAAAGTACAACAATAAATGCCGGAAGTGTTGTTTTTTTTTTTCTTTATTTTATTGAGTTTCTTATGGTTAACCTTTTTATGCTATTTCTTACGAGTAAACGATTCAAACATTATTGTTAGAGTGCCTTACAAACTAGAAAAAATCAATTACAAACAAATTTAAAGACAAGAATTTGAATAAATTCCTCGGTCCAGGATTCGAACCTGTGACCTCTTTAGCGTTCAGTATGTGCCTTACAAGCTGGTTAGATAAAATAGTTAGAAAAATATTGGCCGGAAAAATTCAACAGCCTATGATAAGTACCTCGGTGGTGCAGTCGGTAGTGCGCTTGTCTTAGTGACAAGAGATCGCAGTTGCGAATCCTGATCCAAGGGATATTTTCGAATTCTTGTCTTTAAATTTGTTTCCGAGTGATATTTTGTAGTTTGTAATGCACTCTCATAATCATATATAAAGAGTATTCCAAAGCGATGGATTTCGTTATAAAAACACAATCTGAGTAAATAGTTTATTACTTTCTAACACTTTGCATTTCATTTAACAAGGCTACGATTCTAAAATCAAGCGGCTTACAGCCTTTTTTAGAAGAAAAAAATTCGTCTGAAGTTTCAAAATGCCACGTTTAACGGAAAAAGCTTAGAGAAAAGCTACTGATACTACGTTTACCGTTAGCTAGGCAGACTTAACGAGTTAATTAACTCTAGAATAGTTTAATTTCACCCCGACCATTTGCGAAATGTGCGAAACGGTTTTGTAGTGATAATCGTTCCATCTTCTTTCAACTTAATATACAAGATGGTTTAATTATGTTGTGAGGATTAGGAAAGCAACTAGTTTCCTTATTAAAATTCGTAACAAAATTGGGCGTGAGTGTTAAAAATGTTTTTCTGTGAAAATATTAATCGGCTTTTATTTTTCGGTCTAACGGAACAAGTATATAAGGTGACTATCGTTTATGCAGCCAAATTCATACTGGAAACTCGGTAAGTGGTCAGGACCAAGGCTCAGTGATCCTGATTGCTAAATATGAAAAAAAAAATTGTTGTGCCTCTATACTTGTTGAGGAACAACCTCGACTTAATTAGTACAGGAAGTCTAGATTTCATTTTGAGTATTTCACAGCAAAGGTGATTGAACCTTGGTCCTGACCAATTACCGAGGCTCCAGTATGAATTTGACCAGAAGCAAAAGTCACCTTACATATAGCGTGTAAATAGACACACGTAACTTTATGAAACCATATTACCGACTAAATATAGCGAACAACTGTTCCAAAGAACTACGGAAATGAAAAGTATAACACATTTTCTTAAAAAAGTTTTGATAATCAGGTGTTGTTACTGGCTGATAGTTTTTAGGGTTCCGTAGGGTACCAAACGTGACCCTATTCCTAAGGTAGTAAGGAATTTGGAATTTTCTGCATATTGTGTGCCATATACTGTATTAAAACAACAAATACTAAAACACCGCATACACTTTTGGCAACACCATGCATTTACGGTGAAGCTGTAAACGAATGGACATATCGAAACTGACGTTACACTACTTGGTTTCCACTTTTTGAAGAATCTCTAAGAATCTTAGAGAAACAAAAATACAATGAAACCTCTTCAGCATGTGCCTCCGTTATTTAAAACTCTGTTCGTTTGCCAAGAAGACGCGGAAGAATAATGTGAGACATTCCAAAAGAATACAAATTTAATGCTATCTACCGAGAAATTAAATGCAGTTTTACGTACGTGAGGCAGGCTATTTTAATTCAAATGCACTTCACGTTAACGACATTCGTGAATGTTGCTCTTTGGGTCCCTTTACAGAACAATGGATTTTTTGACATTCAAGTTTTTGTTTGCTTGTTTATTGTGTAAGTTTAAAACTTTTACTGTGAAAACTTGACAAGTTCTGCATATTAAGGGAGATAGTTCAAAGCCGCTTATTTATCATACAAACTTGTCGGGACCAACAACCACGACAAAAGCATTATAATTTCGTTGTGTTACTTTTTTATACACGTTTCACCAATTCTACACGCGCGAATAATCAGGTTTTCATTTAAAAAAATGTATGTACTGTCTAATTTTGCTGTTTAAAAAATGTATGAAAAGTATTAAATAGCAAAATTACAGTGTAAAACCTTTTTTTTTTTTGTGAAAAGATTGATTATTCGTGTGTGTATAATTCATTGAAGGAGCAAAATAAATGAACGAACTTATAATGCTTCTGTCGTGGTTGTTGGTTCCCACAAGTTTCTATAGAGAGCGGCTTTGGACCATCTCCCTTAAGTAGCAAGGACCCTAACAAACTTTCTTTTAAAACAAGTGGATACTCAACAAACACACTAGTGAAAAATGCCGCTTTCCTTAAAGCTTCAAAGTCTATAAGAGTGGCATAAGGGAGTCAGAATTAGGCACGAGTTCTATAACAGCTAAAATTACAGCTTATGACCACAGCGGAAACATAAGGTACTTTGTGACACCTTATGGCACCGTTAATTGCACAATAGTTAGATTTTTAGCTTTTTTGCCACTATTTGTCAAATAAGGATTCGCACGGCATTTTTGACCACCATTGCCTGCATTGTAGTTATAATTGCACCTTTCTTAACACTTTCAGTTGCATTACGGTCCCGCGTGGCACACTTTGCCACGCTCTCCTGCATAGGATAGGAAATTGTGACTAATTTACTTCTTACAGTTTCTTAGCTCCTCAGCTCGTAAAATTGTTTTTTGTAGATCTACTATGCAGCCTGCAGTGCTTAATGATAGAAAATAATAGCTTTTCAATAAAATGGAGAACTCTGTAAACCTGGCCCCATTTTTTGTTTACCTATTGGTTGTTATTATATTATGTTTATTGTCGATTTTATTTTCGTTTTATTTGACTATTAATTCTTTAAGTTACAAGCTTACAACCTAGTCAACCTACAGGTGCATTGCCCTCGAAGTTGATTTTCAGATCTTAAGTAGTTAATTATAACAGAAGAAATTATTAGCATAATACTACTAGTTATTCAAGCAAGGGTTTATAGCAATGTTTTGCAGATCCCTAAATTATATTTATGTGTATGTACTGCAATGCAGGTCCAAGTTTTATATCATATCAAATTGGCACTCTAGGTTATAATATTCACTTCGTTAAATTAGATTATTTAGTGCGATTGCCAAGTCAAATATATTTATTTAAAACATTAAAGATTTTTTATATTTATATGTTCACTATTAGATGTTGTAAGCTTAGCTAATTATGTAATAACTTAAGACAGAATGTTCCATAAGTAGGGACTGAATAAATTAATTGACATGGATCTCACAACTTTTTACGGTAGAAGAACTAAGTTACGAGCCTTGTTTTTTTTTACAATATTTGTTTTGATGGCATCTTATTTCTTTTTGTAGATTTTCTTTTCTTTCCGGTACCTTCTACTTACAACTGCAAATGTAACTTTGTAATCTTTTATATTTATATGGGATTACAAAGTTATTTGTTGGTGTATCTAGAGCACCGGACCGAAATTGCAAAATATTTTAGTTTTTCCTTGATTTATACACTAAACACTAATTGTATTCCAAAATTGAAGCTTCTATGTCTGCTAGAAGTGCCTTATAGTTTTGATGATCGGTCAGTCAGTCAGTCCGTCAGTGAGTGAGTGAGTGAGTGACAAAATTGAGAAACTTTGACTTGTTATAATTCTTAAACTACTGGGTCAAATTGAATGAAATTTGAAATACACCGTCTTGGTTACTGAAAATTCAGGCTTCTAATTTAATCTAAAACGAAGTTATAGGGGGTCGAAAATGGTCTGAACTGTTTCGAGAAAAAGATGGTATGCCGCTTTTTAGCTCTACTTGGCGGGGGCACTGCCGTGCCCCCAGATACTTGCTTCGTCCATTAATTAGAACTCCTGATCTCATATATAAAAACTTACTCGTCCAGGATTGCTTAATTCCTGGTCTTAGCAGTAATGTACTATTTACAGCATTATGTTGTTCGGACTGAACTGACTGACTCATTGTCAGCGGGTAATGAAAAAAAGTTCCGACTTTATGATATCTTTTCGTTTAAAAACATAGAACAATGCTTTACTTATTATTTAAATGTAAGGTGATATTTATTTATGCAGCGAAATTTATACTGAAGAATCGGTAAGTAAGTAGTCAGTATCAAGTTTCGATTGCCTTTTTGGGAAATTCCAAGGTTATTTTTCTCCCGCTCCCTACAAACGCAAGCTCAATTCCGAATCAATACTTTAAAAAGTCAAATTTTTCTCACTTTTAACTTAGCAAGCCCCTAGTGTTAATTTGGCTGTATAAATAAATGTCACGTTGTATTCTTGGTACGAAGTTTTCTCGTGCATTTAAATTCCTAAATTCATATTATCATAGCCAAACTATTGCTTAGGAAGTTTGTTTGTTTGTTTGTGTCCTCTACGGCAGAGATTTATCACAGGATAGTAAATTTGAATTTTAAATGAAGACAGGCGTGTCGTCGGCTAGACGGCTTGAACAGCTTTCGTTATTAAAATTTTGATTAAGGAATTCTGTCAAACAATCCACTTGTTTTCCTAATTTATATTTTTTTGTTTTTGCTTTATTTCGTCTGTTCGCTTTCGAATTATTCTCAAGGCATTTCACCGAAAACTTTAACAATTTTGGATAACAGCAGAGGGTTTTAAGTGTTCTTTTGCTCAATATGTCGCATGACATGTTGAAATATTTTGTTTGAAATTTAATATTTTTTTAATATGTTTGAAATATTTTTATGTATCAATACATGTGGTTACCGTTTCCTCCTATTCTTATCTTTTTTCGGTTTGCTATTTGAAATCTCTTACAGGGATAAGCTCACTGCTGTACTTTCATTTTAATTTTTACTAGTGTACGTACAATTAGAGAATGATAAAGAATGAGAACAACGTTAAATAAAATTATAAAAAACGTTTTTAAAACAAGTTCAAGCCAATATCGTTAAAACTGATTTCATATTTTATGTTGTATTATATTTTGTTTTCAAAACGCCATGTCAACGGGTTGGTATTACACTAATATTATAAATGCGAAAGTTTGTGTGTGTGTGTGTGTTTGTTACTCTTTCCCGCTGAAACGGCTGAACGGATTTGGATGAAATTTAGAATGGATATAGCTTATACCGTAACTTAACACATAGGCCACTTTTTATCCCGGAAAAAAGCATGTGGTTAAACCGAATAATACACGGGTGGAGCTGCGGGCAAAAGCTAGTAGGAGTAATAAATTAATCTATATTCGCGTCCGTCATATTGGATTTAGAATGACGCCATTTAGCTTATCTTGCATTGTCACCAAAACCATACATGTACAAAATTTTGGATCAGTCGGTTGGAGTGATCTGGTATAAAATTCAGTAGTAAGATTTGACACAAAAAGAAGTAAAAGCTTGTAAGAAGTATCTTCTGTTAAATGTAATGGTTTCCTTAATTAAACCTGGTATTAAAATTTTCGGAAGACGCTACACTGTTTAAAGGCGCACAGCCGGCGAACGAAATTCGCCGCGCATAGCCCACCTCTTTTGTGCTTATGAACCCTCTCTACACCAATATCACCTAAGACTCCTAACCTAACCTAATTGCTCTTTCACTGTGACAACGTAAGTAGGATGTATCGATGCTGTATCTATGGCACCTGCTAGGGATACTCATTGTCAGCGGGTAATGAGAAGTGAAAAAAAAGTTCCGACTTTATGATATCTTTTCGTTTAAAAACATAGAACAATGCTTTACTTATTATTTAAATGTAAGGTGATATTTATTTATGCAGCGAAATTTATACTGAAGAATCGGTAAGTAAGTAGTCAGTATCAAGTTTCGATTGCCTTTTTGGGAAATTCCAAGATTATTTTTCTCCTGCTCTCTACAAACGCAAGCTCAATTCCGAATCAATACTTTAAAAAGTCAAATTTTTCTCACTTTTAACTTAGCAAGCCCCCAGTGTGAATTTGGCTGTATAAATAAATGTCACGTTGTATTCTTGGTACGAAGTTTTCTCGTGCATTTAAATTCCTAATATGTGCCATACCTTATTACAGTTCGGGCTAAAAAAAAAGGCGCGTGTGAAGTTAGTTGTCACCTGTGACGTATCCCCCGCACCTCCCCCCGCTTTCCTCGTCAAAGACCCGAGAAGGCGCAATTCGAATGGTCCAGAATACTATAACAGCACCTAATTGTCGATTTTTTTGACAGGAATAGAATTTTTTATGGTCATATAAAAGATACAAATGATATACATGACAATATTCAGGAACGATATGAATATTACGTCATATTTCCATTTCTCCAAACTGATTATCTATAAATAATTTCGTTATAAAAATACCAACTGGAAGTTAAAGAACAGTATGTATCTTCATGATTTTGCCTATATTTTCAGAAAAATATACAAAAGGGCCTGTTACAATTTATGGTTGGTTCAAATTGCGACGCCATCTTGACTAAATTCACACCCACCTATTTATACCGGCGCCAGCTCTGCTTACTCACCCGTCCAACAAACGGTAGACCAGGCTTGTACCGCCTCCTCATGCTATCAGCGAACCTCAGCTCGACATAGTGCTGTTCAGCGGCAGGTGCTGCTGGTGCGGTGTTTCCGGAGCCAGCGCTGACCACCAGCTCGACGGTCGCTGAGCCCCCTCCGCAGCGAGCTTCGATGTGCCAGGTGCCAGCGCGAGCCCCGTTGGCGAGGCCTGTGCTGAGCTTGCGAACTCCTGTGGGTGACATGTTTGTTTTAATAGTAGCGGTAGTGCTTATGTGCATACTATTTGCATATTGGCCACTTTCTTATGGTGAAGGGAAACACTATAACGTAAACCTGGGGCCTTTTTGTCTAACTTCGACATTGCAATCGCCTTATAACGCACCGTGATTGGCTAGAAATGACAACATGTTTAGCCAATCACGACACCTTTGATGGCTATTCAATTCAATTCAATTTTCAATTCAAAAATTTTATTTCGGACATATGTCCATAGAGGATTAGTAAGAGTAACTTAAGTGGTATGTTAGTATGTAAAAAATAAAATAAATCCTAATTCATTATATTACAGTGTGGAGCTGCATCCATCTCTGTAAGAGAGGAGAGTCCCGCCGATCTTAAAATACTTTCAGGATGCCGTTGGTGCTGCCGCGGAGGTGGGAAAGTGCAGAGGCGCACCTCTTTCTCATGATCGCGGCGAAGCCATCGGTCTGCAGCTCCGCAAACATTTCTGACGCGCTGCATCGCCACGGCAGCCCCAGCAGTGCCCTAAACGCATTATTATATTGGACCCGTAGGTCGCTGTATGCCCTCTGAGTAAAACTAACCCACAGGCTACACGTGTAGAATGTCTGACAGTAGGCTTTTAAAAGCGCGATCTTGACTGGTGTACAACGCGAGAACCTGCGAGGCAGCATGTTACATCGGACAGACAGCGACCTACGTTCCCTTTCAATGTCTTTGAGGTCATCGGTGACCCAAAGTCCCAGATATTTAAATTGAGTAACCCTGCACATGGGTATTCCGGAGAGTGATACTTCAGGTATCTGAGAATAGCTCACAGAACCTGCCTTAAACACCATTAACTCGCTCTTCTTGGTGTTATATTTGAGCCCATGAGCCACCGCGTAAGCTTCACAGACAGATACAAGCCGCCTCAGAGCGCTTATAGATGGGCTCAGCAGCACCATGTCATCAGCATAACTAATATTATTAATGCAGACACCGTCAACATGACATCCCACACCAGTGCTACTGAGCTCACCCATAAGCCCATTCATATAGAGGTTAAAGAGGCGGGGAGAGCTCAAACCTCCTTGTCTAACCCCACAATCTAAACTATAATCGTCAGAGTAAGAGTCTGCCCACTTGATACTGTTTCTCTGGCCGCTATACCAATACCTGAATATTGACACAACCTCTAGAGGAACAGTTGTTTCGCACTGTAGCTTCTTCCAAAGCACATCATAGTTGACCAGGTCGAATGCCTATATATAATAAAAGAGCTATTTGCTCTAGAAAGCGTCTAATTGCGTAGTTCGGCGACAAGGATCACCTCTCATCACGTTGAGACCTTAAAATCGTTAGTGAAACGAAGGTGTTACGAGTGTTGCCTTGTCATAGTGATAGTCTACACTCAGAATCACCATATCTGCCTGTGGGTTTTGAACAAGACGATTAAGAGAATTTTAAAGAGGGGGGGTACCGGTTACTTATTACTCCATCCATCAATCTGCATTGGATATTCGTGGTGGACTATGTCCAAACACCCCCAGTATGAGGGATAAGGAAGTGGAATTAAAAATGTATACAAAAAAATCTTCATTTTTAATTTTTAAACCGGGCTACCTGACTGTCTACCGTACCGCCACACAATACGGGTACGGAACCCTTTGAGCGCAATCCCAATTCGCACTTGGCCAAAATATTCATTAGATAGTCAGGTAGCCCGGTTTTCACAGCAACGTAGTCAAATGAAGACGCCTGCGTGCTTCCAGTTTTAGTAAGTCGGATTTTGAAATAGGGAGTTACGCGTTTTCTAAATGTGGAATAGGGAAGCAAAATACAGCGCAAGCGTTTTGAACCCTTTGGACAAGTTTAATTGTTCTACCCAGCAGACATGGCCCATAAACTGAATTCGCATAATTGAGTCCTGAGAGAATAATATAGTTTGACTCACTTGTCTGTCTTTATTCTTGTCAGTTGCAGTCTGTCTAAATTGCATTTTCAAATATAAAATGGTTCTTCTTAAAAAATAAAAGGGCGTTAAAATAGCTTTTAATTCTAGAGATACTCGAAAACCACTTAAGAAAACGTGCACGTTTTCAATAAAAACTCAAGTTGGGATAAGTTCTTACCTATCGTAGTCAGGTTAGGTTTGCACAACTTAAGAGCGAAATCTTTTAGTTTCTTTGGGAACCTGTGAAGTACCGTAAGAAATTTTAAATGTAATTATACAATTTGATGAGTTATAAAAATTAAAATAATATATTAATTAATTATAAATTTAAGGTCCAGTAGTTGTTGGTGAAGTAATACCTAATAATGTTTATACGTAACGGAAAAAGAGAGGATCGGAAACACCAAGAAAAAACAATGTTGATTAGCAAATGAAAATCAAAGTAGTTGAAATAGTTACATTATCATTAGACTAATAACTAGACCAGGGTTTCCCAACCTTTATCGCCTGGCGCCCCCCGGATTCGATATTTTCGTGCCCCTCTGTATTGTTTTCAATTGCTTCGATAAAAAACATGTTATTTATTTTCATGATTACATTTTATAACAATAATTAAATCACATCTTTGATTACTTACTAAAATGGAAATTAATTATAATTATTTTATTAATGTGATGTTTGCGCCTGCATACACTGAACCAGTTGGTCGATATCAATCAATCAATCAATCAATCATTTATTGGTAAAAAATCTTTACAGGTCATTGGTTTAGTATGTCATAATTTATCACATTATATAATATTATATTTCATACTTATTACTATCTACTATATGAGATACGTACTTAATGTACAAGTGATTGTATTATAATTATAAATTAATTAATTTTATATATTTATAATTTTCAGATTATATTGTTATGTCAATTTATCTGCTTCCATTAAATAAAATTTACGTGGTGGCCGTTTGCCATCCTCTTACATCAACTGTGCTTGTTATATTCGCAGTAATTTGGGTCAACGCGATTTTGTTAAAAAACTCTTCAGTTGTATAGCACGCCATTTTGACCAACAAATTCTTTAACTTGTTAACAAATACAGTATCACTGGGGGCTGATTTTATTTCGTTTGAAAGACTGTTGTATACCTTCGGGGCCATAACCCGTAGTGACTTGTTCGCCCTTGCCAGTCTCCTCGCGGGAACGTATAGAAGGTGGCGCCGTCTAGTATTGACATCGTGCATGTTTGCGTTTGTGCGGAACTGGTGCAAATTACGTCTAGCATACTTGGCTATTTCTAAGATGTATAAACTAGGAAGCGTGAGTATTTTATAATTTATAATATATCAGGTTCAGTTTTTGATAGAGCTATCATCAAACCATTATCGACAGCAGTCTTAATTTTCACTAATGCTGAAAATCCGGTTTCACATAAGTAAGTCGAGGAATATGGCAGAAGTATTCGAAAAGCAAGAGGAGTGGCAAATTTTGGATTAAGAAGGAAGCGTTTTATCCGAAATTTCTCCAATGTCAACAGGTGGAAGTCATCTTTTACAGTCGAATCTGCCATAATTTCCAGAAATTCTTCTTGGACTTCTTCTGGTAATTGTAATTGGGTAGATTAATATGTCCGAATATATTATGCCCCCCTTAGGATCTCTCTACGCCCCCTTAGGGGGGCGCGTCGCACCGGTTGGGAAGTCCCGAAGTAGACAATGAGTAAAACAGGACTTAAATATTGAAGCCCTAAAACTAACAAGGTCTGAATAGAATACCGTCCGTCCCTTGCGGTTATGACATGTGACTTTCTGGAATGTAATTAATCAAGTTATGACATTCTGCAGACCGTCCTCAGTCTTGTGACAGGGCACGTAGGGACATCATTTATATTGTAATAGACCAAAATCAGAAGCTTGGGTCACTTTTCATCCGTTACCTTGGCAATGCTATGGTTTCATAAAATCAAAGCTCTATGTAAAGTTATGTAAAGCAGGCAACCCAGGGGATGCCTTTTCGTATATTTAATGAATGTAGTATTAGCTTGGTAGGTACACTACACTGGATGGATTTTTGTCAGCGAAAAGCCAAAACTGGTGATAAATCTTCGTCCATAAAAACAACTTTTACCATGGAACTAAACTTGATACCGCGAAAGTAACGTCAACAGTTTTGAAACATGTTGGCCGAGTAGGTATTTACACATACTCTACTCTTCTACGGAACAGCTGTTTTTATTTCTTGATTTTAGGATTGCTTCTTTAGTTTTATATCTGTGGTATATCTACACTATCTCACATATCTGTACTGTATATGAGACGAAGCGGGAAAAATATTTTTAATTGTTGTTTCTGTTATTTGTCAGCCTATACACACAGAGGTGGAGAAGTTACGGGTGTTCCAAAATCTGCTACGCCGTAGCACGTAATTATGTGTCTTAAAGCACATAGGTACACCACCGTTTTAGTACAAAATTTGATAATCCGTTTCTCTGTTGTTTTAATCTACATGTTACGTGTCTCACTTTAAATTCTTGACACTATGTTATTTATTTAAATTTTTGTGCCGTTTGTTATGAATAAATTCATTTTTATTTAATTCGTTAAATTTAACATGAAAATGTACGCATTACCAACTACGTACTTACGGTAAGATGCACACTTTACCAGTTACATCATTATCGGCAAACCATCTCTGATTAGATTGCTTGGTTCTCAATTTAGCAAACTAGTTGTAAACTTCCCATCTCATTTCGTAACATTGACAGAATTTTGATTAGCTTTAAACTGTTTTGCCTAGTTTACAGGCTTGCCTAAGCTAATACGTATTACGAATATGTCACCCAAGTTTCGGAACACCTGCGTCATATTAATATCATCATGCAAACCGCAATACTTCAACGAACTACGTAAATTCACGTAAATTGATCCGTATTTACATGTTCTTGGGTTGGCTTGGGCCTCTAGAGGGTGAAGTATTTTTAGCACAATCCGGAAGCAAAGTTTTGCCCCAAAGTTTCCCTCGTTTTATGACCTAACTTTGGTATTTTGGGGGTACTGCGAAAAGTTTTCATCTCATAGGAAACTGTCGTGAAGGGAAAAGGTCCCAAAGCTACAATGCATTGATCAACCAATAAACTTAGTTTAGTGTTACAGAGAATTGGTATTTATCCTGTTATAGAAAAAATATCATGCAATGCAATTCGTACTCTTTTCTAAAACGTTTAAATGACGTACATCAGAAATGCATTTGCAAGTCTAATTGCACAGGCAGTGTTTTCAATCGTAAGATAGTATACTTTCTAAACACATGGTTTCGATACCCTAAATAATATTAGAGTATTTACTAATTTGATAATCAGAATCAGCCAGACCCTATCATTTATGAAAAAAAATATTTATGATTGATTTCCTATTTTTATGCGCTCTACCTAGATACATATTCTCATACCTGTTTCCTAAAAGAGTGGGCAGAGACTACTGATTTCGATCTGCTACGATCTTGACCCACCTCTTTCACATTTTCTACTTTTTATTTATCTTCCGCTCTAATCATATTTAATTTGGGTATTAGTATATTTAACAGAAATCATATTATAATATGATCTGTAATAGATCTATATAGGTAGACATCTAAATTTAAAACAGAAATAATCTTGCGCTGGTTGGCATGTTCTCCTTGTTTAATGCATAAAATTATGTCTATCTACATATCCTACCTGCAATTCTCCGAACCCTCTTCATTTCCACACGCATAAGACTTTAAAAGAGATCATCTGTCAAACAAACAAATCTTCGTCTTATCGTACAGTTACGGGTTCCACCTTATCTGTGACGGGTCCAAGGGACCAAGTCTCACGCATGTCGGGTAAAGCCAACCGTGATCCCCTTCCTTTAGTAAAAGAATTTCCATGTTACGGTTAGAGCGCGCCCGTCCGGATTTGATAAATCGCCCAAAGCCCAATGACGTGTGCGTATCGCATTATTATTATTACCCTTCAAATCGAATTGAGTGAAAGTGTTTGGATATAGGTATGTGTTTTTTATAATACTAATTACGAAATTGTTAGTGACATGGTTTCTAGGCAAATTCTTTGAGGCTAAAATTTTGCTCAGCTGTTTTCAAACATTTTTTTGGTAAATAAGGACACGGGTTTTAGACCGCGTAGATTTAGGTAAATTTCGGTACCAATACTGCGAACCGTAGTAACGGGCAAATTTAAATACCTATCTATAAATCCTACAGAATAGTTAGTCCTTCCATCAGAATGTGTTATGACAAAAATGTACTACACCCCTGAGGTGCAATTGTGAATAACAATCGTATTCAAATTTATTGTCATAAGACTATTCTGGAAAGCAAATTAGCCCGTTTAAAAATTAAAATCGTACATTTTTGGTTGCTAAATAAATACGATTGTCTTGTTTTGTTGTTGACAACCAAAAACGTACGATGTCAATTTTCAAACGGGCTAATTTGCTTAGCCGAATAGCCATATGACAATCAATTTGAAAACGAATTGCACCTCTGATTTATTTTCGGTACCTAAAGGCACAAACTAAATTCAAATGCACATCAAATTCAAATCTGTCATCTTTGACAGGGGCTACAAGACGACATGGAAAGGCTTTCAAACATCAATAAGCAAACAAATAAAACCTAGTCAAGTGAGAGTGCCTTGAGGGTTCCTTACATTCCGTTTAAAACACAAACTTATTCCCCGTGCAGTTAATACCACCAACTAAACTTGACACTTACGATATACTAATAGAAGTATAATAGTATACAAGGAGTCTAATTAGGTTGGACATTAATATTTCCTTGATTGATTAAATATTGGTAATTTTTCATTTTTTTTCCTTTGCCTGCATAATTGTAACGGAATTTCAGTTTCTAAGTCAACTGAAAGTGCTCTATAGGTTTTCATGGTTACTCAATTTGTATTAAATTGATTACGTACAAGGCAAAAAGTTTTTTCGCGTTGAGTAAGAAGCTTCATTTTTGGCAGAGGTACCTACCATGGGGCCGCAGAGTTTTGTAGTACGTACTAGCTTCAACATGATATCTCTTACGGGGCCCGAGAAAAAGGGTCTTGACAGACCGAGAACAAAGTGATCGTATAGGGTTTCTTTTTTTCATTTTGAAGTACGGAATCCTAAAAATCGGGTCAGACTAGTAACCTCGTATGGCAACAGCTTTAGGTTACTAGCTTAAAAGCTGGTGTGCACTTTTCCTTATCTTATTTTCACTTAAAAAATCGATAGCTCACACGATGCAACATGGCGAGAGACTGATATTATGACGAAAGTTTTTATTACTTTTTTCGACAAATGAATCGTTAAGAGAGTAAAAACCAATAGAAGTAAAATAGAATTATAAATTAAATAGATTCCACCAATACAGTACAATGCATTTATTTAAAGTGTTAACTCTGATTAAAATAAGTTTATGAATAAAAACACTATGAATTGGTCTAATACTGGTAGTCTGGTAATGATATGAATTAGAAATTATCAGTTTTCCGGAATCCTGGCCTTCAAGGCAGTTATTCTTCAGAACGCATATATTTCCGTACAATTTAGCTTGATTAATTAAAATGGTGGATATCAGAATTTGCAACGGTATAACTATATTAAATATTTCCATTTATCCATCCATCAGCCCGTGTTCGTCCACATAAAATATTAATTAATTATATTAATTAATTTTAAATAATTTCTCAGCCATGACTTCTTACTGTTTTCCGTCCAACCATCCTTACTGTTTTATTGAAAGTAAATATAATTAAGACTAAAATTATATGTAAGTAAGAAAAGTGAACATAATGAAGACTTTAAGAAACCCGGCCAAGTGCGTGTCGGGCCACGCGCAGTGTAGGGTTCCGAAGTTGCCCGGTACATTTTATAAGTCGGTCTACTAATACAGATTGCGCCAAACTTTTAGTCCCGTACATTCAGGAGAACGGCCCATACATTGTCGTGTTTAGAAGAGACTAAAAGTTTGGCGCGACCTGTACACGTAAACCTGTAAAGCCTACTTAGCTGTGACAGTTTTCCTTTTAAATTCATTATAATATAATATATAATACTTCTGTGAATTTTTTCACATATCTATAAACAACCGTTTAGTCGGCAGGGGGATGCTTGACTGTGACAAAAATTAGCACTTTAAAGCTTAATATTTCGCCAACGGATCCCTAAATCAAAAAAAATGTTTTTACTCACCCATAATGTTTTTAACGACCTATCTAACGATACCCCACACTATGGGAAAGACGAGAAAATTTTTTATCCCTAATTTACGTTTCCCATATTCTTAAGCTGCGATCACACTCCATTATTTATTGTTTTCTGGTTCTAGGAAATTATATGGGTTAACTAGTGACCCGCTCGCCTTGGTGACTTCGCACGAGATCGGATAATATTTTTTAATTGTATAAACAAACTTTTAGCAAGAGAGCAACAATTGTGTCATAAATTATTTTATCTTTAAAATTATTATGGTATAAAAAGCAGCTTTTTGATAACTTATTACGAAAATATTAATTCTTTAAATTATATAAAGTATGTGATGTTATACAACCATAACATACTCCTGAAATGTTCAAAATCGTAGGTACATTGCTTGAATTTTTCAAAAGAAGATTTGTATATATTTTCCCGTACTTCTGTGAATGACAAAGTATTCTTTTTATTTGTTCAAAATAGAACGTAATGTACTATCAACCTAAGGGCTGAAATTGAATTGAAATAAATTTGATTCTTATTTTAGAACAAATACTGACAAATGTTGTTATTACTTTGATTTACTTATTAGGACGCATTGTTTTTACCAACTACAACTTTAAGAGCTGCCATTATGCATTTTTTTATATATAGAAACACATCAAAATCTCCAATATCCTGTTGCAAAACGAAGGAAAAAAAATCTTTGCCATCAATATTAGCGGGATGAGATTTTCCTATTTAGGACTACCTTTTAAAGGACATCACAAAAGCATGTTATTATATCTAGTTGCGGAAGTCGAGAGTTCGGGTCGGTAAGCCGACGAAGTAAGAAAGTGAAAACTACTTGACTTTCATCCTAGTCAAAAAGAGCTTTTTACTCCAGACCTGACCGCACCAGGTGCATGTCATTGTACCCAGCACCTAGAAGGTCAGAGGACCAAATTACTTGCACCTTCAATCGAACACACATTGGGGAATATGACACTCTCCTGAAGCAGTCGATTCCCCTAGATAACGTGTACGTACAATCCATTTGTATCTGTGAGTAGTGTGAAATGATATGCCACCGATATACATTACTAGGGGCACCGATGGTACCATGCTCAAGTCTTGATATTATTCCAACATTCTTCACTTTCACCTTTACCACCTGGTCTTAGCAGCTAGAAGATTACCTTCATCCATAGATAGCTGGTCCCATATCGCGACCTTTGTGCCAGCAGAGTCACTGAGGGCTACGTAGGCCAGCTCTCCACGAACCAGCCGCAAGTCATGGTCTAACGCCAGCAGCCAAAACGTTACTGGAACAAACAAATTTGCTTCGTATACTCACAGCTTTTTAAAATTAAACTATGTTTCTCGGTAAATTAAAGCTGATTCTGAAGGCTTTAATTTTAGTTTCAGTGCTGTAACAACAAAATTTTCTTAATTCCAAAACAGTTCTTTAATGTAAGAACAGAAGCTACGTAGGTATATTACCTTGGAAAAATTAAAAAAAAAATTGACATCATAAAACTAAGATGAAAGCCAGAGGGGCAGGCAGAGACTACAGATTTCCATCTGCTACGATCCTGATACACCTCTTTTGCTTCTTTTACATCCATCAATCTAGTCATACATACACTCACAAAACCGGACAAGTGAGTCGGAATCGCCCACCCAGGGCTCCGTTAAAGACTATATTTTTTATGATTTAATTACAAATGTATAGTTTTCAGATTTTTCCCTATACAAATAGTATAAGACGGTATTACTTGCCAAATTTCATAGTTCTAGGTCAACAGGAAATACCCTATGAATTTTGATTGAAGTGTCGAAATGTACGTTTTTTGCGTATCGTATCTTTTTTCACGATAATATAGAAGTTTGATATTTTTACAACTTCAAGGGCCTGTAGATTTGAGTATATGGTTTTAATTTCAACTCGATACTTCCAGTCATTCTCGAGATAAAGGGTCTTGACAGACAGACGGACGGACCGACGGACAACAAAGTGATCCTATAAGGGCTCGGTTTTTTCAAGGTACGGAGCCCTAAAATCGACTTTAATTAACTGCAAATGAACGACTGTTAATTTAATTTATATGTAACCATCCGTAGAACTCATGAAAAATTGACGACGTTAATTTGGCGTGTAAAACTATGATAATATTATAATTATTTTTAATATTATTTTGGTGATTACCTACTGCATCAGGTGAACCTGGGGCAATCTTTTTGATTTTAGTGATGGAATATTTTAATTGTTAATTTATATCATTGGGCTGATCTATAATAGTTTGATTGTACTGCCACTGGTACTTACAGGCACCAGAATATTAGTTTATAAGTTCTTCAAATGTAATTATTACAATTTAACGGCTTAAAATTAATTTGCAAAGAGACAATATCGAGATAACCGGTATGACGAATTAATCGGTGGTTGTGTCTTAAGTTACTTCTAAGTTACTTAGTTACAAGTTACATCTACATTCGGAGGGCCTCTTTTCGTGCACCCCATGTAATCCGCTTTAAACTTCAAAGTGATGTTCAAAAGTAGGTTCTTATTTTGCCCCTATGTTTGTGTGTTATTATAACCACGGAGGTAGGATTTGTAAAACTCCAAATTTGTACAAAGTACCCAAAAACCTGCTAGCGTTTCAGGCGTTAATATAACGTATTTTCCCGTTAATTTTTAGAGACGTTATCATAAACATTTTAGCAAAGTTTTAATGTTTCGAACGTAAAGCAAGATCATAAAGCAACATTAACTTGAGCAAAAGTTAATGATGAAGAAAACATTAAAACTTAATGGTCGCTACAAATATGTACTAAAATGCCTATTCTATATTGTTAGACACGTTTTTGCCGAGAGTAATTTTATTAACTAACACTCGTATAACGTATCACATTGTTAGCACTTTATTCTTGTTTTTGTTGTATCACTGTTACTATCTGAGTCGTAATTTTGTTAGTAACTATCATTTTCAGTCTGGTAACTTTGAGAACTCACTCTCATTTCTAGCTCTAGAGTGAGTAGTTAAGGTTGTATTGATTATTCAGACATATGAAATAAGTAGGACGTCGGTACATATATGTATACATACACGTACAATGTACATGTATAATTTTAAAACAGTGTATGGCGTTGAATATAAATTTATTGAGATTGGTAAACTCGTCACCCACGACGTAGAGTCAAGGGTTCAAATCTCACTTGACATCAAATAAAATGAGAAAACGAATTTCTGAATGAGAATAAATATGTTTTCAATGCAAGTGCTGGTAAAGACCCATTTTTCATACATCAAAACTGAAGTCAGTTTTTCCACACTAGTGCTTTGTTTTTTTTATTATTGATAGAAAGTTGGCAGCCTTTCCTGTGTACAATAAAAAGACTTGACGGAAATGAACTCTTCTTTCAGTTTGATGCGTTCGTAGGTTGCGTTCAGTTTGATCGTCGGACGATACCGCCTACCACTGACAGCAGAACAGTCTCAAGGCATGTGAGGTGATTGAAAGCAGCCTACGAATGCATCAAGCTCAAGTTTGCAACTGGCGTGTAAGGAAAAAGAAAAATTTAAAAGAATATTCATTGTCTGTTTGTTTCTTTAATTAAATTAAATTTATTTACTAACACTATGCATTCAAAAACGTAGTATGATACACGTGGATAAGAGCAATAACTTACTCGTAATTGTAAGCTATTCCCTCCTTACCGCACTTGTAGCATAAACTACTATTTTACCCCTTTGGTGTAATTATTGTAGCTATCTTTTCATTCCACACACTTTACTGATCATACTGAAAAACTTTTCAAAAGAATCATTCAACCAGCGTAAATGACACAAATTGTTCTCCTCTCTATACTAACCGGTCAAGTGCGAGTGGGATTCACACCTGAGGGCTCCGTACCATTCAAGTAAGTTAATAGACTTAAATGATTTAAATAAACATTACAAACTTATGAAATGTACGTTAATGTATTAAACAAAACTGCAAAATTAAATTGGTTGACTATTAATCGTTTACTTGTAGAACCTACTTAGCTGTGATAGTATAGATATCTAATTTTAGTTTATTTATCTATTAACTTATTTATTTATTGCATTGTGTAGGTAAATACAATATTTTAATTTTTTACTTATGTTAGTATATATTTGGTTAGGCATTATATTTATTTATGGTCTATTCAGTTTATTTATCAACTTATTTATTAATTGCATTATGTATAATCATATTCTTATACCAATAAGTCTTTATTTTATGCAAATGTATAACTTTATTGGCCCAACTTAAGCTCAGTTTTTTTTTATATATTTCCCGTATTTTATTAGTTTAATCAAATAATATTATTTTTATAAAGATAAGATTGAACATGGAAAACGTATACTTTATGTTATATCATCCGTGCTTTATGTAAAATAAATTAAATAAATTAAAATAGATATTTTACAAATAAACATTTTTAATCTTGAATCTTTGAATCTAGTTTTCCTTTTAAATTCGTCATAAATTCTACAGCCGTGATTTAAAAAAAAATTGCTTAATATTCCGCAAACGGATCCCTGAATCGAAAAAAAGTTATCGTACATCCGCATTATTTATCAAAGACCTCTCCAACTATATCTGTAGGATAGACGAGAAAAAAAAATCATAACCACAATTTTTTTTTTTGTTCATCCATTTTATTGGCGTGATAAATATGTTTACCCTTGCCAAATTTACAGCTTTCTAGTACTAAGGGTCTCTGATCTAAGTCAGATATAGACAGACAGACATACGGACGGACAAGGCGAAACTATAAGGGTTCTTTGTTGACTACGGAACCCTAAAACTTTACTATAAAGTTTGTATGTGCAAGTGAAATTTAATTTGAATATGATTTTTGGGAAATTTATTCACTATGGTTAGTAGACTAAGGTCCGATTTTTTAATCGCCAGATAAGCACTATTTCTAGAAATAATTTGAAAACGGAACGAATTTCATATGGGCTATTGGTCGAATAAACTAACTGGGGCTTTAACTGAGGATTGAAAAATCAGGCATAAGTGGTTTTATTTTTAAATAAATAAGTGTTTTTACACTCGGTGCATTCACTTCCAAAGTTCACTTTAACAAATAAGATGGTAGCACTGTACCTGTATTGTTTGAAGCCCTAAAACAATAACGTTTACAAAAAATACATAGAGCATCTGTAATATATGATGTAAAGTGTAGAGCCAACCATAAAGTTATAAGAAACATTGCAGCTCATGAGAAACAGTTTGCAGAAGTTGTTGAAGCGTGAGCCACGTTATTGTTTAAGTTTAGTCGTGGTCTGCCTGCTACTTTGTGTACATAATGCATGAATACATATATTAGTATGCGTAGGTTTGTTACAAAACGTTCTTGGGTATACACGTAGGAACCTAAATTTACTTTAGGTGGTAAAACCGAATCTCGGTGCAAAATGCACATCATAATATTGTTTTCCTTACTTTTAAATTAATTTTAATATCCCATTTAAAATTATATACAATATTATGTTATCCATGTCATATTTACATAGGCATTAACATTAAATTATAAGTATGTAAATTGATAATGAAATAGAAAAAAAGAATGCTTGAATATGTAATTTTAAATTTTCTCTTTAACCAAGAAACTAATTCAAAGAATAAAAACAGTTCTTTTCATAAAATAAAAAGTTTGCAAAATTGCGTTTTAAAGCAATAGGCGGAAATTTATTAGTAATAATTAGGTTTTTACGTCCAAATTCTATCATTTTATGATTTAAATTGTGATTGCATTCGATTAACTTGAAAGCGTATTTATCGTTGTATTCTAATGTAATCAAAATATAAGGCATAAAATAACATAATTTGAATGCGAGAACCCTGTTACTAGGAATAATTTCCGATATTTGCCTTAAAACGCAATTTTGCATACTTTTTATGCAAAAGTAAGGAAAACAATATTATGATATGCATTTTGCAACGAGATTCGGTTTTACCACCTTAACGAGACGAAAATGAATAAGACTACGACCAAATAAAGCATGTAGCCCTAAATTACTCGCATGGGGTCAAAGCACTTAAGCGTGTAAAAAAATAAATACTTGCCGCGGGCGTTCTGCATTTCCCCGCGCTTCTAGCTTGAGGTGAAAAGATATTTATTTATTTGTAAGAGATATTTATTATTTAAATTTATTTTTGTATATTATAACATCAATTTCGTTATTGTTAGTCCAGTTTGTAAGTTAAAGTTGTAATTACATTTCTTACAGTTCTATAAAACTAATTCGTCAAAAATTACGTGTTATCATGAGATTTATGTTTTCCTAGAATTTGTCATAAATAAAAGAGAAGAGCGTATTCTTTAATGTTTGCTAGAAGCTTCTGAAGAATAGCAACAATTTGGGGGCTCAGAATTGGTGTCTGAGGCAGATTAAATAATCTAGAGTGATCACGATACTGCTAGCGAAATTAACGAATAGTCTGAACATTCAACCGAAGCGTCAGACAAAGATAAAGACGTATCTCTGCATCTCAAAAATGGCAACAAAATGCAAAATGCGCAAAATTTTTATGCAGCGATCACTCTAAGAAATATTTTCAAGAATTGATGACAGTAGTTATAAGAGTCCCTAAAATATTATAATTTTTAACCTTAATCTCACCATGTGTACACAATGTCAATTTTTGTTTTTGGTTTTAATTTAGTTTTTTCTCTGTCTAAGCAGATTTCAATTGTGTAAGTAATGCACTTTCAGAATAAAATAATATTACTTATATCATTATTTAATAAATATTATACAATAAATACAATTTGGGGTTATTTGAAACCCCGTGGGAACCTATATAATTTCCTTCGTGCAAGTAATTAAGACGACTCTATTCGCTTTAACTCCCATACTAGCGCAGTTCACTTATCATATCCTTATTTATAGAAACTTACTTGCTTATTATTTTTTCTTTTTCAACATATCCCATACAATATCCATGACGTGAAACTAAAACATTTATCAAACTCAAATACATACAAAAGTTACAAGCGTATAAAAGTCCTGGTTTTTACACATATTTTGATGAATGTTAATGTACCGTAATGTCCTAGAAGCGATACAACAAATCAAACAATTTTAGTTTCACAGCATAGTATAATTTATACTATTCAAATATATTTTTGCTTCATTTCGATTTTTGGGATATTTCTCCTGAAATCATAGGAACCACCAAAACCATTCTCGAGTTTTTTCAAAACATGAATGTTGTCTCGCGTTAGTTTGCCTCTCACACCGTGTTCGGTTAGTTCGGGCCAACCAATAACAGTCGGTCAGTGCTATAAAATCCGAAGTTGAGTGTACAATGAAATAGCAAGCATAGCGATCCCGTACGCGACTGACTTCAATCTGCCGACTTCATAATTCAGCCCAATTTATTGATATACATCTCCGGAATCAACTTATTTAATTTTGACAACTTTTAAAATGTCAAACTTTGGATCTGTTTTGTGTTTTAATTTATAATTTTTATTACTTTTATTTCATGTCCAGCTGTGAACTAACGCCATGCCGGGTGATGGATGATGGAATTTGTGTACACAATATTTGTGAACTTGATGAACGGTGGGCGAAAATGCCCAAAAAGTGTGTATTTGTGCCAGAAATGAATCCCCGAGGGGGTGTTAGAGGTGTTCCGGGTGTGAACGGTGAAATGCAAGTCACAGTCCACACTCGGCACACCCGCGTTTCACCGACGATTGATTCACCAACGTGATGGTTGAGCCCTATCGCCGTTCTTCAGGCATAAATACACGCTTTTTAGGGCATGCAGGTTTCCTCACGATGTTTTCCTCCACCGGTCAGCTAGTGGTAAGCATGAAATACTCTATACATAAATTCGGAAAAACTCATTGATTGATTGATTGATTGACTGTGTGGCCAGCGTTCCACTCCTAAGCTACCTTCGCTTTGTGCCAAAGAGACGGCAATAAAGCTTACCCTCTATGCTAGAACTTGAAAATTGTCGGTAAAGAGAGGGTGTATGATTTGACTGTTCTAATTACAGTACGCACGCAAAAAAACCCTGATCTCTTCAACAATATAATATGCTATGACGATGTGTATCGACATTTCAAATTTACTACTTCATTTAATATTTTACTTGGATCAAATACTATACTTACTAGTATCTCCAGGTCTGTAATGATGTCGTGCAGGTCTCACGATGACGTCACGCACAGGGCCCAGGAGTCTGATGACGCTGTGACTCCTGGAAGTACAGTCGTCAATACCAGCACATCCGACGGTCGTGTGGAGTGTGCAATGCGTCGCTGGAGACGACGGGATCTTTAGCAGGATGATGCCGTAATCTGGAACAAGGCGTGAAAGGTCTGTTGAGTGTTCTGGCCTTCATGATATTCTGTAAAATATGCGTCCTACTTGTCAACGATAAAATGGCAAGATTTCCTCAGTATTTCAGAACATAAAGCACAATTTTGCATGCCTAGCTCTAACTAAGACTCATTGGTCAAAAATGACACTTATTGCAGACGGTCAAAAAGTGAAAACTTGCATATTTTGGTCATGTATTGATGAGACACGAGAGATACGAACATCTGCAACTCATTATAATGGGCAAAGATGAGGTAATGATTGGGGAGGCGCTTCAAGAAGAAAAAGCATTGCACAGGCAACTTGATTTGAAAAATAGTTTGCAATAACTACAATGTGACTTTGTTGCAATGTAAAATATATATTTTGTAGGTAGAAGTAAATCGTCACTTTACCGTGGTTTTATAGGTTTCGTCATTTGAATTTCAAAGTTATTTTCGACGACTTAAATAACGTCTTTTATTTAATTTAACTTTTACCTTCATATTATTTAGTGAAGTTTTTTTTTCGAATGTATTATTCTATAATTTTGGTATAATTTTTTTAGTTCGTAAGTAAGTAAGTAAGCAATTTATTTCAAGCCACCACACATATGATAATACAAAAATCATAGACAATGATGAAACAGATACATAAAAATGAAATAATTTTACAGACAGATACAAGAAGGTAGTACTCAGATTTAAATATTAAACCAAATTAAAACTATGATTAAAATAATTCGGTGGCAAGAAAAGGGCATTATTGTGAGCATATTGCTGCAAAACATTTAGCTTTGCAGCACTGACAAATTCACCAACGTGACAATTATTTATGTATATACTATCATATTATATGAATTATTCGATAAATAAAGTATATTTAATAAGTATTCGACCTACAAAAGAGATGCTTTTCAAGTCTGTATGTACGTATGTATGTTCCGTTTTAACTCGAGAACCGCTCAACAGATTTGGATATGGTTTTCCTTTATAACATCATAGAGACCCTGGTCAATATAACGCTAAGCCGAAAACGGCGCAGAGATTAAAAACGCGGGCGGAGCTGCAGGCAAAGGCTAGTCCTATTGTAAAATTTATTTTTATTTAACTTAGGCGGCGTGTTTAATCACAAATATAACTTGCTTGATATTTGCACTACATGATAGATATTTTATAGTTACAGAAATAAAAAACCGAAAAGCAGAGATAGTTGTCGTCCCAAAAACCAACTTTCACTAGGGGGCCAAATTTATAATCACAAAAAAGCTGTTTCATACAAGGCACATTACCTACTTGACCAAAATTTAAAGAATAAAAAACAAACAAATTGCAACGTATCAGCAAAAGTTCGATTCAATCGCGACGAAGTAGTAAACTTTAACGGGCAGGATTTCCACAATTTCCAATCGGCACAGTTCCGTTTAAACCTCAATGAGGCAACAAGAGTCTTCAGTTACGATAATAAAAGCTTTTGGAGCGTCTCCAAGTGCAGAAAGATGGTGAAGAGTTCTACCAAACGTTCGAACACTTCAATAAACTAGACGGCAAAGGTACACAAGTTTTATTTCTTTAGGTTTGCTATGTTCTACAGAAGTAAAAATGTCTTTGCTTATGAATAAATC
This sequence comes from Ypsolopha scabrella, assembly GCA_910592155.1. Classification (NCBI taxonomy): domain Eukaryota; kingdom Metazoa; phylum Arthropoda; class Insecta; order Lepidoptera; family Ypsolophidae; genus Ypsolopha; species Ypsolopha scabrella. Next base: position 7,933,190 of record OU342968.1, on the reverse strand, counting down.
TTTTCATGTCCAAAAATTTTATGAATATTTAAATAAAAAGACCGGCCAAGTGCGCGTCGGACTCGCGCACGAAGGGTTCCGTACCATTATCTATAAAAACTGCAAAAATATAATGTCTGTTGTATGGGAGTGCGCAGGTCCAACTCGCACTTGGCCAGTTTTAGTATTTTTATGTTATAGCGGCAATAGAAATACATCATCTGTGAAAATTTCAACTCTCTATCTATCAGGGTTCATGCATTATCTATAAAAACGGCAAAAAATCATGTCTGTTGCAAGGGAGTGCGCAGGTCCGACTCGCACTTGGCCGATTTGCCGATTTTAGTATTTGTTGTTATAGCGACAACAGAAACACATCATATGTGAAAATTTCAACTGTCTAACTATCATGGTTCATGAGATACAGCCTGGTGACAGACGGACAGACGGACAGACAGACGGACAGACAGACAGACAGACATCGGAGTCTTAGTAATAGGGTCCCGTTGGTTACCCTTTGGGTACGGAACCTTCAAAAAAGAACAAATAATTTGATTGCGATGAGCCATTTTCAGGACCGCAAGCTTTCAGAATAAAATATGAATGGCGTCATTGTTACAAGGTGAAATAAATACAGACTTACATATATAACATTACAAGTGGAAAAGGGCTTTACTATGTCTTGTATTTATAAATAATTTCACAAACACCACCACCACTGTTTAGCTCCTTTGGCGTATCTAAAACTCGAAATAACCGCTTTAATTAAGTAAAAAGTACATGCATGAGCACCGTTACAAATCTCGTTAACAGACCATCTGCAAAATAATACGTGAAGTACTGTGAGTAGGTAAATATACTCGTATTCATTTTGCTATCTAGGTAGAAGGAAAAAGTTAACCTAAGGCGCAATATGTCCATCGTACAACGAAAGAGATAAATATGTCTGAAAAAAATGCGCAGCCGAGTAGTGCGGTGAATTAAGAAAAGGTTGGATATTGCTGTTTTTTAATGAATAATATTTAATACAAAATCAAAAAAGAGCGTTTAAAAAAACGCGTTTTAGATAATAAGTTTATATAAACATATCAGTTATATTTATATTTTTACTTTATTATTTTGAGCAGACTACTGTTTTGAACTGAAAAAACAGCCTTCACTTTGCATTTTTTATCCATGCAGCGAATTTTTCTATATCACGTTTTTTGGCTTCGTTATCGTCATGGAAAAGGCCTCTGTATAACATGTTTCTTTTTCAGATTTCTATCTACTGAAGTAGTAGTAGTATGTGAGTTCTACTGTTTTAAAATCTAATTTTTTACTATCTATGTCGTCTAGGCTCTAAAAGGAAATCAGGCCACAAAGGGTCCTCAAAATTAACATTTCTCAAAGCGTACCCTATTAACTTATCCTCTTAAAACCTCATCACTTAGCTTAAAATACTCAAAGTTATCCTATCTATTCACAAAGAGTACTTAATGAGCCTGCACAAGCCTAAAATTTGCGAAATTGTGTGTGGCTTGAAATTTAAGCTTCAAACGTTAATTGTCCTCAATTTGGAGATATGCCACTTTGCTCTGTGGCAGGATTTCGTTTTAAGCCTGTCATTTACTCGTAGAAAGCAGGCCAAATGGAAATGTTGTTTCGGTAAATATCTGGCTGCAGGATTCAGGGATCGACACGACGTAAATCTCCGATGGGGTGTCAGAGGTGTTTCTGAGTCCATCCATCAGCCATATATACATAGGCCTTTCCAATATTTTGCCACTCTTGGCGGTCCTCCATCCTCCTCAGCCAGCAAGTCACACTCACGTTTATCTGACGAATTTATTACATCTCAGTGTGATGGTGGTGAGTCTTATTGCCGTACTTCGGGCACAAATGAGGATCAACAGCATCACGTGCCTTCCAAAGCACGCTGACTGAACACGCGGGATTAGTGATCCAGTACTCGAACCACTAGCTAAACCACATCCATCCATCCATCAGCCTGTTTCGTCCACTGCTGGACATAGGCCTTTCCAGCATTTCGCCACTGTTGGCGGTCCTCCTGGAAGAAATGCCCATACTCACACACGCTGGGCAGGGTTGGTGAGCGCGGTGCCGAAACCCTTGCACCAGTGACGCCGCTGCACATCACCAGTCTGTTTTATATAAGCCCCGGCAATTGGGGATGGATATATCGCCATGTATCGGTCCCAAGCAATGGTGGGCCGCCTGAGCTTGCCTGAAAGCTGTTCTCTTACTCTCCCACGAATAACTTCGGGGGAATTTGCGAGTAAGATGGTGGTAGCTCCACAGTCGAGCACGGCATCAGCTCTACCACCTAAAGACCACATAGACGCTCTGTTTTAATAATAAAATTCAATTAGGTAAACTAAAATAAAATAAATAAATATGAATGATTATGTGAATTTTTCTGTCACACTAAAACCAGATTTCAGAAAAAATATATCTTTGGATAAAAAATAAATACCTCTAGTAGATGTTGTCACAGAAAATGAGCGTGAGATGTTATTTATCATGTCCAAAAATAAGTTTTCCTTCATCCATCCATCACCCTGATTCGTGTGCTGGGTACTGGGGATTTTCCAAGATTTAGACATTCTTGGCGGTCCTCCTGAAAAAAATGCCCATACTCACACACGCTGAGCAGGCGATTTTATGAGCGCGGTGCCTAAAATGAAACAAAAAATACCGACATCAATCGGTCCCAGGTACGATTGGCCACTGGTTGTGCCTGTGATGAGGGCTGTCCTCTTACTGTCTCCCCCGAATGACTTTAGGGGCTTTGCGATTACCTTTGCTAAAACTACTACACTATAATATATAGTAGCACATACCAAACATACCACCTTTCTGTATTTACAGTTAGAAAAATTCGAACGCAAAACCCGAAGTACGCACTTACACGGTTACGCACGGCCACGCGTTACAGTACACCTTGTTGTACGATTATCACCTTTATACGCAGGGGAGTACGAACTGCCATGGTATATCGTTACGTATTGGAGACTGTACATGTACACTGAGCAAACAGAGTCACTCTGTATGTGGAATTTCAAATTCCAGATTGCTTTGGTAGAGATTCGCGTCTAATTCGTTTAGCCAATACCTTCGTGCGCTTGTCGCAACGAACAGGGATCGGGTGGAATACAGTACGGGTAACACAGGGGTGTCAAACTCGGTTTGAGACAAGGAACAAAGGGACAGTGAGCTTTGTCTTGTTTGCTTCTGTCTCGTCTAACGTTTAAGTTAGTTTTTGAGGGTTTACTGAGGATTTTGGAGGTTTTCATGCTGATTGCCTAAAAAAACCAGTCAAGTGTGAATAAGAGTCGTACCCTGAGGGTTCCGTTTACTATTTAAAAACACAAACTTATTTTACGAGCAGCTATAGATGTCCAACTTAATTTGACAGTTACGATTTATTACACTAAAATAAAAGGTTCTAAGTAAGTTGACTGATGGTCGTTTATTTCTTCTTTAATAATAAAATATAGCAATTTTTTTGTTTTTTCCTAGTCTTGTGCTATAAGACCTGATTGTGAAAGAAATTTTGGGTTTCTAATTCAACTGGAAGGTTTTCACGGTTAATCCATTTTCTTTTCGAGTTGAGTTAAAAGACTGATTTTTAACAGGTCTATGTGGCCGTAGACTTTTTTATAGGATGTATTAGTTTCAACTTGATATCTTCTGGGGCCCAAAAGGTTTTGACAGACGGACGGACAGAAAGACAGACAAACGAAAAACAAAGTGATCCTATAAGGGTTACATTTTTTTAATTTTGAGATACGGAACCGTTAAAATAGATGCTGTTGTGCCGGTGTATCATAAACTATAGGGTCACAAGACGAAATGCAAGAAAAGAAATCAAATTACAAGATGATTTTGCCCTAGAAAGTTCATGTACTCGTAAGAGACTTATTTGGCGAGAAGAAACTACAACATATATTCATTCATTGTAAATTTTTTTGAACTGCAGATTTATTGTTTTCCTGATTAGCTTAGTATGAGCCAACATTTCAACAGTCTTGCCTTGGTTTTGATTGCGTACTCGTCTTTAGTTATTATCGGGAGCAGTGGTTTTTGCTGCACATTATGTATTCGCGCCTCTAGATTATTTTTCTTTGAGTCGGTTGCTAACTGGTTGCCAAACATCGAACAAATAGATATACTATCGAATTCCGATTATCTAAGAATAAGTTCATGCTTAAACTGACGTCACAGTTCGTGAACAGTTCAATACAGACTGAAGGCACTTATAAAAGTTAAGTTTTTATCCTTTAACTTGTATTAATAATAAAAAAAATATTAATTTTCGAAATATATTTCGGCCCACTATGGGGCCGGCATATTTAAAAAAATAAAATACAGGAGATTTACATTTACGCAGCGCAGCCAAATATCGGAAGAAAAATTTAAATAATTTATAAAGCGTTTCCTTAAGCGTTCTCTCTAAATGGGTGGCAACCCTAGGCATGAAGCTCAATGGAGCAAATTCACGAGGTAATCAAATTATATCTCCGCGCGACACGAAGCGGGATTAGCTTCGGCTCCTTTGGTCTTATGCGAAAATTTCTGTCTAAATTCCCAATTGTGATTGCTACTGGGTTGGAATTGTCCACGTGGATAAGCACGGGTGCTTGGTTAATCCAAACATCGACCTTGATTGACTCATCAAGAATATATTGTGATTGGATATTTTAGGATAACCCTTGATTTTTTTCCTACAGCTATTTTTCATAACAATTAGTAGGTACTTCTTAGGATTATTACGTACTAGCTTTTGCCCGCGGCTCCGCCCGCGTGTTATTCGATTTAACGACATGCGTTTTTCCGGAATAAAAAGTAGCCTATGTGTTAAGTCAGGGTATAAGCTATATCCATTCTAAATTTCATCCAAATCCGGTCAGCCGTTTCACCGTGAAAGAGTAACAAAGATACACACATACACACACACACACACACACACACACGCACAAACTTTCGCATTTATAATATTAGTAGGATAGGATTATACCATTTTGGAATACAACCTGTTTATTACTATAAATTCAATTATTTTGTCACAAGAGACCGATATTTAATATTTCGATTACAAAGTCAAATGGAGTGTTTTCCAGGGCCCTGTTATTAAATTGGGCAATAATACCCAAACCTTGTTAACATAGAACACACCGGAAAGGTATCTTTTGCATTTTCGCCCTTGTCACAGTGTTGAAAGGTCCAATTTATTTAGTATTTTACGTAATACGTACCTACTGATTAATTATGTGCAATTATAATTGAGTGACAAGGGTGGAATGGAACTTGAACTATTTATACAAGAAAAATGGTAAGTAGTGTGCCTCCTTCAACAACGAGCGGAGCCGCGGGCAAAAGCTAGTTTATTATATTTACAAATTTGGATTTGTTTTTAATCATAATGTTTCCTAAGTTTCAACAAGTGCCGACAATTGCAAGGATAATTTTTATTGTTTTATTTATTGAACGAGCGAGCGAAGCGAGCAAGTTCCCCGAGTCTACTTGAACAATCCGGCGTTTGTATGTATGTATGAATGTTTGTTTGACGATAACTCAAGTATCGTTGATCGGAATGTCATGAAATTTGGCAGACCAGTAAATAAGGCACGAAGAATTTTCAAGTTCAAACATGAGCCAAATCGGTTAAGCGTGAATCGGGCGAGAGCGAGTTCATAATTGGGGCGAACTAGTTACTATATAGTTATCATAAGTACGTCTTCGAACTATATGCCATCGAGCTATGCATATTAATTTTTTATATCTATGTGGTGACCATATCGTAGAAATGACCGTTTCATGATCTGATTGGAAAAATCTAAAAGTATGAAATATGAAATTTACGAAAGACTCCTAACAAAAACTCAAAAATAGTTGCAACGACTAGCGAAGCGAAGAGGAACGTGTTAGGTAGATTGTGTTGTGCTGTGTGCTCATAAATAAATTCAGGAGCCGAGCGAAGCGGAGTGGAGCCAGGCGACCCCCTTAATCTTTGTGATATTTAATATAGTTAGATTCTACGACATGGCTACGATATTGACACCGAAAACCGAAGCAAAAATAGAGAATCGAAGAAATAACAATACAAAAGTAACAAGAATCTCAGGTACAAAACTACAAATTACTCTCATCTGAAACCTAGAAGCAAACTTTTGACACGAGAACAATGCCCTCCTCTCTGTAGCGGGAAAACCTTCGGCAAGGCTTTCTTAAAGTTTATTCTCACTTCCCGAGAGTTTGTTCTCACAAATTTCTGGACTCGAGAGCTTTGTACTGAACGATTTCTGAAACAATGCAGGCTGTTATACTATAAAAGTTCACCCATGTTGCGATTAGAGCTGTTAATAATAAATTTACTTGTGAACTCTTTTATCTTAGGATTATAATGTAATGACCCATACTATCCATATATCTATGAATCTGGAAGTTGAATCTGAGCCACGATCTGGACTGTTGTACTGTTGTTTTAGTAACATCGAGAATTAAAGGGATTAAATAAATTATTAAGCAAAAATATGATCTGACAACTGACTGATGATTTCCTATTTGGCGAAACAAGGTGTATGTACAGAGGCTAACAGTTCAAGTTACATGTTTGTAAACGATTTTAATAGCTATGACCATTGATATAACAGTAGTACATTATTGCAAAGGCAGCGAAATAGGCAATTGCAGGTCGAGTATGAGTTTGAAGGCGAGCCGCAGGCGAGGACTTCAATGATACGAGACAGGCAATTGCCATTTCGGCCGAGGCATATATAGTGCTTTTCTTAAAAAAAGGTCGTTGTATCGCCCATAATGTAGATGGCTTTTTAGTTTTAGCAATTTCATTGAAATACGCCAAAAACACTGTTTCGGAGAACAATTTTGCATTTTTCTCGTTTTTCCAGAACATGAAATTTTCATATATTTTCATATATTTTTCTTTTGATTTCGCTGGAAGCAGCTTTTCCATCGCTAATTTAGCTTCCGATCTTAAATCTGGTGGAGTGCAGTCAATGTCCGTTTCATTTTCATTTTCAGAATCATTGGAACTCATTTTAATTTATTATTAACCAAATAAAAACGAACTCCGCTTTATTGTCAATTTTTTTATTTTATTTTACAGTTTGTGCCGAAAGGTAAACGCATCTTTGGCTATACAGCGACGAGAACGCAATGTGTACGATAGACGAAAGAGTTCCAAATTCAAACAGCACACCGTTTCATACAACATTGCCGGTGCGCTCTTCGTTCCAAATTCAAAGAATGCCACGGGAAGTGATTTTGGTTTTTCAGTCTACGTAAATAATGATACTTCGCGTGTTCTTTATTCAAAAGTAATGATAATATTTCCGCGATGAAATTTGATGGACCTCTGTTTTAGACAAGCGCCACCGAACGGCAAAGATAGAGAGACAATGCTTCGACAGTGGCGTGAGCGAGACAATAAGGTAAACAAAACAGGCCTATATTTGCCGGGCATCGCGCGGGAAGCGGGTTACCGCATCTTCCTTTTTGTTTTATCTAAGGCTATGACAACGCAATAAGAACTGCCAATAGGTAAGTAGCACCGAACTACTACAAATAGAACAATAAACGCGCTTGAAAATTGACGCCACTAAATAAGTGCCACGGTGGGGATGTGTGCGTAGACATAGGTGCCGCACGTCGTTCAGTCTCGTGATGTTGACCAATAATAGTGTTATTGTCGTTGTGTGCTAAGCGTCTGTAGTTTACCACAAAAGACACACAACCTTAAAAATGTGGGGTCACGTTTTAATGAAATTTTCTATTGAGATTATAGTTCCAGTAGTTCAATGGTAAGTAGCCTGTCATTCTGACATCCGTACATCTCTGATATTCCTTTAGGGATTCCCATGTCATGACAATATATTGTAATATTTTGCTTAGTTTAATAACACCAAAGGAGAATAGCCACTTGACAAGCCACGGCCCAATCCTTCACCATAAGATGAAGTAATAGTAGATTGGTAAGTGATCTATTGCACCCGAGATATTTGGGTGCACGAGCGAGCAAAGCGAGGCTAAAACTATTAATCGTATTTTTAACATTTTATTTACCTATTTTATGAAAGTCACATTTCTCCAAAATGATTTAAACAAAATAAAAAATAACAAAGGGAAAAGAGATTAGGCAGAAAACATATTTTCCATTGTTACGAGTATATAGCATTAGTGATGAAATAAAATACCTAACTGTTTTGTACCATCAGGCAAGTGAGATTTAAAATTAAAATAAATGTACAAATTGTGTAAATTATTAATCGTCTTTAACGTTTTTTAAATCTCATTTTTCCATAATAATATAAATAACATACAGTCTAATAAAATGAAAAGAGATTATGCTTTCCATTGTCATTTAGCCACACGAGTGATTTATTAGTTAGTGACTGTAAGGGAGTCTTATTTGATTTTTAAACTTACTTACCTCCCTAGGTTTGTAAATCGAATTTACCTCCCGCATTTCAAGGTAATTACGACTTACTTTCAGAGCATTACTGATGAAAAAGGATTTGTCAGTTAGTGGGGTCTTTGTCTGATTGTCCAGGGTGTGCCAGGCCTCTTTTGGAGTAAACCATGTTGTATCTTTGTTTACGTCACTCAGGTGTGCTTTTTAGGGTTCCGTACCCGAAGAGTGCCAAACGGGACCCTATTACTAAGCTTCCGCTGTCTCTCTGTCTGTCACAGGGGTCTACAGCTTCAATCGTAATATATAGAAAATTTAACGTTTCACAGAATATGTGTCACTGTGGCCTCTATCACAACAAATAATAAAAATTTAGATAAAAAAGTTTAACCTTGTGTTAATGATAGCGCCATCTGAGATAATTTGTTTGACAGCTTTTACCAACGTAATAGACGGCGTTAAGAATGGCTTGTCAACATTTTTGAACCGAGGTTCATTAGTATGATGATAGATGGCGCTAAGATCTTAAAGGCCGTCATTTGTTATGTATCATAATGTTTTTAGTTTTTATAAACTCCGACCTATAACTGATTCGCTTGAAGAGTGTCAAATTAAAACTTGAGAGATTTTTTTAATTATCTCATACAATTTTCTATAAAAATCTTCTATTCAATTTGTATTCACACGGGAGGAATAACTGAACTAAAAGTGCCTACATAAAATTAATTATGTGAAGCATCCTTCCGTAGATCGAAACCCAATTAAAAGTTGTTTAATGCGATTTCCTTTTATGAAATTACCCACCGAAATATTGTTAGCAGAAATAAGGCGAGGCTCACCGAAGAGTCAAGGGATTTTAGCTCTCCAGAATGAATTTATTAACTTCTTATTTTGTTTCAAAAAATACATTTTAGACTCGAGGTTTTGACTCTCGACCTCAATTTTTCTCCTCAAAAAAAAATTATATTCATTTTTCGGTCGGAAACTAAAATAAATATCAACAAAATGGAGACTTTGACCTTTTATTAGGAGATAGACCGAAAAAATTAAAGCTTTTGAATCTAAGTTCAGCATTGTTACTCAGGAAATAATTACGAAAGTATCTTCGGCGTCCTTAAAGCCAAATTCAATTAAAAGTTCTACCTTCAGAATTAAATTTCACTCAGGTCGCACAAAAGTAATAGTAACTTTATCTGGAACGAACAACAAGCTTTATCACAACAACGATACTCTTTCTATCTCTGTATTTTCATTATAGGAGTGTGAAAGCGACCAAAACGGGAATATAGAATAAAGTTAAAAGATTAAGATCTCGAATCTCCCGATAAGTTTAGGAAAATTGATAAAGATTTTTGATAGATGGAAATTGAAAGATCGAGATGGGCTTTGAGTTTAAATGAAATTTTCACATCAAAGCAGTCACCGAAAGAGCAAATATCATTAAAACAATTAACTATTATCAATAAAGAAATCTGTATTGTGTAGGAGCTACCTTTGAAAGATGTACCAAAGAAAGTATATTATGTCACCAAAAGATGGCATACACAGCTTTTTCGAAAAACTGAATTATGGCGTAAAGGCCAACGCATACGGTAGCATTCGAAATTATTAAGCTTTTTCGAGAAAAAAAGGTAAAACTTGTAATTTTTACGAAAAAGCGAAACTAGCTTAGGGATATGACGAAATATTTTACACGGATGAGACATTATTTTAATTATTTTTCTTGTCATTGCCGCGATGTTTTTGTAAAAATCAGGGACATACACCAGTCCATATTGGTCATCTGAATGAAGACCTAAAAATATTTGATTCAATTGTTTCTCCTTTCTGTGTTATTTTAGTACTAAGATATTATGAATAACGATTCGGAGCGGGCTCGTAAGTATCAAAATAACTCACAAAAGAGAAACAATTCAGTCAAATTAATTCTACGCTTTCATTTAGACGGCCAATATGAAGTGGTGTATGTCCCTAGTTTTTCCAAAAACATTGCGAAAAAGGTCAGAAAAATATTTAACATATTGCTTTTCAACAAAGTTGTCGTCGTCGCGGACCGGGCTCTTAACGTTCAATTAATACAACTTTTTCGAGGTTTACTGTATGGGTCCCCCTTGTATTTTTTTACATGTTTTATTATTTGTTGTGATAAGGGTCATAGTCACACGTATATCGTGAAAGTTTAAACTTTCTATCTATTACGGTTGAAGCTATATATCCCTGGGACAGACGGACAAACTGACAGACAGCGGAGGCTTAAAATAGAGTCCCGTCTGGCACCTTTCGGCAACGATGGGCCCCTCGGGTACGGAACCCTAAAAAGCGAACACTAAGGCCAATTTAGATACTTCGCTTTTGAGAAAAACGTCGTGATGTCGTCTACTTAAGTTTTTCTCAAACTTTTGTTTCAGACTCTCCTGACAGTCAAGTTGAAGTGTAAATTACTGTGATCATTGATTTATAACTTGTTATTTACAAGTACAGTGCGACTCCAAATAAAATGCGCACATAAATCTTTGACACTGTTCGTATTATCGAAAACAAATCGAATCGTAGTAAATAGTATTTGGAAACTAAGAGAAAATAAGAATCAAACTCATTTTAGAACATGATGTGCGAAAAATCGGAATTGGATGAAATTATAGGTGTCCTTTTGGCTGTCTACATTGTATGGGCATATTAAAAACAAAACAGTAGGCTATCTTCACAGAAAGTTACCGAGTGCGGCTAATATGTGTGCGTGCCAGTACGCATGAATCACAGCACACACGCAAAGGCAATATTTAAGGCGACACGCATTGGAAACTTTGGCGACATGGATCTCCATTTTTCTCAGCAATAGAAAAACATATGTAATTACTAATTTATATACTAGATTAAGCATTTCATTGACATCATTTTTCCCGAATGATGGGTTATGGAAAAATTTCGTTCCGAAAAGAAAAGAAAAAAAAAAGTTTCCATTTATTTTCCTATTTTTCTGATATTTTTCCTAATGTTAAAAATTCTCTGTGCTAAGAAAAAAAAAGATAATTACACTGAAATATAATCAACATTTATTCTTTAACGATTACCAGAGATCGGAACACGGGTGCGATTTAAGGCGCTACCAATCATAAAAATAAAATCCCGGGATTCCAAGAAATTTCTTACATGATTTGGAAATCCCGGGAGTTCTGAAGTCGAAAAATTCCCTACTACCTAACTTGAGTTTAAAAAAGGGTCTCCAAATCGTGTTTATTTGTCTTAGAAAAAATATTTAATTTTATATTTAAGTGCATTTTAAAATTTAAAACACTGAGTACCTAATATATTGGGAACAGAGAAGCGATCCCATAAAACGGTTTTTTTGGTAACTAGCTTGGAAAGGGCACCCAAAATTTAGCGCAGCGACTGCGAGCTACCCTATAAACTTTTTGTATGCTGTCTGCTAGAGCTTACGTTCTACTATCTTACTAGATAGCGCTGTTAACGAACTTTAAGTTATTCAGTTATTTATATTTACACGATGACTCGAAATCACGCGATACTATGAAAAGTAGATATGACTAAAAATCCCGGTATTTCTTACGGGTGCAATTACAATAAAAGTTAATAGAACTAAGAATCCCGAAATTTCCTGGTAATCGGTACTTTAGTAACGGATATAAATACATTACAAGGATTCCGAACGAGGGTGATTCTACTGCTTGTAATATACACAATCTTTTTCTTTAAATTAATAACAGGAAATGGTTACTAGCTAAGTAAATAAAACAATCATGTGATTTTTAGAGTATATTTTGTGATTTTTAGAGTGAATCCATAATTTCTTAAGTCTTAAATCTTAAGTGTGGCATGTGGCAACATCAAGATATCTCTTGTCCCTTTCCATTTTATAAAATAAAAAATATCTTAATGTTGCCACATGCCACACTTAAGATTTAAGCGAATCACATCTCTTGTCCCTTTCCATTTTATAAAATAAAAAATATCTTAATGTTGCCACATGCCACACTTAAGATTTAAGCGAATCACAAAATAGGAAGGGCCCAAAAGTATATTAATGCTGCCACATGTCGCTACGCGCTGTTACCTCATTTCCCTTACATCTGTGTCAAAGGGGGCGCTGTCGTCGCTTGGCTGAGGATATGAAGCCTTATTTTTTTACCCTAAGGATAAGACGCAAGCGAGGTTAAAGTGCGTAGTGACATGTGGCAACATAAAGATATTTTTGTCTCTTTCCATTTTATGGTTCGCTTAAATTCGTAGGTGTGATTCTGACTCATTCGCTTACTTCGGTTTGTCGAGTGCTGTATTTTGTCTGTGTGTTTTGTGCGATCGATCTATCTGTTTGACCCTTGCTTGTTACTTGGATTTTGGATTTCTCTACATTTGGCATTTTTGGCTTGGATAAACGGATTTCGATATTTTGCAACTGGATTGGATACCTTTAAAACGAATTGGCGTTGTTTGGGTGAGTAGATTTTATTAAAATCTTGTTAAGTTAGCATTTTTTTACCCGTAAAAAAGGATTGCAGATTATATTTTGGCAAACAGTAATTATTGTGTAGCGTGTGTGTAACAACACATTGTGTGTGTGTTTTACTTGACTCTTGCAAAATTGTAGTCCAGCAACTAGTAGGAAAAGGCTGCAAGAATGCAAGTTTGGTAATATTAGGTACTCAGTGTTTTAAATTTTAAAATGCACTTAAATATAAAATTAAATATTTTTTCTAAGACAAATAAACACGATTTGGAGACCCTTTTTTAAACTCAAGTTAGGTAGTAGGGAATTTTTAGACTTCAGAAATCCCGGGATTTCCAAATCATGTAAGAAATTTCTTGGAATCCCGGGATTTTATTTTTATGATTGGTAGCGCCTTAAATCGCACCCGTGTTCCGATCTCTGACGATTACTTAGAAATACTTGTGCAATTGGAAATGATGAAATTACGCCAGTGTAGTTATTTACTTTTGTGTAGGCTGAGGTTGAGGATACAACACTGATACAACACAAGTTTTAAAATATGACGATAAAGCAAGTTTCTCATGCACGGTGGTACATATTGTAAATCCTCCATATGTAACCTAGCAAAATGATATTTGCTTCGTTTCAGATATATTATCTACATCAGTATCTCGTGTATTTGCAAACAATAAGTCTTATGGTAGATTTTCATCAGGCTAATGAGTAATTGCTTAAATATTATTTATATATCGTGTTACTACTCATGCCTTTTTGTATAATTTTATATTCATAAAGATGTAAAGATTTTGAGTAAGGTGTGATTTTAATGATTCTTGGATTCTTGTAAAAATTTTACAGTAAACAATAATTTCTCCATTATACGTCCATTTATTTATTTTTCCGAAAAATAAATTGACAAATTTCCATGATTTAAAAGGATTCAGAAAATTACCCATCAGTAAGAAAGCGGAAATGTGAATACGGAAATACGACCTTTGTCGAAAACTGGCGAATTTATACAATATTTATTTTTTTTACTTATGTTAGTATATATTTGGCTAGGCATTATATTTATATATGGTCTATTCAGTTTATTTATCAACTTATTTATTAATTGCATTATGTAGGTATAATAATACTCTTATTCCAATAAGTCTTTTTATTTTATGCATGTGTATAACTTCAGTAGCCCAACTTAAATACAGTTTTTTATATATTTCCCGTATCATATTTATCATATCATAAAATATTATTTTTATACAGATTAGATTTGACATGTAAAACGTATACTTTACGTATCTATTTTACAAATAAACATTTTGAATTTTTGAAGATTCCTACGCTCATTATTTATATGTTACTTTTTACGTCCACATGACCATTTTACCTTGATAGTCCGGGAGGTACCGTTGCAAATACAAAAGTCATAGTAAGCCGGGTGATATTGACATCGATCGTAGATCTCACATGACTGATATGTGAATCGACCGTCAGCTGCTCAAGTAGCGGTGGGTTTGGGAGTTAGAGATTGCGAAAGTAGTAAAAAAAAGTGATAGCACCCTGGCTGAAACTTTTCTTACAGATAGTTGACATCATACTGAGCTGAAAAAAAATCGTCAGCTGACGCACTCTCGGTGGGTGTGGATGTGAGAGGCTGCAAAAGTGGTGAAAAAAAAGTGATAGTACGCCTGCTGAAACTTTTCTCACAGATAGTTGACATCATACTGAGCTGAAAAAAAATCGTCAGCTGACGCAATTGTGGTGGGTCTGGATGTGAGAGGTAGCGAAAGTGGTATAACTATCACTTTTTTTTTAGATCTATCGCAACCTCTCACATCCACAACCACCGCGGGTGCGTCAGCTGACAATTTTTTTTCAGCTCAGTATGATGTTAACTATCTGTGAAAAAAGTTTCAGCCGGCGTACTATCACTTTTTTTTTACCACTTTCGCAACCTCTAACTTCCAAACCCACCGCGGGTGCGTCAGCTGACAATTTTTTTTCAGCTCAGTATGATGTTAACTATCTGTGAAAAAAGTTTCAGCCGGCGTACTATTATTATTATTATTTTTTACCATTTCTGCGGCCTCTCTCATCTACACCCACAGCAGGTGCGTCAGCTGACGCTGGGTTCTGTTATTAGCCATTCCAGATCTATTGAAAAAGATGGACATCAATCGGCGTAAAATCGCTCCCTAAAATGCAAACAAGTTTATGCGAGCAGCTGACGCATCTTCTCCCCTCCACTATGAAAGTCACGATTTTTTTTTAGCTTATTATGGCCTCAGCTATCTGTGAGAAAACTTTCAGCCGGCGTACCGTTACTTTTTTTTTTGTTTTTACCACTTCCTCTGCCTCCCACACCCACACCCACCGCGGGTGCGCCAGCTGACGCTTGGTTCTGTTATGAGCCATTCCAGATCTATTGAAAAAGATGGAAATCAATCGGCTTAAAATCACTACCTAAAATGCAACGCTACCGCCCGGGCTATGAAGTATATTGGAAACCTGACACTTGTCATAATATGCCGTATTTTGTTTAGATAGTTTTAACCTTTCACCTTCAAAGAATTGGTAACTAATTGACCTTAGATGTGGCAACTTCAAAATTTCAAAATAAACAAAAATCGTTCAAAAACTAAACTATAGTTGTCTCTTGGTTGTCTCAAACAAAAATATGTCACAATGACAATTTCATAATTCACTTTATGAGACAAATGAAGAAATCTGCAATTAATAAGATAAGCGAAAAACTAGAGAAAATTTAAATCTACAAGAGCAACACTCCGACAAACAAACTGGGTACGTTCAGAATGTAGCGTGAATTTTTATTTAAAAAGTTTAAAACAAACAACGTTGTTTTTTAGTCGTTGTTGCGTGAATTGTATCATAGTGCGGAACCAAAATGTCTAACTGACTGGTAACCAAAACTTTTATCTTTTCATGGGTAAACGTCCAATTTTGTAAATTGTTGATTTAATTGTAGACGGTGTAACTTTTTATGACGACCGTACAAGAGCAAGTAAGTAAACAGTTTAGTAAAGTGTGAGATGATGGTTATTTCCTTAGATTTGATGATTAACTAAAGCGCGTTGGTTTGTGTTCTTAAAATAAAGTTAGAATAAATGTATATTTTACTCTTTTTGAGCCTTTATTTACAATATTAATATTGAAAAACACAAAAAAAATATATATACTAGCTTTTGCCCGCGGCTCCGCCCGCGTGTTATTCGGTTTAACGAAATTATTTTTTCCGGGATAAAAAGTAGCCTATGTGTTAAGTTAGGCTATAATCTATATCCATTCTAAATTTCATCCACACCCGTCCAGTCGTTTCAGCCTGAAAGAGTAACATACATACACACACACATACACGCAAACTTTCGCATTTATAATATTAGTGTGATTTACAACTTTCGATACATTTCGGTCCACGGTATGGGGCCGTCATCAGTCAAATGAAGGTATTTTCATGTTGACAAATAAAAAAGTAAAAAAAATAAAAAAGTGAAAGTGACAACTGTTATAAAAGTTTAGCTATAATAAAATAAAGTTAAATATAGGTACGAATTAATTTCTACACTTTGAATTTTCCAAAGTTGACGTTAGGCAGCAACATTATAACGTGCTTATTCATCCGATGAAATTGTAAACGAGGCAAAAAAAAACTAAGCGGAGCAATGAGCACGAACCGGCTACCGGGAAACCGAGAGATCTAGTTGAAAACTTTTTTATTTAAAAAATAAACGCAAAAAGAGAACACACGGATAACGAAGGCATCGGATGAAGCGGAGTTTATTTTTGCTATTTGACCTGAAAAGTTAAGAGAAAAATACAAATAAAAGTACAAAAATATACAGTCACGGCATGACACTCAAAGGGGCGTGCCAGGGGTGTTTATGAGTGAACTGTGACAGTCTCCACTCTTCACCCACGTTTCATCGATGATTAGTACATCCCAGGGATGGGTGGTGAGCCCTAAAGCCGTACTTCTGGCACAAATATGGACTCAACCACGCAGACTGAACACAAATGGATCCCTACGGGATTTGAAACTGTGACTTTGACTGTTATCCTGCGATTTGTACACGTTTCGGGCAAACTTGTTAGAGTGAACTTTATCAAGCTTTGTGGGATATTCCGGCAAGGAACACCCTGGAGTATTTCACATTTAAAAAATACGGTTGAATTGAAAATCTTCTCCTTTTTTGAAGTCGGTTATAAATCATAGTGAGCGATGGCTGCACTATTTATGTGATCAAAGTGAAAAAAATTCAAGAGATGATAGAGTATCCCTAGTACATTACCCTACAAAGAAAAAAAAATTTTGCTTGTTCTTTTTTTCGCCGTTCGTACAACCACTTTGTACTGGAAGTGAAAAAATTTATTTGAATTTTTTTTCCATCTGGAGTGTGATTAATTAACAATACATGATCTACCCTAGAATTATCTTCATTTATTATTGCAGGACCATTATTACCATATTTAATTATAACCTTATAAATTTAAATAGGCGTTGAAGTCTTTCCATCACTTTGGGACAGACGTTGGTAAAAATTTGACACTTAAATTAGCGTGATGCGATGACACATGCACCGGAATTTCCGGCCATAATATATCCGAGGGATATAAAGGGGTTCTTAAATGGTTTGAATAAAATAATATATTGTAAAAAGTTTGTTTGTGATGAAGTATGGCGCTGAGACAAGGGCTAGATCCACCGATTTAAGGCCGCTCAACGAGCTATGGAGCGGGCTATGCTTGGGGTATCTCTGGTGGATAGAATCCGAAACGAGGAGATCCGTCAGAGATCGAAAGTAACCAACATAGCCTGCAGAATCAGTAAGTTGAAGTGGCAGTGGGCAGGCCACATTTGTCACCGACATGAAGGCCGTTGGGGCTGAAAGGCTTTAGAATGGAGACCATGTACAGCAAAGCGTAGTGTAGGCCGACCTCGTGCCCGCTGAACCGACGACCTGAAGGACGTTGTGGGTAGCGGCTGGATGAGGAGGACGGAGGACCGACATAAGTGGTGAAATTTGGGATAGGTCTATGTCCAGCCGTGGACGAACACGAGCTGATGGATGGATGGAAAACATTTATTCATGGGTCTTTAAA
The DNA here is from genome assembly GCA_910592155.1 of Ypsolopha scabrella. Lineage (NCBI taxonomy): Eukaryota > Metazoa > Arthropoda > Insecta > Lepidoptera > Ypsolophidae > Ypsolopha > Ypsolopha scabrella. The sequence goes on along the minus strand of OU342968.1, from coordinate 7,915,215 downwards.
AACGAAAATACTCCAAATTGTGCGTACCAAAAACTTTTAAAGTGTCTACAAAATTTCATTTGTAATATCCAACTTAAGGGGCTCAAACAAGGCCCTGCTTAGTATGCGACCCTCAACGGAAGAGAACGCGAAATCTCCATAACTACGTATAAATGCAACAATACAATATGGTAACGTATTATATTTTGTTCGAAACACTTTACTTTTGCATAAAATTCAGATGAGATTGGCTTTGTTCGGACTTAATAACGACGACTTTGTATTCAAAGGCATTCGTTTCTCTGTTCATTGAACGAATAAAAAGCGCTTAATTTTTTTTACTGTTCGAATGCAGAAGAAAAACCTGGAGAGTGCTAGCGGCCGCAAAAAAAAACTGTTACTATTTTTCCACGAACAACGTTTATTGAAAAATCACCTGTTGTTTTGAAGTACGCCTTTATACAGGCTTTGGAAGAATTTGCAAGTAATTCAAGAAATTTGTTTGAAATTTAATAATATCCAATTCGGATCTATGTTGCATCAATAAAATTTTTAAGTTTGTTATTTGTTGTTGGAGGTGAATTCAATAAAAATAACATAACAACCAATTACTTCAGAACGCTAAGTACGAGTTGCCATCGAATGACTTTACTACCGCGTGAATAGAGTTGAGCTAGGTTTCCAGCGCGTGTTTTGTCCTACACACTACACCAAAACGTCTACAGAGTATATTGTTCCGCTACATATTTGTGTTTATAAGCCCCGTGTCTCCTGCATGCTTATCAGTAAAAATGTGTAGCGAAACAATTTTGTGTACACGTTTTTGTTTAGTGTGAAGTACAAAACGTGCGCTGGAGACCAGGCTTAACTCGATTCACGCGGTAGTGATGATGATGATGATGTCCTGCTCGACGTATCCGTCGACGGCGCGGCGACCCTTATTGCTTCCTGGCATGAGCTCAGATGTGGCTGGAAAATCCGAGTTTCGTCAAAAATATTCTGTTACATGAAGTACAGTGTAATTGTCCACTTGAGTTGTACGTGTAGTTGTATGTGGGCTTTGGTCTTGTCTTGTCAAGTCTTGCGTTGTCAGCGTTTAGCGTCGAGGGCTTCCAGTCGTGCTGTTTCAAAGTTTTTGGTCCCTGCTTGCACGCAGTAGTAAAGTCATTCAATGGCATATCACCTACATCTACATCTTTAATTTATAAATTTGACTCAAATATCACAGAAATAATTCATAAATCACCTCTACAGATTTTCAATAAAACGATATCACGAATGGCATTAAAAATACGACCGGAACATCAGGTGTTAATGGCTCAAAGTGATTGCTAATACCGTCTCAAAGAAATGTGATTTCCTTTCTGTCTGCAGTTGCGTCTAACGAACCGTACAGCAGGCATCCAGTTTTGCCAACACCTTCTTGAGAAAGTGCGCTGAATTATTCCGAAAATGCGCTAGATTTTGCAATGCATGAAAAGTAGGAAAATTCAAGGGACCTTTTAAAATGTATGAACATGTAAATCAATAGACACTTCATTGTAAACGACATGCAGAATTTTAAACATTTGGGAGAAAATAAGAAGATAGCTCTCAAACTGAAACAAGAAGGTGGCCCACCATGCCTGGGGCCGGTTGGGCGGTATATTCATTTCCAATTACAATTTTCAAAGGTGCGAGGTTTTCGACCCGCGATGTGTGAGTATTTGCATTTCTCCCAGGACCACCAAGAGTGCCAAAATCTTGGAAAGGCATATATCCAGCAGTAAGCTAATAGATGGATGACTGGATGGATAGGGCAGAATGAACAAACCTATATGTAATAAGTAACTACGTGGGACGCACTATAAGTTTCCGGAATGAATATGAAAAAATACTATTAAAGGTATAAAATTAATTTATTGTTTTTCAAAATAATCTCCCTTGGCGTCTATGCACTTTTTCATTCGATCAAACCAGTTTTGAAAACTTTTGTGCCACTCCCCTGTGGTGACCTCTGAAACGTGTTTTTCATACTCCTCGACAGCCTCTTCTGGTGATGAAAATCGTTGACTGCGTAATTGGTTCTTAATTTTCGGGAACAGAAAAAAGTCACAAGGTGCCAGGTCGGGACTGTATGCAGGATGACTCATGAGTTCTACATTTTTCGTCTTCAAAAAGTCGTTTGTCTGTCTGGCCGTGTGAGAACTAGCATAGTCGTGGTGCAGGATGATACGGCGTTTACGGTTATTTTTACGGAGTTCGTCAATAACTTCCGGCAAACAAATGGTCGTGTACCAGTCACTATTCACGGTACGACGATTCTCTAAAGCAACAGTAGCCACGTGTCCAGTTTTATTAAAAAAAGAAGCAATCATCCGCTTAGATGCACTTTTCACGCGCGCCACTTTGGTTGGTTTCGGCTCATCTTGAAAGACCCATACGCTCGATTGCTGCTTTTTTTTGGGATTGTAGCAATAAATCCATGTTTCGTCACCTGTTACTATGTCCCACACCAAATTTGACGCACCTTCGTTGAATCTGGTAAGCATGGCACTGCACCAAGTGACGCGGTCCGTTTTTTGAGCCTCGGTCAAGTTGTGTGGGATCCACCGCGAGCACAGCTTTCTCACACCCAAATGTTTGTGTAGGATTGATTGTATTTGACTCATGCCTATTTCTAAGGATGCGCGAATTTCATGGTAGGTCACATGCCTGTCTGTTTCAATCATACGGCGCACAGCATCGATGTTTTTGTTGGTCACAGCGGTGGACGGCCGACCATCGCGAGATTCGTCACTGAGATTGATACGACCACGCTTGAATTCTGCAAACCAGCTATAAACAGTCGTCTTGCATGGTGCTTCATTGCCAAAAGCTGTTTCAAGCCGAGCGATGCTCTGTTGAGCTGTCAAATTACACTTAAAATCGTAGAAAATCATACTACGAAAATTTTCCCGAGTTAAATCCATGTTGATGCAGACACACAATTTTTTAAATGGCGCCACAAGGTAAAAACAGAAGGCAGTCAGATGAAACAAACTGCATTCTACAGCCAAAGAGTTCTATTTTCAAATGTTGCAATAAATTTTTAAATATTGTTTATGTAAGTGGCGAGTTCTGGAAACTTTTAGTGTTACCTATGTATCTAATTTTGACCTGTGTTGCACGCATACATTTTCGAAGTTTGATGTTCGAAGTCAAATAGTGTTCTAAAAAGCAGACTTTGCGATGGGAAAAAATTATACTATGCAAGATATAGAAACGTACCATTAATTTTGATATGCGGATATCAGTTCAAAATAAAGTAAAACGACCAAAATAATCAACTTTAGCAAACACTCTAAGAACTATACGTACCTATATTATAATGAAAGTGTGCACATAAGTGTAAAATATAATTTTCATGTACAATCGCCTGTAGTTCAAGCATCCTATTTGTTTTCAAGCTCTCATTTAAGGGTCCGTATAAGGCTAGATGCCCAACTTCAAATGAGCATATCACTTTGTGTAACTTAGTAAATCGGAATAGTTAAAATAATATAAACAGTAGACTAGAAAAAACGCAAAATCTTTAAGTAAAAAAATTACAAATTTACCTCTAAATTTCATGTTTTTTGAGTATTGAAGGACCTTCCTTAAATCATAAAGCCTTGAAATTTTTATTAAAAATAAGTAAACAAATGACATCGTCGGCTCATCTTAGAATATTTTAGAAATTGCATCCAGAAGCAGAGTTATTAAATAAAAACGCAGATTTTTGTGGGCGTGTGTTTCTTGTTGTTCGTAACAGCCATGGAAGAGAGCGCGCTATTGTAAACTAAAAGAGTTCAGTTCTGATTGATGCAAAATGAGGTGCCCAATCTTATTTTATATGCAGCCCTAAACGGTAAACGTCCGCAATGAAAATTGTGGCGTCCGTGCGTAATAGAAAATGTCACTTTTTAAAGGTTCATTACATAATACTAGATATGACGACCCGTACTGAATATAAATTTTACTTAATAGAAATAAATTTCTATATTTTTAAACATTTGGCGATTTAACCATCGCAAGGAGTTAAAAAAAAAATTGTTAAATTTTACATTCTTTACATCATATATACCAATGCCGAGATTGAGAGAGAGGCCAGATGGGCTCTAAACGTTTACTGAAGGCTAACAAAGTTAAAATCTCGCTAGAACAGGCCCAAAAGCGCTAAGTTAGTAATAACAGGGCATCTGCGCGCCTTGTGAGATGAACCGGAAGAATTGAGTCGTCGGAAACGTGAACTAAACGCGTCTTGTTATACAGCCTCGTTATATCGGTCGGGTTACATTGCGTAAAGCACTAATCTAATAAGGAAATTGTTCTTTGTTCTTCTTTTTTGCTCAAACATCTCAAAGTTAACACCAACAAGTAGTTTGCAGTTTACCTCGAAACAAATGAATAAAAATAAAAAAGGAAATAAGAGATTATTTTGAACCAAACATCATCCATTTAAAGGTTTATTTCATCTGTATATAAAAAATATTATTAGAGTGCATTAAAAACTAGCAAAGATAAATTAGAAACAAATGTAAATTCCAACCTGTGACCTCGCGCTAACCGACTGCGCCACGGAAGTACTTAACTAGACCGTTGAATTTTTCCACCATACTTGTCCACCAATACTGATACTTACCCAGACCATTGAAAACATAATGAAGTCTGAAGCAACACATATTGTAGCGACGACAGCGCCATCTGTTCCTTATAAAAAGGCGTGAAATCACATAACGCCCTCGTGAGCGTTCAGTATGTGTATTACAAGCTAGTTAGAAAAAATAGTTACAAAAATATTCGGTGGACAAGTATGGTGGAAAAATTCAACGGTCTAAGTAAGTACCTCGGTGGCGTAGTCGGTTAGTACGCTTGTCTTGATAACAAGAGGTCGCAAGTTCGAATACTGGACCGAAGAATTTTTTTAAATTCTTGTCCTTACATTTGTTTTTAATTTATCTTTTCTAGTTTGTAATGCACTCTAATAATGTTTGTATCAAATCTGCAAATCAAACAAATCGACATTTATTATCTTTATCTATGTCAATTTTGAATTATCTCTTCCAAGTGTCTATCAATGTAATTATCTAGTTTGATTTACCTCAGCTCGTTTGTTTAGTCCACTCTATTTAAGATCTGAGCTCTTGATTCATTAGCTCTCAAACACTCCCTGATTTAGAGTTATTAGATTTAGTGATTACGATAGGATTATATTTTAAATGTTTTTCTCATAATAAAAACATAATTTTATGAAAACACAATTGCCTTTTGTGTGTTAAAAGTATTTGAAATTACATAGTTTTATTATTAGCTGAGTAGAAATCAAATTTATTGGCTTGTGTTGCCAATGCGCGAGAAAAACGCGAAAAACCTCTTTAAACTGAATATTTTTTTCTTTCTCTATAGTTTCAGTAAAGTTTTTGATTTTAACTTAAAGCTATGGAATACAAAGAATAAATTCATATAAAAGGACACAAATGTTGATTGCTCTTTTAATAAAAAATACGTTTCTTTTTCATACTAGCTTTAACGTCACTGAAATTCTTAATAAAGATTTGAATTTTCCCGACTAAAATGCAGCAATTAATGCAGATAGTGCAAAAATGATTGTTATACATTGCAGAGTAAAATGCAGTATTATTGCCAATTTACTGCGTTTTAACTGGTATTGTAAATAAAATTGATGCAAATTTTATGCGGTATTGCTATGAATATAACATTATTTATTATAAAAATAAAACAAAACTTTGTAAAAAATATCAATGTTTATATTTTATTAAAGTTACTTACGTGAAAACTATTTTATTATTTTGGTATTTTTTCTGAGATGAATGGCGCAATTTGTAACATTTAAACTGTTTATTTATTAAGAAAATAAATCATTATATTAATATTTAAATTCTATGATCACATTAAAAAATTCTGCTCTTTCAGTCTTAACAAAACAGGTAGGTCTGACAGATGACCTACCTGTAATGCTAAATGCGTAATGCTAATCATTACGTCAGTCCAAAAAGTAAACACTAATAACACAGGTAGGTAACTATAAAAACTTTACGTCAGTTTATTTAAAATTAAATAAATGCTCTTTTTAGTAGGAACTACCTACAAAAATTAAACGAAATTGTTCTTCAAATAAAATAAATACACTGAAGAGGCAGGTAACTATAAAAATTACATATGAAAAATTGGAAACTGAACTAACCATGGAAATAACATGTAAATATTTATTTTAAAACTCAATGTCATCAAAATCCGTCTCATCCGCAGCAGCAGAAATGGGTAATTTTTTCCAAAAATTTTTCACATTTTCTGGCATGATCGGCCCAAGCCTTTTAATGATCTCTTGCTTTCTAGCAGAACTTACTCCTTTGGAAACAGACCTAACGTCAGGATAACAAAACTACTAACTAAGCGTACCAAAATGTTGCGCTAATAGAGATAACTACTGCAATTTAGTCAGGAAAGTGAAAAATAATGGACGCCGTAACTGGATTACTGCATTTAAGTTAGTATTTGTATGAAAAATGTAAAAATATTTCTCACTTATTGCTGACTTAAATTTTTATGTCTTAATTATTTGTCATCATACTGAAACAATGATTAAATACAGTTGCGCTATGATTTTCTGATAAAGGATCAATATTCTGCTCAAAACTGGTAAAAATGGTCTTACTGCACTTTAGGCTCTGCACGGCATAGCTATACCAATTTTATGTAGCACTAATAGCACTTAGTCAATATTACAACCTAACAAAACCATATGTAACATGAAATAATTAATTAATTATTGAACTTTATGAATGGTTCAATGCTTGGAAAATCAAGCTATAGCTATTTATAGTTTAGTAAAAAGATAAATAAAATAAAAACACAATTTTCAATATATTTCGGCCTCTTTCTATGTTTCAACTGATGACGGCCTCATAGAACCAATATTTAAAGAAAATAAAAGACTAAACATAGCAATTATATCTTTATTTATATTTATAGATTACCAATGATAAGATAAGATTGATTGAAAAAATCATAAAATTGCTGTAGAATATAATATAAAGTGTAGAAAAAGATAGAAAAATACGTTAATTACTACCCGTACGGGTAAGCGTAACTTATCCAATCGAAATCGTTTTAGTGTATTTGAATCAAGAAGGAGATAAAGATATCGATACCTTTAAAAGGAATTGCCGATCACTCTCATCTATCGATATAACGTCTGATTTGTGATTACCGGCGTGACTTCGGCGGTGGAAGTCAATGAAATTGTTCGGAAAATGGTTACTTTTTTCTTGAAAGTCGACTGATTGGTACATTTTTAATACGATACTTTTTCTAATAATTTCGTTTTGTTTTTAATATTATTTAACTCAACTTTTGGCCTGATTATCCGACTTTCTCTTGTCCTGTACTTTCTATCTCTATACTAAAACACTGTTATTTAGACTATTAAATAAATTTATATAATTTTAAATACTTGCTGATTTAACCATCGCAAGGAGATAACAAATTGATAGATTGTGGTATAGAAAATCAGAAAAAACTGTTATTTAACATAATGATGATGGAAAAAAAGACATGATCTTGCTAAGTTTCTGAGCTAAGTAAATGGTGGAGTTAGGCATATATTTATATATGTAACGTATTAGTACTTAATACATGGATAGCTATCATTACCGTATAGTGATATGTTACAGACAAAGTGATTAAATAGCGATGATATATAATGGCTTAGTATTATATATATTGACTAAATTGTGTAGATAATCTGATAAATGAATTACATTGACTAGACATTATTCATAATAGCTAGGAGGAGTTGGTTAAAGTAATAAACACGGCCCTACTCGCTTCCCCCCCTCTCTCCTCATCTTCTCTTTTTAGTATTTGTTGTTACAGCGGCAATAGAAATACATCATCTGTGAAAATTTCAAATGTCTAACTATCACGATTCATGAGACGGTGACGGACGGACAGCGAAGTCTTAGTAATAGGATCCCGTTGGTTACCCTTTGGGTTCGGTACCCTAAAAATGCCTTTATTTTATTATTTAAGGAAATATTGATGACTAATAAGATTTTTGGGAACATAGAGGTTAATAGATTTATAGGTTACGGACTCCTTCGCGGCTGGCCACAAAACGACCATAACTTTAGATTGGACACTGACTTGGACTTGAGACTGGAAAATTAGCAAATGGACAGGCTTCTTTTCTAAATAAAATAATTATCTTTATTGATTCAGACTTTCAATAAATTTAAAATAATTATCTTTATTGATTCAGACTTTCAATAAAGTGGTCCTTCGAGACTAAAAACAACTAAAATATGGAGATACAGAGGAAGTTCAATAATGACGATGACCAACCACTCGCCGACCCTTCGAGGGAGAATCCCGACACGACCCTCGAACCTGAGCGCGTCTAAAGCGCACTCTAAAGCAAACTCTAAAGAACTTTTAGCACACTTACCAGAAGACAAGCTCGCACCGGGTGGAGTAAAAATGCTATCCAACGTCAAAGATGAGCTGACAGAACGTGTACTTGGTGTTAATTGGGACCCTGAAGTTGACAGCTTCACTTTCTTGCTAAAGTTTGGAGGTAAGAGACCGACTAAACGAGACGTCCTCAAGATAATTATGTCAGTATTTGACCCCCTCGGCTTTCTGCTTTACGTAACAGTGAAGGCACGCATGCTACTACAAGATATTTGGAAGTCGAAAATTGGATGGGATGATGAGATCGAGACTTGTCATTTTGAAAGGTGGGAAACGTGGCTAAAGGAACTGAACCAGGTAAAAGACGTTAGAGTACCTCGCTGGCTGATGAATAATAACTGCGACAACAGTGTTCCAGCTCAGCTACATGTATTCTGTGACGCGAGTTCAAGAGCCTTTGCGAGTGTAGCGTTCCTACGGCTTCGCATGACCAACGGTAAGTGGCATGTATCTATGGTTATGGCACGAGCGAGAGTAGCGCCACTTAAGGTATTGAGTATCCCACGACTTGAACTACAAGCTGCTGTATTGGGAGCACGCCTCGACCATAAGCTTAAGAGACATATTGGCTTACCCATTGCTAAAAGATTCTTTTGGTCAGACTCCAAGACTGTTTTGTGCTGGCTGAGATCTGACACCGAACGCTTCAAGCCTTTCGTAGCTCATCGTGTCAGTGAAGTTGCAGAACTGACCGATATCTGTAACTGGAGGTGGGTACCGACGAGCATGAATGTTGCGGATGATGCGACTCGTGACACTGTCATAGGCGATAACCAACGATGGCTTTTCGGTCCTGAATTTTTACGCCAACCAGAAGACTTCTGGCCTAAAGAGGAGTCTAATGACACCACGCTTGACCCGATGGACAAAGAGGTAAAGTGGGCCTTCATATTAATAGAGGACAAAAAGGAAGCTCTACCAGACATCACCAGGTTTTCGAAGTACTGGCGCTTGATAAGAGCTATGGCATACAGTCAAAGATTCGTTAAAAACCTGAAAAATATAAATAATAAGATAAAAGGAGAGCTACTTGCGTCAGAAATAGTTAAATCTGAGTTACTCTGGATAAAATTAAGTCAAGGCATACACTTTTCTAAAGAAATTCGTTCCCTTAGTATATCAGGGCAGGTGGAAAAGGACAGCATGATCTACAAATTGACACCTTTTGTTGATTCTGACGGGATACTGAGGGTAAAAGGTCGAATAGATGCGGCTGTAGATTCGACATATGACGTAAAAATCCGATTATCCTTCACCCAAACGACAGGTTCGTTAAGCTACTCATAGACCAATATCATAAAGATGGAGCTCATACCGGACAAGACAGGGTTCTGAATGATTTAAGACAGAAATTTTGGATACTAAGAGGTCGCAATGCCGTAAAATTAGCTTGGCACGACTGCCAAGTATGCAAAAACGCAACAGCCAAACCGCAGCCACCCATCATGGGTCAACTACCACCATCAAGGGTTACGATAGCCTATCGACCATTCACTTACACAGGGCTTGATTATTTTGGCCCGATCACGGTTAGGGTTGGCCGCAGACATGAAAAAAGATACGTAGCTCTTTTCACTTGCCTGAGCGTAAGAGCCTTACACATGGAGATTGTGCATGACTTATCAATAAGTTCGGCTATAATGGCAATAAGACGTTTTGTTGCTCGCTACACCACACCGGTAGAGCTCTGGACTGACAACGCCACCACATTTAAAGGAGCCGATAATGAGTTAAAGCGAGCCGTGGAACTCATAGATCAAAGCGAACTTAATAGGTATGCGAGTACGCAGCGTATGACGTGGAAGTACATACCTCCAAATTCGCCTCACATGGGAGGAGCATAGGAGCGCTTAGTACGTTCTGTCAAAACGTCACTCAAGTTTACACTTAAGGAGAAGCACCCTTCTGACCAGACATTAGCCACCTTGCTTGCAGAGACCGAATATTTCATAAACAATAGACCCCTGACCTATGTTCCCCTAGATCACAAAGATGATTTGCCCCTGACACCTAACAACTTTCTACTAGGATCTAAATCACTGACGAAATATAAATCCTATTGGGTCATTTAGCGACGGAGATATGCTCCGACGAAACTGGAGAGAATCACAACGTTTAGCTGACCTTACGTGGAAACGATGGCTAAAATAATATTTACCAACGCTCACTAAACGAACTAAGTGGTTCGGCGCTGTCCAGCCCTTAAAAGTTGACGACATTGTCGTAATCGTCGATGACCAGGCACCTCGTGGCCTTTGGCTTTGGGGCATAGTGACCAAAGTATATGAAGGACCTGACGGTGGAGTGCGCGTAGCTGACGTTAAGACAAGACTGGGACAATACCGACGGTCAGTGGCGAAGCTCTGCAAACTGGACGTCCGCTCTGAACTAGAGTATTGACTTGCAATACTGGGGGCCGGGATGTTACGGACTCCTTCGCGGCTGGCCACAAAACGACTATAACTTTAGATTGGACACTGACTTGGACTTGAGACTGGAAAATTAGCAAATGGACAGGCTTCTTTTCTAAATAAAATAATTATCTTTATTGATTCAGACTTTCAATAATAACTGTACGTAAATAAGTTCCGAATCCAACTGGCAATTGGCAAGTTTTATTTAGTGATCTACAGTAATAAGACTTATAAATAAATAACATTCTTAATGTAAAGGTAATGTTTATTTGATTAACTACACTTCTTCTTACCGTGTGGGCTGCAAGACCTATCGGCCCGACAAGCTCTGGTGTCAAAGTTTTTAAACCGCCTTACGGCCTCTGACGTGGTTTATGCAACGACCACTCTACTAGAAAGTGGCCGGGACCAACGGCTTAACGTGCCTTCCGAAGCACGAAATCATCTTACTTTTCAGACAATCAGGTGATTCAAGCCTGCAATTTCCTAACCAAACTGAGAACAATTCACAAAGTGACTATCCACTATGTGTGTTCCCCGTAGGAATTGAACCAACGACCTCCGTGTTGAGAGCCTAAGGCTCTCACCACTAGATCACGGACGTAGTTAGTAGAGTTAACTAGTAAAGTATTTTCTAAATCACAGAGGAGACATCATGACGCGACCAACTCAGTTGTGAGGGCGGCCAAATGTAATGATGTTTCATTTCGCTATTACATGTAGGCTCCACGAAACTTGATTAAGTCGCGGGCGCAAAATTTAAATTTAAAACAATAGGCTTACAAAAAAAGTTGGATGGAGTTTCACTGAACCACTCACAGTATGTCTACTCGCATGTACGCGTGAGCCCGGCACGCAACATACGGCGCCATTGCTATGTTGTTTAAATCTTTTTTCAATAGTTCAAAATGAAATCAAAATTTTGCGAATAAAACACGATAGAAAATTTACCCTTATGGATTAATTTATTTTAGTGTGCTAAAAGAATTTAATAAAGTTTTAAGACCTTTGAGTTTTTCAACTACACAGGATCTAAAATCAGAACTATAAGTTTTATTTAATAACATTTAACAACTGTCCATTTGGAAATTAAAACCTGATCTTCCATAGAAATAAAAAGTAATCAAAACTAGTTAGGAGACTTCAATCTACTATTTCTTGTTTGCTTGTAAAAAGTCATTTACCTATAGTAATATTCTTATAACACATGTGGGTTTATTATATCACAATGTATGTTACATTTATAACTTGAAAAAATAAAAATAAATTAAATCTAAACTAAAAGAAAAAATTCTACAAACTAAACCTACGTACCTAAAACAGAAAAATCAAATTAAGTAAAAAACTTTTTTTAATTGTTGCCAAATGGGAGGGCGTCCAAGACACTGGCTGCGTTACCCTGTTGGATCGCTAGGTTTATGCGTTGTCCCTCAGATACTTGCCGGCCTTTGGGTCACCCGAGGCGTCTACAAGGCGCGAAGACATTTCGTGGAAGAGTCGACGCGGCTCTGGACCCACGGCCCTAGGGTTTCAACCCCAAACGGCGCAAATATGTAGCTGACTCCCGGGCTTACTAAAATGTGGGTTTATAAAATATTGCCACTTTGTGCACTCTACCATTGAACAGGGATCAATTTTTATCGAGGTTCTTATTGTTGTAACATAGCTATTAAAACCGGTAACAGGGAGTTTGAACTTTTGGAATCTGTACATATACACGTGAACCTCTTTCCAACTAGAATTTCTACAAAGACATCGATCCAAACACTACCGGTAGCTGAAACAAATTTTAACTGAAAACTTCCTTCAGAAAGCGAGCTTCAGAGAGATTCTGTATAAATATCAATTTGAGTTCTTCCGTAGGACTATAAAGACATTTGAAAACGTAGAATAACTTTAACTGCTAGCTTTTCTTTGAGGATATTGTTGTTTGAATAAGGAATAGGTAGCTTTGTATTCAAAACGAGGCTGTTTTGTTTCTCGGGCTTTCACAAGAACCTTCGTGAGACAAATATAACCATATATATATATTTTTTTAATATATTTTTATATTTTTCATACCACAATATTTAAGAGATGCTTGATTGAGAAAATATGGTTCGAAGAAACAGTTTTATAGCTATTTCAGAAACTCTTGTAAAAATTGGTAATTTGACAGTTGAGTGAGAGTAATTTAAAACATCATATTTTTAAAATGTATTCTGTATTTTTAACGGAAAATTTTATTTATCCAAAAACCGTAGACGAATAAAAAAGGGGACAATAAGGGGAAGAAGTCGCCGCTAAGAAACAACTGAAGCATAGCAATAGCGACGGCTTACACGTATGTGAGTGGATTTACTGTGGAACTATAGGCTTACAATTATTTTTTATAAAGAAAAATATTAAAATACATGCGCCCATCTCCTATAGTAAGAATACAAACACAATTCTTGGCCTGAAAATAAATTCATCTTTTCTTTATCGTCGCAAGTCGTAGGCGGCTGCAGTGCAGTCAAGCCGGACGTAACGCGCTTGACATTATCTAGACGTGGATAAATGGGACATTCTCCAGATTGTCCCATTGTTCAGTATTCAAAAAATCGGGATAAAATATACGATTTCACGGCGGAGGCTAATTCTTTACAAATGAGCTTTCTGCCTTTTGTGTAAACACTAGGGAGGTAACTGATATTATATGTCATAGCCTGATCATAGAATTGGCCATAAAATAACTTGAGTAGCCATGAATAGGCATGATGACTAAAAAAAAATTATTAGTCCGTCAGTTAGATTATTAGAAAATATTGGACACGTATTTTTTCTTTTTTCAATTAAACAAAAAATTACAGAGAAAAAGCGCGTCAAAAAATATTTTTTGATAATCTAAATAACGGACTAAATAGAATAATATTTTGTTTTCCCTGTGTACAAGCCTATTCTATCAAGAATTAAACTCCGCTCCGCTTCATTCGACGCAAATCATAATATGGTCAAATTCATTTCAATTCTACGATCAGATTGGCTCGGGTCACAATCTGTCATTTTATGCATTTACATTTTGATTGCAATAAACTACAACACCATTTTAGGTTGTTCGTTGAATGCAAACAAAATGCTATGCATTACATAATTTTCATGTGAAAACCCAATTATCAGTAAGCAATTTCTGCGAATTAAGCAGAATAAAGCATTTATTGCATACTTTTTATTCAAAAGTAAGGAAAACAACACTATGATGTAAATTTTGCACCGACATTCTGTTTTACCTCCTTAAAAAACTTAGATAAAATCATAGACATCATCCATGATAAAATGTTACATAGCCAAACGAGAAATAACTAAAACGAACGGTCAAGTAGAATAAGACTCGTGCCCTGAAAGTTCCGTAGGTACCATTCAAATAAATTAATTCTTAAATGATTTGTATAAAAATTACACACTTATCAGAACCTACAAAATGTATGAAACAAAACTGCAATATTAAGTTGGTCGAGTATTCGGGTGCGTACTATTAAAATCGGCTTTTTCAGTATTTGTTGTTTCAATACAGTATATGGCACATATTATACAGAAACGTTCAAATTACTAAACAGCTTAGAAAAAAAAATACTTCGCTTCTTTTTCATGTATGGGACTTGCCCTGAAAATTAATTTAATTTATTTTTAATCCAATGTTCGATTTTGGGTCAACATTTTACACAACATATACTTTCAGATCTGTAACTCATACTGTCTGCAAGCTAGAGACCCGTGACACACAGACGGACAGACAGCAGATCGACATTAATAGGGCTCCGTCTTGCCCTTTGGGTGCGGAACCCTCAAAATACAAACGACAAACGATAAGTATACGTTTAACCGTTTCTAACTGTAGTCAGGTATTATAGTGAGTAACTTTTGCCCGTGGTTTTGCTCGCGTGGAAGTGTCTTTCAACCTTTGTATCTTTTATTTGCGCATTAGAAAATCTATTATTGACAGTTTTCGGCTAGGTAGTTATTTTATTCACACCCTTATTAGCCTTCATTTTGTCCCTTCGATGATAGTAAACCGCATCTTAATCCATTGTTCTCGAGTTAAAACGAAAGATACAGACATAGAGACAAACAAATAACCCATGCCATGTAATATATTTTAGTTAAAATATAAAATTTACAGACACGACTTCAGTTAACATTTTGTTGGCAACAATAAATTGTTCTGTTCTGTACCTGTATTTGAACTTCGGTGAAACCCTTTGTGTAACCTGCACCTATGTATACGCTACAATCCTGCTTTGTCCATGCTCAAACTCAGTTGTCTAACAAAGCTAGTGTTCCAAACAAGTCTAAGTTATGAACTTATTCAAATTTACCATGCTGCAGCGTATTGTTCACATCTGATACAAAATTTACAACTGAACTTCCGACCAAGATTTAAATCTATTCGGAAACACGAACTTGGCAAATTCTCCAAGCAATAAGTGTCAATATATTGAAGAAATTACTTCTTCCAGTGTTGTGGGGATGCCATAAAATGCCTAACTTTTAGGGTTTCGTACCCAAAGTCTGTCTTGATTGTCTACACCTTCAACTGTTATAGGTAGACAGTTAAACGTTTTACAGAATACGTGTTGCTATAGCCTCTTTCATGGGCAACACAAAAAATATACCGGGTGTAAATAGACTGCTACCATTAAATGAAACCACATATTCTACTGACCCTACTGAACCACTTTTCCCGAGAGTCATTCCCGCGGACAGCCTTAGTTTAGAAAATAATTGAGTTCCAAACAAAACGTGAACCCTGACGCACCGACATATGGGCGAGGTTAGAGAGAGCGTTGACCTCAAACGGCTGAAGGTTTCATGGACGACGCTCTCTGTAAACTCGCCCGTATGTCGGTGCGTTAGGGTTCACGCATTGTTGTTTGGAACTCAATTATTTCCTAAACTAAGTGGGAAAAGTGGTTCAGTAGGGTCGGTAGAATATGTGGTTTCATTTAATGGTCGCACTCTATTTACATCGGGCATATTTTTAGCCCGCAACAAACAACAAATAATTTGACCAAGTGCGAACCGGACTCTTGCACTATATCATCTTACTAGAAAAACTTGGTGCAAAAAGGTTGACAAGCTACTCTTAGCGCCATCTATTACCTTTGTAAAAGAAATCAAACAAGTCATCTCAGGTTAACACATGGGACCTTGGTCTTGACTTTTATAACTTTTATTTTTTTGCTGTTCGTACTCCTCAAATGTAAAAAATAAATAAATATTTGTTCTCCAATGATTTCAAAGAGTTAAGTGCATCATGTCAGATTCAGTGCTTTTAATCACGACCTTAGAGACGCGTGCGAGGACTCAAGAGTAATCTGCCAACAATAATCCGAAGTAATCCTAACAAATGCCACATAGCAACACTATTCACATGTGCAAGTAACAAGTTTATTTTCTATTTGGCAGTATGTCGCCCATTCAATGGAAGCTGCTGGCAGCCTCGATAGGGTTTTTACTGCGGCACAGCGTATCCTACTATCTGGGACAGGATGTCGCCATTATTTTTATATCTATCGTAGCATCCATCTTACCTTTATTCGTCGTCCGCCAGTTAAGTTCGCTAGTAGAATTTAGATGAGAAACTTTTGGCCTCTTCGTTGAGCGTTATCGGATTGTGAACGATTATGTTATGTAGGATACTTTAAGGGTTATACGGTCATATCTTTTTGACATGTGGCTGACAAGATTGTTTAAAAAATACAGTGCAACGGCCTTGCTGGGCGTTTGCTATCAAACAGAGATGTTTGTATTTTAACTAGATTGATGAATGTGAAAGTAGATATGCTACAGTTAAAATCGGAAGTGCTAACAAAAAAAGCAATAATAGCCAGCGACAACGAGCGAAGGTTAGGTTGACATGTTAATACGTTTAGGAGCCGAGCGAAGCGCAGCAAAGCGAGCCGACTCTCGGAGTTTCGTATAGCACTAACTATTTACAACGGATTCTAACTGATTTCGGGCTTTAACTGTAACAGATACATGAAGTCTTTGCCTACCACATCTGCAAATATCATAATTATTATTCTAATACAGAGGTCAGTAATCATAATGTTTATTGATTCAAAATGATTAATCTGCACTTACTTGTAACCATCTGGCTGGCTGAAGTGAGCAGCTTGACCTCACTATCAGGGTCTTGCGTCTCTAGTCGCACGGTCACGTTTAGTGGGTCCAGGGCTTCACCAGCTCTGCCATGGAGGGTCACCAGCACCGCTGTGGTCTTCCCCGGCACTGCCACCTCAGGCGCTACCACTGAGAACCCTCTGTGGAAGGTAAATGTATGTTTTATAATTGGTTCGAAGGAAGGGTATGAAATGTGTTTTTGTTCTTCCGTTGAATAGTTTTTAAACAATAAGCTAACAGTTTTGTAATTTGTAACCACAAATTAATAGTCTTCATTTGTGGTCTATACGTCACGGATAAAATCCGAAGTCGGGTAAAGGCCAAAAAAAGTCAAAAATAGGTGCGACGATGAACGAAGCGAGGAGGAGCTTGTTAGGTTGACATGTTAATAAACATTGGGCGCCAAGCGAAGCGGAGCGGAGCAAGGCAACCCCCGAAATTTTGTATAGAATTACCCATAATTAAATCTTTAAAAACTAGCAGGGGCTCCTCGCTCCGCTCCGCTTCGCTCGGCTTCCGAATTTAACGATCAGAAGCAACCTATCACGCCATCTTCTTCGCATGACATTTGACTTTTCGTTGGAATACTATAGCAATTTTTTTATTTCATACTTTACCATATTGCCGATCAGATCATGAAATAATCAAACCTGCGAAATGGCCATCACCCTTGCATCATATTTATGAATTAGTGTACAAAACCGTAGCACCATAGCAACTCGTGCTACGCTAAACCGCTACAAGTGCTCCGTGCCTACGGCGTAGGCCATCGCTTTTGACACGAATCTGTTTTCACGTGCCAGAAATATGACTACTATTAGTCAAATAGTTATGTATATGTTTGAATAAATAAAAATGTATATGAAATATAAGTACCCAATTTAATATATTATTTATCGCGTGTATTTCGTATTATATAGGTAACTTATAGCAATGGTCAAATTTTCTCAATGTTAGTTTTTCAAGTGGGTGTGGATGGCAAAATCCAAAACTACAGGGAATAGCGAAAAATACTTAAACAAGTCTCGGGGCCAATTTTATGAAAATCAAAACTGCATTATTCGATTTTTGATAAAACAATTGCCCTACCCGGAAATCTAAACGGCCGATTTTCAACAAATAGCAGATTCCGATATGCTGTATTCTATGAAATGCTGATGTACATAAGTACTCTCGGCATGCATACTCTTTTAACAATTCCTAACTCAGCCATCCTACATTCAGTCTGCCCCTAGACTGTCCTCGTCTTCCATTCAATCCCACATTTATCGTACTAGACAATACACGACATTCCTAAAGTTTGGAAAAGAATTGTAAAAAAGTGGGGATCCGGCATACCCGTCTTTTTATACCATGGTAGCACGTATATTGACTGAATTTGTATCTTCAAAAGATAAAATAGGCCATAAAAGACTAATGCTCGTTTTCACTATGGTTTTGAGACGCCTAAATCAGACGCCCAAAAATGGAAGAGTTGCTTCCAATTGAAGAATTTTAACCAACCTTTAGGTTCTGACTGACTAACGGAACTTCTTGCAAATTAGGTGCTTATTGAAAGTATATAACATTAATTAGTCGTAAACTCATAAGGTTATGTAGACTTTTACGTAATTCTTGTACAAATCTGTCATCAATTCGACTGACCCAAGCCCAAGCCAAAAATATTTGTTTTTTTTTAATTGTGTCGATGGGTATTTAGTTAAATGAAAAGTATTTAATAGCAAAATGCTTATTTTTTCTACATTAGGTGTTACTTATGAAGTCAGCACCTTGTTTTTTGTTATAAAAAAACTCATTTAATTCGTCTTTTGCCAAACGAATAAAAAGCTCAAACTGTTTCCGCTTTTAATTGGAGAAGTGTAAAATTTAGTACGGGAAATTTTTACATCGCTAAATGAGACTACTTTCGATGTTTGTAGCAACTTTTTTACAATCTCGAATCAGAAAAAATTAAGTAAAAGGTTTCTTTTTCTACGTTCAACGAAGATACGAAAAGTTTTACCATGTTTTATTGTAAACTAGCTTTTGCCCGCGGCTCCGCCCGCGTGTTATTCGGTTTAACGACATGCTTTTATCCGGGATAAAAAGTAACCTTTGTGTTAAGTTTGGTATAAATTATATCCATTCTAAATTTCATCCACATCCGTCCAGCCGTTTCAGCGTGAAAGAGTAACAAACATACACACATACACACAAACTTTCGCATTTATAATATTAGTGTGAAGTGTGATGAGATAACATAGCCTTGTCTTATTTCACCACAAACGATTATGGACCGCGCTAATAAGTCACCTGATGTATGAAATAACAAAGCCTTGTCTTATTTCACCACAAACTTGATATTCCGCGCTAATTAGACACCTGATTTTTCAATGATACTGGATCTATCCTACAGGAACCATGCATTTTTCCGGAATAAAAAGTAGCCTATGTGTTAAGTTGAGGTATAAGCTATATCCATTCTAAATTTCATCCAAATCCGTTTAGCCGTTTCAGCGTGAAAGAGCTACAAACATACACATACACACGCACACACTTTCGCATTTATAATATTAGTAGGAAGTACGATAGTAGGATTCTCTTCTCAGTCCACTAGACTTACAAATAAAAATAAGTAGTATCTCTTATAGGGAGGAATCTTCCAATCGATAAAACTACATTGATGTTCACCATGTTACCTGTTCAACCCTTATCAAATGTAAACATTAAAGACCCATTCGTCTTAATAAAAATCCGTAGTGTCAGGAACTATACCGGTTTGCTTGTAGAGATAAATGGAATATGTCGTTTATTTGATAGAAATAGGAATATATGTGTAGAACAATACATTTTGAGTTATTTAGACAGTGTTAAAGTTAGACGAATATATGTCGTCGTGGGATGACGAAAGCTGTTTTTTCGCGAAAAAACGAATTATGGCGTAAAAACTGTCCCCAGTACCATTACGTGATCATAGGATATTATTATTTTTTGTTAAAACCAGGGAGATCGCCTCGCTATACTTCGCGTAGCTTGGCTCTCAAAATTTATTTACATGTAAGCCTTCCGCGCTTTTCCTCGTTTTGCTCGTCATTGCACTTATTTTTTACTTAACTTTCGCAATTGTTTTAATCCCGCTTTTGAATAATCTGCCTTTTCACCAATTATCGGAACAATTGTGTATGATCGCGTAATGGGTCAGAATTTATACCATAATTAGGTTTTTCACGAAAAAGTGGTTTGCGCGATTTTAAAGCGACCTAGAAATCAACCAAAAACGCAACGCCGGACTTTAATTTTATTTTCTCTTAACATACCTTCTTCTATTAAGTGATACCAAAATTTTTCCCCTTCTGAACACTCATATAATGAACTTCCTATTTTAAGAAATTTTTAAACTCCTGGTAGGTACCCTGTAAATGATATAAAAGTTTTCTGTAAATATTATAAATCATAATAATTACCTACTGAATGACAAGACCCCTGCAGTATGGTAACAAACCAAATATTAATAGTTTATTTATGTGTACACAACACAAAGATCTTTGTTATTTAAGAAAAACAACAAAAATTCGCCGCGAGAAAGTATATGTACTGATTGAACAACAGATTGATTAGTCACCTTAAAAGAGATCAAATATCTGACAACAATAAATATAAGAGCAAAATATGTCATCATCAACACGATTCTTTTCAAAACCCTATGTTACCAATTCTGCACTTAATACTTATCTTACATGATATACGAAAACATGATTTAAATATAAACACAAAATGAATTTCAAATTAACGTTTGCTGACGCACACTAACTTTACAATAAAATATCCATCCATTCATCCATCCATCAGCCTGTTTCGTCCACTGCTGGACATAGGCCTTTTCAGGATTTCGCCACTCTTGGCGGTCCTCCTGGAAGAAATGCCCATACTCACACACGCTGGGCAGGTGGGTTGGTGAGCGCGGTGCCGAAACCCTTGCACCAGTGACGCCGCTGCCCGTCACTAGTCTGTTTTTAATAAGGCTTGGCAATTGGGGATGATATACCGCCATCCATCGGTCCCAGGCAATGGTGGGCCGCCTGGTTTTGCCTAAGAGCTGTTCTCTTACTCTCTCCTGAATAACTTCAGGAGGATTTGCGAGTAATAAAATATAAAATATACCTACGCAAAATACAACACTTCAAAGAAACGTGGTTGTAAACCAACTGCAGTGCGTCAAATCTTCAAGACACGTGCGAAATACCCTGTTTGCGATTTCAGTGTACCGAATACAGAATGTTTGTCGTGAGCGTTCGTGCTGCCTTGTGTTTACTTGACATCGCGCTATGTGGGCTGTCTCACAGATTAGTGATCGTGTACTATACAGGGTGTAAATAGACTGCTACCATAAAATGAAACCACACATTCTACCGACCCCACTGAACCACTTTTCCCAAGAATCCCGCGCCCATCCTTACTTTGGGAAATAATTGGGTTCCAAACAAAAATGCGTGAACCCTAACATACGGGCGAGTTTCGAGAGCGTCGTCCGTGAAACAGCTGTTCCGGTGCAGCGTTCTAAAATAGACCTTCCTCCTACGAGTCTTTGAGTTACAGTTGAATATCTTTTTATTTGAAGATCTGCGTGGTTTTTTTTTTCGAATAGTTGTTCAGTATGATCAGTAGAGTATGTGGTTTTATTTAATGTTCGCACTCTATTTAATACCCTGTATGTACTAGGGTGTAACTACAATAATAGTAATCGCATTTTAGCTTCAATATAAAAACACTTCGTCACGAATTTTCGGGGGTTTTGTTAAGTGTGTGTGAGTGAGAGGTACAAATGTGCCTCTGCAGACTTTAAACCCGCTACCTCGAAACTAGTCGTCGGAACGTAAAATTACTAGACCAAAGAGGCGAGATAAATAATAATATAATCAATATAATAATATTATAAATGCGAAAGTTTGTGTGCGTGTGTGTGTGTGTGTGTATGTTTGTTACTCTTTCACGCTGAAACGGCTGAACGGATTTGGATGAAATTTAGAATGGATATAGTTTATTCGGAAAGTTGCGTCACATAATTATGTCGTCAATACCGCAGTGCTTAAAGGCTAAGATGTACAGTATGAGCCCGCATCAAGCTATACACATTGAGTATAAGCTGACCTCTCATTGTACGGGAAGCCTATACAATGAGAGGTCAGCTTATACTGAAAGTGTTTAGCTTGATGTGGGCTCCACTGTACAACCAGTGCGTCCTTCCTGTGATGACGTATGGCGCTGAGATGTGGTCTCTTACAGAGGGTCTGATCCACCGATTTAAGGTCGCTCAGCGAGCTATGGAGCGGGCTATGCTTGGGGTATCTCTGATGGATAGAATCCGAAATGGGGAGATCCGTCGGAGATCGAAAGTAACCGACATAGCCTGCAGAATCAGTAAGCTAAAGTGGCAGTGGGCAGGCCATATTTGTCGCCAACATGATAGCCGTTGGGGCCGAAAGGCTTTAGAATGGAGACCACGTACAGCAAAGCGTAGTGTAGGCCGACCTCGTACCCGCTGGACCAACGACCTGAAGGACGTTGCGGGGGGCGGCTGGATGAGGAGGACGGAGGACCGACATGAGTGGCGAAATTTGGGAAAGGCCTATGTCCAGCAGTGGATGAACACGGGCTGATGGATAGATGGATGGATAGCTTATACCCTTACTTAACACAAAGGCTCCTTTTTATTCCGGAAAAAGCATGTCCTCAAACCAAATAACACGCGGGGCAGAGCTGCGGGCTAGTCTGCCTATAATAATTTAGATATAGGAGAAATGTGAAGACTTAACATGAAGGCGTAAAATAGAATAATCCTACGACACACCGTATAATGTTCATAACGAGTCTTAACTACATAAACAATGTCTAAACCTGGAACGTTGAACTTTGTCACCAATGGATTTTTAAAACCCATAAAGAACTAACGTCACATCTGTAGCATAAAACTTCAGAACAGCATTTTCAAAAGCATACGAGAAGAGCCCAACTAGCGCAAACCTCACCACTGAAGCCCATTTGGAACTTTCTCAACTTCCGGGGTACTGAAACTAATCCTGGAAGGATGCATCCAGAATGATTCACTAGCACTTTTACTGCGACATCTGCTACGGCGTAGCAAGAGCTACGACTTTTCCAAATGTCGCGCGTCGTAGACCGTCTACATTGGACTATGGATGCACGTAGGACCCACTTTATATTTGCATTTGATTCTTGAGAATTTATGACAGAATATTTGACGAAGCATTATGAACTACGAATTTAAAATTTGTGGTTTGCTGTGATATTTAGTTTTACTTCTCAGTTGACTGATTTAGATATTTTTATATTTAATATTTTTATAACAGTAACAAACACTGAAATCAAAATTGCGTTATAATATAAAGGTATATTGTTTATTTACCTATGTAATGTCAATAACTGAATATACACTCGTAGTCTAAACGATTTATTACTTTAAAAGGGCATTACCAAAATTCGCCCGTATTTTACTTAAAACAATACACTTAAAACAAACATTAAAATCAAAGCTAGCTCTTCTTCCATTTCGCTTTAAAAATATTAGAGCCAATCCCGATAGTGATGCTAATACACTGTAAAAACATACCCCATTTTCCAACAATGGATTGGACAGGTGTTATTCAATTGAACAAAGAAGACTACAACTGTTAGATTCATAAGCTAATCAAAATACATTTCTATGACTAGACAATAAGAGTTAGGCCATTATTGTAAGAAAGTTGTGGATCGATAGTAATGTTGTGAGTACCAGAAGACTTGGAGTCGGGTCGGAATAGAAAAGCCCAGTGGCAGCAAGTTTATGTGACATTCTTTGGGCATTCCTGAGTTTATTCTACAGGCAAGAGTAGAAATTTTATACAAAAACAGGAAGTTTGATAACACATTTCAACAATTCAGGTACTCGTAGTCACCTAATCTAAGACCTAATAGAAGGAAGTCCTATATTTTGTTTTGCTTTTATTTTGTAAACGACATAATAAATAACCGAGTAAAACCGACAACACAAACTAGCGTAAAAAAACAGCAAATACAGGGAAGAACCCGTCAAGTTATACATTTGCAGTACGACATTAGTCTCTATAGTGAAGGTTATTTTATTTTATTTATTCTTATAAGATGTATATAGCTTGATGTGTTCTTCACTGGACATATAGGTACATGCGTTGAAATCAAAGTTGATAAGAACAATAACCCAAATTGGCCATATCTCCTCTATAAACACAACTTCCCGTAAGTTTTAAAGTTAACAGTTACATACATTTATAAGCGGCCAAAAATTTCATTCAAGCGTAAACCAATCGTATGTTTGAGTACAGTACATCCAAACTTGTACATATAGCATGTTAAGTATGAGGCAAAGATTACACTGGAATCAAAGAGAGATGGCACCCTATGACAGATGCGTTTAGTAATGGGGTACATTTCAAATTTCCGGTAAAAATAAAATTAAAGTGTGCCCAATCTGCCATATGATCAAAAAGAGTAGAACCATTTATTTAGTGATTACAATTCAGCCACTATCACTCTCCATTGAATTGTCTCAAATGGTCGATACCTTAGGTTTAAAAAAAAAGAAACCACGATGCGATAAGCCATACCGGAAGAGAGAGGTTACATCACTTTTTAGGTACTTTCTGGGGAGCGCCGACGTCACTTGGCAGTATGGTTCCATCTTGAGCGTAGTGACAAGCGACGGCCGAAGCCTATCACCAGTTGTAGTGAGAGGATTTATCAGTTAGATCAGTTAGTTTAGTCAGTTTGTCTGTATGTATGTTTCGTTTTTACTCGAAAACTACTGGACGGACTTGGATGCGGTTTTATTTACTATCATCGTAGTGATTAGTTTAAGCGCCGAACTGCGGTGCGCTGTGCCATCCGGCAAACCGTTGCGTAACCTTGTTTGCTTTCGAAGAAGCTGTACTTAAAACAGCGAAATCAGTTAATTGAATTTAATTCGTTATAATTAATAACATTCCGCTTTTCCCCGTACCATAAATAAAAATGGGTAAGCACCGAGAACAGATCTAAGGCATTATGTAAAAGTGGGTAACAAGCGTGACGATTCAGCAAGACAGTAATATACTAAAAGCTTAGCAAAAGTATCTAAAGGCTTAAAGGAGTCATTATTCCTGGAGCAAAGTTACGAACCATGACACTTCAGTGGAACGAACTGAAATGAGCCTTACCACAGAAACTTATTGCCATGTCCAACTTCCGTGCCACCAAAAGCACCACCCGAAACTGACCTCCCAGACGCCCTTATCTCGAAGAAGTAAAAGCTGGATCTTCAATACAATGGACCTAGGATAGCTGGTATTGACATTAATCCCGTGTCCCAAGTTTACGTGCAATATGTCTGAAATACGCTCACATTTCCGCTTCGAAGAGACTAGCTTCGTGGATTTCGACAAATCACTGCCAAATAGGAGAACAACAAAAATGTTTTTTAGAGAGCTTTTAGTGAGCTTAGTCAGGTTTGAGCTTTGGTTTATTTAGAGATAGGTATTCATTTTTGGACCCATTAGCGCTGAGAACTTTTGTTACAATCCCCATTGTGTCACCCAAATTTTCAGCAGAGGGATAAAAGTAATTTGAAAATTCGTTTTGAAATAGCTCTTTGTTCTACGTGGATGTCTATTTAATTCTTCTTTCGTTCTAAATTAGTTTTGATGGTTTCGTAGCAAAACCGCAGTAATTGTTGGTTTATTCATCTGTCTGCCCACGGTTGAAAAATTCTGGGCAACTCACACTCATTTACCACGTTTATGGAGAATTATTCTACCGACACTATAAAATAGGGAAAGCTTCATGTCGATTCCACTTTCACTTTATTATATTATTAGGGATTATAGATTGAAGCGTATTCAATTGCTGATTATGACTTCATGAAAGGCATACGCATAAGCACTGATAAGTACCAATTTTGTCGTTTTTCAGGGTTTCATACCTCAAAATTACAAAACGGAGCCCTTAATAAATATCAAGTTAAAAATAATATCTCTTACAGAAATCTACGACCCCATAGTGTTGATAAAAAAATCAGGCTTCTGCCTTAACACGAAAGAAAGTTATTACCCTTTACGTAAGAAATGTCATAAAAATTGGCTTACGATAAAAACCAAAATGGTACTTTCAGTTTACATAGAAATTTGAAATACCGTACACAATTAGGTATTTTATTACACATCTAGGAAAAAGTCTGAAAATTACAGATAATTAATTATTTAAGAAGAATTTAAGTATCCAATATAATTATTCCCTTTGAATACATGGAGTATAATACATCGTAAGTGTCAAGTTAGTTTGGATATTTAATACGAGAAAACCCTAAGTGCACGAATCCGACTCGCACTTTAGCAGTTTTCTTTATAGGAATTAACGTAGCGTAGCCACTATCGCGCCTGTCGTAAACCGTGAATTCAATTGTTAATTCGCCAGAATTAAGATGAAGCACGCTTACCCAAAATGCGAGACACTGAAAGCAAGCGAAACGTTTATCAGTCTGTCTAAGGACTGCCGCGAAATCTAATGACTAATACTACGCAACTGCCTGTAACATGGTGCAACATGAGTAATTCTGGAACAAGGTGAGTCGCTTGGTGGCATGGTTACCAGGGTGTGTGGTAACCATTTTTCGACTTTTTTCGAATTTCATTATGTAATAGTGAAATTATTTTGCAAGAATCTAATAGCCTAAATAAAAAAAATAAAAAATATTGGATTACATCTTCTGCTCGCTCATTTGATTCAAAGATTTTAAAAATGTATGGAAGACAAAAAAAAATCGATTTAATCATTTTTGTATATATTTTTTTTTGGTTTGTCCTTATGACTGTAATCCATCACAAATAAGTCATGAAAACTATGCTGCTTTCTGAGGTCCCACGAAAAAAAAAATGCTGTTATAAATACCCAAAATTGGAAATTCTGTGAATTTACGCAGTTTTCATTTTTTCTGAGACATTTTAAGAGACGAATAGTTTTAAAATATTTTTTTATGGTATACTTATATAAGGCTTTAACAAGAAAAAAATACAAAACTAATTACGGACGAAAATAATATTTTCTTCTCCCACATATTTTGTACAACTTATGATAAAATGAGCGAGCAGAAGATGTCGACCAATATTTTTTTAAATTTTTATTTGTGCTTTTTATACAATCTTGCAAAATAATTTCATTATTACATTATGAAATTCGAAAAAAGTCGAAAAATAACACACCCTAATGGTTACCTCATCAGAATGGTTACAAGCTACAGCAGAAGCACCAGTTGAAGTGGAAGGATTTATTAATTAGTGGGATCTTGGTCTACCTCTGGCGTATTTGGTTAACCAATGGTTGTATCCCAGTTTTCGCCATTTGGGGAGACCTCTCCATGCAGCCCTAAAATATAATAAAAATAACTTCTTCTGCAACCATTCATCAAATCATGCAGTTTTGTTGCGCGTGTTTTTAATGTATTTCATATTTCTTGTGGCACCATTCTCTCTCAAAGATGTCGCAAAATTTTCTTTTAGGTGGCAACGATCCCGAACTCAATATTTTTGTCCTACTATATCTAACGATCTCTGCATATTTAATTACAGGTATACACTTCATTATTTACCGCCAATCGTACCTTTGCAGTAACATTTTGGCTCCATTTTGTTTCCCGCATTCACTTTTTATTCAAGTCACTTATTTATTTTCTACCCCACTTTGACTGAATTATATCGTGGGTGTATCGCAGAGTTGGGCGTATCATGAAATAAGAAAACCTTTCAACAAAAAGTCCAAAATAGGTGCGACCACGAGCGGAACGAAGCGAAGCAAGGAGGAGTATGTTAGGTTTACATGAGAGCTGAGCAAAGCGAAACGGTGCGAAGCAACACCCCCATCCCCCGACAAATCATAATATGCCCAATTCTACGATGTGCATATACTACTTTTTAAGTTTATTTATGTAAAAGAACTGTAACGGAGCAGATATTAAGTATTTATTACAACCGGATTAAATTGTGCATTCGCCATAAATTTAGCTTACCAATCGGGGATGACGTTATTTTGAAGTAAAAGTCGGGCTAGTAATAGATAAAACTGACTTTTATTTTTAACTAGCTGGCAACCCCAAAAATGTTATTTACTAGTCAACTTCACACAAGAAATCTGTCCCTTTTCCCCTGAATCCACCCTGACACCAATGTCACAAAATGCCGTCCTTTCTCACACCACCAGAAGGATTGTCACACAACGTTTAGTATTGGGGGCGCTATGTCCATGGTTTAAATTCATCGTTTTTATTTGTAGTATATGTATATAGATATATATAAAAAACACAGAAAAAAATTAATTCAAGATATATTTCGGGCCCTACTGGGCCCGGCGTCAGTTGAAAAATAATTATACATACAATGTCACTTACATATTTACAAAAAGAAAGAGGTTTATTTACAATTTACTACACTAACCTGCTTAATATTACTAACATATTTACAGAAAGAAAGAGTAAATAAATAAGTAGATAAACCTCTTTCTTTCTGTAAATATGTTAGTAATATTAAGAAGGTTAGTCTAGTAAATTGTAAATAAACCTCTTTCTTTTTGTAAATATGTAAGTGACATTGTATGTATAATTATTTTTCAACTGACGCCGGGCCCAGTAGGGCCCAAAATATATCTTGAATTAATTTTTTTCTGTGTTTTTTATACATATCTATATACATATACTACAAATAAAAACAATAAAAAGCTTCAAAGAGCCAAATAATTATTTAATAAAAAGTTTAAATTCATCGGTGCTTTTTATTTTACGGCCTATTAGCAATTTAATCGGGTTATACCATTTTCTATTCCTGTTCGCCTTAAAACCGTTTCGGAACGCGTCATGTTATTTTCTAAGGTGTTTTTAATATTGATCTGGAAACACGCTCTGTCAAACTGTCATTGTGACGTTAGACGTGCTGCCGGTGATGGCTTTCTACGCAACTCCGGTTGCGAGAATTTATATAATTGAGTTTTCTCGGAAATCGTTGATTAAAAAAGCGAATTAAAACAATTAATTAGCGTTGACTGTTGTATGAAACCAATACGCGGAAAGGTTCGTGAATTCCGGTGACTGTGTGAGGTGATGATGAGAGATTCAGTCAACCACATTGTGCTGCGAGAGTATAATTTTGGGTTTCTTTTGGGAAAGCTGGCTTTGGGTTAGGTATATTGAGCTCAGAGTGCTAGCCTACACCTGCAAACTGCTGGCTGGGCTAGTCATTTGCCAAAAACCTCCGTGCTGAGAGCGACGTACGTGTGGCATCCAACCTGGTCTGTCGTGATCTGGTCGACACGGCACCAGCTTTTACAAGCTGTTCTGGAACAGATTCCTACAAAGCTTTTACTCAAAACTGTAAGTGAAATGTTGAACATTCTCCTGCTTTTGTGAATATTTGAGTTCTTAATTTTAAGTTTGGTAAACCTTGTTACCGCCGGTTACTTTTAGTTTCACTACTTTATGGGCCCAGTATTATGTGTATGTAATAATAAATAAAATAATTGGTGGGTAATTAGGTATATCAAACAATTATGTTATATCAAACAATTCCTATGATTAAGTTTAAAAATCATCCTACCTTTCCTTAATGGATTATTAGGAAATGAGCAACAAAAGATTACGTAGTTGCATGAATTTATGTATTTTCTTAGATGATTTATTATTCAACACGTCTACTTAGTTGGGAGAGAGAATGGATGTGCACAGTTGCCAGAAGCTTTTATTTTCTGCGTCTGAATTCGCGAATGATTAAGTACCCTCATGGATTCTTGCCAACAATTCTTTCGGTATACGTCGATCAATACGAATCTTTTAGCTCTTTTCCTAGGGCTTATGCGTAAACTTCTCACCGCATTGACAGATTTGCTCGGAGAATTTCAACCTTTCAAGCTTTATTAACTTTTCAGCAGTGATCTGATTCGATGTAAGCCTTGCGATCGTTGCAAACAAATATAGGTATATTTGCGTATTATTTTCTTTGATACATACACGTTTCCTGACGCATATTAGATATGCACTCAGACTACAAGGGTCTACAAAGCGGCAATTCTACGGGTTCAAGAAGACGCAAATATGTTTCTATTCCGGGCTTCTTTTTTGACTTGTTCAAAATAAGTTACTTACTGCTCAGCCACCTTAGGTTCTAGCGTATCAATATGTTATTTATAGCCTACAACGGATGAAAGGAATCCTCAAACAGGTACAGGAAATCGGGTACTTTGTTTTGTACTACCACAAGGTTTCTTTTTATTTACCATTCAGGTATTAGCCATTCAGGATTTCAACTTGTAAAATAATTGGAAACTCGACGGTGGGCCAGAGAGGTCATTATCCACTCAAGAACCGACAAACCCTCAGCCTTAAAGCTATATCATTGATGGATTAGGCTAGGAATATAGA
The DNA here is from genome assembly GCA_910592155.1 of Ypsolopha scabrella. Lineage (NCBI taxonomy): Eukaryota > Metazoa > Arthropoda > Insecta > Lepidoptera > Ypsolophidae > Ypsolopha > Ypsolopha scabrella. The sequence goes on along the minus strand of OU342968.1, from coordinate 7,884,744 downwards.
CATATACAAGCCTACAAAATGAAAAGGAGCAACTGTAAACAGGATTAACTGAAAATGGAACATTCTTTTATTTTGTCTCCTTCACTTGGAACGGAATTTGGCTTGTGTAGTACAAGCCCCTACGTAACCCACATTGTTTCGAACCCATTTTTAGGGTTACGTACCTCATAATGGAAAAACGAAACCCTTATATTATCAGTTAGTTGCCCGAGTGTCAGGGCTCTTTTTTTAGAAACGGTTTGTGGTCAAAATTCCGGTTAGTTCAACTCAATAAAAAGATATGGCCCTTCAAATTGTATTTTCATACTAAAAAATTTCACTCACTGACTGATAATTAAAATCTGTAGGCCCTAATATTATAGCGTACTTCCAGGTGAACAATCTTGTAGTTTGGCACAACGATTTTTTGGATCATGTGAAGGAATAAATCTGAAACGAATTCATTTCAAATCCCAAGTGAAATACTACGAGAAAAACTTATATGTATTTGCAGTTAGTTTCATTCAAGGCGCGAATACTGCTAGCACTGAACAGCCATATTTTTTTATACAATACTGATTTATTTTAATATTTTTTTACAGTGTCAAGTTAACCTGTATATTGTTAGCGTTACAATCCTGTCAAATTGATCTACGTACGTGCCGTCATTGTTGCGTGAACACAGAATCCTTGATATGGGTTAAAACGGTCAAAGCTTCAAATAAATGGAAACGGAAATGGTTTCTACGTGAGATAAACGACTTCCTTTTTCATTTACTTAAGGTAAACAGTAGGTGAAAAACATATGTTTTTTCCATTTTTCAAAAACATACGTTTCTTCGCTCGTTGGATGTTACCAAGAATTAGATTATTATACAGGTTGAAAATTAAGTCACTAAATTTATTGAATTACACGCATAATCTCAGAGACGCAAAATGTCAGATACGTAAAAAGTCAGATCCCTAAACCTTGTCGCAAAAAGTCAGATACGCAAAATGACAGAAAAGCAAAATGACAGAAAAGCAAAATGCAGATAAGCAAAAAGTCAGAAACGCAAAAAGTCAGATACGCATAAAGTAAGATACGCAAAATGACAGAAATATAAAACTTGAACTCTATGGTTCAGAATCCCTAGTAGAACACAAAACGTTATTTTTTTCAGTTTTTTTTTGTACCAAATTTCGAAAAAATTGCGAACCTACGCACTGCAACATGTGACTGACAATATACCGTACATATTCCCGGCGGTAAATAATGCACATAGTCTATGTAAACATAGGTTTTCTCTCTGTTACCGGAGTATTAGTGCTTCTTTTGACGGTCGATATCTTTTTTTTTTTAATATGAATCATGACAAAAGTAACAAAACATGTATTTTTTATTTCGAACATAGAACAAGGGATTGTTATAGCTAGAGGTTTCATTTTCAACCGGTATAGAAGGACATTATTGACGAGTCTGCTATAATTAAAAGTTTTGTATACAGATAGTGTTGTTATTTAGGTCAATGAAACAACAATACGAAAGAGTCAATTATTTTTCAATATTTGGCTTAAGTGTAGTATTTTCGTATAATCAAGGGAATATAAAACTGTAATCTGTCTGTACTGTAATTTCTCAAAGTGCTATCACGCTCCTTGTTTTTCAACTGTGTTCAAAAATCGATAACTAAACGGGTTAATGGGCTTCAGAAGCTAAACTGCGTTAAAAAATATTTTTGAACTTTTTAATGAATAATACTAAATTTTGAAAAATAATGTGACATTATTGATTTTAGTCCTGTAATTGTAAAAATTAAAAAACACAAAAGCATTAACCATAGTATAAGTAAACAAGACATTTTTGAACTTTTAATCTTTAAAATGCTTTAAGAAACGAATAAAATACTGAACATTCTTAATTTAAAAGGGACACCCTATGTTTATGTACCTGTCTGATTTATCATTTATTAAAAAGTGTTATTTTTCTATTATTTGCGCCATCTGGCGACACAACGATCGTCGTGACAGCCACGTCGTATCTTGATATGATCCTTATTTTAAAGTCGTTTCCGTCTTTGTACCGTCACAAATCGAGCCTGCTAATGTAGCAAACTAATGCTCCTTGAGTAAAAATTTCAAGTTGATTTATGAATAAACAACAAAATCCAATGGAGAAATTCTAACACCAAAAAAGTAAAAGAAATGACGTCATGACTAGCAGTATTTTATTTTCGCGCATCATAAAATTTAACCCATACCTAGTGCACCATTTTCGCGATGTCATGAATTTTAACAAGCATTAACGATACTTACCAAAAAAATCGGTGAAGTACGATTAGGACTCGCACCTGAGGGTTCCGTAGCATTCAAGTAAATTAATAGACTTAAATTATTTGAATAAAAACTACAAACTTATGAAATATGAAAACGTATGAAACAAAACTGCAAAATTAAGTTGATCGACTATTAAGAGTGTATAATATATCATTTCGCTTCGCATGATTCCGCTTTATACCAACAAATACTGAAACAATCACTCTGAAATTAATATATGGTAAAGTTGTGCACTAATGCTATGTCAACACAATGGTGAAAACTTGATTCCATTAAATTTTCTCGACAGAAATAAAATGACAAAGTTGAAATGCATTCAATGAATACTTGAAATTAGATCTGAAAATTTTCATAATATAACTGATATTAGTATAAAGAAGATGCAGACAATAACATAAAAATGAAAATACCACCAGTGTAGCCGCGATTTCAAAATAACTGATGTTTTGGGTGCGCGGCATCTGATTAGAGTAGGATAGACAGTTAAAAAGCAGAAGCGTTAGAGCAGGTCTGTGGATTTAGGTATTATGGGCCCTTAATGGGTAACTTGTAAAGCTTACTTATCTGTAATAGTTTTTTCTTTTAATTTATTTTTATATAAATGTAGGGAATAAACTAAAATATATATTTAAAATATATTTCGACCTCTAAGTTGGTCGGCATCCCTTTAATTTCCTTATACCGGGTGTAAAAGCAAAGACAAGAATCCTTTAAGGGTGTGTTAGTATGATCGGTAAAGATATTATTTTAAATACTGGGATCTCTAAATAAAGTACCAGTACCTCATAATAAGACGATTTTATTTACTTAAACTACACTAATCGCGTGGACACCCTCACTGATCGCTGGCTACTCGGATGAGGGGTGCGGGTTGCGGGGTGCAATCAGGTGTGTGGGGAGGCCGGTGAGCTGCGTAGCCATAGCTTGGAAAAATGATGGAATTTTTGGTGAAAATTCAAGGTATATATTTTTTTCTCGTAATGACATTAGAATCGTGTATACTTTCATACCCTGAAGGGATTCTTGACTTTGCATTTACACCCTGTATTTACTACGGCCGTAATTTTTTTGTTGTGATAAGAAAACACTTGTACTTTTCCACAGATAATATTTAAATCTGTGGAAAAGTACAAGTGTTTTCTTATCACAACAATGTTTGATAAATTCCACCAAGTGCCGACAATCTCAACTATCAACTTCCGTAATTTTTTTCACATATCCAAAAAATACTGTTTAGCTGACAATGGCGGGGGGTACACTTGACTCTTACAAAAATTTGCACTTTAAAGCTTAATATTTCGCAAACCGATCCTTGAATCGAAAGACTGTTTTCTACGACATATGACCTATCCAACGACATAGACGCGAAAAAATAATTCATCCCAACTTAACGGGCAGGGGAGGTACCCATGAATTTTTTTTTCAAGGTTTTGTTAATCACTTTATTGGTTCTATTAATATATATTGTATACTCATGCCAAACTACAGCTTTATAGTACTAAGAGTCGGACAGACAGACAGACGGACGGGCATAGCGAAACTATAAGGGGTCATTGTTGACTACGGAACCCTAAAAATGATATCGCAGCGAGTAGGCTAATGTTTTTCGAAGCGACACCATGTTCAAAACACATTTCTTTTTGTACGAGAGAATATAAAACTGGCATTTATGAGTTGGACACGGTAATACGGCCATAATGTATTGTCTGTTTATGGCCTTGCCTCGGCAGAAAAGGCGAAAACATCCTAATATCATGTAAGTTTTCATTTGGGAACGCGGTTAGCTTTTTGTTAAAAAAATATCTTTACAAAGAGAAACATCTTTGTATAAGTTGCTTTGTCAGAAAGCTATTCACACTGAAAACTTTTTATGGAGTGATTGAATTACAATACGACAGCTAGACCTGAATAAAGAAGGGTCTTTGAGCCACAGAAACAAAAAGAAATAATTCATAACACGCCCAAATCAGATCATACAATACGCTCAAAATACGATAGCAATATGTAACTCAGAAAATGAAAACGAAAGAATACATATCTAAGATAGTAGGTAAAGTAGGGAGGTATAATACATATGTTCGGATTCAATAACAAGGGCTGGGATTGCCTGGGATGGTGAAGGAATGTTTCGTGGTAAATGGGTAACACGTTCCAACAGGGCACCAGATGTTCGTTCCCGGCCTATCCTACCGTCCTGAGCAAAAAATCGGTAACTCGAATGCGTTACAATTGGATACACTGACAGTTTGATGGTCTGCCTGCCCGCACTGGACCTAGAATCTACTGGATGATTGAGTTGGAAGGCAAGTAAGTACAGACTGCTGAGTTAGTCGAAAGTATCAGTAAAATAATGTATTGATAAAGATGATAAGTACTCGTATTTTTAATTAAATTAATGATGTCTTTTGAATAATAATATAATTTTAAGTGCACTCGTAATTGTGTATTATTTATTTAAAAACAGCAATACGACACAAGTAATCACTCACGGCTCCATATAAGTTGCTTAAAACCATGACTATAACTTTGATTTGTGTTCTGGATTCATATTGCGTTGATTCATCGAAAACGAGTACCCATTTTACAACTTTTAATATGATCTGCTACGATTTATCAGTTGAATCACTTTAATTATGTTTACCCAAAGTGGCTTTTTTAGACCTCCTGAATTCGAAAACTGACAATAAAATGACAATGTTAAGTATAGGGAATTTAAGAAACCAACAAATTGTGTAGTAAAAACGCACACGCTATCAGGCCTGTTCCACTCCGCAAAAGCAACAAGAAGAGTAAGTACATACATTGTTGGCGGTCTGCCCGGGCGGACCATTCAATGGGTTAAGAAAGGGATAGAGTTACGCGATAAAGAGAGAAGAGGAGAATAGCGTCTTGCATGGCCGAAAAAAACAAGGCCTGTTCCTTAGGTTTGTATTCCAAAACTTACGCTCACTTCAATTTGAATACCGACAAAAGGGTAGCATATCCATTTTTTCATGAGTGAGGAAGAGAGCTCGTATGGCTACACTGAGATTATTGAATATTTAGAACGCGCTTTGCGCAACGTGACGTCATTTTTAATGAGCTTGTGTTGTCACACACACATACACAGTGATTTGCCGATTTCCAAAGTAAACGTCGTCTTGTGCTCTCGAAGAGCATACCTTGTTTTCTTATACCATGGCGGCTCGTAGATGAAAAAATGTTAGCCACGAGCTGAATTGAACTTTATTCCCACATACCAAGAGTAGCTTTTTATGAATGTGTTTGTGCAAATTGGATCTTCTGTACGTAGTACTATTATTTATTTCGAGGTGCTAAAGAGTTATCGAAGTTGCCGCAGTTTTTAAAATTTTGAAATACCAGTTTTGGCCAGCGAGCGGCAGTATTCGCAAATTGAATGATCCACGGCCCAAGACGATTTACTTCGGCATAAATTAATGGTTATCACGAATCTCAGATCGGATGAAGGCGTAACAGAGGCGGATGACGTTATCAAGATTTCTGCTTGGAGCTGGGATAGGGGCTTCCGAATAATGTTCGTTTTCCGATTTGATCATTTGGAAAGATTTTGCTGCTTGTATCATCAGAGTAATAAACATTTATCGCTAAGAATATTGGAGTATTTATGGTGATGCGTTTTGATGGGAGAGTCCAATGACTAAACTATCAGAAAGCGTATAACAAAGACAATTTTTTATATTAAAAACTGCGTTAAAGCGGTCTGCGTTATGCGTGGGCCACGCGGGCAATGACGCTCCAAGTAAATTCGCTCTGCGCTACATGCTTCGGCGTCAAGCCCATACAATTTCTCCGGTTATACGGGGTCGCGTAAGGCGGGGTATAACTGTACTGTACAATCATTAACGGTTTCAGATCGGGCCTTATTGAACCTTGGTATGTAGAACCTTCTTAGAGATCGCGAGCATTTGCTTCAGGCTAATCACGCCTTCATGAATTATTTATGTGACTTATTCTCCGTCGTTAAAGAGAACCAGCATCGTGCTCAAATCTTGAACTTTAGGTATAGACGTAGGTATTTGAATCCAGTGAATTTTGTAATACAGAAAACCAGATTAAACCGATAGGTACTTTTAAATAGTTATCTTTGTTGAAAAAGTCTCACTTACCACAATAACTAATTAAAAGTCTACCCATTTAAATATTTAGAAGTAGCAAAAACCTTTTTTTACATGGCAAACTTTTCATGAGCTAAGTCTATTTATAGCTTAATTTAAACTTACGCTGAACATACTTTAACATCTTATAAGACACAAAAAAGTAATATTTGAAAAAAAAAATTTTTATTGAATACATATTACTATTGGCTCTACATGATAATAATAAAAATATTTATAATACATTTATTAACCCCATACAAAAAACCTCGAAAAAGTAGCATTGTTTCAGGGCCATTTTAAATGCGGTAAATACAGAAAAGTTTTAAATTTGGTCAGACTGTTGTGCATATTATAAAGTAAAATAAAAAACTAATAATAAAAATTAGGGTTCCGTACTCAGTGGGAGCCGAATTGTTTGTCAGGCACTACAATTTTAGCGGCTTGTTTTGTGTGTTTGATGTTGCTACAACATCTACCTATATATTTTTGTTATTTAGCGTATTTTTACGGTTCATAAGGGAGTATTGTGTGGTGCTACGAAACCCTCTGTATGCGAGCCTGACTCGCACTTGACCAGATTAATAAAATACTAATTTTTAATAAATTAATAAATTAACAGGTTTTTGATACACCTAGATATTCTTCAGTAATATTATTTAAGGTCGCTCAGCGAGCTATGGAGCGGGCTATGCTTGGGGTATCTCTGATGGATAGAATCCGAAATCAAATCAAATCAAATCAAAATATTTATTTTGTAAAATAGATACATAAAGTATACTTTCTACAAGTCAAAGTTAATCTTTATAATAAATATCTTTAGAATAAAAAAATAATATGAATTATTATAAGGGAAATACATACAAAAAATATTTAGGTTGGGCTACAAAAATTAATTTATACACATACATAAAGTAGAGAAATCTAGGAATAAAAATATTATGTATAAATGATGAAAGGAACAAACTAGTTGATAAATAAATAAGGGAAATACATCCAAAAAATATTAAGGTTGGGCTACTAAAATGTAATAAAGTTTTAAACTTGCATAAAGTAAAGAAATATAGGAATAAAAATATTATATATACATAATGCTTAACCATCCGCACCATTCGATTAGTATTGCTAAGAAGAAGGGCAAGAAACTTAGCAAACATGAATTTTTTTTTCATTTGTAACATAACCTTAATCTATACAATTTTCTTATACCTACTTAAGTAAAGGCAAATATAAAACCATAGGAATTATGTCCAAGAGAAAAAATAAATAAATATTGATCTTAGTCAATCCGTCTTACATTGTCTATTACCTTTTACAGCAAATAATAATAATAATAATAAAATAATAAAATTCTTTATTCCAGCCAGATTTACATAAATACAATAAAAATCAGGCCATATTACACACAAAAAAAGAAAATTAAAAAAGAAAAAATAATAAACTTTATAGTACACCAAAGCTTGCGTGATATTGTCGCCACTTCTTATGCACGGGGCTCTGAGTCCACTCGGTGCAGCTACGTAAGATGGTGTTATTAGTGGCTAGGAGACGCGCGCGCATTGATGCTGACCGCGCACGCAGCAGCGCGGGGAATGTTGGCGTGCGGCCCGCGGCGTGCATACCGCTCGCGCTGCAACGCCAAGGAAGATGGAATATTGCGCGGTAGGCATTATTATACTGAACGCGCATCGCACTCAGTGCAGCTTTGGTGAAATTTGTCCAGAGTTCTACCGTGTATACATTGGCGCAGTAAGTCATAAATAGCAGGCGTTTGACCTCTGCGCTACATCTGTAGAACCTCCGGGCGATCATATTAGCCCGCACGCTCGTTGCTCGACGTTGACGTTCAATGTCATCGCTGTCAGACAGGTCACTTCGCAGTGCATGTCCGAGATATGTCACCTTATCGACTCTGTGTAAGATCCTTCCGTTCAGTACTAGGGTTGGGACTATACTTGGAGTGTGAGCCGATTCAAACACCATGAAGACTGACTTGTCAGCATTATAAAGAAGGTCGTGTTCACGTGCATAGTTTTCACATATTGTAAGTAAGACTCTCATAGCTGTGATGGAGGGTGCTAAGATCACCATATCATCAGCATAGCTAATGTTATTTATCATGGCACCATTCAAAGAGCAGCCCACTTTGGACTCGGTTAACTGCTTACAAAGATCGTCCATGTAAAAATTGAAGAGGACTGGAGACATAGATCCTCCCTGTCTAACGCCACATCTCAGAGGAACTGGTCGAGAGCAGCTAGTGTTCCATTGTACATAGCTTTCCTGTTGCTCGTGCCATACTTTCAGAACGTCTATGATGTGACTGGAGACTCCTCGATCCTTCATCTTCCTCCACAACAAGCTGTGTGACACGCGATCGAATGCCTTGCTTAGATCTAGGAAGCATGCATATGTAGACGTCTTCCTTGATTTGTAGTATTGTGCAATTTGCTTCACTGTGTAGATAGCCGAACCAGTGGAACAGCCCGCTTTAAAGCCCATCTGTTCATCAGTACTATGTAAGAGATCCCCAGTTAAGCAAAGCAAAATCTTCTCAAATATTCTGGCTGTAATTGTGGCGAGAGAAATCGGTCTATAGTTTTTAGAACAGCATTGGTCAACCTTTTTGTTCTTTGGTATTGGTGATACAAGTGTGCGTGTTACTTCCTCGGGCAGATACGATAATTTTAACATAGCTGTGAACAGTTGGGATAGGTACGAGGCTATATGTGGACCAGCATGTAAAATATGCTCAATACTAAGCCCGTCGTGACCAGGTGACTTGCCTCTGGGCATGTCCTTTAATACTCTTAGTACCGTCTTTACATCTACTTCGGGGCAAGTGTTGTCATGGTTTGACTCATACTCGTGTTGTACCGCAGTAGGGCTCGGTGCTTGTAATAAAGTCGTAGCAAGATGGTCCGCTATTTCTTCATTGGCAGTTTTACCGTCGATGTGTGCTGGACGTGAGCTCCTGGCATTAGTTACCTGTCTTGTATGCGACCAAAATTTGGTAAAATTTTTCGTTTTCAAGGAAGTTGCTATCCTGTCCATCGCAACTTGATCTGCCTTACGCTGACACGTTTTTAAGTTACGTTGAAACATTCTTCGGCAGTGCTTTCTGTGGTCTGCCACCGGCCCATCGATGGGTTGTCCCTGCTCGTGCCACAGCTTCAACGCGTCTCGCGAAGCGGCGTATGACTCAGCTACGTTTTCATGCCAACCTGGCACTACCTTCACCTTTTTACGCGGTTTAGTTTGAAAGGCTGTCTTAGCTGATATCTGCATCGTTTCTACAAGAAAGCGATGACAAGAATCAATATCCTCGATAGTATTCATATTCAAACTTGGGGGAAGTCGGTTGAGACTTCTAGAACACAGCTCGGTGTAATGAAATACGTTGCGTGGTGCGCGGGGTTTCCATGCAAATGGATTTAACTTGTCTTCTGAATTACATGCGATTTTTATCAATTCACCCGGATCCAAGGTCAAATGTATAGGGCGGTGATCTGTCCATGCCACATTGTAATCTACCTCCACTCCAGTTACAAGTTTTTCAACTGACTCTGAGCAGAGCACGTGATCTAACCACGATGTAGTGTTATGGGCGTCGCTCACATATGTATAAGTGTCTGGAGGCAATAATTTTTTATCAATACATTGATAGCTATATTCTCGACAAAAGTCGACTAGCTCGGAACCGAACTCCGTCCGCCAATCTGCATTGAATTCCCCGGCTACTATAAAGTTGCTAGTTTCACTTTCCTCTATGATCGAGTTAATCGTGCTGAGACAGTCGCAAAACTCAGGTAATTTCTCTTCTAGGTTCCTTGAATCGTACGTTGGCATGTATACGCATATTACAAGTAGTTGGCTTGTAGCAGATAAGTGAATGTTCATGGCTGCTATTCGTGGATTGTTACAATCTACGCGGGAAACCCGTAGGTTTTTACGGTATAAAATTCCACATCCTCCATATGGTCGACCCTTTAAAGGACCTTTACTTATATCGACGGCGGACGTGCCCATACCATTGAATTCAGTATGTAAGGAGTCCAAATAATCCAAGTCAAAAGGCATTAGCCAAGTTTCCTGCAGAAATACTAGGTCGTGGTTATCACAGAGATCTTCTACAAATGTAGGAATCCTTTTTAAGGACCTACAATTCAGTGTTGTCATTCTTATTCGGTGTATAGCCATTTCGAGTAATAGGTTTAGTAACAGCCTTCTGTCGTGGCTCATGATAACGTCTAAATACTATACCTAGAGGCCAAAAGTCATCAGATAGTATTCTCTTTGCCCTCGAGCTATGTATCGTTAATTTGAAGCTCTTAAAATTCATAAGTAAAGGCGATTTTAACTGCAAGAGTCAGTTTACATATTAGTTAACTATAAAGGGCATAAGCCTTTTTAGAGGAATCAAACATTTCATATTACAATTTGCTAATTATGACTGACAATTTTGATAAAGATTATTATTATTTATTACACCATGCTTCATTATCGTAAGCTTTTTTAAGTAGTCCCTGTTTAATGTATTACTTAAACTTATTTTCAGGCAAACTAAGGACCTCCTTTGGAAGTTTAATGTAAAATCCTATACCATGTCCTACAAAAGAGGTACCTACCTTGGCAAGTCTGAATTTTTGATAAGCTAGTTTATGTTATTTTATGGTTTCAACAGAGTGGTCGACACCAAGCCTCGGGAAATTATCAATATTTTTTCTGACATATCTAAGAACTTGATAAATAATTTCACATGGGACCGTAAATATATTAATTTCCTTGAACTTTTCTCTTAATGAATATCGATACTTCATGTTATAAATAGACCGAATTGCTCTCTTTTGCAAGACAAAGACTGCTTCTATATCCGCGGCTCTACCCCACAACATTATGCCATATGACATAATGCTGTGAAAATAACTGAAATATACTAATAAGGATCTTCATCAGTAATCTGCCTTATGCGTCTAACAGCGTAAGCGGCTGAACTAAGTCTACCACAGAGAGCTTCTATGTGGGGACCCCACTGAAGACGAGAGTCTATAGTAATACCCAAAAACTTAGTTTCGTTACCTAACTCCAGCTTGGACCCCTGCAAAAATAAACTGACATCTACTTGAATTACATTTTGTAAAGTGAACTTTATATATTTCGTTTTTTTTTCATTTAGAACTAAATTATTTGCAGTGAACCAATCAAGAATCAGACAGAGAGTTGAATTCACGTTGTTTGCTAGATGCTAGATGTCTAGCAACAGAAAGATTGCTTAAATAAATAATTATATATAAAATTATGTAATTAAAAAGCCCCTGATGATGCTTATATAGTGAAACCGGTTGGGTAGTGTAGAATTAAATATTATCTGTGGAAAAGTACAAGTGTTTTTTTATCACAACAATGTTTGATAAATTCCACCAAGTGCCGACAATCTCAAATATCAACTTCCTTGAATTCACGTCATCAAGAATATCATTATGTCGATTCACTTTAAAAATAAGTGACGTGTCATCTGCGAATAGAACTATCTCAGATAAGTCTCTAACTAAGTAAAGAAGGTCATTTATGTATATTAAAAAAAATAGGGGCCCCAATATTGAGCCCTGCGGAACACCCATTTTGACTAATGCTCCAGATGACTTTACTCCATTAATGTCTACCTTTTGAATCCGGTCACTAAGGTATGACTTAAATAACGCCAAAGATTTACCCTTAACTCCATAGTGATCTAATTTACATAAAAGTGTTTCATGATTAACGCAATAAAAAGCTTTTGAGAGGTCACAAAATACACCAAACGCATCCTGCTTTGCTTCCCAAGCGTCAAATATGTTTAGTGAATCCATATTGTTCACTGTGAAACAACTTATTTTAGTTAAAATGAGATAATAATTGATTATAAACAATTTTTTCTAAAATCTTACTAAATACTGGTAAAACTGAGACAGGTCTATAGTTGGAAGGGTCTTCATTGTCGCCTGATTTAAAAAGAGGGATCAATTTACTCAACTTCATTAAATCAGGAAAGACACCATCATCTACACATTTATTAAAGATTAAAGCTAAATATGGAGCTATTAAATCAATTAAGAGATTTAAATGCTTTAATGACAGTCTGTGAATTAATATGCTTAAAAGCAAATACAGAATGGCACTGAGGCACGTGATCACTCAAAAGATCCTGTGTCTTGTCTTGGTCTTGGACTTGAATTTAAGCCTATAGTTGTCAAGGAAGGAATGTCAGTAAAGAATTGTTCAAAGGCCTTCGCAACTTCTTTATCTCCTGTAAAAACTTCATTGTTAATATTCAATTTTAGTTCATTATTCCGTTTGTTACTCTTCCCAATTTCAGTATTTATGATATTCCATACTGCTTTTACTTTTTTATCGGCCATTTTAAGTTTTTTATTCAGAAATATACTTTTTGCTTTTAAATAAACTAATTTGAAAGTACGCGAGTATATTTTCAAATGTTCAATAAATTCAGTATTATTATTGTAGGATTTTATGTCGTACAATTCGTATAAATGATTTCTGCTTTTGTAAATACCTGGCGTTGCCCACTCACTAAAAGTGATTTTATTACTGTTGGAAACTTTCCGCAATATAAACGTATTTCAAATTATTTGGAGACTATGTTAAACAGGTCTGCAAAGAGAGCATTTGGATCATCTTGGAGAAGATTAAAATGTGGTAATTTAAGTTCTATGTTTGCTTGAAAACATTCTAGTCTGTGAGTTGTAACAGGCCTGTAAAAGGCTTTTTTGGGCAACTGTTTCACACTTTGTATGAAAGTTACAGTTTGACCACTGCAGCGGCTAATAACTTTATTGTCTGAGTAGTCACAATCACAGAATATGTTGTCAAGGCAAGTTGCTGTATTTTGGGTAATTCTAGTTGGTTCAAAGAACACATTAGACAAATTAAATACCTACCTCAGGACCTACGACCTGAAGGACGTTGCGGGGGGCGGCTGGATGAGGAGAACGGAGGACCGACATGAGTAGCGAAATTTGGGAAAGGCCTATGTCCAGTAGTGGACGAACACGGGCTGATGGATGGATGGATGGATGTATACATTATTCAAATGTATGTTTTCTGTTTTGAAATAAATAAAATAAATAATAATAATAAACTTATTTTCTGGACAGACTTTTCCGTAAGTAGTGAAACAGGCATTTTAAAAGTAAATGTTTATTGGAGGTAAATTTAAGCGGGTACGCTTATCTCTCTGAATGCAGCGCTGCAAACAAAATTATTTTGGTACTTATGATGTCATGTAAGGGATTTTAACTATTCTTAAAGTTCTTTACCTAAAGGGAAACAACCAGTCAAGTGCGATAAGGACTTGCCCCCGAGGGTTATGTACCATTCAAATAAATTAATAGACTTAAATGATTACAAACTTGTTGTTACCTAAAAAAGTATGAAACAAAACTGCAAAATTAAGTTGGTCGAATATTCGGGTCGTAACCCTAAACCTATATAAAAAATCGACGTTTTCAATATTTGTTGCTCAAATCATAATTGTGACACAAAATATACCGAAAATTCCAAATTCCTGATCAGTTTAGTTTTTGAGATGGACCCCGTAGCAAAAATAGTCCAAAAAAACTGACAACTTTGATGGCAACCCATTTCTATATATCCTGAGATAAAAAAAATAATACCCGTGTCAATAAGTACTAGAGTCTGAACAATGACACCCCACATGCTGGGGTAAAAAATCATTTTTTTCGGCTGCTTTTTCATGTACGCCCCTTAAAAATAATTTCATTTTGTTTTAAATTTAATATTCTGTTTTGGGTCAACATTTGATATAATTAACTTATCCAAATTTGATATTTCTCTACCCGTGACATACCCGGACGGACAATGTATACTCAAACTGCAATTTAGACCTATTTTTGAAAGTCTACACCTCCTATTAGTGTGGTCTAAACACTTTAAAAAATACACAACATAATCAAAAATAAAATTTATGTTTAATAAAAAAAATGTCTTTGCTTTTAACAAAAATAAATTTTAAATTATCAAAACTTTCCTGTAATTTATGCAATAATTTTCCTACTCCTTTCGAATGTTTGAAGCGATTGCATTGATTGTTTAACCATATTAAAGACAATTTATAGATCTACAAAAGTGTTGTTGAACATAGTATTAAAGTAATATTTTCTCCTATTTTGCGCTATCCGGAGACGTAGCGTTCGTCGTAACAGCCACTTTGCAATGCACGCTGATATGAATGTTATTTCAATGTCGTTACCGACGATTTTTGTACTGACATATATATTAATTTGCTAATTTAGCGTAGGCATGCGCCTTAATAATTATTTATGAATATGCGTCCGGAACCTTCGGCACGTGAGTTCCACTCTGACTTTTATTACGTATGCACGTATGACGTATGCACGTATGACGTATGCACGTATGACGTATGCACGTATGACGTATTGGGTAACAAGCAATACCGGCTGAAAATTAACAACCTATATAACAAAGGAAACTGTTCTATGTTCTAAATAAAAAATACATGTTTTGTTACTTTTGTCATGTCATGACCCAAATTTAAAAAAAAAAGTTATCGACTGTCAAAAGAAGCACTAATACTCGGGTGACAGAGACAATACAAAACCTATGTGTATATAGCATATGTGCATTTTTTACCGTTGGGAATATGTACGGTCTATTGTCAGTCACATGTTGCGTCGTGTAGGACGGCCAATCATTCGAAATTTTGGAAAAATAAATAAATAAAATAATGTTTTTTTTACTGTTTTGTGTTCTGTTAGTGATTCTGATTCTTAGATTTCAATAAAGCTAGGGGGGTTCATTTTCAACCTGTAAGTAGTTTCTTAAAACTTTAACAGTCAATTTAAAATACCAAATTGACTTATGTGAATTTTTAAATAGCATTTTCTAATACAATATTTAAAAGTAAACTTCTGAGTCGTTTTCTTCTAATTCTCTGTTTAAATATTTCCTAATTAATCACTTGTGTTCCCAATTAGCGTACAATTAATTATGTTTGATTCTGAGTATTCTCGTTTAAGGTCTTATATTTACACTCCCGTGTCTCAATTAAGCACTTTGTTCCTTTGTAAATACGTGTTTCACGAGACAAGACGATGAATTATATTATAAGAACGGTTCACGTGATGAGTGAACAGCTGAATAACTGGCTAATGTATTCGAAATGTAAAAAAAACAGAGAATTAAAATATTATTTCAGTCAAGTTCTTTGCATGAAAACTCTTAAGGGAAGTGTAGAGAAAGAGAACATTTGCACTTCAGCTTGCATACAACTTTATTATTAAGGGTTTTGTTAAAAAATCAATGTTTTTGCGACATCTGCAAAACATGATAACCATATGGTTAGAATGCTGTTGAAATGTACCATTTAGATGGAAAAATATTTTTTGTCTATGGCAACAATTTTATATATTTTTAAAACTTACGCGTATAAAATAAAGGTTTGTTTTTACTATTTTAGTTCTTATTATCGCTAATACAATGGATAATAGTCCAGATCATGGCTTGGATACATCTTAAAGATTAAAGAAGGATAGGTTAGTATTCAGTGCTTATAGTTAGCATTACAATTTTCATAAAGTGAACAACCACTGCCTGGGACCGATTGATAACGGTATATCCCACCTCAGTAGGGGCTCAACAACCCGCCTACCCAGCATGTGTGGGTTTGGATATTTCTTCCAGGAGAACCGCCAAGCGTGGCGAAATCTTGGAAAGGTATATGTGCAGCAGTGGTCGAAACAGGCTAATGGATGGATGGATGGCAACGACGATTAGACCTTAGATGCGAAAAATGAATTACGAACACGAAAAAAGTATATCTGAATTCCTTGAACCCTGGAACTTTGCCACTTGATGTTCTCGTTATAAGTTATCCTTATCTTTAAAATAAATGTACATAAACTTTACCAGCTTGTTCTTTTATTTTTGTTTTTTATTATATTTAAGTATATGTGTACACTAAAATAATAAAAAAATAATAATTTCAAGATAATATTTCGGACCCTACTGGGCCCGGCATCAGTTGATATAATAATTTAAATTAATTAACATTACCTTATCTTTAAAGAGTTATACTTCATATGTTTTAAATAAATTCAAGACATGTTTCCCAATTCTTCTTTCAGACAACTTTTCCTTTGTAAAAATTAATTTCGTCCAGTCACGTAAGATTTTTTAATAAGTAGGATTTGCATAATTTGAAGGGGTGACATTGATGCCCAAAAACAACCAAAAATTTAGTTGAAAATGCAAAACAAAAAAAGGCTGAAAAAGCAAATCTTATCATGAAACTTTTTTCCTCTTTCGTTATTTTGAGACCGTTTCATAACGGAGGGACCGACATTTCTGACAATATTTTTCCTCTGAGTGTCAAATGTTATTGCAGTTTTCCTTCAATCCCAAGTTAATAAGCCTAAGGCTGTGTCCTACGTGGCTGAAGTAGTTCGACCCTTCAAATGACAATGTTTTTCTTCCTCTTCCGTCTTTGCCGCGGGCAAATACACAAGTCACTTGAAGCACAAATCATCACTTATTTGACACACTTACATTCACTTTACTTTAATTTAAACACTCACATCATACACGCTCCTCTTACATGCACACACTTCTCTTTAATAATAATGTGGAAATTCATAATAATCTGCTTGGTTTTCTGTGTTTTTTCCTCTTTTATAATTATAATTTGTTGTATATTGTTAACAGTGTTATATATTTTTTGTTTCCTGTATTTCCGTGCATATCTGTTATTGGTTATTGTAAATTTTTGATAAAGTTTTATTATACAGGTTGAAAATTAACCCGCTAGCATTATTGAAATCTATGAATCAGAATCACAAATGGAACACAAAACCGTAAAAAAAGGTTTTTTTTAAATTCTTTTGGTTCCTTAACTTCGAATAAATGGCCAACCTACGCAACGCGACATGTGACTGGCAATAGACCGTACATATTCCCGGCGGTAAATAATGCACATAAGGCTATGAAGCTTCGGCTTCATAGAGCGTCGTCTCTGTCACCGGAATATTAGTGCTTCTTTTGACGGTCAATATGTTCAAGCTTTTGCCCGCGGTTTCACCCGCGTTGAATTAGTTTTTGTGTACTCCTATAAAATCAGTCAATATTTTTCGGACTGTTACCTACAGTAAACACAGCTAGCGAAATATGTGTGTTATGCGCTTCTGTTTCCTATTTTGTATGTCTATTTTATAGCTTGTTCTTGGGAACAAAGGGAAATGCAGTGTTTGTCCTGTTCTAGATCTAGAACATTATTTGTGCAAACTTTCATCCCGGCTCAATAGGTACGGCGTGAAAGCTTGACACATCACTTTTATATAAAAACTTGAAACTACATTTTCATCCCATGGGAACTGATTTATGGGATAAAAAGTAGCCGTTGTCCTATTTCAGGTCTAGAACTACATTCATGCAAAATTTCAGCCCAATCAGTTCAGTAGTTACGGCGTGAAAGAGTAACAAACATCCATCCATCCCTCCATCCATCCATACATCCAAACTTTCGCATTTATAATATTAGGGGGATAGTGGGAAGAAACAAAACATGTATTTTTTATTTCAAACATAGAACAGGGGGTTCATTTTCAACCTGTATATGTATTGCTGTTCTGTTGATGTCCCTAATAAAACAAATTAGAGGAAAAATATAACTGTCCGAATCACTAGTTTAAAACAAGCCGGCAAATCCCAAAATTATACTTCTGCACCCAGTCAATAATAAACAATAAATGTACAACACACAACTTGTTTGCTATCGGGAGCATTGGTTAAGTTAGGCTCATAGATGAAATTTATTTGATTTCTTTATCATCTGTGTGTACAGTGGAGACCGCATCAAGTTAGACACTTCGTACTTTGTACCTATCTTATATTCTTCTCTGTAGGGGCTAATGTCGTACTGCAAGTGCATAGATTGATGTGGTCTCCACTGTACTAACACCACTATAAAAATATGAAGATTTTTTGGGTTTGCCGCCTTTATCGAGTCTCATCCTTTGATAGCCAACTTTAGGTCATATCGTGCTAAAATATTACAGACGAACAAAGCGGACCGGAGCGAGATGTTCTCTATCATCTATCACAGAAACTTGTTTGCAGAAAACTTTGAAGACAACTAATAAACGACAAGACGGCTCGCTCCACGTCCATTCACTCAACCCTCTAGTTAAGATTTAATAAGTTATGATACTTTTCAAATAAAAAATACTCACGCACAAAAGTACGGATACGAAACCCTAAAACCACGGTAAAAAAGAACAATATAAAAAATGGTACGGCATGACAAGGAATTCGGTTCCCCTGGAGTACGGAGCTATATTTTTTTATTATCGTGGGACGCACTATAAGTTTCCGGAATGAATATGAAAAAATACTATTATAGGTACAAAATTAATTTATTGTTTTTCAAAATAATCTCCCTTGGCGTCTATGCACTTTTTCATTCGATCAAACCAGTTTTGAAAACTTTTGTGCCACTCCCCTGTGGTGACCTCTGAAACGTGTTTTTCATACTCCTCGACAGCCTCTTCTGGCGATGAAAATCGTTGACCGCGTAATTGGTTCTTAATTTTTGGGAACAGAAAAAAGTCACAAGGTGCCAGGTCGGGACTGTATGCAGGATGACTCATGAGTTCTACATTTTTCGTCTTCAAAAAGTCGTTTGTCTGTCTGGCCGTGTGAGAACTAGCATTGTCGTGGTGCAGGATGATACGGCGTTTACGGTTATTTTTACGGAGTTCGTCAATAACTTCCGGCAAACAAATGGTCGTGTACCAGTCACTATTCACGGTACGACGATTCTCTAAAGCAACAGTAGCCACGTGTCCAGTTTTATTAAAAAAAGAAGCAATCATCCGCCTAGATGCACTTTTCACGCGCGCCACTTTGGTTGGTTTCGGCTCATCTTGAAAGACCCATACGCTCGATTGCTGCTTTGTTTTGGGATCGTAGCAATAAATCCATGTTTCGTCACCTGTTACTATGTCCCACACCAAATTTGACGCACCTTCGTTGAATCTGGTAAGCATGGCACTGCACCAAGTGACGCGGTCCGTTTTTTGAGCCTCGGTCAAGTTGTGTGGGATCCACCGCGAGCACAGCTTTCTCACACCCAAATGTTTGTGTAGGATTGATTGTATTTGACTCATGCCTATTTCTAAGGATGCGCGAATTTCATGGTAGGTCACATGCCTGTCTGTTTCAATCATACGGCGCACAGCATCGATGTTTTTGTTGGTCACAGCCGTGGACGGCCGACCATCGCGAGATTCGTCACTGAGATTGATACGACCACGCTTGAATTCTGCAAACCAGCTATAAACAGTTGTCTTGCATGGTGCTTCATTTCCATAAGCTGTTTAAGCCGAGCGATGCTCTGTTGAGCTGTCAAATTACACTTAAAATCGTAGAAAATCATACTACGAAAATTTTCCCGAGTTAAATCCATGTTGATGCAGACACACAATTTTTTAAATGACGCCACAAGGTAAAAACAAAAGACAGTCAGATGAAACAAACTGCATTCTACAGCCAAAGAGTTCTATTTTCAAATGTTGCAATAAATTTTTAAATATTGTTTATGTAAGTGACCAGTTCCGGAAACTTTTAGTGTTACCTATGTATGTTGTGTAACTTTAGAATATGCACAATAATCTGACCTAATTTAAAGCTTGTATGTATTACCATCCATAAGGCAATATAGCTCAAAGAATTCACGTAAAAAATGCAACTTTTCGAGGTTTTTTGGTTTTATGTTATGCTAAGAGTGTTTATATTTTTTAATTTTTATTATTTGTAGTGATACAGGCCGTAGTAACACGTATTATAAATTTCAACTGTCTACCTATTACGGCTGAAGCTGTAGACTCCTGTGTCAGACGGACAGACTGCGGAGGCTTAGTAATATAAAAACTACTAAATCTAAAATTTCTTAGGATAATCGAATTACACAAACCAAAAAAATCGCCATATTTATATTAAACGTTGTTTACAAAGGCAGTATAAACGATCACATAAGACCTGCCAAATCTAATTCTAAGAGACTGAACAGCTCACGTAGAATATAGGGTAAGGTCGCGGATAACCGGGTCCCTTGAGAAAACACGCGTCAGACCACGTTTGTGGCGTCCCTTTTTGTGCTGACTGCGTGAGGAATTGCAATGGGCATTTCTTATGTAATTTACTTTGACCACATTGCCTATTTTCTCAGAATAGACAAGAATCAGCACTTTTTGGCTGTTATATCCTTTCTTATGTTATGCTAAGAGTGTTAATTTGTTAGAGATTGAAATACAACGATGTCTAACCCCGACAAGGTATAGAGATGTCCAACGTATTAACTGAATAGTGGGACACTCGTAAAGTTACTGTCTTTTCCATAGATGAATTGAGTTGTCTTAAAAAGAAAGAGACTTCATATTTCATGTTAGTTTTTCAAAACTCGATATCCCTTAGTCCTAAATATCGAGTGCCTTTACCCTAATCTTTACGTTGGACCCAAATCTAATCCGCCTATTCAAACCACTCCGACAAAATTTCATAGAAGGGGTTATAACAAAAAGTTTTTATATTGGAGGCACTTCAGTAAAACCCGCGTTGAAAGGTTGCCTTTTGTATGGAATTTGGGAACTCGGGAAGTTTCGCAGATTAAATAGATGAGTCTGTGAAATAAATCGACTTTCTGAAGTCCCCTTAGGGGCGTCAAGTAGTAAATTTTATTAGAGTAATGATTAATTGATTATTCTGTGTAAGCAAGGCGCGAAGGGAATGACAAACAAATTACTTTGCTGGTAGATTTTTGCCCTGGTTTTGTTCACTGTTTGGTTTTCTGAAAGATTTTCCGCGCTTTTGTTAAAAATAAAAGAAAGAGCTTTTATAAACTGCGAGTACATTTTATGTCCCAGATGAAAGCACGTAACTTAGGTTTATAGGTCGTAAAACTAACTCTTTCTACATGTTGTTGAAATTGATATAGCACTTTTACTAGTACAATTTACTATTACATTTATATCGGGACAAACTGACTTGCCTATATAGAGTGTTATATTGGTGATACTTACCCAGAATTTTCAGTATTACGCTACAGAATTTGGGTGATAAATTTATAAATTAAATGAATTTGCGTGTTTCGTAAATCAAATGCTCATTGAAACAGAAAACTGATTGATTTCAAGAATCTGTTTATTTATAACATTAAAGAGTTAATTGGTTTTCCAAATTAGTTTTAGGCATAAGTAATTTAGATTATTAAATTGCAAAATGAAGCATTAACAAATGGAGTAATGTTTTTTTTTTTCATTTTCCTTCGAATAATTGTACCAAATTTTCCTGTTACATGACATAAAAGTATACTATCGACTATAT
This sequence comes from Ypsolopha scabrella, assembly GCA_910592155.1. Classification (NCBI taxonomy): domain Eukaryota; kingdom Metazoa; phylum Arthropoda; class Insecta; order Lepidoptera; family Ypsolophidae; genus Ypsolopha; species Ypsolopha scabrella. Next base: position 7,862,920 of record OU342968.1, on the reverse strand, counting down.
TATGCAAAAGCACTAAAACGAGAAAGAGCGTACTAAAAGTGTTGCGGAAAATTGTCCTTCACAAAAACTCCAATAAAGCAATAACAACGTGCGTGTCCTTGATAAAATCGAGCCTAACAACATGTCAATTACTTTTGTGCTAAACAAAGCAAAAAACAATCCATATAAAAACGTCAGAGCCAACTCATAATGCTAAAGAAGAAAAAATATGTCAAGAGATTTCTCGAGACTAGGTGAGTCATGATACGTATCCGAAGGAATCATTAGCGAAGAAACGTCCATCAATCAACAAAATGTACAGATAATAAGATTACATGAAAAAAAGGAAATATAGAGTCTACGAATAATGGAAAATATAAATGAAAATGAGGAGCGCTCTTTTCAGTCGCTGACATCTTTGACAAAAAATGTCTTACTCCTTAAAATCTTACTCAAGTTTTCTTTGTGAATTAACCTTCTCGTATTTGTTTAGCAGCCAAGTCGGGTACTAGGAGCCGCCAAGTGACCTAAAAACAATAGATTTATTTATCTACATAATTAATAGACACATAATCTGTAATTCAGTGGTTCGAACGCCTTGATCACTAATTCAAAAGTCACGACAAGAAATGTGGGTGCAACAAGTGACGACTTCCATTTCACAGTCCATACTCGGGAACACCTCTGACACCCCCTCGGGGTTTCATAACGTGACGATATAAGCAAATAACTACAGAAAAGGGTTAAAGATTTTAGTATGGAACCACTGACCTCTTGAGAGGTCAATGTATGGAGCCTATTCCTACCGTCCACTTTTTTTTTCTTATGGCGATGCCAGTCTTTTTATTTACCAGCTTTTGCCTTTTTTGTTTAGTATGGCGGCCTCTAATAATTCTTATAAAAATTGTCAAATGATATAGGTAGATACCGTAACTTGGGTATCATAGACCCGTGTTGAGTATATTTGAAATATTCAGCGATTTTCGCGAGGGAGGATAAAAGTATGAAGGCAGGTAATTCTAAAACAATATACGTTACGAATTATTACCTTAGGTAAGACGTTACTGTATCAGGACGTGAGTATATGTATGTATTTTAGACTGATCAGTCTGAGGTAAATTCGATTGGCTGTTTTTTTGTGCCCGCTAGGCTATGTGGTCATAAGCCCGCTCAGTTAACGATCGCGTGAAATTAGACGACTAAAGATTCTTACGAGTTAATCTGAAAACAATTTTACAAGAATTTCGAGTTGAAATTCGTCTTGCTCAACGTTCGGTGAAACTTCCTCGCCCGGAGCGAGCATGGTTCCTGACTATTACTGAAAGTCTCCAAAAGTCCGGACCTTTTGTTTACAATTCGTTTTACAACACTTAGCTTCATCCCGGTCCTTTAAAAAATGATAATTGCTTAAGTTTCTTGTTTTACTGATCTAGCGGGGCCGAATTGTTTGTGTCAAACGACATTTCAACCTAAGGTTTAAGTTCAAACTAAATATAGGTAATAATGGAATCAATTGTTTCGAGTACACGGAAAACCGCTTTATAATAAAACCTATTTCTAGGGAAATAGCAACCAAGTGGAATATTAATGTATATACTTTGGTACGAGTATATGTTGGAAACGGCTGGCCTGATTCAGCTTAATTTTGGCATGGAGGTGCAGAATTACAATAAAACATACAAATACATAAACTCACGTCTGTCTCTGGGGTAGGCAGTGTCTACAGATTGCCATTTGCTTTGATCCTGACACAATTATTTATTTCCTCTTACAATAAAATCTCTGTGAAAATGCAGAAAATTGCGACGAGTTCTCAATCAGATAATTAGAAATTAAAGTCATGAAGAACTTTCGATGAGATTTGACTCATCATCTTCAGAACTCACACCTAGTTTTAACAGAAATATGATATGCCTAGCCACATCATGATATATGCCCAAGTCTACCACGGGCAACAACATTGATCCAAATAGCGATAAAATAATGAACTAGAATTCCGTCTCTAAATACAACCCAATTCAACCCATGCTCCTCTCTGTTACAAGGGCGGACGGATGGTCTGAGGCTTAAAATACCCCACATTCAGTTTATAGTGGTGTGTTGCACACACACAAACTTATGAAGTGTTATTTACACGCTGCAAGCTGTCTGTAGTATGAGTGTCGCACACACTTTAGTTTAGGTCTCAATCTACAAAGACAACATATTATTAACAAAATTAATGCCCGTTTTCACTAACCATAGGAGACGCCTAAATCAGATGCCTATGTATTTAGAAGTTGCCTAAAGTAAAAACACGTTTCACTAACTCTTAAGTCATGCATGACTAACGACGTTAGGAATCACCTAAAGTTACGACACCGATTCGGGGGTGCGTAATGCTTAGGCGCCCTTAAACTGACACATGCATGTGACAGTCGCGATTTTGAAATTTAAGCTTATTGTAGTACTGTGAATTGTCAAAAAACCGCAAACAGACAACTTGACAAACAAAACCAAAGACAAGTATCAAAAACTTAGGCTACTCTTGGGTTAGGAATTACATGGTAAAAATAGTTTGGTGAAATAGAACTTTATGGTAAGCATGGACCTAAATTAGGTGTAACTTAGTTTGGCGTCGCCTTGTTCGTTGTCGAAAACTAATTCATGGTACAGATTTCGGTTAAAGTTTTCAACGTTTTGTTTGAAAATATAGCAAAATGTTGCTAAAGCTGATTAACATTCTGGTCTTTGCATTTATATACATTTAATGCATACTAGTCACGGAAATAACAATAACAACCAACTTAATTTCATTACGTTTTTCTTTTTTTTACCTTTCACAAAAAGCATTTTTTTACAAAACAAATTCTACCTTGCCATGTCTACATCCATTAAAAGCCAATTCAATCAAAATGTAGTAACATGAAAATGTTTTTTGGTGACCACGACCACTCTTACGAAACTATATGTTACAACTAGGAGGGGATATTTTAAATTACGAGTAAATACAGCAGGTAGTAAAGCAATCCTAGTGGATGGTAACCTATCCCAGCTAACAGGTGCAGTGTTTACTCCTCGAGTGAAGTCTCACACTTGACACACTTTCACTTTTACCTCGCTCGCCCTAGAGCCCTAGACTTGCAGTTTAATATTTACACATATTTTTTGTCTTTTTCAACACATTTGTGTATTTCATAGTATAGGTACGAGTTCATAGAATATTTTTGAAAAAATAATTATTAATGTTTTTATATAATTTACACTGTACGGTGTGACTCCTTGATGGAACTTCATTTCAACGCTAATAAAAGTCTCCGTGTACGAGTTCCACTATGTTTTTATTAATTAGTGACTAGTTTCGTCTCTTAGACATCTTCTGGCTTCCACGCTTCAAGACAACTTATAGTGGTAACTAGTGTCTAAATTATGTTTGTTACATATATATCTTAAATAAAGAAATTATTCTATTCTATTCTATTCTGGCTTGTTTTTATAGCTCTTCGATGCCAAATTAAATTAAAAAAAACTGATAGGTGTTCATTTCTATTGGCCATTTATTCATCGCAAGATTTCTCGCTTACCGGGCCATTGCTGTACCAATTCAGCTATCCAGGCCTCAACACTCTCACGAATTGACGGACTAAATAGAATAACGTGTCCATAGCTTCGTCTGAACTAAAGATATCAATCAATCTAGCTGATGCCAATGTCTTATGAAGAACCTATCTACTAAATTTTAAGTTTGTAGGGTCCGAATATTCCATGAGAGAGCAGTATTTTGCTTTTTACAAAGGGTGTATTATGAAGTGCTTAGAAAATAAAACAATCATACTGAACCAATTCCATTATAAAAAGATTTTTGGATCAAAGTAAATTAAAATTCACTTCTCCATACACATTTTTTTATATTTACTCGTCATTTTTTATGGGCAAACTAACAAAAATTTGTCTTTGTAAAAGTTATAAGACAAAAGTTTATGTTTATGATCAGTAGACCATGTCGTTTAATTTTCTGAGCACGTCTTAAAACAGACTGTTTACATACATATACTCACGCTTGTCTCCCGGAGGGGAAGGCAGATACTACAGATTTCCATCTGCTACGATCCTGATACACCTCTTTTGCTTGTATAATAGGTAACTATTACTTAATTTTGTTTTTGAAAACAAATACGGGGCTATATTTTTCAAAGTAGGTGTGAAATTATTGTATTCTTATTTATATTATTGCTTAACTTACGTGGAACATCTTCCGGCACTGACGTACAGCAGATGCAGCGTCAGCAGCAGGACTTCCGGTAGGAACGCCGCCATCTTGTTCCTCACTTCCGGTCAGCGCATCACGAGCCGGATATTACTGGCCACGATCTGTAAAGGAAAAACGTTTGTGTTTAAAACATCATATATTTAGGAGGTTATGTAAATAAAATAGGGCGCTTTTAAATGAATATCAATTTCTGAAACATGCTTTCTAATTATTATTTTTTCGTAAGAAGTAGTAAGTGGAATTAAATCTTCAAATAGGTACAATTTTCTCCTTGATTGACGAATAAAAATCATCTACAGAACCCAAACATATAATATTTGATTAGATGGATTTTAACAATATCTGGATTTTGTATTTTGAAAATTGTGATAGATATTTAAAACCTTTTAGTTTTTTCTAAAAATAATAATAATAAATATACTTTTTTCTCTCTCGCCTTAAATCGGCCCTTCTCCCCTCTCGCACTACTCGTTTTTTCGCATAGAGTAACAGTAAAAAAAAAAACCTAACAAGTGCGAGTCGGACTCGCCCACCGAAGGTTCCGCACAAATTAGTAAAAGTTTCACACGTACAATTATGACCGCGCATATCGTTGCTTAACCTCGATGATTTTTTTATGATTAATTACAAATGTATAGTATAAAGATTTTTTCCTATACTTGTAGTATTAATACCTAATTGCCAAATTTCATAGTTCTAGGTCAACGGGACATAACTTCCCTTGAGAGTGTCAAAATATACGTTTTTGCGGCCGTATCTTTTTTTACGTTAACCTAGAAGTTTGATTTTTTCACAGCTTCAAGAGACTGTATACTGTATATTTGGGTATAGTGTTTAAATTTCAACTAGATACCATCACGCGTTCCCGAGATTTATCTCCTTTAGGGTCTTAACAGACAGACGGACAACAAAGTGATCCTATAAGGTTCCGTTTTTTTCCTTTTGAGGTATGGAACCCTAAAAATCACATCTTAAACTTCTTTCTTATAACCCCCTGGCTTCATTGAAATCTATGAATCAGAATAACTAATAGAACACAAAACCGTAAAATTAAGTTTTTTTTTTTCATGTTCTTTTATTGCCAAATTTCGGAAGAATGGCCCAGGTTAGGTTTACATGTTAATTTTGGGGAGCGAAGCAAAGCGGAGCGGAGCGATGCGACCTCTGTAGTTTTAACAAAATAACGATCTGCTTATTGGTTCGTGATATGCCAAATTCTACTATATGCCGACTACATATATTCCATATATTTGTGCAGCTGTATATGATAAACAAGTGCGTGTCGGGCCACACGCAATGTAGGGTACATTTTATAAGTTGGTCTACTAATACAGTACAGACCGCGCCAAACTTCTAGTCCCATATTAGAGGGGACCAGAAGTTTGGCGCGACCTGTACTCGTAAACCTGTAAAGCCTACTTAGCTGTGATAGTTTTCCTTTTAAGTTCAATATATATTATACTACTTCTGTGAATTTTTTCACATTTCTATAAACAACCATTTAGCCGGCAGGGGGGGGGGACGCTCCACTCTAACAAAAATTTTCACTTTAAAGCTTAATATTTTGCCAACGGATCCCTAAATCTAAAAATGGTTTCCACACACCCACAATGTTTTTAAACGACCTATCCAACCATACCCCATACTATAGGATAGACGAGAAAAAAAAATCATCCCCAGTTTACGTGTATGAGGGGTACCCTTAAAAAAACTTTTTTTCGAGTTTTTATTTTACCGTTTTATTGCCGTGATTAATATTTATATCCATGCCAAATTACAGCTTTATAGTACTAATAGTCTTTGAGCTAAGCCACGGACAGACGGACATGGCGAAACTATAAGGGTTCCTAGTCGGTCCGTCCGTCCGTCGGACTACGGAACCCTAAAAAAAGAATTTGTGATTCAAAGTATTCAATCGATATTGAAACCAAGTTAGCCGCAGGGTTGCCGTTTTCACGGTCAGCGCATCGCCACTTGAACGATATTGCTGACTCGGTCCAGACGTTTGTTTGCTATGGGGCTTGGATGTAGCTACAAAGGAAGACTAGATCTTAGCGAAACCGGTTTGGAGATAAAATTGTTTTTATGTTAAAGATTTGTTTATTGTCGCACTCCTGTAAATTACATGTTGAAGAAGATTGAATTCACATTATCTCTATTTATTTTAAAGAGCACGGATGAGTTTTACGAGATGAAGTATATTTGCGACGGAGTTGATGCTCGTGATTGTTGGCACTTGATGGAACTTTTGATACATTTTTGATTGAAAAACACTTGTACCTACTTGTCCACTTATTTATATTAATTCCCTTACCGGTTTCGCTGTTATAGCATTATAATCTTTGATATAAACCTTTGATAATGGTATAACAGCGAAACCGGTAAGGGAATTAATATAAATAAGTGGACAAGTACAAGTGTTTTTCAATCAAAAATGTATTTGCGACGATTTTGTCCTCTAACAACGCAGTCGCGAACAATAAAATTATAGAAAATTATTTAATATCCCTACAAATGTCCAGTACAGACACCTGGGTGTACAGAATCCAGGGAACCCCAGTGTCCTGTGCAGACACATGGGTGTCCAGGAAAGTTGATGCGTTAATAATTATAGCAACCGGACCGAATCCGTCCATTTTTAACCTCAAGTCGCTCGGAATTTCGTTTTGTACAATGTATGGCGACATTTCAGGGTCATGTAATTTGCTAGTAGGCGGACTTTGGACGGGATATTTAGCAACTATTTAATCACCATATTCAACACATATTAACAACTATTTATTGTTTTTTGATTTTATTAAATTGACAGACACATAACATTCAAAAATGGGGATCAGTTTTGCTGTATGGGTGGCTACCGCCATTATTGTTAACCACAGCATATTGCATTAGTCAGCAGGTTGTACTATAAACAGATATGGAAATATTTCATCCAAAACGTACCAAAAAACCACATAAGTTGTTCACTTAAGACTTACCTGGAAAACGAAGCACTACATCTATAAAGTTCAAATGACTTCCGCCTTCTAGCAGCTCCGATGAAACCATATTTATGGTGCATAAAACTTTTATAACAGGTCCTGCTGACCTCATATCGGGACCAATCTTGAGCTGGAGCTAGGAACGTGAGGGGGGTACTGATGGGGTTGGGGGAGGTCCAAGTCTTGAGGAAATAAAATGACTCATATGTATAGTGACATCATAAGTCTCACCAACAATAGTCCACTGACATTTTGCCGACGGTATGTACGTTCCAACGTTTTAAATATTTGTTGCACCAAAACATTTAAGTGACATATATATTTAAGACAAATTATTTACAAATCAGTTTTGTAAAAACTTTTGAGTGTAGTTTCGTTGATATTTATGTAGCTTTAATTTTACTAAACATTTATTTGGCTTATCTGGTATAATTTTAAGTACTGACATAAAAAGTTAATACTAAAATTAAAATAATTGGGCACGCCTCTCAATCATCAATCTCAACTTTTCGATTGCGTTACATTTAGATAAATATTTCTATACGATTTTATATACTGTGCTTCTTATTTTTTCCCATACATTATTTGGTTGTATGTGAGATTTCGATATAACCGTAAAAAATTTAATATAATTTTTCAAATAATAACAGAAATAACATTTTCATTAACAACGAACCGTACTTAAGAGAACAAAAGTTAAAAAGATAGTTATGTAATTCAAGAAATGAAAAAAAGATAGTGATTGCGGTCTCTTCTAACTTGGGCCAACGCCTAATAAGAACGAAACACTCGTAGATGTCATCCATAAAAGATTACCCGAGGCACTGGCCAATTTTCAAAATGTCCATACGGACTTTTGCAATAAAAGCTATACAAAACTTTTGAGTACCTAATATAAATCATAATTTATTAATGGCATAAGTGGTCAATTGTGGGACGTAGCTTTACGTCATTGCACAACTTTGATAACAAACTAACAAGAATGTGCGCAGATAAAGACTATGGCTATGACCCCGCAATTATTACTGTTATACTAGTGTCCGTACACATAAATATGCACTGTCACCGACGTGATGGCCGTTGGAGCCGAAAGGCGTGAGAATGGAGACCACGTACAGCAAAGCTTAGCGTAGGCTGACCTCGTGCCCCGCTGGACCGACGATCTGAAGGAGGTTACGAGTGGCACCTGGGTGAGGAGGACGGAGGACCGCCAAGAGTGGCGTAATATTGGGATGGCCTATGTCCAGCAGTGGACGATGACAGGCTGATGGATAGATGGTAATACAGGGGCCTTATTGTCTAACTTCGACATCCGCCGCAGTCGCTCTAAATCGCACCGTGATTAGATTGAAATGATACATTTGTGATTCACGACATCTTTGATGGCTAAAACGATAGATATTTAAGTTAGACAATAAGTGGGCAGATCGTCAATTGGGGATTCCTTTTAGCTTACAGAATTATTTATGCTTTAAGAACAGCTGTAAGAAAATTAAATAAACATGAATGTAATACAGAGTGTATCACGTTTAAATTCGCGGTAGTAACCAGGTGTTCACAGCGTATCTTCCCAATTAACGAAGGCTTACCGCATATACTCTGCTCTGTACATTCTAAATTTAGATGTAATTTAAATTATAATTTTGGTGGGATATAGCGAACTTAGTTATTAATAGTTGTAAAATTTTACAAATGCTTTTGTTCTTTGAAACTGTATAATTATAGTTTATTTTTATTGGACGTACACAAGTAAATAGACTTACTGTGCAATACTACATATTTTACTGATTAGTACTGGGGAGACCAAGATCCACTGGGTCGAAAAAAAAAACCAGCCAAGTGCGAGTCGGACTCGCGCACGAAGGGTTCCGTACCATTTACCTACAAAAACGGCAAAAAAAATTATGTCAGTTTTATGGGAGTGCGTAGGTCCGACTCGCACTTGGCTAGTTTTATTATTTGTTGTTATAGCGGCAATAAAAATACATCATCTGTGAAAATTTCAACTGTCTTACTATCACAGTTCATGAGATACAGCCTGGTGACAGACGGACGGATAGACGGACAGCAGGGTCTAAGTAATAGGGTTCCTTTGGCCACGGAACCCTAAAAAGGAAAATCGTACAAATTTTCGGGAAAATTCTTTTATTCCGGCGTGGTTCGAAACAGGGACCTCTTGCGCATTAGGCAGACGCTCTACCAACTGAGCTACTGATGTTAAAAACTGATACGAATTTTTTTACGAATAAATATCAAGACAAAATAAATAACTTGCTCATGAAAACTCGCACATATGATCTTTTTACCGATTTTTCGACCCCGAAAATAATTCTGCAAATTTGATCGAAATCCTTAGAGCCATTTTTAGAATCCGATTACAAAAAAATATACAAATATTACTCGTTTAATAGTATTGGATTGATATTGCGCAATTTTCTCCAAGAAAAGCACCCACGCAAATGATTTACTTCTCACGTTTCCTTACAAAAACGGGTATTGTAAGTAAAATAGAATCTATATTTTTTTGAGATAATTATTTATAATGACTTAAATATTTGGTTTCATAATTCAATATGTGCTACAATTTTATTTACATCTACGATGAAAGAGGTTAAAACTCGTACATACTGTACGTACATAGTAAAAGAAAAATGATTTCCGCTGTATGACTTTATAGCCAATGTAGACATCATTTGCAAAAATATTCAATGTACATACAAGACTTTTTACTACTTTATTATTAATATGGATTTGGATAATTACAAATGAAACTTGTATGTATGAACTTTGTAGAATCGTTTTTCGTATATTTCTGTAGTAAAATCTCCAGTTTTTCCTTAAGTGCGACCTAAAACGTAAGATAAGAATTTCCAACGAAAAAGTAAGCAACTGGAGCGCAAAAAAGCGATTAATTTCGCAACTAGATTCCACATGAGCGCGCCAGCTAACTAGAAAAAGTTTATCGTGTACGCCATTTTAAACCAGTAAATAAAACGAAACGGCAGTTTTTCGGGCTGGTGCGGTATTTTTATCAGTTTATAGGAGTTATAACGCCACCAATGGCCCTTTTTACACTTGGACGATGACACGATGAGTACTTACGGCAAAAATATCGTTCACCGACACGCCAACGAAATACTTCAATACAGGCGTGAAGATGATATCGTACAAAAAGGAATACCGTAACATGGCAAAGTTCGCCAAATTTCATTGATGACAAAGGTCCTAGGCATTCCACGCGTGATGTAATTTTAACTGAAAACCATTTTTAACTTTCAGCATATCGTGAGGGAGTTAGTTCTGGGTTAGGCAGTACAGTCTTTCTTCCGTATTGTACCTATATACAACGTAAAATTTATGTAATATTGCTAACGAAAACTGATGATAGTACTCGTCCATATGAACAACTTTTACAATGGACCTAACCCTGGAATCGTGAAAAAAATATAAAGTTAAATGCCTACTCGACCCAAATGTATGAAACAGCTAATATTTTTTTCACGATTTCAGGGTTGGCTTCATAGTAAAAGTTGTTCATATGGACGAGTACTATCACCAGTGTTCGTTAAGAAAATGACTCAAATTGCACGTTGTATAAAAAACAAACTATAAAATGTATAAAGCTAAAGATATCTGTCTGTACTAATAGTTGAGTAGTAAAAGACTCATTTCTGTGCAGTGAATATTTTTAAAAAGTTCCAATTGAAATATAATATTAAAATAAGCCCTTTGCCCGTGGCTCCGCCCATGTTTATTAGATGCGTTTATTCAATTTGCCCCATTTTCGCCTTGGGTGCTATTTTATAAGAACATTTCTTATGGCCTATGTGACGCATCCTAATCCGGTAAGAAGTTTTTGAGCTAAAACGGAACATATAGGTAGATACAGACAGGCAAAATTCTAAAAATTGTGGTTTCGGCCTCAGACAATAACCGATTTAATTTAAAATTTCGCGAAAATATTCAGTGTACCGACACAACTTTCTTAACAATTATATTTATCAAGGGTCTATCTTTAATTTAAGTAACTAATAATTTGACGTGCAATCAATGAAATATATCGTTATTAAATTAAATAGGGTAATAGGCAGAACAAATATTTTCCATTGTCACTTGGCGAGACGAATGATTGACTACATAGTTAGTGACTTTAAGGGACATTCGTTTGATTTTCAAATTTACTTACTTCCCTAGGTAGGTAAATCGAATTCACCTCCCGCATTTCGAGTTATATATGACTTACTTAATTGATTTACTGACTTACTTTCAGAGCAGTAGTGATGAAACAATTTTAACATTACGGGCTGCTAAAGAGCACCTTGATTTTTTTTGGGAACCAATATCATTGAAAAGAAAGTCAAAAGCTTTTTACCCTAACTGCCTCCAACCTCGATCACTATTAACGAACTAGGCTCTTTGCCTTCGTTTTTCCTCCATCTAGAACTCATAAAGAACACAAAACGACGTTTGTCTCCCCCTGCGGTATTTTCAAGGCATAAATTTCCACTTTTGCGGTACTCAGGGCCGTTGTACCCCGAAAGGGTGTGAAAATTAGCGTGTTTCAAGCACTACAGAAAGTTCCAAGCGGTGCTTTAGCTTTACCAACCGTAGAATTCCGTTTGACCGAAGTAAATTGACTTTAATCTCGTTGAGATAAGATTCAAGGGAAATTTTGATGTAAAATTGTGTTTAATATGGTGCTTATCTTGTGTCGAGTGTGCGAGGGACAAGATAAGTGTTAAGGCAACGTAATGAGAGCGACGCATTTGCCACAAATGGGTTTTTGCGTTTTAAAAGGAAAAGTCTTAATTAATAAAACTTGGCAGTGGTGTTTATAAAATAATAATTAATAAAGGCTAATTTGTAGAACATCAGTTTATTTTATTTTTATTTTATTACATAAGGTATATCAGCAGCACGTATATCTTGTGTATTAATATTTTTATGATATGAATAAAGATATGTAATCTTCTTAGCTTTATTTTATTTGCGATCCATCCATCCATCAGCCTGTTTAGTCCACTGCTGGACACTTCGTTTCGCCACTCTTGGCGGTTCTCCTGGAAGAAATGCCAATACTCACACAAGCTGAGTAGGCGGGTCGATAATAATTATAAAAAAAATAAGAAATATTTTTTATTCGATATACTTCGGCTCACGGTATGTATATTTTGACAATTATATAAAAGTTACAGTGACATCTTGCATAAGTTATTGTTTATTGAATGATTTTGATTAATTTAAATTTAGTCAATTAAATAATTTTATGAGATAATTATTTACATTAATTACACTATTTATGTTCTTACCTAATACTCACCACTTGCTGAACGGTGAAGTTAAACATCGTGAGGAAACCTGCATGCTCTAAGAAGCGTGTAACAGTAAAGTGGAGTATCTGATTGGTTTAGAAACTTACTACAGCAAAGACTATAAGGTTCCTAGAACAAACAAATACTCTACTAGGTCGGTTAAAAAGGACAAACTTGTACAGCCATCAGCCAACAATTATTACGGGGAAAGAACTAGGGAATACATAACTCCCAAGTTATGTTACAACTACCCTGTCCTACTAGAGGAAAGCATATTTAACATGAGTACTATTAAACTTAAATTAAAAAGCAAATTCCTAGCTTTATAGCAACATGTGTATGTATATAAACATGTAATCACTTAATTTCATACAACTGTATTACTGCATGATTACTAAAATGATTGTACAAGGTACAGATATGTTCACTCACGAAGGAACGCCCTTCCACAGTAAATTATCGGTGTGCATTAGTACGAGTAAAGCATGTGCGTACAAGATGTGTTAGTGTGCGTGTAAAGGCTGGCACTACAGACAGCAAAAAGATGCTGATGAAATTATACGATTGCTTTCGTTTATGTAGTTTTTTTTAAATTAAATTATATTCATGTTTTTTTAGATTTATGTAGGTATACAATAAAAATATTAGCTTTATGTTAAAATATATCCATTTATTCAGTAAAAAATACTTATTTCTATGTTGAATCTATATTTGAATATCGTGTCTTTCTGTCAATGTTTTGCGGTTATTACAGGTTTTACGCCACCTATAACCTATTTTCAACAGCAATCTTCGCAGCGTACTAGTTGATCCATCAAAATTAATCTTTTCCTCTAAAACTTGCTTCAGCTTCCCAATTGTAGGCAATTGTTTAAATTCCATATAAAATGTTTGTATCGTTCGTCGTACGACATCGACTTTAAAACTGTCTATATCGATTTTATTCGCCCTTTTTGTCCGTTTTTTCATCGGAGAAGTGAACTTAGAGGTTGTTGTAGGTAAATTCTTTTCTTCTCTGAGTATTCGAGTCACTGTGTGCTCTGAAACTTCTGTTGCTTGATCAATACGCCAGCGAGCATCTGTCAAACGCTGTACCCCGTTTTCTGCCTCCGATTTCATAAAATGATACACCTTTGCTATGATTGATCTACCCTGAAAATAATAATGTTATTTATTACAATGCCATTACTACTGAGATACTAACAACCCGACCGCATAAGTCACACATGGATTTAAGTAAATCTGCTAACACTGCATATATCATCTATAAAACGCTTAAAAGGTTGCAAGATAACAACAATATAACTGTGCTTTATAGGATATATTTACACAAGAGAGAACCCTAACATACCTAATATTTTAAGGAAAATAAAATAAAAGTACATTTACCTCACTGCGGACAACCTTTCTTTTGCGTGGTGACATGCTGACCGTACGCCCGTTTGAAGAGCGGCCGGGAACGAAAACAGGTGTTATCCGAACGACTGAGCGCTCGCGACTGAGGAACGCTCCGTGCTACGCACACATAGACGCGTCGTACAGATACATTTACAACTACATGAATGAAATGTGGAAGGGCGTTCCTTCGTGAGTGAACATATCTGTACCTACTTGTTAACTAAGGATATTAAATTTGTAAGAGCGTGTCGCCATCAAACTGCTCTGTGGTTTGGCGAAAATTATTTATAAGTAATGACTTTGTAAAATATGAATAAATAAAAAATAAAAAAAATTACACGCTAATTGTGATTAAAGTACGGCAATAGGGCTAGCCACCCATAACGTTGGGACGTAATAACCGTCGGTGAAACGCAACGCGGATGTACTGCGTGTGGACTGTGACTTGCATTTCACAGTTCACAGTCGGGAACACCTCTGACAACAATCAATCGAATCCATCCAATACCTCTGACAACCCCGCGGGGATTCATGTCGTGACGATATATTTATATTTATAATTATTTACGGGGTAGTAAAATGTTGATATGACTGCCTGTTAAACTTACACATCATTTACATTACATAATTTGCGGTATAGAAAATCAGAAAAGTAAATCTGGACGTGAAGAACTCTGAACCGGGACTCGAACCCAGGACCTTCCGCTTCGTTCGCAATTTATAGACGCATCACTGAAAACAATTTCAACCCAAAATAACACAACAGCCAAATTTAAATAAGATAAAAAATGTTTAGCCTTATACACATAAATATTCCCTAAGCCAATACAATTATATAAGCAACGGAATTTACAATAAAGACAAAATCAAAAAAAGTTCTGTTTCAACCAGAACAAGTATCTGTCTTCAAAACTGGACAGAAAAATTAAACTTTTAATTAGTTACTTTCAAACAAAATATAAGTTAAACATAGAGCGACGGCAAATCTTGAATGTTTCATTATTTAATTTATGTTTAATTTACCTGTTTTAACGGCAAAAGAAAAAACTTATTGCTTTTTATAATTTATTAATGAATAATCATTTTCTACAACGTGCAGAATGAAATGGCGCTAAATTTCGGCCATAACAAAGATTCAAACCTACGTTATTTCGTCTTTTGGAGCGAAGTGAACCTTCTAATATCATAAGTTGCTAAAGAGGACCCTATTAGTGAGCCTCCACTGTCTGTCCGTCCGTTTGTCTGTCTCTCCGTCCGTCAGCGTCAGTCACAGGGTTCTACAGCTTCAGCCGTAATAGGTAGCCAGTTGCAACTTTCACAGAATCCGTTTTACTATGGCCTCTACCTTATGAGGATCTGTATAATAAACTTCATAAAAGTAATTTTTTTAAAGTTATTTGTTTTAGCTCTATCTTGAAGACGGCAATACATACAAGTTTCAAACTGGATCAGATTATTGTACATACTCTGAAGTAAAAAATTAATTTAAAAAAAAATTGTTTCTTACTCAGAGGGTGCCGAATTGTTTGCCAGGAGCTACCATTCTAGCGCTTTATCTTTGGTCGGCCTAATATTGCATATTTATTGTTGTTTAGAACCAGATTGTTTTTAGGGTTCCGTATCCATATTTTGTGTTGGTACAGAGCTCCTTTGTGCACGTGGACGACAAGCACTTGGCCAAAATCCTGCTCGGTTTACCCACCATATCAATTAAATACAAACAAACACAAACTCCTTAAAACCGTTTAACCTAAGGATGCAGATGACATTTTATTTCCTGCTTCATTATCTAACTTTACCTTAACTTTCATTACTGGCCTTTCGTAATGTCCTAAAAGGGTTTGAAAATTTATTGTCCACCTGTCTGAAACAGCTGGGCTTTGACCCTTTATTTAAGGCCCCACATGCTACTGAAAGGTTGGTAACTTGCCCTTAACTTTAACACCTTTGCGTCAGGATTTATCGTGGGAAGGGTAAGTGATGGTGTTACAGAAACCGTGTGGGTGGTCAGAAAAGGGCTGTGATATATTACTGTGACTCTTTATGACGATAGATCGCTCAATAGTTCCTTGGACTATATAGTTTGAAGTGACATGTGATCACAGCTCTATGTTACTAGCAGGGCTCGAACTACCAATAATAAGTTAATAAAAACTAATAAATTAAATTATAAAACTTTCGTTTTATCATCTATGTACTTGTAAGTACATTGCTTGACTGACTGATCTGTCAATGCCTAGACCAAAAGGTTGGACTTAGGAACATTAAATTTAGACTGTCGAGTCCTCAAATGGAATAGACATCAGCTAAGAAGGCATTTTAGTTCCCAGAGGATCAAAAGAAACGGGATCCACCACGCGAGAAACGTCTTCAGTTGAAAATAATTTACCAAACATAAAAACAAAAATTAAATTTCAAACATAAAAGAAGCTCAATATTAAAGGTTTGAAATAAATAAGCCGAAAATTTTCACAAAGTACTTACCTACAATAAAGTTGTGTTCTTGTTCACTTAACTTCAAAGTTACCAGAAAAGTAAAACAACAAGTTTAACATCAAGTAATTTTACAACATAAAGAGCTAAGTATCTAGAGTAATCTATTCTCGTGAGAAGCATTTGAAACCCATATAGCACTTCTAAGACTTTCAAAAACGAAAATAAAGTGTCCTTTTCCTTTGTCGTCGTCTTAAGTGACAACCATTAAGTGGAAACAACAACTTAAAAGGATTGGAAAGAGAGAACAATATTGAGTTCGGTAAGAATGTGAATATATATACAGAGATAACTTTTCGTAGGTTGATAATACATAACTTTTTAATACAAAAACATATAACGTCGCGATATAATTCCCCGAAGGGGTGTCAAGTGTGTTTTCGAGAGCTATGTAACGCATTATTTATAGCGCATTTGTACGCCCACGGTTCACTGACGATTATTACAACCCACAAGGACCGGTGGTGATGAGAACTATTGCCACAGTCCATACAGTTGGCCAAAGAAAGCGCTCAGACAGAGCAGTTTTGCGGGTTTTGCGGGGCGAGACGCGGGAGGTAAGGCACCGAGACATACAATTTTCGAACAAGCAGTTGGAGTCTTGCCCCGGAAGCCCTACACAACCGCTCCGTCTAAACGCCTTTGTCTTAACACAAATGTTTTACTATGGGATTTGAACCCGCAATATCTAAATAAGTCGTTATTTATTAAACGTATATTTTATTACATTAAAATTAACAATCCTTATTAGTACAGTAGTACTATTTAAATAATACGCAAAGATTATGTTCACTACCTTTTGGCAAAGGTAGTATAAAAATAGAAACAAGTTTATCTTGCATTATATATAAGGTCCTACAATTCAAAGTGAAAAAAAATGAACAGATGATAGAGTATCTCTAATATAGTACATTCCACCGAAAAAAACATTTTTTGCTCGAACTTTGTTTTTCACCTTTCCATAGAAATTGAATCAGCTGATTGAAACACTTTGTACTGAGAAGTGAAAAAATATTTGAGCAAAAAATTTTTTCTTCCTCTGGAATTTGATCAGTTAACGATACATGATCTATCCTAGAATTATTTTCACTTATTATTGTAGGATCTTATATATTTTTTTCATTTATTTACACATAGTAAAATTAACAAACAAAAAGGTACAATAAATATACGTACACGTATAACACGTCGGGTTTTAATCCAATACAATATAATGCAAATTTGTCTCACTTAAATTGAATAAAATAATTTACCTACATAAAATAAAAATAAAGGAATGAATTATTTGTATTTCCTTCCGCTTTCTAAAAGATCCATGACAGATAAGATCCATGCACATCCAGTCGTTGGCTATAGACTTCTATGCGCATTATATCTGCGCCAGATCTTCTAATAATATATTTGTGACTTTGCGCATCGCTACAATCCTATACCGAATGGCGGAAGCCTTCATTCAAAAAAGTAATGTCTGTAATTAATGTATAATGTCTGTACATTGAATACTTTTGCGAAATTTCAATTGAAATGGGTTATAGGCTTATTAGTATTGCACTGAGGCAAATACTACATTTTTTTGTTTATTTGTTGTTTACTTGTAGTATCTGTCTCTTCTTTGTCTGTCTCTTTGTTCCATTTTAACTCGAGAACCACTCAGCGAACTTCAATGCGTTTTTTTTTATTATCATTGTAGTGACTGGTTAACATTTAGGCTATGGGAAGTGTTGATAAAGTAACCGCCAAGCCGAAAAATGACAATATATTGAAGTAACTGACGCAAGTGCATCACATTCTATGAAAACCAAGCGTGTCACATTTTACAATGAAAACGGTTGACACTTGTCAACCGAATCTTAGAAGAAATTGTAAGACTTAAGATATAATACATAAGGCTCAAAGTTGTAGGTTTTAGTCGGACTCAACTCCGACACAAATCGGAGTTAGGACACGCAATTAGGCACCCAAGGTAGGTCAACTTGCTGGGTCTACTTCAATATACATATGTCTGTGGTTTAAAGACACTTCCACGCAAGACCGTGGGAAAAAGCTAGTAAATAAATAAATATTCTTTTCAGGCAGCACAGTTTGACTGGAGCCGCCAATAATTATAAAATAAGAATTTGATAAGAATTTGATAAGAGTGGACTGTAGAATGCGAAATCGGCTAAAAATGGCGGACCACACTGGCGTGAAAAGTATTAAATAATGGAAAAGCTTGTTACCTCAAAATCCCTTGTGATCGAATCTCGTCCAGGATGCACACCGCACTGAATCTCCTGATCAGGAAGATGTCCTTGCAGGAACACGAGGGTCTAGGATTATAGGTCTAGACGGTGCGCGCGCGCGTCCTTGGAGGTGGTCAATTCACAACTGACTCAAGGTCAGCTAGCGCGGGCGCGCGTGGTTGATCGACCGATGGTGCGTGCGCCAGCATACACCAAGGATTTGATCAAATCCAAAAAGATGCCAAGGAACCAAACTATTCCTTGGTTATTTATACTAGTCCGCCAGCGTATATAAATAAAACATTTATGCGATAAACAAAGTAAACATACAATATATATTGGCGGAACCATTTCCCCGGCCTTGAAAGTACCAGGTTTCAAAACAAATTAGTAGTAAACCAATTAAAAACTAAAATTAAGCTTAACACCCTTATTGCGAACACATAACTTTGGTGAAGAAACCAAAAAAAAATATAACCTAAAACTAAATGTCCTAATAATTACGTATTAAGATATCACGCAGTTACTGTGTTGGGCATAATTTCACAATAGATCTCTTAAAGAGCCAGTGTAGATACAGTCGATGGTAATTATCCACCATTAAATTCATCACACAATCATGATTTGATAGTAAAATTGGGTGCTGATAAATAAAGCTAACATCAGAAGTCACATGAGTGACTCGTGATACAAGAACCGGTTTACTTTCCGGCAATTCGTTATCGTGGCTGGATACAAAAGGCTGAATTGGCCAGTCAGATTTAGGAAGTTTAGCCCATGGTGGGCCTCGCAACCAGAGCGGATGACCAATAAGTTGTGCAGGTGACAATCCTCGCGAAAGACAATCACTTGGGTTTTCATCTCCTTTCACATGAAAAAAGTGCTCAGGAGAGAGCAATTGTTGAATTTTGGAAACCCGATTGGCCACAAATGTTTGCCATCGATGCGGTATATCAAACTCAATACTTTGTTCCAATCGAAGAGATTCAGGAATTTGTGAGAGCACGTCTTTTGAGTTACTAGACCATTTTACCAATTGAAATCCGCCAGCACGGAATAAATCAATCAGTTGATGTGCTGCGGAAACAGCTTGCGTGGGATCTTGCAAAGAGCTTACAATATCGTCAACATAGGTATCTCTTGTAGAAATTTCTTGAGCAAGAGGGAACCGATCTCCTTCATCAGCTGCTAGCTGATGTATGGTGCGGATGGCCAAGAAAGGACTGGTGCGAAGGCCGAAGGCAACGCGGTTGAATTCATAAACCTGAAGGGGGTCATTCGTATTAAACCTATACAATATACGTTGATAAGGGCGATCTTCTTGTCGCACGCTTATCTGAAGATAATGTTGTCTAACATCTGCAGAAATCGCAATAGGAAACAGACGCATATTGAGTAATAGCGTGAACAACTCAGGTTGGAGGCTCGGGCCTGTGTGTAAAGCATCATTTAACGCTAAACCAGTCTCGGTCTTTGCGCTACTTGGATCTAAAACTACCCTTAATTTGGTGGTAGCTTTATCTTCACGATAGACACCGTGGTGCGGTATAAAATATTGTCCCTCACTTGAGACATTAACATTGTCAACCAATGATATATACGTTTTATCTATATATTCTTTGATGACGGCATCATATAACAGCTTAAGTGTAGGTTTGGTTTCGAATTTACGTTCTAACGCTAAGAAACGACGTTTAGCAACATTGTACGAACGACTTAAAACTCCTACTGGATCAGCTTTGAAAGGTAAAGCAACTTCATACCTCCCTGTCGAATCGCGAGTTGTTGTTTTAGAATAAAACTCCTGACAATATTTTTCGTCCACACTTAAAGGTGGCGTAGATTCAACTTCTTCTACCTCCCAGAACTTACGCATGAGCGACTCAACCTCACATGATGCGGTTGAACAAAATGATAGCGAAGACTCATGAGGCGATTTGATCACAGCATCCCCCATAATTATATAACCTAAGACGGTTTCCAACGCATCTGGGATGCCTGGTGGATTGACTATCTTCCCCGGCCGTAGCATCTCTGCAAACAGCTGAACACCGATAAGAAGATCAATGTTCCCTGGGATCGCCCATGTGTCGTCAGCGAGTGAAATATTTTGAAATGATTGGACCATGCTTGGATCAACTTGACAAGTAGGTAACTCACAAGTGATTTGCGGTAACACAAGTGCTTCGATTGTATACTGCGAAGACTTATCAAAGCGAGATCTAAAAGTCACATCCACTTTACCTTTAATAGGTTGCGGAGAACCACCAATACCTTGTACGGTAGTTAATGAAGTTGAGCGAAGTGGAAGCCCTAGCATAGCACAACATCTTATGGTGGCATAATGCCGTTGAGAACCAGGATCAAGGATGCATCTAATATTAACATCCTTTCCACCACGACCTACAGCAAGTACCTTTGCGGTAGCAAGTAGTTCTGTGGAATGAGTGGAAGAAGTCGAAGAAACATTACAAGAAGAATGTTGCGGATTAGTCCCATTAGATGAGGACGCGGTAGTTGCAACAGAACCATTGGTATTATTATTACCACCTAAGTGGTCAACAGCAGGATGCTGCGATGCGGGTGCGGTACTAGGTGTCTGTGAATTATTAAAATGCAACAACGAATGATGCCTACCATGACATTTGCGACACGAAGATCGTGAATTACATTTATAAGCTCCATGTTGTGAGCTTAGGCAATTAGTGCATATTCTATTATCCTTAACGAACGAGTAACGTTCGTTAGGCGAAAGCTGTAAAAACCGGTTACAGGTGTACAGCTGCGGATGTGTGCCTTTACATAACACACACTTTGCATTAGGCGCGTGAGAATTCGATTGTGTACCCACATATGTTTGAGGCACACGCGGTGGTGCAGTGGGTGTACGTGGCTTATTTATTTTATCAGCAGCAATAGGCGCGTTGTGCGAACGTTGTGCAGAGCGTTGTAGTACTTTTGCGTGCTGCTGCACAAATTCAATAAATGAATTATAATTTGGTATGCCTGTGTCGTTACGAATTGATGATTCGTAACACTTTACCGTGTCTGCGTCTAATAAATTTAACCCCATGTAAACAAATATAAAATCACCCAAATCAGCAATTTCCAATTGTTTTATAGCGGTTATTGAAGCTACGAAACGATCAATTAATGTTTCCAAGTTATTAGCAGAAGCATTAGCGGCTAATGGTTTCATTGAAAACACTTGATTTAAATAAGAGGTAGCAAGGGCACGCCTGTCCTGATATTTCTTTATTAAGGCTTTCCACGTTGATTCGTAATTTCCCGCAGCGGGAGCCACGCCAGCACAAACATCCTTTGCACGACCAGTTAAATGGCCAAACAAATAATGGACACGTTCGGAATCAGTTAACTCTTCATTGTCATGAATGACGCGTTTAAAAGTTTCATAAAAGAAAGGAAAATTTTGAATTTCTCCATCGAAGTACGGAATTTCGATTCGCGGTATTTTCAAACTTTTCTGTTTTGAGGTTTCCACCGGTGTGCCAATCGTTACCGAAGATGACGGTGCAGGTTTCTCCAGTTTTGCGTAATTCTGTATAACGTGTGCGTACATTTCCTCAAATGCTGACAGCGATTGATAATTAACCGTGTATTCCGGATTTAATTCTAATTGTAGTAAATTAATTTCATCTACTATCGCAATATATTCCGAACGCCATTTATCTGCTAATCGTGCCTGTGCCATAAAAGACTGTCTATTTTTATCACTTTTTAAATTAATTATGTAATTGAATGTAGTCTGCATGGAATTAAAATACTGTGCTCTTTTGCCTTCATTCAATTTAATACGTGCTTGCGTCGTCGTCATGGTTACGTTCGAATAATACACAAGTTTATTTTATTTATAAACAATCCAAATCTAGCAAACGATACTAAATTATTTGATTTACAGCAAAGTGCCGCGCGATTATCAACAAAAATAACACCAGTTTATTAATTTATTATGTATAACCAATACGTAGGTCGGTATGTAGCTTCCTTTTACAATTAAAAGTATAAACCGATGCGGATATGTTAGGTATAACAAAATGAACTCGATAAAAATATAAACACAACATCTAGGTATTGATCATCATAACAAAAAATGTAAACGCGTATTTACGTAAACAATCTCAAAAGCAACATTTTAATCAATGCATAATTACTCGTACAATGACTAAACACCGTTTCGATATTCAATACGTAAACAAGTAATGGAGAAAATATTCACCTATGTAGGTATTATGTTCAAAGCGGTAAGGTCTGTAACAGCTAATAACAAAGACCTAACAACTAAGTGTAAAAAATAGGTAAGTAGTAAGTATCTACTTATTCAAGCGGTCCTGTTATTAGAAAATAACCGGATAAATATAATATAACAAAGAATAAGTAGGTAGGTACACACTTCCACGCGAATCAATAACTGACAAACCGTCACAGCACTAAGTGTAGATACGAAAACCTTATTACCTCCAACTAGTGCGAGAAAATAACAAACAAAACTAGTTAAGGTTACAAATAATAAGGAGATATATCGTTCGTATATATGTACTTGTGTATATATGTACGTATTTATTCGAGCGGTACGTTATAGGTGTAACTGTACGCACGACAAACGTTGTCTGTAGTTAAAATTAAACCAAAAATACCGAAGCTGCGAAAGCTACTAATTGATGGGCTTATAAATAATTAATAATAAAATGTCTATAATTCGAAGCGAAAGAAATAAAAGTTCAAATAAAATACGAATTATAAACATTCGCGCGGTAAGCACAATGCTAATTTCTATGAGTATGTGAACGCTTTATATAAAGTACACCGTGAAAATGATTAAAAGCATAATCGTGTGTGTGATTGCGTAGCAACAATAATATTGCTTTATAAAGTTACAATTTATATAGGTAAACCAAACAAGATTTACAGAGATCGATCAATAAGACAAAGAGATTTTGAAAACGTTTTCTCAAACGTAACGCTAATTTCACCTGTATGTGTACGCAATAAGGTCGATATTTATATGCAACTTTTATATAAATTTTATAGAAGCATAAAATATTAGCAAATAAGGCGAAATATGCTGATTATAACAATTAATCCGGCCGAAGGATCAAACTATGGAGCCGCCAATAATTATAAAATAAGAATTTGATAAGAATTTGATAAGAGTGGACTGTAGAATGCGAAATCGGCTAAAAATGGCGGACCACACTGGCGTGAAAAGTATTAAATAATGGAAAAGCTTGTTACCTCAAAATCCCTTGTGATCGAATCTCGTCCAGGATGCACACCGCACTGAATCTCCTGATCAGGAAGATGTCCTTGCAGGAACACGAGGGTCTAGGATTATAGGTCTAGACGGTGCGCGCGCGCGTCCTTGGAGGTGGTCAATTCACAACTGACTCAAGGTCAGCTAGCGCGGGCGCGCGTGGTTGATCGACCGATGGTGCGTGCGCCAGCATACACCAAGGATTTGATCAAATCCAAAAAGATGCCAAGGAACCAAACTATTCCTTGGTTATTTATACTAGTCCGCCAGCGTATATAAATAAAACATTTATGCGATAAACAAAGTAAACATACAATATATATTGGCGGAACCATTGACCCTCTACTAATATCCCATTTCCTGCCTTGCGAAACAGTCTCCTTTTACTTAATCCCCACTAATTCCAAGATCAATTCCGAAATTATTTCCTCTTACCTTCCGAAGGAGATTGATCGCCTTCAAACACGAGAAAGATAAATAAATAAAGGTGTGTTTGAGTGCCCAATCAAATTACGCCAAGCCTTCCTGATAGCGGTACTCGTAAACAAATATGGAACCCATCAATCAAGAGATATTGTGCTACCGCCGCCGTATCCTTTAAATTTTTAGCTGTCTGACACTTGTTAAACCTACTACCATACTACTACGTATTAGGAAGCGTTTCAAAACGTGCGATCATAGTGCGAAATTTTACTCCTTTATTAGAAAGAGATAGATAGATATGTGAAAGAGAAAGAAAAGTCTGGTTGCACCAATCAGGTGGCCCAGTGTGATTTTCGCATTACTCAGAAGTGTTTTGAAGCCAAAACTACCATTTTTAGAATTTCTGTTTGTCTGCCTGTATGTATGTATGTTCCGTTACAATTCGAGAATCACTCAACGTATTTGAATGTGATTATTTTTATTATCATTGTAGTGACCCTGGTCAACGTATAGGCTATAGGTAGGGATTGCAATCCATCAGTGTTTTCAATCCAGCTGGATTTTTACTGGATAAACATAAATCCAGCTGGATTCAGCGCGGATCCAGAAATTAATCAATTTTTTAAAGTAAGAACCGTTTCTGTGGAAAATACTTCAAAAACGATTATTTCTTGGACTGTTTACTACAAACATAAGTAAAACTTCTTAAGGCGCGGCTAAGGTGGAAAACTTAACTTTGTTTCAATTTAACCTGAAATAAAGGTGTTTTAATTATAATATACTGAAATCTATTTATTATACAATATAAACGGTAATTCTATTCATTTAAATCAATACAAATGGGGTCAAAAGGCATTAGAATGGAGACCACAGCAAAGCGTAGCGTAGGCCGATTTCGTGCATAGTAAAAACAGAATAGAAGGATCACTCCTGCTGTTGCATGGTTGTCATTTTGTAGCAAAGTCTCTTGTAGTTTTATAGCTGTTACAAAATAAAAACATACGGATACGTATGTATTATGCTTGTTATTAATTTATTTAGTTTCCTCTCCAAGAATCAATGTTTTCATAACAACAAACTCCAAGTAACTAAAATTAATTAGCAATGAGCAGCACCGATTTGTACCGGCAAAACAAGCAAACTGATGATGAAGCAGTTGTAATCGTGCTGTGGTTCGTGTACATTGGCACGCACACATTAGCCACGCTTGGTGCCTTTAGGTGAAGATAGTCTACTCTTCTGTTTTTACTATGCCTTGTGCCCGCTGGATCAATGATCTTAAACAGGTTACGGGTGGCGGCTGGATGATAACGGCGTGGAGGACCGCCAAGAGTAAAGAAATTTGGGAAAAACTTATGTCCAGCAGAGGACGAACACAGGCTGATGGATAGATGGATGGATTATATTATAATAATGTAAGGACGGATAATTAGTGGCACTCAGTCTTATCAGTTATCTTAGACTTAACATGGTTAGCGTAGTGTTACACCTACATATCAGTATGTACTCCATAGTTATTTAAAGGTAATTTAATTATTAGTTGTCATAAAATAGTAAGTTATTACTATTATTATCATAATCATGAATCATAAACATTACCCATTAATTTATATTTAACTAAACAGGTAGTCCCACTTTCTTACAAATTTCAATTAAACTGCATTGCCTAGCCCAGTAACCACGTATATAATTAAAGTTAAAATCTCATATTTGTTAGTGGTAGACTAGAGCAAAAGTCTTGTCTTGAATGAAAATATTTTAAAGGACCAAAAAAAATGTTTTTTTGTCTGTTCTGTAAGTAGGACCTAAAAAAACAAATGGTATTGATATAGTTGCCTCCCAACCTACTTCTGAATATGTATCCGGCTGCGTAGAAGGCCCCTTTTGCCTCTATGGTAGTTGGTTTCAGGGTTAACAAATAGTTATAAATTTGCACCTCTTATCTTCTTCATTTTCAGAAATATCCTTTTATTTCTTTATTTTTAGATTATTTTATCATAATCTGAACGGCAAAGTAGCTTCTGCCGAGCGGTAGCGGGCCTAGTAAAGTGGTAAAGTCGATTTGAACGCCATTGTTTGAAAAGTTAATTGCTTGCGGATCCGCAGCGCTACTGGCTCCAGCAACAGGTGCTGGATCCACCAGTTCGAATAATTCGCTGGATCCAGCTGGATTGCTGTTCATAAAATGACAAATAAGCCGAAAACGGGGCAGAGATTGAATAAACGTGGGTGGAGCCGCGGGCAAAGGCTATTTCCGACATAAAAGAAGAGTATCTTAAGAATATACAATGCCATACGTCATGTCAGCATGCTGCTTCATTGTATTTTTTTTTTCAAATATTGGAGTATGGCTTATTCAAGTACCTATACAAAATTTCATCTAATATGTTTATCGTGTGTAAATGGTGACTTTAATTTATGCAGCCAAATTGATACCGAAGTATCGGTAAGTGCTCAGTAACAAGGTTCGATAACCCTTTTTGTGAAATTTGTAAATTTATTCTTTTCGTGTTCGCCACAAACGCGAGCCCAACCCAGAGTTAATTACTATAGGACGCCGACCTTTTTTTTTGCGAAATTAACAAAACGTGTTATTGAACCGTGATACTGATCACTTATCAAGCCTCCGGTGTGAATTTGGCTACATAAATTAAAGGCACTTTACTTACAAATGTCTTATTGCCGCCATGCATTAGAAGACTATTTAAAATTTTTATTATTTAAAATAAGCTTACTTAAGATACTGAATCTTTTATACAGGTTGTTAAGATGATGACCTTTTTAGGATTCCGTACCCAAAGGGTCACCAAAGGGACCCTATTACTAAGACTCTGCTGTCCGTCCGTCCGTCTGTCACCAGGCTGTATCTCATGAACCGTGATAGTTAGACAGTCGAAATTTTCACAGATGATGTATTTCTGTTGCTGCTATTACAAAAAATATTATGAAATGTATATTAAAGGGGGCTCCCATACAACAAACGTGATTTCTTTGCTCGTTTTTGCTCGATATTGATAACGCAACAGGTAGACGCTTGAAATATTCACAGAATATTAAGTTATATATTCAACTTAAAAGTAAATAATTAAATTAAAATTAAATTAATATTTAATTACATCTCCGATACAACCCTTTGTGCGCGAGTCCGACTCGCACATGGCCCGTTTTTTGATTCCTTAAAACGGGGTGTGTATCCGTATGAACAACTTTTACTATGGGGCAAAGCCGGAAATCGCGAAAAAAAAATCAGCTGTTCCATAGAAAAGTTAAATACCTACTCTAAATAAATGTATGAAACAGTAGATAAAAAAATAACCTCTAATTAAGAATTTCAAGGTCACCATCAGTTATATTATAGCTCTCTGTCTCTTCTGAAGCAAGCAGACGTAACACAAAATATACACCGCGGTGATTGAACCCTCAACTTCTGGGTTAGTCGGCGAGCTCTCTACCACTCGGTCATTGCGGCGGTTTTATTTCATTTTGTTTATTCATCATCGTGGTTAACAAACAACAGACGAGCAACTTTTAGTTGAACATACATTATTGTGCCGCCAAACTAAAATGCATTACAAAAGAAATCCCAGCACTCATCAAAATTAACCAGAAATAAATCATTGGGCCCCAGGAATAATTTTCCAATGAAAGTGTGCCAGAAAACCTATCCACCATGATTCAGGATTTGACGGCTACCAGATACCACTGGATTTATGACCTGATAAAACTTGTCCAATTACCTTGAGCCCAGCCATACATACGGCCCACCCGTTTACGGCCCATTTCGGTAAGTAGCCGAAGGAGGGGGGAGGCCAAATTATGTTAGTCATGGCACAAAACTTGTCCTGCAAATGGATTACTCCGATTAGGCGGAATCGACCCCTGACCCCTGAGGGTGACGTAATTAGTTCTTCTATCTTGAATAAGGTTTTTGGTTTTCTTAGTTAAAGGGTACAGCTTTGTTGAATTCAGAGTGACGTCACAAATTAGGCTTGGTTGGAGTTTTAATGACATAGTTTTCAAATTCAAATCATATATTTCAATAATCAATACATAAATTATACTATTTACAGGTCAAATGAAATAATTACAAAAACAATAGAATACGATGAAACAAATATAATACGGGAAATATATAAAAATATATATTTAATGGGCTAGTAAAATTATGCCTGCATAAAATAAATAAAGATAGAAATGAGAAGATTATATTATTATATACATAGTGCAATGAATAAATAAGTTCATAATAAACTAAATAGACCATCAATAAATATACTCCCTAGCCAAATATACCAATAATTATACTTACACAATGCAATGAATGAATAAGTTGATAGATAAATAAACTATAAATATATATAATGCCTAATTCCGTAAATTCGATTAGTCTTGCAAAGAAGAAGGGCAAGAAACTTAGCAATATCATGTATTTTTTTACGTTTTCCTTTTTTATGTTATGGCTTATGCTATTACAATATTTATTTTACAGTGTGGGTATAAACGAACTTTGAGTGCGTATGTTAGATAGACCTAAGTCAATTTCCAAAACAAACGAATACATTTCTCATAATGTCTCTTAATTTTTCTGTGAAAAGTGTGCCAATGGCCCCTTTTCCACTTACCGGCATTCCACTGGCAACGGCAACGGCGACGGCGCAGCTAAGGTGGTAAAAATGTAAATTCATACATTTTTACCACCTTAGTCGTGCCGTCGCCGTCACCGTTGCCGGTGCCGGTGGATTGCCGGTAACTGGAAAAGGGGCCATCTCATCTTGTGAATTTTAATTTTTACTAAATTACAAAGCTATTTAAAAGTCAATCATAGATCTTGCGTTCGCGAGTGCATTAAAAATGAACCTGGGACATTATACGAGTATAGTACTCGTTTATAAAACATTATTTAGCATCACAGAGCCTTCTGTGCTTAGCATTGAGCTAAAAGGCCAAAAATAACATGGGATTTTTATCTTGGAAACAGGTGTAGTTCCCAAGGGATCTCCAAGTAGATTGTCTTTGAAGCTTCGTATCTCGAAACTTATTGATGAATCTTTCCAATTCCAAAAACCATCTTGAGAAATACCATCTTCCAAGCTACTCTGAAAAAAAAATACAATGCAACTTAATCATTTTTAATGATAAAAATGTTGTTCACCTATCTTATCCTATCCAAACGATTTATCATTACAATTTACTATGGCTTCATAGTGTTAAAATAATATCTGATCAAGAATTTCAAACAAAATGTCTTACTTAAATGATCCAAATAAAATCCAAAAAAAGTCATATCCAAGAGACTTAAATCTGAAGCAATAAATTTTAAAATAACGCTTTTCCATTATCTCCCTTCGATCCTTATCTCAATAGCAGAGATATATTGTGGCTCAAACCAGGGCCATTAATTTGAACAAGTACTGGCTAGGACATGTACCCACCACTTATTTATATGAAGGTTCTGTGGATGTCATATTATTGTTTACAATGTGCCTGATGAAAAGCGTTGAGGACACTCATCTTCACCAAAAACACCTATTTACTATTCATTTGAATAAATGTAAGTTTATTATCTCTATTTATAAACCGATTAGGTATAATTTTGTTTTCTGTAAATTTAATGTCATTTTTTGAAAAATGTTTTTTAAAGCTAAATTGGTAGATAATTGCTAAATAAACAACAAATTTAGGTACTGGTAGCATCTGTGTGCGTTTTATTAATCGTTACACTAAATATATGCGAAGCTCTGTTACAAAAAAAATCGTTGCGTGGTAAAATATATGTTTGTATAAAATGCACCAGTAAAATGTACATTGTACATACATTAAATAAATGTCCCAATAAATCTAAAACTCCTTACGGGTTTCTGGTACCGAACCCTAATACTGGGAGTCATGATGAGACATGGCCCGGGTCAAAACTGTTGACCATAAATGTGTCAGAGCAGCCATTTGGAACCGAGCTGGTTTTTTGCATATCTGAATGTATCCAATTACCGGCAGGTCTGGTGTTGTGGTGTAAGTTTAAAGAGAAAAGTTGAGAGAATTAATAGTTATCTACTTGGTTATACTAATACTGGGTGATTGGTAATTAGAATATTAGAAACAAATCTTATGCATACTAAATGTAAGTTTATAATTAATTGTTTCCTAATTTAACCGTTAATGATTTTTTTTTATTTAGAAAAAATCATTTACCGTTAAATATTAGAAACAAATCTTATGCATACAAAATTTTAGTTTATAATCCATTGCTTTCTAATTTAACCGTTAATGATTTTTGTCTACCTGCTCCTATTGTTTTGGCCATATTTTTATCGTTCCTCTGTCAATTTGAGATTTTTGTACCTCATTCGAAAGCTAGTAAAATGCAAATGTATTCAAGATAATTTTTACAGAAAATTGCATGGAGACTTTTTGTTTTAACCTCGCTTTTTTGTGTAAATCTTTTGCGACATTCAAGAGTTTTCAATTGTTTTGGAGCACAGTGTCAAGGTTTACGTCAATAATGTGCATTTTAGGGTTATTGTTTATTGGCTGGAATATTATCACACCGAAACAAATAAAAAAACTCAAAAATATTGGCTGGTTCTTTTAATATATTTATTTAAAGTTTACTTTAGAAAAAAAGCTTAAATTCAAAATATCTCAGGAATGGTTCACTTTTGCATAAGGCATTATATAGTCGAATCGAATGCAATTGTACTCTTCTACAACCCCTTCAAAGGGTTGCATCTAATTACCAATCATCCTGTATAACGATTTGTAGGTCAGTATTTCAATTTTATAATTTGAAAATGTTATATTTAGGTGTTAGAATGGAGACCACGTATGGCAAAGCGTAGCGTAGGGCGACCTCGTGCCCGCTGGACCGACGACCTGGAGGACGTTGCAGGGGGCGGCTGGATGAGGAGGACGGAAGACACGCTGATGCATGGATGGATGGATATTTAAAATAACCCATGATTTATTTGCTTACTACATACAATTCCTTAGTTCATTAATATTTTCCCAATAAGTACTTAGTATTCTCTAGATAAAAAACTTATTAAAACATTTAAATAGTTTTAAACTCAGTCTTAACTTGTTTGCTTATAGGTTTACCACTTTTATTTAAAATAGTGACTGTTATTGTAATAAAGGTATTGTTACTGACTGTTGAGTTTTCAAATAAAAAACATTTTCATAATATTTAAAAATTATTTAAAATTGTTTATTACAAAAAGTATTCAATAAAAAAATACAATAAGTTATGAGACGGACAGACAATGAAATCTCACCATAATGGTTAAATTTTACCCTTGAGGTACGGAACCCTTGAAATGTAATATTGTCATTTATTTTTACATATTATTAGGGAAAGTCCACTTTCCACTTTTTCAGTCAAATAAGGGCTAACGCAAATTCCCCCGATACGTTGTTGAATAACACTATTTCTTGTTTTCTGCAGAGCTACTGTTTTCTACGTCGGAAGTAATTGAATATATTTCTCCCATACTCCCAGATGGATAGGCATAAACTACTGCACTTGAAATGTTTAGGAAAGGAAAGAAAATGTTATTTGAGTACTACAATGTAAGCTAAGAAATCTAACAGTCCGTAAAATATAGCTTGAGCCCTGTGACAGCTGTCAGCGGTATACACATTTAAGCACGAGAAAGAGTTAGAAATACAAATTGTATAGCGCTGTCCTGCTGTCACAGGGCTCAAGGTATATTTTATGGATCGTAGTGGTAAATATTCATTGAATTTCTACCCCTGAAGAAATAATATCTATAGATACTCGTACTTATAATAATGTAGTTAATAGGTCGTGTCTGTACTTTGAATATTTTTCTGACATTTTAAATGGAATGGATTATTAGTGAGGCCAAGAGTTTTTTTTTTTATTGTCTGAACAAACGGTCCGTTGTAACTCATAACCACTAAACGGATTTTAATGCAGTTTTGTTGTTATCATCATAGCGGTCATGGTCAGCTTGAAGGCTATAAAGAGTGTTGATAAATTAACAGAGAAGCGTCGATATATTTTTTTTCTCAAAGACAAATCCACGGATCAAATACGTGGACAAAAGTTGTACTAGATAAACATACTTAAAAACTAAATAACACCAAGAATGTCTACGCTCTACATAATTTCGTGGCGGTAGCCACGACGCTGATTTTTAGTGGATGCCAGAGGGCTAGAAATATGATTGGCACCGAAAACAACACATATAGATTCTTAAACAAACTATACATATAAATAGTCCAATATTGGGCAAATAATTCCAAATGGATTTCAATGCGATTTCCACCATCAGTTAGAACATTCCATAAAAAGGGTTTAGTTTATAGGAGAAGAGAAATATCAACGTTTCGTTATCAAGTCACGCTTAGGCGGGGCGGGTCCCTAGTTATAATATAAGAAACACAAAGTTCACCAAAAATTAATATGCAATATTTCTTTTAAAATCGCGCATTATTGATAAGCACGAATTTACTCTCAGCGTTTGCATTTCGTAGTTTTCGGTTCGTAGGTATGCTACGCCGTAGCACAGGGAGTATAATACTCGTATCGTAGCCATGTGTACGCTTGCTTTTCTACTCGACTTCATCCCATTACTCAGACCAATGCTCCAACTGCGGGTGGAATTATGCTTCCATAATCCAGAGAGGTTTATATGACACTCAGGTGACATTATTATGAGCCCTGAGCACTGCTGTTAAGTTCCTTGTGATTTCAGGCTGTAATGTATGTTACATGCTCATTTGTCATTAAAAATATCTGGAGAGCTCTTCTTTTGACTCATGTGGAGTTTATACCTTTTATAATATAATTATTTATAATTTATATGTTAATAAATAATATAATGTGATAATGTATTATAAACACCTTATTGGTTTTTAATATTTATAATTTTTGTTATTATAGTTTGTTAATATTAACTGAGATAAATTTTAGTCACAGAATAATAAAAACAATCTCGTTTTAACGGCATTTTCAAGAAATCAAAATATGTAAAGCGTAAAAATATATCTTCCCAATAAAGAAAGTACTGTCGGAAAAATATATCAAATTAACGGTCTTAAACGTACGAATTACTTCTTCGAATTGTTGACGGCTGTGATTGGCCAATGTGCTGTCAATATTTCTTTTCAATTCTTGCGTTCCAATTTGCGCTATTAACGTAAAAGTATACATGCAGTCAAGCTGTGTAACATTGTACAAATTCATATACAAAGCATGTCACAAAAAAGCAAATATCTCCTTTCTCCATACTTTTAGACATGGTTTTGACAGCTTCTATTTTGGTAGAATCCTTTCCATTAAACTTGATTTAATGAATTGAGCATTACGAGTTCATGGAAATAACACCAGGCCCCTGATTCTGTACCGTAAAATCAATTGCCAAACCGAGTGCCTATCGTCAAAAACATACATATCCGCTTATCTAAGGATACTTTCGCACTGGAAATGACGTCCCTATTCGTAAGTAGTTCAATACCCTTTGAAGGTTATTTTGGAAGTTAATTTTTTTCTGTTTTTGGTGAATAGCAACCATAGTTGGCAACTGATTCAAATGTACGTAATAGGCCTGCTGGCCAAGTTACAGTACCATACCTTGCATTCACTTTTATTTTTAAATACTGATAAAAGCGATGATTCAAGTTATAAGAATTAATGTATTAATGTATTCATCCCCTCTTGCCCCCTAATACAGAAAAGGCAGAGAGTCAATGAAGGCATGTTCATAACTCTGCTTATTAGGGCAATGTTTATAACCATTCACCAGTACTTTATTATGCAGGGAGAAAGTAGGTTAGCGACGCGACGGGACTACGATGGCAATTTGATGTTTAGGGAAAATAATTTCTGTGGTATTATTAGAATGCAATTTTTTAATCCAGTACTCGTGTTTGCTGAATTGAAAAGGAGAAATAATGCTAGTGTTGTGGTTTTAATTACAAGTAGATATATCGATATTTTAACGGAGCAGTTTGCAGATATAACAAGAAGCGCTACAAAGCTTGTGTTTCATTTCTATTTATTTATTGTAAATTTATTCACGAATATAAAAATGATTATTATTTTGGGTATTAACCTGGGCTACGTCACTGTTATGTATTTTTTAAGTGCCTTCGTTCAGTTTGATTGTTGGGTGACATCGCCTTAAAAAAGTAAAGTCTGTCCAGAGTCCAGAGACTCCAAAACTACGAACGACTATCGATGAAAAAAACCAAGTGATTAGGAATGTTTATCAACAACCAAGTAAGGTAACTCTATATAATAGTAGAGTGCGCATTAAAGTCGAGTGGAATCTAACACGATAATGTGTGTAAAAACGCGACAAGCGAGGAACCTAGAGAGTAATAGTATTTGTTAGGTACATAAGATATACGTAGATTCACATAGATTATAAAAATGCCTATCTGTACGGTCTCTTTGGCTAAATATCAATGTGATCTCACTCTTTGATAACTTCACTGACAGTAATATTCTGAATTGAGACACATTGTAGATTTTAGCGAAATAAGACGCAGGTGTAGCCGTGGAGCCCCAAAATAAAATATAAAATTTCAATCAATTTGAGTTAATAAGTATTTATTTTAAATAATAATAGATACTTCAATAACATAAATAGGTAAATTAAATATTAACATAAGTTGTTTTAAAGAAATCTAGTTTATCTATTAAAAAAAATTAATCATACCCGAAGACGAGCTAAATGACAAAAACAATAGTTTTGGAAATATGTAATATTTACTCTCCCAGACGAAGGCGACCACGAATTCTTTTTTTATTTAGTTTGTAAAATATTTGTTTTTCTATGTTTTTAACTGTAGGAATTTTTTTCCAAACAGTTTATTCATATATTTTTATTTTCTTTTTAGAGAATTACATTTTTGAATGGAAAAGTAATCCATATTTAAGATAAATCTGAGCCTAATCTGGACTGTGATCTATTATTTTAGTAATAATAAGAATTATGAATTATTGAAGTGGTAGAGCTGATGCCGGGCTTGATTGCGGAGGTACCACCATCTTACTCGCAAATCCTTCCGAAGTTATTCGGGGGAGAGTAAGAGAACAGCTCTCAGGCAAAACCAGGCGGCCCACCATTGCCTGTAACCGATGGATGGCGGTATAACCATCCCCAATTGCCGGGCCTTATATAAAACAGACTGGTGACGGGCAGCGGCGTCACTGGTGCAAGGGTTTCGGCACCGCGCTCAACAATCTGCCTGCCCAGCGTGTGTGAATATGGGCATTTCTTCCAGGAGGACCGCCAAGAGTGACGAAACAGACTGATGGATGGATGGGAAGAATTATGAGGCATAAGTACTCTAAAACTGATATGTATAAGGAATGCGTACACATTAAAACCGCTAATTGCTACAAAGCCATCGCTATAGCATCCCATGTACCAACTATTGTTGCAAATGGCAATGGGTTACTTATTCACATTCAATTTAAATTGCCAACTCTAACATTTGGAAGCCGAACATGTAATTTATAATTAAATTCGTTCCAATTAACTTCGTTAATTTGTATGAATTCTGTAATTTAGCGTATACATCGTAGAGGTTAGTACTTACATCAGTAGGTATATAATTAGCAAAGGTTAAACAACTCAACGACGCTTAAGGGGGTGTTATCCCGATATTGTCTCTTTGCAAATTAATTTTAAACCTTGGAATTGTAATAATTACACTTGAAAAAAATACCTGATATATTTTACTTTTTGAACCGGCCGTTTAATAAAAGATTACTTGCATTTTACTGCATCAAATAAAATCGCAAGGATAGGCATAAAATATGATATAAAAACAATTTCATTGGAGTTTAATAAAACTAATATGTTTTTAGACAATGAAACTTATTCTAAAATAAACGTCGTCAGAAATCACACTTCACACTAATATCACACACTATCACACTAATCACACTATAATATTATAAATGCGATAGTTTGTGTGTGTGTGTGTGTGTGTGTGTGTATGTGAGGGTGTGTATGTGTGTGTATGTTTGTTACTCTTTCACGCTGAAACGGCTGGACGGTTTTGGATGAAATTTAGAATGGATATAGCTTGTAACCTAATTTAACACATCGGGTACTTTTTATCCCGGAAAAAAGCATGTCGTTAAACAGAATAACACGCGGGCGGAGCCGCGGGCAAAAGCTAGTTTAATATAAAACGTCCGAAATATTAAGAATCCATTCTTCTAATTCCAAAGTAATAAATAAAAACACCTCGAAAACGCAAGTTTTCTGCGCGGCCCGCTCCCACTGAGCGGAAAAGAAAAGTATAAAATGAAATCGTTGGAGCAGGACAGTATTTTTTGGATAACCTCGCCTTAAGAGCGATTATTTACTGACTCACTATCTTAAAGTCAACAACTAAGCCAAATATTTAGCTTTACTAATTAAATTTTGCATAATCTCTAATTGCAATACCTTACATTACGAATTTTGTATAGGATTAATTTAAGAAGATGATTGAACTAGATGAAAGTTTCAGCATTACCATGATTGACTCTAATTAAAACACGAAGTGTTTTAAAGACCGCAGTGCCTCATTATGCACATGAGTGCGAGCATGCGGTTCAAAAAATCGCTTATGGCTTCTAGCACATTAATACTTATTCGGCATAAACAATTTCAATTATGCTAACACCTGATGTTTGCATACTCAAACTGCAATATTAAAAAACTATGATAGAAATAAATTTATATATATTTATTACACACTTGGCGATATCCATCGTAAGAAGATAACACATTAAATTTATATTAGTAGAGCAACCGCCCGTTAAGCGAGAGTTCAGAGCTCCCCAAGTTCAGATTCACTTTTCTGATTTTCTATACCGCAATGATACAAATTTAATTAGCAATATTAGAAATAAGGGTGGTTCAAACACAAAAAAAAATATAATAGGCATTACATAATCAAAAATAAATTCCTTGTTAAATAAATAAGTTCCTGTTTTTACTTTTACAAAAACAAATGAAAAATTATTGAAAGTTTCCTATGATTGACGCAAGAATTTTTTTACTCCTTCCGAATCCTTAAAGCGATTTTAATCATTCTTTCATCATATTAAAGACAATTTATAAATCTACAAAACTATTGTTCAACATTTTTTTTCCGCCCATCGCGTCAGTCTGAAAAGTAATATTTTCTCCTATTTGACGCTACTCGGAGATGCAGCAATCTTCGTAATAGCGACTTTGTAATACGCGCTGAAAATGTTATTTCAATGTCGTTTCCGTCGATTTTTGTACTGACACAAATCGATTTACTAATGTAAGGTAGGCTTGCACCCATTGACCTCTCATAAAACAACAAGACACACAGTCTCTAAGAAAAGCTCGTCAGAAAGTGTCCAAACGTGCGACGAGCAAAGTAGCAAAAATCTTCAACCAAATTAAGACGTTATGTCGTTAACATGAGATGCATTGTCAGTTGTACGAAATCGTCACTCGATTTTGTCACCCCATAGCGGTGACAAAATTCATCGTGGACACTTTTTGAGTGAGAATGTGAGTCTAGTTGTTTATGAGAGGTCAATGCTTGCACCTTAATAATTTAAACAATTTGGCCCAGTGTGAGTCGGACCCGCGCTCTAATGGTTCCGTACCTTGACATAATACGAGCATGGAACCCTAAAAACATGGTCAATAACAACAATATTATGTCATACAAACATCAAGGCAACACAAAACAAGCCTAAAATGGTAGCGCCTGACAAGCAAATCGGCTCCCGCTGAGTACGGAACCCTAATTATTATTTTTTGTTGTTTTTTCTTAGAAAATGTACAACAATCTGACCAAATTTAAAACTTGTACCGTCTTTAAGATTAGAGCTGAAACAAAGGAGTTAGAAAACTGCTACTTTTTAGATTTTTTATAGATTTAGTTTTCGTTTTCAGGGTTCCGTACCCAAAGGGTAACCAACGGGACCCTATTACTAAGGCTCCGCTGTCCGTCTGTCACCAGTCTGTATCTCATGAACCGTGATAGTTAGACAGTTGAAATTTTTACAGATGATGTAATTCTGTTGCCACTATAACAACAAATACTAAAACTGGCCAAGTTCGAGTCGGACCTGCGCACTCCCATACAACAGACATGATTTTTTTGCCGTTTTTATAGATAATGCATGAACCGTGATAGTGAGACAGTTGAAATTTTCACAGATGATGTATTTCTGTTGCCGCTATAACAACAAATACTAAAACCGGCCAAGTGCGAGTCGAACCTGCGCACTCCCATACAACAGACATGATTTTTTTGCCGTTCATATAGATAATGGTACGGAACCCTTCGTGCGCGAGTGCGACTCGCACTTGGCCGGTTTTATATATACATATGTCATATACCTATATTATGATGTGGTTCTACGCACATCTCATATCTCGTTCCCATATAATTTACGAGCGTATACTCGTAGGGATTCGTAGGTATGAAATGAACAGGAAGATATCACTATTAATACCCTAATTATTATTCTAACCGGAAATCCGGGTGTAGCCCGGATAACCTTACCTATAACAACGGGAAATTAGCCTGATTAAACGCCGTGCTTGGTAACAGAGAAACAAGGGAGCACTGTTTGGTTTACGATATGAAGGCGCCGTTATAGAGCTTTTACACCTGTTTTATGAGTGGTATATTATACTCACGTGTTCCTTATTCCAAATTAAATATTTAAAACTTATGTTACTTTCGTTTTTTGAGATGTCAAGCTATTTTTTGAAGGAACCGAACCTAAAGAGTGCCAAACAGGACCCTTCTTCTAAGCCTCAGCTGTCTGGGCATCCGTCTATCTGTCACAGATATATGTAATGCTTTTTATTCAAAAATAAGAAAAACAATCATAAGTGAGTAGGCCTCGCCGCCGGTAGCGCACCAATAGCGCGACAGGTGGGACGCCCTATGCGCGCCGCGCCGCTTCTGTGTGGCTTGCAATTTAAGTTATGAACTTATAACTATGAGTTTAATAATACGACTTTTAATTTCTGTTTGTTATGAGGTTCAAGCATACTTTTTACTGGTTCTAATGGAACAAAGTCGTACATTAAGGGAGAAGATATGTAATGATCAAATATAAGCTGTCGGGGGAACAACATCAACGGAGTGGCTGGGCGAGCAACACATTAGTTGCTGTGGAGAAGACGAGCTAGCAACACATCCTGAGGATGCCTCGTTCAGAGGCGAAACACGTGTCGATAAGTTTTCTTGTTTCTTATTTGAGACTGTGTTCGTATTGCTTACTTGTGCAAGTTTTATGCAAGAGGGCGGACGTTGCACGAGTCTGCATTTTAAATGGCATGATAAGAGTGTTTAGCGGAATATTGCAAATTATTAATATCCTTATCCACAAGTTAAATATATTTGTATTTTTCAGACATTTTTGAAGTTAGTTTGAATAAATCGCATTGATTTATTTATTATTCGCAAGTAAAATCTTTTCTTACCCTCTATTTTACTCTATTTGGACTTTTTATTGATTTTTTCTGTTATCGATTCCGGAATTTATTGGATTTTTATTTATAAAATTTGTTTCAATGTTATCCTCCAACTACCTGTAGAAGCCGTTTTTTGAGAACTAACTTCTGATATTTCGGTTGTCGTAACAGCCACGACTCAGAGCGCGCTATTTTAAACAATAATAAAACGTCGTAAAGTTCAATTCTACTTGATTTTAAATGAGTTGCTCAATCTAAATTCATTTCTGTGTAAGTTCTTAACTTAAAACACTGAGGCCATAAATAAAGCCGATTCTGAAGGCTTTAATTTAAGTTTTAATGCTGAAAAAACTAGATTTTTCCAAAGTAATTTAGCTTCTGTTCTTAATATTTAAGTACTATTTTGCAATGAAGCAAATTTAGTTTCGACAGCATTAAAACTAAAATTATAGCCTTCAGAATCGGCTCTACTAACATATTTTGTAGAATAATAACATGAGAACTACTGAACGGGTTTTAATTGGGTTTTTATTATTATATTGTATTCGAGGTGTTAATTAGGTTTGACTGATGATCATTTGTTGATTGGACTGGAAGTTTGTTCATACATTGATGTTTAAAACAAATAGTTGGTATAATTTGGCTTGGGTGCACAAAGTCGCGAGCAAAAGGTATAATTAATTGATAAATTAGATAATCATCATTATATTATAACTGAAAACCGCTGACCGCAGAGCCTTAACAATATGAAACTTCAATATAGAGGCACTATCAGATGTGTGCCAATATTTGACGTTCCTAACTGTGTCTGTTCTCCCAAGTACATTCCAGGAAATTGGTGCACATTCAATTTTGAAACAAACTGCGTTGTGATAAGAGCTAATTGCACGTATGAATGAGTAGAGGTTTCCCATATAGTACAATAGAAGTGTTGTTCGTACACAAGTATATGTATAGAAGATAGCCGTATTGTAAGAGTTTTAGTAGTACTCTGAAACTTTGTAATGGGAATTGAAATTCTAGGCTATGTTTGAAACTGTGGAGCATGATACTTATGTGTACAGGTGTTTATAGTCGGTTTTGCCGAGGCGTAACAGTAACAATTGAAATTTTAGGAATACCAGTTCTATAATATTCGTATACGAGTTATTTAATTTATTTTAGAGCTAGATTGTAGTCGGAAATGCTTTGAATTCATATTAATCCAACTTTATAAGTAACTTTTGCTGAGTCATAGTACTATAAGATCCTTCTTTATACTGACTACAATGATTTTATAATTTACTAGCTTTTGCCTGCGGCTTGATTCGCGTGAAAATGTCTTTCAATGAAAACAATTATCAGCAGTTTTCGGCTTAACGGCTATTTTATCAACACCCAAAACTATTGAACAGGATTACTACGATTATAGAACCGTATCCAAATCCATTCAATGTTTTTCGAGTTAAAATGGAGCAGACAGACAGACAAAAATAAAAATAAAAATAGTTTTGCACAGTATAGGTAC
This sequence comes from Ypsolopha scabrella, assembly GCA_910592155.1. Classification (NCBI taxonomy): domain Eukaryota; kingdom Metazoa; phylum Arthropoda; class Insecta; order Lepidoptera; family Ypsolophidae; genus Ypsolopha; species Ypsolopha scabrella. The sequence continues at coordinate 7,821,638 of OU342968.1, read as the reverse complement.
GAGTACAATGCTAATAAGTGTACAAACACGCCTTTTTTATTACTTTATTATTAGCTAGATAGATGATACTCACAATTCTAAGAGAAAACTTGTTTGTGTAACAACGGACCTCTCTGTTGCAAGTTCTCAAAGAAGGTTAAACCATAAGGAGGTTTCATAACTATTATCTATTCTCGCACCAAATTAAATACCATAAGTTTAACATAATATAAAATGTAAATAAATATATATTTTTATTTTACCAGTATATGGCCATAAATTATAGTAGTTTTAGGTTTTTTTTTGACCAGGACTCAATAGACAGCACTAACAGACATGACGTGACTTACCATTAAATAACTGCATACCGACATAAACATTATATTCACCGCCATCATCATCATCATCATCATCATCATCATCATCATCATCATCATCATCATCATCATCATCATCATCATCATCATCATCATCATCATCATCATCATCATCATAACCTACTACTTCTCCAATTAAAATATCTCCAAAAAGTTTCTGTTTTCCTCCTTCAATTTCTACAGACGTCACCTTTTTAACTCTTTTATATCCTTTATGTCATTTATTTAATTTTATTTTCATTTGACTGATGACGACTCCATTGAAGGAGTCGAAATATATCGTATATTGTTTTCTTTTTTTAGTTTCTCTACTATCCACACTAAAACTACAACAACATAATATAAAAGCTTTCCAAGCGACTTTGCTGAAAATCATAAACTTTGTCAATGGTAACTGTGTATTTCTTACCCGTCTGAAGCTACACATATTGTAGCGAGGACACAGTCTGTTCTCATGAAATGAAGACAACGCGCTCGTTAACGTGCGTAGCTGTATTACTAACTAATGTATCAAGTATTTATATTTACAAATGTATAGAAAAACACGAAATGAAGTATTCAAATATAATTCAACAAAATTTGTAGACATCAGTGGAGTAATATGAATAATAAGTATCACACTAATATTATAAATGCGAAAATTTGTGTGAGGGTATGTGTGTGTGTGTGTATGTTTGTTACTCTTTCACGCTGAAACAGCTCGGGACGGATTTGGGTGAAATTTGGAATGGAAATAGCTTATACCCTAACTTAACACATAGGTCACTTTTTATCCCGGAAAAAAGCATGTCGTTAAACCGAATAACACGCGGGCGCATTTGACGTATTTGTTGTCAGATTGCGCGATAAGTCGCCAATGAGCCTTCCATAGAAAACCATAAGGCAATTTTTTATTCAGATATCTGCCCTGGTCAGGGCCCCCTTGGCAGCTGAGCCCCTTGGCCAGTGCCTTGTGGGCTTAGGTGGAAATCCGGGCCTTCCTATCCTCCGGTAATAGTTCCACTAGTATAGATACACCAGAGATAGTCTCATCTAGGCGCTAACTACACGGCTGATTAGTTCTCTAGAGACTGCACACTCGTAGGACCTAGACATAGAGTATTTGCATTTTCTCTACATATCATTATCAATGACATGGTGTTTGAGACAGGATATTAAAACTATAACAAATATCAGCAGATAAAAGATAAGGTATAAATAACCTAAATACAGGATGTCAAGATAACTTTTTTCCTTAAAATGGGTATTTTACCTGTTGGTATAAAAAAACTTTAACCATAGAAAAGTTAAATACACGGCCATGTATAAAACAGATAATTTTGTTTTCACGATTTCAGGTTTGGCCCGGCCTCATTGTAAGTAGTTTATATGAATGGGTAGACTACCCCATTTTATGTAAAAATATTATTATTATTGTTTATTTTTAAATCATTAAAATATATTTTAATCTACATAACATCCAAAACGGCACTTCATTTCCCTGCGAGAGATAAGAACTGACATCAGTTAAATTTAACTCATTCATAGGTATTCACAATAGTGTATAATGATAAATATAAAGCTAAAAATAGAGGTATAAATTAATACAGATGATACTTTGTCTACTAAGAATATACGAGTACATATATATTAAATTAAAAACAACGTTGGAAATCATAACATAACAGATATAGAAATATTGAGCTCTAAACTGAAAAATTATGATTGCAACATTCTCTATAATATGAAAAACCTTTGATAAATCCAACGTCTTTTTGTACAAAATAAGTAATATAACTGCCAATACGCAATACGTATTGATTTTTTTTTCCTTTCTATTTCTACAGGAGTCTAATGTTTCATATAGGCACATATGAGGTGGGCAGGATGCCAGCAGGCAAACCAATGTAAAATTGGCTGAAGCAATTACTTGGGCAGCAGTTCGCAGGATTAGCTTGTACAGTGAAGAACAGATCCAGTTATACACTTGCAGTAAGACATTAGTCTCTATATGGAAGAATATAAGATAAGAAAAAGTCCAATGTGTATAGCTTGATTGTATTCTTCACTGTAGCTATGCTAGGAGCTTTTAGAAACCTGGTTCATGAAGGTGAAAGCATACAACATTTTATGGAGCACACTATAGCGGTAATGTTACAGTAAATACAGTGTTGACTTTGTTTATATCGAAGAAAGGCGGAATGGTTTTTATTTTTTACAAATTATCTGTCGACGAAAGATTACATTATTACATTATATTCGTGTAAAAGCACGTTTTTTATCTTAGAAACGTGTGAAAGTGAGTGCGGTGCTAGTGCGTCCCAGAGGTTGAACTCTCTGTTCCCTCTATAAACCACGGTAAAATTGTAAAGGCCAAAAGGCCAAAAATAAAAATGCTCAATATAAAAAAAAGTGCTAGTGCGCTGTGATTTTAAATATCTAATCCTATAAAGTCTTTTTTACATTTTATCTAGTTTATGTACATCTCCATAAAATCTTATACAAATAATAAAGTAGTAAAAAAGTCGTGAATATTTAATCCACGTATTGGAATTTTTGACTGTCTGTCTGTATTTATGTATGTTCCGTTTTAACTCAAGAACCACTCTACGGATTTGGATGCGGTTTTCGTGTTCATAAAATAAACGCCAAGCCAAAAACGGGACAGAGATTGAAAAAAAGCTCGGACGGAGCCGCGGGCAAAGGCTACTATTATATAATTATTTAATTTTACTACTATTACATAATAATATTATATTATACAATCATTTATTAAGTACTAGCTTTTGTCCGCGGCTCCGCCCGCGTGTTATTCGGTTTAACAACATGCTTTTTTCCGGGATAAAAAGTAACTTATGTGCTAAGTTGAGGTATAAGCTATATCCATTCTAAATTTCTTCCAAATCCGTCCAGCCGTTTCAGGGTGAAAGAGTAACAAACATACACACACACAAACTTTAGCATTTATAATATTAGTTTGAAGTGTGATGAGATAACATAGCCTTGTCTTATTTCACCACAAACAATCAAAGACTGCGCTAATTAGACACCTGATTTTTCAATGATATTCATCTATCCTACAGGAACCATGCATTTTTCCGGGATAAAAAGTAGCCCATGTTTTAAGTTCAGTTATAAGCTATATCAATTTTAAATTTCATCCAAATCCGTTCTGCCGTTTCAGCGTGAAAGAGTAACGATCATACACACATACACACACGCACACACACACATACACACACACACACACACACACACACACACACACACACACACACACACACACAAGCACAAACTTTCGCATTTATAATATAAGTAGGATTCTGTGAAAATGTTCAATTGGCTACCTATGAGGCAAATACAGAGTTCTTTTCTGCGTGCGGTGTATGATGATTAATGGACAAATCTACTGTGCGAGTGGGAGCGAATGATTATGGGCCCCTTTTCATGATTCCTTTCTTTAATTAATACTTTGCTTTGAAATCACAAATGGACATAGAATGCAGTGTTTTTGCTTTGTTGTGTATATTGCGGGGAAAACCTTACCCTTATTATCCCAAATAGGAGGAAAGTAATTAAATTAAGGTCCTTTCACAACTATATTTATTAACTTAAGTTCCTTCCTCCAGGAATTGTTATTGTTCAAGAAAGGTGCTAGTCACACGTTACAAAAAATGTTGTTTGGGATCCGTCAAGAAAGGGAATTAAGCTAGTTTCAGACTACGCTATACTATTGTGCCATATAGTATAGCAAAGAAGGACCTAATATAGTAAGCGTGTAGTAAGCCAATAATATATAGTACAGTACAGTGTGAACGTGTCTATAACAATGTATGGTACGCGATATTGTTGTGCTATGAGCTATATACTATATGATATCATATTATAGCGTAGTCTGAAAGCCGCTTTATAGGTAAAGCAAGGTGGCAGTCTGCAATACAACTCAAAATGGCTGTGTTATTTGAGTTGAAATAAAAAATAACATGTCTTTGGGAAGACTTCAGTTGGGAAGACAAAGAAACATACAATCATTCTCATATTGTCACGTCATGAATCTCTTAGTGGGTGTCAGAGGTGTTTTCAAGTGTGAACCGAGAAATGCACACAGACAGCAAGTCACAGGTTATGGCAGCGCGGACCCCTTCGTCGTTATTTTTTATGACAACGCAGAACCATTTTGGCCTAGGCCAAGCTACGAGTAGTTTGTCCTAAAAACGGATTTGGCTGGTAACTTAAACTGTCCGTTTCAGATGCTATTAGGATAGGACCTTGTCATACCTGATGTCTGTGTGCGTTAGCAACGTTGACGGAATTGCGAGAGTGAAAGAGATGAACAAAGTGTGCACAAGGTCCTGTCCTAATAGCATTTGAAACGGATAGTACATATTATTTAAACACAACGTCACGCTTATGTTTTTATATTTATTTATTTCACGGATGAATTTGGAAGAATCGAAAGAGGTTTGTCTGAATCGTAGCATGTGGAGGTCTGTATTGTTTGCCTAGCCCTCTGGGAGACAAGCGTGAGTATATGTATAACCACAGACGTACAATAGAGTAGCAGACCTCATTAATAATAAACGCATAGAGTCGACGCGTGGCAATTTTAGTTCAGTGAACTACGGGCTCTTTTAAATATAAGTATTGCTTTTTTGCAAACAAAATAAATATACTAGAGATTAGTTTAGGAATTAACAAATATGTTACAAGCATAAGCCAGTCAAAACAACCCATTTTTATACGTTCATTCGTACCATGAAGCCTAAATATAGCTTATTTTTTGTATGGAAACTTGCCACGCTATTTAATCCTTATGTTTGGTCTGCTACTTTGTAATAATTATTTGTCTGTGTGGACAACAGTGAGGGGTACTTTAAATAGAATCAGTGCCTCACTTATGACTACAATTTTAAACGTGCAATTCACGTCTCCCGCCTTAGCCTGATATTGGACCACAAAGGGGGAAATGTATGGAAAGTCATCTGCACACGTCTAATTGTCACGTTGTAAGGACGTGGACCGATACCGAGGAGGCTAATTGGGGTTCGTTAGTACACGATTGTTTGTTTGTACACACACTGACTATTGAAGGGAAACCAGACGTGGTTTTGGCTGAACAAGAGTTCGTTGGATCCGCAATGTAGTGGGTATAGCTTCATTGTTTAGTAGAACGAAACCGCGCCGTATTTTATATGCTGAATAAATATGAATGGTTGATCCGAAATCGTCTGAAAGAAAACCATTGTAATATATTTTTCCTTATAGAAAAATTGGGTTCCGCCAACGTAAATATAAGAAATTGGATTCCGTCTGCGTAAACATAAATGTTTGAAAACACGCTTCATGTGACATACACAACGAATTTTTCAAATACTTTTACGCACGCTGTAAGGACAAGAAAGTTATGCTAGCTCCTTCTGTTATTTGGTAGCATAAGAAAAATAGTGTGGCGTATACATAGGTAACACTAAAAGTTTCCGTAACTGGCCACTTACATAAACAATATTTAAAAATTTATTGCAACATTTGAAAATAGAACTCTTTGGCTGTAGAATGCAGTTTGTTTCATCTGACTGTCTTTTGTTTTTACCTTGTGGCGCCATTTAAAAAATTGTGTGTCTGCATCAACATGGATTTAACTCGGGAAAATTTTCGTAGTATGATTTTCTACGATTTTAAGTGTAATTTGACAGCTTAACAGAGCATCGCTCGGCTTGAAACAGCTTTTGGCAATGAAGCACCATGCAAGACGACTGTTTATAGCTGGTTTGCAGAATTCAAGCGTGGTCGTATCAATCTCAGTGACGAATCTCGCGATGGTCGGCCGTCCACCGCTGTGACCAACAAAAACATCGATGCTGTGCGCCGTATGATTGAAACAGACAGGCATGTGACCTACCATGAAATCCGCGAATCCTTAGAAATAGGCATGAGTCAAATACAATCAATCCTACACAAACATTTGGGTGTGAGAAAGCTGTGCTCGCGGTGGATCCCACACAACTTGACCGAGGCTCAAAAAACGGACCGCGTCACTTGGTGCAGTGCCATGCTTACCAGATTCAACGAAGGTGCGTCAAATTTGGTGTGGGACATAGTAACAGGTGACGAAACATGGATTTATTGCTACGATCCCAAAACAAAGCAGCAATCGAGCGTATGGGTCTTTCAAGATGAGCCGAAACCAACCAAAGTGGCGCGCGTGAAAAGTGCATCTAAGCGGATGATTGCTTCTTTTTTTAATAAAACTGGACACGTGGCTACTGTTGCTTTAGAGAATCGTCGTACTGTGAATAGTGACTGGTACACGACCATTTGTTTGCCGGAAGTTATTGACGAACTCCGTAAAAATAACCGTAAACGCCGTATCATCCTGCACCACGACAATGCTAGTTCTCACATGGCCAGACAGACAAACGACTTTTTGAAGACGAAAAATGTTGAACTCATGAGTCATCCTGCATACAGTCCCGACCTGGCACCTTGTGACTTTTTTCTGTTCCCAAAAATTTAGAACCAATAACGCGGTCAACGATTTTCATCACCAGAAGAGGCTGTCGAGGAGTATGAAAAACACGTTTCAGAGGTCACCACAGGGGAGTGGCACAAAAGTTTTCAAAACTGGTTTGATCGAATGAAAAAGTGCATAGACGCCAAGGGAGATTATTTTGAAAAACAATAAATTAATTTTGTACCTTTGATAGTATTTTTTCATATTCATTCCGGAAACTTATAGTGCGTCCCACGTATTATCTAGTCGCAGAAACTAGACGATGTCTCCTAGTAAATTCTCCATCGTTTTCGACAGATATACTACTTAGAACAATAGGTCTGGGACATTCTACAACTTTCTAGAAGCTTAATGTCGTACTAGAACAAACATCCAAAATTGATAATGCAAGAAAGTTCTAGAATAGTCTACAAATCTTTGTCCAGGATATAAACAGAGGTTGCGAGCGCTGAAAGAGACAATTTTGTTTAGTTCAAAATACAGTAAAGTGAAGAATACGTTAAGGTAAAGCGATTATTGAAGTAAATAAAGGTATTGATTTGTGATTATCTGTTATTAATTTTCTACGAAGTCCCAGATTATTTCTCATGTCAAATTTCAGCTCAATATGCTGTTATTGAGTAAGACACAAGACGGTCATAATAATAGGGGCCCACAACCGCTATCCTTCTGGGTAGTCATCAAGCAGCAAGTCACCATCTGCCAGACTTAAATTTGTGAGAGATTTTCGAGGCAGATGTCCGTTATCTCACTCCATAGCCCTGTTATCCGGCCCATCTAGCATCCCATCCTCATAGCCCACTCCAAGTCTTCCTTCCTGGCAATAGTTTGGCAACTATGGGGAACTGTCCGTTAGTGTATCCCAATGGTACATTGAGGGAGAGGCCTCCATGGATGCAGCCATCTCACATTTAGATTAAATGGTACTAAGGCCTCTTCAATGTTGGCTTCGGCCCCATGAATGCCTTTCAAATGACCGGGTCCCTATGGGCCCGTGACTGAAAAGTGTACCTACATAATAATAATAATAATAAGTTTATTTCAGGTGTAAAGGACCCATAGTAGAAAAGAAATAGTATTTACAATTTCTGGTTTACAAATCAAAGTTTAACCACAATACAAATACAAATATTAAAACTAGAACTAGTTCAGTCAACAAACTTAATTAAATACAATAAACTCAATTAAAATTGACTACAGTCATTTCTTGTTTTCGCTACGGTGCACAGAAGACCAGTGCTTGAAATAAATACCATGAATGTTGTCCATAATAGCAGCTAGGATGCTATTCCTCGATTCGCGTAAACGGTGCCAAAAAGAAGCGATACGTGTTCTTATAATAGCAAAGAAGTCACTGACTCTGGCCTCAGCGAACATGCCCGACGCGCTACAATAACGTGGATACTTCATTAATATACGAAATGCATTGTTATACTGAACTCTAAATTTGCTATAAGAAGCTTTTGTGTATTTCAACCAGAGTTGTGAGGTGTAAAAACTCTGGCAGTAAGCTTTAAAAAGAGTGATCTTCACCTCATCAGTACAACGTGCAAATCTGCACGCGAGCATGTTACAACGTACGGCAGAGCCCTACGCTCACGCTCCAGATCAGCCTCGTTACGTAGATCAGCCGTAAGTATATGGCCAAGGTATTTAAATTGCTCCACAACCTGCACTGGCAAGCCATTCAGAAATAAAGGAGGAACTCTCTCCGGACCCTTCCCCGACCTGAATACCAACATTTCTGTTTTTTTGACATTATATTTTAGGCCATGACCTTCGGCATATTGAGCACTTATACCTAACAGACTTCTAAGACCCTTGATAGAGGGGCTAAGGAGCACCATGTCATCTGCATAGCTCAAGTTATTAACACATGCACCACCGATATGGCAGCCAACTCTGGTACTCTTGAGCTCCACGATCAAGTCGTTTACGTATAGATTAAGCAGGTCGGGGGAAGTAAGCCCACCCTTACTCACCCCGCACTCTAGCCTATAATCACTAGACATCGTGTCGTCCCATTTTTCATTGTTCGTTTGGTTCTCGTACCAGTATCTCAACACATTCACTACACTGGAGTCCACGTTGGCCTTAGCAAGTTTCTCCCATAGTAAATTATAATTAACGAGGTCGAAAGCTCGACTTAGATCCAAGAAACATGCGTATACAGATGTTTCATTTTCGGTGTAATAATGTACTGTGTGTTTCAGACTAAATATGTCCGAATCCGTTGAGAGACCGGGACGAAAACCAAACTGAGCATCATCAATATGCAACTTTTGCGTCAGTGCAGGCTGCAAAAGCCGCTCAAAGATCTTACCAATAATTGTACCTAACGATAATGGCCTATAATTACTGAGCTTGGACAAATCACCGGTTCTGTTTTTAGGAACAGGAACCACTACAGTTTTCATTAGATCCATAGGCAGGTACCCGTGATCCATGCACAGATTGAACAAAACGGCCAATTGGCGGTACATCTCATCACCTGCGTATAGTATGTGTTCAACACTGAGCCCGCAACACCTGGTGACTTCCCTCTATCCATCTGCCTCAGAACTTTGACAATATCACTGGCTGTAAAAACTATATTCCCTTTGCTGACCAGCGGTGCAAGTTTTTGTGTAACAGGCTCAGTGGTGGACACATTGTGCCCAACTGGAGGTGGTTCAACTTTGAAATGATGAGCGAACATCTCGGCAATACGTTTAGAGTCCTTACACGTTTCAATACTCGTTGGTAGACTTGTTTTTTAGTTTAACTTTTTAGTTAATAATAAATATAGTTAATATAAGAAGCTTTGCTCTCAACGTTTCTAGTATATTTGACGAAGTTTGATACGACTTAAAAAAGTACGTTATAGTATTTTGCCTTGCATCCTTACCTAATATTAGCATGGGGACATAATAAGCCGGTAAATTTTTAATTTGTACAGGGCAACACCAAGCCTCGGTATAAAGATTTCTTCTCCAAAGCTACCAAATACACAACCGACACAGTGAATACGTTTCACACGGTGCCTTTACATGAAACTTGCCTAAGGCTATTTGGGAATTATAACAGGCTATCAGACTTCAAAGACGAAAGTTGTGAGGCTTCTATTGAGGCTTAACGTGTCAAGAAGCGTTTTTGTTGACGTTAAAAGCTTCCATGGCATACTTATTCAAAATTTTACGGGACTATTTGTATACCTTAATATTTATTTTAAATATTAAATTTTACTTCCGTTAATAAGATTTATTCAGAATTGTGCCCCATTTTCATACTCGTAACTGCTTCTCATGAATTCTGAATTTCAATTTCTTGATTGTTTTTATGTATACTAATCATAAAGTTATAAAAAAGTCGTGCCTGTACACTGAATATTTTTGCGAAATTTAATTGAAAGGAGTTTTTAGCATTATACTGAGGCCAACACTATTGGTACAATTTTTGGAATTTTTGCCTATCTGTGTGCATATATATTCCATTTTAGCTCGAAAACCACTCAACGGATTTGGATGCGGTTTTCTTTATTATCATCGTAATGACTCTGTTAAACATAGAAGCTATATGGCGTAGTCATGTCTATACACCACATACATAGTATATACCTATTTTTTTAAATATGAAATGGGTTATTAGTATTGTACTGAAGCCAAAACTACAATTTTTGAATTTTAGACAGTTTTTCTGTCTGTCTTTTCTTAGTTATCCTTATATTATTAGGGCCATAAGGAGTGTTGATAAATTAATGCAAATAAACCTAAAATATTAGACTTTATACTTTTTAGCTAAAAAGTCATTAAACGCCCAAAAAACCTTCCCAACGGACAGATGAGTTAGATGACTCGGGAGATTTTTCGACCTCATCAAGGAAATTTGCGAACGCATTGAGTGTAATGAGATCCTTGCTATTTCCCCAACAAATAATAAAAACAAAGATCCCTGTAAATTAAGCGTATTCAATACAAAAAAAAATGTTTAAATAGAGAAAAAAGGACTAATTATACAAAATATAATTGCATACAAAATAACTCAAGAGTTCTTGTTTTGGTTAACCTCATTTTTTTTTCTCGAAAATAATCCGCGTAATAATAACATTTAAGTCTTTTTATATTCCCACTTTCGTGGTTTAATGCATGTGAGGTTCAAACAGGGTGCAAGATGGTTAGATTAACATGATGGAAGGAGATGTTGTGACAGTCACGTGTATCAGGGGAAAAGGGTAGGGATGGGGTAAAAGTGGCCTTCACGTGATTGAATGATGACCCTACGTTTCTTTAAGAATAAAAAAATATTTTTGTTTTATTGGTTGAGGAAAAAGTTTCTTCGACTTTTATATGAAAAATCAAAACAATTTTTAATAAAGTTTATTTACATTTAACTAGTATGTAGGTGCCATTTTGTTCGATAACTTTCTTCCATCATCTTGTGACATGATCCCATTGCTATAGAAATTCTGGGGCTTCTGATCAAAAAACCGCGACAAGTAGTTTTGGCAGTCCTCTCGTGATGTTAACCTGACACTGCCTAAAGAATTCTGAATAGACCGAAACAAGTAATAATCTGAAGGTGCAAGGTCAGGACTATACGGCGGATGCATTAATACGTCCCAGCCAAACTCTCTTAATTTTTGCTGAGTGGCTAAAGATGTGTGAGGTCTAGCGTTATCATGATGAAAAACCACACCCCTTCTGTTGACTAATTCCGGCCGCTTTCTCTCAACTTTTTGCTTTAATCTCATCAGTTGTTTGCAGTAGAGTTCAGAATCGATGGTCCTGCCTGACGGTAACAGCTCATAATGAATTATGCCCTTCCAATCTCACCATACACACATCATTACCTTGTTGCTAGATAACCCGGGTTTTGCCAGAGTCTGTGAAGCCTGACCAGCCTTTTACCACGACCTTTTTCACACGTTCTTGTCGTACGTGATCCACTTTTCATCACCAGTTATCAGGTTTTTCAAAAATGGTTGGATTTCATTACGTCGTACATAATAAAGAATCACAAATGAGTACACGGTTCATTAAGTTTCTTTCAGTGAGCTCATGAGGCACTCAAATATCGAGCTTTTTTGTATACCCAGCTTTTTTCAAATGGGCCAAAACTGTTTTGTGGTCAATTCCCAGTTCTTCAGCTACATCGTAACTACTAACATGCCGATCTTGCTCCACTTTTTTAAAAATGGCATCCATTTTATCCGTAACAGGGCGCCCAGAGCGAGGTGCATCCTTGACATCAAAATTTCCGGATTGAAAACGCTTAAACCAAATTTGTGCTACTCTCACAGACACTGCACCAGGTCCATAAATATCAAAAATTTTTTTCACGGCTTGCGTTGCATTTTTACCTGTTTTGTAGTAAAATTTTAAAATGTATCGAATTTCTTCATTAGATTTACTCATCTTAACAGTAAGAAAGACAAATGAAAATCACACATTCTACCTAATTTGAATTTGGAATTATCTTTTTTAAAATTTAAACTTTTTACTAATACCAAAACCAGCCAGATACAAATGGTATAGTCAAAGAGATTTTATTATAAGTTCATACATACTAGTTGCAAAAAGAGTTTTTCCCCAACCTATTATAATTAAACAAATTAATTCTGCACACTCAGGCACACAGTTTACCAAAACAACATTGAAAAATAAATGAAATTTATGAAAATCCCGCAACGTTACATAAAAGAGAAACCTCAGCGTTGTATATTGACAATTATACTTCGTGCTTCGTCCTCGAGATTAGTAACTGAAATATATAAAACACAGGTAGTATCGTGTCTAGGATTCACCACTCGCACTAATAGTTGAGAATTTTAAAACCAAAATCCTCTAAAACCAGTTTTTTTTTTTTTTTCCCACGCTGGCAACCCCATCCCTAGGTACGTCATTCACAGTTTAGTGCTTCACCACTCAACATCTTTCGCGAATATTTTGTGCACATTTCGCGTTTATTTTGTATTTAAGTAAAAGTTTAGTGAAATAAGGGCATTATGCCGAAAAGGAAACGTCATGGTGATGATCAGTATGAGGTCAATCGTAAAATAAGGAAATTGGAGCGCAAATTAAAACGTGCTCGTAAACATCGAGTACCATCGCCATGTTCGTCACCGAGGGTCTCGCCGCCGCAGGACTTGGATCAACTAGCAGGTATGTAACATAAAACAATCAATGGATTGGTTATTTTCATCTAATCTGGAATATTATCCAATAAACTATGGCCACGTTCTTTTCATAGGGATTGTAACATATAGTGCCAATTAAAGTAAGGTTCGCTCATTTCGCAGGACTTGAGCATACGCCTGACATTTATTAAGTAAGGTTCGCTCTTTTCGCAGGATTTGAGCATACGCCTATATAATAAAACTTTGTAAAAGCAATGCAAAACTCTTTAACTCCCTACAGAAGTTTGAGGAAAATTTTCAATCTACCCTCAATTTCTAAAAATAGTTTTAATAATTCTAGCCGAGCATTTCGAAGAACCAGTGAGGTCATTGGACGCAGATAATCACGGGGACGACATTGTTGTATCCATGGAACCCGGCTTCGTACGCAATGCCGCTAATGAATCTATTACTATAGATAACGAACCACCGATCTTGGAAAATGATGAGCCGATTTCCATCGCTCCAGCTGCAGAGGTAGATGACGATCTGTTAGAAATCCTGGGTAAAGACTTGTCTGTAACGACAGAGCATGGTCCTGACTTACACTGCGAACTGAGTATTCGTTTACAACACATAGCCACAGCTGGCTTAGATAAAGAGACTCGCAAGGAGCTCAGTACTAAGTATCTCATTCCAGCCAACTGCACGAAAATCTCGGCTCCAATCATGAATGACGAAATAAAAGCTGCTTTACCGGAGATAGTAATAAAACGAGACAAAGGATTAGAAAATCGACAAAAACATATAGCATCGGCCATATCCTGCCTAGGTGATGTTATCTCATCTCAATTGCAGATCAAAAATAAAGATAATAACTTGCTTAAGAAACTGATGGACGCTACGAAAATATTGTGCGATATCCAATATTTCGATTCTTTGAAACGTCGTTATTTTGCGAGCACAAGTGTCAAGAAAGATATCCATGACCATATTACCAAAACTAAGATCGATAGATATCTTTTTGGTGAGAATCTCGCTGAAACCCTCAAGTCAGCCAAGGCAGTCTCGAAGTCAAGTGCGGAGATTAGAGTCACTCCAAATAATAACAAATACGGTAGAAAAACCGGGAACCAACAACCATCGACTTCAAAAAACTGGAAGTCCCCCTCGACGAACCGCAGGCAGCCGTCGGGGCTTCAGAGGGGCCGCCAATTTGTACCCCCACTGCCGCCGCATCTGCCGCCGCCCCTGCCGCCGCCACTGGCGCGCGCGCCGCCTGCAGCCTTATCCAGGCCGTCGCGGTATCAGCCGAGACAGACCTACCGCCACTAGATGAGGTAAAGTACGCCGGACAGCTGGCGTTATTTATAAAACAGTGGTCTTTAATTACCAACGATCGCGTCATACTGTCGTGGATTAACGGGTATAGCCTAAAATTTATTAGTACCCCAGATCAAAATGAATTGCCAAAGTTGCCTTCTTTTACTAATATAGAACGGTTTCATTTGGATGAAACCATACATAAACTGTTACATATGGGAGCAATATCTAAATGTCAAAAACATTCTGAGCAATTTTTGTCAAACATTTTTTTGCGACCCAAACCAAATGGCAAAATGCGGTTCATTCTTAACTTAAAGAACTTAAACAAGCATATTGAGACAAGTCATTTCAAACTAGAAGATTTACGGACTGCTGTTAAATTAGTTACAGAAAATTGTTACATGGCTTCAATAGATATTCAAGACGCTTATTTATTAATTAAAATTAGCAGTGACTCACGAAAATATCTACGTTTTTTTTTTCGACGAACTTTACGAATTTAATGTTTTGCCATTCGGTCTGAATACAGCCCCATACGTGTTCACTAAGATAATGAAACCCGTAATTAAGTTATTAAGGACCGCTGGATATGTATCAACCTTATATCTAGACGATTTCTGTCTCTTTGGACGAACTTATAATGAATGTAAAGAAAATATTGACGTCACATTAAAACTGTTAACTTCGCTTGGTTTCAAAATTAACTTTGAGAAAAGTTCTTTGCAACCGTCAAGGTCTTGCAATTTTCTTGGCTTCATTATCGACTCAAATAAATTACAAATTAGTCTACCAGATAAAAAGAAAATAAAAATAAAAACAGAACTACTCAAATTTATAAAAATAAAGAGATGTAAAATAAAAGAATTCGCGCAGCTCCTGGGATTGTTGGTTTCTGCATGTCCTGGGGTAGAATATGGAATGCTTTATACAAAAGAGTTCGAACGGTGCAAATTTCTTAATTTAAGAGGTCATGCCGATTACGAAAAATATATGACAGTCCCTCAGACTCTTCAACCGGACTTTAACTGGTGGTTGCGGACTATCGATAATTCTGTTCGCGAAATCAGAGACGATAGTTACCACAGTGAAATATTTTCTGACGCCTCAACTACTGGGGGGTGGGGGGCCGCGTGTGGTTCCGAGACAGCCAGTGGGAGGTGGTCTGAGGAAGAATGTGCTATGCACATTAATTATCTGGAGTTGTTAGCTGCGTTTTTTGCATTAAAAGTGTTTGCAAAAGACTTACACGATTGCCAATTGTTATTGCGTATCGATAATACAACCGCAATAAGTTACATTAACCGAATGGGTGGTGTGCAATACCCCCATTTAAATAAAGTCACTAGAAACATTTGGCAGTGGTGTGAAGCCCGGAAATTATATATTTTTGCGTATTACATAAAATCTAGTGATAATACAGTAGCTGACGCTGAATCGCGGAAAATACATCCAGACATTGAATGGACATTGACGGAGTTCGCTTTCAAAAATATTGTAAAAAGCTTTGGGATACCACAAATTGATCTTTTTGCTAGCCGCTTAAATAACAAGTGCTCCATATACGTCTCCTGGGATAGAGATCCTGACGCATTTGCCATAAATGCGTTCACCATCTGCTGGTCTGAATATTATTTCTACGCATTTCCTCCATTTTCCGTAATTTTGAAAACGCTTAGAAAAATAATATCAGACAAAGCCACGGGCATTGTTGTTGTACCTATGTGGCCAACCCAACCTTGGTACCCAATTTTTAACAGATTATTAATTTCGGATTTAGTTCAATTCAATTCTAATCAAAAATTTTTAATATCTCATTACAGCAGATGGGACATTCAGAACAATCTTACACTGGCTGCCGGGATCTTATCCGGAAAGCGTTTCTACGAAGAGACTTAACGCCAGCCTCAGTAGAAATAATGGTTGCCTCACTAGCAGACAGCTCTATAAAACAATACGATGTATATTTAAAAAAATGGGCAGAATTTTGTAATAATCATTCCATAAGTTTACTTGAAGCGCCGATTTCTAAAATTATAGAATTTCTTACTATGTTATATGAAACCGGCTCACAGTACAGCACACTTAACTCGTGCAGATCAGCCCTATCGCTAGTATTAGGCCCTGAAATCGGTAAAAATGAGTCAATTGCGAGGTTTTTTAAGGGCGTCTATAGATTACGACCACCCTTACCAAGATATAACGTAACATGGGACACATCATGTGTATTAAATTACTTACAAACTTTAAATCACAATGAAGACTTATGTTTACAAGATTTAACAAAAAAATGTATCACACTATTGGCTCTTACAACTGCACACAGAGTGCAAACATTGTCCAAAATAAATATAAAAAATATAGAACGACATAATGATAAAATTGTTATAAAAATTCCCGACTTAATCAAAACTTCTAAATTTGGAACAAATCAGCCCATGTTAGTTATACCTTACTTCTCTGAAAACCCCGCAATATGCCCAGCACAGACTTTATTAATGTATGTCGAAAAAACTTCTCAGTTTCGTCAACATGACGCCTTATTCCTGACAATTAAGAAACCGCACCACCCAGCTTCTACACAATCGTTAAGTCGCTGGATAAAAGACACCTTAAAATATTCCGGTATTGATGTGTCCATATTTTCAGCACACAGTACGCGCCACGCCGCCACTTCGCGCGCTTGTAGTTCAGGTGTGAACATTGACTTGATTCGTAAGACAGCTGGATGGAGTGGCACGTCCAATACTTTTTGGAAATTCTATAATAGAGGCATCATTAATAATGATGATCAATTATCGGTAGCTAATGCCATCCTTAATCATTAATTAAGCTTAAGTAACATTAGTTACGTATGTTAAATCCGTATTAGGAAAAAAAAAAAAGTTCCTAGTTAATTATATTGTTTGAAATAAGTAATTGTTATTTGTTAAGAAACAAGGTTGAAGTATTTTTTATTTAATTTTTTGGTACAAAAGGCAGTTGCCTATTTTGTTTAGAAAGGTATCCATAATATGCATCGACCTATATATATTTCGATGATAATATGTTTCACATTTTGTTCCTTTTATAATTAGTTGTATAACTCTTTCTATTATATGCAAATTTGATTTAATTCTTATCTGGTCCAGAAATACAGCGTATTTTCATTATTAATTATTGGTGTTTGACATTTCCTGTTTTGACTCTCAATATCTACCTGTGTTTTATATATTTCAGTTACTAATCTCGAGGACGAAGCACGAAGTATAATTTATGATTAAACGAACTTACCTGAAGTGAAGTTCTATCATAATTATACGAGGTGCTTCGTCCGAAGAGATTAGTAACTCACTCCCGCCCGCCCATCTTATACCCTGAAATTATCAAGGAAATATCAAAGTTTTGAATTCAGCTCTAAACTTAATGACGTACCTAGGGATGGGGTTGCCAGCGTGGGAAAAAAAAAAAAAAACTGGTTTTAGAGGATTTTGGTTTTAAAATTCTCAACTATTAGTGCGAGTGGTGAATCCTAGACACGATACTACCTGTGTTTTATATATTTCAGTTACTAATCTCTTCGGACGAAGCACCTCGTATAATTATGATAGAACTTCACTTCAGGTAAGTTCGTTTAATCATAAATTATTGTGCTGGTCAGAACTTACATTTACCAAGAGTATCAAAGCGACAAAATAATAAATTCGCTTCGGGTTTTCTATGTACGGTAAAATATACGGAAATAAAGAATTCCGGGGAAAATGGAAAATATATACGTGAATCAGGACAGACAGAAAGATCGGCACCACCTGTATATTTGTAATTGGATTCCCAGAATAAATAACACATTTCTGCATTACGGTTCAAATTCAAATTGAGTCTTTTGTTGCTTGGAAATAGATTTTGCAACAGATGTTTCCTTTTCTTTTATTAAAACGCACATTTTGTAAATTAAAATTTTGTGTTTTTTGATCATTCAATTTTTTTAAATAAAACCAAGCTTCAATTTTTATTTAATTAATTGATTTTGAAACTACGTAATTAGGTATTCTGCCAAAAAAAAACAATATTTATGCGTGCAAACAAGTTTATTCATAGTTAATTAATATTGCTTTCGAGTGAATTATGATTTTTGCTACTTTTCATAAAAAAATATTAAAATAAATAAATCATTGCTCCAATTTAATACATAATAATAATTAAGTTACATAATTTATACCACAAAAATACCAATTTTTGTGGTATTTATTGGAGCAATGATGCATAAATAAACACTGAGCACATAATAAATGGGCTCGGATTTATCATTAGTTTCTTGTTGATGATGGTGGCGCGGCCTAACGTAATTTGTGACGTGAGACTTGACTCAACGTGATTTCAAACCAGCAGAATTTAGATATTGTTTATAGATCCATCTAATAAAATATCATTCCTAATCATCAAACTATAAGAAGTGTCGATGAATACTACATTTCAAAAAAACATATTACATATTTCTATTGATTAAAATTTATGCAATCGTATTAAATACACCACAGGGAACTAGAAAAGTTTTCTTGTAACGAAATTGTAAAAAATAATCCTAACGCCCAAAAAACAATTCTTATCCAAGTATATAAATTTATTTATTTATTTATTTATTTATTTACTGAAAAAAGTTAGTAATACAAAAACTTAAATAGACCTAACCTAGGGTTAGTAGAATACAAAAATATACAACGGTTCGGACTTATTCTATAGGCAGGGTCCGACCCAATAAAAACATTGTACATTATGTATAACCAACATGTACGTTGCACATATTATTGCGAATGTAAGTGCTCCGATACTAGAGTTCTCCGTAACACGGAAGCACTATGAAGTTATTTTTCGCCAGAAGGCGCCCAGTGCACAAAGTTCGTAGAGTAATTTAATTTATTTTTGTGGTGTAAGCCGAATATATATATATATATATACATATATAGATACGTACATATACTTATATATAACATAATACATACAAATATAGGATTTTAAAGTCGGTAAAAATGTAATAAATGAAGTTTTTGTTTAAAGATTATTCAAAATTATGATTCGATACACATCAGTTTTTCAATATAGTCATAAGATTTTGATAAAAGCCAAGTACGGAGATTTCTTATTAAATTATTTTTTAGTTTGGTTTTATCTGCTAAAGGTATTTCTTTGATGATTTGATTGTAAACGAATGGACCTAAGAAAATTTTAAAGCGGTTAGCAAATGCAGAGCGTACTCGAGGGACTTTGAGTTTGCCTTCAAGTCTAACTGACCTGTAACCTTCATCTCGATTGGCTGCAAAAGCGACCTCTTGAAATGTCAATTTTGTTACAATATTGGAAATAAAAAGTCTACGAACACTTAGTATTCCACTTTCACGATGTAGAAGGTTCGTGTCGTAACGAAATGGTTTTTTCAACATTACTTTGATAACCATTCGCTGAGCTCTTTCTAGCTGCAAAATTTTTGTTTTGGCTGCGCCACCCCAGGAGTCAATGCAATAAGAGAGTAAGCTTTGGCACATGGCGTAGTATACACTTAATTTAAGCTTATTGTGAAGAATATTCTTAAGGGACCCGAAAATGAAGGACAACTTTCGTATCCGCCCAGAAAGAGTTTTAATGTGTTCGTGCCAGTTGAGTCTGTCATCAAGAACAACCCCTAGGTAGTGGACTGTTCTCACACGTTCGATGGTATTGCATTGACAACGAGAGACAGAGGAATCAGTGAAGTTGTTACAAGTGTGAATTTTCAGAGATTGACTGTCATCTACGACTGTGTGATATGTTTTTGTAAAGCATAAGTACTTAGTTTTGCTTATGTTCAGCGTTAGTAAATTCTTGTCGAGCCACTCTTTAATCAACGCAACTCCACGATTTGCTTTGCTGAAGACTGTATCCCAATTAGAGTCAGTAAAAATGAGGGCAGTATCATCCGCGAAAGACACTATCCTGCCATCTATAGTATTTAAATCCGTCAAACTATTTATATATATCAAGAACAATACTGGGCCCAGGACGCTGCCCTGTGGAACTCCGTAGGTTACAGGCAAAGATTCACTAATTGTTCCCTCAATATTAACTTTTTGATGCCTATTCTCTAGATACGAGCGGAACCACTGCATCGGAAGGTCTCTTATACCAAGGCTTTCCAGTTTAGACAGTAGTATTGGAATAGAAACTGTATCAAAAGCCTTGGCCAGGTCCAGGAATACGCCGATACAGCGCCGATCATTGTCTAACTGCTCAACAAGGTAGCTAACCAAGTCATCTAAGGCGTCACCTGTTGATCTTTGGAGCCTAAACCCATATTGTTTATCCGACAAAAGCTCATGTTTTTCTAGGAAGCTGATGAGACGTCGTTTTACTAATTTTTCCAGTACCTTAGAAATGGTGGGTAACATAGCGATAGGTCTATAATTTTTGACGTTTTTAGCATCACCTCCTTTATGCAGAGGAATAATGGTGGCCAGTTTGAAATAGTCAAGAAAAATAAAAAAATATATAAAATAAATATATCGTCCCGACATGAATCCCCGAGGCGGTGTCAGAGGTATTCTGGGTGTGAACTGTGAAATGCAAGTCACAGTCCACACTCGTCACACCCGCGTTTCACCGACGATTTTACGTCCCAACGTGATGGGTGGTGAGCATGCATTTTACGGCATGCACGTTTCCTCACGATGTTTTCCTTCACCGTTCAGCAAGTGGTAAGTATTAAATTCTCTGCACATAAATTCCGAAAAACTCATTGGTGCATGCCCGGCTGGGGATCGAACCTGGATCTCAAAGAAGGCCAGCGTTCTATACCCCTGAGCTACCGCCGCTAAATACAATGTGTACAAATTATGTTTTGTGTGCAAAACCATACGATAAATTTCGATTTTTAGGGATTCACTGCTTAACACTAGTCACTAATTAATTAATTTCCGCTAATTGCTGTCAAACGCAATTTTTGCATTCTTTTATTTAAAATTAAGGAAAACAAAATTACTCGTATGATGTGCATTTTGCACCTGAATTCGTTTTTACCACCTTAAATAACTACATGGTGCATCCGTGTTATGGAGAACTCTAGTATTAGATCAAAAACCTATGCGCATTAATATGTGCAACGTTGGTTATACATTAAAGAGTCCGTATAGTATAAGTCTGTAGCGTTGTGCATTTTTATATTTTACTAATCCTAGGTTAGGTTACGTCTAATAGAGTTTTTTTTGTATCACTATATAACCAATAAAGTAAATAAATATTCAGTATTAACAGAAACCTTTAAATTTTCAGCTACAGTGCTTGCTAATAATTGTATCCGTAATTTTAACTTCTCGATCGTACCAGAAGCTTCTTAACCAAGAATCCCAAAAGTCAATCGAGTGAACTGATCGACAAAACTGTGTCATGAGAAAGCAGTCAATAAATATGAAGGTCCGCGGACACTGGACTAGAAAACTGGTGAACGGACGATTTGCTCAGATATCGAATGGTTTGATCACAGAAATTATGGGAAATGGGAAAAAGATAAGTTACGGCCAAAATTTAGCTAGGATAAGGGCAGCGTCATTTCGAAATAAATGATATAATAATGAAATATACATATTTACTCCAGTTTTATCGTCCAGTTAATTGATTTATTAATAACTAAGTTTTGCCTGCCGTTAGACACCGGCCGTGTTTATTCAATATCTGCTCCGTTTTCGGCTTGAGCGTTATTTTATTAACACCCTATAGCCTATACGTTGACCAGGGTCACTATAATAATAATTAAAACAAACGGCATCCAAATCCGTACCAAATTCATATATACAGACCAGTGGCGTGCATAGAACTTTTCGCTGGAAACGCAATGAGGATGCCTCGTTCTGAGGCGAAACACGTGTCGATAAGTTTTCTTGCTTGTTATTTAAGATTGCTTTGCTTGTATTTCTCTTGCTTGTTGCATGTTTTTATGCGGGCGGGCGGGCGGTGCACGAGTCTGCATTTTGAATAGCACGACAAGAATTGTTTAGCGGAATATTGCAAATTATATTCATATATCCTTTACTTAGTGATGGACTTCCGCAAGGTAACGCTTATTTCAATTAATCAACGCAATGAATGTCAGGTTTGACAATAAAATAAAAAATGTCACTTTCAAAAAATCATTATTTGTATGACGCCAGGTTAGGCACTGCCTACTCTAGAGTAAATGATTTCATACAAAATTTATAGGAAAAAGTTCTATGCACGTCACTGATACAGTCAGGCAGATATACAAAAATTCTAAAAATTGTGGCATTGGCCTCAGTAAAATACAATTCATTTAATATTTCACAAAAAATTTACATGTACAGACACGGCATTTTTACTACTTTATAATTAGTATAGATTTATTTGCTTTTGATAAGCTTTCTGTATTAAAATTTTTCATCTAGTTGGTCTTCAAGATGATGCTTAGGGCCCGAACACAAAGCCGTGTCACAGTGTAAAAAACTAAACTATGGCCGTGTTCTACGTTCCGCGTTCAGTGTAATATATGTATTGTAATGGCTTGGATCTTTACACACAAACCGCCGTGGTCAAGGCGAACGCGCGTTCTGATCGTTTAGAACGCAGTACGCGCTCTGTGTGGTGGGCCCCTTAAAACATTTTTTGGGGTTTTTATCAAATGTAACTTTAAGATAAAAGTCATCAAATCCATGAACCATTTGAGAATAAAAATTGCATACCCTCAGATTTCAGATCGAATTGGACCAGATTCAATTGCTGTGCCGAAAAGTGTAACTTTAATACGAAGGGATTTTAACAACATAAAAATTTTTATTTTGCATCTGACAAATTAAACGAATAAAAAAATGTGTATTATCAATGTAATATGCATTAAGGTTTTGATTAATTATGTGGATAAATAAATGAATTATTTATTTATGCAATATTAGATAAATCATGTATAGGTTCACTCATATTTTATAATTTTTAGAGCAGAAAATAATCTAAACAAAATTAAATATTTGGCCTTTAATTAAAAGTACGTAAGACGAGCGGCGACGAGAGAGGGGAGGAAGTTTAGTACTCGACTGACCGCCGTGGGCAAAAGTACTCCCGAAGAGTCCTGATGATGATGAGTCATAATCTCATCGAAAGCTCGACCTGTGCCTCCTCGCACAGTTAAAAAAGTGAGTCCAATCCGTTTTTAAATATTTAAAAGTACGTAACTACGTATACGAACGAACTTCAATGAAGTTGTAAGGCATACAATAATGTATATACAATACAACATTTTAAGAATGGTGTTGATGTATGTATCTTATTAATAAACACTACTTTTTTATAGTGATCAATCGCTACACCTATTATAGTTTACACAAAAATAATAACATTGTCATCTTCAGGAGCTGTATCATTCAAACAGGTTCAAAAACTTTGCTGAAAAAATCATCAGACATACAAATTTGTTGAAACATAATGTAACAATTTTTTTAATATTCATCACATTAATAATTAACAAAAAGACTACCGTCCATTCTCCTGAATAATGTCGCCAGTTACGTGCAAGGATTTTTTGTATCGAAAAAAGGATTACAAAATTAAAAGTTGATGTCAGAATTACCTATATGATCTTTAATATAGTATATACATAGGTGTTTTAAGTAGTAGGATATTTTTGCATAATGTGTACATTCGTGATGGAAAATGTGATACCTATTTGTAATTTTTCATTTAATTATTAAATAAAACTACGTGCGATAAAATAGCAATAATAACGAAGTAAGTAACTTTATAAGTTATTATTGCTATTTTATTGCACGTAGTTTTATTTGTAGATTCTCAAGATGTAATTAAATAAGTATTTTAGTAAAGCCCTTGAGAATGCTGAATAGCGAAACCGGTTGGGTATAATATATAATACAACTATATTGTGGATAAGTACAAGTATTAAAAATGAAGCTAGTGTGTATTCATTTCCACCAAGTGCCAAAAATCACAAGCATCAACTATTAGAAGTTTTGTTTGTCTGTCTGTCTGTATGTATGTATGTTCCATTTTAACTCAAGAACCACTCAACGTAATTTGATGCGGTGGTTTTTATTATCATCGCAGTTACCTTGGTCAACATATAGGCTATAAGGGGTGTTCATAAATTAACGCCGAGACCGAAAATGGGTCAAAGATTGAATAAACGCTTTTAACCCGAGAAACACCCTACGGATTTGGGTGCGGTTTTTTTACTATCATCGTAGTAACCCTGGTATAAGGCTATAAGGTATGTTATTAAAATAACGCCTAAGCTCAAAACGGGGCAAAGATTGAATAAACGCGGGCGGAGCCGCGGGCAAAGGCAAAAGGAAAACCTATAAAGCTTCTGAACAATAAATGTAGAGAAAGGAAAAGGAAATGCATTTAACGAAACAATAAAGATGAAAGCCTTCATCGAGCCTTTTACATTTAAATTAATTTAAGGTATTTCTTACCGAGCTTCGCTTCGCTAGTTTGCTTTGCTTAGTCGCCAAGATGTTTGTTTTTAGTACTTTTTGGTCGAAATTTCGGAATAAAATCCACTCCTATAGTCCACTTCCTATACACATTTTGAGCATTTGGTCAAGTGCGAGTTGGACTTGCGCACAAAAGGTTTCGTATCACTCCTCTACATGGGTACGGAATCCTAAAAAGATAATGGTAATTATTAACATTATACATGCCAAAGCAACATCAAGACTACAAAAAGTAATGCGCTAAAAGTGTAGCGCCTGACAAAATATTTGCGCCGTCTGCGTTCGGAAGACAATTTTTTTTTTTTCGTTTTGGATAATGTGCTACAATTGGACTAAATTTAAAACTTGTATGTATTACGGTCTTTAAGTAAGAGCCAAAACAAAAGACGGAAAAAAAGGAAGTGACTACGGTACCGCTAGCGTTCCTTTGATTTAAAAAATGATTGAACCGTAAGTCATATTTAGCTCTTGGAATATCTTCCTTAGCATGAACTTATAAAGTTCAATTTGCAATGTACTCGTACAGTTCGGAAAGGGAAGCGGTCCTTTATTTTATACATTATTAAACCGTAGGTCATCGGAAAGTGCTCGGAAAATATTTTTTTCTGCATATCGTGAATTATGTTAAAACTACGGGGGTGACCTCGCTCCCCTCCGTTTCGCTTGGCTCCTAATTGACAACAGTTTAAATTATTGTTTGCTAAGGCATTAAATAGTATTATCTAAAAGTATACTTCAGACGTTAAAATATGAAGAAAGAATAATCTCGACTGGTTAAGTATGTCATTAATTATTCCCATTTAAAAAACTTTATATTCTAAGAGGTCTTAAGTGCAAATGGTTGGCTCTACGTGGCTGAGACCTTTGCCCCATAGAGAAGTTTGCACTAATAAAAAAAGTCACCTGTCAAACATGACATTTGTCAAAGAAGGAGTTCAATACTTAACTCTGTCAAATGTGGTAAGTCAAGTCACAGTATGATTAATACTATGAGTTTTTTAACGGCCTTGAAATTAAAATGCCTTTTTGTAGTATGTATATTTTTAGCACAGAAACTTTTCAATTTTGTAGGTTTTAAACATATTTACGTGCATTTGTACCGAGTAACATGCTTGAATTATTTATACCGAGACGGGTTTATTTTTGAACGGCCCTTAGACATTCGGTCTAGTTTGAACGATTTTTATCTTTATTGTGGCAAAGGTTCCATTTCTTGCAGTCAACCATTGAACAAAATGAACGAAAATTCAGTATTTTGCTAATATCTTTGAAAATAAAATTTCAAATAATAGTTTGCAATTATGAACAAATAATCTCCATGAGGTGTTAGAATTTTTGGTGTCTTCTCGGATGACCGCTTGTGAATTATGTACTTACATGTCAACCTAACCGCTCCACCTCGCTTCGCTCATCGTCGCGACCTATCTCTAGCGGTCGAGCAAAATTAAAACTAAGGAAGCCGCTAACGGTTTCATAGTCACTTTCTTGAAATGATGCAACATCTTAGAGGTTTCGTGTATCCCCAAACCACAAATTTTTTTTTAAATATATTTTATTGTTTGTCGTGATAGAGGCCAAGAAACACGTTTTGTGTCAACTTCTACCTATTATGGTTGAAGCTGAAGACCCTTGTGATGGACGAACGGACAGACAGACAGCCAGGCTTAGTAATGATTCCGTTTGGCGCCCTTCGGGGACGGAACCCTGGAAATGGATCTGAGGTACGATCTGCCCCCTGATTCTGTATCGTACAATCAGTTGCCAAACAAAGTGCCTATCGTCAAAAGCATACATATCCGATACTTTCGCACTTGAAATGACGTCACAGTTCGGAAATAGTAGTACAATACCCATTGAAGGTTATTTTGGAAGTAAATTTTTTATGTTTTGTGAATAGCAACCATAGATGGCAACCAACACTGAGTTACATAATAGGTCCGCTCAACTGCGAAAGGTTATGTTAATGAAAAATATGCATCGTTCAATTATTATTAAAAATAAATAAAGAAACGCGTTGCAAAATTTGTAGTCTAACCTATGTTTTCTTTAATAGAATTTCCTAAAAACGAGTTGCCGTATAACAAACCCTCATAATCCTAAAATCCTTCACCTTAGAGTGTACACAAACGACGTTGATACGGAACCAATTTAGGGTTCCCCCGGGTTCAACGTTTGGACCCGGAAAGCTTTGGAAATTGAATACTGTTGGGATAGAGTGACAGTGGGGAGAAAGGTATGGCTGGGGCATTAAAATATAATTAATAAAATGGCATCCCTAAAATATTTCGGAGAAGTATGTAAAAAATATAATATAGCTTTTTCTCGTGGTTTCGCCCCTTGTTAATTTAGTTTGTAGGTAGTCCTATTAATGACTATGTCCCTGGAGAACTGTCCATCCCCAGGAAAAAAAACTATGTTTGATTGTAGAGGCAAACCATTGAATAAAACAATCAACAGTGAAAAAAAAATTGGTTCAGTAAGTGCTAGAGATTATAGTCCATTCAGAATTAGCTGGCGTCTTTCCACTTGAGACCGTCATTAGCAACAACAATAGGATTAAGTCGTGGCGGGTGAATTCGCCTGAACGAAACAATAAACACTTGTAAAACACGTGCGGCAGGCGGCGTTTCAAACGTTTTTGATACTTTCCTTATGTTATCTTCCCTTTAATAATATAAGGAAAAAGAAATACCACTCAGTTGTTTTTTAAACTTCGAAGAGATTAGGTCAGTGCAAAGTATCAACACTGGTTGGTTTGCAACAAAACTGTTAAGGTCGAAACGGCTCCTTTAAAAATGGGTGGGTTCTATGAGTGTTTGGTTTACTACCCCTATTGTTTATGTTCAAGTAGAAAGACGCCAGATAATTCTGAATGCACTATACTATGCTTGGGGTATCGTTGATGGATAGATTTCGAAATGAGGAGATCCGTCGGAGATCAAAAGTAGCCGACATAGCCTGCAGAATCAGTAAGTTGAAGTTGCAGTGGGCAGGCCATATTTGTCGCCGACATGATGGCCGTTGGGGCCGAAAGGCTTTAAAATGAAGACCACGTACACCAAAGCGTAGTGTAGGCTGACCCCGTGCCTGCTGTACCGACGACTTGAAGGACGTTGTTGTTGTTGTGGGTGGCGGCTGGATGAGGAGGACGGAGGACCGCCATGAGTGGCAAAATTTGGGAAAGACCTATGTACAGCAGTGGACGAACACGGGCTGATGAATGGATGGATGGATGGAGAGATTACCCGCGCGAATGTAAATCATAGCTATGTCCCTACGGAACTGCCTGTACCCAGGGAACAAACTATAGTCTTTGTCCAAGTAAAGACATGGCCATCACAACAGTAAAATATTTTCAAAATCAGTTTAATAGCTCGAGATATTATCAGCATGAATTAAATTAATGGCTCTTTCCTGGGAAACTGCCCGTCCCTTTTAATTTTAGCTTTCCGTCAGTGAGTTCCGTTTTAACTCGGGAACCACTAAAAACAGATTTAGATACGGTTTTCGTTATAAGCTATAAAGGGTTGATAAAATATCCGCCAAGTTGAAAATAAAATACACATTGATTGAAGGAGCTAGTAATAAGAATTAAACTATTTATAAGATATTATATGAACTTAGTTACTATTTACATGTACACTAACTGTTACTATTCAGTGGTTCTTTCATGCAATTTCATCAACACAAAGTTTGAATGGAAGAGATCGCTCTAAGCAATAAAGCCAGCTAGGTGTAGGTACTTCACTCGTATTTGAAAGTTCAATATTACTGTTTTTTTTTTCTTTTGTGGGCTTACAATATTACCGTATTAATAATGTACAGATACTCACTAGATTGTGAAACTAAATAACTATTGCAATTTTATAATATTTAAATAATTTATTGTCTTGGCCAAAGAAAAACATCCTTTATCCTCTCGCGGTGCTTTGAATTTATGTGCCAATTACCTTTTATTAAAGCAAAACAAAGAAAACGAAATAAGCTTTACTAGGAACAAAACTTGTTCAGAATTCAAAATATATCTACGTCCAACTCCTCAAGAGAAGTAAATCAATGTGCCGGCTTCTGTTTTTCTTCTCTCTGCCCCGTCCATTAGAGCATCTATCTCTGCGAGTGCGTTCTGAATACGGTATTGGTCTGGTTCGGCAGTTTACTCAGCCCGTTATCGCTTTCCACTAGCAAATCTTCGATTCGGAACGCCGCGGCACGTTTTACATTTTAAACACTGGCACGATTATTCTGATTTAAGGTGACTCTATTCCTCCGAACTCCCATACTAGCGCAGTTCGCTATTCATATTCTTATTTATAGGTACTTGCTTATAATTTTTTCTTTTTCAACATATCCCATACTATATCCATGATGTGAAACTAAAACATTTATCAAAATCAAATACATACAAAAGTTGCAAGCGTATAATAGTTCTGGATTTTACACATATTTTGATTAATGTTTATATTTTTTTTATGTCCTAGAAGCGATACAATAAATCAAATAGTTTTAGTTTCACAGCACACATTTTATACTGTTCAAAAATATTTTTGTTTCATTTCGATTATTGGGATATTTCTCCTGAAATCATAGGAACCACCAAAACCATTCTCGAGTTTTTTTCAAAACATGAATGATGTCTCGCGTTAGCTTGCCTCTCACACCGTGTTCGGTTAGTTCCGTGCGAGCTCGGGAAATGAACGTTCGGGCCAACCAATAACAGTCAGTCAGTGCTCTATAATCTGAAGTTGAATGTAGAATGAAATAGCAAGCATAGCGACCCCATGCGCGACTGACTTCAAGCCGCCGACTACAGGCTTCTTCTATGTATATGGGCTTCTTAACGGACGTTCAGTGTTACTGTTTTTGAGCAAAAACGAAAAATTCAATTTTAAAATATTCGGTTCTGATTTTTCAAGTTCCGATTGCGTCTAGATATTGAAAAAATAAACGTAATGTTTCCCCTGTATTTCCCAACTAATGAAACAATTTGGGCTTTGTTACTCTGAGTCTTCTTTTGTTTCATTGTTTAGGAATTCGTTTTTGTTTTGTTCTTTTTCTTCAGTTGCGAAAATGCCGAATCATTCACAAAATTAGATTTTATGAATTTAAGCTTTTGTAGCTATGAAAATATAAGTCGGTTATATCATGTATGTAAAAATAATAAAGTACATTGTATAAAAATTATGTTAAAATTATGTGTGCACTTAATACTTTTGCGAAATTTTAAATTAAACGGGGTATTAGAGTTGGACTTCAGAAAATTTTCTTTTAGAATTTTTGTCCTCTAGCCTCTGTCTGCCTGTCTGTCCGGTCGGTTCGTCTATCTGTCTCTTTGTATATCTGTTCCATTTTAGCTCCAAAACCACTACACGGATTTGGAGGCGGTTTTTTTATTATAATCCCAATAACCCTGTTCAACATCCAGGCTATATTGGGTTTTTGATAAAATAACTACTGAGCCAAAATCTATCAATCATTTGACAGACACTTCCATTAAAAACATTATTTAGAAGCACTCCACAAGAGCGAAGCTGCGGCAAATGCTAGTATATGTATAAATAAATTGCTTCTAAGTAAAGACTCGCGTATAGTCGACTCAGAAGGTAATATGCTAAAGAGGTATTTTAGTATAACAGCTAACGTAGAGAGATTGCAGCTTTAATACGAAAATGGAATAAACTTACGGATTTCGTAGCTTTGCTTTGAATATCATTTCGTTTAAATGTGATTTTGTGTAAGTACCTGAAACAGAAAATAAACTTATTAATGTACTCGCTACACTCTTTTGCAAAATAACGGGCACCTAAGCAAAGACCCAATTTTATTGTTACTATAAGTTTGTTTGATAATTATCAATCTTATAATTTTAGGTAGTCTTATCCTCAAAATAAATTTAATTTGAACATTATTCAAATTATGAAAGCTTTTGCGCATTCTATCTTTTTAGGAAGGAAAGAACTCAAAACTGCCCGTTGTTTTGCAAATCAGTAAGATATGAATCAGTAAGTTGAATTGGCAGTGGGCAGGCCATATTTCTAGCCGACCTGATTGTCGTTGGGGCCAAAAGGTGTTAGAATGGAGACCACGTACAGCAAGGCGTAGCGTGGGCCGACCTCGTGCCCGCTGGACGGACGACCTGAAGGACGTTGCGGGGGGGTGGCTGCATGAGGAGGACGGAAGACCACCAAGAGTGGCGAAATCTGGGAAAGGCTTATGTTCAGCAGAGGACAAACACAGGCTGATGGGTGGATTGAAAGGTGTGTCTGAATGTAGCCTGTCACTAGAACGGTTAGCACTCCTAACTCTCTTATCCCTAGCAATTTTATCGTCCCAACGTGATTGTGTCTTTATTTACTGGTAGCAAACACTATGCGTAGGGTGGGATATAGGGATTTTGAAGGTTGCGTCCTGCCACATATTTACGTGTCCGGTGTTTACGGATTTTGTTTGGTTTTTTGTCAGTGTAACGCAGTTGTCAGTTTGAATTTGTCTACTTATAGCCTAAATAAGCGTGAAAATCTTTCTCTTTGTTAATATCATAGCTACCAAATGATGATAGGGCTGGGGTGATTTATAGATTGTTGTTGATTAAAACTTGTTAATTTTGTAAGAAAAGTGTCATTTATCTATTAGTAACATAATGAACAAAACAATTGTACTCGTTTCACAATACTGTAATACTGCAATACTGTTGTTATCGAAGTTTTACCAAGTGCCGACAATCGCAAGTATTAATCTTATTTATTAGTAATAAACAATTTAATAAAATATATAAACGAGTTTTTTTTATTCAAAAGTCCGACTTTAAAAAAGTTGGGCTATGAAAAACATATGTCCAGCTTTTAAGGCAAAATGTTCAGTCTAATGTAATTCCGAATCCGGCTTTTGCGTTTTAGTGCTTAGCAACCCTAACTATGCAAATAAGTTCCGAAAAACTTCTTGGTCTCGTACTTGGGTCTCAAGCTTGAGAATATAGGTAGGAAGAAAATATTCAGACATGTACCAGGGACTTGTTAGTCCAATTACAACACAAATTCCGTACAATTGTGTAAGAATTACCCAACGGAATTGTTATTGTACCTGTGTACTAGTCTCTGTATTAAATACCCTCTCCGTTTTGCAACATGCTTGCAATGTTTAATATCTATGTTGACGAATCGTTTGTTCAAATAATGCAGTAAGCAGAATCGTTGGTAACAAGCGCTCGATTTACACCGCAATCTAAAATGAGCCTTTAATGTAAGTATTTATGTCGAATTTAGGTCTAAATTCTGAAATTTGCTAGCGCCATATTGAGTTTACGGTATGAATTAAGCTGAAATTTCAGTTTTTGGTACAAGGTTGTGTTATTTCACATTTATTTAATTATTAATGTCTTTGTAAGTACGCCACCCTGATGACGTAACCATATGCCACCAAGTGGCTTGCCATGTTCCAAGATGACGTCATGAGAAGAAGGAACGAGAGCGTAAAGATCTTGTCACGAAAAATAATTTTCGTCTTTATAATTTGACAATAAGCATTTTGACAGGGGACTTCTTTCGTGACGAGATCTTTAGTAGGCAGTTGCGTAGTATCGATCGTTCGTCCATTTTGTCCGTTACCAACTTTTCTAGATCGTGCAAAAGTCTGGACTCTGGACTAGGGTTGCCAGGTGACCGGGACCCACCGGGATTGTCCCGGAATATGAAGGTGTGCTCCGGTTCCCAGATTTCGCAAAAATGTGCACAAAATGCAAATTACATAGGTGGTTGCTAAAAATTCCTATAGGCACCACGGCATGGTATGAACTTCACCAACACGCTAAAACACAATGAGCCCCAAATTCGTCCGATCCTTCCCGAATTTCCACAAGCATAAGCCAATAGTAAAATAACTTGGTCAAGTGCGAGTCGGACTCACGCACAAAAGGTTCCGTACCACCCAACAAACCAGTGCGGAACCCTAAAAATATGTATGGTGAATACCAACAATATAGATGCCAAAGCAAAATCAAGGCTACAAAAAACAAGTCACGTAAATGGTAGCGCCTGACAAAAAATTTGGCATCGTCTGCGTACTGCGTACGGATCCCTACTTTTTATTACTTTTTGTTTTACTACAGAGTATGTCCTACAATTTGAATAATTTTGAAATTTGTATGTTTTACCGTCTTTAAGTAACAACCAAAACCAATAACATTAAATGCAACGTTTTCTAGGTTTCTTGTATGGGAACCTCCCTTAAATTTTTTTTTTAATATTTCGTTATTTGTCGTGATAGACGCCGCGGTACCACGTTAGTAGGTAGTTATTGAGTGAACTTGGTGCCAAATTTGGAAGATCCAGAAGTCTCAATAACTACCTACTCACGTATTTTGTGAAAATTTCAACTTTTTACCTATTGGTACCGGTTGAGGCTGAAGACCCCTGTGACAGACGGACAGACATACAGCAGAGACTTAGTAATAGGGTCCCGTTTGGCACCCTTCGGCTACGGAGCCCTAAAAAAGTAATCCTGTAATGCTGCCGTCCATGGTTTGTCCATTTATTGGTTCAAAGTTGGCCAAACACCTAGTTTTATTCGGAATTCAATTGTAACAAAGCCATTAAGAGCGTTTGTGTTATTTAAGTCATACCTCAACATTTCTGAACAAAAATCTAGAAGTCCATAACTTCATGAAACACTAACTTTTACCCACGAAAGTTGTTTCCCCAGTTAAAGACTTTGATGTTATTTGGTTAAAACTTTTATATGAGGTCCGTCAATTAGATTAGAAATTATAATAAAACGTAGATCTACAGACAAACATATACGATTATATTGCGGTGAAATAATCAATTAATTTATTATTTCAATTGTGAAAAGTAAACAGCTATACGTTAGGCATTATGTATATATAATATTTTTATTCCTATATTTCTCTATTATATGCAGGTGTATAACTTTATTACATTTTAGTAGCCCAACCTTAATATTTTTTGTATGTATTTCCCTTTGTTATTTATGAACTTATTTCTTCATTGCATTATGTATATATAATATTTTTATTCCTATATTTCTCTATTTTATGCAGGTGTATAACTTTATTACATTCTAGTAGCCCAACCTTAATATTTTCTGTATGTATTTCCCTTTGTTATTTATGAACTTATTTCTTCATTGCATTATGTATATATAATATTTTTATTCCTAGATTCCTCTATTTTATGCAGGTGTATATTTTATTTCCCGTATTATTATATATTTTTTTACATTCTAAAGATATATTATATTGTTATAATTAACTTTGACTTGTAGAAAGTATACTTCAAGTATCTTTTTTGCAAAAATAAATATTTTGATTTGATTGATTTGATTTTGATACGTCTAAAATATCTCCCCAAAAATACATAATTAACTCTCATCTCCCTCAGATATTTATTGGGTGAAAGAGACAAAGAATCGATGGAAAAGCTTTGAATGCTATTCGAAATTACCCAAAGGGGGCGGCATGGCAGCAGCGCCTTTAATCAGCTTGTAGCTCAGGGAGCGAATGTATGCATAATTCATAAAATTTCCCTCCAATCGTTCATATTGCATGATTATGAAGTGTAGATGAATTTTTGGGAAACAATAAATAATATTAGAGTTACAAGATAGAAAAATCAATAAGAAACAAGTGTTTTTCCCGGTAAATTTGTTTATATTTGTTTTTATACCCATATAACCGTAAAAACATTATGATAAAAAACAACAATTTATATTACGCACATGCCAAAGCAACATCAAGGCTACGAAAAAAACCAAGCGCTAAAATGGTAGCACCTAACAAAAAATTGGACGCCGTTTGCGTACGGAAACCTACGTTTTATTATTTTTAGGGTTCCGTAGTCCGACAAGGAACCCTTATAGTTTCGCCATGTCCGTCTGTCCGTCTGTCCGCGGCTTAGGGCAGAGACTATTAGTACTAGAAAGCTGTTATTTGGTATGGATATAAATATTAATTACGCCGAAAAAAATGGTAAAATAAAATCTTTAAAAAAACACTTTAGATGAACATTCTAGCCGATTCTAAAGGCTATTTTAGTTTTAGTGGTGTCAAAATAAAAATTTCTTCATTCCAAAACAGTTATACAGTGTGAACAACAGAAGCTCTATTACTTTGGAAAATTTTAAGTTTTGACAGCACCAAAACGAAAATTAAATCCTTCAGAATTGACTTTATTAGCTCACTTAGGGTTAACTGTAATGATGTGATTCTACTTTCTCAGAATGCAATGTTTCATCGAAAGCGGAATTATTGCAAACTCTAACCCTTCACGTGCTACACTTATTTAACTAAATGACTTTTTATTCGAACGTATTATATTCATATACCATGCAGCATAAAAAATTGAAAACTTCAGCCTTCAATTTACAAAATTGAAAAAGAATGTTTTGCCTAATCCGGATATCGATAAAACATGCTGATATCTATACAAAGTTAAGCTTCTCAATGCGGATTTGCCCGTGGACTGAAAAATTTGAATTTGTTTCTTTTCTGGTATATTGCTTGCGGGAATTGACCGGGAACAACGCAGTACTGTCTCCATTCACAACATCCTAACAACTAACATTTCCGTCGTTGCTGTTAGTACAGTGTTTGGATATATTGCGTGTTGTTTCATTAATTGACATATCGTCACGACATGAATTCCCGAGAGGATGTCAGAGATGGTCCCAACTTAAAATGCAAGTCACAGTCCACACTCGATACACTCACTTTTCACCAGTCACTATTATGTCCCGAACGTGATGGGTGATGAGCGCAATCGCCGTACTTCGGGCACAAATGGACCATAATATGCACGGCAGGGATTGGATCCACGACCTCTGGGTTGGCAGGCAAGCGTTCTACCACTCGGTCACAGAGGTGGTCAAATTAAATTAATGAATGATTGGATTCACCACCTAGAGATTTTCATTTCGGTTAAGTATTTATTTATTTACTAGCTTTTGCCCGCGGCTCTGCCCGCGTGTTATTCGGTTTAACGACATGCTTTTTTCCGAGATAAAAAGAAGCCTATGTGTTAAGTTAGGGTATAAGCTATAGCCATTCTAAATTTCATACAAATCCGTTACGCCGTTTCAGCGCGAAATAGTAACAAACATATGTACAGAAATACGCAGGTTCTTAGAGGTAAACTAGTTTTTATTAATTAAATTGTAGAGTACATTTGTCAGCCATATCAATCAAAAATTATTCTCAAAGACAATATAGTTTGGTTATCTATGTTATTATTCTAATTCATTCTCAACATCCTCTCCTAATTTTCTAAATTATACACATCTATATTTCTTTAATCTATGTACTTATGACAAAGCAATGGAAATTGAGTCATATCTACAGTTTTCGTAATCTTTGAATTTAACAATAACATAACCAAGTCTTCCTGCACTATTACGTAAATCTATAATATAATACCTATAACAATATTTTAGGACATTACTTCAAGTCGTCAATATTTCTAAAATATTAAATCAACAAAATATTAAATTAAATTGTTAACTTCTACTTTCCAAAAAAATACTATTTGGAAATAAGAGATTCCTTATGTTTTAAGAACTTGATATTGTTTAAAGATTTGGTCAGCACATCAGCAGTTTGAGTATCAGTGGGACAATATTTTATCGAGATCTCGTTATTACAATACAGCTCATGAATGTAATGAAACCGTACATCTATATGTTTAGAACGTTTGTTAAAGATA
Organism: Ypsolopha scabrella; assembly: GCA_910592155.1. Taxonomy (NCBI): domain Eukaryota; kingdom Metazoa; phylum Arthropoda; class Insecta; order Lepidoptera; family Ypsolophidae; genus Ypsolopha; species Ypsolopha scabrella. Next base: position 7,785,204 of record OU342968.1, on the reverse strand, counting down.
CCTGTTTTAATAAGTTGAATAGCGCTCTGGTTATCCACGTTAAACAAAACGTTTATTTTAACATTAAGATCAGATAAGAGCGATTTTTGGAACATCGCCTCCTTACTACACTCGGCGGCAGCAATAAACTCGGCCTCGGTTGAAGATAGGGCCACAACAGGTTGTCTTCTTGAGCACCAGGCCACAGGTCCTTCACCAAGTAAGAGCACATAGCCTGTAGTGCTACGTCTTGTTTCTAAATCTCCTGCATAATCTGAGTCACAGAATGTGTTTAGTTCTATGTCTGAGTTAAACTTATAGAAGAGACCTTCATCTAACGTACCTGCTAGATATTTAATAATCCTTTTTAAAGCTGCAACATTTTGGTTATTTGGGTTTTCCATATGTCGACTGGCCATACCAACAGCATATGCTATATCTGGTCGAGTTCTTGTTGACAAATACAACAAACTCCCAACTGCTTCTCTATATGGGAACTTTATATTTTCTTTTGTGGTCTCTTTTCTTTCTTCTTCATTGATACTGGGAGTTTGCACAGGTTTACAGTTTTCCATATTGTACCTATTTAAGATACTTTTGGTATAAGAAGTTTGAGTCAAATAAATGCCTGTCTCAGTTCGCTTTATTTCCATACCCAAGAACATTGTAGGTTTTTCATAAATCTTAATCTTGAATTTAGTGTCTATGTCTTTTAATATCTTTAGTATCTGTTTTTTATCCTTTCCTATTATTAGACCGTCGTCAACGTAAATAGCTAGAATCACTGACGCGTCTCCATTTTTCAGTACGCATGGCTCATTCTTTGTTTGAGTGAAACCTTAACTTTTCATTGTTTCAATGAATTTTTCATTTCACCTTTGTGGTGCTTGTTTTAAGCCGTACAGCGATTTCTTCAGTTTACATACTTTTCCTGTTTTTTCTTCAAATCCATGTGGTGCCTTCATGTAAATCTCATTTTCTTCTTTTAACTCACCATTAAGGAAAGCTGTTTTTACATCGAAAGTAATTGTGTTATAGTTATGAGCAGCTGCTAAAGCTATCAGAGTTTTAAGGGCAGACTGACATGCTACTAGACTAAATATCTCATCAAAATCCATATCATGCTGCTCGCAGCTTCTTACCACCAACCTGGCCTTATAGGTCCCATCTTCTTTCACTCGGAACACCCATTTATTGGTAAGTATTTTATGACCATTTGTTTCTTTCTTATCCACCATTTCCCATACCTTATTTTTCTCCAACGATTTCATTTCTTCCTCTATTGCTTGTTTCCAATTTTCTTTTTCAGGTGATTGCATAGCTTCCTTGAAGGTAAGTAAAACATAATCTTTATATTTATCAGGTATTTTTTTTTCTCTGTTAGTTCTTCTTATCTCTTCATTTTCTTGCTCAGTTTCAGATTCAGTGCTATTGTTTTCTTCATTTTCTAAGTCAATATTTATTATTTCCTCCTTTTCAGTATCATTCATAGTTTCTCCTTCTTCTTCAACTTTGTTTTTACCATCTTGAACGTTCACGATTTTTATGCCTTCTTTAAGGCTTTTTGTATCTTCTAGTTTTATGTCTAAGTTTTTGTTTTTAAATATAACGTCACGCGCTATTACAATTCTTCTTTTTACGCTATCAAATAGCCTATATCCATTAGTTTTGTATCCAACCATAATCAGTTTTTCTGTTCTGGAGTCTAATTTTTTTATCGGTTTTAACACCTTTGCAAATGCTTCAGAGCCAAATTCTTGAATATTTGACAGATTAGGTTTTCTACCATTCCAAATTTCAAATGGCGTTCTGTTCTGTATCGCTTCACTTGGCAGCCTGTTTATAAGATAGTTAGCACAGTACACAGCTTCACCCCACATTTCTCTGTGCATGTTTGAGTTGAATAGCAATGTTCTGACCTTTTCCATTATGGTTCTATTCAGTCGTTCAGCTTTGCCGTTGAGTTGGGGGCTGTATGATACTGTATAATCTATTTTTATCCCCATTTTCTGACACCATGCTTTAAACTCGTTGCTTGTGTATTCGCCACCATTGTCACATCTAAGCGTTGATATTTTCATATCCTTTTCTCTCTCTGTTTCTCGAATGTAATTCTTAAGGCAATCTGAAACTTCGCTTTTGTTCTTGAGCAAATATACTTTAGTAAAATGGCTAAAATCATCAATTACCGTGAGCATGTAGTACTTGCCGTCCCATGATTTTATTTCTAAAAGACCACAAACGTCCGAATGAATTATCTCGAGTAATCTTTCTGCTCGTCTACGCTGGGTATTAAATGGCAATCTTGCTTGCTTGGCTTCAATGCATACTTCACAATTTTCCAAGTTTTCTACATCCAAAATTTTTATGCCATCTGCTACTTGAGGCAAAATTTTCAACACACCTTTTCCGGGATGTCCCATCTTTTTATGCCAATCCATGGCTGAACCTTTTTTATGAGTAGACAGTGACGCTTCTTCTTCCTTTTCTTTAGTGAGATCCAGTATGAACAAGCCTGATGCTTCTTTTCTTCCTTTTATGGTCTTTGAACCACTGGATATCTCAACGCTGTCTTCCTTAAAGATGACCTTTCCACCGTTCTCAGTAACTGCTGAAACTGATAACAGATTACGCGATAGATCTGGTACACACAATGTATTCTTTAAGATACACGTTTCTCCCACGAATTCTCCCTGATATGCCGACTGCATCTTTTCATTAGTTTTAGCTACACCTATATTAGTGACCTTAGTTTTTATGTTACACAAAATAGTGCCATCGTTTACCATATGAGCAGTGCAACCTGAATCTACGACAAATTCAAAATATTTCTCCTCCTCAGTGTTATTATTGATCAAAAAAGCCGTTTTATCATTTCTGTTTTTATGCTGGTTTTTAAAATAGCAACTTCTTTCTTTGTGGTTAGTTTTTTTACAGATCTTACAACAGTTATTACAATCTTTGGCTAAGTGTCCTACTTTGTTACATGTGAAGCATCTTGATGAAACTTGACCAAAACTTTTACCCTTATCTTGACGACTATTACTTGGTCCCCTTTTATACGCCACGCTAGACTCACAATTATTTTTCCTTTTCTCCTCTTCTTTTAGGAGTCTTACTTTTAGGTGTTTTAAAGTTTTCTCTTCTTTAGATGTCGATTCCCACGCGGTGACAAATCCTTCATAAGAAGTGTCTAAACAAGTGAGCATTTTTGACTCCAACATTTCTTCATAAATATCGAAACCAATTTGTTTCAGTCTGTAAGCAATAGAATAGAATAATCGTTTATTGACTCATAATTTAGCCTAGTTATACAATTATACTTCTTATAATATAGTAAAACTAAAAACAATTTAAAAACAAGGCTATAAAGAGTTCAGGATAGTGATCTCTGCTCTCCGTGCTAGTTGAAACTGTTCTACGGCAGAGCAGCGCCCATTACCCACTGAATATTTTCAAGCATAGCCAAATTTTCTGTCATACTCTGGTCTTTGTTGAATTTGAGATTGAAAAAATCTTGCATCAAAGCACTTTTTCGTCTCTTTTCCGATCCATCAAACAGTTCACATAATTTTGTGTACATTTCCTGTGAACTAGTGCAGTTAAAAAGCTGAACTAATAATGTTTTATGAACAGTCTGCACAATAATAGATTGTGTCTGTGCATCTCTTTTTATGAACGAAGTCGTTCCGTCATCTTTTTTTCCTTCTTTATTTTCTTTCTGTGTTTCTATCCCGTCTACAATATCCCACAAATTTTTGGCTTGAAACAATATTTTAGTTTGGAACTTCCACAATTGGTAAGATTCCACATCACGCAGCATTTCAATGTTCCTTACTTCGTCCGACGCAGCCATTTTTTTATGCAACCAACAATTTCCTTCGTTGTTGCGGAAAAACTCGTTTTTATGCCGAACACCACGGAACTCTTATTTTATTGCCTGAAATAGGCTACAGAAGTATAAGGGGCATGAGGCCCATAACCTGTACAGAAATACGCAGGTTTTTAGAGGTAAACTAGTTTTTATTAATTAAATTGTAGAGTACATTTGTCAGCCATATCAATCAAAAATTATTCTCAAAGACAATATAGTTTGGTTATCTATGTTATTATTCTAATTCATCCTCAACAACATACACACACACACCCAGACTTTCGCATTTATAATATTAGTGTGATTATTATTTTCTTATTATTATAATGTTTTGTTTAAATTTAGTTTAGTATGGACTAAATATCTGATCTACTGAATAAAAAACCACATTATTCATTCTGCAACACTCTTGCGACATGTCAATATGAATTTAAATTTTCATAGTCAAATTCAAATAACAAAAAAAAGAAAAATAAGGCAAGAATATTTTCTCCAATCTTTCCTGTTTCTTTTCAAAGTGAGTGAAAATAATAAATATATAAAAGCCATAAATTATAAATTCGGCACTTTCTCTATATGTCTGTGTACCAGACCATTTCTTTATAAACACCATTCCTTCAGCTTTCATGTTAAAAACCGGCTTATTGCCACGTCCGCCCGGAAAAAGTTATTTGCCACTTTTATGCGCTCGTAAACAAACTTCTTTACCGGGAAAAAGATTTCAGAAATCCTGGATCGCTACTCCTGTAGAACCTTTCAAGTTTTCCGGAGTGAGTCGATCAGGAGGTAAACGGAAAACACGTTTCAAAAAGTAGAAAAGAGCCCAGGATTATGTGGGCGTTTCTATACTGGGTACGATAATCTCGCTTTTTATGCAGCGACCATTAGACAGTTTTTCAGTGTGATCGGTAGTATAAAGAAAAAGTTTTCTGTTATAAATATTCCTTTATCTTTTTTTTTTTTATATAACTTACATGCTTGTTAACATTTGCTGAGCCATTCACGAAAACTCATAGAGTTTATCTGTGGCGGCGAGGCGTTCAATAGGTTTTTATACGACGTGTATTTCTAATATAAGTATTTTATCTTACTTCTAATTAAATGTGGAAGGGATAACCGTGTGTAGTATAATTTGAATGTTTTTATTTATATATAGGTCTGGTTATTTATAAAGTTCAACTTGATTTTGTTTCTAAATTTATTTGTGTCTATATATAGTTTTTGTAAATTTTCTGGTAGATCATTAATAATTTTGGTAGGATATATCGCCATGTTCGTTCGTTCCAAATGTGTTTTTTTGTTTTCGGAAGGTTATAGGTTTTTGAGTTTGCTATTTTCCGCAGCCCTGGAAGTCTTGTCTTAAGATCTGTTTTATTTGGGCTTTCGTCATTTAAAATATTAAATTTAATTTTATTATATACGTTTATAACCCTGCAGTATCTAAATAGCCCGTGGTAGTTTTCAGCTTTGTATCTTTGTGTTATATGTTTCGGGACTAATATTTTTATAAAGACTAGTTGTATGTTGTATATATTTTTGATGTACGTTTTGTAAGTTCTGCCGTAACTGCTTATTCCGTATGTGATCATGGAGTCAGCTAGGTCCATGTATGTAGCCTTATTATTTTCTGTTGCAATTTGTATTTTGGAATATTTAGTTTAGCCATTATAGCTCTAAGTTTAACACAAACTTGTTAGATATGTGGGTGCCAGACTCTAATAGTTCGTGTTTAGATGTCTCTGCGGTCTACCATTTACGCAAACACAAATACTCTACATCAGTACGCACACGTACTCTCATTTAACCACACTCTAAAAGTACACATGCAAAAAGAGGGCCTGTAACCGCGGAATCTGAACAAAATACAAAAAGGTGCTTTTTACCTAAATCAATCTCACGACACCGCAGCAATTCGTTGCGTCCAAAATACAGGGTTTGTTAGGAAGTTCCCGCCCGAAGTTATAAGGAAGTTTACTTTAACATACATATGTATGTACAAATGCAATTTATTTCCTAATTTATTTTCTGAATTGTTATCTGGGTTAAGTGTATTTCGCGTTTAGGGTTTTTTCCTAAACGTTGTTCTTACGGCAATCTAGGTACGTAAAGATTTTAGTACATAAAAACATGACTTTTTAATGTAATGTAACACATACGGTACGATTAAGTCACAGGCATCACGGGTTTCGCCAATCGATATAAAGTCCAGAATAGTTACAGTCTCTTGGATTACTTTCTTGCCCTATAGTTTTACTCATTTATCGAAACATCTTTTTGACAACTTCTATTTATAGCTAAAATTTAAACTTACGGTTTAAGCGGCCGTTTTTAACAATAGTTAAAACCTTAGCTTGTCGAACTTGTTTTCTATGAAAACTTTGCTATTTAAAAACAGTTCATTGCTATTTCCAGACATTAAATTGAGTTAATTAAAATAGGTAACATACATAACTTACCCACCACTATGATTTATTGAAAGTAAGCAAGTAATGATTTTTTTGACTAAAGTGGCAGCTCTTTCGCAGCTTTTACAGTAACCCGGTGGATCTCGGGTTCATTCCCCGTCTTAAATTTAATCGTATCTGAAATAATTTTCTTAAACATTTACCTACCATGAAATACACTCTATAATAATCTTAATAATTTCCCTAATTTTTTCACTTCTCTCACATAAAACTCATAGTTTACATAAGAATATCGCGACAGATCAAATTGAAATGTTGTCAAATGTAGGCATATCCATCCTTTATACCAGGTATTTGCGTTGGATGGAAAGCTTTAAGATTCCTTCGGTGGATCAGGGCACCCAAGATACTCTGGAATGCTTCGGTTAGGAAGTGCCGTGGGTACAGTACTTAAACATTGGGACAATTTTTATGCTATCTGACATTAAATTAAATAGCCAAATATTTACAACAATGTAACCAAATTCGAAACTTGTATATATTACCGTCTGTATGATATACCAGCTAAAACATTGTTTACAAAATGGCGGATCAAATGTTGGTAAATGCGGTCTGACAGCTTACCTGTACCACACGACTCACGCAACGACAGCTGTCGTCAACCAACTGACGCCATTATTGCGTACGAGCGATAGAGATAACTCAGTAACGGTCCGATTGCTTACATTATTTATCTCGTCTCGTTGGCCTTACTTTGGACGGGTATAACGCGAAATATTTTATTACCTTTTGTTTGAGAAAGGGCACCCGACGTTTCGAGAGTGTTGCATGCCTCGTGGTCTACGGGAATACATCGTCTAATAAAATACATCGCGTTTGTTATATACCCGTCTAAATAAACATTATATGTAATGTTTCCAAAACGCAAGAGACTTTTACAAACCTGTTCTTCAAATCACATATTACGTATGGTCAAAAAATCTGTTATTCTATAAAATCTGAACAAATTCCTTGGCTTGATTTTCTTTCAGATTTCTTCGCATTAAGTATTAAACCAAACTAATTAAAAAGAAAGTTCCGATAAATAAACGAAAACAACATTCTTACAATATAACAATCAACCCGTTAAAATTCAGCCACAGAGATTTATATACTGCTCCGCAGTTTATGTTTTCCTCGAATCATGTACACATGTACCTATATGTATGTACATACTCTTATGTGTATATATGCTGAATAAAATCGAGGAAACGAAGCCTTCAGCGCTGAAAGAATATATTTACATTTGTTTGTGGGTTTTTACATATTTTTTTTTTACTTTATAAGGAAAAGTTTGGTTCTTTTATGACATTAAACGTTCTGTGGTAACCAATCGACAGCATTACAAATTAATGATTAGTACAAAACTAAAAACCATTTCGAGATATTTGCCTTCTGAGAATCATATATATTTTTTTAGAATTAAATCATTATCAAATAAAGAAATTTAAAAAAAAAAACAAAAGTTGGTAAACACAAGATTTTAAAACCTTTGCTTTCAAGTTCATTCCGTATTTTAAAAAAAACAACTGTCATGTCATTGTTACTGTTGACATTGACAGCGAACGTAAACATGTCAAGTTTTTTTTTATAATCCCTTATTGGCAATGACCATCGAGTTTGAAATCCTCAGTTGCGACTTACGTTCTCTTAGATTAGATAAGTGAATAAGAAAAAAAATAAAATAAGCATTAAAAACGCACAATAAAACAAAATGAAAAATACGTAAGCTTTATTTTTACGCAGACTTTCAATATAAATATTAAAAACAAATGGTTACCTGAAATGAAATGATGTCGATTTTAACAACTTAAATTAATTTCAAGGAGGTTTACTAGAAAAACCTGGTCAAGTGCGATTAGGACTCGTGCCCTAAAGGTTCCGTATACACGATTTAAACCGCAAACTTATTCAAGGAGCAGTAACTTGGTACTTGAAATCTGTTAAACTTTATGTATCCACATGGTGCCTCCCTGACCCAAATTAGCAACTCGATTTGTGTCGGTACAAATATCGACGGAAAAGACATTGAAATAACGTTTATATCAGCGCCACTGCAAAGTGGCTGTTACGACGATCCCTGCGTAGCGCAAAATAGGTGAAAACAGTACTTTTCACATGGACGCGATTATTAATTAAAAAAAATCATTCGTGTAATATTTTAGCTGTCAAGTTTTAAAACCATTCGTGTTTTGCTCTAAAATAAATAACGCTAATTTGAGGTGCATGAAATCAGTAAATATTTCTAACTTCAGTCATTATTTCGAAAGCAGTTCAAAAGTTAGAAAATAATTGATTTGTGAAACTGCACGGCAATATATTGGAGATAAGAGCAGTATTTTTATTTATTTTTAAATCTATGTGCTAACGAGTTAAAGGGAAGCAAGAAAGGGCTTCGCACAGCATTTTGCTAGGGAACGCGCCTAATTTCTGCTTAAATTATTAAATAAAGGTAATTTTCAGATTTTTAGGGTTCCGTACCTCAGAATGGAAAACCGAATCCCTATAGGATCACTTTTTTGTCCGTCTGTCAATATCCTTTTTCTCGGGACACGTCAGAAATATCAAGTTGATACTTCCTAGGGAAGTCTACAGCAGAATTTCTCACCGAGAAAAAAAAATATTGCCCTTTATCAACGACCTTAATCTTTATGTAATTAATTTCATACAAATTGGCTCAGCATAAAAACCTATAGGGTTCTTCCAGTTGACTTAGAAACTTGAAATTCCGTTCACAAGTAGCTCTTATAGCACACGTCTAGGAAAAAAACCGGTCAAGTACGAGTAGGACCTGAGTTTTAACAGCACATGTAACAGCTTCTGTATTAGAATCTCCATTCCTTAACAACGCCAACATGCCTAAAATAAGAGGTAGACTACAGCGCTATCATTTAGCTTGTGTTTTGTTTGATATTGTTAAAACATCTTCCACAAAGCATTTATTTGACAAACATAAATGGTCTTCCTTCTTATACAATATGCGTAGTACTAGGGTGGAATCTCTCTTGTGTCCGTCACATAAATCTGCGGCATTCAGGGGTAGCTTTAGGTATTCGGCATCCAAGTGTTGGATCAATATTCCACCCCCTTTGCGTATTTTGAAGTGTAAGACCGCTTTTAAATTAAAATTAAAAAATTATCTCCTTTCTTTGCAAAAATACTTGCTAACCTAAAGTATCAAAAACGAAACACATGTTTTTTTTTAATTTTAATTTTATTTTATATATACATATGATTACATCCAATCAATCATACATTCAATTATTTCTTGTATAAGTTTTATGCACCATTTTTCTTATGTATCTGCACAAACACAATGATAACAAATAAGATTTAAAGCACTACAAATATTTTATTTATATAATATTATATCTACCTAATACCTGCATCTGTTTTATTCGGATACCACGCGCTATTTGGGTTTTCGTTCATCAACTGCAGGCCCTAGCAAAATAACAGCGTTGTGGGATGTTACTGGCCCTTTTTGAAGTTATGATGAAGTTGAAAAACTTTTAGAATTTATCAGTTAGTATAAGTACAAGTCATTCTTGCATACAATAATTTGTAAACACGTTCAATCACACTATCACGCACATACATGCATCACTCCACACAAAACACACACACTCACACACACTCTTGCACATACACCTACGCTATTCTTTGTTCTTTTTTTTTAGTATTATTAGATTTTGTCTTCTCTGTAATAAAATAAGTATAATAGCGCAACACTTCTAGTACGTAAGGAAGAGCAGGACCTCCTGATACAGATGTTTTTAACATTTAATAGGAGGCCCTAACCACGTTATGTATTTGAAAATCCTTGTTGTGCAATAAATTATTTTGTTTTTTTATTTATTTTTTGTTACAGGTCTAAAATGTAAGTGGAACTACGAAGAGAAGAGCTACCACAAGACTAGTACATGTTACGTCCACAAAAACACCACCACACAAAACTAAAACAAGCCCTTTTATTCTAATATCCGCAGCTCTTAGCTAAATGCTTTAACGGTTTTCAAATGAATGACAAAGCTGGAAACACTTTAACGTCTCACAACTTGTCTTTACTGCTCGAATGTATGTAAGCACAAAATGCTGTAACTTACGGGACAATTTATGTGACGCATTAATGATTCGACACTCTGAAACCTACTTTAATTGCGAATAACTTACCTTACATAACATAAAGCCTTGTGAAAATTAAGAAAAAGACTGAGATTTTTTTTAATGCAATAATTAAATACGACCGCGGAACACTTGATTGAAAAAAGTGCAAATTAGTGGCGGGTAGATGATTATTATTTATTACTCTATTTAATTATGATATAACGTGACGCTATGGATATGTTTTTGAATCTTTTGTAATTGAGCACGCGGTATGACAGCAGTGCTTTGTATCACCATAGGTTTTTTTTAATAGCAACATAGACAAAGTATCGTTCATCCATGATAGCGGGAAAAGAAGAGAAATATTACGAAGCTGAGATCTGACTTTAGGAAGGAGTTGCCTGCACCACAAACAACGCTTTACCTAGATCACCAAGTTCCTGGTGTTCTCCAAAATGGGCTTCTTGTTATTCGTGTCTGGTTGCGATCTTCTCCGCTGATCTTCTTCGTAACGTCGGGATAAGGATGTGTGCGATCTCAAAATGGTGTAGCGCGGTAAGGTTAAGGCAAGGACCTAGACAGAGGATAATCAGCGCAGACCTCCGACCACTGCCCGATTGTGTCCAAAAATTTGGCAAGTGGATATGTAGCGGGTGTTGCAAAAGTGAATTTACTTATACCCCGCAATATGAGAGCCACGAGAAGTGGCGCGAACAGTATTAATAAATGTGAAACTCGTTGTTTGATTTGGAGTCCCCAATTCGTTTTTTTTTTCACTACATGTATTTTTATATATACTGCAAGTGTCCACGCATGTCACTCGCACGCATTATGTTTAATATAACATAAAACATAGCTTATTCATAAGATTTGTTTATTTATATTGTAGATTATACCTATACACACACATGCACACAACAAAACCTTTTTACTCATACAAATACTTGACTATGTACGATACCATAAATACAACAATGAATTTACTTTGAAATCTGTGTATTTATTATGTATGTTTATTGTGGTTCGAGCTTCCGATGAGGTGGGCCTCGTCTTCATCACGACTCATTGAAAGACCATGAAGTGAGTTTATGTTATATAATCTAGGCGTTTCAAGACTAACTAGTAAGGTTAAATCACCCACATGAGAAAAAAGAAGCACCACATCACCCAAATGAAGACACTAACTTATTTAAAACAGCGGAGTGCCATTCAAAATCCCGCAATACCTTTATTAAATCTCAAAGCCAATTTGTTTTAAATTCAACGTTATGAGTCTTATAATAAGAGTCTTTACAAGTTTTTCGAGATTTTCAAGCTTTTACCCCAAATTGACACTGCTGCTGTGACCTGACCTGAATAGCATTCTGCTTACATGACTCTGAAATTTGGAACATTTCATTATTAAGTAAACAAAAAAACATAGTATTGTTATTGCAGTTTAAATGATTTGAACATCAGTACTATTGGCGTCACAGAGGTAATGTAGAAATTATTCTGAAAATGTCGTGGATTATGTTAAATACATAAATAATAATATATACCCTTTTTTATGTGCTTGCTCCGGTTCTACATCCATAGATAAGTTAAATTAAATAAATTAGGTGGGAAAATCGTGCCACAACCGCTAGTTTTTTTTTTTGTGGATTCAATGATTTCCAGGGAAGCTTAATAGGGGTTATGTTTGATTGCATTTAACATTTTGATTTTAAATATACCTAAAAATTGTATGTCATAAACTGTCATGAATTTCAGGATTACATAAATTTTTTAGTGCTCACTTCCTCGGTCTATGACGTTATCGCGGGGGTGAAGGGAAGGTCAAACATATATTTTTGTGTTGTCACCGAATGGATCTTTACAAGGATAAACTATAATTTTCGTGTCTTTTAAACTTTAGGTGCAAGCCACACAGAAACGGCGCGGCGCGCATCGAGCGCGCGGGCGTCATTAAAATTTCGTACAAAACGCATGGAAATAAAGTGACAATTTGAGGTATGGTACGGACGCCCGTTCCACGCCCGACACCGCCCGAAACATACCATTCGTTGTGTTCAAATTGCGACTTTATTTCCATGCGTTTTGTACGAAATTTTAATGACGCCTGCGCGCTCGATGCGCGCCGCGCCGCTTCTGTATGGCTTGCACCCTAAGAGTACGAGTATGAAGATTTCAAAAGTATATGAATTTTATGTCGTGATTTTTCCGGGACGACGAGGAAGACGTTAAACGAATTCACGTCAAAATATTAATTTATATTTATTACTGAATCAACGATGATTCTAAAGGGATGTCTCCACTATCTGTTACATGGACTGTACTAGCTAGCCTTTCCTTGCGAGGCTTTTCTCGCGTTAAATTAGTCTCTTTAAGGACTGTTCACTTTATTACGCAAGACAGTTTTAATGACAAAAAGTTCCTTTTTCCTTCCTATTTAGTGTCACCACATGTACTGTAATGGCAGAACAAAATATTTTACAGCATTATGTTGATTAGGAGACCTAATACTATAGGTATAATTCAATTTTTTTTCAGTGTTAGAGACGTTAAATCTCACTAAGCAATTAAGCTAAGCGGTGGCGGTGGATGAGGAGAGCAGAAGACCGCTAGAAGTGGCGAAATCTTGGAAAGGCCTATGTCCAGCATTGGACGATGACAGGCTGATGGGTGGATGGATCAAGCACTTAAACGAATTTTCCTATCACAGCGCTCACATTTCATAAGCTTGACACAGTTTAACTTGGAATACTCAAATGTGAAATTAGGGGTAAAAAAGTTAGAACAATCTAGCATTTGAGAACTTAAGAACATTCTACAATGTTATTTTATCTAACCTTGTATCGTAAAATCCTCATTACGAACTCAAAACTACTGGCATAATGAAAAATATTTTTCATAAACGTCTCTAAAAAATTAAATTATAGTAAAGGTCTCTGAACAACATAATGCTATAAAAAACTTTTTCTGAGATGACAGTACATGTGATACTTACTAGGAAGGCAAAGGGAACTTAGCCTAAACAGCCATGTCTGCGGTTTAATATGAAATACCAATGAGGTTATCATATAATATTCTCTAACACGTACTAAACAATATTGCGGCGTGATAAAGATCATAATTTTATTTTATTTTCGGCCTGAATTGTCTACGGCAACGCGTAGTACACATGCGTGGTGGACTGTTCGATTTTGGCGCCATAGCTTACGTGGAAATTAATACTGTGGTTTTTATGTAAATAATACGGTGGTTTTATGGGTCAAACCAAAAGTATTATTTTGCCCTAAAATTACTAACAGCAGTGATGGTGATGATAATTTGACTCCACCTGACATTCTGAAAATAGCGAAGGAAATTACGAACACTTTTAGAGAGAGCATTTATAAGGAAAATCAAAAAAGGCTAACGACAAATTTTTTCAAGATTAGTATGAAAACAGGTTGTTAGGCATGAGTTTAGACAAAGTAGTGTATGAAACTATACATAACTAGTTATTAAAACACTCGTGTTCTTAATAACCTTTTTATGTACTAGTTTTATAAACTACTATTCTTTAATATAATGGAAATTAGATTTTCTTTTTGATTTGAGCCTTTTCTTCGACCTGTAGCTCTTGTTGTGTCAAAATATTTTTAGTTTGTACCTATTTCCATGGTAAAGTCTTCAAAAGAATCAACTTACCTCTGGAAAAGATCAGGCGCGGTCGCAGCTCAAGATTTGGGGGCGGGGGGGGGGGGGTCATCTAGGCTCAAGTTTAGTTTAATTGAGGGCCAACTTTAACAGTAAAACAGGTCAAACAAATAAAGTATTTTTTTTTTATATAAAATGAAAAGTCTCAGTCACAATGTAAATGAAATTTTATTGGGCATGCAGTTGCCGCCACCAACATAAGCGCGGTCCGTGTTGTGAAAAAAATCTGGTTTGCACAGTTTAAATTACTTTTTTAACGTTAATTCGAATATTTTTCCTTAGACCTTAGAAGGCAGATAAAAATCTATTTGAAATATTCGTAAACCGCCAAAGTTTAGGAGATGTTTCGGGTTGACGTGAATGATTTTGAGGGGGGGTCCCTGTGACCCCCCCTCCCTCGGACCGCCACTGGAAAAGATTTGGTTCAACAATACGATTAAAGCTACACAAACATTAATAATTTTCAAACAGCAGTGTATATTAAAAAATATAAAATAGCTGCAACGATATTCCAAGCCCTGAGTTAACATATTTAATATAACTGGTGACTTTAGGCGCTTTAATATCACCAAAACGTATATTTTTGTATATTTGTTTAAACTGTGGATTTCTGTTATTGTAACTGTATACAACTGCTCAAATGAAGTAAAAAAAAATATATCATGCTACAACCGAATATGTTATCGAATCTAACGGCAATAAATAGTAGGAGAGCATAACTAGGAAGATTCACATTTCATTTCTCTACAATAACGACTGAACTTCCTAATGGGAATATGAAAATTATCCTCCACCCTCCCTCCCCTATTTCCTGCTAGCCTGGTATCCCAGAAGAGCAGTTTTGAATAATTCTACCGTAGAAGGCTCCAGCCAATGCTATTACAGTAAGTTTATACGGTTTTACACCGATGAAATACGACTTTTTATGATTATGGTACCCTGGACAGGGAGCAAAGCGGTATGTTTTTGAATAAGTTTTCAGTGGGCTTTTGCAAAACGTTAACTTGTTACAATATTATACTTACTCGATCCCTAATAC
Source organism: Ypsolopha scabrella (assembly GCA_910592155.1). Lineage (NCBI taxonomy): Eukaryota > Metazoa > Arthropoda > Insecta > Lepidoptera > Ypsolophidae > Ypsolopha > Ypsolopha scabrella. The sequence continues at coordinate 7,770,077 of OU342968.1, read as the reverse complement.
CTGAATTGAACTTCTCGTTTGTAAAATTCGTATCATATTTAACGAGTGTTTTACCTAATCGTTCAAAATATATTTGTAAATTCTTTGCCCTATATGTACATATGTACATTGGCAATAGAGGAAATACATGTATATGACCGTTCTAGTGGTTCGACTACTAAACTTAAGCTCTATGAAGTAATAAATACCTACCATTTTATAACCTGCAATGTTTTTTTTGCTTATTTGGAAAATCCTACTGAAACATGATATGTATATTTTTAATAACTGTTGTTGTTGGGTAACGGTAACTTGGGTGTTAAGATGATAACCTTTTTCCTAAAAACGGGATGTTATACCCATCATTAAGAACAACTTTTACTATGGCGTGAACCCGATATCACGAAAAAAAAAACAGCTGTTCCATAGAAAAGTTAAATACCTACTCGAACCGAATGTATGAAACAGCTGATTTTTATTTCGGAATTTCAAGGTTGGCCCCGTAGTAAAAGTTGTTCATATTGATGTGTAGAACACCCCGTTTTAAGGAAAAGGGTTATCATATTAACACCCTGTATACATAGTACATTCAGGAGATTAGTTCTTTTTATTTCAGCACTCTGTTAACGCCCGACTTATTCAGATTTATTGATGTACTTAAAACAAAGCCGATGGTAGCAACACTTGTCCCTTGTTTAGATAAAAGGGTCACATTGGGCCCTTCTAAATCTCCAGTATCGACAACGACCCTATTCCGACACCGATCGGGCAGAGAAATGAAAATAAAAAGATATTCCGATTTGAGAACGTTGTTGGGATGGGGTTTTTATTTGTTCAGTAAGGTGGGTTTACCTTTTTGTCAGATTCTCTCCTAAGTGACTGAGGTTTTATTTTAAAGGTAATGCGCGTTAAAATCGTAAATAAAACTGGCAAAGTACGAGCTGGACTCGCACACATAGAGTTCCCCTAGATAGCCCTAAAGACATTTTGGCAAATAACAACAATATATTTCATTACATTAAAAACCAAGGCGCTAAAACGGTAGCGCCTGACACTCAATTCGGCACCTTCTGATTAGAGATGGATAAAGAACCCAATTTTTTATTTACTTTATAGTCTGTACTTCAATCGGACACAATTTTAAAATTTGAATGTTGTGAGGATCCTCCAAATACAAATAATAGCGTCTTAGTCTTACTTAGTATGGGGCGACCTGCATTTAGGTGGGCCAATGACCCGAAAAAGCTCGCAGGTCATGGATGAATTAGGACGGCCAAGATCGAGTGCTATGGCGCGCCTTATGAGAGGCCTATGTCCAGCAATGGACTAATTTAAAGTAGGCTGACACGAATCCGCGAGGGAGTGCCAGAGGTGTTCCCAAATATGAACTGTGAAATGCAAGTCAAGTCTAGACTTGGTACACCTGCTTTTCAATGACGTCCAAAACGTGATGAGTCGTGAGCCCTATCGCCTTACTTCCTCGGGAACCAATAGATTAACAGCCTTCCCAAGCATGCAGACCGGATACAAATAATGTGCACCACGGAGATTGAACCCATGGTGGGAGGCGAGTGCCCTACTACTCGGCCACAGAGACGGTCTATATAGACTCTTTATTAATAGTGAGTAAAATTTAAATTTTTATAGATGAGGCGGAATGAGAGCAGAGTCACGAAAAAAATTTATGCTGCGCAAAAGGAATGTAAAGCTCGATCGAGCCGCCCTATAAGGACGTATGCCAAATAGGCGACATTATGAAGAAGGGCAAAGTAAAAAGTACCGGAATGGAAGAGCTTGTATGATGGATGTAAAAGAAACAAGGTGTGTCAGATGAAAATCTGTAGCCTCTGACTATCCATCTGTCCAGTCATAAGTAAATGTATGCATGAGTTTTAGTTTTAGTTTCTACTTTATATATACATATGTATATCTGCTAATAACGGTTCAATCCTTATCGGAATCCTGAAATTGTCTGAACTCATAAAAATAAATAAACCCAGGCACTTATCCCTCCGTTAGATAAAACCGGGTCGCTTGTACCCTATAAATCTCCGGTATCGAAGGCGGTTCCATGTCGAAGTAAAAATAGGTCTTCTATAAGAAAGTCTGTCGAGCGTGCTACAAATACAATAAAGTGGTTCCGTAAGATATAATTGCTGGATAGTAAATATTTGCGTCATCGTAAGAACCAGATATCCTCATAGCGAAGCTTCGCTGTCAGACGTCAGTCTGTCCATGGCATGACCCAAAAACAACCAGGCTAAAATTGGCAATTTTTGATAACGTAACAATTCGCTTCGATATACAGGAAATAGACGGGAAACTAGAACTACAAAAGCATTGAAATGTGACGCGGGTTGATTTTTCGAAAGTTTTGAAACAATTTAATTGCGCCTGAGTAACTGATAGTCCGCATTATTTTTGTCAGCGTAATTATGTATTTTTTCCACATTTAAATTTATTATTGTATGAAAATACGCAAGTTGCGAAAGAAATAGTGTGTCTCAAAACGTTGTTTACATGTCCCAATATAAAGTCAATTTGTCTTTTATCACCATGCGCGTAACCCGTTCAGTTCTTCAAAAATATTACAGATATAAATACGGGAGGTGCTATTTAGTACCTTGAGTAATTGGACGAAACAATTGCAAGTTTACTTTCGAAAAATGGCGGGCAAACTAATAACTATGAAAATTTTACGTTTTAATGATTATTTATAACTTATATTTAATATACGGTTTCAAGATAACTAGTAAGTATGAACAAATAATTTATATTGACATAGTAGGAAGGTTTCCACCAACGCAACCCTAAAAATGTACTCTCTCAAAGAAAATCGTTTAGGCAGAAACTTTTTATTCGGTGACCGTGAAACTATGACCAAAAGACACATAAGTGGAAACGTTTGGAAAGTCTAAGTAAATAGAATAAAGATGCTTTAATGCGGAGCCAAGGTTTTGCACACAAAGAAAATACTATTTTAATTGAATATTTTTTATAAACAACATACAATGAATAAAGAAAAATCACAATTTTAAATCAAATCACGATTTAGGCATTATATCTATGTATGGTTTATTTATCTATTATTAACTTATTTATTTATTGCATTATGTAGGTATATACAATATTTTAACGTTTACTTTATGTTAGTATATATATGGTTAGGTATTATATTAATGTATGGTCCATTCATTTTTTTTTTCAACATATTTATTAATTGCATTATGTGTAATAATATTCTTATTCCTATAAGTGTTTATTTTATGCACATGTTTAACTTTATTACCCCAATTTAAATATAGTTATTTTTTATTTATTTCCCGTATTATATTTGTTTCATCATATAATATTGTTTTAATAAAGATTAGATATGACCTGTAAAATGTTTACTTTATGTATCTATTTTACAAATAAACATTTTGAATATTTGAATCTTTGGAAACAATCAAGAAGCTACCTTTTTTTGATCGATTTTCTAATTGTACGATGTATAGTGCAAACTAGTAGGCCAAAAATAATATTAAATGTTTTATAATATTACGTACATATAAACAAGTTTAGGTGGTAGAGCTGATGCCGGGCTCGACTGTGGAGGTACCACCATCTTACTCGGAAATCCTCCCGAAGTTATTCGGGGAGAGTAAGAGAACAGCTCTCAGACAAAACCAGGCGGCCCACCATCATCGCCTGGGACCGGTGGATGGCGGTATATCCATCCCCAATTGCCGGACCTTATATAAATTAGACTGGTGACGGGCAGCGGCGTCACTAGTGCAAGGGTTTCGGCACCGCGCTCACCAACCCACCTGCCCAGCGTGTGTGAGTATGGGCATTTCTTTCAGGAGGACCGCCAAGAGTGGTGAACTCCTGGAAAGGCCTATGTCCAGCAGTGGACGAAACAGGCTGATGGATGGATGGATGGATAAACAAGAGCCCCTAGAAGTTATTTTATAAACATAACTTTATTTCAAGAGTTATTGAATGAAAACTCATTTTTAGATAGCGGGTTTTTCGGTTGTCGTAACAGCCACGGCTTCGAGCGAACTCTTTCACACTATTTGGCCAAGTGCGAGTCGGAGTAACGCACAAAAGGTTCCGTACCATCACACAATACGGGTACGGAACCTTAAAAACATTATGGTAAATAAACTACGACAAAGATACCATAGCAACATCAAGACTACAAAAACAAGCCGCTAAAATGGTAGCGCCTGACAAAAACTTGGCACCCTCTGCATACGGAACCCAATTTTTTTGTATTTGTTGTTTTACGTTAGAGTGTATACTCCAATTTGAAACTTGTATATGTATTGCAGTCTTTAAGTTAGACCAGTGCTTCTTAAACTTTTTGTAGCCACGGGCCACTTTCAGAACTTCAAAGATTCGATGAACCTATTTCGAAGAAAATTTTAGGAACAGAAAATAAAGCATAATATTAAAAATAATTTTTACTGGTTTGTTTACATTCCATCCATCCATCAGCCTGTTTCGTCCACTGTTTGACATAGGCCTTTCCAGGATTTCGCCCCTCTTGGTGGTCCTTCTGGAAGAAATGCCCATACTCACATACCCATAGTTAGTTTACATGAATACTTCATTAAATTGTATCAAAAAGGATACTTTGGTTTGGACTCAGTTTAATAAATATGTTAAGAGTGAACTGAGTGGCTGTGGACCCCTAGCACTCATGTCACGAACCCCTAAGGGGCCCATGGAACCCAGTTTAAGAAACCCTGAGTTAGAGCCATGTTAGAATTGACACAAATAACGTTAAAAAATACAACCTTTTCGTGGTTTCTTGTACGACGGGGGTCCCCTTGGATTTGACTTTTTATTTTATTTTATTATGTATTTATTAACACGTATTTTGTAAAAATTTCAAGTGTCTACCTATTACGGTTGAAACTGTAGCCCTAGTAGCATTTATTGTTGGCGCACTGTTGGCTATCGTTAGTTGGCCAACAGTTAGGTTAGACAGACAGCGGAGGCTTAGTGTATTAGGGTTCCGTTTGGCACCCTTCGTTTCATAGAATAGCTTCATGTACGCCACCCTTAAAAATAAACGTCATTGAGTACAATTTTGATTGATGCAAAAAGAGGTGCTCTATCCATCTTTATGCACATCCTTTAAAACATACACAACATTAACCCTAAAACACTACAGTATTTTGCTTGTGCAATATGTTTTCGAAGGGTAATATTTTTCATCACATTTTCAACGTAATAATCTTTGATTTACGAGAGTAATTTCCACATTGAAAATCGCTCATAATTTACTAACAAAATTATGGATATCATTAACAAACAATCTACAGGTAGAGCTGGACCAATAATGCGGAATTAACAATATATATCAGGTTGTTATCCCAATATTTCCAGCTGTTGACCTCAGTATTTCAAGCTTGACCTTAATACATCAAGCTGGATCTCATTATTTCTTGTTCTTCAATATTGTTAAGTCGAATCAGGGACCATATTTTCTAACTTCAACATCTATCACTATCTCCTTCAAAGTTATAGTAATTGGCTAGAAACGACGCGATACATTATTTCTGACGATGGTTTTAAAAGCGATAGCTTCGATTTTTGAAGCTAAATATTGAGGGCGCCTGCTCATCTTTGGATAATTAAGAAGTAGGTATTATTCTGGATGAAAGAGCTTCCCTAAGTGGCGTCAACTGAGGTACGACCACTGACTAATTTATTAACCATAGTTAGACTACAGAATAAATACATACAGAATGCCGGCCAGCTTCATACAACCAGCGAGTCAGGGCGCACGCACACATATACAACGATCTCGGTCGAAGTCGGTCGAACGCCAATACACGAGTCTACCAAGATCGTCGTACGTACGCGTCTGCGTGCGCCCGGAATCGCTGGTTGTATCGAGCTGAATTTCTGTGAGGATTTATTTTGTGGTTAGACTAAGAAGAACAAAGTTGAAAAATTTTCACTTTAACTGCTAGGTTACCCTCATTACAAAACCATGCCACCAAGCGGCTCTACGTAGTCGGACATGAGAACATGAGAATATGAGAAGCCATACCGGGAAATTGGTTTGTGGAATTTGCGGAAATCTGGACTTATTTACGCCTCGTCTTATTTCACCTGGAGATTTAAGAATTTGTGGATGTCCCTGGACATACTAAATAACGCCTGCTCTCTCTCCCATTTCCTGGACGAGCGCTCTTCTTCCTAGATCTCATAGACGCTTTAAAACAGGGAAGGTACTCCTAAGCGAAAGCCTATTGTTAAAAAAAACTGTAATTTCTAAGGTTCTATCCAGAAACCCCTAAACTAATAAAAATTAAAATAGTAACTTTAACATTTTTAAACGTGTTTTTTATTTATAATATATATCTTTATATTTCGGGCCCTACTGGGCATGGCGTCAGATGAAAAATATCTATTAAAAAAAAAAAATTGAAACGTGACGTTTGTACGATTTTTAAAACTTTTAATAGACGGAACCTTGTAAATAGACTTATTATTTTACTTCTCGTTCGTTCATGTTGTGACATTGCTACCCTGCCTCATAAATTTACTATAAGTATTTTATATTAGCTTCCAATTTCGAGCGTAAGTATGAAAATATGAGTACCTTTCCGGACGTTTAACCCTTTTCTGTCCTTTCGTCGAATTGCCTATTTGTTATATATTGTTTATTGATTCTTGCATCTCATAACTCTAAGTAAAAACCGGCCAAATGCGAGTTGGACCAGCATAAGAAGGGTTCCATACCACAAATAAGTATAGAGCCCATAAAACATGATCATAAATAACAAATCGATCCCATGTCTGGACCAAAAAACGTTGAAAGAATGCTAGTTTCTTGTGTAAATCCCTCTTAGGTTTCAATTTGTTAGAATAAGAATAAGAAATATTTATTAGCTAAAATAAGGGTGAAGAACACTACAAAGTAGGTACATACATACATATAAAATCTCCTTATTAGCTAATTTTAGTTTGGCATGCAAATTTTTGTATTAATAATTCTATAAAATGATTGACATAAATAAAAGAAACATACTTGTACACAAAATAAGACCATAATAATTAATTAACTGAACAATGTAAATTAGATTTGAATTTAATTAACATGTCAACTACTTAGGTATTATATAAATGTATCTGACATTAAAATATGTTATTAACTATTTGTCGCATTGGAATTGGAATAAATGGTAATGTATTCTGTAAGATATTCAACTGTCCTACCTAGTATGGTTGAAGCTGTAGACCCCTGTGACAGACGGACGAACTGACAGGGTCCCGCTTGACGGCTTTTACGTACCGGAATCCCAAAAACTGCCAAAGTGCGAGTCGGGCTCGCGCACGGAGGGTTCCGTACCATTATCTATAAAAACGGCCAAAAAAATCATGTCTCTTGTATGGGAATGCGTGAGTACGACTCGCACTTGGCCGGTTTTAGTATTTATCGTTATAGCGGCAACATAAATACATCATCTGTGAAATTTTCAACTGTCTAACTATCACGGTTCACGAGATACAGCCTGGTGACAGACGGACAGACGGACAGCGGAGCCTTAGTAATAGAGGTTCTCATTGGTTACCCTTTTATTTATTTATTTATTTATTTATTAAGGAGCTCCAACTGTATACTCCGATTTCAAACATATTCTTAGTTCTATACATTTGTCCTGCAGAGTGATGCAAATTATAGGAGCACACAGCCCTCACATATAAATCCGGTACAATTTTCAAAAATAATAAACCTTAATTAAACAAAATTAAAAATATGCCAAATTATATGAGTAACTACAAAAGCAGCCACAAACAAAGCTTGCATAAACAAATTAAAACTAACAAGTTACAAATAAAAAAAAAAACATTAATTAAGCTTAGCCCAATTATTTGATTAAAAAATTTTTTTTTTTTATAAACTTTTCTCATAACACAAAAATAATTGATATTCATATCAGCGGTCTTGCAAGTCAACCATGTCTTAGTTTTGTTTATATTCAATTTAAACATTGCCAAGGAATTGCAAAAGATATCAATGTCGCTGTTATTATCATAAAGATTATTATAGCAAACCGACATTCTATTTAAAGGAGAAAATTTACCTACATTTGTTAAATGAGTGAGAGGTTCAAAAACTTTTCGCCTTTTATTAGGTCTTATAATGTTGCTCCTAGGTACAGCAAAGTTTAATTCTGAAAGAACACCAGGCAATTGTAAATTTCCATTGACAATTTTGTGAAGGGCTATAAGATCATTTAAGCATCTGCGGTGTTCAAGGGAAGCCATCTTGAAATGATTGAGCCTTTGTGGATAATCTGCACGAAAAAGACAAGACTTATCCCGATACGCTAGATATCTAGTAAAACTGCGTTGCACGCGTTCTATTCTGTCTATGTGTGTTTGGTAAAAAGGACTCCAAGCCACAGATGTAAACTCTAATGTGCTACGAACAAAAGCATAAAATAAAGTTGTAATAGGGAAAACATTCTTGAATTCTTGGCACGTTCTTTTAATAAAACCACAAAGCTTAGCAGCCTTAGTAACTATACTATCATAGTGTGCTGCAAATGACAATTTGCTATCCAAAATGATTCCAAGATCGCGAATCGTAGCGACCTCCTTTAGTGGCGTATCGCTAATTGTATATGAAGAAGGCACGATATTCAATTTTCTTGTAAATTTGATGTGATAGCATTTGTTAGGGTTAAGTAACATTTTATTATTTACAAACCATTCCTGGACCGTTTTTAAGTCCTTCTGAAGAAGATCAACATCGGATAAATCGTTTATTGGTTTGTACAACTTGAGATCGTCAGCAAAAAGGGAGCATTTACTAAATTTTACTTGATCCTCAATATCATTAATGAACACCAAGAACAGGATCGGCCCCAAGTGCGATCCCTGGGGGACACCTGAGGATGCCTCATAAAAGTTCGACGAATAACCCTTCACTAATACCCTTTGCTTTCTGCGGTCAAGATACGATTGACACCATTTTAGTAGCGAACCATGTATACCGTAAGTGGATAATTTGTTCAGAAGTATCCCGTGGTCCACCTTATCAAAGGCATTACTAAAGTCCGTATAAATGGCGTCCACCTGTACGCTAGAATCTAAAAATTTATTTATATCGTGTAAATAGGAAATCAAGTTAGTGGCTGTTGATTTTCTTGAGCAGAATCCATGTTGGTTCAGAGATAATATGGGAGCGACATGTGAAGTCAGTACAGGGCAAATCAAGGACTCAAAGACCTTAGAAAATACAGAAAGCAGGGACACAGGTCGGTAGTTTTTAACATCCATACGATCACCTTTTTTGTATAAGGGAATAACATTAGCCAACTTCCATTCATCAGGGAACTGACCTGTGAGTAGTGATGAATTTATTATTAGTTTAAGTGGAAGGGCTAAACACGTTGCACATTTTTTGATGAACATTGGGGGTATGCCATCAGGCCCAGGCCCCTTACTAGCATCTAGTCCTCTCAAAACTTTAAGCACATCGCTCTCCTGAAACTGTATCCTACTTAAAGTACTCGGAGGAAAGTGGCAATCATTTGGGCAAGGAGAAATTCGGCCGTTAGATGAAGTGAACGTTGACGAAAACTGTTCGGCAAAAAGATTACAAATATCTGTACCAGTAGCGGCCCTTTTGTTGTTGAGTTTTACCTCAGAAGGTATTGAATTATGATTTTTATTTCTACTCTTAACAAATGACCAGAAACATTTAGGATTTTGTTTAATAGCACTTTCTACGTTGCTAATATAATTATTATAACATACCTTTTGGTACGGAACCCTAAAAATCGCTTATGGCTATATGATTAAACGCTTTCTACAATTCTTACCCGGAAAATTATATTAAATTTTATTTCGATAAAACCTTTTTGTTCGAGACTTCCGATTGAGCTTTTAAGAGTAATAGAGCCGCTTTGAGGTCTTTGGGCACAATAAGAGATTATATTGGGGCAGTAATAGCTAGACCCAACTTATCTGACATTTTGACCTCTAAAAGCAAAAGGATAAACGAGAAAATGGCTATAATAACCGTTCACCCTTGGAATAAACTGGCAAAAGAGGCCTTAAATGTCTTAGTGATTGAATAAATCTAGAATGGAGTGAGTTCATCTCAACTAGTCTAGACTTGGCTCGATCAAGATACCTGTACATACCTATCATCTTATTTTACAAACGTCTCCTCTGTGTCAGTGTGGTAGAGCGCTTGCCTGCTAACTCAGAGGTCGTAGGTTATATTTGTGCGGGATATAGTTTTGTGTTCGGTCGGCGTGTTTCGGGAGGCACGTTAACCTGTTAAACCATTTGTGCCCGAAGTAAAGCCATATCTTGAGCTCATTAATATTGGGACGTAATTAACCGTCGGCAAATAGCGGGTGTACCACGTGGGAGCACCTCTGATCACTGATATGTTAAATGTTTCTTAAAAACGGACAAGTACGAGTCAGACTCGCCCACCGAGGGTTCCGTTAAAGACTATAGGTATATTTTTTATGATGTAATTATAAATGTACAGTTTTCAGATTTATCCCTAAACTTGCAGTATAAGACGGTATTACTTGCCAAATTTTATATTTCTAAGTCAACGGAAAATAAACTATACATTTTGATTCCCTTGAGTCTCGAAATATAAGTTTTTTGCGGCAAAAACGGCCGTATCTTTTTTTTGCATAAACTTAGAAGTTTTATATTTTAGAAGCTTCAACGAACTGTAGATATAAGTATATGGTTTTAATTTTAACTCGATACCTTTACGTGTTCTTGAGATAAAGGATCTTGACAGACAGACGGATGGACGGACACACAGACAGACGGACAACAAAGTGATCCTTTAAGGGCTCCGTTTTTTCCTCTTGAGTTACGGAACCCAAAAAAACGGTGAAAACGACATAAACACGCACAATAAGCGTTTTTACGGTCTAGGATAAGTACCTCGATGGCGAAGTCGGTAGAGCACTTGCCTTGTAAGCACGAGGTCGCTGGTTCGAAACCTGACCAAAGAAATTTTTTCATGATATTAGTTTTGCTTGAAATTTGTTTCTTAATGATCTTTTATAATTTGTAATGCACTTTAGATAATCGTACGTCATTTACTTTTTAACCGAAATATTTGTAATCTTTCTCCGAAATGTACAGTACCTATTTGTTTTTCATTGTTCTGCTGATACTCATGAAACCTTTTGACACCCCTTTGGATATATAAGGAGACTTTCGTTTTCAGAGCCAAATTCATATTAGAGACTCGGTAAATGGGCAGGACAAGGATTCAATGACCATTTCTGTGAAATACACAAAATAAAACTTAGACTTCCTATACTAATCATGTCGAGGTTGTTCTTGAACAAGTATGGAGGCACAATTATTTTTTTCGTATTTCGCAAGTAGGTCCTTTGACCTGACCACTTACCGAGTCTCCAGTATGAATTTGGCTATATAAACGAAAGTTACCTTATATATAGCATAGCGTTACGTGCACCCAAGCAAACCTATAAACTGAATCCATAATGTCGATATTTATGCATCCCCGGGGAACAGTTCCCTTTACTCATTACGTTGATTGCACATTTTCTGCACTAAATTTACCAAGCGCTTGTGCCTACAGGGGTTAATATTGTTCAATAAATAAGCAAAATGGATCAAACCACACCTCTGTGGCCTAGTGGTTGATCTATCGAATCTTTAACAAAGATGAGTAGGCTGTTGCCAGCATACCCAGAAGATTTCTTACAGCACAAAAAAGTCATTAGATATACATAATTATGCCTGTCTCCCAAAGTTGCAGGCAGAGATAACAGACTTCCATCTGCTACGATCCTGACACACCTCGTCGCCTCTTCCACATCCATAAATTTAATCACATAAGCTCCTCTATCCGAGATGCTTACAACATTGCCCTTCCTCAGTATGTCACCAATCTGGTTTGAATACGTCCTCATTCATATTGATATTGAAAAGGCTACTCACGATTTTTGTCATTGTCAAACGGGGAACCGCCGCGTAACCATGTTTACCTCCGAAGAAACTACGAATACAGTGAAACTAGTCGGGCGAAATCTGACTATAGAAAATCGTAGCCGTTTCAATAACAGTTTTTATTTCTAGATTTCTCTATTTTATGTAGGTGTATAATTAAATTTTTGTAGCCCAACCTAAATATTTTTTGTATGTATTTCCCTTATTAGTATATTATTATTTTTTATTTTTTTTTATTCTAAATATATTTATTGTAAAGATTAACTTTGACTTGTAGAAAGTATACTTTATGTATCTATTTTACAAAATAAATATTTTGATTTGATTTGATTTGATCAGTATGAATCTAAACCACGAATCTGTTAGTAGTAAAATGTCCTAATTCGTTCTTTCATCCATCCATGGTCGTCCACTGCTGGACATAGGCCTTATCCAAATTTCGCCACTCATGTCGGTCCTGCGCCCTCCTCATCCTGCCGCCACCCACAACGTTCTTCAGCTTTGCTGTACGTGGTCTCCATTCTAAAGCCTTTCGGCCCCAACGGCCATCATCATCAACGTTCTTCCATACAGTGAAATAAAAAATAAAATGAAAGTGTAATATAACCTTTCTACGCTCAAAGACGTGTGTCGACCAAATCGACGAAGGGCCAAGATAAATCCACGGTGCAGAAGAGTTTTTTTTCTTGACTGAAACAACTCATGGATGTGGAAGGAGTGAAAATATGAGCGGCGAATGCAAGATCCCCTATGTTATTTGATAAAGCTCCATTCCTCTAGAAAAGTTATGATAAGCTTAAATAAATTAGTCAATGGACTGTAATATCTAATACCAGTCAGGTTTAAATATATATATTTAAATTAAATTAGGTCACATTTGCATAATTCGATACTTTCCAAAATAAAACAATACTTATGGCGTCAAGTAACCTATCTTTTATAATGACAGGAAAATCTAGTCTGGTAGCTCCTGTATGGCCGAAAGTACTTAGCAGTTGGTTTCAAAGATGATTCAAAGAAAGATTTTTATATTATCTGATATGTACTCGTATATAATGTATGTCAGCCTTACATTTACCAAAATTAGAGCGAGTTGACATCATGAATATTAAAAAACGGATGAGACTCACTTTCATGTAAGCTTGTTTGAATTTGTAAAATCCTTACTAACTACGTGCAAGAAAAAACCAACAGCTATACTTAGAAAGCAAAATGTAGTTTCAACTAAATTCTCTGTGCAAGATAATTTTCAAGATTTTCTATAACGTGCCGATCACTATGTTGTCCGTCTGTCTGTCCATCCGTCCGTCCGTCCGTCTGTCTGTCAAGACCCTATCTTGGGAAGGCGTTAGGGTATCGAGTTGAAATTAAAACCATATATTCAAGTCTACAGTCCCTTGAAGCTGTGAAAAAATTCAAAAAACGCATATTTCGACTCAGTGGGCGAGTCCGACTCGCACTTGTCCGATTTTTTTCAAGATTACTTGGACCTCTTTCTTTACTTTAGACTGAGACATAAACGCAATATTACCATATTTATATAATTTCTTATCAAGTCACATTACACCATGGTTACCTGTTTTCTTCCTTGACAATGTGTTCTACTAACGTTTCTTAATAACCTCTAAAATTATATGTTACAATTAAAACAGTGTCCAGAATACTATACAAACATTAAAGTTTCCAATGTTCAGTTAAACCCCAAAATAGAAATAACTATCAGTTTGTTAAAATTTGGCGCAACACAGGTCATAAGTATTGAGGTAGAAGTTTTACCGCCGCCCCTTGTGTCTCCATAACTATTCGCTCAAAATATATATATTCCAAATATATAAACTTTTATCCATACTAATAATAAAGTAGTAAAAAAGTCGTGTCTGTACTGTATTTGTATTATACTGAAATGGGTATTGGTATTGTAGTGAGGCCAAAACAATTTTTTTATATATTTGTCAGTTTTAAAAGATACGTGATACGTGGTGGGTAAGACCCACCCATGAGCGAAGCAGTGGCCAAAAACTTTTGCTATGAAGTTAGCCCTGAAATCGCATAATTTTTTCAAGTAGCTATACAGACTGAACCAAACGAATGCCCCTGGATGGAAAGTACCCTAAATATAAGAGATAGCAAATTTTACTTTAAGGAACCTTTATTTAATTTTTAAAGTTAAGGAAAACTACAATGAAAGAATTAAAAAAAATTACCTGCATAAGCCGGGAATCGAACCGGAAAAATGTGAAAAAAAACATCTTGATACCGATCGAAAGGTTCAAACCACGGATGTTCAAACCATGAAATTATACATTTTAATAACAAAACTTTTTAAGATATACCAAAATTCAATATTGATAGAAGAAAAAAAAAAACTTTAAAAATAAAATAAAGGTTTCTTTAAGTAAAATTTGATATCTTTAATATTTAAGGTACTTTCCCCTCAGGGGGCATTCGTTTCGATCACCCATGTACCACCTCCGAAAGTGAACGATGACAGGCTGATGGATAGATGGATGTACCTTTTCTGTGCAATAGCTGATTTTATTTTCGCGATTACAGGTTTACTCTACAGTAAAAAAAAACGTATAGATGAATTATCTCTCTGGTTACCGGCATTTACGTGACTACCTATAAATTGCCTCATTCGTAAAGTCGCAATTACAATGTAGCCAGCGTCTATTTTAAAGGAATATATGTATAAAGAGATTTTTGTTGAACTTCACCCATTTTTACAAGATTGCCTAACTTTGATGCGGTAGAAACTACACTGGTGGACAAAAAAATCGACTCAAGCATTGTTGTTCTACATTTAAGGAAATAACCCAATCATACAAGCATAAACTTACATAATCCGTAAATCATTTTAAAGATATAGGCTTCCCCCTTTGATTAAATGCATTTTGTCTTAAAGTATTTGCTATAAAGGCTGTAATTTTTTTTAAAGTGATGAGTTAGTAAATATTGAAATAATCAAATAGCGAAAAATTTAAAAAAAAACTTTCTTTTACAAAATCATTCATTTATTCCCTAATTAAGTTTAACTTTAGTACTTCGTGTTCCCCCCTCTAGCCCTTATAACTGCTTGCAGCCGGTTCTTCATTGACCTGGTAAGTTTTTTGACTGCTGTCTGTGGAATGGCATCCCATTTTTCTATCATCGCAATCTTCAAGTCACTGAGTGACGCAGGAGCTGGATTCCGCTTTCTTACTCTTCTCTTAACCTCATCCCACATGTGCTCAATGGGATTAAGGTCGGGGCTTCGCACTGGCCAGTCCAATGTGGGTATCCCCACCTCGGTTAGATATTGCCGCACCGTTGCAGCAACATGTGGCCTCGCATTATCGTGCATTAACACGAAGCTATCGCCGATAAATCCTGCATAGGGCACGACATGTTGCTGTAGAATATCTTCAATATACCGGTGAGCGGTTAAACTACCCCTGCCAGTCCCGTCATTCACAAAAACCAAGTCGGTCTTTGCATCCAACGAAATACCTGCCCACACCATGACAGAACCTCCTCCGTAGGCAACGGTTTCAGTGATGCAGCACTGCGCATAGCGTTCCCCAGGCCTCCTGCAGACCCGTGCTCTTCCGTCGTTGCCATGCAAGCACATTCGGGACTCGTCAGAGAACAAAATGGAGCGCCATTGTTCCAAGGTCCAGTTTACATGTTCTCGGGCAAATTGAAGTCGCGCTTGCCGATGAGCTGTGGTCAGTTGGGGCCCGGTTGCTGGTCTTTTTGGTGTCAGGTTAGCTTTCTTTAGTCTTCTAGCGATCGTTCGCCGACTTACAGCCCGATCTCGTACTTGTCTGAGTTCTTGTTGGATCTCAACTGCGGTCATGTGACGATTTCTTAAAGAACTTAAAACGATGAAGCGGTCATCTTGCTCAGAAGTGCATCTTGTTCTGCCAGACCCTGGCCTACGAATGACGCCGCCGGTCTCCACGAAGCGTCTGAAGACTCTGGAGACAGCTGATTGGCTTAGGTGTAATTCTGCAGCCACGCTTCGTTGGTTCCGCCCCAATCGCAATAGGGCAAGCACTTGAGTGGCCTCTAATGGCGTGGTGTCCATTTTCGGATGACGTAATCACTGGGTAATTAGGGTAGGTGTTAACAGGTTGAAATTGTCAAGCAAGTGAGGAAAAAAAATTATTGCACGTCCTTTTAACGGGATAAAGGGAGCTTAACGCGTACGTATCTGTACGAGGTAAAAACTGTTCAAATACGGTAAATGAATTTCACGTCCTGTATAGCGAATACTTTTAAACCAAAATGCATTTATTCAAAGGTGGAGGCCTATACCTTTAAAATGATATATATATTTCATATGTTTATGTTTGTATGATTGGGTTATTCCCTTGAATGTAGGACAACAATGCTTGAGTCGATTTTTTTGTCCACCAGTGTATTTTAGTCAACCACCTATTAAACGTTAAAAGTAAAACGTCATTTGCTAATAATAGCTATTACAGGAATTAAATTAAGGGTAGATTTACTCCAAAACTCATCCTAAGAGCAATACCAATAAAACTACTCCAAACTGAGATCCAGTAACGAATCTTCTCTGAGCCCATAAACCCTACACGTGCCAGGCAAGTGAAAAGCACTTACCATGAAATGGCTGACGCCATTCTAGACAAAGATATGCTTACTGCAGCGGAAACTACAGCCTACGGGACGTAGAGTCTCGTATCGTCGGAGTACAAGCTAGATTTGCAGCTCAAATGACCCGTGTGGAGGCTGTATGGGCTACTTATGTATGCAAACTACTTTGTTATTCTATTTTGCAGTAGACTGAGAGAGGGTCGTAGTTATGGGTGGAAATATGAATGATATTTATAGATGATAAAAATAAAACTTCAAAATAAACATACATTTATAAGAACTTTGCAGATATTTTTGTTACATCCATACACATACGTAATTTTATGTAACACTATTGCTATGTACTTATCTATATAGTAAGGTGTATAATTTAAAAATACTGAATTAATTAATTGCATTAATGCTCACAGATAGAGTATTGTGTCCAACTGAACATAACTAGCCACTGGGATACAGTTTAACAAAATACTTTTGAGCTACAAAGTGAAATGTATGTTCCAAACATGATTGGATGCTACGAGCATGGCGTATGTTTGCTACGACGTAGCTGATAATGCGAGATCCCAGCATGCTAGCTACGTAGCGAAGCATGCAGCAATATGACCTGACCGTGTAGGCTGTTTAGCATGCCTACATTTGCATATGCAAATGACTGTCTAGTAATTAATTCACGTGTAAGTTATTACAGGAACAACAAGGAAGAATGTAATTAATATAGAAGTAATAAAATAATCAACCAGTGCAATTACTTAGTTACATCTACTAGTATACTAATAATAAAGTAGAAAAGTAATCGTGTCTTTACATTGAATATTTTTCTTAATTTTAAATGAATTGGGTTATAAGAATTGTACTGAAGAAAAAGCTATCGTTTTTAGAATTTTTATTTGTCTATAAGTATATGTATTTATATTTTGTTTTAACTCGAGAACCACTCAACGGATTTGGAACGTTTTTTTATTATCACAGTAGTGAACCTGGTCATTATATAGGCTAAAAGGGGTATTAATAAAATAACCCCTAAGCCAAAAACGAGGCAGACACTGAATAAACGCGGGCAAAGGCTAGTCATAATAATATAATGTTAGTTAATGAGAACTGTGTATTTCGTGGATAGATAAGTGTAAAATTAAAGCGTGGGAGCAGGACAGATTTGTAGGTACAAACATTCTAAAATGAAATGAAATGAAATGAATACTTTATTTTTGCAATGTATGTACATAAATACACTTATCGCACGTTAGAATTTATTAAATAAGTAAAATGGTTAAATTTAAAAGAGGAAAATACAATATAATATATATTAGGATTTGGGTAGGTATATATACTTAATAAGTTAATACACGAACATAAAATACATTAAAGGTATATTTAATGTATACAATAATATATATACCTACTATATGATAATGATAGCTAACCATATACTAAATATGAATACGTTACATATATAAATATATGCCTAACTCCACCCATTCGATTAGTCTTGCTAAGAAGAAGGGCAAGAAACTTAGCAAAATCATGTATTTTTTTTCGATCATCATTATTATATAAATAATACAACATTGTTTTTGTAAAGAGATAAAAAGTACAGGACAAGAGAAAGTCGGATAATCAGGCCAAAAATTAATATATAAAAAAACAAACTGAAATTATTAGACCTCGGGTCACGACTCAATCCTGGCTCAAAGGAAAGCACAGGTCCCCTGGATGTGCGTTTCCCTTCTTCTGACGTTAATTGTCGTCGACTTCGGCACGGAGATTTCTGGCAAATGACCAGCCCAGCCAGCGTGTCAGCAGACTAGTATCCTAAACGCAACCCTCTAACCCTGGGCTTACCCTGGGCTAGCCCAATCCCGTTAAAGGTAGCACGATTTCAGTAAAACGTGGAAATGAAAATCTTTTCTCATCACCTTCCACTATTATCGGATTTACGAAACTTTTCGCGCAGACGTCCCGGATCACAGTTAACACTGATTAACTGGTTTATTTCTCTATTTTAACAAACTCATTTCCTTGAAATATTAAACACATAACCACTTGCAACTCTTGTTGTCTGAAAACGCAATATGGCCGTCGCACGATTCGCGACAACTCGTGTTGCCATATCCTCTGCGGTGTTACACGCCATATTATGGCCAAAATTTTGCAGCCGCAACATGTTACTTGCCATATTATGGCTTTTTTTTTTCTTTTAAAATATCTTGACAAATACAATGTGCGTTCAAATACGTTTTAAAGCGAACAATTTATTTTCATCAAATTATTTATTTTTATCAACAATTTAGTTTAACCATTCTTAGAACAGCTCTCAGGCAAAACCAGGCGGCCCACCATTGCCTGGGACCGATGGATGGCGGTATATCCATCCCTAATTGCCAGGCCTTAAAACAGACTAGTGACGGGCAGCGGCGTCACTGGTGCAAGGGTTTCGGCACCGCGCTCACCAATCCGCCTGCCCAGCGTGTGTGAGTATGGGAATTTCTTCCAGGGGGACCGCTAAGAGTGGTGAAATCCTGGAAAGGCCTCCAGCAGTGGACGAAACAGGCTGATGGATGGATGAATGGGAAATTAGTTAATTTTTTTTGTAAATACAAAAATATTCAGTTTGTTAATATTTATTATTTGGCTGTTTGACTTTTTGCGTCAGTGCCTCTACTTCCATTTCCGCAAAAAACCAAATCTCCGCCGCCATTTTTCAAAGAAAATTGTTAGTTCATAGCAATGTTTTTATTATGTGGACGGTGAAATTTTATTATTTTTACTTGCAAGTGTGTTGAAAAACGTCGTATGAAACGCGTGAGCATTAGACATTACACTCTCGGCTCCATTACGGCCTCGCTGTTCGGCTCGGGCTGCAATCCCGCCTCGACTGTAATGTCCAACGCAGCTCACTTGTATCATAATGTACTATTGAAAAAACAAAATAATAGTAGATTATGCACTAAGGGAATAAAGCAGTGTCTATTACGCTCAGGGTTCAAGCTGCCCAAGACGAAGACAGGCTTTATTCCAGAGGAGCATACTCTACTTTTCCCACCTTCTGTGAGACAATAAAAAGCCAGGGCTCCATAATAATTGCAATAAAATTCACTGACAATCACAGCACCAAACACTGTCTTTTGTTTCACAATCTTTGTAAACGCACCTTTTTTTTGGTTCTGCTTATGGTGACCAGTTCGATTTTCAAACAAGCCTCTTTACGATGCCATATGGGCATTTTTTTCTTAGAGTTTTCCACGAGTTTCCACACGAATTTGACGTTCCAAATTCAAATCACTTTATTCCCTAGGGAGTTTCATACAACTTTATATCCCTTAAGAGATAATGCTTTACTTTACGTTGAGGTTGCATAATATTAAATTGGACATTGTTGAGCAGGTTGTGTGAAAAGAGTATTATTTCGTCACTGTCATTTCAAAAGTCGTATGTAAAAATAACAAGTTTTCAGCAGACATACTACAAAACTCATTTTATCTAAAATGTTATTTTATTTGCTACATATTCCAATATAATATGTTTGTATAGGTATACATTCATACACCCAAGAAAAATAATCACGCTCAAAAATACGCATACAGTGAATTAAAAAATATATGAAATCTTTAACATACGACTTTTTAAAATGACAGCGACGATTTCATTCTTCGATCCTAATATTTCGGCCGTTCGATACATGATTACTTGCTTTTTCCTACATCCAATCAAATCGCAAAGATAGGCCTAAACTATGCTTTATTAGGTTTTGAGTTGTATTAGGTTTTAGACAACAAAACTTATACCAAAATGTTCAATGTATGATCATATTTAATAAGAAATATATTTTACTTTTCATTGCATTACATTTTTTATTTTTATATTTCCTTTTACTCAAAATACAAAACGTAAATTATTTTGATGTACATCATTATTATTAAGTTAAAACATACTTGAATTATTAAATTACTGTATTGAATGTTTACAAATTGTGAAATTGTGTTGATTGTGTGCCTAATCACTGGTCTAAATTCTCTACAAATCCTATTACACACAATGCAATGTAATATTACAATAATGAAAGTTATAATTTCAATCTTAATCAAAGGTAATAGCGATTACTTAGGATAATACCATGATCTAGTAATTGTGTATTGACAGAATGATGCTTCGAGTTTAGTTCCGACACATTTAGTCCTCTTGTTTCATTGCCCAATATTGTCCATGGCCATCCATGTAAGTATATGTAACCTAGTTATTATATTTGACATCCCTTTTCTAACCCAGTAGAAGTATTGTTTTCTGTGCCACAGTGCCATATAACTGTAGGTACATATGTACTTACATATATATCTTACTTCCAAAATACCTTCACGATATTTTACGTTAGACGATCATCCAACTCTGTGCGATTTGTAGCCTTCAATCCGAAAAATACCATTTTAATATTTTACGAAAACTTTTTAAATAACTACTACCGGTAAAAACCGATTGTAGGACAAACTAGTTTGGCTAGAAAATCTTTCAGCGCAGAAGGGAGCCGCTAGGTTAGGTTCGTGTTATTTTTTACAACAACCCAGAACAACTTTGGCCTAGGCCAAACTAGTTTGTCTCAAAATCGGGTTTGGCCGGTAACAAACAAGTCCGAAATACAGCGATTGGACTTTGCTCCCGTCACGCTAAGTCGTAATAGTCAAGTTTATCTCTTTCGTTGTGCGATGGACATATTGCGCCTTAACTGTGACTTGCATTTCACAATCCACTATCGTCTGATGCCCCTCCGAGGATTCATGATATAGATAGTGTTGTAGACTGGAGTGAACAGAACAACTTGGAGTTCAATGGCTCTAAGTGTAAGACCATGACTTTTACCAGGTCTCGTACTCCACCTGTTCGGGACTACACCATAGCTGGAGCCCCGCTCGCACGAGTCTCACAAATACGAGACTTAGGACTGACACTTGACAGTGAACTGACTTTAAATGACCACATTGAGTTGACTTGTAAGAAAGCCTATAAATCACTAGGCTTTGTAATGAGACAAACTGCTAGGTTTAAGGATCCGAGACCCATTGTAGCGTTATACAATGCCTATGTGAGAAGTAAATTAGAGTTCAACGCAATCATCTGGGACCCACACGAGACTAAATACAAGCTCATGGTGGAAAGAGTCCAACGTAAATTTGCTCGATACCTGTATAAAAAAATGTATGGGTATTATCCCTATTTATTCCCATCCATGTTCGTGGTCGGAATGGTAGGAGTAGACACCCTAGAGCTGAGACGTAGGCTAGCGTTATTAGTGCACTATTATCTGCTATTACACAACCGAGTGGACGACCCCGCTGCACTCGCGGGCTGCGCGCTGGCGGCACCGGAAAGGTACGGGGTGCTGCGGTCGCGCCTGCTTTTCGCGACGGGTGTGGTACGCACACAGCATGCTCGTTTTGCGCCCACCTTCCATGCGTGTACACTGTTAAATTTGCTCATCAGTAAATATCCGGAAATTGACATTTTTAATGTCAATTTACCGAAGTTTATAGCCTATGTAAGAGTTTTTTTAAGCATTTAGTTTTATTATTACTTTAATATTTAGTTTGGTAATATATGTTGTTGAAAACAAGACTGTTTTAGCTTACGAGTTGGTGACAAGCACTGTAAGTAGGCTAAGGTTCTTTGTAAAAATAAATAAATAAATAAATAAATGTCTTGACGATGTACTGTAGAATACAAGTACAGAGCTAAAAAAGTATACATAAAAAGGGAATGTTTTATTAAAACTTCTAAAAGCAGAAACTTCTGCCTTACATTTTCAACTAGAATTACGAATGTTGTTCAAATTAATTCAGCCACTAATTACAAACAGAATATTAATGCCACCTCTACACTCGGCACTTGTAGTTAACCCTTGAAAACTTTATAAATGGGAAACCAGCCAGCCTAGTTCGGGCTCATACATATGGAGCCAAAATTCCGGCCTAGACCGAGAGTTAAAGAAGATGTGGAAATTTTCTTGACGAATTACGATGTATCTGTACCGATATTAAATATACACGGTACCAAGTATGAACAAATATGTAGCTCTTATTTCATAGCAAAAAGACTTTTAGTTTAGAATTTATCGAGTTTATCTGTAAAATTTATCGAATCGTTGCTTACGTACTCGCTATGCTGGTATCATTCAGGAAACAACAAACTTTACTGAACACGTTTCTGTTATTTCACAAAGATATTTAAAATTAGTAAATAAATTAATTTTAAAATTTTATTTTTATTTATTTATTTTAGTTTTTTTTATTTCTAATTTATTATTTTCTGTTTATGGACTGTGGAATATTTGTCGAGCATTTTTGTGAATGATAATATTTATCCCCTGAGGATGGATTAGTTTCCGAAACTGGTAGGAAAATGTAATAAAGTATAAATGAATCAAGCATACAAGTGCTTTTGTGAAAAACCGAGATACTGCCTATGTTTCATCAAGTGCCGACAACAGCAAGTATAAATTACTTTCAAGTGGTTTTAAATGGTTTAAGTACCCAACTGATATAATGCTTACACTTTTTTTATTCAAAAAAGACTAGGTTAACACTTATAATTACACTTTCACGAGCAATACAACAATCTAACATAATCTTTAAAACTAATAAATATTTAATTTATCATATACGAAAAGTCTTACAATATATTACTCTAAGATGGAAAGTATTATTTTCTCTATTTTGCGCTACCCGCAGCGATTGTCGTAACAGACATTTTGCAATGCATGCTGATGTGAACGTTATTTCAATGTAATTTATGTCGTTATTTGTACGGACACACATCAAGCTGCTAATTTAACTTACTCAAGGCTCTTAAATAACTTTTTATACTTTGTACTTTTCTCTGTGGTTAGATGTGACAACGACACAGCATTAAAAAGTTAGTAGATCAGGTAAGTTGCCTTGTACAAGTTGGCCTGACAAGTTCTAAAAAGCTACATTAAGGGCGGAGTATTAAAAAGATTTTATGGACTAAATGCAATTTTAGGATGTTATTTTTACATAAAAATGGAGATTTAATGCTCCAAATTCGTCTGTCCCTCTGCAGCATAACTTAAAAACTAAACGATGAAGCATGTTTTTTTTTCACTGGCCGAAATCCTTAAAATTACGTTTTTGAACGCAGTGTCGCAGCTGATTAATGTCAACCTGCAAGGCTATATATGCAAGATTTTCTTTTAAATTTCCTAAAATCAACAAAATATCATCCCGATAGCTCCTGTTCTTTGCATTTGTAGCCAAAACTCCATTCTGTCTGCCCTCTAAATTAGGGAAACTAACTAACTTTGGAGCTATTCCAATAGATGGAGCTTATTTAACAGTATCCACTCGCGTATGAACATGGGTTTATTAAAACTGAGTAAGATAAGGCAACAATTTGCGGGCTTTAACTCAGGAAGTGGGATAATTAAAATATCGCTGTGTTTGCAGCGAAAATGTAAAAAATTCTTTTAGTTTTTACAAACGTACATTAACTGAGCACTGAGTCCCAGTAGGATGGGCAGAAATATATACCCTGTTATGGTTCCGTAGCTAGGGTAAACATTTTTTAAGAAACCATAATGGTGAGGCTCCGTTGTCCGTCCGTCCGTCTCTCATGACTTTTGAATTGTTATAAAGGCTTGAAGTTTAACACGAAAATAAAATAAATTTGCCCATATAAAAATTGTTATAAAAATTTCGATAAATTCCAAAATGCTCAAAGTATTTACATTTTTTTTCCTCTTATAAATCTAATATGGGTAACGATTTGTAGGTGTTAATGAATAATAAATAATTATACTCGTAAAATATTTTAAATAATTGAAATGTCGGTATTAAAAAGCTGATTGTAAAATTAATAGTAAAGCTAAACTTACATGCACCTATTTTGAGATATCCTTAAATTATTCTTTCTATAAAAAATGAAATTTTCGTCACTAAAGTTAACCAAGATATATTTTTTTCTTTTAATATTATTTGGTACAATCAATTTTTTTTGGGTCATTATAATTAGTTATGGGTAAGATTCTTGTCTCTATATTATAATAATTCAATTCATCATACACGCTCTTTTTTTTTCAGAACTCAACTAGCATGTCGTCGGCACATCGTAGAATTGGGCATATCATGATCTGCCTAGGCATATCATAATTATGTAAAAACCATTGATATAACAAAAGGTAGATACGGTACGTTCTTTTTACGTCAACTGAAAAATTGACCTCTTTTTTAAACAAGCGTCACCGAACGATAGAGATAGAGCAATGAGCTTCGATAGTGGTGCGAGCGAGAAAAGCTACACAAAACAGGCCCATTGGGCCTATATTGGCAGGGCCGCGCGCGAGAAGCGGGGTACCGTATCTTTCTTTTATTTTACCTGGTAAAAACTATAGGGGTCATGGCCTCGCTTGGCTCGGCACCCCAAGTTTATGTCTAAGTACATGTAAATCTCAAACGCTCTTCCTCGCCACGCTTCGTTCCACTGGTCATTGCACCTATTTTTGGCTTTTTGAAAGACTTTCTATTTCGTATTTCATGATATGCCCAATTCTACGTTAGATTTACGACACATACTTATATAGCCAGCGACACGTTCTAAAAATATAAAATAATTACTGCGTAAATTGACAGTAGCATTTGACTTGATATCAATTATAAAATATCTCTTGCAATCCGAATCCGAGTAGATTGCCAATGAAGACGCTAAAACGAGAAGCAAATGCAAGAGATAGCTAACGCAGACTAATTCTATTTTCACCCTCCGAGAAATATTCTCTTGCCGCGGAAAATAAAATCCTCGAAGTCCCTCGTTTGAATTCATTCGAAATTCAAAAAGAAGCGTTCTCTGTGTAAATAATAAAAGTGGCCGGAGTGGTAGCTTGCGAAATGTTTACAAACGCCTGAAGAATATAAATAGGGTTAATTTTAAAGCATGTAGATTGTGAAGTAAGGCCACTTGGTAGTTCAGATTTCGGGAAAAAATTGTGATGATCGGTTAAGAAAGTTGCGCTGGATATCTTAGTTAGTTGTGTGTTAAGTTATTACTTGTATAAACTAACTTTGGGGGTACTACTTGAATTTTAGCCCTCCAATCCAGTGGTCAAAAGTTCAAATACATGTCGATTCAGTGTCCTTCCTGTCATTGGTCTGCAGGTTTTTTTTACAGGCATTGTAGGATAAGTTATTTAATTTTGTAGCACGTCAATTTTAGATGACACCATATTTCTATCCATCCATCCATCAGCCTGTTTCGTCCACTGCTGGACATAGGCTTTTCCAGGATTTCGCCACTCTTGGTGGTCTTCCTGGAAGAAATACCCATACTCACACACGCTGGGCAGGCGGATTGGTGAGCGCGGTGTCGAAATCCTTGTATCAGTGACGCCGCTGGCCGTCACCAGTCTATTTTATATAGGCCCGGCAAATGGGGATGGATATATTTGTGTACGCGTTTATTTTTCTAAAATAGAGCACATATTGATTAATTAAAACACTGTTATGTATGTAAAAATTGTTGACAAATGAGCAAACGAAAAATTATTTTTTAATGCCTGCTCAAAATATGATAGATTACGTGCCTGTTTAGCGTGCATAAAATGATATATTTCACACTTGTGCTTTTTGTTTTTACTACTTACTGACGCCATCTAGGGGAAACTGACCACAACATTTAGTAAGCATTTAAACCTTTGTTTTACCAGATACTTTTTATTAAGATGAGTATTTTAAAATTTTTATTCCAATTTTATTATTAAATATATTATGTATGTTAAATTGTAAAAGATGTTTAAAAAATTCAAAACAATTTAGACGTCATAATTTATATTCTGTTTTAACAATTTTAATAATTATTATTAAAAAGATTTTAGAAAGAGACATTGGTCTTTGCAGTACAGATTGGCGCCAATCAGACTGCGTGTTCTTCTGTCGACTTGTATCTGTTTTGATTTGCAACATAATTGCTTTTCTTTTATTATTTCATGTAATTTTTCGCAGGTGTATTAAAACGTCGTTTGATACACGTGCGAAAGTGTTGATATTTCTCGTCCCGACTGTTTTTAAAAAGACTTTCGTAACTCTAAATATCAACCTTTTCGCACTTGCATCAAAATGTACTATATTATTATTACATGTTTAGCTTTATAGATTTTATTTCATATTCTGGTTTACATACAACTTTATATAGACTAACCATACACGACAATACCATACAAAGGCTTTCATGGTGGGTTAACGGAAACTGAAAGGACTTGTGTCGGGGCATTTCCCGATATTTCAGGGCAATTTCAGAGATGTCTGCAGTACCAAAGTGCATAACAAAACTATTGATTATTTCCAGTAGCTCTTTGTATGATGAATGGTTATGTGTTGATGGATGAAAGAAGAACAAAGGAATATATGCTTTAAATATTTATTTCCAGCTTTTACTTTACAACCTTTTGTCTGATACTTATATTTATTTATGATTATTGCAATATTACAAATATATGTACTTTCTTCTAAAAGCTAGTCTTTGTTCTAAAACGATCAAATTGAAAATAAAAAGAGAAATGTTCTAATGCAAACTTTGTTTTCAACTTCTTAATACAAACTGTCAACTTTTAAAGGTACATAGAATTACAAAAAGAAGTTTGATTAATTATTTTTTGTAACATGCCCATTTGCTGGCCCCGAAACAATGATCTTTTTTAGAAAGTACACACAGCCTGTAAAGATTAAAGATGAAGCCGAAAATTTAAAGTTTTTAACATCCTCTTTGTTTTAGCAAGCTCTTGACCTCTGTTAATCTATGTTGGTGCACAATCTCCGTAACCAAGTTTCATTATGTTTACCCTTTTGGGTATTTCAATCACCTAGCTCAGTAAACTAAATCATTAAAGCACTTTATACAATGTTGGAACACTGCCGTGCAAGCCACTCAAGTAACAAGCAAGAGCTAGTTAATACACTCGCAAACTAGGCTGCAGTCTGTCCAAGTACTAACATAAACGGATAAATAACTTAAATCCGTGGAATTGTTAATTTGCAGGATTTCGGTTTATACATAATATTTGATACAGAATATGAAGAAACATGTACCTTACATATTTTAGATTCGTTTTGGAAATGAAAAAATCGTGCTTTTGTATTTCATTTATAGGCCCCAGCACACGTTGGCCAATGCGTTGGCGCACTAGCCAATGTAAAAGTGAAAAACCTATGTGTGTAAGTGACTGTATGTAAGTACTCGTATAGCATTCATTGACCCTTCCAGCCAGCGCACCAACAACGCATTAGTCAACGTGTGGTTTGGCCAAAAATGAGGTACATGGCTGTAACTCAAACAATTGGTGCATTGTTGGTCTTAAGTACGAGAAAGCGCAAATGTTTGCAACAATTTAACCCCACAGCGTAGTATTTTTTTTCATTTGTTGTATCTAAAAGTGTCAAAAGAAATCTTAATATACGTCATTGATTGACACGATGCTCCTCATCATTTTCTTCTTCAAATATGTGTTTTGTTTTAAATTAAAGGAGTAAAAAGAACTTGCCACTTTCACTTATTTATTACACAAAAAATTACACATGGCCACTATTGGTGAAAAGTGTTAAATCGACTTTCCCCGTCTCTAATTCTATTAATGTTATGTATAGTGAAATTTTTATTTAAGCTCTCGTATTCAAATTTTAAATCTACTGTGAACATCATAACAAAGTTGGTACAAATTCAATTGCTCAGCGTTGCCCCAGCCTTACGGGGGTGGTACTGACTTAACAATATCCCAAATATAACAAAATGTTCTAATGGAAATATGAAACTTTGTGTTTGTTATGCTAACCACATGTTGAATGGCAAAGTTTCTTTTGTGAATTCTTGCTACTGTCGCTGTTAAAAAGTTGGTTATTATTGACAATCTCCAGTGAACATTAAAACTTAATTTGAATGGATATAAAAGTAAAACTTTGTCATGTTTTGGCCTGTAAACTTGTAGGTATTGTCTAAATATAGTCAAATTAGTTTTTATTCAAGAAGCAATTTAGTTTAATTTTGTTGATATTTTTAAGCGTTTACTAAGCAAAACCCTCTATTTAGGATCCGTAAAAAATTTAAATACCTACGCTGTCATCGGTGGGGTTATCGGTATTTTTTTTTCTTTACTCCGCTATCGATTAACCTTTGTTTATTTTTATGCTGCTGATGACCTTATACATATCATCGAAATACATAAAAAATACTATAAATTATTATGAATATTAACTAAAAAATATATTAAGGATGTATGAGTAAATTCACGAGAAAATTACGTGATAAGTCCCATAAACTTAAAGCATTCACGAATCTCAACGGAACGTAATTTTACAAAGCAACCCCGTGGCGTTCGGGATCACGCAGTTAGATATTTCAATCAATGCCACAACAACAAATACATACTGATAGAAAAGCTTACACCCTTGTCGAACTGATTAATGTAGACGAGTATGCAAGGTGAATTGGTAACATAGCACCAAACATCGTATCTAATCTATTGTATCTAACGTAAATGTATTCAACATAATGTATGTTTTGTCCTGTGACTAATTAAATTATGCGTATCTGCTTCACTGTTTAGAAGCGAGATTATTTTTAGTAATTTTTAAAATTGTTTGAATTTTTTTAATCACGTTTAATACAGACATATTTTATTGTTTAGCATACCGATGTACAGTAATTTTTTTTGCAAGGTATCCCCTGCATTCTCATTACGTCGTTACTTAATTAATCATTATTATGAAATATTATTATTTTACTTATTCAGGTATTTGAACTTGATTCAACCACATAATCCTAGCTGAATAAGTAGTATATATTCATTGCTATTAATTTAATAATCAACGACATAGATCTAAAAAGTGGATACCTCACTTGGTCAACAGACCGTACATAAACGTATGGTGGCAGAAAGTGAATCATGGCAGCTGACATTTTCCATCTCACTTGTACCATTTAATGTGACAAGGTCTCTACTGGGTCAGAAATTATTTCCCACAAACGTTTTTAAGTAAGATATAATATCAAATATACATCATACAAAAAAAGGCGACAAAATTATTAAAATAATTTAGATTTAAGCCTTCTTGTAAAAAGAACATGTACCTAAATTAACATAAACTTTTAACTATGACTATCTTATCTTATACTTTGTAATGTACTGTAGTGTAGGTAGGCAATCTTAGGTCATATGATTGGATTATAGAACTCTTTGGGCTCGTTATTGGTTGGCAATCGGTAATCTTTATGAACATTTGTACGTTGTATTGATAGATTTATCGAAGTATTCTAAAAATGAAAGGTTGTCTAGAAAAAAAGACAGGAAACGAGGAGAGTTCTGTTATAGATCGACCCGGAGCTTCGCCTGGAATGTGTTTAGTGATATGTTAAGATCTAGGATATCTAAATAAATACTGCGGAAGTGAAGAATATATGAAGGAGTCTAGCTCCAATACAGAGTGCGCACTTAGAATCAATAACCACCATATAGTATAATCAAGTATATTTATGAAGATAACGTAAACAATGGACTTTGGAGAAAATCAGTAAGCAGACATCTACAAAAAGTCACTCTGTCAGAGTATCATAAATTAGGCCGCAGGCTGCCAGTGATGTTATTGCTATAAAACCTTCAACACGCCCCCTCAATTCACAACTGCAGCCCTAGGCCACTTATGCACTTGTAGTGCTTGCACACAGGCAACGCTTTCGTTAAAACGTCAGCTAGCATAAAATCTGTCGACACGTATTTCAATTTTAAAATTTTGTCCCTGAGTACGTCCCTTATAAAATGGTGCTTTATATCTATATGCTTAGTACGAGCATGATAGACATGATCCTCAGCAAGGTAAATCGCCCCCTGATTGTCAACATAGATAGTAGTTTTTGATAGTTCCAATAGACCTATCTCCTTTAATAAACTACTCAGGTAAAGAGCTTCCTTTATTGCCTCGCTGGTACTGATATATTCAGCTTCTGTAGAGGATGTGGCTACAGTTCTCTGCTTTTGAGATCGCCAAGCAATAGCTGCTCCTCCCAAAACAAAAGTATAGCCGGAATACGAACGCCTATCTACTAAGCAATTCCCCCAATCTGCATC
Organism: Ypsolopha scabrella; assembly: GCA_910592155.1. Taxonomy (NCBI): domain Eukaryota; kingdom Metazoa; phylum Arthropoda; class Insecta; order Lepidoptera; family Ypsolophidae; genus Ypsolopha; species Ypsolopha scabrella. The sequence goes on along the minus strand of OU342968.1, from coordinate 7,739,410 downwards.
TGAGTATCCTATTAACGTTTGCCCTGTTCTTTTAAAAGTAAGACGATAGTCTATAGTTTTCTTTAGATATCTAAGAACTCTTTTGGCCGAAATCCAATGTATATGCGTAGGGCATGTCATAAATTGCGCCAATTTTGAAACTGTATTGCTAATATCAGGTCTAGTACCCACGCTTAGGTACATCAAAGTCCCTATCAGTTCACGATATGGCCATAGTTCCTGTTCTTTGCCAACATTGTCCTGGCTCTCTTCTTTTGATGCTGCAAAGTTTAGGCCAACTTCAAATGGAGTGGATACTGTTTTGCTTTCTTCCATGCCAAACTTCTTTAGTGTATCCATTATGTACTTCTTCTGTGACAAGCTTATTTCACCATCTTTCTTCTCAATTTCAATACCAAGACAGTATTTCGCTGGTCCAAAATCTTTAAGCTCAAATTCCTTAGTTAGATCCTTTTTAAATTGCTCTATCCACTTGATATCCTGTGAAGCCACCAAGATGTCATCCACATAAATGACAACTATTAAAATTGATCCATCTTCTCTACGCTGGTGATAAAGACATGGTTCATTTACGGTTGGAATTAGGTTCATCTTTCGAAGTTTTTCATCCAATTTCAAATACCACTGTCGCCCTGCTTGCTTCAAACCATATAAAGATCTTTTCAATAAGCAACAGTCTCCCCCAGCCTTGAGGTCAAGTAACATTTGTCTAGCACGCTTCCCAACTGCCGAAGTCTTATCTTCTCTCTGGGTTAGCTCAATAAGGCTCTCTGTAAGTACCTCCGGTATTTGCATGTATACGTCTTCATCAAGCTGACCATTTAAGTATGCTGTGTTTATATCAAGCTGATGAATCTCAAGGTTCAGCTCTACAGCAAGTGCCATTAGCACTGACATTAGCAGTCTGATTGTCTCAAGTCTTGCAACTGGGGTATATGTCTGGTGGTAGTCAACACCATAACGTTGACTAAAACCTTTTGCTACTAACCGTGCCTTCTTCTTTGTAGTCATGTCAACATTCAATTTTGTCGTCAACACGTAGCGACAACCAACAATGTCTCGGTCTTTAGGCTTCTTTACAATATCCCATGTCTCATTTTTGATTAAACTTCGAATCTCAGACAGAATTGCCTCTTGCCATCCCTCATGATCATCGCTTGACAAAGCTTGTTTTAATGATATTTCAGCAACTGCAGAGAAAAACTCTCCATCATCTTCGATTTGTCGTTCCATCTCTTCTTCATGTGTTTTTACCATTTGATAAACCTTCTTAGGACGACCGCGCTCCCCCTTAATAAACTTTGGTCTTCCAGGAGCTCTTCTTAAACTAGCCTGTTTAACTTGTCTCTCAACAGTTGGTTCAACCTCATTCAGACCTATTTTACAGTTAGAACTCTCTCCATCACCGGAATGTTCACCTTTGTCTGAGTGCTCTCCTCCTCCCGAGTGTTTGCGCTCATCAGTGTTGTCTCCAGCACCTGTGAACGGCCTCTGTATAATTTCATTGGGTGTGTCAAACTCCAACTCTTGAATTTGTGGGCCATCTTTTGGTTGAGTTTCTTCAACTGAAGGTTGAACGCTTTTCTCGCTCTTTAATTTTCTCAATTCCGTTTGAAATTTAACATCTCGAGCTTCTATCACCTTATGTTCAGTGGGTATCCAGATGCGATATCCTTTGCTCGATCTAGGGTATCCGACAAGGATTCCCTCTCTGGCACGTGCATCAAATTTATCCTTCCCTGGCGTCTTATCCAATACATATGCTTTAGTTCCAAAGCTTTGAATATTTTCAAGTTTCACAGTAGTACCGGTCCATTTCTCGAATGGAATGTCACCTTTCAAGCTACTGGTCGGACAGCGGTTTCGTACGTACGATGCAGTCACAACTGCGTCCGCCCAAAAGCCTACAGATAGACCGGAGGATAATAACATGCACCTGGCCATTTCCAGCAAGGTTCTATTCATGCGTTCACTAACGCCATTCATTTGAGGTGTATGTGGCACTGTCAACCTTCTTTGAATACATTCACTCTTGAGAAATTCATCAAATTCGTGATTGCAATATTCCCCGCCGTTGTCACTCTGAAGAAATTTTATTTTCTTCCCTGTCAACTTTTCAGCGTAATTTTTATATAATTTGAATGCACTCAACACTGCACTTTTGTTCCCAAGTAAATAAACTTCACACCATCGAGAACTGTCATCGATAAATGTTACAAAATATTTCGCACCACCTATTGATTGCGTTTTCATCGGACCTACTACGTCTGAGTGTATGATTCGTAATTTTTCAATACACGGTCCACTCGACCTTGGAAATGGTAACGAACTCATTTTCCCCTTAGCACATATATAGCAGTTGTAAATCTCGCGTAAATCTGCCTCTTTTACACTATAGCCGCAACGGTTCAGTAATTTTGAAAGATCTCTACCATTTAAGTGTCCCATACGCTCATGCCAAGCAAGAATATCAGTTGAATTAAGAACAAGATAAGCTTGTTCGTTCAATTCTCTAACATGGTAAAGATCCCCTTTACGTTCTGCTGTCATCACGGTTCTACCCGCAACATCATTTATACAGGCTCTATCTTTAGTAAAGTTAATTTCATACCCGTTATCCGTAATTTTGGCCACAGATATCAAATTGCTACGAAGATCTGGTACGTACAATGTATTTTGGAATGTTATATGCCTTTTATCTGATGCTGACAATTTTACGTCACCTTTGCCCTTGATATCAGTTGACAGATTTGATGCTAGTTTTAGTTTATCCTGCAAAACATTGAAATTGTTAGTAAATTTGTCCCTATCGTTACACAAGTGTGATGTACATCCACTATCAAGGATCCAATCATGCTCTAGAGACTTTAAAGAATTAACAGAGTTTGTACAATTAAAAATAATATCAAAAGTACTGTCCTCTTCCTTTTTTAGCTCTTGTGCACATCTCGACTCATTATTATTTCGCTTCAACTTGCATTCCGAAGCTTTATGTCCCATTTTGTGACATTTAAAACATTTAAACACAAATTTACTAGGTCCAAATTTCTGTTCATCAGGTTTCGAGTTCTTTTTCGGTCCTCGGTGCTTTGCGTACATAGCTCCCTCAATGTTCACAGTTTTGTTCGAACTCGAGCTATTCGCTTTTTCTAATATTTTTATTTTTAGAACCTCTATATTCGGTAACTCGTCTCTGCACTCCATTGCGCATTTAAAGCCTTCGTAACTCGCCGGTAGGCTATTCAATAGCAAGATCGACAGCATGTCATCGTGTGTAGTAACACCCATATCATTTAACATATTCGCTGCCTCAAAGAAATCACTTAAATGCTTTCGTACATCATCGCCTTCTTTCATACGGCTCAATGTCAATTTCTTCAGCAAACTTGCTTTCCTTACGGGGCCTTTAGATGCATATACGGTTTCCAATTTCTTCCATATCTCGTGCGAGGTTGCGCACCCTCGAGTATGTTTCAACTCACTTGGACTCATCGCCATAATAAGGTCAGACATAGCCATCTCATCCTTATCGGACCATGCGCTCGCTGTTTCTTCACTGGCGGTGGGTTTTGATATGGATCCATCTACGTATTTCCATACTTGATTTTTTACTAATAAAGCTTTTACTTGAATCTTCCAAGTGTCAAAATTTTGCTCGTTGAGCAATTCAATTTTTAGGGTTCCCATAACCTATGAAGGAGTCTAGCTCCAATGCAGAGTGCGCACTTAGAATCAATAACCACCATATAGTATAATCAAGTATATTTATGAAGATAACGTAAACAATGGACTTTGGAGAAAATCAGTAAGCAGACATCTACAAAAAGTCACTCTGTCAGAGTATCATAAATTAGGCCGCAGGCTGCCAGTGATGTTATTGCTATAAAACCTTCAACCTTCAAACCTTCAACAGAATATCAATTCATGTCCCAAGTACGTTACTACTTAAGAACCTATTAAGAAATAAGTATATTAATATAACCAGCAATATATTTAACGCATCACCGCCTCATACCCTGCAAGTTGTCGTGGATGGCTCTGTAAATGTAAACTAGCTTGTTAAACATTATTTTGAGTGCATTACAATGTAGAAAATATAAATTGAAACAAATTTCAAGTGAGAAAATTATTTAAAAAAAATACTTGGGGCTAGGATTCAAATCTGCGACCGCTTGCTTTTTCGACCTGCTACCTCGGTTGCACAGTCGTTGGTTCGTAGGTATGTTCGAATCCTCATCCGAGGATTTTTTTTAAATATTTGACTCAATAGATTTTATTTTATTGGTCTTTTATAGCTTGTTATGTACTCTAAGCAATATTGAGAGTTTTTGCACGATGGATTTTGCTATATATCATATAATATAGCGAATTTTTTAAATGTTTTAGTTTTTCAGACAATGTCAACAGTCCCCATAAATCAGAACATTCACCGTAACATTTCACTTCCACGAACAGAAGCGCTTTTCGAGTTTATTTTAGAGAAACAAATGCTTCGTGTACAATAGCGTCCGTTACGATTGAAATACGTTTCGTGTTCGTAGATGGAAATTAGATTCTGAATTGCGTTTTGTTTTTCCATTATTTTTTTTGTTTTTCACAATGTTTTGCAAGCAATTTTTTGGAAACACATGGGTAATTTCGCAGGTTGTGTTGAGAACTGGCTAGATCAGCAGTTGGCAAGAGAACTAGATAGCTCAATCACCCGGTTAGTGAGAAGTCCTGGGTTCAAATGGCCCCTTTTTCACGTTGCCGGTGCCGGTGCCGGTGGATTACCGGTAAGTGGAAAAGGGGCCAATCCCGGTAAAGAGGTCCACACATCTTCTGATTTTCTATAACGCAATGATAAAGTGTTAATTTGTATAAGCTCTGTTACCAAAGATTGTTACTAAATATACAATAAAAATTCACTTTACAATCAAAGAAAAACGTTAAAGAACACGTGCCTACCATAAATTTTTTATTCGGCCTTGATTGAAAATTAAGTTAAGCCTCTAGGGAATGGAAGATGTATTTTCATTTTTAGGTCTTTCTTAATAAGTAGAAAAATAACAGAGGCTTAACTCGTATTTTTCTACATTAAATTTTTCATATTTACCGTAATTAGAAAAATTTTACCTAGTCAAAGGACATGCTAATTTTATTTATAAAAATCTATTATTGTTTGACCAGCAGAGATATTTTATTTCCTTCTTTGAGTATTCATAATTCAGTAGTTCGTTCATAAATGAATGAATATTTTTTTACGCAATACATCAGTACATCATACACATTTAATATACGTCAATTTTAAATTTACAATTAAATAAATTAAATTGATTGATGTGGCTAGCCCACTAGCAACGCCGTAGAACAGATACCACGAGGGTAGCCCACTTACAACGCCGTAGAACAGATGCCACGAGGGTAGCCCACTTGCTACATCGTAGCACAGATGCCACGTGGCTAGCCCACTTGTTACGCCATACCACAAATGACATATCGCTAGCTTACTTAAAAAAAATATCAGCTGTAAACGAATAAACCAAAATTGTGAAAATCGTTTAAGCCCATGAAATTCAGAATGGAAGCTCGCACACTCCACCTGCAGACAGTACAAGTGATATTTAAAGCAGATCATAAATAACATGCAATAATGGTTTGGACATATAAAAAGAAGATTAATTATAGAAGAGTGACAAAAGAAATTTATAGTGCTCAAGTGGAAGATAAAATCCGTCCAGGTTAACACAGAAAGACGTATTCTGACCAGATTCGCCAGAGGGCAATGTCAAAAATACCCGGAATAGAAGAAGAGATTGTATAACTAAATTGATAGAGGCGAAAAAGGTGTGTCAGGATCGTATCAGATAAACATCTATAGTCTGTGTCTACTCTTGGAAACAGGCGTGAGTTTAAATATATGTATGTAAAATGCAACAAATTACCAACACGACACGTGCGACATTTACATCATCAGGGATGTTGTTTTTCTAGCAGCTCAGCACTGAAATGTAACATTCAAACAAATATTTCGAATAATTTGAGTGTAAATAGTCAAGTATTTTAAATGAAACCACATGAGCTACTGAGCATACTGAATAACTTTCCGAAAATATAAATGCACAGACCTCTTAAGGGCTTGTATTAGGTCTTTCAACGGTTTTTGTTTTAATATGCTGAGTCAACTACTTATCTGATCAATGTAAAACTTGGACACGTGTTTTTTCAGACCTTTGTCTTTCCGTTGTCAAATCGGTTACCTAATTGGACACATTTCGCTTTATAGAATTTATTTTTGAAAATGATGCCTTTTTAAATTATTAATTCGTTTTATGTCTAAACCGCTTGAGTTTTATGTCTGAAATTACTGCTATAACAAGAAAACTTTATTTATTTTTCGATTTCAGGTGAAAAAATTCCCACATCAAATACTTTTTCGTAAAATTCAGAACATACACGAAAATTCACTGATTTTGCGTACCGCCAGCGCGGGAAGCGCGCGTTCTAATGTAGACTTTCTGACAACATACTGAAGTTAAAAATCCCTAAGTAAGATTATCGTGCACCAGGGGTAAGGCCTTAAGTCAAATTCATTTCAAACTACCCAGTCTCTTCTCTTCCATTGTAGTAATAGACCCAAATACCTCTTTCATCTCAGAAGAACAAGAACTCAGGATGGAAAAAGAGCTCCGATACATCCTATGTGCAATTATTACAATGATAATGTTTTAAATATAGATTTCCTTAACTGCTCTTATAATAGGTTATAAAAATAAATTAAAAACAGCGTTCAGAGAAAAAAGAAAAGAAAATAAAAAAGGGGTTTGTCTTATTCGCAGGTAAATAAATTTAATATTTTTTATTTTAAGTTTTCATGTGCATGCTGTAGGTTTTTAGATTTGCTTGTATTTTCTTACTTTGGGTTGTTTAAAGCCAGTATTGTCATAAATCATTTATCTATTTCATTCTTCATCTGCTTCATTTTTATCTCCGTATATAATCTGTGAGATTGTTAAGAGAATAAATATACATAGGCTAAATTTATTGTCAAACATGTATCTATTTCTGTTTTTTTCTCCTATCAAATAAATAAACAAAGAAAAGGTATTCAACAAAATACGCAGTAACTTTAGTAAGGCGAAATGATTTTTTCTTATACACGTTATATTTCTATTTCTAAAATTGTTTAGCGTTTTGCCTTTCACTTTACACCCGGTATATTGCGTCCATTGCGTGAGCTGTACATTTTCTAACACCTTTAGTGTTTTACAGGTACATAAGTAAATACCCGTACGTCAAATACGTATCCCCGATCAGCTCACTCAGCTATAGCCCTTTATGTAAAGGAAAGGAAGTTCAATAAATCTTGTGTTCGATCTGTGAGGTCAACGAAGCCCCCAAGTTACATCGAGTTACCTAATAGTGACGGCTAAAAAAATTGGGACTTACTTCGTGCGTGGAGAAGGTTAGGCAAACTTTTTGTATGGTTTGAGAAATGGAAAAACTTACGCAGACATGTGGGTCTTTTTGATAATGAAGATCACGAAGTTTTCGGCTTTTGTTGACCTTTTTGGTTTTACTGTTGACTTAATCAACTTGTTTTTGGTGAAATAATTGGGTGGTATTCTATATCTAGCAAATGCAAAAAATTGGAGAAAATAATGTCAGGGCAGGGTAAAATTTTCCGAATTATTGTTTTATTTTACCTTAATGAAGAAATGTTCACTGCATTACCTGTAACAAGAAAATTAATTATTTATAATTATATGTATAATATAATAATCTTACTGTTGTAAATTTTAGCTTTACTCTTTTATTTTATTTTTTAACTTATAAAAACATGTTTATAGAAGTGTTACAGTTATTACTACAAATAATAATTATTTACTATAAGTTTCCGGAATGAATATGAAAAAATACTATTAAAGGTACAAAATTAATTTATTGTTTTTCAAAATAATCTCCCTTGGCGTCTATGCACTTTTTCATTCGATCAAACCAGTTTTGAAAACTTTTGTGCCACTCCCCTGTGGTGACCTCTGAAACGTGTTTTTCATACTCCTCGACAGCCTCTTCTGGTGATGAAAATCGTTGACCGCGTAATTGGTTCTTAATTTTTGGGAACAGAAAAAAGTCACAAGGTGCTAGGTCGGGACTGTATGCAGGATGACTCATGAGTTCTACATTTTTCGTCTTCAAAAAGTCGTTTGTCTGTCTGGCCGTGTGAGAACTAGCATTGTCGTGGTGCAGGATGATACGGCGTTTACGGTTATTTTTACGGAGTTCGTCAATAACTTCCGGCAAACAAATGGTCATGTACCAGTCACTATTCACGGTACGACGATTCTCTAAAGCAACAGTAGCCACGTGTCCAGTTTTATTAAAAAAAGAAGCAATCATCCGCTTAGATGCACTTTTCACGCGCGCCACTTTGGTTGGTTTCGGCTCATCTTGAAAGACCCATACGCTCGATTGCTGCTTTGTTTTGGGATCGTAGAAATAAATCCATGTTTCGTCACCTGTTACTATGTCCCACACCAAATTTGACGCACCTTCGTTGAATCTGGTAAGCATGGCACTGCACCAAGTGACGCGGTCCGTTTTTTGAGCCTCGGTCAAGTTTTGTGGGATCCACCGCGAGCACAGCTTTCTCACACCCAAATGTTTGTGTAGGATTGATTGTATTTGACTCATGCCTATTTCTAAGGATGCGCGAATTTCATGGTAGGTCACATGCCTGTCTGTTTCAATCATACGGCGCACAGCATCGATGTTTTTGTTGGTCACAGCGGTGGATGGCCGACCATCGCGAGATTCGTCACTGAGATTGATACGACCACGCTTGAATTCTGCAAACCAGCTATAAACAGTCGTCTTGCATGGTGCTTCATTGCCAAAAGCTGTTCAAGCCGAGCGATGCTCTGTTGAGCTGTCAAATTACACTTAAAATCGTAGAAAATCATACTACGAAAATTTTCCCGAGTTAAATCCATGTTGATGCAGACACACAATTTTTTAAATGGCGCCACAAGGTAAAAACAAAAGACAGTCAGATGAAACAAACTGCATTCTACAGCCAGAGTTCTATTTTCAAATGTTGCAATAAATTTTTAAATATTGTTTATATAAGTGGCCAGTTCCGAAAACTTTTAGTGTTGCCTATGTATATAGCTACAACACTAATCCTTAGTTTAAAAAAATGCTTTGCGCCACCTTTGCTCCTTTTGGGTAGAAATATATTTAAAAACTAAAATTAAGGGAATGCGCTGACTCCTAGCTAACAGTTTACACTTTTATAGGAATCGGATATTCATTGTTATATGTAAATGTGTTATGGTCCATAAATATATTTTTATAATATAGTATAATAACAAAAAAAAAATAATTAACACACATAATGTTAAAATATAGAATATAAATAAAACTTACCTAAATTAAAAAGGGTAAAACTAACCTAAAATCCTTGTGAAACCTACAAAAAAAATGTAAATTATATTATTTTGTAAGTTGGCAGTTAAAAGAACGCCCAGGTTGGAAATACGCTGAAAAAAGCGCAAAATCCTATAATAAGTTAATTACATGTAACTTCCTATTTTTCGGATAAAAACATAAACATTTCGATATTTAACGATATTTAATGACAGAATTGTCTATACTTACCCATGGTTTACAATCTTCGTTTACACTGTAAACTTAAATTGTTAGTGTTTTTCAAGCTTTAGCAGGGCTGTGTTACAAAGTTAACTTCCATTTAGTCCATCTTCGATCTTCCATGATCTAGATAGTTCTAGGTCACCTATTGGTAAATCATTGAACTTTCACACTTCCAAGCTGAGGTGACATAATACAGCTTGGTTTGCTAAAATGTAGTGAGAGGAAGAAGCTATAAATTGGCTTTGGAGCGTCTCTGTTTGCCTGTCTGCTAAATTTTATCATAATTTATGCCAAACTTATGTAATATCAATTTCATATCGACATCACGTTTTGAAAATGTATACCTGTACGGTTCAAATAAAGTGTCTATTATGGTAATAATTATTTACGACTCAATGAAATTCTATAGGGACCTATAGGCCCTTTGACAAAACTATAATTCAAACCCGTAAATCCTTATTCTGGTGTAGAAAATACTAAATTTAGAGCAACCAAAACCTAAAACTTTTCATTGCAAAATAAGCCTTAGCGCAGATGGATAAAAGGCATTATTTTCGGTTTTGACAACTCTAAATTTAAGAACAGGGGTCATTATGTACATGCAACAAAAGTCTCATTAACTATTAGTATTGAACCCAGATAGATTTGGTTACAAATTTAGTTCTCCATCCCCATCAGGCAAACATTAACATTAATAAAAAACTACTACAGGATTAAATATATACAGGCTTAAATTGTTTTTCGTATCTTTTAATAAAAATAATAAATGAATGTGATTTTGCACTAGGCGACCATTGTTTAATGTCAATTAGGCTAAACTTTGCTAGAAAAGCTCTTCTTTCTCAAATACCAGATATTGGCTTTTAATTAGTAAATTGTGTTTTTTATTCACAAAATATACCCCTCAATGGGGTCGTCATCAGGCATTTAGAAAATATAATATGCCATATATATAAATAACTTAAAACATTATATAAGACATTTATTTGATTATTGTTATTGGAGTTAATGTAACCTTTGACCTTTGTTAATTTAATAATTGAAAAATCAGGTGTCTAATTAGCAAGGGTATTATCGTTTGTAGTGAAATAAGACAAGGCTTTGTTATTTCATACATCAGGTATCTAATAAGTGCGGTCCTAAATCGTTTGTGGTGAAATAAGACAAGGCTATGTTATCTCATCACACTTCACACTAATATTATAAATGCGAAAGTTTGTGTGTGTGTGTGTGTGTATGTTTGTTACTCTTTCACGCTGAAACGGCTGGACGGATTTGGATGAAATTTAGGATAGATATAGCTTATACCCCAACTTAACACATAAGTTACTTTTTATCCCCGAGAAAAGCATGTCGTTAAACCGAATAACACGCGGGCGGAGCCGCGGGCAAAAGCTAGTTGAAAATAAAATCTAACGTTAAGGTGGTAACGGAAGATCTGGGTGCAAAATGCACATCATAATATTGTTTTCCTTACTTTTGAATAAAAAGTTTGCAATAAATGCGTTTTATAGCAATTCGCGCAAACTGCTTGTTAATAATTAGGTGATCACATGAAAATTATTCAATTTTATGCGTAAAATTTTTAGCTGCATTACAATACAACTGTAAACACGCTTTTAAGTTTCTTAATGTTATGCAAACAAAATGTAATACATTAAACTACGTATTTTTTTTGGGAACAGTTTGTTATTAATTATCTATTTCCGCAAGTTGCTTTAAAACACATTTATTGCATACTTTTTATTCAAAAGTAAGGAAAACAATATTATAATGTGCATTTTGTACCGAGGTAAAAAGTTATCCCCTTAAATAACCGTATTTGCCTAATTTTAATATTTAATTAAGGGATTCTACTGATTATACAGTTTTAATATCAGATGTCTGATTTCAGTAAATATGAACAACCTAACAACTTTCATATCACTTAATAGAATGTAATAATAAAATGTATATGTTACCCTTCGGCTTTCTTTTATAAATATTTATATTTATATTAATTCTAATTGAAATATGCACATAAATGAATTAGCAAGATATATTTCGAGTCCTTCTGGACTCGGTATCAGTTGCATATTTAAAATAATTTAATCATTTACGATTATCCCTTAACTTTAGCCAAAATTTTCCGTGAACATACTGTATGTATATAATTCCTGCAAAACCCATTACGCGTCATGAAATACTAATTATATTGAATGCTGTTTCGACGCGTTCTCAGTTCGACTCCAAATTACAACGACAATGGAATTTAAATAATTGATTTGTTTTGGCTTGCCAGCGAGCTTCGGCGGGTCACGACCACTTTAATGGGATAGTCTGGACGGATGTGTGTTTTTGGTTAAAACGCTACAAGGGGGTCCATTGAAAATATATACTTATATTTTTTTATCTTAAGTAATCTTTTTTGTATGTTTTATATTTGTACGCCCTGCAGGGCAAAGCTGAGAGGAGCCTCAATAATATTGTTTCCTACAGCTTCAATAACCCCAGTTTCACAAATAAAGTATGTTGATTCTTGAAACATCGGTGATCTAAGATTAGCACTTCATAAACCTCCCAGGAAAGAGGTAAAAAACCCGTAAATTCTAGCAGAGTACCTGAATAAACTCTCAATATTTTGGGCTCCAGTTTTGACATTGAAAGATTGGCGGCTGACCTACATCCAGAATGCGGGTTGAAATTTGAGATGGTTAGGATAATTGTTTAGGTAGGACTGCCGGAGTCAAGATATCTGTCGGATCACTTTATTTATTAAACAAAAACAGCTTCAGCAACTTTTTTTTCTATGTCAAAAACTTAAACTGAAGTATTCCTTTGAAGTCATAATTTTTTTGAATATTTACTATATATAATTATAACTGTACAATAAAAATAAAATGTATATAAATTATTAAGTTTTTTTCTATATAATTCGTATACATTTTAGTTTTATTGTACAGTTATAATTTTATACAAGGTGAAATTAAATCAACTCACCAAATTCATACAGGAGACTCGTTTAGTCATCAGAAACAAGGTTTATTAACCATCTAGGTGAAATTCGAAAAAAAATTTTTTTGCCCCGTTTTGCCTGAACTATAAATTGTACTTAAAATAGTCCAATCAGTAAGGAAGCAAAAAAAATATTTTTGAAGTTGGCTATGAATTTGGTCGGTTCATTTAATTTCACGCTATATATTGAATAATAAAAGAAGAAGCTATCAGCAGTTATTATATTTAAAAAAAAATTACCCATAATTTTTTTTTCAGATTTTCTAGATTTTATTTTACCATTTTGTCGGCGTGATTAATATATATATCCATGCCAAATAACAGCTTTCTAGTATTAATAGTCTCTGCGCTAAGCCGCGGACAGACGGACAGACGGACATGGCGAAACTATTTAAGGGTTCCTTGTCGGACTACGGAACCCTAAAAATTGTCGTTTTGGCCCCAGTACCAAAATCTACTAAAAAAAAATATATTTACAACTTTTTACTACTTGATATAAGTATATATTTATATTATGCCGTCGGCAGATCGTACTATCCCATGGGTACTTCCGTGTATCGGAAAGCACGTAAAGCTGTTGGTCATGGCTGGTATCACCAGATAAAAGTCGTCAAGCCATGTCAGCGGCCTGTTTAGTGACCTGAACAATTCTGACACCAGGTTGACCATTAAGCACACCACAAAAAGCAGAAGACGATATTTCAGACCTTTCAAAATGAAATTCGGCAAGTAGGTTACGTATAGCACGCAGGCTTTTGTGATACAAAATATTCAAGGGCGGGCGGAGCCCTAGACAAATGACTAGTGTTTGATAAAGTTTCAAGATGTATACATTAATATTAATACAAAATAACCTTTTTACTTTCAGTACCTTCGTTCATATTAAGCAACAAAATTCCTCATAAAAAATTCAAGCACACTGCTACGGAAATACGATAATATACCGAGATACTGTCAGAATATTTACATTACTCGCTTTATCAAGTTAGCAGCATCCGAAGAAAAAAGGAAGAGTAAACAAATACGACGTAAAACGTCAAGGTGAAAAATGCGAAACGAGCAAACAAATATTAATTCAGTCGCATGGAACTGAAAAAGGGATGTGACTCGGAGAACGACCTAAGAGGGCGCATAAAGGAAAATTACAATTAAAAATAAATGTCAGTTCCAGTCTCCTAAATCAAGTTCCAAATTGTTAAAAATAAATGTTTGAATAAATTTACATCATATCATTGTGGTATAGAAAAGCAGAAAAGTAAATCTGGACGTGAGGTGCTCTGAACCGGTATTTGAACCCGAGACCCTCGCGAAACAGGCATTTGCTCTAGCAACTGAGCTATCTAGTTCTCAACACAACCTGGGCATGTGTGCTTTCCCATACCGCAACGATATGTCTATATCCTCATTATATATTGAGCCACTTGGCGTTTGTAGGACATCATCTTTCCAAAAGTCTAAAATTGTCTATAATATACTAATAAATTGCCTCGATCGAAAATAGGCACGTTTCATACACAACTTTATCTAAACTCATGCCTACTAACCTGTTTTCATATTTTTTTGTAAATTTGTCGTTATCCATTTTTGATTATTCTTGTAAAAGCTTGTTCTAAAAGTGTTAGTGAATTCCGTCGTTATTTCCAGAATGTCAGGTACAGTCAAATTATCATCACCATAACCACTGTCAGTAATTTTAGGGCAAAATAATACTTTTGACCCATAAAACCACAGTAAATAATAAATAAATATCCCCGTTCCAAGTTTCCGACACTACAGTCCATTAAGAGATTGAGTCCAACGCGCATATTAATCTTTTCTGTATCATATATATTACTACATTACTACATTAGAGGCTACATGACAAAAAATATATATATGTTTTTTATTTATTATATATATATTTATTATATATATATTTTTTGTCATGTAGCCTCTAATGTGTCCCACTGCTGAGCAAAGACCTCCCCTTGCTGAAACCACACATCGCGGTCCTGTGCTACTTCCAAACATTTATTTACATTTGCAAACTTGTGACCGTTTCTGTAGTCGAGTGGTAGAGTGGTTGCTTGATAATCCAGAGGTCGTGGGTTCGATCCCCAGGGTACACAATAATTTGTGTTCGGTATGCGTGCTTCGGAAGCCACGTTAAGCCTGTTGGTCTAATTGTGCCCGAAGTACAGTGATAACGCCCACCACCCATCACGAAATGCGGGTGTACCGATGTGGTTTATAGTTTTCATTTCACATTTCAAACTCGGGAACACCACTGACATCCCTCAGGGATTCATGTTAGGCGATACACTAAGCTTGAAAGCAGTTTTACAGACGTTAAGTAATTTTTAGGGTAACCAACGGGACCCTATTACTAAGACTCCGCTGTCCGTCCGTCCGTCTGTCTGTCACCAGGCTGTATCTCATGAACCGTGATAGTTAGACAGTTGAAATTTTCACAGATGATGTATTTCTGGTGCCGCTATAATAACAAATACTAAAACCGGCCAAGTGCGAGTTGGACCCGCGCACTCCCATACAACAGACATGATTTTTTGCCGTTTTTATAGATAATGGTACGGAACCCTTCGTGCGCGAGTCCGACTCGCACTTGGCTATTTTTTATATTATGTTCTCTATAGCAACCTACTATTTTTATTTAGATGCATCTGCGAAATGAAAGCAAATACGAATCTCAGAAACGCATGGTGTCGACCCATTTTTCAACTCAATGTGCCCCGCCGAGCGACTTTAATCGCTTAAGAGGGCTGTCTTCACAATGTTTACTTTATACAATCGTACTTCATGGCGAACGAATATAACTTACGTATTGTTCCTCAGGATTCGAGCTTTTAAGCAGATATCAATCTACGATTGAGAATATTATACTTTCATACATCCGTGACTGTGAATTGGACCTCACTTTATATTGACTACAGGCTAACCAGATAAATCATTCTTCTCCCGCGTCGTTACAGGGACGCGGGGGATGAAGACCAATTTGATTTGATTTTCAACCTATATACCAGAAACTATGATGGAAATAAATGTCTATATTTTTAAACACTTGGCGATTTATCCATCGCAAGGAGATAACAAATTAAATGTATATCACTGCGGTATAGAAAATCAGAAAAGTAAATCTGGACGTGAGGAGGTTCAGAGCTCCTCACGTCCAGATTTACTTTTCTGATTTTCTATACCGGAGTGATATAATTTTTTTTTTATATACCAGACATATAATAGAGGGTGTAATAAATACACGTCTTGTAAACACGTATTACCTTCTTGAATATTAGTTTAATAGTTTTCCCACGAATGCAACAAAACGTAATCGACGTGACCTTGTGAAGATTGTGGTATTCTTTATCCTAGAGGACATCGACGCTTCCCGTCAGGGGCCGTATTTTTCAAAATTTTTCTCCCACATAGTACATTTTTACTTGTGAAATTAGGAAGACAACTGTATCACAATAATTGTGGAGGTACGATTGTACGGTAATATTTCGAGGTGGTATACCTCGCGAGATTAGCCTTTTTCAGAATAAAATTTTCGTCAGATCCTAATGGCGGGAAAACCGAAATGGCATACCTAAATGCATCAGGAAAACAAATTTGCTTTTTCCATTTCGAGAGAAAAGCTAGCTCTAAATATAATGCATAACAAAAAAAGCAAATGGATTAAAATCTCGCTAATTGATTCTGTATTTATCACGAAAATTTAACTTCCATTCAGAACGCTGTTCGGAAAATAAATGAAATAGGGTTAATATCAAAGAGGTTTTGCTTAAAAGTTAAGATTTTTCATCTTTTTTCTTTTCAGATGAAAAAGTAAGCGTTCCGTCAGTTTTCAAGTTTTTAAAAGACTAAAGTCGCTACATGATACATCCTGTACAATAAATTTTCTCTCTTCCATCAGCCTCAATGTATCGCAATTCACTTACTCAAATGGCTCATTTTTCAAAGAGAAACTTCCGATACCTTTAATATTACGAAACCTGACGAAGCTCTGAGCTAAAACGAAAATAGCAGCTATTTGGAAGCTGAAAGCACTCAGCTCAGCCTTTTAATTTGACCTGGACATTTTACAGGAGCTAAAGCCGACTTTAAGTCACCGAATTTGCTCTAAAAAAAGTCTCCTGTCCCTGCGTGTTATGAAACCTTTTTACGCAACGACACGTTCTTAGTGTGGCTTTCAAAACGTACAGACCTTATTTAGTTCCTCTTAACATTATATTATAGTAAAAGATTCGTTGTATAAAAAGTTATTTTGGATGAAACATAAATAGACTTCAACACTTGTAGTCTTCTTTTCTTAAATCGATGTAGTACCATCCACTTTATACAAAATACATGAAAAATCATGTTTCAGGTTTTGCTCTATGCAATCGCATACAACCAGCTATTAAAAAAATAATTTTCTATCAGATTTTAGTTTGTCACAAAGATTTAGGATTGAAAACGTAAAACCGCAAATGCAAGCTTAGAATTTTATGAGCAGTGGATGGAGAATACAGACAATATTTTATTTAATTGCCCATTAGCTTTATCAGCATGTTATTACTTACGATGATTGCAGATTACGCAAAAACATTGGGTGATTCATTTCTATCTGGTTTTTTTATGCGTACTACATACTAAAACCGTTGTGTGATTGTTTGTGTACTCAACCGGTAGTCCGTTTAGTAAAGGATCAAAACCATTAATTCCACTGTTATATTTTTTATTATTGCAGACCATGGGTTAAACTTTAGTTTCAGGCTAAAGACACTAGCCTTATATTTCAACTTGGCAACAACAGCAGCAAAAATTTTGGGATCAAATATTGATTATGAAAGTTTAATAAGAGTTTGATAATGCCCGAACTCAAAATTAAGACGCTTTTTTTAAACTACAAAATTCCGTAATTAATCTTTAATTAATTATACATATTATGTAGGATATATACAAGACTGTAACGGTTATACTTTAGGTTCATTTAAATTTCAATATAATAGTAAAATATAAAACGATGTATTGGAGAAGGAAGGACTCTTAATACGCTTCCCGGGAAACGAATTAAGGTGGAGTTAAAATTAGATACTTTGAAATTGAAATCGTATGTGTCTCTGTAACGTGGTGTGTTTAGGGTTACAGTTTAAAATAGAAACCCTTTTAGCAAAGCTTTGGTATGTTTGACCGCGGCGTAACTTCGCACGCTGAGGGGTCAGTGACATTTAAATAAGTTAATCGACATACATAATTTGAAAATTTTGAAAACTTATCGTTACCTACAAAATGTATAAAACCAAACTGCAAAATTAAGTTAGTCAATTATATGGGTACGTAACCTTCAAACTACATTATAAATTGTCATTTTCAGTATTTGTTGTTCAAATATACTGTGTGGTACATAATACACAGAAAATCCAAATTCGTACCTAGTTTTGTTTTTAAGATAGACCCGTAACAAAAATAATACAAACATTTGTACTATTGCGTTCAGAAATAGTGTAGATACCCTCTGGAAATGTTGTAGAGTAATAAATATATAATATTATGTACACTTTATTATTTGGTTAGGGAAAACTGCTTCGATTCCATAACCTTACGTGAAATAAAAATTACTATTTATTAGTTAATCACAAACATTTCCAGATTATCTCTGAATGTTATAAGTACTCTACTCAATGAATATTATTATTAGAGTGCATTACAATCCAGAAAAGATAAATTAGAAACAAATGTAAAGACAAGAATTTGAAAAAATTCCTCGGGCCAGGATTTGAACCTGCGATCTCTTGTTTCCCAGACAAGGTTTGAATCCTGGCCCGAGGAATTTTTTCAAATTCTTGTCTTTACATTTGTTTCTAATTTATCTTTTCTGGTTTGTAATGCACTCTAATAATAATATTTAGAGTATTCCAAAGCAATGGATTTCGCAATAAAAACATAATCTACTCAATGAGTTTTTTATTATAGGTAATCATAAACAAGTGTAAAGAAAAAAAACTTTGGCTTCATTTTCATGTAAAAAATTTACAAATAATTTACTTTAATTCTCAGTTCAATATTCGGTATACTACATGTTATTTAGGACCTTTCAAACATTTTGGTCCAAATAAATTTGATTTGATTCACACAAAATATCCAAATTTCATATCTGTATCTCATTCTGTCTAAAATACGAGCTAGTGACCCGTGACATACGGACGGACAGACAAACAGACAGCAGGGTTCCATTTTGCCTTTTCGGTACGGCACCCTAAAATTAATTGTAAACCGATCATGCTGAACTAAGGAAAATGACTGTAAGACTCCCAAAAAAATACGAAAAAATCTTCAAAGTGGACACATTTTTCCAATAATTAGAAAATTTATGCGATAATAATTTTCGTGTTAGACTCATTTCAAGCAGATTGTGTAAAGCAATTGTATTGATTTGACAACCAAAAAAGTACGGTTTCTATTACGGTTAATTGTCAAACAGGTTAATTTGCTTAGCCAAATAGCAGTTTGACAATGGAAATCGATTGTCTTAAGCAATTGCTCCTCAGATCTGAATTCATTGACAGATACAGTACATTGCAGAGTATGTATTCGTGCCAGATTTTTAAATCCATGCAGGCGTTAATGGACGCATGGACCCCGATGGATTCACCTTTAATCAGAGTGTTCCCTGCGCTGCTATTTATATAATGAAGTCATTTAGATGGCCTTAATGCTATAATGTGCACGCATATATTCCCTTTTTCATTTTGAATTTTTGTTTATATTAGCTCACGGTACAGTATTTTTTGCTTGGGAATGAAAGGTCCTCATCCCTCGGTCTAACCAGTTCCTCTGTTTCTTTGAAATAAAATATTTTATTTATGCAACATAGGTACATAATATACACTTATTACACGACAATTTTAATGTAAATAACTTAGCCTAGCGCGAGTCGGACTCTAAAAACATTATAAATAACAACTTCTTTTATTTTTAATAAATATAAATAATTATAACTGCACAATAAAATAGAATGTATGTAAATTATAGTTCGGGTCCGATCTGAATCATCATCATCCTCGTCATCGTCATCGTCATAATCATCATCATCATCACATTACCACCATCATCATCATTATTATCACAATCATGATCATCATCAAATCCCTTATCATTAATAAAATAAGACGGATTGTAAATTGTTTAAGATTTAAAAAAATAAGTCATGAATGTCTATTATTTGTTCAAAGTATTATTATGTCATGTCATATTTATTTAACATGCCACTTGTCTACTTGTAATACTCAACTGATGCCGGGTCCAAATCTTTGTCTATATCATTTATGTACATTTTATTTTACTATACAGTTATAATTACATAATATATTAAAAAATAAAAGAAGAAGCTAACAACAGTTATTATATTTTTATATCATATAAATAACAACAATATATAATATAGGTAGATGCCATAGCACCAACAAGGCTTCAGTAAAAAGGTTCTAAAATTAAAGCGCCTGTCAATTAACTCGGCATCGGAGGATTACGGAACCCAATTATTTTTATTATTTTTTATTTACTTCAGAGTATGTTTATCAATCTAACCCAATTTGAAACTTGTGTGTATTACCGTCTTTAGGATAGAGCTGAATTAATAACCTTGAAAAATATATCATTTTGTATGGGTCCCCTTTGTTTTTAATTATTTTTTTTATTTGTCGTGGTAGATGCCATAGCAATACGTATTTTGTGAAAATTTCAACTGGCCACCTATCACGGCTGTAGCTGTAGACCCCTGTGACAGATGGACGGACAGTCTGGCAGACAGACAGACAAACAGAGGAGGCTTAGTACCTAATAGGGTCCCGTTTGACACCATTCGGGTACGGAACCCTAAAAAACAATTGCTCTAAATATAATATGGGAAAATACTATAATATTAATATACAATTTTGGCTTACAAACACAAACTAATACAATTGTATGAATAAAAAAATTGTGCTATCAGCTTATCCCTAAGTACGGATAGGAAACTTGTTGGCACTGCTGAGAAATCGTTCCATTAGGGATGCTACTCTTTTTCTTATTATCCAATTATAATTTGGCTAAGTCCGAGTTGCACTCGCGCACAAAGGATTCCGTACCACCGCACAATGTGGGGGCAGAACCCTAAAATCTTTATGGTAAATAACAACAAAATACATGCCAAAGCAATATCAAAACTATAAAAAACAACCCGCTTAAATGATAGGGTCTGACAAAAATGTTGGCACCGTTTGCGTACCGAACCCAATTTTTTATTATTTTTTGTTTTACTTTAGAGTATGAACTATAATCTGACTTAATTTAAAACTTGTATGTATTACCGTCTTTAAGTAAGAGCCAAAACAAATAACGTTAAAATAATGCAACCTTTTCGAGGTTTCTTGTATGGGGGGGACCCCTCTTAAATTTTTCATTTTTTCATTTTGGATTTTCAAATTCAAATTTAAATAGTTTATTTTGTAAAATAGAAACATTTAATACACATTTTACACGTCGATAATACTCTTAAAAACAATAGAATAAGATGAAAATTGTAAATATAATATGGGAAAATAATACAAACATATTTAAAGGTTACTTGAAATAATCCAACAAAAATATTAAAAACTGAAGCTTAATTAAATTGAATAAAAAATATATACTAACATCAGTAAAAAATAAAAATATTGTATACCTACATAATGCAATGAGATTAAAAGTAAATAAGTAAATCCACGGTCAGCTTGATATCGTTAAAAAACAAGATACAAAGCGACGTTTTTCATTCATTCAAGTCTTTACTCCCGTTTTTGCAGGACTCAAACGATTTTAAGCGCCTTTTTACCCAAACCAAGGGCTTACACCGCGTTAATCAAGGCAAGCGGAAGGGTCAGGCTGAAATCCCTAACCAGTTATGTTTGGTACCTAAAGATCTATTAAAATCTCCTCCAACATCGGAAGTTTTTTTCGGTAAGAGGGAGGTTGCAGGCCAGGTTATGTTGGTTTTTGGTCAGGATATAAAGGGACAGCATTTCCATGCAAAGAATCCAATTAGTAAGCGACAGGTGGGGAGACTCAACCGTTAATAACACGGAAACATGTGGAGGAAGCCGGGGTAAATTGTTTCGTGGTTCCAGATTTTATGTGTGAGATTAATTGATATTAATAAGTGGGGTAAATGAAATTAATGTATTCAGATAGGTACATTTCATTGCTGTGTTGCGTATGTTTTATGTAGATTAAAAAAAATGTAAGTACATAAATAAATATGGCAAAAGATTTTATATCATTGCGGTATAGAAATTCAGAAAAGTAAATCTGGACGTGAGAAAAGTCCCAGTTAAGAGCTCCTCACGTCCAGATTGACTTTTTTGATTTTCTATACCGCAATGATATAAAATTTAATATTTTAAAGATTTTAAATTGTAATATTATTAAAACAGTGGCCGTGTGACAACGTCGTCGGTGAACGCCGCGTCGTCGTCGTCTTAAGAACGACACTCGCCTTGACAATGCCGAAATTGTCTCGGTGAAACAGTTGGCATATACTCATACAATATACTCAAATAGTTACAAAAATATTCGGTGGACAAGTATGGTGAAAAAATTCAACGGTCTAGGTAAGTACCTTGGTGGCGCAATTGATAGCGCGCTTGTCTGGGAAACAGGAGGTCGCAGGTTCGAATCCTGGCCCGAGGAATTTTTTCAAATTCTTGTCTTTACATATGTTTCTAATTTATCTTTTCTGGTTTGTAATGCACTCTAATAATAACACAAAATTGCCGTTTGTCGATAAAAAATATTTATTGTCTTTAATTGACTATCTGCACAGAATAAATGTAATAAATAAATAAAAATAAAAATAAATACATCTGCAAAGATTGTCTTCATTGTAACAAAACTCTATTAGAGGCTAGATATACAGTTTTCTCAACCCTACATTTTTATGGATATTTTAGAACGCTTTCCCTAAAAACTATACGATCCCAAATTCGTATTCCCATTGATGACGTCATTAGAGAGAAAACGGAGGCGTTTCGGAAAGAAAAACACACAGCCAAATCGAAATTCCTTTTCGAAACATTTATCCGGAAGAGAAAATGGCCTTTTCGCAAAAACAAAAAGGAAAATATCAAATAAACGTAATGAACCAGTATATTGGGGAGGCGAAGATTTACTGCTAATATATTAAATTCTGTATGTACATATATCTGTATCATTAAAAAGGAGTCACTTCTTTTTGAAAACAGAGTGGATAAAAGGGTTCATTTGCTTAAATTTTTGTTAAAACTCATTATTGTAAACCAACTTAGCCAAATTTGCCTTGGGAAATATGTGATAAGACGGTATTGTAATATAGGACTCCAAGATGATACAAAAGCATTACATTCTAAAAAAAGTAAGGTGTGTCAGTTTGCTTTTGTCGCAAAAATTCTTTGCCTTAAAATATAATATTTATGCTACTGTAAAAGCCCGAAGGATTAAAACAAGGTTTAATGCTAGCATAACAGGCTATTGATAGTTTATTGATAATTACTTATTTATGTCACTTTATATTTTACATATAAATTTAAAATAATTAGTAATAAAAAAATTAAGATACTTTTTATTTATCTGAGAATTAAAATATTTCGTCGAAATAAATCTATTTGTTAGATGATACAAATTTATGATAAATATAAATTTTGATGACAGAAAATATAATTTCCTTTTCATGTGATTTCATTTGACTTGATTGTGAATTTAGGATTTTTTAGGAACTCACAGCTAAATTTTAAACTATAGCAAATCCGATTGCTTAGCAGCTACTGCAATAGGTAAACATATAAAAAAAACTGTCATTGCCTTTAGTTCTTTATTTTTATTTGTTATTGTACCGGCGAAATCTGATTTAGAACAAATTAGGTTACCTCTATTACATGATGTGATGACATTAAATAAAATTACAAATAATTTTGTATTACATGGCATTATAGTTTTAGATTTCATACACTGTATATGACAAACTTGACTTAATTTTCTAGAGAAATTACTGTTCGACTATTTATTTAATTTATTTTATTTTAAATGTTGTTATTAAATTTGTTGTTACAGTATAAAGTGACACTTAACTGACCTTTATAAATACAAATCTATATTCCGCTAAACAAATTTAGATTTTAGATGCAAGCCTTTTTTGATCGTTGTAGTTATTTTTTCTAAAGATTTCATTTTAAATCAGAAAAGCCAGTCCATATAATATTGTGGCACGATCTTGCCTGATATCAATTATTTTAGCGATGACGAGAACTCTTCATATTAGTAAAAACAATAACAAGACATGTCAGATGTTTTGAAAACACACTTTCTTAATTAACAAGTTAATTAGAGAGCGAGCGCCTGCTGTTAATGATATGTTAATCACAAAAGATATGCAGTAAATGTTGACCTCTGACCTCATCCTAATCATATTTGTCTAGGTCAGGAACTGAACCGAGTAAACATAATATTTATTAATTAACATTATATCTCCTTGCGATGGATGAATATAGAAGCTTATTTCTAATAAATATACTTACGGCCAGCGATATAAACTTACGGCTTAAACCATCTACGCATATACCTAAACATGTAATAAAATCGTATAGGAACTTGTTGACATAATTAATAAAAATAAATTCCAGTTGGATCACATACACCCGTTAAAATAATAAAAAATACATCAGATATATTTGTCAAATTGTCTCTATGTATGCTCAAGATTGACATGAAGACTACTTAACGGATTTAGGTAAGGTGTTCACAGTGTATCAACTAATGTTCTAAAAGGTTACCTACATCATATTTTATCAACATCCCTTATAGCCAATATGTTAACCAGAGTTACTACGATAATAATAAAGAAAACCGCGTCTAAATCCATTGAGTGGTTCTCGAGCTAAGACAACAGATAGAGACACCAAAATTCAAAAAATTATAGTTTTGTCTTCAGATAACTCAATTTAATAAAATAAAATATAATACCGACCCTATTTTACTATTAATATAAATGATAGGCACCCGTACATGTACCTACACATATTGTACATACCTAAATAGCGGTAAACTTCAAAACTTAGTTTATCTAGGCCATAAAGCTAGGTTTACATTTAGGCTAGTTAGAAGTAGAGTAACTAGCGTACTATTTATCCGACTACTCTACTCACTTTTGTCTAAAGTAAGGCTAACGAGACCATTTAAAAAAAGGTACACAACCGGACCTTTACTGAATTATCTCCATTCTTATCTCTCGTATGTAACATATGGTCGACATAATGGCGTCAGTCGGTCGACGACAGTTGTCGTTGCGTGGATCGTGGTACAGGTGAGCAGTCAGTACCGCAGCTACCAATATTAGGTCGCCATTTTGAATTTTGTGAACAAGTTCTTTCCTGTTTGGATTGAGTTCGAAGTGAACGTATTCTTTCGTTTATGTATTTGTTTAGTTTTTTGTTATTATTAAACCGTTACTGTTAGTTTTTCTTGTTGATTTTACTGTTGTAACTGGTTGTAGATTTTAATTATGGAATCACAGCCTGGCAGACAACCTTTGAAAGAAATCAATTCACCACGCAAAAAACGTCAAAAGGTAAGTAATTCAACTTATTAATTTATTCTTCCTTCGATTCACTTCGATTTTTAGGGTTCCGTACCCAAAGGGAAAACGGAGCCCTATTGCTGGCACTCTATAATAATATTTTACGGCTCTCTACCCTAAAATGGAATGATTTACAGATTTTCTGCAGAATATGTACGAAATCCTAAGAGAGGACTCACACTTGGCTGTTCTTTTTATAATAAAAAGTTGAATTTTCTATTCTTTACTATTTTTTATTTACAGCGGACGTATTTAAAGAATGTTTTGTTCCCCTGGAAGTGTGTTTACCTTTTGTAAATCGTCCCGTTTGCCTTACTTTAGTAACGACGGATGCTGTTCGACGTCGTCGTCACCGTTTGAGACGAAGTCATAGTAAATTATAACACTCATAATCTCTGGACAATTCAATAAATTTTACGGTTTCAGCTTCAATCCACTTCATTTTCAAAATGCAAATAATAGCCAACCAACCAAGTACGCAGCAAAACAAGACAAACATAACCTAAAACGACACTCAGTGACAACAACAAGCAGCTTTGGAATTAAGTCCTTTCATCCAAAATAATTTTATTTTCGCATGGTGCTTGACGATTGCGAAGCCTGAAGTAGAGTAGAGTCTACTTTACCATATGCGTTATCTACTCTACTCTCCCAGCTACTATCTTCAGTATTATTCTGTAACTGTTTACACTAAGCTAGTAATGTTATTATAGTACATTTGATCCCTGGTTCTCTACCGCCTACACTACCCGTGTAAACTAGCTTAACGGATAAAACCGCTTTTGAATTTTTTCTTTTTAGAGTCTTGAACCGAGGGTGCCAAACGGGACTCTATAACTTAAAGCTTCCACTGTCTGTCTTTATGTATGTCTTTCCGTTCGTCTGTCAAGGGGGTCAGCTATAGCCAAAACTGGTAGCCAGTCGAAATTTTTACAGAATATTCTTATCACGGCAAGTAGCCGTAAGTAGTAAGTTAAATAAAAACCTCGAAAAGTTGCTATTTTGACGTAAACAAAAAATGCTTTAGCTCTATCTTCAAGGCGGTAATAATAAATAAATGAAAATAAAAATCGTTTACTTCAGAACTGAGTTCCATAAAAATGACAATGCATTTGTTTGATTTACATAAATGTCATTAAAAATAAAATAAAATACGTACAGACGATTCACTTTAAGAAGTTCCCTGTCTTTGGAAATGGTAGCGCTGCATATAATGTTGCCAATGGTTCACATAGCATTCACCCTACTACACATTCATAATATTTACTTACCTGCGTTTTTCATATATTCATTAGACTACTCTTTAATGAAAATAAAATGCACAGAATGAAAAGAATCAAAATGATCAATTAGTTATTGATTTTTATTTCGCACACAATACGTATGATCTCATGCTGTGAATATTTATACATGTATCTCTGTACTAAAACGGTATTTTTTATTTCTTGTTCTAGCTCGATGACGTTTGTTCTATATCGTCGAGTTCCCGTTTTTTACGTTTTTGACGATTTTTTCCAGGCGACTTAATGTGAACGCTTTTTTCCGATATGCCTGCAAAAATAAGTGAATAGCTAATTATTATTTGCCCATAAAATTGGCTTTACGTTTAAAGCTGGTATCCCTATTTTACTAACCTGTCTTGGTACTGACACGAGACCGAACCTGATCGAGAAGAATCACGGTGCATTGTTTGGATTTTCTCTTTCACAAAAGAAAAAATTGCACTATTGTTCAACGGCTTTGGCAATAATAATACATAATTTATCAAATAATTTTGAAAAATCTGACTGACAGCAAAAGCTTGACAAGCAGTGATGCCAACATGAGACGGCAAGGGACAAGTTATGATGAATGGTCTGTACATGTACATACGAATTTCAAATTTGGTCTGAAATAAGAAATAATTCGAATTAGGTTTCTGTACTCAGAGGAGCCGAATTGTTTGCCAGGCACTACCATTTTAACGCCTTGTGTTTTGTCGCCCTGAAGTTGCTATGACATCTATATTGTTGTTATTCAGCGCAATGTTTTTGAATTTTCATAATACCCGTATTGTGTGGTCGTACGGAACCATCTGTGCGCTAGTCCGACTCGCTCTCAACCAGATTATTAAGTTTATAATGTACGAGCTCCTCTTTTATTAACAGGCCCATCAGGACCATTCATGTCCAAAATACGGCGGTAGGGCTCACTTTGGGACGTAAATCGTCTGTGAATAGAGGGTGCATGAGTATTGATTGTTTAAGTGACCCTCAGATGCAATCTAATACCCTCTCAGGTATACATGTCGTGACGATATATTACGTAATTCCCCGCTTATAGTTATAGTCCCACATAATAATAAAATATTTATTTAAATCATATCAAACATAAACTAATATTATTAGAGTGCGTTACAAACTAGAAAAGATAAATTAGAAACAAATGTAAAGACAAGCAATAATTAGCCTAGCAATGATAGCCTCTTATTAATGTAATAATAAATATAGTTTTATTTTTCGACGTAGTCTCCTTGAAGCTCAATGCACTTCATCCATCAATGTTCCAAAGCCTGAATGCCATCTCTATAATGGTTTTCCTCAAGGCCTGCAAAATAGCTGTCTACCGCAGACATCATATCATCATTGGTCTGAAATCTTTGCCCGCCTAGAAAAGTTTTAAGCATGGGGAATTGATAATCAGACGGTGCTAGGTCAGGCGAATAAGCTGGATATGGAAGCAAATCATAGTTCAATTCGCGAAATTTGGCCATAGCGGTGACGCATGTGTGCACGCGCGCATTGTCTTGGTGAAAGATGTATTTTTTTCTTGCCACCCCTTGTCTTTTTTCTCGAATACGCTCTTGTAACTTATACAATAGATCAGCGTAATATTTACCAGTTATGGTTTCACCTTTTGGAAGATAATCAATCATTAAAATGCCCTTCGCATCCCAAAAAACCGATGCCATGACTTTTCCGGCTGATTTTACGGCTTTAGCTTTCTTTGGGGCAGAACATCCTGCCTCCGTCCACTGCTTTGACTGAATTTTTGATTCTGGTATATAGTGGTGGACCTTTTATCTTTAATTACAAATCGTCGCAGAAAATCTGCTGTATTGCTTCTGAAGCGGTCCAAACACTCCCGCGAAATTTGCATTCGAGCACGTTTCTGGTCCACTGTGAGTAAACGCGGCACCCACCTTGCGGATAATCTTTTCATGCCCAAATTGAAGCTAAAAGCCGCCTTATTTTCTTCGTTTATATAGCCAAATTCACACTGAAAACTCGGTAAGTGACCCATAAGTGGTTCAAAGGGCCACTTTGTGAATAAGAAAACATTTTTTGTGCATCAATACTTCAAGAACATCTTCGACTCAATCAATTTTATTTTGCGTATTTCACAGAAAGGGTAATTGAGTCTTAGTCCTGACCACTTACCGAGTCTCCAGTATGAAGTTGGCTACATAAACGAAAGTCACCTTGTATACTGAGAGCAGTTTTCACGACACGAAATAAACAATAACATTATACGATACGAAACTGTCAAGAGCAATGCGTGGCTCCAAACAAGGGTAATCAACACCGCAGCTTTTTGTCCCTCCGAGGGTAGACACACAATATCATTCGCAGACCTCGGGGTCAAAATGCGAGGCGTTACGTTACACGAGAACCGGGACGAGGGAATAATACTGTCATGGTTTCAGACGTAAATAATGTAAATGATTTTTATACTAATAATAAAGTAGCAAAAACGTCGTGGTTGTACATTGAATATTATTCCGAAATTACTATAATTGTAATGGGTTATTAATATTAGTATTGCACTGACGCCAAAACTACAATTTCTTGATATTTTGTGTATCTGTCTGTATGTGTATGTTCCGTTTTAACTCGAGAACGGAAGTGTTTGCTGTTTTCTTTGTTATCATCGTAGTGACCCTGGTTAACTTATAGGATATAGAGGTATTCATAAAATAACCGCCAAGCCGAAAACGGGGCAAAGATTGAAAAAAAAAACGCGGTTGAATCTGTGGGAAAAGGCTAGTGTAAATATAATTTGGACGTACATTTTCTATCGAAGATAAAAATGATAGTAGAGCTCGCGAAAGAATGGTTACAGGCAGTTAGGTCATTTGGCCGTTATTCCGGAAATCTTTGGACAAATGAATACCTCGCCTGCTATCAACTTTCAGGACGAGTGCCCTTCGTCCTAGATCTCATCAACGCGTTTCATCAGGCGTCATAATAGAAGGTGGTAGAACTGATGCCGGGTTCGACTGTGGAGGTACCACCATCACTTGCAAACCCCCCGAGTTATTCAGGGGAGAGTAAGAGGACAGCTCTTCACCAACTTGCCTACCTAGCGTGTGTGAGTATGGGGATTTCTTCGCCAAGAGTGCCAAAATCTTGGAAAGGCCTATGTCCAGCAATGAGCGAACCAGGCTGATGTATGGATGGAATTAATAGTAAACTGATTGAACATTTGTTGTTTGTTAGTCCAACTTCTAAACTAGCCGGTTGGCGTAGAAAATTATCGATAGAGGTCCAAGATAGAGGTCACCAGTTTCAGAAATAAGGGAGGGGACATGCATTTTTTTGTGGTTTTCCAAAGATGTATCGAAATCGGTGCGAGTAAACATATCAAAAATATGTATATTTATAATCAGCTCTTTAATATCTACAATTAGATACTTAAATTGTATTTTAAGGAATTTTTTTTATTTTTTTCACTTTAGTATCGGAAATATTTTGAACAATTAAAAATTTTTCCAATTTTTTTTTGCGCCATATTGTGTAGGCAAGAGAATGCTATTTTTGTAGCAAATTTTAAATCTTTACCTTTAACGGTGCTAAAATTATGAGGCTTTGACATACGGAAGGACAACGGAGTCAACCTATCAGGTACTACGGAACCCTAAAAACAGTAAGTAAAAATACTTTCAAAAACAATAAAGAGTTGTAATTGCAACATTAAGTTGGTCGACTATTACTCGTTAAATTAAGCATACTTAGCTGTGATAGTTTTACTTTTAATTTCGTTATACTATATACTATTGCCGTGAATTGTGGTTGTCAAAAATGCTCATTGCAAATCAAAGGCTGTATGGCAATTAATTAACGATAATACAGGAAAGCAAAAAAAAGAAATTGCACCGAAACTAATTATAAAGCACAATAATAAATTGACCACTTATTCAAAAGCTATAAGTAATATATTTAACGACTTTTTTATAAGTGCTGAACTAGTAAATATTGACCTAAATACAAAAGAAAATCGCTATAAAGATTTACTAAAGAATATTCGTATAAATAATAATAACTCAATGTTTATTAGGCCGGTTACAGAAAGAGAACTAATCAAAGTAATTTTGAAACTAAAAAATACCAATTGTTGCGGACCTGATGGTATCAGTACAAAACTAATTAAAAATAATGTTCAAATAATTTGCACTCCCCAAACACATATTATAAATTCCTGTATTCAAGAAGAGACATTTCCTACAATTTTAAAACGAGCCAAAGTTATCCCATTACACAAAAAGGGATGTACAGAGGATGTGGAAAAGTATAGACCGATATCACTTTTATGTGTCCTTGCAAAGGTCTTTGAAAAATGCCTATATCACAGACTTGAAGAACATTTAAATAAAAATAACTATTTGTCTTCACAACAATTTGGTTTCCGAAGCAAAAGTAACACCGCTACAGCTGTGTGTCGTTTGGTTTCAGAGATACTAGGTTCACTTAATAACAAACAGAAGTGTGCAGGGATATTCTGCGATTTAACTAAAGCGTTTGACTGTGTCGATCACATTATACTCTTACAAAAACTGGAGTACTATGGTGTGCGAGGATCAGCTCTTATTATATTTAAATCTTATCTTACTAATCGTACGCAATTTGTTCAAATTTAAGAAAATAACCGATTAGAGCTATCTGACGAAAAACCCGTAGAAAGAGGAGTTCCCCAGGGTTCAGTTCTAGGACCACTCCTGTTTATATTATTCATCAACGACCTTCCACAATGTTCACAAAATGGCTCAGCTTACCTCTATGCTGATGATACAAGCATTATATTAAACGCTCCTACTTATAATGAGCTTAACTCAAAGATAAAAGCAAGTGGATTAACATTTGCGAATGGTTTAACGCGAATAAGCTGAAAATGAATCTAGAAAAGAGCTTTTATATAAACTTCAAGCGACATGCGAACAGTCCAGAATTTGATCTCGATCTACCAATAGCCAAATGTTCTTATGTAAAATTCTTAGGAATAAATCTAGACCCTCTCTTAAGTTGGGATCACCATGTAGACACAATTAAAAAACGGCTTGCAAGTGCTTGCTACTGTCTCAAAAACCTCAGAAATATTGCAAACTATGACACACTAAAAATCGTGTACTATTCTTATTTTGAAAGTATTTTAAGATATGGGCTTGAAATTTGGGGTAACTGTACAAGTATTAAAAGTGTTTTAATCCTTCAAAAGAAAGCAGTCAGATTAATTGATAAAGCATCATACCGTGATCACTGCAAACCTTTATTTGTTAAACACAAGATACTTACAGTAATCGCTCTTTATATATACCTCGTATGTAGTTACATATATTTTTCAAAATCGACATAATTACCGAACTTTAGGTGAAAATCAGAGTAACCTTAGAAATAGCAATCATCCTAAAGCCCCTATGGCAAAATATACAACATTTAACAAAAGTTTGAGTTATACTGGGATTAGGATTTACAACAAACTTAGTAATGATATTAAGGACAGTGCAAACCTAAAAATATTCCAAAAAAAAGTTGAAAGCGTATTTGTTGGAGAAACCTTTCTATAATATAAATGAATATTATAATGATTGATCATTTCTTATTTTTATTTAATTTCAATAAAATTTTCTGACAGATTAAATGTTTGAATTTTTTGATCTTTTTGATTTTTTAAAGTACCTATTACTATTTCTGACATATTAATTTCCTATTTGTTAATCGTTTTGTTACTACATATGATTGTTATAATTATTATTTGCATTATTACTTGTACTTGACATCCTAATTGCTTTAATTTTTTTACATATATAATATATTGTATTTACTTGTGAAAATGTAGACATTTAATAATTTCGGTTTACCTATTAATATGTGATTATTTACTTTATTTTTATTTTTATGAATCGATTTTACTGTGTGTTTTATAAAATTAATTTGTGTGCCAGGTGTGGCTTTAATGTACAAATAAATAATATGATTATGATAATGATTTTTTCACATAAACAAAAACTACCGTCGAGCTGGCACGGGGGGTCACTTGACTCTAACAATTTGCACTTTAAAGCATAGTATTTCGCAAACGCATCCCTGAATTGGTGTTAAATGGTTTTAACACACCCGCAATATTTTAAGGACCTATCCAACGACACTCTACACCACGGAATAAGCGCGAAAAAAAAATTTCATCGCCACTTAACATCTAGGGGAGGTAAGTTGCATAAAATTTTTTTTTTGATGTTTAATGTACCACTTTTTCGGCGTCATGTTTACTCATGCCAAATTACAATTTTCTAGTACAAGTCTCTGAGACAGACAGACTGGCAGACGGACGAAAATGGCGAAACTCTAAGGATTCATTTTTGATTATGGAACCTTAAAAACAACGTCCTTTTTCGAAAAATTATTTGATTAACTAGGCCGTTTAAAAAAAACAAACATAGTAATCGCCTTAAATTAAATACTCCATTTTCCTTTTGTTCTCGAAATGAGTAATTTCCGGAAGACGGTAGATGATAGCTTTTAGGAAGCTTTTTTTGTCCTTTTAGAATCTTCACAATTGCTTTTGATGTTTATTTTGCTGTTACTATAGAGCAGCTCTTTGCTAGCGTTGCTCTAAATACGAAGCTTAGTACTCGACTGACCGCCGTGCGCGAAAGTACTCCCGAAGAGTCCTGATGATGATGAGTCATAATCTCATCGAGACCTGTGCCTCCTTGCACAGTTAAAAAAGTGAGTCCTATTCGTTTTTAAATATTCATGATGTCAACTCACTCTAATTTTAATGAATGTTAACAACAAATGAATGTAATCAACAACGAATCCTTATAGTTTCGCCATGTCCGTCAGTCTATCTGTCTGGCTGTCTGTCTGCAGCCTAGCTCAGAGACTAAGTACTAGAAAGCAGTTATTTGACAAGAGTCATAGATTTTACTCATTTGGGAAATATGCCGAAATCTGCCAAAAGATTTTTACTACCAAAACCAACTCTAAAAAAGTAAAACTTTACCACATGTGGTCACGCTGTCAAAATTATCCTGTTATCATTCAGTTCGTACCGTTCAGTGCGGATAAAGTCGCTGGCAAAGGCTACATTATAAAACTTATGATATTTGTTAACCGATATCAACACAAGCGTGCAACCATGATAGAGTCTGATTCATAAATTCATTGAATTGAATCAGTTCCAGTAAATCGGCCAAATTCATGCTCATCAATTTTGCAAACAATTATAACAAAAATCACGCGAATAATCTCATTGTATTCCATTAACAATTCTAAAAATGTCCCTGTGCCTGAGTGGTAGAAGCTCGCCTACTAGCCAAGCGGGCCGATTATGTAACGTTGCATCGGTTACCAACTGGTTGCTAAACACTAAAAACATACATAAAAAATGAATATAAATATTTAAAAACGGATAGGACTCACTTTTTAACTGTGCGAGGAGGCACAGGTCGAGCTTTCGATGAAATTATGACTCATCATCATCAGGACTCTTATGACTCAGTACTCGACTGACCACCGTGGGCAATAGTACTCCCGAAGAGTCCTGATGATGATGAGTCATAATCTCATCGAAAGTTCGACCTGTGCCTCCTCGCACAGTTAAAAAAGTGAGTCCAATCCGTTTTTTAAATATTTATGATGTCAACTCACTCTAATTATAATAAAA
Organism: Ypsolopha scabrella; assembly: GCA_910592155.1. Lineage (NCBI taxonomy): Eukaryota > Metazoa > Arthropoda > Insecta > Lepidoptera > Ypsolophidae > Ypsolopha > Ypsolopha scabrella. Next base: position 7,705,260 of record OU342968.1, on the reverse strand, counting down.
ATGAACTTTCAAAATTGCCTTTAGTATTGAACTGTTCACGAACTGTAATGTCACTTCAAGTTCAAACGTATCCTATATAATCGAAATTCAATAGTATATTTATGTTTTCATTGTTTGGCAACCAGTTGGCAACCGACTCAAAGATACGTAATCTAGGGGCAGGTGTAGTGCGTTCAATTCCCGCGGTGCACATTAATTTGTGTTAAGTCTGCGTTAGGAAAGTACGTTATACTGTTGGTCCATTTGTGCCCGAAGTACGGCAATAGGGCTCACCAACTATCAGCTTTGGAACGTCATAATCGTCGATAAAAAGGGGGTGTACCAAATGTGGAATGTGACAATAATTTCACAGTTCACACTTAGGTACACCTCTGACACCCTTTCGAGGATTCATGTCGTGACGATATGAACGAGTAATGTAATGTAAAAATGACTTGTTTCGCCCCCACGCCGACAACGTGAGCCCATTAGGGTCGCCTCATTAGAACAAAGGCTGAATAGAGGCGATTTGTCCGCTTTCATGTTCAGCCTAATCTGGAGCTTTTTGTTCTCTGTTCTGTAGCGAGAACGGTTTAGTAATAACTGGAGAATTGCCCAGACCACATTTAAAATTACAAACAAGACTTTTTAAATGCCTATATAAAAAAGTTCACTGTATATACAAGGTGACTTTAATTGATACGCCCAAATTCTTACCAGACTCGGAAAGTGCTCAGTAACAAGGTTCGATGACCCTTTTTGTGAAATTTGTAAATTATTCTTTTCGTGTTCCTTACAAACGCAAGCCCAGCCCCTAGTCAATTACTATGGGACGTCAAGATTTTATTTTGCGAAATTAGTAAAAACTGTTATCAATCAGTGTTACTGATCACTTACCAAGCCTCCAGTATGAGTTTGACTGTATAAATAAAAGTCATCTTATTTATACTTACACTTACGTATGTTATGCATTTGAAGAATATGTAATTTCGTGTGTAATGTTTAAGAACTTAAGAGCTGCTGAAGGGCTGCCATTTCACAAAAAAAATATTCCTACTCATGAGAATAGTTTTTGAAAATCTGCTCAGTTAGAAACATTTAAAAAAACTTCATCGTCCCGACATGAATCTCCGAGGTAGTTTCGGAGGTGTTCCCAAGTATGAAATGTGAAATGCAAGAAACATCACATCTACTACATACTCGTACATCTACATTTTACCGACGATTATTACGTCACAAACATGACGGGTGGTGAGTTCTTCGGGCTAAAGTGGACCAACAGTATACCGTGCCTTCCAAAACTTGCAGACATGTGCCCAGGAGGATTGAATCTTTGGGTTAGCAGGCGAGCACATCCACTCGGTTACAGAGGCGGTCAATAAACTAAATGCCTATAAATAGCATATAGATTGAGTGACTTGTATGACACATTCAAGTACGTACATTAAATATGATTTCATTACTTATTCATCTTTTACGGTTTCGTACCATAAAAGGAAAAATCGGAACCATAGACGATCACTTTGTTGTCCGTCTGTCAAGACCCTTTTTCTCGGGCCCCGTTAAAGAGATCAAGGAGAAACTAAATACCGAAATATAGAAATGTACGGCCCCACGGTGCTGCAAAAAAATCAGGTTTCCAACGTAACGAAAAAAAAAGTTATTGCCTTTTACGTAATCAATTTCATACAAATTAGCTCACCATGAGAAGATAATACTTACAGTTGACTTATAAACTTAAAATTCCTTTCACAGTAAGGTCGCAACAAGTGTTTGAAAAAACCCAAAAATTACCTATTTTTAATTATTCAAGAAGTAACGTTGTCCAACTTAATTAGATCCTTTATATACATAAAGTTTAATAGATTGTAAGTGTCATTTTAAGTTGGTTGAATATAACTGCTTGTGGAATAATTTTGTGCTTTAAACGATATGTATGGAACACTCAGAGCACGAGTACTTGTAAGAATTTATTTATAATTTATGGGAATTTTTAAGAGGCCTATGCTGGAAACCTTCAAAGCCACAATTAGGGGTTGGTTTAATTCGGATGTCATTTGAAAAAAAAAAGATAATAATACGTTAAAAACTACAGAATATTAGAATGATGTACTTTGATTAGAATATTGAATTTTCATTCAAAACTCTAACTAAATAAATAACAAAATAAGGTCCAAATTAAGACTAAGATCCGATTTGATTAATTAAGTAAACAAAGAAATAACTCCTAACTAAGTCAAATTAAAGATATTACCATAAAAAATGAGTTCTCTTGAATTATTTTGAAGAATTTAATATTGATAAATGTAATCAAATTTTTAAGGTTTATTTAACTGCGTTCTTAACTTGATTTCGCGTCGAGCAACGGAGACATCAATACGGGACGAGTCGTGCGAGTGAGTGAGACGCAAGTACCCAGGGTCACCAGCAGTAATTGTCGCTTTAGTAAAGTAACAAGATATACTTCGGACCCAATCCTGGGTCTGGCATCAGTCATAATGAAGTTAAAAAGATAGAATAGTAGGTACGAGGGTGAAAATTGTGTACTTGAAGAAAATATCATTTGCACGTACGTAACGATCAAAACTACCTATAACGGAGTCACGAATCCTTTCATGCGGAATTTATATTGCGTAATAAAGGCGTAATAATTCTGTGGACCGCCAAGTCCCTTCATGAGAGTACCTACTTATATATCTAAGAGTTCAGCAAAAAATGTAAACCCTTATAGAAAATGCTTGGTGTCTGTTTGTCTGTGGTATAGCTCAAAAACGGCTAAGGCACATTGAGCTTATTTGATTTGGCTCGGATCTGCATTGCATATAGGAATCACAGAAAAATATGGAAGTTGCACCAGCTGAATCATGTCTACGAAAATACTTAATGCACTCAGGTGAATTAAGTATATAGCACTGAATTTTTTTGGTTTGTAAAACTTTATCACACATAATAACAACCGAATTACTAAATTTAAAAAAATATATACAGGATGACTTTTAACCTAACCCCAATAATTTAGTATTTTGTAGAAGAATACAAACTGGTTTTATTAAAACCATTCAAAATCATATTCATAATTATTTTTTAAAGTTGGAGCCCTTTGAAGATTTTCGTAAAATCCAAAGAAATCATGGTGACCCGAAAAGATGAGATAATTAGATCGCGCTAAGCTATTCTTATTATTGATCTCACTATTTTGGACTATTTTTAACTTTTTCTGTATCGGAATGGCTAGGATAACCATACATTTTATTTTCAAGTTACATTTTTTAATTATATTTTGACTTTTAATTTTAATTGTTTTTACATTTAAATTGTGTTTTACTAACGTTTCTTAATAACCTCTAAAATTATGGGGGTTTGTTTGAAAGTCAACCTGTATATAAAAAGTAATACAAATACAATCCGATACAAAATTCCTTTGACTGACAAATTGATCAACTAACTTGACTAGCAAATAGTTAAAATGTTATTTGCACCCAGTCAAATGTTATTTCTTTGTATTTAATTTTTTATGTTTTATGCGGCTCAAAGATATCACAGATAAACCGTGGAGTTTTCGTGATGTTGTTTTATTATTACTTAAATTATGTACAAAACCTGTTTTAGATAAATAAATTTAAAACAATATCAACGCCTAGAACAATCGGCTGGTAGGAATATGATATTTGAGCTGTAGGTTCCTTGTGGGACGTAAGCAACTGCTAAGAAGATATTCAAGGAAAATCTTATCGTACAGTTCATAATTTTCTTTTTCGTTTTCACTTAAAACGCAAATTCAGCTCCAAATAAATTCTATGTGAGGTCAAAATTTTATTTAGCAAAAACTGTTATCCATCTGATACTTATCACTACCAAACCTATTTATGAATTTTACCGTATAAATTAATGTCAACTTTTAAAGTCTTGTATTTTTATCAGCTTTGTTTCTTAACATACAAAAAATTATCGTGAAGGCTTCTATCTTCGTGAATGCAAAAAAGAGTAGCATTGTTTAATTTGTATTTTTTATTTATTTTGAATTATTATTGTGTCTTGTGTATGTATGTGCTATGATTAATTGAAAAAGGCGTTACCTTGCGGAAGTCCATCACTAAGTTACGGATATATGAATATAATTTGCAATATTCCGCTAAACAATTCTTGTCATGCTATTCAAAATGCAGAGTCGTGCACCGCCCGCCCGCCCGCAGCAAGGTTGCTGCGGAGAAACCGAGCTAGCAACACATCCCGAGGATGCCTCGTTCAGAGGCGAAACACGTGTCGATAAATTTTCTCGTTTGTTATTTAAGATTGCTTTGCTTGTATTGCTTGTTTGTTGCATGTTTTTATGCGGGCGGGCGGGCGGTGCACGAGTCTGCATTTTGAATAGCATGACAAGAATTGTTTAGCGGAATATCGCAAATTATATTCATATATCCTTTACTTATGTATGTAGTATTTAACGTTTCTACAAATAATTTTAATGTCTAGCGTAAGAGAAATATCTGATAGGCAGTATACTTTTATGTAAATAATAAATAAATAAATGGAAAACTTTTCGAGTTTTCACAACTTTCCAACACTATGTATGTTACCATATAATATCTCAATAAAACTTGAAACCGTAATGGAACCGAAAATGAATTGAAAGTTTACAGCTCTCTCCAACAAGTCAATTCTGTATTAAGCTTTTGTCGTCAGCATATTTCGTCAAACATAAACGTTACATTGTATGACAATACCGCCAGTGTTCCATACAAAGTCATACAGATTTGCAAACAAAGCCACGACATCAGAGAGCAACAAAACAGCACGTAATGCCTAGAGTTTAGGAGTAGTTTTACATGCACAGGTAACTTTGTAGATCTATACAATGTCCAAAGCACCAGTTTCTACTGTCAAGAGTTCGAACGACCTCGAGATGTCCGGGAAAATCACCAGCTTAAAACAAAATTGGACCGCCGATGTTACGAAAAGTACTTTGTAACAAATCGTAATTTTGGTGAAAATGTTGAAACCTCGAATTGAAAACGGAAGTAACGGAACGGATCAAGTTGTAACGGAAATTGTAGAGCTCAACGTTTTCGGCTTCATCAATGATTGAGACAAACGATCGGCCCAGATTATTTACGTGACATTTCCGATCTGTAAAATCACATACTTGTTAGGTCTCTGACAATCGAAAAGAATACATACACAAATACTCACTCCTGTCCCTCTTGGGGGGTAGGCAGATCACAGGTCTCTATTTGCTACGATCCTGACACACTTCGTCCGCCTCTTCCACAGCTAAGGATTAGATATATAAACTGCATACTTATTTTTTTGTTTGCTTTTGTTCTCTGTAAGCCATATGATACCCACAACATCGATTAATAGAGGTATATTCACCATTTGAATTGCTGTTATAAATAAGAGTAGAAAGTTTAAAAATCTTTGTTTAACAATTATTAAGTTAGTTTTGCAAAATTAAGCTGCAACTTAAAATAAATTGAATTGTAAACATGAAATACCAAAAACCTTATAACATTTACTGCTGCATTTGATTGCACCTGTTCAAAACCATGTTTTAAGATTTTGTGTTTTTGTTGCTGCATTTTAGCATAAAATAGCTTGAAATCCTGTCACACACAAACATTAGCCAAGCTTTTACCGAACAGCGGAGAGATAGCTGAATAATTTTACGCAGATTTCGTATTTTTCATGTGTTTTTGCGTGAATAGTAATGCGAGAAGCGAATTAAATATTTGAAGCGAAAAATATTGGAAATATTAATGGAGAGGCACGATCCCTGGTTTTCGGTAGGCAATTCGATTTTCATTTTTGTCTACTTCAGTTTCTCTCATATTTTTAGGATTCCGTACCTCAAGAGGAAAAAACGGAGTCTTTATAGGGTCACTTTGTTATCCGTCTGTCTGTCAAGACTCTCTATCTCGGGAATTTTGTCGGCATATTTCTTCGAAGAGTTGTTAAGTACGGTCAGTAGTTATTTATATAAAATATAGTTTTATATTCATATCTGTTTTGGGATTAAAACAGTCTTTGTTTGTTGTTTTACTTAGAAAGATACTTTCGGCCTATGTGTTTTGTGCCACATTTTCTTGTCCATATATTTTCGGTCAGCAAAATACACAAAATATTTTAGCGAAATAAATTGCCAACAGGGTGTCAGACGTGTTTTAGAGTGTGGGCTGTCACCATAACATGCAACACTTGTAACCCCTCTTTTTACCGACGATTCCTCGCGAAATGTCTTATCGCCGTTAATACTGTACATCAATTCCGTAGAAGTAGAAGAAGCAAAAGAGGTTTGTCAGGATCGTAGTAGATGGAAATCTGAGAGACGGGGGCGATAGTATATGTATGTATCAATTCCGTAAAACTAAATGGTGCATGCTCGACACGAAGGATTCAGAACCCGGGTGTCAAGATTGTGAGTAGGACGTCGTACCTACTGAGCTACCGCTCCCAAATTGTCAACAAACAAAGAAACCCGGTCGAGCGTGAGTAGGATTCATTTTATAGACTTTAATAGACTTCAATGATTTGAAAAAAATAACAAACTTATTAGTACCTTGAAAATGTATAAAACAAAACTGCAAAATTAAGTTGGTCGAGTATTCGGATACGTAACCCTAAACCTATATTAAAAATGAGGGTTTTCAGTATTTGTTGTTTAAATACAGTATTTGTTGTTTAAATACAGTATTTGTTGTTTAAATACAGTATATGCACATAATATACATGAAATTCCGAATGCCTAGTTAGTTTACTTTTTGGAATAGATAAACCTCGTAACTAAGATGGTCTAAAACTGACAACTTTGATGGCCCCCATATTTTTACTTTTAGAGATAAAAAAAATTATATGCATATACTATAAGGTCCTACAATTCAAAGTGAAAAAAAATTGCCAGATGATAGAGTATCCCTAGTAGACCATTTATTTATTTATTTCCAGTTAGAAAAACAACATTTTTTACAAGTAATTCAGAACCATGAAACCATGTTTGGTTTGTCTTGGTCCTGGAGTCGACGAAACAAAAGAATTAATTATAATCTAGATTCTAGGTAGCGAGATAAATGCACTTACAAAAATACTTACATAATAAAAAAAAAAATGTTTACACTAACAAATTCAGACAGAAAAACATGTCTTATTAAGATGCATACAAGGTCTATACTAGCTTGGCAAAGTTGTTACACGGTTATCTGGGGGTTTATACAATTACTAATAGCATAGACATAAGAGCTATTATCGAATACCTTAGCTTCCTAGGATAGTTTGCATAACTGTGGCTTTGTACTTGTAGTTACTGATTTTAATACACAGGTTGCTCCATATTTCGACGGTGCGATAATGAATAAATAGTAAGTAAATCATTCAGGGATAAGAGTTAGAAAGTACTTCTTTAATATAAACGAGTGATTTTTTAAATTTATTTTTTTTTTTATTTCGGGAGGTAAGTTATTGATTAGGCGCGGTATTATAAATTTTGGGGTTCTTTTGCCGTAAAAATTGTGGTATGACGTAGTTTTAAGGTTTTTATTTGTAACATTTCGTGTTATTGTGTTATGTTCTACTTTATGTTGTATCTCTGAGCAGAAATATTGTTCTATAAGTAGAATAAGTTTAATTTTTTCATGAACCGAAAGTATCTTGCAGTATTTGAATATACAGTTTGGATTTTTCATATTTATTCCAATTTTAGATGGCGTAATTAGTTTCAACATTCTTCCTTGAATCCTATGTATTTTTTATAGGTATGAGGGGAAAGTTCTTCCATAACTGGTTAGGCCGTATGAAATAATACTCTCAGCTAAGGCTTTGTGCATTTTTAATAGAATTTGAAATGGAACTCTGTTTTTTATTATATAAAATTTGGCCATAATCGCTCGTAACTTTTTGCATACTTTTTCGATATGTTTGCTCCAGTTAAACCTGTTGTCTATAACTAGCCCTAGGTAAGTTTGCTTCTCTACCTGTTCTATTTGTTCACACTCACAACTGTTATTAAAACATTTGTTAGAATGAAGGCATTTGTGACTGTGAGCTAATACACGTATATTTTCAGCAGTGGTTTTGTTATGGCTAGAGTGAATATGCATTAGTTTAGTTTTATCTGCATTTAGAGCTAGACCATTGTCGTGAGACCATTGACAGATCCTCGTGAAATCTGCTTGTATATTCTTCAAAGCTTTGTTGATATTTCTATCTGCTTCTACCAGGCATGTGTCATCGGCATACTGATAAATTTGACAATCTTTTATAATATTGTTAAGATCGTTAACGTACGCTAAATAATGTAAAGGTCCTAGAACCGATGCCTGGGCTGTACTTTCGGTGACTTTAACTTCGTCTCTGAGAACAGAGCCTATTTTAACTTTATAGATTCTGTTCTCAAGATAGTTCTTGCACCACATAAGCAAGGGACCTCTGATTCCGGTGTTTTCTAATTTTTTTATCAGCGTGTCATGTCTTAATGTATCAAACGCCTTGCTGTAATCAATAAATACGAGTAGTACATGTTTTTTATCATCAAGTAAATTGTTAACATCGTCAGTAAATTTAGAAAGCAGTAGTGAGGTGCTCTTTTTTGGTTGAAAACCATATTGTTTATTAGCGAGCACTCTATGAGCTTCCTAGAAGCGATGTATTTGGTCACTAACAAATTTTTCAAAGATTTTGTCAATCGCTGGTAGAATTGTTATTTGGCGATATTTAGAGCTGTCACAATGTTCACCTTTACCTTTATAAATAGGTCTAACTACACCATTCTTTAGATCATCCGGATAGATACCAGTTGATATACTAGTATTAATAAGTCGCGTTATAGTACTCGTAATTTTATCTGCGATCAGTTTAATATGAGACGCTCTAATGCCGTCCATACCCGGTGCTTTGTTTTGTTTTAATTGTTTAATTTGTTTATTTATTTGGTTATCAGTGGCTTTATGAAAAAGTATTGTTTTATCTAGGGGTTGGATGTAGCTAGCTTTGTCTAGAATTGGTACTTTGAATTTTGGTAAAATGTCTTGTATATTTTTCTTGAACTCATTTGCAAAATTATTCACTATGTCAGCTATATTACCAGTATTTTTAAATGATTTTAAGATTATATCATCAATAGTGGAAACAGACTTTCCAGAAATCATGTTCAGAATCTGCCATAATTTTCGCGGGTCATCTTTGTTATAGATTATCTGGTTTTTGTAATACGTATTTTTAGCTTTTTCTATTATTTTGTTAGTTTTATTTCTTTGTTTATTGTACTCGATTCTTAAAATCATGTTGCCTGGATCTTTTTTCCAGGTACAAAATAATTCATACCTTATACGACAATTATTAATAACCTTTTTCATGAGCCAGTTTTCTTTGTTACGTTTAGAATCAGATATTTTACAATGGTATTGGGCTTTTTCTAAACATTGAAGTAATTTATTTTTAGTGTAGTCATATATTTGTATAGGACACTGCATATTATCTATAGGTTTCCAATCAACATCATTTAGGATATTATCCAACTTTTTTGTATTACATCGCGTCACAAGAGTAGGAGCAGCCTGTATACAAGACGGAGTGCGGATCGTAGTGACCGTCACCCTATGATCTGCCAGTACAGTGCAGAGCGCAGCCGTGAAGACGTCTCGATTGCGGGATCTTACAAACATATGATCAATACAGCTTTTAGTAACAACATTTTTTCTAATGTCTATTCGGGTATAATCTGAGATCCCGCACTCAAGACCACACGAGTGTAACATGTTCATGTATGAGTTCTTGGTAGTGTCATCTGTTTTTAGGTCGATATTCATATCGCCTAAGCACACTAAGTCAAAATCAGGTAGTGAAGTGATAGTGTTACCGAGCTCGCGAATAAACAAATGCTTATCTTTTTTAGGTGGCCGATAGACGGCACATAATTTTACAGAGTATTTAGCGGGTGTTGTAAGCATACCAGTTAGGGATTCAAAGTGCAAAGTCGGCGTTTTAGTTATCGTAAATTTATGTTTTTTTAGGCTGTAGATTATTATGCCACCGCCTTTTTGAGTCTGCCGTAGCTTTGTATACATACTATAGCCATCCATGTTATAGAGGAGACTAATATTATCTTTTATATTGCACTCGGTAACAACTACGACATCAATTCTATTTTTAGATTCTAGGACAATCTGTTCTAGTGTATGAAAGTTTTTTAGCATAGATCTAATGTTAACATGCAAAAATACTAAATCATGCGATTTTCTATTAGGTATTTGCAATGAGTATTGCTTATAATCACTACACTCATAGGATTCGGTAATATAACCCTTAAGGTCAATCATTTTGAAATAATAAAAGGAAGTGTATTTATTTTATTTAAACAGAAACAAAAAGTTCAAAAAGATGCAAATTTAGAGGAAAGTCGTTCTCTCCAGAAGGTTTTTAATATCTTTTTCACATCTAATCTGAATCACCTTTTGTTTATCTTCTTTCCTTACAAGTACTTTCCCGTCCTTACACCAAATATACCTAAAACTGACACTAAGCTCATGTTTAGCTCTTCCAAGGAGATACTTATTGGATGGAGTGAGAGCTTCACGGATGTGTACGCGGCGAACACCAATAACTTCATCAGCGGCGGGTAGAAAGTCAGCCACGATCGGTTCGAGGATTCCTCTTTCAGCTCCAGAAGAATCAGCGCAGGTTCACCCTTGCGTGCAGGTAGACGTTTGAGGACACTCACGTCATCAGGATTGGTCTTGATTTTCAGGCTTATCTTTTTGATAAGTTCGGATAGATTTTCGTTTTCTTTTTGCGGTATGCCAGCAATTTCAATTTGTTTATGAAGTTGTAATGTTCAAATTCATTAACCCTCTGTTCGAGAGCCACGATTCTAGTTTCCTGATTTTGGTTATGATTTTTATGAGCAATATGTTTTCTTTCTAAGTCTTGAAATTTTTCGGTAAGACCCTCCAGTTTATCACCAAAATCATCCACCTTATCACTACACATTTGCAATGAATTTGCTAGAATTTGCAGTTGATTTCTTAGCATTTTGTTCAGTTCTTTGGTAATATCCTGAAGCATCTTCTTTATGTCCACGGCCGGTATTACTGAAGGCAGGATAATCTCCTCTTCCTCATCGTTGTCCTCATCGTCGTCAGGAACTATGAAGGAGCTGTTGTGCTTGCCTTGTTTTTGGATAATAATTCGCTGATTACATATCAATCAACAAACAATGAACAAGAAAACCAGGTTAATTCTTTCGTACTACTGGAAACTGATCTAGATGAGGTACATAACGTGCTCATGAACCTTAAGTCGGAGAGTGCCCCTGGATATGATAGTATACCTACTAATTTTCTGAAGATGGCCAAGCACGAAATATTACCTATTCTTTGCCACTTAACAAATCTATGTTTTTCACAGGGTACATTTCCATATATTCTAAAAAAATCTATCATAACACCAGTGTACAAGAGTGGGGAGAAGGACGATGTCAATAATTATAGACCAATATCGATATTACCATCCATTTCTAAAATTCTAGAAAAGCTTTTGAATACGAGACTTATTAAGTACCTAAACAAATACAATTTACTATCTGATGCCCAGTACGGTTTTAGAAATGGAAGGTCCACAGAAGATGCCGTGACATCTCTAACTACCCACATTATAGAGAAGGTAGATGATGGTAAAAAATGTCTAGCTGTATTTTTAGACTTAAAAAAGGCTTTTGACACAGTCTGTATCCCCATTCTTGTGCAAAAGTTGGAGAAAATTGGCATAAGGGACACTGCACTAAAACTATTTAAAGACTACCTAAGTGACAGGAGACAAAAAGTCAAAATAGGTCAATCTATCAGCAAAGATGCAGAAATAACTTACGGCGTCCCGCAAGGGAGCGTGTTGGGTCCTACATTATTCCTTGTGTATATAAATCAATTGTGCAGTATGAACATTAAGCACGCAAAAGTTATCTCCTACGCTGATGATACTGCAGTAGTATTTTCAAACACAACCTGGGACTCAACTCTAAAGAGTGCAGAATCTGGACTTTCAAAAATGTCACATTGGCTAAACTTAAACTTGCTCACTCTTAACGCGCTGAAGACCAACTTTATCTGTTTTACTAAATATAATCGAACCCAACACCCCGATAACACTAAAATCAAAATTCATAACTGTACAAATGACCATCTAAACTGTAATTGCCCTGCTATTGTTAAGATTTCCAAAACTAAATACTTAGGCGTAATGATAGACCAGCGACTATCCTGGTTCCCACAAATTGAAATACTGAGTTCTCGAGTAAGAAGGTTAATTTGGATCTTCAAAATGCTTAGACATATAGCTACCCCTTCACTCCTCAATCAAATATACATAGCCCTTGTGCAATCTGTACTTAACTATTGCATACCAACTTGGGGAGGAGCTGCAAAATCTAAATTTATCGAATTGGAGAGAGCCCAAAGAGCATTATTAAAGGTTATGTATTTTAAACCCTACAGATACCCAACAGATAATTTATATTCTTTTTGCGATCTCTTGTCCATAAGAAAATTGTATATTGCAAATGCAGTGCTAAAAAAGCATAAAAATTCTGTTTTCGACCCACATTTTTCAAAAAAGAGAAAAAGAGGCAACATTATTAAACTTCCATTTTACAAATCTACTTTTGCACGCAGACAATTTAACTATCAGTCAGCTTATATATACAACGAGATAAACAGAAGTCTAGGTATATGTACAAAAAATAACTTTGAATGCATAAAGCAAACAACATTATTATTAAAAACAAAGAGCTACGAAGAGGCTGAAAACCTAATTTACCAAATTACTTAGAAATAAAATTAACTAGTATGTAGTATGTAGATAAAGAAATATAAAAATAAAATATACAAACAAACAAACACACACACACGCACACACCCTCTCCCTCTCACCCTCATACACATCCTAACACACACACACACACACACATACACCCTCTCACACACCCTTCCATAGCACTGACGCATGCTGCATGTTATTTTTCTTTTATTATACTTTTATTATGTACTAAAATCAATTTTTGTAAATTATTCTAAACAGTATTTTAAAACCAAAGCTGTGGGCTGAAGGAGCGGAGTCTTCTGTTACAGGTATTTATTACTTAAAAGAAGGCTCCAGTTGTAATTGTAATTAAGAAAATATTTGGTTACCACAATAAACATTTTTGATTTTTTTTTTTTTTTTTTTTTGTTGACATACGTCGCAAACCCACTCCAGACTAGTCGCCGCGCGTAGTGCAGCGATTTGCTTATTGGTGAGGTTGGTACACTGAATACTGGCATGCACAAACTTCCCGCACTTCCTGCACTTGAGTCCTGGACTCCTTTTTGTAATCGTTTTGGTACATTTTTCACAATTAGGCATGTTGAGGGTAGATTGATACTTTTTTTAAGCGCACCAAACATATGAGCTACCAGAGCGAGTAGCGATCGATGACTGATTACCATATTCCTCCGAAAACAAAAATCTTTTTTTTACTTTTCTATAGAAATTTTGTCAGCTGATTCAACCACTTTGTACTGGGAAGTGAAAAATTTTCACTTATTATTGTAAGACCTTGTATGTATATTTGTTTCCACTCTATGTACTTGATAAGTTCAAAACAATAAAACCAAGCACACTGTAGCAAGAAAAAAAATTTCGGCCCCTTTTTTGTCTTGGGATGGGACCCCTTAAATAATTATTTCATTTAATTTTTCATTCAATGTTCGGTTTTGGTTTGAATCAACATTCTTCATTCGAGTAACATATCCAAATGTGAGGTCTATAACACATTCCGTCTGCAAGCTAGAGACCCGTGACATACTCGGACGGACAAACAGTAGCGCGACATTAATAAGTCTCCGTGTTACCCTTCAGCCCTGTCAACCCTAAATAATGTTTCCCTGACAGATAAGTAACCAGAAAAACCTTTCCCCCTAACCATAATGTAACTTGTAGGTACTATTTGCCAACACAAACAGAGCTCAGGAAGAAGAGGGCATGTAATCAGATTCAAGTGTACTGGCTCACTGTAAACAAGGCTCGACTCAAGCGCCTCTTACTGAAATGAACTTGCTCTCTACATTTTTGCTAACTGCTACGAATTTAGAGGCCTTAGTTAATCTAAAATCGTCTCTATTAGTTGGTAATAACAGTTCGGACTTTGGTCAAGAATTCGTGGTAATTTACAGTGGAAAATTCTTTAAGCGGAATAGATCTTTATGCTTACTCAGAAACTTCAATGCCTGTGCTGAATAGAAATAGCAATCTGTATAAACCGCTATTTCACTGAATACCTAGGCATTCTATAGAATTCCTTAATCTTACAGGCAATGTATAAAATATAATTTATTCCATAGTTTCCCTAGGTGATCTATACAATACCGAATGTACAGCTGACAAACTGTTAATAATATAGATGCGGTTGATGGGAGGGCGCGCGTGAATATTCGCGTGATATATATTAGGCTTTAGTTAGGGATTACTACAGGGATTGCCTTACTCTGTTCTGCTTTACTTAGATTCGGGAGAATTTATTATCACAAGGAACCTAACACGCTCCTCCTGGCTTTAATCGTCGTTGCACCTTTTATTGACTTTTTTGTTGAAAAACTCAAATTGCCTATAATAACTTTAATAAAACTGATTTGGAGGATATAAAAAACTTTTTATTTGTCCATCTTTTGTACTCAACCTGATCTCTTACTTGCATTATATAAAATACTTAGCTACGAGATATTATATTACCTATGTAATGCATGTATGCTCTGATGAACCCAGTACTATATAAAATAACTAGGTTTTCTATACAATGACTGAATTAAATACTTTGGCGGTCACAGACATTAACACCTAACGAGATAAAAATTGATAAAAGCATTACCTAAACTAAAATGATTATTATACTTACTTATTATATTATTGTACTTATGTATCTGTTAACAAATCAATCATCAGATAGATTGGATTATGTATCTTTGAGTTGATTGCCAACTGGTTGCCAAACATCGAAAACAGATATACTATCGAATTCTGATTTATCTAAGGATACGTTCGTTCCAAAAGTGACGTCACAGTTCGTGAACAGTTCAATACACACTGAAGGCGATTTTGAAAGTTCATTTTTTATCTATGTTTTTAGTGTTTGGCAACCAGTTGGCAACCGAAAATAGGTTCGCTAGTCATTTATTTTTAGAATACAGCGTTGTTCTGTGATACCTACCCGTTTCCATCGATCACGTCAGATGATCTCTGGATCATCTTAAATCCCTTCTTGGATGATGTTTGCGTCATCCAAGAAGCCTACAGTGTAAAAATTGCACGTTCCAAAGTCAAGCCGTTTGTTTGCCTTAGCTGTTGATAATTCAACCAGTCATAGAATATCTTTTATGTGTAGTAATTTTTGCTTGTATCTTGCTTATTTGATGACTAGTCTTTTACCCACGCTTATTCAATTTTCGACTTAGGCGTTATTTTATCAACACCCCTTTTAGCCTTTATGTTGACTAAGGTACTACGACCGATATACGATCTACGACCTTGGTATTAAAGAAAACACTACTAAGGAAAACCGCATACAAATCTGTTGAGTAATTCTCGAGTTAAAACGGAACATACAAACATATAGACAAATGGTAGTTTGCAACCAGTGCAATAATAATTACCCATCTCATTTAAAATTTCAAAAACATCTTCATTGTACAAACACGAATTTTTCACTACTTTATTATTCGTATAGACATAGATAGTTAAACTAGCAATATGTATAATCACCTGCCACGTAATATTAAGGCTGCACATGAGGTCAGATTAAGCACCTCACTTTGCATCAATCAGAACTGAACTGTACGACGTTCCCTTTTAGTAGAAAATAGCGTGCTCTCAGCCGTGGCTGTTACGACCACTAAGAAACGTGGGCCCACAAAAATCTGCGTTTTTATTTAGTAACTCTGCTTCTAGATGCATTTGTTGAAATATTCTTAGACGAGCTGACTATATATGTCATTTGTTAAGATATTTTTAATACAAATTTCAAGGCTGTATGATTTAAGGATGTTCCTTTATCACTCAAAAAAACATGAAATTTAGAGGTAGTTTCGTAATTTTTTTCTATTGAGCGAACTTAAAGATTTTGCGTTTTTTCTAAGATCATACCACATAGTCTACTGTCTAAATTATTTTTACTATACCGATTAACCAAGTTACACAATGTGATATGCTCATTTGAAGTTGGGCATCTAGCCTTATACGGACCCTTAACAGGGCCGTATTTTAAGGTGTGGAGGCCCCTGGGCAAAGAACGAAGTAAGGTGGGTGGAAAAAATTTTGTGTTTTAACATTATTCTTTGAATTATTATACGGTATATAAACTAGTATACAGTTATAGTTACATTACATAGAAAAGTAAGATTAAAAAAAATAGTTCTCACGGACAAAGCCAATACAAATAGAAAAAAACAAACAGCGTGAGCCCTAACATCTTTGTACAATTTATACTTACTGTATTTTAATGTATGATTAGTTAAAAATATATATAGGGCGAGTTATTTATTCGAAAAAACAATAAGTGTACAACATTAAAAACTTGTGGAGGCCCCTCTAGTGTGGGGGCCCCGGGCTTCAGCCCCGTTTGCCCTCCCCTAAATCCGGCGCTGACCCTTAAGAAAGCCATTCATAAATTTATAATAAAGGTAGAAAACTTTTAGCAATGATTTCTGACCGCCTGTGTGGTCTAGTGATTGGAGTACTCAACAACGAGACCAGAGTCGTGGGTTTAAATCCCATGGTAGCACATTTATGTTCGATCTCCAGGATTTGGTTGGGGGCCGTCCATATATTACGTCATTCTAAATTAGGGGGCGGGTTGGTCTGCGGATGACGGTAAATGATATATGGGGGGGGGTGTTTCGAAATTGACGTCATTCTTATTTATTTATTTATAGTTTATTTTTCACGTACAAAAAGATTATTTCTAAAAAGAAATTTCTTCCAGCACACCTAGTAAAATACTAGCTGCCCGCCCCGGCTTCGCCCGTGGTACTTACATGTATTATACATATAAACCTTCTTTAAGAATCAGTCTATCTATTTAAAAAAACCGCATCAATATCCGTTGCGTAGTTTTAAAGATCTAAGCATACATAGGGACAGACAGCGAAAGCGACTTTGTTTTATACTATGTATTGATAATAAACACAATACTTAAATAATAACTACAACATTACATAATTAATAAAAGTACATATTAATACTATACTTACACTTAAATACATGTCTCATACTAAGGAAAGATAATGTTCTTGTGATATTTTGCAAGTATTTAATGGTATTAATTATTGAACTCATTATTTATTTATTTATTACAAGGTCAAGGCATGTCTACATTATTTTTTTAAACTATAAATAACATCGTACCTATAAAAACCAAGTGTTTTAATCATATAATACCCTATTTTTCTCAAATCTGCAATGTTTTATTTTGTCAAACTAGTAATGACGTCAATTTTGGGAGAAGGGGGGGGTCATTAAGAAATGACGATAGTATGTTTATAGGGGGGGGGGGGTCTAAAATCTGAAAAAATCGATGACGTAATTTATGGACGGCCCCTTGGCACATTAAGCTGTATATCCACATTTATGGCTGAAATACGACGATAGGGCTTGCCATTGCCACCCGTCACGTTGGGACGTAATAATCGTCGGTGAAACGTGGTTGTACAAACGCAGAATATGATTTTTTTTCATCCACTCGAGAACACCTCTGACACCCCTCGGGGATTCATGTCGTGATAGTATATCATTTCAAAGTTCCTCGACGGATTATTGTACGGCGCTTAGCCCTCGTACCAGATTTGAAACTTTGATTTGTTTGCAACACGGATACGTGAAATAAGCTTCTCTCTACTTTTCAGGAAACAAGGAACGGCATTATTACCTTCTTCAGATCTCTGCTCATAAAAAGACTTTTTATATTTCTTTGATTGAAAACCGTTTCTGTTCCATTGTAAGTCCACGCGATTTCTTTGTCCGTAGAATAAGAATGCAGCCGTTTTGAATAACAAATTTTATGACTACTTCTACTTATAGATATATCGTCCTTGAGGGGGTATCAGAAGTTTTTTCGAGTGTAGACTTTAAAATAAATAAAGAAAAAAAAAAGGTATTTATTTCCAAATCATAATAAAGTACAATTAACAAAAGACACATAAAACGCAATAACATAAACAGTACCTATTTAAACTAATACCAATGAGTATACATAACAAAAAAACATAATTAAACTGTTAAATTAGAAAATAAACTATAAAGATTATTTAGTTTTAATTTTATATCAATTTAGTTATAACTTGGTGGTAGATCTGATGCCGGGCTCGACTGTGGAGGTACCACCATCTTACTCGCAAATCCTCTCGAAGTTATTCGGGGAAGAGTAAGAGAACAGCCCTCAGGCAAAAAAACCAGGCGGCCCACCATTACCTGGGACCAATGGATGGCGGTATATCCATCCCCAATTGCCGGGCCTTATATAAAACAGACTAGTGACGGGCAGTGGCGTCACTGGTGCAAGGGTTTCGGCACCGCGCTCACCAACCCGCCTGCCTACCGTGTGTGAGTATGGGCATTTCTTCCAGGAGGACCGCCAAGAGTGGCGAAATCCTGGAAAGGCAGTGGACGAAACAGGCTGATGGATGGATGGAGTTATAACTGGCCCTTAATGATATAACTTGCTAAATATTTCCGTCCCCCCTGTTCTCCCAGGTTTCTAACGGTAAAATATAGATTTTTGATGAGTGATTTTCGTAAATACTTGATTTCATAATGTTCTGGCAAACGGTGGCATGGTCAACATTAGCCGTCAGATAGATAGACACTATACTAATTTGAACGGCGCTGTTTTTCATCATGTTCCATAGATAGACATTATATTTAAAACTAGCCTTTGCCAGCGGCTCCGCCCGCGTTTATTCAATCTCTGCCCCAGTTACGGCTTATGAACGCCCCCTTATATGTAGACCAGGGTCACTACGATGATAATTGAAAAGCCGCATCCAAATCCGTTGGGTGATTCTTGAGTTAAAACGGAACATACAGACACACGAAAATTCTAAAACTTATCGTTTTGGCCTTCTGAAACCGTCTTTAACTTGGCCAAAACCAATAACGTTTAAATAATGCAACTTTTTCTAGGTTTCTTGTATGGGGATCCATAGTTTTTTAATATTATTATTTGTCGTGATAGAGACAGTAGTAAGACGGATTCTATGAAAATTTTAGCTTTCTACCTATTACGGTTGAAGCTGTATACCTCTTTGACAGACGGACAGACAGACAGCGAAGGCTTAGTAATAGGGCCCCATTTAGCATTCTTCGGGTACAGAAAGGAATATATAAATAATTTAAATTCCTAACGCAGAAATTGGAGGCTTTTCTTCATCAAGTCTTTGACGTCAAGAAAACAACATAAATTTTGAACGTCGGACATTTATTTGTCAGCGAAATGAGACAAGTACAACTAAACAAGACATTCTACAAGACAAAAGCCTAATGCTAAGCCACGTCTCTTAAAATTAAATTTGTGTCGACATGAAATGGCGTAACCTAAGTAATCTAAATTAAAAAACTAGCCAAGTGCGAGTCGAGCCTCGCTCTTTCAGGGTTTGGGTCAACATTTTACACATAAAAATAACATAATTTCAGGTCTGTAACTCATTCTTTCTACGAGCTGGAGACCCCTGAAATACAGACAGACAGACAAACAGCAAGGTGGCATAATACGGTTCCGTTTTTTTTTCTTTTGGTACGAACCCCAAAAATATTAACGGTTTCACTTCTTGGAAATATTTTGAGAGATCAGGCTGTAAAATTTAAACCAAAATCCATCATTCATCATCCACTGCCGAACATAGGCCTTTCCAAGATTTCGCCATACTTGAAGAAATGCCCATACTCCCCCACGCTTGGCAGGCGGGTTGGAGAGCGCGGTACCGAAAACCTTCGCAACAGTGACGCCGCTGCCCGTCACCAGTCTGTTTTATATAAGGCCCGGCAATTGGGGATGGATATACCGCCATCCATCGGTCCCAGGCAATGGTGGGCCGCCTGGTTGTGCCAGTTTGAGAGCTGTCCTCTTACTCTCCTCCAAATAACTAGAATACTCGTTCGTATTTTGCATCCATCCAACATTTCAGACTTCTTGTCGTTTAAGTAACTGCTTCTCTCCTTTTTGCCATCGATTTAGTCGCTTAGTATGGCATAACCTCAACCTTTTCTTTCACATCGTCAAAGTATTTTCGTCCAAGTCTTTCCATTCCTTTTTCTTTTCCCCCCTACCTTTCTTTGTATGATTTATTTCATGTAGTATTAAGTGGACGTAAGGTCCAACAAGCCCTGAATAGTACTGATAATAATGAGTCTTTTAGTAAAAGCGCTAAACACACTGGTCTGACTTTATAATTACATCCCAACATTTTCCTTTGGTATATCCTAAGTAAAGTTTTTTTTTGTTTGAGTAAGATGAATACCAAAAAAGTAATTCACCCTCTATAATCTCTTTTGTGAAAGAAAAAGAGTACATATTTGCAGAAACAAATGTCTTTTTGTGCGATTTTTCCCTTTACCGCGTCTGTATTCAGTCCCTCTTTTCCCTGCTGTACCCTCATTCTGTTATTCTCAAAGAAAATTAATTAAGTGCCTTTGTATCGTTGAACGGCACTTTGTACATACTAACATATTCGGCATTTTTGTTTTAAACCTCTTAGCTCTTTGGGGATAGGGTTTTATTTTATTCAATTGAATAAGTTTAAAGCTCAAAGTTATAAAAGTTTTTTTTGCGTTCACTTTTGTAGACTGTAGAAATTTGAAGTATTTAACTAATATTTTTTAGGAATAAATACTTTTATTTGAACCCTCTTAATTCTGATTTTCGGTAAAACAATAGATCGCAATCCAGATCGTGACTTGAATCCATCTTACAGATTAAATAAGTAGTCAGGGAATGAAGACCATTGATTATGATGTTTTTAACATTTCAATATAATTAATTCACAAAATACTGATAGTTTTCCTAGAAAATCAAGCATAAGCCCATTAGAAGTAGAAAAAAAAGAGACGGACACAAGAAAGATCAAAAAAAAATTATACAAATTTAGCTTGTCTCTTGAACTTTTTTATATTGTTTAGTTGAACAAGGTTACCAAAATACCATTCTGTATAAGTGAAAGTAATTGAAAATGATACATGAAACTTTTTTGCATATTTCCCCGAGCAAACCAAAAACCTATTAGTACCAATTCGTTCCATTCCATTGACGGAATATGGGGGCGCAAAAATACAATTACGTATGAGTGACGTCACAATTTCATGATTGGATAACGTCACACTGAGCTGTCACTTGCAGGCCCATTCTACCGATATATTGCAGCCACCTGAATTATATAGGGTTACAACTGCCAAAGGTGAAGACAAATAACCGTCGCAATATGATCTTTAAATAAACTATTTAAGAGATAATACTACGCTAAGACTTTGTCACATTTTGGTATTATTAGAACGAATAGTATGAGGCCATAGACGTACTAAAAAAAGAGGACGGAGTCGCCGCTAAACAACAACTGAAGCATAGCAATGGCGGCGGTTTACAAGTGAGTGAATGGACTTACTATGGTAAATGGGCTTACTATGATGGTAATGTGTGCGTACTGGGCTCGTTCGTACACGAGCGTAGGCTTACTATGGGTGCTTCAGTTTTTAGTTAGGGAAATTCCTTCTGCCTTTCTTTACTACTAAAAAATTCATGATTTAGATTCATACTGATATTGAAACGGCTACTCACGATTTTTAATAGTCAGATATCGCCTGACTGGTTTCACTGTGTTCGTACAGTTTCATCGGAAGCAAACATGGCTACGCGGCGGTTCCCCGTTTGAGTAGCCGTTTCAATATACTTCCGTCTCCTTTGTACTTCCATGTATGGGGCTATTATTTTGTAGCGTTATTCTTATGTTATGTGTTTGTATGCTCGTGATTAACGGAAAAAAATATTACGTGTAAAATTTGCGAGGGAGGAATTTTATCATTGTCTTACTTACGTGGTTTTTCATGGACTCGTTTAATGGCCAGATAGTAATTGTTAAACCAGTATTCGCACTTGTGTCCTATATCCAACTCTATGATCGTCATAACAAAATTCCAATTTTTTCATAGCATCTATGGACATTTCCCAAAAGCACTATAGTTCGTTCTGGAAAACTTCTCATTATGCCTTTTCGAAGTACCACTTTACGGTACCGCTTCAAATGAGCAGTTTATTTTCTTTTTCAGCTGCTTTATTTTCAGCCAGTATTCGGACAAAATTTTATTTATTTCTCTCTTCCCGTATAAAAACAAATGGGAACCGAGTTTTACTGTTTCTATTTACATTTCATTTTACTGCCAAGTCCTTAGGGTCCTCAAAAACGGACTGAACATTTTAAACCCCTTCGTCCAAACTTTACGACTTTTGGTCAAGGAAATAAAAAGCTAACAAAAACACAAAGAAAAGACGAGCTCTAGTTTTGAAAGGTCTTGGATCTTGAATCTGTTCCCAAACAAAAATAAAATAATGGTGAGAAGGAAACAGATCGTTAGCCAAAATATTTCCTTTTGTGGCTCCATAAAGTGAGAATCCTAATACATAACCATTCAAGACCGTTTTTTACGGTTCCTTACCTGCTGCTGTCTGTCCGTTCGAGTATGTCAAGGATCTCTAGCTTGCAGACGGAATGAGTTTCTGACCTGAAATTTGGATATGTTTTGGAGAATGTTGGTCCAAAACCGAATATGATATTTAAAATAAAATTATTTTTATTGACCAATTTGGGGATTTACATGAATAAGGAGCTGATTTTTTTTTTACCCCTGCGTGTGTCTCTGGAACTCATTGAGTAGAGAACGATTATTTATTTTTATATCTTAAAATAAAGAAATGGAGTGCCATCAAGGTAGATAGTTTTAGATCACATTTTTAAGGGCTCTATCTCAAAAACTAACTCGTTAGGAATTTGAATTTTTCTCTACATTATGTGAATAATTATACTCTATTTAAACAACAGATACTGAAAACGTACGTACCCTAATACTCGACCTAATTAATTTTTCAGTTTTGTTTCATACAGTTTAATAAGTTTTTGATAAGTTTGTAAATTTTATTCAAATCATTTAATTCTATTAACTTATCAGAATGGTACGGAACCTTCAGGACGGGAGTCCGAATCGCAATTGGCCTCTTTTTTAAAATAAAAATGGGCTTACGCTTACCATGCCTTATGAAAAGCGTCGGAAAAACCTAGGATGAACGCGCTTGCCCAGAAACTGGGAGAGTGACAGAAGGCGAAGCGTTAAGGTAAAGGCATGTCACCTTTTTAGTACAAAATTTGATAACCCATTTATCAGGTGTTTGTGGTTTTAAGACTAAAGTTTAAGACCTCTATAGTTTAATACGGGCATTAACAAAGTCACTATCTGGCGAAATATAACATTTTGGCAAGAATACACTTTTGTATGTAATCCAGCTTGATGTATTTAAAACAAAATCAATATTCAAATTTTTTGCAAAATGGCGCCTTTTTAGGTATCAGTACCAGATGATAGAGATACTTTGGTCTATAACGAAAAACAACAGAGAAACGGGTTATCAAATTTTGTACCAAAACGGTGGCATGCCTACATGCCTTAATCAGTCTTTCCAGGGAATTCTGCAAAAAATCCAAGGAAATCAGTATCGGATGAATTGCTGATACTAGACCAAAATTTAATAAATTGATGTAGCTTAGGCTTGAAAAAAAACCGGACAAGTGTAAGTCAAAACTACTCAACGGTTTTACTTAAAAACTAGATATCGATGTATTTTACACCTAGCACGATCCAAAATTTAATTTTTCGAACGCTCACGTAATAAATTATGAAATTAACAGTTAATATTTTAACTATTCCTCGTAACAATTCTACGCGGGATTTAATATTCGAATTTATTCTTTGACTTGTGCCAAATGACCCTTCGTGCCAATTTTCAAGAATCACCCTCGGGTGTTAGAGGTGTTCTCAAGTGTTACTGTGAGTATATATACGAACCTGCCCAGCGTGTGTGAGTATCGACATTTATTCCAGGAAAATTGTCAACAGTGGCGAAATCGTGAAAAAGCCTGTGTTGTTGCATGGCAAGCTGCATTGAAAACATGATGATTTCTTATGTATTCAAAATACATTAAGGCAAGGCATTGATACAATTTTAATTTCAAATCGGCACCTTAGGGGAGTGGAGTGAGGGGGACCGCTCGGACTCGCTCCCGTTTGTCAGTAAAATAGAAATCTCTGTTTTAAAAGAGGTTTTCTAAATATCCTTTTCTCTGCTATGAAAATTAGTTAATCAACTAAATCTTTGGTCAAAATGATGTTAATGAAATGCTTAATCTATTATATAAATTTGTAATTACATATTTTTTTTATATTGCTGAGAAAAATGGAAATCCATGTCGCCAAAATTTCGTGGCGTCGCCTTAACATGGCAAAGATTTCAAAAAGCAGTAGAATATTTAAATAAATGACAGAAATCAATTAGGAAAACTGGTCAAGTGGGAGCAGGCCTCGTAGCTTGATGTTTCTGTACTACCGTTTAAAACACAAAGAAAGCAGTTATTGACCACTAACTTGACTTAACACTTACAATCTATTAAACTTAATGTATCTAAAGAGTCTGGAAGTATCGTATAGATTTTCACCGTGAGCCAATTTTTATGAAATGGACTACGTAAATAGCAGTAACTTTTTTGCGTTTTGTTAGATACCTGATCATCTTATTTTCAATTTGATATTATATTATATGGCCCGAAAAGAAGGTTCTTGCTTGACACACGGATATACGAAGGACCATAAAGTAAATCCTGGAACGGTTCCGATTTTTCCTTATATTTTTTATCCTTTGATGTATTTAATGCAAAACCTAAGAAATACAGACAAATGCAAGTAAGAATCGCATTCTGAGGGTTTCGTTCTATTTAATCAAATGAGTTACTCTTAGTTTATACAGGCTTGAAAAATAGTGAACAGTAAGTACTCCCAAACTTATAATGCGCATACGAATTTTCGCCACTGCTCGGCAAAGTTCGTATTTTGATACACTTTCTATACAAACAGTAAGGTCACGTGGTACGTCCGGTCGCTCGGGCATAGATTTCTATGCGCATTATAAGTTTGGGCGTACTGTAAAAACTACTGTTTGAAAAAGGAAGGGCAAAATTAAATGTGACATTTAAGTAACGAAATTGTTCTTTTAAGATACAAAGGTGATCGTTTGAAGTCAGTGTTACTGAAATTTATGAAAGTTTTCTCATTAAAAATATCAAAAAACTGGAACTTAATTTCAGCCGCGACTAACCGTTTAAGCATCCACAAAAAGAAAATTTATAAAAAAATATCATAGCTTTATTTATGATCAGTGTGGAACTTTCTTCGCCAGACCCAAACTTCTCTTTTTTCAGTGTAACGAGTATAAAAGTTTGCATTCATGGTTCATTTACACGAACTCTCCGCGGTTTCCTAATGGCCAGATTCTGCGGTTCTCGTCGAAAAAGTTTCGTCAAAACTTCGGCCTACTGGGTCAGCCGCGTTAAACTTTTCAAGCTTTGGAAAATCTCTATTTTTTAAAGAATTATGCATGTGTTGGTGTAAATAGACTAAGACTATAGGCCTTAAAATGAACCATATAATCTACTAAATTATACTGAATAACAAAGTAAATCAGCGTCTTTAAATCATACGATCATTTGGTATATTTCGTATTCGTAATCATGACTATGGAAAATCCTATCATTTTGAATCTACTCTATAATATCACTAAAAATAAATTTATGCGTATGTTGAGCTATTTGTAAACATTGTCCGTAGCAAAAAGTTGGAGTTGAAAAAAATAAATATAATGATACCAAAAAAAGGCTAAATACAAAGTTTGTGAGTATGGTATTATTAAAACAGATTTTGTATGATATTAAACTCATAGTAGGTATTTCAATTTAGTTGGATTTTCCATAGTAAGGAACTTAGATTTCATTTCGGAATTTAGAGCTAAAAATAAATTTTGCATGAAGTACATTATTTTTAAATTCTTTTCAATATTGTTTTTGGCTTTAGTGATACTTCTTCTGATTTCACACCAAATCTAAAATATCGATTCTTAGCTGTTAATTTTCTTACATATAATATTCTTCCATACAAATGCAAAATGTGATATATACTCTATGAACTGCAGACTGTATCTACAAAACAAATGTCTTTTTTACAAACGTATCTAGCTTATCATACGCATAAAGCTTTGCAAAATAGTAAAGAATAGACTTTTTTTATGCACAAAATTTAAGCGAAAGCCCCGCGCCGTTTTCCTTATTTTTGGTTTTTAAATATAAAGATAAGTTTTAGATATGAATGAGTATAATGTATAAATATTTTATACAATTTACATAGATTTTTAAAAATCACGAGACGTTGCAATAGTAGATTGTTGCATCGAGCAGAAAGTGACTTTTTTTGCACAGAGTGTTAGTTTGGAGCCCAAGCTTCAGTGAGGACTCTAATAACACGAGTGCAATTAAAAGTCACTTTCGCGAGGTTCATAATCTGATTTTATTTCAACTTTCAAATAAAGAAATGAAGTCAAAATAATCCAAAAAATATTTATTTATAAAAATGAATAATTACGTTCGTGTAGTTATTAATATTAAACACTATTCGACAGCTCACTATAAGCCAAAAATACGCTCTTGGAAAATGATTTCACCCGTTTCTCGGTTTTCCAACTGATGAAATTTACATTGATTTTCAAAAACCGTATTATCGGGGCAAAACATTATCTATTCCTTTCATTTTCCACATTTTTTATTTCTTCAGGTGTTAATTTGCCGTCACTATTGCTACTAAAATCCATTTTCAAGAAACACAATCATATTCTCACAAAATATTTATTACGTAAACACGCGGCTATCGATCAAGATTTTTTTTGTATTATGGTTTTACGTCTATTTAATTTAGCCAGTTTCTTTATATTAAATTGTTTGCAGGAATAAAAATAGCGCTGATTGGCGTATGAAATATTATCGGAGCGCTAATTGGGTAGTTCAAAACTAGCTTTCTATACCTATCAACCACTCGAAAAGTTTAGTACTCGATTATGAAAATTACTGGCACGCTAGCTCTAGTTTATTTTTTGTTTATTGTTTACGTTTTCATTCAGTCAGTTTTCTTTATTTAAATACTGACGCGGGACTTCAGTGGTGGCGCGGCAGGAAATTATGTATGCAAATCCATTATTGCATTGTTTTCAGGGCAATCATGGATTTTAATAAATATTTTTCTGCATCACATTACTCTGGAGCAGAAAAGTGACACTTTGTGCACTCTATTTAGGCTAGTAATGCCCAAATTAAAGCAAAGTTGGAAGAAAAAAGTATTATATCCCTCCCCAAGGTTACCTTTGAATCTAATGAACTAATTCTAAAATCTAAATCGGTGTGGTTGATGGTCCTGCACGAACTCTTCGCGATCTTCCGCCGATCAGGCGCCAGTCACCACCATACTCTTTACTAAAATAAAGCCAAACGGCATCGGTATGTTAACACAATTGATCTAGTGAAGGGAAGCTGAAGCTTATCATCGTCGCTAATTACTTTCGTTCTTACGTCTGCAGTGATGAGGCAGTGGGGTAGCTCGTGGGCCACAGTCTCTTCCTCATTCATACACCCCCGACACAGCTATCTGTGGCACCCGTAGTATACAGATGTTTATTTAGGTTACAGTTTCTGTTTAATGTTGTTATTATTATACTTACCATGTATTTTTTGACAGTACGGTTTCATTTCAAAAGGGCGAAGGGTGAACATTT
Organism: Ypsolopha scabrella; assembly: GCA_910592155.1. NCBI lineage: Eukaryota > Metazoa > Arthropoda > Insecta > Lepidoptera > Ypsolophidae > Ypsolopha > Ypsolopha scabrella. Next base: position 7,677,374 of record OU342968.1, on the reverse strand, counting down.
TAAAAGGGAAACCGGACAAAAATATCGTCTTACTCAGAAAACCAACCAAGGAAAACATGAAATTTTTTGTGGTTTGTAACTCCCGTCAGCCAAGTGTATTTGTCGTACGTATTGAGGTGGATGCCATTTCTTAAGCAAGCCGATGGAAATCGTGTTATATGTATTCTTCGCTACTGGTGCCTAGTCAACCTATAGTTTATTTAGAGTACCATCATTTTTGTCATATGGCAGTTGGTATACTCTGGCCACAGTCTGTTTTGTTCCCTTTACGACATCTTCCTCTCACGACACAGGTGATTACTCTGTGCATTTAGCTTCCTTGTGGATGCTAGCTTAGCTAACGAGTCTGCTTGTTCATTTCCTGTGTTGTGACTATGTGCTTTAGTCCAAAACAAATTTACCTTACACATGTTTGAGAGACCTTGAAGTGCCTTGTGACAGTATGATGTGATCTTAGACCTGATTACTAGTTTGTGTAATGCTGATAAGGATGCAGCAATATCTGTGGTAATTGTGATTTATTTAATATCACAAGGATTTTTATCAAGTAATGCTTTTATGCTTAAGCCTATAGAAGTATGCCTTCAGTCTTATAGTTTGACAGTTGTTGTTGCACTCAATGTTTAGGTCCAGTTCAGAGCCTAAACAGCTACAAAAAACAGTATAGCAATTTACTACCTGCAATATAGTGTATACCATAGAATCCAAAACGAGGAGATCCGTCGGATATTGAAAGTGACTGACATAGCTTGTTGAATCATTAACTTAAAAGATGCAGTGGGCAAGTTATATTTGTCACCAACATGATGGCCGTTAGGGCTTAAAGGCTTTAGAATGGAGACCACGTACAGCAAAGCACAGACTGATAGATGGATAGAAGGAACAATATATTTCATTATCTCATTTCATGGCTTCCTTTTGCTTTTCTCCTGTGGGCTTAAAATAAGTTAAGCATGTCCTAAGAACCCGAATTTGGTGTGACAAAGATAGGTATGTTTAAAAAGTCATTTTTATACAATAAATATCTACGTAAATAATCATCTGTAATGATCCTTAAAAAATATTTGACTCATTAATGTAATTAGTAAAACTAAACTACTTTGACAGTCAAGACTTTTTACGCATTACCAGAAACTTTGACCTTTAATATGAAATCATTCCGTCAAATATTTGAAATGCTTTAGTCCAAAATCGTAGGAGATCGGCATTTACATTGATGGTGACTTGAATTTTCTCAAAAAATAAAACAGCTAAGGCCAAGTCGTAGTCAATATATAATATACACGTTCCAAATTGAAAATTTGGAATATAATCACAAAAGTTCCATGTATATTATATTCCAATCACCACGTGTAAACATGCTCAAGAAAAGCTACAGAAAGCTTAACCCCTCCCTAGTACTAGGTTCTACGTACGGAGCTTTCACGCAGCCTTTTGAATTTTTAAATGCTCACGATTCATTCAAAGCTTTTCATTCGAAGCAGCTTTCGATTACAAGAGGATAGCCACTTATTCGCAGAATAAGAAGATATTCCTGAGGGTTTGTTTTAAGGCTTCAAATACCTATATAGCGAAAGATAAAACGTAGTTGGTATTTGGGGTGAGCTTTTCTTTTGTTTTAGATATTTTGATTGCATTAGTATTCAAGCAACGTTTGTGAATAGAGATTGACTTTGTGCGACCTTTTCTTAGGTGTCAAGACTTATGAAATACCTATGGGATTGTCTCAAAATTTACTTGAGTTTATTAGAAAATTTTATCGTTTAGAAATTTTAATTATGAGTTTGCTTGTCAATTTTAACTAGGCATATATGAATTTTGTTAAATTTGTTAAACATTAAATTGCAAATTGCAATTGAACAAAAAATTATGTTTCCTTTGAATTGAAAAACTTAATATTAATCACATTGTTGGTTTAATAAATAACACAAAATGTTCAGTTTCAGAGTGCAACAAAATTGAGCAAAATTAGATAACATGTTTAACAGCTGTTAACAAAAAAACAAACCACTTACCTCGCAAATAAGACGAGCAAGCACGTGATACGCTAACACCTCAAAACGTCAATGTCTACGACACGTCAACACAACACTTAGTCAAAAATCCGAAGTACGCACAAATACCCACAAGAAATGCAAAACCACGTGATTCAAATATTCTAAAATTCAAATGTGGATTTGTGCAGGCGTTGTCAGAGCGCGTCAAGGCCTACGCAGAGTGCTACGCCGTAGCTCATAGACGTCCGCTCCGAAGCGGGTCTCCCGTACGATAGCAGCCTCTCGTTGCTACGGGATCCGTGGCCAATCGAAGTGCTGTTGTTTTGGCACAAAAGATGCTCTGCTGGATTTTTTAATGTTTCTGTGAATATTTCAGTTTTGAGTGCGGTTTAGTTTTGAATACGTCTTTTTTGGTTTTATTTGAACACTGTGCCATTTTGACACGAGGTATTTTAGCCCAATTACTAATTATTCTATGGCAGAAAGTATAAACATCATATATTTAGATGTAATAATAACAACAAAGTGTAAGTAAATTTTTCATTGGCAAAATTTGTTTACCTAGATTTTTTCATTTTCAATTCTCATTATCACTAAAACAATAGATAGTAGTACAGATCGTGGTCCAGATCATGGCTTGGTTCTATCAAACGGAGTAATAGTAGTTACTTTCTTCCATCTAAAATACTCTAATTATTGAAGTTGACAATATAAATGTAAATAACGTCGGAAAAAAGCTTTCGGGACGCATCAACTGTAGATAGAAAAGGAGATAACCAACGAACTTGGTCAATTTTGCGCACATGCGAGAGCGAGACGGTGCTTTACACAAACACTTTCCAAGACAGAGACAAACATACTTAGAGTAGTACCTTACGAATACGCAAAGTTATTCCCGTGAAATAAGTATTATAATTAATTGTGTTTTATTTTGCTAATTGATTCCAGCTACTTTCAAATGTGAATGAATACAAGTTTAAAGTTGTAGCTTCTACGCAGATATACTGTTGTGGCTTTAATGTACAAATAAATAATATGATTATGATATTAATTGGAAAAATGTTGGCAAGTGCGAGCTGGACTCGTGCACAAAGGTTCCGTACTACCCATACAAAACGGTTACAGAACCCTAAAAACATTACATATCAAGAATATTTAGGTAACAAAAAACAAGACCCTAATATGGTAGCGCCTGACAAAAAATTTGGCACCGTCTGCACAGGGAACCCGACTTTTTATTATTATTTGTTTTATTTTAGGAAAAAATATTTTTAACTTTTGAGTGGGATACAGAATTGCTTGTTAGGCGCTATAATTTTAGCAGCTTGTTTCTTATTGCCTTGATGTTTGCTATCACATCTATATTGTTGTTATTCATTACCATCCATCCATCAGCCTGTTTCGTCCACTGCTGGACATAGGCCTTTCCAGGATTTCGCAACTCTTGGCGGTCCTCCTGAAAAAAATGCCCATACTCACACACGCTGGGCAGGTGGGTTGGTGAGCGCGGTGCCGAAGCCCTTGCACCAGTGACGCCGCTGCCCGTCACCAGTCTGTTTTATATAAGGCCCGGCAATTGGGGATGGATATACCGCCATCCATCGGTCCCAGGCAATGGTGGGCCGCCTGGTTTTGCCTGAGAGCTGTTCTCTTACTCTCCCCCGAATAACTCCGGGAGGAATTGCGAGTAAGATGGTGGTACCTCCACAGTCGAGCCCTGCATCAGCTCTACCACCTAGAATTCGTTCATCACAATGTCTTTTGATTCCGTACCCGTTTTGTTTGGTGATACAGAATTCTTTTTGCGCGGGTCCGACCCGGGTACGGGAGTCTAAAAAGGTTGTAAGCTTACAACATAGACGACAAATGTGTTATCACTTTCATATAACGCCCATTCAAAATAAATAGCCATTAGACCGACTGTCACACATACCTATTCGTCATAATAAATCATTCCTTACTGTTTCTATTCATACCAACGCACCCAAAAACACAATCATTAATTTTAACCAATTATACGAGCTCCCCTCTTCGCAGTCGGTTAAAGAGGGTTATCTGTTAATGGAAAGACCTAATTTAATCAACTTTCGCTAATTTTAAAGATGACAGGGAAATGTAAACTGCCTGCTTATTAATTTTTAATTAGTTAATCGATTAAAAGACGGAACCTCTTCACTATTTTTGGCGATTCTTCAGAGCATTTTAATTAGCCTGTTTTTGTTGCAACTTTTTCTATTCATAAAAATACGTCTTAACGACATGAATCCCTGAGGGTGTGTCAGAGGTTTTCCCGACTATAGACTGTGAACTTCAAACAATCCACACTGTAAAGCTACGTTTCACCGACGATTATTACGTCACAGGTGGTCAGTACTATCGCCGTACTTCGGACACAAATGGACTCACAGCTCAAACACAAAATAAATACATGCAGAAGGCCAGCTCCATACAAAAAACGATTTCGGGCGCATGCAAACATAGGCGCGTACGTACGACGATCTCGGTAGACTCGTGCACTGGCATTCGACCGACTACGACCGAGATGTGTGCGTGCGCCCGGAATCGCTGGTTGTATGAAGATGGCCTTCTGTATGTGTTTATTTTATGGCTCAAAGTACCTTCCGAAGCACGCAGACTGTATGGAAATGTGCCCCTATGAATTTGAACGCACGACCTCCGCATTAGTAGTCGAGTACTATCTAACCACTATACCACAGAGGCAGATTTTTTAAACATTTGTAGCTTCAGGTCGCCTCTATGGTAGTGGTAGAGATTTCACCTGCTAACTCCAGAGGCCGCGGGTTCAAACCCCGCTGTACACAATAATTTGTGTCCGGACTATGTGCTTCGGAAGACACATTTATGCCCGAAGTACGGCGGTAGGGCTCAGCATCCATCATGTTTGGGACGTAATATTCTTCGGTGAAAAACGGGTGTGCCAAACGTGGACTGTGAACTGTATTTGACAATTCATAGTCGTAAACACCTCTGACACCCTTTTAGGGATTCATATCGTGACGATATGTGTGTAAGTCATAAAAACGGAAAAGAAATAAGTGATTTCTGCAAGTTTCTTTGCGATCAGTAACATTTTTATGTATTTTACTTAGTAAGAAAGGATGTCGCTGTCAGTTTGTCTACGTGCTTCATCCGATTCTGTCCTACATTCGGGGCACAATAACTCAGTTCCCGCTTTCTGACATAAATTCTCATGCTGGAAATAACAAAGTACATTTATGATGTCATAACTGCAGCGTACGAACAACGGACAGACTGACGGAAACTTTCCGCAATGTGTGTTTGTGTGTGCACCGCACGTGATACAATAAATGGACCTCCGTTCTACCTTTGGTTTTGGGCATTGATATTAATAGACTTGTAGTGCTCGAGTCAACTATACCGGGAATTTACACGTATCGAGAGATAATAATAATAATAATAATAAAATTCTTTATTGCACACTATAAAATTTTTGTACACAGGCGAGCTTAATACTATTTAGTATTTTCTACCAGCTAACCTTTGGCAATGGGGAAGTTGTTGGGGGTAGTGCCATGATGTCAGAATAGTATAGATACAATTTACAAGAGATGGTGTTTTGGTGGTTCGAAGGAAGACAAAATCATTGAATTATATACATTTTCTTAAATTCCTTGTCAGTGTGTGTCTTTGCAGGTCCAGGCGTTTGGTCTAAGCGTTAAGAACCCGCTCCGTATTTTTCGTTTGTTTGATGTGAAACTTTATCATAATTATTTTTCTTGCCATTGCCGCGATGTTTTTGTAAAAATCAGGGAAATGCACCAGTCCATATTGGCCATCTAACTGAAGATCTAAAATTTATTTGATTCAATTGTTTCTCCTTTGCGTGTTATTTTAGTACTTAGATACGAACGATTCGGAGCAGGCTCGTAAGTATCAAAATAACTCGCAAACGAGAAATTATTCAATCGAATAAATTCCAAGTTTTTTACTAAGACGGCCAATATGAACTGGTGTATGTTCCTAGTTTTTCCAAAAACATCCCGATAAAGGCCATAAAAATACGAGTATATAACATACTAGCTATTGCCCGCGGCTCCGCCCGCGTGTAATTCGGTTTAACAACATGCTTTTTTTCGGGATAAAAAGTAGCCTATGTGTTAATTTGAGGTATAAGCTATATCCATTCTAAATTTTATCAAAATCCGTTCAGCCGTTTCAGCATGAAAGAGTAACAAACATACACACACACACACACAGGCACAAACTTTCGCATTTATAATATAAGTGTGATAAGTGTGATAGTGTGTTGTCGTCGTCGCGGACCGGGCTCTTAATAGATCAGTCAGTCAGGATATTCTTTTAAATAAAGATTCTTAAAGTCCATTTCAGGTATATCTTTACAGTTTGTGGCCTCGGGTTCAATCGACATTGTTTTCAATGTTTATATTGAAAGTCAGCGTAAAAATAAAGCTGACATACTTTTTGGTATGTTTTATTGTGTGATTATAATGCTTATTTTATTTTTTTCTTATTCACTCATTCTAAAAGAACGTAAGTCGCAACTGAGGATTTCAAACTCGATGTTCATTGCCAAGGGATTATTTTAAAAAAACTTGGCATATTTATGTTCGCTGTCAATGTCAACAGTCGCAATGACATGACAGCTGTTTTTTTTTAATACGGAATGAACTTGAAATCAAAGGTAATTGTTTTTAAAATCCTTTGTTTACCAAATTTTGTTTTTTTTTTTTAAATCTCTTTATTTGGTAATGATTTAATTCTAAAAAAAGAAAATATGATGCTCAGAAGGCCAATATCTCGAAATGGTTTTTTGTTTTGTACCAATTATTAATTTGTAATGTTGTCGATTTGAGATTAGTGTTTTACTTTAGATAATGTTTTGTTATAGGGCTGTAATAAATAACCTTTGTTTAAATAGGTTTCCTACATAACAATTCCTAATTTATTTTTCTGCCTTTATACTCAGAATTCACGTCTATTCAGAATCTACTGTTCGGATTTGCATAAGTTATTCGCGCTTAAGAGCTAAACATCCTGGGCGTAAATAAAATAAATAATTGTACAAAAACTAAATAAGTAATAAAGATCTGTGTAGTTCTCTGATTGTATCACTAGATAACTGTATAAGAATATATGTAGTTGCTGGGCTTGGGTATGTAGGGAACACGAAAAAAAAATTACGAATTTCACAAAAAGTGTCATCGAACGTTGATACTGAGCAGTTAATGAGTCTTTAATATGAATTTAACTGTATAAATTAATGGCACCTTGTATTTATTGGACTACATTTAAAATGTATCAATTTGTTCAACAATTAACTACCAAATGGCGCTGCACACTGAGTCACGAAGCAGGTCGTCAGTCAGCGCAGATGATGTCACCTTATAAGCTGATACGTAATAGAATCAGTTTAATTTTAAAATAGCATCATTGTAATGACTGATTTGTATTTTAATAATTAAAAACGTCCTAAATGGTCCATTTATACTTAAATCCTGAAAGATATCAATGTCTACAAACCTGAACGGGACGGAGGTCTATTTTGTTAACTAGGAGTTAGAAACGTATATAATTTATAGTAGACTCGTCTTTATACATGAATGTGTTAAGCGAAGATTTGAGGTTTAAATTTACTTACGTAAACTGTCCACATTCATTATTTGATTTTGTGTGTTTTCACAACAGTTTTGATGACAACTTTCATAATTAAATAGTTATTATATATTATATTGTTACAATTAAACTGTACATCTCTAGTCATTTAGGTAACTATAATTTGTATTTTTTTTTTTGGAAAGTGTCACTTATTAAATAGAACAGAATAATAAATATAATTAAGAATCGAAAAAAAAGCAAATCGAAGCCCTCTGCAAGAAATTAAATAGATCATCATATGCCTTATATAAGCTGCCAAAAATTGTGAATAAACAAGCGTTGATATCAGCCTACCACGGATAGGTTGCCTCTATACTTCGTCACGATATAATATTTTGGGGAAACTCCACCGACAAGGACTTAGTGTTCAAGGCTCAAAAAAAATGCATCCGAGCGATGTGCGGATTGCGAGCTCACGAGACTTGTAAACTTCATTTCCAGGAAATGAAGTTGTTAACATTCCCATGTCTGTTTATTTACGAGGTAGTACTGTTCGTCAAAACAAACCCCGATCTTTTCAAAAAAGTTTCTCAGGTACATGACAGACAATTGCGAAATAGGGATAATTTGTATCATGGAAAATTTAATACAGCTTTATTGAAAAAAGCGTCGTTAGTTTGGGCCCAATCATGCATAATAAATTACCTAAGGATATTAAACAACTGGAAAAATTATTGACTTATTTAATTGATAAATGTTATTATAAACTTTCAAACTTTGTTGACATCAAATAATTTACAATTTATTATGGACGCAATTTCGGTAAATTATTTAATTCATTTTGGTTGACATGCTTGTTTTTTGGTTTGGGTTCTTTTTAATGTGACTGTGTTTTTGTTAGTTAGTTTTATTTTGTTATCTTACCGTGTATAATCTTATTGTATAATTTTGGCGAAAAATATTTTTGTTTGTAGTTTTAGTATTTTTAAGGAACCGACATTTGTATGCTTCTCAAGCAAAACATAGTGTTTCTAGAAATAATTTACTGTCACCTACTTATGTAATAAATAACCTATGTTTACAAATAAATAAATGATAATGAATCGAGTGTTATAAAGAATATTAGACTTTGTATTTTAATAAATTAAGAATCGAGTGATATAAAGAATTTTGTATTTTGTAAGTAATATGGATGCATGGGTAATGCATGAAGCTATACCGAGCTAACATTTCGCTATTATATAGGTTGTTAAGATCATACAATTTTGAAATGGATGATGAAGAGATGTTCGCATCTCATATGGGGATCATATGCTTGGGGTATCTCTGATGGATAAAATCCGAAACGAGGAGATCTGTCGGAGATTGAAAGTGACCGACATAGCCTGCGGAATCAGTAAGTTGAAGTGGCAATAGGCAGACCATATCTGTCGGTGACGTGATGGCCGTTGGGGCCGAAAGGCGTTAGAATTCAGACTGTTGACGATCCCAATGAATAGGTTAATAAAACTGTGGCGCTCCTCTTGATAATATGATGTATTAAGTGAATTTTTATAATAATAAGTACAAATAGACTTTTCGGTCCAAGCTCCAATTCGTAGTGACCGTTGAGCCGGGCGCCTTCCCCGCGACCCGCGGCCCGGGTGTCAAGAAACCAGTTTTCTAGTCGCTGCAGTGTGCCGCAACACAGACCACGTACAGCAAAGCGTTGCGTAGGCCAACCTTGCCCGCAGGACCGACGATCTGAAGGACGTTGCAGGTGGCGGCTGGATGACAGAGCACAGACGGAGGATCGCCAAGAGTGGCGAAATATTGGAAAGGCCCATGTCCAGCAGTGGACGATGACAGGTTGATGGATGGATAGAGGGGGGCGGCTGTTCAGAACTTGGACGTCATTTCCGGGACAAACTTCAAGAAAGAAGTCCGGCAGATCAAGGCATTTTCGGAAAAGAACTTTAGAAATAGCTTATTGACTTGATCAGCGTATATGTTGACAACGATAGTGCTGCCATCATTGATTTTTATTTATTTATTTATTTATTAAGGAACTTACACTATCATTACAGGCTGGACCTAATTCAATAGTGAAGTAACACATCATATACATCATAATATGATATATTGTATGATATATTGTATCATAATATCTATGGCCACCATTAAACCCTAATACAAAAAAAACTTTAGGTTTGAATATATTTGACTTTCGAACTTTTATCATTGCTTCCATGAAAAATTTTGTGGCGTCAAACTTTGATTGGACACTTGGTAATTATGAAACTCGCAAAGTTGTTATTTTCAGAATCCTTCTTACTACTTGACGTTTATCTATATATTGGTTATGTTTAGGCATAGACATATCTATGTGTATAGAAGAAAAAAACATTATTCTTTGTCCCAGAAAATATTTTTTTTTTTCGTTTTTCATACAAATCAAGCACAGTCTGTAAAAAAAGACAGTCAACAGCAAGTTTTTCTTACATATCTTTCATGGTTGATGCTTAGTGATGATATCACCAAAACCAATACAAATGATTAAATAACCCTCAAAATACAAACCTGAATAATTTTATAACAGTAAAACGGAATGCATAATCATATCAACCTCCCTTTCTATCTTTTCAGTTTTACCACTCCAATATAGGCATTATGTCTTCGAGATAAAGGCTTGCGGGATGGTAAAGGGATTTGGCAAATACATAGAACAATAGGGCATGTAAACAAGGGAGAAAGGTGAATTCGAAGGGCACCCGCGTTTGTCCACGTTTTTGTAAGCAATTGTTATACATATGAATACTATCGGAACAAAGAAAATTGTATGGTGTTTGTGGTGGATATGTCTAAAAATTGCTTGCCTCTCGGATTTTTAGGGTGCCAAACGGGACCCTATTACTAAGCCTCCGCTGTCTCTCTGTCTGTCTGTTCGTCTGTTACAGGCGTAGAGTGATGTATATCCTCTAAGGTTACAGGGGTCTACAGCTTCAACCATCATAGGTAGAAAGTTAGAATTTCTGCTGTGTCGCTACGACGACAAATAACCCTATCCTACTTCCTACTAATATTAAAAATGCGAAAGTTTGTGTGTGTGTGGAGGGGGGTGTGGGTATGTTTGTTACTCTTTCACGCTGAAACGGCTGAGCGGATTTGGATGAAATTTAGAATAGATATAGCTTGTACCCTAACTCAACACAAAGTCTACTTTTTATCCCGGAAAAATGCATGGTTCCTATAGGATAGACCAATATCATTGAAAAATCAGGTGTGTAATTAGCGTGGTCCTTAATCGTTTGTTGTGAGATAAGACAAGGCTTTGTTATTTCATACATCAGGTATCTAATTAGCGCGGTCATTAATCGTTTGTGGTGATATAAGACAAGGCTATGTTATTTCATACATATTAATAGTAAACCAAAATAAAAATCCTAGATAGATGAAAAAACCGGCCAAGTGCGAGTCGAACTTGCACACGGAGGGTTCCGTACTATATATCGCACTAATATTATAAATGAGAAAGTTTGTGTGTATGGAGGTGTGTGTGTGTCTATGTTTGTAACTCATTCATGCTGAAACGGCTGAACGGATTTGGATAAAATTTAGAATGGATATAGCTTATACCATAACTTAATACATAGGCAACTTTTTATTCCGGAAAAAGCATGTCGTTAAACCAAATAACGGGCGGAGCCGCGGGCAAAAGCTAGTAAAAAATCAAATTAAAAACAAAATGCTATTTATTTCAGTTCTCTCTTAAAGACTGTAATACAGTCAAGTTCCAAATTTTTCCAGATTGTCAGTAATACTCGAAAAATAACAACTAATAAAAATTTGGGTTCCGTACTCAAAGAATGCCGAATTATTTGACAGGCGTTATCATTTTAGCAGCTTGTTTTGATGCCTTGATGTGGCTATGGCATATATTATACTGTCGATATACCGTGTTTAGGGTTCCTTACCTGTTTTGTGAGGTCCGCGAGTCCAAGTCACAATTGGCCAAATTTTTTTAATTCTTTTTATTATAATTTTTGTTTCAGCTCTATCTTAAAGACGGTAAGATTCAAGATTCAAGATTCGAATTGTTTATTTGTAAAACAGATACATAAAATATACGTTTTACATGTCAAATCTAATCTGTATAAAAATAATATTTTATTTAAATATTGCATGAGTCAATAAATGAAAAAAAGCTAAATTAGGTATTCTTATTCTTAAAATTATGATACGGGAAATATAAAAAAAAACTGTATTAAAGTTGGGCTACTAAAGTTATACACATGCATAAAATAAAAAGACTTTTTATTGGAATAAGAGTATTATTATACCTACATAATGCAATTAATAAATAAGTTTATAAATAAACTGAATAGACCATAAATAAATATAATGGCTAGCCAAATATATACTAACATAAGTAAAAAATTTAAATATTGTATATACATAACTACATAATGCAATGAATAAATAAGTTAATAGATAAATAAACTATAAATAGATATAATGCCTAAATCCGCCTATTCGATTAATCTTGCTAAGAAGAAGGGCAAGAAACTTAGCAAGATCATGTCTTTTTTATCAGTATTTTTTTCCTGAATATGGCTTAATACTATTACAGTTTTTTTAACTTATATAAAATAATATTAAACAATATAGGTATTATAAAAAAATAAAAATGTAAAAGACAGAAGGAAATTATGTCATGAGAAAAAAAAATATATATGTGTTAGTCTACCTATCTAATGAGGTAGTAAGTTAAAATACTAAGCAAAACATCATCCACCTGTCTCATTTAGTTTATCACTTCTTTTTATGGTCAGATTATCAACTAATAAATGCTAAGTTTAAGTTATAAAATGTTCATGTCAATATGAAAAGGAAATGTCAAAATGATAATAAAAAAACTATATAAAAATATTAGTCTACATAAAAACAAAGGATCTGAAAATCACAAATCAGTTAGAAAATAATAGAACAGTAGTATCAATCAATATTCTCATGACACCAAGCGTCACTATCATCCAAATAGTCATTGATTTTATAATATTCTTTTCTCAAGAGTCCCTGCTTAATATATAATTTAAACTTATTTTCTGAAAAACTAAGGACCTCCTTTGGAAGTTTATTGTAAAATCTTATACCATGTCCTACAAAAGAGGTGCCTACTTTTGCAAGTCTAATTTTTGGAAAAGCCAGTTTATGTTTCTTCCTAGTGTCTAATAGAGTGATGCTCACCGAGCCTAGGGGAAGTATCGATATTTTTTCTGATATATTTAATAACTTGGTAAATAAATTCACAAGGAACTGTTAAAATATTAATATCTTTGAATTTTTATTTTAATGAATCCCGATGCTTCATATTGTAAATAGCACGAATTGCTGTCTTCTGCAAAACAAAGACTGCGTTAATATCCGCAGCTCTACCCCACAGCAACATGCCATATGACATAATGCTGTGAAAATAACTTAAGTACACCAATCTAGCAGTATCATCATCAGTAATTTGCCTCATTCGTCTAACAGCGTATGCGGCTGAACTTAGTCTACCACAAAGGCCTTCTATTTGGGGACCCCACTGAAGACGAGAGTCTATAGTAATGCCTAAAAACTTCGTTTTGTTGACTAACTCTAGCTTGGACTCCTGCAAAAGTAGATTAGCATCTACTTGAATTACATTTGGTAATGTGAATTTCATGCATTTTGTCTTTTTCCCATTTAAAACTAAATTATTCGCAGTAATCCAATCAAGAATCATACATAGAGCATAGATAACACATACAATTTTCAAATTTGCACAGATTAGGGGACGGACCCCGAATATGGGATACCTTTTGTAAAAAAATAAATAAAAACATAAGTCAACGAAATTAAACGAAATTTTGCTTTAAGATAGAAGGACTGAAGATATTTAAAATTGTCCCTATGAATATAAAAAAAATGAAATACAAATTGAACTTTTGATGTTTGACGAAATAGGCTCATTGTATCGGATATCCGATATTGGTAACCAAATGGGTACCCGATATTAGGGTCCTCATTATAGGGAGTAAAAGAAACAGACATAAATTTTAAATAAACCTTTTTTACTTATTCTACATCATTTTTATTTTACTAGTAACAGCTTATCAAACATGATGATGACTTCAATCAGTCTTACATCTATATAGTGTGTAGCCTTACAGTTTTTTTCTTTACAAATATAGGAAAGGCATAGGTGCTGTGTCAGCGTACAAATTAAACATAATGCTTATAATTTTTGATCTACGGGTATATACTACTCAACTTAATTAGTGTAGATTTTTTCAACGTTCTATGCAGGGATCAAGGGTATAAGTAATACAAAACTGCACTTACTTTCTTAATTCATGTACTTTCAACGAACGTTTTAAATTTTTCTGTCGCGAGAAATCACCTTCACATCAGCTGTAATGCCATTTTGAAAGATAACTCTGTGAACCCGCTGCAGTGCTGCCATCTAACCGTGCTCTATTAGTTCCTAGGCAAGCCGTTAGATGGCAGTGCTTCAAAATGAGGATATAAGAGTATCTGATATTAGGCAACCGTCCGATAATCGGGGTCTGTCTCCTACTGTACATACTCTAAACTAAATCAACAAATAATAATATTAAGGTTCCGTACTCAGAGGGTGCTAAATTGTTTATCAGGTGGTAACATTTTAGCACCTCATGTTTTGTCGCCTTAATGTTGTGTGTAGCATCTATATTGTTGATTTGTATGTTCTTAGGGTTCCGTATCCGTATTGTATGGTGGTACGGAACCCTTTGTGCGCAAGTCCGACTCCCACTTGGCCAAATTATGAAATATTCATGATGTCAACTCACTCTAGTTTTTATAAATTAATGTGTCCTCTAAAAGAAGAGTAAATAGGTAGCTTCTAGGCGGGCGCGCTTCATCCTAGGTTCCATAGACATAACATCAGGCGCGGTGGTCGCCAAGCCATAGTGAATTTATAAAAAAAACTTACATATAATGCTGGAAAAATGAGAAGGGGTAAACTTTAATAAAGAAAACCGCATCCAAATCCGTCAAGTGGTTCTCAAGTTAAAACGGAACACACACACACACACAAATACGTACAGACAGACAAAAACTCGAAAATGTTTGTTTTGGCCTTCATCTTAATTACTCATTTCAAATAAAATTTTGCAACAATACTCAATGTAAATTAAATTTATATCACTGCGGTATAGAAAATCAGAAAAGTAAATCTGGACGTGAGGAGCTCTGAAACGGGATTCGAACCCGGGACTTCTCCATTACCGGGAGGTTGCTCTACCAACTGAGCTATCCAGTTCTCAACAAGACCTGCGAATTTACGCTTATGCTTTCCCATACCGCAACGACATGTATAGGTACTCACTTAGTAGTGAGCCTCTTGGCGCCTAGAGGACGCTAGTGTATTCAAGACAAGTCTGAGACTATTATTGCCCTACCGTTAGAAATTTATTTCTATAATAGTTTCAATACTCAATGTACAACACGGCTTTTTGACTACTTTATTATTACTATCCAATCCCTACATCCATTCATCACCCTGTTTCGTCCACTGCTGGAGATAGGCCTTTCCAAGATTTCGCCACTCTTGGCGGTCTTCCTGTAAGAAATACCCATACTCACACATGTTGGGCAGGTGGGTGGGTGCGCGAGGTGCCGAAACCCTCGCACCAGTGACGCCGCTGCCCGTCACCAGTATAAGGCCAGCAATTTGTGATGAATTATGAATTAATCGCCATTAATCGGTCCCAGGCCATGGTGGGTTATGGTTATGTAACTTAGTGTCGGTTGCCATCTATGGTTGCTATTCACCAAAAACAGGTAAAAAATTAACTTCCAAAATATCCTTCAATGGGTATTGAGCTATTTACGAATCGTGATGTCATTTCAAGTGCGAACGTATCCTTAGATAAGCTGATGTATGTTTTCGACGATATGCACTCGGTAAGGCAACTAATTTTACGATACAGTCGGGCTGGTTGTGCCTGTCTGCGAGCTGTCCTCTTACACTTCCCCGAATAACTTCGGGAGGATTGGCGAGTAAAATGGTGTTACCAACACAGTCAAGCCCGGCAACACCTGGTAAATTTACTGAGATACAGATAACAAAATTATAAAAGTAAGACGAAAACTTTTCTGCAGTTTCACCGATGTGGTTTTGGTTTATTTAAGGAAATAAAATTAGTTTTGTTAATTGATACAGTGCATTGAGAGGTGAAAATCTGCGATTTTTACAAGAGTTCTTTCGAACTAGGTGTGGTCTTTTTTACGTATTCCGTCAGCCATTATAATATTGTCAAATATCCACAAAAATCTGCCAAAAAAAATATTTTTAACTCAGGTTTTTTAAATAAAATACCCACAGAGCCCTTCCCAAATCAATATCAGCTGCCATGGACTATAATAAACAAAGACACTTCACGCCGTCCTCAAAAGGGGTTGCCAGCGATTAAAATTCAACCCAAGTACGGATCTGTTCGCGGCATATAAATCAGAGAGCTCAACCATAAAACCAAGAACTAAAAGCTGAAATAAATTATATTTTATTACCAGTGAGTAAAAGTTCCCTTTTTCTAAATTCTGTGGTGGACAATAACAAATTGGCGAGGCAGACACCCTTAGAGTTGCACCCTTTTCTTGTTTGGTTTATATTTGGTAGGTTTTGTTATGTTTATGTACATTTATGTTTTTTTTATAATGAGTTTTATAGCCGCTTAGCTTAAACTATTTTTATTTTAAGAATAGTACTTGCTAAAAGGTGGTGTAATATAATCTGATGAAATGTAAAATAATGCTCTAAAAGCATGTATACGTTTGTATGTCGCAGGGTTTTGATGGAATTTGGGTTTTAATCATACTTGGGATATGATTAAATTAAGTCTCGATTGTATTGTATTGTGCCCTAAAGGAGATTCAGGGTTTTGATCAAATCCCGAGACTAGATTAGCAACATAATAAGATGGGTAAGTTTAAATAAGTAATTTTCTTAAGGTGCATAGGCACGCCACCGTTTTAGTACAAAATTTGATAATCCTTTTCTCAGATGTTTTTCGTTATAGGACAAAGTATAAAGTCTTTATCATCTGGTGATATCACTTTAACTCTCGGGGTTTGACCAAAATTTTGAATCTCCTCAGAAGTATGCCGTATCATTTTTTCATTGTTAAGATTTATTTGTTAAGATGCAACTCATAGATCTTCAGTCAAAACCTACATTTCATCAGAAATATGCTAGACAAATATTTATCGTCGCTGTCATTTCGAAAAGTCGTAAGTAAAAATAACATGTTTTCAGGAGACATTGAAAACTCATTTTCTCTAAAATTTTATTTTCTTTGCTACGTATTCCAATATAATACTCGTAGGTTTATATAAATATACATTCATACACACAAGAAGAAGAATCAACAAATAAAATATATTTTTAAATTTTTATCGAAATAGTTTATTAGCATTGACTTAAGCCAAAACAACGATTTTTTGAATTTTTGTTTGTCGTTCTGTATGTTCCGTTATAACTCGAGAACCACTCAACGGTTGAAGTGGTTCTCGAGTTATAACGGAACATACATCAAATGATGCGGTTATTTCATTTATTTTATCGTCGTAGTAACCCTGGTCAACATATAGGCTATAAGGGTGTTCAAAAAATTACTTAGAAGCCAAAAACGGGGCAGAGATTGAATAAATTGATTGATTGAGATTGAAAAAAGGAATGTTTGCTAAGTTTCTTGCCCTTCTTCTTAGCAATACTAATCGAATGGTGCGTATGGTATGGCATTATTTTTATTTATGGTTTATTTAGTTAATTTTTCAACACATTGTTCATTGCATTATGTATATATATTATAATATTTTTATTAGTAGATTCCTCTATTATATGCAGGTGTATATTTTATTTCCCGTATTATTATATATTTTTTATATTCTAAAGATATAAATTGTTAAAATTAACTTTGACTTGTAGAAAGTATACTTTATGTATCTATTTTGCAAAATAAATATTTTGATTTGATTTGAAAGCGGGCCGCGGTCAAATACTAGGTTTTAAATATCAGTCAAAGACGTCACAAAATAATAATGAAGTAAATAATTTAATGTCAAACATCAAAAATAATTAAAAGCACTGTTATTCTCAATGCAAGAATTCGTCGAATGTCAATGCTTAGACGCAATTGGCCGCTCGTGTTGCGAAACTCCGCTCACTTTAGCCAATCATTGCCGCTTTTTCTATAAAATTGCGCTAGTTTCAATTGTAAGCTGGCCATATTTTCTTAAATTAAGACTCTTAAAGATTATTTGCTAATCGATTGTATAATCCTGCTGACCAAATAATAATTTTGTATTAAAACTATTTATTTAGCAGACATATACATTATCAAGCTGACCAAATATCTAGTTATCTTCTGATAATTCTTGATTTAGTTGCTCACTGCGTATTGCTGGTGGTTTATTTTTCAGCCAACAAAACATATTGTGCTGTCAAAATAACTTTTTGCTGATTTTTCTTGCTGACCGAATATTTAAAATAAATACCATTTAATTACTTTCCAAAAAAAATATAATATTTTGAACATACTACTTTTTGAAATGACAGCGACATGCTGTTTGTAAGTACAATAGGTAGTAACGACCCATTTCTCACTCGTATAACGTTGGGATGTAAAAATATTCGTCGAAACGAGGGTGTACGAATGTTGCCTATGTGAGCTAGACTTTATTTTCAGAACTATCGTGAGAATATGTATGATGCATTTTTATTCATAAATAGCTGCCAAATAAAAACCGAGTAAATAAATTAAAAGTGTCTCGCATTTAATCAAAATTCTGGTCCGAAATACTTTTCGTAAAGATCACGATATTGATTGTGAACTGCGTCGACGTCGATTTTCTCGTTTTTGTCGTGGGAAGTGTATTTGTGGCCGCAGTAGCAGACGTGGTCTTTGCCGCAGAAGGCTGGTTGTCCGACCTTCATGCAGGTTCTGATGCAGGCTTCGGCTACTGGTATATTAAGACAGAAGTGGGCTATGTGGTGGCGCAGTGCTGTCTTCTCTACCTGCCCTTCACGTGCTGGA
Organism: Ypsolopha scabrella; assembly: GCA_910592155.1. Lineage (NCBI taxonomy): Eukaryota > Metazoa > Arthropoda > Insecta > Lepidoptera > Ypsolophidae > Ypsolopha > Ypsolopha scabrella. The sequence goes on along the minus strand of OU342968.1, from coordinate 7,658,698 downwards.
AAACTTCGAATTAAAGTGATACTTTTTTTTACAAATATAACATTGTGGCCTATTCTCGTGAATCAAACCTTAAATTTAAAGATGAAAAACCTAAAATAATACAAGCTCATTTAACTTTTATCCACCTGCGTTAAAGCTTATTTTGCAATGAAAAGTTTTAGGTTATGGCAGCTGTAAATCTAATATTTGCTACACGAGAATAGGTGTCATTGTTTCATTAAACACAGAATGCTAAGATGAAACTTTTTTTTTAAAAGGGGCATTCTGTGTCCATTAATATGAACAACTTCTCCTATGGGACTAAGGCTTTCCTAACCTCCTCAATTATATAGCCAAATTCATACTAGGGACTCGGTGAGTGGTCAGAACCAAGGTCCGATAACCCTTCTTGTGAATAACGCTAATAAAATTTGTGCCCACATACAAATTTACGAACAACTCTAGTAAGCCTAAATTTTATTTCGCGTTTTTCACAGAAAGGGTCATTGAACCTCGGTCCAGACTACTTACCGAGTCTCCAGTGTGAATTCGGATGCATAATTAGAAGTCACCTTATATATTCAAAGTCTCCTTGTCTAGTCATAAGTAATTTGTTTAACCTTAAGCTATGGACAACCCAAATTGGGTCACATTTGTATTTTATTTGTTTAATGTGACTTAGTTGATTAAAAAGGTGCTTCATTAATTTAATCATCAAATATTGTATTATGCTATTTTTGTGGACCAAACACTGGTATATCCCAGTCAGTAAGGCTCTTAATCCTGAGATCCAGGTTCGAATCCTGATCATGTACCAATGAGTTTTTTTTTTATTTATGTGAAAAAACACTGAGATAAACCTGCATGCCCTATACCTAGCGTCAGGAAAAAGCCCGCTGGGCGACTGGGAGGAGACGTTTCAGCGCACGGGGAACAGGCGAGCGGGAAAAAGACCGCCAGAGCCTTGCTAGCGGCCTTTGTACCTGACGCGAGGTATAAAAACGTGTATTTGTGCCCAAAGCACGGGGATATGGCTCAGCCCCTGCCCGTTGGGATGTAAAAAGCGTCCAACCATCTATCATCCATCAGCCCTTGTTCGTCCACTGCTGGACATAGGCCTTTCCCAAATTTCGCCACTCGTGTCGGTCCTCCGTCCTCCGCCCCCCGCAACGTCCTTCAGATCGTCGGTCCAGCGGGCACGAGGTCGGCCTACACTACGCTTTGCTGTACGTAGGTGAGTGTCGTTCTTAGTCGTGTGAACCGACGACGTCTTGAAAATGCCGACATTGTCTCGGTGAAACAGTTGGCATGCAGTCAATAATAATAATAATACGTGAGCGTTAAAGCCGGTACTTAATAATAATTTAGTACCTTTCCCTTGGTTTCATGGCTCTTACAATTTCTTTTGTCGTGATTTCAGGATTGGATTCATAATGTAATAAAAGTGGTCTTTATAGACGATTACTAGTTTCTGGCTTTTTAGCCACTACAAATCCATACAGTATAAATAAATAAAGTAATATAACATATTTGGATGCAATCAGTCTATTCAATAAAATACATTAAAAAGTATGTGTTTGATAAGTAACTTACGTTTAGCCAGATCTTCAGTTACAGGATTTTGTGGAAGATCTGGATTATTATAAATCAAGCCAGGTAGAGACTTTCTGTTTCGTAAATTTGCAGTTAGAAACCTACTTGCTGAAAATAAAAAATTGAATATGTGTATTATACCAATACGAATATTACAATTTATAATGGCGCCATAGTTTTATGTCGATCCAAAGATGTCGTCCATGTACGAGTAGGTGTGTCTCACTAATCAGTCAACACGTTTAAAACCCCTTAGCCCTTAGGATATATAGGTACTTTCATGTAGTGACGATGCTTTATGAGTTATGATAAGTATGTAAAATAATAAATAAAAATGTTTATTGAACAAAAGTTAAGGGCCTATAATACCGGCTTCCTAGGCCACATAAAACTCGGCCGCGCGAGTTGACACCTTTCCATTAAATCAATTTTATTGGAGGTCAACTCGGCCGACAGTGAAAATTTGAGGTAGTTGTATACAGTCAACACAAGAAGTCCTTAGAAAATGTAATATGACTTAAATTCTTAAGACAAATAACGACGTGGCTTCAAAATAAAACCAAATATCAATATTATAAAAACAACATCACGAAAATATTAAAGAGACAGGTAAGACTTATCATATCATGATTTCAACAACAAATGTTCTTTTCTGGTTACGAGATTGCTTTTAATTTTTTTTAATAGTTTTATTAGAAGTTTATAGTAGGTATTTGGATCCAATCCTTTCTTAGATTGACTGTAATTTTTATATGAGGCCGAGTTGACCCCCAATAAAATTGATTTTATCGAAAGATGTCAACTCGGCCGCGCGGCCATGTTTTACGTGGCCGAGATGACGCCTTAGCCATAATACCTCAATTCGCTTCTGCTTTTTATCTGTCTATCCTACTCTGATCAGATGCCGCGCAAGCAAAAACATCAGTTATTTTGAAATAGCGGCTACACTGATGGTTTTTTCATTTTTATGTTACAGTCTGCAGCTGCTTTATACTAATATCAGTTATAATATCCAAAGTTTCAGATCTAATTTCCAGTATTCATTGAATGCTCTCGGTTTATTGTACGGTTTGGAAGTAACTTTGTATTTTTTTATATCGAGACAATTTAATGGAATCAAGTTTTCACCACGGCATTGACATAGCATTAGTCTTCAACTTTACCATATATTAATTTCAGAGCGATTGTTGTAGTATTTGTTGGTATAAAGCAGCAAAGCAAAGTGAACCCTTAACTATAAATAAATTATGTGAGTTTTAGACCTGTAGCTCGAGATATTTAGTGATGGTAGTAGGTATTTCGGTTTCATTTTTTACTTTATCGAGATAAACCCCCAAGCCAAAAACGGGGCAGAGATTGAATAAACGCGGGCGGAGCCGCGGGCAAAGGCCAGTATATGACATATTTACAGATATAGATGTCATACAATTCTCGTTTGTCGCCGTAATGTGATTGACTAACCTAGCTGATTCGGCTTCACTCGTTCTAAAAGGGGATAGCACTCGCAGTATCCTCTCGCGCAGGTCGCAGGCCAGGGTCGACACTCCTTCGTGCAGTTTCCAAGGCTACACTCACTTCGCAGACCGTCATCGTAGTAGTCTACAGATACTGAGGGAAAGGAATACAATTGCTTTTCGTTTAAAGTTGTTTTGCAGGATCATTAAGTAATCATTTACAAAGTAACACAACTTTGATGGAAAAGCCCAATTTAAATTAAACTATTAACGCATAGTGCCATAAAACACGTAATTTTTTGAAATATGAAAAATAATCATAGATTGTGCGTTTGGAAACTTAATCCGTCGTCCAGACTACACATAAACTGAAAAAAATAAAAATTATTTGTTAATCTTTTGGTAAGTGAACGACCCAAAAAAAATATATATACAACGAACATTAAAAAAACTGTCCTTTTTTGTTTTAAAACATTCCTTAGAAAAACTTGGTTGACTTGATTATTTATTCATAAAATAGGTAATAGAAAAATAAAACGAATCTACTCCATTTCTTTTTATTTTTTACCCTCTCCAATCTTCTGTTTCGCGTGTGATTATGGGTATTACCCGTCTAAGACGAATAGGCACGAAAGACGTGCACAGTGCCACCAACTTATCTGTTCAGTTGGATTATCCATCCATCTCTTTGTAGTGCGGTAGAAAAGAGTATAATTAGAAAGAGACGGCGAATGATTTTACTGAACAGTTAAATTGGTTACAGTGTATGTATCTTAACGTTGTTCACTGACACAAACTAAGTAAATACACTTGTTCCGTGAGTACCCCAATGTTTTTCGCAACATAATTATCATTTTTTTTAGTTCAAATAGAGATTAAGGATTTAAGAGACAGTCAGACAACGAATTGATAATGATTTCTTACCTTTGTTATGCGATACGTCTGGGCCACGAAACCCTAAAAACATGAATTTTTAACCAAAGCACGATAGCAAATTAAATAATATATTATAATAAATAGATACATAGAATTGTTTTATTTCAGGTCAATAAAACCTATAGTAAAACAATTCACATTACAAAACATTTCAATCAAATAAAAGAAAAATTACATTCGTAGTAAGTACTATTTGTCATGAAAAAGTATTCAAAACAGTTTCAAAAATTGTTTACATGTCATATAGGTATGCAGTGTGGAATACCGCCATTACAATCTTATTGTTACTCATCACAGAGCAGTCAATCTCATATGAAATGAGGCCTTTTGCCTACACATGACAGCGTAAAAATCATCGATCCTATTTTCGGGAAGCATGCCAGAAGCGCTACACCCTCAGGGAAATTAAATTTTGTCATTTGAGAAAAAAATAAAGTACGTAAAGATTACGTATGCACACTTTTTTTTTAAGTATTCTCCACGATATTTTATGCACTTCTCGATATTTTCAAACCAGTTTATAAAACACAAGTTATCACCGAGCTTCGGAAAACCAACGCATCATCTTGTACCATTGCAAGCTCAGACACCACTCTCCAAACAATTCAGCATTTAGAGCAGGACGACATAGAAATACCGGACCATCCGGCGTGCAATCCTGACTTAAGGGTCCATGCCACCTAAACGTGCCCCACCGTATTGCTGATTCATGACAGAAAATATTTGTTTAATGAGAAATAAATAATAACACAAGTTGTCGAAGAGTTGTATTACAACCTAATTAATTTGATTTTTGCATAGAATTCATAGCAAGCTAGAAAAAAAATCTAAAGTTGCTGAAAATCACGTAAAACTGCTCTTCGCGTATTTCTCATTGGCGATTTCTCAGATAATTTTGGAAACTGAAATTCAGGCTCCCGTAAGTTAAAAGTGTACAGAATGGTGAGATTAATCTATTTTTGCCAAACAAAAATTTTTACTTGGTGTATTTATCCATTAAACATCACTAACTTTTGCGTGAGATTTCCCCATACAAATTACTATGGAGGGCGGCATCGAAACGTGATTCTTTAGAGCGCGCGATGTTTCGGTTGTCGTAACCAGTCGTAACAGGCACGGCTCATAGCGCGCTATTTTAAACAATAATGAAACGTCATAGAGTTCAGTTCTGCCTGACGCAACATGAGTCCTTAAGTCCAAACGAATTTTTTACTTTTCCCTGAATTAAGAAAAATCTTCGTGATCAACGATTCCGTCCGTTACTTCGGAGTGGAATAAATGTTTTATATAAACTGGTTTGAACGTATGGAAAAGTGCATAAAATATCGTAAAGAATACTATGAAAAACAACAAAGTATATTAAGCTTATAGTTGTTTATTTTTCTTCTCAAACGACAAAACTAGAAAGGCATGCCTCGTAAACGCGTTACTGCGTTACCGTACTATACGTGGACACTGTGGACATCGAAGAAATGGCCGCAAACCTACTTTTCGCCCGTATTGTAATGGTAATAAGAGCGAAAAGTAGGCCTACGGCCATTTCTTCGATGGTACAATGATACAGTGATATGCCTTTAACAGGATCATTTTGAGTTGGTCTGTTCAGTAAGCATGTTACTTTTACAGGCAAGACCTTTACTTTGTCTCTTTAAGGTTAGGTCTTAAAGGAATAAATTAAGTGAAAACATAGAATACTCTGAAGCTGATTCCATCCATTCATCAGCCTGTTTTGTCCACTGCTGGACATAGGCCTGTCCAGGATTTTGACACTCTTGGCGAACCTTCTGGAAGAAATGCCCATACTCACACACGCTGGGCAGGCGGGTTGGTGAGCACGGTGCCGAAACCTTTGTACCAGTGACGCCGCTGCCCGTCACCAGTATGTTTTAAGGCCCAGCATTTGGGGATGGATATACCACCATCCATCGGTCCCAGGCAATGGTGGGCCGCCTGGTTTTGCCTGAGAGCTGTTCTCTTTACCCTCCCCCGAATAACTTCGGGAGGATTTGCGAGTAAGATGATGGTACCTCCACAGTCGAGCACGGCATCAGCTCTACCACCTTACTTAATTGGAACTGATTGCTTTTTAATTTTATTCATTTATTTTTATTTAATTTAATTATGTACAGAAATCAACAGCGATACATATTTAGCGGATATAAATAGATAACAAATTACTTAATATTAATGCCAATAACAGATTTCAATTTTGAATAAATTATACATATATGAGTTCATAAACAGTAAGATTAACAAAACAAATACACAAAAACTTAACCTAACAAAATAAAGGGGGGGGGGACCAAATTCGCTCAGTTGTCATCTTATATTTTGAGAAAAGAGAGAGAAATTATGTTTAAATTTTGTAGTTAAGAAAGTCGTGTCTGTAAATTGAACAATTTTTAAAATTGTAAATTAATCAGGTTAATATTATTTTACTATATCTACAATAACAATTCTCAGAGTTTTATTATTAGAGTGTATTTATTACACACTAGAAAAGATCAATTAGAGCTTGCCTTTGGTCTTTCAACGTTTTTTGTTTTAATATGCTGAGTCAACTACTTATCTGATCAATGTAAAACTTGGACGCGTGTTTTTTCAGACCTTTATATTTCCGTTGTCAGGTCAGTTACCCAATAGGACACATTTCACACGATACATTTTATTTTTGAAAATGATATTTTTTTAAGTAATTAATTCGTTTTATATCTGAGCAGCTTGAGTTTTATGTCCGAAATTACTGCTATAACAAGAAAACAAATGGTTTATTTTCCCATGTCAGGTGAAAAACTCGTACAAAATACTTTTTGTAAAATCCAGAATTAACATCGAAAATTCACTGATGTTACGTGCCGGCAACGTGCGAAGCGAGCGTTCTAATGTAGACTTTCTGACTACATACTAAACTTCAAAATCACTCAGTAAGATTCTCGTGCACCATGGGCAAGGCCTTAAAGACAAGAATTTCAAAAAAATCCTCGTTTCAGGATTCAAACCTGCGACCTTCTGTTATCAGGACAAGCGCGCTACCGACTGCGCCACCGAGGTACTTATCCTAGGCCGTAGAATTCTTCCACCATACTTGTACATTGAATAGTTTTGTAACTATTTGATCTAACCAACTTGTAAGGCACATACTGAACGCTCACAAGGGCGTTATGTGATTTCACGCCTCGCTCTTATGTGTTGCTTCAGACAGTTAAGAAATTCACAGTTCTCACTAAGTTGTCAGACCCTGGCCCGAGGATTTTTTCAAATTCTTCTCTATAAACTTTTTTTTAATTGGCCTTTTTTAATTAGCAATGCAAAACCCTAATGGGTAAATTTAGAGTATTCCAAAGCGATGAATTTTGCAAAAGAAACATAATCTTCTAATTTTTTATTGTTTGTCGGTAGGTTTGATCCGTTTTAACTCGAGAACTACTAAACGGATTTAGATGCAGTTTTCTTTATTATCATTGAAATAACCCTAGTAAAGCTATAAGGAATGTTGATAAAATAACGCCTAAAAACGGGGCAGGGACAAAAAAGGCGGCGGGAGCTGCGGGTGAAAGTTTAGTTTTCCTAATTAAGGCATGAGTCATTAAAATATATATATAAAAAATCATAATTAAACCTCTGGGTAAGTAGTATTAGTTGGACTAGTATATACAGGAGTGTCGATCTAAACGCATAAAGTAATCTCACGATTCAATACGTATAAGTATGAAACATACAAAATATATGCTTGATATTCTACTAACTATTAATATAAAAATCATTTTCTCACTTTCAAATTCTACCGCAGAAACTAATATTAAACAAAAATATAAAAACACACATTTTGCTAGACACATCTTTGCCAAATCAGTCACTTTTATGAAAACCGGAGAGAAATCGTGTAACTCTACGTGAAATTACAAAATTAATTGATTTTACGCTAAAAACGTGTTTTAATTTGTAAAGTTGTTCCGTAAAAAATACACGTAATTTTTTTTAAAAAAACCAGGCCATTGTTTCACTAAAATTTTAAGTGTTTGTATCTTTATCATGAGCGATTCGTCACACAGAATACCTAGTAATGTGCAGTTTCATACACTACTTTTATACACGCAATAAGTACGTACAGTCAGCAAACTTCCCGCCTAATCAGTTGCAAAATTTTGACGCTTGCATGTGTCAATTTTATTTAGCCCCGCCTTTTATTCTGTTTAAACCGATAAGGGACGAAAATGCTTTAGTTTTATGACATTTTATGACGTTTTTGACTCCATCAAGATCCATCATCATTTTATAGGCGGTAGAGCTGATGCCGGGCTCGACTGTGGAGGTACCACCATCTTACTCGCAAATCCTCCCGAAGTTATTCGGGGGAAAGTAAGAGAACAGCTCGTAGGCAAAACCAGGCGGCCCATCATTGCCTGGGACCGATGGATGGCGGTTTATCCATCCCCAATTGCCGAGCCGGTGACGGGCAGCGGCGTCACTGGTGCAAGGGTTTCGGCACCGCGCTCACCAACCCGCCTGCCCAGCGTGTGTGAGTATGGGCATTTATTCCAGGAGGACCGCCAAGAGTGGCGAAATCCTGGAAAGGCCTATGTCCAGCAGTGGACGAAACAGGCTGATGGATGGATGGAGATGGAAGATCCATCAGTTACTTGTTTGTCAGTTGCAAACCTATAGGAATGAAAATTTAGAATTAAAAAAATTACTTTATGCGTAAATGACTATTGGCGGGCAAAAACTAAGAAGGCGGCTGCACTGTTCCACTTACCGACTGTACCTATCCATTTTAGGCATTTTTTATTCTACAAAATCTTGTTAAGATTAAGCTTTTCTTCATTTTGCTACTAAAAAACACAATCTATACTCATAATAAAGAAGAACGAAAGTCGTGTCTGTACATTGAATATTAATTTTTAAATGAAATTGTTTATTAGTTTTTGTACAAAGGCCACTTCTTTTTGTCTGTCCGTATGTATGTTCCAGCTTAACTCTAGAACCACTCAACGGATTTGCATGCGGTTTTCTTTATCATCATCGTTGTAACCTTGGTCATAGATAAATTGGTCAACAAGTGGTCATACAAGCTTTAAGAGGTGTAGGTAAAATATTGCCTCAGCCGAAAACGGGGCAGAGATTGAATAAACGCGTTATTGGTTAGGCCCATTTGCAGCCGACATATATTTTCCATACGTCTTTTAAACAAGAAGAATCCTCAGAGTTGTCTTCATGGATTCGGAACCGTTATGCAAAACCAAGACTTAACCTTAAGATTCCTCGATCGTACTTCGAATAAAACTATAGCAATCGCGGGAACTACTTTGAAAACTGGCGCCAACAAAGTCGAGTCCAATTACTGTGAGCTCTAAACGAGTCTCGAGCGGGTTAAACTTCAATTCCTTACTTATAGAAAGTAGAGACTTTAACAGCCTCGTTGGTGCAATCTTTAGGTGACGAGCAGGTAAACAAAGCCTCTACCTACATTCTGACAATAGACATTTTTATTAATTTAGTGCCATGCTATGCCATGCCATGCAATACTTGTAGGTAAAGCTAACTTAACATGGCCACCACAAAAATGTGGCGTTCAACTTCTTTACCTTTTCAATACTAAATTTTAGCGTGCGGCTTTCAGTAGAGATTAGCACTCTAGTCTGAAAAAATAACTCATGATTTCATCTGTGCAAGCAATCCTTTCATACAATTTCTTCCACCCAAAGGATGTCTGGAAGAGGTCGCTTAAGGTGATAAGGCCACCTTTTTGTACTTCTCGTATTTTTAGGTTTAACTTTATGATTTTCTTTTCATTTTGTTAAACTTTTCCGGCCCAGAAAGAGGCGACTTTGATAGCACTGCTGTTAGCCTCGAGAAGGTCGGTCATCGTGCAGGTGGTCCGGCACAACGGGCATGACATGAGATGGGCCATGGTTTGCTGGGTGGCTCCGCTGTCGCAGCTCCCGTTCTTTTTGAATCCACATTTGGATAGTTTGTCTCTGTAGCGACCGACCTGGGTGCGCAGGCGGTTTAGTTATTTTCATATAGGCCCCGCGTGTTTGTATCCAGGTGCTTAATGTTCTTTTGCTGGGGAAAATTTTGGAGGAGAAGAGAGTGTTTTCTTCTACCTATCATATCTCGCGTTTGCTGGATTGTCTTTAGTGCCCTTCAGGAAGCTGTTACGGCTTTTGAGTCGAGCTTGCGCCAGTACCTGTATACCGGGTGCTGTGGGTCAGTTTCCTGTTTCAGTTGTGATGTGATAATAAAGCTATATATTTTTATTATATCGCATGCACATAAACTACAAAACCTTATTGTTACACGCGATTGACAAGATTCTATTCTGAGTCTCTAGACTCAACTACTTCTAATAATAATAATAATAAATTTCTTTATTGTGCAAAACTTACATACTATTTACATCAGTGGATGGGGCAGCCTTTTAAGTACGAAGTACCTGTGCCAGGATACCCCGCTCTTCCATATAATAGGTGCTCTTCTTGTGCAACAAAAAAAAAATATATAAGTTACTGTTGAACAAAAACAGTAAAAAAACTAAAGACAGCAATAAAAAAAAAGAAAAAAAAAACAAAACTTAGGTATAAGTATGTTTAGATTGTGAGGGGGATAGGTTGGGTGCGTGTTTATATAGATACATAGATAGCTTTATAACATAATTCTATTAATGCTTTTATACATAAATAATGTAATAAATAAATAAAATAAATAAATTAAATTTAGATAAATTATATAAATAAATAGTTAATAAATTATATCTTATAAAAGTGCTCACACAATAACCTTTAGCAGCTCCTCCACTTCTTCATAATTCAGGGTCAATAACCACTCGGTGACTTTCTTTTTGCAATCAAATAATAGTAGTGGGTAGATGTTAAGTAGCTTGTTTACTTTATTGTAAATGTAAACAGATTGTTTATTAAATTGATGCATTGCAAACTTTGCTTATGCTTATATATCATAACCCGATTTATTAAATAAAGGAACAAAAAATGGCGCTCATAATCATTCGCGCTCGCTCGCACAGTCTTTATTCACACACTTTCGTACTGTATGCAGAAAAAATAGTCTGGATTTGCTTAGCTAATATGTAGCCATTTGAAAATTTTCACAGAATACGTGTATTATTATAGCCTATAATATTATATAATTTCTAGGTATAGTATATCTACACTTCCCACACAAGTGTACCAACATAACACCGAAAATATTTATTAAAAAATAAAACGAATCAGAAAATACTTTTTATGCTAACTATACAGCAATGGAATACAAGTACCAGCCGCCATTTTAGAATCCTTTCTTTAATGGCGCGGTCTATAGACACACTTCACTCAAAGAAATATTTCCCAAATTTAACCGCTTTCTTCACGTACTTGTACCACATGCAAAAACAGCAACGTCTTTAATGAACTCAGGCTGTAAACTGATCAGAAGTTCTCATCTGGTTCACTAGGTTCTGCTGGGTATTACTTTACTGAGATATTTTTTTCAAAGGACAAAGTTTTGGTCCTTAACTTTTGTCTTTACTATAACGTAATTTAACTTGCTAAAATTGAACACATTTTAGTAAAATTCATGTCTTCGCTCAAAAAATTCAAGACAGACTTAGATAACGTTCAGGTTTCTACGCTCAAGGACCCTATCAAAATATAATTTTGCTATGTCTCCGTCTGTCTGTCCATTTACATGTCCCCGGTCTCTAGCTTCTAGACAGATTGAGTTACAGACCCGAAATTCAAATAATTTGTGTAAAATTTTGACCCAAAACCGAATATTAAATTGAAAATTGAAATAAATCATTTTTCAGTGGGGGTACGATACATACAAGATTATTATTTTTTTTACCCTTTTATGTGGGGTTTCCTTGTCTAAAACTTGCTGAGTAGATTATTTTTGAATATCCCAAAATTAAAAAATGCGGGGCCAAAGTTGTAAGCTTAAGACCATTTTGTTACGGGGTCTATTTAAAAAACGAAACTAGTTTAAATTGGAATTTTCTGTATAATGTGCCTTACATTGTATTTAAACAATAAATACCAAAATGTAGTTTCAGGGTTACGTACCAGAATACTCGAACAATTTAATTTTACAGTTTGGTTTCATACATTTCGTAGGTAGGTAATGATTAGTTTGTAATTTTTACACAAATTATTTGAAGGCGAGGTTATCTGGCGAAATCTGCTCTAACGCTTTCGTTTTACACATGGTCATCCTGCTCAACGGAAGCGCGCCGCTTAGAAAATTCGCGGTTTCGAGGTGTTTTTATTTATTATTTTGGAATTAGAGGGATGGGTTTTTCATGTGACGGCCGTTTTATATTACATTTTTTAAAACGTTTATTTTAGTATAAGTTTTACTGTACAAAACTTAACATAGCTCAAATGAAATGATATTTAGATCATATGGATCGAGGAAAATATGAGTAATCGTGTATCGAACGGCTAAAATATCAAGATCAAAGAGTGAAATATAACATTATATTTTGTACTAAATTTTATCATCGCTATTTATTGGCTTAAAATTAATTTGAAAAGAGACAAATTCGGGATAACCCCCCCGTAAGTCTGTGAACTTATCTGAGTGTTGTAGAATCCTAAGGACGAATGTTTTACTCGCACTCGACCGGTTTTTTATATAGATCCGTCTTTCTGAAAACCTATTCATACAATGTGACGATAACCATTACTTTAAAAACAAAGTTTATTTTTTAAATTCATGTCTTCCAAGTCAAAGCTAGTTAATATTTTGTTGGTGAAAAAAGCAAAAAGCTTGCAACACCTGTTGGTAATCTCAGGGCACTGATATTACTTCCGTTATGCAGTACAACCTCCCCTTAGTTTGATTAATATAGGACGCTTTGTTAAAATTCGTTCCCTTTTTAGGGTTCCTTACCTGAAAGGTGCCCAACGGAACCCTATTACTAAGACTCCGCTGTCTGTCTGTCCGTCTGTCACAGCTTCAACCGTTATAGGTATAAAATTTAAATTTACACAGAATACGTGTTATTATGGCCTCTATCACTACAAATAATAAAAATCCCAATAAAAAAAAAAAAAAAAATAAGTTTTTTCGTTATAACAAGTTACAAATTTACACACTTATATTTAGTACAAAAATAATATAATTTTAATCATTAGGGAGTAACGTTGGAAGCCATGGTAGGTGGTAAGCCTGAGTAATGGCCTCCAGCGCCTTTCCGCGGGCCAAGTTACATTTTTGTTATGAACAAATGAAACAAATAAAATTTAGATTATATTACATTGTAAAAAAAACAAAATCCTACATGTAAACTAAACAAAAAAACTAAATCTTGTAAAAGTACCTCTTATAGTATTCATAGGAGTAATTCAAAGACAAATTTAATTTGAAATTACAAACTTTTTGCTACAAAAATAAAAATAAAAATGAATTACAGTTTGGGAGGGCACAGTGTACATCAATTCAATTTATCAACCTGTTGACTTAAACAAACAAAAAATATATATATACCTATATTAAATCTTATTAAAAATATAAGATTTGTAGGAGTAATTAAATGGTGAAGTAAAACAATAAAGAGAAAATTTAAGTTAATAAATAAAAATGAGAAAAAAAAAGTAAAAAGTAAATCTCTGATAAGCATTGAGTCTATTTTACTGTTGTAATGAGCGTTTCTGTTATATCATAGCTCTGATCCAGAAGCCAGGTTTTTGTTGTAGTTTTACAAGCATAGCGCGTCATAGGATATATTTCTAATATTCTATTTAGTTTGTTGTAAACAAAGGGTCCTAAGAAATTAAAGTGTCTTTGAGCAAAGGTAGTTCTACATTTATCTGTTTTGCATACTTTGTCATTCCGTCTCTTTTCCGTGTGTAGCTTTGGATCAAATATTGTTATTGAGTGTTGTTTATGTATAAGTTGTTTAATGTATAATTGGCGTATAGTGAGTAGCTTGCACTGATTGTATAATTGCTCAGTAGGAAATCTGAAGGGCCTAAAAGTCATCACTTTCAAAATGGATCTTTGAGCTCTTTCCAGTTTAAGAAGCTTCGTCTTGCATGCTCCTCCCCACGCCAATATACAGTAATTGAGAATTGACTGTCCCATCGAAAAGTAAACAGTTTTCAATAGATCTGCAGGTGCAACATTGCGTAGAGTTTTAAATAAAAATATAAGCTTGCGTGCTCTAACTGTCAGAGAGTCAATATGTGGGGTCCATGTTAATTTGTCGTCAACGATTACACCCAAGTATTTTATAGTGGAAACTCTCTCGAGAGTCATACAAGTGCAAGGTTGATTATTGTTCATATGGCAAGTATGCGCCTGAAGTTTTATACTTCGGTGAGGATTGTCTTTTATAGAGAAGGAAAGAAATTTGCTTTTATCTATATTCAGGGAAAGCAGATTTTTTTGTAGCCAGTACATAACTCTACGGAGCCCTAGTTCAGCATTTTCACGGGCTTCATTCCAAGTCCTCCCCCGATACACCAGAGCAGTATCATCTGCGTAGCAAAAGATCTTACCATTAGTAGGACTATGCAAGCAAAGCTCGTTGATGTATATTAGAAATAGGCTCGGGCCGAGAATGCTTCCCTGTGGAACACCAAAAGATACAGGAAGGTAGGAACTCATGTTGGAGTCTATCTTGACTTTTTGCAATCGATTAGATAGGTAGTCAGAGAAAAGTTTCAGAGCCGTATTACGAATGCCAATATTTTCCATCTTATGAATTAGTGTTGGGATGGAGACGGTGTCAAATGCCTTAGACAGGTCCAAGAAGACACCAACGCATTTTTCCTGGTTGTCAAGACTTTTTACTATGTAATCGGTAAGAGAAGACACTGCATCTTCTGTAGACAAGCCAGCCCTAAATCCAAATTGGGAGTCAGCTAAAAGATTATTACTTTCAAGATAGTTCATTAGTCTATTATTCATTAGTCGCTCTAGTATCTTGGACAGGGCAGGCAGGACAGAGATAAATAAACCTCTTGTTAACCATGGGCGACATCTGAGATGACTTGACAGCTTTCACTGAGGTTCATTTGCGCTAAGAGTAGCTTGTCAACCTTTTTGCACCGAAGTCCATTCGTAAGATGTGATTTTGGGGTTGCGTACTCGTAATATATGGTGGTAAGGAACCCTTTGTGCGCGATTTCAACTCGCACTTGGCCAAATTATTATTTTACAATTTTATTATTATTATTTCACTTTCTAACAATTTGTTGACTAATAACACTAATAGTTTTCGACTTTGTTAGACAAGTTTACAAAAAATAGATACATGAAAATACTAGATTGTTTCGACAAATTATAAAAACCCCTACAGCAAAGTGTTTGTCCGTCCGCAAGATAAATAAGACAGAAACAATTAAAAAGAAATAGATACCATAATTTTTATAATACAAATAAATAAACATACATCTCATACAACGTTACCTAAAACGATTTTTGAATAGTGTATACGAAATTAAATGTCGCATCTACGTATCCTTTGAACTTTCCCACTTTATTTCTGTTTTACCTCTCCCATATAAAATTAACTGTGAAGACTAGCTTTTACTGGAATACTCACTAAGTCCATGCACGGGGAAAATTAAATTACGTTCTACCTGGAGGGATAAGGAAGATACTTTTCTATGGACTTAAATTGAATTTTGCAAGCAGTCAAAATTTGACTGTAGCAACCGTAGACCTCCGTAGAATCCCAAGTTTACATGCTACGTCGTAGCATTGTGAAAATTACTACGAGGTGACTTGTTTCTTCAGGTTTTCAACGACTTTAGTTTTTGAGGTGAGCATCGATGGCCAAATCCAAAACTATAAACAAACCCGAAATATGCTCAAAGGACTCTTTAATGAAAACAAAAACTGCATTATTGCAGAATACATACTTATGATCGAAAAAGTGCAAAAAATATTTATAAGATATTTGTACAAAAAGTTATATGGACTTTATCCTTTTCTTTATCCTACATGTCGCGCATTGGAGGTTAGACGTGGATTAACCTTGATAAGGTATTTTCTTCAATTGTTACGTGGTCGCATCCATAATCCAGTAATGTTAGCACAAATAAATCTGTTTGCGCCGGATAACTATTTACTACCGACTGTTCGCTGTCCCTGTGGCGCGCACTCAGACGCTTCAATACGCTCCGTTACCGAGAGCCTTGGCTGTCATCAAAGAAATCCTCATTTTTGACTCTAGCCTGGACCTATTCTTATGCTCGGAAACCACATTTTTTTAAACTTCTGGACGCTACCTAGATTCGATTACTGTAAAAAGCTCGATACTATTCATGATTCCAATAAAACAATAATGTTTAATCCTAATAATTATATTAATATTGTATAACTTACGTATTATATTTGGTCCTATAGTAATAATCTGTATTAAATAAATGAATAAATAAATATTGTTTTTTTTCCCTAGCCGATATCATACTCGCTGATTAACAAAAAAAATACACTTTGTATTATTGCACCGTACCATTCGGTAGTGTCGCTTAATAAGGATCAAATGTGGAAAGTAATGACATACCGCAACTAAAGGAAAGTGCCCATTTTTAGGGATCCATACCCAAAGGGTAACCAACGGGACCCTATTACTAAAGACTCCGCTGTCCGTCTGTCACCAGGCTGTATCTCATGAACCGTGATAGTTAGACAGTTGAAATTTTCACAGATGATGTATTTCAGTTACCGCTATAACAACAAATACTAAAAAGCAGAATAAAATCTATATTAAAGGGGGCTCCGATACAACAAACGTGATTTTTTTGCTCTATATTGATAACGGCAACAGGTAGACGCTTGAAATATACACAGACCTTCGTGCACGAGTCCGACTCGCACTTGGTCGGTTTTTATAATTCGATTAATATTTTTTTTATTTTCATAAATTACCCGTTCCGTGCAACTCACATTTGGATTCGAAAATCGTACCAATTTGTATTGGAATCTTTGTGACATCCGGCCATGTATTGGAGTAGTACGCATAATTTCGAACAATGATTAATGAACGTTTAATTGTAAGAAAAACGTAATAGTATTTTCTAAAAAATTACCCTTTTTCTCTAAGTTTGCCGTTTGATATTTCTTCCCAGATTAAAAGTGAAATAATAAAGTTTAAAAAAAAATCGCATGTACATAATTTGCATTTTTTTTAAGCTGGGAGCAATTTTTTGCGTTATAGTATTTATTTCTTGTTATTACTTTTTGCTAAGACCTGAGAATCGATCCAAAACATGTAACGTACCACCAACTAGACATCGGGTCTGTGGTCAAAAGTATCCGAACCAAAAGAGAGACAAAACCATTGAAAATTAAAAAAGGGTGTCAATCACACGTCAATTAAAATTAAGCTGTGCAGCAATGACATACGATTCAAATTAAGATGTTTTGTTTCGTAATATTTTGACACTTCACTAAGGACACTTTTTTGGTAAATGTTATACTAGACCCGAGGTCCATGGTTTGGTATGTCAATGATCCTAAACATATAATAATAATAATAATAAAGTCATTTATTTTAGGCAAAAAACCCATACAAAAATAATATAAATGTCTGGCGGACAAATTGGCGCGAGCTACAAGTGACTATCTGTCTATAGCTGCTTAAAATGTTAGAAAGTTCATAAAATAAAACCAGTATCTCATCGCAGATAATGAATACTCAATTAAGAGGGTGTCCTTACATTCGGCTTAAGATCTTCATTAAAATGGAGACAACATCTTGCTTTAATGCTAGGACTTCATTCTATAGCTACGTTTAATTAGCGAGATCTGTTCACTCGTAAAATCTTAAAGCTCATTTAAAGTTGAGCATCGTGAATGAGGCATAGAGAAAATGTCTTGGGGAGTGGTTTGAGAATCAAAGCTGATAGGGAATCTATATTCTGTAAGTATCACACATCATATTGCTTATGTAATTATTATATTTGTTTTATTTATGTATGTATGTGTATGTGTGTGTGTTTTTTCATGTTTTATAAATAATATAAAAAGATGTGTTTGAAACAACTATTTAGCTTATGATTAGCACCTATGAAAAAAAATGTATCTTAGAATAAGTTACTATTGTTTGTTTTTGTTTATTCAACTTTTCTGTTATTGGCGATATCTACTGTAATGTATCTTTACTGTGTTGTTAAACTGTATGTGCTAACTATACAGCAATGGAATACAAGTACCAGCCGCCATTTTAGAATCCTTTCTTTAATGGCGCGGTCTATAGACACACTTCACTCAAAGAAATATTTCCCAAATTTAACCGCTTTCTTCACGTACTTGTACCACATGCAAAAACAGCAACGTCTTTAATGAACTCAGGCTGTAAACTGATCAGAAGTTCTCATCTGGTTCACTAGGTTCTGCTGGGTATTACTTTACTGAGATATTTTTTTCAAAGGACAAAGTTTTGGTCCTTAACTTTTGTCTTTACTATAACGTAATTTAACTTGCTAAAATTGAACACATTTTAGTAAAATTCATGTCTTCGCTCAAAAAATTCAAGACAGACTTAGATAACGTTCAGGTTTCTACGCTCAAGGACCCTATCAAAATATAATTTTGCTATGTCTCCGTCTGTCTGTCCATTTACATGTCCCCGGTCTCTAGCTTCTAGACAGATTGAGTTACAGACCCGAAATTCAAATAATTTGTGTAAAATTTTGACCCAAAACCGAATATTAAATTGAAAATTGAAATAAATCATTTTTCAGTGGGGGTACGATACATACAAGATTATTATTTTTTTTACCCTTTTATGTGGGGTTTTCTTGTCTAAAACTTGCTGAGTAGATTATTTTTGAATATCCCAAAATTAAAAAATGCGGGGCCAAAGTTGTAAGCTTAAGACCATTTTGTTACGGGGTCTATTTAAAAAACGAAACTAGTTTAAATTGGAATTTTCTGTATAATGTGCCTTACATTGTATTTAAACAATAAATACCAAAATGTAGTTTCAGGGTTACGTACCAGAATACTCGAACAATTTAATTTTGCAGTTTGGTTTCATACATTTCGTAGGTAGGTAATGATTAGTTTGTAATTTTTACACAAATTATTTGAAGGCGAGGTTATCTGGCGAAATCTGCTCTAACGCTTTCGTTTTACACATGGTCATCCTGCTCAACGGAAGCGCGCCGCTTAGAAAATTCGCGGTTTCGAGGTGTTTTTATTTATTATTTTGGAATTAGAGGGATGGGTTTTTCATGTGACGGCCGTTTTATATTACATTTTTTAAAACGTTTATTTTAGTATAAGTTTTACTGTACAAAACTTAACATAGCTCAAATGAAATGATATTTAGATCATATGGATCGAGGAAAATATGAGTAATCGTGTATCGAACGGCTAAAATATCAAGATCAAAGAGTGAAATATAACATTATATTTTGTACTAAATTTTATCATCGCTATTTATTGGCTTAAAATTAATTTGAAAAGAGACAAATTCGGGATAACCCCCCCGTAAGTCTGTGAACTTATCTGAGTGTTGTAGAATCCTAAGGACGAATGTTTTACTCGCACTCGATCGGTTTTTTATATAGATCCGTCTTTCTGAAAACCTATTCATACAATGTGACGATAACCATTACTTTAAAAACAAAGTTTATTTTTTAAATTCATGTCTTCCAAGTCAAAGCTAGTTAATATTTTGTTGGTGAAAAAAGCAAAAAGCTTGCAACACCTGTTGGTAATCTCAGGGCACTGATATTACTTCCGTTATGCAGTACAACCTCCCCTTAGTTTGATTAATATAGGACGCTTTGTTAAAATTCGTTCCCTTTTTAGGGTTCCTTACCTGAAAGGTGCCCAACGGAACCCTATTACTAAGACTCCGCTGTCTGTCTGTCCGTCTGTCACAGCTTCAACCGTTATAGGTATAAAACTTAAATTTACACAGAATACGTGTTATTATGGCCTCTATCACTACAAATAATAAAAATCCCAATAAAAAAAAATAAAAAAAAATTAAGTTTTTTCGTTATAACAAGTTACAAATTTACACACTTATATTTAGTACAAAAATAATATAATTTTAATCATTAGGGAGTAACGTTGGAAGCCATGGTAGGTGGTAAGCCTGAGTAATGGCCTCCAGCGCCTTTCCGCGGGCCAAGTTACATTTTTGTTATGAACAAATGAAACAAATAAAATTTAGATTATATTACATTGTAAAAAAAACAAAATCCTACATGTAAACTAAACAAAAAAACTAAATCTTGTAAAAGTACCTCTTATAGTATTCATAGGAGTAATTCAAAGACAAATTTAATTTGAAATTACAAACTTTTTGCTACAAAAATAAAAATAAAAATGAATTACAGTTTGGGAGGGCACAGTGTACATCAATTCAATTTA
The DNA here is from genome assembly GCA_910592155.1 of Ypsolopha scabrella. NCBI lineage: Eukaryota > Metazoa > Arthropoda > Insecta > Lepidoptera > Ypsolophidae > Ypsolopha > Ypsolopha scabrella. The sequence continues at coordinate 7,638,392 of OU342968.1, read as the reverse complement.
TCAACCTGTTGACTTAAACAAACAAAAAATATATATATACCTATATTAAATCTTATTAAAAATATAAGATTTGTAGGAGTAATTAAATGGTGAAGTAAAACAATAAAGAGAAAATTTAAGTTAATAAATAAAAATGAGAAAAAAAAAGTAAAAAGTAAATCTCTGATAAGCATTGAGTCTATTTTACTGTTGTAATGAGCGTTTCTGTTATATCATAGCTCTGATCCAGAAGCCAGGTTTTTGTTGTAGTTTTACAAGCATAGCGCGTCATAGGATATATTTCTAATATTCTATTTAGTTTGTTGTAAACAAAGGGTCCTAAGAAATTAAAGTGTCTTTGAGCAAAGGTAGTTCTACATTTATCTGTTTTGCATACTTTGTCATTCCGTCTCTTTTCCGTGTGTAGCTTTGGATCAAATATTGTTATTGAGTGTTGTTTATGTATAAGTTGTTTAATGTATAATTGGCGTATAGTGAGTAGCTTGCACTGATTGTATAATTGCTCAGTAGGAAATCTGAAGGGCCTAAAAGTCATCACTTTCAAAATGGATCTTTGAGCTCTTTCCAGTTTAAGAAGCTTCGTCTTGCATGCTCCTCCCCACGCCAATATACAGTAATTGAGAATTGACTGTCCCATCGAAAAGTAAACAGTTTTCAATAGATCTGCAGGTGCAACATTGCGTAGAGTTTTAAATAAAAATATAAGCTTGCGTGCTCTAACTGTCAGAGAGTCAATATGTGGGGTCCATGTTAATTTGTCGTCAACGATTACACCCAAGTATTTTATAGTGGAAACTCTCTCGAGAGTCATACAAGTGCAAGGTTGATTATTGTTCATATGGCAAGTATGCGCCTGAAGTTTTATACTTCGGTGAGGATTGTCTTTTATAGAGAAGGAAAGAAATTTGCTTTTATCTATATTCAGGGAAAGCAGATTTTTTTGTAGCCAGTACATAACTCTACGGAGCCCTAGTTCAGCATTTTCACGGGCTTCATTCCAAGTCCTCCCCCGATACACCAGAGCAGTATCATCTGCGTAGCAAAAGATCTTACCATTAGTAGGACTATGCAAGCAAAGCTCGTTGATGTATATTAGAAATAGGCTCGGGCCGAGAATGCTTCCCTGTGGAACACCAAAAGATACAGGAAGGTAGGAACTCATGTTGGAGTCTATCTTGACTTTTTGCAATCGATTAGATAGGTAGTCAGAGAAAAGTTTCAGAGCCTTATTACGAATGCCAATATTTTCCATCTTATGAATTAGTGTTGGGATAGAGACGGTGTCAAATGCCTTAGACAGGTCCAAGAAGACACCAACGCATTTTTCCTGGTTGTCAAGACTTTTTACTATGTAATCGGTAAGAGAAGACACTGCATCTTCTGTAGACAAGCCAGCCCTAAATCCAAATTGGGAGTCAGCTAAAAGATTATTACTTTCAAGATAGTTCATTAGTCTATTATTCATTAGTCGCTCTAGTATCTTGGACAGGGCAGGCAGGACAGAGATAAATAAACCTCTTGTTAACCATGGGCGACATCTGAGATGACTTGACAGCTTTCACTGAGGTTCATTTGCGCTAAGAGTAGCTTGTCAACCTTTTTGCACCGAAGTCCATTCGTAAGATGTGATTTTGGGGTTGCGTACTCGTAATATATGGTGGTAAGGAACCCTTTGTGCGCGATTTCAACTCGCACTTGGCCAAATTATTATTTTACAATTTTATTATTATTATTTCACTTTCTAACAATTTGTTGACTAATAACACTAATAGTTTTCGACTTTGTTAGACAAGTTTACAAAAAATAGATACATGAAAATACTAGATTGTTTCGACAAATTATAAAAACCCCTACAGCAAAGTGTTTGTCCGTCCGCAAGATAAATAAGACAGAAACAATTAAAAAGAAATAGATACCATAATTTTTATAATACAAATAAATAAACATACATCTCATACAACGTTACCTAAAACGATTTTTGAATAGTGTATACGAAATTAAATGTCGCATCTACGTATCCTTTGAACTTTCCCACTTTATTTCTGTTTTACCTCTCCCATATAAAATTAACTGTGAAGACTAGCTTTTACTGGAATACTCACTAAGTCCATGCACGGGGAAAATTAAATTACGTTCTACCTGGAGGGATAAGGAAGATACTTTTCTATGGACTTAAATTGAATTTTGCAAGCAGTCAAAATTTGACTGTAGCAACCGTAGACCTCCGTAGAATCCCAAGTTTACATGCTACGTCGTAGCATTGTGAAAATTACTACGAGGTGACTTGTTTCTTCAGGTTTTCAACGACTTTAGTTTTTGAGGTGAGCATCGATGGCCAAATCCAAAACTATAAACAAACCCGAAATATGCTCAAAGGACTCTTTAATGAAAACAAAAACTGCATTATTGCAGAATACATACTTATGATCGAAAAAGTGCAAAAAATATTTATAAGATATTTGTACAAAAAGTTATATGGACTTTATCCTTTTCTTTATCCTACATGTCGCGCATTGGAGGTTAGACGTGGATTAACCTTGATAAGGTATTTTCTTCAATTGTTACGTGGTCGCATCCATAATCCAGTAATGTTAGCACAAATAAATCTGTTTGCGCCGGATAACTATTTACTACCGACTGTTCGCTGTCCCTGTGGCGCGCACTCAGACGCTTCAATACGCTCCGTTACCGAGAGCCTTGGCTGTCATCAAAGAAATCCTCATTTTTGACTCTAGCCTGGACCTATTCTTATGCTCGGAAACCACATTTTTTTAAACTTCTGGACGCTACCTAGAATCGATTACTGTAAAAAGCTCGATACTATTCATGATTCCAATAAAACAATAATGTTTAATCCTAATAATTATATTAATATTGTATAACTTACTTATTATATTTGGTCCTATAGTAATAATCTGTATTAAATAAATGAATAAATAAATATTGTTTTTTTTCCCTAGCCGATATCATACTCGCTGATTAACAAAAAAAATACACTTTGTATTACTGCACCGTACCATTCGGTAGTGTCGCTTAATAAGGATCAAATGTGGAAAGTAATGACATACCACAACTAAAGGAAAGTGCCCATTTTTAGGGATCCATACCCAAAGGGTAACCAACGGGACCCTATTACTAAAGACTCCGCTGTCCGTCTGTCACCAGGCTGTATCTCATGAACCGTGATAGTTAGACAGTTGAAATTTTCACAGATGATGTATTTCAGTTACCGCTATAACAACAAATACTAAAAAGCAGAATAAAATCTATATTAAAGGGGGCTCCGATACAACAAACGTGATTTTTTTGCTCTATATTGATAACGGCAACAGGTAGACGCTTGAAATATACACAGACCTTCGTGCACGAGTCCGACTCGCACTTGGTCGGTTTTTATAATTCGATTAATATTTTTTTTATTTTCATAAATTACCCGTTCCGTGCAACTCACATTTGGATTCGAAAATTGTACCAATTTGTATTGGAATCTTTGTGACATCCGGCCATGTATTGGAGTAGTACGCATAATTTTGAACAATGATTAATGAACGTTTAATTGTAAGAAAAACGTAATAGTATTTTCTAAAAAATTACCCTTTTTCTCTAAGTTTGCCGTTTGATATTTCTTCCCAGATTAAAAGTGAAATAATAAAGTTTAAAAAAAAATCGCATGTACATAATTTGCATTTTTTTTAAGCTGGGAGCAGTTTTTTGCGTTATAGTATTTATTTCTTGTTATTACTTTTTGCTAAGACCTGAGAATCGATCCAAAACATGTAACGTACCACCAACTAGACATCGGGTCTGTGGTCAAAAGTATCCGAACCAAAAGAGAGACAAAACCATTGAAAATTAAAAAAGGGTGTCAATCACACGTCAATTAAAATTAAGCTGTGCAGCAATGACATACGATTCAAATTAAGATGTTTTGTTTCGTAATATTTTGACACTTCACTAAGGACACTTTTTTGGTAAATGTTATACTAGACCCGAGGTCCATGGTTTGGTATGTCAATGATCCTAAACATATAATAATAATAATAATAAAGTCATTTATTTTAGGCAAAAAACCCATACAAAAATAATATAAATGTCTGGCGGACAAATTGGCGCGAGCTACAAGTGACTATCTGTCTATAGCTGCTTAAAATGTTAGAAAGTTCATAAAATAAAACCAGTATCTCATCGCAGATAATGAATACTCAATTAAGAGGGTGTCCTTACATTCGGCTTAAGATCTTCATTAAAATGGAGACAACATCTTGCTTTAATGCTAGGACTTCATTCTATAGCGACGTTTAATTAGCGAGATCTGTTCACTCGTAAAATCTTAAAGCTCATTTAAAGTTGAGCATCGTGAATGAGGCATAGAGAAAATGTCTTGGGGAGTGGTTTGAGAATCAAAGCTGATAGGGAATCTATATTCTGTAAGTATCACACATCATATTGCTTATGTAATTATTATATTTGTTTTATTTATGTATGTATGTGTATGTGTGTGTGTTTTTTCATGTTTTATAAATAATATAAAAAGATGTGTTTGAAACAACTATTTAGCTTATGATTAGCACCTATGAAAAAAAAATGTATCTTAGAATAAGTTACTATTGTTTGTTTTTGTTTATTCAACTTTTCTGTTATTGGCGATATCTACTGTAATGTATCTTTACTGTGTTGTTAAACTGTATGTGCTGTTGAAGTCCAAAATAAAATAAAATAAAAATAATTTGACAATGGGTGAGTCCACCGGTGTGTTAGTGTTTTATTTAGCAACTTTTTGCCATGTTATTTTGCACTGCATTGTTTCTACGCATATAGTTTTAGTAATTTAGGGAAAATTTTACAGAACCACGTTCTTGGAGACCCGTAACAATTAAAACCGTTATACAACCGTAAAGAAGCTTTGGTGTCTGTTTGTCCGTGGTAGTATTGCCAGATGTATTTTACAGTTAACCCGGGATTAAAAACCCCCTTGTTCAGGCTATGAAAAAACAGAAACTTGTATAAAAATACAGGAGATTAGCCTCTCAAGATAAAAACGTTGAAAGTTGTTTCTTAAAACATGAAGTACATATAAAATAAGCCCATAAAAACTACTTTTTGTTGCTAGTAACCCTTAAATAAAAAATGCAAGTGACAACCCTATAGCCCTTAACATAATTCAGGAACGTTTAACCGATTTAGCACATAGACGTAACTATTGAGCGAGTCTGCGACAGCGTAATAATACAAAAATATCTTCGATAGTGTCACAGTTCGTAAATTCGTGTGGAAAGCTTAATGAAGCCAATCTTCAAACAGATTACTTACGTTGACAGAACTCATTTGTGTTTGATATTCACTTTACTTACTTTTGATGTTATTATAATCTACATATCTACATCTATCTTCACTAATAATAATAGTATCATAATGAGGAGGTGTTTGTAAGTCAGTAAGTTAGTAAGTTTGGATCTAGGAGGTAATATCTGGGCCTATCTACTTAACCGATTATGAAAATTATTTCACTCATAAGAACCTTCATTGTCCTTGAGTGCTATAGGCTGTATTTTAATATATCTCACTCTCAATTTTTATTCTATTTTCTTTAGTATACTTACATATATAGGTACTTACAATCAAATAGAATCAAATCAAAATAATTTATTTTCAAACAAACACAAATATTTATTATTAATTAACAATACATGAACATACTTAAATTAAATGAATATCTATAATACACATATAAGGTGACTTTAATTTATGCAGCCAAACTTATACTGGAGGCTTGGTAAGTGATCAGTAACACGGATCGATAACACTTTTTGCTAATTTCGCAAAATAAAATGTTGACGTTCCATAGTAATTGACTCGGGGCTGTGCTTGCGTTTGTAAGGAACACGAAAAGAATAAATAACGAATTTCACAAAAAGTGTCATCGAACCTTGTTACTGAGCACTTACCGAGTCTTCAGTAACAGGTTGGCTGCATAAATTAAAGTCACCTTATATACAACAAACCCAAAAAACTACGAAAATCGTTCAACAGAATACGAGTATAAACCTACAATACATGAACATACATAATTTAAACGAATACCTATTAAATATACACATTAATAATATAAAAACATACATACCTAAAAACTACGAATACCGTACAACAGAATACGAATGTGTGTGGTTACAGTAATTGTAAGCCTTCCATTGAAACCCATTATATAGGATGTTATGATAATAACCTATTTCCTTAAAACGGAATATTCTAGGGATAATTAACAACTTATTCCATGGGGCCAACCCTGAAACCGTAAAAAAGAAATCAGCTTTTTCATATATTTTGGCCTATACCTTAAATAACTTGCCTACAAAACAGCTTTTTTTCGCGATTTACAGTTTGGCTCTACATTAAAAGCTGTCCATATTCATGGGTAGAATGTTTAAAGGAAAAAGGGTACCATTTAATTTATTCCGTGCGATGTATCCGGGATTTAGATTCCCTTCCCGGTTTCCAGAAACTACGGTCACGATACACAGGATACGCTTTTGTACAAATAATACAAGTTTCCTTCGCAATTAGACCAAAACTAATTTTCGAGTTTTCTTGAGCTCGTCGCGTTCCGAGTTGCGATGTTTACCCGAACTTTGCTCTACTTCTGCGAGTTGTTTAATTTATAACTTCGTCAAACAGAACACTCCTACTTTTAAATACAGAGTGGACATTTCGGGTGTTTTTTATACTTCAATGTGCTATGACAAAAGTCTGCTTTTTGGAATAAATATGCCAAAATAAAAGTCTTGCTTTTATAAAGCTTTTATAAGTATTTTGTATTTACAAAGTAACTTAATCATAATAAGTTGAATGACAGGTCCTTCCCAAATCTGGATGCGTTCAAAAAAATAAATATGCCTATGGGAGTTTGTGGCGATGACATCACTGAATGTGAAATGAAACACTCCTGGCCACTTAACGAGTCTCCAGTATGAATTGGGCTATATAAACGAAAGTAACGTCATATAATAGCCCTTACAGAATTTCTATTGAGAGAGGATAGACGAAAGTAAAATTCAAGAAGACAATTGTTGATGTGGATATTTGGTGGATATAATAGTTAAAAAAAACCAGCCAAGTGTGTGTCGGGCCACACGCAATGTAGGGTTCCGTAGTTGCCCGGTACATATAAGTTGGTCTACTAATACAGACCGCGCCAAACTTCTGGTCCCATACATCATAGGGGGCCAAAAGTTTGGCGCGACCTGTACTCGTAAACCTGTAAAGCTTACTTAGCTGTGATAGTTTTCCTTTTAAATTCATTATATATTACATATTACTTCTGTGAATTATTTCACATATCTATAAACAACTTTAGCCAGCAGGGGGGGACACTTGACTTTAATAAAAAATAGCACTTTAAAGCTTATTATTTCGCCAACTGATCCCTAAATCGAAAATTGGTTTTCACAGGACCACAATGTTTTTGAACTACCTATCTAACGATATCCCACTATCTATCTATGGGAGAGACAAGAAAAAAAATCATCCCCAATTGACAAATCAATATAATCCCAATGTATGGGAGGTATCCTTAGAAAAAAATGTTCATGATTTTATTTTACCGTTTTGTTGGCTTCTTCTTTTCTTCTTGATTAATATTTATATTCATGCCAAATTACAGCTTTCTAGTACCCTAGTACTAAGTCTCCGAGCTAAGCCGCGGATAGACGGATGGGCGGACGGACATGGTGAAACTATAAGGGTTCCTTGTCGGACTACGGAACCCTAAAAAGTCGTGTCTGTACACAGAAAAAAAAAGTGAAATGGGTTATTATTATTAGTATTGCACTGAAGCCAAAACTACCAAATTTAGAATTTTTGTCCGTCTGTCTGTATGTTCTGTTTTAACTCTAGAACCATTCGCATACATATATATAAACTATATATACTAGTAGATGTTATGTTTAGTTAATTTTAAGTTTTAAAATTATGATATAAGTGTCACGTCATTTTAATTTACGTTGTTTGTTGGTAAGCTCATTTAATTCAAAACGAGATAAAAGTGCGTGCGGGTCAAAAGATTTATGATTGCCAATAGTTTGACTCATTTACTCGTATGAGTGCTATAACTCATTGCTATTTTACACGTTTTTAGGGTTCCGTACCCACAGCGTAGCCAACGGGACCCTATTACTAAGACTCCACTGTCCGTCTGTCCGTCTGTCACCAAGCTGTATCTAATGAACCGTGATAGTTAGACAGTTGAAATTTTCACAGATGATGTATTTCTGTTGCCGCTATCATAAAAAATACTAAAACCGGCCAAGTACGAGTCGGACCCGCTTACTCCTATACAACAGACATGATTTTTTTGCCGTTTTTATAGATAATGGTACAGAACCCTTCGTGCGCGAGTCCGACTCGCACTTGGCCGGTTTTTCCATGACTTCATTTACTTTTGGTAACCTTGGTGTCAAGCAAAGTTTCAATTTACTAAATGTTAACGCAAGAAGTGTCCTGTCTGTGCTACGTACTTTAAGGTTTCCTTCTAAAGGTATAGCCTTAATGGACGAGTTTCTAAGAGTACAGCGTTGACAAAACACACAGGATTTTGTTTGTAGTTGTTGTTCCGATGTGAATTAATATTTTATGAATTTGCTTCGGAACAACGGAACAACTGAAATGTTTGTTACTTATTTAGAGCTGACCTGAATCTGATTGTTGTTGTTCGAAAATCTGAAGTCAATAAATAGTACATTACGATACGAGAGCGATGAAACGTTTTCTGACGAGTGTGAGTTTGCGGCACGAGCCGAAGGTGAGTGCTGCAATCACACGAGTCGAGAAAAAGTTTCTCGCACGAGTATGGTATAATATTTTATAGCAAAAGTGCGGAAAATGCCGACTTTACGCAAGCGCAGCGTGCGTAAAGTGGTCATTTTACGCACGGTGTGCTATAAATATAATTAATATCGCCTAGTGATTTTTCCATCGCAAGAATTTACAAATTAGCAATACGATAGGGAAATGAAAACTTAGAAAAAACCACAGCCGATAAATAAGTCCTAGTTCAATAGCAGCAGGCCTTATAATGAGGAAGTACGGAAGTACACGATTTTTTCATTCATATCTTGGAATTTTGTCATACTTATGGGGGAATGCAAAACTCCTCACATGTTTTCACGCAAGTCGATACGAAGTAATGTCTTCAAACTTATTTCAAAAGTATTTTAGAACCACTATACCTTTGTAGAAGGAGATGGTAGTTTAAAAACTAAATATCTCAAAAAATATTGGCCATCCTAATTAGGTACTAACGAATAATTTAGATTTCAATCCATCCATCCATCAGCCTGTTTCGTCCAATGCTGGACATAGGCCTTTCCAGGATTTCACCACTCTTGGCGGTCCTCCTGGAAGAAATGGCCATACTCACACACGCTGGGCAGGCGGATTGGTGAGCGCGGTGCCGAAACCCTAGCACCAGTGACGCCGCTGCCCGTCACCGGTCTGTTTTATATAAGGCCCGGCAATTGGGGATGGATATACCGCCATCCATCGGTCCCAGGCAATGGTGGGCCGCCTGGTTTTGCCTGAGAGCTGTTCTCTTACTCTCCCCCGAATAACTTCGGGAGGATTTGCGAGTAAGATGGTGGTACCTCCACAGTCGAGCCCGGCATCAGCTCTACCACCTATTTCAATTAACCCTCATTATTCTTATAAAACCATGGTAACATGATAGATCACAGTGCAGATCGTGGCTTGGTTCTATCTTCCATCCATCCATCAGCCTGTCTTTGTCCACTGCTGGACATAAGCATTTCCAATATTTCGACACTCTATCCTCCATCCTCCTCATCCAGCCGCTACCCGCAAAATCCTTCAGATCTTCGGTCCATCGGGCACAAGGTCAGCCTTCGCTACGCTTTGCTGTACGTGGTCTCTAATGCCTTTCGGCACCAACGGCCATCATGTCGGCGACAGATATGGCCTGCCCATGCCACTTCAACGACCTGTTTCGGCAGGCTATATCGGTCACTTTCGATCTTCGACGGATCTCCTCGTTTCTGATTTTATCCATCAGATATAACCCAACCATAGCCCGCTTCATAGCTCGCTGAGCAACCTTAAACTGGTGGACCAAGAAATTTTAAATGAAATGTGTTATTTTACCATTTTTTAAATTCCCTCTAAATGTATGTATGTTCCGTTTTAACTCGAAGCCACTCAACGAATTTGGATGCGGTTTTTTTTATTATCATTATAGTGACCCTATTTAACATATAACATATACGGGGTGTTCATAAAATAACGCCTAAGCCGAAAACGGGGGCAAAAAATTAATAAACGCGGGCGGGAATGTTCCGTTTTGACTCGAGAACCACTCAACGTAGTGACTCAGGTCAATAGGTATATGCAGGGTAGAGATTAAATAAATTGAGGCAGAGCCGCGGGCAAAGGCTACTCCTAAATAAAATAAAACAAGTACCATTTAAAATGTGTGTTTTTCTGTTGGATAAATACTTACCCAAAGCTTACATTTACTTGAATGTCAACTTAAACATACAAGTTGCGCTCATGTTCTTGCATATAATTAAAATTTAAGCCCCGAAGACACCGGATTAAAGTATTAAGCTCTGTGTCACCAACGTATATTAAGAGTATGACAGGACTTCTGTAAAGCCCTGTGTTGTTTTTATTGACGTGGATACTACTTTGTTCACATCTCGTAGAGGGCATGCGTTTAGAACTAGTATGTCACTTCCGAATCTTTTTTCTTTACCGAAGGACATTTTTTTTTCAGATTATAACGTTTTTTAATGATTTAATGTTTATTATTATTTACTTATTAGTTATTTTATTTTTCATTAGCCTTTGCCCGCGGTTCCGCCCACGTTTATTCCATATCTGCCCCGTTTTCGGCTTGGGCGTTATTTCGTCAACATTTCTTATAGCTATAACCAGGGTCACTACTATAATAATTAAAAAAAACGCATCCAAATCCGTTGAGTGGTTTGGGAGTAAAAACGGAACATACATACATGAAGACAAAAATTTAAAAAATTGTGGTTTTGGCTTTAAGACCAATAACCCATTTCATTTTAAATATTCACAAAAATATTCAATGTACAGAAACAAATTTTTTACTACTTTATTATTAGTATAAATGATAAGTTAATGCAAAATTGATCGGATTTATAAAAAAATTGCAATGACCTCGTAAGCGAATGCACTGCCATTGATTTCTTACGTGATTGAGTAGAGGCTGTAAAGTACCCACTTAAACAAATAACGCTCATATCTCTGACATGACCCGCCGCTTATTTATTATTATGTATGTTGTTGGTTGTTGTGTAATAGTAATTTAGGAAACTGGTAGATAAAAAGGTAATTAAAACACGAGTGTCAGTTTAAAAAACGAGCGTAAGCGAGTTTTTTAATAGTACATGAGTGTTTTAATACCTAGTTATGTGTAGTTTCATACACTCTTTTATCTAAACTCATGCCTACTAACCTGTTTTCATAATTTTTGTAACTTAGTCGCTAGCCATTTTAGATTTTTCTTGTAAAAGCTTGTTCTAAAAATGTTCGTAATTTCCGTCGTTATTTCCAGGATGTCAGGTAGAGTCCAATATCATCACTGTTCGGTTTAAAAAGCGTCTAGGAACGCAGCAAACGTATTTGAACGCGGTTAAAGTGTTTTATTTTATTGATATGGCAACACGAGTTGTCGCGCTGTGATTTGTGACGTGACGGTGGGTCCGCCATTACCTTTGAAGACAACAAGAGTTGCAAGAGGTTATGTATTTGATATTTCAAGGAAATCAGTAGTTAAAAGTGTGAAATTAACCAGTTAATCAGTGTTAACTGTGATCCGGGACTCCTACGCGATAAGATTCGTAAATTCAATAATAGTGTAAAGTGATGTGAAAAGATTTTCATTACCACGTTTTACTGAAATCGTGGTAGTTTTAACGGGATCAGGCTAGCCTAGGGTTAGATGGTTGAGTATAGGATACGAATCTGCTGACATGCTGGCTGGGCTGGTCATTTGTCAGAAATCTCCGTGCTGAGGGCGACGACAATCAACGTCAGAAGAAAGGAATCGTCCAGGGGACCTGTGCTTTCCTCTGAGCCAGGGTTGAGTCGTGACCTTGATCGAGCGCAGAGGTCCCGTCCAGGACGAGAAGGTGCACATGAATGTAGTCTTTGAACCGTTTACCCTTATAACGGGATTTAGTATATAAGTCTTCTTGTTTGGAAAACCCCTTTCTGGCAGGGTTTAGATTCTATTCAATATAAATGGGCCCAGTCACGAAGAACTAAATTGTACCTGTCGAGAGGGGGGTTTATCATACAATCACATCAATCACCATCCCTGCTGTCAGTAATATTAGGGCAAAATAATTCTTTTGACCCATAAAACCACAATAAGTAATTAATACATTTCCTCGAAAACTATGGCGCTACAAACAGTTCATCCATTGACAGACCGAGTCCAACGCGCCGTAAGCAATAGACAATAACTGGCCGAAAATAAAGTGAACTGTTACCTCCTTACTGTTTTGTACGTATTGGAGAACATTAAATAAAAACCTCATTGGTATTTGATATTAAACCTCAGACATGGCTGCATGGGCTAAGTTCCCTTTGCCTTCCTAGTTAGTATCACATGTAGTGTAATCTCTGAAAAAGTTATTTTATAGCATAATGTTAACGTTCATAGAAAATATTTTTCACTATGCCCGTAGTTAAGAGTTCGTAATGAGGATCTAACGATATGAGGTTAGATAATAGTAGTTTATAAAACTGGTACTTAAAAAGGTTATTAAAAACACGAGTGTCAGTTTAAAAAACGAGCCGAAGTCGTAAATTGTCTCATTGTCAGTGAAATCCCCTCTCATATGAAACCTACATAATACCGTGATACATCCCGAAGTCTAGAGCATAAATTCCGCTCACTACAAAAACACATTAGAAAAAATTAAAAGAACGTAAATTTTAAACCAACATCTTTATTTACATTAACTTTATTATGAAGTAAAGTAACGTTGTCTTTTCAGCACCTGGTTCAGTACGAATAAAATTAATATATGCAGCCAGCAGCCGTCTTAAGGAGTGTAGTCTTTCCTCTTGGCGATGTACTCTTTGACTCCCGGCAAAGATCTGATCTTCTGGATGAGGAGCTTCACGGTGGGGTATGACTTCTCCAGTTCTATGCCAAGGAAGAGGTCAGCTGACTCAACGATGCCGACGAGAATGAAGTCGGCCCAGGTCAGCTGAGGAAGAAAAGGTGGTATTTGAGACCGGAGTTAAGGTTGACTTAGGTCAGCGAAAAAAGCTATGTAGAATATGTCGTAATGTATGAACTCTTTCCACTTCAAGGTGTTTGGCTCTTTGTTATATTTTTCTTTTGATTTTACAGCCATGGATAAAGTGGGTATAGCTATAAGGGCATTTAAAACGTCAAGCGGTCATGGTTTTAGGAGTTCGTACACAAAAAAAAACAGGACCCTTATACATAGGTAACACTAAAAGTTTCCGGAACTGGCCACTTACATAAACAATATTTAAAAATTTATGGCAACATTTGAAAATAGAACTCTTTGGCTGTAGAATGCAGTTTGTTTCATCTGACTGTCTTTTGTTTTTACCTTGTGGCGCCATTTAAAAAATTGTGTGTCTGCATCAACATGGATTTAACTCGGGAAAATTTTCGTAGTATGATTTTCTACGATTTTAAGTGTAATTTGACAGCTCAACAGAGCATCGCTCGGCTTGAAACAGCTTTTGGCAATGAAGCACCATGCAAGACGACTGCTTATAGCTGGTTTGCAGAATTCAAGCGTGGTCGTATCAATCTCAGTGACGAATCTCGCGATGGTCGGCCGTCCACCGCTGTGACCAACAAAAACATCGATGCTGTGCGCCGTATGATTGAAACAGACAGGCATGTGACCTACCATGAAATTCGCGCATCCTTAGAAATAGGCATGAGTCAAATACAATCAATCCTACACAAACATTTGGGTGTGAGAAAGCTGTGCTCGCGGTGGATCCCACACAACTTGACCGAGGCTCAAAAAACGGACCGCGTCACTTGGTGCAGTGCCATGCTTACCAGATTCAACGAAGGTGCGTCAAATTTGGTGTGGGACATAGTAACAGGTGACGAAACATGGATTTATTGCTACGATCCCAAAACAAAGCAGCAATCGAGCGTATGGGTCTTTCAAGATGAGCCGAAACCAACCAAAGTGGCGCGCGTGAAAAGTGCATCTAAGCGGATGATTGCTTCTTTTTTTAATAAAACTGGACACGTGGCTACTGTTGCTTTAGAGAATCGTCGTACCGTGAATAGTGACTGGTACACGACCATTTGTTTGCCGGAAGTTATTGACGAACTCCGTAAAAATAACCGTAAACGCCGTATCATCCTGCACCACGACAATGCTAGTTCTCACACGGCCAGACAGACAAACGACTTTTTGAAGACGAAAAATGTAGAACTCATGAGTCATCCTGCATACAGTCCCGACCTGGCACCTTGTGACTTTTTTCTGTTCCCAAAAATTAAGAACCAATTACGCGGTCAACGATTTTCATCACCAGAAGAGGCTGTCGAGGAGTATGAAAAACACGTTTCAGAGGTCACCACAGGGGAGTGGCACAAAAGTTTTCAAAACTGGTTTGATCGAATGAAAAAGTGCATAGACGCCAAGGGAGATTATTTTGAAAAACAATAAATTAATTTTGTACCTTTAATAGTATTTTTTCATATTCATTCCGGAAACTTATAGTGCGTCCCAAGTAAGTTCCCTTTGTTGTCCGTCTGTCTGTCTGTCTGTCTGTCTGTCTGTCTGTCTGTCTGTCCGTCCGTCCGTCCGTCCGTCTGTTAATACCCTTTTTCTCGGGCCCTGTTAGAGATATCAAGTTGAAACTAAAAGCTCTTGCAGGAGCCTGCAGTTCCATGGTTCTGTTAAAAAAATCAGGCTTCTAAATCAGAGTGAAAAAAAGTTATAGTCCTTTACGTAACCAATTTTTTACAGATTAGAAGGCCGTGAAAATCTATAGGGCACTTTCAGTTGACTTAGAAACTTGAATTTCCGTTTAAAAGTAGGTCTTTTAAATAGCACACGTAAAGTAAAAAAACCGGACAAGTGCAAGTCGGACTCGCCCACCAAGGGTTCCGTTAAAGACTATATTTTTTAGGACTTTATTACAATTGTATAATTGCAGATTTTTTCCTATACTTATTTGTAAGTTATAACTTATAAGATGATATTACTTGCTAAATTTCATAGTTCTAGGTCAACGGCAAATACCCTATAAATTTTGATTCTCTCGAGAGTGTCGAAATATACGTTTTTGCGGTAATTTAGGCCGTGTCTTGTTTTCACGTTAACTTAGAAGTTTGATTTTTCCACAGCTTCAAGGAGTGTAGACTTGAGTATACCTATATGGTTTCAATTTCAATTCAATACCTCCACGCGTTCCCAAGATAAAGGGTCTTAACAGACAGATGGACGGACTGACAGACAGATGGACGGACTGACAGACAGACGGACAAAAAAGTGATCCTATAATGGCTCTGTTTTTTCCTCTTGAGGTACGGAACCCTAAAAAACGATAAATTATCAATATTTAATTGTTAAAGGAGATATTGCAAACTAGCTTTATTAGACCCTTTGGATACATATAGTTTAATGAATTGTAAGTGTCTAGTTAAGATGGACATCGAACGGAATACGTATAGGGCACGAGTCCTATTACACTGGACTGGTTCTTTCTTAAGTATTTTATTATTTTCGAAGAAGAAGAAAATATGTTTCAGTTGTCGAGGTATTGACTTAAGGGCTTGAATTGGGCCTTTAACGGTTTTTGTTTTAATATGCTGAGTCAACTACTTATCCGATCAATGTAAAACTTGGACACGTGTTTTTTCAGACCTTTGTCTTTCCGTTGTCAAGTCGGTAACCTATTTGGATACATTTTGCTCGATAGATTTTATTTTTGAAAATGATGCCTTTTTAAGTTATTATTTCGTTTTATGTCTGAACAGCTTTAGTTTTATGTCTGAAATTACTGCTATAACAAGAAAATATGGTTTACTTTCCGATGTCAGGTGGAAAAACTCCTACATCAAATACTTTTTCGTTAAATCCAGAAAAACCCCGAAAATGCACTGGTTTTACGTGCCGGCAGCCCGCGAAGCGAGCATTCTAATATAGACTTTCTGACAACATACTGAAGTTCAAAATCGCTCAGTAAAATTATCGTGCACCAGGGTTAAGGCCTTAAGGCGCTTAGCCACGCCACCGTTTTAGTACAAAATTTGATAACCCGTTTCTCTGTTGTGTTTCGTTATACACCAAAGTTCAAGACCTCTATCATCTGGTACTTATATTTTAAAAGGCACTGTTTTTCCATAATTTTGAATATTGATTTTATTTTAAAGATATCAAGCTGGATAGATTTACATACAAAGTTGTTTTCTTGCTCTAAATTGTACCTATACCAAAATTTTACATTTCAGCCAAATAGTGTCCTCGTAAATGCGTGTATTAAACTATAGAGTTCTTAAACTTAAGTGGCCCGAAATATATGTCTGATTTTTTTCTTTTTTTATTATGTTAATAAATAATTTATGTAAATAAGAATATAATGACCGTAGTATGGTCTAAATCTTTGTTGTAACGTATAGCGTTTCAGAGCGTAATAAAATCATTAGCTCGCCAATACAAGAGTATTTTAGGATTAAGATCTAGTTTTTTCAGAATATGCAAGGGTCTCACCTTGCCAACGAAGAATCCATTGTTTTCCTTCAAGGTCTTCTCGAACCTAGAGAAGAAGAAATCGATGGTTTCACTGACGATGATCTTCTTGAGCTCTGCCTTCTTCACGGGGTCTTTTTCCAGGATGAAGGGAAGGACCTCTATAAGAAAAGGAATAAGAAATTGCAATCAATATATTTAATTGAAAATTTAAAAAATGTATGAAGGTGAGAAATAGCGAAATAAGAATGCAAAAACTATTTTTTTGTGAAAAGATTGATTATTTGCTGGTGTAGAATTCATTGAAGGAGTAGAAAAAAGTAAAAGAACGAAATTATAATGCTTCTGTCGTGGTTGTTGGTTCGCACAAGTTTCTATGGAGAGCGGTTTTGGACCATCCCCCTTGAGTCGTTCAATTAAATAGGCCGCAGTGGTAGCTCATATAACGAGGCGAATCAAACAGACCAGAAAAGTTAGAAGAAGGCATCCACAACGGATTCGTTCCAAGCATCAACTGGCAACAGCTTGCTTTGACTGAATAAAGCATAATCTGAAGTTTTCCTGATACTTACTTGACCAGAAGTCGTAGATGGTCAGAACGAAGGCGTCCAAGACGGCTTGGTCCCAGGCGTCAATGGGAAGAAGCTTGGTCTGGCTGGCGACGTAACGGGCGATGGCCAGGGACTGCCACAAGGATTTGTTGGCTTCCTCATACAGCGGGAGCTGGCCAAAGGGGAGCGCTGGAATTTGATATATATGTTTGTATTAGTAATTACAGGCAAATGTTAAAAATATTAAGAACATCGGCCCTTATTCTGAAGACAATAGAGATTAAAATGAAGCAACCTACCATCCTTGACGCGTTTGTCAGGCCAAGAGACACGTTCGTATCTCACATCATCAAACTTATGTCCGCCGTAGTGCAAAATATACCTAATGCTCTCGGCAATACCGTTCAAATCGAAATAATGCAGTTTCTTGGCCATTTTGATGCGCTCCCTTCAGGATTCCTTACTGAAATGAGTGAAGAAAACAGTTGCAGTTTCGTTTTTATACTGTTTGTTTGAGTATATATTTATACAGTTTTGTATTATAAAATATTGTTGTTTACATGATCAAGTGAACGTGAAATAACAAATATTTGATAACGGCAATGTCAGTGTGGGTTAAAGTTAAATTGTTATGAAATAGATAAACACTGTTTATTTACCTATCTCCTTCTTATTTACACCTGAATAAAAGTTTATTTTTTTATTTTATTTAATAATATCTCACTAATTTTACCAGTTTGGCTCAAAACGTATATTTTTAATTTTCAAGATTTATGTTTTCAGCTTACCTATTGTTAGAAATCTACCTATATAATAATAAAGTAGTAAAAGAGTCATGTCTGTACATTTAAAATTATCGCGAAATTTTAAATAAGTAATAAAAACCGGCCAAGTGCGAGTCGGACTCGCGCATGTAGGGTTCCGTACCATTATCTATAAAAACGGCAAAAAAACATGTCTCTTGTATGGGAGTGCGCAAGTCCGACTCGTACTTGGCGGGTTTTAGTATTTGTTGTTACAGCGGCAACAGAAATACATCATC
Organism: Ypsolopha scabrella; assembly: GCA_910592155.1. Taxonomy (NCBI): domain Eukaryota; kingdom Metazoa; phylum Arthropoda; class Insecta; order Lepidoptera; family Ypsolophidae; genus Ypsolopha; species Ypsolopha scabrella. The sequence goes on along the minus strand of OU342968.1, from coordinate 7,620,048 downwards.
TGTGAAAATTTCGACTGTCTAACTATCACGGTTCATGAGATACAGCCTGGTGACAGACGGACGGACGGACAGCGGAGTCTTATTAAAAAGGGTTGTTAGTATTGTACTGAGGCCAAAACCATAATTTTTAAAAATGTTGTCTCTCTCTCTCTGTCTGTCTTTCTGTCTGTCTGTATGTATGTATGTTCCGTTTTAACTCGAGAATCATTCAACGGATTTGGATACGGTTTTTTTAAGGCTCCGTACCTCAAGAGAAAAAATCGGATCCCATATAGGATCACTTTGTTGTCCGTCTGTTTGTCTGTCTGTCTGTCAAGACACTTTGTCTCGGGAACGCGTGGAGGCATCGAGTTGAAATTAAAACCATATACTCAGGTCTACAGTCGCTTGAAGCTCTGAAAAAAACAATTTTCTTAGTTAACGTGAAAAAACGATACAGCTGTCTGTGCCACAAAAAAACGTACCTATATTGCGACACTCTCAAGAGAATCGAAATTCATAGGTTATTTTCCGTTGACCTATAGAACTATGAAATTTGGCAAGCAATACCGTCTTATACTTATACTTGTAGTACAAGGAACAATCTGAAAACTATACATTTGTAATAAAATCATAAAAATATAGTTTTTAACGGAGCCCTCGGTGGGTGAGTCCGACTCGCACTTGTCCGGTTTTTATTATCATCGTAGTGACCCAGGTCAACACGTAAGCCAGTAAAATAACGCCCAAACCGAAAACGGGGCAAAGATTGAATAAACGCGGGCAGAGCCGCGGACAAAGGCTAGTCTATACATAAAGCATACCTTTACTGAGTACCCAGAAGTAATAAACGGCTGGACCTAGGGACATGAAATTTAGACTGCAGGTTTCTTGTATGATGTAGACATCCACTAAGAAGGGATTTTACGAAACTCCAACGGGTTCAAGAGAATCCATGCTGCGGGCCATCTTCGAATACCATAATTGATTTTGTTCCTAGGATCTTGATATTCTTAGCAAAGTTTGTATTACGAGCTTACATCGTACGTAACCCGTACGTACATACATACACAAAGCATTGACAACCCTAACGAATATGTAAGGGTTGTCAATGCTATGGAAGTTTGCGTCATCTTTCTTTTTTTTTCTCCAGGACCTTGTAGGTCTGCCAAATGAAACCAAGCAGTCTTGAGTTACGCTTACCCTACATTCGGACAGACGGACGGACCCTGAAGCTTTGGTTTATCGTTTCGTATAATTACGGAACCATATAAGCGTGTATGCACCACATATTCCATTTAACATTATAGTGACATTGTTTTTATCGAAAATTGATAACAAATATAATAATTACTTTTGTTTGAGTTCATTAAAGTCTATCAAGTAAATACCCAATATGGTCTTAAGATTTCAATGTAAATTATTGTATAACTTATACTTGCAATTGTCGGCACTTGGTGAAACCTGGAAAGCATCTTGATGAAAACCACTTGTACACTGTTTACACAACTTTACTATAACTATAGGGACTTTTAACAAAACCGGTTTCGAAATTTGATTCATTTTCAAGAGCTTAACAACGCATTTTAATATTTTAAGACATAACCTACGTGCTGTAAATAAAATGTGATTTTTTGTTGTTATGTTATTGTATATACCCACGGGACTTACACATGACTTACTCGTACATTATTAAAACTGAAAAAAAAACATTTTTGATTTGTGTTCCAAGTAAAAACACGTTTTTGTTTAGACTTTTTAATAATAATAGAAAAATATTGAAACTACCTATACGGTGTTCCACTTATATTTACTTATTAAGAGTCATCGAACATGTAATTTTATAATTAAGTATTTAATGTTTTTTCCATATTATTTTCGCCTGAAGATGTCGATAAATCGATGAAACCGGAAGCGTGATCATTATTAATAAGTAAATACTACTGGAACATTCTACAAGTACTTTCAATATTTTTCTATTATTGTAAAAATGTTCCATCAAGAAGTGACAACATACAGCATCAATAGACTTTTTAAGGTTACCCAATGCCAAACGGGACTCTATTGCTAAGCCCCCACCGGTGCACCGTCTCTCCGTACGTCTGTCTATCCGTTTGTCTGTCACAAAGGTCTAAAGCCTTAGTCGTAGTGAGTCATCAATTTAAATCTTCACAGAATACATGTTATTTTGGTCCCTATCACAAAACCTCAAATGTACAGTATTTTTTCCATCTTATTTTTTTATCTCTATCCTAAAAACAACACATACAAGTTTAAAATTTAGTCAGACCACAATAAAAAAAAATAAACAAACAATGAAAAATTAAAGTTCCGTACTCAGAGGGTAAACAGGTGGTAGAGCTGGTGTCGGTAAATTGTTGTAAATTTACTATACTGTTTTTAGGGTTCCGCACTCGCGTTGTGGGGTGTGGGACGGAACCCTTTGTACGCGAATCCGACTCGCACTTGGCCAAATTATTAGGCTTATTGACAAGACAAAATGATTTTTTCCTTCTATATGTTATATAATAATGTTTATTCTTACGAATATTTGAGATAGATGCATCTTAGAATGCTACAAAACTGACACCAGATGCACTACTGATCATACTAAAAGATTTTTGTCTTAAAACTTTATACCATACAAATTCAAGATTGGCAAAGTTTTTTAAGAAAGATAAATTTTATCTTACGAGGGCTGTAATTGCTGGTGACCTTCAAAGCCAGAATTAAGGGCCGGTTTAATTCAGATGTAGCTTGAATAAAAACTTTGAAAAAAATAAATAATAAACTGCAGAATATAAGGAACGATGTACCTTAATTAGAATTTTTAATTATATTAAGAAGTTTAACCAAATAAATACCAAAATGAGGTCCAAATTAAGACGAAGATCAGATTTCATTAATTATAGGTAAGTATGAAAACAATCACATTGAACTGAGTAAAATTAAAGATATTATCACAACACATGATTTGCCTTGATTATTTTTGAAGAATGTCAGTAATGATAATTGTAATTAATTATTTAGGCATATTTTACCGCGTTCGCAACTTGACTTTTCGTCGAGCGACGGAGATATCAATACGGGATGATTCGTGCTAGTAAGTGAGACACACGCAGCCCGGGGTCACCAGCAGTAATTGTCGCCTTGAGAAGTAGAACTCAACTTTTATGAAAAAAATTGGTTTGCGTGTTCTAGCATCTTCTATTTTCACAAGTGTAACTAGAATGGTTCGTTTGGTGTTACATTAGAAGGTAGCATTTACATAAAAAAAAATATCATTTTCATTTTTATTTTAAAATTCAATTAATTTTATCAATACTTACATAACATATAATTTGTTCATACCCAGTTATTATCATTCTATATAAATAATAATAATTGTTTGCACAAATGTAAAAACATTATATTACAACAGGTTGTCTTGTCGAGATAATTAAAAGAACTTTAATGCTCTACGCCTTACACTTTACATTCATTGGCGGACGGCCCCCTCCGCCCCCCTGTTAGTTCGCCACTGCTTACATCTTCAAAACCGAAAAATTCAAACTTCCGCTTATTAGTTTTATTGAATTGATAAAAAAAATCACATTTTTAAATCACTCCGTCTAGAAATGGAGGGGATGACTCTTAATAAAAATCTTTAGAAATTTGTTATGCCCAAACGGTGTTAATATTTTAAAAGTGTTTTCAGAAATAACAGTCTTTTTGAAAATCATTAGTAATGATACCTCACACCTATGAATGGTTCTGAACATTATTTTTTATCGTCTTGTTTGTTCCATAACTATTTTATGTATTTTTTTCAATATGCTGCTGTCATAGTTTCTTCAGATTTTTAAATCAGTCCGTAGTACTAAGTAGGGTGTGTCATTTTTCGACTTTTTTCGAATTTCATTATGTAATAGTGAAATTATTTTGCAAGAATCTATAAAATGCCTAAATAAAAAAATATAAAGTATTGGACTATATCTTCTGCTCGCTTATTCGATTCAAAGTTTTTAAAAATGTACGGAAGAAAAAAAAAATTTTTTCTATATAGTAATTTTTTTATATATTTTTTGGGGTTTGTCCTTATGTCTGTAATTCATCAAAAATAGCTCAAGAAAAGTATGTGGCATTTTGGGGTCCTTCGAAAAAAAAAACTGTTATAAATGCCCAATATGTTATAAATAAATTAATTAATTAAATGTTATAAATGCTTATATATGTTATAAAATTCTGTGAATTTACGCAGTTTTTATTTTATCTGAGACATGTTAAGAGAAGAATATTTTTGTAATATTTTTTATGGTATACTTCTATAAGGCTTTAACAAGAAAAAAATACAAAAAATATAACGGACGAAAAAAAATGTTTGTTCTCCCATAAACTTTATATAACTTTGGATCAAATGAGCGAGCAGAAGATGTCGTCCAACATTTTTTTAAATTTTTATTTGTGCTTTTTATAGATTTTTGCAAAATAATTTTACTATTACATTATGAAAATCGAAAAACGACACACCCTAATACTAAGAGGAGGCGCTGTTTTCTTGTTCCTCTCAAAAGTTTCTGGAGTTGATGCTCGTGATTGTTGGCACTTGGTGGAACTTTTGATACATTTTTGATTGAAAAACACTTGTACTTGTCCACTTATATTATTTCCCTCACCGGTTTCGCTGTTATAGCATTATCAAAGGTTTTTTTTTTTTCAAAAATTTCTCTCAAATCATCTGCACCAATCAACGACCTTAAAGATGTTTTATTTGCATGTAGGGTTGATATCTATATAGAATGCACCTATTTTTACAAATCTTTTACTGTTGAAATGTTTAGACTCTTCACTGGGACACAGGCTTTAGTTTGTTTTCTGGGCACGGGCAGTTCCCTAGCTAGGGACATAGCTATTTATTACATTCACGCGAGTGAAACTGAGGGAAAAAGGCTAGTAAGATATATAATAATATTTTTATTTTATTTGGAAGTTAGACTTGATGTCTCGCCCAGGGAACCCCAAAAAACTCACTGGTGCATGCTCGACTATTAGAAATCAAAACCACTCAGAAAGCGTGGCGGTAGCGGGACGTCGAATAGCGTAGCGCGTGAATTACTCTTACTGTGGTAGTACATGAGAGAAACCAGTGGCGTGCATCTCATATAGGCAAATACGCAATGCCTACCCTGGGCTTGGCCTAGCTAAATAAACCACTATCTTTTTAAATATAGGAAGTACACACAACTATTTCCATATTATAATCAGGTAAGCTTCACCCTTTCTTTGAAATACCTACCTGCCTGCTCCGCAGCGCTCGCGCTACCGTGGCAAAACGCATAACTAAAATTCGAAGACAATTCTCTATGTGTGCATCTGTAACTTTACTCCCATGACATCACCGGCTCGCGCCAAGCACGCACACATTCTCATTAAAATACGCAACGCCTGTATGAAGCAACAACGTTGTCATGATTACTTACACTACTTGCTACTAGATGGCGCCACACGTTTTTAAATGGTGAATTCGTGCGTAGGTATTCGGAGATCCATTTTTGATAGTGGGGTAAGAGGTTTTTTGCCAATGAGCTTGGACAAAAAAGAAAGACACCAGTGCGAGTTATATCGTTATTTATCGTATATTCTCGTTATAATACGTGCAAAGAACATAAGGACAGTTTTGTGCCTACCCTACTTAAAAATCCTATGCACGCCTTTGCCACACAGAAAACAACCGCCCTGCTTTCTGTGTATTGTTTCTCATCCTGCCATAGTACGAGTCATTCACCCGCCAACCTCACGCTTCATCGCGTCCCGCTACGGCCACGCTTTCTGTGTGCTTAGGCCGTTTTGATTTTTCTCGTATACTTCCATAATATTCGCCAATGCCACGCTATCGTCCCGGCCTGCTTTCTGTGTAGTGAAGCCTTAGATCCAGAGTCCTACCGACTGAGCAGCCGAAGTAAGAATTAGGGATCAAACGCAACATACGACAAACCATTAGGGAATATGTATGAAGGAAGGTTTTCCTCCTCGCCACAACCGGTTTAGTAAAAGGGCCTTCTATTTGTTTTTCGTCTCCGGTTTACTTGGTGCAGACCGTAAGGATTAGGTGGATATGCTAAAAAAAGAGAAGTCGCCTTTATGGTAAGCCTTAGTGTCTGTCTGACCGTTGCTCCAACTCTTTCATTTTACACTTTTCCATCCCACTCAGCAGCGGGAGCTGTTTTATATATTATTTTTGAAAAAAAAAAAGCAGGATGGTTTTTCAATATTTAACGTTAATTCGAGTTTCAATATGACAGCTGTTTTATATTACTTTTCTTACGACGTTAGTTAGTAATTTTTGCGATTTTTTTGGATGCAATAAAATGCATGTAATCTTACATCGAATGACCGAAATATTAAGTGAAAGAGTGAAATGCAACATATATATTTTTTTCAAATGTGATTATTACAATTTCACGGATTAAAATTAATTTGCAAAGAGACAATACACTAACCCCCCTTAACTCGATAACCCGCCATTACATCCCCTTAACAGTTTCAGTTTATTTATTTGTAAACACGTTTATACGTGATATATTATAAAATCCGTGTGCAAATCGAGTTTATAGTATCAAGTATAGAATTAAATTGAACTGTGCACATATTTGTTTCAGCATATTTAACTATTTTAGGTGGTAGAGCTGATGCCGGGCTCGACTGTGGAGGTACCACCACCTTACTCGCAAATCCTCCCGAAGTTATTCAAGGGAGAGTAAGAGAACACCTCTCAGGCAAAACCAGGCGGCCCACCAGTACCTGGGACCGATGGATGGCGGTATATCATCCATTCCCAATTGCCGGGACTTATATAAAACAGACTGGTGACGGGCAACAGTGTCACTGATGCAATAGTTTCGGCACCGCGCTCACCAACCCGCCTGCCCAGCGTGTGTGAGTATGGGCATTTCTTCCACGAGGACCGCCAAGAGTAGCGAAATCCTGGAAAGGCATATGTCCAGCAGTGGACGAAACAGGCTGATGGATGGATAGATGTAATATATAAACTTACCCATTCAAACATTTCAATAGGCAGGTTTACCTTTCTAAGCATTTGACAAAGTGACAATAAAAAATAAAAAATACATAAAAACAAACTTCCTTGGAAAATACTAGAGTAATGTCCACTTTACTCTAAGGAGCAGATATGTATGTACGTACAACAATGTTATAAGTAACCTCCCCTAAGTAATTGGTGGTGTAAATGTCCTCAGGGTGGACCTGCCTTATTAGGGTTCCCCAACGACTCGACAGGTAGTGGAAAGCCATACAAACTTGTTTAATCACTTACCTTTTCTTACCCTACTTGTATTGAGGTAATTGCGGCATCCTGTTTGCTTTTCTTATGTAACCAGTGCTTACTAAAAATGGTAACCAAATCTATAAATATAGTGATATATATATTGTCATAATATTCATACCCAACGAGTTGACAGAGTGTAAACTATCATCTTTACAGTCAACACTGGGACACCATCTTTTCACCGATTATTTTAAATTACGTATGATCAGGGCTCAGCACCCATCACGCTGGGACGTATAATAATCTTCGGTGAAACGAGAGGGAGTTTAGATTGTGACTTGCGTTTCACGTTCTGTATATCGAAACACCTCTGATACCACTTCCAGGATTTGATGTCGTGATGCTGTTACTTGATAAAAAGAGATACGCCTCGTAGTTGAACGAAATTGCTCTTTATTGCCGCATAGATAAAGTAGATTTTTATTTGGTTTTTTTAAGAGTGGATGTTCTGTACACAGTACTGTTCTGCAATCCATGTCAGAGATAATTTGAACATCTTTTGATCCCCTTAGGATTTTAGTTTTTGATTTTTTTATTTGCCTTGTTAGAAGCGCATATTTTATGAAAATTTAACTTGCCTTCCTATTACGGCTGAAGCTTGCAGCCTCTGTGTCAGGCGACCAGACATGCAGACAGACGAGCTCAGTAGCATGCGGTCCCGTTTGGCAACCTTTGGGTACGGAACCATAAAAACAAAACTTCTTTTACATTTTAAACCGCGTTTCAGATTTGAGCGGCGGGTACGAGTGAACTTCGATTAATACTTCAAGTTTTATAACTATGTCTAAAGTAGTAAAGTCTATGTGTAAAGAAGAAAAACTTGTGATTTTGCGGAAATGCTAATGTTTTTTCTGGTCCGGCCAATCCCCCCTTCGTTTATTCTGTTGTAATAATTTGGCCAAGTGCGAGTCGATCTCGCGCACAAAGGATTCTGTACCCTAAATGGTAGCACCTGATAAAAATTTGGCACCGTTTGCCAAACCCTACTTTTTATTTTACTTTAGAGTAGGTCCTACAATATGGCTAAATTTAAAACTTGTATGTTTTACCATTTTTAAGTAAGAGCCAAAACGCAACAAATTTAAAAAAAATGCAACGCGTAAATTGAATTTTTTGGAATATTTTATTATTTTTTATGGTAAAGGCTAAAATTTCAACTATCTACCTATTACGGTTGAGGCGTCTATTCTGTGACAGACTGACAGCGGAGGCTTTGCAATAGGGTCCCGTTTGGCACCCTTCGGGTATGGAACCCTAAAAACTAAACTTCTCGATCATTTAGTCGTATATTCTGTTGTAAAATAGTAGTTTATGAAACTGGTACATAAAAAGGTTATTAAAAATACGAGTGTCAGTTTTATTAGAAAACGGGTTTTTAAATACCTAGTTACATAATATGTATAGTTTCATACACTACTTTATCTAAACTCATGCCTACTAACCTGTTTTCATAATTTTTGTAAATTTGCCGTCAGCCATTTTTGAATATTCTTGTAAACCACTGCAAGTAATAAATTAATTTCCTCGAAAACTATGGCGCAACAAACAGTTCATCCATTGACAGAACGAGTCCAACGCGCCGTAAGCCATAGACAATACCTGGCCGAAAATAAATTATAACCTCGTTACTATTTTATAAGTATTGGAGAACATTATATAAAAACCTCATTGGTATTTGATATTAAATCTCATGGCTGTATGGGCTAAGTTCCCCTTGCCTTCCTAGTTAGTATCACATGTAGAGTGCGCACTAGATAAGTCTGCGCGTGGCTAAAATCATAAATCGCAGGCCGCCAAGTTGTTGTTATGTCGGGTGTACCTAGTGAGTGTGTAGAATGTCTATCATTAAATGAGTTAATTGACTACACTATTGCATTAGGAATACCCTGTAATGATAGCTGTAATTTGATAAATACATAAATAAATAAATAAATCATTTTTATTAGTTTTCAGGGGGGGCAGCACTGGGCCGTGCCCCCCTGACCCCTAGCTAATTACGCCTATGAGTGGGAATCAAATCAGTTTATTTTCCGCACCCTGTAAAAATAGAAGTGGAAAGAAGAGAATTAATTTGGGCACTTTTGAATGAATTTAAATATTTTATACGTTAGGGAAATACATTTCGTAAATTGAATCAACTCTGTGCTTCCTATAAAAAACGATTAAACTCGAAAAAACTTAACTTTACAGGAGAGCAGATAAACAATTTTTTTGCAAAATATATATTTTTTTATAGACAAACATTTCGCACACGAAATCAAAGGGTCATGTAGATAACATTAAGTTCTATTACTATGTATGAGTCTATTACTATTACTTTACAGAGATTTTAAAGATGAAAATCTTCTTAGGCTGAATAATTTTCTACTAAGTAGATCATGGACTGAAATATTTGAATCAACAGACTGCAATATGGCTTTTGAGAAGTTTCTCGATATTTTAACTGAAGCTATTGATATTTATTGTCCAGAAATCAAAGTTAGATGTGACAATAAGATGAAAAAAGATATGTGGATTACACCGGGTATAAAGAAATCATGTAAGACAAAAAGAGATTTATTCATTCAATCAAAAAGATCAAATTCCGATGAACTACTTCGTTTTTATAAGCCATATTGTTTAGTCTTATCAAGGGTCATTGGTCACGCAAAAAGAAAAGCAAATGAAGAAATAATCCTAAAATCTGATGACGCAGTAAAATCTACTTGGAAACTCATCAATAAAACCATCAAAGGAAATAAGCTAAATGAAATTAATACTTATAAAGGTCTAACGGATGGTACTAAAGTGGTGCTTGATAACTTAGAAGCTGCTCAGTTGTTTAATAGTTTTTTTACCGACCCAGGTGTGGATGCTCCCAGGGCCTCAACCGATCCAATAAAATTACCACATTTTAGTAACGAAACTATGTTCCTAAAACCGGTCTCAAAAGATGACCTTCTAAAAGCAGTGTCCTCACTTAAAAATAAGAAATCGTGTGGATACGATGGTATACCTCCTAGGGTCGTTAAATTTATAATTAACCCTATCACTGAACCCCTATTATGCATTATCAATCTTTCCTTCAGGGAAGGTGTCTTCCCGTGTAGATTAAAACGAGCTCAAATAAAACCTATACATAAGAAAGACTCAAGGCTGGCCGTCGATAATTATAGACCCGTCTCGCAGTTGACTGTTTTTTCTAAGATATTTGAAAAGTTAATGTTAAGCCAGCTTCGTAGATTCCTCACTTTTCATAGGATACTAGCAAGGGAACAGTTTGGATTCCAGAAAGATCTTTCGACAGTGGATGCTATCTTTGACATGGCGGAGTTTGTGTCAGAAGCCTTGGATGGCAAACAAAATATAGTGACTGTCCTATTAGATTTATCCAAAGCTTTCGATAGTATCGACCACGGTATAATGCTTGAGATGCTGAACAGATACGGTCTGCGTGGCAAGGTTAATGAGTGGTTCTTTTCATACCTTACAAACCGTGAGCAAAGTGTCCTACTTCCTATCATAGACAGTAATGATATGTTGGTAAATGTGGAGTCTGAAACACTAGTATTACAGAAAGGCGTCCCTCAGGGTAGTATATTGGGCCCAATCCTCTTCCTACTATATATTAACCACTTGCCACAGGTGTCAAACAACAAAGTGGTAATGTTTGCCGATGACGTGTCGGTTTTCTTCAGTTTTGAAAGAGGTAGTGATAAGGACTTAGCAAGTGAAATCCAACATTCCATTTTTGCTATTATAAATTGGTTCAGAGATATTAAATTAAGCACTAACGTAAATAAGACTAAAATGATTCACTTTAGAAACTACAATACGCAAATTATGGATGTTAGTGTCACTCTGGAACTCAAAACTTTGGAATTGGTATCCGAGGCCAAGTTTCTTGGAGTACACGCTGATGAATTTATGAATTGGAAGTGCCACATCCAAGCCTTACAATGCAAACTTAGTAGCTTCTGTTACGCCCTTAGAATGCTAACTCATGTAGCAACAAAACGTGCTGCACTTCAGGCATATTTTGCCTTTTTCCAGTCGAGGGTACTCTATGGTTTGTCAATATGGGGTGCTAGTGTGGACATAAAAAAACTGTTCATATTACAGAAGCGTTGCATAAGAATAATTGTAGGGTTGACATCAAGCACGGTGTCTTGTAGAAATTATTTTCGGCAATTAAAAATTCACACGATTACGGCATTATACATAATTGAACTATGTAAACTAATCAAGCGGTATCCAGACAAATTCCCTATTAGATCACTTAGCCACAGTGACAGGTTAAGGAAGCGCTATAGATATGACATTGAGCAATCCCCTTGTCGTACAGCTGCTTGTGCAAGATCCACTAAAATGGTTGCTGTGAAGGTTTATAATGCGCTTCCAAGTGTAATTAAGTGCCTCACTGGATCTAAATTCCTTGATGCATTAAAAGGCTACTTGTTAAAAATCTCACCATATGACCTCAATGAATATTATAATTACAGCGATCTTTAACTTCTATCATACTTGCTCAGTGTTGGGCACTTTCGCATTAGAATAATAGTGTAATGATTCGTATCCGGGGCCCATTGTTGTTTGGTTATAATTGTAAATAATTTGTCCATCCAAATTTATTTTATATAATTTATTTGTGTGCATGATATTGTTACACCCTGTGGGTATAATTACATTGATACATAATTATAATACTATTACCTATTATCATACATGTAATTAATTGCAATAAACGAATATGAATATGAATATGAGTTCAGCCTCTAGAAAATTCACCATCTTAGAGATATATAGTTCAGAAGCTGAATTGAACCATTTGGCACCAAAAAATTATGAATTATTAAACGCATTAAGATTTTGTTTGTACCCTTTACCATATTAGTAAACGTGTAACAACAACAAAAAGAAACAGGAAAATTGATCTAATTTAACCGCAAAAAAATTTACTTAACCATTTCTATCTCCGGTGTATTTAAAGATATCGAAATCCCAGCTAGACCATTTTGTAGAGAAAAAAATGGAGCAAAGTGGTTAAAAAAATCTCATTTTGGGCCCAAGTCTAGTCAAACCGTTATTCACCGGATCCACAGATCTATAATAATAAATAGTTATCTAAAGAAGGTATTGTTGCAGCTGATGCAGAAGAGGTAATAATAAACAAAAATGCTGCCGGTAGGTACGTGATGAAAATTTAAAACGATTTCCAAGAGTAAGATTAAATACTTGAAATTTTCGATAAAACGCTCATTACCGATATGGGCTTTTGACTTTTCATCTTTATTATCTGAAGACCAGAAATGGAAGCTGAGTGGTTTGAATAATTTTCTAGTTCTGAATAAATATTTATTATATTATTGTCTGCTTGTATTTTTTTCCTTGTGTTAATTGCTATGAAAAAATCGTTAAACGCGATTAGGCCGCCAATTGTTACCTTCTTTTATATTGCATTGTTTCCCATTTTCTATTTTGTGTATTTGTCTTGTCATTAATTAAGGTAACAAAATATAATATAGTCGTATAATCATAACCTGAAATTATAATTTTATGAAACGCAGCAATCAAAAATATTTTAAAATAAATAAATAAATTTCCTCATTTGCAATTAGATTTTGGTCAACCGACACTTGTTTAAAAGAAGTGTGAAAGAAAATGGTATGGTAAAGTGTAGTAAGAGGATAATATTTAATGGGAATATATTATTATTTATGGGGACTTAGGGTCTAGTACAAAATTTACGAAAAAAGTATCCCTCTTAGTTCACGTATACAAACATAGATATTTGTATAGACATATAAACATACAAAACACTTTAATTTGAACCGTATGTCATCTCATTACTGCACTGCTTTAATTTTGATTGTATCAGTTTATTCGCGTACGTAGCTTCGACTGGAAGAAGCCGCAGGGTTCTTAGCTTACGCAGCTTCAAGTAAAGTAAATGCGAACACAGGATGAAAAGAATAGCTTCTTACCATCCTTTTTGATCTTTACCCATGAGAAAACATTCGTAAGTTTAAATTTTAGCTTTTTATTTGATCCGATTTGAGTTTATAAATTTGTTAAAAATAACTAAAACTTATTAAAAAAAAGTTTGCTTACCTTTTTGAAAATACAAATAAGATGGATTCGAATGACGGTTTTTATTTATGTTTTACTATTATAGAATTTTTCTAATTTTATTTAAAAATATACTCAAGTCTGTCTCCCAGAGGTGTCAGAGTCTACAGATTCCCATCTGCTACGATCCTCTTACACCTTTTCCTCTTTACATCTATCAATATTTTATTTGAATATTTTAATCTATATAAATACTGACAAATATAATCATCGAAATCTACCAGAATGCATTTTAATATTATGTTGCACTGTCGAGTTGTGGATAGACTGAAAGGTTTTTTATTTTATTTTATAACGATGTATTTAAGCTATGCAACAAAACAACTTTCCTTACTATATACACATGTCTATTTCTCATAAACTTGTCCTTGAAAAAAATACTATCGGACGGCTTTACTCGCGTGAATCCAGATTCTCCTTTTTCTGTGAAAATTTCCTGAAATCCCTTCTTAGTGGTCGTTTACATAACAAAATAAATCTGAAGTCTAAATTTAATGTTTCGAGGTAGTAAACCTTCGATGTGCGATGAAGACCTTGATGTGTCAGTGAGTCCGTGGTATATTTATATAACTGTAAATTCAATTCGTTGAGTTTGTTGGAAATTATTTATAGTAATAATTGTCTAAAATAGTTAACTTTTAAATAAAGTCAAAACCTCTTTTATATTTAAAATTAAGTAATTTTAATATATTTTACTAAAATATCCATAATATCAGTCCATATGATATTATCGCTTATCGATATTAACAAAACTTAAATAATACTATCGATATAATTACCAATATCTTAACTGACTCGCATCCCTAGGTTTACGGAACATGTAAACAAACTAACGCCATATTTTTTAAATCATATATGGGCAACCACCGGCCCGCGGGCCACATCCGGCCCGTAACGGTTTTTAATACGGCCCGCGGCGAGGCACAATTTAAAATCGGACTAACATTTTGACCAAAAAGTCGCAATTCGTTGTTTTCCTGCAACTTTAATACTTTCAGGGACATGACGAGACGAAAAAGAAAGAACAATAGAACCACGTCCATGGGCGGACCGTGTTACTGAAGCAGTTAAGTACACGCTGCGCTTGAATTCTTTGCCGATCTAGGTAAGAAGCGCGTTAGCGAAAGCTTAAATTTAACAAACATGTGCAAAAGCAGGCATGAAAATCAAATAAATTCAAGTCACGAACCAGACTGACCTATAAAAAATTGCAAAATTCTTTGCCTGTATATAAATAGAATTGATTTTTATATTAGCAAGACGCTTGCATCTGAAAATCGGGCTCAAGGAAAATATTCCTAGTTTATTATGAAACTCAAATTTCAATAAGTAAAAATTAAACCTACGGTTCAACGATTGCGTCATTGTTTTCGTAAACTATACGAGTACGCATCAACCTATGGCCCGCGAATTCATGAGCATATGATTGTTTGGCCCGCGACTTCCCAAAGGTTTCCCATACCTGTTTTAAATTATATTTTTTTGGCATCTATATCATCTTTGGTAAAATTCGAATGGATACAGAATTTTTGGCGGCGTTTCAAGCCAAAAGCCTATTTTTTGTAATACAATAATACTATTAAGATACTTATCTATGAATAAATTGCATTACAAAAATACATCATAGCAACTCTACAGATTCTTTGTTCCAAATATTTTCGATTGCTGTCAGAATCATAAATTCATAAGTAATCATTATCCATCCATCCATACATCCATCAGCCCGTGTTCGTCCACTGGACATAGGCCTTTCCCAAATTTCGCCACTCATGTCGGTCCTCCGTCCTCCTCATCCAGCCGCCTCCCGCAACGTCCTTCAAGTGGTCGGTCCAGCGGGCACGAGGTCAGCCTACACTACGCTTTGCTGTACGTGGTCTCCATTCTAAAGCCTTTCGGCCCCAACGGCTATCATGTCGGCGACAAATATGGCCTGCCCACTGCCACTTCAACTTACTGATTCAGCAGGCTGTGTCGGTTACTTTCGATCTCCAACGGATCTCCTCATTTCGGATTCTATCCGTCAGAATGTAGAAAAAGTGCTGCGCTTTCTTGGAAGAATATAGAAATAAAGGCTTCAAAAGCGCCATTTTCACTACAGAGGAGTTGGCTGAAGAACTAGAAATTGAACCTGTGTTTAGAGCACAACGAGAATTCGACGTGTTAAACGCCATGCTAGTAAAACTGCTCGCGATGAGGCCCGATGAGCCTGTAACTTCCCCAGCAAAGGACTGTGGCTAGTAGGGAAAGTTTTTCTAAGCTTAAGCCGAGAAAAACCTATCCACGATCGACAATATCTCAATCTAGATTGACAAACTTAGGAACTTTGTCAATCGAAAATGAAATTGCGGAAAACGTAGAATGTTGATGTCTTAATAAAGGAGTTTGCCGATAGAAAGGCTAGAAAAGTGAAATTTTGTTAGGTTTTTAAATAAATGGTTATTTAATTACATATCCCTTGCCTTTTTTTCTTATGGGTTTCCGGATAGGGGGCGCCCTAGAAATCTCGCCCAGGGCGCTGGTAGTGCTAAAACCGGCACTGCATCTGTGAACGCATAAACATTTCCAAACATGATTCGTCTTTTTTTTCCTTTGTGTTATTCACTTCGTTTACAAAATATCTATAGTCTGTCAAAAAAGTGTTGAAATGAAAATGAAACTTTAATGAACTTTATTGGACTTTAATTGTTCAAGTAGTATAATTTAGGTAATATATTTATGAAATAACAACGCGGTTAACTCGATTTAACAGATTTTGTACTTATTTGTTTGGTGTAACCAGGCGAAAGAAAATTTTTTTCTTCAATATTCATTCCAACACTTTTTTGACAGACTTTATCTAACTACTCCTTGACCAAGATATGTTAGAATACCTTAAGGTCTTCTTTAACATAGTTAATTCTATCTAAAAACGAAAAAGCGGCTTGTGAATTATAAGTTCTTGCAAACTTATTTTTATTGGACTAAAACAATGGTCCTTTTCAGAATGCGCGATACAAAATCCATGGCAAACAAAGTAAATTTTAAATAAACGATAAAATTATAAAATGTATCCGAAGAGTAAAGGAAATTTTAAAAGAACGGGAGCAAGCCACGGCCAGCGGCAAAAAGAATAGAAAATTTTTCAGACAGAAGTCCATGCATAAAATGCACATGTGATTTTCAGAGAATGTTGTCCGCTTTACAATATTTTCGACTGAAATATCTTTGGGAATTTCCAAGAAAACTGAATTTAGTTTGCACAAACAAATACCTTACTAAACACAGAGTAAATAACGGGTGTGAATTGACATGTATAAACCAACCACTAAATATACCAAACATACTGAACAACGTTTCCAAAGAAACATGAGTGAGGAAATTAAATAATTTGGCCAAAAGCGAGTCGGACTCGCGCACAAAGGGTTCCGTACCAGCCCACAATGCGGGTAGGGAACCACAAAAATATTATGGTAAATAACAACAGTATTCATGCCAAAGCGACTCAAGGCTACAAAAAACAAGGCGCTAAAATGGTAATTCCTGACGAAAAATTGGGCACTGTCTGCGTACGGAACCCTACTTTTTATTATTTTTTATTTTACTTTAGAGTATGTAGTAAAAAAATTAAAACTTGTATGCATTACTGTATTTAAGTAAAAGCCAAAACAAATAACGTTAAAATAATGCAACTTTTTCGAGGCTTGTTGTATTTCAATTTTTTGGATATTTTATTATTTGTCGTGATAGAGGCTACAGTAACAGTAGTCTCCAACACGTCAGGGTAAGTCATGGCAGTTCTTATATCGCCCCCGTAAAGGTGATAATCGTATAAACAATGTATATCGTAGTGCGTGACCGTGTCATCTGAAAATGTTGCAAACAAGAAAGCCATCTTTTGAACTAAACGGGTCCTTTGCCTAAGTTTTACCGTTTGCATGGGTCGCTCACCATGTTTTTTTAAAGTTTCATTTCGTTTTACAGCACTTTTATAGGCAGGACATGAATAAAAATTCAAAACAGAACTTAATAAGTCCTCCGAATACTAGGTATCATAAAGCCAGAACAGCGTCACGTAAAAAGCAACACCTTGGGTTCCAAAACTATTGACGGGACTGTAAGCTTAGTACTTTCAGTTCAGCACGACTATACGGAAGTAATTTGGCCAAGCTCCAGTTGGATTCGTACACAGAAAGTTCCGTAGCATCACACAATATGAGTCATCCATATATCCACCCATCAGCCCGCGTTCGTCCACTGCAGGACATGTCTTTCCCAGATTTCGCCACTCATGTCGGTCCTCCGTCCTCCTCATCCAGCCGTCACCCACAACGTCCTTCAGATCGTCGGTCCAGCGGGCACGAGGTCGGCCAACACTACGCTTTGCTGTACGTGGTCTCCATTTTAAAGCCTTTCGGCCCCAACGGTTATCATGTCGGTGACAAATATGGCCTGCCCACTGCCACTTCAACTTACTGATTCTGCAGGCTATGTCGGTTATAATCTCCGGCGGATGTCCTCATTTCGGATTCCATCCATCAAAGCTACCCCAAGCATAGCTCGCTCCATAGCTCGCTGAGAAACCTTAAATCTGTGGATGAGGCTCTTTTTAAGAGACCACGTCTCAGCGCCATAAGTCATAATCACCAATACGGGCACAAAACCCTAAAAACATGCTAAATGATAATAATATACTGAAGGTTGCATATAATGTCAGATTGAGCACCTCATTTTGCATCAATCAGAACTGAACTCTACGACGTTTCCCTTTGGTTTAAAATAGCGCGCTCTCAGACGTGGCTGTTACGACCACCAAGAACAACGCACCCACAAAAATCTGCGTTTTTATTTAATAACTCTGCTTCTAGATGCAATTTTTAAAATATTCTATTTAGAGCCGACGATGTTAGGTGTTAACTTATTTTTATACAAATTTCAATGCTTTATGATTTAAGGAAGGTCCTTTAACACTCAAAAAACATGAAATTTAGGGGTAACTTCGTAATTTTTATCTATCGAGCGAACTTAAAGATTTTCGTTTTTTCCAAGATCAACCCATCAGCCATATAGTCTCATGTCTATATTATTTTTACTATACCGATTAACAAGTTACACAAAGTGATATGCTCATTTAAAGTTGGGCATCTAGCCTTATACGGACCCTTAAATCACACATCCTTGTAATTTGTACTAAAATAAATTAGAATTACATCGTCTGCTCGTCTTAGAATGTCTTGAAAATTTCACCTAGAAGCAGAGTTATTAAATAAAAACGCAGATTTTTGTGGGCGTGTGTTTCTTGGTGGTCGTAACAGCCACGGCTGAGAGCGCGCTATTTTGTACTAAAAGGAAACGTCGTAGAGTTCAGTTCTGATTGATGCAAAATGAGGTGCTCAATCTGACCTTTTGTGCAGCCTTAAGTGTCGTAGCAACATCAAGGTGACACAAAACAAGCCGCTAAAATGGCAGCGCCTGACAAACAATTCGGCTCCAACTGGGTACAGAACCCATTTTTTTATGATGTCTCGTTGTACTTTAGAATATGTGTAACTATCTAACCAAACCGTTTTACCGTCTTGAAAATAGAGCTGAAACAAATACAGTAAAAAATGCTCCTTCTTCGAGGTTTTTTGTATGGAGACCTCCCGGAATTTTTATTTATTATTATTATTATTTGTCGTGGTAGAAGCCATAGTAACACGTATTTTGTGACAATTTTAATTGTCTTCCTTTAACGGCTGAGGCTGTAGACCCCTGTGACAGACAGACAGAAGAGGCTAGTAATAGAGTCCAGTTTTGCACCCTTCGGGTACGAAACCCTACAAAGCGCAGATGGAGAAACGCGAGAATCTGTCCATAATATCTAAATGGAAGGAGTTGTCGCATGTCACAAAAATTTATATTTTACTGGTAATTTTTTAAATAACTATTTTTAGAAGTCTTTTTTCATACTCGTATTTAACTCAGATAAAACTATACATTTTCGTTTCCAGGCGGTCAGTTAAAAATCCACCATTGCATCAGATAAAAACTTTCATCAAAACCATTCAAATATGAAGCCTAAGCTTCCCCATCTCACACGATCAGACTTCCGACTATAAAACGCATACTATTACTGACGCTTGACTCAAAACACGTTTCAACGCTTTATATTCTTCTGACATAGCATGCAATCAGCTAACAAATCCATCGATGGAAAAACTTTCGCTTCGTTTGTCATTTCAAAAAGTGTCGTGGTAAAGGGTTTGTTAAAGGGTGGTAATAGATGCTATTGATAACTACGAACAACAAGCGAGGGGATTTGTTCAAAAACACGCGTTGTAGATACGATCTATGACAGAATAACAACAAAAGCTTTGAGAACTTCCCCTCCCCCTTATTTATACTCTCAGAATGTGCAACTAGGAGTAAAACTTTGAAATAGCAGAGGTCAAAAGAGTTTGGTTTTTAGTTGGCAGTTTCACACGTCTAGACAGCTGGAGTGTTGTGTTTTGTCAGCTCAAAAGTAAACAAGTTATAAATGTGCTATTTCTTCGCTTTGGAAGCACTGATCAAAATATGTTTTGCCCCGAGCTGAATAAGCTCACAACAAGCAGGTTACCAAACATAACTAAATGAAGTCTAGACTAATAGATATTGCTTCTGGACCGAAAAACTGAGTTATACTCTCTATTATACAAATGTGATATTCTTTTTCAGTAAAAAAAAAATACTTAGTACAATATATATATACGAGTATTTTTGAGTTTACATATGATAGTGGCAACTACTAGTTTAAGGTATACGGATAGGGTCATACCTCTTATATTGTTCAAAATGGAATTTTCAGCTTATCGATAAAGAATACAGTGTGAATTTGGCTGCATAATTGATCAGAAGTCTTCTTCTGTAATAATAAAGTAGTAAAAAAGTCGTGTCTTACATCGAATATGTGTGCGAAAGTGAAATTAATATTGTACTGAGACCAAAACTTTTATTTTTATTTTTGTCTCTCTGTCTCTTTGTCTCTCTGTCTCTTTGTCTGTCTGTCTGTAGGTATGGAGGTATGTTCCATTTTAACTTGAGAACCACTCAACAGATTTGGATGCGGTTTTCTTTATTATCATTGTAGTGATCCTGGTCAACATATAGACGGTAAGGGGTGTTGATAAAATAACCGCCAAGCCGAATGATAATAGTTTTAATACAATTGCACGCAAGCGAAGCAGCGGACAAACCGCTAGTTTTATCATAAATTTAAACATGATGTCGTATAATAAATATTATTTTAACCTTTGCTTCTTTCTATCTTTAAGGAACTTTATTTACTACATATATTACTCACAGCGTTGCATTTATACCAATACCCATGAACGACAGCATAGCTTGTAAAACTTTAAAACCCAGCTCATTAACACAAAATAATTACGAATACATATAATCATCAATGACCTCGATATTTTATCCAATAATATTCCTTTTTAAGGCAAGGCACTGATAACATTTTAATTTCAAATCGGCGCCTTAAGGGAGTGGAGTGAGGGGAACTTACTCCATACAAATATGCGCTCACGAACTAGCTTATGCCGTGAGGTCGTATGCGGCAAAACAGTATTTTTCGTTTAAAATGACAACTATAAGTAATTTAGTAAATCTAATCGGCCATATCTACGTGTATTTGTAGACTAAGAATACTTACAGGCTTCATTCGCTCCCGTTTGTCAGTAAAATAGAAATCTCTGTTTTAAAAGAGGTTTTCTAAATATCTTTTTCTCTGCTATGAAAATTAATCAATCAACTAAATCTTTGGGTGAAATGATGTCAATGAAATGCTTAATCTAGTATATAAATTTGTAATTACATATGTTTTTTATTGCTGAGAAAAATGGAAATCCATGTCGCCAAAATTTCGTGGCGTCGCGTCGCCTTCATTGAAATTTTAAACGACTGCGCTCTACCAACCCTTGCTTTGTATGTACAACTAAATATAATAAAATACTTTTTCTCAAACGATATTAGTATAATACGTTCATAATTTAAACAACCTTGTTCGAGATAAATAAAACTTAAAGGAGTGATAAAAATCAAGCCATCAGTGGCCGCCAATATTTGTATTAAAATTCATATCTGTTATGTTATTTATCACGTCGCCAATCACTTATATTATTTGAATATCGAATGGTTTCGTGACGTTTGCTAACCAACAATTTGAACGTACAAAGAGGATTTATTAAAGTGCAAAGAGATTACTGACTGGATATAAAAGAGGTAACACAAAAAAAAACTTAGTGCGCGAAACGTGGAGATAAAAATGTTTTTATTTACAAATTTTTGAATATCAGCACATTATTATTGGAGAAGCCGCTGCTGTACTCACGTATCTGTACCTCGGCTGTTCGACCATATTGTACTCTGTGAGCAATGCCTAACTTGGCGGTCGCTGCAGTAATCTACTACAATAAATATCTATACTAATAATAAAGTAGTAAGAAGTCGTGTCTGTTCATTGAAAAATTTCGCGAAAATTTGAATGCGGTTTTTTGTATTATAACCGTAGTGACCTTGATAAAAGGCGTGTTTATAAAATAACGTCCAAGCCAAAAACGGGGCAGAGATTAAATAAACGCGGGCGAAGCCGTAGGCAAAGACTATTTAATGATAAAAAACGAAATTTAACGCTATATTTCGACCCCTTCATAGGGTCGTCATCAGATGAATAGAAAATAATAGGTTGGGGAAAAACTCTTTTCGCAAATAGTATGTATGAACTTATAATAAAATCTCTTTGGCTATACCATTTTTATCTGGCTGGTTTTGGTATTATTAAAAAGTTTAAATTTTAAAAACATAATGCCAAATTCAAATTAGGTAAAATTTGTGATTTTCATTTGTTTCAGAACTGTTAAGATGAGTGAATATAATGAAGAAATTCGATACATTTTAAAATTTTACTACAAAAAAGGTAAAAATGCAAGCCGCGAAAAAAATTTGTGATGTTTATGGACCTAGTGCAGTGTCTGTGAGAGTAGCACAAATTTGGTTTAAAGTGGATCACGTACGAAAAATTTCGTGGTCAAAGGCTGGTCAGGCTTCACAGACTCTGGCGAAACCCGGGTTATCTCGCAACAAGGTAATGCTGTGTGTATGGTAGGATTGTAAGGGCATTATTCATTATGAGCTGTTACCGCCAGGCAGGACCATCGATTCTGAACTTTACTGCGAACAACTGATGAGATTAAAGCAAGAAGTTGAGAGAAAGCGGCTGAAATTAGTCAACAGAAGGGGTGTGGTTTTTCATCATGATAACGCTAGACCTCACATATCTTTAGCCACTCAGCAAAAATTAAGAGAGTTTGGCTGCACGTATTAATGCATTCGCCGTATAGTCCTGACCTTGCACCTTCAGATTTCCACTTGTATCGGTGTCTTCAGAATTCTTTAGGCAGTGTCAGGCTAACATCACGAGAGGAATGTCGCGGTTTTTTTATCAGAAGCCCCAGAATTTCTATACCAATGGGATCATGTCCCTACCTGCAATATGGCAGAAAGTTATCGAACAAAATGGCACCTACATACTTTAGTTAAATGTAAATAAACTCTATTAAAAAATGTTTTGAATTTTCATATAAAATGCGAAGAAACTTTTTCCCCAACCTATATAATGCTTATAACAGATTGAAAATAAACTACACTGTTGTATTCCATACATCCATCAGCCTGTGTTCGTCCATCGCTGGACATAGGCTTTTCCCAGATTTCGCCACTCTTGGCGGTCCTCCATCCTCTTCATCCAGCCGCCACCCGCAATGTCCTCCATGTCGTCGGTCCAGCGGGCACGAGGTCGGCCTACGCTACGCCTTGCTGTACGTGGTCTCCATTCGTGGTATTATATTTTCTATTCGCCTGTAACGACCCCATTGCAGGGGTCGAAATACATATAGTGTTGAAGTCAGTCGCGCACGGGGTCGCTATGCTTGCTATATCATTCTACATTCAACTTCGGATTATAGAGCACTGACTGACTGCTATTGGTAGGCCCGAACGTTCATTTCCCGAGCTCGTACGGAACTAACCGAACACGGTGTGAGAGGCATAAGCTAACGCGAGACAACATTCATGTTATGAAAAAACTTGAGAATGGTATGATTTCAGGAGAAATATCCCAAAAATAGAAATAAAATAAGAATATTTTTGAAAAGTATGAAATATACTATGCTGTGAAACTAAAATTGTTTGATTTGTTGTATCGCTTCTAGGACATTACGGTACCTAAACATTCATCAAAATATGTGTAAAATCCAGGACTTTTATACGCTTGTAACTTTTGTATGTATTTGATTTTGATAAATATTTTAGTTTCACGTCATGGATATTGTATGGGATATGTTGAAAAGAAGAAATAATAAGCAAGTACCTATAAATAAGGATATGATCAGTGAACTGCGCTAGTATGGGAGTTCAAGCGAACATAGCCCTCTTAAATTGTGTTTTCTATTATTTATATTAATTAATTTACCATATAAAAACAATAAACTAGTAATCAAAATATATTTAAAATATCATAATAAAATTCGAGTATAGAGTAAACCGCTGCTGAACATAATTAAGGCCTATGTCCAGCAGTGGACTGGTTTAAAGTAGGCTGATGATGATGATGATAGTAGACCACGTCACTGACACAACTGGGTTCTCTATTAAAAGAAGGGTTAAATAGCGTTCCACAAACTGAAACAAAAAATATAAACTAGTAATCAAAATATATTTAAAATATCATAATAAAATTCGAGTATAGAGTAAACCGCTGCTGAACATAATTAAGGCCTATGTCCAGCAGTGGACTGATTTAAAGTAGGCTGATGATGATGATGATAGTAGACCACGTCACTGACACAACTGGGTTCTCTATTAAAAGAAGGGTTAAATAGCGTTCCACAAACTCAAACAAAAAATATAAACTAGTAATCAAAATATATTTAAAATATCATAATAAAATTCGAGTATAGAGTAAACCGCTGCTGAACATAATTAAGGCCTATGTCCAGCAGTGGACTGATTTAAAGTAGGCTGATGATGATGATGATAGTAGACCACGTCACTGACACAACTGGGTTCTCTATTAAAAGAAGGGTTAAATAGCGTTCCACAAACTCAAACAAAAAATATAAACTAGTAATCAAAATATATTTAAAATATCATAATAAAATTCGAGTATAGAGTAAACCGCTGCTGAACATAATTAAGGCCTATGTCCAGCAGTGGACTGATTTAAAGTAGGCTGATGATGATGATGATAGTAGACCACGTCACTGACACAACTGGGTTCTCTATTAAAAGAAGGGTTAAATAGCGTTCCACAAACTCAAACAAAAAATATAAACTAGTAATCAAAATATATTTAAAATATCATAATTAAATTCGAGTATAGAGTAAACCGCTGCTGAACATAATTAAGGCCTATGTCCAGCAGTGGACAGATTTAAAGTAGGCTGATGATGATGATGATAGTAGACCACGTCACTGACACAACTGGGTTCTCTATTAAAAGAAGGGTTAAATAGCGTTCCACAAACTCAAACAAAAAATATAAACTAGTAATCAAAATATATTTAAAATATCATAATAAAATTCGAGTATAGAGTAAACCGCTGCTGAACATAATTAAGGCCTATGTCCAGCAGTGGACAGATTTAAAGTAGGCTGATGATGATGATGATAGTAGACCACGTCACTGACACAACTGGGTTCTCTATTAAAAGAAGGGTTAAATAGCGTTCCACAAACTCAAACAAAAAATATAAACTAGTAATCAAAATATATTTAAAATATCATAATAAAATTCGAGTATAGAGTAAACCGCTGCTGAACATAATTAAGGCCTATGTCCAGCAGTGGACAGATTTAAAGTAGGCTGATGATGATGATGATAGTAGACCACGTCACTGACACAACTGGGTTCTCTATTAAAAGAAGGGTTAAATAGCGTTCCACAAACTCAAACAAAAAATATAAACTAGTAATCAAAATATATTTAAAATATCATAATAAAATTCGAGTATAGAGTAAACCGCTGCTGAACATAATTAAGGCCTATGTCCAGCAGTGGACAGATTTAAAGTAGGCTGATGATGATGATGATAGTAGACCAAGTCACTGACACAACTGGGTTCTCTATTAAAAGAAGGGTTAAATAGCGTTCCACAAACTCAAACAAAAAATATAAACTAGTAATCAAAATATATTTAAAATATCATAATAAAATTCGAGTATAGAGTAAACCGCTGCTGAACATAATTAAGGCCTATGTCCAGCAGTGGACTGATTTAAAGTAGGCTGATGATGATGATGATAGTAGACCACGTCACTGACACAACTGGGTTCTCTATTAAAAGAAGGGTTAAATAGCGTTACACAAACTCAAACAAAAAATATTTTTCGCTTTGTAAATGTAAAAAGATTTATGCTTATAAGTCATTAATGTAAATAAGGTGATTATAATTTATACAGCCAAACTCATACTGGAGGCTTGGTAAGTGATCAGTAAGATCGATTGATAACACATTTGCTAATTTCGCTAAATAAAATCTTGACGTCCCATAGTAATTGACTCGGGGCTGCGCTTGCGTTTGTAAGGAACACGAAAATAATAATTTACGAATTTCACAAAAAGGGTCATCGAACCTTGTTACTATAAAGCAAGTACCAGCTTGTTACTGTGAGTAAAATTATGTTCTAATTTCTAAATTTCCCTCCACATTTTTGCGAGCTAATTCAAAGTATTGTGTCTCGCTGAAATATGGATCTGCGCCGGGAACATTTTAGAGCTATGATTTTTTACGATTTCAAGTGTCGCCTGAAACCGGATGAATCATATGATTAACTTCAAATGGCATTCATGGATGAAGACCCTTCCAAGGCAACCGTGTATCGTTAGTATAACGAATTCAAGCGCGGTTGACCAACTTTGGGGGATGAAAAAAGAAGGTCGTTCTTCAAAGATCGCTCTTTGACGGCTGTTACCGAAGAAAACGTGCTGGCAGTGAAAAATTTTATCCAAGACAATAGGCGAATTACATATCAGGAGATTCAACACATACTGAAGATTGGATCGGGAAGCGTTCACGATATTCTACACAGCCATCTTCGCGTGAGGAGGATAGTATCACGCTGCACTGGGTGCCGCACAACCCGGGTGGAAGGTGCCGTGATATGCTAAACAAATTTGAAGCAGGCTCGTCTCGGCGTGTTTACGACATCGTTACAGGTGATGAGTCCTGGATTTATCAATACGACCCAGAAACCAAGCGCCAGTCGACTGTTTGTGTGTTTCAAAATGAACCAACGCCTACCAAAGTGAATCGATCTAGAAGCGGGGGGAAGATTTTGATCGCTAGCTTTTTTAATTTGACTGGCCACTTGGTATCAATTCCCTTACGGGATCAAAGAAGAATCAATGCCGAAAGGTATACTACCAAATGTTTGCCAGAAGTTTTCTCTGTTGTTAGCAACAAGCGACCAAACACAGGGCTCCGCGGGCTACTGCTCCACCACGACAATGCACCTGCGCACAGCGCACTCAAAACGAGGGACTTCCTGGACAGCACGCCACTCAAACTTCTGGGTCACCCTCCTTACAGCCCTCATGTATTACCGTGTGACTTCATTTTATTTCCAAAAATAAAAAATCTGCTCAAAGGAATACAATTTTCGTCGCCGGAAGATGCGCTGGCTGCGTTCGAGCAGGCTGTAAACGAGGTGTCTGCGGCGGACTGGAAAACGTGTTTTGAAAACTGGTTTAGACGCATGAAACCTTTTTTATAGAGGCTGGTGGAGAGAACATTGAAAAGTTAAAAAAAAAATGTACCTATAGAACATTTTTTTTTTAGTCTCGCAAAACTTTCTTTCGGCAATCTACCAGAAAATATTTTCAAAGCAAGGAATCGACTAAACTACTATGCAGGTAGGTATTAAGAATCATTTAAATCGAATATGTATGTACAAAATGTAGGAATCGTAATTTACGAATTTTGTGTGGACGGTGATGCATGGCACTGCATATTATCCGCGTACTTTTCATAAGATCGTACGTAGTTACTGAGTCCCCTTACTTGAGTGCGACTCTGTAGTATAGAGGCACAAAAAATATTTTTCGCAGTCATTTAACCTCTTACTGAGTCTCCAGTATGAATTTGGCTGCATTTACTAAAGTCACCTTATATAGCTTACCGGCCATTATCTTTCGATAATGGTTAATTCGGGACCAACAGCTTTACGTTCTTTCGGAGACACGGAGGTATCCAGATGTAATTGTCACTAATGATCACCCATCCAAAGACGGACTATGCGAAGCGTTGCTTAGCCGCGGATCGAAACTAATTACACGGCCGCACGGAATTCTTTTTTTAGGGTTCCGTACCTCAAAAAAAAAATGGAGCCCCTAAAAGATCACTTTGTTGTCCGTCTGTCTGTCTGTCCGTCCGTCCGTCCGTCCGTGAGTCTGTTCTGTCAAGAACCTTTATCTCGTAAACTCGGTGAGGTATCAAATTAAAATTCAAAGCATATAATTAAATCTACAGTCCCTTGAAGCTGTGAAAAAATCAAACTTGTAAGTAAACGTGAGAAAAAGATACGGCCGTTTATGCCGCAAAAAACGTATATTTCGACACTCTCAGGGGAATCAAAATTCATAAGGTGTTTTCCGTTGACCTAGAACTATGAAATTTGGCGGGTAATACCGTCTTATACTACAAATATATAAAAAAAAACAAAAACTATACATTTGTAATTAAATCATAAAAAATATAGTCTTTAACGGAACCCTCGGTGGGCGGCTTTTTTTCCTTCGTATTACCAACACTGAGTACCTCATCACTCTTACCTATACAGAGTAAATAAAACAGTTTTTAGTGAAGCTGTTTTCCTGAAAACTCAATTAAGTTTTTGGATTAAACATTTTTTGCTCTAAGTTATAAAAAATACAGCAAAAAATATTTAAAATTTCATCTTAGGCCGCTGGTATTCATGTAAATCCCTGGGGATTTTACAAAATTTGAGCAAAAAGGCGCTCTTCGCTCTTTATTTTAAAATACCGAGCAGCTGGCTGAAAAACGTGTATTCTACAACAACATGCAACTTCATTAGTACGGAACACCGTTTTCGTGGTCACATAAATTGGGGTTCCGCAAAAAATATAGCCAATAAACGCTGTCCGTGTAGATATGAAACCAAATTTTCCCCTTCAGTTGCAATGAAACAACGGGTAAAGGCGTGTGTACATTATTGTAAGAATAACTTAAAACACTTTATTAAGAAAACAGCAATTAAACTATTTATTTTGACCAAGGGTTTTTTTCCTGAGGGGTTATTTTATTAGATTCATTGTGTTAAGTTTCACTAATATTCATACAATAATATTTTGTGCACAATTTCTTGAATATTTATTTAAAAAAATTAGTTATCTGAAAAATAATAAAAATTCTGGTACATTTTGTGTCGACAGATTTATATATTACTAGCTTTTGCCCGCGGCTCCGCCCGCGTGTTTTTCGGTTTAACGACATGGATTTTTCCGGGATAAAAAGTAGCCTATGTGTTAAGTTAAGGTATAAGCTATATACATTCTAAATTTCATCTAAATCCGTTCAGCCGTTTCAGCGTGAAAGAGTTACAAACATACACACACACACACAAACTTTCGCATTTATAATACTAGCTTTTGCCCGCGGCTCCGCCCGCGTGTTTTTCGGTTTAACGGCATGGATTTTTCCGGGATAAAAAGTAGCCTATGTGTTAAGTTAAGGTATAAGCTATATACATTCTAAATTTGATCCAAATCCGTCCCGCCGTTTCAGCGTGAAAGAGTAACAAACATACACACACGCACGCAAAAACTTTCGTATTTATATTATTAGTGTGATTAGTGTGATGTCTGATGTTTTGGCAATTTATTGAAACTGAATAAAATATTTAGCTTTTTGAAGTCATAGACAATGTGATTATTTTTCTGTCAACGAGGTGTGAGAGATTGATCACCCCAAAAAAGTAGCATTAGTAAATGTGACACATTAGCTGTCAGAACGAAAGATTGGTATATCTTTAACATGTCTTCAACAGTGTAAATGTTATTCCTAAGATGATAAATTAGCCGCTGGGAATTTTTGATTACTCGCATGAAACTTTTTCATTATATAAACATAACTCTTTATCTGTTTTCTTAAACAGTTACCAATTATTTTCCTTGACCTTACTTCCTTATATGATGCAAATTATCAATTAATGTTATTTAAGTTTCTTCTGTAACAAAATGCAATTAAAAAAGAATAGATAGTTTTTAAAAAACAATGTGCTTATTAAAGGACAGGACTATATTAAAAGTGGAAATTCGATAAAGTATCACTGATTTTATAGCATATAAAATATTGGTAGTTTCTAGTTTTGCTTTTAAAATTAAATTTTACTGAATTTACTACCTTTTTATCCCCGGCTTTGCTCTTGCATTAGTTATTTATTTTTTATCCTACCCAGGGTTCTTCCCAACAGGCGCGGATCTAGGTTTTCGCTAAGTAGTCAGGCAGGACCAAGGTTCAATGGTTTGCCCGTTGCTTCGACTCAATTCATATAGGATGTCTAAACTTAATTTTGTTTATTTCACACAAATGATCATTGAACTATGGTCCTTACCAATTACTTAGGCTCCAGTATGAATTTTGCTATAAAAAAAAGTCTCCTTGTATAAACTATTCTCTTACAAACGTAGTGTTGGAATGGGTAACAATCAAACGCTTCGGATTCTCAATGTGACTCGAGCCTAAAACGCCTGAAGGTGGAAAACAGGCAATTTGCAATAAATCTGTTGCAGATGGAAATCGTACCAAGAAGCGACTCGATCAGGCGTTCTTTATGTAAGCGACCTTTATTATTACATATTAGTATTGGCACGTCTATAATAAACATGTTCTTGTTTGTACTAATAATCTAACTGATAAATATTTACTACGATAGAAGTGAAATTTATTTTTGACAAAATTTAAGTAGTTTTAAACTTAGTTGTAAAGATGCGTTAGCCAAAATAAAATAATTATCTTTTCGTACCTACTTAAACGAACTAAAATTTATATAGAAAACCTTAAAATTAAATACGGCTGGCGCGGTGGCAGCAACGGCCGAGCGCAACAAGCGGCGCAAGCGCTAAGTGGGAGCTGCATGTTTGTGCCGTTTGGTGTTGAAACTTTCGGACCGTGGGGACCCGAAGCGCACCACCTCTATAAGCAGATTGCCTCTCGCCTTGTCGACGTGTCTGATGGCCCACGAGCTGGCGCATACTTTGGCCAAGCTGATGCGGAAAAGCAGCCAGTGTCTTCGGTACCCTGCCGCACGACAGCGATGATCTAGACAGGGTATTTTACCTTATTTAAATATATAAATTTGTATTTTTTGTAGTGTAATATTTATTGTTTGTATTAAAATAGTTTATAGGTAGTTATTTATTTTATATAGTATAATAATTTATGTTATTTAAGTTTTTTTTAGGATAAAAAATAAATTTTCTCTTCTGTAAAAAATAAAAAATATCTATATATAGGTTGGGCTGCTTAAATGTAATAAAAGGTCTAGTAAATTAAAAAGATTTTGTTAAACTATTGTGTATGTTGTTTATTTTTTGTATATTTTTCAATTAGGCAAGATATTACAATATCGTGCATGCTGTGATGTCTTTAATAAGCTAGAAGTAAAGCATTTCATTATGATTGAACTACAATCAATATTTAGTAACAATAAATTTAGGAGTTTTATTTATATATTTTTTTAAAGATCCTTTATTTCTTATAAGTAGGTACATAATTATGTGTAAGTCTTCACAAGAAATTACAAAATGCCTGTCTCATATAAATGCCGGCTGCACACGCTGTCTAAGCCTAAAAATGCACGGTCATACGGTAACCGCAATCACTAGGAGATAGGTGACTTTTATTTATGCAGCAAACTCATACTGGAGGCTTGGTAAGTGATCAGTAACACACTTTTTGATAATTTCGCAAAATAAAATCTTGACGTCCCATAGTAATCGACTCGGGGCTGGGCTTGCGTTTGTAAGGAACACGAGAAGAATAGTTTACGAATATCACAAAAAGGTTCGTCGAACCTTGTTGCTGAGCACTTACCGAGTCTTCAGTAAGAATTTGGTTGCATAAATTAAAGTCACCCATACAACGTGAAATTTAAGTAATTTTGTGAACGAAAACTGGTGACAGTACTCGTACATATGAATAACTTTTACCAACCCTGAAATCGTGACAAAATATCAGCTGTATCATACATTTGGGTCGAGTAGGTATTTAACTTTTCTATGGAACAGCTGATATTTTTTTCACAATTTCAGGGTTGGCTCCATAGTAAAAGGTGTTTATATGGACAAGTACTTTCACCAGTTTCCGTTAGCAAAATTACTTAAATTTCACGTTGTATAATCGCAGTAGAAAAGCAAATCTTGTTGTAAGGAGCTCTGAACCGGAAATCAAACACGGGACTATACTGAATATTATATTTACTGAATATACGGGTTAGTAATATTAATCCTACTAATATTATATATGCGAAATTTTGTGCGTGTGTGTGTTGTGTGTATGTGTGTATGTTTGTTACTCTTTCACGCTGTAACGGCTGTAAGGGTTTGGATAAAATTTAGAATGGATATAGCTTATAATCTAACTTAACACATAGGCTACTTTTTATCTCGGAAAAATGCATGGTTCCTGTAGGATAGATCAATATCATTGAAAAATCAGGTGTCTAATTAGCGCGGTTCTTTTCGTTTGAGGTGAAATAAGACAAGGTTATGTTATTTCATACATCAGGTGTCTAATTAGCGCGGTCCTTAATCGTTTATGGTTAATAAGACAAGGCTATGTTATCTCATGACACTTCACACTAATATTATAAATGCAAAAAGGTGTGTGTGTGTGTGTATATTTGTTATTATTTCACGCTGAAACGGCTGGCCGGATTTTGATTAAACTTAGAATGGATATTGGTGTACCCCATCTTAACACATAGGTTACTTTTTATCCCGGAAAAAAGCATGTCGTTAAATCGAATAACACGCGGGCGGAGCCGCGGGCAAAAGCTAGTTGCTAATAAATAAATGAAGGTAAAATATGAAACCCTGTCAAATTATCTTTTCTTAATAATTATAGCCTAAGAAAAGAAAATTTAATAGGTTTACAAATTCGATAACCGTTTAGCTTGTTTCCACACGCCACATAAACTTCCAAAATCTGACACCATCCATCATTGAACGTATTTTTCCGGTGTCCCATCTGTTTTCGAATTCTACCGGAGACAGAAAGGCGAACAGGCTGCGAGGCTTTGCTATGAGGGATTCCATTTCTTACAGAACCCAAAAAAAGATCCCGAGATTGGCATACCACTGCGTATCCGCCGAAGCCTGAGGCAATAAAAGCTAAGGCATATTACGTAAATCATCGCCCTTCAGAAGTAATAAAGAAAAATCGGCAATCTTGCAGAAAAAGCTTTCAGGATTCCGTAGTTCTATGAAATCGCTTAAAACATTGTTTTTTTGCACTTCCTTTACCGTTACCAATTTGAATTATTGTGCCGTTACTAATAATTCTAATAACTGTATCAAATAAAAGTTAATTATGATATTTAAAAGGGGTCTACTGCAATCTAAATTATTAACTTTGTAATGGGCTCCCGATGCTTCATGGTCTAGGCCACTCTAGGGGAAATGTGGTCTAAACAAAATATACTGGCTTCTCACCTCTCATGACGTCACCATGCCGCCAAGCGACTCGTCGTGTTCCGGCGTGACGTCATGAGCAACCGTTCCGGGGGAGTGGCATAGTAAAAACAGAATAGTAAGCTATCTTCACATAAATGTACGGTAAATTATATACCGAGTGCGACTAATATTTATGCGTGCCAGCCAGTATGTACGAACCACAGTACGCACACAATATAATCCATCTATCAGCCTGTGTTCGTCCACTGCTAGACATAAGCCTTTCCCAAATTTCTCCACTCTTGGCGGTCCTCCTTCCTTCTCATCCAGCCGCCACCCGCAACCTCCCTCAGGTCGTCGGTCCAGCTTGCACGAGGCATAGTAAAAACAGAATAGTAAACTATCTTCACATAAAGGTACCGAACGCGGCTAATATGTGTGCGTGCCAGTATGCACCAACCACAGCACGCACACAACGGCAACATTTATGCTTGTTTTGCCGGTACAAAAGGCTTGTAGACAGGGTAAACAAAATATTATTCAATTTAGTCCGTCATTTAAATTATCAAAAAATATTGGACACGTACTTTTTCTTTTGTCAATCAAACAAAAAATTACAGAGATAATGCGCGTCAAAATTTGGGAGTGGGGGAAAATGACGTCACTTCTAAGTAAAATTGTACCTAGATGTGACGTCACGCGGAACTTCAGCGGGCTATATCTTCATCATTGTTTGTTTAATTGAAAAAAGAAAAAATACGTGTCCAATATTTTTAGATAATCTAACTGACGGACTAATAAATTTTTTTTAGTCATCATGCCTAGTCGGGGCTGCTCATTGTTAATTCATTTTAATTATTTGGAGTTTGTTGTTATGAAAAAATTAAATTCTTGGAGAGGAAACTAAAGAAATTATTAACAAGCATGATACATGTGTCGGTATGTTTTGATTTTTTAACAGCTATAAAACTATAAGAGACTTCGCTACAAAACCAAGAGTAACAGTAGGCATTTTAGTCTCGCGAGGCATGGGAGTGATCCTACTACGTATTCTGTTTTTACTATGGTAGTGGTTACAGGCAGTCATTCGTCCGTTATCGACTTCAGTAGATTTTTGCGGAAGTCCCTTAAGTTGTTAACGCCCACTGTCACTCTCCCAGCTCATCTTAGATTAACGCTTTGGATGAGGCATGGTAAAGGCGAAGTTTTACGTAATGTGTAAATAAATAGGTCAAGTGCGAGTCGGACTCGCGCTCCGAGGATTCCGTGCCATTTAAGTAAATTAATATACTTAAATGATTTGAATAAAAATTACAAACTTATCAGTACCTAGAAAATGAATGAAACAAAACTGCAAAATTATGTTGGTCAAGTATTCGGATACGTAACAATAAACCTATATTAATAATTTGGAGTATTATTTTATTAAGATATATTGTTTATAACTAAATTAATATATAATTAAAACTTAATGATCCTAAAAAATTAAACAAACTAAAGACCTAGAAATTTAAGTTATTTTTATGTTATAAAGCCCTAGATAATGCTTATAAGCGAAACCGGTCGGGTGTATTAAGTTAAATTATAATCCTGTGGACAAGTACAAGTGTCTTATTTAACAAGAGGTATAATAAGTTCCACCAAGTTCCGACAATCACAACCATCAACACCTAGATTTTTTAAAATTATAAACTTAACTAAGTAAAAATTAATTTATATTAAATAAAAGACTTCATTCAAGTCATCGCTGTCACCGGGCAGGGTACCCAGATACTGGCTGCATTGCCGCGTTGAATAGCTAGGCTTATATTCGTCGGCCGAGGTAAGCTCCAGCTCTTGGATCTCCTGAAGCATCCACCACATGCGATTTGCGTATATGTTGTAGTTTAGTTTCCGAGATAGACCCCCTAGCAAAACTTGTCTACAACTAACAAGTTTGATGACCCCCATTTCTTCATTTTTGGAGATAAAAAAATAAAAATGTTTTTGGTGCTCTACTTAATGGGTTCTAGACAATAACACCCCACCTTGTATGAGACCCCCCCTGAAAATTAATTTAATTTAATTTTTAATTCAATATCCGGATTCGGGTCAACATAGCACATCCAAATTTCTGAACTGTACCTCATTCCGTGTACGTTAGAAGCTAGAGACCCGTGACATACGGACGGACAGACGGACAGAAGGTTCTTCAAAAAGGGATGTCGGAAATTTTAAAATACATATATGAAAAAAAAAATTTACAGTAAAAAAAAATGCTGTAATCGATACTAATAATAAAGTAGTAAAAAGTCGTGTCTTAAATATTTTTGCGAAATTTCGATTGAAATGGGTTATTAGTATTGTACGGAGAACAAAAATAAATTTCTAGAATTTTTGTCTGTTTGTCTTTCTGTCTGTATGTATGTATGTTCCGCTTCAACTCGAGAACCATTCCGGATTTAGAAGCAGTTTCCTTTATTGACCCTGGTCAACATATAGGCTATAAGAGATGTTCACAAAATAAGCGCCAAGCCGAAAACCGGGCAGAGATTGAAAAAATTGCGGGCGGAGCCGCGGGGAAAGGCTAGTAACCTATAAATTACTCAAAACCTTGAAATAAAACCAACATCTACCAGTAACCAAAGATTTAAATTGTTGGTTACTGTTGGTATGTCATAGGGGCTTTTTCTTTAACTATATAACCCCAAAAACAATAGCAATACTCTGTGCCTATTGTGAGTTACGCAATTGAACATAAATCTCCTTAGAGCAATTGACACGCCTCTCTTTATTGCCACTTTTCGTTATCTTTATCGGTTTCCACCTTCTCCTTGATAAATCATAGTGTTTGAACCATTTTGTAATTCACTTCTGCTTTCGTAACCAATGGTAAAAGATGAGGCAATTAAAATGGCTACTATACGTAGTAGAAAATCACATACCATACCATTTTATTAGACCCTTATCTATGAAATTGCCGTTTTCTAATATGTACTGGCTAGTTTGAAATTCAGTATCTCGAATTTGACTTGGAATTCCAAATTCAAATATCAAATGTAGTATAACAAAGTAGTAAAACATCGTGTCTAGATTATGAAATGGGTTATTGTTACTGTACTGAGGACAAAACATTTTTTTTTTTGCATTTTTATCTCTCTTTCTGTATGTATGTATATATTTTCCGTTGTATAGATTTTTCCGTTATTTTTCGTTTTTATATTATAAGGGGTGTTAATAAAATAAAATCAAGCTGAAAACGCGGGCGGAGGCGCGGGCGAAGGGACTAGTTCATAGACTACCGTGGGCTAGTTTATTTTTCAACACACTTGCTTGTAAAGTGGCCCTTATTGCAGCGTTCTTAGGGTCATAATGCAGCATATTAAACACACGTGCTTTTTACTTTACATTATCGCACAAGTGTTTTTTTTATTGCAGTTTTTTTTTATCTTAGTAAAGAGATTTGATGTCTTGAGAAATAGTAAAGTTTTTGCGAATAAATAGACTGTCGCAGCTGAAATATAACAAATAATCATTTAATTTCATCAAATTATTTATTATTTTCAACATATTAACTCAAATTTTTGTTGTAAATACAAAATATTCAGCTTTTTGCGTCAGTGTCTCTATTTCCATCTGCGCAAAAAGCAAATACTCCGCCGCCATTTTTCAAAGAAAATTGTTAGTTCATAGCTGTGTTCTCGAGTATGTTTAAAAAATGACAGTATTTTATAATTTTTCCTCGCAAGTGTGTTGAAAAACGTCGTATAAAACGCGTGAGCATTAGACATTACACTCTCGGATCCATTACGCCCTCGCCTTCGGCTCGGGCTGCAATCGACTGTAATGTCCAACGCAGCTCACTTGTATCATAATGTACTATTACCATCGTTTGTTTTTTTTTGATATCATCACAGTTTAAAACAATGTGTCGGGGAACACAAAGTGGTGTTTTTGATCGCTTACGTTCTGGAAATATCGACCTCAATAACAAGACCATGGACAACCGGAGAATAAAGTCGATAGTGACGAATTTAAGGCTACCTAAATATTGGAAGTGGAATCATCTTAAATTACGTCAAAGTAGCAGCCTTCAACGTTAGTGACAACAAAGCCATATTGATTCATTTGCATCAAATTGGAAAAGTAAAGAATGTCGCAAAGTATGAACTTACTTAAGGCGCGTGCCCCAGCAGGATGCGGTGCTGAGTAGTTTCTTGATCAGTATATAGAAATTAAAATAAATAAGTAATACAACACTTACCTCCAATATCATGCCGTGTTATTTTTTTACCTTTCAAAGCCCAATTGACATCAAAGTATTGTCGTGCCATAGACAACATTTGTTTAATACATTTTATTCAAAACTAGGAAAAGCAATCATAAGTTCTGCGTTTGAGAAACAAAACTGTCGGACCTTAAAATGCTGGTGACCTTGAAAGATACTTGCTGGTGACCTTGAAAGATAACGGCTGGTCATCTTGAAAGCCACAAATAAGGGCCGGCCGGTTTAATTTAGATGTTATTTGATTTAAGATATATTCGAGTATATGTATTCCTATATTTGGTAAACTATAGAATATCTGAAATGATGTGCCTCCTGCCTTGATTACTATTTTACATTTTTATCAAGAACTTTAAATAAATACCAAAACAAGGTCCAAATTAAGACTCAGATCCGATTTAATTTATTTAGTATGCAAAGAAACAACTTGAACATATCAAATTAAAGATAACATACATACACACGGCACACACACACGCTCAATCAAATTACACAAGAGAAAAGCAGCACAAATCAAGTCGAAAAGGTTGCGAGCGAGTACATTTCCTCTGGTGATAGACACACAAAATGTGCTTCACTTTGATGTTCGCGGCGCTCTACCTTGTTTTTTTATTTGGTCTGAGAGCTAATTTGGCTATAACTGAGCACAGTATAGGTAACAACAGTAGTTTAACTAGGCGGTGTCGTTGAAATCAATACCAACGGCCGCTCGGCGCCTAAACACGCGCTAGGGCTGCCAAATGACTGTTTACGTATTTGATAATGCTACATTATAATTAGAAAAGTTCTATTTAAGCAACCGTACAAAGCACATACTCTGTAATTTCGTGCCATAATTTACGAAAATGCGCGGGAGCGTCACAGTGACAATGTGCGTACGTATAGTCTGTCAAAAAAGTGTTGAAATGAAAATGAAACTTTAATGAATCGTTTGAATTTCGGCCCGTTTGTATGGAGATAGAATACTATTACTTATTTATACTATGACCAGAGCTACAGAACTGTAAAAACTGTGAGTTCGTTCACAAAAATTAGCAAACATAGAAAAAAATGAAAATTCATTCGTTGTTAATGTAAAAAAATGGATTTTTTAATGACGAAAATGGTTACTAAATTATAAAATAGCATCAGGTGATTTTTTTTCTAATTTACTTAGATTTATTTGGAAAATACGCTTTTTTACGGCAGGTATGTCCAAACCAGCTATATTCTTGTCTCGTCTTGTTTCAGTTGTCAGTTCGACTCCTACCTTCTATTTCACTTAGTATAGAAGGGTACACGGAAATAACGTGCCATGTCAGTAAAGTCTATATTTTCATAATTGCATTAGTTACAAACTAGTTGATATTCAATGCAGTTTTCTTTTTTACAAAATCCTTACATAGATAATCCTTATGACCAGGCACGTATTTTCCCTGTTTCTCAAAACTCTACTTTACTTCAATGCAATCTGAACAACTTAACATAAAAATCAGATAAAAGAAAAAAAATCACATCGCACGTTCTTTTCGTGTACTTTTCTGTTCCTTGGTTTTCGTTGTCCCTTCCATTTTTTCTTAGTATCATATTTATATTTGTAAAAATCTGATAAGTCTTAGTATGAATTTGTTGTTCGCGCATATTTTAGGGTCCATATACAAGTAAATACAATTGATATACAGGTTGAACCAAACGAATGCCCCCTGGAGAGAAAGTACCTTAAATATTAGAGATAGCAAATTTTACTTAAGGAAACCTTTATTTTATTTTTTAAGATAAGGAAAACTGCATTCAAATATTTTTTAAAAATTACGTGCATAAGCCGGGAATCGAACCGGACAAATGTGAAAAAAAACATCCTGTATTTTTATGATACCGATCGAAAGGGTCAAACATTTAAACCAAATATTCTTCTAGGTAACATAGTATCGTAAATTAAAGGAAAACCATGAAATTTTACATTTTAATAACAAAACTTATATCCCAAAATTCAATATTCCTTGTTAGAAGCAAAAAATTAAAATTATTCTTTAAATGCAGTTTTTCTTGATTTTCAAAATAAAATAAAGGTTCCTTTAAGTTAAATTTGATATCTTTTATATTTATGGTACTTTCCCCCCAGGGGGCATTCGTTTGGTTCATACTGTACATATATAAATTGTATTTACTTATATATTTAGCCTTCACTTTTTAAGACTGATTTTTTTGTAAAAATATTTATACAGTGTTTATATTTTGTAGCTTCTACTACTTTTTCTACTTCTACTTTCACTGCGTAGATAAAACTTTTATCATAACTGCTTACATTACTCAACTTCGTCGGAATTGCAAGAAAATATTCTGTACCAAAAAAAACAATTCTACTAAACATTTTATCAAAAGACAAAAAATAAATTGGACGAGCGAAAGGAAACGGTTAAATGGCTAGAGACAAAATTATACTGAAATAATAAAAACAATTTCCAGAGATGGATCCCCAAATTGCCTCACAGATGTAATAACACAGAGAAAAAGGTAAAATATATTTAACAAAATTTTATGAAAAATCAATATTCAATTTCGTGAGAGCTTTAGAAAAGTTCAACCTCCTTGTCTTATAGTTTCGTAATTTTGGTTATCTTCATACTTTATGAATTATTCACGAAAAAGTATTTTTCTCAAAAATACATTGTAATATTACCATTATATATTGTAAAGATCTACCAGAAAATACTTCATCCTGGCGAGCTATTTAAAAGTGTCCAGGAAATCTAAATAACTGTTCAAGAAATTCGCATGAAAATCCATTACATACCATAAAGTTCACAGTCACAGAGTACATTTCATTTGTTTTCTTTTTAAAACTATCCGTGTTATGTTTTTAAGAGACTAAGGAGTTTGGCGATCATAAGGTTTTAAGCGGCCAATTTACAAAGAAAAATAAAATGAATTACAATTTCATGTTTAGGTTGTAGAAATGTTCTTATATTGAATGTATGTGAGAAATGTTTGCTATAATATGTATATAACTGCAATAACAATAACAAAAATATTTTTTTTTATTGATTTGATAGGTATATTTAAACCCATTGAATACTATAAAACCAATGATCGTTTTTCGTTATTCTCGTTGTTCTTTTTTTCTTAGTTCTTAGCGTTCCTCTCACAGACCACCCGTGGTTCCTCTAGATGGCGTTGTCCATGAAGAAGGCTGCATGGCGGTAAATACCTTTGCCCAGCTGGCAATAATAAAAAAAAGTTGTGTAAAAGCGGGAATTTATAGTCTGTCAAAAAAGAGTTGAAATTTATATTGAAGGAACTATATTTCTTTCGCCTGGTAACACCAAACAAACAAGTACAAAATCTATTAAATCGAGTTTACCGCGTTGTTATTTCATGACTATATTACCTAAATCATACTCGCAAATCCTCCCGAAGTAATTCAGGGGAGAGTAAGAGAACAGGTCTCAGGCAAAACCTGGCGGCCCACCATTGCCTGGGACCGATGGATGGCGGTTTATCCATCCCCAATTGCCGGGCCTTATATAAACCAGACTGGTGGCGGGCAGCGGCGTCACTGGTGCAAGTGTTTCAGAACCGCGCTCACCAACCCGCCTGCCCAGCGTGTGTGAGTATGGGCAATTCATCCAGGAGGACCGCCAAGACTGGCGATATCCTGGAAAGGCCTATGTCCAGCAGTAGACGAAACAGGCTGATGGATGGATGGATGGATTATCTAAATTATAGTACTTGAACGTTTAAAGTTCAATAAAGTTCATTAAATTTCAATATTCATTTCAACACTTTTTGGACAGACTATATGTTGCTTTATAATTTAGTTGAAAGTGTTTTGTGCTAATAAATTACAAAATGAGTTCAGAAAAGGGCTCTGATATAGATTGTACTCCACTAATGCTTTGCTGAAGAAATCTGTAACAATATACATGACTAGTTGCCCAAATATGAGCAAGTAAGTTACTTTTAATAAGTCAGTTTATTTTATTTGGTATAACTCATATCATGAAAAACATGAAAATGTCTCATTTTATTTTTGAGATAAGCACTATACTTGCTTCCTGGCCTCGTAAATTCTTA
The DNA here is from genome assembly GCA_910592155.1 of Ypsolopha scabrella. Taxonomy (NCBI): domain Eukaryota; kingdom Metazoa; phylum Arthropoda; class Insecta; order Lepidoptera; family Ypsolophidae; genus Ypsolopha; species Ypsolopha scabrella. Next base: position 7,578,627 of record OU342968.1, on the reverse strand, counting down.
GCAGTAATGTACTAATATTGAGCTTTTTATTAATTAATGAGCCTCTGTTATATCAACAATTCTGCAGCAATCACTCTTAAATTAACATATCTTGCATTTCCAAAAAAAAAACATAATTTTCATCATAAAAAGGAATTTACTCTCTCAACAAATGTATTATAATATAATAGTTATTCTTATCACTTTGTATGATCAATTTATTATAATTACATCAATAACTAAATTACTCTTACTGGAAGTCGATTTTATTAAAGAAAGTATCGTGATAGTTTATTAAGAAAGGGATGGCGCTAAGCAAGTAAGAGTGTCCCTATATAGACTGTTTCTCTTTAACTCTAAAAACTCATGACTTTATTAAAAAAAAAGACTTTAGTAAATACGTAACGACTTTGTACTCGTATCTACAGCATTCATTTTCAATTTGAGTTATACAGCGATCCTTTGTCTTACGATTAAACAAACTAACGAGAATTCCAAGTAAACGAACGAAATAGCCGTTACTTATCTAACGCTTAACGAGGCTACACCCACAGAAATGGAAGGCTAATCCATTCTGACTACGACATAGGATAGGCCTCCCGGTAGAGACAGCAAAACAAACTGTTTATGTTCCACTCAATTTTATTTACCCCAGCAACTTCAAATTCGTTTAAGATGCCATTTAATTTTTCATCTTTGTCATAGAAAATCAAGTAGTTTCTTAGATTTTCTCTATTTGCAGATACACCTTCGCAGTTTATGTCAGATAGTTGTGTTTTTTTTTAATACTGTGTACACTATTCAATAAACTTATTGATAAAAATGTGTTCATAACAAAAACAAATATCACGCCGGCGAAACTATGGACAAAAGTTTCATAATAAATCTGCAAATCTGTCATGAAGTCATCATTATTTTTCAACCTCGTCTTAACCTATCAATCTGCTTAAAATGCATTAATAATAAAATAAATAATAAATAAATGATTTTTATTCCAGCTAAGGCAGCCATAATTTACAATAATATTACAATATAAATTAAATTAAATTTTGAATTATTAAATTAAATTAAAAATGTACAATCACTAATTAGTCTAATTACACTGTTTGTGTAGTTGTCTCCAAACAGCGTGTATATGTATAGGGCTTCCGTACCACTCATACACGGCACTCACGACCCGGTTTGTGGAGGGTAAACCATTGATAAAGGCTGGTTACCGAAAAACGAAACAAAATTTATTATCTAAACTAGTGGTTCGCCCTGAGATACTAGATACTAGATATAATAATCTATGCTATCTCAAACACATCAGATGCTGCAAGTAAAGATAATTTCTACGACCTTCTAGACAACACTATTACAAACACAAAAAACCCAAGGTTAGTAGTGATGGGAGATTTTAATAGCAGAATAGGAGAGAGAAGATCATACGAACACAACATTATTGGTCCATACCCATCCGACATAAGAAATGATAATGGCCAAAGGCTAATAGAATTCTGCAGTCAACATAATTTCAAAATTATAAATACCTTTTTCAAGAAGAGAAAAGGAAGAAAATGGACCTGGCTCTCACCTGTCTCTAAAACAAAGGCAGAAGTAGACTTTATTTTGGAAAGAAAATCTGAACATTTCCACGACGTCGATGTCATCAGCAGCTTCAATTTTTATTTGGATCATAGAATTTTAAGATTCAAAATGAAACTACATAAAGAACGTTCTAAAAATCTCAACATTCACTCAACAACCATGAAGTTTGATTTTTCAAATGAACACAAAAATAAACTGTACAATAATGAAATATCAAAAATCAACCAAAGCCTAATGGAAGCTACATGCATTCAAGACAAATACAAGATCATTACAGAAAAAGTCACATCGGCAGCAAAAACACATCTATGATACAATACAAAAAAAGAGGCTCAGCTTTCTGAAGAAACCAAATCAAAAATAAGAGAGAGAAGTATACTAGCATCGACTCCAAACAGAACAGATGAACAGAACACATACCTTCAAAAACTTAATAAATCTACTAAGAAAATGATAAGAACAGACATGAGGGTATACCAACATAATGCTATTTTGTGATTCCTGGAGAAAAATACGTCCGTAGTCAAACTAGAACGACACCTGAACGCTGAAAAAAAATGGATTCCATATTTGAAAGATAATAAACATATATATAAAAAGATTACTGAGAGGAAACAGGTCGTATCAGAAGCAACAAAGCTCTATGATAACCTTTACTCAAGCAATATATCAACTGAACCGCAAAAACTTATGGAAACAAAATCTTGTGAAAAGTCTCATGTATCTAACTTGTTAGAAAGAGAAATAGAAAAAGCAATCGATAGCCTACAGAACAACAAAGCAGCTGGACCAGATAGAATCAGAAGCGAATTAATTAAAATTGCGAAAGAACACCTAATAGGCCCACTGACACAACTTTTTAATGAAATTATAGACAACAAGAAAGTACCAGAGGAGTGGCTCTCATCTATAACTATACTCCTCTTTAAAAAAGGTAGCATATATAATATCGACGACTATAGGCCAATAATACTTACCAGTAATGTTTACAAGTGCTTCAGGCTGACTAGCCCCTATTTTAGATTCCCAGCAAAGTAGCGAGCAAGCGGGGTTTCGACGAGGATTCAGTACCTGTGACCATCTTCATCTAATGCAACAGCTGATTGAGAAAGTTTCTGAGTACAAACAGCAGGTCTTCATTGCATTTATCGACTTCTCGAAGGCCTTCGATTCTGTGGAACATTGTTACCTATGACGGGCCTTGTAAAAAGATAGCGTCCCTCAAGAGTACATCGACACTATAAAATCTATATACGAAAATAGTAAGGCCCGCATTAAACTAGATCAAACTGGACCAGCCTTCGAAATTGGCAAAGGCGTGAAGCAAGGTGACTGTCTATCCCCAAAATTTTTTAATGCAGTTTTGGAACACATATTTAAGCAGTTAGCTTGGGAAGACAAGGGTATCGTAATAAATGGCAAATATCTATCAAACATCAGATTTGCAGACGATATAGCCATTCTTGGCCAAACAGAAGATCAATTACAAGAAATGCTATTAGATATCAATCAGAAGTGTAATGAAATTGGTATTTACATAAACAAGAAGAAAACTAAGGTTATGACAAATACTGATAAAAAACTAAACATCCAACTAGAAGATGAAATCTTAGAAACGGTTTGCAACTTTATCTACCTAGGAAGAAACTTATCTTTTAACAGTCATAATATTGAGATCGATAGACGTATTGCTAATACCTGGAGGCGGTACTGGCAACTCAAACATATTTTCAAAAACAATAATATTTCAAAATCATTGAAGAGTAAAGTCTTCAACACATGCCTGCTTCTAATATTGACATATGGCTCCCAGACATGGGCACTTACAAAGGAAGATACAAAGAAAATAAAAGTTACACAAAGGAAAATAGAAAGAAGTTTTCTAAATTTAAAATTATTGGACAAGACGACAAACAAAGCTCTTAGACAAAAATCAAGATTAACGGATGCCGTGCGCCACGCGAAGCAGCTAAAATGGAAATGGTCCGGCCACGTGATGCGGCTCTCAGATGGTAGGTGGACACGTGAGGTGACGGAGTGGTGCCCCCGACATGCATCGCGGGCTCTTGGCCGGCCGCGCGTGCGCTGGAGAGACGAGCTGGAGCAGTTTCGTGACCTCGGAGTGCGCTGGACACAGTGCACTGCCGATAAGCTCGCATGGGAGAAGGTGGGGGAGGCCTTTGCCCAACAATGGGATGAACTATAGTGAACATTTAAAATGAACATGTAAGTGAAAAGGTGAAAAGTTAATAGGTTTAATTATTTTTGACAACTGACATTTTCATGCAAGCTTGATGACATATTGTTAAATTTTTAATTTTTTAAGCATGACATGTTTCCTTAATTTTATAACTTTTAATTGTTTCGTGTTTGTGTATCTTGTGAAAATCTATAGTTTGGCTTGAATAAAAAAATAAAAAAAAGTATTCGCCCCGAACTGTGAACTCGCGCTTGCCCGATTTGCGCTTGACCGATTTGGTTCATGTTTGAACTTAATTTTTTTTGCCTTATTCTCTCGCTTGCCAAATTTCATGACATTCCGATCAACGATACTCGAGTTATCGTCAAACAAACATTCATGCATATATACAAACGCCAGATTGTTTAGGTAGACTCGGAGAACTTCGCTTGCTTCGCTCGCTCGTTCAACTACCACCGAAACCCAACAAATAACGTCACTGCACCAAGTCAACTTCATGTCAGAAAATATGTGGTGTTCATCTGTCCATGTCCATACATACGAGTATGTACGTCAGAAATAGTCACAATCTCATAACTTTTTTTCTATTTAACATAGAGACTTGAAATTTGGTAAAAGAATATCACTTACTTGCTGACACAAAGTGCTGCAGTAAAATATGGAAATATCAAAATTGCTCAATGTTCTGGTACAATGACTTAAAAGAAATTTCTTTTTCTGAACATTCCAAATGAGCATCGCATAAGTGCAAATGAGTGTTATATAAAATGTAGTGACAAAGTTAATAAAATAAAGAAGTATGGCATATATTTGTCGATATTTACTTGCAAAAATTTCAAGAAACGTAAAAAAAAGTGCGAAAAATGTAATCCCCTTCTTAGCTACGAATCTAGTGGACCGCAAATGTAAATATATATTTAAGTGTAAAACGGAATTCAAGGTGCGTTAGCTCCACCTGCACTAGACCAGTTGTGATTTTACCTGTTTTATTTTTTAACCTGTACTCAATTCGACATGACATCTTTTTTGTAATTTGTCAGTTCTGTTCTGACCGTACCTAGGTAGCAGGTCCTAAAGTTTAATCATCGAAGGGCGTAGCGTTACGCCTACGACTGTGCCAATAAAGAACAAGTTATTACCCTAATGTACTATCGGACAAAATAATGCAGACCTATTATTTCCCCTTATTTCAATTGCAATAAGAGTTAAAAGTGGACTTGCAAAGCTTTCCTTAAAGGGTATGACTTTAAGGGCCTTTGCTAATCATCCATTTTAGAGTTCAATCAAAAAGGGAAACCCTTATAATAAAAGTTTAGTGTCTATCTGGTTGTTTGTCCGTGGCATATTCCAAAAACTGCTAAATATGAATAAAAATTGCTGATTTTAAAAAAAGGGGCGGTTTTAGGTTAGAGAATGATTAATCTCCCGCAAAATCTCCGGAAGTTGGTAACGAACAAATGACTAATATGTATTAGGCCACTGCTATACCTACTCTTCAGGTACAGCTTTTCACGACGTCACGCAGGAACACGAAGAGTCACTTGGAGGCATGATTTCGGCATAAGGGGTGGAAATAACAATATAGGTACAGGTCTAGTGAGAAATATTGCGGCTTCGGCATTCGCGAAATCTATGAATAATCGTATTTATTTAATTTTAATACTAAATTTTATGGACCTGTCAAAAAAACAAGGGTAAAACGAACTTAGCCGACAAAGAACGCAATATTTCTCACTATAGCTGTGTATAGTAATACATTGGCATAATAGATTTGACAACAAACATATTCCAAAAAAGATAGTTGTATTTTATCCTACCCAAACTTTAGTATCACACTAATTTTATAATTATGCGAAAGTTTGTGCGTGTGTGTGTGTGTGTGTGTTTGTTACTCTTTCACGCTGAAACGGCTGAACGGATTTGGATGAAATTTAGAATGGATATAGCTTATAGCCCAACTTAACACATAGGCTACTTTTTATCCCGGAAAAAAGCATGTCGTTAAACCGAATAAAACGCGGGCGGAGCCGCGGGCAAAATCTAGTTATAATATAAGTCTGAAGCTTGGTCTGTTTGTTTGTTACTTAACTTTGCATGGATCGTGATTAAACTTTGGCAAGGGGATAAACTGCAATTGGTCCAACGCACAGTTAAGCGAGATTACATAAAAACAAAACCCACGCGGGCGACGCCGCAGTAAAAAACTTGTCAAGTGCGAGTGGAACTCATGCTCAAATGGTTCCGTAATTTGTAGGTAACGATCACTCTGAGACATTGTCAAGAGTGTGATGGCAGTGGTTCTGAGAAATCCTCAAATATTATAATAATAATGTAAATTTTTGCTATTTGTTTTAATTTAGTATTTTCTCTGTCTAAGCACACATTAATTTATGTCGTTTCTTAGAGTTTTAATAATAAATAAAGCACTTTCAGATTAAAATAAATTTATTTACATATTTATTCAATAAATCCCTACAGTTTGGGGTCACCGTGCGAGCAGTTACGTAATTATCTTTGTGCGAGTAATTAAGGGTTACCTACATTTTGTCTCTTAGGAAAAGTTCGTTTTCTTTGTTGTTATTTTGTTAAAATTTTAAGAAAGTTTCATTTTTGATTTCACTAAATTCTATTTTACTTCTTTATGATTGTCAAGTATGTAGGTTAAACGATTCAATTTAAACGACCAAGATTCAATGACCTTGTTTGCAAAATACAAAAAAAAAATTGTGTCTTAATTCCTGTTTAAAAGAACAACCTCGGCTCAATTAGTATAAATTTTATTTTACGTATTTCACAGAACTGGTCATTGAACATTGGTCCTTCTACTTAGCGAGCCTCCAGTATGAATTTGGCTACCAGTCACCTTATACAGACAGAAGAACGGACAACAGATTCTCACTATGATGGTTCCTTTACTACTTTTAGGCACGGAACCTTAAAAGCAATTTTAAATTAAATAAAATCCAGAGTATACAGCGGTCAATTTGCAAGTCAGCAAGTTCTCTAACTTTTCCACACGTTTGGTGGCAAAATGTTTATTTTTAAATTCTGACCAAAATTGACCTACTACAAAATTGTAACCGCAACAAAACCGCTACTAAATGGTTTAGTAGGTTTTGCCAACGGCTGCGCCCGCGTGGAAGTATCTTTCAATAATTTAAACTTTTATTAACTGTTTTCACCTTGGTGGTTATTTTATCAACACTCCTGAAGATATGTATGTACACATTTAACTGAAAAAGTCAGCTGACAGTCCGATTGGACAACCATTATGTAAAAATCTAAATTCCGATTAATAAGCCAAACGTATGGAATGTCAAATGAGTCTTCAGAGGAATGCTCTTTTCTCATTCATCCAGAATAACTAGACTTTTGATATATTTCTTCACGACTGACAATACAGCTTATTTTCGATATATATCAATATTTTGGTCAGAACTATACGCAGGTATTTTCAGTGTGTGATACTCAAACATGTATCCGCTCATTAAATTAACACCCGATAATTGTTTTTATTTTAAAAGTTCTCCTTCATTTATTTTTAAAGTTTGAATACAATACCGTTTATGCAATTTGCTTCTGAAAATCGTACTATGTTAATATTTTAGATTCTTATGTCATTCTATAGGTATAAAGAAAAGCTATATATTTTCTGTATATTTTTAAACTTTGAGAGTATTTTGATTATGTGAAATTTGTTAATTATCTAACTAAAAATTTAATATATTTTCGTATACCTAAACACGCTCTAATATCTCGTTTCATTTTGGAATTTTCGAACCAGATCTTCGTGATCTAAATGAAAAATCTAAATGTTAATTAAGATAATAAAATCTGTGAGATTTAGTTGGTTAGAAACTGCCCTCGACGCACCAAGTTCATGACAAAAAGCTTGACGATAAAGCCATGGATAAAGCGAGGAGCGAGAGCCACATTCCCAATTGATCAAACGAAATAAATTGCACACTGCCTACCAAAATGAACATAAATAACAATAAATTGAATAACTACATTTATTCATATTTGGTCTCACTATTTCAACTGTGAACAGCGGGTCTAGAAGCACAGCTACGAGCACAAACTGTTTGAGTCTCGTTCGTCTCGTCTTCGTCAAACAACGAAAGAGACAAATGTATACAAGTAAGAGAGACAAATAGCAGGTACCCTGCTCACTCGCGTAAGTTTGTTACTTTTATCGTTTGTCGAAGACGAGTCGAGTGAGCCCCGAACGGCTTTACTTCTACAGCCGCAGCAGGTCGAGCTTTCTCGAGCTAATGGAAGACTTTATCAGTGCGGTCAGTGTAACTGGACCTAGAGACCCGGAAGTAGTAGCGAAAACTTCGTCAAACGTCCGGTCGAGTCTGGCTTCGATACCGAAAACCTCTGAACGCAGCTGAAGAGCGGAAAGGCGAGCGGCGACGAGGGAGGGAAGAGAAGCTAGTTCTCGACTGACCGCCGTGCGCGATTACACTTCCGAAGAGTCCTGATGATGATAAGTCATAATCTCATTAAAAACTCGAACTGTGCCTCCTTGCACAAATAAAAAAGTAAGTCCAATCCGTTTTACAAATATTCATGATGTTATGATAGGTAGAAGAGCTTATTCCGGGCTCGACTGTAGAGGTACCACCATCTTACTCGCAAATCCTCCCGAAGTTACTCGAGGGAGAGTAAAAGAACAGCTCTCAGGCAAAACCAGGCGGCCCACCATTGCCTGGGACAGATGGATGGCGGTTTATCCATCCCCAATTGCCGGGCCTTATATAAAACAGACTGGTGACGGGCAGCGGCGTCACTGGTGCAAGGGTTTTGGCACCGCGCTCACCAATCCGCCTGCCCAGCGTGTGTGAGTATGGGCATTTCTTCCAAGAGTGGCAAAATCCTGGAAAGGCCTATGTCCAGCAGTGGACGAAACAGGCTGATGGATGGATGGATGGATGGATGATGTCAACTATAATTTTAATAAAACTACTCACAGATATTCTAAGGAAACTACTATATACTGTTGTTTCTTGTTTCAAGTTCACTCTTCCCATTATATTTCATAACCATAAGTCAAGTTTTAAGAATCTTAATACGAAATATTTTAGTGAGCAAAAATAATAGAATAATTAATAAAATCAAGGGACTTGCATTTCACGGTCCACACTAGGAAACACCTGTGACCCCCTATCGGGATTCATGTCGTAACGATGTATGGAATCAAGTGGAATTTGAGATCGCATAATCGCATCGCTCATGTTAACTTCATGGCAATCATGAGGATTCGTGCCACTACCCCAACTTTGGCAGTAAATCTCAAGAAAAGTTTTTAATAAAAAACCGTTGGGCTGCAACGCCTTCAGCATTGAAAGTTTCCGAGACGGAAACTCGTTTCACTTGATCAGTTGCTTTTGGGGACTGTTATAGCTAGAGGAGTATTGCTGAGAAAAGTAGACCAGAAAAATAAGGAACGAACAGTGTTTGTAAGGGTTTCTGAACTTATGCAATTTATTTTCTTGTAGTGAACTGTTACTGAATCTACGAGTATAATTTAATTATTTTGCCTCTATGCTGCTAAGGGCTGCTTTAACCAGCTTCGTACATGTGTCATGTCATAATAAAAATAGAAAGCAATTTGTATGAAGTATTGTGGGGATAGACTGATCTGAAAAACGCTAAAACTGATGAATGAATGGATACTTTATTGTAAACACACGAAATAAAACATACTACAAAAGTAATGAACACAAATTATTGAACAAAGGTGCCCGCTGAAAGCAATTTCTTTCAGCGAACCTTTGGGTGGTGAAAACACAAACAAATAAATATGTGATAAAAGAAAGAAAACAAGGAAATTTAAAACCAATAAAATTAATATACATAACTAAATTTCTAACTTAGATATATCGAGGCTCAAAACTGATGATGCAAAAATGTTGTGACTGTGTGAAACATCTACCCTGACTGTGTAAAACATTGCGTTTCTTTAGCACCCAGGCTACTGCTTCTCTGTTTTTTTTTTGGTTCTACTTTTACACTTATCAATATTTAAAATTATAATTTACTGCCCTGTAGAATAGATTTAAACTTTCAGCGCATTGTACATAAATAACTTTTCTCATTAACTGAAGAAAGAAAGCTCAAAGGAGCGAACTACAAAGGCTGATTAAAGCATTTTTCACTTCATGTCTTCTGCACACCATCTGTTTTTCTCTTTCTCATTATTTATAGCACTGATAAGGATATCTGAGATCAAGATATTATTTATTTTAAGCCTACTTTGTTCCATAAATAAATTCGAGTTTCTCATGACGTAAATTCCTGCTGTCCTGTAATTTTTATCCCTTTACTGAAGTAGGAATAAATACTTTTCACCATTACTATTCGAAAGGGGGTTATTGGTTCACCAAAAACAGTGAATAAAACGCTCTTTTCCTCACTGGGTGAGAACAAGTAACTTTTTAAACTTTTTGGATAGGCAAAGGCATGGCAAAGGTATCTGTGACCATACAGCCATCTTAAAACATAATCACCCGAGAAGCTATAAACTATAAACATCTTGCAATCACTACATTTTATGTTCCGCAAAAATGCCCGAATAAAGCACTTTAAATTTGGAACAAGCGTCAATGCACAATATAAAAAAATATCGTACCAAACGTACTGGCTGGCCGCTTGGAAAAAAGAGAAGAAATAAAAAAAGTACCACCATTGTTATGTTTTGTTCTCTTATTAATTTACTATGTACCGATTGGTTTAAAGTATAATAAAATTTGATTCAAATAGTTAATATGGTACTGTTTATTTTCTCATAGTCAATGGTGAAAAGTAGAGTACATAACTCGTGAAAAAAAAATTCCATCTCGGCTCTTGGATCCCTCGCTCCGCTCAGGATTCTACTCTAGAATCCCTCGCTTCGCTCGGGATTCAACTTTAGAATCCTTCGCTCCCCTCGGGATCCACCTTTGAGCCTCGAAAGAAATTCCTTTTTTTTCACTTGTTGTGTAATCTACTATTGTATTATAGTATTAGCCTTTGTAACAATAATGATTGAAGAGAAAAAGATGCTTTATCCAATTTAAGGCGTTATTCGTTTGTTTTTTTGGTTTGTATGTCATCTCATCTCTTTGCATTATTATTTCTATTTACCTTATTATGATCACATAAACGAGAACATATACTTGTTGATGACTTCATAAGTTGGAGCCAGGGGCCATCCCTCCCCAGCAAATATCCTTGTTACGCCAATGACGTGCTTTTAATGCCAACAGTGGAGAAACTGGATAGATTATCATCAAGTAGAGAGCCGAATAAGTGGTAGAGCTGATGCCGGGCTCGACTGTGGAGGTACCACCATCTTACTCGCAAATCCTCCCGAAGTTATTCGGGGGAGAGTAAGAGAACAGCTCTCAGGCAAAACCAGGCGGCCCACCATTGCCGGGAACCGATGGATGGCCTGTTATCCATCCCCAATTGCCGGGCCAGACTAGTGACGGGCAGCGGCGTCACTGGTGCAAGGGTTTCGGCACCGCGCTCACCAACCCGCCTGCCCAGCGTGTGTGAGTATGGGCATTTCTTCCAGGAGGACCGCCAAGAGTGGCGAAATCCTGGAAAGGCCTATGTCCAACAGTGGATAAAACAGGCTAATGGATGGATGGAGAGAGCCGAATTTCCTGATATCTGAGCCCAGCACGCGTCCTTCCTCATCATCATAGGAAACCAAATTTTGGGGAAGGTAGCAAAACCTTCTGTGTTCCGCCATCCACTTCCATTGATCGTTCGCCAAACAAATGGTCACATACTGAAAAAGAGAACCCCCGATGAAGCAGGAGCTAAATAGGTGTGTCGGTATCGCATCAGATAGCGATCTGCAGTCTCTGCTTGCCTCGCCACTGACGTGAGTTATGTAGGTATTTTTGTTATACTATCACGTGTCTGAACAAATAGGATTTACTTACAGGTATTCTGTAAGTATGCTAGAACAGGGTAACCATGGATCACGATTTTTACATACTGTTCAACTGATTTTATTTTTATTCTTCACCATTATAATCGCGAAAACTTGATAAATAGGAAAATCTACCTATGCTGTAGTTCTTTGTGAAATTATATTTATAAGTGACGAGTATGCTATGTTTCCTTTAACTTGTATTAATAATAAAAAAATATTAATTTTCGAAATATATTTCGGCCCACTATGGGGCCGGCATCAGTCGACTGTTAAGTTAAAGGAAACTAAAGGCTTTATATAGAGCTAAATTATATATATTTATTTCGAGTATGCTATGTGTATTAAATAAATTAACATTGACTATTACAGCTTTGTTTATATATTTTTTATTTTTATTATAAATATACACAAATAAGAGACAATATTATAAGTAAAGTTTAAGTAATCAAGATATAATTCGGGCCCTTCACCCTTATCCTCTTCCTTAAGTTTCATAAAAAAGTTTAGATTTAAGAAAAATATGTAGTTTTCTATACTTTATTTCATTTATTTTTTATTATCATTCTGTCATTATTATTTGGCATCTTGTCATTATTTCTATACTGATCAGGCTCGGTGGGTCTGAAATTAAACTGTATTTTAATATGCACACGAAAGTATATTATTTTATTTACAAATCTAATTACTGAGTTTTAAAAAAATGCGTATTTTAGTTTGAGATCAGTTTTTAGAGTTCCGTACCCAAAGGGTCCACTGTCCTCTGTCACCAGGCTGTATCTCATGAACCGTGATAGTTGGACAGTTGAAATTTTCACAGATGATGTATATCTGATGCCGCTATAACAACAAAGTGCGAGTCAGACACGCGTACTCCCATACAAAAGACATGATTTTTTTCCCGTTTTCATAGATAATGGTAAGGTACCCTTCGTGCGCGAGTCCGACTCGCACTTGGTCGGTTTTTTACTTACTTAAGCTCTTTTAACTCAGCCAGTGAGCTGAAGGCCGCAACAATTTTCCTACATTCTGGTCTGTTCTGCGCCAGCTGCTCGATTTCCTCACACGGCAGCTTGACTTTCTGCAGCTCCCTGATAATTTACCGACATCAGGTGTGATGAACTGGTCTACCGGATCTTTAATCAGTTTTTTGTATGCGTCAATGGTTTCGGAAACAAAAATTAGTGATAAAACTCGGCTTTACGAACAAATACTACAGAACTACGCCTAAAATTGTGAAAAAAAATCACAAAGCAAAGAATAACATCGGTTATGTCAGCTAATTTGAAAGCTTAAACTGGCCATGGTTTAGTATATTTACACAATATAATATGAACGTTACATGAAATACATGGACACCCTAACAAAATCTAAATATAGTCCAATAATGAAATACATTAGTGGGGCTTCTAAGTGCATGTTTGTTCATACCTACTTACGTAAGTGCAGTGATACATAGTCGCTTATTAAATTAGTTAGCAAACAAACAGTCACTATCATGGCTACTTAGGGCGCAATTATCACAAATTAATGTTTTTAAGTATCTATTCTGATATCTAAATGTTCATATGTATTTTCGCCTACTTAAATCTTCTACCCAAAGGTTGCGCGGAAAAAATCGCTCTAAGTGATAAGGTTATCCATTGTGACCAATGCCTCAACAAAAAATAAATAAGAAAAACAATATTTCTCTTTTATTTTGTAAATCTTTGAAGCAGAAGACATAGTCCAATATTTTTTATTAGAGCTTTTTATGGTAAAGTAATCAGTATTTTATTTTAGAGTAATTCCACTATTACAATAAGGAATTCGAAAAAATACAACAAATCCGTACTTTTATTTTAGGAGCGACGTTAAAGCAGCGGCTTGTGACTTTTTCACAGTGTTAATTAATATTATTTGCTGTAGGACTTCTCCAAGCTACGCGTATTTCTTAAATTTCTTAATTTTCCTATCCATTGTGTATACCTGAATATAATATGCTGTGCAATGCATGGCCCGATATAAAAGAGTTGAAATATATTTATATGGGATTACAAAGTTATTTATGCTGTTGGTGAATCTAGAGCACTGGAATGAAATTACAAAATATTTTGGTTTTTCCTTGATTTATACACTAAACACTAATTGTATTTCAAATTTAAAGCTTCTATACGTGCTTTAAGTGCCCTAGAGTTTTTATGATCGGTCAGTCAGTCAGTAAGTGAGGGAGTGACAAAATTGAGAAACTTTGACTAGTTATTATTCTTAAACTACTGGTTCAAATTGCATGAAATTTGAAATATACCGTGTTTATACAATTCCTGTTTGGTTACTGAAAATTCAGGCTTCTAGTTTTATCCACAACGAAGTTATAGGGGGGTCGAAACCGGCCTGAACTGTTTCGAGAAAAGGATGGTATGGCCGTGCCTTTAAGCTCGACTTGGCGGGGGCACTGCAGTGCCCCCAGATAATAATGTTCGAATCAGTCAATAGTTGTAAATAAACATATGATAACAAAACTCCCGATGCCATATTGCTCCTTCGGCACATATAACAGAACCCACCTTGTACAACGAACACACTTGCCACAATTTACAGTTACGTGACACATTAAGACTTTTCACTTGTTATTTTTTTACCCAGCATCACAACCGTGTATGTAACATTTTTATTGCCTCCAATGGACCGATACCATAAAACCGCTGGTAATTGCAACAAAAAATGTAAACAATTAATAATTCTATCACGTTTTGTTTCTTACAGCTTCCAGCACACAACAATTACGAGAATTGAATTGCAGATACGAGGTTTTCACTCTTATGAATAGCTTCAGGACTTTTTGCTCTGAATCTGGTTTAGAAATACACTGAGGGGTAGCCATAGACCCTGTAAGAAATTAATTGGTTGGAGTTGATGCTCGTGATTGTTGGCACTTGGTGGAACTTTTGAAACATTTTTTGTTTGATAAACACTTGTACTTGTCCACTTATTTATATTAATTTCCCTTACCGGTTTCGCTGTTAAAGCATTATCAAAGGTTTGTTTGGTTGTTTTACCAAACTTGATAATGCTTTTATCAAAGGTTTGTTTGTTTGGTAAAACAACCAAACAAACCTTTGATAATGCTTTAACAGCGAAACCGGTAAGGGAAATTAATATAAATAAGTGGACAAGTACAAGTGTTTATCAAACAAAAAATTAATTGGTTATATAGGTATTAGATACATAAGAAGTAAGAAAAAGGTTGGTTCTTAAGGTGACTATTGTTTATGTAGCCCAATTTAATATTAAATTGAATATTAATTGTGATATCCTATAAAATCTATAATATTTACAAGCCCACACTCTATATACCCATCAACACCAAAGGACAATAACTATCACTCTTTCACTTGAGTACATAAATAAAGACCCTTTTACACCATTTTTTCATGCATAACATATACACCATACTCTCACTCACACTTTGTCTCTCCCTCACACATAAACACTTACACATTTACACCTATATGACACATTTAATTTAGAACCCTTCGAGCAAAATTTTAAAATATGTATACTTTTTGTTTTTGGAATTTTGTTGTTTTCGGGAGCGTTCAAGTATTACGTTACGCAATTTTTGGAGATTTTTGACTTCCCCTCCCCCCCATGTAACCCGCCGTAACGTTTTTCTGTACCCCTTCCTTCCCCCCCAGGAAACGTAACGACCAAGTGACCATTTTCTGATTTGTCATTTAAAATTTTGAGAAAAAATTACGTTTTACAAAATGCGTGAGAGAATCTCTCTACGCGACCGTTCAAAAACAAAGTTACGTATGTAACGCGTAGTTCAAATAATGCCCTTATACTTGTTCATAAACAACCTCGACAGATGTTTTTCATGTATTCTGTTTCCCTAACCCCAAATATTAGATGTATAGAAAAAGAGATGACATAATTTTACGATTAAAAGCGTTGCTAGCTCTTATTCCATTTTTCTTTTTTGCTCTTAATTCTGTCGTTGCGTATTAATGTCAATTGAGCGTGGTCAACATTTATAAATTATCGATTTGATTAAATTGACTAATTAGGATACATTTTAGAATATCTATACAATAATAATGTAGTAAAAAGTCATGTCTGTACATGGAATATATTTTTAAAGTTTTAAATGAAATCCAGTATTATTATTGTACTTTAGTACAAACTACTATTTCTAGAATGTTTGTATATCTATATATCTGTCACCCTGTATGTAAAAAACTTGATTTGTGTTCCGTTTTAACTCGAAAACCACTCAACGGATTTGGATGCGGTTTTCTTTATTATAATTGTAGTGATCCTGGTCAACAGACAAGGTGGAATTTTTGTCATAAAATGAGCCGAAAACGGAGAAAATATTTAATAAACACGGACGGAGCCGCGTGCGAAAGGCTAGGTTAATATTATAAACAGATAAATGAATAATGGTGTTGGAAACTAGTTATTTCTAAAAATAAAAAATTGGTATTTCGAAGCCAATAAGCGTAGTCTGTAAACAATATACCCGAATACGTACTAACATAATTAATAGTAGTTCATGCTACAAGTGCGGTAAGGAGGCAATAGCTTACGAGGACGATTTGAAACACGAGCGATAAGTGAGTGTTTTAAACGTTACGAGTAAGTTATTGCCCTTACTCACGTGTAATAAACTGCATTCTTCAATTCATAGTGTGAGTAAATAAAAGAAAAATAAACAAACAAATAACAAATACTTCAAATTAACTTAAGGTAGGCATTCTTTTTCTCTGTCTGCATGCAATTTACCAAATTGACGGAAATAAACTGCGTTAACAATTCAGCAATGCGTTTGAAGGCTGCTTTCTGTTTGATCGTCGGGCGATACCCACCTAACATGTCTTGATACTATCCCGCCGTCAGTGGTAGGCGGGTGTCATCCAACGATCAAACTGAACGCAGTCTATGGTACACAAGGACAGAATGCCAACATTTTTCAATAAAAATAATGAAACACTAGTGCGGTAAAGATTACTCTGCCAACTGTTTGATGCATACAAAATGGGTCTTCACGAAAATATAATTACATCGTCACGACATGAATCCCCGAAATGCAAGTCACAGTCCACACTCGTACACCCCCGTTTTACCGACGATTTTATTGTCGTTCTAGCGTGATGGGTGGTGAGTCCTATTGCCACACTTCGGGCACAAATATGGACGTGCAGCATAACGTGCCTTCCGAGGCACGCAGACCGTAAACAAATGTATATATGGGATTTGAACCCGCCGCCTCTGAATTAGTGGTCTATGCGTTCGAGCCACTACACCACAGAGGCATAAATAAATGGGTTACTTCTTTAATTGCCAGGCACAATACGCATTTAAAAAGTTTTCTCAATCCATGCCGTACAAGATTTCTATCTGGCCATTTCAAAAGCGTATCAAAACTGGCATGAGGAAATATGGCGGGAATGTCGTGAATATACACTGTCTGCCCAGTGGGGTGGAGAGATAAGTGATAATTACATAGTGTTAACACACTCTCATTATTGTGGTTAACACTCGGTGCTTGTGGGGCCATGAAAAGAGCGATAGTTATAGCGGTAGCGGGTGCAATGCGGAAAGCAAAATTATATAAAGTATTACATCCATTAACCTGTGTCCGTCCACTGATGGATAAACCTTTCCCAGATTTCGCCACTCTTGGCGGTCTTCCATTCTTGTCATCCAGCCGCCACCCACAACTTCCTTCAGGTCGTCGGTCAAGCAGGCACGTGGTCGCTTTACTTTATGTACGTGCAGGCCTATTATGTAACTTTGTATCGGTTACTAACTGGTTGTCAAACACTAAAGACAAAGTTATAATTAAACTTTCAAAATTGCCTATAATGTGTATTGAATTTTAAATACAAACGTATCTTAGATAGTCTGAATTCGATAATATATCCATGTTTTCGATCTTTGGCAACCAGTTGGCAACCGATCCAAACATAAATAATCTAGGGGTTGGTCTCCATTCTAACCACTGACACTTCAACTAACTGATTCTGCAGGCTATGTCGGTTACTTTCGATCTCCGACGGATCTCCTCGTTTTTTATCCATCAGAGATCCTCTAATCATAGAGCGCTCCATAGCACTTTGAGTGAATCGGTGGATTAAGTCCTCTGTAAGAGACCACGTCTCAGCGCCATCTCATCGTCACCACATGAAGGACGCAAAGGACTGTGCTATTGACGACATAAATATATATGACGCAACTTTCCGAATGCTCCCCAACCCATATAGTCTTCTCTTAGCCGAAGTTTTTATTACCCAGCTGCATAACTTAATTCAGATAATCCAGTAAAAAGTGTTTGAGTTAAAATAAGATTGATTAAAAATGTAAAGATATTTATTATTTTTTTTAAATAAATATATTAAAATTTAAAATTTGTTAGTGGTTTATGGAATTTCTGTAAATTTCTTAAATCAGGGACTTGTGGTGTCAATCAATATGTATCACAGTTTTTTGAAATATCAGCACTTATTGAGCTGAACTGGCAGGTTTTTGTTAGTTTCTATAACTGCAACCAGAGATATGTATCAAGTTATGTCTAAATATTTATTGTTATATTTCAATTGTAATATTGTTTATTAATTACTGTAAAAGGTATAACCATAGTAATTAATTAGTTAAATAAATAAATAAAAATAAATATTAATTTCAAATTGTATAATACTACTTTTTCGTGACTTTGCGACCCTCTAAAGCAACTAAAGGACCTGCTCCCATTCAGCCAGTTTTAGTTTTTTTGGTAACTATAAGAATTTATGAATGTGGGAAAGGCTAAGGCTTGGCTTATTTACACTGTTGAGATTTTCACCAGCTGCCATCCTATTATGGCTTGGACGAAAGTTTCATAGAAACTCCTACGGGGCTGGTCAGCTATACGTATTTATGACTAAATCTGTGATCAGAGCGAACGAAGTCGCGGTAAAAAGCTCTTGTAAAATATAGCTAGTTAAATTGCACCTTAATGTGAAATATTAGATCTTAGTAACTATTTAACAATAGCCTCAAAACAATGCGAACAAACAACTTGAAAATAATTGTTGTTGGGAATTGTATAAAGTGGGAATTCCTTTGTTATTTGATATTAATTGTACCTACGGCTTCACTTAGCACAATTTTATTAATCCAAGGACCTAGAATGTACTTATTTGTGAACATAAAATGACATGAGAATCCGTGTTTAAAGATGAAAAAAGAGACATTTAAAAAATTACAGCACGATCTACCATAATCATTTCATGAAATCATGTTCCATTTTCCGGCCTACTGCTCTCAATATCTGATAGTAAGTATTCATGCTACTTCAGTGAATGCCACGAAAGAAGTAGAATGCATTTAAGATTTTTCGTCTTTATTCCTTTTCGATAAGAACTTTACCAGATGTCTACCTAGTAATTTGCGCGTCCGTTTGCATACGCTCTTGCGTGCTCCCCCATCCTTCATTGTAACCATTATCATGGACAACCTATTTAACCGAAAATCACCCGTATCGCCAGTGAATACGACTACATCCATTAATGTCGTGGTGATCTCGTACTTTGTCATGACCGATTAGTCGCAATTAACGGGCACAAATTGATGACTGACGGGAAAATCGAGAGAATAGTGTATTGTTTTTCAGATCTACTTTTATTGAAAAAAAAATTGGAATCTTGTGATTGTGATTATGCGCATATATAAGCAGATGTAAATTGGCATTGTATTAACGTTAAGGTTCTGTCAACAAAAGAAATGTTTTTTTTATTTACCTTCTCCGTCTGTCCCTCAGTCCGTCCAGAGTATCTTTGAATTTTTTATTTATTTACATAGAATAGAATAAAATATGGTTTATTTACAAAAAAAGGTTAGGATTGCCTTGACGCCTACAAGGGTGTATGTACCGGTGCTATAGGCATCAAGCTCTTCCTTTACAATATTTATAATATGGGTTTTGTGACGTATCTTGTTTATATTGAGCTTAAACTTGGAAAAAAACTGTATTGGGTTTTTTTCTTGTATAATATTAAAGGACTTTTAACAGCAAAAATATGTATCATATATAACCTATTCGCTCACAATATAAAGTCGGATGCACAGTAGGTAAGTAATGGAGTCTCATCATTATATAAAGTCGGCTGTCTTTATATCTGTATAACAAAGTCTCACAATTATGGTTCTGTTTTATCATTAAGGCGCGAAACCCTAACAAACGGTTGTAAATCTTTGATTACATGCATGCCATGTAATGTATTAGAAATCGTAAACTTTATCAGGAAATACTTAAATGAAACATGAAAACAAAATTTTGTTGATCATTGCGGTAAACAACGTACATAAATGCAATCACCGAAAAAGACTTTAACTAGCTAGCTTTACAAATTACTCCTTGAAAGTTAAGGGGAGTATTTGGGGTAATTTTCTTATCAGTGTTTCGCTTTCTGTAGATCCTGTAATAGTGTCCAAGCAAAAATTGTTCTGAATTTTGATTATTTCAATGTTTTTTTTTTTAACACCTACAACAACATTCTCATAATTTTGATCGCAGTATGATCTTTTGTTTCAAATTCTTTCCCTTTTCTATAACGTTGTCAAGTTTTTAGGATTCCACAGGCTAAAACGAAGTATGTCAAAATAACGAACTCAAAAACTAGGTATGAAAATACTAAATTGAAGTTTTGATGAAAAAGTAACGCATAGATTTTGTTTGACTAAATAGACCTACTATGCAGACAATATAGAATGAAGACATTTGCAGAATGTGGACTTCTTAGGATAGGTAGGCTAGGGACAATATCGAATGAGGACATTATAGGATGACGTCATTCTGTGCCGGGGGGTCCTTTGTGAAATGTGATATATTCATTAATATAAATTTATTTTCCACTTTTCTGATCATTTGAGCAACATTTCTAAACAAAAATTCACACGCAAATGAAAAAAAAAGTTTTTATTTCATACCAACGACGTTAACATACCTCTATACAACCACACTTCAAATCAAAGTAACTATAATGTTTTGTATGTGCAAGACCAATTTATTTGTTCAGTATGATCAGGGGAATATTTGGTTTCATTATGGCAACAATTACTGCTGGTGACTGATGAATTACGTGCGTCTCACTCACTCGCACGACTCGTCCCGTATTGATATCATAAGACATAAGGCATAAGACATTTTTATTCATAATTGTCATTATACGTCAGGACACAACACAATAAATAAAAATAAAAATAAAGAAAAAAGTATACATAGTATCTCAATCATAAATAAAATTTGAATGTCAAAAAGTTGAAACATGTCAATTACAATATTTACGTCGCAAAGTAAAAAGTTCCTATTCTAATAATAGTTATAATTAATCTATCAGCAGCTCGTCCACACTGTAAAACGTCCGCTCGAGAAGCCAATGTTTCAGCCTGGATTTAAAAGACTGCAAAGTGGATGCGGCTGTAACTTCAGCCGGGAGTTTGTTGTACACTGACGGAGCCATGATATGAGTTGATCGTGAGGACTTTTCGAGTCTGCGCTTGAGGTTAGCGAGGTTGTCCGCGTTGCGCGTGCGGTACCTGTGGATATCACTATGTTTTTTAAACAAGTGCAGGTTCGCACGCGCATAGACCGCAATCTGGAAAATCACAATTGAGGGCAACGTCATAATATTCTGCTCTATAAAGTAGGGCTTGGCTGACGTACGTTGCGACACCTGCACGATCGCTCGGACGGCCCGTTTTTGCATACGGAAGACGCTCGACGGGGAATGTTGCGGACGCGCCTAAATATACATACCTAAATAATTAATGCTCATAACTAAAATTCTTCAAAAACAATCAAGGGAACTCATTTGTTGTGATAATATATTTTTATTTTATTTTATTTTATTCGGAAAACTTACAGCTAACTTAATATTAAATGACAATGTGTGATATGGGTATTTAACAAGCCATTAACAAGTTTTCACATTTGGGTTGAAAAATATTTAACTGAAGTGTGACATAAACATAACAACTTAACAATGAATTTTATTTAAAGAATTTATTTATTTGCATACTTAATTAATTAATCGATCTTAGTCTTAATTTGGACCTTATTTTGGTATTTATTTCGTTAAAGTTCTTAATAAAATATCGGACCCGAAATATATCTTGTGAATAATTATTTATATACATATTATCTTTATTGTAGAGTGACAATTATATATATTAAATAATAAAAGAAAGAAGCTGTCAGCAGTTACTATATTTTGTATCATTAATAAAATATCAAAATTCTAATCAAGGCGGATTCTAGATATTCTTTACTTAGTTTATTGTGTATTTTTTATCCAAATAACGTCTGAATTAAACTTTGGAGGTATGTATGTAAATTCTTTATTGCACACAAAATATACAATGCACAAAGGCGAACTTAATGCTAATTAGTTTAATTAGCATTCTCTGCCAGTTAACCTTTAGTTATGTGGAGAGTTCAAGGGTAGTGTCAGATAATTGAATTAATGTGATATTATAAAAATTTGTACTATTTGTATATATATATATATATATTAAACTACACTGAATTACAGATTACATATAAATATAATATAAATAAAATTTTAATATACATGTCTTCTCATAAATGCTAAAATATACATATAAAGGTACATAAATACATAATAATAATTAATATTTACGAAAAGGAAAATGACTCAGGGAGACTTACAAGCACGTCACCAGCATATAGCCCTCTTAAAGGATACCAGTGTACAACCTGTATATTTGTCTATGCCAAAGTTGCCAGCATTATTCACAGTATAAGTATATAGTTCGTGCCAAATTTTATGACCCCTGAATCAAGTTAGCTCTGGTGAGACGGATAGAGACTAATAGATGACAGAGATTGATGAAAGAGAAAAATAGACAGATCCGTAGACGAACTTCAGAGCCGCCATTATGTTTGGAGTCTTTTGTAATAAAGATATAAGCGGGTAAGTAACCGGTATGAGTTTATCATTATTTTAAATCAGTCTTACTGTAACAATTTCATCTTTATTACATTAGCTATAAGGAACATAGACAAAAAAAGTCTTCGCTGCAAACATTCACCTGTCTTCTTACAATTACAAATTCAACAGTCACGGACTACGGTTGTCAATTTGATTGTTTTTTTTTTCTTTTTTGTAGGTTGTTCTACCAGGCCTGATTGGGCATTCACCTTTTTGGACTGCCACTCCTAAGAGTGTTTGCACTAATAGGTATCAAAAAAATCACGTACTAGAGTTCGCCCCGAACTGTGAACTCGCGCTCACCCGAATCGCGCTTGACCGATTTGGCTCATGTTTAGAAATTTTTTTTTCCTTATTTGTTCGGCTGCCAAATTTCATGATATTCCGATCAACAATACTCGAGTTGTCATCGAACAAACATACATACATACAAACGCCGCGCCGTACAAACGAGCTTCGCTCACTCGTTCAATTATTTTAAAGGTCACAAAAGATTTTTACCATCTGATGTTTATAGTTGTTTCATTATTTACTCGCTTACCAAATTTCATTGCGTTCTGATCAAAGATACTGGAGTTATCGTCGAACAAACATTCATACATACATAAATTCAAACGCCGGATTGTTCAAGTAGATTCGTAGAACTATATACGAGTATGACCAACTTAACTTGACTCTTACGATTTAATCTACTCTTTATATCCAAAAGGTCTTAATAAGTTGGACCGTTCGCTATTCCTTCTTGAATAATTTAAAATAGATAATTTTTAAATTTTTCCTAGACGTGTGCTATGAGACCTTACTATGAACGGAGGTTCTAGTTTCTAAGTCAACTGGAAGTACCCTAGAAGTTTCCATGGTGAACCAATTTGTATGAAATTGAATACAAATTTTTTTGCGTTGAGTTAGATGCCTGATTTTTTAACAGCACTATTGATATCTCTAATGGTACCCGAAAAAGGGTCTTGACAGACAGACACACGGTCAAAAAGGGTTCCCAGCGCCGGATTTAGGGGAGGGCAACCGGGGCTGAAGCCCAGGGCCTCCACACAAGAGGGGCCTCCACAAGTTTTTAATGTTGTACACTAATCGTTTTTTCGAATAAATAACTCGCCATAAATATATTTTTAACCAACCATACACAAAAATACAGTAAGTACAAATTGCATAAGGATGTTAGGGCTCATGATGTTTTTTTTCTATTTGAATACTATAAATAGGCTTTGTCCAGGAGAACTATATTTTTTGTTTTATCTTACTTTTTTAAGAAATGTAACTATACTAATTCAAAGAGTAATGTTATAACACAAAATTGTTTCCAAACACTAAGTACAACTAACTTCTTTCTTGCCCAGGGGCCTCCACACCTTAAAATACGGCCCTGAGGGTTCCTATAAGAGTTCCGTTCTTTCATTTTGATGTACGGAACCCCAAAAATTACTTTTTGACATGTCTCTAGTTCAGGTAAGTATTTTTAGCAGTAGCATTATTATGTCAATTTAATTACCGATTTAAAGACCCCTATTTTGACTAAATATGTTTTATGGTTAAGGGATACGATAAATAAAGGACCTATAATAAATGAATCTACAATTTGCAATACATTAATTAATATGTTAATTAATTAATTAATTTACCCACATAACAATTTTTGGTCGTCATACGGGGTGTAAATAGTCTGCTACCATTAAATGAAACCACATATTCTACCGACCCAACTGAACCACTTTTCCCAAGAGTCATACCCGCAGACACCCTTAGTTTGGGAAATAATTGAGTTCCAAACAAAAATGCGTGAACCCTAACGCACCGACATAAGGGCGAGTTTAGAGAGAGCGTCGTCCGTGAAACACCTGTTCCGGTGCAGCGTTCTAAAATAGACCTTCCTCCTACGAGATAAAGTCTTTGAGTTATAGTTAGTAGGGTTTTTTTTTCGAGTGTTGTTAATTATGATCAGTAGAGTATGTGGTTTTATTTAATGGTCGTGTATATACCTTGTGTAAATAGACTCATAGACATTTGTTCAGTATGATCAGAAGTAATCAGTACCCGCAAATGAAAATAATTTGGCCCAGTGCAAGTCAGACACACACAGAAACGGGTGAACACTAAAAACATGGCAAATAACAACAATACAGATGTGGTAGAAACATCAAGGCGGCACAAACAAGCCGCTAAAATGGTAGCGCCTAACTGCCTGACAAACAATTCAGCTCCCGCTGAGTACGGAACTCTAATTTTTATTATTTGTTGTTTTACTTTTAAGGTGGTAAAGCAGAATCTCGGTGCAAAATGCACATTATAATATTGTTTTCCTTACTTTTGAATAAAAAGTATACAAAAATTGCATTTTAAAGCAATTATCGGAAATTTATTAGTAATAATTAACTTTTCACATTAAAATTCTATCATTTTATGATTTACATTTTGATGGCATTCGATTAACAAACTTAAAAGCGTATTTATCGTTGTAGTCGAATGTTATCAAAATGTAAGGCATAAAATAATATAATTTTAATTCGAGAACCCTATATTAGTAAGTAATAAATTTTCGTTAATTGCATTAAAGCGCAATTTTTGCGTACTTTTTATTCAAAAGTAAGGAAATAGTACATTACGATACGAGAGCGATGAAACGTTTTCTGACGAGTGTGAGTTTGCGGCACGAGCCGAAGGTGAGTGCTGCAATCACACGAGTCGAGAAAAAGTTTCTCGCACGAGTTTCGTATAATATTTTATAGCACAAGTGCGGAAAATGCCGTCTTTACGCAAGCTCAGCGTGCGTAAAGCGGTCATTTTACGCACGGTGTGCTATAAACATTATTATGATGTGCATTTTGTATACCAAGATTCGGTTTTACCATTGCAACAATCTGACCAAATCTGTAATATCGTCTTCAACTTTTTGTATAGGGACTCCCGCTTAAATGTAACTTTTTTTATTATTGCTTCTTCGTTAATAAACCGTCACCTGCAGAACATTTGGATATACGTAATTTTTTTAGGGTTCCGTATCTCAAAAGGAAAAAAGTGAACCCTTACAGGATCACTTTGTTGTCCGTCTGTCCATCCACCGTCTGTCCATCGAGGCCCGTTATCTCGAGTTATCGAGTTGAAATTAAAACTATATACTCAAATCTACAAACCCTTGAAGCTGTGAAAAAATCAAACTTCTAAGTTATCGTAAAAAAAAGATACGGCCGTTTATGCCGCAAGAAACGTGTATTTCGACACTCTCAAGAAAATCAAAATTTATAGGGTATTTCCCGCTGACCTAGAACTATGAAATTCGGCAAGTAATTCCGTCTAATACTACAAGTATAGGATTTTTTTTTTAATATTTGTAATAAAATCATAAAAAAATCATCGAGGTTAAGCAACGGTATGGTCACGGGTGACGAAATCTATTTGTAGATTTTTTTTAACTTTTACTAATTTGTACGGAACCGTCGGTGGGCGAGTCCTACTCGCACTTATCCGTTTTATTTTTGGAATGGCATCCGTTAGTGCGTGGTTTTTTTTCTCTCATTGCCAACTCTCTCAACGGAGTCGGCGGTCTATTTTTTTACTTCCACCAAATTTTTATTATGAGAATAAAATTAATCATATTCAAATTTTGCTCTACAAGTTTTTTTTTTAGAATGTAGTTCTAATATCATTAAAACATCCGGTATGTTTTGTTACTTAATTTATGATTGATTGTAAATCTTGCACTGCACTGTAATAATATTGAGAGTTTCCCAAGAGACGGAGTCGCTTTAAAATCAACAAAAACAACGCAAAAGCAAGTTTAGAATTGCGCAGAAAAATGGGGAAGATGTTTTATGACAACGACGACGGTGGGTATTCCAACTCAAATCATTTGTATTTTTGATTAGAAGCTTGTTGTTTAATTTTACATATGTTTTTTTTAATGTAAATTACGAGCTTGCTCTTGGCCATTACGGAGCCTAATGAAAAGCTTCGATATGACCTAAGATAGCCCAGAAAGCAAGAAAGTGTAAGCTGATCAACCAGTCCAGAAATTCCCGTAAAATCTACGTAAGTTGGTAACGGTTCCGTAACCCTTATAATAGTCATAATCTTATGCCGTCATGCCAGACGATGATTGTTGATTATACCTATATAGACAGAAAGTAGATTTATTTCTATTTTTGTATCCAATTATGCCTGAGGATTTTTATGTCTGTTTAAGTAGCAATAAAAATTTTAAAATGTATGTTTTTTTATTTATGTCAAATCCGCTTCCGCTTCCGTTTACCTCCGCCTCCGCGGAGTTCAAGTTGCAAACCTCCGGCTCCGCATCCGCCTCCTTTAAGTGACCTCCGTTACATCCCTGCTGTGACTGTGTGACAGAGAACGCACAGTCTAAACCGTTGACCTATTACGATATACTCTCGTCTTTAGTGGGGTCCTCACATAGAAGCCCTCCGTGGTAGACTTTAGTTCAACCACATACGCTGTTAGACGGATAAAGCAAATTACTGATGAAGATACTGCTAGGTTGGTATACTTCAATTACTTTCACAGGATTATGTCATACGGCACGCTGCTATGAGATAGAGCTGCGGATATGGACGCAGTTTTTGTTTTGTATATGAGAGCAATTTATAACATGAAGCACCGAAATTAATGAAGAAACAAATTAATATTATTTAACTGTTCTTTGCACAACACCAAGTTTTCAGATATGACAGAAAATAGTAATCGAAAAAAATATCGATAACATCTGGAGGCTTGGTGAGTCCCACTCTATAGAAACCAGAAATAAACATAAACTGTGTTTTCCAACCTCTTTCGTAGGATATTTTTCAATAAAATTCCAAAGGAGGTCCTTAATAGTTCTAAACTAAACTATTCTAAACAAAGATTTAGAATTTCCGTCTATCTGTCTGTATGATCCGTTTTAACTCGAGACCCACTCAACAGATTTTGATATGGTTATTTTATCGTAGTGGCCCTGATCAACATATTGGTATACCCTTATAGGGGTGTTTATAAAATAACGCCTAAGGTGAAAACGGAGCAGAGATCGAATAAAATACAGAGACAAGTCGTGACAATATTAGCGTCACCATATTCGATTCGTTCACTCACTGTTAGAAACTAATTTTTGAAATGACACGTAACTCAAACACTCGTATTTTTCATACAAAAGACTCAACTTCAGCAAATTTTTCTAGACAATCCAAGACAATAACAGTAGCTTATGCTACAAGTACGGTAAGAAGACATTAATCTTTCGAGGACGATTACATAAGTTATTGCCTTCAGCCACTCCATACTCTCAGTATCTTACTCCGTTTTTCAATGCATAGTGTGAGTAAACAAAAAAACAATAAAAACTCCAAATGAACTTTAGGCGGGCATTTTTTTCTACGGAAATAAACTGTGTTCACAATTTAGCAATGCTCGTAGGTTGCTTTCAGTTTTATCATCGGGCGAAACCCATCTCAAATACCTTGATACTGTCCTGCTGTCAGTAGTAGGCGGATGTCATCCAACGATCAAACTAAACGCAGTTTATATCCGTCAAATACACAAGGAAAGACTGGCAACATATAAAAAAAATAGATACCTATATAAATAAAGCTTATATGACTTTGCCAACAGCTTTGATGCATATAGCTAGAATGGGTCTTTACGAGCACTTGCATTGAAAAAGAATTTCCTACAACGTCAAGCAGAGTAAACTATAAAAGTTTTATATTTACTATAATAGTTTTACAAAGACTGAACTTAAAATAAAGATTTAAAACAGCATTTTTATCAACATAATCTAGTTTTCTCATTTTAATAATTAGACCGCTTATGTATACCGCAAATTTAATTATTTTGTAGGCATTAAAAGTTAAGTAGCATTACGTATTACGTAAGTAAATTATTCTTTGTTTTGACTTGATATAATCCACTTACATATCATTAATTTTTGAGATAAAATGTTAATTTTTTTTTCAGATAACTTACTAGGCCGTTTATGTATTGAAATTTAATAATACACAATTTTTTACAAATGTATATTATATTTAGGTATAGTAAAATCACATAGAAATGTGATAAACGACTTGAGTAATCTGTTTAAAGTTTTTTTTTCAAACTACCTTAAACCGTTAATATCAAAATTTTGGATAATTGCTATTTATAACCCTTTACGCTCGAAACATAAAAACATCTCAATAATTTTGTTGTTCACGTCCACTTTTTTAACTGCCCATTTCGACAAAACACGAAACATTCCTTGAAATAACTAAACTGATACACATAAGTTAAGCAATATCACGAAAACTTTGTCATGCAGTGAAATTACTATGTCAACATACGGAAGTTATGCAGATTACATACAAATGCATCATTGAATTGACTTACCCGATGAAAGACTTGCACTTTCAAATTACGAGAATGTGACGAAGCAGTATTCAGCCAAATGTACTTTCTCTCCTTCTACTTTGTAACGTATCCGATCTGTAGGTTCTTTGTACGGTCAACTAGAGCTTCGCTTCTTCAGACATGTTCGTCTATATAATTTCATTTTATTGACGTCAAACACTTGTAATGATTCTGCTGCAAACTCCATTTGCGGCCTAACATGCCGTCAAAGCGGTCGCGCTCTTTCGCGCCTTTTTACCTTTCATTTACTTTTTGTTAATCTCATCGAGAGGCAAGTGTGTTCCGAGTATTATGCCTAGATTTGTTGAAGTTTTAAGACCGAAACGTTTTGCGTAACGTGGTTTTACGCTGATAACACTTCAATAAAATTGTTTTCGTATTTTTGTTGTGATCCGAAAGTATTTTTGAAAAGTTCTTGTGGTGTTGCGTGAATGAAAATGGACTGTCATTAACAAGGAAGGTGAGCTGTTTATGGTTTTGTTTGTTTTGTTAATAGCTGTTTTTGTTTATAGATTGCTCTCGTGCTCAATGCAGCATCGAATAGTAGGTAATGTACCGGTTAAAAATGTTTGTAGTTTTTGAAGAACTCTACTTTTAATGCAAAGTGTATGGTCGCCTACTTCTCAACTTGCCCAAGGGCAGTTCTTATTTTACTGTTATAACTGCTAAAACTGTATGTAAATAAGTAGTTTAAACAACAGGTGACTGTTTACTAAGGTGTTCCATATTTTTCACATTTTTTAAATAAGTTTTGGAGACATTTGGCTTCCTTAACCTTGCTTGCTTCACGTGCCGACTTTCGTGGAAACATGTGAGGAATTCAGCATTTTTACAAAATTACAAATTATGAGATTCGCAGTTTTTGTTAACATTGATTTATAGTTAAGTGATATAAAAAGACAAATTACCAAGTTTTTTTAGGTCAGATAGAAAAGGTTTCCTTTTTGGTAAACAGAATCCGTGGGAAATAATATTTTAAGCAGGTACTTAAATTGCCAAATAAAATGAAATATTTAACATTTAACCGTGACTTTTTATGATCTTTTCTTTTTACATCAGTTACTATGAATAAATGTAAAAAACCGCGATTTAATTAATTTGTAATTTTGTCATACCATGGGAGAATGCAAAGTTACTCATTATGTTACCATGTAAGTCGACACGGGTTAAAAAAGCCAAATTTATTATAAGTGTTTGGACCTATCAAATAAAATGATAATGTATGCGTTTAAAAACAAATACTTCGAAAAACTTGGGACACCTATAAGTATTGTATATTCATAATTTTTTAAGGTTACTCAAGAAGGTGATTCAAATTTATCAAATGTATTCTATTGATTTTAGCCCACCATTTTTCCTGACAATGAAATTAAACAATTGTGTACACGTCAGATAAATCTATTTTAATTATTGGGAGAACTGAAACTTTGGTGAGAGTGTCGATTATGAGGTACAAGTGAAGGATTTCTGGGTTGTCATAAAAAAATTACGACGAAGGTATAGCGTTCGCTCCACTAGGTTTCGTGACCTACACCATACCTAACCTTCAAACCTAACCTACCGGCTCACTTCTGCGATACATAATTTCTAGGCCGCGAATATTTTTTAGTCGCTTTTCCTGTATTTTTTCCCACAGTGCCCATCAGGTATCTTCTTTTATATTTGATTGATTAGAATGTTTGTGTAGAATGATTAGTGAATATAATTATTTTGCAACCTATGGTGTTCCGAGCTAGAGGTGATAGTGAGTGATTTGCAGGGTACAAAATCCTTAATAAGATCTCTGTCATGTATGCTTGGCTGAAAACGTACATTTATGTTACGTTGTGAAATTTGGCTCTATAATGTACACATAATATCGCCAGTCTAAAATATATTTTTTTTAAATTAAAGTGGGGTGGGTCACATGGCTCCATATACAAAAAAAAATTAGTTATTAACACGCCATAAACACAAACATAAAATAAACATCCGCCAAACCTTACGGTTTGTAGGCAGAGAGCTACCTCTAAGGTTTGAAAAAATATATATTTTTTACAATTTTAAGTCCAGTAGAGCTCAAAACTTGTTAAAAATGACCATTCCCCTTGATCTAGGTTTCTAATGCTGAAATTTGGATTTTAACAGTGTTACATAGAGATTCTAAGTCTTTGTTTCTCGTATTAACCAGCTATATTAAATATACATGTATATCTAGAATTTCTTACATGCTTTTGCTACATCAGGATTAATCCCTGTCGCATTCCCATTGCCCCTTCACCGCATCATACAAACCCGTGCTTTACATTACACGTCGGCGTCGTCGTCCTCCAAAAATAACGGGTAAAAACATTTTACAACGATCGTGGTAAGATAAGATCACGTCTATCGCTCGTTTAAAACACCTGATCCTCGTAATAATATGAGAATATGGGCAGTAATTTAATATATTACCTGAAACAAATTACTTTGTGCATGAGAAAAGCTAACATTAAATTTAATGAGCTAACCATTATTCTCTAGCGAAACCGAACATAAGTAATAAATAGCTAAAGATTTCGTTTGAATGAATGGACTTTCTTAATTTCATGAATTTTCCCGGATAACTGTCGTATTATTTTGTGTTGCGTTTGTTAATAATAAGGATTTAAATATAGAAAAATATATACGTCATATTTCACTGTTTGATCTTAATATTTCGGCCGTTCGATAAACGATTACCCTTGTATTTTCCCGCTTCCCATTAAATCACAAAGATATCCTTAAAGCCTTAACCCATCAAATGCCCAGTACACACACGTGTGTGTACAGAACATTGAATTTGAATTTAAATTTGAAAATTCAATCGTGACATTTCGCGCCAGCGGGCATTATTGTTCCCGGACATAGGAGAGGAATTATGATCTAAATATCTTTTTTTTTGTGTTATAAAAGGTTTTTGACAACGAAATTTCTACCAAAATAAGCTTCCAAAATAACAAATAACGTTAGTAAACTTTAAACTTTCGCGATTTTCACACATTATTAACTTTGTATTGGGGTCTTACTCGCGATAACTACTTGTAACAACATACCTTAATAGATATGTGCTTGACGTTTCGACGCCTCTGTAATATCTATTTAGGTATGTTGTTAGTTATCACGAGTAAGACCCCAATACAAAGTTAATAACAAATAACGTTAGTAAACTTTAAACTTTCGCGATTTTCACACATTATTAACTTCGTATTGGGGTCTTACTCGCGATAACTACTTGTAACAACATACCTTAATAGATATGTGCTTGACGTTTCGACGCCTCTGTAATATCTATTTAGGTATGTTGTTAGTTATCACGAGTAAGACCCCAATACAAAGTTAATAACAAATAACGTTAGTAAACTTTAAACTTTCGCGATTTTCACACATTATTAACTTCGTATTGGGGTCTTACTCGCGATAACTACTTGTAACAACATACCTTAATAGATATGTGCTTGACGTTTCGACGCCTCTGTAATATCTGTTTAGGTATGTTGTTAGTTATCACGAGTAAGACCCCAATACAAAGTTATTAACAAATAACGTTACCTCAAAATCGCAAGTTTTGTGGTTAGCCCGGTTCCCATGAGCAGGATAGAAAAGTGTAAAATGAAAGTATTGAAGTAAGACGGATTTTTCTGAATACCCTCCGCCTTAATATCTAGCTAGACTAAATGGAAAATAAATCAATAAAGAATTTTAAATAGAAAATCAATCAGTTAAGAATTATGAGCAACATGGAAAGTCAATCACACTAATATTATAAATGCGAAAGTTTGTGTGCGTGTGTGTGTGTGTGTGTGTGTGTGTGTGTGTGTGTGTATGTTTGTTACTCTTTCACGCTGAAACAGCTGGACGGATTTAAGTGAAATTTAGAATGAATATGGCTTATACCCTAACTTAACACATAGGCTACTTTTTATCCCGGAAAAAAGCATGTCGTTAAACCGAATAACACGCGGGCGGAGCACCGGGCAAAAACTATCAGCAAATAATTTTATTCGCGAGAGAGTGGTGTTTTCAAGCACAAGCTTGATACTTATAGGTGTAATTAGTTTTACTTTTTGGGTTTAAGGTGATCTCATTGTATGGAGGGTAATCTCTATTTATCTTTGTAACATTATGTAAAGGCATAAGTTAGAGCTGGGGCCCGACCCCAGCTACAAATCCTAGTTACGCCAGTGGCAATACCAGCCTTCTCTTGAGTTTGAATGAATGTTTTGTGTACTATAGACCAGGGGTCACCAAATGGCGGATCCCGGTCCGTGTTCGGACCGCTGCCAACCTATTTTGTGCGGACCCAGGAGAATCTGAGAATAGCAGCATAAATTTGTGATAATTCAATTTAGCCTGTGGTATATTAGGTACTAGGTACTAATTATTATTAGGTACATACTCTATTTCTTTAATTTGATGTATCCCTAATAATAAAGTATTCTGATTTCTTTTGGTTCTATTTATTCATTGACATTTTAAATCTAGGTTGCTAGTTATCATATAGCAAACGGACCGCGACAGATTTATTTTTGTTATAAACGGACCCGCAATGAAACTAATTGCTGATCCCTGCTATAGACTAATATAATAATATTTATATGCCAATATGTATAGAGTATACAGGATTAGTTTTTCATTTGGGCGTGGATGGCTATATCCGAGACTATAGGGAACTGTGAAAAATGCTCATTACTATCGGTTGGTTTATATTAATACAGTGTTTTCTTTTTGAAAATCAACTTGTTCGATTCTCGGGTAGGCAAATAATTTTTCGAAAATCGAATGGTGACGTTTTGGTTTTCATCAAAATCGGCCCCGAGACCTTCTTAGGTTACAAGGCAGTAAATTCATCGAAAATCTAAATAACGGAACACATAAAGGCACATTTCAATATATGTTGACGTTATAAGTTAAGTATCGCTACAACCAACATCAAATAGCGCAAAAAAGTACTTGCTTAGCAGACGTCAAGACTACAAACAAATATTGCAAATCATCTCCAACACAAACGGTGATTTCTCTAACACAAATATAATTTAAGAGTTCTTAACAAATTCACAAGCTATTTTATATTTGCTTCGTCATCGACTCATCGTTTAGAATGAAGCTTATTCAATGGATGAGAATGTACATATGTCTTATTATACTTATCTTTGCTGCCTATGTAATGTTTGAAAATATTTTTCGTTTATATCCGTCCGAAGCTTCAAATTGCATTTCCTTTTTGTCAAAATAACTAATCCATCAATCCATCCATCAGCTAGTTTCATCCACCGCTGGACATAGGCCTTTCCAAGATTTCGCCACACATGCTGGGCAGGCGGGTTGGTGAGCGCGGTGCCGAAACCCTTGCACCAGTGATGCCACTGCCCGTCACCAGTCTGTTTTATATAAGGCCCGGCAATTGGGGATGGATATACCGCCATCCATCGGTCCCAGGCAATGGTGGGCCGACTGGTTTTGCCTGAGAGCTGTTCTCCTACTCTCCCCCGAATAACTTCGGGAGGATTTGCGAGTAAGATGGTGGTACCTCCACAGTCGAGCCCGGCATCAGCTCTACCACCAGATAACCAATAAAAATAACTTTTACGAGATTTCTCTTGTATGAGGAGATTCGGGACAACCCTTATTTTTTATACAGGTTGAAAATGAAACCTCTAGCTTTATTGAACTTTATGAATCAGAATCACTAATAGAACACGAAATCGTAAAAAAAATGTTTTTTAATTTCGAAAACACGGCCAACCGACGCGACGTGACATGTGACTGACAGTAGACAGTATATGTTCCCGGCGGTAAATAATTCACATAGAATAGGTTTTGTAGAGCGTCGTCCGTCACCGGTGTATATTACTGTTTCTTTGGCGGTCGATATCTTTTTTTTAATGACAAAAGTAACAAAACATGTATTTGTTATTTCGAACATAGAACAGTTTTCTTTGTTATAGCTAGAGGATTCATTTTCAACCGATATATTTAATTATTTGCCGTGATTCATTGTAACACCAATTCTGTGAAAATTTCAGCTTTCTACCTACTACGGTTGAAGCTGTAATAGTATACCCCTGTGACAGACAGACAGACAGACAGCGGGGGCTTGATAATAGGGTTCCGTTTGGCACCCTTCGGGTACAGATTCGTTTTTGTCGCCTCCTCGGTGTACTTTGTCTTCATAAAAAAGATTTGCCATTACTTAAGAGTATACAAGGTGATTTTCGTTTATACAGCCAAATTCATACTGGAGTCTCGGTGAATGGTCAGGACCAAGGTTCAATGACCCTGTTTACATATACTTGTTCAAGAACAACCTCGACTCAATTAGTATAGGAGTCTAAATTACCTATATATAATGCGTTTTTCACAGCAAGGGTCACTGAATCTTACCGAATGTTTAGTATCAATTTCGCTATATAAACAAAAATCACCTTATTTAAACTTTACCAAAAATACATCCTTATCAAAATCTATTACCACAAGGTAGCAAACAAATCCACCAGACCAAACAAACTATGCATAAGTAAAAACCTCATGCAAAGTCGTGTAAACACTCATGAAAAAGTGTGTTGGCTCGGATATCTAATCTCCGCGTATTTATCTTGAAAACATGGTTTAGCAGAGTTTGGCTTTCTCGTATCTTTGTCGCTTGCGTCATCTTTGCATTTCAAATAAGATCTAACTCGGTAAACAAGTTATACCTTTCAATATTTGCGAATAATCAACGTAAAGTATACTCTTAACATATTTCCATTCTTAGAAGGATGCAAAGGATTTACCATTTATAAAGCTTGGCCGTATATTTGCCAATATACAAAACTATTACGTCAAATAAAAAAATATTCAAAAGTGAACAGTGTATTGGTATTTTTAAGTTTAGTTTATAGTGAAACAAAATAAAAAATAAATAATTTAAATAAATAAAATTTCAATAAACTGGTCAAGTGCGAGTAGGACTAGTGCCCTGAGGATTCTTTACATTATATTTAAAACACAAAATTATTCTACGTGCAGGTATAAATGACCTACTTAATCTGACACTGACGATCATTGATCTCTCATATTATATAAGTGATTTTCGGATTTTTTCTTAGACTTGTGCTCTGAGATCCTATTGTAAACGGAGTTTCAAGTTTCCATTGACGTGTATTCGGCTCATAAAATGTTCTGTGTAACATACTTTAGAAAACTCCATATTAGTCAAATGAAGTTACAATACTTTCAAATCGAAACGTAGGTAAGTGGAACTTTCCCTGATGGTACATTGGCCTTGTTTCCGCAGAAATACTCTCGCTTTGAAACGATGACCCAAAGAGGTAAAGTCGCGTTAAAAAAATAATGAACTTATTTCAGTTGTTTTACTTTCCATTTAATTAACCACGATTGATCATTGAGGTCAAACAAGCAAGTGAAAGACTTAGTGACCTAGAAAGTGTTAACAAATTCCAAGCAAAATTGTATTTGTATACAAACATATACGGTGATATTAATTTATTTAGCCAAAAAACCGCTAAACTGATAGCGCCTGTCAAATGATTCGAAAATTTATTCCTTCCTTTTAGAGTACGTATCTGACCAAATTTGAAACTTGTATGTGTTAAAGTCTTTAGATAGAGCTGCAACAAATAACCTTGAAAAAATAGCATTAACATAGCATTTTTTCGAGGTCTTGAATTGGGAACCACATTTGTTTTTCAAATTTTTTTTTTTTATTTGCCTCGTTAGAGGCCATAGTAATACATAATCCTATGAAAATTTTAACTGGTCTACTAGGATGATTCTAATTTTCACTTTTTTCCGTTTTATTACTGGCCACCCCCTCAATGTGTTCAGTGTAGCTAAAATTAAAAAAAAAAGTACATTTTTCATACTTTTTAAAAGAAATTTAGGGGTTGCTACCACAGTTTTTAAAATGTAAATCCCTATACATTCTTTTTATTTAAACAAAAAAATTAGATGATGCAGAAATTAAGCTTTTTAAACTTGGATAATGAAGAACTTTTACATTTCGAAAAATTATCTGTGCATCACCCTTGAAAGTTCAAAAAACAGCACATAACACGAATAAACTCCCATTTTGCCCAAATTTAGCTCTATTTTGACAAAAAAACAGGGTGAAAAACAGAAAGTTTAAAAATGGAATAGTATTTCATTAACTACGTTCCTAAGGCTTATTTTCTGTATTTTATTATTTTAAGAAAAACAAAACGCTCGATGTATGGAGATTTAAATTTTTAAAACTGTGGTAGCGACCCCTAAATGTATTTAAAAAAATATGAAAGAAATACTTTATTTGTTTTTAGCTACATATACATAGAAAATAATGAGAGAGTGGCTCATAATAAAACAGAAAAAAAGTTAAAATTTGAATCACCAGTAGGCTTACGGCTGAAGCTGTAATAGACCCCTGTGACAGACGGACGGTGGAGGCTTGGGAATAGGGTCCCGTTTGGCACTCTTCGGGTACGGAACCCTAACGTAATTTGGTTGGTGACTCCTTCAAGATTAATTGAGAACTTAGCTATAAAATAAATGCTTGGAAAGTCCCAACAAAACTATAATTTATTCTTCCTTGTTTGAAGAAAATAGCAAGACAGCTTATTTAAAAAAATCTTACTTCTGCTAAGAAATAATTTCCAGTAATCATTCCAATATTAAACATTAAAAACCAAACATTAAAAATAGTTTCATGTCTGGTTTTAAGATTATTTGAGCAAAAACACATTATATTATTAATACATTTACATGAAACGAACAGATATTCTGTATTTTTTTTATCTAACCTCATATCGTAAACTCCTCATTACGAACTCAAAACTATGAAAAATATTTTTCATGAACGTCTATAACAAAAAAAAAAATTATAGTATAGGTCTCCGAACAACAAAATTTTATAAAATAACTTTTTCTAAAACTACAGTACGTGTGATACTAACCAGGAAGGCAAAGGGAACTTTGCCCAAAAAGCCATGTCTGAGGTTTAATATCAAGTCCCAATGAGGTTATCATATAATATTCTCTAACACGTACTAAATAATATTGCGGCGTGACAAAGGAAGTCACAATTTAATTTTATTAAATTTTAATTTAATTTAATTCTTGGCCTGCATTGTCTATGGCTGTCGGCGCACGCAACGGCGTACACATGCGTGGCGGACTGTTGGATTTTGGCGCCATAGCTTGCTTACGTGGAAATTATTATTTACTGTGGTTCTATGGGTCAAACCAAAAGTATTATTTTGCCCTAAAATTACTAACAGCAGTGATGGTGATGATATTTTCGCTTTACCTGACATTCTGGAAATAACACTTTTAGAACGAGTTGTTACAAGAAAAATCAAAAATGGCTAACGACTTATCAAGATTATTATGAAAACAGGTTGTTAGACATGAGTTTAGATAAAGTAATGTATGAAACTATACATAATTAGGTATTACTCGTGTTTTTAATAACCTTTTTATGTACCAGTTTCATAAACTACTATTATAATATAAGTTATAAATGTCGCCTTTTTTCCAGAATCTGTCTTTCCGCATG
Organism: Ypsolopha scabrella; assembly: GCA_910592155.1. Lineage (NCBI taxonomy): Eukaryota > Metazoa > Arthropoda > Insecta > Lepidoptera > Ypsolophidae > Ypsolopha > Ypsolopha scabrella. Next base: position 7,540,033 of record OU342968.1, on the reverse strand, counting down.
GAGTAACACACATCAATACAAGCGCAAATTCATTATACAACTAGTAAAAAAGTCCACTAACACTGGTTTGAATTTGCATATATTAAATATGAAGAAGACAGAAAAATCAATAGTTGAATAAAGTATAACGGGTTATTGTGAACAACATTATAATCATTGTTGTTTATGGATTCACACAGTTTTATTTTCTATTGTCTCGTTTTCCTCTAAGACGATTCTTAGCAAACATCTACTAAAAAACGAATGAATGAATGAATAAATAAAAAAGATATTTATTTATAATTTGTCTCAATTCTTATCCATGTGTCGACAAAAAAAGCACTCCTTTCTTAATTTAACATTATTAGCTCCTAAACAAAGTGAAACTTTAAAAGACGACTGAATGTAGATCATAGACCACGTTCCAACGATTTTGTGCTCTGTCTCACTCTGTTGATCTACCTAAAGAGGGACAGACAGTGGTTTATCGAGCCGTCAAAGCTCGATATGGTCTACCACGCTAGGTACCCCTACTCCAAAACTATTTTCACTTATTATTGTAGGACCTTATATGTTTAAGTAGTCAAAAATATGTACAATAAAAATAAATCATTAATTTACTAACGATTTTTAGGGTTTCGAACCGTAAGGGTGCCAAACGGGACCCTATTACTAAGCCTCCGCTGTCTGTCTGTCTGTCCGTCCGTCTCAGCTTCAACCGTTATATGTAGCCAGTTGCAATTTTTCTACAATAGGTATTACTATGGCCTCTAACACGACAAATAGTAAAAAACAATCTTAATAACAAAGGGGTCCCCATACAAGAAACCTTGAAAAAGTGCAATTTTTTTCAAGGGTGCATAAATCGCAGTTTCCGCCGGAGTACGTTCACGCTATTTATTTAGGGCATGCAGATTTCCATAACAGAGTTTTCTAACACCAATTCACCATACAATATAGACATATATAAAGTGACTTTAATTTATACAGCCAAACTCCCACTGGAGGCTTGGTAAGTGATCATTAACACGGATCGATAACACTTTTTGCTAATTTTGCGAAATAAAATCTTGACGTTCCATAGTAATTGACTCGGGGCTGGACTTGCGTTTGTAAGGAACACGAAAAGAATAATTTACGAATTTCACAAAAAGGGTCATCAATCTGTGTTACTGATCACTCACCAAGCCTCCAGTATGAGTTTGGGAAATTATTAATATTTTTATAAATTAAATTCACCGTATACTCGTATACCGGAAACTCAGTGATATATCGTCCCTCTCCCCGCTAACTGTCGTATCCGACAAACTGACGTCTACATAGACACGAATGCGTCTCCTTATTTTCCACAGTTCTGTCTAATCGTCGTATTATAAGGTATTAAAATAATATGTGAAAATAATTCTAGGGTAGATCAAGCATCGTTCACTAATAACAATAAAGATTTTTTTTTTTATCAAATAGTTTATTTAGTTCTCTGTACAAATTGCTTCAATCAGCTAACTAAATTTCTATGGAAAGGAGTAAACAAAAGTTCGCGCAAAAAAATGATTTTATTGGATGGTGGACTATTGTATACTCTATCAAATATTGGATGGATTCGATTGATAGGTCTTGGTGGAATATCATATGCAATAAATTATACCTATCATCTGTTGAATTACTAGGAAATTTTTAAAATGACAAACAGATTTAGGTCAAACAGCGTAGAAGGTCGAAGTATAGACTATATCTTCGACCTTCTACTCTGTTCGACCTAAGTCTGCTTGGCATTTTAAAATTTCCTAGGAATTGTATACAATGCCTGATAAATATACATACGTTTACGGTAACATCTATTAAGTATTAGGTACATCATCGTAACGTTTCAAGCAATTCCCTAATTTCCGTAATTTTTACTTTATAAATAAATAATATTTTAAGAAGCCGACTCCATAGTTGCAAACGTTTTCTGGTATTTTTTAAACTTTAGGTATATATCGATCCGAATACCTATCCTATTCCTGTTTATCATATATACCTTAAAAATTTTTATCCAAAATATCCTAAATTAAATTGTGGCTTATAAGGTCACCGAAGTTACAGTATATCAAATCAAAATCAAAAAATCAAAATATTTATTTTTGCAAAATAGATACATAAAGTATAATTTCTACAAGTCAAAGTTAATTTTAACAATATAATATATCTTTAGAATATAAAAAAATATATAATAATACGGGAAATAAAATATACACCTGCATGTAATAGAGGAATCTAGGAATAAAAATATTATATATATAGGTACATAATGCAATGAACAAATAAGTTCATAAATAAAACCGAAATACATACCAAAAGGTTGGGCTACTAAAATGTAATAAAGTTATACACCTGCATAAAATAGAGAAATATAGGAATAAAAATATTATATATACATAATGCCTAACCATCCGCACCATTCAATTAGTATTACTAAGAAGAAGGGCAAGAAACTTAGCAAACATTAATATACGAGTAATATAATAATTAGGTGGTAGAGCTAATGCCGGGCTCGACTGTGGAGGTACCACCATCTTACTCGGAAATCCTCCCGAAGTTATTCGGGGGAGAGTAAGAGGACAGCTCTCAGGCAAAAAAACCAGGCGGGCCCACCATTGCCTGGGACCGATGGATGGCGGTATATCCATCCCCAATTGCCGGGCCTTATATAAATTAGACTGGTGACGGGCAGCGGCGTCACTGGTGCAAGGGTTTCGGCACCGCGCTCACCAACCTGCCTGCCCAGCGTGTGTGAGTATGGGCAATTCTTCCAGGAGGACCGCCAAGAGTGGCGAAATCCTGGAAAGGCCTATGTCCAGCAGTGAACGAAACAGGCTGATGGATGGATGGATGGAATATAATAGCCCTCTTTAAGTGTAGGTACCTGTACTCAATGTAAGAAACTTAAAGAAAGAAGCCCTTAGTAAGTAATTCGTCACAAGAATTTCTTTATTTGTTGATTCACCGTGTCGATGACCAAACTCGGTCAGCAGCATTCATCCATTAGAAATGAAACGTCACTTTTTGTCGAACAAAAAGAGTTGTTCGAATTTCAAAACAGATCGGCGCCCACGCAAGATCCGAACGAAATTGAAAGCGATTGATCCGTTAAGTTATTAATGTAATCTCGTTTTGCATTTCATATTTATTGTTCAATGAACCTTGGATTTACTGCGATTTTTCAGGGTTTCATGGTAAAAATTGAAACTCTTTATTAAGTTTTAGTGTGTAACTTTACGACCCAGTTCCAATTGACATCTGATGGGCATGATAAATCGTCAAAAACACCGGGAAAAGCAACCGACCAAACTGAATTATAGGCCTTAGAACCTTGTAGCTTTTATCCATCACGGGTATTTGATATCACCCGTATTAACGTCACACTTTAGTGAAAGAACAAATTAGATACTTGCTGTGATTGGGTTCTAGGGTGTGCGTGTAGATTGACGTCACTTGGCCGTTTTCTAAGAAGAGTATTTGTTTAGTTCTATTCTAATTTACTCGTGAATCCTGTTATCATCGTTCGATAGATACTCGACCAGAGAAATAATAATAAGACAGCAAATAACTTACAACAAGACACTGAAGAAATCGCAAGTGAAGACATGCTGTACATTTGCGCCAATTACAAAATATTTGTAAAATTGCTGTTGAATTACAGCCATTAAGTCTTATGTTCTTAATAACACATGATTATGATTATCTCTAATTATACCCATTTGCTGTTACATATAACTATTAATTACTTTGGTGCTATTAACCAATTGCCTTATACCAAAAAAATCCATACATTACCAATACTAGCTTTTGCCCGCGGCTTCACTCGCGTAAAAGTGTCTTTCAATATTTGAGTAGTATCGCCAGTTTTCGGCTTAGCAGTTATTTATCGATACCTCATTCAGCGTATATGTTAATCAGGGTCATCACGATGATAATAAAGAAAACCGCATCCAAATCCGTTGAGTGGTTCTCAATATTAGACGGAACATACGGATAAAAAAAAATGTAGTTTTGTCCTCAGTGCAAAACATAACCCACCCCATTATAGCATTTTCAAAAATATTCAACGACAGCTACGACTACTTCTAGGTACAGGTAAAAGCGAAATATCTCCCTTACAAAATCTTTAAAAATATAGACAACCTGAAAGTCCAAATCATTCCTATACGTTGCAAGTACTGTAAGAGACGATTTGTGGGAATTAATTTGTAAGGGTTTAAAGCGCTTTTTCTTATACGAGTATTTTTAGAGGATATCCATCCATCCATCCATCCATCGGCCTATTTCATCCACTGCTGGATATAGACCTTTCCAAGATTTCGCTACTCTTGGCGGTCCTCCTGGAAGAAATGCCCATACTCACACACACTGGGCATTCGGGTTGGTGAGCGCGGTGCCGAAACCGTTGCACCAGTGACGCCGCTGCCCGTCACCAGTCTGTTTTATATAAGGGCCGGGAATTGGGGATGGATAAACCGCCATCCATCGGCCCCAGGCGATGGTGGGCCGCCTGGTTGTGCCTAAGAGCTGTTCTCTTACTCTCTCCCAAATAACTTCGGGAGGATTTGCGAGTGAGATGGTGGTACCTCCACAGTCGAGCCCAGATTAGAGGATATGTGTGTCATTAATTGTGCGTTTCATTACTTCCTCTGACTCATTACGGGTTGAAGTTGAAATTATATTTCAAAAATATTTTCAATTTATGTTATTGCCATAATTGACGCATTGAGAGCAAGAAAGGTCTAACATTTCCAGACATAATTGATTTTTAATTGTGTCTGGAAATGTTAGGGTTTTCTTGCTCTCAGTGCCTCAATTATGAAATTATGATTGATTGTTGTGGTACATATTGTTGAAGTTTCTTTGTTACTGCTTCGTCACAGTTCTTCGATAAGTCATCCAGTTAGAATAATATTATAAGTGCATCCAGTAAACAAAAAGTCTTAAGCGGTTGTCGTATTTTAGGACTGGTCTGCTTTTTTACGTTTCTAGGTGCTCCTAAAAATATCTAGATTTAATAGAATCCACTTTCACCGTTTTTATAACCAAAGTGATTACTCTACATTTACGCCAAACGCAAAATTAAAACCAATGAAAACCACAGAATTAATCATTGGTAAAAGTGTGCAACCGCACTTTATATCCACAGAGTGAAATGCAGATTTTATTTACTATTATATCACTTTATGTAACGTTTTAGAAATACAATACAAATATTGGATGGATTTGATTAATTGTTCTTGGTGCAATATCATCTTCAATAAATTTTACACAAATTTGTGTATAATTTATTGAAATACAATACAATTTATGTATACCTACTTACCACTTGCTGAACGGTGACCTGCATGCCCTAAAAAGCGTGTATTTGTGCCCGAAGAAAGGCGATAGGGCTCACCACCCATCACGTTGGGACGTAGTAATCATCGGAGAAACGCGGGTGGACCGGGTGTGGACATCGATTTGCATTTCACAGTTCACACTCGGATCACCTCAGACATCCCCTCGGGGATTCATCTCATGTCGATATATTTTTAGAAATACAATATTTAATCTTCTCTTCTTCTTCTTCTCTATACATATAAAATGTAACGTCTGTCTGTCTGTCTGTCTGTCTGTCTGTTCGTTCGCTTATAACTTGAGAACCAATCAATGGATTTCGATGCAGTTTTCATTGAAAGATAAAGCATTTCTTCGGGAAGGTTTAAAGCTATGTATCATCACGTTATGACAAAAGGGAGCAGCGCAATGAGAATTTTAGTGAGACATGGAAGGTTCGCCGCCGTAGCATAACCGATCGTCGCGGGTTCAAACCCCGACTGGTAAAATTTGTTTTCACTTTTTATTTTTTATTCTTTTATTCTATTTTCAGAAAAAATATTTCCTTTTGTAAAAAATATATTTATATAAATATAAAATTATATTTCTTGACTGAGCAAAGACCAATAACTTGAATATTTTTATTTTCAAGTGCTTAGAAAACGCCATCTCTGGGAAGCTAACCTGGATAACGGCTCAGTAAGCTGGTGTTGAAATTGTTTGTAAGCTGGCGTTGAAATTGTTTTTATTTTAATACACTAGATGGCGCTGCATGTTTCAAAATATCGAATTTGACGCAGTCTGGTTCAAATCAACTCACGTTAAAGTTTGTCTACACTATTATATAAAGAAGAAAGATTTGTTTGTTTGTTTGTTTGCATATAATAGGTAATATCTAGAACTATTGAACTGACAATAAAAAATATTTAAGCACTCAACAAGATTTTTAGTTAATCATGTGGTATGTACGCCTTGCGTAGTCGTACGTATGTAGTCTCAACGTCGGGGTTTCAATCATCCACTGGTAAATGTTTTTTTTTGGGAGACCTCTCAAGTTTAAGTTTATTTGATCAGTATTGATGAGTATTTTTGTAGAACATGGTGACCAGGATCTAATGACGGGACTGGAATGTTGGTACGGGAACTCCTCAACGGACAATAGCAGGCCCTTCGAGTTTAGGCTTATTTTGTTGGTATTTATTAGCATTTTGGTAAAACATGGTGACCAGGGTCTGCTGATGGGACTGGAAGGTGGTTATGGGATCTCCTCAACGGATAACAGCAGACCCTTAGAGTTTGGGCTTATTCGATTGGTCTTTATAAGCACTTTGGTAAATCATGGTGACCATGGTCTGATGATGGGACTGGAAGGTGGGTACGGGATCTCCTCAACGGACAACAGCAGACCCTTCGAGTTAAGGCTTATTTTGTTGGTATTTATTAGCATTTTGGTAAAACATGGTGACCAGGGTCTGCTTATGGGACTGGAAGGTGATTATGGGATCTCCTCAACTGATAATAGCAGACCCTTTAAGTTTGGGCTTATTTGATTGGTATTTATTAGCACTTTGGTAAGACATGGTGACCGTTGCATATTGTCGTTCAAAAAATCATATTCTTTAGTTTTCCTTATTTCGACGAAAATCTCTTCAACGCGGGCGGAGCCGCGGGCAAAAGCTAGTTACTAATAAAACACCTACATACATCTAATAAAGCCGCTCGACCTGAAAGTACATACTATGCCATCAAAAACAAAACTTGTAAAAATAACCAAGTCTCGCAACTTAGTTCTTCTACCGTAAAAAGTTGTGAGATCCATGTTAATCCAAGTCGGTTAATTTATTCAGTCCCTACTTAAGGGACCTTCTGTCTTAAGTTATTACATAATTAGCTAATCTAACAACATCTTATAGTGACCGTAGCAATATTAAAAATCTTTTATATTTTTAATAAATAGATTGACTTGGCTTTCGCATGAAAGCACAAGGTATCTCACAAGTAATACATATTGCATTAAATTAGATTATTTGGTGCGATTGCCAAGTTATTCTGTTTATTTAAAACATAAAAGATTTTTAAATTATGGTTTTATTTGAAATATATCGTGTTTATACAATGCCTTATATTTATTGTGGATGTATATAACCTATAACTTAGTTGTGGATAAAACTGGAAGCCTGAATTTTCATTAACCAAACAGGCATTGTATAATTGTTTTTTATTTATTGTGGATGTATATAGATATATATAAAAAACACAGAAAAAATCAATTCACGATATACTTCGGGCCCCTCTGGGCCCGGCTTCAGTTGAAAAATATATATTTTTAATAATATATATATATATATTTTTTTGGTAAAACATGGTGACCAGAGTCTGATAGTAGGGCCCGAATATATATCTTGAATTGATTTTTTCTGTGTTTTTATATATATCTATATATATCCATATATATCCACAATAAATAAAAACAATTATACAATGCCTGTAGTTATAGGGGGTCGAAAATGGCCTGAACTGTTTCGAGAAAAGGATGGTACGGCCGTGCCGCTTTGTAGCTCGACTTGGCGGGGGCACTGCCGTGCCTCCAGATAAAGGAATGAGATTTAAGGGTCAATTCGTTATCCCTGACATTTTATCCCTATCACCTCTTGCGTCAAGTAGAACTGAACTTTATGACGTTGCATAATAGTTTAAATAAGCGCGCTCATTAGGACTATTCTCGGTCTGTCTTTTTTTTGTACTTAATTGTTTATGTCTTAGAAACAGATCCTTTTAGCCGTCTCTTAAGTAATTTTCCTACTCCATTTTTTTCCCCCATTAAATCTCAGTCTGTCGAATTAGCCTTCTAGAGCGTAAAAACACGTTTTATCTGTCGAAATCTATAAGCTCGAGTTTTAGAAATCTCACTTCGACTATGTCTCCGGAATTCCCTGTTCTGATCCGTTTCCACAAAAAAAATATATGTATAGGTATATCCGTTATAGTACTCAGTAAAGTACCTTTTCTTTTATTACCTGCATTTTCATATACTTTGGTTATGTACATTTCTTACAAAACCAAAAATTCTAGAAAAATCAACAAAGTTTCCGTTTTCTTTTTTTTAATCTAGTAATGAAACCCGAATTGAGCCGAAAAAAATGCTGCAGAAAGGACGGATCTAAAACGTTTTTTTTCGGAGCAAAAATATCACAATTTTCCAGTCTAAACTGAATTTGAAAAGAGGCAAAATTGGGATAGCCAATTCTTTAAAATATCGGAACAACGAACGCCGCTGGTTATTCTTCTCTTCGTAGTTCTGCTCTCACTTACATCAAGGTTATTTAAGTCTAACGTTTGATACATGTTTGTAGGAGTCAAGGTAGCAAAGAAAATATTCTCTAGTTTAAACAAATATTGAAAAAATTCATATTTTTATAGATTTGACTAGTATTAAATCTCACGTTTTCATGAGTTTTTAAGGGCATGATTCTCCTTTTGTAGATGTGGGTAAATTATTAGAAGACTCCGGCCTCGGACTTTTCCTTATAAATCAAATGAGTATTCATCATTTCGCAACTTCCTTATAAGATCTGCCCAAACAATTCCAAGTATTTAGTACATTTAGTTAAGCACATAACTAACTTGGACAAGATAATGCCGGTATAAATTAACGCATAGACCAGTGACGTACCTAGGTACCTAGGACATAATTCATGAAGGTCACATAAAATTTTCAAGTGAATCTAGCTCTTTCATCTGTTACTTGTCGAGATGTGATGTTTGCTTTCTTTTTCGGTTATCCATATGATTTGTGATTATACGAAAAAAACGTAATAGTACTCTTACAACAATTAGATATTAAAACTTATATATCTAGGATGCAAGGGTCATAAAATTTAACTCTCAACTTTTCTTTTTGCAAGCACCTTCGCCCGCGCCGCACATCTAATTTGTCATAAAGAAAATAAACCATATAACCCTCAGATGAATTCATCTGCGATATAACCTCACTCATTTCCAGAAAGTATTTCTTAAAAATCTAATCTAAGCCAAACCTTTACGCCTTCCTTCGCCTTATTTCTACCCAAAGGTTGTCTGGGAGAAATGGCTTTAAGCGATAAGGCCGCCAATTGTAACTTTGTAACTTGTTTATCTCCTTTATGTTTTCTTATGGAGTGAAAAACAAATTATGTCTTATGTCTTTTCACATAATACCATGGTACACAATAAAGAGTATATTGCTTGTCTTGTCTTTGGTTCTGGAATCGTTTGCGATCACCCGCAGTCTCTACCGTCAAAACTATTGACTGAAATCGGAAGCGCATCGAATTCAATTTCAATAGCTAGACGGGAGACATCGTTTTTTTTACTTTTTGTATGTAGGTGTAGAGCTTTTTTATAATTTTTGCTATTAAGTATTGTAGTAATGCTTGGTATGCTTAGTATGCTTGGGGTATCTTTGATGTATTAAATCCGAAATGAGGAGATCCATCGGGGATTTAAAGTAACCGACATAGCCTGCAGAATCAGTAAGCTGAAGTGGCAGTGGGCAGGCCATATTTGTCGCCGACGTGATGGCCGTTGGGGCCGAAGGGCTTTAGAATGGAGTCCACGTACAGCAAAGCGTACTGTAGGCCGACCTCGTGCCCGCTGAACCGGCGACCTCAACGACGTTGTGGGTGGCGGCTGGATGAGGAGGACGGAGGACCGACATGAGTGGCGAAATCTGGGAAAGGCCTATGTCCAGCAGTGGACGAACACGGGCTGATGGATGGGAACAATTATAAAAAAGAGCGCTACATACAAAAAGTAAAAAAAAAACATGTTTATTGAAACAAACAGAGTTTTCATGCTGTATTATAAAATCAAAACCATGTGTAGCACCCCTAAATTGTAAACTGAATCCGTCCCTGTCGTAGGTAACTGGAGCTCCATGTATCACGCATATGTAACCGGATAGCCATTTGTAACGCCCTGTAGGTATATCCAGCATTGCAGTAGTGCTACTGTTATTGGTCTAATGATAGAGTTGTGGCACCCTGTATTTCGGTGGGACATGCATCCTTATTAATTTTGCCGGTGTCGGTGTTATAAATGTCTCTCGCTGGCATTGCCGTAACTAGGATTTGTAGCTGGGGAGAGCTGTAGCAGCTTGTAGAAGTAACAATAATATATCATAAATAAATGATTTTATAAAGCCACAGGAGTAAAATTGTAGACACATTTTCATGAATTAAAATAAAAGCAATATAATTTCATTAAACTTTATATTTCAAAATCTTTGTAATAAAATAAATATTTTGTTGTTCTATAAGATTAGAGTGAATTAAATAAGCACGTAATTAGTAAATAACCCAAAAAGTACTAATGATGAGCTGCTAAGATCTGACCATTTGGATTTTTTTTTCTACAAAGCCTATTTGTTGTTAAAAAATTATAAAAGTAAATAAATAGCCTTTATACATAAATGAGCTTAAATCTTCAGTGGCAAAAGGTCCATGTAATACGATTCCCATCGGCATGTTTGGGAAATGGCATCCATACTACATTTCTTTATTCCGTACTCTTTGCTTTGACAGGGAGTTGAAAAGTACAATTTTTTTACGTTTTCCTTGGTTGCTTTTCTGAGTAAGGAGATTTTTTGTCCGACTTCCCATTTTAAAATGTTCACCCTTCGCCATTGTAAAAGCTTATTTTTATCGGCGTATATAAACCGCCTGAAAATTAGTTGCGTAATATTGTAACGACAAACGACCACAGAAAAATTTAGTTGCAGTTTAGATAATCAGGTAAACAAAATTTTTAAAATCTTAAAAAACATACCAGAATGCCTTAACCTACTTTCTTGTACTTGCAACTTACCACTATATTATAAATACATGTAAAAGTTCTCACGTTTATTCGCCAAAAAACAATCAAAAGCAATTGAGAAACCGAAAACAAATTACCTGCCTGTTTACAAGGGGCATTCGTGTAATGGTACTCAATTTGGTAACATTGCACTTTTTGATCCAAAATGAACTTTAAGCCTTCAACGACAAAGATCAGTTTTCTCTGAAGGGCATGGAGTAGGGTAATCTTGAGAATGTTAAAAATTACATACTATATGGTACAAGATGTTACACTTTCATTGTAATAAACTAAGAGGCGGATATCCATGAGTACAATAATTAGTAATTAAAAAAACGTGCGCAACTCGTATCTCTCATCTGATAGTGGCAAAGAGAATGTAATTTAGGACAAAGAGTATGTAATCTTAGAACATAAACACCTTTGACATGTTGTTTGAGTTGTTGGGTACTTGTATATAGGGTTAGATTTCAGGTGGGTTTGGATGGCCAAATCCGAAATTTTAAGGCATAGCGAAAAATGCTCAAAGGAGTCTCGGGACCGATTTTTAAGAAAACCAAAAGTGTGTCCTTAGATTTGCACCAAAAAATTCTTTTTGGCTGACGACGTCCCCAAGAGGGTTAAAATATAGATCAAGAAAACATTTTATTTTTATTATTTATGTTATAATACTTATAAGTGTATATTTTAATTCAAAATAAAAGCTAACGTATACTTAGTCGAAATATAGCTAAGATATTTATAAATATTTTTTGGTTAATGCATGATGTTCCTTCTATTAAGTAATAAACTGAACTGAAGCCTCCATTAGAATAGATTTTGTTTGAACAGTTAATTAAATTGTAAAAGAGCTTCGTAAAATAAATTTTTCGTCACAACATAACATATTAGATTAGAAAGTCATCTAAATAGTCGAACACTCGAGCATACGCAGTTTCCCCGGAGTGTTTCGTCCCTTAAACCTCAACGAGTAAGAACTTTACACTAAATCCCAAAAACTACACATGCTAGACTTACCCTTTCTCCTGTAAGCGCAAGTCAATTTCGTCTCTCAGAGCATGCTTTTCAGTAGGCGTAGATAAGAGTATTAACATGTTTCTTTATCAATGTCAAGATTAAATCTAATATGTAATATGATATCCATTTGATACTTTACATTACAATATCAGTATTCTTTCTACTCTACAGCGTGCGGTGTTTTGTTACAAGTTAGACAAAAAGATATTGAAAAAAATTGTGATTGTTATTATTTGGTCGTATAAAAAGGCAGTGATTCGACAAGTTACATATAATAAAGAACGGCGTAATAGTTAATCTATTTAACATGCAAATCAGTGTGAAAGTGGTTTTAAAATGAAATAATCCAATTTTCATGTGATGGTAGTTGGTTTAGGATTAATTAATCATTTTGTTCGTCAAATTACGGTGGGTTTTTATATAATAAAAGGCTGCGCTTTCACACATAGTCATTAATCAAATTTAATAACTTATACAAATAGCACTTAATAAATCAGACGGCTTTTTAACGTGAAACGGATTATGATGCGGCTCCCTTGTTAAGGTGAAGTGGGCATTGGAAAAATATGCTGTGAGAGTGCAGGACGAACTTATCTACAGTCGAGCGCGAGTGAGCAAGTTAGACATAGTATAATTTTAATAAAAAAGAACATCAAAAGTCAAAAAGATGGAGCAGTGTACAAAAAATATTCGTATCAATTTTTGTAATATACGATTCACATTACAGACATAAAACGTGATACATAAATGAAATTTTCAGAGCTTTCTTAAGGTTTTTTTTCCTATGAGGTGAAAGATTCAAATCATAATTTTAAGATGGTCAAAAGATTTCTCACATCTTCGAGAACTATATGTATTTTTTTCAGTTCTGTTTTCTGAAAGACGTGTACAAAGTTGCATTTCCCAACGCCACCTTCGCCCAAACTGGGGGCAGGCACGTATCAGACTTTTGTTTCGGGGGGGATATTCATTGATACAACAATGTTGATTGCGAAAGAAACCTGTGTAATCTAATCACTGTTGTACTATAATATTATTAAGTATCAATCAAATTATCGTACCTATATTTTTTATTAAAACATACTCTAACGTACTTTACAGTGGTTATGAATGTGTATGTCACGCCAATTTCGGGGGGGATAAATCCCACCTATCCCGCCCCTGGATACGTGCTTGGGGGGTTCCCTAGGGAAGATTTAGTTGCATGGACCATCAATCATCCATCACGCTCTGTCTTAGGCAGTGGCAGGGCAGGGGCAGTTTAAACTTGAGTGAAAAGACTAGTTTTATATACAAGGTCCATCCATCCATCCATCAGCCTGTTTCGTCCACTGCTGGACATAGGCCTTTCCTAGATTTGACCAATATCGGTCGGTCCCTCTGGAAGAAAGATGACAGGTATACAAGGTGACATTAATTTATGCAACTCAATTCATATTGAAGATTCGATAAGTAGTCGGTATCGAAGACCTTAATTGTTTTTTTTTCTTGTTCCCTAAAAATGCAAGCCCAGCCCCGATTCAATACTAAGGTAAGGCAAAATTAAATTTTCCAAATTTCGCATCATTTCGCATTTCACAATCCGTTATACTGATGATCACTTACCAAGCCTCCATTATGAATTCCACTTGTATTCAAGAAAGTCTGAAATCTACGAAACTGTTGCTCAGTTTCCTTCTTCATTTGCAGGCAAGTGACGCATCGTGTTTTACATTTTAAAACCCTTTCAAATGAATTCTACCAAGAGGCTTATACTACTTGGCCAATCTAAAAAGACCCCTATTATCAGTGTCCTAGAAACCACCAGCTAACTCGCGATACTGTAAATTTTTTGTGGTTCTGTATGTAGTACAAACGTGTTATGTTATGAAGATAAGGAATTAGCGCGCTTCTACGAACGCTTACATGTTTTCTGTATTAACTACCATATTATTTGTTTTGATTTTATTACACCGTTTTTTAGGTCAAAAGATAAACAAGCGCCACAAAAAAAAGATTTAAATTTAAATTTTTATTTTAAAGTATTTTATAATTAAATACAGGAGGATAAAGAGATAATCTATTAATTTCGTTTCGTTTTTTAATATTATTTAACTCAATTTTGGCCTGATTAATCAGACTTTCTCTTGTCGTGTAGGTACCTTCTACCTCTTTACACTGTTGTATATAAATATAATGACGATTGAATAAAAAGACATAACCTTGCCAAATTTCATCAGTCGAATAAAAGAAAATTTCATTATACAGGATGCAAATAGAGTGCGACCAATAAATAAAACCACATACTCTACTGATCATACCATATAAAGTTTCGAAAAAAAAAACCGCTCAAATTTCTTAAAAGAAAAAGATATTCTACTGTAACTCAAAGACTTTATCTCGTAGGAGGAAGGTCTATTTTAGAACGCTGCTCCGGAACAGCTGTTTCAAGGACGACGCTCTCTCTAAACTCGCCCTTATGTCAGTGCGTTAGGGTTCACGCATTTTTGTTTGGAACTCAATTATTTCCCAAACTAAGGGTGGGCGCGGGGCGGGTATGATCCTTGGGAAAAATGGTTTAGTAGAGTCGGTAGAATATGTGGTTTTCATTTAATGGTAGCAGTCTATCTTACACCCGGTACCTACGAATATGGTGTGAAGTATGATATGTATTTTTTTTATATATATTCACATACTTTTAAATAAAAAGCCATTAATACGAGGCTACCTACATTGCAGAGATTTGCATAAATATGCCAAGTCAACTACATATGTATACGCAATCAATATAAAACTTAAATATATTGTTTTCATTATCTTTGGGTTGCAAAGCCAGTTACTTAATAGGATAATTATCACTCAATAGATTTAATTATTGATAATGATGCTTTTTGGAGTGATTTTTAATTTTTCCCTAATGCAGCTTATATCTCAAAATTTCAGTAAGAAAACATAGTTTATTAAAATTTGCATAGAAAATAAATAACCTGAATAAATTTCAATTTAGAATTGTAATTTTTCTTTATACGCCCTCTTAATGTTATATCTATATTATCATTCGAAACCACCGACCTATAGACATTTAGGTCGTTGTTATAAACTTTTTAATAATCGGAAGTCGCTGATTTGACGTTGGATAAAGGAAATCTATACTAAATAAAGTACCTAGTAAAAAAGTCGTGTCTGTATATTGATTATTTTTACGAAATTTTCAATGAAATGGTTTATTAGAATAGTACAGAGACAAAACTACAATTAAAAAAAAACGGTCTGTCTGTCTGTATTTATGTTTCGTTTTAACTCTAAAACCACTCAATGGATGTGGATGCGTTTGAATACCGACGCCCTAGCCGCGAAACGCGATAATATACGAGTAAGTACTAGCGAATTAAGGCAACAACTAGTTTTGGTGATCTTGGTGCGTACGTCACACTTTCTCATACGACTCGTCCATACAGATCTCTCTGTCGTTCGAGGTCCTCTTCAAGCTGCGAACAAGCTCAAATGTAACTTAATAAACAATTGTAATTACTGAAATTCTTCAATAATAATCAAGGGAACAAACATTCATTTGTAATTATATCTTCAATTTGACTCAGTTTCAATTTGTTTCTTTGTATATTAATAAATGTTATGAATTAAATTAATCTTGATAAATTAAATCGGATCTAAGTCTTAAATTGCCTTAATTTGGGACTATTTTAGTGTTTACTTAACTGAAGTTTTGACAAAAAATTAAAATACAAATCAAGGCACAAGCCAGATATTCTGCAGTTAAACAATTTTTTTTAATACACTTGCTCAAAATATGATGTATTACGTGCCTGTTTAGCCTGTGTAAAATTACACATTTCGCACTAGTTTTTTTTTTGTTTTTACTACTGCCGCCATCTAGGGGAAACTGGCGACATAATTTAGTAAGCAGTCGAGAAACCTTGTTTTACTTGTCGTTTTGTTGGTGTTTCTGTAAGTAGCCGGATACACTAAAAACTGTTTGAGATGAGTATTTTCAAATTTTTATATTATTATTAAATATATTATAATATGTTAAATTGTAAAAGATGTTTTAAGAATTCAAAACGATTCAAGACGTCATAATTAATATTCTATTGGTTCTATCTTAGAACTTATTATTAAAAATATTTTAGAAAGAGACATTGGTCTTTGTATTAAATATTGGCGCCAACCAGACACTGCGTTTTCTTCTGTCCACTTGTATCTGTTTTGATTTGCAACAAAATTGCTTTTATTTCGTCTCGGCAAAAAAGTCCGTTGTTACTTGAAATATCAACCATTTCGCACTAGCATAAAATGTACAATTTTTTTTTTTCATATAGTTTCTGAATTAAACCTGCCTTTAATTATGGCTTTCAAGGTCACTAGCGGACCTCTACGTGAAAATTTACAGAAAGAGCGAGATGCTATTTATAAGGTGGTCAAATTTATACTGAAGACTCGGTATAAAGGTCGGTTAATAGTCGGTGCCAGAATTTCATAAGGCGTAATTACCGTCACCTGTAATCGCAAGCCCAGACAACGCTGTAGAAATTAAACATTTCATTGATACATATGATCACTAACCAAGCCTCGAGTATTAATTTAGCTGTATACATTAAGAGCCCGGTCCGCGACGACGACAACTTTGATGCAAAGCAATATGTTCAATATTTTTCTGGCCTTTATCGCGATGTTTTTGGAAAAACTAGGGACATACACCACTTCATGTTGGACGTCTAAATAAAGAACTAGAATTTATTTATTTGAATTGTTTCTCTTTTGCGAGTTATTTTGGTACTTACGAGCCCGCTCCAAATCGTTTTCCAAAATAACACGCAAAGGAGAAACAATTGACTCAAACAAATTTTACGTCTTCATTTAGATTGCCAATATGGACTGGTGTATGTCTCTGATTTTTACAAAAATATCGCGCTAATGACAAGAAAATTAATTAAAATAATTATTCGCATCAAACGGACGAAAAATACGGAGCGGGTTCTTAAATGTCACCTTGTATTGAGACGGATTTTGTTTTCGTTTTCTCGGCGTCGTCGCTGTGATAAGGGCGTTAATAAAATAACGGTTTTGTTTTTATATGTTGGTAGCTCTGAGCAGACACATTTCGTCAAATCCACATGACTTCGGTGTTGCTATTATCAACATCATTCATCATTCGATATTATCCATCGCTGTATTATCAATGTTTCTCTCAAGAGGCTCTAATCTTTTATCAATGTCAATA
The DNA here is from genome assembly GCA_910592155.1 of Ypsolopha scabrella. NCBI lineage: Eukaryota > Metazoa > Arthropoda > Insecta > Lepidoptera > Ypsolophidae > Ypsolopha > Ypsolopha scabrella. The sequence goes on along the minus strand of OU342968.1, from coordinate 7,522,647 downwards.
ATCCTTCAATCAAGGTAAACACCGATAAAGAATATAACTGGACCTGAAAAATTTTCATCTATGTAAATTCTTCTAACTTGTGAACATCATTGCTATAAGATTTGTGAAATTTCGCTTAGAGAAAAATGTTGCTGTATCTATTATCATCTGTTCATTATTCTGCAATCATTTGACTTGTAAATGAAAAACAATTAATCATTTTCACACTTCATTATTCTTAAATTTTTTCAGTGTCTTACTATAAATAAATTTTCTATTCAACTGTGGATCTATTATTCAAATTTGATTTGCTTTTCACACTGAAAACCACAAGGAAATTATTGCTTTGTTCACGTATGAACTAAATTACAACTTCAATCAAATGAAGCAATTGTGTCTAGAAAAGATAGGCCACTTCAGCGCTGACTGCTTCCAATATAAGTAGCTTCTTTGTTAGGTAAGTATTATAAGTATTTTGGCATATTTTATGTCTAGGTTTTTCCTTGAGGATGGTCGTCATGAGCGCAGCAACTCAAATGTCAGCGTGACCAAATGTTTTATTCTGCTATACGTGCACGCTCGATGAAACTTCCGAGGGCAATACAATTGCACCGATGTTGTTGCAGGCATAAAATTTAAAATTTGCATCAGAAGAAACAAAATTTTGGAAATACTTTGAAGGTTTCGAAACATGAAATTAGATTAGTATTAATATTTTGATTTTATCAAAGACATTCGGTTATACCAACTTTTGGTGAAAACCGAAATTTAGGGTTTTTAGGGGTTTGTTGTTGATTTTGTGATTTTTAGTTTCAATTTGGCGTAGATTCAGCCTAAAGTATTATAAAAACATTCTATAGACACCTGACAATTTTCTATTTGCGTTTATATGGAGGTTTGCGCGTGATAACTGTCCTTGAATACTTAACATATGCCAAATAATATAAAGCTGGTATTCAGCGAGTGAAGAACGTTGTGGTGTGGGTGGCAGCTGGATGAGAAGGACGGAGCACCGCCAAGAGTGACGAAATTTGAAAAAGGCTTATGTCCACCAGTGGACGAACACGGGCTAATGCATGGATGGATTCAGCGAATATGTCAGGAGGCATTTTTCAAACGTGGTCAAATCCAGGAAAGACAGCGTTTGTCTTAAATGGGTCTTTGTTGAGAATGTGTTCGATATACGTGTCGGTTTTGGACTTGACCACTTTTGGAATATACCTCCTATAGCACTTCACAAGATTTTCTTATCGTATAACATTGGAAACACTAAGAAATAACATCTAACTCTATAAATAGCTGAAGTACGGTATCACATTTTTTTGTAGGTCTGCCTTTATCAACGCAACCTCTTCACAATCTTATTTTTATTTCACGTGCAGAGTGCAGATGACACGATAACAACACGCTAGCTGTTCAATTATAACCTCTATGACATCGTAATAAGAGTTGCTCTCGGATAATTTGGTGCGTTTGCGTCCAGTCTTTGGAAGATAAGCGTTTCAGAATTCAATGTCATCTATTATAACCTTGAATAACTGCACGACGATGCCCCATTTCACACAAAAAAAAAACAATGATAAAATGCAGAATTGTGGGAAAATTTACTGGACTGTAATAGCATTGTTTCTCAAACAATTAAGTTGTAAGACGGTGTCAAAAAATTCTGTAATCTAATTAATTATTTATTATAATTACCAACATATTAACACAACGTGTTGGTGAAAAAACGTGCGAAATTTGTTCGTTTCGTTGATATCTTTTGTCAGCAAAGTTTAAAAACAAGTTTTACTTATGTTGTGTATGGCAAAAAAATTGAGTTGGACTCCATTAAAGCACACGCTTGTTAATAGAATAACAGTTTCGCCGGGAACTGGCATGGCAATATTATACCTGAACACATAAATACACGCGAGGGAATAATATGGACAAGGCAATAATATTTTCCTCTGTAACCTTATCTTATTTTACAAGGCCCGGTCGCGCTTCATATCAATCCTTCTTCAAAGAAATGTTTTTTTTTTATATAGAACACAGGTACACCATAAATACACTTAATCACTATACATAGCCTGACATTAATTTATACAGCCAAATTTACACTAAAGACTAGTAAGTAAGTAGTCGACTATCAAGGTTTGATGATCCTTTCTGGGAAATTCTAAAATAATTTTTCTGCTACTCCTACAAACGCAGGCCCAGCCCCAATTATAGTAGTATATGGATAATAAACGTTTTATTTTTCAAATTTCGCAAAATATGTTATTAATCCGTAATACGGATCACTTACTGAGCCTCCAGTGTGAATTTGGCTGCATGTCACCTTGTAATAAAAATAAGTAAATAAAAAGAATGTTAGGGAAAAAATACAGGAATAAATAATTAATATTATGTAATGCGATAAATGCAAGGTTAATACATACATAAATAAGATGTAAATAATATAAATACCTTTATAAATACCTATTTCGCCACTTCGATTAGTCTTGCTAAGAAGAAGGACAAGAAACTTCGCAAGATCATGTCTTTCCAACTGTTATTGAAGATTCATTACAAAAAAGGTTAACAGCCTTTTGTACGATTTTCAGATAAGAAGAGCTAAACCTCACCGGCCTCACGATTAGATTCATGCTATCTTTACATTTGTCTTGATATAAAATAATACCAATATAAAAAAAACACAGCATCAATTTTACATGTTTAGAAATTAAAAATAGGGTAACCTTTCGTTATGCAGCCAAATTCACACTGAAGACTCGCTAAATGATACCAACCCTTTTTTGGAAACTTCTAAATATTTTTTTCCTGTTTACCTTCAAATGCAAATCCAGCTCCGAGTCAGTCAGTATGTAATAATAATAATGTACCTATGGAAAGTCAAAAATTAATTTTTCAAATAACGCTATACCTGTTATTGATCCGTGATACTGATCACTTACCAAGCCTCCAGGATGAAGTTGGCTGTATAAATAAATGTCATCTTGTAAAACATGAAAAATATAAAAATTTCAAGCAGATATATGAACTGTACGACTGTATTGATATTACAAATTATTTTAAAAGCATAAGAAAATATGAAAATAGTTTATACCTAACTAAATTAATATAAAAATAAAACTAAATAATCCTAAAAACTTAAACAAACTAATACCTAGAAATAAAAATATTATAAGTAAACTAAGCTAAGTAAAACTATAAAATATCTAATATACCTATGAAATCAAATTTCTATAACAATCAGAACAAAGTCGCCAGGTGGAAAAATATCAACAAACAAATTGTTGATATGTTTTTATACAGACAACGACTTCATTAATTAATTCTGATTCACTAAACTGACAACAGTTTATCTTATCACCTTTAATAACGGGTTCTACATTTACTACAATAAAACAGTGATAAGATTATTTATGGTCAGTTGGGAATTGACTTTCACATAGAAATGTACCAACATTTTGAGTATTTTTGAGCAACTTTGTAGATGATGAAAAAGTTTCAAAGTACAAAAAAATCTAGTGAAGGGATTGAAAAACAATAGGTAAGATAGTATAATAAAATGACTTTACTAAGAAGTAGAGTTTTTTGGAGTATAACAGCACCGGACCCCTTTAAGAGTTCAAGTTCAATTTAGGTATAAAAATACGTAAATTAATATTGCAAATTATATTAATACATCCTTAAGTTCAATCAAATATAAAAATAGGTAATAAAAGAAATTTATACGAAGTAACAAGAGAGAAAAATATAGGAAATTTTCCCCAGGACAATGGAATTTTCTCCAAGACAAACCATAAAAAATTTTTAAATTAAAAAAAATAATTCAAGCATTTATCGTCTTTCATTATCTTAAAAACTATTGAACGGATAAAATATTCAGTACTTTTCGAATACCTTAGTACTTAGTACTTTTAGAATAAACAAAATACAACCGTCCAAAAATTTGCCACTTAGCGGCGTAGGTTCTATCATTTTGTTGTTGTTTTATTGAGTAAGCGACTAGACAAACGTATTGTACACTTAACCCTGGCGGACGAATTCGCGTGCAATAGCTTGCTATTTAATTGTAAATATCTTGCCAAACGCCAAAACGACCAAATAGTAACAATAAGGTGTGAAAAAAATGTTTATTATACACCTAAGTAAATTCAGTAGGTACAGAGTCTAACCATAAAAATATGGTGTCTTCATAAAGAGAAGTGTTGACTGTGAAACGGGAAAATGTCAGACAACTTAGATGAAATTGTTAAACTCTATCAGAAGGATGTACTCCCGGGACATGAGCCGCTAAATTTTGGTTTGTATTTGGGTTCAAAATTATGGTGGTTTCATCATTATCACTACATCTTCTTCACCGCATCATTATCATCATCGTCATAATGCAAAGATGTATGATGAATGTATACCGATGTTTTTCAAACACAATACCTACTTTTAAGTAATTTTTCGTATTTTTTTCCAGGATCCTCGAATATAATTCGGCCCCTTCGTACAGTTTTGCTCATTTGTGTTTAGTGATTGCGACAGTCATTGTAATATGTCGTTAACGTATGATACTGAAAATTAGGCAAAAAAAACGTTTCGACCTTAACGCCAAGTGTATCAATCTGCGTGGCTTGGACATAATAGAGACATCATCAATAATCATCATATCTCTGCCAAAACACTCATTCACTTAATTATAGCGAAATCCATCGCTTCTGGCTGGATGGATACTCCAAACATTACATAGAGTGCATTACAAACTAGAAAAGATCAATTGGAAACAAATCCTAAGTCAAGTCACCGTCAACACTGACGATTATTACGTCCAAAGTGGTGAGATGATCCATATCGCCCCAGCGTTCCACCGTCTGAAATTTATTTATATTTTTTCTCTAGTTTAAAATGCTTACCAAATAATGTTCTCTCTGTACAGGTTGAAAATGAACACTCTAGCTTTATTGAAATCTATGAATCAGAATCCTATCCTACTTATCCTATTATAAATGCGAAAGTTTGTGTGTGTGTGTGTGTGTGTGTGTGTGGGTGTGTGTGTGTGTATGTTTGTTACTCTTTCACGCTGAAACGGCTGAACGGATTTGGAAGAAATTTAGAATGGATATAGCTTATACCCTAACTTAACACATAGGCTACTTTTTATCCCGCAAAAATGCATGGTTCTTGTAGGATAAATCATATCTTTGAAAAATCTGGTGTCTAATTAGCGCGGTCCTTAATCGTTTGTGGGGAAATAAGACAATCCTCTGTTTTTCATACATCAGGTGTCTAATTAGCGCGGTCCTTTAACGTTATCGTGGAAATAAAGACAAAAGCTGTGTTATTTCATACATATTAATTGTAAACCAAAATATAAATCCTAGATAGATGAAAAAACCGGCCAAGTGCGAGTCGGACTCGCGCACGAAGGGTTCCGCACCATCCCACTAATATTATAAATACGAAAGTCTGTGTGTGTGTGTGTGTATGTGTGTTACTCTTTCACGCTGAAACGGCTGGACGGACTTGGATGAAACTTAAGTATAATGGATATAGCTTATACCCTAACTTAACACATAGGCTACTTTTTATCCCGAAAAAAAGTATGTCGTTAAGCCGAATAACACGTGGGTGGAGCCGCGGGCAAAAGCTATCACTAATAAAACGAACACAAAACCGTAAAAAAAAGTTTTTTTTCCAAATTTTGAATGAATGGCCAACCTACAAAACGGACTTGTGATTGACAATAGACCGTACATATTCCCGGCGGTAAATAATGCACATAGGCTATGTACACATAGGTTTTATGGAGCGTCGTCTCTGTCACCGGAATATTAGTCTTTGGCGGACGATAACTTTTTTTTTAAATGTGAATCATGACAAAGGTAACAAAACATGTATTTTTTATTTCGAACATAGAACATATTCCATTGTTATAGCTAGTGGGTTCATTTTCAACCGGTATACTGTATTTTTTTTCTTGCTTATCTTTTCTGAGAATAATACCTTTACCTATTGTTGTAAATTATAGGTAGGTATTTATTGATTTATCACCAATCTGCTCGTGACGTGACAATTGTGAATACAAATTTATTTTATCATCTATCGATCGTGGGAAATGGGAAGGTAATAGAAGTATTCTTTGAAGTGATATTTCTTATCGTGTAATCATTTAAATTGCGTTTTTGTAATAGAGCCACACCCAGTGATATTTCCGCGTGTCGCCATATTAGTTGATTTTAAGTGCCGTCTAAAATAAAATAATCAGTAAATAATAGTAAATAATGAGTGAAGTAGTATTAGTAGCGAATGAATATTCAATAATAGATATTAATATTATGTAGGTAGTAAATAAATATTCAGTATTCGGTATTTTCACATTTACAAGTGAGAAAGGTATCTACGTTACATTTAATAATTTGGCCAAGTGCGACTGGGATTTGCGCACAAAGGGTTCCGCATCACCCCACAATACGGGCACGGAACCTTAAAAACATTACAGTAAATAACAACAAAATGCATGCCATAGATCAAGGCTCCAAAAATAAGCAGTTAAATGGTAGCGCCCGACACAAAACTTTAGCACCGTCTGCGTACGGAACTCTACTTTTTATTACTTTAGAGTATGTACTATAATCTGAGTATACGTTTAAAACTTGTATATTATTACTCGTACCGTCTTTAAGTAAGAGCCAAAACAAATAATGTTAAAATAATTCAACTTTTTCGAGGTTTCTTGTATGGGGACCCCCATATTTGAATTGTTTTTATATTTGTCGTGGGAGACGTATTCCGTGAAATTTTCATTTCATTAGCATCATAATTGATTTTTAATTGTTGGGCTTTTCTTGCTCTCAGTGCCTCGTTTATCTTAGGTGATGGAAATGTGTATTGTCTGCTTATCCTTCTGGGAGACAGTCGTTAAGTTAATGTATGTAACAATTAAAGTGTATATTCCCTAATTCCAGGGTTGTTCTCAATCCCGGAGTACCCAGAGTACGAGCGGCGCGGGGGAGGCATGTGGTCAGCGGCTCTGGACGCGATCCTCACGACCCTCCGCTACCTGGCGCCGGCGACCTTACTCACGCTCTTCTGGGGACAGCAGAGCTTCCTCTTCAGGTTGCTGAAGCATATCGACTTGGCTATACGGGCTAGTGAGTACTTTTGCCGGTCATTTTGTAGGCTAAGCGGGAATACTTACATACATGGCAAAATTTTCGGCACAATTTAAAAATCCATTTGTCCAACGAAAGCGCTCAGACAGAGCTATTGTGCGGGGCCTGCGGGGTGAGACGCAGGCTACATACAATTTTTGAACAAGCAGTCGGATTCTCGCCCCTCAACTGCGGTAGATTTCATTTAAATTGAAAATCCCATACAATACATTGTGTACCGCCACAGAAGAAATAGATAATAGTACTACGTAGAGAAAATCAAATTTTCAAAGACATAAATAAATAAGTAATCTACATAAATAAAAGCTCAATATAGTATATAAATATCTATTTAAACTTTTGTTAAATATGTGTATAAAATACACATTTTACACATAAACTTTAATCTTTTAAAAAACTATAGAATAATAATACGTAGGTAAAATATAATACGGGGAAAAACATTTAAAAATAAAGCTTACTTAAATTTTACAAAATTATATACATAGGTAACACTAAAAGTTTCCGGAACTGGCCACTTACATAAACAATATTTAAAAATTTATTGCAACATTTGAAAATAGAACTCTTTGGCTGTAGAATGCAGTTTGTTTCATCTGACTGTCTTTTGTTTTTACCTTGTGACGCCATTTAAAAAATTGTGTGTCTGCATCAACATGGATTTAACTCGGGAAAATTTTCGTAGTATGATTTTCTACGATTTTAAGTGTAATTTGACAGCTCAACAGAGCATCGCTCGGCTTGAAACAGCTTTTCGCAATGAAGCACCATGCAAGACGACTGTTTATAGCTGGTTTGCAGAATTCAAGCGTGGTCGTATCAATCTCAGTGACGAATCTCGCGATGGTCGGCCGTCCACCGCTGTGACCAACAAAAACATCGATGCTGTGCGCCGTATGATTGAAACAGACAGGCATGTGACCTACCATGAAATTCGCGCATCCTTAGAAATAGGCATGAGTCAAATACAATCAATCCTACACAAACATTTGGGTGTGAAAAAGCTGTGCTCGCGGTGGATCCCACACAACTTGACCGAGGCTCAAAAAACGGACCGTGTCACTTGGTGCAGTGCCATGCTTACCAGATTCAACGAAGGTGCGTCAAATTTGGTGTGGGACATAGTAACAGGTGACGAAACATGGATTTATTGCTACGATCCCAAAACAAAGCAGCAATCGAGCGTATGGGTCTTTCAAGATGAGCCGAAACCAACCAAAGTGGCGCGCGTGGCAAAAGTGCATCTAAGCGGATGATTGCTTCTTTGTTTAATAAAACTGGACACGTGGCTACTGTTGCTTTAGAGAATCGTCGTACCGTGAATAGTGACTGGTACACGACCATTTGTTTGCCGGAAGTTATTGACGAACTCCGTAAAAATAACCGTAAACGCCGTATCATCCTGCACCACGACAATGCTAGTTCTCACACGGCCAGACAGACAAACGACTTTTTGAAGACGAAAAATGTAGAACTCATGAGTCATCCTGCATACAGTCCCGACCTGGCACCTTGTGACTTTTTTCTGTTCCCAAAAATTAAGAACCAATTACGCGGTCAACGATTTTCATCACCAGAAGAGGCTGTCGAGGAGTATGAAAAACACGTTTCAGAGGTCACCACAGGGGAGTGGCATAGAAGTTTTCAAAACTGGTTTGATCGAATGAAAAAGTGCATAGACGCCAAGGGAGATTATTTTGAAAAACAATAAATTAATTTTGTACCTTTAATAGTATTTTTTCATATTCATTCCGGAAACTTATAGTGCGTCCCACGTACATATGTATATACCTACATAAGAAAAAAATATAAATATGACATAAGTATATGTACCTATACATAATGCAATAAATACAACAAAGATTATAGACAAATTTGATATAAATATATGCCTAACTCCGCCTATTGTGGAGTCTCGCTAAGAAGGGCAAGAAACTTAGCAAGATCATATCTTTTTTATAATTGTTATTTTTTTGCTGCACTTACTGCATTTAATTAAGTATAAGACTATACAAGCAATGCCTTTATTTCTTAGTTACCATAGATGGAGTCTACCCAGTGTATCATTCTCACCCTATTTGTTTGATTAGCATTCTATAGATAGTCATTTCATACAGAATCAGACCGTTTCACACCTAAATGACGTCACGCAAAGGTGTAACATAGACACTTAAAAGGTAAGATTACGACTACTTATTACTCAAGGAAACCAAGCATGTAATTTTTTAAGACAGGAACAACAAATTACATGTCAAAGGCGATTGTTATACGTATCTGACGTCACAAACTGTTCTTCCTTCCAGTAATCTTCTCAAGCGAAGAACAAAAGGAGTCTGTGCTAAAATGGCTGGCGGAAGCAGGGCCGGTCCGAGTGGAACATTTGGACACGGTATGGCGACACGGGTGGGTGCTTTGCGGGGTGCTGGATGCTGCGATGCCAGGCTCCTGCGCTGGCCATCCGCCAACCAGGCAGACCTTGAAGCATGCGCAGACCATCGCAGACCATTATCTTGGTGTTGATCCGGTGAGTCGCTTAGTTACTTGTGGTTCTAAGGTTTCCCAGATTCAGAGGCAGCGGTAGTTCATTCGGTAGCAAACCCCACCGCCATGGACCAATAATATATTGTACTTACGAAAAAGAAACGGTAAAGAAAAAAAGGTTACTTCTATAAATCGGCGATCAACTTGGGACTGCTCAATTGTCAGTGAACAGCGAGTGTACAACTGTTTGGCTGTTCAGTCAATCAGAACACTTGACACAACGACTAGTGAACATGTGTCGAACACTTTTTCGACATATTTCAGACCAAACTCATACTGAATTACTTTTTCTTTACATTTTCAGGTATTTACTCGTCAAGAGCTAGAATCAAACGACTGCCTGAGCAGACATCAAGAATGGAAGTTAGCACAGTATTTGGACCGGATCCGTCAAGCATTGGCCAAACTTCCACCACCAGTCTCAAGGCCAACCTCCCAAAGAACATCGCCAACAGAAGTCACACAATTCACACTGGACTATGTAGCCAAAGGATCAGGATTAACAGCTGCCCAGATTCACAACAAAATGTACTTCAAAATATATCCAACCAGTCAACAATCTTTGGAACCAGGAGAGATAACCATACTCATAAGAGGACCAAAAGACACCTATGGAATGGTTGTCGTTCCCCCGATCTTAGGTAAGGCACAGATGATTCGACAGAAACTGTTAAATCTGCAAAAGAAACCACACTTTACAGAAAATGTGCTGCCGATCACCCAAGGAGCGACGTACCTTCGAACATTCGGACGTAATGATATGAACAGGACATTCCACATACCGAAAACGAAATACGATATCGAAATTGACGTAGAACCGAATGAAGAATGTGCCAGGATCGGTTATTTAGTAAGCCACGAAGGAAGATACGAGATTTCAATCGTGAGTAGGGGCCTCAGTATTGTCGGCTCACCATTTTCTGTAACAGCGTCCCATAATATCATTGGAATACTGGAGAGAGAAAGTTTTTGTCTCGAAGATGGAGAAGAAATCGACATAGTTGACGTAAAGACAGATAGAAAAGTTGTTTTAAGAATTGTCGATTTTGTTACGGAAAAGATGTTGTTAAAAGAAAATGGGGCTTTGGAAAAGATATCCGATGATGAAGTTAACTTATTGATGACAACCGAGAATGTACGAAAGAAGCTGAAAAAATCCGACCTCAGCCTAGAAGATGAACCAGTTCATACTAAAACTGACGAACATATGGCAGCCAAAACCACCCAATTTAAGGAAGCAACAATTAAAGTGATGACTTTAATAAGGACATGCAAGGTGTTCAGTGAAATATTAAACGAAAAAAAACAGAGAATGAAAAAGAAAGAAGAAATTTTTGCTAGACCGCATAGTCGAGCGGGTATTCCAGATGTGGTAAATTCAACGTTTAGCGATTCTTATAAAAACCAATATGACATACAAAAACAAGACGACTACAGTCTCAAATCCAAAAGTATACCTACAGCAACGGTTAAAGACAAAGCTAAATTTTATACTGATATGACAACACTGTTAGTAGATAAACATATGAACAAAGAAAATGTAACCCAAAACATCGATTTTATCAAGACTACTGCAGCAAAAAATCCCTTCTTAGAAGGCATGGTTGAACAGAGTCATATTACTGAAGCAATAATCGAATCACATTTTATTGAAGAAGCCAGTCAACAAAATATTGCTGGAAGTGTAAAACTCGATGATATTCCAATACAAATTTTGATTGAAGAAGATAATGCATCAATATCACCAAACATGAATCCCTTCATCGACCCAGATATGATAGAACGACCGAAAACGCCAGTTCTTAAAATTATTACAGGTGCGGTGCAAAACAGAGAAGATAGTGTATACGTTGACCCAGATACTGAAAGAATAACTGAAGAAATATTACGTAGCAATGAATTTATAAATCCATTATTTATACGTCCCCATCAGGCTTCTATTACTGAAATCCAAGATCCAAAAGCTGATTTCATTATTGGGGCCCCAGTATCTTTGCGACCAATCGTAAATGCACCATCACCTGATCGTATGGATTCTATAATGATTACCTGTAGTGATAACAGCTTCTATAAAGTTGAAAATAATACCGAAAGGGACGAAGAAACCTCAACTTCTGTATTTTCCACACCATTACATACAAGGATCGAACCCAATGCCAATGTTTCATCAACGTTTCACAGTTTAGATTCAAGCATTCAGGAACAAGTTGAAGAGCAAATAATTGCAAATTACGAAAATAATTTGAACCAATGTGAAATCGCAGTGCTAAATGATAACAAAAGATTTGAAGGACCGAAAAGAGACAAAGACATATGGGATTCAGCGTATGTAAGTATTGACGACTTGAACAATTCTCCGGATGGCAACAATAACGAGGAAACGGCCAGTAAATCAAAGTTATCTCTTAATGATGGAACTTTATTGACACGCGAAGAATACATAAACATGGGACCAGCGGAACGGGATTTATGGGAATCGTGTGCGGAATTGAGTGATACTGTACCTAAAATGAATGAAGAGATAAGGGGATGTAGATATGACAAGCGGCTGATATTTACCCCTATATTAGAAGAAAATGACAGAACAAACTCAACGAATCTGAAAACACATGCTAAAAACACAACGAGCAGTGAAAGCGACCTGGTGACAGTGGCATTTGCTGAACTGAACGACATTTTTCAAGAATACACCTCGAACTCTGAACATAGCTCTATTACAACGAGCTACGATGATAAAATTGCTCAAAATACTGAATTAGAGTATGCAATTGAAACAAGCGACATTCGAGTCGAGTCTGCATCTGAAATCGAATCAGATGTGATGAGACCAACGACTATTAAAGAGGAAGGAATGATTTCTGAGGTTCAGACAAATGTCACTGAATCCATTTCAGCAAGTCGGAGCCTTCAAAGAAAACCAGAAGACATAAATAAGTCTCCTGAAAGCAAGTTTAAAGATCATACAGAATTTGGGGAAGATAAGTTCACTAATATTGTTTTGGAGAAAAAAAAATACTGGGATGAAAAAATTCGTGAAATTGAAGAAAATAAATCTGAAGAACCTAAAAGAAAGAGGCTCTTATCAAAAAACTTGCGACACAATGATTCTCTATCGAAACGTAGAGGCAAACAGATTGTCAAGAATTTCCTTATTGCAAGCGAAAGTAGCGATAATACAATAAGTCAAACTATCATTCGACCTATAAAGCAACAACGATCTTACGAAGAAGTGCCAACTGATGCCAAACTTGTAGAAAAATGGAAAAAATACTGGGATGACAAGCTAGGAACTGAAATCGAAGAAAAACAAGTAAAATGTTTCGAGACAGGGCCATATAAAATGAGCAAATCGCCCTCACCACCCGCTATTGAAGCACTTCATCAGAGTGCGAACGATATTATCGAAGTCAAAGAACTAAAATCTGATGATAACAAAATTAATAGTCCATCTTCTCCAGTGAAACAAGAACTCCCAGAAGAAATATTTAAAGCTTTTGAAACTAGTCCTAAAAGATTCTTTGGAACGTCACGAAAGCAGATATTAAACAAAATAGATTCTTTTTTAGGAAAGGCAAGCACCGCAAATGAGTCATCAGCAGATGATAGCGGTGCTAGCCAGGAGAAAGGAATTGTTTCTAGTCGTATATCACTGTTTCACAACATATCACAAGTTGAAGAGTTATCATTAAAAAAGGTTAAAAGTCACTCTATGCATAATATTCATCAATATACAAGCTCTGAGAAAAATCTGTTTCATTCATGGCCTGCTACTTCAAGTGCAGACATAAATAAATCGGATTCCAATACAATATCACCAGATTCAATTCAAGAAGATACAAAACAAACAGAATTTCTGACATCAAATAATGACTTACCATGTTTAAAACACAAAAGGCTCCGGATGAAAAATACATCAATAAATAAGAGTTTAGATGAAACTATGGTAGCACGGCGAGTAAATCAAATTACACCGATAAATAGTCAAGAGACATACGTCCAAAATAAAATAAAAGATATGAACAAACAGGTCGATAAACAGAAAATATTTTCTAAAACTACAAACTTGCGAAAATCTTTAGTAAGTAAATCAGAAATGGATTTATCTCACAAAACCAGTATTGAACAGATTGAAGATGACTTTGACAAATATAAGTCATGTGTCGAGTTACCAAAAATAAATGTAAAGAACTTTATTAATATATATGAAACAGTCACAGAAACAGCAAAAGTAGAATCTAAGCCAACATTGAGAAAATCAATAACGGGTTCGGTAGGATTAATCAACAGTTCGATAGCAAGTAAGTAATTCTGAGAATTGCAGAAAAAATTTTACATAAAAAACAACAAATATAACTCATGTTTTTTTTTGCAGAAGCTGCAATATCTCCAATACACGCAACCAAACTTGAAGATTCTATCGAAACAGACAGCATTGAAGATCTTTCTAATACTAATATGCGAAAAAAACCGCCACCGCTGAAACACTGGGCTAGTAAAACTAAATGTGATGAAAGCCTCAGCAATGGACAAAGTTTTAAATTATTAGGTGAAATACAAAACAAAAAGGTTGGCGATGCCAGTGGAAATCTCAAATTGCAAAAAAAGAATACAAGAGAGAAAATTTATGTAAGCACGTCTGACATTGAATTGGAAATTATAGAGAGTAGCAGTACTCCAGAACGAAATATTCAATCATCACCAGAAAGAGACACAGAAAGCCACCCTGTTGACTACAAATCACGATTTAAAATGGCTAAGCAGTACTTTCAGTCCTTAGAAGAATTGAGGCCAGAAGATAAAATACCAGTAAAACAAAACGAGTGTCAACAACTTCTTTACAACCAATCAACTGAATCTCCTGAAAGCGCCAAGTATAAGAGAAATAAAAAGAAGAATATGAAGAAATCGCACTCAATGCCCTCATCAGAATTCTCTAAGATTTGGACTCAAATACAAGACTCCGAAAACGAAGCTAAATTTGAGAAGATATCTGAGAAATTCAACATAGATGACTTATTTACTGACGTAACGGAGGGTAAACTCAGCCGGCAGGGTAGTTTAAGAGGTATTCCACATAAGAAAGCTGTTCTTGAGGCTTTAAAGTCAATGGAAAACGTGACAGATACCAGAATTAGTTCCTATGAAATAGCTGTTTCGCAGTTGACAGAATTCGCTAAAGAGAATCATATCAAAAACGCTCAGACGTATTTGACTGAATATCCATACTTGCCCACAACAGACCCTGCGAAATACCATTCTAGATTGGATGCGAAGGCATCAGGATTGATTTCCATGAAAGAATTACTTAATAATAAGCCTAGAAGGAACAGCGTACCAGATTTGAGGTTGAATCCTAAGTTTACAGTAGAATTGTAAGCTAAAGATATTGTAATATATGAATTTTGTAGTTGAAAGCTAGTGTAACTTACAGTATTTTCTTGTAACTTAGTATTTAGTTAATACTCAATGTAATTAAGCAAAACTTAAGAGATATTTTATCATCCTTCGCACCTTCCTTCTAAAGCTTGCATATTCTAAATGAAAGTCTTTAAGTCAGTCACGATGCTCTAGTCTAGAATAAACCTTCTCAACACAACCTTGATGCTCTAGTCTAGAACATACCTTTTAACACAACCTTCCTTCCAGAACTGAATGAATTTACGTTGCATCTGCAAAGTATATATTTTTAACAGTTTTTGTATTAATAATTGTATGAATAAAAATATATATTGTAAATTCAAACAGTTGACGGTGAAAATTGACTTCTACCGGAAGTATATAGATAGTTATTGTTTAAAAGTAATTCTGAATAGCCCTGGTAAAATTTCTTTAACCACGATTGTGCCGGAAATCGATTACAAATCAATTGTTATCGAAAATCTAAAACTATACTGGTTTAACATCAATGACTTACTTTATAAAATATCATCAACTTATTTCATGCGAATTTTTTCTATTGACTCCATTTTTATAGAATTAAGTTTGTTGTACAAGAATGTACAGATATTGAATCTTTATCAAATTATTTTAAGTATTTATTTTAAATAAAGTAATAATATTACTCGGTTGTTTTCATTTTTAGGAATGTCATTGTAATAAACAGAGATTTCAGATATAAAAGTTGCGATTTATTCAATCTTCAAATTGTATATAACATTAAAATGAGATCTAATTTTATTTGAAATCCATAATATTTACAGCGAATGCGATATATTTACAATTTCTATACAGAATTTGATCGCTAAAATCATGCAATAGCTCGTAAGATTGTGAGACACTTTACAGTTTGATCTCTAGGCTTGGCTGGAACATAAAATTGGTACTATAAGTACCACTATACCTTGTCCACTCTCGGAAAAATGATGACTGTTCTCTGATTGTACAGATAAAATTACAATAATTCCTTGATATTTTCTTCTATTGACAATAGCCAGACGATTTAGCATCGATAATGGCAAATATCTTAAATATTACAAAATCGTAGACTATTTGGCAGACTGAAGGGCGAAATTTTTGCGCCAAGTTTTTCCCGTTACGTTTCTTTATGCTCAATGTTTAATGGTATCTGTACAGTGGTAAAATTTCTTTAACCACGATTGTGCCGGAAATCGATTACAAATCAATTGTTATCGAAAATCTAAAACTATACTGGTTTAACATCAATGACTTACTTTATAAAATATCATCAACTTATTTCATGCGAATTTTTTCTATTGACTCCATTTTTATAGAATTAAGTTTGTTGTACAAGAATGTACAGATATTGAATCTTTATCAAATTATTTTAAGTATTTATTTTAAATAAAGTAATAATATTACTCGGTTGTTTTCATTTTTAGGAATGTCATTGTAATAAACAGAGATTTCAGATATAAAAGTTGCGATTTATTCAATCTTCAAATTGTATATAACATTAAAATGAGATCTAATTTTATTTGAAATCCATAATATTTACAGCGAATGCGATATATTTACAACTTCTATATAGAATTTGATCGCTAAAATCATGCAATAGCTCGTAAGATTGTGAGACACTTTACAGTTTGATCTCTAGGCTTGGCTGGAACATAAAATTGGTACTATAAGTACCACTATACCTTGTCCACTCTCGGAAAAATGATGACTGTTCTCTGATTGTACAGATAAAATTACAATAATTCCTTGATATTTTCTTCTATTGACAATAGCCAGACGATTTAGCATCGATAATGGCAAATATCTTAAATATTACAAAATCGTAGACTATTTGGCAGACTGAAGGGCGAAATTTTTGCGCCAACTTTTTCCCGTTACGTTGCTTTATGCTCAATGTTTAATGGTATCTGTACAGTGTACATATACAAGGTGACTTTCATATACATAGCCAAATTCATACTGGACACTCGGTAAGTGGTTAGGACCAAGGTTCAATGTGCTTTTCTGTGAAATACGCAAAATAAAATTTACACTTCCTTTACTAATATAGTCGAGGTTAGTTATAGAGGCACAAAAAACCCCGTAAATATTTCGCAAACAGGGTGATTAAACTAACCAATTAGTCTTTAGTATCAATTTGGCTACATAAAGGGAAGTTACCTTACATATGACAAAAAAGATCTGCGATTTTGTACAACTATAGTTAATTCCAAATAGCGTTGAACTAAACATAATCTGAAGTCATATTATTTTTTATCATGCGCAACAATTTCTATACAAAATTCGATGAATTTTTATACTGAAATCTTTTGATAGATATTATTTATATTCAGATCATAAAAACACACATGATATACCAAGTATTAAATACTTTAATTTAAATTTTAGACGTTTAGTTCACTGCTATCTAGAATGAAATATAAATGGCGCAGGCATAAGTTTTTTTTTACAAATCGTTTTATAGCCTAATTTTGTACAAGGGGATCTTTTTCAAGCAATTAGATGCTGGTAAATGTAACGAGTATTCCAGCTACGATATTTTCCATTCCACTGATGATAAGCTTGACGGATAATTCCCCAAAATCCAAGAACATTCAAGAAGTGTTAAGATTAGAAAAAAAAACTTTCTGTCCCTTTACAATCTGTCAATTATTATCATTCCTTAGCCAAAAGATACAACATTAAACATAGAGGTAACATGTACTGTTTAGAGATACGTACAGTCTGTCAAAAAAGTGTTGAAATGAATTTTGAAGAAACTATTTTTATTTCGCCTGGTTACACCAAACAAATAAGTACAAAATCTGTTAAATCGAGTTAACCACGTTGTTATTTCATAAATATATTACCTAAATTATACAAGTACTTGAACGTTTAAAGTCCAATAAAGTTCATTTAAGTTTGATTTTCATTTCAACTCTTTTTGACAGACTTATAGTCCACTATTTTTGTATGAGTTTGAAATTTCAATGTCACCGTAAAGTTTTGGTTTAATTCCTGTCATGAGTTTTTGATCGAAATAAGTATGCAATTAATGGAAGAATACTTAGATAGCGCTACAATTTTTTTTTGTTGACCTCTAAAATTTTAGCAAAAATTTTAATTTAAAAGTCATAAATTATGAGTTTGTACCTTTTCTTTCTGAGTGGGAATTATGGACATGCATTTATTTTCACAAATTCCGTTAAAACTTAATCATGTCAAAAAACTTCTAAAGAAAATTATGCAATGTCTATTTATACATAAGTTCTATTTATATAAGTCTATTTCTAAAACAACCAGCTGATATAAGAGCATAACCTTTGCGATCCTCATTCTCACGTTTTGGTTGAAAGAAACAGACCTATACAAGTAAGCAAAATGTATTGTATCTCGCTTACACATATAGGTTTATCCCTTTTGTCGTTTATTGACTTCGTTGTTAAACCGCAGCTACATCTACTTGACATGTATCTGTACGTATCTCTCCTTTCTTTCCTTGTGTCTGCACTTAAGCCACTCCCTCAGTAAAGGGTCGTTTCTGTCGCCCCTCGCTTCCAGCTGTTGGTAGTACGCTGAACGGATGATCCGGAAAGCATCGACGCAGGAGTATGGAAGTTTCGTCACGGGGTCTATGTAGCGGGCTGGACGTCTGGAAAGAAAAAAAACGTGTTTTTTTAAAACTGGTGGTATTTAATTTTCATTTGGGCTGCTCTGTGCCTCGAAAGAAAAAATATTGACCCTCTCGATTAATACTAATAGGCAAATGAGATAGTCCGGGAGGTACCGTTGCAGATACAAAAGTCATATTAGGCCGGCTGATATTGACATCGATCGTAGATCTTACATGACTGATATGTGAATCGACCGTCAGCTGCTCAAGTAGCGGTAGGTGTGGGTGTGAGAGGTTGCGAAAGTGGTGAAAAAAAAAAATAGTTCGCCGGCTGTAACTTTCTCAAAGATAGTTAACATCATACTGAGCTAAAAAAAAATCGTCAGCTGCATTGTGGTGGGGGGGATGATGCGTCAGCTACTCGCATGAACTTGTAAAAAAACAAGTCAAATAAAGTGATAGTACGCCGCATGAAATTTGACTAGATGATTCTTTAAATAATTAAAAGTACGAAAACAACATTCAGCTGCATGGGTAGCGGTGGGAAAGCCGTCAGCTGACGCAGATTTCGTACTTTTAATTATTTAAAGAATCACCTAGTAAAATTTCATGCGCCGTACTATCACTTTATTTTACGTGTTTTTTTACAAGTTCATGCGAGTAGTTGACGCATCTCGGCAAAAAAGTCAATCGCGACTCTAAATATAAACCTTTTCGCACTTGCATCAAAATGTACTATTTTAATACACCTGCTCAAAATATGATAGATTACGTGCCTGTTTAACGTGCGTAAAATGACATATTTCGCAATTGTACCTTTTGTTTTTACTACTGACGCCATCTTGGGGAAACCGGCCACATCATTTTAGTAAGCATGTAAACTTTTGTTTTACCGGATACACTAAAAACTGTTTAAGAAAGATAAGATTCCTAATAGACCATTTTCCAAAGAAAAAAAATTTTTGCGCATACTTTTTTTTCACCTTTCCATAGAAATTGAGTCAGCTGATTGAACCACTTTGTACTGGGAAGTGAAAAAATTTATTGGAACAAAAAAAAATTTTTCTTTATTCTGATCAGTTAACGAGTAAAATTACTACCTTAAAATTATTTTCATCTATTATTGCAGGACCTTATATATTGTAAGATTAACTTTGACTTGTAGAACGCATACTTTATGTATCTATTTTACAAAATAAATATTTTGAGTTTGATGAGTATTTTCCAAATTTTATATTTTATTATTTAATGTATTTTATGTATGTAAAAGGTTAAAAATTTTAAACTATTTTAGACGTCATAGGTAATTTATATTCTATTTAAACTATCTTAGAAATTATTATTAAAAAGTTATTAGAAGGAGTTAATGGTCTTTGTAATACAGATTGATTGCCGCCAACCAGACTGCGTTTTCTTCTGTCGACTTGTATCTGTTTTGATTTGCAACAAAAAAATATATTATTTCATGTAATTTTTCGCAGGAGTATTAAAGAACGTCGAAAGTGTTGATATTACACGTGCGAAAGTGTTAATATTTCTCGTCCCGACTGTTTTTTGCGTCTCGGCAAAAAATTCAGTCGTGAGTTTAAATATCAGCCTTTTCGCACTAGCATCAAAATGTACTATTTAATGTTTTGTACTGCCCAAAGGGGGTTGAAGTTTAACAAAATGTATGAAAAAAAAAACGCATTTTATATTTTTTTTAGTTAAAGCCTATTTTATGAGCAATTTACAAAAAACGGGTCCTCAAAATTCTGTTGCGTTCTGAGGTCGTCAGATGAAAAAATGTGATAAAAATGCCTTAAATGGGAAATTCTTTTTTTACACTTGTATGTTACAGTTTTTATTGAATTTGAGACATGGAATGAACGAATATTTTCATGATAATTTGTATGTGATGTACCTACTTTATAATATGGCTTTAACTAAAGAATATATTAAAAACGAAATTCTGATTTTTTCATTTCATATTGAAACAGCATCATCTTTTATAAAATAAAAATTGGGAATATAAATATAATTTCGAAAGAATAGTTTTTTCCAAATCCTCGACCGGAGACCATGATTTGAAAAGAGAGACAGATATACTTACTTGGTGACGGCACACAGTTGCTGTCTTTTTCTCTTCGGCTTGGTCTGTGGGAAGGCTTTATTGAAGACCACATCGTTCAGATCGTTCTCAAATGTCACGAGTGTCCTCTCATAGTACGTCACGTCTTTATTTACTATCTTTTTGGGTTTAGTTTCTTCTTTTCTGTAATAGAGGTAACACTGCAATATACTGAACCATTTCATTTCATAGAAAAGGTACATCATACCTACTTTACTCAAATATGAAACAGATGATTTTATTTTCGCTTGGCTATATAGTAAAAGGGTGGTAAAACTGAATCTCGGTGCAAAATGCACATCATAGTAATGTTTTCCTTACTTTTAAATAAAAAGCATGCAAAAATTGCGTTTTAAAGCATTTAGCGGAAATTGGTGTCGATTCGGTGTAACACGAACATGACTTAACTTATTTGACAGGACTAACCTTATTTTAAGCGTCCTGTCCTTGTCTTTTCGATACACAAAGAAAAAGACAGAATGCTTAGATTAGGTTTAATTCTGTCAAATAAGTTAAGTCGTGTTACACCGAATCGACACCATTGATTACTAATAGTAGGGTTCTCGCATTAAAATTATGTTCTTTATGTGCCTTACATTTTGATTACATTCGATTACAACGATAAATACGCTTTTAAGTTTGTTAATCTATTGCAATCAAAACATAAATCATACAATGATAGAATTTGAATGTAAAACCCTAATTATTAGTAATGAATTTCCGCTAATTGCTTTAAAACGCAATTTTTGCATACTTTTTATTCAAAAGTAAGGAAAACAATATTATGATGTGCATTTTGCACCGGGATTCGGTTTTACCACCTTAAGAGGCTATGTAAATTTAATTTTTGTGTCGGATTCAGTGGTAAAGAGAAAAAGATATGTTTTTTTTATTTAATAAAGAATTTGATTATTTGATTCAGGAGTTTTTTCACCTGACATATGAAAATAAACCATGTTTTCTTATTATAGCAATAATTTCAGAAATAAAACTTAAGCCGTTTAGACATAAAATTAATAACTTTAAAGGCTACTTTTTCAAAAATAAAAACTATCGAGTGAAATGTGTCCAATTAGGTAACTGACCTGACAACGGAAAGATAAAGGTCTGAAAAAACACGAGTCAAAATTTTACATTGATCAGATAAGTAGTTGACTCAGCATATACTTTTGGTTTCAGACCAGGACTGTCAACTGAAACTGCCATATTGTGTTTAAAGCAGACTGTCAGGTATTACACACATCGAAAAACGCCAATTTATGCTTGTTTCCTCGATTTATCGAAGGCATTCGACTTGGTTTCTTACGACATCTTATGGCGCAAATTGGAAGTTTTGCAGATGCCAACAGAACTGAGTAATAAAGGGTGTTTTTTTTAGAGGTATAGAACTTTAAGTTGGCAACACTTTTTTAACTGGCGGCCATTTTGTCAGCTGTAAAGTGATTTATGTTTAGTTTGGTTTGGCATTTCAACATGAATAGACTGACGCCTGAACAACGCTTCCAAATTGTGCAAATTTATTTTGAAAATCATGGTTCTGTTCGAAAGACGTATCGCGCATTACGTCCAATTTACGGTTAACATAATCGTCCATCAGAGCAATTAATTCAATTAACTATGAAACGTTTACTCTAAATGATAATACGCATCCACAGAGATGTCGTACAGTGCGTACAGAAGAAGTCATTGCTGCTGTAGAGCGTAGCGTAGAGTAAGACCCGAATCAGTCTATCCGCCACCGTGCACAGGAATTGGATATGTGTCCATCCCCTTTATGGAAGATTTTGCGATTTAACGCCACTTGACTATTTTCTGTGGGGATATGTGAAGTCGCAAGTCTACGCCGATAAGCCCGAAACGATTGACCACTTGGAGGACAACATTCGGGGAGTTATTGCCGATATACGGCCACAAATGTTGGAAAAAGTCATCGAAAATTGGACCTCCAGATTAGACTACGCCCGAGCCAGCCGTGGCGGACATATGCCAGAAGTCATGTTTAAATTATAATGCCAGAAGGTTGTCTTTCGAATAAAATAAATTTCATATCAATAAAAAAAATCATCTTTGTTTTATTCCATTTCAAAGTTCTATACCTCTAAAAAAAACACACTTTATCTTTAAATTCTGGTATCAAAGGCAGATCAATGTTGTGAAATGGTCGAATGCTTTCTCAGAACTGTACGGGTTGGAGTGTGGGGTGAGGCAGGGGGTGTTGTCCTCACCTAAACTCTTCAACCTGTACGCAAATGCACTGTTAGAGGAGCTCAGCGGCACCAGGGTTGGCTGTCATATTGAAAGGATTTGTCTCAATAATATAAGTTACGCCGATGACATGGTGCTACTGAGTGCATCTGTTTGTGGTCTCAACAAGTTGCTGGGCATTTGTGAAAAGTAAGCTACCAGCCGCGGCTTGAAGTATAACGTAAATAAAAGTGAATTCATTGTGTTTCGAGCTGGGAGCAAATGTCCATCTAGTGTTCCACCTATAAAATTGAATGGAGTCCCACTAAAAATGGTGGAACAGTTTAAATATCTGGGGCATATAATAACGTCAGATCTCAAGGACAATGCACATATTGAAAGGGAGCGCAGAGCGTTGTCTGTCAGAGCAAATATGATTGCTCGCAGATTTGTTTGTTGTTCCACTGAAGCTAAGATCACTCTTTTTAGAGCTTATTGTACATCATTTTACACGAGCAGTCAGTGGGTCAATTACACGCAAAGACAGTACAGCGCTCTGCGCGTTCAATATAACAATGCGTTCAGGATGATGATGGGGCTGCCCGGTTCTGCAGTGGGTCGGGAATGTTCGCAGAGGCTCGAGTTGATTGCTTCTACATGACCATGCGCAAAAGGTGCACATCCCTCGTGGGCAGAGTCCGGGGTAGTGCCAGTGGCATCCTGAACATGTTCGCGAGTAGGTTCGACTTTCAGTACATGAATTAATGTACTATGATTCATGTACTGAAAATTTAAATATGTTTATGTAGTTCTATGTTACTAACAATAGGAATTAAGCATACATTTTTATTACTAACATTTTTGTATATACTATGTGTTTTATGACTTTTGTTGGTCGAAATAAATGAATTATTATTATTATTATTATGCACATAAAAACCATGATAGAAATAAATTTCTATATTTTAAATAGAAAGCTAAAGGAGACAAAGGAGATAACAAATTAAATTTATACCATTGCGGTATAGAAAATCAGAAAAGTAAATCTGGACATGAGGAGTGAGGAGCTCTGAACCGGATCGCAGGTCGTGTTGAGAACTGGATAGCTCAATTGGTAGAGCGTTTGCTCGGTAAGCGAGAGGTCCCGGTTCAGAGCTCCTCACGTCCAGATTTACTTTTCTGATTTTATATACCGCAATGATATAAAATTATTATGCACATACATTCTGAAAAACTCATTGGTGGATGCCCGGCCGAGGATCGAACCTGGGTCTCAAGATTGAAAGGCCAGCGTTCTACCGCCTGAGCCACCGCCGCAGTTTTTGGTTTTAGACTGATATTTTTAACATGTGGGCACATTCCAACTGTCGTCTCTCAAACTGGCTTTAGGTACACTAAATACAAACAGAGCAAATAACATAAACTCACTTGGTGACGTCGTCGACTTTGATATCCTCATCGGGTCCTATAACATCCACCTTGATCCTGGTTGTGGTCAGCTGCGGTTCCTCGTGCACTGGGCTGGCACTGACTGGGTCGGCCTTCACCTCCGCCGTCGACACGTCCGCCATTGAGACATCAGCACTGCTCAGGTCTGATGGCGTCAGTAGTTCTGAAACACATTAATGTATCTATCTATACTACCTTATGATAAATTAGTAAAATTCGTGTTTGTACATTTTTGATTGAAAAACACTTGTACTTGTCCACTTATTTATATTATTTCCCTTATCGGTTACGTCATTTAGTGGTCAAATTAAATTGAAAGTAGTTTTTGTATTTTTGTTAAAATATACACGATCTCATAATAGTTTTTAAAGCTTTAAATAGAAAAATACGGTCTAAGAACCTGATATCTCAAAATAGTTTCGGAATAAGCACCGTTTACCTAACACTTTACATACCCAATTGGCGGCCTTATCTCTTAAAGCGATTTCTTCCAGACAATAATATACATCGAGTAACAGTATGTAACATAACGAAAGAGCTGTATCAGGATCGTAGCAGATGGAGATCTGTGGTTGCCTACCCCTCTGGGTGAAGGCATGAGTATATGTTTTACTAGCTTTTGCCCACGGCTAGGCCCGCGTGTTATTCGGTTTAACGACATTGTTTTTTCCGGGATAAAAAGTAGCCTATGTGTTAAGTTAGGGTATAAGCTATATCCATTCTAAATTCCATCTAAATCCGTTCAGCCGTTTCAGCGTGAAAGAGTAACAAACATACACACACACACACACACACAAACTTTAGCATTTATAATATTAATGTGATATTGTGATGTGATAGTAACTTACCATCTTCATTTTTGATGATTTCACTAAGACTGGTGTCGGCCGGTAGTAAACTGGACATTCTGTTTGGTCGGACATCTTCCGCTACGGCAAACGAGTGATATCTGTAAAATATAAAAAAATCTCTCTTGCTCAAGTGCTTGGGTATAATTAATATGGACTATGGATTTTATAGGTGGTAGAGCTGATGCCGGGCTCGACTGTGGAGGTACCACCATCTTACTCGCAAATCCTCCCGAAGTTATTCGGGGGAGAGTAAGAGAACAGCTCTCAGGCAAAACCAGGCGGCCCACCATAGCCTGGGACCGATGGATGGCGGTATATCCATCCCCAATTGCCGAGCCTTATATAAAACAGACTGGTGACGGGCAGCGGCGTCACTGGTGCTAGGGTTTCGGCACCGCACTCACCAACCCGCCTGCCCAGCGTGTGTGAGTATGGTCATTTCTTCCAGGAGGACCGCCAAGCGTGGCGAAATCCTGGAAAGGCCTATGTCCAGCAGTGGACGAAACAGGCTGATGGATGGATGGATAGATGGATATTGTATAGTAGTTTAATGATAGTTTTCATTGCAGGAGGCCTCGCATGGTGCAACTTTAACACCATTTTAAACATAATTTGACAGTAAATTCCATATATTTAGTGTCAAATGATGATTAAAAGTCTGTTAAAGTGGCACCATGCGAGGCCTGCAGATGGCAAAACATGGTAGATGGTAAAATACAACTGTATTTTTCAGATGTGGATGATGCTTCACCAAGTGCCGACAATCGCAAGTATTCAATTCATACAACGCAACAGCAGTCAATATAAATGCTGTCAATCACTCGCTTTCCATGTGATAAATACAAGGTGACTTCAATTTATGCAGCCAAATTCTTACTGAAGCCTCGGTAAGTGCTCAGTAACAAGGTACGATGGCCCTTTTTGTGAAATTCGTTAATTATTATTTTCGTGTTTCTTACAAACGCAAGCCCAGCCCCGACTCAATTACTATGGGACGTCAAGATTTTATTTTGCGTAATTAGCAGAAAGTGTTATCGATCCGTGTTACTGATCACTTACCAAGCCTCGAGTATGAGTTTGGCTGTATAAATAAAAGTCACCTTATACAAGGTGACATTCATTTATACAGCTAAATTCATACTGTAGGCTTGGTAAGTGAGCAGTATGATTTTCGCAAATTAAAATATTAATCTCACATAGTAGTTGACTTGGAGCTGGGCTCGCGTCTGTAGGTAAAAGGAAAATGATAATTTTCGAATTTCCCAAAATGGTTCATCGAACCTTGATACCGACTGCTTACTGAGTCTTCAGTATGAATATGACTGGATAAATAAATATCACCTGATATGTCGAGTGCGCGGTTGGTCTGATGTTGGTATGATAATGGTATAGCAAGAACGAGAAGCTATTTTCAATCCCAAGGTCAAACTCAAACTCAAACTCAAACTCAAATCATTTATTGCAATGTCACAAGTTTAGGGGATCTTATTATTTATAAAAGTACAGGTGACGCCCTGTTGGGGCATAGCAATCATGAGAGGGCAACTGGTTGCCTTTTAAGTACATAATGTTAAAGATTATTCCTAGGTCAAGTAAGTTAGTACTAGTTAGCATAATCATTTAGTTAAATCTATGTTAAATTTGTTAGTATTGTTATATTTTATTCAATTTTAATTAATTATTCACAAGAATATTACAATTTATTACAAATTTATTCAGTCATTTAGAAGAGCTATTGAAGTATTGATTTTGTATCGTCATTAAAATATTCAGTTAAATTGTAATAGCATTTCTTTATGAGGAATTTTTTTAGGTTACTAATAAACAAAGTGTTTTTTTCTATATTTTTTAGGTAGTTTGGCAGATGATTGTATATTTTACTCAGCATGTGATGGGGACTGGTTGACACTAGTTTCATGGTTGTTAGTGGTATATCTATTTGATTTTTATTTCGATTGTTTCGTTTATTGTTCACCTTAAAAGAGTATAAATCAGTGTTCTTTCTGACAAATTTACAGGACTCCAATATGTAAATACATACTAGGGTCAATATTTGATGCTTGACAAAATAGGGTCTACAAGAGGTCATTTGCTCAATGTTTGTAAGAATTCTGATGCATTTTTTCTGTAGTCGGAATACTTCATCAATCTCACAACTGTTTCCCCAAATCACGATTCCGTAAGACAACCTAGAATGTGCATACGCATAATAAGCCGTAAGGGTAGTATCGAAGTCAGTAGCTCGTTTTAATTGATAAAGAGCGTAAGTAAAAGAGGAGAGTTTTTTTTTTTCAGGTTCTGAATGTGTGGTTTCCATGTCATATTTGTATCTAAGTCAATTCCTAATAGGGTTGTAGTATGTACTGATTCTAATACAGTATTTTCGTAGGTATATGATAATTGTAGGGGTGTTTTTTGATAGGGTTTGAATTGAATTAATTTCGTTTTCGTCAAATTGAGTTCTAAGTTGTATTTTTTAAGTATGTCAAAGATTGTGTCTAAAGTAAGATTTAATTTGTCATTTAATTCATTAATATTTGAGCATGGTATGAGGATGGAAAGGTCGTCAGCAAAAAAAATGCATTCTTCCGTTATTTTGTTGGGGAAATTGTTAATATAGATAAGAAAAAGCACACATCCTAGGACGCTACCTTGGGGGATGGAGCCGTTTGTCACGACTCTATCAGACCTAATAAATTTAATTTTCCCCGAGTTAAAGTCCGTATTTTTTATCTCTACACATTGTGGGCGATTTTCGAGGTACGATCTAAACCACTTATGTGCAATTCCTCTTATTCCTGCACCATATAGCGTCTCCAGTAGAGTCGCGTGACAGACTCTATCGTATGCCTTGCTCAAGTCTATAAGGAGGCCAACCGCGTATTTTTTGTTGTTTAATGCTTCGTAAATCTTTTGTGTATATCTATAGATCGCTAAGGTGGTGGAGCGGTTTGATCTGAAGCCGAATTGATTTTCGTGCAGGATTTTATATTTTTCCAAAAAAATATTTATGCGTTTGACCATAGCTGTCTCAAAAATTTTTGCTGATGTTGTCAACAATACTATAGGGCGATAATTGTTTAAGTCCGTAGTAGAGCCCTTCTTATGTATTGGTTTTATAATAGCCATCTTTAGGGCGTCAGGAAATACCCCCTCGCTAAACGATTGGTTAATTAAAATTGTAAAGGGAATAGTCAGAATGTCAGCACATTTCTTTATTAATTTTGGTGGTAGTTCATCCACACCAAAAGAATTTTTGTTTTTTAAGTTTTTTATAATACGGTTTATTTCCGCAGGTTCAACAGGGCTTAAGAAAAACGTATTTGGTACTGTGCTAGAGCTTTCAAGTACTTTGTGTGGTTCTTTGGTTATGTGCGAATTTGCAATTGAAGCAAAAAAACTATTGAACTCTTTCGCTATTTTTTTTGGATTTTCTATAATACAATTCTTTAGTTTAAGCCGTATATTATAATTTTCCCTACTCTGCTTATTTGTTTCTCTATTGACAATTTTCCACATACATTTCATTTTATTTTCAGAAGATATAAATTTACGTTTGTTTGATAGTTTTTTGGATTTACTTACAGCCTTTTTAAGTGTTTTGCAATATTTTTTATAATAGTTCCGTAAAATTTTATTCTTTGTTTGTGAGACTAGTATTTTTAAGAGTCTTTTATTGCAACAAGATATTCTTAAGCCACGAGTTAAATATGTTGTCTTTTGTTTAAAATAATATTTCATTGAAATTTTGGGAATACATTGATTAAGGGTTTTTTGTAGAGTTTCATTAAAAATATTGTAGTTGTCATTAATATTATTTTGATCAATTAATAAAATTATGGATAGTTATGGGTTACATACCTTATAACTGGTCCAGTGATGCCTTTTTTCGTAGGTCTCGCTTTCTTTTTCTCCAACTCAATTTCTTGAAATCTTTCTGGAAAAAAAACTCAATATAAAATAATAATAATAAATTATTTATTGCCAGACTTACGTCCAATAAAATTAAAATTACATTACAATTATATTACATGCATTAAAATAAAACAAATAAAAATTAACTATTATACACGGTGTGGTATTTTCTCCAAATATTGTGGAGTGGGCTTTCTGGCCATTGACGAACAGCGCACATTATTGGGTTATCCGATGCTTCGATACGAGCACGCGTCCCCGCAGAGCGCTGACGCAACAGTGCTGCCCAGCCCGGCGCGCGACCCTCGCAGAACATACCGCTGGCGCTGCAGTAGTACTGGAGTCGAAACAGCGCGCGCCATGCGTTGTTGTACTGCACGCGCATCCGTCGCATCGCCTCCACCGTGTGTGAGCTCCACAGCTCCACCGTGTACACGCTCGTACAGTACGTAATGAACAGCTGCCTCTTCACTTCCCTGCTGCAGCGACAGAAGCGTCGCGCGAGCATGTAAGCATGCATGTAAGATGTAAGTATGTAAAGAACATATATGTGTAATTATGAGTATCTTTTCTACCGTGTGCTTTTCAGTGAGTCCTTCTTTAGTATGTCATCAATTTAGTCGGCATACATTCTTTCTTTCGTCACTCTTATCAATTTCTTTTCGCCCAGACCACAGCGTTGGTTCAACCAATAAGCGATTCAGTTATAGTGCGTTCCGATTCAATATATTATCGATTACAGCGCGTCTATCGTCATTCCGAATCACTGATAGCCGTGCGGCGTGAATAGTTTAATGGTACTTTTAGTGCTGTCAGCGCCATTCGGAAACCGGCCTTAGTTAAATCCTTAGGGGTATTATTCTCATCCCAATTAGTTTCCTCTTGGAAAAAAGGCTAACCCAACGAACGCATGGATTATTTTATGACAAATATTTAGAGTTGGAGGGCGATTCCGGCATTATTTTTCACTCGTAATGTCAGTCATTGGATATTTGTTTAAACTTAGATAAATGCCATGCGATGAAAATGAGAGTGACTAAACCAAATCAAATAAAAACAACTTATAGCATATAAGGAATGCTCACTATAAGTTTTCAATCAAAATAATCGATACATATCCGCACAAAATCCCTTTTAAAATCACACACAATCTGTATTTGCAATTTTTGAGCACGTGTCAAAATACCCACCCTTGTCTTGAACTACCAATCAAATTTAATATGGCCTGATGACAAATTCTCTCCATTTCTATATGAGACCTTAGTAAGCTATTAAAACATAAATTGCTAAATAGGGTGACTTTCGTTTATATAACCAAATTAATACTGGGGGTTCGGTACGTAGTTAGGCCCAAGGTTCAATGACCCTGTTTGCGAAATACGAAAATCTAAATGGTGGAGTTTCTATCGGGCGAGATGACCACCGACTCTAATATTTTTTTTGTGCCTATAATTTTATACAAGGACAACCACTCTATGAGTATAGGAAGTCTAAATTTTATTTTGCGTATTTCACAGAAAGCATATTGAAACTTGGTCCTGACCACTCACCGCGTCTCCAATATAAATTTGGCTATATGTATAAACGAAAGTGACCTTATACATGGTGTAATTAATTCAACCGCCCAAATATTAAGAATCATACGTACGTGTAAATAAAATTTTTGCGTGCCGCTTATGAGTTGATGACCCATTTATTCAAATAACCTCCACTGAATGGAGATGGTCCAAAGCCGCTCTTCATACAAACTTGTCGGAACCAACAAACACGACAAAAGCATTAAAATTTCGTTGTATTAATTTCTTCTACGCGTTCCATCAATTCTACACCCGCGAATAGCCAGTTTCTTTCACAAAAAAAATACACTACAAAAAGATTTTGCTATTTAAAAAATGTATGACAGTATTAAATTTGATAGTAAAATCTTTTTTTTTTGTGAAAGAGACTGATTATTCGCGGTTGTAGAATTGATGGAACGTGTAGAAAAATGTAACACAACGAAATTATAACGCTTTTGTCGTGGTTGTTGGTTCCAACAAGTTTGTATAACGGAATTAGTCAGTGCATACTAATTCCATGGTTTGTATAGAGAGCGGCTTTGGACCATTCCCCTTAAGGGCCCATAATACCTCAATTCGCAGTCCTGCTCTAACGCTTCTCCTTTTTAACTGTCTATCCTACTCTAATCAGATGCCGCGCACGCAAAAACATCAGTTATTTTGAAATCGCGGCTACACTGATAGTTTTTTCATTTTTATGGTACAGTCTGCAGTTGCTTTATACTAATATCAGTAAGTTTCAGATCTAATTTCAAGTATACATTGAATGATATCGGTTTATTGTACGGTTTGGAGGTAACTTTGTAATTCTTTTCTATCGAGAAAATTTAGTGGAATCAAGTTTTCACAACAGCATGGACATAGCATTAGTCCTCAACTTTACCATATATTAATTTTAGAGTGATTGTTGCAGCATTTGTTCGTTCATAGGATCATGCGAAGCGAAGTGAGGTATTATACACCCTTAAACATTACACCAATTTCCTTTAACCAATGGGAGCTACAGCTGGCCATCCAGGTATTACCAAGTAAAATCTGCCAGAAACCTCCGTTGTATATAACTCACTTAAACTCTCAATATTTTCCTGCTCCGTGATCACAGCTTCCGCCAGGAGCTCTTCCTGAGTCGGCATCTTCTCTTCCACCTTCTTTGAAGTCTTTTTCTTCAGTTCGGATCTGATCTTGATCCGTTGCAGCGTCTCCAAAGACTTCACTGCTGTACTCTGTCTGATCGATTTTCGGCCGGTGCGTTCTGAATTGTTACGACGAAGAGAATTACTTTCAAAAAGAAAATCATTACGTCATCACTACATTAAATCTTGACGGGGTGTCATAGGTGTTTCCAAGTATGGACTGTGAACTGGACATCACAGCCCATAGTTACAACCACGTTTCATGATAATAGGCTTGTACACAGGGTAAGCAAAATATTATTCTATTTAGTCCGTCATTTAGATTATCAAAAAATATTGGACACGTATTTTTTCTTTTGTCAATCAAACAAAAAATTACAGAGATAAAGCGCGTCCAAGTTTGGGAGTGGGGGAAAATGACGTCACTTCTACGTAAAATTGTATCTAGATGTGACGTCACGCGGAACTTCAGCGGGCTATATCATCATCATTTTTTGTTAAATTGAAAATATAAAAAATACGTGTCCAATATTTTCTGATAATCTAACTGACCGACCATTTTTTTTTGTCATCATGTCTATTACGTCCCACCGGGTAAGATAGTATCGTCGTACTTCGGGCACAAATACAGGATGTAAATGCACCAAAAATTCCATCATTTTTCTAAGCTATGGCTACGCAGCTCACCGGCCTCCCCACACACCTAATTGCACCCCGCACCCCTCAGCCGAGTGGCCAGCGACCAGTGAGGGTGTCCACGCGATTAGTGTATTTCGGGTAAAGAAAATCGTCTTATTATGAGGTACTGGTACTTCGTTTAGAGATCCTAGTATTTAAAATAATATCTTTAACGATCATACTAACACACCCTTAAAGGATTCTTGCCTTTGCTTTTACACCCGGTATACGGTGAAATTAAATCAACCGACCAAATCCATACTGGAGACTCGGTCAGTAGTCAGGAACAAGGTTTATCAAAAAAATGTTTGCCCAATAGTGCCTGCCCTAGGAATTAATTGTACTTAAACTAGTCCAACCAGTTTGGGAGCAAAAAAAATTCTTTTTCGAAATTGGCCAAAAGGATTACTGAACCTAGTTATTGATCAATAACCAAGTCTCCAGTATAAATTTGGTCGGTTGATTTAATTTCACCTTATACCGGGTGTAAAAGCAAAGACAAGAATCCTTCAAGGGTGTCTTAGTATGATCAGTAAAGATATTATTTTAAATACTGGGATCTCTCAATAAAGTACCAGTACCTCGTAATAAGACGATTTTCTTTACTCAAAATACACTAATCGCGTGGACACCCTCACTTCTCGCTGGTCACTCGGATGAGGCCGATGAGGGGTGCGGGTTGCGAGGTGCAATTAAGTGTGTGGGAGGCCGATGAACTGCGTAGCCATAGCTTAGAAAAATGATGGAATTTTTGGTGAAAATTCAAGGTATATATTTTTTTCTCATAATGACATCAGAATCGTGTATACTTTCATACCCTAAATTTTCGTTAATTGGGTGCATACTGTAACAATTGATGGATTTGAATAATTGGTATTGGTAATTTTAGAAGATTCTTATTAAAATCTAAGAGGTAGTCAAAGCAGTATGGTCGCACCTTCAAAATCTTGTAAAGATGTATCAGCTGTGTCAGTACTGTCTTCCTTGGGTTTATCTTCTTTAGGTTTCTTCACAACTTCTTTTTTTGGTTTATCTGCGGCTGTTTTTTTCTTTCCTCTATTCGGATCCTGTTGTAAATAATTAGATTTTGTTTTGAAAACATACGGATCTAGCACTTAATAAGTTCTCGCGGTAGCATAACATAGAGACGTGTTAGCCCTTCTGCACAACACACGGGAACCTACTCAGTTAAGCGCTAGACCTGTACTTAACATTAAGAGGTGAGACAAGAGCTTTGTGCCTTGTATGTGGGCATGAGACTTAGATTGAAAGTATCAGATGGACAAGGAGGGCTACTCCAAAGTGAAAAAGTTCGATCGATTATCGTTCGGTTGTATACCCATATCTATCACATGCGTGCGTCAGAGATTTATTTATTTTATTTATTTATTTATTTGATAGGAGAAAAACAGAAATAGATACATGTTTGACAATAACAATGGTGATAACATTAGTTTAAGTATATCTATTCCCTTAACATTCTCACAAATTACATAAAGAGATAAAAATGAAGCAGATGAAGAAGATAAATGGTTTATGACAATATTGGCTATAAACCCAAAGCCAAAAATACAGACTAAGCAAAAAACCTACAGCATGCACATGCAAACTTAAAATAAAAAATCATTAAAACTAAAAATTAATAAAGAAAAAGATACATTTTATATTTACCTAAGAATAAGACATATATTTCTGCTTTACCCTATTTCTTTTGTTTTATTTCCTTTTTTTTTCTTTTCTATGAACGCTTTCTTTACTTTATTTTTATATCTGTTACGAGAGCAGTTAAAGAAATCTATATTTAAAACATTATCATTGTAGTAATTGCACATACGATGTATCGGAGCTCTTTTTCCATTCTGAGTTCTAGTTCTTCTGAGATGAAAGAGATATTTGGGTCTATTATTACGATGACGGAGACTGGGTAGTTGGAAGTTAATCTGACTTAAGAGGTCTGCACATTTATATTCTCCAACACATATATTTCGAAGAATAACTGAATCAGTCACATGTCGGCGATCTGCAAGAGACATAAGCCCAAACTTGGCAAGAAGATCGCTGTAGGACAGACGGCTGTGATTAAGACGATAGTTCAAGGCACGTACAAATCTTTTTTGGATCATTTCAACCTTCCGAACATAGATATCAAACACCGGATTCCATATTGCTGAGGCATATTCTAATTTTGACCTCACCAGACTCTGATACAAAATTATATATGTGAGGGGGTTTTTAAAGCATTTGGCTACTCTAAGAATAAATCCTAGCATGCGATATGCTTTTTTTATGATATCTTCAATGTGGAGGTCAAATGTCAATTTAGAGTCAAATAAAACGCCAAGGTCACATATTTGATTGACAACTTCCAAGGAGTCATTCCCAAGCTTGTAGGGAAAACAGTGTTTATGCCTCTTCTTAGAGAAAGCCATTACTTTGCATTTGTTCTCAGCAAGTACGATTTTATTATCAATGCAGTAAGTAAACAGTCGGTTTAGATCGTCCTGTAATTGCAGACAATCATTATTGTTATCTATACGTTTGTATATTTTTAGATCATCTGCATACATCAAAAACTCAGAGTACTTAAAACATAGTGTAATATCATTAATAAATATTATAAAAAGCAGTGGCCCTATAATTGAGCCTTGGGGAACTCCAGATGTTACAGTAATGTAGGACGAGATATGCCCATTCAAACCAACAGATGGTAATATGTATGCTCGAATGATTAAGGGCTTGTATTGGGTCTTTCAACGGTTTTTCTTTTAATATGCTGAGTCAAATACTTATCTAATCAATGTAATACTTGAACACGTGTTTTTTCAGACCTTTGACTTTCCGTTGTCAAGTCGGTTACCTAATTGGACACATTTCGCTCGATAGATTTTATTTTTGAAAATAATGCCTTTTTAAGTTATTATTTCGTTTTATGTCTAAACGGCTTGAGTTTTATGTCTGAAATTACTGCTATAATAAGAAAATATGGTTTATTTTCCGATGTCAGGTGAAAAAACTCCTATGTCATATACTTTTTCGTAAAATCCAGAAAAACCTCGAAAATTCCCTGATTTTGCGTGCCGCCAGCGCGCGAAGCGAGCGTTCTAATGTAGACTTTCAGACAACATACTGAAGTTAAAAATGGCTCAGTAAGAATATCATGCACCAGGGGTAAAGCCTTAACGATCGACCCAATCTTTTTGGGAGTACAGGCACGGAACAAATGAGTAGGTACAGGGCCAGAAGCTTAAGTTATTTTAGGTAACATTTTCACTAATTTCTGATATTCCAAATATGATGCCAGAATACATAAAATTAATGAATTAGACATAAAATGAATATTCGATTAATTTATTTAATTTTGCTTTTTTGTGATGTTTTCGCACGTTTATAGAATAGAATGTTTCATCTCAACAACGGGAAAAATCTGCTTACATTAACAGCCTCAGCCAACACTCAGGGAGGGCAAAGAAGTTATGAAGAATCCTTGGGTAAAGTTTGCATTCTCAATTAAATTTAGTTTAGCTTGTAATCCATACTACTAAAAAGGCTGACTTTCAAATAGGGACAGCCAGACTGCCTTTAGTGATGGGGTATATTTCTATTATTGGTAAAAATAAAAATCAAGGTTGAATTAAGTAAATGAAATATTAATTAATATAAAACAAGTCAAACAAAATGCAACACAATAACACAAAAAGCAAATGTGCCAAATAAGCTAACAACGAAGCCATAAAATCTAAAAAGTGAGAGATTTACAATATTTTCCCTAGATATAATTAAACCACAAAAAATAATTGTTTGGAAAGAGACGGAGCCGTACGATTAAAGATAGTAAAACCCTTTATTGATTGGTTACGTTTTAGCCACTATCAGTACCCGTTGAACAGTCTTAAATAGTGAAACCCTTGTTTAACTTTGAAAAAATTCGATACTTTTGCAAAGTCATTATACCTTTATATGAAAATCGAAAAATTATGACCGAAATGCGTTTTCGTCCATAGCAACAATGAAGTATTACATTTTTTTATTGCCACTTACCATAGATATCGTAATAGTTTCATTCGAATACACTATATACAATACATATCAGTGCCACTTACTCATAAATAATTACGAAGCTTGGTAGATATTTAAGGGTCATAGGTGCCATCTCTCGGTTTAAGTCGGACCCAAGTTTAGTTTTTTCCTTTTTAGCTTTTGAAAGGCAAAATTTAATAATACAATTATCCTTACAAAGGGCATTACAATCCTACCGAAATGTTAGATGTTTAAAGTGGCTCAGGTGTGAATAATAATCACACTATCACATTAATTATTATAACTGCGAAAGTTTGTGTGTGTGTGTGTGTTTGTGTGTGTGTGTGTGTGTATGTTTCTTACTGTTTCACGCTGTAGCGGCTGGACGGATTCGGATGAAATTTAGAATGGATATAGCTTATACCCTAACTTAACACATAGGCTACTTTTTATCCCGGAAAAAAGCATCTCGTTAAACCGAATAAAACGCGGGCGGAGCCGCGGGCAAAAGCTAGTAAAAAAATATGCGAAACATTATTTATTTTAGATTTAGAATTTCATGTTGCAAAAAGAAAAATAGAATGTGTCCTCTGATTCTTTTTGTAAAAGTTGAAAAAATTATTAAAAACTCGCCTCCAATGTTTTAAAGTGTTATTGATTGGAATGTTTTTTCATTTAAAATATTAATTTAATTGTTGAACCTGTTGGTTTAAGATTATCACTTATCCAATGATTAAGGTGGTTGAAACAAATTTCGGTGCAAAATACACATCATAATATTGTTTTCCTTACTTTTGAATAAACAGTATGCAAAAATTTCGTTTTAATGCAATTGGCGAAAATTTAATAATTAAGTTTTCACATTTAAATTCTATCATTTTATGATTTACATTTTGATTGCATTCGGTTAACAAACTTAAAGGCGTATTTATCGTTGTAATCGAATGTTATCAAAATATAAACCATAAAATAACATAATTTTAATGCGAAGACACTATTATTAGTTATCAATTTCCGCCAATTGCTTTAAAACGCAATTTTTGCATACTTTTTATTCAAAAGTAAGGAAAACAATGTTATGATGTGCATTTTGCACCGAGATTTGGTTCGACCATCTTAAACAACGGATAGCAGGTAAGATTGTGTCTCGAATTACCATTTAGAACTTGGTAATATTTCACATTCATGTTTTTGGTATAATTGGTAAATTCTTCTCACCTGATAAGCCTTTGTGCCAGTTCTCCGTTTTGTCTTTTCATCGTCATCCTGGTCAGACACAGGCTCATCATCCTCATCAATATCAAAGTCAGAATCTACTACATCTTCTACTTCTCTCTCCTCTCTGTAAATAACATAAAATAAAATAATCACTATTTGAATTTTACATTATAACCATCAATATCAATAGAGATACATTCCACAGCAATAGTAGAACAAAGTGTTTCTTATTTTATAATTTAACTTGGTCACTTACTCTATGATTGTGGTCTCTGTAACTAAAAACGACTAACTTTAATTTGATCTGTTGCAAATAATCACAATGTTTGTCATGGGACTGTCATAAAATAACAACATAAACATATAGACTGCTTGTTCCGTTCATTTACAAGTTATGGACAATCAATTACACAAGAATTTATTCACACTCTCTTAGCACTGTGTATTCAAAGTGATACACACAACTTTACAAGCCGTGGCTGTTAAGAAGTGAAAAAATTTAATGATTAAAATTACTTTACGGCATTTATTTA
Source organism: Ypsolopha scabrella (assembly GCA_910592155.1). Lineage (NCBI taxonomy): Eukaryota > Metazoa > Arthropoda > Insecta > Lepidoptera > Ypsolophidae > Ypsolopha > Ypsolopha scabrella. The sequence continues at coordinate 7,484,322 of OU342968.1, read as the reverse complement.
TTTAGCAGTTCCTAGGGACACGGCTTTTAATTAAATTCGCACAGATAATCTCTGAAGCGAATTAATGGATATTGTTTGTTTTTTACTGTTGTAAATTAACAATATTTTTTACTAACTTTTGCCCGCGGCTCCGCCCATGTGTTATTCGGTTAAACAACATGCTTTTTCTGGGATAAAAAGTAGCCTATGTGTTAAGTTATATAAGCTATATTAATTCTAAATTTCATCCAAATCCGTCCAGCCGTTTCAGCGTGAAAGAGTAACAAACATACACACACACACACACACACCCTCACATACACACACACACACACACGCACACACACACACGCACACACGCACACACACACACACACGCACACACACACACACACGCACACACACGCACACACACGCACACACACACACAAACTTTCGCATTTATAATATTAGTGTGATTCAAGTAATAAAAACTTAATAATATGCTTAGTTATCTATATTTATAATAAAGTACCAAGTAAAAAGTTTTTGTGTAAATGAAATGCCTTGTCGGTATAGTACTGAGGCTTGTAACCAAAACATAATTTTTGAAATTTTTTTCTGTCCTTCTGTCTGTCTGTATGTATGTTCCATGTGGTTTTCTTTATTATCATTGTAGTGACCGTAGTGACCCTAGGCACATAGGCTATAAGAAGTGTTCATAATAACGCCCAAGCCAAAAAATTACAAAGAATTAATAAACACGGCTAGTCTATACTAATAATAAGGTAGTAAAAAAAGTAGATGTCTGTACATGGAAATTTTTATTTGAGTTTAATTATAATCCCATGTGAATTAGCATATAAACTGTTTTTATCAAGAAAATATACTCACAGGAAAGAAAAACATTTAATAAATTCACTTTCAATATTGCAATCACTTACAATTCGACGCGCACTTGTCACTGTGTGATTTCAAACTGGAATCTGATGTGAATAATGGTCAACTGATTGAATGTTTATGGTTCGTTCAGTCTCTTTGTATATCATTCTATACCTCTAAAAACCATTTAAAACTCATTTAAAGTTTCATGGGATTATAATCTGAAATCGTTGAAAAAATGCCATCTATTTTTTGCTCAGATCTGCGACAACACATACTAGCATGAATCTCAGAGCTGCAACAACACATACTCGAGGGAGTCTCAGATCTGATATAACACATACCAGAGGTTAAGAGGTTATCTACACTTCAACCTTTTAGAATATTCCATATGGTTCTGATATAACGACCACCCTTAGCACAAACCTGATAGCACAATGACTTGGGAACATTGATGTAGTGCGAAATTGGGCCATATTTTAGGTTAGGTTTTAAATTCATTACATATTTTACAACTATAATAAAATTTATATCAATACTCACACATAGTCTCTATCTTCTTCAACCTCCTGGAAGCCTCCATACGTTGTTTTATAGAAATCATCTTCCTCTTCCTCGTTTAGAAGTTTTGCCATACGATTACCGGCATTAGCACGGCGTTCTCTGCGAGACATCTTGCTTTTTTAATGTAGTACGCAGACAGACACTGATACATTCGATTAAGCTCTAAAGATAGCTTGTAAGCTATTTAATAGAGTAAATTCCACAAAATTGTAAAAAGAAGCGCTCCCATTATTAAATCAAACGTAAAATTAAAATGGAAGTGACTAAAGAACCGCTAGCGGTCCTTTGATTTTTAAAATTATTGAACATTAAGTCATTATTTAGCTGTTGGAATATCTTCCTTAGCACGAACTAATAAATTTCAGTTTGTAATATACACATTGGACAGGGAAGCGGTCCTTTAATTTTATAAATTATTGACCCGTAAGTCATCGGAAAGTACTCGGAAAACGATTAATTCTGCAAATAGTGAATGAACATGTCAACCTAACCGCTCCACCTCACTTCGCTCGTCGTCGCAACCTATCCCTAACGGTCGAATAAAATTATAACTAAGGGGGCCGCTAACGGCTATTTGGTCACTTCCTTAAAATGTCACGACAGGAAGTGTCTACCATGCCACTAGTGGTAGCGTTCGATTCACTATTTTGCCTACATAAATAAAAAGGATTTTTGGGTATAAATGAACGTGGCCAAAAGCAGAACAAACGCTGCCTTCATATGAAACGTCACATTTTGACAGTTTTCCGCATAGTACTAGCGCCCTAACTCACGTTTATTAAAAACTGATTCGATAACAGAAGCGGCAAATCGAGCGAATATGATGGAAAGAGTCGATAAGACCTAGGATGAAGTGCTGTCGTCCAAATACTGGCAGAGTAACAGTAGGTTAGGGGTAAATTAGTCTTTCCAGGGACTGACGCGAAAATATACAGACGTAGGCTTCTTCTTAAGTGAGCCTACTGTGACTCTCCCATAACTTAACTACGAGTATCAAATATTGGAGTACACAAAGGCGAAATAACTTTTTACCTAAAAATGATGTCCAATTTATCTAGGTACAGAGTTTCTAAAGTGTCAAGCGAGTTTCTTCAAGCTTATTTGAATTTAAGTTTTTGTTATATTCAGCTTCCAAGTCATTTACTGAGTATACTAGATGAAAAAAAAAACCGGTCAAATGCGAGTCAGACTCGCATACCTAGGTTTCCGTAATTCGACATTTTTGGAAACAGTCAGGAAGAAGGTATTTAAAATCTTGCCCATAACTGTTTAAGATAACTAAAAAAATAATTCATTGTACCACAAAAAGAGACACAAATATTTTTTGCCGTACATGAAAAAATAAATTTTGTCATTTTGTTATCGTGAATTTCTCATCCGCTTTATTTTTCCTGTAATCTTTACGTAATCTCAAATTACCAATTTTTTTCGGCCCACAAGTTTCGGAAACAAGGGCACGCATTTTTTTGTGGTTTTTCAAAGATGTCTCGAAATCGGTGCCAGTAAATATGATAAAAGTGTATATTTTTACTAGCCTTTTCCCGCAGCTCCGCCGGCGTTTATTCAGGCTTTGCCTCGTTTTCAGCTCGGGCGTTATTTTATGAATGTCTTACATGGTGTGACAGGACGATGTAAGAGAAGATCGAAATATGAAGACCAGCGTTGTACTCCAATATTTAATTATTAAATATGGTACACAAAAATTGATTTTTAATTAATACATTCGAAGATTGAAATAGATTTTGAATTATGTAAAATTAAGCTCATTACGTTCATGTTATTGACACACGTCAGACAAGAGGAAATGGAAGCATAGATCTTATTACTTTTTAATTTACTAAAAAGTTGCCAGCTATTAAAAACCATTGACACAATAGACAAACAGTTAATATAGTGTACATGGAATAACATTTTATTTAACACTTCCCCTTACACTATATATTCTTTTAGGATTAGCAGGATCCACCAAACGATAACCTTTAGAATGTTCACAGTATCCAACTAAAATATATTCTTGAGACTTTGCATCAAATTTAGTTCTATTACAGTCAGGAATAAGAGAAAAAGCTTTACACCCAAATACCCTTAAGTGGCTCAGGTCAACTTTGGAGCCTGTCCATATTTCCTCAGGTGTAGCGCCGGGCACAGCAGCAGTAGGGCATCTATTTTTAAGATATATGGCTGTCATTATAGCCTCACCCCAGTAGCGCTTGCCTAGGCCAGCTTCAGAAAGCATACACCTAGCTTTTTCAACAAGTGTCCGGTTTAAACGCTCCGACTCACCATTCTGCTGCGGATTGTACGGAATTGTGGTTTGGTGAATAATACCCTGACTAGACAAAAAGTTAGCAAACTTTGTATTACAATATTCGCTGCCATTGTCAGATCTCAAACATTTTATTAGAAAACCTGTCTGTTTTTCGACCATATTTTTAAAATCAATGAAACATTTCAAAACCTCACCTTTAGATTTCATAAGATAGCCTGTAGTCTTCCGTGAAAAGTCATCGGTGAATGTCACCAAATATCTCGAACCTCCCCAGCTGCTCTCCGACATGGCACCACAAACGTCGGAATGGATCAACTCCAAAAGCTGTTGAGCTCTCTTCGCTTGACCCTTGGGAAAGGATTTCACTGTATGCTTCCCCTTAATGCATGGGATACAATCTTTAAGCTGATTATCTTGAGTGCACTGAAACATGACACCTTTAGCAAGATTATCCCTAAGTGCACACATACCTCGTAAGCTCAGGTGACCAAGTCGCTTGTGCCACACTTCCGTGGACACAGAACATGCAGCATGCCCGCTCTGCGGCTCCTGCACAATCTCAGGCAGGTTACTAAAGGATAGTTGACGATTCTGAGAAGAAGAATAATTAGGCATACAATCTAATTTATAAATTCCATTACTGAGAGATGCGGTGGCTATACACTTTTCATCATTGTTGAAAATTTTACAAACATTTAATTTGAAAACAATTTTATAGCCTTTGCTGATTAATTTACTCACAGAAAGTAAGTTGGTGGATAATTCAGGGACATACATAACATCTAATATTGTCTTAACACTTTATTAGCAAGTGACACCTTAACACTTCCAATGCCACTGCATTTTAACTTTTCATTATTTGCAACAGTCACTATGCTATGAAATTTACTGTCCATTTCGGAAAAAAGTTCTTTTGATTACACATGTGTGATGTACAACCAGAGTCTACGATCCAGTCGGTGGAGTCATACGCGGTCAGAGCAGCTGAAACCAATAAACAGTCTTGTTTATCTGACTTATTCGCTTTGTCACGCTTCAATTTAAAACACTTTGGCTTTGTGTGTCCTGGTTTCTTGCAGTAATGACACACAACTTTTCTGCTAACAAAAGCCATATTAGTTTCGCTTGAAGTAGAACTGCCATTAGAAGATGACAACCTCCGGTATTCTTCTTGAAGAAGACGAGCACGCACTGCTTCACTCGTCAAAGAGCCAGATAGGTTAGACGTCTCAAGGCTGGAGACAACAACATCAAATTCTTGAGGAAGACCGCTCAATAAAAGTTCAGCTACCTCCTTATCATCGATGATACGTCCAATATCAGCAAGCTGCTGCACTATTGTAGAAACTCCGTCTATGTAGTCACTCATTGAGCTGTAGCCGGCATAGCTAGAGTGATGAAGTTTTCTCAGAAGCACAACACGCCTGTACAGACCTTTGTCTTCATAGACGTCTCGTAGTTTATCCCAAGCCTCCTTAGCTGTTCGAGCTGACCGCAAGTGCTGGATGCATGCTGGCTTGACTGCCAGGCAAATGCGGGCTAAAGCACGTTGACCTCGCACCTCATCTGCATCTGTATTTTCCACACAGGCCCATAAGCCTTCCATAATCAGTGCCATCCGCATCTGGAACTTCCAGTTGTGATAACTGGCCACGCCGTCCAGCTTGTCAAAGTTGACGGTAGACCACGAGGGTCCGGAATTTGACGGAGCAGGAGGCCTCTGCCCATCATCATCCGTCATCACGAAAACGATGCTCCTCTGCTGTTCTTCAACTCCAGAAATCTTCTCAATTTTTCCTTGAGTGGAGTCGAAAATTACGGCTGGACCATAACCTCTTAGATGGTGTGACAGGATGATGTAAGAGAAGATCGAAATATGAAGACCAGCGTTGTACTCCAATATTTAATTATTAAATATGGTACACAAAAATTGATTTATAATTAATACATTCGAAGATTGAAATAGATTTTGAATTATGTAAAATTGAGCTCATTACGTTCATGTTATTGACACACGTCAGACAAGAGGAAATGGAAGCATAGATCTTATCACTTTTTAATTTACTAAAAAGTTGCCAGCTATTAAAAACCATTGACACAATAGACAAACAGTTAATATAGTGTACATGGAATAACATTTTATTTAACAGAATGTGCCTATGTGTTGGCCATGGTCACTACGATGATAATAATAAAAATGCGTTTCGTTGAGTGGTTCTCAAGTTTATTCAATCTTTGCCCCGTTTTCGGCTTGAGCGTTATTTTTTAACAACCCCTATGTGTTGACCAGTGTCACTATGATGATAATAAATAAAACCGCATCCAAATCGATTGAGTGGTTCTCGAATTAAAACGGAACATACATACCGACAGACAGACACAAATTCTAAAAATTGTGGTTAGGCCTGAGTACAAATCTAAAATCTATTTCATTTAAAATTTCGCGAAAATGTACAGACACAACTTTTTGCTACTTTATCTTAATATAGATACATCCATTTAAGTAGTAGATATAGATGAAAAAAAATACGTAACTTAACCCATGGATTCCTTAAGATTTGTTAAAAATATAAGTTTTCGGATATTAAATCTCTGAAATACTGTAAAAATTTGGCATATTGTATAAAAGTGATACGAGTATTAAGCTGTGGCAGTAAGATCAGCACTGTGCTATGAGTATTTATACGCCTTCACAGTTCGTTACGTAGTGGCGGTAGTAAAAAAAACCGGCCAAGTGCGAGTCGGACTCGCGCGCGTTGGGTTCCGTACATCTATAAAAACGGCAAAAAAACACGTCTGTTTTATGGGAGCCCCCCTTAAATATTAATTTTATTTAAATTTTGTTGTTTATTTTTAAATTGTATATATAACTAAATATTTTGTGAGTACTTCAAGCGTCTACCTGTTGCCGTTATCAATATCGAGCAAAAACTTTACTGTATTATTTATTTTATTCTCTTTTTTAGTATCTGTCGTTATAGCGGCAACAGAAATACATCATCTGAGAAAATTTCAACTATCTAACTATCACGGTTCATGATACAGCCTGGTGACAGACGGACGGACGGACGGTCGGACGGACGGACGGACGGATGGACGGACAGCGGAGTCTTAGTAATAGGGTCCTGTTGGTTACCCTTTGGGTACGGAACCCTAAAAACGGCGGTAGCTCGGGCGGTAGAACGCCGGCCTCTCAATCTTGAGACCCAGGTTCGATCCCCCGTCCGGCATGCACCAATGACTTTTTCGGAATTTACGTGCATAATTATTTGCTTCATCTTCAAGATAACTTAAGATAACTTTTAGCTGAAGGCAAATTCTTACCTTAGTTGCATATATGGATTATATTTTTCTTCGCTTATGAATGTGATTTTAATACAATGAACTCATAAATTTTGACCTTTGGAAATAGGTTTTATCAAAAGTTTTGATACGAGCAACACGATTTCAAAAGAAGTTTGACGATTTTAAGGTTTTGGATAAACTCCCTTTCGATGACATTAGGACTATCCCCAAATGTATTTTTATATAAAGAAAGTAATAATAATAAGTCGTAATAAAACTCAAATAACTTAACATATTTTTGCAAGCAACGTGTTCTACAGTCGAATTCAGTAAGGCCGGAATAAAATGGATTGAACGAGGGAAATAACACTAAAACCATATTTACAAGAAGATTTTAGAAAGAAAGGAAAATAAAGAAAGAAAAGCAATTTATTTTAAATACCTCCAACAATACACAAAATAGACATGAAAAATCACACACAACTAGAATTAACAAAGAGTAAGAATGTATAACATAATAAATATAAGTAGCAGGATTTTAACATTTAGAAAAAGGTGGTAAATAAAAAGGGATTCAACTCAGCTTAGTGCTGCGGTAAGTGCCACAGCGCTGTTATTCTGTTGAACCCTGAAACTAACATTAAAACTTAAACTATACCTATGCTAGGTGGCTTACATCTAAGGATTGATTTATGAACTAGGAATTGGAATGTGCAGGAAGTATGTATATATAATAAAATATATAAAAATATATATCTACAAAAAATAAATATATAAGAATATATAACAACAATTTTTTCTTGATTAGGGTTATTTTTGTTTTTGTTTTTCTAAAAGATATTTTTTCAATTTGATCCGAAATGTTTCCTTTGTTTTGCATTCTCGAATGGGAGGGGCAAATCATTCCATACCTTTGACGCCCTGTATCGAAATCTTGTATCTCTTTTACCTTGTGTTCTAACATTTCTTTGTGAGCAAAACGTAGTAACCACACGTTAGAGATAAGAACAGATTTCTCACTCACTGGCTCGAGTGATGATGAGGTGGCTATAGGTCAGTGGTCGGCAGAGGAAGCAAAAAACCATATCAGTTATCTGGAACTTCAAGCTACATTTTTAGGTCTAAAATCATTATATAAAAATTATAACAATATTAATGTTTTGCTCAGAATTGACAACACCACTGCTATAGCAAAATTATGAATTCTCACACTTTAATCAAAGTAAAAGATAAATGTGGCAGTGGTATGAAGAAAGGAAAATTGAAATGTTTCCAAAAATTCATCACAAATTTGGTTAACCGCAAATAGACTTTTTTGCGTCTCGTCTAAATCATAAGTTTTAACCATATGTATCACCCAGAAGCGTAAGACATTGATGCCCTTACGATGACGTGGAACAACTACCTACTTATTTTACGTTTACTCTCACCTTCCAGGAGTCATCACCCGATGTGAAAGAGCCTTACCCTCGCATGTGCTATGTTGCGGGGCAAGCCTATCTAAGAGGAAACTTAACAAATGATACGGGGGATATCATATTAAATTTATTATCTAAAAGCACCATATCGCAATATAATGTTGCCTTTAAAATAAAGGTTTACCTTTTGCCAAACAAACAATTAATTGATTTAACAATTCCATAAAGGTACTAAATGTGAAACTCTAATTCTTTTACGACTAGGTCTTCTATGCCATTATTTTTGATAAATGCTGTAGCAACGACAAAAGGATTACCAGGTTTCTATCGGGTGTTCTTAGAATGAAACCCTCATTTCATAGCATCTCTCTAAATGTTCTATCATGACACGGCTAAATTACAATCACTAAAACACTTGTTGGTCTGCACCTAATATGTGTCCCAAATATTATTGCATAATAAAAATGAAAATAAATGGATACTCTAAAACGAATGAAGTTTGTCGGTGGCTGTTGTGGACGAGTGAGGTAGTGAATGGTAAACGAACGAGTGTTCGCAAATGATATACCTATATAGGTATATATTTTTTGAATTCTAGATTTAAACTGTGTGACGATGCAGTACCCCGAAAAACGAACTACGTAGTATAAATTGAATCTCTTCGGATGTAGCATATCGTATAATTTTGGTTGAAATTCACTTAAGGTAAGTTCTTTTAACCATAAATAATCCTCGTTTTTTAACAAATTGATCCTCTAGTTGCTTTTCCGACAAAATTTATTTTTGATAATCTTTGGCGAGGCCGAAGGCCGAGCTGCGTTTTAGAACGCTTTTTTATAACTGTTTTGAACCTACCAAAAAGTAGGTACATGCGGCGACGCCGAAAGCCGAGCCACGTATACGGCCAAATTTATTTTTGATCTCTTATGTGATCTCCAGGTAATGTATTTTTGGTGAGGCTGAAGGCCAAGCTGCGTTTCTCTTTTCAACCCTTTTTTACAACTTTTTTGATTCTCTCGTAAAGTATCTTCGGTGAGGCCGAAGGCTTAGTCACGTTTTTTAACAAACTGATCCATTTATTGCGTTTCCGAACCCTTTTTTACGACTCTTTGATTCTCTCGTAAAGTATCTTCTGCGAGGCCGAAGGCCGAGCCACGTTTTTTAACAAATTGATCCTCTTATTGCGTTTCCGACCAAATTTATTTTTGATATCTTATTTGATCTCCAGTCAATGGTGTCTTTGGCGAGACCGAAGGCCGAGCTAACTTAACACATAGGCTACTTTTTATCCCGAAAAAATGCACGGTTCCTGTAGGATAGATCAATATCATTGAAAAATCAGTTGTCTAATTAGCGCGGTCTTATTGTTTGTGGTAAAATAAGACATGGCTTTGTTATTTCATACATCAGGTGTCTAATTAGCGCGGACAAAAATCGTTTGTGGTGAAATAAGACAAGGCTATGTTATCTCATCACACTTCACACTAATATTATAAATGCGAAAGTTTGTGTGTGTATGTTTGTTACTCTTTCACGCTGAAACTGCCGTACGGATTTGGATGAAATTTAGAATGGATATAGCTAACCCCCCACATTAACACATAGGTTACTTTTTATCCCGAAAAAAGCATGTCGTTAAACCGAATAACACGCGGGCGGAGCCGCGGGCAAAAGCTAGTATAATCATATTTCTTAAATTGGTCTGAAGGACCCGTTCTCCCTGACATTGAGCACCTCATGTTGCGTCAGGCAGAACTGAACTCTATGACGTTTCATTATTGTGTAAAATACCGTGCTATGAGCCGTGCCTGTTACGACTGGTTACGACAACCGAAACATCGCGCGCTCTAAAGAATCACGTTTCGATGCCGCCCTCCATAGTAATTTGTATGGGGAAATCGCACGCAAAAGTTGGTGATGTTTAATGGATAAATACACCAAGTAACAATTTTTGTTTGGCAAAAATAAATTAATCTCACCATTCTGTACATTTTTAACTTACGGGACCCTGCATTTCAGTTTCCAAAATTATCTGAGAAATCGCCAATGAGAAATACGCGAAGAGCAGTTTTACGTGATTTTCAGCAACTTTAGTTTTTTTTTTCTAGCTTGCTATGAATTCTATGCAAAAATCAAATTAATTAGGGTGTAATACAACTCTTCAACAACTTGTGTGATTATTTATTTCTCATTAAACAAATATTTTCTGTCATGAATCAGCAATGCGGTGGGGCACGTTTAGGTGGCATGGACCCTTAAGACATCTCAGTATGCTAAGTGCGAGTTGCCATCGAATGACTTACTACCGCGTGAATTGACTCTCCAGCGCACGTTTTGTACTACACACTAAACAAAAACGTGTGTACACAAAACATTTTTTTGCTACACATTTTTACTGATAATCATGCAGGAGACACGGGGCTTATAAACACAAATATGTAGCGGAACAATATATTGTGTAGACGTTTTGGTGTAGCGTGTAGGACAAAACATGCGCTGGAAACCCAGCTTAACTCGATTCACGCGGTAGTAAAGTAACTCGATGGCAACTCGCACTTAGCGTTCAGGACTACCATAGCCTCCAGGAGGCTATGGGACTACGCAATACCGTATAAATCCGGGCGCACCCGCCCCCACACGTCCCGCACCCCGCTAGGATGGCCGCCCTTACAGCGGTCAGGGTATAAGCTTTTTGGTGTAACTATGATTCGTAGCTGGGGGAGGCGAGAAGGTAGGGCGGCCCCTAGCTCCAACTCATAAAAACCGTCAACAAATATAAGTATGTTCTCGATTATGTGACCCTCCATACAACGAGATCACACACAAACCATTAAACTAGAAAAATAACACCATAAACTGGATAAAACCTCTTTTTACATCAACGTCACCAATATTTCTGGGGGAGCAGACGGTAGACTGGGGAGGGCCGTGCCCAAGGGTACCCTTACCGCCCTCAGTCCTTTTTTTAGGGTTCCGTACCTTAAAGGTAAAAGACACCATTATGTTATTGTGAGACTTAATTTTCCATCCGTCCGTTCGCAAACTTTTCAACCCTAAAGATAAAGAATTGAACTTTAGCACCAAAGAAGCATTAATTTGCAAACACAATGCGATGTAATAATAAGTTTGAGTTTACTCAAAATATTCTTACCATAAAAAGTTTGGTAGGTATCAAATTGTGCGTATTAAAGAGCAAATTATCTATACTTGAATAAAGAGGTACAAAAATCGTGTCTGTACATTGAATATTTTCGCGAAATTTTAAATAAGATGGGTTATTGGTACTGTACTGAGGCCGCCGAAACAACATTTTTTTAGAATTTTGTCTGTCTCTCTGTATGTTGGTTTGTTCCGTTTGAACTCGAGAACCACTCAACGAATTTGCATGTACAAAATTTGCAAAATGGGTGAGAAACGAAGTTGCGCGTCATCATACTACGGGCGCTGGAGCATGCGTTTTATATTTTAAAAATAAAAATGAGGTCTGTGTTTTTAACAGCTGTACTATGCTGTACTGTACTAATATTCAATAAAGATGACAGACGAATAAATAAAAACCGGCCAAGTGCGTGTCGGGCGCAGTGTAGGGTTCCTTAGTTGCCCGGTACATTTTATAAGTTGGTCTACTAAAACAGATCGCGCCAAACTTCTAGTCCCATACATTTAGAAGAACGGCCCATACGTTGTCGTATTGAGAGGGGATTAAAAGTTTGGCGCGACCTGTATTCGTAAACCTTACTTACTTAGGTGTGATAGTTCTCCTTTTAAATTCAGAAAGTATTGCGAAACTAAAAAAAAATTTTCTATAGGTACTTTTTTAAATCTTTTCAATGCACTCTCCACCAGCCTCTGTACAAAGTTTCATGCGTTTTCACCAGTTTTAAAAATACTTAAACCCATTTCGGAAATATTATAATAACTTTTGAATAAAGAACACGCGAAGTGTCATATTTACGTAGACTGAAAAACCAAAATCACTTCCCGGCGCATTCTTTGAATTTGGAACGAAGAGCGCACCGGCAATGTTGTATGAAACGGTGTACTGTTTGAATTTAGAACTCTTTCATCTATCGTACACATTGCGTTCTCGTGGCTGTATAGCCACAGATGCGTTTACCTTTCGGCACAAACTGTAAAAAAAATAAAAAAATGCGGTAAATCGGAGTTCGTTGTTATTTGGTTAATAATAAATTAAAATGAGTTCCGATGATTCTGAAAATGAAAATGAAATGGACATTGACTGCACTCCACCAGATTTAAGATCGGGAGCTAAATTAGCGATGGAAAACCTGCTTCCAGCGAAATCAAAAGAAAAATATATGAAATTATATGAAAATTTCATGTCCTGGAAAAACGAGAAAAATGCAAAATTGTTCTCTGAACATAGATTTAAAGGTAGGGTTATGAGCGCTCTAACATGTCGCCAAGTAAATGGTGTTCAAAACTGATGTGAGCACCGAAATTCATTCAGTTGCGCTAGTAACATTGTCGGTTGCGGATGTGTTTCCGTTTGTGCACAAACTCTTTACGCGAATGCCGTGTTGTGTGGTGAAAGGTTGTCCAAGCGACAGTAGGAAGCTGATGAACAAACAAAAAGATCGATCTTAGGCGCGAAAAATATTTGTTTTGGCCATAATAATATCTACGGAACGGTTGGTCTTGAACCCTCAAATTTGGACTCCAGGGGTCCAAAAAAAAATTGTCTTTTGTTTTCAAGTGTCAAATCTTTTTCGGCCCATATCTCCGGTACGGTTGGTCTTGGAACCCTGAAATTTGGACCACAGGGGTAAAAAAAAATGTCTTTTGTTTTCAAGTGTCAAATCTTTTTCGGCCAATAGACCAACTGTTCCGGAGATATGGGCCGAAAAATATTTGACACTTAAAAAACAAAGACAATTTTTTTTGGACCCCTGGGTTCCAAGTTCGGGGGTTCCAAATCCAGCCGTTCCGAAGATATAGCCAAAACAAAATTTTTTCGCGCCTCGGATTTTTTTTTCTTCAAAAGTTAAAAAACTTTTTTTGGACCCCCGGGGTCCAAGTTTGGGGTTTCCAAGACCAACCGTTCCGGAGATATGTCCAAAATATTTTTTTTTTCTTGTCTCGGAACGAATTTTTTACAAAATTTTAAACCTTTTTTTGGAACCCTGGGTTCCAAATTTGAGGCGTTCAGAACCAACATTCCCGGAGATATGGCCAAAATATTTTTTTTTCCGACCTTGGATCAAACATAATAAATTAAATCGACTACATTTCCGCTAGCTTTAGCGGCTAAGTCATTAATATGGCAACACTGTTTACATCTTTATCTATAACTCGAACATACGAATGAAATGAATGACACCTGTGGGCGGCGCGCCGCGACCTGCGGCATCTAAAAAGAAATATTTTTCGAATTTCACCAAAAGGGTAAATGAAGCTTGTTTCTGATCATTAGCCGAGTCTCCAGTATGAATTTTGTCGGTTAATTTAATTTCATCTTGTATAATGTGAATTTGGTCGGTTGATTTAACTTCATCCTATATTGCATCGATGTAAATATTTTGAGGGATGATATAGGAAGTGGTTTTGAACATTTCGAAAGTGATAAGATCGATGAGGTTTTTGTAAAATGGAACAGCAGTAGGTAATTCTTATTTTATATTCTCATTCATTCATTACTTTCATACAAGTTATAATAAATTGATCACTAATAAATAAGGGACCATCCATAAATTACGTCACATGTTAAGGGGCATGGAGGGTGTCAACAAAGTTGACATCGTGTGACAAGGGGGGATGTGTCTTAAGGCGACGCCACGAAATTTCGGCGACATGGATCTCCATTTTTCTCAACAATAAGAAAACATATGCGATTACCAATTTATATACTAGATTAAAAATTTCATTGACATCATTTTGCCCGAAGCTTTTGTTGATTGATTAATTTTCATAGCAGAAAAAAAAATAGAAAGCCTCTTTTAAAACAGAGATTTCTATTTTACTGACAAACAGGAGTGAATGAAGCCTCTAAGTTTTTTATTTAAACTAGTCAACAAATAGACTTCAATATGGTCGATTGGATTTATTAAATTACTTATAGTTGTCATTTTAAATGAAAAATACTGTTTTGCCGCATACGACCTTACGGCATAAGCTAGTTCGTGAGCGCTTATTTGTATGGAGTAAGTTCCCCTCACTCCACTCCCCTAAGGCGCCGATTTGAAATTAAAAGTTTATCAATGCCTCGCCTTAAACTACGTGACGTCACTCTTTAAACCTAAAGTAATAAATCTCAAATCTTCAACTCTTTAGAAAAATTCCATGGAAACAAGGTGATTAAATTTGTACCGTTCGTTCTATTAGAGATAGAAAATACTAGGTGAAATTAAATCAACCGACCAAATTCATACTGGAGACTCGGTTAGTCATCAGCAACAAGGTTTAATGACCCTTCAGACGAAATTCGAAAAAAAAAATTTTTTTGTCCCGTAGTGCCTGCACTAGGAATTGTACTTTAACTAGTCCAACCAGTAAGGGAGCTACAAAATTTATTTTTAGAAGTTGGCCAAAAGGATTACTGAACCTAGTTCTTGATCACTAACCGAGTCCTCAGTATGAATTTGGTCGGTTGATTTAATTTCACCTTATATATATATGAGGTGACTTAAATTTATGCAGCCAAATTCTTAATGAAGGCTCGCTAAGTGCTCAGTATTAAGGTTCGATGATCCATTTTGTGAAATTAGTAAGTAATTTTTTTTTCGCATTCCTTACAAACACAAGCCCAGCCTCCAGTCAATTACTATGGGACGTCAAGATTTTATTTTGCAAAAAGTGTTGTCAATCCGTGTTACTGATCACTTAACAAGCCTCCAGTATGAGTTTGGCTGCATAAATAAAAGTCACCATTCACGCATTCCTTACAAACACAAGCCCAGCCTCCAGTCAATTACTATGGGACGTCAAGATTTTATTTTGCAAAAAGTGTTGTCAATCCGTGTTACTGATCACTTAACAAGCCTCCAGTATGAGTTTGGCTGCATAAATAAAAGTCACCATTCACGCATTCCTTACAAACACAAGCCCAGCCTCCAGTCAATTACTATGGGACGTCAAGATTTTATTTTGCAAAAAGTGTTGTCAATCCGTGTTACTGATCATTTAACAAGCCTCCAGTATGAGTTTGGCTGCATAAATAAAAGTCACCATTCACGCATTCCTTACAAACACAAGCCCAGCCTCCAGTCAATTACTATGGGACGTCAAGATTTTTATTTTGCAAAAAGTGTTGTCAATCCGTGTTACTGATCATTTATCAAGCCTCCAGTATGAGTTTGGCTGCATAAATAAAAGTCACCATTCACGCATTCCTTACAAACACAAGCCCAGCCTCCAGTCAATTACTATGGGACGTCAAGATTTTATTTTGCAAAAAGTGTTGTCAATCCGTGTTACTGATCACTTAACAAGCCTCCAGTATGAGTTTGGCTGTATAAATAAAAGTCACCTAATACATTATAGGTAGGTGAAATTAATCAACCGACAAAATTCATACTGGAGACTCGATTAGTCATTAGAAACAAGGTTTAATGACCCTCCAGGTAAAATTAGAAAAAAAAATGTTTTGCCCTTAGTACCTGCATTAGAAATTGTACTTAAAACGTAGTTCTTGATCACTAACCGAGTCTCCAGTATGAATTTGGTCGGTTGATTTAATTTCAGCCTATTTAAGTTGTGACTAAATAAATTCAGTCCGGCATTTAAACTGAAAGTAGGCCTAGAGTCACCAGACTCATTTGGGTGTGAATATTTAAAATCTTTGACTATTATAATCAAAGTTTAAATTCATGATTTTTACTAGGTAACCTATAACTTTTCTCATTATAATATTTAAAGGGATCTACCACGAATGATCGCGGTCTAATTTTTAGCTTTTTTATGAAAAGGACACAAAACACAAAAATTGGGTCGCTGTGTCGAAAAGGGGTCGCCCTTTAAATATTATAAATTATGTGTACGAAACGCGAGAGTTTAAATATAATTACAATACATCCTACAATAAACCGGTAAAGTGTTCGTTGAGTCAGCAACCGCCACTAAAATAGACAAAAAATCTACCAAAATAGTACAAATCTCTACCATATGTGGTCACACTTAGTCGTTGACTTAGTTATAACAAGTTCTAATAGATGGCGCTCGTCTTTTCTTGTATGAAAAATATTCGCAGCACTTGTTCGTTCAGCCAAATCCTTACCTTTAAATCTATGTCTCCGAAACAGTGTTTTTTGCGTATTTTGATGAAATTGCTAAAACTAAAAAGCCATCTACATTATGGGCGATTTATTCTATGCTGAAATGTATAGTTCATATTAAAAACAGCATTGACTTGCAGAACTACGGAAATTTAACAACTTTTCTAAAACGACAATCGTCTGGGCTTAAGCAAAAAATCGAAGATTTTGACTGCTGAAAACATAAATCAGTTTCTAGTTGAAGCCCCAGATAATATATATTTAGCGACAAAGGTAAATGTAATTTAATATTAATTAAATTTATTATGTAAAAGGCCCTTTTTTATTTCCTTGCATTTTTTTAAGAAAAGCACTATATATGCCTCGGCCGAAATGGCAATTGCCTGTCTCGTATCATTGAAGTCCTAGCCTGCGGCTCGGCCTTCAAACTCATACTCGATCTGCAATTGCCTATTTCGCTGCCTTTGCAATAATGTACTATTTCCAGTCGGCCGCAAACACCTCGCTTACAGCCTGCTCGAACGCAGCCAGCGCATCTTCCGGCGACGAAAATTGTATTCCTTTGAGCTGATTTTTTATTTTTGGAAATAAAAAGAAGTCACACGGTGCTAGATCAGGGCTGTAAGGAGGGTAACCCAGGAGTTTGACTAGCGTGCTGTCCAGGAAGTCCCTCGTTTTGAGTACGGTGTGCGCAGGTGCATTGTCGTGGTGGAGCAGTAGCCCGCGGAGCCCTGTGTTTAGTCGATTGTTGCTAACAACAGAGAAAACTTCTGGCAAACATTTGATAGCATACCATTCGGCATTGATGCTTCTTTGATTCCGTACAGGAATTGATAACAAGAGGCCAATCGAATTAAAAAGCTAGCGATCAAAATCTTCCCCCCTCTTCTAGATCGCTTCTCTTTGGTAGGCGTTGGTTCATTTTGAAACACCCAATCAGTCGACTGGCGCTTGGTTTCTGGGTCGTATTGATAAATCCAGGACTCATCACCTGTAACGATGTCGTAAACACGCCAAGACGAGCCTGCTTCAAATTTGTTTAGCATATCACGGCACCATTCCACCCGGGCCTGCTTCTGAGCATCGGTGAGGTTGTGCGGCACCCAGCGTGGTGCTATCCTCCTCACGCGAAGATGGCTGTGTAGAATCTCGTGAACGCTTCCCGATCCAATATTCAATATGTGTTGAATCTCTTGATATGTAACTCGCTTATTGTCTTGAATTAAATTTTTCACTGCCAGCACGTTTTCTTCGGAGGTATCCAACTAAAAATTTAGAAAGAAAAAGGGGTTTGCCAATCCAAAAAATTAAGATAGGTTTGGGAAGTGGAGAGGGCATAATGAGAAAAAAAGACAATAGATGGACCAGAGATATAACTGAATGATGCCCAAGAGATCTAAGGTGGAATTGTGTAAGACGATCATATTCATTTCACAGCCAAAAACTTACGATTTCAATTGTCAAAGAATATTACTGCTCCTTATTTTGTACAAAAAGTAAGTAGCACCTACTTCATATCTACGCGGAAGTTGTATGCTATACCACACCATTTTTCAATCTCATACTTTTATGATTCCACAAAAGTAATTTGAGGCTATATTTTATGTAAGGTGCATTGGGATAATTCCGATGGTTTTTATAATTAGAAGGCTAGAGGTCTATGATATATTTTTTATTCATATGGTTTTTCATGTACTTCCGTTATTGTTTATTCTCCACAACCTCCATGAAATGATTTATTTTGAATATTTATTCTTGTCTAAAACGTGTTGCTGATTTCTTCAATTTAGATTTTGAAACATGGAGTGATATTTTTTTTGGCGTTGGGGAAATTGCAATGTATCCTGAGGTAATTACGAAACTGTTGAAAATTATTTACCACTAACTCCATCATAACAATCATTCCCAGAGCATCCATTAGATAGATCCACTGGTTGTCTAATGAGAAGTTTTTTCCCGATATCTATCGTTATCTATCGTATCTACGTTGATTTCTTTTTCAGATCTAACGAGAATTTTTCTCTTTTTAGATAGATCCCTTATCAAAAAAAATATCTTATGATAGATAATATTTTGCTTCTCATTAGATCTTGAGATGATATCTACTGATATGAAATCCAACCGTATAAACCTGCTCTTAGTCTTGTCAAATCTTATGATTGTGAAGTACCGAAAAAAAAATCTTCAAAGGCAGATAAAAGATAAGGTTATTGATATATAAACAGTGCAATCATTCCTTTAAAATTTTGTTACTTGGTAACAATGAAGGTGATTGTAGCTGTTATTTGGTAAGTATAGCTTTTTTTGATGGACCTTCAACTCTAAGTGATACATATAAATTAAAAGCTCTTTAAAATACCCATCATCAACACAATCTAAATTTAATGCTATACCAAGCAGGATCTTTTGTTATGTAAATAAGAGTTTTCTCACTTGTCCTTCTGTAGCTCAGCACTAAATTACTTAATAGGCAGTCAAATACTTTGGTAATTTCTCATTTTCAGTTCCACTTTGATAATCTGCTATGCAGCTTCAAAAGAGCAAAAGCAGTCTGGCCGCAAGTTTCCGGATGATTTCTTATTTGGGACTGCTACAGCTGCCTATCAAGTCGAAGGTGCTTGGGATGAAGATGGTAAATATAAGACATACCTATCTAATGTATTTGAATGGGTTCTTACTACGGTTTTCTCGAATGCGGGTTATCTAAAGTTTTTGAGACTAGCACTTGAATCCATGTTATTTTAAAGGCCTGTTAACTTTTGAGTGGGAGTTTGACTGACGACTAAGAATATGTTAACAAGGTCTTAAATGTTTGAAATGGTCTCAAATATTTAACTGGCTTTCGAGTATTTGGGTGTGAGAGGACCCGAATCTGACATACTTAATACTCTTCCTTATTTTGCGATTGCGTTCCGAACTACGTATGGTGATCTGCGACTGCGAGACTATTATGTAACTTAGTGTCTGGTTGCTAAACACTAAAAACAGATAAAAACCATTAGCGTAACGAGAATTTGTACCTGGGGGGGTCCCTGGCTCCAATTCATAAAGCCATCAACAAGATAGTTGTTCTCGATTACCTATATGATCGTAATAAAATAAGTAGAGATAATCCTCCATACATCGAGATCACATACAAACCAAAATACGAAACAAATAACGCCTCAAATGGGATAAAGCATATTTAATACTAATATACCAAATAAAAAAAAAATTATAACAAATGAGAAATAAAAATAAAAAAAATGAATAAAAAAATATTTAATAAAAATATAATATGGGAATCGTATGGGTAATTGTAGATATTAAAGAGCTGATTTTAAAAATACGTACTTTTACTATATTTACTGGCACTGATTTCGAGAAATCTTTGAAAAACTACAAAAATGCATGTCCCCCTCCCCCTTATTTCTGAAACTGGTGGACCGAAAAAATGGCGATTACAGGCCATAACTGGCCGATTACAGGAAATCTATAGCGATTAAAAAAAAGTTGATAACAAATAAGAAATTAAAAAAAAATTAAAGTAAATAAAAAAATATTTTATAAAAATACAATATGGGTTTCAAATTCTAGATATTAAAGAGTTGATTATAAAAATATATATTTTTACTATATTTACGGGCACCGATTTCGAGAAATCTTTGAAAAACCACAAATAAACCCTTTATTTCCCAAACTAATAAACCGAGAAATATGAAAAAAATCATGGTAATTTGGGATTTCGTACAGATGACCGAAAAAATATAATGGGTGAGAAATTCATGATAACAAAATGACAAAATTAAATTTTTCATCCACGAGTTTTATTTCGAGTACGGTATAAAATACAAATACAATCAATTCTTTTTTTTAGTTATCATAAACAGTTATGGGCATGATTTAAAATACCTTCTTCCTGAATGTTCCCAAAACTGTCGAATTACGGAAATGCCTGGTTTTGCCTGAGAGCTGTTCTCTTACTCTCCCCCGAATAACATCGGGAGGATTTGCGAGTAAGATGATGCGACCTCTACAGTCGAGCCCGGCATCAGCTCTACCATTTTATATAATTTTTATTTTTATTTCTATATTTTTTTATTATTGGAATTATATAAGTTTAAGTAAACATAGTTATTTAATAAACAACAAATGTGTGTTAAATTAAAGTTTCAAAGAGACAAATGAACTTTTTAAAACTTTAATACTGTTTATCTTAATAACATGCATACAAAATGATGTAAAAATCTTAAATCGTTTCACCTGTATCACACCTGTACCTTGCTGCTGCTTTCAATTTCAAAAGGTACTATCTGGAATGCGTTGACGTTCAAATTTGAGCGTTTTTGTTCAGGCGTTAAAGTTGCTATTAACATAAAATATTTTGTTGCTTATGCGTTTCGTTGTGCACTGCTGATTAGTGGTGGAACTTAACAATAGAACAGTTTTATTCATTGGAAGATAAGCTCTTAAGCCGATCCCGACATTTTAAAAAACTCCTACTATAGCGACTGAGCTGTAGTGCCTGCGTATTCTATATACTATTAAGATCCGAAAACCATTACTAAGTCACCCTGTAACTGACACACATAATGGCTGCGGCTTCCAATTTCAAAAATGGAATGGCATGGATTGTGCCCGTTCAAATTTGAGTCTTTTTGTCCAGGTGGTAAAGTTGCTAATATAATACCAAAAAATATTTTGTTGTTTATGCGTTTCGTTATGCACTGATAATTAGTGGTCTATTTTAACAATAGATTAAGATAAGCACTTAAGTCGAATCCGACATTTAAAAATATCTACTATATAGGTATATAGGTAACTGTATTTCCAATTCGTTCCGTGGGTCGGGGGGCTTAAATGTTCCATTATTTTCTTTGTAAACCGAAATTTTTAGAGTTACAGTTGTTCAAGTGGGCGTGGAAGGCCAAATTTTAAACTATAGGAAATGGCGTAAAATGCTCAAAGGAGTCTGCCTGGACTTAATATATTTACAAGCTTCCACATTATAACAAACCTTGTAGACACCTGGGTTTGAGAGAATTCAGTCTTTTAGTGAACCAAGCTGTGATAAATGATATCATGTGGCATAATTTTTTTTTAATCGAGCGTTTTATTTTTTGGTCGACCAATTTTGTTTGTAGTATTTTTCTTGAACTTCATAATCCATTTTTCTGTAGGACCTTCTCAATGTGAAATGAACCGAATCCTTTACGTTACGAATGAAAATACTGTATGTAGTGTATTCGCCAGGCAAAATGTTCCTTCAGAAATGTTGCAGATCACTTGTTCAAATTGAAAGAAAACAAAATCTTCTGAGTTTCCAAAC
Source organism: Ypsolopha scabrella (assembly GCA_910592155.1). Classification (NCBI taxonomy): domain Eukaryota; kingdom Metazoa; phylum Arthropoda; class Insecta; order Lepidoptera; family Ypsolophidae; genus Ypsolopha; species Ypsolopha scabrella. The sequence continues at coordinate 7,462,407 of OU342968.1, read as the reverse complement.
TGCAGTGAATGTATAGACTTTTTTCGTGCCTTTTAATCTGACATGGTAATTTTTCCGTTTTTGTTTCGCATTACTCATGTTCTCTTGTGTAGGTTACAATTATTTTTTTTATTCAGGGAAAGGAGAAAACATTTGGGATCACCTGACGCATAATAATCCATCACTTATACGAGATCAGAACACCGGGGATATATCTGCAAACTCTTATCACAACTACAAAAGAGATGTTGAAATGATGAGACAGCTTGGAATAGACTCCTATAGATTTTCTTTGTCGTGGTCTCGCATTCTACCTTCTGGGTTTGCAAATGAAATAAACATGGCCGGCATTAATTATTATAACAATCTAATCAATGAGATGCTCAAATATAACATTCAGCCCATGGTAACGGTATACCATTGGGATATGCCTCAGCCTCTTCAGGATTTGGGAGGTTTTGCAAATCCCCTGTTTACCGAATGGTTTGAAGATTACGCTCGTGTTGCTTATGAATACTTTGGTGATAGAGTTAAACTTTGGATCACATTTAACGAGCCCAGAGAAATATGCTATAATGGGTATGGGGACGTGAGTATGGCACCTGTATTAAACTCGACTGGTTTAGGAGACTACTTATGCATTAAAAATCTTCTTATTTCTCACGCAAAAGCTTATCATTTGTACAATAATGAATTTAAAGCCACACAAAACGGAAAAGTTGGTATAACTATAAGCGTTACCTGGCATGAACCTGAAACTGATTCAGAAGAAGACTTACTTGCAGCTGGATTACACCGACAAGGAAAGGTATTGGAATCGTTTTTGGTACTTATAATTGAATTAGTATTTGATAAATGAGTTTCAGAACAAGCTGCATGGAATAACAATGTTATTTTATTCTTGTATTTCAGTGGGGCTTGTACGCTGATCCGATTTTCTCAGAAGAGGGTGGGTTCTCAAAGGAATTGTCAGAACGAATAAAACAAAAGAGTGCTGAACAAGGATATCCAAGGTCTCGCTTGCCTGATTTTACCGAAGAAGAAAAGAATTTTGTCCGTGGATCATCAGACTTTTTCGGAGTAAACCACTACACTGCATTTCTTGTATCAGCTACAAACAATTTGGAAAACCATCCGATTCCCTCTCTCTATGATGATATTAATGCCGGTCTTTTCTCAGACCCAGAGTGGCCAAAAGGTGCATCTTCTGTTGAATATTTAAATAGATACAATAATCTAAAACCATCAATGTATAAATTTATTTATCACCAAGCAATGTACACCGAACAATGAATATTATTTTTTAAATTTTGTCTATGACTGTCTCTGTCTGCTTTTTGGTTGCTTGCATGTGTCAACCAAGATGTTGGTTCAAATAAAACATTAAAACGCAATACCTAATAAAAAACTCTTTTAATAAAATAAAGCTTCCACAAATAAAATTAAAAACAACAGGTTTTGGGCCCAGTCCCCGCTTACCACTGAAAACTAAAAAAAAATAAAAAAACCAGTGCTATAACGAAAATAACAAGTAAAAAGTGCCGCCATTGTGGCGTGTTCCTGTGAAACAAAATCGACGAAAGTAAAACATGGAAAAATACGAAGAAATTGCAGGCATTCAGAAGCTTTGTGATGAGAAATCTTTTTCCTGTTGGAAATTCCAACTGAACATAATATTTAAAAGTTATGGGTTGCACGAAATAGTGCACGGTGAAGAAAATGCAATTGCTTTGGGTGGTGACAGAAAGGAGCATGAAAAAAATGATGCAAGAGCTCAGAAAATAATAATGAACACAATTGACAAGAAACACATGCCCCTGATTATGAGCTGCCCTAGTGCAAAAGAAATGTTTGATAAGTTGTGCTTCATATTTGAGAAAAGTACAACACAACAAAAATGTCAACTTCTGCAAGATTTCTTTGAATACAAGTATGATCACAGGCAAGATATGACATACCACATAAGTAGACTAGAAAACATAGCTTTCCACCTAAATTCCATTGATGAAAAAGTTAATGACAACATGATCATGTCAAAGATATTATCCACCTTACCGAATGGATACAATAATTTTGCAACAGCCTGGGATTCATCACCATTAAGTGAAAAAACATTAAGGAATCTGACAGCTAGGCTCCTAACAGAAGAACAAAGACTTGGTAAAGAATCTACTGATAATTATGAACAAAAATGTGCATTCAAAGCGAGCTTCAGAAAGACAAACCAAAACAAATATAATAAAAAGTTCTGCAAGATCTGTAAAAAGAATAATCACAATGAAAATGATTGTTTTTATAAAAAGAAAGAAGAAGTAAAGATGTGCAAAATATGCAAAAAAAATAATCACACGGAAGAAAAGTGCTACTTCAGGAAGAAGGATAATAAGATAGCGTTTATTACTGAAATACAGAAAAGTCCAGAAGAGTTCATAATAGACTCAGGATGTACGTCACATATGACAAATAAATTGGATTTACTGAGCGAGGTTACAAAATACAACTGCGATATTACAGTGGCAAAGAAAAATGAAAAAATCGAGTCCACAGAAAAAGGAAAAATAGAAACACAACAATGTGATTTAAAAAATGTGCTTTTTGTGCCTCAACTACAAAAGAATTTGATGTCTGTTAATGCAATTACAGAAAATGATGGAGAAGTATTGTTCACAAAAAATAAAGTCATTATTAAAAGAAATGAAGAAATAATACTACAAGGGAACAAGAAGAGCAACGGACTGTATTCAATACAATTAGAAACTACAAAACCAGAAAATTCTCTAGTAACAATTAATCATAACAGTGCACTTGAATGGCATATAAAACTGGGACATCCTGGCAAGGTAACTATGAGAAAAATGCTACTATGTGTTGAAGGCTTAAGCATAACCGATAAAGACATTGATATGTTACCAGAAACTTGCACAGTATGCTTACAAGCTAAACAAACAAGACTGCCATTCAGTACACAAAGAACAAAGGCAGAAAGATTACTTCAAATCATTCATAGCGACGTTTGTGGCCCAATTTCGCCAAACACCTATGACGATAAGAAATACATACTCACTATTACTGATGACTTCACAAATTACACTGAAATTAAACTCCTATCCAATAAAAGTGAAGCATTTAAAAATATCAAGGATTATGTTGAAGAAAAAGAAAGAGAAAAAGGGATGAAAATAAGTATGATAAGATGTGACAATGGAGGTGAGTATACCAGTAATGAAATGAAAAATTGGTGCCTGAACAAAGGAATAATATTAGACTACACTATACCATTTAGCCCCCAGCTGAACGGCAAGGCCGAACGATTGAACCGTACCATTATGGAAAAAGTGCGAGCTCTACTCTTTGAATCTAAAGCAGAGATTTACCTATGGGGAGAAGCAGCCAAAACTGCTGCATATTTAATAAACCGAACACCATCTGAGTCAATAAACAATTTGACACCTATTGAAATGTGGTCGGGAAAGAGACCAGATCTTAGAAACATACAAATATTCGGGTCTGATGCATACAGCAAAAGGCTAGGACACTTACAAAAACTGGAATCTAGAATGGAAAAACTAATAATGGTTGGGTATGCCCCAACAGGATATCGACTATTTGATGAAGAAAAAGAAAGAATAATAATAAGAAGAGATGTTTTATTTCAGTCAAAAAAGAACGGTGATGATGATCCTACTGAAGAACCTAAAAACATTGTAGTTCATGAAGAAATTGAAGAAAACAAAGAACCTGTAACAACAAACAAAATAACCGAAGATACCTCACTACAAGATGAGAATGAAAATAATGAAAATTGCTCTGAAACAAATGTTGAAATAGAAATCGTCCAAGAGAATCCTGTCCCAATCCCAATACTGGAAGAAAATACTGAAGAAAATCCAAGAACTGAAAATAATTCTACACAAGAAAATGAAAACAAAGATACAAAAAAGAGACCAACTAGAGAAAGAAAAATACCAACTAGATATAATGATTATGTTTTGATCACATATGAAGATGCAATAAATGGAGAAGACAAACGTAAATGGATAGATGCTATCAATGAAGAGAAGAAATCCCTAATGAAAAATGAAACCTGGAAAGTTGTACCAAAAGAGAAAATTCCTGAAAACCAGAAAATCCTAACTAGCCGATGGGTATTAAAAATCAAAGAAGATGGAACATATAAAGCCAGATTAGTAATAAGAGGCTTCGAACAAGAAAAAGGAATTGACTATAATGAGACATTTAGTCCTGTCATTAACAGTAGCCCATTAAGACTACTATTTGCAATAGCACAAGAGAAAGAATTCACCATAAAATCATTTGACATAAAAACAGCATTTCTGTATGGAAAGATCGATGAGGATATTTATATGTATCCACCAGAAGGAATGGAAGATCTACAAGGAATATGCAAATTGAAGAAAGCCTTATATGGCATGAAACAAGCCCCTTTAAAATGGAATCTGACTTTTACAAGTTTTCTAGAGTCTGAAGGTCTGAAACAAACAACAGCAGAACCATGTATATTCAGAAACGAAGATGCTACAATCTACTTGGGCATACATGTAGACGATGGCATTCTTGTGGGCACAAATGATACAAAAATTGAACAAATATTGGAAAGAATAAGCAAAAGATTTGAAATGAAAGTCGACAGAAACCCCAAAAGATACATCGGAATGGAAATAGAGAAGACAAAAGACACACTGAAACTAAAACAAGCAAAATTCATAAATAAAATCTTAGATGACTATAAAATGACAGATATAAAAACAGCAAACACACCGATGGAAGGAAACAACAATGATGAACAAAGTAATGGTAATACAAATTTTCCATACCGACAACTACTTGGAAGCTTAACTTATATCTCAAATAAAACCAGACCAGACATAAGTTATGCAGTTAACTATTGTGCAAGAAGAACTGAAAATCCTACGGATTCTGATGTCACAACAATAAAAAGAATAGTAAAATACCTGAAAGGAACAAAAGAAAAAGGGTTAGTATACAGAAAAGGCAATGGACTAGTTGAGTTAACAGCGTACTGTGACTCTGACTATGCCGGTGATCCCCTGACAAGAAGAAGCACGACTGGCTACATTATATATTTTTGTGGTAACCCGATAAGCTGGTGCACAAGAAAACAACCAATTGTTGCACTCTCAACCAGCGAAGCAGAATATATAGCAGCAGCTGAATGTTTGAAAGAACTGTTATACCTGAAAAGTGTATGTGAAGAATTACTAAGTGTAAGTGTTAGTGTAAAGCTATATGTGGACAATCAAAGTGCCATAAATTTGATAAAAAACGGAGTGATAAATAGACGGTCTAAACATATTGATGTCCGATTCAAGTTCATTCATGAGAAAGTTTGTAATGGTGAACTAAAAGTATATTACTGTCCAACTAATGAGCAAATTGCAGACTTATTCACTAAACCTTTGCAAAAGATTAAGTTTGATAGATTTGCATCTAAAATAGTGACATGATTTTTTTTTTATGTATCTGTTAATTTGTATAAGACTGCTATGTTTCTTTACTAAAAGGATTTTTTTTATTAATCAGTGTTAATATAAAGATAGAGACAGAAAACAACTTTACCATTGCATAAAAAATGTTCAATTTAAGAGTTAATAATATTTTTTTTGTTTAAAAAATTAGATACTTTGAAAACATGAAAATTTAATTTGTAAAATTGAGGATTTTAGATTACGGGGGTGTGTTGAATATTTAAATAGATACAATAATCTAAAACCATCAATGTATAAATTTATTTATCACCAAGCAATGTACACCGAACAATGAATATTATTTTTTAAATTTTGTCTATGACTGTCTCTGTCTGCTTTTTGGTTGCTTGCATGTGTCAACCAAGATGTTGGTTCAAATAAAACATTAAAACGCAATACCTAATAAAAAACTCTTTTAATAAAATAAAGCTTCCACAAATAAAATTAAAAACAACATCTTCTTGGTTGTCGGTAAGATATCTAATAATAAAAATATTTAAACTATTAGCCTTATTTAAAATGAAAAGTAATGTCTATTAAGTATCAATTTTTTAAAAATTTTACAGTTATACTGTTAGGAGTGTACCAGGAGAGCACCTAAATATTTTGTATGGGACAACAACATATGAAAACAACAATTCTTATGTAAAGTATGTTAACGTGGAATACTGTATTATACAAGGGGATAAGATTTGCATAGAATTGAAAGTGACAAAAAATTAATATTTCACAAGCACACAAATAACACTTTGATTATTTATCTTAATTTGAGAAGGAATCAAATTATTATCGTGTACTTAATTTTTTTATAAATTCCAACAGCTTGTACCGGACAGTATGTACAAGGCTCTGACATACTTGAACAACAGATACAAAGATCAAGTGTATTATATCACAGAAAATGGATGGTCTACTGAAGGTGGGCTTGATGATGACGATAGAATCACATTTTATAGAGCAGCTTTAGAAAGTTTACTTGACAGCATTGATGCTGGGGTCAATGTAAAAGGCTATATGGCTTGGAGTATGATGGACAATTTCGAATGGTTACAGGGTTACACGTGAGTTTTGGGAATTACTTACATTTTATTTATTTTATAATGTGAATGTGGTTTCTGTGGTCCAAAAGAGATATGGGTACAGCAAGACACTGATTTGAAAACAGTAAATTTTGTTGCTTTGAGTCTTTTCCTTTTAATTAATGTTTTGGAATTCGCTTAATTTTTACCCTTTTCCTCTCGTCTTTAGGGAGTTTGATACAATTTAGAGGTTTCAAAAATAATATAATTACAGAGAACGTTTTGGGCTTTATGAGGTGGATTTTGAAGACCCAGCGCGCACCAGGACACCAAGGAAATCTGCCTTCGTGTACAAGCAAATAGTGAAATCAAGAACCATCGATCACGATTACGAACCTGAAGATATGATCATGACTATTGACGAAGGACACTGAAGTTTCTGTAATTTTATTCTGATGACCAACCTCTTGAATAATTATAGTTGAATGCATTTTGTATTGTCAAAGTTTACCTTGAGCTGGTAGGTGGTAGAGCTGATGCCGGGCTCGACTGTGGAGGTACCACCATCTTACTCGCAAATCCTCCCGAAGTTATTCCGGGGAGAGTAAGAGGACAGCTCTCAGGCAAAAAAACCAGGCGGCCCACCATTGCCTGGGACCGATGGATGGCGGTATATCCATCCCCAATTGCCAGGCCTTACATAAATCAGACTGGTGACGGGCAGCGGCGTCACTGGTGCAAGGGTTTCGGCACCGCGCTCACCAACCCGCCTGCCCAGCGTGTGTGAGTATGGGCATTTCTTCCAGGAGGACCGCCAAGAGTAGCGAAATCCTGGAAAGGCCTATGTCCAGCAGTGGACGAAACAGGCTGATGGATGGATGGACCTTGAGCTTATCAATTTTGGTATTATTGTTCAGGAAATCTTCATATTTTTTTAAAAAGACCGGCCACTTTCTATTTGGACTCATGCACGAAAGGTTCAGTACCACCACACAATATGGACACGGAAACCTTAAACATTAGGGTAAATAACAATATACTAGATGTCGCAACAACATCAATTTTTATTACCTATATTTTGTTCCACTTTAACGTAATATTTAAATACATGTGGAAGAATGAGTCTGCCAACTCATGGTTATTTATTGATTTAAATATTTATTTATATATTTAATATGTTGGCCATAGTTATTTGTAATCGTCTAGCATATTTTTGGTAGAACCTTTACGTTGTGTTTGGAAACGGTTTAAGTAAACAGACAAATCATAGACATTATTAATAATGTAAATGAGAGAAATAGAATACTTGATCCGGACGTCGTTAAACGGAAATACGTAAGTTCAGAATTTATCGAATGAAAAGTGAGGAATCGTAAACGAAATTACTTATTTCATGCAACTTAGCTTCGGATGACAGAGGCAACTTCTGGATATCTGAATCTGCTTCGAGCAAACACGTTCATACTTCACTATAAGATCGACACAAGATGATAGCACGTTCGCGTCCTAGAGACGGTTCGCGTACGCGCGGTTATGTTTTATATTGTAATTAAGTATACAAGGTAAAATAATTATAGCTAGCGAAACTCATAACATAGGTAGTACTGGTCTATATGAATAACTTTTTCTATCGGGGCTAAGCGAAATTCGCAACTTTTTTTCACTTCCTCTCATACAAATTGACCATATCAGCCGTCTGGTTTACTAAGAGAAGGCGAAAATTGTTTTTGAGAATTTTGCATAGTAGGTACCCATAGAAAAAGTTGATCATATAGACGAGTACTACCTATGTTTTGAGTTTCGCTAACTATTAGTATTTAACTATACCGGATGTAAATAGAGTGCGACCATTAAATGTGTTCCAAACAAAATGCGTGAACCCTAACGCACCGACATACGGGCGAGTTTAGAGAGAGCGTCGTCCGTGAAACCTGCAGCTGTTTGAGGTCAACGCTCTCTCTAACCTTGCCCGTATGTCGGTGCGTTAGGGTTCACGCATTTTGTTTGGAACACATTTAATGGTCGCACTCTATTTACATCCGGTAAAGTTAAATACTAATAGTTAGCGAAACTCAAAACATAGGTAGTACTCGTCTATATTCATATTATATTCATTAAATATAACACTATTCCACTATACAGGGTGTAAATAGAGTGCGAACCTTAAATGAAACCACATATTCTAAAGACCCTACTGAACCACTTTTCCCAAGAGTCATACCCGCGGAACCCCTTAGTTTAGGAAATTGAGTTCCAAGCAAAAATGCGTGAACCCTAACGCACCGACATACGGGCGAGGTTAGAGAGAGCGTTGACCTCAAACAGCTGCAGGTTTCACGGACCTCAAACAGCTGCAGGTTTCACGGACGACGCTCTCTCTAAACTCGCCCGTATGTCGGTGCGTTAGGGTTCACACATTTTTGCTTGGAACTCAATTTCCTAAACTAAGGGGTTCCGCGGGTATGACTCTTGGGAAAAGTGGTTCAGTAGGGTCTTTAGAATATGTGGTTTCATTTAAGGTTTGCACTCTATTTACACCCTGTATAGTGGAATAGTGTTATATTTAATGAATATAATATGTTTATTTAGTAAGGTTGTGACTTTAAGAGAGGTTTCAGGCCTTTGCTCGTAGTTGCTGCGTCGGATAGAAATATCGAGGGATTCTGAGTGCAAAATGGAGTTAGAAGAAAGGGGTACCCTGCAAAATGTTGTTTTCAGGTCCGAGTTTCCCTTCACACCTCAATAACTCGGCCAATAAGGATTGAACCACTTGTCTGTCCTGCAAATCCTACAAGACACGAGACGATCTTCCTTAAATGCTATACAAGTTAAACCCTATTGTCCCTAGAATTTACTTATTCATACAAAATTTCTTACAAAACTTCACACATCTCTCCTAAGACTTGGCCAAGTCAGTTTTAAGTTTTCTAACTTACTAATCTCGACTGTGAACGGAGAGGTTTTGCAGATCAAAACACACCTAGGGCCCTGTTCAACCTGTATCAGCTAAGGGCCCGACGCAAGCAACATAGCAAGGCTTCTTCCATAGCTAACTGCATTTCCAGGTCCGGCTATCCCTAAATGCTATAATCTGCAAAAGCCCAACGTTCCTAAAATAAACTAGATACACATACACCATTTTTCAAAAGATTCTAAAATATAAACCTAAGGACAGAAGTATGAGAACAGTCCTGTGGACATGTTCAGTCAGGATCCCGTTGAAAAACCTATCGAATAGCTGTGAAAAAAAAAGAAACTCCTGTATGAAGAGAACTAGATAAGGGGAAAAGAAAAAAAAACCGGCCAAGAGCGAGTCGGACTCGCGCACGAAGGGTACCGTACCATTATCTATAAAAACGGCAAAAAAATCATGTCTGTTGTATGGGAGTACGCAGATCCAACTCGCACTTGGCTGGTTTTAGTATTTGTTGTTATAGCGGCAACAGAAATACATCATCTGTGAAAATTTCAACTGTCTAACTATCACGGTTCATGAGATACCTGGTGACAGACGGACGGACGGACAGCAGCGGAGCAGTCTTAGTAATAGAGTCCCGTTGGTTACCCTTTGGGTACGGAACCCTAAAAATGGTGTCAATTTGAGACACAAAGCAAGTACCAGATTTCGGCTGACTTCGCCTTCCCTAGATTTTTGAAATTTCTACATTCTGTCTATATCGACCAAAATATAAGTATGTCCGCCAGACGTAGGAAAGCTATAATCACCATAAAAATTAAGAAATAAAATGGGTACTGTAAAGGCCAACGTAACAACTTTGATCGCTACAGGACAGACGAACAGACAGCGGAGGGGTCCCGTTTGGCACCCTTTGCGTATGGAACCCCAAAAATAAAATCATGGACATGAAACTTTTGTACGTTCATTCTGACTTTTTTCGGAAAGAAATTAATTTAAAATATTTTAAAAATGCCATCAAATAGAAAATTTGGTATACGTAAACTAAGAACTTGTGAAAAATCAATTTTGTTTGTCAAAATCTCATTATTGTTTAGCTCTCAAGCATAGTATTTAATCCTCGAAAATACGGTCTCTACGCGGGGCTGTAGCTATAGTCGAATTTGAGGTAGGGCAGCATTGGATACAGGTAGGAAATATATGTATATATATGGAAATATACACAAGAAAGATATTGCAGCACAAAATTACCTCTCAAAATTGAAGACTGTTGTTTTGTTATGAAAATTTATCAGAGGTAAATCGTTTATTTCACAAAATACTTATTTTATTGTAGGGCCTTAGAGTATAAGCAAGCTTATGTGCTATATTGCACCACAATGCCCCCCTAAGCTACGGCCATGTCTCTACGTCGATGTTTTGTATTACAACTACGTACGAATTATTTTGTATACGGAACAGCTTTTTAACGTCAACGCTATTTCCCGACAAAACTGCGCCATATTGATGGAGCAAATTTAAAAGTATAGCAGCTGCCACACTGTAGCTGATTTGAAAGGCTTTAGTTTTAATTTTAATGCTGTCAAAACTAAAATTTATTTATTACAACATTGTACTTATATGGACATAATAATAATTTGGCCAAGTGCGAGCCGGAATCGCGCACAAAGGGTTTCATACCAACACACAATACGGGTAACCCTGAATAAAGATGCTGTACATAACAATAAGGCGACAAAAACAAGGCGCTAAAATGTCACCACCTGAAAAACAATTTAGAACCCTCATTTAAACAGTAAACAGAGCTTTTTATACTTAGATGAGATTGATAGTGGTGTAGCTAGGTGCGGACAAGGGCCCCGGTGCATAGAGAAAGAATCGGGCCCTCACCCCCCCTTTCCACGTAATTTGAACTTATATTGGCCTTCAAAATTAGTGCACCAGGGACTGCACCACCCGGCCCTACGATAGCTACGCTACTGGAGATTGAAGAGCCCAGTGACGCACAAATCCTCGTCTTACCATTCAATGTATGCCCCGTTAATCCTGATGCAAGCACAGGAACGCAAACATAGACTGAAATTAAATCAACAAATACAAATACAAATTCTTTATTTACTTGAAAAAACTTACACTAAAACATGTTATAAAACAAGATAAAATCCTTAGGCTAACAAACAAAGAGAGAAAATAAGTGTCTGCGTTTTACAGTGGACCCCAAACTAAGTCAAGCTTGTCACGCGGGATCCAGAAATAGGATTACCAGCTTATTATAAGGGTTTTGATAGATTTTCTTGTTTAAACAGTGAAAATTATTATGTCTACTAAAATTTATATTATTAAACTATAATGTGTGTATAGGTGTGTATAAAATATGTATAAATGTACATAGGTAAACTTATAAATAAACTAGTTTAATAGATAGAATAGATATGTGTTATATAAAATAGATATAATTAAGGAAATAAATGATAATAATAATTAATAAATAAATAATTAAATAGTTAAATAATTAATTAATTAATTAATTAATGGGCTCTCTATGTGGGGTGTTGAAGTAATGCTTCGGTAGCGTCGTAATCCAATGTGGAGAGATAAATTGTTACAGTCCTCTTAGTTTCCTTAACTGACGATGATTTAATGCCTGTAAGTTTGCAAATGGCGTTATAAATAAAAGGAAAACTAACATTGCTGAAATGCCCAGCGAAAGCGGTTTTTACAGATGGGACGACAGCTCTGTAAATTCTTCTACTCAACAATGAAGGGTACTGCATGGATGTAATTGTTTTCTGGTGTTGAGTGAGTGAGGCTCGCAAAATATAGAGTTGGCGAACTGTTAGTACCTTGAACTCCTGATAAAGAATGGTAGTCGGATACCTAAATGGTTTTTTAAGTAATACTTTGAGTATTGATCTTTGTGCTCTTTCTACGGTTATGAATATTGTCTTTGAAGCATTTCCCCAAGCTTTAATGCAGTAGAGAAGCAGAGACTGGCAAAGGCTGATATAGACCAGTCTTATCACGGCCATTGGAGCTCCTTGTCGGATCCGCTTCATCACTGGGATAAGTTTTCTGATTCGAGCAGAGAGGCTTGAGATGTGAGCTTTAAAATTAAGTTTTTCGTCAAGTATGATCCCTAAATATTTAATTGTATCGACTCTTTTAATTACTGGACAGTTGCAATTTTGGGTAGCATGGAATTGAGCATGAATTTTAAGGGATTTTAGGTGTTGTGGTGGCTGAGAAGCTAATGTTTTGTAAAAACATACAAATTTACTTTTTTCTGTATTCAGTGTAAGCAGATTACTTCTCAGCCACCTTGACACATCCGTCATGCAACAGACCACATTCATACTGGAGAAGTCTCCAAGTGGTTAGTGACCAAGACTAGGTTCAATAATCCATTTGGGCAATTTCGGAAAAAAAGTTTTTTTTTTGCTTCCTTACTGGTTGGACTAGTTTAAGTACAATTCCTAATCCAGGCACTATAAAGCAAAAAAAAATTTTTTTCGTATTTTACCGGGAGGATCATAAAACCTTGTTCCTGATGACCAACCGAGTCTCCAGTATGAATTTGGTCGGTTGATTAAATTTCACCCAGTATAATAATTTCATTTACGCCCTTCAGTTCAGCCCACTTTCTTTCAAGCTCTTTTAAATCCATTTGTAGACATTAATGTCATTATTATATCAACTGATGCCGGGCCCAATAGGGCCCGAAATATATATATTGTTTAGTGTAAATCTTAATATTATAAAAAATAAAAAACAAGCTTTAAAAGATTATTAAACATTTATTTTTTTGTAGACAGAGCTTTTTATATTTAAATGAGATTGTATAGCCCAGTGACGCACAAATCATACAGTGTATGCCCCGTTTATCCTGATGCAAGCACTGGAACGCAAATATAATGATTTCAGTGCAGCTGACGGCTATTCACTCCATGCCTGAAGAGAGTTTAATCAACAGGTCACTCCTCTACTTTATTATAAGCTTTATAAAACGCTCTAAGCAACTGGTAATGTTTCTGAGATATATTAAAGGTATAGGTACCCCGTGAAGAAAATATTTAAGCCACGCAACCTCTTCTAATAGACGCTCAACGTGCCAATTTTTTGCTTGTTGCATCGAAATTATAAATTTCTCATTTCTACGTCCCTAAATTACAATCCCTAATACAACGATGGCGTAAGTCTGCGCATCAGATTTAGTTTCAGTTTTATTTTGCCTATACAAGGCCAGTGCCTATACTTGTCATAAATTCTATGTTCTTTCTGGCTTGTCGAAGTCCAAGTTTGTTACTATTGTTACATCAGTTACAGCTCTTTTGGTGCGTGGATTGGTCGTGGCCTGAATCGGAACCAACGCCGATCTCCTAATTTAACGCAATCCATGTTTCACAGCTGTATCACTAGTCAATGTCATCCACGCGCATGAAGACCTTAAGGTGGTAAAACTGAATCCCGTTGCAAAATGCACATCATACCTAATATCGTTTTCCTTACATTTGAATAAAAAGTATGCAAAAATTGCGTTTTAAAGTAATTACCTAGCGGAAATTGATTAGTAATAATTAGGGTTTTACATTCAAATTCTATCATTTTATGATTTATATTTTGATTGCATTCGATAACAAACTTAAAAGCTTATTTATCGTTATAATCGAAAGTAATCAAAATGCAAGGCATAAAATAACATAATTTTAAATGTGAGAACCCTACTATTAGTAATCAAATTCCGCTAATTGCTTTAAAACGCAAATTTTTGCATACTTTTTATTTAAAAGTAAGGTAAACAATATCATGATGTGCATTTTGCACCGAGATTCGGTTTTCCCATCTTAAACTCGCACTGTACGACGTTACAAGTCACACCAAGTTTTGCCTGCGCAGGATTCTGCGTTTCCTGCACGTCAACTTGACATACTAAATACCCGGTAATTAGGCTGCTCTGCTGCAAGGCGCAGACATTGGGGACTGCAAGTTAGCATGACAGTTGCGAATATAATACCTCGTCCCCGCCAACGTCTGTTGCCCCGCGGAACGGTCGCGCACGATCTGGTTTGTAAATAAAAATAAAACAAACAGTTATTTTGTGCGATTTATTTAATTTTAACAGTTGTTTGTCATTATAATAGTAGTATTTTAATTCAGTCAACTTTACTTGTTCTTGATAAAACCTCTGCGCGTTACATTGTTCTGTTGCTACTACATTTTTGCCTTTCGTTTAACGCAATTGTGTGTTTGGAATTAATACATTAAAATTTTATGAAGTTTAAGTCTTTATTGTTATACTTCGTTCATTTTTGTGTTTTTATATCAAGAGGGTCTTATGACGCACACATTGGCATAATGAAAATAATTTATTAAAATACAACACTTCAAAACAGATTTTAAGGTAGGTATCAATACAATACTATTTGGGGAAAATAATTTATGAACTGAATTCAATAGATGTCTAAATAGGTGGTAGGCATCTTAAAACCCTCTTAAAAATTTAAATACGATTTTATTCTTATAACAGACTTTTGTCATCAGTGTTATTTGTAACTGTAAGTATTTAAATTAAAATAGTGAACCAAAAAACAAATAAAAAATATAAACTACAAATAAATTAAATAAAACCTCAATATTATAAAACATCTGGTTAGTAACTAAACTTTTAAAGTTAAATATACAATAAAATCACAATGATAAAATTTAGAAACTTATTCTAATGACTTTGTAATTATGACAACAATGCAAACTAATTAAATGGAATGTTCGGTTTAAAGATACTGCTTTGTGATGCTTATTACATTAAAAATATTCTCAGTTAACCACTATAATACATTACATAAAGATAAACTCTCTCAAACACTCATACATAAGAGTAGCACATCTAAAGAAAATATTTTAAATAATTCTCTCTAAAGCAGATAGAATAAAATTTGCAACATCAAAAACACTGTAAAACTATGATGCAATAACCGTGATGTAATGTATTGTCTAATAATAATTAAGAATATATTCTTTAAAAAATTTATTAACTATTATAAATTTAAACAAGTGCCAAATTATATTTATTTATAATTCATATAATTGTTTGTATATTGTACTACATTTCAAAAAAAGTACGAAGGTAATAAAGTAATTTTTCTAAAGTACCTATTAAAAATATTCTACAAATACAAATAAGTAAGTATATGAGAGTCTTAAATTTTAATAATTTTGAGGCAAAACAATGGAAGAATGCCAATATAAATAAAATAAATATAAATAATTTAAAATATATTTTGAAATCTCAACAATTATTGCAACAAAATGCAGGTGCCTATCTAAAGTGCTACTCGCACACGATTACACGCCACATTTCCACTATAATTCAGTATTTTAATATGAATAATTTTATCTACGTTCATTCGCTATCATTCTCCTTATTCTATAACATTATAGTTAGATTAAGTTTCAAGAAGAGCCTAAAACATATGAAACAGTGAAAGTGAACACTCATGGACCGAAAATATTATATAATAATAAATTTAATATTAATATGTATACTTATAGATTTTTCTGGAATAAGGATAAATAAATACATTCAATATTTTGTGGAACAAAGAAAGTAGTAGGGCAACTTCATATTTTCACTTTTTTTTCATGGACTTTGGTTTTATTTTCTACTTTTATGCAAGTTTTACTCCAATTTAATTCTTCAGTACCTATCAATTAAACATGGCACTATTCAAAAAAGTAACAGTCTCTCCCTGGGTCGTCCAAAGTTTTAGCTAATGAATCATAAATGATTTTTAATTGAAACCAATATTGATTCTGTTTTATTCTTGGCAATTTTTTGTGTATTTCCGTGTTTTAGTGCAATTTATATACTTACTGGAGGGTCTTATTTTTATCTTTGAATTATTTGACTCAAATTTTAGAAGAACACAGTAAAGAGATCGCTTCTCAAAATGAAGGTATTAAAAGGTAACATCCAAACTTATTAACTTCAAAAACTGAATTTGAGAAAATATTGGATCAAACTTAGACCTCGAGGGTCTTATTTTCATCTTTGAATTATTTGACTCAAATTTTAGTAGAACACAGTAAATAAATCACTTCTTAAAATCAAGGTATTAAAAGGTAACATCCAAACTTATTAATGTTATTAACCTAAAAAACAGAATTTGAGAAAATATTGGATCAAACTTTTTTACAGTTCTCCTAATTAATAATGTTGTATGTAGTGATTGAACTACACTTTCGATGTGTTTTAAATAATTGCCAATAAATAACATTGTGTGTATGGTTGGCCTTATCTAATTACTGTACTACCCAAAAGGAAATAAATAATAAGATAAAATTTGATTATTTGCAGAAAAATCTATAAGTAACTAAAACGAAAAGGCGTATGAATAATTTGGGATAAGAAATACAAGCTACTGTGTAAAAGAATTTCTTTGATATAGGGTGTCGATTCGGTGTAGCACGACTTAACTTATTTGACAGGACTAAACTTATTTTTGGCGTCCTGTCATTGTAGTGTCTAAGTAGAGTGCGTGAGAGCGGTAGCAGTATCCTCAAAGCAATTGCTGAGAGATACGATAGTCCTCTTGTTTGGAAACTAGTTTTAAGAACAAAATCTGTTTTTAGTATTAAGTATTAGTTTTTAGATCTGTTTTATTCATGTGTTAGTTTTAAGTAGTTTAGATACCATTGTATAGGTATATGTACATATATGGACTTGAAATTGTCTGAAATAAAATTACTATTATTATTGTCTTTTCGATACAGAGAAAGAGAGACAGAATAATTTAAATTAAGTTTAGTGCTGTCGATTATTAAGTTGTGTTACGCCGCATCGACACCATTGTATGCATGTGTAGAAAATAAAAAGTAATTCTGATACGGTTACTTTTACTGTATCACGAATAAACGAATTCTTTAAGAAATAAATCCTATAATATTTTTTGCTTACACAATCTAACAGCTAGAATCAATAAATTCTCATTCGTTATTCGAAACTGTAAAATCATCTCTTGTTGCTGGTTTTGGAGTTGATTTTACAGTGAATTTATTAATACTCGCACAAGTAAATATAAAGTTAGGGCTAAAATAGTGAGAAATAGTGAAAGTTTTATCGTAAAATTCACTACATTCTTTAATACCCTATATACAGGAATGCTTTAGTTTAGTGCAGTTGTGAATTAATCCGTAATAAGTATGATGTAGAGTCGAAATTACATTAAACAACAATAAAAAGATATGCGTACAATACTGTATGCCACATTAAGGGAATTGTTTGTCTCTTTCCCTCACGAAAAAGTAGGATGTCTCACTCTTCTCGTTTACACGGGCTGCAATTTTTTGTCGCATATAATATAATAACAGAATAAATATATCTTGAAAACAAAGCACATTCCAAGGAACTATGTTTAAAAATGATTTTTTGATTTAGTAGAAAGTCAAGTAAAAGACACTCTGATTCTTGCAAACCCTGCTAAAACCTGCGATATTAATAATAGTATAGATCTTAACTTTAATTTTTGAAGTTAAACATTTTGAGCTACGATTTTTTTTCTAGTCAATAGTTTTTTTATAGTTTAAGTAAGTAATTTCTAATGTATACTTATGTACATTGTTCCAAAAATTCTCAAGTGTGTAGTGTCAAAGGTGTTAAAACTTCAATCGAAAAATTTGGTAGCTTTTTTGGCACATTTTTGTAAAATTGAGCTTTCATGTACCATTTCTGTCGCAAGCCCATTCGTTTCTTTAAGAACATAATAATAAATATTTAATTTATTAAAAATTATAAATTATAATTACGAGTACACAGCAACATAATACTTTGTCATATAAAAGTTATTAATTGCAAAAAGTTGTTTAATGTTGTTTTGCAACTTTAAATATTTTATTAATCATTAAACTATTGTAGAGAATTAAAAATATGAAAGACTTAAGTATTAAAAGTATAGGTAAATACAAATTAAGTACCTTTTATAAATAAATCATAATTTCACTATGTAAAACTTAAAACAACATCTATAGATAGTTAATCTATTTTACTTGCTGAACATTTTGTTTGAACGACACACAGCCAATAAATTCGTCTTATATTTACTTATACGTTTTTAAATCAAACTTGATTCGTTTTTCCTCGATCTCCATGGTTTTGTGAAACTTTTTTATGTCACAGATCTTTGGCGATCCTAGTTTGTCACTTTCGTTTTACTATAAATCTTGGATAGACTCAGCGATTTTCGAATACTTTTCGATACAACTCGAATACTATGAGCACAACATAGTTTTTTAACCGTACTTATAGTACTTTATGCGTAAAGTACCATCAGCAACGAAAATCTATAGTCTTAGAACACTTTTGGATAATTATTATCATCTCATGTGTACAAATTGTACATAGATGATAATTTAATTTCAATATTCAATTGCAGAAACCAGTTTTCTACATAGAGTATTAAGTACATACTTAATTCAAGAATACCATTATTTTACGTATGTTTTATAAGATATTGATGGTAATTACCACAGCCTTTAATATTTTGATCAATAATTTTGTTACTTGTCGATTTTTTTATAAAATCAATTGATAGTATTCGATCATTCGCATCAGTATCAACGACTTTCTATAAATATCGACCGTACAATAGATTTTACCATCAATTTCTTCTTATTCATGCATCTGTTCTTGCTTGCTTGAACTGCATGAAAACAGATTACGACTTTAAATGGTATGGCTCAAAGTTGATTTTCCTACAAATACACAACAATGAGTAAGTTAACAAAAATAGCCAGAAAAAATTGCAACTAATTCGCGTTATTACGATAGAACACATATTGAGAATAATAAATATATAAAATTAATCTTAAAAATTGTACTTTTATTGGTTTAAAAATCACAAATTATAATTTTTATGAGTTCAAATTCCACTTTTAATAATTTTGCTTCACCCTAATGGCAAAATTGCTTGTTCACAATGGGTCGTTGTTGGCGAGACTACAATGTCAATAAGTATTTCATTTAAGTGCATGTCTAACTATATTATTTTTGGTGGCTACCTCACGACAAATGCAAACAAGCCATTATGTTTTAGGAAATTCAACCTTGAAACTTCCTTATAAAGTCGCATTCACCTTACAACAGACACAACTCAGAGGTTTCTTCGGTTATTCTGTGAGCTTAAATTAAATTGAAATCTGTGGGCTTAAACTCTTATTCCATAGGAATAAATCTGAATTTAGCTCATGGAGAAAATAAAAGGATTTGGAGGCGAAGCCAGATCTTTTCTAATGAATAGTTTTATTCAGAATCCTAAGTTTAGTGGCAAAAAAAAAGGTTATTACAATTTGATAGGAAGTATCCAGGATGAGAAATAGCTAAAGCACGGAATCGAACTCGGGCCTTTCGAATGCCAGCTGAGTGCGTTAACTACTTCGTTACGCCGACCACTAACCATCTTCACAAATCTTAGACATCGATTCTTTGGTCTTTTGAAGACGTTGGACTAAAAACATTTTTGGCCCAGATTTTCAACTGAATTGCCGCTATCAACCTCGGAAACCTCTAAGCCGTCGTCCGTCCCATCTTACAAATAATGGTAGTCAGGGTGTCAGTATACCCAACTGACGGGGACCCATTGTGGAGTCGATCGCAAGCGAGCCAATGCGGCTTCCAGTTGCGCGAGGGTGTCGTCTATGTCATTGTTGACTATGTTCATGTCGAAGTAATGGCCGTAAGTGCGCCGGAGTTGCTCTGACTCCCGGACTAGGACTTCTAGGGATCCGTCGTACTATAAAAGATAATTGTTGATTAGATTCTGAGGTTCCCGACGTTGTCTCCTGTCCGGGAAAGTTGGTAGGCCACATGGCCAACAACATAAAAGCCAAATGAAAAAATGAAAAAAAAAATGAAACATTTGGAACAACAAGGAAACGAAAAATATTGGGATGTTTATGTTTAATGTTTTTTAAAGGTGGATGACTTGACTCTCATCCACCATCCATCCATCAGCCTGTTTCGTCCACTGCTGTGTGAGTGAGTCGCCTTAAGGGCACTCTATTCGCCCAAACTCCCATACTAGCACAGTTCGCTGATAATATCCTTATTTATGGGTACTTGCTTTTTTTTTCTTTTTCAACATATCCCATACAATATTCATGACTTGAACATAAAACATTTATCAAAATCAAATAAGTACATACAAAAGTTACAAGCATATAAAGTCCCGGATTTTACACATATTTTGATGAATGTTTATGTACCGTCCTAGAAGCGATACAATAAATCAAATAATTTTAAGTTCACAGCATAGTATATTTTATACTACCTATTTAAAAATATTTTTATTTCATTTCGATTTTTGGGATATTTCTCCTGAAATCATAGGAAGAACCAAAACCATTCTCGTGTTTTTTCAAGACATGAATTTTGTCTCGCGTTAGCTTGCCTCTCACAGCGTGTTCGGTTAGTTCCGTACGAGCTCGGGAAATTAACGTTCGGGCCAACCAATAACAGTCAGTCAGTGCTCTATAATCCGAACTTGAATGTAGAATGAAATAGCA
The DNA here is from genome assembly GCA_910592155.1 of Ypsolopha scabrella. Taxonomy (NCBI): domain Eukaryota; kingdom Metazoa; phylum Arthropoda; class Insecta; order Lepidoptera; family Ypsolophidae; genus Ypsolopha; species Ypsolopha scabrella. The sequence goes on along the minus strand of OU342968.1, from coordinate 7,441,432 downwards.
AGCATAGCGACCACGTGCGAGACTGACTTCAAGGCACCGAATACAGTGCTCTTAAGGAATGTTGATAAAATAACCACCCCGAGCCGGAAACTGTCGATACTATTCACGGGTTGCTGCAAAGAACTACACAATTTTTTTCTTGGAATGACGTCATGTTTGTAAAACAAAACGTGTATAAGGATTAATAATGAGGCTTATAAGGTCCAACTCTACTCACGTCAGCAACATTATTGAGAGGAGGCGCCGCTATGAACACGACATAAGGTGCAAATTCCGCTGTCCTCAATATCTTCAGCGCTTGGGGTTCCACGTCAAGTATAGCGATGCGACGCTCGGAGTGGATGCGGCGAATTGTATCCAGTTTGGTTCCGTACATCGCGTCCTCGTGGGTGCCTGAAAAAAACGAGTAATATTAACACTTATGATGCGAATTCGTGTGATGCGGTGACTTCAGATGTTTGGAGCTAAGTTATCATACATTCGAAAATATAATATATACATTCGATATAGTTTCATCCCGCAAAATAATAAGGAAAGGGCAGGGTTTAGTTTTTCTTTCAATTATTATTTGTTGATTTGTAAGAGAGTAATAATTAACGGCTTTATGCTACGCCTACAGAAATGGCACAGTTTAAAAATCCATACAGTTGTCTAACGAAAAGTTGTGTTACCGCCTTCATGTTGCTACGACATCTATGTGGTTGTTATGTACCACCATGTTTCTAAGGTTCCGTACCCTTATTGTGTGGTGGTACGGAACCCTTTGTGCGCGAGGTCAACTCGCGCTTGGCCAAATTATTTGTTCTTTCAGTGCAACCTTACGTTCTCATCGATTTACCATGCTGACTCTAGATACCCAGCTAGATATAAACATGTATTAACTCACCATACTCCAAGTACTCGTTAGCAGCGATGTCCGCCATCATCTCCTCGTGGGTTACGAAATAGTAATGGCGGCCGTTCTCTTCGTCCGTGCGGGGCGGTCGGGTTGTGTCTGGAATAGTAAACATTCAAATACATATGTACATCGTCACGACATGAATACCCGGAGGGGTGCCAGAAGTATTTCTGAGTATGAACTATGAAATTTAAATCACAGGAGACACTCGTACACCCACGTTTTACCAGCAATTATTATGTCCCGATGAGAGGTATCACTTTGCGCACGAATATAAGGTGACGTTCGTTTATTTACTTTTATTTATTTATAGCAACTGAGTAAAGAGTTGCAAAACATTTTACGTATGTGTGTAGGCATTTTTAAAAGAGTAATTCAGAAAAACACAGGCTTGTTACAACACAAATTGACAGACTAATTATCTAACTTTACACATTACTCTTTATAAAAGCAACAAGAAAATTAAATTAAAGCCTTAGACCATAAAAATACGGGACTTGGCAAGCCCAAGCATTCCTTCCTGCCGAAGTATATCAATAATATGTTCGTGTAAGTTTACTTGTGTGCTCGTTTTGTGTTTGTGGTACAGTTTTTAATCTCGTGTGACATCTAAAATTTTCGCAGGAGTGTGCATGAGTGAGTAAATGTGCTGTGCACGTGTTTACCTCACCTCCCACAGAAAGTGGCAGAATGTAGAATCGCGTTTTGCAAAGTCTCGCGTTAAATGGTCTAAATTTAATAAAAGCAATGAATCGAAAAGCAAATGACCTCACGTTGTTCAGACCCTAGGTTTTATACGTCCGTGGCAATGTACCTATAATACCAGCTAAAGAAACAATCATGAAACCCGAATAGGTGAATAAAAGTGACGTCACTCACGTGGTATTGGGTACGCGTACTGATCTGGATGTCTCGCTATAAGCGTGTTCTTGATGTGTCGTCGACCGACACCGTGCGCGCCCAACAAGACTATCGTCTTACGCTGAAATGCTGGAAAAATCAAATAACAAACATCCGTTATGAAATAAACTTGGGACGGGGAAACAAAAGATCCATTAGGTTACTATTTTAACAGATCGGTACTACTATAGGTTTAAAATTCCCTGAGCGACGAGGGGCAGGAGACTTGTGCAAGGATGCGCGGTTCGTATACTCCTCCCCTTCGTCGCCCTTCGGGTTATCGCAAAGGAATTTATGCTAAAATAATCTCATTAAACTTTCCAGTTAGTCACACTATGCAAACAGACTGAATTTTTTGAGAAACATACGAGCAAACGGAATGAAAATGAATAAATGATTTTAATTTAATTATTTGAATATTTTTTTTAGAAAGAGAAGAAAAATTGTTATGATTGAATTGATCAGGTTGAATTCTCCACCCGGCGACAGGTAATGCACATATTTACGCCCAGGGGCAAAAATCTAGGGCCGATCTGTTTTCAGATTTTTTAAATACTTAAGTGCCAAAGCAATTTTGGAATTCACTCAAAACATAATATTATCTAATGCAGTTTATTTTCATGGCATAGCAACTTACATGGTAACTTGACAACTTCTTCGTAAGTGACGACATCGAGTTGGTCAAATACCGCATTGTGTTTTGCTAGGTACTTGTCCTTAGACTGCTTTTTCTTGCGTCCAAAAATTGAGCAGTTCACTGAAACAATGGTAAAAATATACTACTGGAAAGCAAGCACAAATTACAGATTTGCATAAGCTAAGTTTTCCATGGCCAATTTTGTGCCAATGCCAAAATTTGTGTGAAAATTTAGAAACAAAATGTCGATTGTTATTAAAAGTGCATGTGTCTAAATCATGCACTCGTTGACAATTTTAATAATTTGTATCCTTATAAATTAGAAGCGTCGGTCAGAATTAGAATGTGTTCAAAATATGCAAATACGTTTTTGTTATAATATAACATGCAAGAAGTACTTTATGTATATGTTAGCCAAAGTACAGCTGCACCTAACTGTAGTACTTCGGCTTCTAAACGTAACAAATATGTATATAAAAACTCACATAGCCACGAATGGAGATCATAATAATATTTGAAAATAAAGTTATCGACTTGACATAAATTCAACTAGAAAAATTCCTTGCATGCATACTACTCTGCCTATAAAGTTCTACCATTTAACTTAATCCACTCCACAGTAGCGGCGCCCAGTTTTTTAAACCGTCACAAAATTTTACCCTTCCCCAACTGCACCTCCACATAGGGAATAGACTGAGCAAATAATAAATGTATACTTAAGACCTACTACTTATATTTTATTGCAAATGAATACACTATTAAGCCTAAACATACTCCAATTAAGCGTTATACTTAAACTTAGACTCTAAGTCTAATTAATAAGAGAAACAAATCTATTGTCTTTAAAATAAAGACAATTTTTACCTGTATTTTCACAGCCGTCAGTATGAGACACGCAGCCTTCAGCTCCTAGCCGCACAACATTACAACAAGGGTCATGCAAACGCAACTCGATATGGATATGCAAGTATGGAGGTAGGTGGCTACTCAATCTGGTCGGCTAATACACACATTTTAGGTCGTGCTGTTAGAAATACCTTTCAAAAACATTTGTGATTTTCACGATTTTTGTGCCAAACCAGTTCGCAAATTATATTATTGATATGGGGCTACACAAGTTCCCTTAATTATCGATCATATTGTTTAGCTTAATTTTAGCATGGATACTACTTTTGATAAAGTTTCATTTCTAGTAGTGAATAAAATATTATTCTTACTTTTAAAAGTATATTATGGATTACAAATTCTGTGACAGACTTCATGCAAGGTTACTTGAAAAGGAATATTGTTTCCAGTAAGAACGGAGGTTAGGGATCTTATATCATTCACGATGACATGAAATATAAAGCTTTACGTACCGACTGCATGACGAAAATCCGATGATGGTAAGTGGAAAGCAAAACATGATAATGTTAATGTCAGTTTGAATAACTCTTCTGTATAAATAATCATTTAATAGCCAATAGTCAAATTATATATTACAATACACGAGCAGAGTTAAAATTATAAAGTATATAATGAGTAATTAATGTGCCTCGTGAGTATGTTTAAGTTGTTCCTATTAATATAGACTTGTACTCTAAAAGACAAACAACAACAACACACAACTAAAAAATAAACTAAAAGTCCCGCAAAAACATCAAACTTAACAACTCGCCGAAAACACAAACATCATCCACGTAAATACAAACACCGATCAAAACAGCAAGATCAATCAACTAAGCACATCGAAGTTTGAAAAGTTATTAATTTATCTCTAGAACCGTTCCTACTCAATGGAGCAGAATTGAAAACATTTGATGACATTACCAAGAAAACATTGAGTCATTTTCTTTGTAGTGATATTTGTAAGTACCTTGGTCCGTGGTCGACCTTTCTGCAGCTGCACAGGCAGCACGCCACTCTTGGAGCTCGGGACTTGGAATGAGACCAGCTGATCCTCCCGCAGCATCTTTTCTGGCTTGCCACCAGTGAGAATCATCTTTGCTTATTATCTAAAATTGAGGGTTGAGATACTTTATTACATTAAAATGTAAATAATAATGCCTAACTGTTACCTAATAATCTACTATCATATATACTCTGTCTATTGAATATTTGTAAAGAAAACACGCTGATTGGGAAAAAGAAAAGTAGTTTTAAGATATTTTGGCTATTTACCTGAAGTATATCTCCTGTAGTGAACGCGATGCCGGCTTGAGCACACGGAATCAGTTCATCTTCAAGAGGATCGTAGTCAAACTGCGCTCTTACGAATATCTGGAAAAAGTCAAAATAATGAAGGGATGGGATTCGCGGGGATGGCTGAACACATTAAGGAGACACGAATGAGTTCGTAAAATGATGTAAACATAGATTTGCATGAATTGAAAATGTGCTTACACCAATAAGATTCAAAAGTTAATTTTGAGGTAAATATGAAGAAAAATAAAACCGAATTCTTGTAAAGTAAAAAGAACTGAAGGATACAAAAATTTAGTATTTGTGGATGATAATGAAATGTAGAGTAATGATGACCAATGTTAGTGTAAAAAGCGATGATAAAGAACAACAAGCGCACAGAAACGGAGGAGACGCGGGGACGCGCAGCCATGCCCGGGTGACAATAACAAATATAAACAGTGAACAATAACAAAACATGAGTTAACATAACACAACATAAAGTAGCAACTGGTCGAGTCTCGCTACTTACTAGCACGGGCGAAGGCTTTATCCGGAAAAGCTAGTTAGAACAAAAATACAAAGTTTTAATTTCGATTTTATTTATACCAATCGGTTTATGCTTTTAGGACAAGCAATTAATGTAAGATTTATGTGCGCTTGTCGACTTTGTATATTTATTTATGTTTAAGTTTATTTATGTAATTATTTAATTGTAAATAAAATAATGGTTAACTTCACACAGTTGTGTTAGCATGTCAATATCAACACAAAATTACTAAAACACATCTATATTTTTATTTATCTGACAAGTCACTATATCAACTTATACAATACACAAACATAATCTCAATTATTAGGTTCAAGGTAAAAACTACAAACTACAAAAACACTTCCAAAGTTAGATTATAAGCAAAGTTCAAGTAAATGTAACACGTTATCCAGAGGGTGTTAAAACATGTTGGCATAAAACTCATAATCAAAAGAATATAGCAAAGAGTTATTAAAAATAAATTACCTCACAAGGCGGTGGCGCTGAACGATATGAGGGGACTATCTTGAACGTGACAGATCCACGAGCCTCCCGCTGAAAACAGAATCCATGAACAATGCATTTATTTAGTCGCCTATTCCGTTAAAAAAAGCTGTATCTGCTATTATTGTTCCACGATTGGATTGGGATTAGAAAGTACCGTTTGTATAATAGTACAAATGAATTGATTACCTAGGTACTTAAGACCATCAAGTAAAATAATTATCATTTTTTTGGGTTTTATGTACTTATTGATGTTTATAAAAGTTTATTGATCAATAATATTGCTTCTTCAAAAAATGGAATGATCGCTGATTTAGTTGTCTAAACTGTTTGTTGAATCTATTTTCAACTGTTTTATTAATTAAATCTTTAAATTTTATTTGACAAATGTGTCAATATTTGGCATTGATGATGAAGTTGACGAACCCATGAGTGATTGATCATCAAAACAAATGGCGAGCTGACAATTTTTTTTAAGAATATCATTTTATTTTAATTCCACGAAATATTATTTTGGTAACATTATAATTTCGCAGTACTGAAAAAGTTTTTACGTATTTTTGCACATCCCACGTTTGGTAACTGTCATTTCATAGATTCGCGTTGAGTTGACGATCGCACCTCATTCCCAATCCAAACGTGGAACAATAATACCTATTTATTAAATCTAAAAACTTCTGTAGATGAAACAAATAAACAACAACATGACAATATCTCTAACTATTCTGGAACAACTAAAATATCGTGATGAACGATCTACAAAAAACTTGAGCTTCCAATGAAATGCTGAAATATAATTAACACTTAGCACTGGCAAGGTTTTCATTGCTGACTATACGTACAATACTCGTCAAATTACCTTGCGGGTGAATATGTTTACCGTCACAGGTGGCGTTGTAGTTGCGCTTTTAGGAAGCGTCGATTAGAAAAGACGTTTTAATTGCATAACATTTTGAAATACCTTTAAAAATATGTGTTTGACGTTTCAATCGTTCTTTGATGAATCAAGTGTGTCGCCTCCCTATTTACAGCAAAGAGTTTTTACACCGAACGTTCTTGAACCGTCTGGTCTTATCATTATCTTCACATTAAGAAAAGCATCCATGTCCCTTATATTTCATACGTGAACTTAACCTTCGAGTGAATGGAAGTAAGATTGGAACAATTTTGCAAATCAAGTGTGGATAGTTAGAGTATTCGCCAACTCAGTAACATGTTACTGCTACACGTCTTTCAGTCGTTACAGAAAGATCGAAACGTCAAGAACATGTGTTTAAATATAATCTTGACAATAAATTCGTTGCATCATTTATATATAATATTTTTATTCTTAGATTTCTCTATTTTATGCAGGTGTATAATTAAATTTTTGTAGCCCAACCTAAATATTTTTTGTATGTATTTCCCTTATTAGTATATACATATTATTTTTTAAATATTTTTTTATTCTAAAGATATTTATTGTAAAGATTAACTTTGACTTGTAGAAAGTATACTTTATGTATCTATTTTACAAAATATATATTTTGATTTGATTTGATTTTGATAAACATTTTACAACTTCACGTTTATTGGTATAAATTGACTGTAAAAAGTGATACACTATATTGGACATGTAAATACCTTGTTTAGTATACATAATCATTTTATATAAGTTAAAAACATAGCCTTATGCTAAAAAATATATATATAAAAAGAGACATGGTCTTGCCAATTTCATGCCCTTCTTCTTAGGAAGACTAATCGAATTGACGGATTTGGGCATTATATCTATTTATACTTTATTTATCTATCAACTCATTTATTTATTGCGTTATATACGTATATACAATAAATATATTTTTATTTATGTTAGTATATATTTGGTTAGGCATTATATTTATTTATCGTATATTTAGTTTATTTATCAACTTATTTATTCATTGCATTGTTATGTATATATTAATTCTCATTCCTTTGTTTCTTTATTATATGCAGGGGTATAGATTTGACCTGTAAAGCGTATACTTTATGCATCTATTTTACAAAATAAGCTATTAGAATTTTCCTTTCTCAAAAAAAAAACATCATTGCCATAAAGGTTTTTGACAGTGGTGTTGTTTGACTAGTATTTCCATAGATTTAAAGCGAATCCTTTAACTATGAGTATTTTAATCTCAGATGTCTCTGTCATTGATCCGAGATCTCAGTAAAATTGAAAGAAATAAACCAATATTTCCTGAAATTAAAAGTAAATAAATGGCCGAAATTTGGGCAAGGGTGGTCTGTAATTTTTATGCCTTTTCATGGCACATACAAATCCTACGTAAGCTTGCTTACGATTCGGGATGACAAAAAAAGACATCTATTTTTTACTTTTGTGTTTTCTAAATAAATACTTTTAGATAGTGGATGGCTGGTGGCTATATTCTATTGTTCACATTAACTTTACCAAACCATTGTTGACGTTTAGTTGAAAAAATTTAACCCATTCCGTTTATCGTTCACATCGTCTCACCTTTAATGTACAAGCGGTGAAAGGCATACGAATGAAATTATTTTCTTCACTTCATTCGATAGCAATTTAAGCAATGTAGTTTTTTAGGACTGTACGGTATATTTTGCTCGGTTCATTCGTTTATTCACTATAATTTATTCTTTTGATCACTATAGTCACACATATAAAAATGTGCAGCCACCATTATAAAAAAACAAATTATTGTTTTGTTGAAAAAATTAAGTGTCTAGAATCGATCTAAATTAAGTTTTTGGTGAGAGGTATATACCTACAAAATCGGTAATTTTCATCCTAGACGTAATATCGTGTCAACAAAAAAGATCCAGTAATAGTTAACCACCTGCGCAGGACACAAAATCTTATCGTTCCTTTTTAATCTCATACAAAATGTGTCAGTGAATGTGCCAGTTTCCAACTAACCAGCATCCTCTGCAGTTGCGCCACCGACTGGTTGGCAACGGGCGTCCCGTTGATCTCCTTTATCTCGTCTCCAACATGCAGGGTCGCCTGCCGGTGGATCATGCCGCCGTGCATTATGCGAGCCACGATGCAGCGCCCGTCGTCTGCTAGCTTCAGGGTAATACCCTGGAATTAGATGCAAAAGGATGCCTTATAATATGCTATACATATGACGAAAATATTAAGGCACATAAGTAGGTTTGCTTAAAGGTTAAGAGCGTTATTTTGAAGGTGCTGAAAATCGAACTTCCCAAATATCAATATCGTCGTTTGGACGAGGACGAAATTCAAGCGAAAAGTGTAGCCTACAAAATGGCTAGCCCTAATGTAAAAGACTAGTAACAGTTAAAAACATAAAAGTTGGGCACTGGTCATCAACCTGCTTGTCTACTTAGCATGGTGATTAGGGTAGCCCCAAGACAACATCCGCGGACCGATTTTTATGTTTTTTTTTTTAAATGAAAACGGTTTTTTAACGTGTGTCGAGGGTGAAGAGATTGATCGCTACAAAAGAAAAAGTATTTATGTATGTGATATATTAACTGTCACTACGAAAGATTGGTCTATGTTTTACATGTATTCAACAGTATAAAAATCTTTCTTAGGGAAAGATGGTTAATTAGGTGCTGGAAATTGTAGATTACGGGAGGGTTAAGGGAGGGTTATTCCGACTTTATCTCTTTTCAAATTAATTTTGCACCATGAAATTGGATATTTCATATCTGAAAAAGATACGAAACATCCTTTTTGCTGATGTTTTACGTTACACTTTGCTCGATCGAAAAGAGAATCGGAAACTTGGTCGATTTATACAAGATTTTTTGGTTTTATAAGAAATTATATGAAAACTGCAAATAATTAAAGAAAAAGTACTTTACTACGTTAACTATTATCAACCATCAGATCTTTTTTTTATTTTACGCATATTTTGAGAGTGCGCGATGTTTTCGGTTGTCGTAACAGCCATGGCTACTTTAAACAATCATGAAACGTCATAGCATAGAGCTCAGTTCTCCCTGACGCAAAATGAGGTGCTCAATAGAGATGGGTTTTAACAGCATAAATCTGTTAACAGGTAACTTGTTACTAGGCTCTTCATTTACCTGCTACTTTTAACAGGGTAATTTCCTTGTTAAGGTATCAGATTAAATAACATTAATAGAGCAAAGCAATTTTGTACTTTTTGCAAAGCAAGAAAAACACTTTCGAAAATCTTTGTACTATACGACCAAAGTAACTAGAGAATGAGCCAACCAATAATGACTTCTGTCAAAAGATAATAAAGTTCATACCATTCTTCTTGTTGCCTATGTAATTGCTTTTATCGATAACAATGGATGGGTTTGCCATCGGAATAAAGATCTAATTTCAAAGACCGTAAAAATGCTAATTCATTGTTCCTTTATTATCGCCAGCCAGTAGGCACCCTAGCCGCTTGCCAGATGTCAAAACCGATATCCCAAATTCCCAATCCCAAGTAACAAGTAAACCGACAAATCCCGAATTAAACGCCATGCTAAAGAGTGAAATGGTAACAGGGAACTGTGAATTCAGTTCCTAGGTTACCTGTTAAGCTACAGTTACTAGGTATTTGTTAACAGGTAAGTAATTCCCAGTCCATCTCTGGTGCTCAATGTCAGGGATAACGGGTCCTTAAGTGAGACCTGTGTCCAGCAATTGGAAGATCCTGCATTTCCTCGTATTTTAAGCATGTCCCTTCAGATGCTGTGTAAGACGTTATATCTAGTATTACATAAGTAGGTTGTCGTTTGAGCCTTATTACTGTTAAGGGTTAATACTATGAGATAAATTACACCATAAGACGGGTGTTCCCAGGTGGAAATCTTGCTTTACTTAAGCTTTACGGGTCTTTACAGTATAATTACTGTCATACTTATGTAAGTAATTCTGGCTTTTAGCTGCGAAGACAAAGTTGTCATGAATGAAGGAATTACTATCTAAAACATACCAAAAATACTTATAGCACTCACGTACAAATAATGAAAAGTCTTAAAATAGCACAGAAAGACCCAAGTCAAGTATCAAAGAGAGATGTGTATGTTAACTAATATATTATTCATTACCATTTACAAGAACAAATCATTAATCTTATCTTTTTTTTATATCTTATTATTGTAAATATTATTTAATTCTACAAGTACCTATATAATTTAACTGAAGCCGACCACATCAAGTGATCGAAATATATCTTGAAAAACTACTTTTGATTTATGTGTTTCCTTATTTTTATAATATTAATTCTAAAAGACAAGAAGTCAATTATATTTTTATGTTGTTTTTAACTAATATATAAAATAGATCTTGATCACAAAATTACCAGCCTCTACTTATTTTAATTGTCACTGTAGTACAACAGTTAACCCTTGATTTTTCATTATTTCTTAATATTGAACGCTGAATCGATTTTGATTGGTGATTTACGACCGCAATTGCGAGGCTTGTACACAGGGTAAACAAGATATTATTCTATTTAGCCCGTCATTTAGATTATCAAAAAATATTGGACACGTCTTTTTTCTTTTGTCAATCAAACAAAAAATGACAGAGATAAAGCGCGTCAAAGTTTGGGAGTGGGGGAAAATGACGTCACTTCTAAGTTTTTTTTTTCACTTTTTTATTTTTTTTTATTTATTTCACACACTGACAGTTGTACAAATATTACAATAGTATACACAAGTAAAATTGTACCTAGATGTGACGTCATGCGGAACTTCAGCGGGCTATATCTTCATCATTGTTTGTTTAATTAAAAAAAGAAAAAATACATGTCCAATATTTTATGATAATCTAACTGATGGACTAATAAATTTTTTTTAGTCATCATGTCACGTGTTTTAAATAACCAGGACTAAGTTGTAGAAGTTCGGAGCCTAATATGTAGATGTACCTCATACATTACTGTTATGTGTTTTATGTTATTAATTCACTCAGCAATCAGAATACCCTTGCGCTGTCTTCTCTGAAACAAGGGTATTAAACTTATCAACAACAGATCTGCATATTACATAAATTTCGTTTAAATTAATAGGTTCTGTACACGTGTGGTGTGTATTAGTCATATTAATTACCATATTAATATGTAAATTCATGGAATATCAATCAAAGCCTAAGAGAAATTGTTTTTATGAAATAATTGAAAACACTAAAATACATCTTCACGACATGCTACCAAAGGGGGTTAAAGTGTTTATAGTGTTATCTTCATAATTCGAATCCTCAAATACCCATTTTTAACTGTTTTTAGGATTACGTACTCGAAAGGTGCCAAACGGGACCCTATAGCCTCTGCGCTGCCTGTCTATACATCCGTCTGTCGCAGGGGTCTACAGCTTCAACTGTAATAGGTAGCCAGTTGAAATTTTCACTGAGTACGTGTTATTATGGCCTCTATCACAACAAATAATAAAACATAAAAAAATAACCTTGAAAAGGTTGCATATTTTAACGTTATTTGTTTCGGCTCTTAATTAAGGACGGTGTAACATAAAAGTTAAAAATTTAGTCAAACTGTAGTACATAGTATAAACTACTAAAATCTAAAAGAAAAACCACAAATGATAAAAATTAGAGTTCTGAACGCAGAGAGTGTCAAATTTTTATCAGGCGCTACCTTGTACCTGCGCTTGTTTTGTGTAGCCTTAATTTTGCATCTATGTATATATTGTTGTTATTTTCCATAATGTTTTTAGGGTTCCGTACCCGTATTGTGTGGTGGTACGGAACCCTTTGTGTGCGAGTCTGACCCGCACTTGCCCAATCTTGCAGTTCTATAGTAACAAAATAAATATATCTAAGTTACTGAGATACCGTGACACGTATGGGTGTAGATTTGAAACCGAAATCTGCGGATAACAAACGCAAAATTGGACAACTAGACTACGAAGGCGGCTTTTAATATATCACTCGATATTTTGTGCTCTTTATATATAAAAAGCAACATTTGTCTGTCTATCCGAGTGATAACAGGAGTTATGATACCCCCAAAATAATTTCAGTATAATAAATAACGCTTTCCGTAAATAGTGCAGAAGATGACACTGTAGAATCGACAACATTTCATTTTAGTTAACAATTTGTTTTTAATATCTACATTGAAAGGTTGCGTTCTGCGTAAAAAAGAAGCTTAAGTATTTTTTCATTTTGTGTTATTGTACGTTTTTCCTGCATTATTTAAAGTTTTCTTATTCACTCATTCTAAAAGGACGTAAGTCGCATCTGAGGATTTCAAAAGTCGATGTTCATAGCAAATTGATTATTAAAAATAAAGGTTGGCACGTTTATATCTACTGTCACATGATATGACAGTTGTTTTTTTTAAAACAAAATTAACTTAAGAGCAAGGGAAATTGTTTTTGAAATCCTGTGTTTACCATATTTTTAGTTTTTTGAAAATATCTCTTCATTTAATCACGATTTAATTCTGAAAAAAATGATGATCAGAAAGCCCATACCTCGAAATGGTTTTTAGTTTTGCACCAATTATTAATTTGTAATGCTATCGATTGCGATTGTGTGCGTGTGGAAAACAACTCTTCTAGAAGTACGGGCAAGGTCTGTTTTCAAAAAAATATGGTTTGACTTTTATCTTATTCTTCTTTTGTCAAGATGTATTACTTTATGTTTCCATGATTTTTCAAAAATAGACCTTTCCTGCACTGCTATAAGAGTTGTTTTCCTTAACGTCAATGGTGTGCACGCAATCGCAATTCTACAGTCTCACCTTCTGCACTGCACTGATGCGATTACCTCGATACTGTAGTGCATCGGGTATGTTTGCTTCTGCCCCGGGTCTCTGACTTTTATGCCATCATTAGGTCAAGAGTAGCTTCGTTTTGGGAGAGACTGCGTAGCTCTAAGAATGAATTATATTATCTTGCCTATGTGACAATATTACAAGTCCGTTGTACAAGCACAGGCGTTCCGTTCAGCGCAACATCAACCGTAAATTATGTCTGTGTAGTTTATTTATAATTATTATAAAGAACTGTTTTTTGTTTGTAATGTAATTCTTTTTTGAATGGGCTTTTTGCCTTTCACTAAAACTTGACGGTTTACGAACATTTGAAGGAAATTTTTATCTGCATACTAACGTCTAAGTCAAAACGATTGGTCGATATAAAAAAACCGGCCAAGTGCGAGTCGGACTCGCGCACGAAGGGTTCCGTACCATTATCTATAAAAACGACAAAAAATCATATTAATAATATAAATCATATATTATTAATAATATTTAAAAATCATGTCTGTCTTATAGGAGTGCGCAGGTCCGACTCGCACTTGACCGGTTTTGGTATTTGTTGTTATAGCGGCAACAGAAATACATCATCTGTGAAGATTTCAACTGTCTAGCTATCACGGTTCATGCATTATCTATAAAAAAGGCAAAAAATCATGTTTGTTGTATCGGAGCACACAGATCCGACTCGCACTTGGCCAGTTTTAGTATTTGTTGTTATAGCGGCAACGGAAATACACCATCTGTGAAAATTTCAACTGTCTACCTATCACGGTTCATGAGATACAGCCTGGTGACAGACGGACGGACGGACAGCGAAGTCTTTGTAATAGGGTCCCGTTGGTTACCCTTTGGGTACGGAACCCTAAAAAGTTAAATAAAAAACATTGATTCTTTATCGAATACAAAATTTGAAGTGGCTCATCAAATTTGTAACATGAACCACCACCACGTTTAGGACGGGTTTACACTTTCATGCGAGTAATCTAAAATTTCCGGTGACTATACCATCTTAGGTGTTGGCGACGGAGACCAGAGGAATAAGAGCTAATACCGACTAGACAAGCCTTGAAGATAATTTGTGTTTTTTACCTAGAATATAAGGAATTATTGTAAATTATATTATTAGATTACCACGCCGCCGCGCCGGTACCTGCAAGAATAGCATTCGGGAAAAACCCGCCGACCAACCGTTCCCAGGTCCCAGGCCGCATCGCTAAACAATGCAACCTCGGCCCCACGCAGCCCTGCTTCGCCGCGGGAAATCCACCGCGCCGATAGCAACCTTAGATTACGGCCCTAGTTTTATGTAAGGCACTAGCATGTCGGTGTTAGTGTAATTTTGTATGTGTGTGTTTGATTATTATTTGTATAAAAGGAGCGAGCTTTAGCCCATAAAGTTTAGTTTAGTCACAACCAGTCACAAGTATAGTTCACACTTGTCAGATCTTCACAGTTGTCAGCTCTAGCTTAGCTACCAGTAAGAAGAAAAATAAAGAACCTATCTGCAGAACCAACAAGGAGTTTAAATACAGTCCACTACAGTCTTTGGTCCTTCGAGCCGGATCGCTGAAGGGAGAACATTCTACCGGTCGAGAATTAAGATTTCGAGAACAATGCCGGTCACCCGTTCCACAACGTCGAGGGAGAGAAACGTGGAGGCTGCCTCAGTGTCGACCCCGAACCCGTCGACGCTTCCACCGAACACGGCAACCGCCACCACCACCGACGCCGTGCCATCGGGCTTATTACACATCGACAATCCCGCATTGCTTTCGTACATCGAGATACCAACAACCTCGGCTGGGACCACACATGGCGGGGACTTCCTACCCCCCGCATGGCCCGTACCCTCTGCGACACCTCCAGGCACGGTTAGCACTGTCAAGGCTAAGAAGCACGTCACGACAGATCAATATAAGAACATTCCACTCGCTGGAGCCCACCATGCACCGTTAGGGAGGAATGATATCACCGTGACGAGATCATCGACATCGTATCGTAGTCGAAGAAAAATCGAAGCTGAAGCCAAATACAGACTAGCGCTGCAGAAACTGGAAGAAGAGAAAGCTCGAACGGAGCTTATGAGGGCGCAAGCAGAACTATTGGCTCTAGACTCAGAAGAAGAAGTTGACGAAGCTCTGGAGCTAGAGCGATCCACAAACGTAGAGCGTTGGGTCGATGATACTCTGAAGAACAAAGAACAGAACATGCCGCAAGAACATCAAACTTCTATGGAGCCAGAACCACGTCACCACGTGACAAAAGCACCGATTGAAGTAGAAACGAAAAGCGACATTAAGAAGAACGACATACAAATCTTGGCTAATGCGATTATAGAGGCATCGAAGAACAACACATCACGCTACGCATTTACCCAGGATTTACCGTCATTTAACGGGAATATAGAAGAATGGCTCGTATTCAGAAAACAATACGAAGACACTGCAACTCTATACTCCGATATACAGAACATGGCGAGGCTGAGAAAGGGCATCACTGGACCGGCACGAGAAGCAGTAAAGAGCATGCTGCTACTAACATCGAAACCCAATGACGTCATCATCGCATTAGAACGACGCTTTGGGAAACCAGATATGATAATACTGGCAGAAATGGAGAAGATCAAGAAACATGCAGCACTGAACGAGTCACCACGAGACACATGCATCTTCGCTAGTCGCATCAACAACGCTGTAGCGACTATCAAGGCGCTATCAATGCCGCATTATCTCTACTCACCCGAAATATGCAGAAGTATCATTGAGAAGCTCACACCGATCACCAAGCACCGATGGTACGACTTCAGAGCAAGGTGCACCGACCATGAAGAACCAGAACTACTCAAGATCAACCGATTCCTCACCACGGAAGCAGACCTCTGTGGCCCATACTCGTCACAGGAAGCAGAGAAAACGAAGAACTTCAACAGGCCAAACACGCGCTTCGCACAAACTCATCACGTTGAAGAGGAGAAAGAAACAACAGCCACAGTACTAGAAGATAAAAAGAAAAGCTGCATATTTTGTACCGAAGAACATTGGTCGCACGAATGCAAGAGGTTCCTGACAGCAGACAACGAGAAAAGATGGAAAATGGCGATGGAAAACAAACTCTGTTTCCGTTGCCTTCGCAAACGCCATCAGAGAGCAAGCTGCCGCAGTCCACCTTGCAAGATCTGCAAGAGGAGCCACCATCTCACTTTGCATAACCCAGACAAAGTTGAGAAGCCCAATGATGAAAAGAAAACTGAAGAATCCATCAACACTGCAGTATTATCCACTGCAGCGCCATTCACCGCCTATCTGAAGATCATCCCTGTTGAAATATACGGACCAGAAGGCTCTCAGAAGATCCTGGCACTCTTAGACGAGGGATCAACCATCACTATGATCAACAGTGATGTAGCCAGGAAGATTGGAGTCAGGGGTGAACCAGAGAAGCTGAGCATCAATACCGTGGGTGGCGGGAAAGTAACCACACTCAGTTCCCTGCGAGTTGACTTGAAAATAAGAGGCCTTCATCGCAGAAACAAGAGGCATGTCACCAACGTGAGAACGATAGAAGACTTGAAGTTGCCACTTCAACAAGTCCAGAAAGAAAATATTGAAGCATGCAAGCATCTCAAGAAGATAGAGAAAGAGATCACTTTCGCACTTGAAGCCCCGAAGATGATCATCGGACAAGACAATTGGAGTCTTATCGTTAGCAGAAAAATAATCAAAGGAAGAGCATCTCAACCCGTCGCCTCACAGACAAGTCTTGGATGGGTACTCCATGGCGTTCACGCAGGCGTCTCTGTTCCAGTAAACTTCGTCAATCACTGCACGGAACAGAGAAGCGAGGATGCAATAGAGAATATGATAAGGCATCACTTCAGTATCGATGCACTGGGAGTACAACCGAAGCGACCGAGCACAGACCCAGAAGAGAAAGCGCTGAAAGTCCTGAAAGCTACCACTAGAAGACTTCAAGATGGCAGATTTGAAACAGGGTTGCTGTGGGCCAGCGAAGAAGAAACATTACCGAACAATCGCACCCACGCCCTGAAGAGATTGAAGTCGCTAGAGAAGAAGCTGAATCAAGACAAAGAAATGGAGACTCAATATCAACAGCAGATCCAGCATCTCATTGAAAGCGGATATGCAGAAGAAGCTCCTCCACCAAACCCAGATAACGAGAGGACATTCTACTTACCGCACTTTGCTGTGACTCATCCTACAAAGAAGAAGATAAGAATAGTCTTCGACGCAGCGGCACGCTTCCAAGGGAAATGCTTGAACTCCGTACTGCTGCCAGGCCCAGATCAGCTGCAATCTCTGTTTGGCGTCCTACTTCGCTTCAGAGAAAAACCCATCGCAATCATGGCAGACATCAAAGAGATGTTTTTACAAATCAACATCCGAGAAGAAGACCGAGATAGCCTCAGATTCCTATGGACAGACCAGAACGGCGAAACAAAAGAATACAGAATGACCTCAGTAATCTTCGGAGCCACTTCGTCACCAGCAACTGCGATATTTGTTAAAAACGAGAACGCGAAAGAATACGCCGACAAATATCCTGAAGCTAGCAGAGCGATCATCAGAAACCATTACATGGACGACTATCTGCAAAGCTTCACTTCAGAAAAAGAAGCTGCAAAAATCTCCAAACAAGTCGATTACATCCATACAAAGGCCGGTTTTCAACTCAGGGGATGGGCCAGCAACGAGAAGTCTCTTCTAGAACAAATAACCACAGAAGAATACAAAGCTGAAGTCAAGTTGACACAAGACACAGAAGCAAAAACTCTAGGTTTACTATGGAAGACAGAAGAAGATACACTGGCTTTCAATGTTACTCTCAGGAACACACCGACAGAAATCATCAACGGTGACAAGAAGCCAACGAAGAGACAAGTCATGAGCGCTGTGATGTCTACATTTGATCCAATTGGTCTGCTAGCACCAGTGCTAGTACAAGGGAAGAAAATTGTACAGAAATTATGGAAGACCGGAATTGGATGGGATCAAGAAGTCGACGAAGAAATCATACCAGGGTGGAGGAGCTATCTGTCAGAACTAACGAGACTTCGACAGTTGAGAATCCCACGAAGTCTAACAAAGAACGTGACCAACGGAGAGCTTCACACGTTCGTAGACGCTAGCGAGGAGGCATATGCAGCCGCCGTATACTGGAGATCCACTGAAGAAGATGGCAGCATCAGAGTAATCCTCATCGCAGGAAAGGCTAAAGTCGCGCCTACAAAGCCAACATCAGTACCACGCCTGGAACTGCAAGCCGCTCTACTTGGCAGCAGACTGGCCAGAAGCATAGTCGAAGAGACAGATTTGGAAATAAAGAAGAAGATTTTCTGGTCAGACTCCAGCACGGTACTCCAATGGATAAAGACAGAACCCAGAAAATTCAAGACCTTCGTAGCGCACAGATTGGCTGAGATAGAAGACCTTACCAAACCAGAAGAATGGAGATGGGTTCCCACTAAACAGAACCCAGCTGACGAAGCTACTCGTGGCGTTCCCAGAGATTTCTCCGAACAGTCCGTATGGTTTACTGGACCATCCTTTCTACAGACAACAGAAGAAAACTGGCCGATCAACAAATTCCAGAACAAGATAGAACAAACTGGGGAGGACAAGATCGAGAGAGTGGCGACCATTCATTCTCCACAACCATCCACTCCAGATGAAGAACGCTTCTCAACATGGAAGAAACTACTGAACACTATGGCCAGAGTCCTTATGTTCATCGATCTCTGCAGAAAGAAGGACGCTGTAATGACAGCACAAGAAGATAAGAATTGGAAACCATATTCCAAAAAAAAAAAGAAAAACACGACTACGCTGAACAAGAAAACTACTCAAAAAAGATTTCTACCGATAAAGGAATCTTACTTGAGACAAGCAGAAACACTTCTCATCAAAAAGATACAAGAAGACTGTTTCCAAGAAGAAATCAATAACCTGAAGAGAAACCAATCATTGAAAAAAGCGAGCAAACTCACCAGATTTGAAGTTTACCTGGATGAAGAAGAAGTACTCCGAGTTAAAGGACGCATCGAGAAGGTTGCTGGAGTACAAGACAGCGTGAAGAGACCAGCAGTCCTAGATGGAAAGCACAAGATCACTCGTCTAATAATAGATGAGTACCACAAGCTCTGTTACCATGGAAACCATGCGACGGTGATGAACGAGCTGCGACAAAAATACTACATCACAGGACTGAGATCAAGCATCAGGCTAGTAATCCACCGATGCCAATGGTGCCGAATGAAGAGAGCCACGCCACGCAGACCACCGATGGGAGACCTGCCGAGAGAAAGACTTCAGCATCACCGACGGCCATTTACGTGCACGGCTGTAGATTATTTCGGGCCAATGAAAATAACCATAGGCCGACGAAACGAGAAACGCTGGGGAGTGCTCTTCACTTGCCTCACCACAAGGGCAATCCACCTAGAGCTAGCGCAGTCACTTAGCACTAGTTCTATGATCATGGCACTGAGAAGAATGGCAGCAAGAAGAGGAACACCGGCTACTATCTATAGCGACAACGGGACAAATTTCGTCGGAGCAGAACGTGAACTGAGAGAAGAATACGCGAAAATGAAGGAAGGAGATTTGGAGCAGAATATGCAAGAAAAAGGCATCTACTGGAAGTTCCTACCACCAGAGCTCCAAATATGGCAGGAGCATGGGAACGGATGGTCAGAACAGTGAAAACAGCACTCTACGCCACACTCAGAGAAAAGGCGCCATCAGAAGAAACTCTTCACACCCTGCTCACGGAAGTAGAACACACGGTGAACTCCAGACCATTAACGAACGTGAGCACCGATCCAGCAGATGAAGAAAGCCTCACGCCGAACCACTTCCTCTTGGGACGATCAAATGGAGCTCCAGTCATCGGCACATTTGACGACACTACGATGATCGGGAAAGCAGACTGGAGAACCACACAGCGTCTCGCAGATCACTTCTGGCACAGATGCGTGAAGGAGTACCTCCTAGAACTACTGCTGCGACACGGAGACACCCGACAAGCTACAACAGTCTGCGAAGGAGACATCGTGCTCATCGCTGATGGCACACTACCGAGGAACCTGTGGCCCAGAGGAGAAATCACGAAGACAGTACCAGGACCCGACCGGAGAATACGAATCGTTGAGGTCAGAACAGCCGGCGGAACATTCAGGAGACCAGTATCAAGGATCGTCGTGCTGGTTCCAGTATCGTCGCGACCGACAGATGGTGCTGCGCACGGCGGGGAGACTGTTGGCGACGGAGACCAGAGGAATAAGAGCTAATACCGACTAGACAAGCCTTGAAGATAATTTGTGTTTTTTACCTAGAATATAAGGAATTATTGTAAATTATATTATTAGATTACCACGCCGCCGCGCCGGTACCTGCAAGAATAGCATTCGGGAAAAACCCGCCGACCAACCGTTCCCAGGTCCCAGGCCGCATCGCTAAACAATGCAGCCTCGGCCCCACGCAGCCCTGCTTCGCCGCGGGAAATCCACCGCGCCGATAGCAACCTTAGATTACGGCCTATAGAAAGGCACTAGTTTTATGTCGGTGTTAGTGTAATTTTGTATGTGTGTGTTTGATTATTATTTGTATAAAAGGAGCGAGCTTTAGCCCATAAAGTTTAGTTTAGTCACAACCAGTCACAAGTATAGTTCACACTTGTCAGATCTTCACAGTTGTCAGCTCTAGCTTAGCTACCAGTAAGAAGAAAAATGAAGAACCTATCTGCAGAACCAACAAGGAGTTTAAATACAGTCCACTACATTAGGAATGACTTTTAAATACTTGAATACGTGTTATGCATAGACCACTCTTTCGTATTGAATGTAATGTATTACATTTACAAATACTACTTTTTTTCGTTTGTAGTATCAATCTCTACATCTCGTTTACGGAAAAATAATCACATTGTGAACTTCAAAGAGCTAAATCCTCCACTTAAGTTCAATACCTTCGCAGAAAAAAATTGCCAGATCATCAGACTTATAGATTTAATGAAAAATAATGTACTAGAATTTTTATTACACATCACATTAACGTTAGGTGGTAGAGCTGATGCCGAGCTCGACTGTGGAGGTATCACCATCTTACTCGCAAATCCTCCCGAAGTTATTCGGGGGAGAGTAAGAGAACAGCTCTCAGGCAAAACCAGGCGGCCTACCATTGCCTGGGACCGATGGATGGCGGTATA
This sequence comes from Ypsolopha scabrella, assembly GCA_910592155.1. NCBI lineage: Eukaryota > Metazoa > Arthropoda > Insecta > Lepidoptera > Ypsolophidae > Ypsolopha > Ypsolopha scabrella. The sequence goes on along the minus strand of OU342968.1, from coordinate 7,419,863 downwards.
TCCATCCCCAATTGCTGGGCCTTATATAAAACAGGCTGGTGACGGGCAGCGGCGTCACTAGTGCAAGGGTTTCCTGCGCCTGCCCAGCGTATGTGAGTATGGGCATTTCTTCCAGGAGGACCGCCAAGAGTGATGAAATCCTGGAAAGGCCTATGTCCAGTAGTGGACGAAACAGGCTGATGGATGGATGGATGGATCACATTAACTGTTAAAAAAAGACTTCCGTCAATTTTCCCGATTAATGTCGCCAGTTTATAAAGATTTTCTGTATTGAATAAGGTTTATATACCTATATTATAATCAAAATTTTATGGTAAAAAAACCTTTGATCTATGACCAATCGAATATTGAAATTTTATTGACAATCTATTCATTTAATTAGATCGTAAAACATAATTAACATCACTCCAAATGACATGAAAATTACGATCCATAAAAGCATGTAATACAAAAAGTGTAATTTGGTGAAATGGATCTCAATGCCAGCGAAGATGCGGGCAAAAAGCTAGCATAAAAGTAAGGTAAGAAAATGCACATAGTACAGAGTATTGTTTTTCTGTCCCTGTCGCTTTTAGAATCTTTTGGGATAATACTTTGATCTGTACAAAGCCGGTAAGGTAAATATGAATAAATGAAAGTATAATATTAGTAGTGCAAAACACACCAGCCTGCTGAAAATAGTTTCAGTTTTCAAGACAGAACACTATATATTTAGCAAATAGCAGTGTTTAAATCTTTATTTGTATTCAAGCCTTGGCTTTGTACTAGCTTTGTTTGCTGACCATTATGGATTTTGTGGTCTTATTCGAGACTTTTGAGGTAACTTTATTCTTAGTCTTTATAGTCTAACCAACAAAGGGGTTGGTCGTACAATAACTTCTGTCGCTTAAACCTTGCTTAAGCTGTGCAGTGAAATTAAGTAGATTAAATAGATTACAGTTTGGGACATAAAGCTATGTTTTTATTTTTGTCCATTGGATTATAGGTACTGAACCGTTTTTTGAAAGCAGTACATCATACATACATAATGTTAGGGTTCCGTTAATCTATAGGATAGGCTATATAGATTTTATCGGCATTAAAATACGACTCATTGGACACCTCAAAACTATTCTCAAAATTGGTGGATCGAAGACTATTCTTAATTTTCTCAACTGATGTCCTTTAAACCCACAGAACAGATAAATTTTAATCTCTTAGTTCTTATCATTGCTAAAACAATGGTAAAACATTGGATAGCAGTACAGATTCGGATCTAATTAAACAGAAACCTTACACAACTAGACTACCAGGTGGTCAGGGAAACTCATTGACTCACTATAGAACCTTGTCACAATAACGATAACCTCGTGATATATTCAATAGTCGTCTTGCTCACAGATAACCCCTTTGCAATGTTCTCTAGTAGATCACAATTCGCCAATTGGGATGCTTGAAAGGACCCGCTCTGAGTGACGTAAGTTGAGATAAAACTACTGATTACCCCAGATACGCCTGGCACATTAGGACAGTTAGACCTTAGAGTAGCATAGTACTATAGTTCGTCCATTACAGATCTCCCTGGACATACTGAGGATTTCTGTGGTAAAAGCCTAATTTTTAGCCGCAATATGGGACCGCCGACTTCCCTATAAGGAGAATCAACTTGATATCCTTAACGGGGATCAATAAAAAGGGTCTTGACAGACGGCCAACAAAGTGATCCTTTAAGGGTTCCGTGTTTTTATTTTGAGGTACGGAACCCTTAAACAGTTTGTAACAGAAGGAACTCACCATCGGCTCATCAGTGTTCTTCTGGAACTGCACGAGGCGCACGCGCGTCACGTTCTCGAACTCTGGCTCCGGTTCCTCGTCATCATCAGGCAGCGGCGCCGTCGTGCGCCCGTTGACGGGCGGCGGCGACGCGCGCAGCGACTCCTCGCCGTACACCTCCCGGGCCACCACGTCGTGTGCCTGCAGCAAGGCCTGGAGGCAAAGAGAACAGACTGGTGAGAGACCGTGGAAGCTTGCGAGATGGAGATGGAGCAAAGATATAGGAAAACATAGATATTCATACTCTAAGGGCACTGTGGATATATAAACAGTAGGGAAACTAAATTCTCGAGATAATTACCTACGCCCGATCGGCGTGTTAGGGCTGGTATCGGGCGAAATCTAAAAGCAACCTTATGACACAATGCAGCGCTCGCGATTGCCATCTGACGCTAACGTTCCGCGACAATGGCCGAGACGGCGTGTAAAAGCACGCACCTGTGTGAGTGTGTCGATTCGGGGCGTTTCCCTGAAGTTTACTTATTGATTCATATATCTTCTGTTGATCGATTTTTGCCGATTTTCGACTCCCCTATAATCATCCTATCATCATTATCCAATGACCCCACCCTCTCACAAAACGGATGTAATTTTCGTTATCTGTATTACAAAATCAGTGATGTTGTTAAAACATCAGTTTTTTTTCTTTTGACAAGACCCCCATTATTGATATCTATGTTCATGAAATGACCGTCATCCGCAGACGATCCCCCCACCTCCCCCCTAATTTCAAATGACGTAATATATGCCGTATTTTTCGTACTCTTATTTAAAAACGGGACCAAATATAATGACCACCAAAATAAACTTTGATATCCAATACACACACTCTCATGAGAAAATGATACAGACCAAAATAAGTGATAATAATACAGAGAAATCCAAAGACTATGAATGAACTTCTTGGAGCGAATCAGCCTGAAATACTTGAATATGCAATAGTGTCTCAGTTTTCGACGGCAAAAGGGACTTTAATTTTAATGCACCTCATGAATTCGGTGTAAGTATTCAACTGATTCATTAGCAAAATTTTTAATTATACTGGAACAAAGATACATAATGCACATAAGGATATTAAAAACTGTGATAATTTTAATGTATTTTCTAAGAAACTTAAAACTTTTTTATTAGAACGACCATTTTGCAATTTAAATAAATTTTTTAATTGACAATATATTCATTATTTTGACTTGCATAATGCAAATTTATTTATGTATTAAAATGTGTAACATAATTTCTTATTTAGTACTTGTTTTATTATTTATCAGTGTCCAAATCATTATTTACATACATTACTTTTTCCAAGAGTCATACCCGCGGACACCCTTAGTTTAGGAAATAATTGAGTTCCAATCAAAAATGCGAGAACCCTAACGCACCGACATACGGGCGAGGTTAGAGAGAGCGTCGTCCGTGAAACCTGCAGCTGTTTGAGGTCAACGCTCTCTCTAACCTCGCCCGTATGTATGTACGCATTTTTGTTTGCAACTCAATTATTTCCTAAACTAAGGGTGTCCGCGGGTATGACTCTTGGGAAAAGTGGTTCGGTAGGGTCGGTAGAATATGTGGTTTCATTTAATGGTCGCACTCTATTTACACCCGGTATAAAAAGATACATCGTCTCATTTGTACGCTAATGCATAAAATCAAATAAAAACTATAATAACATTTTTTTACGCCTAATCTTTACTTCCTATCCTTATTATAAAATAACCTTTTTCTCGAATGTAAATATTTGAAAATTGCAGTAGCTTAGTATGTAGGATACAATATAGGATAGCAATAAAACATTATGAGCTAGGATTCAAAACCGCGGTAAAGCGGTGCCGGTGTTACATAAGAGCCTCTGGTTGAAGAACTCAGCGGAGAATGCTGCCGTCATAAGAAAGAGTGCAGTAAGTCGAGGTTTTGACGAAATTGAGTTAGATATAAATTGTGAATCAGCGTAAAAAGGCGCGTAATCCTGTCTGACACCGGTTTCTGTATCGTTTTTCCTTTCCTTTTGACGATTAAGGAAGAGTACAAGTCGATAAAATACCTGTTTAAATACATTATGTATAAATTAAATAGGGACTTTCAAAGAAAATCTGTTCGAGCGTTACGAACAATAACAACTACAGTCCCTAAAATATAGATTGAGCCCAACAGCTGTCAGCTAATTCTTATGTTATATTCTTTTTTATTTTATGTTTTAATTTACATGCGCGTTTTTACTTCTTAAATGATTTAATTATGTCTGGACTATGCTGAAAATCAGCGCTGTTCGCTCTCTATAGATCGGCAGCTTTGTTGAGCATACTGCCATTTGCCAGGAATGCTTAAAACTTTTTTTTCTCCTACATTTAAGGCTGCAAATGCAATTTGATAAGTTTAATTTTAATTTTTTTTTGGCAATGAACCTTTTTTATTCTTATTTATTTATTGTACAGCGCTGTCCTGCTGTCACAGGGCTCAAGCTTTATTTTACGGACTGTCAAGACGGTGGATTTTTTGTCACAAAAGTTACCTAAAATGAGATGCGTAGGCAGACGGGCAAACTTATAGTCTGTCAAAAAAGTGTTAAAATGAAAATGAAACTTTAATGAACTTTATGAGTTATGTATGTACTAATGTTTGCGTGGTAATAAAGCAAATTATGTTAATATCGTGTGGACCAACTGTTTGTCTTGGTGGGTTTAAACTTTAAATTAAACCTTGAATCCAACTTTGAGTCAACTCAATTCCAACGATATTGTTTAATAGAAGGATGTTTTACAACTACATACATAAGTTTGGTATTAAGTTTTCGCGAAATACATCAAGATTCGTAGGAAATCTTATCAATCTGTTCACAGTTGGGTGGCTGGGTAGTTTGAAATGAAAAGTATTTATAGCTTTGAAATTAGATTATGCTTCCAGGAAGTAGTTTTGTTAAACTTTTCCGTTCCAGCTATAACCTGAAGAAAATCAACACTATAAAATTCCTTGAAAGGTCACGGAAAATAAGAAAAGTTTCTAAGAAAAATCTCTTTTGCATCTTTCGTCATCTTTATTTTAAACATAACATAAATATATTTTTGTGCAATATAAGAAAAAAATACTTATATATAAAAAGTTTAGTAGATTTCGGCAAAAGTGGTCTTATCGTTTTAAGCGATTTCTTATAGACAAACCACCTTTTGTGTTGCGTGGAAGATATTTTGGAGGAACGAGAAGGCGTTTGCGGTGAACTGTACAAAATATAAACAAATATTACACAATAATCATCTAGATATACTCGTATATGCATATATGCACACATAAATAAATACGTAAACTTTATAGAAATGCCAAATAAATAAATTTGGTACCTACAATATGACACCTTTATCTAGTCTGGGGTCGGTTCATGCGTCGTCATTTTTCGTAAACAAGCTAGTTGGGTGCGTTTCGTGCGTTTTCACTGATGTACAAAAAAAGCCTTCACCGTTGAGTGCGGTTCGGGCGGCTAGTTATTATTACTGATTTCAATGGGCCCGTCTCGTGCGTCGTAGTTATTTCTGTAGACTTAAGAAAACACAAGAATTCCGTAAATCAATAGTTTTATTATGAATTTAACAAAAGAAAGTTTAATTAATATTAATTTTCGATTGCAATTGCAATCGAATGTTGTAGTTTTTTATCGTTATTTTAAGTGCACCATATTCCCAACAGATTATTCAATAGTATCTAACTCTATGGTTCCTACGGAATTGTTTAGACTATAGCGCACGAAACGGAGCCATTGAAATCAGTAATAATAACTGGACGCCCGAACCGCACTCAACGGTGAAGGCTTTTTTTTCTACATTAACGAAAACGCACGAAACGCACCCAACTAGCTTGTTTACGAAAAATGAAAAATGACGACGCACGAACCGACCCCAGATCTGCTAGCTCGGCACAAAATGATTTTATTAAGGAATGCAGAGTAGTTTGGAAAATCCGCTGTCTGACTTAGGTAAACAATAAAATGTATTTTCAGGAAATTCGTATAAATTACAATAATGGTCTGTAACACAGATGTGCATTGATTTTACCAGTTACCACGTATTAAGATTTACTACAAGAGAAATTCGAAGAGTGATATAAGGTGACTCTAATTTATGCAGCCAAATTCTTACTGAAGACTCGATAAGTGCTCAGTAACAAGGTTCGATGACTCTTTTTGTGAAATTCGTAAATTATTCTTTTCGTGTTCCTTACAAATGCAAGCCCAGCCCCGAGTCAATTACTATGGGATGTCAAGATTTTATTTTGCGAAATTAGCAAAAAGTGTTTTCGATCTCCGAGTTACTGATCACTTACCAAGCCTCCAGTATGAATTTGGCTGCATAAATAAAAGTCACCTTTATATTATATTACTTTTATAATTTTTGTCTATATTTTAGTGACACGGGAGTTCATTTAAAACAAGCATTTTAGGTAAAACACGAATTCCGACTACTTAAAGGGGGTAACTTTTTATCTCGGTACAAAATGCACATCATATTATTGTTTTCCTTACTTTTGTATAAAAAGTATGCAATAAAATGTGTTTTAAAGCAACTTGCGGAAAAAATTTATTAATAATAAAGTATTCACAAAAAACACGTACTTTAATGCGTTACATTTTGTTTGCATTACATTAATAAACTTAAAAGCGCGTTTACAGTTGTAATGTAATTCAGCTAAAATGTAACGCATAAAATAAAACAATTTTCATGTGATCACCTAACTAATAGTAAGCAGTTTGCGTGAATTGCTATAAAACGCATTTAATGCAAACTTTTTATTCAAAAGTAAGGAAAATAATATTATGATGTGCATTTTGCACCGAGATCCTCCGTTACCACCTTAACAAAGTGCATAACACAGTATTTTGGTAACATAAGGTATTGTATCATCCATCAGTCAACATATCCAGGCCGATTTTTTTTTCAGAGCGACAGAACTTCGTCTTTTATAATAGTAGTTTATGAAGCTGGTACATAAAAAGGTTATTAAAAACACGAGTGTTTTAATACCTAGTTATGTATAGTTTCATACACTACTTTATCTGAACTCATGCCTACTAAACTGTTTTCATAATCTTGGAAAAATTTTCGTTAGCCATTTTTGATTGTTCTTGTAAAAGGTTTTTTCTAAAAGTGTTCGTAATTTCCGTCGTTATTTCCAGAATGTCAGGTGAAGTCAAATATTATCATCATCCCTGCTGTCAGTAATTTAAAGGCAAAATAATTCTTTTGACCTATAAAACACAGTAAGTAATAAATACATTTCCTCGAAAACTATGGCGCAACAAACAGTTCATCCATTGACGGACCGAGTCTAAGGCGCCGTAAGCCATAGACAATACCTGGCCGAAAATAAAGTTGACTGTAACCTCGTTACTGGTTTGTATGTATTATGTATTTGAGAATATATTATATGATAACCTCATTGGTATTTGGTATTAAATCTCAGACATGGCTGTTTGGGCTAAGTTCCCTTTGCCTTTAATATTTATTTTATTTATTATCACATATACTGTAATCTCAGAAAAAGTTTTTTTATAGCATTATGTTGTTCGGAGACCTATACTATAATTTAATTTTTTAATTTTTTAGAGACGATCATGAAACATATTTTTCATTATGCCAGTAGTTTTGAGTTCGTAATGAGGATTTTACGATATGAGGTTAGATAAATATTTTAACAATTTAAGTAGATTATTACAAAACAAAGCGTAACGTTTTATGTACATGTATTTGAATAGTATACATAAATAGTATACACCAAAATAACAAGTAACAAGAAACAGCCTCACTTTCGGGAATTGCTTTCATTGCTCTAAGTGGATGGGCAGTTAAACTACGTTTGTCAGTGTCAAATAGCTGGCAAGCTGCCCTGTCGGTAGAATATGAACATCATTACATTATGGCCCTAATACTAATATTATACAGGTCATATTTAAGGGTTTCTTGGCTAAGGCAAAGCCACTATGAGAAATCTCGACATTGAACCAAATCTCTAATGATTAGACGATGGTAACAAACGTACTAGCAGAAATTAAGCTCTTTTAGTTACAGTGGTCAAATACTTGTGTTTGTGTCTAACATCAATTTGAAGACCATTCTCACAAAGACAACGAACACTTCAGAATTATACTTACTATATACTCGTATACTATTACTGGTTAAATGACTTTTTTATCTTTATCATTAATAAATGTTACAATAATGCATTTTATATAATATCAATGATTCAAAGAGGGCTCGCCAGATATATTTACTTAATAGTATCTGTCACTATTATAAATAAAAAATTAAAAATGATTTATTTGACAACAAGGAACGGCACATAAAGATAGGTACATTACAAGAAACAAATGCCCATATGGTATAGTAGATACGAGTACCACAATTTTGTGATGATAAAAGCCAAATGGTAACATAATTATGTTGGATTCGTGAATATGTGGATACTTATCCAGATACAAGTGTTTTATTAAATTCACCAATTAAGCTACCCCTGTTTTATTCCGAGCATGTAACTTTGTAAGAGGTGTAGAGCTGATGCCGGGTTCGACTGTGGAGGTACCACCATCTTACTCGCCAACCTCCGAAGTTATTCGGGGGAGAGTAAGAGAACAGCTCTCAGGCAAAACCAGGCGGCTCACCGTGCCTGGGACCGATGGATGGCGGTATATCACGTAAAACAGACTAGTGACGAGCAGCGGGGTCACTGGTGCCAGAGGTTTCGGCACCGCGCTCACTACTCCGCCTGCCCAGCGTGTGTGAGTAAGGGCGTTTATATCAGGAGGACCACCAAGAGCGACGAAATCTAGGAAAGGTCTATATCCAGCAGGATATAGAGAACCAGGCAGATGGATGGATAGGTGTAACTTTGCACAGAGTATATCCGAAACGTACGCACTATTAAATAAATAAATGAAATCTGTAAAAGCAGGAAGCTTTTTCAAAATTACCGATTAGGTAACGAACCATGCTTTTCTAGTAGCGTTGTAAATTCTGTAGCAAATTCTCAACCAGAAATACTTATCTGAATTTCAATACGAGTTTTGTGGAGGTGAGTCACACGAAAGAGAAAATGTTCTTAGATTCAACTATTGGAAAACCCCTCATAAAGTTATTTTACAATAAACGGGTAATGTCAATTCAGCCTTCTTACATAGGTAACACTAAAAGTTTCCGGAACTGGCCACTTACATAAACAATATTTAAAAATTTATTGCAACATTTGAAAATAGAACTCTTTGGCTGTAGAATGCAGTTTGTTTCATCTGACTGTCTTTTGTTTTTACCTTGTGGCGCCATTTAAAAAATTGTGTGTCTGCATCAACATGGATTTAACTCGGGAAAATTTTCGTAGTATGATTTTCTACGATTTTAAGTGTAATTTGACAGCTCAACAGAGCATCGCTCGGCTTGAAACAGCTTTTGGCAATGAAGCACCATGCAAGACGACTGTTTATAGCTGGTTTGCAGAATTCAAGCGTGGTCGTATCAATCTCAGTGACGAATCTCGCGATGGTCGGCCGTCCACCGCTGTGACCAACAAAAACATCGATGCTGTGCGCCGTATGATTGAAACAGACAGGCATGTGACCTACCATGAAATTCGCGCATCCTTAGAAATAGGCATGAGTCAAATACAATCAATCCTACACAAACATTTGGGTGTGAGAAAGCTGTGCTCGCGGTGGATCCCACACAACTTGACCGAGGCTCAAAAAACGGACCGCGTCACTTGGTGCAGTGCCATGCTTACCAGATTCAACGAGGGTGCGTCAAATTTGGTGTGGGACATAGTAACAGGTGACGAAACATGGATTTATTGCTACGATCCCAAAACAAAGCAGCAATCGAGCGTATGGGTCTTTCAAGATGAGCCGAAACCAACCAAAGTGGCGCGCGTGAAAAGTGCATCTAAGCGGATGATTGCTTCTTTTTTTAATAAAACTGGACACGTGGCTACTGTTGCTTTAGAGAATCGTCGTACCGTGAATAGTGACTGGTACACGACCATTTGTTTGCCGGAAGTTATTGACGAACTCCGTAAAAATAACCGTAAACGCCGTATCATCCTGCACCACGACAATGCTAGTTCTCACATGGCCAGACAGACAAACGACTTTTTGAAGACGAAAAATGTAGAACTCATGAGTCATCCTGCATACAGTCCCGACCTGGCACCTTGTGACTTTTTTCTGTTCCCAAAAATTAAGAACCAATTACGCGGTCAATGATTTTCATCACCAGAAGAGGCTGTCGAGGAGTATGAAAAACACGTTTCAGAGGTCACCACAGGGGAGTGGCACAAAAGTTTTCAAAACTGGTTTGATCGAATGAAAAAGTGCATAGACGCCAAGGGAGATTATTTTGAAAAACAATAAATTAATTTTTTACCTTTAATAGTATTTTTTCATATTCATTCCGGAAACTTATAGTGCGTCCCACGTATAACTTATTTTATGGAATTATGAATTTATTTATTTGTCTGGGGTCCCTGTACAAGTTTGTACCTACAAACCGTTTACTTTAAGAACTTGCTTGAATACTTAATGTTGAAGCCCGACGTACATATTAATACAAAGTTCGGTAAAAACGTACCTAATATACAGGGCGTAATCGTGACGTGCGCATTAAATTAAACCACATGCTCTACTGATCATATTGAACCACTTCCATAGAAAAACTTTTATAAAACGCTAAATAAAAATTCACTTCCCCATACAATTTTTTTATAAAAGGAGCACCAGAATCTGATGGCAAAAATTTATATGAAAATTGTCTATGATTCCATATATTTTTTGGCCATGAGATTCTGGTACATACACTATCTCCTTGTCATTTTCTACGGGAACTTTTTATTTTTTTTCGCGTTTTATCAAAACTTTGTCTGTGGAAGTGGTTCAGGATGATCAGTAGAGCATGTGGTTTAATTTAATGAGCACGTCATGATTACATCCTGTATACAAAAAAATAGAAAATGCAATATTCTTATTTAACACCAAAAATCATGTGCGGGTCGTGGTCTCATCACTAAAATGCGATCTCTTAAGAAAGCCATTGGATAAAATAACTTCTTCTAAAATAGTTCTTTAAGAAAAAAAAATGTGTTATACGCATATTAAACAGTTCATTATATATTTATTTTTATAAAAATAAATAAGTATAAATGTGTGCAACGTGTTTACAAAGCTCCAGTTAAGAAAGTAAACACTAAATTTGCAGTCAAATTTAAGGAATTCTCACATCCGTATATTTATAATAAAATGCACAAAATCTGTGACTTCCGTAACCTCACTTGTCGTGAAGTTAAACAAAAAGTTAATGAGATTCTTCTCAAAATAACATACGAAGAATCTGAGGCCATTCTACATATCACTTCATAAATAACCCCCAAGAAACGATTACACAGTAAACGTATTTATATCTATATATTTAGTTAGGTACCTATAGTTTCTTCTATTTATTTAGTCTATATTATTTATTTTATTTTAACTACATTATCAATGTTATTTCACTCGTTGTATTCTTTAAATTATTCATAATTTGTAACCTTGTATTGTTTAAAGCTACAAACAATTGCCTGTCTTACTCACCCTTGTTCATGTTACCCTGTGTGCGAAAATGTTAAATGTCGGAAATCTTTATTGTTGGTACCCACGAGGCAAGCTCGCTTAGTCTGGGGCCACAAGAATAACAAAATTTTCGTAAAATGTTATTAAAACATCTTTTCGCTCTTTCTATTGCAACTCATTTAAATGTAACTATGTTTTCATGGATGTTTTTTGGAAAATAAATAATTTTGTTGTTTTTTTTTTTTTTTTTTTTAATAATATGTATGCATGAACAAGGACAAATACATAAAACTTTCAAACTTCTCATGGTATTCTGTATTCTCAAGTATACTGGATTCAGACATACAGGATGTAATTATGACATGCTCATTAAATTAAACCCAAGTAACAATTTAACGTCGTATAAAGGTTAAGTAAACGTTATCTGAATACCATACATCGCTATAATAAAGTCATACTAACGTTATAATAACGTTTACTAAACGCGAAAATGGCCCCAGTTATACGACCTAAATGGTCGTATAATGGTCATACAGAAAGCTCGAGCCAACTTCGTTAACGTCGTTCAACAGTCGTACAAATGTTATGTGATAACCACTTTCGTCGCGCAGTAGTCGCATCCTAACTTTACAACGACTCGTTTGTTGTATTGTGGCCGTACAGGTGTTATTGAATGACTAAAACGTTTTGTTTGAGTCAAGTGACAACACCTGTACGACTTATTCATATTAATGTTCGTCGCAACGTGTTTGTGGTTCGAAGATTTAATTTAGTGTAAAATAAAAACATACTACAAGGAAATAAAAAGGTGAGTGTTGTTTAATTTTCATATCTTGCTTACTTTATCTGTCTCTCATGCTATTTAGTTTGACTGGGAACTGAAGTTTTATGATAATATACCTATGTGAATACTATTCAGATTTTCATGCCCCCTCGTAATTTTGTGTTATAATCATATTTTCATTAACAAAAATAGTTTTATTTTTTTCTAAAAATGTCTGACTGTTGCTTTTGTCGCACACTTACCTCTGTACGACCTGATGATGATGATGATGGTCGCCATGACAGCTAGCTATTAGAGTTCCTCAAAAACATTAAAAACCCTTTTCGTATTGTCAATATTCACCAAAATTTATTATTTGTAAATCTATTTCAGGAAAGAACACTTCATAGTGCAGTGCGGTTTTTAAAACATTTAAACATCTCTGAAAATATGGTTCAGTACTTAGATGTAGATAAATTTCTAACAAGAGCAGATTTTAGACTTCTTAATAGATTGATTTGGCCATGGGAAGAAACTCATTTTATATTATCGGACGAGTGCTATGGTTGCCACAGTATCGATGACTTACACACACTGCGGCCATTTCATTTTATTGTATCAAATAAAAATATAATTAGAGACTTATTGCGTTTTAAGCATTTTTGGTGCCAGAACTGTTAAAATTTTACCGTGTACAATCATTTTTTGCTAGACGAATGTGATTATTGTTTCTACTGACTTCCTGATAACGTTGAAAGATAGTAGTATCATACTTACAATTTCAAAAGTTATTACTTATCTTTGTTTTCTTATGTCTTCCCATTGTGAGTTGATTCGCGTGTATTAGAATATAAATTTCATTAAGTAACCTATTATATAGAATATATTGGTCAGCGGACTTACAATAATATTTATAGTTTTTTTTTAGGTTTTGTGATTATAAAGAACCAAAGTAATGATTCATGACTGAATAGGTAGTACAAAATTATTCTATAACTAGTTATAAAATAATTGCCCCCATGCATGCATTGCATTCCCACGTGCCCTACCTAGGTAGGGCATATGGGAATGGGCAGGGGAATGAAATTGCAATAAAAACAAAATTATTTAAAACCATGGTTTTTGATAATTCTATTTTTATTGCAATTTCATAGCCAAGTTACTGTGTCAATATTAGGGAATGCAAACGGTTATTTTTAATATGAAGAATAACCGGTTAACCGGTTAAATCTCGGTTATTTGTATGAAAACGGTTAACCGATTGCATTCCCTAGTCAATATGCATATAATGTTATATTGATGATTTTGCATGTTAATAAAAAAAACTACTTACGTACATACATTTGTTTTATTTACAAAATATCCTTCACAAAGTATGGATAAGAGGTACAAAATATACACGCTCATTATAATGAATGCCAACAATTTTACATTTAATATTGTCTATAAGATATGTAGACTCTGATTTAATGGTGTTATTCACATCACACATATAAATATCAAGAAATGAAGATTTCATTGGAGTTTCAAATGCATCGGTACAATTCTCCAAGCTTTGCCCATGGATCTGTATATTTCCACCATCATTATTGATAGATATAATTTCAATGACTTTATTGTCTGTACTTAAGAACCATTTATTATGACTTTCAGTTTACAAAATAAACGTTTTTAAATGTATAATTGACACAACGCGGTTCTTATTTCTTTTAGTACTATAAAAAGGATATTCTGTATTTATGTGGTCACAGTTTTGTAATTCTAAATGTCTTAGTTCTGTAAGCCTTTTTGCAATTTGGCTTAAAGGTTTGTTTCCTTGTCTTACCATTTTTTTAATGCGGAAAAGTTCATTTTCAAATATGCGTTAAAGTTTTGCAAAATGCCAAATCTTTTTCCTTCGTCTATCAAATGACAAAGATTATGTACATTACTAGTCAAACATCCATTTCCATAAATCTTCGCGTATACTGTAATGAAGTACTTTAACATTTCTTCCGCAAGTCTAAGGTATTTAAAATGGTTTTCATTAGAACATATGGTAACTGCGCAAAAATAAGTTAAAAAGTGGTAGTATACTTCAGAACACAACACATCCTTGAGAATAATGATGCTAAGGTACATTAGAAATGTGTGGTATTCAGAAGCTTTCCAATATGCCAGGACTCCTAAAGATCTATCTATATCCTATTTTATTCCCAAAATTATCATCTCGCCAACCAATCAGCAGTCGTTTTGTTATACCTAAGTCTATTAAATGTAGAGAATCACCGTCAGGTATATCTTCAACCATATCCATTGATTCCAGCTGAAGTATAGGAGAATCATACTTATGATGATTGCCATATTTTTTTAATCTAAAATCAGCATCATTTCGTTTTGGACAATCAATTTTAGAAAAAAAACAACAGTGTGGGCTGTTTGCGAGTACTCTCCAACTACTGTGCATTTTAAACACCCGTGCTTCCCATTAAAGTTGCACACTCCTGAAACAAAAAAAAATATTGTAAAAAAACAACTTAAAAGAATGTCGCATTAAACTTACTTCACATGAGCTGCTTACCTTTGATTAAAGCTCTAGCTGGAGAATCGCATATGAAACCTTTAATTTGAAAAGTGCAGTTTTTCCGTCACAAGATGCGATAAGTAAGCTTCTAGATCGGTGGGTTTTTCTGTTCCTTCATATACACCAACAACAATTGGCGAAAGATGTGTTTTTCCATAAATTTGACAAAGAATAGGCCATACTTGATGTCGTGAGCTGTTATAAAGAGGGAGGCCATCTATGTTAAAAACCAATGAAATTGTATTTGGAACGTCGTCAATATGTTCTAATGTTTCTTTTAGTTGCAACGTTAAGCCATTATGCCAATATTTACCAGTTCCTACTGAAAAAAATGATAAATTCATGTCATTTGTTCTAAGAAGAGTTCTAGGATCATTAGGAAGTCTTTTATTCACAATTCCGCTGATACTTTTAAGGGCATGATGGGAAATATTAAAGTCAAGAGCCCATTTTTTCAAATCCTCTCGAAACGTATCGTCTTTGTCTTCATCTGTATCAGAAGATTCAGTTGTTGATTCTTTTGTACTTGTAAGCTCTGAATGATTACTACTATAGTCATCTGAAAATCAAACACTCTATATTAAAATTTTAAAGTTAATTTTGATAAATAAAATACCAAAACAAATTAACTTTATAAATATTAAGAAACTATTATGAATATAGATATGAACATGGACTCGTATTACTTGTCCATCTATTGCTTACTTTCCAGGCTCTACAACAATGTACTATAGTTTTATACATACACGATCTGTCAATGTACGGAATCAAAACACACATTTTTTCCAAGAACCATGGGACAAAATATAAAAAAAATTGGCCTTGCCATACCAATCTGTGATCGCATTTATGTATGAATTTCAATATTTCTTTTACATGCCCATATTTCTAAGGAAATAATGATTATTTCAATAAGTACCTATAGTATTTATGTATAGTATATATAGCATTTGGACTCTTTGTTAATCCCAAGAAATCTCAAGCCATTATTTTCGGCAGTAGGTATATGACCAACCTTCTTAATCAAACGACAATTCCACGAGTAGTGTATAATGATGTCTGTATTGCCTACACTAAAACTGCAAAAAATTTGGGTGTCATATTCGACTGTAACTTGACGTGGGCTGCGCATATTAATGAGGTCAGCAGGAAAGTCTATGCGACATTTCATTCCCTTAAGCGTCTCCAAAAGTTTCTCCCATTTGGAACTAAAGTTACTCTCGCACAATCTCTTCTTTTGCCGATTATCAACTACGCTGATGTTTGTTTCCTAGATGCCAGTCAGGAGTTGCTTGGTAAACTTGAACGTTTACAAAATCTGGGAATCAGGTTTATCTATGGGCTAAGAAAATATGACCACGTATCTCAGTACCGCGAACAGTTAAAATGGCTTCCAATCAAACAGCGTCAAAATGTTAATATCCTTTGTTGCCTTTTCAACATTTTAAACAGTCCCACTTCTCCTCCATACCTCCGCGATCGTTATGAGTATATCTTCCTTAGAGACAAGCAAGTCAGGTCTAATACGTTCTCACTTTTAAAAACACCTTCTCATAACGCCGCAGCGTATGGAAAATCATTTACTGTACAATCCATCAAACTGTGGAACTCTCTTCCTCATACTATCAGAGACAGTCCTTCCATTGGTGTATTCAAAAGGAAAATAAAAGAGCACTATCTCCGTTAACCTATCCTCCTGGTATACATATTATGTATATAATATATGTATATATATATATGTATGATTATATATTTATTGATAGGATACTATTTATTAATACTGTGTAGGTATATGTATGTACATTTTATGTAGTTTATTGTATGTATTTTTTTACTTGTTTGTATATTTTAGGTACTATTTTAATCTTGTTTTTGTGGAAGTATTATTATGTGCACATTATGAATACCTTACTTATATCTTATATATCTCATCCACCCTTGGTCTGCTGGAAGAAATCTCATTATTGAGATAAGCGCGCCATTGTACATAGCTTTTCAAGTGTATATTTTATTAATATGTTTTCTGTGTACATTAAGAATAAATATATATATATAGTATGATCTTCACGGGAATAAAAATACACCTTATATATTTGAAACTTAATTTGGGAAGGTAGGTTATACGTTATGAAAAACAAAACATACCATGCGTTTCCACAGCTGACCCACTAGGACCCGATGGAACAACATCAACTGTGAACAAATTTATATACATATTCATAGTTTTAAACATAATTTTTTCAAAATTTTGTTTTAGAACAAAATTTGATTACTTATAAACAAATTATAACCAACACTACATTTACGGATAAACAAAAATTATTTTATTGTAATAAATAAATATTGATACGGAACCTTTTTGTTGTTCATGTGTTGTACACTTTTCCTTTTCAACATTTGTGACCAATGCCACGCTGGTTGGTGTTGTGTGTTTTAATAAAAGAAATTCACGATTTACTTTCCTTTTGAAAGTTCCACTACGTTTTAATCGTCTCCACGATTGTTTTGATTCCATTTTCGTAGGAAAAATTCATCAAACTTCCGTAAATATGGCCGTCTAATCATTATAAAGTCAAAACCTGACTTAAATGTGACTGCAATTTTGATTAAAGTCAGGACAGGACTTTAAACGGACATCATCTAATATAAAGGTTATATTTGAGTCGTCAATAAACAACCCAGTCATTTAAGAGTATTTGATTGACCGCTGTAAAACAAGGTACTGATTGTTATATAAACGGCACTATGAAAACGTCTATATAACATCCACGTTGTATAAATGTCGTATAAAGGTTTTCCAAAAACATAATTTGGTGTGTTCAAAACGTTTATTGGACTATAACGTTAGTATGACTATTGCGTTGTCGTACAAACGTTTTAGCTAAGACTGTAATATAACGTCGTATCGTTTAGTCTCCCCAACGTTGCTAATACTAGTTTACTATGACATATTCGTCGCACGACTAATTAGTTGCATTAAAGACATCTATAGGACCTGGTAGTCATCTCATTACCATTGTAAGACTGCTATCCAACTTTAGGTCGTACAAGTCAAGACTTATACGACGTATTTGTTTGTTGGGAACCACATGTTGCTCTGATCATACTAAACCACAACCATAGAAAAACTTTTTAAAATTGCGAAAAAAACAACCTTTTTCCATGGAAAGTGACAAGGAGTAAAAATTTGTATGGGGAAGCGAATTTTTATTTCGTATAGTGGGGTTAAAATTGTAAATTATGCTATATAGGTCTAAACCCAGAATCAACTCGGTCACTTTTCCATACCCTGAGACGATGGACTATTATATTCAAAGTGAAGGATAATGCTGTTGGACCAGTGTTATTATTGTTTTTAAACTGAGTATGAAACCCTAAAAATACAGTAAACTGTTAACGTTTCAGTAGGCAATCCAGTATTTCAATCCGATTGAAAGGAAAGTCGTTTCGGATTAAATTAATCGAAGTTCAATGCGGCAGCGCTTTGCTATGGGCGGCGAGAATTTGCGGGCAAATTCGCCGCAAATACTACAGACTTTCCAAACGTATTGACTCAATAAATATTTAGCGATTCGTTTGGAATGTTGAATAGGTTAGCGCTTTTTGAGAACTAGAGGTATGTTGCATTTATTTATGTGTTAGCTAGCGGCGTCGCCGTCTGCATATTATAAGTGATGTTAAAATTGGTGGTGAGTTGGTTCTTGAAGGATATTAAAGCAAAAAATATTTTTCGTATTCCGCAAACGAAAGTTACCTTATATATGTAACTTTGAAAAAAGTGACTGAGTAAATGGTTAACAATCAAAAGAGCAGTAAAAATGTTTATTTTTTGTTTTTCATTTTAACTGGTTATTTCTTTCAACGATACATTCTTTCGGTCATGGTGTCCAGTAACTCTATTCGTATAGAGCAGCGTTAATAAAACAAAACCACTACTTGTTGACTAACTTATAATGCTAAATCTTTGTCATATTAAATAATTTAGATAAGGGCGTAAAAAGTTAGTGAAAGAAGGTGCAAATTGCACAGGAGCATACCTTATAGCGGAAGAACAATGCAATCTATCATACTGATACTGCACGTTAGCGGTTTAAAAACGTTAAGAGTATTAAGATTTAGATTAATTGCAAAACTTTTCATTTATTTACGGAGGATAAGGTTCCACTTTTTAAATATTACCGATATGTAGATAAGTTCTTGAATCGTGCTTCAAATTAAAAAAGTTTAATCCCAGCAGAAAAGAGTTGGATCTACTAAGACTGCACCATTCGATATTTTATTTAATGCAATTAAATATAAAATAAACAGTTTAAATGAATTCATCAATAGGCACTGCGATAATTTGTTTAAAACATTTATTATTCATCAGCATTCGGTTTTTGGTGAGGAACTTCTCCATATAATTTTAGTGTCCTTCGTCAATAACCATGATACTATCTTCAGGTTCATAATCGTGGTCTATCATTCTTGTTTTGAGTATTTGCTTGTACACGAAGGCAGATTTTCTTGGGGTTCTGGTGCGCTCTGGGTCTTCGTAGTCCACTTCGTAGAGTCCAAAACGTTCTCTGTAATCATTACAATGTGTTAAATACTTAAGTTCGTACCTACTATCCTAAAAGCCCTTAATCCCTGAAGGCCACCACCTGATCACAAATTACACATATTTTAAGTCATTTAAGGCAGTTTTAAATACTCACATGTAACCCTCCATCCATTCGAAATTGTCCATCAAACTCCAAGCCATATACCCTTTCACGTTGACCCCAGCATCAATGCTGTCAAGTAAACTTTCTAAAGCTGCTCTATAATATGTGATTCTATCATCATCATCCAGCCCACCTTCGGTAGACCATCCATTTTCTGTTATATAATATACTTGATCTTTGTATCTGTTGTTAAGGTGTGTCAGTGCCTTGTACATACTGTCCGGTACCATCTGTTGAATTTTGTCTAAGTTAATATGGGCCTAGGCTGGTGATTGTGGCATAATTTTACTATATTATTTAGAGAGTTTCGTTGATAGTTGAGTAATACAGCTACTACCCCCGATGTCACATTTGAGAATTTCAAGTAAAGCGATGCTTAATGAAAAAATTTGAGTAAAATGAAAATATTGGAATTAAATGCGATTTTGACATACTCTTGTGGCTTATAATTATAACTATGAAATACAGCCTAGTGATTAAATGATTTAATTTTTAAAATTTTTCATAATTCAGAAACTGACCTTAAGACCCGTTAAATGATGAGCTCGAGAAGTTGAGGAATTCTATAACACCTAGTTATGTTTAACAGTTTCATACTTTATCTAAGCACATGTAATCAGTAGTTATCTATAAGTTGATGACAGGTCAACATGGCAATTTTCTAGGGATTTAATATCAAATACCAGGTAGACACAACAAAATGAGAGTTAAAAATATTAGTGACCTTTTTATTTAATTTAAAGTAACATTTTATTCATCACATCACAATCAAAATCAAATTAACCTATCTGACATCGCTACAAACACTTAAAGAATCTGTTCGAAAGGGAATTGTTCATCTGGCCCTACTGATTTTGATTCGGATTTTATTCTTGACATAGTTCTTTTCGATATGCCGATGTAAAACACAGCCCTCTCCAGTGTCTGATTGACAGGGTATTTACAACATATATTATATTATATTCCGTTCAATATCACAATTTTTTAAAACTTTTCTGGCTTTATCTCGTGTTAAACATTAATTATTGTTTTTTTTATTTTAACATTATTCGATACAAAACTAAAAGCAATAACGTGAGTGAGATCGAAATCGATAAACGTGGTCGATGCCGATTCATGCAGCGCTACGCTACGACCAAGGTAGCGCGGGTGTTGTACGAGTGTGCGTGGCGTCACCCCCCACGACTCACCTCATACCCCGATTGCCGTGTCAACCTGTCGTCATCCCTGTTTTCATAATCTTGGTAAAGGATCATGCCACCAATTGACCCAAATTTTGATATGGCCACGAATAAACCTTCGCCAATAGATAGTGCATAATGTCAATAACAATATACCAGTGGAAAAAAGATATGGTAATGTGAATATTGACAAAAATGCAAGCTTTTTTCAAGTTTTTTGATATTTTGGACTTGTCTTAACATCCGTTCATAATTAAAGAGTATAAAAAATCAATAATACCAACGATTATACAGATAAAAAGTGTAAAAAAGACTTTTTCATTGTTGGAGAAATCAGTTCACATTTATCTTTGGTCGGACTTGGGCGCAATTACGTAACCACAGACAAGATAAATTACATGATCAAGTTACTTTAAAGTCGTAACTTATTCACTTGTTATTTCATAAAATTTTGGTTTACTTTAGAACAAAATTTAACGTTATGCAAATAGAGTGAAGAATGTTAATAAATAAGGGAAACCATATTAACTGATAGATCTTACCGTTAGCCAAGAAGAAGCCGATGCAGGCCACTCTGGTTTTGTCAATATACCAACATTAGTGTCATCCAGCAGAGAGGGAACTGGATGCGTTAACAAATCTTTGGTAGCTGATAGAAGTTTGTATGTGTAGTGGTTAATTCCGAGAAAGTCTGATGATCCACGGACGAAATTCTTTTCTTCTTCAGTAAACTCCGGCAGGCGAGATCTTGGGTATCCCTGTTCAGCGCTCTTTTGTGCTACCCGCTCTGACAATTCTTTTGGGAACCCACCTTCTTCGGAGAAAATCGGATTTATGTACATGCCCCACTGAAATTATGAAATAATAATAAAAATTACAAAAACAAAAGCTTCATCAATTTATTATAGATTTCACTTGACTGCTTTCATGATGAATACTAATCAAATTAAAATCAATATTTAACGTGCCGATAGAACAAATTATGTAAAGTATCTAGGAGGTATAATATAATTCATAGTACAAATAAAGGTGAGCATTCTAATCCCAATTCAAGCATTTTATAAAAAAGCGTATTATAAACGCTAGGCAAGAGGATACCAGAAGGACCAAGAAAAGCTAATATAAGAAAAAGGAACGTCAAGTCCTGTAAAGACATAAAAAAATGTCTATTCATAAACAGGAGTGGGGATTAGAACACTTATCTTATAAAAAAATCCAATACCTGTCCTTGGCGATATATTTCAGCTGCAAATAAGTCTTCTTCTGACTCTGTTTCAGCCTCTTGCCAGTTGACTTGCACAGTTATACCCATAATCCCGTTTTGAGTCGCTCTAAACTCATTATTATACAGATGATATACTTTGGCATGAGATATTACAAGATGTTTTGCGCATAAATACTCTCCTACGCCGGTTGCATTTACTGCAGGTGCCATCAGTGTGTCTCCATAACCAAGAGAACATACTTCTCTGGGTTCATTAAATGTGATCCAAAACTTAACTCTATCACCAAAGTGTTCAAAAGCAACGCGGGCATAATCTTCAAACCATTGTGTTATCAGAGGATTTGCAAAACCACCCAAGTCTTGAAGAGACTGAGGCAAATCCCAGTGATATAATGTTGCCATTGGCTTGATATTATATTTGATCATCTCATTGATTAGACTGTTGTAGTAATTTATGCCAGCTTCGTTTATGTTATTTGCAAATCCGGAAGGCAGAATACGCGACCATGACAAAGAGAATCTGTATGAGTCCAAACCGAGTTCCCTCATCATTTCAACATCTCTTTTGTAGTTGTGGTAAGAGTCAGCAGCAATATCTCCGGTGCTCTGATCTCGGATTGGTGTTGGGTCACTATGCGTTAAGCGATCCCAAATATTTTCTCCTTTCCCTGGAAAAAGAAATAGAGTTATATTATAAGATAACGCAATATATTCTTTGATGTTTTTAGGGCGTTTCATTAAAAATTATTATTACCATCTTCATTCCAAGCTCCTTCAATTTGATACGCAGCCGTTGCAGTTCCAAATATGAAATCTTCCGGAAACTTACGACCGGACTGTTTGTTTTCCATTGAAGCTGCATAGCAGCTAATTAGAGTGGAACTGGAAAATAAAATAGGAATATTCTACTCAGCAGGAGGTTTGCACATTTGCACATGTACCCTTATAATAAGTACGTTAAAAGCGAAGAAAATTTAGTTCGAGCGATTAACATCTGTCCGTTTGCTGTAGAACTTAAAACTACAGGTCCGATCAAGTTATGGCATTCACGCCCATAGATATGGCTGTTACTACTATAGAGTCTTGGAAAATTGTATTTATCTTTTTTATTACATCCATCACACATTCACTTAATTTAAACTTAACTTACTAAATCACAACTACAAGTATCTTCATTGTTTTTAGAGAACAGCATTGCCTAATAAAGATTCAACAGTATTTATATGCTTAGGGTTATCTTACCTTATCTTCTACATTACAATCCAAATGTAATCATTGACTGACGTATTTGTTTCATTCTGTTTTTTAGAGTTCGACATCACTATCACTAGCTGCTATGGAGACTTGGAGCAGGTTTTCTAAGGAAAGGGTTGTTGAAGTTTGTGGTGAGGTTGTAACAAAAGATTTATGTAAACTTTCATTTTAGGACTTCGGAAGCGGAAATAATTTGGCGAAGTGCGGGTCAGCCTCGCGCACAATGGGTTTCATACTATCACCACACAATACGGGTACGGAACCCTAAAAACATAGTAAATCACAACAATGTAGGTGCCATGGCAGCATCAAGGCTACAAAAAACAAGGCGCCAAAATGGTAGCGCTTGGCAAAAAATTTGGCACCCTCTGTACATATACGAAACCCCAATTTTTATAATATAACTTTACAGTACGTATGTATATAAACTACAATTTGACTAAATTTAAAACTTGTATGTATTACCGTCTTTAAGTGTATAATACTGCAACAATCACTCTGAAATTGATATATGGTAAAGTTGAGGACTAATGCTATGTCAACGCAATGGGGAAAACTTCATTACATTAAATTTTCCCGGTAGAAAAAAAAACAAAAAGTTACCTCCAAACCGTACAATAAACCGATAGCATTCAGTGAATACTTGAAATTAGATCTAAAACTTTGCATAATATAACCGATATTAGTATGAAGCAGCTGCAGACTGTAACATAAAAATGAAAAAACCATCAGTGTAGCCGCGATTTCTAAATAACTGAGGTTTTGCGTGCGCGGCCTCTGATTAGAGTAGCGTCAGGACTGCGAATTGAGGTATTATGGGCCCTTAAGCAAGAGCCGAACCAAATTACGTTTTAAAAATGCAACCTTTTAGAGCTTTTTTGAATGGGGATCACCCTAGGATATTTATTTCTTGAATATTTTATGAGATATTTGTCGTGATAGAGGCAATAGTAACACATATCCTTTTAAAACTTCAACTTTCTAACTATAACGGTTGAAGTTGTAGACACCTTTGACAGACGGACGGACAGTCAGACACATAGACAGACAGCGGAGGCTTAATAAATGGGATCCCGTTTGGCACTCTTCAGGTACGGAACCCTAAAATGGAAATATCACGTCAGTGTGAGATTCCGTTGTCAGTTCGTATGTCTATAGGTATGTCACAGGTCACAGCTTAAAAACTTTTACGCCGTTTAAGAGATTTGAAATGAAGAAAAATTGGCATTTATTTGCATACCGAAAACAAAAACAAAAAAAAAACAAAATGTTAAAACAAAATCTATACTAATAATAAAGTAGTGAAAAGGTCGTGTCTGTACATTTCATATTTTCTCCAAATTGCATCTAAATCCGCTGAGTGGTTCTCGAGTTAAAACGGAACATACATACGGACACACAGACGAAGAAAAATTCAAAAATTTGTGGTTTTGGCCCTAATAATTTATTTATTTATTTTATTTTTATAATATGGAGAACATACAGCTTTTATATTTTATACAATATGGAGAGATGAACACAAATAAGCTTAAATAGTCTCACAGGTAGCACTAAAGTAGACTACATTGATCTTAGAAGAACAGATATTTAGATAAAATATAATATAGGTTACATTTACTGCTCTCTAAAGTTTTTTTTATGGATTTTATCTATAACTAAGAAGTTAACTTGGTTGACTGACGTGATGACAAAAATCATCAACAAAAAGTTTTACCATTTCACTACGCTTGGAGTAGAATAAGTCGATTCTATCACTAACTGAATTGAAAAGGGAACATGCTCGAATAAAGTAGGAATTTTGGCGATGATTAGTGCGCGCGCAAGGGATATTCAGACTCTTAGATCTCCGAGTAGAGTATAATAACATATTCCAATTAAAATTTTTCTAATGTATTAAAGTAGAGACACCACTTTTTTACTGTTTGATTATTAGTATATATATATATTAGTCCCATGTGTTGTAATATATATATATAAATACCATTTAAACATAATAGGTGCCATCGCTCGTTGGCTCTAATTTAGTTGTCACTTTAACCTAACCTAACTCGTATACGACTGACAGCTACAGTCAACAAAAAAGATGGGTACCACGCCCGCAAACACTTTGATCCTTAGACTCAGAGGTCAGTAACAGAGTATGAGATGGGGAATATTTGGTCAGTAACATGCTTGGGATATCTCTGATTGATAGAATCCGAAACGAGGACACCCTTCGGAGATCAAAGTTGAACGACTTAGCGTCGAATCAGTAAGTCGTCGACATGATGGCCGTTAGAATTGAGACCACGTACAGCAAAGCGGAGCGTAGGCCAACCTCGTGCCTGCTGGACCGACGATCTGGAGGATGTTGCGGGTGGCGGCTGGATGAGGAGCACAGAGGACCGCCAAGAGTGGTGAAATTTGGGAAAGAATTATGTCCAGTAGTGGATGAATACAGGCTGATGGATGGATGGATGGACATACGCACATGCACTATTGATTACATATTCTTCATATCATCAATCACTCGTCAGAGAGTCTTACGATCAAAGTGTCTGCGCTGGACCTGGTTACCTATCTCTTTTGTTGACTGTACATATAGATAACATCCACATATGAGGTAACACCGACTCTCTGGTCTAGCTTTTTTGATACTAAATAAATACCTATCAAATCATCATGAATCAGCTCAGACACTTTGCTTAGATAAATGATCTACAAAGCGATCTTATCTTGATTGTTGATACATGTTCTTAGAATGTATAACTTGCATTTTATAGGCCATACTCGTAATTCTGACGCCCACTCGTCGACTTATGCCGCACAGTGAGCTGAAATTCGAGTTTCATAGACATTCAATTTTATTTTTTTAAGTGACGCTTTTTTAGCTTGGGAACGATTGAGAATACCTACTATATTCCTTATATAATGAACTTTCAGGTTAATAATCGTAAACAGCGAAAGCAGAATTTTTTTCGAAAAAATTTGTATGGCTTTGGCATAATAAATTGTGATATCTCCATTATCGCACAATTGCGCCTAATATCCTCTTAGGTTATTAATGTATGAATTATTTTGGATTTTTTGACATACTCCAAGATAAGGTCAAACGTGCGTTTTTTTTGAAAAAATATGTTTTTTTTAACGGATATTAATCTTAAAAAGGATGTATGTAGACTGGAAATTTACGAAAAATAATTGTGAAATTCATCAAAAATCATAAGAAAATGAACAACTAAGCAGTACAAAGTGGTTAGCTGACAAAGTAATTAACTAACGACCCTAAAAAGCCCCAATTAAGTAAACTATTAATATTTAACTATATAATATCTACTGATTTTTTATAATTCGGCATAAAATTAGTTCTAATTGGTAGTCTCGTCCCAAAAACTAGCCTCGCGAAAATTATAACATAAGACACGTACTTACTAGAAATAGAAACTACGTTTAAGTAGTTGTGCAATTATTTGTATTGAAACATAAATTTATGATATCTCATTAAAATCAACAATATGATGAAAAATTTAATTAAAATGAATATAATAAAAATACAATAATGATAAAATTAAATAAAACAATGAATGGGTATAATGATTAAAAGTGTTGCCTATTCTGAGTCGGAGTTTATTTCAGCAATATCCCTAAACTCGAATTCAAATGTTTGAAGACTCAGCATATCCAATGTTTCATCAAACAAAGGTTTATTTTTCTTTGCATCCACTGTTGGTCTTACTGCTGAAATAAGAGGATCGGACGAAAGAAGAAGAAAGTTAAAAATATCTTCATTGGAACTCACTCTGCTCCTCTTACGTGAGTGATGTTCTCTGAATCTTCTGAAGTCCTTGTTCCTCGCTTCTGAAGCCTCTTCAGATAAACTCCCAATCGGTACTATTGCATTAGAAGCGATAATTTCGGCTCCATGGAGCAGTATTGTGTGCACTGTTGATGACATGTAGTACCAATTGTATAATTCAACATACTTCTCAGCAGTTATGTCCGTATATTCTTTAAATTTCGATACATTGATGGGTTCACCTGAAGTTATGGCTTGCAAAATTACAGTTAATCTTCGAATCAGATCTTCATCAAGTTTAGTGATAGCCGCAGTTTTTTCAGGAAATTCAAAGAATTGTCGTGCAGTGTTCCCATCGTTGGTTGTTCCATAACCTTGTTTTACGACATAAATTAATAGGTTGAGCTCCGTTTTGAACCTGGTTTGAATAGTTATTTTTCTTGAATTCACTGCAGCTTTCTCACTTTCCGTTTTAGCAGACCGTTTCTTAATATCTAATTTATATGCGATATGAAAAAGACATTCCATCATGTTTATGCGAGCATATAGTGATGAAAGTCCGAGCTCCATCAAGTCATCTTCTGTTGATTTCTTTCTAACTTCTTCTAAATTGTTCATCTCCGAAGGTTTCGCCAAACAAATGTAACACGCGGCATTCGATCTTACTTTAGGAGAAAGGTATGTTATTATTTTAGCATCAACCATGGTGAGCATTAGCTTATGGCTCACCATATTCTATCACAGTCAGATGGTTGGAGAGATAATATCTCAGCTTTGACTCTTTCGTTTTCTTCCTTCACCACTGTTTCACTTTCTTTGACAAAGGTGAACTGTACTGGACGACAATAGGCTGCTGAGCAAGGTTTCGGGTTCTCCCAAACTGTGATGTCTTCACATGTCATCTTCAGTGGTGATAACGAAGTCATAAAGATACTAGAGTCATCTTGTGTAGAATCCATTTTCTGTTTGTATATGCTTTGACTGGATGCTCCGTCGAAACCATATTTTGATATTAGAATGAGTTCTTTATTTTGTACACTTTCTGGTAAAGATTTCAAAATTCTCTTTGCTGTCAGATCTAGCAAAATTTGCAGGGAAATTTTTGCTGAGGAATCTGTCACCGTAATTGAATTTTTCGGTTCAGGCGGATAGCACACATTCTTCTCTTTTTGCACGCAGTAATACGAAGGGTACAAGTGCTTAAGGCCTTCTCGTATTGCTGATTCTCGCAAAGTTATATATTGCCACTTTAATAATTTCAGAGATATCAGTAAACCAAGGGCTTTTTGGGGTGAAAACGTCTTTTTACTGGTTGGTTTTGTAATTAAATCGTGAAATTTTTTGGTTGATTCTGGATGCTTCACTATATATTCAATTACCGAAGCAATGTTGTTTTGGCCTTCATCTTTTAACTTGGAAATAGTTGCAAACATGAGCTCACCGGAATCTTTGTCTGTCAGGTCTTCACTCCGCCTCTTTTTCTGTTTCGTTCCCAGGTCTTCAAAAGGTTTACGATTTGAAATTTTTCTTTTCGTCATAGTTCCAATTGATGATGTAGACGGCTCCAAAACAGAACCAATAGCGCTTGAAAATGACTCCAAAATAGTAACGTTAGAACTTGGTGATGGCTCTGAAAGTGGCACTGTAGGGCTTCCCTCATTCTGAGTAATCGATTTGATATTTTCTTTTAAGCAAATCGGCCAATCAATATCAGCCTCAAGCCAACTTTCGTAGTCAGTTCGGAACCTCTCTAATTTCCGTTCTGTTGATTCATATCGTTTCTTTGCAGCCCTGGTGAATCTCCGGCAAAATTCTTTTAAAGTCACACAATCTTCTTCAGATAAACTGTTGTTTAAACGAGATAGAACAGTTTGAAAAAAAAATTATAGTCACTGAGTTTGTTAGCGTTTTTTAAAATAACAAACAAAACTAAGTTTGTTGCGATGCTTGCCATGATGATTGAAGAATACTGAATGATGTTCTTTTAGTACGCTCCTATTTATTGCGATCGACTTTAAGGTATGTGCCCGAACAACTTATTAACTAACTACCCCCTTAATTGCTAGCTAATGAGAATTCAATTATTGAATAGTTATAGTTATTCAAAAAGTCAGTTGATAGTTAAAGTGTCATTAATTAACTAAAATTTCCTTAATTTTATTGAAAATTTTAAGGATAATTAGATAATTACTAGGGCAGATTTCAACTAATGAGTTTTTAACCGAATTTCACCTTTGAATATTGCCAACAATTATTTTTCGTAAATTTCCAGTCTACATACATCCTTTTAAAGCTTAATATCCGTTAAAAAAAACATATTTCTTTAAAACGTTTTTTTAATTAAAAAAAACGCACGTTTGAACTTATTTTGGAGCATGTCAAAAATTCAAAATAATTTATACATTAAAGAGGATATTAGGCGCAATTGTGCGATAATGGAGATATCACAATTTGTTATGCCAACTCCATACAATTTTTTTCGAAAATATTCTGCGTTCTCTGTTTACGATTATTAACCTGAAAGTTCATTATATAAGGCATAAAGTAGGTATTCTCAATCGTTCCCACGCAAAAAAAGCGTCACTTAAAAAATAAAATTGAATGTCTATGAAACTCGAATTTCAGCCCACTGTGTGCCGTGACGGTGTAAATATTTTGATATTAGATAAATACCTATCAAATCATAATGAATCAGCTGAGACCATTTGCTGAAATAACGACCTTCGAAGCAATCTTATCATGATTGTTGATACACATGGTATTAAATTGTGTAACCTATCAGAAGCAACCTGGACCGAAGAGACTGCGTGTTTTTAAGAACAGAATTTGTTCTTATTATTTACCAAGTTTGCAGTCTCAGCTACTTATACCTAAAAGTTTTCAAGCTTTCAGTAATTTGGACGAAATTGGGCGAAAAAATTCAATGTATAGGCTATCCTGCTATCAGCCATTCAAAGAAAAAGCCAAAAAAGCACGATCTCCTGTTAGTTATATTATGTATGGGTACCTGTATATTTATTTAGTACATTTTTGTTTTAGATTATATCTTTTGTAGTACAAGTACTATTTTTAAAAAATTTGTCTTTCACTCTTTATGATATGATTTTAAATGTAAAAAATATATAAAAACTTCAAATAGCCTTCAAATAAAATGACAATCTTATGGATGAAACTGATAGCCATTTCAAGATTCATCTTCAAAGATGAATCCCTTATCATATCAGTTATCACTTGACTAATAGCAAAATTTGGAAACATACTCGAATAACAATAAAATAATATTTGTTGAGTTGTATCCAGCCCCGTATCGTTGAGTCAGTTGCCAACTGGTTGTCAAACGTCAAAACACAGATATACTAGCAAATTTTGATTATCTAAGGATACGTTTGTGCTTAAAGTGACGTCACAGTTCGTGAACGTCTCCGTGTACAAGTTCCACTCTTAGACATCATCTGGCTTGATAAAATATAAACGTTATACTCGTACCCACACTGATGGCAATTTTAAAAGTTCCGTTTTTAACTACCCATGTTTTTGGTGTTTAGCAACCAGATGGTAATCGACCTTAGTTGCATAATAGACCCGCTGGTTTGTCGAGCCAACAGATTTAAACTACTCGTTCAAATGTTCTATTTCCTTCTTATCTATACAAGGTGAAATTAAATCAAACGACCAAATTCATACTGAAGACTCGGTTAGTGATCAGAAACCCTTGAACTTTTTGGTGAAATTCGATGAATATTTTTTTTGCTTCCTTACTGACTGAACTAGGAATTTTACTTAAACGTTCAACCAGTAAGGGAGCAAAAATATTTTTTTTCGAATTGGGCCAAAAATTCACTCTTTAGGTAGATCAACAGGGTGAGACAGAGCACTGTAACCAGCGCTATCGAGCTCGATATGGTACTTCATGTTAGACATGCACTTCGCCACCTAGGTAATCATCCTGGGTAAAACTGCGAAAAGTTGTACATTCCTAATTTTTGGCAGGTTCCATTTTTATGTTTCTTATCGCATCAGCGTAATTAATAATATGAGATTTGTTAGACATTTTATCAATGCTTGTTTTCTTTTAGGTTATTCCACAAAAACCAAGATATCTCTTGCTGATTAGTTACTTTTTGTAACTTTTTCGTCCATACTAATATTTGTTTACTTGAAGTTTGTCTCTAATTGAATATTCAGAGTATCTAAGGCGATGGATGTCGCTATAAACCATATATTATAATAATTGTTAATGAGAACTGTGTATTTTTTAACAATTCGAGGCAAATTCTAGGTACGACAGTGCCGTTTGTTTCTTAGAACAAGACGTGAAATTCACAATGAACGTCCAATATGTGCATTACTGGCTAGTGTATCAGTAGTTACAAAAATTTGATGTACACAGGTATGGCGGGATAATTCAATCGTACAGGATGAGTGCCTCAGTACGCTTGTCGTGAAAGGGTCACGGGTTCAAATACCGGCGCGAGAAATTTTCCCAAAATATATTTATTTGCTTAAAAGTTCCTAATTTATGTTTTCTAGTTTGTATTGCATAATATATATTAAGAGTTTCTGTCAGCTTAAGCTTAAAGGTTGCGGGTTTCAAGCAAGTAAGTTAGGCGAATTAGTGCATGGTTCTTTTAATTCAAAAAGTTTTAATATACAAGATCATTTTGATAATTCCATGAATGTTGTTATTTTATATAAACTTTAGTATTCTTCATCGATAGTCATGATCATATTCTCAGGTTCGTAATTGTAGTCTATCATTCTTGTTTTGAGTATTTGCTTGTACATAGGTAACACTAAAAGTTTCCGGAACTGGCCACTTACATAAACAATATTTAAAAATTTATTGCAACATTTGAAAATAGAACTCTTTGGCTGTAGAATGCAGTTTGTTTCATCTGACTGTCTTTTGTTTTTACATTGTGGCGCCATTTAAAAAATTGTGTGTCTGCATCAACATGGATTTAACTCGGGAAAATTTTCGTAGTATGATTTTCTACGATTTTAAGTGTAATTTGACAGCTCAACAGAGCATCGCTCGACTTGAAACAGCTTTTGGCAATGAAGCACCATGCAAGACGACTGTTTATAGCTGGTTTGCAGAATTCATGCGTGGTCGTATCAATCTCAGTGACGAATCTCGCGATGGTCGGCCGTCCACCGCTGTGACCAACAAAAACATCGATGCTGTGCGCCGTATGATTGAAACAGACAGGCATGTGACCTACCATGAAATTCGCGCATCCTTAGAAATAGGCATGAGTCAAATACAATCAATCCTACACAAACATTTGGGTGTGAGAAAGCTGTGCTCGCGGTGGATCCCACACAACTTGACCGAGGCTCAAAAAACGGACCGCGTCACTTGGTGCAGTGCCATGCTTACCAGATTCAACGAAGGTGCGTCAAATTTGGTGTGGGACATAGTAACAGGTGAAGAAACATGGATTTATTGCTACGATCCCAAAACAAAGCAGCAATCGAGCGTATGGGTCTTTCAAGATGAGCCGAAACCAACCAAAGTGGCGCGCGTGAAAAGTGCATCTAAGCGGATGATTGCTTCTTTTTTTAATAAAACTGGACACGTGGCTACTGTTGCTTTAGAGAATCGTCGTACCGTGAATAGTGACTGGTACACGACCATTTGTTTGCCGGAAGTTATTGACGAACTCCGTAAAAATAACCGTAAACGCCGTATCATCCTGCACCACGACAATGCTAGTTCTCACACGGTCAGACAGACAAACGACGTTTTGAAGACGAAAAATGTAGAACTCATGAGTCATCCTGCATACAGTCCCGACCTGGCACCTTGTGACTTTTTTCTGTTCCCAAAAATTAAGAACCAATTACGCGGTCAACGATTTTCATCACCAGAAGAGGCTGTCGAGGAGTATGAAAAACACGTTTCAGAGGTCACCACAGGGGAGTGGGACAAAAGTTTTCAAAACTGGTTTGATCGAATGAAAAAGTGCATAGACGCCAAGGGAGATTATTTTGAAAAACAATAAATTAATTTTGTACCTTTAATAGTATTTTTTCATATTCATTCCGGAAACTTATAGTGCGTCCCACGTACACGAAGGCAGATTTTCTTGGAGTTCTGGTGCGCGCTGGGTCTTCATAGTCTACCTCGTAGAGTCCAAAACGTACTCTGTCATAGGTTTATTTAATACATTAATAAATATCTCAGGCCTTTAATTAATTTTTTTTGCAAAATTTTCTTCCCTTAATCGAGTTACTATAAAAAGACGCGATTCTGGTTGACATTAATAAATCAATTAAATTTAAATTAAAAGTGTCACATACAAGCGTTAAAATTTTGAAGACCTTGTTGATAAATCACTAGAAATATAATAAGATACAAAAGGTAGAAAAAATAATTTCAGGTTATTTTGAAATACTCACATGTAGCCATGCCTCCATTCAAAATTGTCCATCAAACTCCAAGCCATATACCCTTTCACGTTGACCCCAGCATCAATGCTGTCAAGTAAACTTTCTAAAGCTGCTCTATAATATGTGATTCTGTCGTCATCATCCAGCCCACCTTCGGTAGACCATCCATTTTCTGTTATATAATAGACTTGATCTTTGTATCTGTTGTTCAGGTGTGTCAGTGCCTTGTACATACTGTCCGGTACTAGCTGTTGGATTTTGATTTATTTAGATGATTTTTATTGTAAAAATAGGGATGCTAGGTAATGTTGCATACATAGCACTTTTTTGTAGACTTCTAAGTATTGATCGGTCTTATTTTTTATGATTTACCGCCTTAGACCATATACCATGTTCTGTTCATGTTAGTTTGCTTGTGTGCACGTTTTGTGTTGCAGCTTTTGATTTAGTGTGACACATACATTTTTCGCAGGAGTGTGCGTGAATGAGTAAATGTTGCTGTGCGTGTTTACCTCCCCTCCCGTGGAAAACGGCAAAATAATTTCAGTACTAAGAGTCGCGCTTTGCCAGGTCCCGTGTTAAATGGTCTAAGTTTACCGCAGTATTTAATTACAGAATCATGCGACACTAGTGGACGCTCTGCAATGTTGCTCACTTGGATTCCGTTTCTCTCGATACCGTGAGATTTTTTCTAAAATTCCTATTTAGCGAAATTCAACGTCATATAAGAAACCTACAATCTGAATTTCATGCTGTTAGATCCAGCCGTTTCGTTAAGGCATTGATAGATCAACCACTCACTCAGTCAGGATATTCTTTTAGATAGGAAGATGTGGTCATTTTCGAAGAGCTCATTCAGGCAATGGTATAGTCTATCTTCATCTTTAAAGTACATAGTGCATAAAATATATAAGTTGTATAATTGTATAATATAATAAACTAAAGAATATCTTTTCTATGGAGCCAACTCTGAAATAGCGAGATAGAAATCAGCTGTTTCATAGAGAATTGCAATACCTACTAGGTTGTTTTTTTCCGCGTTTTCGTGGTTAGTTCCATAGAAAAGATGTCGTACACAACTGACTAAACGAGCTTTTAAATTGAACGTAGTTTAGCAAAAACGTTCCAAACCACACGAAGCTAGTTTTGAGATATTGACTTTTGAAGTTTAATTTGTGCTAGGTGATTCTATGATTTGGGTTGGAATACTATAGCTATATCTTCGCACACATAAAATTATGACCATATCCTTTTGCTACACGTCGTATGTATATAAGGTGAAATTTATTTTTGCAGTCAAAATTGTGGTTAAAATATTACATAATTAATGCAATATCAACTTTTAATACAATATATCTCCCTATATTAGCAGTCAGTTGATACTTATTTTTTCCTCAATCACACTTTACGTGTACAAAATTATAAATGATATATCTTACCGATAGCGTATCAGTAGCACCTTTTGGCCACTCTGGTCTTGTTAAAACACCAACATTCACATCATCAAAGAGAGAGGGGACTGGGTGTTGTTCTAAATTGTCAGTAGCTGATATAAGATTGAAAGTATCGTGATTTATTCCTAAAAAATCTGATGATCCACGTATGATTTTTTTTTCTTCTTTAGTCAGCTCCGGCAAGCGAGATCTTGGGTATCCCTGTTCAGCGCTTTTTTGTGCTATCCTCTCTGATATTTCTTTGGGAAATCCACCTTCCTCCAAGAAAATTGGATCAAGATACAAGCCCCACTGAAAATTTATTATTTTACATTTTACAACAAGGAAGTTTTTTTTCCCTTGTTACAAGTATATAAAATCAGTTAGTAACAAAAGGATAGTATAGAAAAAAAAAACAGTGGTCTTGCATGGTGCTTCATTGCCAAAGCTGTTTCAAGCCGAGCGATGCTCTGTTGAGCTGTCAAATTACACTTAAAATCGTAGAAAATCATACTACGAAAATTTTCCCGAGTTAAATCCATGTTGATGCAGACACACAATTTTTTCAATGGCGCCACAAGGTAAAAACAAAAGACAGTCAGATGAAACAAACTGCATTCTACAGCCAAAGAGTTCTATTTTCAAATGTTGCAATAAATTTTTAAATATTGTTTATGTAAGTGGCCAGTTCCGGAAACTTTTAGTGTTACCTATGTATTATAATATGATTATGAACGGATATCTGACCGTTTTTTTCGTGGCATGACCATATTCCACCCTTTATATAGGGTGAAATTAAATCAACCGACAAAATTCATACTGGAGACTCGGTCAGGAACTAGGTTCAGTAATCCTTCTGGTGAAATTCTAAAAAAATATTTTTTTAGGCCATTACTGGACTAGTTTATGTACAATTCCTAGCCCAGGCAGTAAGGAAGCAAAAAAAATGTTCTTTCAAATTTCGCCAAAGGCGTAATTGAAGCTTGTTTCTGATCACTAATCGAGTCACCAGTATGTATTTGGTCGGTTGATTTAATTTCACCTAGTATACAGGGTATAAGGAAAAGTACTCCGTTCCTTTAAACCACGTGTGCTATAGGTATAACAAAGTATGTTAAGCGTGTTTTCTTTTTTTAATATATTTATTTTTTATTTTTTTTATTTCATATTCCATCCATCCATCTATCAGCTCGTGTTCGTCCACTGCTGGACATAGGCCTTTCCCAAATTTCGCCACTCATGTCGGTCCTCCGTCCTCCTCATCCAGCCGCCCCCCGCAACGTCCTTCAGGTCGTCGGTCCAGCGGGCACGAGGTCAGCCTACACTACGCTTTTCTGTACGTGGTCTCCATTCTAGAGCCTTTCGGCCCCAACGGCCATCATGTCGGCGACAAATATGGCCTGCCCACTGCCACTTCAACTTACTGATTCTGCAGGCTATGTCGATTACTTTCGATCTCCGACGGATCTCCTCGTTTCGGATTCTATCCATCAGAGATACCCCAAGCATAGCCCGCTCCTTAGCTCGCTGAGCGACCTTAAATCGGTGGATCAGGCCCTTTGTAAGAGACCACGTCTCAGCGCCATACGTCATCACAGGAAGGACGCGATGGTTGAACATCTTAGCCTTTAAGCACATATTATATATATATTTCATATTATTAAATAAAATTACTATCCTTTTATCTTACGCGCCGTTTTTTTGCAATTGCCTATCACCTATCTCTATCTATATATTGCAGTCTGCTGAACTAGGGTTGAACAATTTAATGAAAGCTTCTAAAAATATATATTTTTTTATATATATAAAGAAATAACATACTTTGCTATACCTATAGAAAACGTGGTTTAAAGGAACGAAGTACTTTTCCTTAACAACCTGGATAAAAAAAACACACATTGACACGCAGATAACTAAAGTGGCAAGAAAACTGTTCGATTCAGGGACCAGATTTCCAGAAAGTTGCTTGTGATTTTCGGCGCTTGCTGGAACTAACTTATCATACATTGTTATAAAGAAAACAATTGTATTTTTCATGAACTTTTCTAGTCTCCAATATACCTAACTTGCAGCGTTGATGAAGTAACAGGATAAAATTAAAATATTATCTAGCCAATTTCGATTTAGTTTTATTGAGACTTGTTTCTGATCACGGAGTCTCCAGTATGATCTAGGCTTTATTAATAAAGGTTATCTTACCTAACCTACCTTACACACGACTGACAGGTGCACCAGACTCGTGGATGAGATAATCATGATGTGATAATAACTCTTAACAGAGTCATTTTAAGGAGTTCCGTACCAAATGGTTAAAAGAGAACCATTACGGTAACACTTCGTTATCCGTACATTCGTCTGTGTATGTCACATCGTCATAATTTTTTATCAAATTTTAGTAAGATTTCGGAACATTAGAAAAATACATAAAACTCTATAAGCTTTCAAAAGTACCATATGTACCCTCGACGCGTGACTGCTACTCGCATTTAGCCAATTTCCTTCATAAGACGATAGTTTTTTATTTTTTAACATGTTTTGAATTGAATTTGATTTTAACGCCCAAGTCCAATTACCTTACAATATTCTCATCAAAATTCATGGGCATTTGGGAAGCATGGAGCCTTCCCGAGTGGCGAAAACTGAAATACAAGCACTGATTACTATAAATACGCCTGGGGTGCCCTGGATAGTTATACCCAACTGACAAATACTTTTTTGCCGTAGCTTTTAGAAATCATGCCGCCAAAGAAACGATCGAAGGATGGCGTCAAAACGTTCCGGCTTTGAAAAAAAAATTACGGTGCATAACCTACAGAACCAAACTTCAATAGGAAATAACGAGAAGGATCGAGTACCTGTCAAATCATGAATGAGCACGGACTATCTGAAAATAAACTTATCCTGATACAATTGTTCTTAGCATTTATAAATATTAATAACTTATCAGAAGCAGTCTGTACAGAACATAAGCAGATTCTAAGTAACTAAAAGGTTTGAAGCTTCTAGTAAAATGGGTGAATGTGTGTATGCTATGATACTTATCTATGATATATACTATGATATATTATATGATATCAATTAATAAATTTCAATATGAAAAATACTTTGTTCATCATCTTCCGATTTCAAATTTCACTTATCAGTACATATATAATAAAACAGTAGAAACAGCTGTATCTGTACATTGAAGAAAAGTAATAGAATTAGAAAGGGGTTGCCTACAGAAGAGTAATAGAACACAAATAACGATTTTTAGAATTCTTTTCTTCACGCACATCTCTAAAACTACTGAACGGATTTTCTTGTAGTTTTCACAGCTGTACAGAGCTTAATTTGGAATAGAATATAGGCTTTATTCCATTAAAATCGGATCTCGGAAAAAATTTATCATCATTTAAAGATTTTTGGAATTTACTTTTCTACTTGTAGTAATTAGAAGTTATGGTACGGGATCTCCTCAACGGACAACAGCAGACCCTTCGAGTTTGGGCTTATTTGATCAAAATCAAAATATTTATTTTTGCAAAATAGATACTTTAAGTATACTTTCTACAAGTCAAAGTTAATTATAACAATATAATATATCTTTAGAACATAAAAAAATATATAATAATACGGGAAATAAAATATACACCTGCATAAAATAGAGGAATCTAGGAATAAAAATATTATATATACATAATGCAATGAAGAAATAAGTTCATAAATAAAAAAGGGAAATACATACAAAAAATATTAAGGTTGGGCTACTAAAATGTAATAAAGTTATACACCTGCATAAAATAGAGAAATATAGGAATAAAAATATTATATATACATAATGCCTAACCATCCGCACTATTCGATTAGTATTGCTAAGAAGAAGGGCAAGAAACTTAGCAAACATTCCTTTTTTCAAAATAAAACATATGATACAAAATCATATACATACCTACTCAAGTAAAGGCATAAAAAATATAAGACATATATCTTAGTCAACCCGTCTCATATTGTCTATTACCTTTAACAAAGTAAGTTTACATATGATTGGTATTTCTTAGCACTTTGGTAAAACATGGTGACCAGGGTCTGCTGATGGGACTGGAAGGTGGGTACGGGATCTCCTCAGCGGACAACAGCAGACCCTTCGAGTTTGGACTTATTTGATTGGTATTAAGTAGCACTTTGTTAAAACATGGTGACCAGGGTCTGATGATGGGACTGGAATATGGATACGGGATCTCAACGAACAAAATCAGACCCTTCGAGTTTGGACTTATTTGATTGGTATTTATTAGCACTTTGGTAAAACATGGTGACCAGGGTCTGCAGCTGACTTGAACTCTGTAAAACGTGTTGTTCCAGAAAATTACCAAATCTAAGACAACTGACGATAAAAAATGCAATATAGTGCAAAATTTTTACAATTACATAGTTATAAAATTAACTATTAACTGTAGGTGGTAGAGCTGATGCCGGGCTCGACATTGCAGGTACCACCATCTCACTCGCAAATCCTCCCGAAGTTATTCGTGGGAGAGTAAGAGAACAGCTCTCAGGTAAACCAGGCGGCCCACCATTGCCTGGGACCGATGGGTGACGGTATAGCCCCAGTGCTTATTCCGAAACTATTTCGAGATATTAGGTTTTTAGACCGTATTTTTCTATATAAAGCTTTAAAAACTATGAGATCGTGTATATTTTAACAAAAATACAATAACTGCTTTCACTTTCATTTGACCACTAAATGACGTCACAGGCTAGGTTGATTAGGAATAGGTCCATTGCAAAAAAAAATACAAAATTCAAATCAATCAAAATCACAATACAAAACATATTGTCTTTACCTTATTAATATCAACATGAAGACAACAAATTATACAGTTGACAATCTATTCAGGGTACGTTTACGTTTACCGAAGTTCAGGTAATTTTGGGTATATTTGTTAAAATCGTGGACCAAAAAATGCATTTAGGTTTTTCCGATCTTTTCCGAAAATAAGTGGAAATTTGCCATATTAATTTATTGTAATATAAACAACAAATTGATTGCGATTGCTCATAAAATGCAATTCACAGTCTAAAATCGTTCACCCACGTTTCACCGACGAGTATCTCTACCTGCATGATGGGTAATAAACACAAAGACGCAGACCAGATACAATATTCCCATACGGAATCTGAACCCGCGCCCTCTGGATTAGTAATCGAGTAGGTACCTTATCGTAGGTTGAAGTCGTTATGAACGAATTATGAGTTCCCGTTAGTTACATAATGTAGAGATATGTGATTAAAACGCTAAAAGAAGTTATTGTATGTAACATTTTATGGTGTATTTTTAAAAAGAAATACCCAAAACGGATTATTTCTGATTCGGGTTCGGGCCTTTTCTTGTTCGACTGCTGATAACATTAAATCTGTTACAATGAAGTTGATATAATAAAATCAGAGTTGTAAATACCAATAACGTTCAAATGATTTTCACAACAAAACAAACGCTGCTCAGGCTTGATACTCCACATTACCTCCTTGCACCACTTCCTTTTTAATTCTCATGAATACAAACAATTTTTGTCGGCAAAAGTGAAATTTTTACTAATGGTAAAAAGGATCTCATACTATGTTTACTTGGGTCGATTCATAAATGGTGTTAATCTTAATCTTCTTAATAATCCCCATCGTATCCTTCTTGTTCAGATTTATTTCATACCTGCAAAAATATCGAATCAAAATAATGTAAATGTTAGCTGTTGTTGGTGCAGTCAATCTTCAAACGTCAAACCAGTAGACAAAGATTTATGTTTTTTTTTTAATGTTTCTAATAGTCATCACAACAAAACTTTGTATAATTATAAAAAAATAACTACTGCTAAGATATATGTACACATATTTTGCTTATTTTAGCCAGATATTCATTAAAAAAATATAAAACCGACTGGTGACGGGTAGTGGCGTCACTGGTGCAAAGGTTTCGGCACTGCGCTCACCAACCCGCCTGCCCAGCGTGTGTGGGTATGGGCATTTCTTCCAGGAGGACCGCCAAGAGTGGCGAAATCCTGGAAAGGCCTATGTCCAGCAGTGGACGAAACAGGCTGATGGATGGAAAATTAACGAACCTTAGTGTATCGTTAAGATACTTTGTACACAAATTTATAATTTTTCGTTATTTCAAAACTCGTTTTAGTGGCGAATTTGTCTCACCATGTGTACGCGACTTGCAAGCAAGATGGAAATCTCCGATACAACTTGGAGATAAATGTAACAATATTTTGAGCATTATCATGCTATGATGGTAATAAATCTCATTTTGTAACTAATCATAACGGGCATAAAATCATCCGCCAGTGTTGTAATATAAGTACACAACAGAGTAAATGTCACTGATAATATATCTTTGCACCAGCACAATTCGCTGTTTCGCGGTTAGAGCACGCGTTTTAATTTACAAAGATCTTTCAGTTCTTGCTTAAGAAGTAGAGATGTCAAATCAACTTATTTTGGTAATCAGTGTATAAAGAAAAGATCAACATTTTCATTCTAGATAGATTATTGTGTTCATTATTTTATGCATGGGCGTTTTACATATTTTTTACCACAAAACAGTAGGACTGATTTTAGTGAGTGCATTTTATCATAAAATATTAATTTGAGAGGCATAGAACCCTCAAATACTTTTTGACAGTTTGTAACAGCTCCCTCTATCTAAGGCCCTCTTCAAAATAATGTGTTGATATTAAAATTTGTCTAAGTGTCCCACCATGTGAAAGCTATAAGTATACAAGGTATGAAACTATAAGGAATAGCGAAACATTATCAAAGGAGTCTCGGGGCCGTTTTTCATGAAAATCAAAACTGCATCATTAGATTTCTGAAAAATGTTCCTAGACGAGAATCGAATCAGCTGCGGATTCGGACATAAAGGGTTCTGTACCACCCTACAATACGGGTGCGAAACCCTAAAAACAAAATGGTAAATAACGACAATATGAATGCCAAAGCAAGATCAAGGCTACAAAAAACAAGACGTTGAAAAAAAATTGGCCCCGTCTGCATACGGAATCCTACTTTTTATTATATTTGTTTTTATTTTAGAGTATGTCCCACAATCTGACTAAATTTTAAACTTGTATGTATTATCGTGTTTAAGTAAGAGCTTAAATCAACGTTTAAATAATGCAATTTTTGCGAGGTTTCTTGTATGGGGGGACCCATTTAATTTAAATCCTGCATACGCCCATGATTTAATACCTTTATTAACAAATGACTTATAAACTGGAATATAAATTTAATTTATAAACTAACACCAAATATTCAAATGATCGCAGTCGAACCGCAAGCCATACATCCATTTCGTTTATATCAACGCATTGCTCAGAAATATTCGAATTTATCAATCATGGTTACATTATATCGTATCCAGATTTTAATGAAAATGGAAGAAATATTTAAGAAGTTGGAATAAAAACATCTATTTTCCCAAGATGCTTCGAGTTGATAAAAGGTACAAACTACCATAATTGGTAAGTTTCGAAGTTTTCTCATTGAAGCACAAGGGTCGATACTAGGGTTTTCGAAACCAACCTACGTTGTCGATTTATAGAAAAAGTAAATTTGCACAAATTAAGGCCGTTTAAGAGATGCAGCAATTGGTAAACGTTACCCAGACTCAGATCATCACTTACCAAGACTCTAGTATGAATTTGGTTGCATAAATTAATGTCTAATTATATTTTAAACTTGGAATATATATAGCTGCAGTGAGCTTTTCATTTACATTAATTATTTAAGTGAATAAAATAAAACATTTATAAAAGAGTTTATAGTTTTCGAAATATACATATTTCGGCCCACTTTCGAATATATTTGTCGAATATATTTTTTATCATATTATATTATATTTAAAAAAATATCTTTCTTTGATAGTCATGATTAAGGTCCGGAATTTTCATAGCACTATTAATTTATCAAAGAGATTGCATATTCATCGGCTTTAGATTATTTCAATAGATTTTTTCACTTTTGTTTCGTGCGAATAAAAATATATTATATTCGTAAGCAAACTGTACATCCAAAGACGAAACGTTTTTTTGTAAAAAAAACCGGCTTTTATCATAAACGCTGCACTATCTGTACATAGTAAAAGAACTAACAAAGTACTAATTTTCTTCTTGTTGTTTGTTCTTGTTCTCTAAAACCAAACTCGGAATATGTTTCTAACCACATCTCTACCGTACATTTCTGTTTTCGAGACATTTTCAAGATATTAAAGATTAATGTGATGCAAGATTGCTACAGATTGATATTATAATGACATCCGTCTACGAAACTATTAAATTAAAGGTCGGTAGAATAATTACTAGTACCAATATGACAAGAACCTTACAATTTATTTTGAAGTTTAATACATCGATATAACAAAGTCGATAAATATGCGATCCCTTTGATTAGTCAAGAGCTACGAAAATTCCGGACCTATGATCATATTCTCAGGTTCACAATCGTGATCGATCATTCTTGTTTTGAGTATCAGGAAGGGCAGATTCTTGGAGTTTAGGTACGCGCTCCGTCTTCGTAGTTCACCTCGTATAGTTCAAAACGTACTCTGTCATAAGTATACTATACGGGACACTACAAAAATAGAAGCGCGATTCTGGCTGACATAAATAAATGATGCAATCTAAATCAATTAAAAATATCGCGTTTCAGTGTTGATGTTTGAAGACCCTGCTAAGGAATCACATGAATTACTTATGTATGTAGAGTGGGGAATAATAATCTCAAGGTATTTGGAAATGCATGTAACCATGCATCCATTCGAACTTATCTTTATTTGTATTTTTTGATAGGACACTATAGTCCGCATTTTTATTTTTATTCTTAAAAAAAAAAAAAAAAACTTTCACTGGGGGTATAGTCCATTCAGAATTAGCTGGCGTCTTTTCACTTGAGACCGTCATTAGCAATAACAATAGGATTAAGTCGTGGCGGGTGAATTCGCCCGAACGGAACAATAAACACTTGTAAAACACGTGCGGCAGGCGGTGTTTCAAACTTTTTTTATACTTTCCTTATGTTGTCTTCCCTATAATAATATAAGGAAAAATAAATACCACTCAGTTGTTTTTTAAACTTCGAAGAGATTATTTCAGCTGATAAGCACTGGTTAGTTTGCAACAAAACAGATAAGGCCGAAAAGGCTCCTTTCAGAATGGATGGGCTCTATGAGTGTTTGGTTTATTACCCCTATTGTTTATGTTCAAGTGGAAAGACGCCAGCTAATTCTGAATGGACTATACTTGAAGGAACATACGCCTAAGTTTATTTTGGAAACGTGTTTTTGAATATGAAAGGATAAATTCATATAGTACTGGCTCCGGAACGGATCTTGATCACTCGTTTCTATGGGCGTCAATATATATTCGAGCGGTCAAAATCCGTGCCGGAGCATGTACCTCTATTAAAAAGTTTGAATGTGCATAATACTTTACTTCACATCTAATTTCAATTCAATAATTACAATTAAATAAAAATTAATGGCCTTCATCAATAGTCATGATCCTATTCTCAGGTACATAATCGTGGTCTATCATTCTTGTTTTGAGTATTTGCTTGTACACGAAGGCAGATTTTCTTGGAGTTCTGGTGCGCTCTGGGTCTTCGTAGTCCACTTCGTAGAGTCCAAAACGTTCTCTATCGTAAGTGTATTTAAAAATAATTAAATATCTCAGGCCTTTAAGTTTTTAAGTTTTTTTTTGACATTTAT
Source organism: Ypsolopha scabrella (assembly GCA_910592155.1). Lineage (NCBI taxonomy): Eukaryota > Metazoa > Arthropoda > Insecta > Lepidoptera > Ypsolophidae > Ypsolopha > Ypsolopha scabrella. The sequence goes on along the minus strand of OU342968.1, from coordinate 7,375,448 downwards.
TTTGAAATCAAAAGTAAGATACTTAATGTGGGAACAAATAGTGGTATTTCGAAATACTTACGTGTAGCCCTCAACCCATTCGAAATTGTCCATCAAACTCCAAGCCATATATCCTTTCACATTGATCCCAGAATCAATGCTGTCAAGTAAACTTTCTAAAGCTGCTCTATAATAGGCAATTCTGTCGTCATCATCCAGCCCACCTTCGGTAGACCATCCATTTTCTGTGATATAATACACTTGATCTTTGTATCTGTTGTTCAAGTGTGTCAGTGCCTTGTACATACTATCCGGTACCAGCTGTTGGATTTTAATTTCATTAGATATTGACAAGATACCGTGTAGGTGAAGTAGAGTTATACTGATAATCAAGCCGATTTTTAAAGCTTTAATTTCATTTTTAGTACGGTCAAAACTAAATTTTATTCATTCCAAAATGTTTTTTTAGTGTTAACAATAAAAGCTATATTACTTTAAAGAAATTTAAGTTTTGACAGCACTAAAAGTATAATTAAAGCCTGAATCGACATTAATACCTTAAATTTCTGAAAAGAACATCTACGTATGTATTGACCGGGAATATTAATTATCAGAGTAATTTATAAATGGCTAATCACGATATATAATAGTCACATTTCACTTGACTAGTTTAACTGTAATCGTACAGTTTCTTAGGAGGCAAACAGGATTACGCCACAGTTCTCCGCTTGACAATCTCCGCTTCTATTGTAGCGATGACAGCGCCTTCTGTTTCTTAAGAACAAGGCGTGAAATCACATAACGCCCTCGTGTGCGTTCAGTATGTGCATTACAAGCTGGTTAAATCAAATAGTTACAAGAAATATATATATTCGGTAGGCAAGTATGGTGAAAAAATTCAACAGTCTAGGTACGTACCTCTGTGGCGCAATTGTCTTGATAACAAGAGTTCGCAGGTTCAAATCCTGGCCCTAAGAATTTTTTCAAATTCTTGTCTAATGACAATGTAAACATTTGTTTCTAATTAATCTTTTCTAGTTTGTAATGCACTCTAATAATAATATTTTTTGCTTAGTACTGATGTATCTTACCGACAGCCAATAAGAAGCACCTTTTGGCCACTCTGGTCTTGTTAAAACACCAACATTCATATCATCAAAGTGAGAGGGGACTGGGTGTTGTGCTAAATTTTCAGTAGCTGATATAAAATTTGAAGTGTAGTGGTTTATTCCAACAAAGTCTGATGATCCACGGACGAAATTCTTTTCTTCTTCTGTGAACTCCGGCAACCGAGATCTTGGGTATCCTTGTTCAGCGCTTTTTTGTGCTATACGCTCTGATATTTCTTTAGGAAATCCACCGTCTTCCGAAAAAATTGGATCGAAGTACAAGCCCCACTGAAATTTTCATGTTTTAGTATAAATAAAATAAGTATTTTATTCCTTTGTAAGCGATAAGCGTTAAGAACGATATTTGACACAATAAGAGCACATGAAACCATGAAATGAAATCAAAGGTAAAAAAGGTCTGAAAATATTAGAAAAAAGCTATAGAATAATTCCAATACCTGTCCTTGTCGGTATATTTCGGCAGCAAGCAAGTCTTCTTCTGAATCTGTCTCAGCTTCATACCAGCTGACGTGAGTAGTTATACCCACTTCCCCTTTTTGTGTAGATCTAAACTCATTATTGTACAAATTATATGCTCTAGCATGGGCTAAAAGCAGATGTTTTATGCATAAATAATCTCCAACGCCAGCCGCGTTTAATGCCGGTGCTTTAGTCGTGTAGCCATAACCTTGATAGCAAACTTCTCGGGGCTCGTTAAATGTTATCCAAAGCTTAACTCTATCGCCAAAGTGTTCAAAAGCAACACGAGTATAATCCTCAAACCATTCTGTTATCAGAGGATTTGTAAAACCTCCCAAGTCCTGAAGAGGCTGAGGCAGATCCCAATGGTAAATTGTTACCATCGGCTCAATATTGTATTTGAGCATCTCATCGATAAGATTGTTATAGTAATTTATGCCAGCCTCATTGATTTTATTTGTGAACCCGGTAGGTAGAATCCGTGACCATGACAAAGAGAATCTGTATGAGTCCAAACCGAGTTCTCTCATCATTTCAACATCTCTTTTGTAGTTGTGGTAAGAGTCAGCAGCAATATCTCCGGTGCTTTGATCACGGATTGGTGATGGATCATTATGCGTTAAGCGATCCCAAATATTTTCTCCTTTCCCTGTAAAACAATATAAGGTTATAATTTACTAAGCATTTCGATATATTCTGGTTACTTCTTGGAACATAATATTTACCATCTTCATCCCAGGCACCTTCGATTTGATACGCAGCTGTAGCAGTACCAAATATGAAATCTTCCGGAAATCTACGACCAGATTGTCTATGCTCTATTGAATCTGCATAGCAGCTTATAAAAGTAGAACTGGAAATGATATTAAATAGATACTATTACAAACACATTATCAAAACGTCACTCTCACATTTGAGCTCTTGCAAATGGAACGAATTAACCTTTTTTTGTATGTATATACGTATTGCAATGAAAATTATTTTAGGTCGTTGGAAAAATTGTACTTGCTGATGCATAAATTGTTAGTTTTTTATGGTCATAACACCAGCCGTTATATTTAATAGACTTACTAAAAAATAACTTACCAAATGAAAGCTGCAAGTATCTTCATCGTTATCAAACAAACAAACAACATCTGGGTAAAAAGGCCGATTTATATATATCAAGTCTTATCTATTTATCTAAACCCCCTATTGACTATATTGATGTATTTATTTCTTCTGTTGTTTGTGAGATTTGGATGCTATTTGATAGCATATCAAAACTAAAACCGGGGTCACATGGAGCGAGTTTAATAAAATAAATTCTTCCCGCTAACGAAAACTCTGCTAAACCATCGAGAATTCAAGACATAATCACTTCTAGTTGCTACGGTCGGCCAAAAACATCATCCAAACCTTCTTTCAGTCGCAACGGTCCTCAATTCTACCTCTTAAGTCTGCTGCTGAGCGCTTCTTGACTAGTAAGGAGTAGGCACTACAGCGTTGGGTAGAAAACTTTTCTTAATGTGGATTGATCAGCCTAACTGCAACACATCAGCTTGATGACTTTACTTCCTCTTGTTATCGAGCAAGACTAGTGGTCACCACGACCGAAAACGGTCGGAGCCAATTACGGTGTCAGTCAAGAAAAACTTGAAATTTTTTGCCGGTCACACTGGCGGCGCAGCGGTAGCATTTATAGATCTTGAGTGGCAACACGGTTGGGGTAGTTTTTGATGGGATTTCAAGGCGAACGATTGTGATATAATTCAAATAAGTTTAATTCAGGAAGATTGGTTACCTGACTAGTTGTTAGAGTGGAAACAAGAGTGTGAAGTTACAACATATTGGTAATTTCTGGGATATTTTATACAAAGGACTATTCCTACATTGTAAAATAAAGTGCAAAAACAGTGCAACTAAGTATGTCTTTAATGCACTTTAGTGTATCGTTCGGAAACTTTTCACACAAACACACAATGTTTCTCACAAGTAATACATATCATATTAAATTAGATTATTTAGTGCGATTGCCGAGTTAATCTATTTATTTAAAACATCAAATCTTTTTAATATTGATATGGTCACTATAAAATGTTGTTGGGTTAGCTAATTATGTAATAACTTAAGACAGAAGGTCCCTTAAGTAGGGACTGAAAAAATTAATCGACTTGGATTTACAAGGATCTCACAACTTTTTACGGTAGAAGAACTAAGTTGCGAGACTTGATTTTATTTACATGTTTTGTTTTTGATGGCATTTTAATATAATATTCCGGATGACCAAAACCCGGTTTAGTAGCATAACAATTTCACCATGTGAACGCAACCTGCAAGCCAGCCAGCAACCTTGAATTTTTCGCCTGGAGATAAATGTAACGGTATTATGTTGATGACATAATCATGATAATAATAAATTACATTTCATATCTGATTGATCACATGAGAGGCATAACATCATCCGCCATTATATACTATGATAATATTTGGAAATGGATCTTTGCACCTGCACACTTTACGGTTAAAGCACTCAAAATCAAATCAAAATCAAAATAACTTATTGTAGTAAACAAGTTAGTTATTGTCATAAACAGAAATATTTAATGTATAAAGAAAGGAACAGCATCTTCATATTAAACACTTAGTTATTGTCACAATTAAATTCACTTGTACTTGTTTCACTGCTTTTATTTTTAAGATTTACACGTTAATCCCGACCGGTTTCGGTTAATACACCATTCTCAAGGGATACAGAAATTCAGGAAATTAAACTATCATTACGACGAGCCGTTAAAAAAGTACACAATGATCACGTCGAAACGAAAATATAAATATGGGTAGGTAAGTCAATAAAAACTTCAGTGATGTCAGAGTAAAATAAATTCCCGAAAATGGGGAATTTAAGTCATTTTTAACACAAGTCTATGCTTATTAATTTAGAATAAATATTTTAATGTCAAAACAAATTTAAATATTACTAATATAAATGTCAAATAAAAATTATTTATATTTTCGTTTCGACATGATCATTGTGTACTTTTTTAACGGCTCGTCGTAATTTTAGTTTAATTTCCTGAATTTCTGTATCCCTTGAGAATGGTGTATTAACCGAAACCGGTCGGGATTAACGTGTAAACCTTAAAATTAAAAGCAGTGAAACAAGTACAAGTGAATTTAATTGTGATGTTTTCCAAGTTTCACCAAGTGCCGACAACCGCAAGTATAAATTAGTTATTGTCATAAGCAGAAATATTTGTCTCAAATGACTAGTAAACTAACACTTAGTGTCCACATTATCGCAGTCGAACCGTAAGCCACACATCCATTTTGTTGATATCATCCACTCGTAGCTGACAACAATGGATTTAACCGCAGATGTCATTATTAAACACAAAGCGTATCTACTAGATTGACGGATCAAACAAATCCCATTTAATTTGTTACTTGCTCGAGTCAGATAAATCCTCAGATTCCCTATATAGACATGCGCAAGACTAGATCTTAAGAATACTAGCAATGTATTGAAAAATTGGGAAAAGTTCAGGCAGAAGTTGTTGGATAATTTTCTATTAGCTGTATCAAAAGAGCGGAAATAGACACTGTTGACCGGACTCTTTTAGACGTACAATCGAATTAATTTCTGGATGGCCGTGCGGTTAAAGTAATTTTCGCCGTGTCAGGGTTAACTCCAAAGAGCAGAAATTAACACGATTGACCGGATTTCATTATCTTTTAGTCGTATCAGGGAAAACTTAAAAAAAGGTAAATTGACACTATTCACCGCAACAAATCCTCTTTTAAATTGATCCTATTTAGTCGTATAACAGAATTAATTTTTGGCTCACCTCATTGCCTTACGAGTACAAGATTCTATATTCTATTCTATTTCTACGTTCAGGGGATAAAAGCAGTCAGAGAGACTGGTGATATGGTGGCAAATCCTATTTCCCAGGTTAGACTTGCAGCCTAACCTCTCACAACGGCAAACAGGCACAGATAAAGGAAACATAAAAGGGACAAATTGTTTCTTTAAGAAACCGGTCAAGTGCAAATAGGACTCGTGCCCTGACAATTTTGTACATACCGTTTAAAACACAAACTTATTCCACGTGCAGTTATATCTGAGCAACTTGACGTGACACTTAAGGATCCATTAAATGTATGTATTCAAAGGGTCTGGTGATGTTGGTCAGTTAAAACTTCTTAAATAATTAAATAAAGGTAATTTTCAAGAAGGGAATTTCAAGATCCTAGGCCATCTGGGAATTTGTAGCGTTGCTGAGCCATTTTGTATTAAATTATTGATTTCACTGTGTTCTTAACTGAACTTTATTCACGCTGGTTCTTGTTCCAATATATTTTTTTTTAATTTTCTGCCGGCATTACTTGACTTACACTGACAATGACGTTCAATAAATCGAAACAGGTCACAGAAAAATTTGAATAACATCGAAAACGTGGCAAAGGGCAAGTACAAGAACTAGAAACAATTGAAGTCACTAAAAATTTACAATGTTTTGCGGCTACATTTTACTTCATTCTAATTCCAACGTATTTTTTTGTTTTGTTTTACAAAAAGACCTCTTTACTAAAAATCATACAAATTTATAAGTTATTTTTCCTAGTTTTCTCAATCTTTCTATATGGCTTTATGGCTCTGAGGCATGGATCATACAAGAAAACGTAAAGTCAGAGAATTAACGCTTTTGAGATTGTAGTGTTGGCGTCGGCTCCTGCATATCTCATGGATGGCGAAGATAACCATGACTCAATTCTAAAAGATTTAGGCATACAAACCCAGCCTACCAGCTATTTGCCAGAGAGCAGAAATCTATATTTTTTCAGGCACATGCTCGTAGATTTCCCACCAGCTTTGTGCACCAAATTATGACGACGAGTAAAGTGGAAGGCAGGAGAGCTACCGATCGACCACCTATTTGATGGTGTGCTTAAAGACAGGTAGACTAAGATGTACCTATTTATACCATTCCCACTCTAAAAAGCTTATTTTATTCACTGTGCCTTTTAATCACTATTTTGATGTTTGAATTTAGAACACACCAATATATTCGACCTCCATCTCAATGCTTATACAACTTCCTTGCGCAAAAAAACCTCGATACAAACATACAAACTCTTTGTGCAAATAACTCCTCGAGATTTGATTGGTCGATATTTGCGACAAGGAGTTAAGCATTAGAATAAAAACTGTTTTTGTAAAAATATTAGTAAAGCGTCATTTTGAATACTGGGAGTCGTACGAACACAAATTTTAGTGTTACTTTTTATTAAATCGATTCAATATGCATTCAAGTGATGAAGAAGATGTGTTAACACCTGAGTTTATGAAAGAGAGGGCGATAAATATTAGATATGACATGGAAAACGTATACTTTATGTAACTATTTTACAAATAAACATTTTGAATCTTGAATCAAATCAAAAACGCTACGCGATTCGAACTACACGAAATGACGAAACACTACACAACACTGAGGACAGGAATAAATGGCGAGTTCTTTGCGCCATCACCGGTCATGGGAGACACGATCCTCAGCATTGAAGATACGAATGGATGTTTTTTAATTTAAACACCTTTTATTTTTGAAGAACTCCCCTGTTACATATTCCTGGCTTCGTGCCTGACTACAAGCGCAATGGTCTCCTTTGACGGCATGTTTGTCTACCTATCTGACATATAGCGAGCTCTTAAGCTAACCAAAATCGTATAGAACCGGCTTTTGGTATGCTAGCTTGAACGTAACAGCCAACTGGAAGGTTATTTGATAGGGGTTCAAATGCAATGAAGAAGTGTTTGCTGTAGCTATTATACAATAAGTGAGAAATTGTTAAAATTTATGTAAACTCAGTAAATTTAACATATTTGAAATTATAAAATTAAAGCAGCGAATTTTAAAAGGAGCGATAAAAAGGTATTTATTTTGATCAAGACACTGTTAATAATGTCGTCGTTTTTCACGATAAAGCGGAATCATTTCGTATATACTTTGTATTCACGCCAAAATTAGGTTTTTCACGAATAAGCGGCTTTTTCGCAAAAAACCAGTTTACGCCATTAAAGTACATCACGGCTTATGGGTATGAAATTAAGTTAAAACTAAGAATTGACGGTCTTGAAAGAGGCAATTGGTTGATTTCTCTGGATACCAATGAGTAGTTTCATTTTGCTTTATAGTTCGCCATGCCAAATACAAGACCTACACATTTTTGTGCAAAAGCTAACTTAATATGCAAAAAGAAACGAGAATTATACGAGTTTTAGAAGCATGAAATATAATAGCATACAAACTTATACGAAATTTGCATTTCTCCCTCAAAATTTGCATGTAGAACGAAAGCCTTTGACTGATACAGTTTGAGAGTTTTCCACAATAAACCAGTCACCGGAAATCTGTCAGCGATCGAATGATATAAATCTAGGAGTACCGGCAATGCATTGCGGCGGGCTGGGTTAGTGGGCTATCGCAACAACGGCATTCTGGCCTGATACGACTGTGGCCGAGAGCTGGTAAAGCTAAATCAATATCACATTTAAAAAATACCGGACAAGTGCGAGTCGGACTCGGTACCAAATGTGTAGATACATATTTTACTTGTACATAGTATACGACGGTATTACTTGCCAAATTTCATAGTTCTAGGTCAACGGGAAATACCCTATAACTTTTGATTCCCTTGAGAGTGTCGAAATATATGTTTTTTGCGGCATAAACGGCCGTTTTTTTTTACGTTAACTTAGAAGTTTGATTTTTTCACAGCTTCAAGGAACTGTAGACCTGGGTATATGGTTTTAATTTCAACTTGATACCTCTACGCGTTCCTGGGTTAAAGGGTCTTGACAGACAGACAGACGGATGGACGGACGGGCGGATGCACAGAAAGACAAACGGATAACAAAGTGATCCTTTAAGGGTACTGTTACTTCCTTTTGAGGTACGGAACCCTAAAAACGTAAAAATATTAAGGTTTAACTAGTTTTATTGTATTTTTAAACAAAGATACAAGAAGATAAGTATTTGGATATGTGTTTTTGTCTGATTATGAATTTAAGAACAGTCAATGATAACATTTTTACGTAAGACATGAAAGATGTTTTTAAAAATTTAACCATTGCTCTCATAACAAAATAATACGTTTACTGTAGCAACCAAAGAGGTGTGAATTAAAAGAACAATTTACGATCGTTCATTACGTCCTTGCTTCAAATAGGGAATGATCATTCACTGCTGAATTTTGGCATCATCATATACGTTACTTAATATTTAGTGTATTTTTGTTGGTGTAAAGTTCTATTCTGGGCAAAACTGTCTGCCAGCCGTAGCACTGAGGAGAATCTGGCTTTAACTGACATACTGGAAACAGCAACGAAAATTACAAACAATCTTTTTCCAGCAAAATCAAGAAAAGCTTACGACAATTGCATTATTGCAGACTGTATGCATTGATAAAATAGGTCGGTATATTATGAGTTATTATTTACATGAGTTAAGACAAAGTAGTGTATGAAACTTCTCATAACTATTAATATTAACAACCTCGCATAAAGGCCTCGGTTTGAAAACTCACACTCGTGTTTTAATAACCCCAGATATGCATCAGTTTCATAAATTACTATTATTGTATCGTTAAATGTAACGTTTCATGAAAGTTCACCTAGTATTTCTTGGGGGACCAGCCACAGAACCACTAAAAGAAAAACTATCCTAAAGTACTACAAAAACGCATACCTTGTGGTTGCCGTACCAATACCATGTAGTACTTGTTTAAAACTATCAAAGAAAATATAAAAGGAAATAAAGGTCTTTTGTCAGACCTGTCTTTCAATTGAAACACACCGCTTTTTAAACTTACATTGCTGCTTAAACTTTAATACTGATGGGACTTAAAGTGAAGTGAATTAAAAATTATACCGAATATTGATATTAAATGACATAGAAATTTTACACACAGCTCTCGGTCTGATAGAGTTCGGGTGCAGTACACCCGGGGTATAGACCAACTGCAGTAATCTCTCAGGAATGTAATATTCCCGCTCGGAAGAACAGAGTGAACCGATATTGTTTGTTGATGAGATGAAATCCCACTTCAGCGATATATCCTCTGATGTTATAAGAAATGAAACAGGCTATGAAGAATACTAGTCCATGGGCCAGGCAACATGTTACTTTAATTTGGGGGTACTAACTATCCTTTTCACCGCAGTAAAGCTGATAGAAATTATGACGTCATATTTTTTTTATATGCAATGTTTTTGTGGCCCTCCGTGTGGTATATATAATGAAAAGGCTAATAAGTTGATTGTAAAAATATCATTATATTTCAGCCACTAAGTTTCTAAAACACACCAAGTTGGGTTAGGAAACATAATAAAAGATTTATTGTGAAACATACGTCAAATATGCATACAACATCTGAAAACTGTAAACCGGCACCCACGGGTCAGGCTTTGCCTATATTGGGGCCACTGTAAAACATAATTATGTTTCATGTTTTTGGTGTAAACACATTTCTTGTTTTGTTTTTTATTTTGATTTTGAAATCACTTCTAATGTCTTAGGGCACAACGTCATAAAAGATAAAATATCATAATGCTATTAGTTTCAAAATTCCTAACCTTTTTTTTTCTTTCAGGCGTTAGGTATGATGATGTAAGGAGAAATTTGACGTATTTTACGAAAATTCCTCAGCCGTTTCCAGTATTTTACAATACAAATACATTTATTGATCCAAAAAAGGCATACAAAAATAAAATAGTAGCAAAACAAAACAGACAATGCAAAAAAAAAACAATTTGTAGTTGCTGACACCTACGCTCGCTATGCAGCTGTCTTGCAGCGGCAGCGGGTCATTTAAATTATAACCAATAGGGATGTAGACACAATAAACAATACAACATAATTGTGAACTTATAATATTTGCGAAAGAGTGCACGCTTGTGTGGGTTACGTTGACATAATTATTCATTTATTTTATTTTATTTATTTATTATAATTACTACGGGCGAACCCAATTACAGCAATTATGTAATATTATTAAATAAAAGTTTAGTTTACAAGATTTAACTTAACTTATGGCCATAATAACTAATAAACTTACAAACTAATTGACATTTGCTATCAAAGAAGACGTCAGCAGACGGTTCGGACTCGATGAATGCGTTATGTGAGTGACGGTGTCTTTGTAAGGATTTACATATAAAGGAAAGGTTGTAATAATAGACATTGTATCAGGAAGTGCAAGAGTGTGAGTAATGTATTAAAGAAAGGTATCTATTTAAGTAGGTATGTTGACAGGCATTAGCCATAATTTAATTAGGTTAACATATACTCTTTGGATACCTTAACGTCGTTATCTTTAGCAAATTGTTTTAAAATATAAGGCAAAAGACACCAAAAACATTTTTGTAATTTGTGAGAATTTCTGTGCAAATCAGGTCCCACATGAACTTTAACAAGTTTTTTGTATTTTAGAAAATCAATGCCTGAAACGTTATGATGTTGTGTATATTTTAAATCAGCTAATAAAGTTGTTTCTTGTGATACCAGACAAGTCAAGTTTCAGAAAAAAAACATTTTTATTGCCTGTCACTTTTAGATGGCAATCATGTTTTTTGACATCTTAATAAACCTGTTTAACTGCGATGAAAAGGAAAATTAGTAACCCCGAATTAAAATACTTGCTTTGACTAGTTGTCCCATGGGCTATACCTCTGATCTACTCTACAATACATGTTAGAAGAAAATAATTAGTAAGTGCTTAGAAGATTTGTGATTTTGTAACGATTTGGTGTAACATGTACCGTAATGTTACAATATTTTACAAATCCATCCATCCATCAGCCTGTTTCGTCCACTGCTGGACATAGGCCTTTTTCAGGATTTCGCCACTCTTGGCGGACCTCCTGGAAGAAATGCCCATACTCACACACGCTGGGCAGGCGGGTTGGTGAGCGCGGTGCCGAAACCCTTGCACCAGTGACGCCGCTGCCCGTCACCAGTCTGATTTATATAAGGCCCGGCAATTGGGCATGGATATATCGCCATCCATCGGTCTCAGGCAATGGTGGGCCGCCTGGCTTTTTTGCCTGAGAGCTGTCCTCTAACTCTCCCCCGAATAACTTCGGGAGGATTTGCGAGTAAGATGGTGGTACCTCCACAGCCGTGCCCGGCATCAGCTCTACCACCTACAAATAATTTTACAAATAAATAATGTATATATCGCTAAAATGTTCGTCTAACAGCCACTTTTCTCCGGAACGGAAAAATGTATCAAAGAACAATTTTGAAGTCATACATAAAGCTTATTATTGTTCCACGTTTGGATCGGGGATGAGGTGCGATCGTCAACTTTAGGTGATGTTACTGTAGGATGTGCAAAAATACGTAAAAACTTTTTCAGTACTGCGAAAATTATAATGTGAGGAAAATGTAACACTTTACCAAAATAATATTTCGTGGAATTAGAATAAAGTTATATTCTTGAACAAAATTGTCAGCTCGCCTTTTTGTTTTGATGATCAATCACTCGTGGGTTCATCAACTTCATCATCAATGCCAAATAGTAACAGATTTGTCAAATAAAATTTAAATTTCATTTATGAGATAGTTGAAAATAGATTCAGCAAACAGTTCAGACAACTAAATCAGCGATCATTTAATTTTTTGGAGAAGCAATCCATCCATCCATCAGCCTGTTTCGTCCACTGCTAGACATGGGCCTTTCCAGGATTTCGCCACTCTTAGCGGTCCTTCTGGAAGAAATGCCCATACTCACACACGCTGGGCAGGCGGGTTGGTGAGCGCGGTGCCGAAACCCTTGCACCAGTGACGCCGCTGGGGATGGATAAACCGCCATCCATCGGTCCCAGGCAATGGTGGGCCACCTGGTTTTGCCTGAGAGCTGTTCTCTTACTCTCCCCCGAATAACTTCGGGAGGATTTGCGAGTAAGATGGTGGTACCTCCACAGTCGAGCCCGGCATCAGCTCTACCACCAACCTATTGCCACCGAGAAGCAATATTATCGATCAATAAACTTTTATAAACAACAATAAGTACATCGTAAAACGCAGCATCATTATTTCACTTGATGGTCTACCTAAGTAATCAATTCATTTGTACTAATAGGTAAACGGTACTTTTGAATCCCAATCCAATTGTGGAACAATATACCTATCTACACTCGTATAAACTAGATCGGTCTCCACACAATAATTTTTCTGAGGGCGGCTTAAAGTGTGATGCCGAAAAAACATTTATTTTTTATTTTAAAGAAGTTTTAATTGATTATTTAAAAACCGGCCAAGTGCGTGTCGGGTCACGCACAGTGTAGGGTTCCGTAGTTGCCCGGTAAATTTTATAAGTTGGTCTACTAATACAGATCGCGCCAAATTTCTAGTACCATACATTTAGAAGAACGGCCATTGTCATGTTTAAAGGGGATTAAAAGTTAAGCGCGACCTGTACTCGTAAACCTGTAAAGCCTACTTAGCTGTGATAGTTTTCCTTTTAAATACATTATATATATCAATTCTGTGATTTTTTCACATATCCATAAACAACCATTTAGCCGGCAGGGGGGGGGGACACTTGACTCTAACAGAAATTAGCACTTCATCTTTATATGTCTTTATTTTTAGTCCTTGTCGGACTACGGAACCCTACAAACTAGGTAGGAATGTTATTTGAATAATTTGTGGCATATTATTTGTGTTATTTTTTATATCTTATATACTGTGTTATAGGTGGTAGAGCTGATGCCAGGCTCGGCTGTGGAGCTACCACTATCTTCCTCGCAAATCCTCCTGAAGTTATTCGGGGGAGAGTAAGAGAACAGCTCTCAGGCAAAACCAGGCGGCCCACCATCCCTAATTGACAGGCCTTATATAAAACAGACTGGTGACGGGCAGCGGCGTCACTGGTGCAAGGGTTCCGGCACCGCGCTCACCAACCCGGCTGCCCAGCGTGTATGAGCATGGGCATTTCTTCCAGGAGGACCGCCAAGAATGGCGAAATCCTGGAAAGGCCTATGTCCAGCAGTGGACGAAACAGGCTGATGGATGGATGGATACTATGGGATACATTATTGATGACACCTTAAGTATACAATTTTATTTATACAGTATATTTTTTATTTATCCTTTTTTAAATATTATATCTTACTTTGAAAGTGAGTTCTCTTCTTTCATAAGATGCGGTTGCTAACATTTAAATAAGAAAAAGTTCTACAACTTTTAATAAGGACTGTAAAATCGGCACGGCAGGCACACTGCTTCCTACTCGTAGCATGGTACTAAGCTTTAAATGAACGAAAACGTTTGGTCTCAAAACAAGACCACTCTCAGGAGACTAGGCATCGATCACAACAGCCTGGGAAGGGGCGTAGAGAGATAAAACAAGAGAATTGTTTCATAATCATAACAGAGGACGTAATCAGAATGCATGGAATTGCTTTCAACGTTTAAATGAAAATTTCAACAATCATTTTCAATTACCAAATCTGAATAGCTCATTTGAGAATCGAAATATCTGAACAATTAACATGCAGCACTTTCAGGTTAGAAATAAGACGATTAACCTTATTTTTTACATCAGAAACAAATTCGTATGACCTACACAGGATGTAAATAGAGTGCGACCATTAAATAAAACCACATACTCTACGGATCACACTGAACAACAATTCGAAAAAAAACCGCACAAATCTTCAGAGAAAACAATATTCAACTGTAACTCAAAGACTTTATCTCGTAGGAGGAAGGTCTATTTTAGAACGTTGCACTGGAACAGCGATTTCAAGGACGACGCTCTCTCTAAACTCGCCCGTATGTCGGTGCGTTAGGGTTCACGCATTTTTGTTTGGAACTCAAATATTTCCCAAACTAAGGGTGTCCGCGGGTATGGTTCTTGGGAAAAGTGGTTCAGTAGAGTCGGTAGAATATGTGGTTTCATTTAATGGTCGCACTCTATTTACACCCGGTATAACTGGGTGACCAAACTCTGCTCAATCAAAATACTTTGGGGAAAAACACGTAAGCAATAAAAAAAAAGAAAAATATACAAATCCTCGGGGACATAAATAAAACGAAAAAAAAAAGAAAAGTTCGTTGTGGTTCAAACCAGGGACCTCTTGCACGCCAGCTAGACGCTCTAACATCTGAGATACTAACACGCTTATACTCGAATGCAAAATTTTCAATCTCACGATTATAGGTTATTTCTCGTGAATATTCGCAGAAATCAACTGAGATGAGAACTAGCTAGATCGATTTTTCGTCCCCCAAACGCCCTATCTGTAAAGTTTATCGAAATCCGAAGTGCAGTTTTCTAGAAACCGATTACAAATAAATAAATAAACAAACATTGCTTTTTTAATAGTATTGGACAGATATAAAACGCTAGCATCCATTTTTCCAATTGCAGATAAATAAAAGTAAAGCCACCGGCAAGCCCGGCGGACAATCCGTTGACAGCTTGTCAACTGAGGATTTTCAGAGTATATGAAGAGAAATACAGTTTTAAAACTGATTTGATCAAGTCTAGGTAGTTTGCAGAATGTTTGTGGCAATGTTGGGTATAATGAAATATAGTTCGTTTCCTCCTTGGTTTTTGTAATAATTAGTTGAGGAGCAAACTGCATTCTGTGGGATTTTTTGTGAAGGGAAGTTGAATCTTGGTTGAGACTAATGTGGAATATACTAACTTTTGCTACATAATACTATAGTACTGGCCTTAGATTTGATGTTTGGTTTTTGTGACGTCATAATTATTTTTGATAAATAATCGTGTGGCTTATAAAAGGAAAGTGCTTCATGAGCTGATTGAAATAATTTTCTGCATCATAATTCATTACATATCTATATACATATCAAAACCAGATATAACGATTGAACCGTTAGATCAAAATATTGGTACCAACCTTAACTGCAAGCATATTCTATAGCGTCTTCATAAGACGTGTAACTTAGGGAAAATAGCACTTTGGTGTTATCCATGTACTTGAGACACGTAATTTTCAGTTTTCTTTCATCTTCGTCTACCTCATCCACAATACACACATATTTATGAACGGTAGTTAGGCGTTTATTCCCTTCAAAATGCACTGATACGAAATTGCCATAATCAGGAATAGTTAGCAAAGGTTCTTCACATTCTGCAAGTACTTCTTCTTCTTAACTATTCTCCAAATTATATTCGCTGTCTTTACTCTCAGCACAAGGGTGCTATCATCTCATCCTTTGATGAAGAACATACTTTCCTTATTTCTTCCATGCTTGTTTTTTTCTCAATTTATCTGTAGCATCTGCAAATCTTTTTCCCTTTCCTTTTCTTTCTCTCTTGTTTATAAAATTACTTTTTTGGATAGTTTGTTCTGATTCCCTTTATCTGATGATAAATTACGGAAATGTGGACACCTTAAACCTCTGCCGCTTTTCTATAGGTCTCTTCTTTATTCTTTAATATCATCCGCCGGTTTCTTTAGATTTTGTAATGATTTTTTTATCTCTCGCTTTCTGACGAACACGCGTGTACAGAAAACGTGGAAAAAAAACGTTCACGTTTACCCCTACTGTTCTAAAATATATGTGTTAACATATATTGTATAAAATTAACCCAATGTTTACAATTACCCCTTTTTATGTTTACAATTGCCCCTAAACAATTTTTTCATGGGTAATTGTAAACATCGTTTTGCCGAGTGTAGATGATTTGTTTGTGATCAAAATAAGTTAAGATTATGAAGCACATTCCTTAATCTATGTACTAAAATATAAAACAATTGAACTTACCCATTATTTTTATATAAAATACTAGTTTTTACAATTGTGTGACCAATTAGTGAACATTTTTTTTGAGAGCACTTTTTGAACACTCGGGAAAGTGAGGTTATGCGGACGCCATTAAAAATCTGACATTTCCACCATATCCCAAAAACCGAAGCTGCGTACCGTTTTATTTTCACTTCCAAAAAGTGCGAGATTAAAAAGTTATTAAAGATGTTTACAACTACCCCTGTTTACAAATACCCTGCTTGACCCTAACTTTTATAAAAGTGTATGATGTATTTTTGTACTTATTTTCATCAAATTAAATATAATAGTAATAAAGCCCTTTATTCTGAAATATCAGTTTTTCAATTACACATAGTGTCCCTAATGGCATAGGCCTTCTCCAACGATTTCCATTGTTGTCTGTCCTGGGTGACTCTCCTCTAGTATGGACCTGCTGTCAGTTTGATTTCATCCCTTCTAACATGTTGTCTTCCTCGACTCCATTTCCCATCTCGTGGGTACCAATTTGTTACTATTTTGCTCCACTTGTTTTGGGTATCGTGCATTATATGGCCTGTCCATCTCCATTTTATAAAATCAATAATTATCTTCAAAAATCGGAAAAATTATATGCCGAAAAACACTGTTGGAGTAAACGATAGTACAGTATGATAATTTAATTACAAGTCTCGCAACGAGTTATGAGCGCTCGGCAAAAGTGGTGGGGGCCTAGCGCATGTGTTCACTCGCACTCTAAATTACTAACTGCGATGGAGAAAAAATGACTAGCGCAGTCAAGGTCACCGCTCATAACATAAATCGTTGCGACACTTGTAAAATGTGTTAATTTATACGCCTCCGAAACTAGTCTGTCAATAACGCTAGACTGAAAAACAAAAGCAAGTGAGTAAGACTCGCAATTGACCGGTTTCCAGATTAAACTACTATTCTGCCATTATTCCTTTTGCGAGTTACTTCCTGCGAACTTGAAATAAAACGGCAACTGTACCAATAAATAACTGCGAAAAGAAAAATACGAAGCCATTAATTCATTTGATATCACATCGCAAATGCGATACAGCTCCAAGAATATTAAATTTCAAACAAACGACCGAGAAGATAGCCTGTGCGCTGTAAGGTCGTATTTTTAAGTCTTTCGTCGCGATCGTATTTCAAGAAAGATACCAGTTGTAAAATTTATTGAGTCGTCATCTTCGAAGCTGCGTCCAGATAGGTATTGAGGACAATCCTTCGAGTCTAATGATGCAGAAAGATCAATTTCAGATTGTAGATTCAGATAAATTGTAAGATCGTACTTTCGAAAAAGATTTCTAGATCATAAAGTATTGAGAGAAAAGTTTTGGTACGTATGTTTTAAAATCTTCCACTGCATTTTACGAGTGTTTCTCAAACTAGGTTAGATGCAGATGTATTTCTGAGAAATTACGGGTTTTAACGAGAATTTTGAGATATTCAGATTCTGAAATATTGCGGGAGAACTCCGAGAGCGTGTTCTTAGCTTGTTTTAACTTGAGTTTTGGGGCCGCATCTCGTTTATCTTATAAAAGACGTTGCATGAATGTATGTGTGTGTTTTAGGTAATACGAACAAGAAAAACGTAAAGTGCTCGTTTCGAGCAAACTGAAAATTTTATAACGTTCATATTTGCTTTTCGAACAAAACCTTGCTTTTTTAAATGAAATTCAGGGTAATTTACGGAGTTCCAGTGAAGTTTCGGAACGAAAATGAAAAACTCAAGACACATGAGGAGATTGTGCGGGTTTGGACAATACATAGCTTATGGACTGAAAAATCAAAAGAGTTTGTGGGAAACTGTAACTTTTCATTATATCTTTAGGTATGTAAAAGATACTAAATCATTCAAAGGAGTTGATACATATATTCGTAGTAAAGAAGATACAGGCAACCTAACTAAGGAATAAAACATGATTGTATTTAAGAACGTTGAAGACAAAATAATATAACTTTTCTAACTTATGTACCGAATAGCATAGCAGGGTTGGCGAAATATACATAGTTTGTAGATAGAGTAATTTAAACTAAGTCTTCAAAAGATAGTTATGTCTCGGCGAATCTAAATTATGCCTAGAACGGAGAGGAATGAAAGCGCATTTATGTTTTCATGGTAATGTCAAAAAAAAGCATTTTTGACTGATTTTATCTTTGCCTGATAAATAGTAATGACTGAAAAAATGTAGCTATATTAAAATAATAAAATACAATTTATACCTATACGCCTAAGCTGAACATACCGGAACAGAAGGAACATAAATATCTACGAATAAGAATGCTCTGAAAGCATAACTAAGCTCAAAAAATGGTTCCACTAAATAGATACCGCGGAGGGCGGGGCGCAAAATAAGTACCCCGTGGCGTGCCAGTTTGTCATAACACCTTGAGTCGTGTGTTTATGCCGCGGAAAGTTTCGATTGTGTATATTATTGTGTTTTAGCGCCAATTGATTTTACAAATATGCCTTCGTGTGTCGTGAAGTGGTGTAGAAGCGGATATGAAAGTACATATAGTATACCTCTAAAGTATAGATATATAGTAAACTTTAAACTTTCGCGATTTTCACACATTATTAACTTTTTATTGGGGTCTTACTCGCAATTACTAACAACATACCTTAATAGATAGATATGTGCTTGACGTTTCGACGCCTCTGTAGGCTGTCGTGGTCACAAGCTAACTTACGAGAGTAGCAGCAAAAATGTCCTTGGCGAGCCGGCGGTAGGTAGCACATTATTTGCCTCGATACTGTTAGTGTTGTGTGTTGTGTGTGACGAAAGAAACAATTAATTAACAAAAGACAAAGTGCGGGTAGGAAAAAGAAAAATAATGTGCTACCTACCGCCGGCTCGCCAAGGATATTTTGCTGCTACTCTCATCAGTTAGCTTGTGACCACGACAGCCTACAGAGGCGTCGAAACATCAAGCACATATCTATCTATTAAGGTATGTTGTTAGTTAACGCGAGTAAGACCCCAATAAAAAGAATAAAGTATAATATTATATAATACGGATATGAAAAATACTGGAATTACATTTCATACGGAAGTAAATAAACATTTTGAAAACTCATCGTCTGTGGCTCGCTGCTATTTATCTAGCTGCTGTGGCCGCCATGGCGTGTGTCAGTGTTTCGTTGTTATTGGAGTAAGTTTGTCAGCGCGGCGTAAATGGAACCAAAATCGAAGCGGTAACTGTAGGAGAATTACTTTTCTAGAGAATTCTTATTCGTAGATAAATATAGAAGAAGCAAAAAAGGTATGCCAGGATCGTAGCAGTTGTAAGTGTACGTGGGTAAAAACGAAATTATCTAATGGTTTGATGGATAAATAAATAAACCTTAGCTGAAAACAAGATTAAGAAGAAGTTCAGAGAATCCAGTTATCTATTTACGCGCCGGCAGAAAGTGTGGGTAGAACATTGAAAGAAGAGTTAAGCTGAGAATTGAACTTCTTTTCAGACATGAACATTATGGTATACTAGGTGAAATTAAATCAACCGACCAAATGCATACTGGAGACTCGGTTAGTCATGAGGAACAAGGTTTAATTTTTTTGCCCCATTGTGCCTGCCTTAGGAATCGTACATAAACTAGTCCAACCAATAAGGAGGCAAAAAAAATATTTTTCGTAATTGGCCAAAAGGATTACTGAACCTATTTCTTGATCACTAACCGAGTCTCCAGTATGAATTTGGTCGGTTGATTTAATTTCACCCTATATACGAGTACTTAAGAGGGCTGTATTACTAGAAAGCGCGGGCTTTGATAAAATATTACACGTGCATGTGGGCTCTATGCGAAGCAGAATTATAACGTTCGTAATATTTATATTTCGTAGTTCAGTGTTTGTTCAACTACTAGCCTTTCGCCCGCTTCTCCGCCAGCGTTTATTTGACCTCTGCCCCGTTTTCGGTTATTTTTGTTTGTTATTTTATCAAACCCCTTATAGCCTATATAGTTATATGTTGACCATACACATAAACATGAATACAGACAGACAAAAATAAAAATACCTACACTAAATTTCATTAAAATAATTAAAAAATTGTTTTATGTACAGACGCGAATTTTTTATTTGTATAAATCGTGTTTTTTTTATTTAGTAAATTCATTACTATGGTTGCTCGTGGTTGCATAAAAATTATTTCGGTTTAACGACATACTTTTTCCGTGATAAAAAGTAGCCTATGTGTTAAGTTGAGGTATAAGCTATATCCATTCTAAATTTCATCCAAATCCGTCCAGCCTTTTCAGCGTGAAAGAGTAAAAAACATACACACACATAAACACACACACACACACCCTAACACACAAACACACACACACCCTCACACACAAACACACACACACTCACACACAAACTTTCGCATTTATAATATTAGTGTGATCTAGGATTGTCTTGCAAAAAATGCAATTTTTATTGAATAAACGAGATTAGGAGTATATAACGTATCATTATTTTATTAAATTTATGTGACGAATCTATCTCTGATGGATATAATCCGAAATGAGGAGATCCGTCGGAGATCGAAAGTAACCGACATAGTCTGCAGAATCAGTAAGTTGAAGTGGCAGTGGGCAGGCCATATTTGTTGCCGACATGATGGCCGTTGGGGCCGAAAGGCTTTAGAATGGAGACCACTTACAGCAAAGTGTAGGCCGACCTTGTGCCCCCTGGACCGACGACCTGAAGGACGTTGCCGGGGGCGGCTGGATGAGGAGGACGGAGGACCGACATGAGTGGCGAAATTTGGGAAAGGCCTATGTCCAGCAGTGGACGAACACGGGCTGATGGATGGATGGATGGATTTGACGAAGAACTTTCTTACCACAAACCGATATATTTTTCTATATCCTGTCTACAAAACATCGAGTTTGATTAGTTAAAAATGTTATCGAACTCAGTTTCTACGGAGCGGTCTCTTAAGAAAAGCAAAGCACCCGGAATAGAGTAGTAAAACTCACCCATTGATTGTAGATATGTTCGCAGCAATTATCTACTAGACCTCAACAGATGTCCAATTGTTGCCTATCCCTTTGAGAGAAAGACGTAAATATACGTAGGTACCTACACGAAATAAAACTCCAATTTCAAAAGCACATTCTATAGATGACTATCTAGGGATTTACAGAGATAAAAGAAACGTGACGAAAACATTAGGCCGGACTTCGCTGTCTAGTAAAATTGTAATTCAGAAGTTAGTAGGTACTTCGCTCTTGAAGAAATACAAAGGTCACATGGGAATGATTGAAATCGTTTGAGGTTTTGAAGAAAATTAATAGAAGTTCGAAGACAGATTCTATTTGTGAAGACAAGTAGCTAAAACAAAAAAAAAACTGTTTGATACTGAAGTGTAAATGTTCAACCAAAATATACGGAAAAATCAAAAACCTAAGAGCAAATCAAGCTGGAATTTTAATAGTACAAAATGTAACAGAAAGGAACAAAAAAACATGGTGAGTTGTCAATTACAAAGTTCGTGTACGTTCAAGCAATATTTTGACATGTGCATGCTTTAGCTATGTATTCAGCGGGCTGAAATATATTTGTAAATTGATTTAATTTTGCTTTATATATAATGTAAATAAATATATTTTTTTATTTTACCAGTATTGGCCTTAAATTATTGTATTTTTATTTTATTTAATACACAGTTACCAAAAAAAATAAAAAAAATTAATGAAATATTTTGACTCCTTCAGTGGAGTCGTCATCAGTCGAATAAAATAAAATAAAATAAATGACATAAGAGTATAGAAAGATAAAAGGGGACGTCTGTATAAGTTGAAGGAGGAAAACAGAAACTGTTTGGAGATACTAGATAATACTACTTGTAGATGATGATGACGAAGATAATGACGATGATGTTGATGATGATGATGATGATGATGATGATGATGATGATGGTGACGATGATGATGATGGTGACGATGATGATGATGATGATGATGATCTAAGAATAAAAGCTTAAATAAACTAATAACCTATATACCAATAAATAATAATATAAAACATAACTAAATAAGTCTAAAAGCTATAAATGAAAAACTGGGTCCAAGTCGCTGCCCCTCGGTAGGGTGCCCAGAATGTTGGCTACATTACCTCTCTAGATGGCCACACTAATTCTCTGGCCAAGGTAAGCACCAGCGCTCTTATCACCCGGGACGTCGACCAGGCGCGATGAAAGTTCCTTATATAGTTTTCGCGCCTCCGGAATCCCACGGGCCAAAAGTCTCGACGCCAAACGGCACAAATATGTACAGGTTATTTAATGTGGCATATTTGCGCCGCTTGTTGCTTTCGGCCGAATCAGCTTCCCTAACATGCGGCCGCCCAGGTTTCCAGGGAATTGATGACATACCATCGGTCCTCTTGCCATCATCTCGTGTAATCCCCGTCAGTTCTAAAACGGACGGGGTGTTGACGGTGACAAAGGCCCTCCGGATGATGTCATTTAAGCTGGCATGGCGGGAGAGACGGCCCGTGTGTTGACATGAGAGTCCGTGGAGGCCGTATTGGTCAACGTCGGTTCCACAGGGGCAGCGATGAGGACATGTTAGGGTAGTATCTAGCACCAGGCCGATGGCGGTGCTGAACGATTGGTCGTCCATTAGCGTACCTATTATTTAGCTTATTAGTAATTTTGAGTTCTCGGATTTCATTACTTTTCTACATCAAAGCTTAATTCACCGAAATAAATAAATTACTAAAATAAAATAAATTAATATCAAAGCATTGTTACTGTAAGGATACATCAAACAAAAGCTGAATCTATAATGAGTATACGGAAATACATTTCTAGTGTAAGAAATTTGAGAAAGTTCCCGATTAGCTTATACTCGTATTTTAAGAGATGTTTCTTAATAAAACAGATAAAACGAGTATTTTTAAAAAAGTTAAAAAAACCATAAGTAACGCAATTTAACGATAAACTCTTTTCGCTTAACCTTTTTACAAAAACATTAGCTAAAAGCCCTTCATTAAGGCCTCTAGCGAAAAGATTAATGACTAAATAGAACAAATTTAATTTAAAAATGTCCAACAGCGTAACCCCATTTTCATCAAACATGTTAATAAGGCAATAAATTTAACATTTCAGCCTCTGAAATTGGTTTAAAGCAGGTTGATGGGCGTGAAGCTGAAACCTTATGCTTGCTTAAAAAATTAATTAAACCTTCTGTTTGAGTGATAAATGCGTAAAAAAACCTTGGTTTCGGTAACCAAACCACTATATCTAAAGAAATATTTCTAGATTGAAATATAGGTTTTATTACGCTGAGGATTCTCTCATAAATTGGTCTCACTTCGTGTCTAATGTTTCGATGAGCTATTGTAAAACGCTAAGATGGCACAAGGAAAAGTAATAAAATGCATAATTCATATCCATAAATGTCAAGGTTTCGTAATTTAGCAAAAATAATTACAAACAGGTGGTAGAGCTAATGCCGGGCTCGACTGTGGAGGTACCACCATCTTACTCGGAAATCCTCCCGAAGTTATTCGGGGGAGAGTAAGAGGACAGCTCCCAGGCAAAAAAACCAGGCGGCCCACCATCGCCTGGGACCGATGGATGGCGGTATATCCATCCCCAATTGCCGGGCCTTATATAAATTAGACTGGTGACGGGCAGCGGCGTCACTGGTGCAAGGGTTTCGGCACCTTGCTTGCAAGTCGCGTACACATGGTGAGACAAATTCGCCACTAAAACGAGTTTTGAAATAACGAAAAATTATAAATTTGTGTACAAAGTATCTTAACGATACACTAAGGTTCGTTAATTTTCCATCCATCAGCCTGTTTCATCCACTGCTGGACATAGGCCTTTCCAGGATTTCGCCACTCTTGGCGGTCCTCCTGGAAGAAATGCCCATACCCACACACGCTGGGCAGGCGGGTTGGTGAGCGCAGTGCCGAAACCTTTGCACCAGTGACGCCACTACCCGTCACCAGTCGGTTTTATATTTTTTTAATGAATATCTGGCTAAAATAAGCAAAATATGTGTACATATATCTTAGCAGTAGTTATTTTTTTATAATTATCCAAAGTTTTGTTGTGATGACTATTAGAAACATTATAAAAAAAAAAAAAAATCTTTGTCTACTGGTTTAACGTTTGAAGTTTGACTGCACCAACAACAACAGCTAACATTTACATTATTTTGATTCGATATTTTTAGGTGATAGAGCTGATGCCGGGCTCGACTGTGGAGGTACCACCATCTTACTCGCAAATCCTCCCGAAGTTATTCGGGGGAGAGTAAGAGGACAGCTCTCAGGCAAAAAAACCAGGCGGCCCGGCCATTGCCTGGGACCGATGGATGGCGGTATATCCATCCCCAATTGCCGGGCCTTATATAAATCAGACTGGTGACGGGCAGCGGCGTCACTGGTGCAAGGGTTTCGGCACCGCGCTCACCAACCCGCCTGCGCAGCGTGTGTGAGTATGGGCATTTCTTCCAGGAGGACCGCCAAGAGTGGCGAAATCCTGGAAAGGCCTATGTCCAGCAGTGGACGAAACAGGCTGATGGATGGATGGAATTACAAACATACTTAGAAGGGTCCACCTAGTCGATTCTTTTATTTCATTGAAAGTTGAATTTTCCACATCGGTATGAGGACTTAGAGACCTTAGTATTCGATATTTAATCTGATAAAAACGACAGGTACGAACAGACAGTCAGAAAACAAAGTGATCCTATGAAGGTTCCGTTTTTCTACGATGACGTACGGAAGCTGAAAAAATACAGATTTTGCTTACTTCATAAATGAATATTAATAGTTTACCAAACATAGTAGAAGAGCTACTTGCAATTTCAGTCTGAAAGTGGTTAAGGCTCACACGCGTAAAACCGCAACTCCCATCTATTACATTGTTTGGACATATTTAACGCCATATTTATCTTGTACATAGATTAATACAAATAAGTTGTACGTATACCGTGTAACAAAGTTTAAACCACATATGCTAGTGATCAAACTTAACAACGTTTGCTCTACGACTTTTTTATTTAAAGGGAGTAAAATATTTACCTTTTTATCAAAAACTTAATAGGAAGTAAAATTTCTTTTGTAGCAAAATGATTATGTTTTTCTCGTGTTCTATCCATCCATTAGGCTGGTACAGCAACTGCTGGATATACGAGTAGGGCTTTTCAAGATTTCGCCACTCTTTTCGGTCCTTCTGGAACAAATGCCCACACTTACACACGCTGGGCAGGCGGATTGTTGAGCGTCGTGCCCAAACCCTCACCATCAATCGGTCACAGGCAATGGTGGACCATCTGATTATGCCTGTTTGAGAGCTGTCCTCTTACCCTGCTCCAATAAATTCGTGGAGGTTTGCAAGTAAGATGGTTTACCTCCAAAGTCGAGCCCAGCATCAGCTCTACCACCTTCGCGTATTCACAAGTCAGAGTTTTTTGTTGTTAAGCAGGTTTAAGTTTTGTAGCTCATCAATTTCATCGTAGATTTAACTGGTGTAAATGTTATTTTGATGCCAGAATCATTACTGATAATCGCCAAACTTCCGAGAAAATTGGGCTAAATTTACGGGAAAGGCTTATTTATTTATGATGGACAATTTATGCCTAGAATAAAATTAAGATGTAAGACCGGTATAAATTGAAATTTTGCCTATTAGAACTTCGTTCATTCAATTTCAGATTTGTGTCACTTCGATTCAATCACTTCCCCCTCTTCTGTAACCCTAGAGACTTTCTTTTAATTTTACAAGCTAAATTTAGGAGACTTTGTTCTGATATTTATCAATTACTAGCCTTTTTCCCGCGGTTTCACCCTGTGAGAATATAATTAATGAGTATGTCCCTAGGGATTCGGTTATCCCCAGGGAACAAACTATAGCCTTTATCGATGTCGATGGGACGACTTGCGAACGGGACAAGTTGTGATTGGGACGAGTTGCGAATGAGACGAGTTACGAATGGGACAACCTGCGAAGGACCCCTAAAGCCGTGCCTGAGAAAAGTGCCTTGTCACAAGGACAGACACACAACAAAATGAGGGTTCCGTTTTTCCATTATAAGGTATGAAACCCTAAAAAGACTATTCATTGGAAGATTCGACTGATGAATACGGGAAAAACGATATGTCAAGACCAAGCAGGTGGAGATTTGTAATCCTTCTGGGAGACGTAAGTGAGTTTATAGGCGAACTGGAGTCTGCCGACGTCGTTAACAGGGACGCGGGGGATGACGAGAAAGGGAATCGCGCGGGGAGCGGGCGGCAGGCTTGTTAGAGTGTGTATCTCTCTCGCACACATACTCTCTCAATGCAACAGAAGCCCATCCCCGCGCCCCTGCTGTAGGGTCGCGGGCGAAGACTAACTTGTTCGGGCGGTCTATATGTAAGTAGGTATATGGACCTACACTGAGAAAAATGACTTTTTGGCTTCATTATAAAATAGTATTACATAGATTTAAAATACGGTGAATTGTTTTTAAGAATTAGGTGATTATAGGAAAATACTATGCTGTAATTTAAACGTTTGAGAAAATAATCGAGTTTTTAAGATAAATAAGGCAATATTATAATGATTGATCACCGTTAAAATTGATCGCAGAAAATAAGATTATCATTTTGGTATTACAGCCATCATGCCTTCCCCATAAAAGGGGTCCGTCACACTACGGTATGCTTATTGTCACCATAAATGCTGTTACGGAGCGCATAATTCTATCTGCTTCCTGCAAAGTCATAGTTAGAGTGCGTCAAATTATATCGTTAGCAGCAGCAAGAGTAGTTCCATCGTATTTTGTTGTGATGTCCGTATGCTCCGTACTTTACTTGAATCATCATTATTTCAGTTGAATTTAATTTATTTTATGATGACCAGTTTTCTCAGTGTATGTAATTATGTATTTATTATTTGTGTATTTATTGTTTATGTATTGTTATAATTCGTGTCAGTACTTTTGTTTTTTAACTCTCTGTCCAGCTCTACTGACTGCCGCACACGCAAAAATCCAGTTATTTTGAATTTGCAGCTAGGTTAGGACATGTTATAAAAAAAAATCCTTCCCCTAATGTCTTAATAGTAATGCATGTAGAAAATTCTCGTCATTTTTGAGATTTATGGCTTTAAAGATAATTGTCACTCAAGCCATTTTAAGATTTTTTTAGAGCAAATTTTGCTATTTTTTCTATCCGGCGAAGTTAATTAATTTACGTTTTCAGATTCATAAATGACAACTTAGCAACAATATGAATTAAACAAATTGTGCAGTATCCCCTCCGCGCACCCCCTTCCTCGACGCGACGCCATATGTAACTTCAAGTCCGTCTTCTGTACTTTTTAAGTGTTTACATTTTATATTTTCCCGAATGGTCGACAGTTTCATATGCCATGTTCACGAGATGACGACAGGCTAGGTAGCGTAGCGATCTACCCTCCGTCTCTGTCGTTTATACCTCTCCTCAAGTAACAATAAACGACAGAGACGGAGGGTAGATCACTACGCTACCTAGGCTGTCGTCATCTCTGCACCAACCAGTCATCTCACGACTATGGCTGATGTAACTCTGACGAAAATTCGGGAAAATATGAAAAGTAAACACGGTGAGTTCCATGTTCCAAACTTAGATAAAACAAAAGAAAGATACGGAACCTTGCTTCTCGCACGGGGCGCTGCAAATATAGGTCCAATGGGCCTGTTTTGTGTAGCTTGTCTCGCTCGCGCTACTTTTGAAGCTTCTCGCTCTATCTCTGTCTCCGTCTATCTCTGTATTTTTCAGTACCGTATCTACCTTTTGTTATATCAAAATATTATAATATATAATATTATAATCAAATTTGATTATATTCAGCTAGGGCCCGAAATATATCTTGAGCATATTTTATTGTTTATAATATATTTAATTTCACCGATATATATCTTAAATAACAAAAAACTTTTGATATATCAATGATTCCAAATATTTTACGGTGACTTAATAAACCTATAATCATATATTGAATTGTAGCTTATACAGGGACAGGAATTAGGACAGCACACAAGAATCCAAATTAATCGCAACTATTTGCAGCATATTGTCTCTCGTTCCTTATCTTGAAGGTAGGACTTAAATCGATAAATAACTTGCGACGGTAATATTTAGTTGTCCTTCTGTTCAAAGTTGGTTCTAAATATTGTAAGAAAATCGAGAAAAACGTTTTAGTAAAAGTAGGAAATGGAATAAGGGTTCTATGCGCTCTTTGTTTTCCGTCTGTCTGTCCGTCTGTCAGGACCCCTTTTCTCGAGCGTGAGAGTTATAAAGTTGAAGCAAATTTATAAAAGTCGACGGCTCCATGGCCCCAAAAAAATAGCGTTCTAACTCCATCCATCCATCAGCCTGTTTCGTCCACTGCTGGACATAGGCCTTTCCAGGACTTCGCCACTCTTGGCGGTCCTCCTAGAAGAAATGCCCATACTCACACACGCTGGGCAGGCGAGTTGGTGAGCGCGGTGCCGAAACCCGTGAAGCCGCTGCCCGTCACCAGTCTGTTTTATATAAAGCCCGGCAATTGGGGATGGATATACCGCCATCCATCGGGCCCAGGTAATGGTGGGCCGCCTGGTTTTGCCTGAGAGCTGTTGTCTTACTCTCCCTCGAATAACTTCGGGAGGATTTGCGAGTAAGATGGTGGTACCTCCACAGTCGAGCCCGGCATCAGCTCTACCACCTAAGTTTTCTAACTCAACGCGAAAAAAGTTATTGCCTTTTATGAAATCAATTTCATACAAATTGGTTTACCAAGAAAACCTATTGGGCACTTCCAGTTGACTTAGAAACTTGAAACTCCGTCACAGGTAGGTCTTATAGCACAAGTACAGGAAACCAAATTGAAAAGTTACCAATACTTAATTATTAAAGGACATTTTAATTAATTTTTTCCCTTGGATCATTAAGTTAAATGGATTATAAATTTCAAGTTAAGTTGGTATTGCAGAACTGCACGTGGAATAAGTTTGTGTTTTAAACGGTACGTACGGAACCCTCAGGGCGGTAGTTCTACTCGCACTTGACCGTTATTTTCAATTAAAAAAAAGGTTTATCCAGTATGCATCGTGCGGCACTATTTCTCTCAATTAGCCAGGCACTACGTTTTGAAGATTTGCCACAAATAAAACGAGGGTCATATAGAAAACAAGGCTTCGAGCTAAGTTCCAGAAAACCAAAAATTTAAAGTTAATAGAAACTAAGAATTCAATAAAAATAAAATTGCCTTAGATTTGTTCAATTGACTGCCAGGATGGCTTTTGTGGAATCATTTCGCAACCTAAAAATCGGTCAAAGGATTTACGCGGGTAGATTTTTTAGGAAAAGTTTTTCAATATGTAATCATTGTAGGGAATGTGGTTCTAGAGAATATAAATACCAGTACTGACCATAATGAGCAATTATCTTAAAGATAAAAAATAAATACCTTTCTACCTTAAATTCCGGCAAACATTAATTACCGTCCACAGTACCGATGCATTGAAACCTGCATTGTGTTGTGTACAACTCCACTCGTAGCTCGTAGCAGAAATTTAAGTACGAACACGGCTAGGAGACGTACGCAAATGACGTCACGCATTATTCTCTAATTCCGCCCCAGTACCGTAACCTCTCTAAATTATTCCGTTACGTAACGGGTGCTATGTTAAAAGTTTTTTGCATTCAAGAAATAAAGTTTTTATTTACCTTAAATTCCGGCAAACATTAATTACCGTCCACAGTACCGATGCATTGAAACCTGCATTGTTTTGTGTACAACTCCACTCGTAGCTCGTAGCAGAAATTTAAGTACGAACATGGCTAGGAGACGTACGCAAATGACGTCATGCATTATTCTCTAATTCCCCCCCAGTACCGTAACCTCTCTAAATTATTCCGTTACGTAACGGGTGCTATGTTAAAAGTTTTTTGCATTCAAGAAATAAAGTTTTTAGTAACCAATAATAATTCAGTCCTTAATAATCTATATAAAATCCAAAAAAATAACGTTAAAAATTTGAAAATGCAGAAATCGTCACGTACCACAAACTTTGACCACCCAAATAGCGTTATCTAACTTGCGTGACTCCCAACGGGCCGTAACAGTTTCGAAGGATGCTGCGGCGTTACGGCTGAAAGTATCGTCACAAGAGCAATCTTAGGCCCACTTGCTTCAAGTGACTTAACCCACATAAAACCATAGAGATAAGTACATAAAAGTAGCATAAAAAGTTAGTTAATGTTGCTTGGCGCAAGCGCCCTTAGAGGGTGTCATCAAGCCCTGAGAGGTAGCGCAGAAAGTCAACAGCTGTGAATATTATGCTCAAACATGCATTTTTCGCGAAACGATATTAAACCTCGTTTGGTGAGAGTCGTAAACTTATACAATAAACGGGTTTTGTCAGTGTACTGTCGCTAAAAGTTAGGCTCATCCACTTTCAACAAGCAGGAATGTTTAAAAGATAAACTTTTACTATAGCAATTATGGAAGTAATTTATTTTAAAACCTTTTATTTATACGGCTACTCACAAAATTGCGAAATGTTTAACATGAGACAGTTACTGTCCCCTATTCCCGTGCAGAAAATTAAAGCCCTTAAAACGTTATATAGTACAAGGTAATTTAAATTTTATATATGTTTTTTAAAATAAATTCTGCATTGAAAAATTACAAGTTTTGACAGGATTCGCGGCAAGAAATTTCAATTCTCGGTAGTGACCACGTTAAATTTAAGGAGGCGTAAACATTACCCATCAAAAACATTTCATGTAGACTAGGCCACCAAGACTTTTAAGCTCATAAAGCTTTCACTCTTAAAAAGTTATTAGATCTAATGTAGAGCCAAGCCCTTAACTGTACAAGGCCTAACTCTACAAGCCCTAACTCTACAAACCCTACATCTTGGTCAAAGAGTATGGCTTGGCCGTTTCGCGGCCGTCAAACAGACACTCCCGTGGAGTCCATGATGGACTAACTTATCATATAATGTCAAGCCATAGTTCCATGAAACGGCCAAGCCATACTTTTTAATCAAGATGTCTGTCTCTCAAAGGGATAGGCTGAGACCAGACGTTTCCATCTGCCACGATCCCGAGATACGAATTTTGTTTCTGTTACTACCAGAAACAAAATTCATTATTATTATATATATTAAAACAAATTATCTGGTCATACTTTGAATTATCCATACCATTTTGATAACATACCATTGAATAGAGTGACCGAGGTGAAAGACCTGGGTGTTCATCTAGATGACAAACTCACTTTTAAAACTCATATAAATACTATAACAACAAAAGCTTATAGGATGCTGGGTTTCATCTTGCGAATAAGTAAAGACTTCAGGGATTGCTCAACTTTAGTTTTATTATATAACACATTGGTAAGGTCGATACTTGAATACTGTTCAACTGTTTGGAACCCTATTTTTGACGTTGACTGTAATACGATTGAGAAAATCCAAAGAAAATTTGTAAAATATTTGAGGTTTAGATCGCAAGTATTTGCTGAAAAACTTGTCATAGATACCCTTCAGAATCGTCGCACTAGAAGAGATCAATTATTTTTACATAAAATTCTCAATAATCAAATTGACTCGCCTTCCTTACCAGCCCAGATTGAACTTCTTGGTCAGAGATTAAGTGCCAGAAATAAGCGACTTTTTTGTATTTATAAATGTAACACTAGGTATGGAAGCAACACCGTTCTTCATCGAGCTTTGGATGATTATAACAAAAAAATTTCAGACTTAGATGTCTTCTTTTTATCTCAGGGCGTATACAGAAAAAAAGTGACTGATATTCTGAGAAAAGACTAAAGTGTTTTAAATGGTTGTATTTTTGTAATGTTGTAATTTTGTAACTTCATATGTAACTACTAGATATATATGTATTTCTTTGGGTTTCATGCATGTCTAATTGTATTTCTTTGTTTTTTTATTGGTTTCATGCTTGTTATTATTATCTTGCATTTTGTGTTTTATTCGTTTGTCGTCTTGTCGTGATGTGTTATTATGTTCTATTAGTCTGTGAAAACTTTTTTGGTCTATGTTTTGTTTAATGTGTTCTTATCCTGTATGCTTTATATTATAGACTGTATGTTTTCCTTATTAAAACTAAATAAATGAATATAAGGTCTTCTATTGAGGGTGGTTTTTGACTAGAAATCTAGTAGAAAAAACAGTTTCCAAAATTGTTTTCTATCGCTAAATATCGAGGGCTGATATTGCACAATGTGATATGTCATATCTTGCTCTTACATTCCGTAAAATATAGCTTGGGCCCTGTGACAGCTGTCAGCGCTATACATATTTGAGCATGAGAAACAGAGTTAGAATACAAATTGTATAGCGCTGTCCTGCTGTCAGTGGGCTCTAGCTATATTTTACGGACTGTAGGTCCTACCAATATGTTATATCCTTTATTGTACACACACAGAAACTAGCCTGCTAGACCGTTTTGTATGTGGGTATAGAGTGCCGGTAAAAACCCGAGAAAATACAGAAAATCTTCCATGACAACTTCGTGTGGGGCATTGGGCCTGTCGTCATATCCCAAGTAGCATTCGGGGTTCTATATAAGCTGTCTAGTCGTTCACATGTACTCCAAAAGCTGTGTAAGTTAGCTGTATAAGAGCTGTATAGCTTGCTATAATGCTCTTATAGAACCAGTTTGGGCACAAATTAGACAGCCTTAAGTTCACTATGGCTGTACATTAGCAGTATAATAGCATTATAATAGCTGTTTAAGTAGTAACATCGGACTTAAGGCTGACTTACGGCACTATATGGGACGCAGTGTTAACCATACTAAGTACATGAGTGTAATAAAGAGTAACAAGTGGCTAAATACACAGCCTTCACAGTTATAAAATCCCACAAAATTACTCCAGTGCTACCTAAAGTTCACGTGTGTCCTAAATTATTTCTTTATTTTATTATTATTTATTATCCTCATAGTTGATTTTGTGTGTGCCATCAGAAACCAAACTCCGGCGGATCAAGGATAAAAATGTATGATAACACGAGGTAGTACCTGTTTTAAATACTTAATAATGTTAATGCCATGGGAATGCAACTTTATCGTGAAATATATACATATTTACAGCTAAAATATTCACGCGCCTCTGTAAAAACGCGATATTCATTTTAAAATATTTAAAACTGGCTGAGAGGAAATCTACAATTTTCAGTGTTTGATATTATATTGGCATTATAATTATACTACGGTAATTAATTATAACATGAAACCAAAACTCAATCGCTCTATCTACGTATTTTGTGATAAATCTGCATGATAATTTTGGAGATTTATTTGGTAAATATTTTAGGTTAGAACAAAATGGTGGAAATGAAATACGGCTATGTGAACTGTTATAACTCCAATTTAATGCGGTGGAGCGTATATAGGTTCACATGTGTTCTGTTAGAATGCTGTTTTCTATTTAAAGTCCCACATTTGCACCACTACAGAGCCAATGTCTATAAACTTATTCTAATGTGAACTTATGTACAGCTTTAAGATGGTCAGACAGGTCACTTATGTCATCGTTTATTTCTTTTAATATACTGAAATTTTAGAGATCCGCAATAATAATTATTGTCCGTTAAATCGCCTAGCTCAGGTACTAAGTCAAGTATGAGTACCTAAAGTAAAAATGTTGTAACAAACTAACAAAAATCATTTTTGTTTTCGTGTGAGACACACAGTTTGGTCTCAGAGTATTTATGTTACCGGCTTTCTGTATAATCCGGTATTGTATACAATGCCTAGGCAATGTATACAATGCCAAAAAGATTAAGGTAATGTATGAAATATTATTTATTTAGTACATTGCCTAGGCATTGTATACAGTACCGAATGCGCAGCCGGTAATGTATATAACAGACGTGAGCAGGAGCGGGAAATTGATTAAGGCATGTATTTAAATGATTTTTTATGAACAAAGCTTAGCATTTTGGTTAAATGGTATTTCAGGGTGGTCATAAAAAAAATAACCACGAAGATTATGTATGGCGGTCGCGCCACAGGTGGCGCGACTCGCCATACCTAATCTTCTAACCTAACCTACCGGCTCTCTTCTGCGCTGGAAGACTTTCAAAAAACTAATTCTGACTGTTTAATATTATTCCATTAATTAGTAATAACTTTACACTTTGCCGGTTGACCAGCAGGTACTCTATACAATGCCTAGGAATTGTATACATTGCCTAGGTAAAGTATGTAACGGACAATAATATTCATAATATTTCATACATTGCCGGGACGCCCCAGGCATTGTATACATTACCTAGGTACTGTATACAATACCTGAATTATACAGATTGCCGGTGACATTTACACTTACAAAAAACACTACTCTGTTCAAGGAAGTATTTAAAATAATGTAAACAAACTAGATAAAGAGGGACAACATTTATGCCCTGCGACAGAAAAGGACAGAAAATAATAGTTGTCACTCAGCTATAGTAACAAACACTGTTTACAATCTTTTAAAGCGCCGAGTCAGCAAGTGTAATAGTGTAACCATAGTATAAATAACTGTGGTGTGACCACATTTTGCAGAATTTATCAGATAAATAACTGTTATTCCTGTTATTTATGAGATAAATAACTGTTATTTCTGATATTTATCTGTTAAAATTCTGTAAAATATGGTTACACTAGCAGACTTGGCGCGTACGGAGCTGACGGGTGTACGATCACCAGGCACGTATCCAGAATTTTGTTTCGGGGGGGACATTCATTGAACCAACAATGTGAATTGTGAAAGAAGCCTATGTAATCACTGTACTATATTATTATTAAGTATCAAAAGTACCCTACCTTTTTTATTAAAACGTACTTTACAGTGGTTATGAATAAACATTCCTAGTCCCGTGTATGTCACGCCAAATTTCGGGGGGGGGGGGATAAATCCCACCTATCCCCCCCTGGATACGTGCTTGACAATCACCTTAAATATCTACTTAGAGAAAGTTTATGCTATTTCTTTCTGAACTTGAAAGTAATCATGCGCATTTCTTTTAATAAGTAAGCGAGAAATAGAGGCGGGAACGGGATAGGTATAGATCCTCTGATCACTCGCGTGCGCCCGTGGCGTGCGTGATGGCCAGGATAGGATTAGTTATTGTCAGTGTTGCCATATTTAAAAAAATTTGCTGAAAATTTTAAACTTTATTATAACCAGTTTTTAATACATTTTTAACTTCAATTAGAGACCAAAGCCGATTCTGAAGGCTTTATTTTAGTTTTAGTGCTGATAAATATACATTTTCTTTATTGCAAAATAGATCTTAGTGTTAAAAAGAGAAGATATATTAACTTTGGAAAATATTAAGTTTTGACAGCACTAAAATTAAAATTAAAGCCTTTAGAATCGACTTTAGTCTCTAATTGAAGTTAAAAATGTATTAAAAACTGGTTATGATAAAGTTTATAGCTATATATTTATATCCATATATAATTATAATAGGATATATATAGTAATATGATATTTAAGTAGACCAATAATACTATGATATTTAGCATCTTAGACCTCCATCTACATTTTTTAAAGTTACATTAACGGGAGTGCATAAAATTGTTCTAGCATCAGACGGTAGTGTTCTAGGTTTAAATTCGTTTATTATGCCTGACAATTTATTCAAAGCGGAATGAGGAATACGATTTTCAATAGCCCATGTTCTTATTTTTTTGCGAAAGGTTAAATGATTGTCCAAGTCAAAATTGTATTCACTATCACTAGAACTGCAATCACCACACTCTGATATCTGTATATTTTGAAGGGAACTTTCAGGTTCAGGCACATTTTCCTCTGCATCATGTACAGAACCACCATGAACAACGGTTGAAATCGCACTTGTTGAAGCCGTATCGACGGGCTTGTTTTCGGGCGTCGTTGTCAATCGACTGTTTATTTTTACAATTTGCGAATATTCTTTTGCAATTTTTCTTATTCCACCGGTTCTCGCTCTTATTTTCCAGG
This sequence comes from Ypsolopha scabrella, assembly GCA_910592155.1. NCBI lineage: Eukaryota > Metazoa > Arthropoda > Insecta > Lepidoptera > Ypsolophidae > Ypsolopha > Ypsolopha scabrella. The sequence continues at coordinate 7,339,111 of OU342968.1, read as the reverse complement.
ATTTTTTATTCATTTTCACAATTTTTTGCACGAGACGTAATAACACGCAGCTTGTGGGATAAGTGTAATAGAATATCACATTCACATTCATGTTCAGCTTACAGCCAATAAGGGTAGTACTTGTGGACAAATAAACTGCTATTGATGTTAATAGACAACACATGTAGTCCTTTTAACAGCCTACAGTGAACATGTGAACCATTTAAACACTTCTGTACAGCAGAAAAAAAGGTTATTTTAATGATCACAAACAAGTCCTACTACAGCTCTCAGCTGTATAACAGTCTAAAACAAGTAAACATAACAGCCTTTGGCTTTATAAATGACCACATGTGTTCTATTAAAATGCTAGCTCTGTAACATCGTACAAGTAGGCCGTTAAACAGCGGTTGCCGTATCTCTACCCTCCTATAATGCTCTTAGTCAGATGGCTGACTAAAGGATAGTTGTTAGAGTATTATAACACCAACAATCGTATAACAGTATAACTCTACACTCCTATAAGTCCCTTAGACAGGTATAGGTGTAATTAATCGCAATAATGCAGCTTATACATCACGAGTGAACTGTAATAATGCTTCAAGTACACCTGGGAACTAAATGTGTACTCTTAAATGGAGTAAAATGCTACATGGGATGTATGACACATATCTTTAAAAATTGTTATCTTAAAATAATGATGTTGGAATAACTAGAAAATACTTAATTTAATAACATAAAACACTAAAAACTATTTTAACTAAAACTAAACTTGTTCTACAAAAGGTAAAAAATTTACGTGCATTAACTTATTAAATATAAGCAAGCCCAAAACATAATTTAACTAATATGTTGTATTTTACCGATTTAAGTTTAATAAGTTTGATTGTATTGTAAAAGAAAGTATAATTTATCATTCTCGTATTTTCAAACAAACAAAAAATTTTTTACAGCCTTTTTCTTTCTTCCGCTATTTAGAAACCATTTGAATAAGCATTCGATACACCAAACACAACGCACCAATCCAGGAATCATAAATAAGCCTTTAAGCCGCGTGATCTCCAAATAGGGTTGTCAGGACTTAGTCTAGTCTGCTCTACTTCCCTAAGCTTCCTGATCTTCAGATACGCTAATTACGGAGCAGCTTAACGTGGAACCTCTAAATAAGACATCAGACATAATTTGGGTACTGAAAACTAGTGACTAAGAACTAAACTTTGGTGTAACTAAAGCATTTATAACTTACTAGCCTTTTTACTAGGTTTATTTGACAGCTTAGTGAAATCAGTACACAGTTTTAGGGGTTTCAAAAAAAACGGAAAAGCTTCAGTGTTATTCCACACGTCTGTCATCAATCCATTCGCCCCTGGCAGCGTGTTGACATCCCCATATACAGCACATACGCCATACCATCTTTTGATACGTTTTACTATCTCTATAACGCCATAGACAAAAACAAAGAGCCCTGTGTTGTATATGACTTAGTAAGGATATATAAATAGAGTATATGGGAATGTAAATTAGCCCCCCGGCAGAACCCAAGAGCGAATGAGGCAATTTAATTGCTGTTTAAGAATTGCAATGAGGACCTGTGAATGCACAAAAATGGTTTGTTGACGTCACATTTGAAAAGTCATGTCTTTAAACATAATAATTTGGCCAAGTGGGAGTCGCACTCGTGCACAAAGGGTTCCGTACCACCATACAACATGGGTGGTAAGTAACAACAATATACATGCCAAAGCAACATCAATAGTACAAAAACAAGACGCTATAATAATAGCGCCTGACAGAAAATTTGGCGGCATCTGCATACGGAACCCTACTTTTTGTTATTTCTTGTTTTAATTTAGAGTATCTCCTACAATCTGACTAAAAAAATTGTATGTATTACCGTTAAGTAAGAGCCAAAACCAATAACGTTTAAATAATGCAACTTTTTCGAGGTTTCTTGTATGGGGACAACCCTTAATTATTTTTTTATATTTTATTATTTGTCGAGATTTTGTGAAAATTTCAACTCTCTATCTTATCTTTTATGGTTGAAGCTGTCTATCTATGTGACAGACGGACAGACAGACAGCGCGGGTTTATTAATAGGGTCTCGTTTAGCACCCTTCAGGTACGAAACCTTTAAAAACCATAAAACTCAAAATTCAAGAAAAAATATCAATTCAGGGATAAATAAACAGCAACGGAGGCTTCGATTTTGTCACGATGACATCACGTTTTGAGACGAAACCTACAAAATATTCTCCTTATATTTTTCCACAACGCTCTCATGATAATAACATTTTTACAGCCGTCAAGTGCGGGATTACTCTAAGCGTCACCGGAAAATGTTTCGTGTTCGTCAAATGGCGTAAAATATCTTTCGTTTACGTAAGAGCTGTATAATTTGCCTCAATTCCCACATGTGTGGTTTCACATACATTTTTGCGACGCGAGTTTTCAGCATACAGATTGTCCCTCTCACCCTTAACACGAGTATTTTTGTCACGCACCAGCGAAATAATATTACCCTTAAAAGATGCTTCGTGAAAATTGAAATCTCTTTATAGTCCCCTCTATAGTATTATATGTTCTCGTAAGAAGGTAGCTTTACACTATACAGGTTCGTTAAGCTTTATTAAGTCCTTGAAAGGGTGAATCATTATTAACTCTTCTACCTTTTAAGTCCTACAGAATATTCAAAGAAAATTTTGCAGTTAAAGTAGTCCTCTTTTTCATTTTCGTACAAATTAACGGAGTCAGGTGATCGGGACAAAGTTAGCTGAAAAGTTAATAATTTTCTTAATTTTGAGTGCATGTTTATGAACAAAGCAAAGCAAGGATCTTAGCTGTTCAGCCTAATTCTCAGTAATTTACAGACTAACCCTTATTAAAGGTGTTTTGTGGGAGCATTGGAGGCAGCATGGAAGAGATGCTTCGCCTATATATAGGTATATATTATAATATAATAATAATATTAGTATTCACATTATTTTTATATTGCACCTATCTGGAAAATACCTTCTTACTTTTTTGGAAACGATGCAAAAATACGTCATTACTGTCATAAAAATATGCAAGTGTATGAAAATCCATTGTTAACGTGTGCTGAGCGGTCAGAAAAAGTACATGAAAACTCGATTGTAACGTGCTATTTTTACAAAAAATATGTCTAAGTTCGCTTTTTACTTACATTATTTAAACTTAAAAAAACGCGCGATTCGCTTTCTTTTGTATTATTTGAATTTTAAATTTGTAAAATTACTACCGACCCAAAATGTCGTCTAATAGACAGTGATGATTTGATAACGCCGCCGGAATATAAATATTAGTCATTTATTTTCCTCGTTGGTGTAGCTTAAAGCACTATGTATCACTAAGAGAATAAAATGATATAACAATAAAGTTACTTTTAAAAAGCTTCGTACTTTTTTATTTATATATACATATATATATATATTTAAACAAAATTATATATATAATAAAACTTTATTATATAAGAATAAAACAAACACAAATTTTAAATAATACATTATTACCAAAGATACCGCCTTTCAGTCCCGTATTAATTGTTGTTGAAAATAAATATATTTGTTACTGGAATTAACTTGTAAATAGACGAAAACCAAGTACCCGAGATTAAACAATCATACAACTTCAGGTCGAGCCAAAGCCTGCGTCTGACCGCGGTTTTACCCGCAACTCCAACATACGGAAAATGAAACAAGTGCAATTTTTAACTTTTCATTTTGGCGACTGTCGGCGCGTAAATTGTCCATTTTTGGATCTTTAAAAGCTATACTCACGGGTCATTGTGTTAGCTAAGCTAAGTGCATTCAAAAGTTATTTTTATTGAGTATATTAGAAGGAACTGCATTTGAGTGCGAAAAATATCACGCAATTTCTTGGCGTTTGAATTTAATTATACTGATTTTAGAGTCCAATAATTCTAATTATGTGTAACATAATAATTTTGAAAAACCTCATATAATAAATACGTTGAATCTTACACTTCTTCAAACATTTTGGTCATACAAAAGGTTTTTTTTTGAGGAAAAATCCATGCACGCGAACGAAAACTCTTTATTATCACACTATACAGTAGCTTCATTAACGTTACTGCGTGATCCAGTCCAATTGTATAGGTATAAAAACAACTTCTAACCCTGGCAAGTTATAAATAAGTAGCCACGTAATCCGCGCATGTGAAAGAGCACGTAGGATGGCGCTTACCAATGATGTTATAAAAAAGTCTAGCGCTAAAAACCGCCAGCACGCCCACCCTTGAATCCCAGTTCATATAAAAGGCGAGCTCAACTAGCCTCTGCCGTTTAACATTGCGCGTGATGCTACAGAAATGTGACTATAAATTTTAACAATTTTCGCGAGATAAGTGCGGGAAAGCCGCAGAATGGAGGCGCATTCAACATTAGTAACACAAAGGAAAATGCACTTTGAGAAATAAAAATGTACCAGGGTTCCCAACTTAGGGAATTTCCCCCCAAAAAGGAATATGGAATGGGGTTTTTAGGGGGCTAATATTTTTAGAGGTAAATTAAAATGATTAGTTTTTTGATGAGTAAAAGTAACATCTAATGAAATATCTCGTTACTTTGACCGGGACAGTAGCGGTCTGTCCGACAGCTAGATAGCAATTTAATTTTTTTTTACTATCAGTTTTATTTCAACTTTATGATAGTTCGATTCTCTCTGCGTAGGAATGGCGGATCTTGCGTCGATTATATATTATAATCGAAAAAAAAATGTTCCTTTTATTTAACACTCAAATGTATTACTTTAAAAGTACTTCAAATAAAACTTTTTTGTTTCGACTAACTGAAATTGTGTAAATAAGTAGTTTTTAAATAGTTTTATTTTTTTGGGGGGATTTTACAATGAGTTTTGAGTATTTGGTTTTGTTGGGGGGGAATTTTTTTAGGACTTGGCAATCCTAAAATGTACGGCGTACACGATGTACGAGTACGGGTTCAGCCTATATGTATTGTTCTCATACGAGTAGTTTTTTTAGTCATGCAGACACACTATAGCTTGGCTAAGTATATAAGGTTTTCAATGTAGCCCTTAACCCAGCCAATTTCACAAGGTGCGAATGTGCTGCATTAATATATCGCTTAGTGGTGCTTTTAAAATTACTAAATACTCTTAAAGTTATACGAGATACTGTATTTGATAAGAGCTAAAGATAACCGCCTTATAAATTGCAGTTTATGATGAATAATAAATTGTCAATAACTAAGTACCTATTATTATGTTATAAGGAAGTAGTAGAAGTTTGCGGAAGCAAGATAAGGTTTCTTCATAGGCCGTTATAAGCCTCGAGATCAATTTGGAAGATTTACTAACATGTTTTCGACTGAAGCACAAAGGGTGAAAAAATGTATTATGTTTCGCGAAAGGATTAAGGACGGAGGAAAACAACATTAGAATAAACAATAACAAAGTTGTGGCACAAACGGTTGGAGCAAAACTTTTTCATAAAACCAACTGGCGCCTGAGACGATACTATTTATGTTGACCTTGATTTGTAAGACATACAACTTTAGAAATACAAACAAAGGCTTTCAAATTCGTGACAGAATGACAACAAAGATAAGGGTTAAGTCAACCTTTGAAAAGCCTTCACTGACATAAAGCCAAAACCCTTCCTGGATTTAAAAGACATTCAATGCACGACCGACAAATTAAATAATAACGTCAGACATTCTCTGGAGACATCTAAATCGAAGACTGCCAACTGAGGCCAAGTCTCCGCCTAATCCTAATAAGGTAGCACAAAAACATGCCAAAGTTAATCTATAATCACCTTTATTACTGATTCCGTAAGGACTCGCAAAAGATTGTGCTACATATTTCGATGCCTAAAGTGAGTATTGAATTAGACTTGGTTTGGTACATGCGGCTAACACCACTCTGTGGGGTAATTTCGTAAGATTTAATAGCTACGTTTATGCCTTCAGCTTCCGGTGTATCCGGTGTTTATACAAGGGTAGTTTTAGGAAGTTGTTATACTATATATCCTGTTTTCGTAGAGCATGAAACAATATTTACTTTATTCCAAGAAACATTCTAATCACAACATTCACACTTTAAAACTTATTGTAGAAAATTAAGCTGGCAGCAAACGAATTAAACGATGAAAAAGTCGGTAGCAAAAGAAGTTTTACAGTCAAAGATAAATAATGCAGGCCTATTAGTCAATTCAAAAAATTTTAACAAGAGGGCTAATAAAACATTTGACCTTTGGAACAGTAAATTTTTACCCTTAAAACAAAGTACAAACAAAGAAATTACCTTTTACGGTCGCATCAAAGTTAACAAAATTTAAATGTTAATGAACTTAAAAAATATAGAGGAACTTTTTGGACAAAAGAACAATAGAGAGCTACCCTCCCTTGACGTTATTTTGAAACACAAACAGAATTAACAAAGTAATTATTATATTTAGCTCTCGAATAAAAAGGCCAAGAGCTGATATAACAATGAAAGACGGAAAGCGCAAGCAAGTTATGACTGAAAGTAATTTAATTTTCACCTTAAACAAGGAAACACAAATAAAAAAGTTCACTTGTGTACAAACAAATTTACAGTATTTACAGTAATTAGCATAGCTTCTGGATTAAATTACTTTATTTCTTTAGGAAATTTGATCAGTAAAATCGGTATCTTATTTAAAGTTAAAATATATACTTGGTGTTGCAGGCTGAAGATTGGAAGATTGTAGAACAAAGCCTTCTGGCGATCAAAACAAAGAAGAAATTAAATTGTAACGTCCCATCTCACTAAAATTAAATCACCAGAGAAAGCTCTTAAAGTAATGTTAAATAACAAATACAATAAAACTTTTCTTAACGATTCATTAAAATAAAAATCTGTAACAAATAAAAAGTAATAAAACATTTCTGAATAATACTACTTAGTATATATTAAACTTCACAAATGACATATGACATTTTGACATAATGAGACATTACGAGGGTTAAAAGTTTGATAAAGTTGTCAAAAACACGCGAACTATGAGTATAAAAGCATGTATGTATTTTAGGGCGAGTATAATACTCATAAGCTTGTTATTTTTGAAGTTAGACCAACTTTATGCACTCAAGATGAGAAAGTAAATAACGGAAAGAAGACAACACAGAAATACAGAAACATTTGAAGCTACAGAAAATGTCAAGAAAGTTCTTTCTTCAAAGTTTATTCTACAATAGGGGCTCTCGATAGGCATCGGAGAGTTCGTAACGGTTGATTTTTGTACGGAAAATCATTGTTGAACGGCTAGTTCTTTTTACATTAATATATTTTTAGATTATATAACATCAAAATAAAAACAAATTCTAAGGAAACTTTCTTTAAGAATAGTCCATCAATCCATTCATCAGCCTGTTTCGTCCATTGATGGACATAGGCCTTTCCAGGATTTCGCCACTCTTGGCGGTCCTCCTGGAAGAAATGCCCATACTCACAGACGCTGAGCAGGCAGGTTGGTGAGCGCGGTGCCGAAACCTTTGCACCAGGACGCCGCTGCCAGCCACCAGTCTGTTTTATATAAGGCCCGGCTATTGGGGATGGATAAACCGCCATCCATCGGTCCCAGGCAATGGTGGGCCGCTTGGTTTTGCCTAAGAGCTGTTCTTTTACTCTCTTCCGAATAACTTCGGGAGGATTTGCGAGTAAGATGGTGGTACCTCCACAGTCGAGCCTGGCATCAGCTTTACCACCTATAAAATATTAGTAAGTTAAGAATAGTAAAACCAATTAATTCCTTTTGAATAAAAAAACAAAAACAATGCTAATGACTGATAGTGCTTTTATGTAAAATATAACAGGAAAATGTGAAAAACACAATAACAATGAAAACAAAAAGTTGCCAGTCTATTACCATATTTCACTAAGTCCATAAATTATAACGACTCAATTCAAACTTTGGTATGAAGTGCAGAAAGTGAGTACATAACTCATGCAAATACTAAAGTTCGGAGTTGGCATCACCCCTGGAATAACTTGAACTTTTCTGATAGTTTTGTTAGAGAAAGCTAGTTTTCGTCACCAACTTTCTTTTTCTGTTCAGTAGTTGCACTCAGCAAATTCATACAAAGTATAGCCATTCAGAACTTTTAAAATTACGTCCAATTTCGAATGAAGGAAGTGACCAATCGCAAAAAATCAGATTTAAATTAAGATTTATAACACGATATTTTCATCTCGTGTAATAAAAATGTTAATGAATATGACATATTGATTGTTTTGCCTTTTAATGACGTTTGTAAATAATTATACTTAAAAACAAAACAAATAAAATTGAATAAACTATTGTGAGATATATTTCGAGCCATTTGGGGCATCAATCAGTCAAAAAATCGAGTTAAATATATTCACATCTAACATGTAATAGAAATGTAAACTACACACAGCGCAACGTACAAATGAATTATTACAAACGCCTCAAGATTTGACGATATGAAAGTAACTATCACTAGTTTACACTCTTAGAACGAGTACCATTTCATATTAATCTGTTAAGTTCTCATTATCGCTAAGAAAATCCAGTCCAGGTTAAGTTTCTTTTAATATAAAATTAATGAACGCGATAATTGGATAACAATTTTCGCACCAACACTCATAAAGTATTTCTTGTAAAGTAGCAATCTGTACCTTCTCAGCAACTTTGTAAGCCGCAACCTCCATCATACACCCGACAAACAAGAAGCATTCCTCTCTAAAAACTCCTTCACACGAGAACTTAGCGGCAACATTTGTTACACATTCTCTAACACAAAGGTAGAATACAATGGACACTCTAAGACTTCGCTTAGCTCCATGCTGCAGATAGGGTTGCCAGGTGTCCGGATTTAGCCGGAAATATTTGGCTTTTCAAGATCGTGTCCGGCCAAGTATTCACGTATCCGGTCTGTCCCCATTTTGTTAAGCTTTTTGTTAGTGTAACGCAGTCGTCACTTTGTAGTCTACAGAAGACTAAACATTTTTCATTTCGTTAATGTCATAATCACCAAATGATAATAGGATTGATTTGTTATTGATCGTTGTTAGTTATAACTAGTTTATTTTGTAACAAAAGTGTGATCGTAATGAAGTAATGAATAATTAAAGTACGCATTCGAGGTCTTTATAATAAAATTTTTATAATAAAATTAATGTCCGGCTTTAAAAAAGGTAAATGTGGCTATTCAAAACCTATTTCCGGCCTAGTATTATGCTGAGTCCGGCTTTTGTATTTTAGGGCCTGGCAACCCTAACTGTGGGGCTTCTAACAATGTGAGTGAATACGTAGGGATGGTATTATTTTTATCAAAAATTGGATATTTACGAAAGATAAAATCGGAATTTAAACTAAAAACTTTGTCTATAATCTATTTCGTAATCTTAAAGAACTGAAAATGAACACAAGATTAATGTAAGGGAAACAGAAAACACACAAATAAAAATATAAAAAATACACCAAAATAATAAAAAGTATGTTTCGTGACGTCCCCACTCAATAACTCGAAAACTTTATCGAAAATAGGACCTTTATTTCTTGATTTTTCAATGTTTTTGTTATATACTTCCAAGGGGTGGGCAGAGTCCTCAGATTTCTACCGCTATGACCCTGACACACCTATTTCATCTGTTCACATCCATCAATCTAGCCATACAAGCTCTTCTATTCCGTGTGCTTCTGACTAGGCCCTCCTCTAATATGTCGCCAATTTCATCGGTATACGTCCTTTATATTCAACTAAGCGAAAAAAAACTTTCAGTTCCTTTTGGATACTTCAAATTTCTCAAGGCACGTCCCCCAGCAAAATGCTGTGCGAAGCCCTTTCTTGCTTCCTTTTAACTCGTTAGTAAATAGACATAAAAAAAAATACTTCACTTATCCCAAATATATTGCCGCGCAGTTCCACAAATACCTTAATATATTTGCTTTCGAAATAATGACTGAAGTTAAAAATACTTACTGATTTCATGTATCTACACCTCAAATTGACGGTATTTATTTTCGAGCAAAACACTAATGATTAGAGAATTTGATAACTAAAATATAACACAAATAAAATGTTCGAATTAATAATCGCGTCCATGTGAAAAGTACTATTTTCGGCTATTTTGCGCTATTTGGAGACGCAGCAATCGTCGTAACAGCCACTTTGCAGTACGCGCTGATATAAACGCTATTTCAATGTCTTTTCCGTCGTTAAGTGTAACGAAAGCTTAAACATGCCATCTGTTCATAACATGTGTCCCAGGGCAATATAAGTAGTTATCAGCTTATCAGAAATCCAGAACAGACCTTTTCCTCGAGAACCTTCGATCAACCTCGTTAATAGAATTGGTGCGATAAGAAACTAAAGCTTACTGATGTCCCATGTCACTGTCATTGGCAATTCAAACTTTTTATGAACTAAGAGCTTTAGTTTGTGCCTGAACAGAATAAACAAAGTTCTTTCCGATGAATTATATTGATAAGACAGTTCAAGTATCGGCTCTCATATAGGGTGAAATTTAATCAACCGACCAAATTCATACTAGAGACTCGGTTAGTGATCAAGAACTAGGTTCAGTAATCCTTTTGACCAATTTCGAAAAATGTTTTTTTTTGCTCCCGTACTGGTTGGACTAGTTTAAGTACAATTCCTAGTGCAGGTTCTATGGGTAAAAAAAATTTTTTTTTCGAATTTCACCTGGAGGGTCATTAAACCTTGTTCCTGATGACTAACCGAGTCTCCAGTATGAATTTGGTCGGTTGATTTAATTTCACCTTATATACAGTCACAAAATAAGGAGGTCAAAATGCAAGAATATTTTTTTTCTACTTATTTTTGTTAATATATTGTGTTGTCTAATAATAATATTGAGAGTATTCCAAAGCCATGGATTTCGCTATATAAAACCATAACCTTAATAGTAATAATAATAATACAATTATTATACAAAGACGAGGTTAATATAATTAGTATTTTCTATTAGTTAACCTTTAAAACGAAGGAAATTGTTGGGGTATTACGGAAGAACAACCGACAGCCTGTCGGCGACAGGGAAATATTGTAATGTTACAATTATGCGCCACATACTTTTTTCTACGATTGGTTTCTTTGCGCAAAATTAAGGGTTTTGTATTAAACATTCATCTGAAATTGTATTGAAATGCTTCACTATTCCGCATTGATTTAACTCATTGGTCTGATGACACGACATTAACTTTTTTCTTCCCCTTTCCTCTTTTCCCTACTTCGTTTTTCCCTTCTATGACGTTTTTCGTGAAATCGTCACGTTAGGCCATATCAAGTGCCCTATCATATTAACTTTTCTGCTCTTTTATAGTTTTGAGAAGAATTCTCTTTTCCTTTATAATTATCAACACATACCTACTTATTTAGCAATAATGTTTTTTATTAATCTTAGTTATAATAATTAAGTAATTTAAAATAACCATTGTAAGTAGGGTTTTGTTCGTAGAAAAGAAAAACACGTTAATAGTAAAAGACATTCAAAACATATCAAATCGGATTTATCTGTCTGTTTGTACGTCCGCGATTCACGTAACAGTTGGTGAACGGACTGGGATGGGGTTTTTACTGTTTTGTAGCTGAATGTCCAGGAAGAAGCTGACCAAGGGTAATAAACTAAGGTATTGGTCTTTCCAACTTTTGTTGTAGGACCTTTTAAATTACGCATTAAAATAAATCAATTCATCATCAAAAATACATACGCGAATAAATATAGAAAGGTGATTTGTTTTGTAAAAAATGTTGTTCTCGTTGATTTTTGTTAAGTAATAGTAGATCATGTCTTTTAAATCTTAAACTGATACACACACATTATTTTGACTTAATACATAAACGAAAGTTGTTGTTCTTCTATCGTTTTTATAAACCTTAATTCTACAGATTTTGATTACCATAATTTGCAATTTGTACGTTGTAAACTTTTTTATTATCTACATAAAAATTCAATGGAAAATATATATAGTCTGTGACAAAATAACAACCCTAGCATGCATCGCTATGATTGCTGAAGTGAGAAGTGAAGCTGTTGTATAAGAATGTGTTTCGCCCATGTAAGAGACTTGTAAACAAAAACAAGTGTGATTTTTCAAACTTACTTTACTGTGACAAATAACGAATTAATTACTTTAATCACGGGAAATAAACGGGATGCCCCTTAATATTAAATAAAAGGAAATTGTAGGAAGCGTCAAAATCAATTAACTTAAGTAAAAAACATACTTAAGCCTTTCAACTAAACTTTTGAATAAATTAACTTAAGAAAAAAACATATTTAAAATAACGGCCTTTCAACTAAACTTTTTAACCCTTGTTAAATACTTTTTGTAATACTCACACAAAATTTGTAAATGAATTCGGGACAAGTTTCGTCTAAATAGCATCGTCATGCGATGTATAAGAGTAACAAACATGTATGTACTTTTAAATGGTGGTGATAAACGCTATCAAATCAGACGAAACTATAATTCGAGATCATCAATACAGAAAAATTAGCTAATTCAATACAGACGTTCCACATAAGCAGCTGCATTCCTTTCTTTACCATATCTGTCAAAACATGATAAGACTACAGGCCTCTTAAGGGAAACAATTCCTCGAAATACCTATAGTTTTCGAATCGTAAATATTGGCGAACAAAAGAACAGGCCAATTCGCATGCCGTAGAAAGTGAATTTGTGCTCAAGATTTCGCCATAGGTCCCCCAAGTTGGGAACAATAATGTGTGAATGAAACATACCACCATCTTTGACACCTCTTCAAGGATTAATGTAAAAGCTACATTCTTGAAAATAAACATAAACCTAAAGCAGGAGATGATTTTTTTACAGTCGATACAATATCATGGAAAAAGCAGACGGAATAAGGCATTTTGCAATTTGGACCAAGACAATAATTCAATTTGGAGGCAACCGCAGGCCCGTGGGGTCTTTCAGGTCGAGAATGGTATTAAATATTCAGTTTCGTTTTTGTTTTCTGGGGTCAGGTAAAAGTTTACAAAATTTAGTTAAGGATCCTATCTTTCTACGAGACATAGAAGAAGTTTAGTGAGATTTCAAGACGTGAAACTTTAAAGAGCTTCTTTCAGAGACGTAGCAATCCTGAAAGATTAATAAGATTAAGCAGCAGAGAAAAAATGGTCATTCGCAAAGGAAGTGGATGAATTTGTAAACATTGTATTTTAAAGCTCTAAGACAATGCTTAAATTCAAGAAAAAGCCTTTCTTTGGAAAATATATTACTTTTAAATCATAAACTGTCACTTCTAGGGACAAGTCATAGTAGGTTAGAGCAAATTCTGTTTGAATCTACTGTGAATTTATCAGCCAACTATATTCACGGAGCGGAAAATTTGAAAAAAATTGCCTCAAACAAAGGATGTCTGTAAATAACTCCAAGGGCAGTACATCACTGTAGATTGCCGTTTACTAGACTATCAAAACAAAACACGCCAGCTAAACATAAAGTACTATCCCCGACACATGAGACTCGAGTGCGACAAAACTAGAGGTCTTTTTAGTCATTTATGCGACAGAAAATATGTTACGGATACCGTGAATTTCGAGAGGAATACAAATAGACAAATGCCGTAGTTCTCGAGTTCATGGATTTGCCGACTCCGCATACAAACGACAAATAAATGGTCGATCGATGGGTTACTTTTATTTTCTATTTTCCGTTATCGTTTCGTTTTAGTCAAGAGTGCTGTTAGACCTTTTTGTGTTTCTCTTTTGTTTTTTTTTTGGAAACCAAACGAATCTGCATTCATATCGGCGGCCGATGGTCATTGTAACCAATACGTTTCCATCTACGGGTTAGTTTCAATGGGTTTGCAAATAGATGTTGGTTTAAACTTTCACTGGAAATACGGATGAACGTTTGCCTTTTGTTTGAAAAATACAAATAAACCAACTTCGTTTGCCAATAGACTTGGGTGTAATTTTTGACTCAAAACTTCAGTTCATAGAACACATGGATAACATTATAAATAAGGGGTCAAGAATGTTAGGATTTGTAATACGCAACGCCAAAATTTTCCACAACCCAGCCACAAAAATACTCCTGTTTAACTCCTTGGTAAGGAGTAATTTGGAGTATTGCAGCGTGGTTTGGACCCCCCACTATCAAAAACACATACTCCGTATCGAACGTCTACAGAAAAGGTTCTTGTGGCACTTATCTTACTCTTGTGGAATGGCTAAAAAGCTTCCATCATATGTGGATAGATTAAAGCATTTCCGAGTGCACTCCCTGTCAGATCGTAGAACTTTGCTTGACTTGGAGTTTCTTCGGAAGCTTGCAATTGGTGAAATTGATTGTCCCCAGCTATTATCGAAATTGCAATTTAACATACCAATAGGACTTCCCAGGAGTGCTCGCAGAGCTATGGTTCTGAGACCAGCGCCATCCAAGACTAATTTGGGCCAACATTACTCTCCGTTGAATAGGCTATCAGCTCTACTCAATAAACACTCACATCATCTTGACTTGTTTAATGGTAATAAACATCATTTAAAAAAATCTATTTTGTCGAACATTTTTAAATCAGCCTATGAATAGCATCATAACTTCTTTCGCTTTGTTATTTTTTTTTGTTAGGATTTTCTTTTATAATTGTATATATCGGCGCATCAGCAATGGTTCATTGTTGATAAAAGAAGATTATTAATTAAATAACTCTGTTTAATAATGTGATTAGATTAAAACTAGTTCATAAGCCATTAATTAATTAAACTGTGATTATTACAATGTAAAATTAACGTAAATTCACATACATTCAATACTTAACCTAAAATTGTAAACACGTGCTTGCACACTATAAATATACGGCCGCACAACCCACGCTCGGGCAGTCTTGCTCGAGCCGTCGGACAGTGCGGACCTCTCTAATAAGTTGTTGCTCTGTCAGTTGAATAAACGAAGCTTTGGTAATACCTTCAATGTTTTCTTTGAAAATTGAAGATGAGTGATCACCAAGAAAATATTCGTGACGTCAGCAGTGGGATCGGAAGGGATCTCGATCCAAGCCACCTCCTCATCAGCTCGTTTACCACCTGAGCAACTGGAACCAGCCAATACCCAGCATCAGGAGCATGTGCTGGTTACCAATGCACCAATGGAAGCCATACCACAGTCAGGACCACATACCTACCCCTATGAAGGTATGCGGATGGATGGGGTACTACCACAGTACCTTTTGCAAATGATGGAAATGATGCAGAAAATGTCAGAGCGCTTGTGTGCTCCACCCACCGAGGCAAAAATAAGGATCAAAGACATTTACTTACCATCATTTGACCCGGATGCCTACGTCGGAATACGAGAATGGTGTCAGCATATAGATCAAGCCATTGAAGCATACAAACTGAACGATTTCGACGTTCGTATGAAAGTCTGCAGCCTGTTGAAAGGGCGTGCGAAAATGTGGATTGATGATTGGATGGTGACTACTAATACATGGGCAGAGTTACGGAAGAATCTCATCACCACGTTTGAACCTGAGAACAGGTACTCCCGAGATATTGTGATGTTCAGGGAACACGTTTACGACTCGTCGAAAGATATTGCGGAATTCTTGTCACGAGCCTGGGTGCTTTGGAGAAGGATCACCAAGGACAAGTTAGAAGATGAGCATGCTGTTGAGGCGGTGATTGGATGCGTTAACGACGAGCGTCTGCGCATTGAATTACTGAACGCTAGAGCAACCAGTGTGCCTGAACTGATCTCAGTTGCAACGTCTATACGGAAGAAGCGTTCCCATCCTAACTCAAGTTCCACATTGCTAAACAAGCGTCCAAGATTTACGGACAATCAACAATCAACATCAAGTTGCCGCATATGTAAGAAGACAAATCACTCTACCAATGATTGCAGATTTAAACCACCAGAGGCTAAACCTGAAGCCGGCAATAAGGACCCTAAACCACAAGCCATATCTACCTGCACCTATTGCAAAAAAACAGGCCACACTTATGAAACTTGCTTCAGACGGGAACGTTTGTTGACATCCAACGTCAACTATGTGTCAAGTGACAGGCTAGCACCTATCGCCATCAGAATTGGTGAGAAGACTTTGCAGGCTGTGTTCGATAGTGGGGCAGAATGCTCTATTATACGAGAATCCGTTGCTGCAGTTCTCCAAGGTCAAAGAAGCCCAGCAGTCAATTATTTGAAGGGGATCGGACAATTTCCCGCACTATCGTTGGCCAAGCTTACAACTGTATGTATTATAGACACCATCCGTATTGAGCTGGAGTTTTACATACTACCGGATTATGAAATGTCAACAGACATCCTAGTGGGTATGAACCTGATTCATGATACCAATTTGAGTATGGTTATCACATCCAATGGGACAAAACTGGTTCACAACACACGTGTCAATCATGTAAGTTTGAATTCTCCTCTCTTCAACAATTTGGACTGCGATCTGACCAACGAAGATGAAATCACGCAGCTACGTGGACTTCTGAATAAATATGAACATTTGTTTATTCGTGGTTATCCCAAAACTTGGGTCAATACTGGAACGCTCGAAATCAGACTGAAAAACCCAGATAAATTCGTCGAAAGAAGACCATATCGTATAAGCCCAGTAGAAAGGGAAAAGGTACGCACCATAATTCAAGAACTCTTGGAAAACAACATAATACGCGAGAGCAAGTCTCCTTACTCAAGCCCTATCATCTTAGTGAAGAAGAAGAATGGGGATGACCGACTCTGCGTTGATTTTTGGGAGCTCAATTCGAATACTCTGCGTGACCATTACCCACTTCCGCTGATTTCTGATCAGATTGACCAGCTAGCAAATGGTCATTTCTACACAAGCCTTGATATGGCAGCTGGTTTTCATCAAATACCAATTGCTGAGAACTCAATAGAGAAGACCGCCTTCGTCACACCAGATGGGCTGTATGAATACCTCACCATGCCGTTTGGTTTGAGTAACGCTTGTTCCGTTTACCAGCGATGCATCAACAGAGCGCTGGCATCATTGCTAGGGACAGCTGCACAGGTCTACGTGGATGACGTGCTCAGTAAATGTGCAGATTTTCCAGAAGGAATATCGCACCTGGAGCGGATTCTCATAGCACTAAAAGATGCTGGATTTTCCATCAACGCCGACAAGTGCAGTTTCTTTAAACGATCGATCGAATATCTTGGCAATATAGTTTCTGATGGACAAGTACGACCAAGCCCACGTAAAGTGGAGGCTCTTGTAAAGGCTCCAGTACCTAAGAATGTCAAGCAGGTGAGACAGTTCAATGGGCTTGCAGGATATTTCAGGAAATATATTCCTGACTTTTCCCGTATAATGGTACCGTTGTATGAACTGACGAAAGAAGGTGCAAAGTGGATATGGACAAACAAACACGAAGAAGCACGTAACAAAATCATCGAGTGCTTAACGTGTTCTCCAGTACTAATATTGTTCCAAGAAGAAGCACCTATACAACTGTATACAGATGCCAGCAGCCTTGGATTTGGTGCGGTACTTGTACAAGTGATTGATGGACGTCAACATGCAGTTGCTTTCATGAGTATGAGGACCACTGAAGCAGAAAGCCGCTACCACTCCTATGAGCTGGAAACCTTAGCAGTGGTACGTGCTATAAAACACTTCCGCCAGTACTTGTACGGGCGAAAATTCACGGTAATTACGGACTGCAATGCATTGAAAGCGTCCAAACACAAGAAGGATCTTTTACCAAGAATTCATCGTTGGTGGGCATTCTTGCAAAATTATGACTTCGAGGTGGAGTACCGCAAAGGTGAACGTCTCCAACATGCTGACTTTTTCAGCAGGAACCCAACTGAGTTAGCAGTTAATATTATGTCAAGAGACTTGAACTGGCTCAAAATTGAACAGCGGCGCGATGATGAACTGCCACTTATAATGGATAGCCTAAGTAATAATGACCCAGTCGAGGACTACGTCTTGGAGGATAATGTCCTTAAGAGACAAGTTACTGATCCTGTATTCGGGCAGCAGCTTAGCACAGTCGTCCCGAAGTCCTTCCAGTGGAGCATTATCAATTCTTTTCACACCGCACTGAAGCATCCTGGCTGGGAAAAGACATTGCAAAAGATCAGAGAAACTTATTGGTTCGACAAAATGAGCTCTACTGTTCGAAGATTCGTCGATAACTGTGTTACATGCCAAACATCTAAAGGAAGATCTGGGGCTATTCAAGCTCAATTGCACCCTATACAAAAACCAACGACTGCTTTCCAAGTTATTCACATGGACATAACTGGGAAGCTGGGTACTCCAGATGATCAGCAGTATGTTATAGTTACCATCGATGCCTTCTCGAAGTACGTGCTACTGTACTTCTCCAGCAACAAAAACCCACACAGTACATTAGCTGCCCTGAAACGCACTGTGCATCTATTCGGTGCGCCAGTTCAAATCATAGTCGATGGAGGACGAGAATTCCTTGGCGAGTTCAAAGACTATTGTGACCACTTTGGAATGGATCTTCATACCATAGCTCCAGGAGTTAGCCGAGCGAATGGCCAAGTAGAAAGGGTCATTGCGACTCTCAAAAATGCGTTGGTGATGATCAAAAACTACGAAGTAGAGCAGTGGCACACTGCGCTTGAGGAACTACAACTGGCAATGAACTGTACAAGTCATCGTGTCACGGGGGTTGCTCCATTGACATTAATTACACAACGAAAGCACTGTGTACCTCCTGAGCTCCTCAACTTGGTGAATATTGACGATCAGACCGTGGACATTGAAGCGCTTACTTATCAAGTACAACAGAAAATGTTGCGTTCAAGCGAACAAGACCGACAACGACTCAATTTACGTAAAGCAAAAATTCATCATTTCCAACGAGGAGACTACGTGTTGATTAAGAATAACCCTCGCAACCAAACATCGCTTGACCTAAAATTCAGCGAGCCATATGAAGTGTCCAGAATACTGGAAAACGACCGCTATTTGGTGAAGAAGGTGGTCGGCAGAGGGCGACTTTGCAAGGTGGCTCATGACCAGCTGCGTCGTGCTCCACAACCTGGTGAGCAGTTGACCGTATCGGCGGGACATTTATCACCTAATCCTCGAGACTCTGCTACAATTGAGCCCATCCCGTCGACATCACGAGAAGGGCTGCAAATTCCAACAAGACAAGACCTACGGAGTGAAGGCAATTCATCAGAATAAACTGTAAGTAACTTAGTTCAATATAACTAAATACTTACAAAGAAACACTGCACTAAATAAATTCAATATTAGTAACCGAAACTAATTCCACGAGAAAAACTTTCACTTATGTATCTACGAGAACCTCCGAGAATCACCGAGACCCTCCGAGAACCTCCGAGATCCTACGAGAATCGCCGAGACCCTACGAGAATCGCCGAGACCCTACGATAACCGTCGAGACACTTCGAGAACCCTACGAGAAACTCCAAAACCCTTTATGATATTCCCAAAAACTTAGTAACATTAATATTGCCAAACATACAAAGATAAAAATATTTGCATTGCAACTCAGGTTGCTTACAGATATCCGACTCAAAAGAAGTCCAATCTATTGTTACAGATAAAAATAAGAACCAGAATCAACGAGGCTGGTGCAGAGCGCGCACCGCCTGTCAGTATGGCCGTATCGGCGCATCAGCAATGGTTCATTGTTGATAAAAGAAGATTATTAATTAAATAACTCTGTTTAATAATGTGATTAGATTAAAACTAGTTCATAAGCCATTAATTAATTAAACTGTGATTATTACAATGTAAAATTAACGTAAATTCACATACATTCAATACTTAACCTAAAATTGTAAACACGTGCTTGCACACTATAAATACGGCCGCACAGCCCACGCTCGGGCAGTCTTGCTCGAGCCGTCGGACAGTGCGGACCTCTCTAATAAGTTGTTGCTCTGTCAGTTGAATAAACGAAGCTTTGGTAATACCTTCAATGTTTTCTTTGAAAATTGAAGATGAGCGATCACCAAGAAAATATTCGTGACGTCAGCAGTGCTGACGTCACACTTTTTAAAAATACAACCAAGGCTGTTTCTCCGTCATATATATAATTAACCTATTAATATCTTTAATTTTTTTTTCCGTTTACTATTACATAATCTCTGGCATAATAATTGTGTTTAAATATTTCATGTGCAAAATTTGTATTGAATTGTTTTAATATGTAATCATGATAATTTTGTAATTTAATAATGTATAATCTGCATCCATTTTGCATGCTGTGTCCGCCTATAATTGTCTAGACATATACCCTACAACTTATAACTCGCTAAACAATGTATGTATTTATGTACTAGATGTTGGTGGTCCAAATAAATAAATAAATAAATAGTGGAGGTGAAGCAATTGAAATTAACTTTAAAGCTCTTAACATGAATTCTCCTTCGAAACTTCGCAATTAAGAGCATTATCATTGAGAATACAAAGAAACAAACCGAACTCTTACTTTAGTACGAATTATTTAAACATACTGAGGTACAAATTATATGAAAGTTCATTGAAAGTACAAAACACAGCGGGTAATTTTGAAGCCCTAATTTGGTGCAATTAGGCTTATAATTTAACATAAAAATATTAGAAATTGGTTAGAAAGCAACTTGATTTTAACAACGGCTAAGATCGCAAAGGCACAGTAAAGGTTAACAACCGTAGTTTAACTAGGCGGTGTCCTTGAAATCAATACTTACGGCCGCTCGGCGCCTAAACACGCCCTAGGGCTGCCAACTGACTGTTTACGCATTTGATAATGCTATATTATTATTATAAAAGTTGTATTTTAAGCAACCATACAATGCACAACATACTCTGTAATTTCATGCCATAATTTACGAAAATACGCGGGAGCGTCACAGAGAAAACGTGCGTACGTAACTGCGGTGCGACCGCGACTGTCGTAAACCGAGTTGTACCGAGTTTTGAGGGGGGTTCGTTTCATTTGTATGTAGACAGAATACTACTACTTATTTATACTATGGTACAGGTAAAGCTGTGCTGTGCCTGTATATTCCAATTTAAACTAACTAATTCTGAACTTATATGTACTAGTTTCAAAGTTCCGTGCTAAAAATATGTGAAATATACCACAACACAAGGGAAGAAAACAAACTTTTTGTTATTGTTTGTTTGCCCACTGATTTATATTAAACGGCTGCAGTATAGAGACTGAACAAAGTTAAATAGCATATTCATTAATTGGTGACTTGTATGAAAGATCGGATAAGATATGAAAGCTTTAAACTTTCGCGATTTTCACACATTATTAACTTTGTATTGGGGTCTTACTCGCGATAACTAAAAACATACCTTAATAGATATGTGCTTGACGTTTCGACGCCACTGTAGGCTGTCGTGGTCGCAAGCTAACTGATGAGAGTAGCAGCAAAAATGTCCTTGGCGAGCCGGCGGTAGGGAGCACATTATATTTATTTTTCCTACCCGCACTTTGTCTTTTGTTAATTGTTTCTTTCGTCACACACGACACTCGCCAAGGACATTTTTGCTGCTACTCTCGTCAGGTAGCTTGTGACCACGACAGCCTACAGAGGCGTCAAAACGTCAAGCACATATCTATTAAGGTTTGTTGTTAGTTATTTTTTCATTTATAAAGTTAATTCTATAATTAAAAGACGTGAATCTAAAGATTAATGTCACCTTGTCTTAAGCAGAACATATTTGGGTTCAATGCCGATTAATTAATCTAATAGCTATTCAGTCATGTCAAAGACTTACCTATCGCATTCAAAAGAGGCAAATACATATACGAGTAGTATTGTATTACTCTGGTAATCCTATTAACCGCTAGTGTTCACTGACGCATTATATTTTACATTCAAAGTCCGAGTATTGAGTAACTGAGTATTTAATTCTATTCTAGCATCTTTTAGTAAGGGAAAAGTTCTTTTTCTTGCACGTAAATCTACGTTTCTTGGATTTGTCAGCTATAAAAGTAAATTCAGGTGAACATGACAGGTGAAATCTGGAATTGCTGATGTTTCCCCATGAAAGGTTCCTTCAACGTAAATGAAGTCTAAGCTCCGAGAGATTTTAGCTCGGTTTGTTACTTCGTCTGCATTTCCAAATTCTTGGGCGTATAGATAGGTTACATAAAGAAAAAATTACGTAAGAAATATGGTACAGTACTTAAAAAGCTCGATCTTGCTAACGGATCAAATCGACAACAAAACAAAAAAAATACGAAAACTGAAGAGCTTGTATGGCTCAATTGCTTCATATCGTAAGAAACAAGCGAAAGAATAACTTCTTTCTTCTTTCTCTTCTTCTTCTTTTAACTAACGTTAGGATCATAGAAAACAGAAATCTGTATCACTGCGTGCCCTTCATGAGTATAATTTTTCCTTTTCCACGTATTATTAATTGTATTTTTTTATCAAATGGAATAAAACTTTTTCCTACCTACACGCAACCGCCGTCGTCAACAAGTTACAATGAATGCAAGAAGTTTTGTCCAAAGCTGAATAAATTGCTATATATTTTTTTCAATTATGAGCTTTTGTTTGAAAATGTATTTATATCTTGTTTCCGTTCAGCAAGGTTCACTTTCAGAAACGCAGATTTAAAAGAAAAACTCATTTTAAAACATTGAGAAAATTTTACAAAAGGAATTTGCAATTCAGAAAATGCGGGTGATAAAATTCACTGTCGCATTCATCTAAAAATATTGTTACTTTTATTTTTAAGTTTTTTTGATGGAATCCGGATTCGAATACTACCAGTTCAAGACATTCACCGATGACTTTTCCAAAGTTATGTTCATAGGATTTGTACGATTATGCCGTAACGATAATTTATTCATTATCATTTTAAAGTTTAATGTTTGAGTTTTACATATGCTCTGGACAGTTAAACAAAGAACGTTCATACGAAGAACTCTGCCGTCTCACACGACAAAGACTGTCGTGGGACAATATACACATTTTCGTTGCAATTTGACGCTCAGCTAGGCGCTGCTCATGGGCGAAATTAAAGTAAACCAACCGAGGAGGGATACTCGATCAATGGTAACCGGACAAGAATCTATGAACGTTCGAGTTTGGAAATATTCAAGTGAGAAATTGGGAATATTCTACATATACGTTTCACGCGCTATATAGGTGTGTCCAGGACAGCAGAATGGCATTATTTTTCACTCCCCATATCAGTGTTCGACTTTTGATTACAGTGTGATAAATGCCATGCGATTTCGTATGATTTTAAAAGTGTTTTTCTAGGTATTGGTTAGTCGATTGAAAACCAATGAAAAACGTTGTTATATTTACACAGCTATCATTTATTATATTTTTTCACTCCACTTTATCAATAATCAAGAGACTGATATTGCAAGTGAAAAATGATGCCAGAATATCCTTCCCGAACGGCTGTTCTTTTGGTTTTCATATACAATATTACTTTAGTTGAAGCGATTAATACTAATTCTCGAGCAAAAACAAAACGTGGACCAAGCGGACCGTAACAAACACGACAGGAATAATATGCCGCATGACAGGAATATCATAAAGTCTTGCTGCTTCAGGAAATGCCTTGACAAGTCAGGACGTACCTTATTTTGGGACTCTGTCTGCGACATTAAACGAATCAACTTCCCGATTTATGATACTTACCTATTAGGAATAAAAGGAGTTGCAGCTTATGAAAGTTAACGTCACTTATCGGTAAATTAATCTGCCTAGCGATCTTTCATTTTGCTATATCCTCTTCTCCAACAAAACAAGTTTAATTAAAAAATAATAAAAACAATTATAAGTCGTGCATTTTGCATCGAGATCGAAACGAACCATCTTGAATGAGCCATCATTCGTTGAAATAATAAACATTTGAAAATCAAAAGAAGCTTGTCGTAGTTCGCCGCAGTGACAATCTAGAGTGGTGGGGTGGCCAAACCTTTTTATGTTTTTTTTTTATGTTAACCTGATCAATTAAGAAAATAAAATTAAAAAAATTTCATTGTTGAACATAATTTTCTGTGTGAAATAATTTTAGGAAACTCAGCATTAGTTTAAAGAAACTCAGTTTAGAAGTATTGAAGAAAAGCTGCTTTTACTGATTTCGAGGCCATTCATCCATCCATCCACCCATCAGCCCATGTAAGTCCACTGCTGGACATAGGCCTTTCCCAAATTTCGCCACTCATGGCGCTCCTCCGTCCTTCTCATCCAGCCGCCCGCCACACACAACGGCCTTCAGGTCCAGCGGGTACGAGGTCGGCCTGCACTACGCTTTGCTGTGCGATTGTACAAATTCGCTGTGATTTTTTGTAAGGACGGCGGGCCGGATTTAAAAGTCGCGGAAGCCGTAATGACTAACGAACGAAAAACACGTAATAATACTTTTTTGGCCTTAGATTAGATGAAACGAAAGTAATTAGCTTATTGTCTACCACCTTGCTACAATTTTATTATTTTGCAATCGTCATGCGCCAGCATAGCACTTATAAAAGTTTTCGCTACAAAGTTACTCGTATCCAACGAAATAAAAGCAAAAATATATTACATGTTTGGCAGGGGACCGAACTTCCAGCCTCCGATTTTAGAGCAGAAAAATTACCACTACACTAAGGGCCATCCGTGAATTTATGTAATAATTGGGTACCTTATATCCTTAAATTAGATACTAACCTTTTTCATTACTGTTTAACGCCAAGTAGGTTGTCCCGAAAATAATAGTTGGGCTTTATTTCTTGTAAACTCTTGGTGGAATCCTCTGCAAGCGACGGAAGAATTCGGTTTGCGACATATGCTGAGTCGAAGCTTTTTCTCTTTTCCGGAATGAATTAACTTTAATTATGTATTCCGTGTTACGTTAATTGTTTTATCTATAAAAGTTAGTTTGTTAAATTCATTTCGTATCGTTACTTCCTCATTGTATGTACGAGGGGTGGCTGAAAAGTAATCTACCTGACTATGAAAGAAAATACATGGATTAATAATTTATTTTTTATTTTTCAATATAGTCCCCTGCAACTGAAATGCACTTACGACATTTGTCAATAAGTGACAGCATACCATTAAAATAATAATTATTATTTTGTTCGTCAAAATAGTCATTCACAGCGTCCTTCATCTCTTCGTCTGTTGAAAATCTGCGCCCTCTCAAATTTTTCTTTAAATTTTTAAATAAGAAGTAGTCAGAGGGAGCCAGGTCTGGACTATAGGGTGGGTGGTTGATCTCTGTAAAGCCGTTTTTTGTCAGAGATGACCGCGCCTTAAAGGCCGTGTGCGCGGGTGCATTATCATGCAAAATCAAAACGCCTTTGCTAAGTTTGCCCCTCCTGTCTTCTTATATTTTTTTGCGTAGCTGGTCAAGTAAGTTCGCATAGTATTCAGCATTCATCGTGGTGTTTTTTGGCAGGTAATCTATCATAAGAATCCCCTCAACATCCCAAAAAATGGTTGCCATTAGTTTGCCCGCTGACAGCCGGACCTTAAACTTCCTTGGTGGTTTTTCCCCTTTAAATTTCCATTGCATCGATTCTTGTTTGCTTTCGGGATCCCACTGACGAATCCAAGTTTCATCACAGGTCACTATTCGCAAGATAGTTTCTTCCTCTTTATCCTTTACCAAGTCTAAAAATGACTGACAACATTCCACACGCCTTTGCTTATCAAACGGGGTCAACATTTTAGGCACCCAACGTGCGCTCACCTTGGACATTCCCAAATGTTCATGAATTATTTCATGAACTCGTTCCTTGCTAATGCCAACATCTCTAGCTATTTCCCACTGCTTAATTCGCCGATCGGCAAGGATCAGTTTCTTCACTTTTTCCACATTATCTGCGGTAACTGCAGAAATGGGCCTTCCACTACGGGGATCGTCTTCTAAGCTCACACGGCCTTGTTTAAACTGCTTTGACCAAAACTTTATTACAAATTCGGAAGGACATGAATCTCCGAACACCTTAAACATGCGCTCTCGGATCTGCGTCAGCGTATTCCCTTCTTTACCGAGGAATTTAATCACAGCGCGATACTCAATTTTATCCATTTTTAATTTTATTGCAACTTGATAAAAACGAAGACGCGCCAAAAAAAAATTGAACTCGTAGAAACAAATAAGTGTCATAATTTTTAAAAAAGGAATAAACAAAGAATACGAGAATATAGTGGCCAGTAACATTTTTTAAACTTTCTTTAACAAAGGAGATTTTATATCAGCCACCCCTCGTATGTTTGTGTTGTGTTGTGTTTTTGAGAATAAATGTTTTATCTATCTATCTATCTCAACTACAAATTACATGAGTAATAAAAATAAAAAATTTTCTCATTTTAAGAAAGTTCCAAGTGGTATGCAACTCTTTCTAACATAATTAAAACAGCACTAACATAATTCATACAAACATACACTTACATTTACAGTTACCCTGACATCCTACACTGTGCTGTAAATTTGTTAAAGCACCTATGTATTTTTCTTTTTTCTTTATACTTTGATTTATGTTATTAGTAATAATAATTTGTTAAAATAAATGTAAAATAAAATAAATACAACCTTGTCTGTGTAACACTGCTTATTTCAGCATGACGTTGGTTTTGTGTTGTGTTGCCTAGGGCTTTGACGAAGAGAATAAATATAAACGCAAGCAATGAATGGGATCGGTTCCAGCGTGTGTTTAAGGATTTGCATGTGTGAGTAGTGATAATAACGGTTTTCTAGGGGTACCGACTGACTGTACTATTATGTCGGTACTCATCTCCATTACCCAGAGGGCAATTCATTAGCCCGTACGGAAGAACCTGCTAAAAGAATCACAAACCGTGATTACGGCCATTGTTGCCGTTTCTCTACCAACCAAAAACATTCTTATCTTGGGTTGAGTACCGATAAAAGCTTTTTATTTCAGTCGTTTGAATAAATATTATCGCAAACTTAAAAGTATATGTAAATGTAAGAAACCAGCTCACTTTTTCAGGCTGAGACCCGACAGAGAAGGAAGAATTCGCTCCGAAAGAGAATACTTACAAAAACGGAACTTTTCTTTTAACAAAGGAGATACGTACCTGAAACAAAAACAAGTAATTAGAAAAGAGAAACAACCCCGCTTGCCTCATGTCATAAAATACATCGTCACGAAATGAATCCCGAAGGAGTGTCAGAGGTGTTTCCGATTAAGGACTGAGAAATACAAGTCACAGACTACACTCGTACACCCACCATGCACCGTTTTGCGATATAAATACATACAGAAGGCCAGCTCTATACAACCAGCGATTGCGGACGCACGCACTCATAGACGCGTATACGTACGACGATCTCGGTAGGATTCGGTCGAATGCCATTGCACGAGTCTACCGAGATGTCGTACGTACGCGTCAATGTGTGCGTGCGCCTGGAATCGCTGATTGTATGGAGCTGGCCTTCTGCATGTATTTATTTCGTGGTTTAGTGCCTTCCAAAGACACAGACCGAACACTTACGTGGTGCTATGGGATTTGAACCAGCGATCACCGGATTAACAGTCGAGTACACCAACCATTAAACCACAGGCAGTTTTCCCTCATTTCGGTACATTTAAAATAACGTACGAGTTAAAACTTTTCAGATTTAATTTGTGCCGTCTCTCATTTGTTCAAATAAAAGGAGAGAAGAAACTATGAAACCCGCGCGTTACCACAGTTATGGTAGACTTTAAATTACTTTGGAGAGTGTTACAAGAATAATTATCCTCCAGAAAACCCCAAAAATAAATGGGTACGCTGATATATTCCGGAAGTTATAATGATTTATTAGGTCATTTGAGCCAAGCTACGATTAAAGCGAAAGTTTGTGAATTTTTCATCACACAGAAAGGATATTTTTAATTTGCAGATTTCTTTGCTAAAATGAATCATCATAAAAATACATTCTTTAAAAAGCTAATTGCTGTAAGAGTTTTTAGGAGTCGATAGGATTCTGGGCTCTATATTTAGATAAGGGTTCAAATCCGACCACTCCACCATGCTTCACGAGTTTATTCGGAATTTAAAATGTTTGTGTAGATTTACTGACAATTAAGGAAAACACCGTAAACCTGCATATACTAAAAAGCGTGGGCGAGGTAGGGCGATAAGGCTGTCACATTGGGACGTTAAAATCGTCGGTGAAAAAAGAGTTTTAGACTGTGCTAGTGACCATCCACATAGAAATTGCTCTGAACGCCTTCGGGGATACAATTATGTTCTGAAGATATGTTTTTTTTGCTATACAACGTTTCTATCAATAAATAAGTTAATTAAATTTGAAGTGAAAATATATTTATTTTAAACGTGTTTCTTTTATTATAACATTATAACGTAACAATTATGCCTAACGTTCTTTCTATCTACTCCTCTCCGAACTCACATGGTCTAATATGTTCTTAAACTTTTTGTAGCCACGGACCACTTTCAGAATTTCAAAGATTCCACGAACCCCTGTCGAAGAAAATTTTATATTTTGGGAAATGAAAGTAAAGCATAATATTTAAAAATACTTTTATTGTTTAGTTTACATGAATACTTAATTTAATTGTATCAAAACTAAGTTAATAAAAAAGATGCTGTTATTTGGCCTCAGTATGATAAATATGTTAAGAGTGAACTGAGTGGCTATGGACACCTAGCACTCATGCCACGGACCCCAGTTTAAGAAACCCTGGTCTAACATGTCACAGTATATTGATCAATTAGGTGGTAGAGCTGATGCCGGGTTCGACTGTGGAGGTACCACCATCTATCTTACTCGCAAATCCTCTCGAAGTTATTCGGGGGAAAGTAAGAGAACAGCTCTCAGGCAAAACCAGGCGGCCCACCATTGCCTGGGACCGATGGATGACGGTATATCCATCCCCAAATGCCGGGCCTCATATAAAACAGACTGGTGACGGGCAGCGGCGTCACTGGTGCAAAGGGTTCGGCACCGCGCTCATCAACCCGCCTGCCCAGCGTGTGTGAGTATGCACATTTCGTCCAGGAGGACCACCAATAGTGGCAAAATCCTGGAAAAGCCTATATCCAGCAGTGGACGAAACAGGCTGATGGATGGAGTTCGAATTTGGCTATATCAACGAAAGTCCATATTTTTAAATATATGTATATAAAGTTAATTAATAGACAGATATATTTCGACAATTATTATTGTCGGCATCAGTGAAATACACATAAAAATATTATAGTAATATGTACATGACGTAAAATGTTCTAATGGTGTGGATGATTGACAGACAGAAAAATAAAAAAAAATAAAAAATAAAAATTGTTTGGGCTTTTTGTTGTGGAGATGCTAAAATAATTTATTTCTGTTTATTTAGACCTGGACCGTAATGGGCACCAAGCGACCATATATAGGACCCTTCCCATGTTTTGAGTAGAATGTCTGTGAGTGGTGGAGAGAATGATTTTATGATGCGTGCAGTGAAGCAGTTATTAAAAGTCAGGTTGTGAAGTCGTGTGTGGGTAGGGATGGGTAGAGTGTTGTTTGGGTTGGAGTCTGATGTGTGTCTGTGTTGGTTAAGTCTGATGTGAAGATTATTTTTGGTTTCGCCAATGTAAAATGCAGGACAGTGCTTGCATTCCAGAAGGTAGATGCAATTAGATGTTTTACAGGTGCTGTTGGGTTGGGCATGATAGGTATGTGATGTGTGGTGTGTCATAATGGTAGTATCTGTGTTGATGATGGCGCATGTTTTACAGCGTGGCCGTCGGCATGGTGTAGTGCCAGGTGATGTGATTGTGTTCTGAATGGCTGGTTGTTTCTTTGTCTTGGTGACAATGGATTTAATGTTGGGATTTTGTTTATAACTGATCTGGACGTTGTGAGGTAGAAGGTCTTTTGTATCATCGTTTTGTGTCAGGATGGGTTGAAAGTCTTTTATGAGTTTTTTAAGTTTGTAGCTTCCATGAAAATATGTGGTGATAAGGCGTGGTTGTGTGTTAGTGTTTTGTGTGTTTCTGTCGTTATGGTATCTGGGTCGATCGTAAATTTTAAAATACACACAGGCCTCCTAAATCGGAACTATCCAAATAACTTCCTCATCAAACATATTTACGATCGACCCAGATACCATAACGACAGAAACACACAAAACACTAACACACAACCACGCCTTATCACCACATATTTTCATGGAAGCTACAAACTTAAAAAACTCATAAAAGACTTTCAACCCATCCTGACACAAAACGATGATACAAAAGACCTTCTACCTCACAACGTCCAGATCAGTTATAAACAAAATCCCAACATTAAATCCATTGTCACCAAGACAAAGAAACAACCAGCCATTCAGAACACAATCACATCACCTGGCACTACACCATGCCGACGGCCACGCTGTAAAACATGCGCCATCATCAACACAGATACTACCATTATGACACACCACACATCACATACCTATCATGCCCAACCCAACAGCACCTGTAAAACATCTAATTGCATCTACCTTCTGGAATGCAAGCACTGTCCTGCATTTTACATTGGCGAAACCAAAAATAATCTTCACATCAGACTTAACCAACACAGACACACATCAGACTCCAACCCAAACAACACTCTACCCATCCCTACCCACACACGACTTCACAACCTGACTTTTAATAACTGCTTCACTGCACGCATCATAAAATCATTCTCTCCACCACTCACAGACATTCAACTCAAAACATGGGAAGGGTCCTATATATGGTCGCTTGGTGCCCATTACGGTCCAGGTCTAAATAAACAGAAATAAATTATTTTAGCATCTCCACAACAAAAAGCCCAAACAATTTTTATTTTTTATTTTTTTTTATTTTTCTGTCTGTCAATCATCCACACCATTAGAACATTTTACGTCATGTACATATTACTATAATATTTTTATGTGTATTTCACTGATGCCGACAATAATAATTGTCGAAATATATCTGTCTATTAAATAGCGTGTTTTTTGTATATATATATAAAATAAAATGATTATAAAAATGAAAGATCAAAGAGATCAATAAAAAAATATATGTTATTTGATATATAAAGTTAATTAATTTCACCAGCCACACGTAACTGCTGAGCCCGTTTGATGAGTAAATATTGTATAATTTAATTAAGATTCTTTATGCTCAGGCACATTCAACCATTCGCAACGAAAAGATGAAACTTTTGTTGAAGCAAAACAAGTTGTGTACTTGCAAATGTATACAATTGATTCTGAATAATGAACAAAATACCATCTCAAAAGCAGAATCGACTCACTTTTCGGTTTTACTGCCATTAAAATACGGGCGAAAAATGGCCTTGCGGTCTTCTCTCCAATGGTATAATCAACCGAAATGCTGCAAAGGATACGGCCCATTCGAAACCTGAGCATCTTATGGCTGCCTGTTTTATTACCTCAATTTACTGAGAAGATAAGGAGCCCTTACTTTTCTGATTTCCGAGGCTGATTTTGATGGCCACTGATTTTATTAGTTTTATTGCCTACGTCTCTCGGAGGAAAAGTTATTTCAATCTGAGGTCAGTTGTTGGAGATAATAGATCAACGCACACACTACTTCACAACCACACATTGAATAATATCTTCACCACACGGGACAGTAAATCTTTTTCACCACCAATCACAGATATCCAACTTAAGGTATGGGCAGGGTCGCTTGGTGCCTATTATTGTCCATGTAATGAAAATTTTTGAAAATCAAACGATAATTATTCAAAATGTTGACTTTAAAGTCAAACATGACGTGTTTAAACACATGTATTTAATTTAGTATGAGATTCACAAGGACGTCACTTCGAACATCTACTTTGAATAAAAAATTTTGCACTTACTAAGAAATAAATATTATTCAAGATAGTTTTATTACTTTGTTTGGTTAATAAACAGTTTCCTTTAATATCAGTACTAAGCTAAAATAACCTTTTAAAATAAGGAAACTAAAACCTTTCTACTAATTTCATACTAAATGTATGGGAGCGTTTAATGTCAAAATTTTGAATACTTTTCGTTCGATATTCAAAAAGTTATTGATTTCATTTTACTGATTAGGTAACGTACTTTCGATATCAGTTTAAATTTTCTTGATATCTGTAATAGTTACGGAATAATCGCCTGGTCCCACTTAACGATTACACCCTGTATAGGTATATCTGAATCTTTATTTTAATATCGCGTTGCTATGTGTCTATAAACATATATACTTATTAAATAAAACACATATAAGTAATTTTGTCATATACTGAGATATAAGAGACATAAATAACCAAAGAAAAGAAACGTAGACCTCGCTGACAGTGTCCAGACAGGTATGAAAAACCTGTCGGCCCTAGATTTCCACGGATGAGTTATTCCGTTTTTTTATATTGAGATATGGAACCCTAAAAAACTGCATATATATTATATCCGTTGTGTTATTTTCTACTTAAAACGATTTTGTCCGTCAAAACAGAACAGCCAGACAAAAATGGGAAAAATTGCAGTTTTAGCCTCAGTACAATACCTACCAATTTTAATCAATTAACCAATACCTAATATTTTTACTACTTTATTATAGTGTATATATATATATCTTTGAATCTACCTTTATAACTTGTGGTTGAACTTGTATATTTTAAAAATACCTAGCTTTTGTCCGCAGCTTCGCTCGCATGGTCGTGTTTTTCAATCTTATTATTATTTATTTATTATTCGCGCGTAAGACAAAAACTTCCATCGACTGTTTTCGGCTTAGTGGTTATTTAAACAATACCTATATATGTTGAACAGGAGCACTACGATGATAATTAAGAAAACCGCATCCAAATCCGTTTAATGGTTCTCTAGTTAAAACGGAACATACAACGAGACAGACAAAAATTAAAAATAGTTTTGATCTTATTAGAATATATTATAATACCCATTTCATTTAAAATTTCGCAAAAGTATTCAATATACGAGTAGAGACAAGACTTTTTACAGGTACTTTATTATTAGTACAGATATGGATAGCTTTAAACCAAATTAGCTTTACATAGTTCCAAACTTCTAATTCACGCACTCGTTTGCAAACGGAATTCTATGAAGTTGATATTTAACTTCGGAGTTACCTGAAATGTTGGGGAACTAAAACAAAGTTCTAAAATGGTAAATTGAATTTTAACATGAACCTATTCGTATGTGTTATGTATGTTCATAGAGTATTAAGTTTTGACGTAGGTGTTTATAAGTACAAGTACAGTGCAGAAGGCGAAACTGGAGAATAAAGAATATGCATGTAAATTTTTTAATGCACAAATCTTAATATATTATCAAATTAGGGTTATGAATAAGAATTTACAACTAAATTATCCATATTTCATAGTTATAAAATTAAAATTAGTTTCATAATAATCTTCAACAATTCAAACGGCTGCTATTTTAGCGCGCATCAAGTGACGTCACGTGATACTGCTCTTGCTTGCGGTGTATGGCAAGTGGCCGGTTTTTTCCATTATTTTTTATCAAAACAACCTATTACAAAATATTTAAGGGTTTTATTTTACATTTATTAATATTGAACTTAATATTTTATGATGAAATGTACTCACTTTGTCACAAAAGGCAGTAGCCAATGGTGACGCGTTTTGCATTTGCGTTTCATTTCATCAAAATGTTGTATTTTTTAAATGGAAATAATTATAAAACTATAAAATAAAATAGTTTCCCATGGTCATCATTAAATTCTACTAAGTAAATATTTAGAGTACAAAAAAAGCAATATTATACTTATTTAAGCGACATGTATATTCTCTATTGCGATTGTGTTCGTGCACACCATAGATATCCGTGGTGCACACCATTGACATTGTGGAAAAAACTCTTATAGCAGTACAAGCAAGGTCTATTTTTGAAAAATAATAGAAACATAAAGTATACATCGGAACAAAAGAAGAATAAGATAAAAGTCAAACCATTATTCTTTGAACACAGACTTTGTCTGGACTGTTATAAGAGTTGTTTTCCACAATGTCAATAGTCTGCACGCACACAATCGCAATTCTCCAGTCTCACCTTCTGCAGTATATCACGCCCGTTTTTAGGGTTCCGTACTTACAGGTCAAAGCGGAGCCAACTCTGCTGTATGTCCGTGAGTATGTCACGGGTCTCCAGCTTGTAAATGGAATGAGTTACTGACTTGAAAGGGTATCCGCCAAAATTGCCCCAGTCCCGGCGCAAAAGAATTGTATCTCAGATTTTAGATAATTATTAGTAGAAACAATATCAGGTGTCGTTATCTCCTGATTCAGTGGCTAACATGTTTTTTTTGCCCAGAGAAGTTTCATAGGCGCTACATGCAAACATGACACTTTTTAGGAAAAACTTCATTTTACTGCTCTAATTGACATTGAATTGGCAAAAAATGAATAAAACACATGATATAAACACATTATCACATATGTACAATAATGTACCTATACATATGGCATTTTTTTTGAAAAACTTCATTTTACTGTATTAATTCACTCATTAACAACGCAAACGTGTGGGTAATTGCAAAAAAAATAATATAGTAGGCACATATGCGTACACACTGATATGTATAGCCTGCATCAGAATTATATACATTTTGAAGTTATCTTTATTTTATAAGGAAAAGAATATGCGCATACCTGCCGCCTTTAGTAACCAGTGTTTAACCTTTCTCTATTATACTATTACAATAGGTCTTCATTATCGTTTCTCAGTATTCAATAAGGGCTTTTCCTAAAAACTGTCATGTTTGCATGTAGCGCCTATGAAACTTCTCTGGGCAAAATAACCATGTTAGCCACCGAATCAGGAAATAGTGACACTTGATATTGTTTCTACTAATAATTATCTAAAATCTGAGATACAATTCTTTTGCGCCGGGACTGGGGTTTTTTTCTATGGGATTTGGCGGAAACCCAAACGTTTTACGTAGAACTGAACTAAAACCGAATATTGAATTAAATTATTATTATTTTTTTATATGAAAAGGGAAAAGTTTTTTGATGTTTGCGTTTTTGCGCAACATGATTGGCCCCTAAAATCAATTCAAAACGCGTAAATCGACGAGCCAAAATCTGTTGCGCATTGACACGCGTGTGTATGACTGAAACAATGCAGACGCTTACAGTGAGCGCAGAGCGAGACAACAGTATGAATGTATATGTGTGCGTGAAGTGTTAGTGCAACGTGCGTTACCCACTAGCAGAGCTACTGAGATACATTCATGCAATTTACGAGCGTCCTTATCTATAGCAAATAAGGTCCCTTATTGCCAACTCACGACCTGCGTTTGTGTTATATCGTTGAACAACTAAACCAACTCTGACTTTCAACCTTGGCGCGTGCCGAATAGCAGAAGAAAGTTTAACGTAATTTATACTTTAAATTATTTTTTCTTGCTCGGAGGTTTTTTTGTAATTGATAGCATATGTGTGACGATATGAAGTTGACGGAGGACGAAGACTTTTTAAAAAGTTTTTGGATGCTGTGTGCGAGTCTCATAGTTTGATTAACCATGAAAAAATCCATAAATTAAAAAACTAGTAAATAATTATTCCTTAATTAAAATTACATACTGAATTAAGAACTAAGGTACCTACAAACCTGATATTGAATCTCGCAATTCCATCAACCAGGTACCTACTCGGATTTTTTAAAGTCATTATTATTTATAAAATAAATATTTACTGAATTAGGTACTAATTAATTAATTAGAACACTACCTAATCAAAAAAAATATAAGTTCTTTAGTACATATTTGCTTTCAATATAACAACTTTAAATAACTGTGAATAGCATGGCAAAAGTAGGTACGTACATATTATTTATTCAATAATTATAGGTCATTTTGAGCTGAAAAGCTTACAAACTGTGCGGGCTCAACACTTTCCGCAGGCTGAGTTGACCGGTACACAGATTTTGTTCACGTTAAATTCCCGAAAGAGCGAAAAAGGGAGGACACGAATTGTGCGGCCTCAACACCTACAGCGTTTTGCGTTTTTGGCTATATGCATTCGGGCCTGGCATCAGTTACAGTGAAGATGTGAAAGACCCTAAATATACCTCATAATTAAATTTCATGTTCATCTGTTTTTTTAAACATATTTATACTAAGTTATAGTAACAAAAAGAAATACGCTTTAACTAGGGAGCGTCTAATAAATCCGAACAAAACTTTTTCTGTAGTCTGCCGACCTCATGTTTTACGCCCTTTGTACACAGGCCGCGAAACGCACAATATATAATATTTTATATGGAAACAACAGCATACATATGTTGCATTTCGAAACTGTGATAAATCTGTTTAAATATATAAAACAATTTGAAACTGCGATAAATATAAAAACAATCGCGTATGTTGCATTTCGAACCTGCGATAAATCTGTCTATATATAATATATGAAAACAATCGCGTATGTTGCATTTCGAAACTCCGTTAAATCTGTATAAATATAATACACGAAAACAACAGCATATGTTGCATTTCGAAACTGAGTTAATACTGTCCATATATAAAAAAACAATTGCATATATTGCATTTCGAAACTGCGATAAATCTCCCGAAATATATAAAAACAATCGTGTATGTTGCATTTCGAAACTGCGGTATATCTAAACATATAAAAACAATCGCGAATGTTGCATTTCACTCTGTCAGTTTTCGCGTTTCGTTATCACTTCGCTACATTTTCGGGTTTCGCGGCGTCGTCGCAGAGTACAAAGGGCGTCATTACCTATTATGGTAACTTTGTTACTTGGTCAGTGAGGATTAAAAGTAGTGCTCAAAGCCCATATTCCATAAACTAACTAATACGTTTGAAGCTTGTGGTGAGATTGAAACTACGGAGACAGATGACATCATTAGTTTAGAATTACACATAAGTTGAAATGTGTAAGTTAGGGGCGCGTTCCGAAACTTGTAAGACTTCTGGCAGCTACCCAAACCGTACATTAAATCTTGACCGCATTAGCCGCGCACATGAACTACTAAGTGTTGACTTCACGAGCGGAGATGTTTGTCGGAGTGAAACTTGCACACCTCAATGGGTGACCCGGTCCTACGAGTTTTTATCGTAGATTTATAAAATTACTAGATCCGCCCACATTAATTCAACCTCTCCCCCGTAAAGCTTGGCCGTTGTTATATTAACATCCCTTAAGTTATAACCTATACGTTGACCAGGGTCAATATGACGATATATAAAAAAAACATACATCAGTTTCGTGGTTCTCGAGTTAAAACGGAACATACATACAGACACAACCTTTTTTTTTACATGGTAGTTTTGCCTTTTTTACAATATTAATAAATAACCAATTCAATTTAAAATGAAAAAAAAAAATCTATGTGCAGTAACAAAATAGATAGGTACAGAAGGCTGGCTCCCTACAACTAGCGATTTCGGGCGCACGCACACATAGACGTGTGCATACGACGATCTCGGTAGGATTCAGTCGAATGCCAGTACGACTAGTCACGAGTGCATGCGCTTTACGATACATGTGATGAGTAGGTATAATCAAGGTCAGCCATAGCTGGCGTTCTGTATCTATCTATTTTGTGGTACAGTCACGGCTTTTTTACTGAATTATTATTGGTAGTATATAGGTAGATATATTGTGAGATATATTTTAGGCCATATAGGCCCTGCGTCAGCCACACTTCACTGTAACTGATACTGGGCCCGAATGGCTCAAAATATATCTCACAATGTTTTTTTATTTTCATGTATTATTTGAAATTGTTTATACAAAATTATAATTCAAATACGAAAAAGTCGACAGTGCCGTGCCGTGATTTCTCTCCACCTCGTGAAGAAACCGCCCTGCATCATAGCATCTCGTCCTGTTCCAGCATGACGTCATCAGTAGCCGTACTGAGGGAGTGGTTACAGGCAGTTGATGCGCAGTAACAGTTCCGTTACCGACTTCCGTAGATTTTTGCGCTAAGTCCCTGGAAAGACTTGATTAACCCGCCTGCTGTCACTCTATTAGATTTTAGTCAAGTTCAAGTCCTAGGTCTTTATTTTTTATTTAATTATTGTTACATACACAAGCAGTATAACAATAGTAGGTAGGGTTTAAATCCGTGTGTTGTAACGTTACAGGTGCACACATATTTCAAAATCTATATTTAAATGATCCTTAATTTAAAAAAAAGTAACAAACTATAAGTAACAAATTATGACAATAATTCGGAAAAAGTAACTTAAGCATACAGTAACTCAACAGAACATGAGATCATTCATGACTTAAACACTCGAGTATCTTACATTTAAAACATGGAAGACTAACAAAATGTGTGTCCAAATCATCATCAACAGTAGATAATTTGTTATACGTTGTCATAATACGCGTTAGTGGCATAAATTTACCAAGATTGCTGTTAAACCGAGGCGTCGCAAACGGCTTACGATTTGACCGTATGGTGGTAGGGCGAGGGACAGAAATATTAATCTGACTTAGTGAATCGGGTGAGTTTATTATGCTGTTTGATATTTTGTATAGTACCGTCATATCTATTAATGTCCAACGATCCTCAAGAGAGGACAACTTAAAATGCTTTAACCGATCATTGTAACTACATTCAATTCAATTCAATTCAATTTATTTATTTCAGTTGTAACACAGCGCACAAAACACCAAAAACGTCACAAAGGTGGATCTCACAAAAACACAATACAAGTAAAAAAAAACACAGCAAATAATACAAGATATCGGTACATTATGAAATATAAGTATAGGTATATTATAATTTATCATTCATTCGTCGTTCTAGTATCCTCTTAAACGTATTCATCAAGCACGCTATCCCTGATACAAACAAGTCACACTGTGGTGCCTCGGTTAGCAGAGAGTTGAGCAGCGCCAGCGCACGCGGCACTGGTGATTCACCGTGTGAAACTGTGCGGGAGGCTGATGTCGCGAGAAGTTTGTGGTGGCGCGCTCGGGTGTAGTCGTGAGGTACAAACAACGTGACTATTTTACTAAGAAGATCCAGGCAGTCGATTTTCTGTCGAATCAAATTAATTGTAAATTTAATAAGGGTTAACGACCTTCTTAATTCAAGACAGTCGTAGCCTAACTGGCCCTCAAGAAATCGTGTAGGGTATAAAAAAGGGTAGAAAATGTATCGTCTTTTAAAGAGGCTTCTAAGAAATCTTTTTTGGACTTGTTCCAGCAAGAGAATGTATTTTTTCTCGTGTGGGTTCCAAACCACTGCATTCCTTTCAAGTATGCTACGGACTAGGGCAGCGTATAAGGTACGAATAGCTTGGATGGACAAAGGTTCAGTATTACGAAGTACAAACCCAAGCCTCTGGTACGCAGTAGCGGTTACCTTCTGCACGTGAGGGCAGAACGTGATCTCCGGGTCGAACAGTACGCCGAGGTCCCGCACCTCCATGACCCGCGTCACTGGTGCATCCCCGAGCATGTACTGGTGCTGCACGGGAAAATGGGACCTGTTGAAGCTCATAACCTCACACTTACTGTGATTAAAAAGAAGTTTATTATTAATACTCCACTGAAGCACTGCGTCAACATCAAGCTGTAACTCAGTACAGTCATTAGGTGAACTAATAATTTTAACTATCTTCACGTCGTCAGCAAACAACAGAACCCGGGAGTGTCGGACTACGTCAGCTAAGTCATTAATAAATAAAACAAACAGGAAAGGTCCTAAGTTTGATCCCTGACTAATTCCCGACCGCGTATGATAACTGTCAGATAGGTAAGGTCCGTACTTCACAAACTGTCTTCTACCTCCCAAGTAGCTTGATTGCCCAAGTAATCGATCCTTATATGCGAGGAACTTTGTAAATTTACGCTGTACTCTTTCAAGTCTATCAATATGAACTCTATAAGAAGGGCTCCAAACAGAAGAGGCGTATTCTAGGTGGCTTTGGATAAGTGCATTGAAGAGACAAATCATAGTGTCAGAACGGGTAATATAGGTCTTATAGACTTTCCATCTGGCGCGCTAACGCCAAGCGATAGAAAGATAAATTATGCTGAACATCTACTGTGAAATTGTGTAACGGGTTATGAATATATGTTACGAGTAAAAATGGTCTTTATCATTCATCACATCGTCTTGTTCTCGAAGTTTCTTTAAGTGCCGACAATGGCAAGTTTGAATCATATTTTGTATTGGCATTATTCATTTGCTTTGGGAACTCATGAGTATGAGATTATAAATAGATACACACACTAAACATAAAAAAAAAACTGGTCAGGTGCGAGTAGGTGTAGCGCCCTGAGGGTTTCGTAGCATTCCTATCCCATCCCACTAATAATAATATAATAATAATAATATTATTATAAATGCGAAAGTTTGGTTGGATGGATGGATGTTTGTTACTCTTTCACGCCGTAACTACTGAACCGATTGGGCTGAAATTTTACATGAATGTAGTTCTAGACCTAGAATAGGATATAGGCTACTTTTTATCCCATAAATCAGTTCCCATGGGATGAAAATGAGCTTTCAAATTTCAATAGAAAAGTGATTTCACGCCATGCTTCCGAAACCGATTAGGCTGAAATTTTGCATAAATATAGTTCTAGACTTTGAATAGGACAAAAACTACTTTTTCCCTTTGTTCCAATGGAAAAACTATAAAGCAGACAAACACAATGAGAAACAGAGGCGCATAACACACACATTTCACCAGCTGTGTTTACTGTAGGTAACAGTTTGAATAATATTGACTAATTTTATAGGAGTACACAAAAAACCAATTCAACGCGGGTGAAAGTAAGTTATATTAGGGCTTGCTCTTTGAGTAGAGAACCGAGAAATCAACTTTAAAATATTAAATTAACAAGGGCCCTTCCTATTTAATACTTTAAAAAGACAGCTAATACAAATACAAATACAAATACAAAAATCTTTATTGATCATTCAAAGCGGTTTACATAGCTGGGTTGGAGACTCCTTTTAAGTACCTAAATACTTGTATTAGGAGACCCCGCTCTTCCACACAGTTTTTAGTTTTTATATAAAGTTAACAATGACAAATAAAGACACAATGACAAGTGAAGATACAATGCAATTCAATTAAAGTAACTTGACTTATTCTATTATTTTGTAGTGAGTGTGAGGGTGCGTGTGTGTGAGGGTGTGTGAATGTGTGTGTGCGTGTGTGAGAGGGTGTGTGTGTTTGTGTGAATATTAGATTATTTATATGTATACAAATAACAATAAAACGATAATTATTTAACTATATATATATATATATATATATATATATATACTCTTTTTTATATATAAATACTTTTTTTTTATACAAATTCAAATTTGATTGATAAAATACCTAACCCACCATTCAACTTGTACATATCAGAAGCTTTTCTACCTCCTCATAATTTCAGCTAAGGTTGTCTTATAATGTTCCAATAGATTGTAACGTTTTATTTGCTGGATCTTTCGGTCAAGCAATTACGCCTGCATTTTTGACCGGCCAACATACGAAACAAAAGTGTAGCAATAAACGCTTTTTACATAAGCAAAGAGTAATGTATTTTTACCGCAACAGTTAAGTGCTTGTACGCCAGGGAAAGCCCCGAGCTAATTAAGCTGGATTAATCTACAGATCGTAATTATATTTATTTTTATAGATGAAATACTGAATAAGGAAATACTCATTTATTAATAAATAAAAATTTACACGTCAAAAGGGTAAAACGTACAATAAAAGAGGGAAGCAAAGCAATTGATCACTTACACCCGGGTTTAATAAATACTCTATATTCATCACTAATGCGAGGAAATTAAAAAAAAATACAAAAATATGTTTGCGACAACATTTTTAAACGGGTTGGGTGGTTACCCAAAATAAAAAAAATGAAGCCTTATAGGATCACTTTGTTGTCCGTCTGTCTGTCTATCCATCTGTTAAGACCCTTTTTCTCGGGCTCCGTTAGAGATAACAATTTAAAACTAACACCTCCTACAGAAGTCTGCGGCTTCATGGTGCTGTGAAAAGATCAGGCTTTTAACTCAACTTAAAAAAAATGTTTTGTCCTTTACACTACCAACTTCATACAAATTGGCTCACCATAAAACCACTTCAAAGAATTCTGTCTACAAGTAGGTTTTATAGCACACTCTACTCGTATATAAAAAAACTAAAAATTACCAATGTTTAATTATTAAAGGAGATATTAAAGACCAAATTAATTAGACCCCTTCGATACATAGAATTAAATGAATCTTAAGTGTTATGTTGGTCATTTTATGACTGCACGGGAAATAAGATTGTTTATTAAACGGCATGCATGAAACCTTCAAGACACGAGTCCTACTTGACCGGTTTATTTAGTTATTATAGACTCTAATGACATAAGAGTACTAAAGCGATTGATTGAGCTCAAAACATCTTCGAAATTATACAATTATTAAATTTAACATTTAAAACATTCATCACGTGACAAAATTTGACATATTTCTCAGTAATTTCTACAACATAATAACATTTACAATTATAATCGAGCTTTTAATAATGGAATAAAGAGACGCCAAAGGTTCTCAGAATTATTTGTTACCTTTACAAGTCACAAAGGCATTTTAATAAAGAAATCCACAAATTAACTAAATTCACTAGTGAAATTTTACACTCGTTTCTGTAGTCTTAATTTAAATGTACTTGTGAAAATTTATAAAGCAGGAGAAAATACTTGTAATATAAGACTTGTTGGTTTAAATATACAGGGCAATGATCTATATATCTATCGATAACTTAAGAGGGCTACAATTACTGGTGACCATCAAAGCTACAATTAAGGCGAGGTTATCCAGTAAAATCTGTCCTGCTCTGACGCTTTCATTTTTCATATGTTTATCCTGCTCAGCGGAAACGGGCCGCTCAGAAAACTCGCGGTTTTGAGATGTTTTTATTTATTATTTTGGAATAAGAGGGATGGGTTTTTAATATGATGGCCGTTTTATATCACATTTTTCACGATTTATTTTAGTAAGTACAAGTTTTATTGTCCAAAACTTAATAAAGCTAAAATGAAATGATATTTAGATCATAGTTTAGACCTATCTTTGCGATTTAATCGGATCGACGAAAATGTAAGCAATCGTGTATCGAACAACAGAAATAGTAAGATCAAAGAGTGAAATATGACAAATATTTTTTGCAAAATTTAATCGTCGCTTCTTATTGGTTTAAAATTAATTTTAATTGTCGGTTTAATCTTGATACGATTTGAATAAAAAAAAATATCCTTACTAACTACAAAATAATATCCAAAATTACGTACCATGATTAGAATTTTGAATTTTTTTAAGAACTTTAGATAAATACCAAGATAAGGTCCAAACTAAGACCAAGATCCCATTATTTAATTAAGTATGCAAAGAAATAACTTTATTAAACTTAGGCAAATTAGAGATATTATCACAATAAATGAGTTCCCTTGATTATTTTTGAAGAATTTTAGTTATGATAATTGTAATTAATTATTTAGGTATATTTTAGCGCGTTCGCAACATTCCCCGTCGAGCGACGGAGATATCAATATGGGACGAGTCGTGCGAGTGAGTGAGACGCACGCACCCGGGGTCAATAGCAGTAATTGTCGCCTTAAAAGTTACGCTCTTGTCGGTGCAGTAGCCGATAATCTTCTCTTTCTTCTGCTAATAATTTGACCTCATGATACGACATTTTCTACTTC
The DNA here is from genome assembly GCA_910592155.1 of Ypsolopha scabrella. Lineage (NCBI taxonomy): Eukaryota > Metazoa > Arthropoda > Insecta > Lepidoptera > Ypsolophidae > Ypsolopha > Ypsolopha scabrella. Next base: position 7,295,494 of record OU342968.1, on the reverse strand, counting down.
ATTTGAGAAAAGAATGTGCTTTTAGGCATAGTTTTTGATATAAACACAGGCCCATGATCAGAAGGGGTAAAAGAAGATAGAGCAGTTACATAAATGCGCAAGCGGAAGATTTGAGGAGGGCATGCCCCTGGGACATTAGGAATTGGAGAGCCGACCATCTGCCTGCAAGCGTCCCACCTTAACATCACACCATACATGAATGTGTTTGATCAAGTACGGTGACGTCATCGCATTGGCTTTGGAGTTCTGGGACATGTTTTCCTGTCACTGGAACCAGTGTTCCCACTATATCACGGCGCTGTCATCCGTTCCTTTCTCTATACAAGTGGGAATCCCTGTTCGTAGTTTGGAACCGTATGTAGAGGCGACGAGTTGAAAATTTGAAATACGGTGTTCGTACTAAAGTTTCTACTAAAGTCTAGAGTCTTAGTGAAAAGTTATTTTAGAGGTAAATCTTTTGCATGCATTTTATAGCGCCTACATTGGTTTCCTGTGATTAAAATATCTTGACGGATGTGTTATAATAATATAATAGTAATTTTATTTCAGACAGTATCAAGTCCATATACATACACAATGATATACAAAAAAAAAATACAAAATATCTTTATTGGTAAAACATAAATAGTTTACAATAATCGAGTTGTTGAAATCACCTTTTAAGCATACAATGCCTGTACCAGGTGACTCCGCTCTTCCATATCTTCACATAATTCACTGATTTTGAAAACAAGAATTTTTAAAAAGAAGTTTAATAATATCTATACTACATAAATATCTAAACTACTTAAAACTAATACTTGAATAAAACAGATCTAAAAACTAATACTTAATACTAAAAACCATTATATTACCATTCTACTATTAGAACAGGAATGGAGCATGAACGTCTCTTTTAGCATTTATATGAAATGACAGTTACCCATGGTAGGATGTGCAAAAAAACATTGCGATATTATAATGCAGAGAAAAAGTAACATAGTTATTTAAATTTAAACAATTTCTCGACACCAGTCTACGACGATTACTTTTAAATAAAATGACAATATATTTATCGAAAAACCAATCATTTTAGTAACCTACAAACTGAAATGCCAAATAGTGATAGATTTGGCAAATAAAATTGAAAGATTTATTTTTTATGAACCAGTTGAAAATGTATATAGCAAATAGTTCATTTATTTTTATTATTTATTTATTCGATGGGTATAATTAATTATTACTACTGTGCTAACGGTATTTGACATTCCCATTCTAAGTAAGCTTTCACTTGATCATTACCACGCCTGGTGGAAAGCGTTAATAAAAACTAAGATGAAGAGCGCTCGCCCAGAAAATAAGAGAGTGACCGTAGTTCAAGGGGCTTTCGCAAAATCTACGGAAGTCGGTAACGGGCGAATGACTGATACTACGCAGCTGCCCCTGGTACGGTTACTCATGACGTAACGGAACATGAAGAGTCACTTGGCGGCATGGTTTCGTCATGAGGGTGATGACAAGCTGCGTCCTTAGCCAGTATAGGTTCCTACTTCGTCTCTGCAGACACGGTCCGAATCGGGTGACCTTATGACTCTCAGTACTACAGAGACATAAATTGTTAGGATAGCTTTTTACAATCCGATAGTCGCCTTTTACAGCATCCACGAGAAAACATGGAGAAACAATAATCTTTTTAGATGACTTTCAATTTCTTTCATTCAATATAGCGGTTTTAAATACGAACCTTTCGGCGATGCACGTCGTGGCCGAATGTATAAAAAAAAACACATTTTAAATGCATAAAGGAGATATTTCATACAAAAAGCTTTATCCCCTATAAACGCTACACAACAAAAAGACACCGCGAAACATCCCTTAAAATGATTTTTTTGTGATATATTTTTACAATAGGAATATATTTTTTTATATTTAATGCGACTGATGCCGACCCCAAGAGGGCTCGAAATATAATTTTTAATTTAATTATGAGTTTCTTTTAATAAATATGAGGAAACTCCGTGATTGGCCACGTTTCTCCGCAGCTGCGTCAGTTACCAGTTCAAATATCATAGTTACATTCTCGTATAATTAATTTAATTAATAGAGGACAATAGTTAAAGAAATTTGATATCAAATTTTAGATAACTCTACAAATATAAGCTTTAAACTTAACAGGAAAAAATACTCGTTTGATTATAAATTTTTCGCGATATCGCTGGCACTCATCTTTATTTACCGCTGTTTTCTGTAGACTGAACCCCAGAAACACTATTAATTAAAACGTGAGGGCAAAAGAAAAGCTATTTTTAAATCCCTCACAGTCAACAGCTCAGAGGCAACGTTGGCAAACCAGCGGCCGATGCAACGTTGTCATATCGCACTTGATGAATTGCCCAAGAGATCTACTGCACTCTGCGTTCGAGTAATTAGTTTTTCATAGCAATTGGGCGACAGAGTGAAATGCTGATAGAACAAACTTGCAATAGGAAGTTAAAAAAAAAAAACAGCGATCCTGGCTTTTTTCGTATCTTTGAATCGGTTGCCAACTATGGTTGCTATTCACCAAAACCAGATAAAAATGAACTTCCAAAATAACCTTCAATAGGTATTGAACTATTTACGGATTGTGACGTCATTTCAATTGCGAACGTATCCTTAGTTAAGCGGATATGTATGTTTTCGACGATAGGCACTCGGTTTGGTAACTGATTTTACGATACAGAATCAGGGGCAGCTTAGAGCATTAAAGCAAATAACGCAAAACTTAAATAATTTAGTTGCTGTCAAAACCATAATTTATACACCTTACTTTACCATAATGAGAGTTAAATTACCTTGAAATATTAAAAGTGTTAACAGCGTTTATTTAAACATTTGCTGCTAGAGAATAAGTACATTGCAATTTTCATTTAAGATTATACAAAAAATGTATTGATGACTAAAATTAGTATTAAAGAAATGTGATATTATATAGTGTATCATAAAAGGCGAGGAAACAATTAGTTAGGTTTAAATGATCCTCGCTCAAATATTTTAGAAATACCGGAACATTTCAGTTGCAAAACAATTGCATTTCCCACCTCAGCCCAGTCGCTAGTTGTAACTTCATCGATAAGTTCCGTCAAACATGGAATTCTACCCTAGCTTTAGTAATTCGAGCCTTGCATACTCTCTACAAATGACTTTTAATTTCACTTCGATGTATCAGGTAAAGTTTATTGATGTTTGCTTCGCTTGGTTGAGCAGGAATGTGCGTTTCAAGGGCTTTCCCGTATTCATTAATAAGTTTTGCTCTGGTTCATGGTTGTTTTTTTCCTATAGAAATGGCGGGTTACTTACAAAGCTAAAACTAACATTTCTACGAATGGTTTCAAGCCATGAGTTTACGATCCATATCCAGTTCCCAATTGGCTTATTAGCTTATTAAATAGGAAGATGGATATAGATCGTTCACTCATGGTTATGATACCGATAAAAGGTTTTAATATATTTTTTAAACATAATCTATTTTCATACTCTGAAACTACCCGTTTTCATAATGTTTTCCCAAAAGCTAGACCATTATTTCCGGATGTGACATCTAAACTTATTGGTAGCAACGTATTGTTATCCAACTTTTATTTAATTCGATTAGTAGCTATTATAAGATTAAATTGAGAGCGGAAATAATAAGATCAGAATGACTACTTAACATTACATGACATCTGTATAACCTATTTAAATTTCTTTTCACCGCACTTCAAACGAAATGCGTTCCAAAACCATTCCAAAAGAAAATCTAGTATTCAACAGTGCAGTGCAGTAAATTCTCTTGCACCGAGTCTATTCAGTGCGGCAATTCATCATGCGGCCTGTTTGCTAACCGCTCCACGGAAACCACAGAAGACAAGTTGTCACGATCTTTTGGAAGGAAAATTGAAACCCGTATCGCCACGTAAATATTACTGTTCTATATTATTTGTTCGTGTATAATATTACTGAGTTAATATTTGTAAAGCATTAGATAGGGATTCCTAGTAAAATATAAGTGAGATACCCATGTTAGGTCGCGGAAACTGGATCCTTACCGACTCGGGAGTGTTGTCAATGTTTTATTAGGATTCCATAAACAAAGGGTAAATAAGGAACCTTTATGGTGAGACTGTGATGTCTGTATGTCAGTCGATGTGCATGTATGTCACAGTATTTATCAACCGTGATGTGGCACATAATAAAATAAAAAAATATCTGGAAATAACATGAAAATTTTATATAAAGTTAAAAATATAAAAATTAATGGCTTTTAAATTATTTAAGTATGCCAGTTTTCACTAACTTTATAAGACGAATAAGTCAGATTTCTAATATTTAAAAATCGTCTAGCACGATCGCATCCGCAATTTGCTACGGCGTAGCAAGTGCTACAATCCCATTGTTTTTCAGCTACTACGGCGTATAAAATACAAGTCAGGGGCAACATATGCACTTATTTTGAAATCGCGGCTACACTGATGGTTTTTTCATTTTTATGTTATTTTCTGCAACTGCTTTATACTAATATCAGTTATATTATGCAAAGTTTCAGACCTAATTTCAAGTATTCATTGAATGCTATCGGTTTATTGTACGGTTTGGAGGTAACTTTGTAATTATTTTCTATCGAAAAAATTTAATGGAATAAAGTTTTCACCATTGTATTGACATAGCATTAGTCCTCAACTTTACCATATATCAATTTCAGAGTGATTGTTGCAGTATTTGTTGGTATAAAGCAAGATCATGCGAAGCGAAGTGAGGTATTACACTCTTAAGCAAAGAGAATCATTGTTACACATTTGCCAGGAGGAATTCGTATTTTGAACGGGGTTTCAGACTGATCAGTAGAACATGTGGTTTTTATATGGTCCGTACCTCAAAATGAAAAAAACTGAACTCTTATAGTATCACTTTGTTGTCCATCTGTATGCCTGTCTGTCTGTCAAGACTCTTTTTCTCTGGCTCCGTTAGAGATTTCATTGAGTTGAAACTAATACCTCCTACAGAAGGCTACGGCCCTATAGTGTATTTGTTACCCTTAACTGCTAGAGGAATAAGTATGTGTTTTAAATCGCATGTACGGAATCCCTACTTCCACTTGACTAGTTATTTAGCATGACACTCAAACACTTTTTGAGTCAAAATTATAACTCGTATCTGGCTTCGGAAGGCATGTAATTTGTGAGTCCATATTAGTGCCCAAAGTGCAGCGATAGTGCTCACCACCGATTACACGGGGACGCAATAATCGTGAACGAGTGTGGACTATGACTTACATTTCACAATCCATACTTGAAAAAACTTCTGATATACCCCATCTCAGGGATTCGTGTATTAACGTATCTATTTATTGGAGTTGATGCTTGTGATTGTTGGCACTTGGTGGAACTTTTGATACATTTTTGATTGAAAAACACTTGTACTTGTCCACTTATTTACATTATTTCCCTTACCGGTTTCGCTGTTATAGCATTATCAAAGGTTTAAAAAAAAATACCTTAAAAAAACCTTTTATAATGCTATAACAGCGAAACCTATAAGGGAAATAATATAAATAAGTGTACAAGTACAAGTGTTTTTCAATCAAAAATGTATCTATTTATTACTCAAAGTTTTACTCAGAGTTGTGCTCTTTGAGAAAAGTTTATTTCTTGATAACACAATGTTTCTCGATAAAAGAGGCATACTAAATATTTAAAAAACGGATAGGACTCACTTTTTTAACTGTGCGAGGAGGCACAGGTCGAGCTTTCTATGAGATTATGACTCATCATCATCAGGACTCTTTGGGAGTACTTTTGCCAACGGCGGTCAGTCAAGTACTAAGCTTCCTCCCCTCTCTCGTCGCCGCTCGCCTTTCCGCTCTTCGGCTGCGTTCAGTGGTTTCCGGTATCGAAGCCAGACTCGACCGGACATTCGATAAAGTTTTCACTACTACTTCCGGGTCACGTGTTTCACTAGGTCCAGTCACACAGACGGCACTGATAATGTCCTCAACCACTCGCACAGTTAAAAAAGTGAGTCCTATCTGTTTTTTAAATATTTATGATGTCAACTCACTCTAATTTTAATGAAAGAGGCATACATTTCCAGAGCATTTCAAATGAAATAGAATCCAAAATCATACATACCAATTCAATCCAGTCTAGTGTAATAAACAAGGCTATTTATTTATATGAAGACACTGACAATAATTCCTCTGTCGGAGAGTATTTGCGTTGAAACGAATACAGTTGAAATTTAATCTAATTGTAAAATTTCTTCTCAAAGGAATTTTTCTCAACGGTATTCTATATTAATTAAGAGTGCAACGGGATAGAAAATCAGAAAAATATCTTTGAGAAAATGATAATAATTTATTTTTCTATCTTGTAATGTATTCTAATATTACTTTGAGTTTGCAAAGAGATGGATATCGTAATAAATAAATATTATAAAATTTCGACGGACGAAATTAGTTTTTGCCTTTGAGTACATTTTTTGCACATACTGTTTTAATCTTATAGCTAAAACCAATGAATGAAAATAATGTATTTTCAGCAAAACCCGTTTTTTATGATATCATGGTAACTTTAAAATAATTGAATATTAAACAGTCATGAATTTTGGTATTTTACAAATCAAAATCTTCACTCATTTCTTCAGAATATCAAATTATTTTAAAGGTATAATTATAATTATTTTTTGTGATTTTGATCTTAATCATGTTTTTCTACATTCCCAGTTCACATTGCAAAGTTTCATCGACAGCAAAAACATTTTTGGTCAAGGTAATCTTTTAGTTTACTGAAACGAAACCTGGATTTGGGACGCTCCAGATTCTAAAAGCAAGTTGTTTTATTAGCCTTTTCGAGACGTATCTCCTTAATCCAAGTCGATTTGCTTATTTAGAAGACCTTGGAGGTCTGGACAAATTCCACCAGTTGTTTATGGACGGATGGTATTGGGGGCTATTAGTTCTTTGCCTTTATTACTAACGGCATCAATTTATTTTGTCGTTTCTCGTAGAATTTTGCTGTTTTTCTACTTCTCTCTTATTTAAACCCAATACATTATACTGAAGAAAACCCAAGCCAAAGTATTCGGCATATTAGGGATTGTAAGATTCAATTGATGAATATTAAAGAAGGAAAAGATGTGTCAGGATCGTAGCTTATGGCGATCTGTAGTTTCTGTATACCAGACAGGGTTATAGCTAGCCTTTCGCCCGCGTTTATTCAATCTCTGCCCCGTTTTCGGCTGGGGCGCTATTTTATTAACACACAGGCTACATGTTTACCAGGGACACAACGATGATTATAAATAAAAGTAAACCCCATCCAAATCCAGTGAGTGGTTCTCGAGTTAAAATGGAACATACATACAGACAGACAGAAAGATAGAAAGACAGACTGACAGAAATTCTAAAAATGGTAGTTTTGGCTTCAGTAGAAGAATAAAAATCCATTTCATAAAAATAAAAAATATATATTGAAAACACAGACATGACTTTTTACTACCTATACTAGTTACTTTACTATAGTAAAGATGATAAGAATGTAAGTAAATTGTAAGTATTTATTTTATTGAACCTCTATATTACGCCTCTTTCGTCTAGTGGTTCTAAAGTCTAGACCACTAATCTGGAGGTCGTGGGTTCCTATCCTATAGGAGCACATTTGTGTGTAGTCTGCGTGCTTTGGAAGACACGTTAAGTTGTAGGCCTATATTTGTGTTTCAAGATGAGGCTCACCACACATTACGCTGGGACGTACTCGTAATAACCGCCGGTGAACAGTGAGTGTACGTCTGTGGACTGTGACTTGAATAGTGTTGTAACGACGTTCTTCTTTATCTGCGAGAGCTCATGTGTAAAAAATCGTTTTTAAGCGACAGCATCACCGTGGACAATAAAATACTCATAATAAATACACCTACGTTAAAGCCTCGTTTAGAAATCGTGACAAAAGGAAATATCAGTTGATTTATTTCCCTTGTTAACGTCAACGCGATTTTTGTCCTTTCACTTCAGAATCTAACTGAGATAAAACATGAATAGAAGTAATCTTAGAACCTTGTAACAAAGGCGAGTTTGCATCATTACATTGTTCTATTTACCAGGGGCAGAGAATTTATCAGTGATGGATGGAAAGCTTTGTAATGGATATCTCCAATCCCTAATGGTTTTGCTATTAGCTTTGAAATCATTATAAATGATCGATTGTTGATTTTATTCATAAACAAAAGTTTCGGTTACATTTTATTATTCATCGTTAAATAAAAATATAAAAAACAATACAGAAAACTAATTTATGTAAGTATACCATGTATGTTATGTACTTATTTACTTTAAACATACCCATATCAAACTGAACAGCTTTTCTATTTTTGTGCAAAAGAAAATAAAACACATTTCCTTGCTATGTTGTTACATTAAATGGGCTTACACAGCCACAGAAAGCATCGGTAAGGCTTAGGATGAAGCGCGCTCACCTAGAAACTTGGAGATAGACAGCAGGCAAGGCGTTACTTATTCTTTTCAGGCACTTAAATCTACGGAAGTCGGTAATGACTGTTGGTACGCAACTGTGTACACAAGTGATCACGCTCGCGGTACGGCTACTCATGACGTCATCCCGGAACACGACAAGTCGCTTGGCGGCGTGGTTCATCATTTGAGTAATACACCATTAAATAGGTGCGGACGTCGTCTTTGTAGACGGGGCCAAGATCAGACGACCTTGGGACCTTCAATACTACAGAGACATAGATTGTTGGCATACTTTTTTATAATCTCCTTTTGTGACATCCATTAATTTAAAATATCTACAGTGAATGCGGGTACCTTCCTTTGGGAAAGTTGTTCCGTATGATCAATATAGTGTGAGGCACGTTGTGGTAACAAAAACATAGAATTTAAAAGGGATATAATTATCTCCTAAATTAGCAACTCAACGTGTGTCAGTAAAATATCGACAGAAATGATATTGAAATAACAATCATAACAGCGTGCACTGCAAAGTAGCTGTTACGACGTCGCTGCGACTCTGAATAACGCAAAATAGGAGAAAATAATACTTTTCACATGGACGCGATAGAATATTTCCACCGTCTATTTTACTAAGCTTTACTCACATTTTAAAACAAATTCTATTAAATTCAATCGAGTAGTTCCTGAGTTAACCCATTTTTTTATTCAGAATGCATCGTATATTTTCAAGGTTATAGTTTTATTAGCAAACAGAGTCTCGGTGACCATCGATTGGGACGGCCAAGTCTGCGTGGGAGCATTCGATGGGATGCATCTTGGAACTGTACTTCGTTTCTTGCTAGCTTACCGTGTCATGTACAAAGTGTAGTGAAATAATATTGCCAAGTAATAAAATTACTACAGTGAAATAATCTTGGTGAATGCTAATTAATATTGTGAAGAATGAGACTGAGTTCCTCTTTGCTTGATTTTCTACGCTAGACCCACAATATCTAACGGCCAGGCTTACCCAAAGATACACGTGCAAATGGAAAAAAAAGTTGCTTCAAGAAACTATCTATCTATCTTTGTACGACCAAATTGTATTTTCATTAGCGCGGATAATACTTAAATTTTGAAAATTAATAATTAATAACTTTATTATTAGTACAGATTTAAGGTCCGAGAATGAATTAGATTCTCGTGGCCTTACATCCGACTGAGCAATCGCGGCTGTTATCTATACATACCAATAAAGCTTAAGAGGCGGATCACACTTTTTAAGGCAGACATCTAAAATTTCCAGCGCCTAATTTTTCATCTTAGGAACATCTTGTTTACAGAAAAACAATCACATTGTTTCTCCAGTTAACTACGATGTTTTGTATTGAATAAAGCATAGCGAAATTCCAAGAAAATTACGATCCACAAAGGCTAATTTATTTTAATCCTGTGGAATGGCTCTTAAGCTATACAGGATGTAAGGAAAAGTACTCCGATCCTTTCAAGCACGTTTAAGATATACCAAAACAATTTACTTATTAGATATATGTGACTGGTAATGAAGCCAAAAATACCTTTCAGTTCTTCTTACAAAAAAAGTCTTAACATAGACCATTCTGGCAGCTCTTATTTACGCAATAAATACGCAATCAACTTGTTACACTTTCTTGAACAAAATCAAAGTTTGTATGTAGTGGATACCTACCTAATCAGTCACATTTTTCAAAAAACCAAGCGTTAGAAAAAAAATTACCCTCGATGTCGGGGGTGTTTCCAAATATGGACTGTGAAAATCAAGTCATATTTTACCAACGATTATTAAGTCTCAGCGTGATGGATGGTGAGTTATATTTAAAACCATTGAATACTTAAAATTTTATTATTTTATTTGATACAACTCATTATCATGAAGAACATGAAAATATCTCATTTTATTTTTGAGAAAAGCATTATTCTTGCTTCGACCATGAACTAGCAATCCTGGTTCTAGCAGAAATGTACTATTATGGCCTTACCCGACCATAGTTTATTGTTAATTACCTACGCTTTTCTAGCAGTTGTGTTATTTTACGAATTAATGTGTGAATGATCCAGCACAACTATAAACACGCTTTAAAGTTGTTGTCCACGAACATTTACAACGAAATGCATAAAATAACACAACTTTGCTAGAAAAGCTTAATCCCACTATCCCATCCCACTAATCCCATCCAACTAATATTATAAATGCGAAAGTATGGATGGATGGATGGATGTTTGTTACTCTTTCACGCCGTAACTACTGAATCGATTAGGCTGAAATTTTACATGAATGTAGTTCTAGACCTGGAATAGGACATAGGCTACTTTTTATGGGATGTAAATGAGCTTTCAAATTTCTATAGAAAAGTGATGTGTCACCCTTTCACGCCATGCTTACGAAACCGATTAGCCTGAAATTTTTAATTCTAGACTTTGAATGGGACAAAAACTACTTTTTCCGTTTGTTCCCATGGAAAAACTATAACAGAGACACACAAAATGGCAAACAGAGGTGCATAGAACACACATTTCATCAGCTGTCTTTTCTGTAGGTAACAGCCCGAATACATATATTGACTGATTTTATAGGAGTACACAAAAACTAATTCAACGCGGGTGAAACCGCGGGCAAAAGCTAGTTATCAATAAACTATTGTGGTGTACTGCCATTAATCACATTTATTTGATAATTTTTATGTGCTAGATATATTTCATTTTTTTATTATTAATTGTATAATTAAATAACAAGGCTCAAAAAGAGTAAAATATATTTTTATTCATATTTGTTTAACACATTTTATTCAAAAACCAGAAGAACAATCATAACTTGTGCGTTTTGGAACTAAACCCGTCTTTCGTCGATAACCATAGAAGGTGGACCAAGAAACCCTAGCCCTGATGGATCGGAAGGTCTTTGGAGATCGTGATTGATGGCATTTTGCTTTCATCTGAAGGAAAAACTTTCATATGGACAGTTTTCATGTAATGGATCACTCGTGATGATGGCCAGTCTATTATATCCTTCCCCAGGAGATCACAGACAAATGGACAAACATCACTCTTTTTATCTGACTATTTATCTTTCATAGTAACGCAATGTGAAATATAATATTTTCTTTTTTTTAGGGTTGAATACGTCAAAATGACAGAACGGTGACACTTGACTGGTTTTTTCTGACAGATTGTTGTTATGCTTACATCGGCAAAAAACGGGGTTTTGTCAATGTAGATCTGCATGGAGAGTTATATTATAATCATATTTTACCTAAATAACATCCAAACATATGAAATACATACATTATTTTCCGCTTAGATAAACAGCAAATATACTCCAGGCAAATTAAAAATTGACCCGTACATTTGAAACCTCAAGCTAAAAATTGGTGGAAATGATTAAGAATAGTGTTCTGATCCCCAAACTTCCAAAAAAATCAATCTTGGGTAAAATTCGCCATCTCGAAAAAACCGCCGTCATATTGGATTTGTCGAATTTTAAGCATAGCAGCTGAACCAAACGTCTGATTGTATTCATTTTTGCGCCAAATTACTAAATTCCGTTACAAATTAATAATTACATACCAATTTTGGTGCTTAAAAATAATAATATTTATTCAAATGCGACACACAAAAGTTCCAAAATTAAAAAACAAATTTAAAAGTTAGGTAGATTTCTCACTGGAGCTTGACTGGGTGTTCACTGACGTTGTTAGTGCGCTCTAGCAATTTCGTAAGACAAGACATCTTAAAAGGGACAATTTCGGAAGAAAAGTGACGGTTTTTCCATAACACTTAAGTGATTGGCTTGTTTAACCATTTTTAATTAAAATTTGAATAAAATAGTAATTTTGAAAGCTTAAAAGTAACTTTTTACTGTAGATAAAGCATGATCTGAAAAAAGAAAACCTTCTCTAGCGTCGATTTAAAAAAGTAAAAAGGCTTCTAAAAAGGTCATTTACTGTTTTTTTGCCAACATGTCGGCAAACAGTTTCAAGTCGTCATCGATATCTGAGTCAACGTACGATTTCTGCAGCCATGTCCTGCGCGCTATCTACCTATATACTGCAATTGTGAAGACTGCTGTCCAAGCTGCTAACAATGGTGTGGCGTCAGTAATAATAGGCAAGGACACTTATCTTCTCGTCCTATCGCTACATCGAGCCCAGGAACCAACGCTAAATGCTGATGCAGGGAAGAAAGAATGCAGAAGCCCGTGTCTTCAGTAGTGAACACCTAATTACGGCTCCAGGAGATCTCGACAACTACCTCTTGTTTTTCCATGGAGCAACTAGACGTGATACCACTTTTGCTCCGTACAGAAAAGGAAAAAAGGGCTCTTTCAAGAAGTTCAAGCGAGAAGCTTGTTTAAGAAAGACAGTGTTGGTCTTCAATGTATCAGATGCTACACACCAGGTTATTGCAGCTGCAGGCGAACGTTTTCTTCTTGCATTGTAAGGCTGTGAAGATTATATATTTAAGTTATCTTCAACTTAAATAGCGTCAGACATCGGCTCTACCAGAGGACAGTTGCCAAGCAGTCCGTCAAAACAACGTTTGTCGTAGCTACACTTCCCCATATATCTGCAGCGACCAAACAATATTCATACTGAGTTTACCACCAGGTAAGGAACAAATCATCTTACTATTATTTAGTTGCAACTGGAGGCTTAAAACTAATATTGCCTTATATATTTTGTCTATGCTTATATGTACACTAATATATAAGTATAATAATAATGTATTAGTTCAAGTTTGGATGGGAAATCGCCTACCGGAGGTAGAGTGGGAATGGGTGGTGCATGCAGGTCAGCTGAAACCAATTCCAACTAAAGAAGAACCAGCACCGGAGCGGGTACTCAACATCATATCCTGCAACTGTAAATTTGGGTGCAGAAAAAATAGTTTTTCATGGAAAGTATGTACGGCTACTGCGCAGGACATGGCTGCAAAAATCATACGGACTACGGTGACTCAGATATTGATCACGACTTTGGACTTTCGGCCGACGTGTTCGCATAGAAACGGTAAATGACTACAAATTTTAAAAAACAATTTTTACTTTTTTTAATTGACGCTAAAGTAGGTTTTCTATTTTCAGATCAAAGTTACTTTTAAGCTTCCAAAAGTACCATTTTATTCAAATTTTAATTTAAAGTGATCAAACAAGCCAATCATTTAAGTGTTGTCGAAAAACCGTAATTTTTCTTCCGAAATCGTTTCTTTTACTTTTCAGATGTATTGTCTTCTGAAATTATTAGAGCGCATTTCAATAACTATCAGTGAACAGCCAGTCAAGATCCAGTGATAACCAGTTATTAAAATTTTAGAGCAACTTTTGTTTGTCGCATTTGAATAAATATTATTATTTTTTAAGCACCAAAATTTGTACATGATTATTAATTTGTAACTGAATTATTTAATTTGGCGCAACAATTAATACAATCAGACGTTCGGTTCAGCCGCTATGCCTTAATTTCGACAAATCCAATATGACGGCGGTTTTTTCAAGATGGCGGATGTTCCCCAAGATGGATTTTTGGGAAGTTTGGGATATCAATCAGAACACTTTTCTTCATCATTTCCCCGAATTTTCAGCTTGAAGTTTCAAATGTTTGGGTTTAAGCACTTTTTGCCTGGAGTAATAACCAAATTGTTGATATATTTTATAAACGCAAACAGTACTTAAACAACATGTTCCAATAAATCATATCGAATATGTACGTACACGTTTATAACAAATAATTAACATGAAAAATTCTATCACCTTCCCATACAGATTTTTAGCCCGTATTTGGAACGACTATTTTTTTTATGCAATCTAATTTGAACATGCATCAAAAGTTTATATAATACAATAGCCTTTCGCCCGCGACTCCGCCCGCGTTTATTAAATCTCTGCCCCGTTTTCAGCTTGGGCGTTATTTTATTAACACCCGGTCAGGGTCACTACGATGATAATGGTAGTTTTGGCGTCAGTACACGACAAAAAATTCATTACATTTAAAAATTTGAAAAAATATACAGTTTACTGTAATGTAGGTACGCAAGAATTAGGTCTTATACCTAATTAGATTAAAGAACCTTTTGGGCTTGTTATTAGTTGCCTATCGGTAATCTTTATGAATATTTATACGTCGTATTGAAAGATTTATCGAGATATTCTAAAAAGGTGGTAGAGCTGATGCCGGGCTCGACTGTGGAGGTACCACCATCTTACTCGCAAATCCTCCCGAAGTTATTTGGGGGAGAGTAAGAGAACAGCTCTCAGGCAAAACCAGGCAGCCCACCATTGCCTGGGACCGATGGATGGCGGTATATCCATCCCCAATTGCCGAGCCTTATGTAAAACAGACCGGTGACGGGCAGCGGCGTCACTGGTGCAAGGGTTTCGGCACCGCTTACCAACCCGCCTGCCCAGCGTGTGTGAGTATGGGCATTTCTTCCAGGAGAACGCCAAGAGTGGCAAAATCCTGGAAAGGCCTATGTCCAGCAGTGGACGAAACAGGCTGATGGATGGATGGATGGATTCTAAAAACGAAATAATGTCTATAAAACACAAAGAACGAGCATGTTCTGGACCAGATTCCCATTGTGAGTGTCCCCTTCAATGTACTGAATGATCTGTAAAAGTGTAGGATATCTGAATAGATAGTAAAAGTTTAAAGAAGTTGTTTTTTATAAAGTATGCCGGTACTACAGTACAGACACGACTTTATTATCAGTATATATAGTTTGCTTCGTATCTGTTATAAAAGGACTAAATTATGTGTGGAACTACGGTGAGAAGAATTACTTAACCTACCTACAAAGTTGTGTTTTCACATACCAAGATTAGGTTCTCACAAACTCCCTCGCACGGCTTTGAAAAGTGGCGAGGTCGGCTAGTCAATCAACAATTCAAGTTACTACACAAGAAGGCTTTCTGTTAGATGAAAGTATGTAACGGTTCACTGCTTATTTGTCCTTGTCGTTTTAAGGTAAACAAGTCTGTAGGAACATGGCTTGTATTTCGGAATGAATCATTACCACCTCTATAAATTAATTTCAGGGGGGATCCCATATATGAAAACAGAACCGAAAAAAAAATCTTATCCCTATATATTTTTTTAAACTCCAAAATAAAGGAAATGTGGGGCCATCAAAGTTGTTTAAGAATATTTTAGGAATATGAAGTTTTCTGTATATTATGTTCCATATACTGTATTCAAACAACAAATACCGAAAACGCCGATTTTTAATATAGGTTTAGGTTTACCTACCCGCGTACTCGACAAACTTAATGTTGCAGTTTTGGTTCATACATTTTGTAGGTAATGATAAGTTTGTAATTTTTATTCAAATCATTTTAACTTATTTTAATGGTACGAAACCCCCAGGGCGCAAGTCCGACTCGCACTAGACCGGTTTCTTATTTAGTAATGTTTGACGGCAGGGTACTATAGTGTCACTTGCAAACTATTCAGCTCAACACAGGCCTATGCTTCTATCATTTGTTTTTTTTTTTCGCCTCGGCTTTGAATTCCTCACTAAAAAGGGATTATAAAATTCCCTTTGAATCTATGCAGTAGCTCTGAATTTCTACAACTTGTAACATCGTTGGATGAAGTTCAAAGTTCATTTTGTATGCAACAAATATTTTACTACGTTCATGTCGACCATTAAAGTAGCAAGAATGCGCCAAGGCACGTTTTCCGATAACTAATGGAGAAGGGTGTTTGTTTGTTTATGAAAGTTGAGTGTTTTCGTATGCGGTGTAATAATGTTTTGTTAAGATTCAATCTTGTTTCAAATTATGAGAAAAGTGAAAAATAACTGATTTATATATCTGAAACAAATGATAATAACTAAAATGTTTTTAGTATTTTGTGTATTTTAAGGGTTCCGTACCAAAGAGTAACCAACGGGACCCTATTACTAAGACTCCGCTGTCCGTCCGTCCGTCAGTCCGTCTGTCACCAGGCTGTATCTCATGAACCGTGATAGTTAGACAGTTGAAATTTTCACAGATGATGTATTTCTTTTGCCGCTGTAACAAAAAAATTTAAAACCGGCCAAGTGCGAGTCGGACCTGCGCACTCACATACAACAGATATGATTTTTTTGCCGTTTTTATAGATAATTGTTTTTTGTTAACTTAAGCAAAGACATATTCAGTAAAATGCGCTATATTTGGACCCCGCCATTCGCCTGATGACGGCCCCACTGAGGGGTCGAAATATAGCGCATTTTATCGAATATTTCTTTGCTTTTGTTATTAAAAAAACACACAACCTACTAAAAATTAAAAGCCTAGTTTTTAAGAAAATATATTCATTAACATATTATAAATTTATGTTTATGATACACCCAAATTCTAATATTTGTTTAGAAAGAGAGAATGTTTAAAATAAATAAATATTGTGCCCTAATTTTACGAGGTAATATAATCTTGTTTTTTGATCATTACATCATCATCATACCGTGAAACTACTCCGAAATCGCGAAAAAACAAATGAGCCTTTTTAAACGTTTCGGCCGAGTAAATATTGCACTTTTATCAGTGGCGTGCATTGAACTTTTTGCTGGAAAAGCAACAAGAAGGTCAAGTTTGACGATAAAAATAATGAAAAAAATTAAAAACCCATTAAAAAAAAAACTTTTTTGTATGAAATCATATTGTGCCTACCTGGCGTCATACAAATAATGATTTTTCAAAGTGACATTGAAATTTTTTCATATTTTTTAACCTTCTCATTGCATTTCCAGCAAAAAGTTCAATGCTCGCCACTGTTTTGTATCGTTTCGATTAGTTTTCAGATTTTTCCCTATAGGTAGGTCTACTTGTAGTATTAGACGGTATTACTTGATTAATTTACTAGTTCTAGGTCAACGGAAAATACCTTATAAATTTTGATTCCCCGATAAATTTTGAGTGTCGAAATATACGTTTTTTGCGACATAAACAGCCGTATCTTAGGAGTTTTATTTTTCACAGCTTCAAGGGATTGTAGACCGGAGTATATGGTTTTAATTTCAACTTGATACTTCCAAGCGTTCCCGAGGTAAAGGGTCTTGACGGACGGACGGACGGACGGACGGACAGACAGACGGACAACAAAGTAACAAAGTCCTCTTGAGATACAGAACCCTAAAAATCCAAATATGAGTCTGCTAACACAACATAAGCCTAACATTTGTACATAGTATCCATTTTAGATGCTATTAGGATAGGACCTTGTCATACATAGGTAACACTAAAAGTTTCCGGAACTGGCCACTTACATAAACAATATTTAAAAATTTATTGCAACATTTGAAAATAGAACTCTTTGGCTGTAGAATGCAGTTTGTTTCATCTGTCTTTTGCTTTTACCTTGTGGCGCCATTTAAAAAATTGTGTGTCTGCATCAACATGGATTTAACTCGGGAAAATTTTCGTAGTATGATTTTCTACGATTTTAAGTGTAATTTGACAGCTCAACAGAGCATCGCTCGGCTTGAAACAGCTTTTGGCAATGAAGCACCATGCAAGACGACTGTTTATAGCTGGTTTGCAGAATTCAAGCGTGGTCGTATCAATCTCAGTGACGAATCTCGCGATGGTCGGCCGTCCACCGCTGTGACCAACAAAAACATCGATGCTGTGCGCCGTATGATTGAAACAGACAGGCATGTGACCTACCATGAAATTCGCGCATCCTTAGAAATAGGCATGAGTCAAATACAATCAATCCTACACAAACATTTGGGTGTGAGAAAGCTGTGCTCGCGGTGGATCCCACACAACTTGACCGAGGCTCAAAAAACGGACCGCGTCACTTGGTGCAGTGCCATGCTTACCAGATTCAACGAAGGTGCGTCAAATTTGGTGTGGGACATAGTAACAGGTGACGAAACATGGATTTATTGCTACGATCCCAAAACAAAGCAGCAATCGAGCGTATGGGTCTTTCAAGATGAGCCGAAACCAACCAAAGTGGCGCGCGTGAAAAGTGCATCTAAGTGGATGATTGCTTCTTTTTTTAATAAAACTGGACACGTGGCTACTGTTGCTTTAGAGAATCGTCGTACCGTGAATAGTGACTGGTACACGACCATTTGTTTGCCGGAAGTTATTGACGAACTCCGTAAAAATAACCGTAAACGCCGTATCATCCTGCACCACGACAATGCTAGTTCTCACACGGCCAGACAGACAAACGACTTTTTGAAGGCGAAAAATGTAGAACTCATGAGTCATCCTGCATACAGTCCCGACCTGGCACCTTGTGACTTTTTTCTGTTCCCAAAAATTAAGAACCAATTACGCGGTCAACTATTTTCATCACCAGAAGAGGCTGTCGAGGAGTATGAAAAACACGTTTCAGAGGTCACCACAGGGGAGTGGCACAAAAGTTTTCAAAACTGGTTTGATCGAATGAAAAAGTGCATAGACGCCAAGGGAGATTATTTTGAAAAACAATAAATTAATTTTGTACCTTTAATAGTATTTTTTCATATTCATTCCGGAAACTTATAGTGCGTCCCACGTACCTGAATTACCTGATGCCTGAGTGCGTTAGCAACATTGACGGAATGCGTGAGTGAGTGAGATGCACATAGTACGCATCACCAGCCAGTATAGTCTTTCTAGAACCAATTAACAATAACAATAATATTTATTTATTTATTTCCGTTAAATCACTTAGGATTATTACTTTTATTTGATGAGGCTTAGTCACTCCACTTGGCATCGCATGTCACTTATCATACTGTAAACAAAAGTAGAACGACTGATATTGCGAACGAATAATAATGCCAGAATAGCCGTCCAGGGACTAAAATTATGTTCAGACCTGATTGTTAAATGGGACTAACAGTAAACAAAAAAAAATGTGCTTGTTTTGTTCTCCCAATAGCGCAGGAGAAACAACAGCCGTACCAAGCCAGCTGGAAAAAGAAGCGTATAAATTCAGGTGTTTGGAAAGCTAAGACTTCGATTCTTCAGTAGAAAATAAATAATGGACAAGGAAACTGAAGCAGAATAAACAGGTAGTTAATGAAGTTTCTACAGTTGGATTCAGAGTTGAATTTAAAGTAATGACATAACAGAGTTTTTTTTTTATTTAGCTTTTAAGTGTCACTAAGCTGTTAGGATTAAGTAACACTACAACAGCCGTACCAAGCCAGCTGGAAAAAGAAGCGTATAAATTCAGGTGTTTGGAAAGCTAAGACTTGGATTCTTCAGTAGAAAATAAATAATGGACAAGGAAACTGAAGCAGAATAAACAGGTAGTAAATGAAGTTTCTACAGTTGGATTCAGAGTTGAACAAATTTTTTTTTTGTTTAGCTTTTAAGTGTCACTAAGCTGTTAGGATTAAGTAACACTGAGTTTTCTTGTCAAAATAATTAGATAATGATTTTTTTCCACCATACCCGTGTCGGGTAAAGTTGTGCAATACGCTTGACAATACTGAGGTTAATTTTTTTTTTTAATTTAGACCGTCTATTTATCACGGTTCATGAGATACAGCCTGGTGACAGACGGACATTGGAGTCTTAGTAATAGGGTCCCGTTGTTTACCCTTTGGGAACGGAACCCTAAAAAGGACCGAATAAAAAATAAATAGCTTATTTTTTCATGTAATTACATTTTTATGAGTGCCGAAATATATCTTAAACGAATGTTATATTGTTTCATATTATCATACTTACTATTCTACATAAATGAATCAAAAGTCTTACAAAGAGCGAAACATAATTTATTCAAAGATTATTTCCTTAACGCCTGTATCATAGTTTTCATGCCTCAACAAATTCGCTGCAAAACATTTTCGATGTAGCCACAAAGCCCACGTTACATTATCATTATTAATAGCAGATTTTGTGAACTTTAACCACTTTATAGTTTGCAATATAAGCTCAATAGCTTAGTACCATTTAACCCTTAAATGCTAAGTACAAAATATATGAGGCAACTTTTTGATAATGTTTAAATCAATAATTTCAATTAACAACTTAAATTTATATCACTGCGGTATAGAACATCAGAAAACTAAATCTGGACGTGAGGAGCTCTGAACCGGGATTCGAACCCGGGACCTCTCGCTTACCGAGCGGTTGCTCTACCAACTGAGCTATCCAGTTCTCAACATGACCTGCGAATTTACGCTTGTGCTTTCCCATACCGCAACGATATGTAGGTACTCACTTAGTAGTGAGCCTCTTGGCGCCTATAAATAATAATTTCAATTAAAATTGGCAGTATTGTGGTAGTGGTTAACTGTTGGGACGTTTTCTTTTAGAATCATAAGTATTTTTGTTGTCAGGTTTTTATCACATACCTTTAAGCGCCAAATTCAATGAAACACGACAAAATTATCGGATTTAAACTTTTATCCATCTTTATTTATCCAATCCATTTTAAATATTTTTTAATTACTGTCTCTGAAAAAAAAGATGCACAAAACGTAAAAATTTCATAAAACGGAGTTTAAAAAATACTTGCATTTAAGTGTTAATAAGCACCGCGGTGAAATCGACCGTAAATTACCCAACACAAAGACAATTTTGTACGTGTTGGAAAAGGGTGATTGTTCTTATCGGACCTACAAATTTAACCTAAAAGAAAAATACGTATATTAAAAATGTGGTAGCCAATATGCGAGTATAAGTCTCATCAAATCAGATCTATAGGAACAATACCACAAACTAGTTCATAATCAAAACCTGAAAAGCCTCACGTCCAACGACACATCAACAAACTGGCATCTTTTTCCTCTCCAAGGATGATGAGAGGAAAAGTTTCGATGTTCGTATGTCCAGCAATGGACAGGCATAAAAGAAAGGATGAGAGTACGAGTAAAGTTAAGGGCTAAAAAGAGTTTTTTTTGGCGCAATCGACTAATTATTACACTAAAAGTACTAAAACTCCTCTTTATATTTTAAATTTATATCCATTTCACACAAACACACAATTTAAAAAAAAAACATAACAGAGCCCGATACACAAGGCCTGGCGCTAAATAATTTGCATAACATTGCATTTTGTAGGGCCCAAACCCTCGAGTCACGTTAGTTTACACCACGAAAAGTAACTTTAGTACCTAAGTAAGATACCTTACTAAAATTTTAGTCTAGTCATTTGGGAAAATTTCTACTAACTTTTTAATGACTATGTACTTATAGTGGGGAAGGGGTGTAATATTTGAAATAATAGCTTTAAAACTGTATTCAGAAAGTTCAAGTAAACGATGGAGCGTGTACTCAAATGAAAATTCTATGAGCCCCTTTAAGAAGACTGTCATGAACTTTTACGAGTTGAGTATATTGTTCTTGGGAACTTCTGTATATAATCCTGTTCCGCAAACTAAGTAACAACTATCAAAGAGGTCTATTATATTAACGTCTTTAAGTTGGTAAGTAGGACCATAACAGTAAAGGCCACTAACCCTCGATTTCACAATTGAGAATTTCTAGTTAAGTAGTGCTTAACTTTCAAATGCAGCGCTGTAATTGGCCAATTCGTCACTTATGTATCCACTTAGCGAGACTTTCTTAATTCAGAAACAGGCCTTTAGTTCCGTCTAAAAACGAACACTATTTAAAACTCTTGAACGCATTGGCGTAACTAGGATTAAATTTGTAGATTAGGGCTGCGGCTCCAACTCATGAAGGTATCAATCTGCCTTTTATTGTCTTATTTCATTATCCATCGCTTTAGCTTTCAAAAGCGTCGCGATTGGCCAAAAATGAAGGCAATTGCGATGGATGTTGAAGTTACAGATAGCGCGCGAGTTCATGTCCATCCTGAAGAATGCGGTAGTGCTGTGAGGTAATCAGTTATGGTAATGTCGATAAATACTACCGATTTTGTCAACAGCTGTCAATATAGGTTTGTTGTATATGCACTGATAATTAGCGGTCGAACTTAACGATAGATAACAATCCCATTCCTTGGAAGATAAGCTCTTATTTCGATTCCGACATTTAAAAAAAAATCTACTATATATCGTAGTGATATGTATTGAAGATCATATGTTCTTTAAGTGTCAAAGATTACAGTATTCTTTATATGATGTTCTCCCTCCGCAAATCCCCCGTCCCGCTAACTTCAGCTTTCTGCTGACTTTTGTATATAGTCATTTTGTATACACGTTATGTAAGTTTATTAAATTAAATAATATAAAACTATAAAAGTAGCATAGTGTGTTGTATAGGTACTTACTAGTGTTTTAATAATATTCAGTATTTATTGTAGGTAACATATTACGGTTTTATTAATGTTTATTTTCCTCTTTGTATATATTGTGTACTTGCTTAGTAATGTTGTTTATATTTTGTTGTAGGTGAACGCTTCAGAACTCAAGTTAACCAAATTTTAACTTAAAACTTCCAGCAAGTCTATTCACTTAAAACTAGATATTGGCGGAACTAATGTGCGGAGACACATTATAGGAAGCCAGATAAAACGGCTTTGATTGATATGTATTGAAGTCTCTGAATGTTCACTGACATCATTTATTTATTTATTTGACAGCAGAACCTTAACCTATTAACAGTAAAAACCATCTCACAAGTTAAATGACATCTTCATTTCACTTACAGAGAGGTGTTCTGTTATTTTGATCGTTTTTAGGGTTTCAGTACCCAAAGGGTGCCAAACGGGACCCTATTACTAAGCCTCCGCTGTCTGTCTGTGCGGCCGTCTGTCACAGGGGTCAAAGCTTCAGCCGCAATAGGTAGAAAGATGAAATTTTCACAAATTACGTCTTACCATGGCGTCTATCTCGGCAAATTATAAATCTGAAAAAAAAATTGAAACCCAGGGCGGTCTCCATAAAAAAAACCTCTAAAATATTGCATTTTTTACATTATTTGTTTCAGCTCTATCCTTAAGACGGTGATACATACAAGTTTCAAATTTGCACACATTTATTGTACACACTCTAGACTAAAACATAATATAAAGAGGGTTCCGTAATCAGAGGGTTCCGTAATCAGAGGGTGCTAAGTTGTTTGTCAGGTGGTATTTTAGCGCCTGTTTTTTTTTCGCCTTAATGTGCCTTAATAGCATTTATATTGTTTATATGTATGTGTGTTCTTAGGGTTCTGTACTTGTATTGTGTGGTGGTACGAAACCCTTTCTGCGCGAGTCCGACTCGCACTTGGCCAAATTATCATATTTTAAATACTTAAGATTATATCCCTTGGTATCTATGCACGCTTAAATTGATTTTAAATTGGCTTTGTAATATAACGATATATCCGAGAAGCGCTGTATGTCAGCACCAGATGCTTCGTAAGTGATACACAAAAAAGTTATCAAAGCCGAGTTTTTCTACATGAAAAAATTATGTTAACAAGTTTTTGGACTGAAATATTCTTATTTTTCTTTACTGTAAAAACTGCTAGGCTAATCAAGCTAAGAACAAAATAAAGGCTGGGTTTTAAGTCCCCAAAAAGAAGAAAACTAGCGTTAGTACACGTCTGTCTATCTAGTCACTATTAAATACAGGTACTTATTATAGTGGCGAGCGAAAAAAAATGTGACGCGTTTTTAACATAATTAAAAAATGATAGCAGACACTCGAGAGGGCAAAGGCTCATGATTGGTTCGTACTATGTATCAAGCGCAACAGGGCCGGTTCACTTTACCATAGCAGCCAATGCCATTCTAAACAGGCACGAGTTTTAATGGGGTAATTTTTCAGCTGTAACTTTTTTCGTCCGCCATACTGCTCGTATTAAATAGTAACCTAGAGAGATGATTTGGTTAGGGAAAGAAAAAACAGATAACGATTACGTTAACTTTACGTTACGTGTGGCGGCGCTCCACTACGTTCCGCTAGAAACAATTCTAGCTTATATTAATTAACCATTGCCAGGGACACTACTGGTAAGATCAGGGCTCTAATTATTTTGGTAATGAGTAAAAAAATACGCATTTCCGGGAGAGTGAGTGCGTGACAAAGAATGCTAAATAAAGTTACTATTACTTCTAAACTCACATTTATTTAGTACTTTTTATTCAATAATAAGAAAAACAATCATAAGTTGTGCACTTTGCACCGAGCTCGAAACGTTCCGCCTTAAGTTGATACTATAAAAAAAAACTAGTAAATTTAAAACGTGAAATTATTCCTATTAAATCAAGAGCTATAAACAAAACAAAAACAAAATTCAGGAACGATACGCTCGTTAAAGCTTTTGAACGCTCTACACCACAGAGTGTACGGATGTGTCACTAGAGAGTACAGACAGACGAGCCGACATGTTCACCCCTATTTACTGAGCTAAATGAGACATTCTCCACATCAGTGTACGGCACGATGTACACAAAGCTACGATAAAGGCCATACTTCATACAACAAAGTCACCTCTATTATAAACAACATGAAAGGAAATAGAAGCAATAGAAATACAGCTTTTTATTCATATCCCCCTTTAACTTATTCAATCAATCAATATATAATAGGATTTGTCCTGACTGACAGACAATGTAAAGCTCAAACCGGTGGACGTACGTTATAGAAGGGTCAGAACGCACCCTCAGAGGCTCAAAAAGGGTGTCAAATTTTTAACCAAAATCTCCATTTAACCGACACCGTTCTCGCTAGGCAGCCTAAATTTTGAATGTTGACTCCTGAGATGTAACGTGTTTCAGGATTTCCAGATAGTTTGAAAGCGGTCGTATTTGGGCTTTTTCAAGTCGTCGTCGGCGAAGCGATTCATGTGAGAAGGTAATAAAGCGTTAATAATAAATAAACAAACAAAAGTCTGTTTTGCCATTACGATAAAAAGGGCGCAGGGACAAACTCTAAAATAAGCTGGAATTGGCTCAAGGGAAGATTGTTTTTCACATGGCCAGTTTTACGTGGTTTGCTCGCGAGTAAGTTCTCCTAAAAGCCTGGATATTTTGGCACCCTCCAATAAATAAGTCAAAAATATTGTTAACAAATATTGTAAAAATTATAGGGTCAGTTATCGGCGTCCTTGAATATCACTTTAACAACATTGTCAGCAACATTGAAAAACACCCTGCATGAAGTCTAACATTGTTATATAAATCTATGGGAAAATCTGAGGTGCAATTGTGTAAGCCAATGGTATTCAAATTGATTGTCATATGGCTATTCGGCTTAGCAAATTAGCCCGTTTGACAATTGAAATCGTACATTTTTGGCTGTCAAATGAATACAAATGTCTTGTTTTGTTGTTGACAACCAAAAAAGTACGATTTCAAATGTTCAACGGGTTTATTTACTTTTCCGAATAGCCATACGACAATCGAATTTGAATACGATTGGCTTACACAATTGCACCTCTGATTCGATTTTATATCGGAAACCCACGCGAAAGAAGTCGCGGGCAAAAAAAGTACAAAATATATTAAAAAGTAAAGAAGACTGTCACGGTTGGATAAGACAATAAACGGAAATTTTAGGTAGTTAACATACATGTAAACTACTCTATACTTTTCATAATTATTTACCAAAATAGCGTGCGTAAAACGGCCCATAAGCTCCCTAGAGAAATTAGTTTGTATGAAAATCTATTACCGCCCTCAACTATTAATTTTAATAAAGTAGTAGGTCAATGAATAACTAAAATATTCAGGCTTAAAAATACTGGCCGGTTATAAAACTAAACGTGATCATTCACGTAGCACATAAAACAGTCAACTATGCAACTTTATACAAAAGGGTACTTAACTGAGTTTCCGAATCGTGAAAATATTGGAAACTTAATATAAAAGAACACGAAACAATGTTTAATGCGCTTTAAAAATTTATGGACGCTCAAAATTTGTAATGAAAATAGAGCCTTTGTGTTTTTAAGGTGCCTTAGGTACTGGCATAGATTAATGAAGTCACTATTCTATCCTTTTATGATTTTACACTCATGTAACATTATTTATGAGTTTTTTCATTATTTCAAGGACTAAATGAGGGAACGGATTTAACTGTTTTTCATTTGCCTTCGAAATAGTTGGCAGAAGAGCCAAAAGAGTAGACTATTATAAGGTGACTTTAATTTATGCAGCCAAATTCTTACTGAAGACTCGGTAAGTGCTCGGTAACAAGGTTCGATGACTCTTTTTATTAAATTCGTAAATTAATAATTTCGTGTTCCTTACAAACGCAAGCCCAGTCCCGAGTCAATTACTATGGGACATCAAGATTTTATTTTGTAACATTAGCAAAAAGTGTTATCGATCCGTGTTACTGATCACTTACCGAATCTCCAGTATGAGGTTGGCTGCATAAATTAAAGTCACCTTATATATGAACTTCGCATGACGTGGTTTCACTTCTGTCGCGTTTTAAAGGGATCAAATAAACCCTTGACGTGTTCAAGTTCTACAGATATTCATTTAGACAATTTTGTGTTACTGATTTACTAATTAAATTCCAGGGCGGCTATTCTGGCTACATTTTTCACACCCTTTATTTTTCATACGAATTTTTATTCATCCATCCATCCATCCATCAGCCTGTCATTGTCCACTGGTGGACATAGGCATTTCCAAGATTTCGCCACTCTTGGGGCTCCTCCGCCCTCCTCACCCAGCCGCCATCCGCAACGTTTTTCAGATTGTCGGTCCAGCTTTGCTGTACGTGGTCTCCATTCTAACGCCTTTTGGCTCCAACGGCCATCATGTCGGCTGCAGATATGGCCGGCCCACTGCCATTTCAACATACTGATTGGGCAGGCTAAGTCGGCCACTTTCGATCTCCGACGGATCTTCTCGTTTCGAATTTTATCCATCAGAGACATCCCAAGCATAGCTCGCTCCATAGCTCGTTGAGCGACCTTAAACCGTCGGGATCAAACTCTTTGTAAGAGTTCACGTCTCGGAGCCGTACATCATCAGGAAGGACGCTCTGGAATTTTGTTTATCGTATGATAAAAACCCTATGATGATAATTGTTTTTAACTCCTTATATTACAAGTAAAACATGTAATGAATCTAGGCTTTTAAAAGATTGATACGTTTCCAAGCTTCTAAAAATCATCCGCCTTTGCAATTGCGCATGTGGCAGGATTGCCGTCTTTTTAATAATCTTGGTAGCGATCACTGTACGTACGTGCTTAGATATTTTATTTTAAAAGGAATTAGAGTGAACTCTATTTAAAGTAATGATGATGAGGATACGTGAGCAACACGTTTAAAAGTTTTTACCTGTACTACATATATTAATAATAATAATAAACACTTTATTGCACGGAAAACACAGATAAATACAATTCACATTATAGAAAAACAAGGCAAAGGCGGACTTATTTCTAAAAGAAATTTCTTCCAGTCAACCAAAAAAAACGCTGATGGAGAAAATATTTACAATTTGTAGTAGTTGGTTTGGAATTCAAAATGAACGCGACTTTATCCTAAAGGTGAATTATATCGGGTGTAAAAGCAAAGGCAAGAATCCTTTAGGGGTGTGTTAGTATGACCGGTAAATATATTATTTTAAATACTGGGATCTCCAAAATACCAGTACCTCATAGTAAGACGATTTTCTTTACTCAAAATACACTAATCGCGTGGACACCCTCACTGGTCGCTGGCCACTCGGATGAGGAGCGCGGGTTGCGGGGTGCAATTAGGTGTGTTGGGAGGCCGGTGAGCTCCGTAGCCATATTTTTTTCTCGTAATGACATCAGTATCGTATATACTTTCATACCTTAAAGGGATTCTTGACTTTGCATTTAGATCCTGTATGTGATAAAATACTGGGTAGGTTAAGCTTTGAAATTATAGAGGTGGTTGCGACAGCGTTCGTTCCCAAAACGCACAACTTATGATTGTTTCTAATAAATTTTGGAAGAAATATTATTAAACAAACGTGATTAATTTCATTGTCGCGTAGTGCAATAAACCTCATTTATTTAATACGTATTATTCATAAATAAGAAAAGCAGTCATAAGTGATGCATTTGGGAAAGAAAACTGTCGCAACCACCTTAAATGATACTGTAAATGTTTAATGTTCTCGTACCAAACAAGTTTCCTAAAGAAACGCTGTACAAATATATTTATGCTTTAATTATTCCTACATATTTCGCAAAAGGTAATGAAAGGAAGAACACAGACTAATTTGCTTTGGAATTGTTGTCCTGTATGATCAAAGCAATAATGTGGTTTCGCAAAATGATACCTATTAATTGTACTGGGGACATGCTTTCATTCATTCCCAAAGGCTTCATAGTTGTAATAAGCCTTATTTCTGTTTTCGGTGTTTTTTCATCTAAATTTTCTGCACACACATTTTTGTCTTAATGAAGTTTTGTATTACGTTGATTTATTATTATCATTAATTCCTATAATGGATTCGAACAAGGATATTGCTTGTCATCTATTGTTTAAGGCGGGTGGTCTAAAGCCGCTCTCCATACAAACTTGTCGGAACCAACGACCACGACAAAAGCATTATAATTTAGTTGTGTTACTTTCTTCTACACGTTCCATCAATTCTACACACACGAATAATTTTTTACCAAAAAAAAAATGTTTTACTATCAAATTTTGCTGTTTACAAAATGTATGAAAGTACATATAGCAAAATTAGATTAAAACTGTTTTTTGTGAAAAGATTGATTATTCGGAGGTTTCTACTCCTTCGTTGATATAATGCGTCTATTGTGGTTGTTGGTTCCCACAAGTTTCTATGGAGAGCGGCTTTGGACCATCCCCCTTAAGTTGATTAATGCTAGTGAACTTGGTGCGTGCGTCTCCCTTCCTCACACTACTCGTCCCATAACTGACATCTCTGTCGTTCGATGGGGGAGTAAAATTGCCAACGCATTAATTACTAAAATTAATAATTATAATTATATAACCAAAATTATTCAAAAACAACCAAGGGAACTCATTAGTAATTATAATATTTTTAATACGACTAAGTCTCAATTTGTTTCATAGCACACTTTATTAATCTTTACTGATCTTAGTCTTGAGTTGTCTTAATTTGACCTTGTTTTGTTATTTATTTAGTTAAAGTTCGTGATCAAAATAAAAATACTGTTATGCCATCTCATTCCAGTTATTCTGTCTTAAGTTATCATATACACATTTTTTTACAAACATAACCCTGAATCCAACCAGACCTTATCGCAAGATTTTCAAGGTCACCAATAGTTGTTGCCCTCTTAACACATGAAACTGATGCGAGCTTCGACTCTGTCTCTATTGTTTCAGCGATAATGAGAACTAAACAGATTTAATACAATCACAATCTCGTTTGTGTATTACACTATACTTACATAGCAAAGCATTCTGGATACCGCATTTACCGTTTTACGGTGTGGATATGCTCCAAAAATTCCAATTGCCACCAGTATTGTTCAACTGTTCTTCTTCCAGAAATATATTCATTATTGAAAATGTAAATTTTACACTACTAGTACTGGTTTCGAATAACAAACACAATTAAAGAAATAAATGTCATGGAAGCTTATAAATAAAATATCAGTCACTTAAAAATGTACATTTGAGTAACAAATCCAACTATGATATGGTTGAAAGATATTTTTTAGTCGTACTTTTCCATTTATTTCGCGACTGAAAACTTTGGCGCGCAAACCTAGCGGTGGTTTCTCGCAGCACGTTCGCGCGTCTGAAAGCCAAGAGCAAACTGAATGACGAGCTTTCGTTTAGACTTTCGAGCGACTCCTTGACCGGGACCCAGAATATAAGGTGACATATATTTATGCAGCCAAATTCATACTGAAGACTCGGTAAGTAGTCGGTATCAAGGTGCGATGGCCCTTTTTGGGAAATTCGAAAATTATTTTTCTCCTGCTCGCTACCAACGCAAGCCCAGCCCCGAGTCGATACTTTGAAAAGTCAAAATTAGCTTTTTCAATTTACGCGAGAAGAATATTGATCCGTGATATTGATAACTTGCCTGTGTGAATTTGGCAATATAAATAAATGACACAAAACAAATGACTATTTGTAACAAATGAAAACTAGGACGTTAAATTAGTAATAATAAGAGTGATGAGTTAATTTATCAGCTATATCACCTCCTTGGCATTCCGCCGCCAATTCCTTAAATAAAACAAAATCCTCAAGAGGTTAAGAACTCGCCAGCAATAAAAGTAGTGCTTATAAGAAACATCTATTTTTTACATCTTTCCATCTGGGATTTCAGTTTTTTTATTTTAAAAGGTTTAGGAAGTTGTAACAAAGTTCCGTTTCGGGAAATAGGAAAAGCTTAGTTCAGTTGAATTGCCTGCAGTTGTTACCCAAATACTTGATCGGTTAAGTATAAAATTTAGTTTAGGATTTTTATGTGGCTAGAATTCTTTTTTAGGGTTCCGTAGTCCGACAAGGAACCCTTATAGTTTCGCCATGTCCGTCTATCCGTCCGTCCGTCTGTCCGCGGCTTAGCTCAGAGACTATGAGTACTAGAAAGCTGTAATTTGGCATGAGTATACATATTAATCACGCCGACAAAACGGTAAAATAAAATCATGAAAAAAAATTTTTTTTAGGGGTACACGTAAATTGGGGATGAATTTATTTTCTCATCTATCCCATAGATATCCTTAGATAGGACGTTCAAAAACATTGTAGGTGTATGAAAACCATTTATCGATTTAGGAATCCGTTGGCGAAATATTAAGCTTTTAAGTGCAAATTTTTGTTAGAGTGGAGTGTCCCCCTGCCGGGTAAACGGTTGTTTATGGATGTGTGAACAAATTCACAGAAGTAGTATATATAATGAATTTACAAGGAAAACTATCACAGCTAAGTAAGCTTTACAGGTTTACGAGTTGTATTAATAGACCAACTTAAGAATCTACCGGGCAACTACACTGCGCGTGGCCCGACACGCACTTGGCCGGTTTTTATATCTTGATACAGTTTATTTATGACACAAAAAAAACTAACATCCAAGACATATAAAATGAAATATTTCTGTTAGTAAGTCAACAGGGAAATGATTTCCTCCGCAACTTCCGTCACTAGAATATAAAAGACTAAGGCCAAAAAAAAATTACAAGAATAGTAAATTAAAAAAAAAAACTTATTTTTAACAAATTTTTCTCACTATTTTGGCCATAGCGACGTGGATTTGCAATGCGGTTGAAGAAGGCATTCCTCAAGAAAATTTAAGGGCAAATGAAACAATAATGAAACAATAACAAAATACAATTATTGTAAGGCATATCGTCATCTCATATTTTATCATTATATCTTATTATTTGTCTAATTCTAAGGCTGTTCTATGTATCTCTTTCTTTAAAATTTTAAATAAGTTTATTATTAAAACTCAGCAACACAATCACGAAGTTTGTACAACGAAGCAATTCAACAAATAACGCCGGTTAAAGCTTCAATCCACGGATTTATTTAGAAAAACGACATCATTTAGAAATGTGATTTAGACCGCAAACAAACGAAGGTGGAATAATAGGAAACAAAAATAACAATTTATGACTTTGATAGAGTAGGCTTCTGGTTTGCTTAGCTTCGGCAAAAGAACGCTTTTCTTCCTTTATTTTATTGTAGGAATTATTGGTTAAAAATGCTTATTGATGCCATGGATGAAGTTTTTATACCTCTAAATTAATTGAAACATTTGTGCGGCCAACTTTTTTGTCAAAAATGCTATTCGATATAAACGAGTACTTTCCGAAGATAACTTTATTTTTGGTTTCATTTTCGTGTACAAAAAAGAATACATAAGTATTTTAATTTATTTATTTAGACAACAAAAGCGATATGATCGAATCATATTAATATGCTTCAATCGAGAGTGATTGTCTGTGAGAAACAATATTTTAATATTCGTTCATGTAACCAAGTAAATACACCTTATTAAGCGACGTATAGAGGCGGATACTGTATCATAGGAAGTACAGTACCAGAAAATGAATTCGTGTCTCATCAGGGAATCTTTGTCACCTCAGAAGTGATATCTGTCACCTGCGAACAAAACGGCAACCACAAATGTGTCACAACGTCAGAAAGTTATCTATAGGTATTGTGACAGCGCCTCACAGTGGTACACCAAATCATATTCTGCGAAGCTACTAAATTCAAAATACTTGTCAATTAAAATTTCTAGTATCTAATATAAAATGTGTACCATCTTTTGTGCCCACACAACATTAAATGCGTAAGTTTTTTTTCAACAATACAGTATTTTTGGTAATTTATTAAGGTGATGTGTGAATTTTTCAAAAACATGCGGTACGCGATAGACGAGTTCAAGGCGAAAGAGAAAATAATATTTTTTATTTAATACTAGCTTTTGCTCGCGGCTGCGCCCGCGTGTTATTCGGTTTGACGACATGCTTCTTTCTGGGATAAAAAGTAGCCTATGTATAGGGCTTGTATTGGGTCTTTCAACGGTTTTTGTTTTAATATGCTGAGTCAGCTACTGATCAATGTAAAACTTGAACACATGTTTTTTCAGACCTTTGTATTTCCGTTGTCAGGTCGGTTAACTAATTGGACACATGTCGCCCGATAGATTTTATTTTGGAAAATGACGCCCTTTTAAGTTATTATTTCGTTTTATGTCTAAACGGCTTAAGTTTTATGTCTGAAATTACTGCTATAACAAGAAAACATAGTTTATTTTCCGATGTCAGGTGAAAAAACTCCTACATCAAAAAATTTTTCGTAAAATACAGAAATACCTCCAAAATTCACTGATTGTGCGTGCCGCCAGCGCGCGAAGCGAGCATTCTAATGTAGACTTTCTGACAACATACTGAAGCTCAAATTCGCTCAGTAAGATTATCGTGCACCAGGGGTAAGGCCTTAAGTTAGGGTATAAGCTATATCCATTCTAAATTTTATCCAAATCCGTTTAGCCGTTTCAGCATGAAAAGAACAAACATACATTTATAATATTAGTGTGATAAGGTGTATTTCATGAAATACACTGAAAAAAGCAGCACAATTTTGTTTACATAGCCTCATGGTACTGCTGGGACTAGTTTCATAAAAATCTGAACAGGGTAAGGGGGTAAGGGTCAAGTGAGTTACATTAATGGATTATTTACTTTTGCTTGAATTGGTGTTCCGAGTAAATAAATTAAGGGGCGAAGGCTATTACTTGTACATAATACAAGTAGAACAATAAAATCGTGACCGACAGAATGGGAAGTAAAATGTATGGAATAAAGCAAAACAGTACCAACTGGGGCTCATTTTGCTACAATGTAGAGCTTTGTAGAACCAGCAAACTTAATATTCGGGGACTTATTACCCCCTTTGTAGTAAAATTTCAAAATCTTTGTAACCTTGTCTCGTTCTCTAAAAGCAAATTAATTCTATTTTAACCTCTTGAAATTCCAATTAAATTGAATTGCTATGTCAATATTCGGTTTTGAGTCAACATTCTGCACAAAATTTCCAAATGTCAGGTCTGCAACTAAATTCGGCTAAAGTTAATAAATAAGTTCCTTAGTGAGGGGATTGGGGAGGGCGGGGGCAAATTTTGGGTACTTATTTCTAAACCCAACCCCTAAATTCGTCTAAGGGCTAGAGACCCGAAACACACAGACGGAAAATACTGACATTAACAGGGCCCCATTTAACCTCTTCGGAACCTTACATAAACAATATAATCACAAAATGTATCCGCTAAGGGGTGTCAAAGGTGTTTCTAAGTGTGTACTCTCAATAAAACTGTATAAACACTTGTACAACCTCATTTACCCGACGTGCTTTATGTTCCAACTTGCGGGCTCTCAACTCAGTGGCGGTTGCCATCTATGGTTGTTATATATTCACCAAAAAATCATGAAAAATGAACTTCCAAAATAACCTTCCATGGGTATTGAACTTTCAAGTGCGAACATATCCTTAGATAAGCGGATATATATGTTTTCGACGATAGACACTGGGTTTAGCAACTGATCTTACGATACAGAATCATGGGCTGATAGGAGGTGATCCTTGTCATAGTTTTTCAGGGATAAATACACGCTTGTTAGTGCATGCAAGGTTTAACTCAGAGTGTTTTCCTACATCATGCAGCCAATGATATGTACACACATTGTGTATGCTCAATAATGATTCCGACTGGCGACGGTATAAACATCTATATACTAATAATAAAGTAGTAAAAGGTCTTGTCTGTACTACTTGTTTAGTCTGTCTGTGAATATCTTCGTGAAATTTTGAATGAAATGGGTTAGTAGTATTAGAAACACCTAAGTACTTTTTGACAAATCACAAAAAACAGATTGAAACAAACTGATCATTGTAATTTTTTTTACCACAAATCACATAAATGACTTTGTTTTCCAATTATTGTTTAGCATGTCCTAATGAACTGTAATACATTAAAATGGTCCCCAGCTTCATATAAGAACAGTGAGATAACTCCTAATATACCACGTAAAAGTAGTGAAAAACGTTAATACCTGAATAAGTCGGGTGGTGTAAATGGGAATCTTTCCGGAATCGGGAATTTACCCGGGTGGAATCCCATCTCTAATTGAAACAGAACATAACTTTTACACTTTTTGATTGTCAGAAATGGTGTTTATAGCTACATATTGGAAGCCCCATTAAAATTAATATTAATTCGCGATATAGTGATACCGTTAGTGTCCGCTAGTTTCGGAGTCCAATCAGACCTTGGCTCCTCGTTTTTGGAACGTGTGGGCGTACCAAGACAGCCGCGCAAGGAAAGGAAACAAAGAACGAGCTGACGCCGCCTTGTGGAAGCTTGCCGCCATGGTGGTGAGGTAGCCCTTTGGCCCAATATCCCTCCTTGATTTTTTTTTCAAGGTTTCGTTTTACCACTTTGTCGGCCTTATTAATATGTATACTCATGCTAAATTACAGGTTTTTATTATAGAGTATCGGAACTAAGCCGCAGACAGGCAGACGGACATGGCGAAACTATAAGGGTTCCTTGTTTACTACGGAAGCCTAAAAATCCACCCGGGAGGTAGATAATTTACATTACAATTTCGTAATGAGAATAAGGGTGTTGTTAAAATAGGTACTTACAAATAAAAACAATAACTCAAGGCTACGAACAAAGCCTGCAGGTTAATCTTGATAAGACTAAAAAGTAAGGACCTAATCCCGTGACTACCCCTCTAACAAAAGATTACGAAGGTTTTATTTCACGCCCTAACAAAATCTAAGATTAAAATACCAAATCCGGTCAAGCGCGAATCGGTTCGTCAACTAGGTGTTCCATCCAATAAGTATCTGCGATGAACTATATTACTTAGTTGTTTCCGTTTTTTAACACATATTTCGTTTTTACGTACGAGTAAAATACACATATCATCAGATGTGTTCTCAAGTGTGAACTGTTGAATTCAAGTCACTTGACACTTGATACATCCGCTTTTCCCCGACGATTATTACGTCCCAAGCGTGATAAATAGTGAGCCCATCGCCGTAATTCGGGCACAAATGGACCAACAGCTCAATGTTCATTCCGAAGCACGCATACTTAAGAGGGCTTTAATTACCGGTGACCTTGAAAGCCAAAGTTAAGGGCCGGTTTAATTCAGACCT
The DNA here is from genome assembly GCA_910592155.1 of Ypsolopha scabrella. Classification (NCBI taxonomy): domain Eukaryota; kingdom Metazoa; phylum Arthropoda; class Insecta; order Lepidoptera; family Ypsolophidae; genus Ypsolopha; species Ypsolopha scabrella. The sequence goes on along the minus strand of OU342968.1, from coordinate 7,259,557 downwards.
TAAGTAAATTTAAAAAATACATAATATACTACAGAATATCTAGAATGATTATAATTTTCAATTTTAATTTTTTAATTTAACATAAATACCAAAATAACATATTACAGACATAAAGACTAAGAATCGATTTATTTAATTAATTAAGTACGCAAATAAATAACTTAAAACTTACTCAAATTAAAGATATTGTCACAACAAAGAAGTTCCCTTGATTATTTTTGAATAATTGCAGTTATAATTGTAATTAATTATTAAGGCTTATTTTAGTGCCTTCGCAAGTTGGTTCCCCGTCAAGCGAAAGTATACAATTACTAGCACAAAGATCCCAAATCTACGAACTTGATCACCGAAATGAAACTCTTGTTCGGAACGATAATATTTAATCAGTAACATTTAAAAGTATTAACATTGTGCGGTGAGACAAACGATACCGCGAGTCAGGCTACAGCTCACGCCATCTACATTAGAACTGGTGAAACTGAAGCTTCACGGTTGAACATTCCGCCCACCAAGGACTTGGTCCTTCACCGCCCACCATGACAGAATCAAAAATGCAAACAAATACTTATATTGTGAGTACAATGCAATTGTCTCCTTATCTTAACTATGAAAAATAACCATAAACATGAACACAATCAAATGTTACCTAATTAACAAAATACTACATACTAATTAACTGTAAGTAAAGGACATAGTTTAGAAACTGGACGCTTCATCTCGGAGCCATTACAACGCAGGGTAACTACTCTTGTTATATTATCTTTACCCGGGTGTAATTGCGTGATTTTTCCTAATAGCCACCTAGCTGGAGGCAAATTGTTTTCCCTAACTATAACTATGTCACCTGCCTTTGGTTCAGATATTTTACTTGCCCATTTATATCGGTGAAAGAACTGTGTCAGATATTCATTTGACCATCTACGCCAAAAGTTTTGCACAATACGTTGCGTCAATTGCCACCGTCGTAAACTACCGACATTTTCATGCTCAAAATTATGCTCAGGTGGAAGTACCAGTGGTTCTCCGACTAAAAAATGTCCAGGAGTCAATGGCGTCGGATCATTTGGATCCATACTAGCTCGAGATAGAGGTCTGGAGTTCAGACATGCCTCAATCTGGGATAAAACAGTTTTCATTTCTTCAAAGGTTAGAGTTGAATGTCCGATTACGCGTTTCAGATGATGCTTGGTACTCTTTATACCTGCTTCCCACAAACCCCCGAAGTTAGGCGCATGGGGGGGGATAAAATGCCATTGTGTTCCATTATTTGCCAAACCTGCTGCAATTTCCATACCTATCGACGATTTTTCACTAGAAAATAAACCTTTTAGTTCTCTGGAGGCACCTACGAAATTCGTTCCATTGTCGCTCCAAACGTCACTGCAATGGCCACGTCTAGCCACGAAGCGTTTGAATGCTGCTAGGAACCCCTGAGATGTGTAGTCAGAAACAGCCTCAATATGTACGGCTCTTGTCGTAACAAACAAACATATATAGCCTTTATATGAGCGCTGTCCACGGCCCTTTGATACTCTTATATTAATCGGCCCGGCGTAATCAACACCTGACTTTAAAAAAGGCTTACTTGGTGTGACTCTACAAGATGGTAATTCGCCCATAAGTTGATGTTGAGAGACAGCTGCGTGTCTAATGCAAGTCACGCAATTGTGAACATGGGTTTTTATTAAATTTTTAGATCTTAAAATCCAGTATTTCTAGCGCACATAATTCATCATCAATTGAGGGCCACCATGTAATGTTTTCTCGTGGGAATCCTCTACGATCAACTTAGCCAAATGGCTGTCTTGATGAATAATCACCGGATGCTTTTTATGCAATTTTAAACCTTCTGCCTTCTGCAGTCGACCACCAACTCTCAGAATTCCTTTCTCATCAAGAAAGGGATTTAGTGATGAGATTGTGCTCTTTTTATTTACCGAGCTATTCTCAGATAGATCCTTAATCTCCTTGGCAAACCATTGAAGCTGACTTCTACGGATGCAAGAATCCAAGGCATCTCTGATTTCAGACGCTAACAGGTAAGTAGGTTTGCTATACACACCACTATGTTTTGAAGGTAAGAGACGTCTGCAATAAGCAATTACTCTAAAAAGCTTTCTTAGAGTAGAAAACTTCGCCATAAAATCTTCTTTGTCATCTAGAGCAACCGAATGGTGAGCTGTAACAGACTTCTTTTCAAGTTCGGTTGTTTCTTGTTTTGATTGTGAATACGGTATAGCCTCTGTTTTCAACCACAATGGTCCTTCTTTCCACAGCTGATCCCTCAAAAGCTCCGAGGGCAACAAACCCCTTGAAGCACAATCAGCTGGGTTCTCTTTCGACTGCACGTGTGACCATTGGGAGTGGTCTATACTGTCCATTATTGCTGAAGTACGATTGGCAACAAAGGTCTTCCATCGACTCGGGTGATCCTTTAGCCATGCCAACACTACTGTTGAGTCTGTCCACGCGTGCAAATTGGATTTGTCTATTTGCAAAACATCAGCGACTTCAATCATTATCTTTGTAAGTAAAACCGCACCGCACAACTCCAACCGTGGAATTGATAGCTGTTTGATTGGAGCTACCTTTGTTTTAGCAGTTACCAATGTCGAATGAATTTCACCCTTAGAATCGACAACTCTGATGTATACAGCTGCAGCAAATGCAACATTGGACGCGTCGCAAAAGCCGTGAATTTCGACCGATACATCATCATTTGTTGTATGAAGCCACCGAGGTATATGAAAATTATCCAGCCTCAACAGTTCTTTGCGGTACGTATCCCATTCGTCTAGAAGTTGAGGTGGTAGCTCTTCATCCCATTCCAAACCAGCAATCCACAATTTCTGGATAAATACTTTCGACGTAATGATGCACGGTGCTATCCAGCCTAATGGGTCGTACAGACGTGATATTTCAGAGATAACTTTTCTTTTAGTTAGAGGTCTGGTCATTGGAGCGAGCTGTACTGTATAGAAGAACTCATCGGCATTCCGGTTCCAGGTAAGTCCCAAAACCTTAGTTACTCTGTCCTCCGTCTTTATTTCTACATCTTCTCCTGTATTTTCCTTCAAACCTTCCAACAACCTTTCTTTGTTACTCGTCCATTTCTGCAACTCAAACCCCCCTTTCCTTAAAAGTCCATTTAGTTGTTTATATACCTCTACTGCTTCTTTTTCAGTTTCGCAACCAGTCATTACGTCGTCCATATAAAAGTCATTTAGCACTCTTTCTGCAGACAATGGAAATGAGTGACCTTCGTCATGAGCTGTTTGCTGTAACGCTTTGACTGCAAGATACGGAGCGCTTGATGTACCGATTGTTACCCTAAGAAGTCTGTAATCCTGAACTTCAGAATGAATATTTTCCCTCCAGACAATTCTTTGGAAATCAGTATGATCTTCCGTGACTTTGACCATACGGTACATTTTGATTATGTCTCCAGCGAGACATACAGGGTGTTTACGCCACTTCATTACTATATGCCGTAAGTCAGCCTGTAACGCAGGCCCCACCATCAATGTATCGTTCAAAGAAACCCCATTGGTTCCCTTACAAGACGCATCGAAAACCACTCTAGTTTTGGTTGTAGTTTTATCTTCCCTGATCACGGCGTGGTGTGGTAAATAAACGGCATCAGGTTTATCCTTCTGATCTTCCGGAACTATTTCCATGTGACCCATTTGTAAATATTCATTCATCACATCAGAATACTTCTGTTTAAGCTGCAAATTATTCGAAAACTTGCGCTCTAGTGCCATAAATCTTTTTACAGCTATAGTTTTAGACTTGCCGTATTTACAAAGTGGATCAGTATCTTTGAAAGGAAGACTGACTATATAACGCCCATCAGTATCCCTTTTTGTATTCTTGTTAAAATGTTCCTCACAAGCTTGTTCTTCTAGTGTCAGAATCTTTTCCACCATAGTTTCGGACTCCATCTCCCAGAATTTCTTAAGTTGAATGTCCTCTTCGATCTTAGTGTGCATGCTAACGATGGATTTGTGTGGGTTTTTGTCATTTTTTCCCACTTTCCCGGACAGAATCCAGCCAAGGCAGGTATTCTGTGCTAACGGAGAGCCTGGAGGACCTCTCATCAAGCCTTCTTTCATAATATGGCCATACACCTCGGCCCCCAATAAAATATCTATTTTATTTGGTGTGTTGAAATTCGGATCCGCTAAACTTATTTCTTGCAAGTGTGGCCAATCAGCAAAAGTGAAGTGAAGTTTTCTATCAGGCAAAATTGAAGTCAAGGTTCGCAGTACATGTGCCTTTACCTGTAGAGTGAATGTAGGATCATACAGGGACTGAATATTTACCATGACCACAGATTTTGAAGTCAAGCCACCTGTATCTCCTCCTATTCCCGATATTATACTTTTGCTTCTATCTTTTTTCAATTGCAGTAATTGTACTGCTGCCTCCGATATGAAAGACGCCTGGGACCCCTGATCCAAAAGCGATCTTAACAACATCGGTAACCCATTTTTCGACTCAGCCTTAACAATTGCTGTGGCCAATAAAACATGATTGGCATTTCCTGAAGAAAAATGAGCTGAAATATTAGGTGTTTCGATCTCGTTCTGTGTCACTACTGACGTTGGTACTACTCCAGCACTATTGCTTTTAATGCTAGTTTCGATCCCTCCATCTGCATTGACAAATTTGGGATGCAATAAAGAATGATGTTTTCTATGGCATATACGACATTTGGTTGACACACGGCAATTTTTTACGGAATGATTTCCAGCTAGGCAATTGAAACATAAAACCATCGATTGTACCATACCACGACGGTGTTCAGTATCCTCCTTAATAAATCTTTTACAACTACCTAATTTGTGACCTTCTGAGCAAACAGGACAAGATACAGTGGATGTCGCGTGTAATACTTTGGGGACGGTAGTATTGACGGTAGGTTTATGGTATGAATTTGTTGGACGATTTCTGGGTTCAATTGCTTCTAAAGCACGAAATCTAGTCTCTAAGAACTTAGTGAAATCAGCGAACTTGGGCAAATCTTCGGATGATTCAGATACCTGCAGTTCCCACTGCTTCCGAGACTCTGCGTCCAATTTTGAACTCACTACATATATCACAATGATGTCCCAAGATTTTATATCAACACCCAAATTGGATATCTCATGCAAACTATCTGATGTTGTGTCTAATAAATCTTTAAGTGCACTAGATGACTCATTTGTTATATTTCGTTGACTAAATAACCGTTTGAGAATACAATTGGCCAAAAACCTTTTGTTATTATATCTTTTTTCCAACAAATTCCAGCATTGCATATAATTTGCTTGGGTTATTGGTATGTGTTTAACAAGCTGTTCAGCCTCTCCGGTTAACTGTGTTTTTAAATAGTGCAATTTTTGCACATCGTCCAGACTGGTGTTACTGTGAACCAGCGATACAAAAAGATCACGAAACGTTGACCACTCCGTGTACTTCCCACTGAACATTGGTATTGTTATTTTTGGTAATTTTATTTTTGACCCCGTTTCACACACATTACTCGGAGAAGCTGATGTTTGTTGTGGTACGCTTTGCAATTTAAATAAGACATTTTTCAATTCAACCTTATATTCTATGTATACCTCTGTGACATCTTGAAATACATCATTTGAAATATATTTGGAAGCATTTAATTCTACACTTTCAAAACTCGATAACAATTCTTCATGTTTGGTACGAAACAATGTAAAATTTGACTCTAAAGATTCCAATCTTGCTTCTACATAAGCCAAAGTTAATCTTTCTTTAGGACTTTTCTTGAAATTAGATCTATCCTTTCCTATATTTGATTTAAAATGTTCCAGCACTCTTATTTTAGCTTCCATTTTATTGAAGTATAATTTAAATAACTAATGCAAATACTAATTTATATAACCTTAAATCAGTCCAAGTTTTTGATGTCTTCTTCAGATGTACACCACATAAAATTTTACAAGTTAGTGAAAAAGTCTTTGAATTTATAAGTCCCAAATTGCACTTATTCTTCTGAGTACACTTTCACATATATTCTTCAAAGTTAAAGTTGAGTCAAATTTTTCTAAGTGTTTTGCACTTTGGACCGAAATCGGGCATAGGTTCCCCGTGTCTTCAAGTTTAGAGAAATTATTCTAAGTCCTATGCTACGATTAAAAAGGGTCCAGGTCCATGCATTAACTTTAACTCTTTAGCTACTCAAACACTTAGCGGAAATGTACTCACTGTTTTATCTTGCACTTTACCACAATCACTTCACGATGTCACGTGTTACCGCTGGGCTCCCCTGTCACCTTGCTAGGCAGCCGTCCACTTGTCCCAGCACCGCAGCAGCCACACCAACAGCCAGCCAGCCAAACCGACTGTTCCAACCGCCGCCACCAAAATGCGCCCGGTTCGAAGGACCTTGTACAATTACTAGCACAAAGATCCCAAATCTACGAACTTGATCACCGAAATGAAACTCTTGTTCGGAACGATAATATTTAATCAGTAACATTTAAAAGTATTAACATTGTGCGGTGAGACAAACGATACCGCGAGTCAGGCTACAGCTCACGCCATCTACATTAGAACTGGTGAAACTGAAGCTTCACGGTTGAACAGAAAGAGATTTCAATGCGGAATAAGTCGCGCGAGTGAGTGAGACGCACGTACCTGGGGTCACCAGCAACCCACGACCTCTGGGTTAGCAGGCGAGCCCTTTACCACTTGGCCACAGAGGCGGTCAAATTATAAAATAAATTTAAGGTTTTAGAAATGATTTAAGTGCAAGCCACATAGAAACGGCGCGGGTGCGGGCGCGCCCTCAGTGCACCTCTTCTATCTGTTTTACACCACGTCCCTTTCCTACATTTTGTATGAAAGAATATTGGACAGGCGTCGAGACGGCACGCCACGGTTGGGCCGCGGGCGCGCCGCAGGTGCACCGAAAGCACACCGCCCACACCTTCGTCGTCAGAGGAAGACATCTTGTCAGATCAAAATCAAACACTTGAATACCACCGGTAGCGCGCAACCGGCGCGCCGCCGGTAGCGCGACGGTAGCGCGCCGCGCCGCTTCTATGCGGCTTGCACCTTAGAATAGACTGAGCAATTTAAGTAACAGTCCAAACCATACACGACACACTCACATCGCAGCGTGATAAGTGATGATAATTTATACTTGCGATTATCGGCACTAGTTTATCGTGCCTTCCTTTACATCAAGGAGCAATTATACAATTAAACAAGAGCATTAAAGAGCAATATGATTATTTAAATTGCAGATAAAATAATCATGAAATAACATTTAAAATATTAGACGCATGAGTTTACCATTTGGGGTTTCCTATATTTGAAAGTGCGGAATCTTAATACGTCCATTATATTATGTTTTATTTTTAAAAATAACAATAAGTATGGATTAACTTGGAAATTTAAAATTGTTAACATAGATGTTTTATATTTCGCTAACGTTTGCTAACATTTTCAAATCATAAATATTATTCTTTGCTCTATTCTTATTATAAGTACACGCATTAAACTTCTGTTTTTTTTTTAACGTAAATGCATTAGCAGTTTTATTAAAGGGAAGGGCATTATTCATTATGAGCTGTTACCGCCAGGCAGGACCATCGATTCTGAACTCTACTGCGAACAACTGCGTACAAGTGAGTACATAGGTTATTATTTACTTGAATATTATCATATTATATATTTATAATATTAACAAAAATACAGCTAGATTTAGCAAAAATCATATATTAAATATTGTTTTTATTTGTAGTATATGTATATGGATATATATAAAAAACACAGAAAAAATTAATTCAAGATATATTTCGGGCCCTACTGGGCCCGGCGTCAGTTGAAAAATAATTATATAGGTGCATACAATGTCACTTACATATTTACAAAAAGAAAGAGGTTTATTTACAATACTAACCTATTTAATGTTACTAACATATTTACAGAAAGAAAGAGGTTTATTTACAATTGACTGAACTAATCTATTTATAAATTTTCTGAGAAAGTGGCACCATCCAGCAGCCGTGATGTGTTATTGCGTTAGAATTGAGTCGGGTCAGTGTTGACGATTTAGTCCTGATCCGTAGTGCGCACCAAGTGACCATATAAACGAGGATTCCCATGTTCGGAGTTGAATTTCAGTTAATGGTGGGTTGAATGATTTAATAATTTGGACTGTAAAGCATTGATTAAATGTGAGGTTGTGTAGTCGTGTGTGTTATTTTGTATTTTTGAAGTGTGTCTGTGTTGGTTTAATCTGATATGGAGTGCGTTTTTTGTTTATCCTTGAATAAATACTAATAAATAAAGACAAGAGGTCGATTATACGTTTTTTATAATAAATAAAGCTCTCTTTGAATTGAAGTGATAATTTTTCGTGAAATGAAATATTGAATTTGCTACCATTGTATATATTTTTTTTAATACTCGTCTCAGTAAACTTCTATGTTTTATCTTTTCATAACAAAAAAGTCGTGTACATAATTTTGTACGTCGAATGTTTCTGCAAAATTTTAAATGAAATTCAATTCAATTCAATTCAATTTATTTATATTTACAATTGTTACACAGTTAATATATAGGTACCATAAAGTAACAAAGGCGGGTTTCACTCAACAAATTTAAAACATATTAGGCGAGAAAAAAAAAAAATTTCATACTTAAATTAAACATTTTCATTCATACGTCTTTCTAATATTCTCTGAAATTCTCTCATCAAGCACCCTATCCCGGTCGTAAATAAGTCACAGTGTGGTGCCTCAGAGAGCAGAGAGTTGATTAGAGTCCGCGCGCGCGGGAGTGCTGACTCGGCGTGTGATCTCGTGCGACAAGCTGTTGTCGAGAGCAGCCGGTGTCGGCGTGACTCACGCGCTTTTGTGTACCCCTCAGGTACAAATATACTTATTAATTTATTGACGAGATCGATGCAATCAATTTTATTCCTAACTATGTTAATTATGAATTATGTTATTATGGGTTATAAGGTCAAAACTAAAATTTTTAGAATTTTTGTATGTCTGTCTTTCTGTATGTTCCGTCTGAGCTCGAGGACCACTATACGAATTTGGATGCGGTTAATTATAATAATCATGGCTCTACTCAACACGTAAGCTATAAGAGTTCATATAATAACTGCTAAGGCGAAAATTGTCAATTATAGGTTTAAAAGATACATTGACTGAACGACATTTCCAAGCGAGCGAAGCCGCGTGTAAAAGCAAGTCTTTAATATTTTCTAGGGAAAACCATAGGATTAAGGTATTGTGTCGGTACAAATATCGACGAAAACGACGTTGAAATTACGTTCATATTAGCGCATATTGCAAAATGGCTCTACGACGATCGCTGCGCCTCCGCATAGCGCAAAACAGGAGAAAATAGTATTTTTACATGGACGCGATGGACGGAAAAATATTATATAAAAATAGTCTATAATTTGGTGGAAGAATCATCAAAATCGCTTGAGGTGTTGAGAAGGAGTAAGTTAATTTTTGCGTAATTAATTGAAAACTCTCGATAACTTCGTTTTTTTTGACAAATGTAACAATAGAAAAATAACCTACAATTTATTTTTGACTTTATTATGTCTATCATACATATTTTTTTTAGTATTTGAAGTAGACCTTCAAAGACAGGTCTCTATTGCAGTTTGAGTCTTGAGTACGTATTTAACTTAATCCGTATTTGGCATTGACCTCTCATAAAGCAACAAGACACACAGTCTCTAAGTTCGTCAGAAAGTGTCCGAACGTGCGACGTGCATAGTAGTAAAAATCTTCGACCAAATTAAGACATGATGTCGTTAACGTAAGATGCAATGTCAGTTGTACGAAATCGTCATTCGATTTTGTCACCCCATAGCGGTGACAAGATGCATCGCGGACACTTTTTGAGCGAGACAGTATGTCTAGTTGTTTAGGAGAGGTCAATGGTATTTGGAGATTAAAAGTTGTCTTATTTCGAGTTGATGCTCGTGATTGTTGGCACTTGGTGGAACTTTTGAAACATTTTTTGTTTGATAAACACTTGTACTTGTATATATATTGTATATATTGTACGTAAACAACCAAACAAACCTTTGATAATGCTTTAACAGCGAAACCGGTAAGGGAAATAATATAAATAAGTGGACAAGTACAAGTGTTTATCAAACAAAAAATTGTCTTATTTCGTCTCAATTATTATACTTAAAGGTACTCAGGATCTTAGCCAAAAGTAATTAACTGCTAGGTGGTACGACGCTAAAACGGGGTAAGAGTGGAATGCTTTTAAAACTTTTACAATATAAAACAGCTTTTCTAACTTGGCTAAGTAACTCCTCAAGGTAAAATTAGGGTGGAAGGCATAATTAGCATAATATCCGTCCTACGTCTTTTACTCTACTGAATATACTATAGCCTTTTGCCTGCGCCTACGCCCGCGCTGGAGGACTAACTATACCTGAGTCGGTATCTCATCAGTTTGTTGACGTTTCATTTTATTACGACATTTAGGGCATGAATTGTATCAAAATTGTCTTTTCGCCTATCATTAAAATCAGGCAAGGTCGTTGAAATTTTTGTAGAATTTCGTAGCTCATGAAAGTTTGGCTCTAATACAAGTTAATAGGAGTTGAGTTACGCAATTAAACGTCAAAAACTGTTAATATACCGAGTCCAGTATAACCCCCAAAGCTTATTACTCATTTAATGTTAAACTCCTATTTGATACAGCGCCATTATAATAATAACCGTAGAGCCTTCTTCCAGAAATTCTTTAGAAAATGAAACCAAAACTCATCAAAATCCAATTAGTTGTTCTTGAGAATTTTCTATTAGAATTTATTAACTCACACGGAATAATCATACAAATGAAATTATACACTCTGCAAAATTTAAAAACTTTTTCATATACCTGTTTCCCAAAGATAGATAGAAACTAAAGATCTCTATCTGCTACGATTATTCTACATTTTTGCCACTACTTTAGTATATCGCTAGTGACCCGCCTTAGATTATGTATCTTTGAGTCCATTGCCAACTTGTCGCCAAACATCGAAAACATAGATACACTATCGAATTCCAATTATCTTAGGATACGTTCGTACTTAAAGTGACGTCACAGTTCGTGAACAGTTCAATACACATCAAAGGCAATTTTTAAAGTTCAGTTCTTATCTATGTTTTTAATGTTTGGCAACCAGTTGGCAACCTTAGTATGCGGACTCTGCCTACCTCTGCCAGGGTTAGAATGAGAATTATCACAAAGACCTATAATATATTGGTAAAGATAATAACTATTATATTTTACCATTTTATTTATTTGTAACATTAATGGAATTAGAAATAACAAATTTGTTTATTCTGAATTCCGTTGGAATCATTATTCGTATTTAAATTTGAAAACGACAGCAAGAATACAATCTATGTACATGCGCAGTAGCTGCTGTGCCATTGCCGTTCTTCATGACTTATGATGTAGCTCGTGAATCGGCGAAGCAAACAGAGAATGCAACAATGTTGCCAGCATTGTCCCGGCTTGTCTTGTTTACGGTTTGCAGGATTTTTGCGATATTTCGCACAAATGCTGCTCCAGGAAAGAGGGCAGAGTGGGAGTTTATTTTATGCACATATAGAAGACGAGATTTATTTAGAATTGGGAGAGAAATAAGCACTTTTGAAGCGAAAAGCGAAAAAAGTACACAGAAATGATCATATCAGAAAAATGTGTATTGTTTCGATTATAAGAAATAGTTATTAATACTTGCGATTGTCGGCACTTGGTGAAACTTGGAAACATGATGAATGAATAACGTTAATCGAATAACGGCCGTAAAATCCATTGATAATGGTGTAATAAATACCGAAACCAGTTGGTATGATCAAACTGTGAAATAAGTACAAGTGCTGTTCATTCATCATGTTAATGAGAAATATAGTAGATTGTTTTATTAAATAAAACACTTGTAGGTACTTGTCCACAGAATTAATTTTGTGGACAAGTACAAGTGTTTTATTTAACAAAGATGTATGGTTCCACCAAGTGCCGACAATCACAACCATCAACATTCTAATGTAAGACATCTTTGTTAATTAAGACACTTGTACTTGTCTACAGTTGTAATTCTGTTTAATTCTGTGGACAAGTACAAGTATCTTATTTAACAAAGATGTATAATAAGTTCCACCGAGTGCCGACAATCACAACCATCAACATTCTAATGTAAGACATCTTTGTTAATTAAGACACTTGTACTTGTCTACAGTTGTAATTCTGTTTAATTTTGTGGACAAGTACAAGTGTTTTATTTAACAAAGATGTATGGTTCCACCAAGTGCCGACAATCACAACCATCAACATTCTAATGTAAGACATCTTTGTTAATTAAGACACTTGTACTTGTCTACAGTTGTAATTCTGTTTAATTCTGTGGACAAGTACAAGTATCTTATTTAACAAAGATGTATAATAAGTTCCACCGAGTGCCGACAATCACAACCATCAACGTTTTATAGTAGATTGTTGCATCGAGCAGAAAGTCACTTTCGCAAGGTTCATAATCTGCTTTTCTTTCAACTTCCAAATAAAGAACTGAAGTCAAAATAATCCCAAAAATGTTAATTTATAAAAATGAATAGTTACGTTCGTACAGTTATTAAACTTTATTCGATAGCTCACTAAAATAAACCAAAATACGCTCTCAGAATATGATTTCAGCCGCGTTTTTCGGTTTTCTAAGTGATGAAATTCTCATAGATTTTCAAATATATATAATTTAATTTTGGAGGCAAAAGATTTATCTATTCCTTCATTTGCCACATTTTCATTTCTTCAGGTGTTAATATGTCGCCACTTTCGCTACTAAAATCCATTTTCAAGAAACAAAATCAAATTCTCACAAAATATTTATTGCGTAAATTCGCGCCTATTAATCAAGATTTTTTTGGTATAAATTATAGTTTTACGTATATTTAGCCAGTTTTTTTATATTAAATTGTTTGCTGGAATGAAAATAGCGCTTATGGGCCTATGAATTATTATCGGCGCACTAATTGGGCAGTTCAAAACTGAGGCGGTCAGCGCAGAAGTGGCCTATATTTTCCAGACACAATAAATTTTCAATTGTGTCTGGAAAAGCTAGGCCACTTCTGCGCTGACCGCCTCAGCTATGGGTAGTTTTCTAGTTTTATATATACCTACTATCAATACTATCAACCAAATCATTTGCTTATAAAACCACTCGAGAAGTTAGTACTCGATTATGTAAAATACAGGCACGCTAGTTCCAGTTTTTTTTTTGTTTATGGTTTACGTTTTTATCTGAGGAGAATAGAGGTTTTCATTCAGCCAATTTTATTTATTTTAAATTTATGTGAAAATAAAAATAGCGCTGATTGGCCTATGGCTTATCATCAGCCCGCTGATAGGGTAATTTAAAACTAGTTTTCCATGTACGGGTCAATTGGGATTTGCAGCTTTAGAGTCAGCACCAGCACTGAAGTTCTCTGGATTAAGGCATTTTGGTTCATATTCCAGAGACAATAAATACAGACGCGGGACTTCAGTGGTGGCGCGGCAGGAAAATACATTATTGCACTGTTTTTAGGGCTATAATGGATTTTCATATGCATTACACCATTTAGGCTAGTAATGCCCAAATTAAAGCAAAGTTGAAAGAAAAAAACATATACATATATACCTGTACAAATATCTTACATAACATTTTGATTCGCATAACAGACCTTGTGTACAAAGGCGGTACGTATTGCTAATAGGTTTAAAAATATTGAAGATATTATTCAAATTGTTATACTTGACATGCAAGAGCCTTGAGCTTCTACTGGGCTCTATCTATTTTTTTTTTGCGATAATGAGAGGCCATAACAGACTTTCAAGAGAGTAATCTAAAATTTCTAGTCCCTAATTCGGTATCTTAGGTAAGACTTTTATGCTGTTAAATTTTGAAATTGAATCGTTTACGGAAAAATAATCACATTGTCAACTTCAAAGAGCTGAACCTTTCACTCAAAATTATGACGTTCGCCGAAAAAAATAAATTCCAAAGCACATTTTTTGACACATAATATACCAGAATAGTTATTATTCATCACATTAACATTAAAAAAAAGACTTCCGTTTCCGTTCCCGATTAACGAACGAACAATTTTTGGTACAGAATAAAGCATAATTACAATCAAAACTTCATTTCAGAATGACGCACGATCTTAATCCAATCGACTTATCCAATTTTATTGACAATCCTCATATTATTTATTATTATATTATCCCGTTTTGTCTCTTTTCAAATTAATTTAAAATTTTGTATAAAATATATGTCATATTCACTCTTTGATCGTAATATTTCGGCCATTCGATACACGATTACTTACATTTTGCTCAATCCAATTAAATCGCAAAGATAGGTCTCAACTCATTGGAACTATATAAAGTTTTGGACAATAAAACTCACACTAAAATAAACGTTGTAAAAAATGTGATATAAAACGGTCGTCATATTAAAAGCCAATCCCTCTAAGTCCAAAATAATAAATAAAAACACCACGAAACCGCGAGTTTCTTGAGCAGCCCGCTGCCGCTGAGCAGGATAAATATGTGTAAAATGAAAGCGTTGGAGCAGGACAGATTTCGCTGGATAACCTTGCCTTAAAAACAAAATTTACGGCACTCCAAATTCCAAGAAAATTACAAAACGCACAATTTTTTGAAACGACTCATTTAACTTTTTTTCTAAGCAAGTTGATTTGTTAACTCCAAAAACATTAATATTATTACAAATGACAAACATAAATAAGTAAGACAAATGCAATACAATTGCAGTCTTTGTTTCGTTCGCGCTACGACGAATTGTTTTATGCAAATGTCCAGAGTTGCCTGTTATTTTAGTGTTTGCTTTAATTTGTTTGTTTCCATGCACAGATACAAGGAATTATGAATTGTTTGTACAATTATTTGAAAGGGAATTTCTACAAGTATAATAAATGTTTAGGTGGTAGAGCTAATGCCGGGCTCGACAGTGGAGGTACCATCATCTTCCTCGCAAATCCTCCCGATGTTATTCGGGGGAGAGTACGAGAACAGCTCAGGCAAAACCAGGCGGCCCACCATTGCCTGGGCCCGATGGATGGCGGTATATCCATCCCCAATTGCCGGGCCTTATATAAAACAGACTGGTGACGGGCAGCGGCGTCACTGGTGCAAGGGGTTCGGCACCGCGCTCACCAATCCGCCTGCCCAGCGTGTGTGAGTATGGGCATTTCTTCCAGGAGGACCGCCAAGAGTGGCGAAATCCTGGAAAGGCCTATGTCCAGCAGTGGACGAAACAGGCTGATGGATGGATGGATAGTAAATTCCCTAATTTATTTATGTATAAATCTTCAAGACGTAAGTACTATGAAACTTGACAAGTTAATTTTTTTATCAAGTCTAAAATAGCTCTCTTTTACTGTAATTTTCCTAATGGTTTAAAAAAAACAAGAAACTTTGCTTTTTTATAAAAAGCTACTTTCTCTGTTGACGCAAACTCTGGAAATTTTTCCTTCAATTTTCCATCTTAATTTTTCTTGCAGCACTAATAATAATATAAAAACTGAATTATAAAGTAATAAAAAGCTGCAGCGGGTAAGAACGGAGTACGGACCCCTAATTAGAGTTCTTGGGTAGAAAAGCTCTGTGAATATCAGAACATGGGCAAATTAAAGACGGTTCCGTAGTTTCAGCCGTCAAGTTTCACCGCCACAAGTTTAGCAATACCAGGAGACCCTTAACCAGGGCATTTAGCTGGGAAAGCG
Organism: Ypsolopha scabrella; assembly: GCA_910592155.1. Classification (NCBI taxonomy): domain Eukaryota; kingdom Metazoa; phylum Arthropoda; class Insecta; order Lepidoptera; family Ypsolophidae; genus Ypsolopha; species Ypsolopha scabrella. Next base: position 7,243,760 of record OU342968.1, on the reverse strand, counting down.
CTGCAAACTTATGCTAGATTTCAAATTTTTGAATACAATCTAGGTACAAGCAAGGCAAGCAAAGTATTTTGTAGCTTGTGATGTTGTAAATAATCAACGAATTGCAACGAAAACAGGTGCTTTCACTTATGCTATATTATCGCGAGAAATTGGCCAGTTTCCGAGAAATTAAATCAAAACCACGCAAGCAAAACTATAAACAAGTTAAAATTAGTTATGTGTGTCTTTGGAAAAGTTTTGAAGATGAGAAGTAAAGATCTAAAATAAATTCACCGGTAAAATATAAGAAAAATGTTGGAATAGAAAACAAGTGATTTTGTTTGAATAAGTAGTAAGAATCTCTTTAAAATTGAAAAGAAGCTTTAATTGTAATTGCTACAGTTGGACACAAACTGTTATAAATTATTTTCCAATTGCGAGTCGCATTCGCGCACAAACGGTTCCGTACCACCACATAATACGGGTACGGAAACTTTAAAACATATGGCCAATAGCAACAATATAGGTGTCGTAGTAACATCTAGGCGAAACAACGAAAGCTGCTAAAATGGTAGCGCAGGACAAACAATTCGGTTCCCGCTGTGTATGGAACCCTAATTTTGATTATGTTTTGTTTTACTATATAATACGAGTATGTACAACAATTTGAGCAAATTTGAAACTTTAAGATGGAGCTGAAACAAATAACGTTAAAAAATTATATATTTTCGAGGTTTCTTGTATGGGGACCCCCCTTGGGTTTATTTTTCAAATTTTTTGTTCACTGTCGTTATAATGACCATATAATGACACGTATTAAGTGAAAATGTTTACTTGTTACGGTTGAAGCTGTAGACCCCTCTGACAGACAGAGGGACAAACAGACAGACAGATAGACTGCGGAGACTTAGTATAAGGGTCCCGTTAATAGGCATATCTCTCCATAATCCGCATTTCACTATGAATTCTTAATTAAGCCGTGAAGCCGCATGGGTTTGGGATACAAGCAGCACGTTGTGCCCGTTGGGAATTCATTTCTACCCCCTTGAGAGGTGAACTTTGAAAAAATCATTTCCTAGTGCACCTCTAAACCCATTAAAAACATATGTTCCCAAGGAAAATGGGTATTCTACGGGGCTATTACTTAACTTAGTGTCGGTTGCTATCTGGTTGCTAAACACTAAAAACATAGATAAAAACTGAACTTTTTAAATCGCCTTCAGTGTATATTGAACTGTTCACGAGCTGTTTGCACTTTAAGCATGAAAGTATTCTTCGGAATTCTGGTCTAGGAGCTGCCATGAATGAAACTAGTGTCCAATGAAAGAGTTTTTAATGTAGAATAACTTTTAATATATAAAGTAAGTTTCTTTTTCGCTGTCCTTAGTGCCCCATCTCAAGTTTCCAACTTTTTTCAATGTCTATATCTTTTTATGTAAATATTATATTTAGAAATAAGGTTTCATATTCTTATTACATACATATTTGTCTAACGGCGAAGAGATAAATGAATGATGGCCGCCGTAGACGAAGCGCCATACAAATGTTCCCACTGTCCTTTCATGATTTTTCGTCATCAACGGTTTAGGTTGTGTGTTGTCGGTCAGTCACGGAACTGTAACATATATGCGAGTAGATAAATAATTTGATTTCATTACACACATCAAATTAAAGCATGTACAATTACATATATGTACCTATATATATAAAGATGAAATTGTTGCTAGATGTAGAATTATTTGCAATATCTAGCCAAAACGGGCTAAGATTGGCGTGCTGCGCTGTCCAACCACATGCCGGCATAACTTTCATAATTAATTAATAATTCCGGTATCTCAGACAGACCGATATTGGAATTTACACAAGTTAAAACTGAAATGAAACAAATCCTACATAATTCAAATAAGTTAATTGGAAGGATTACGAAATGTGCGGCATTCGCAATACGAATGTATTTAAATTAGAAAGACTGGCTCAAACAAAACTCTTTGAATATTTAATGTACAAATATCTTACTTATCTTTCTTGAAAATTTTGTATACAGATTCTTAAGGTGGTAAAACAGAATCTCGGTGCAAATGCGCTTCATGATATTGTTTTCCTTACTTTTGAGCAAAAAGTATGCAATTAATGCGTTTTAAAGCAATTCGGGGAAATTTCTTGTGAATGATATAAGAAAATGATGTAATTTTATGCATTACGAGTACATTTTGATTGCATTACATAATTTATCAATCAAACTTAAAAGCATGTTTACTTATAGTATGATCGAATTTATTTTACGGGTTAAAACAGTTATAACTGAGGATAAGGTGAATAATTAAATTAAAAAGGATAAACCCAAAAAAACATACAATAAACCTCGTCTTAGCCGTAGCGCCATCTATGATAACTTATTTTACAGCTTTTACCAAGGTTAAGATTATGTTTTTATTGCGAAATCCATCGCTTTGGAATACTCTAAATATTAATATGAGCGTGCATTACAAGCTGGAAAAGATAAATTAGAAACAAATGTACAGACAAGAATTTGAAAAAATAACGCCCTCGTGAGCGTTCAGTATGTGCATTACAAGCTGGTTAGATCAATTAGTTACAAAAATATTCGGTGGACAAGTATGGTGGAAAAATTCAACGGTCTAGGTAAGTAACTCGGTGGCGCAGTCGGTAGCGCGCTTGTCTTGATAACAAGAGGTCGCAGGTTCGAATCCTGGCACGAGGAATTTTTTCAAATTCTTGTCTTTACATTTGTTTCTAATTTATCTTTTCCAGCTTGTAATGCACGCTCATATTAATATTTAGAGTATTCCAAAGCGATGGATTTCGCAATAAAAACATAATCTTAACCTTGGTAAAAGCTGTAAAATAAGTTATCATAGATGGCGCTACGGCTAAGACGAGGTTTATTGTATGTTTTTTTGGGTTTATCCTTTTTAATTTAATTATTCACCTTATCCTCAGTTATAACTGTTTTAACCCGTAAAATAAATTCGATCATACTATAAGTAAACATGCTTTTAAGTTTGATTGATAAATTATGTAATGCAATCAAAATGTACTCGTAATGCATAAAATTACATCATTTTCTTATATCATTCACAAGAAATTTCCCCGAATTGCTTTAAAACGCATTAATTGCATACTTTTTGCTCAAAAGTAAGGAAAACAATATCATGAAGCGCATTTGCACCGAGATTCTGTTTTACCACCTTAAGAATCTGTATACAAAATTTTCAAGAAAGATAAGTAAGATATTTGTACATTAAATATTCAAAGAGTTTTGTTTGAGCCAGTCTTTCTAATTTAAATACATTCGTATTGCGAATGCCGCACATTTCGTAATCCTTCCAATTAACTTATTTGAATTATGTAGGATTTGTTTCATTTCAGTTTTAACTTGTGTAAATTCCAATATCGGTCTGTCTGAGATACCGGAATTATTAATTAATTATGAAAGTTATGCCGGCATGTGGTTGGACAGCGCAGCACGCCAATCTTAGCCCGTTTTGGCTAGATATTGCAAATAATTCTACATCTAGCAACAATTTCATCTTTATATATATAGGTACATATATGTAATTGTACATGCTTTAATTTGATGTGTGTAATGAAATCAAATTATTTATCTACTCGCATATATGTTACAGTTCCGTGACTGACCGACAACACACAACCTAAACCGTTGATGACGAAAAATAAACATAATAAAAAAAACTGAAATGAAACAAATCCTACATAATTCAAATAAGTTAATTGGAAGGATTACGAAATGTGCGGCATTCGCAATACGAATGTATTTAAATTAGAAAGACTGGCTCAAACAAAACTCTTTGAATATTTAATGTACAAATATCTTACTTATCTTTCTTGAAAATTTTGTATACAGATTCTTAAGGTGGTAAAACAGAATCTCGGTGCAAATGCGCTTCATGATATTGTTTTCCTTACTTTTGAGCAAAAAGTATGCAATTAATGCGTTTTAAAGCAATTCGGGGAAATTTCTTGTGAATGATATAAGAAAATGATGTAATTTTATGCATTACGAGTACATTTTGATTGCATTACATAATTTATCAATCAAACTTAAAAGCATGTTTACTTATAGTATGATCGAATTTATTTTACGGGTTAAAACAGTTATAACTGAGGATAAGGTGAATAATTAAATTAAAAAGGATAAACCCAAAAAAACATACAATAAACCTCGTCTTAGCCGTAGCGCCATCTATGATAACTTATTTTACAGCTTTTACCAAGGTTAAGATTATGTTTTTATTGCGAAATCCATCGCTTTGGAATACTCTAAATATTAATATGAGCGTGCATTACAAGCTGGAAAAGATAAATTAGAAACAAATGTACAGACAAGAATTTGAAAAAATAACGCCCTCGTGAGCGTTCAGTATGTGCATTACAAGCTGGTTAGATCAATTAGTTACAAAAATATTCGGTGGACAAGTATGGTGGAAAAATTCAACGGTCTAGGTAAGTAACTCGGTGGCGCAGTCGGTAGCGCGCTTGTCTTGATAACAAGAGGTCGCAGGTTCGAATCCTGGCACGAGGAATTTTTTCAAATTCTTGTCTTTACATTTGTTTCTAATTTATATTTTCCAGTTTGTAATGCACTCTAATATCAGATGATAGATGGCGCGAAGAGTAGCTTGTCAACCTTTTTGCGCCGAGGTTCATTCGTAAGATCATAGATGGCGCTATTTGGGATTACCTAATATATGGAAGTACGGAACCCTTTATGCGCGAGCCGGACTCACACTTGGCCAAATTATTATGATCTATCTATGGCTACAGCTACCTGCTTACGTTCTCGATGTTTTCTCGTGTGTTTTCTAATTTATACTTCGTAAACAATGGTAGTTTATGTTATACTAGCCTTTGCCCGCAGCTTCGCCCGCGTTCAGTGAATCTTTGCCTCGTTTTTGGCTTGAGCGTAATTTTATTAACAACCCTTATGTTTACTAGGGTAACTATAATGATAAATAAATAAAACCGCATTCCAATCCGTTGATTGGTTCTCGAGTAATAAAAGCGTTTATTCAATCTTTGCCCCGTTCCCGGCTCGGGCGTTATTTTATGAACAGGCCTTATAGCCTATGTGTTGACCAGAGTCACTACGATGATAATAAAAAAAAACGCATTCAAATTCGTTGCGTGGTTCTCGAGTTAAAACGGAACATACAGACAGACAGACCGGCAGACAAACATTCTAAAAATTGTTGTTTCGGCCTCAGGTACAGTACCGACTAATAACCCATTTCATTTAAAATTTCGCGAAAATATCCAATATACAGACATGACTTTTACTACTGTATTATTAGTATATGTATATACTGGGTGTAAATTGACTGCTATATATATGATTATTATGACTCTTGATGTTACTCTTCCAATTATTACACTAATCATAAACAAATCTATTACATCTAATGTTTTTCCTGAAAGTTGGAAAATTTCAAAGGTTATTCCACTACCAAAAGGAAGAACCGTTGAAGATTTTAAAGACCTGCGACCAATAAGCGTTTTACCTGTTCTGTCCAAGCAACTCACGACATTCATGGAAGCCGAACATATCCTTCCTGTTATGCAGTCTGGGTTTCGCAGCGGTCATGGTACTGAAACGGCCCTGCGCACGTTACCGATGAAATTATAGAAGCGTCTGACTCTGGCAAGGGTAGTATCCTGGTACTGCTTGACTTTTCACGGGCATTTGACTGCATTAACACTAGACTATTGTTAGCCAAAATGCATCATTACGGTCTTTCTGAGTCTGCTTGTGCATGGTTCGGCTCATATTTATGTAACAGAAGACAGTATGTTTAGGTATATACTGACGAGGGTAACCTGAGTAAATCAGAAGTAAAGAATATAACTCGCGGATGTCCACAGGGCTCCATTTTAAGTCCATTATTGTTTATCCTGTATACCGCTGATCTAATTTCAAACATCACGCAGTGTAAAATCCACCTTTACGCAGATGATACTCAGGTTTATTACTCATTTAAACCAGAGGATACCTGTGAAGCGGTAGTCAGGATCAATGAAGACCTTAATCAATCCACTTATGGGCTCAAAGAAACACTTTGGTACTAAATCCAAATAAATGCAAACATATGGTACTAGGCACAAAGCACCAATGTCAATCGATATCGGAAAAAATCCTAGCATTGAAATTGACCATGAAGGAGTAGACAGAGTTATAAAAGCACGTAACTTAGGGATGATTTTGAACAGCGAACTTCGTTATATTGAACATATTAATTTAAAGATAAGAAATGCTTTTTACAGAATTAAAGTTCTTTACAACATAAGACCGTATCTGAGCGAAAAGATTCGCATAATACTCTCAGAAGCTATTGTTTTGTCTTTGTTCAATTTCGGTGACGTAGTCTATGGACCAAGATTGTTACGTAAGACAGAGCGTGCCATCTAGCGCGTTCAAAACGCATGCACACGCTTCTGTTTTAATGTACCAAAACGTGGCCACGTGACATCTTTTCTAAACAACAAAAATATACTTAAGATGTCAGCACGCAGGAAACTACATCTTGCTAGTTTGGTGCATAAGGTTTTGCACGAAAAAAGGCCAGCATACTTATATTCCAAGTTTAAATGGGCAAGAGACTTTAATTCTACTAATACTAGCAGTAGCACAAGAAATGGCATGATAATACCGAAACATAAAACTGTAGGGTTCAAAGGTGGGTTTAAATATGCGGCATCCAAAATATGGAACGATCTGCCACCGCCCTTGCAAGAGAAAATGTCAGCTATCGTATTTAAAAATCATGTAAGAAAATTTTATATTTCACTGCAAATTGCATGTATAACGTAAGTCGCATGTTTTAGTGTTGTTCTCAAGCCAAATTTTTGATTTTTTGTTTTGATTCTTTTTTGGCATTCCATATGTGTAATTTTAATGATTTAATAATAATTTTAGTGCAACTAATAATATAATTTTTTAAATGTTCCACAATTTTTGTAGCGATTGTATATTTTTTTAAATTTTAGTTTGTGTTTATGTAAGTACTCGTAATATGTAAATTTAATTTAGTGCATGAAAAGGGACAGACTGTAAATCAGCGTTGTGTTGTTGTTCGACAACTCACAACAGATGCTGAGTCTACCCCGTTTTATCACATTTAGGTAATTACCCAATTTAATGTTGCTTTATATTCAATTGTATTTTTAATTTTTGTTTTGTGTTTTTTTATGTAGAATATTTTAAAATGTATACTGTGTGTGAGTAATTATTATTGTGACAAATAAATATTTTTTTCAATTTCAATTTCAAAATAGTAGGAATTTTTTCAAATGTCGGAATCCACTTAAGATCTTATCTTCCAATGAATGGCATTGTCATCTATTGTTAAGTTCGACCGCTAAATGAGCAATGCATAACGAAACGCTGAGACAACAAAATATTATATGTTAATAGCAACTTTACCACCTAAACAAAAAGGCTCAAATTTGAACGCCAAGTCACCAACGCATTTCAGATTTATATTTTTGAGATTGGAAGCGACAGCCATTTTGCGTGTCTATTACATGATGATTAAGTAATGGCTTTCCGATCTTAATATCGTGTACTTCTCTGTGTTATATTCGGGATATTTCATTAATTTGACCCTGGTCTACGTTTATAGGATTTTGATTGCTTACCTGCGATTTGGATATTTGTGAAAAGTGTGTTCGATAACGACCCCGGCTGTGTATACTTTGATTTAGCGGGAATAAGAGGTACAAAAATGTTATGTATGTAATTTTTAATGTAACTTCAATAATTATCGTAGATTGCAGACATACAATTTTTTTTTGTTGTTATAAGTACTTACTGGTTTTATTGGAATTATATAAGTATAAGTAAACATAGTTATTTAATAAACAACAAATATGTGTTAAATTAAAGTTTCAAAGAGACAAATGAACTTTTTTTAAACTTTAATACTATTTTTCTTATAAACATGCATATAGAATTATGCAAAAATCTCAATTCCTTTCACCTTGTATCACACCTGTACCTTGCTACCGCTTTCAATTTTAAAAATAGGGTCGGCAGAATATGTGGTTTCATTTAATGGTAGCAGTCTGTTTACACCCGGTATACATATATTATATGTGCGGTAAGGAGGCAATAACTTACGAGGATGATTACTTTATTTATCCCTGTGTAGCCCCTATTAGCTATAGCTTATATTAAAATTCTGAATGGAAAAACACTTCCTATATAAGTGACTACATCATGGAAAGAAACCGGAAGTGTAATCTAGAACGAAGTCACGAGGGTTCAGAAACACGCTGAATCGCTTCGACAAAATTTACGGGAGCGCCTTTCGAGCTCGCTTGGCAAGGCACTTCCGTGCTTCCAGATTAATCTTGAATGAAACCAAATCCTCGGTTTGATGGATCTTTAGCAAAAGCCCTTGAGGTTGTATTAATAGACGTTTTAAGACGCATTCATAAGATCAAAGAAATCGATTAAACAGGCGGTTATTTGATAGGAGCAATACAAAATAAACCGGATTTGGACGCTATTAGGCAATGTTGACCAAGATTTTCACCCAATGATTTAGGTACTTTGTCGGCAAGTCGAAAATGTGTATTGAGGGAAGATATCTAGTGATTTCTGAAGTACAAGAAAACTTTGTTGATTAACGAATTTTCAATCCAACATAGCGAAGTGATTTCGGTTTCCAAGTAACGAGAATTTCTTTCTAATTTGAAAGTTTACGGAGTAAACCTTTTATTTAGAATTCGCTTTCCGGAAAAACAATTCACTGTGCAAAAGAGAACTCAGTTGTTTTAAATTCCAAGTGAAGTTTCTTCTGTTTGTGTGCTCAAAGGGTTTTTTCTACCAACCGTTCGAAACATAAAAGTAGAAATGCATTTCTATAGTGACTATTATTTGTTTGGAAATTTTCTATAATTTGTTTATGACATACCGAGTGTAAATATATTGCTACCTTTACATGATCCAATATACTGAACACCTTTCTCAAAGAAACATAACAGCGCAAATGAAAAAAGTTTTCTTGCCCATTTAAATGTTTAGTAGGTTCTTAAAATTATTATGGAGAGAAGATCAACTTTTTTCATTATTTTATTTTATTTTTTTATTTTATTTATTTGGTCTACCAACAGATGATACACTTTCAACGTACAATTACAATTAGCCTATAGAATGAGTAGAGTGTAACTCCAATTAAAGGTAATTATTTAAAAAATGTTTTTGCATATTATTATATTTATTTACATTTTTTCATGCTACAGTTAGAATACGGAATACGTTAATATGCGCATTAACTAGGTAATTACCGGGTACGAATGTAAAAACAAGAATTTGAAAAATTCCTCGGGCCAGGATTTGAACCTTCGGCCTCTTGTTATCAAGACAAGCGCACTACCGACTGCGTCACCGAGGTATTTACATACCTAGACCGTTGAATTCTTCCACCATACTTGTCCACTACTGAACGCTCACGAGGGCGTTATGTGATTTGACGCCTTGTTCTTAGGAACAGATGGCGCTGTCGTCGCTACAATATGTGTTGCTTCAGACAGTTAAGAAATTCACAGTTCTCATTAACTAAGATTATGTTTAAATTGCGAAATTCATCGCTTTGGAATACTCTAAATATTAGTATATTAATATTATTCTAATATTATCTTTTGTTTCTAATTTATCTTTTCTAGTTTGTAATGCACTCTAATAAATCCAGAACGATGGATTTCGCAATAAAAACATAATACCGGGTACGATTCGTTAAGTGTGAAATTCGACTTAGAGTAGCAGATATCTCCACTTTACCTAGTTAATCTGCATATTAACGGATGCTAAATCGTTACATCGCGGAAAAGATAGTGAGCGAAACACTTTTAATAACACCAGTTAGTGCCATACAAAACTTCGGGGGTCGCCTCGCTCCGCTCCGCTTTGCTCGGTAACATATTATACCTCTATATCGTGATAAAATTCACTTGTACATTTTTTGTTTGATAAACACTTGTACTTGTCCACTTATTTATATTAATTTCCCTAACCGGTTTCGCTGTTAAAGCATTATCAAAGGTTTGTTTGGTTGTTTACGTACAATATATGAATCGCTTGGCATGCGGGTAGGACAAACAAATTCTACAACAGAAACATTTGAGTATTTTAATTTCTTAATATAACGTTGTATAAAATACTCATAAGTTTCCATAGATACACTATCCTAAATATCCAACGTTGTGGCAAGGTTTGGCAATGGTAGAATTAGTTATGGGGTTGTCATATAACAAAAATAAAGTTAACACGGTAGAAGAAAGAAAAATATAAATATCTTAAAAACAAAAATAAGGATTCAATATGCTAAAATGTCAGTAAATGTTGATTTTTTAAAATAAAATAAATGTGTAATTGAGTGTCAAGTCAGATAAATGTCAAACGATTCAATCGTGTTTCATGTCAAATAAGAGCCAATGTCAAAATACAAAATGAGCTATTTAAAATATTGAAGCAGTGGTGAGTTATTAACGTCTAATTGTTTATTTAATATTTGGTTGACATTGGAATGGCATAATTTATTTATTTCGAGTGCTTCTAGGGCTGATAATTTTCTGCCTTTATCGCAAACATGAAGGGCTTTGAAATTTAATTTGGAGTCGAAAGTGTGGTTTTCACTGATAAGGTGTTCCGCGAAATTAGAATCAGTGCGGTTCAACCTCCAGCTCCTGACATGTTCGTCAACCCTTGTTTTGAAGGCCCTTCCAGTTTGTCCCACGTATTTCTTATCGCAATTGCTGCAGGAGAGTTCATAAACTCCATTCTTTTGTCCAATGTCTGTTCTACTTTTATTATTACATAGAAGTCTTCGCAAAGTTCTATGCGTGTAAAATGCGGGTTTACGCTCTTTTATTAGACGGGAACACTTATATGATAGTCTACCAAAGAATGGAATTTTGGACCACTTTTTAGGTTCTTGACTATCGCAAGTATTGCTACTGGTGTGCACATGATACAGTAATGAGCTTGCTATTTTTAATTTCTTTTTGTGCAGAATGGTGTTCACAAGATTAGGATTATATCCGTTATTAAGTGCGATGGTTCTAAGAGTGTCTAATTCTTTGTTAAAACTATCTTTACTAAGTGGGATAGATAAGAGTCTATTAACCATGGAATGGAAAAAAGCATGTTTGTGCGATAAAGGGTGGGCTGAGTCAGCGTGTATAATGTTGTCGCTGAAAGTGGGTTTGCGGTAGATCTTAAAATCATGTCGACGTTTTTCAATATTAACTGTTATGTCAAGGAAATTTAATTCATTATGTCCAATCTCCATTGTAAATTTTATATTATTATTAATAGTGTTGATGAAGCTGAGGAATTCAGTCAAGTCATTCTCAGACCCAGCCCAAAGGCAAATCACGTCATCTACATATCTGTACCAGTAAACGATTAAGTCCTTGAAACGGTTTCGACTGAGAATTTGCTTTTCAATAGATGACATAAATATGTCGGCGCACAAAGGTGATAACGGACTTCCCAACTTCCAATCTAAGCAAACGGATATTGTGTGTGAAACACAATATCCGTTTGCTTAGATCAAAACTATTTCACATTCGGAAACAAAATATTCAAACAGCTTAAGGGTTTGGCAATGGGAAGTCCGTTATCACCTTTGTGCGCCGACATATTTATGTCATCTATTGAAAAGCAAATTCTCAGTCGAAACCGTTTCAAGGACTTAATCGTTTACTGGTACAGATATGTAGATGACGTGATTTGCCTTTGGGCTGGGTCTGAGAATGACTTGACTGAATTCCTCAGCTTCATCAACACTATTAATAATAATATAAAATTTACAATGGAGATTGGACATAATGAATTAAATTTCCTTGACATAACAGTTAATATTGAAAAACGTCGACATGATTTTAAGATCTACCGCAAACCCACTTTCAGCGACAACATTATACACGCTGACTCAGCCCACCCTTTATCGCACAAACATGCTTTTTTCCATTCCATGGTTAATAGACTCTTATCTATCCCACTTAGTAAAGATAGTTTTAACAAAGAATTAGACACTCTTAGAACCATCGCACTTAATAACGGATATAATCCTAATCTTGTGAACACCATTCTGCACAAAAAGAAATTAAAAATAGCAAGCTCATTACTGTATCATGTGCACACCAGTAGCAATACTTGCGATAGTCAAGAACCTAAAAAGTGGTCCAAAATTCCATTCTTTGGTAGACTATCATATAAGTGTTCCCGTCTAATAAAAGAGCGTAAACCCGCATTTTACACGCATAGAACTTTGCGAAGACTTCTATGTAATAATAAAAGTAGAACAGACATTGGACAAAAGAATGGAGTTTATGAACTCTCCTGCAGCAATTGCGATAAGAAATACGTGGGACAAACTGGAAGGGCCTTCAAAACAAGGGTTGACGAACATGTCAGGAGCTGGAGGTTGAACCGCACTGATTCTAATTTCGCGGAACACCTTATCAGTGAAAACCACACTTTCGACTCCAAATTAAATTTCAAAGCCCTTCATGTTTGCGATAAAGGCAGAAAATTATCAGCCCTAGAAGCACTCGAAATAAATAAATTATGCCATTCCAATGTCAACCAAATATTAAATAAACAATTAGACGTTAATAACTCACCACTGCTTCAATATTTTAAATAGCTCATTTTGTATTTTGACATTGGCTCTTATTTGACATGAAACACGATTGAATCGTTTGACATTTATCTGACTTGACACTCAATTACACATTTATTTTATTTTAAAAAATCAACATTTACTGACATTTTAGCATATTGAATCCTTATTTTTGTTTTTAAGATATTTATATTTTTCTTTCTTCTACCGTGTTAACTTTATTTTTGTTATATGACAACCCCATAACTAATTCTACCATTGCCAAACCTTGCCACAACGTTGGATATTTAGGATAGTGTATCTATGGAAACTTATGAGTATTTTATACAACGTTATATTAAGAAATTAAAATACTCAAATGTTTCTGTTGTAGAATTTGTTTGTCCTACCCGCATGCCAAGCGATTCATATATTGTACGTAAACAACCAAACAAACCTTTGATAATGCTTTAACAGCGAAACCGGTAAGGGAAATTAATATAAATAAGTGGACAAGTACAAGTGTTTATCAAACAAAAAATGTTTCAAAAGTTCCACCAAGTGCCAACAATCACGAGCATCAACTTCACTTGTACATGTTTCACAGATTTATTTTATTCATGATGCTTTCCAGGTTTCACCGAGTGCCGACAATCAATATACCTAACATATAATATACCGGGTGTAAATAGAGTGCGACCATTAAATGAAACCACATATTCTACCAACCCTACTGAACCACTTTTCCCGAGAGTCATATCCGCGGACACTCTTAGTTTGGGAAATAATTGAGTTCCAAACAAAAATGCGTGAACCCTAACGCACCGACATACGGGCGAGTTTAGAGAGAGCGTCGTCCGTGAAACCTGCCGCTGTTTGAGGTCAACGCTCTCTCTAATCTCGCCCGTATGTCGGTGCGTTAGGGTTCACGCGTTTTTGTTTGGAACTGAATTATTTCCTAAACTAAGGCTGTCCGCGGGTATGACTCTTGGGAAAAGTGGTTCAGTAGGGTCGGTAGAATATGTGGTTTCATTTAATAGTCGCACTCTATTTACACCCGGTATAGTACATACACGTAATTTATTTGTACACTAGCTTTTCCCGCGGCTCCGCCCGTGTGTTATTCGGTTTAATGACATGTTTTTTTCTGGGATCAAAAGTAGCCTATGTGTTAAGTTAGGGTTTAAGCTATATCCATTCTAAATTTCATCCAAATCCGTTCAACCGTTTCAGCGTGAAAGAGGAACAAACACACACACACACGAAAACTTTCGCATTTGTAATATTAGTGTGATGGTTCCTAGTTGGGAGCTAGATTTTGGGCGTTATTATATTTTTTGTAATTTAGTTCTAACTGAAGAATCGATCCTAAACCCGTTTAGTAATCGATTTTCGATTTGAAGAATGGGACGGATAAAGTCACGGTAACTTCGCGGTTTCTTGTAATTCAATTATGTAGTAAGTACATTCCAATTTCATTTTAAACGTACAAAAACGGGTCAAAAAGTTCGCTCTTGTTAAAAAACATAAAACATGTTATCACGACATAAACACCGAGGGGGGATCAGGGGTGTTTCCAAGTGTAACTAGTACAGTCAACACTCCTAACAACATTTATCCAACGACGATTTTAGGCGGTAAACCTTATCGCCATACTTCGGGCACAGTTTAAAACTCCATACAGTTGTCCAACGAAGCGTTCAGATGAAGTGGCTGTACGGGCCTTGCGGGGCGAGACTTGTTCGAAAATTTGTATGCAGCTCCCGCGTCTCGCCCCGCAGGCTCCGCACAACTGCTCTGTCTGAGCGCTTTCGTTGGACGACTGTATGGATTTTTAAACTGTGCTACGGGCACAGACACACTCTTTTAAGGCATGCAGTATTACCTTTCAGTACGTTCCTCACCATCAGCAAGTGGTAAGTATATAAATACTATGCACATAAATTTCAATAAACGGTGCATCCCCGACTGATCCATAACTGCGCTCATGAATAACCGGGCGATTTTAAGGTGACTCCTTCAGAAAAATTAGTAATTCAATTCGTGGTGATTGAAATTTTGAACAAAACCCTATTAAAATGGCTGTTACAAGTGCGAAAATAGTATTTTTTTTTCAGGCTCCGTACCTCAAGAGAAAAAACGGAGCCCTTATATCATCACTTTGTGTTCCGTCAGTCTGTCAAGACCCTTTGTCTCGGGGAGGCGTATACTTAAGTCCCTTGAAGCTGTGAAAAAATCAAACTTCTAAGTTAACGTGAAAAAAAGATACGGCTGTTTATGCCGCAAAAAACGTATATTTCGACATTCTCAAGGGAATCAAAATTTATAGGATATTTCCCGTTGACCTAGAACTATGAAATTTGGCAAGTAATACCGTCTTATACTACAAGTATAGGAAAAAATCTGAAAACTAGACATTTTTAATTAAATCATAAAAGTATAGTCTTTAACGGAACCCTCGGTGGGCGAGTCCGGCTCGTACTTGTCCGGTTTCTTAATTTATTTTATACTAGCTTTTGCCCGCGGCTCTGCCCGCGTGTTATTCGGTTTAACGCTATGCTTTTTTCCGGAATAAAAAGTAGCCTATGTGTTAAGTTAGAGTATAAGCTATATCCTTTCTAATTTTTAATCCGTCCAGCCGTTTCAGCGTGAAACAGTAACAAACACACACACACACACACACACACACACACACACAAACTTTCGCATTTATAATATTAGTGTGATTATTTTGTCCGGAAGTTTATAAATTTTGTTACTGTTTCGATGAAAACTGCGGCAGTTTTAGTTTTACATGTGGACACGAAACAGGGAAATAAGGTTGATTTAAGATATTTTTTTCTTCACTTCTTTACAATAAAATGCTATCGTTACCGTACAAACTTGTCCAAACTTACTCAGATCAAGGTCGTTGGCGTTGGGAGAAGCCTTAAGTGACAAAATAATAAACGTCACAAAGCTAGTTTTACGACACGTTTACGTCGCACAAGAGGTCCAATCGAGATGGCAAGTGGCCAGTTATCGGTAAACGTGCCCAAGTCGTCGCCAGCTCCCAGAGTACTCCTGACCATGAGAACTGATAATGGGTGCTATTTGGAACAAGATTCTGTTGATATATTGTCTCGGGAGCGATTCGATTTTTAGGGGAACTTTAATGTCCACCCAAGATAAGATTACTTCAATAAATTATATACAAATTCTTATACTACAAATTTTTATTTTTATAATTTAGGCTACAGGTATTAATTTTTTTTTTTAAATATATCCGCAGCAACATTCGTGATTCGGATTCAATTAAATTTTGGAAAGCCGTTGAATTTATTTTCATTTACTCATTCATTTTTATTTCTACAGCAGCAAAAGTTTGAATTTTTTTGTGCTGCATTGAATTATTGTAGAATAATTCATTAAATTAATTAATGGACTGACTGACCACTCTACCTACTATTTGAAAATTTATTAAAATAAACTAGGAAAATATAATATCTATAATAATAATATCTTAGCTTTAATAGCTAATCTCTACTAATAATAATAATAATAAAGTAGCAAAAAAGTCGTGTCTGTATATTTAATACATTTAAATTGAAAGGGGTTATTGTTATTGTATTAAAGCCAAAGCTTCCTAACTAAAAAAAAAATCAATTTTTTGAATTTTTGTCTTTCTGTCTGTATGTATGTATGTTCTGTCTTAACTCGGGAACCACTCAACGGATTTGGATGCGGTTTTTTTAATTATCATTGTATCCATTTTAAATTTGTAAATTTGTTTCAATGGTAACACGTAATTGCCGCTCTTGTTGCGAAACTCCGCTCACTTTAACCTATCATTGCCACTTTTTCAATAAAATCGCGCTTATTTTAAATTCTTAGCTGAACATAATTTTAAAATTAAGAGATTATAGCTGAAAAACATCATTTTTATGCAAATCAATTATATAATCCTGCTGACCAAATTATAATTTTGTATTAGGACTATTTATTTTGCAAACATATACATTATTAAGCTGACCGAATATCTACTTATTTTCTGATAATCCTTGATTTAGCTGCTGACCAGGTATAAAAAATATATCGTGCTGTCAAAATAACTTAATTTGGTTGAAGCATCTTTGCTACTATGCAGGTCGCACGTTCGGACGTTTTCTGACGAACTTTTCTTAAAGACCGTGTGTCTAGTTGTGTATGAGAGGTCAATGTACAGATTAAATTAAATCACACTAATATTATAAATGCGAAAGTTTGTGCGTGTGTGCGTGTATGTTTGTTACTCTTTCACGCTGAAACGGCTGAACGGATTTGGATGAAATTGAGAATGGATATAGCTTATACCCTAACTTAACACATAGGCTACTTTTTATCCCGGAAACCAGTATATCATTAAACCGAATAACACGCGGGCGGAGCCGCGGGCAAAAGCTAGTACTTTGTACAAGTCTTGTTTACCTGAATTTGTATTTTTTTGAAAAGTAATTAAAAGACTTCCAGTTTTTAAGACCGCTGCGATAAATAATTGAAATTAATCATTTTTGAGTTAAGAAAAAAATGTGATGGAAAGGATAACGATGCTCTCATGAATTCTTTATGAGTGCCGGGAATTGTTTAGTAAAATTTATCAAGTTTATTCATCAAAGTTTTGGAAGTTAATTATTGTTTGTTAACAAAGTTACAAGGTCGGCTTACTAAAATGTATAGACACAACTCAGTTGAGGCCTATGTTTGAGGTTCCATGTTTGAGGTTCAATATTTTACGCAGATAGCAAGTAATATAAATGTGTATTAATTGTGTTTTAACTTTTTTTGACGACTAGAAATCTGCATTTTACCAGTTACATGACACGTAGCATACCTATCGGAAAGACATTTTTCTTTCGGTCACAATGTTATATGATAAACACATTTTGTACGCATAAAACAGAAATACGGCTCATAAAATCCCGCCATTTTATTATGAAAAAAATGCCTCGGAAATTACTTTTCACTTGATAAAAGTTTGTTGTGCCCTTAAGAGCCTTCTTTGTTCCGTTCACATTTTCATTCCTTTTTCACGACTTGCTAAAGGTAACAAAATGGAACGTAAAAAGGTGACAAGGCGGAGACAAGGAAGGCTACAAAGTTCCTGAGAAACGTCCCTCGATTGATTTAAAATATAAAGGTAAATCCATCCATCCATCAGCCTGTTTCGTCCACTGCTGGACATAGGCCTTTCCAGGATTTCACCACTCTTGGCGGTCCTCCTGGAAGAAATGCCCATACTCACACACGCTGGGCAGGCGGGCTGGTGAGCGCGGTGCCGAAACCCTTGCACCAGTGACGCCGCTGCCCGTTACCAGTCTGATTTATATAAGGCCCGGCAATTGGGGATGGATATACCGCCATCCATCAGTCCCAGGCAATGGTGGGCTGCCTGGTTTTTTTGCCTAAGAGCTGTCCTCTTACTCTTTCCCGAATAACTTCGGGAGGATTCCCGAGTAAGATGGTGGTACCTCCACAGTCGAGCCCGGCATTAGCTCTACCACCTAACCACCTAATTTAATGGTAAATACATTCCTATTTTATAACTGTACTACATATTTTAAGGGAAGATAGTTTACATTTGTGCTTTGAAGGAACGACAGGAGTAACTAAGTTCGGAATTGTAATAAAAACGTCGTAAGCCGATTCTCTATCAAAGAATTAATCCAGAATCGAGTCCTACACCGCTTCAAGGCGAGGTTTTCCGGCGAAATCTGTCCTGTTCCAACGCTTTCGTTTTACACATGGTCATCCTGCTCAGCGGAAGCGCGCCGCTTAGAAAATTTGCGGTTTCGAGGGGTTTTTATTTATTATTTCGGAATTAGAGGAATGGGTTTTTTATATGACGGACGTTTTATATAACATTTTTATGACGTTTATTTTAGTATGAATTTTACTTTTCAAAACTTTACATAGCTCAAATGAAATGATAATTAGATCATAGTTCAGAACTATTTTTACGATTTAATTGGATCGAGGAAAATGTAAGTAATCGTGTATCGAACGGCCGAAATATCAAAAACAAAGAGTGAAATATAATATTATGTATCTTAAAAATTTTTATCTTCGCTATTTATTGGCTCAAATGACCCCCCTTAAATGACTTTATCATCTATCCTAATACTAAAGTACATAATAAAAAGGTCGTGTTCGTACCTACATTGAATTTGTTTTCAAAATTGATTATTATTTATTGGTCCTGTACTAAAGCCAAAATTAAAACTTTTTGAAATTTTGTCTGTCTGTTTTCACTCGAGAACCACTCGACGGATTTGGATGCGGTATTTTTATTATCATCGTAGTTTACCTGGTCAACATACAGGCTTTGAGTGGTGTTAATAAAATAATAGCCAAGTCGAAAACGGGACAGAGATTGAATAAACGCACGCGGAGCAACGGGGAAAGGCTAGTAAACAATAAACCTACATGCGGATTTATCTATCAGTGCCCAAAATACAGCTACATGTAGCTCACCTGTTAGCCTGAAACTGACAATTCGTCGGCAAAAAGAGTTAACACTTCTGATATATAAGAATATTTAACTGCTAACTTGCCAGCAGCAATCACTCGTGTAATAATGAAAGGAAAACAAACCTTTTCTTTTCCACCATTTTAAAAATATACACCGCTGTACTTTTCTCTGAAAATGGTTAGATATTTCAGTCTTATTTTAAGTTAATTAACAATTCGAACGGTAAAAAAATTAAATAGAAGTTTTCTAAAATCTGGAGCTGACAATATAAAAATGACTTTATTTGGACGAAAAGAGAGGAGTCAAATAGGACATTAAATAGCCTTTAGCCTTTAGGCCATGAAGCTAGACCTACAAATTATCATATCTAGTATTTACGAGAATGTTACTCTTTGTTTTATTTTCTCCTGCTACTGTGGCCAGCTTACTAAGCTAGGTACTTACTATTTACTATATGTACTTATTATTTTGCTGAAATTTCTCAAGTTTCTTTGGATTACGATTGTGGGAAAATTATCTGTCAATAAAAGTATGTTAAAATGTCAACCTTTAAAGTAAAATCATGCAAGTACTAGAGTCAAAATGTCTTCCCGTAGCAATACAAGGAAGAATTCTCTGATAAATCATCTCTTATCATAAATTTGCACCATTTTCATCTCACTTTTTTGTTTCTAGGTAAGGAAAAAAAGTGTTTTTCGGGTGCCGTACGAGTAGTACTCTTGCATAGTGGCACTGCACAATATTTATAATTCACTTTATTGGGGTTTTCTCGGTCCACGTCCATCTTTCACTGAGGCCGACTGAGTCGAATTAGACCGTGTGACGTCATCGCAGTATAGTAGAGGCGCTGCGTCCATTCATAATAGCGGTTGGAAATACCTCTATATCTTTTAATTTTCATAATATTTTGATCTGGTTTTTTCTCTAAATTATTTTATAACCTTAACTTTGTTGATTAAGCTTAAAACCTGCAACCATACAACTGACCTATTTTCTTAACAATATTCTTGAACTTAACTATTGTAATGTACATATTACAATGATAAAATTACCGTCAAGTCAACAACTATCTGTAGGTATTTTTAAAAGTTACATTGACTGAAAGACTCCTATTAATAAATATATGCCTAACTCCGTCCATTACTTTAAGTAAATTTTCAAAAATAAATTTAAATGACACAACAGCATTAAAGTATTGGATTTGCTATTGTTTCCAAAAAACAAGGTTATATTGCTTGATTTAAAAAAAAACCCGCCGCGTGCTAGTAGGACTCGCGCACGAAGGATTCCGTACCATTATCTATAAAATCATGGGAGTGTGCAGGTCCGACTCGCACTTGGTCGATTTTAGTATTTGTTGTTATAGTGACAACAGAAATACATCATCTGTGAAAATTTCAACTGTCTAACTATCACGGTTCATGAGATACAGCCTGGTGACAGACGGACAGACGGACAGCGGAGCCTTAGTAATAGAGGTTCTCATTGGTTACCCTTTTGGTACGGAACCCTAAAAAGGTCGCCCTGTTTGTTCCGAATAGAAAATGCACAGTAAAACATTCCACTTCATAATTTTCGTAGCTATATACAAACTAAAACTACTACATATTTCATCAAAGGGGCTACAATGAAACTGTCCAACAATAAAATATGAGTAGGAACTTTCTACTTCGTTAAATACCCCAGATACCTACAAATTAAATTACAATTTAAACATTGATGACGTAATATCTACCCCGGGGTGAGATTTACCTTCTCCGAATTCTTTAATCAGGGCCGCTTAAGGAATTTTGAGCAAGATTAATCACGTTTTCCATTAGAATCCTGCGAATCTCAATTTGTAAGACCTGACCCAAAATTAAATGTGTTTATATTATGTACTGTACATGTACGTATGTGGAGACCTACTTTAATGAGCTTTTCGCCGGGGTAGCTTCTTCAAAAATCACGTAGATGGCGCTGTCCGAGGATAAAAAATAACAATATCTTGGCTGCAAGGACTATTGATCTTTGCCTTTCCAAAAGAATTAAAACAAATCAAAGCGTGAAAAAACCAAAGACATTGTATAGAGAAGCAGTCAGCAGTCGGGGTCATCTTCATCGAAGCGGAGCTTGTATTAGAGAACTAGACTGTTCACTACTATACGAAAAACGAGCTGTGCTAGATGGACGTACGCACTCGTTGGTCCCTTTCTAACACGTTTGGCACTCAAAAACACTATACATATATATTGTATACACTGCCAAATTGCTAGACGATACACAAGTGGCGAGAGCTCTCTCGCTCGGCTCGTTTTCGCTTTAATAAGGTATCATAATAATGACAACCTTATTTTTAAGTGAATAAAACCTACTTTTGTTGAACAAAAATTGGACAGTGCACAGTCTAGTTCTGTATACAATATCTTTGGAAAAAACATTATCTTCGGTTGATCTCTGGTTGTCAGTCATATATTCTGTGATCTCGTAGTGGTTTTTTTGTTTTACATAGTTTTTTTTTTCTAGCCCACTTCAATACCAGTACTACCTAGCATCGACTCGAACACTGAATTCTATTGCTCAGTGAAGACTCATTGAAGGTGTCAGAGGGTTGGTTTAAGCGCCTGAAACAGGAGCACACGTGAACCAATGGCATTATCTGTACCCGTAATCTATGGACCATTTTTTATAACACTTGTGCTTGATTGGTGCAACAATAGAGGCTGTCTTTTATTTGCAAAACAACGACTTCAATTTTTTGCTTATGAAATGGTATTTTTGATAAAATTTACATGCGTGCCCATGAATAGCTCTAACGAATAGGATTTTTTAAATAAAACATACCTACTTTAAATTTATTTAACATTTTTGAAGTCTCATAATTAACTTATTTGATATAACGGTACGGTTTTGTATATTTTCGTATTTTTAATTATCCTCAACTTTAGAATAAGCCTCATTTTATCTTTGAGATAGTTCATAAACTTGTCAGATGCACAAAAGTTTACTAAATAATCTATTCCTTTGAAAACATTTTGGCTGCGTACACAATAATGCAATCGTCATAGAAAAACGTAAGCAAAAACAGCCTTTATAACAATAATGATAAATTTCTATATTCCAGGCCCTACGTCCATATTATAAATACCTTAAATTAATAACATAAGAATTTTTTTTTATATTTTAAGCAGTATTCTGATTCTTTAGTACGCATATCATAATATTTTATTTTATATCTTTGGATTTGGCGTCGATTCGGTACGAAATGCTTTAACTTATTTGAAAGCACTAAATTTAAGCATTATGCCTTGTTCTTTCTGTATCGAAAAGACAAGGACAGCCCCCTGATTTCTGTAAGTGCTTATCGTCTAAAATATACATATCCGCATATCTAAGGATATGTTCGCACTTGAAATGACTTAACAATTCGTAAATAGTTGAATACCCTTCATAGGATATTTTGAAAGTTCATTTTATATTTGTTTTTGGTGAATAACAACTATAGCTAGCAACCGACACAGCCCCGCAGGACGCTTAAAATAAGGTTAAGATAGATAGATAGATATTATTTATTTACCAAAAGACAATAAAGGTTTGTTTTTACAGTTTTTAAGTAAAACTGCTCAGCAGTTTATCGGCTAATAGGTCTCGCTGTCTAACATGTCTTTATGCAAAAAGCTTTTAAATCTTAACTTATTATCAAGTTTTACAAAATCTAAATAAAGCTGAGAAAACACTTTTTCAAAATATTTTTCAGTATATTTTTGCTTATTTTGCCACTTAAAGTTTCGTCAACCTCTTCCCCTATTGAGTTAAATATCTTCGATAATATGTATATACTCGGAAGTCCTGGTTCCGTAATAATTTTTGTACTTTTGCACAAAGTGTAAGTCCTATTACACCAAATCCAATATCTTCTTTTTTGTGAAATAAAGTGTTTATTGTTTATTCATTTATTCTTTCATGGACTGTGTATAGTCCTCTGTGTTTATTACGTTCTAATGACTCTATTGGCAAAATTTGTACATAATAACGTACACGCATACGTTTAGGATGATGTAGCCTTAATTTAATATTCTGTTAGGAATATATGCTTAAAATACAAATAAACTACCTTCATGTACAGTCGCTAGCCATCCAAGCTTTCTATCTGTAAGTAAACGATTTTAGCGGCTATGATGACTGTTGATGACGACGGAATAAGAACTGTCAGTAGGTAGCCTGTTGTACTAAGTCAAACCGTTCACTTTTGAGGGTTGTTCAAAAATAACATCATTAATATTTATTTAGGTCGCGTTAGGAATAACTCATTTCCACGTTAACTTTTTTCAAAACAAATATTGGTGGTATAGAAATAATTAAAGAGGTTGACTTTTTTTTTTCAAAATACCAAAATATTCCCATTCTCCGTACTGCATCTAACTACGAGTACTTTAAATAACCATTATATATCATTGCGGTATAGAAAATCAGAAAAGTTAATATGGACGTGAGGAGCTCTGAACTGGGATTTGAACCCGGGAACTCTCGCTCATATTGTTATATAATATCTCCTTGCGATGGATAAATCCCCAAGTGTAAAAAAAAAATCTATCATAGTTTTACGTACTTTAATGTTCTTTTTGTGGATTTCTTTTAAATTTTGTTATTATTTTACTTCGGTATTAAAATCGAAGCCCACATTTAGAACATAAAGTTGAAATATAAAAGCTTCCGAATATAACCCTGATAACGAATATGCCGTTAGGGTATTAGTGGGCAATTATGTACGTATATGTTACCGAAAAGCAGTTTATATTTGAAAATAGGCACATAACATCACAACTACAAAACGAGAATATGTAATTACGAAGTGAAAGCCCGTGTTCTGTCAAACTAAATAGCATTTATTTTATGTGTATCGGTTTACGTGAAACCCGTACGAATAGAATGAACATGGCAGCTGTACTATCTACCTCTCACCATAGACTAAATAACGGTGGCGAAGGGTGGATATTTAAAAAAGAGAAGTCGGACAAAAAAATTGCCTTAGTTGGAAAAGCAACCAAGGAAAACATTTGCAAAATAAATATTTTGATTTTGACATAAAAAATATTGTACTTTGCAACTCCCTGTCAGCCAAGTGTATTTGTCGTATTGAGATTTATGGAAATGTTTGACAAAGCGAAGAGCACGGAATAAAGAAATGTAGTATGGATGCATTTCCTAAACAAGCCGATGGGAATCATGTCATATGGACCCTTCGCCACTGCTAAATAATACAATAGTCTATGCTCTCACTTACACAATCTTTGGCTATAGGTATATGTGCACATGGCAATACAGATAACAATTGAAAATTAATAGCCGTCAATGTGTAGCGGTCATATCGTTAAAGTGGTAAAACCCGATTCCCGGTACAAAATGTACACCATAATAATATTGTTTTCCTTACTTTGAATAGAAAGGTCGCAAAAATTGCGTTTTAAAGCAATTAGCGAAAATTGATCAATTCATGATCTGCAGGTCTAACATGGTTCCCACTTAAACACCATTTTAATCACCATTTTGACAGTAAATGTATGGGATTTGGAAATGATGTTAAAGTGGCACCATGCTAGCCCCCCTAGTCGGTAATATCGTAAAGTATGAAATAAGAAATTTATGATGGGCTCCCAACAAAAGCCAAAAATAAAGGCGACGACGAGCCAAGCGGAGTGGAGCGAGGCGATCCCTTTACTTTTATACAGATTTCATGAAATATTCAATTCTACGACATGGCCCCGCTCACTCCCAAAATGTAACGTGAGTGTAATATTTCGTCTAAATATGCTGACAGTACAGACAGAGTGTCCAGCCATTTCTAATCCCAAAGTATGTTAATACGGATTATAAATACTGATCAATTGACGGTTTTTTAATGTAAGTGCTTATTTATTACGGTAGTTTTATCACGTAAATATGGTTCATGCTGATACAATCCTTTACGACTTTTTAAAGTATGAAACTTGTTGTTTCATTCTATTACATTACTACTATTTGGTTTAAAATTTAATCACTTGCCTAAAATATGCCTGGGAGTTTGAAGCCGTGTAAGGTTAGGAAATATTGCCGTTGATTGGATTGCATTTAATGTGAGAAGCACGAAGGAAGCGACTTGTAGAATTTCCCTTTGTTTATAACGTAAAGAAAAGAGGTAATTATAAAAAAAAAACGCATGTGCACTTATCAACCGTATTGCAATAGTAACAAGCTAACAAGTGCGGCTAGTGGGGTAGTGGCAATTTCTTGGATGGTACCCAATAAAACGATCCAATAGAAAGCAATGAGTCTGTAATTTTGATGTAACCTGAAAATAGTTGTAGAAAGTGTGATACGGCAAATTCAGACTCAAAACAAATACATCTTCTGAACTAGATAATACGTGACAAAGAAATAAATCTAAGTGAAATAAAGCAAAAACAACAACGTCATTGGTTTCCGTCGACGTCTGAGAGAAAAGAAACAGACTATTTTTTACGTGACAACAGATAACAACAACTCCAAAACAACTGAGTTGACGCTAAATTCACGATTTTCAGGGCCGTAGCTAGGATTCGTATTCGAGGGGGCGGGGGGATTAAACGTTCAGATATACCTTGGTGTCAGGTGAAAAGGCCGCTGGGCGAGAGTGGAAGGAGATGTGTCTGCGCATGGATAACAGGCGCGCGAGAAAGAGACTGCCTGAGCCTCGCGAGCGGCCTTTTTACCTGACGCGAAGTATGCTTAAAATATGTGTGGTATTCATATTTTCTTTATGAAGTTATATGCACAGGTGGAAGACATGTCGTTGGGTAGAATTTGGCACATCATAATCTGCCTGGGCAGATCGTATTTCTGTTAAAACTAGGGAGGTCATCTCGCTCCGCTCCGCTTCGCTCGGCACTCCAAATTTATTTACATGTAAACCTAACACGCTCCTCCTCGCTCCACTCGTCGTCACAACTATTTTCAACTTTGGGTAAGACTTTCGATTTCTTATCAATTAAGGGTTTATCAAAGATAAAGCACTTTAGTGTTTGATGTCCCAATGACTAGATAAGTCATGTCTTTGACGTGTATAAGTTTTAACGAATAATTAAATTAAGTTGTAAGTTACTGGATAGAAGTTCCTATATAAATGAAAGTAATGTATCGTTTAGATTTCTCAAAGTGACACCCAGTAAAATAAGCAAAATTATAGATAATTTAGAAAATAGAAAAGCACCAGGAAGTGACAACATTCGAGTGCAAGATTTAAAATATATCAAAGAACCAATAAGTGAAGTCCTTGCACATTTTATAAACATGTGTGTAACAAGAGGTATATACCCTAATGACTTAAAAAATGCTATAATTAGACCTATATACAAACAGGGTGATCATCTTGATTATACAAATTATAGGCCCGTGGCAATTTTGTCAGTAATTAATAAAATAGTAGAAAAAGTGATCGTGCCTCAAATGAGTGACTTTTTAGAGAGATTTAGAGTACTAAAAATGTACAGCATGGGTTTAGAAAAGAAAGGAGCACGAATACCGCATTAACGCAGTTTACTGATTTTGTTAATAGCCAATTGAACGAAGGAAAACAGGTATTAGCCCTCTTTATTGATTTTAAAAAAGCGTTTGATACATTAGAACATAGTCAGTTGCTAAAGGCAATGGAAGAATGCGGTATACGTGGTCCTATCAACAGGTTCTTTCAAAGTTACCCGAGTAACAGATCTTTGTGCACGTCTGTGGCGGGGGTGACAGGAGAGAGCGCCGACGTTACGTTAGGAGTACCTGCTGGTTCAGTGTATGGGCCAGTAGGCTACATTATGCATGTCAACAGCATGGCTAACGTGGTACAACATTGTAGGGTGTTTATGTACGCAGACGACACCTACTTGCTTATAGCTGACAAAGATGGGCCCATGACAATGGTATCATTTTAAACAGCAGTAAAACTAAATTTATATGCGTATATATTCACCCTACAACAGAGAAGCTAAACAAATAGATAATAAAAATATAAATATTGTAGGACACAACTATGGTTGCTTACATAACTATCAGAATCAACTGTACATGCATGCCAAGCGATTCATATATTGTACGTAAACAACCAAACAAACCTTTGATAATGCTTTAACAGCGAAACCGGTTAGGGAAATTAATATAAATAAGTGGACAAGTACAAGTGTTTATCAAACAAAAAATGTTTCAAAAGTTCCACCAAGTGCCAACAATCACGAGCATCAACTCCATAACTGTACATGTCAAAGTTTAGAATACGTTGAGCATATTAGGTATTTAGGTGTTATTATATAGGTAGATAGCACATTTAATTAGAAATTACACGTCAATAATGTTTGTTATAGGTTGCGATCAGTGATGGTCAAGTTTTACCACCTTCAGAAAGTGTTAAATAAAAAAACTTTATACATGGTGTACTACGCATTAGCTGACTCAATACTTAGCTACGGACTGAGTTCCTACGGATTAACTTTTAAAACGTATATACAGGAGATTAAGAAAATTCAAATTAGATTTATTAAGAACCTTGTATGTAAAAAGATTAAAAAAGAAAACAAAGATGATTATAGCAAACTTTTTACGATATGTAAAAATTGTATAAGACATGACCAAGAATGGATTTGACGAGCGTCTGCGTAATCTGAATTCTACGATTTGCCGTGGAATAAATGTTACGTCGAACTATCGTATATATGTTAAATTACATTCTCACCCCTGCCTACGGACCTGACGATCTTTTGAAATTGTTTTGTTGCTGTCCAATTTAAATCAAAATACGTTTAAAAGACCGGCGTACTCCTCAAGTTTACAAACATTTTTGCTCGTGTTCCTAGCTAGTGCATCTACCTTAGAATCAAAAGCTTTATCGTCGGTCCCCTTTCTATCTACTACTAGCTTTTGCCCGCGTTGAATTAGGTTTTGTGTACTCCTATAAAATCTGTCAATATTTTACGGCCTGTTATCTACCTATATAGTAAACACAGCTGGTGAAATTTGTGTGTTATGCGCTTCTGTGTTTCCCATTTTGTATGTCTCTTTATAGCTTTTCCATGGGAACTGATTTATTTATGGAATAAAAAGTAACCTATGTTCCTATTCCAGGTCTGGAACTACATTCACGCAAAATTTCAGCCCATTCGGTTCAGTAGTTACGGCGTGAAACAAACATCCATCCATAACATCCAAACTTTCGCATTTATAATGTTATTAGTGGGAAGTGGGATGGGTTAGACCGTCGGCCAAGGGGGTGTTTTTCTAATAATAAGATTGTCTTTGGAGACTATTATATACTGAAACAGTAAACCTACTAAAACCAGGATCCAAAAAAACTACCGTTACGCCCGCCCTTTGCACACAATGCCACAAAACGCGAAAAAATAATGAATTGGTGACGAAACGCGAAAAGAGACAGCTATTTGAGCGATATGGAAATACGCGATATGTTTTTATATACGGTGACTTTTGTTTATATAGCCAAATTCATACTGAAGACTCGGTAAGTAGTCAGGACCAAGGTGCCTCTTTCAAGATCAAGGGCAACCTCGACTCAATTAGAAGAGAAAATCTAAATTTTATTTTTCGTATTTCACAGAAAGGGTCATCAAA
Organism: Ypsolopha scabrella; assembly: GCA_910592155.1. Taxonomy (NCBI): domain Eukaryota; kingdom Metazoa; phylum Arthropoda; class Insecta; order Lepidoptera; family Ypsolophidae; genus Ypsolopha; species Ypsolopha scabrella. The sequence goes on along the minus strand of OU342968.1, from coordinate 7,215,044 downwards.
CCTTAGTCGTGACAACTTATCGAGTCTCCCTCCAGTATAAATTTGGTTACATAAACATAAAAATGAGACAGAATTCATCGCAGTTTTGATAATGCGTTTCACGGCGTAGGCACAGAGTAAAAAATCTGTTATCGATAGAAATGTAGGTATAGTTAGGTGAAACAAAGAAGACATTTTGTTTGTAAACCACGTTCATATCATACGAGTAACACTGCTTGTAGGGACATCCTTGGAATTTTAAATCGCCATTTATGTTGTTGTCGTTTTATTTTTGGTTGTTGTTTTCTTTAAGAAGAAACATACCTACTCATGTAATTTCTTGTCCTTAGGCCATTAATTAACTAAATAAAATGTGTTGTTGGATTGTTTTCTTGAATGTTAATTATCATCACAACACTCACAATAACGCTTCTCACAAACAAAGTAATTAATTTTAATTAGCAAATTTAGGGTCTGGATAGAAGCCTTATATCGTAGTTTATTGGACAAAAACAAATACTCTCAGACAATGAACCGCGGGAAAATTTCCCAAGAATTTGCTGGAACTAGCGCCATCTAGACCAGAATCGTTCAAAAGAGTAGTAGAGCGCCATCTTTTAGTAGGTAGGGGTAAACTAAACCACCCCAACAGAATTTCCTGGAAGGGTAGAAGTTGAGTTCAAACTTTATTTAAACTATAGGTGGCGCTAACGTTTGGATTGCAACCATTTCCATTAGATGTCGCTGTAATGATGTGAAGAGAGGACGAGATAAGCCAGACGTTCAGTTTGTTTCTAGAATTTAGATCAAGATGGCGCTGGTGACAAAAATTTTTAGTTTTTATGTTCAGAACTGGAGCAATTTTAATTAATATGGACTCTGTTAGATATGTAACTGAGAGCAGCTACAACCCTCAGCTCATTTATTTACGGGCAGTCAAATTAATAAATTCCTGGAGGCTTCTGGTGACCTCTGAAGGTACAGTGTCTTATTGCAGGAAGAATGAGACCTCATAAAATAGTTTTTCCCTTAATCTCTGAGTCTTATTTCCAAAGTAAGCACTTTGGAAATGTGTCCTTAAAGTAAGGAAGAAACTTTTCACCGTTACTAAGAATTTGAGTTTTAACTTTCAATTCAGAATGTGACATTAGCCCCGTAATTCGTAACTGAACCTAACAAAGCAAATCCTAAAATAGGTATTGGCTTTTCGGATTGCTGAATTTCGAATCAGTATTTCATGCTTTAAGCTTTCATGGGTTTCAGCAATTCAAATTATGGTCGACATAATTTTACCATGGCCATTTTAAATTTCAGTGGGATTTTTTTGTAATTTATTAGTGTTCCATGCTCAAAGGGTGTCAAACGGAACCCTTTTACTAAGTAAGCCTCCACTGTTTGTCTGTCGCAGGGGTCTATGCATTGGCGTATATAAGGGGGGCTGTAGGCGTTCCAGACCCCCCCCCCCTTAGCATACGCAGAAAAATTCGCGTAAGATTATGATTATGATTTTGTATCCGTTACGGATTATTCGCGCCATAAAATACAAGGCGATATTAATTTATGCAGCCCAAGTCTTCATTATAGACTCTATAAGTGCTCAGTATCAAGATTTGATGACCTTTGTTGTGAAATTCATATTTTTTTCGTGTTCTTTACAAATGCAAGCCCATCCCCGAGTCAATAATTATGGGAGTTCAATATTGTATTGTGCGTTTTTGGATCCCTTAACCTCCACCATGAGAAAGCTATTTCTAGGGCGATGGGTCTATGGCTTTGGCCGTAGTAGATAACCAGTTGAAACCAGTCGCTTGGCTAATTTTTTAATACTTATACCGCATTGTCCCTACAATAAACAAAGTAAGTCTTCGAACTAACATCCTCTCACCGCGCATCTGTGTCGACCCAAATTTAATTTCGCGAGGAATGCCGGAAGGCCGACAAGCCTCTCTTTTCATTACATTGAATTAGTTTGAAAACTTTTTTTACACTTTTCTTGTCTTCTTACATTAGGTATGGAGAGTTTGTTTCGGACCATCCGTTCTTAGAGCTTTACCTTTGAAGAGCGCGTGATACGGGTTTCCTCATATTTATGCGAATACCCTTGTTTAATGTGTCACATTTATCCGTCATTCTTTATTTAAAAGGATTCATTACTTTGAAACATTTAATGCTTGCATTAAAGAAAGAAATTCACTAATTGCCTTAATCAGTGAAAAAACAGCGAGTTCTTATTAGAAAAAAGAAAAAACCTTTTAAACCCTTTACCGAGGGACACAAGGCAGTTAAAATTAAATTCAGCAATTCAAAGTGAAACACGGGTGAACATGTTGGTGGTCTCAACTCATTTACGGGCAATCGAGAAAATCTTAATAAAAGGTGTTGTAGTATCGTTTGTGTATACGGCCATATCAGATGATCTTTTCAGAGTTTTCCGCCTATATAAAGTTCACAGCTTACTTAGAGTCAGGTCTGTGTTTAAAATGGGTTTAATTGGGATAATCCAAATAACATTTCCTCCTAATTGGGAAAGCTATTTTAAAATAATCCAATAGACAGGCATGGACGGATAAACTGGACTGACACCAAGCTTAAATTTTTAAGGATCGAATAAAAGCCAACCTTTATTTCGATTCTATGATTTATAGCGAAATGCATCGCTTTGGGTATTTTAAACATTATTTTGTGCAACTGGACACTCCGTCCGTTGTTACTCCGGTCATTCTGACACTAAATAATTACGATTGCATCACAAACTAGAAAATACAAGCAAGATTAATATGATTATATGACTTTTAGCAAAATCATCGCTTTGAATAGTCTGTTAATAAAAAAGTAAAGTTAAGACTAATATTTTGATATGGCGCAGTCGGTAGCGCACTTTACAAAGGACGTAGTTTCAAATGCTGGCCTTACTTGATCTTTGCTAGTTTGTAATGCATTTGAATAATTTTCATTTCGTTTAAATAAAGTAATTAACAAGTAAATACGTATATAAACTCGTCGACTCGCACGTTATCGACCTTTCGAAAATCCTTCCATGAGAAACCGGCAACACGATCACCCGCTACAAACAATAAAAAGGGAGAGTCGGCAAATCGGGTTATTTCTTTAATTAAACTCGAGACTTACGTTTTACGATCAAACATTACCTCGAACACAGCAATATTACCTGTAGACAAAAATAGATACTCGTTATAGTAAGGCTACAAAGATACAAATAGAAAACAATTATATTTTATTAGTTAGGGTCTTATAACACACATGTATGAGGATAATTAAAGTAGAGTACGAAAGACGATTTTGCGCAGGTAGAAGATAAAGCTCAACACGGTCGCCATACTAACGAATGGCAATGTCAAAAGTCAAAAGTATTCGGATTAGAAGAAATTGTATGACTAGATTGATGAACGTGGAAGAACCGAAAGAGGTGTGTCAAGTCATAGCAGATGGACTTCTCTGCCTACCCCTCTGCGATATAGGCGTGCGTATATGTTTTCTGTATATTTATGTAAGGGTCTTATTTGGGTTGTACCATCAGAGAAATTGCTATTAACCCACTTTTCACTCTATTGGATAATTATGGGGTTTTTCTACGACAGTACATTAATTCAAGGTTACTGGTACAAAAGCTAAATTTAAACATACACAATGTACGTACTCGCAATAACTTAATATTATAATCAGGTCAGTCATCCAGATGGCGACAGGGGAAACAGTGAATACATAAGCTATTGATCTCCAACTGATCCTGAGATACCTTACATAGGGTTCTTTAACATTGAAAATCAAGAATTCGATTGATTTTGCTTAGCCAAACACATAACGATAGTAAAAAAACCGGCCAAGTGCGTGTCGGGCCACGCGCAATTTAGGGTTCCGTAGTTGCCCGGTACATATAAGTTGGTCTACTAATACATACCGCGCAAAACTTCTGGTCCCATACATTATAGGGGGCCAAAAGATTGGCGCGACCTGTACTCGTAAACCTGTAAGCCTACTTAGCTGTGATAGTTTTCCTTTTAAATTCATTATATATACTACTTCTGTGAATTTTTTCACATTTGTGCCAACCGTTTGGCCAGCAGGGCAGGGGGATGCTCCACTCTAACTAAAATTTTCACTTTAAAGCTTAATATTTCGTGATATTTCGTGTTGGCGTGATTAATATGTATAGGTATCCATGCCAAATTACAGCTTTATAGTACTAATAGTCTCTGCGACAAGCCGCGGACGGACAGACGGACAGACGGACATGGCGAAACTATAAGGGTTCCTTGTCGGACTACGGAACCCTAAAAATGCCCGTTGAAATACATTTTAAATACATTATCAAAATATTTTTCTTTGTTTCAAAACAAAACCTAATCGCAGTCAGGGGGCTGTCTTTACAAGATATATAGTGCAATCGACTGTGTATTAAACTTTATTGGTCGCGATCGCAAAATTTAACGCATAAATGGAAGGCATTTTCAAGGCAGAATCCAATTTCACAATAACTCAGAGTGCAATATTATTTTACCGATATTTATTTCTGCAATTAAACCAAAGCGCCCATTTGAGCGACATGCCGTCATATGGGCAAAAAAGATTTCACACAGCGAATTTCAATAATGCACAATATCGGTGGAAAATTTTCAATTAATGGTAGATGGTATATAATAGGTCTGTGCTCAAAAACTATAATCAATAACTGAATTTGTTCATCAGGCTAAAAGGTTTAAATTCAACTGAGCTGGCCACGTTACGTACCTAGGTGCCGAAGGAATCGGCAGACTACCTTAGGCTGAGATTCAGAGTCCATTTTGAGTCCGAACTCAATCTTACAAACGTCAAAAAGTGACGTGATCTCATACTAGAGTGACGTATCTAAGATTGAGTTCCTCTTGTGTTCGGACTCAAAATGCAGTCTGAATCTCAGCCTTAGAGCGTTCAATGCCACCGTTTGCTACGGCGTAGCAAGCGTTTCGTAAACTCACTACGTCACCGTAGCTAGGACCCTCATAGGTGACGTGCTACAACTTGATATATAGGTACATACCTACATGCTTTACTGAGTACATTAGACAATGATAAATCATGTTGTTCTACAATGTGTAAAATTAGGCTTGACAGGCAAGATTCAAACTCGGGTCTCATAAGTGAGAGTACAGCGTTCTGAAGCCCGAGCTGCCACTGCTTCGAAAAAATTACTCCGTCACTTTCTGTAATCGCTCTAAACTCATCACCAACACACATGACAAAAACAAGATGTAAATAGACCAAAGAACTTTCCTGAAGAAACAACCCCGCATACTGTTGCTGGAATATTAGATTTATTGTCATGGAATTATTTTCGGAGCAGAAACGTGCGTTGAATCACTTGTTCTGTAGTTTTATTTTATCGGGAACTTGCAAATAAAATAAACCTAGAGTTAAATACAGGACTTTAATAGATAAGATAATAGCTTTACCTACATAATTTTCCCTAAAGATACGAGTCTATAAAGTTCAAAACAATGAAGCTTAAGTCATAGGACTGATATTAAAGTATATCTCCATTATCATACCAGAGGTAAATACATGTACATTTTACATAATAACTAATCATACGAGTACTAAATAAAATTATTTAATTTATTTATTCCAAAACAGACAATGTCTCAGCTCCATACCAAAGTACTTATTTATACTATGTCCATACTAACTTTAAATGCTTACTGTAAACTCTGTCTATTATTTTCATCAAGTATTTCAATATGATCAGTAGAATACAAAGTTTCATAAAAATAATAGTACTTTTAACATAGGTATTTTGTATAAAGTGTAAATTATATTGTAGAGGTAGAACGTGACACTGCCAGACTTGAATGTAAGTCTGATCACGTTACATTATTTTAAAACAAAGTTTTACAACGGAGAATCTGTTCAACCAAATACGTGACAATTTGTGCTATGCCCGTAGACACTACGAAATTGCTGCGAAAATGATCGATAGAATGAGTTACCATTTTAAATTCTGAATAACGATAAAAAAATCTTTTCAAGGTTTCTTGTATGGGAACCCCCTTGGATATTTTTTATATTTTATTATCTGTCGTGGTAGAGTCTATAGTAAAGATCTGTGAAAAGTTAAACTATTACGGTTGAAGTTGTAGACCATTGTGACAAACGTACAGACAGACAGACAGCGGGGGTTAAGTAATAGGGTCCCGTTTGGCATGCTTGGGGTAGGGAACCCTGAAAACTGGCATTAGATAAAATAAAATAAAATAAAGAGACCGATAAATTTTATTAAAAGAAGATGAAGAAATATAGTAAATGGTTGATATACGAGTATGTCGCAAGCACCGTAGTACCTGCTGTCTACGGCGTAGCAGCTACGCACGAGTACCGAGACCCAAACCCATTGTACATCGATTGTGCAGCACATTATTGTGCTACGTGCGTAGCTGCTACGTCGTAGACAGCGGGTACTATGGTACTTGTGACTACATCTTGTTAAATAAGACACTTGTACTTGTCCACAGGATTATATTTTCACTTAATACGCCCGACCGGTTTCGCTTATAAGCATTGTCTAGGGCTTTATTACATAAAATATATTATCGCACGTATTAAACATGTAAATATTATTTAAGTTATTTTTTATGTAATAAAGCCCTAGACAATGCTTATAAGCGAAACCGGTCGGGTGTATTAAGTGAAAATATAATCCTGTGGACAAGTACAAGTGTCTTATTTAACAAGATGTATAATAAGTTCCACCAAGTGCCAACAATCACAACCATCAACATTTTTTACTTGTGACTAGTTGTGACGGTTGGCAGATATCAACCTTTTAGGTACCAATAATTTTACTACTCAGTTGCGGCTGTAACAAAAGAGGGTACTTATTTATTAAGGCTTCTTGCTTCATTGTGGTTTTGCAAGCTTCGGGTATCTACACTTAAATTCAAGTTATCGTACATAACTTACTCTGGCGTATTTACTCCATTTGCATTTCAAAGGAATCACATTTTGTGAGAGTTATTATATATTCTGAATAAATCATTATTTACGTAAACATGCTATTAAACTTAAAAAGCAAGACAGAAAAAGTGCAAAACGACTCCAAGATATTTCAAGGGCGTGCCCAACACATTTCGTGCCTTTAAACAAAAACTACCAAATGCAAAAGGTGGAATAACCTTATTTATCATCGGCTTGAAAACGTCCTCGTTTTGCATAGAATGTCCGACCAGGGACGCCTTATTTATCTTGCTAGAATAAAGATTCGCATTTTTATTTAAGATGCTACATGATAAAGGGATCCTTTGTCTTTTTCATACCCAAAGCCGGGCTAAGGGTAGGGTGTGGTGAGTTCTGTGGAAATCTTGAAAACAAAATTTATTCAAGGTGGGCCATTTTGCTCTACTGCCGTATAAAAAGTCTTAAGTGTTTTTCAAATAACAATTTTATGAAAATTAAAAGTGACAAAAAGACAAAGTTTTTGTTTTTTATTTGTTCGTTTATAAACATAAACATAAACATAAATACTCTTTATTGTTCACCAAAATAAAAACAAGTAATAAAAATATTTTATCAGAAAGGGTACAATGGGCGGTCTTATCGCTCAGAGCGATTTCTTCCAGACAACCTTTGGGTGGAAGATACTGTTAAAAAGGATAAGTTGATGGTGGTGTACAGGAGATATTTATGTAATATATATACATACATGTACTGCACAATGTAAATTAACTAATTATTTAAATACTAAACAATCTACTACGTGTAAATATACATACAAATACATACTATACAATATTATAATATAAACTAATATTTATTCATATAATATACCTACTTGAACGTACCTATTAAAGGGAGAAAAAATATTCTTTTATTCGTCTTTTAAAGATAGCCGAGGAAGAAGAAGATTTTATAGAAAAGGGCAAAGCATTCCACAAACGCACAGCTTCAACTGTGAACGATTTGCCATAAAAGGTAGAGGAGTGTAGTGGTGTCTTTAATTGAAGATTTTCAGATGACCGCAACGTTCGTTCGTGAGATTGGTGTAGAAACTCAAAACGTTCCTTGAGATAAGAAGGAGAAGAAGGATTGAAAAGAACAGAATACAGGAGGGAAAGGATATGGACATTCCGACGTGAGCGAATAGGGAGCCAGCCAAGCCGGGAGCGAAATTCCGAAACGTGATCAAATTTACGGAGTCCAAAAATAAATCTAATACAAAAATTTTGAAGTCGCTCAAGTTGGTCGAGTTGCTTTTGGGTAAGGTCAGGGTAACAGGAATCAGCATAGTCAAGGAGAGGTAAAAGGAGGGATTGGGCCAGAGCAGTCTTGGTAGTAACTGGAAGGAAGTTACGAAGCCTTCTCATCGAACCTGCAGAAGCGAAGAGTTTTCGACTGACTTCTTCCAACTGAGGCTCCCAGGACAAACGATTGTCAATGAAAATACCAAGATTCTTTACCTTAGCACTAAAAGGGATATGTGTTCCATCAAAGAATATTTGTGGTAAAGTCTGCCAGTTCACTCTAGAGATGAAAAACGGGCTACCGATTATTATAATTTGGGTTTTTATAGGATTAATTTTGAGTCCAAATTCAGTGCTCCAATTTAAAATGCGAGCTAGATCATTATTAGTTGTATTAATGGCAGTAGGAAGATCCTCGAGTTTAGCTTGATTGTAAATTTGAAGATCATCTGCATAAATCGTTTATGCTTAGGTTTATGTCTTTGTTGAGCCGAATTGTCAGTAATTTACTTAGTGATGGTTTTCTGTGGCAGCATTTGTGGCTGCATAGCAGAGATACCTTTGTCTAGCCCAGGGATGGGGAAATGGCGGCCCGCGCGCTAAGTCCGGCCCTCGACATGATTCAGTCCGGCCCGCGATCAAAACCCGTCATTAATATTAAATCGGCCTGCGAAAAACGATATTCGAATAATTTTAATTAAACACGCTCACAAAATTATTTCTATGTGTGGGTCTTCATATATCTGTGACCATGTATTGACAATTAATCTTCGTTAAAACAAAGATCACTCACGAACATTTTCCGTGCGTTTTACGAGTTACTCATAGTAACTTGAAGCCAAACTTCAACGCTTTAATTATTTAAACAGTCAAATTTTCAACTGTTACACCGGCCTAGCGCGGCAAAACAATAAATTTAGTAAACTTGATTATTTTTGTTACATAAAATAAATGCTCACTTAACGTTAAACCGAATAAGACGCGGGCGGAGCCGCGGGCAGAAGCTAGTATATTATAACACCATAATTCTGCCTCGCGATTGGCCAATTTATATGTAACTATGTAAGGTATATTATAAAACATCGGACTAACGATGTAGGTACTTATGTAATGATGTAGGTAGGTACTTATATGTATGTCAGGACGATATGTATTTATGTTGTAGCTTTTATCCGTAGCTTCGCGTATAGCCCTATATTGGTTTTTAGTCCATAGGGAAGAAACCGAGCTGGTTCCAGACACAAACTATTGAACAAGCAATCTGGACTGCAACAACAGCCACAAACATTCAAGCTATAACCAGTCGAAAGTATAGGCATTCGAAACACCCCTCCCGCAGGGTTTCTATCTACCTTTGCGGGTAAACTGAGGTGCCAAGATGTTTCCGACGGGTTATACTTTACAGCAACTACATAATAAGCTTTATCTGATGTTTGCTATTAACTCGTAATACAAATTGAAATGCACGAACTCTATATTTTACATAAAAATACTCACGCCTGTCTCAAAAAGAGACAGAGACCATAGATTTCCATTTGCTACGATCATGGCACACCTCTTTCGCATATAAATATTCATCAATTTGCCGATTTGGTCAACATACGTGCTTCTATGCTGGCCCGGTCGACATTTACCTTCCACATATTTCTTTCGTAAAACTTCTTTATCTACCTATATATAATATTTCTCAAGGTAAAAATGGAGGTAACTTTCAACAGTCTAGCTTTATCTTTATGAAAACAAAGGCCAAAGATTGTCCCCTAAGGTTTACACATAACGGCTCACCAACTTATGGGCACATCAGAACAAAAGCGGTTAGCCGTATCGCACGTTTCTTTGTTCTGTCAACGATGTGTGGAGAGCATCCCATTTGGACGCTCAATGATCTAAATGTGCTGCTTGAAGTCTACTCGAAGATGGACAAAGGGTTGTATTTATTTGGATTCTGGCAATGACAGATATACCGGGTGTAAATAGACTGTTACCATTAAATGAAACCACATATTCTACCGACCCTACTGAACCACTTTTCCCGAGAGTCATACCCGCGGACACCCTTAGTTTAGGAAATAATTGAGTTCCAAACAAAAACGCGTGAACCCTAACGCACCGAATTACGGGCGAGTTTAGAGAGATAGCGTCGTCCGTGAGACAGCTTTAGGGTTAACGCATTTTTGTTTGGGACCCAATTATTTCCTAAACTAAGGGTGTCCGCGGGTTTGATTCTTGGGAAAAGTGGTTCAGTAGGGTCGGTAGAATATTTGGTTTCATTTAATGGTAGCAGTCTATTTACACCCGGTGTTTTACAAATGATAGTTATTTAAATATGTAATCAAGAACTTGCAAAAGTTTGCGATTGGGATGAATAAGCACATAAAGGCAGATAACAAAACCATTGAAATTCCGAAGACTTATCATAAAGGAAAACCACAAAAACTACAACAGGAAAGCGAAAGATTGAGAGAAATAATTCAAGAGAGAAAATACGAACCATGAACATCAAGGTCACGATTAAAGCCGCAAAGAAAAACTATTATTTATGCTGTAATAATAATAAGCTGCGCCGGATATGCTCAATTCGCAACCCGGGAGCGTCAGACTACGTCATCACGACAAATTAAGGCCTGGCCCATGGGGCACGACAATCACATTCAGTGATTATGAACTTAAGTATATTTTCAAAAAGTCTTATAGATAGAATAGATAGATGCTTGCTTCGCGCCCTGCCCGTACACATAATCAGTTAATTTTTGATGTTTTTTTGTGGATTTTACGAAAAAGTATTCGGTGCAAGTATTTTCTAGCTTTACATTTTAAAATAAACTATGTTTTGTTACTATACCTTTAGTAGTTATTTCAGACAAAAAACTCAAGCCGCTTAGGTAAAAAACGTCACTTAAAAAGGCGTCACTTTTCAAAATAAAATCTGTCGAGTGAAATGAGTTTTACGAAGTCTTTACAACTAAAAGATAAATGTCTGAAAAAACATGTCTGTGAGTTTCACATTGATCAAGTAAGTAATTGACTCCGCATATTTAAGCAAAAACCCTTGAAACATGCAGGCCACAGACAAGACTTGTCTGTGATACTGGCTTTATAATTTTCATTTGCCAATAACCTCATTCGCTTCTTCTAAATTCTGAAGTCGACGTATTCTTACAAACGTTTTTCTATTCGGAGTATTCCTTGTTTGGACCTTTTTCAATGTAACATATTGAAGACAACACGTATCTCAAAGGAGGTGCCAGATGTTTCCGAGTATAAATTGGTACTCGAATAGTCAATATTCATTCACACACGCTTGTTTCAATGACTATTTTTACGTTCCAACGTGATAAGTTGTGTGTGTGTCGTGGCTATCGCCGTTCTTCAGACAAGATTTATAGGCCATGGAATCCTGCATTGACTTACTTTTTTCCTTTACCGTTTAGCTTGCAGTAGGCAGAAAAATACTATGCGCATAGTGTTTAAATGTATGCATGCTTAATATTGAAAGATTTACGTTTCGGTGTCTGTATTACCATTGCTTAGTTAAATCTAAACGAAAAAATAAATGTACAGCGAAGAACTACTTGACTAGTGAGTAGTGACGCAGGTCTTGTCAGTTACGGACGTTAGACGATATTTTTTTACGATATCCTCATTATCTCCGAGGGCAGAGTTTTGACGTACTAAGGAGAATTTTCCAACATTAAATGAAGTTTATTTCGTTTCCCTCTTATTCTATTTGCCCACAATTTATCACAGAACTGTTCTGCAGTGGATAATTCGCTCCCGACCATTTGTTCAACTTATGAGAGGGGTTTACAAATTATTTTTGTCCATTACATCTTTAATCGATTAAAATAATATCTTTGGAGGTTTACACTTACAGCTTAACAACACTTACTACTTACACTTAACTACAACTTACACTTACAACATAAAGTAAGATCATAACATAAGTCAAACATCTAAAACTAGAATTTAATCTGCTGAGGGATTTTTTTGCTCGCCGAGGGCAGAGAATTTCCAAAAATAAAATACCTTATTTTCTTTCGATATTCATTTGTCCGCCTGCACTTTTGTATCATATTTGTCAATATATTTATGCGTATTTTCCATCTAATTAACCACCAGTACTGCTATTTAAGCAATACTGAAAGTTCCGTACCTCGAGAGAAAAAAACGCAGCCCTTATAGGATCCTTGTTGTCCGTCTGTCTGTCCGTTCGTCCGTGCATCCGTCTGTCAGTCAAGACCTTTTATCTTGGGAACGCGTGAAGGTATCGAGTTGAAATTAAAACCATATACTCAAATCTGCAGTCCCTTTAAGCTGCACAAAATCAAACTTTAAGTTAACATAAAAGAGATACGGCCGTTTATGCCGCAAAAAACGTATATTCGACACTCTCAAGGGAACTAAAATTTATAGGGCGTTTTCCGTTGACCTAGAACTATGAAATTCAGCAAGTAATACCGTCTTATACTAAAACTATGGGGAAAATCTGAAACTATACATTTGTAATTAAATCATAAAAAATATACTCTTTAACGGAACCCTCAGTGGGCGAGTCCGACTCGCACTTGTCCGGTTTAGTACAAATAACACCGACGGTATTTATTTTTTTCGTCGCGTATTCCCCTTTCCAATAAATTGACAAACGATTCAGAAACCCGTGGTTTATGGAAGTAAACCACCATAAATACGCCTCAATAGCCACTTGATACCTTAATAATAAGGGTGGGTAGGTTTGAGTACTTTCGGGGTCATGGAAGTCAGCCAGGAGTTTAATTGCGTTATTTTATTGTGTTGTTCTAAGGTATTGTTATTTATTTCAGCGGATTATTGTAATTAGATTTCACTCTGATATTGTTCAGTTTATTGTTTATTTTGCCACCCGGATTCCGCTTCATTTTATTTTGCACACAGCTGAGGTTTTCCGGTATTAAAAGAGAATGAAAAGTGAAATCTTATTTTGAATTTAATAATTTGGCAAAATGGCAGATAAGTAATAAACATCTAAGAATATATATGCTGGGGGCAAAAGCTAGTTAAATTATAAAGGAATTCTGTACCTTGCCATTTGGCGTCTAAGTTATTTAAATACCAATTAATTATTTACAAATGATTGAGGTATAGTCATTAACATGTTAGTGGTAGAGTTGATGCCGGACTCGACAGTGGTGGTACCACATCCTCCTTGCAAACCCTCCTGAAGTTATTGCCGGCCCTTATATAAAACAGACTGGTGACAAGCAGCGGCGTTTTTCGGCTACGCGCTCACCAACCCTGCCCCTGGCTGTGTCAGTATGGACATTTCTTCCAAGAGAACCGCCAGGAGTGGCGAAATCTTGGAAAAGCTTATATCCAGTAATGGACGAACTATCCTGACGGATGAATGGATGTTATATAAAATTAAAAGAGCACAGAATAAAATATAACAATTAAAGAAATGTAATAGTCTTATAATTTAGAAAGTCATTAATGCTATAAGATTTCAGGGTAACTTTTTAAGCGTTTCGGTTTTTCTACGGCAGTCCGCAAAGTAATAAATAGTACCAAATAAATTCTGTTTTTATTCCACCTTCTACATAAAATTAATCTTTCGAACATAACCAGAAGTAATGTCTACCTCCACATTTGGAAGCAAACAGCCGTCTATAAAAATGGCGTATAAAATATCGCCAATTCCAGCGCAAATATCGTCAATGAACCTAAAATGTATACGAGAGACAGTAAATATAAAATTGTGAATGGATAGTATAACGGGTAGAGTTCATAAAAATAAGTCAAACGAGACCTGATGCGTTAGTCGTGCCGAATACATTTCACTGGAGACCTGTATGCCAAAAAAAATAAATAGAATACTCTCTATATATTTAATAATATGTATATTGATATAGAGTAATATAATGAGATGATGTAAAGTCTGTATTATTACTTCTAAAGTTACCGAGAAAATAATAAACTTAAAAACAAACTAATAAGGTGCAACACAATTATTTTATATATTATGAACACTGCAAGAGAGAGGAAAAAGAGGCAGATTACCAACGAGTTTGTAGTTTGAGGTCCGAGGCGCAGGCGATTGAGGCCCTGGGAATCGCACTTTCTCCCGAATGATACATAGTGCTTTATACTACACCTGCGAGGAAAATAAAAGACAAAATCTTTAATTAAAAAAAACTTTTTGACTTTCACTTTTTTCATTTTTTTATGATCATAAATAGCAAGTGGTCAGTATTATTTTGCAAACTAAGACATAAAAACTTTTTGTCTTTTGGCATTATTGTTCAAGCTAGGTTATGTACCAAGAAGTTTATACCCTTTTTAATGTAACATTTATGCTTATAGTACGGATGTTGTCAACAAATAAAAAAAAACAGTATATTTTCATATACTTTTTCTGCCCGCTCAGCACGTTAATGGATTTTCATATACTTTTTCTGCCCGCTCAGCACGTTAAGAATGGATTTTCATAAATTTTTTCCGCCCGCATATTGGAATGACAGCAGTGACGTATATTCTCCATCGTTTTCGAAAAAGTAAGAAGGAACTTTCCAAGCAGGTGTAGTATAAAATAATAAACACCGCATTCTAACTAAAGTTGTAATAAAAAAATCAGAGTAAGGTCCTGAAAAATGAGGCTATTCTTCAATGACGTCAAAATTTTAAAATTTACATACTGTCAAGGAAATTCTATTTTTAAGAGATCCATTACATTTTGCCCGACAATACTTTTGACAGGTTATGTTCACAGAAAAGAAAAACAGACCGACATTAAAAGCTTCGCTTTAAATACGTGAAATTCTGCCAACGTCTCCCGTAAGTAATAGACCATTGCGACTGCTCGTTCATAAAGTCCATGTTTCTTCCTTCAGCGCGCTGTCTATAGATAAAAATCGTTCACGCGTGACAACACGTCTCGACTGCTAGAGACGAACTTATTGAGGTTTTGTACCTACATGTTGTGGTATCGCTACCACTAAGGGAAATTCCGTTGAAAGAATTTAAAGCATAAAGTACAATCAAAAAGGAGTGATAACAGCTTTAAAGTTGCCATACATATGTCACAGGTAGTGTTATTCGGGTGAGCATAGGCCTACCCAAGCACCTTGAGTAAATTCAGAAAATACTGAGTTTACTTGGATAAACCTAGGTATTCCCAACGCTGGTTGGATAATGTAAGATTAATATGGAAATAAAAAAACTAAATAAGTCAAAAATAGCTGCGATGATAAAAGCCTATAAAAGTTGTGATGAAAAAAAATCGGGAGATAAGCAAAGCGGAGCGGAGCGAGGCTATCCCTCAAAACCTTAAATTACCAAACAAGTGTTGGTTGGACCTGAGTTTACCAGGGTGGTTTTACCAATGTTTCCAGCATTACCCTTAACATACGTATAAACACAGAATTGCACCAGGAAATCGGGAAAAATAGAAAATATATAACCTAAGGTTTCAAAAAAAGCATGCACACTAATGTTAGTTTTATAGCTTCATTACATACAAAAGCTTTCAAAGATACTCCAAAATAGGTCAAAGTTGGCAGATAACCGTGATCCTTCCAATGTAATCATCAAATACGGGTACAGAATGCCCGCGACTACGATAAAGATTTTAGATATACTAGCACAATACCCCTGAGTACAGCACATCCTTTTGTTCAGTATCATGGATGGAGCCTCAAACGAAGCCATTGAAAAAGATACGCCACTCTAAACATTTCACTTAGCAAGACCGTATCAGAGAATAGGCAAGCCCGCAAATGTTGAAAATTAATTCCAGGCTGTCGTGGCGAGATGATTTTTTTTAATGAGCTATCTTATTTTAACTGTCAAATTATTTAACGGTCTTTACTATAAGGAAGAAATAGAAAAGTCTGTATGACTAGATTGATGGATATGGACAAACTAAAAGAGGTATTTCAGAATCATAGTAGATGGAGTTCTGTGGTCCCTTCCTACCCATCTGGGTAAGTCCGTAAGAACCCGCTCCCTATTTTTAGTCTGTTTGATGCAAAGCATTAGATTAATAATTTTTCTTGTCATTGCCGCGATGTTTTTATGAAATTCAGGGACATACACCAATTCATATTGGCCATCTTATGATGACCTAAAATTTATCCTATTCAATTGTTTCTCCTTTGCGTGTTATTTGGATACTTACATATTATGAATAACGATTCGGAGCGGGCTCGTAAGTAATAAAATAACTCGCAAAAGAGATACAATTCAATCAAATAAATTCTAGGCCTTTATTTAGACGGCCAATATGAAGTGGTGTATGTCCCTAATTGTTCCAAAAACATCACGATAAAGGCCAGAAAAATATTGTTTTTCATCAAAGTTGTCGTCGTCGCGGACCGGGCTCTCAAAGAACAAGATTATATTCTAAATCAACAGTTAGACGTAAACAAATCACCTCTGCTTTGTTATTTTAATGAATCTTTGAACATTAATATTTTTCATTTGACATTTATTTTTAAGTCACGTTTCAATTTCGTTTCACATTTATGCATACTATCCTAATTTACTAAATATGGATTAGATTTTAAAATTCTTTTTTCTTTCAGGTTTCTTTTACTACAACATCAAAAAGTTATTGACTTACCTACCAAAATTTTTATTCCGTTTCAACATAACCATTGTTTTATAGTTGGTGACTCGTCGTATTAATGTTCTAACATCCCTGCATTCCCTTGAAAATGGTGTAATAACCGAAACCAGCTGGGAGTTAAGTGTGAAATAAACCTGTAAAATAAATACAAGTGAATTTTATTCATAATGCTTTCCAAGTTTTACCAAGTGCCGACAAACAAACAATTATCGCAAGAATAAAAGATAATTGATAATAAAATACAATCGAGTTTAGTACGATTGCGGCATAACCGATTCAAAGGATTAATTCAAAATTGTTACGAGTCCTATTTTACTATACCCCATTTATTTGAATCTGTATGAATTTAGAATTCTCGAACACAAAAAATCCAAGAATAGTTGTGCTGTCCAAGAACGGATCCTTTGAGAACCTTATGTATATTGACGAAGCTACTCCAGACACAATGATGGATGAGAATGTCCTTCTTTATATGGACAGGTGTGTAGATTTATCGACATCCGTTTAAGCCAAAATATTCTGTCTTGTGCTTTTGTAAGCAGAACACAACATGAAAAATAACTATTGTAATCGTATTTGGAACATGAACATAGAAGAGCTTGTATATATTGATGGATCTAGAAGCAAAAGAGGTGTGTCAGGATCGTAGCAGATGGTAATCTGTGGTCTGTTCACCCCTCTGGGAGACTGACTTAATCGTGCATATCCTTTTTAAATAAAAAAACGTCTTTCATTTGACTTTAAGTGACGTCATCACCATACAGAATACCTCCTAAAGTCTATCGAAGGACCCACAGACTACTTAATTTAACTTAATATGATGGCGATACAAAATACATTCAAAATCGGTTTACCTACTAATCGTAAATTACAAACATGATTTTTTTTTAAATCGAAATGACAACCTAAATTAAATTGATAAATTTATTCCAAATAGTACGTAGAACATAGTACACTGAAGTGTAAAAAACTACCGAATGCACAAAGCCAGTAAGTTAACAAACGCTAAAAATACATTCCACACAACAAAAAAAAAACACTTCTCAGGTTTATGTTTTTAATGGATAAAAATATTGTATTATACGGAAACAATTAAAATGTCGTACAACAGTGAAGAGAGAACTGGACCAGGCGGGGATGACATGGTCGAAGATCTCCGAGTTGGCCCAAGATAGTGAAGAATGGCGGCTCTTCACATCGGCCATTTGCTCCCCAGTGGAAATTGGGAATAAGTAAGTGTACAACAGTAGGTAGTAAAAGGTTTATTTAAAAAAATCCTTAGACTAACGTTCCAAATACATTTTTTTTTAAGGAATTAATCCTCTTTTTCATGGTTCCGTACCCAAAGGGTAACCAACGGGACCCTATTACTAAGACTCCGCTGTTCGTCTGTTACCGGGCTTTATCTCATGAACCGTGATAGTTAGACAGTTGAAAGTTTCACAGATGATGTATTATATTTCTGTTGCCGCTATAATAATAAACACTAAAAAATAGAATAAAATAAATATTAAAGGGGCTTCCATACAACAAACGTGATTTTTTGCCGTTTTTATAGATAACGGTACGGAACCCTTCGTGCTCGAGTTTCTTTGGTTATTTGTCGCCAGAAAGAAAGTCTTGGTAGTGTTTCGATTTTTTTGATGAGGACTGTATTACCCAAAATTCAGGCAAGTTAAATATCTACAAGTTCCTATTCCATTGATATAGAGCTTATTTTACAACATTTTATAAATAGCACGAGCTAGAGCTAGAGCGGTCGCAAATATGAGGATAATTTGTAACAGAAGGCAATAGAATGGCAGAAATCGATGGTGGTTACACTTGAACGCGATATATCTTTGCCAGTGCGTTTTATTTATTGATGGAATAATAGAGTCAATAAAAGTTTTTATTAGTTACGCATAATGGCTTAGGATACTGCGGCAAAAGTAAGAAATAAATATCCGCAAACGCATAATATCGGGATCCTTTCAATACAACCTGCAAAATACATAAATACAGTATGTAATTTTACTCTTCATCTCTATTTTTTAAGACTCGTACGTATTGTACAAAGTAATAGATTTAAAAAATATTAAGTTATAGGTACATACACCTGTCTCTGAAAAAAGGTAGGTGGATCCATCTGCAACGATTCTGACACACCTCTCCTGCTATATCCACATTCATGAACTAAGACGTTCAAGCTCTTCTAGTCTGGATCGCTTAAATTTAGCCCTTATTCAAATTTCCATATAATAGTTTTATATAAACAAAACAAAATCATGAAATCTCCAAGGAATTGAGAATGAACACAACTATCAACTAAGAAACAGAGATAAAACTAGAAATAAAGAGTGGTAAAGTCACTGTGCGATAAAGATAAGCTTCCAAGACTATAACTTTGCCGGGGTCCTTATTTTGAAGCCACAGACTTTCTTGAACAAGAAGTATCAGGAGAGATCTTTTTACAAATATTCGTGTATATACTCTGGAGAAAGATCTCTTGCATTTAAACCGCGTCTGTTGTGCGAGAATAAGGCTCTCAGATATTAGCATTCTTATGTTTATGACCCAGAAAGCCTTTTTTGCTGTGACGTAAACTAGATTCTGATAACCCTCAGCGAGAAATATGTGGTCGAAAAACTATTCCGGATTAAAACGAACGCATTTTTCATAGCTTCATCGATTGCGGAAAACGGTGGTCGACAATATCGATATTAAATTTGTGAATAATTAAAATATTCCCGTTCAATTTTATTCGTGGGCATAGTTTTGATAAAGCCCAGTCAAGAGTAATAATCGTACACAATAAAGGTTCCGTTAATGTAAACTGTATGAATCGATTAATGAATGTACAAAACCGTTATAGATTCTACCTACCCTTATCCAAAACAAACATTTGTACGTAAATAAACTTTAGTCACACTTAGAAAAAGTAGGTTGGTTTTCTATGACCAGAATAAAAATATACAAATGATTTATCATCCCAATTAAGGAAACATCTGCTGCCAAACTAGCAAAAATGAGAGAAACTCCACAGAATCAATGTAATGAACTATATGTATTATCATAACGGGCAATACATCAGCTGATAATACAATTTAGCATCAAGACAGAACCAACTTCGGGCCAAATAAGATACAACAAGCCATAAATCTTCCACATTACACCATAAGTCACGTCACATTTTCGTGTAACGTCACAGTGACTTAAACTACGTCATCACAGGGAGACGAGGCGAAGAGAATAGCAATTTGAAAATGTTTTGCAGTTTATATGTTGTTGAAGTTTATGTTAATATTTATTTACTCCGGAACTCGGAAGACTTATTCGATTTTCCATCCATCCATCAGCCTGTTTCGTCCACTGCTGGACATAGGCCTTTCCAGGATTTCGCCACTCTTGGCGGTCCTCCTGGAAGAAATGCCTATACTCACACACGCTGGGCAGGCGGGTTGGTGAGCGCGGTGCCGAAACCCTTGCACCAGTGACGCCGCTGCCCGTCACTAGTCTGTTTTATATAAGGCCCGGCAATTGGGGACGGATATACCGCCATCCATCGGTTCCAGGCAATGGTGGGCCGCCTGGTTTTGCCTGAGCTGTTCTCGTACTCTCCCCCGAATAACTTCGGGAGGATTTGCGAGTAAGATGGTGGAAGTCGAACCTGGCATCAGCTCTACCACCTAATAAATAAATTCGATTTTACGGTCTTGATAATGAAAATTCTACTCTTCATATGTTCGGTATGCAAAAATTTAATTTTGGTGTTTAAAATTGCAAAATTATTTATTATTGTTACTACAAGCTAAGTCACTATGATCACTTGAAACTCAGTCAAGGTAGAGCCTTAATACTAAAAACTAGAATACTATAATTTCTTGAAATAATATTTCGTAGAATCAGATTTATAAACTCAAAAAAATCAAGTAGAAATCAAACTGAGTTTATTTTGCAATTTAGGTACATTATCCACGTATTGCAGGTCAAGTTGTAATGTAAAAAAAAACAATCGAAATAAATATAATACAAAAGAATGGATATCTTGTTGATAAAATAAATATTTAGATTAGTCTTGCTGAGAATAAGGGCAAGAAACCTAGCCCTACCTAACTAGCCCATGGGCCACAACTCAGTGCGCTATACCATCTCTAGACATAGAACAGAAGTCTTTGTTTATTGCACCAAATAACTGGACCATTAGCAGCAACTCTTTGACAATATAAGTTGTCGCTAAGGGATACTTTGAACTATGGAACAAAGGATTTTCATCTATTCCCTAACAAATAGGAATCTAATAGGGCTGAAAGAAAATGCCAAGAAAGAATTTGTAGTTTTTAGGGACCTTTACAAAGCCTCCGCTGTCTGTCCGTCTGTATATAACAGGGGTTTACAGCTTTTGCTTTACAGGTTCTACCTACATAGGTTGAAATTAAACTAACCGATCAAATTCGTACTGGAGACTCGATTAGAAAGAAAAAGAACTACGTTCAGTCATCCTTTTGGCCAATTTCGAAAAATTATTTTTTTTGCTCCCTTGCTGGTTGGACTAGTTTAAGTACAATTCCTAGTGCAGGCACTAGAGCGCAAAAAGATATTTTTTTTTTCGAATTTCACCTGGAGGGTCATTATGTTTCTGATGACTAACCGAGTCTCCAGTATGAATTTGGTCGGTTGATTTAATTTCACATAGTATAGGTAGCCAATTAAAATTTTCGCAAAAAACGTGTTACTATGACCTCTATCACAACAAAGAAAAAAAAACCTATCGATAAAAGCTATTTTAACGTTATTTGTTTCAGCTCTATCTCAAAGACGTTAATACATACAAGTTTCAAATTTGGTCAGATTGTTGTACATACTCTTACTGAAGTAGTTTACTAACAAATAATAAAAATTAGGGTTCCTTACTCAGCCGGAACTAAATTGCTTGTTTTGTGTCGCCCTGATGTTACTGTGACATTTACATTGTTGTTATTTACCATGTTTTTAGGGTTCCGTATCCGTATTGTGTGGTGTAATGGAGCAATTTGTGCGCGAGTCCGACTTGAACTTGGCCAAAATATTTCATCGTCATCACCATCATCATCATAAATAGTATTTGATTATTGCCCGCCCGCGCCAAGGGCGAAATGTAATAAAACAATTTTAACTGGAACCTTTTTTGTGTGATTCCTGAAACAAAGCGCGCACTCAACTGAAAAATGCAAAGATTCATAAACAAGATGAATAACACGAAACTTACGGGAAAAGTCCGTTATTTCACCAGAAAAAGTGTTTGTAAAAAGGCTGTGTTGTTACATATTAAATTTTATTACTGAGTGGAGTCTTGAAACAATATTGTTTAAGATGCGCTGTCATTTTAATGGTGTATACCAGCTATATTTGCATTAACGCATTTTGCTCAGTAGCTAATAGTAGCTATTACCTACTGAGCAAAAAGCGTTTTAAAATCAATTTATAGTAAATGTTCATCATACGGATGAAAGTCCAATTATAAGATAAGATTAATGGTTAAAGAAAAACGTTAGAATTTTTGAAAACCTGGCCCTCAATTCTGGCACGTGCGCAAAAACTTCTAAGGCAGATTGCGGGTGACTTTAAAAGGGATTTTGTACAGATATGTGTTGTTTTTTTTTATTAATAACGAGTGAGCATTCCATCCTATCTATGCTATAGTTTATATTTCAACTGGTTTAGTCACTCTAACTTCCATCGCAAGGCATTTATCGAACTTTAAACAAATATCTAATGACTGATATTGCGAGTGATAAAATGTTTTCTTTTGTTTTCTTTCTGTCGTGTTAAATAATTAATAATTTGTTGGCCCGATGATGTGTAATATGAAACCGGTAGCCTAAGTTAGAATAAAAATAAATATATGTGGAATAAAAGTACAAGAATTTGTGTATAATTTATTCAAGATGATATTCCACCAAGAACCATCAATCGAATCCATCCAATATTTGATAAAAATGCCGGAAAAGCCACCTAGGTCTTAAATTTTTTTTTTAATTCGTTCATACCTTTCTGGGAAAGGCAAAGGTATATGTGGCTGGTGAACAGCCATGTCTTACGTATTCTCGTTTTTTTTTTCAAGATCCTAAGGCACAAAAGGCCAAGTCTAATTTTCTTTACTTTTGTATTTGTTATTTATTGTTTCTTTTTCTTTACACGATAAACGCCGATATAAAAAATGAAAAATCGTAAAAAAAACTTTTTGTTGTAATTTGTTTAATATGTTAACATACGTATAGAAAAAATGGTTTTATTGAATTCTGGCCGTGCGTTACATAGTTATAGTCAAATATATAACTGAGGTCACCGGTGCACCCCATGGCGCACAAATACAGAAAATACATTTTCCGTTACCATGCGCCGCGCCGCCCACCCCGCCGGGCCACCCGCTCTCCTCACTCAATCCGCGCGAGCCAGTAGTGCGCTCGCGCTTGCAACGATTGAATGTCCGTAACTTTTTCTACTACTTTCTTACAAGCTTTGTTTTCGCGATTTTTAGTTGCGTAAATAATGTACGAGTCCTTAGATATTGGTTTAGCTATGGAGGAATTCGAATTTACACAGGACGAATTGCATCAAATAGACGCGTTGGAATATTCTTTTACAACAAGCCCTTCGAGAAACAATGATTGCCACTCAGAATCAGATGGCGAACAGATGCAGATACCGAAAAAGAAAAGACGTTTGGTTATCGCAAGTGATAGTGATAGCGACAGTGAGTCGGCTGAAGATTTTGTTGCCGCCAATGTAACTCAAAAGGACCGCATTTCTTCAAAATGGTCGAGGCCAAGGAGACGACAGCCATCAGTGATTCCTTTCACCGAGTTTGAAGGTATGAAGCCCCCATATTCTACTTTGTTGAAAGAAG
Organism: Ypsolopha scabrella; assembly: GCA_910592155.1. Classification (NCBI taxonomy): domain Eukaryota; kingdom Metazoa; phylum Arthropoda; class Insecta; order Lepidoptera; family Ypsolophidae; genus Ypsolopha; species Ypsolopha scabrella. The sequence continues at coordinate 7,191,367 of OU342968.1, read as the reverse complement.
CTGGCCCAGACGAGTATTATGGCCTTTTAGTGTCTGAAGAAATTTTTGAAATGATTGCTGAGCAGACAAATTTGTTTGCAAGTCAAAACGTCACAGTCAGACAAGCAAAGCCTGGATCTAGGTCTCATTCATGGAAGCCAACAGACAAGACGGAAATAAAAAAGTTTCTTGGGCTGATCTTGTATATGGGCGTAGTAAAGCTGCCGAAATTAGCTTATTATTGGAGCAAAGACAAGATACTAGGACAAAAATTTCCGTCCACGGTTATGAGCAGAAACCGCTTCAAGTTGCTGCTGCAGTACCTTCATTTTAGCGACAATTTAACTGCTGACAGAAACGATCGTATCGCAAAAATAAGACCGATAATCGATGCCCTCAATGCTACTTTCCAGAAATATTATTCGCCAAAAGAAGATATTTGTGTTGACGAAAGTCAAGTGCCTTATAGAGGTCGAATTATATTCAGGCAGTACAATAAAAGCAAGAGACACAAATATGGCATGAAGCTATTTAAGCTATGTACTATTCCCGGATATACTTGCAAACTGCATTTGTATAGTGGGAAGAACATTGACACAGTAAATACTACGCCAACAAATGTGGTGATGGCGCTCTGTGAGCATATATTTGACAAAGGCCACACACTTGCAACTGATAACTGGTACACCAGCTTAGAACTAGCTTATCAGTTATTGGAGAAGCAAACCCATTTAATTGGTACATTGCGAAAAAACAGAAGAGGCTTGCCTAAGGCTGTTGTAGATTCAAAACTGCAGAAAGGTGAAGCAATGGCTATGGAGAATGAAGACGGAGTAACGGTGCTTAAATGGAAGGATAAGAGGGACGTATTTATGCTATTAACAAAGCATTCCGACAAATTTGCTGTGGTGGTGAAAAAAGGCAAACAGATTCGTAAGCCGAAGGTCATATTGGATTATAATAAATCCAAAGGGTCTGTAGACATGGGTGACCAAATGGGTGCCTATTATTCGCCATTGCGGAAAACCGTAAAATGGTATAAAAAGTTAGCAGTAGAACTTCTTCTAAATACGGCAGTTGTAAATGCATGGGTCATGTACACTGAAAATAAAAAGAGCAACACTTCGATTGTAGATTTCAGGAGGGCTCTCATAGAATATTTGACCCGTTCAGCAGATTCTCAAGAGACAATTCTCAATCAGAGACCGAAAAGATTAAAGCATGAACTAAAAACAAAGGAAGGTAAAGTCAGAGATACGCGTCGTTTTTGCGTGCAATGTTACAAAGATTCGGTACAGGAATTTGGTCGTAAAATCGCCAAGAACAAATCAAAGAAAGTGAGTACATACTGTGTGCAATGTGACGGGGAACCTCACTACTGTCTGACATGCTTTAATAAAATTCATCGCTTTCATACATTTGATTGTGTGGTGGTTTACCTTATTTTATCTTGTTTGGGTTTAGGTTGATATAATTGTAAGCCTTGTCTGCATGTTTTGTTATGGTTTTTCTTTATTTCATCTGATCTTTTCTAACAAGTTTTGTCAAAAAATATGGCTATTAGTATTTATATATTAATATTTATAACTGTTGGTTATGGTCACTAATACAAACATTATTATTGGATGTTTTTTACACTCTGCAATTTTCTCCTTTTGCTAAAAATTAATTTTATTTTTCAGTAATACTGATAACACAGTTTGTGCTAATTTTCGTTTAAAAAAATAAAGACTGATTTGAGTTAAATCTCCAGATTTTTTATCTTTGCATTTTTTTACTGTCTTTCGATTTTTTTCAATGCATTCTCTAGGTACGTTTGTCCCAGTGCGAAGTATTGTTCTACAGCGCCGTGCCGGTCACATAGTACCAAATAACTAACGGTGGGTATGGCCGGCGGCGAGAAAAAACGGATTGAATATGTCTATAGCTTGAGGCCACCGGTGACCCCCACGGCGCTATGATAGATTAAGGATGAGGTCACCGGTGACCCTCACGGCGTGCAACGTGTTAAATAACTCAAAAGCCCATATCCACTTTTGATACTTTGATCCAATAGTAATAAAAAAAAACGTAACCACTTGTTCCTTGTTTCCAGCCGAATAAAGCATTTTGAATTTGGAACAAGCGTGACTATACGAAAAAAGGAATAAATAAAACGACCTACACGTACTGACTAAATGTGTGGAATGTAGCTCAAATAAAACTGTTCTTATTTTACATTGACATACCAAACCTCGGGTCTAGTATAAAATTTACCAAAAGTGAAGTGTCAAAATATTAAGAAACAAAACATTTTAATTTGAATCGTATGTGATTGCTGCACGGCTTAATTTTGATTGACGTGTGATTGACACCCTTTTTTAATTTTCAATGATTTTGACTCTCTTTTAGTTCGGACACTTTTGAGCACAGACCCGATGTCCACTGAGTAGTACGTCAATGTTATTGTAATATAAATTTGTAGTGTTTATTTTGAATGTTCTGTTCTATTCATAATAAAATATTTTTGATTAAACGAACTTACCTGAAGTGACGTTCTATCCCAATTAAAAGAAGGCTCTGTTCGAAGAGATCAAAGAAAAAATGTGGCCACTTACACTACTTGTGATCATAATACAATTTGATTTAATTAAACAGTTACTATACACTGTTTATTTTCTCGTAGTCATTGGTAAAAAGTACATAACTAGTGAAAAAAATACCGGCTGTAAATAGACTGCTACCATTAAATGAAACCATTTACGCATTGAACTATTGTGGAACTCGTACTATTTATGTATTCCCTATAATAAGGGCAAACTTGTACCATTTCTTTTCGTCTAATAGATCATTTTTACATTTTCATCATCAATATAATTGAAAACAGAAGAGGGAAAATATTGAAGCACCTTCTCTGGCATGATTCTCTAATAAATATCATAATTGAAGGGAGTACAGAGCGGAAGAGGGGAAGAAGTAGACCATGGATCAAGTTCAGTGACCATTTTACGGCAAAGGCAGGAGTTGCACGTTACCAGAACTAAAGGATTTGTCTCTGGACAAAGAGCTATGGAAGATGTTACACCGACAAGAGCTAGGCTCTTAAATAATTGATGATGAGTTGGGTTTTTGGTGTAACTCAGTTTACGTCACTCGGGTAGGCTACAAATACTTACATATTTTATCAAAGAACTAAGTTTTTGTGAAGACAATGCTCGCCCTAAACTTTACAAAAGAAACACGAGTAGACAAGGGTTTTAGGTTTGACCTTTTTATGAATTGTTTAAATGTAAATAAAATAAAGTAAACGGTTTAGACCCTTGATAAAAATTTCGTTTTCAACAATTCTTTTGTAAAGGAAATGGAGGTTACAATTACTTTAACGAGAACAAAAATAAAATGTTAAGTTTGCGAAGTGATATTTTGTTGAAAATTTTATAAATATAATTTTACTGGATACAGGTGGTTATATAGGTACAATGTAGTCTGTAATCTGTTTAATGTAAAAATAAACAGAGTTGGGTCGACAAAGAATAGGTTGTGGTAATGTTACTGTTATTCCATTGACATCTATTTTGCTAAAGATCCTCCATATTTCAGCCGTATTGTTACAAATCAAATCAAATCAATCAACAAGATTCATCAGATATAACCTACATAATCCATCAATACAAGCACCTACATACACCTGATTTATACATTAACACAAAGTGCCTGAAGTGTTCCTGAGTATGGGACTGAGAAATGCAACATTCGTACACCTACGTTTTACCAACGATTATTGAGTCCCAGCGTAATGAGTGTGAGTTTTGCAACCGCGACTTTACTATCCGTCAAATAAGAGTAGGTAACTTACTGATCTGATCGATACTCACTAACTCACCTTGTTTTCGCTGTTTTTACGAGAGGAAGGACGGGAAATTTTATATTAAAAACAGGGTTTTGTAAGAAAAACACTCCCGCCCTACAGTTTAAGGTATCTGTAGCACAGAAGATATATAGAGCAGTACGTAAACTTCAAGGAAACGCCCCGAATCGACACACACACACACAGACACGCGCTTTTACACGCCGTCTCGGGGATTGTCGCGGAACGTTAGCGTCGGATGTCAGTCGCGAGCGCTGCACCGTGGCATATGGTTGCTTTTAGATTTCGCCCGATGCCAGCCCTAACGCGCCGATCGGGCGTAGGTAAATATCTCGAGAATACCGTGGAGTTTCTCAACTATCAAAATTATATTTTTTGACGGAAAATGTACTGACAATATGACGAAAAATTGCGAATAATTCAACATTTTGTAATAGAATCTAAATGTAATAGACCTCCGTGGTCTAGTGGTGAGAGCCTTAGGCTCTCAACCCGGAGGTCGAGGGTTCAATTCCCGCAGGGAACACACATAGTGGAAAGTCACTTTGTGAGTTGTTCTCAGTTTGGTTAGGACATTGCAGGCTTGAATCACCTGATTTTTCGATAAGTAAGATGATTCCGTGCTTCGGAAGGCACGTTAAGCCGTTGGTCCCGGCCACTTTCTAGTAGAGTGGTCGTTACATAAACCACGTCAGAGGCCGTAAGGCGGTTTAAAAACTCTGACACCAGGGTTCGGGCCGATAGGTCTTGCAGCCCACACGATAACAAGAAGAAGAATAGAATGTGGAAGAAGTGAAAGAAGTATGAAAAAATTGTAAGAGATAAAGTTTTGGTCTCTGGCAACCCTTCCGGGAAACAGGCGTGATTACGGTTATAAAAGCAATGAAAAGAGCGGTTTTTTAGTCGCTCGCGTACAAACACGAAAGGGTACGGAAAGGCGGACTTTAATTAAGTTTTTTAATGAGCCACAAATTTGTTCAAGACGAAACTTAAATCTGGTTGAGTACTCAAAGGTACATAATTTATGTTTGTAAAATTAAGTTTGCTAACATTTGCCGAAGAAATGATAAGAAAATTGTGATGTTGTACACAGAAGATTTTCTGTTTCGAGAGAAACTTATCAATAAGAACTTGAGATTCCCTTTAAACTAGTTTTAGACAATCGACATCATTTCATCTCAGGTAACCATTTGTTTTCAATATTTATATTGAAAGTCTGCATAAAAATAAACCTTACGTAATTTTTATTTTGTCTTATTGTGTGTTTTTAATGCTTATTTTATTTTTTTCTTATTTACTCATTCTAAAAGAACGTAAGTCGCAACTGAGGATTTCAAATTCGATGTTCATTGCCAAGGAATTATTTAAAAAAAAACTTGGCATTGTTTATGTTCGCTGTCAATGTCAACAGTAACAATGACAAGAAAGATTTTTTTTTTAATATGGAATGATCTCGAAAGCAAAGGTAATTGTTTTTAAAATCCTGTGTTTACCAACTTTTGTTTTTTTTAATCTCTTTATTTGATAAATATTTAATTCTGAAAAAAATATATGACGCTCAGAAAGCCCATATCTGGAAATGGTTTTTAGTTTTGCATCAATTATTAATTTGTAATGTTGTCGATTGTGCATATTGCTGAAAGTAGGAAGTAAGCATTTACTTGACAATTACAAGTAAAAAATCTGAGACCGAGGCGAAAATAAACGCAATGTTTCGTTTTTAGCGTTCCGTAGTCCGACAAGCAACCCTTATAGTACCGCCACGTCCGTCTGTTCGTCTGTCCGCGACTTAGCTCAGAGACTGTAAGTACTAGAAAGCTGTAATTTGTTATGGGTATACATAAGAATAACGTCAACAAAATGGTTAAAAAAAAACTTGAATTTTTTTAACGATCTCTGCCTATTTCGTATATTGGGGATGATTTTTTTTCTCGTCTATCCCGTAGTGTGTGGTATTGTTGGTTATGTCATTTAAAAACATTATGGGTGTGTAAAACCATATTTTGATTTAGGAATCCGTTGGCGAATTATTAAGCTTTAAAGTGATAATTTTTGTTAGAGTCAAGGCCTGCCTGCCAGCTAAAGGATTGTTAATGGATATGTGGAAACATTTACAGAAGTAGTATATATGTATAATGAAGTTAAAAGGAAAGCTATCACAGCTAAGTAGGCTTTACAAATTTACGAGTACAGGTCGCGCCAAACTTTTAATCCCCTCTAAACATGACAATGTATGGGCCGTTTTTCTAAATGTATGGGACTAGAAGTTAGGCGCGATCTGTATAAGAAGACCAACTTATAAAATGTACCGGGCAGCTACAGAACCCTGCAATGCGCGTGGCCCGACACGCACTTGGCCGGTTTTATTACAACATATTGGAAGTCAAACATCTTTTGGTGCTTCTTTTATATTAGCTTTTACTATAAGGCAAAAAAAGCTTTCTGCGGTGGTTATTTCTGTCCACTAATAATGCTGATAAAAACTGCAAATAGTTTATGCTATAAGTGCGGTAAAGAGGCAATTGCTTACGAAGACTTAACGTTACGAGTAAGTTATTGCCCTTACCCACGTGTATCGTACTACATTTTCAATGCATAGTGTGAGTCAATGTTTGGGTCGTAGCTGATCGTAATTCGTAGTTTGTGCCTATGTGAGAGACAGGCACAAGTCTATGTTGGTATGAACCATTTCACAACCAGGTTCCAAACTATTGCGAATAGGCTACATTTGACTACACAAATCAAATCAAACAGCATCGTGTCGGAAGGAAGCATTATCGGTTTTCGCTCCCGTTTAACACGACGATTTCGCTTTGACACATTGCACAATAGAGCGAAATACGTCACCATGTTATATTGGCCCTGTACAATGTCAGGTTCCAAATTGATGGTGAAAGGAGACTAAAAGATGTTAGGCACATCATTATCATTTGTGGCTGTCAGGCAGGTAGAAAAATACAGAAAGCTTATTTATATTTGGACAGCTTTTGATATCAAGTGCATTTAATAACAACCGCCCAAGTGCGAGTCGGACTCGCGCAAGAAGGGTTCCGTACCATTATCTATAAAAACAGCAAAAAAATCATGTCTGTTGTATGGGAGAGCGCGGGTCCGACTTGGCCGGTTTTAGTATTTATAGCGGCAACGGGAATACCTACATCATTTGTGAAAATTTCAACTGTCTATCACGGTTCATGAGAATTTACTTTTTTTTTTCGTTATTGTTAGTCCATGGTAATAGGGTCCCGTTGGTTACCCTTTGGGTACGAATCCCTAAAAAAGGGTTTAAATATTGAAAATGTATTCCGCTATGTACAATACAAAGTCATTAAAAATTTCATTCGTGTAGTTTTTTTACGGTAAAGCTTGAAAATTCATTTTTCAAGCGCATACGTCCTTTTTGAAATAAATCACTTTTTTTTATTCTAAGGATATATATTGTAAAGATTAACTTTGACTTGCAGAAAGTATACTTTATGTATCCATTTTACAAAATAAATATTTTGATTTGATTTGATTTCTTGAAGTTTTGTCATGAAAAGTGATTCAATATTTTACAAGTTTTTTTAAATTAGTGGACGCCTCTCTGCTTTGCTTGCGTGGATTGTGTTTATCTCTCGTAGAAAAGGAACTAAAAGTGCAAATTTCATGTCTATAATTATTTATAGGTCCATTCGTATGGATAGATCAGTCAGACAATTCTTGTATTTTTATAAAGGTTGACTTTTTAACATCGTCCAAATTTACTTATTTTAATCTTTAGTGAATATAATGAAATACATGTTTTTTCTTTAAGTATCACCCAGTACTAAAATATTAAGATACGGCTATGCAAAGTTATACCAAAAACAACTGCGTTTGTAGACACCATGCGCCGTGCGCACTACGCGGCTACGTTTGTAGACACCATGCGCCGCACGCGCTACGCGACTACGCGCCTTCCGTTCGCCGTTCGTAGCTTAGTGTAGTGACAACTCTGTACGAAAAATCTTGGAAAAAAAATATGTTGAGGTGAAAATTTTAATGACATATTTTTTTTTTCAAATATGGTCAACATGAATAACACCGAATGCTTAAAAAAATTTGGACGATGTTCGAAAAGTCACCCGGTATATAACGCTTTCAGCATACCCGATATTTATGTTTCAAGGTCCATGGTTCCGAATGGTTCAGAGAACCAGAATATATATATATTTTTTGATTTCGAATATATCGAGCAAGTACACTCGTAATTTCGTGTGATTTCTCTTAAACTCCCCAATACAACACGCCCTGTGTCCAACATCTTCTGGGCCCCGGAAGAGATTTACCTGCCTCATGTGAGGCAAGAACATAACTCCAATACGGCGGCGCCGGCGCGGCGTTGCTGTTTCTTGTACCTATAGATGAGAACGGTACGAGATTGGAACTATCTGTAACGCTGTGTAATGGATTGTGCGGATTTGCTATTAGTACCGGTGCCAACTTATCGATTGTCTTTCCGTGTTAGTTCATAACAGGCATGCGCAACCTTTGGAAAGTCGCGGGCCAAACAATCATATGCTCGTGATTTTGCGGGCCGTAGGTTGATGTGTATATATACGAAAACAACGACGCAATCGTTGAACTGCAGATTCAACTAGAAAAGTTACAATACAGTATTTATATAATTTCCAATAAATGGAAATCCTGTGCCAAATTTTCAGATCCAAGACTACTAACATCTGAATCTAATTCCATTAATAACTAGACGTAAAGAATTTTTAAAATATTTCTAGATTACTCTGGTTCGTGACTTGGATTTATTGATTTTCATCCCTGCTTATTTGTTAGTATTCACCTTTCACTCACTTGCTCCTTTACTCAGATCGGCAAAGAATTTGCATGAAAATAAAAAATCGCGACTTTCCGGTAAAATGTTAGTCTAACTTTAAATTGTTCCTCGCCACGGGCCGTTTTAAAAACCTTATCGGGCCGGATGCGGCCCGCGGGCCAGTGGTTGCCCATATATGACTTATAACATACTAGCTTTTACTCGTGGCTTTGCTCGCGTGGAAGTATCTTGTCAATATATATTATATCTTATTTGGGGGTAAGATAAAAACTATTATCGACCGTTTTCAGCTTGGCTATCCTTTGTTGCCTGTGTGTTGGCCTACGATGATAATAATAAAAACCGGCCAAGTGCGTGTCGGGCCACGCGCAGTGTGGGGTTCCGTAGTTACCCTACACATTATGCGGACTGGTCTACTAATACAGATTGCGCCAAACTTCTATTCCGCTTCTGAAGGACGGCCCATACATTTTGTTCCTGCCGATACGAATCACCCCGTGTTTAGAGGGGATTAAAGGCTTGGCGCGACCTGTTCTCGTAAACCTGTAAAGCCTACCTATACTTAGCTGTGATAGTTTTCCTTTTAAATTCATTATATATACTACTTCTGCGATTTTATTTACACATTCATAAGCAACCGTTTAGCCAGCAGGGAGGGGGGGGGGCGGAGCTTGACTCTTAACAAAAATTTGTACTTGAAAGCATAATATTTCGCATTCATTCCAAATTTACGTGCGGGGGAGGTACACTTAAAAAAAATTGTTTTAGAGATTTTATTTTACCATTTTCTCGGCGTGATTAATATGTATGTCGCCAGCATTTGGTTAAATCAGTCATTTGGTTGTAATTAGTTCTTCGGAAGCCCTGCAGCGCAGAAGAGAGGCGGTAGCTTAGGTAAGAAGGTTAGGTATGGCGAGTCACGCCACCGACCGCCATACATAATCTTGGTGGTTATTTTTTTATGACCAACCAGAAATATGATTTAAACCAAAAGACTATAGCCATTTAGTTGAGTGACTGATTTAACCAAATGCCGGCGACATGTATACCCATGCCAAATTACAGTGTTCTAGTACTAATAGTCTCTGAGCTAAGCCGCGGACAGACGGACATGGCAAAACTACAAGGGTTCCTTGTCGGTCTACGGAACCCTTAAAATACAAAGCCGTTGCGTGGTTCTCGAGTTAAAACGGAACAAATAGACGGACTAAAATTAAAAAAATTGTAGTTTAGGCCTCAGTTCAGTACTAAGAATAGGTACATTTCATTTAAAATAGTGGCGGAAGTTCGGTCGGTAGAACGCTGGCCTCTCAATCTTGAAACCCAGGTTCAATCCCCGGTCGGGCATGCACTAATGAGTTGTTCAGAATATATGTACAAAGTATTTGTGTTCTTACCTAATACTTACCACTTTCTGAAAGATGAAGGAAAACATCGTGAGGAAACTGATTTTACCTACATGCCCTAAAAAGCGTGTAATTGTGCCCGAAGTACTGCGATAGGGCTCACCACCCATCATACCAAACTAAATAATGATTCCTACATTATTTTAAAATTGTAATGTATTTCCAACCACCATTGCCTTGGACCGATTGATGGCGGTATATCCATTCCACACTTATATTAAGCAGACTGGTCAGGGGCAGCGGCGTCACTGGTGCGAGGGTTTCGACACCGCGCTCTCCAACCTGGCTGCCCTGCGTGTGTGAGTATGGACATTTCTTCAAGGAGGACCACCAACAGCTTTAATCTTGGAAAGGCCTATGTCCGGCAGTGGACGAAACAGGCTGATAGATGGATGATTATGAAAACAGACATATATCCATAGCTGATAAACTGCTGCGCTGTTTGGCTTCAATATTGTGAATAAAACCTGTTATGTCTTTTGATAAACAAATAAATATTCATATAACCTGCCATCTCTTTTCTGCGCTGAAGGATTGCCGACAGTAACTTTGGCCAAGGGTAAACTAGTTTGTCCTAAAATCAGACGTGTTCGGTAACATTTTCAACACGTTAACACAACTAAATAAATGTTGCAGTTACTGCCCTCATCACCGTCAATAATAAAGTAGCACATTGAGAATTCGACCAGACCGTTTAGATATTTAAGGCGCTGCATCATGCTGGGTGGAACATTTGCCGCTATCTCAGTCCATTTGTGAAATGTTGGGGCGGTTTATAGCCCATTCGTGCTCTCTGCACCTGTAGCGCAAGCAGATTCGAAAAATGAATAAATTGGGTAAGTGCATGAGAACTTATTTTCTTACAAGTTTCTGTCTGCTAGAAGAATACTAAAACGTCTATACGGCGTTATAAATCTACTGTAATAAAAGAAGGTTTGGTGTATTAATACTTTCAACTGTCGACACTTTGTCATACATCATCAATCATCACCCACGGATTCTTAAAGGTCCGTGTCATCACCATCTGAATAAATAAACAACAACACAAAATTGTATTTTTTTTTTTATAATTTTTCGGCTCTGTTTATTCCATTTATTTATTTGAAGGGCCTCTCTATGCATCTATTTTCTTTTCTTTGATACAAATGTGGAAATTATAAAAGTTACTTTTAGCGTCTTAAACATTTTCATTTGTGAGATAGTTTGCAAAATTTGCGTTCGTCTTTATGAGGAGCAAACATCTATCATGGTTAATTAATCAGTCGTGATCTACATGCAGTAAGATTCCAAGAAACTTCTGCTTCTTCCATAAGTATTGTACCAGAACAAACCTCGGATCGAGGCGTCCCGTTAGCACTCGCTAACATTTTGTGGTAAGGTGGTGCCACTACCTTCGGATTACTATTGATGTCTTGATATTAGCTGAGGGTGGAAGCGACATCTGCTTAATATGTGGGAAACGCTTGAGTTCGGAGGTAGATTAGGTTCATTGAAAAGAATGTTACAACAAACATAAAAGTACCAGTTGTTTAGGTTAGATGGCATTACTTCCAGGATTAGAAAATAAAACAGACTTTATTTCCTTATTTTACTCAGGAAATGAAGAAATAATATTCAAATAAATTCCGGATGTTTTATTCTTAATGTTTGGAAGCAGGGAAAGAGTGAAAATTACGTGAATCGAGTAAAGATGTTGTTTCTATAATAAATTATGTGAACATTAAATTCGCGCCGAAAACGGGTATTTCATGGATATGTAATAGTATGGAATTAGAGATTGCCGGGTGTCTAAGGTTGCTACGCGAAATGGGTCCACTAAGTGAAAAGAAGTAGGAAATGTCTTTTGAGGAGAGAGATTTCGGGGGCTTTACAAAAGTAAGGAAGGCAGAAGGCGGGCGATGAGAGCGCAGTAGCAGGAAATTGGGTAAACTTCGATTCAAGAAGTTCCGTCATAATTCGCTGTCTTTCCGTCATAATGGCGCTGTTATTGTTAAATTGCCAAGAGCCCGCTAGAATTTAGTATTGGGGGAAAAGAGGGCGACACTGCGTATCTTGCAATAAACTCATGAACCTTGGCATAGTACAGATTAGGTGAATTGGTTTTAAGGCTATGTCAAAAGTGCCACTTGTTTCAGCTAGGTGGCGTATTTAGCAAAGCAGTAAAGGATACAGATCCCATTTTCGTATTTTAATTCAAAATAAAGTAAAACCTGCTCAAATGAATTTTAGATATTTTCATTATCTTAATAGTTGGGGGTAAGGAAAATTAGAATCACGAAAAATACTGTTTCAAGCTAAAAGGAAAACATTATGATTGCTGTAGTCCGGACGTCGGCGTTGAGATTTTAGGACCATATAAGGCGTTGAGATTTTAGGACCATATAAGGTAAGGTAAGAAATTCTTTGAGAGAATGCGTGGGCCGTAGATACGGGGAGTGAGGAGAAGGGAGCGGGGGATGGAAGAATCGGCGTGGCAAAGCGTCGGGAGAGGGTTGATAAAAGTGGTTGTAGGTCGGGAACAGGGGTTCAGTCTTCGAGGTCCGTCAAGCGAGATACAAGTGCAGTAATTAGTCGCGAATTTATTTTCTTGGGTTTTATTTTTATCAGGGCGTTTGTTTTATAGATATATTAATTTTCCTCGGGGTTATTTTCTTTAAAGTTCTGTCGGAATTATTTAGAGTGTGGGATACTTTTCGAGAAAGTGCAGTTTAAATTTAGGGATCCGCGAGTGTTTGTTAGAGGCGATTTCCGTAAAAGGACGAATATGTAGATCGGTTATAGGGCATTCCTTTTGAGACTTGTTTCAAATGATTTCCTAAGAATTCTGGGGTCTGCTTTATATTTTAAATAATATAAGGTAAAGCTGGATGTTGCGGCTGTGAAAGGCTTTGAGCCCTAGGGCTCGGCTGGCCGGGGGAAGGATGGAAAAAGCCTCATTAAGAATCGTGGGTATTCGTGTTAATATCGTTCAGACCAGTTTTCGGGACGCGGATATCAGACCTGGGCGTGGGGTTTTGTAGTGTACTGCGGTTTTGTAATAGTGAGGGGATATTAGTGCGGGAGCTACTCGGTGTTTCGAGCGTGACAAAGGTGGGAGTCTCTGGGTTAAGTTTAGGGGTATTTTTAGTAGGCTTGACGGCTAATAGGTAGGGAAAATATGTGATGCTAAACAAAGAGACGTCTCTTTGGGGATTTGATACGAGGGTAACCTAACGGAGTCGACAACTCGTATCTTATCCTTCAACCTCTCCGGAGGGGCGGTCGTTTTGAGATGACGCTGCAGCGGTTTAGTTATACCGTATAATATCTCCCATTTCTGACGTTACCATGTGATGTTGCCTGGGCGATCACGAGAGAAGTGTGAACCGGACATTGCCCCTCCAGGTTATCATCCGTGGCGCAGTTTTGGTCTTTATGTATATATTAATATATTTATCACACAACCATATAGGGAACTTCCGGTCAGTTGGGTGAGGCCCTTACCTTGAATCACCCGCTGACTGGCACGGAGAGTTTATAGGCAGTAGGTACACGTAGAGGAGAAAACTCGCCTCGCTTCTTTATTTTAGACTAGTTGAGGGATGTGATTTCCGCTGTGACTCTTTGGGAATCACCGCACAAACACAATTAAATGTAAATGTGAGATTTTATCTCTAGTTTTGGGTTTTACACATTTGGCAGACTAGGAATTCTCATTCTAGGTACAAATGATAGGCAGGTAAAGTTTGGATAGTCAATTAAGTCAAGATATTTGTTAGGATGCATTACACACTCACACAATTAAAAGTAAATGTGAGATTTTATCTCTAGTTTTGTTTTACACCAAAATAGGCTGAGAATTCTCTTGGCTATTCCCGAGTAGCCAGATCAGTCAAGGAACTTGCGGGAATGCTAGGACGTTACAAGGAATCTTAGGACGTTAGAATTTCACGTAGGGTCGCAAGAAGGGACAATAAATTGATTAGAACACAGTCAGGTATTATAGAAAAATGTAGGACGTTAGAATTGTGCTCGGAGAAAATAGGGTTCTGAAGGTTGTAGGCTCCTGGTAGTGTATGTTTTAGTCAATTATGTTTTGGTGTTACACGTAGGCACGTTCAGGTTAGGATCCGTAGGCTTTAAAGGTTTTTAAGGGGGTAATTCTTGTAGAACCACGGATTGGTGAAATTTAGGTCAAATAGGTAGGCGGATATCAGCTAGGTTCCAGATTTTAGTTTGAAAAGAATAGGCGAATTTCAGAAGTTAATAATGGCAGAATTTGTTTAGATCAATCTTGTAACGACGTGTTGAAAGCATTCAGTGGAAAGCCTCCCTGATTGTCTGGTCGAGAAAGCCCTTTAAATGACTGAAAGTTATTTTGTTGTGAAGTAAAGATAGGTAATGTTTTGCTCTCAATTCTGCTATCACATGGATTAAACTTATGATCATCGTTCTCTGATTAGATAGAGAAAGTTCGACCTCAAGCTCAGAAACACTCCTACTTACATGAGTGTCTAGTTTTTCAAGATACCCTTTTATTGAGATAAACTGTTTTGGTGTGAGAACCATCAGTTCAGAGTTTGAAGCAAAATCCAGTTCTAAGTCTTAATTACAGTAAATAATTCTGGAATCATAATTTCCTTATAAAAAAGGAAGATTTCAATATAAATAAATTTACCAAAGTAAGTAGCTTGGTTTCCATAGAAAAGGAATGATTTCTATTTGTGAATAATATTGCCTGAAAAATAAAGGTAATGAGTAGATGCATTTGTTCATACTAAGGGAAAATCCCACCCTTTTAGCCAAGCAATGCCGTGCTAATAAGAATCTTCTGTATACCAAACGGAACAGAAATCTTAGTTCGTCAAGTGTGAATAGATATATCTCTCCTTGAATTAATATTCTCAAGTACAATGTGGCCGAGAGGTAGCCTTAAATACTGCTGAAACTATTCTGGATCTAACAAAGAAACCAGCTAGCTGAAATTATATCTATCTGAGTGAGACATATTTCATATAATTATAGCTTTGATTCTGAGACTTCAAAACGGCTACTTACTAACTGATATTCAGAAGAGTTGAAATTAGTCAAACTAGTAGTACCGAATTAGTTATCTGTATGACTGAATTAATCCAGTATTGACTGTTAATACATTTCTGTAAGAATAAACTACCTTAAAGCTGTTCTCATGTAGAATTCAGTAGGTTCAGAGATTAGACTTGTGATAAGGAGAAGTATGCAGCTTTTACTGAAGTAATTAATATTTCACAGTAAGGTCACGATATTTAATTACGAGTAGGTACTCCTTGAGGTTTCTTAGTGATTCTTCCTCCAAGGTGTGTAGACAAGGAATCACTGTTCTTAGGTTTTCTTACAATAAATAATGTACTATTTAAAGATTACTGAAAGATTTTATAATGAGACTATAGTAGTGTTTGGTAGAAATTAAAGACTTGCCAACATGAACGATTTACTATTACAAAGTAACAAATCTTATAAATATTCAGTATAATAATACTGCCTTATCAAATTATAATATCTAAGTACTTAGTGCCCTGTAGCACGGTACAAATAATGTATCATCAAACTAAATGCAAAATTAAAGTCTATAATAATATAAAGTATTAAATCACAATTTCAAATAAAACTATATAAAATCTTTGTTAAATAATTAAATCACAATTTCCAATAAAACTAAATAAAACCTTTGTTCAAAAAAATTCACGGGTTATTCCCCATCCGAAAGGTAAAGGCTTTTATGTTCAACTTATACTCTTATTATCTAGGAGTATAATCTTCTCATCTATTACTTTACTTAAGCAGAACCATAGAAGCTTTTGCTTTTACCGAACCCAAATTGACCGGTAGGGGCTATTAAACGAAAAACATAAAATTGCGGTATCTTCTAGATGAATTATATTTAGTTTCAGTTACTCCTCTCACTCTCTTACATAAGCCTAGTCAATAGGTGATATTCTCTTGGATAGTTTCAATTCAGTATTGACATCATATAATAACTTAGCTAGGCGCAGATGTTATTCTATTTACTAGGGTCAGAGGAACTATTTACTTCTCGGATACTTTAGGTAATTTAACTAGACTTATTAGGTAATGTTGAGTTCGGATTCATTCTTATTATCACTAAAAGAACTAGGGTTACTTAAATACGGTTCACAACGAGGGGTCCTATCACAGCTGCTAGACGATCATTTGGTATAGTACTAGACTAACACCCTCCAAACCTTGTTTGTATTTATGACTAGTTCAAGCTACATGTGGGAAGGTAGAGTGGGAAGGCAGTGAGACGGAAAGTGTAGTTAGCAGAAAAGTTGGTAGGTAGGTGAGGTTAGTGTGTGTTAGGGTTATAGATGTGGGGGGGAATTGTTTCAGTATTCATTAGTCAAAGAAACACCAAAGACAACTCGACCGTTTTATTGGTAGGTACGTCGCCAATTTGGTAACTATAAAAAGTCTTGGATAAAACTTTGCAAAGACTAGGTTATTTAACAGGAAGGTTTTAACTGTAGGTATGTCACCAATTTGATAAGTTTTAAAACACTAGGATAAAACTTTGCAAAGTTTTATCATAACTTATCATAATTTTTTGGCAACAATTAACGCGAATCGCTATTGTGACCTATTCTCGTGCAGCAAACCTTAAATTTAGAGTTGAAAAACCTAAAATAATACAAGCTTATTTAACTTTTATCCATCTGCGTTAAAGCCTATTTTGCAATGAAAAGTTTTAGGTAATGGCAGCTCTAAATCTCTAAATTTGCTACACGAGAATTGGTGTCATTGTATCCTAAACATAACCTCCTAAAATTTCCAGTTGTAATAACTCCGAGAAAACCTAAAAAACAGAACGCATATAATGTCACAATTAAATTCACTTGTACTTGTTTCACTGCTTTTAATTTTAAGGTTTACACGTTAATCCCGAACGGCTTCGGTTAATACACCATTTTAAAGGGATACAGAAATTCAGGAAATTAAACTAACATTACGTGTAAACCTTAAAATTAAAAGCAGTGAAACAGGTACAAGTGAATTTAATTGTGATGTTTTCCAAGTTTCACCAAGTGCCGACAATCGCAAGTATAAATTATGCATATAATATTCTTTTAAATAAAGAGAGACATCGATGTGAAATCTCGCTGCACCTGAAATGCTCACGTTAAATTACAGCGATGTAAAATCCCCTGTTTGCAGAGTCCGATATTGCAAGCAGCGACGTAAAATAAAATCAATGAGGGAGAGCCTTAATATAAGGTGATGGCATATAAAAGAAACTAATCTATTTCAGCAATGTCAGCTACTTAAAAGATTTTCGAACGTAGGAATGAGGTTTTGATAAACGCCAAAACTTTTTGGGATTCCGATAGGAAATGGATTTGAAGTAGATCTTGTAACAAAATAAAACTCTGGTCGAGTACTTATTCGTCTTTTATTTATATATTTGTTTATCTATTTATTTATTTAAATATCTATCTATATATTTAAATATTTATTTATTTAATATTATGGCCATAGTAATTTGTGATCATCGTCTAGTATCTATTTTGGTAGGACCTCTACATTGTATTCATAACGGTTAAAATAAACAGAGAAATAGAATTTTGATCCGGACACCGTAACAAATGGGTACAGGTACACAAGTTCAGAATTTATCAAATGAAAAGAGAGAAATCGTAAGATTGAAGTATTTCATGCGACTTAGCTGGATAAACCGCTCCTTCAGGAACAACAGGTTTCAGCAACTCCCAGGACTCCAACAATTACATTGTATTATTATTATTACATACCGTATCACCGCATTACACTTTAATTTGACACGCCTTGTTACAAAGATGATATATACCCGCGCAAATACGAAATTTGACGTAAGCCGAAGATGAATTCAGTGTGTAAACATAATGTGTTATATAATTATTTGGTATATGTGTGAGTTAGGTATAATATTAGGGATATATATATGGTTTTATAAAGAATATTGAAGAGTCGTCGATACTCGTAGCGTTGCTGCAGCTATAATTAAAATTTGAGGGAATTCGAGATTCTTTGCAAATCCTGAATGAAGTGGGGGCCCTAACGATTTAGAAACGACCTCCCTGCCAACCTTTAATAGTCGTGCCCACGTATTACACAGAATAACACGCTTCCAAACAAAATCCAGTGCCAATCTAGACTACCATTTAAACCCTAAGTCCCTAGAATTTTACTCATTCATACTAAAAAACCCTTTCAAAACATCTCCAATTTTCACACATCTCTCCTAAAGACCTGGCCAAGTCAGTTTTAAGTTTTCTAACTTACTAAGCTTGACTGGTGAACGAAGAGCTTTTACAAGATACTAACAGATGGGGTCCTGGTACGGCTCAGGCCAGCTGTGGTTTCCGACACAAACATAAAAGTAAGACTTCCCTCCACAGCTAACTGCACACCTGGCCCGGTCACACACCTAAATGCTTTACCCTTCGAAAAACTCTACGTTCCTAAACCCCTTGGTTCCTAAAATAATATTAGATACACAATACTCCATTTTCACAAAAGGTTCTAAAATAAAACTTAAAGACAGAATTTTGAGAACAGTCATGTGGAAATTTTCAGCCCTGGATCTCGCTGATCTAGCTATAAAAAAAAGGAAAGCTATAAAAAAAAGGAAAGCTATAAAAAAAAGAAACACCTGTATGAAGAAAACCTAAATATAGGGAAAAAGATAAGAATTGTTTCTGCTAGCTCCTTCACCTAAAATTGTCGTAATTTCCACAGACCGTCTATACTAGATCAAATATAAGTATCTCTGCCAGACGAAGGAAAGCTAAAATAATATAATATAATCTCCTTCAGGACCTAGATAGCTATAGGGATAAAGGATAAATATAAAACGTGTTACATAAATAAATTTCTGATGTAGATACTTGATATTTATAAATATTGTACATCCGCTATTTTCGCGACGCCTCTATAGCGAAATAATAATATTTCGTTTCTATTGAGTTTCATGAGAAAACCGTTGCGGGAAAAATTTACATTAGCTAATTCAGCTTTACACAATTACGAACGCACTTTACCGACGCATTGTAAACACTTTCAGACTATTTAAATAACGAAGCTTTATTTATCGCAATTCCGCACTTTCGATGAACGTACACGATACTCGACACTCTTTAAACGGTTACACGACTCGTAGGTTTTAAACTCCGAGGTTTTATTCCGCGATTTGATGACTCGTTCGCGCATCGAGATCAACGCCACCCTCCGATCCGCGCTTGACTGTCCTTAAAAAAACCCTGATTTCCTTTAAATCAGCTCCTTCTCCCACCCAGATTATTTCAGGTTACGCCCCCGTAGACACATAAATTTTCTATTTTATTACCTGTCAAAACCTATCTGAAGTGTATTTACCAATCTGAAAAAAATCCTGTCAAATCAGAATTAATGCCCTGAAGACTGCAGTTTTTTGCGATGTCGAAGAACATAGAGGTAGGAATAACTGAGTCAACAGTTTCCAAGATGCAAATGAGGTAGAAAGAACAATCGAATAAATAAAAATGTAATATATTTCTAGATCAAAGAACTCCACTCCTGTTTCTCTGCATCGTAAACAATTTTTTGAGCCCTCTTAGAAATCCTTTCATCAATAAAACTGGAAGACAGTACCAGTCAAAACTCCTAAATTATATGTATATGTTTTATTATTATTATTCAACGTTCTTACATAAGAGATTACATCAATTTTACGCTTCTGATTTTAAGTATAATTTATTTATTTTTAAACTGTCTGCTATGCCGCTTCCTACCTCAATGTAACTTTCTGGGAAGTGCTCTGCTTTCTAAAAAATATTAAAATGTTTCTGAAATCTAACCTTTGACGTCCTGTCCAAATGGCAATAAATTCGTTTGGTTTATGACCTGAGAACTTTGAAAAAAATTATATCGGCGCCACAGGAAAGCTTGCCCACAGAAAGAGTGTAAAATTATCGTTTCCTCTCCAAACAATACGACACTTGTGTCGATATGGCTATAAGGTTACAAATGCTATGGAATCCATACAGATTTGGCATAGTCGACCGTAGCACTTCTTAAAAAAAAAGCGCAATGTATCCCAAATTTAAAACATTAAAGAAACACTCCATTTTGAAGTCAAACACAGCTGACATAGGATCGAAGTCGATATTATGATAATAAATTTTGGTCCCGCCCCTGGCTAAGTTAGTTGAAATTCACATTTAGACGGGGCCAGTAGTTAAATAAATAATTGAATATTATGAGTAGGTACTGTAGCCAAAAGTATCAACTTTGGTTGCTACAATCTGATCTTAAAGATAACTCGAAACATAAAAATAAACGTTTCTCTTGCATGTTTTGGTTGAGTAAAACGTAAAACAAAAAAGCAAAAGAAAAAATTGACGATACTGTATAAATAAAAGTATTATTAGAGTGCATTACAAACTAGAAAAGATCAAGTACAGGGTGGGCCAGAAAGGCGTACGATTTTGAAAAAATAATAATAAAAAAACTAAATACAATTCACATACAAATTTTTATTTCAATTAAAATAGACATCTGGGAAATTCATTTCTTAAAAATAACATCATCCAGGTGTGCACCATCGCGCTGCAAACATTCCTCGAATCTGAACCTCACATTGGTAATAACTCGCTGGCACATTGCGCGGGGAATAGCGGCCATTTCTTCTCGGATATTAGTCTTCAACTGGTTAATTGTGGCTGGGTTATTGGAGTAGACTCTACTTTTCAGGTATCCCCACATAAAAAAGTCCGGTGGCGTTAGATCCGGACTTCTAGGCGGCCATGCAATGTCACCTCGGCGCGATATCAGTTTCCCAGCAAACATCTCGTTTACGACCGCCAAAGAGGCATTAGATGTATGGCATGTCGCGCCATCTTGTTGAAACCATGTCGCACGATTATAAGCTTCAAATTGTTGCAGTTGCGGAAAGAAAAAATCCCTTAACATGGCTATGTATCGGTCAGAATTTACAGTGACAGATTGCCCTTGTTGATTTTCAAAGAAATAGGGTCCGATAATTCCGTGCGCTGATATGGCCGCCCAAACAGTTACTTTCGGCGAATGCAGAGGCTTTTGATGTTTTGCACGTGGGTTCTCTGCAGCCCAGTAACGGCAATTCTGTTTATTGACATGCCCATTTAAGTGAAAATGGGCTTCGTCGGAGAACAGAATATTGTTGAAACTTCGAAAGCGTTCCAACATTGTTTGAACAAAAGCTCGTCGTGAAATTGGGTCATTTGGCTTTAATTCCTGCACAAGTTGAATTTTATACGGGTGCAAGTTCAGATCTTTCAACAAAATGCGACGCAAAGATGTTCTGGATACCACAAGTTCGGCTGATCGCTTGCGTGTCGATAGACCAGGATCACTTTGAACTGAAGCTCTAACTTGTTCAATTGTGTCATCCGTTCTTGTTGACCTTGGGCGTCCCGCAGGTTTCTGTTTGAGAACTGAACCAGTAGCTTCAAACTTTCTGACCCACGATCGAATCACACTTTCCTTCGGACACTGATTTAGGTCATGTAATCCAAACTCACGACGAAATAAACGCCGAACAATAGCGCACGAATCGCCATTTTTGTAATAATGTTTAACGCAGAATGCACGTTGCGCTCCGGTGAAGTGATCCATCGCGACTAAATTTCCGAGAACCGAGCTTCTCAACCCCACCACCCGCGCAGCCCCCTCTCTTAAGGTTCAAACACAAGAGTGTTTTTAAAATCGTACGCCTTTCTGGCCCACCCTGTAGAAACAAATTTCAAGACAAGGATTTAAAAAAGATCTTTTTTAATGCACTCTAATAATATCAAGAGTATTCAAAAGCGATAGAATTCGCTATAAAACATAATATTAAATACAAGTGTGTTTGGTTTTCTTTACAAATGTGTTCCTGTTCGATGATCCCTAAAATATTGAGGGATCACCGAACAATATTTCGCGGTGAAAAGATGGCAGATCGATTCATCACGTTTTATATTGAGCTATTGGTAAAACCTGCTGGAAATTTCAACAAATAGTAAACTCTCTTTTATATACATAAACATTAGATTTCCATTTGTTACGATTCCGACACAACTCTTGTCTCTTCGACATCTATCAATCTAGTCACACAAGCCCTTTTCTAGGTGCTTCTGACTTGGCCCTTCTTCAGTATGTTGCAATTCGGAAAACGTCGTTCTGGGGTGGTACTGTAGTGTGTGACACACACACTCCCATACCTCTGTACATATATATACATTACACACCGATATTGGATTCAATATTATGTTGATCCAACCTAAGACCAATACATTTCTTTTATTGTTAACCCTTTAACATATCATCGCATGGCAACCCTGCCAGGATGTGCTGCCTTCGGGTAGTGCTGTGCACAGGGAAGACAAAAGTGATAAAGTGATTTAGCCGAGGTAAAACATGTTTGCTTCCTCAGTGCATCGACTAAGTTAAGGATACAGTTACAAGTTTGCGCGATTCCCACATACTTGTGAGGACCCGAAGGTTTTATGAAGTATGGTGGAAGTATGGAACCATGAAAATGCATCCAGATTGTTAGTGCCGACCACCTTAAAGTAATAATTCTCCTGCATCGTCAAGTGTCGTAAAAAACTTCTTATATGTGATGATGACGACAATGGTTAACGGCGGCTCCAGTAAGCGTAGACACATAATTCTAGGAAAGGCAGTACATAGCAACAAGGTGATTTTGGAAGTGGCGTACAGTAAAATACACAGACCAATACACTTATTTTATTGTTAACCCTTTAACCCATCATCGCAGTTCGGTCGAGCTTTACCTTTCACTCGTGCACCATACATTTATCAAACGAATATTTTTTACTCTATTGTTCTCACAACATCTTTCAAGCTGCAAGTTTATGTGTGTTGTGTGTGCGTGTGTGTGTGTATATTTGTTACTCTTTCACGCTGAAACGGCTGGACGGATTTGGATGAAATTTAGAATGGATATAGCTTATACCCTAACTTAACAGATAGGCTACTTTTTATCCCGTAAAAAGCATATCGTTAAACCGAATAACACGCGGGTGGAGCCGCGGGTAAAAGCTAGTTTTGAATATGGTCGAGATGTACCATTTCTCATAAACGAAGACCGTAAAATAGATAATACTAAAGACATTTTTAAACATTCAATTCAATTCAATTCAATTTATTTCATTTAAATGGTTAGTATTACAAAGTAGAAAAAAACTTAACCTAAGGTTAGTACAATACAGTAAAGAACGATAATTTATAGTAACAATTTTAACACCTGTAAAAACTAACAATAAACACAATATGGGTGGAATTATACCGGCTCCCAGACTGGAGTCCTCTGTATCATGGGATGCACTTAAGTTACTTTCGCCACAAGGCGCCTAGTGCTTGAAATTATTATACAAAAACAGAAACAAAATTATGAAAAATACATACCTATATAAAACAATAAATATACTATAATTGAATAATATAATGTGAATGCAAGTGTGATATTTTTCTATTAACCTTTTAATGGCATTTTTATGTATAATTTAAGTAGGTAATTGGTTTAAATATGTACATGATGGATAGTTATAAGTATGAGGAGTAGTAGGCACATGACTAGCAAGCTATGATATTACACATAATAGACTTTCTATGTCATTATATGAATGCGATAAAAGCCAAGAATGAAGCTTTTCTAACAGTTTCTTTTTTGACTCTGTATGATCTGTAAGAGACAATTTCTTACTAATTTGATTAAAGATAAAGGGACCTAAAAATAATTTAAATCGTTGAGCGAATGTTGAATTTCGTTTTGGCACTTTAAGTTTGTGTTGCAGTCTGAACATTATGTGTAATACCTACTTTACTTTTCATAGCATCGTTTCTTTACAGCGGTGCACGGGCCGCTTTAACAAGCTGCCAATGGCAGTACAAAATTATATAAACATAAACAGGATCACGCGCTAATAAAAGAAGGCAGCAATCGATAGACTTTAGCACTGACATTTGCAGCAAAACCGGCCAGAGGTAAATATTTCCGATAAGCTCAGTCTTTATTAATAGAAAGCTGGACTTTTACCTGCAGCTTCATACGCTTAGATACCTATTTCAACTGCAAATTGTAGTGAAAACACTTTACGAGAGTAGATTTGGTGCTAAAAAGGCTGCCTCCGCTCCACCCAAAAAAAATGCTGAAAAACCTCGTTAAATGTATAATTTAAATATCAAGCTTAAAGAAAATTAACAAAGAAAAGAAAATAAAAAAGGTATAAAAACAAAATTGTAGAAGAGTATATCGTCGAGCCTAAAAAAATTACAATAAAATTTAATTTAGTAAATCACCTTTTTTTAAGGTTTAGAATTTTCTGATGTAGCTAAAACGACGCTTTAAGCTTATTTTATTATAAATTTTAAATTAAAAGTTAATCTATTTTTTGGGATCCCAAGTAATATCGCGGAAATATTAGTAAATCTTTGACGAGAGAAAATATATCTTAATGCGTGAAAGTTTTAAGAGCTGTCGTTATTCAGTTTTACATAAGGAAAGAAAATGACCTAAACAGAATAAGATAATTACTAAACCACCAAGAACCTGGTTCCTTCCTGGGGTCGATTCGGCAGGCCTTCTGGTATGGGGTGATCCCCAAAACGCTCGCTCGTAGTTAGCCAATCCTCACCACGCCGTGAACTGCAGCCAGACTCCGCTATGCGACAGGATTGTCTTCCAGATGTCGTGGAAATGAATTCGTGTTGTGCATCCACACAAGATACCAGGAGGATGGTGTTATTTTGAAATTAAATGATACTTTTTAAAAACCCTTAAAAAGCCTGAAGGGTCGCTGTAAAGAGACAAAACAACAGAATGAAGAAGTGCTCATGAAACCCGAGCAAGGAAACTAACGTTTTGGAAAGGGATTTTCAGAGAATGAAACCAAAAGTACACAAAACTTACCAGGAGAAGAAGAGAAAAGGCTTCAAAATAGACTTCAAAGCAAATGTATCCCGTGTTACGAATCCAAGGGATTAAAATTCAGAAATTTATTTAGTTTATTTAGTCTTGTGGACTCGACGACAATACTCTTCAAAATGAGAAAAAACAAACAAAAACCATCACAAGATCTTCGAAATTTTAAATTTTGAAAATTCCGTAAAAGAATCATAGATAAAGAAAAACTAAAGTCGAAGAAAAATGTTGAATAACTGTAGCGAATGCTACAAAATGTATCCGAGCCACGATCGATCTAGTTTTACTATTTTTTTTTTAATGAGGCAATGAGGATTAAGAAGGTAAAGAATATTCTTATCGCTAATACGAATTAAAATAATATAAATATATTTATTTATTTGCGTAAAAGAACTTAAAATTAGTACATTCAGAAAAGGATGTAACGGCTAGTAAAAATGTTTTTCGCCTAAAATAAACTAGGAAAAGTAGCATGAATTTTGGCATACAATTTTTTTAAAGTATGTTTATGTCTTAGAAAATTATATACTTTTATCTTCATCTTCTTTTGTTTCTGGTTAGCATTTAAGCCTTCCATGTTTTTTCGTCAACTATCTTTCTGTTTGCTTGCAAAGGTTGACTGTAAGATATGGTTATTAACAATAAGTGCCACACTGGTAAACCATGTTTCATTGCTTTTTGTCTGTCTTTTGTTTTAATCTGTGTAAATGTGCAAAAAGTGTAATAAATTAAATACAAACATACATTCATATACTCACGCCTGTCTCCCAGAGGGGTAGGCAAGGAGTACAGATTTTCATCTGCTACGATCCTGACACACCTATTTTTCTTCTTCTACATCCATCAATCTAAATAAATATAATGTAAGAAACTGAAAGAACAATTTGTACACTTAAAATGTAATAAATGTTAGAAACAGAAGAAGTTAATATAAAATTGAGAACAAATAACTTAAGATTAATTAAATATTACAGTTAAAATAGTATGTTTCACTAAAACGGTGTAAATACATCTAATTTAAGTACCACAAAGAGTAGGAGAGACATTGTAACCATTCAGAGACTCGGTTAAACAAGCTGCTAAC
The DNA here is from genome assembly GCA_910592155.1 of Ypsolopha scabrella. NCBI lineage: Eukaryota > Metazoa > Arthropoda > Insecta > Lepidoptera > Ypsolophidae > Ypsolopha > Ypsolopha scabrella. Next base: position 7,165,279 of record OU342968.1, on the reverse strand, counting down.
TTGAATATTTTAGACTTTTTCACTTTTTCTCAAGTAATCGATAGTGGACTCAGATTATCACAGTAAGTTAATATCTTGCGGAAAACGAAACTAAACGACGTGAAAATTAGGGTGAGTGGTTAGGTTATCATAACAAAATAGGTATTATAGCTAGAGTCGAGTATAACGGCGAGGTTTTCTCTCATTCAGTTTTAGCTGGATTAAGGCTATTTCGTTATTTCTGATATAATTTGTAATATATTTGAGCATTTAATAACAAATTTACCTGAATAATAATACCGTGTAGCAAGGTAAATAAGAACTAAGGCATCAAAACTGTGTTTACGTGGAATTTGAAACTATTTGGCACTGATTGAGAAGTGTGTACCCAATAGATCAAAAACCAATATTTGTTTAGGTCGCAGGGAAAATGATATCGACGCTTTGGCAAAGTAGAACATTTTATGAAAACTCATAAGGAATAATATCGTCAATATATTTTATGGGTGGTAAATATTCCCAAGAACCTATAAAGGGGGAAAGTAAGAAAAACTAGTCATAGTATTAGAGTTTCGTATAAAGTGGCAAGAAAAATACCTAAAGAGTTCAAATAAAAGTCTAATAAACAGATAAAATCACTTTCAAAGCTGTGTATTTAGGGTTCACATTGGAGACCACGGGCAGGAATTAGTGTCATCAGACCACCAGCCAGATGATTGGACGATATTAAAAAGATGGCAGAGCCAACCTGCGTGCCTTTATGTAACGTTGTATTGGTTGTCAACTGGTTGCCAAACACTAAAAACATTGAACGGTTCACGAGTTGTGACGTCACTTTAAGTAGGAACGTATCCTTAGATAATTGGAATTCGGTAGTGTATCTATGTTTAGCAACCAGTTGACAACCGACTCAAAGATACATCATCTAGGGCATAGTATAAATAAGTAATGGTATTCTATCTCCATATAAACGGGCCGAAACGAATCCCCCCCAAAACTCGGTTCAACTCGGTTTACGACAGTCGCGGTCGCACTGCAATTACGTACGCACGTTGTCACTGTGACGCTCCCGCGCATTTTCGTTAATTATGACACGAAATTACAGAGTATGTTGTGCATTGTATGGTTGCTTAAATACATTAAAGCATTAAAAATCCGTAAACAGTAAGTTGGCAGCCCTAGTGCGTATTTAGGCACCGAGCGGCCGTAGGTATTGATTTCAAGGACACCGCTTAGTTAAACTACTGTTGTTACCTATACGTGTCTAGGGGCTAGGCGGAATCGCCACAAAACCCATCGTATTGAAGAGAAATTCAAGAGGCATACGCCCACCAGTGGACTGGACAACAATATGCTGAAAAGAAGATTAGAGCGTAGGTCAATCTTTCGATGACGTTATGATATGACACGCCGGAAGGCCGACACGCGCGACACCAGCACCTCTAACACGAGCGCGCTTGATACAGGGGTTTGTCTCACTCTGTTGATCTACCTAAAGAGGGACAGACAGTGGTTTATCGAGTTGTCAAAGGCCAACATGTTCTACCATGCTAGGTATCCAGGACGAAAACTAGCTACCTACAGTCTCCGTCTTCGCTTCGGGAGTGTGCGATCAGGCGATAAATACACAGAGACCAAATTAAAAAGTGATTTTGTTAATTTTTATTTAAGATTTATTTCAACGAGTTGTGTTCGAGAAAATAATTAACTACGTATGTACTTGACTGACTGCTTCTTTTTTATAATTTATTCACCTAAAACGAAGGTTTTTAAGGATACAACTTCCAAATATACATCTTTGAGCCACTATCAACTATTAAGGTGGTAGAGCTGATGCCGGGCTCGACTGTGGAGGTACCACCATCTTACTCGCAAATCCTCCTGAAGTTATTCGGGGGAGAGTAAGAGAACAGCTCTCAGGCAAAACCAGGCGGCCCACCATCGCCTGGGACCGATGGATGGCAGTATAACCATCCCCAATTACCGGGCCTTATATAAAACAGACTAGTGACGGGCAGCTGCGTCACTGATGCAAGGGGTTCGGCACCGCGCTCACCAATCCACCTGCCCAGCGTGTGTGAGTATGGGCATTTCTTCCAGGAGGACTGCCAAGAGTGGCAAAATCCTGGAAAGGCCCATGTACAGCTGTGGACGAAACAGGCTAATGATGGATGGAGCCACTTACAAAGTAATAAAAAATACTAACAAACAATATATAAGAAAAAAAAAAATACAATTCAAGCATAATTTTGTTTACCAAAACTACAAATACGTCGATCTTCATCATTTTTGTGACTGAGTGTGGTCTGAATAAAAAGCAATTTAACCCAGCACCCGAGCCGCGTTTTTCATCAAAACTTTCCTTGGTTTTAGGTCTAGCCGACCTTATTTAAAAGGTATACTTTCGACGTTATTTAAAAGTTATTTGATTTTAATCGTGCTGTATTTCACTTTTAAGGTACGATTTTTGATTTTCGCCACTTTGTAATACTTACTTATCAATCACAGGAGAACTAATCCAGTTCTTCGATAAATCACTGTTTTGCAATGATTTTTCCATTGCACTGGTGCACGACAGATTTGACACTAACTAATGACGTCTTCTTCTCTGACTCATACTAAAGACCATTCACTATAGGTGGTCCCCTGATTTACTTAACTGCGTTTTTTTATACATTAAATAGACGACTATTTGAAGGAAATAAAATCTACAGACTGAAATAATCAAAATTATCAAATATTTATCGATTTGTATTTCGAAAACAATACGTATGATCTAATATCATATCTCTATACTCTATACTAAAACGGTAATTTTTATTTATTGTTCTAGCTCGACGACGTTTGTTCTAAATCTTCAAGCTCCCGTTATTACGTTTTTAACGATTTTTTCCAGGCGACTTAATGCGAACGCTTTTTACGATATGCCTGCAAAAGTGAATAGCTAATTATTATTTGCTCATGAAATTGGCTTTATTTTTAAAGCTGGTAACCCTATTTCACTAACCCGTCATGGCACTGACACAAGATCAAACCTGATCAAGAAGAATCACGGTGCATTGTTTGCATGTTCTCTTTCACAAAAGGCGTACCTTCAACACAATCTCTTTTGCACTATTGTTCAACGGCTTTGGCAATAATAATACATAATTTTATCGAGTAATTTTGTAAAATCTACCTGACGACTATAATGACAGCAAAAGCTTGACAAGCGGTGATGCCAACATGATGGCAAGGGACATGTTATGATGAATGGTCTGTATATGTATGTACAATAGATATGAGTATAGAGTATATAAAACTCATGGTCCTATACTGTTTATCTACACCTCCGTAACAGAAAGTAGTTTAATATTACATTCATTTCATTTCAGACGTAGACCATACGCTTGGTGTTTTCATTGTATACGTAACCCTGAAAAATAAATAAAGAAAAGAAAAATTCCTTTGCAGAAATCTACGAACGTTCAAAAGATAAGTAATTTCTAATGCCATGAAACTGGGCCTTTATATCTCAACAGTCCTTTACACAAATGCCTCGTTATAATGTTTCACTCTCTAGCAATTATTTTACGAGTTTGAATCATTAAAATGTTTAAATAAATCTAAAATCATCAACACAGGTTTTCAATTGATTCAAATTCAAAGGTTTTCAATTTCAAAACTAGCCTCTGCCCGCGGCTCCGCCCGCGTATATTCAATCTCCGTCCTGTTTTAGGCTTTTGCGTTATTTCATGAATAATAATTACGAAAACCGCATCGAAATCCGTTGAGCGGTTCTGGAGCTAACACGGAACATACATACATACGAACAAACAGACAGAAAAAATCTAAAAATGATGGTTTTGGCCTTAGTACAATACTAATAACCAATTTCATTTAAAATTTTGCGAAAATATTCAGTGTACAAAAACAACCTTTTTACTACTTTATTATAAGTTTAGAATTCGGTTTCGAATTAGTTTCACCCCTGATTTAGTGATTTGATTAATTACATAATTGCTACCCGTATACAGCAATTTCATATTGAAAACCTAAAACAAAGATTAGGTTTTAGAGAAATCCTATTCAAAACCGTAATAAACTTTTGCAACCGAGAGATTGCAAGCCCCATAGCAATAATCTGGGCTCGAAAAGGGTCATGTTATAATAAAGTTTTAACGGAGCGTTGACCAGGCGCGATACAAGTACGGCCACAAATTGACAGTAACATCTGTAAGTCTTATGACTTTGACCGTAAGGGTTAAAATGGCGCAGAATATTTGGTTTGATGCGGGGTCAGTACAATAAAAGTCGGGAATGAACAGCCGAGGCGTGGCCGACACCATCCGAACTGAACTTCTCTAATGTGGTTGATGAAGCAGTGTCTCAACTAAAGTAAAACCAGAATATACGGGTTTTTAACAAGCCAACCAACCTCTTGACATTTTGGGTTCATCGATGAACCACGGTTTTGTGTATGAGTTGATATAAAACCAGACAAAAAGCCGAGCATTTGTAGTCATTAAAATTGCCAGTAGCAAAATAAAAACACCTATTACATAATAAAGCTGAAATGAGATATTTGTTCCTTGTAAAGTCTGCAAATGAAATAAGGATACGCAACTCACAATGAAAATTCGCCAACTGGATTATAATTTAGTCTATGGTTTAACTAAGAATAAAACTAAGAATATCTGTAAAAGCCTCTTCAATTTATATAAGGTGGAATCGAAATACCTGCCACGGATGAAATAGGAGATACTATTATGTTTATAGATTACATTAGTGAAGAAATTTCGTACCCCGGAATAGTTAAATAAATTTGAGAAGGTAAAGTAATTAAATAAACATTTTCTTCATTCTGCATAACGTGGTTCACAAATTACGCTTGACGAGTCGTTTAGTCAATGATAACAATTGCTATCTCTTTCTAACCGTTCAATGAATGAAATCAGCTGCTCAGTTCGTCTCTACCAGGTAGAGATATTTGTACCTATTCTGTGTAGCACAAACTTAAATGTAGAGTTGTGAAAACCCAAAATAATACAAGCTCATTTAACTGTCATCTCTCCGCGTTAAGGTCTATTTTGCTATGAAAATTCTTGGGTTTTTTTAGCTCGAAATTTAAAAGTGCTACACGAGAATAGGTGCCATTGCATGCCTCTCCAATGTGCTTACGCTCACACGCAAAGTAGATGTAAATACGAAATACATTGCAAATTACTCTTCGTCATTGGTCATTAAGACACCGGTAAATTAACTAATTAGGGTACTGTTAAATTTCCAAACGGCTGGATCTGTTGGCCAACCAGTACCCAATAATACGCAGGCAAAAGTTTAAAAGTGCACTTACCAGTTATTGCATTCCTCTAATTCATTCCGCAGATAAAAACTGATGTAATAAGATGGTAAACTTCTCATCACACTTAAAGCCGGGTCTCCTGATTATGTTTTGCCGTAGGTACACATTACACAAAAACATTATGTTCTGTCTTTGCATTTTTACACCAATTGTACCTTATTTACACCAATTACACCTTAGCTACAGTTATTTGCATAATTTACAACAGTATTATTTATCTACAAAACTGTTGCACAAGTCCGCCTTCGCGTTGCACACAAATGTAGGCACGCTTGCGTACATGTCTTTGCACTTTATTTAAGGTGTCAGTTTCACTTTTTACTTGCTGAAAAGCGCGCTTGATGCGCCTTTTTAGTTCTCGCACAGTTCTAATATCATGTCCGGTTTGGCCGTACACAGGGTCCTTTACACGACCCCATAAAAAAAAGTCTAATGGGGTTAAATCAGGCGAGCGAGGAGGCCACGGCACTGGCCCTCCTCGGCCGATCCACCTCTCGCCACCGTACCACACACCATTCAAATAGTCACGTACGTTCACAGCGAAATGAGCTGGTGCTCCATCATGTTGGAAGTGCAGTCCACTTATTTCTTCAAGAGGAATACGTTCCAACATTCTGCTTACACGGGTTCGCAGTAAGCGAAGATATGTTTCCCCGTTCAGTCTGTCCAAGAAAACTGGTCCAAGAACTCTATTGCCGAGTATGCCCGCCCACACGTTAACACTAAATCGTATCTGGAAGTGGTCAGGCCGAACAACACGAGGATTCGTCTCGGTCCAAAAATGCGCATTGTGGATATTGAACATTCCAACCCGTGTGAAAGTGGACTCGTCGGTCCACATAATGTTGCGACGTTCTTCTCTAATCCAATGACAAAATGCGAGTCGAGCCGCGTAGTCTTGTGGCTGCAATTCTTGCACTCTTAAGAAGTGGTAAAGATGGAGCCCTTCCCGATTAAGAAGTTGCCGCACGTAGAAATGGCTTACATCAAACACTCTAGCAGCGTCCCTGGTGCTAGCAAGAGGGTGACGCCGGAAAAAGTCTAACACTTCCTCTTCAAATTCGGCTGAGTATCGAGGCCTGCCTGCGTCAACCGGAGGCGGGTCAAAGCGACCATGCTCTCGAAATCTGTATACGGCGTCCAGAATGGTATGATGGCTCACTCGTACACCAAATCTCTGCTCGTATAGGTTTACTGCATGCGCGGTTACGTTGTTACACTCGCGGTAGCACGATACCATCTCAAGATATTCTTGATTTGAATATCGTGGTCTAGGAGGCATTTTTAAAGAATGCGCGCGAGATACGCACCTCTGCGACCAGCGAAAACAGCGAACTGGGGTGGGGGCACAACAACAAACAAAAACAAACGCGTGCGACGAAAGGGGTAGTGGGGGACGGGGTGGCGGCAGGCGGTCTGCCCTTTGACTATTTGACGAGCGGCTCGCTCGGATAGAGCGGCGTCCTTTGACAACTTCATTGAAGTTTTGCGACTACTACCTAACGGTTTCATACAATTAAATGAATTTCATTCATTGAACGGTTAGAAAGAGATAGCAATTGTTATCATTGACTAAACGACTCGTCAAGCGTAATTTGTGAACCACGTTATGCAGAATGAAGAAAATGTTTATTTAATTATTTTACCTTCTCAAATTTATTTAACTATTCCGGGGTACGAAATTTCTTCACTAATGTAATCTATAAACATAATAGTATCTCCTATTTCATCCGTGGCAGGTATTTCGATTCCACCTTATATAAGTACATGTGTAGACAAATCACATTTACTTTTTTAGTACGCACGCACATGAAACAAAGTTTTGAAACTTTGATGATGTCAGCTGAATGTCTCAGATGAAACACTGCTACAGCATGGTGTACTAAATTCCCGGAGGACGAAGTTGTAGGTACAAAAAGTTATAACATTTCCTTTGATTAAAACCCTTACGTCTGCAATATAAGAACTACCACGGTTCCTTTGTGGCTTTGGCTGTACAAAGTTCTGTATGAATCCTCACGGAAATAGCGCAGTGCTGGTCAAATTTCCGATTTAGTACGGACCAGGGAGGCTATTCTGGCAAAATTTTTCACGCGCTTCATTTTTAATTACCTCTGATTACCGCGTCCTAAATGCAGTGTGATGATAAGGCTACTGATTATAACTCCTTATAAGACATCTTCATAAAACATAAGCCCGGGCCAAAGGTTTTTATTTTCAAAACCTCGATATCTTTCTCTTTGAAGAACTTCCAAAAATCACCTGCCTTCCGCCTTTGCAAATTATCGTGAGTGTCAGAATTACCGTCCACGATGACGATTCTAGCCATTGCGAAAAATTTCCGAGACAGAAATTGGGTGATTTTTAGAAGTTTTTTATACAGAAACGAATATATTTCAAATAAAAGTTGCATATTCGTTCAATGTTTTACATTTCTTTTACTAGTCACTCTCATTATGCGAGTTTTAATTACTTGGGTAACTAATCAAGCCATATTTTTGGCATGGTATATTTTTCATACGATTTTTGTTTAAGGCGAGATACATGCCATGATATTTCAATTTCATTATAACTTTCGTTAAGACAAAAAATACCGTGACTGAAATGCTATTTCGCACGTGTCAGAATAGTCACCCTGACCGCAGTCAGAGTTCGACTAATCGAATTCCACTAGACGGACGGATTGGATGGGTACATACGTAAAATGTGGCAACGAATGCCTTGCTTAGGAGAGATTTGCACTGTATAGAGAAGCAAGTTTTGTGTCTAGTTCTGGGTCTACTTATAAGGAACTTTTTTCGGAAGCGTGGGAAACAACATTTTATAGAGAATATTAGATGAAAAAGTCTGCGTTCAAAAAGTGATTTTATCACTTTACAATAATCAAGAACAGTTGTCTGAGTAATTAAATAAACAGTAGAGGGGAACTATGAACGAATGCGCAAACGAACCAATTGAAGAAATCTCTGACATACAATGTTTTGTGTGAAATCCATCGCTGTGGTTATCCTTTTTTACGGTTCCGTACCTCAAAATGAAAGAACGGAACCCTTTAAGATCACTTTGTTGTCCGTCTGTCTGTCCGTCTGTCAAGACTCTTTCTCTCGGGCCTGGTTAGAGAAATCATAATAAATACCTCAAGTCCACGTCCCCATAGTCCTATTGAAAAATCTGGCTTTTTGTCCTACTTACCATGAAAAACTACTCGCTGCTTCCAGTTGACTTAGACACTTGAAATTCCGCCCACAATTAGGTCTTATAGTACACATCTAGGAAAAAAACTGAAAATTACGTATAATTAATCAATAGTTATTTAAGTTATAGTTATTTAAGTTATAGTTATTTTGTAGGTGGTAGAGCTGATGCCGGGCTCGACTGTGGAGGTACCACCATCTTACTCGCAAATCCTCCCGAAGTTATTCGGGGGAGAGTAAGAGAACAGCTCTCAGCCAAAACCAGGCGGCCCACCATCGCCTGGGACCGATGGATGGCGGTATATCCATCCCCAATTGCCGGGCCTTATATAAAACAGACTGGTGACGGGTAGCTGCGTCACTGGTGCAAAGGTTTCGGCACTGCGCTCACCAACCCGCTTGCCCAGCGTGTGTGAGTATGGGTATTTCTTCCAGGAGGACTGTCAAGAGTGGCAAAATCCTGGAAAGGCCTATGTCCAGAATGGACGAAACAGGCTGATGGACGGATGGAGTTATTTAAGAAGTAAAACAGGGACCACCTTTATTAGTCCCTTTGGATACACAGAGTTGAATAGACTTTAATTGTCTATCCTGATCAGGAACCGGGCTACTCAGAAAACTGGCAATTTCGAGGTGTTTTAATTAATTATTTTGGAATTAGAAGAATGGGTTTTTAATATACGATGGTCGATATACATGATACATTTTTTAAGATTTCATTTTTGTATAAATTTTATTGTTCAAAACCTAATATAACGCCAATGAAATGGTATTTATATTCATAGTTTAGGCGTATCTTTGCGATTTCATTGTATGCAGTAAAATGCAAGTAATCTTATATAGAATGGCTGAAATATTTAGTTCAAAGAGTGAAATATCACGTGTTTTTTTTTCAAAAATAATTATTAAAATTTCACGGTTTAAAATGAATTTACAAAGAGACAATATCCGGATAACCCCCCCTGAATACAACCAGGAAATATCCTTGTGTAATATCAACCATCGCATACACAGCAGGAAATATAGAAATATCCTGTAACGATAACATCGTGTAAATAACATTATAGCCACCGGACCATTTAGGGATGCCCCGGACCTAATTCCGACTAATTTGTTTCGCAAACCCGGGGTCCGGCCGGGTGACGAAATTGGTTAAGCCTCACCAGGAAATAAGGACCACTAAGCTAATCTAAAATGAGCTCTGTTCCAAGTGAATAAGAAAAAGTCAGTTGGCAATTTATTATGGTACTTAGTAGTGGTACACCAAAATGTCCAAGTAATTACAGCCGGGAAAATCCGGCTTAGGGACATTTAATCTTGACAGAAGTGTGGTAATGAGAATTTTATAGCGACACAAGTTATGATGAAACTAGTCACACAATTATAAGGTGTTGTTTCTTTAAGAGCCGTATTGCAAGCGGATTGTAAAAAACACGCTTTTTTGTTATTAATGAAAACTAAACACTTACATTGAAAATTTTGTAAATTATTACCCAAAGAAAAATTTGACTCTAAAATTATTTGTTACAAGAAAAAATCGGCTCCTTTACCTGACTTGTTTCTGATACAACCATTGCTTAGGTCTCCAAAGGATAAATTCTACAGATAGTTACAAAATCACTTAAATAATTCGTTTAAAAACGAGCTTCCAGGTAAAAATATTGTATCTGCCGTGTATTTAACCGAAAATCTTACACCAAAAGTTAAAAATAGGTTCAACAAAGAGCGGACCGTGTTAGGTTCAAGCCACACAGAAGCGGTGCGGCGCGCATCAAGCGCGCGGGCGTCATTCAAATTTCGTACAAAACGCATGGAAATAAAGTCGCAATTTGGTACCTTACCTTAGGTAGCTTGTGATCATTTTGGAAAGCAGAGAGAAGCAGCGGAACACGGTGACCCCCCTAGTATTAACAGAAATACGATATGCCTGGGCAGATCATGATATGCCCACTTCTACGATCTGCCGACGACATATACATATGCCAAATGACCCTTAAGTTGTAGCGAAGCGTATTACTAAGTTAAACCACGGATACTAACGGTCACTGTATGGCTTCAGACCTTCCATTACTACAGCGTGATGGATACTAATAATACACAATAATACAGCCTAAAACCATCTAGATAGAAACAAATTGAATCAGGTAATTGAATGAATCAGGTTTATATTACAAAATCAACGAAACAAGTGCCCCTAAGCTACATAAACGTAGATACATGCGTAGAAGTATAAAAAATTAGAACCTTTTAATTTTAACCGTATGTCACTATTACACTGCTTAATTTTGCTTGTATCGATCTATTAGCTTGTGTTCGTATCGACTGGAAGCTGCAATGTTCTTACGTGACGTAGCGTCAAGCAGAGATTATTCGAACATAGGGCAAATTGAGTAGCTTTGTATTACCCCTTCTCTCGGAAAAAGGTCTTGCCTTCTGATCCCTGCCCCTGAGAAGAAATGTTTATAGTTTATTTATAAGTTAAATATTTTATTTCAACATTTAATTCGACCAGGACGGTGATTCTCGCATATGCGACAATTTGCGAAGGCCGAAAGCGGGTGATTTTTAGAAGCGCTTTATGAAGAAACGCATCAAACTTTTAAAATATAGACTTGTTGTACGTATTCATAACATGCTTTACGTGTCTTTTAAGGAGTTATAGTTATTAGAATTATCATCATACAGCATTTATTACGCGATAAACAGAGGCGTATGAAAAGAAAAGCGTGTGAAATTTTTTGCGACAATTTGACTCTTTATGGAGAACCGTATTAAAGTTTTAAAAAATAAAATGTTGTACGTATTTGGAATTATCATCACACAACATACAAGATCGATGGATTAAAATTATGGATTTTATTTATACATCGCTTCAAGCTTTCGGAAGGAGTAAGGAAATTCTTGCGTAAGTTATAGGAAACCTTCGTTTTTTTTTGTCAAAAGTGTTGACAGTTTTTTTATTTCGCATGGAATAAATGTTTGATTATGTTATGCCTATTATGTATTTTTTAAAGTGTTTGGACCGCCTGCATGTATAGGAGAAGAAGGCCTTCAAAGACATGTCTAATATTGCAGTTTGTGTATAACGTTTCGACGCCTTTGCTTTGTAACCTGTCGCGGTCACAAGCTAGCTCGGTCGACAGCATACGATGTCGACGACAGCCTACAGAGGCGTGGAAACGTCAATATAGGTAGGTATGTTATAGTATCGTATAATATTTTATAGCAAAAGTGCGGAAAATGCCGACTTTACGCAAGCGCAGCGTGCGTAAAGTGGTCATTTTACGCACGGTGTGCTATAAATAATTTTTCAATACACTTGCTTATAAAGTGGCCCTTATTGCAGCGTTCTTAGGGTCAAATGCAGCATATTAAACACGCGTGCTTTTACTTTAAATTATCGCACTAGTGTTTTTTACATTACAGTTTTTTTTAAATCTTAGCAAAGAGTTTTGATGTCTTTAGAAATAGTAAAGTTTTTGTGAATAAATAGACTGTCTCAGTTGAAATATAATATATAATCATTTAATTTCGTCAAATTATTTATTTTTATCAACAAATTAACTCAATTTTTTTTTGTAAATACAAAAATATTCAGTTTGTTAATATTTAATATTTGGCTGTTTGGCTTTTTGCATCAGTGCCTCTATTTCCATCTGCGCAAAAAACAAAATCTCCGCCGCCATTTTTCAAAGAAAATGTGTTTTGGATTATGTGGAAAAAAGACAGTGAAATTTTATTATTTTTCCTCGCAAAACGTCGTATGAAACGCGCGAGCAGCTCACTTGTATCATAATGTACTATTACGCGACTAAGACCCGTGTTCTTATGTGAAAATCACGAAAGTTCAAATTTTACCCCTAGCTATAAAAATATACACACACATATACTCACGCCTCTCTCCCCGAGGGGTAGGAATAGAATACAGATTTCTATCTGCTTCCAGTGATAAAGTCTTTTATTACGTTTTGAAGGATTTTGATAATAACAATGGATAAAGTTACGATGTATCGAAGGGCAAAACAAACGAAATAGCGAGAAATGACGTCATTTTAGGCGTATTTTTCATAGAATTACGTTATATATCGATATAAATAATGATTGGGTGCAATAAAGATATACACAGGATTCTACGTGCTTAATTTCTGCAAAAAATGTTTTTTAACAAATAACCGAACGAACCAACGTACAGACAGATACACGGTGCCTTTTATTCCAATAGGGAAAAGAATAAGTAAAGAAGTTTAATAAACGAGTAATAAACGCAAAATTAAAAACCTAACAATAACACACATTTATTTACAAGAAAAAGTAAAAACGTTAAGTAAAAAGAAACAAAACTTGTACAAAAAGAAACATATTGAAACATCGAAAAGTACTTTCTGCTTAACTTTTTTGATCTCGGTGAGTAAACTTTTAGATTAAAAGGTCTTCATGTTAGGATTTTCTTGTCTACCTTCTAAAACTTTTAGGAGCTATCCCCAAGCCACAGGTCGGCATTGAATAAAGACCACAATACGAGACCTCTAAAAATTTTCGTGTTTTCAGCAATGTAATTTGAGACCTCGACACTTCCTCAAGGGCCCTATACAATCCAGATACAGGGCAGGAAAAGAAAGCGGATTGGAAACATTTGTATGAATAAGTAATGAATTTGGAGACACATAAAAGCACTAAAGCTTTGTTCTTATTCATCGCCACACAAAGCAGGGTGTATATTGATGTAGACAGCCTCAATCCGTCAATCGACGTTGACAGTGATGTGATGATGTTAACACTAGGGTAAGCCGATTTTATATTGTAATTTTGCTTTACCCTAGTGTTTTGAAGTTGTGTATGTATGTGCCCGAAACTTTAAAATTTATCAGTTTTTCGAGGAACAAAATCGGTGTTTAGGTTCCCGCAAGTCCTTTAAAATTTTATTTTTTGAGACACTTTTCACTTTTATTTTAAAACTAGCTTTTGCCAGCGGCTCCGCCCGCGTGTTATTCGGTTTAATGACATGCTTTTTTCCGGGATAAAAAGTAGCCTATGTGTTAAGTTAGGGTATAAGCTATATCCATTCTAAATTTCGTCCAAAAATTGTCCAGCCGTTTCAATGTAAAAGAGTAACAAACACACACACACACACACACACACACACACTTTCGCATTTATAATATTAGTGTGATAGTGTGATACTGTAAACTTAACTTTTTACAAAAATACATGAATCGCAACGGTAACATAAATTGATTTTTCTTGTGAAAAAATATAATAATGAGAAATGTAATAAAATATAATACAGTGACACTTTTTGACATAGGGGGTCAATTTTATTAGCTTATCGATAACCCTAATTTATAAGAAATACTCTTTTGTGATTGCAATGTAAGTAGAGAAAGGCTGTAAGGTGTACACTGTACACAATGTACCCGTAATAATGCGTACAACTTAGTATTCAGTATTCTGTCAACGTGGATTGAATCTTCTATTCTAGTAGTTTCAACGAGGTTTATCAGTGATGTCCTACAAAACTTAAACCACCTTACTGATCATAAATACAAAAAATTTTCGAAATCACATATATTTTTCATGGCCTATTAGTAGATCTTCTCATTTTTTCATTTTGTAACTTCTGAAATAACGTGTTACAAGCAAAAAAAGAACACTCTTCCTTATGCAAAATTTAAATACCATCTGGCTTTGTACAGAAAGGTGACAATTACTGGATAAAGGGATCGTTGCTTTGAAATAAGATATATAGTGACTGGACTAGAAAAAGGAATGCTTCGGAGGTTTGAGTTATAGAGAGAATTAATGAAAGAATAGTTTGACAAGTTAATTGTTTAGCGGAATATTGCAAATTATATTCATATATCATAACTGAAAGAATAGTGACGAAAGAAATACTTAAATCGTGAACAAATGCCAATCAAATTGGTGACATACTGTAGAAGGGCCAAGTCAAAAGTATTCGTAATAGAAGAGCTTCTATGACTACATTGATGGCCGTGGAAGAGGCAAAATAGGTGTGCCAAGATCGTAGTAAATGAAAATCTGTGGTCTCTGCCTACCCCTCTGGGAGATATGCTTTAGTATATGAATGTACCAATGTATGTGAAATTATTTTTGGCGTACTTTCAAGATGCCTAAACCATTCACGCTCTTATGACTCATGTCATGCCTAAAACATAAAATCCCAAGCAATCCTACGAATACCGAAATGACATCGTAAACAAAAAAGATGGCCAAGTGTGAGTAACACTAACGCCCCGACAGTATCGTAGCGTTTTATCAAATTAGTTACTAACAGTGTATGAGAAATTATTTGTAACATTAATATGTTTCAGACGGATACACAAATTAGTGATTATCAGTTTTTTTTTTAGTTGATTGTGCCAAATATATAATCAGTTGGAAATATCCTATACATATGTATAAGGGTGCCAGAAAATGTATGATTTTTTATTATTTCTTTCTAAACATTAATGATGCACCCATATTTGCTCACATATATTAGAGTAAGTCCAGTATAGATGCTCAACATTTCAATTTTCATATGTGATTATTTTAATAAGAAGCATGCATAGTGATTCATGTAGATAGTTTCTATGGTTCTTTATGTATGTTTATTCGGTATTATCTATAAGAAAACATTATTAATTATGCTTTAATTGAATTTTTTCATACCCTATTTTTGGGATAGACGCCTCAGTTGTGGCATTGAGACCCCATTGATAAAATAGGTAAAAGGATTTTAACAAATACTAAAAAAAAAAAAACTATTATTTAACACCTTTAGAGCATTCTTGACGGGGTACCGAAAGTCCGTTATATTTAATTATCTCCAATCATTTCTTCAATTCTTCCATGGCTACAGCTAGATCTTCTTTAGTCCAGGTAATAGTTCGCTGTCGAACGACAGATTTTCATTCATATTTACGTGACATCGCGATCTTGCAAATAACTTAGATGCTAGTAAAAAATATAGATTTAAAACAAAACTACGTGGGATACAAACATAACAAAATATCTACTTTTGTATGAAGGATAGACGCCTTTTTCAATAAGAAACAATCTAAAATACATAAACACTCAAAATCTTCAAAAACGTAATAAAATACAAGACTGAACAAGTAATAACATAAGAACAAAACACTTACTATTTATATGTATTAAAATATACTTTGGTACACTACTGATTTATTTGGGTGAAACAGAAATTGGCACGAAACGTTTTATTTTTTTACGGGAGCCACGTGCATGACTTTGGGACGTCGCCGATGCACTGAGGTGGGAAAGTTTTCAAATGATTGTGTCACGGGTTTGTCTACTTTTCAGGAAGTGAGAGATTTTGACATAGGGGCAATTATCCCATTGCGGCATCTATCCTGGAATTACCCTAAGTTAAAAAACTTAAACTGTATGTTTTTATAATTTTCGAAGTCTCAAAAGTCCCAAAGTACTTAACTTAAGGCGACAATCACTGCTGATGAATTACTGCGTGCGTCTCACTCACTCGCACGACTCGTCCCGTATTGATATCTCCGTCTCTCGACGGGGAATCAAGTTGCGAACGCACAAAAATATACCTAAAATTCTTCAAAAATAAACAAGGGAAATCATTTGTATAATTAATTAAATTTGACTAAGTTTCAATTTGTTTGTGTGAATACTTAATTCAACCGGATATTCGTTTTAAATTAGACCTAGGTATGGTATTGATTTAGTTAAATATTTTGATGAAAATTTAAAATTATATTCAGGGCACATCATACCATATATTTTGTAGTCTATCAGAGTTTTTTTAACTTTTATAACGTCTGATTAAACCCAGCCACTAATTTAGACTTTCAAGGTCATTAGCAGGTATAGCTCTCTTGAAAGGTCACAAAATTTTGATTAAAACATTTTATTGACCGCAGCGGTAAATAGTAGAGCCTGCAATCAAAGGCTGTATACCATTGCATTTAGTTTTACCTCTCTGATAATTCCAGCTTTTACCGAGGAAAAGGTTCCCAACGGACAGACAGAAAACAAATCTTGTTTTTTTATAAAAACGCTTATTTATTTTATGGTACGGAACCCTAAGAATGCCAAAACGCGTTTGTCAGGAAGGTCGTTTAGCTTCCCAGGCGTGAGGTTCTATGGCAAGAAGTAATCGAGCACAGGTAGTTGGGGTCGGAGAAAAAATATGGTCGTCCATAAATAATTTTATCTTATTGTGATTTATGGCTTTTGCCGTTCATAGACATGAAACTCTGGATAAAGGAGGAAACTTTTATTTTTGCAATCCATCCATCCATGAGCCTGTTTCGTCCACTGCTGGACATAGGCCTTTCCAGGATTTCGCCTCTCTCGGCGGTCCTCCTGGAAGATTTGCCCATACTCTCACACGCTGGGCAGGCGGGTTGGTGAGCGCGGTGCCAAAACCCTCGCACCAGTGACGCCGCTGCCCGTCGCCAGTCTGTTTTATATAAGGCCCGGCAATTAGAGATGGATATACCGCCATCCATCGGTCCCAGGCAATGGTGGGCCGCCTGGTTTTGCCTGAGAGCTGTTCTTTTACTCTCCCCCGAATAACTTCGGGAGGATTTGCGAGTAAGATGGTGGTACTTCCACAGTCGAGCCCGGCATCAGCTCTACCACCTCATTTTTGCAGTGAGATTATCAATTTCCATCTGTCAATAGTACTACCCGCCTTATGAAAGAGAAACTCATTACTACCGAGAATTGAAAGTGAGCTCTTTGTGTACAAACATCCACGTATATCGTGACGCGAAAACGTTATACAAATAATATAACTGGGGAATACTTTTAAATATTAGATTTGGGAAAAACTCTTTTCGCAAATAGTATGTGTATGTATAAACTGTGTTGACTATTTTAAGAAAGAAAGGCCTCAGCTATCCAGAAAGCTAGACAGAAGTTTTAAAATGATTCCTAATAAACGTTTTTGTGCATAAAACGAGGATTTTGACGTTTTGTTTTAATATTTAATAGCATATTTTAACGTACGTCTCGTACTACGATATAATAATACCAGCCGTTGCCCGCGACCCTGCTCTTGTTTGTTCAATCTCTACCCCATTTTCGGCTTGGGCGTTATTTTATCAACACCTCTTATAACCCATCTGTTGACCAGGGTTACTACGATAATAATAAAGAAAATTGCATCCAAATCCGCTGAGAGTTCTCGTTTTAAAACGAAAAATACAATACACAAAGATAGACAAAACTTCTAAAAACTGTCGTTACTTACAACCCATTACACTTAAAATTTTGAAAAAATAAAATATGCAGTCACGACATTTTTATTACTTTATTATTTGTATAGACCAGCTTTTGCCCGCGGTTTCACTCGCGTTGAATTAGTTTTTGTGTACTCCTATAAAATCAGTCAATATTATTCGGACTGTTACCTACAGTAAACACAGCTGGTGAAATGTGTGTGTTATGCGCCTCTGTTTGCCATTTTATGTCTCTTTTATAGCTTTTCCATGGGAACAAAGTGAAAAAGCCGAAAAAGTAGTTTTTGTCCTATTCAAAGTCTAGAACTACATTTATGCAAATTTCAGCCTTATCGGTTTCGTAAGCATGGCGTGAAAGGGTGACACATCACTTTTCTATAGTAATTTGAAAGCTCATTTTCATCCCATGGGAACTGACTTATGGGATAAAAAGTAGCCTATGTTCTATTCCAAGTCTAGAGCTACATTCATGTAAATTTTGAGCCCAATCGGTTAGTAGTTACGGCGTGAAAGAGTAACAAATATCCATCCATCCATCCATACATCCAAACTTTCGCATTTATAATATTAGTGGGATAACAAAAAAAGCAGATATTTCACGAAAAAGCGAGATCAAAACCATTATGAAAGTCTATCAGTCGAATAGGCAGGAGCGAGGAAGAGCGTGTTAGGTTTACATTGCCTTGGGAAGCCTAGCGAAGCGGAGCAGAACGAGGCGACCAACCTAGTTTTAGCAGAAAATTATTTCGTAAGATCGCGTGTTTTCGCCATAATTCGGTTTTACACGAAGCGCGTTTTTTCACCAAAAATCTGTTTTCGCCATCCCATTCCGACACATACAAAACATGAACAAAACATGAGTGGGTCAGAGTTCAGTGCACTAGGCACCGCTCTCATACGATATATTTTTTGAAAGAAGTCAGTATGGTAAGTTACGAGTATCAAAGGAAGATCAAGTTTCCTGCAACAGACGGTGCCATGGTAGATAACGAGATCTACCGCCACTAATTTATCTTTTAAGTAAAGTAATGAATTCCTCGGTGCCGTGCGAGCGTTGCGGGGAACAAATTAAAATCTAAAGTTTAAAATATACGAGCTAACCGTTTTACCGCGAGTTCTTATTTCGGGATCGCGTGGAGGTATCGAGTTGATATTAAAACCATATACTCAGGTCTACAGTCCCTTGAAGCTGTAAAAAAATCAAACTTCTAAGTTCTTCAAAAAACGTATATTTCGACACTTTAAGGTAATCAAAATTTATAGGGTATAGCTTTTGCCCGCGGCTCCGCCCGCGTGTAATTCGGTTTAACGACATGCTTGTTTCCGGGATAAAAAGTAACCAGTGTGTTAAGTTAAGGTATAACCTATATCCATTCTAAATTTCATCCAAAACTATCCAGCCGTTTCAGCGTGAAAGAGTAATAAACACACACACACACACACTTTCACATTTATACTATTAGTGTGATTTCCCGTTGACCTAGAACTATAAAATTTGGCAAGTAGTACCGTCCTACACCACAAGTATAGGGAATAATCTGAAAACTATACATTTGTAATTAAATGATAAAAAATATAGTCTTTAACAGAACCCTCGATGGGCGAGTCCGACTGGCACTTGTCCGGTTTTTTATCTATACTAATAATAGAGTAGTAAAAAAGTCGTGTCTGCACATTGAATATGTACATATTTTTATTTTAAATGAAAGGTATATTGGTTATACTGAAGCCAAAAATACCATTATGTATGTATCTATGTTTTGTTTTTACTTGAGAACCACTCCACTCAGCGAAATATATCACTATTTCTACTAGTCACACAAGCTCTTCTATTACGTTTTACTTCCTACTTTTTGACCGGCACCCTACCCTCAGCATGGTAGTTTTATGCAATATTTCTTCAAAACAACAGTTTTCCTCACAAAGCATATTTACGTCACAGAAAGCAAAGCTCGTGTTTGTATGCAATGAGGTTGACATTATTCAAAAGTACTCTCAAATCTGTTTGTGTCTCGGCGGTTACGTGTGGATTTAGTGTAAGCTAAATTTAGTTAGTCAGCTTAAAGTGAGTAAAAAATCTCGTTTTATTTAGTGCCCCAACAAGTATTTAAACAGCAGAATATATATATAAAATACATTTAAAGATGAGGAAAAAAGTAAAATTAATATGAAAATAAAATTAGTTTCTTGCGCTTTCAAAGCAAGACTTGTCGAATGGGCGGAGTTAGGCATAGCTTATTTTGCTAACAACTTTGTTGTATTTATTGCATTCTAAACACCAATTTAATATTATTTATTTATAAATTTTATCATACAAGTGTAATTATTACTGGTTAAGTCGTACTTATTTTTTTTATTGCAGTATCTATATATTTCCCCGTATTGTATTTAGTTATATTGTTTTTTTATATTAAAATTAACGCATAATATCAGATACGATATAGAGGACGTCTTTAAAACACTAGACTGGAATGGACGAGGCATAAACGTAAACGGAGAGTACATTTCACATCTTAGCTTTGCCGATGACATCGTATAATGGCGGAATCGCTGCAGGAACTGGAGGAAATGATGCGTGGTCTTAGCGATTCTTCGAGACGAGTGGGCCTGCGGATGAATTTGGATAAGACTAAGGTCATGTCCAACTGTCACGTCATCCAAGGGCCAATAACCGTCGACAATGTTAGCATCGAAGTTGTTCAAAAATATGTTTATCCGGGTCAAGTCATACAGCTGGATAAAAACAACTATGACGCCGAGGCTGACCGAAGAATATGCTTGGGTTGGGCAGCATTCGGAAAGTTGCGTCACATATTTACGTCGTCAATACTGCAGTGCTTAAAGGCTAAGATGTACAACCAGTGCGTCCTTCCAGTGATGACGTTTGGCGCTGAGACGTGGTCTCTTACAAAGGGTCTGATCCACCGGTTTAAGGTCGCTCAGCAAGCTATGGAGCGGGCTATGCTTGGGGTATCTCTGATGGATAGAATCCGAAATGAGGAGATCCGTCGGAGATCGAAAGTAACCGACATAGCCTGCAGAATCAGTAAGTTGAAGTGGCAGTGGGCAGGCCATTTTTGTCACCGACATGATGGCCGTTGGGGCCGAAAGGCTTTAGAATGAAGACCACGTACAGCAAAGCGTAGTGTAGGCCGACCTCGCGCCCGCTGGACCGACGACCTGAAGGAAGTTGCGGGGGGCGGCTGGATGAGGAGGACGGAGGACCGACATGAGTGGCGAAATTTGAGAAAGTGCTATGTCCAGCAGTGGACGAACACGGGCTGATGGATGGATGGATGGATCAGATACGCAAAATGTCAGATACGCAAAATGCCAGAAAACGCAAAATGTCAGAAACGCATAGCAAGCTATTTGATTTTGAGCCATAGAGAGGTACATATATTCTTCTACACTGTTGCTAAATAGTGGGTGCATGAAAGGAGTTCTTAACGCTTTCCATTAGGCGTGAAAATGGCCAAGGATAAGTGATTCGTGTTAAAAGGGATCCTAAAGAAATATAGTTAGTGATATGGCTAATATAATATAGAGAAACAAATAAAAAATAAAGATCGATATATATTTCGACCCACTGACGACGACCACAAGTGGGTCGAAATGTATATCGATCTTTATTTCTTACTTTTTCTTTAAAGGCTCAAGAAGTCACAGAAATAGTATTTATTTGATCCAAAAAACACTCATTTAAAGAGCCTTAAGTGTAAACAGACTATTACATGGGTGGCGGCTGGATAAGGAGGACGGAGGACCGCCAAGAGTGGCGAAATCTGGGAAAGGCTTTAAGTCTTGCAGTGGACGAACACGGGCTGATGAACGGAAGTGTAAATAGAGAACTATACTGAAACCACATTTTCTACTTTTTAAAGACAGGTGAGACTTCTTCGTGATGTTTTCTAGAGTACCAAAACTTTTTTGCGAGTTTGATTAAACATAAAGTTGGTCAGTATTTTCAGTACGAAACTTGCTTTATGGAAAGGATAACTTCCTATCTGCGCCCTATGTATTCGGAACCTGAATTTCAGGAAATATAGTATGATGAATGTTAAATATAGTAATTAATATTTAACATCTAAGTAATACAATATTCAAAATCGCGGTTTCTTAGCTATCGACTAACTGCATTACATTATCACTTTGAAAAATTCAGAAAAAAGAGGTATACTCAACCCTACTTGTCTTGTAGGAACTAAAAAGCTTTTATTACATACCGCTATTTTTAAATTTCATTACCAAAGGGCAAAAAAGAAGGCATTAGGATTAGACTCGGCGCTGTCCGTCCGTCCGTGCTGGATTACTTTTTCATTCGACTCCATTTTACTCCGCGATTCAGTGACAGCTGAACACCATTTTGGAGCTGACGCCACAGTTTTCATGAAGTCATTTTTTAGCGCTTATCAGATTTGTATGTTTTTTCCGTAGCTAAGAATCGGACTTTCAGCGCATACATTTATCAATAAAATAAGTACTCCTAAATTTCATATTTAGTTACTTACAGCCACTTTTACACTAATGACAATAATTTAAATCCACTATTAACTCGTCCAGTTTTACAATGAGCTAAAACAATGGAAGAATAAAATAGACAATGGATCGAGATCGCGTCCTGCAAAAGTAACGGGTTTACAAGAAACCTGGCTCTCCAATCAGCGTGTTTCTGCTGCAACTTCAAAAATAAGCAATTCGTTAGCTGTCATTTTAGCAATTACGTGTCCAATAACTCACCGATCTTACGCGAATTCCTTCCTTCTCCGGCATTTGCGTACAAACTTATGATAAATTGTCGACTCGGCCGGGTCTCGAACCTTGAACCGATCGATTTATGGCCCTCGGAAGTAATGCTGTTTGTCACCGCTAAAACACTTACAATAACGCTGTACATAATTTCGGGTGTAACAGATGTTTTGTTAATCTGTTCGCCAGCATTTTATATACTGTTCAGACGGAAATTCAAAGAGAAAAGATGAAGGTATATTGAGCTCAAAATAATAGATTTTACACTGGACTTGGCGCTGACTTCTTCCACAAGGTTTTTATGGTGAGGAAGTAGATTCTTCTTAAGTATCCAAAACAAACATTATTCAAAATATAAAACTTAAGACAACGTACAAAATTTATTTATAAATAATGACGAACGCTTCAACTCCTAATCTAGTCATACAAGCTCTTTTATTCCAAGTTCTTTTTACTTTGCCCTTCTTCAGTATGTCGCCTACTGGCTCGGCATATGTCCTTCTAGGGCGGCCCGGTCGAGCTTTATCTTAAACTTGTCCAGCATACATTTCTTTTGTGACTCTACTTTTATTCATCCTCTCTATATGCCCAGAAATAGATTGTTCATGTTGCCAATATTCTTCTTGAGCGCACGCGAATATACCGTCAACATAATTAAAGTCGTCGTCGATATACCGGGTGTAAAAGCAAAGGCAAGAATCCTTCAAGGGTGTGTTAGTATGATCAGTAAAGATATTATTTTAAATACTAGGATCTCCAAATAAAGTACCAGTACCTCATAATAAGACGATTTTCTTTACTCAAAATACACTAATCGCGTGGACACCCTCACTGGTCGCTGGCAACTCGAAAGAGGGGTGTCGGTTGTGGGGTGCAATTAGGTGTGTGGGGAGGCCGGTGAGCTGCGTAGCCATAGCTTAGGAAAATTATGGAATTTTTTGTGAAAATTCAAGGTATATTTTTTTCTCGTAATGACATCAGAATCGTGTATACTTTCATACCCTAAAGGGATTCTTGACTTTGCATTTACACCCTGTATATATCGGTATATATATTTAAATATATATATATATATATATATATATATATATATATATACTAGCCTTTGCCCGCTGTTGCGCTCGCGTGTTTTCAATGTCTGTCCCATTTTCGGCCTGAGCATTATTTTATGAACATCTCTTGTAGGCTACATGTTAATCAGGGTCACTACGAATAAAAAACCGCATCCAAATCCGTTGAATAGTTCTCGAGCTACAACGGAACATAAATATAACCTATAGCTACATTTAAAGTTTCGCGAAAATATTCAACGTACAGGCACGACTTATTTACTACTTTATTTAAAACCAGTATTTTGATCATAATCTTAGAATTTTATTCCTAGAAACTTGGTGTTAAGAACTACAAAGGTCACCTCGCCCCGCTTAGCTTCGCTCGGTTCCCCAATTTATGATCACAAGCAACCTAACACGCTCCTCGTGGTAGGTTGCTTGTATAATTGAGTTCCAAACAAAAATGCGTGAACCCTAACGCATCGACATACGGGCGAGTTTAGAGAGAGCGTTGTCCGTGAAACCTGAAGCTGTTGTCTCTCTTAACTCGCCCGTATGTCGGTGCGTTAGGGTTCACGCATTTTTGTTTGGAACTCAATTATTTCCAAAACTAAGGGTGTCCGCGGGTATGATTCTTGGGAAAAGTGTTTCAGTAGGATCGGTAGAATATGTGGTTTCATTCAATGGTAGCAGTCTATTTATACCCGGTATATCATATGCCGTACTAATCGACTTTTATCCTAGGATTTTGATAAAATACATATTTCATAAAAATACTGCGACACATACATTGACTGAAGGTAATTTCGTATTATTGACGTTTTAATTTATCGTATGCCTGCCTTCATATTGTAAATAAACCGGTAAACTAGTTATTTCTTACCGCTTTGATACCGGTTCTAAGGCCTGATACAAACGCATACCTCTAACAATGCAATAGAATCTTCGAGAATCGTTAACGCATTCTCTTGTTTGCGAAACCGATGTGAATGAAGTATTAATAGAAAACCTGCTACAAATACTTACCTAATTCCCTCGACTGAACCAAACAATGATTTACCTGAAACAAAACATACATTACATAATAAGAACAAAAAAGACAGTTGCTAATAGAAACGCTGTATTAACAAAATAGTTTAAGCGAAAGCAGTAAAAAGGGTTGATATCGCTATAAGTTCCACCAATTTCATTTCACCCCAAGAACTGGCCAATCAAAACGATTTATTATTTCAGGAAGGGATATCTCCTTAAGGCACTTTACGACAGTGCCTTGACAAAGGGCTGGCTGTAATGCAATACGGGAGACATTCTTCTCGTAACTTTACTGCCATCTCGCACCCTTCCGAGCGAGAATAAATTGCACTAAAAACATTAAAGGATGATGTTAAATACTAATCACTGGCATGGGTGCCCGTAAATGAATTAAAAATCGAAATAAAAACAAAAGGCACGCTAGGGTTAAAATAAAATAGTAAGAAAATTTAAAGTAATACCCTCTTGAAATGAACAGGACGACTATTCTTCCACGTGCGGATAAAGTGCTAAGGCAGATTTCAGGTGATTTTATAGGGGATAATCCACGGATATGTATTGATTTTTCTCGTTGAAAAACTATAGAAAGAGTTCCTTGTGTTCCGTAGTTTTAATTAGATGAAATTTGTCACCCCATTTTACATCGCATGGCATTTATCATTCTGTAAACAAAAGTGCAAAGACTAGGAAGAAAAAAATATTGCCAGAATAGCCGTGCAGAGCTATTAACGAAACACGTTTCCATCAGTAATTTTTTTGTGTTCTCTTTATGTCGGCTGAAATCTTTTATAATGTAGGCGTTTCTTATGTTTCCTCCAAAAATAATGATGTAAGAAAAGAAGGAGTAATGAAATGAACATGGCGGATTAAAAAATGTACAAGGAAAGAAGGTGAAATTTTTATCAGTAAAAGTTTAAG
Source organism: Ypsolopha scabrella (assembly GCA_910592155.1). NCBI lineage: Eukaryota > Metazoa > Arthropoda > Insecta > Lepidoptera > Ypsolophidae > Ypsolopha > Ypsolopha scabrella. Next base: position 7,139,778 of record OU342968.1, on the reverse strand, counting down.
GGCGCCCTTTACGCCAACGTAAGCCTACTTGTCAAAACTTGCATGTTATCGGAACAAACACGGGGCGTGAAGACAGGAATTTTAATATGTGCTCAGCTCAAAGTGTGACGTTTCCTGACGTGTCACTCTCCGACTTTCATATTTGTGGCTTTTGGGAACTTTCCAGACTTTCCTTGGAGTATTTATATATATATACAGTCAGTGACACAAGAGCGTACGGGGTGAAAATAAAAAATGGTGGACCAGGGGAAAGGGGGGATGCTACTAATGTATACAGCGGAGCAACGACTCTGATGCACAGTGCATGGTCTCGGGAAAAATATGATTGTTGAGTTCTATCTAGGTTTTGCTATGTAAAAGTGAGACCTAGTCTCAAGCCTAACCTTAGGTCTCTGTGAATATGAGCGCAAAAACTCTTTACTGTTAACCTGTAAGTGCACCTTGTTGTAGCATTGGTTGTAGGTAGCAACATCGATATCAGTAAATCGTTACAGCATAAGAACGGCCACCCGCGACGGCGATAACGCTCTTATCGCTGAACTTAAATGGTATTTATATTAATTTCCTCTCATTCAATTAAATATGTTATCGGGCTTAATTAACCGATCTCATCCTGTCCGTGGGGTTTATTGAAATATTAATAGTTCGGAAAAATGAAACAATACACCATTGTTCGATAAGGTTTGACGTCATACCTACGGTAAGGCATACCTACGGTAAGGTGTACAGGTACACCTGCGGAGGTAATTAAGTGTTCATCACCTAACGATGGTGTGCATGGACGATTCAACAAAAACCCAAGTCTCTCGGGTTCGCTTGGTAAACTGCTTTGCGGACATGAGTGCACGCTGCAACGCTGTAGTGGGATAGCTTGTCGGAGCCGAACATCCGAAGAACATACAACATAGTCGAGTAAGACTGCAGGTCACGTAGCAAGACTGCGTGCATACTCAGCATGCCGGGGTGCTTGCAGTTAGAGTTGAAACAATCGTTGGTTGCATTTGTACCGTAACGAGCACATACTGAAGCTTACCTATACTTTTTTCCATACGGAGCATGATTGTGCTAGCTAACAGAAGTTAACACAGTGTATGATATGACTCCCGTAATAAAATGTAAAACTGTATGCATTATCCTTATCAATTTTTTCCTTTTCAGCTGAAAATAACTGGGTATTGCCGATATATGCATGTATTACCCGTTGACATCATCGATATTGCGCCATTTTACCACAAAATACGTTTCTCTACCTAATTTGCTTATCAATTCTGTCGTTACTGCGGTACACCATGATGTCACGGTATTTGAATTATCCCTCATTATAACGAGCTTATTCAAGTGGGAAAAAATTCGCGATAATTATGGAACAACGAGTCCTTGTTAGGTAGTTTTCGGGTTAGTATAAATGGAGGAAAGTACATATACAATCAATCATTAGCACATATACACTCGCCATAATCACAAGGCTGTGTACAATCGATCAGTCTTAACAAAATCACCATGTCATCATTCACAAAATCATCATCCACCATGAGCGGAAACTCTGGAGAAGCCGTTCATCGAGACAACGGGGAAAAATCTCGGAAGGAGCAAGAGCGGGCGGAAGAAGAAGCAGAAAAGCGCAGACAAGACTTGGAGCGTGAGGAGAGAAAACGTCAGAAGGCAGAGCAGCGGCGACTGGACAGGCACTTGATGCAGTATGCAGAAGCTTTGCGTCAGCAGGCATCGTGGCGTGGAACTCTCAACCGGCCGAAGTAGTGCTAATCATAGATATGATCATTTGTTTATATAATAAGTATTAGGTATTTGTGTACATCAGTATTGAGTATATTGTGCATGTGAGTGTTTGTTTTTGAAAATAAAAAAAAAAAACTTGTTCCCGATACATAGTTATTTCATTTCAAAATGCATGCCGACTTACAAATGTCACGACATACCAGTTTCCTTCATGATACTAGATATTTAGGTAGTTAGTTTAATAATGATAATAATATATTGTACTAGTTCTATCCACTAAGATGTTGTACAATCTACATCCATGCATAGATAACCGTGGTCACTACACTTTGTAACACGATAGAGGGGCACCGCGACATGCTATGCAGCGATAGGTAGGTACGGTGCAGTGTTTAGGTAAGGTATCTGTCATACCATAGTCCTAACATTACAGGAATCATGAAAAGTATACATATTTAGAATTATAGTCTAACCAAACCTGTAACACCTATACAATGACAAATCTTAAGTATAAGTGAGGTGTATACGTGTATGAAGCACACGTGTATGTCCCGGTAATTTTCTATGGTCACTCATCAGTTTTGATTTCGTTTTGAAATACACGCCGCCAGTCGGATACAGATCATAAAATGAATATAGCACGGGTTTTCCCGAATATTTCAAGACAGTGCCAACTAAACGTGGGTTGCCGTAATACGCTGGAGCTACTTACGTTCGGCCGGCAGCCTGTAATAATATTTCGATGAAGGTCCCGTCGTCTGATCATTTTTACCTATCTTTTGAGTAGTGACACATAGTTTGTTCCATATTTAAACGATAGCGTGCCATGTGGTCATACGTATTATCGGTCCATAAGGAGTTACAGATGTAACGCCAATTGCCGCCGGTCTTTGTCATAATACTGTTTGCGGCTTACATGCAGTTATTCATAGATATAAAGTTAAGAAAAACCTTATTTAGACGTCTCATATTCCTGTATGGTCAGCTCCATACCTAAACGTCGCAGATACACGTAGTCAGAGGCGAATGCACACTCAGGCCTTGCTCAAGACATATGATAAGCATATGCCAAGCATAGTTTGTGATAACGGAGCTTTGCATCCCATGTGCACATAACGCTAATCATCACGCCTTGCAACTTATCTGCGTTAGTGATGTGACGTGCTATGCAGCGGCTAGTAGCACGTTACCTAGACGTTACATCTGGTGCAGTCCAAGCTTGACTTGATTGTATCTAACATAGAGTGGTCACGAGAGAAACTAAATTTCAACTTGAAGCAACGTCAGAGGGAATGATCTCAGTACCTTACCTGCACAACTCTCCATCATCCTACACTCATAGGGGTACAAGAAAAAAAAAGTAAACATATTATAAACACAAATATTTATTTTAATAAGCGAACGTCACATTGCAGCAGCATTGCTGCACTATTTAGCACTATTATCACTGATGTTGCGAGCCGAGTGCAGCAACATTTCTGTGTCCGTCCGGTCACCCGTCGAATAGTATTCGAGGATTTGCGGATCACCTTCATGCACTTTCTGGATGACCTCTCTAAAGATTTCTTTGGATTCTTTCAGCAGAATCGCCGGGACCATGTACTTGGTTATCCACGCAGAGACGTGCGCCGTGCAGAAATGATGAAAGTGCTGTGGGATCCTGCACTCACGTCCCGGTGGTACCACTACATTAGGCCTCTTGCCGCAGGAGCAGGTGTCCCCGGCGACCGCCTTGCACTTCGAAAAGCGAATCTTCGTTTCAACAAACTCCAGTATAGTGGGCAGCCTCACGAGATCCCTCTCACCTGGCGGTGGCCCCCAAAATAAGGGCATGAGCCAGTCCCAGTTCACCAGCAGACGATCTTCTTCTGGCCTCGTCGGATCAAAGTTGTAGCGGACGGGGCATGGCTTCCCGTTAAGGAAAGTCAGGTCGTCCAGCTGTCGTTGCGCCTGAAGAAACTGTTTGTATGCTTTGTTGAATTGCAGCATTTCGCTGGGGCTGAAAGGGGCCTCGTCGGGTATAGAAGGCCCGCGCGTCGTGAAGGTGTCCACCGGGAAACTGAGTATTCTGTCTTGGGACTGCATCTTGAGTTCTGGATGGATGTCACGGGACTCGTAAGTCTGTATGATGTTCTCTCGGTAATGTTGACCGTGTAGTGTCTAGCGACTCATCACGAAGGTCTTCTCACACTCCCCTGGTGGGGGCGTGGGGACTCAGTTTCGGGGCTGTGGCCCCCTGCCTGAGGTCTTTACCGCTGCCCATCACTATGGGCAGGTCATCGGTGTTGGTGCCTGGAGGGGCACTCTGTGGTAGTGGTGGTGGGTTCGTGTGGTCCTGTGGTGAGGAGTTACGCCGCAGGGTCTGCGACGAGATCACGTGGCAGGCGATGGCGGTCGGGTGGGCGCGCATGGTGCGGTGCCAGGTCGCGAATATGCTGGAACAGGTTGTGTTCCGCACGGTCGAACATCCCAGCCGCCAGTCGTCGGACGAAGTCGTCCAGGTTTTCAAAGTTGAGGTCCCTCGCGATAGTAGCGTTCCTCACATAGCGAGGCGCGCCGACTATGTAGCGCAGAGCCAGGTTCTCTTGGGCTCGGAGCCTCTTCTTGTTGGACTCCGAGATTAGGGCGTACCACGCCGGCGCTGCGTATGTGAGGCGGGATCTGAGGTAGGTTTTGTAGATCCCGAGCTTTGTTCGCAGAGGGAGACTGGATGAAAGTAGCGGGCGGAGTTTTGCTCTAGCTACTTTCACCTGGGCGACTACGTTGTCCACGTGACTCTTCATCGTTAACCCGCGGTCGATGGTGACTCCGAGGTACTTCACCGTTTGGAGCCAGGGGACTTCAACCCCCTGTAGCTTCAGCGGTGGTGGCTGGTGCTTCCCTCGTTTGGTGAGTAGGGCCTGCGTCTTCCCGACGTTCACCGACAGGCGCCACTTAGACAGCCATTCTGGGAGCAGGTTGAGCGTACGCTGCATCTTCACTGCCGCATGGGTCGCCTTGTACGATGAGACGTAGTAGGCGGCGTCGTCAGCGAAGAGAGCGAGCTCAGTTCCCGCTCCGAGAGGGATGTCGTCGGTGTATCGGGAATAGCAGGCTGGTGAGAGGCAGCTTCCTTGTGGGACTCCAGCTCTTATGGGGCGCTCTTCGGAGATGGCGTCTTCCACCACCACCTTGAAGCGGCGGTCCAGGAGGAAGGAGGCCACAACTCTGATGAGTCGCCTTGGGGCTGGGGAAGTCGACAGTTTGAATAGCAACCCCTCATGCCATACTCTGTCGAAGGCCTTTTCCATGTCTAAGAGTACTGCGACGGTGAACTCCTTCTTGTTCAGGCCTACCGCCATGTGGTGCAGTACTCTTGTGAGCTGGAGGGTTGTCGAGTGGGCCGCTCGAAAACCAAACTGTTCCGGGCGGGGAGTGATGTGGGGTGTCAGCTTGTAGAGCAGGAGTTTCTCGAATAGCTTCGAAAGGTTGCTCAGGAGGGTGATGGGACGACTGTGCTCTGGTCTTCTTGGGTCCTTGCCTGGCTTGGGCAGCATGATCACGTGGCCCACTTTCCACTGGGTTGGAAAGTGCCCCGTGCGCATGATGCCATTAAACAGGCGCGTCATGGCGGCCACCATCCGAGGAGGAAGGTGACGGAGCGCCATGTTTGTGATGGCATCTGGACCGGGGGCCTTGTGGGGTTTGGTGCGGCGGATGAGACGCTGCACCTGGCCAGGCGAGAAGACCACAGGGTCCTCATCAGCGGGGATCTGCCTTTCGAAGTATTCGAGGAGGTGGGACTCGACTGCTCTGACGTGATCCACATCGTCGGTCGGGTTTGGCTTGAACTGGGCTTCTAGGCTCTCAGCAAATATTTCGGCTCGGTCCTGGGCTTTGAATCTTGGGAGGCCGTCGCTGCCCAGCAGAGGTCTAACGGGGGTAGGGGCCGTAGACAGCTGCCGGCATAGGCGATGCACGGAGGGGGCGTGGTCACCCACGGACTCGACGTGGCGCTCCCAAGATTCCTCGACGTGGAGGGTCAGCTCTTTTTTCACCGTCGCTGTTAGTGTGTTGAGGCGAGTCTTGAGGATCGGGCAGCGTGTTTGCTGCCACTGTTTCCGGGTTTGGCGTTTCTCGCGGAGTAGTGCCTGGATTCGAGCAGGGAGAGGTTGGTTTCTCTGTGTGCTCGAAACGGTGTGCGAGGAGATGTCGATCGCGTCCCGGATACAGTTGGTGATCTCAGACGTCAGCCTCTCCACATCTTCAGGGACGGTGACGGGGGAAGAGATGGCGGCTTCCTGCAGAGCGGAAGTAAAGGCCGGCCAGTTGTAGTGCCGACGTGGTGCTGGAGGCGAGACTCTGGTCGGCTGGTCTTCGAGGACGAGGAGGACGGGCCTGTGGTCAGATGGTAAGTCTGGGAGGACTTCCTGGCTTGGCGGTGTGGTGAGGTTCTTGTACACTACGACGTCTAGAACGTCCCCCAGTCCAGTGTGCGAGCAGTAGTGAGTGGGCTCGTCCGGACCGATGACGTCGTAGTGGTGAGCGATGGAGTCTTGGAGTAGTTTTCGTCCTTCTGGGTTCACCTTCGTGGAGTTCCACGCCGGGTGTTTGGAATTTAGGTCGCCGGCGATGATGGTCGGCTGCTGCGAGTCTAGGAGCTCGTGGAGTTCTTGGAATACGAAGTCTTCCTGAGGAGCTTTGTAAGTGGCGTAGAGTCGCAGCACGCTGCCGGCGACTTGGAGTTCAATCCCAAGGGCGTACATGGATTTATACTCCTTGAAGGTGATGGGTTGGTGGACGATCTTTCTCCTGACTAGGACCGCCAGGCCTCGGAAGGTGGTCCCCGTCTGGCTTGAGATCTCGTCCTTTCTGTAGACGACATAATTGGGGATCGCGAGTCTCATCCGCTCTGCCAGATGAGTCTCGCTAATCAACATTATGTCGACGTTCTGCTGGTTGAGGAAGTGGTGGAGGAGACGTCTCTTCCCCGTGAGTGACTCGGCATTCCAGTGAACTATCCTCAGTTTGTGGAGCTCTGTGGAGTGCGCAGGGTGGCTACACATCGTTGGAGCTCCGGCAAACTGAGTAGAGTCATGACCAGTTTGGTCATGTCCTCTTGGGATAGTTGAGCCGGGGGTGTCGGTTGGGCCGTCGTGGTTTCGGCTGGGGTTTCAGCCGGTGCCTGTGTGGCTTGCAGTTGTTCGGCCACTGGGTTCTTCCTCCTCCTCTTTCCGCCCCTCTTACGCCGAGTCTTGAGGGCGTCCGTCCTGGCCGTGGGCGGGTTTGCCTGGGCTTGGAGAGAGGCCGGGGCTGTCTTCTCATCGGCAAGAGGCAGCTCCTTCCGGCTTGGTGTTTTAGCCGTTAGGGCCATCGTGCCGGCTTTCTTGTTCCGTGTTTCCTGGCGGAACACGGGGCAGGACGTGTTGTTTGCTGCGTGTGGCCCTCCGCAGTTAACACACGTAGGCGTATCCTCTTTGGGTCGGGGGCACTCTCTAGCGAAGTGTTCCCCGCCACAGCGTACACACGCCTGGGTACGGTGACAATTATGAGAGGAGTGCCTGAATTGCTGGCACCTGTGACATTGGGCGGGCCCCTTCTTTCCTCTCCAGGCTTCGATTTTGATTCCCGGCATATACATGAGTTCAGTGAGCTCATATATTGCCGGGATCAGGGTTGGCGTCTTCTTAATGAGGGCGTAGAAAATACAGCCGGGGCGCCCTGCTCTAGCCCTGATGGGCTTGCAGTACTCGACCTCAAAACCGAGGTCGAGCAGTGCCTCTGCGAGCTCCTCCGGCTCGGTGTTGGCTGGTAGTCCGCGGATCGCTACCTTGAGGCTGCGCTCGGCGGGGAGGGAGTAAGAGAACCACTTCACTCCGTGGTCCTTTTCGAGCTTGTTGAGGTACCGCTGGAGTAGTCGGTACTCGTCGTCAGCTGTCGGAGTGAAGCGCACTCCCTGTTGGAAGGCGCGGGCGCTTGGTGTTCTACCCAGTTGGGTAGCGATCTCGCGGATGTGGTGCTGCCAGTTGGGCAGCTTATCCACGATGAGTGGCGGGTAGCGCAGCTTGGCCGGGAGGGTTGCCGCGGCTGTGGCTGGCTGGGTTGCGGGTGCAGGGGTAGGTGCAGGCGGCCCGGGTGCGGGCGGTGCAGGTGTGCGCGGCACGCGGGCAGGTGTTGCAGGGGGGCGCGGCACGCGGGCGGGCGCCGCGGGGGGGCGCGGCATGCGGGTGGGCGGCGCGGGGAGGCGCGGCGCGACGGCAGGCGGCACGACGGCAGGTGGCACGACGGCGGGCGGTGCAGGCGCGCGCGGCGCGGGGGCGGGTGGCGCTAGGCCGGGTGGCGTGGGGCCGGGCGGCGCGGGGCCGCGCGGCGCAGGTGTGCGCAGTGTGGTTGCGCGCGGCGCGGGGGCGGGCGGCGGGGGCGCGCGCGGCTCGGGGGCGGGCAGCGTGGGGGCGGGTGACGCGGTCGCACACGGCACGAGGGCAGGCGGCGCTCGGTCGCGCGGCACGGGGGGTGGCGTGCGCGACGTAGACGCGCGCGGTGCGGGCGTCTTCGGTGCGGGTGTGCGCTGCGTGGGCGGGGCCGGCTGGCGGGTCGTAGGCAGCTTGGGGGCGGCGCGGATGGCGAGCGGCGTGTTGGCGTCCGGGTTTGGGAACGGCGGGCGTGTGGCGCGCGGTCGTTGTGCGACTGGCAGCCGGGAGGTGAATTGGGTATGCGATGGCCTTGCGGCCATGGCAGCATACGTGGCCGGCAGCTTGCTTCGGCTTGCGGGAGAGGGTCCATCGCAGATGCGCTTCTGCGTGTGGCCGGTACCCGAAGAGTCGCTGTGGTCTAGCGCCCTCTTCGTGCTCTCCCTCTGGGGTAGGGGGGGCAGTATTAGCGGCAGTGAGGCGGCCAGTTGGCGGGCTGTCTCGACGCGGCGGGCCACGTCCTCAGATGAGGGGTCGCGAGTACCGCGGAGTTCTTGCCGCCGTCTCTGGAGGTACTCCTCCATGACTGTCAAGAGGCCCTCCGTGAGGCAGTTGTTGTGGCGTAGACGGGATGTAATTATCTCGTCTAGCTCGTGCCCACGGTGCGGCGATCCTGGTTGTTCCAGCACGAAAGGCAGAGCGTATTCCGTGCTGGTGGTGATGTCGTGCAAGGTGTGCGCACGACGGGGGGTGAAGCTCGGTGAAGAAGACGAGGGGAGGCTCAGGTTGGCCGGGTCGACTGGCAGAGTCACCAAGGAGGAAGAGTCCTCCGGGACAGTGCGGTCGTCCTGGACTGCGGAGTCCAAGCCCTGAAAGGGGCTGTCCGATCGCGAACGCGAGCCCTGAAAAGGGCTGTTTGTTCCGCTCATTGTAAGGGAGCGGAGGCTGTCGGGGGGGGGTTTACGCCGTGCGACCTATGAGTCGTGGTATGCGCCAGTCTCCATACCCCTTTCCTCGGTGAGATCTGCCCGCATAGCAATTTATACCACTCCAGTTGTTTATCGTGCCGAAAAAAGAAAACAATACAGGGATAATATCAATTTGGAATTCCCACAACCTCGCGTGCGGGTTATCGTTCGGCGCGGTAATTGGATCATTCCTAAAATAAACGAGTGAATATTAAAATATTCTTGGACCACGTCAGTCAAACTTTCATCCTTATGAAAATAGATGATTTACAATTCATCCTGCGCTCCCATACTGGGGCCCCGGGAGTCACTCACGTGTTCACATAGTCACTATAGATCGTATCTCATACCTACGATAAAAATTACGCTACCAATTTGGGACATCGATAACAACGTTTAATTGCTGTACTCGATGCATTGTCTTAGCTCGCAACACCATAATATAAATGCCGGGCATTCACAGGGAAAACCAGTTCAAAAGTTTGTACCTTTAGTATACAGGTAAAACATACCTATTAAGCACATACGGCATTGTGTGCGTGATAAGCGCGATAATATAGTAGTGGCTGTTGACAATGCCCGCTGGAGATACTGCACTGCAGTCTAGCGTTATGCTTACATTATGCAAAAGTAGCAACGTGATGTATGCTCCATCGAACGCGGGTGACCACTGCATGTCAGCGAAGCTCTGCATTTCTAGTTCTTACCATGTTACATTCGTCACCCATGAAAACGGAAAAAAAGGATGACGGCTGTAGTGTGATACCTATGCTCGGTGTGCTCTGTGGCAATATGGAGATGCAACTTGCATCGACATTGCAGAAAATGGTGCTTATACTTTTCCTAAACTACTTCCAGTCATCCTGTACTATAGAGGAATACACAAGAAAGTATACATACTTGAAAACTTAATTTAATATAATACTTAATTATCACGATATTCATCAACTTTTCACCCGATTTATTGTGCAACGGCTGGAGTAACCAAGGGAGCGTGCCGAATCAAGTAAAATCGCAGTATCCTTGCGGTTCCCCGTTGAATAATACTTTAAGACATCTGGATTGCTCGAGTGTCGCTGCCAGACGGTCTCGTAGAACAGCTGTTCCGATTCTTGGAACAAAATCTTTGGATCTAGATACAGATACAACCACGAGCGGACGTGCAATGAACAGAAATGATGGAAGTGTCGATCACTGCACGAGTCCCAATAAGTATCCAGGTCCAGGTCATCTGGTGGCGTTCTTCCACAGAAACAGGAGTTCTGTAAACCGACCTCGCACTGGTCGAGATGGATGCGCTTTTCGACGAACGTCGCTATTTTCGAGAGTCTGACGAAACTTCTGAACCCCGATGGGGTCACTCCTCCGAATAGGGGTGTCAGGGTATCCCAGTTGATGAGCAGGCGATCTTGCTCCGTTCTTGTGGCATCGAAGTTGTAGAGCACTTGGAAGGATTCGCCGTTGAAGAAAGTTACTTCAATTTTGTTCGTGGACAGGAGAAACCGGCGATATTCACGATCAAAATTCAAATATTGGTTCACGTTGAAGGGGGCCCCACACGGTAGACGGAATCCACGTGTCGTGAAGTCATCTACTGTGAAATTTTCTTTTCTTTTCTGTGATTTATTTCTTTTCTGTAACGCCATTGTGACCCGATGAAGTTCTGCGGCTCTGGAGCCTTTCGTTTATGTTTGTTACTTAAGTGTTGGACCTCAAGTGTTGAGCAGTCATTGTCCACTGGTTATTTTATAGTCGTATTGTGGCTGGTGACCCCTGATGATAAGCTAGTAGTTATTCAAAGAATTGGGTTTTCCCAGAAAATATACATTACCGATAAAGGGGTGGATTCATCGTAAACAACCGAGTTAGGCACATAAATGAATCTAGGAATAAAAAACAATGCTGACACAAAATTAAGTCGGTTTTCCCGATAGATAACCGTTCGGTTATCGGGCGACCTTATGATAAACAAGTGAATTAGAATGATACGGTCCACTGGGGTAAGGTCATGTCAAAGCAGATCCGCTAGTAGGGTTAAACATTCAGTGTGCGTGCCCCTCAACCGAATACTGATAACAATGATAAACAATTCCCAGAACCAATTACCAGTCCGAAAGCAGTTACTTCGGCAAAAGTTTGTACCTTTAGTATACAGGTAAAACATACCTATTAAGCACATACGGCATTGTGTGCGCGATAAGAGCGTGTCTTAACAACGACAATGATGCAGATCGGATGCAGTTTTAGTAGGGTGAAACAACTAGTATGTGACTCTTGACCGAATACTGATAACACAGAAGATATAAACAAAATAGACTGGGTTTCTCCAAAACGAGAAACTGTTAGGTTATCGGGCGACTTAGTGATAAGGTATTTTACTCGTGTAAAAGCAATGCTGAGACCACGTCAGCCGATATTTAGATACACGTCGCACTTAGGTATCATCCCACTTTAGTACTCCTGTTTGAAAAAGAACTACAATTATAGCACTAGTGGATCTTGTGAGTGCCCGCTATGAATGCTGCGCTGCAGTCCAGCGTCATGCTCACATTATGCAAAAGTGGCAAAGCGGTGTATGGCCTATGAGATGCGGGTGACCGCTGCATGGCAACAAAGCAGATAATTCTACAAGAATTATGTTTGTTCTAGGCGTTCTAGGTATCGTTCCGTGAGAACGTGAGCTGTAGGTTTCTGGCAATTCGGCCCCAGCTTGGATGCTGATGCTGCGGCCCCAGCAATTCATGTTACCTGCTGCTTTGACCCATACTCATATCACTTTAGAGGCGGCACATACGAAAAAAGTCAAAATTTTCGGAAATGCATCTGACCCCTATGCACTATAGAATCTTCATCACTGAATACGAAAATAGTACCCTTGCCTTACCTAGATGTTTAATTTTGAAGTTATAGACCGTACGCTACCGTGTCATTGACTGTATATACGTACATATTTACAACATCTGCTGCCCGAGACTTGCACGCGTGGATTTCGAATATCATTTCATTTTAAAATAACCTGTGGTAAAGCTGTTACCGGGCTCAACTGTGGTCTTACTCGTATCCCCCCTTTCCTCTGAAGTAATTCAGGGGAAAGTAAAGGGATAGCTCTCAAACTGGCACAACCAAGTACCAGGGATCTATTGATGGCGGAGTTTAGCCGGCCAAACAGACAGTGACGGTCAGACGGGCAGCGGCGTCACTCGTGTAAGGGGTTTAGGCATCGCGCTCTCCAACACACCTGCTCAGTGTATGTGAGTATGATCATTTCTTCCAGGAGGACCGCCAAGACTGGAGAAATTTTGGAAATTCAAGCAGTGGATGTACCAGGCTGATGGACGATATGAAGAATACTTGTCAGCACTTGTTAAAACAACATCAACATAGGGGTCTCGTCTATTTTGTAAGACTGCCAACATACTGTTGTTAGCATTGGCCTCCCAACCGTATACCGTATCTTCAAGACAACCAAGCATTTATAGTAAACTTCATTGAAGTTAGGTTACTAATCCTATTTTGACATAACACCCTTAGCGGATGATTTTCAAAAAACACTGAATCAAACCTAAAGGCTTAATACCTTCTTTTATGGTTTTAACTACATTTATCACACTAAAATTATAAATGCGAAAGTTTGTGTAAGGGTGTGTGTGTGTGTGTGTGTGTGTTTGAGGGTGTGTGTGAGGGTGTGCGTAACGGTGTGTGTGTATGTTTGTTACTCTTTCACGCTGAAACGGTTGGACGGATTTGGATGAAATTTAGAATGGATATAGCTTATACCCTAACTTAACACATAGGCTACTTTTTATCCCGGAAAAAAGCATCTCGTTAAACCGAATAACACGCGGGCGGAGCCGCAGGCAAAAGCTAGTTTCAAATAAATTCGTAATAAATCTGATGCAAAATAAACGTATTTCCTCTAAGCGCTCCATTTGTAATGTGTTGATTGACAAGTGACCTTTAAAACCATCCCATTTCCATTTGAATACAAAACTATACCTAAAATATCTTTCCAAAATATATTTTTATCTCGCAGCAAGCCACAAAGGTCCAAGTTCTTGGATAGAGCCTATCTTAAGTTACCACGCAGCCGAAAATTCCGTGTTGTCACGGAAGAGCGCGTGACGGCCGGAATCTCAATATGTGCTCAGCGTCTGATAGACGACGCGGTCATTTCCTGATGCGTCACTACAAGGTATTATGTTCCTGGCTTTCAGGAAATAAAAGGCGGCAGAATGACCTGGAAATATGTCTCGGAATAAAAAACGTCAGAATATATATGTCCCCACAGCAGCGTCACTACAACATTCAACACTCGAAGCACCCTATTTTTACCGACGATTTTAACGTCCTAACGTGTGAGATGAACCATAACACACCGTACGCGCTTTTTAGAGCATGTGGGTTTACCCCACCTTGTCGTACACCGTCAATAAAAGGTAAGTACACACATACTATGTACAAAATTTTGAAAACTCGTTGATGCCTGTTAGACCGCCAGGAATTGAACTCGGGTCCTCCTGACTGAGCTAGCGCTACCTGATATTATAAAAATATTTTAATGTGAAACTTGGGAGAAAATAACACTAATTTATTTAAAGATACTCGTGTGATTTAAATATCCAAGACTTGCACCAGTGACTACTTACAGAGAATCCTTCCGTATCTATTACGTACATTCCTATTTAAAACTCAAGGTAAAGAAGGTTACTTCTTGCCATCACGTATTCGCGTCACCATAAAGTCCTATGCAAACGTCCTAACTGCTTTGTGATAAACACTAAAATGCTCTGAACCCAGGCTCAACCAATATGTTTTACATTCGTACACTCGTCTGGAGTCAGTCAGCTGAATCCAGAATGTGAAGAGCTCGTCTCGTCTTGCTATTAACTTCACGATAGTTCCAATCCGTTGATTTGCTGAGCGAAGCAACAGTAACTAGGAAAATTTAAAACTTCTACTACGCTTGAAATAGGAAAAGGATCGTTTGCATAACTTCTCGCACTTGCTTTCGTGTTTACATATACAAATACCTACTCTTTGGTACAAAGTTAGATGTTAATAAGGAAGAGTGGAAAAAAAGTTTGCGCAATGGACGAACACAGGCTGATGGATGGATGTATGGATGAACCAGGAAATGAAACCGTCAGATTTCTTAAAATTCTCAAATTTTCATTTCGTTTGTCTACTTTGTTGACTCTGCTGCAGGCAGCCAGAGTTTTCATTCCTAACAACATTCGGAACCCTAACAACAAACTTTCTTTATAGATCACGGGTGCAGAAAGTAATAAGGATCGCTCATCGATGTTTAAATCGGTCTTAGAATCTATTTAGATTAAATCTAGCAAATCATTACTAGGTTTACATTACTCCGTTTGGAGTATAATGTTTTATGTACTATCTGGCCATACTATTGCCACTTCACGTGCTTTCTAGGGCACGCAAACCAGCAATTGTTATCCTGCGGCATTTTTACCTGAGACCACCCGCTTTGAAAGCCGAAACTATTAAGCCACTTGTAGGCAGAAGTTGAAGACAAATACCAAAGAATTTTCAAGTTGTTCTAATAAGCGTCTGAAAATGAATGAATTAACTTATGCTACGCAATACCATGCTGTGCTAGTCCTGCGTGTTATGACCCCTTACGACGTATAGCTCAGAGGTGTAATTGTGTAAGACAATGGCATTCAAACTGATTGTTATATGGCTATTCGTCTAAACAAATTAGCCCGTTTGACAATAGAAATCGTACGTTTTTGGTTGTCAACCACAAAACAAGACGATCGTTTTCATTTGACAGTAAAAATTTTACGGTTTTAATTGTCAAACGGGCTAATTTGCTTAGCCGGATAGCCATATGACAATACATTTGAGTACGATAGTCTTACACAATTGCACCTCAACTCGCAGATAATGCGTGTCGTAGAGCGCAATTCGTACAGGTATTGCAGGCCATGTATATAAAACTATACAAAAGAAAACGAGGATCGTATAGCATCGCAGTATATCGTGAGTTTTTTCGTTTAACCTCAATATGCTACTCCAAAAAGGCTACATCTCGGACAGTGAAGCTTCATTTATATCCACTAAAGATTGAAATCGAACAGCTTTACAATTTAAATCAGTTCTTTCTATAGCGATAAAATGCTATTGCTGGAGGCAACGCCGGCTCTTCAGGAGTAACGATCATAAGTCTTTATTGCAGTTGAATATCAGTCGATCGAATGCATCTTGTAGAATAATTCAAAAAAAATCTTATTTTCAGATGAATTCCTCAAATTCCCTTTTTCCTTACACGAGCATTCTTTTAAAACGTTAATATTACAATTTGATTATCTTAGCTGTTACAGGTTTAAAAAGAGAACAGAATAACCCGTAATATCCACTTAAAATTAGGATTTAACAGGTAAAAAACCGGATCAAAGAAAAATGCGAGGCACAATGCGGAATATTTTAGACTCAGCTTTGTTCAGGCGATACTAGTGCAGAGTTGGGCGTCATCACATTTTGTGTTTGTCGCTTCAACACCTTGTGAGCCCGCGGACGTACCGCCATAAATTAAGCAAAGCATAACTGACTCTGTGTAAAGGCACATAAAGCATCTATTCAGTAGTTCAAGAATAAGTCGGGGTTGGCGGACGAAAGAAGAATATCAAAATAGCGACTTACATACTTTTCTTTCCCAGAGAAAAATGGGCCAAGTATTGCTATGAAGCAGAATTATCTGAGATTATGTTTTATTGCGAAATCCATCGCTTTGGAATACTCTAAATATTATGATTAGAGTGTATTACAATCCAGAAAAGATAAATTAGAAACAAATGTAAAAAAAAAATAAAAAAAAAATCTTTGGGCCACGATTTGAACCTGCAAGCTCTTGTTTCCCTAACAAGGGAAAAAAAATTCTCGGGCCAGGATTCGAACCTGCGACCTCTTGTTTCCCAGACAAGGGGAACAAGAAGTCGCAGGTTCGAATCCTGGCCCGAGGCTTTTTTCAAATTCTTGTCTTTACATCTGTTTATAATGTATCTTTTCTGGATTGTAATGCACTCTAATAATCAGAATTATCTGGTTCTTGAAACCATTGCCAAGTACGTCTCTAATAGAGACAGCATTTGTTACGATTTTAAAAACGGCCGCCTATATTTTGTAAAGCAAAATTCGGTTACTAAATATTTTCGCATAAAATACGATAATCGACGGTAACGATTTGGGTCGCCTCCGTCAATTAGTGATGGCTCACCGATATTGCGCAAAAAACATGCCCCTTTTTCACAGAGATCGAAATTAACACATAGGCACCTAAAGATATTAGCTGATTTTAAATACCTATTTCAAATCCCCCGTTCCGTAAGAAACTCATAATGCTTCCAATATATTATTGGCTTGCATGAGAAGAAAACTAATAGCTTAGATATATTTTTATTTGGATTGTAATATGTTGCTTTATGAATCTAAGTAGAAAACGCTTGATTGAAAATACAAGCTTTTTGTGTGGTCCTTAGAAAGGAGGTTTATTTTCTAGGATAAAAATACACTGAGTTAGCCCGGGAATTAAATCTATCCCTATACAAAACATTTATTTAAAAATTATAAAATATCTTTCAGAGTTTTATGCTATCAAACCATCCAACTTTAAGATTTATTTAATAATGATTTTTATTTTATAAATGACTAAAACGCTCTGTGGCGAGCGCCTGCTTACCCAGAGGTCTTGGGCTCAATCCCCGCGGTGCACATTAATTTGTGTTCGCTCTGCGTACTTCCAAAGGCACGTTAAGATGCCAATACACGCCAATGACCTTGAAAACTGAAATACCAAAACAAAGTACCAATAAAGTCTAAGATCCGAATGTCTTTATTAAGTATTCAAAGAAACAAATTTAAACTTTGTCAAACAAAGATATTATAACAACAAATCAACTCCCCGTATGAGTTTGAAGAATTTTAATAATTATTATTGTAATTATTTATTTACGTATTATTTTTTCCGCGAGATCGACGTAACAGCCACTTTGCAGAAAGCGCCTTACATGAACCTTATTTCAATGGCATTTCCGTCGATATTTTAACAAAGACACATAGAGCTGATTTTGCAGAACTATTTACCTTAAACTATTGGTCCATTTGTGTCCGAAGTAAGGCGATATGGCTCACCATCCATCACGTTTGGGACGTAATAATCGTCTGTAAAATGCGGGTGTACCAAGTGTGGCCTGTGACTCGCCTTCGGGATTCAAGTCGTGACGATATATACGTTATATGCTACTTATTTCAGCCCCTTATAGGCTATGCTTTAAGAAGTTTTATTATTTTTTTATTAGTACTAACCCATCATATTATTAGTTCATTCGCCGATTATATCTCTTCTTCTTTGAACCTTTTTCTCGAATTGATTCTTTGTTTCTCGTTTTGATCCGTTATTTCGGAGTTGAAGCATGGAAATATAGTAATTATTTATATTATTTACATAACATGTCTGTATGTATATTGGGATGGAATGAGGTAAGTACAAAAACCTTTTCCAGACTCAAACTAAAAGTATCACTATATGCTTATATTAAGTTATTAGCAAAACTTTTTAGGGGCAACATAACTTATATACTTGTACATCTGCAGTGAGCAAATAAATGACTGCAAGAAACTTTACGGTGCACAAAACTCGTGTGGTTAGTTAAAAACTTTTAGAGACAAGAATTCAAGGAATCTTGGCAGTAAAGTGACCAAAATGTACATATTCTAAAACCCCATCTAACCTTGGTTACATTTGCAATACACCTGAAAAAATTGGCAGCGATATGGCTTCGTGTGACCTATCTCTATGTTCGGGTAATTTCCCCAACAAGCACACTATTGAAAAATGCAGCTTTCCTTAAAGCTTCAAAGTCTATAAGAGTGGGATAATGGAGTTAGAATTTGGCACGAGTTCGATAACAGCGAAAATTACAGCTTATTTTACCGAAATTAATTTTACAGCAAATTAAATTTGCCGATGATTTTCACCTAAACAAGCCGCGTAACTCAAATCTTGTATTTACACTACAATTCCACCATTGTATTATTTCACTACACGCTGTCATAGCCATTTATCTAACACTTTACATAAAATTCAATAATTACATTAAAACACAATTTTGCGCTGCAAGCTGCAACTTACGACTCGGAATGAATGACAAATGTGACAGTTGTTCATTCAATTAGTGTCAATATTAGCTTTCAGCTGCTATTTTCACTTCTCATTGGTGCTTAAGTAGTGAACATAGCAGTTGAGGGTGCTTAAGGAGTGAAAATAGCAACTCTACTGGATTTATTAAATAAGGTCTATAAGGCACCCCCTTAGGGGTCCCAGCAGCTGCAGAAGGGTTGCATAGCACGCTATGCAGCTTATTCTTGCAGCTTCTAACTGCAATTCTATACGCTATATGGCCCTTATGCAACCTCTTTGTGCTGGTTGGGTCGTAAGAATCTGCCCAAAACAGGAAACCTTCATGACAAATCCTTAGTGTGCGTTTGTGGGCTTCACCAAAAAACGAAAGGGACGACTGTGTTTTTTTTTACCTTTTTGGTCCTCAGTTGTTTCCGTGCCTGATGGAAAGCGTGTATATTTTACACTGTATAATGACCTAGGATGAACCGCACTCGCCCACAAGGGGGAGAATGAAAGCAGGCGAGGCGTTGATGAGTATATCTACGAAAGTCGGTAAAGGACGAATGACTGACACTACACAACTGCCTTCAACTAGTCTCCCGGTACAGCTTCAAAGGACGAGTCAAAAAGCCATGTAGCTTTAACTTGATTTTAATCTGCGCGATTACAACAATGAAGTCACATGTAAGAGGTATAGATGAAATAGGGGTGCTTTTTTCTGTATACTCCATGAAATACACAGTAAATTGTAACAACTTTCTGGTGTATGGATTACGACTATATGATCTAGGGTTTTGTTTTTGAAAAACATGTTTGTATACATTTTGCCCGATAGAAATAATTAATTATTGAAATGAGGTCTTCAAACTACCGTTTGACGAATAGAAACCATGTTGAGAACAAATTTTATTAAATGGGTTTAACAATATCTAGATATCGGGTTTAGAAATTTTGCTAGTTACTGAATTTTTCAATCAAAATATTTTTTTTAAAATAACCTTTTGCCCTGAAATTGCCCCTCTCGTATTGCGCGTTTTTTTGCTTTTCGCTTGGAATGACAATAATATTAAACTCTTCATAATGTGAAATGAAACGTGTTTAAGCCACAGACATATAATTGGTACTAAGTAGCAGACCAAACATAAGGATTAAATAGCGTAGCAAGTTTCCATACAAAAAATAAGCTACATTTAGGCTTCGTGGTACGAAGAAACGTATAAAACCGGCCAAGTGCGTGTCGGGCCACGCGCAATGTAGGGTTCCGTGGATGCCCGGTACATATAAGTTGGTCTAATAATACAGACCGCGCCAAACTTCTGGTCCCATACATTATAGGGAGCCAAAAGTTTGGCTCGCCCTGTACTCGTAAACCTGTAAAGCCAACTTAGCTGTGATAGTTTTCCTTTTAAAATCATTATCAAAGTTGAATATGAAACCACTAGCTTTATTGAAATCTATGAATCAGAATCACTAATGGAACACAGAATGGCAAAAAAATATTTTTTTTTCACTACTTACCTGTGATTTTTAATTCCTGTTCAAAGATTTTTATGTTTAGTGCGATCTAAACAGCTTCTGTATTCTGACGGTCCTAAGCCCGAAGAAGTATGAAGGGAAAATTGTGATTTCTCATTTTAGGTACATTCTGGTCCTAAGTAGGCAATAACCATAGACGAACAAAAAAAGGCAAGTACCCCTTTATCCCCGGGATTTGAACCCGGGACGGGACTTCAATGTGATGCGTGAGCCGACCGGTCTGATCGCTGAACTACAAGAGGCAGTTGGAAGGAATAGGTAGGTATCTATCACTCATTCATTATAAAGTGTGGAAAAACCCGGGCCCATGTTGGCGGGACGGCGCGGCGGGACAAAGGGTGGATACTTACGCGTCGGGCAGAAGGGGTAAGCGCGCGATCACGTGGCGATAGTAGGCGGTGACGAGCGACAAGTGATAATTTTTTGTAGGAAAACTTTGACAGCCGATATCTTTTTTTATTTTTATGAAACATGACAAAAGTAACAAAGCCAACATTTTTCATTTCGAACATAGAATAGTTTCTTTTGATATAGCGAGAGGTATCATTTTCAACCTGTCTAAACTATTTCTGTGAATTTTTTCACATTTCTATAAACAACCGTTTAGACGGCAGGGGGGGCGGGGGGCGCTCCACTCTAACAAACAATTTCACTTTAAAGCTTAATATTTCACCAACGGATCCCTAAATCGAAAAATGGTTTCCACACGCCCACAATGTTTTTGAACGGCCTATCCAACGATAACTCACAATATGGGATGGACGAGAAAAAAAAATTGATCCCCAGTTTACTTGCATGAGAGGTACCGTCAAAAAATTTTTTTTCAAGTTTTTATTTTACCATTTTGTCGCGTGATTAATATTTATATCCATGCCAAATTATGTACAGCTTTTTAGTAAATAATAGTCTCTCCGCTGAGCCGCGGACAGACGGACAGATGGACATGGCGAAACTATAAGGGTTCCTTGTCGGACTACGTAACCCTAAAAATGGGTTGTTTTGGCTGGCTTATGCTTGGAACGTATTTGTTGATTCCTAAAATTATCTCTAGTAAATATTTTTTTTGGAAACAAGCAATTTTTATATTTAAAAGAGCCCGAAGTTCACTGAGCTAAAATTGTGTTTATTATTAATGTTAGGTCTGCTACTATATTATACGTCTGTGGTTGTCTGTGCAGTGCATCTGACGAAACGCAAACAATGTGTTTGTTTTTATTTTCCACTCTACACTTGATTGACTTTTTTGGCATAACAAGCATGCATTCCCTATATTTTGTATGAAAATCGGCTTCTATCAACATATCGGGTGAACAAATCTGCTATCGGCTTGTTAGCTATGCACCGTTAGGCTGCCCCCAATCCGGCAAACAGTGCTGATGTTTCAGGTCACTGATCTCTAACTTTAAGCGACGTTTCGAGTGGATTTCGGCAAAGAATGGACAGTTTATTGCTTCATTATTTTCTCATTTTGAAACTTTTTTCCGGTTACTATTCCACGAACATGTAAAACACGAATCTTCTCTGCTATACTCGTTCTGCACACAATTAAAGTACCTTAAAGAACAGTTATTTAAATATATTATGTAGCAGCTGTACACAAAAAACCTCTTATCGAACAGACTTTACAAGGAGACCAATAAAAAGTTCTAAACAGAAATATAATTCGAAAAGATAAAACGATAACTTGAAAGCTTTTATTCAACGCCATTGCATAAAGAAGGGATATTACGTTATTTAGCGAAGGCAATTTAACTGGAAATTAAAGTCTAAAACTGCGAAACACGGGTTGAAAAAGGAATAAAAGATGAAGATTACAGGCTAAGAGCTAGCTGTTAGGGTCTTATTTTTATTTGAACCAACTTCAATTTATCATCTACAGGCTGCGGGTTGCAAGCACTAAAACGAGTACATTCAGTTTGGAACTGCCCCCTGATTCTATATCGTAAAATCAGTTGCCAAAACGAGTGCCTATCGTCGAAAACATACATATCCGCTTATTTAAGGATACGTTCGCACTTGAAATGACCTCACAAT
Organism: Ypsolopha scabrella; assembly: GCA_910592155.1. Lineage (NCBI taxonomy): Eukaryota > Metazoa > Arthropoda > Insecta > Lepidoptera > Ypsolophidae > Ypsolopha > Ypsolopha scabrella. Next base: position 7,117,969 of record OU342968.1, on the reverse strand, counting down.
TCGTAAATAGTTTAATACTCATTGAAGGTATATTGGAAGTTAATTTTATCTGTTTTGGTGAATAGCAACCATAGATAGCAACCGACATTAAATAACATTATAGGCCGGCACGATTAGATGCGATTTAATTTTGTTTACTTAAATTTTTTTACTGATTATTTCACGTGGTTTATGGACTCTCCCCTAGGGAGATATGCCTATAGCGCCGTCAAAAAAATAAGTGCCATTGACCGTACGCCATCTTATATTAACTAAGTTTTTTACGACTCTGTATGTTAGGTGGTAGAGCTAATGCCGGGCTCGACTGTAGAGGTACCACCATCTTACTCGTAAATCCTCCCGAAGCTATTCGGGGTAGAGTAAGAGGACAGCTCTCAGGCAAAAAAACCAGGCGGCCCACCATTGCCTGGGACCGATGGATGGCGGTATATCCATCCCCAATTGCCGGGCCTTATATAAATCAGACTGGTGACGGGCAGCGGCGTCACTGGTGCAAGGGTTTCGGTACCGCGCTCACTAACCCGCCTGCCCAGCGTGTGTGAATATGGGCATTTCTTCCAGGAGGACCGCCAAGAGTGGCGAAATCCTGGAAAGGCCTATGTCCAGCAGTGGACGAAACAGGCTGATGGATGGATGGATGTCGGGCAACCTCTGGCTGGTTATTGAAAAAACGCCCTATTAGTAACCAAAACGGGGATGAGAAAACTATGATTTTAGAGCCACAGATGCCTGACTCTAAAATGATTTGATTTGATTAAAGTGATTTAACATTCATCTTCCTCAGATAGCTAGCTCCCTGACTACAAAAAGAGAAAGAGAAACAATAACTTAATTGCGGCTGAAATGAAACAAGATTGCTGGCGACTGAAGCTGTCTCCTTATAATAAGAGAAGTTTTTCTGATAACGAATAAAAAGGATTACTGGGAAAGGGTTTCAAACTTTTGCTGTTTCCCTTTCAACAGTATCAAATTGAATGGATATAATTTTGTGTATTTTTATTAATGCCTCGTAGATAGTCATATATTATGAAATCTAACCTGAACACATTTTGTACCCATTAAATATTCATCAAATAGAAAATCATACAGTTGACAGGTTGATTGATACAGTTACCCTTCAATTTTCGTTTTACATCTATATGTATACGTGGAAATAAGTAAAATAAATGGACCCTTTGTCTTTAAATTTAAATTTTGAAAAAATAAAACTTAAGGAAACACGTAAACAGCTCAACTTCACTTGCATGTTTTAACCTAGTGAAGAATGTGACTGAAAATCTGAATAAAGGTACACCAACAGTAACGGTCTTTCTAGATATGAGCAAAGCTTTTGACTTTGTAAACCATGAAATACTGCTATCTAAGTTGCAAAGATATGGTATTAGAGGATTAGCCCATGATTGGTTGAAATGTTATCTCAGTAACAGATATCAATGCACAGAGATCTCAAATATTTGCAAGACTCACAAAAAAGCTCTGAAACAAAGCTTTAGATCCGACTATAGGTTAAATGGAAGTGGCGTTCCACAAGGTAGCATATTAGGTCCACTTCTGTTTCTACTATACATTAATGATTTACCGAACGCTACTATACATGAGTGTTTACTATTTGCGGATGACACCTCGGTTATTATAAAGTGCGAGCAAAAAGATTCGTTTGAAAAAAATGTTAATGATACACTGGCTCAAGTTATACAATGGTTACAGAACAATAAACTCAAAATTAATTTAAGTAAAACCAATTTTATGCAATTTAGAACATACCAAGAGCAACATTTCAAATTAAATATCGAACACAATAATGAAAAAGTAAATGAAGTTGATTATACGGTATTTTTAGGTGTAACGTTGGACAAAAATCTAAATTGGAAACAACATATTAAAGCTGTTTGCAATAAACTCGATAAATTTGTGTTTGCTTTGAGGCGCCTAAGAAATACAATATCTCAAACAGCAGCGATTACCGCCTACCATGGGTACGTCTCTTCAGTCCTCAACTATGGCTTAATTATGTGGGGGAACTCTGTAGAGGTTGAAAAGGCATTTAAGGTCCAGAAAAAGTGCATACGAGCAATCTGTGGCGCTTGGTACAGAGATAGCTGTAAACCTCTTTTTAAAAAATTAAAGATTCTACCTCTGCCGTGCATGTATATTAAAGAAATTTGTTTGTTTGTGGCACAACATCAAAATTGTTTTTTAAAAAATACAGATGCTTATGAAAAGCAGACAAGGCATAAAGATAATCTTTATATGCCAAAATGTAAATTAAATATATTTCAAAAGAATGTATCTTGCATGGCGATCAAAATTTTCAATACATTGCCACAAGAATTCAAAAGCTTGCCAATAAAAATCCTAAAAAGGAAATTACATACATGGCTCCAAGATAAATCTTTTTATGATATCAAAGAATATTTAAATAATTAAAATGTATATACTTATATTAGGATGTTTACTTTCATATTGTGCAAATTTCATATGTATATACGTACAGTATAATAATTAATAACGTAAATACAATACATATGAGGTAAATTAGCTTATATTGTTGCATGTTAGTTTTTTTTTTTAAGAATAAATATTTGCATTCTATATAATATGGTAAAATGTGCTGTTTCTAATATTAAGATACAATAAGACCTGTACTTACAACGCATGTTTATGCAAATAAATTTTTACTTTACTTACTTTACTTTACTTTAAAATTACAAATTAGTGTGAGATATATTTCGGGCCATTTGGGCCCAGCAACATTCACGTAAATAAAAGTAAAAAAAATATACGTACGAGGGGTGGCTGATATAAAATCTCCTTTGTTAAAGAAAGTTTAAAAAATGTTACTGGCCACTATATTCTCGTATTCTTTGTTTATTCCTTTTTTAAAAATTATGACACTTATTTGTTTCTACGAGTTCAATTTTTTTTTGGCGCGTCTTCGTTTTTATCAAGTTGCAATAAAATTAAAAATGGATAAAATTGAGTATCGCGCTGTGATTAAATTCCTCGGTAAAGAAGGGAATACGCCGACGCAGATCCGAGAGCGCATGTTTAAGGTGTTCGGAGATTCATGTCCTTCCGAATTTGTAATAAAGTTTTGGTCAAAGCAGTTTAAACAAGGCCGTGTGAGCTTAGAAGACGATCCCCGTAGTGGAAGGCCCATTTCTGCAGTTACCGCAGATAATGTGGAAAAAGTGAAGAAACTGATCCTTGCCGATCGGCGAATTAAGCAGTGGGAAATAGCTAGAGATGTTGGCATTAGCAAGGAACGAGTTCATGAAATAATTCATGAACATTTGGGAATGTCCAAGGTGAGCGCACGTTGGGTGCCTAAAATGTTGACCCCGTTTGATAAGCAAAGGCGTGTGGAATGTTGTCAGTCATTTTTAGACTTGGTAAAGGATAAAGAGGAAGAAACTATCTTGCGAATAGTAACCTGTGATGAAACTTGGATTCGTCAGTGGGATCCCGAAAGCAAACAAGAATCGATGCAATGGAAATTTAAAGGGGAAAAACCACCAAGGAAGTTTAAGGTCCGGCTGTCAGCGGGCAAACTAATGGCAACCATTTTTTGGGATGTTGAGGGGATTCTTATGATAGATTACCTGCCAAAAAACACCACGATGAATGCTGAATACTATGCGAACTTACTTGACCAGCTACGCAAAAAAATAAAAGAAGACAGGAGGGGCAAACTTAGCAAAGGCGTTTTGATTTTGCATGATAATGCACCCGCGCACACGGCCTTTAAGGCGCGGTCATCTCTGACAAAAAACGGCTTTACAGAGATCAACCACCCACCCTATAGTCCAGACCTGGCTCCCTCTGACTACTTCTTATTTAAAAATTTAAAGAAAAATTTGAGAGGGCGCAGATTTTCAACAGACGAAGAGATGAAGGACGCTGTGAATGACTATTTTGACGAACAAAATAATAATTATTATTTTAATGGTATGCTGTCACTTATTGACAAATGTCGTAAGTGCATTTCAGTTGCAGGGGACTATATTGAAAAATAAAAAATAAATTATTAATCCATGTATTTTCTTTCATAGTCAGGTAGATTACTTTTCAGGTGAGGTGAGGTGAGGTTTCACGTATGAGGTGACTTTAATTTATGCAGCCAAAGACTCGGTAAGTGCCCAGTAACAAGGTTCCATGACCCTTTTGGGAAATTCGAAAATTACTCTTTTCATGTTCCTTACAAACGCAAGCCCAGCCCCGGGTCTTTTACTATGGGACATCAAGATTTCATTTTGCGAAATTAGCAAAAAGTGTTATCGATCCGTATTACTGATCACTTACCAAGTCTCCAGTGTGAGTTTGGCTGCATAAATAAAAGTCACCTTATATTTAAAACGAACTTATTTATATATTCAGACAATAAAAAGTATGTACATACAGGTTGTGGGACTCATGGCGCCATCCCACCGCATCGATTTAGACTTTCGATCGCAGAATTGGGCATATCCTGATCTGCCCAGGCATATCGTATTTTTGTTAAAACTAGGGAGGTCGCCTCGATCCACTCCGCTTCGCTCGGCTGCCCAAATATACTTTATTGTACACATAAATATAATTACAATTGCAGTTAGAAATAGGATGTACACAGGCGAGCTTATGTCTAAGTAGAGATTTCTTCCAGCAAATCCCTCTGATAAATAAAAATGATAGTATATGAATAAGTAGACATACGTGTACACAAAACTACGTAACACACTATTAAATAAATTAAAATATATGATCACAAGCAACCTAACACGCTCTTCCTCGCTCCGCTCGTCATCACACCTATTTTTCATTTTTGGTGAAAGATTTTCGGTTTCATACTTTACGATCTGCCCCATGCAAATTAGGTTTGAGCGAAAAAGTAGATCAGACAGATATATATATTATAACTAGAATTGCTCACAAAGTATTAGTTTTTCATTGTAAATCTATGGTTTCTGCCTAGCTCTCTCACAGACAAGCGTGGGTATATGTATGTATAAGTGTTGCCAGATGCATTGTACCTTTTATATGTAGTAGAAACTTCTAAAATCTGGATACAATCTGTATTCTGCTTGAATTATGCTCTGTCAAAAGAAGTTAAACACAATGGCGTACCTACTTATCTTATGCAGTCAAGTTACTTTGTTCTGCTTCTTTTGAAAAGCAAGGGAATATGTTTAATTATCAGACTATCACATGTATGTTTGTTACTCTTTCACGCTGGAACGGCTGGACGTATTCGGATGAAATTTAGAATGGATATAGCTTATACCCTAACTTAACACATAGGATACTTTTTATCCCGGAAAAAAGCATTTCGTTAAACCGAATAACACGCGGGCGGAGCCGCGGGCAAAAGCTAGTTTTATAATAAACAAAGAATAGATAGAAATTAATAAAATTGTCGTATTATTTAAGCATTTAATGTAATTTCTAAATTAAAAATTAAATTAAAACAAAAAACAAAGCAACAAAACAAGAATTTAAAAATTTGCAACGAACGAACGAATTATCATTGTTAGGCAGTCATACTTAGGTACATATTATTCTTAAATTTCAATGGTATTTCATAGATGTCGCTGGCAAAGTAACATTTTTCATATTTAACTATTTATTACCCTTGACGTCACTGTATACTGCAAGCTTTTTTTTTTAAATTTTGTTTTAGTCATGGTCTTACCTACCGTAAGTGTGCAATTTTTTTTTTTTTTTTTTTATTGTTTATTTTACAAAGACAAATATATATACATTTTGATGAAAATAAAAGCCATCCGACTAAAACCACATGGTTTATACGCGGTATGGCGAGATCGCTAACTTATGCTAACTAGACATAGACTTATATACAAGTTTAACAACCCGCAGCCACAGGCTGCTGATGTTCGAGAAAATAAAGCTTTATGGCACTCGTTCCTGTTTACTGAATAAATTTGACTTTGACTTTGAATACACGTGGTCATACTAAAAGATGTACGTACTTTGTTAAAATAAAAATTATTTAATAATAGATGCAGACAAAGTGGCATTTTACTTTGTCATTTATTTTGCTACGTTCCGTTTTAACATACAGTCTGTATGCGGTTTTAGCAGGTTATAGTAATTTAATCAATAGAATGAGAAAATTCTTTATAAAAATCTGTATCACTGGATCCTAATCCGTATTCCACATCGAAAATCTGTATAAATACGGAAAAATCTGTATATATGGCAACACTGGTGTATACCAGCCACCAGACCGCAGAAGCGGTCGACAAAAGGCAATAATATTTAATATCGTCACAGACATTTTTCTAATTTAAAACAAAATGTCCGAAGACATCCGTCAGTCAACGTCTCAAAGCTTCTCGAAAATTGTCCGAACAGAAGTAATTATATTAGGGAAAAACAAGTTTTAATTACTTTAGTTTTTGGCAATACATTTTGAATAGGGGGTGTTAAACGAATTTTACAAAGTTCTGTGTCTAAAAAGCCGTTGTCAATCCGTCATGCACTATATAGGGAAATATAGCAGGCACACTTTTCACTTTTATTAATACTGATATACGAGTAACATCGAAAACTGCGTTGGCAGAATTACCTCGATGGTATTACATAGGTAACACTAAAAGTTTCCCGAATTGGCCACTTACATAAACAATATTTAAAAATTTATTGCAACATTTGAAAATAGAACTCTTTGGCTGTAGAATGCAGTTTGTTTCATCTGACTGTCTTTTGTTTTTACCTTGTGGCGCTATTTAAAAAATTGTGTGTCTGCATCAACATGGATTTAACTCTGGAAAATTTTCGTAGTATGATTTTCTACGATTTTAAGTGTAATTTGACAGCTATTTGATGCGCCGTATGATTGAAACAGACAGGCATGTGACCTACCATGAAATTCGCGCATCCTTAGAAATAGGCATGAGTCAAATACAATCAATCCTACACAAACATTTGGGTGTGAGAAAGCTGTGCTCGCGGTGGATCCCACACAACTTGACCGAGGCTCAAAAAACGGACCGCGTCACTTGATGCAGTGCCATGCTTATCAGATTCAACGAAGGTGCGTCAAATTTGGTGTGGGACATAGTAACAGGTGACGAAACATGGATTTATTGCTACGATCCCAAAACAAAGCAGCAATCGAGCGTATGGGTCTTTCAAGATGAGCCGAAACCAACCAAAGTGGCGCGCGTGAAAAGTGCATCTAAGCGGATGATTGCTTCTTTTTTTTAAAAAACTGGACACGTGGCTACTGTTGCTTTAGAGAATCGTCGTACCGTGAATAGTGACTGGTACACGACCATTTGTTTGCCGGAAGTTATTGACGAACTCCGTAAAAATAACCGTAAACGCCGTATCATCCTGCACCACGACAATGCTAGTTCTCACACGGCCAGACAGACAAACGACTTTTTGAAGACGAAAAATGTAGAACTCATGAGTCATCCTGCATACAGTCCCGACCTGGCACCTTGTGACTTTTTTCTGTTCCCAAAAATTAAGAACCAATTACGCAGTCAACGATTTTCATCACCAGAAGAGGCTGTCGAGAAGTATGAAAAACACGTTTCAGAGGTCACCACAGGGGAGTGGCACAAAAGTTTTCAAAACTGGTTTGATCGAATGAAAAAGTGCATAGACGCCAAGGGAGATTATTTTGAAAAACAATAAATTAATTTTGTACCTTTAATAGTATTTTTTCATATTCATTCCGGAAACTTATAGTGCGTCCCGAAAACAATATCAATAAAACAGAATACAGAGCAACGAATACACAATATTGTACAAAGGCGGGATTGTAACTAAAAGAAACTTCTTCTAGCCAACTTTTGGGTGGAGAAGAATTATTATTTACGAAATGTAAGAGTGGAAAAACCAATTAAATATTTAATATAAGGAAAACAAAAACGAATAAAGTGGACATAATTAAATAACTACATATCTTACAAATTTCAATTTACACACACGACATATACGTATAAATGGAGGCCATTGGTTGGGGTACTTAGTGCATGCAATATTTTCAATAATGATGCAATGAATTTCCCGATGTCATTCAAAAATAAAAAAGCCATTTTCGTCATGGCGAAATTCATAGAATTAAATGACATTAGATTAAAAGTGTGTTGTCTTATCTGTGTTGTTTGTTTCAGATATATTCAGTGTTTTATCGTGGTCGTTCTTATTGTTGTTTTAATATTATGATTTACTGACTTCCTAATATAGCCTGAAAATGGTGGCAGAAAGCAAGCCAAAGGCCAGATAGAAAAAAAAATACAAAAAAATATAATTAATAATATACAAATAAAATAGACTGAGTGATAAAATGTCGAGACTACCCTCATAATGAGATCTAATATTCCGCTTAAATGTATGTGTTACGTAATATTGTGTCACAAGCCCGGGAAAAATAACAGCACATTTTGATAATTGTTAAGGGTTGCTAAATTAGGCTTATTTGCAAGGTGATTTTACTCGTATGAGAAAAAAACCTATATACAGGATATACAAACCAGCTGAACCTGGTAACCCGGTAAACGTCATTTAACAGATTTTTTTAAACCGGATGGTGACAAGGCTAATGAATTGTTATTTTCATACCTATCATAATTGCGTCATAAAAAAGAACTAGACTCTCAGTCTCGACAACAGGGTTTGAATCTGCCGATCGAGCACCAGCAAGAAACAATATTTTTTGGAATTAGTAGGCATACATACCACTTGCTGACGGTTTTAAAAACGGTGATAAAAGCGTGTATTTGGGCCCAAAGTAGGACGATAAGGTTCACCTCTTATGACAGACCAAACTCGAAAACACCTCTGATAACCCCTCGGGAAAATATCTCGTGACGATAACATTTGAAAGTTTATATGGATCTCATGTTTAGCGCTTTCGCGTCCTCTTTTTGCTACGGCGCGGCGCGAGCGCTACAACCCCATCTTTGTAGACCTGTGTTAATACCACGTTAACACATATACGTCGCCTAATGCAGATATCCGTTAGACTAAAACGCGGCGGATCAAAAAGCGGAAAATCTATAGAGTCGTAGCGCTAGCTACGGCGTAGCGAACGCTCCATTACGTCGTAGTTGGGACGCTTGTCGCGTTCTCTTTTTGCTACGTCGTAGCAAATGCTACGACTAATGATTTCTTGCATTGTAGATTTGTTACGTCGTACTCTGAACACAAATACGCGTCAAGGGCAATGTTATGTTAATCCTAACCAAGTAAACGCGGATTACTTTTTCTTTGAAAATTTACATTCATAACACCAATTCGCCTTCCAATAACGCTAACTCCTAAAGCGACTGTATTCGGAATTACTTTCAGAGTGTTTACTCTATAAACATAGACTTCTAGCCCAACTTTTTGCTCTAATTTCCTAAATGCTAATTGCCAGTGCCGGAGACAGCGAAACAGCCTTGAGCGACCACAATACTAATAAAAAGGTCACCAGAGCCACTTGGCAGTTGGCAGGTCAGCTGGGTCTCAGCTCTCTGTCCAAGTCACGGAGTCATATATCTCCGTGGACGAGATACTTTTTGTTCAGTTTAATTTCCTAGTCGGGTCGAGCGCCAAAAGTGACGGAAATGGCAACTGGCCAAGTTACCTACCTTCTATCTGGCAGAATGGATCGGTTGGGGAAGAATTTCATTATTTTGGGAGCGAGTCCACTTCCAGTCTATGACAGCTTTGAGACTAAAGTATCTGAAGCAGATGGCATGCAATAAATTGTTGTCGGAGTTGTCGCCAAATCGGTGCTTCATTCTATCAGTACTAACTAAATAATGTTCGTGTTGTGTGAAAATTATTTTGGGCAAACCTACCTTTGCTAAAATTAGTTACAACTATTATTAGTCGTTCATAGGTATTATTGTTCCACGTTTGGATTGGAAATGAGGTGCGATCGTCAACTTTACGCGAATGTATGAAATGACAGTTACCAAAGGTAGTATGTGCAAAAATACGTAAAAACTTTTTCAGTACTGCGAAATTACAATGTTAAGCAAATGTAACATTTATCAACATAATATTACGTGGAATTGAAATAAAATGATATTCTTTAAAAAAAATTGTTAGCTCGCTATTTTTTTTGATGATCAATTACTCATGGGTTCATCAACTTCATCATCAATGCCAAATAGTGACTATTAGTGACAGATTTGTCAAATAAAATTTAAAGATATCATTCATAAAACAGTTGAAAATAGATTCAGCAAACAGTTCAGGCAACTAAATCAGCGATCATTTCATGTACCTACTCGTAAGTAATCAATTCATTTGTACTATTATGCAAACGGTACTTTTGAATCCCAATCCAATCGTGGAACAATAATATGTTAATAATTTTGGTCATATTTTAGTTCTATAACCAGTTTACGGCTCTGAGTATATTTTGAAATACATCGTTTTTCTCAACTTTGAGTAAATAAAAGCCTCTCCACTCAAGGCGGAGAAAGTGAAATGAAGCCTTTTAGTGGCAAAGAACCGTTGAGCGCTATACTTAGGTTAGAACAGGATAACATTAAGTAGAAATAGAAAATGGTGTGTTAAAGTAAAAGTACTTGCCCTGAAGTAATAACTCGAGTTAGTATACGGAGTTACTTGATAAACTTTAGTATATTTTCTGCTCAACTCGATTATAATAGGGAGGGGGATCTTGAATTCGATTTATAGAAAGAAAGAAACTCATTCGAACTTTGCAGTTTCTAAATTAGGTTTTGGGAAATGTGAGCGTAGAAAGAGGAACGGGCAACAAGAATAAAGTAATCGTTTTGTATGAGTGAGGCGTAGCGTGATCAATAAGAGTCTTGGCAGTCTTAGTCTAAGGTCTCGCTTGAGTAAGAACTTTTGTTTGTACAGCTCCAAGCTTGCGAGTTTAGCGTTATTCAACCCTCCTTTTTTTACTTTTAATTTTATCATGTCTAAATCCAAGCTACTAAGCAAAATATATTTAAAAGAGGACATTAAAGGTAAGAATTAAGATCTTATCAAAGAAAACTTTATTGGTGTGAAATGAAACATGTAATTAGCGAGTTTAAAATGTTTGGCTTATTTAATAAACAGTGTCCTCCAAAGTCTGGGTAATCTTAAAATCTATGACGGTACTAAACTTTTTCAAGTTAAGCTTTTGTTTGTAAAGCTTTATTAGTTTTACAGAGCCAGCCAAGCTGTGGTTTATCAAGCTGGGTTGACCACTGCAGAAGAACCTTGACTGGAAAATTATTTAATTCTCTCTGCACTGCAGTCTTTGCCAATTTTATGCAGTCGATTAATAGCCAGAGAGAAAATACTCAAACTCTCATATCGTAAGCAACACATTTATGTAAAAATCGATAGCATTTATACAGAATTTAATTTCAAACAATTTCACAATTGAAGGCCAAGTATATATATAGAAGCCACGTTACTCGTCTATTGCATAACTCCATAACTAATTGCTGCAGAGAAGAAACTTTTGTGAAATAAAATGTAAAAATATTAAAAGCTTTCGGAAACAATTTCCGTATCAGCCCAATAAAAAGGTCTCATATTTCAGCTCCAGCCCCTAGTTCGTTTCGAGGGTTTAAAACATAGGAATAGCCAAATGAACTGCTTCCCATTCAAAGTTTCAAGATTTGAATTTAGAATGCAGAAATCCATTCGGATGTAAATGCCGGCGGATGTAGAGCATAATGGAAATCATTTGGTGCTAGCAGGCAGCAGCAAACCATTTAATATAATTGTCATGAATCGCTTTTCCGAGCGTCTTGTGGAGTCTTGACATTTGTTTAAAGTGCCTGCTTTTTTACATCGGATGACGTATGGTCGGGGAACTGAATTGTGACCTACGAGAGAAAAAAGTGGGCGTAACAAGTGAAGACTGTGACCTAAATTTCACAGTTAACACTTGGTAAAACCTCTGATAACCTTTCGGGGATTATTGTCGTGACGATATGTTTAGAGAACAGATATAGTTCACTAAAGGCTATACCATGAAAGCAAGATAGAACCGCCTCTTCAGCTAGCAGCTTATGTTTATATTCCTTAGATATTTGTTAAGAGCCAGTTTATATATAGGTATATATTCATTAGAGTCATTTCAAATTTACAGCGCCTACCATTTTAGTAAAAAATTTCATGCTGTTGAATACATGTCAAACATTGACTAATCTTATGTTTTGACAGTTTTTGTTTTTGTTTTTAAAAATAATATTTTATTTTTTTATAGTGTACAAACTCCTAAACCTCGTTTATGGAAGAAAGATCTCATTGTCAACTTCGAAGAGCTTAATCTTTCATTCAAGTTCAATAACTTAGCTGACAGGTACCAGGGTATATACAGGTACAGGTACCAGAATTTTTATTATTTATCAATAACAGATTAAAAAAAGACATTCCTCGGTTGTCCCGATTAATGTCACCAGTTTACAATGATTTTTTATATTGAATAAAGCATATTTACAATGAAAATTTCATGTCAGAGTAACTCATGATCTTTACTAAATCGAATTCTGCCATTTTATTGACAATGCTTTTAATTAAATGGACCGAAAAACATAATTTATATCACTCCAAATTCCAAGAAAATTATGATCTATAAAAAGCGTAATTTTTAACTCACACTCGTGTTTTAATAGCGTCTTTATGTATCAGTTTCATGAACGACTATTTTAAAAGATCCGGCGATCCTGCACGTTACAACGTTTAGCAAAATATTGCAAAATTAAAAATACGGTTCCGTATTTACCAAGAGGGTGCCGAATTTTTTATCAAGCGCGAACGTTTTTTGTAGCCTTTATATTGGTACGAGTATGGTATCTACCTATATAGGTATATTGTTGTTATTTTTTACCATTTTTATAGTGGTACGAAATCCTTCATGCGCAAGTCCGACTCGCCTTTAATCGGTTTATGATGCGTAATTTTCCCTCAAAATAAATGTGTATTTGATAATTTATTATTATTCAAGAATAAAACATGTCAGGATCCGAGGACCGACAAATGTACAACCGTCCATTTGTCAAAAAAAGTATAAACCTACTTCTAGAACGTGTTTCATGTGTACAACGGTAAAGAGATAAATACCATTTTCTATTTTTACTACTTTATCATTGTACCAAGAAAATTAAATACTTACTAGTATGTAGTGCCCTCAGGTATTTGTACCAATAAGAGCAATAATTCAATAAAATTTATATACCAAAACATAACCTTATGGCAATGAAATTAATGAGTTTGGGATTTTATCTTGTACTTGTGCTATAAGTTCTTCCTTTGTGCCAAAGTTCAAGAGTTTAACTGGTAGTGGACTTCTGCCGTGAGTTATCAGCACACTCGTGACGAAACCATGCCGCCAAGCGACGCGCCGTTTAACATCATGGGAGGCCCTAGCGAGCGATTGTTTAGAGGCAGTTCCGCATCAAATAACCGCTTTCGTAGAATTCGCGAAAGTCTCTGAACAGACTGATTAACGCCTTGCCTGCTTCTATTTCCCCGCTTTCGGGACGAGCACGCTTCATCCAAGGTCTTATCTATGCTTTCTATTCTATCAGGCGCAGCAATGGCTAAGAGCAAGCTAAACCACTGTAGAAAGAAAAACATTATTAACAGTAAACACTGCCTATGTTTGGATGAGTGAATCAGCACAAAAATCTGTTATTTGAAATGTTGATGCCGTTTCATTTTATTGAATTGCAGGTTAATTGTGAAATAAACCTGTGAAACAAGTACAAGTGAATTTACTTACGTTGCTTTCCAAGTTTCTTCAAGTGCCGCCAATCGCATGAAGTATAAATTATGTTATCTTATTACATTCTGTTAGAAGATAATGTAATAAAGAACTACGGAGCTGTAGACATTCGTATTTCGTAGTATTGTTGAAGTCTCGTTATCGATAAAACAGCACGAGTAGATGATAGATCGTGGCTCGAATCTATTTCCCGAGCTAAATTTAACTCTCTGAGAAAGAATGTTTCGATGAACTGTGTTTGAGGTACGGAAGTAATTTTATAGCAGCAGAAAAAGAGCGCCCATGAGTATCGAAAGGGGTGGGTATTCTTGAATGTAATCGAGTGAGCGAAACCTCACTCAAGTAGTACGTTCCAACTCCAATCGCGTACATTTTGCACGAGTAAACACAATGATAGACCCAGAGGATGATAGGCAACATAAACTATTAGCACACGCAGTCAAGCCTACAGGAACCCCTAATGGTATTCAGAATGCGTATTTTGCAACGTTGTGAACGAAAAGGTTTATTTTCGGGTAAAATAACCTATAGATTGCTTCCAGCGACGAGTAATTGTTTGAACGACTGGGTCTTTTGGGCTAAAATTGGTCATGCACGTATAAGTTACACTAGAATCCTGCGAAAAATAAGGAAAATCTTTTTTGTTATCACTTTTTGAAAATTTAGTATGCTTTGTCAAATAAATCATACAGTTAATTTGTTAGAATGGGACGGAAAAAAAATTTGTGGTTATTTATTCTTTCTCTCTATTCTATTCGATACTCATCTCTCTACTAGAACTCCAGAAAAGGCAAAATTAAATTCCCATACATTTAGGAATAAAGTTTCAATTGTTATTATGTAAAACGTGCGCCGCGGCTGACCAGCGGGCCTATTATGTAACTTAGTTTCGGTTGCTTTTGCTAAACACTAAAAACATACGTGTAGATAAAAACTGAACTTTTGAAATTGCCTTCAGTGTATATTGAACCATTCACGAACTGTGACGTCACTTTAAGCACGAACGTATCATAAGATAATCGGAATTCGATAGTATATCTATGTTATTGACGTTTGGCAACCAGTTGGCAACCGGCTCAACGATACATAGGAGTAATCTAAGGGTAGATGTTTTTAAACCTACTAAATAATAATAATAATGTAGGGATGTGACGACCCCACCGCCCACTGGTGCGTCTAGATGGCGTTGGGGTGTGTCGACCCCTTCGCCCTCTGGTACGTACAGTGCAAGCAGTCACCGCTGGGCGGCTTGTGGCGAGCCGATGGTGAGTGGCGACACCTCGGACCCTACCTCCAGGGGGAACACACACACATGCACTTACACACACACATGCACTTACACACACATACACACAGCGACACACCTCCCCGCCTCTGCGCTTGCCTTAACCAGCCGGCCAGAGTGGAGTCGCAAGAGCGGAACCTATGCTCCAGGTTGGAAGTGTAAAATGCCATAACGCCGGGGGCACTTGACTGTATAAGGATCTTGCGCCGCGCAGACTCACCTCTCGACAACCTTAGCTGCTTACATAGTGTTGCCCCCTGGCCACCCCATGGTGGCTAGATAGGAGGCCCACAACGGCTATCCTTCTGGGTAGTCATCAAGCAGCAAGCCACCATCTGCCAGACTTAAATTTGTGAGAGATCTTTGAGGCAGATGTCCGTTATCTCACTCCATAGCCCTGTTATCCGGCCCATCTAGCATCCCATCCTCATAGCCTACTCCAAGTCTTCCTTCCTGGCAATAGTTTGGCAACTATGGGGGACTTTCCGTTAATGTATCCCAATGGTACATTGAGGGAGAGGCCTCCATGAATGCGGCCATCTCACATTTAGATGAAATGGTACTAAGGCCTCTTCAATGTTGGCTTCGGCCCCATGAACGCCATTCAAATGACCGGGTTTCTGTGGGCCCGTGACTAAAAAGTGTACCTACATAATAATAATAATATAAGCGGTACTGCTAGATACTGCTCGCATCGTTCGCCGGTTTCTTTCCCTGGGGCTCTGAACCCCGGTCGACTGTGCCTCTGCCGGGGATATACCGTCCCTCTCTCTTAAAATTCTTTTGGCCAAGAGAGAGAGACGAGATCAAAAATTCCCATAATAATAATAATTAAAAAAATCTTTATTTCAGGCCCCCAAGGGCCCATATCATGAATACCTTAAAACTAGGGATACATTTTAAAATCATTATTTTTAACTAAGTAACTAAAACTAACACTTCTAGCCCTTTGTCGGGATTTTATTATATATCGCTTAACGAAATACGATACCCTCAGGCCAGAAGTCAGCACTGAGGAAAACATGAGCATAAGCTGCTGATACACGAAGTTTGAAAGACAAAAAATCTTTTTGCCTTTCAGACTGGAGTGCAACGATCTGTACATTCATGTTTGCCCCAGTACGACCTGCACCCATTTTCTTAATGTGACGGATTAGATCGTCTAGCGTCACACTGGTGTACGCTCTGGAGAGGTATATCTGTACTTTGGGCTCTGCAGCTCTTCAGATCAGACCTAAAGGTCGGCCGTCCCTACAAAGTGGATTGGTTCAACTATATTGAGGTAGGGTTGCTAAAAAGTTGCGAGACACAGTTTTTCCCCTTAATACGGTTGTAAGAAAAGGTGACTCGCAGAATTTTCCCCTGATGGTACCCTTGGGGAAGATTTAGCGTTCAGGTATCGGTTTAAGGTGTTGGACGAATGCCCTTAGCTTTGCTGGTAGCTTGTAGTTTCGTATCTTAGATCGCCAAATAAAAAAAAAGACGTATCATTAATAGCAGTCTTCTTTTGATTTATATTTTAATTGCTATTATTAATATTAGTTTCATATTTTCGCATTTTAACAAATGTAATTTTATTACGTTAAATACATATTTTTGACCAAGCCTTTTTCGTTGCAAACATACGCTGAGATATTTTCGTACGAATCCTCAGAATAGGGGTACTCGTATTGATGGGCATACTCAGTCGTCCAGACGACCTATCGATTCCAAGTTTATGCAGTTTAATAGAAAACGAATGGAAGGACAGATTTATGCTCGGCGATTCTTCTGAAATAGAGATAAAGATTGAAAGTGATCTGAAGCCTGAAAAGTGTTCGCTGTAACGCAACGACACTTTACCTAGCAGAATCTAAATTGATCCTTGTGTTTTTTTTTTACAAAATCTATCTCTTCTGGAAATATATCGTCACCCCATGAATCCAGGTATTTCAGATGGGGTGTCAGAGGTGTTTCCGAGTATGGACTGTGAAGTGCGGGTACGATTATTATGTACCAGCGTGATGGGTGCTGGTAAGACCTATCGCCGTACTTTGGACACAAATATGGACTTAAGAGGATATATCACGCTTGCAAAAGTCACTGCTACTCCATACGGAACGACCCGCAGTGCGAGACGGACGGATTCCTTGAAAAATAGCAAAATGTCAGTATTTTAATATAAAATTAACTAAAATAGTTATCAAAATTTCAAACAAGCAAAATTTAGATATTGTTAAAATTTGTCTAATAAAATATTGTTGAGGTCTGCCTGTTATTCCTATTTGACAGACTATGAAAAAAAGTGTCGAAGAAGACCTCATTTCAATAATTATTTCTACCGAGCGAAAGTTCTGCAATCGCGTTTCTGTACTGAAGAAAACAAGAAAAATGTACCTATCTATATTTATATGCTAATTTACCAAATTAGTAGCTTCTTCTGAAAAGCAGGTGAACAACTTAAGAAAGTGCCGATTTTAGCGAAATAGCCCCTGCACGTGCCTTCCGAAGCACGCAGACGGAACACGAATGTCTCTTTACAGGTTTCAACCAGTGATCTCAGGACAGTGCTCGAGGAGCTAACTTACTTACTAACCACTAGACCACAGAGGCCACGACACTCGTTTTTGTAACTCGCTAAATCGGACCAGTTGTTATTGGAGGCGGTAAAACTCGCTTCTGAAACTCACTAAATTGGACCAGCTGTTATTGGAGGCGGTAAGCTCATTTTTGAAACTGGATAAATCGGACCAGCTGTTATTGGAGACGGTAAACTAGTTTTTGAAACTAGATAAATCGGACCAGCTGTTATTGGAGGTGGTAACTCGTTTTTGAAACTGGATAAATCGGACCAGCTGTTATTGGAGACGGTTAACTCGTTTTTGAAACTGTATAAATCGGACCAACTGTTATTCGAGACGGTAAACTCGTTTTTGAAACTGAATAAATCGGACTAGCTGTTATTGCAGACGGTAAACTCGTTTTTGAAACTGAATAAATCGGACCAGCTGTTATTGGAGGCGGTAAACTCGTTTTTGAAACTGGATAAATCGGAGCAGCTGTTATTGGAGGCGGTAAAACTCACTTTTGAAACCATTGATATAACAAAAGGTAGAGACGGTACGCTCTTATTACGGCAACTGAAAAATGCACGTCTTTTTTAAACACACGCCACCGAACGACAGAGATAGAGCGACAAGCCTCGACAGTAGTGCGAGCGAGACAAGCTACACAAAACAGGCCCGTTGGGCCTCTATTTGCAGTGCCGCGCGCAAGAAACTCGCTAAATCGGACCAGCTGTTCCTAGGACAGATGAACAGGACGGATAGAGCCTACATTCATATTTTGATGGAACCCAAAAAAAACAGAATTGTTTTAATTTTGTTAGTAGGTCAAAAACTGGAACGAAAATAATTAAATGAAGCAATATCCGCCGGATTGCATGCAATTGCACAAACAAATCCAAATAAAATATGGATTGCTGAATACAGTAGGTTCAAACTGTGGGTACGGCAAGATTTTTCAGAAATATTATTAAATAAGAGTTCAGTTTATTAAAAAATTGTAAGATCACCTGATTGACGATTCTCTGGAATGAAATCTATATAATCGTTCGCCCTATATCTAAGTACTTTATTGTACACATAAATATAATATTACATTTTTACTTAGAAATGGGATGTACATAGGCGAGCTTATCTCTAAGCAGAGATTTCTTCCAGCCAACCCCTCTGATAAATAAAAATCATAATAAATGAATAAGTAGGCATACGTGTATACAGAAACTACGCTACATACTATTAATTAAAATAAATATTCTTACATATACTGGGTGTTAAGATAACCTTTTTCCTTAATCAATATGAACAATTTTTACTATGGGACCAATCCTGAAATTAAGAAAACAAAATCAGTTGTTCCATAGAAAAGTTAAATACCTACTCGAATTAAATGTATGAAACAGCTGATTTTGTTTTCGCGATTTCAGGGTTGGCCCCGTAGTAAAAGTTGTTCATATTGATGTGTAGAACACCCCGTTTTAAAGAAAAAGGTTATTATATTAACACCCAATATATACACACAGCATAACTATATTCTATTACACAAGTACATGACATCTTTACATAAATAATAAATAGATAACATATAATATATATATACATACATATACCGTGTACACACCAAATACTATACGTACAAATTTACTAATGGAAGAGAAAGATAGTCCTCCTTAAGTCTTTTTTTTTTATATAGATTATTGGACAGTCACGGATATTCTGGGGAAGTGATTTACTCAATCTGATAGCAACGACGTTAAAGGACTTTCCGAAGGCACATGATTTGTGCATTAAAGTTTTAAGTAGAGAGACAGTACGTGCAAGTACCGACCTGGAGGGAAATTCCTGAAACAAGGTCGAAACGAGATTTCTAAAACTCTACTGAAAAATGTATGGAGTTTGACAGATAAAACGGGATTTTACGGTCGAGAAGGCTTTCAACAGACTGAGAATAACCCCCCTGTTCCTAGAATAATGCATACGTACAGTGGAGCCCGCATCAAGCTATACACATTGAGTATAAACTGACCTCTCAGTGTACGGAAAGCCTATACAATGAGAGGTCAGCTTATACTGAAAGTGTTTAGCTTGATGTGGGCTCCACTGTACAATTCGTTCACGAAGGTAAGAAGGCGAGCGAGAATTACCGAGAATGCTGAAAAGCTGAGTGAGAATATGAAAATCACGATGATGATGGATAGGGGCCATTTAAGCTCTTTGCGGAAAAAGGAGACATGGTCGAAATTACGTAAACCATGTATAAAACGAAAAGCCAGATTTTACAGGCGCTCGAGCTTATTTAGTAACTCCTCGTTGGCATCAAGGTAACTCACATCGGCATAGTCGATCAATGGAAGAAGTAGAGATTGCGCAAGAGAGATTTTAGTTTTAAAATAAAGGAAGGTCTGGAGGCGCTTTAAAGAAATTGCTCTATCCACCCTTTTGCTGATCTCATTGACTCGAGGAGCCCACGAAATGTAGCTGTCAAAAATAACTCCTAGATTCTTAGCAGTATTAGAAAACACAATATGTACCCCATTATAAACAACAGCTAGTAAAGTATGGTCACTCAATTTCTTTATTGGCTACCAAGTGCCATGGCTTGCGATTTGTTTGGGTTAACAAGTCCAAAATATTGAGCCTATTTCGCTTGATCCACGTGAGAATTGCAATAGAGCTGCAAATCGTCTGCACAAAGATGTTAGTGTGAACATGAAGTGTCGGTGATTGAGTTGATAAAAACCTTCCTTGAGGAACGCCAGCTATGAGCTCACACCACCCCGATGTTAGATCATCAGAGCATATGCACTCCTGACAACCATGAAAATAGTTAACAAACAATTCTAATACTAGAAGAGATACGTTAAGATGGCTAAGCATTCCTAACAGTACGTCAAAATTGACACAGTTAAACACACTCCATCCATCCATCAGCCTGTTTCGTCCTCTTCTGGACATAGGCATTTCCAGGATTTCGCCACTCTTGGCGGTCCTCCTGGAAGAAATGCCCATACTCACACACGCTGGGCAGGCGGGTTGGTATGCGCGGTGCCGAAACCCTTGCACCAGTGACGCCGCTGTCCGTCACTAGTCTGTTCTATATAAGGCCCGGCAATTGGGGATGGATATACCGCCATCCATCGGTCCCAGGCAATGGTGGGCCGCCTGATTTTGCCTGAAAGCTGTTCTCTTACTCTCCCCCGAATAACTTCGGGAGGATTTGCGAGTAAGATAGTGGTACCTCCACAGTCGAGCCCAGCATCAGCTCTACCACTTTGATTGAAATTGGTTTAATAATGGTTTGAGAATGCTTAATGGCGCAACCAGGGTCGATACATATATACGTATGTATATAGAGTTCTGCCTGTTCTGAAACTAAAGTTAACACAACTTTCCTTCGCCCTATAAGAAAGCAGTTCGTAATGGCGCAACCAGGGTGAACCAACCTAGGTAAACGTACGTATATAGAGGTCTGTGTGTTCCGGAACTAAAGTTAACACAACGAACACGGCCAGGGTTCCTGCCACAATAACATTAAATCACAATTTGAGCACAACTATTACCCTTTCGTTCCGACAACCATTCTTCAACATGTGACGAAATGGCGACAGAAAGGCAATTTACGAACATAAACATCAAATACTGCGTAGCTGACAGCAAATTAGCTGGCAACTATTGAACTTAAATTATATCCCACAGAATAAACGCGTTATGCTGTTGTCTCCGAAGAAGCTGCACGATTACAGTGAAACTAGTTAAGTGAAATCTGAGTAATATATCGTGAGTAGCCGTTTATAATTAACTAGCTGTTGCCCGCGGCTCCGCCCGCGTGTCATTCGGTTTAACGACATGTTTTTTTTTTTCGGGATAAAAAGTAGCCTATTTGTTGGGGTGGGGTATAAGCTATATCCATTCTAAATTTCATCTAAATCCATCCAGCCGTTTCAGCGTGAAAGAGTAACAAACATACACACACACACACACACACACACACACACACAACTTTCGCATTTATAATATTAGTGTGATAATGCAATATTGCAGATCTAATTCTGCTGTGATTTTGTATGATAAAGCCAAATTTATACCGGAGACACGGCGGGTGGTCAGAAACAAGGTTCAACGACCGTCCCTTAAAAAACTCGAAATAATATTTAGGCTTCCTATATTACGTGACTTGAGGCGTTTTTTGGTTCGACTGTTTCATTAAATGTTTCACTTTAATTCATAAATAACCCTATTTCTTTTTATTGATTAGAAACGGCTAGTCATATTTTGCCTGACTGGTTTCACTGTATTCGTACAGTTTCTTCGGAGGCAAACATGGTTACACGGCGTTCCTCGTTTGACACATCAAAACAAATATACACCATGCGTTAATGAAGGCAGGTAAATAAGCTTTCAAGGACTATCACCAAAACTAATTATCATCCACTGTTGGACACAAAGCGGACAAAATGGACAGAAAATCAAAAAGCGGATGAACTATGAGAGTGGTAAATTTCTAGTGCTTTTTAGGGTACGGAAACCATATTACCAAAGTTTTTACGCGTGTCCGCCGTTCGTGAGCAGCATTTCTAAAAGCTACTAGTCCGATTAACCTGAAAGGTACCCTCGGCCCCACTTTTGCTTTTAATACAATCGTATTTTTTCCCAATACTGTGGAACCAGTAGATTGAGTGGTTTATGACGTGCAGTTAAATTACTTTCTTGGAAATTGTGTAGATTTTCTGATTTTGTAGTCGGATTTTACATAAAATAAAAAATAACTTTTTCTTGACGACTTTATCCTATTTGGTTTTATTCCACAGAGGAAATGAGGTCATAATAAAAGAAAAAATACTTTTCGGTGACGAAAAGATGGCAATACAAAAAACTTTTGTTTTGTTTTACCCATCCATCAATAAAAAATAAAAAACTTTTTCTTGTAATTCATTTTTTTTCATTTTACTTTTAATATTTTCTGTTTTTTAATAATTACACATTTATTTAGTTTCAGCTTAAACAAAAAGTGTTATTTTTTTAAATTATATATGTAACTCGTGAGCCTTAAAAAGGGTTAAATCGTTAAATTCCGTTAAATAATAGAAACACATCTTTTATTCACCGCATTTATTTCAATCTTTGCAGTGCAACAAGTGCCATCGAGATAAAAAAGGCCAATAGGAAGTCATCAATAAAACGACTCCTCCATTTTGTCAGACGTCATAATGCTCCGACATGTGACGAAGTATCGACAGAAAGCTCTAAAAGGTTATTTACGAGCTCCGACCACCAGACCAAGCGTGACTGGCCGCCCTTTCCCTTCGCATCCCTGTAACGTCGCGGACGAAGACTGAGTTATGCGCCACAAAATATATACATACAGAAGGCCAACTCCATTCAACCAGTTATTCCGGGCGCACGCACACATAGAGGCGTACGTATGACGATCTCGGTAGGATTCGGTCGAATGCCAGAGCACAAGTCTAACGAGATCGTACGGAATTATTGTTTGTATAGAGCAGGCCTTCTGTATGTATTTATTATGTGGTTATGCAGCCGGATGATAGTCTTACGTAATAATAATGCAATTAATCTGTTAAATTCTAATTGTAGCAACAATAATTTGGCTAAGTGCGAGTCGGACTCTAGCACAAAGGGTTCCATACCTCCCCACTCGTCCCCATAATACGACTGTTAACCCTAAAAACATTCATGGTGAATAACAAGAATATACATTTCAAAGCAACATCAAGACTACAAAAACCAAGCTGTTTAAATTGTAGCGCCTGACAAAAAATTTGGCACCGTCTGCGTACGGAACCCTACCTTTTATATATTTTTTTACTTTAGAGTGTGTACTACAATTTGGCTAAATTTAAAACTTGTAAGTATTGCCGTCTTTAAGTAAGAGCAAAAACCTATAACGATTAAATAATTCAACTTTTTCGACGTTTATTGTATGCACTTAAATTAACATTTTTTTAATATTTTATTATTTGTCGTGGTAGAGGCCATAGTAACACATATTCTGTGAAAATTTCCCCTTTCTACCTATTACGGTTGAGGCTACAGAGATGTGGGACAGACGGACAGACAACGGAGGTGATAAGGTCCCGCTTGGTAACCTTCGGGTATGGAAACCTAAAATTTGTTAAACAATAGATAGCAGGCAGATTCCTGGCTCTTCATCCATTTTACGGGTTAAGATAATAATAAAATATTACATAATATGCATTCTTTCATAGAGAAGCTAATCTCAGCGCGATTGTTGCGCAAAGAATAGGCACTGGTTGAGCATTCTTATTGATGAAACCTATAGGACGGTAAACATAATATCTACTGGGTCTGTGTGAAACACGAAACACAAGAAAAGAAACATTAGTACATTACGATACGAGAGCGATGAAACGTTTTCTGACGAGTGTGAGTTTGCGGCACGAGCCGAAGGTGAGCTGCGCTTGCGTAAAGTCGGCATTTTCCGCACTTTTGCTATAAAATATTATACGATACTCGTGCGAGAAACTTTTTCTCGACTCGTGTGATTGCAGCACTCACCTTCGGCTCGTGCCGCAAACTCACACTCGTCAGAAAACGTTTCATCGCTCTCGTATCGTAGTGTACTATTATTGTAAAAAGTTGAAATGTCAAGCTAAGTGGGATCAAGCAAAGTTCAACCTAATTATAAAATTGGGTCCATCGTAACACAAAATGTAACAATTTCATGTCTGTCTACGTGCAAGTTTTTAACTTGTAATACAAGTATTGCTTTTTTTAAAGACTTAACCACAATTTACGTTTTTAAATTGGGCTCAAACTATGGACAGCACCTATTTTAACCAAGATGCATTATTTTTCAACTGCTATTTTTTTATTGCAACGAAGTTCGCTAAAAAGTATCCAAAAATTTAAATAGTGTTAAAGCAGTCAGTTTCACCAGTCTCTCACATATTTCTATAAATAATACGCATACAGACGATCATATTTTGAAGGCAGGATATTGTTTAATTTCCGCAAGTGCGCCATGCGGGTTCGTAACACTCACTATAGGTACAAACACACTAAAACAGACACGTTTATGTAAGCCTCCAAACATATGAAAATTGTGATCTTGTCGATGACAAATTGATTTACGTATTTACTGAACATTGAGATGATAAAGCAAAATATTTGTATTCAAAACAACAAATATTATGCCCGATGAAAACAAGTTATGTATCGATTTTAGTTTTGCTTCGACAAACATTTAAGATATAATAAACTTGATGCTATTAAAATTGTTTTCTTAGAATATAAAATCTAATCCAAGAAATATATAGGATAACCCAGCGATGGGTAACCAGGCGAGCCGTTCGAAGCTGGCATCGTAATAAAACATCCAACTCCAATTTTGTCAGTCATTTAATAAGTTAAAATCATTCGATTGCCATAAAGAAAAACTTTAAAACTATCCATATGTGTAAGAAAAGCAGAAAACTTATCGTTTTAGAAGCATTGGAGATAAAGTACGTTATAAAGAACAACATAAAATTCTAAATGAACATTTTGATGTACAGAAATCACCGCTACTTTATTATTTTAATTACTTATCCTTTTCACTTTAATTGTGAATACAATTTTAAATTGACATTTAAATTTGGTTTGACATTAATTATACTAATTATTCTAATTTAATAAGCATGGATTTGTTTAAAAATTACATAAATTCCCCATTTTTCGGGAATTTTTTACTATGACATCACTGAAGACCCACCAATATTTATATTTTCGTTTCGACATAATCATTGTGCACATCTTTAATGCCTCGTCATATTGATAGTTTAATTTCCTGAATCCCTTGAGAATGGTGTATTAACCGAAATCGGTAGGTATTCAAATTTTAAAACAAAACTAGTGAAACAAGTACAAGTGTTTTTTTTTAATTCGATTTGATTTTTCCTTTGAGCATTTCACGATATTCCCTATAGCTTCAAAGTTGGCCAGCCACGCCCCCCTGTATATAGCACGCGGCTTGCGTCAATAAGGTGTTAAAAAGCCAGACTGTGCTGGTGGATGCTGTAACAAGCCACACAGATTTTTAGTTACGTATCCCGCAGACATTTTCGCGATTTTCTATGATTTTTATACTCCACGCAATAAAATTGTATAAAGCCCCGAGCAGGAGCGCGCAAAAAATCTGTCTATGCAAGAATTGATATAGTTATATATATTAAACTAATATAAAAAAACTATTAACTTAAAAACAATTTACTTATGGTATCATATTCCGATAGAGTTATATTAAAATTGTCTGAAACTTGATAATTACCAATGCAATAAAATATATATATACCTATATAGTAAAAAAATAAAAATAAAACAATACATATGAGTGTATTTATCTATAAATTTAATAATTTTATAGCTAATATTATGGGGTTTGCAGGCATCACGTGCATTAACGTATATGTGGTGACCAGATCATAGAATTGAACATTTCATGAAGTGGTCGACCATTTCAAGAAATAGTCGCATTTCATGAAATATTACATTGTTTGTTGCCCATTTCATGATATGGATTGACCAAATCAATGAATAGAGATCGTTTGACGATATAATCAACTAACACAAGACCATTTCACGATCTGGTCAAACATCGTATGATCATATCGTAAAATAGTGATATTTATTCACCACTGGCGGCGCTGATGGCGCATTGTTATTGTTTGTGCGATGCGATTTATAGTTTTTCCGTGGCCAAAGTAGGTACGACGACGAGCGAAGCGAGAAGGAGCGTGTTAGGTTGCTTGTGAATATAAATTGTATATTAATTTTCCGTGTCATCATGTAATGTATGTCGTGACCAGATCATATAATTGAACATTTCATGAAATTATTGCATTTCGTCGAAAAACGTCGCTGACCAAATCGTTAAACGTTGAATATTTAATGATCTGGTCAGTGACAGTTGACTATTTCATGAAATGCGATCATTTCATGAAATGTTCAATTCTATGATCTGGTCACGACATATACATTACATGATGACACGGAAAATTAATATACAAGAACAAATCATGCTTCCGTAATACCGAATCGCCCTTCCAAAACAGATGTACGATAACGACCCTTATCAATATTGTAAAAGCTAGCTGTTCACCTGACAGAAACAAGAGAATCGAGGATCAACGATTTTAAATACAGAAAGCATATTATGTACGTGATTTGATCATAATATTTTTCATTTTTTATTCAGGGGAGGGGTTTTGTTAATTACTTCCCAGGCCTAAGTAATCGGTCGCAGCCTTTTCAGCTGCGGAAAAAGACACACCAAATCCATAAACAAACGTATCGTATCGATACAAACTCTCAAACATGTCTGAGTATGGATTTTAAATTTAACATCTTCTTTTGAGCGACAATTTTCTTGTCTCACCGTGATATGTGGTGACCCTTATCACCGTACTCCGGACAGAAATACAAGCTTTTTAGTGCGTGCAGGTTCACTTCACAGTACTTTCCTTCGCGTTTTACCAAGTATTCACTACAGAAATACTATGCACATAAATTCTGAAAAATGTATTGATGTAGATAGCTCGGTAGTATTCTAACCCCCGGTTCTTGACTCTTGCCACTTGAGTCCCTGTTATGAGTTCTCTTACAAATACACATTTACCATAGATACAAAATTAACCTGTTAATAGAAGTAATTTATTTGTCGTAATTAAATTCACTTGTACTTGTTTCACTGGTATTATTTTAAAATTTTCACTTTAATCCCGACCGGTTTCAGCTAATACACCATTCTCAAGGGATTCAAGAATTAAGGAAGTTAAATATGACGAGCCATGAAATATGTACACAATCATCAGTTTTTAATGATTTCCAAGTTTCACCATGTGCCGACAATCGCAAGTATAAATTGTTTAATTTATTTAATATTATCATTTTGTATCAAAATAAAAAGTATACCTATATTTGAGTAAAAACTAAAAATAAAAAGTGTATTGGAGTAAAAGATTTAGAACTTAAGTCCTGTTCATTTTATTTTTTCATTGTATCAATTTATACAGCTTCCAAAAAATAAATTGTAGGGATTAAAGTTCCCAAAATCCTTTATAAATATTCAAGTACGAAACATGTACAAAAAAACGCACCGAGCCGAAACTAAACAAATTGAAAACCGTGATATTTCCGGTATTTTTCCGGTAGCGCCCACACTGGACTGAAAAATTCGACTATTGAAACTGTACTACCAAATAATATTTTATGACAAGAAAAATAAAGCTCAAAATGGAACGACACATTTCACTTAAGATGTAGTGAAAAAGGCTACATTTTTGCCAAAGCAACGAAGCGTAGAACAAATGCGAAGTTCTTTCAAGACAAATTATTGCTATTGAAAACTTGTGAGAATTGTGAATCACTGTCCAATATACATACACGTACGAAGATTAAGAAATTGTCAACCACTATGATATAAAATATCGGATAACATAAACTACTCGTACTAAAAACAAAAACAATACGGTAATTTTTTTCAGCACTAATCAACAAGATTAATAGCTCGCACACAAAGTTTTAAGAAAATCATCTGTAAATATGTGAACATTTTTCTTTAAAACAAGTTAACGCTGCAAGTGTTTTATTACAAGGTTTCATTGTCACTGGAGGACTGGGCGATAAAAGTAAATGCATGTCTCTCTAGATTTAACAGGATTATATTCTCGTTTACTAGAATAACATGAAAAGCGACTTATATAACACAAGCTTTGCTTTCTGTTGAGAATTGTCGTTTCTTTCGAAACAATTCGGGAGAAAATTTTAGACATACTTACTACAAATCATTATCTCTACTTTTTAAATCTTTATGGGCTTACGCTTTTTTTTAATCCGCCTGATGCAAAGCATCGACAAGACCTAGGATGAAGCGCGCTCGCCCAGAATCAGTATTTCTAGGGAGTTCATGGTAATTTCAAGGCACATTTTTGAGCTGTAATTTGACTGAATTAAAAAAAAAATAGTTTGATTTAAGAGCATTTAAAAGACTTGCTCATTTTAGTTGGTATGCCCTTCAGAATAGCAAAATAGCGCTGTTGCTTAAAATTACGTTTTTTAGTAAGTTTCTTGGATTAAAATTAAAACCTTCAAAATCAGCTTTATTAAGTACGTATTACGTACATACTAGGGTAGGGATGACGATTTTAAATCGATTTAATCGAAGTTCGATTAATGGGAACCTAGAAAATCGATCTAAAATCTAAAAAAAAAAAAATTGTTGGAATGTGCTCTATTAGGGATGATCTATCATCCGTTAACTTTTTTCACTTTGAATTGTAGGACCTTATTATGTATTTTTATTTATTTTTTTAATGTTTTGTCGAAGCGATTCGATCTTTGAATCGATTCATACAACTGCAGAATCGTGGAAACGATTTTTTTGAGGTTTCACGGAAAATTTTGCCTACAATTTTGCCTTTTGCGAGTACCTACATTAAATTACGTTTCCGGCAAGTATTTGATTTTAAAATCCAAAATTATTATTTATTAAGTGCCTTACATTTGAAGATAGGGAGTCGGAGTGGGTAATTGAGACAGAAATATTGGTATCGATTCGATGTAACACGACTTGACTTATTTGACAGGACTTAACTTTATAAAAGCGTTCGCTCGTTTTATTTCTGTATCGAAAAGACAAGCACGGGACGCTTAAAATAAGGTTAGTCCTTTCAAATAAGTTAATCGTGTTACACCGAATCGACACCATTGTAACTTAATATTAACATAATATTAATTGAATAAAAATTGTATTTCGTATTTGTATTATTTATGTGCATTTTAAGTTACTTTGGCAATAAAACTAACAAATATTTTAATTAATGTTTTATTTATAAGAAAACAACTAACTTTACTCACAATAAACTCAGGAAAAATTAACGCTTGTAAAATTTTTCCTAGATTACCATGAATTAACGCTAAATGTGTGAATTTCTGTTCCGATTTTGAATCGATTTTTATGAATCGATCTTTTTTGTACCGATGTTCTTTGGATGATATTTTCACCACGATTCGAAATCGATCTCAAAATCGATCTTTTTTAGAAAGAATCGACACCCCTGAGTTCAGCAAAAATCTACGGCAGTCGGTAAAGGACGAATTACTGATACTACGCAACTGTTAATAACTACTCCCCGGTACGGCTTACTCATGACGTCGTTCCGGAGCCCGACGAGTTGCTTGGTGCCGTGGGTTCGTCATTAGGGTGGTGACTAGCCACGGTCGAAGCCTGCCACATTTAATTATGTGACCAGCATAGCTAGCACAGTTAATACTGTATCGACTGTCATCTTTTTCTAAACCTCTATCGTAAACCATGATTGTTTCCACTTAGCTAACATTGTACTTGGGAAATAACGAGATAGAGATGCTGATACAGTCTGTATCTACTTTATCGCGTTCACAGAACTGTTTGTCGATGAATCGAAAGAAAAATCGATTTTTTGAATGAACGAAACCTCTTCCTTATAAACGACTAATTTAAAGAGTCTTTGTTGCCCTTTGGAAGGCATGTAAAAATGAGAGTTTTGGAAATGGCAGGACAGCATCAATAATCCGGTGTAATTTTTGTTAGAAGTGACTAAACAGCCGTTAGCGGCTCCCTTAGTTTTAATTATATTCGACCGCTAGGGATAGGTTGCGCGCGTGCGACGACGAGAGAAGCGATGAGGAGCGGTTAGATTGACATGTAAGTATATATAAGGGAGCCGAGCGAAGCGGAGCGGAGCAAGGCGACCCCCGTAGTTTTTAAGAGAATTCACGACAAGCAGAAAACATCATTTCCCGAGCATTTTCCCATGACTTACGGTTCAATAATTCATTAAATTAAAGGACCGCTTCCCTTTCCGAACCCTAAATTGCAAATTGAACTGTATTAGTTCGTGCTAAGTAAGATATTCCAACAGCTAAATGATGACTCACGGTCCAATAATTTTAAAAGGGCCGCTAGCGAACCTTTAGTCACTTCCATTCTTGTTTACTTTTCAATTTTCATGCATTATAACCTCTCAAAAAAGTAAATGTGAAATGAAAGATATTTAATGGTAGGTACCATTAAATATCTTTGGTGAAAGTCATTTTAATATTCTTATTATTTGACTATTT
Organism: Ypsolopha scabrella; assembly: GCA_910592155.1. Taxonomy (NCBI): domain Eukaryota; kingdom Metazoa; phylum Arthropoda; class Insecta; order Lepidoptera; family Ypsolophidae; genus Ypsolopha; species Ypsolopha scabrella. Next base: position 7,087,320 of record OU342968.1, on the reverse strand, counting down.
CTCAAGTGTAAAGTTGAATTTTTCGAATAGGTATATAATATCGAAAACTTAGATTCTAAGATCGAATAATAGCGAGTCGGGTCGGTTTAAGAAAAAGAAATAGGTACATACACGAATTTATTTTATAGATCCAGAAAGAGAATCACGGAGGCCCAACAAAGAATTTTGGTAGATTTACATATAGCTTAAAATAAAAATGAGTTGCTTTAGTCGCACAACATTATAAGGCCTAGCCATTTTGTGGACCGCTTCCCTTTCCGAACCCTAAATTGCAAATTGAACTGTATTAGTTCGTGCTAAGTAAGATATTCCAACAGCTAAATGATGACTCACGGTCCAATAATTTTAAAAGGGCCGCTAGCGAACCTTTAGTCACTTCCATTCTTGTTTACTTTTCAATTTTCATGCATTATAACCTCTCAAAAAAGTAAATGTGAAATGAAAGATATTTAATGGTAGGTACCATTAAATATCTTTGGTGAAAGTCATTTTAATATTCTTATTATTTGACTATTTCTCAAGTGTAAAGTTGAATTTTTCGAATAGGTATATAATATCGAAAACTTAGATTCTAAGATCGAATAATAGCGAGTCGGGTCGGTTTAAGAAAAAGAAATAGGTACATACACGAATTTATTTTATAGATCCAGAAAGAGAATCACGGAGGCCCAACAAAGAATTTTGGTAGATTTACATATAGCTTAAAATAAAAATGAGTTGCTTTAGTCGCACAACATTATAAGGCCTAGCCATTTTGTGGTTTTTGGTCTGTTAATCGGTTAGTCGATCAAAACTCCACAAAGTATGATATATTATAATCCACACATTTTCCACAACAAAACAATATTCACGCTCTATCGAACTCTATCACCACCTCCTTGGGTCGGTGATACAGCTTTCCTCCAAAAACGTCAAAAAGTAGAAAGAAAAGTGTGGCAATGTTAGCTAAAGAAGAAAGAAAAAATTAAAAAAAGAAAAAGGTTTCTTTCGATCTGTCAAAATAGAAAGGCTTGCTTATTTCTTGGTACAATGTTAGCTAAATAGAAAGGACGATAAGATTGGCTGCCATCTTGGAATAACTGTCAAAATCGAAGAGATACAGGCTCTATCGAGCTCATATCGACTGCTATGCTAGCTACGCAGATCGTCGATCGACTCGATATGACAAACTAAAGACTAAACAACGCGGGCGAAGCCGCAGGCAAAAGCTAGTTACATATATCCCTTTCAAATATTACCCTTTAGAGGAATGTAATTCGTGAAACAAAATTAAATCTATGGTTCCTGGCATTTAATTGTACCCGTAAATCTTCAAATTATATCTTTCCTTTTCTCTGAGATTTCTATCGGGAAAAGTTATTCGGAACACGTTTCAAACACAAAGAGAAGTAGAATTTCAATTACTAAGACTAATTGCCCTTATTCAATAATGTTTGTTTTGGGGTTCGTACTGGAAATATAATCCTCAATATGTAATATAATATATTTATTTATTATCCCGACCAACTTTCGTGTAGTAATCTGATCACTAACCTTTCAAAACTTGTGAGTTAAGCTTGTGTCATATCATAAAAGTAACAAAATATTTAGTTTTATGTATTCTAACAGCTTTGCCGCGGGGATAATAAGCAATATTAATTAAAGTAGTATTATAATTGTCATTACTTATTATCATTATTTATTTATTAGTATTATTATTACTCGGATTTCTAAAGATCGGGGGCTACGGAATATATTATATTATGTACTAGCTTTTGCCCGCGTGTTATTTGGTTTAACGACATGCTTTTTTCCGGGATAAAAAGTAGCCTATGTGTTAAGTTAGGGTATAAGCTATATCCATTCTAAATTTCATCCAAATCCGTCCAGCCGTTTCAGCGTGAAAGAGTAACAAACATACACACCCACACACAAACTTTCGCATTTATAATATTAGTGTGAAGTGTGATTTTAGTACCGATGATACATGTATTTCATTCGCGAGCGAGGTAGGTAAAAGACAGTATTATAATAACTGTATTAAAGCACAAAAGAATTAACAAACCTGGGGTTAATATATCACAGGCAACATTACAAGCAGATTAAAATCTACCGCCGTAGCCCTGCGTATGAAAAATGGTTCGCTAGTTCAAGTTTAAAACTAATTTCATATTTTGCAAAGGCTTTGCGCCGAAAATTTAAATTTGAATGCAGGTTTAGTTTAGAATCTACAAACACCTGAAACCGTGCCATCTTTGGGCTTGAACTAACTTTTTATGGCTAACTCTTGTCCCATAAAAAACGTAGATTCTTACAAATTTGGCAACCATTATTTAGCATCCATATCAACTAGTACTTATTCCGGATTTCAATCCGCTCGTCGATAAAATTAATAATTATTTAAAATATGACGCGAATAAAAGCTGCGTTTCATTTTTTATTTTAAAATGACCCATGTTGTTAAGAAAATATTTTTCTTGACATTTTAACAATAATAAATAATAAATCTTGCTCATTCTTTCGTCCAGCATCTGTGTAAATTTGCTTGTAAATTATAATTAATTAAGTAACATCAGTCTATTTACACTTTATATATGTCTGACTCGATTTCATCACAGATGACGCCAGAGATGATGAGATGATGATAAAATATATTTAAAAATAAACTTTATTTACGGACAAATGAGCCTCATCGCTGCCGTTGTGGTAAAGCAGTCGATCAGCTTGGTCATCATGGCCTTTCGTGCCAGTACAGTGCTGGTCGCTTGCCGCGTCCTGCCGCTCTTAATGACGTCATCCGTAGGGCCTTAGCCAGTGCCAGTGTTCCGGCCATTTTGGAACCAAATGGCGTCATACGTGAAGACGGCAAAAGGCCCGACGGAATGACGATCATACCATGGAAGCATGGTAGGTCGCTGGTATGGGACGCTACATGTGTCGACACGATGGCAGCGTCTCATCTCCAAGCGACCTCAGTCAGAGCGGGCGCGGCTGCGGCATCTGCAGAGGGCTCCAAGAGGCGCAAATATGCGGCCTTAGGAGAGGGCTACATGTTTGTGCCCTTCGGCGTAGAGACTCTCGGGCCATGGGGACCAGAAGCGCGACAACTCTTTAAGGAGATCTCGTCGCGCCTGATCGACGCTTCAGGTAACCAAAGGGCTGGGGCATATTTTGGTCAGCGGATTAGCCTCGCGATCCAGCGAGGCAATGCCACCAGCCTTTTGGGTACCTTGCCCAACGACGGTAGCGATCTGGCCAGCATATTTTATTTATTCCATTAAATAGGTGTCCAAAATTTCCCTTTCTTTTATTTATTTGTATAATATTTAAATTGCTAGGTAATTTTAATTTTTAATTAGTTTAGTTTTGATGTAAATTGTTATTATAGTTATTAAAAAATAAACTTTTCAATTTCTTAGTAAATAAATGTCATTACAAAATTAACGATTTTTTAAGTGATGATTCAATGTAATTAATAAATTCTAATTCAATTAATTTTATACATTATGTTTTCTTATTTTATTTATAGTATATATACCTACTTGATTAAGAATGAGACTTGTACATAGTTTTGAATTATTTTTGTTACCATTTTTTACATTTTCATACGCTTTCGGACAGATTGTAGAGAACTAAAATATGTAACACCAATTGCATTACCTACTTTAATGAATAAACGTATCTTGTATCCATTTATTACACGCGCATATGTATTCTATCTGGATCTACTGTACGGTGTTACGCCTTATTTGGTTTGAATTAGGTTTAAAACAATATAAATATATAGACAATATACTCGTAAATCTACTACGCCAATGATAAACAACATCGAACCTTATAATTTATTAAACCGTAAACCAAAAGCTGAACGACGAAAGTTCACCGACAAGAAACTTATCCACGTCGCCAACGGCGATAGTAAACTGGATGCTATTATTAAAATATGGATAACATCGATCAAGCCGGGCTTATGAACTTAAAAAAACATCAATCTGTGAAGTTCCCGAGGGACCTATAAAGTTACTCAGAACTCTCCGTTGTAATCTCCATCGTCGGGAAGTTCACAACTAATATGCGATTAAGTTATTAAGTTATTAAAGAGAGTCGCGGCTGTCAGCTTACGAGTATCGAACAATTTATGAAATTTTTATTCTTTTGAAGTAGAAAATATACATTTAAACATGAAAATTCGACACCTCAGAAGTGCGTTCATTAAAGAACCTTAGGGTGGGTAGGAACACTGGGGTTACAACACTGAATTATTGAACGGGTTTGGCCGAGTTGCTACACTCCAAACGTCATTTCACATATTTCCAATAGATTTCGTCTTGATTTATATCGTCATTTTGACGTCTCTATACGAAACTTTCGAACCCTGCTCAGAGTTGGTGTTGATAAATTCGACACCGGTGTAGCGACACTGCTATTTTTGAACGGTCGGTGTTGCGACCCGTGTTGATTTTTGAACGGGTTAGTGTAGCAACGCGGGTAGGAAACCCAACCTAGTGTGAGTTTTTGAACGACTATCTGAAGAGTCCTTCAAGTGCCACAGCATTACAATCTTAGAACACGGAACTGTGTAGCTGAGTCACTTGTAGGCTTCATCTAAGGTGTCCAATTTCACAAAATAAGTCTCGGTTACTCGAAAACTATCGTTTTACCGACAGGTTACCGAGACTTATTAATTTAATAGGCTAGTCATGAGCTGGCCTATCACTATCAGCTCTCCAAGGACTGACGTTGACTTTTGGGACCTGCATATTTCATTTCATTTCAAGACTTGGGTCTTAACAAATCCTTCCACTTCAAGTGGTGGTAGGCTACGACTGTGGCTTGTCAAACTCTCATGGCGAAACATTATATTTGTAAGTACCAGTGGCGAAGGGTCCATATAATATAACACGATTCCCATCGGCTTGTTTAGGAAATGGCTTACATACTACATTTCTTTATTCCGTGCTCTTTGGTTTGTCAAACATTTCCATAAATCTCAATACGACAAATACACTTTGCTGACAGGGAGTTGCAAAGTACAGTATTTTTTATGTTTTGCTTAATTGCTTTGCTGAGTAAGGCGATGTTTTTGTCCGGCTTCCCTTTTTAAAATGTTCACCCTTTGCCACTGGTAAGTACCTATATAGAAGGTGGGATTTGCTTTAATATAGAACAGAGGCAGAAGGCCTCTTAGACAGGGCAGTTTCCTGAAATATTTTTTTTAAATATAATAATGTTCAAAAGAAAACTATACTTGAGTTATGCTAGGGGAAGAATTACATATGAACAAAGAGTTCCGGACAGCATAACAGTAAAATAAATGAAAATAACCTTTTTGCAATAAGTATTACAGTCGCATTCATTTCATATTCCATTAACAGTGTATATTTTATCTTATAAAGCCATACAGAGAATTCCGCAGCCACTAGCTGTGTAACAAACGTTCCAAGAATGCAATATGTAAATTCATTTGCAACCGCGGCTGTCCAGGAATTTGAAACCTCATAATGCGTGTTATACGCTCGCGTCATAGTGTCGAAACGCAAAATTCTATACCTGTATAATATTTTAGCGTTGTATTTTTTAGACTATCAACTGATCTAGTAAGGAAGCTGAATTTCTTTCTTCTTATGACTAATATTGACTTTGTACCTAGGTACGTCCGACGTCCGTCGCCCAGGAAAAGCGAGTTTGAAAGGACTTTTCAAAATCGTTTTAGTAGTTTACCCGCTTGAATTTAATTAATATCTGTGTGCGCGAATAGCTTCTTCCCAGGGAATAGACAATAGCCTATGTCCAAGTGAAAAGTCTTCTATTAATTACAATAGAGGAAGAATTTTCAAAATTGGTTCAGTAATTTCAGAGATTACCCGCGCAAATTTAATAAATGGCTATTTTTTTAGAGAACTGCCCGTCTCCAGGGAACTGAGTATAGCCTATGTTATTAAGTGATAGTGCAGCTTTCTATTAGTGAAAAAATTTTTAGAATTGGTTCCGTAGTTCCAGGGATTATCCCTTATATACGAACAAACAAACACATTTTACTTCTTTATCACACTAATATTATAAATGCGAAAGTTTGTGTGTATGAGGGTGTGTGAGGGTGTGTGTGTGTGTGTGTGTGTGTGTGTGTGTGTGTGTGTGTGTGTGTGTGTATGTTTGTTACTCTTTAACGCTGAAACGGCTGAACGGATTTGGGTGAAATTTAGAATGAATTTAAGCTAAATTATACCTTAACTTAACACATAGGCTACTTTTTATCCCGGAAAAAAGCATGTCGTTAAACCGAATAACACGCGGGCGGAGCCGCGGGCAAAAGCTAGTATAATAATAACAAAATTTTTTATTGCAAATTAAAATCAGTTTAGAGGCGAACTTAATGCTAAAAAGCATTATCTTCCAGTTAACCTAGGGGTTGAGGATAGTTTAGGGTAGTGCCAGGAATATAATTATAATTAGGAGAAAGCACTCCAAACAATGAAGACAATTTAAAACGTGGGAAGGGGATTTATACAAAATAAACATATTAAGATATAAATATACATGAAAATAAAATATCCTAATACTTATATATTACATAATAAAATAAACCAATAAATATTGGACGTTATTCTGAGAATGACTCGGGAACGACAGAACAGAGCTGGTTACATTTTTAACATTGTATAAGAGTGTAACTGTTACTAACTTGGTTGCTACTAAATAGTCACAAAGAAACAATACATCTGTGTCAAATGAAATGATGATACAATTTCGATATTCATCAAAATCGGCCCCAGGACTACTCTCGCTAATCCCTATAAATTTGGATTTGACCATCCACGCCCACTTGGAAAACCGATCCTGTATGTGCTCGCCTTTAAACAATTTCACCCAGTAGTCAGTAGAGTGGAAACAAACCACAATCGTACAGGAAATCTGTTACTGGTTTAGATAAATTATTCCCGACTTCATATTATTGCGTGACTTGATAAACAACCTACAATAGCTGCCACTAAATTAAAATTTGCAGAATAAACTTATTTTGTCAGTAAGCAAATGAACAAATTTGTAATTCAAATTTTAATAGAATTACAGGTAAATTTATATGCGAAAATTAGCTTCGTCCCAAACCGTAACGAAATACTCGTAATTTCGGGGAACAAATTGAAGCTCAAATTTTTAGAGCGATTGAGAATTTAAATGGAACAATCATTTACGTTTAAATTTAAAAAGTCAGAAAATCAATCAAATCTTAAAATGCTTTAAGTTGGAAGTGACTGTGATTTATGGCATTACGGGACAATAGTTTAATATAAACTAGGCTTTTCCAGAAAAATTGTGTTATTTTATTGTATTTTTGCATTATTTAAGATCGCACACAAAAATTTCAAAGCATGTTTATAGTTGTTGTGATGGATCATTAATATGGATTCGACTGACTACGACCACAAGTTGGTTGAAAGATATTTCGAAATATCTAAATGTATTTTTATTTATATATTTACATATACATAATTATAAAAGGTGACTTTAATTTATGCAGCCAAATTCTTACTGAAGACTCGGTAAGTGCGCAGTAACAAGGTTCGATGACCATTTTTGTGAAATTCGTAAATTATTCTTTTCGTTTTCCTTACAAACGTAAGCCCAGCCCCAAGTCGATTATTGTGGGACGTCAAGATTTTATTTTGCGAAATTATCAAAAAGTACTATGGATCTGTGTTGTTGATCACTTACCAAGCCTACAGTATGAGTTTGGCTGTATAAATTAAAGTCACTGTATATAATCCATCAAACATAATTTATATTTAAAAAAATCACATTTATTTAGAATATTTTATTCCAACACAAGTAAAACAAACATAACGTTTGGGAACGAAACCCGTCGCTTCCATCTTAATGCTATGTTGTAGTAGTTTCGATTCTTTCGATTTTGGTTCCGATAGTAGGTAGAGTTTAACCCCATTTTCAGACTTTTATTTTCGATTGAATTTCATTTCAAAAAGACCACATTATACAAAATATAGATATTAATTAAGATATCTCAGTAAGAACCAATCACGGTACTTTCGAGTCTCTGATGCCAATTTCGAATGACACTTTGTTAGAAACGTGAATGAATGAATGAATGAATGAATAAACACTTTATTGCACACAGAACAAGATATTTACAAATATACAAAGAACAGACAGAAGGCAAGGGCGGACTTATTCCTAAAAGGAATTTCTTCCAGTCAACCTTGGGAAAATATAAAACATTTTTATTGAAGAAATTCACATCAGTGCATAGGTACATTCTAAGTTAGTTCTAAATCTATAATCTAATTATAAATATACTAAATACAAATACATACTTAAATACACAAATACATACATACAAATAACCAAGTAGCTTAGTCAGTAAGTCATTCAGAGAGAGGAGAGGTAAAATTTTTTCAAGTGATATTTAAAAGAGGACACAGAAGGAAGATCTTTGAGATTTTGCGGAAGTTCATTCCAAAGCCGAACAGCATTGACCGTAAAAGATTTGGAGAAACGATCAGTGGTATGCGGAGGCATCGCCAGATCGTGGTGGTGACAGGAGCGAAGCGTTCTGTTACTACGGTCAATGCGAAGGACAACTCTTTCTTTTAAATAATTGGGGTAGAGGGGATTGTGAAGAACATTATATAAAAGGGAAAGGATATGCAATTTCCTGCGAAGTCGGATAGGGAGCCACTTTAATCTGCATCGAAACTCGGAGACGTGATCATACTTGCGCAGTCCGAATATGAATCGAATGCACAAATTCTGAAGACGCTCCAGCTTATCAAGCAGCTCTTCAGTGGGATCTAGATAAGCAACATCGGCATAATCCAGAAGGGGAAGAAGAAGAGATTGAGCTAACGTTATTTTCGTATCCAGTGGCAGGAATTTCTGTAGGCGCTTAAGCGAGTGATATGAGCCGAAAACTTTACGACATACTTCATTGATATGTGGACACCAAGATAGAGTTTGGTCCATCCACAAACCCAAATTCCTCACTATCGTACAGTAAGGCACTACTTCCCCATCAAAAATCACATCTGAAACGTTGAACATGTCCAAGCGGGAGACATAATAGTTACTACCACAACGTGTCTTCTCTATGTTATTTAATTCGCCACGGGAGGGTACTCGTAGATGGTAAACTTCGTTTTAATCAACACTTGGTTATTAGCACCTACCTACTATTCCAAAAAGATACCCAACATTGAAAATATTTGTCGAGGAAAAAAAGTCAATTTCGGGACGAATTTTGTAAACTCTCTAATAATTTGTATATGATTTCCAAGAAAGAAAACCCTACGTGTTTCGTAGCATTGTTGCTACGAGATGAGTGCTACAAGACAGACATGCCCAAGTATAGGAACGGGGTCCTTGACTCGCGATAAAATGTCGACATTGCAAACTATTTGCTCGGGAAAAGAGTTTAGCATTTGTTTTCTATTAAAAAATGCAGTATTTCAGTTGAATTCGAAGTTTCAAGGTTTTCAAGGTACAGTGGGAGTAAGAATAACAAACTCTGTTGAACTTATAATAGGTTTAAATTAAATCAACCGACCAAATTCATACTGGAGGCTCGGGTTAGTGATCAAGTTTTCGAATTTCACCTGGAGGGTCATTAAACCTTGTTCCTGATGACTAACCGAGTCTCCAGTATGAATTTGGTCGGTTGATTTAATTTCACCTAGTATAAGGTGACTTTAATTTATACAGCCAAACTCATACTGGAGGCTTGGTCAGTGATCAGTAACAAGGACCACTAACACTTTTTGCTAATTTTGCAAAATAAAATCTTGACGTCTCATAGTAATTGACTCGGGGCTGGCCTTGCGTAAATATGAAAATTTACATAATTTTTCAAAGAGTTGTCAAAAATAAATAACCTAAGAACAATTTAAAATGGACCACATAAGTTCATACTTGGTTATAGCATTTTCGTCCCTATCACGTTACAATAAAGATAACAAAAGAATCTAAATTGTATGGCGCCGCCGTAGACTATCATGACAAATAATCAGGGCGATTCGAGCGCCATTGGTTAGAGCGTCATTCAACTTTGTTATCTTGTTTCGTTCACACACTACGTGTTAGTAGAGGACGGCGATACTCTTGCTTACTTGTTGATTGTCGTTTGGTTTGAAATCGCGGTATTAAAGGTATATGTACAACCCTGAAAAAAAATTATAATTGTTAAGTAGTAACATGTAAGTTTACTTTTAAACACGTGTTTTTTACTAACCAATAATTATTATTATAATAGGGCAATTGTCGTTGTGTGCTGAGCGTCTCTAGTTCACCACAAAGCACACAGAACCTTCAAAATGTGGGGTCACGTTTTATTGACGTTTTCTAGTGAGATAATATTCCCATGGGTGTTATTTCGATAGCCTTTTAGACTTAACGGCTTTGCCTTAAGGGTGAGGGGGATAGAGAGTATACCCAGCCTCAAAATGAAATGTATGTCACACAGTTTACGCTCGTTCACAGAGTATAATTACGTCACAGCGTGATGGGCCATATCGCCGTACTTCGGCCACAAATAACCCATAGCATAACGTGCCCTCCGAAACACTCAGACTGAACACGAAACCCGCAACCTTCGGATTGATAATCGAGTATTCAAACCACTGTACCACACAGGCAGTATACAGGGTGTCTCATTTAAATCGGTCAGTATGGGAAAGTCTGAAACTATAAGACATACGAAGATCTGTTCTTAGGAACCATGTCATCGATTTTAATAGCAAAAAAAACTGCATTCATACATTTTAAAAAAAACCTGTAGTCAGCTCGGGAATCGACCCGGTTGTTTTAAAAAAGTAAGAAGTAAGCAATTGCAGTAATCAATAGATAATATTATCGCAGATAACAAAACTACCGGAATGGTTTAATGCAATGCCATGATATGTAAAGCGGTGTATGTAACAAGTTGCGACACCAGCAAAGAGGTGCAAACAACCATAGAGACAATTTTACATGCCTGAACTTGTTGAATATTGTAACGGTGGTCACTTCGAACACCTACTAAAATAAATTAAAGCATGTGAAAACAATGCATTTTGTTCATTTGAGACATCATGTTTCATAGAGCCATTTACTGCTTAAGACCTACACAATCGATATCTAAATAGAAACTACCGTCAAAAATAAAACAAACACGTAGCATAGATATCGTAGCCCCACGAATCACCTTGCTACGAGCAGCGGCCTTTTGGATAAGGAAAGCTGTTTTGTACAAGAAATCTTTCTATACATACTCGGACTTTCTTATTGCATACTGCAGTTACTTCTTTTATTTAATACCTGAAACAAAAACGAAAGCACATTATAAACATTTATCGAAATAAATCGTAATAAAACAAAAATCCTCTAGTAAACTAACAGGAGTAAACAAAAGAAATGGCAATAAAATAAAAACCTTCTAGCAAACTAACAAGAGTAAACAAAGTTAGTAAGTAAGTTTAGATGTATGGATGAATGGACGGATGGATGGATGGATGGTTGTTACTCTTTCACGCCGTAACTACTGAACCGATTGGGCTGAAATTTTACATGAATGTAGTTCTAGACCTGGAATAGGACATAGGCTACTTTTATCCCATAAATCAGTTCCCATGGGATGAAAATGAGCTTACAAATTTCTATATAAAAGTGACGTGTCACCCTTCCACGCCATGCTTACGAAACCGATTAGGCTAAAATTTTCCATAAATGTAGTTCTAGACATTGAATAGGACAAAAACTACCTTTTCCCTTTGTTCCCATGGAAAAATTATAAAAGAGACACACAAAATGTGAAACAGAGGCGCATAATACACATATTTCACCAGCTGTGTTTACTGTAGGTAACAGTCCGAATAATATTGACTAATTTTATAGGAGTACACTAAACTAATTCAACGCGGGTGAAACCGCGGGCAAAAGCTAGTTATATATAACGCAATCAAAATCCACAATCGCCGTCCACAGCTTAAATTTCCAGGGAGACTGCGAGGCAAAACAATCTAATGTACTGAGTAGTTTTGTACCAATAAGACTCTAGAATTGGTTTCCATTGGTAGAAACATATTATACGAACATTAAACAATGTTTCCCCGAACGAATATCGGAGGTAATTTTCGAGTGTGGAGAATTTTGCATCATGGTGGACAATTCACTATAAAGTAGATTAGGTAGGTTTTGATTATTTTCAAGTTTTTCTTATTAGTACTAATAAATGTTAAAAATCTTACAATAATAAATCAGTCAAAAAATCGTGTCTGTCTGTACATTGAATATTTTTGCGAAATTTTAATAGAAATATAATAGTATTTAAGATAATAGTATTCCTGAATCTCAGTTTTAAATTTTTGGGTACCAGTTGCTTTTTAAGGTTTGTATCTTTTTGTTGCGAATTTTTTTTGATTTTTCGTCGGTCTTTCTGCCTTTTAATCTGTCTGTCTGTATGTATGTATGTTCCGTTTTTTTTTCCTCTTTTTTTAGTTATCAGCGTAGTGACCCTGATTGACATAAATTCTATTAGGGAAGTTCATAAACTAACGTCAAACCCAGAGAGATTGAATAAACGCGGGTGGAGTCGCGGGGGAAAGGCTAGTTGAATATAAAATCCATTCTTTATGATATATAGAAGAATCCCAGGAGAGGCTTGAACTCTTATATCTTATATCAAAGGCTAGCAATATATACCATCAGTCTATCAGCAACTACTTGTCTAGAAGAAAGAAAGAAAAGAGGAATATTATTCGTAAAGCCTCATTCCTTCTTAGGGTACCATAGTCCGACAAGGAACGCTTATAGTTTCGCCATGTCCGTCTGTCCGCGGCTTAGCTCAGAGACTTAGTACTAGAAAGCTGTAATTTGGTTTGAGTATACATATTAATCACGCCGACAAAACGGAAAAAAAATCTCGAAACATTTTTTATTTATGGTTATCTCCCATACACGTAAATTGGGGATGATTTTTTTTTCTCTTCTATCCCATAGTGTGGGGTATCGTTGGATAGGCCGTTTAAAAGCATTATGGGCGTGTGATAACCATTTTAGATTATAGGATCCGTTGGCGAATTATTAATCTTTAAAGTGTCAAGTGTCCCCCCCCCCCCCTACCGGCTAAACGGTTGTTTATGGATATGTGAAAATACTCACTGAAGTAGTATATATATTATTATGAATTCAAACACAGCTAAGTAGGCTTTACAGGTTTACGAGTACAGGTCGCGCCAAACATTTAGTCCCCTTTAAACACGACAATGTATGGGCCGTTCTTCTAAATGTATAGGACAATAAGTTTGGCGCGATCTGTATTAGTAGACCAACTTAAAAAATGTACTAGGCAACTCCGGAACCCTACACTGCGCGAGGCCCGACACGCACTTGGCTGGTTTTTTTTAACATCAAAATATGGAGTATACGAAAAATCACACTTTTGCGTCACAATTTTGTGATTAAGCAGAATTTTCCGCATACCGACAAGATATAAAATATTTCATCATTCATTTGTAAAATCTGCGAATAAGCCGATTACAAGAGTCAAAAGCAATTTTTATTTGTACAGCATAAGGGTAGAGATACTTATTCAATGACAAAATCATCGTTATTGATAAATGTTTCAACAATTTAATTAGTATGCCTACTCACACTAAATCAATATCTCGAGTTATTAATATCATAATCGTACATCAGAACTGAGACTCGGTGGGCGGGACTTACAATCACACAGTAACGATGGTTGGGCGGTGCTAAGCCAATCATGTTATTATTATTAAAAGATTTACATACTTCAGTGTAAACATTCCCCAAAATAAATTGATATAGCATGTTAATACTTAGTCAATGTATCTGTCTCATGTAAATGAATGTGATGAATTATCAAAATATTTTATAGCATCTGGCGTTGTCGAAGGCTTTTCATTTTTTCCGAGCTGTATCGCTGAAAGATTGACGGACCATCAAGTAGCTTTTGCTTCAATAGGTTTTGTGTTTGGCTGGGAAATAAACTTGTCTCTACCGATAACTAATCTACATTTATCTAGTAATACAAAGAGAAAACCAGACACTCTTTGAAGAATATCCAATTAAAAAGAAAGATTGAAACCTCAAACATTCATTTCCTTCGTAACAGTAATCAAATAAATAAATACCTGCCTAACTCCACAACTTCAATTAGTCTTGCTAAAACGAACGGCTACAAACTTAGCAAGTATGTTTTTTTCTTTCATTTTTCTTTCTTTTGACAAACAGAGTACGTGATACTTTAGTTAAGTAAAGATATATGGTAAATTACAAGACAGGAGGAATTAATGACGCATATATCCACTTTTCAATGTTCGGATATGCTGTAACTCGATTCAAGTATAAACTTTCCCACTTTATGCTGTCCGTCGAAAGAAAGACTAATGGAAAGACGTCCACATATGTGCGCCGAATTGCCAACTTGCTGGTCAAACGGGTCATAGATAACACAGCGCAGCTACCAACTCCCATACTAAGTTGCTTGTGCAATATTAACACGCAGATTTGCGAACATTCGCCGTTGTTATGCGACTAAGCGGGAGATTCCGATGCTAAGTGGGATGATTTACTTTTGTCTGTTTTATTGTCCATTAAAGTTCGTAGGAGCAGTATCAATTAAGGATTCCAGAAGGATGTGTATCCCTGAAACCAACAAGTTTCTTTGAAAATATAAAATTACATAAATGTTCGCGGTTCTTTTTTCTCGAATACATTTAAAATTACTCACTTAAATGTAAAACTTGAAAGAAAGAAAATGTATGCATAATTTTCCGTGTTTACAAAAAATGTATTCTTAAAAGTTCAAAAAAAAGTACTTATATGGACTGCAAATAAATAACTAGCGGCAACACGAAAAAATGATGTAGCTCAGCTTTTGTGCCATCCAAAACATGCTTTGGTCGGCGCTGGTTTTCAGCTACTTCCATGACACTTGCATGATAAATTGATAACAACATACGAGTAACTACTCCAGTACCTACTTAAATTTAGACTACATCCCACTATCCCACTAATATTATAAATGCGAAAGTTTGGATGTATGGATGGATTTACTCTTTCACACCGTAACTACTGAACCGATTGGGCTGAAATTTTTCAATAGGACATAGGCTACTTTTTATCCCACAAATCAGTTCCCATGGGATGAAAATGAGCTTTCAAATTTCTATATAAAAGTGATGTGTCACCCTTTCACGCCATGCTTACGAAACCGATTAAGCTGAAATTTTGCATAAATGTAGTTCTAGACTTTGAATAGGACAAAAATTACTTTTTCCCTTTGTTCCCATGGAAAAATTATAAAAGAGACACACAAAATGGGAAACAGAGGCGCACAACACACACATTTCACCAGCTGTGTTTACTGTAGGTAAAGTCCGAATAATATTGACTGATCTTATAGGAGTACACAAAAACTATTCAACGCGGGTGAAACCGCGGGCAAAAGCTAGTATAATATAAAAATCTATGAAATTAACTCAATCAGGCCTTTGAAACATTATTCCGTTGAGACACCGCTAATAAGAAAATCTCTATCATACGATTCATGGACGTTAGTCTAATATTAATCTTCGTGCCGTCTTCTTCTACTTCCATGTTATCATTAGGTGATTGTCTCGCCACTAATACGAAATAATCACTTGGGATAAGGACTGTTACACACGAGGGAAGCCCTCAGGGTAACAATAAACATCATTATCTGGAGCACACTGGTTATTTCTGCCCCTAGTGAGGCTATGTGACGCTACAGGTATGTAAAAGTTGAGGTGATACTTGCTCTATTACTGTAGGAGTGCAGGAGGCGGAAATCGTTACACGTATTGTGCTCAGATTTTGGGTCATTAGATTCGAAACGAGAGTGAGATGTCTAAACTTGAACGCTTATTCACCGACACGTTAAACTGCTTACCTCCATTAAGGCGCAATGTGCGCGTCTGAGTATTGCGGTGAATCATGCTGTTTTTTAGTTAATAAATTTAATGTAAACTCACACGAGAGCGTTTTAAAAAAGAACGCAAATCTATGTTAAAGATAATAGGTTCATACGTTCACAATAGCTCTCGTAATTTTTGTTATTTTGACTTTATTAGTTTGGACGGACTATTATGTTGAACTGAAAAAACAACAAGATTTTTTTCGATGCAGCGAATTTTACTACATCGGGTTTTGGGTTATGCTATCGTATGTTTTGGAAAAGCCTTTTTTGGAAAATGTCTTTTTTTTTCAGAATCCTATCTATTATAGTGTGGGTGTTCTACTGTTTTAAAATCTAATTTTTTGCTACCTATGTCGCCTTAAGTCATAGCGCAATTATACATTTCCTAATGCCTTTCCCCTACATGTTGTTATCTTCCAAGGATTTTATGTCATAATTATTGATTTACCGCGTGTATAGCAATGAAATAAAATGTATTAAGATCAAAAACAAATCATAATCTACCACTAAAATAACCATTAAAAAGGTCCTAAAAGATTATTTTTTAATTTTTCATCTCAAAAAGGCGATCGGTAGCGAAAGCGGCGGGGTAGCAACCAGTACACGAACGAACGCCGCGCGCGCCAGTACTTCCGGAGAGTCCAGATGATGATGATGAGTCATAATTTCTTCAAAAGCTCAATGAATCCTATCCGTAACAAAACATTTATAATGGAAATGCATTACGTAATAATAGCATTCGCTTCTCCACCCACGTCTTTCGATATCGAAAACTAGTTAACAAGAGATTTTCGCAAAACCCTTTATGCGTGTACAGTCAACCAATTTAACCAACTTTGTAGAAAACTGCTATAGGTAATTGAGGAAATCCATTGATAGCATACATTGACCTCTCATAAACAACAAGACACACAGTCTCTAAGAAAAGTTCGTCAAAAAGTGTCCGAACGTGCGACGTGCATGCAACATTGACGTTATGTCGTTAACATAAGATGCAATGTCAGTTGGTAACAAAATGCATCACGGACACTTTTTGAGCAAGATTGTGAGTCTAGTAAAGTTGTTTATGGGAGGTCAATGATAGCATAATGCTAAATCGATAATAATGTATCACTAAAATTTGTCTATCAAGTACCATCGTAAATAGTAGAAAATACCTCATCGACACTTTTTCGTATAGTAAATTAATGATTGCTTTGCAAGGTGACTCGATAAGAAATAACAAATGGAATATTGCGTATTTCAATTTGAGTGTAGGTTGTTTAATCTCGTTATGAAATTATACATTCAATTTTAAAATTAAAGTATGTTCACATCACCAATACCAACACGGTTTGTGAGTGATGGATGATGAATGTAGTTGTTAATAGCTGACTGATTGACCAAGCTGGGTAAGTAATATGGGGTAAGTACAACAGAAATATCCGAGCCACGATTTGGACTGCAAACTTTGTTTTAGTATTATTTAAGCGATAATGAGAGTTACGAGAATTAATGAGCAGAACTGTTTCCTTTTATACAACTCGTAGTAACTATACATATACACAAACATGTAAAGGCTGCATTTAAGGTCAGATTGAGAACCTCATTTTGCATCAATCAGAAGTGAACTCTAAGACGTTTCCTTTCAGTTTAAAATAGCACACTCTCAGCCGTGGCTGCTACGACCACCAAGAAACACGCGCCCACAAAAACCTGCGTTTGTATTTAATAACTCTGCTTTCAGATTAAATTTTTAAAATATTCTAAGACGAGCTGTCAGCAGACGATGTCATTTGTTAACTTATTTTTAAAACAAATTTCAAGGCTGTATAATTTATGGAAAGCCCTTTAACACTCGAAAAACATGATATTTAGAGGTAACTTCGTAATGTTTCTATATCGAGCGAAATTAAATATTTTGCGTTTTTTCTAAGATGAGTCTATCAGCCCTATAGTCTACTATCTATATAGTTTCTACTATACCGATTAATAAAGTTACACAATGTGATATGCCCATTTGAAGTTGTGCATCTAGCCTTATAAAAGGACCCTACAGCATGGCGACTCGCTATAAAATAATAAAATAAAACACTGTACGATACGAAAAGCATTCGTTTATGCAGTCTTAAAAACGGGCAGTAACAAATAGCCCAAGTCATTTGCGTTTCGTTCCACCAACAATATGAAACTAATGAGATTGTTGGCAAGGCAAGGCCGAAAGACTGTTAATGGAACTAGCTGACGGACTGTTGCGTCATTTGTATTTAGCACTTCACCCTCTCACTTAATGAAATTTCACGTTAGAATACTTCATGTTTCAATACGCCAATGGGTTGTGTTTTAGAATTTAAATAATGATATAATAAAATAGAAAAATATGGAATTCTCGAGGTTTTTTACTACTTAATTTGTGCAAACATAGATATCGTCACATCGTGTCAAAAGTCACAGTCCACACTTGGTAGATCCTGTTGGATTTTTCCGTGATACAGGCTATAGTAACACGTAATCTGTGAAAATTTCAATGTCTTGTCTATCTATTACAGTGAAAGCTGTAGACCCTTGCGACAGACGGACGGACAGACAAATTTGGCATCCTTTGGATACGGAGCCCTAAAAAAGCAGCGGGTTGTGTCAGAATACAACTGTAAATTATATTATTTAAGTGTTTCTTATGTCGCCTCTTTACTCAATAACAGTGGAAAAAAATGGCGGTCATATAATATCGTAATGATATAATACATAGGTAACACTAAAAGTTTCCGGAACTGGCCACTTACATAAACAATATTTAAAAATTTATTGCAATATTTGAAAATAGAACTCTTTGGCTGTAGAATGCAGTTTGTTTCATCTGACTGTCTTTTCTTTTTACCTTGTGGCGCCATTTAAAAAATTGTGTGTCTGCATCAACATGGATTTAACTCGGGAAAATTTTCGTAGTATGATTTTCTACGATTTTAAGTGTAATTTGACAGCTCAACAGAGCATCGCTCGGCTTGAAACAGCTTTTGGCAATGAAGCACCATGCAAGACGACTGTTTATAGCTGGTTTGCAGAATTCAAGCGTGGTCGTATCAATCTCAGTGACGAATCTCGCGATGGTCGGCCGTCCACCGCTGTGACCAACAAAAACATCGATGCTGTGCGCCGTATGATTGAAACAGACAGGCATGTGACCTACCATGAAATTCGCGCATCCTTAGAAATAGGCATGAGTCAAATACAATCAATCCTACACAAACATTTGGGTGTGAGAAAGCTGTGCTCGCGGTGGATCCCACACAACTTGACCGAGGCTCAAAAAACGGACCGCGTCACTTGGTGCAGTGCCATGCTTACCAGATTCAACGAAGGTGCGTCAAATTTGGTGTGGGACATAGTAACAGGTGACGAAACATGGATTTATTGCTACGATCCCAAAACAAAGCAGCAATCGAGCGTATGGGTCTTTCAAGATGAGCCGAAACCAACCAAAGTGGCGCGCGTGAAAAGTGCATCTAAGCGGATGATTGCTTCTTTTTTTAATAAAACTGGACACGTGGCTACTGATGCTTTAGAGAATCGTCGTACCGTGAATAGTGACTGGTACACGACCATTTGTTTGCCGGAAGTTATTGACGAACTCCGTAAAAATAACCGTAAACGCCGTATCATCCTGCACCACGACAATGCTAGTTCTCACACGGCCAGACAGACAAACGACTTTTTGAAGACGAAAAATGTAGAACTCATGAGTCATCCTGCATACAGTCCCGACCTGGCACCTTGTGACTTTTTTCTGTTCCCAAAAATTAAGAACCAATTACGCGGTCAACGATTTTCATCACCAGAAGAGGCTGTCGAGGAGTATGAAAAACACGTTTCAGAGGTCACCACAGGGGAGTGGCACAAAAGTTTTCAAAACTGGTTTGATCGAATGAAAAAGTGCATAGACGCCAAGGGAGATTATTTTGAAAAACAATAAATTAATTTTGTACCTTTAATAGTATTTTTTCATATTCATTCCGGAAACTTATAGTGCGTCCCACGTATATTAGTAATGGCAGCGCATTCATAACGAGATTTTATCATGAATTATATATAAATTAATAACTAATAATGCACCATTAAAAAACGCGGTAGCTCAGGGGTAGAACGCTGGCCTCTCAATCTTTGAGATCCAGGTTCGATCCCCGGCCGGGGCATGCACCATGTTTTTCGGAATTTATGTGCATGGTATTTGTGTTCTTACCTAATACTTACCACTTGCTAAACGGTGATGGAAAACATCGTGAGGAAACCTACATGCCCTAAAAGCGTGTATTTGTGCCCGAAGTACGGCGATAGGGCTCACTTCACCACCCATCACGTTGGGACGTAATAGTCGTCGATGAAACGCGGATATGCAGAGTGTGAACTGTGACTTGCATTTCACAGTTCACACCCGGAACACCTCTGACAAACCCCCGGGGATTCATGCGACGGTATATTATAAAACGTAATAATCTTTAATCAGAAATCAACTAGTGCTTCGATAAAAAAGTTGTTCCGTAAGTGACGTTCAAGTTTTGAACATACGAGATGCAAGCAAAGGAGTATCCAATTCATAAAGCTTCATAAGAAATTAGCGTGATAAGTAACCTTATTCAATATTATCTAACATGAAGATTTTCAAAATGTAACGTCATTTGCTACAATAGGAATTAGATTTCCCAATTGATTTATTACATTTAATTATATGTAGCTTGACTTGGGGTTTACAAAAGTGCAAACGTTGAAAAAGATACCTTCAGAAAAAGGAAAAAGCTCTCCGTATACCGTACAAATGAGCCTGTCTGACACAAATTAGCAAAACGAGAGCCAATTACAATCGAGCACAGGTTTTGGGTAGAATGACGGATTGTTTTCAGCTTATATTAAAACAATACACTTAAATAAATAACATTATTGTACATACATTCTCTAGATATAGGATACAATTTGTTTAATAAAACCTCTGTGGCCGAATGGTAGAGCGCTCGCCTGATAACCCGGAGGTCCAGGGTTCAATCCCTGCGGTGCAGATTAATTTGTGTTTCTTCTACATGTTTTGGAAGGCACGTAGCTTACGTCTTTTTATGGCCAAAGTACGGCGGTAGGGCTCACCAACCATCACGCTTGGTACGTAATCGTCGTCAGTGGAAAACGGGTGTATCAAGGTAGATTATGACTTGCATCTCAATTCATACCTTTATAAACGCTTAGAATCCTACTTAATTTCCATCAACTACATTACAGAACGGCAATTCGGCTTTAGGCCAAAAAGCAATACCCTAGCTGCAACCGTAGATGTAATCACTAAGATTAGACAGAATATCGATGGTAAAAAGATTACACTAGGAATTTTTATTGATCTGAAGAAAGCATTTGATACGGTGAGTCATAACCTACTAATACGGAAACTCAGCGCGATTGGAATAAACGGCATTGCACTCAGTATGTTTGAGTCATATCTGATGAATAGGAAGCAGATAGTAAAAATCAGCGAGTATCAAAGTGAACCCCAACTTATATCCTTTGGTGTCCCGCAGGGATCAATTTTAGGCCCTTTATTGTTTTTAATTTATATAAACAGCATCACTGATTTAGGATTACATGGGCATATAACCCTATATGCAGACGACACATGCCTATTCTACTTTGGTTCCTCCATACGTGACATTATTGCTTTAGCACAAGAAGACTTGAACGCTCTAAACTGCTGGTTGCAGTCAAACTTGTTAACAATCAACGTCTCTAAAACATCCTATATTATATTTAAAGCAAAAAACAAACCTATAGATACATATCCCCCATTAACAATCAACAACATGCCAATACAAGAGAAACACGAAGAAAAGTATCTAGGATTGCGAATTGACAACCGATTAACGTGGAAGCCGCATATTGAATATCTAAAGAAAAAACTATCTTCACTAATGGGTTCTCTACGTGGCATTGTACGTTCTCTCCCCCGAAAAGTGCGAATGACAATATATAATTCGTTGATAAAATCACATCTCATATATCTTATCGAAATATGGGGCAGTGCATGTAAGACCAGTTTATCTGGTCTGCAGATCATCCAAAATAAATTAATCAAAATGTTATTTCACTATCCCTACTTAACACCAACTACTACATTATACAAACAAACCAACATTATGAATCTAAAACAATTATATATTTACAGCACATGCATCCTTGTTAGAAAAATATTAAGAAAATCAATTCACACATCAATCTCATTTATCCAGCACAGGCAAGTGTCTAAACGCTCCACAAGACGGCCTAGCTACGTCATACTACCAAAGATCCGAACAAATTACGGCAAAAGAATGTTCACATATGAGGGAGCACAGCTTTTTAACAATCTACCCTCAGAAATTAAAAATTCTGAACTCTTTAATGATTTCAAGCGTAAATTGGCTCAACATATTTTAAATAAATAATAACTGGTTAGAGAGGTGGTTATAAGATCAAAGAAGTGAACTGCGGAGCTTCTTCAATTACTTCAATATTCTTCTTCTTCAATACCTTCAATTATTGTCTGTGCGGATGGACGAAACTATAATTAATTAATTAAGATCTCTTCTTATGTAAGTGACATATTGTCTTTAGTAAGAATAAAGTATCTTTAAACCTTTTTATACCTGAGAACACATTTGCCATCCCCTCGGGGATTCATGTCGTGACGATATGCTTATGTTTGGGTGTGAAGTATAAAATTAAATTTTGATGCTTTTTATTAAGTTCTAAGAAATTTTTTAAATCAAAAATGTTGAATCTACACCACGAAAAGGGGCCTCTAAGGAAATTAAATGAAATATCTCTGTTAAATTCCACGACTATTTCGGAATGTAGTGAGAGTTGGGTGGAACAAACCGCAGTCGAAGTATAATCGGCTTACTGCTCTACAACGGGGTTTAAAGAAGGATTATAGAGACCAAGTTGTATTGTAGGTAGATAGAGAATTTTCAAGATTTTATTTTACCATTTTGTCGGTGTGATTAATATTTATATCCATGCCAAATTACAGCTTTCTAGTACTAATAGTCTCTGAGCTAAGCCGCGGACAGACGGACATGGCGAAACTATAACCGTTCCTTGTCGGACTACGGAACCCTAAAAAGGGCCCACTAGGCGTATTTAAAGTACTCAGTGGCAGTATCTCAGTTTAAGGCACTCTTGGAGGTTCTTTCATGTACCCCAAAAATATATTGACATTGGATATTGTCACGATCCTATGGCTATTTTCAGAGTATCTCACAGACAGGTCTCTTCCATAAATTAACATAATATCTGCGATTGTCGTTGATATTGCTTATGATTTACGATTAAAAGAGTTTGGTGTCGATTCGGTGCATAGACATCTTAATATATTATGTGATTGGGTGTAACACGACACGACTTAACTTATTTGATAGGACTAACCTTATTTTAAGCGTCTTGTCCCTGTTATTTCGTTACAGAAAGAAAAAGACAGAATGCTTAAATTCAGTTTAGTCCTGTCAAATAATTTAAGTCGTGTCACACCGAATCGACACCAGTGTGAACTTAAAAGTGTGAAAAAAGGTCAAAATTTCATTTAACGATATACATATATTTAGTTATTAGGTGTGTTGGGGATTGAGAAGCTTTGAACCGGGATCTGGGATCATCACATCAAGATTTATATTTCTTCTGCGTTTCTATACCACAATTATATTATGTTAATGTGTATTTTTCCTTTGCGATAGATATATCACCAAGTGTTTAAAATATAGAAAATTTCTATCATAGTTCAATAATAGAAAAATATTGAAACTACCTGTAGATACGTTGTTCTACTAATATTTAGTAATTAAGAATTATCACTAGGGTGATTCTAATTTTCACTTCTTCCGTTTTATTATGGGTCACCCCCTCAGTGTGTTCTATGTAGCTAAAAACAAATAAAGTGTTTTTTTTTTCATATTTATTTAACGAAATTTAGGGGTGTTACCAAAGTTTTTAAAATTTTAATCCCCATACATGGAACGATTATTTTTATTTAAATAAATATAATTAAATCAGGTAGAAATTAAGCTGGCTCATCATTAGATTATTTCCGCATTGCTACTTACTTCTTATTTTTATGGTAGTTAGGTCTGGTTACTAAATCTAACACACTAAAATTTCAGCTTGCGGAACTCAAAGGTTTTCAAGATATAAATTTTTAAAATTTTTCATTTTTTCGTAAATTTTTGCTTTATCTGCATTATCAAAACGCTGATGAAGTTTCAAAATGAATTATTATCACAGTGACAAATGCCAATAGAATACACCCTGCCTAAAAAAATCTTAGTTGTAAAATTATTGAGGTAGAATGGAACGTGTTTTATACGGGAACGGCCATTTTGTAATTTATCGAATGATATTATTTTGTTATTTATAACAAAAATCGTTCACCAAAAGTTAAAAAAATAGGTGCGAAAACGAGCGAAGCGAGGAGGAGCGTGTTAGGTTGACATGTAAGAAAAACTAAGGAGCCGAGCGAAGCGGAGCGGAGCGAGACGACGTCGTCCCTAGTTCTAGTAGTAAAGTCGCCTTTTTTAACATTTTTATTCGCCCACAGTCTGTCACTCAGTATTTTTGGCACTCGTTTAAATACAAGCCATATGTATATGTACAAATTTTATTTAAGTATAGTTTATTCCTTAAAAGCATTTCACGTTTGTTAGACTACGCCTAGGAACAAAATTCTTAGGACCAGGTGTCTAATTATTTTGGTAATAATTAAAAATAAATGGTTGATCTTCGCAAGTAGAGGAGAGTACCATGGGGTGAGGGATACGCCCTCCTACCCCCCCTTACCCTCCCACCCCTTAATTAGTGCGGAAATAATCTAATGCCCTTCCATTAAGCTTTTTAAACGAAGATAATGAAACACTATTGCATTTGTAAACTTTCTGCACTTAATCCTGTTTTTTTGTCAAAATAGAGCAAAATCTTGGCAAAACGGGAGTTTATTCGTGTTATGTGCTGTTTTTTTAACTTTTAAGGTTGCTGAACGGATAGTTTTTATGTCGATTTATCGATATCTTGAGGCAAAAACAATTAGGAAAACGTTAAATACAATTATATACGTTAATTATAAAATTACATGCTCGATGACCAAAAAACAGAATTTTATAATTAACGTTTATAATTGTATTTAATGTTCTCTTAATTGTTTTCGCTTGAAGATGTCGCTAACTCGATGAAACCGGTAGCCTGATCATTCTCAACAGGTAAATATTAGTGGAACAACTTGAAATAGGCGTTACCTTGCGGAAGTCCATCACTAAGTTATGGATATCAGGACATAATTTGCAATATTGCGCTAAACAATTTAACGGAATGTTGCAAATTATATTCATATATCCATACCTTAACGTACGAGTAGTTTCAATATTTTTCTATCATTGTGAAAATGTTCCATCAAGAAGTGACAACATACAGCATCAATCGCTATCATAGTTCACTTGATTGTCGTGTGACTTACAAGTACGTTCAATAAACAGTCTATTCTAACATTTCAATTCCACATTCACAGGATCCGTTCGAATTAGATCTACCCTCCCATTCCATTCAACGCCTCGGGTAAGTCTATCCAAAACGATGTTGGACGATAACGTTTGATTCTGACCAGAGATTGATTGTGATAGTTCAGCCTCGGGTCTAGGACTTTATCGTTATTTCTGGTTACCCTGCAAATGGCAGGAACATTGCCGGCGAAAATACAGGCCGTTCAGCTTAGTTGACACGTGAGAAAATTTAGGTCCAGTGTAAACTACATTTTGCACGCGGCTTCACTCGACACTCAGAAAATGGAGACCTAACCAAGCGAATTTAACCCGTATCAAAAAACTTTTTGGTAAACCACAAACGCGAACAAGCTCTGAAGACAGAGGGTCCATCGCATAAAGAAAGAGATAAACGTATCTGAAAAAGTGCGAGTCCGAATAGTGAAGTAAATCAAAAAGAGATTGTATAATGTTGTTTTTATTCACAAAATTTAATATAAATAACAAAATACCGTTTTTTTTAATCTTATGTTTAAGATAAAGGGTTTATATGTTTAAAGCAGTCATTACTATTATTATTGATTCATAAGTTTGGACGGACTGCAGTTTTGTACTGAAAAAGCAGTCTTTCTTTTGCATTTTTTTTCGACGCAGCGTTTTTTTCTCAATCACGTTTTGGGCTTCCATACTGTCATAGAAAAAACCTTTTTTGTGACATGTATTCTTTTCAGAACCTTATATATTTTATTATTCTGTTTTATAACCTACTTTTTTACCTACGTCTTTCGTTCTGCCTCCCGGCCGTTTGAAGAAGGTTATATTAAGCGGCATTAGCTTAGGGGTAGAACGCTGGCCTCTCAATCTATGAGATCCAGGTTCGATCCCCGGCCGGGCATGCACCGGTGAGATTTTCGGAATGGTGAATGAAAACATCGTGAGGAAACCTGCATGCCCTAAAAAGCGTGTATTTGTCCCCGAAGTCAGGTGATAGGGCTTACCACCCATCACGTTGGGCCGTACACGCAATGTAATAAGAGTGATTTGCATTTCACAGTTCACACACGGAACACCTCCGACACCCCCTCGGGGATTCATGTTGTGGCGATATATTTATTAATAGTAATAAAACATAGTAAAACTGTTTTGCTAGTTTTTCTTTAATTAACCTGAATTAATTGTAATTAGATGATGGCTGAATTTTACCAAAGTTTAGCAAAACAACCTTAACAACGTGTATATACTGCAGGCTGAGCAGTGTTTATGTTTAAAAGCATTTTTAATTTTTTCAAAACATTGATTGCACCGCAGCTTATCTATATATAGCTATTCACTCTTTGCACAAAAATTTCAGATTATTTTATAATCTAATGAATGTAGAACATTATCTTTGAAGGGTATGTAAGGCATGTATTTTTGAAAATCGAGCTTTCAGGGCGAGCTTGTCAGTTTTGGACCATTTTGTTACGGGATCTATCTTGAAAACTAAACTGGTTACTGAAAATGCCAATTTAGATTGCAGTTTCAGGGTTAGACTAATTTAATTTTGCAGTTTTGTAGGTGATGATAAGTTTGTAATTTTTGTTTCAATTATTTAAGTCTAATAACTTAGAATGGAACAGGACCCTCAGGGCACGGGTCCTAGTCGTACTTGACCGTTTTTTTCTAACACTTCACGCCTGATCCAAAGCGCCAATAAGGCTAAGGATGCAGTGTATTTGAAGTATGAGTAATGAATCTATTAGGCTCCTAATAGGCACTCCAAAATTTACTGTTATGTAAATATCAGTGATGGTGCTACATTGACTGGTAACAATCATAAAGCGAAGCTTGGAAGAGTCAAACCGGCGTATCTAATGGGATTGTCGACTGGCAACTGCCAATCGTTGGCAGGAAATGGGCGCAGCGGCGGCGAGTTTATGGAGCGAGCCCAGAAGAGCCCTCGTGATGCCGTCAGGTTCTGCGATGTATTTGAAATTATAAATGAAATAATATTCAAGGCTGAGCGTCATAGTGAAATTGAATCACCAAATTTGGAATTAAGGTACCTCAGGGTATAATAACAAACTTGAGCGAGCCCTCTATAATTTCTTAAGTCGAAGTCTAAGATAGTGCTTTTCTATACAGCAATGATACAATATTAATTTGCAATATTTTATCGCCAAAGTTTTTAAAATATAGAGAATTATTTTTATCACAGTTATATATATAATTGTAGTATAAATAAATAATTTTAACTATATTTATGGTATAAACATGTAATATAACATGTAATAAACGTCTGCACATATCTCGTAGAATTAGTAATGCTGATAATAAAATTAAATGTGTTTGGCAAATAATAAAGGAGGAAACTGGAAAAAATAGTAGAGATATAAATACATGTGAAAAATTATATGACACCAATAGTAGACTTTTGACAGATCCAATGGAAATAAGTAATTACTTAAATGATTTTTTTGTACAAATTGCGAAGAACATCACTAAGGACTTAAAATCATCTTTAGACCATTCTATGGTTCTCCTTGGTAATTACATACCTCGACAATCTGTTACATTTAAACTAAAACATATGAATATGCAGCAAATAATTAAAATTATTAAGAATATAAAACCTAAGGCTTCTTATGATTACTGGTATATAACACCAAAATTGCTAAAAAAACTGGATACAGAAATTGCTTTACCCCTCCAGGAAGTAATCAATGACTGTATTAGACAAAAATATTTTCCTAATGAAATGAAAGTTGCCAAGGTAGTACCAATCCACAAACAGGGTCCAACCACGGATCCTAATAGGTATCGACCTGTATGTGTTCTTCCGTCTTACAGTAAGATTTTTGAAAAATACATCGCGGATGAATTAACTAACTTTATGGTAGAAAATGAACTTTTTAACAAAAGACAGTTTGGTTTCCAAAAGTCAAAGTCTACAAAACATGCTATTATGGCTCTTGTGCAGGATATTCTTTTGGCACTGGATGGGTCACAGAAGACTTATGGGGTTTTCTGTGACCTATCTAAAGCATTTGATTGTGTTTCTCACGATATCCTTTTAGCTAAATTAGAACACTATGGCATTAGAGACAGTGAGCTAGAAATTTTCAAATCCTATCTAACAAACAGGCAGCAAGTGACTGAACTTAATGGATACAGATCAGACCAAAAAGAAATAAAGCTTGGAGTCCCACAGGGCTCTATTTTAGGGCCATTATTATTCCTTATATATATTAATGACATTTCAGCAGCCATTACTGAAGATCACATTGACATTGTTACGTTTGCGGATGACACAAGTTTGATAATCAAAGACCAAAATGACAAAAATATTTTAAATAAAATAGAAATAGTGATCACGAGTATGAAGGAATGGTTTTCTGTAAATAACATGTTATTAAATGTTGATAAAACAAATGTTATCCGGTTTGCTCTTGGGCCAAGATTTAATCAAATTCCAGAACCAGTACAAGATGTTCTTGATAAACTGAATGTTGCTACCACCAATACGGTAAAATTTCTAGGTGTTTATCTAGATGCTAAACTAACATGGGCCCCTCAAATAGAAGCTCTCACGAAAAAACTTAGTTCTGCTACATATGCAATAAAGAAGATAAAAGAATTGGGCGGAATAAAGGCGGCTAGGTGTGTCTATTTTGCATACTTTCACTCCATTATGACATACGGTGTAGTTTTTTGGGGGACGGCTGCTGATGCGAGTCGAGTATTTACTCTGCAAAAAAGAGCAGTAAGAAATATTTTAAGTCTTAAGTCCCGAGATTCCTGCAGAGAAGAATTTAGAAAAATAGGTGTCATGACAATGATAGGAGAGTACATTTATCAGTGTATTCTTTACGTTAAAAATAATTTGTCTACTTTGACCAGAATGGGAGATATCCACAGCCACAACACCAGAAATAGGGAAAAGTTGGCTCTTCCCAGTCGTAGATTGGCGAAATTGACTAAAAGCTACTTGTGTCAAGGTATAAAATTATTTAATCAGATTCCGAAGGAAATATGTGCTTTGAAACATGAGTCATTTTGCAATACAATTAGGAAGCAACTTATTGATAAGACCTATTATACAATTAACGAGGCTTTGGCTGATAAGAATATTTTCATTTGTGATGTAGAATTAATTTGACACTGTTACTTAAAAGTAATCCGTTTTATTTATAAGATTTATCTGAATGTTTGAATTATTATTATTATTAAATGTTAATATTTAAGTTACTGTATAGCATACTATACAAGATAACATAAAATATTTATTGTCTAAAATGAATTGACGTATCTAAGTACATGATAATGTCGAAAGATGAATAAAATGAATTGAATTGAATTGAATATATTTGGAAGGAACTAGCCACCCCACCACTAGGAACAGTGAAAGAGCCAGCGCTAACTAAATTGTATATTTGATTTCCTTCAAAGTCTGCGTTATTTAGTATTAATTTAGTGGGTATGGATTCGAAGATTTACAACAAAATACCGGTCAATATACGTGACAATGATAATTTATTGATTTTCAAATTGACATTTAAAAAATTACTTCTCGGCAAAGCGTATTATAGCATTAATAACTATCTAACATATGAATTTCGGTAATACATTTGATGAACCCTGGATGGTACGCAAAGTGCCTTTGAACGAGTGATTTTAGTTATTACATTTTTGATCTCTTTTCTATTTGTTTAAATAAGTGGTTTAGCTTTAGTTATTGTACATATTTTGCATGCTGTAATAGGCAGAACACGGCAGAACAATACTCTTATTTTATTACCTTACCTTAGCAAATAAAGATATTTGATTGATTCTATATTTTGGGAAATTTAATCATTTTCATATGTAGTCATCATATATATGATTTTGCAAGTTTTGGAAAATTCCGATGTATGTGGGTTTATTACAAAGCTAAATATGTTTTTCCAAATTTCCAGGCATCAAATTTACACTTACTGGTAAAGCCAAAAAGTCTGCGTTTGTCTTCAACTAAAATACAACGTACTAATAAAGTTCCAATTTGCTTGTCGCAAAACGAGGTCCTCGATTTGGCAATTAACCCTATAAGGTTTAGATTAATGACTTTAATAAAACCCCCAAATCGTGTGACAAAGCTGCACACTTAGTAATTAAAGACAAATGCTGACGAACAATGGTAGATCCAAAGGGACGATCTAAATATATAATCCGATATGGGATAGCACCTTAGAATACCTTTATACTCGTAGATAAGCAATAAAGTGCGCACATTGCTCGTTTGAACCAATCGTAAGCAGCGGCTATTCCCCTCGCACCTCCCACAGGCCCCGCTGACACCGAAGCGAATTCGTTTTGTTTCCGAGAATAATTTTTGCAATACGGGTCTGCACGTTTTACTGTCGTCGTATATTTAAGAGCATAGCTCTTGTCGGTGTAGCTGTCTCCACTGAGTTTTATTAACTACCAATTCCTTCAGTTCTTGGTATGACACAACTCCAGCATTTTCCTTTAATTGGTATACATAAATCATTCTAGATCTTCCCCTTATTTGAAATTTAGAAAAACGACGAAATTACAAAACATTTGGCAATTTTACTCATTGGTATTAGATATTAAAAACTCAGTCATTAGATAATAGTACATTACATCCGAGTGGTGGAAAGAAGGGTATTGACTGACGAGCTGAGTTAGCAGGCTGAGGCTTGTCGAGGCCTGCTGTAATAAAAGTCAGGCAATACCCGTTTCCATCGAGGCATATTAGTGATTTTCTCAAACAATGCGAGGCAAAAAGAAATGCTTTTGTAAAAGAACAAGTATATGAATGGAAATAACACAAACTCTGTAATACCTAACTTTTCTTCGCTTTAGCTGGAAGCAAGTTTTTGATGACCGAATTGGCTCATTCTTTCAAATTATATATCTTCACCCTACCACTAAGGCTACTTTATTCACTCAAACTCGTTTTTTAAAGTATTTGTGCAACAGTAAAATACTTTTAAGCTCTACAATAAACCCAATTTGCCACTTTTTCTAAATTTTTTGTTTTTGACCATAGACCGGGTCCCAGCGCTGGCACTACAGACAGCGAATTAATGAAATAGGTGCAAGATCTTTGCGTATACCATGAATTCTGATAAAACTACGCGGATTCGCTTCGCTCGGCCTAAATGTCTTTGCCTGTCTCAGAATGGGACAAAATGTAAACATTAAAAAAACAGTGTTGAAAAACGAGTGGTCGGCTACGCTGCATGGCATTTTTCCTTAGTCTCTATTTTTAAATGTTTATCGTTTGTTTACCCTCTAGGGCGGAAATGGATTTTCATAGATTTATTTTTACCCCAGGGAAAAAAATAAACTATTCGCGTCTGCTTTATTAAAAAGAAAAGCGTCTATTGACGAGCATATAAAAAAGTATATTACACATGCTAATAAGTATATAACATTATTCAGAGATACCTTCAATGATAAAATAAACTAACTTTAAAGTTTAAAATTTACATACATACAAACATGCTCCGTGACTAACTAGACGTTATCTACCTAGAAGTGTTGCACTGTTTATACCCGTGCTTACAGTCCATACCCGGTCGCCAGTGCTATATACCTTATGTATACTCTAAGGATAGCACCGTATTCCTCCGAGAGCACGGCGGAAATCTCATTATCTGGGTAAAACCAGACGTCGAAACTCGGTTCATGCGGACAGCTTTGCCACTGCTGTGAAAGCCAACAAAAATAAACATATTTCAGTTCAAAAAAATTGCTTTTGCAACGAGAAGAATGGATAAGTAAACCATAGAATAGAAAATAGCACTTTTTAAACCATGTCTTTATCTGTTTTTGTTTAATTTAGTGGCCATTTTACATTTTTGCGTAAAAATAACTTCATAGTGCTTCCGTGTTACGGAGAGCTATTGTATCGGAGCACTTACATTCGCAATAATATGTGCAACGTACATGTTGGTTATACATATACAATACTTTTATTGGGTCGGATTCTGCCTATAGTATAAGTCCGAACCGTTGTATATTTTTATAATTTACTCGTACTAACCACTAACTGGAAAACCAGAGACTTAAAGTAAAAAGGTGAATAGTATTTGTTTTTGGTTTTTTGGCTTATGGCATTAATAAATAAATTTGTTTGATTTGTTTGTTTGTTTGTTTGTATTATTAAAAAAATGTTTGCTCCTTTCAATAAATCAGAACAAAAGGAGATCTTAATTCCAATTTGCATTTTCTCCCAGTTAACCTTAATTGTAATAGTAATAGTAAAATAATAGACTCAACCCAATAAGGTTACAAAATACAACTTATGTGTTTGAAAACTTTGTAAACTAAAGTAACTTAAAAGTTTAATAAAAAAACATATAACAAAAAAAACTACACGATCAATTAGAGCACAATTACTTAAAAAATATTAAATTAATTAATCAATGGTAGCTAGGGTGTCCCAGGCTAGAAGGGCAAATTTTCTTTTTTCGTATTTTGAAACGCATACCCTCTGTTTTTTTTTTCTATTTTCTATTTGATTAGTATGGGGAAGCCATATTGAGATTTTAGAACTTCATTTTTATGCGGTAAATAAAACACTAATGGTAACTATTATGTTTTGTTTATTAGGTATTCATTAAAAAGGCTTTATTTAGCAAATTTTCTTTTCAAAGTTTGCTTTGTGCAGTCAGGATACACTTGCCTGTGCTCTTAATAAAAATAATAAAAATTGCTTTTGTTCCTCTTGAACAGTGATTAAGCCATGAAAATATTGCATTAACTTCACTGCTCTTTCAGCGGCATCGTTTACTGCTCTGAGTGTGAGCAGCTCCTTTTTAGCGTGCTGAAATGCGGCATTATTGGGCCATGATGAAGGTGACTCTTGAAGAAAACTATCATCCAGTTTGAAGCGATAAAACAGAGACTTGCTTTTGATTGACACAAAGTTATCTAAGCTTTTCTCGTAAAGGAGGCCACAAAGTTCTTCTTTTGATGGGATGTAGCGCTTATTATGAGCTGATTGATTTTCATTGGCTAAGTTAGCAACCATTTTTGATTTGGTCTCTTGATCTACATCATCATCAAATAGAAACAAGATAGACACTTCATCTATCAAGTACCATAAATGTTGGCAAAACTTCTGTAAAGCCGCTTTTGAAATACTCTTGTCTATTGTTTCGTAGTTCTTCATGGCTTTCAGAAAGCACAGGTCTTGGTAAGGACTTGCTGATGGGAAATTCGTCAGTGTTATGTCCCAGTGCCTCAATAGTTGCTTCAATAATAAACACAGAATTTCTCATACTTATCTGACATCGATCTAGCGCTGCTACTAATTTTGGAGTAATAAAACTTTTTCTCATAGAAGTTTTATTAGAATCAGGCCGTGTGCTCTCAGTTAAGGTGTGCAAATTTTCTTGTAACTCCATTTGTTTAGAATCAGATAACAAATCTTCTTGTACGGGTTCATAAGATGATGTCGAAGGCGTCAGAGATGAAAAAGTTAGGTAAAGATTTTGTCGGTATACGTGCCTTTTCCCAATAGATAATGCACTCACGAATAGTAAGATTTGCGCTTTCATTGACACTTAAATTCACTTCACGAATATTATAGAACAGAACTGCCAGCACTTGTCCATTAGAAGGAAGTTTTGAACCGGTAATTTGGTGTTTTACGTCTCCAATTAAGAATATATCCTTTTTTGAACTGCGTAACTCCACTGACATCTTGATTCAACAAAAACAATGCGATTACTAACAAAACAAACAAGCAATAACTTGTACATTGACGTGAAATAAACAATAATAAAAAAGATAAATAAATATTGGTCGTTATTATGAAAATGACTCAAATCGACTCTGAAACAAAAAAAAACGGTGTTGATAACATCCAGCAGTTTTAAAATTTTAGGTAATAAACAAATAGACGAGGACCATCTCTAGTTTTCAGAGACTAAATTCCAGCCAATATACCTACATAGGTATGTATAATATTCTCTTTAATCATTCTCGGTCTAGCGACAGCGTGTAAACTTGCCTGAAACGCGGCTAGAAAATCAAAAGTTAGATTACAAAACCACACGACGGCCTTGACCTAGTGCTAACATTACAAACTGATTACCCTAGAGCTGGTAGACCTTCAGAACATTTACTTAACGTTTAATCTATATGATATGAATCGTTTGTTTGCTTGTCCGACACGCCCTATTATGTCAGATTTTAGACTCCGTCAACAACATCAAAGAATCGTCGAAAAAAACAACAAAAGTGAGTATGAATGCGCTCCAAAAAATCAGAAAAAATATTTTATACATAATTGTGTACTCATGAACTGAGGATTGTGAAAATTCGTACCGGAGAAAAATGGCTGTGATAGATTAATATACGGGCGCATGTGTCACACGCACACTATTAAATACGCACACGCATACACATCGTCGCGACATGTGTATGACACAGGGGTGTCAAAGTTGTTGCATACACCCACGTTTCATCGACAATTATTACGTCCCAGAGTTGGTGAGCCCTATCGCCGCACTTCGGCACAAATATGGACCTAACTAAACCAGACCACGCACTAATGTGCCCCTATACGAGATTTGAACCCGCAACATCCGGGTTAGTGGTCGAGTACTTAACCACTAGACCACATATTTATAAAATGGTGCAGTCCATAAAGCAGTGCAGTCTTTAAAATAGTGCGTCTATAAAATAGTGCAGTCTATAAAATAGTGCAGTCTATAAAATAGTTAAAAATTATTAACATTCTGCAACATAAATCGTTTTTAGTTGGCGAATGCGAATCAGACCAAACAATTGTTCAATAAAATCAAAGACCGCTTACAAATCGGTTCCTCGGTTTGTTTTTCACAGAGTCATACGAAGGCTATCATTATTTTGGAACTCTGAAATCAGTTTTGAGTTGAATTCCAGAGCTTTAAATCGGTACTGCAATGAAGCAATGCACAAATTCATATAAAAGAAAAAAATATCAACGCAACGGTTTATTAGCGGTGACCTTGACTGCACTAGTCATTGTTTCTCTATCACACTTAGTAATTTTGTGTGCGAGTGAACACATGCGCTAGTCTCCCACCACTTCCGCCGAGCGCTCATAACTCATTGCGCGACTTGTATAAAATAGTAGAGGACGCGCGCGACTTCATACGCGTGGATTTAGGACAAAAACAACCCTTTGTGGCAACAAATTTCCATCCGAATCACCCTTCATTAAAAAAAAAAACCTTATTTAGCGGACATCTATAACCCATAATAACGTTCCATATTTCGTGTTTTTATCTGCAGCTGTTTAGGCTGTGCGTGACAGTGCGTGGTCTGTCAGTCAGTCAGTCACGAAACTGTTATTCGCCTTATTAGAATATTTATCTTTTAGTAACTTAGTCAACATACAAAAATCTTCAATTCCGGAACTACGAGTACTATAGGAATTCCGAAACTATTTAAAATTATCAAGAACCGGCACGGCCTTATTTCGAACTAGTCACTGTAGAGTCCGCGCCACCACTGAAGTCTGATAAGGCATTTTGTTTCATATTCCAAAGTCAATAAAGACTCCGTCGCAGGACTTCAGAGTGGTGGCGTGGACTCTAACTCGTTGAAACTATTCATATCATACTCAGCGTTCACCGAGAGTTGACATCGTTCGGGTTGGAGCATTCGAGCAAATTATTTCAAACCAAGAATTATTGATTATATATTATATGTATCAGTTTCGATTACAGATGAAAGGTAATTTTTTAAAGGCTTCTACTAAAATCAAACCTTATTTTCATCTTCCAAATAGTTGAATGAAAATATGAAAAGTATACTTGAACTGCGTCAAATAAATTTATTTTAATAAAATATGAAAACAGTCAAGGTTAAAACGGCCTTTAGAGCTAAGTAAATGCGAAAAACACAAACAGAGCAAAGCCAGAGATCTCAAGACTGTGATGTAATTTCTCATTTGCCTTGACCTACATTTGTATACTGAAATATTCAGAATAGAGAGAATATGAAAACGCGAGCACATGTCGGTCGGAGCAAATATACATCAATCCATTTTGACGTGTTTCCATTTTTGAACTTTTCAATGCATATGTTACGGCCGGGACGATTTTAACGATAGCATTCAGAAATCTCAATCATTAGTTAACAGTTATTTGTGCAACAAGAGGGCAAAGTTAGTTTTTGTTGCGAGTGCTGAGTTTTAATCCCGAGCAAGCAAAGGATTCTATAATTGAATCACGAGCATAGCGAGTGATTCTAAGTTACGATCCTGAGGGGTTGGATTTAGTATCGTTTGGCAGTTGTATGGGAGTAAATGGGATTAAAGCTGGTAGAGGTTGGGTTCCCGATTACAATGCTACCACTATTATCAAAAGGTGATGCAAATTTTTCGAGAAAAAGCGAAAAAGAAACGTTATAAAAATTTCCCAATATTTGTCTGTGGTGTAATATTTGAGTAAAATTGAACGTGTTTTACACGGAAGCGGTGGATTAGCTTTTTATGGAAGTGGTACCAAAGGAGAAGGGGAACCCCCCCCCTCACATCCCCCCACCCTCTTCCTGCCAAACGGTACAACATTTTTACCTTCTGTAAAGCGTAATTTTACAGTGAACTAGCCTTTTGCCCGCCGCTACGCTCGCGTTTATTCAATCTCCACTTCGTTTTTGGCTTGAGCTTTTTTTTATCAACACTCAGTATAGGCTATGTATTATGGTCCCTACGATGATAATAAAAAATACCTCATCGAAATCTGTAGGGTAGTTCTCGTGTTAAAACAAAACATACATAGAGACAGACAGAAAGACAAAAAATCTAAAAATAGTACAATACTAATACTAATAACACACTTCATATAAAATAAAATAAAATAAATATTGACTGTACAGACGCGACTTTTTTACCATGTACCTACTTTTTTATTATATTAGTATAGATTTAAGGAAGTTCTGAACTGCCATAGATTCTTAGGGTCCTAAAATGATAAAAATACAAAGTAGGTATAAGATTTTTATAAATATTCCATTTCCGTTGTTTAATTAATTTCGATTCGATTCGATTAACGGTTTTCGTTCGACAGGCAACACTAGTGAACGAATGACAGAATCGGGACACAAAAAAAAATGGCGGTCGGAATGGTCGCCTCGCCGTCGGGTCTTATTATGTTCGGAGCACGCATCAACCACAGATCTCCCTGTAATTGTGGACAAAAATACAAAGTAACCGGAATTTCATAGTCTACTTCTACTTAGTCTGATCCTGGGGGTTTTCCTATACACGTGTAGTATTAGATTATATAGGTAATTAAGTTATGGATGTATGAATATAATTTGGAATAATCCACTAAACAGATCTTGTCAGCTATTCAAAATGCGGACTCGTGCACCGCCCGCATAAAACATGCAACAAGCAAGCAACACGGGCATAAAAGCAAAGCTATCTTAAACAACAAGCAAGAAAACATATCGACACGTGTTTTGCCTCTGAACGATTTGTAAAAAAGGTTTAAGAATGTGTGTGTTAGAACAGTTAGAAATACTAAAAAACAAGAATAACCTTGGTTTACTAAACGAACAAACTAAATTTACCACTACCCCACTGTTACGCATGTTTACGTCACCCCATTTTCCCCACCAAACAACTAGTCAGGCCGGTGTATAAAAGGTGAGTTTTGGTCGGAGCGGCTCGTCGCTAGCTGCCACAGAGTACATTCTAATATGCTAGCTGTTGAGCTTTCGGGCGAACAACATCTGTTGCTGCGGAGCGGGTAGGCAAGCAACACATCAGTTGCTGCGGAGAAGCCGAGCTAGCAACACATCCCGAAGATGCTTCGTTCAGAGGCGAAACACGTGTCGATATGTTTTCTTGCTTCTTATTTAAGATTGCTTTGCTTTTATGTCCAAATTGCTTACTTGTTGCATGTTTTATGCGGGCGGTGCACTAGTTAGCATATTGAATAGCATGATAAGAATTGTTTAGCGGAATATTGCAAATTATGTTCATATATCCCATAACTAAGTGATGGACTTCCGCAAGGTCCATCCATCCATCCATCAGCCTGTTTCGTCCACTGCTGGACATAGGCCTTTCCAGGATTTCACCACTCTTGGCGGTCCCCCTGGAAGAAATGCCCATACTCACACACGCTGGGCAGACGGGTTGGTGAGCGCGGTGCCGAAACCCTTGCACCAGTGACGCCGCTGCCCGTCACTAGTCTGTTTTAAGGCCTGGCTATTAGGGATGGATATACCGCCATCCATCGGTACCAGGCAATGGTGGGCCGCCTGGTTTTGCCTGATAGCTGTTCTCTTACTCTCCCCCGAATAACTTCGGGAGGATTTGCGAGTAAGATGGTGGTACCTCCACAGTCGAGCTCGGCATCAGCTCTACCACCTACTACTTTACTCCGCAAGGTAACGCCTATTTAAATTAATTATATAGATAATTCGTAAAATTTTCTTAAGACCTTGATAAGACCCCAATATTGTCAATAACTCGCAGGATGCAAAATTAGCTAAACTTTCTGGCCCTTACTAACAACAAGTTATAAAACTACAACAAATTACACTTCAATTTCAGATCTAAAACATTATTAAGAATTTTTTGTCTTAAAGGGACATCGTAATGTCTATAAAAAGTAACAGCTAACAATCAAACACCCCTAATATCCATTCTTCCAAGATTATACTCATCAGAGCTATAATAAAGTAAAATCAGAAGGAAGCTATTCGCTTTTAGATTACAGTTCCTCAGTAGCAATTTGAGAATGCTCTTTACCGTGAAACTGAAATT
Source organism: Ypsolopha scabrella (assembly GCA_910592155.1). Taxonomy (NCBI): domain Eukaryota; kingdom Metazoa; phylum Arthropoda; class Insecta; order Lepidoptera; family Ypsolophidae; genus Ypsolopha; species Ypsolopha scabrella. The sequence continues at coordinate 7,048,118 of OU342968.1, read as the reverse complement.
TCTCAAAACTAAGCCAATTTAAAAGGGAGCTGCAGAAGTTGTCGAATTAACCTGCAGTTTGTTCGGCTCTTCGTTCAGACTTCGAGCTTGTTCAGACTTCGGGATGGATTTCAGTTTAAAGGTGCGTCTTTATGTAGGTCGAGGATTTAAAGGATGCACATTTTTACTATTAAGAGATTCGTGGATTAGATTCATACTGATATTGAAAGGGCTACTTACGATTTTAATAGTCAGAGTTCGCCTGACTAGTTTCACTGTATTCGTACAGCTTCTTCGTAAAATTGTGAGTAGCCGTTTCAATATCAGGATGCACATTTTTCTGGATTTCGTAGCTCAGGCGCAGCCGAGATACGAGTACGAATAAACACTTAGGTATCGCTTAGTCATCTCTATATTATTTCACACCTATAAATTTCAGAATTTAATTGCCCTAGCTTAGTGCTGGCTCTGAAAAAGGTAACTAAAATATTAATAGCGGTGGGAGCAAAATAGGAATCAACTTTTTTAGGGTTACTAAAGAAGAAATGTATTTTTCTCAAATTCATGTTTTTGCTCGTATCTTATCCAACATGAGGTCGTTTAAAAGAAAATTATTTCGACCACCAGAATAGTCGGCGCGCAATCGAGTTACTTTGTCAATATTCCAATCGTTCGAACCTAAGGATTAAAACGTTTATTCTATTTATTTAATATTAGACAATAAATCCATAGCTTATAAAAGATCATAAATTCTGTAAACGCTACTAAATTATAGGTCAATCACGGATTTTTATTATTTATTTATAACAAGTTTAGCGTTTGGAGACAAGACCGTGATGCGCATCTACCTTAAATTGTATGTTAATTTGACATAATTGCTGTGTTTTTTTGGACAAATCAAGGAAAATTTTTAGCCTATTTCACAGCTAAGACGGCTTTATAAAAAAATAATTTATGGAAACTAAAGTAAGTACGATATAAGTCATATGAGTACAATATGTTTTGTTTAGTAATGTATCCCAAATAGCCGTGTTTTTTAGTAAACGTACTCCTATTACCTAGCTTCTTTTACAGTGAAATCTAACAGGCTCACTTTGTAAGTTTACCTTGATTTTGGATCTTGCAACACATGCAGTAGAGATGCGGAGACTAAATGGTAAATTAACTACTTCCACTTAGGCAACTAAGTTACTGAATGTTAGCCTAGGTAAAAGGAGAATTTACACTGAGCTGAACGTAGAACACTGAAAGGAATGTAGACTTCATTAGTAAAATCTTAAGTAGTAGACATTTAATTAGCGGCTTCACGCTTTTGTGTCTGATAAATTCAGCATTCAAAAAAGTTGTAACCATAATCTGATGGCCGATATGATGGATAACCCATACAGATCCGGATAAAATCAGCTTAACGTTGAACAACATCGATAAAATTACGACATTGTAAGACAACTTTTACAGTTTAAAAAGCTTTCTGGTCCCATTTTATGGAACGTAATTCAGATGAAGAACAGTATTACAATACAACATTACATTAAAGAAAAACTGAAGAGTAAATTCACTTGAAGAATATGATAAAATATAAACCCTAGAAACGTGATATAAAATTGAGAATATGTAAGTTAAAAACAGAAGAAATCCTGATAAATATTTAACAAAATGATCCAGCTTAATTAGACCGTGGGTGAGCGGGATATAGTGAGATATGAGTTAAAAAATTACGTCGTAAACCTTTAAAAAATATGCATTTCTGGGGATGCGTGGAGTGAGGGAGTAGGATTTTTTCTATAATTTTATACACTCTAATAATATTTATAGTTTGCCAAGTGCTAGATTTTGATATATACAATAGGAAGTGACTCGTAAGTCATAATATCTTCCTTAGCACAAAGTAATAAAGTTCAATTTGCAATGTACAGTTCTTAAAGGGAAGCAGTCCTTTAATTTTATAAATTATTGAACCGTAAGTCACGGGAAAGTGGTCGGAAAATGTTTTTTTCTGAATATCGTGAATTCTCTTATAACAACGGGGGTGGCCTTGCTCCGCTCCGCTTCGCTCGGCTCCCTTATATACTTACATGTAAACCTAACCGCTCCTCCTCGCTTCGCTCGTCGTCGCAACCTATCTTTAGCGGTCGAAGAAATTTAAAACTAAGGAAGCCGCTAACGGCTACGTAGTCACTTTCTATATTATAGTACATAGGTAACACTAAAAGTTTCCGGAACTGGCCACTTACATAAACAATATTTAAAAATTTATTGCAACATTTGAAAATAGAACTCTTTGGCTGTAGAATGCAGTTTGTTTCATCTGACTGTCTTTTGTTTTTACCTTGTGGCGCCATTTAAAAAATTGTGTGTCTGCATCAACATGGATTTAACTCGGGAAAATTTTCGTAGTATGATTTTCTACGATTTTAAGTGTAATTTGACAGCTCAACAGAGCATCGCTCGGCTTGAAACAGCTTTTGGCAATGAAGCACCATGCAAGACGACTGTTTATAGCTGGTTTGCAGAATTCAAGCGTGGTCGTATCAATCTCAGTGACGAATCTCGCGATGGTCGGCCGTCCACCGCTGTGACCAACAAAAACATCGATGCTGTGCGCCGTATGATTGAAACAGACAGGCATGTGACCTACCATGAAATTCGCGCATCCTTAGAAATAGGCATGAGTCAAATACAATCAATCCTACACAAACATTTGGGTGTGAGAAAGCTGTGCTCGCGGTGGATCCCACACAACTTGACCGAGGCTCAAAAAACGGACCGCGTCACTTGGTGCAGTGCCATGCTTACCAGATTCAACGAAGGTGCGTCAAATTTGGTGTGGGACATAGTAACAGGTGACGAAACATGGATTTATTGTTACGATCCCAAAACAAAGCAGCAATCGAGCGTATGGGTCTTTCAAGATGAGCCGAAACCAACCAAAGTGGCGCGCGTGAAAAGTGCATCTAAGCGGATGATTGCTTCTTTTTTTAATAAAACTGGACACGTGGCTACTGTTGCTTTAGAGAATCGTCGTACCGTGAATAGTGACTGGTACACGACCATTTGTTTGCCGGAAGTTATTGACGAACTCCGTAAAAATAACCGTAAACGCCGTATCATCCTGCACCACGACAATGCTAGTTCTCACACGGCCAGACAGACAAACTACTTTTTGAAGACGAAAAATGTAGAACTCATGAGTCATCCTGCATACAGTCCCGACCTGGCACCTTGTGACTTTTTTCTGTTCCCAAAAATTAAGAACCAATTACGCGGTCCACGATTTTCATCACCAGAAGAGGCTGTCGAGGAGTATGAAAAACACGTTTCAGAGGTCACCACAGGGGAGTGGCACAAAAGTTTTCAAAACTGGTTTGATCGAATGAAAAAGTGCATAGACGCCAAGGGAGATTATTTTGAAAAACAATAAATTAATTTTGTACCTTTAATAGTATTTTTTCATATTCATTCCGGAAACTTATAGTGCGTCCCACGTACTAGCCTTTGCCTGCAGCTCTACCCGCGTTTCTTCAATTTTATTCCCTCTTTCGGCTTGAGCGTTTGTGGTTCTCGAGTTTAAAGCGTATATTTGTCGAAAGCATGTCCCCGTACGATTTTTTATTGTTTTATTACCTAGTCACATTTAAGGCATCGTGTAGAACAACCTTTACTAGATTCTCGGTCACATTGGAACTAGCCATGTGCTTCACACAATTTACTAGTTTTCGAGTTAAATTAATTTGGACTAAGCAAACAGCAATCGAGTTTAAGGTCCAAGAGGATTAATATTACTAAATTTCTCACATGCCTTAGGTTACTAGATTATAATTAAACTTGCTAACAGCCTAGCAATTATAAACGTTGGCGACAGTTAATTGAACTGCTATTTGTATATCATGTGTTATATATTATGTTTATTTATTTATAAGAGGTACATAGTTCTTAGATTTGTAGATATAGATTCAGTAAACACTGTACCAAAATCCTTAAACATAAGCTAAGTACACAATAATGAGTATTGTGATGTGATGTTAATTATCACTACAACACTATAGACCTTTGGCCCTAACCAATGTTGGTCTATTTATTTTTGAATATAACTTTGGAACCACTGGAAAGAGATTACGGCAAAGAGGCATTACATACACGCTTCATTAAATCAGTACGTTTAGTTTCGAATCATTATAACATAAAATAAACTACGAAGTTTCAAGCCTTGTACTAGGTCTCTGGTTTGGATTATGTCCTGTCTACAGAGCATTCAAACTTATTTGATTTAACTTCATCATTGATTTTTTTACCTTGAAAGACCAATAGGTACTTCAGAACTCGAAAAGTTCCTTAAAAATAGAACGTTTGCTAGTTACCCGAATCTAAGAGCATGTCCAGATGCGGCGTTGTATACGCGCGAGGCATCGCGCGAACAAGAGCGTGTGTTGCGTCCACATAGCGCGATGTACGCGCGTGGATTTGGTGTAGAACTCGGTGAGTGTTCAATATGGATTTGGACTGAGCGGTTGAGTTTTGGCTCGCAAAATTGAAAAAAAAAAAACCGGCCAAGTGCGAGTCGGACTCGCGCACGAAGGGTTCCGTACCATTATCTATAAAAACGTCCGACTGGCACTTGGCCGGTTTTAGTATTTGTTGTAAGACATCATCTGTGAAAATTTCAACCGTCTAACTATCACGGTTCAAGAGATACAGCCTGGCGACAGACGGACGGACGGACGGACAGCGGGATCTTAGTAATAGGGTCCCGTTGGTTACCCTTTGGGTACGGAACCCTAAAAACCAACAACAGTATAATCAGGCAAAACTAACACTATTACTTTAAATTTGAATTCATGAATAACAATTAATTGTTTTGAAATACTTAATAAAATTGGCATTGGCATAACCAATAGATGCGATATCATATCCCATATTGCGGGTCTTCTTTCCACTTCAATAATTTAAAAAATCGTTAGCAAAAACTAAAACTACTACTTTAAATTAAACTCGCGAATAGTTCTTTTTTCACCTCAGTAATAAAAAAAATTGGTATCGAAATCATGCTCCATTTTTCCCTTGAACACGTCCGTTTACGCCAACGCTCGCGCATTTACTGCAGAATACATTATATTCTTTTTGGTTTACTGGACTGGACGCGACATACAGCCATACAGGTTCCAAGTAGCTCCACTCGCGCGGGCTTCGCGCATATACGCGCGTAGTCGAGATTCTTGCATGAGGACGCAATGTATTGGAGCCTAGTACTTCGACTAAGCGCGAGCTCTCGCGCTAGCAAAACGCGGCATGTGGACAAGGTCTAAGATCCAGGTGATGATTCGGGTAATGGATCTGTGTGTAGACGCGGTGCCAACATAGATATCTACAATAAAAACGATAACCATTTTAATATACAATAATTACAGTCAAATTTCTTTGACACAGGTAGGACACTTGTGATGAAAAATCCATTAAAAATCTCATCATTTTGCTGGATACTAGTTAGAAAACTAAAGTTTACATTTAAATAAATAAAGTGCTCTGTTTTTCATTTAATACAAATAGCAAAACTATGTGTTTTCCGAAAAATAAACAGTAGTTGCTCTAAATTCTAAGATCTCTACAACGAAAGGTTATTTTAAGGAGTGGTTTGCATTTTCTTTTTACTGATACTAAGACACTTTGATTATTTCCGTTCGGTTAATTTTTATTACTGTTCTAAGCAATGCATTGTATTTTTGAGGCTTTGAGTCTGATCAGTAACCTAACACGTGATAATAAAAATCAGAAACTGCAAACAATTTTACTTTTCGGAAAAGACAAAACCAACATTTAATCCCGGAGCAAAGATTCTACGACCTTCATTTCATTACAGACTTCACCGGGTTTATAATCTGTGACAACTGACAGATCCGAAAGATAAACCGTACTAATATTTTCAGAAGGATATTAATGATTTTTGAAATGAAGAAATTATTTGATTCAAATATAAATCTGCGACTATTACGGTGATGGGTATTTCATTGAAGTCATCATTTCGTTTTGTAGATTAAGAAACTTATTTCGGCATTTTACTAAACTAAACTTCACCGAACTAAAAATTTGTTGGGCGAATAATAACTTAAAGATGTCAAAGAATTTTGAATTTTAAAACATCACTCTTGTATTTTCAAGAGTCGACCGACAAACTAGATGTACATAATTAACGAGAGTTTCAGAAAGTTTTGCTTTTAATCATCATAGAGTTAGCAACTTACACAGAAAAATAGCTGAAAAGGGTATGGAGAGGATGTCCAGTGCTGAAAAAAGTCAGTTAAGGGCTTGTATTGGGTCTTTCCACGGTTTTTGTTTTAATATGCTGAGTCAACTACTTATCTGATCAATGTAAAACTTGAACACATGTTTTTTCAGACCTTTGTCTTTCCGTTGTCAGGTCGGTTACCTAATTGGACACATTTCGCTCGATAGATTTTATTTTTGAAAATGATGCCTTTTTAAGTTATTATTTCGTTTAATGACTAAACGCCTCGAGTTTTATATCTGAAATTACTGCTATAACAAGAAAACATGGTTTATTTTCCGATGTCAGGTGAAAAATCTCCTACACCAAATACTTTTTCGTAAAATGTAGAAAAACCTCGAAAACTCACTGATTTTGTGTGCCACCAGCGCGCGAAGCGAGCGTTCTAATGTAGACTTTCAGACAACATACTGAAGTTCAAAATGGCTCAGTAAGATTATCGTGCACCAGGGGTAAGGCTTTAAGGTTTTATCAATCTGTGGTTCCATCAGGATTACAGTTTAGAAATCCATACAGTTGTCCAACGAAGCCATCGAAACGGAACTACTTGTTCGAAAATTTTATGTAGCTCGGTGCCTTACCTCCCGCGTGCATTTGCTCTGTCTGAGCGCTTTCATTGGACAACTGTAGGTATGGATTTTTAAACTGTGCCACTATCCTACTAATATTATACGAGTAAATACGAAAGTTTCGACGTTTGTAACTTCACAAAATCACCAAAATTTTCATATAATTTACAATACTTGATATGCGTAGAGATTTTGAAATAGTTTATAACATGTCACAGGTAAAGCTAAAAGAATGGGTCAAACAAGGTTTACCCGGGTAAACTTAAAATTATCCAAACTCTTTGGGTAAAGTCCAAAAATTTATCAACTAGTATATACCTAGGTCTACCCAACGCTTGTTGGCTAATAAAGCCGATTCTGATGGCTTCAATTTTAGATTTAGTGCTGTCAAAACTAAATTTTCTTCATTCCAAAATCGTTCTTTAGTGTTAAGAACAGAAGCTATATTAGGTACTATAGAAAAAAAATCGTTTTGACGGCACTAAAACTAAAATTAAAGCCTTCAGAATTGACTTTAATGTTAGATTAATATGGAAATGAAAAAACTCAATGTGTCAAAAATAGGTGCGACATCGAGCAAAGCGAAGCGAGGAGTAGCATGCTAAGTTGCCATGATAAATAAATTCAGGAGCGGAGCGAAACTGAGCGGAGCGAGACGACCTTTCAAGACCTATCATTGCTCATACAGCGTGGAGTAGACCTAGGTGTATCTGGTAAAACGCTAAATATTGGGACTTTACCCAAGGAGCTTGGGTAATTGTAAGTTTTTACGGGTAAAACTAGTTTTACCCATCCTAATACAACCAACTATCTAACAGGAGCCCTAGATTTTTTATTTTGTTGTTGTATGGAATTAGTGTCCCTTCAAATACTCGTAACTCAAAATATTGACTTCAAAGTATGGTATGGACAAAATACGGTAATTCACAGAACCTTAACAAAGCTGTTTTATCTGGACTTTGTCAAATGTTTTATCTTAGATATTCCCGAAAAAAAAATAGTGTTGTAAGTACTTGGTAAGCACATTCAACAAGTATTCTTAATTTCACAGCTTGATGCTTAATTTTTCAAGGCGTCACGAGATGAGGCAGCCGAATTCCGTGAAGTCTAGTGTGAAATTTTGTTTGCCTCTTATTTAATACACTGGGGTACTATACTAAACTGCCAAATTTATAAAATCAATTCTCTCGAGAAAAGTGTAAACGCAGATGTCACCCCAGTACGGCGAAACCAAATGGAGGTTATGTTTTAGTTTTTTAGTATTTTTATCCCTCCGTGTCGTCCGCAATATACCGCCATATCGGCTGAGCCGACTAGGTTGAAATTAATCATGGTTGTTGTGTAGATGGAATGTTACCAGAGGTGAAATTCTGCAAGACAATCGTATTTAAATTCGATTGTCATATGGCTATTCGGCTAAGCAAATTAGCCCGTTTGGCAATTGAAATCGTACGTTTTTGTTTGTCAACAACAAAACAAGACAATCGTATTCATTTTACGGCCAAAATTAATTTGCTTAGCCGAATAGCCATATGACAATCAATTCGAATAAGATTGTCTTACACAATTGTACTTTTAATTCTGGGAAAAAATAGGAAAATCTTTGATGACGCCATATTATGTAAATTAATGTTGTTACATCGCGTAAATCTTTTGATTGATAATAAAAAGGCTACTCACGATTTTTATAGTCAGATTTCACCTGCCTAGTTTCACTGTATTCGTCACAAACATAGCAGACCAAACCAAAGGACTAAATAGCGTAGCAAGTTTCCATACAAAAAATTAGCTACATTTAAGCTAACATGGTACGAAGAAACGTATAAAAATTGGTTGTTTTGGCTGGCTTATGCTTGAAACATGTTTGTTAATGCCTAAACTAATCTCTCGTATATATTTTGTTTGGAAACAAGCAATATTTATATTTAAAAGAGCTAAAATTGCTTTACGTCGACTCTATGCGTTTATTATTAATGTTAAGGTCTGCTAGTAATTATAAGTCTGTGCTATTCGTACAGTTCCTTAGGACGAGGTTTCATTTTATTTTGATATTTACATTGACGGAACCACATTAATGTACACGTCGCACTTTTACGTGGTTGTGATGATAAATGGTTATTCAAAGAAATAACATACCTTCACGCTATGTGCCCCGAAACAGTCTCAGAAGTGATTACGAATGTGCAGTTACTGAACAGGTACAACACTCGTACACCCTCTTTTCACCGACGATTTTCACGTCATGGGAGGAAATTAGCCTTGTCGTCGTATTTCGGGCACAAAGAAACGTTTTAAGAGCAAGTAGATTTACTTCGCAGGGTATTCCTTCACCGTTCAGCAATTAGTTAGTACAATCACTGCACTTAAATTACGAAAAACTCTTTGGTGTTTGCTAGACCGGTAGAATATGTATAAGGTCACCTTAATTTATAGAGCCAAATACTTACTCGGTAAGTGCTTAGTAACAAGGTTCGATGACACTTTTTGTGAAATTCGTAAATTATTATTTTCATGTTTCTTACAAACGCAAGCGCAGCCCCGAGTCAATCACTATGGGACGTCAAGATTTTATTTTGCGAAATTAGCAAAAGTATTGTCGATCCGTGTTACTGATCACTTACTAAGCCTCCAGTATGAGTTTGGCTGCATAAATAAAGTCACTGGGTCTTAATATAAGATTCCAGCGTTCTTCCGACAGACCTACCACTGCTTTATTCAAACAGTTTTGAAGACATTTTAATTTAGTAGGATAAAGGGGCTATTTCAGTAAAATCAACACTTTTTGAAGTTGTTTACCCGCTTATCAGAAGAAGCCACTAATTTGATAAATTATTACATGAATTTTGAAATAGCTAGCTTGAAAGCTTGAATGTTGAAAGCTATTTTACTACATTTTATATTAATTTAAAACCCGATACTGCACTTTTTTCCGAAATCCGTCTCTCGTGAGTGTTGCAAACGTGACATATCCGCTTACCGCTTTTGCATCTCTTTTTGCGGCGCGGCATAGAGCGCTACGACTCATTTCCCCGATTTGTAGACCCTCTACGTCGTAGCATGGACACATCGCAGAATTGGGCATATTCATAATTCTGTTACAACTACAAAGGTTGGGTCGTTCTGCTCCGCTTCGCTCGGCTCCCCAAATTATTACATATAAACCGAATTAACACACCGCTCGTCGTCGCACATATTTTTGACTTTTTGGTGATAGATTTTCGATTTTGTATTATTATTCATAAAATTATTAAATTCCTGACTGGTTTTGCCTTTACGGAATTTTCAAAAGGATTTAATTATAATTAGATCTTATACATTGTATACGTACATCATTGCAATGAATGACACCCATAATAACTAATTCTTTTGAAAATGCCATACAGGCGAGACTGGTTAGAAAATAATTAATTTTGTTGAATAGTACAAGCAATTATCTTTTCATTATATGTTCAAAGTTCCACCAACAATCAATATTCTGAGATTAGCGCGAACATTCATACAGACAGACGGGACGGTGGATTTTAATATGTATTTACTTTGAAGCATAGACACTGGCAGATGGTACAAACTCTCAGCCTCTAATGAACGTATGTAATCACGCCCCCCCCCCCCCCTAGCTAGCTGACTCTTGCCTACATACATGAATAATTTAGTTAACTGGGACACGGAAAAGGACCTTAACCTGAATATAAAGGTGTAAGCGGCGACTTAAAACTGAGATTCAGAGAATTATAGTGACAATATTTTTGTCACGGTACCTATAAATTTAGTTTTAACTATACTTTTTTGTACAATGGACTTACCCTGCGACACTACCGTGCTATGGAACCTGGGATGAATAATAAGATCTAATTCAATTCGTATTAGAAACTCGGGGTCCATAAATTCGGAAGAAATAGTTGAAAGCTATCTAGCTTGAATTTAACTTGATTTATACTGATCTCACACTCGTAGGTAAATCGGGGAAACTTCAACACTCAGAGCGCGTTCCATAGTTCAAACAGCGTTTGAATTTGCTATCTATACTAACAATAAATAAGCAAATGAAGTCGTGGCTGTATATTGATATTTTAAATGAAATGGGTTATTATAGTAGGTCTTTTTTGAAATAGTTGTTTTGTATGGAGAATTTGAAGACAACTCAGTTTTCAGTACAAACGTTTTTCCATTTTTTTATAAAGGGCAAATCCAAATTTTATAAAACAAATTGTATATGAATCAGACAGCATTGAGCTAACAGAGACTTCTATTTTATTTTTAAAAAGTGTCACTTGTTAAAATTTATTACGAATCTTGCCATGAAAACGGATGACACATAAGACGAAATGTCTTTGAAGACTTAATTTTAGTAATTAAACTGAAAACAAAATCAAAATTTAATACGGAGATATAAAACCTTGATATCAACTTTGAAACAAAAAACAATTAATGGAAATAGTTATTGATATTATAATACGAAATCATGAATCTGGTAGAAAATCATAATCAAATCCTCTTCATAGGTAAAGACCTAATATTAATATTGTACTAAGACCAAAAATACAACTTTTAGAATTGTCGCCTGTCTGTCTGTATGTTCCGTTTTAACTCGAGAACCGCTCAACGGGTTTGGAAGCGGTTTTCTTTATTATCATCGTAGCGACCAACTGCTAAGCCGAAAACTGTCGATACTACCCAAAGATTGAAGATACTTCCACGCGAGCGAAGCCGCGTGCAAAAGCTAGTTTCCTTATAAAACCTGTAAATCACGCAAAAACTTCTTCCTGTAGTATTTCGACCGTATAAAGAATCCTTATTATTCAGTATTCATGCGCCTTCGTCACGTAAAAATCCCTACTACAGTTAAATCGCCCATAAACTCACGAATGGAGTCAAAAGGAGTCACATTTTTGCGCATTCAACACATATTTCACCGTATAAAACATTTCAGAAACGCTGACAAAGTACACATACATAGAAGAGAAGAGCAAATCTCTTTGGCTCGACTCCATCTGGCGATATTTTTATTAGTTTCTTCTGTGCCATACAGCTGCTGGGCGCTGTGTTCCGTCCGGTTTTATATACGGCCGCTTTTTGAATCCTATTGGTAAACCGTACAATATGCAACACGGAAAACCGTATTTCAGTTCAAATATTTATAGTTATGGACCCTGTTGGAATAAGAGATTTTATTAGGCAATATACTAGAAAGCACGAAACTGCAATACGTGACGAAACTATCTAATCTATTAAACAGAAGATTTTCTGAATCCGATCTTACGAAATTGACCTGAAGCTTCGTGTTCTCGAGGTAAAATTATGCAAGTGACATTAATGCCCGTTTTCACTAACCATAGGAGACACCTAAATCAGATGCCTATGTATTTAGGAGTTGCCTAGAGTAAAAACACGTTTCACTAACCCTTAAGTCATGAGTAACGACGTTGGGAATCACCTAAAGTTACGACACCGATTCGGGGGTGCGTAATGCTTAGGCACCCCTAAACTGACCCATGCATGTGACAGTCGCGATTTTGAGATTTCAGCTTATTGTAGTACTGTGAAACGTCAAAAAAACCGCAAACAGACTACTTGACAAACAAAACCAAAGACAAGTATCAAAAACTTAGGCTACTCTTGGGTTTGGAATCACATAGTAAACATAGTTCGGTGAAATGGAACTTTATGACAAGCATGGACCTAAATTTAGGAGTTACTTAGCTAGACGTTGCCTTGTTCGTCGTTAGTAAAAACGGGCATAATTCTTTTACAACCCACGACCGATAACGTCAATGGAATATTCCGTTTTGAGCAATTCCTAAAAGAGTGCATATTTTGGCACTTTTCTTTCGCTGTTTCGTTTTTTCTGACACAAACGGTGGAAAGTCAGGATTTCGTCGCAGCTTGGCCTTTCAATTTGCTTTCGGAAATTCGAACTGGCCAATTGTAATTGTGATAGTGATCAATAAGTCGATACCATAAATACTTTTTTAAAAAACCTTTTTGTAACTTTTAGTGTTTTAATCTGCTTAATGTGAAGGTAAGTCTCCTTACCACCCGGGAAAACCAACTATTAGGGACTAGAGCTAATTTCTAATGTTATTTTAATATTAACAAACTTACAATTGAATTGAATGTTTCTATTACAAATACACTACATTTACAATCTAAAAAAAACTTAAAACTAAACAGAATAATCAAATTAAAAGAAAGAAGTGTACCAAGAAATAAAACTTAGAATTTGTTGTATGATCCCATATTCCTTTTTCTTGTATGAAATAAACATGATCTATGATACCATAAATTAAATATGCTGCGACTTCAATAACTTTTTAGAGCTCCTTTAAGTTACGAATAAATGTCAAGAGCAAAACGAAATACCACTTTAGCATAATACAAAAAAAAAACATTACAATTGATTTCTTTGTTCAAGAGGAAAATAAGTAAAACGAAATATTTTAAGACTTACCAGAAAAAATAAACACAATAATTCAGCGAAGCTTCTGCTTCCTAACCTAAGGCTTAGAAAACCCTGTTCCATAGGAAACATTATTATAGTTTGTGACATCAAAGAAATCTTCCATCATGCAACTGTCACCACAATTTATTATGTAAAGGACCGGTCCTATTTGAGGACTTGGGATCAAGAAAAAGGGGTTAGTTTCGGGAAAAACTGTTCTTTAGGGAACATGGGGCGGGCATAACTGACACACGGTTTGAAAATGGGAAAAATGGTAAGAAGTAATGCATCGGAACAATGTTTGTTTAAGTTGGAGGATACGTAGCAAATATGATGTACTCAGATTATGTTTTTATTGCGAAATCCATCGCTTTGGATTACTCTAAATATTAATAATCTTAGTTAATGAGAACTGTGAATTTCTTAACTGTCTGAAGCAACACATATTGTAGCGACGACAGCGCCATCTGTTCTTAAGAACAAGGCGTCAAATAACATAACGCCCTCGTGAGCGTTCAGTATGTGCATTAGTAGTATGAGCATTAGCAAGATCAAATAGTTACAAAAATATTCGGTGGACAAGTATGGTGGAAAAATTCAACGGTCTAGGTAAGTACCTCGGTGGCACAATTGGTAGCGCGCTTGTCTGGGAAAGACAAGAGGTCGCAGGTTCGAATTCTGGCCCGAGGAATTTTTTCAAATTCTTGTCTTTACTTTCTTTCAAATATATCTTTTCTGGTTTGTAATGCACTCTTATAATAAAATGAAAATTAATAAACAGAAAGTATAATATGAGCAAAAAACGGGACAGGATTCAATAAAAATAAATTAATAGATTTGATGGTTTTAAAACTCCAAATTATATCTTCTATTTATACTCTACCTATTTCGATGAGGCTTCCGTGATAAATTATTCTTCTTCTCCGTTTGAAATATAGATAAATAAAACGTTTCAACCCAATTCAACATATACACTGAACAATAAAATATACGGAATAATCTATGTTTCACAAGAAACATGAGGAATGTATAAAACAAAAGGGTTCTACTCAGTATTTGCTGCAAAGGTTAACAATTAAAAAAACTGATAATTGTATAAAAAAATACGAGCAAGTTAAAAAAAGTCTTATGTCATGTCACTGAACAAAAAATAAAAGAAAGAACAATATGTAGAAACTGTTATAAGTGCTACCCTCAGTAAAGTGCTTTAAAAATACACTAGACAAATTTTTAAATAAGTAAAATCTTTAAGTGCTGTGATATACACATCATCAGCTAATAGCTGCTTGTGTACAATAAAAATTAAAAATAATAATGTATTAACAGAAGGGTAGTATTATTTAATCATACACCAAAATATACTAAGAATGCTAACTATGATGTCCTATCAAAAAAACTTTACATCAAAAGGTCAGTGTCGATAAGGGTCAAAAATTTGCGCTGAAGGATTTCTGGGCTGTTATAAAAAAGATTACTCCATAGGTAATGTATGGCAGTCGCTTACTAATGGTTCTAACCTAACTTACTTTTATTTTTGATTAAAATATTCAAAAAAGCCTTTTAAATGACGACTTTTATCTTGAAACTCTCTGCCTTCTGTCGAGTATTCCATCTTTGTTTGAATGCAAGAAGTTACTGAATTTTCTTTGGAAGAGAAAGCTCTTTGAAAATTGTAATTAGCCGTCACAGAACTTGGTGCAAAGGTTGGCTCTATCAAAGACCGGACACCACCTTTAGAATCTACTAATTAATAAGTATACTGAGAGTCGCAAACTTAATAAATACTTCCAATTTGGAAACTTTTGATGTCGCAGTTCTTTGTGATGTATTTGCGCTGACAATAAATTGCGGAGCAAGAATAATGTTATATACTTAAGCCTCATAATTATCATTATTGCTACAACAACATATCGGAGTCCAGATTGTGGCTTGGATCCATCTTACAAGTGCCTCACATTATTAGCCTTTTTTAGGGTTTCATACCCGAGGGGTGCTAAACGGGAACCTATTACTAAGCCTTCGCTGTCTTTTTGTCCATCCATCTGTCACAATGTGTTACAGCTTCAGTAATACTGTGTAACTGTGGGCTTTACCTAGAAAAATAAAATAAAAAAGCCTTGAAAAATAGAATTTTTAACGTTATATGTTTCAGATCTATTTTAGAAACGGCAATCCATACAAGTTTTAAATTTGATTAGTACAAAAGTACCCATCTTAAACAACAACATATATAATACTAATTAAGGTTTCGTACTCAAAGGGCTTGCTATTTGTCACCTTGTTGCTACTATGGCATCTATGTATAATGTGTGTTATTTACCATAATTATTTTTTTATTATTTTTATTTTTGTTTTTCTACCATGTAACATGTAAATAGTATAGTTATCGTTCCCCTAAAGGAAGGCGCCAAACTGTATAACAATTTATATTACCACAGTTACCAACGGCACATTTTTCATGTTACATTTTTTTATCCCAATATACAAATGATTTGTTTAAGATCTATGTACTCAAATATTTTCCCTGTTTTTTGTACAATTGTATATTGGTTGACACAATAAATAAATATCATATAATTATCATAATACTCGTATATATCATTCTTTTGAAAGTAGGATATTTGAGTGCTTTGTTGAGGTGTTCTGTGAGAAAATATGGAAATAAAGTATAAAGTTTTAGGGTTCTATACCTATATTCGTTGTGGTACGGAACCCTTAGTGCGCGAGTCCGACTCGAACTTTGCTAAATTATTAAAAAAAAAATACCATGGCTCTCATACCCATAGAATAATGCTCATACCTAAACCATGAAGCAGCTTATTAAATTCTTATGAATGCGAATGTTTACTGTTTTTCAACAACCGGGAAAAAGGTTACAATGTAAACAATACAGGGTATCAAAGAACTGTGTGACGCTTCAGCTTCCAATACTAACGAACCGATCAACATTCATCCGGGTGCAGTGTTATAGCTATAATACTAGAGATGTACTCGTGCATAGGTAAAACCTATAAAACACTGAAGGCTTTGAAGTTTTTTTCACCCCATCCGAGGCAAACAAACGGGTATTACTTGTGTGGATGACGTGTACCGATCATCGGCTATTTTCCGAACGATTCGGAACAAAGTTTATTATTCCAAGGGAATTTCCCGAAGAATATCAACAAATTGCAGTTCGGAAAACTGCCGGAAGTCTGCGATCGACGTTTAGGTTTCTGAAATAACTGGTTTTCTGTAAAAACATTCTTTACAGTTTAAAATCGATGCGTCGTTTCTTTTTGAATCCATCAAGAAACGATCATTCTTTTTGCAATACTTAGATTCCTCTTCTTTTCTGATAGAATTTTAAGCGGTTTAAGGGTTTAAGCTATAGATTTAGGACAAAGCGAATTCTACGTCTATGGTTTAAGCCATATATGGGCAACCGCCAGCCCGCGGGCCGCAACCGGCTCGTTGATGTTTTTAAAATGGCCCGCGGCGAGGAACAATTTAAAATTAGACTAACATTTTACCGGAAAGTCGCGATTTGTTGTTTTCATGCAACTTCTTTGCCGATCTGAGTAAAGGAGCAAGTGAGTGAAAGGTGAATACTAACAAATAAGCAGGGATGAAAATCAATAAATCTAAGTCACGAACCAGAGTAACCTAGAAAATTTTGCAAAATTGTTTGTGTCTAGTTATTAGTGGAATTGATTCAATGTTAGTAGTCTTAGATCTAAAAAAATTGGCACAAGATTACCATCTATTGGAAATTATGAAAATATTACATTGTATCTTTTCTAGTTGAACCTGCGGTTCACCGATTGCGTCGTTATTTTCGTATACTATACACACCAACCTATGGCCCGCATGTTCATGAGCATATGATTGTTTGGCCCGCGAAAAGGTTGCCCATGCCTGGTTTAAGCTGTGCATTGTCTGTCAAGCAGTCAGTGTTTCTTGTACCTCCGGTTTCCTCGCAGCAATTTAAAAATGTTGTTCATACGATAAATACAATGTGCACATTATGCCATTTTTCTATTTATAATTCGTCGTATGATGGCAAAAATCGCTTTTTTCGGGACGGACCGCGCTTTTCCTTGAAAAACCGAATCATGGCGTAACCACAGTCCGCGATCACACGAAATTATTGCGCTATTTAGCGAAACAGCAGATATTTAACGAAAAAGCGAGATTAAAACAATGTACATACAGTGTATGTACATTATGTCGATCTTATGCACAATGTATTACCGTGTGGTAATTTTGTATATTCTGCGAGAAATCCGAAGGTAGAAGTGTCCAGGTTCTGTTCCAAAAATCTGAGGACTTAAGAGAGAGTAATTTTCTAAGGATTCAGGCTACTGCCGTCCTCGCTTAAAAGACTATTACTATCTTGCAATAATAGCTTCGACAAACAGCTTTATTTGCTTTAGGCAATAGCTTTGAGGCGAGCAAGGCCGGACACAAAGTGGGCGCTTATGGGATTTGAATCGACACAACCGTACCGCTTGGTCACAGAGGCGTCGGTGAAATAGGCATACATCATTTAAGTAATTGTTCCAGCCGGTCTAAGTCAGCTTCCTTTGTTATATCCCCCCCCCCCAATTTTTTTTGTACAATAATCCAACGCAACCTGTTAGACAACCTGTGCAACACAAAATAGCTGGACAATTTGACCTAAGACCACGGAAAATAGAGAAAATGTCCGATGAGGTCACACAAAAGCTTCTGCACTCTACTTAAACCAAATTTCTGTTCAATATATTACAACACTGAAGTAATAGCTTCGTTATTTACTGGTAAACAGCTACAACGCTTTTGCGGAATCTAAAGAGAAAATCTAAAAGGCCACATATTGGCCAAATAAACCTCTAGCTAGAAAGAGGTTGTGCGTTGTTTAGAACATAGTTTTGTAGTTTTTTAATTTGACCAGTTCTTTCAGTATTTAGAAATGCTTGGAAATACGTTAACGATTAATTTTGTTGAATTTTAATTAAATTTATCCAGAATAAATTTTTGAAGGTTTTAATTTTTTTATGCCTGTAATACTGCACTTCTTTTACTAATGGTCAGTTGCTGAATTTAAAAAAAGTCGGATCAGCCAATCACAGCGCTGCATTTCGTAGTTAAGCACCGCCTTGAAATTCTCAACTGTGAAATTGGAAATAAGGCTCTGAAAATTCATAATCATTCAAGTATGTAAAGTGTACAGTCGTCTTCAGTTCAGGCTCCTAAATTTGTAAACGATTTTAACATCTATGACGTGGCAATAAGAACTGTCAATAGGTTTTTTCGTAGTTCTTGGGTGTTTTCGCGGAGATGCTGCGAGAAACAGATGCCAAAACTTTGCTAATACAATTTACATATTTTACGAAATTTAAAGTAAATTGGCTAACAAAATAAAATAACATAATTAATAAAAACAACACCGACTCAATGCCCAAAAAATAAATAAATAACTTTTTTGATATTCTCCGTTTTTATTGCCACATGATTTGAAGAAATCGGCGTGATTAAGACTGTTAACTTATCGACTTTTTGGAACGGGTTCAATAATAGAGACAGAAGTAATGCAAAAACTTGTTTCTTTCAGTTTTTGCCAACTCTGAGCTTGTCGTAGTCCTTACATAAAAAAGAGGTGTTTTTTATATCAAATCCTTTAAATCGAACCACAAAAACACAAATAGAGCCGAAATAGATACAGTTCCCTGTAAAAAAAAGTTTTGCCAACCCCGATTAAAAGAATACCACTAATGATAACCTTCTAATTTTGAAGTCGGTCAAAAACTCCTTTTTTTAGACGTTGTGTAAGATTTTTTCATTATATTCGTTTCAAATAGACTGTCGCTTACGTTAAATTAACTAAGGCTCTATATAATATTTATATTTTGCTTTCGCTCGACTTTAAATAAGTTCGCTCTGCACTTTCAAAGCACAATCAGGTTGAATCGTCTGCTACTCAAAAATTAGATCTTTTCTCATTGCGCCAATGGCGCGTCGAGTAGAATTATTAATGAATGCGGCCCGTCCAAACGTAAGTCAACCTATTAAACATTGCCGTGGCCGACCGTTTAAGGCTACGACTACTGCTGGCAACCATGAATTCAGATATTATGTAAATAAAAAAATAAAATAAAAAATAAATGATAGAGTACAGAAGTACAGAATATCTGGTATGAGATGCTTTAAGAGGCAGTTAACATTTTTACGCGAGTAATTTTAAATTTCCTGCGCCTGTTTTACCATCATAAGAATGACGTTTATACTGTTGAATACATGTTAATCATTAGATACATTTTTCGTATTGAATGTGAATGTATCACATTTACAAATACTACTCCTCTGTGGTGATCAATCTCCCACACCTCGTTTATATTATTTGTCTCATTATCTGTAAAAAAAAACACCAATTACCCTAAATAAGGTCGCTAGCTTAAATGAATAAAGCAATAATAGGCATGATGACATTTAATTAGTCCGTCGTTTGATAATCAGAAAATATTGGACACATTTTTTCATTTTTTTTATTAAACAAAAAATGATGAAGATATAGCCCGCATAAGTTCCGCGTGACGTTACATCTAGGTACAATTTTACTTAGAAGTGACGTCATTTTCCCCCACTCCCAAACTTTGACGCGCTTTATCTCTGTCATTTTTTGTTTGATTGACAAAAGAAAAAATATGAGTTCAATATTTTTTGATAATCTAAATGACGGACTAAATAGAATAATATTTTGTTTACCATGTCTACAAGCCTATTACAATAAAAACGAATGTCAGCATAGCTTTTGATCTTTAACCAATCGAATTCCACAACTTTATTGACAATCTACTCATTTAATTAGACCGTAACACGTTATTCACATCATTCTAAATTTCAAGCAAATAACGATCCAAAAAGACACGCCATACAAAAATCGTATTTTGGTGAAATAAGCCTTAATTACCGATAACAGCTTTAAGGAAATAATTACTAAAACAAGGTCCAAAATAATACTAAGATCTGATTTAATTGGAATTTGAAGATATTATAACAACAAATGGATTATTTTTGAAGAATTTTAGTAATAATTGTAATTATTTATTTAGGTATATTTGAGTGCGTTCGCAGCTTGATTCTCTTTGGAACGACAGACAGATAAGTGCTGGTCAAGACGTGTGAGAGAGAGACGCTTACACCCAAAGTAATTTTGAAGAATTTTAGTGGGTACTAAATAGTAGTTTATTTTGGTACATTTGGGCGCGTTCACAGCTTGATTCCCCCTCAAACGACGGAGATATCAGTGCGGGTCGAGTAAGTGTGAGAGCAGTAGCAGTAGACGTCGCCTTAACAACAATACATATTATTTATGGCTCAACGCGCCATTGGCGCATTGAGAAAAGACTGCAGTATTGTTCCATCTATTGTTCCAACTTTCGTCTTGATTACTTTAAAACCTGGACATGGGGAAGAAAGAAATATACCTAACTAGAAATATATTAGTTTTTTCATAAAAATGGGTCAATCTCAGAATCATATGCTGTACGTTGCAAAGAACGTAACAACACAGATTTTCAGTTTGTTCCATATAATGCTTGAAATCGTGCAGGTAGGCCCTTGGCAAATTATTAAATATACAGCATTCTAAAAAGAAATAAAATATATGAAAGTCAATTATCAATTATTTGTCAACGTTTCCATGCTATCTGTCAACAATCAAATAATGCAGAAAATAAACAAGATGCCTAGAATACGGGCAAACGATGCATATTTAAATACTAGTACATTAACATTAACAAGGCTTGAATGTACATATTATACACCTTACGGTAAACTTCCAAGTCCAGTTTTATTTTTAAATTGCTTCTATTGTATGGATATTTACTTAGTGTACTACACTTTTCTAACTAATATAGGTCGAGGTCCTGTCCCCTGATTCTGTATCGTAAAGTCAGTTGCCAAACCGAATGCCTATCGTCGAACAGATACATACATATCCGCTTATCTAAGGATAAGTTCGCACTTGAAATGACGTCACAATTTGTAAATAGTTCAATACCCATTGAAGGTTATTTTGGAAGTCCATTTTTGATCTGTTTTTGGTGAATAGCAACCGTAGATGGCAACCGGCACTAACAATAAGTTACATAATAGCCCTACAGGTCGAGTTCGAGGTATATTTGAAACTGGCGTGAATAAAAAAACAAGAATCACTTTTGCAAACATTTACATGTTGAAAGACGCTAATAAAGCATGAATTATCGTTTTATAACAATTTCAACAATGTAAATGAATTTTTGCAAAAATAAAAATAGAACCTTTTATTAAAAAAGAAATTACATTGTCGAAATTGTTATAAAATTATAAAGAATGCTTTTTAACGTCTTTGAACAAATATAAGTTTGCATAAGTCAATCGACATTTTATTTACCCTTTGTGTTTTTAATTAATATGTAAACTGACTTTGTTGTTAAACGTAATAGACTATATGAGACGGGTTGACTACCTGCGGTCTTATATTTTTATGCCTTTGCTTAAGTATGTATAAGAAAATTATATAGAATAAGACTATTTAACAAAAATTACTGACAAAAAAATGCAAATATGAAAAATGCTTGCTAAGTTTCTTTCCCTTCTTCTTAGCAAGACTAATCGAATGGGCGGATGGTTTGGTTAGGCATTATTTTTATTTATGGATAATTTAATCAAATCTTATTTATCTTATTTATTGATTGCGTTATTTAGAGATAATATTTTTATCCCTACGTATATTTCTTTATTTTATGCAGGTGTATAATTTTATTACGTTTTAGTTGCCCTACCTAAATATTTTTTGTATGTATTTCCCGTATTTTTTTTTCATATTCTATTGTTTTTGTAAAGATTAATTTTAACCTGCAAAAAGTATACTTTATGTATCTATTTTACAAAATAAATATTTTGAATTTTGTCACTTACCTCTCCACCAAGATCAGTTAGAAAACGTAAGGTCCTCTTCAACATGATTAACTCTGTCTATTAAAACCGAAAAAAGACTCTTAAATTTGTTGCAAACTCATTTTTATCGGACTAAAGCTCACGCACACATCGCCGAGCGCAAGAAGAGTTGTATCTACACCTGTACAAATCACTGCATTCTTCAATTTGAGAAAATTTGTATGGACAGGCCCATTTTTGAACTATAAGCCGTCAAGATTCGACTCAACACAAAGATTTAGGCCTGCCCCACTGCACCAGAGCTCCGAGGGGTTGTTAATTATTAATGAATGCGGCTCACCCCGACTTAAGTCAACCCATTACTGGTGCAGTGGCAGGGCCCGGGGAGAGTAATATTTGTTTCAATTTTCGCGGTGGTTTTGGAACAACGTCAACTTTGTAGGCAGTTTGATGCTAAAATCTTTAACGCAGAGATTTTGAGGTTTGGTGGCAATATTGTTATTTTGTTATGGGTATAACAAACAGTTACTAGCAAATCCTCCAGAAGTTATTCGAGGGAGAGTAAGAGAACAGCTCTTAGGCAAAACCAGGCGGCCCACCATTGCCTGGGACCGATGGATGGCGGTTTATCCACCCCCAGTTGCCAAGCCTTATATAAAACATACTGGTGACGGGCAGCGGCGTCACTGGTGCAAGGGTTTCGGCACCGCGCTCACCAACCCACCTGCCCAGCGTGTGTGAGTATGGGCATTTCTTCCAGGAGGACCGCCAAGAGTGGCAAAATCCTGGAAAGGCCTATGTCCAGCAGTGAACGAAACAGGCTGATGGATGGATGGATGATAACTGTTAAAAATAGTAAGTAATAACAATAATAACTTTTAAATCAAAACCTTTAAACAGCTTTTTAATTAATTTTTATATTAATAATGCGATAAGTAGAATTCACTCAAAATAGCAACTGATATGAGCCTTAGGGGAGTAATATTTGCTTTAATATCGAACAATCACATTATCTGATTAAATTGCCAACATGTTAAAACTTCGAATCACCAGTAGAGAATGACATTATTTTGTACAATAATCAGAATTACATTTATAAATACCAAGTTGAAAGAAGTCGTATTACTACATTGAATATTTTTTTAAATTTTTAATTGAGGGTTAGTAGTCAAAGCAACATTTTTTTAAATTTACGTCTGTCTAACCACTGAACGGATTTGGATGCGGTTTTTTTTAAACCTTTAAAATCAGCTCGTTGTCCGTTCAAATTTAAAATCTTACACAACAGACTAGTCAGACTAGTTCCGGAAACCGATATCTCAGAACATGAGAGTGAGAAATGTGAGAAAATGATAGCCAATTAGTTGGCTCTTCAACTAATGAGGGTTCTAGTTCTGATTCTAGCCAGTAATCGTCTGCCTTCGAAACAATTTAGGTAAACACTACACAATTACTGAACGTCTTTCATTGAATGGTTAAAAAAAAACATTAGGACATTAAAGCCGATTCTGAAGGCTTGAATTCTAGTTTCAGTGCAGTCAAAAACAAAATTTCTTCATTCCAAAACGGTTATTTAGTGTCAACAATATATAGTATATTACTTTGGAAAACTTAAAGTTTTGACAGCACTAAAATAACGCTTTCAGAATCAGCTTTATTATATTTCAAAATTGCTACGTAATATTGTTTATTGTTAATTAATTTATATTTCTATTTACTTACACTCTCATTACCGCTAAGACAATAGATAGCATTTTAGATCGTGCCTCGGATTTATCTTACAAGTGAAAGGGAATATTTTATTGCACAACAAATACCTACATACTAACTACAAATCAAATATCTCAATTTAGAAAAATCCTTTAACGTAAAAACAAGCCGGTAGGTTGACCCCCGAATTCACAATTGGGAATTCAAAGTTAAGCGATGCTTGGCTGATTCGTCACCTAAGTATGGCTGAACAAGATTTTCTTAACTCAGATGTTGGCCCTAAATTATGTATGTTACTTTAAGTGTGACGTGTCGCAGAACGTAGGCAGTGGAGCAAGTACCATACATAAACTTTCGTGGTTAATTCCCTAAAAGACTTTCCCTAATTCCCTTTGACGTGCAGTTATTATTTTCAATAGGACACTATAGTTAGAATTGGAAAGAAAACACACAGACCGATAGAACCCACGACGTCTGGGTTAGCAGGCGAGAGCCATTCGGCCACAGAGGCGTTCAAGAAAACATCAAGACATTGTAGACCAGTTAGCAAAATTAAATGTCACTGTATTTTTTTTTTAATAAACGGGAACTCAGTGACGAGACTTAAATTACAAACACTAAAGAGTCTCGGTGAGAAATGAACAATAGTTTCTGACATGAAAACAGCCATAAATCTGGCAACTTAACAAGACTGGAAGAGCTCGAAATTAGTGCTGAAATCCTTGTTCGTTGAACAAAGTTGAATCGTTTAGTAAGTGGCACTTGAGGTTTCAGCTTACCCAAAAATGTATATCAAAGGAAACCCGCGAGGACTAAAGAGGCAATCTAACAGATGCGAGATTGCTTTATCGCAATTGTGCATTAACCATAATTTTGTGATACAAAGTAGCCGATATTGTAGATGCTTTCGATACGCGTATTTCGTTGCATTGAGTGCTATACTATTTTTTGTTACGGGGGAAGATGACACAAATAGAAATAAAATGACAGACTTTGGACGAATTTTTTGCAAAAACCCATAGTTATAAAAATATACCTATGTTCTTCTAACGTTTACAAAAATTTTTTTAACAAACCGTGTGAATTGATTCATTTATATGTAAATAAAATTTTTGGTATCTCTTTATACTCCTCTATTTTAGACTTCTTATTCTTTTTCTTTCGAGTATCGATTTCAAGATTTAGTTGGTTTTATTCTTTATAAAAGTTGTTTAAATAACATCTAGCGATTATGAAAAAAAAAACAAGTTTTTATTGAAACAAGAAACCGAGTTATTTTATAGTGTTTTTTATTTAAAACATAAGCCAAGTTATTTTATAAAAAGCCAAACCCAGAGCGCGCTATGAGGTGCTCAATCTCAGGTCACCCATGACCTTAAGCACGTTTCACAGATTTCTGCTATATTAGGCCATAATTTTCTTATACCCTATTTGTGAGCTTATTGTAAGCGTTGACGAGACCTAGGATGAATGCACTCGCCGGGAAAGTTGGAGAGTGAAGGCAGACGAGGTGTTATTCAGTATGGCCAGGGACGATAATGGCGTCCCAGTGCGGCTTGCCATGACGTTACTGGAGCACTGGGTCGCTTGGCGGCATAGTTTCGTCATGAGTGAAAGGATTTGTCAGATTGTTGGGTTAGTCCAGGGTGCGCCAGGCGTATTTGGAGTAACTAGGTTACCCCATGAATGAATGCAGTGAAAGCGGTGGAAATGCCCCCTACGGAGAATGTATAGTTTGACTTTGAATGATAGAGAGAAAAATATCGACATACGGTATCGTTGCGGGGTGAAATAAGACGTAGTGACTAGAATAGAAAAGGGAATGCTACGGTGGTTTGGGCATATAGAGAGGATGAATGCAAGTAGAGTGACTAAAGAAATGTATGTTGCACAAGTGGAAGGTAAAGCTAGACCGGGCCGCCCTAAAAGGACGTGTGCTAAAAGTAAAAAGTACCCGGAATAGAAGAGCTTGTTGACTAGATTGATGGATGTAGAAGAAGTAAAAGAGTTGTGTCAGGATCGTAGCAGATGGAAATCTGTAGTCTCTGCCTACCCCTCTGGGAGACAGGCGTGAGTATATGTATGTATGTAGTTTACATCACTCGGGGAGGCTCCTTTCATGCACGTTAAGTAGACTGTTATAAATGGCAAGATATCTCATGTATAACTGAGCCAATTACAGGACTGCATTTCTTACTTAAGCATCGCTTAACTTGAAATGCTCAAATGCGAAATCCTTGGATAGTCTGCAAGATATTAATGAGGCAACCACTGGCAACGACAAGACGCTAGAATGTACGACCGGCGACCGACCTCTGAAACTGCAGCTGCTGTAACACTGATATTTATTTGCACGAGCATTCGCCAAATGGATGGATGCAATTTGTCTCTGCTTAACGCTGTTTACCTCACTTGTTTCGAAATGCGAGAGATTAATTATATTCTTGGGGAGGTTAGAAAGGTTTTGATGATATTTATGAAGGCATCAAAGAAGTTTTTATGAACGAAACTGACTTCAAAGTTAAACTAAAAAGGCTGGTGTAACTTTTCATACTTTTTTAGGGTTCCGTACCTCAAGAGAAATAACTACGACGCACGAGACGGGCCCATTGAAATCAGTAATAAAAACTGGACACCCGAACCGCACTCAACGGTGAAGGCTTTTTTTTCTACATTAGTGAAAACGCACGAAACGCACCCAACTAGCTTGTTTACGAAAAATGACGACGCACGAACCGACCCCAGATCTTCGCAGCAGTGTTAATGTCATCTACGTGCCAAAAGAGCTTTGTCACACTGTAGCTACGACACGGGGTTAAAATATCATTTCATTCATGGTTTGCAGTAATTTATCATTATTTTAAACAGTAATTTAAACAATAAAAAATCTTATTGACAAATATGACGAGTTGGTTCCTCAGTTTTGTAACTAAATCGTAAATATTGTGAATTTAGTTTTAAGTTCCCTAATAATCCTAAATGGAAGATACAACTATTTCGAACCTACTATCAACATTTATACCTAGGTACTACATACAACATAGAAATCTGTTTTCGCCTGTAGTACAATATTTGCACATATTTTTGAGCGGTGCATTTAAATTTGTGTTCGGTCTGCGTGCTTCGGAAGGCACGTTAAGCTGTTGGTCCATTTGTGCGCGAAGTACGGCGATAGGGCTCATCACCTATCACGTTTCGGACCTAATAATGGTCGGATAAAAACGGACTGTGACTTGCATTTCACAGTTTTCACTTGGGAACATCTCCGACACCCCCCAGAGGTATACATGTAGCGATGAGATGTTCTTTTTTATGTGTTTATGTTTTTTTGCATACATAATTTGTCAACTTTTGAGCGTTATTTATTTCTAGCTTTTGCCCTTTGCCTGGATTAAGGACATGCTTTATTCCGGGATAAAAAGTAGCCTATGTGGTAATTTAGAGTATAAGCTATATCCATTCTAAATTTCATCCAAATCCGTTCAGCCGTTTCAGCGTGAAAGAGTAACAAATATATACACACACACACACACCCTCACACACACACACACACCCTCTCACCCGCAAAATTTATAATATTAGTAGGATATTTGTAATTTCGTATAATATTTGAAGAACCGCTTTTTAAGGTCGTGACAAAATTTAAGATGACATTATATTTTTTGTCTACACCGATCCTTGTAATGTATTAAGTTTCAATACAAAATTACAAACCTCTGAAGGTAACAATGACGTTAATCGAGCAACTCGTTCGCTCGCAAAGCTTTTAACAGCTAATGTGTCTAACTAAAGCAATAATGCTGGTTTATAGCTCTTCAAAACCCGTGAAATCTTTACCCTTTACCTCGACGTAAGGAGAGTGACATGAGTGACAGGGTAAATATGTTTCTTGCAAATTGTAAAAATATAAGTAAACAAGTAGGTACATACTAGATGGCTACGATAATTAAAACTTGGAAAAATTGCAACAAAAAGAGAATGAATTAGTAATAATCAATATATATAAGTGAGGCGTTTAGGGGGCGGGGAGGGGGTCAAGTCAATTCTCATCCAATCTCACGTGGGGGAGAGGGGGGGTCCTGGCAAATATTAAGTCATTTTTTTCCGCAAGAAACAGTGTAAAATTGCCAGAAAACTGGGTTGAATTGAGAAAACACTGCACTTGACTTTGCACTGCACTTGACTGTCCAGCTTTGGTAACAGAGATGTTACGTCTGTCAGCCCCGTTCATCCGGACTCGACATACCAAGTTATTTGCCACCCCCCTCTCGCGCACTAACTACATGTCGGATTGTGTCTGCCGCCGGCTTCCTACAACGTATAATAAGCGCTTCGCAGATTTAGATCTGTTCTGTACAAGTGAAATTACGTTTAAACGCAACGTATTCCAGCAGATAAAGGACCTAATGTAAACTACTATATTAAATGAACATTTCTTTTATGTTTAATATTCAATATTATTATATTTTATAGTTAATTAGAATAGAATAAATAAATTATTCCATGTAAACCCACCTTTATCCAAACTCTTAACCTGTTTATTAAAGCCACACGATGAGACACACACACACTCACACACATACATGCACACAAAGCACTCGACACACACAACCCTTTAGTTTTTAATACGGAGTCTTGCTTGCGTCTTTTTATTTAAATTTATTCAGTAGTTATAGTTATGTTCCTCGTGTTTTAAAAATTTTGTTAGCGTAATGAAATCCGTCATTGGCACTATTTCTTGATGTTATTTTTATGTTATCTTTAAAACTGTACTTGCTGTGGATTTTTGTTTATAAATAAAATAAAAAATAAATAAATAAATAAACGTGTTTCTCTATTAAAATATGACAAAATTAATTAAATCCTACGCAACGAAGCATAGATTAACGTATTTACAGTGAAAATACGCATTTTGAACAATCTCACGTGAAATTAGTGGGAGGGGGGAGGGGGTCGAGCCAAATCTCACTAATTTCCAAAAATCGCCAAAATCACCTCACGTAGTTAATGGACGCTCCCTTAAAATGATCCATAGGTCGCTGGTTGATACACGGCTTGAAGAATCAATGTAAAAAACTCCCCTGGGGGTGTATTTTTGAATCATTCGAATTTAAATTCGCATACGAATCCGCATGATTCGCCTACGAATACAATACTAATTTTAAGTATTCGTATGCGAATTGAAATTCGAATGATTCAAAAATACACTCCCTGTTTCTTGTTTCTGAGTAATCTAAAAAACACCCAGTGATCACAGTTTTGAAGCATACAAAAAGTTGCGTAATCGCTGTACAAGGATGTGTAGAAATGCAAAGAGGAGCCACATTCATAATTCAATTGAAAGCCTTAATCCAAGTCAGGTTTGGAAATTCCTAAAAACACTAGGCATTGGTAAAGTTTCTAATACTCACCATGGCACTGTCGATTTAAATGCACTAAATTTGCAATTCTCTAAACCACTTGTCACTTTAGAAGACAAAATAAAAAATAAAACACTCAATTTCTTAAATAAAAAGCCCAAGCCTGATTGTGATTCCTTCATTTTCAATTGTGTAACAGAGTGTGACGTTAAGAAAGCGGTTCTGTCTATTACCTCAAAAGCTGTTGGTAATGATAATATCTGTTCCCAGATGCTATTACTTATTCTTGATTCACTGTTACCTGTAATCACTGATATCCTCAATTTCTCCTTGGTTACCTGTACATTCCCTTCGCCCTGGAAACAGGCGCTTGTTATTCCTCTCCCGAAAACTTCTAATCCTGCCTCATTCTCCGACTATCGTCCTATCTCCATTCTTCCCATCCTTTCCAAAGTCCAAGAAACCATCGTGCACAACCAACTTTTCTCCTATCTGATTAAAAACAATCTTCTGAATCAGTTTCAATCTGGATTTCGACCTGGTCACAGTACGGTAACCGCACTTTTAAAAGTTACTGATGATATAAGGCTAGCCATCGACAACAAGAAACTGACAATTTTAACGCTATTAGATTTTAGCAGTGCGTTTAACTGTGTTGACTTCGATGTTCTGCTAGGTATACTCCGCTCTCTTAACGTATCTCCACTTGTTACAGAATGGTTCGATACTTATCTTAGAGGTCGACTGCAGTGCATACGCTCGGACGAGGTTACCTCGGAGTGGTGTCAACTATCTGCTGGTGTTCCTCAGGGTGGCGTCCTCTCACCTCTCCTATTCTCAATTTTTATTAATTCCATCTCAGAAGTACTTTCTTGCAACTACCATCTTTATGCAGACGATTTACAGCTATATCGACACTTTGTAGTATCTGAAGTTGAAACTACAATTTCTCAAATAAATGAGGATATGGGTCATGTGCAGAAGTGGGCTGAATCTTATGGGCTCTTAGTGAACCCTAAAAAATCTCAGACGATAATCATTGGTAGTAGATACATGACCAACCTCCTGAACAAATCTACCCTGACACAGGTCTCCTATAACAGTATCCCTATTGCATACGCTGAAACTGTGAAAAACCTTGGTGTCATTTTTGACTGTAACTTATCGTGGACTGCTCACGTGAATGAAGTCAGTAGAAGAGTTTTTGCCACTTTTTACTCCCTCAAGCGTCTCCAGCGATTTCTGCCCCATAGAACAAAGGTAACTCTTGCACAAACCCTTCTATTGCCAACCATCGACTATGCGGATTTATGCTTCCTAGATGCCAATGAAGAGTTGCTTAGCAAACTACAACGTCTTCAAAACCTGGGGATTCGGTTTATTTTCGGACTGCGTAAGTTTGACCATGTGTCTCATTATAGAGAGGAGCTGAAATGGCTTCCTATTCGTCAACGACGAAATTTTCACATTTTATGTTGCCTCTTTAATATCCTTAGGAGCCCTACTACCCCTCCCTATTTGCGTGAACGCTATAACTACCTTCTTTCCAATGACAAACAGAACAGACCACACACAGTATCTCTTTTAAAAACTCCATGTCATAACACGGGTGCTTTTAGAAATTCTTTCACGGTGACATCCATCAGACTTTGGAACTCCCTACCGCATACGATTCGTGACTGTCCTACGATCAGCCTATTCAAGAAGAAGCTTAAAGAGCATTATTTATAAATATTTTTCCCTTTAAAATATATATTTATTTATTATTTATGCAGGTATATACACTGTATGTATTTATGTTTATATTTGGTATATACTAAATTCTTGTTTTAAACATATATTTATGAATACTATTGTTATGTAGGTTTATGCCCATGTTTATATTACAGTATTTAAGTATGTTTGTTCTTTTTATATTTAAGTAATTATTAATTAATTTATTATGTAAGTATTTATTTAAAAGTTAGGTATATTTATGGTAGTTTTAAGTTATCTCCACATTTTTATTTTTTATATCACTTGTTTCTTTATGTGTGCACATTTGATCACACACTTTTAGTTAATATTTCCTTAGCACCTAGGTTTTGCTGGCAGAAATCTCTCTCAGAGATAAGCTCGCCTATAGCACGTTTAATTTATGACTGCTTGTACGTATAACTTTTCTGTGCAATAAAGAATATGAATATGAATATGAATCTATACACATTCAAACCAAACAATTTTTTTTTGCGCCTTTCATTAGGGGCACCTCGTACACGAAATTGTTGTCGGAAAAAGGACGTGGCCTGGGTACTCAGTAACAAGATCAAGGGAGAAGTGAACAAGGTACATAATAAGTGCACACTTAAGGGCTTGTATTGGGTCTTTCAACTATTTTTGTTTTAATATGCTGAGTCAACTATCTGATCAATGTAAAACTTGGGCACGTGTTTTTTCAGACCTTTGTCTTTCCGTTATCAGGTCAGTTACCTAATTGGACATAAAATAATATACACTTGTAAAATGAACTCATTTGATTTTACAAGGCACGATCGCGCTGTTTGTGTATGGTCCTTCATTTGTAACGGAAACCGATAACTGAATGGGTTAAAAGTATGTTTAATGTGTACAGTCTAATTGAATATACATTATTTTCACTAGGATTATGTTTTAATTGCGAAATCCATCACTTTGGAATACTCTAAATATTATTAGAGTGCAATACAAACTAGAAAAGATAAATTAGAAACAAATGTGAAGACAAGAATTTTATAAAATTCCTCGGGCCCGGATTTGAACCTGTGTTGTGCTGGTTTTATTTCTTTATCACTAGGTAGATAAAGAAATAAAACCGGCACACCACCACGTATATAATCTTAAAATGCGTGCATAAAATGGAAACCCATCACTTTCACCAGGGTCCGTCGTGTCGACATTACGAATACACCTATATATTCAATGTTTATGGCAATGGGACC
This sequence comes from Ypsolopha scabrella, assembly GCA_910592155.1. Classification (NCBI taxonomy): domain Eukaryota; kingdom Metazoa; phylum Arthropoda; class Insecta; order Lepidoptera; family Ypsolophidae; genus Ypsolopha; species Ypsolopha scabrella. The sequence continues at coordinate 7,015,923 of OU342968.1, read as the reverse complement.
TTTTAGGGGCCCCTTTAAGTCATAACTGTAAACCTGAGGGAACCGTAGATAATATTCGTACATACTAAACCTGGTATTGGACCGCGCCTATAAAATGAAATATTGCATTTAATTACTTTTTATAGGGTGACTTTCGTTTATACAGCCAAATTCATACTGGAGACACAGTAAGTTTTTAGGACCAAGTTTTAATAGCCCTCTTATTGCGAAATAAAAAAAATATTTTTAAAAATATTTCAAGAAAAATCAGTAAATCTCGACTCAATTAGTACTTATAGGAAGTTAAAATTTTATTTTGCGTATTTCATAGAAAGGATCGGTGAACCTTGCTCCTGACCACTTACCGAGTGTCTAGTGTGAATTTGGCTATATAAACAAAATTCACCTTTTAATGGTCCTAAAACGCATCCCTGAAGGAGTGTTAGAGGTGGTGCTTGTTGCCTAGAGCCCGGAACTGTATAAAGTAGAGACGTCAACGTTTTACCCACAATTTATTTTAAAACGTGATTGGGGTCAATCACCGTATATCGGACACAAATTTTCTGTGATTTTAGGCACAGATTGTGGCTTTTAGGGCATGCAGGTTTTCTAGCAAATTATTTCGGCTTGAGGCAAGATAGCATACGAAGAAAAGTTTTATATTTTTGTCCTAGGAATATGCTACTTGACTGGTAAGTAAAATAGCAATTGCTTGTTGCAGGATAGTATAATACTAGTTCAAGAACTAAAGATAAAAAAAATATATTTAAATTTAAAATTGATGTTCAATCACAACATTTTTAGCCTATTATACTGGAGAATGTCTTTGGCCACGATCGTGCCGGAAGTTTATTATAAATCGAGCACATGGTTAAAAACGGATATGACGTAATTGCTTACTATCATGAACAACTCCATTTTCCCCATAGATTTAAGAAAAGCGACCCACTTTGTAGATTTTTCTTTGTTTTCTTTCTTTGACATTTGCTGGAAACACATTTTTTAAAAAATGAAAAATGTGTCGGTATTATGTACACCGTGATAACTTGTGCAATCATCTCAAGAACTTGTAGTGAAACTAACTTTTCCTCAGGGCAAAACGACATTCTACAAATTCTATACACCCAGGTATAGACAAGAAAACTTATTGCAACTGCATAAAGACTAAAATCGGTTGTGCAAGTTGATTTGAAAGATAAACAAGCCGTAGGTATGAGTTTGTTTTAGTCTGAATTTTTACTACCGCATATTGAGATATTCATTACATTTTGTTCAGGCACTGAATTTATGCTCAAATTCTAACGCGTTGTAGGATATAATATAACCAATGCTCACAATAAAAAAACTAACTTAAAAGTTGAGGTCCTATCATTATTTTTGAATGAAAGAAGTAAGGCAGTTTTAATTTTTATTCGAGATTGACAATTTATTTATTTTATTTTGGAGCCTAAAGGTGCATTATGTTACGTGAAAAATTAAATTTTATTTAAATATTACATATCTTACTTCTGCATTTGTCTTTACATATTCGAATACAGCCTGTGTTTGTAAAGTCAGAGTAAAAATTAAGTATATTTCACGGGTTTTTTGTCGTGTTTAACCAGCCACTTATTGGTCTAATGTACCTCTGTTGGGCATTGAGTCTAATATATGTATCGCCAACATAGATGTACCTCCGTAGCATGAACGCTTAACTTATTGAAGATATATTTCGGGCCCTGGTGGACCCGGCATCAATTGAAAAAATATATCTTGAATTTAATATTTTTCTTTTGTGTTTTATAGATTTATTATAGATAGATTATAGATATATTTAGATATGTATATATTAAAAAAAACGCTTCTACTCGTAGGAGCGAAATATTTATCTATTAAAAAGTAAACTTATTGGACCTATTTAAAAGATCATGTTTTTATTTCGAAATCCATCGCTTTGGAATACTCTAAATATTATTATTAGAGTGCATTACAAACTAGAAAAGATAAATTAGAAACAAATGTAAAGACAAGAATTTAAAAAAAATCTTCGGGCCAGGATTCGAACCTGCGACCTCTTGTTATCAAGACAAGCACGCTACCAATTGCGCCACTGAGGTACTTACCTGGACCGTTGAATTTTTCCAGCATTCTTTGTTCACCGCATATTTTGTAACTATTTGATCTAACCAGCTTGTAATGCACATACTGAACGCTCACGAGGGCGTTATGTGATTTCACGCCTTGTTCTTAAGGAAAAGATGGCGCTGTCGTCACTACACTATGTGTTGCTTCAGACAGTTAAGAAACTCACAGTTCTCATTAGCTAAGATTATGTTTTTATTGCGAAATCCATCGCTTTGGAATACCTCTAAATATTATTATTAGTCTTGTCTTGATAAAAAGAGGTCACAGGTTCGAATCCTGGCCCGAGGAATATTTTTAAATTCTTGTCTTCACATTTGTTTCTAATTTATCTTTTCTAGTTTATAATGCGCTCTAATAATAATATTTAAAAGATATTTATAAAAAAATATGATACAAATAATGAATACAATTATCTTGTTTTGTTGTTGACAAAAATTCATATGATAATCGAATTTAAATACGATTGGCTTACACAATTGCACCTCAGGTGTCTATCAATCTAGGGTTTAGCTAAAAAAATATTGATCTGTTTCATTTAAACTAAATATTATTATTATGTTTTCCTCCGTTCCCTCTAGCTTTGTACGTTTCGCTTAGAATATCTTTAACGAGATTCTGGCGTCGTGCTTCATGAGACACTTTTGAGCTAGCACTGTATCAACCGTATCGGGCTGTAGGTTCTCTGACTGGGTTCGGAGAGCTAAGCGCGAGTTGCCGATCGAATAACTTTACTACCGCGTGGATTAAGTTGGGTCTCCTGCGCGTGTTTTGCCCTTCACACTTCACAAAACGGATAGGATAGGTATGCAAGAGATCCAGCTTATCAACAAAAATGTGTAGGAAACAATACTTTTTGTAGAAGTTTTTGTGTAGTGTGTAGGGCAAACACGCGCTGGAGACCCCGCTTAACTTAACTGAAGCTGTAGTAAAGTTATTCGATAGGCAATTCGGACTTAGCTCTCTCAGGTGAATTTCGACCTGATTTCACCCGTACCCGAAAACGAGCCATGGCATATTTTGAAAATTTACAGTCTGTTATAAATAAGACACTTATTTGTTGAAATTGCCGCCGGCTAATTTGCGGGAACAGAATAAAAAAAGAAAGTCCGTTCGATAGTTAGGTATATACAATAAAAAAGGATGGAAAGATCAGGTTTATAAAAGTATATTTACAAAAAGGCAGCACTGGCCTCGATTGTTTGTGATGAGCGCAGGCGGCTATCAAGGTCGAACAGGCACACACAGCTTCCGTCGATAGTGGTTGAAGGTAGAGCAGGATAGGACAGGAAGGCGGGAAGATTGAAGTCCAAAGAAAAGGCTGGAACAAGGATGGCAACTGAGGAACTGCCCAAAACGCATCTGGCTCCTTTAGTAATCGAAGACCAGTTTCAGTCTTAATGAGCCAGACATGACTTGAACAGAGCTTTAAATTGAAATGTTATGTTTATACACCTGCAGTTTGGCAGCCTTTCTATTTCAGCAGAAACGAAGATTTGATAGTAAGTAATTATATATAGGTAATAAAAATTCGGACATTTTAAATTTTAATCCGCAGGAATGTTTCCTTGGGAAAATTTTCCAAGAAAGTGATTCTTTTGTTCCAGCTTTACGAAAAAAGAAATTTAGAATTTAGATTTTAAAAGAAATGCCGGCAAAACCAAGAAAAGGTAATCATAAAATACATGAAATTAGTATTGCAAGTATTTTAGTTTTTTGTTATATTATTACATATAAATATGCCTCTGAATGGTAACAATGTCTGTCCTACGATGAGACGGAAAACCTACTCGCAGTAGTAAATTAAATTTAATTATTCTGCTTTAATAATATTAAGGTTATGTACTCTTTATTTGACTCCTACTTTCTCCAAACGTTTATTTAATTTTTAAGCTTTACGTTCTGTTCATTTTATGCCTAAAATACAGGCTACTTTTCGTAGTTTAGTTCAGGCAAAACATGTTTAGTAAACATATTTTACTAGCCGTAAGATCATAATTTGAATGGATTCTTCTTAAGTTCATTTATGCAAAATAAATAAATATTATTATAATTGAATGCAAATATTGCAGATTAAGATAGCTCTAGAACAGCTAAAAAACAACAGGGCGCCGGGCGAGGATGGCATCACCACTGAACTCCTGAAAGCTGGAGGCTACCCTATGCTCGGACAGCTACAGGACCTCTTTAATGCCGTCATTCGTACAGGTACTACGCCAAAGGAGTGAAGCAGGAGCCTGGTACTTTTGTTCTTCAAAAAAGGGGATAAAATCTTATTTAAGAACTATAGACCAATTGCGCTCCTGGGCCACACCTACAAGCTGTTCCCAAGAGTTATCACGAATCGTCTCGCCCAACGGTTTGACGACTTCCAACCTCCAGAGCAGGCTGGGTTTCGAAAAGCACCGTGGACCACATTCACACGCTAAGGCAGGTTATACAGAAAACTCAAGAGTATAATCAGCCCTTACTTGGTCTGTTCTGCAGTCCTTGCAGCGATGCCAAGTTGACTGGCGTTACGTGGAGATGTTAAAATGTTTGTATGACTCCGCTACGATGTCCGTCCAAGTACAGGTTGCACAAACAAGACCGATACATCTTCAGCGCGGCGTGAGACAGGGAGATGTTATTTCCCCAAAACTGTTTACTTACCGCCGCGCTGGAGGACGTCTTTAAAACACTAGACTGGGATGGGCGAGGCATAAACGTAAACGGAGAGTACATTTCACATCTTCGCTTTGCCGATGATATCGTGGTAATGGCGGAACTGCTGCAGGAACTGGAATGGTGCGTGGCCTTTTTTTTCGATTTTTCGAGACGAGTGGGCCTGCGGTTGAATTTGGACAAGACTAAGGTCATGTCCAACTGTCACGTCATTCAAGGGCCACTAACCGTCGACAATGTCAGGATCAAAGTTGCTCTAGAATATGTTTATCTGGATCAAGTCATACAGCTGGATAAAAACAACTTCGACGCCGAGGCTGACAGAAGAATATGCTTGGGCTGTGCAGCATTCGGAAAGTTGCGTCACATATTTACGTCGTCAATACCGCAGTGCTTAAAGGCTAAGATGTACAACCAGTGCGTCCTTCTTGTGATGGCGTATAGCACTGAGACGTGGTCTCTTATAAAGGGCCTGATCCACCGATTTAAGGTCGCTCAGCGAGCTATGGAGCGGGCTATGCTTGGGGTATCTCTGGTGGATAGAATTCGAAATGAGGAGATCCGTCGGAGATCGAAAGTAACCGACATAGCCTGAAGAATCAGTAAGTTGAAGTGGCAGTGGGCACGCCATATTTGTCACCGACATGATGGCCGTTGGGGCCGAAAGGCTTTAGAATGGAGACCACGTACAGCAAAGCGTAGTGTAGGCTGACCTCGTGCCCGCTGGACCGACGACCTGAAGGACGTTGTGGGTGGCGGCTGGATGAGGAGGACGGAGGACCGACATGAGTGGCGAAATTTAGGAAAGGCCTATGTCCAGCAGTGCACGAACACGGACTGATGGATGGATGAATATTGCAAAGCTACAAAATTATCGCGAAATTATGTATTAATTAGGTTTTTTTTTCTAAAGAGTATATTTGCGGTATTTATTAAAATACCAATTAATTATAAATAAAGTGACTTTAATTTATGCAGCTAAATTCTTACTGAAGTCTCGGTAAGTGCTCAGTAACAATAACAAGGTTCGATTACCCTTTTTGTAAAATTTGCAAATTATACTTTACGTGTTCCTTACAAACGCAACCCAGCCCCGAGTCAAATAATATGGGACGTCAAGACTTTATTTTTCGAAATTAGCAAAAAGTGTCATCGATCCGTGTTACTGATCACTTATTAAACCTTCAGTATGAGTTTTGCTGCATAAATTAAAGTCACAAGTCAAAGTTTATATATATATATATATACCTAGTCGGTGCTTAAATTCTGTCACAAACAAAATTGGCTATAAAATGAAAACTAGTCATGATATTCAAAAATATTTTTTTTTTTAAAAAAGGTAATTTAATTAGCTTACATTAAACACAAAATTTATCCAAAATGATTGCCACCATTTTTCACACAAGCCTTCAATCTTCGCGGCCAATCATCAATAGCAGCACGGACCATATTCATGTCGATATCGGCCACTGCTTTAATCAATGATGACTTTAGGCTTCTCAAATTTTTGTTAGGTTTAGAACAGACCTTCTCCTCCAATTTCTGCCAAATTTTGTAATCCAGTGGATTGAGGTCAGGGCTAGATGAGGGCCAATATTGATGCCTTATTAGCTCGATATTCTTGGCGCTCGAATCACTCCTGAGTTGTTTTGGCCTTATGAGCAGGTGCGGAGTCCTGTTGAAACACAAATGGCCGTCCTCCAAAGAGTGTCTGGGGCAGATATTTTACTATGCGATCTAAAACCGTGTCTTGGTATACTTTTTCACTGGTTTTGACACCTTTTTCACAAAAACGCACTTAGTAGGGCCATAGTAGGACACTCCCAACCAAATCATGACTGATGATGGATGATGGCCGTGCTACACTCTAGGAATGGCATTTCCAGCGGCCGCAGAGCTGGTAGCGTACACCCTGTCATTTTGTTTGTTGTACTTCTCTTCGATATTAAAAATTTTCTCGTCTGTAAACAGGATATCGCGGTGTCTGTTTCTTGCGTACTGCTTTAGCAAAACTTTGCGTTTATTGGCTCTCGTAGCTATCAGACGCGCGTTCATAAGACGTCCACTCTTTTTTCCGGTAAGCTCGTAGTCCCAGGTCTTCATTGAGAACTTTTTTTACGTACTTCTGGTTAATCACATCTCCAAAGCCATCAGTTTCTACCTGCGGACGGGATTTCTTGCAATACGCGCCTTGATTGCTTTGATGACCCCTGGAGTCCTAACGGAACGAGGTCTGCCAGTTCTTTTCTCGTCATCGACACTAGAGGTTTCATTGTACCTCTTGATGGTACGGTACACGAACCTCTTCGTGATTTTTAATTTTTGAACCAAGTTGAATATCGTCTTCGGTGGATGGCCGCAACGATGCAATGCAATTACTGCTACTCGGTCCTCTTTGCGAGTCCAATGCATCGTAAAAAATGAATGAATGTAATTGTGATTTGGCAGATTATTAATCAAAAAATATATGAAAATCGAACACAATTTCATTCTTTTTTCTAGGTGTTCTATTTTTAAAATAAATGGCCAGTGACAGAATTTAAGAACCGACTAGGTATATATATAAATACCAAATGCTGATACAACATAAATCCGAAATGTGCTATAGCAGTTGTTCCGGTACCGTCTTCATTTGCTCTGACACAATATAGGTCGTTAATAGTGCTAAAATTATAATATTTATCTGTCTAAATTTTCAAGGTACTAACGCGCTCCATTTCCTTTGTTGTTCAATAAAAGACTTTGCAGGGAGAACAAGGAAAGTCAATGATGAAATTTTTGGAGTTTTATAACCTGACAGTTTTGTCTTGTACAAAGCGTACAAATTAAATATTACCAACTTCTGTTAGTTTAACTTATTTATTATTAATATTTAACCATTAAATATTTTTAAAACTCAATGAGACATTGAAAATGAATGATTATTTTTTTTATTTTTTTTTATCGATAATCAACAAATGAGCAGATTAAACAGAATTGTAATGACATTTTAGTATATGATTATTCTCAATAGCCGAATTACAGTCGGCTACTAAATTCCTGCGACATACACACACAAGTGATATCAATTCACTCAATAAAAATTAAGCAATTCTTCTTATCGATAATCAACAAATGAGCAGATTAAACAGAATTGTAATGACTTTTTAGTATATGATTATTCTCAATAGCCGAATTACAGTCGGCTACTAAATTCCTGCGACATACACACACAAGTGATATCAATTCACTCAATAAAAATTAAGCAATTCTTCTTATCAGCGATTCAATTCATCGTATTTCTTACAATCGTAGATAGACAGACATATCAGTGCCAATTTCTACTCCCTTTAAGAAAAGACGCCATATTGTTTATTAGTTAGAAGGGAAATAAAATAACCGATACTAACATAATTCACAGCAAACGGGAATTGTTCCGGGCCATTACCTGCAACAAACAATAAAAATGTCGTTACTTACGAGTACAGAGAAAATCAAAAACAAAGAGTAAAATTAAATAAATACCATCAGACCATATATCTGGGTGGAGGGTGAGCAGACACACAAAAACACCCTCATAAATGTTACATGATCATCATTGTTACAATTTGATTTAATAACCGACGCACGATTAAGTGTCGCTAAATATTTTGCTGAATTCTGGTTCGAAAATACAGAAGGCCTCCTTTCATGACCTAGGCTTAGTATTGGCGGTCCACTATAGCTTAAACTCAGTAGTAATGTAGTAAGTAGAGAACGTGATTCCTTTACAGTGTAAAGTTTACATAATAATTACTCATCATTCGTTCACCGAAGAAACATTACTTTTAAGAAATTAAATATTCATGAAATAATGAAAAAGAGTTACATTTATCTTTTGAAAGTAGTTGATTTCTCTTATTCGATGGAATTGATTTGCGGCCGTTATTCTATTGATAGAATAGGGTCACTGATTTCACAACAAGTTTTCAATGTCTTGAGAACTTGTACCCCACCTAGTTTGGGAATGTTTCACAACCTTCTCGTGATTATTACAATGATTTCAAAGTGTGCATTTCCTGATAGTTATTTTAGTCAACAATTACATTATTACAGAAAGGCTAATGCACTAAAATCAAATGAATATACATGATGAACTGAGAAGTATAGGGAAAAAAAAACATTAAATTTTTTTCTTAAATCAGAATCTATTATGGACCCATTTTTCATATCAGCATTATATTGTATTGCCACTTCATTAAATCCCACTATATTCTTATCTCTCGAAAATTCTAAAACCCACTGTTTATAAGTTCAGATATAGAACTATATAAGGTCCCACAATAATAAGTGAAAATAATTCTAGGGTAGATCATGTATCGTTAACTGATCAATCACATACCAGAGGAAAAAAAATTTTTGCTCAAATTTTTTTTCGCCATCTCTACAAAGTGGTTCAATCAGCTGACTAAATTTCTATGGAAAGGTGATAAAAAAGGACGCGCAAATAAAACATTTTTACGGTGTTATGTAGTCTATAGGGATACTTTATCATCTCTTGAATTTTTTTCACTTTGTTTTAGACCATGTATATTCATAACGCAGGACTTAGTTGTAAAAGCGAGATGGTGCTTCCTTTTCGTGCTACAAAATTTAAACCCGCTACCACCAGATAACTAGTCGAGTAATACAGCCAAAAGACCACAAAGGCAGCGTCTACCAACATGTTGTTAAAGCCACTGACTCCTGCCTGACTGAGTGACCCCATTTAGCCTCATTAATGTGCAGCGACGCAGCTTTCGTTCACACATTGCTAAGCACTAAAAGGAAACTAGGAGTTTTAAAGCCATTTTAATAAATTCACCGACACATAAAACACAGTTCTCTTGAGAATTCTAAACGATCTTGAATCTTGTTTCTTGTTATAAACTAAAATACCTTGCCATTAAAAAGAACAGATTTAAGAAGAAACATGTTACCTAAGATATGACTTGACTACTTGATATGATGGAGAAATAGAGAAAGACCGAAACGGACTATATTCATTCAAAAACAACAAACTTTGGGTAATAAACCAATTATCTTCCTTGGAATCCCTTTCTTTCTTTTTACAGTGTGTGTTGTCGACAGCTAAATGCTGGAAGACAGAAAACAATAGAGAGGCATTACATATGAAGCCCACCAGAAAGTAAAGGCTTGTGATTATACTAATTACTAGCTTTTGCCCGCGGCACACCCCGCGTCGAAGAGATTTTCGTGGAAATAAGGAAAACAAAAGAATATGATTTTTTGAACGACAATATGCAACGGTCACCATGTTTTACCAAAGTGCTAATAAATACCAATCAAATAAGCTCAAACTTAAAGGGTCCGCTGTTGTCCGTTGAGGAGATCCCGTACCTACCTTCCAGTCTCATCAGCAGACCCTGGTCACGATGTTTTACCAAATTGCTAATAAAGACCAATCAAATAAGCCCAAACTTGAAGGGTCTGCGGTTGTCCGTTGAGGAGAACCCATACCCACCTTCCAGTCCAATCAACAAACCTTGGTCACCATGTTTTACCAAAGTGTTAATAAATACCAACAAAATAAGCCTTAATTCGAAGGGTCTGCTATTGTCCGTCGAGGAGATCCCATACCCACCTTCCAGTCCCATCATTAGACCATGGTCACCATGTTTTACCAAAGTGCTAATGAAGACCAATCGAATAAGCCCAAACTCGAAGGGTCTGCTGTTATCCATTGAGGAGATCTCATAATCACCTTCTCGTCCCATCAGCAGACCCTGGTCATCATTTTTTACCAAAGTGCTAATAAAAACCAACAAAATAAGCCTAAACTCGAATAGTCTGCTGTTGTCTGTTGAGGAGATCCCGCACCCACCTTCCAGTCCCATCATTAGACCATGGTCACCATGTTTTACCAAAGTGCTAATAAAGACCAATAAAATAAGCCCAAACTCAAAGGGTCTTTTATCCGTTGAGGAGATCACGTACCCACCTCCCAGTCCCGTCATTAGATCCTGGTCACCATGTTCTACAAAAATACTCATCAATACCGATCAAATAAACTTAAACTTGAGAGGTCTCCTAAAAAAAACATTTACCAGTGGATGATTGAAACCCCGACGATGAGACTACATACGACTACGCAAGGCGTACATACCACATGATTAACTCAAAATCTTATTGAGTGCTTAAAGAATTTTTATAGTCAGTTCAGTAGTTCTAGATATTACCCATTATATGCAAACAAACAAATCTTTCTTCTCTATATAATAGTGTAGACAAACTTTAACGCGAGTTGATTTGAACCAGGCTGCGTCAAATTCGATATTTTGAAATATGCAGCGCCATCTAGTGTATTAAAATAAAAACAATTTCAACGCCAGCTTACAAACAATTTCAACGCCAGCTTACTGAGCCAGGATAGCTTCCCAGAGATGGCGTTTTCTAAGCACTTGAAAATACAAATATTTTATTTATTGGTCTTTGCTCAGTCAAGAAATATAATTTCAGCTTTAATATTTTTTTACAAAAGGAAATATTTTTTCTGAAAATAAAATAGAAGAATAAAAAATAAAAAGTGAAAACAAATTTTACCAGTCGGGGTTTGAACCCGCGACGATCGACTATGCTACAGCGGCGAACCTTCCATATGTCTCACTAAAATTCTCATTGCGCTGCTCCCTTTTGTTATAGCGTGATGGTACATTGCTTTAAGCCTTCCCGAAGAAATGCTTTATCTTTTAGTGAAAACTGCATCAAAATCCATTGATTGGTTCTCAAGTTATAAGCGAACGAACAGACAGAGAGACAGACAGACGTTGTATTTTATATGTATAGAGAAGATTTAGTAATGCTGTATGGTCGGTCCATGAATAAGAAAACTAAAGACATACATCAAAATACAAATGGATACAAGTTCAGAAAATTTCCAGTTTTGATTTTTCATTTGAGAACAAATGTTATGTAATTATAAATGTGTTATGAATATAACATTTTTATGTTTGTAATGGTGCAAAACATATCGTGCCAAGATCAAAGAGAAAAATATGTCGAGACGCAAAATAGATAGCCAACGAAAACTAAGATGATGAAACTCATCGTTAACGTCAAGGTCATCATTTGTCACGACCCAAATTGCAACAAGAGGCCCCACGTCGAGACTAAAGACAGATTGCGATTCTTTGGCAAAGATAATCTATCTTTGACGGCCTCTCTTGATAAACGACAAAGTTTCCTCCCCTATCTCAAGACTATTTGATTTTGGACATACCTTAAGTTCTGTTAACCACCTTTTATGCAGCAACAATATCAATACTTCCTCAAAAGTATAACATAAGTAACCCAAATTTTAAGCAAACTTTAAAAATTACACAGAGTATTTTTATTGTATATTCGTACATCTTGACCACTAATTCCGGAGGTCGCGGGTTTAAATCTTGTAGGAGATTTGTGTCCGGTCCGCGTGTTTCGGTGGGCACATTTAACAGTGGGTATATTTGTGCCCGAAGTACGGGAATAGAGCGATCACGCCGAGGCGTAATAACCGTCGGTGAAACGTAGATGCAAGTGTGGTCTGTGACTTACATTACCTTAAAATATCATAAGTAATGTCATTTTTTAAATGTAGACTACAAAAACAGCAAAGGGAATAGTGATAAAACATATTCCTCTTAGATCCTTAGTACTAAATAAGTAAGTAACCGCATTGTGGTGACCAGCGATGTCAGCTCTTTAGACCTTTCCACCGCTACCCATGCAGCTGATTGTTGTTTTCGTACTTTTAATTATTTAAAGAACCACCTAGTAAAATTTTATGCGGCGTACTATTACTTTATTTAACGTGTTTTTTTACAAGTTCATGCGGGTAGCTGACGCATAATCCCCCCTCCATGGTGCAGCTGATAATTTTTTTTTCAGCTCAGTATGATGACAATTATCTGTGAGAAAAGTTTCAGCCGGCGTACTATTACATTTTTAAACTACTTTCTCAACCTCCCACACCCACCGCGGGTGCGTCACTGTTATTAGTCATTCCAGATCTATTCAAAAAGATAGAAATCTATGGGCGTAAAAACACTTACTAAAATGCAAAAAAGTTCATGCGAGCAGCTGACGCATAATCCCTCCTCCACGATGCAGCTGACTATTTTTTTTCAGCTCAGTATGATGTCAACTATCTGTGAGAAAAGTTACAGCCGGCGTACTATTACTTTTTTTTTACCACTTTTCGTAACCTCCCCCGCGGGTGCGTTAGCTGACGCTTGGTTCTCTTAATAGTCATTCCAGATCTATTGAAAAAGATGGCAATCTATCGGCGTAAAATCACTACCTAAAATGCAACGCTACCGCCCGGGCTATAAGATTTGGAAGATCTATATAATCAAATCTAAGCAGTTATAAAAGCGAAAAAGTGGCGGTCTTTGTTTGTTGTTAGAAAAACTTTGTCTTATAAGAAGGAATTTGTTTTGTATTTTTCCAACATTTTCAATGAGTCACGCTTACAGTTAAACACAATAAATTACAAATTCCAATAAACAAATCGCATCTACGGCATCAAATCATTTCTTAGGTTGATACAAAAATGTACGCATCGAAGCAGTTGATGCGCAAAACATAAACTTCTTAATGCCAACGTTGCGCACGATGCATCGATGTAAACCATAACGGAACAGACCTTATTATAGTCGGGCGGCTAGCAAACCCACGCTGTAAAATTCTTCAGCGACTTTTTAAATGAACGCCTCGATGATTCAGCTAGAATAAGCGCTGCAAACGCTCGAAGTATCACGTGTTAGCAGGATAGGCCCTTAGTACATAAAGGAAAATGAATAGCCTATTGTGTTATCCGATACTGAGAGAAAATCTGTCCAGGAGGCCTCGAAACTTGTTAGCTAGGAAAATGTCCAACTTAAATTATTTACAAAGAAAATGTTATGATAAAATATAACAATGTTTGGTAGCTTTATTAGTTTCGTTTGTTAAATATGTATATTTCTGAGCATCGTTTGAAGTTGGTAACAAGGGAATATGTTCTGGTAATCATTGACCTTCAATAATAACAATTTTGTTTTTATGATGCTGAGAGCATTTTCGTGTTGTTCCAAAGTACTTTGAAAGCTTATTCGGATTATAATAAAATCTATACCTAATTAAGCGAGGAACTATACCTACCCGTCCATTTTCAATTTAATTAAGTCAACACCAGTAGGCGGGTTCAAAAATTAAAGCCTTACTTGCCGCTTAGTCCCGAACTCCCTGAGAGCCTTAAAGTCTAACTGTAAACGACCTCCTTTATTAAACCTACTAATTATTTCTCCGTAGAGCAAGCCTTAAGGTAGCCCCTTGAGTTATGTTTCATGCAAACGTGGTAGCATGTTAACATTTCTTGAGTTTTTGACAGAAATAGTTTCTTTTAAGTTGTTGCGTCCAATTCGGTTTAGCCGTTTTGAGCAAACAAAACAGCCAGAGAGACAACCAAAACGAAAATTTGTAACACGCGTGTTTAAATTTTGGTAACGTGCAAACCATAATATGAGCTCAACAAAAAGCCTTTATTTCGAAACCACAGACAGACACTTCAATTTTATTTATTAGTTTTGATCAAAGTACTAATCTATTGGAAACTGGACTAAGATGAGACAAAAGACAAAGACAAAAGACAAAAAATATATATTTCTCATAGCACTACATACATTGTTCCGTGATACCGTTAAATTATAAAAGTTTCAACAAAAGTGTAGGTAAACTAATAAAACAGTAAGAGTAAAACAGTATTAAAGTACACTAGATGTTCAGTTTAGTTTAATATACACATACGATAGAAGAAGTACTTGAGTATGGAATTAACACACTGAAAGTAATGGTTAGTAGCAGACCCCACACTAAGTCAGACTTGTCCTGGGGGTCTAGACCAAGGTTGCAAACAATATGGTTGTATTAATGGGACACAGTACACAGATTTTTACGCTTTTGCTCATTATTATATAAATTAGCAAAATTGAATTATTAATTACGTTAAGGACAATTACAATTTGGAAATGATTAGTTTGTATTTAATTTATATATAAACGTATGTATTAAGAAAAAACAAAATACTTAATAAATGGAAGTAAAAATATATACATTACAAATTTAAATATATATATATCATTAGTACTATAAATATATACGCATGTATCATTTAAATGTATATCCAGGCAGAGTAGATACAATGAGTTATGGAGGTAAGATTACAAAATAAATAATCTTCTACTTTTCATTGTTGTATCTTTAGGACAGCTTCAGTGGAGACATAGTCAAGGGTGAGGAGCCATTTCGTGATTTTGTTTTTTGCCTCCCAACAAGTGCAGCTTTTCAGGTCACAGGTCTTACTGGCTTGTTTGTAGATGTAAGGGAAAGCAAATGATTTAAATCTTTGCGCAAAAGCCGTCTTCACAAGAGCAGTTTTAACGTTTAGATGATGTCGTCTTCGTCTAGTCCGATTTTGATCACCCGATTTTAGCTCCGCTCTGTGATGCAGGAGAGCTACCCGAAGTATATACAATTGCCTCACAGAAAGGACCTCCGCTTCCTTGTATGTTTCGTAAGTCGGGTGCCGGAATGGTTTCTTAAGCATGACCATTCTTAAGATGAAGATTTAACAATAACATAACATAACATAAATACTCTTTATTGTTCACCAAAATAAAAAACAAGTAATAAAAATATTTTATCAGAAAGGGTACAATGGGCGGTCTTATCGCTCAGAGCGATTTCTTCCAGACAACCTTTGGGTGGAAGATAATGTTAAAAAGGATAAGGTGATGGTGGTGTACAGGAGATATTTATGTAATATATACATACATGCACTGCATAATGTAAATTAACTAATTATTTAAATACCTTACAATCTACTACATGTCAATATACATACAAATACATACTATACAATATTATAATATAAACTGATATTTATTTATATAATATACCTACTAAAACGTACTTATTAAAGGGAGAAAAAATATTCTTTTATTCGACTTTTAAAGATAGCCGAGGAAGAAGAATATTTTATAGAAAAGGGCAAAGCATTCCACAAACGCACAGCTTCAACTGTGAACAATTGTCATAAAAGGTAGAGGAGTGTAGTGGTGTCTTTAATTGAAGATTTTCAGATGACCGCAACGTTCGTTCGTGAGATTGGTGTAGAAACTCAAAACGTTCCTTGAGATAAGAAGGAGAAAAAGGATTGAAAAGAATAGAATACAGGAGGGAAACGATATGGACATTCCGACGTGAGCGAATAGGGAGCCAGCCAAGCCGGGAGCGAAATTCCGAAACGTGATCAAATTTACGGAGTCCAAAAATAAATCTAATACAAAAATTTTGAAGTCGCTCAAGTTGGTCGAGTTGCTTTTGGGTAAGGTCAGGGTAACAGGAATCAGCATAATCAAGGAGAGGTAAAAGGAGGGATTGGGATACAGCAGTCTTGGTAGTAACTGGAAGAAAGTTACGAAGCCTTCTCATTGAACCTGCAGAAGCGAAGAGTTTTCGATTGACTTCTTCCAACTGAGGCTCCCAGGACAAACGATTGTCAATGAAAATACCAAGATTCTTTACCTTAGGACTAAAAGGGATATGTGTTCCATCAAAGAATATTTGTGGTAAAGTCTGCCAGTCCACTCTAGAGATGAAATACGGGCTACCGATTATTATAATTTGGGTTTTTATAGGATTAATTTTGAGTCCAAATTCAGTGCTCCAATCTAGAATGCGAGCTAGATCATTATTAGTTGTATTAATGGCAGTAGGAAGATCCTCGAGTTTAGCCTGATTGTAAATTTGAAGATCATCTGCATAAAGGTGGTGGGAAGAGGAAAGGAGATCGGAGATTTGATTTATAAAAATTGAAAAAAGTAGTGGAGACAAGACGCCACCTTGTGGAACACCGGCAGTGGTGGCAGTGGTGCCGGCGTCCATACAAGTAACTACAAAACCAGTCAATTACCGTTGGAGATATGTTTAGAGAACGTAAAATACCTAAGAGAATGTCAAAATCCACAGTATTAAAAGCATTACTAAAGTCCAGTAATGTCAGGACAGTAAGTTGACCTGAATCCATATCAAGCCGAATGTCATCAGTAATCTTGACTAAGGCTGTAACTGTGCTATGACCAGGACGGAAGCCGGACTGAAGGGGATTTAGGAGTTTATTATTAGTAAGGAATAGACTAAGTTGGTAATGGACTAAACGTTCGAGAACTTTGGATAGGAATGGGAGGATGGAAATAGGCCGGTAATTCGGAAAAAAAGAAGGATTTGCTTTTTTAGGTAGAGGAGTGATCTGGGCATCTTTCCAGATAGGAGGATCGAGATGGATTTATTCAGGATCATAGTAATTACAGGAGATATAATATCAATGATAGGTATAATCATATTGCGGCTAATGCAATCTGTACCCACGGCATTGGATGTTATTGACAGCATATGTTTCTTAACATCACAATCAGTAAATTGACTAAAAATTAGAGGAGGGTGGTATGGTGTTGAGAGAGAAGAAAGATAATTTAAGGTGTTTATTTTCGTTGCACCATCAAAAGTGGACGAAGAAGTTTCTATGTTGATTAAGAGAATTTAAATTCAAATCTTTAGGAATAGTATCTTGACGTGATTTACCAACACCCAGTAACCTAAGAAATTTCCAAACTTTAGCTGGATCACCATTCTCAACAGGTTGATGAATGTGGCGTCGTTGTGCATCCCTACACACCTTATTACAGTGATTCCGAAGTACAATGTATTTCTCCTTATTATCATTGGTCAAGTCAACAACAAAATAAAACAGGACGAGAGAGTGAAAAATTATAAAAAACACATTAATGAAATTGAGGGTACCTTTTATGCGTTATCTATCATATTACCCTGAAACACCAATAAACAAAAATTTAAACTGCATATTTAAGGAAGTCTAGTTCTTCTTGGACCGCAATCTTTTCGAAGGAATGTCTGCAACTTTCTTCGTCAGCGAAACGTCCCGCGAATCGGATCCGACGTTGCTGGTTGCCGGGATCTTACTGAGCTCTGCGAGGGACAGGACTCTGTGTCGCTTACCATCAGGTCCCAACACATAAATACACCCATCCCTCGTCCAGCACTTCGAGACTCCGTGTCGCTGCCGGGCCGCCATAAATGCATCACGACGACGTCTCGTCAAAAACTCGGAAAGAGACCGTACCTTTTAGACTGGTTTTACTGAACCAGACCTTGCCTTTAACTGTGCTGTCCTTAAACTTCACCAGGATTGGCCTTGTAGTATCAAGAGAAGTGCGCCCAATCCGATGACAACGTCTGATATCATCAGCATTGAATTCTGGAATCTGAAGCTGCTTTCTCACAACCTCCACTACCGCTGCCACTGCATCCTTCTTGTCTTCAGCCACACCGTGCAGCAGCAGAATCTTGCGCCGGCCCCCCATATCCAGTTCATCTAGCTCACACTCCAATGCCTCCAATTGTTGTTGAAAGTTCCTGATGGCCTCGGAAATAAAGATTTTAAGAACCATGAAGTCTGCGGCCACTCCAGATGTAGTAGTGGCTTGCGAGGGAGTCTGCTGCAAGTTTTGAGTAAAGTCTGTCATCCGCTGATCAAAATGGGACTTCATTTCTGACATGGCTTGCTTCAGTGCCTCCATTGTGTAGGTAGAAGAATAGTGGTGAACAATTAAGTGATGTTTATTAGTTTTAGAATAATGATAACACTCACTAGCAGGTAAGAAGTGACACTGATTATTAATAAACATTTAATTAGCCAAATAATTCACTTGTTTAATTTATTCTAAAATTTCGAATTTAGGCAACATTTTTATTGTGTGGACAGTTCTATGCCTACCCACCTAAAAGATAGTAAAAAGGTTTTGCATCACTTCAGAAGTGGGATTCAATTATTTCCAGTAGAGGATTCTTAGGGTTTCGTACCTATAGAGGAAAAAGGAACCATTACTGTGATACTCCGTTGTCCATTGTCCGTTCGTATGTCATAACCTCATAACTTCTGAACCGTTAAAGACAAAGACATTTTATTTTACATATGAGAATGCGACGGTATATTTTCAAAATTAAATAGACGTTGTTATTTCATATTTCGACGTGAGGAAAATGTTGACGTTGTACTCCTACCTCAGAAAAACATTTTATTTCAGAGCCAATAAAAATTTCAACAGTGTAAACATCAAAAGTAAACGAAACAATCGTTTAATAAAAAAAACACTCTATCTACAGGCTGTCTTGTCAGTTGCGCAGTACCCCTCCGCGCGTCTCCTTCGTCGACGTTCGAGAGTTGTGCGACTATAAAATAGATATACGTTATGCAAGATGTTAAGATGATTACATTTTTCTTTAAAACGGAGTATTCTACCGTGAAAATAATCTGTCGTTTAATACATTTGTCGATCAGGTATTAGATTATGGAACAGCTGATATCTTTTTCGTGATTTGAAGTTTGGCACCGTAGTAAAAGTTGTTAATATTTATGAGTAGAACCAGCCTGTATTGACGCCAATGAAGTCAAAAAATTTAACTCGGATGTTTATCCACATGCATTGTTTAAGCATTCATTGCCAGTAAAATATGTAGCGGTAAGTATGAAGCAACTGCTAACAATCGTTACGTAAATTACATTCCCCTTTATTTTGGTAATTTATTGTTTACAATGTTAGAATGGGTTTCGTTGCTGTAACATGCCCGCAGGTGGCTTACGCCTCGTTTATCTATGTTTACTTACACCCCTTTCATACACAGTATAAATAGCTAACCTCCAATTTGTACAGTTGTATGAAGAGGTGTGGTCATTTTATTTGTATCACTGTCGCTCCAAGCGATATAATTAATAATAATAATAAAGATAGTTTATTTGCTTTCATTCTAAGACTATAACAAAAAACATGCATAAAAATAATAATGAAAATTAAAAAAGAGAAAGCATTAAGGTCTGTGCTCGACTCATAGCTGTCAGGTGTAGACAACTGCCGATTTTCAGCACAGCCTTACATTTTTAGACGTTGGAACACAACTGTAAATAATTAAATAATTAACAATTAAACAAAACAATTTTGAACACACTTAACTAAAAATTGATAAATGATTACACAGAATAACAATAATAAGTAATAGAAATTACGACACCAGACAATTAATACTTTTTTAAAGGAAGACCAAGCTCCAGAGACTGCCTCGACAATAACCATCTGTAACATTTTACGCGGAATGTACTTAGTGACTTGACACCACAGATGGGTGGAGGCAAATCATTCCAACATTTCGAGGCTACCATTTTGAAACAGGCTCTGGTACTGACAAGGGTATGTTTTGATAGAATAAACAAATTTCTTCGTGTTCTAGAGGACCATACAAATTTTTGGTACAAATACCCTGGGGTTTTAGTTTTAAATAAATTTAACAAGAAACATGATAATTTGAGTTCCCTAGTATTTTTCATATTCAGAACCCCCTTGGTCAGTAGATGTGGTGAAATATGATCCCTTTTGGGTATATCATAGCAAAAACGCATACAAGCATTTATTATTGTGATTATAATTTGGCCAAGGCCGAGTCGGACTCGCAAACCACCCCACAATACGGGTGAAAACACTATAAAAATAAAATAAAAATGTATTTACTGGCCATAAATTTACAAAAATCAGTATACACATTTCTTATACTATAGGTGCTATGTTAACAATGAGCTTGTTAATTATATACTGGGTTATTTATAAATTGTCTTATAAATGACTAATGAAAATGTCGCGTTGGCAACTGTTTTAGTGTGAAACTGTATTACCGTCACCAGCAGCGCCTTCCTTTTGTAACAAGATTATAGCTCTGTACCGCGTGTTTATTCAATTAAAATTAGTACTGATAGGACAAGGAGAATACAATAATAGCGTGCAACAAATACATAATTCTAAAGACTGAAAGAAAAGATAATAAAAACTACATAGCTAACTACAAGTTAAAAAACCTGATGATGAGTGTGTGTGTGTTTCTCTGTGTGTTTAAGGGTGGTTTATGGTAAATAACACCAACATAGATGCCAAAGCAACATCAAGGCTACACAAAACAAGCTGCTAAAATTGTAGCGCCTGACAAAAAATTTGGCGCCGTGTGCATTACGGAGACCTACTTTTTATTAATTTTATTTTATTTTTGAGTATTTCCTACAATCTTACTTCTTAGAATCTTACTGACTTAATTTAAAAATTGTGTGTATTACCGTCTATAAGTAAGAGCCAACAAATCTATTTTTCGAGGCGTCTTGTGTCTCTATTGGGGTAACCAACCAAATTGAATTTTAAAAAATATTTTATTATTTGTCGTAATGGAGACACGTATTCTGTGAAAATTTCAACTTTCTAGCTATTACGGTTGAAGCTGAAGACTGTGAAAATCTATTCCATAGAAAATTGATATACCTATTCGACTAAAAATTAACGAAACACCTTTTTTGTTTTTCACACTTTTGCTTTTCTTTTCACGGGAAGTTGTTCGTGTGGATGAGTACTTTCGCCAGTTTGCCGCATATCAGAAACTGGGGGTACGCAACATTTGTTGTATACTTTAACCTTCTACGACATTTCTGATCCCATCACACCCACAGGTTGAGATTTTTTTGCAGAAATAAGCTCGCCATTGTAAAGATTTTTCTTGTATTGTATGAAATTTTATTGTTTTTTTTTTCAAGATTTTATGTGCTTTAAATGAAACAGAACTTTAAATAAAACCCCGTATTTAATTTATCACACTGAAGCACTTTTCCTTATACACACACAAATGTAAAATAAGTTAGACTTGCACATAAAAATTCACAGTAGGAATTTTTTATGGGTAAGGAAAATTGATAAGGAAAACCATGCGTCTGTTAGCTTCTCGGGTAAAATTATTTAATAATTTGTGGTTCACTTAAGGCTATACCTAACCCTATAATATGAAAAAAGTCTGATTGTCGAGGGTCCTTTTGACGAAAATAGGACTATCTTAATACTGGAAAAAATATATTTAATTTATTGATCTTTTATCTAGGGGATCTACTTATAAACAATGTACTAAGATTTATACTTTTGTCAAAAAAAAATGTTTGCACCCTCTTTTTTTGGTTTTCAAACGTTCGTTTCAAGAACGCGTTAAAGAGATCAACTTGATTTTTTTTTTCATAAGATAGGTAATAGAAATATTAAATCCAGTATTTTTTTTCCTACAAAATATTTTAGTATTAGCTAAAAACCCTCCGATCTGCTGTTTCGCGCGTAATTATTAGTATTACGCGTCCTAGACAAATAGGTCAATTAGCTAACCAATAATCGCCTCTATCAAAAGCTAATAAAGTATTTGACATTGGCCTTTTTGAGTTGGACGGGTAATAACATTTTTTCCTGGGGTACTTTTAACTTAAGGACAGCCATCACACGCTAACCTCCATATAAACGCAAACATAAAATTGTGAGTTGTCTATATGGAATGTCTTGAAAATATATTGACTTTTTGAGGTACGAAACCCTGAAAAAGTTGATTCCTTAGGATTATTTAATTTTCGCAGGTATTTATAATCTTTGGGATAATTGTTTAGTACGATTACTGGATGTGGTTTAATTTAAATAATCCGTCTCTTTACATCCTATATAAATAAAGGTGGTGCCCATATCTTACATTTGATTATTTCATGAAAATGATCGACAATATCGTTAAGTATAAAATAAGAAATTTAAGATAGACTTCCAATAAAAAGTCAAATATAGGTGCGACGACGAGCGAAGCTAGGAGGAGCGTGTTAGGTTGCTTGTGATTATAAATTCGGTAGCCGAGCGAAGCGGAGAGGAGCGAGGCGACCCCTTTAGTTTTTACAGATTTAACGATATTTGCGCAGATCATGAAATTACCGATTATACGATATGGCCACGAAATATACAAAAACATTACCTTTGTAGGGCTTTGCCACAGCCGTTACCTCAATTTTCGCTTTTATAAGCATTTGTAATATGGGCGAAAAGTAGATGGACAGGTATCCCGTAGGTTCCTGATCTATCAGTTATCCAAGGTATCATATCGATCTAAACTTTCAGACACAATAAACACTTCCACAAGATAAACCAGGCTTCTCTCACCTGAATTAGCATATTTTATAGATTTCAAGGCCGGTCTGATCTCATCCCCAAAGCCTTAAAGGTCTATCTGATTATTCAAAACTCAGGGGAACCTACACAAGAGGACGTTTTCCACTTTATGCTAAGCGGAATGAAAGTCAAATTAGGCCCGTTCATATGTTGAACAAATCAAATAAATTATTTCTTGTTTTTACGGACCTCGTGAAGTAAAACTAGATTGGAAACCGCGCGTCCCCTTGCATAACGTTGACCTAAAAAAATAATAAATGTAATAATCTTCGGTGGAACGCGGGTGTACGAGTGTGGACTGTGATTTGCACTTCAATTGAACTATAAAGGTCTCATCAAAGTGAACATTTTCGACATACACAATAAATTTTGTGAAAAAGGTAATCAAAAGGCCCCAGTACACGTTGGCCAATGCATTAGTGCGCTAGCCAAAGTGAAAGAGACAATGCTATGCGAATAAGCAGTATATTTCACGACAGGCGGGAGTAGGGGCCATTTCATACTCGCATCTAAGTAGCCGCCGGTACTCCCGCCATGTCGCGTACTATACATTTCACTGACTTGCATAGGTTTGTCTCCTAAACGCATTATCCAACGTGTACGGGGAATTTAAGAGTTTGATATGATAAACAAATCGACATCACCATCGATCAATGGCATGGTAATTTAATGAACTCTTTTTTGCAACTATGTAGTACGTGTATATTTAGTTAGAATTTATGTGTTGGTTTTAAATACAGCAGCGAACTACGTTAGAAGAATTGCGTAAAAATTATGGACACCGCTTTACTCGGTATACATTATTATTATTATTTATCGTAAGTCAGATATACGAGTACTAGTAGTTTATGAAACTGTTACATAAAAAGGTTATTAAAAACACGAGTTTCAGTTTGAAAAACGAGCCGAAGGACTTCGGCTCGTTTTTTAATAGAAAACGAGTGTTTTAATACCTAGTTATGTATAGTTTCATACACTACTTTATTTAAACTCATGCCTAACAAACTGTTTTCATAATAATCTTGATAAAATTCGTCGTTAGCCATTTTTAATTTTTCTTGTAAAAGCTCGTTCTAAAAGTGTTCGTAATTTCCGTCGTTATTTCCAGAATGTCAGGTGGAGTCAAATTATCATCACCATCACTGCTGTTAGTAATTTTAGGATAAAATAATACTTTTGGTTTGACCCATAAAACCACAGTATATAATAATTTCCACGGAAGCTATGGCGTCAAAATCTAACAGTCCACCACGCATGTGTACGCGTTGCGCGCGCCGGCAGCCATAGACAATGCAGGCCGAAAATAAAATTAAATTGTGACCTCCTTTGTCACACCGCAATATTATTTAGTACGTGTTAGAGAATATTATATGATAACCTCATTGGTATTTGTATTAAACCTCAAACATGGCTGTTTGGGCTAAGTTCCCTTTGCCTTCCTAGTTAGTATTACATCTGTAATCTCAGAAAAAGCTTTTTTATAGCATTATGTTGTTCGGAGACCTATACTATAATTTAATTTTTTAGAGACGTTTATGAAAAAAATTTTTCATTATGCCATTAGTTTTGAGTTCGTAATGAGGATTTTACGAGATGAAGTTAGATAAAATTATTTTAAATAATTTAAATCACACATACATTTGTTCAAATCAATGAGTTGTCGAGTTGTCGCAGATATGGTCGACCACTGCTGGAGTCAAAGTTTTAAAGTCCTCCATGGGGCCGTTGTAAGTGGACAGTCGGACAGTGGACAGTCGGGTATAATATGTCTCACTGTTTGTTCCGAACACCCACAGGGGCTCGCAGCAGTTTCATTCCAGCCCCACTTATGTCTCATGTAGCCACACTTGCCATGGCCAGTGCGGATGCGGTTGTGTCGGAAAAGTCCTGATGATGATGAGACATGTCCTTGCACAGTTTATTCATGCATTCACTAGGTTTGTCATTGTTATATTGTGAGCTATGAACTAATAAGTAGCACGCTATCATAACAAACAAAACTCAAATAGCTAATAACTGACAACATGCCTTAAAAGGAGCAGCGATTTTTCATCCGATTAACTACTTCAGCTGAAAACTTTCCAGGCATTAATCTTCCAGTCGGAAAAGTTGAGACGTGTGCTTTTTTGGGTTTATTATTCCTGAAAACAGACTAAAAGCGGTAAATGATGCCGTCAGTGCCAGTGTAAATAACAGAATTGAAATAGACGCGGAAGACTTTGAATGTAGTCTCTAGGACGAACGCGTTTACTGTCGCACATTGTACGACATGTATGTGTACACGTACTAGTACGCTGCACTACAGCCTTGTTGGTGTACAAAGTGGGGAACCTATTAAATTCTAATGATTAATATTCTTTTAGTTACATTGAATGGTTTTATTTTCAATTAAAATCAAAAAATTACCGAGGCCTTTTTTTCCTTCACCAAAAAAGACGTCAATAAAACTTACACAGAGGCCCATTCCCCCTGTCACCTAAAAGAACAACAATAAAACCTATATGGCATAGGCCTACTCCTCTCTCACCAAGAAGGATGTCAATAAAACCTACACGTCACAGAAGCCTACTGATACTCCCCTATCACTAATAATAGGGACGTCAACAGAAACTAGACATCACAGAGACCTACCTCCTATCACTAACAGGACGTCAATAAAACCAACAGAAAACCAACAACATCAATATAATCCATCAGTTCCTCCTCTTCTTCTCGCAATGATTGAGGCACTCTCCCTTACTGATGAACCGGTTCTCGTTGCCTCCGCAGCCCGAGTAGTAGAACTGCATGCACTGCCTCCTCACCACGTCGTAGAACCAGGCTTCCAGCATCAGACCACAAGGCCCCTTCACTGGCACTTGGTAGCAATAGTAGGGCATGTTGGCGAGGCTTGTAGGGAAATCCCCGCTAAATTCGCCTGGAATTGGTTGTAACATATATTTGAATTTTACTCGGGGTTTATTTGCGTTTGTCAGACTCCTTATGAACCTAACTTGGGGAAAAAGAACCACGAATACGTAAAAGGGTTTACCATTTTTAACAGACTAAAATGAGACATGTACTATCCCCAGTCTTGAAATATATGAACAGAATTTTTGTTTCATAATAAGAACAACTTTTAAAATTAAAGTTGCAGAATAATAAAAAAAACTATATCAGAGACCTATCAGAGATTAACTATCAGAGAATAGTCAAATTCAATGTATGGTTTTGTTTCTGGCTAGGTTTCCTTAAACATTAAATCGCAAAAAAAATTACTTACGCCCATCTCTAACATAGTCATGTAGATGACTGCTATAATCAGAACTAACAAACAAAACCAAAGAAAAAAGAACACCAAGCGTAAACATATGCATGATGTTTAAAAATAATATATTTTTGGAAATACGAATTTAGCTTATTAGTTTTGTTACATTACTGTTTGCAATCAAGAACAACCAACCGTAGAATTGCCACTTAGACTTTATAGTTTCGATCAGAATAAATTTGAGATAAGTTAGGAGACAAAAAAGCGTGTACAAAAATGTAGAAAACTAATTTCGTTATCGCCATTTACAACAAATCCTGTAATAATTTTTTATTTTCAATTTACGGGCGTACACTATTTACGGTTATGACTTGCTTGAAAATAAAACAAACTTCATTTAATCAGTAATCCAGGTACTTTCCAATTTATTTTTTTGCAAAGTATTCCGCGATTTTCCCTCAAAGTAATCGCAGGTACCAGGTAATAATCTACTAATTATTACCTAGCAAATTTGATTTTTATGATTCCCGAAGAAAAAACTTTGCCCCTCTATTGGTGACCATATCTGAGATAAAGATAAAACGCTGTGACGTCCTCTGTCTCGAAATCATTTAGACCTGATTTCACCATACCCTGTTAGTTATTTCATAAATCAGATATTACCTAACGAGGGATTAAAATAAACAAGGACACTAACATCTATGTTAATATTGTATGTCCCATGTCGAAAATGTAACAAGCCATTAGTAAATTAAACATTAAGCGAATGACTCAAAAATTATTCACTCACATTTTAAGCCAACCAAAACAAAACGTCATTATTTGTTTTGTCATTGGCACTTTTTTTACTAGTCGTATTATAAGTTTCGTTGCGTGTTTGGTAAGGCGACTGATTTGAAATACCGTTTATTTCGTTGAATTCAATAGAACTCGGTTTACATTTCGTTTTGCTGGTTCAAATGTCCAACATTTTGAGTCTTCGAGATAGGTCAGTTGCCGGTAGCCATGACAACAATGTAAACAATAGCAAACATGGCCGATCCCGACAGCTGTGGGTCTGTGTCACAGTAAGTAATCGTCTGTTACTAATCTAATGAACCCCTAGAGCAGGCATTGAGTTTAACAACTTATTAAGGAAATTAAACATTCGTTATAGCATGGTGGGACACTCACTAACTTTAACAGTCCCTTAAATGATATAACAGGGGTGTCAACTAACTAACAGAGTATGGTGAAATCGGGTCTTATAGTCTGCAATGTATAGTCTGCGTTTATAACCTGAGAATCAATTCAATATTTGAATGAGGTTTTCATTGTGACACAGTTTTCTTTGGGATTAATAATACTTGAATGACATAAATAATTGCACTGCGTCTTAAAGGAGCTTGAGCAGTTATTATTTTTTAATAATTTTGCCGGTTGCGAGTCGGTACAACTTGACCTTTAGAGCTCTGTTTTTCAGATACTAAAAAGACTTTGAAAATGATTGCCTTCTTTTTGTTATGAAGCGTAATAGGTATGCACGTACGATTCAGGCAACTTTTTTCACACACTTTTTGTTTGACTTTTGTGCCGTCTGATGATAATTTTACTTACTACAACTCCTTAAAAGACATGTAAAACATGTTATGAATCCAAGCAAAACGTTTTTATTTTGAAAGGTGTATCTGCACCCAGAGTCAGAATTAGTGTTCAGGTATTCATCAATGTAGGCTAACAATAAGGTAGTAAAGTTCAACTTCAGCATATACGGCCAAAATTTTTGAATACGGTATGCTTTTTAGGTCCATTGTTTATTATAAAATCCTTTAGCAGTTAATTAAAAATATATCAAGGTCCGTTTTAAATTCCGTGATATCCATTGTTGGAGGCGTCATAAATGAGGTCTTCTTTGTTTGACTCCCCAGAATTTCTACATTCAAATTCAATGGTGTGCTAAATAATTAAACATTAAGGTTTTTCGGGGTGCCGCTCTGAGATTATGAAAAGTTTACATTTTATCCATCTAAACCGTTTTTCCTAAATTCAAGCAAGACGATCAATCAAGGAGAAATAGTTGAAAGTTTTCAGATCCTTCGGGAACTATGCATTTTTCAGGGATATAAAGTATCCTATGTTGTTATTCACCCTTTACTTTAGCTAAATTTCAGGAAAATCGGTTCGGTAGTTTCAGCGTAAAAAGGTAACAAAGAGACACACACTTACGAATTTATAATATTAGAAGAATAGGTATAGTTAATAATGTTAATAACAATGATTAAATTCGATTAACCACTGAAACTTTTAGGACTCTCCTTTACTAGAAAGGTAACCTATATTTGCCGGTGACCTTCAAAGCCATAATTAAGGGCCAGTTTAATTAAGATGTTATTCGAATTGCAAAAAAACGGACAAGTGCGAGTTGGACTCGCCCACCGAGGGTTCCGTACAAATTAGTAAAAATTAAAAAAATCTCCAAAAAGATTTGGTCACCTGTACAATTATGACCTCGCATACCGTTGCTTAATCTCGACGATTTTTTTAATGATTTAATTACAAATGTGTAGTTTTAAGATTTTTTCCTATACTTGTAGTATTAGACGGTATTACTAGCCAAATTTCATAGTTGTAGGTCAACGGGAAATACTCTATAAATTTTGATTCCCTTGAGAGTGTCGAAACATACGCTTTTGCGGCATAAACGGCCGTATCTTTTTTTCACGTTAACTGTAGACTTAAGTATATGGTTTTAATTTCAACTTAATACCTCCAAGCGTTCCCGAGATAAAGGGTCTTGACAGACAGACGGACAACAAAGTGATCCTATAAGTTTTCCGTTTTTTCCTTTCGAGGTACGGAACCTTCAAAACATACCTAATAAACTAAATAATATCTAGAATCATATACCTTGATTAGAATTTGGAACAACGAGCAACGTAGGTATCAATGCGGGACGAGTCGTGGGAATGAGTGAAACGCACCGAGGTCACCAGCAGTAATTGTCACCTTAACCACTTATATTTTAACAAACCCTTTAATGAATTCAAACAAGAACCAAATTAAAATTCAAATATCTAATCCTATTTAATCCAAAACAATCCCTCAAAACGAACAGCTAGAAGAATCGAGGCAGGAATCTTCCAACCATTCGTCAGGGGTAACGTGTTAAGTAATTAATCAATAGGAGAAAGGATCACTCTGTACCGTCGTCATGGTTACCAGCGAGCCGAAAAACAAAAGGTCCTAATAGAATAAGACTTTTGGTTGTGTTGCTATGTACTGATTAATTTATTTGACAAAGAGGTCCTGATTTTATTAAAAGCTTTGTATACTATAGGTATTTACAATCGAAACGCATCCGCCTACGCTTCGAACTCCTAACGAAAATAAATAACCGAATTATTAATAAATTTGTGTAGCCTTTATTTGTAGTTCTGTATTGTGGGGTTTACATTTTAGCGTATTAAAACAGTTCCAACAATGTGTATACAGCATTTCTTGTGTAATTTTTAAAGACAAACGTTTTAAATGTAGCCACCGGAGTTACCAGAATGTAATAAAAGCGAATAAACATACATACTATAGATACTGCAACACATGCTGAGTTTAGGGCCCTGTTTTGCTACGACACATGATACATAATGTAAGACGGCTGTGAGTTAGTGTCATTAATTAAGATTCAATGTCCATCCATCCACTTTTGGCAGTCCTCCTGGAAGAATTGCCCATACTCACACACGCTGGGCAGGCGGGTTGGTGAGCGTGGGGCCAAAACCCTTGCACCAGTGACGCCGCTGCCCGTCACTAGTCTGTTTTATATAAGGCCCGGCAATTGGGGATGGATATACCGCCATCCATCGGTCCCAGGCAATGGTGGGCTGCCTGGTTTTGCCTGAGAGCTGTTCTCTTACTCTCCCCCGAATAACTTCGGGAGGGTTTCCGAGTAAGATGGTGGTACCTCCACAGTCGAGCCCGGCATCAGCTCTACCACCAGTATACAATGTACTGAGTCTTAATGTTAAAAAATTTGTTAATAGAGTTAGGTACTTTTTATTTTGTCATGTATTTCGTGTTGTGGTGATAAATAAAGGATAATAATAAAGCCTCCGAAAAACAAATTAAATCCCAGCGAACTGCTGCACACTGTAATACTATCTAAGCAGCGGTAAAATTAGTTACCGAAAAATATACAAATGTAACTGTGTAACATCTACCGACAAAATAAATAAAAAATAGCAAACTAAAATTCCTTACGACCACTTGGTTTAAATAATGAAACTCCGAATAAATTACTAAACTTCCGAAAGAAATACTAAGTTGACGAAAAAAAATGTTGTGCTGAGTCAAAAAATTGGTGCGACGACAAGCGTAGCGAGGAGGAGCGTGTTAGGTTGACATGTAAATAAATATTGGAAGCCGAGCGAAGCAGAGCGGAGCGAGGCGACCTCTTATGTTTGAACTGAATTCATGATTTGGTCAGGCAACTTTGAATTTTTATTCGGAGATCTACGACAAAAAAAGCTGACAATAGTTTTCGCTGAAATGCATTTTCAGCTGGTGAAATAGTATTATGTCAGCTTTTTGATGTAATAAGTTTTCGGAATTTTCAGTATTTCATTCGGTAGTTGGAAGTGTATTTATTAGCACAGAAGTTTTCGGTAACTTAGTATTTAAAGCAGTAACATTCATAAATTTAACATCCTCAGTTTTTAATTACTTTTCGGAACTTTTATTACTAGCCATAAATAAATAGAAAAAGTAATGTAATAAATACAAAGAGTAAAAATATATAAATAAACTGTATAGAACATTTGACAATAATATTAGGATAATGGCAGAATTTTTTGAAAGAAAAGCCAATGTAATGAAAAAATAAATTAAATATACGGTTGTATCAGATAACAAGCAGTTCCCTGAGGATATCAGTAAGATTACAGCTAGACAACAAATTATAAAATCAAATCAACTTCAGATAAACTCTATATCTACCTTAAAAACCTTTAAAAAAAGGTCTATCAATACTACCTACCTCACATTTAATTTCCGCATTTCGTCCTATGTAATTTTCTTCTTTCTCGAAACTACCAATGTATTTTTTTTAATGTATGTATTCTAGGTGGTAGAGCTGGTGCCGAGCTCGACTGTGCCTGTGGAGGTGCCACGATATTACTCGCTAACCTCCCCGAAGATATTCGGGGGAGAGTAAAAGAACAGCTCTTCAACAGACACAACCAGTGGTCCACCATTGCCTGGAACTGATAGATGGCGGTATATCAATCCTCAACTGCCGGGCCTTATATAAAACCGAACAGTGACATGCAGCGGCGTCACTGGTGCGAGGGTTTTGGCACCGCGCTCACCAACCAGCCACCATCAGCGTGTGTGAGAATGGGCATTTCTTCCAGGAAGACCGCCGAGAGAAGCAAAATTTTGAAAAGGCTTATATGTCCAGCAACAGTGGACGAAACTAGCTGATGGATGGATGGATATTTATGTATATTTCTGTATTTATTAGAAGAGTATATGTATATGTATTGCTACCAAATTTACCCTAGAACTCTCAATATCACCAAAGATTAACGAAAGCGCTAAGTAATTATAATTAAGTTCATCTTTGTTCATATGTAAATTATGCGCATTAAAATATTTACATTCATAACAAGGAAACCTATTTCTATTTCCTTGTATGAATTAATAATAATTATCGTTACACGCCGGAGGTTTATTTCAAAACAGAGACAATATTCCCCCGAAGCCTTCCAAATAGGATCTCGATGAGTATCAATTTATAGTCCCAATCATGGTGTGGAATATTCAACGAAGAGAGGGGAAAGGGACCACAAAGAATTTATTAGGGGACGATCAAATCAAAGGTTTTTGGGTGTTTCCGATCTTAAGTCAAATTTTCAACACAAAAGTCTTTAAAATACGCTCAGTTACGGCACCCAAGACAAATATAGTTTTATCATAAATAGTCAAAAATTGTGTCTGTACACTGAATATTTTGAGAAATTTCAAATGAAATTGGTTATCGAGGCCAAACCCAAAAAGAAATGTTATCTCTCTGTCTTTCTGTATGTACGTATTACATATTATGTTCCGTTTTAACGCGAGAACGGATTTGGATGCGTTTTTTTATCATCGTGGTAACCCTGGCCAAGCGAAAACTAACAAAATATTCAAAGACTATTCCACGCGAGCGAAGCTACGGGCAAAAGCTAGTTCAAAATATTTTGAATGTGATGCCATCGAAGTTCAGTTCAAATCAAACGACTCAAGCTGACAGATAGACAGGAAACCAGAAATAAAGTTCAACTATAAAGTTGGAAACCTTTAACATACACACAAAAGTCTATCTAGTGTTAGTTAATGAAATAGGCGTTACCTTGCGGAAGTCCATCACTAAGTTATGGATAGCGGAATTATGCAAATTATATTCATAAATCCATAACTTATCTAGTGTTATTACATGCCACGGTAAGCCATGGCAGTTTTTATACACCCAATACTGTATGGCTTACATAATTTTTGGCCGCAATCAATGGGTCTTTCAGTTTCAAGCCTCTTTTATGTAATTACACATACATAATAAATTTTAGTTCAATCGTGCCATCTCTGTTTACGTTTTGCCTTACAAACAGACAGACACAAGGACTTTAACTCTTTAAATTTAACTTTTGATTTAAATAAAATAAATACAGTAGTAGTTGAAGCTCTGACTTCTAAACTAGGTATTAGCTGTATGTTCGAAGTCAGTGTCTTCCCCAGAGTATGTTTAACAGTTGACACTATAACAATACAGAGGAAATTCTAGCATATAATACATTGACATTACTATAATCTATCTATATATTTAACAGTGAGTGTATTGTGTATGTGTAAGTGTGGAGAGAATGAGTGAGGATGTTTAAGGGTGTCTGTGGGTGTGTGTGTGGTAAAAGAGGTTTTCGTTTTAGATCGGAAGCGACCTCGTTTATGGAATAAAGTAAATGAAAAACCGCTTGAAATTTTGTTTACACAATTTTCGTACAAACAAAGACATTCTTTTGATCGAGGAACAAAATAACATCGTGTTTATAACCGTAACAAGACACCATGGCAAAAAGCCTGAACTGTATCGATAAACTGGTGGGAATCGACACATTTCACCGTTTCTTCTTTATGATCACGTAAGGATAAAAAAACAGGGGAAGTATTTGATAATGAAGGCTTGGTGGCTATCAAGTATCAACACGCATATATAAAAGAATAATACCGATCAAATACGTAAGGAAAAGTATTTTAGAAAACCGAGAAAACAAATTAAGAAAAACAATGTTCCAGTAAACTACAACAAATACCTATAAGTGTTAAATTCGTTATATTTTCACTAGATAGGTACTGCAAAGAAATTCAATACAAACGAAACAACAATCAATACAGAAGGTGATAAAAGTTAAAACGGCAATAGTCACCTCACTCGAATAACGTTTTCAACAATGTTCTCCAAAACGACCAAGTAAACTGTACATTGTATTTTAAAGGCCGAAACAGGGTAAAACGGTGAAATTTTCACTTATTTCGAGCAAACGAGTCAGGAATAATGTAAGTCAGCTAACGCAGAGTCACTAATTACAAGTATGTCTGAAGCTTTAGCCACCTTTATTTATCTTGCAAAGGTAGATATTTACACACGAAAGCTCAATGATCAAGTTTATTTAATTAATGCTACTTTTATAAACGTGCAGGACGCAAGTATTAAGATTAATCTACACGTGACAAGGGTTAACAAACGAAACTTAATTAGAGAGTAATTAGACACAAATATTCTAACATGAATTCCCAAAGCAGAGACTTTATCTTGTCATGAATAATAAATGACGTATTTACATGCTCCAAATTAGATTATTCTGGTCTGATTACAGGAATAGCTGGCAAGTTATAGCAGACTGTACAAAGTATTGCTATCATAAAAAAAACCTTTAAAATTTGGACATTTATAGTGGCGACCTACTCAACTATGTTATTTACGAAGAGAATAACTGTTATAATAATGATGCAATTTTTTAGGTAAAGTGAAGTCTTGGCAAGGTTCCAGGAGATTTTGCGATAGAGGCAGTTCCACTCTTTCTGTATAGTTTTGAACTTGACGCAATTGAGATAGCACATCTACGCGAATGTACCTATTAGAATGTAGCACACTGCCAAGAGCCATATTTTGTGAGCTATTGTAAAAAGAACTACAGTTTTCTCAATGTCATGCGGAAAAGTCCATTTGTGGATATACAGAAAAGTCTGCCAAGTACAATCCAAGAGTTCGTCATTGTAGTTATAGTATTATCGGATCGCTGACTTAGTTTAATTCCCCTTTTTAATATTTTATACATGTCTATATTATAATATAAAAC
Organism: Ypsolopha scabrella; assembly: GCA_910592155.1. Lineage (NCBI taxonomy): Eukaryota > Metazoa > Arthropoda > Insecta > Lepidoptera > Ypsolophidae > Ypsolopha > Ypsolopha scabrella. The sequence goes on along the minus strand of OU342968.1, from coordinate 6,981,442 downwards.
AATAAATTTAAATCAATATAAAATGCGTATTAAATAAGCTTACACTCATAAAGTCTATAATGAAAACACTTACCGAGTACTTATCTCAAGCTACGCGATGAAGTACTTTGTGCGATGCGCGCGAGCACGCAGGTTGCCTAAGCGAAAGCTCGGTGAAGACCAATCAATATTTCCTTACCAGCAGCCACTCAAAGTCTGCTTGACAGCGTGTATAAGCGACAAAGCAAAATACGTGCAAAGGGATAAGCTCATTTGAAGACAAATTTCATATGAGAAATAGTTATCTATGTAAGGAAAACAGTAAAAAAACGGCAGGTAAAATATTACCAAACGACAAAAAATTATTATTTTTGGGCAGGAAAAATACTACATCACGTTTTTAAGAAAATTGCATTTAGGCAAAAATACTAAATGAAAATGAGTACATAATTAAGGTGTGTTAAGAAGTCTTAAATCACGAGAATGTATTTTTTTAAAGCCGGTAAAATTTCTTATCTTCTGCTCGTACCGTAGATACTGTGAGGAAAAATAAACTTTATATTTAAACCCATTAATTCGACTCAAGGCAAAAATTACTAAGTGTACAAAATTAAAATCGAACACATACCAAGTGACAGAAATTCATAAATCGGTAAAATTTTAGTCGCTTGCTCGCCGAAATCTGTGAAAATATGATTTTTATTAAGTTACCAAGCGACAACAAAACTCTTACTAGCGGTACAACAGTATGACCAATCGTGGCAGATTTTTTTGCTGATTTCATTGATGTAAGGTATATAACTCAATATCGCCCAACATGTCGCTTGGTAATTATTGCCTTTCAAACGTCGATATGTATTATATGAAATGCAACGTCTGCATACATTGAGAGATAAGTATGCGGGTAAGTTTACGAAAAAGGTTTCAGGGCATGCTTTGTTGCAAGGGGTCTTAAGGCTTTTGGGAAACTTGATCTCGGTCCGAATTAATTCTTCAAAGTTTGTTCGTAGTATGAAAATTGATTTAAAACAATACCACAGAACTTGCGGGGCTGACAAAAAAATAGTGCCTGGAAATAAGAATAAAAAAAAAAAACTATTCTGACTAGCAACGAATTTAATGGCACAAGGTTAAAGCCGTCCTCAATATCTGGGTCACTGTGTCAAACAAGAACTTACTTCAAGTCCGGACTGAATCTAGCGTATTAGTGCCTGAGGTCGGGCGCAATTCGAGCCAGACAATACAAGCTATTTATTGGCGCTATTACAAACATGAGTGATTAAACTAAACGAACATATGTTTCGCAAATTTGAAATTATGCCAATGTCTAGTCAAGATTCGCAAATTCGCTTCATTGACACCGCACAAGGAATACCATTTTTTTTCAAACGCAATTTCATCATCGGATTTCTCAGGTACCTCTAAAAATTCCCTGCATGCATGCCAAATTTCAGCTGAATCGTTCTAGCTGTTCTTTCGTCTTGAACACCAAAGTTTTGCTTTCGTATAAGATTTTCGTTTTTAAGGCGAGGCTATCCAGAGAAATCTGTCCTGCTCCAGCGCTTTCATTTTACATATGTTTATCCTGCTCAGCGGAAGCGGGCCGCTCAGAAAACTCGCGGTTTCGAGGTGTTTTTATTTATTATTTTGGAATAAGAAGGATGGGTTTTTAATATGACGGCCGTTTTATACCACATTTTTCACGACGCTTTTATTTTTTTATTTTTATTTTTGCTTTATTGAAGAAACAAACAGACAAATTATAAAGCTTATAAATAAGGTACAAATAGGTAATACAGAGTCCAATAAAGTTTCTATTGACATACAATAAATTTCAGTGTTACAGAAATACCAGTCGAATCCAGATATACTAATATAATTTAAATTATTTTAATGCGCGCTACAAAAGAGAAAAATTACTACGACCATAACTATAAATATTAAAACAATTCTAAGAGAGAACTATCCAATTAAAAATACAATTAAAGGTTCATGTGCATAGCACTGAACCCACATAAATACTTTTTAACAAATTTTTTAACAATAAATATTGAGTGGGAAAGGATCCAAACCCGAAGAAAGTGTAAATATTAAAACAATTCTAAGAGAGAACTATCTTATTAAAAATACAATTATAGGTTCATGTGCATAGCACTGAACCCACACAAATACTTTTTTAACAAATTTTATAACAATAAATATTGAGTAAGAAAGGATCCAAACCCGAAGAAAGTATAAATATTAAAACAATTCTAAGAGAGAACTATCCAATTAAAAATACAATTATAGGTTCATGTGCATAGCACTGAACCCACATAAATACTTTTTAACAAATTTTTTAACAATAAATATTGAGTGGGAAAGGATCCAAACCCGAAGAAAGTGTAAATATTAAAACAATTCTAAGAGAGAACTATCTTATTAAAAATACAATTATAGGTTCATGTGCATAGCACTGAACCCACACAAATACTTTTTTAACTAATTTTATAACAATAAATATTGAGTGGGAAAGGATCCAAACCCGAAGAAAGTGTAAATATTAAAACAATTCTAAGAGAGAACTATCTTATTAAAAATACAATTATAGGTTCATGTGCATAGCACTGAACCCACATAAATACTTTTTAACAAATTTTTTAACAATAAATATTGAGTGGGAAAGGATCCAAACCCGAAGAAAGTGTAAATATTAAAACAATTCTAAGAGAGAACTATCTTATTAAAAATACAATTATAGGTTCATGTGCATAGCACTGAACCCACACAAATACTTTTTTAACAAATTTTATAACAATAAATATTGAGTAAGAAAGGATCCAAACCCGAAGAAAGTATAAATATTAAAACAATTCTAAGAGAGAACTATCCAATTAAAAATACAATTATAGGTTCATGTGCATAGCACTGAACCCACATAAATACTTTTTAACAAATTTTTTAACAATAAATATTGAGTGGGATAGGATCCAAACCCGAAGAAAGTGTAAATATTAAAACAATTCTAAGAGAGAACTATCTTATTAAAAATACAATTATAGGTTCATGTGCATAGCACTGAACCCACACAAATACTTTTTTAACAAATTTTATAACAATAAATATTGAGTAAGAAAGGATCCAAACCCGAAGAAAGTATAAATATTAAAACAATTCTAAGAGAGAACTATCCAATTAAAAATACAATTATAGGTTCATGTGCATAGCACTGAACCCACATAAATACTTTTTAACAAATTTTTTAACAATAAATATTGAGTGGGAAAGGATCCAAACCCGAAGAAAGTGTAAATATTAAAACAATTCTAAGAGAGAACTATCTTATTAAAAATACAATTATAGGTTCATGTGCATAGCACTGAACCCACACAAATACTTTTTTAACAAATTTTATAACAATAAATATTGAGTAAGAAAGGATCCAAACCCGAAGAAAGTATAAATATTAAAACAATTCTAAGAGAGAACTATCCAATTAAAAATATAATTATAGGTTCATGTGCATAGCACTGAACCCACACAAATACTTTTTTAACAAATTTTATAACAATAAATATTGAGTAAGAAAGGATCCAAACCCGAAGAAAGTATAAATATTAAAACAATTCAAGAGAGAACTATCTAATTAAAAATACAATTATAGGTTCATATGCGTAGCACTGAACCCGCACAAATACTTTTTTAACAAATTTTTATAACAATAAATATTGAGTGAGAAAGGATCCAAACCCGAAGAAAGTTTATTATACATATTACAAGCTTTACTGTCGAAAACTTAATATAGCTCAAGTGAAATTATATTTACCTATAGATCATAGTTTAGACCTATCTTTGCGAGGGAAATGCAAGTAATCGTGTTTCGAACGGCCGATCAAAGAGTGAAATATGACGTATATTTTGTAGAACATTAAATATCGCTATTTATTGGTTTAAAATGAATTTCAAATCAGACGAAATCGGGTTAAGCCCCCCATAAGAAACACAAAAATTGCCACCGGTCAGCATCTAACCTAAAAAGTATATAAACATGCACCTATGTATATATGTACTTGTAAGTTACATATTTACGACTAGAAGTACAAAAAACAACAGTCCTTTGTGACAATAAGATCGGATGTACTCGTATCTGATACACCGCCCAAGTCCACGAAACATATGGGCGGCGATATTAAATTGTACCAGTCTGAGATGACAAACAACTCAATTTATTTGCAGCAGCTCTATTATGTTCAATAACTGATTTATTTTACTTACACTTAGACTGAGTACCAAGTCGCTTTTATGGTCCTATCGTAGATTATTAGGTGAAGTGAGTAAATGTTTCTCAAAACTTTTGTAAGCTTTTAGCAAATTGGATATTTATAAGTCAGTTACCAGATAATATGTACATAATATAGATCACGAACCTAAAAATATTTATTTCTCATTTTGCTTTTGGGATTTGAACCCGCCAATGCCGGCTTAATCAAAACTAAACTACCGGTATGAAAACATTACGGTTACGTTTAGTTTTAACGTAACGCGGTTTTGTATGGAATTCTGATAAGTTCCGCTTCTGACCGCTAGGGGCGGTTATCAGATTTCATACAAAACCGCGTTACGTTCAAACCAAACGTAACCGTAATGTTTTCATACTAAGGCACACAGGCAATCGAATGGACCAGTACGTTTGTTCTTTAATTCCCAAAACGATACAAGAGCATCAATCGTTTTGAGGTTTTGTGAGTAAAATATGTACATTACGTTGGACACAATTATTTATTACCAGCCGTTTCTCTTTCAAAATAAACACAGACAAAAGGTTCTTCCTCCACGTAGTCTGAACTTGCATTATACCTATACCATGACTCTAGTGTGTAATTTGTAGAAGAGCAGTGATGTAATACGATCTTCTAGTTAAATTTTTAACGCTACGAAGTCACAAACACAAAACATACATACAAATAGTCACGCCTGGCTTCCAGAGGGGTAGGTAGAAGTGGCGAAGGGTCCATATAACACGATTCCCATCGGCTTGTTTAGGACATGGCATCCATACTACATTTTCTTTATTCCATGCTCTTCGCTTTGTCAAACATTTCCATAAATCTAGATACAAAAAATGCACTTGGCTGACAGGGAGTTGCAAAGTACAAAAAAAAAATGTTTTCCTTGATTGCGATTTTTTTGTCTGGCTTCCCTATTAAAATGATCACCCTTCGCCACTGGTACTGGTAGGTAGAGTTTCCAACTGCTACGATCCTGACACACCTCTTCTAATTCTACATCCACCAATCTAGTCTTAAAATCTCTTTATTTCGGGTACTTTTTACTTTGCTCTACTTCGGTATGTCGTCTATTTGGTCGGCATACGTCCTTCTAGGGCGGCCCGGTCCAGCTTTACCTTCCTCTTGTGCAGCATAAATTTCTTTCGTCACTCTACTTTCATTCATCTTTTCTATATGCCAAAACCAATAAACACGCGACTAGAACATAAACCCAAAATACCCGTCGATCGATTCCTCGACAAATGACATTGTCTTTTCAATCAAAAGTTTCTTGGCCTGACTACAAGCACCTTTAAAATCTCAAGCACAATTATCTGTGTGGCTGTGAATACTATTAAAAGATGTAAGAATAAATTTTGAAATAAAAAAATACTCTGAGTTGCTTTTACAAAATTTTTGCTTTAGAAACTCATAAGAGTTATTATTTTTATCTATACCTATTGAATTTGGAGAAAAGTTGTGAAATTTCAAGTTTTCATTTTTGTTTGTAGAAGGAAAATGTTTGATTCATCATCAGGATCTTTTTCACATTGAAATTATGTAGTTGTATTGTAACTTTGTTGCCAAAGCTAGTAAAGAGTGCAAAATCCATTACTTTGATAGTTCTTTTAGTGCACTACAAACGCGTGTTTAGTAAAAACTTAAGATATTAAGAATCAAAATCATTCATTTATTTGTTATCTTATCACATAGGTGTAGAAAAGATTGTACAAGATGGTGGTTACATGACATATGTTAATCTGGAATATGAATCCCATCAAAAACATTTCATTCAAGACTCAGAAGCTCATAACGCTTTCACGGTTAAAAAGTTATCAGATCTCATGTAGAGCCAAGCCCTTAACTCTACAAGCACCAACTCTACAAACCTTGGTCAAAAAGTATGACATGGCCCAGTTTTTTCAGTTCAAAACAGTAGTCCGTCCAAACTAATAAAGTAAAAGTCACATAATGACTGTCGTAGACATATAAGCTTATTATCTAAAACATAACAAAACTTTTTGTTTTAAAACGCTCTCGTGTGAGTTTATCATACTATAATATTATAAATGCAAAAGTTTGTGTGTGTGTGCGTGTGTGTGTGTGCATGTGTGGGTGTGTGTGTGTGTGTTTGTGACTCTTTCACGCTGAAACGGCTGGACGGATTTGGATGCAATTTAGAATGGATATAGTTTATACCCTAACTTAACACGTAGGCTACTATTTATCCCGGAAAAAAGCATGTCATTAAACCGAATAATACGCGGACGGAGCCGTAGGCAAAAGCTAGTATTAAATATTATTAACTAAAAAAACAGCAAAATAAAAAAAAATCTTGATTCAGCGCACTACTCGGGCGCGCACTTTTTCAGATATATGTATCTCTTTCGTTTGACGATGGACATATTGCGCCTTAACAGTTTCTTCAGGCTTTAATATTGACAACAGGATAGCAAATAAAATATACAATGCGTGCGACAAAGATAGCATTAAAACTCGAGTCGCGACTCCAAGTTCATGAAGGCAGATCCGAAGCGGCCAAAAGACTGAAATATCAAAATATTCCGAAATATTTATGTAGGAGAACTCGTAATCTACAGGTATAAATAGGTATGTCTGTGTGTACGTAAGTACGTGTATATGTGTGCAGCGCACAGAGCCAGGTGTAAAGCTCGGGGGAAATCAAAAACTGCCTCGTTCCCGCGCTTAATGTGCTTTTTCCCTTATTTAATACCCTTAACGAGTTTGATTTCGTCATGTGTGATCTTTCAGGTTGCCGTTACTTTTTATATTTAAAATTTATTAGCGTTCAAAAATCGAAAAACGTTATAGCAATGCTTTGATGTCTCCCATGACTGAAATGAGATGAATTCCTTAGAGCACAGAGTGTTAGAGTGCACACTCGTACACCCACTTTCTAACAAAGATTACTTATAATGTAGGTACCAGTTGTACATAAATATGCACAGCAACATATAAGGTGACTTTCGTTTATGCAGCCAAATTCATACTGGAGACTCGGTAAGTAGTCAAGACAAGACCCAGGTTCAATTCGGTAAGTGGCTAGAACAAAGGTTCAACGAACTTGTTTGCGAAATACGAAAAATATTTTTGTCCCCTGCGCATCACACAGAAAGGGTAATTTAACCTTGGTCTTGACCACGTCTCCAGTATGAATTCGGTTTCAAGTAGGTTTTGAGACATCCTAGGCGCTCAGGCTACGAGACGTAGCGGGCAAACAAAGCGCGAAACTACGGGGTCGTAGAACTTGCTACGCCGTAGCAAAAATGGGACACGATTTGTCGTGCCTTTCGTAGCACGCAGACTGAACCAGATGTGTTCCTCCAGGATTTCAACCCGCGACCTCCGGATTGTTATCTTTTAAACATGTGTAGGGGTTGTGATATTTTCATACAAATCTAATAATAAAGCAGTAAAAAAGGGGTAGTCGTGTCTGTACATTGTCTGTATGTATGTACTACATTAGTTCCGTTTGAACTTGAGAACTAGTCAACGGATTTACGAGTAGATGCGGTTTTTTCATTATCAACGTAATAACTCCGGTCAACACATAGGCTATAATGGGTGTTCATATAATAACGTCCATGCCGAAAACGGGACAAAAATTGAATAAAAGCGGGCGGAGCCGCGGTCAAAGACTAGTTAGAAATATATTGATGGTTTCATTACATATTGTGTGCTTCTCCCAACTTGTTTTGTGAATCAAGCATTTCTGTCTAAAACAGATATATCCTGTTGCTATGTATTGTAATGTAGGTAGGCAATCATAGGTCAAACTCGTATATGTAATTAGATTATTGAACTCTCTGGGCTAGTTATTAGTTGGCAATTAATAATAATCTTTATGAACATTTGCATGACGTATTCTAAAAAAATAATTCCTAGAAAAAAGACAAAGAACCGAGCAAGGTTCTAGTGCAGATTGAGCGTCCCCTCAGATCATGGTATAGTATCAGTTAAATCTGTAGAAGTCTAGGATGTTTAAATAAAAGATAAACGATCAACAAAATCTATCATTCCATAAATTCCGGCCAAACAGTACTGTACAATTCAGGTAAACGATTAGAACATAACAGAACACAACAAATAGTCTCAAGTAAAATGGTGTGTATATCCGATTAAGTAATCATCCGATAGTGTAGAAATAGACAACATTACAAATTAATAATTGATGCAAAAGTAAAAACCATTTCGATATATGGGCTTTCTCAGCATCGTATTATTTTTTTCAGAATTAAATCGTGATTTAATAAGGAGATATTTTCAAAAAACTAAAAATATGGTAAACCCAGGATTGTTAAAACAACTTCCTTTGCTTTTAAGTTCATTTTGTTTAAAAAAAAACAACTGTCATGCCATGTGACAGCAGACATAAACATGCCAAGCTTTTTTTTTAAATAATCCATTGGCAATGAACATTGACTTTTGAAATCCTCAGATGCGACTTTACACTTTTAGAATGAGTGTATAAGAAAACATTAAATTATGCAGGAATAACATAAAATTAAACAAAATAAAAAAATACATAAGCTTCTCTTTTACGCAGATTATCTAAAATGAAATGTTGTCGATTCTATCTCGGCTACCTGGTGCGAGAACTTGTTAAGGGTGCGCCGACCAAAAGAAGCTAAATCGACAGTCACGGTTAAGTTGATTTAATGAATAATATTTCATTAATTAATATTTAAAAAAAATAGTATCACAGAAAATGTATGTACACTTTGTCCGAAGCTTAAATTAAAAAAAGCACAACTATTTAAACTAAGCCCAAAATGTAACAAAGGCGTATTGCCGTTTAGGTCATTTTAACAACTTAACTGTAGAATTTTACCTCAAACTTAATTTCAAACAATCACCAAAATATAAACTATAATTTGTCCAACTTACATTTTAGAAATATCGCCTGGCAATTTAAATACGATTTATTCAAAATGCACCACAAATCCGGCATACATAGGTCAAGTGCCAATTCTGCTAGCCACTGCTAGAGAATGATAGAGAATTAAATAAACCGTCGGTTTTTTCTTCACAAGCATGATAAATATTGATTTTATTTCATGCACATTTTGTTTTTTTTTTCTTGAACCCCCCTCCCCCCGCCCCTATGCTAAAACCTAGCTACGCCCGTGGCTCTTATTAGGATTACCAATGCCTTCCGAAGTTATAAGGTCTTTAGGATTATAAAAAATATATACTTTTAAGTACATCGTAATAAATCAACTTTCACTTAATAGACATATTTGATCTGCTGTCAGTCTGCTGCATCTAGATGGTTTTTAGAGACCGCTTCTGTGTTCAATGTTTCCTTTAAAATATTATTTACTGGGAAGAAATTTTAGGATTTTCTTTTTTCCCATATAGCAACCCTATATGCAACAGGCAGCACAAATCTCGGATTCAATTTCTTCATTCAAAGCCGATTGGTTCATTTCTTTCATGCAAAACAGTTCCAACGACGCATCATAACCCTCCCGTGCTCCCGCAAAAAGCAATTTTGTCTTCGATTGCCGTTGTCGCCGCACGCAAAGTGGCCTCCCACGGTAATGTGGAAAAAACGGTGGAAATTCTGGGAAATAAATTACTTCGTTTTATGCATGACTTCGTTACGATACTCTTCATAAACATAAAAAGCTTTTCGTCTTTCAGATTACGAGTTTCAGCTGTTAATGCAAAGGTTTTCCTCAGTCCGGACTTCTGGTCGGAGTCCGTTCCTGTTCCAACGCTACGGAGAGGCGCCACCGTAAATGAAAATCCATGACAAATAGGCTGGCTAGTTTTTAAGACATTTATATTTTTATCAATGTATATTTTAGTCATACATATTTTTCGAAATGTTGTAATAATCATATAGAAACTTTAAAGCGATTAAAAAATCTCTCTAATCGCAGTTTAGTTTGTGAAGCCCCTTAAGAGCAGCTCGCTCTTGACTGAACTCATCGCTGCAAACAAAAAGCCTCAGTTCAAAGCGTTCAGTTTGATTTGATCTCAGAGCAACTGTTTTGAGAGTTTGATCATTAGGTTGCTCTTCACACATTTTACAACGTGTTCTATAATTGGCTATGTATAGGTCCATTGGACCCAACTTTTTCGAAAAAGACGATACACGCAAAACTGTAAAAGAAAAATATTTATATTTAGTGTTGTATAGGAATCATAAAAAAAGTCCTAATTTTGACCATGTTGTATTATTGTAAAAATCAGGTTCATATGGGCATACATGTACATTATCTTAAGATGAGTGCAAAGTTTCACTGAGACCAAACTTAAGAAAACATCACATTAAAGCATTTTCTATAGCAGCTGATCACGATGGCCACCTTAAGAAAGTAAAGAAAATGTATTAGCCAGAAAACAGTAAAGGAACCGTCAAATGCAGAATAAATAGTAAATTGTAATAACGAGCAACATAATATATCGTCACGACATGAATCCCCGAGAGGGTGTCAGAGGTATTCCCAAGTGTGAACTGTAAATTGCAAGTCACAGTCCACATCCGGCACTCCCGCGTTTCACCGAAGATTATTACGTCCCGACGTAATGGGTGGTGACCCCTATCGCCGTACTTCGAGCATAATTACACTCTTTTTAGGGCATGCAGGTTTCCTCACGTTTTCCTTCACCGTTCAGCAAGTGGTAAGTATTAGGTAAGAACACATAAAAATATATACTATAAAAATAGTATATAAAAAAAAACTATGCACATAAATTCTGAAAAACTCATTGGTGCATGCCCGACCGGGGATTGAATCTGCGCCTCAAGATTGAGAGGCCAGCGTTCTACTGCCTTAGTTACCGCCGCTATTAATTTGTTTTTTTCTTAAAACAACAATAGTTTTGCAAAAGGGAACTGGATGTGAAGAGCTTTTTGAACCGGGATAGCTCTTTATATCCAGCGGCTCTAGAAGTAAAACCGTTCGGGGCTCATTCGATTCGTTTTCGACAAACTTAACTTTAAATCTTTACTTTTTTAGTGCTTTTCTCTACCTCAATGATATGAAAATTTGTTATCTCTGCGATGGATAAATCGCCAAGTGTTTGAAACATAGATTTCTATTATAGTTTTAAAAAAAAGTTTGGCAATGAACAATCTTGGCTTGAACAATAACAGCTTTAACAATCTAGATGAGGATTTGGATTGCAGGCGTAGCCAGAGCCACACGCTACATTACTACTTGGTTTAGGTTATAACGGACCGCCAATACCAACATGAAGTTAAAGTAAGGGTCCTCTGTAACTTAAACTCAAAAATGAGTTCAAGCAATCTTTTTACCACTTAAGGGCAGCGTATCGCACCGCTGATGTTATCGACCATTGTCAACTAACACCAGTACCTGTGATCGTCACGTTTTACCGCAACAGACACAGGTCACCCGACATCGCACCCACCTGATCCACACTCTGCCTACCTGTGTGAGCAACAATGACGCCATAATCAAGGGTCAAGACAGGATAGTCCCGAGCAGAACCAATTGCTGCTCCTCCGCCATCAAACAATATATGACATGACTGACTAGGCAGGCGTAGCCTATCAACGTTGCAACAATCAATCAGCCATTATTGGTCCACTGTGGACATAGGCCTCTCCAAGGGCACGCCACATTTTCCTATCTCGGCCATCCTCATCAATCATCCTCGGCAATCTTTGAAGGCGCTATTGCGCCATTATTATTGGTCCATCGCACAACTAAATCGATAAACATATCTGAAAAAGTGCGCGTCTGAGTAGTACGATGAATCAAGAAAAGGTTGTATAATGCTGTTTTTTTAATGAATAAAATTTAATACAAATGCACACAATAGCGTTAAAAAAAAGAAATTCTATGTTTCAGATAATAAGTTTCTATGTTTACAAAAGTCATTATTGTTATTTTTACTTTATTAGTTTGGATGGATTACTGTTTTGAACTGAAAAACAGCCTTCTTTTGCATTAAAAAGCCTCCTTTTTAACATGTTTTTTTTTCAGAACCTTATCTATTACAGTTTGGGAGTACTGCTGTTTTAAAATCGATGTTTTTACTGCCTATATCGCCTTAAGATGGTGCTCCGGGTATCCTTCCTAAATGCACAAAAATGTATACACACGGTTTAAAGTTGTTGTGAAGTATCAAAAAGTAATGCATAAATTAAGAGAACTTGGCAACAAAAATCTAAGTGACATTACAATATTGTCGCGTAGTGCCATAAACCACATTTATTTAAATTTATTTCATTCAAAAATCAGAAAAAACAATCATAAGTTGTGGGTTAAGGAACGAGACCTGAAGCAACCACCTTAAGAGCTTGCTTGCTTTTAACGGTTTTTGTTTTTATACGCTGAGTATTATATGCTACTTATCTGATCAATGTAAAACTTGGATACGTGTTTTTTCAGACCTTTGTCTTTCCGTTGTCAGGTCGGTTACCTAATTGGACACATTTCACTCGATAGATTTTATTTTTGAAACCGATGCCTTTTTAAGTTATTTATTCGTTTTATGTCTAAGCGGCTTGAGTTTTATGTCTTAAATTACTGCTATAACAAGAAAACATGGTTTATTTTCCGGTGTCAGGTGAAAAAACTCCTACATCACATAATTTTTCGTAAAATCCAGAAAAACCTTGAAAATTCACTGATTTTGCGTGTTGGCAGCGCGCGAAGCGAGCTTTCTAAATAATGTAGATTTTCTGAGAACGTACTGAAGTTCAAAAACACATAGTAAGATTATCGTGCACCATGGGCCAAACCTTAAGGCGACAATTACTGCTGGTGACCCCGGGTACGTACGTTTCGTCGCTCGACATTTGTCAAATATGACAAACACTAATACAACAATAAATTGTATTATAATATTTAAACATCTCCATAATTATTGTTAATATTTATTAATTTTGACAGTTCATTTGTTTCAAATTCAAATTCAAATTGTTTATTTGTAAAATAGATACATAAAGTATACGTTTTACATATCAAATCTAATCTGTATAAAAATAATATTGTATGATCAACAAATATGATACGGGAAATATATAAAAAAGCTATATTACTATGTTTACGTCATATAGACGAAACTAGTCACAATTTAATTCGTAAATAGTGTAGTGAAACTTGTGCAAGACTTTTATATTAGTGTTAGATTTTTTAACGTTATTTATTTTAGCGCTATCTTAAGGACGGTAAATGCATACCAAATTCTTCAGGATATTGTTCATACTCTAAACTTTATAAGGTAAAACAACAAATATAAAACATAGGCTTTCGAACACAGGGGGTGCTGGATTGTTTGTCAGGTGCTACCAATTTTGCGACTTGTTTTGTGTCGCCTTGGTGTTGCGGTGACATCTACATTGTTGTTATTTACCACGTTTTTAGGGTTTGGGTATTGCGTGGTGGTAAAGGGCTATTCACGCGAGTCCATCTTTTATTTGGTTACAAATGTGTACCGGCCTCGATTCTACATCATAACATTTTTTTTTAATTCCTTAGTTAATAAAGACAAATCCAAACCAGTGTCTACACTATCTCTAAACGCTACATTCGGAGATATTCATTCGTTATAAAGTCATTTGAGATGAAAACAAACGTAACAATCAAACGAAACGAATCCATAAAGAGAGAAATAACTTTTTTTTCTTGGAAACCAGAACGGAAATTTAATAAGGTCTCTCCATTACAAAATGAAACGAGGAATTTCACGAAACCTAAATATTAGGGTACCGCTGTAACCGTTAACAAAATAAATGTTCATCAGCCAACAGGACACTCCGCCGCGCCGCTCTTTAATGACGATAGCCATTTCGTTGAAAATGTGATGAGCGTTGTTATGGAAATTACATAAACACCTATATTCATCACTAATACATCAATTATACAGGTTGTTAGGATGATGTTGCAGAAGCCGGAAAAAGGCGATAGTACTCGTCCTTTAAAAAAAATACACTTCCGTAAAAAAATATCGAGAAATCGTATAAAAAAAACAATTGATTCGTACATTTTGGTCGAGTAGATATGTAACTTTTTATGGAACAGCAGATTTTTTTTGCGATTTCTTGGTTGGGCCCATAGTAAAAGTTGTTCGCATGGACGAATACTATCGCCAGTTTCCAGCTTCCGCAACATCATCTGAACACCCAGTACATGTACATAGTTTTACAGACTTCTATGTAAAAAAAATTTTATTAAACCAATTAATATACTAATTTTATCATTATAACTTAATTTTAATTATTAAAATAAATTTTTTTATATAAAATTAAATTTTAATTTAAATTTTTTTTTTAATTAAAATTATTAGAAATGTTATGTTAGAAATGTAAACGGAACGCAATCATCTGCTGTCTCGTTCACTTATGTGTCATCTCCTTCTTGCACTGTCAACCGCCGCCATGTTAACTTGTGTGTCACCTCTCAATAATAAAATCCCTTCTAAATAAATCAATCTTGTCTCATTATAACCAATTCATCAGGTTATGGGCACCAGCTTGCTTCCCTGTCATTAAATTAAATATATTTTTTGAATTCAGACAGATTGTCATAGTTTTCCCCCAAGTTCGTAATTCCAAGCATCATGGCCGACCCCAAGACGACCATCGAAAAACTACGTGGTGTCGACAATTACGGCACTTGGAAGTTTGTAACAAAGATGTTACTGATACATGAAGAACTCTGGGACGCTGTGGAAGAAAAGAAGGAAAAAGATGACAAAACACAGAAGAAGGCATTAGCTCGTATTTGTCTTCTTGTTCAACCATGTGTATATCCGCACATAAGAAACGCGAAGACGGCACACGAGGCCTGGAGCAACCTTGAAAATGTTTATGAAGGTAAAGGCCTGAGCAGGCGCTTGTCATTGTTACGCACGTTGTTCGGGATGAAGCTCGATTCTTTCTCAAACATAGAGTCATATCTCACGAAGGTGGCCGAGATAGGCCAACAGCTTGACGATATAGGCGCTGGCGTGGAAGACAATTTTCTAGCTATCGTAATGCTGAGCGGGCTCTCATCAGACTACGACCCACTCATCATGACTTTAGAAAATTCGACTTTGAAACTCACAACTGAGTTTGTGAGGTCAAGATTAACTCAAGAATATCAGCGGAGACAAGAAAGAGACGATGCTATGTCAGATGAGTATAAATCATTTTTGGATAACAAATGCTGGACCATGACTGACTTGCCAGATGGGCAGAGACCTGTGAAGTGCAAGTGGGTTTATAAAAGGAAGAGAGGATTGAATGGAGAAGTATTGAAATATAAAGCTCGATTAGTAGCAAAAGGTTATACACAAAAATATGGCGTAAATTACAATGAAACTTTTTCACCAGTGGTGAGGTACTCAACTATTAGAATCTTGCTTGCTTTGGCCGCTGAGATGAATATGGAGATAGATCACCTTGATGTGAAGACTGCATTTTTGAATGGAGACCTCAAGGAGACCGTCTACATGGAACAGCCGGAGGGCTTTGAGGATAAAGAGAACCCGAACAAAGTCTATCGCCTGAATAAAGCGATTTATGGGCTCAAACAGGCTTCTAAGAGTTGGTATGAGAAGATAAATACAGTTTTAATAGAAAAACTTAACTTTAGAAAGTTTTCTTCAGAGCCATGTGTTTTTATGAAGAATCATGTTGGAACTGTGACTATTATAGCACTTTATGTCGATGACATAATCTTATTTTCGAATAACAAACAAGAGAAACTGAAAATTAAAGAGAAGCTTATGACTCAATTTGAAATGAAGGATCTAGGGCCAGCATATCACGTCCTTGGCATGAAACTATGCAGAAGAGATGGAAAGTGGACTTTAGATCAGTCTAGTTATATTCAAAGAGTGTTGGAGCGTTTTAAAATGTCTGATTGCAAGCCAGCATGCACTCCTATGGAATCTGGGCTGAAGCTTGTAAAAGCAGATTGTAATGAAAATAATTTTCCGTATAGAGAATTAGTAGGATGTATAATGTACATTTCAGTTTGCACGAGGCCAGACATTGCTCATGCAGTCAGCATACTCAGTCAGTTCAACGATAGTTATGCTGAAATACACTGGAAGGCAGCAAAACGGGTGCTTAGATATCTGAAAGGTACGGTTAATCATTGTCTTACTTATGAAAAGAGTAGTATGGATGTCAGCGCCTACGTTGATGCAGATTGGGCCGCCAATGAGATAGATCGGAGGTCATTCACTGGGTTTGTCTTTAAAATAGGTAAGTCTACAGTATCATGGGAAAGCAGAAAACAAAAGACGGTCGCTCTTTCTAGCACGGAGGCGGAGTACATGGCACTCTCTGACGCATGTAAAGAGGCTTTGTTTATCAGAACTTTCTTGTATGAATGTTTAGGTACAAGTTGTAAAATTACTATGTTTAATGATAGTCAATCAGCACAAAAACTTTGTGTTAATCCAATGTATCACTCTAGAACTAAGCATATTGATGTCAGACATCATTTCATTCGAGGAATTGTAAACAAAGGTATTATTGATTTAAATTATTTGTCTACCGATCAAATGACGGCTGATGTTTTAACTAAACCTTTAACTAAAGAGAAAACTGAAAAATTTGTCAGTCAACTTGGCTTAGCGGAGACAATTTAAATATTGTAAAATCAATTAATAATGTTACCTGTTCATTTTAAGTTGCATAAAAACTTTATAGCTTTTGTTTTAAGGGCCAGTTTGATAAATGATTGCATTGTTTAAGGGCCAGTGTTAGAAATGTAAACGGAACGCAATCATCTGCTGTCTCGTTCACTTATGTGTCATCTCCTTCTTGCACTGTCAACCGCCGCCATGTTAACTTGTGTGTCACCTCTCAATAATAAAATCCCTTCTAAATAAATCAATCTTGTCTCATTATAACCAATTCATCATAGACAACGTGTATCGCACTGAAAAATTGCGCACTGAGTTATGGCCCATGGGCCACAACTCCTATGCGAGCGAGCGAGACAACAGGTTTACCGCAAGTGACAGCGAGCGACACAAAAATTCCGCTGCTTGAGCATAATTTTGATTGCGAACAAGATTATTCATTTATGAATAGAAGTCTTTATATTTTGATAATAAAACTGTAAGATATTGTAAAATTTATCCGCAGTAGGCAAAACAATATCGGAAGTTCTTTGAGGCCCTGTTAAGGGTGTATAATACCTCACTTCGCTTCGCATGATCCTGTTTAATACCAACAAATACTGCAACAATTAGTTGAGGACTAATGCTATGTCTATGCTGTTGTGAAAACTTGATTCCATTAAATTTTCTCTATAGAAAAAAATTACAAAGTTACCTCCAAACCGCGCAATAAACCGATAGCATTCAATGAATACTTGAAATTAGATCTGAAACTTTTCACAATATAACTGATATTAGTACAAAGCAGCTGCAGACTGTTCCATAAAAATGAAAAAAACATCAGTGTAGCCGCGATTTCAAAATAACTGATAATTTTGCGTGCGCAGCATCTGATTAGAGTAGGATAGACAGTTAAAAAGCAAAAGCGTTAGAGCAGGACTACGAATTGAGGTATTATGGGCCCTTTATGAGACATCCGAAGGTGTCAGGTGAGTTTCCCACTGCGGATTTTCACAGCAGTCAGCATTCGTAACACCCTCATTTCACAGACGATTTTAACGTACCATCTTGATAGGGGGTGAGATTTATCGCCACACTAAGGCCACAGATACACGCTTTTTAAAGCATGTAGGTTTACCTCAATCTTTCCCTTCACTATCAGCAAGGTGAGTATGCAAATACACACTATATAATAAACCAATACTATGCACAAACATTCCGAAAAACTGGCGGCCTTATTGTCCAACTTCGACAGCCATCGCATTCGCATTAAAAACGCACCGTAATTGGCTAGAAATAACATCTGACATCACACATCATTTTAAGCCAATCACGACGACTTTGATGGCTACAGCGATAGATATTGAAGTTAGACAACAAGAGGGCAGGTCTCAAGATTGAGAATCCGCCGTCCTAACGACTAAGCTACCATCCATCCATCCCTGTATCAGCTTGTTTCGTCCACACTGCTGGACAAAGACTTCAAGATTTTGCTACTTTTGGCGGTCCTCCTAGAAGACAGCAACCATTGTTATTTCAACAAATGCTAGAAAAACCTGGATAAGAATAGGGCAGGGCTAGGTAAAACTAGGTGATATTAAAGTTTGGTATTGCCAATACATATACACAAAAAAAACGCACTTTACAAAGTGGCTAAGACTTTCGTCATGTACTTTGAAAGTTTCTTTGTGTATGTTATATACGAGGAAATATGTGTGCACTTATACAAACAGAAGCCGCTGTTTTTAAAACATTTGCTTACTTTGCCGATTCTCTTAACTTATTTGTTCCTAATAAAGTAACAGTTTTTTGCTCAGGGAAATCTTTTTCCGACTCTTTTTTGAATTGGAAATGTTGCCTTGAAATTTGCTTAGGGAGAGAGTCTATTCAATCAGTAAAATTTCATCTAGCGATATTTGGCTTTCTAAATCCACTAAACACAAGATACCTACTAAAATCACGAGTAAGTAAAAACAGAATGTTAATGATCTTGCTAAGTTTCTTGCCTTTCTTTTTAGCAAGACTGCTCGAAAAGGTGGAGTTTATTATTTATTGACCTAACGTATTTGTATTTGTTTATCAGCTTTGTTGTGTTTATTTTATTACATGTATTGTTTTTTCCTATATTTTTTTAAATTTAAGGAAACCTCACATTTTTTATTGTATTTTTCCGTTAGTATTTAGTTAAAATTCTTTTTTACTTGTAATAAGTACTAATAAAATTTACCTTTATTATTACATAAAAAATATATTTCATTTCAATACATTTCCTTTAATTTCATTAGAAGATAAAATAACATTTTAGTAGTCGAAAAATTGGAGTCCAATGACATTGATTGTCAACAGTTTCAACCAATGGAAATCATTTATGGCAACCGCAAATTAAACATTTAAGGTGATTGCTATCAAATCATAGGTATGCAGGCACATATTCCAAAGTAAGTCCTCAGCCAAAGTAACGTTTAACGAACAGTTTCCGTTTCGTTTTTCAAATGCCACTTCGGTTCCAAAACAACTTTTTTAAACAAATTCCGATGCATCATACAGATCGATTTCAAAAGCTTCCAAATGAAAACCAGTGCTTTAGCGTTGCCCTTTCAAAGCTTTATCTAGAAGTTTCATTATTCCATTATATATTTCAATTCAAGTGCAGTACGACCCTGCACGTATATCTTAGGACTTCATTCGCAGAAGCACTCTAAACTACCTCTACGTATAAGCCAAGAGGTAACCACGAGTCGCAAATCGCCATCATTGAAAACCTGTTCCAAGTTCCCCGAAGCCATTATTGGTGATAAATCAGCTGCAGATGGCGCGACCCACGTGACTTGGCAAATAACTCACACGCGCTCCTCATAACGCTGAGGCGGTAACTGTTTCTTGAGACCACATCGCCTCAGAATTTTATATTCAGGATTTATTTTATGACTTTACATGAGACTGTCGTCACGTACATTAGCGCCGTGGGCATCCAATCTCGGTTAGAGGGTACTTTTAGCTATTCACCGCTGCACTGTGTGCAAACATTCCTTTCTAGCAGAATATGTCGCTTCGAACAACAATGGAAGTCGAAGCACGAAAATACGGCCCAATTTTCTTTCGGCTTTGTTAGGCGGACGAGTTACGAAATTTGTGAGCATAAGGCCTTCCGCAGGTAACTGAGTTTTTGCGCGTTCCCGTCCGGGGCTTTTTATGAATTTTATTCCTCCACGCACTAAAATTGTAGAGTGTTATCTGCGAGAGACCTAAAAGAGAAATAAATAAACAACTTGATTTCTTCAAGGCCTCGCAAGACAGAAAGCGTGGCGTTGCCGGAGCGAGATGATAGTGTGTTGTTGGCGAGCCATTTATTATGTAAGCGTTTGAGAGACGCCACACAGAAAACGTCACGGTACATACAACATCCATAGTAATTCGCCTGCTATCAACACTATCATCATGCCCTGACAACACCACGCTTTTTGTCTGGCGAGGCGTTTAAGTAACCTGAGCATGTGCCGCGCAGTACTCCGGCGTGGGCTGCCTGAAGGGGCTGTGCACTGGACACGAGGAGGAGTGCCCGGCCGCATGCTGCAAGTGGTGCGCGTGTCCGTGCGCCGTGTGAGCGTGCGCGTGCGCGTGCGGCGGCAGGTGGCGGTGCGCGAGGCGCGGGGGCTGCGCGTGGCGCGCGCACAGGTGCTGCGTGCTGCCATGGTGCTCCGCCAGCGACAGCGTCGAGCACGACGGCCGCCAGTACCCGCCGTCCTCCATCTCAGGGGGGCATCGCGCCGCGCCGCAACACGCGCAGCGCCGCGCGCACGTCACTGCATGCTGGCGCGCCTCGTGCGGGCACCAGTCGTCGCGCTCGCGCCCCGACACCCTTCCCGCTTGCTGCACTCGTACCCCCCTTTCCTGTGCGCCCTACCCTCACCGCCGCGCGCACACACGCCAGCGCATCCTCTCATTCGCACTAAATTACAACTATCACTTTCCGTTTTTCACTCGCACTCAATATTTCAAACTTCAAAATTCACAAGGATTTTAAAAACTGGTTAACAGGACGTAGTCCTCTTCAGCGCACGGTATTCAACTAGTAAGGTAGGTCGTTCGTAAGAGCACTTTACAGACTCCATCACTTAACTTTTCAGAGCTTTAGCTGAAGCCTTTTCGAAAACTACGCTACCTGTATCGATTCTGTCGCTAAGAAGTTAAAATGGCCGAGTTTTAAGATTGCATCTATTCCCAAGGCGTGCTGGAAGACAAACAGGCAGAATGAACGCCGTGAAAGGTAGTAATGAATGCCGTTCCAGTACACGGCCGCGCAATAACGGACAATGAGTAAAGTTTGTCGTCCTAGGAAATATCGAGCTAGCTCCAACTCAGAAGCAAACAGAACAAATACCGCAGTTCACTAAGTTGAGCGGCACAGAATCTGATTCCAGAATATTTGAACTACGTTTACTTTAGTTCAATGTAAACATGCACCATTCACAAATGTGGAATCTTGGATATGCCGAACCTGCAACAATATATGCCGCTGTTCGGAATTCCATGATTTACCATACCTAATATATATAATATAATATGTTTAAGTTCCAAATGCTGCATTGAAAACTGCTATTCAGTAAGCCAACAATGTACATTCGACGCTTAAGAATGAAAACGGAGAACCTAAAACAATATTGGGTTGCGATTGAATAATAATTTGCTTAGTTTAATTTAGGACGGATATTGATATATGCCGCGCCCTACTTTCTAGAATATGTGAATAAAATTTCTGCATTTTTCAGATAAATTCGGTTAGAATATTGGTTTGCAAGTTCCAAGCGAGGGGAGGGTACACGTTCGGGGAATAAACAGAGTCCACGTGTGGCTGCCCGAAATGTGTGGGGAGTTATGACAGGGAGCAAGCCCAGCCCGTCTCCGAGGCACTAACTTCATCACGTAAGTTAGGAGTAATACAAGCGAACATAAATCAACAAGTAATTAATGGGGATAAATATTTCGAGGAAAGCTTTATTTGACTCACCGTACAAGAAATTTTGACATAGTTAATGACGCTTTTGACATTTACTTAGTTAATAATTAGTTGATAAAAAACATTAAAAATGTATTAGTTTATAAAATTATAATTTTAATAATACTGTATTATTTATAAAATGTATCATGTACCATTGTAATTATTAGAACATTGATATAACAAGCTACTTTGTCATTAAAATCAAATTAGTTGTGGTTAGAGAAACAAACAATTCATGCTAACTTGTAAATAATAATTGCAATAAACTTTATTACAACAATTTCAAAATTCAAAACCTCAGTCATCGAAGAGCGTAAATGTTTAATATAATGTGAAACATAATTTGTGATAAATACCATCAAGTGTTTATGTTTCTCGTAGACCACGAGGCATGCAACTGCCTCGAAACGTCGGGTGCCTTTTCTCAAATAAAAGGTATTAAAATACAACGCGGTAGACCCGTCTACATAAATATTAAAATGTTTACAAAACGCTAGAGTTTAAAGTTCTACACCACCAAGTGCCAAATATCACAAGCTTCAACCATGAGTATAATATCAGTGAAACCACACATTCCGATGAATCAGAAGCAGATACCAGATACACAATGCACATCGCAGAGATTAAAAATGCAACAAAGGAGATAGATCACTCAACGAGACTCACAAAAGCCTCGGATCAGGCTGGCCAATAAATAATGAACTCACGTACGGCACAGAGTTACAAGAATAATAGGGAACCCGAGTCACGAGTCAGTCCCAAGAAACTACGTCTGTGGTATACCGCAGTCAGGTCGAGAAACCGCAAACAGAGACCTACTCGATAGATACGCAAATTCGTATCAACAAATGTCGGTTTACGCTTGTCAGCTTGCACGAGTAACAGACGGTGCGGACTATTAATATTTTGGAGAGCGAAATTTCAGGGATATTTTGGCGGAGTTATGGAAAACTGCTCAAATATCCGCAACGACGGCGATGGAATATTGATGATATTCAAAAAAGTTTCAAACAGATACGAGCATAACATTCTAAAACTGATAGAATAGAAAAAATTTATTCGAATGATTGAAAAATCTTAGCCACAGCTGTAGTGCTGACTCGGAACTCCTGAGCATTAAATATTCAAAGCATGATCTAGTAAATTCACTCGCCAACTCCATTTTAATTGGCACCAGAAAAAAATCTGCCGACGTAAATCTGGGATCTTAAACACTTAAGAAATTAAATATTGGGGGCAACTTTTCTTTTATACCATGAGAAATATATTCATACCCAGTTTCTGACAAGTTTCAGATCTAAGTCTGAATTTAATTATAAGGCCACGTTTGAAACCTTAAAAACAGACGGAACACTTTAGAGTAAGCCTCAAAAGAAAATGAAAGAAGAATGGAAATAATAACCAAATTAAATCACCGCGTCACGACTTGCCAAGTATTTGTTTATTATTTTTAGAAATATTCGCAATGTATAATCATTCGGTTTGGGACTCACGAATTTTATTATGAGGAGGCGAGGTGAAATCCCTTGGATGAGTGACGTTTTGGATAAATTGCGCTTTGATAAATGACCTCAACACCGGGGTAATATAAAAAAAAAGGAAGGAAGTTTAGCATAATCTGCTAAATTGTAAAAAATCATTTGGTTGTGACTTTTTTCACGAGATTAAACACCTCTTGATTTTACCAAAGGCTTTATACAGTCAACATTTGTCCACAACTGATATTACGCAAAAAGGATATTAATTATAAAGAAGTTACCTTGTTTCCAAAGGATTAGAGCAAAAGTTGTTGTGCTATATCAGTAGAACATGATGGTTTACGTTTTGTGACACGTTTCAGATACATCTGGTAGATTTTCTTAAACATGACTAGCTCTTTTAAAAGGAAAGGCAAGCTTTAGAGATAAAGCTTCCACGGGTATCTTAATCCTATAGGTATTATAGAATATACATACTACATAGGTAACACTAAAAGTTTCCGGAACTGGCCACTTAACTAAACAATATTTAAAAATCTATTGCAACATTTGAAAATAGAACTCTTTGGCTGTAGAATGCAGTTTGTTTCATCTGACTGTCTTTTGTTTTTACCTTGTGGCGCCATTTAAAAAATTGTGTGTCTGCATCAACATGGATTTAACTCGGGAAAATTTTCGTAGTATGATTTTCTACGATTTTAAGTGTAATTTGACAGCTCAACAGAGCATCGCTCGGCTTGAAACAGCTTTTGACAATGAAGCACCATGCAAGACGACTGTTTATAGCTGGTTTGCAGAATTCAAGCGTGGTCGTATCAATCTCAGTGACGAATCTCGCGATGGTCGGCCGTCCACCGCTGTGACCAACAAAAACATCGATGCTGTGCGCCGTATGATTGAAACAGACAGGCATGTGACCTACCATGAAATTCGCGCATCCTTAGAAATAGGCATGAGTCAAATACAATCAATCCTACACAAACATTTGGGTGTGAGAAAGCTGTGCTCGCGGTGGATCCCACACAACTTGACCGAGGATCAAAAAACGGACCGCGTCACTTGGTGCAGTGCCATGCTTACCAGATTCAACGAAGGTGCGTAGAATTTGGTGTGGGACATAGTAACAGGTGACGAAACATGGATTTATTGCTACGATCCCAAAACAAAGCAGCAATCGAGCGTATGGGTCTTTCAAGATGAGCCGAAACCAACCAAAGTGGCGCGCGTGAAAAGTGCATCTAAGCGGATGATTGCTTCTTTTTTTAATAAAACTGGACACGTGGCTACTGTTGCTTTAGAGAATCGTCGTACCGTGAATAGTGACTGGTACACGATCATTTGTTTGCCGGAAGTTATTGACGAACTCCGTAAAAATAACCGTAAACGCCGTATCATCCTGCACCACGACAATGCTAGTTCTCACACGGCCAGACAGACAAACGACTTTTTGAAGACGAAAAATGTAGAACTCATGAGTCATCCTGCATACAGTCCCGACCTGGCACCTTGTGACTTTTTTCTGTTCCCAAAAATTAAGAACCAATTACGCGGTCAACGATTTTCATCACCAGAAGAGGCTGTCGAGGAGTATGAAAAACACGTTTCAGAGGTCACCACAGGGGAGTGGCACAAAAGTTTTCAAAACTGGTTTGATCGAATGAAAAAGTGCACAGACGCCAAGGGAGATTATTTTGAAATACAATAAATTAATTTTGTACCTTTAATAGTATTTTTTCATATTCATTCCGGAAACTTATAGTGCGTCCCACGTATATAGAATATACATATAATCCCCGGGTTGGTGTCAGAGAGGTTTCTGATTATGAACTGTGAAATGAAAGTCACAGCCCATATTCGTACACCCATGTTTTAATGACGATTATTACGTCCCGGCAAGATGCTTGGTGAACCCAATTGCCGTGGTTCGGGCACAAATAAGGCCTCACAGCTAACCTATACAAGTTCTGTCCTATAAAATATACATACATTCTGTATGATGCAGACTAGAAGTAGACAAAAACGAGTTCTTACGTAAACCACTTTGTTTTTCCTCTAGCTTGGTTCATTTCCATAATTTGTTCTTGCTTCAATGAGCAAAGGCATACATAATATGCCTTAGTCACCCGTCATAAAACGAAGGCTCAGTGAGCGTTTCACCCCGCATGACACCCAAAAGTGGCCCCAAAAATATTCGTTTTAAAGGCGAACCTTCAAAAGTAACGACCATTGAGTGAAAAAGCCTTGACCTGAAGTCCTGAAAGAGTGGCTCATTAAATTTCACAGCCTCACTTACTCGCTTACACCAATTGCTGGATGACAAATAAAGAGAGCCGCGGGTGAAACGGGTTGATGCTTTTTTATTATCTCTGGGGGTCTTCAAAACAATTGTCATTAAAAACCACAAGCAAAATAACAGAATTTGCATTGTTCCACAATTATGTGCGGTTCGGATCAAAACATCACCTCTTGACGTGCTACTGAGTCCATTTCCGGCTATTTTCTGATTACCATTTACATTCAAGGCGATTTGTTTCGGTCTCGACCAAAATGCACAACTTATGGTTGTTTTTCTCCTTCTGGAATAAAAAAATATTGAATAAATGTAATTTATGACACTTCGCGACCATAGCTTTATGTCGACAAGGCTTTTTCATCAATGTGTATTCTTTAATGCATTACGTGGTAAATTAATGTCCACAACTACTTTAAACACGCTTTTAAGTTGGCAAGGACGTTCACGCAAACTATAATGCATAAAATGACGGAATTCTGCAAAAAAACTGGTTATTATTAAACAATAGTCGCAAAATAACATAAAACGCATTTATTTTATAAATTTGATTCAAAAATAATAAAAACAATCTTTAGTAATCTAATAGTGTATTGTGCACCGAGACCGAAACAAACCACCTTAATGCAGTATACCAACGTACATACGTACAACCAAAGTTAACGTGAAAGCCACAATACTACGAGTTTAAGCATCTTAAGCGTTGGATAAAACAGCACTTTAATATGTAACGTAATCTCTACATGAAGTTCAACTTGAAAAACCGTAAAGTCAAGTGAATTAACTTAAGATTATCCAAGTTAGGGACCGCTAAGCGAGAAACTTCGCTTTTCCCTGGGAGCATACATTAACTTGCAACTTACGCAAAAAAATATGGCAAAGTAAACAAAGAGAGAGGAGGGCAATGTTAATAAATGCAAATTACTAAAAGGTACCTCACAAGATAAATTAAAAGACGCTTTGGTAAAAGCTTTTTATCGCGACAAATATTCAAATTAACAAACAGCAGTGGTTGATAATAGCTACAGTCGTGGTGGCGTCAAAGAAGCTCGTAAAAAAGGGACTCCTTGAAAGAGCGAACACGACAATGTTGGAAACAGTTGTGCGACTGTAAAACAATCGCATGAATATGGATAAGTTGGCTTCGAATCACTGGCAACCAAAACAAATATTGGGAGGTATTTGGAAAGCTGACTACTGCAGTCCAAAACTGGGTCAGTAGGTCATCAGTTCGCTGTCATACAACGAGATATCTATGCGGAGCGTACGGGTTTTGCATCACCATCCGTTTCCAAATTCCCCAGTCACAGACATCTGTGAGGAAATTCGGTATAAAGTTTCATGTTCCGATTCATAAAATTATGAATTTTCTTTCGGTGAAATTTCACCGGCCAGTATGACATTATTAATTTTAGGCACAGCTCCCTCCCCAATCCGGCGTGGTGAAAAATATTACCGACGGCACAGCTGAGCGCGATAATGAAAATAAATCTGCGGAGGGTGCGTGGCTTTGCATCGTAAAACCTAAGGCGAGTCGGCATAGAGCAAAACCCGACTCACTGTTGCTCCCTTCAAGGGTTAAGTCAACATACCCTAATGGAAAGGTAATACGCCCAAGAATGAGGGATATGTCGGTCGCGAAATAGGAACCGCGAGGAATTTTGTTTATCTCTTGTATCTTTTGAAGGTTTTTTACATGGGTTGCGTTATCGTATTTTCTTTCAGATTACGCATATTACCTAGACGCAAACATAAAGACTCCTTTGAAGCGGGATAACATTGATTTTATGAATTGCTCCTGTATGATAAGCGTATAAGAATTTTCTTTAACCTTTTTAGTACATTATTAAACTTGTGCTTTCAAATTACAAACTTCAAATTGCTAAAATTTTGCTAAATTAGTTTCAATTAGAGGATTTTGAGAAATCCAAATTAGCCGATAGAATCAGCATAAAAGCGTAATAAAACGAAACTTTTAGCTCTCGATAAAATTGGGAATTACACGTTTGCCTTTAAGACTCATAAAGGCCAAGGGGCAAACACCTTTTACTACAGGGACAGTATCAGTAAAAGTTTTTACAGCTATTCATAAAAGTCGCTTTGCTTGCTCCCTGCGTATTGGAACGAGTGTCAGTAGTCACAGCGGAATGTCAGGAAAATAGGTCAGGGTCAGTTTAGGTAAAACCTTCACATTTTCCTTTTAACGGTTTCCTTGTAACCCCGATGCAGGCCACACAAAGTAAATGGGAGCTCTTTAACGCGCCATCTATTGCGTTTAGCGAGAAAAAGAAAAAAGAAATTCCAAGACGAATAAGTAAATATGGTAATTAGGATGAAACCGGGGAATTTCTGCACAAGAAGCTTGTTTTGAAACGAGAATAGTGTAAGCTTAATGTGAGAGTTATTTCAGCAATAATTTACATACAATAAACGAGGTGAATGCTTGTGGGAAGTGATAATTGGAGTGTTTGTTTATCCCATCCCACTTCCCACTAATATTAAAAATGCAAAAGTTTGGATGGATGTTTGTTACTCTTTCACGCCGTAACTGTTGAATCTGTTCGGTTGAAATTTTGCATGAATGTAGTGTTAGACCTGGAATAGGACATATGCTACTTTTTATCCTATGAATCAGTTCCCGTGGGATGGCAATGAGGATTCAAGTTTCTATAGAAAAGTGATGTGTCACCCTTTCACGCCGTACTTATTGAACCGATTGAGCTGAAACTTTGCACAAATTATGTTCTAGATCTAGAATATGACAAAAACTACTTTTAATCCCATAAATCAGTTCCCACAGAAAAGCTATAAAAGAGACATACAAAATGGGAAACACAGAAGCGCATAACATACACATTTCACTAGCTGTGTTTACTGTCCGAAAAATATTGACAGATTTTATAGGAGTACACAAGGACTAATTAAATGCGGGGAAGCTAGTTCAGAATCAGTTTATTAAAACTTGGATTAACATGAAACGTGTAGTCATTACAGATATACTGTTGAATGTGAACTTTAAACCGAAGCCCAAATTGTCAATTGACGCACAATGAGATAGCAATTTTCGTCAATAAAATACTCTTTTTGTTTGCAGTTGCATCATGACAACCAAAGATAATGCTGGAAATTCCCAAACGGGATTTTTAAATCGAGTTGTTTCACTGTTTATTTAATGAATGAAGAAGAGTAAATAAAACGGTGGAAGTGAATAAATTGCAATCGTTTTAAATTCTGCTAAGTGACTGTATCACTTGATTATCTTTCCGATTGTTTGGCGAACCTAAATCAATTTAGAATGGAAACAGCGCATCAGCATAAAAAATATTGGCTTTTTAAAATTGAATTCTCTTCCGTGGTCTGATTTATCTTGAAATACGATCTAATTAAATTAACTCTCAAAACAAATAACCGCAAAAAATATTTTTTTATCATTTTAATTAAAAGGGTCCCAAAATTTGTCCTTGTGCTACGCCCATCGCCTCTAGGCCCCACGTTTTAACAGATAACCCAAACTCCGTGCGGCGTAATTTGAATTATGTCGCAAACCGAGCCAATTTAATCCGACAAGCGGGTTTTCTCTCGAACTAAACCCTTTTCAATTTCTCAAACGCTTATCGTGTCGACGAAGCACTTGTGGATGCAAGCGCAGCGAGCCGAGACCGCTATTAAACGGATCACTCTATAAAAGAAATTTCAATTTTTATTCTACAGTAAATGTTTCCGAATTCTCGCTAAACTGAGTCGATATTACAGCAGTAGAATGAAAATACATAAAACGTTCATTCTTGACGAACGTACCTTCCGTGTTAATTAATAAAACCCTTTTCGATCAACATGAAGAAATAACGAGTAATGCGAAACTATAACAGGTCTAAAATACGGTTACATTAGTTAATTGCAGCCAATTAAAACAAGTCTACTTAATTTTTGGGGATAAAACGTCGGGAATACTGGAAAAAGATGAAATGGAAGCTTAGGTGGGACGTGATAAATTTATATCTATTGATCTAATTGGGAGCCATTTGTTTTCTTTTCATTGGGTAAAGTTAGAAGCTATCAATATCAGTTCTATGAACCATGAAGTATTTTCGTCTCGTAATTTCGTGTCATAATCTCTTTGACCCTCATCTCTGAGGATGTTTGGAAAGCCACTTTGTTCAGCTGATGAACGATTGACACTTGATATAGGTACCCAATTTCGCCAAGTTAATTGGGACAGAAGATTTTAACGTTGCATTTGGGATGGAGTTCAGTGAAACTTGATTAAAAATTCATGAAAGTATTTATTACTTGAAATGGTACGGTTTATGCAAATAATAAAGTAATTTTTCCAAAGGTCTAAGATAAAATAACAAAACAAAACAAAAATAATGTAAGCGATTACAAGAAATCTACAGGTTAACTATCAGATGCTCCTAATTTATTTAGAATTCAACATCTCTGCAGGGCAAGAGCAAATGAGATTCAGGATGTGCGGTCGGACACGACGGGGGCAGCCATTAGATTATGTCTCCGAAATATATACTGAGAGCTCACCTAAACAGGGCCTCTTATTAACTTAGCCAATTCTCACCTGAATTAAGATTTTCACGAAAAAAGGTGATTCGAATCTTGGAAAAGATTTAATTAAGCTTAAGGTAGATCTCATTCAGCCCTGTCATCTGATGGATGTTGTTAATTATCAAGATCCGAAAAAAGATGAAAAATTTGATCTCCCATCCCTTCTTCGTAAAGATTAATTAAGAGTAGGCCGTTCTTGTACAAACGAGCGGTATAGTAAGGAACAAAGTTGAAATGTCTATGTATAAAAAATACTTTGTAAGAGTCGCGTTGTTTACTCTAGAGAAATACAAAAGCTCTTTCTATTCTCTGGAGAAATTACAAGCAGTCGTACCCTAGGCGTTTCTACTAAGCCTGTGTAGGCCGAGAACTAGATTACAACAGTTAACAGGGATTGTAAAGCCTCGTCGATTTGCAGGCCATAGAACATTATGAGTTACAAATGTCGAAGCCTTGCCAACTCGTTAAATTATCGCTGAAGTAGAAAATAATTTTGGCTACAATTTGCTGTGCAGCTGCCTATAAATCCCTTTTAATGCTACAGAAAGTATTTCAAGAAAATGCGACGCAGACGAGAATCTTAATAAACGCCAGCGAAATTGAATGCTAAGAACAGACATAATCAATAATCTTGCTGGTTGTAGATTGAGAAGCGTATTTAAGGCAATAAACTAGCGTTTGTGAACGCTTCACAGGAAACAATTTGCTAAGCCTTATCCTCTACGTACGTGTACGTCTACCTATACATTCAGAACACGTGATTGGCACGCGCACCAATCAGGCCCGCTGTCAGCACGTCTGTCGAGTATGTCCTCTAGACATGTCAACCACCTACAAACAGCACCGGCACACAATAGGGCCGTCGAAGCTCCTAACTGCCTTGTAAAGCCTCGAAAAATCGCTACAAGTAAGCAATACAGCTGAAATAGTTTTCGAAAAGGCTGCACTGGTAATTACTACACTGGGGTCGTTTCGTCGCCGATAGGTCGTCCGCTACTTACAACGAGTGGTTGTTGTTGTTCAAGTGTCACAATTTGGTTAGGTTTCGGGTCTGAGCGAGGCTGCGTGGTTAGACTCGCTCGACGCGGCGGTAACTGACGGGGCGCGCTGGAGGCTGCGCGGACCTGCCGCCCCCGCCCTTGCCCCGCCCGCCTTCATTCACACACACATCATCTCACCGGAGGCCTAGCTAGTAGCTAAAATCAGCCGGACTTTTTAATGCGGCATGCGCTCTTTTCCAACAAAATGAAAAGAATTATGTAAACAGCGATTCATGATCACGGAATAGGATTTCTCGAGTTTACACGCTGGATATTTGAATGTGTCCTAAAATTGCGCGTTTATTTTGTACAAGACTAAATTGGTTGCGAACGATAACCGTAAAAAGTACTAAAGGAGCAAATAATCATTATTGTTTGTTTTTACCGTTTTTGGCAAAAAAGGTTTATTCCAGAGAAGAGTATACGCAGGGGCGTAAAAAGTAATTGGAACTCTTTCCAGCCGTTAGAAGACACACACGCTAGCACATTTGGAACCAGCGTCTCAATTTCCTTGGAAGTAACCGAGACACAGCAACCCAGATTGTACAAATTACAGGCATTAGCATTCATAGGTTGACGCATTCCCCTGAAAATGCCTGCGTCAGGAATGGCCTTCCAATCACCTATTATCGGGACGTCAGCGATATACAGGAGAGCGGGCGGAGACGAACCGGCAATAATTAAATTTTAGGGCCCATCACACGGGCGGTTCACTTTAACCGGCCCTTGATCTAATTTATTCATAAAACAAACTAACTGACCAGCACTGAGCCCTCACGAGAGCAGCGAAATTCAGCTTTTCGTGTGATTCGATAGCAAAGGGTCAAGGAGTTAAAGATCATGTTAGGCTCACCGCAGCCCAAAAAGATACGTCGGAGAGTCATTGAGGATTTACAATGGATTTCATTTCGATGAAAGAAGAACATTTCATTTGAATACGCTGATAAAGTACATTTATTTGTTCTGTTTGTTTGGGGTTATCGTTCAATAGCTACCGCCTTGAAGGGTCTTAAAGGCCCTTGGTGTTTAATTGGAAAGTTAATGCAATTAATCAAATTGAATTAAGTCGTCTTAATTTTACTAGTGCCTACTAGGGAAAAGGAGTTGTTAAGCTATACATATACTATTCAGGGTATTATTGTACTTGAGTCTCAGAAATCTAGTATGTTAATACCTATATTTGTAAAAAAAAATTACGATCAGATAACGACTCTTAGTTTTCTTTTATAAAATTTAAATAAACATCACTAATCCTTACCAATCCTCGGGTGTATCATCATCAAACTAGTTTTTTAAAGTAACAGAAATGCTAAAAATAGGGTATTACGTGTGATAACGTGATAAGGAAGGAAATTTTAATACATAGTATTCGCATACACTTGTACAATTTTTATTCAAAACAATTTCTCTAAAAATAAGAGCAAGCAATTTTTAAAACTAGAATATTTAAACTCTAAACTGAGGGAAATCTGATGTCTCTGGCTAACCCTCTATGAGAGTAGCGCGAGTAAATGTCTGAATATACTATTAAATAATTACTTCAAAGTACAAGTTTTGTGCATCGATGTGTGTTGGTCGGCCATACATGTTAAATTAATACCTGCCTAACACTACCCACATTGCCTACGAGACTAGACTTACTAGTCAATTACCTCATAAAATGAAATGGAATTGCAAAAATAGACCGATTGTTCTTTCTGCATTTGCTAAATCTAACAATTGTTAATATTGTTTTAATATGTAAACCTTGCCTTGGTATTCAACATGCTATTATGGCAATTTACATTTGAAGTGGATTAAAAATAGTCACTGAATTTTATGAAATTTTGTAAGTTAAGCGAACCGTGAAATCAGATACAGAACAATGCTGCAATTTGCTTATAAATAACACAAGAACGATGTTTTCGATCGAAACAATATCCAGTTTATGTTTTCTATATCATCAAGTTTAGAGGTTCCACTTTTCTCGTAAAAATGGAATATGAAATGAGATTCTGAAACTAGTTTGTGGTCAGCTTTCCGCTGATATAAAAGATTTACATAGTAGATACATATCAACGGTGTGCTAGAGACAAATCAATCTGGAAAGAGAAATTGAATATTTTCGCAAAATTTGAAATGAAATAGGTTACTAGTATTGTAATGAAGCCAAACCCACAATTTTTAGAATTTTTGTCTATCAGTCTGTCTGTCTGTATGTACATATGTTCCGCTTTAACTCGAGATTTCAACAGATTTGGAACGTTTTTTTATTATCATCGTAGTGACCATAATCAATACAAGCCGAAAACGGGGCAAAGATTGAATATACTCGGGCGAAGCCGCGGGCAAAGACTAGTCTAAAAATAATCGGATATTTTATTGGTAAGGGTTAATACTAATTAACTGATAATTAGTAGTTATCTTATTTAAATCAGGTAATGGAACAAAATAGAAGCTCATGACTGGGTAACGTTTTATAAGGTCCTACAAAAATAAGTGAAAATAATTTTAGGGTAGATCATGTATCGTTAACTGATTACAATAAAGAAGAGAAAATTTTTTTTGCCAATTAAATTTTTCCACATCCCAGTACAAAGTGGTTCAAATTGCCGAATCAACTTCTAAGAAAAGGTGAAAAAAAAATTTCGTGCAAAAAAATGTTTTTTCTTTGGAAAGTGGTCTATTAGGGATACTCAATCACCTCTTGAATTTTTTTCACTTTGAATTGTAGGACCTTATATATAATTTCTTGGCGTGTAGGTGGTTTTACAATAATCAATGTAACGATTTGAGTAACAAAAATTAAATTCGTAGCATTAAATAAGAAAGTAAATGAAGCCACCTTCATTGCCAAATTTTTATCAAAACAGTTCCTTAGAATGCTTTGGTTTTAGGTGGTTTGTTAAGGCCGAAGAAGAAGCCTTTCACCGCTGACACCTCGTGAAATGATTGCCTCACAAATCACACACTTCACTTTAGTTTCATTGTCAGTGTCACGGTAAATTATTATGATTTCACGTAAAAAACCAACGAACCAAGCAACATCTGGTTCTGGGTTAACGAGGAGAGCAGGAGGAAGACTGTGTTAGACTTGTGTTGAAAGCGTTCCTGAAAATTAGGAGTGCTAGGACGGTGAGATTCTTCTGTTTTATATATGTTACCGGCCAAACCTGATTTTAGGACAAACTAGTTCTTAAATGGTAAGATCGGATTTGTGTTAAAACATAAGACGTCGCCTCGCTTCGCTCGTCGTCGCACCTACTTTGGCCTAGGCCAAACTAATTGTCCTAAAATCGGGTTTGGCCGGTAAGATATATAATCTTAAGGTGGTAAAACCGAATCTCGGTGCAAAATGCACATAATAATATTGTTTTCCTTACTTTTGAATAAAAAATATGCAAAACTTACGTTTTAAAGCAACTAGCGGAAATTTATTACTAAGAATAGGATTCTCGCATTAAAATTATGTTATTTTATGCGTTACATTTTGATTACAACGATAAATACGCTTTTAAGTTTGCAATCAAAGTGTAAATCATAAAATGATGGAATTTGAAT
This sequence comes from Ypsolopha scabrella, assembly GCA_910592155.1. Lineage (NCBI taxonomy): Eukaryota > Metazoa > Arthropoda > Insecta > Lepidoptera > Ypsolophidae > Ypsolopha > Ypsolopha scabrella. The sequence goes on along the minus strand of OU342968.1, from coordinate 6,946,742 downwards.
GTGAAACCCTAATTATTACCAATAAAATTCCGCTAATTGCTTTAAAACGTAATTTTTGCATACTTTTTATTCAAAAGTCAGGAAAACAATATTATGATGTGCATTTTGCACCGAGATTCGGTTTTACCACCTGAAGACATCTGTCTGTCACATTGACAAGAGTTAAGTCCTATGGCATGGTCAAAATACGGTGTCTGCTTGCAGGGGGACGTATTCGTGCAATATACTTATAATAATGGACTTCTATTGTTATATTTTTTACTGCAAGTTCACATGGTAAGGTTCATACCCTATCACAACGGGACGTAAAAATAGTGTATAGTAGTGCTGACTGTTTTAATAACAGTCCTTACTCAGACACAACTCTGACGCCTCAAAGATATATCTCGTGATTATTTTTTTATGAATTTTAAGGTTCCGCGCCCAAAGGCAAAATGGAGCCCTATTAATGTCGCTTTGCTGTCTGTCCGTCCGTATGTCACTAGCTTGCAAATTGAATAAGTTACAAGTATGAAATTTGGATATGTTATTTAAAATGTTGCCCCAAAACTGAATAATAATGTATAAATTGGGTTAAATAATTTTTCATGAGGACCTATACATAAAAGAGGAGTCAAAAAAAAGTTTTTTTCCTACCCATTGTCATTATCATGTGGTGTATTCATTATTTAGAACATCTCTTTAATAGTTTTTATCTTCAAAAAATTAAGAAATGGGGGGCCATCAAAGTTGTCAGTTTTAGACTATGCTTGTGATGGGGTCTATCTCAAAAACAATTTTCTGTATACTATATGCCATATACTGTATATAAAGAACAAATACTGAAAACGCGATTTTAGTATACCTATAGATTTAGGGTTACGTATTCAACAAAAAACTAGCCTGGCAACAGGGGAAAGGTGAATGAATCATCACAGTTTTATTGTTCTCTATAAATCACACTGTTTCCAGGAGTCCTTTTATGTTTTATTCCAATATCAGTGAAGGCACATGGTTCAATATAACTCCATTACTTTCTTATAAATAAAAGATGAAACCCGCGGAATGGCGCACTTAAAGCTAGGCTCGACATGCCTTTCGATACATTCAAGAATCGGCAATAATTTTACGTAACTTGGTATATTCTGAGACCTGTCTCCCAGAGAGGTGGGCAGAGACTACAGATTTCATTTGCTACGATCCTAACAAACCTTTTGCTTCTAATAAACGGGTACGTCAGCAAACCAATAGTAGCACATTACTTAAGTGGAATTCACGTCATTTTTATTTAAACTTATTTTATAGATAATATCTATATTATATTTAATAACATATCTTTGCTTACTTATAATGTAAGTTTATAAATGTTATTTTAATTAGGTAGGTGGTATATTTGTATAATACATAAGCTTTTTGATTGAGGTATAATTTCACTTTATTGATTGTTTACCCCATTTACTGAACATTTATATAATTATTGTCTATCCCCCTTTTACTTTTCGTGTGATAATAATTTCTTCGCCACTCAAAGGTTGTCTGAAAGAAATTTCTTGCGGTGATAAGTCCGCCGTTGAACAAAATAAATGTTTTCACAACTCTGCTTTTTTTTTGTAATATGTCTTTTGTGTACAATAAAGTATAATAATAAGTAATGATACGTAATGAGTATGTAATGACAAATTATGAATAAATGAGTATGAGTATTTATTCAATCATTTATATTTCGTAGAAGGATATTTTAAGCAAGCAAGCAGGTAAATCTTTAAGCGGGATAACCTGCGATCCAATTTAAGCGACAGTGAGAATGAAGAAGGTAAAGAATTGAAATGTACTGTTGCTTGCGGCCTTAGAAAAATACCCTAAGCCCATGCAAGCATCCCCAGGTGAAAAGCAAAATACGGTACAATGGAATATAGAATTTACAACTCTTAATGAAGAATTGATTAATTACATATATTTTTCTGGTGACTAGTTTGGGTAACGAATCGGAAGGGAAGAGGGTCAGATTTTGATGCCGTCAAAATGTGTGTCGTCTTATTCGTACGCTAATACATTAAATATAATAAAAATTAAAATACTTGAAATAAATATATATAATTAAGCTATATAAAGCCTTTAGTTTCCTTTAACTCTTATTAATAATAAAAAAAAAATTTATTATTAAAATTTTCGACTGATGCCGGCCCCATAGTGGGCCGAAATATATTTCGAAAATTAATTTTTTTTTATTATTAATAAAAATTAAAATAGCTTTGCCTATCACCCAACCTACACTTTCTAGTTCCTACCCGTCTTAACATTTCGGATAAACAACATGTTAAAAAAATACTTTGATGTAATCAGAAATCTTGTGCTTTAAGCACCAAAACGTCCCATTGTCACATAGATTTTTCTTAAAGAACAACTTTTTTTTCTTGAATTTGAAGACATATTGGCCTCGTGGTAGTTCATACATATTTGAAATATGCTGTAGTGTGTTATGTAGGATATACCGAGTGTAATCGTTAAGTGTGACCAGGCGATTATTCCGTAACTATTACAGATATCAAAAAAAATTAAACTGATATCAAAAGTACGTTACCGAATCAGTAAAATGACATCAATAACTTTTTGAAAATCAACCGAGAAGTATCCAAAATTTTGACATTAAACACTCCCATACATTTAGTATGAGATTAGTAGAAAGGTTATAGTTTCCTTACTTTTAGTGGTCTAGTACTCATTTTACCTTAATCTCATTTTATGATTACGTATGATATGATAATAATGATTTTCAAGTAGATACTGATTAGATAACGTACTTTCGTTATCAATTTTTTTTTTATATTTGTCATAGGTAAGGAATAATCGCCTGGTCCCACTTAACTATTATACCCTGTATAGGATAACAATAAAACGTTAGCCGCTGGAATTCTAATTCGCGGTGAAAAGTTTCTGCCTAGTCTAAATGCCGCTGCAGCATTAATTCATCCGGGCTACGGCGTAGAGGGAAAGTGGCAAAACTATGGATTCGTAGCTCTTGCGACGCCGTAGCAATTAAAAAAAATAAGGCATTGAAAATTTCCAACTAAGGCTGGCTATAGTACAGGGAATCAAATACATACTTCTTCTCTTTTGGAGCAGTAACTGAACGTCATAACAGGATACGTTTGGCTGTAACTTCGTCATTGTAAGGTCCTCTAAAGCCTTACCCTCGTCAGTTGGTGGCACACGTCAAGGAGTACTCCTCAATGCCTATTGTACTAGTTATAACTGTAAGATAAGTCAACAATAAGGTAGAGCCTGAAATATCCGTTGTAAAATAAGCAATTTAATAAGGATAATGTTTTTTTTTTAATTAGTCAGGATCCCAAATACTGGAATATTTAGAAATGGTGTTGATTTCAACAAGGATTACGAATTATATTTTAAAATAGCTTTTGCCCGCGACTTCGTTCGCGTGGGTTTCGTAGATATATTCGAATCAGACTTCCCATAGATTTATATATTTATACGGCCTTTGCCGTTTGTGTCTATTCAATCTTTGCCCCGTTTTCGGCTTGGGCGTTATTTTATGAACACCCCTTGTAGTCTATGTGTTGACCAGGGTAACCACGATGATAATAAAAAAAACCGCATGCAAATCCGTTCAGTGGTTCTCGAGTTAAAACGGAACAGACAGATAGACAGACACACAGACAAAAATTCTAACAATTGTTGTTTTGGCCTCAGTACAGTACCAATAACCCATTATTTAAAATTTCGCGAAAATATTCAATGTACAGACACGACTTTTTTACTACTTTATTATTAGTAGTATAGATAGATGTAAACTACGCTAAGAATAATAAATTGTTATCTCTCACACTGAGCTTTTTATTTTCGAGCGACACTGACTAAAGAAGTAAAGGAAGTATACCAATCTTTAAAATAAAAACGTGATTATGATTTAGATAAAAACCACACTCTAGCACATCATTAATGTGCCATATTTGGCCAACAAATATTTAGATCATGTACATAATACAACAATTTACAAAGACAAATTAGAATCCAGTATCGTAATCTTATTTTTTATGTTTATTTATTTAATATGGGTAGGAGGTACGAGTATGTCTATATTTTATAGGTATTCATTTAATTCGAGTATGTTCATGTATTGTAAATTATGTAAGTTTATGTCCGAGATAAGTCTATATATTTTTATTATATTTTATTATTTTATACGCGGTGGTAATAATCGTGGTAAACCGCTGTCGGTGGTACCTACTGAGCTTATCGCGAAAAACAAACTTTCGATTACACTGTTAAATTGGATAACCTATAAAAAAATGGTTTATCCAATTTAACAGAGTAATCCATAGTCCTCAGTGTAATTATAAATTATAAATCCAATCTAATCCAATCCAATAACTGGTACTATAAAAAAACACAAAAATAATGAAATATAGAAGTATCTTCTTCTCCCGCATTTTTTACCAAAATAACTTTTCTACAAATAATTGTATTGCCCGTTTAAAAAGCACCCCTTGGGGACAAGATCGTTATCCTGTATTTTACCAAAACGGTCGTATAAATTCCCCGTGATTCTGGCGTTACATTTCGCAAAGGTAAGCCCGTACCTTGCCAAGTACACCTGCCTAATCCTAGATGTTTAACGAGCACTAAAGGAAATAGAATAGCATTTCCAAGATTGGATTTGATCGAACCCATTCGTCTTCGGAGAACGATTTTCGGACACGTTACGAAAATCCACATTAATTTGAACCTAATGCCAAAGCTTATTATCTTTATTCCACAAAATCCGTAGAACCGAGATAGGAGCCAAGTGTAGGTTACAGGGAATGGAAACACCATTTGTAAGGCTTTATTACTTACTGTTTAATCCAGCTCGAGACAGCAATACATTGAACTGAATTTTCAAGTAAATCCGAAGCTATCCCGCCTGCACACCTGTATTAGATCTGCCAATAATTCATACCGGACTGACCCTAAAAAAAAGAATTCGTTTCACATCGGAGTCCATAAATTGGTTCAATGAAAAATTGACACCCAATGGACCAGACTAGAATAATCGTTCCGTTTTAAGTCGACCTAATTTTATGGGTCAATCCCTTGTAAATTATGCATGTGGGAGACGAAATTGGCAACAAGGTTCGACGCGTCATGTTAAAAGCAAACCGCAAAAGCAGCAACTATTGCTAGGAAGCAGCAAAATCGCAGACAAATAAACAAAGGAAGTAAGTGAGAGAAAGAGAAAATACGAACGCATTAAGAGTAATAAATTCAACGAGATACTGGCACTATTATCATATCTGAGTGCAGTGCAATGGAACTGTATGAAGAAAATTTTTGAATAAAAAGTGCATTCACTGAAACGTTGCAAAAAATGTGCTGAAACTCAGAAACTAATTTTATTTGCGACTCGACGTGAAGGTTGAAAAATTAGGGGTTGCTCCTGAAAATCACCGCCATTTATCTAACGATTGAATCAAGGCGTTAACGCTCCCTTTAATCACCTTGCAAGGTCGCACGTTTCGAACGAATCCCATAAGCTTAACGCACCTTAGTCACTGTAGGGTCATTTGACACGCTGACTTTCACTTTACGGCAGCCATCCTTTAATCATTGTGTTATATGGGTCTACGTTTACTCATAGTTTTCTTACCAAATTGAAAAATAAATGGTATAAATTCATCTTCTGAACATTTGTTTACAGAACGTAGTAAGCGTTTTAAAACCTAAAAAGCCCTTGAAAATTTATTTATAATTGAAAACGGTTGGGTGTTCGATTATAAATTTACTAGCTTTTGCCCGAGGCTCCGCCCGCGTCGAATGGATTTTCGTCAGACCCTGGTCACCATGTTTTACCAAAGTGCTAATAAAAACCAGTCATATTAGCTCAAACTCGAACTCTGTATCCGTTGAGGAGATCGCGTACCATAACTTCTAATTACTACCAGTATAAAAGTAAATTCTAAGAATCTTTAAACTTTTTTTCCGAGATCCGATTTTAATTAAATAAAGCATGTATATTCTATTCCAAATTAAGCTCTGTACAGCTGTGGAAACTATATGAAAATCCGTTTAGTAGTTTTCGAGATGTGCATGAACAAACAGACAGAAAAGAATTCTAAAAATCGTTGATTTGTATTCTATCACTCTTCTTTAGTCACCCCCTTTCTATTTATATTACTTTTCTTAAGTGTACAGACACAGCGGTTTCTACTGTTTTATTCAAAAAAATAAAAAAAAAAACAAAAATGTTTATTGTGGTAACCAAATATTTTCTTAATTACAATTACAACTGGAGCCTTCTTTTAAGTAATAAATACCTGTAACAGAAGACTGCGGTCCTTCAGCCCACAGCTTTGGTTTTAAAATACTGTTTCGAATAATTTACAAAAATTGATTTTAGTACATAATAAAAGTATAATAAAAGAAAAATAACATGCAGCATGCGTCAGTGCTATGGAAGGGTGTGTGAGACGGTGTATGTGTTATTATATGCATTGATTTACTTTATCTAAACTCATGCACGAGCTTTTTATGATTTTGCTGGTAATTGTTTGTCATGGATGATCGTTCGTCATTTTCTTTGCTCAGTATCACTGCTGTCAGAATTTATTTCCTAGAGTAAAACTTTTAACTAGCTAAAACACAGTAAATAATAAATGTATCGTATCGTATTACGACACCAAAAGTCAGCAGTACACCGCGCATAGGTGTGGTCACAAGTACGACCAATTTGCTTTCCTACTAAAAGTAATTGCATTTTAATAGCAGAAAATAGTAGTTTATGCTACAAGTTTGTTTGATGCGTTCGAAGGCTGCTTTCAGTCATACACAAGATAAATTCAACACCACCAGCTTATTTCAATAATGTAAATAACAATGGCTGCCCGAAATTGTCTATTCATTAGATTTAAAGAATGTTGTTAACAACTAAGACCGATCGATAACATTGTATTTTTTTTAAATAATGTACAGAGAATGCAAGTGGCCAGTATCATTTTGCGAACTCGCACATTAAAACTTTTTGTCTTTTGGCATTTTAATCAAAAAGTTCTTATTCATATAACGATTAAATGAGGTTACCTACGAAGAAGTTTATTTTAACTAGATTCCAGTATCCTTCTTGTTACCTATATATTGTCAAAAGAAATTAAAAAGTAAAAATCAGACTAAAATTGATTGATTAGGTTTCATCAGAATTTTCAAATTTTAAAGTTACTACCTACTCAAAACGTCTAAACAGTTTTCATTTCATTTCATCAAATCGAACGCAGCCTACGAACGCATCGAACTGAAATCAGCTCATTTCTGTCAAGTCTATCTATGGCAAAGACGTTGTATAGAGAACTAGACTGTGCACTACGATACGAAAAACGAGCCGAGCGAGAAGGGCGCAAGCACTCGTTGGTCCATTTCTAACACGTTTGGAACTTAAAAACACTATACAGGTATACTGTAATATTATATACACTGGCAACTTGCTAGACAAGGAGACACGAGTAGCTAGAGCTCTCTCGCTCGGCTCGTATTCCGCTTGAATATGGTATCATAATAATGATAACCCAGTTTTTAAAGAAATAAAATCTACTTTTGTTGGACGAAAATTGGATATTCCACAGTCTAGTTCAGTCTAGATCTATGGTACACAAGATAAGAGTGCCAACTATTTTCGATAAATTGAAAAAATAATACATACCTCAGACATGGCTGTATGAGCTAAGTTCCATTTGCCTTGTAGGGGAACAAAACTAAAAAAATAAATGAAAAAAAAAAAAACACTAATGCGGTAAAGTTTACTTTGACAGCGGATTAGACGCCTAAAAAACAGAACTTTACGAGCACTTGCATCTAAAAATCTTTTATAGCATTATCTTGCTAAGAAGACTAAACTTTTATTTACGTTCGTAAATAAAATATGTGACCATTATGGACTATTCTTGAGTTCATAATCAGGACTTTACGATATGAGTGTAGATAAAATACATTGTGAATATTTGTAACACAGTGTACAGAAGCGTTTTCTTTAAAAAGCTCCCCAAGTTTCACCAAGTGCCGACAATTTAGGATATAAATTCATCAGCTGGCATATTATATCAGTGGGCATGTTGAGTTTGCAATAAATTTTAAAACTTGCAAAACAAAATTGAATTGTGTTGTCTGGTTGTTTACAATTTGTTCAAACCTGGAATTGCTTCAGACTACTATCAAAGTTTAGATTTGTCTTGGACGTCTTGAACAATTTCGGTTAAAAATTTTGTCAACAGTTACAAAAAGTTTTATAATAAACAATGCACAAATATAACGTTGAATATTTCGTTGAATCTAAAAGCAAAGTCTTGGTGCTTGATTGATAAAAATGTTTTGTATGCAACATTTATTACAATTTTCATTACTTTTTAAGCAAACAATTCTCAACTCGGACGTATACAAGTTGTTTTATTCGGAAGAATTTCAAAGCTGAGGGTGAAATATGGCCGCAAGCATTTCTTGGGCGACCACATCTTTGTGTGAAATATTCCCAAGATTTGCTCTACTTCCGCATCCTCTGATTCCGTTAAGGCAACAAAAGTCCAGTTAACGAATCGCGTTCTATATTTTTAGGATAAATGGAAAGTTGGAGGTCCTTTTTACAATTGTTGGCAAAATAAACATGGGAAGCGATTTGACTTTGCAAGAAGTACCATGATTGGACCCGCAATTTTACATGACACATTAGGGAAACTGCTAAAATTGCCTTTAAACATAGCATACTCCTAGTGCGAGTATGTAAGCATGATTCGATAAATTTGACAGATAAAATCGATACATTCTAAACGACAACACTTATTGTAATTAAATAATAGTTTATCTTATTTTTATTTATAATCAATACTTTTAGGCGGTAGAGCTAATGCCGGGCTCGACTGTGGAGGTACCACCATCTTACTCGCAAATCCTCCCAAAGTTATTCGGGTGAGAGTAAGAGGACAGCTCTCAGGCAAAAAAACCAGGCGGCCCACCATTGCCTGGGACCGATGGATGGCGGTATATCCATCCCCAATTGCCGGGCCTTATATAAATAAGACTGGTGACGGGCAGCGGCGTCACTGGTGCAAGGGTTTCGGCACCGCGCTCACCAACCCGCCTGCCCAGCGTGTGTGAGTATGGGCATTTCTTCCAGGAGGACCGCCAAGAGTGGCGAAATCCTGGAAAGGCATATGTCCAGCAGTGGACGAAACAGGCTGATGGCTTCTTGACCCCACGGCCCAAGAGTTTCAACAGCAAAAGGCACAAATATGAAGCCCTCGCCAAGGGCTCCATACATGCGCCTTTTTACACCATCTGCTTTTTCGGCTGCCGCGCCTGCCTTTGTTGCGATCACTTGGACATGGGACTGTGACAATGTGTCAACGCATGTTGCGTCCCATATCAGTGACCGCCCGTTTTTCCAAGGAATGAACGTCATTCCGTCGGGCCGCCTGCCATCGTCACGTGCTATGCCCTTTGGCTCTAATATAGCCGGCACACTCGCACTGGCAAGGGCCCGACGAATGACGTCATTCAAGGCTGCATGGCGCGGCAGACGTCCAGCACTATACTGACAAGATAGGCCGTGGTGGCCCAATTGGTCGACACTGTGTCCACAACGGCAGCGATGTGGCTCATTTATAAGAGTTACATTTTTGTTTATCGAATCGATTGCAAATTTATATTTCTACCATTGTAATGCAAGTACGTAAGGATCGACTCGATAAAGACAGATAAAATCTTAACGACATCTTTTATTGCTATGAAATAAAAATTACATTTTTGGTTATCGAATCGATGTCGAGTCGATAGCATGTTCATACTTGTACCAAAGATAAGGAAAAGTAATTTGCAGTAGAGAGGACAATGCAGGACAGATGATATTAGTGTCTTCTTTCCGGCCACATATCAACGCCAGCCACAGACACGACTTGCAAGCACATTGCCTCTTAATCCTGCTCTTGCACGTTACTAGAGTTCCATTTCTAGAGGTCCATAAGGAAACCTTTTTCTTAGCAGCAGTACAGCAGTACAGTCTCCATCAAGTCATGGTTCACCATGGCAATTCTTACTATGCGGGTGTCGTAGAAAAAAAGGTACACTACAGCGAGTGGCCGAGTGTGCGGACGCTAGCTTGACAGGTTACCTATTGGCAGTTCTTATTTCGGTGTCATAGGCGTTAAAATCGTTTACAAGTAGGGATATTGACCTGCCGGCATCTGTACATAAATGCGATTCCCAAGATACCAAAATAAAACTCAAGAATTAATTAATATAATATATCTCGCTGCGTCCCACGTCCAGTCAACTGCAGCTACGGCTGGCGCGGCGGCAGCAACGGCCGAGCGCAACGACCGGCGCAAATACGCAGCGCTAAGTAGGAGCTGCATGTTTGTGCCGTTTGGTGTTGAAACTTTCGGACCGTGGGGACCCGAAGCACACCATCTCTATAAGCAGATTGCCTCTCGCCTCGTCGACGTGTCTGGTGACCCACGAGCTGGCGCATACTTTGGCCAACGCATCAGCTTGGCCATACAACGCGGAAATGCAGCCAGTGTCTTGGGTACCCTGCCACACGACAGCGATGACCTAGACAGGGTATTTTACCTCATTTAAATATATAATTTTGTATTTATTTGCATAGGTATATATTTTGTTTTCTATTATAATATATTTAAGTAGGTATTAGGATTATTTAGCTTTTTTTTATTTAGTTAAACTGTACAACTTATAAAATAAATTATGCCTAACCAAAAAGAAAAAAAAAAATTAATATAAATCGCAATATTTCGAAAATTTACGCGTGTTGTCAAAGCTTCAGAACCTTACCTAAATCGGAAGCTTACACACACAACCTTAACAGTTTATTTTTAATACCTTCCGTTTTCCTTTTTTCCCGCCCCATTAGTTTGGCTTCCCGTATTTTCCTCGTACATTCAGAGCGAACTGTTAGTCCTGTAGGATGAAGCTACACACACTGCTACACAGTTTACTGACTTTCACTTTCGGGAGGTGAGCACACCGTGAGATCGAGGGCAGCGGACCATCACGGCTGTCAGCAGTAAAGTGTTGCCGTGGAATTGAAGAGCCTGGTCGGAATTAGGAACTGCTTAGAGTAGTACAGTGACATTTTTGTTAGATCTTTCAATGTCTTTTTGGCGCGCTATGGTATTTTATTAACAATTGTCACCTTCATCTAGACTTAGTAACAACGTAGTAACGTAAAAATTTAAACGTGTATTAGAATAATATTATAAGATGTATATGATTTAAACCCGTTAATTCTAATGGTCCAGAATACCATAACAGCACCTAATTGTCAATTTTTTTGAAAGTAATAGACTTTTTTGGGGTCATATAGAAGTATAATTTTTTTTCTCGTTGAAATACAAAAGATATACATGAAAATATTCAGGAACTAAATATATAGCTTTGATGACGTAATGGTCATGTCATTTAGGCATTACAGGAAATAGACTATTGCCCACAAGAAAAAAAAAGTAATATCAAAACCGTCGTCTGTTTTTTTTTATTTTCAGTAATCCCATCTCCAGGTTTTATCCCCTATTTTTTTTTCATTCTTTCATTACGTCAAGGAACTCTCCCTAATACTCTCCCATAATTTCATTATAAAAAATACCACCTGAAAGTTAAAGAACAGTATGTATCTTCATGATTTAGCCTATATTTTCAGAACAAAAATACATAATGGCCTGTTACAATTTATGGTTGGTTCGAATTCCGTTTGAACCACTACACCACAAAGGCGGTCTAAAGCCTACATTCTATGCCATATGATCATAATTTAGCATTGTCATACGTAAAATGATTTCTTTTTTGCCTTTAATTTCGCACAGATTTGATCCTGACTCACCACGTTTTCATTTATTTTAATTCCTTTTATTTTGCTTCATCTACATATTTTTTTTTAGTTTTCTAGCGCCTAGTATTTTTATTTCAGTAGTGCTTAAAAGGATGCATTTAAAACTCACGGAAGAATAGTAGCGCAATCTTTGAAAGCAAAGATTTCGAGAAAGAAAGCAAAAAACAATGGAAATCCAAACAAAAGGCTCATTTTCTGAGGAGCCCTCGTATCCTAATGTAGGCACAAGGAATATCGATACATTTCTCTAGAGCTCCGAGAAGAAGGTTGAATAGCGTCCTGTGTGTTTGCGGAGCCTGAATTGCGAACGGGTCGAGAATGTAACTTTAAGGGCTAGCGAAGCTATGTATCGTCTAGTATACATTGCCTAGAATACCTAAATGAACCGCGCTACGCGACATACGGTTCGCGCAATGTACAGGAGGCTATTTCAAGCTACGCGTCACAAGAGATCGAAGTGCACGGGTATTGTACTCGTATAGCATCGCTTGCCATGAAAGTAAAAATTCAAAGCCAGTGTTTAAAAGGTTTTCAACATACACTTTCAATTATTCATATGTAAATGAATGTTGAATATTATTACTAAAGATGAAATTCCTATCTCTACTAATATTATACTGAAAAGTTAATATTTGTAGGTTATCTTAAAACTTGACTACTTGTTAAACCAAAATCGCGCACTTATCAAGGTATGACAAAAAATCCAAAACAACGCAGGCAAAAACGCAGACAAAAGAACTACCATACTCATATTATTCAAATTGTCGTGTTTTGTGTACAAAGAATCCAAGCAATTTCGTTCTGTCGAGCTCTATTCCATTTTCCTTTATTTACCCTCATATGTTTTCAATGTCAATACATTCACGCACATAAGTTTTATCTCTGGGTTAGCTATGTTTAATGGCTACGTTTTGAAAGGAACACCTTTGGTAACCTCTCACCCAATTTAAATATTCAGAAAAAGAACGCTCAATTCCTTTTGTCCTAACACGAAAGCTGAAGGCCTTTTACTGTACAAAATACACAAATACGTGCTTTTTAGGGAATGCAGGTTTCATCACATTGTTTCTTTTCACTGTTCAGAAAGAGGTTTCATCAGTCTGTGTTCGTCCACTGATGGACATAATAAGCCTTTACCGGACTTCGCCACTCTTGGCAGAATCATCATTCTCATCCAGCCGCCATCCTTCAGGTCGTCGTTCCAGCGGGCACGAGGTCGGCCTACGCTACGCTTTGCTGCTGTACGTGGTCTCCATTCTAACGCCTTTCGGCCCAGAAAGAAGTATACAGGTTGTAAATTAGAATGGGGGATATGAATGTCATTTTTTTTCTATGGTGCCAACACTAAAATAAATAAAAAAGTTAAATAACTACTTGACCAAAATGTATGAAACAGCGGATATTTTTTCACGTTTTCAGCATCGGGCCCATATTAAAAGTTGTTCATATAAATGGGTAGAATACCGTTTTAAGAAAAAAAATGATTATTTCAAAAACCAGTACATAAATTATCATTAAAACCGGATTTATCACTCACGTTTCACTCATTGTTTCTATATGTCAACTGTTTCAATAATATCCTGTATATAATTTGCATACAAATTCAAAGAAAAACATCAGTGCATAACCATTGTTGACCTATCATAAACAACAAGACACACAGTCTCTAAGAAAAGTTCGTCAGAAAGTGTCCGAACGTGCGACGAGCAAAGTAGCAAAAATCTTCAACCAAATTAAGACGTTATGTCGTTAACATAAGATGCAATGTCAGTTGTACGAAATCGTTATTCGAATTTGTCACCCCATAGCGGTGACAAAATGCATCGCGGATACTTTTTGAGCGAGATTGTGAATTTAGCTGTTTATGAGAGGTCAATGTGCATAGCTGACCTACCAGCAGGATTCTAGTCAGGATCCCAAGATAAAAAACCTTTTGTCATACCTAGTTTCACTGACTAAAGTAAAGCAAAAATGTGCGGCACTACACGTATTTTTTTTAAAACGATATGAAGATAGAAGGGAAACAAAGAATAGATTGGCTATCGTGAGAATTATTTCATGTAATGACCAAAAGAGCGTAGCTCTTAAATTATGAATAAAGGTTTCACGAACATATTTGCACTTACCTCAGCAACAAACAACTCGGACTTACCTGCAACAGAAGATGTATATTAAAATATAAGATTATGCTCCATCTCGAATTTCATTACTATGTCTATTCATCCAGAATCCTCTTTTCAACTGAAGAAACGCTTTGATCTGAAAAACGCGAGCGTTTCGCTTGGAAATATTTTCAGAGCTTTCAGCAGGCTGGTTTTAACATATAACTTTACTAGCATAAAGGTGAAAATATTTTTAGAGCTAGAAAATAGTCGTCTTTTTTGTGGTACGATCACAAAGGTCGTTTTAAAATGTGCTGTCGACCGCACACTTATTCAAACGATGACCAAACATGTTTTTTTGTTTTGTTCACTAACAAAAAATATAGTCTGAAGAGAGTGCAACGTGCACAATGCTTTTACATATAATTCACAAGCGGTCATCTGAGAAGACGGCAAAAATTCTAACACCTTGTGGAGGTTATTGGTTTATAATTGCAAACTAACATTATTTGAAATTTTATTTGCGGCTATTTTCGGGGATATTTGCAAATACTGAATTTTCATTCATTTCGTTCAATAGCTTAGTGCAAACAATGGAACCTTTGCCACAATAAAAATAAAAATCGTTCATTCAAACCAGACCGAATGTCTAAAGGCCGTTCAAAAATTAACCCGTCTCGGTCTAAATAATTCTAGCGTGTTACTCGGCACAAATGAAGGTAAATATTTTTAAGGCCTACAAAATTGTAGGGTTGCTGGGCTAGTAATATAAATAATACAAAAAGGCATAACAATACAAGGCAGTTAAAAAAACTAATAGTAATAATTATACTGTGACTTGACTTGACATATTTTACAGAATTAAGTATTGAACTCCTTCTTTGACAAATGTCATGTTTGACAGGCATAAAGGATGTTGACAGGTGACTTTTTGTAATTTATTTTTTCCTTTCGTTTCGTTCAGGGTCAGGCAAAGTTATCTATGACCATGATAGCCTTTTCTGTAATTTGCGACTTTTTTATTAGTGCAAACTTCTCTATGGGGCAAAGGTCTTAGTCACGTAGAGCCAACCATTTAGAATGAAAAGTTTCTTAAATGGGAATAAGTAATGAAATACTTAACCAATCCAGATTATTCTTTCTTCATATTTTTATGTTTGAAGTATACTTTTAGATAATTCTATTTAATGCCTTAGGAAACAATTTGAAATGTTATCAATTGTATTGACGCAATTTACTTGAAAACACGATATATTAAACAAAGTAACGTTTTTACCGAAGCATCACAACCAGGGCGGCTATTCTGGCATTATTTCTCACTGATATTATCATTAAATATTTGTTTAAAGTTTGATAAATGCCACGCGATGAAAATTTTAGTGACTAAACCACATCAAATAAAAACTATAGTATATAAGGAATGCTCTCTATAAGTTTTCAATCAAAAAAATCAATACATATCCCTACAATATCCCTTTTAAAGTCAATCAATCTGCCTTCGCAATTTTTGCGCACGTTTTGGAATTGCCGTCCCTGGGGGCAATTCCGGCGAAGCAGTCGAAGCGAGATTTCTAAAACTCAATCATAAAATGCATGGAGTTCGACTGATAAAATGGGTTTTTACGATCGAGAAGGCTAATTCGACACACTGAGAATAGGCCTCATGGAGTAGATACGGATTCTGTCATCGTGTATTTGAGCTCTTAAATATGTTCTTTGAGGCGAGATTATTCAGAAAAATCTGTCCTGCTCCAACGCTGTCATTTTACAATTGTCTTTCATGCTCAGTGAAGCTGTGCCGTTCAGAAAACTCGCGTGTTTTTATTTATTATTTTGCAATTAGAGAGATGGGTTTTTAATATGGCGGCCGTTTTATATTTTTACAAAGTTTATTCCAGTATAAGTTATGAATGAAATGATATTTAGATCTTAGTTCGGGCCTATCTTTGTGATTGTATTGAATGCAGTAAAATTCAAGTAATCGTGTATCGATACTTAATAACCATGACCATAAAGAATACGACGTTCAGCCAAAAAAAATCCGGGATACTTTAAAGAACAAGACAAGAGGAATGTGGAACACCTCGTCACGACAAAACCGAAGGTGAGATTGTGTCAAAGGTATTTCCAAGTGTGAACTGTGGAATGCATGTCTCAGTCCTCACTTAGTACACCCATTTTTCATCGAGGATTATTTAGTCCGAAACGTGATGGATGGTGAGCCCTATCGTCGTACGAGTTGGGCATAAATGGACCCACAGCTAAACGTGCCTTTGAAGCACGCTGACCGAACACCAATTATTGTGTACCGCGGGGATCAAACCCACGACCTCTGCGTCAACAAGCGACCACTTTACCACTCGGCCACAGAGGCGACCTTTAAAACAGAACAAACCAGCTCTCAAGCTCAACAAATGAATGCCCTCGTCTCCTAAGAGACAAAATCTCGCTCATGAAACAAAGGGTCGGGCAAAATCGGAAATCAATAACTGGCTCGTATTTGCTTCTCATAATCGTGCCTATAAAGAAACCAGTTTATCTCGAGAACATGATATCAGCACGTAATATAAGAACCTGTTATACGATGAAAAGCCTAAAAGTTACAGCCTTAGAACAGATTATAATAGAGAAGAAACATGGGAGGCGCCAGGCGTTGTTTAGAAACAATCCCCAAGCCATTTACTGGTTAAAATCATTTATTTTTGGATATTTAACTATTTCTTTTCAATACATGTAAGTATAACCAAACAGAACAAATTTGTATTTTAAATTGAAGATCACAGTAGATTTCTAATTTAGCTCCCAAAGAAACGTTAAGAAATCTAGCGACACTAGTTTCGAATTCAATTTCTATTTTGGTCTGTGGTTACAGAAATGTATATTCTGAGAAAACTTTGATGGAAAAACTCCCGAGTTAGTAACGTCAGTAATAAGTTTTGCCAAACAATGCCAAATAGCCTTTACGGAGAGAACACACTTTCATATATTACATCAGTGTTGGCAATAGTTTCGATTTATGTTGCTGTATGAGAGACTATGTTATAATACCAAACCAAAATAAAGACGGTACTTCGGAGGTATGACATTTGCAATCGAAAATAAGAGACCTAACACTTGTTAAAAATAGAAAAGTAAAGGGGCAAAACTTTTAATCAGGACATTAATATATCTTAGAGTTAACGTCGCCAAAAAGGCGGGCAGCGGAAAAAGAAGCGAAGATAAGGTTTACAGCATTTAAATTGAAAAATAAAAAAGAATCTTGGGAATGAGACAAAAACGCAAAAACTACGTTTTCAAGGACACAAACCGCGTCGAAAATGAAAAGCATAACCATATGTTATGTATGACCGTGGATGAGTAATGGAGCACCAGGTAACCCAAAAGTCGTGGGTTCAATTCCAGTGATACCCATTAATTTGTAGTCAGTCAGTTCAGAAGGCACGTTAAGCTGTTGGTCATTTTTCACGAAGGGCTTACCACGTGTGGGATGTAATAACCGTAGTTGAAAAATATTAATAAATGTATATTTTACTCTTTTTGAGCCTTTATTTACAATATTTATATGGAAAAAAATGTATATAATTACAGTTAAACGTCTTACATCTGGTCACTTGGTGACCATTACGGACCTGGACTCAACAGACAACACTGACATACATGACTCATCATACCGACAAACCAGACTGTTCAAAATTTATAGCAATAATAACGACATCACATATTAATCTAAACAGCCACCATCTCTACCATTACCATCACATGAAAATTAAGAAGAGCAGTGATCAGCATTACCGACATCCATTTTTTCCATATAAATATTGTAGTTGAAAAATAGGTGTACCACGTGTAGACTGTGACTTGCATTTCACAGTTCACACTTGGCAACATCTCTGCCACCCCCTCGGGGATTTATGCCCTTACGATATATGTTTTTAATACGCTTTAATCTTTATAATGTTTTGCAATATCACTATTAACAAAGTATAGATAGAGTTGGTGTTGTACTAAGTAAATTTTCATACATATGAACGCAACGTCTGCCGGTCTGTACGTGTCTGTGTGTACGATTGTACCGCCACAAGAAACAGCCCGCACGGATGATATGACCTAGGTTTATTGTGATAGAGACTAGCATATTGACTTCTTTCAGAGAAATGAAAGCTCGTGACGTAGGAGACGTCGCAGCGCGCCATTTCAAAAAGGGATTACTTTTTCCGATGCCATCTATCGATATGTGTGAAATATATCGGATATAAATTTTATATTCTTCCGAACATCACAAAAAGTTCCTTGAAATCACAAAATCACGGCGTCGGTCATGTGCCCTCATGTAACTTGTGTAGCCTATCTTGGTTGTGATAGTGCGGTTGCACAGGTTACATGTTAGATTTCCATTGCAATAGTTGTATTGGATGGTAGCAGGTGGTCTACATCGGAGTTCATCCCGTCTGGCGTCAAGAGCAGCTCTTCGTTTATCCTTGAACTCGAAGATGTTAGTGTTGACTGTATGCAGCCACACCGCTCGATCTTCAGCCTGGACCTCCCATACTGCCCGCCTTGTTTGCGTTTTCCGTTGAGAAGTTCCCAATATAAGATGCGTTTCGCCATTCTTTCCTCTGGCATCCGTCACTCGTGGCCACACAAGCAATATATTTTTAACATATACGCGCAGATATATTTTTTGAAAAAAGTTGTTCAGTATGGTCGGTTGGGTATGTGGTTTCATTAAAAATATATCAGTATATTTACACCTGGCATATTGTATATACCATCGACAAATGGCATCGAAAAAGCTGATCTTTTTTTGAACTAGCGCGCCACGGTGTGGCGTCTCGAACGTCATAATAATCGTCAGTAAAACGAAGATGTATGAGTGTAGGCCGTGACTTATAATTCACAGCTATTAGAACGTGAAAGAAACTACGAAGAGAAGCTTCACCCCAGGACTGCCCTTAAGCTGTAAACGTAGCCGTCTCGATCGTTAATTGACTCAGCACAGCTGAGGCTGAGGACCTAATTAATTACCATACTAAGCGCTTCCAGAGATTAGGGAATATTGGGGACAACGTAAGCCGTAAAATTATGTCAATGTTTGATGAAGTACAGTAGTTATAATTAAACCACAAACAAGATCTCAAATTCCCCTTGCTGTTATAGCCGTTAAAAGTCTAATTTAAAGTGGCTATAAATAACACACCCATAAATACCGTATAAAAAGGTCACCTTTTTCCTAAGAACGGGGTAGTCCACCCATTCATATGAACAACTTTTAATATCGGGCCCACCCAGAAAAATAATCAGCTGTTTTATACACTTTGGTCGAGCGGATATTGAACATATTTTTCAATGCAAGTGCTCGTAAAGTTCTGTTTTATATGCGTCTAATCTGTTGTCAAAGTCATCGAGTGTTTTTTTTTTGGTTCTAATACCTAGTGTGCAGGCAAATGGAACTTAGCTCTAACCAAGTGAAACTATAATTTAAGGGATTTTACAATTTTACGCTGACGTGTATGATGAAATTGAAAGAAAAACTATTACAGCTAAGTAGGCTTTACAAGTTAACGAGTAATAGTCGACTAACATAATTTGGCGACTAACAACCTCTGGCTTGAGTCCTACTCGGACTTGATCGGTTTTATTATTAACGTGATAAAAGCTGTTCGTCCAGACTAGTAAGATCTCTTACTTTCAGCTTTTCAGAGCCTAACATCCAGCCACTACTATAGGTGAGAAGGAAGAAGAAAAAAAGGCATTTATTTTGAGTTATTGAAATAATTCTACACGGTAGCACCACAAAGTTTAATTAGCGCACTACAGCTATATCAAATATTGACTGCTACGACGTAGAGACAACTTAAATGCATGGTGATTGATATTCCAATTAATCCATTTATCAAGAGATATTTTACATACAAAAGTAAAATAAATAAATAAAATAAAAAGATGTTTATTAAAAATCTAAAAATAAGAGATGCCGAACAAATATAGTTAAAATTTCATGCTTTTTTTAAAACTGTTTTTTGATAAATTAGTGTCAAACAACTAAGAAGAGAAAAAAATGAAAAATTAAGTTATGCGAGTTTGAAGGGAATTACGTTAGACACATTATTAATGTAACTTTCTCAATATCTCTTGACCAGTTCTTTATCATTTACATTTCTCAGTTTCATTGAAAAATAAAAAATAAACATGCATTTAATTTTGACTTGAGGTTAAATCCACATTTATAAAAGAATACCTGACTGAATGACTGATCTATCAAGCCTGGACCAAACGGTCAAGAAATCCGTATTCGATTCCAATTTTGAGAAGTTCCCACGGGATCGAGAGAAAAACGATCCATGCGTGCACCGCTACGGGGCGTCCACTACTGTTAGTAGATGTGACATTTATTGATTCAGCAAAATTCATACCGGAGGCTTGGTAAGTGATGAGTATTACGGATCATCACACTTTCTGCTAATTTCGCAAAATTAAATATTGACCTCTCAATTTACGAATTTTACAAAAAGGATCATCGAACTTGATTCTGAGCACTTACCGAGGCTTCAGTATGTATTTGTCTGTATAAATTGATGTCACCTTGTATAGATCGTTTAAAACGCTTTTTACTTGATATTTAGGGTAATAAATTACATGAAAAATATTATCCTAAACTTTTAAAATAAGAATACTAAATCAATACCATATAACACGTGCGGATAAAGAAACCATCT
The DNA here is from genome assembly GCA_910592155.1 of Ypsolopha scabrella. Lineage (NCBI taxonomy): Eukaryota > Metazoa > Arthropoda > Insecta > Lepidoptera > Ypsolophidae > Ypsolopha > Ypsolopha scabrella. The sequence continues at coordinate 6,926,061 of OU342968.1, read as the reverse complement.
ATAAATGGTTGACGGTCTCATGCTATCTCGCTCACATCGTCGCTCTGTCTATACTCGCACAGCATGATACTAAGTACAAAAAAAAATTAGTTTGGATTAGCACTCACGCTGTCTCGAACTACGTATAAACAAAAATAGTTTGGATTAGCATTCACACTGTCTTTGCCTGTAGAAAAAACGCCGAAACATGTTTTAAATTCTTTATTTTTTACAGAAAAACAAGTACAGAATAAAGTAAATGTTCTTAGGATAATGTTAACTATTTAAAAGTTTATTTATTAAAATAAACAGTTGCTAGCAGCACTCTTTAAACTTCCTAAAATATATTCAAAATTAATGAATAAAATATTGTTTGGCTGCCGCTTGACTTCGTTTGCTGATGCTACTCTAAGTACCAGTCGCCATTTATAGATTGTTTCTTTAACCGCACGGGTTATACCAGGAATATACATACAACTCTACATCTGAACACTCAAGGGAATCGTTCTAAACTATTGCCGCGAAACGGTTGTCGTTTCACTCAGTACAGATAAGTTTTTATTGACACAAAATTTCGCCTCTAGTGCCGTTTCACTTGAGAGTTTATGGGCTGAGGCTGTTGTGGGCCTCAAAATGATTTTAAAACGAGTTTTCACGTTCATCGCGATTTTTGGTTATTCAACGCCTTTCACTCCGCGTCTCAAGGGATAGATTGGGGGATGAGAAAATGACAGCGAGTTTCACAATAAATAACCTCCAAATATAAAGCGGTTTGAGAACACGGAGATTCCATTACGGTGTCAGAAACACCAATTTTGAGCTGCTTAATTAATGCTGATTTGATTCTGATCAAACAATCTTGGTTTCATTTGTAACCTTATCAGTTAGGTTACAAATGAAACCATGATTGTTTGATCAGAATCTATAGAACAATTAGAATAATTTCACTAGCAAAATATTGTGAGCCCGCAATCACATAATACATTATTTATATATAAAATCATCGTAAAAGTAAAGAAAGGAGCAACGGAAATATTAATTGCGCTACAATCTTCCGACGACGGCGCACTATAAGTAGCTGTTTTAAAGCAGAAAAAATGCTTTTCCTGCTTCCATATTCTTGTTTCAAGTTTTAATGTATATCTTTAGTTGGGTTCAAAGCTCTCTTACTACTCGTACTACCCTTCTTCATTCAAATTTTATTTTGCAGATGTGACATACTAAGGGCCATTGGCATAGTAAAAACAGAATAGTAGAACAACTCCCGCGCCGTGCGAGGCTTAAATGCCTACTGCTGCAGGGTTGTCAATTTATTTTGCGGCGATGCGACGAAAGGCGCGCGGCCACTAAATACCTATCTGTTTTGTAGCGCGGCGGCGGCGTACGTAAGCGCAGCCGACCCTTGTCACATCGCCAGAAACCGCCTGAGATATGGTCGTTGTGTGCGTGCTGTGGTTCGTACGTGCAGGCTCGCAGTGGCTCGCACACATAAAAGCTGCGCAGGCGACATCTCTGTGAAGATAGCTAACTAGTCTGTTTTTACTATGCCATTGGGACACGCGTACGATTCGCAGATAAACTACTACGATCATTATTATCATCTTCGCTCGAATAAGAAAGGAATGGCCGATTATATTTTATTTTTTAAATTTGATCCTATGAGGTTAGGCAAGGATATTAGCTGTTCAGCCTAATTCACAAGCGGTCATCTGAGAAGACGGCAAAAAATCCAACACCTTATGGAGATTATTGGTTCATAATTGCAAACTAACATTATTAAAAAAAAATTGCGGCTATTTTCGGAGATATTTGCAAAATACTGAATTTTCGTTCGTTTCGTTCAAGGGTTGACTGCAAGCAATGGAACCTACTTTGAAGTTTACTTTTAAATAATAATATTTAATGCCTCAGCAAACAATTTGAAATGAAAATGTTCGGTGGTGGCATTCGAGGATGCATGGCAGAGATACTTTGCCTAGCCTAGAACAGAAGAAATATAATATTAGTCACTGATTGGTTATCTAAACAGTTGCTTAAATACAACTTTTATAATAATTTGGCAGCCTTAGCGCGTGTTTACGTTTAGGCACCGAGCGGCCGTAGGTATTGATTTCAAGGACACCGCCTAGTTAAACTACTGTTGTTACCTATACTGTGGTGTAGTTGTTTATGAGAGGTCAATGAATAAAATAAGATTGATAATCCTCCATACGATGAGATCGCCTTAAAACCCAAAAACCAAAACAAATAACGCCTTAAACTTTGATAAAATATTTTTACATCAATGATACTCGTTTTTCGGGGGGAGTGAGGGTAGACAGTACTGTGGGGAAAGCCAGCCGTGTCCCCCGCGCCCCTACCTAGTTACGGGAGAGATCGGTAGGCATACCGGATATGCATCATCGTGATCTAAACTTGTAAAAGGGAGTAGATTCAATACTTTTAGGTAGAGATCTTCAGTATACATTATTCAGTCACCATACCATAATGAAACGGTAAAAATGAAATTACCGAGCGACCTAGTTCACATATTGTTCAGCTAATCAGTGCTAAGTGAGTTAGACTCCGCTCTCGAGCGCCTATATCTCGTTATGGCACATAACCTTGTTGCTCGAACAATACTCCGATAAACTTGGTAGACATGTTGTCTACTGTAGATGGGTAGGAACCTAGTCCCCGGGTAGGAATAATTAATAGAAAAAAGCCGGACAAGTGCATGTCGGACTCGCGCACCGAGGGCTTCGTTAATGACTATACATTTTTATGATTTAACTAGCTTTTGCCCACGGCTCCGCCCGCGTGTTATTCGGTTTAACGACATGTTTTTTTCCGGGATAAAAAGTATCCATTCTAAATTTCATCCAAATCCGTCCAGCCATTTCAGCGTGAAAGAGTAACAAACATACAAGACCGCGCTAATTAGACACCTGATGTATGAAATAACAAAGCTTTGTCCTACATTACCACAAACGATTACGACCGCGCTAATTAGACACCTGATTTTTCAATGATATTGATCTATCCTACAGGAACCATGCATTTTTCCGGGATAAAAAGTAGCCTATGTGTTAAGTTAGGGTATAAGGCATATCCATTCTAAATTTCATCCAAATCCGTTCAGCCGTTTCAGCGTGAAAGAGTAACAAACATACACACAACCTACACACACACCTACACACACACACACGCACAAACTTTCGCATTTATAATATTAGTAGGATGGGATTACAAAGTATAGTTTTCAGATTTTCCCTATACCTGTACTTCTTCTCTAAATATATAAAAGGCAAACCTGACTGACTCATCTATCAACGCACAGCCGAAACTACTGAACGGATTTCGCTGAAATTTGGCATACAGATAGTTGTAATGACGTAGGCATTCGCTAAGAAAGGATTTTTGAAAATTCGCCCCCCAAAGGGGTGAACCGAACTCCACGCGGACGAAGTCGCGGGCAAAAGCTAGTGTAGTATAAGACGGTATTACTTGCCAAATTTCAAAGTTCGAGGTCAACGGAAACTACCCTATAAATTTGAGAGAGTCGAAATACACGTTTTTAGCGCCATAAACGGCCGTATCTTTTTTAAGTTAACTTAGAAGTTTGACTTTTTTACAACTTTATGAGACTGTAGCTGTAGACCTTAGTATATTATGGTTTTAATTTCAACTCGATACTACGAGGACGCGTTCCCGAGACGGACTGATAGACAGACCAACAACAAAGTGATTTTATAAGGCTCCGTTTTTTCCCCTTGAGGTGCGGAACTTTTAGTATTGGCTAGATAGCAATAGACCTGAGTATATGGTTTTAATTTCAACTCTGTACCTCCATGCGTTCCCGAGATAAAGGGTCTTGACAGACAGACGGACGGACGGACGGAAAACAAAGTGATCCTATAAGGGCTCCGTTTTTTTCTCTTGAGGTACGGAGCCCTAAAAATGAAATGGATGTCAGTCCTACTTTTGGTAAGACGTAGCAAGCGCTACGACTTCGTAGTTACCTGCTCTGTAGCTCCGCTACGCCGTAGTATGGTAGTATAATATACTTCCTACAAAGCGCTACGACTTTGTAGTAACCTGCTCTGATAAAATAACCATTAAGCCGAAACCTATCGATAATTGAGAGTAACTAACACGCGAGCGAAGCCGAAGGCAAAAGCTAGTACTTAATAAAATACCATGAATAAGATAAAATAAACATACACTTTATGTTTTTAGTTCTGCACATTGAAAATCACCTATGATATTGATATAGGCAAATTGACAGAAAAACGGGAACAATAAAGAGTTCCGTAATTAATGAAACGACACGAAATTCACCACAATGCCTCATACTGAAGAAGTAGATAACAGACGAATGACTGCTACTACAAAAACGCCAACAACCAGTTCCTCGGTAATTTTTTCGCTTCGAGTTATTGAGATAGTTGCTCCCTAGCTCAAGATCCGTTATAAAAGTGTTAACTTCATCAAAATTTAACCAACTTCGTCGTTTAATGTAGAAAAAGTTGACTTGTAAAGATTTTTTAACGATTTTTGGTAGTATTTCCGCAGGGCTATGGAACGTACAACCTTATTAAACAATCAGGTATGGTGATGCCATAGAGTTTGCGGTCGGGATCAATTAATTTGCTCTCCCAAGATTTTAGCATAAGCAGAATTTGGCTCAGTTGAATGTATTGTATTTATGGCATCACATTATTCTGTTAGTGTGTTAAAGGGGCATGAGGAACGTACAGTTGAATTTTTTGTGAGGTATCCGCCACGTTCTCATATGTCGTTACTTAATAAATTATTAATATGCAGTATTATTATTTTACTTATTCAGTTACTAACTTTGTTCGCGTGGCTTTCAGATATAAATTCGAATCAGACTTCCCATAGATTTATATAATAGCCTTTGGCGTTTGCGTCTATTCAATCTTTGCCCCGTTTTCAGCTTTGGCGTTATTTTATGAACACCCCTTATAGTCTATGTGTTGACCAGGGTAACTACGATGATAATAAAGAAAACCGCATGCAAATCCGTGGAGTGGTTCTCGAGTTATAAAGCCGTTTATTCAATCTTTGCCCCGTTTTCGGCTTGGGCGTTATTTTATGAACACCCCTTGTGGTCTATGTGTTGACCAGGGTAACTAAGATGATAATAAAAAAAACCGCATCCAAATCCGTTAAGTGGTTCTCGAGTTAAAACGGAACATACAGACAGACAAAAATTCAAAAAATTGTTGTTTCGGTCTCAGTACAGTACCAATAACCCATTTAATTTAAAATTTCGCGAAAATATTTAATGTACAGATATGTACCTGAGTCAACCACATAATCCTTACTGAATAAAAAGTATATAATCATTGTTATTAATCTAATAATCATCGACATAGACTGAAGGGTGGATATGTCACTTTGTCAACAGACCGTACGAGTATGTTTATCGAAATAGAGCTTTTAAAATCTCTAATTTTTCATTAAATCATGTAAGTAATAGCTGTATTTTTTTCAAGTATGACAGTAATCTGCTCCTCTTGATTACCCATTGAACATGATTCGTTAAAAGTACTTTGTTTGCGTTTTAAGGGTTTCCACAATGCTTTTTCTATCCTGCTTTAACGCTTTTGTTTTTTAATTGTCTATCCTCCTCTAATCAATTGACATGCAGGCAATACTTCAGTTATTTTGAAATTGTGGCTATTAGGACATTAAACATATTTTTTATGTAATAAAAATCTACATTATGACATTAATTTATACAGCCAAATTAATACTAACTAAGTATAACACGACCTACGAAAATTGTATCTTTTAGTAGTATTGGCTCAGAGCTGCGCTTGCGTTTGCAGGGAAAACAAGGATATTTTTTAAGTGCTAAACATTCAGACCTGCTTTATTTTAAGATAAGATCTTATACACAAAGTTTTATGATCTGATTTAAAGTATTTATTTAATACTAGCTTTTGCCCGCGGCTCCGCCGAATCCTACCGAATAGGTTTAACGACATGCTTTTTTCCGGGATAAAAAGTAGCCTATGTGTGAAGTTAGGGTTTAAGCTATGTCCATTCTAAATTTCATCCAAATCCGTTGGATGAAAAATTGATTTGGATGAAATTTAGAATGGACATAGCTTATACCCTAACTTCACACATAGGCTACTTTTTATCCCGGAAAAAAGCATGTCGTTAAACCTATTCGGTAGGATTCGGCGGAGCCGCGGGCAAAAGCTAGTATTAAATAAATACTTTAAATCATATCATATAACTTTGTGTATAAGATCTTATCTTAAAATAAAGCAGATCTGAATACACTATGGCCCAGTTTAAGAACTAAGAAAATCTCATTTAGAGTCTATTACACTTTACATTAATTCGCACGATCCTACGTTACATCAACGACATCAACACTACTGCAACAATCACTCATAAATATAAAATATATAGTAAAGTTGAGGAATATCGTGCGTACTTAATGTGACAAAAACGTAATTCCATTAAATATTTTCAAAGGAAAAAAAGTCTAAATTTCATTCAAACCGAACAATAAACCGGCCGTACGGTCCGAAATAGAATTACATCGCTGAAAGCCATGAATGATTTCAAGTGTGAGCGAGGACTGGTCCGTAATTTGTGAGCTAGCAAACGATGTGAAAGATAGCTCATGATTCGGACCGCTTTATGAAATATACCTCATAACCTCTTTATTTAACACAGAATACAATACGTAATATATTTTTTATCGACTCCACAAACCCAAAAACACATTCACAAATATAAATTCATCAATTTCGAGATGTTCCACAAGACATTTCAAAATTTTGTCTGAAATTATGGAGTGAAAGTCATTTTTGAAATTTCTTTCCGTTCAACGCTTGCATCGCCTCACCTCCGACGCGTGAGCCACAAAAGTCATACGAATGAATGAAGACATTTGCTTCACTCATGCATTATTTGCCATTCATCTCATTCATTTGTAATCGATTTTAGCCGCGAAAAAATTTTTGTGACGTTTATGACCTAGTGCAGTGTCTGTGAGAGTAGCACAAATTTGGTTTAAGCGTTTTCTATTCGGAAATTTTGATGTCAAAGATGCACCTCGCTCTGGGCGCCCTGTTACGGATTAAATGGTTGCCATTTTTGAAAAAGTGGAGCAAGATCGGCATATCAGTAGTTACGATGTAGCTGAAGAACTGGGGATTGACCACAAAACAGTTTAGGCGCATTTAAATAAAGCTGGGTACACAAAAAAGCTCGATATTTGGGTGCCTCATGAGCTCACTGAAAGAAACTTAATGAACCGTGTACTCATTTGTGATTCTTTATTACGACGTAATGAAACCGAACCATTTTTGAAAAACCTGATAACTGGTGATGAAAAGTGGATCACGTACGACAAGAACGTGCGAAAAAGGTCGTGGTCAAAGGCTGGACAGGCTTCACAGACTCTGGCGAAACCCGGGCTATCTTGCAACAAGGTAATGCTGTGTGTATGGTGGGATTGGAAGGGCATTATTCATTATGAGCTGTTACCGCCAAGCAGGACCATCGATTCTGAACTCTACTGCGAACAACTGATGAGATTAAAGCAAGAAGTTGAGAGAAAGCGGCCGGAATTAGTCAACAGAAGGGGTGTGGTTTTTCATAATGATAACGCTAGACCTCACATATCTCTAGCCACTCAGCAAAAATTAAGAGAGTTTGGCTGAGACGTATTTATTTTCAGGTAATGAGCACAGCTTAGTACGTTCTCTTTTTCGAAGCCCAAGAAACAAATAAACTTTTATTTTTTTTGCCATGGAAAGTCAATAAAGATACTCAGCAATAATTTGAACCTACACAAAGCCTACATGAGCTCTAGGTGTGCTGGTACACACTGGGACAGAAAGGGCACTAATCACGAGCAGCTTTGTTGATGAGCTAATGAAAATATTTTAAAATAAAAGCTCTATTGAAAGTCATGGAGGCTTTTCAGAGTTAATATTACAACGCTCATATATCGTGAATCTTGAATAATCGTTATGCATATATCTGGTTTACTCCACTTCTGCCTTTCGCACAGAAACAGTACATTGCATATTATTATGTATTATTTTAGTATTATTTTGTTGCTTATGAGGTGAAATATGCTGTACTATTTAAAATTTAAGACCTTATGTATCTACCGTATTTAAAACGAAATAAACTTCTTATATTATATTTATAGTGGTTTTGCATGTTCATTTACAAAATAATGCATAATATAACAGAAGTCTAATTAAGATTACATAATGAAGAGAAAGTCACTTATACTAAACAAAAAAAAACATGTAACATATCATGTTTCCTGACCAGAAATTAATAACTATGACACTGATGTAAACAATATGTAATTATTATAAGATCTAATTATAATTATTCCTTTGAAAACACCATAAAGGCGAAATCGTTTAGGAAATGCTTTTTTTTTTTTAATAGTTCAAGTGATTTTCTGTTCATTATTGTACCATTTCACCCACTACCAACTATCACCAATGTCAACATTCATCATAAATAAATTGTCTTCCGTCGCAACTACCTTAAGCGTAGGGTACATTTATCTCGAAAAGTGCTTTAGTTCATGTCAGTAAAGTCAAATACCTAGAGATAGAGCAATAAAAATAGTTGGGCAAGGGTGGAACAAGCCATCTGTGCACAGCATACTCGCATATTCGCATAGACCTAAACAATAGCCCTGTTGTTGGAATCAGTACAATGGGAGATACAAACAGACAACCGCAGCTTTGCGGGTGACGTGACCCGTTGTGACATGACAATTGATGTCATTTTCGTTCGCTATAGGCTTGTGTGTATTGCTATTTACAAGCCGAAAAAGAGAAATATTAGAGGGAATAGTCAGTTTTGCAGTTGCATGCAACTGCCTATATCGTCCTAACAGGGCTAGCTGAAAATCAGCACTCACGGCATTTCGCTGAGTGTGACTGAGCGGCGTCTTTTTCATATAAATTGCTAATATTTTGACAAACAACCGTTTTAGATTTTTTTTTTTTTTACTTTCTGTTTAACTTATTAGGATACCGAAAAAAAAATACAGTTAGGTCACTTTTGACTATATTATAATTCATTGCCTGCCTGCCTACCTACCCCTCTGGGAGACCTGCGTGAGTATTATGTAATATAGTGTAATCAATTCACGCGATAAAATGTAAGTAAAGCACTTAGTTCATAAAAGCCATTCGAATCTACAAAATGTTTCACGCTATTATGATCAAGCTATTGAAGCTATACAAAGATTGCATATCAATTGAAAGGACGCTTCAAAAACAATAATTTTCTCATTTACCTTTGTTTGTAGAAAGGCCTTTAAAAAAGTGAAAGAAAAACAGCCTATTCATCGTATAAAAATAATTGTTTTTCACAAAAGAAAAGTTGGTTTTGTGTGGATAAAACAACAAAGAGTTGGAGCAGAAATTATCATTTCCATTTGAACTGTCGTGGACTAAATGTAGAGCTTTTGAATTAGATCTCGGTTTCGTTCGTAATTGGGAGGTCACTAAGTCAGGAGCTATTGTTTGGAGAAAACCGATAACCCTCCCACAGCAGCTTTAATCTAATACTGATTCGGAATTGGTATATTTGTGACTTCCATCGATTGCATACCCAGGAGTTACCCAATAAAAGGCGATATAGGTAGTAAAAATGAGATTTTAAAACATTAGAGCTACCGTACTACAATAGAAAAGAAAAACCGGTTATAAATAAGGCCTTTTCAAGTAGTCCGTCCAAACTGATAAAGTAAAAATAACAATAATAGCTGCAAAAACCAATTATCTAAAACATCAAACAAAGTTTTTTTAAACCGCTCTCGTGTGAATTTATATTTAATATTATTTACTAATAACAGTCACCCAACCTTTTCTTGATGCACCGCACTACCTGGACGCGAACTTTTTATGATATCTCGTTCGTTGTGCGATGGACTTATTGAGCCTTAAGACTTAGTGTTTGAAGATGTGTTGAAAGAAGCCGGTCGCTAAGATGTATAAATAAATACTGTGGAGCTATAGTATAGTAGAAGAACAGACGAAATAAAAGTACTACAGAAGAACCACTCTTCAAAGACACATTGCCCCATAGACATAGGATTCGCTGTATCTATGCATTGCCCACAACATTTTAGGTGTTAGGTATTTAAAGGCAACATAGAAACTCTTGTTTGGATTTGGGCGAGTATGTTTCTTTGGAAACTTTGTTCAGTATGATAAGTAGAATATGCGGTTTCGTTAAAAGATACTACTATTTCACCCGGTATTTTGAACAAATAATGTTACCAGATAGAGCGCCATGTTCAAATGTGTTTTATCAAACCTTATAATGAGGAATTGGAGCTTAGGGTACAGAAATACATACCTGCCAAAAGGAGAGCTTCTCACAATAATTTCGATGTCATTATCGTCTCGACATTAACCCTCAAGGTGGTGTTAGAGGTGTTCTCAAGTGTGAACTGTGAAATGCAAGTCACAGTCCACTCTTGGTGTACCCCCTTTTCACCAACGAGTATTACGTCAAAAACATCATATCGCCGTACTTCGGGCACAAATGGACCAACAGCTTAACGTGCCTTCCGAAGCACGTAGACCGAACACAAATTAAAGCCGCACCGCAGAGACTGAACCCACGGCCTCCGACTTAGCAACCGAGTGCTCTACTCGGCAACTTACTATGCAAATATGAATACATATAACCTTGTCCTAGAGAAAAATCATTTTATTAAGTGTTCGCCGAAACTTGGCAAGACGTACAATTTCAAAAGGATGTTCACATTTTGCATCGCGAAATTCTATGTCAAATGTCTTGAAACCGGTACGAATTCTTCTTTACGTATCTACATTCAACAAGGACAATTCTTGTAAATTCTACCACAGATATTGCATTTGACTTTTCATTCAATGACAACACGATTTGCGCTTCATTTTATCTCCGTGTGTGTCAATGTAAGTTATGTATTTTTAAATATCGATAGGCAGAGGGTCTTCATTTAATATGATCCTGACACTTGTGCTTCTTACATATTCATCAATCGACCTATAACGCGTGTTTTTACAATCTCTTACACAGCTCTACAAAAAATAAGTTTTGTTTTGTTGCCCTGGATATCATCGCAAGTTTTTACGTTTTCAAGTGCCCAGATTACGAATATATTCATGAAAGTTCTCAATGTGCTCGTATTTTCATGATTTTTGCATATCTTATATTTTGAACAATTTTACTGCTGGTCTTTGAAAAGAGATTGTTCCTCGAAAAATTATAAAAGAAAAGCTCATAAAAGGCGTTTTATGGAAATATAAAATATATTTTCGACATTTTCCTCTTTATTTACTTCGATGTATCCTAATTTCTCAAAATATTACTGACATTACAAATATATCTGTTATTTTATTTCTCGTTTTTTGATTTTTGTAATGTAAAATGAAAATAAAGATTTAAAAAAAAATCAGAGCAAATCTAACAAAATCATTGATAGTTTCATGAATTGTGTGCATAAATGGACCCAAAATCATTTTCATATCTGGGGCAACAAAACCACTGTAGACCAGTGTTATCTACAGATTGTACTTCGTTCGCCAATCTTCTTTTATCCAACATTTCTATATACTAACTAGAGGACGCCCGCGACTTGGTCTGCATGGATTTGGGATTAAAACAGCCTGTTGGGAATTCATTTTCAATACAAAAGGTTATACACCATTTCACCCCCCTAACGAGTGAAATAAAAAAATCCATTCTTAGTATAGCTCTACACCTTTTAGGAGCCATTACACAAAACTACGCTTTTTGTATGACGTACCTTTGTTTTTTTTTTAAGTTATGTCAATTTTGTATTTTGGTCTAATTGAATGAAAGGATTGTCAATAAAACTGCAGAATTCGATTGGTTAAATATCATAGTTAATGTGGCCTAAGTTAGAATAAAAATAAATATATGTGGAATAAAAGTACAAGAATTTGTGTATAATTTATTATAGTTAATGTAATTAATTGAATAATAAATATTCTGGTACATTATGTGATTATGTGTAAACAAATTTTGATGTCTGATGATTGGTAACTTTTTCAGCAAAGTTATTCAATGAATTTGAATGAAGCCATTTGAAGTTAACTATGTTATTATTTTTCGTAAACAAGGTGTGGGAGAATTATCGCTCAAAAAAAAGTAGTAGGTATTTGCTAATGTATACTCCATCAGTCAATTGAAATGATAACTGCATAATAGAAGTTAATGTAATTTTTAATAAAATATGTTTATTCTTGTGTAATTTTAAGGGATTTGTGGGGTTTTTGAAATAAATGATTCAACTGTCATTAATAAAGATTGGTCAATGTTTAATAAGTATAAAACTCTTTCATATGATGGTAAAGAAGACGCTGGAAATTTTTGATTACGCGCATGAAATTGTGAAATAGCTCTTAAGGAATATAATTATGTTCCAAATTTCATGTTTCTATCCCTAGGGGGTTATACCAGGCAAGTATTGCGAAAAAAAGTTTTTATATATGGCTGGGAGACTGGCCAGTTATAATGTTTTTCAAAAATACGATTATTTATAAGCAAAAATAGGTATGTTCTAATTTCAAAATTTCCCTCCACATTTTTTGCGAGCTAATTCAAAATATTGTGTCTCGCTGAAATATGGATCTGCACCGGGAACATTTTAGAGCTATGATTTTTTACGATTTCAAGTGTCGCCTGAAACCGGATGAATCGTACGATAGACTTCAAATGGCATTCATGGATGAAGGCCCTTCTAAGGCAACCGTGTATCGTTGGTATAACGAATTCAAGCGCGGTCGACCAACTTTGGGGGATGAAGAAAGAAGCGGTCGCCCTTTGACGGCTGTTACCGAAGAAAACGTGCGGGCAGTAAAAAATTCAAATGGCATTCATGGATGAAGGCCCTTCTAAGGCAACCGTGTATCGTTGGTATAACGAATTCAAGGGCAGTCGACCAACTTTGGGAGATGAAGAAAGAAGCGGTCGCCCTTTGACCGCTGTTACCGAAGGAAACGTGCTGGCAGCAAAAAATTTAATCCAAGACAATAGGCGAATTACATATCAAGAGATTTAACACATATTGAAGATTGGATCGGGAAGCGTTCACGAGATTCTACACAGCCATCTTCGCGTGAGGAGGATAGTATCACGCTGGGTGCCGCACAACCTCACCGATGCTCAGAAGCAGGCCCGGGTGGAATGGTGCCGTGATATGCTAAACAAATTTGAAGCAGGCTCGTCTCGGCGTGTTTACGACATCGTTACAGGTGATGAGTCCTGGATTTATCAATACGACACAGAAACCGAGCGCCAGTCGACTCTTTGGGTGTTTCAAAATGAACCAACGCCTACCAAAGTGAATCGATCTAGAAGCGGGGGGAAAGTTTTTGATCGCTAGCTTTTTTAATTTGAGTGGCCACTTGGTATCAATTCCCTTACAGGATCAAAGAAGCATCAATACCGAATGGTATACTACTATATATTTGCCAGAAGTTTTCTCTGTTGTTAGCAACAAGCGACCACGCACAGCGCACTCAAAACGAGGGACTTCCTGGACAGCACGCCACTCAAACTTCTGGGTCACCCTCCTTACAGCCCTCATATATTACCGTGTGACTTCTTTTTATTTCCAAAAATAAAAAATCTGCTCAAAGGAATACAATTTTCGTCGCCGGAAGATGCGCTGGCTGCGTTCGAGCAGGCTGTAAACGAGGTGCCTGCGACGGACTGGAAAAAGTGTTTTGAAAACTGGTTTAGACGCATGAAACTTTGTACAGAGGCTGGTGGAGAGTACTCTGAAAAGATTATAAAATAAAAAATGTACCTGTAGAAAATTTTTTTTTAGTTTCTCAAAACTTTCTGAGTGTCCACGTATGTTGTGCGTTGTCTGTCTGTCAGTCGGTCAGCCAGACACGTAACTGTTTTATATACATAAAAATATGTATAGTAGATGTCACCGAAGATCTCTCTTTCTAAGGCTATTGTTTTTTTAGGCCGTTACATTTTCTTAGATGAGGAAAGTGAAAATTCGCGTCGTTTTATTAATATCCTTATTTTTAAAAATGGTTTTTGCTATTTTCATGAAATCATAGCTTCTCATTGGAAAACTCTAATGAAGTACCTACCTACAGCCTGAAAGAAAAGTGCAAAATTCAAAGCTCTTGTACTGGTACATAGACAAGTGCCATGTCTAACGTACATGTGAGAACTTTAGCCTGCAAGACATTGTAACTGATTTAAAACACGTATTACTTTCCACTTTGTTTCGAAAAGTTTTTGAAATATTCCAATATGAAAATCTTTCTAAGAGAATATTCGGATACTTGAAACACAAACAAAGTTGTTTTTATAAAAACCGGTCAAGGGCGAGTTGAACTCGTGCACAAAGGGTTCGGAACCCTGAAACTAACAAAAATAAATTCCATTGCATCATCAAGGCAACAAAAAACAAGATGCTAAAACAGTAGCGTCTGACAAACAATTTCAGCACCTAATGTACATGGAACTCTAATTTGTATTCATTGTTTTACTTATACCATAGAGCATGTTCTACAATCCGACCAAATCTGAACTTGTATATACTTCATAAGATAGAGCTGCGACAAAAAAACGGTAAATAAATGCAAAAAACCTGACAAGTGCGAGTCGGACTCGCCCACCGAGGGCTCCGTTAAAGACTATATGTTTTATTTTTTGTTTGATAAACACTTGTACTTGTCCACTTATTTATATTAATTTCCCTTACCGGTTTCGCTGTTAAAGCATTATCAAACCTTTGTTGGCACTTGGTGGAACTTTTGAAACATTTTTTGTTTGATAAACACTTGTACTTGTCCACTTATTTACCTAGTCGGTTCTTAAATACTGTCACTGGCCATTTATTTTAAAAATTGAGCACATAGAAAAAAAAATGAAATGGCGTTCGATTTTCAAGTATTTTTTGATTAATAATCTGCCAAATCACAATTACATTCATTCATTTTTTACGATGGAGTGGACTCGCAAAGAGGACCGAGTAGCAGTAATTGCATTGCATCGTTGCGGCCATCCACCGAAGACGATATTCAAGTTGCTTCAAAAATTAAAAATCACTAAGAGGTTCGTGTACCGTACCATCAAGAGGCACAATGAAACCTCTAGTGTCGATGACGAGAAAAGAACTATCAGACCTTGTTACGTTAGGACTCCAGGGGTCATCAAAGCAATCAAGGCGCGTATTGCAAGAAATCCCGTCCGCAAGCAGAAACTGGTGGCTTTGGAGATGGGATTAACCAGAAGTACCGTAAAAAAAGTACTCAATGAAGACCTGGGACTACGAGCTTACCGAAAAAAGAGTGGACATCTTCTGAACGCGCGTCTGATAGCTATGAGAGCCAAAAAATGCAAAGTTTTGCTAAAGCGGTACGCAAGAAACAGACACCGCGATATCCTGTTTACAGACGAGATAATTTTTAATATCGAAGAGAAGTACAACAAACAAAATGACAGGGTGTACGCTACCAGCTCTGCGGCCGCTGGAAATGCCATTCCTAGAGTGCAGCACGGCCATCATCCATCATCAGTCATGATTTGGTTGGGAGTGTCCTACTATGGCCCTACTAAAGTGCATTTTTGTGAAAAAGGTGTCAAAACCAGTGCAAAAGTGTACCAAGACACGGTTTTAGATCGCATAGTAAAAGATCTGCCCCAGACACTCTTTGGAGGACGGCCATTTGTGTTTCAACAGGACTCCGCACCTGCTCATAAGGCCAAAACAACTCAGGAGTGGTTCGAGCGCCAGAATATCGAGCTAATAAGGCATTAAGATTGGCCCTTATCTAGCCCTGACCTCAATCCACTGGATTACAAAATTTGGCAGGAATTGGGGGAGAAGGTCTGTTCTAAACCTCACAAAAATTTGAGTAGCCTAAAGTCATCATTGATTAAAGCAGTGGCCGATATCGACATGAATATGGTCCGTGCTGCTATTGATGATTGGCCGCGAAGATTGAAGGCTTGTGTGAAAAATGGTGGAAATCATTTTGAATAAATTTTGTGTTTAATGTAAGCTAATTAAATTACCTTTTCTTAAAAAAAACTTTTTTTGAATATCATAACTAGTTTTCATTTTATAGCCAATTTTGTTTGTGACAGAATTTAAGCACCGACTAGGTATATAAATTTCCCTTACCGGTTTCGCTGTTAAAGCATCATCAAAGGTTTGATAATCAAATCAAAGGTTTGATAATGCTTTAACAGCGAAACCGGTAAGGGAAATTAATATAAATAAGTGGACAAGTACAAGTGTTTATCAAACAAAAAATGTTTCAAAAGTTCCACCAAGTGCCAACAAAGGTTTGATAATGCTACAAGTATTTATCAAACAAAAAATGTTTCAAAAGTTCCACCAAGTGCCAACAATCACGAGCATCAACACTATATGTTTTATGATTTATTACATGTAGAGTTTTCAGATTTTTGCCTATACTTGTAGTATAAGACGGTATTACTTCCCAAATTTCATAGTTCTAGGTCAACGGGAAATACCCTATAAATTTTGATTCCCTTGAGAGTGTCGAAATGTACGTTTTTTGCGGCATAAACGGCCGTATCTTTTTTCACATTAACTTGGAAGTTTGATTTTTTCACAGCTTCAAGGGACTGTAGACTTGAGTATATGGTTTTAATTTCAACTCGATACCTCCATGCGTTCCCGAGATAAAGGGTCTTGACAGACAGACGGACGAACAGAAAGACAGACGGACAACAAAGAAATCCTATAAGGGCTCCGTTTTTTTCTATTGATGTACGGGGCCCTAAAATTACGAGGTTGCTTGTATGAGGTTTGTTTTAAAATTTTCGTTTTAATTATTTGACAAGAGGTCATAGTTATAGTTATACGAATTCTAAGAAAATTTCCATTTGCTAAGACGGACAGACAGCGTAGACTTAGTAACAGGGTCCCGTTTAACACACCTGGTTTGGGTACGGAAATGTAAAAACAGAAGTAGGTTCCTCATTATTTTGTTATTTATGTTGTTACCTTAAAAAAAAGCTTATTGACCGAATACCACTAAATATTTTCTTAAATTTAAACATTTAAATTATCGCATGGCAGAAAAGGAAAGTAAAACGTTATAATTTTAGGCCAAAAGAAACACTTAAAAACACTTTCACCCAACTATTTATCATTCTAAATTTAAAGAAAATTACGATCCATAAAAGCGCGACGTAAAAAAGTGAAATTTTATGAAATAGCTTTCCAAAATTTTTCAAAAAATTGTCCTAAGTAACTTGCGGGTCACCTGAAACCAGTATTATTAACAAACCTCTATTCAGAGGTACGAAACTTTTTCTTTTTCAGAGAAAACTAAGCAGAAAGAAACAAACGTTGACGCCAAATGTCGTATGAAATACGAGTCTCATTATACCTTTCATTAGGGTTCTGCGAGAACAGTTTATTTTCCACTAGCTATTTTCCTGCTGTTACTTTTTTTCTTTTCACATTCTCGTGTATAGCATTCCGTCTGGTACGGAAATTTAACTTGCAGGTCCTTTTATTTGCAGCATATTTAAGGTAGCTGAACGACCAATTTATGATTGTTCTTGTTATTTTTGCATTTACAGAATTTTTGCTATAAATGCGGTAAGGAGGCAATAGCTTACGAGGTCGATTTGAAACACGAGCGATAAGCGAGTGTTTTAAACGTTACGAGTAAGTTATTGCCCTTACCCACGTGTATCTAAATCGTTTTTCAATGCATAGTGTGAGTAAATAATTGAAACGTAATTAAATAAACAAACAATCAATAAATACTCCAAACGAACTTTAGGCGGGCATTCTAGTTCTTTTTCTTTGCACGCAAGTTGCCAACTTGACGAAAATAAGCGGCTTTCAGTTTGATGCGTTCATAACTCATTTCTGTGAAGTCTATCTAAGGAACACAAGAAAAGACTGACAACTTTTTTTCAGTATTAAAAATAAAAGTAAAATAAAACACTAGTGTGGTAAAGTTGATAACAGTTTTGAAGCATATAAAATAGATCATTACGAGCACTAGCATTGAAAAGTAATTTAAATATAGGGAGCTTTAACTGCTTGATTGTACCTTAAAATACGTTGATGGTTAACGGTAGATGCTAACTTAGATATCAGCTAAAAGGGGATAGAAATTCCCACGGGATCGAGAAAAACGGGATCCACGCGCACAACGCTGCTGGCATCCGCTTGCTTCGTATATTCATTTGTATTTTGTATTGACATCACACAAAAAACCGGACACAATTATTGAAACAAAAACCGAAAATACAAAGCGCGTGTGGAAAAATTACTATTTAACAGAGCGGTTTTCTCGTACAAAATTTCCAACTTTATACAAAATATATTCCTTTCAGCAAAAATGTAGCTACAATACCGAATCCTCAACTTTTCCTGATATAAAAAATTCTGCCAAGTGCAACTGGATCCCATGCAGCGAGGGATGTGTTCTATCTAATATATATGTATGTCGCAGTAAGATAGTTATTATTATTATATATTATACTAATAAGTAATATTAAGTATGGCATACTTAACCTTCCAATATAACCTACCAGCTCACATCTGCTCTAAAGGATTTTCGAAAAACTAGTTTGGCCTGTAACATATACAAATACTATGCACATACATTTCCAAAAAAATATTTGTGTATTCTCAACCGCAAGGATTTGAACCTAAATATAGAGAGTCTTGTATCCTAAAGTCTGAGCTAACACTTAGAATATAATGCTATAACAGCGAAACCGGTAAGGGAAATAATATAAATAAGTGGACAAGTACAAGTGTTTTTCAATCAAAAAAAAAATATATATAAATAACTTAGAGTATACCTTCTCAAATTACGTTTGTATTTTATTCTGCTGTGTTTTTCTGTGTAAGAGCCTGAGTTATTGCAAATAGAAGAAGCTTTTCTTCCAAAAAAACAGTAAAAGCATTAGTTCAGGAAAACGTGTTCGGATAAACCTATAATGTATATACTTTGTTACGGTTTCATACGTTAAAATATATCGATTGACTAGAGGAAATTTCTTTAAGGATGCCACAAGGATCCCATACGAGAGACCCACTCTCGATCTGTCATTGTGTTCAGTATTTTATTTAGATTTTATGTGCAATAAAGTGTTTATTTATTTATTCATTCACGGTTAAAGGTAGAGAGGAACGAATAATTAATCATTTTGTGTTAAAATCATACGAGGTACGCACAAGCGACCCACAAAAAATTACCCTCGCCGAAATTGCTTCTGAACAAACGTACTTCTAGTCCAGTGTCATTCAATGAGTTTATAATATATAGGTAGACTCATATAAACATTTTGATGTTACTATACCGGCGGGTGTACATAGACTACTACCATTAAATGAAACCACATATTCTACTGGCCCTACTGAACCACTTTTCCCAAGACTCATACCCACGGCCACCCTTAGTTTGGGAAATAATTGAGTTCCAAACAAAAATACGTGAACCCTAACGCACCGACATACGGGCGAGTTTCGAGAGAGCTTCGTCCGTGAAACAGCTGTTCCGGCGCAACGTTCTAAAATAGACCTTCCTCCTACGAGATATAGTCTTTCAGTTACAGTTGAATATCTTTTTCTCTGAAGATTTTCGCGGGTTTTTTTCGAATAGTTGTTCACTATTATCACTAGAGTATGTGGTTTTATTTAATGGTCGCACTCTATTTACAACCTGTATACATGGATGAACAATACTAGCTGTATATACTCGTATATTCAGAGCAATGTCGCGTAGTTGCAGTATCTAAGAGGCAGCCGGATGGCTCACGGTATTTGAGCTCCGAAGTGTGGTGGAACAGCCTTGTGCAACCTGAACTGAGACAACTTGACCTGGGATGGAAAAGGGGAGAGGGGTGGGATAAAAGCAGCCGATTAAAACAGCGGTTGCCTGAAAGTGTGTACGCTGTTTATATAATGAAATTTTAATGCCATCCCTCCTGGTGCGACCGGCGCCCTGTATGAGAAAGAAGAAAAATAAATAAAAAGTTGTCAGGCAGCCGCTCGAAAATTGATATGCTTGTTCTTCAACACAGATACTGGAAACGAATTGAATTTTTCGAGCGGTGGACGAGAACTTAGGAAAAATGCAGTTGAAACCATTGAAATCAGGTGACATTTGTTTTTTGAGTCTTAAATATTGTGAAAAACGATATGCACAAATGCCATCCCTCTCCCATGAAATTTCATCCCCCTGTGGCCATCCCTTTTTATAATATAAAAAAAAACAGTTGCGTACTTTCTGACCAGGTGGTGAAGCTGGCGCCAGGCTCGACTATGGAGGTACCCACCATCTTACTCGCAAACCCTCCCGAAGTTATTTAAGAGTGAGAGTAAAGGACAGCTCTCAAACAGGCACAACTATATTTCGCGACATGATACTGACATGTATGTACTCGCCACGTCGCGTACTATTAGGTGCCCACTATTGCCTGGGACCGACTGATGGTGATATATTCATACCCAAATGCAGCGGCACGGCGTCACAGGTGCGAGGGTTTCGACTCCGCGCTTACCAACCTACCCAGCGTGTGTGAGTATGGGCATTTCTCCCAGGAGAACCACAAAGAGTGGCGAAATCTAGAACAGACCTATGTCCAGCAATGGACGAAACAGGCTGATGGGTGGATACTTTCAGATATAAAGGAAGGAACATGATTTTTACAATTATTGTGTCCAGGAAATCTGAATAACTGTCCAGGAAATTCGTATGAAAATCCATCACATACCATATGTTCACAGAGTACATTTCGTATGTTTTCTTTTTAAAACTACCAGTGTTTATATTTTTAACAGACTAAGGAGTTTGGCGATCATAAGGTTTTAAGCGGCCAATTAACAAAGAAAAATAAAATAAATTACAATTTCATGTTTAGAATGTAGCAATGTTTGCTATATTTTATAACTACAATAACAATAGTACATTACTGCTAAGACCAGGAATTGAGCAATCCTGGACGAGTAAGTTAAAAGTCCGAGCCCGTAGGGCGAGAAGTTTTATATACGAGGTCATGATAGCTAATTAATGGTCGAACAAAGTATAGTGCTTTTCTCAGAAATGAAATGAGACATTTTCATGTTTTTCATGATAATGAGTAATAACAAATAAAATAAACTTACTCGGTAATATTAAAAGTTACTTGCTCATATTGGAGCCATTAGTCATGTATATTGTTATTGATTTCTTCAGCAATGCATTAGTGGAGTACAATCTATATTAGAGCCCTCTTCTGAATTCATTTTGTAATTTATTTGTACAAAACACTTTCAAAACAACATGAATGTCCGCTTTTACGCAACTTTTTTTTATTATTGCCAGCTGGGCAAAGGTATTATAAAAATTAAACCTCGATGAGCGTTTTTCTCGTTGTATTTTTTTTTTTCTTTGTTCTTAGCGTTCCTCTAGATGGCGTTATCCATGAAGAAGGCTGCATGGCGGTAAATACCTTTGCCCAGCTGACAATAATAAAAAAATAGTTGCGTAAAAGCAGAAATTTCTGTTGCTTTGAAAGTGTTTTGTGCAAATAATCTACAAAATGAATTTAGAAGCCGGCTCTGATATAGATTGTACTCCACTAATGCTTTGCTGAAGAAATCAATAACAATAAACATGTCTAATCGCCTAAATATAAGCAAGTAAGTAACTGTTAATATTTCCTAGTCAGTTTATTTTATTTGATATAACTCATTATCTTGAAAAACATGAAAATGTGTCATTTTATTTTTGAGAAAAGCACTATTCTTGCTTTGACCATTAATTAGCAATCCTGGCCTCGTATACAAAAGTCCTCGCCCTTCCGGGATTGCTCATTTCCTGGTCTTAGGAAATGAGCAATCCTGGAAGGCCGAGGACTAACTAAGTTACTAACGAGTTATAGATAATTTCGTCGTAGGCGGGACAAGTAAGCTTTTTAACTATTCCACGCTTCTTATCAAAACTCATATGTAATATATATGAAAGATTGCTCAAACCAACTTTTCACGAAAACTTTGAAAGAAGAACGAAAAGTGAGCCTGTAGAACTTTCTTCGACGGTACGCGATACTGATATTATCGCACGAATAGAAATAACAACTAGCCTAAACCGAACAGGTTTCCTTTAAAAGAAACTCTGAAAAGGGCTACATTATTATCTTTGCCAAGGTTACATAGCTTGAAGCATATGTAACATACACGTAATGGCAAAGGCCTCCCGATTTAATTAAAGTAGGGTGTCGACAGCCACCAAGTTTATGTGTAATAATAAGCAACGTGTTATCTGCCACTGCAGCCTAAACGGGGCTTTGATGCCGGCAAAATGTGTAATAATGTAATAATGATAAGCTTATTAATATGTGACGGAAACTCGCCAATTTTGGTTATTATGAACGCTGCGCTTTAAAAGATGCACCCATGAACGTATCGTCAGGAAATATACTCGATAGGGTGTCATAGATGATACCAAATCAGTGGCGTGCATAGGATTTTTAAGTAGGGTAGGCACAAAACTGTAAGTTTAGAATTTATCCCATATAAGATTATGTTTCATTTTGCATACGAAAAAATGCAGTAGGTACATACCTATAACAATATTATTAACAACAATCTTCGACTACATTAAGCCGGACATTGTAGTACGAAATTAGCCCTTATAATGAAAGATATAAGTTAGGTAAAGAGTCCACTATCCGACTCGACGTGGTTGCTTCGAACAGGAGTTGTGTATTTTAATGAGAATGTGTGCGTGCTTGGCGCGAGCCGTGACGTCATGGGAGTATAGTTACAGATGCACACATAGAGAATTGGTATCGAAAATATATAATTAGCGAGCGCTGTGGAGAGGCAGGTAGGTATTTTAAAGAACGGGACAAGCTTCCCTGAGTATAATATTGAAATAGTGTGTGTGTGTATATTTAAATAGATAGTGGTCTAGTTAGCTAAGCCTAGCCTAGGGTAGGCATTGCGTATTTGCCTATATGAGACGCACGCCACTGTACCAAATTGTCACTAAAGAAACGATACCCTCTTTCCAGTGACGATTTTAACTTCACAACGTGATAGGGGTGACCCTCACCGCCGTACTTCGGGCATAAATACACGCTTTTTACGGCATGCAAGTTTACAATTCGTGGCGCGAGGCAACGTCACACTGAGAAAACTGGTAATCATAAAATTAAGTGAATTCACCTGAAATTATGATGATTCACGTAAAGTAGGGAGCATACGGACATCACAATAAAATACGATGAAACTACTGTTGCTGCTGCTAGCGTTTTAATATGACGCACTGTCACTTTGACTTTGTAGGAAGCAGACAGAATTATGCGCTGCGTCACAAGCTTTTATGGTGACAGTAAGCATACCGTAGTGTGACGGACCTCTTTTATGAGCAAGGCATGATGTTACGAAATTACGATAATCTTATTTTCTATGACCAATTTATAATATTGCGTTGATTACCTTAAAAACTCGATTATTTTCTCAAAAGTTTTAATTTCAGCATAATATTTTCCTAGTATCACCAAATTTAAAAACAATTCACCGTATTTTAAACTTATGTAATAGCAAAAAGACATTTTTCTCAGTGCATCTAAAAAAATATTGTCACACAATGTTTTCTCGTGGATGTCGTAAAAGGCGACTAAGGTATTATAAAAAAAGGTACGCCAACAATCTACGTCTCTGTAGTATTAAGGAGAATAAGGTCATCTGATCTTAGCCCCGTCTGCAGAGACGACGTAAAAATCGAACTGTTTTACGATATCAAAATCTGCAATATCTTAAACATAAATATTTTTTTCAGAAATTAAATATAACAATTTCATGGTCTGAAATTAATTTGAGAAGAGACAGAGCCGAGATAACCCCCCTAAATTAAACTAGCAGTGGAGGCGAAGAGAACGTTGAAACCAAAGTAAGACATATAATGCTACGTCTAATAAAGACGAAATATAATGAAGCGTTCATTTCGTTTGTTTATTATAAACGAGTAGCTCGTACAGAAGTACGCTGAAGATTAAGTAGCAAAATTCTTATGATGAATGTCAGTCGCTTTAAAATAATACATTCAAAAGGAGACTTTTTAGGGTTCCATATTATCCAAAAAGGCAAAACAGAGCTCTCGCATTTGACCGGTTTTTATGATCCAATAGGCTTGTACACAGGGTAAGCAAAATATTATTCTATTTAGTCCGTCATTTAGAGTATCAAAAAATATTAGACACGTATTTTTTCTTTTGTCAATCAAACAAAAAATGACAGAGATAAAGCGCGTCAAAGTTTGGAAGTGGGGGAAAATGAAGTCACTTCGAAGTAAAATTGTACCTAGATGTGACGTCACTCGGAACTTCAGCGGGCTATATATTCATCATTTTTTGTTAAATTGAAAAAAGAAAAAATACGTGTCCACTATTTACTGATAATCTGACGGACTAATACATTTTTTTTAGTCATCATGCCTATTCTTCAGTTACGTTAAAAATCGTAAGAAATAATCATAGCGCTTATAAAACAACTCAGCACTTTTATGATATAACCAGCCTTTGCGCGCAGCTCCTCCCGCGTTTATTCAATCTCCGTCCCGTTTTTGGCTTGGGCGTTATTTTATCAACACCCTTATAGCCCGTATGTTGACCAGGGTCTCTACGATGATAATAAGAAAAGCGCATCCAAATCCATTGAGTGGTTTTTGAGTTAAAATGGAACATACAAAAAGACTAAAATTCAAAAAATTGTTATTTCGGCCTCAGTACAATACCAAATTATTTAATTTCAAATTACGCAAAAATATTCAATGTACAGACACGATTTTTTTAATACTTTGTTATTAGTATAGAGACAGGTATAAATTTAATAAACTGTTAGTTAGAGAATAAGTTCATACCTAGTGAATAAGAAATAAGAATTTCAAATGCAATTGATAGTGAATTAAATAAAAATACATGTGTAATGTATGTAAGTAGGTAAATGCAAATGAGACATGAAATAAAACGCAAATAACTTATTGTGAATTCCTCAAGAGCAAGGTAAACACTTTAGCAAACTCCGCGAAACGAAACGTGAATAGAAATAACATACAAGCGTATGACAGGAATTACAAAATAGCTGTTTGTAATACTCTCAAATATTCTACCAAACGATACATCGTCAGCAGGCGCGGTCACAGCTCAAGATTTGGGGGGGGGGGGATCATCTTGGCTCAAGTAGGTACAGTTAAAGAGACCAACTTTAACAGTAAAACAGGTTAAGCAAATAAGTAAGATTTTTTATTAAATGAAAAACCTCGGTCACATAACAAATGGAAGCCTTCTGTTAATTGTATGGAGTTTGCGGCTGCCACCACCAACGTCCGCGTTGGAACGAATATTTCGCAGGCTTTTCAAATTTGCTTCGCACCGTTTGAATTACTTTTTATAACGTTATTTTAAATATTTTTGACTAAGAAGTAGGTAGATTTGTTTGAAATGTTTGTAAGCCGTCAAGTTTTAGGGGATTTTTCGAACTGACATGAATGATTTTGGGGGGGGTCATGAGCCTTGTGACATCCTCCCCCCGCTCGGACCGCCACTGTCGTCCTGACATGAATCCCCAAGGGGTTGTCACAGCGACGATTATTACGTCTGAGCGTGACGGGTGGTGAGCCCTATTGCCGTACTTCGGGCACAAAACTGTGGAGGTACCACCATCTTACTCGCAAATCCTCCCGAAGTTATTCGGGGGAGAGTAAGAGAACAGCTCTCAGGCAAAACCAGGCGGCCTACCATTGCCTGGGACAGATGGATGGCGGTATATCCATCCCCAATTGCCGGGCCTTATATAAAATAGACTAGTGACGGGCAGCGGCGTCACTGGTGCAATGGTTTCGGCACCGCGCTCACCAACCCGCCTGCCCAGCGTGTGTGAGTATGGGCATTTCTTCCAGGAGGACCGCCAAGAGTGGCGAAATCCTGGAAAGTGGACGAAACAGGCTGATGGATGGATGGATGGATGTGCACAAAATATGGATTCACAGCTAACGTGCCTTAATTCCGCTGACCGAACACAATGCGCATAAATAATTTGGGCCTAACGCGAAAGAAATTTACTGCCCTTATTTACATATGGGGTACTTCTCTTTCCTTATACAATTTAAAATTATGAAAAGCGCTCATCTTAAAAACAATATCACAAAAAGGAGAATAAGGTTCCTTAGGGAAAAACATAAAAAGAACCAAGGGTAACAGGGCAGGGATAGATCTAGATACATAATAAATACAAGCATCCAGGTTTTTTATTCACTACCGAACCGTACTTTTTACTGATGTTCTAGACTGTAGTGTTACCATAAATTTATATTTACAAAAACAAACATATCGTCACGACATGAATCCCCGAGGGCGTGTCAGAGGTGTTTCCAACTGTGAACTGCAAGTCACAGTCCACTGTCGTGCACCGACGTTTCAACAACGATTATTAAGTCTCAGCATCATTGACCTATACAGGTCAATGCTCAGCGTGGTGGTAAGCCCTTTGAACATTCAACAGCCCAGGCATTATGACAAAAAAAAAACATTAGTCCCGTCAGCTAGATTATCAGAAAATATTGAACACGTATTTTTTATTTTTCAATGAAACAAAAAATTATGAAGATATAGACCGCTGAAGTTCCGCGTGACGTCACATCTAAGTACAATTTTACTTAAAAGTGACGTCATTTTCCCCCACTCCCAAACATTGACGCGCTTTATTTTTGTCATTTTTTGTTTGATTGACAAAAGAAAAAATACGTGTCCAATAATTTTCGATAATCTAAATGACGGACTAAATATAATAATATTTTGTTTTACCTGTCTAAAAGCCTATTCGGACACAAATATGGATTTACAGCCTTACGTGACTACCGAAGCACACTGACCGAACACAAATGTGATCCTACGGGATTTGAAATATTATTTATTTTACAGTTAAATAAAACCCGAAATCAGTTACAACCCGTTATAACTAGTTAGTTTGTAATGCACTCTAATACTAATATTTAGAGTATTCCAAAGCGATGGATTTCGCAATAAAAACATAATCTTAGTGCTAACCAAAACTTCGAGGGTCGCCTTGCTCCGCTCGGCTCCTAAGTCAACCTAACCGCTCCTCTTCGCCTCGCTCGTCGTCGCTAAGTATTTTTTTTTTTTTTGTGTAGCACTAACTAGTAAAGACGGGTTCTATTTGATTTCGGGTTTTAACTGTAGCATATACATACATAAACTACCATACAATAAATTACTGTCAATAAATCGTTCATAAATCAATGTTTATATCTCATACGAAAACCCTGGTATCATTTGAAGTGCGATACACAAATGAAAAAGAATATGGGACGAAAGCTAACAATCCATCCAGCCAAATAAGATAAGAAAATACGAGAAATCTGATGTAACGAAACCTATTTTACTGATCTTTGTATACTATTATCGTAATTCACACTTGAACAAATCACGTTACGACAATAAAACATCGCAGCCAAATCTATTCCCATTATATTGGGAAAAATACTTCAAAAAAATTTATATGTTATGTAAAAACTCTTGTTGGTTTTTAAAGGTACGTATAATAATAAAATCTGTTCAGGGTATGTATATTTCGAGAAATATACCGTAAAACATTTCAAAGATTCGTCATTTGAAATATTTAAGCCCACGCAGCGGTAAACGAGTAACATACCGAAAAGGCACACCAAACTCACTTGCCCAGCTGTTTGAAAAGGTCTTAAATTAAAATTTGGAACGCAAGGCCACTCTCTCCTAAACATCAAAAGGCTGGCAACCCTACTAAAACATGGAAATGAAGAAGCTTGAGCCACATAAAGCAAAACTTTTATTATAAGGGCAACACACGCCTTACATGGAAGGAAATATATGCTGATTTATTGTATGCTAGCGCTCGTTTGTGGATTTGAAT
Organism: Ypsolopha scabrella; assembly: GCA_910592155.1. Lineage (NCBI taxonomy): Eukaryota > Metazoa > Arthropoda > Insecta > Lepidoptera > Ypsolophidae > Ypsolopha > Ypsolopha scabrella. Next base: position 6,898,121 of record OU342968.1, on the reverse strand, counting down.
GGGTTGTTAAGTAAGACATTAAAGAACAGAAAAAGTAAAAAAAGGCAAATGATTTTTTCAAAAACTTTTGTACTAATTTTGATATATGCACACACATCTAACATGGTAGACCATATCGAGCTTTGACAGCTTGATAAACCACTATCTGTCCCTCTTTAGGTAGATCAACAGAGTGAGACAGAGCACTTTATCGAACGTTATCGAGCTCGATATGGTCCCCCATGTTAGAGATGCAGTTGTTTGCTATTGATTTGTTTGCAAGATAACATGAATTTGAGCTGAAGTCAAAATAATCACAGGATAACATTACAAAATCCATTTTACGGAATAGTGAAGGTTTGCCCAAGTATTTATTATGGTTTAGTAGTTGACTTAATGTCAAGATTCTCACTAAGTTTCAGCTTTATGGATTTCTATCGATATAAATGTAAGTTTGCGGTAGCAATGGCTCTTTGTCTTGAAAAAGCAAAAATTCGCTTCCTGAAATAGTTGTCTTATAGTTAACAAAACACGAATTTCGATAATTGGTTACCTTGGATGTCTTCTTCTGAAATAATTGCAGACAGACGGTGGAACTATATTTATTTGTATAGATGAGGATTGGTCTATGAATTCTCGGCACGTATGTATCTTCCATTACGCTATTTACTCTGGTTTCCTTGGCTTTCACTTATAACTTTCTTTAATGAGTTCTGTAATGTATGGTTTTGTTTACCTTTTCCTGTTCGTTTTCCTAATATGTTGCTCCATATAAATTTAAGTGCGTTCATTAAATAAAACTTATTTTAGGTCATTCCTTTATTGGACATTTTTTTTCTTTAAAACAGTTTATTTGTATTATCGAATGATCTTTTAATGAAATGTTGAATAAAGAAGGCATTAAGAGGCCTGTTGTCGCGGCGGCTAGAAGTCAGTCGCGCACGGGGTCCCTATGCTTGCTATTTCATTCTACATTCAACTTTAGATTATAGAGCACTGACTGGCTGTTATTGGTTGGCCCGTACGTTCATTTCCCGAGCTCGTACGGAACTAACCGAACACACTATGAGAGGCAAGCTAACGCGAGACAACATTCATGTCTTGAAAAAACTCGAGAATGGTTTTGGGTCTTCCTATGATTTCAGGAGAAATATCCCAAAAATCGAAATAAAATGAAAATATTTTTGAATAGTATAAAATATACAATGCTGTGAACCTAAAATTATTTAATTTGTTGTATCGCTTCTAGGACATTACGGAACATAAACATTCATCAAAATATTTGTAAGATCCAGGACTTTCTACGCTTGTAACTTTTGTATGTATTTGATTTTGATAAATGTTTTGGGTTCAAGTCATTGAAATTGTATGGGATATGTTGAAAAAGAAAAAATAATAAGCAAGTACCTATCAATAAGGATATTATCAGCGAACAGCGCTAGTATGGGAGTTCGGGCGAATAGAGTCGCCTTAAGAAGGATAAATTTATATCTGAGATTATTCGTTGCATAGCGAAATCCTTCGCTCAGGAAAGCTGAAAAAATTTGTAGAATTTTGTAGGAAGCCAGATATGAATTTAATTAGACTCAACCAGGTGGAAAAATCAATTAGAGACAAAATTGTCCGAAAAAATCGGCGCGGCTGTAGCTCAAACCGTAGAACGAATGTATAGGTACACTAGTAGGTGTTGGTTAGTAGAACGCTGGCCTCTCAATCTTGAGACCCAGGTTCGATCCCCGGCCGGGCATGTAGAAATAATTTATCGGAATTTATGTGCATATTATTTATGTCGTTACCTAATACTTACTACTTGCTGAATGGTGAAGGTAAACACCGTGAGGACACCTGCATGACCTAAAAAGTGTGTATGTGTACGAAGTACGGCAATAGGGCTCACCACCCGTCACGTTCAGCCGTAATAATCGTCGGTGAAATGCGGGCATATAGAGTATTTACTGTGACAGACATCCCCTCGGGGATTCATGTCGTGACGATATGTTTATATATCTATTTATACATTCACAAAGAAAAATAAGTCTCAAACCCGTATCTCTGCCTATCGCGGGCCTAAATTACCCAATTTGTCCACCGACATACTCCTACATAAAGTAGTAACTACTAACTACTAATACTACTAATAATAAGTAGTAAAACAGTCGTGCGTGTCTGTAGAATTAACAGTATTTTAACATTTTAAATGAAAACCCAGAACTACCAATCTGTAATTTTGTCTGTCTGTCTGTCTGTATTTGTATGATTTGGTTGCAATTTTTTTATTATCATCGTAGTGACCCTGGTCAATACACAAGCTATAAGAGGAGTTGATAAAATAATGCCCAAGCCGAAAGGAGGGCAGAGATTAAATAAATGCGAGCGGAGCCGCGGGCGAAAGGCTAGTCTACAATCATTGTTTTGAGAGATGGCCCGCGATAGGAGTTCGAGGGGGCTAGAACTTTCAGATCTTAAATATTTTTTTCTCAGAGAATATACTTTCTAATTGATCTTTCCATCTCGTAGACTCAATATTCATAAAAACTCTACAAAAAGACCTTCTTAAGAAACGCAATAAATTTTTCACATAAAATAGAGGTATCTATCGTCTTACGCCTGAACTACATGTGAAATGAACTCTATTTCACCGTTTGAAGCCCCACATGGAAGTATGTACGTTATTAGACCACAACAGAACTTGTGGATAGAGTACGTAGAGTGGCCGATAGATGGCGCTGTATGATAAGAACATTACAGGGACTAACCATCATTGATCGTGGACTAAAGACGGCTTCCGAGTCAGTATAAATTTTGGATGGAAGATAAAATTATGAGAGCCTGGTTGAATCTTGTATTATAGTGCTTCTATTTTCTTAATGTCTCTCGCCAATCATCGCATTTCCGTATAGGTACCAACGAATGCTAATTTTCATTCCCATCAATTATTATTAAATTTATCGTGTAGGTATAATAATTTGAATTTAGAACAAAGTACTTTATTGTTGTTTTCTTTAGATTTCCGTGTGAACTATATAGAGCTGTAAAACTATTTTCCTTTTTATAATAACATTTACTCCTTTTTAATATATACAATACATTATATTATTTATGTAAATTAGTAAATATATTTCAAAATACGAGTATAAGCATACCATGGAAAATTATATAAATATATGTAGTATAAACAATAAAAGCTACAGAAACACCTTTTGGGAATTTTTGAAAATAACTATCGTTTTCTTTCTTGAATTCATCGGCTTCTTGTAAAAAATACAAGTATACGCTAAAAATTATCTGTCGTGCCTGCGACTTTAGCAGCTTTCCTTCCATGTGTTTAATAAATTACATAATAAGTTAAAAGAGTAGTTACAATTCTATATACTTCCAAGACGACTGAGAGCGTCCTGCCTGCACCAAGTGCAGGCAGGGCAACAGATAGAAATCCGACGACTGACGAAACCCGAAGTTTGCCGAGAGACATTAAGAAAATAGAAGCACTGTACAATGGTGTCCATTCGGTGTAATACGACTTAACTTATTTGACACGACTAACCTTATTTTATGCGTCCTGTCCTTGTCTTTTCCATACAGAAAGAAAAAGACAGTATGCTTAAATTATGTTCAGTTCTGTCACATAAATATAAATCAGTGCCGAATCGACACAAAAATATCTCTCAGATTTCCACAACAAACGCGATTACTAAGTTATTTCAAACGACAACAGGATTTTATCCCATTGCTATAATAAAATTATACGTATCATCGAAACGAGCGATAAATGCGTGTTTAATGCTGCTGTACCTTGTTTAATATTGCGACATTTTGTAAACTTTAAGTACGAGTTACTGCTGTAATATGTACTAGGGCATTATAAAGTTTAAAAGCTCACACTAACCTTGATATGTGGAAGTGCCAGCACTCTCCTCAGCTCATGCACGGCCGCTGCGGTCGCTGGCGCGGCTCCTATCAATTTATAGTACATTAATGCAACATGAAATAGTCTAGCTGGCTGGCTGGGCTGTATTGAAAGTAAGGAATTCTATACTATAATATCAACTGCTGGGACACCGGTTACCAACATAACAAACGATATGCACAACTGCTGGCAACCGGTAACCGGTTGTTTCAACCTGCTTACTTTTAGAGCGAAAAACTGAAATAATTAACTGTTGCCATCCTTTTTTTGTGTATATCATTTCAATTATGAATAAAAAAGACAGCACTATGGTCCACTTTTACCGCCTAAACATCCGCTCGACCGTTATTTCGACAGTGAAAAGTTTTTGCATCCAGTCGACAGGTCTGCTCCGATGCGTTTAAAATTGGCATTTTGTAAATGTTTTAGTATAGAAGCTTATTAATTTTTCGTATTACTACTGTAGAATAAGGTGTAAATTTAGTAGGAAAAGCATCAAAACAAAATATTTTACAGATATTATGTAAGTACCTAAAATGATAAAAACTAACAAAATCGGGGAAAAATCTAATTTACTGTTTTCAAGACTTTTACAATTTTTTAAATATAATTACAAAAACATAAAAATTATATTATTAAACAGATAATTTAATGAGAATTAAGAAAATTTATAGATACGTATAGGTGTTTAATAACATATTCGATAAATCTAGATTTGAACGTCAGTGGTAACATTGCAGCGGGCAGCTGCAGCGCCCCCCCAGCAGGAACACCTGGAACCATGTTTTTTGCTACTAGCAGCTGAGAGTGGAACCATGTTTTTTGCTACTAGCAACTACTATGGTGTGGTCTAACCTAAGTCTGTCTATCGAAAGATGACTGAAAAACGCGGTGAATTCAAAAAGACTTCTTATACCAACACAGATAATAAAGGGATTATATAAATTTCAACCAGATGCTCTGCCCAGGATCCGATGGCAAACATGTTGTGTGACAATCTCAGTACTACCAAGCAAGCTTTGCCGTTTTTACTTTCACTTCTAAATTCAATTAAAGAAACTACTAAGATCTAAAAACGCACACCTCCAGGCGCGCAAGGAGGCGTGGTCTAGTAGCAGCTTCTAACGAGCCTCGACTCCGATTGCGTCGGTCAGCGATGAGCGCAAAGCCTGACGTCACTACTACCGAGCAAGCTATGCCGTCTTTACCCACGCTTCTAAGTCTATTAAAAGAAAGTACCAGGGCCGCAAGGATCTAGAAGCGCATACCTCCAGGCGCGTTCCCACTGTGGCGTGGTCTAGTAGCAGCTTCTAACGCGCCTCGACTACGATTGCGTGCGTCAGCGGCGGGCGCAAAGCCTGACGCCACTACCACCGTGCAAGCTATACGGTCGTATACCTGTAGAAAGAAAGAGACTTGTGTAAAACGGAAGTCATGTAGCTTTTAAAAAGAAAATTTGCTGCTAACCATGGCACTATTTCAGCATAATAGAGTATATTCTTTTAATCAAAATTATATGCAGCACCAGAAGACCAAGTAGCACGGTTTTGAAGCTATTTAAAGTTGAATTTATGAAAAACTAAATAATGATAATCGTTTCACAGCGTTTATTGCAATATATCTTGATAATATTACACAAATTATGTCTCAAAACTGTCTTTTATTTGCAAACCTGACCAAACACTTTACTCAGTCTTTTACAAACATTTGAAAGGAGCAGTGCGTGTCTTAGAAACGCTTAGAATACTTCTCATTCTATATTTTATGTCTCGAAAATTGGTGTTAAATAAAACAACTTACTTCCCTATCTACCTGTGGGTGTCACACAAGGCGACTAAGGAGATTTAAAGGCGTCATCAGCAGATTAACATAATACTCCATCCACCAATCCTCGTTGGGCAACTACTATTGCCCAAACACCCCCAGCATGAGTGGAAGCCTGGCCCGGCACTCCCAAAAAGATTTGTCGATCGTTTATCGTTCGAACATACGTCCATCTCTGACGCACGCATTACGAGTGTGATAGAGAATGATATACGACCGAACGTTACTCGATCAAACTTTTTCACTTTGGAGTAGCCCCCAGCAGTGAGTAAATTTTTGGGCTTTCACCAACTTACTTCCAGAAGGGCTCTCAGTTGCAAGTCATCCAAGACCGCATGGAAGAGGTCTGGATCCATGAAGAGCGGTCCGTCCTGCAGCACGGACACGTCATCTAGAGATTCCACCACCAGGTTCACAGCTGGAACGAGAACAATACAATCGATTCTTTATTATTCATAATAATCAAAAACATAACATTTTGTCACGACATGAATCCCAAAGGAGGTGTCAGAGTTTGAACTATCAAATGGAAGCCTTGGGTTGGCAGCAAAAAGTTTTGGATAAATAAGGGCCTGTTAATTTATTACGTAAGACGATTTGGGAAGGGAAGGGCTCCGAACAAGTCTTATTTTTCTTCCATGGTGTGGAAGGGGGTCTAGTGTTCTTACGTAAGATCACAAAAGTAATATTTTTTTTTTAACATATTTTTGCTACTTTTTCTTTGAAAGAAAGAAAACGGAATTTATTGCCAAATAATCATATATAACAAACAAAAATGCAGGAAAAATAAATTCTTAGGTACATATTTAAAATCAAACTTGTTTGGCAAAAGGTGACACGCTCAGAATTTGCAGTCAGATATTTAACAAAAATATCCATACAGCACTGATTTTCAGCGAGTCCCTTGTAATATGAAATTATCTTAGTTATGGTAAATTTTGCATCGGGCGCGTTACCTATATTACCTAATTTTACCTTTAAAAGTACTAGGCGCTCATATCAAACAAACAAACAAAACAAAATTTTTCTTTATTTCCTTACATTTTCGTTATTATTAAGTTGTGGGTCTCTCCTAGTAAGTTTTGCAAAACCTGTATTAGAAGAGCCCCTAGCTAGCTAGTAAGTATCATACCCGCAGCGTTAGCCTCCTCGATCATGGCCAGTTTCCTCGGCTGCTGATCGTCTTCCTCCTCTTCATCATCAACGGCCGCTGCGGCTAGCGTGGCGGCGCGCAAGCGGCGGCGGCTGTTGAATTTCTTCAGCTCTTCTACTGTGGCCGCCAGGTGGATGCGGTTTTGCTTGTCACGGTCCTGAGAGTCATCACGTAATTAATAATAGTAATATGGCCAACCGATAGATGGCTTTATTTTAAGGCGCATAGGCACGCCACCGTTTTAGTACAAAATTTGATACCTAACCCGTTTCGCTATAGACCGAGGTATAATACCTCTATCATCTGATACTGATATTTTAAGAAGCACCATTTTGCAAACATTTTGAATATGTACTTATTGATTTTATTTTAACAGGTTTACATACAAAGTTGTTTTCTTGCCGTAAATGTACTTCCCAAAATTTTAGATTGCAGCCAAATCGTGACTTTGTTTGTAAATGCCTGTATTAAACTAAAGAGGTCTTAAACTTTAGTATATAACGAAAAACAACAGACAAACGGGTAATCAAATTTTGTACTGAAACTGTGGCATGCCTATGCGCCTTTAATGAAAGAATTTTCTTTGCAGAATATAATTATAACAGTTGCAGTTAACAGCTTAACAGGGTGTACGAATAACTACCTGTGCTGTGCTTTATTGCTTATACTGATCAATTATTGTTCTACAACTTCCGAAAAGTTGTATTCCGACGCCAGAACATTACTCACATTACGCAAGCAATGTCGTAGGTGGTTGCTTTTGAAGCAGTCCAAGGATAGTGGGATTCCTTTAATTCATTAGTGTTTTATTATTTTCTCAATAATATTTCATTACTATAATTGTTATTTACGTTATACTAAATTTTAATTTAATTTACCTTTTTGTTATTACAATTGTTAATTGACATCTATTTATTATAATTACATCTTTTTTAAATTGTTTATTTTTAATTTCTATTTGTGTTGGTTTATTATTAAAATGATTTATTGTGTTCTTCGTCCCTTTTAGGTTAAGTTTGAAAATCGGCAGCTGTTAGCATGTTCAACAGCTACATGCCGAAACTTAAGCCTTTTTGTCTTCAAATAATTTATGTATGTAGTATGTCTATGTTTTCTAATTAAATTTTGTCACTATTTTGTAAAGTTTTTTTTGTACATTTTGATTGTAGACAAATAAAGATCTCTTTTTTTTATTTCTCCAATATGTTCGGTAAAACAAGCTTTGTATACAAGAGGTCGCAGGCCCTAATCCTGGCCCAAGGAATTTTTTCATAAAATATTTGTCCACAGATATAGATCTGTCTTCAAAAGCAAGTGCAGGTGCTTGACAAACGATAATCTACTATTTAACCTTCAAAAGTACCAGGTGCTCATATCCAGCTAGCTAGTAAGTATCATACCCACAACTAGTGTTTTACCTTCGCAATTTCGATGAAAGCAGTTAGACGGTCTTTCTACTTCAAATTTTATCTGCCTGAGCGTTTAAGTTTTGTAAAACGTCAGACGATTCAAGAGAAGATTTTCTTGCGATTTGAGTATTGGTTCTGTAGTAAGTATAGTAAATGTAGACGAGTACTATCTCTAGTTTTTATCTTTTCAGTGGTTAAGAATCCAATTGTCCATTTACCCATTCATCAGCTTGGTTCATCCACTACTGGACATAAGCATTTCCAAGTTTTCGCCACTCTTTGATATCCTCTTGGGTGAAATGCCCATACTCACACACGCTGGGCAGGCGGGTTGGTGAGCGCGGTGCTGAAACACTCTCACCAGTGACGCCGCTGCTCGTCACCAGTCTGTTTTTTATAAGGTCCGGCAATTGATGATGGATATACCGCCATCAATCGGTCACAGGCAATGGTGGGCCACCTGGTTGTGCCTGTTTGAGAGCTGTTCTCTTACTCTCCCTCGAATTACTTCGGGGGGTTTGCGAGTAAGATGGTGGTACCTCCACAGTCGAGTCATCTATTTCAAGTGCTTTTCATTTGGTAGAGCTTTTTTGCGTCAAGCGTTTAGATACTGAAAACGCACAATTAATCGATTGAACAAGAAAGCTAGGTGTGCACCTAGCAACATACCCTTATCCATCGGTGGTTGAGCACATCTTGAATGTTAATTCTCTGTGTATGATCCACAGTCAGCATGCGTTGTACAAGATCTTTCGCGGAATCACTGATGTCGTCCCACATTGGGGCATCGAACTGAAAGGCACAAAAAGATTATTAGTTTCCTTTTTAATTCCTTTGACTTATTAAATAGCAAATTGCGAAGGAATTTGCGTTTTTTTTTTATTATTTAAGAAAAAAATCAGCTTTTATTGAATGTTGCAGTTATGATCTGATTAAAAAATGTTTTATTTGACATCCAATTCATAAAAAAATATTGCGGACGAATATCATTTTTTTAATAAAGTAAAAAAATATAGGTACCTCAAATGAAACTTTTCGGGTATGATTTTAGCCACAGATGGCATCGCAGTTGCATACATTAACAGTGTCTACGAGAAAAGATGGCGGGCAGAGAGAAAGTGCGTTAGCGAAAGCATCGCTAATTATTTGGCCAGCATTGTAGTGTAAGTCAAAAATATTTGCTACACGTAAGTATGAGTGCGGTTATGAGACCACAAAAAACTACAATAAACACCAGCGATACGGGCACGACCCTCATCAAATGACAAAAATCGTTGGGAAAAATGGGCTGTCAAACGTGTTGTGCGGCTAACTTCAGGCCACAACGAACAACAAGTACTATGAGGGCCGGTTGAATGTGTTGTGGTTTATGGTCGGTCACGAAGTCCATACGGATTTGTTCGGTTTATTTCGTTTATTTTCGTGACCTTTATTACAACGATAGCTGAAGTAGATTATTCTGTCTAAAGTCATAACCGCACTCTATAATAATTATATTTGTTGAAGGTCCAAAAAATATTATATTAGTATTTATTGTATTATAATTTAGAATCTATTACATAAACAAAGAACATACTGTGTCAATGTTGAAGGGTTATCCAATTAATTGAACAAGCTAAGTTACAAACAAGGGACAGAGAACAAGCTACAGGGCAATGATAATGGTATTCACCCAAGTCCAGAAGGAATGCCGCTCGGGCCCAACCACCACCCTCCAAACGATAATAGGCAAACGAGCGACTTTACACGATGAAATTATATAAGGTAACGTTCAGTAACAAGGTCCGATGACCCTTTTTGTGAAATTCGTAAATTATTCTTTGCGTGTTTCCGACAAACGCAAGCCCAGCCCTGAGTTAATGACTATGGGACGTCAAGATTTTATTTTGCGAAAATAGCAAAAAGTGTTATCGATCCGTGCTACTGATCACTCACCAAGGCTCCAGTATGAGTTTAATATTTCCCGTATCATATTTGTTTCATCATAAAATATTATTTTTATACAGATTAGATTTGACACGTAAACGTATACTTTATGTATCTATTTTACAAATAAACAAATTGAATCTTTGTATCTTGAATCTTGGCTGCATAAATTAAAGTCACCTATATATGTAGGTATATACAATATTTTTTTTTTACTTATGTTCGTATAATTATATTTATTTAGGCATTATATTTATTTATGGTCTATTCAGTATATTTATCAAGTTATTTATTAATTTCATTTAAAAAAATATTTTATGCATGTGTATAACTTTAGTAGCCCAACTAAAATATAGTTTTTTTATATATTACCCGTATCATATTTGTTACATCATAAAATATTATTTTTATACAGATTAGATTTGACATGTAAAACGTATACTTTATGTATCTATTTTACAAATAAACATTTTGAATCTTATCAAGTCAAATGGACTTACCCTCAACCGTCCCCGACAGATGGCTTCAAACAGTCGCTCCCTAGTCCCCGTGAAGGGCAAGTATCCCACCAGTAGCACGTGTAGTAGGATCCCTGCAGCCCACACGTCCACCGGTTTGCCATACAGCTGGCTTGACACCACTTCGGGAGCCATGTAGTGGGGAGTCCCGATACGACCTGAAATATGGAGATAGTGTGAGGCACAGTCAAAAGTTGGGATTAGAAGTGACCATGGTTCTTTAAATTCGTTCTTTAATCAATGAGTTTGAAGCATCGTATGGGCTATCTATTGCATGAAAATACTATACTAAGTAGGTGAAAAATAACACCTTTGGCCACAAAACTTTAACGCAAAGAAAACAGTAAATGAAATCTTCGCAATATCGCGTGATCGGACATTTCATGCAGAAGAAAAATACGCGATATTGCGTAGTTAGTAATTGACGTGTTAAAAGTACGATTAAGTCAATTGTTAAATTAATATTTTTGCTTAAAAGGATGCTGTTTTAATTATTTAACATTTCTGCAAACACATATTTTTATTTAAGGCCAAAAATTGGTCAAGACACGAAGAAATTTGCAGACCTAGATCAACTAGCTTGACAACTATGACAAAATCTCTCATGAAACGTTATGTCTTGAAGCTGCCATGCTAGCTCAATGCATCAATATAGATGATATATTGATAAGTCAGTGTATCTTCCATCTAATCTTTTAAACTAAGTTATTATGCCATAAAGTGTGAATTACACTTAACAATTTTATTTGGTTAAACACAAATACTGACAAAGATTTAAATAATGAGTACATTTTGAAATGACGGTAAGTACCAAATCCGATGATGGAGAGAAAGGACAAAAAATATTTTCTTAAGTGTTCTACTGTGACTATAAAATTTTAATAACTAGGTAAACAAACAACTTTAGGTTAGGAACGGTGCCAAATGATCGTAAAATCTGCAACATATTTGGTGCCTGTAAAGAGAAGTGTTCTCAAAATGATGTATGAAGACAATGGTGCTGATGAATATTGCACACAATATCCATGCAGTTAGGGCACAATTTCGCTCGTCTTACCATACTCGTCAGTTTTGAGATACGCTAAGCCGGTCGGGCCCATTAGCGGCCGACTTTCCATCACGAGTTCTGTGTAATACAACTCAAAGTTACAATCGGTTGGGAAAACAAACACTTTAAATTAAAGAAAAAGTTTAATAAACATACTTTTGTTGATAAAACCTTCAAGCCTTAATGCCAAGTTAACTTTAAATAGCCTGCAAGGTTCATTAATAAATTCTTGAGACAGCTTCTATTATAACTTAGTCTAAGTGTTCCCGTTTCTAAGTTTGGCCATCCAAAAGTGTAAATCTAAAGAACTAATAGTCAGAAAAAAGTATCTTGAAATCATGAAAGACCTCATTCGATTCCTTGTATTTTTAAATTAAGAAGACTACCTGGAACCGCCCCATTCGGGTTGGGCAGCTACTCCGAAGCCCCGAGTTTGACTGGGGCACAGTTGTCTCTCCCAGCGAGCGGTAAGCAGTATGGACGCACGTCACGATGGACGATGTCATTTTTGTGATAAAAGAGCTTCTAGGATCTTACGCATATGGTAAATACATGAGACACTCGATGCAGGCAGTTGGGCGGCAACCCTGAAGCCAAAAGTTCTCTCCCAGTGAGCAGTTCGCATTGTGGACGATGTCGTTTTTATGACCATAGAGCTTATTGTTTCTAACCCATATATGCTGAAATAGTCATAAATACATGGAACAATTCCATTATTGCTGGATTAAAGCAGTTAGACGGTTACTCCGACGCCCCCAAGTTACACCGGGGCGGGGCACAGTTTTTTCTACCAACCAGCAGTGCGCATTGTGGACGCACGTTACCGTGGACGATGCCATTTTCATGATAACGGAGCTTCTAGGATCTAACACATGCGCTGAAAGAGTCACAAATACCTGGGAAAATTCCATTATTGCTGGATTAAAGCAGTTAGATGGTTACTCCGAAGCCCCCAAGTTACACCGGGGCGGGGCACAGTTTTTTCTCCCAACCAGCAGTGCGCATTGTGGACGCACGTTACCGTGGACGATGCCATTTTCATGATAACGGAGCTTCTAGGATCTAACACATGCGCTGAAAGAGTCACAAATACCTGGGAAAATTCCATTATTGCTGGATTAAAGCAGTTAGATGGTTACTCCGAAGCCCCCAAGTTACACCGGGGCGGGGCACAGTTTTTTCTCCCAACCAGCAGTGCGCATTGTGGACGCACGTTACCGTGGACGATGCCGTTTTCATGATAACGGAGCTTCTAGGATCTAACACATGCGCTGAAAGAGTCACAAATACCTGGGACAGCCCTATTATGGCTGGGCGCAGGCAGTTGGGCGGCTACTCCGAAGCCCCCAAGTTTGACCGGGGCACAGTTGTCTCGCCCAGCGAGTAGCACGCAGTGTGGACGCACGTCACGGTGGACGATGTCATTTTCGTGACAGTAGCGCAGAGCTTCGAGGATTTGACGCATGTAGTGGCTAGAAGAACAAGGTAAAAGAATCATTAGATCATGGATTTTTTCACTAGATTTTTGAGTATTGGTATTACTGCGTATATTTGATTATAATGTATTTTGCTTTGGATAGATACTTAACACAATAGCTGTCCAAGCCATTTACGTCAGGTCTACCGCTATCTTCATTCGTTTTTAGCAATTAATGACCCTCCAACTCCTAACATTAAATGGTAGTAAACGTTGATCACACGTGTACTAAAACTCAAATTACCAGCTCATATAGAAGCTCCATTGCACTACTATGGGCGTGTGCCCTATTTATAGTGCCCTGACGCGTAAACAGGTCCTCATAATGCCCTATAATGTAGAACATGGACAACAAACGTGTAAGCTTCCATCCTTCCATTAGCATGATCCATTCACTACTGGACATAGGCCTTTTCAAGATTTTGCCACTCTTGGCGATCCTGTTGTAAGAAATGCCGATACTCACACGCACTGGGTAGACGGGTTGGCGAGCGCAGTGACGAAACCCTCGCACTAGTGACGCTGCTGCCCGTCATCAGTCTGTTTTATATAAAGGACGGCAGTTGGGAATGGATATACCGCCATCAATCGTTCCCAGGCAAAGTGGGCCGCCTGGTTATGCCTGTCCTCTTACTCTCCCACGAATAACTTCAGAGAGGTTTGCGAGTAAGATAGTGGTACCTCCACAGTCGAGCCCGACACCAGCTCTTCCATCAGAAACTTGTATGTATGTTGTATAATAATATCACAGTATTTATTTTGCAATTTATTTACAGCATCTTTGTCTATAATCCTCAAAACTGTTACATGTAACTACGTAAACGTCGTTGAAAGCATTAAAATGGCGTACATGAATGTGTTGTAATAAAAGGCGCTAAGAGACAATTGTAAACCTAAAAAGCTATATGCTATATGAAGTAATTCGTGGGTTTTAATTATCTGAGCAGAGGCTATTGTGGAACTTAAGGGGGGTTATCCCATTTTGTCCCTTTTCAAGTTCATTTTAAGCCGATAAATAGCGATGATTAAATTTTGTAAAAAATATATGTCATATTTCACTCTTTGATCTTGATATTTCGGCCATTCGATACACGATTACTTACATTTTGCTCGATCCAATTAAATCTCAAAGATAGGTCCAAACTATGATCTAAATATCATTTCAATTGAGCTATATTAAGTTTTGGACAATAAAAGTTATAATATAATAAACGTCGTGAAAAATGTGACATAAAACGGCCGTCATTTTGAAAACAACACTCTTCTAATTCCAACATAAAAATCTCGAAACCGCGAGTTTTCTAAGCGGCGCGCTTCCGCTGAGCAGAATGCCCATGTGTAAAACGAAAGCGTTGGTGCAGGACAGATTTCGCCGGATAACCTCGCCTTAAGTATAAATATCACAAGATTACAAATTCAATAAAACACAGAAGCATCTCGTCTCGTAATATGACCAACAAACTAGCTCAGAATGAAGGTCAAATTTGTAAATGAAACATCGTATTGTTTAGTGAGACTAATTATGTCATTGTTTCCCGTCTGTTATTCAATTTAGTTCAGACCTTTGTAAATTTATGGAAAATATCGATGTTAACCGCTTTTACAGCATTCTGACTGATTGGTTTCGATTATAACGTTATGGAGTATCAAAACGAAATGAGAATTAAATAAATAACAAAGCTTTATTAACCGCGGTTGTAGTGCTAATATAAATTCGACTTAAGCCTATTGATTTAATCTTCATTATCGCAAAAACAATAGATCACAGTTCAGATCGTGGCCTGGCTCCATGTTACAAATTAGCAAAAGCCGTATGAGTATTTGTCATTTATAGGTGCAGTGCTTTAAACTCTTAACATTTCACTTTCAGGGTTGCGACTGTCGTCGTTCCCAAATGCACAACTTATCATTGTGTTCCTTATTTTTGAACAAACAGTATTCAAGCTGCCACGCTACTGCAGTGCGTCCGGGATGTTCGCTCAGGCACAAAACGATGGCTTTCACGGAATCCTTGGGAAAACGCCGCCTCTCTTCTTTTCCGGGTTCGTGGCAGTGGCAACAGTATTCTTAAGGCCTTGTATTGGGTCTTTCAACGGTTTATGTTTTAATATGCTGAGTCAACTACTTATCTGATCAATGTAAAACTTGAATACGTGTTTTTTCAGACCTTTGTCTTTCCGTTGTCAGGTCGGTTACCTAATTGGACACAGGTCGGTTACCTAATTGGACACATTTCGTTCGATAGATTTTATTTTTGAAAATGATGCCTTTATAAGTTATTATTTCGTTTTATGTCTAAACGGCTTGAGTTTTATGTCTGAAATTACTGCTATAACAAGAAACCATGGTTTATTTTCCGATGTCAGGTGAAAAAACTCCTACGTCAAATAGTTTTTCGTAAAATCCAGAAAAACCTCGAAAATTCACTGATTTTGCGTGCCGCCAGCGCGCGAAGCGAGCGTTCTTATGTAGACTTTCTGACAACATACTAAAGTTCAAAATCGCTCAGTAAGATTATCGTGCACCAGGGGTAAGGCCTTAAGGTCATTGCGGATCGGCTAGATAGCCCCTTCATCCAACATTGGATGACCATATTAGTTTATAAGGTTGACAATGAAATTGATGTTATTATATTATTTTGATACATTTTATAATTTAGAATTCTTAATTTTTGTGCTGACATTTACAAATTAACTTTAAATTTTACTCAATTTTATTTTATTTTATTTTGCTAAGTTATCTTTTATTTGAATTATTCAACGATACCCCACACTATGGGATAGACGAAAAAAAAATCATCCCCAATTTACGTGGAGGTAACTTAAAAAAAAAATATTATTTCGAAACTTTATTTTTACAATTTTGTCGGCGTGATTAATACGTATACCCATGCCAAATTCCAGCTTTCTAGTATTAATAGTCTCTGAGCTAAGCCAGACAGACGGACAGACAGACATGGCGAAACTATAAAGGTTCCTTGTTGGACTACGGTACCCTAAAAACCAATCATAAGTTGTGCGATTATGAACGACACCCGTCGCAACAAAATTTCTTGGGCAACGCGACGGAAGAACCGCTAAAACGTTTAAAATATTGTCCCAATCGATTATTATCCTATTTAAAGACTAATTAGGTTTAACTTACCACGCCACGGCTTCGCTGTAGACGAAACCGGCGGTAGCGCGGCGAACCACTTCAAAGCAGAGGTCAGAGCCGTCCATACTGGAAATAGATTTTAAAATATCAGGTCAAGTGTCCTTAATAGATGCTATAAAGTCTACATATGAGCAGCAAATGTTTGAACACCTAGTACAATAATTGAACAATCGCAAAAAAAATACATGCACTTTTAGTTCTTGATCCCGTCAGTAAAAGCGACGGTTGATTAGTTCGTAGGAAGGAAGCCACAGAATTTAAAATTTAGATTTGGATTGAAGAGATTTTCTAAACTTTTTTCTTATTTGGCCGAAGGGTGTAAGACACTGCATGCCATAAAACGCATGAATTTTGTACTCGACATACTATCACGTTGGTTCGTAAAGGGGATAAGCATATCGAAATTGCTTTTAGTAATAAGCCCGCCTTTGTACAATACTGTGTATTCTTTACTTTTTATTATTTATTTTTATTTCGTGTGTGGATAATAAAGTATATATTCATTCATTCAATAATCGCTATAAAACGGACATACAACTCTGTCAATAATAATTTTATTGGACAGAAATACAATTATTGTAAAAAGGCGAGCTTAAATAATACTAATTAGTATTTTCTACCAGCTAACCTTTCGGGATGGGGAAACTGTTGAGAATTCTGAATCTGACACAGTTAATGGTTGACGTGTTGTTATCATGGTAATTTTGTGTGTGGCACGATTTGTTAGTGAGATCAGAGGTGCAATTGTATTTAAGCTAATCGTATTCAAATTCGATTGTCATATGGCTATTCGGCTAAGCAATTAAGCCCGTTTTACAATTGAAATCGTGCGTTTATGGTTGTCAACAACAAAACAAGACAATTGTATTCATTTGACAGCCAAAAAATGCACAATTTCAATTGTCAAACGGGCTAATTTGCTTAGCCGAATAGCCATATGACAATTAATTTGAATGCCATTGGCTTACACAATTGCACCTCAGGGATATGCTTTCGCCATTTATACTCGTCTAGCTTCTCGCTTGTATATTGATCAAAAACCTAGGCATTTAAACAAGAACCGGCAGAAGACAAAATCATGATTTAATCTCATCATAAGCCTGAGAAAATCCAGTTTTTTTTTATTAAAAACCTAGATCGTATTAGTTTTATGATAAAAAATCAATGTCAAAAACCTACAACAATGTTAATATTGCTTCAATCAAAATCAAAATAAAAAAAAATAGGTGCAACGACGAGCTAAGCGAGGAGGGGCGTGTTAGGTTGCTTGTGATCATAAATTTGAGGAGCCGAGCGAAGCTGGATCGAAAAACTGGATCTTCTCAGGTTTCTGATAAGATTTAATCATAATTTTGTCTTCTTACGGATCTTGATCAAAAACCTGATTTTATCATGAACCTGCGACATATACAAATCTATCTACAGGTCTAGTGGGAAATATTGCAACTTCAGCATTCGTGAAATCTATGAATAATCGTATTTATTTAATGACGTCTTATGACAACTTAATACAAAATTTGATGGACTTGTCAAAAACATAAGGATAAAACAAATATTTCTCACTAAAGCTGTACACTAATTCAGCATGTGAGATATAGTAGCCTCACGCTGGCCTTGTTGTCCTGCGGTTTAGAGCTTTTGCTCTACTGCTCTTACAATTGACTTACTATTCAAAGACCATGTAGAGCATCCCTTCAGAGCTGTAGGTCTCGAGCAGCTCCACTATATGCGGGTGCTTCAGCATGTGACATATTGTAGCCTCACGCTTCAGATCTGGAACATTTTGTTTAATAAATTAAGTCCTTTAGGCATAAAATATATGACTATTAACTCTTTGAATGACACGGGCCTTCAAATGAAAAGGCTTCATGAGCATTGGTGCATGATACATTTTAAAAAATTACAAATGACGCCAAGATTATGTTTTTATTGCGAAATCCATCGCTTTGGAATACTCAAAATATTATTATTAGAGTGCATTACAAACCAGAAAAGATAAATTAGGAACAAACGTACAAAAGGTGTGAAGTGCGATTGTAAAACATTTATAGGTACATTATGAAGTTGAAGAAAAACTGGCACTAGAGCAAATATGGGAATATTTATTATATTTCATAATAATAAGAACCACAACACAGGACATAAAATTTACTAGAGAATCAGTAAATGTAGTAGTTTGTCAAAATTTATTTTGCTGTTGGTATCAATAAAAAATTTGGCCAAGTGCGAGTCTGACTCAACACACAAACAGTTCCGTATACAATATGGGTACGGAACCCAAAAACATTAGGGTAAATAACCACAATATAGATGCCATAGCAACAACAGAGTGACAAAAAAACAAGCCACTAAAATGATAGCGCCTGACAAATAATTCGGCACCCTTTTATTATTTGTTGTTTTAATTTAGAGTCCAACAATTTGGCCAAATTTGAACCTTGTCTGTGCTTATTACCATTTTTAACAATGAGCTGAAACAAGTAACATTAAAGGAATGATAACTTTTCGGTGTTTACCTATTGCCTGCGGATCCCCATTGGGTTTAAATTTTTATAATTTTTCGTGAAAGAGGCCATCCATAGTAACACGTATTCCGGTAAAATTTCAACTGGTTACCTATCACAGTTGAAGCTGTAGACCCATGTGACAGATGGACGAAAAGACAGGCAAACAGCGGACGCTTAGTAAAAAGGTCCCGTTTGGCACCCTTTGGGTACGGAACCCTATGAAATATAGGTTCTTCAAATCTGTCAGTAGTAACTTTTTATTTAACTATGTTCAAATAACTAACACAAACTTCAAAGTTGTTTGAGAAAAATTATTATTAGCCAACTTCATTCCTTCTTTATTGGTGTGATTTCAAGAGTTCAGTTTAAATAATGTTCCAACAAATTATACAAATTTTCTTGTACTTTTATTCCAGAAATATTTATACTCACATAAGGGGAGCGTTTCAAAACATGCGATCACAGTGCGAAATTTCACTCGTTTCTCACAAAGAGAAAGAAAAATCTGGTTGCACCAATCAGGTGGCCCAGTGTGATTTTCCCATTACTCTGAAGCGTTTCAAAACACTTCCGTGCAACTGTCAAGTAACAGTTTGTTTACCCTCAGTTTAACTCTGAATTAAATTCACTTGATTCGAAAGGGAACCCAAATAAGACTACCAGTTTAACATCAGTCATCAGGGCAACAAATTATGAAATTATTAATTTTTGAGAGAAAAATCTTAAGATCATAATAATGTCATAGGGAAGAACAAAGTAAGACAGAAAGATGGACAGACACCGAGGTTTTGCTGTTAAAGTTTCCATTTCTTCATAAAACCTTAACAATACGTAGTCTAATCATGGAAGTGCCAAAACAACTTACATTACAAATCAAAAAATATTAAGTTACCTGCTGTGCTAAGACCAGGACTGGCAGTGAAGCGAGCAACGTCAACTATCTTGACGGCAAACTGCTGACCTGTCTGACGGTGCACGCAGCGCCGCACCAGACTGAATGGTCCTCTGTTAGTGAATTTTTTTTATTTTATTTGTTTACGTAATTGATGGTATACCAATGCTTTTTTCTGTATATTGTTTCTCTTTAATATAAGATCAAGTAAAAAAAAAACTATTCTGTTTATTTACTGGAAACCACACTTTATTTTATGCAATTTTAATTTGGTTAAAAAAGTTTGCAGACTTCCTTTTCATGGCTTGGCATATAAGCTTATAGGTACAATTGTACCTTTATTTAAATAAGTGTTATGTACCACTATGCAGAGAAAAGTATTGACAGTTAAATTCTAATCAAGGTACACGGTAATGGAAATTTTGGAAACACCATTATTATCCTTGCTATTATGCTACAAGATGTGCCAACAATTTTGGATGAACTTTAGGATACCTATGTGTGGTTGAATTAGTGTGTATCCAGTTAAACAGTTATTATTAATAAAAGCACAATATTTGCTCGCACCTTGATTTGTATAAGGCAACTATTTTCATATTGTAAATAAGAATATAACCAACATTATATATTCTAAAACTTGCTGTTTTTGTCCCAACACATATTCTTAAGCCTGATGTTTTAGTTCCAATATATCCTAAGTACACAGCGATTACTGATAATAGAAATAGTTCATGTAAAAAACCAATGTAGCTTTTTTACTTTGGTTGGCCTTAAATTGTTGGCAAAGACAGAGGTGTTTGTTAGAGTGTAGTTAGGAGGGCACGGAGGGAAAATAGATGTAAGGCTAGGAGGTCAAGCAGTTACTACTTACTACCCATCCAAGACAGTTAGGCCAATAAGTCAACCGATAATCGCTTCTATCGAAAGTGAATAAAGTATGCCATTGGCCTAATTGTGTTAGGCAAGTAGTAGGTTGTTAGTAAACTTTTTACTGCCCTCCTATTGACACTGACCAAAGCCTTTAAAAATTAAGAGTTTAAACCAAACAGCAAATGTGACCCCTCCACATTTTTTTGACAGGAATATTCACATGTTCCCCAAACTGCGAAGTCCAATAAGATTTTTATATACTTACTTGCCAATAATTTCACATAACTCGTAGACATCATCAAATAGCACTTCGTCCTCTGCCATTGTGGCTGATGCGTACGTCTTCCTTTCCTTAAAAACCGGTGAAAATATACATTTTCCTCCAGGCTTTTCCTGGCGCGAGGTTGGTTACGCCCAGAGCCGAATACTTCGCAAACCGCTAAATATTAAATGAACACTACTCGATAAACCGGAGCAAAGTCTAGTGCTGTATTCACAAATAAATCGTAAAACTCAAGGACTGAGTGTATCTTGTGCATTTTATCACGAAAGGGGAAAATTTGAGGATTTTTCGCGCATTTTTCCGACACACTTCGATTTTCCACAATCACATCACAACGGTTGTAAAAGGTGCAAAAGGTAAATTTATTGAAAATATATTAGTGTAAGGAAAAATTTAAGAGAAATACAAAGTTACAGTATATTATTTAAGAATTATTTGTGTGTAAAATAAATAGAAATGATTTTATTTACTTTTGACAGTTCCAAAGGTGCTACAGTTCGGTATGAAGTGAGCAGCGAATTTTGTGTTACCATAAAATAAAATATATTTAGCTTAAAAACTTTATTTTCTTGTTCGGGTTGAAATTTGTTGCAAATTTGCAATACAGGTATAGCAGTAAAAATATTTTTTTATAGTTTAATTAATAGTTATGTAAATGAAAAAAAACATTGAAGATACATTTCTTACAAAGTGTCATTCGAAAATGACACTCACTAGAGATTCAAAAGGGAAAAATGCTCAACATTTGTTCGTACTGCGTGTCATACAACACAAGGCCAGATGAGACTTGACCGGCCAATTCGTAAAGACAGTGGAAGCTATTGGAGCCGTTGCCATACTAAACTGTAATCCATTCAGTTTTGGTGGGGTAATTTTTCAGCGCTAATTAGACTTACATGTTTTAGTTCGCCGCTGCTATTTACATTTACTTACAAAAAAATGTTCGACTTAAACTTTATTTAATCTATTTACAATAACTGAGTATTTGACTTTAAAAGTTAGACAATAGATAGTTATTGTTTTGTTTTGTTATGATTTTGTGGACTGGTTCCTTCCTGCTAAACGCTAGTCAATAATTTAAATTTAAATGAGCAGGTAGTCTAAAAACGTATCCTGAACTTAGAAATTATTTCGTTCACTTAGAACCAATTTTTGAATGCAAATTTAAAAAGTGTGGTACCAATATTTTTTTCTAGCACTTTAGTCAGTGTTGCTAGTGAAGTCGTTTTAAATTTTATCGCAATCTGGCAGCACTTTTGCTAATTAACCCTTCTCTAAAAAATGGATTGAGCTTTAGTTATAGTTTTAAAATAACTTTGAAAGAAAATTAGGTTCTTTAATTTGTGAAATGTGTTGAAAATGTATTTGCTATAATTAAAAAATATATCGTATTTTCAAACAGATTATATTTTTGTTTTGATGAAAATCTTACTAAGTACACCTACATTTTGTACGATGACGACATCCCCTTGGTATACCTATAAATATAATTTAAAGCTTACGCGGAATAATGTTCAGATTAAGCTAGAAACTAGAAAAATCACTAAGCCGTCCTTTATTAAATTTTTCTCATCCCTTATTAAGATGACTGTTTAGGTTCTAAGCAACCGTATTTATGAGGTTTTACCAACAAAACTTAAACTGATTTTAATTCTTTAAAAAAATATAGGTACATTGAGACAAAAGTGGATATATACCTAAATAAGTTAAACGAGGTATAGGTAATAATTTATAGGTATATCTACGAGTAGGTATACATAGGTCATAATCATCCATTTCCATTAATAGTTTTAAGGGGGTAACTTTTTGCCTCGGTACAAAATGCACATCATAATATTGTTGTCCTTACTTTTGAATAAAAAGTATACAATACATGCGTTTTAAAGCAACTTGCGGAAATAGTTTATTAATAATAAAGTCTTGACAAAAAAAATACCTACTTTTGTTTGCATTACATTAACAAACTTTAAAGCGTTTTTACAGTTGTAGTGTAATGCAGCTAAAATATAACGCACAAAATTGAATAATTTTCATGTGATCACCTAACTATTACAAACATTTTGCGCGAATTGCTATAAAACGCATTTATTACATACTTTTTATTCAAGAGTAAGGAAAACAATATTATGATGTGCATTTTGCACCGAGATCCTCTGTTACCACCTTAAGTCCCCAAGTGTTCATTCCCAAAACAATTTCCAATTCGATGAGGATTAAGAAAGAATAATTAAATTTCAAGCTGGTTTTCTTTTATTTTGTTACAGTTAGTTAAAATTGGTTGCTAGGAATTTCTGGACCCCTCCTATAAGAATAAAAAATGCTTTAAGTATTTTTATTTTAAATTCTCTTATTATTTTTAATAGTAGCTTTCACATTTACAGAGTAACTAAATTAATTTAATATTTAATAATACTACAGTAATTTGTTTAAATATTACAATATTTAAAATAATACAGTGTAGGCACGAACAACATCATTGTTAGAAAAATAAAATCTTACTTTAGTTTTAAGTTTTATTTATTTTATATCTACGAATTTGTTCAAATAAGACAATTTAATTTCGACCCATCATTGCTATTCATTCGTCTTTGGAAAGTTTTACAATCTGGGACAGACACTATCAATTCAGAATCTGTATTCAGTCTTGATTTTGATGATGGAGATTTGTTGACGTGAACTTTATAATTGCAGTTGTATTGTAGCTCGTAGATTTCAAAAGACGTTTCCTGCCAAAAAAACATAGATTTGGTTAATTTTATAAGATGGTATCACTAAATTTAGGGTTGCGTTTAATTTGTAGCCAATGTCATTACAAAGTGGAAATATCCTGACGATTTTTCTGAGGTTTGAAGTAAAAGCTGAAAATTTCATGAAAATTTACCTCTGTAGATGCAAATAAATCCTTAGGTTTTACTGACTTATTTTCACAGCTGGTTGTTTGCCAGTGGACATAATACCTGTAAAGTAATGAAATTAATTTATTTTGTGCCATTTATATTAATGTTTTGGGTATATTTCTGTTACATAGCTTAACAAATGAATAGAACCGTTCTCTCTAAGAAAAAAACCTACCCATTTCGTACCATTTAGAACTAATTAGAACTGTCATAGCGACTTAAGCTCATAACTGGACTCATAATAATTATGGTTAGTTAAATATTAGATTTTGTAAAGGGGAAACTGATATGATAACCATTGGCGTAGGTAACTACCCGGCCAGCCCCCCCCCCCTCCCTCCTCCGGCTTCAACTTAAGACCAGACCCCTACCTAGTCTAGTTACACTTCTATTTATATATAACGGGACGATGCATTTTTACGCCAACAGAATAATTTGTGTACCTATACCTAGTTAATATTTTAAATCACTTAGTTACTAAAAATAACGTTAGCAAAGAAGGCTTTTTAATGTCTAAAAAAAAATGCCTAGAAATGGGTCAAAGTTTTTTTTTGTTTTTTAACGAAAAATTAAGTACAAATGGATATAATGATGAATGTTGATCTACCCGCAAGTGATTTATATCGTTATACAGACATCTAGCAATGCAAAATGCAAACATTGTTTATAATTATGTATTTGTAAATATAAATTATGGAAAAGTAAAAGTGTTTTCATCACAGCAATGTATATACGTTCTGCCAAGTGCCGGCAATCTTAACGATCAAATGGATAAAAATTCATAACTATAATGGTATTCAAATTGACTGTCATATGGTTTATTCGGTGAAGCAAATTAGCCCGTTTGACAATAAAAATGGAAATTTTTTTGGCTGTCAAATGACTACAATTTTCTTGCTTTGTTGTTGACAACCAAAAACATACGATTTCAATTATCAAACGGGCTAATTTGCTTAACCGAATAGCCATATGACAATCGAATTTGAATACGATTGACTTACACAATTGCACCTCTGGTTATTCTAAGTATTCAGGCTATAAAGCCAACTCAAGAATTCAGAATTCATGGAAAATTACGCTGGGAGCATCAGTTCAGAAATGTACAGTGGAGCCCACATCAAGCTATACACATTGAGTATAAGCTGACCTCTCATTGTACCGGAAGCCTATACAATGAGAGGTCAGCTTATACTGAAAGTGTTTAGCTTGATGTGGGCTCCACTGTACAAGGCTTATTTGTGGCTCAAGCGTAGAAATGAACTAAATAATTAAAAATTTGGTGTCTACTATCATGAAAGTATTTGGTTTTTGAACTTACCTTCGTGGTTCCTCGCCATTACTCGGTAATGATTCCCAAGAAATCCTAGCTTTTATCCTGTTGTTGTACCAAATTATTTTGCTTAGCTTCAGCCCCTTTATTTTTTTAACACGCTGCTTTAATGATTCCGGTGCGTGATCTGAAATCGAGTGAAAACATGGGAATGAGTATGAATACTTTATATTGCAGTAAGGGTACATAAATAAAACTTATCGCTCGGATTGATTTAATAAATAATTAAACCACGGATGACAGAATTAAACTAGTTAAATTTAAAAGAGTAAAAATACAACATATCAAGTTAGGTTTTGGTAGGTATTGCTTTTAAGTATTTAATAGAACTAAAATAAATGGAAATTTAACAATTTTCGGATTTATTCTATAAGATAAGAATTCTACACCCGCGAATAATTGATCTTTTCATTAAAAAAAGTTTTTACAATTACAATCTAATTTTGCTACTGATGAAAATGTCATGAAAAAATATTTTTTAAATCGATGGAACGTATAAAAAAAAAAACACAACGAAATTATAATGGTTTTGTCGTGTTTGTTGGTTTCCACAAGTTTCTATGGAGAGCGGCTTTGGACCATCGCCCTTAATTTGTGCCAGGAAACCTCCTTTCGTGCTAAATATTGAGATTTCAGGTCACCGGGAAGAAGAACCATAAATATGTTTAATATAATTTTGACAAATTAGATCCACAGTATTTGCATTGGACTAAATAATCCGTGTTGCTATTGCGAGTCTATTCAAATTCTACTTCAAAAACATAATAAAACCATTTTTTTTCCTTGTAATAATTTTATTCGAAATTTCGTATACAAAACGTCACTTTATTTCCCACGTGGGAAATTGAATGAATGGAAATTAAATTGTACAAAAATCCATTAAACGTATTAATTTCCCATTTTATTTACTATTTTAAAATAAGAGTTGACCACTGTTCCAAATAAGTCTGATACATGTGTCAATTTTTATATACATGTATATTCAATATCTGCTGCATAGAACCATAGACAAATTCATCCATGGTAGAACACATATACTCACGTGTGTTATATATAATAAAATAAATATTAGATACAGTTTGATTTGTACGAAAAAATCTCGACTTATAGCTAGTATTTAGGATACGTTTGACGTGGTGTTGAAGACAGAGCTAACGGATATAAAAAATAAAAAAACAGCCAAGTGCGAGTCGGACTCGCGCGCAAAGGGTTCCGTACCATTATCTATAAAAAAGGCAAAAAAATCATATCTGTTGTATGGGAGTGCGCAGGTCCGACTTGCACTTGGCTGGTTTTAGTATTTGTTGTTATAGCGGCAACAGAAATACATCATCTGTAAAAATGTAAACTGTCTTACTATCACAGTTCATGAGATACAGCCTGGTGACAGACGGACAGAAAGGACAGACAGACAGACGGACAGCGGAGCTTTAGTAATAGGATCCCGTTGGTTACCCTTTGGGTACGGAACCCTAAAAATGTTGTCTTTTAACACTTAGTGAAACGAATCCTTATCTTATTATGCTAAATCAAAATATAATTATTTTTACCAATAACATTCGTGGTATTGTAAAAGATGGCTGCCTTGTCACTTCTAAGTTTTCCCAGGCCGTATTGACTTATGGTCTGCACTTGGAGGAAATACATCGAGTTTGGCTGCAAGTCTGTTATGTCATAATGGGTTTGGTCCTGAAAAAAATATTTTGCGTCGTTAATACAAGTCCTAAAGAGCCATCTCGCAGAAAGGTCTTTACTGATAAGCATTTGCTTTCGCGATTTGCATAAAACTTAATGTACATTCAGCAAAAGAGACATGAACATGGACGCAAACACTTGGGTTCGTAGACATACAGACGAATGATAAATGAGATACTTACGTCACAGTATGATTAAATTAAGCAGTATTACGTCTTCATAGAAACAACCGAAACGACGCGATGAAATTTTTTCTTCTCCCTTACATTCTGTTAAACTTTAAATTTAAAGCGGGGGCAGAAGATGCAGTCCAATATTTTTTATTTTATACTATTTGGGCTACTTATGGATTGCTTCAAAGTAATTCTACTATTAGAACACGAAATTCAAAAAAGTGGATTTACGCTCCACCCTAGTGGACATACGAGACAAGACCGATCGGCAGTTTTTGTTTGCACAAAAATATTTATTTTTTATTTTTCAACTATAAATCCCGTTGATATTTAAAAGAGGTCGCACCACCCTAGACTTTCATCTTCTGACGCTCATGCTTCCAAATCTCGGTGAACTACGGTACACGACAGTCGCGAGTGCGCCGCAGCAGTTACGTAAATTATGGCACGAAGTAATCGGTTATATTGTTAAGAGTGTGGATGTTTAAATTCATCGATATCGGAACCAGAAATATCCCAATAAAAACAGTCAGTATGCAGTCCTTGTGCGTGTTTACGTACCGAGCGGACATAAGTAATTATTTGAAGGACACTGTCGAGACAAAATACTGCTTAGTATAATAGTACTGTGCTTACCTGTTCAATAAGGTGGAATTAATTCAACCGCCTAAATTTCTACGGCAGGTTCAGTAGGTGACAAAGGCTACACTTGTGAAGTAAAGTTTCAGGTGGATCATACAAAGTTATGGCAGGTCACGTGATCTTGAGAATCGTATGCATGTATGAGCTTTGGGCGGGGGGGGGGGGGGGGGGTTCGTTTTGGCTGGTTTGTATGGAGATAGAATACTATTTGTTATTTATACTATGGTAGTGTTTAGGATCTACTGAACCTCCAATAAAAATTTGGGCGGTTGAATTAATATTCACCTTATATACAATGTTCTGTTAATTAAGTATTCCTCATCGCATATATCCATCTATCAGCCTGTTTCGTCCAGCTAGTCTAGCATAGCAAACATATCGAGCTCTATAGCGCTTGATATAATGCTCTGTCTCACTCC
Source organism: Ypsolopha scabrella (assembly GCA_910592155.1). Lineage (NCBI taxonomy): Eukaryota > Metazoa > Arthropoda > Insecta > Lepidoptera > Ypsolophidae > Ypsolopha > Ypsolopha scabrella. Next base: position 6,870,016 of record OU342968.1, on the reverse strand, counting down.
GTTGATCCACCTAAAGAGGGACAGACAGTGTATATCGAGCTGTTAAAGCTCGATATGGTCTACTATGCTTGGTACCCTGGACATAGGCCATTCCAGGATTTCGCCATTCTTGGCGGTCCTCCTGGAAGAAATTCCCATTCTCACACACGCTGTGCAGTCGCGCGGCCGAAACCCTTGCACCAGTGACGCCGCTTCCCATCACCAGTCTGTTTTATATAAGGCCCGGCAATTGGGGATGGTTATACCGCCATCCATCGGTTACAGGCAATGGTGGGCCGCCTGGTTTTGCCTCAGAGCTGTTCTCTTACTCTCCCCCGAATAACTTCGGGAGGATTTGCGAGTAAGATGGTGGTACCTCCGCAGTCGAGCCCGGCATCAGCTCTACCACCTAGATATCATATAACACTCATCAGTATTTCTTAAGATCAGAATGTTTGAGCTGGGATTATTTAACCTCTATTTTTGACCGTACCTACAGGAGCAGTCAATGTAGCTATGATTTTATTGTTCTAAGTCTAGAGAAGAAACACGTCTATAAAATAATTTGGACAAAGGGCTCCGTACTACGTAACATGGATACGGAACCCTAAAAACATGGTTATTAACAACAATATAGATGTCGTAGCAACATCAAGGCGACACAAAACGAGCCGCTAAAATGGTAGCGCCTGACAAACAATTCGGCTCCCGCTGAGTACGGAACCCTAACTTTTATTATTTTTTGTTTTACTTTAAAATATGTACAACAATTATCTGACAAATTTTTTTTGATGTTTTATCGTTTTTAAGATGGTAACCGAGGATCTTGCTGCAAAATGCACATCATAATATTGTTTTCCTTACTTTTGAATAAAAAGTTTGCAATAAATGCATTTTATAGCAATTTGCACAAACTGCTTGTTAATAGTCAAGTGATCACATGAAAATTATAAAATTGTATGCGTTACGTTTTAGCTGCATTAAATTACAACTGTAAACACGCTTTTAAGTTTGGAAACAAAATGTAATACATTAAAGTACGTCATTTGTTTGTGAAGACTTTAATATTGATAAACTATTTCCGCAAGTTGCTTTAAAACACACTTATTGCATACTTTTTATTCAAAAGTAAGGAAAACAATATTATGATGTGCATTTTGTACCGAGGTAAAAAGTTACCCCCTTAAGACAGAGCTGAGACAAATAACGTTCAAAATGTTACCTTTTCTAGGTTTTTGACTGCCTTTGTGTTTTAATTTAATTTTGCCTGAAGCTGTGACAAGACCGACATAAGAAGCTTAGTAATAGGGTCCCGTTTGGCACCCTTCAGCTAGAGAACCCTAAAACGGATTTTATGGAATAATTTTTTAAATACTTTTGTATTCCTGTGTAATGATTATTTTGCACCCTCATAATGAGGTCATGTCAACAGGATCATATAAAGCTAGACATTTAATTTAAGATCGGTTCAATGCAGATATTAATTTAAGGGAAGAGCGCTAGACTCCGCGGCCATACAAAACGAAAAAGCTTCTCATTTGTACGCTAATGCATTAAATCGCATAAAACTTTAAGTAACTTCATCTTTTGCACAACTTACATGTCCTATTTAACTTTAAATTTCGGATAATAAACACGCTTAAGAAATACAAGCACTTAAAAATCTGTATTTTAAGCTCCAAAATGTTCCATTTTCACATTCGATTTTCTTGACCATTTCTCAACTAAAACAATTTTGTTTGAATTTTGGACTCGAGTTAGTTCATCAATATTTGTAAAATGCAATCATTTCGTATGTGGTACGTATAGGATTTCAGTAAATAGCTATCTTCTACCGTTCGACATCATATTTTAAGTGATATATCGTCATCAAACTTTAAGTTTTTTATTGAACTGGAAAATGAAGAAGAAAATATGACATTAGAAGGAAGAAGAATTGTCGATATCAAGTATTTCATCGACAGATTTTTGAATTTTAACCATATATTCCTGTACACCAAAATAGCCTCTGACATGAGTCCTACAAATGCAATTCAAAAGGGATTGCTTGCTCACATTTTGTAAGGTGACGACTCAAGGCAAGAACTGAAAACGGAGCATTACTGTTATTATCAGGTTCAAGGTCAACTTCATGTGACGCAAAGGGCTTATTGCTATTTTATTGCTTGGAGTTCATATGCGTTGCTTTACCTAAAATCAATAGAAAAAACACATTTTATCAAGAAAAAACGCAAACACCTCTATGAAACTTTTACATGCAGTGTGTTTTCCAGAATTGATTGACCCCAGAGTAGGTACCTAGAATTATGCCTGCAAGAGAAAGTATTAGAATTAGTTAATTTAAAATAGAAAGTAAAGAAAAAAAGTAATCATAACATCACATATTTTATGTTATATATAACATATTATTATGTTATCCTTGTAATTATTGTTGACACTTGTTGGGATTTACACAAGATCTTTGAGCGAATCTAGCTTTTTAGAGTATTTTAAAAATTACCCCAACAAAACCTATGTAGATTACAACTTACGTAATAAACTTCAAAAATACAACATCAATCTGCTCATTGTTACCTCAAATTTATGACCCATATTATTAACTATTACACCTACCGATACAAATAACATTTATATAATAATAAATAAATAAAATAAATATTTTGTTGATATTACATACATTAAAAAAGGTATACTGTGTAACGTTTACTCTACTTTATACTACGCCTTACCGTTTAAAAAAGTAAATTATATGTACATACTTTACATAACCTTTATATTACTTCTTTTATATGAGTTTTTTATAATATATTATATTTATATTATAATATATTACATACACAAAACAAAAAAAAATATTGCAAGATATATTTCGTGCCCTCCTGGGCCCAACATCAGTGGCCCGAAATATATCTTGCAATATTTTTTGTGTTTTGTGTATATACCTACTAGAATATTATAAAAAACAAAAATAAAAAATAGGCTATGTAAGTTTATATACATTTATTTCCTTTCATATAAATAATACATAAATTACACAATAAATTAAATAATACATAAATGACAAGCAGATCTTGACACGAAACGAGACCAACTTAAAGCCCCACCACCCGTGGCTATTCACTACAACTACGAGAATGGAATCCTCAAATGTGGCATATGCGGCCGAATTTTTAAAGCCAAGATTGGTTACGTCAGCCACATCCAGGCACACCAACGAAGCCCTTCATGCCAGCAGCAGTCGCCGTAGCCGTGTCGGCATGGAGACCATCATCATCACATAAATTACTTTACTATACTTATACATACTTATACTTCACTTTTCCTTCTGTCAGCGGTCAAAACATATATGGGAAGTACATTATTAAGTTTACGGCCTGTATAATTCTCTAGAGAAGAAGAGAATAAAATACGCGGTGAAATGGTTATGGAATGAAACGCAAACTGGTGATAGTACTCGTCTATAGGAACTACTTTTACTATGGGAACAACAGTGAAATCACAAAAAAATAGGTATTCCATACAAAAGATAAATTACCTACTCGCCCAAAATTATATTTTTCGTGATTCGAGGATTGGGTCTATAGTAAAAATTGTTCGTTATAGGAGTACTACCACGTAAATATCCATTTAGTTACTCATTTGACCACACAGTAACCCTCCAAAATATTTTACATATCATATTACATAGGTAACACTAAAAGTTTCCGGAACTGGCCACTTACATAAACAATATTTAAAAATTTATTGCAACATTTGAAAATAGAACTCTTTGGCTGTAGAATGCAGTTTGTTTCATCTGACTGTCTTTTGTTTTTACCTTGTGGCGCCATTTAAAAAATTGTGTGTCTGCATCAACATGGATTTAACTCGGGAAAATTTTCGTAGTATGATTTTCTACGATTTTAAGTGTAATTTGACAGCTCAACAGAGCATCGCTCGGCTTGAAACAGCTTTTGGCAATGAAGCACCATGCAAGACGACTGTTTATAGCTGGTTTGCAGAATTCAAGCGTGGTCGTATCAATCTCAGTGACGAATCTCGCGATGGTCGGCCGTCCACCGCTGTGACCAACAAAAACATCGATGCTGTGCGCCGTATGATTGAAACAGACAGGCATGTGACCTACCATGAAATTCGCGCATCCTTAGAAATAGGCATGAGTCAAATACAATCAATCCTACACAAACATTTGGGTGTGAAAAAGCTGTGCTCGCGGTGGATCCCACACAACTTGACCGAGGCTCAAAAAACGGACCGCGTCACTTGGTGCAGTGCCATGCTTACCAGATTCAACGAAGGTGCGTCAAATTTGGTGTGGGACATAGTAACAGGTGACGAAACATGGATTTATTGCTACGATCCCAAAACAAAGCAGCAATCGAGCGTATGGGTCTTTCAAGATGAGCCGAAACCAACCAAAGTGGCGCGCGTGAAAAGTGCATCTAAGCGGATGATTGCTTCTTTTTTTAATAAAACTGGACACGTGGCTACTGTTGCTTTAGAGAATCGTCGTACCGTGAATAGTGACTGGTACACGACCATTTGTTTGCCGGAAGTTATTGACGAACTCCGTAAAAATAACCGTAAACGCCGTATCATCCTGCACCACGACAATGCTAGTTCTCACACGGCCAGACAGACAAACGACTTTTTGAAGACGAAAAATGTAGAACTCATGAGTCATCCTGCATACAGTCCCGACCTGGCACCTTGTGACTTTTTTCTGTTCCCAAAAATTAAGAACCAATTACGCGGTCAACGATTTTCATCACCAGAAGAGGCTGTCGAGGAGTATGAAAAACACGTTTCAGAGGTCACCACAGGGGAGTGGCACAAAAGTTTTCAAAACTGGTTTGATCGAATGAAAAAGTGCATAGACGCCAAGGGAGATTATTTTGAAAAACAATAAATTAATTTTGTACCTTTAATAGTATTTTTTCATATTCATTCCGGAAACTTATAGTCACGTATAGTATCCCACATTCGTTCATTTGATACTATTATACATAGGTAACACTAAAAGTTTCCGGAACTGGCCACTTACATAAACAATATTTAAAAATTTATTGCAACATTTGAAAATAGAACTCTTTGGCTGTAGAATGCAGTTTGTTTCATCTGACTGTCTTTTGTTTTTACCTTGTGGCGCCATTTAAAAAATTGTGTGTCTGCATCAACATGGATTTAACTCGGGAAAATTTTCGTAGTATGATTTTCTACGATTTTAAGTGTAATCTGACAGCTCAACAGAGCATCGCTCGGCTTGAAACAGCTTTTGGCAATGAAGCACCATGCAAGACGACTGTTTATAGCTGGTTTGCAGAATTCAAGCGTGGTCGTATCAATCTCAGTGACGAATCTCGCGATGGTCGGCCGTCCACCGCTGTGACCAACAAAAACATCGATGCTGTGCGCCGTATGATTGAAACAGACAGGCATGTGACCTACCATGAAATTCGCGCATCCTTAGAAATAGGCATGAGTCAAATACAATCAATCCTACACAAACATTTGGGTGTGAGAAAGCTGTGCTCGCGGTGGATCCCACACAACTTGACCGAGGCTCAAAAAACGGACCGCGTCACTTGGTGCAGTGCCATGCCTACCAGATTCAACGAAGGTGCGTCAAATTTGGTGTGGGACATAGTAACAGGTGACGAAACATGGATTTATTGCTACGATCCCAAAACAAAGCAGCAATCGAGCGTATGGGTCTTTCAAGATGAGCCGAAACCAACCAAAGTGGCGCGCGTGAAAAGTGCATCTAAGCGGATGATTGCTTCTTTTTTTAATAAAACTGGACACGTGGCTACTGTTGCTTTAGAGAATCGTCGTACCGTGAATAGTGACTGGTACACGACCATTTGTTTGCCGGAAGTTATTGACGAACTCCGTAAAAATAACCGTAAACGCCGTATCATCCTGCACCACGACAATGCTAGTTCTCACACGGCCAGACAGACAAACGACTTTTTGAAGACGAAAAATGTAGAACTCATGAGTCATCCTGCATACAGTCCCGACCTGGCACCTTGTGACTTTTTTCTGTTCCCAAAAATTAAGAACCAATTACGCGGTCAACGATTTTCATCACCAGAAGAGGCTGTCGAGGAGAATGAAAAACACGTTTCAGAGGTCACCACAGGGGAGTGGCACAAAAGTTTTCAAAACTGGTTTGATCGAATGAAAAAGTGCACAGACGCCAAGGGAGATTATTTTGAAAAACAATAAATTAATTTTGTACCTTTAATAGTATTTTTTCATATTCATTCCGGAAACTTATAGTGCGTCCCACGTATTGTACTCTTTAGACAAAGACAATTAAGAGGTCATTCATTTTTAATTAATCAATCAAAAGCACTAAAAACGAAGGTACGAAAGGATGTACTGATCTCATGATCTGAGTCCAACCTGTGGGTACATGATGAATAAGTGCGGGGCGCGCGGGGAGGGCGCGCTCGTGCCGGCCGCGAGTGACCGAAACAGCTATAACAATAAATTGTGAAAATCCAAATCTCGCGCGCGAAAGATTTACCGTCTAGCCTTAAGATCGGTTCAATGCAGATATTAATTTAAGATCGGTTCAATGCAGATATTAAATTTTTCAAGACAACAACTTCTTTTGTAAAAGAAAGCGTCGCCTGATTTGCAACTGCGTCCCAAAATATACCTACTCCGCTGTATTTTGTGTCCAAAAGGTTTCGCATTTCTAAAGATAACTAACCCGACCTTTCCTGCGGTCGACAGGCAACATGATAAGCGCAAAGAAAAACTGCGGAATTATAATGTTCACTGAAAAGATAACGAATATACTTACGTAGCTCTAAATATCTTCGTAGTGTTGTACATTAATTCTACAATGGATATTTTTATATAAATATTGACAGACAAGGGGTTTATCCTCATCGTCGATTGAACAATAGAAACTATAAGTTTATTGTTGTCGACTAAATGTCAACACTTGCACCAATATAATTTCGGCTTATTTTATTACGGCGTTTACCGTCATTTTTGAAAGGTCGCCTGATATACATATTATCAGTGAAACAGTTGACATATACTCAACAATAGTTGGTACGTTAAAAATTACGAACAGACTCTCGTCTGCATGGTACCTTGGGAACGGTCTGATGATTCACGATAACGGAGTCCAGCTCGCTTTGGATCCCTCGCACTCTTCTACTCCAGAAGACCTTGTATCTCAAGACCGGCAGGTCTGACCGAGGCTCTTTCCATTGTAGCCTGATTGAGATGGTTCCTGGCGGGGAAAATAATAGTCAACAAAAGCCTCCGGCTATAGCCGTAACGTAACTGTAGGGGCCAAGGAGGGGGTGATGCCCGATCTCCCCAAGCTCCAAGTTCCCCAAATTTATTTTTCATACATTAATTCCCAATGTCCCCGAAATATAAAATTTAATTATTTGTAAAGTTCTCACTTGGCCAATCCTCGTATAGCGTGTACAAAAGTGTTAGAATAAAATAAAATCATTATGTACCTAGTTAAAATTAACCTTAATGATAAGTCAAAATAATTCTAGGGTGGATCATGTATCGTCAACTGTTAACTGAAAATACACGTAAATTGGGGATCATTTTTTTCCGTCGGTCCCGTTGGATAGTTTGTTCAAAAACATTGCGGGTGTACGAAAACCATTTTTCGATTTAGGGATCCGTTGGCGAAATAAGTGCTAATTTAAAGTGCTAATTTTTGTCCTCCCACTGCCAGCTCAATGGTTGTTTATGGATATGTGAAAAAATTCACAGAAGTACAATATATAACGAATGAAGTTAAAAAGAAAACGATCGCAACGTCGTTTGTTCTGTACTTTATTACCAAAATTAATTATCAATTCTGTACTTAATTACGTAAGCATAGATTCGGCGACTGTACCATTCACAATTTCGATCAAGACAGAGTCGTGAAGCTTTCGGGTACTTGGAACTTGGGGAGATCGGGCATCATCCCAACGAGGCGCGCCCCTTTCCCAGATTACCGACTGCCAAACCGGAAATACGGGTGTCATTGATGTAAAAATATGCTTTGTCCAATTTAAGGCGTTATTTGTTTTGTTTATATGTGATCTCGTTGTGTGGAGGGTCATCCCTATTCATCTTATAACGATCCATCCATCCATCCATCAGCCTGTTTCATCCACTGCTGGACATAAGCCTTTCCAGGATTTCGCCACTATTGGCGGTCCTCCTGGAAGAAATGCCCATATTCACACACGCTGTGCAGGCGGGTTGGTGAGCGCGGTGCCTAAACCCTTGCAACAGTGACGCCGCGCCGCTGCCCATCACCGGTCTGTTTTATATAAGGCTCGGCGATTGGGGATGGATAAACCGCCATTCATCGGTGCCAGGCAATGGTGGGCCTGAATCTTATTTGATTTAAAAAAATCAAGTTGATCTCTTAGCCGCGTTCTTGAAACGAACGTTTGAAAACCAAAAAAAAAGAAAATGAAAATGAAATGAAAAATGAAAAGTTTACTTCTTCATATTTAACTGTACTATACAGTATACAAATATTAAAATATACATGCAATTAGGTTTATTTAATCAATCATTTACATCATAATGTCAAGATATATTAATAGTACATTACGGTACGAGAGCGATGAAACGTTTAAAAGTTTCTCGCACGAGTATCGTATAATATTTTATAGCAAAAGTGCGGAAAATGCCGACTTTACGCAAGCGCAGCGTGCGTAAAGTGGTCATTTTACGCACGGTGTGCTATAAAATATTTTATAGCACAAGTGGGGAAAACGCCGACTTTACGCAAGCGCAGCGTGCGTAAAGCGGTCATTTTACGCACGGTGTGCTATAAAATTTAATTGTCTAACACATATTATATAATAAAAATATTGCTATTATGTCAATGAATGTGTCATGTTATTGTATCATGTCATCAAGTTAGGATCTATGTACTCTTTAATACCATAAAAACATTTGTCAAGGAACCAAGTAGTAAGTTTCCTTTTCATCATTTTTAAAGGCATGTTCTTAAACTCTTCTGGCAGTTTATTATTTTTAATAGACACAATGAACACGTTGTCTTTGAAAAGTTTTAACTTACATTGGGGAAAATATAAGCGATCAATATTTCTTGTTTGGTTTTTGTGTACATCTGCGTTTTTGTCAAAATAATCTTTATGTAGGGCAACAAACAAGCAAATTTCTTTTATGTATATACAAGGTAGGGGCAGAATGTTTAGTTTCTGAAAAAGTGGTTTGCAAGTGTCTAGAAACCCAGCGCCACAAATAGCTCGTATACATTTTTTCTGTACTTTAAATGCTTTTTCAACTTCCACTGAATTTCCCCATAATATCAATCCATTGTTCAGTACTGAGGACACATACCCATGATATGCAGTAACTGCCGCTTTTTGGGATATAGTATTATATAGTATACACAAACCGGTCTAATTTACTACAAACTTTTTCAATGTGTTGTTTCAAATTAAGGTTTTTATCGATACTAATACCTAGAAAAACTGTATGGTCAACCTCTTCTACTAACTTCTTGTTGTGTTCTATATTTTATTTGAGGGTGGAAAACATCATTTTTTTTACAAAAGTATATATATTAGTACATTGTTTATAAGTGGATCAACATCAACGAGATAAAATATCAATATCTGGTTCTCCCAAATATTTACATGACAAATTTACGTGGTCATCTACTGTTAGCAGATACAGCACCAGGATGAATCGTATATTGTTTCCAAAGCACAAAACCACTGCATTTAGGGGTAGTTTTAGGTACATGGCGTCAAAATGTTGGAATAACATTCCACCACCGCTACGTGACCTTAAGTGTAAGTATACTTTTAAAATTAAACTAAAAAAGTATCTCCTTGACTTACAAATGTCTTCGCCTGCCTAAAACTAGATGCTTCATCGCCATTTTAATAATTTTTGACCAACGAGTTTCTGACATTTATTTAGAGCTTACCTATTAATTGAATTTATTTATTTACAAATATTAGCACCTACATTATGTACTCGTATATGTATATCATATTTATTCTGCCATTCGTAATTATTATTTTCAAAATGTGCAAGAATACTCGCGCTGTTTTGTTTGTTCGTGCGTTACCTACGCGGGCTCGGACTGAAAATCAGCGCTGTCGGTCTTACTCTGTAAGACTGCAGCATATGCTGAGTTCTAGCCTTTTTGTCTGCTTCGACACATGATTTCATTTAGCTTTAGTCACATTGTTTTATTCTTTTATGTTATTTCCTTGTGTTTGACTTTATAATTTGTTTTTATAATTTATTGTGTTGTGGTAGATAAATAAATGGATATTCTATTCTATTCTATTCTAATAAATCAAGTATATTTTTTACAATACTAAGATAGTCCTAATTTCTTCAAAATAACCCTCGAAAATCTCACTTTGTTCACGTTCTAGGCTCAGGTACAGCCTTAAGTATAATATTGCTTAATGCATATAATTATGCATATTTGTTTCTTAAGAGGATAGGTTCCGAAAAACCATAATTTATTCTTCCTTGTTTGAAGAATCTAGCAATACTAGATATTTGAAAAAAATTTGGACTCCTGTCAAGAATATAATGTACACTCTTATCGAAACAGAATCTTCAGAAGTCATTCCAACATTGAGCCATAAAAAATCAAAGATGACTTCAAAAAAAGGTTTCATGTCGAGTTTTAACATTATTTGAGCAAAATCATATTATATTATTTATTTATTAAAATCTGCATAAACTTTATTATACTGTTATCCGAACAGATATTTGATACAAACTTTAGTTTTTTTATAAATAATAAAATTCGTGATAAAAGTCGTCATTTTGATATTTTTCCAGAATTCGTCCCTCTCGCACTGCAGGTTTTTCGGCATGGAGTAACAGCGATCAGTGCAATCGGAACCTATTCTCTTAATTTTTCATAAACGGCTTTCTGTTTCTGAAGTTTCCATCCTCAATTCTTGTAAAGCGATCTAATATTCCACCACCAATACGCAATCTAAAATCACTTACAACCTTTAAACTTAAACTTAGGCTTCATCTTCTGTCCCTTCAAAGGTCTTTCTTTTAGGTATGAATTTCCAGCACTTCTGTTTTCTTCTGTTTTCTTTTTATCTTATTTCCTTCAACTGTCCTGTGTGTTATCATCAGTATCATCAGTCTTATTTTTGTTCTTTCTCGTTACTTATTCGGTAGTACGTCTAGTGAATCGTAACTGTTTTTCATCAATTATGTCTTGTTGGCGTTTTTGTGTAATCGTGTTCGTTACGTGACACCCACAGCATGTTCAATTTTATTTTTTATTTTATTTTTAGCCTTTTGTCCTTGTTATATCTTTGTACAATATACAGTATCTATTTACAATATCTATGTCTCGTATATGTATCTATAGGTAGTTAGTTATTTAATTATGCATTTATATTTATATTTAATACATTAAACCATATTTATTTTCTTTTATATTATTTTGGCCCTGGCTGAAAATCAGCGTCGTAAGTTCATAGAGCTTGCGGCATATACTGAGCAAGGGACCTTTTTGTTGCTACAACCGTTATATTTATGTTTCATTATTTTCATTACTTTTCCGTTTTATTTGATTTTATTTTTTTTGTTTTTCGTATACTTAATGTTTTTTGTTTTCTCTTTTTGTATTTTGTTTTGTTTTTGTATGTGTTTGTGTAGCGACAAATAAAGATTTTCTTTCTTTCTTTTCTTTCTTTTACTTACTCGTATCTGTAAGGTTCCGTTTCCGTACCCACGCGTGGTCCTAAAACGGAACTCTTTTGAACGGAAAGTGTCCATTGACCGGTCAATTCGTACATCCTATATCCGATCGTAGGATCGGATATACTCTTTCTTACTGAAAGGGAAGTTGTGAATGTGTGACAAGGATCGACAGATAGATTGTATTGATTTTAGTATTTTCTTACGAATACATAAAAGTTAAACTACAAGACACTGATATTCACACTAAACTAAATTTTGTGCTTTCGAAATAACGCGCGTTATATGAAAACAGTGCAAGTGTATTTATTAAGAAAGCGTTACTTTACAAAGTTAAAATACGACTTCATGAAAATGCGCGCTCAAATCTATACAATAAACATGTCTTTGTAATAATACTAATAATAGAAAACGTAAAATCTAAGAACAAAGCTTGTAATCTAAACTATTTCGCTGCTAGAAACTTTATGATACATAATAAAAAATAGTTTGCTAGGGACAGGAAAATGAATTTAAATGAAACTATATAATCTACTGATGATACTAAAAACTTTCCCAAATACACAACACGCACAAAAAACAATGCCCTTCACAAAATAATTTTGAATTATTCACAAGTGGTTTTTAGGGTTCCGTACCCGAAGGGCAACACGGCTATCTGTCCGTCTGTCCGTCCGAGTATGTCACGGGTATCTAGCTTGCAGACGGAATTAGTTACATAACTGAAATTTGGAAACGTAATGTAGAATGTCGACCCAAAAATGAATATTGAATTAAAAATTAATTGAAATTATTTTTTAGAGGGGTCCTAAGAGAAAGAAGCCGAAAACATTTTTTTTTCTTGCCCCATGGCATGTGGGCTGTCATTATCTAAAACTCATTAAATAGACTAGAAATATATATTAAAATTTTTTTTTCTCCAATAATAAAGAAATAGGGGCCATCAAAGTTGTCAGTTGTAGACCAATTTTGTTACAAGTCTCTCTTAAAATATATACTACATCTTAATTTTCTTTAACTATAAAAGTTCAAATTAAGTTGATTTTAATTAAATTTTAGTAATTTTAATTAAAATTAATGTTATTTTTGGTGAATATAAACAGTTTTAAGAAAAGTAAAACAGTAATTTATATTTCAACAACAAATACATAAAAGGGCGACTTTCAATACAGGTTTAGGGTTACGTACTCGAATACTTGACCAACTTAATTTTGCAGTTTCACTTCACAAATTTTCTGATACTGTACAATTTGTAATTTTTATTCAACTCATTTAAGTCCATTAACTTATTTAAATGGTACGGAACCCTCAGTGCGCGAGTTCACTCGCACTTGACCGGTTTTGAAATTAGTTAGTAAAAATATTTTTCTATTTCCGCAAGTAGGTACGTTTCTTTGGGAGAGCTGTTCGGTATGATCAGTAAAATATGTGGTTTTATTTATTTAATAAAACTTTCGGATTACACCCGACATAAACATACTATAATTATAATAGTGACTCGAAGCGACTAACTCACTTATGATCTTCTAGCTTTTGCCCGCGGCCCCACCCGCGTGTTATTCGGTGTAACGACATGCTTTTTTCCGGGATAAAAAGTAGCCTATGTGTTAAATTAGGGTATAAGCTATATCCATTCTAAATTTCATCCAAATCTGTTCAGCCATTTCAGCGTGAAAGAGTAACAAACATACACACTTACACACACAAACTTTCGCATTTATAATATTAGTGTGATGTGATAATGCTGTTTCATTTCGCTAAAACATACTACACGCTCCACGAAACTTGCGAAGGCAATACAATCGGCCGATTTTGTCCTGGGCGCAAAATTTAAAACTTGTTTCAGGAGAAATATAATAATTATGGAAAAATTATGGACGTTTTCGAAACTATTTTTCTAGAAAACATTTTCGATGTCCAACTACTTATAGTCCTATTTATTTTTATCCTAAATAATAAAAACACATACGGCTACACTTTTGGTACAAAACCTTTAGGGGTCTGTTTTACGATATTTGTTTCTTATCGGACATAGATCTGCGAAAAATATTATAAAAATATTTCAGAGACACCTCATAGTTTTGTATTTGCTTTTGTATGGAGGTGTGAGGAGGTGATGTCTGCTCTAATCACAAACCTACCATTATCAGAGCTCAAAGGCTTGACCGTCAACTTCTTGGGCTGCGGCGGCGGCCTAGGTCCGCGTCGCGGCGTGAAGGGGCTGCCTGGTGCCGAGTACCCTCTGGTGCCAGCCGCACTCACTGCGGCTACTCTGAAGCGGTACCAGCGGCCTGGCTTCAGCATGTTTTTGAGGGACACTTTCGTTCTGTAAAGTATGTATGTATCACAGTTAAGGAAATCATATTTTTATACTGTGCTAGTATGTATGTAAAGATGTAAATTTCCCTAATTCCTGTGAAAATACTATGGAATAATTAGGAAAAATTTTTCGTACGGAGAAAACGACGATGATAGCACTGAAGGAGACTTTCTGTGTGATGTCTGTGGCCGACGTTATCAAGAGTCAGCTTATACTCACACTAAAAAATACATAAAAATATCCTACTGCCATCTTCGTTCGCGAAGGCCGTAATGCTGATCATGAAACATGTATCGAGACTACAAGTTTTCACGATTTCAGTTTGCACGTCGAACCAATGTACCTATAATATATCCTGCAAAAGACAGGCAGGCAGGTTGTGTTGAGAACTGGATAGCTCAGTGGTAGAGCAACGGCCCGGTAAATGAGAGGTCCCGGCTTCGAGTCCCGGTTGCGTCTTTACTTTCCCGTGTACAATAGGAGGCAGTACTGCCTTGAAACACGCACGGGTTCGTTGCGCTAATTCCCTTTCCAAACTCGTGTTCAATTCCAGGCACGTGTCCTTCAATCGCGCACGGGTTCGCAACGCAAACTGTTCTTCTAAACATGAACATGAATGGAACTTAGGCATGAAGTTCGCGCGTAAACTTCACCGCTCGCGTCTCCGTACTTCGCCATAGGGATGTCGATTCTTTCTAAAAAATATCGATTTTGAGATCTATTTTGAATCGTGGTGAAAAACGCGATCCAAAAAAAATCAGTACAGAAAAGATCGATTCACAAAAATCGATTCAAAATTCTTTTCAGTCTGCAGAAAAATATCTAGAGGATACATGCCAGAAGGTTTTTCAACCAAAAATCGTCATGACTGATGACAGCAGCACAGAAAGGAATGCCTTACGAACAGTATTTCCAAACAGCAGTTTACTTCTTTGCATATTTCATGTAAACCAAGCTCTTTGGCGTTGACTGTGGCAAAGTGAACATGACGTTATTAAAGAAGATCGGCATTTAGTTATGAAGACATTTCGTACTGTAATGTATGCCAATACAATGCAAGAAGCCGAAATTAGAATGTCGGATTTATCAAATGAGGAGAAAGTTAAGAAAAATAAAAAGCTAGAAAAACATTTAACAAAGAATTACTGATATCTTGGAAAAGGATTCAAATGCTGCATAAATAAACATTCTTACTAAGTTTGGATCTAATGTATCGAAGCTACAAACTCCGTCAAGTATTGTATCATTTATTGTTGAAAAAACTATCCGAAGAAGATCTCAATGCTCGCCGCAAAGAAAGAGGTCTACCATGCAGTGGAAGGATTCAATCAGGACGACCAGCCAAGTCAGAAACAACAAAGAAAAGGAAGCGTGTTCATAATATTGCTCAAATATTAATGATAATGAGCCTCCTGCTAAAAGATACCGATTTTACAAAAATAATTCATTTTTTTTTTCTTGTATCTCGGTATGTTGATCGCGTGCGTATCGTGCGCGTGACACAATTTTGTTCTAATAAAAAATAAATTAAAGACCCGAGTTTTCATGCTCATCTATCACAAAATGCCCCAAAATAAACATGGATTTGTGGCGTTCAATTGCGCGTATGCTAATTACAAAACCCGTGCGCGATTGAAGGACACGTGCCTGGAATGGAACACGAGTTTGGAAAGGGACTTAGCGCAACAAACCCGTGCGTGTTTCAAAGCAGTACTGCCTCCTATTGTACACGGGAAAGTAAAGACTCGTCCCGGTTCAGAGCTCCTCACGTCCAGATTTACTTTTCTGATTTTCTGTACCGCAATGATATAAAATTTAATGTGTTAGCATTGACCTCTCATAAACAACAAGACACACAGTCTCTAAAGAAAGTTCGTCAGAAAGTGTCTGAACCTGTAACGTGCATAGTAGCAAAAATCTTCAACCAAATTACGGCGTTATGTCGTTAATATAAGATGCAATGTCAGTTGTACGAAATCGTCATTTGAATTTGTCACCCCATAGCGGTGACAAAATGCATAGCGGACACTTTTTGGGCGAGATTGTGAGTCTAGTTGCTTATGAGAGGTCAATGTGTGTTAGTTATTAAAAACCCTTGATAATGGTGTAATACCGAAACCGGTTGGGATTAATACAAACCTATATATAATTATTTTGAAACTAGTACATGTTGTTATTCATATGATACAAGTTTTCCCTTGTTTTTTAAAGATACACACACACTTATCGTTACGACGAATCCCCGATGGGGTGGCAGAGGTGGTCCCGAGTGTGAACTGTGAAATGTAGGTCACAGTTCACACTCGGTACACCCGCGTTTCACCCACGATTACGTCCCAACGTGATGGGTGGTGAGTCCTATCGCCGTACTTCGGGTACATTTTAGGGCATGCAGATTTCTTCACGGTGTTTTACTTCACCGTTCATTTGCCGATGTCGTCCTCTTTTTTATATTTTATGATAATTATCTATTATATGCACCGATAGCTCTGTCAGTAGGAAGCTGGATTCTCAATCTTGAGACAAGGGTTTGTATATCCTGCCGGTTGAGCACGTACCAATGAGTTTTTAGTAACTAAAACCCTGTGAGGAAACATGCATTCCCTAAAAGGCGTGTATTTGTTCCCAAAGTACGGTGATAGGGCTAACCACCCATCACGTTGGGACTTAATAATCGTTGGTGAAACACGTCTGACACCCCATCGTGAATTTATTTTGTAACAATGTTATGTCAGGTTGTAATATTTTTCTTTTCGCCTGATGACGACCCCACTGTAGAGCTCGAAGTATAGTTTTAAACTTTCTACTTCTGTATTAAAATTTATATGAAAATACAATTGACTAAAACTACCGGAAAATTATAAAAATATATTTATATATTATAATATTTTTGAAGGAATTTATTCAAATGAAATTATCTGTTCTTTTCTTAAATAATTGTTTAATAAATAAATAATATATCCTCTTTTAAGAGCTTTTATTTTGTATTCTATACATATACATAAGTAAATAATAAATAGGAAAAATTATTGCAAATCTTGAGCGAATGTTTTTTCCTGTTTATTATTTACTAAAACTTATATGTTATTTAAATAATGCTACATTAATCTGTGAAAAGGCTAATTTTATTAATGGCAGTCGTGGGTGAAGGCACAGCAGCCAAATTGAATACCTAACTATTGTATAGTTTTGCGTCAAACGACACTAAACCTTCTAAATTATTAAAACGTAGTTACACAACCGCTAACGGCAACGAGAACTTCGCACTCTTTGGAGTAATGTTTGACGTTATACATTTTTAAAATATAAAAATATATATTATTTATCACATTCTATTATTTTTTTCTAAACTTAGATATATTTTATAGTCTCTTGGAAAATAATGTCTGATGATGAAGGCTGAAAGGGACATAGGAGTAGCGCTATTTTTGGATAGATTTTTCCTATAGACTACACATTGCGTAATGATTTTTATACTCCTATGACGATATTGTAAAAGGTGACCTTTGTACGTTTTCATGCGAGTAAATCTAAACTTACTTTTTGATACCTATTATTAAAAATATGCATAATGCTACTATTTGTTGTGTCAACAAAAGTCTGAATCAATTTGCTTTTATACTTTCAAAGACTTAAATAATAGAGTATACTTACGCTAGACAGAGGGGCAGGCAGAGACTCTAGTTCCCCTTTCTGCTACGATTTTGACCGTATAAATTCTTCTACATATATCTATTAAGTCATACAAATTCACGTTACCAATTTAGTTTCGATACGTCCATTATCAGCGTCCACCGGGCTTATTACGTATCTTTGAATCGGTTGCCAACTATGGTTGCTATTCACCAAAAACAGATGAAAAATGAACTTCCAAAATAACCTTCAATGGGTATAGAACTATTCACGAACTGTGCCATCATTTCAAGTGTGAACGTATCCTTAGATAAGTGGAATTCGATAGTATAGTATGTTTTCGAGGATAGGCACTCGGTCGACAACTGATTTTACAATACATAATAAGGGTCAAGCAGTACCTTTAATTTGCCTCACTCTTCTTTCGTCCATGCTCTGAATTTACCCAAGCGTTCCTTTTATTCTAGTCTCTACATCTTATTTCAGACTACAACAATCTCCTACACCAACATTTTTAAACCTACTTATTCGTCCTTAGCAGGAGAGTCCAGTCACCAAGCCTGGCTTCCTCGTACTTCGGCCCCAAGTGGTGTTGTTCCTCCAGCAAATACAGAATTCTGTCGGTGGTGGCCCTTGCCGCGTCTCCCACACCATCTGACCATTTCACCACGATCGATCGTCGCTTTTCTATCGCTTCTCTCATTGTTGGGAGGGCTGGTAGACCTGCAGACAGTTTTGGCTTGGTTTTAGGCATTGTGTCTTAAAAGTAGTTCAGAATTTATTGTCTTGGTCTTAATAGACGCTAGGCTTAATTATAAGTTCTTGATATAAAATACATTTCAACCACTACGCCAGCAAAAGACTAAACTGAAAGATCTGAATGTAGGAAAATTTGTCTTATTGCTGTGTGATCAGAGGTCAACCTCTATTCACTGGGTCGCTGAAAGTAGAACCACAGTCATGGTGACAATAACTTGTGTGTCATCAAGTCTCTGCAAGTTTGCGTTTCAAGCTTCCGATACAAGAAGCTCACTAAGAAATATCTCTATTCTGGAATGAATGTTCTTCTTACCTGGTAAAGTATACAGATCCACCGGCTCACTACAGGTAGACCCGCAGCCATGATGGCAGCACCTCTGCGTGCCATCGCACTGTGAGTCTGCGTTGCAGGCTTCCACACAAGCCTCTGCCCACTTAGGACTGTCCCGGCTTGGACAGGTACCAGGTTTAACCTCTTGTTCTTTGCACTGGTTCCGGCACTGAAACAAACAGGGAATCTTTTTTCACAAATAACTGACGACAAATGAAGTGAGATTAAATCACAGAGATTGTTGAATCTGTCGTTCTAGATAAAAGCGTCTTTGGTATAATGTCTTGCACTACTATCATAACCAGTCTGCCTAGCAACGTGGTGACTAGGGCTTACCATTTCTAATACACCCTGACGTGAGTCGTGTTTTATCTAGTGGTAAATTGCTTTAGGGTGGTTACGTTTGTTATAGATGATGATCATCTTTGGTGCACAATGACGGCAAGGACAGGTTCAATACAAAAAAAATACAAAAATCTTTATTGATCATTCAAAGCGGTTTACATAGCTGGGTTGGACACTCCTTTTAAGTACCTAAATACTTGTATTAGGAGACCCCGCTCTTCCACACAGTTTTTTAGTTTTTATATAAAGTTAACAATGACAAATAAAGATACAATGACAAGTGAAGATACAATGCAATTCAATTAAAGTAACTTAACTAATAATAAGGGTTTACTTAATCAATGATAAGGGTTTCTTTTGAAATTGTATATGTTTGTAAAATTCAGTGAAAAGTTTAAAGTCAATTGTTTGCGGAATTCATGAAATCTACATCTACAGAGGTAATCACACGTGTCCATTCAGAACTTGGCTCCATTCCAGAAGTTCCAAGTGGTTTCTGCAGACTTTATATTATTCAGGCAGTTTTTCCGTAATCATTTTAGTAACTGCTTACCTTATATGTATATTTTTATTCATCCGAAGTCAATATTTTTATAACCTAATAATTTAATTACTTAACAGTATATACAGACTATAATGTCAATACAGATGCGAATTTTGTGGTATCAAAACCGGTCGGGTAAAGGTTTAAAATATATTATCAAACGTGTACAAGTTTTTAGTACTTATTATATTCAAGAACATATAAGCTTAAATTGACACTTTCTTTTTTTTTAAGATTTTTAAAATATGTCACTGATCATTTTTTTTTTCGATCTATCATTAACTCAATTCGCCTATTTACGAAACTAACTGTAGACAAATATTGACGGCTTCATATTCTTCATATGGAAACTTAAAGCAAATACCTAATACAATATGTATTTAAATTCACTACCCTAGATTCCTGAAGGGAAATACTGTGGTTTATCCGTCCAAGGAAATACTCCATTCTTTGTTATGTTCTGTTTGACTCACTTCGTTAAAACATTGCTAATTATCTCGTTAGTGCCGTTTATGTAACCTCCACATAATGAACCCTTTCAACAGATTCACTGATGCATCAGAGTTCATTGAAGCAGCTGGTATTGGGCATTGTACCTATCTATACGTGCTGTTCAAAAGACCTTAAAATAAAACTACACGCTCTGTTGATAATTTGAGCAACTTTCTCAAATAATCATTTAATTTTACATGGGAGTACTTAATTTTTTTTTCATACTGTATTTAATTATATTTATAACCAAATTAATATAAAATGAAAACTAAATAATCCTAAAAACTTAAACAAACTAAATACCTAGAAATAAAATATTATAAACTAAACCAAGTCAAAATTAATTTATATTAAATAAAAGACTTTATTCAAGTCATAATTTTACATTACTGCGTAATTTTAATTAGATACACAGTACAGCTGATTTTAAGGGCTTTTTAGGTAGAGTTTATTAATATCAAAACAAAATTTTAAATTACCTCACAAAAATTTTAGTTTTAACAGAACTAAAACTTAAGTCTATAAAAACAGCTATGTACATAACGTATAAGCATGATATACGAGTAAGTAGTTAGGTATTATATATATATATTCACTTTACGGACTTTGTTACTTTTATCAAATAAATATTGGTATCCCACTTCCGCATTGCGTGAAATAATAATTTCTTCACCACCCAACGGTTGGCTGGCAAAAATCGCTTTAATTGATAAGTCTGCTCTTGTACAACATATTGTATAAGAAACTCTGTACTCTATTAAATCTTTATCCTCTAAAATAAGGTGTGTAGTCATTCACTCATTTGAACAACAAGAAAATGAAAAAGCATTGACTCGCTCATACAAAATATAAGGCTACTCTGGTTTTTATGGCCAGACCTTTTTAATGTTACAGAAAATAAACCAATATCAATATGAATTGTTTTAATTGATTGTTTCGTTGATGATGACGTATTGGTGTATCTTATCCAAATACTTCATCCTAGGCTTCCTACGCGCGGTTATGTCCAAGCGTTAGCCCATTGTAGATAGAAAAGCCACATAATTTACGTTAGTAAGGAAAAGTGTATACTCCGTAAAAAAATATTTAAAAAAAATATAAATATACGTAATTTATGTTAAGCACATTAGGATTTAGAATATTTTTCAATTCATTTATTATTGTATGTATGGTCTATCTCACAGAGGGATTGGCAGAGACTACAGATTTTCGTCTGCTTCTATCCTGATACACCTCTGTTGCCTTTTCCACATCCATCATCAATCTAATTATACAAGCTCACAAGCTAACTAACCAGTAGTTATTTTCCTCTGTGCACAAGCTCTTTTATTCTGGGTTTTTTGACTATGCCTTTCTCCAGTACGTCTTGTCGTCAATTGTCAGAATTATTTAGTTTTTACATAACTAAGTACTTTCTTGCAAATTACCTACATATGTTGTGTACCATCGATATGTCGTTAGCATACTCGTATCGTAGAATTCGGCAAATCACAATTTTCCTAGGCAGATCGTATATTTCTGCTAAAACTAGGGAAGTCACCACACTCCGCTCCGCTTCGCTCGGCTCCCTGGCTCCGCTCTTTGTCGCACCTATTTTTACACGACAGATCCCGAAAATGGAGTTTATTGTTTTCAAGGTTCATGTGGGTCTTTTTCGAAATATTACAAAAAAGTATTAAATAAAAATAAATAATGAAAAATATTAAAACCAGGAATGCCGGAATAGAGATTTCATTCCGATTTCAGTGCATTCGGGGTATAATGATTACATTGGATACGTGTTGTTTTGTATGTCCTCCGACTGCACTGAAGCCGAATTAAATCTTTGTCCCGGCAGTCGTGTTTTTAAATATATATTTTTTTTTTTACTTTTGGTGTAAGATTTTCGATTTAATACTTTACGATCATTATAATTATTATCATATGCCGTATTCTACGATTTGTCGACGACATATACACTGCATGTTTATGTTTAGTATGATTTGTTCAACAGAGCTAGTTTACTATTGAAAACTGAAAATGAATCATTTATCTATTTTCAGCTCCAAGCACCCACGTACTCGTACATTCACGTTAAATTATAACCACTTGAGTTTTCTGTTTATTTACAAAGCAGGAAGATTTTAGTTTTTTAAATTTTTAACCGTTTTGCGTAACTAGAATTTGAAGCTGGGGGGCCGGTCTTCAGCTCTAAAACTCATGAAGCTATCAATAAGTATCTGTTCTCGAGTATATGATCGGAATAACATACATTTTGAGATAACACTCCATACAATGAGATCACATACAAACCAAAATCAAAAACAAATAATAATTTAAATGGGATCAAGATTTTCTTAAATAAAAATGCTGCCCGTATATCTGGTCCCTGGCCCCTACGTTACGCCTTTGTAAGAGTATACGGTGACAATTTGATAACCTTTTTCCTTTATACAGGATGGTATATCAATGAATATGGCCAATTTTTACTATGTGGAGCCAACCCTCAAGGGCGAATAAAATCAACCGTTCGACGGCATGACGCTCGTTCCGTGGCAGAACGGCCGATCGCTAATATAGGATGCAACCTGCGTCGATACGTTGGCCCCATCCCATGTCCAAGCGACCGCAGCCAAGGCCGGCGCTGCGGCGCTGATGGCAGAGTCAAACAAGCGGCGCAAATATGCAAACCTCGGGGAAGGGTGCAAGTTTGTGCCTTTTGGCGTCGAAGCCCTCGGGCCGTGAAGACCCGACGCGTGATGTCTATTCAAAGAGATAGCGTCACGCCTGGTCGATGCCTCGGGTAACAGGAGGGCTTCGGCTTTGGCCAAAGCAAGGACTCGCCATCCAACGAGGTAATGCCGCAGCCTTCTTAGCTTCTTGGCACTCTGCCCGGCAGCATCGATTTGGACAATTTTTTTCACCTTTTTTTAGAGCAGGTTTAGTTTAAGATTTAATAGTTTTCCTTCAGGTAGGTTTTAGTCTTTTGTATTATTGAATTAAGTATTTTTAAGTATAATTTTTATTTAGTATTATGTATGTTATTTAAGTTTAAAGTTCTTCCACAAAAATGAAAACATAATACAGACTAAAATGTTCTCCACTGAGCTCTCACCATTTCATAGAAAAATTAAATACGTACTCGATCAAAATGTACACAGCTGACATATTTATTCACGATCTCACGGTTGGCCCCATAGTTAAAAGTTCGTCATATTAATGGGTAGAATGCCCCGGTTTAAGGAAAAAGGGTATAATTTTAACTTCCTGTATGAACCAAACCTACATAATCTAAAGCATAATAAAGGCTATACTGCATTTTACTTACATATTTTCTTTTAGTGGAAGGACTGTTTCTTATCCCACGGCACCCCTTTATATGGAGCTTAGAGGTATATATATAAATATGACTGTATGTTTAAGGGCACCGGCAGATTTATTAGAGGGGTACATGTATGTACCTACACACTATATATGATATTATTTGTATTTGTGCATCAATGTAATTATAGGAACAAATACAAGATAATTTGTTAAGGCATTTACATCACGTTGTCAAGTAAAATGTCAATCGAATACGAATTTACACCGAAGTAAATAAAAACAGTTTAGAGAGAGCGTCGTCCGTGAAACCTAAAGCTGTTTCACGGACGACGCTCTCTCTAAACTCGCCCGTATGTCGGTGCGTATTTTTGTTTGGAACTCAATTATTTCCTAAACTAAGGGTATCCGCTGGTATGAGTCTTGGGAAAAGTGGTTCAGTAGGGTCGGTAGAATATGTGGTTTCATTTAATGGTAACAGTCTATTTACACCCGGTATGTAGGTATCTATACAAAGGACTCATAAAATTCTGATCATACCTAATAAATTAAGGCCAAACCGTCTTGTTCAAGATATTTTGACTGTTTATTGTTATTGTTTTAATTATTATTGCAAATACTACAGAAGTAACACTTTCTTGAAATTTTGATGGTATTTAATACCAGAGCAAAAATTACAAAATCAAGTGACGCTTTGTATAAAAAATTATGATATTTTTTATTTACCTACGTTATGTTGTTAGACAAGTCCAATATACTAGGTGAAATTAAATCAACCGACCAAATTCATACTGGAGACTCGGTTAGTGATCATAAACCAGCTTCAATTACCCTTTTGGTGAAATTCGATAAATAAGTAATTTATTTTTCTTTCTTACTGCCTGGGCTAGGAATTGTACCTAAACTAGCCCAACTAGTAAGGGAGCAAAAAAATTTTTTTTTCGAATTTGGCCAAAAGGATTACTGAACCTAGTTCCTGATCACTAACCAAGTTTTCAGTATTGAATTTGATGGGTTGATTTAATTTCACCGTATATAAGGTGACTTTCGTTCGTATAGCCAACTTCATATTGGAGACTCGGTAAGTGGTCAAGACCAATGTCTTAACCTTTGTATGAAATACGCAAAATAAGATGTTGACTTCCTATACTAATTGAGTCGAGGTTGTTCTTGAACAAGTATGTTTTTTTTCCTATTTCGCAAACGGGGTCATTGAACCTTGGTTCTGGCCACTTACCGGGCCTCCAGTATGAATTTGGCTATATAAACGAAAGTCTCCTTACATTTCATGCAGATTACACTTTACACTTTCTTTAACGGAACATGGTACACTTGGCTAACTTTTAATACAACATATTAATTAAGTAGTATAAAAATAATCGATATATTTTGCATATTGAAATAGCTTCGCATTCGTATAAGCTATATTTTTAAAACAACATTATCCGTTAAATTGGACCATTATGGCTCGAGTTTATAGGAGTTGATTGTACTCATAAACATAAAAATAAACTATACAAGTTACGTCCTAGGTACGCCATCTTATTAAGCAAAAACATATTTTATATGCCAATTTACAACATAATGGATTTTATAACTTAAGGTGACCCGCTCGACTCACTTGGTAGCCATGAAAATTTATTTTTGTTAATTTTGAACTGTGGGATTGTGAGAAATGGAAAAATGTGTTTTAATTAGAATAAATAATATTCCTTCCTAACAAAAAGCTTTTTGGCCTTGTAGATTTTGTTTATATGATAGTCCTGGGAAAAAAAGGTATCTCTCGAGGATAAAAAGTTGCTTTTATTTTAGCTCCCCAAAAATACGGTTGTTAATATAAAAACACCGTTAAACTATAAACTATGTCAATTGTAATTGTTTAGTTTCCGCGAAAAGAAGTTAATTTTTTATTCATTTTTGTGTTTCACCCCTCGACTTATCTAAGTTATTAGATTAAATAAATCGAGGGGCGAAACATAAAAAACTCAGAGCTATTTCAGCGAAAGGCTATTTCAACAAATGTACATAAAATAACTTCTTCTTCTTCTTATCATGTGGGCTGCAAGACTTATCGGCCCGACAAGCCCTGGTGTCAGAGTTTTTAAACCGCCTTACGGCCAAATAGTAACGAACAACTACGTAATAAGTAATAATAATATAATAAATATATAGGGTTACATATAAACAATTGGCGAAACTCAAACCAGAGGTAGTGTTCATGTATAGAAACGAGACTGTGGAATTAGTTTTTGAAAATTCTAAAAGTCAATATTTATTTTAAAGTTTTCCCGGACGAGATACACCCAAACATTGTGTTGCCTAGACAGAAGACAACCAGCCCCCTTATCGTCTAACTTCAAATTTAAAATAAAACAAAGCAATATTGTCTAAAACGATTACGCGCGAAAACAACAAAAAGAAAAGTCCGCGACGACGTGCGGGCGGTATTATCAAAGACCCCCGCTGTCCGTGGATCCAAGTTGCCGCCGCACATACTAACGTGTTTCACAGACTATTCCCGGCGGGGAATCCCCACAAGCCGAATTACCGCGATGCCCCCCGCCCCGCGGCCCCGCCGCGTCCGTCGCCGCCGTCAGTAACCGCGCAAACGCATCAACGCAATATCGTAAGTGAAAAGTGACAAAAAGCAACATGCCGTATGCCTACACCAACTCGGAGTACTTTGATATGGTGATGTGTTACATGGCTAGTGGCTTCGTGCTGGACTTTGCTCGGGAGCTGTGCCAACGTCTGCACCCTCACGGTAGCGTGCCTACTCGGCGCAACCCAGAGGTTGCGGGATTACGGTGTTTTTCGGCGCCCTAATTACGATGGCGGCCGACCTCGTCATAGGAACCTGGAGAATGAAGTCCTCGAATTCTTTGAGATGTTTCCGGAAGCAAGTACTAACGATGGAGCGAAGGAGTTCGGTGTTAGCCAATTTTATTGTTGGCACCTGCTGCGAGAGGGCGGGCAACACCCATATCATTTCACAAGGGTACAAGAACTACTTGAGCGTGACTACGGGCCCCGGATTGTGTTTTGTGAGTGGTTGTTGCAGAACCGCAACCGAAACATCTTTTGGACTGACGAGTCCACATTCACGCGGGTCGGACTGTTTAACCAACATAACGCACATGTGTGGTCGCCGCACAACCCTCACGCAATCCGAGTGGATCACGTGCAGTACCGTGTTTCCGTGAACGTATGGGCTGGCATCGTGAACGGTCCCATCGTGGGGCCTCTGTTCCCGGAGAGGCTGAATAGTGCTACATATCTCGAGCTGCTCGAGCATGTGGGTGACCTTCTGGACGAGTTACCACTAGATGTACATCGTGGCGGCGGTCTCTTCTATCAGCACGATGGAGCAACCGCTCACTTCGCGCTAGCAGTGCGCCACTATCTCAATGAGAAGTACGGGCAGAGATGGATAGGAAATGGAGGTCCGGTTCCTTGGCCTCCACGTTCACCAGACCTTACACCGTTGGACTTCTTTTTGTGAGGACGTGTGAAAGATTTGGTGTACACAGACAATTTTCTTTCTGTGAGAACTGTGGCGCTACTAAAAGCCAAAATAATAAGTGCGTTTGACGTAGTGCGACAGGATCGAGAAACACTTGGAAGGGTGCAGTCTAACATACTGAGACGTGCTAACCTGTGCATTCAGTACAATGGACGGCACTTTCAACAGCATTTGTAAAAAGGTAAATAATTTGATTCTCATCACTGTACTTTCCGCTTATTTAGTTATCGTGCCAAACGCTAGCAATATGTTCGGCACGCACACACATTTCTATTCGAACTTTGTGTTATTTTAGCAAAACGATAAACCCTGAATTCCACCTAAACTTCATCAAAACAACTTTTTTTGCTGTTAATAATCAGGGCAAGCAAATGAAAATGTGTTGTATTAAATGATATTACGGTGATAGGCAATAATATTTCAAAACGAAATAATTAGGTACCTACCTACTAGCATAACGACCGTCCATAGTCAGTTATTATTAAGGTGTGAGCGTGTCCTTGAAAGCGGGATTTCATTCAACCGGCCTGAATCGTCTAACGTGAACATCTATCGCTATCGCTTGTTGTGTCAATCGCTTTTCAAATGATGTGTGATGCCATTTATAGCTAATCATGATACGTTTGAAAGCAATAGCGATAAATGTTGAAGTTAGACGATAAGGGGGCTAGTTGTCTCCTGTCTAGGCGACACAATCAGCTGTGTTGGGTGTGTCTCGTCTGGAAAAACTTTAAAATTAAATATTGACTTTTAGAATTTTCAAAAACTAATTGCACAGTCTTGTTTCTATACATGAACACTACCTCTGGTTTGAGTTTCGCCAATTGTTTTTATGTAACCCTATATAAAATATTGAAATGCTGCGTCCAGGCTGCGTCTTAGTCTCCGGACCTGCAGGGGGTGGGGAGAGCGAGGGAAGGAGGACCCTTCGTTATCACTGCGTTTTTTACATTAACTTAACTTTGTTTCTAGGTATGTCCTAATTAATTTGGTTAAGATTTCTCATAAAGAACTAGGTTAAGGCGTAGTAGGTCAATCGCACAACGAAAGAAATAAGCATATCTGAAAAAGCGCGCGTCTAAGCAGTGCGGTAAATCAAGAAGAGAGTGGATATTGCTGTTTTTAAATGAATAAAATTTAATACAAATTCACACATGTGCGTTTAAAAAAAATCGCTGTGCTATCCTTTAGATAATAGGTTTACATGTTTAAAACAGTAATCATTGTTTTTTTTACTTTATTAGTTCCGATAGAATAGCCTTCACTTTGCAATTTTTTTCGATCGAGCCATCTTTTCTCTATCGCATTTTGGGTTATTACATCGCCTTGGAAAAGGCTTTGTTTATAACATATATTTATTTCAGAACCATATCTATTGTAGTTTGGGAGTACTACTTGTTCAAAAACTCCGGTTTTACTACCTACGTCGCTTATACCATGGCTAGGAAGTCCGCCAACAATATTGGTGAGATTGTTCATTGTAAGAATTGCTCTTCCGGTGGGAGGGGAGAGAGTGGTACCAAAAGATCGTGTATTATTTTGCATAATATACATTCATAAACATTCATATAATTTATTGCATTTTTCCCTTACACCCTGTTGCACACCTTTACAATTTGAGTTTCGAAAAATCTGTTTCCTGTGTCGTATAATATATTATAAGCCACGTCTTTGCCAAATTTCAAGTTTGTAGGCTCTATTTTTCCCAAGATTTGGCTTTGAATGCTTTTTTTATGTGTGTTTTGTGCCGTTCATAAATTTTATATATTTTTTCTATTTTCTTGGATTATGATATCATTTGTGAATTAGGTAATAATTATTTGTAAATAAATATTTTATTTTATTTTACCAGTATATGGCCTTTAATTGTTGTAGTTTTATTATGGATAATAGATGAACTAAAAAAGGAAAAAAAATAGTCGAAATATATAGTTTATATTTTTTTCCTTTTTTAGTTTCTCTATATCCATAATAAAACTACAACGTAATAAATATTTGTTTTACGAAAAATAATACAACAATAAAACTTAAAATAACGTCATAAGGCGGTACAAAAAAGATAGGTTACCCTCAACATAGTTTTTAAATATGTTGATGTAAATTATTTATGTTCAACTACAGTGGAATCATACAAATTCAGAAAATATTTTGAACCCCAGGGAAATTAATTATAGTGAAAACGTCTATAAGCTAATCCCCTTTTATACGAGTATATGCCTATTTCAGCAACTTAACTAATAAGTTTTTACTCCAACGTTAGAGAAAAGCTCTCTTTAAAGTAGGAAAACTCTCAGAAAATTGCCAATTTTTAAGTTGATTGTATCGAAGGTGACAAAAAATATATGAGGTCACATTTTTTTATTGTTACTTTTTACTGAAAAAATTTACAACTAGATGTATTGCCAATACATTTTTTATGTTTGTCTATTTTCGTGTCAATCTTTGCATAGTTTAGAATTTAACAGGCAAATTCTATATTTTTACAGGACATGAATAGTCTTAAATGCTATTTGTAGTTTTTTACGGAGCAGTAAACAGGTAGGCATGTTTAGTTAGTTTTATAGCTTTAAAACATGATCAAACGAAAACTACTGATTCAACAGAAATTCCGCATTCAAAGAATATGAAACGTTCATGTAATGCTCCGACGTAAATCGTTATTACGTCGTCACGACATGAATCCCCGAGGGGGTGTCAGAGGTGTTTCCGAGTGTGAACTTTGAAATGGAAGTCACAATCCACACTCGGTACACCTGCGATGGGTGGTGAGCCCCTCGTGATGTTTTCCTTCACCGTTCAGCAAGTGGTAAGTATTAGGTAAGAACTAATATCGTATATGCAAATAAATTCCGAAAAACTCATTGGAGCATGCCCGACGGGGGATCGAACCTGGGTCTCAAAATTGAGAGGTCACTGCCTGAGCTACCAGCGCTTAAATTGTTATTACTTAATGTTTAAATATTACTTTTGTATTTAAAGTTAGTTTTTCAAAATGTCATGTTTTATTGCGTAACGTCACCAAACAACTGCATTTCGTTACATTTTTTCCACTCGATTCGCACCTGTTTATTTGTGAATTCTCCCCAAATTTGTATATTCCTCAGTTTTAAGATTTTTATAAGTACCAGTTATGGTACATAAAATCTTGTACTTTTATTTAACAGAAGAATTAGCTCCAAAACATATCTGATTACCCTTTTAAAAAAACGGGCCCATAAGTGCTTTGCTTTATTTTTTCAAACTTAATTCAACTTACTGTGTATTTGCTGTCCTTTGCAACATCGAAGCATACGAGATCGCATCGGGTCCTTGAAAGCGGGTCAGCCTTCAGCCTGGTGAACCTCCTCATCTTCGACATCACCAGTGGCATCAATGATACTGTCATCAGCAGAATCCATAACATCGAGTGCATCCTTCTCATTTTCATCCACTTTTTTATTAAAAACACTTTGGTTATTCACTTTTTTTATTCATTTATCACTTCGTGTGAGATTTTGTTAAAATTTGTTTGATTCAGTTAAAAGGTCGTTGACACAACGATAATAGTTGCAATTTAGATTGAATTGCCTAATTATCAAGAGCTAATTGGCTCGGAGATGTGTTGTTTCAGTCCAAACAAATCCTATTTGTAAGTACAAAAGTTTTAATTAAGTCTAATTGAAAGGATCTTTTGAGTGTAATTAAGGATCCGTCGTGATTCTCAGAAACTCAAGTCAATGACCCAGCTCTGATGACACTTCAGTACGTGAATTCTGGTCGAAAGTCTCAAGCACACGTTAGGGCGTTCGTTTACTCTGGACTGCGCGGATAAACTGAAGTCGGGACTCGGAGTGCGCACGCGCATTTCTCGATTTAGGAAGCGCACGAGCGTTTGCATCGTGCCTCGGCTTCATTAATATACATTATAACATACGACGAGTAGCTGATGCTTTCCTGTCACACAATGACGGAAGGCTGTTACCGCTGCAACGATAACCGGTTTCCTAATTAAAAAATGAACAGTTTCTTCCGTTCTGTTGAACAAATTGTTGTCGCATGTCATTAATTGTTTCTTTGTTTGTTGCTTTGTAACGGTTCGTTAACTTTTACTTCTTTAACTTTGTGTTAGTGCGCCTGGGAAGGTGGGAAGTGAATGGAATGAGTGAAATTAGATAACTTTTTTTAAAGGAAAAGTATTCATGTTTTGTTGTTTGATGCGCGCGGCATATGAATGAATGAATGAATATATTTATTTATTTCAAGAATAACTTAAATCTAAATACATCCCACAAAACCAAGTAGGAATTTGGTTTGTCTGTGGGGAGGGAGTCGCACTTCTTTTTCTATAATTAGTCACTTACTAAGTTATAAGTAGGTAGGTACATTAACAATAAATAATAACATTGTTATTTTAATCTATGTTTACAAGTTTTGTAGAAGGTAAGTTTTATATAATTTTGCGAATTTATTTTTATTTTGTTCAGATCTTATACGAACAGGCATTTCATTATATAACATTGGAATTTTGCGTTTAAGCAATCTGCCGCCAAAGTAGTTATTCACTTTTACTGTTTCATATTTACCCTGAGCAGTTGCTCTCGTGTTGAGCCCATGCTGTTTAGGTATCTTATGATCTGGGGTGCCATGGCCATTTACTGCAATTATGTATTTATATTTTAATGAAGCCGGTAGTATTTTACATAATGAGTACAATATTTTAATATTATTTTTGTGTTTTTTCCTAACATTTTTACTGACTAGGAATTTTAAGAATTTTATTTGTATATTTTCAATCTTATCCATGTATGTTTTAAATATAGATCCATAGCAGTCCACACCATAAGATATAATTGAGTCAACCAACGACATATATATAGTTTTTATTACATGTATAGGTAGATTATCTTTTTTATAAATATATTATATACCGTGGCTATATCGAAGAATTGGTCATGATCATGATCTGATTAATTTGAAATGTTCGTAATACAAATATTTAACTATGTTGTTATTATGATTTGTAAGTATATCTTTATAGTTGTAAATAAAATTAAAAAAAAACTGCATTGAGCTAATAGCGCGATACTACGATATGTTTTTATACAATTACATAACTTGGCTAATAAT
The DNA here is from genome assembly GCA_910592155.1 of Ypsolopha scabrella. Classification (NCBI taxonomy): domain Eukaryota; kingdom Metazoa; phylum Arthropoda; class Insecta; order Lepidoptera; family Ypsolophidae; genus Ypsolopha; species Ypsolopha scabrella. The sequence goes on along the minus strand of OU342968.1, from coordinate 6,837,963 downwards.
AAAAACTAAATTAGTCCGAAATCGGTCTGAAATGTCAAGATCTCTCAAAATAATGGTTTATTTATGGTAAATGATATTATAATAGCTTAATAAACATAATTCTCTTCAAAAAAACAGTTAATGGCTTTTATTTGTTAGTTATTGAGGGGTCGAAATATAGCACATTTTACTTTATATTATTTCTGTGTGTTAATTAATAAAAATAGAAACTAACAAATAATATTATAATAATTTACAACCGAGCGAAGTTTATACAAACACAAACATAAAATTGTAACTTGTCTATGGAATGTTTTACGATAAAGCTGATTCTGAAGGCTTTAATCTTAGTTTTGTGTTGTCAAAACTATTTTTTTTTTCATTCCACAATAGTTCTTTAGTGTTAACAACAGAAGCTATATTACTTATGAAAATTTCAAGTTTTGACAGCACTAAAATTAAAATTAAAGCCCCTAGAATCGACTACAACATATATTTTATGCTGAGTCCATTGACATTATCTAGATCTATGTCAACTGAGAACTAAAAATAGGGAAATTTGAACAATATCTTAACAACAAACCCCAAGCCTTAAATAATGTAAATTTATGATTTCTTACCAAAAGTGTTGGGCAATGTGTTTTTATTGTTTTAGATAAAATCAAAAATATTATCTAGACTATCTTTTGATAACGTCCACAATTTGGCCAAAATCATGTTTCTCTTTCAATTTTGTGCCCGCAACGAAATCGGCACGATTGTTTTGCCTTTGCACGTTTCGTTGAGCGAGCATGTTAAGGCCTTACCCCTGGTGCACGATTATCTTAATGAGTGATTTTGAACTTCAGTATGTTGTCAGAAAGTCTACATTAGAATGCTCGCTTTGCGCGTTGGTGGCACCCAAAATCAGTGAATTTTAGAGGTTTTTCTGGATTTTATGAAAAAGTATTTGATGTAGGAGTTTTTCCACCTAACATCGGAAAATAAACCATGTTTTCTTGTTATAGCAGTAATTTCAGATATAAAACTCAAGCCGTTTAGACACAAAACGAAATAATAATTTAAAAAGGCAACATTTTCAAAAATAAAATCTATCGAGCGACATGTGTCCAATTAGTTAACCGACCTGATAACGGAAAGACAAAGGTCTGAAAAAACACGTTTCCAAGTTTTACATTGATCAGATAAGTAGTTGACTCAGCATATTAAAACAAAAACCGTTGAAAAACCCAGTACAAGCCCTTAATAGCGAAATGCATTACATTTACAACTGAGTTGGTCGCGCCACCATGATGTCTGCTCTATACTTAGTTTAGAATAAGTTTATCTTAAGAACAGTTTTAATCGATAAAACACCAAAAAACATACTAGGTACTAGGGCAAAAGAAAGCATAAGCAGCATACACTAAGCCAAGATTTTCTAATTGAATGCCCCTCTATTATGGGCTAGTAATTAGTCGTTCGAAGGGCATCCGGTGGACTTATGGTCGGTAATCAACCGGTCATTGAATCCGCATCTCTTGAGGACTCTCAGTTATGGTGCTAAACCAAATGGACATAGAGATTGGACCTTTCTAAAAACTTTCTCTAATTTCACATAGTTACTTTATTCGTTTTTAATACTTTATTATTTGTTTGACTGCATTTGGTCATTTAAATGGAATGTTTTTTTTTGTCTGACTGTCACATGAGCTTGTTTACTTTCAGGCTGAAAGGGACAAACCTGTGCAGCGAAGCGTGATTGAGTAAATAAAGAACAGAGTCTATTTCACGTATTTAAGTAGTTTTATCCCTTTCACCCGAAAGGTAACCAGGCTTGTATAGTACTAATCTTATAAATTCAGAATAAGACTGCGAACCTAAAAAATATAAGAAAATTCTTTTTAATCACTTAATGACAAAAAAGAATGATTTTTATCGTATTGTATTAGGGGCATGCATTACGCAAAATTTGCAGCTCGATATAATATAGTCAGTACAAAAATCGATGGAAATATCATTAAAATAACATAATATCAGCGAGTAATGCAAAGTGGCTGTTACTATGATCGCTGCGTCTCCGGCTAGCGCAAAATAGAAGAAAATAATACATTTCACATGGACGGAAACAAATAGTTTTGAAGATATGTAAATTGTCTTTAGTATGGTGAAAGAATCATTAAAATCGCTTCAAAAATTAGGAAGGAGTAAAAAAATAAATCATACGAAACTTTAAAATTAGAGTGAGTTGACATCATAAATATTTAAAAACGGATTGGACTCACTTTTTTATCTGTGCAAGGAGGCACAGGTCGAGCTTTCGATGAGATTATGACTCATCATCATCAGGACTCTTCGGGAGTGTAAACTTTATCAAATTTTAGTAGTGAAAACTTTATCAAATGTCCGGTCGAGTCTGGCTTCGATACCGGAAACCTCCGAACGCAGCCGAAGAGCGGAAAGACGAGCGGCGACGAGAGAGGGGAGGAAGCTTAGTACTCGACTGACCGCCGTGGGCAAAAGTACTCCCGAAGAGTCCTGATGATGATGAGTCATAATCTCATCGAAAGCTCGACCTGTGCCTCATTGCACAGTTGAAAAAGTGAGTCCAATCCGTTTTTAAATATTTATCATACGAAACTTTTGATAACTTTCAATTTGTTTTTGTCAAAATTAAATACCGTTTTTTATTAAACATGGATTTTATTTTTGAGTTATTGATTCCTATTGTGTATTTTTTATAAAAGTTGGACCACCCCTATGGGAGGGGTAAACCTACTAAGACAGGGGCGCAATTACGGAAAAACAATCGAATCGAGATTATTAAAACTCGATCTAAAATGCATGAAGTTAAAATAAGAACCGAGACGACAGACAGGCCTATAATGTCTAAGACTCAGGGCATAAATTCACCTTAACATAACAACCTTTTACTGAGACCAACTTTAAAGTCTAACGAGGCTAAAACGTCAGCTATGCGTCTTCTTGATTTTATTTCTTACTTACCCTTTAAATGTTTGTGGCAATGACTCGTGTTATTTATGTTGAGATATTTGTTGCTTTATTTGCAGCGTGAATGGGTAGAATATTTTTATAGCTTTTTTAAAGCTTTGATTTAAAATTTCGGAGAGTGCGCGTTTTTACAACATTCTACAAATTAAACATACATATCATATCGTCACAACACATCACCGAAAGGGTGTCGGAGGTGTTTCCGAGTGTGAACAATTTAGACTCTCTTTTCATCGACGATTTATTACGTCCCAAAGTGGTAGGGCTTGAGCTTTTTCAACGTATTTCGGGCACAAATACACGCATGCAGGTTTACCTCTGTGTTCCTCTTTACCGTTTAGCATAAATAAGTATACAAACACTATGCACATGATTTCTGAAATATTCATCGGTGCTTGCTCGACAGAGCAGGATTCAAACCCAGGTCTAAAGATTTAAAGACCACAAATCCTACCAGTTGCTACCTTGTAGTTGATTCTTTAAAGTATATAGTTGATTCTTTATTCATTTTATAACACCATTGACCTCTCTCATAAACAACTAGACTCACAATCTCGCTCAAAAAGTGTCCGCGATGCATCTTGTCACCACTATGGCGCGGCATGACAAGTTCGAATGACGATTGCGTACAGCTGACATTGTATCTTACGTTAACGACATAACGTCTTAATTTGGTTGAAGCATTTTTCCTACTATGCATGTCACACGTTCGGACCTTTTCTGACGAACTTTTGTGTCTAGTTGTTTAGGAGAGGTCAATGTATAACACGATTTGTTTCGGCATAACGCTTGTTTTGTCACAAAATGTGCTCGTCCTATGATAAAATGAGGCGACTACGTTAAATATTTATTTTATCTAGAAAGTGACTACGTAGCCGTTAGCGGCTTCCTTAGTTTTAATTTTATTCGACCGCTAAGGGTAGGTCGCGACGACGAGCTAAGCTAGGAGGAGCGGTTAGGTTGGCATGTAAGTACATGTTAGGGACCTGAGCGAAGCGGGGCGGAGCGAGGCCATCCCCTTAGTTTTAACAGGATTCATGATATGCAGAAAAACTTTCCGATGACTTACGGTTTAATAATTTATAAAATTAAAGGACCGCTTCCCTTTCCGAACTGTACAGTGCAAATTGAACTTTATTAGTTCGTGCTAAGGAAGATATTCCAACAGCAAAATAATGACTTGCGGTTAAATAATTTAAATTCCTTTAGTCACTTCCTTTTATCTATTTTGTAATCATAACTCCTAGGGGTAGTGGTTACAGGCAGTGGCGTAGTAACAGTCACTCGTCCATTTCCGACTTCCGTAGATTTTTGTGGTAGTCCCTGGAAAACCCTAGAGTGGACAGCAGTGAACTGTGACAGGCTGATGGTTGGATGGACGTCAACATCACGGGCTTCCTATTTGCAATTCTTATCGCGACATCATAGGCGCTAAAATCGTTTGTCTTTATATTCAAATACCAATGAACTTTCGAGATAATCAACAGGCACAAAAAATAGTGTAGTATTCTGAGAAATACAGACAATCAAAATAACCCACAATCGTACGTGCCTGATCTTGATAGCAATTATAAATCGAAACAGAATAGGAACTATAATCTTATTCACCTCTCTGTGGTACAATACAATACAACCGCCTCTTAGTCTAGTGCAGGGATGGCGAACCTTTAAGGATCAGCGTGCTATTTTTAGGGTTCTTTATCTGAAGGGTGCCAAATGGGACCCTATTACTAATCTCTAAACGGAAATAATAAAACTAATCGCTATCAATTCAAAACTTAAATTACTACCAAAAAATACATTTTGCACTACTATACCGGTGGAAAATGAACCTTTGAGCTAAAACAAGGAAAACTGTTCTATGTTCGAAATAAAAAATACATGTTTAAATTGTCATGTTTTCGACTGGTGGCGTATACCCAAAATATTTATCGCGCCATCCCTGGAATAGTGGTTTAAGTACGGGATTACTAATCTGGGGTTAGTTGGTTCAAGTCTCGTGAACTCAACACGAAAGGACGTAATAAATCGTCGGTGAAAAGTGGGTGTAAGAGAGCATTGTGATTAGCATTTCACAGTCCATACCCGGAAACACCTATGACACCACCTCGGGATAATTTAAGCGTAACGATGCATTTTTTTAAATCTTATTTGGACAATGTCTGTCAAGTGCGTACATCCCGGCCGAAAACTATGTAGAAACACCGGTCAAGTGCGAACAGGACTCCTGCTCTGAGGGTTCTGTATAAACTGTTTAATATCCAAACTTATTTTACTTGCAGTTATTAGTATGTAGTTAAAGATTATTTACCCAAAGACTCTAATAAGGTTGGCATTTTATAACTTCTAATATAATGAAAAATAGATTAGAGGTTATGTCAACTAGATATGCCAAATGGGTGAATTTATACATAAAGAGAAGGATAAAGTTTTTTTCAGTGAACAGATTTTTGCTTAGAATTGGGGACATTGATTTTCACCTAGTGCGTTTTTTAAATCCACTTTTAGCAGAATTATTAGATAAAGCTGTTAATATTCCTGCATTAAAAGATTTTAAATTCTGATAATAAATTACTAAACAATAAGAAACTAATAATAATAAAATAATAATACTAATCCATCCATTAAACAGTTTCTATTCAAATGACATAGACTCTACCTACAATCTACAAACGCCATACAATACTGGTATAGAAGCCTTATCCTAGTAAAAACAGAATAGTAGGCTAGTAGAAAGGTACCGAGCGCAGCTAATATGTGTGCGTGACAGTACGCACGAACCGCACAGGCACACGACGGCAATATTTATGCCGGCTTTTGCCGGTACGTGTAGGGCCCGCGCTCCACAGTCGCGCTTAGTCAAGTCTCATGATACGCCGCGCCACCATTATCAACACAAATCTAGCTGAGCCCATATGCTCAGTATTTTTAATTATTTCAGTTATTTGGCGTTTGTTGTAGTGTAAAGCTGCGATAATAATTTGTATGTATAATAATTATACCGTCACCGGGTCATTATGACTTCGCAACAAACATTGATTATATTAGAGAGGAAACTAAAGAAATTATTTATTATATCCGTATGTATTGATTTTATATCAGCTCCAAAACCAAAGGAGATAGGGATAACCCTGCAACAGTAGGCATTTTAAGAGTTATCCTACTGGGCACGGTAGTGCCCCCACCAAGTCGAGCAAAAAAGCGACACGGCGGCCATGCCATCCTTTTCTCGAAACATTTCAGGCCATTTCGACCCCTTATAACTTCGTTGTGGATAAAACTAGAAGCCTGAATTTTCAGTAACTAAGCAAGCATTGTATAAACACAGTATATTTCAAATTTCATTCAATTTGAACCAGTAGTTTAAGAATTATAACTAGTCAAACTTTCTCAATTTTATCACTCACTCACTCACTGTCTGACTGACTGACCGATCATCAAAACTATAAGGCACTTCTAGCAGATATATAAGCTTTAAATCTGGAACACACTTAGTGTTTAGTGTATAAATCAAGGGAAAACTAAAATATTTTGCAATTTCGGTCCAGGGAGTGTATTTTTGAATCATTCGAATTTCAATTCGCATATGAATCCGCATGATTCGCATACGAAAACTTAAAATCAGTATTTTTGAAAATTCATTCCGTGAATTCTGCAACGAGTGGTCTGACCCACTCGTTTTCTGATTTCTACTAGTAGAATCTATGCAAGAATGACATGACTGACATTGAATTGACAAGTTAAAATGTTTTGATGCATATTTACATTCTTATTCGTATCCATTATATTTACATGTATATATTTATATATATCTATAATTTTAATTTTTATTTGTATAGTATTAGTTCTGTTGTAAAAATCCTTTTGTAGGCTTGCGGCCAACCTATTTCGTGTATTCTTTCACTACAGTATTGGTTGGCTGGAAGAAACCTCTTGAAGAGGTAAGCTCGCTTTTGTGCATATTTTCTTTTTTTAATCTTAGTTTAAGTCTCTATGTGTGTACAATAAAGGATATAATAATAATAATTATAGTAATAATAATAATAACCTAAAATCGAAGTAAAAACAGACAACAGAAACGAAAACAATCAAAAGAAAAGGAAACAACATCGTGGAACGAAAACGCCGATGAGAGACTGACATTATAACTGTTTAATTTACGTTCCGTTCACCTCCATTCATTACCGGTATTTAAAATAAACGAAATATTGCTTTCCGGTTCTTATTATTTCTGCGTAAAACGAAAACAGTTTCATTGATTTCTACTGATTCAAAAATACTTAAAATCTTGACCAATCGAATTGAATTTCGCACGTGAATTGTTTTCGAGCGTGAATATATTAATTAATACAGCTCCAGTGCTCTAGATACACCAACTGCATAAATAACTTTGTAATCCCATATAAATGATATAGAATAGAAAATTGGAATAGAAGGTACCGGAAAGGAAAAACAGTAGGACTATCTACAAAAAGAAATGATATGCCATCAAAAACAAAACCTGAAAAAAAACAAGTCTATCCACTTAGTTCTTCTATCGTAAAAGTTGTGAGATCCATGTAAATCCAAGTCGATTAATTTATTCAGTCCCTACTTAAGGGACCTTCTGTCTTAAGTTATTACATAATTAGCTAACCTAGCAATATCTTATACTGACCATATCAATATTAAAAATCTTTTATGTTTTAGCAATCCGACGCGGGAATGTCGCCAGCATACTGGGCACCTTGCCGCGGAGCAGCGATTTGGATGAAGTTTCTTTTTGTAGTTATTTTAATTTTAATAAATAGATTGACTTGGTAATCAGTATGTATTACTTGTGAGATACATTGTGTTTTCATTCGATAGCCAAGTCAATCTATTTATTTAAAATATAAAAGATTTTTAATATTGATATGGTCACTATAAGATGTTGTTAGATTAGCTAATTATGTAATAACTTAAGACAGAAGGTCCCTTATGTAGGGACTGAATAAATTAACCGACTTGGATTAACATGGATCTCACAACTTTTTACGGTAGAAGAACTAAGTTGCGAGACTTAGTTTTTTTTACAAGTTTTGTTTTTGATGGCTTCTGTTTTTACTATACCATAACATAACATAACATACCGTTCAATTGTTGCCGCTTTTGGTAACCCAAACAATAGAAGACAACAAGTTTTTATTCTTTTGCTCGACCGCCGCACGTAGCTCCTTCATGGGGGGTACAAAAATACTTTTTTGTACTTAGAGGATATTGAGCGTGAATATTTAAGTACTGCTTCTAAGAATTGAGTCCCTTTGTCGTAGTTCAATACTCTTGTGTTATGTACTAGCTTTTGCCTGCGGTTTATCTCGCGTGGAAGTGTCTTTCGATTAAGGGGGGTTATCCCATTTTGTCTCTTTTCAAATTAATTTTAAACCAATAATTAGCGATGATTGAAAATTGTAAAAAATATATGTCATATTTCACTCTTTGATTTTAATATTTTGGCTGTTTGATACACGATTACTTACATTTTGCTCGATCCAATTAAATCGGAAAGATAGGTCTAAACTATGATCTAAATATCGTTCCATTCCAGCTATATTAAGTTTCGGACAATAAAAAGAATACTTAAATAAACGTCGTGAAAAATGTGATTTAAAACGGCCGTCATATTAAAAACCCATCCCTCTTATTCCAAAATAATAAATAAAAACAAATCGAAACCGCCAGTTTTCTGAGCGGCCTGCTTCCGCTGAGCAGGATAAACATGTGTAAAATGAAAGCGTTGGAGCAGGACAGATTTCTCTGGATAATCTACCCTTAAGGATTATTATACTAGGTGAAATTAAATAAACCGACCAAGTTCATACTGGAGACTCGGTTAGTCATCAGGAAGGAAGGTTTAATGACCCTCCAGGAGAAATAAGAAAAAAATTTTTTTCTTGCCCCGTAGCGCCTGGACTAGGAATATGGAAGCAAAAAAAAAATTTTTTTCAAAATTGGCCAAAAGGATGACTGAACCTAGTTCTTGATGACTAACCGAGTCTTCAGTATGAATTTGGTCGGTTGATTTAATTTCATCCTTTACACACTCTTCGATTTGTTGAAAGTTGAAATTTTCACAAAATACTTGTTACTATGGCCTTTAGCACGACAAATAATAAAACCATAGACTACTGTATTGTCGATAAATAAAACATGAAAAATATTGGAAATTAAGGGAGTCCTCTAAAAGTTGCATTATTTAAACTTTATTGATTGGTTTTGGCATTTACTTAAAGACGGTAAAACGTAAAGTTTTAAATTTAGTCAGATTATAAAACATACTCTAAAGTAAAATAAAAAATTATAAAACGTAGGGTTCCGTACGCAGATGGAGCCAAATTTTCTGTCAGGCATTACCATTTTAGTGCCTATTTTGTAGCCCTGATGTTGCTTTAGCATGTATATTGTTGTTATTTACCATAATGTTGTTAGGGTTCCGCATCTGGTGGACTCGCATTTGGCCAACTTATTTTTTAAATAGAACTGTTTATAATTACAATGTAGTAAGGTTCAGAGGTGGAATTACCGCCTTTTCCATGACTTACAATATTGATCAATATATTTAAAGCCTGGGTATTCTAAGAAAAAAATATTTATTCACGTTTTCTTTATATGGGGACAGCCTTTTGTTTTTAATTCCTTTTATTTTTGAAATGACACGAATTCTGTGCGAATTTCAACTGGGTTCTATTACGGCTGAAGCTGTAGACCCCTGTGACAGACAGACGGCAGAGGCTTAGCAATAGGGTTCCGTTTGGCACCCTTTGTCGGGTACGGAACCCTAAAACGTACCCCAAGCTGCGCTTCATAGACAACAATATATTCTAGTCCTTAACAAGCTCCTGCTCGATAGCGCTCGATACAGTGCTCTATCACACTCTGTTGATCTACCTAAAGAGGGACAGACAGTGTATATCGAGCTACAGTGGAATCCTTGGTCCACAGAGTACAATAACTTGAGTTATGACGTCATGCTTGTGCAACTAAGTACGTAAGTGTTACAGTCATGTAATTTGATCACCGTCATGCTCGGTGGAAGGTAAACTGGATATGTTGCATGCTGCACTGCACTCTCCTTAACATATCGTGTGTATGTATATAGATTGCTATACAGGCTGTAATTGCAAAGTCAAGAATCCCTTTAGGGTATGAAAGTATACAATATTCTGATGTCATTACGAGAAAAAAATATATACCTTGAATTTTCACCAAAAATTCCATAATTTTTCCAAGCTATGGCTACGCAGCTCACCGGCCTCCCCACACACCTAATTACACCCCGCAACCCGCACCCCTCATCCGAGGGGCCAGCAACCAGTGAGGGTGTCCACGCGATTAGTGTATTTTGAGTAAAGAAATCGTCTTATTATGAGGTACTGGTACTTTATTTAGAGATCCCAGTATTTAAAATAATATCTTTACCGATCATACTAACACACCCTTAAAGGATATTGCCTTTGCTTTTACACCCGGTATAAGGTGCTCTAAAAATATCTGCCACGGCTGTAATGGAAGAGTGTATTGTGTATATAGATTACAATAGTAACAATATTTTATAGATCTAAAGTCATACATTTTTTCATAAAAAAAATTTAGCGTATAAGTTAGAATTGATTTACTTGCATTAAACCGTCCCGTAGCAACACAAAACAGTTGGAAAGAGATAGAAATTATTTTCATTGATGAAACGACACATCGCTCGTAATTTGTGAATCACTTTATGCGGAATAAAATAAATATTTATTTATTTACTTTGTTTTCTCAAACTTATATAGCTAGTCCGGGGCATAAAATTACAATTCTTCATTATTGTAATCTACATACACAATACCATATCCCATTGCAGCCCTGGCAGATAATTTTAGAGCACCTTATATACTAGTGGTGGTAGAGCTGATGCCGGGCTCGACTGTGGAGATACCACCATCTTACTCGCAAATTCTCCCGAAGTTATTCGGGGGAGAGTAAGAGAACAGCTCTCAGGCAAAACCAGGCGGCCCACCATTGCCTGCTGGGCCCGACGGATGGCGGCGGTATATCCATCCCCAATTGCCGGGCCTTATATTAAACAGACTGGTGACAGGCAGCGGCGTCACTGGTGCAAGGGTTTTAGCAGTTTTGGTTTCGATCAAAGTCGGCCCCAAGATTCCTTTGGGCATTTTTCGCTAGTCCATATAGTTTCAGATTTTTCCATCCACGCCCATTTGAAAAACTAATTAACCCTGTAAAAGTTGACATTAATTTATGCAGCCAAATTCATACTGGAGGCTTGGTAAGTGATCAGTATCACGGACCAAAAACACTTTTTGCTAATTTCGCAAAATAAAATGTTGATCTTGCATACCTACATAAATTGACTTACGGCCTTGCGTTTGTTCCTTACCGGGTCTTCAGTATATATTTGATTTATAATAAATTATAATGTCACCTTGTGTACATACTCCTGCACTGCACTCCCATACATGGTGCACGATGATGAAAATTGTAATTAAAACGAAATAATACAGCTTCACTTTGATTTTTAGGGTTCCGTAGTACCTACTTGAAAGGTAAAAGAAACCTTTATGGTGAGACTCCGTTGTCCGTTCGTCCGTATGTCACAACCTCATAACTTTAGCACCGTCAAAGATAAAAACTTGTAATTTGCTACAAAAATAGCATTCAATTGCCTGCACAATACAGTGTAAAAAAAATAAAAATACAAATTGTTCAAAATATTTCCAATACAAAAGTGAGAAAAATAAAAAAGAATAAAAAAATACAACGTGGGTATCAAATTGTAGATACATATTAAAGAGTTGATTATAAAAATATATACTTTTACTATATTTACTGGCACCGATTTTGAGAAATCTTTGAAAAACCACAAAAAATGTGTGCCCGCCCCCACCCCCTTATTTCCGAAAAGGTGGACCGAAAAAGATGAATAAAGTTTTAGAATAAAGAGATCGGTTTTTAATGTGACTGTTTTATATTACAATACAATACAATACAATACAATATTCTTTATTGCACACCAAAAGAGAAATAAAAAACAATAAATTTTAAAATATAAGTTAACAGGGTACAATTGGCGGTCTTATCACTAAAAGCGATCTCTTCCAGACAACCTTTGGATGGAAGAACTCTTAAAAATGAAAAGGTGTATAGGCGGTGCACAGAATAACAGTTTTTAAAATAAAATAAAGCATTTTGATTAAAATGTAAATATATAATATACATAAACAATAAATAATTTTATATATATTTATAAATAAATTATATATTATATATATATAAATATGTATTAATATAGGGACAAATAGAAACAATGAACTTTAAGATCAAAGTGAAAGATAATGCTGTTTGACTAGGGTTTTGAATGACTGTAATGATGGAGCTTGTTGTATTGTGAGAGGAAGAGCATTCCACAGATGTACAGTAAATGAGTTACTGTAAAAGCGCGTAGTATGAGTTGGCACTGATAGGCGAAGATTTCCAGATGACCTCAGATTTAGGTCGTTCTTTTTAAGACGAAACACAAAGCGATCTTTTAAATAAGAAGGATATACAGGATTAAATAAAACAGAATAGAGAAGGAAAAGAATATGAGACTTGCGACGAAGACGGATTGGGAGCCACTCAAGCTGAGAACGAAATTGGGAGATATGGTCATATTTGCGTAATCCAAATATGAACCTAATAGAAAAATTTTGAAGACGCTCGAGTTTATTAAGTTGCTCCTCGGTAAGATTTAGGTAACAACAGTCTGCATAATCTAGAATTGGAAGTAGGAGGGATTGTGCAAGCGCAACTTTGGTAGCAGTTGGCAGGAAGTTTCGGAGTCTTTTTAGAGAGAAGGCAGAGGCAAACATTTTACGGCTAACCTCATCAAGTTGTGGACCCCAGGAAAGATTATTATCCATAAATATTCCAAGATTTTTCACTTTACTGCTATAGGGAACATGGGTACCATCAAAACTTATCTGCGGCAGTAAATGCCAATCAATCCTAGAAATGAAGTAAGGGCTACCAACTACGATAGCTTGTGTCTTACTTGGATTAACTTGAAGTCCATGTTGTTTACTCCAGGTAGATATTTGTGTTAAATCTTTATTTGTCATTGCGATAGCATACTGGAGTTCATCAAGTTTGGCCTGACTATAGATTTGAAGATCATCAGCGTAAAGGTGGTAGGAACATGAAATATGCTGAGAAATATTATTGATAAATAATGCGAAAAGGAGAGGTGATAAGACGCCACCTTGAGGAACACCGGCAGAAATATCGCACCAGTCGGAGAGAGATTATATTACAGAGAGATTATATTACATTATATTACAGAGGCGTATAAAGGCAAAATCAGCAATCTCCACTTTTTATTAATCAGAGAAAATTGCCCTTTTCTATATTTTTTAACATGTCCTCTAATCACGATATAAGATTATGCGTAAATACTACAGACACGACTAAGTGTCGTCAGAAGTAATTTTATATAACTTATATTGGAGAATGTCGACTTTGCTTTGAAAACCGCTTTTTGGTGCTTATTTTACTAGGGATATAGTATATATAGTTATTTTCACAGTATTATGTCATATGGTATGTTGCTGTGGGGTAGAGCTGCGGATATAAATGCAGTCTTTGTTTTGCAGAAGAGAGCAATTCGATCCATTTACAATATGAAGCACCGGGATTCATTAAGAGAAAAATTCAAAGAAATTAATATTTTAACGGTTCCTTTTGAATTTATTTACCAAGTTATTAAATATATCAGAAAAAATATCGATGTTATCCCAAGGCTCGGTGAGCATCACTCTATAGACACTAGGAAGAAACATAAACTGGCTTTTCCAAAAATACGACTTGCAAAAGTAGGCACCTCTTTTGTAGGACATGGTATAATATTTTACAATAAACTTCCAAAGGAGGTCCTTTGTTTTTCAGAAAATAAGTTTAAATTATATATTAAGCAGGGACTCTTGAGAAAAGCATATTATAAAATTAATGACTATTTGGACGATAATGATGCTTGGTGTCATGAGAATATTGATTCTAGCCATAATACTACTGTTCGTTAATTTTCTAACTGATTTGTGTTTTTCAAATCGTTTGTTTTTATGTGGACTAATATTTTTATTTTGTTTTTATTTGTTATTATTTTATTATTTTGACATTTATTTTTATTGACATGAACTTTTTATAACTTAAACTTAGCATTTATTAGTTGATAATCTGACCATAAAAAAAAGATGATACGATATATACGAATATGTAGAGAGGGTCGGTACGTGGTCGATACCCTTTTTTGGATTCCGTTCCCAAAGGGTGTCAAACGGGACCCTATTACTAAGCCTCAACTGTCCGTCCGTCCGTTACAGCAGGGGTCTATATCTTCCGCCGTAATAGGTAGCCAGTTGAAATGTTCACAGAGTACGTATTACTACTGCCTCTATTACAGAAAATAATAAAATTAAATTAAAATTAATCCCACGGGCGGTATCTATACACAAATATAAAATAAGTAGGTTTTTTAATGTCATTTGCTTCAGCTTTATCTTAAAGACGGTATAACATAGAAGTTTCAAATTTAATCAGATTTTGGGACTAGGTAAAACAACAAATAATAAAAATAAGGGTTCCGTACGCAGACAGCGCCAAACTGTTTGTCAGGTGTTACCGTTATAGCGGCATGTTTTTCTTGAAGTTACACTGTTGATATTCAACAATTGTTTCTAGATTTATTTGTACGGTAGTTCCCGTTTGTGTGTCAATTTTTAATTTTATATTTAAAATTTTACAAAGAATCAAATTGAATTCTCTTGTTTCATTTAAGGTTAGTTTTTAATTCTAATTTTGTACCCAACTATAGGAGTCGTCAACTCGTAATCAGTCAAACAAGAATTTAATATTTAGGTTGGGGAAAAAGTTTCTTCGCATTTTATATGAAAATTCAAAACATTTTTTAATAAAGTTTATTAACGCTATGTGGATGACGTGTTTGCAGTGATTGAGAGAGATGTATTGGTAGAATTTACTAATTTCATCAATCAGATACACCCAAAGGTCTCTTTTACCACGGAGGAAGAGAAGGATGGAATGTTGCCGTTTTTGGACGAATGGTACCGAATTACCGAATGGTAAACTGGAGCATACCGTTTACAGGAAGCCTACACACACTGACCGTTACCTTCAGGCGGAATCCCACCATCACCCTTCTCACTTGTCCTCGGTGCCTCGTACCTTAATAAATAGAGCGCTACGCCTGTGCGACCCACAGTATGTGGATGCTGAGCTAGAGCATGTGAGAGATGTATTAGAGGCAAATGGATACAGTTGGAGGCATTATAACCGCCTGGCGAACCCGTCAACTGTGACTCGCCCAGAGGGTGCAGATAGGGCTCCGATATATCTACCCTTTGTTAAAGGAATCACAGACAGGATCGGCTTCTTACTGCGTCTAAAATATTGTATAAAAACAATCTTCCGATCCCCGATGCAGATCCGACAAATGTTAAGATCTCCTAAGGATAGAGACCCTTTGAGCACCCCAGGAGTATACAAAATACCATGTGACTGTGGGCACAGTTACATAGGTGAGACAAAACAGAATGTTTCTACACGGCTGAAAGAGCACATACGAAGCATAAAAAAGCTGGACATAAACGGCTCGGCAGTGACTGAACACGCCTTAAATTCGGATACTAGGCACTATATTCGTTTTGATAAAGCCACCGTACTGGCTAAGGAGAAATTTTTTGTTCCCCGTAAGGTGATGGAAGCAATCGAAATTGGTAGGCATCCGAATTTCAACAGAGACCGTGGTTGGCATCTGGCGCCAACTTGGCAACCTGTGCTTGACGCTTCGTATGACAAAAAAGTGCCAACAGTGGTTGAGGACATTATCAGTGCCGTCTGTGTGACTGGACCTAGTGAAACACGTGACCCGGAAGTAGTAGTGAAAACTTTATCAAATGTCCGGTCGAGTCTGGCTTCGATACTGGAAACCTCCGAACGCAGCCGAAGAGCGGAAAGGCAAGCGGCGACGAGAGAGGGGAGGAAGCTTAGTACCCGACTGACCGCCTTGGGCAAAAGTACTCCCGAAGAGTCCTGATGATGATGAGTCATAATCTCATCGAAAGCTCGACCTGTGCCTCCTCGCACAGTTAAAAAAGTGAGTCCAATCCGTTTTTAAATATTTATGATGTCAACTTACTCTAATTTAATAATGAATGTAAAGTTTATTTACATTTAACTAAAGTATGTAGGTGCCATTTTGTTCGATAACTGTCTGCCATCTTGTAGGTAGGGTCATGATCCCATTGCTATAGAAATTCTGGGGCTTCTGATCAAAAAACTGCGACAAGTGGTTTTGGCAGTCCTCTCGTGATGTTAACCTGACACTGCCTAAAAAATTCTGAAGAGACCGAAACAAGTGGAAATCTGAAGGTGCAAGGTCAGGACTATACGGCGGATGCATTAATACGTCCCAGCCAAACTCTTTTAACTTTTGCTGAGTGGCTATAGATGTGTGAGGTCTAGCGTTATCATGATGAAAAACCACACCCCTTCTGCTGGCCGCTTTCTCTCAACTTCTTGCTTCAATCTCATCAGTTGTTCGCAGTAGAGTTCACAATCGATGGTCCTGCCTAGCGGTAACAACTCATAATGAATAATGCCACCATACACACAGATGAGGGTTGTTGCGAGATAACCCGGGTTTCGCCAGAGTCTGTGAAGCCTGACCAACCTTTGACCACGACCTTTTTCGCACGTTCTTGTCGTACGTGAACCACTTTTCATCACCAGTTATCAGTTTTTTCAGAAATGGTTCGGTTTCATTGCGTCGTAATAAAGAATCACAAATGAGTACACGGTTCATTAAGTTTCTTTCAGTGAGCTCAGGAGGCACCCAAATATCGAGATTTTTTGTGTACGCAGCTTTTTTCAGATGCGCCGAAACTGTTTTGTGGTCAATTCCCAGTTCTTCAGCTACATCGTAACTACTGATATGCCGATCTTGCTCCACTTTTTCAAAAACGGCATCCATTTTATCCGTAACAGGACGCCCAGAGCGAGGTGCATCTTTGACATCAAAATTTCCGGATTGAAAACGCTTAAACCAAATTTGTGCTACTCTCACAGACACTGCACTAGGTCCATAAACGTCACAAAAATTTTTTCGCGGCTAAATTCGATTACAAATGAATGAGGTGAATGGCAAATAATCCATGAGTGAAGCAAATGTCTTCATTCATTCGTATGACTTTTGTGGCTCACGCGTCGGAGGTGAGGCGAACATCACGAATTTTTTTTGCGGCTTGCGTTGCATTTTTTCCTTTTTTGTAGTAAAATTTTAAAATGTATCGAATTTCTTCATTATATTTACTCATCTTAACAGTAAGAAAAACAAATGAAAATCACACATTTTACCTAATTTGAATTTGGAATTATCATTTTTAAAATTTAAACTTTTTAATAATACCAATCAAATCAAATCAAAATATTTATTTTTGCAAAATAGGTACATAAAGTATACTTTCTACAAGTCAAAGTTAATTTTAACAATATAATATATCTTTAGAATATAAAAAATCGATAATAATACGGGAAATAAAATATACACCTGCATAAAATAGAGGAATCTAGGAATAAAAATATTATATATACATAATGCAATGAAGAAATAAGTTCATAAATAATTAAGGTTGGGCTACTAAAATGTAATAAAGTTATACACCTGCATAAAATAGAGAAATATAGGAATACAAATATTATATATACATTATATATACAAAGCTTCAAGATGTGACCGAGATCCGTGATTTGGGTGTTATTTTAGACAGCAAACTAACTTTTAAATCACACATCGATAGCATTGCCAAAAAGTCTGCCAAGATGTTAGGGTTTGTCAAACGCAATAGCAGAGGGTTTCGTTCTTCTTGGACGAAAATACTTTTGTACAACGCACTGGTCCGAAGTCATCTTGAATACGCAAGCTCTGTTTGGAGTCCGTTCTATGCTGTTGATTCACAACGTCTCGAAAGCATTCAACGCTCGTTCACTAGGTTCCTTGCTTTCGTAACTCCTGGTTTGTCTCACAGACGTGCGTATGACGAAAGGCTGAGTCAATTTAAAATGACATCTTTGCGTAACCGCAGAATTCTGCGTGACTTGTCTTTTCTGCATAGAATTGCCAATGGAAAAGCCGAGTGCCCTTGTCTGCTGAATAATATGTCAGTGTCCGTCTCCTTCAATATGCCAAGAAAAGCTATTACAAAACTGTTTTCTTATCCAGCCTCTAAATCAAACCTTGGCCTTAACTCGCCCATGACAAGAATTTTGAGAGAATACAATAATATGAATGAAACTGTTACTGATTTAGATGTATTCCACCAATCTTTCTCTGTGTTTAAATCTCATATTCTCATGTCCTTTTGTAAGAAATAATCACTAGTTTTTAATTTAGTATTAATGATTTACTTCCTTAGGTTTAGGTTTTGTTTTTCTAGTGTTTAGTTGGGTAATTTAGTATGTATTTTGTTTGTAACTAATTTCTCTTTTGTATTTCTTTTATTGTAGTGCGATAAATGATAATTAACACCTTTTGTTTATAATTGTTTGGCAAATGTTGTGTATACCTGTTAGTGGCACATGTATCAGAATATCTGTATAAATGTTAGTTCCTTTTAAATAATTAATATGTGTGCTGTTGGTGTACCTTGTTTAAATAAATAAATAAATAAATAAACCAGCCAGATATATATGGTATAGCCAAAGAGATTTTATTATAAGTTCATACATACTATTTGCGAAAAAAGTTTTTCCCCAACCTATTATAATTAAACAAATTAATTCTGCACACTACATATTAGAACTGTAGTCTTTTATTTGCATGTGTACCATTGCATTGGAAAACATAAGCAGCATGTACAGCAGATAATGTTTCAGTAATTTTGACCGCCATTGTGACCAAGTGGTAGAGCGCCCGCCTGCTAACCCAGCTCGTTATACAAAAAATTTGAGTTAAAAGTAGTCTTTAGTCGTTGCTAAAAGTGGGTCGACGAGAATTTGTCGGTGGAAGCTCAGATTTAATGGTTTGCAATTTTCAGTAAATTTAAATCTGTACAAACTAGCAATGACCGGGAACAAACATTACAGGAAGACGGTCATTGATGAAATATGTACGTATATTACAATTGCGTGGTTGTTTACTACTTAGTGCAATACTTCGCTATTCTAATTGGTAGGTTGCTTTTATTTTATATTTCAGGTTATTCATATTCACGGCTAGATTTGGCCCACGGCTTCTTCTACGATCTGCCGACGACATACAGGCTGTAAATGCAAATTCAAGAATCCCTTTGGGGGGTGAAAGTAAACACGATTCTGATGTCATTACGAGAAAAAAATATATACCTTGAAATTTACCAAAAATTCCATCATTTTCCTAAGCTATGGCTACGCAGCTCACCGGCCTGCCCGCACACCTAATTGCACCCCGCAACCCGCACCCCTCATCCGAGTGGCCAGCGACCGTGAGTCATCCACGTGATTAGTGTATTTTGAGTAAAGAAACTCGTCTTATTATGAGGTAACGGGTACTTTATTTAGAGATCCCAGTATTTAATATAATATCTTTACCGATCATACTAACACACCCTTGAAGGATTCTTGACTTTGCTTTTACACCCGGTATAAGGTGACTTTTATTTATGCAGCCAAACTCATACTGGAGGCTTGGTAAGTGATCAGTAACACGGGTCGATAACACTTTTTGTTAATTTCGCAAAATAAAATGTTGACGTCCCACGTGTAAGGAACACGAAAAGAATAATTTAAGAATTTCACACAAAGGGTCATCGCACCTTGTTACTTATGGCGACTTTAATTGATGCAGCCAAATTCATACTGGAGACTCGTTAAGGTTAGGACCAAGGTTCATTGACTCTTTTATTTGTGCCCCTATACTTGTTTAAGAACAACCCCAAGTAAATTAGTAGAGAAAGCCTAAATTTTACTTTGCATTTTTCACAAAAAGGGTAATCGAACCCTGAAAACTTTCTGGTATCAATATAAAAGGAATCTATGTTTATGTAAAGGAATATACAAAAGGAGAAAGGTTGGACAATGCTACGTGTATTATTATTTACTAAATATGTGGCTATACTTTGGAATAAGGTACAAGTGTCGCAACGGTTTATGAGCGGTGACCTTGACTGCGCTAGTCATTGTTTCTCTATCGCACTTAGTAATTTAGTGCGCGAGTGAACACATGCGCTAGTCCCCCACCAATTTTGCGGAGGGCTCATAACTCGTTGCGAGACTTGTATGAGTACAAGTGCTGTTGATTCATCATGTTGTTATCCAAGTTTCACCAAGTGCCGACAATCGCAAGGATTAATAATATTTTTCTTTTTTCTTTTAGGCTTAGTTTGAAATAAGTTTAAGGTTTTGGATCGTAATTACCTTATTCACAAATAATACAATTGTCACCTGTCCAAATATAAGACAAAACTTGTGATTAACCAAGCTACCAGCACCCACGGAACAGATTATACCCAATCTACCCATCGTCTAGTCTGGGAGCTGCTGAATTTTTTATAAATGTTGCCATGTGTGTGAAATAAATATTTTTGTATTTTGTATTTAATCATAAAAATATGTGTCACGTTTCTTCTAAGACCTCCTAAATAACGGTGTGAATTCCGTCCTTTGTTCGGTAGTGTTAATATAGGGAGCATACAGAGAGAAAAACGAACAGACGAGAATTACTGATATTTTATTTTATTTCATATTACCTAATTACCTACATATTATTTTAAATTGTATTTTTTTCCTTTGTACACAGAAAACACTACTACTCGTACCTCTAGATAACTTTTATTTTAATCTAGGTATGTTAATGCCCAGTGTTTTATATATTTTGACCTGTGATTTATTTTATTAGAAAAAATGTACGGAATTTGGTGATCAATGTTGCGTAATCTTACATTAGGTTTTCAGAAACTGTGTATATTTGTGTGCCGTGTTCCAGTTTTATGAAATAAATTTGCGCTGATGCTGGGCTCGACTGTGGAGGTACCACCATCTTACTCGCAAATCCTCCCGAAGTTATTCAGGGGAGAGTAAGAGAACAGCTCTCAGGCAAAACCAGGCGGCCCACCCTTGCCTGGGACCGATGGATGGCGGTATATCCATCCTCAATTGCCGGGCCTTATATAAAACAAACTGGTGATGGGTAGCGGCGTCACTGGTGCGAGGGTTTCGGCACCGCGCTCACCAACCCGCCTGCCCAGCGTGTGTGAGTAAGGGCATTTGTTCCAGGAGGACCACCAAGAGTGGCGAAATCCTGGAAAGGCCTATGTCCAGCAGTGGACGAAACAGGCTGATGGATGGATCGAAATTATATTATTACATCTAATCAACAATTAGGTAAATAATTTGTTGTACTTTTCACTGTAATTGAGATCCCACCAAAACATAATGTGAAAAAGAGGCTGAGTTTGGTACAAAGGGACTATCAGCTTCGCCAAAAAAAAGAATTGAGATCAAATTGTGCGCCGAGTTCTATGCAGGTCCCTTGAGTAATTACTGCAGGAATGTACAAATTTCTTCATTTGTTAGGGTCCTTGCTACATAGTGTAGAACTCGGCAAGTTTCACAGCTGAAATTTCGACGGTTACATCAAACATCCACATTATTGATGAAAACTATGAAACTTGCCGAGTTCCACATTATTTAATATCAAGGACACTAACAAACTCTTTTTGCCATAACCTAACAATCTAACCTAATCTATCGGCTCTCTTCTGCGCTGAAGTTTTGCCTGGTCCAAATTGGTTTGTCTAAAGAAAAACGTCTGAGTTTGAAACCAACCAAATATTGGAAAATATTGATAGCTGCGGTAAGTCAGTATTGATGAAAACAATGTCAGGTAGGTTCCACTCTCAAACGGCTCTCTATTTTTCATACTTACTGTTTCTTAATAAGTAACCAGCTCAAAAAAAAAAAAGATGAATCCAGTATGATTTAAATACAAGTGTTACACCAAGGGACTAGGCTATTTTACCTTTTTGTGCCCAAAGTACGCGATAAGTCTCACCTAATCTTTAGTGAAAAGTGGGCATGGGCATCGGAAGGGGAAGGGGTGGAGGGAAGGGGGGAGGAGGGCAGTCGCCCTCCCTGGAAACGGGACAGTAAAAAATAGGTTTTCGTAGCACGACTAAAGTACACATACAGCGGACATATGAGAGACAAGACCGATCGGCAGTTATTGTTTGCACAAAAGTAAGTTTTTTATTTTTCAGCTATAAATCCCGTTGATATTTGAAAGTATGATAGAAATAAATTTCTATATTTTTAAACACTTGGCGATTTATTTAAATTTATAAGAGCAACCACCCGGTAAGCGAGAGGTCCCGGGTTCGAATCCCGGTTCAGAGCTCCTCACGTCCAGATTTACTTTTCTGATTTTCTATACCGCAGTGATAAAAATTTAATTTGATATTTGAAAGGTTGCACCAGACTTTCGCCTTCCGACGCCCATGAAAGTTTTTACCACCCGCTGGGAATAAATGTCGTGACAGTGTTTAAGTTAAATATTTGTTAAACATTAAAATCCCGGCGCTCTCCAGTCTTGAATTCAGCAGCACTAACTATAACTATCCACTTGCAGCATTGGCTGTGTTTGCTGGGGCAGTCATTGGAGCTTGTGCAGTGGAGGCAGTTGGGGTAGTTGGGGCAGTTGGGGTGGTAGAGGAAGCAGAAGTAACAGGCCCCTGCTGCCCAGCAACTGTCGTTAACGCTGGCGGTAATGAAGGCGTCAACGGCAGAAAGTTGAAGGCCCAGGTTCCATTCTGGCTCTGCATTTGCACGTTCATACCGTTTTGCCCCGGGCCTTGTGCTGTAAATTATGAAAATGGAAGTCAGATATTTTTTTTAACGCTGTCTAAAAAGATTGCAGTTTTCCGCTTATCTATGTTTGAATATGTACTAAACATAGAAACCTAAGAGTTGAGGGAGGGATTTTACATATTTTTTCTGTTTTTGACTATGTATTTGCGCGTCATCAAAACGTAACACGTTCACGTTTTCTAAGACGGCCCTGTCTAGCCTATCTTCCACTTACGCACCATGTATTTCTTTCATTAGTGTGGTAAATTTGTCTTTGACAACAGCTTTGAAGCATCACACTAATATTATAAATGCGAAAGTTCGTGAGTGTGTGTATGTTTGTTACTCTTTCACGCTGAAACGGCTGAACGGATTTGGATGAAATTTAGAATGGATATAGTTTATACCCTAAATTAATACATAGGCTACTTTTTATCCCGGAAAAAAACATGTCGTTAAGCCGAATAACACGCGGGCGGAGCCGCGGGCAAAAGCTAATATAAAATATGTCTTTACGAGCACTTGCATTGAAAACATAATGAACAATAAAAAATACTTACGGAACAGAAAGTTGACAGGTTGCAAAGGGTTTGGTGTAGTAGTGGTGTCGGGACACCCATAGCAAGGGTCGAAGAGGAGGTCGCCTAGATCTGGGTCGAATGTGGTGCTGGTCGTCGGAGTGGTGTTGTCGTCATCATCATCTTCGCAGAACAAGTCACAGAACATCGGTCCCCAGTGGGGCTGGAAACCAAGTACTTATACTTCGTTAATTAGAATTATACAGTTTATATCTATAGGTATATATGAGTATTAAAATTAAAACTAACAGTGCGGTATATTTCGAGCCCTCTTCCTCTTTAACAAATGTAATGTTATTGTTTATTAAAATTGATAATTATTGCTTACTTATTTATATAACACAAATAATGATTATTAAATAAGATTAACCTAAGGTGGTGGTAGAGCTGGTGCCGGGTTCGACTGTGGAGGTACTACCATCTTACTCGCAAATCCTCCCGAAGTTATTCGGGGGAGACTGGGGAGAGTAAGAGAGCAGCTCTCAGGCAAAACCAGGCGGCCCACCATTGCCTGGGACCGTTTGATGGCGGTATATCTATCCCAAAATGCCGGGCCTTATAAAAGAACAGACTGGTGACGGGCAGCCCTTGGGTCACCAATATTATTTATTAATTATATTGTTTATTTTTGTTATAATTTAATTTGTGTTGATTGTGTTTCTTATTAATAGTAGATTTAATTTAATAATATCGAATAGTATAACTCATTTAACATTTTACCTAACCTCTAAAGTAATAAAATACCATTACTATTTACTGACAAATCAATCACTATTATATAATTTATAGAACTGAGTAATCTATTCTTAGATTGTTTCTTGTTTTCATGCTAATTTTTCACCATAATTTTCTGCCTTTCATTCTGTTACTGCAAATTTTTTGTCTACAATCTTCTTTTAATTTAATTTTAATTTTTATGTAAACTTTTATTTGTACAAAATTGAATCGCTCCCTGCTTTACCAATAAAAATATATTTAAATTAGGAGATTATTTGCCATTGAATTTATTATTCAGAGACAGTAAGTATACATAACTTCACATTCACAATTCCCTATGTATAAGTTTTAAACTGTAATGATAATTATGAAGTTTAAATGAATACATTATTATTGTACAATTAATGTACGTACACACACAGAAACTCGTGAACAAAAACTTTTTACAAAAACTGGTCAAGTGCGAGTCGGACTCGCACCTGAGGGTTCCGTACCACTTAAATAAGTTAATAGACTTTAATGATTTGAATAAAAATTACAAACTTATCACGTAACCCTAAACCTGTATTAAAAATCAGCATTTTCAGATTGTGAGTGACAGCACTTTCAAAAAAAAAGAAAAATTTTTGTAAAATTAAAATTCATATTGATAGTTCAGTTGAAGTTTAGGATGAGCAAATAATATAAAATAAAATATCTTGTCCAGAGTTTCTCAAAGTGTGCTGATGGGTCGCAAGTAGATTTTTAGTGCGTAGTAAGAAAATATGAAAAATGGTAAACAAGCACTATTTTCTCACTTAAGTTAGTGTTTTAGTTTGAAATAATAAGTAAAACACGTACATAACTTTAAATTTGCTAAATATTAGTTTAAATTAAAAATAATTATAAATATACAATAAAATAAAATGTATATGAATGATATAGACAAATAATAACAATCTCAAGACATATAAAGAGGAAGCTATAAGGAGAGTATTTTTATAGTATTGTAATGAAACAATTACTATCCGATGTTGATTATCACGATGTTGTGTGTATTAATTGTGTGTTGTGTGTGTTATCATTACTATCCTTCACCTTTTTCTAAGTCACTTAGCCAAGCCTACTGTGGGCCCTGAATCTCACGTTTTGGAACCACTGATCTAGTACGAGGTAAGAGTGACCTGGTTTTATCGAAAAAAGTTTATCTTCATAGGTAGAGGGCATTTTAGTTTATCTTTAAAAATGCCAGTATAAGTGAACAAAAAAGCGATTATGATATTGATAACCTAACATTATAGGTGGTGATGACTTCATTCACATAATTTTATCTGGAAGAAGAAGCCGTAGCTCAGTCAGTAGTACCTACCTCTCTCAATCTTGGGACCCAGGTTCAAATCCTGCCGGTCAAGCATGGACCAGTGATATTTTCATATTATTTTCATTTTATTCACATTTTATTTATTTTCACGTCTAACACATGCGTATGATTTTGATATAATTTGTTTTGCACTTTTTCTCTTACAGCCGTTTTTTATATTGTACATAATCTCATTTTTTCAACTACATTCATAGTTTTCTAAATATTTGTAGTTTAATATTCCTACTGTAGAGTACTATCGCGACAATTT
This sequence comes from Ypsolopha scabrella, assembly GCA_910592155.1. Classification (NCBI taxonomy): domain Eukaryota; kingdom Metazoa; phylum Arthropoda; class Insecta; order Lepidoptera; family Ypsolophidae; genus Ypsolopha; species Ypsolopha scabrella. Next base: position 6,812,198 of record OU342968.1, on the reverse strand, counting down.
CGCTTCTTATCTATTGGGTATACAATTTTTTGAGGTATATTCATGCCGAATATGTCACCTCATCAGGTCTATTCAGCGGTACCGAGCGTGATAAAAGTAAAAAAAAAGTATAGTCGAGGAACTGTCCTGTATTTTATAATTATAAATAAATGAAAGGAATGTTCAAATTTACTAACATGAATTAAATACTTAGATACGAGGAATATTACGAGTAACTATTTTGACGCATGTTTTTCATAAAATCCCCCAGCAGTTTCCGACCTGGAGGTGCTCTTTCTGAGTACGTAAGTTTTCAAAATGTTTTTTATTCTTTATACCACAAGTAGGTAGCTGAAATTGTATATTAGGTTGGGGAAAAAGTTTCTTCGCATTTTATATGAAAATTCAAAACATTTTTTAATAAAGTTTATTTACATTTAACTAAAGTATGTATGTGCCATTTTGTTCGATAACTTTCTGCCATCTTGTAAGTAGTAACATGATCCCATTGCTATAGAAATTCTGGGGCTTCTGATCAAAAAACCGCGACAAGTGGTTTTGGCAGTCCTCTTGTGATGTTAACCTGACACTGCCTAAAGAATTCTGAAGAGACCGAAACAAGTGGAAATCTGAAGGTGCAAGGTCAGGACTATACGGCGGATGCATTAATACGTCCCAGCCAAACTCTTTTAACTTTTGCTGAGTGGCTAAAGATGTGTGAGGTCTAGCGTTATCATGATGAAAAACCACACCCCTTTGTTGACTAATTCCGGTCGCTTTCTCTCAACTTCTTACTTTAATCTCATCAGTTGTTCGCAGTAGAGTTCAGAATCGATGGTCTTGCCTGGCGGTAACAGCTCATAATCAATAATGCCCTTCCAATCTCACCATACACACAGCATTACCTTGTTGCGAGATAACCCGGGTTTCACCAGAGTCTGTGAAGCCTGACCAGCCTTTGACCACGACCTTTTTCGCACGTCCTTGTTGTACGTGATCCACTTTTCATCAGCAGTTATCAGGTTTTTCAAAAATGGTTCGGTTTCATTACGTCGTAATAAAGAATCACAAATGAGTACACGGTTCGTTAAGTTTCTTTCAGTGAGCTCATGAGGCACCCAAATATCGAGATTTTTTGTGTACCCAGCTTTTTTCAGATGCGCCGAAACTGTTTTGTGGTCAATTCCCAGTTCTTCAGCTACATCGTAACTACTGATATGCCGATCTTGCTCCACTTTTTCAAAAACGGCATCCATTTTATCCGTAACAGGGCGCCCAGAGCGAGGTGCATCTTTGACATCACAGACACTGCACTAGGTCCATAAACATCGCAAATTTTTTTCGCGGCTTGCGTCGCATTTTTACCTTTTTTGTAGTAAAATTTTAAAATTTATCGAATTTCTTCATTAGGTTCACTCATCTTAACAGTAAGAAAAACAAATGAAAATCACGTTTTACCTAATTTGAATTTGGCGTTATTTCTATATTTTATGCAGGTGTATAAATTTATTACATTTTAGTAATAGTAGCCCAGCCCAACCTTCATATTTTTTGTATGTATTTCCCGTATTTATTTATCAACTTATTTGTTATTGCATTATGTATATTTAATATTTTTATTCCTAGATTCCTCTATTTTATGCAGGTGTATATTTTATGTCCCGTATTATTATATATTTTTTTATATTCTAAACATATATATTGTTAAAATTAACTTTGACTTGTAGAAAGTATACTTTATGTATCTATTTTGCTAAATACATATTTTGATTTTGATTTGGAATTATCTTGTTTTTTTTTAATTTAAACTTTTTAATAATACCAAAACCAAGCCAGATACAAATGGTATAGCCAAAGAGATTTTATTATAAGTTCATACATACTATTTGCGAAAAGAGTTTTTCCCCAACCTATTATTATTACAATCAATTAATGAAGCCCTTTCATTTAATACCCCACACGACAGGTTTCAGAAAAAATATTTAAAGCTTCCATACAAAAGGTCAAGGCGGGGTCAAAGGGGATTTTTTTTAAAGAACTGCGGGCCAAAATGATCTTTGTGACCTCAAGTACATGTGTATCAAACGGCGTGGTTACACACGAATTTGCAGTTTTTTTTTCAAATATCTCTTTGTACACCGTCCGCTATTACAGTACATAAAGTAAATATAACAAACCTTTCCATGTATCCCCTTACAGATGACCAACAGAGTGAACAAACACAATCGGAACCCCGCAGCCATTTCAGCAACAATATCGCAAAAACCGGCGCCGCGTTGAAACCCTTACTTATAACGTGCTGTTTTACGCAAGGCGCCTGAAGAGTGCAGGTGGAGTGGCGTGCCTACGGGCTCGAAGCATCTGAGAGAATTATGTTTGATAGCCTTAGCCCGCGGCTCCACCTGCGCTCATTCACAGTGGCATGCATAGAACTTTTTGCTGGAAATGCCATGAGAAGGTCAAATTTGACGATAAAAATAACAAAAAAAAAATTAAAACAAATTTGAAAAAAAATATTTTTGTTTGATATCATATACTCTAGGGTAGGCAGTACCTACCCTGGCTTCACACAAATAATGACTTTTCAAAGTGACATTTGCATTTTTTAATATATTTTTATTATCAAACTTGATCTTCTCATTGCTTTTCCAGCAAAAAGTTCTATGCACGCCACTGCTCATTCGATATCTCCCCCGTTTTCAGCTTGGGCATTATTTTATGAATGCCAGCCCAGTTGAGGGTCACAAAAATGATAAAAAAACCGCATCCAAATTCGTTGAGTTGTTCTGGAGTTAAAACGGAACAAATAGACTGGAAAACAGACAAAAATTCAAAAAATGGTAGTTTTTGCTTCAGTGCACTATAATATATAGGTAGTATCATCATAACTCATCACATGGAATATAAAATTAAAAAATTATATTAAATTTACAGAGACGACTTTTTTACTACTATATTATTAGTATACCTATAGATATATGGAATGCTTAGAGTAAGAGTAATAGCGCACTAGCGGCTTGGTCGCAGCGGCCAGCGAGATACATACATTAGTATGAAAACGCCATGGAGCACGCGCACATGGCCGCGCGCGGCCAGCGGCCCCACCGAGCCGCGCGCGGCGGCGGCCAACGAGATCGAAGCGACATATTTGCGACCAGCGTTCAGTCGCTGGCCGCTGCGGCCACTGGGATCACTTGCATTGTAGGTAAAATACCAGTGTGCGCGCACTAGGCGCCAGTAGGCGCGGCGGCGGCGGCCAGACGTGGCTTGGAACTACAGCGTGTTGTGCTCATCGCAATGTCGTTCGACACAGAAAGATTTATCGGAGATTGAGACGAGGAGGGCGTTGTGAGAGAGACACGTCGCGTGAAGACTACGCCAACCGAGATGTAAAAAGAATTATGTGGGAAGAGATATTTTTGATTGATCGACTTAGTTTTCTTAACAGTTCTTCAAACGAAGACTTGCTCATCCGCAAATAATTAAAGAACTTGTCATCATATTGCTGAAGGTCGGTGAATTAAGTATGAAATAATCCCTTTGTACGGCTTTCACGTAGCAATGGATGAACCCAATACTTTTTCCTTTTGTTTTTCTTCTTACTTGAAAGATACACAAGCACTGCTATTTCCCCAACGTCGTCCATTTTGAAGCGCACTGTATTCGTAACTGACGATTCTAGCCGTGGTTTTGGCCGCATTGCAAATCGCGAACCTTGCGGCCAGGTCGCTAGTGCGCTATTGCTCTTAAGCTTCGCTGGGACAGCGCAAACTTTTTAACCAATGAGGGTTTTTGTCAATTAGAGTTAACGCCACGAAAGAAGTCCCAAAGATTGCGGCATCAATCATACAATTTAAATAAAAAAGCCGGCCAAGTGCGAGTCGGACTCGCGCACGAAGGGTTCCGTACCACTATTTATAAAAACGGCAAAAAAAACATGTCTGTTGTATGGGAGTGCGCGGGTCCGACTCTCACTTGGCCGGTTTTAGTATTTGTTGTTATAGGGGCAACAGAAATACATCATCTGTGAAAATTTTAACTGTCTAACTAAACAGCCCAAACCACTGGACGTAGAGACCTTATTAGGAAGGGTTTTGGAAAATTTGCACCCCAAGGGGCTCAAAAAAGGGTTCGAAATTTTATTAAAAAACCTCAATTTTGCCGACACCGTTGAAGCTAGGCAGTCGAAATTAATAATGGAGACTCTCGGGATAAAATAAACATACATGTGTTTCAGGATTTTTAGTTTAGTTGCACACCATGGATTTTCATGAAAAGTAAGGAAAGAAAACTGTGATAATATTCGGATAACTACTAGGGCCTGATGATGAGGTCCTAAGATGTTCAATGGAACTCTAAAACGGGCGTCAATAGAGTATCGTGTTTACGTTCTTTGGTTCTTTATATAAGGTCCTACAATTCAAAGAAAAAAAAATTGGCAGATTATAGAGTATCTATAGGAGAACATTTTCCAGTGAAAAAAAATTTTTACGTGTACTTTTTTTCGCCTTTCCATAGAAATTCTCTCACCTGATTGAACCACTTTGTACTGGAAAGTGAAAAAATTACTTGATCATTTTTTTTTTCTTTTCGATTGTGATCAGGTAACGATACTTGATCTGCCCTAGATTTATTTTCACTTATTATTGTAGGACCTTATATATTTGGTTGAATTTTGCGTTTCGTAGGTTCTTTCAAGTCATCTTTGCAAAGTGGTTGACAAAAAATGTCAACTAGGGTCTGATGATGGAGTAGAAACTGAACTGTTTACAGGATATCAGTAGAATTATTAGGTTTGGACTCTTTCGATTCGTATTTTTGAAAGCCTTTTTCAAATAATCAATGATAACGAGAGTTGTTATTTAGGTAGGTATCAAGTTTATATTATACAAAATAGTTTCGTGACGTGACCCAAGATACTCGTAGACCAGAGAAAATTTGAAACGTACGTTCCTTGGAGAGTGGAAGTGCAGTTACACGAGAGTTCTTTGACAGGACATCTTTCATGGCGTTTAGTCAAGTACACTCGTGTTAATTACGTTTCCGTTTATATTACAAAAAAAACTTACACACATTTATATATATGTCGTGACCAGATCATAGAATTGAACATTTCATGAAATGGTCGACCATTTCATGAAATGGTTGCATTTAATGAAATATTACATTGTTTGTTGACCATTTCATCAATGAATAGAGATCGCTTGACGATATAATCAACTAACACAAGACCATTTCATGATCTGGTCAAACATCGTATGATCATATCGTAAAATAGTTACATTTATTCACCACTAGCTGCGCTGATGGCGCATTGTTATTGTTTGTGCGATGCGATTTATAGTTTTTCCGTGGCCAAAGTAGGTGCGACGACGAGCATTTCATGAAATAGTCAAACGTCGCTGACCAAATCGTTAAACGTTGAACATTTAATGATCTGGTCAGTGACAGTTGACTATTTCATGAAATGCGATCATTTCATGAAATGGTCGACTATTTCATGAAATGTTCAATTCTATGATCTGGTCACTACATACATAAGGGGACTTAAATTTATGCAGCCAAATTCTTAGTGAAGACTCGGTAAGTGCTCAGTAACAAGGTTCAATGACCCTTTTTGTGAAATTCGTAAATTATTCTTTTCGTGTTCCTTACAAACGCAAGCACAGCCCCGAGTCAATACTATGGGACGTCAGATTTTATTTTGCGAAATTAGCAAAAAGTGTTATCAATCCGTGTTACTCATCATTTACTAAGTCTCCAGTGTGAGTTTGGCTGCATAGAGAGTCACGTATATAACGATTTTTATCAGTTTTCAATTATCATAATACATTTACGATACGTATTGGTTACAATACTAAGGTTTAGGTGGAAACTATGTAGATTATTACAGTGGAAAAGATAAATTAGAATTAAAATAAATATATATTTGTACTCGATATCGGCCCACAGTACGGGGCCGTCATCAAAATTCTTTTATTTGCCATTTTTATATGTATTATTTTTATAGTATAAAGTCTAATATATTCCTTTTTAAAATAAAGAAACATATTTAAAATCAGCAAACGTTTCAAATAGTCTATTTTGTATTCAATACACTTGCTAGCTTCACTATTTATTTCAAAATTTCTTTCCCAATCGGTTTCGAATATTACACTATTTTCAAGGGGCATGTAGAATCTACCTAGTCCGTAAAATATTATCTTGAGCCCTGTGACAGCTGTCAGCGCTATACACGGATGAAAGTGGCGCTATACATATTTGAGCATGAGAAAGAGAGTTAGAAATACAAAAATTGTATAGCGCTGTCCTGCTGTCACGGGGCTCCAGATATATTTTAAAGACTGTAAAGAAATGTTCAAAATAAAGTGCCGACAATAGCAAGCATAAATTTCGTCCATAAGAAACAATTCCAGTTTACTTTGGTTTGACTTTTAACATCTGTTCTATGTTTACTAAGCGGCAGGAGCAGCGGTGGTGTCAGCGGCGGCGGCTGCTGTGGTGGCAGCGGCGTCAGGGGCGGCGGGGGCAGCAGGGGCGGCGGGAGCAGCGGGCGCCGCTGCGGCCGGGGCACCTGACCCAGGTGTCCAGGGCGCAACTCTAATCGTCCACGTGTCGTTTTGATTCCCCAATGTTACGTTCAAGCCGAGTGATGACGGTGCTGTAAAGTAAAATTGAATTACTCATACCCACAATATCTTGAGCATAGTTTTTTTTTATTCCAGGCAGAGTTTCTAGTCGCTGAAGAGTCTAAAACTAGAAACGGTAGTTGTCTATACCGTATGGAACAGCATTTTTCTGCGATTTAGGCTCTTCCTTTGTTTATAAAAGTTGCTCGATCAGGGGAGTACTATTATTATATTTTAGCGACTAAAGGTGTGTAACTTATCTATGAAAGAATTACACTAAAAACTAAATACGAAAGGGTAAAAGTATCCCCTAACACTTTCTCCCCCCAGTCCGCCGGCGGGTTATAATACAACTTTCGAGTAACACTCGACATCTCTTTATCTATTAAAATCTATTAATGACTTTTTTTTTCATTTTTTTGAATATTTTATTTTATTGTTCATTCACATAAATAATACTTAAAAATACTTAATTCACTAATATAAAATACTAAAAACTATTTAATCTAAATCTAAACTTGTTCTACAAAAGGTGAAAAATTTTGTCCAAATCGATGCCGCTGGGCAGAGTGCCAAGAAGGCTGGCGGCATTACCTCGTTGGATGGCGAGACTAAGTCTTTGTCCGAGGTATGCCCCCGCCCACCTGTCACCCGAGGCATCAACCAGGCGCGACATTATCTCTATTAATCTATTAAATCTGTGAAAATATAGCTATTGCTATAATTTTTCTGTATTTGATCTAAATATTTTGTTATTCTTAATTTATAAGCACACTTAATGTGTAGAATGGAAGAATGAACGAATGATACATTAATAAATGAATGAATCTAAATTTCCTTGTATGTACTAGTTTTTAACTTAATTATGTAAACAATGTAATATTATTGGTATATCAATAAGAATCATGGTTCTTCGCAACTTCGTGTATTACTTTTGTGCATGTACATATATAATCATTGTTATTTTGATTTACGTCTTTTGAATGTCTTTCATGCAATAAGGTGATTTTGTATTTGTATTTGTAAATTTAAGTATTACTATTTATTACTAATAATAAATTTTTTATAGGTGGTAGAGCTGATGCCGAGCTCGACTGTGGAGGTACCACCATCTTACTCGCAAATCCTCCCGAAGTTATTCGGGGGAGAGTAAGAGAACAGCTCTCAGGCAAAACCAGGCGGCCCACCATTGCCTGGGACCGATGGATGGCGGTATATCCATCCCTAATTGCCAGGCCTTAAAACAGACTAGTGACGGGCAGCGGCGTCACTGGTGCAAGGGTTTCGGCACCGCGCTCACCAACCCGCCTGCCCAGCGTGTGTGAGTATGGGCATTTCTTCCAAGGGGACCGCCAAGAGTGGTGAAATTCTGGAAAGGCCTATGTCCAGCAGTGGACGAAACAGGCTGATGGATGGATGGATGGACTAATAATAAAGTAGTAAAAAAGTCGTGTCCGTACATTGAATGTTTTTGCGAAACTTTAAATGAAAATGGTCATTAGTATTGTACTGATCCTTATCTAAAAATTTTTGAATTTTTGTCTGTCTGTCTTTCTGTATGTCCCGTTTTAAACCGAAAACCATTCAACGGATTGACATGTGGCTTTTTTTATTATCATACTAGTGGCCCTGATCACTTAGTTATAACAAAACGATGATACGGTACCGCGCTTGTCGCGCACGGCACTGCAAATATGGGCCCTATGGGCCTGTTTTGTGTAGCTTGTCTCTGTCGAAGCTTATCACTCTATCTCTGTCGGTCGGTGGCACTTGTTTAATAAAGGTGTCACATTTTCAGTTGACGATATAAGAATGTACCGTATCTACCTTTTGCTATATTATTGTTGTATTGTAACTTTTGTTCCATAGTACAGTCAGTGCACTACTAAAAGTTACGGATGATATCAGATTTGCTATGGACCACAAACAACTGACTCTAATGACTTTGCTTGACTTTAGTAGTGCGTTCAACTCCGTTGACTTTGACATTTTACTTGGCATTCTTCGCTCCTATAATATATCTTCCCCTGCGCTCGCATGGTTTGACTCTTACTTGCGTGGTCGTTTTCAGTCTGTCTATACTGACGTAGCCTCCTCGTACTGGTTAGATTTACGAGCTGGTGTGCCTCAAGGGGGAGTTCTCTCCCCCCTGATTTTTTGCGTCTTTATTAATGAGATCACTCACAATCTTTCCTCACATTTTCACCTCTATGCGGACGATCTTCAGATTTACACACATTTTGATGCTATTACTGATCCACTTAATAAGAATGCCAAGCTTGTAAATGCGGAACGAGCAATTACTGCCATGAATACTGACTTAACTGCTATTCAGCTGTGGGCTCAAGAGTTTGGCTTATTGGTTAACCCTGTTAAATCACAAACCATTATTATTGGTAGTAAGCGGTTGAGAGATGGCCTTGATTTTGAGTTGCTGCCTAATGTCTCCTACAATAATGTCCCTATTCCATTTTCTGACAAGGTCAAGAATCTTGGCCTTATCATGGACTGTAACTTGTCTTGGCAAGCTCAAGTCAACGAAATTAGCAGGCGTAATCACTTTTCGTTCCATTCCCTAAAAAGACTTCAATACTTCTTACCATTTAAAACAAAGGTTATGTTTGCGCAGACTCTGCTGTTACCTCTTCTTGACTATGCCGATGTCTGTTTTATGGATGCCGCTGAAGAGCTAGTGAATAAGCTTGAACGCCTCCAAAACCTAGGTATTAGGTTTATCTTCAGCTTGCGCAAGTATGACCATGTGTCAGATTTAAGATGTCAATTAGGATGTCTTCCGATTCGTTTGCGAAGAAATTATCACATGCTTGCCTTATTGTTTAACATTCTGAACAATCCCTGTGCCCCTCAATACCTCCGTGATCGTTTTAAGCTTTTACCTTCCCGCACTAGACCTCAGAGAACTTGCGACACCAGGACCCTACATGTACCTTCCTGTAATACGGATTTCTACTCCAAATCCTTCACAGTTCAAGCAGCTCGATTATGGAACAATCTGCCTAATAGTATTAGAGACAGCCCATCTGTATCGTCTTTTAAGAGAAAGCTTCAACAGCATTTTCTCCCCAAGAGCTAATATATATAATTTTTTTGTCTGACTACCCATTTAAACTTATTCATTTTGTTTGTTGGAATATTTGTATGTTTATTTAGTGTCTTTTGTTTAAAATATGATAGTTTATTCTAAGTATGTTCATTTTGAGTATTCATACGTACTGTTTGTTTATTGTATATAACTATATGTGTAAAAATATATGTATATTTGTATGTATTATTGCTACACATAAGTATGTATCTATAACTTAAATTTCTTTTTTCTATTTAGTTTTCTGTATTTAAAGTTGTGCACATTTATTTGCTCACCATTCTCACTACTTTTTCACCACATTAAAGGTTGGCTGGAAGAAATTTCTTTAGAAATAAGCTCGCCCTTGTACAAAAAAATGAAAATGAAATGAAAATGAAAATTTGTTTACAAGTGTAGCTACATAGTTGATGGGGTATCCTTTTAAGTACATAAAATACCTGTGCCAGGATACCCCGCACTTCCATATCTAAGTTTTACAAAAATAAACGTGTCTTAATTTACAATTTTACAGTAATAATAATAATCATTATTAATACTATTACAAAATTAAAACTTAAGCTAACCTAGTTATGCATGCAAATGTTAGTATTAGCTACTAGGGAGGGAGTGTATGTAACAATGTATTCTAGTTTAACATTTAGGGGGTGTGAGAAAGAGAGTGTTTGTGTGTATGTGCAAACATTTAAAAATATAGAATAAAATATATTTATATATATAAATTAAAATTAAAAGTTATTTCATTACTTGCAATAATTCCTCCACTTCAATATAATTTAAGTTTCTTAACCACGCAGTGACTGTATTTTTACAGTCATATAATTTAAGTGGGTAGATATTTAGTAACTTGTTAACCTTATTGTATAAGGTACATAAACAGACCGTCTCTTGTATTGGTGACTTGCAAATGTTGTTTTAACACTATACATGTCTACAGTGTAACTTCTTCTTTTTATTTTATTATTAGATTTAAAGGGCATAAATTTATGTTTTCCAAGAGTAGTTGAAGTATATATAGTTTTCTAACTGTAAGTACTTGAGTAATGGAGTAAAGTTCATCTGTAGGAAATCTAAAAGGCTTGAAATACATGACTTTTACTAAAGATCTCTGTCCTCGTTCAAGTGCCAAGAATTTTGTCTTACAAGCACCCCCCCAAATAGGTATGCAGTAGGTTAAAATTGACTGCCCTAAAGCTGTGTAAATTTGGACCAACAGTTTGTTCGACGCAACATGTCTCAGGTTTTTAAAGGTATAAATAAGTTTTCTTATTCGACTTGTGGTAACCTCTAGGTGTGGATGCCAAGATAGGCGTTGATCAATAACAACTCCAAGGTATTTAGTACTGGTTACTTTATGTATGAAGGGGCAGTCACATTGTTGTTCCTGTATATATTTTGTTACTAAAGTTTTTTTTGTGCAATAAAGAATAAAGAATAAAGAATATCAATGCGTGGTCAACAGGGGACAGTAAGGGATGTTGATAAAATAAAAGATATGTTGATTGTAAGACTAAATAGTATTGCACTAAATGAGTTCGGCAAGCCATACTAAGCACTTTAATTTATACTTATACATCCGAACTCATACTGGGGGCTTGGTAAGTGATCAACAACGCGGATCAATTACCCTTTTTGTGAAATTCGTAAATTATTCTTTTCGTGTTCCTTAGAAACGCAAGCTCAGCCCCGAGTCAATTACTATGGGACGTCAAGATTTTATTTTGCGTAATTAGCAGAAATTGTTATCGATCCGTGTTACTGATCACTTATCAAGCCTCCAGATGAGTTTGGCTACATAAATTAAAGTCCCCTATATAAGTGGAGGTGAGAGTGTTAAATTGGATTGGAAAAAGAATAAAAAACAAAACAAAAGAACGATACTCACGCATCACGAGGCTGAAAGGCTGATGTGGTTCTAAAGGTTTGGGCGTCGTCGTCGTCTCAGCCTTCGGTTTCTTAGATGCCGGGCATCCGTAGCATGGGTCAAAAATGGCATCCAGAAAAGCCTCCATACTGGATTCACTCGATGAGCTGTCATCACTCCCCTCACAGAAAAAGTCGCAGAATAGGCCGCCCCAGAAGGGCTGGAATGTAAACATAACACAGAGTGTTAATGGACCGGTAGCTTTTAATGAAACGACATACTTAACTGATCATACTGGACAATGTTTACAGAAAAACAAAACCGTGAAAATTAAAAATAAATTGTGCCTACCCACCATGTTTTCAAAAATATAATTTTGATTTGCGTGGATAGCAACATGGTCAATAAGGCACTTGTACTTGTTTCACAGTAAGTATATTTATCCCAACCGGTTTCGGTTTGACATCATTATCAAGGGTCCATCTATAATAGTAATAACACATTTTACAGGATTGAAAAATTAATTCGACGTGCAATAAGGTCATTGATTAACGACATACTTCATTTTTTCGTGTCGAATTAATTTTTAGGGTTCCGTACCCAAAGGGTAACCAAGGACCCTGTTACTAAGACCCCGCTGTCCGTCTGTCACCGGGCTGTATCTCATGAACCGTGATAGTTAGACAGTTGAAATTTTCACAGATGATGTATTTCTGTTGCCACTATAACAACAAATACTAAAACCAGAATAAAATAAATATTAAAGGGAGTTCGACTCACACTTGGGCAATTAATTTTTTGTTGACCAGTTCCTTCCTTGTCATCATATTAAACTTATTGGTTATACCTATAGTATCTCAATCGATATTATATACCGGAACCCTAAAAACCCTATGATAAATAACAAGAACATCAAGTTGACAAAACAGTGCGCTAAAATGGTAGCGCCTGACAAAACATTCAGCACCTCATTTGGTTTTTACCATGTGTTGTTTAACTTTAGAGCATTTACAACCATTACAAGTAGATTTGTATATATTGAAAGAAATAACGTCTAAAAATTGTACTTTAAAAAAAAACTTGAAAGTCCCTCCTTGATATTCATTTTTTTTTGTGATACAGCTTGGGGTATCTCTGATGGATAGAATCCGAAATGAGGAGATCCATCGGAGATCGAAAGTAACCGACATAGCCTGCAGAATCAGTAAGTTGAAGTGGCAGTTTGCAGGCCATATTTGTCGCCGACATGATGGCCGTTGGGCCAAAAGGATTTAGAATGGAGACCACGTACAGCAAAGTGTAGTGTAGGCCGACCTCGTGCCCGCTGCACCGACGACCTGAAGGACGATGCGGGGGCAGATGGATGAGGAGGACGGAGGACCGACATGAGTGGCGAAATTTGGGAAAGGCCTATGTCCAGCAGTGGATGAACACGGTCTAATGGATGGATGGATGGATGATACAGCAGGTCATATTCACACTTATTTTGTGAAAACATGACAGATAATAATCGATTGATTTTTTTCACTTCAGAGTAGCCCTGCTAATTAAGAAGTTAAGCATCGTCCGGTGACATGATGGATTGCAGATTATTAAAAAATAAATAAAAATAAATTTACTATTCTTGTCATATTTTTGAAATGTTTTATCTATATATCTATCTATCACCTCGTATACATTTGTAGAAAAAACTTCTCGTTTAAATTGTCCTTTGAAGTTTCAAATACCAGCAAGTTCTCGTGGGCTACAGAAATCTTATTGGACACGCGTGTGCCTTATCTCAAACACTTCAAGCAGACTTACAGAATGTTACTCATAATATTCTTTGGTAACTGCATGGTACTGAATTTTAGATTAAAGAAAACGATAACACTTTTTGATTATTTCGCAAAATAAAATGTTGACCTCATAGTAATTGATTTGGGGCTTCGGCATGGGCTTTACCAACGGCAAAGCACCAAATTCTAGATTAAAGAAATCAAGAACGTTATTTAAACGTAACCATTAAAAGTACAATTATAGAAATTGAAAGAGCACAACGTACAGGGCTAAGGGTTATTATGTATCTGCCATTTCGCCACTCCACAACTTTGGTCTACGAACAGGCAGAAGTTTTATCAGTGCGGAAACTTTTTATTTTTCAAACAATTCGGAGGTATCATAGAACAATCGTTCCAAATATCCCAGACACCAAGAAATGAATACAACGCATCCCTGTTCCTCGAGTGAAAAGTGAATTTGCCCGCAAGAACTTCTACAATATTGATCCCCGACTATACATTACATTTCTTAACAATAATCTCTGTGTAAAACATCCAAACAATTTTAAGGTTAAATACGAAATAAGTACTAGACTGGCTTCACAAATTGAGTTACGATGACATTGAAACTTTGATAAAAACTAAATCTTAACATTTATAAAGTTTTCATTTTTTTTTATTTTAGTTATTAGATGGAAAAGAGAAAGGGAAAGGAAAGGAAAAAAAACATCATAAGTCAAAACACGACAATACATATTCCCATTCACACACACACACACACACACACACACAGATTCAGTTTATTTAGATACGTATTCTAATTCATTTTTATTTTTGTAATTTTTTATTTAGATTAAATTTAATTTTGTAAAGTACCATTTAAGCACTACTCTTAAGTATAAATTTTCTAAAATGTTTTGGGTGACTTTACCCAAAATTTCCACTTTACATGTATACTTTATTTGGGAATTAGTGTTTTTGTTTACTGTAGAAATTTTTATGTAATAAAGAAATTTTCATTTTCATTTTTTTTCACAATAAAAATACCTACCGATAAAAATCTAAATTAAAGAGCAATAACAAAAAAATACTTCCAAACATATTATGTTAACATTTTCGTTATACTAGAGACTAATAATTTTGTTTTTTTAGTTATTCGGGGGAGAGTCAGAGAACAGCTCTCAGGCAAAACCAGGCGGCCCACCATTGCCTGGGCCCGATGGATGGCGGTATATCCATCCCCAATTGCCGAGCCTTATATAAAACAGACTGGTGACGGGCAGCACTGGTGCGAGGGTTTTGGCACCGCGCTCACCAACCCGCCTGCCCAGCGTGTGTGAGTATGGGAATTTCTTCCAGGAGGACCGCCAAGAGTGGCTAAACCCTGGAAAAGCCTATGTCCAGCAGTGGACAAAACAGGCTGATGGATGGATGGATGGATGGAGGATAAATGTAACCCTTATAGGATCACTTTGCAGTCCATCCATCAAGCGAGACCCTTTTTCGCGGGCCCCGTTTGACTAATACCTACCTCTTACAGGAGTCTACGGCCTCGTGGTACTGCTAAAAATCAGGCTTCTAATGAAACGCGAAAAAAATCAATTGCCCTTTACATAATCAATTTCATACAATGGGACTCGCCATGAAAATTATATTACACAATCTTCACAATGAGGTCTCATAGCACACGTCTTGGAAAAAATCCGAAAACTATCTAGGTATATATAATTATTCAAGAAAGTATGGTCCAACATAATTAGACCCTTTGGATACATAGAGTTTAATAGATCTAATTGTCAAGTTAGATTGGATGTTAATAACTGTTTGTGCAATAAGTTTGTGTTTTAAACGGTATGCATCAGGGCACAAATCCTACTCGCACTTGGCCAGTTTTTGTTAAATAGGGAATTTGATTATTGCACAAAAATAATTACTGCGCATCAAATTAGCGCAGAAGCGAGCCCGTAGGTTAGGCATGGCGAGTCTCGTCCATTTTGTAGTGGAGGCACATTGTCGTGCTCGGAACCCTCGGTGCGCAAGCCGAACTTGCACTTGTTCCGATTTTAAGGTTATTTAAATTTTTTTATTAAAGAAATACATAAATATTGGTCCACATATTTTCATAATTTCTTCCAGGAGGACCGCAGCAGCGGCAAAATCTTGGAAAGGCCTATGTTCAGCAGTGGATGAAACAGGCTGAAGGATGGATGGATGGATGATAAAGTAAAATGTAAACAAACCTCGCCATGAATCCCTCTGGAGACCATCAGTAACACCAGACATAATCCAACGCGCGCCAACACAGCCATGATCTATAGGTATATCACAAAAACTAGTGCCAGTACTGAAGTCTTTACTTATAACGTGGAGAATCTTAAACTTGTCACCTCAAGTAGGTATGTAGAGGTGGGAATGTACCTACAGGCTCAGAGCATCTGTGACGATAATTTTTTTTCTAAGAATTCGTTGTCAAATTTTAATCGTTGCTTTTTTCCAGTTTGTCTAGCTGTTTAATTGAAGTATGTACACATGTACCTAGATATAAATATTAACATTATGAAAAATTAATTTTCAATCAGCTTCCAATAACACTGACAAACAGAACCCTAATTATAGTATTGTGTTTGACATATTATTATTGTAAACGTTTTTTTTTATTTAATCAAAAATCAAATAATAATAAACGAAACCGCAGTATGTAACTATGTTGTAACTATGTTTGCCTCCAAAGAAACTGAAAATGTATCAGTTGCTAACTGATTGCCAAACATTAAAAACATTGATAAAACTGAACTTTCAAAATTGCCTTCAGTGTTCACGAACTGTGACGTCACTTTAAGTACAAACGTATCCTAAGATAATCGGAATTCGATAGTACGAGTGTTTCCGACGTTTCGCAAACAGTTGTCAACCGACTTAAAGATACATGTCATAATCTAGAAGCTTTACGATTACAGTGAAACTATTGAGGCGAAGTCTGATTATTAAATTGTGAGTAGCCGTTTTTTAACAATTATGAATGTAAACCATGAATCTTTTAGTAGTCAAATAATACAGTAGTAGGTTTAACTAAAGTCAAGTTAAACCTACTATTAAACCTAAAACTACCAGGTGAGTTAGCTTAGAAATTAATTAGCATAGGATTTAATTATATTTATTCCTATCCTGAAAGCTTTACTTATATTACTGATATATTAATTACACTACAACTGAATTATTTTTAGTTAAGCATCTACCATTTAAACAAACGATTGTCATGTCTACAAAACTCCTACATCTATGCCGCCGGGCCTCGCCTTCAGCTAGACGTTGTGAAAATTGTAATTCAACTCCATGTAACAAAACATTTTACACGAAGGATCGTTTTAGTTTTACACCATATTATGGTCCTGCTTCGACACGGTCAAGTTTGAATGTCATACAGCTCATACCTAGCACACACAAATGGTGTAGTGTAAACAGTATACATTCTATTGTGTTTCGGTATGGCAATTTGTTTTACGGAATACTAATAATGAATTCGATGGCACAATGTCTTATCGGCGGTGTATGTATGACTTTTGGAGGACGGTAAGGGTCAAGTTATATGGACAATGTACGATGTAATTTCATCTACTCTTTGATCTATTTAGGGCGACATAGGTAGTAAGAAATAAAATTTTAAAACAGTAGCACTCCCAAACCACAATAGACAGGGTTTCGAAAAAAACATGTTATAAACCTATATTACAAAGCCGTTTCCAAGATAGCATAGCCCAAAACGTGATAGAGAAAAATTCGCTGCATCGAGAAATATTATGCAAAGTGAAGGCTGTTTTTTCAGTTCAAAACAGTAGTTCGCCCAAACTAATAGAGTAAAAATAACAATAATGACTGTTGCAGACATATATGTCTAATGTTATAGCATCTAATGTTATGACATTCTCGTGTGAATTTATTTTAAATGTAGATAGCCCACCTTTATTTAATTTTTGCCCCGTTTTTGGCTTGGGCATTATTTTATGAAGACCCCTTTCCCCCTTATATTATAGCCTATGTGTTGACCAGGGCCACTATACGTTGATAAATAATATAAGAAACCGCATCCAAATCCGTTGAGTGGTTCTCGAGTTGGTATAGTTCTTGGTGGAATATGAACTTCAATAAATTATACACAGATTCTTGTTTTATTCCACAAATTTGAGCTGAAGACTTTGAGCTTGAAGGTTTACACAACAGTGCGAGAAGAATGGAAACGCGGGCAAGCTATATCACGTGACCATCGGCCCGAGAAACGACTCGTCCTGCGTTTCCATTGGTCAAACGCTTCATCGAGACGAGAGACAAAACTTCTGTATTAAAGTGCGCGCCAGATAAGTCTGCGCGTGGCCAAAATCATAAATCGCAGGCCGCCAAGTTGTTGTTATGTCGGGTGTACCTAGTGAGTGTGTAGAATGTCTATCAATTTTATTAGTTTTCTGTGGTCAAGTTTGGCAATCATCATGCCAAAGATCAAGTAGTAAAAAGTTAGTAGCGCCACCAGTCGCGCGCAGACTTATCTGGCGCGCACTTTAGTTTCATCTATTCTACCCATGCAGCAGAGGACAAACCAGACTGTTAAGGTGATTACATCCCCCAACTGCAATTTAGACCTGTATTTGAAGCCCTACTCCTCCTGCAAGGGTGGCTCAAAAACTATAAAAAAATATACATGACAGGCGTAATATAGTTAATAATAAATTTCAAGTTTGATAATTACTTTTTAGTTGATATTTTAGACACAAAAAATTGAAAGTTAAAGAAAGTTTCGTATGATTTAAGCAAGAAATCTTTTACTCCTTCCGTATGCCTAAAGCGATTTTAATGATTCTTTCACTTAATTACAGACAATTTATGGAGCTATAAAATTTAAGTTCAAATTTTTCTTCCGCCGATCGCGTCTTTGTGAAAAGTATAAATTTCTCCTATTTTGGGCTATCCGGAGTCTTAACGGCCTCGTTATGCAATGCGCGCTGATATGAACGTTATTTCAATACAGTTTTTGTCGATATTCGTAATGACAAACTCAAGGTCGTTGGCGTATGTAAGCGCCTTAATTAGATGGATCCAATGAGGTATGTTAGTGAAAATCAGTTTTTTATGCTGCGGATAAATGGACGAGAAGTTTAATGACGGAACTCTGAAAATCTCAACTACATCTAGGTATGAAGGCCTTGCCTACTCTTGGTTATCGCTGGGTGGCCTTTAAGGCTGCTTTGGTCAATCATCTAATCTTTATGTGGTCTTCATGGCTGCTCTTATGAATAAACACTGTGAGCTGTTTACAATAAACAAGGCTCCTTTTGTCAAGGGTATTCCAACCCTGAAAATTACTTCATATTCATTGTAAAAAGAGATAAATTATAAATAGGAAAAAAAGGAAACGTAGGGCCCCAGTAGGGCCCAAAATATCCATCCATTCATCAGCCTGTTTCGTCCATTCCTGGACATAGGTCTTTCCAGGATTTCGCCACACTGGCGGTACTCCTGGAAGAAATCCCCGTACTCACACACGCTGGGTAGGTGGGTTGGTGAGCGCGGTTCCAAAACCCTTGCACCAGTGACGCCGCTGCCCATCACCAGCCTGTTTTATATAAGGTTCGGCAATTGGGGATGGATAAACCGCCATCCATCGGTCCCAGGCAATTGTGGGCCGCCTGGTTTTGCCTAAGAGCTGTTCTCTTACTCTCCCCGGAATAACTTTGGGAGTATTTGCGAGTAAGATGGTGGTACCTGCTTTGACTCACTGCTCCATCCTAGATCTTATTGACGCATTTCAGGTGCGGTAAAAACCAAACATAGGTACATTGGGTATAAACAAAGTTTTTTGATTAAACAATAATGCCCGTTTGCACTAAATTGCCTAGAAGACAGTCTCTTAGGATGATAGCCTTCTATCGTGACCTTATCATTAAATTTTTCTTCAATTATTAGCTGGATTACTTATTCATATCTATGTTATAGATATATCGTAGAATTGATCATTTCATGATCTGATCAAATACCGTGAAAACTGTAAAAACTAAAGGGGTCGCTTCGCTCCACTCGACTTCGATTGGCTCCGAAATCTATCCATCCATCAGCCTGTCTCGTCCACTGCTGGACACAGGCCTTTCAGGATTTCGCCACTCTTGGCGGTCCTCCTGGAAGAAATGCCCATACTCACACACGCTGGGCAAGCGGGTTGGTAAGCGCGGTGCCGAAACCCTTGCACCAGTGACGCCGCTGCCCGTCACTAGTCTGTTTTATATAAGGCCCGGCAATTGGGGATGGATATACCGCCATCCATCGGTCCCAGGCAATGGTGGGCCGCCTGGTTTTGCCTGAGAGCTGTTCTCTCACTCTCCCCCGAATAACTTCGGGAGGATTTGCGAGTAAGATGGGGTACCTCCACAGTCGAGCCTGGCATCAGCTCTACCACCGAAATCTATTCACAAATAACCTAAGGTTCAAGCCACGCAGAAGCGGCGCGGCGCGCAACGAGCGCGCGGGCGTCATTCAAATTTCGTACAAAACGCACGGAAATAAAGTCGAAATTTGAACACACCGAATGGTTTGTTTCAGGCGGTGTCGGGCGTGGAACGGGCGTCCGTACCATACCTCAAATTGCGACTTTATTTCCGTGCGTTTTGTACGAAATTTGAATGACGCCCGCGCGCTCGATGCGCGCCGCGCCGTTTCTGTGTAGCTTGCACCTAACACACTCCTCCCTTCGCTCGTCTTTGTAACTATTTTTTACTTGTTGTTGGAAGTCTATCAAAAATTTCTTATTTCATACTTTACGATACTGCTGATCACGAAATGATTAATTCTACGATATGGCTACGAGCTGAAATTTAAGTGATTTTGGAAACGAAAACTGGTGATAGTACTCGTCCATACGAACAACTTTTGCTATGGAACCAACCATGAAATCGTGAAAAAAAATCAGCTGTTTCATACATTTTGGTCGAGTACCTAACATTTCTATTTTAATAGCTGATATTTTTCTTGCGATTTCAGGGTTGGTTTGGTGACTTTGGTTTATATAGCCTAATTTATACTGAATTCTCGGTATGTGGTCAAGACCACGGTTCAATAACCCTTTCTGTGAAGTACACAAAATAAAATTTACACTTCCTATACACTAATTAAGTCCAAGTTGTTCTTGAACAAGGAGGATAGGAGCAACATAAAACCATGAACTTTGGTCCTGACCACTTACCGAGTCTCCAGTATGAATTCAGCTATATCAGTCAAAGACATCTTCTATATCACCGTAAAAGCAAGCATTTGTGTCTGAAGTACGGGAGTATATAACTCAAAATGATTACGACTTTCTTAGAATGTGTCTTGTCTGTAACCAGTGACAAACACGAGGACGTAAAAATATTTTATCCAATTTCCTAATATCTGTCGAATTGAAAATGGGTGGATGATGAAACGCAAGTGAAGGTTTCATGCATTACTTAGCGTTTTCAGTGGGTTGCGTGATAGACAGCAGTATTGTATTGGTAATCATACCGTAAAATTAGTGTTGTGCATTAACGATTTTAGCCGACAATAATACCTGCTAATACTGATTTTAATATCATTTGGTCATGCGTCAGCAACCATGTTGAAATAGATTAAATATTAGTTGACTTGCTATACTTGTAAGTTAAATAAATGATGAAAACATGTTGCGCTACGAATTGACTTATTGAGTCAGAATATTTACTTTACTTGCAACCTCAATAATAATATTGTTTTTTTTTCTTTTTATTTGTTAATCAAATAAAAACGAAGTTTCATTTTAAATCGTTGTTTGTTCGTCAAGTTGAGTTGTCAGTTGAGAGAAGATTGAAATAGTTTCGGTCCCTCCCAGTTTTGGCACTTGCAAATATCTAATGTTGTTTATCTCACGATGACTTAGTGAGTTGAACGATCTTTACCCGCATCTCATCCGGGACCATAGTGCTTACAATGACGCCGAAATATTGGAGGTTTAAATACCACTTCTAAGTAATGATTTGTATTATTTTGTAGAAAAGGCAGTTCAATATACATCATCTACTTTGTCTGTCTTTCAATTCACGTGCTCAAAAATACTCGTATTTGTATGAATTTGTTATAGAGCTTGTCAGTAACAAATACTCTTAGACCTTTAAGAAGGAAAAAACATTTGCAGCTAATTAAAAATAAGAAAATTTCCAGAAAATTTTAGTTTAATTTAAACGTCCAGGTACAACAATACTAATTAAACAATTCTTGCAAGAATTTAGTGACCAAAAGCGAGTTTGTAGGAGACGCCCTGTTTCTTGGGCCCCTTGCTGCCGAGAGCCACAACGATGGGTGAGAAATCAGGTCGTGCTGGTCTCTCGGAGCAGTCTTCGTGAGGGATAGGAAACACGTATTGTACGTCCACGTCGTATCTGAAACAAAGAGCAGTAAACATATCTGCAAGACTGCTATAGTTAGTCGCTTAAAATGCAATTCCAGGCATGTCAGACAACGCAGTCTGTCCCTCTTTAGAGACAGAATGAAACAGAACACTATATGAAGCGCTGTCGAGCTCGATATGGTCCTTCATGTTAGACGTGTTGAGGCAACAGTTTTTTCCAAAAACCTTCCTGAGTATGAAGACAATTAACCAATGACCCATTGTCACGTAATTTCCCCTTGGGAAAAGGATGCGGAAATTAGGAAAAGCGAGGTAGAGCGCAGCGCTTTTGAGCTGCTATCTATCTTTCTCCCTTTTAGATACGACGTCATTATAAGCATAGTAAAATTTGGGGAATATATTGCACATCAAAAATACTACCGCACCAAATTGAGCGCGGAAGTGAGCAAGTAGGTTAGTAGCCACACATAACAACCGTGGTTTAAAAAAAATCAAACCAGAAATCCTTCAGCGCAGATTTTTGCCCCCTTATCGACACTATGACCTTTTCATGTGCAGTTAGTGTTTTTGATATGACACTGTATCCTTAGTATTATCTGGTGTGCGATTAAATACTATTCGTAAAATTACTGTGCTACAAGCAACGAACTATTCGATCGTTTGAACAAATGCGTAGTGTATATGTACAGACGACTGCATTTCAAACTCCCTCTTTGTAAACGAATTTAAGGGCTATGTCGCCGCAATAAGAACTACCAAGAGGTAGCCTGTTATGCTAGCGTGTGTACCTCACTCTTGCATGAGCAGTTAAGTAATTTTATAAAGTGTACGTCATCCTAAATATCTTCTTATTTTGGAAAAAAATATAAAAAGCAGCTAGATCTTTTAGTACCTCTCATTGCTTCGCATGATCCTTATTAATATCAACAATAACTCTGAAATAAATATATGGTAAAAATAAAGGACTAGTGCTACGCCCTGAGTGTGACAAGAAAATCTATAGTATAAAATTGCAAAATTACCTCCAAACCGTTAGTATTCAAAAAATAACTTAAGTTAGATCATGCAATTTACATAACAGCGGATTTCATTATAAAGCATGCCGAGAATGATTTTTTACATTTTAAGGGGCGGTTATTCCATTTTGTCACTTTTTAAATTAACTTTACACCAATAAATATCAATGATTAAATTTTGTAAAAAATACATTTCACATTTTACTCTTTGATATTGATATTTCGGACATTCGATACACGATTTCTTAAATTTTGCTTGATCGAATTAAATCGCAAAGATAGGTCTAAACTATGATCTAAATATCATTTCATTTGAGCTGTATTAAGTTTTGGACAATAAAAGAAACTAAAATAAACGTCGTAAAAAATGTGATATAAAACGGCCATCATATTGAAAATCCATCTCTCTAATTCCAAAATAAAAAATAAAAACACCTCGAAACCGCGAGTTTTCTGATCGCCCCGCTTCCGCTGAGCAGGATAAACATGTCTAAAATGAAAGCGTTAGCCTCGCCTTAAAAATAACCATGGATTACACAGTAAAAAAACCGGCCAACTGCGTGTCGGGCCACGCGCAATGTAGGGTTCCGTAGTTGCCCAGTAAATTTTATAAGTTGGTTTACTAATACAGATCGCGCCAAACTTCTAGTCCCATACGTTTACAAGAATGGCCCATACATTGTCGTGTTTAGAGGGGGCCAAAGGTTTGTATAGGTTATATAGTATAGGCGTGACCTATACTCGTAAACCTGTAAAGCCTACTTAGCTGTGATAGTTTTCCTTTTAACTTCATTATGTATACAAAATCTGTGAATTTTTTCACATATCTATAAACAACCGTTTAGCCAGCAGGGAGGGGGGGACGCTTGACTCTAACAAATATTAGAACTTTAAAGCTTAATATTTCACCAACGGAACCCTAAATCGAAAAATGGTTTTCACACACTCACCATAATTTTAAACGACTTATCCAACGATACCCCACATATGCGATAGACGAGAAAAAAAAAAACATCCCCAATTTGTACACTTAAAAAAAGTCGAGATTGTATTTTACCATTTTGTCCGCGTAATTAATATGTACCATGCCAAATTACAGCTTTATAGTTTTCATAGTCTCTGAGCTAAGCCGCGGACAGACGGACAGACGGACATGGCGAAACTATAAGGGTTCCTTGTCGTGTTGTTTTTAATTTTATTTGAGGAAGCTTTATTTTATTAAAAGAGTTTTTTTATTAGGTATTGCGTTTTAATGTTTTATTTGAACCAACATCTTGGTTGACACATGCAAGCAACCAAAAAAGCAGACAGAGACAGTCATAGACAAAATTTAAAAAATAACATTCATTGTTCGGTGTACATTGCTTGGTGATAAATAAATTTATACATTGATGGTTTTAGATTATTGTATCTATTTAAATATTCAACACACCCCCGTAATCTAAAATCCTCAATTTTACAAATTAAATTTTCATGTTTTCAAAGTATCTAATTTTTTAAACAAAAAAAATATTATTAACTTTTAAATTGAACATTTTTTTATGCAATGGTAAAGTTGTTTTCTGTCTCTATCTTTATATTAACACTGATTAATAAAAAAAAATCCTTTTAGTAAAGAAACATAGCAGTCTTATACAAATTAACAGATACATAAAAAAAAAATCATGTCACTATTTTAGATGCAAATCTATCAAACTTAATCTTTTGCAAAGGTTTAGTGAATAAGTCTGCAATTTGCTCATTAGTTGGACAGTAATATACTTTTAGTTCACCATTACAAACTTTCTCATGAATGAACTTGAATCGGACATCAATATGTTTAGACCGTCTATTTATCACTCCGTTTTTTATCAAATTTATGGCACTTTGATTGTCCACATATAGCTTTACACTAACACTTACACTTAGTAATTCTTCACATACACTTTTCAGGTATAACAGTTCTTTCAAACATTCAGCTGCTGCTATATATTCTGCTTCGCTGGTTGAGAGTGCAACAATTGGTTGTTTTCTTGTGCACCAGCTTATCGGGTTACCACAAAAATATATAATGTAGCCAGTCGTGCTTCTTCTTGTCAGGGGATCACCGGCATAGTCAGAGTCACAGTACGCTGTTAACTCAACTAGTCCATTGCCTTTTCTGTATACTAACCCTTTTTCTTTTGTTCCTTTCAGGTATTTTACTATTCTTTTTATTGTTGTGACATCAGAATCCGTAGGATTTTCAGTTCTTCTTGCACAATAGTTAACTGCATAACTTATGTCTGGTCTGGTTTTATTTGAGATATAAGTTAAGCTTCCAAGTAGTTGTCGGTATGGAAAATTTGTATTACCATTACTTTGTTCATCATTGTTGTTTCCTTCCATCGGTGTGTTTGCTGTTTTTATATCTGTCATTTTATAGTCATCTAAGATTTTATTTATGAATTTTGCTTGTTTTAGTTTCAGTGTGTCTTTTGTCTTCTCTATTTCCATTCCGATGTATCTTTTGGGGTTTCTGTCGACTTTCATTTCAAATCTTTTGCTTATTCTTTCCAATATTTGTTCAATTTTTGTATCATTTGTGCCCACAAGAATGCCATCGTCTACATGTATGCCCAAGTAGATTGTAGCATCTTCGTTTCTGAATATACATGGTTCTGCTGTTGTTTGTTTCAGACCTTCAGACTCTAGAAAACTTGTAAAAGTCAGATTCCATTTTAAAGGGGCTTGTTTCATGCCATATAAGGCTTTCTTCAATTTGCATATTCCTTGTAGATCTTCCATTCCTTCTGGTGGATACATATAAATATCCTCATCGATCTTTCCATACAGAAATGCTGTTTTTATGTCAAATGATTTTATGGTGAATTCTTTCTCTTGTGCTATTGCAAATAGTAGTCTTAATGGGCTACTGTTAATGACAGGACTAAATGTCTCATTATAGTCAATTCCTTTTTCTTGTTCGAAGCCTCTTATTACTAATCTGGCTTTATATGTTCCATCTTCTTTGATTTTTAATACCCATCGGCTAGTTAGGATTTTCTGGTTTTCAGGAATTTTCTCTTTTGGTACAACTTTCCAGGTTTCATTTTTCATTAGGGATTTCTTCTCTTCATTGATAGCATCTATCCATTTACGTTTGTCTTCTCCATTTATTGCATCTTCATATGTGATCAAAACATAATCATTATATCTAGTTGGTATTTTTCTTTCTCTAGTTGGTCTCTTTTTTGTATCTTTGTTTTCATTTTCTTGTGTAGAATTATTTTCAGTTCTTGGATTTTCTTCAGTATTTTCTTCCAGTATTGGGATTGGGACAGGATTCTCTTGGACGATTTCTATTTCAACATTTGTTTCAGAGCAATTTTCATTATTTTCATTCTCATCTTGTAGTGAGGTATCTTCGGTTATTTTGTTTGTTGTTACAGGTTCTTTGTTTTCTTCAATTTCTTCATGAACTACAATGTTTTTAGGTTCTTCAGTAGGATCATCATCACCGTTCTTTTTTGACTGAAATAAAACATCTCTTCTTATTATTATTCTTTCTTTTTCTTCATCAAATAGTCGATATCCTGTTGGGGCATACCCAACCATTATTAGTTTTTCCATTCTAGATTCCAGTTTTTGTAAGTGTCCTAGCCTTTTGCTGTATGCATCAGACCCGAATATTTGTATGTTTCTAAGATCTGGTCTCTTTCCCGACCACATTTCAATAGGTGTCAAATTGTTTATTGACTCAGATGGTGATCGGTTTATTAAATATGCAGCAGTTTTGGCTGCTTCTCCCCATAGGTAAATCTCTGCTTTAGATTCAAAGAGTAGAGCTCGCACTTTTTCCATAATGGTACGGTTCAATCGTTCGGCCTTGCCGTTCAGCTGGGGGCTAAATGGTATAGTGTAGTCTAATATTATTCCTTTGTTCAGGCACCAATTTTTCATTTCATTACTGGTATACTCACCTCCATTGTCACATCTTATCATACTTATTTTCATCCCTTTTTCTCTTTCTTTTTCTTCAACATAATCCTTGATATTTTTAAATGCTTCACTTTTATTGGATAGGAGTTTAATTTCAGTGTAATTTGTGAAGTCATCAGTAATAGTGAGTATGTATTTCTTATCGTCATAGGTGTTTGGCGAAATTGGGCCACAAACGTCGCTATGAATGATTTGAAGTAATCTTTCTGCCTTTGTTCTTTGTGTACTGAATGGCAGTCTTGTTTGTTTAGCTTGTAAGCATACTGTGCAAGTTTCTGGTAACATATCAATGTCTTTATCGGTTATGCTTAAGCCTTCAACACATAGTAGCATTTTTCTCATAGTTACCTTGCCAGGATGTCCCAGTTTTATATGCCATTCAAGTGCACTGTTATGATTAATTGTTACTAGAGAATTTTCTGGTTTTGTAGTTTCTAATTGTATTGAATACAGTCCGTTGCTCTTCTTGTTCCCTTGTAGTATTATTTCTTCATTTCTTTTAATAATGACTTTATTTTTTGTGAACAATACTTCTCCATCATTTTCTGTAATTGCATTAACAGACATCAAATTCTTTTGTAGTTGAGGCACAAAAAGCACATTTTTTAAATCACATTGTTGTGTTTCTATTTTTCCTTTTTCTGTGGACTCGATTTTTTCATTTTTCTTTGCCACTGTAATATCGCAGTTGTATTTTGTAACCTCGCTCAGTAAATCCAATTTATTTGTCATATGTGACGTACATCCTGAGTCTATTATGAACTCTTCTGGACTTTTCTGTATTTCAGTAATAAACGCTATCTTATTATCCTTCTTCCTGAAGTAGCACTTTTCTTCCGTGTGATTATTTTTTTTGCATATTTTGCACATCTTTACTTCTTCTTTCTTTTTATAAAAACAATCATTTTCATTGTGATTATTCTTTTTACAGATCTTGCAGAACTTTTTATTATATTTGTTTTGGTTTGTCTTTCTGAAGCTCGCTTTGAATGCACATTTTTGTTCATAATTATCAGTAGATTCTTTACCAAGTCTTTGTTCTTCTGTTAGGAGCCTTGCTGTCAGATTCCTTAATGTTTTTTCACTTAATGGTGATGAATCCCAGGCTGTTGCAAAATTATTGTATCCATTCGGTAAGGTGGATAATATCTTTGACATGATCATGTTGTCATTAACTTTTTCATCAATGGAATTTAGGTGGAAAGCTATGTTTTCTAGTTTACTTATGTGGTATGTCATATCTTGCCTGTGATCATACTTGTATTCAAAGAAATCTTGCAGAAGTTGACATTTTTGTTGTGTTGTACTTTTCTCAAATATGAAGCACAACTTATCAAACATTTCTTTTGCACTAGGGCAGCTCATAATCAGGGGCATGTGTTTCTTGTCAATTGTGTTCATTATTATTTTCTGAGCTCTTGCATCATTTTTTTCATGCTCCTTTCTGTCACCACCCAAAGCAATTGCATTTTCTTCACCGTGCACTATTTCGTGCAACCCATAACTTTTAAATATTATGTTCAGTTGGAATTTCCAACAGGAAAAAGATTTCTCATCACAAAGCTTCTGAATGCCTGCAATTTCTTCGTATTTTTCCATGTTTTACTTTCGTCGATTTTGTTTCACAGGAACACGCCACAATGGCGGCACTTTTTACTTGTTATTTTCGTTATAGCACTGGTTTTTTTATTTTTTTTAGTTTTCAGTGGTAAGCGGGGACTGGGCCCACAACCTGTTGTTTTTAATTTTATTTGAGGAAGCTTTATTTTATTAAAAGAGTTTTTTTATTAGGTATTGCGTTTTAATGTTTTATTTGAACCAACATCTTGGTTGACACATGCAAGCAACCAAAAAAGCAGACAGAGACAGTCATAGACAAAATTTAAAAAATAACATTCATTGTTCGGTGTACATTGCTTGGTGATAAATAAATTTATACATTGATGGTTTTAGATTATTGTATCTATTTAAATATTCAACATACCGAACCCTAAAATATGAGTGAAACGCGAGCTTTTTTAAAGCGCCCTTTGCTTCGGATGTCGTAAAAGCTCCGACTCAGAGCGCGCTATTTTAAGCAATAATAAAACGTGATACGTTCAGTTCTACTTAATACAAAATGAGGTGCTCAATGTCAGGATAGCTAACATGGACGACAATAACAGAGAAGTTTTGTCTCTCAAAAAAAAAAAAACGTTTGACCAATGGAAACGCAGGTATAACCTCGATAAAACGACTCTGGACTAGTTTAGCATAGCAAACCATATCGAACTTTGACAGCTCGATATGCCACTGTCTGTCCCTATTTAGGTAGATCAACAGAGTGAGACAGAGCACTGTATCAAGCGCTATCGAGCTCGAAATAGAGGTGCTGCGTGTCTGTTGGTCCAACGTTTCTTCGAGAGACAAAATTTATCTATTCGCGTCATCTATGCTAGCTATACAGGGGATTTAGATCAATCAAGATAGCGTAATGTACTGAATCAAACATCTATATCTTCATCACATAATACCTGGGCAACTTATCCCTCAAATAAGCCATCACATTCTTGGGCAGCGATGTAGTTCTGGACAAGACGAAGGCACTCAGGTACCTGGCACCTTCCCTCTGTTCAGCACAATGCAGAAGCAGTGCCCAGGTCTTGTACTCTGTGTCCAGAACGTATGTGTTGTAGATACCGTCATCTGTGGAGCATAAAATATATGGACTTCTGATTGTATGTCTAGTCTATGATAGGGTTTATAATAGCGACCGGAATAGAAGAGTTTCCCCGTAGGTATTAGTAGGGGAGCCCAAGCGGGGATTTTGGGATTGGGGCATCCTTGGACCTTGTGAAGTACTCCCACTATACCTGAGCCTTTTATTAGTGTCGAACGTCTAGGGCAGCCGATCAGATTAGTAATAAAAAATCCATCGTTAGAAAAACGCAAGCGCGTCAGATTAAGGTAAGGTAAGTTAATTACATCCAGAAAAGTGTCCATTTCAATAATCTGACAATTTGAGCGTGGCATAAGGAAATAGGAGAGCCACAAAGATGCAAAAAAAAAAACTTCGCCCTGACATTCTTGAGCGCGGTTAGTTTTTTTTTATTTTGAAGGAAATTAGTTACGGTTTACGGAAATAAAATCATCTGCCGATCTGCACAAGCCGAAGTAGCTAAGGTGCATGCAGTCGCTAAGAACTGTGTTTTTCCCACTTCGTGCCACTCTGCCCTCTCTCATATAATTTTTCCTGCATACATATATGTATTTATTACATTCAAAAATATTAATAAAAAACACAAAAATGAAAATTTTTGCCATCAGAGAGCTAGTTAAAGTGGTAAATTTAGGAACTGTGTTAACAGCTTACCATGCTTTTTATATCGTCTATACTTCGATATGGTATTATATTTTGGGGAAACTCGTCTGAAAAGGAAACTGTTTTCAAAGCTCAGAAAAGATGTGTACGAGCTATGTGTGAATTGAAACAGAGAGAAAGCTGTAGACCTTTATTTAAGAAACATAAGATTCTCACTTTGAGATGGCGTTGTTTGTAAAGAGGAACCCTCAGTATTTTACAAAAGTAAGTACAGATTATTGTAAACCTCCCCGCCCTCAATATCAATATCAACTACGATTGCATACATCTTCGACAGCCTTAGTTAATAATAGAGTATTATGCATGGCACCGATAGGCTAGCGGTCTGATAAGGATAACAGCCCGGAGCGGGGGATTGTTCCCTTTAAAACGTATTTGAACGCACATTGTATTTGTCAAGATATTTTATTTTTATTGATATGGCAACATGGTTGTCGCGGGGTTGACTTGTCGTTTAGGTTGTTCAAAAAGGCTTTGTTTAAACTACTGACTGAGAAAAACTACTATAAATTATCTGACTTCTTAAATTAAAACATGACATTCTACGAATATTGAATGACTTTATTTGCAAATACTATGAATGGCTTTTATATTACAATTAGATGTAAGAATGCAAATAATGTAATTTTTTAAAGTTCGTATGCCCAATTGGTAGAACATAGTGTCACCTAAACACCTAATAGTAACACCTAAATATGTATCACCTATGTTCATGAACAAATAAATATTGAATACTGACAGATTAAGGAAATTCCTCCACATAATTGTCAGATTATGGGTCAGTACAACAAAGACATATCTTATATCTTCAAAAAACTATTATCCTACGTTTAACGGACTTTTCTGATCTACCTATTTCGGTTTGCCTACCAGTAATACAAAAACAATCAGGTTAGCATTATAAGGCAATTTTTTATGGATAGGTCTACCGCCATCAATAGGTCCCAAGCATCTAGCCATCTGGTTTTGCCTAGAGCTGTCCTCCTCTACCCCGAATGACTTCGGGGTGGTTTGTGAGTATGGTACCTCCATAGTCGAGGCCGTCAGCAGATCTACCACCTTTGACTGGTGACGGGCAGCGGCGTTACTGGTGCGAGGGTTTTAGCACCTCGCTCACGCACCCAGCCCAGCGTGTGTGAGTATTTGGGTATTTCTTCCAGGAGGACTGCCAAGAGTTACAAAATCTTGTCCAGCAGTGGACGAAGCAGGCTGATGGATGGAATAAGGCTAAACCCTGCGCAACCCTTACACTCCTTCTCCTCGTGCGTCCAGTGCGCAGGCGCAGCGAGGTCGACGCGCCAAGTGATGTTGCCCAGCAGCGTCTCCCCCTCAGGGTCGTCAGCGAACCGGTACGTGAAGTTCATCGTCACCCCCGGCGTCCACTCCACGGAGCCGTCTGGGATAATGAGAGATGGATATAGTAGAACATATACGGAGTGAACCAAAGGAAACGAAAATAATATATTAAAGATGATTTACTTAAGTCTTAAGGGAACCTTTATTTTATTTTTAAAGTTAAGGAAACATAGTATCATAAATTAAAGTAAGACCATGAAATTTAACATCTTAATAACAAGAGTCTTGAAGATACGAGTATCACAAAATTCAACATTCTTAGAAGTACGAAAAACACGCATTAAAAATTACATATTCATTTTCCTGAACAACATTTTAAAATTACACCCTGATTGGATCCTTGTGATTTAATGTATCGATATGCCATTTTAAAATGTTGTTCAGGAAAATTAATAATGTATTTTTCCTGCGTATTTTCCATACTCTATTAATATTGAATTTTGGAATACCTTCAAGTGTTTTGTTATTAAAATGTTAAATTTCATGGCGTTCCTTTAATTTACGATACTATGTTACTAAGAAGAATTTGGTTCCCATGCTTGAACCTTTCGATCGGTATCATAAAAATGCAGGATGTTTTTTTACACATTTGTCCGGTTTGACTCCTGGTTCAAGCAGGTGATTTTTTTTTTGGATGGTTCCTTTATGTAAAATTTGCTATCTTTAATATTTAAGGTACTTTCCCTCCAGGAGGCATTCGTTTGGTTCAACCTGTATAATGAACTGAAAATAAAGATTATGTTTTATTGCGAAATACATCCCTTTGGAATACTTATAAATAAATAAATAATAATAATCTTATTTATAATTATTAGAGTGCATTACAAACTAGAAAAGATGAATTAGAAACAAATGTAAGGAAAAGAATTTGAACATAACGCCGTCGTGAGCGTTCAGTATGTGCCTTACAAGCTGGTTAGATCAAATCGTCGGTTCATTGGCAAAAACTCATCAAGTTACAAAAATATACTTTGGAGATAGTTTTGTTAATCAACCGACGAAATAGTTATAAAATATTCAGTGGACAGTTATGGTGGAAAAATTGAATGGTCTTTGTAAGTACCTCGGTGGCGCAATTGGTAGCGCGCTTGTCTTGGTAACAAAAGGTCGCAGGTTCAAATCCTGGCACGAGGAATTTTTTCAAATTCTTGTCTTTACATTTATTTATAATTTATCTCCTCTAGTTTGTAATGCAAGTATTCCAACGCAATGGATTTCGCAATAAAAACATAAACTCGCACACCCATCTATCTAAACTATTCCATATCTATTATACCTTACCTATACCATAGAGTTTTTCTATGATCTACACTACACTAATAAAGTAGTAAAAAAGTCGTGTCTGTACTTTTTTTTAAAATTTTAACTGATTTGTATTATTGGTATTGTACTGAAGCCGAAACTACAATTTTTTGAATTTTGGTCTGCTCGTCTGTCTGTCAGTATGTATTTTCCATGTTGATTTGAGGACCATTCAGCAGATTTGGATGCGGTTTTCTTTATTATTATAGTAGTGACCCTGGTCAACATATCGGGTATAAGGAGTGTTCATAAAAAAAACCCCAACCCGAAAACGAGGCAGAGATTGAATAAACGCAGGCGGAGCCGCGGGCGAAACGCTAGTTATGGTGTAGCCGATTGTAGTTTCTTTTATTCAATCTCTGCCTCGTTTTCGAGGCATTTCGAGGTATTTTGGTCAAAAATATCTGATAAACAAATAAATTTACGTTCAACCTTTTATTTGGAACATGAATTTGCGCTCTTGATGTGTTTCTTAACCACTGAGTAATGGCTTGGTATGAGGTTTCTAGTATAATCTTTAAACATGGTGAAAACAGAACATATAAGTCAACGCAGGTAAAAAGAGCTCCGAGCGACCTGTGTAGTGAGCAAATTACCCACCAAATTGGTGGTATGAGGTGCGGCGCGGGGGCCGCGACGGGGAAGATACCTCTCGCGTGGATTTGCTGTCTCGCGATTGGTTCGTTCGCTTCACGGCGCAGTGTCCACGTCTGGTCTATCTCAAAGTACAGTCACGCGCAAAAATGTATTTGTGTAACGATGGGTTGGCAAAGAAAAGAAAGAAAAATTATTTACAATGTTTACTTGTTCGTACCAGAAACGAAGCTAGTAGAAGTATTTTGTTTTTGTACGCATTTTTTTTATATGCATCATGTAGGTAAGTTGTTAACATTCATGTGACGCAAGTTGTGGACCAAATCAACACCCACAGTATATATTTATATCTAACCTGTTAAAAAATAGCTGTTATGCCGATGTTATTCTACAATTACTTACATAATCAAACAATATTATACTCAAGCCTTTTTGTGCGCGACTATACCCCCATGCGCAAACACTGACGCCCCAGAGCTCTTTTTACCTGCGTTGAATTATATAGGTACATACCTATAAACATACACGCAGACGACATTCTAAAAATGGTAGTTCTGGCTTCAGTACAATACTACTAGGTAGGTCTTTTCTAGTGGTGCGGTCTGACTGACGTATGACGTGTTATAGTTTCGCTCTCAAACATAAATTCAAATAAAGTGTTTAAAGTGTTCAAAACCATCTAATTTTTACATCCAAAGAAGCAGCTTTTAGTGAAAAAAAAGAAAATAGTATCAGTAAAGAGAAATATTATCATTTTAATTGTAAAATCTAGTAAAAATACTTAAAAAAACCGTTAATAGTGCATCTTTGTGTTTGTCAGTGATAAATCAGTGATTCACCTGGCTCATTAGTCGCTTAGGCAGGACGTTGACCTCACTCTTTAGTCACATGCAACATTACTCACATATATTGCCCTTTTTCGAATCATAAAATATGTCACTTGTTAGCCTATGCGGCAAGACATCTGCCTCAGAATCTTGAAACTCGAGTTCGAATCCTACACCCGTGGTTCTTTTTGTTCGCGTAAAATTATTACTACGCTTCGAAATCAAGAAGACAGGGCCTAACTTTGGTACCAAGTTCGGTTTCTACAAAAAGAAATTATTTGCACATCTTTATTTTCACCTGACCGTTGGCTTAGTATCTGCCACACTGCCCCGAGAGAGGGCGCCATACATCGGACTACAGATTTTACAATTTTCGACAATTTAGATATATATAATGACTATTTGAATATAGATGTCGCTAGGTTAACAATACAGAGTACGCATAACGCCAAGGCGTGAAAATGAATAGATCGATGGATAACATCACATTACGTAACAAACGCAAAAAGACGTTGGAAGACAGTGAAGACCCACTTTTACTACACGTATCTCACCAGAGCCTACCTATTATGGACGAATCATCTGATATAAGGGCATTCAAAGAACAAATACGTGTGTTACAAATAGAGCTGAATATTGCAAACGCAGAAATAGAAAATCTGCATTTGGAAAATACAAATTAAAAAAAAAGTATTTCTGAAAATGAGTCGAAGATGAAAATTTTAAAGTCAGTCGGGTTGGATGAAGGCTCGTCAGTACCCAAATACTCACCGTTAAAATTCTATTCTCCTCAATATCGTAATTTACGAGGAAAAATTGTATCAGCATCACCCAATAAGAAGCTAGAGTTAGCAGTGTCCCCTGGAAATCCGACATTAAACTCTACACTATTAGAGGAAGAATTAATTGAAAGTCAGGGAAATGAAGCTGCAACTTCTTCTCCGTTATCAGGGAGCAAGACAGGATTAAAAACGAAAATACAAGAAGGAAATAATGAAAATAGACTCATGCTGCTACAACCTGACAAAGGAGAAAACGTTTCTAAATCGGATATACCAAATACATATACAAAATTACCACATGACAAAGAAGCTGAGCGACGCTTGGACGGAACAAAACATAATACCACTACAGTAAAACATAGAGTAGTTATCTTTGCAGATGAGTCGGGTCAAGGAATGGCTACAAATTTGCAGGATCTCTTAGGAAAAGATTACAGTGTCATGGCTATTTTAAATCATAATGCACCGACGAATCAGATACTAAGCTCATGCAAAGAAATATGTAAAGACTTTACCAAGTCAGACTTTGTAGTTATTTTAGCTAGCTCCCACGACCTGCATCCAATGAAACTACAATCATATCTATACTACAGTATCAGTGAATTATGTAACACTAATATACTGCTTGGTAATGTAATGAAAAATAATTATTATTTGAACGAAGTCATGGTGAAGAAGTTATTAAAGTTGGTTTCCTCTAACTTCGCACACGCACAGTTCGTGGAGTTGTTTAATCACGAATGGAAGTACAGCAAACTAAGTTTCAAAAACTATGCCTGTAAATTGTTTTTCAAACAAATTTTGCACTTAAACTATAAAAATTATTTCATGAATTACACAAAGAGTCAATTAATAACAACTAGTAGGATAGAGCAGACACGTTGTTGTGATGCAGGCACACAAACAGAAAGTTTTATATGCAATGAACAGCAGTCAGAGATAGAATTTTTTCGTGAAGGATCGGAAAAACAAGAGTGAATTAGACCTTAATATAACGATAGACGATGGAGATTGTAGGGTGCAAGATAGTAATAGTACATTAGAAGAAATACAAATTAATATTCTTCATCAAAACCTTTGTGGTATAAGCAATAAAAAAGATATGTTAGAATTGTATTTAACCGATTTAAATGAAACCCCTCATTTTGTTGGAATAAGTGAACATTTTTTGAACGAGAAAACCGCTCCTTTGCTTAGCTTTGATAAATTTAACTTATTAAGTTACAATGTTCGACCACCAAAAAAAAGAGGAGGTACTTTAATACTTGGCAATAAAGACAAAAAAATAAAGGAAATAAATATTTGTAAAACACTACATAAAATACAGTGTTTCGAAATTTGTGGGATCAAGGACGTGGAAAGCAATATCTCAGTATGTTGTTGTTACCGTAATCCGGAGGATAAAAATTTTGAACAATTCTTTGAAAGATTAGAAAAGCTGCTGCAGCACTTATTTGATAAGAACTCTGTTATTATCGGAGATTTCAATATAAATTTATTTGATGAGTCCAATAATCTAAGGGAATTCTTTACCCTACTAAAATGTTATAACTTTAGATGCTTAATTAACGAAACCACTTTCATTCGTAACAAGTCTGAGTCATGCATAGATAATATCTTAACAAACATACCAGAAATTAGTATAAAAAATACCAAGGTTGATCATAATGGGCTGGCTGATGGTCATGCAGCCATATCATGCTGTATTAGGGTTAAAAACATGAATGCCCCTGTGTCAAACAAAGATTTCCTTCAGATAGAGCGTAGGACTTTCAGTGCTAGGAATAATTATAACTTTAGACAGGAGTTACAAAACCAGAATTGGAACAACATTGGAATAAATACTTTTATCATGAAACTCAATCAAGTGTTTAAGATGTGTTTTAAAAAGATAAAAAAACGTATTAATTTAAGAAAATGTGAAAAAATCAAATGGGTTACTAAGGGTGTAAGAGTATCTAGTAGGATGAAACGTATTATTAATACAAAGACTGGTATTGTAAATGACTCCACATTTATTAGATATAAATGCAAATATATGAGACTGTTTAAAAAAGTGGTTCGGCAAGCAAAAAAGTTAACAGTGCAGAGAGAGATAGTTAAAGCAAGAAATTCCTCTAAACAAATATGGAAGGTAGTAAACAAGCATAGAAATAAAACAAAACAAACCGTACGTGATAAAATATTGCTTAAAGTAAACGAAACAGTAATAAATGAACCAATAAAAATAGCAAATATATTTTCTGAAAGCTTTTCCCATTTTTCCAATCGACTAAATACAAAAAATCTCGATGCTTCCTTGAAATGTTTAACAGAAAACACACAAAGAATTGACCAAGACATGGTTTTTCGAGAAATAAGTTTAATCGAAATTTTAAAAATAGTTAAAGGGATGGAGAATAAACCCTCATATGGGTATGATGAAATGCCTATTAAAGTAATAAAAGATAATATTGACCTTCTGGCTGAACCTCTTGCAATATTCTTTAATGCCTGCTTGGACGCAGGTATTTTCCCGGATCAGTTAAAATTAGCAAAGGTCTTACCAATACATAAAAAAGGATCAAAAACAGACCCAAACAAATATCGAGGAGTTTCGTTATTGCCAATAGTTTCAAAGATATTTGAAAAAGTACTTAAGGAAAGGCTGCTAGTACATTTAAATTTTCATAAAGTAATCAGCGACAGGCAATTTGGTTACAAACGCAGTGTAGGGACTACAAACGCAATAGATGCACTAGTTGATGATGTCGTTTGCAGTCTCAATAACAAACAAAAAGTAGCTGGCTTGTTTCTCGATCTCAGCTCCGCTTTTGATTTAGTGGATCACGAAATTTTACTTTGTAAACTAGAACACTACGGCGTTAGAGGCAATGTTTTAAATATTTTTAAGTCATACTTACAAAATATAAAGCAATTTGTTGAAATAAAAATTGTAGAGAATCAAAGAGAGCAAGTAGTAAAATCCAACACGGTCACAATTACTAAGGGCGTGCCTCAAGGCTCGATTTTAGGTCCCATATTTTTTATCTTGTTCACAAATGATCTGATAAATTACGTCATCAAATCTCTGTCAGGAATTAAACTTGTAGTGTTTGCGGATGACACAAACGCCATTATAAACTCCATG
This sequence comes from Ypsolopha scabrella, assembly GCA_910592155.1. Taxonomy (NCBI): domain Eukaryota; kingdom Metazoa; phylum Arthropoda; class Insecta; order Lepidoptera; family Ypsolophidae; genus Ypsolopha; species Ypsolopha scabrella. The sequence goes on along the minus strand of OU342968.1, from coordinate 6,774,155 downwards.
AAATTGGATGAACTAAGTGACAAGGTAAATAGTGCTCTATTTGTATTCAATAACTGGTTCCAAATTAACGCATTAAAGCTGAACACTTCAAAAACTAATGCTATGCTGTTTAAGACAACCACTGGAAATAGTGACACTTTAGATATAATTATGGGTAACGAGAAAGTTGTTCTGGTCAATGAGGTCAAATTTCTGGGAATCTATATAGATTCGCTACTGAACTGGAAGCGTGAATTAGCTGCAATTGAAGGTTCGATCAGTTCAGCATGCTATGCTCTAAGAAATTTAAGGGAAGAAATTGGAATCAAGGAACTAAAAACGGTTTATTTCACACTGGTAGAATCACGACTCAGAAATAGTATTCAGTTTTGGGGACAAAGTTATCAGTACAACATGAACAAGGCATTCATCATTCAAAAGAGAGCGATTCGTACGATTGTTCGTATTCCCCAAACAGAATCATGCAGGGATCATTTCAAGGATCTAGGTATCCTTACAGCTCCCAGTCTGTACGTATTGGTTCTCCTAACAAACCTTGTTAAAAATCTTAATAAGTTTGAGACTGCGGTAGAACAGAAACAAAGACTAGACTCTCGACGCAAAGACTTAAAAGTAGTTTTTTCACCTAGGTTACAAATTGTTAATCATTCTGCAAGATCCCAATCAGTCCATTTGTTCAACAAATTGCCAACAGAACTTAAAGTAATTACCAGCCAACTTAGGTTTAAAAATAAACTAAAGCAGTTCTTATTAGATAAGTGCTTGTACTCTGTTGATGACTTGTAAACGTTTTTGAGATTTTTGTTCGTTTAGTTTAGTTTACATTGTTATTTTAACAAAGAACTTGACTTTTTTTTTTTTCTTTCTGATGTTGTTATGAGTATTTTAGAATTGTAATTTTAATAATATATGTTTATTCTGTTAGACTTTAAGTGAATACCTAGTATATAAGGATAATTTCAAATGCAATTTTATTGTTAATGAATTAAATAAATGAAATGAAATGAAATGAATGAAGACATTTCATTAAATTTTTTTTAAAAATATTCATTGTACAGATACCTACAACTTTTTAATTTTATTCTTTCTTTCTTTCTTTCTAAATACTTTATTGCACAAAACAAAAGTTACATGTACAACAGGCGGACTTAATGCTAAAAGCATTTTCTCCCAGTCAACCCGACAGAAAGTACAAGAAATGAACAGAGGCAGGCGTGCAGAAAGGCTTTAAGACATAAAAAAAATAAGTGAGAAAAAAAAAAAGACATGAATGTACTAATAAATAAAATAGATAAGTAGATTTGTAAGTAAATACTAAATACATAAATTAATAAAAATACATAAATATATTTTAAACAAATAACAATAATTACTACATAAATACGATTATATAATATTATATAAATATATATAATACAATAATAAATACAAGAATATACAAGAATAGACCACTAGTCGTGATAATTTCAGATTGCTATGTTGACACCAGATTTACTGTATTTTACTAAGATAATGTCTGCGCAATTTATTATGAGTTATATACTCACCTTATATAGGTGACTTTAATTATCCAGCCAAATTCTTAGTGAAGACTCGGTAAGTGCTCAGTAACAAGGTTCAATGACCCTTTTTGTGAAATTCGTAAATTATTCTTTTCGTGCTTCTTACAAACGCAAGCACAGCCCCGAGTCAATTACTATGGGACGTCAAGATTTTATTTTGCGAAATTAGCAAAAAGTGTTATCGATCCGTGTTACTGATCACCAAGGCTGTATAAATAAAAGTCACCATATATAAGGTCCTACAATAATAAGTGAAAATAATTCTAGGGTAGATCATGTATCGTTAACTGATCACATTCCAGAAGATTTTTTTTTATTCCTTGAAATTATTTTTTCACTTCCCAGTACAAAGTGGTTCATTCAGCTAACAAAATTTCTATGAAAGGGTGAAAAAAAGTTCGCGAAAAAAAATTTTTTTTGGTTTAAAGTAGTCTATTACCGATACTCTATCAGCTCCTACATTTTTTTTAATTTGAATTGTAGGACCCTATATATAAGGTCCTACAATTCAAAGTGAAAAAAATAACAGATGATAGAGTATCCCTAATAGACAACTTACCACCAAAAACGAAAATTTTTGCGCGGACTTTTTTTTGCCTTTCCATATTTTCCTTCTGGAATGTGATCAGTTAACGATACATGATCTACCCTAGAATTATTTTCACTTAATATTGCAAGACCTTATACCGGGTGTAAAATCAAAGGCAAGAATCCTTTAAGGGTGTGTTAGTATGATCGGTAAAGATATTATATTAAATACTGGGATCTCTAAATAAAGTACCAGTACCTCATAAAAAAACGATTTTCTTTACTCAAAATACACCAATCGCGTGGACACCGGAACTGGTCGCTGGCCACTCTGATGAGGGGTGCGGGTTGCGGGGTGCAATTAGGTGGATGGGGAGGCCGGTGAGCTGCGTAGCCATAGCTTAGAAAAATTATAGAATTTTTGGTGGAAATTAAAGATATATTTTTTTTTCTCGTAATGACATAAGAATCATGTATACTTTCATACCCTAGAGGGATTCTTGACTTTACATTTACAGCCTATATATGGATTGTATACCATTAAATAGAACCACATATTTTACTGACCCTACTGAATCACTTTTCCCAAGAATCACTTGGATCACAGCTTCCGGTTTTACGGACGACGCTCCCTCTAAACTCGCCCGTTAGGGTTCACGCATTTTTGTTTGGATCTCAATTATTTCCTAAATTAAGGTTGCTGGTATGATTCTCGGGAAAAGTGGTTCAGTAGGGTCGGTAGAATATGTGGTTTCATTTAATGGTCGCAGTCTATTTACACCCGGTATAAATAAAAGATAACTTTCATTTTTATAGCCAAACTCATACGTGATATACGCAAAATAAAATTTTGATTTCCTATACTAATTGAGTTGAGGTTGTTCTTGAACTACTATGGAGGCACAAAAAAACATTTATCGTTTTTCGCAAACACGTCTGCGAGTCTTCAGTATGAATTTGACTATATAAACGAAAGTCACCTTATATAGATTTTAACTAAGTCATGGTTTAACGTCACAGACAAGACTCTTCAACACAGATCAACAAGATCTTGTCTGTGGTGTTTAACGTAAAATGTTTGAGACTCGGCCGCCTCTGCAGTGTCAACTACAAATCCGGAGATCACGAGTTCAAACCCGGTAAGGGCAGATTTGTGTTCGGTCTGCGTGCTTCGGAATGCACGTTACACTGTATATAGGTTGAAATTAAATCAACCGACCAAATTCATACTGGAGACTCGGTTAGTGATCAAGAACTAGGTTCAGTAATCCTTTTGGGCAATTTCGAAAAATATTTATTTACTCCCTTACTGGTCGGACTAGTTTAAGTACGAATTTCTTAGTGCAGGCACGAAGCGGCAAAAATTACTTTTTTCCAATTTCAGCTGGAGGGTCATTAAACCTTGTTCCTCATGACTAACCGAGTCTCCAGTATGAATTTGGTCCGTTGATTTAATTTCACCTGGTATTTGTGTCCGAAGTATGGCGATAGCGCTACTAGTCACCGCCTATCACGCTGGAAAGTAATAATCATTGGTAAAACGTGGGTACACAAATGTGGACCGCTTGCACTTCACAGACCATACCCGGAAACACCGACACCTTTGTTGGAGACGATACCTGCAGCTTGAACATGATCATCTTCAGTGAATACAGCCTTCATGCAGCTGTAAGAGAGCGCTTCTTCCGCACTGGCATAGTATTCTACCACGGACCAGTCGCCAAGCATCTACAAGAAGAAATAAATTACTTTACACTCTTATTTATAACCATTGCCAAACCAAAAGATGACAGTCCATCGTGACTCGGATCATTTGTGTAACTAGGATTTGTAGCTGGGGGGGGGGGGAGGCGGGCTGACTCTAACTCATAAAGTCATCAATCAACAAGTATCTGTTCTCGATTATGCGATCGTAATATGATAATATCTAGAGATAATACGGATAAAATATATTTTTCACCTATATTTGGGGGGGGTCCCTCTTCCCTGCCCCCTATTCAGTTACGCCTGTGACAAGGATCTATTAGGTTGGGGAAAAAGTTTCTCCGCATTTTGTATGAAAATTCAAAACATTTTTTAATAAAGTTTATTTACATTTAACTGAAGTATGTAGGTGCCATTTCGTTCGATAACTTTCTGCCATCTTGTAGGTAGGGACATGATCCCATTGCTATAGAAATTATGGGGCTTCTGATCAAAAAACCGCGACAAGTGGTTTTGGCAGTCCTCTCGTGATGTTAACCTGACACTGCCTAAAGAATTCTGAAGAGACCGAAACAAGTGGAAATCTGAAGGTGCAGGGTCAGGACTATACGGCGGATGCATTAATACGTCCCAGCCAAACTCTCTTAATTGTTGCTGAGTGGCTTAAGATGTGTGAGGTCTGGCGTTATCATGATTAAAAACCACACCCCTTCTGTTGACTACTTCCGGCCGCTTTCTCTCAACTTCTTGCTTTAATCCCATCAGTTGTTCGCAGTAGCGTTCAGAATCGATGGTCCTGCCTGGCGGTAACAGCTCATAATGAATAATGCCCTTCCAATCCCACCATACACACAGCATTACCTTGTTGCGAAATAACCCGGGTTTCGCCGGAGTCTGTGAAGCCTGACCAGCCTTTGACTACGACCTTTTTCGCACTTTCTTGTCATACGTGATCCACTTTTCATCACCAGTTATCAGGTTTTTCAAAAATGGTTCGGTTTCATTACTTTGTAATAAAGAATCACAAATCACAAATCACGGTTTCTTTCAGTGAGCTCATGAGGCACCCAAATATCGAGCTTCTTTGTGTACCCAGCTTTTTTCAAATGCGCCAAAACTGTTTTGTGGTCAATCCCCAGTTCTTCAGCTACATTGTAACTACTGATATGCCGATCTTACTCCACTTTTTCAAAAATGGCATCCATTTTATCCGTAACAGGGCGCCCAGAGCGGGGTGCATTTTTGACATCAAAATTTCCGGATTGAAAACGCTTAAACCAAATTTGTGCTACTCTCACAGACACTGCACTAAGTCCATAAACACCACGAATTTTTTTCGCGGCTTGCGTTGCATTTTTACCTTTTTTGTAGTAAAATTTTAAAATGTATCGAATTTCTTCATTCATCACTTGATTCAGTCATCTTAACAGTAAGATAAACAAATGAAAATCACACGTTTTACCAAATTTGAATTTGGAATTATCTTTTTTAAAATTTAAACTTTTTAATAATACCAAAACCAGCCAGATACAAATGGTATACCCAAAGAGATTTTATTATAAGTTCATACATACTATTTGCGAAAAGAAGTTTATAAATATCTAAAACGCCTTCACGAAAGAGACGAGACATTGATGTGTGCTTTGCTAAAAAGTTATCTGTAGGCGCTTAGTCTGAATTACACAATAGAAATAGTGGTGCTATGTACTATTATACTTGTATTATGAAGAATTCATTGCCCGTGCTTAGTAGGTTCAAAACTAAACACTTTTGGACTGAAAAAAAAAGTTCCTCTGAATCAAAATACGGACCACATAAAAAGACCATCTTGTTTCAGTTTTTTTTGTATTTTGCTCACTAAAAAACAACGCCATAAGATTTTTAGGGTTCCGTAGCTCAAGAGAAAAAAAACGGAACCCTTATAGGATCACTTTGTTGGCCGTCTGTCTATCAAGACATTTTATTTTAGGAACGCGTGGAGGTATCGAGTGGAAATTAAAACCATATATTCAAGTCTACAAACAGTCCCTTGAAGCTGTGAAAAAATCAAACTTATAAGTTATAAGTTTATGTAAAAAGAAAACACGGTCGTTTATGCCGCAAAAAATGTATAATTCGACACTCTCAAGGGAATGAAAATTTATAGGGTATTTCCTGTTGACCTAGAACTATTAAATTTGGCAAGTAATACCGTCTAATACTGCATGTATAGGAAAAAAATTCAAAACTGTACATTTGCGCGGTCATCATTGCCCGGGTGACCAAATCTTTTTGTAGTTTTTTTTTTAACTTTTACTAATTTGTACGGAACCCTCGGTGGGTGAGTCCGACTCGCACTTGTCCGGTTTTTCATGTTATATATGTTATCATTATTTCGAGATCCTCATCAAATTCTAGAGTCTGCAACGACTTTGTTTACAGCTCACATAGCCTTTGATGATAGAGAGCAACGGTTTTCTTTTTTCGAAGTCTCACACTGCAAGAGTTTTCATTTTGTAAAGTATCCCTAAAATAAACACACTTTCGTGCCTTCATAACTTCCAACTATCTCCTAATTGTAGACATGTTACGGGTAATACTAGAAGATAGGGTAAACCTAGGTTTACCCGGGTAATGTTATACAAAACATCGGAGGTCGCTTCACTTCGCTCGGCGCCCAATGTTTATTAATGTCAACCTTATCAATATATTGACTTGTATACATGTTGTTATAATCACCATTAGGACAAGAATCTTGATATGAAATAGCGGTACGGCACACATTCGAGTGTATCAATTCATTTTAAATTTATTCTAAAAAGCCAATTTTGTCTTATTTAAATACAAATATGCAGATAAAACAACGATTTTGATCATAAATTTTATTTCTTCTACATATTTTACGGAATTGCCTCCCAGACAATTGGGAATAAGAAATGATTTATTATTAAAATATTAATTTATTCGATTACTACCGATTGTAAGCTAGTTTTATTTGATAAACTGGTTTAAGATTGATTACAAGATAAATTAGTAGAATGATGAATCCGTTATTTATGACCTTAAAAGCTTAGCCGATTATTATTCGGACTTGGCAGATCAGATTATACGGAATATCTGCATGTATACCTTTTAATTATGCTAGTATTTTGATCCCTTCCCAAAAATTCTTCTCAGTAGCTGACTGACGTGGTAATACAGATTGATATATTCAACAAGGACTTTCTTTTGCATAAAATAAAGTTATATTTTACTACTCTTTGCCCGTAGCTTCGCTCGCTTGAGGTGTCTTTCAATCTTCGCACTGTATTAACAGTTTTCAGCTCAGTGGTCATTTTATCAACACTCCTTATAGCTTATATACCAGGATCACTAAGATGGTAATGAAAACCGCATCCAAATCCGTTAAGTGGTTCTCGCGTAAAAACGGAAAGACAAAAATTCTAAAATTGGTGGAGTTGGCTTCGGGTACATACTAATAAGAGGTCGGAATTAGGTAGAGTTATTTATACATTTACACTGATTTCATGTAGCGAAAGAATAAAGTGGATATGCCTCAAATCCCGAGATTAATTTTCAGGAGCAGAAAAATCCCGTGATTTATTAATTTAAAAAGTTTTTTTTTGTAAGGAACTTGAACTATCATTACAGGCTGGACCTAATTCAATAGTGAAGTAACACATCATATACATCATAACTACTATACAACATACACATCCAAATCCAAAAAACAATTAACTTACCTACATACATTTTTATCTTACACAATAATAAAAAACAAGGACAAAGAGCCATAAAAATCAATTAATTAACCACAAACCTAATAGTAACATAAAATTTGCAAAGTTATCCTTGTGAATTCACCCAGAGAACACGTGAAAACGTCCGTCTTTTCTGAAATTTTATTGAGCAACTTAATAGCTCTAGTTAGCGGCGCTTCCGCAAGCAAGTTGGTTCTGGCGCCGGGCACGCAGAGCAGCCGCTCCTCGCGCCGCCGCAGCCCATGCTCACCAAACGGAACCACCAGTCTAATGCTGTCAAGTACTGTAGGATTGCACAACATTCCTCTAAATATCTTAAATACGGTTATCGCTAAAGATAGGTCTCTCCTAACCTGAATTTTGGTGAACCCAACCATACCTAAGATAAATAAGGTTGGATATAACAATGGATAGCCCGGATAGACTCCATATAGTTTTAAATACAAAAACCTTAAAAATTTGTTTTGGATCCGTTCCAGCATGAGACTATATTTAATTTCATGCGGAGCCCAGATGATCGCGTTGCTTTCTAATTTACTCCTAACTAGTGCATTGTACAATACTTTTAGACTACAGAGGTCGAAGCCGAAAACGGAATGGAATCCTAGTAGGTACCAAGGAATTCTAGGCCCATTCGTTTTTAGGGTTTCATACCCGAAGGGTGCCAAACGGGACAATAGGACCAAGCCCCCCCCCCCACTGTCTGGCTGTCCGTCTGTCACAGGTTTCTACAGCTTCAACCGTATAAGTATAAGGTTTTTTTCACAGAAGACGTGTCGCTATATGGCCTCTATAACGACAAATAGTAACATATTCAATAAATTGAAATCTAAGGACGTTCCTATACAAGAAACCACAAAAATGTTGCGAACAAGAAACGTCAAAATCATACAATTTAGTCAGGCTGTAGTACATACTCTAAAACAAAACAACAAATGGTAATAAAAAAACCGGACAAGTGCGAATCGGACTCGCACGCGAAGGGTTCCGTACCATTATCTATAAAACGGCAAAAAAATCATGTCTGTTGTATGGGAGTTCGCGGGTCCGACTCGCACTTGGCCGGTTTTAGTATTTGTTGTGATAGTGGCAACGGGAATCAAAATCAAAATCAAAATATTTATTTTTGCAAAATAGATACATTAAGTATACTTTCTACAAGTCAAAGTTAATTTACACAATATAATATATCTTTAGAATATAAAAAAAAATATATAATAATACGGGAAATAAAATATACACCTGCATTAATAAATGATAGTCGTAAGTTTTTAAATAAATAAATAAAAAATAAATAAAATAGGGGAATAATACAATGAAGAAATAATAAAAACGGGAAATACATACAAAAAATATTAAGGGTGCCCACTAAAATGTAATAAAGTTATACACTTGCATAAAATATAGAAATATAGGAATAAAAATACTGTATATACATAATGCCTAACCATCCGCACCATTCGATTAGTATTGCTAAGAAGAAGGGCTTAGCAAACATTCCTTTTTTCAAAATAAAACATATGATACAAAATCATATACATACCTACTCAAGTAAAGGCATAAAAAAATATAAGACTGCGGGAATTAGTCACGAGAAAAAAAAATATATCTTAGTCAACCCGTCTCATATTGTCTATTACCTTTAACAAAGTAAGTTTACATATTAATTAATTGTAAGCCTTTAGAGGAATCGTACAGTATTAAAATATGCTAATTATTAATTACAATATTGAATAAGATTATTATTATTTATTACACCATGCTTCATTATCATCCAAATAATCATTGATTTTATAATAAGCTTTCTTAAGTAGTCCCTGCTTAATATATACTTTAAACTTATTTTCAGGCAAACTAAGGACCTCCTCTGGAAGCTTATTGTAAAATCTTATACCATGTCCTACAAAAGAAGTACCTACTTTGGCAAGTCTTAATTTTGGAAAAGCTAGTTTATGTTTGTTTTTGGTTTCAACAGAGTGGTGCACACCAAGCCTCGGGAAATTATCAATTTTTTTTCTGACATATCTAATAACTTGATAAATAAATTCACAAGGGACCGTAAATATATTAATTTCTTTAAACTTTTCTCTTAATGAATCTCGGTACTTCATGTTATAAATAGACCGAATTGCTCTCTTTTGCAAGACAAAGACTGCTTCTATATCCGCGGCTCTACCCCACAACATTATGCCATATGACATAATGCTGTGAAAATAACTGAAATATACTAATCTAGCAGTATCTTCATCAGTAATCTGCCTTATGCGTCTAACAGCGTATGCGGCTGAACTAAGTCTACCACAGAGAGCTTCTATGTGGGGACCCCACTGAAGACGAGAGTCTATAGTAATACCTAAAAACTTAGTTTCGTTAACTAACTCCAGCTTGGACCCCTGCAAAAATAAACTGACATCTACTTGAATTACATTTGGTAAAGTAAACTTTATACATTTCGTCTTTTTTGCATTTAGAACTAAGTTATTTGCAGTGAAACAATCAAGAATCAGAGAGAGGGTTGAATTCGCGTCATCAAGTATATCGTTATGTCGATTCACTTTAAAAATAAGTGACGTGTCATCTGCGAATAGAACTATCTCAGATAAGTCTCTAACTAAGTAAGGAAGGTCATTTATGTATATTAAAAACAATAGGGGCCCCAATATGGAGCCCTGCGGAACACCCATTTTGACTAATGCTCCAGATGACTTTACTCCATTAATGTCTACCTTTTGAAACCGGTCACTAAGGTATGACTTAAATAACGGTAAAGATTTACCCTTAACTCCATAGTGATCTAATTTACATAAAAGTGTTTCATGATTAACGCAATCAAAAGCTTTTGAGAGGTCACAAAATACACCGAACGCATCCTGCTTTGCTTCCCAAGCGTCAAATATGTGCTTGACTAAAGCAACTCCTGCATCAGTGGTTGACCTCCCTTTAGTGAATCCATATTGTTCACTGTGAAACAACTTATTTAAGTTAAAATGAGAAAACAATTGATTAAAAACAATTTTTTCGAAAATCTTACTAAATACTGGTAAAACTGAGACCGGTCTATAGTTGGAAGGGTCTTCATTGTCGCCTGATTTAAAAAGAGGGATCAATTTACTCAACTTCATTAAATCAGGAAAGACACCATCATCTACACATTTATTAAAGATTAAAGCTAAATATGGAGCTATTAAATCAATGATACAGCTTACAACTTTAACAGATAGGCCCCATAAGTCCTCGGTTTTTTTACATCATCAATACATCATCTGTGAAAATTTCAACTGTCTATCACGGTTCATGAGATACAGCCTGGTGACAGACGGACAGACAGACGGACAGCGGAGTCTTAGTAATAGGGTCCCGTTGGTTACCCTTTGGGTACGGGACCCTAAAAATAGAGATCCTTACGCAGAGGGTGCCAAATTTTTTATCAGGCGTTGCAGGTTGCAATTTTAGCAGCTTGTTTTTTCTACCCTCAATGTTTCTTTGGCATGTATATGATGTTCTTTACCATAATGTTTTAGGGTTAGTGGTACGGAACCCTTTGTGCTTGAGTTTGACTCGCACTTGCCAATTTTTTTCGAGTTATGCCGTGGACAAACAAACACTCAGACAGGATTTGCTAAAAGGGTTTTGAAGTTGACAGAACTCTAAATAACTATCTAAATCTCCTTTTAAGAAATCGTGGTTCTATGCATTGACAAACAACTAAAGAGAGAAACAAGATTCTCAAACGATTAATTTGCAAATTGATTAGAAAACAACCTACCAGCTGTTTACACAGCACATACCTACCAACTTTATAAGTAAAATAAGATGTTATCGTGCTGTCAATACATATTCATTTAGAGAAGTTTATTCAAATAAGTGAATCAAGTAGTGAAATAACATAACAAAACGTCGGTTTGCTATCGCTCTTTACGTCCGGCGCCTACACTTTACATACACAAATACAGTAGGAGATACAAATGTCTATGATATTGTCATTCATATTGGTCATGCGTAAAGAAAATTTGGCGGCACGGATCTAAATTGTAGTACATTAATACCTAATTCCGACCTCATAACCTACCTATTGCATATAATTTTTTTAGAAATTATTCATTGGACAGGCACGAGTTTTTTACCTCATAATAGTATAGAGGCAAATCAATATGGTAGAATTAGCCATATCGTAGATTTGGCTACCTATATCATGTATTCTGTTAAAACTACAGAGGTCAGCCTGTTTTCTCAACCATTACTTATAAAATATTTATGTATTTCATTTCATTTATCATGTCTTTGTAATCATTTTAGTTGTTGATTTTCTTGATTTTTAACCGTTAACTGTAGTCCTGGGTCCATTGGACCCAACTTCCATCTTTGAACGTGTATAAAAACTTCCGCGGGCGACGCAGCCCCTCCCGCTTCTATCCTTCCAGCAATAGGTTAAAGCAAGCACAGTTGCACAGACATGTTCCGCTCGCTACTGCTAAGGTCAGTACCATCTTACGCATGGGTCCTTTGAATCCACCACAGGTAGATAGATTTGAGATGATCGATTTTTTTGGAAGAATGTTTTTATTTTTTTGCGATGCTTTTAAAAATATTTATTATTTTTATTTCTACCCTTTTCATTTATATTTTTTTTCGATACCATGTTTTTGCGTATGGTAGAAAGTGACCGATTCTCATAAGCTAAATAAGAAATAGAAATGTAAGTTCCTTTTTTTGATTTTGCATATAATTACCTTCATGAATGTTTGATTTAAAATATGATAAATATAGCGTAATTTTATTTTCATCATAATTGAAATACCTACTGATAGGTCCAGTGGACCCACCCCTATAAAAGCGTTACTACTTTTCACCACTACAGTTAAGGATTAATTCAACGGATTTTTTTTTCAAAAACTGCTCTTTTAAACAAGATATTTTAATTTTACAGGGACACGAGAGCGATTTAAGCCCCAAAACTCTCCATACAGATTAGTCTAAGTAAAAAATGGTAATTGGATTTTGTGACATTATAACGATAGAAATACTGTCTTGGCGCATACGACCTTACGGCATAAACTCACGAGCATATATTATATTTGCATGGAGTAAGTCCCCCTCAGTCCGCTCCCCTAGGGCGCCGATTTGAGATTAAAAGTTTACCAATTCCTCGCCTATACTATACTATACATACATACAATCAAAAGTCCCAGGTTATTTACTAACATTTGCATTAACAAAATACATGTTTCACAATTTTGTACGTACCTCCTTAACAAGTTGAGGGGTACAGCGAAGAGGTACATGTACGAGCTCCACTAATTATACCAAACAATCATAAGCCTATCTATGTAAATATATATATAATATACCGGGTGTAAATAGAGTGCGACCATTAAATGAAACCACATATTCTACCGACCCTACTGAACCACTTTTCCCAAGAATCATACCCGCGGAACCCCTTAGTTTGGGAAATAATTGAGTTCCAAACAAAAATGCGTGAGCCCTAACGCACCGACATACGGGCGAGTTTAGAGAGAGCGTCGTTCGTGAAACCTGAAGCTATTTACGGACAACGCTCTCACTAACCTCGCCCGTATGTCAGTGCGTTAGGATTCACGCATTTTTGTTTGGAACTCAATTATTTCCCAAACTAAGGGGTTCCGCGGGCATGACTCTCGGGAAAAGTGGTTCAGTAGGGTCGGTAGAATATGTGGTTTCATTTAATGGTCGCACTCTATTTACACCCGGTATAAGCTTATCTATGTAAAATGACGTAATTTTTTTTATTATCTTCCTCAATATAATTTATGCATATTTTTATATTATACGTGTAAGTTTCTATAGAAATGGAAAACTGTTTTAATGAAATAATAATAGTAGGTATAAGTCACCGATAGACCTCGCTATCAGCTGGGCTCCATGAGAAATCGTAAACACGAAATCTCTAATGTGCAGGATGTGATCATCAGACTTGTTAATGTATGCAGATAGGTGTCCAAGAAGACATTTTTATTATGATATTCATATGCAGAATGCGCCTGCCTCGCTTTCTTAATCCTTCGACTTTGAACTCGATTTCGTTTGGGACCGCACGTAGTGATCACATTTTTGATAGTTTTTATTAGGGGTCCGTACCTCAAAACGAAAAAAGAGAACCTTTATAGGATCAATTTGTTGTCCGTCCGTCCGTCCGTCTGCCTGTCAAGACCCTTTATCTCGGGAACGCGTGGAGATACCATATGATAATATCTACAGTCCCTTGAAGCTGTAAAGAAAACAAATTTCCGAGTTAACGTAAAAACAAGATACGTACGTTCATGTCGAAAAAAAACGTATATTTCGACACTCTCAAGGGAATCAAAATTCAAAGGGTATTTACCGTTGACCTAGAACTATGAAATTTGGCAAGTAATACTGTCTTATACTACAAGTATAGGGAAAAATCTAAAATAATACATTTGTAAATAAATAAATTAAAAAAACATAAAATATTTATAATATGTACCTACAAATTTGTACGGTATCCTCGTTGGGCGAGTCCAAGTCGCACTTATCCGGTTTTTTTTTTACTTTTGTTTCTCTGGTATGGTTTTATATACATTCATATTGTTAATTTTTGTATCGCAATACTGTATAACAAAATCACGTGTAAGTACAAGTTAGCGCCACCTATGCTAAGATGGTAGTATTAAGCTTTGAAGAATAAAACTGTCAGTCGTTAACCGAAAGTCTACGTGTTTTATTACATATTATATAATCAAGTCTGTCTCCCAGAGAATAAAGATTTCTATCCGCTAAGGTCCTGGCACACCCCTTCCGCTTCTTTCACATCCAGCAATCTAGAATAAAAGGTCTTCTATTACGGCATGGTGCGGAAGGTACAGCTCGAACGGGCCGTCCTAGAAGTACGTATGCCAAACAAATTGACATAATGAAGAAGGGTAAAGTCAAAACTCCCCAGAATAGAAGAGACTTTAAATAACTTGAAAATTTATTTTTATTTTTATTCCTAGATTTCTCTATTTTATGTAGGTGTATAATTAAATTTTTGTAGCCCAACCTAAATATTTTTGTATGTATTTCCCTTATTAGTATATACATATTCTTTTTTTATATTTTTTTTTATTCTGAAGATATTTATTGTAAAGGTTAACTTGGACTTAGTAAAAGTATACTTTATGTATCTATTTTACAATATAAATATTTTGATTTGATTTGAAAACTTCTTATAGCTAACACGAAATCCATTAAAGTATTCAAGTTACCATTGCTCAGCTCTTCTATAATACATACCCTACCCAAAGGATTTCGTAGACAGAAGGGAGGTCTCGCGTTGAAGCGTTCGGCGTTCGCAGGGTTAGAGAATATAATGGAGAATTTCATGGATTATTTCCTATGGAACACAGAATGCTTGACCGACTTCTGTCTGCGAAATCCCTAAAACCTTTGAAAATCTCTAAGATAAAAGTGAAAACCCCTGAAGGCTAAGTCAGATTTCGGGTGATTTAAAAAGGGATTTTGTATAGATGTATGTTGTTATTTTTTATTGTAACCTATACTGAACTTTGATATTCTATACTTTATATTTGTTAAGGCTTAGTTACTCTACTTTACATGGTATGGCATTTATCATACTGTAAATAAAAGTCAATCGACTGATATTGCCAGTGAAAAATAATGCCAGAATAGCCGTCCAGTCGTGAAATGACCGATTTTCAGTAGATAAATCGATAAACCGATAATAGCATTTTTATGTTTTAAAGCGAGATTAACGAACTCTCGCTTCATTTTTCAATAGAAAATTTAGATAACGTCAAATTTGCCCTGTGGCAGGCCTAACACAGTTGCCATTTTGACACCATTTTGAAACACCATTTGACAGAAAATATATGGGATTTACTGTCAAATGGTGTTAAAGTGGAACCATGCTAGGCCCCCTGTTTGTAAAGCTAAGAGTTTTCACGGGATTAATACGACGGCTACTAGATTTCTTTGCTACTTTGGCTGTCTGTTTGTTACTGAATTTTAAAGAAGTTATTTTAACAATTACAATATCAGTCATCAGTTATTTGTTTAAAGTTCGATAAACGCCACGTGATAGAAATATTAGAGTCACTAAACCACATCAAATAGAAGCTATAAGATATAAAGAATGCCCACTATAAATTTTCAATGAAAATAATCAACACATATCTGTACAAAATCCCTTTTAAAGTCACCCGAAATCTGCCTTCGCAATTTTTACGCACGTGCCAGAATACCCGCCCAGGCCCTCAATTCTGGCACGTGCGCAAAAATTGCGAAGGCAGATTGCAGGTGATTTAAAAAAGGATATTGTAAGGATGTGTGTTGATTTTTTTTATTGAAAACTTATAGAGAGCATTCCTTACATCCTATAGTTTTTATTTGATGTAGTTTAGTAACTCTAGTTTTCATCACATGGCATTTATCACACTTTAAACAAATATCTAATGACTGATATTGCGAATGCGTAATCATGACGGAATAGCCGCCCAGATTTCTTTTCAATATCCTACTTCAAAGTTTTAAATGAATTGGATTATTAGTATTATACTGAAGCTAAAACTACCATTTTCTGAATTTTTGTCTGTCTGTCTGTACATTTTGACTCTAGAACCACTTAAATTTGGATGCGGTTTTTTTGTTATCATCGAAGTGACCATGATCAACATATCGGTTTTAAGGGGTGTTCATAAAATAACACCCAAACCGAAAACGGGGCAGAGATTGAATAAACGCCGACAGAGCTGCGGGCGAAAAGCTAGCTTTAAAATATATTTATATACTCTGCGCTGACTTCTCGATCACAGAAATTCCAGATTTTCGATGAACAGATTTTAGTTTACGTGAATCTTGCCCTACATAGAAAAGGCTGACAGATCTTACCTGTGACAAATCAAAATGTGGCACTGCTCTCACTTCAGGACACTTCCTCTTATCCACAATTCTACCTGAAACACTACTGGCGACCACCATCAACACAAAAGAAGAAATCACCAACTTCGACATGACTGGCCACTTTGTCACTAAATTCAAAAATAGAACAAAGTATCCGCGTATTGATGATTCGACAGTGACGACTGGACTAACAATAATGGTGACAAAAGGGAATTGAATGTTATCATTTTGTTGGGCTCACTAATGTGGTCGTGCTGGATGTGAGTGGCATGCCATTATCGGGTAGTGTGAGTCATTGGTCCTGTTCTTAAACCATTTAACACGGGACCTGGCAAAGCGCGACTCTTAGTACTGAAATTATTCTGCCGTTTTTCACGAGAGGGGAGGTAAACACGCACAGCACACATTTACTCATTCACGCACACTCCTGCGAAAAATGTATATGTCACACTAAAGCAAAAGCTGCAACACAAACATAAAACGCGCACACAAGCAAACTTACATGAACAAATTGTTTATGTACTTCGGCAGAGGGGGATAAGTGCGCTTGCCTAGTCCTGTGTTATATGGTCTAAGGTCCTCTTACGTTCCTATGGTTTAAAGATTATGTGAGCGTTTGATTTGAAGTCGTAGAAGCTGGAGATTTAAAGATAGAAGTAATAGAAGTTTTAACTTACTCAACCAGGATTGCTTAATTCCTGGTCTTAGCAGTAATGTTCCACAATTGGATTGGAATTCAAAAGTACCGTTTGCATAATAGTGCAAATGAATTGATTACTTAGGTACTTAATAAGCCCATCAAGTAAAATAATAATATTTTTTTTGCATTTTATGTACTTACTGATGTTTATAAAAGTTTATTCATCAATAATATTGGTTTTTCAAAATATAAAATGATCGCTGATTTCGTTGGTTTAACTGTTTGCTGAATCTATTTTCAACAGTTTTATATATGAAATCTTAAAATTTTATTTGAAAAATCTGTCACCATTTTTGAATATGAAGTTGATGAACACATGATCATCAAAACAAATTGTGAGCCGACAATTTTTTCAAGAATATCATTTTATTTTAAATCCACGAACTATTATTTTGGTTAAATGTTACATTTTCTCCACATTATAATTCCGCAGTACTGAAAAAGCTTTTACATATTGTTGCACATCCTACATTTGGTAACTGTCATTTTATACATTCGCGTAATGTTGACGTAAGCACCTCATTCCTAATTCAAACGTGGAGCAATAATACTATTGTATTAGAAAATCTGGTTTCTCTACAATTTCTCATACAAATATTTTAGGCAGTCCCTAGCGAGTATAAAAGCCTAAACTCAACAGTATAGGGTTATAGAGGACCGTTTGTACGCTCGCAGTGCTCGGACCTACTACCAGTTCCTCCTCTCGCTTTCTCGCCGCCTTTTCTTTGAAATTGCCGTCGCGAGTCGCGCCGCACATCAGCTGCGGAGGGGAACTCCTACAAAGAGCACCTGAGTAGTGGTGCCGATCACCGTACTACCTACCTCGGCCTTCCACAAGCGGATCTCACCGAGGAAAGGGGTATGGAGACTGGCGCATACCACGACTCATAGGTCGCACGGCGTAAACCCCCCCCCCGACAGCCTCCGCTCCCTTACAATGAGCGGAACAAACAGCCCTTTTCAGGGCTCGCGTTCGCGATCGGACAGCCCCTTTCAGGGCTTGGACTCCGCAGTCCAGGACGACCGCACTGTCCCGGAGGACTCTTCCTCCTTGGTGACTCTGCCAGTCGACCCGGCCAACCTGAGCCTCCCCTCGTCTTCACCGAGCTTCACCCCCCGTCGTGCGCACACCTTGCACGACATCACCACCAGCACGGAATACGCTCTGCCTTTCGTGCTGGAACAACCAGGATCGCCGCACCGTGGGCACGAGCTAGACGAGATAATTACATCCCGTCTACGCCACAACAATTGCCTCACGGAGGGCCTCTTGACAGTCATGGAGGAGTACCTCCAGAGACGGCGGCACGAACTCCGCGGTACTCGCGACCCCTCATCTGAGGACGTGGCCCGCCGCGTCGAGACAGCCCGCCAACTGGCCGCCTCACTGCCGCTGATACTGCCCCCCCTACCCCAGAGGGAGAGCACGAAGAGGGCGCTAGACCACAGCGACTCTTCGGGTACCGGCCACACGCAGAAGCGCATCTGCGATGGACCCTCTCCCGCAAGCCGAAGCAAGCTGCCGGCCACGTATGCTGCCATGGCCGCAAGGCCATCGCATACCCAGTTCACCTCCCGGCTGCCAGTCGCACAACGACCGCGCGCCACACGCCCGCCGTTCCCAAACCCGGACGCCAACACGCCGCTCGCCATCCGCGCCGCCCCCAAGCTGCCTACGACCCGCCAGCCGGCCCCGCCCACGCAGCGCACACCCGCACCGAAGACGCCCGCACCGCGCGCGTCTACGTCGCGCACGCCACCCCCCGTGCCGCGCGACCGAGCGCCGCCTGCCCTCGTGCCGTGTGCGACCGCGTCACCCGCCCCCACGCTGCCCGCCCCCGAGCCGCGCGCGCCCCCGCCGCCCGCCCCCGCGCCGCGCGCAACCACACTGCGCCGACCTGCGCCGCGCGGCCCCGCGCCGCCCGGCCCCACGCCACCCGGCCTCGCGCCACCCGCCCCCGCGCCGCGCGCGCCTGCACCGCCCGCCGTCGTGCCACCTGCCGTCGTGCCGCCTGCCGTCGCGCCGCGCCTCCCCGCGCCGCCCACCCGCATGCCGCGCCCCCCCCGCGGCGCCCGCCCGCGTGCCGCGCCCCCCTGCAACACCTGCCCGCGTGCCGCGCACACCTGCACCGCCCGCACCCGGGCCGCCTGCACCTACCCCTGCACCTGCAACCCAGCCAGCCACAGCCGCGGCAACCCTCCCGGCCAAGCTGCGCTACCCGCCACTCATCGTGGATAAGCTGCCCAACTGGCAGCACCACATCCGCGAGATCGCTACCCAACTGGGTAGAACACCAAGCGCCCGCGCCTTCCAACAGGGAGTGCGCTTCACTCCGACAGCTGACGACGAGTACCGACTACTCCAGCGGTACCTCAACAAGCTCGAAAAGGACCACGGAGTGAAGTGGTTCTCTTACTCCCTCCCCGCCGAGCGCAGCCTCAAGGTGGCGATCCGCGGACTACCAGCCAACACCGAGCCGGAGGAGCTCGCAGAGGCACTGCTCGACCTCGGCTTTGAGGTCGAGTACTGCAAGCCCATCAGGGCTAGAGCAGGGCGCCCCGGCTGTATTTTCTACGCCCTCATTAAGAAGACGCCAACCCTGATCCCGGCAATATATGAGCTCACTGAACTCATGTATATGCCGGGAATCAAAATCGAAGCCTGGAGAGGAAAGAAGGGGCCCGCCCAATGTCACAGGTGCCAGCAATTCAGGCACTCCTCTCATAATTGTCACCGTACCCAGGCGTGTGTACGCTGTGGCGGGGAACACTTCGCTAGAGAGTGCCCCCGACCCAAAGAGGATACGCCTACGTGTGTTAACTGCGGAGGGCCACACGCAGCAAACAACACGTCCTGCCCCGTGTTCCGCCAGGAAACACGGAACAAGAAAGCCGGCACGATGGCCCTAACGGCTAAAACACCAAGCCGGAAGGAGCTGCCTCTTGCCGATGAGAAGACAGCCCCGGCCTCTCTCCAAGCCCAGGCAAACCCGCCCACGGCCAGGACGGACGCCCTCAAGACTCGGCGTAAGAGGGGCGGAAAGAGGAGGAGGAAGAACCCAGTGGCCGAACAACTGCAAGCCACACAGGCACCGGCTGAAACCCCAGCCGAAACCACGACGGCCCAACCGACACCCCCGGCTCAACTATCCCAAGAGGACATGACCAAACTGGTCATGACTCTACTCAGTTTGCCGGAGCTCCAACGATGTGTAGCCACCCTGCGCACTCCACAGAGCTCCACAAACTGAGGATAGTCCACTGGAATGCCGAGTCACTCACGGGGAAGAGACGTCTCCTCCACCACTTCCTCAACCAGCAGAACGTCGACATAATGTTGATTAGCGAGACTCATCTGGCAGAGCGGATGAGACTCGCGATCCCCAATTATGTCGTCTACAGAAAGGACGAGATCTCAAGCCAGACGGGGACCACCTTCCGAGGCCTGGCGGTCCTAGTCAGGAGAAAGATCGTCCACCAACCCATCACCTTCAAGGAGTATAAATCCATGTACGCCCTTGGGATTGAACTCCAAGTCGCCGGCAGCGTGCTGCGACTCTACGCCACTTACAAAGCTCCTCAGGAAGACTTTGTATTCCAAGAACTCCACGAGCTCCTAGACTCGCAGCAGCCGACCATCATCGCCGGCGACCTAAATTCCAAACACCCGGCGTGGAACTCCACGAAGGTGAACCCAGAAGGACGAAAACTACTCCAAGACTCCATCGCTCACCACTACGACGTCATCGGTCCGGACGAGCCCACTCACTACTGCTCGCACACTGGACTGGGGGACGTTCTAGACGTCGTAGTGTACAAGAACCTCACCACACCGCCAAGCCAGGAAGTCCTCCCAGACTTACCATCTGACCACAGGCCCGTCCTCCTCGTCCTCGAAGACCAGCCGACCAGAGTCTCGCCTCCAGCACCACGTCGGCACTACAACTGGCCGGCCTTTACTTCCGCTCTGCAGGAAGCCGCCATCTCTTCCCCCGTCACCGTCCCTGAAGATGTGGAGAGGCTGACGTCTGAGATCACCAACTGTATCCGGGACGCGATCGACATCTCCTCGCACACCGTTTCGAGCACACAGAGAAACCAACCTCTCCCTGCTCGAATCCAGGCACTACTCCGCGAGAAACGCCAAACCCGGAAACAGTGGCAGCAAACACGCTGCCCGATCCTCAAGACTCGCCTCAACACACTAACAGCGACGGTGAAAAAAGAGCTGACCCTCCACGTCGAGGAATCTTGGGAGCGCCACGTCGAGTCCGTGGGTGACCACGTCCCCTCCGTGCATCGCCTATGCCGGCAGCTGTCTACGGCCCCTACCCCCGTTAGACCTCTGCTGGGCAGCGACGGCCTCCCAAGATTCAAAGCCCAGGACCGAGCCGAAATATTTGCTGAGAGCCTAGAAGCCCAGTTCAAGCCAAACCCGACCGACGATGTGGATCACGTCAGAGCAGTCGAGTCCCACCTCCTCGAATACTTCGAAAGGCAGATCCCCGCTGATGAGGACCCTGTGGTCTTCTCGCCTGGCCAGGTGCAGCGTCTCATCCGCCGCACCAAACCCCACAAGGCCCCCGGTCCAGATGCCATCACAAACATGGCGCTCCGTCACCTTCCTCCTCGGATGGTGGCCGCCATGACGCGCCTGTTTAATGGCATCATGCGCACGGGGCACTTTCCAACCCAGTGGAAAGTGGGCCACGTGATCATGCTGCCCAAGCCAGGCAAGGACCCAAGAAGACCAGAGCACAGTCGTCCCATCACCCTCCTGAGCAACCTTTCGAAGCTATTCGAGAAACTCCTGCTCTACAAGCTGACACCCCACATCACTCCCCGCCCGGAACAGTTTGGTTTTCGAGCGGCCCACTCGACAACCCTCCAGCTCACAAGAGTACTGCACCACATGGCGGTAGGCCTGAACAAGAAGGAGTTCACCGTCGCAGTACTCTTAGACATGGAAAAGGCCTTCGACAGAGTATGGCATGAGGGGCTGCTATACAAACTGTCGACATCCCCAGCTCCAAGGCGACTCATCAGAGTTGTGGCCTCCTTCCTCCTGGACCGCCGCTTCAAGGTGGTGGTGGAAGACGCCATCTCCGAAGAGCGCCCCATAAGAGCTGGAGTCCCACAAGGAAGCTGCCTTTCACCAGCCTGCTATTCCCGATACACCGACGACATCCCTCTCGGAGCGGGAACTGAGCTCGCTCTCTTCGCTGACGACGCCGCCTACTACGTCTCATCGTACAAGGCGACCCATGCGGCAGTGAAGATGCAGCGCACGCTCAACCTGCTCCCAGAATGGCTGGCTAAGTGGCGCCTGTCGGTGAACGTCGGGAAGACGCAGGCCCTACTCACCAAACGAGGGAAGCACCAGCCACCACCGCTGAAGCTACAGGGGGTTGAAGTCCCCTGGCTCCAAACGGTGAAGTACCTCGGAGTCACCATCGACCGCGGGTTAACGATGAAGAGTCACGTGGACAACGTAGTCGCCCAGGTGAAAGTAGCTAGAGCAAAACTCCGCCCGCTACTTTCATCCAGTCTCCCTCTGCGAACAAAGCTCGGGATCTACAAAACCTACCTCAGATCCCGCCTCACATACGCAGCGCCGGCGTGGTACGCCCTAATCTCGGAGTCCAACAAGAAGAGGCTCCGAGCCCAAGAGAACCTGGCTCTGCGCTACATAGTCGGCGCGCCTCGCTATGTGAGGAACGCTACTATCGCGAGGGACCTCAACTTTGAAAACCTGGACGATTTCGTCCGACGACTGGCGGCTGGGATGTTCGACCGTGCGGAACACAACCTGTTCCAGCACATTCGTGACCTGGCACCGCACCATGCGCGCCCACCCGACCGCCATCGCCTGCCACGTGACCTCGTCGCAGACCCTGCGGCGTAACTCCTCACCACAGGACCACACGAACCCACCACCACTACCACAGAGTGCCCCTCCAGGCACCAACACCGATGACCTGCCCATAGTGATGGGCAGCGGTAAAGACCTCAGGCAGGGGGCCACAGCCCCGAAACTGAGTCCCCACGCCCCCACCAGGGGAGTGTGAGAAGACCTTCGTGATGATGATATAGGGTTATAGTTACACTACACAAGGCGTGCGTGAAGGTAACTGCCACCTGCGCAGGCTGCCCCTGTGCGTGTGCTGAAAAAGATAGTGCGCACTCCCCTTTTTTGCCCCTTTCTGCCTTTTTCGTAGAATCACCGAGAATTGTGACGTCATCTGTAACTAACTTCTGGGCTGCATTCAGTTTGACCGGCGGACGATGCGACGCCCGCCTATCACTGACAGCAGGATAGCTATCATATATTAAATCAACGCGTGCAAAAGAGATGGCATGTTATGCTGGCATCACCCGATGATCAATTTAAACGAAGCCCTATACTGGCCCAAACTGCTCTTGTCCCTTTATTTGAACTTGGAGGTTGAAAATGATGAATCAAGAGATTGATTACACTTTCCAATAACATTATAGGTCAATCTGCCAGAGTCGTGCCGGTAATTCGTCTTTAGTTGATAGCTTTGATTATATTTAAATTAAATTCAGCTGGAGTTCAGTCAGTGGGACGCCGGACTCTCAATCTTGAGACCAGCCCCCTGATTCTGTATCGTAAACTCAGTTGCCAAACCAAGTGGCTATCGTCTAAAACATACATATCCGCTTATCTAAGGATAAGTTTGCACTTCAAATGACTTCACAATTCGTAAATAGTTCAATACCCATTAAAGGTTATTTTGGAAGTTCATTTTTTATCTGTTTTTGGTGAATAGCAACTATAGCTAGCAACCGAAACTGAGTTACATAATAGCCCCGCCGGTTCGAACTTGCCGGTCGCGCATGTACCAATGAGATTTTTGGAATTTACTTCACTTCCTGACGGTGAAGGAAAATACTGCACGCCTTGAAAAGCGTGTGTTGACTGTAATTGGTTGTATTTGTATATTTAGTATAAGTTGTACTTTCTTATAATCATTTCATATACAACGAGGTGCCATTCCCCTTCTCCCGAAAACGTCCAAGAATTGAATTCAGGTGCATTTTTAAACAGCACAAGTATATCCTTTAATAGCAACACATTTTTCATGCTACCCAAGTATTATTGTCCCACGTTTGGATTGGGAATGAGGTATGATCGTCAACTTTACGCGAATGTATGAAATGACAGTTACCAAAGGTAGGATGTGCAAAAATACGTACAAATTTTTCAGTACTGCAAAATTATAATGTCAAGAAAATGTAACATTTCACCAAAATAATATTTCGTGGAATTAAAATAAAATGATATTCTTTAAAAGAAATTGTCTGCTTGCAATTTGTTTTGATGATCAATCACTAATGGGTTCACCAACTTCATCATCAATCCCAAATAGTGACAGATTTGTCAAATAAAATTTAAACAGTTCATTTATAAAACAATTGAAAATATATTCAGCAAACAGTTCAGACAACTAAATCAGCCATCATTTAATTTTTTGGAGAAGCAATATTATTGATCAATAAACTTTTATAAACATCAATAAGTACATAAAACGCAAAAATTTGATAATTATTTTACTTGGTGGTCTTAAGTACCTAAGTGATCAATTCATTTGTACTATTATGCAAGCGGTACTTTTGAATCACAACCCAATCGTGGAACAAAAATACACAATCTGTTACAATCACGAAGTACACACATTCTAGTGGCATCAATTATAAACTACGGCTTCGCAAACGCAAACCTAAGGGCCTTTAATAAATGGAAGATATCGCATTCTATGGGGGTGAAAGTATAAATTAGAAGCAAAAATATAAATAAATAGATATAATTAATAAATAGAAGGTAACTTTAGGGCTCTATTGTAGTTCACCCCAATGTTGGATGTCCACGCCTGTTTTATGTTAGGTACATATAGATTTTGGAGAGTGAAAAATAGGTTTGGATAACTTATTTAACCAAAGTTGATTCAATAGATTTTTTTTTGATCAATTATAAATTATCCAATCCTATTTTTAAATGATAATGAATTTTATTTATGCAGCATATTATACGTCAATATAGATCCTTTTATGAGGTAGGTATTTAAATGTGCTATGATCGTTTTCAAAAATTCCTGATCTCTATTCAAAGAGTAGAAACTTCCACTTAATTCGAAATCAAGAAGTCCAAAGTCAAGGACCTAGATAAATCTAGTATTTTAGAAACACGTGCACTAAAACTCTTAAAAAAGGTTAGAAAAGTTCACGTTGTAAATATTCATTTCCAGTTCCGTCTATGGATTGACACAAACGTATTTATATACCTACAAATAATAATAAATTCGTGGCTGAACATTGAATATTTTTGCGAAATTTTATATATTGGCCTTAGTATTGTACTGAGGCCAAAACAACATTTTTTGGTAAGTTGGCCTGGGTCACTACATAACACTAAGATGATAATAAAGAAAGCAGCATCCAAAGGTTACTGGAGTATAATGGTACAGGCCAAAATAGCCTTCAAAAACAAGAATGAAATAAAATAAAATAGTCATAAAATATGCTTACTGGAATGCGTTGATATTGCCACCTTTTCTCGTGTAGCAAATATTAGATTTAGAGCTGCCATAACCTAAAACTTTTCATTACAAAATAGGCTTTAACGCAGATGGATAAAAGTTAAATAAGCTTGTATTATTTTAGGTTTTTCAACTCTAAATTTAAGGTTTGCTGCACGAGAATAGGTCACATTGTGCAGGGCCGGGATGTGTGGATTTATTTGAGAGGCATTTGCCCAGCGAGTTATTAAGGCCTTACCCCGGGTGCAATTTTGAACTTCAGTATGTTGTCAGAAAGTCTATATTAGAACGCTCGCTTCGCGCGTTGCCGGCACGCAAAATCGGTGAATTTTCGAGGTTTTTCTGTATTTTACGAAAAAGTATTTGATGTAGGAGTTTTTTCACTTGACATCGGAAAATAAACCATGTTTTCTTGTTATAGCAGTAATTTCAGATATAAAACTCAAGTCGTTTAGACATAAAACGAAATAATAACTTAAAAAGGAATCATTTTCAAAAATAAAATACATCGAGCGAAATGTTTCCAATTAGGTAAGCGACCTGACAACGGAAAGAAAAAGGTCGGAAAAAACACGTGTTCAAGTTTTACATTGATCAGATAAGTAGTTGACTCAGCATATTAAAACAAAAACCATTGAAAGACCCAATACAAGCCCTTAAATTGATTCAAACCACGATCTTGCCTGATATCTGTTGTTTCAGCGATAAAGAGACTCAACAGATTAAATAGATTACAACTTGAATCTTTGAATCTACATGTAATAATTCCTGCTAGGTTCTTTCTTTATCTACTACACTGTAAGTATGGTCTTTATTTGTAGATGGAATCCTAAAACAATCTCACAGCATCGTTTAATAATAGTGCCGAAATATTTGGTCGTCAGAGCGAGCGTGGACGGGTGTATGAACCGGCTAGATAAGATTTTGTTGTATTAGCAAATTCATTCCGTTATAACTAGTTTCACATAACCCACTTGTCTTTTAACCTAGTAACTCTTTTCTGATTTAATAAAGAAGGGGCAACCAACAAAGAAAGGTCATAAATGGTTTTTCTTCTTTTTTCGGCCGGTTTCGGTTACATTTACACGTGTTGGCACTTGAAATTATAATTTCTTGCAGTGACTGCTCCTACAATTTTTATTATGCTTCTTCAGAAAAATTTAAATAAATGTATATGTACTGTTTTTTTGTTGCGATATAATACTAAACCCACCGATACCTTATACACTGTATTTTAAAAATTTCCTCCTGACCGCTTGTCGAGTTCACGAAGGTCCTAGAATTCAAAGTGAAAAAAAATTAACAGATGATAGAGTATCCCTAATATACCACATACCACCGAAAAATTTTTTGTGCGTACTTTTTTACCTTTCCATAGAAATTTTGTCAGCTGATCGAACCATTTTGTACTGGGAAGAGAAAAAAAAATTTGGGCAAAAAATTTTTTCTTCTTCTGGAATTCGATCAGATAAAGATACACGATCTACCCTAGAATTATTTTCACTTATTACTGTAGGACCTTATATATTGATGGTGACTGATGCCAGACCCAGGATAGGGCCCGAAATATATGAGGATTTTCAGTCACTATTTTCTTAACTTATGCGATATTAACTTCAGTTGCAGATGTTGATGGTCCACCAGAGCAAGGCAAATCTTCTATCACATCTCGACCGCTTTTGAACGCTTTGTTTTTATAAGTATAAATACGTGATTTGACAAAGTCAATTCACCGTAATATAAGCCTTCCTCCTGTTACATTTTCAGTGACTCCGAACACGAAATTCCATTGGTGATGCAAAATTTAAGACAAACTCTTTGTTCGACGTTTGTGTCCATTAAGAAATTTGCAATACACTCAAGAATGATGTAATTAAAAACAGCACTGTATTTTTTCTAAATAACAGATGCAACTCAAACTCCGCGCCAAAATGGAAAACAGTTGTGCTAATCGAACAACAACAAAAAATTGAATTTGGAACCATAGACAAATCATCCATTCCCGATACTTTTTTGACTGAATGTATATAAGGTGACTTTCATTTATGTAGCCAAATTCATGCTGGAGACTTGGTAAGTGGTCAGGACTAAGGTTCCATGACCCTGTTTGGGAAATACGAAAAATATTTTTTGTGCCTCTCTCTATGCTTGTTCAAGAACAACCCTGAGTAACTTACAACCGTAAGTATAGGAAAGAAGTCTACATTTTATTTTGCTATTGCTTTCAAATGAATCGTGATTGGCTAGAAATGACATTCACGATACATTTGAAAGCAATACTTGTTAAAATTAGACAATAAAGCCCTGGATCCACAGATGTCTTTACGTAATTCCATCTCCTAATAACACCAAATGATTTACACAAACAACGTTGGTTCATCGACCCTTGGAGAGAGCCTCCTAGAGTTTCGAGACACGTAGACTTTTATCTTCAAGATGATGGAAAGTGATTTTTCCCTTTGTCTTAGTTTTCTCCTCGTTCGCTTATCTTCTGAGTTTCCTTTTGCTCAGAGATTATGTGTCTGACCATAAACTTACAAAAGAAGGCGGACGAAGTTGCCGCTAATAAACAACTGAAGCGTAGCAATAGCGGCAGTTTATAAGTGTGTGTGTCCGCTTACTATGGAAAATAGACTCATTAGGATGTGAATGTGTGCGTGCCGGGCTCATGCGTACACGCGAGTTGGCTTACTATGGGTGCTTTCCGCCTTTTTTTGTACATCCATTATGTTTTTGACTATACATGTATAAGGTGATATTTATTTATACAGCTAAATTTATACTGTAGGCTTGGTAAGTGATCAGTATGCCGGATAGATACAATTTTTTAAAATTTCGCAGAATACAATACTGATCTCCCATAGTAGTTGACTCGGGGCTATGCTTGCGTTTGGACTTTGGAGTTAAAGGGTAAATAGTAATTTTCGAATTTCCCAAAAAGGTTCACCGAGCCTTGATATAACCCTTGCGGATAAAGAAACCATTTATAAATAGCGACCGGTCTCATGCTATCTCGCTCACATCGTCGCTCTGTCTATACTCGCACAGCATGGTACTAAGTACAAAAAAATAATCAGTTTGGGTCCGTGACTGAAAACTGTACCTATATAATAATAATAAAAATATTACTTTTAAAGCAAAGAAAGGCCGCCCGTTTAAAAAATAAATAAAGGAAATAAAATGATATAGCAGTTCTAGTATGTAGCAGTTCTAACTCTACTTATTTCTAAGTTATGGCACTGTTAAAAAGGATGATGGCTCAGCGTTTGTTCCTATACCGAGGGTATAGGGAACGCTATTATTCTGCCACCACCATTGACTTTTAAATTTTAATATTAACTTAATCTAAACAATCTAATTAAAAAAATCAGCAGTAAATAAATGTTTACAAAGCAGACACGTAACTTTATTAATATTTTTTTATTTATTATTTATTGGCTCATAAAGCTTCAATAGTGGCTCAACAGCTGGAAACAGACTTAGCCAGCGCGTCTTCGAATGATAGAGCTGTTTGTATTCGATATCAGCTGAGATACAGAATTCTCTAAGAGATTCGATTTGGACAGTATAAGAAGCAATAAAACGATGAAATCTTAGTATTATAGACTCGGCATCCAGTGGTGCACTGCGTTGTCAATGATGAACGCAGAGCAACCAGTAACAACTATACTGTGGTTCAGTGGCGTGCTGGAAATATAATGAGAAGGTCAAGTTTGACAATAAAAAAAATATGAAAAAATTTAAATGTCACTTTGAAAAATCATTATTTGTATAACGCCAGGGTAGGCACTGCCTATCCTAGCTAAAGTACATGACTTCACACAAAAAAAATCAAGTTATTTTTTTTTTTTCATGTTATTTATTTTTATCGTCAAACTGGACCTTCTCATTGCTTTTCTAGCGAAAAGTTCTAAGCACGCCACTGCTGTGGTTTGAAACCCGGGCAGTATGCGAAACCCCGCCCGGGACGCTCCCCTGACTGACCCCCTCCAATCTAGGACAAATCCAACCCTATTCCCAAGACGTCATACCGTTGTCGTGAAGGGGGCGACAAGCCACGTGCAAAGGCTTCTACCAGTTGAAGTGAAAGGGTTTGTCAGTAAGCTGTTATTGATCGAACTGCGCAGGCGCCAGGTGTACTTGCAAGTAATAATCAGTTTGTATCTCACATAACGCCACGCGGGAAGTCTTCTTTCTTGATCGTATCTTTACGATCAAATAAATAAGCAGATACCTCCTTTTGTTATTACAATAAATCCGTGTGATCAAATGAGCAATTTAAATATAAGGTGACTTTGGTTGATGTAGCGAAATTCATACTGGAGAATCGGTAACGTAACCAAGGTTCTATTACCGTTTCTGTGAAATACGCAAAATAATATTTAGACTTCCTATATAAATAAGTCGAGGTTGTTTTTTTTCAGTATGTTTTTAGTTATACCAATCTAATTCATCAGTAATGAATATTATCAATAAATGTATGTCTATGTATATGTTTATGATGGAAAATTGGAAACCGAAAAGTAATAATACAAAACAAATGTATTTGTCTTGGAATTGTTAAGGTTACAGAATTTTGAACTCAGAGAAGGAAAATACCAAGGTATTAATTCTGAGCATACCTTATTATGAGTCAAAATTATGCATTTGATGCAAATCTAAAAACGAAAATTATACGGAGGACACGATGGAATCTTCGAAATTAGGATTATGGAAAGTGATTTTACTTTTTTCTTGGTTTCTCCTGTGCTTATCTCAACGCGGTCAGGAGTCCAAGCAGTTTGAACGGCATTAATTCTACGTTGCATTATGCATGGGAGCTGAATGTGGTGTGTTAACATTTTGACAATACGGTATATTAAAGTATATGAGGAGTGTTAGGGGAATACAACCCCCTCTTCGGTATTAAAGTCTAAATTTAAGTGAGTGAAATTTCATGTTTAGTTTAAAGTGGACAAATTTCAAGTGCTTTTGTTGATAATGCCAAATTCACACTGGAGACTCTATAAGTGGTCAGGAACAAGGTTCAATGACCTTATTTGCGAAATATGAAAAATATTTTTTGTACCTGTATACTTTTTCAAGAACAACCTCGACTTATTTAGTATACCGGGTGTAAAAGCAAAGGCAAGAATCCTTTAAGGGCGTGTTAGTATGATCGGTAAAGATATTATTTTAAATACTGGGATCTCTAAATAAAGTACCAGTACCTCACAATACACGTAATACGATCTTCTTTACTCAAAATACACTAATCGCGTGGACACCTTCACGGTCGCTGGCCACTCGGATGAGGGGTGCGGGTTGCGGGGTGCAATTAGGTGTGTGGGGAGGCCGGTGAGCTGCGTAGCCATAGCTTAGAAAAATGATGGAATTTTTGGTGAAAATTCAAGGTGTATTTTTTTTTCTCGTAATGACATCAGAATCGTGTATATTTTCATACCCTAAAGGAATTCTTGACTTTGCATTTACAGGTATACATATACTAAATTAAATTACCCGACCAAATTCATACTGAACACTCGGTTAGTGATCAGAAACAAGCTTCAATTACCTTTTTGGTGAAATTCGAAAAATATTTTTCTTGCTTCTTTCTTTACTGCCTAGACTAGGAATTGTACTTACGCTAGGCCAATCATTCAATTCTGCATTATCATGCAGAACTACAAAAGCTGCCAACCATGTGCAAGGTTACTGAACCAAAGCACACAACAGAGCACTGTATCAAGCGCTATCGAGCTCGATATGGTCCTTCATGTTAGAGGTGCTGGACCTATAGCGAAATGCTTATTAGTTATTACACTGAATTTACCTTGAACCTTAAACAAAAATTGTCTTGAAAAGGTAAATATGTTGACGACAAAGTCAACGAGTAAATTTATTTGAGGACCCTGTCATTAGGCAAACCCAAATTCAATCCCAGCAAATAAGCTAAGCTTCCGAGGGAATATACCTACAGAAATATAATCTAATCAAAACTCGGAACACACTCACGCCACTCAAAACTTTGACTCCGCAAATCACGCAATTCGTCGCGTACCTACAACAACGCGGCGAAGTTATTAAAAGTTTAATTAAGAACGAATGAAAACTGTGTAACTTCACAAGCGCAAGTCATTGAACAATTTTATGCCGTATAATGTGTGAGGTAAGAGCAGAAATCCGGCAACATTTCTTATTGACGATGTTGATTGTACTAGGGATACCACTTCGAAATATAAGAAATACTGTCAAAAAGCCGGACAATTCAAAAAAAGTCGGGATATTTTAGTCTCAAAATAAAGTAATAAATCCCACGCGCAGCTTATGACTATACAAGGTGACTTAGTTTTATAGCCAAATTCATACTGGAGACTCGGTAAGTGGGCAGGACCAAAGTTCAATTACTTACCCTTGTTGAAATACGCAAAATGAAATGTACACTTCCTATACTAATCGAGTCGAGGTTGTTCTTGAACAAGTATAGAAGCACAAAAGTAATTTTTCGTATTTCGCAAACAGGGTCATTGAACCTCGGTCCTGACCACTAACCGAGTCTCCAGTGTGAATTTGGCTGCATAAACGAAAGTCACCTTAATGTATATAAGGATAGCTTACAGCCTATAGTTGAGATGAGCCATGAGACTGATTAAATAATTGAAATATTTGTATGTTAAGCTTGGTTTTTATTAGTTTAATAAAGATTGAAGACTGATTAATACTTAATATTATATTTTCAATTAATTTTACGCGAAAATGCAACGGTCATTTACGAATTCGTCGATTTCCATCGAATTCAAAAATTAAAATAAATTAAAAAGCCGGTCAAAGTCTGGACGGATAGGTAGCTGAAAGTCCGGATATGCTTAGGCAAATCCAAACAGATGGTAACCCTAATTGTACCAAGTTACTCAGAAAGCTTTTACTCTAATGATTCCCATTTTAAATTGAAATTAAAGGGCGAGAAAAAACACATGAAAGGACCAGAGAAAGAGGTCGGCGCGGTTCAGTTTAATTATAATTTTCTAAACAAACATTAAGAAATACGGTTTATTTAAATTCGGAATTACCAAAAGACAAAATGAGAAACGATTTGTTTGTACTTCGCAGATACTTTGTGAAAATAAGTCGCCTCGAATGTACAAAGCAAAAACATAATTAATACTATGCATGGTCTGAAAGGGAAACCTATGTACAATTGGTTTAGTAATTCCGCTGCGTTTCAAAATACTTGCAACGCGATTTTTTTGTGGTTTATAAACGATAACTGGTTATAGTACTCATTCAGACAAAAAATGTATATGAAGCTATGACTGAAATCGGTTTGTGCTTTGTGTAAAACCACTTCTAAATCATTCCGAACTCTTCATCAGTTATACGAATCCGCAGAATCTAGAGTCGCGAATCTAAACTACCGCGCGCGCAGGGCATTCAAATCAAATGTCGTACTACTCATACATGCAACGCTTCGAGCGCTCGAAATTTAGACAGCTTGAAAGCCAATCTCAGACAGCGATTAGTATGCAGCGCTAAAGCAGCAGGGGTCGGTGGGTTGTGTTATTGTGACAAGTGTGCGGTAAGCTGATCACGTGCGCGAGGGCACACTTTCTTAGCATTCTTCTGATAAGTGAACGCTGACGCTGAACGGCTTTGAAATCTTTGTTCTCATCCTTCTCTACAGTCAGTCTTCTCAGTGTAATCGTGATCATGAATACATGCGAAAGCTCGTTGTCTATCTGAAATAAATTAAACAAAAATTAGAAAACTGTATTCTTACCAACAAATATGAATTCTTCTACATTCACGTTTGTCTCCCAAAGAGGTAGGCAGAGACCATAGATTTCCATCCGCTAAAGTCCTGTCACATCTTGTACACTTCTTCTATATGTATCAATATAGTCATACAAACCTAATCTGCTCTTAACTTGGCTCTTCTTTAGTATGTCGCTTATTTTGCTGACATTAGTACTTCTTGAGTGGCCCGGTCGAAATTTTACGTGCTCTTGCGCATATTTATATATATATCTATATACCCAAAACCCCGAAGCATTCCTTTTCCTATACTAGTCACTACATCTTCTTTAAAGCCACAATGAAAACAGTATTCTTATTTTCCGAGAAAACAGATAGTTGTGTAAAATTATTTCTTGTTGTTTTTAGCTCTGGGAAGATTTTAAAAACAACACGTGTTCTGCAGATCTAATCGCTTGATATTTATAGCTACATAATAATAGAAACGAAATCATAAACCATAGTAGAAATTCTATTAATCATAAATACATTAAGAAAGCTTCTTACATCCTAAACATTCTCATATTTTTTTTATTTAAACTATTCAAATAGAAGTGTACATGCATCCGGGCTGCTACTGCAAAGCATCAATCCATGTCAGGGGATCACCAGCTTATACTGAGCCCCTATCCCTCCTCATTCTAAAGAAGTCGAGGTTGGAGACGAATCTGCAGCAAGGTTGAGAGGGCAAGTTATATTGGGCGATATGGTGGTCATCCATCTAGTCTTAACAACTAAGTTGTAGGATCTACGACCGTTTTATTTGCCTTTGTACCTTTTATTAAAGTAGATATGAATTTCTTTGAAGGAAGTAGAGATTTCATAAAGTAAGATAATAATTTGACTAGAGAAAGCTTTTCTGCTTGGTCCAACTTTTCAAAATTGTAACCAAATCATAATAAAAATTCCTTTAACACCCAAAAACTAGCTCCCAGTTTACAGCTGTATACTCGTGTAGACATAAAACGGTTCCGTGACTAATTGGTTGACAGACAACACACAGCCTAAGCCGCTGGAGACGAAAACATGAAATTTAGAACATAGGTTGGAAAGATGCAATGAGAAAGGGTTTTCAAAAAGACAAAGAAAGGACGCTTAAAATAAGGTTAGTGCTGTCAAAGAAGTTAAGTCTTACGACACCGAATCGACACCATTGTATACGTTTCTGGTGGTGTTTAAATCCCAAATCCAGTGGATGAAGTTACGGGTGCAAGGTTGCCAACTCGATACCATGGGTTTGTGCTAAATGACATCTCAAATAGTGCTAGATTGACATGGTTAGTGCTATCAAAGAAGTTAAGTCGTACGACACCGAATCGACACCATTGTATACGTTGCTGGTGGTGTTTAAATCCCAAATCCAGTGGATGAAGTCACGGGTGCAAGGTTGCCAACTCGATACTATGGGTTTGTGCTAAATGACATCTCAAATAGTCTAGATTGACATGGATTTCCAAAAATAGTGTTAAATATATTGGTCATGAAATGAAATTGTTCATTAAATAAAATTATTTACTAAGGCGAGGAATTAATAAACTTTTAATTTCATATCGGCGCCTTAGGGGAGTGGAGTGAGGGGGACTTACTCCATACAAATATGCGCTCACGAACTAGCTTATGGCGTTAGGTCGTATGCGGCAAAATAGTATTTTTCATTTAAAATGACAACTATAAGTAATTTAATAAATCCAATCGGCCATATTGAAGTGTATTTGTAGACTAATTTAAATAAAAAACTTCGAGGCTTCATTCGCTCCCGTTTGTCAGTAAAATAGAAATCTCTGTTTTTAAGAGGTTTTCTAAATATTTTTTTCTCCGGTATGAAAATTAATCAATCAACTAAATCTTCGGGCAAAATGATGTCAATGAAATGCTTAATCTAGTATATAAATTGGTAATTACATATGTTTTTTTATTGCTGAGAAAAATTGAGATCCATGTCGCCAAAATTTCCAATGCGTCGTCGCCTTAACATGTCAATTAAGGCGTCATTTTAGCGGCTTTTTTGGCGCCTATATGTTGCTATGGTAACTATATCGTCGTTTTTATCACGTGTTTACGGTTCCTTACCCGTTTTGTTTGGTGGTACGGAACTCTTCGTGCGCGAGTCCGACTCGCATTTGGCCGATTTTTGAAATAACTTTTTTAAGTACAAAAAGTATTTTTCACGAGCCTGTTTGTTTAGCAAACTGTCTACCAGCTAGCTCATTACCTATTACTTCCATAATGGTATTTGTTCAGAAATTAAGACAAACGACGACCAAAGTCTCTCCGCACTCACTTAGAAAGTTTTTTGTTTGCTGGAGGCAGTTTTATTGGTGCTGCTCCTATGTAGAATTAGGAGTTGAAGTGAAAATCGAGTAATGGAATCTTACACTCTAAGGGTTCCGTATCATTACATTACATGAGTTTGTTATATAAACCGGAAAAGAAAACAAAAGCCTTATTATTAGAAGTGTAGCACGTATCCTCTAGAAATCAAAATAAGTTATCTTTTATTATTTTTGACCTTTAGGGATCAAGATTAATGTTTTTTTCCTATACGATATTAGTGTCTTTAAAGTTCAAGATCAACCGAAAATACCCTATCGGTTTTGTAAGTGATGAATCTGATGATTTGATGAATTGATCAATGAGTGAGTTTGAAATACGCGGTTTAAATTATTAGAACGTATATTTCTTTTACAATGAGTTTAAAGCCTGTTTTTCTTGTCTCTTCCGAATAACTTCGGGGGTGATTGAGAGTGAGGTGATGTCCACAAAAAAAAAAACAAATAAAAACACGACAAGTTTCAAAGTGTAAACTGTCAAAGAAAAGTCAACATTTGTTTTTTTTTACGTCACAATGTAATAGGTGAGCCTTATTGCCGTACTTTACTTATACTACACGCTTTTTAGGGCCTGCCAGTTTATCTCACAGTGGTTTCCTTCACCTTTCGGCAAACGGTAAGTATCCCCTGATCACTAATCTTTCCACCTGCCATGGTCATAATGACCGCTTTCAAATTACGGCTGCATCGCGCGCTCATATTATGACCGCTGCCCATTCAGAGGACAAATACAATGCACATAAAATTCGAAAAGCTCATTGGTGCACACTTTACCGATACGATTCGAACCTGGGTCTTGAAATACACTGATTATATAATATGGATTGGGATTCAAAAGTACCGTTTGCATAATAGTACAAATGAGATGATTACTTAGGTACTTAAGCCCATCAAGTAAAATAATAATGAAAATTTTGCGGTTTATGTACTTACTGATGTTTATAAAAGTTTATTGATCAGTAATATTGCTTCTCCAAAATTTAATTTTATTTTTATTTATTTTTCAATCCGATATCATCTAAATATGAAATAATCGCTGATTTAGTTGTCTGAACTGTTCTCTGAATCTATTTAATGTTATATAAATTAAATCTTAAAATTTTATATTTGACAAATCTCTCACTATTTGGTATTGATGATGAAGTTGATGAACCCATGAGTGATTGATTATCAAAATAAAATGGCGAGCTTACAGTTTTTTAAGAATATAATTTTTTTGAAATATTATTTTGGTTAAATGTTAAATTTTCTCTACATCATAATTTCGCAGTACTGAAAAAGTTTTTACGTATTTTTGCACATCCTGATTTTGATAACTGTCATTTCATACATTCGCGTAAAGTTGACGATCGCACCTCATTCCCAATCCAATCGTGGAACAAATAATACCTACAGGTAAATGTTACTTTTAAATTCGCATTGTCTGAAAAGTTTTTTTAATGTAAGTTTTACCAGTTTAAGCAGTAGGGCATGTTTTAATTTTCTAAAATTTAGTTTTATGTGTCAACAACAATATTGCAATATATTTAGAGCTGAGCCAATACAACAGTGAACATTCAACATACTTATAACATTTACAAATCACTACATTACACAAAAATATTAAAACAAGGCAAATAAAATTTAATAAAAACTCAATATAATACACATATATTATGATTTTGATTTATACCGTCAATATTTCAAACTTGGTATTAGACAAGATTCAAATGCTATTTTATAAGCTAAAATATTTACTGAAGTCTTCTCCATATCTAAGCCGCCAGTATAACTTTGGTCGTAGAGGTACTATCGGAGATATTTTGCCTCTACTACGAACGTTATATAGTGGGACATACTTGTTTTTATACTTACGAGTAAAGTATAGTATTGCTTATTTTGTTCCATCGAATAATTTTACATTGAATCGTTTAATTTAAATAACTCCACGCGACCCCCTCCCAGCTTTGTTCGGGATAGAATTATTATCATAAATGTTTTGTGTTAAAACGTCCGTTTTTTATTTGAAATAATTGCAAATTAAGTAATACATTTTATTTTAATAAGTATTTAACAATTCTGTGTCAGTGTTAATGGTTTAGTCAGCATTAAATCGGGTTTTTGATGACCAGAGTTGCAATTGTGTAAGCCAATCGTATTCAAATTCGATTGTCATATGGCTATTCAGCTAAGTAAATAAGCCTGTTTGACAATGGAAATCGTACTTTTGTGGTTGTCAACAACAAAACAAGACAAATATTCATTTGACAGCCAAAAATATACGAAGAACAATTGTCAAACGGGCTAATTTGCTTAGCCGAATAGCCATATGACAATCAATTTGAATACCATTAGCTTAGACAATTGTACCTCTGATTATGAACAGTCGATTGCTCCTTTTCTTTACGCCAAATGTGAAAATGTTATGCATAAAAATCACCCTGGTAAAAAGTGATGGCCAAAACCGCATTGAAATCCATTCAGAAATTTAGAAGTTACAAGCGAATACACAGACAAACACGGTTTGCGACTTCCTTTTTACTGTTTATTAAAAATTACCATATCATAGAACTGACTATCTTATGATCTGATCGGCTATATCACAAAATCCTTTAAAACTAAAAGAGTCACCTCGCTTGGCTCCGCTTCGCTCTGC
This sequence comes from Ypsolopha scabrella, assembly GCA_910592155.1. Taxonomy (NCBI): domain Eukaryota; kingdom Metazoa; phylum Arthropoda; class Insecta; order Lepidoptera; family Ypsolophidae; genus Ypsolopha; species Ypsolopha scabrella. The sequence continues at coordinate 6,735,727 of OU342968.1, read as the reverse complement.
TCCCGATCACCAGCTGTCTAACACGCTCCTCTTCGATTTGCTCGTCTTCACACCTAATTTTTACTTTTTGTCGTCCAACTATTGTAAATTTCATGCGAATATTTAATATTGATCAATTTTGCGATAACCCCACGACACTTAGACAACGATATTTATTTTCCTGTTGTTCGCACTCTTCTTTATTAATACTTATAGATATAGTAATGATTAAATCAAATAATCTCCCTATCCATCACCGTCAGTTCTATAACCATTAAGAAATTCAGACAATGCTACAAGAGCCTCGAGAGTCCCTTGAAGAAATATTAATTTCTCAAAGTGACTTTGAAGACGTTCTGTAACGAGAACTAGTAAATCATACCCTAATAGGGTACTACACTCCAAGTCCACATGATGACCTCCCCCCCCCGGCCCCGGTAATTTCAAAGGACGTAATATGTGGACGGCCCCTTAGAATTATTTTCACGTAGGACCTTATATAATTTCTCATCAGTGTTACCATCCAGTTATTAATTGGTTTTTTCTTTATTGGTTTATCTCATAAGTTCTAGAAAATTCCACAGACTCATTTTTTACCCTTATTACAATGGTCATAACTTACTTTCTCATAAGAGTGATAATGGGTCATTGGAACTTTCCTAGACAGTACACAGAACCACAGGAGAAATAATAGTACTAACAGAACCTTACTGTTCCAAATGCAAATTAAAACATGGGGTCAATTCAGTTCGTACGTTTAAATAAATTATTTACAATCGAAAAAATAACAAACCACTACCAACTAAGGTGACAAATGATATTCATAATCATATCAATTATATTACGTTTTGGAAAGCAGCCTTGTTCAAACAGTTATTACGTTATTATAAGCAATTTTTGGCTGTAATCTGTTGTATATACCTTGAAATAAAATAAAATAAAATAAAAAATAAAATAAAATAAAATAAATGAAACATGTTAAAAAACTGATTACTTCTTAACATGAATGATAACGGAAAACATTAGCATAAAAAATACATTTGGCTGACATGTTTTTGGTACACAGTAACCATCGGTTAGCAAAGTATCTCTAACGACATGCCAGTGATCAAACTAGAAAATGATGTAGTTTCGGAACAGTTTTCTAAAGAGAAAGTAAAATTAAAAGATTTTATTGCGAATATCCTATAAAGAACTGGTTTGATATCTGTAATGAGTTCGCAGTTTTATCATACCTAGCGGTGGTGATTACTATTTTTATTTTTTAATAATAGTTTTTAAATAAACGCTCGCTATAATTCAGACGCGAAGATTTGATGCGAAAATATTCTTGAGAAAATTGTTCCGCGGAATTTATTACTATGTCTCAAAGTATGATTCATATTTGAAGTGATGTTCCGCCACTCCTATTTCTTGTACGAACGTGACAAATCACATAGCTTTTGGCTATAATTACATTGATTGCTATCGATTACTCTTTCTAAGTACGTACAGTAACCACCGTCACGGTAAACCATGGCATTTCTCACTGAAATCGTACAAAGGGTAAACCGCAACGCGTGGCCGTTTGTAAATACATACAACCTAAAGTTATTATTTTCTTTTGAAGTATTTGATGAAAATATGTTCACAGAATAGGGAGGACCTTCACCCAGGCGGACCAATGACCTAGAAAAGGTGATTGATTTTAGCTGGATGAGGTTGGCCACAGATCGAGTGTTGGGTGCCCTGCCTAAATAAGAGGCTAACGTACAGCATTTGTCATTTATCAGGCTATTAATATGGAGCTTTTAGGCTTTTGTGGGATAGTACCCACGAAAAATACCTTTGTACGCATAAAAGGTACATAATACTCAACTCTGCTGTGATAGCGCGTGAAGCAATACACCCCTTTTACTTCTTCTGAATTCATCTATTTAATCATATAAGTTCTTTAAATCACAATATTTTCATCCCTCCTTTCCATTGTCCAAACCGTTGAAGCATTCCTTTTTAGGGTCCCGTACCCAAAGGGTAACCAACGGGACCCTATTACTAAGACTCCGCTGTCCGTCTGTCTTTCCGTCTGTCACCAGGCTGTATCTCATGAAACGTAATAGTTAGACAGTTGAAATTTTCACAGAATAAATTAAATATTAAAGGGGGCTCTCATATAACAGACATGATATTTTTGCCATTTTTGTAAATAATGGTACGGAACCCTTCGTGTGTGAGTATGACTCGCCCTTGGCTGGTTTTCTATTGTAGCCACCACATCTTTCAGACTTTATGAATTTAACAGAGTTACTGTTAAATACGACACTGTTAAACGCTGCGACCTAGGATCAAGATTTCTAGTTAGCCTATGTTTCACAAATATACCGAGTGTAAATAGAGTGCGACCATTAAATGAAACCACATATTCTACCGACCCTACTGAACCACTTTTCCCAAGAGTCATACCCGTGGACACCCTTAGTTTGGGAAATAATCGAGTTCCAAACAAAAATGCGTGCACCTTAACGCACCGACATACGGGCGAGTTTAGAGAGAGCGTCGTCCGTGAAACCTCAAAATCAATCAAATCAAAATATTTATTTTTGCAAAATAGATACATAAAGTATACTTTCTACAAGTCAAAGTTAATTTTAACAATATTATATATCTTCAGAATATAAAAAAAATATATAATAATCCTCCAGCTGTTTGAGGTCAACGTTCTCTCTAACCTCGCCCGTATGTCAGTGCGTTAGGGTTCACGCGTTTTTGTTTGGAACTCAATTATTTCCTAAACTAAGGCTGTCCGCGGATATGACTCTCAGGAAAGGTGGTTCAGTAGGGTCAGTAGAATATGTGGTGTAATTTAATGGTAGCAGTCTATTTATACCCGGTATAATCGATAAAGACCTCACTTCACTCGACAAATCATCATTTGACTTCAAAATGGCCGAGAAATCGGCGCTTTCCTATTCAGGGCGCCTCATCGACTGATTCTTTGGTTTACTCCCAAATTCTGGCCCCATCGATGTCCTCTCCGACTACTAATCGTTGCGTACGTTTCACGAATGCGTAAATGCGGATAAATAAATAAAACAGGGAGCGAAACATCTGTGTCAGTGTGTTGAGTGTGTAGACTACACCCGACTTCCGTGAATGCCATGGACACACGAGTTAGCGTTTCTCATAAGCGTTTCTTTCTCTTTGGGGCATAGTGCTATTTGATGCTTAAATTTCAGTAAATTTTAGTCAGCCTTTCTCCCAACATTCCTACTTCAAAAATAGCATAATGTTTTAGCTCTAATTTCGTTATTAAGGTTACGCTATGCGTAAAAAATATGCAAAGAAGTTGTATTCTAATTTATGGAGAAGTTGAAACATACATGATTGTAGGAATTAAAACGAAGTTTTATTATTTCGTGATTTATTTACGAATGCCTGATGTTTTGCAAAAGAGCGCTGCAACTGCTAGATTTGTGACCTTCAGTTCTTACATTTTACTTCTATTAGTCCACTTCAGAGCGACAGGTACAGAAGTCAGCAGCCCGATCTGGTTTTATATTCCGCTTCAGTAGGCCTACCATGAGTTTGGGTCTCGATACACGTTAGCGACTGCGTAAAATATTTCGTGTTAGAAATTCTGGTTCCTCTCGTACGCCGCTAGAGGCGTTGTACAAATTCTAATATAATTATTTAACGCAGTCGCTAACGAGTATCGAGGCCTAAACCATAGTAAAAACAGAATAGTAGGACAATTCCCGCGCTTCGTGAGACTTAAATCTTAAATACCAACTGTTACAGGGTTGTCCCGTGGTTGTCCCTTACCCTTGGGTTTTTAGCGTAGGCGCAACTGCGGTGCGGAATGTGGAGCGCAGCCCCGACTTGTACCGGCATAACAGGCATAAATGTTTCCGTTGTGTGCGTGCTGTGGTTCGTGCATACTGGCAGACACACATATTGGCCGCGCTCGGTACCTTTATGTGACAGGCCAGGAGAAGCTAGACAGCGGATTGCAACCGCTAGACCTGTGGCAGTGCCGGTCCATACACTTTACGTCCATTCGTCTACCTCAGCGGTAAGGCCGCTCTCGTTTTTTCTTCGAAAACATTCAAGCGTGAAGTCCAAGACTTAATGTCAATTAATGTCTGTGATTAAACGGTGCGTTGATGTTGACGCTTATAGTCGTCTTTAAATGCTTTCGATATTAAATTATTTTGATATTTTTTAATATAAAATAAAATGTGAAAAATAACCGATGAAAATATTAAAGCCGTAGTTAATGTACTTGAGTCTATAGAGATGAATCATTTATTAAGAACCTCTTTTTTAAACACCGTAACTAGATCTACAGACCGACTCTTGACTTGACTTTGTTTCTATAGCATAAATAGGTCATGCAGAGATATGATAAACTGGTCAAGTGAATTATATGATTTGAATAAAAATTACAAACTTAACTGGTACGTAGAAAATTTATAAAACGAAATTGCAAAAGTAAGTTGATCTTTTATTCGGGTACGTAGTCCTAAACCTATATTAAAAATCGGTGTTTTCAGTGTTTGTTGTTTAAATATACTACATGGCATATAATATACGAAAATTTCAATTTTTTTAACTAGTTTAGTTTTTTAAATTGACCTGTGTATTTTTTTAATTAAACTTTTATTATTTGCTTCGTCATCGTCTCACGATTTAAATGAGGCTGCAGTATTTCCGAAGTTTTGTAAAAGTAAACCACACAAAACAGTCACACGCCCCACAGTAGGAAAGTAGGTAAAAATAGTATGTTTAATTTATTTCTGATAAATCAATATCATATTTTATTCATAATGTCGAATCCTGTCGGGACAGTTTTCACTAAAGAGTGAAATAGACGAGTTTTTTTTGTCTCGAGATCCATCCATCCATCAGCCTGTTTCGTCCACTGCTGGACATAGGCCTTTCCAGGATTTCGCCACTCTTGGCGGTCCTTATGGAAGAAATGCCCATACTCACACACGCTGGGCAGGTGGGTTGGTGAGCGCGGTGCCGAAACTCTTGCACCAGTGACGCCGCTGCCCGTCACCAGTCTATTTTATGTAAGATCCGGCAATTGGGGATGTATATACCGCCATCCATCGGTCCCAGGCAATGGTGGGCCGCCTGGTTTTGCCTGAGAGCTGTTCTCTTACTCTCCCCCGAATAACTTCGGGAGGGTTTGCGAGTAAGATGGTGGTACCTCCACAGTCGAGCCCGGCATCAGCTCTACCACCTATAATGTCCTATGTCTCGAGATAAGTGTTTTGAATGAACTCTTTAACTCCTGATATTTTCAATCTATACTAAGAATTAAGTAGTAAAGAAGTTGTGTCTGTGCATTATAATTTTGGCATCATTTTAAATTAATTGTGTTGTTGATATTGGTAAAATACACACCAATGTACCTCTGTATGTTCCGTTTTAACTCGAGACCTCCTCAACGGATTTGGATGTGGAATGGGTTATAAACTTATAACTTAACTTTTAATAAACTATAATCTTTTCTGGTTTGTAATGCACTCTAATATAATATTTAGAGTATTCAAAAGCGATGGATTTCGCAATAAAAACATAATCTTAGTTAATGAGAACTGTGAATTTCTTAACTGTCTGAAGCAACACATATTGTAGCGACGACAGAGCCATCTGTTCCTGAGAACAAAGCGTGAAGTCACATAACGCCCTCGTGTGCATTCAGTATGTGCATTACAAGCCGGTTAAGCTGGTCAGTAGCTCAGTCTGTAGCGCGCTTGTCTTGATAACAAGAGGTCGCAGGTTCGAATCCTGGCCAGAGAAATTTTTTCAAATTCTTGTCTTTACATTTGTTTCTAATTAATCTTTTCTGGTTTGTAATGCACTCTCATAATAATATTTAAACTTATAACTATTGTACTGGGGCCAAAACTACAATTTTAGAATTTTTGTTTGTCTATCTATATGTTTATTTATCTGTTCCGTTTTAAATCGAGCACCGCTCAACGGATTTGGATCCGGTTTTATCTATCATCATTATCGTAGCGACCCTGGTATGTTGAGATGTGTATAAAACCCAGTATAAATATACGTATTTAAAATAGGCACGATTATTAACGTTAGTATAGTACAGAACCCTCGGTATGTGAGTTCGACTCACACTTAGCCACTTTTTACATTATGTATACTATATATTATGTATTTGCTATTACGTGACGTGGCTGCAAGCATTATACTAAAATGTTTTCGTAACATTCACCGGTTGGATTAAACTTATAGGTGTCAATGTTAAAATAAAATACATGTTTTTAACCAAGTTCAAAAAAGGAGGAGTTTCTCAATTCGACTGTATTTTTTATTTATTTTTATTTTGGGTATGTTGCTCCATAACTCTCGCAAATCTTAACCGATTCGTATTTTTTTTTGTTTGTTTGGTATGGTTTGCTTCCAGGTAGGTCCTATTTTAGTTTGTTCGTGGTCAGATAATGGTCTTCAGAGATAGGCAGCAGAACCCTCAACGGATGACGGCATATCACTCGATATACGCTTTGAAACAGGATGCTGATTGCAAAGTATTCCTTTAAAATTGACATACATCCACCTGACCTTCGAATTCAAATTCAAATTCAAATTGTTTACTTGTAAAATAGATACATAAAGTATACGTTTTACATGTCAAATCTAATCTGTATAAAGATAATATTTTATGATGAAATAAATATGATACGGGAAATATATAAAAAAACTGTATTTAAGTTGGGCTACTAAACTTATATGTACACATGCATAAAATAAAAAGACTTATTGGAATAAGAGTATTTATTATACCTACATAATGCAATTAATAAATAAGTTGATAAATAAACTGAATAGATATCGATCTTGGCCTCATCACCATAGAACTCTTCGATGGATGACAGCATATCACTCGATATTGCGGCGAACGCTTTGTACCAGGATGCTGATTGCAAGGTGTTCCTTGTCATTATGCAACCTGACCTTCGATCCTGGCCTTATTACCATAGAACTCCTCAAAGTATGACAGCACATAACACGAGATTTCGGCAATCAGTAGGAATTTTTTTTAATGCTTGAATCGGCTTATGGGCATACCTTCAAATGAATGACATTGTTATCTATTGTTAAGTTCGACCGCTAAATGAGCAGTGCATAACGAAACGCATAAACAACAAAATATTTTATGTTAATACACTTATCGCACGTTTGAATATTTTTTTTAAGGTTTGTTTTCAACCTGTATAGGTAAATTATGTTAATTTTGTTTGACAATTAACTTTTAATCAGTTCACGTCTTTACAAATGATGAACAAAGTTAATATTCTACATATTTAATTTTCTCACTTCTTACTCCAAAAATAAACAAAACAATATAATTACAAAACAAATTGGCGTAACACTAAACCGACTACTTATATTGATTAATTATAATAGCACCATCTTTGTAGCTTTGTCAAATTACGCCAACATAATAATGCGTTGGCGGCGAAAGAGACTTCAAAAAAAGAATCGTCAAATAAATAAAGCAAATAAAGCAACGTCCAACCGATAGCGAAAGCTCTTATTGACACGTTGGAAAGTAGTCATGATTCGGCTGAAGAAACCATCATCAATAAACCGATGGAAAACGAACTCTATTACCAAGAATTAAGGTTGTATTTTTGGGTATCCGTATTTTAGTGCGTCTGGACCAATACGTAGGCGGGCCCTATCGACATCTATTGGACATATTTAGGTTGAGTGTTGGTCGACAACATTCTTTTGAAATTTTTTCTCTTTCGCGTTGCGTCCGTACGGCTATTAAAAGTGACATTCCGAAGTTGGTTTAATTTGCGGTTACGTTTTTGTTTCATAATAAAAAGTCATTTTTCATATCCTTAAACGAAAGTGAGGTCCGCGCATTCCTTTTCTTTTTAAATAACTCACACTTGTGAAATGTTTATTTGCAAATTATAGTTTCAATGTGCATAATGAGATGGGGTTGCAAACAAATTGTTGGTCACTATGCATTATTATCACACCGCTCATTCTATTAGTCTTGCTAATAAGAAGAGCAAGAAACTTAGCAAGATCATACATGAAAAATAATTTTATTTTTTTAGGGTTCTGTACCTTAAAATTAAATAACCGTTATAGGATCACTTTATTGTCCATTTGTCTGTCTGGCTGGCTGTCCGTCTGTCCGTTTGGGGCCTGTTAGTGATTATTAATTACCACAGCCAAAAGCAATAAATGCATTATAAACGATTTTTTAAATTTTATTTTCAATAAATAGTTATTAATTTTAAATATCCTTAAATAAAAATGCTTATTTCTTGTGTCCAATTGTTTTCGCCTGAAGATATCGATTAAATGTATGAAACCGGTAGCGTGACCGTTCTGACAATTAAATTAGTGGAACAATTTTGTATGTATTTACAAGAAGCTTAATTTTATTTTTTCTATTATTAAAAATACAAGTCAGGAGGAACATATGTCACAAGGAAAAATAAACTTTATCTATCTGTCTCATATCTATCACCTTTTACAATCAGTTTATCTAATTGTACATTTTTCATTCATAATTTTTTTATTTATTTATATAAATAAGTCTCGAGAAATCCCGGAGCATTGGTGCCCTTTAGCGCAAGAAGCAAGCGTTCTAATATGGACTTTATTCAAATTATCTTAAGTTCAAAATCACTTATTATATTTATTTAATCGCATGGGCAGAGCCTCAAGGGCTGAACGCTCCATACTTACTATTTACGAGAAGCATGAAATTGTAGATGCATTCATTTTGGCATTTTGAATATTAATTTATTGACTTATAAATTTTAAGCACTGCAGACACTAATAGATATTTATCGTAAGATGTATGAGTATGAATATACTGTAGAGTAGAACACAATAATGTCTAAAGCAGTGGTGCCCAACCGGTAACGCTCCGAGGGCTATTTTGAAAATTTTGACATGCTTCGCGGGCACCGCTGAGTTTGAAGAAACCTAAGTTTGATAATGGAAACTACATTATTTCCTTATGTATCTGTTTATTTATTATGGCATACTATAAAAACGATAGACTGGAACAGCACAAACTTAATGTGATGCTTGGCTGTTCACATTTTCAGAAAGCTTCTGAAAGTTTTAGTTCGTAATCTTCTGTGCATCCCGAAATCGTAAAATTGTTGACGTGCTCGTTTGTTAACATACTTTTGTACCTGATCTTTATAATTTTTAGTTGAGATGAAAAAAGCCGCAGCACTTCACCAGAGAATATAGTATTATGTGGTAAAGAAGCGACACTCGCCCCCCCCGCGCGAGTTTATCGTACCCCACTTTCCCCCGCAAGTTAGGGGTAAATCTGGAGAGCTCAGCAGAGCTCGGCTACTACTCGTTCGTTGCGCGCGTATTTTGTTTTATTATTTACGATACATATTTTTTGATTAATGTGGTTCGTTATTGTGGTGTTTACCGAGAAACCAATAAAGAACGAAGATTTTTTAAATTTCCTTCCGATGAACCAAGGTAGTTAAGGCATTTTCTTCTTTGTCGAATATTTTGGCGACACAGAAGATGCCATTTTTAAGGAATAATTGAAAAAAAAGCTATGTTCCCGAGGACAGCAAGAAAATTATAATGCCTTAGTTTAATAGGAAATATAAACAAATATCATACCACAATTTCTTAACTTTGTCCAAGATGATTCACTACACACAATTATTTCAAGAAAAATTCCAAAGAAAGAAAAGAATTTATAATTTTCAGAGATCGGATCGCACATGTTGCATAGATTAAAAAAATATACACACGTCTTGCCAGAAAATCACCTTTAAGTCCAAGACTATTACCTAAAATATTCAAGTTTTTTTTTTTAAGAAGACTATTTGTTTTTACACTCCTAACCTCTGTAGTTTTCGTGGTCGCTCAAAACTGCTTAATATTCTCTGTAAAAATACGTCATAGCCACGAACAAAATAGGATTGTTTATAAAAAAAAGTGAAACAATCAGTGAAACGGTCGACCTAAAAAATGCCTTAATTTCTGAACGGTGAAAGAAAACATTGTGATGAATGCAACCTACCTGCACGCCTACAGAAGCGTGTATCAGGCGCGGTCGCAGCTCAAGATTTTAGGGGCGGGGGGTCGTTTTGGCTCAAGTATGGTTTAAGGGGCCAATTATAACCGTAAACAGGTCCAGCAAATAAATAACTAAAAAAAAAAATCTCAGTCACGAAACAAATGGAAACCTCTATTAATTTCATGGGGCTTGCGACCGCGACCACTAACGTCCACGTTGGCACTAATATTTCGCGGGATTTTTAAATTTGGTTTTCACCCATTGAATTATTTTTCTAACGTTATTTTGAATATTTTTGACGTTAGTAGCAGATAATAATTTGATTGAAATGCTCGTCAGCCGTCAATTTTTACGGAATTTTTCGAATTGACGTGAATGATGTTGGGGGGGGTCATGATCTGTCATGATGGAAGGAATACAACTACGACAAGACGAATTGATGGTCAGTTTTGACGTGACGTCACTCTTCACTAATGTACCAGTGGCAGAATCTTTAGACATCATTGCTGATTGATACTGACGTACCTACCGAGTACATGAGAGCGATAGAGCTATGTCTCAACAGTGGTTATTTAGTCTGGCGTGGCGAGTTTTATTTGCAAGTTGACGGAGTGGCCATGGGATCTCCGATAGCACCCATAGTGGCCAACATTTTTATGGAATGGTTTGAGAAAAAGGCCTTACAGAGTGCAATAAATAAACCGCGTTACTGGTGGCGCTATGTGGATGACGTGTTTGCAGTGATTGAGAGAGATGTATTGGTAGAATTTACTAATTTCATCAATCAGATAGACCCAAAGGTCTCTTTTACCATGGACGAAGGAAGGATGGAATGTTGCCGTTTTTGGACGTGCTGGTGATACGTACACCGAATGGTAAACTGGAGCATACCGTTTACAGGAAGCCTACACACACTGACCGTTACCTTCAGGCAGATTCCCACCATCACCCTTCTCACTTGTCCTTGGTGCCTCGTACCTTGATAAACAGAGCGCTACGCCTGTGCGACCCACAGTATGTGGAAGCTGAGCTAGAGCATGTGAGAAATGTATTAGAGGCAAATGGATACAGTTGGAGGCATTCTAACCGCCTGGCGAACCCGTCAACCGTGACTCGCCCAGAGGGTGCAGATAGGGCTCCGATATATCTACCCTTTGTTAAAGGAATCACAGACAGGATCGGCTTCTTACTGCGTCGAAAATATTGTATAAAAACAATCTTCCGATCCCCGATGCAGATCTGACAAATGTTAAGATCTCCTAAGGATAGAGACCCTTTGAGCAACCCAGGAGTATACAAAATACCGTGTGACTGTGGGCACAGTTACATAGGTGAGACAAAACGGAATGTTTCTACACGGCTGAAAGAGCACATACGAAGCATAAAAAAGCTGGACATAAACGGCTCGGCAGTGGCTGAACACGCCTTAAATTCGGATACTAGGCACTATATTCGTTTTGATAAAGCCACCGTACTGGCTAAGGAGAAATTTTTTGTTCCCCGTAAGGTGATGGATAAGGATAAGCTATCGAAATTGGTAGGCATCCGAATTTCAACAGAGACCGTGGTTGGCATCTGGCGCCAACTTGGCAACCTGTGCTTGACGCTTCGTATGACAAAAAAGTGCCAACAATGGTTGAGGACATTATCAGTGCCGTCTGTGTGACTGGAACTAGTGAAACACGTGACCCGAAAGTAGTAGTGAAAACTTTATCAAATGTCCGGTCGAGTCTGGCTTCAATACCGGAAACCTCCGAACGCAGCCGAAGAGCGGAAGGGCGAGCGGCGATGAGAGAGGGGAGGAAGCTTAGTACTCGACTGACCGCCGCCGTGGGCAAAAGTACTCCCGAAGAGTCCTGATGATGATGAGTCATAATCTCATCGAAAGCTCGACCTGTGCCTCCTCGCACAGTTAAAAAAGTGAGTCCAATCCGTTTTTAAATATTTACATGGGCTACTTTTATCCCGGAAAAAAAGCATGTTGTCAAACCGAATAACACGCGGGCGGAGCTGCGGGCAAAAGCTAGTTGCAGCATACATACAATATACATATACTCACACCTGTCTCCCAGAAGGATATGCAGAGACTACAGATTTCTATATGGGTATATTTCTGTACGGTCTGCGGTCTGTAGGTCCAAATTTGTGCCTAAAAAACTGTAATATGACTCACTACGCATCATGCTAAGACGTACTAATCGTCTTTGAAACGTGGGTGTACGAGTTTAGACTGTGTTATATTTCGCAGTCCATACTCTGAAACATATCTGACACCCCTCAGTGATTCATGTCGTAACAATGCGTTATTGTATAAGGGAAAAACTGATTTTGTGTAATCTTCTTTCTCTATACAAATAAAATACAACGTCTGTCTGTCTGTCTGTCTGTTCGTTCGCTTATAACTTTAGAACCACTCAATGGATTTTGATGCAGTTTTAACTGAAAGATAAAACATTTCTTCGGGAAGGTTTAAAGCTATGTATCATCACGCTATGACAAAAGGGAGCTGCGCAATGAGAATTTTAGTGAGACATATGGAAGGTTCGCCGCCGTAGCGTAGTCGATCGTCGCGGGTTCAAACCCCGACCGGTAAAATTTGTTTTCACTTTTTATTTTTTATTCTTTTATTTTATTTTCAGAAAAAAAAATCCTTTTGTAATAAAAAAACATTAAAGCTGAAATTATATTTCTTGACTGAGCAAAGACCAATTACTAAAATATTTTTATTTTTCAAGTCCTTAGAAAACGCCATCTCTGGGAAGCTATCCTGGATAACGGCTCAGTAAGCTGGCGTTGAAATTGTTTTTATTTTAATACACAAGATGGCACTGCATGTTTCAAAATATCGAATTCGACGCAGTCTGGTTCAAATCAACTCACGTTAAAGTTTGTCTACCTACACTATTATATAAAGAAGAAATATTTGTTTGCTTGCAATGGGTAATGGGTAATATCTAGAACTACTGAACTGACTATAAAAATTCTTTAAGCACTCAAAAAGATTTTTAGTTAATCATGTGGTATGTGCGCCTTGCGTAGTCGTCGTATCAATCTCATCGTTTCAATCATCCACTGGAAAATGTTTTTTTTTAGGAGACCTCTCAAGTTTAAGTTTATTTGATCGGTATTGATGAGTATTTTTGTAGAACATGGTGACCAGGATCTAATGACGGGACTGAGAGGTGGGTACGGGATCTCCTCAACGGATAACAGCAGACCCTTCGAGTTTGGGCTTATTTTATTGGTTTTATTAGCACTTTGGTAAAACATGGTGACCAGGGTCTGATGATGGGACTGGAAGGTAGGTACAGGATCTCCTCAACGGACAACAGCAGAATCTTCGAGTTTGCACTTATTCGATTGGTATTTATTAGCACTTTGGTAAAACATGGTGAACAGGGTCTGATGATGGGACTGGAAGGTAGGTACGGGATCTCTTCAACGGACAATAGCAGACCCTTCAAGTTTAGGCTCATTTAGTTGGTATTTATTAGCACTTTGGTAAAACATGGTGACCAGGGTCTGCCGATGGGACTGGAAGGTGGTTATGGGATCTCCTCAACGGATAACAGCAGACCCTTCGAGTTTAGGCTTATTTTGTTGGTATTTTTTAGCACTTTGGTAAAACATGGTGATCATTGCATATAGTCGTTCAAAAAATCATATTCTTTTGTTTTCCTTATTTTCACGAAAACATCTTCGACGCGGGCGGAGCCGCGGTCAAAAGCTAGTAATAAATAAACGGTATTGTACGACTAAGCTTGACGGACATTATTTCAGTCTCGCTGATCCACCAACGCCTAGATTATGTATTTTGAATCGGTTTCCAATTGGTTGCTATCCATCTAAAAGTTGATACACTATCGAATTCCGATTGCCTAAGTATACGTACTCACTTGAAGTGTCGTTACAGTTCGTAAATACCACTGAAGGCAATGTTAAAAGTTAAGTTTTCATCTTTATTTCTGGTCGTTGACAACCAGTTGGCAGCCGATTACTTTATACTCAGGATACACGTTCTAAATCCTGCGTCTTATACATTAAACACATGTTATGATAGTCATCTGTTTATCACTTTCTTAAGGCGAGGCATTGATAAACTTTTAATTTAAAATCGGCGCCTTAGGGGAGTGGAGTGAGGGGGACTTACTCCATACAAATATGCGCTCACGGATTAGCTTATGCCGTAAGGTCGTATGTGGCAAAACTGTATTTTTCATTCAAGGGGATATGTGAATTTTTCAACGGTCACTGTTACTCCATGCGGAACGACCCGCAGTGCGAGAGGGACGGATTCCGGAAAAAAATGCAAAATGTCGGTTTTAAATTAACATAAAATTAACTAAAATAGTGATCAGAATTTCACATTCATAAAATTTAGATATTGTTAGAATCTATCTTATAAAATATCGTTCAGGTCTGTATGTCATTCCTATTTCGCATGCTAGAAAAAAAGGTGTAGAAGACCTCATTTCAATAATTATTTCTATCGAGCGAAAGTTCTGCAATTGCGTTTCTGTATTCAAGAAAACTAGAAAAAGAGACCGATTTTTATATGCTGATTTATCAAATTAGTAGCTTCTTCTGAAAATCAGGCAAATAACTTCAAACAGTGCCGATTTTAGTGAGGTAGCGCCTTAAAATGACAACTATAAGTAATTTAATAAATCCAATCGGCCATATTGAAGTGTATTTGTAGACAAATTTAAATAAAAAACTTAGAGCCTTCATTCGCTCCTGTTTGTCAGTAAAATTGAAATCTTTGTTTAAAAAGAAGTTTTCTAAATATTTTTTTCTCTGCTAAGAAAATTAATCAATCAACAAAATCTTCGGGCAAAATGATGTCAATGAAATGTTTAATCTAGTATATAATTTGGTAATTACATGTTTTTTTATTGCTGAGAAAAATGTAGATCCATGTCGCCTAAATTTCGTGGCGTCGCCTTAACTGTCGGCCAACAGCAGAGCTTACACCGAGTACCTAATGTATTGATATGAATCTGATGGTAAGAAAATCTGGCCAGGATACTTAATCTTCAAAAAGAAAAGGTTCCTTAGTTTGATCCATGCCTTTCACACTGCTCCTCTCCGATTTGATGAATGCTAGGTCTATTTTGTTTATTACGTACAGCAAAGCGACCGACGCCGACCTCGTGCCTGCTGGACCGACGACCTGAAGGACGTTGTGGGTGGCGGCTGGATGAGGAGGACGGAGGACCGACATGAGTGGCGAAATTTGGGAAAGGCCTATTTCCAGCAGTGGACGAACACGGGCTGATGGATGATGGAAAATTAAAAGGAATTTTCTCTGTAAACTCAAACAATCCCCTAAACTAATGGAGATCCTGTTAAGATATGTTAGTATGCAAAAGGCTCAAAGTCTTAGTAGTCAGACTATCACCCTTCCAAAGGTTTCAATAGATCGTTTCTAAGATATGCATGACAGACTACACTAGACTGTCAATGGACTCTTACAAAAGGGTTTTCCATATAAGCAGGGCTCTAAAACTACCCAATTCACCTGACCCCTACCTCTCAAGCCAGACCTCGCTATTTAGAAGTTTTGTACAGAATCTAAGGGTCAGGGTATGGTGGTTGATGAACAGGTCCTAAGTAGGCTTAGACGAGGTAAGCCGTCAATGAATCTCCACTACTAACGAGCCATGATGATAGGATCGTGGTGTGGTTTGTAGTGGATTGTAATAGGAGCTGTTTTTGAGCATCGCTACTACAGTTTTGGTGGTTTAAGAGATACGTTTAGAATCCGGTTTGTAAACGACGTTGGTGTGACCAACTTTTGTTTCAGAACGAGCACAGCGTGGCCGATATATTTTTCCCAGAATTTGACAGGTAGTAGTAGCTCAAGAAATTTCTTTATAGTAAATTGGACTTTGAAATTGGAGCAGTAAGCTTTTTTATCGATTGATATGAGATAGAGCAGATTAGTTTTACAAAGTTCGAAGTGAGAAAAATGTTTAGTGGAAAATGAGCGTTGTGGCCTTACAGTTAAAAAGGAAATTCAAATTTTTGGGATAGATTCAAACCTCTTTTCAGGGTCTTAATAAGGACCACAGTACATTTAGATACTAGTGGTTTATCGACATCTCTCTCTTAATACTACTAGGGTGACTATCAAGTTTAATGCGAATAGTTTTATTTTATATTAACTAGAGTTTATTAACGGATTTGGATGTGTTTTTTTATTATCACCGTAGTGACACCGGTGTTCATTAAATAACGCCCAAGCCGAAAACGGGGTAAAGATTAAATAAACGCTTTTAACTCGGGAACCACTCACCGGATTTGGATGCGTTTTTTTTTATTATCATCGTCAACATACAAGCTATAAGGAGTGTTCATAAAATAACGCTCAAGCTGAAAACAGAGAAAAGATTGAATAAACGCGGGCTGAGCTACGGGCAAAGGCTAATTGCAAATAAACTTATTACTTCTATTTCAGAAGCTGAGCAATAACGGCCTTACAAATCATTCGAATTGGAAAAAGAGCGAGAAGTAAATAAAAATGTATTGCGTCATCTCATTCCCTCCCATTCAAACTTAATTCTTACTAAAGTGAGGCCAACGAGACGAGAGTTTTTATATTTAAATATCCGTAACCTCATCTAAAAGTAAAGTACTCGTACATAACTGAGAAACTAGTGGTTTGATTCGAATTTGAGAAATAGCGTTCGATTGTTTTTTATCAAACCGTTCCAATATTGGAATAATTCACAATCTCGCATCTTTACTTTAGGTATTAAATTTCACCATTTGTCAATATAGAAAACGAAGGGATTCCGCGCTACTAACATGGTCTAAAGTGCCATATTCAATTATTTTATTATATTTTTCAAACTTGCAACACTTTTATTTGGTTACTTTTCTACTATTTGTATAATTTAGCAACATTTTAATCCACTTAATTAGGTACCTAAGTCTAGATTTCTAGGATAGTCATTTGAATGCTTTTTGTAAACTTGTTTTAAATTGACTCGTTTATATTTTAAGAATCCTATTAATAATTTGCCCAAGTGCGAGTCGGACTAGCGTACAAAGGTTCCGTACCACCACACAATATGCGTAGGAACCCAAAAACATGGGAAATAACAAAAATATCGACGTCGTAGCAACATCAAGTCGACACAAAACAAACCGTTAAAATGGTAGCGCCTGACAAACAAATAAGCTCCCTCTGAGTACGGGACCCTGATTTTTATTTTCAGTTGTTTAACTTTGGAATATTTACTACAATTCAATTAAATTAAGATTGAGCTGAAAGACCGTTGAAATATGCCACCTTTGCGAGGTTTTTTTATGGGGACCCTCTTGGGTCAATTTTTTTTAATTATTTGTCGTGATAGTGGCTATGTCAACACATATTCTATGAAATTTTCAACTGTCTACCTCTTACGGCTGAAGATGTAGGCCCCTGTGACAGACGGACGGACAGAAAGCCAGACAGACAGCGGAGGCTTAGAAATATAGGGTCCCTCTTGGTATTATTCGGGCACGGAACCCTAAGAAAGGAGGTCATTAGATTAAAAAAATTAAAATAGCACTCTTGTTTTCACCAAAGGTCTCTCCGTAAGCAATGATTTATGTAAAGCATATTTTGCGGTTAAGACTCTACTGAAAATGTTCATTTTAAAACATTGTTAGCTAGCTAAATTAAATTATTTTTATTGCCACCCATAAGAATTTTAAAAATATGTCATTTATTAAATCTTTGGTCAAGTGCGAGTTGGAATCAAGCACAAAGGGTTCCGTACCACCACACAATATGGGTACAGAACCCTAAAAACATTATGGTACAGTCAGCAAAGTTCCCGCCTGACCCCCTTAAAAGCAGTAATCGGCGGCTTAAAGTCAGTCGCGCACGGGGTCGCTATGCTTGCTATTTCATTCTACATTCAAGTTCGGGTTATAGAGCACTGACTGACTGTTAGTGGTTGACCCGAACGTTCATTTCCCGAGCTGTGAGAGGCAAGCTAACGCGAGCCAAAATTCGTGTCTTGAAATAACTCGAGGATGGTTTTGGGTCTTCCTATGATTTCAGGAGAAATATCCCAAAACTCGAAATGAAACAAAAATATTTTTAAATAGTATAAATTATACTATGCTGTGAACTTAAAATTATTTGATTTGTTTTATCGCTTCTAGGACATTACGGTACATAAACATGTAAAAAAATATTTGTAGAATCTAGCACTTTTATACGCTTGTAACTTTTGTATGTATTTGATTTTGAGAAATGTTTTAGGTTCAAGCCATAGATATTGTATGAGATATGTTGAAAAATAAAATAAAATAAGCAAGTACCTATAAATAAGGATATTATGAGCGAACTGCGCTAGTATGGGAGTTAGGGCGAATAAAGTGCCTTTAAGGGCCAGTTTAGGGTGCAGTGGCTCGCAGCAACTTCCGCTAGGTCCCACCCTGCTAGTGTTTGTCTACCAATAGTCTGACTAATGTGACCGATGGACTCTGATAGACCCAAAAACGCCATAAAAAGTGTCTGTCATAAACTCTAATTGGTAAATAAAATAAAAGGCGGGGCTAGCTGAGATCACCACATGCAAGCAACAAGGTTTCGAAACTGGATAGGCGGGAGCCTTGCTGAGTGTACATAACAACAGCATACATTCCATAGAACATTAAGGCGACAAAAAACAAGGCGCTAAAATAATAGCGCCTGACAAACAAATCTGCACTCTCCGAGTACGGAACCCAAATTTTTATTATTTATTGTTTTACATTAGAGCATGAACAATAATTTGACCAGATTTAAAACTTGTATGTATCACTGTCTTTAAGATAGAGCCGAAAGAAAAAAGGTTGAAACATACAAACTTTTTTAGGTTTATAAACATATACTGAGCTACCACAGATTATCTAATTTGCTTTTCTTTTGTCTTTTCTGCGTTTGTACTCCCAAAAGGGGTACGCAGAGATCACAGATTTCCATCTGCCACAATCCTAAAAGTCTCTTTTACATCCATCAATCTAGTCATACAAGCTCTTCTTTTCCGGGTACTTTTTACTTCGCCCTTCTTCAGAATTGTGAGCGTATTGTGAGCTAAACCCGCGCACACCGCATAGAGACAGTCAAGAATTCTGGAAAAAAAACTGTAAAACCTTAAGTACGCAATGTGACCTATTCTCGTGCAGAAAACCCTAAATTTAGAGTTGAAAAACCTAACATAATGCATGCTCATTTAACTTTATCCATCTGCGTCCTATTTTGCAATGAAAAGTTTTAGGTTATGGCAGCTCTAACGTGAACGAGAAACGAACGTAAAGTGAACGAAATGTAATGAAATGATATATATATTTTTACAAAGCCCTTTCATTTGTTACCACATAAGTTAGGTTAAGGAACAAAAAATTTTGTTCCCATAAAAAAAAGATAATGTTATGATAACACCCCTACTTTTCTTTCGTGCTACGGGTCAAATTGATTCATATGGCCAAAAGATCTTTCGATCCGATTTTCAATACTTTAACAGCATTTGCAGCTATTTACTGAACTTCGGTTTGTACCGCTAGCACTAGTACCTCGGACACAAATGGACCAACGTTAAGGCGAGGCATTGATAAACTTTTAATTTCAAATCGGCGCCTTAGGGGAGTGGAGTGAGGGGGGCTTACTCCATGCAAATATGCGCTCACGAACTAGCTTATGCCGTAAGACATAAAATGACAACTATAAGTAATTTAATAAATCCAATCGGCCTTATTTAAGTGTATTTGTAAAGTAATTTAAATAAAAAACTTAGAGGCTTCGTTTGCTCCCGTTTGTCAGTAAAATAGAAATTTCTGTTTTAAAAGAGGTTTTCTAAATATTTTTTTCTCTGCTATGAAAATTAATGAATCAACTAAATCTTCGCGCAAAATGATCTCAATGAAATGCTTAATCTAGTATATAAATAGGTAATTACATATATTTTTTTATTGCTGAGAAAAATGGAGATCCATGTCGCCATCCGAAGCACGCAGACTGAACACAAATCAGTGTGCACCGGGGGTATAGAACCCACAACCTCTGGGATAGTAGGCGAAATTAATAATGCTTAAAATAATGGATATGATGGAACAAAAACACTTGTTTACCAAAAGTTTCCATATAATGGCTAAGTCTACGATTTCTTAACAAACACTTATTTCCGGAGAAACTGTATCCTCTCAGTCGAAGAAGAACGTGGGAAAAGTAACTTTTAAAGTAAATAAACTTCACTCACTACATTGTCACATCACTACTACATTGATTGATTTTAAAGTATTACTCCGGATTTCATTCCCAAACTCACAACTTATGGTTGTTTTTCTTATTTTTGGATAAAAAGTGCTAAATTTTTTTTTTTTTAGCATTTTTTTATTTTCAAAATCTTAATCTGGGTACATAATATGCACAATCAACAAAAACCCGTAGGGTTTATCAGTGATTGTGGAGGCCGGTACTTATATTTAATTATTGTTATAGCAATAGGCAACCATCTCACAACCATAGCTGTGGGCTATCCTGCACAGCAACTATAAACTCGCTTTAAAATTTTTGTGCAGAATCATTTACAAGTAATGCATAAAATAACACAACAATAATATAAAAATCTAATTAAAATTAAACCATTGTCGCGTAGTGCCAAACTACATTTTATTTAATACCTTTTTTCCAAAAATAAGTAAAACAATGATCAGTTTTGCGTTTGGCATTTTGTTCCCTCTACAGATACTATGTAAATTATTTCTTAATATCAACGTTTAATTGATGTTTGACAGTGGCGTAGCGTGCCATCTCGGCGCCCGGGGCGGGAGACCCATTTTGTCGCCCCCATTCAATACTTAATTAAAATTAAACCATTGTCGATTGTCGCGTAGTGCCAAACTACATTTTATTTAATACCTTTTTTCCAAAAATAAGTAAAACAATGATCAGTTTTGCGTTTGGCATTTTGTTCCCTCTACAGATACTATGTAAATTATTTCTTAATATCAACGTTTAATTGATGTTTGACAGTGGCGTAGCGTGCCATCTCGGCGCCCGGGGCGGGAGACCCATTTTGTCGCCCCCATTCAATACTTAATTAAAATTAAACCATTGTCGATTGTCGCGTAGTGCCAAACTACATTTTATTTAATACCTTTTTTCCAAAAATAAGTAAAACAATGATCAGTTTTGCGTTTGGCATTTTGTTCCCTTTATAGATACTATGTAAATTATTTCTTAATATCAACGTTTAATTGATGTTTGACAGTGGCGTAGCGTGCCATCTCGGCGCCCGGGGCGGGAGACCCATTTTGTCGCCCCCATTCAATACTTAATTAAAATTAAACCATTGTCGATTGTCGCGTAGTGCCAAACTACATTTTATTTAATACCTTTTTTCCAAAAATAAGTAAAACAATGATCAGTTTTGCGTTTGGCATTTTGTTCCCTCTACAGATACTATGTAAATTATTTCTTAATATCAACGTTTAATTGATGTTTGACAGTGGCGTAGCGTGCCATCTCGGCGCCCGGGGCGGGAGACCCATTTTGTCGCCCCCATTCAATACTTAATTAAAATTAAATTTCGAGACATCATTTCACAGGCTTCTTCTGCCTGTAAAATAAGTCATGCATTCCCGTGAATATTGGCCGGAGGACAATTCTAGGCCACGCACGAAGACTTTAACGTGACTTTCGAACCAGAACTAGAACTGAAATA
The DNA here is from genome assembly GCA_910592155.1 of Ypsolopha scabrella. Classification (NCBI taxonomy): domain Eukaryota; kingdom Metazoa; phylum Arthropoda; class Insecta; order Lepidoptera; family Ypsolophidae; genus Ypsolopha; species Ypsolopha scabrella. The sequence continues at coordinate 6,713,998 of OU342968.1, read as the reverse complement.
TTTCAGTAATGCACCTTGAGACTTCTTCGCATCTGCTTCTTTCTTAGACTTTTTCTTGCGGTAGTCCGCACCACTTTCTTTGACTCTTTTCATTTTCAAAAACTAGTTCAAAGGTTGAGTGAAGTACAAAATGCTTAGCTTTAGAAGATTCAACAGTATTTAAACGATAAACAACACAATCGAAATGACTTTCGCTCCAAAACTCTCGAAAAATTAAAGGGAGCGTTCCGAAACATAAGATATGCGAGACCGCTGGCCGGCACTCGCACTCATATGTTTCGGAACGCTCCCTTTCAGTTACGCGAGAGTTTTGGAACGTTCCGTTTTAGTTTCGCGAGTCACGCGACAATAACGAAATGCACCCTTACGGCCTTATGCACCCTTACTCACCGTTTACGAATTCACGGAAATCAGCCGAGCGCGAGCGTCAACGACGAATCAAAGGCAGGGTGTCAAATTTCAAATTTACGTCATTGTTGTTTGTTGACTTGTCAACCGTTCTGTCATGAAACATAATGATCTCTACTCTACCCGCTTCACCGGCGACATTTTGCCGCCCCCTCCACCCCGCCCACGCTACGCCACTGTGTTTGAATAAGAATACAAGGTCGCATTTAAGAAAATATTCTAGTTAATACAAATCCTTACAAAATTTGTTCATTGAAATGCATAAATGTAGGATTTGTGAGCTACTGATTATTTTTGTCAAAAAAGTGTCATTAATAGCACGTAGGCAGTTTTAAGAAGTATGTAAATACGCTGAATAAGCCGCCCGCGGTCTTGTAATGAGGCCTGAAATGTATGTGAACACTCGAAAATCGGCATCATAAGTTCTGTAATAAAGCCGATTCTAAAGGCTTTAATTTTAGTTTTAGTTCTGTCAAAACTTTGATTTTTCCAAAGTAATTTAGCTTCGTTTTCTAAAATTTAATGACTATTTTGCAATGAAGCAAATTGAGTTTTGACAGCTCTAAAACTATAATTAAAGCCTCCAGAATCTGCTCTATTATCTGAATAAAATAAAAGTTACTGGTTCCTAAATATGGTTTAAAGCAATGGCCCTAAATTATTAAAATCCACCTAATATTTAGAGCCTAAATAGTATGTCAAAAAAAATGCTTTTGTACAGTGTGTCCACTTGAAACAGAAGAAACAGAAATGAGTTTATTGTGCAATATCGGTATATTATGTACACGTATCACAGGTCAGATTGAAATGTAAAAAGAAACAATCGAAATAAATCCTATGTAAAGGATTTTAAATAAAATAAAATAATTTACTTATATAAACAAAATATAAAGGAAAAAATTATTTATATGTAATACATGTGATCAATCAATATACAAGGTGACTTTCGTTTATGCAGCCAAATTAATACTGGAGACTCGGTGAATGGTCAGGACCAAGGTTCAATGTGCTTTTCTGTTAGATACGATTTTACAAATTGTAAATTTCCTATACTTATGGAGTTGAGGTTGTTCCTGAATTAGTAAAGAGGTACAAAAATCGTACATTTTGATGCAAGTGCGAAAAGGTTGATATTTTACAGTCATGATTGAGTTTTTTGCCGAGACGCAGTCGAGGCAAAAAACAGTCGGGACGAGAAATATCAACACTTTCGCACGTGTATCAAACGACGTTTTTTAATACACCTGCGAAAAATTACATGAAATAATAAAATAAAAGCAATTTTGACAGACACAAGTCGACTGAAGAATACGCAGTCTGATTGGTGCCAATCTGTACTATAAAGGTATCTTTCTAAAATCTTTTTAATAATAATTTCTAAGATAGTTAAAATAGAATATAAATTATGACGTCTAAAATAGTTTTGAATTTTTAAAACATCTTTTACAATTTAACATACATAATACCGGGTGTAAATAGACTGCTACCATTAAATGAAACCACATATTCTACCGACCCTACTGAACCACTTTTACCGAGAATCATACCAGCGGGCCAGCGGGCACCCTTAGTTTAGGAAATAATTGAGTTCCAAACAAAAATACATGAACCCTAACGCACCGACATACGGGCAAGTTTAAAGAGAGCGTCGTCCGTGAAGCGACGTCCGTGAAACGCCCGTATGTCGGTGCGTCAGAGTTCACGCGTTTTTGTTTGGAACTCAATTATTTCCTAAACTAAGGGTGTCCGCGGGTGTGACTCTTGGAAAAAGTAGTTCAGTAGGGTCGGTAGAATATGTGGTTTCATTTAATGGTAGCAGTCTATTTACACCCGGTATTATGTATGTTAAATTGTAAAAGATGTTTTAAAAATTCCAAACTATTTTAGGCGTCATAATTTATATTCTATTTTAACTATCTTAGAAATTATTATTAAAAAGATTTTAGAAAGATACCTTTATAGTACAGATTTGCACCAATCAGACTGCGTATTCTTCAGTCGACTTGTGTCTGTCAAAATTGCTTTTATTTTATTATTTCATGTAATTTTTCGCAGGTGTATTAAAAAACGTCGTTTGATACACGTGCGAAAGTGTTGATATTTCTCGTCCCGACTGTTTTTTGCCTCGACTGCGTCTCGGCAAAAAACTCAATCATGACTGTAAAATATCAACCTTTTCGCACTTGCATCAAAATGTACGATTTTTGTACCTCTTTACTAATTCAGGAACAACCTCAACTCCATAAGTATAGGAAATTTACAATTTGTAAAATCGTATCTAACAGAAAAGCACATTGAACCTTGGTCCTGACCATTCACCGAGTCTCCAGTATTAATTTGGCTGCATAAACGAAAGTCACCTTGTATATTGATTGATCACATGTATTACATATAAATAATTTTTTCCTTTATATTTTGTTTATATAAGTAAATTATTTTAATTTATTTAAAATCCTTTACATAGGATTTATTTCGATTGTTTCTTTTTACATTTCAATCTGACCTGTGATACGTGTACATAATATACCGATATTGCACAATAAACTCATTTCTGTTTCTTCTGTTTCAAGTGGACACACTGTACAAAAGCATTTTTTTTGACATACTATTTAGGCTCTAAATATTAGGTGGATTTTAATAATTTAGGGCCATTGCTTTAAACTATATTTAGGAACCAGTAACTTTTATTTTATTCAGATAATAGAGCAGATTCTGGAGGCTTTAATTATAGTTTTAGAGCTGTCAAAACTCAATTTGCTTCATTGCAAAATAAAGACTAAAATTGGTCTTTTACCTCTATACAAAGCAGCTTTACTAATATTTTTTTGGCAGATTGATTTAATTCCTTTGCGGTACTTACTTGGATATATGGGACAATAATATAAGATTATTGTGGTTAGCAAACTTTTTTGGGACAACGATCGTCTTCACCGATAACTATATGAACCTGTAGAGGACTATACTCTTTGAAGATTTTTTTCTTAGACGCCGTGAATCTGGAGAGGAAGTGAAAACTCTAGCGCATGTCGGTCGGCGCAGGGTCGCGAGGAGGATGCGCGCGCGCGCAGACCGACGGGCTAAAGTATGCGCTAAAAGCGTGTGCGGGATGTTGATAAAAAGTCATTATAAATTCTTATTGCATTAAGAGTGCAAATACAAAGAAATATATATAACGGTCTACAATGAATTTATACTTGCGATTGTCGGCACTTCGTATAATTAAATTATCAATATGACGAGCCATTAAAGAAAATCATGTGTGATCAGATCATGGACATGACCATTGTGTACATCTTTAATGGCTCGTCATATCGATAGTTTAATTTCCTGAAATCCTTTATCCCTTGAGAATGGTGTATTAACCGAAACCGGTCGGGGTTAAAGATTAAGAGCCTATGCACATGGCATCTTTCTTACGCGCAGCTTATGCGATACAAACGCAATTATTACGCAAACTAAACGCGCGTCAGCCGCAGCCAGAAACCTTTGCAGACGTCCAAATTACATTCGAGCGTATGTATCGATACAAACGCGCAGATATGTCGATACAGACGCGCTGTGAACGCGCTGTAGACACGCATTTGTATATACATTTTTCCAGTAGTACAACGCAACAGTAGTACGATGATGGCGTCGGCCGAGACAACGAGAAAGCGAAAAATAAACGCTCCCTTCGCTTTTTTGCAAAGAAATGCTTACGCGCTTTTGAATCTATACATACGTGCAGGCGACGCGCGTTTGTATCGATATAAATGCAACAATCTGCTTTTTGGACTGAAAACGCGCAGACAACGCGCGTTCGTGAAACGCGCATCGCCGGCGCGTAAAAAAGACGCCTCCAAATTTTAAAATTAAACCAGTTTTAACAAATTTTAAAATGAATCCCGTAAAAACAAGTTTAATTATGATGTCTGCAATGAAGTTTGGCCTCCAAAATGAATTCAAAATGTTTTAAAGATCGACTTTTGGAAAGAGTAAAATCTTAAAAAGTCCTTTTGAAAGCAATACTATGACAAAAATAACTGTCACCTTAACCTAAACTTGCTGGCGGGTAGTTAGAAGATTGATATAGAATAATTTAAACCAGTTAGTTTGTGGAAAACTCGATTATCTACAGACTTGTAAAAAGATTTGGATAGAAATTACAGTGGCGCCCAGCTTCCACCCGGGTCTCCTACCAGCACTCTTTTTCATCGAATGTGTTTCAAGCGCGTGCGCAGTGTCGCGTGCCGGACACGTTTGAGTGACATCTCACCGACCACTGACCAGTATAGTACTTACCCAACGAAGGCTTCTGTAACATAACTTGTATCTTATTGCAAGGGTAATAAAGACGATTTTTGACAACTTTTTGCATTATAGTACTAAACAACCAGGATGAGTGAAAAACTTGTCACTCGTATAAAATCTAGTTACTAGAATTAAAACATCACCCTGTTTGCGTGACGCATGGTCAGTACAGATCTTACTTGACCGCCCGAAGTTAGGCTCTCTCTCTCACTCTAGAAAAGTTTTTAGAAAGAGATAGAGAACCAATCTTCGGGCAGCCAGACGCCCGATTTGTGTATTCTATGTATGAAAAATGTACGTTTAATTCTTTGAAAATCATCGGTAACGAATGAGTTATTCAACATTCATAAAAACTTAATATAATCATATTATAATGAGGTAATGTCGCCAGTGTCTTGGGGACCCTTCCACTGGGCAGCAATCTGGACCAAATTTTTTACTTATATATTTATTCTTAATTTATTATTATTATTATAAATATCTTGTATTTTAGGTAGTCTAATTTATTTCGTGTTGTTTTTAAGTGATTTTAATGTTTTTAATAGTCAGATATAAGGCAAAGGTCTTCATTCTCTATGAATAAAGAAGTTGATTTAGCTTACTTGATGACGTCATCACAACATATAATCATATTATGTTATGAGTATAAAATAATTTATTTATTTATTTGTTATCTACTATTTGCCCAAAGTGTAAAATGTATTTATAAGTGCACTATAGAGACCCAGACCATTTTTCTCCGACTGTTAACTTGTGCACAGTCAGATAAACGTCTGACTTTCAATCTTGACCAGAGTTCGAATCCGGCCAGCAATGCTGGTCAAGCATGGAACAATATATATTTTTTTAATTAATGTGATTAATATGTGCATAGTCACCACAATTACCACAAGAAAACACTGTGATGTAAACCTGCATGCCCTAAAAAGCGTGTTCATATTTGTGCCCAAAGCACGGCGATAAGGCTCACCCTTTACCACGTTGGGACCTAAAAATCGACCGTGAAAACAGGTGTATTGATCTAGTGAGATCACACACTTAAAAACATCTCCGGCGCTCCTTCGAGTATTTATGTCGTGGTGATACGTCTAAGTTCGTTTTGTTATCTTGTACTCTACCTAAGATTCTTTATACCTAAGGATATAAATAATAATTCCTTTTTTGTACACTCCCCAGTTAGTACACTAAAAATCGTAAAGTCATATTATCGAGTACGAGTATACAATTCACAAGGCAATCAACCATTAAGATCCGGTTAACATCAAATTGCCAGGCCCAAGACCAGAAGGGTTAATCTCAGTCTGTCGAATTAGAATCGACAACATTACAAATTAATAATTGATGCAAAAGTAAAAACCATTTCGAGATATGGGCTTTCTCAGCATCATTTTTTTTTTCAGAATTAAATCGTGATTAAATAAAGAGATATTTTCAAAATACTAAAAATATGGTAAACACAGGATTTGAAAAACAATTTCCTTTGCTTTTAAGATAATTTTGTTTTCAACTGTCATGCCATGGGACAGCAGACATAAATATGCCAAGCTTTTTTTTTTAATAATCCATTGGCAATGAATATTGACTTTTGAAATCCTCAGATGCGACTTACGTCCTTTTAGAATGAGTGAATAAGAAAACATTAAATTATGCAGGAAAAAATAAAATAAAATGAAATGAAAAAATACATAAGCTTCTTTTTTACGCAGACTTTCAATATAAATACTAAAAACAAATGGTTAACGAAAATGAAATGTTGTCGATTCTCGACCGTAAAAACTCGTTTTATCTGTCCAATAGGCCTATACTCAGTCTGTCGAATTAGCCTTTTCGACCGTAAGAACCCATTTTATCAGTCGGACTCCATACATTTTTAGGTCGATTTTTAGAAATTTCGTTTCGACTGTTAGAGTTTTTGAATGTTCCCAGAACGAGACAAAAAAAACCTAAAAAGACACAATTTCAGCAACTTTTCCCCAAATAATAGAACTATCTTTTCCTGTATTATATTAAAATGTATTAAGCTTTTCATTGTTTATATAATATTATATTATATTACCATTATAGACCATAAATAAAAATAAGCACATACGACAATTTTAATAAAACTTTAAAACGCCTCCAATTTGGAGACTTTGCCCAAGATGCAACGAGTTTTAAAGCAAATAACATTATAAAGCATGATTTTCAAATAATCTCTGTAGGTCAGCTCTTTAATTTCTCTCGAAGGGCTTGGACTAATGATATTCGAATAATTAATTTAGGACAAAAATGAAAATTATTAGCAAACATGTACGTACCACGGTACTTTCATATTTTATCTCCTTTTACGATATACTATACCTACAAATTGAATTATAACGTCAGTCATTTTATAAACGGGACTAGTTCATGTATGAAAGCAAACTATTAACCTCTTTTAACAGTTATAGTATGAGATAAAAATACTATGACTTGACTAAATACTTGTTTATTTTTAGCCTGAGGCAAAAGAATAAAAATATATATATTATTCTTCAATATTGTTTACAATTTAGGTGGTTGAACTGATGCCGGGCTCAACTATGGAGGTACCACCATCTTACTCGCAAATCCTCCCGAAGTTATTCGGGGGAGAGTAAGAGAACAGCTCTCAGGCAAAACCATGCGGCCCACCATTGCCTGGGACCGATGGATGGCGGTATATCCATCCCCAATTGCCGGGCCTTACATAAAATAGACTGTTGACGGGCAGCGGCGTCACTGGTGCAAAGGTTTCGGCACCGCGCTCACCAACCCGCCTGCCCAGCGTGTGTGAGTATGGGCATTTCTTCCAGGAGGACCGCCAATAGTGGCGAAGTCCTGGAAAGGCCTATGTCCAACAGTGGACGAAACAGGCTGATGGATTGTTTACATAAAATATTCCATAACATCAAACATACGAGTAGTTGTAAATTGTTGGTCAATGTGGCAAACATTGACATACATTTATAAATTCAATAAAAGACTTCAAAATTGAGCGATTTTGTTATAATTTAGATGAGAGAACATGTAGCAACTAAAACAGAAAAAGGAATGCTTCGCTGGTTTGGACATTATTGAGAGGATGAATAAAAGTAGAGTGACGAAAGAAATGTATGGCACGCAAGTGGAAGGTAAAGCTGGACCCGACCTAGAAGGACGTATGCCGACCAAATAGACGACATACTAATGAAGGACAAAGTCAAAACAAAGCTTGTATCTAGCCTGGTGGATGTGAAAAAGGTGTGCCAGGATCGTAGCAGATTATAATTTGCAGTGTCTGCCTACCTCTGTGGAACAAAGGCTGAGAATATGTATGTGTTACATTATGATGAAAGGACCCCTTTCAACATTCTTATACAAAATAAGTTTTTATAAAAATCCCTACTTGAAGTGTTGCTTTTTTTGGTTGCTATTTAGATATAAATCTATGTATATGAAAAGGGGTGTAAATTTTTGAATCGAAAATGCTTTTAATGCGGGTACAACGGGCTGTTTTTATATACCTAGGGGCAGTACGATGATAATGAAAAACCGCATCAAAATTCGTTGAGTGGTTCTCGAGTTAAAATGGAATATTCATACAGAAGGACAGACAGGCAGACAGACGAAAATTCTAATAAAAGTCGTGTTTGCTAATAACCTATTTCATTTAAGATTTTGCGAAAATATGTATGATTAATATATTACTTGCGATTGTTGGCACTTGGTTAAACATCGTCAACATCTTAAAAAATATGCCTGTTTCACTAAAACTTAAAATTTCAATGAACGCTGTTACATATACAATCTACATAGTTATTAAGTTATTTATTATAACCTGATGATGCCGTAAGGCGAAACCGGTAGCTTGGTAAAGTGAACTTAGGGGAAACAGTACAAGTGTATTTGTTAAGATATTCAATGTACAGTCCCACTTCCCACTAATATTATAAATCCGAAAGTTTGGATGTATGGATGGATGGATGGATGTATGTATGTTTGTTACTCTTTCACGCCGTAACTACTGAACCGATTGGGCTGAAACTTTGCACAAATAATGTTATAGTTATAGAACAGGTCAAAAACTACTGTTTTCCTTTGTTCCCATGGACAAGCTATAAAAGAGACGTACAAAATGAGAAACAGAAGCGCATAACACACACATTTCAGCAGCTGTGTTTACTGTATGTAACAGTTCGAAAAATATTGACTGATTTTATAGGAGTACATAAAAACTAATTCAACGCGGGTGAAACCGCGGGTAAAAGCTAGTATTGTATAGTATAGTTAAATATGTTAAAGCTGTTTAATACTTAAGTAGTGAAGAGTGAAAATAACTAGAAAATTGAAGTAAACTTGATATTTGGCTCATTCACCATAATTATTATGTTAATATCACCAGTGTCGCAGGAGTCTATTAATGTCACGTCTCTATTAATCTTGATCATCTATCAATATAGTAGCTCTGGAGATTTTCATTAAATATGACATTAAGTAATAAAAAGTTATTATATTCAGAGCATTATCGATAGATTTACTTTTAATGCAATTTTATTATAGTAATTTATGCTACAAGTGCGTAAAGGAGGCAATAGCTTACGAGGAACGATTTGAAACACGAGCGATGAGCAAGTGTTTTAAACGTTACGAGTAAGTTATAGCCCTTACGCAAGTGTATCATACTACGTTTTTCAATGCATAGTGTGAGTAAAATAATTAAACGTAATTAAAGAAACAAACAAACAATAAATACTCCAAATGAACTTTAGGCGGGCAACCTTTTTTTTTTTAACTTGACAGAAATAAGCTGCTTTTAGTTCGATGCGTTTGAAGGCTGCTTTCAGTCATACATAACATAAATTCGACTCCACCAGCTTATTCCAATAATGTAAACAACCTTAACTGCCCAAAATTGTCTGATCTTTAGATACAAAGAATGTTGTTAACAAGGAAGACCGATCGATAAAATTGTATTTTTTTAATAATGTACAGGGAATGAAAGTGGCCAGTATCATTTTGCAAACTCGTACATTAAAACTTTTTGTCTTTTGTACACGTTCAGCGCCAAGGCTATTTTCGCAAACTAATTAGATAAGCCGTACCATAGAATAGTATTATTTCGTTATAATAAATAAATTACGTTTAAACTTTACAAGTATAAATTTAATAGTAAAAAAGACACACAAATAATGTCCCGGCCACGCCTTTTTATATACAAAATTATCGAATCATGCTGTTTTCGGGCAAATTTTGTGTGTATCCAATTTGGTACATAGTAGGTACTTCAAAGTGTATCCAAAAGGATACATGGTGTATCCAAAAGGATACATTGGAGCTGAGGGTGTTAACGTCGTTTAGGTACCGTATGTATTCAGGATTTGATTTTATGGTGTTCGCCCAAAATATGACATTTTTCCCCAACCAAATGACATGCTTCATAAAACTGACGCAGAAGGACTGCCTCTGTGGTCTAGAGGTTCAAACCCCTTGACAACTTTTTCGGAAGTTGCGGGTTCAAATCCATGGAGGCACATGTGAGTTTGTCCTGCGGCCATCGGAAGGCATTTTAAGCTGTGGGTAGGTACATATTTGTGCCCGGAGTACGTCGATAAACTCACCACACATCACGCTGGAACGTAATACTCGTAGGTGAAACGTGGGTATACAAGCATGGACTGTGACTTGCATTATACAAGCTATACCTAGATACACCTATGATACCTTCATGACGATGTGACGATGACTTTTTATCTCTCACAGTTTTATGCTACAACATACTATGAGAAAGATAAAGAAAACTAAAACGGTGTTACCATACAACTTGAAAATTCTTTTTTGTAACAGTTGGAATGATACGAGTATGAAGGGAAAATAAAGACTTCACAAAATAAATCCAAGTGATATATTTTTCTAAATATCCTATTTCTAATTTCTAAATTTCACAGCTATTTCAAAACATAGGTTTCATGTCAGACTCTTTTTATTTACACGTGTAACGATATATTGAGATAAATAAATAATTGTTATTATTATTTATTACACAACAAGTGAAAGCCATATTGAAAACGGTCTATACATTCATTGGATAAGATCGGTATTTACGATTAGTTCACGATTTCTTAACCTCTTCATTATAGGTAGCCATTGTAGTTATGAAAGTCCATTTTATTTCGTAATAAAAAGGAAGCAAAAGTGAATGTTTGTTTTGATTATTATTAAACGGGCAAAATCACCCCATTATTTAAGTAATTCAAAATATTTGTAGAAGTAAAAATACCTACGCGTAAAAGTAGGTACAAAATACTAACTTAAAATAAAGGTAGCACGTTAAAGGGAATTCTTGTCGTAAAAAATAAACATTATCATTTTGTATTAGATAATAAGAATCTCCTAACTAAACTTTATTTTTGACAAGAAATTAAAGCACATATCGTTAAAAAAAATGCTAACAAAAACATAACTGAAAAATGAGCTCTTTGATTTGAACTTACTTCCTCAAGCATTTATTGGACACAATTTACTTAGCAGTATTAACAGGAATTAATGAAAAACATACCGAATTCCCGAAAAGATAAATGAAAAAAAAATTGCATTATTTCAGCCAACGTAACCCGTTTTAAAATACGGTTACCTTGGCGCATCTTCAAAATGTGAAAGTATTTAATACTAGCCCCTCGCGTTTATTCAATCTCTGCCTCGTTTTTGGCTTGGGCGTTATTTTATGAACACCCTTAAATAGCCTATATGTTGACCAGGGTCACTACGATGATAATAAAGAAAACGCACCCAAATCTCTTAGTAGTCCATCCATCCATCAGCCTGTTTCGTCCACTGCTGGACATAGGCCTTTCCAAGATTTCGCCACTCTTGGCGGTCCTCCTGGAAGAAATACCCATACTCACACAAGCTGGGCAGGCGGGTTGGTGAGCGCGTGCCGAAACCCTTACACCAGTAACGCCGCTGCCCGTCACTAGTCTGATTTATATAAGGCCCGGCAATTGGGGATGGATATGTCGCAGTAAAGTAGTTAAATCAGAGAGTTAATTGAATCTCTAGAGAGTTAATTAAAGATCGACATTCAATCAAGTCGCTAGCATTTTGATTTAAATAAAGCAGCGTCGAAAACGTTTAACTATCTGTCTGACCGAAAGCCAGCGTGTTGATTGATTAATAATGTAAAACAAGATGGCGGTCACGACAACAGCTGATTACATTTAGAGTCTTTCTTTTGGCAAACGTTGTGCAACGTGGGTTTGTTGTGTGAGTGGTTTTTGTTTCAAATTGTGGTCTTTGGTGAAATTGTAAACATGTTGTCGACTCCGCCATGATTATTTCATTTGTTATTGTTATTTCGACATTTCGACCTATCCATTATGCGACTATTTAGTATCCTACTCGGGGACGCCTCGCTCCGCTCCGCTTCGCTTGGCTCTGAGTTGTTTCATAATGTTCAAACCTGACCTAACGTACTGTTTTTAAATACATTTTGACCTATCCATTATGCACCTATTTAGTATCCTACTTGGGGACGCCTCGCTCCGCTCCGCTTCGCTCGGCTCTGAGTTGTTTCATAATGTTCAAACCTAACCTAACCTAGTGTTTTTAAATACATTTCGACCTATCCATTATGCGACTATTTAGTATCCTACTCGGGGACGCCTCACAAAGGTCACCCTACCAAAGTTGAAATGCGCCTAGGAACGTTTAGGAAACTCGTTAAACGTTTCGTTCACTCACTTGTCTGACGGAACTTTAGCGACTTGATTGAATGTCGATCTTTAATTAACTGTCTAGAGATTCAACTAACTCTCTGATTTAACTACTTTACTGCGACAGATATACCGCCATCCATCGGTCCCATGTGGGCCGCCTAGTTTTGCCTGAGAGCTGTTCTCTTACTCTCCCCCGAATAACTTCGGGAGGATTTGCGAGTAAGATGGTGGTACCTCCACAGTCGAGCCCGGCATCAGCTCTACCACCTAAAGTAGTACTTGAGTTAAAACGAAACATATATATAGGTACATGCAGACAGACAAAAATTAAAAAAAAAATCGTTTTGGCCTCAGTACAATACTAATAACCAATTTCATTTTAAATTTCGCGAAAATATGTATTCAGACATGACCTTTTTACTAACTACTTTATTATTATTAAAGATAGAAGACCATTGACGTCTCATAAACAACAAGACTCACAATCTCGCTCAAAAAGTGTCCGCGATGCATTTTGTCACCGCTATGGGGTGACAAATTGGAATAACGATTGCATACAACTGACATTGCATCTTATGTTAACGACATAACGTCTTAAATTGGTTGAAGATTTTTGCTACTATGCACGTCGCACGTTCGGACACTTTCTGACGAACTTTCCTTAGAGACTGTGTGTCTAGTTGTTTATGAGAGGTCAATGTAAGACTCACATTTCACCTTGTTGACAGATGGCTTGACCTCAGAAAGAATGATTCTGATATATATTTTTTTAAATGTATCTTAAAAGTATAAAATAGAAACAACAGAAAAATTCTACTTCAAATATTGTGAAAAATACAATAAATTAAAAGTTTGTTATTTCTTGACGCAGCTAACAAAATCTATTAAATCATGAAAACAAAGTTCTGTGTACCCGTTGATGTCTTTTGTATGGAGTTGCGTATTGTTGTTTTATTAAGGTATGGAACTGTGCTAATTATAACATTAGCAACGGTTATACTATGAAATACTTTATACATATCAATACTCAGATTGATCATATATTAAATGTATATAATTGATTTGAATATATAGTTATATTAAATGTGTTACTTTTATTGCTCATCCCAAATAACTTATAAATATAACAATGAAAATAATAAGGTGGAGGTACCACCATCTTACTCGCAAATTCTCCCGAAGCTATTCGGGGGAGAGTAAGAGAACAGCTCTCAGGCAAAACCAGGCGGCCCACCATTGCCTGGGACCGATGGATGGCGGTATATCCATCCTCAATTGCCGAGCCATATATAAAAAAGACTAGTGACGGGCAGCGGCGTCACTGGTGCACGGGTTTCGGCACCGCGCTCACCAACCCGCCTGCCCAGCGTGTGTGAGTATGGGAATTTCTTCCAGGAGGATTGCCAAGAGTGGCGAAATCCTGGAAAAGCCTATGTCCAGCAGTGGACGAAACAGGCTGATTGATGGATGGATGGAATAATAAAATAAAATTATACCTGTCTAAACACAAAAAAAATATCGAGGTTCTTGCTGCCATATGACAAGGTGCCCAAGATGCTTTGCCGCGTTGCCTCGCGCTCCTTCGTCACCCGACGCGTTGACAAAACTGCGATGAAAGCTGAAATAACCGTCGCACTTCCGAGCCCCATTGCCCAAACGTGATATTGAATTATATATTTATTTTTAATTTCTTATTTTTTCCGGCCATTGAGCCGATAAGAATATTGTGCTGTCTTTTATGTCAATAGATAAAGTCGTCTTTAACTAGCACTTACATCCAATGGTTTTTATAATGAAACAGTTATATACAATTTAAGGACTTTGCTTTAAGTGTACAAGGATATATGGTTGAATTTAATCACAAAATTTATTGACGTTGTTAAAATTTACTTTAACTTTTTATTACAATTATTTTATTTATAATAAAGTAGTAAAAAGTCGTGTCTCTACATTAAATATTTTTGACACTTAAATTTTAAATTGAATGGGTTATTAGTACTGTACTGAAGCCAAAACTACCATTTTTAGAATTTTTGTCTGTCTGTTTGTATGTTCTGTTTTAACTCGAGAACCACTTAACGCATTTTGATGCAAATTTTATCATCATCGTAGGGACCCTGTTCAAAATATAGGCTATAAGAGGTGTTCATAAAATAACGCCCAGGCCGAAAACGGGACAAATATAACATAAACGGTGGAGCCGCGGGTAGTTAACTATAAAATGTGTTGATTTTTATTTGCCTACCTACACTGAACAAGTAATCAGAATTTAACATCGCCATAAAGATATTTTGTTCCTGATAACGAAACAGATAAAAATTTCTATACCACCCGACCGAAGTAACGTGATTTGACGTAAGGCTTTCTGACCACCTTTAATTAATTATTGTCTCTTTATCTTTAATATCTTCACGCTTTTACTTATTGAAGGGTAACCAGTTAATATTACAGAGGAGTCCATTTACTATAATCACTATCGTACGTAACAAGATAATGGAACAGAAAATCACTTTTCTTAAATTGATTGTTTATACCCTGAACGGTTTCGCTTTTAATAATTTTAATTATTTTTTGCAGTATTGCTTACAGTAAAGTCTATAAAAATGCGAAAGTGGCGAAATTGGTCAAGTGGTAAGTAATACAATTGTGAAAGTTTTTATATTTATTTCCAAGTGCCAATAATCAAAAGTAAAGTCGATTATGAAGGCTTTAATTTTAGTTTTAGTGCTGTCAAAACTAAATTTTTTCGAAAGTAATAGAACTTCTATTGTTAACAGAATGAAGAAAATTTCGTATTGACAGGACTGAAACCAAAATTAAAACCTTCAGAATCGGTTTTTATATCAATATCCTTAACCTTTAACTTACGAAAAATATATAACAGCAGAACTGTATTCTTATGTTATGGATGAATTCGTCCTCTTGCAAGCAAACAGGTTAACAACCTTCCCAAATAATCATTTACACCGCGCATTATTTTTTTAGGATTTCTAGGAAAGACTGTTAAGTGTGATCAGTAGAATTGTGGTTTAATTACATGCTATATATGAAACGACTGGCTTGCATGAAAAAGTATAAAATATTCACTGCATAAAATCCAATGATAATGTGCTCATAATCAATTGTCACAGGACATAAAACATTCAGCGAACAAACAAACTGACAATCAAAAGAAATCATTTCATAAGGCCTTCGACCCCCCACACTATGACGTGACCGCACCGCACCTATTCATCTCATCTCCGCCTTTTAATTCGAAGACCGACTCAATCAGTTCGGTAAATTTGGTATGTATGTAGGCAGACTTTCACCGTGTGAAATGGGGGTACGCGGCGCGGGGGGGGGATGGCGACCTTGTTAGGGGGAGGCAGCCACCTGCCAGATTATCACTTGTCACTGGCACTCGATCGGGCGCGGACCGACGTCCGTGGAAAAGGAAAAAAGAAAAAGCCGCGCGCACGTGTTCGAATTCTTTTTTTGAAAAAGGAACAGTGGGATTGTGAGAACTGTGATTGTGAAGCTTACCGTGTCGGGTGACTCTTGGTTTTTCGTTTGTGGTCGGAGTTTGGAGTGGTATGTACCCTTAAATGTTTAGTGATGTGCGTTGTAAACAACCCTTTCATATGTAAATATTTTAATTTTTCATTTGACCCACTTATGAAATGACTATTTTTCTTCGCATTTCGCATGCTGCCTTGAATTAGCAAGACATCAAAATAAAGTCATTGCTGTTTTTGTTTATAGTTGTCATTGGTACAAATAAAAAAAAAACTTATATTTTTAAACAATTGAAATGCAAATATTGCAGATAAATGCAATTGTTACAAGTAAAACCACTAACCAGGAATCGTCTGGAGTATTCAGAGCAAATCGCGTCGTGGATCATTCTCATCCGGTCCACTTTTCATAGACGCTGTTTAAACTATTTTCGGTCAAAAACTTGTATAAAAAACTTTTTTAAATTTGAAAAGTTAATTTTAAGGATATGCAACATTGAAATCGATTTATGCTTTGCTTAACCATTAACTAACGGCTTTATTTATTTATATTATCGAAATATAACGTTAAAAATGTTTACGCAATCTTATTAGGGCTGAAAATTTATTTTAATATGGTATTAGAAAACGCGAAATAATTAGAAAACTAGTTAAAAGGTGATACGGATAACACATACAATTTATCTCATGAAACGCGATTTGAGAACATTACCTTTTGCCCACGGCTCACGCTGAAGAAGTAACAGTCCTTTTAGCGGGTAAATAAATTAATTAATTAATGATCAGTGTAATGAAATTATGGGTGTAATGCAACTGAATGGATGACGGTCGCCTGCGAAGTGTAAGTAGGTGAAATTTTGTAATGAGTGAGTAAACGAGTGGTTTAGTTTATTAAGAATTAAAATTGCATATACATAGATATATTATGTCTAAATGTAATATGAAGAACTACAAAAAGTGACAAGCTGCTTCGCGTTGATAGGAAAGGCCCGTCGCCAATCTGTGTCAGTTTGGCCCGCGCGCGCCGGCCGCCCATCAACCAGAATTTACAACAATAACAATCTCTATTCCAAGGCATTACGAGTCACGTCTATGTAGTAAACAACGCAGCTGGAAGCAATATTAATTGCTTACTCTATGCTCATAGGAAAAGGAAAAGTTGAAGAACATGATAATATGAAAAAAAACAACCATGATTAAATATGGGAGTGATTTTGCATTTATGAATATGCAAAGCGATCGTTTGGTGTGAGTTTTATAGCAAATATTTTAAGTTATACTACTTTCACAGTCCAGACTGAAAGCTTTAATGGACACATATATTTACTTTTTATTTAAAAAACGGATAAGTACTGTAATATAAAATAATATAAATTTTAGCTACAGTGTGTCGTAACTACATTTCTCAATTGACTCATTAATTTTTGCATCAATCAGCAGAACTGAACTCTATGACACGTTTCCTTTTAGTACAAAATAGCGCGCCCTCAGCCGTGGCTGTTACGACCACCAAGAAACACGCGCCCACATAAACCTGCGTTTTTATTTAATAACTCTACTTCTCGATGAATGTTTTCAAATATTCTAAGACGAACTAACGATGTCATTTAACAACTTATTTTTAATACAAATTTCAAGGCTGTATGATTTAAGGAAGGCCCTTTAGAGGGCCTTTTAGAGGTAATTTCGTATTTTTTTCTATTAAGCAAACTCAAAGATTTTCCGTTTTTTTAAGGTGAATCCATCAGCCCTATAGTCTACTATTTTTACCATACCGATTATATACCGTTGTACATCTAGCCTTATATGGACCCTTAACGACTACTTTGTCTTTAGTTGCCACTACATACTATGCTTTTTTTTCTGCATCCATAAATCTGTCAAAAAGTAGACATAATCAAATTTCTTCATTGTTAATTATCGAGAAAGTAGCTTGTTTTCCCAAGAAAAGCCTTTGTCAGCTTTTAGCGAAGATCATAAATTACCCCACGATATGTCTCATCACTAATATTTCATGTACTCAACAACAAAAGCGCGTTTCTCCAATCGATACATCTCACGTGGGTGCTACTTTAGAAAGTTTGTTCTCACACCTAATATTTAAGGACCCAGACCTTGACCCCAAACTTTAAACAGCCAAAGGGCAAGTTCAACAAAGGGGAACAGAAAGAAAGACTTTAAAATTAGGGTGCAACGAAATTGCTTCTAAGTATAGTCTAACAAAAGAGGCGTATCAAAATGCACCTTAAATCTTTGGGTAACATGTGCAGTCACCTACAGCTCAAACTCCCTCTTTGTAAACGACTTTAACCCCTATGGTGTAGCAATAAGGAAGATAGCCTATCATGCTAGCCTCCGTACTTAATTCTAGTAATTGTTGACACATAGAAATTTTCTAATACCTCCTTGAAAATACTCGTAAGTATTTCTTTACTTTGCTCTTCATTTGCCTGTAGTTTTATCCCTGTTGAAACGCGGTCTTCCTGGATGCTTACCTAGTTTCTTAGAAACTAACCTCCTTGGATCTGTTAATAAAAAGAACTCTATGGTTTTATAAGTGCCTTTCGTTATTATAACCAAATTCATATTGGAGACTCGGTAAATGGTCAGGAACAAGGTTCGATGACTATATTTTTGAAATACGAAAAATATTTTTTTGTGCCTCTATACTTGTTCAAGAACAACCTCGACTCAAGTAGTATAGGAAGTCTAAATTTTATTTTTCGTATTTCACAGTGAGGGTCACTGAACCTTGGTCCTGACCACTTACCGAGACTCCTGTGGGAATTTGACTATAGAAATGAAAGTAACTTTGTATCTAAATGGACAGTTGGTGATGGTGACCCAACAAAAAAATTATAAAGTTTCTTTCGAGCTCGAGAACTTCCACCGCAAACTGGAATATAATATTATACAATCATTTGTATACATTGTTTTAATGGGAAGAGAACCTTAAGGGCTTGCCTTTGGTCTTTTAACGGTTTTTGTTTCAATATGCTGAGCCAACAACTTATCTGATCATTGTAAAACTTGGATACGTGTTTATTCAGACCTTTTTCTTTCCGTCGTCGGTCGGTTACCTATTTGGACAAATTTCCTTTGCCAGATTTAATTTTTGAAAATTATGCCTTTTTAAGTCATGAAATCGTTTTATGTCTAAACGGCTTGAATTTTATGTCTGAAATTACTACTACAACAAGAATATATTTATTTTCCGATGTCAGATGAAAAAACTCCCACATCAAATACTTTTTCGTAAAGTCCAGAAAAACCTCGAAAATTCAATGACTTGCGTGCCGGCAGCGCGCGAAGCGATCGTTCTAACGTAGAATTTCTGACAACATACCTACTAAAGTTCAAACTCATTTGGTAAGATTATTTTGCACCAAGGATAAGGCCTTAAGGCGTAGTTGGTCCATCGTATAGCGAAAGAGATAAACATATTTGAAACAGTTCGTGTCCGAGTAGTAAAGTGAATCAAGGAAAGATTGGGTATGGGTAGTGCTACTTTTTTTTCATCTATTCATTGTGACCTTTGTTTGTACGGCCAAATTTATACTGGACATTTGGTAAGTGGTCAGGACCAAGGTTTAATTAAAGAGAAGATTGAAGATTGAGGCACAACAATTTTTTTCGTATTTTACAAATGGTGTAATTGAACCTCGGTCCTGACTACTTACCGAGTCTCCAGTATGAACTTGGTTATATAAACGAAAGTCACTTTATACAATTTTACAAAAGTGCATTGAAAAAAGGCTTCCCTATGGATTTGTATGTTTAAGGCAGTCACTATTGTTATTTTTACTCTATGAATTTGGACGGACTTCTATTTTGAACTAAAAAAACAGCCTTTATTTTGCATTGTTTTCGATGCAGCGAACTTTTCTGTATCACCATTTGGCTTCCTTATTGTCTTGAAAAATGCCTTTTTGTTATAACTTGTACTTTTTCAGAACTCCTCTTTACTTTGGGAATAACATTTTTTTCAAAACCTCATTTTGTTCTACCTATTTCATCTTAAATAGCAGTTGCGTTCCGTTTTCCGCACACACGTTAACGTTAGCCTGAATGGACTGTGTATAGTATAGACTCTGCACATACAATGTTGTGGCGTACAACCACAGTTTAAAAATCCATATTTTACATTTTTAGATTGTGGTACAACCTTGATCTTGATACGAATGTGCTAATGGTGCTGATGAACTTGGAGAATTGTCAGGGTGTATGCAAACCATTTCATAATAGCAATAACTTTGATAAGTCAACAAGCCGCCCATAAGCAGATGAGATAAACGTCAGGAGTTTCCCTCATTTTGTTGCTGAAATGGTACAACAATAACTGTTAATTTTATAAATTTTATAAAAGTATTATTTAAACTTATATATACTATATTTTATATAAGTATTACATATAATCTGCATGCCCTAAAAGCGTGTATTTGTGCCCGAAGAACGGCGATAGGGCTCACCACCCATCACGTTGGGACGTAATAATCGTCGGTGAAACGCGGGTGTGCCGAGTGTGGACTGTGACTTGCATTTCACAGTTTACACCTGAAACACCTCTGAAACCCCCTTCGAGATTCACGTCGTGGCGATATATTTTGTAAAACATTTATCAATAGAACAACTTTTTCATGCTTGGTTTTCTTGAAATTGACTGTAAAATATGCTCTATTGACATTTTTATTAAATTTCCTGGTACATTAACAGTAAATTGACCGTGACAGTTGCAAACTTAGCGAAACTGATGATCATTTCACGATTTGTTTGTGTAGTGAGATATCTTGTGCTGACATTGTTACTAGAAATTAAACGATTAAATTAAATGGAATCAATCAAAGTTTTGCGAGTATTTTGATGTTACTTTATCTTCTTGCAACTTTAGGCAGGTTCTGTTCATTGTATTTAACCATGTCGTTTCTATTGAAATTCTTGTTTTTGTTCAATTTTAAGATAGCTCTAATCAAACCGACCCAGGTTGAACCTATTACTTTCCCTTTTATGGCCACAAAATGAGGCTACACGGGAGAAATTAATTGAATGTTAAGTATTTATTCTCCCATGGTTCTAAAAAAATGCCTATTCTAGTCGGCCATTGAACAGCATCTGACAAAAAATAACTTTTACTCACTCACACTGACTTGGATACTATGTTGAGAATACAGAGTTTTTGTAACAATGAGTACGTGTAGTTTCGTCAATCATTTATCTCAATCAATCATAATCTTTATTTGAAAACCGAAATGCGCAAATGCATCCTCAGAATGTATTTAAGCATCGCCTTTGAGCACCAAACGGTTAATCCAAGGATACACGCCGCCATTTCGTGTTGGCCAAAATTGTACGTCCGAACCAACAAAAAACTATCATATTCTACTAATTTTGAGTATTAAAAACGAAATGTAATATAATTAGACAAGAAATGTAATATTATTCATTTTGGTGAATAAAGTTCAATATAATCTGTCTTAATAAGATTTTTCCTTATTTCCATATACGTACATACTAAAGATTAACGCTATTTAACCTGAACTTGGGTTTGTATTAAAATTTTGTATCACCGTCATATGGCCATGTAGATGTAGTACTAGTTCTGTTGTCTCTCTGGTTTTTTGGAACCTGAATAAATCAGGGAGCTAAATTTTTAAAACAAGAATTGTTAACAAATATCTCTAAATTATCGTGCGAGTAGAAAGTCCGTCGCAGGAGAAGTGTCACGGACGTTGAGAAAAGACCTCTTGGGAAGGGAACTTAGGTCCCGGGACTGAAGACACCGGAGAAGCTTTGGGTACTGTCCAAAGAATAAGCAGAGCGGAGTCATGAGAAACTGTAAAAATGAGTGGGGTATAAATTTTGGGACTAAAACAACGCAAATAAAATTAAAGCCAAACCTGAAATGGCAATAATCATAATGTGTTTATTATATTACCTTATCATTGCCGAATAAAATATTATTAAGCTTTTCAAATGTGTACCTGACGTTTTGTAGCGGTTTAACGTCACGTTGTCGGGGAAATAATATTATACTCTCGTACGGCCCGATATGTGTGCCGGCTTAAATTCGATAATAATAATACGAGTCACTAAAGTTACATACATTCAAACATATAATCACGCCTATCTCCCAGAGGGGTAAGCAATATTAACTAAAGTTAAACAATAAATTCAAGGGAAAATCTATGGCTGACCGATGACCATTGGCACCAAAATGGCGAAAATTATATCGAAACCCTTGCTATTGTTAAGACACTTGTTCATTCTACTATGGATATTCTACTATTTATAGGGTTAAGTTATAAAAGTGCTGCAAAAAAATAGAAGATGATATTTCATGTCACTCAAAATCATATGCGTCTGAAAACATTGGGAATTTTAGTTGAAATGTTTTTTTTATGAATCAAGGGAGGTTTTTCATTCAGGGTCAAATAGAGGTCATTACTCCCTCCTAAATTACATAGCTTTTAGCCCAGAAAATTAAATATCACGTTTACATCATCTGGTCGGTTGACTTAAGTGACCTTGACCTATATTTATTTAATGGCCTTAAATCAGTTAATTATCATGGTCTTAAATAATTGAAGAACATACATAGGATACATATCGTCGCCTTAGAGTGAAAACCTCGGATGGCCAAATTATACGAAAGTAATTTTATTATTCCATTAGAAAGATAATCTCGTATTTCACAATTTCCATTTGATTTTGATGCATTTCTGTGAGAAGTAGCGCCATCTATTGATGTGTTGGAAAATCTCATATTGATTCGTACCACTCAGTTTGGTAAGGAAGAGGCAGTTTTTTGTTCCTCCTGTACAATTCATCATAACACCCTTACGAGGTTTTCACTCTAAGACGACGATATATATAAAATAACTAGTTTTTTTACTTTCTATAATTTCAAGTTAATATAATCAGTTCAACCATTAATTTCATTGAATAATAATTTAGGTGGTAGAGCTGATGCCGGGCTCGACTGTGGAGGTACCACCATCTTACTCGCTAATCCTCCCGAAGTTGTTCGGGGGAGAGTAAGAGAACAGCTCTCAGGCAAAAAAACCAGGCGGCCCACCATTGCCAGGGACCGATGGATGGCGGTATATCCATCCCCAATTGCCGGGCCTTATATAAAACAGACTGGTGACGGGCAGCGGCGTCACTGGTGCAAGGGTTCCGGCACCGCGCTCACCAACCCACCTGCCCAGCGTGTGTGAGTATGGGCATTTCTTCCAGGAGGACCGCCAAGAGTGGCGAAATCCTGGAAAGGCCTATGTCCAGCAGTGGACGAAACAGGCTGATGGATGGATGGAATATTATAGAGTGTGTTGATAGGTTACACCTTTTTAACTATGCAAGAAGGCACGGGTCAAACTTTTAATGAAATCCTGACATCATTATCATCAGGATTCTTGGGGATCACAGGCATGCGCAACGTTCGTTGGTTCTTCAAAATCCTATCCGTTGTAAAACAATTTATAATTTAATTCATTTAATTAATTCTTGGAAATTCACAAATATCAATGAAAGAGTAAAATCGCTACCTCTACCGATATAGAGCACACTACAAGATGGGTTTCACCTATTAAGTTGGCTATTAAACACGTATTAAACGGATTCTGCGCGTGCGCGGACTCCAAGCTTCCTGTCCGCTCTGTGACTGACAGATGACTCTCGTTAGCCTGATGTGTTGATTAGAGGATGAGCCTAGATTCTATATATCGTCACGGCATGAATCCCCAAAGGGGTCTCAGAGGTGTTCCCGATTATGGACTGGGAAATGCAAGACACAGTCCACACTCGTACAACCACATTTCTTTGAAGGCCTACTGCTCTTTAACGACCACTTGAAAAAATACATTAATAGGCACGACTAAATATTTTGAATAAAAAAAAATATCTTTACTTTTGATAAAACGAATCGAAAGTTTCCTATGATTTATTTACGCAAGAATTTTCTTACTCCTTCCGAATGCTTGAAGCGATTTTAATTATTCTTTTACCGTACTAAACACAATTTATTGATCTACAAAACTATAGTTTTTTTTTACTGACATATATCGAGTTGCTAATTCAGCGTAGGCATGCTCCTTAATAAAGTTCTCATCGGTTTTAACTTGTACAAATTTCAGTCGTTAAATATTTTATCAAAACTTCACAAAAACAAAACTTACATCATAAACATAAATGTTTTATACCAGGCGCATGACAGTGAATGTTAAAAAATATTTTAGGGTTCTGTGTTTCTGCTTACAAAAGAGAGCACAGCTTGCAAATAAATGTTTATCTTTCTTTTAGAGTAGCACCTGCCAACATTTTGAATTTACTGAAAAAGAAACAAGGACACGCTGCGTTGTTTTATGCCAGGTGAAGCCCGTTCAACACAAAAGGGAGAATTTATAGTATTTTTTTGCTGGTTTGTTGAACTTATACCTCAACAGTTATATGATTGAAATTTTTTTTTCGCTTTGTCGCTTCTATAGTCTATTTAATCTCAGCTCTTATGTTATGATATGTATGACGCTCTCATAAAAATGAAATATTACAAAAATAGATAGCTTGGACTGCTGCCGACTGTACTTAATCCAAGTTCAAATAATTTCGTTTTGTAAAATAGGTATATTCCTGACTGGGTGAATATTAGATCAAGAAAATACCTCTAAACATTCCATTAGTTACAAATGAGGTAGCAACCTTGTTCGAACACATGTATGATTTTATTAGCCGCAGCTTAAAAACTTTAGCTGATTTAAATCACAATCCCAAAACATAAACAAGTCTTTACGCTAGGCATACAGACCCAACACCCAACGCTAGGTGGATCTTATTCATAAATACGCAAGCCTTGAGTATGCAGAGAAAGTTCAACCAAGACTCAGGGGTCAGGCAGACGCTGCCTGGGGCCTACACTAGTATATATTTCACCTATACATAGTATTGGTGTTAATAGATTTATGTTTATAGGTGATGGCAGATCAGTATAATTTATTGATCTGGGTGGAAGGTTGCGAATGTTGTGGAATTTGCAACGTTGGGAAATTAGGTTAACGAATGTTTCACCTATGATTGGATATGTGTAATTTGTTAGGCTTGGGTTGTAAGAACTATAATGAAATAAAATATAATAATAAATTTAACAACCAAAAGCAAGGCACAAGGTCTTAACATAAAATGGGTATCAATATCTTATAGAAACAAATTTTTACAAGTTGTTCCCTGATATCTTTATTAGTTTTAATGAAACACTTCATCCATCCATCTGCCTGAGTTCGTCCACTGTCGGACATAAGCCTTTCCTAGAGCTGCCACTCTTAGCGGTGCTCCATTCTCCTCATCCTGCCGTCTACCGCAACGTCCTTCAGGTCATTGGTCTAGCGGTCACGAGGTCAGCCTACGCTACGCTATGCTGTAATTCTAAATCAAAGTACAAACTATAAATATGGATCCCTGGCACCTAAGCTAGTCCGAAAGATCCATATTATAGATGCCAGTTTCACCCTAATAACTTTGAAAAAAATTGTAGTATTCTGAGGAAAATTTACAACATGGTATAACTCTTACTCTCTCCCGAATAACTTCGGGAGGATTTGCGAGTAATATGGTGGTACCTCCACAGTCGAGCCCGGCATCAGCTCTACCACCTCAAGAGAACAGCTCGCAGGCAAAACCAGGCGGCCCACCATTGCCTGAGACCGATGGATGGCGTTTTATCCATCCCCAATTGCCGGGCCTTATTTATAACAGACTGGTGACGGGCAGCGGCGTCACTGGTGCAAGGGTTTCGGCACCGCGCTCACCAACCCGCCTACCCAGCGTGTGTGAGTATGGGCATTTCTTCCAGGAGGACCGCCAAGAGTTGCGAAATCCTGGAAAGGCCCATGTCCAGCAGTGGACGAAACAGGCTGATGGATGGTCTCACCAACTCCATTATTAAACTGAGATTTCGATCATTGATATAAAAATAAATCTTTCCACACCATTGTCAAACAACGTTGCATATAAATCTAACTTTACTTGTTTGCTGTCATAGTAATATTAAAATACCCCCGGAAATTATTTGACATTTATCGCATGCATGACATGTAAACAATATTGTGTAATTACTTTGGTTGTTAAATTAAAAACTATTAATATTAAATAGTTTTGTGGAAAAGTAAAGTTAAGTGTCTTTTAAGAGGCCTGTAGTCGGCGGCTTGAAGTCAGTCGCGCACGGGGTCCCTATGCTTTCTATTTCATTCTACATTCAACTGCGGATTATAGAGCACTGACGGACTGTTATTGGTTGGCCCGAACGTTCATTTCCCGAGCTCGTACGGAACTCACCGAACACGCTATGAGAGACAAGCTGCCGCGAGACAAAATTCATGTCTTAAAAAAGCTCGAGAATGGTTTTGGGTGTTCCTATGATTTCAGGAGAAATATCCCAAAAATCGAAATAAAACAAAAATATTTTTGAATAATATAAAATATACTATGCTGTGAACCTAAAATTATTTAATTTGTTGTATCGCTTCTAGGACATTACGGTACATAAACATTCATCAAAATATGTGTAAAATCCAGGACTTTATACGCTTGTAACTTTTGTATGTATTTGATTTTGACAAATGTTTTAGGTTCAAGTCATGGAAATCGTATGGAATATGTTGAAAAAGAAAAAATAATAAGCAAGTACCTTTAAATAAGGATATGATCAGCAAACTGCTCTAGTATGGGAGTTCAGGCGAATAGAGTTGCTACCATAGAGCTCTTGCTAAAAATCTGGGTGTGACCTGTAAGAACGTTAAAATTGTGTGTTCGACACGACAGGGAGGTGAATTTGTTACTGTAATTCCTCAGCTAAGGTTTTGAGATAAAAGTTACTCTGTGAGATACGAGTACTATGAGAGTGCATTTGAGGGCGAGTAAGCGATTGCTTGTGTGTAAGAGCAGGGTAATAGTTTAATAGTTTCTCCTCCTGTTATCCATGTCCTCTTTTTTTCTTCGTATTTTTTAGTCTTTTTGTTTTTTAGATTTTGCTGTATCATCTTTCTAAACATGAATTAAAAGATAAAATTAAGCTGTTTTGAATAAACAGTAGATTCTAATGAACAATAAAATCAGCAAATTTAAAACGTAAAGATTTCACACATTCTAAAGCTAAATCGAAACGTTTTTACAATAACTAAAAATATATTGTTAGATAAATTTTCGAGTACCTGCGAAGATAAAAACAAAAGATCGTTTGTAAACGTCAATTAGAGCCTTCATGAATGGTTCGAGCATGCGCCCGCGCAACTTTCTACTTAGCTATGCACGTACAACCAAGTCATATTCTCAGAAGCTTTAACTATTCATTCATATACTCATAAGTGTTGTTTTACTATCGTGTTCGAACTATCAGCCATAATTATCTCAGTAGCAATTTCTTACTTAGAGAACAATGAGATTATAGTAGGTATCGTGAAAACAAAATAGAATCAAATATGTTTTATTGAAAGCAAAAAAAGAATAGAGTAAATATCACTCTGAAGGTACATAAGCTATTTCTAGTGTTCTGTACTTTAAAAGGAAAAAGAGAACCCTTTAGATCAGTGTCGTGTCCGTCCGTCTATCACAGAGATTTTTCTTGAAAAATGTGTAACGAAGGAATTTGAATTTTGACCTTGGTGAAGTGCATAATACGACCAGTAATCGATAAAAAAAGTTGACTACATTAAGGGGTCAGTTTGTTTAAAAAAGTTTTTAATAATAGGTTATATCTAAAGATACATGTATTATTATTCCATTTATCTTAATAATGCAGCTCGAAATTTTTCGCTCTCCTAGAATTCTAAAGCTAACTGGGATTTAAATTTACAAACGGATAATGCAGGTTATTATGATAGTGAATGATTAAAAATAAAACTCTTTGTGTATAAAGATATAATGACACCTATTCTCGTGTAGCAAATATTAGATTTAGAGCTGCCATAACCTAAAACTTTTCATTGCAAAATAAGCTTTAACGCAGATGGATAAAAGTTAAATGAGCTTGTATTATTTTAGGTTTTTCAACTCTAAATTTAAGGTTGCTGCATGAGAATAGTCACACTAGTTTCCTAGACTACTATTATTCCCAAAAGGGTGTCAAAGATGTTTCGAATTTTGGACTGCCACTATAGAACAGTTCTTTTTAAATGACGATTTTTAACGTCTCAGCGTGATAGAGGGAGATTCTTACTGCCTTACTTCGGGCACAAATAAACGCTTTTTGTATGGCATTCAGGTTTCCCTCAGAGTGTTTTCCACAACCATCAACAAGCGGTAAGTAAGTATACAAATATTGTGCACGTATATCCTTAAGGGGAGGTTATCCCGTCATTGTTTTTACACGTCTTGGGTTCAGAGAAAAATGAGTGTATTGTTTTATGAGATCATGTGGGTATTTTTCTTAATTTCACCATAACTTCTTAATGCCCAAAACAATTTCGACGTGTGTGATATCGTTAGAATCAATAGCATCCTGAGTGGTATAAGGTGTCATTTTTTTATGCACACATATTCATACTGAAGACTCAGTAAGTAGTCGGTATCAAAGTTCGATGACCCTTTTTGGGAAATTGGAAAATTATTATTTTCCTTTTACCTACAAACGCAAGCCCAGCCCCGAGTCAACTACTATGGGAGATCAATATTGTATTTTGCGAAATTAGCTATCATACTGATTACTTACTAAGCCTACAGTATGAATTTGGCTGTATAAATAAAAATCACCTTATATACAAGGTGACTTTAATTTATACAGCCAAATTCATACCGAAGAGTCGGTAAGTGCTCAGTAACAAGGTTCGATGACCCTTTTTGTGAAATTCGTAAATTATTCTTTTCGTGTTCCTTACAAACGCAAGACTAGCCCTGATGAATTAGTTAATTACTATGGGAAGCCATGATTTTATTTTGCGAAATTATTAAAAAGTGTTATCGATCCGCGATACTGATCACTTACCAAGCCTCCAGTGTGAATATATATATATACAAAAAAGTATTAAATAAATATTAAAAATACTAAAAAATTAATTCTGATTTCAGTGCAGAAGGGGGACTATTACATTGGATACGTGTTGTTTTATATGTCCCCCGACTGCACTGAAATCCGAATTAAATCTCTACACCGGTAGTCCTACTTTTTAATATTATTTATTTTGTATTTTTAATCTCCCAGAATTTCGAGTTTTTCTCAATTTCGGGATTTAGTTAGTTTTTAAGGATCCGTACCTTAAGGGGAAAAAACGGAGCCCTTATAGGATCACTTTGTTGTCTATCTGTCCGTCCGTCCGTCTGTCTGTCAAGACCCTTTATCTCGAGAACGCGTTATAGTATAACGAGTTGAAATTAATACCATATACTCAAGTCTACAATTTATTGAAGATGTGAAAAAATCAAACTTCCCAGTTAACGTAAAAAAGGTACGGCCGTTTATGCCGCAAAAAACGAATATTTCAACACGCTCATCAAGGGAATCAAATTTTATAGGATATTTTCCGTTGACCTAGAACTATGAAATTTGGCAAGTGATACCGTCTTATACTACAAGTATAGGGAAAAATCTGAAAACTATACATTTGTAATTAAATCATATAAAATATAGTCTTTAACGGAAACCTCAATGGGCGAGTTCCATTCGCAGTTGTCCAGTTTTTCTTTATAAAATTTGCTTCAATGTAATCTCGCAATTTTTAAAAACCGTGTTTTTGTTTCAATTTGAATCGAGTTATAAAAAGAAACTCAGTTTTGCGAGAGCGCATCATTTTAAACAATAATAAATGAATCTCCATAGATTTTAGTTCTACTTAATGCAAAATGAGGTCACCTATGCCCTTAACGATTTCTACCATATAGATAGATAGACCATCTAAAATTTACGGTCATCCGCACATCTGCTTCCCTAATGGCAGCTCTTATGACAAGTTAGAAGAAAAAATATGATATGCGGTAAATAAAACCAAGACACGAATATTTCCACTCCATTTCTCGTGATTGACAATATGAGTTATACTAATAGATAGTACAAGAATAATGTGATATTTTAACGACAGGTTTCTTAACTGACATTTGAGTTACGGCTTTTTTGCATTTTTTTTCTTCCATTACATTCAAATGGCCTTGTCTGGTAGTAGTCTCAGTTTGTTAGGACCGATCGATGCTTTCATATTCTCATAATCTACCTACACTCAGCGTCAGTGTAAAATGTAAAATTTAGATTATTCATGTTTTTTTTTACATCTTTATATCTTGTACTTTGTTACTTTAGATGTTAAAAATATTCCTTAATACAGTATAATGTAGTAAATAAGTATTGTTTTTCAAGTGCCACTATTGATAGAAATTAACTAAACTAAATATCTAAAATTAAAAAATTGAGAAAATGTTTGCATCAATCGCTGTTACTCAATGAGGAAAGAACCGCAGTGCGAGAGGGACGGATTCTAGTAAAAAGAGCAAAATAACCATTTTCTACACAAATTCCACAATTAAAAAAAACTAAAGGTTGTATGAAATCTGATTGTTTTAGAGTTTAATATAGATACTATATTTAAATAATATATAATATTATTTTAATCTAAAATTAATATGTATAAGTAATAATAAATAATCAGGTAGAAATGCTTTTTTTTACATGTAGTATTGTCAGTTTCTGTAAACCAGGAAGAATAAATTACGGTTCATGGCGGAAACTATCCTCTGAAGGGTTAAGACTCAAAGTTGTATGAGTCAATATCCGTGAAGGAAGAGCATTGCCCTATTGTAAACAAATAGGTACGTACAAACCACGAAATATACAATACAAGTACGATTTCACATAAACTCGGTCCGTAAAATACGATGTTTTGTGATTGTGACCTCGACTTACCTAAACAAAGTTCCACCCAACAAATGCACATTTCAACTGTCAACGATCAATCAATACCCAAAAAACATTCTCACGTTCTGAAAGTTTACAAACGACTGCCATTCATCTTCCATTGAAGACCGTAAATGCTGATATGCGTATACCAAATAAATTTAAACAAGTTTAAAACCAATAAAATAATAAATTATCCTCTTTATTACGATGCGATAACGTTGCAAATGCAAATTACTTTTCGTATTCACGTCACTGTAACCGCCCCTTGAATAGGGCGCATTTACGGAGACAGAACAGATATATTTTCACGGAAAAATAAATCGTAAGAGTGGTTTCACAGAGCTTGAATTCAAAGTAAAGTGGATGATCAGAAGCACCGCTATAATTGATGCGTTGCGCTTGCGCATACGACTCATGCGAGGCTGTCAGTCGGTGAGCTTTTGTGTATAGTGTGATGTAAATGCGGTATTGTAATGTCGATGTTTTTTAACTACTGGGTAATTTGTAAGCTTCCGTTTCTTAGATGCACGTCATAACTATATTTGTTTGGATGTGTTTTTTTGTATAATGTGTTTGACTGATGGTGTTGGAAATATGGGGTGTTAAATATATTATAGTTACTTTACTACAGGTAGAAAACATTTAAACTTTTATTAGTCCGATCTGCTTTAAGATTTCGTGACAATTGAATTTTCAAGATTTATAAAAAAATTGCCCCCTGTATTTATGTTATCAATATTTATTAGCATTTACACTACCCTTGCATAATCAGTAATATCCTTCCTTCAGCCAAAGGTTGCTTGGAAGATATTTCTATAGCCATAAGTACCGCCTTGTACATGTTTCTTAATTACAATTAATAATATTGTTATCTACAATATAGTCAAAAGTAAAATAAACAAAATAAATAAAAGATGTGTGTTTTCCTGAATTGGTTACATGATACTATTGATCTTTCTCTAAGTTTGATCTCTCTCTAACTTTTATGCACTGAACCCTGATACTTCATTAGGGTAGCGTAATAAAATAACTTAACTTGACTATTGGGTATATATTTTGAATGTTTAACAATATAAATAACGATATAATTGCTATGTTTAGCCTTTTATTTTCTTTAAATATTGGTAGTAAAAAGATAAATAAAATAAAAACAGAATTTTCAATATATTTTGGCCTCTTCTATAGAAGTTTTTATTTTAATATTTAAAGAATGTTTAACAAGTAATTTTTTTCAAGTTAATTGAAACTCCACTCTATTAGTTCCGTTCCCGTCAAAACCCGGTCCCAAAAACCAATAAAACTATTCAGAACGCCAATTAAAATAATTGCTCGAGCTCACCAAACTTACTCGTCATTATTCAATGTCAAATCGAACTTCAATCCCGCATTCCTAGCTATCGATAAACGAAACTAGATAGTTTTATAGGTGTTAATAAATATCGATATGTCGATAAACATGGCACTAATTAGTAGAGTGAAAGTTGGCATACTGACCAAATTTGGTGCCCGTGGTCTTTCGGGTGCTGATTTGAGATCGATTCGACTTTCGTTTTTGACTACTCTTACTGCTCCGCTCACTGGACGCAACAAGTTTTGTAAGAGGCTTTGATTTACATACTTGCCCTCTCGGTCGCTGCTTGACCGTGATTTTCCTTGTTGTTTTTCTAACTATTTGAAAGCCGAAAATCTGTTCACGCGTTTACTAACGAAAAAAACAGCAATAGAAGTCTGTTAGTCCCTTTGTAAGTAAACAGGATAAGTGCGGCACACTTACTATGAAATCTAATATCTATACATTCTTCAGTTTCGTAACGTAATCGTATACAATAACTAATAAGACTTAAATAATAGCACCCAGCTAAAAATTACAAAAGAAAAGTGTAAAATAATGTAAATGTAAAACATGAATAAATATATATTAAACTCTTATTGAGCCTTCTTATTTATTTTGTATGAAATAATAACATATATTTTATATATTCGATATATTTCGGCACATTGTATTTGGCCGTCATCAGATTTAGTGATGACGGTCCCATACAGTAAATCTAAAACTGTTTTCTTACAAAATCCCATGTTCATTGGGAAATTATTTTCAAGCTACCAAATTATCATCAAACGTACAGGTTTTTCTTATAGAATTTATTTGTATATTGCTTTAGCTGAGTTTTGTTTTAGGGTGGTTTGATTATTTCTTATTTAGTTATTTGTATCTATGTGTGATCGCGGATAACTTCACTGACAGTAATATTACATTGGATTTTAGCGTGCCAAGACGCCGTAGGTGTAGCCCTAGCATACGGTTTCCTTATAAAACTGGAGCGTTTTTTTCCGGAATCCTAACTTAAATTCTATGGAGCTCAGATATATTGGAGTACTCGTAAGAACATGAATAAACAATGGTTCCTGTTTCATAAAAAGACCCTAAAAACATTGTCAATATCGTTTTCTTCATTGGTTTCGTAAATCTACTTTGTGATTAGGTGCAGAATATGATAATTTAGTATAATCATCGTGTCTTCTTGGACATTACTAAACGATCTGTAATCGATAAAATAACAAGATACACTTTCTATACAAAGAGCAAGATACTGATATTTTCTTTTCTCATATCACGAAGTCCGATACTACGATCATGATATTATTACAGTAGATACA
Source organism: Ypsolopha scabrella (assembly GCA_910592155.1). Classification (NCBI taxonomy): domain Eukaryota; kingdom Metazoa; phylum Arthropoda; class Insecta; order Lepidoptera; family Ypsolophidae; genus Ypsolopha; species Ypsolopha scabrella. The sequence continues at coordinate 6,680,591 of OU342968.1, read as the reverse complement.
GACACTGAAATCATCTCCCAACTAATGTTGGTCAGTGCGCTATTTTTTAGTACTTTTTTAATGAGATTGTTTTTTGTCTGTTAACGGCATTGTATAATTTAGTTTTAATTATTAAATACAAAATTTTTAGTGTTAACAACAGAAGCTATATTACTTTGTATAATTTTTTCCTTTGACAGCACTAAAACTAAAATTAAAGCCTTAAGCATCGACTCTACTTACAAGCTTTCAGCCTTATAATTTTTGCACTTTTAATTGTTCAATCATGATTTTGTCTACCCGCTATCTAAGACATTATTATTTATCGTCTGCAATGAAAACATTCACATTTGTAATATCCATACTTATTAATTAGTTCCTATTTTAATCCTCATAAAGTCGGAATTCATGTGTTTTTATTTTATACTAATCTCACTCATCAACTGTCTGAACAATGTACTGGCTCGCAGGACTATTATGATTTTAAAAAAAACTTTGTTATTCGAAGTTAAAATTCTACTGTATTGCAAATTGCAATAGTGTCAAATAGGTTTATTCAGCTTTAAGTTTTTCTTATTTAATAACGTAACGAGTTATGTGAAAACATGCCGATCGATAATGACTGTCTGGTAAGGCTGTGCGGACCAGCTTCCCGCTCTGATCGTGGTGATGCTAGCGGGTGGTGGGTCGGCGGGGCTTTCCCCGATCAGCAGATAGGTACAATTTTTGTGTGTTTGTGGGTTTTGTGTGGTGGTGGTTCCTTTTTTCCTTTTGTGTACTCTGCGTTCTTATAGATAGATTTTTATTTATTATATTTCTTAGCTAGGTGACGCTCGCGGATGATTTAGTTAAGGGCCGTAGGCCTCTTTAAATCTGAAGCTCACAATTAAAATTGCGTTCTTGCTACGTTATTTAAGTTACGATAGAAACATACATAAGCATTAATTTTGTACCTACATAAATATGTAATAAGGATGCAACCATGTAAAAACTTTAAATAAATAAATTGTTGTTGTTGTTAGTTATTAATTATTATTTCTTGATAATGCCGTGAGATGAAACCGGATGGAGCTTAAAAAAAAAATATCAGTGAACAAGTACAAGTGTATTTATTAAGATGTCTTATATTATAATTATTGTTTATGTTTACAGTTTTTTTTTTGTATCTATCGAGTTCTAATACTTAGCCATTGTATACTAGGCTTTAACCATGTTACTATTGTCAATAGGTTGCATGAAACGCCAAAATAACTATCTAGGGCGGACGGCAAAATGGGCGGGCGGAGCATACTTAAGTTGATTGTGTTTATCACATCCGTTGGTAATATTCAGGATTTGAATTTTCTCGAACTGACTTACAACGTGGAAAGCAATACAACTCTTAAGGGTGAGCCAGTCACTTTCTCCATACAAACATCGGAGGGTATTCACTCTTAGATTTATGAGCTTCTATGAATAACATCATCACATACTCGTAGTGCAAGGAAATAGGGGAAATACATGTATCAGCATATGTTTTGTACAAGTACACGCGCAGTTTCAGCCGCCAGCTAGTGCAGTCTTAAAACAATAGCTTGTATGTGCCTTCTTAATCCAACACGAATTTTGATCACTTGCCCCAATGACATTCTAATTCATTAAACAGGCATTCAAACCAAAAACACGACTCATCCAATTAAATACATCTCATTGTCTCACGTAAAAAAATCAAGCAAACATCAACCTTATTTCCGACTGTCAACGCTACAAAGAAGGCTTTTCTAATGTTACGGAGCCGACCTGACCGAGTGCCCATCAACAAAGATACCGGAAAAATCATCACAAGTCTTTACAACCTTATCACAAGGAAACAGAGCTAGTTTTTCCTTGTTAAAGATCAGCCTTGTATAGGCGTCTATGTATGCCAGCAGGTTTTATCTGGGTTTACGACTGTACAACGCCACACCAGACTAGGTGGCTGGCACGCTCTGCATTTTAGAATAAGTCCCCCTTCTTAGAGAAGTTGAAATGAAATTTTAATCATTTGTAATAAGGGTGTGTTTGGAGTGGGCTTTCGAGCATTGTGGGTGCAATTAACACGACCGTTGTTGACAATTCTGAGGAATACTCGATATGGATGGGAACTGTTCCTACATGCTCTCAGAAATGTAGTACGTGATATGACCCGACAAATGTTACGTTATTTTATACAAGAAGTATACCCCCAAACTATTGGTAATACCCTATATCGTTGGTAATACCTAAGGAAAAATAAACACAAATAAAATTAAGATGTAAACATATTTTTGTCTCTTATGAGAACATCATAATTTAGAATAATTAGCATATACTCACGCACTCATAAAATAATACACGTGTTTCAGTTTGTTAATGTAAATTCATTACATTCATTATTTTAATTAGGAGTTTACTAATTATAAAAGCTTATCGGTCTTATATAAACTGAGTTTTAATTTACACAATCTTTGTCTTCCTTCAGTTAAACGTAAGCAAGGTGAAACTAATTTACCCAGCCAAATTCATATAGAAGGCCTTGTAAGTGATCAGCGTTACGGACCAAAAACATTATTTTGCAAAATAAAAATAAATTACTTTCCATAATATCAACCTAGAGCTTGGAGCTGGGCTTGCGTTAGGAAATAGAAAAAAAAAGAATTTAAATTTTTCTCAAACAGGGTCATTGAATCTTGATACCGACTACTTACCGAGTCTTCAGTATTAATTTGGCTGCAGAAACTAATGTCACCATACTTAGCGTTGGTATTCAGGATTCTCATATCTTACAATACACATTTTATTTGGTTTTAAGAAATGAGTTATCGATACAAAGCCTATTTTAAATATCTAACGTTTAAAAATAAAATTTAAACCTACAAAACTTCAAAAAAAATCTTAACAATTCACAAAACGATTTCTATCGATAATTTACAAATCATGAAAGTAAAAAGAGCGAGTCATTGACCGCTAACGGCCATCACGGTCCGACATTGAACTTAGATCTCCGCATCTTCTATCTCTGTCTAACACATAAAAACCCATATGTGTTTCCCTCTGATGTTCGCCGTATCCTAAAGTGACAGTTGACACTTGTCACAAATGATCTTAAATGCCGGGGGCCAAGTGAAAGTGTAAACAAGGAAACGTGCTTTCGTTTGTACGATGTCGTGTTTATTTTATATATTGTCGTCTGTTTGTACTTGTTAGAGGATCTCCATTGATTGTTTTGTGACGGATGTGAATTTTGGGTTAAAAAAAAATCAACTAACCTGTTAAAATATACACGGTGACTTTCGTTTACGTAGCCAAATTCATACTGCAGACTCGGTAAGTGGTCGGGACCAAGGTTCAATTAGCCTTCTTGTTAAATTCAGGCTTTCTGTACCAATTTAGTCGAGGTTGTTCTTGAACAAATATAAAGGCACAAAAAAAATCATTTTTACGTATTTCAAAAACGGGTTCATTGAACCTTGGTCCTGACCACTTACCGAGTCACCAGTGTGAGTTAGGATATATAAACGAAAGTCACCTTATAATATATACAAAATATCGATGAAATTATAATTTAAAAGTTTTTTGTACTTGATTATACGAGTAGTACAATAAAATGAGCAGAGGTCGGACATTGTACACTTGATGTTGATTAAACCCATATTTTAAATAGTAATTCCTATTCTGAAGGCTTTAATTTCAGTTTTACTGCTGAAAACTTGAAATTTTCCAAAGTAATATAACTTCTGTTGTTAACACTTAATAACTATTTTGGAACGTAGAAAATTTAGTTTTGACAGCACTAAAACTAAAATTAAAGCCTTCAGTATAGGACCTAATGACAACCAAGAAACGATAAAAAAATACAGTTTTGTGTATTTCACCATATTTCTCTTGAGCGTGGTAACTGAGTTGGTAGAACTCAAGATATTAAGAATATTAAGACCCGGGTTTGAATTCTGCCTGTTTGTTGGGATTTTAGAAATTAATATGCTTAGTATTTGAACAGTTATTTGCCACTTGCTGATGATGAAGGAAAACACTGCAAGGTAAACCCGCATGCACTAAAAAGGCACGTATTCCTGCCGGAAGTATCGCCATCATTCTCTCCTCCAAACACGTTGGGACGTAAAAATCGTCAATTAAAAGAGGGTGTATGAGTTATAAGTATTAAGTGACAACATACACTTGGAACTTGGAAACACCTCAACTCCCTTCCGGGACATACGCCGTGACTCGTGACGAAATGTATATATATGATATGTATTTAATTTACCTTTTTTATGGATAGCGGCTCCATAGTTTTTCTAGTCCGCTGCCATAGTATGAACACATAAGCACCTGCTTCAGAGGACTGTCAGAAAATACACACAAACATAGACATTGTATTAACAAAGTAGACAGTACAACAATAACAGAGGTTCACAGACTCTACGATTAGTTTCGCTCATCAAATTCATGCCAGACGTTTAGACAAAAGTGTTCGTTTCTTTTCACGGTCTTTTTAAATTATATGATCTTTGACCGCATTGAAAGTAAATTACCGTTAATAGGTCACATGAAAATAGGTAAAACTGTTGTATTACCTTTGGCTATAAATAACAATGAGCATTTTCAATATAAAAAAGCCTTTTTCACAATGTTATGTTGAAAAAGCTCATTTTCAAAAGCTCACAAGCCTATCTCACCTCGTCAGGAAATACCCTTCTTTCAACCAGTCGGTTATAAGTTATTTATAATATACTATTTTATTCTTTCTTTGAACAATAGATATGGAGCGCGACCGCGCCTTGTGAAATTATAAATAGGTTAACTAAATAAAACCAGAGCTGCAATTGTGTAAGACAATCGTATTCAAATTGATTGTCATATGGCTATTCGGTTAAGCAAATTAGCCCGTTTGACAATTGAGGCAAGAAGGGCCGAACATTTCCAGACATAATTGATTTTTAGTTGTGTCTGGAAATGTTAGCCTTTTCTTACTCTCAGTGCGTCAATTTAAATCGTACATTTTTGGCTGTCAAATTAATGCGATTTACTTGTTTTGTTGTTGAAAACCAAAAACGTACGATTTCAATTGTCAAACGGGCTAATTAGATTAACCGAATAGCATTATGACAATCGAATTTGTTGACGAATTCAGGCTACCTATTTGTACTATAATACACGATTTTAACTTCTACACGTAAACATCTGTATATTTTTCTGGCTCATAACATGTATGTATCACTTATTTTCTCTGCTAGCGGTTTTTATGTGATACAGACTAATATTATCGTACACCTAAGACGTACTATAAAACAGTATTAAACCTATCCCGCAGATTTTATTTTAGAAAACACACAAATTCTGTTAAATTGATGTACAGATACATAAAATGATAAACCCGATGGGAATGCCCACCATCAATTTCACATTAATAAAGCAGGATTTCATCGAACAACAGCGTCTATTTATCTATAATTCAAAATTTATGGCAAATCTCTTTCACTTGTCAAAACATGGGGCTTATCCATCGATCATGCTTTTATTCCCATCTTATTCATCAGTTAAGCAGCCCGGCAGTAGTCAATTTACTTGTTAGATCTAAGTATTGCTTGTTATTTCCGATGTACTTTCGAAGAAAGTTTCACTTGAAACATTTAAAATAAACAATGGGATACACTGGATTATACTAAAATAGCTTGTACGGTCGAAACCTAAACCAGGTAACCAGGCTTTTACTGGCTATATTATAGGTATGTAGGCCTGGTTATCTTACTTAAGGCTGCATATAAGGTCAGATTAAGCACCTCATTTTGCATCAATCAGAACTCAACTCTACGAGGTTTCGCGTTCTCAGTGGCTGTTACGACCACCAAGAAACACGCACCCACAAAAAGCTGCGTTTATATTTAATAACTCTGCTTCTAGGTGAAGAAATTAATATATTCTAAGACGAGCTGACGATGTCATTTGTTAACTTATTTTTAATACAAATTTCAAGGCTGTGTAATTTTATTAAGGCCCTTTAACACTTGAAAAACATGAAATTTAGAGGTAACTTTCTAAGATGAATCTGTCAGTCTTGTAGTCTATATTGTTTTTACTATACCGATTAACCAAGTTACACAATGTGATATGCTCATTTGAAATTGTGCATCTAGCCTTATAAGGATCCTTAAGTAACTTACTGTATGTATAGTAGTGAGAAAAAACATCCTCTGAATATGAATCATTGAGGGGTGGAGAGGTTTTTCCGGGTAATGAAATGCTAATACAGTAAACACTTGTTCACCCTCGTTTCACCAACCATTATCACACCTCACTGTACTTCGGGCACAAATATTGACCTATGGCTTAACTTGCCTTCCGAAGCAGGTAAACTAAACACATGTTAAGGTGATATGTGAATTTTTAAACGGTCGCTGTCACTCCAAGCGGCAAAACGCGCAGTGCGAGAGAGACGGATTCAGGGCAAACAAGAAAAAACTAGCTTCTTTATTTATATTAAAAAGCTAAAATAGCTAGCAAAATTTCTTTCGGCCAGTAACTAAATATTGCTAAAACCCACCTAATAAAATATATTTAAATTCTATACACGATACCTGTTTGACAAAAATGGAGGAAAAGTGCGTTTGAAGACCCCATTTCGATCATTATTTCTATCGAGTTAAAGTTTTTCAATCGCGGTTCTATTCAGTAGGAGTCTAGAAAAATTTCCTAAAATGTTATACTAATTTATTAAACAAGTAGCTTCTTTTTGGAAGTAGTTACAGAATTCCAAACAGTGACAATATTTTTGTGCCAGCGCCTTAAGCCCGTGACCTCCGAGTTAATAAACAGAGGATAAATAAGTATCAGTGTTGAATTATGCCAAACTCTAATGGAAAAGATTAGTAAAACTTTTCCAATAAAAGCAAAAAACAATCGTGAAGACCAAAATTGCTTCTCAATGAAAGGTTCAGCTACAAACTGGGAGATAATCTAATCGGGCCATGAACCTGAGACCGCAGTGAAAGTAAGCTCGTGCTGCAATCATCTGTCAAACTCATCGCCCGATGTGCCGTCCTGTATTTATGGATATTGGCTGAAAATTGTAGACAAGATCACTGTTTCGTTTTAGTTGAAACTGCGGTACCTCCTTGTACACCCATAAGCCCTAACGATGTAAATAGAAAGGTTTCTTTAAAGGAAACTACACTGTTGTGATAAAAAAAAACACTTGTACTTTTCCACAGATAATATTTAATTCTACACTACCCAACCGGTTTCACTATATAAGCATCATCAGGGGCTTTTTAATTACATAATTTTATATATAATTATTTATTTAAACAATCTTTCTGTTGCTAGATGTCCGTGCAATAAACGATGAGGTTGGGTAGTGTAGAATTAAATATTATCTGTGGAAAAGTACAAGTGTTTTTTTATCACAATAATGTTTGATAAATTCCACCAAGTGCCGACAATCTCAACTATCAACTTCCCGAAACTACACTGATTATACTGGACAACTATCCCAAAGAAACATACCCGCATAAATAATAATAAAATTGAACCAGTCCATACAAAATTCACAGTAGGTTTTCAAAATAGTAAGGACATGTGAAACATATCTATATTATCCATATCCGCAGCTATGATTCTTCGTTTATATCATTTTTCAGAAGGGAATTATGTGACAGGAGATGCTGCTACATAACATTCCTGCCAGAAACCGTGCAAAAAATGTAAAACTGCTTGCAATTTGGCCGGCACTCGTAATTTCGTAATATGTTTGAATTTATACACAGTGAAATAAGCGATAATGATTCCTGATGACCATGAGTATAGCATGTAACGTGACTCACGCTCGTAACGAAACTGATCAAAGTGTAACGAAACGGACCATCAGATAGTGTTGCGAAATTGTATATAATCTCTGAAATTAAATGCTTTTTCCCGAACATTTATTTGATTTAAAAATAAACTGACTTATTTTGAGCTGTATTATGTTTGTGTAAAATTATTAATAAGCTTTATTTACCAAAAATAAAACGAAAAATACACATTAAATTCCATTGCAATGCTTAAGTCTGAGTATGTTTTTTTTTATTTAGCCATGTTATATGTATATTATTGCTTTTATTGTGATTTATTTATCAACTTATTTGTTCGCTGGATTATGTTTATTTCATTATTTTATGCAGGTGTATAATTTTATTACATTTCAGTAGCCCAACCTAAATATTTTTGTATGTATTTTCATTATTATTATTATTGTTTCACTGTCTATTGTTTTGTAAAGATTAACTTTGACCTAAAAAGTATACTTTATGTGTGTATTTTGCAAAATAAATATTTTTAATTTTGTTAGAAATGTTCCAAATACATTTTATTTCAGTCATTAATTTTCTCGGCAACCCAACCTTAAACTTCGTAATGGATTTAACTTTATATCCATATTAAGAACAATTTCCACTTTTTGAAAAAAGTTTGTGCCTTCACCTGACCTTTACACTTACTTTCGTTTTGTGCCCGCAAGCAATCGTGTGCATTTTCAATTTCGTTCGAGATCCCGTACGCAAAATAAACTTTACACACTTTTTAAGCCCATTCACATTCAAAATGGTTTAATTATGGATTATGCGATGGTAATTTGTGAATTCAAGATAACATTCATGCAAGCTACAAAAAAAAACGTAACGCACTTGACCCAAAAGCAGTTGAGAACACACCTCGCCCCTTAATTTTACAAATAGCCAAAACGCGCCGCCTCCAACCGCATACTTTACCAATAAAATGCACTGCAAAAACCTGGCAAACTACAAAGAGGTTCCGGCATATACCGACACTTTCCCCCGTGTGGTCCCACGACACACTTGCTTTAAACTTTTTAACTTTTTAACCCGTCTGGCAGGAACGCCCAAAATATTTGGTGATTACGGAACACGGTGTGCTCACAACTTTACTTTCGCGAATGCTCAAGACCGTTTCATCCAATTAAGTCTGAAAACTGAGGCCAAGATGGAGTGCTTAACAGTTTTTCTTAAACGCAAATAAATTAAAAGTTAAGAGCATTATTATTTTTAAATGCCCATTTTGCGTTATGCAGTGGGAAGGGCCAATAATGTTAATAAAATTGTCTCTTTATTGGTTAATTCATAACAATCGGATTATAATTATTTATTTTCTACTTGAACTGATTATAATTAATAAATAATTCCTATAATTAATTTCGGGGTGACTTACGCATTTTTATTAATTCTGTAACTGAGTATTTCTGTGAAAAGTTGCCTGTAAGAGATCATTTTACGCGATAGAACTCAATTGCCTGCATTATTATTTTTTATTCAACAACCAATCACTATGTCTACTTATACTAAAACAGAAAGTTGGCTTTTGTAAACTTATAACTTTAAAATTATTATACGGATTACAAAAACTTGCAGCGGGATAACTAACGACGCGAAGCATAGGTTTTTTTTCCACTTAATATTGGACATTTGCCTAAAGATAGTAAAACCCGAGACAAACAAATAGTTAATAGATAACCGGACATGCTTTGGGTGGTCTTATTCAAAAAAATCATCGAAATAAATGAACAAAAAATTTCGAAAATACCAAATTAATCGATCACAGACACCAAATAGTTTACTAAGACAAATAACCGAGCTTTAAGCGTTCTTTTCCTATTGTGGAGTTTCCGTTCTGAGTAATAAATGATGTACTCTACGCGAGGGTTATTACTTACGTCGAAGGCTTTCGAGGAGATTATCTGGGACCAGCTGTGACCTTTGGTTTGTAGGCTTTCAATTTGTTTGACTACGAAATTAATATATGCCACCGCGTACGCGGGAATGGGAGAGGAGTGCGTTTTAACGCATCCCATGGAAAAATAAAGAGAAATCCATGTGTCAAAAAATTATAAATGTAATAAGAAAGTGCATTAAAGTATAGTAAAACAAAGCAAATTACGGCGAAAGCTAGTGCGCTTTTGTAAGTGCGCCGTTACTTCTGTGAATACATTTGATAATAACCCAAAATGTAAATTTGAATAAATAATATACAACGTGTTTAAGTCATTTTGTCAACGAAAACTGGTGATAGTACTCTTCCATATGAACAACTTTTACTGTGAAGCCAAGCCTGAAATCGTGAAAAAAAAATTTGCTGTTTCATACATTTGGGTCGAGTAGGTCTTTAACTTTTCTATGGAACAGCTGACATTTTTTTCACGATTTCAGGTTTGGCTCCATAGTAAAAGTTGTTCATATAAATGAGTACTATCACCAGTTTTCGTTAACAAAATGACTTAAATTTCAACGCTCTTTGTTATTTAATTTGTAGCAATTAGTAATAAAATAATAAAATATATTTAATTATACAATAAATAAATTTTGATTTGATTTATGCCGTTAAATATCATAAACAATTTCAAATTATACATAGAAGCTTTTTTTTTCTTTACCTTTCTTTAGACATGATGATATAACGAGTGACGTGTATTTTACAAAAAAATCCCACAGCCGTTAAACTGCCTAGAGAAACCCAAGCTTGATATGTTTTCAAAATGTTTGTTCGTTTTTTAGAAAACGAGTGGTTAAAATTTAATGTTGCAGTACATTTTTAAAATCAGTTCGTAAAGCCCTTTCATTTGATACTCAACACGACAGGTTCAACATGGTAGAGCTGGTGCAGGGCTCGACTGTGGAGGTACCACCAACTTACTCGCAACCCCCCTCCCCGAAGCTATTCGAGGGAGAGTATGAGGGCAGCTCTCAAACAGGCACAACCAGGTGGCCCAGCATTGCCTGGGACCGTTTGTTTGCGGTATATCCATCCCCAATTGCCGGGCCGGTAAGAGAGTAACTTCGGTGTACAAACTGATAAGTGAGTACACGTAATTTAATTTTTAAAATATTTTTTTTTAAATCATGTAATGCATTCTAATGATATTTAGATTCACATTTTATGAATAAATCAATTTTAATAATCAACTTACTTGCTGTTGTTTGCGATGTTACACAGTGATGTTTATCATGTTATGTCATGTGAAAAATGACAATTCAAAGCAATAATATTATGTAAGCCATAAAAATAAATGCTGACTGAATAATAAATATCAATCTTATTTCAAAAAATTTAGCTTTTCTAGTACCTAGCTTGAAATTTGGTTAATTTAAGTAAGTTATATGAATAAAACAAGGAACAAGCTTATCTCGTATAGAAAATTCCATACTAATTCAAGGTATTTTTTGCTATGGATATATAATGTGACTTATTCTCGTGCAGCAAACCTTAAATTTAGAGTTAAAAAACCTAAAATAATACAAGCTCATTTAACTTCTATCCACCTGTGTTAAAGCCTATTTTGAAATGAAAAGTTTTAGGTTATGGCAGCTCTGAATGTAATATTTGCTACACGAGCATATAGGTCCCAGTAACATTTTTTGTAATTATAAAAATGTATTTAATAGAGGTATTATGTGATCTTTTATTTATTTTTTATTAAATACTTCAATTGAAAACCTACATGAAGGTAGGTTTAGTAAAATTTTGATTTATTTAATTTAGTTTTTATTGAAAAAAACAAAACAAACCATAAGGTCTAGCTAGGTTTATGTGAATGAGATATAAAAGAATTAACATTTTCTGAATCAAAATCTTCGTTCTAAGATTACGTTAAAAAAAAGCTGATATAAAGACAGATTCGGACCGCGTATTTACAATGCTTGCAATTGAGATCCATATGTAAAAACAGCCGCCTGCACGAACAAAATGTAACTTTTTTAGTACTGGTACAACGATAAAATCACACCAATATTGTAAATGCGAAAGTTTGTGTATGTGTGTGTTTGTGTGTGTATGTTTGTTACTCTTTCACGCTGAAACGGCTGAACGGATTTGGATGAAATTTAGAATGGATATAGCTTATACCCTAGGCTACATACTACATAGGCTACTTTTTATCCCGGAAAAAAGCATGTCGTTAAACCGAATAACACGTGGGCGGAGCCGCGGGCAAAAGCTAGTGGTAAATGAACATAGAAATTTAGCCCTAATATTAGTAGACATATCGAAACTAGTTCATACGATGCGTGTTTTATAAGTGTGTGCAGTATTGCAGTATTTATGCATCAATAACACTCGTAATTGGCAACTGTGAGCTACTCCGTTAGTATTTTTATTCTTTTATTTTACCATTGGCATGTTTCTAATTTAATTTTACAATTTTCTTAATATTTTCAGAGCGCTGTTGTTTCCATACAAATAGCATAAAAGAAAGAGCCTTAAAAAAAATAAAAAAACTTTTTGCATCTGCCACACTTCCCGAGCGGCGATTCAAGAAAACGATCGCTTATAGTGTAGTTTTTTTATCGTGTGAAGAATAGCATTGAACTGAGCTATCGTAAGTCTGAATCGGACCGCGGCATTCGTAAAAAGCAAAAGCTCACGCACACATTCGAGAAGTCTCATTTACCTCCGAACTAGGTTCACGATGGGAACACACAATGATGTACTGTATGATAGGTGCACAAATAGAGTTAATTTACAATCGTAATACGGTTTTAGCAAGTGCTGCGATTGTCGGCGTCTTTTTTTAAAGTTAATTGTTCTTAAGAAGGCTGGCGGTATGTAGAGTAGTAGTGTTGTTAGTCGATTGTGTGATTGTGGGATGATATTGTTATTTTGTTTGTAAAAAGTTTTGTTTTCTCACGTTATGCCAAATATTGTGTCTTCTAATGATGAATATACATCTTCTATCTATACTGTTGATAAAGTAGTAAGAAAGTCGTGTCTGTACGTACACTCTGTATGTCTGTATTTAGTGAACATAAAAAAATTCGAGTGACATTGCTTATTAGTATTAGTATTGTATTAAAGAAAACAATCATTTTTAGTTTTTCTGTTTCTCTGTATGTATGTTCCGTTTGAACTCGAGTTCTCGAGAACCACTCAACGGACTTGGATGTGGTTTTTTTTCTGTATTATCATCGTAGTGACCCTAGCAAATACATAGGCTATAAGAGGTGTTCATAAAATAACGCCCAAGCCGAAAATGGGGCAGAGATTGAATAAACGCGGGCGGAGCCGTGGGTAAAGGCTATGATGAATAAGAATAACTTATATTTATAGTTTGTTTTTATCTGATATTAATTAATTTAATTACTCAGTGATAAGCACGTGGTTTAGTATAATATTTAATTATGGGTTATCTTATGGTTATGATAAATACAAATATTTAATTTAAGGGCACGCCAGTTCCAGAATCACGGAAATACGAGTTTGAATGCATTTTATTGACCACTGATATGGTTGACATGGTTTTACGGAGACCGAAATATATGGATTTTTTCGAATAGTTTATACATATTTTCACTTTTTTGACACCAAAATCAATAAGTTAAAATTTTGACGATCCGCGGCTATTCACTACATATTTGTGGATGGTATTCTCACGTGCGCACTGTGCAAACATTAGTTAACACTGAGAAGAACGGCTACATTAGCCGTTTCCGGCCACACCAGCACCGACCAGGCGATTATTCCGTAACTATTACAGATATCAAAAAAAAATTTAACTGATATCGAAAGTACGTTACCTAATCAATAAATTTTTGAAAATCAAACAAAAAGTATTCAAAATTTTGATATTGAACACTCCCATACATTTAGTATGAGATTAGTAGAAAGGTTTTAGTTCCCTTATTTTAAAAGGTTATTTTAGGTTAGTACCGGTATTAAAGGAAACTGTTAGTTAACCTTACAAAGTATCTTTTAATTGAATATTAATATTTATTTCTTAGTAAGTGCAAAATTTTGTATTCAAAGTAGATGTTCGAAGTGACGTCCTTGTTAATCTCATACTAAATTAAATGTATGAAACACTTTACACTCAAAATGTTGCATACTTATTTTTCGTTTGATTTTCAATAAGTAGTTGATGTCATTTTACTGATTAGGTAACGTACTTTCGATATCAGTTAATTTTTTTTGATATCTGTAATAGTTACGGAATAATTGGCTGGTCACACTTAACGTTTACACCCTGTATGTTACACCCTGTCAAAGTAATCACCATGACCGAAAATGGTCAGAGCCGATCTTAATAATCATATAGATTTCAGTTTTTCAGCGACAAATTCCAGCTAATATTACCCAGGGGTAAAAGCAACAGCCTCCACCTAACATGCATAAAACGAAAATTTCTCTGCTTCGGTCAAAATTGTTTCAAAACATCAGATGATGAAGTATCAATGTCAGTACTACAGCATCGGGGTCGTCATTTCTAGTTGAACCCCAACTTTCCCTCAAGCAAGCAAAGTGGTACAAACACTTCACAAATATTTGAACTTTCATTGTGAGGAACATGATCCGAGTAAAAACTAGACAAGTGATGCGTTTACCGGATTGTCGACGGAAATACTCGCGTATACGAGTTTGTTTTCTATTACGTGATACGTGTAGGTAAATTGTACTCCACTCGGGAGTCAACGTACATCTTGATAAAAACACTTGTACTGTTCCACATATATGTATATACTTTAATAACTCCAACCGGTTTCGCCCAGAAGGGCAGTAGCATTATCAAGGAATAATAATACAGCACAAGATTACAAAAAAAAACTTGCGGAAATATTTTTTTTAAAAACATTTTTACGTCACGCATTACTGATTTTGACTACTGTGAACTTTTTTTGGGTATGTCGAATTTTTTTTTCATATGTGTGTGTTTTGTTTCTTAAGGTAATTTTTTTATTATAGTCAGTAGATTGTGTAGTTTTGTTTTCAGATACCTGTCCTAGTAATATAAAAGTGATGAACCATCGAAAATCTCTATAGGAATTATATATTTGAAGAGGCCATACATAATGTTATGAAAGAACGATAAAATAAACTGATATACTATTCCCACCAACGCAAAATAAATATTAGAATGATTGATTCATGGCAGTTACACTTCTGCATTCTCTTTTCATCAACGATTTTTACAAACGCGGTAGAAGATGAGCCATAACACTTTACATCGGACAAGAATACAAGCTTTTCAGGGCAAGCAGGTTAATCTTAGATTTACATTCACCGTTCATCAAGTAAATATACAAATATTATGAGTATAGGTAGAGCTGATGCCGGGCCCGACTGTGGAGGTACCACCATCTTACTCGCAAATCCTCCCGAAGTTATTCGGGGGAGAGTAAGAGAACAGCTCTCAGGCAAAACCAGGCGGCCCACCATTGCTTGGGACCGATGGATGGCGGTATATCCATCCCCAATTGCCGGGCCTTATATAAAACAGACTGGTGATGGGCAGCGGCGTCACTGGTGCAAGGGTGTCGGCACCGCGCTCACCAACCCGCCTGCCCAGCGTGTGTGAGCATGGGCATTTCTTCCAGGGGGATCGCCAAGCGTGGTGAAATCCTGGAAAGGCTTATGTCCAGCAGTGGACGAAACAAGCCGATGGATGGATGGATAGATGGTGCACGCTCGACCGGCAGAATCTTCAAGATTGCGATAGTCCGACGTTCTACCAGCTGAAACCTGCTGTTTTTACCTTAAAACCTATTCTCTTATCACATTCTGTATAAAGCGATTTACGTATAACTTTCTTTGTCCACAGTCGAGCGATGCGGCCGAGGCGAGCGTTGGTAATAGGGGCTCTACTCATATTACACATGGTGAGATTTGTTTGACAAATAATTTTGACCGCTCCTTAGTGTAAAGTAGCCGAGTCTTGCGGAAGAGTCATCATCTATTTGACAAATTGAAAGCGTAAGCTCAGATCAGACAAACAAGGAAGATATGGTAAGGGGGTGTAGCGCTTACGAACACATTATTATTTATTTAACACAAACATTAAATACATTACAGGTACAAATCCAATGCGTATACATAGGTAACACTAAAAGTTTCCGGAACTGGCCACTTACATAAACAATATTTAAAAATTTATTGCAACATTTGAAAATAGAACTCTTTGGCTGTAGAATGCAGTTTGTTTCATCTGACTGTCTATTGCTTTTACCTTGTGGCGCCATTTAAAAAATTGTGTGTCTGCATCAACATGGATTTAACTCGGGAAAATTTTCGTAGTATGATTTTCTACGATTTTAAGTGTAATTTGACAGCTCAACAGAGCATCGCTCGGCTTGAAACAGCTTTTGGCAATGAGCACCATGCAAGACGACTGTTTATAGCTGGTTTGCAGAATTCAAGCGTGGTCGTATCAATCTCAGTGACGAATCTCGCGATGGTCGGCCGTCCACCGCTGTGACCAACAAAAACATCGATGCTGTGCGCCGTATGATTGAAACAGACAGGCATGTGACCTACCATGAAATTCGCGCATCCTTAGAAATAGGCATGAGTCAAATACAATCAATCCTACACAAACATTTGGGTGTGAGAAAGCTGTGCTCGCGGTGGATCCCACACAACTTGACCGAGGCTCAAAAAACGGACCGCGTCACTTGGTGCAGTGCCATGCTTACCAGATTCAACGAAGGTGCGTCAAATTTGGTGTGGGACATAGTAACAGGTGACGAAACATGGATTTATTACTACGATCCCAAAACAAAGCAGCAATCAAGCGTATGGGTCTTTCAAGATGAGCCGAAACCAACCAAAGTGGCGCGCGTGAAAAGTGCATCTAAGCGGATGATTGCTTCTTTTTTTAATAAAACTGGACACGTGGCTACTGTTGCTTTAGAGAATCGTCGTACCGTGAATAGTGACTGGTACACGACCATTTGTTTGCCGGAAGTTATTGACGAACTCCGTAAAAATAACCGTAAACGCCGTATCATCCTGCACCACGACAATGCTAGTTCTCACACGGCCAGACAGACAAACGACTTTTTGAAGACGAAAAATGTAGAACTCATGAGTCATCCTGCATACAGTCCCGACCTGGCACCTTGTGACTTTTTTCTGTTCCCAAAAATTAAGAACCAATTACGCGGTCAACGATTTTCATCACCAGAAGAGGCTGTCGAGGAGTATGAAAAACACGTTTCAGAGGTCACCACAGGGGAGTGGCACAAAAGTTTTCAAAACTGGTTTGATCGAATGAAAAAGTGCATAGACGCCAAGGGAGATTATTTTGAAAAACAATAAATTAATTTTGTACCTTTAATAGTATTTTTTCATATTCATTCCGGAAACTTATAGTGCGTCCCACGTAATTGTAAACAAATTATTTACGCTAAGATACAAAAAATATTAACTAAAAATGCACATATACATTTATTTTAAACTTTTGCAAATTGTTCTAATCACGTTACAGAATCAGAGGATTTTTGATGTATGTGTGCGACGCGCATCTTTTGCTATGTAAGAATACAATTTACTCGCAATATCAGTACATAATACAAGGTTCCTTATCCAAATTCATACTGGAGGCTCGGTAAGTGATCAGGACCAGGGTTCAATGACTCTTTTGCGAAAAAGGCAAAATTATATTTAGACTTCCCATACTAATTGAGTCCAGGTTGTTCTTAAACACGTATAGAGACACAAACATTATTTTCGTGTTTCGTAAACAGGGTTATCGAACCATGGTACTGACCCCTTACCGAATCTCCAGTATGAATTTGGCTGTATAAATGAAAGTTACCTTGTATTTATTTACAACAACCTGTTTTAGACCCGTGTAATACAATTGTGTGTGTTGGTAATCTTTGAAAGAAAGAGTGATTGAGTAAATATGTACATACTAGCTTTTGCCCGCAGTTCCGCCCGCGTGTTATTCGGTTTAACGACATGCTTTTTTCCGGGATAAAAAGCAGCCTTTGTGTTAAGTTAGGGTATAAGCTATATCCTTTCTAAATTTTATCTAGATCCGTTTAGCCGTTTCAGCGTGAAAGAGTAACAAACATACACACACACACACACACACACACACAAACTTTCGCATTTATAATATTATAGTGTGATGATTGTTTATTAAACAAACACTGGTCTTAGAACTGTTTAACAAAAAACCTTGAGTGAAGGTAGACGTGGTAGAAATATTCCATACTCAATTTTTTAAAATAAAATCCTCACACATTAACTTTTCATGGAAAAAACTATACACTTTACTGGAAATTCGCACCATATTTTCTTAACAATATTCAAGTAATTTTTCACTAAAATAGCCCTTGAGTGAATGTCTTTATAGCTACAAGGGCCACAAAACAATCATGAATGCACCACCACGCATAAATACCGCAATCTGATTGGTCGGACGAATCAAAAGCATAAAGTAGACAGAGCGGCTACCCAATGGGAGTTGAGGGACACATATTATAATTTAGTCACGTATAGTGCTATTATATTTACGACTTCAGAAATGAGCCGGTAAAATACAAGAATTAACGATATTAAAATAGTGAAAGTATTGATATGATGACTATGATTTGAATGGTCAAAACATAAATTTTACTAGTAAATGGTAATCAAAGTAATTTAAAAATTCTTTCATCAAGAAACTGAACTTTCTCACATTTTACAACCAATCTTATACTTAAAATGGATGAGTAATGTTTTAAATACAAAATAAAGCTTTTATGAGTTTCAAATGAAAATTACACCTATTGAGATTTCTCACATTTTTCTTTAAATCGTTGAATGAGTAAGCATAGACAATCAGACCATAACCAGCCGCACTAAATTTCACCAAAACGAGCAGACCGACACACGAGCTACGTATTTACGTTCACTCTCATAACGGGTAACCTTTTTCTTTGTTTACCTGCCTTCTGTTCGATCATACTACAATTACATTCCATGTGTTTTAATGAAAATACTGCTGTATTTTAGACAATTTATCTAGGAATACAAAGATATACAATATGTGTAGTATTTCTAAACAGGAAAAGCCTCAAAAACCTATAAACTTAATGACTTGACGCGCGGCCCGCAGCGCTTAACAGACAAAGCACTCGTCGTCCTGCAGCGCCCACCGATAGAGCTGGTCACAGGATAATATAATCGTAACAAAATCGTGATTCGTGACTATTGAACTATCTTTAAAGGGTAATATTTGTGTACTTTGCTGGCGTATACAGGCCAAAACAGTAATTACTAGAATTTTTATGTTTTTCTGAATCAAGAATATGCATCGAGTTAAAACTACCGATTATGATGGGGGATTTCACTTTATTGTAGATAGATAGCTTCTTTTTCCCAAGTAATCACTTTGCAGTATCCAGCTCCAAAGTTGTTTATTTTGTATGCTTAACCTTTTTAGACTCTGTTGAGTAGAAATCACAAAGTGACTGATTGGATGGTCTTTGTTTGTTTTCTATTATAAACCAATGTGCACATACGTAGACATCTGCATTCTACTGATAATCTATAAATTTTGCCTGCCAGGTTTTC
The DNA here is from genome assembly GCA_910592155.1 of Ypsolopha scabrella. Lineage (NCBI taxonomy): Eukaryota > Metazoa > Arthropoda > Insecta > Lepidoptera > Ypsolophidae > Ypsolopha > Ypsolopha scabrella. Next base: position 6,661,295 of record OU342968.1, on the reverse strand, counting down.
TCGTGGTATTTTTAAAAGATACACTTTTTATATCCTTCCTTTTATTTTGTCACTTGATGCAAATTAGTGCAGATTTTACGGAATTTTGTACAAAATGATCGGGCACCTTTTAGGTATGATTCTCTTATAAAAGTGAAGGGAAAATAGGAGGTAAAAGAGGAAGAGGCAGATCGATGATCAAATTCAGTGACCATCAAAAGCAGAAGCCACACATTACCAAGAAGTACTCGTACTTACAGGACATTGGCTCTGGACAGAGAACGATGGCAGATGCTACAACCACAAGAGCTAGGCTCTCAAATTTTATTAATGATGAGTAAGAAACGTTGATACGGATTATTTTTACACAAAGAATATATTTTTTTTAATTTAATACTGATTGATGTGCAAATACATACAAAGTATGTTATTTCGATCTCGGAATCGCTATATTAATGGCCTAGGGGTCTTTCTTGATTTAATAATCTTCTTTTTATCTAGTCAGGTCTTGTCTTTCTCTGTCAACATCAGACATGATTCAGTACGCAAATAAAATAATCGGTCGAGCTATTTGATTCCGTACCCAAAGAGTGCCAAGCGGGACTGAGAATCACGCAATATTTTCTCGAGAAATAATACATTTCCTTAGGGACAATTTTAGTAACTAAAAAGGTATTTCATAAATAAAAACAAAGCTGATTTTGCCGTTCTACGATTATGAAAAGGCAGACTTACCGGGCTATTTAATGTTCCTCTCGTCTACAGACCGCAAAGAAGTTACTTTACCACCGACAATGTATCAACTTATCACTTTGTCTGCTTTCTCCCATCTAATGTCCACTGTCCATTTAGCATGTCAGCATATACCCAACTTTTACCTAAGTATCGCTGTTTATCGTCAATCTACATTAAATTGCTTAGCGTGTGGAAGCAAACTCTAGAGCAGTAAATACCAATACTCTAGAAAAGTCCATAGAGCCTTCATTATGGTAAAACTGTTCACCGCTGAGATGTTGACTGCATAATTGTGCTTTTTACGTGTAATTATCTACGGTTCGCGTATTTCTTATTGCTTCTTAGAATATTGAACGGAAATTTAAAAGAGGTTAGTTGTTTGCTATCCAGAAATGAAAGAAAACTGCCAGATGTTTCTGCAAACCACCAACTTGTTAATAGTATCATCAGATTTAATACTTAGTAAACATTTGTATATTCTCTATGTAAAATACTATCGCATACCTTTCTGTTACAAAAATAACCGAGACTTTCTTACAATTAATTGAGGTATTATTTAAATCCTAGTCATCGTAATCATCATCACGCTACGCCTAATATGGATAAGACGTAATTTTGGACACTTTAAACTTACCGCGTCCCCTGACGCATATATACGTCCAAACTATGATGTAGCGTCCATCCATCCATCAGCCCGTGTTCGTCCACTGCTGGACATAGGCCTTTCCCAAATTTCGCCACTCATGTCGGTCCTCCGTCCACCTCATCGAGCCGCCCCCCGCAATGTCCTTCAGGTCGTCGGCCCAGCAGGGACGAAGTCAGCCTACACTACGCTTTGCTGTACGTGGTCTCCATTCTAGAGCCTTTCGGCCCCAACGGCCATCATGTCGGCGGCAAGAGGCAAAGGGCGGCCTGCCCACTGCCACTTCAACTTACTGATTCTGCAGGCTATGTCGGTTACTTTCGATCTCCGACGGATCCCCTCGTTTTGGATTCTATCCATCAGAGATACCCCAAGCATAGCCCGCTCCATAGCTCGCTGAGCAACGTTAAATTGGTGGATCAGGCCCTTTGTAAGAGACCACGTCTCAGCGCCATACGTCATCACAGGTAGGACGCACTGGTTGTACATATTAGCCTTTAAGCACTGCGGTATTGACGTAGCGTATCTATAATAATTTGGCCAAATGCGAGTTGGATTCGTGCACATAGAGTTTCGTATCACCACACAATATGAGTATGGAACCCTAAAATTATTATGGTACATAACAATAATATGAATTCTGCTAAAATAGTAGCGCTTAACAAACAATTCGGCACCCTCTGAGTACGAAATTTTTATTACGTTTTATGTTACTTTTGACTTTGTACTACAAACTGAGTCAATTTTAAACTTGTGTGTATACCGTTAAGATAGAGCTCAAAAAATTAACGTAAAAAAATGCTACATTTTCAAGGTTTGTTTCGGGGACTCCCTTGGATTTGATTCTTTTTTTATTGTTTGCCCTCATAAAGATCGTCATATATCTTCGTATATTAAAATAAATAATTCTGTTGAAATTAAGTACAAAAACATGATCAAATTTTATTGTACTTAATTATTTGTATTTAATTTCAACACAATTGCCCGCCCTCATAAAGATAACACGTATTCTGTGAAAATTTCAACTGGTTATACCTACAATGGCTGAAGCTGTAGACCCCTGTAACAGACGGATGTATGGACAGACAGATGAACGGACAACGAAGGCTGAGTAATTGGCTTCCATCTGGCATCCTGGGGTACGAAACTCTAAAATGGAAAAGTATAGAATCGTAGCACTTGCTACGCCGTAGCATAAGAAGAAGAAAACGCGGGGGTAAATCTTCTGTTCGTAGTTTGGTTCTCATTTTAATCTTATAATCTTATTCTTCCACGATTGGATTGGGATTCAAAAGTACCGTTTGCATAATAGTACAAATGAATTGATTACTCAATACCATCAAGTAAAATAACTATCAAATTTTTGCGTTTTATGTACTTATTGATGTTTATAAAAGTTTATTGATCAATAATATCGCTTCTCCAAAAAATTAAATGATCGCTGATTTAGTTGTGTGAACTGTTTGCTGAATCTATTTTCAACTGTTTCATAAATGAAATCTTTAAATTTTATTTGACAAATCTGTCACTAATAGTCACTATTTGGCATTGATGATGAAGTTGATGAACCCATGAGTGATTGATTATCAAAGCAAATGGCGAGTTAATATAGTTTTAAGATTATTATTTTATTTTAATTCCACGAAATATGATGTTGATAAAATGTTACATTTTCTTCATAATATAATTTCGTAGTACAAAAAAAGTTTTTACGTATTTTGCACATCCTACCTTTGGTAACTGTCATTTCATACATTCGCGTAAAAAAAAAATTAATAAAAATGATATTATCTAATAAATTCGTGTCAAACCTACAAGTATATTATTGCGAGGACAATGAAAACTATCACATATTTAATATATTGTTTGCTGCAATCACCCAAGATTACACCCAAACCCTAAAAAGGAAAAGTATAGAATCGTATTTTACGTTAATTTTCATGCAATAATAACTTTGTTTGTTTGGTACATTTAATTTTAAATGAAATCTTTACAGCTTGAAAGAAAGTATTACAGCGATCCATTTTTTTTTTACTAATTAAAGCAGCAGTACACGTCAATATCGTTTAGTCCGAGCTCTTAATGAAATAAAAAATAGATATTCGTACTTATACGAGTGGTAAAGCTCAAAGTATGCTCACTTAACACTGGTCGAGTGAAGTGAAGTGCAATCGATTACCGCATGAAAGTTTTAATGATTTTTAATCGACACACGTACTCCGTTTACGGCACATCACTAGCGCGCCGCAGATATCTCTACTTGTCCGACAAAATTACGCTAAACGATTAAGAACTGCTTTATTGCCAAGAAAATATTTTCTTGTAATTTGTTGTGTTTAAAATTAATTAAAGCTGGGTTATTTTATGTGAAGATTTTCTCTACTTTATTAAAGAATTCAAAAGGCAATTAGAGATGAACATATGAAAAAGGTTGAATCTTGTTCTTGAAATATTTATTAAATTAATTGCTGTAATTGCTAGTTAAACCATAATTCTCCTGCTTATTATTAGCAAGTAATTTCTCAATTAAATAAAACATGTAATCAGGTAATACTCGTAATGGATCCTTAAAAACTATAATAAATAAATCTGGTTTGACAGAAAACAGCCTTAACAGAAAAGCGGCCACAAAAATAATCAAGACACTGGCGTATACTAAACATTTACGGAGACGAACTATAGTATATCCGAGATATCATGATATGGGTGACAGTTCGTAATTTTCCGTTTCACCTATACTACTCGCACCATAATACATACACCCAGGTACAAAAGAAAATATTAGATTTTAGAAATATTGTATATCATTATTGTAAGAATGCAATAAATAATCACACTAATATTATAAATGCGAAAGTTTGTGTGTGTGTATGTTTGTTACTCTTTCACGCTGAAACGGCTGGACGGATTTGGATAAAAATTAGAATGGATATAGCTTATACCCTAACTTAACACATTTGTTACTTTTTTATCCCGGAAAAAAGAAAAGCGTGTTGTTAAACCGAATAATACGCGGGCAGAGCCGCGGGCATAAGCTAGTGCCTCTATAAATTGAAACAAAAATCTCAGTGTATTCGTTAAATTTAACAAAAAAAGGTTCAGTAAAGAATAACCATAAGACATTACATAATCGAAAATACATCGATGAATTGGTGTGGCCATATTATACGATCTCGTTAGCATGAGTGCATCTTGTATGCGGTTTGTGTTTTCGTTGCGATTGCTTTACGTTCTATTTGTTTGTTTTCGGTGAAATTCCGAGAAAAACGAAAAAAGTCTTTGAACTCTCAAGCTCGGGAGTTAGTGGTTCATATAATGAATTAAATAAAAAAATACAAAAAAAAAAAATTTTATTTCGTTTGGGCATATCACTATAACTGTCAACTTTGAACTGCCACCGCCATGATATCTCGGATATACTATAGGTATATAATAATCAAATTTTAAACTTGTTTGTACTACAGTCTTTAAGATAGAGCTAAAACAATTAAAGTTAAAAGATGCAACTTTTTCAAGGTTATTTGTATTTGGCTTACTAACAGGGTTCCGTTGGCATCCTTCGAGTACAAAACCCTAAAATAGGTATTCTTAGCGATTCCTTACGTAAGAAAAAAAAATCGCAAATGCAACGTATTTGTTACTTTTTATTAGTATATAGACATATATATTTTACCTATGTATATAGATAATGGATATGCATATATTTTTTCAGTTACAGGAGTCACCAGACTGATTTACCTAAGATATCCTCAAAGGATGAGACTGAGTTTCATATTTTTGATCAGTTACCAACTTCAAAAATAATGAACTGCACCTAGTGAAATTCATACAAAAAATGTTTTTGGCAAATACAGTGGGTGAATCCGCATTCAATTCAACCCCTAATCAGTTTACCAATGTCATAAAAAGCCGTTCTTACAACAAAAGATTAGACATAAGACGTAATTTATTTTTTTTAAATGTTAGTTTTACATTTACTTAAGACCTAGTGTTATTGTACAAGAAAGAAAAAACAAAAACCAAAACTACCTAAGCACATACATGAAATATTTGAATTTAATTTGATCCCATACTAGAGTTTCTCCGTTCCATGGGATCTTATATTTGGTCTTCGGCAGAAGGCGCCCAGTGCTATTTAAATAATATATTGCATACATTACATATTGTCACACATCACATAACATATTGTTTGTCATAGGGGTCTATGGTTAAAATCATAGAATATACGCCAGATTAATTTGATCCCTTTATAAACAACCAGTATTAAATTGTGAAGATTTAATTTGCCAGTATTTTCCACAATATAAATATCGGAAAAATTGGTTAAGTTGCAATTTCTTCGACAGTACATACTCTAAAATCAACCCACCGGTCTTGTTGACAAACAAACCACATCAAACACCGTATCTAGTTCATCAGCAAAAGGGTGTGCCTCCACCGGCAGCCAGGAAGCCGAGCGAGATATCATCTAATACGGTTATCGGGTACCCATCCCAAATATGGACACGGCGCGGCGACCCAGTGCGCCGGTGACGGACGAGACGGAGTTCCGTCTGTGTTTATTTACCTTACTGATGCGAGGAGAGTAAGGGCCAAGATTTATGGGGTTTCGTTCAGGATCGCCATTTTGTTGCGGATGTTTTTTGCAAGGCCTATGTATTGAACTGAGTTTTTATAAATTGCAATTTGATTAAAACATATTGATTCATAATAATAATTATACTAGAACTAAATTTTACATTTTTTAAACTTTGAGTACTCCCGTTTTTAATGCTATAGATAGGACCTTGTCATACCGGATGCCTGTGTGCGTTAACAACTATGTGCATCTCATTCAATCACGCACTTCCGTCAACGTTACTAGCGCACACAGACATCTGGTACGACAAGGTCCTATCCTAATAGCATCTGAAACGGATAGAGCGAATAAAAATATACTTTCGGAGAATAGTATAAGTATTATATCTTAGGAATTGTTCATTTTCTTTCTGCTTATTACATTTTTCGCAGAACAAATGTTATTTAATATATTCATCATGTGGTTTAACTGGTGTCACTGATAAAACCTGCACGCTCATTCTCGGTTTTATTTTATTATCACTGATAAAAAATTATGTTATAACGACCGTTGAAATAACTCTAGAGTTAAGCATAAAGTCGGCCAGTGACCAAAATTGGACAAGTATAACGTGAACATATCACATACTTTTCTCAAAACCAGTTGTTTGAAACCAATACTTTCTTCAGCCAAACGCTTATCATGCTACGACAATTCATATCAATTAATAAACCAACCGAGGACGTACTAATTGCTAACGAGTGGAACAAGTTACCATCAAGTTCATGGTTACGGACGTCGCCGATTTACGACAATAGACGAATACCGTGGAAAGAGTAAAACCCGCTTTCCCGCCAACGTCGGTCACACGGCGACCTACACCACACGACACACATCCGACTTGAAATCCTGCTCGGTATTGTACTGTCCGACAACTGGTGCCACTACCCTATTTTATGTGCCTACGAAATGTCGCGAGTTGTGTTGATAGTTTATTGACCTTTGTTTTATTCGATACGAAGAAATTTGTTTTAACTTCTTAATATTTTTTGAGGAAATGTAAATCTTCCAAAATCTTTTAATATGAGTATTTGATACTAATAATAAAGTCGTGTCTAAACATTGTTTTTTTTATTTAAATGAAATATTGTGTTAGCTCAAACTACAATTATTAGAGTTTTTGTCTGTCTATTTGTATGTATGTATGTTCCGTTTTAACTCGAGAACTACTCAACGGATTTGGATGCGGTTTCTTTATTATCATTATAGTGACTTTGGACAGTAGGTATAATAACGATAAAATAACAATACCGACCCTAATAAATAACAATGACGATGGACCGCCAACAACAACTCAAGGTTATTGAAAGGAGGTCCTTTGTAACTAAAGCTCAAACTCAAATTTGAAAAAACAGAGATAAAATTAATAACAATCCCATCCATAAGAATATAAGGGGTGTTGAGAAAATAACCCTCAAGCTGAAAACGGGCAGAGATTTAACAAACGGGGGCGGAGCCGCCGGTGAAAGGCTAGTCTTGAATAAAATCAATTAACTTTTAAATACTAGTAAGGCAGAAAAAGCAGAGATATAATATCAAACACCGACATCCATTGTAATCTAACAAAGTTTTAAATAGCAACAAATATAAACAAGACAAATGTTACTACAGCCAGCACACACAACAACAACCATGTGAGGTGAAGTATCAAGACCTGCCGCGATCTAGAGTGCCAGGAATTGAACGAAAGTGAAATCAGTTCAAGTCTCAAGATCATCGACCTACGCTGACACACTGACTTGTCTACCTTCGAGTCATTGTTAAGCTCTTATTACCTAGCGACAGAGACGATTTTTGATGAGATTTTTCTCAGTTTCATTGAAAGAGTAGTGACGTACCAGATAACTTTTTAATACTCAATGGGCTTACGTTTGGCTCCTAGCACGCCTGATGAAAAGCTGCGATGAGACTGAAGGGAATGAAGCGCGCCCGCCCAAAAAGTTCAGGGACTTCCGTAAAATCTACGAATTTCGGTAACGGACAAATTACGGATACTACGCATACTACGCATTCCGGTTACGGAAATGTAACAGTTCTCCCGTATAAGGTTTTTTTTATTTTTGAATATGTAGAAGTGCAAGTATATAATTAGATAGAATAACGCGGATAAAATGATAACAAATTCAAGATATATTTCGGGTCCGATCCGCTGTCTGTCTGTCCGTCTGTCACAGGGGTCTACAGCATCAACCGTTATAGGTAGCCCATTGAAATTTTTACATAACGTGGTACTATTTGATAACGGCAAATAAATAAACTTGAAAAAAATGAAACCAGAAAGTTGTTGAAATATTTATTTTATTTCAGCTCTATCTTAAAAACAGTAACACAAGCCAGTTTCAAATTTTGTTAGACAATTTTAAAGTAAAACAACAAATAATAAAATTAGGGTTCCATACCAGGCTGGTACCGAATTGTTTGTCTAGCGCTACCATTTTAGCTGTTTCTTGTCGCCTTTATGTTGCTATTGTTGTTATTAATCATGTTTTTTTCGGTTACGTACCTGTATTGTGTAGTGTTACGGAATTTATGACAAAGAAATTTAAGAAATGTTCATTTTCAATATAATTTGACTTAACTATGTATACTTACCTCAATTTGACATTATAAGAATTTATATTTTATTGTATTTAATTTTAATTTAGATTAAGAATTTGGTTGATAAAGTAACATCGATGTGATATAATTGTTTTAGAATAGTAAATTGTAAAACATAATTATTTTTTGACTTGCCATGTAACAATCCTTGTTATAATTATGGTTAATAAATGATTACTTATTACTGATTACCCTGTGTGCGCGAGTCCGACTAATACTTAGCCGAATTATTCTAATTCTCCTTTAAATTATCGTCCAAAACAAATAAGCTTACTCTATCGGTAATTTTACGGATACTTACTTTATCCGGTTCGTTTATCAATGAACATCACTATGAATAAGCTTTTAATCGAATGGTGTGTAGGACTCGTATACATTTGCTGGTCTGGACACCTTGTTAATTTTATTGATGATGATGAGGAAGTAATGGTGGGTGTGCAACGAGATAGAGTAGCTTGTAAACGATTCGTGTCACTGTATCATATACTCGTATACACATCAAATGGAATTAATTGGTAACTATATTTTCTTTTTGAAATGGTGATGTTATTTTTTTATGCCAAATTCACCTAAAAATACTCAAACGCACACTAAGTTTCTGATATCACACCAAAGGATGAATGGAACATACTGGTAGTATTTTTAATGTGAAATATTTTTATGATCAGTTAGTTAAAACCCTTTTATTATTACGCCAACGATTTTTACGTGTTATACAAAATAAAATAATAAAATATATTTTCTACAAAAAAGATGGCAGGCCAGATCTACTTATGTGTTTACGCACTGATAATTATAGGTAATTTTTTGTCTTTTTTAGTGCCTGAAACATGAAAATTTGCATTGATATACATTTTATATTACATACAAACTGCACTTGAGAAATTATAATTAATCCTCTAATGGCAGATACTCAAGTAAACTCCTTAATATTCATCTGACCGAGTCCCCAATAAGCAAACAGGCACGACGATTATCATCCCACACAGAACTGGTTAAAAAGTTGCGCGTGCGCATTCCGACATCAAAGGGTTAATTGCATGTCGAATCCGAATGAGCAACCCGTCGGGAAATAATTAATAATCACAAGTTTGAAGTAATACTAGTTGTTACAACTAGGGTTGTTAGGAAACTCAAAGTGTACTTACTACGGGAAAAACATTGGTCTCTCTCTAACGATAGTAAAATTATTCTCTGACAAAGCTTTCGTAGAAAAAAACACTGTAGAATTTTCACAGACATACAGACTAAACCTAAGGATTAAATAGTGTTGGCAAGTTTCCATACAAAAACCAAGCAACCAAGACTGTCTTTTGTTTTTACCTTGTGGCGCCATTTAAAAAATTGTGTGTCTGCATCAACATGGATTTAACTCGGGAAAATTTTCGTTGTATGATTTTCTACGATTTTAAGTGTAATTTGACAGCTCAACAGAGCATCGCTCGGCTTGAAACAGCGTTTGGCAATGAAGCACCATGCAAGACGACTGTTTATAGCTGGTTTGCAGAATTCAAGCGTGGTCGTATCAATCTCAGTGACGAATCTCGCGATGGTCGGCCGTCCACCGCTGTGACCAACAAAAACATCGATGCTGTGCGCCGTATGATTGAAACAGACAGGCATGTGACCTACCATGAAATTCGCGCATCCTTAGAAATAGGCATGAGTCAAATACAATCAATCCTACACAAACATTTGGGTGTGAGAAAGCTGTGCTCGCGGTGGATCCCACACAACTTGACCGAGGCTCAAAAAACGGACCGCGTCACTTGGTGCAGTGCCATGCTTACCAGATTCAACGAAGGTGCGTCAAATTTGGTGTGGGACATAGTAACAGGTGACGAAACATGGATTTATTGCTACGATCCCAAAACAAAGCAGCAATCGAGCGTATGGGTCTTTCAAGATGAGCCGAAACCAACCAAAGTGGCGCGCGTGAAAAGTGCATCTAAGCGGGTGATTGCTTCTTTTTTTAATAAAACTGGACACGTGGCTACTGTTGCTTTAGAGAATCGTCGTACCGTGAATAGTGACTGGTACACGACCATTTGTTTGCCGGAAGTTATTGACGAACTCCGTAAAAATAACCGTAAACGCCGTATCATCCTGCACCACGACAATGCTAGTTCTCACACGGCCAGACAGACAAACGAATTTTTGAAGACGAAAAATGTAGAACTCATGAGTCATCCTGCATACAGTCCCGACTTGGCACCTTGTGACTTTTTTCTGTTCCCAAAAATTAAGAACCAATTACGCGGTCAACGATTTTCATCACCAGAAGAGGCTGTCGAGGAGTATGAAAAACACGTTTCAGAGGTCACCACAGGGGAGTGGCACAAAAGTTTTCAAAACTGGTTTGATCGAATGAAAAAGTGCATAGACGCCAAGGGAGATTATTTTGAAAAACAATAAATTAATTTTGTACCTTTAATAGTATTTTTTCATATTCATTCCGGAAACTTATAGTGCGTCCGTCACCTGGCCCCCAAGTTTCAGGCCTAGCTTACTTTGGGGACCGCTGCATTATACTAGGTGAAATTAAATCAACCGACCAAATTCATACTGGAGACTCGGTTAGTCATCAGGAACAAAGTTTAATGACCCTCCAGGTGAAATTCGAAAAAAAAAATTTTTTCCCGTAGAACCTGCACTAGGAATTGTACTTAAACTAGTCCAACCAGTACGGGAGCAAAAAAAAACATTTTTCGAAATTGGCCAGAAGGATTACTGAACCTAGTTCTTGATCACCAACCGAGTCTCTAGTATGAATTTGGTCGGTTGATTAAATTTCACCCTATATTACTCGTACTGTAAACTGATTTTGGTAATAAATTAATTTTTCATTTTCATTTTCATTTAATAGCGCGTGGATGCAATTTCTTGAAATTTTGCAGTTAGGTTAGGCAGTGGCACCCAGCAGGAAAGGATTTTGTAAAATTCAAGTTATAAAAGTATGATACAGAGTGTTGAAGTTTATATCCACAAACCAAAAGAGTATTTATGCAGTGTAGTTTGGTGTGTTATTGTATCCATGGCGTGACAACCCTAACGCCTACTCATACAAGTGCAACTGGAAACTATTTTCTACCTTACCTCGTTTATGGCGTGTGACAACTAGATTGTTTTTGATAAGCTAACTCATCGCAACTTGGGAGCCATAGATACAATATCGCATGCCGTATTATAATTACTATAAAGCATAGAAAGGTCTTAAAATATCTATGAAATCCCAAATGATACGGATTTGCATTAATCCTCTCACAGAAAGTGAATAATCCGTAGTTACGTATTTAAAATCGAATAATATTTAAGAAATTGATTGGATACTATATACTCGTAAACTTAATGCTATCTATTAATAATCTTAACATGATAAATCAAACTAATCCCAAATTATGGTTGCTCAATGGGTAATTGGATGTAATCGTCGGAATCCCATGTGAAACACGTGATTTCAAACTTTCTTTTCTGTTTCCCTTTACTGATGTAATTTATCTAACAAACCATCCCGACGACCCATATCAAAGAGGCCAATATAAAATAATTGCTGGATACTATCTCTTTTGATACAAACCGGCGCCTCGAAGGTTTACTAATAAATCTCAATTGAAAAAATACAACCTCTACATGTTTCACGTTGTAGTCAATACTTTCTAATTTTACCTCGGGGAGAAAAGAAGAGTTATAAAAAACCTTGACGATGCGTTAATAGTGCGCTCACGGATTGATGTTAACACCCACCAGGCTATCAAAGAGGCCAATATAAAATAATTGCTGGATACTATCTCTTTTGATACAAACCGGCGCCTCGAAGGTTTACTAATAAATCTCAATTGAAAAAATACAACCTCTACATGTTTCACGTTGTAGTCAATACTTTCTAATTTTACCTCGGGGAGAAAAGAAGAGTTATAAAAAACCTTGACGATGCGTTAATAGTGCGCTCACGGATTGATGTTAACACCCACCAGGCTATCGAAATTGTAAGTAGAAATTCTCCGGCAAGTATTCAGGAAATCCTACTAAAAAAAACAGCACAAGCACTTTCCCTTTTGACTGTGTGGCGACCACCCAAATAACTCAGCTGGCAAAAAATACTGAAAACATTCACGAACGCGCTTCGGCTTGTCATTTAAATCATATAAAAGTCAAAATTAATGGCAAAATGGAACGTGTATAAATAATATAAATAAGTGCCTTAAATTAACCTCTGCAGTTCGTTAAGAAACTTGTTTCGATCGAGAGAAAAAAAACATCGAAAACCGGAGCGTCTCGATGATTTAAATCTGAACGAGAAACAAGAGTCACGATCAACTTTCTCGTGATCATTCCATTCAGTCACCATAGGAAATTGGAATCCGATGATGGTCTAGCGTCCGACTGCATTTCATATTACTGACCCAGAAAGAAGAGGTGCAAGTCACCTGTCACATAACTTGTGACATGGTGTCTCCGGTCAGTGTGCCGTATTAAATAACACTTAAAATAACTGGCCAGTGAAAGCTGAGCTGGGCTAGGTAGACTGGAGATTTCGTGGCAGCCAAGTTTATGGCTAATAAAAGGAGAACCTGCGAGTGTGTAAACAATTTTAGTGACAGTAGTGTGAAATGTCGTCGATGTGGTTTATGTTTCCTTTGGCTTCGTTGTTTTATTCGACAGATTTCAGTGAAAACAACACATTAAACATCGTCTCAAATGTAATAGAAATGTCATCGATAGAAAAATGAACTCACAAAACACGGCAATATTCCTACTCATGCTCTATTTCAAATTACTCAATGAATTATTCTCCTTACTTTCAGAGCGGAACACTTAGCGATCAATCTTCGAACGAGGGCGGTGGCGGTGGAGGCAACCCAGGACCGGACACCAACAATGCCGCTGAGCCCTCTGCTGACCAACTCGCCATGGAGTCATCAGAACGAGAGACCCCCAGCCACGCGTACAACGGACCCCCACCGCCGGCACCACCACCGCATAACAGGAGGCAAAATCCACCTCATCACCAGCCGCATCATCCTCTAGGTGGGTGTTTCATCCATTTTGTATTATTTTTTGTCTTATCTAAATAATATATTCAGCTATTATTCTGAATATTATATTAAAATATTATATTCTGATATAAGTATCATATATACTCTGATATCTGACCTATTGTCCCTTTCCTCATCACTATTATTATGCATTTTTTCAGGTATGCCCAGGATTCCCAACCATCATCCGATCCATTCAAAGCCATTCGCGATTGGACCCCCAGTGGGTCACCATAAGAATGACATCGGACCTGTTTTCCGAGGACCTCCACCGCCACCGCCTGCTCCTCCAGCTGATGCACAGACTTCTGCCAGTGACAAAGTGTTCAGTGGTGCCGGTGACGTCTGGCCAGCCCCTGCCCCCGACATGCCAAAGATCGTGTCTCTCGACGTCAAGTGCGAAAAAAACGGGATGCGAGTCTTCCTAAGCTTTGACAAACCGTTTTTCGGTATTGTATTTTCCAAAGGTCACTACTCCAACCACCAGTGTGTTCATTTACCACCAAACCTAGGCCGTGCCTCAGCATCATTTGAAATTGGTGCCCATGCTTGTGGAACTGCTGGCAGTGGAGATCCAAGATACAGAGGAGACGTGGCAGCCGCTGGGACATACTTTGAAAACGTTATCGTCATTCAATACGACCCCCAAGTCCAAGAAGTATGGGATCAGGCTCGCAAACTACGCTGCACGTGGCACGATCAGTATGAAAAGGCGGTGACATTCCGACCTTTCCCAGTTGACATGCTAGACGTGGTCCGCGCTGATTTTGCCGGTGACAACGTTGGCTGCTGGATGCAGATCCAAGTAGGCAAAGGTCCCTGGGCTTCAGAGGTATCTGGCCTTGTGAAGATTGGTCAGACGATGACAATGGTTTTAGCTATAAAGGACGATGATGCCAAGTTCGACATGCTTGTCCGTGACTGTGTGGCTCACGACGGTCAACGAGCTCCTATACAACTGGTCGATAGGCGAGGCTGTGTTACAAGACCGAAGCTTATGTCACGGTTTACCAAGATCAAGAACTTTGGTGCCAGCGCTTCTGTTCTATCTTACGCACACTTCCAAGCTTTTAAGTTCCCCGATTCGATGGAAGTGCACTTCCAGTGTACGATCCAGATTTGCAGATATCGTTGCCCCGATCAATGTTCCGATGGAAGCCCGAACGTGATCGCTCCTCATGCTGAATATGGACCTCCTCAATTGGACGCTTATCCAGTATCAGCTGAGGTGAGACGTGACGAGCGACGAGTAAGGCGTCAGAGAAGAGCCACATCGCCCGAGAAAGAAGTCGGTGTCAATCGTGTCATTCGCGTTGTCTCTGCCGGAGATTTAAACATGGATTCGGCAGATGAAAGCACGGCGCAGAAGATTGTTCCAACGCCAGGACTCGTTTGTATGACTACGCCTGGTTTTGCTGCTACGTTAGGTGCTCTCCTTGCCACTTTGCTTTGCTCTTGCGCTGTTTCAGCTGTCCTTTTCTTGAAGTTGCGTCCTATCGCTACACTCAAAAAGAAGACCGCCGCAATTACTACAGTGACGCGGCCACATCCACCGACGGCGACTCATATAATATCAAAGAGTCGTTTTTACTCGTAACATCGTATGAATAACACAATTTTGTACATATTAGTGTGAAGAGACTGAAGTGTGTAAACCGTGGACAGTCAATTATTTATTATCAAGTGTGTACTGAAATCAATGTAAGGGTGAAAAATAGTTACAAATAACAACAGTAGGTAGACTAACGAAATCCTTGTACAAAAACGAAATATTTAGGACTATAGAATTTTTCCTTCAATATTTTTTAACAAACTTCTCAAAAAGACTTTGACTTGACAATGTTTACTCCGATTCTGTAAGTTCTATGAACTCTTTTTATTTATTTTTCTAGATTTATAAATGGGCACTATTTATTTATTAACATGTAATCTAAGAAACACCTGTCATAGTTTTCTGATGTTTTACTTTTTGACAAAATATCACTAAAATATAGAAACAACAAATGATTGTGAACACAAACTAGTATTAAAATATAAGATTTATCTTCTGTTACCTCTTCTCAAATTACTATAAATTATTTGGAGTTTAAATTTAATTTGAAATAGGGGCAACGGAAAATGTTGGTATAACAATATTTAGGTGAACCGCTAGAATAAATACTTAAAGTAACTTGTCATTAGTATTAATATTATTTATTTTAGATAAGGCATTTTATAGTCATAAAGACGAATATGATACAATTATTTATTTATTATACACCACCACTTCTCTTCTTACACAATTAATGGTGAAGATTCAGATGAAAATCCTCTGATTGTTGATGTATTTGGAAAACGAATTATGTCCGGTATTTTGAATTAAAAACTGAAATCAGCATTATTTAAAAAATAAAAAATACAAAGAATTAAGGTATTTTTTTCCCTTTTTCATTATTTCTTCAATAATTCTGCAATCTTTGACGCCTAGGCGTAGTTGATAGTGTTAATATGAATGATAAGTCGACATTTATTTTATGCAGCCAAATTCATACTGAAGATTTAATAAGTAGTCGGTATCAAAATTCTTGGGAAATTTGAAAATTATTTTTTCCTGTTACCTACAAACGCAAGCCCAGCCCCGAATGGGAGGACAACATTTTTTATTGCGAAATTAGCAAAAATTGTCATCATTCCGTGATACTGAGCACTTACCAAGCCTCCAGTATGAATTTGGCTGCATAAATAAATTTCACCTTGTATAAGGTGCTATAAAAAAATATCTGCCACGGCTGCAGTGTAGGAGACAGGATCTACTTTATATTCTCTGACATGATTGTGTGTATGTCGCAGTTCTATGTTAAAATCAGGTTTTTGATCGAAAACCTAGGCATTTGATCAAGAATCGGCAGAAGAAAAATTATGATTTAATCTTGTCATAAACCTGAGAAAATCCATTTCTTTAATGACGCGATATAATCGATTATGTCGCGACTCGGAATGCACTGCATGTCAAATCAAACAAACGAACGACATGTCATTTACTTTTTTTTGTAAGGCGAGCAAGCAAAGGCAATTTTTTCATACATCTTCTGATGACGTCATAGATAAGTCAAATGAAGTTCATTGTGTTTTGTTAAAATATCTTGAAAAATATAGATTTATTTATTAATCTGATAAGTAGCAACTGTACAGAAAACATATTTCTCGAAACGGTTTTAAGATTTCCGTTCTTGTCCAGAAAGTTAGCACCCCCAATTAACGCGCTCGAACTTTTAACTTACTCGTACTCGTCCAGCGGGGCTATTATGTAACTCAGTGTCGGTTGCTAGCTATAGTTGCTATTCACCAAAAACAGATAAAAATGAACTTCCAAAATAACCATTAATGGGTATTGAACTATTTACGAATTAAGAAGTCATTTCAAGTGCGAACTTATCCTTAGATAAGCGGATATATATGTTTTAGAGGATAGCCACTTGGTTTGGCAACCGAGTTTACGATACAGAATCAGGGGGCAGGATTGCTAATTAATGGTCGAAGCTAGTGCTTTTCTCAAAAATTAAATGAGACATTTTCATGTTTTTCATGAAAATTTGTTATATCCATTAAAATAAACTTACTCGGTAATATTAAAAGTTACTTACTCATATTTGGGCGATTAGTCATGTTTATTGTTATCGATTTCTTCAGCAAAGCATTAGTGAAGTACAATCTATAGCAGAGCCATTTTCTAAAATCATTTTGTAATTTATTTGCACAAAACACTTTCAACTAAAATATAAAGCAAAGCAACATAAATTCCCGCTTTTACGCAACTTTTTATGATTATTGACAGCTGGGCAAAGGTATTTACCGCCATGCAGCCTTCTTCATGGACAGCGCTATGTATAGGAACGCTAATAACTAAAAAAAACTACGATCATTGAGGTTAAATTTTAAGTATTCAATGGTTTTAATATACATATAAAATCAATATAAATTATATATTTTTGTTATTATTATTGCAATTATAAAATATAGCAAACATTTCTATATTCTAAACATGAAACAGTATTTTTTTTCTTTGTAAATTGGCCGCTTGAAACCTTATGATCACCAAACTCCTTGGGTCTCTTAAAAATATAGACACGAATAGTTTTAAAAAGAGAACATATGAAATGTACTCTGCAAACATATGGTATGTAATAGATATTCATTTCCTGGACACTTTTAAAAGCTCGCCAGGGTGAATTATTTTCTAACAGGTCTTCACAGTATGTAATGGTAAAATTACGATGTATTTTTGAGAAATAAACATAATAAATATTTAATTCGCCGTAACGTGAAACGTAAAACAATAACTTTTTAACTGTTTTGTGTCACTACGGGACGGTTTCATAGAAGTAAATCAATGTAAATTTATACGCACATTTTTTCGTATCAAATAAGGTATGACTTTAGATTAATAAACAACCTTTACTGTTGTAATCTATTTAAACAATACTCTCTCCCATTGCAGCCTTTGCAGATATTTTAATGACACCTTATATAGTATATTAAACGAATTTCAACAAGAGTATGCAAAAATACATCATCAATAACTATGTAGTACATTTTGGCAATTATGTTCTTGTTTCGTTTTCATTTAACGCAGAGCTAATTGATTTGAATATACATTCGTGTGATATTTAAATATAATTTATCTAATCTCATGTCGTAAATTTTCACGATGAACTCAAAACTACTCGCATGATGAAAAAAAAATTTCATGAACGTCTCTAAAACAGAAAAAAATAATAATATAGATCTCCGAACAACGTAATGCTATAAAATAACTTTTTCTGAAATTATTGTACAGGTGACACCTAGGAAGGCAAAGGGAACTTAGCCCATACAGTCATGTCTGTGGTTTAATATCAAGCACCAATGAGGTTTATAAATATATTAATATTCTCCAATACGCACAAAACAATATGTTGCGATTAAACGAGGATTAAACTAAGCAGGTTCATCTTTATTTTCGGCCAGCATTGTTTATGGTTGACGCGCGCGCTAGGGCGCATGCGCGGCGCGCGTGGATGTTGGGAAATTTATTTATTATTTACGGTGGTTTTATGCAAAGAGAATATAATGTATACTACGTAACAAGAGTCGGGACTTCCCTTTAACTGATTAATGCGTATTTGCCACGGAATGCCCCGCAACTAGTACCAAACTACAATAAGAAATGACAAATCACAAACAAAGCTGCCAACATAAGTGTGTAGGGATGTACTACAGAAGCAATACATTTTATCGATATCGATTTTTTTTTCTGTATGTATGTATGAAAATGTGTAATAAAAAACGCCAATTACGAAGACTTCAGTTTTATCAGGACTTTCAATAATTTGTATGTGACAGTTTTGCAATAATACTTTTCTAGTTTTAACAGCTCTAGATAAAACTGAAGCCTTCGGACTTTTTATGCAAGAAAAGGAAATAAAATGCTTCCTGTTCAATTCATTTAATTCTTATTACATACAAAATGTGAGCAATGATGTTGACTTGGACTTGGCCCTGAAGTAGATGGCTCTGAAAAAGAAAAAAACAATTACGTCTACATACTTTAAATAATAATATTAAAAAAGTAAATTTTTGCAACTTCAATCTGGCTGACACATAAATAAAAAAACCGGACAAGTGAGAGTCGGACTCGCCCACCGAGGGTTCCGTACAAATTTGTGGGTACAAATTATAAATATTTAATAAAATTTATTATTAATTATACTTGTAGTTTAAGACGGTACTATTTGCCAAATTTCATAGTTCTAGGTCAACGGGAAATACCCAATAAAATCGAAATATACGTTTTTTGCGGCATAAATAGACATATCTTTTTTTACGTTACCTTAGAAATTTGGTTTTTTCACAGCTTCAAGAGACTGTAAACTTGAGTATATGGTTTTAATTTCAACTCTATACCTGCTCGCGTTCCCTAGATAAAGGGTCTTGACAGAAAGACGGATGGACGGACGGACGGACAGACGGATAGACGGACAACAAAGTGATTCTATAAGGGTTTCGTTTTTTCCTTTTGAGGTACGGAACCCTAATAATATTTTAAATAAAATGACATATGCATGTACGTATCGTTATCTTAATACACGTGACAAGTAAACTCATTCAAAATCGTATCAGGAAGTAATGCTTCTTTGAGTTGATTTGAAGGTATGGTTGACTTTTTGAACCGAGTTTTCTTATTGAAATGTTTGTCATCAAAGTGCATTCCACAGGAAAACTTTCTATTGGTAGATAAATGAGGTGTTCACTGCCAGTGACTTTTACTTACTGCTGTCACCTGTAAAAATAGTATTATTTTAAAAAGCAGCTCCACAATATTGTAATTCAAAAAAAAACAAGACCGCATTTTTTGGAAAGTGATTTGACCATTTTGTCAGTTTAATTTTTCTCTATAAGTTATGTTGATTAACAAATCAACAGATAATAAATAATAAAAAACATTTTCCATATTTTACGCAAAAATTATTATATCCTATAATTTTATAAGGACGGTTAGCAAAAAAGAGGCACATTTTTTACCTTAAAAATATATTGCACTATGATATTAGGATGAAATTATGACACCCTAACCTTAGTTGAAATGTTATGATTTATCGACACAATCCCATCACTATTCAATTTACGAATAAATGTTATGAAAATGTTTTTACTTTTAAATTCCTTTATAACACAAAATAAATCGCAAGATGAGTACAGAGGTACTTACCGAGTCTCTGTTAAAAGAAATTTGGCCTGAATATAATGTTTTCACCATCATTTCAACTGCTTCGCACCTCACATATTTCACGCTTTTTATAGTTCATTGCGTGATGCAAATATACGTTCTATTTACTTCTCTATTAATAAAACACAATAGTATGAAACATAAAGCACTGTATCAATGTAACACAGTTAAATCTCATTATAACCAGATAAATTATGTTTTACAAATAAACAAACAACCGCCATATTGACTTGACACAACGTTAGACAGAGACAAGCTAAGTGAGCGAAAGAGTAAGAACATATTGCCATTCGTCCAAGCACAATTTTCATACATAACTCCGTTTGTACTGAGTTTCGTTAGGGTGGTTTTATGGGTCAAAAGTACTATATGGCCCTAAAATTACTGACAGCAGTGATGGTGTTGATATTTGACTCCACCTGACATTCTGGAAATGACGACGGAAATTACGAACACTTTAGAACAAGCTTTTACAAGAAAAATCAAAAATGGCTAACGACAAATTTACCAAAACTATAAAAACAGGCTAGTAGGCATGAGTTTATATAAAGTACTAGTTTAAGAAACTATACATAACAAGGTATTAAAAGATACGTGTGATACCATTAAAAAACTCACACTCTTCTTTTTAATAACCTCTTTATGTACCAGTTCCATAAACTACTATTGATCTATCCACCCATCTATCCATTAGCCTGTTTCGTCCACTGCTGGACATGCTGCTGGACCTTTCCACCATAACGCCACTCTGGTTGGTCACCCTGGAAGAAATACCTATACTCAAACACGCTGGGAAGGCGGGTTGTTGAGCACGGTGCCGAAACCCTAGCACCAGTGACGCCGCTGCCCGTCACCAGTCTGTTCTTTTATAAGGCCCGGCATTTTGGGATGGATATACCGCCATCAAACGGTCCCAGGCAATGGTGGGCCACTGGTTGTGCCTGTCTGCGAGCTGTTACCTTACTCTCCCCCGAATAACTTCGGGAGTACCTCCACAGTTGAGCCCGGCTCCAGCTCTACCGCCTCCTCTATTTATATATTGTGAACTCAAAAATAGTGCATAATAATATATTTTATTTACGAACGTATATATTAAATCGATACGCTAATTAGAAGCCTATTGATTTAGAGAGTACTTCCATTTAAGTTGGTACTACCTTCCACCGCCAGAGCGCGCGAATTGACTTTTTGCCTCGTGGTGGCACTTCGCGGTTTTTTTATTGGCGTCTGTTTTCCTGCTACCCATGGTCGTGTTCCAACTTTCCAACTTACTTCGTGCAAAAATTTCGATTTTATTAAATTTTGGATTTTTAAATTTTTCAAGCTTTTTGAAACTACGTTTATATATTTTTCTAACGGTTCTTACTGTCTTTATTTTCTTCAATAACTAATCTTGTGTCCAAGGAGAAAGAACAGTGATCCTTTTTCTTTATTTTAAGCAAATTTTAACGGCTTTTCCGTTCGATGCTTAACTTTTTGATAAAGATAGCATAAATTATTTTTATAATTTAGGTATTGTAGGTTTTTCTCTTGACCCCAGTCTGATATTTTTTTCGGGTATAAAATTAAATGGATAATGAAAACCAGCATGTTAAAGGCGAAAGGCTGAGTCTAGATTTAGTTCGTCTTCTAGCAGCTCAGCCCACCCACGTGAAAACATCGCACGGCAGATCGTACAATAATTAAACTTTATAAAGACATTTCTGAACTAAAGAAAACAGGTACAACCATCTAGAGCCGTAATACTCCCTTACAACAACCCTCTGAAGAGAATGTTAGCTTTGACATAAGTACCGACTTAAGTAGAAATCTTTTTGAGGATGAGTGTGTTGCATCTAGGACGCAACCAGATTTAAGCATATCTTTGGAACCAGCGTTAAAGAACTTGTAATCCCGAAGTCACCAGAGATTTATTTGAACGCTCTCCGGAGATTTTATGATGTCACTTTGAGTGAAGTGAGATATTCTGAAGCCGAAAAAGCTTACTGCTTCCCGCAAGGCTTCATACAGTTGAAGGTAAATTATAAAGTCAAAGTTCTATGATTGTCGAGAAGTCCTATGCCGCGCTAACTTTTGCGCTAGGTTTTTTCTTAAATAGGCATCCATCCTACCGTACCCTAATTTAAAATGAAAATTGAGGGAGTATTCATACAAGAAGAGTTCCACAGTGTCTGTTGACATCTTGCAAATGATTTGCGGCTACATAGCCGATATTGTTCAGCAAAGGCGAGACAGTATTCTGAGGTTGGTAAAAGGTTCAGTGGTCAACAGTCGTCTCTTCGGAAAATAGTTTAAATATTTTCAAAGCCACGGCATTCACTGCTGTGATAGAATAAATTAGTAGTACACGTAAAGAATTTTGGACCGCTAACGAATTCTAGTGCATCCACTGCGCAAGTGGGTTCAAATGCGCACCGCCCCTCGCAGGGGTTCAACATGCCTGCGCAAGGCAGTTGATATAACAAAAGAAAGCAACCCGCGCAGGGTTCTACTTATCACCAATACCAACCAACCCCCGCAGGGTGGGTCTTATCAACATCATCAAGGTCCTGCACAAAGAACAAACAACAGTGGTAGCAGAAGAGCATGCCATGATGATGCGCCCTTTCGTCCAAGAATGGGACCGATGCCCAGAAGTTCGTATAAACGAAAGACTGCTTGATAAGAAAACAACAAAGAAAGAGACACCGAACTTTTCAAAAAGAGCAACTAAAGAAGGGTGGCAAGACTGTACACACAAAGATGTCAAACAGGGCTACTGCATACTCTTTAAAACAAATCCACCTTAGGTATATTCTGCTTTCACAAATATCGGACTCAGTCATCACCGGAAATGACACTGGTTCTTCAAATCTCAAAGATCAAGGTGTCTTAGAACTTGCAACCGTCGCTCCAAATGTTTCTAATACTCTTTATTAGAACTTCTTGACGACCCATTTTCAATTCAAATGTATACTTTCATTTGTCAATAATGGAGCCCAGACTCTTTTTGCGTCTCATATATATACCTACGATGGTCGGATATTCGAAATGACAAGTTTCGTTCAGATACCTATTCGAAATGGTTGGAGTTCGGCGCCGACTATTTTCACGTCTTTGACAAATGGATTGCGTAGATCCTCCGCAATCAATGAATAACTACACAATTGACGAATTCTTGAGTGATGAAGATTTTAAATAGTATCTTCCTGTCCTGTCATTAATGCTTAATATTGGATTTTTTATTTTTTATGAATGCCTGTATTGTAAAACGTTTCATGTTTACTATTTAGGAGAAGTTATTAATATTGTTTCTTTAATAAATTAGGTGATTTATTACCTAATGTAATGCATGACTTTATTTAAGATTAATAATTTGTATGTCTACAAGACGCAACATATCCGGCTCATAATGTATGTTATATCATCTAACTTACCTATGTTAACAAATAAATGATTTGTTTTGAACTTTTTTGCTAGTAAGCAGAAGATAGAGATCCTTGCGAAAAAATAGCTGCAGAGACTATATACCGTTTGGGATGATAAAGCAAATGTTAGAAATAAATTTTCTCCGCCCACACCTAATTTGAGCACCTGAGTATAATTTGGAAACAATGAGTGTTTACTCATACCCCTTCCCGAGAAGAAGACTTGTAAATTTTATACTCTTACTAGCTTTTGCCCGCGGCTCCGCCCACGTGTTATTCGGTTAAACGACATGCTTTTTTCCCGGACAAAAGTAGCCTACGTGTTAAGTTAGGGTATAAGAAATATCCATTCTAAATTTCATCCAAAACCGTCCAGCCGTTTCAGCGTGAAAGAGTAACAAACATACACACACACACACACACACAAACTTTCGCATTTATAATATTAGTGTAATGTGATGTTATAACCAGGACTTCGTTGTACAAGAAGAACAACCTGAAAGAGCTTTAGGTACCAATAGGCGTCCTGAACTTAGCTAGTTTTGTGGTCCCTCGAAGCCATTACCTTTTTGTTTGGTGCAAAGTTTCATGAATCCCTTATTAAAAGTCATTACCAGAGCCTATCAGGTCACCAGAATGAATTATTGACAATAAAACGATTCTAGAAGAAATGTGGGCTCAACCTTTTCTAAGCTTCAATGTTTGTCCAGAGCGATACGGACTGTGTAGCTTATTTAAGAAAGAACGACCAGTATCAATTACATCTGAAGGTATACTACCTTCCAGTCACATACAACTGCGAAGTCGACACCCTTTCAAGACTTCAACCTCTACCCGAATGGCACTTGCTACAAGCGACCACAATTTTTCCGGAAATAAGGTCTACCAGAAGTACCTTTTCGCGTCTCAAACATCGCATGTAGTGCCAGCATTGTAATGCCACCAGCACATGAATCAAGCGAATGAGATAATTCTCTTGATGTTACCAGAGTGGGAGAAAGTATTTTGCCGGGCTGACGTAATGGCCAAAGCGCTAGCACCACTCTACTCGATATGGAATCTACATAGCACTCTGATAGATGCGTCTACAGGACTGCCTCCACCGAAAATCAGCGAAATTACGCTCGAGGTTTGGAAAGGGGGTAGACTAGAAAAAATAGAATTCTGGTCTCCGGAACAGAAATCTTTTCTCAAGTCTACTATTAAAACTTATAAAGTAGCCCGTTAACAGTGGTGTCGATGGCCTATTGAAAACAGACAACTGTTTCAGATTTGCCTAGATATTCGGACAAGTTTGATTATCGTACTATCCTTCTCCATGAATCGATAATGTCTACTTTTTCTCACACGGAACACTCAGACTCAGTGCTTAGGTTCTAAAATCTATTGGATCGAAAAGACACTAACGATGTATCTGATTGACCTCATAACATTATCTTTCCATTGGACAATTTGACCCCAATTATATATTCAAAGCTTCACGACATACAGCTGTTCTTCTCCTGTTGTGTTCTGATAGTCTTGCATGATCTTACCCTTTTAACACTTGATCGTGACGAATGATTATGTTATTTTTTGTCTGTCTTTTAATCCAAAGACTGACTCAAGAAGTTACTCCGCATACAGACAAAAAAATCTGTCCCGTTCATTGGGTTAAACGGCTGATTGGTACAACCCAATGAAGGTTGACAAGGACTGACATCTATTCGCTATTCATGTCATGACATCTAGAGCACAGAGTACCTTTAGATATCTAGAGAAACAAAACCAGCAATCCACAAAATTATTGTAGGCTGGCTAAATTGTTACTAAATAAAGCTGGTATCAAAGCAAAGCAAGTGCAGGAAATGTTAGGGCAGCAATTGCTTCTAAGAATTGGTTGAATGATTTCTCTTTATCGAAACTATAATTTTCTATATTTTAAACACTTGGCGATTTATCCATCTATATCGCAATGATATCATGTTAATTTGAGTTTCTCTTTAGATAACTCTTAGCACAGGGTAACTGGCGCTCTGAAGACAATTTTAGACAATTCGACAAGACAAGACGAAATAAGGCATGCTGCTTCAAATCCGTCAAACAATTTAAGCAATTTATTTATGTCTGTTTAATTACTTGCTTTTTTGTTGAAATTGTCTTTTCATTAATATGAATATTAGTAGTACTGAATTTATTAGATCATTCTAAACATAAAAGCTTGTAATTTCTTGTTTTTCCTTCACATATTCATATATTTAATTTCTTATGAAATATTGGGATATCAAATTGGCGTAGTCCACCGCCAGGCGATAACAAGTACGTCCTACAATTAACAGGCTTCTAATTAGCATATGGATTTAATACCCTCGTTTTACCTTACAATAAAACGCTTATTAAATACTTATCTAATTAGAAGCCTATGTATAGTTCTGCCTGCAGACTAGTCACAGACGCAATGAAAAAACTGCGAAATGCCACCACGAATGAGGCAAAACGTCAATTCGCGCGCTCTGACGGTGGAAGGTAGTACCAACTTAAAGGGAAAAACCAAGTCAATTTGATACGATTTACAGGAAAATGGAAGTGCTCTCTCAATTAATAGGCTTCTAATTAGGTAAGTATTTAATAAGCGTTTTATTGTAAGGTAAAACGTATTAAGAAAAAAAACCGTTTTTTTTATTTGTTTTTGTTGGTTTGCCGTTTTATTCTGGGCAAAAATATCTGACAGCAAATGACGGATTACACGCATAATGACATACGTACGCATAACGACACATACGCATAGCGACACATACGCAAAACGACACATTCGCATAACGACACATACGCATAACGACACATACGCAAAACGACACATTCGCATAACGACACATACGCATAACGACACATATGCATATATGTTATTTTGGTCGTTGGCAACTCGGATGAGGGGTGCGGGTTGCGGGGTGCAATAAGGTGTGTGGGCAGGCCGGTGAGTTGCGTAGCCATAGCTTAGAAAAATGATGGGATTTTTGGTGAAAATTCAAGGTATGTTTCTTTTCTCGTAATGACATCAGAATCGTGTATACTTTCATACCCTAAAGGGATTCTTGACTTTGCATTTACAACCTGTATAAATAATTCATAGTTGTTAAAAACGGTAAAAAAATATGGTTTCCATAACTTTTATCGTGATTTTGAATTCTACAGCTCTTAAAGTTTTATTGCTACCTTATACAGGATTAGTTTTTCATGTGTACTTGGATGACCAAATCCGAAACTAGAGGAAATAGTGAAAAAAGCTCAAAGGAAAGAAAAGGTTTGCCGTACATCTTATGGTATCATAAGAATGAGAATCTTCTTCATTAAGGCACAAGTGGAGAAAAGTAACAATAAAATTATGAATGTTTGTATAAAAATGTATTTAATGTAATATAACATTGGACTGAAATATTAATGTGTGAAAATTGTAAAATGAAATCAATCGAAGTTATCGAATTATTATTATTTCTGTAAAATTTATGACTTGCAAATTTAAACTAGTTCGTAATTTGTAAATATTATATTGGTCTAGAGCCTGATATAAATAAATGAAAAAAATTGAATTGAATTACTTCCCAGAGTTTGATCCTTATAAGCGACACTATTGAATGGTGCAAGAATATACAGGCTGTTTTTGGAGTACAGGAAAACGGAGCAGAAAATAGTACTATAGGGATCGGGGTTGTTGAAGCAAAGATTTTACTCAATCTTTTATCTTTTATTTAAATATCCTATAGTTTTACATTACTTGAGATATCAATTGGGAGATACTCAGAGCCAAAGTGTACCAGAACTCTGCTCGTTTCCTTTGTCTCTTTTTCTTGGACATCCTTTCCTTTTTAGAATACTTCGATAAATCTACCAATACGACGTATAAATGTTTATAAAGATTACCGATTGCCAACCAATAACGAGCCCAAAGAGTTCTATTATCTAATCATATGACCTAAGATTGCTACCTACACTACAGTACATTACTGCTAAGACCAGGAATTAAGCAATCCTGGATGAGTAAGTTAAAAGTCCGAGCCCGTTGGACTTTATATATGAGGCCAGCATTGCTAATTAATGGTCGAAGCAAGCATAGTGATTTTCTCAAAAATAGAATGAGACGTTTTCATGGTTTTCAAGATAATGAGTTATATCGAATAAAATAAACTTACTAGGTAATATTAAAAGTTACTTGATCATATTTGGACAATTAGTCATGTTTATTGTTATTGATTTCTTCAGCAAAAAATTAGTGGAGTAAAATCTATATCAGAGCCCTCTTTTAATGAGTTTAAATTTTTTGTAATTTATTTGCACAAAACACTTTCAACTAAAATATAAAGCAACATAAATTTCCGCTTTTAAGCATTTTTTTTTATTCTTGACAACGCCGTCTAAAGGAACGCTAAGAACTAAAAAAAAACGAGAAAAACGCTCATTGAGGTCAAATTTTAAGTATTCAATGGTTTTAAATAAACCTATAAAATCAATATAAATTGTATATTTTTGTTATCATTATTGCAATTATAAAATATATCAAACATTTTTTACATTGTAAACATGACATTTTCTGAGCGGCCCGCTTCCGCTGAGCATGATAAACATGTGTAAAATGAAAGCGTTAGAGCAGGACAGATTTCTCTGGATAACATCGCCTTTACTGCAAAATTAAAGAAATAGGAGCCATTAAAGTTACCAGATTTAGAACATTTTTGTTTCGAAGTTTATCTCAGTAACTAAACTAGTTAGAATATGGAATTTTTTGTATATTATGTGCCAAACACTATATTTAAACAACAAAGACTGATAACTGTTTTTTATATAGGTTTGGGATTAAGTACTTGAATACTAACCAACTT
Source organism: Ypsolopha scabrella (assembly GCA_910592155.1). NCBI lineage: Eukaryota > Metazoa > Arthropoda > Insecta > Lepidoptera > Ypsolophidae > Ypsolopha > Ypsolopha scabrella. The sequence continues at coordinate 6,632,681 of OU342968.1, read as the reverse complement.
TAGAATTACCAATAAAAAATAATAATAATATATTACAAAATGGATATGTTTCTTAAAACTATATTTCTTAAAGATATATTTATTTCATGTGAGCCCATCTTTGAATCCCTTATTTTTATATTATGTATATATTATATTGTATTGTTATTATGTATTTTATATTATGTGTGTATTTTGTTTCATATATTTTGTAGGTACTGATAAGTTTTTATTTTTATTCTAATCACTTAAGTCAATTAACTTGTTTTAAATTTGAAATAAATAATAATAATAATAAATAACTCGACAGTGGAGGTACCACCATCTTACTCGCAAATCTTCCCGAAGTTATTCGGGGGAGAGTAAGAGGACAGCTCTCAGGCAAAACCAGGCGGCCCACCATTGCCTGGGACCGATGGATGGCGGTATATCCATCCCCAATTGCCGGGCCTTATATAAAACAGACTGGTGATGGGCAGCGGCGTCACTGTTGAAAGGGTTTCGGCACCGCGCTCACCAATCCGCCTGCCCAGCGTGTGTGAGTATGGGCATTTCTTCCGGAGGACCGCCAAGCGTGGCGAAATTCTGGAAAGGTCCAGCAGTGGACAAAACAGGCTGATGGATGGATGGAATAATAAATAATAATTAATGGTACGGAACCCTCGCTGCGCGAGTCCTACTCGCACTTGACCGTTTTTTTTATCTAATCTCTAAGAATGTTAAGGGAATATATACTTAAACTAATGTATTCACCAATGATATACATAAGTGTCGATTCGGTATAACACGACTTAACTTATTTGACAGGACTAAACTTAATTTAAGCATTCTGTCTTTTTCTTTCTGTATCGAAAAGACAAGGACCTTCCTAAAATAAAGTTAGTCCTGTCGTTTTGCACCGAATCGACACCATCGTCTACCATGTCTAGAATACGGTTTATTGTCCTTTAAAAAAAATATTAAATTAAAGTCCTATTATGATGTTTCAACGTAAATTTTATTCCATTAAACAAATTAACAGTGGCTTATAGTTATACATTATTGTTCATTCATCCCGGAAGACTTAATATTTTATGTATATTAACAATATCAATATACTTAAATATACACTTTTAGGAAAGTATATGTATAAAAAAGTTAAAACTTATACCAACAGCACCATTCCCAAAATAGAAAAAGAAAAATTCTAACTTTAGATCGAATTCGATGTACTTTTTGGGTAAATTATATTTGTAAAATATGAAAACGAAAAATTGCACGTTATTATGATTGGCTTATAAGTTGATTAGATTAAAACATTAAAACTAATAAGATAATAAATGCATATTTTTGGGTGGTATTTCTGGAAGGGAAACTGAGGTGCAATTGTATAAGCCAATGTTTAAGCAAATTAGCCCATTTGACAGTTGAAATCGTACATTTTTGGCTGTCAAATGAATACAATTGTCTTATTTTGTTGTCGACAACCAAAAACGTACGATTTCATTTGTCAAACGTGCTTATTTGCTTAGCCGAATAGCCATATGACAATCGAATTTGAATACCATTGGCTTACACAATTGCATCTCTAATTTTCACAAAACTCTAATTTCTAAACGTTTATGTACTTTATTACTCGTATCTAAAAATATAGAAACGGCGTTTATACCTATTTTACCTAAGAATGTGAATTTTGAGTGAACTTCATTATGGAATGACGTTTTTTTTAATTGGCCAGAATTGTTCTGGCATTTCTCTTCCGTTACATTGTTGTAAAAACTAGAATATATCTAATATTAAACTATGTATCTATGTAGGTATTTTAAATATTGCAAGGTATTTCAAATCTACGAGTAGGTACCTTCAATAATAACAGTGAAAAAATTTGAGCAAATAAAGGTTAAATAATATTATCTATGATACAAAACTAAATTTACTTTAAATAAGTTATAAATGCATAAGAAAATGCAAAACATTTTTAAATTAAATAAAACATAGAAAGATTGGATGTTTGGTCATTTCTAGTTATATGTATGTATTAACCAAGTTAAAAGTAACTTAACACGCCAGTACTTAAATAATAGGTTTTCCTAAAAATAAAATAGTTCTAAAAATTCAATTAAAAAGATTTTTGGATCATTTGATAACACTAAATGATCACTAAAACATACTAAATATATTATTTAACTTAAATAAACAAACACAATTTTAAAAGCCTCTGTGCTTTAGATTACTTTACTTCGAATTAAATTTAGTACAAAATTTACTTACGTAGAATTTAAATATTTTTTGAGAAATATTACCAGTGAATTTTTGTAAGAAAAGTAATTCAAAAACTTAGCAATCTGAGCTAAAAGTAATCAATTTGAATAATTAAAAACACATTGCTTTAAAAAGTGTAAGAATAAACTATTTTTATTTTAACCTAATGGCATGACTCGACGTTGATCCTTAAAAACTAGAATCGTATATAAAAATAAAAGTGAATTATGTACAAAACTTATCTTATCAAGTTATCATACATAAGAAATATTATTCACAATAGTGAAATTTTTATAATAAATGGATAATATTTAAACATTCAGGTTTTTGGACTTTGTCCGTAGCACGACTTAAGTAGCACCATACGGTTTATACAAGATACAATATTTTTAAATACAACCAAATTAATAATAAAAGGTGTAAATTCTATTTAATAGCCAATTTTTTAGGAAAGAATGAATTCTAGTATCTTTTTGTAGCCCTATCGCTGTATACCAGAGATAACACCCCTTTCCTAACACTTTGCCTAGTAGATAGAGATTCAATCTATGAAAATAAAATTGTGGCTGTGTATCCAAGCACCAATTCTGAAATTCTAACTAAATAAATCAGCATACATTGACTGACCTTTCATGAATTAATGATCTAAACAGCAAATTCCGCGAATATTCTTTAACTTAATTTAATTAATAGGTTACGTAAGGTAGAACACTATAAATGAATATACATGCTTTAAAAATCATAATAAACATGACAAAAAACAAGAGTCATTGATATTAGTACAATATTTCAGGTTATATTGATCAAAATTACATTTGTCGTCTAATATTTTAAGTAATTATTCAAAACAAGTGTTGACATTTTATACTAGAAAATTTTATAACTAATATTTATTTCAAACAGATTTTTGGAACAATATTAAAACGACTACCTATTTATTTGTGCCACTGTATGATACTACAAATAATACAATAATTGTAAACGCCGAATACCCCAGCTACCGTTTAGAATGCAATTAAAATAAGGATAAAAACTGGGCCTGCGGGACTATCTCCGATAGTACTCGTATGCTACAGAAACGTTTCGACAAATCTTCTGAATATATAAAAAGGCAAACCTGACTGACTCATCTATCAAAGCACAGCCGAAACTACTGAACGGATTTTACTGAAATTTAGCATACAGATGGTTGTAATGAGGTAGGCATCCGCTAAGAAAGGATTTTTGAAAGTTCGCCCCCCAAGGGGCTGAACCGAACTCCACGCGGACGAAGTCGCGGGCAAAAGCTAGTTTGTCTATAAAATTTCAGGTCTTGCATGTCGACGCAATATCGAGAAATCTTTTTTCGTATATTATGTCGCTGTAATCTGTTATTTCTTAAAAAAACTGATATTTTCAATTGATTAAAATTCAAACTGATTAAAACAATTAGGAGTCTTTTAACAAAAAGTAAAAATAAGTGAAACGACGAGCAGGGCGAAGCGAGCAAGTGCATGTTAGGTTTACGTGTAAGGTTATACAGAACATAATTTCGTATGATCGCGTAAATAGGACCGTCTGTGCACTATAATTCGGTTTTCACGAAAAAGAACGCTTCTTCGTGAAAAACCAGTTTACACCATGATTGTGGCTTTTTATTTCAAAGCCGAAAACTAGTGAGTGCGCTCGTCTATACGAACAACTTTTGTTATGGAACCCACGCTCAAATGGCAAAAATAATAATGTTGTTTAACACATTTTGGTCCAAAAAAGACGTACATTTTGTATGGAACAGCTACAATTTTTCCTTGATATCAGGTCTGGTTTCATAGCGTAAAAGTTGTCCTTTTAGACGAGTACTATCATCAGTTTTAGGCTTTTTAGCAACAAAAAACTATACATAACTTACGTCTAATGAAGAATTTGGTTTTGAGTGCGGGTATTTTGCAATAGTTCTGTTTGTACCAAATTTTTAAACTCCTCAAGCAATACCTGTTAGTATACAAATGTACAACGCAAGGACTCTTTCAAAATATCTAGAGAAAAACTAACTATCATACAGCGCCACAAATACACAAAAGAATACAAGCGTCAATCGAAACCTCGGATCACTTCTTTGACCCGAGATCGAAACAGTCTTTGAAACCAGTTGTCATCAACCGTCTCTAGCGTGTGGGTGCGGCGGTGAACCTAGCAGCCGCAGCGCCATCCACGCTGCTAGGGAGTGGGAGGCAGGAGCGGGGGACACCGGGGGTGGGGGGTGGTGCACCATGCGCGAGCGCAAGCGCTGCAGCAATACAGCGGCTGCGAGCGCTGCGCCAGCGGCGGCTCCCGCTGCTGATGCGAACAGTGCGCCGAAGGAGACTGCGCCCATGCACACTCCGTACACAACCTGCGGATTAAATAAATCTTATAGTAGGTTCTCCGAAAGAAATCAATATAGACAAGATCTATTTATATTGAATGAGATTCTTTGCTTGCTTGAAAAATATTGTCTCGTTCACCCTTTAGAGATGTCGAAACAAAAAGTTTTTCTCAAATCCTTGGTCAGAGCAAAAGTGCAATATTCTCTTAAATGGCGGATTTCCGTAACCATCAAGGCGGTCATAGGTTATGGTTGCTTCGATTTAGCCTAAAATAGTTTTTAGGAGTACAGAAAATTGCTGATTACGTACGACTATGTTTTTTTTTGTTTAGGTCCTTCAGAGTATTTTCCTCAATTGCCCACGTACCTAAATGATAAAATTAACGTGGGAGTCACCGATGAACCAATGTTGTCTCAAATATTTGTTCGATCCAAGCACACCCCAGCACGATCTATGAGGGCATTACTTTTACTCGGTGGCACCCGCAGCTTCGCTATGTTTTTATTTTTGTGAAGCCGAAAAAGGAAACCGACCAAATTCAGTGACCATTAGATTACTCTCTGGTCATGTTAGTCCTGGTCTTGTCAGTCCTGGTCATGTATGTAAGTCCTGTTAAAATCGGTTCAGCCGTTTCGATGATTAGCCTGGACGTGCAAGTAACCATAGTGAGCTTCTGAAAAAAAGCCTTTACTTCGAAATCACAGAAAACCACTTAAACTTTATTTATTTGTGTGGATTTACATTATGGATTCTTTTTTCAAGATTGTGACCCGAACGACAAGTTTCTCTGATTTGGTTTACGATCGTTTTCTAGAGGTTTCTGATCTGATAACATGAAAATGACGTTTCGGATCCGATTACATCGTTTGGTCCCAGACCAAACAAATAATTTTGGACACCTTGCCAATCCATGACTATTTTTTAAGTATCAAGGTTCCAAAAAGGTGGTATATTTTTTTCAAATATTCAACTGATAAAAGAGATGTCGTGGGTAGATCGTCATGTATGAAATCAAAAATCTTTCACAAAAACTAATAAATAGGTGCAACGACGAGCGGCGGAATAAGGAGGAGCGTGTTAGGTTTATATCAGATAAATTTGGGGAGCCGATGGAAGCGAAGCTACTTTAAAAGAAATTCGATAAGTCTCGACAGATCACGATATGCCCAATTCTACGATGTGCCTACGACAAAGATACTGTCTAAGAATACTTATTAAAAAAAAAGGTCGACTATTTCAAACTTACCTCTTCTCGTATCCTGCCACTGAAAACCGTCACAGACTCTTTCGAAGGTCCAAACTGAAGGTCTGCTTCCGAAACCACGTCGTAAATCCCTGACACTCCAACATCTGCTGACCTCCCCTCCCGCACCGTCCGTCTCTTCCTCAGTGAGCGGGGGCCAGCCACCGCTGGACCTGGTGCTCGGGCTGGGACCACGTTGTCACCCAGTAGTGGCTTGACGGGGATGATGTTGGCGCCAAGATTGCGGGGACCATGGGGGAAGCGCTCGCGTTCGCCAAGATCGGATGGACGGTCCTGAAAAGTTATTTTGTTAATTCCAATTATTATAAAAACTTATATGGTACAAGCGTAGCCAAGTTTTATTATCGAGGTGCCAAGAAAGTAAAACGGCAAAAAAGTGCAAGAAATAAAATGTACATTCATTATGTTTGCGACCAAAATCAGAAGTTTTATTTGGTTCTCTAATGCAAACGCATTTGTTTTTCTTTTTAAATTATGCCATTAATTAATGTAATATTTTGAAATTTTCATGGGCGCCGCGCCGGTTTGAATAAAGGTTTTTCTATACGTCCATGTTATGTGGTCTAGTGCTTCGAAAGTTTATAGTTGTGGATTCAAATCCTCATTCATCTACGGTCTGTGTGGTTCGGCAGGTATGTTAAGCTTTGGGTCCAAAGTACACTGGGACGCCATAATCTCCAGGAAAGGTGGTTGTATGAGTGTACACTATTGCTTCTATTTCACAGTCCACTTGATTCTTTTTGGAATTTTGTATTGACAATGTTGTGTATTACACGAGTAATTGCTTGTGCAAAAAACTATGCTGGTTAGAACATTTTTGCAGCTGACAAATAAACATAAAGTAAGAGTTGGGATACATAAACATGAGGATTTAAAACAGCTCAAAGGAACGAATTCATATTAACTTGTATATTCTTGAATATTTTAATATAACCAATAAATAAATTTAATTTATTGATACGTATAAAATCAGGTATCGCCTGCTTTGATTTTCAATCTTGTGTTGATATGCTGCTAATTACTTTTCGATATCAACTTGAAAACTAATTTGTTTGTCGCCTACGCAAATAGTGTGACTTCCTGTTTTTAATTGATCCAAAGAAATCGAATCTACGAGTAACAAATTATAGTTTGTGATTGAATGATGAATGATTTATTTATGCAATATACATACAATTTTGATTCACCAATTAACCTCATTAAATTTAAAACGGGAAAGCACAGAATTTTTTTATTAAATTTTGGGCTTACTTTATCTACACTATTATATAACGAGAAAAATTTGGTTGTTTGTTTGTATGTAAAAGGTAATCTCTGGAACTACTGAACTGAATCTTAAAATTATTTCATTCATAAAAAACTACACTATCGCTCAGTAACATAGACAACCTATTTTTATTTTATTAAAAATAAGTTTCCAGTTTGAAATTTCAATATTTGTGAATCAAGTCGGGAGAAAAAGCGCTGTTTGTCTGGTTTATCGGCGTGCGCTGACTAAATATACGGGAAAACTGTGTTAATATAATCGTACCAGAGATTACCAGGTATGTCACTTCACAGTGAAAACTAAAAATCCCTGCTCCCATTTTCTTTTAGTAACGTCAAACCACCAAAACTGTGACACGGCTGAAGCCTATTATGTTTTAAAGCTGCACTACCATCTCTTGGAGATGGTTATAATGACCGGTTGTGGCTCTGGGAAAATCTATGATTCCCAGAATACCACTAATCACGAATGACTTGCCGTTTAAATTTAAGCGGGTTTAATTTCCTGATTGCTGGGGTTAACTTGAACTCGCCATGTTTTTCGGATGGCTAATTGTATGTTACCATGTAACAAGTCAGTTCTTATAGAAAAGCAATCTTATGGAAAAACAAAGAATGTCGTGTACACCAAGGCGCTGAACTAATATACTGATATTGATATGATAAAATTGTCGTCCTTGCATATTGTCGTTCGAAAAATCATGTTTCTTTGTTTTCCTTATTTCCACGAAAATATATTCAACGCGGGCGGAGCCGCGGAAAAATCTAGTATTTAATAAATTAAAATACTTTCCAGGACACAAAACGAAAGAACAACGGCATCACGTCTATGCGCAGTCTGTATCTCTGAAAGAGTTAATAAACATACACGAACAAAATTAAAGAATCGCATTTCATGTATACAATAATGTGTTGTAAAAGTTGGACTTCTAAAAACTATGCAACCTAGGTTTTACACATTTCGTGTTCAAACTTTTGGACAATTTAAAAGTCCAGCTTAGTAAGTAGGTACTCAGTAATGATGACATGACCTACTGACTTACTTGTTTAACAAGAGTTACTTATTTATTTGTATGTATACATCTGTGTATTTATGTATGTATTTGTATGTAGTATATTTATAATTAGATTAAAATGGGTTTAAAATAGCGTTTTTTTATTACTATGCACTGATGTGATTTTTTTTAACCATATAAAAATGTTTCTGTTTTTCCAAGACTGACTAAAGAGAAATTCCTTGTAGGATTATTCCGACTTATGTCCGCCCTAGCCTTCTGTCTGTCCGCCCTAGCCTTCTGTCTGTCCGCCCTAGCCTTCTGTCTGTTCTTTATGTTTGTAAATATCTCGTTTTGTGTGCAATGAAGTGTTTAGTCATTGATACTTACAGTGAAAGGCCTAGCCAGCGCTTCGACGAGCTCCTCAACAGCGGACATGTGGTCACTGTCAGCCTCCACGACGGGGGCGGGGGCCCGCTGCGGCAGCGGCGCCGGCGCAGGCACCGCGTCGCCCGACACCTCGTCACCGAACACTTCTTCGAGAGGAAGATGCTGGGATTCTTCTGCTATGTGGTGGTCGAGCTCGTCTTCGGATGAGGAGTCGCTGGGACAGGAAGTTGCTTTTATACATTTGAAACATTAAAGTACATGCGAGTATTATGTATACATTTGAAAGTTGCTATATATCTTTTTGATTTTTAATGTCAGGAAGATTTATAATACAATCTTTTTAATATGGCATCATATGGCCTCGCATGCCTGCATAAAAATATGAGGTGACTGTCGTTTATAAGGAGTCTTTGTTTTAAATTGCATTTCGTCATTCCTTTTAATACATGTACAATTTAATAATTAATTTAATTTCGCTCACAAGTGTGAACGTGCTAACCACGTGACACATGGTCAGCTGTGGCTGTGACTATGCTTGACGCGATTCGAAAATTGGCAACGTCGCAATGTCGCGTTTCCAACTTTTGCAGTTTTGTACAGGTCACTGACATGTAGTAATACACTTGGAACACGATTTATTTTGTTTTTTATTTATTTTCTTGAAATAGTTTTATTGATATTTAAAAAAATCAAAATCAAAATATATGAATATACAATAATAAATATATAATATACAGTAATATGAATATACTAATAAGGGAAATACATACAAAACATATTTAGGTTGGGCTACAAAAATTAATTTATACACATACATAAAGTAGAGAAATCTAGGAATAAAAATATTATATATAAATGATGCAAGGAACAAACTTGTTGATAAATAAATAAGGGAAATACATCCAAAAAATATTGAGGTTGGGCTACTAAAATGTAATAAAGTTATAAACCTGCATAAAGTAAAGAAATATAGGAATAAAAATATTATATATACATAATGCCTAACCATCCGCACCATTCGATTAGTATTGCTAAGAAGAAGGGCAAGAAACTTAGCACACATGAATTTTTTCATTTGTAACATAAACCTTAATCTATACAATTTTCTTATACCTACTTAAGTAAAGGCAAATATAAAACCATAGGAATTATGTCCAAGAGAAAAAAACAAATTGATCTTAGTCAAAAACATATCAAACCTATGTATCTTTTAAATTAAATCCCAGATGGTAGCACATTATAAAATTAAATTATTCAGTCAAAGCTTAGATTTTTTACCACTTATCTTATTCGACCAACTTACTTGATATCATTATGATCCCGATGCGTCCTATCATCCTTCCTATCCAGCAAGCCATGCCTTTCCGGAGACACTCCGGCCAACTGGCAATGGTCCAGACACCCATGTCTGCAGATCTCGACCTTGCATCTGATGTGGACGCTCAGAGCATCGGGGAACTTGAAGGCGTGGAAGAATGCGTAGGTGAGAACCGTGGCGCGCTCATCCGCTGCTTTTGCCTTTAGGAACCTGGAATTTGGCATTCAAAAAAGTAAAAAAAAACACCGTTAGGAGATGAATCCTAGTGTGAACTGTGAATTGCAAGGCCGTATTTTAAGGCGTGGATGCTCCTGATCAAGAAGGAAGGGGTGGGTGTTTCGAAAATTCGTGTTTTAACACTATTCCGTCACTTAGTATAGTTACATTTTTTAAGTAAGATAAAATTAAAAATATAGTTCTCATGGACAAATAGAAAAAAAAACATCGTGAGCCCTAACTTCTTTATGCAATTTGTACTTACTGTACTTTTATGTATGGCTACGACGAGTTATTTATTCGAAAAAAAAAATTAGTGTACAATATTAAAAACTTAGGTAGAGGTGGTAGGCTGATGCCGGGCTCGACTGTGGAGGTACCACCATCTTACTCGCAAATCCTGCCGAAGTTATTCGGGGGAGAGTAAGAGAACAGCTCTCAGGCAAAACCAGGCAGCCCACCATTGCCTGGGACCAGCAGTTGATGACAATGCAGTAGGAGTACATATATCATACCTGGATATCATCTTGGGCCGCAGCACGCAGCCGTACTCGTCAGACAACTGTATCACGTGACCCGAACCGTCAGACGCTGCGCACGACTTCACTCGCATGTCAAATTCACCTGGAATCAAGGTAGAAGGATTTCTTTAGTTTTTTTGCCTTATTTAATATATTATTTATTTAAAGCACAAAGAAGATGGTTAATCACATAATAAAATTCTAAGGACGAAATAGTTGGCTAACGCCGCGGTCCATCGCGTCGTCCAGAAGCTTACCCAAAGGTTGGCAGCATTGCCTTTTTAATACTTTAATTAAATTCTAGTGATGCAACGAATACAAATTTTACGAATACGAATTCCAATTGTGCTATTCGACGAATACAAATACCCGATTCTACTGAAGCTGCACGTAATTTGAGTAGACAGAGAAGAGCAAAGGTATTTACAAGTAATGTAATACTCAACGTTAACTAAGTTAAACTAAATGAAGTAAATTTTTGCATGCCACTTATGGCAAAATGTGTTTGACATTTTATTTATGACAATAAATCACACTTTCATACTAATCACACTAATATTATAAATGCGAAAGTTTGTGTGTGAGAGGGTGTGTGTGTGTGTTTGTTACTCTTTCACGATGAAACGGCTGAACGGATTTGGATGAAATTTAGAACGGATATAGCTTATACCCTAACTTAACACATAGGCTACTTTTTATCCCGGAAAAATGCATGTCGTTAAACCTAGTTATTTATAAAGCTAGTTCTTTATATTATATTAATATCACGTTTTATACAAGGACTTTCTAAAATTGTTACATGTTATTGTGGTAAGGGGATACTAATAAGATAATTAGCCTTCTGTAACCCGCGGCTCACACATGTCTTTACATGTGGGATACAAAGGGTTAAAGACAAAACTTACTTAATGTGCTTTCCTAGGGTTTCGTACCCGAAGAGTGCCAAACGAGACCCTATTATTAAGCCTTCGCTGTCTGTCTGTCAACCCGTCTGTCACAGAGGTCTACAGCTTCAATCGTTATAGGTAGAAAATTTAAATTTTCACAGAATACGTGTAATTATGACCTAAGATTATGTTTTTATTGCGAAATCCATCGCTTTGGAATACTCTAAATATTATTATTAGAGTGCATTACAAACTAGAAAAGATAAATTAGAAACAAATGTAAAGACAAGAATTTGAAAAAATTCCTCGGGCCAGGATTCGAACTTGCGACCTCTTGATTGTTATCAAGACAAGCGCGCTACCGACTGTATTTACCTGACCGTTGATTTCTTCCATCATACTTGTCCACCGAATATTTTTTTTGTAACTATTTGATCTAACCAGTTTGTAATGCACATACTTGCATTTGTTTCTAATATATCTTTTCTAGTTTGTAATGCACTCTAATAATAATAATTACGGCCTCTATAAAAAATCAAAATTAAAAAAGTTATATCCAAGGTCCCCATACTATAAATAGCGCCATCTGAGATCACTTGTTTGACAGATTTTACCGAGGTAATATAATAGATGGCGCTAAGAGTGCTTGTCAGCCTTTTTGCACCGAGGCTCATTAGTAAGATGATAGATGACGCTAAGATCTTAAAATCGGTCGTTAGTGAACATCATGTACCATGATGTTTTTAGGGTTCCCTCTACCTCTATGCGCCAAATAATTATTTTACATAATTTAGATCAAAGATATTATTTTCCGAGTGCAATCCAATGGGGCATTGCACTCCACAAACCTGCAGACGCCAATGGTACTTATTTAGTGTAAAATTATGATTATCAAAATCAATAAGCATAGACAACATAGAGGAGAGCCTAAGGCCTTGTAATCGGAGTAGACTTGATAGTGTTCACGTAAATCCTCATTTTATAGCCTTCAGTAGCGAGCAGTTACTTGAACTTAAGCTACTGTTGCGAACGATAAAATCGAAACAGCACTACGGTTGAGGTAGAGAAATCCAATAAGTATAGTTTATAGTGAAATCTATGTGCTATAGTGTGTGGTTCGAGCTAAAATAATTACATGGTAACCCATTTACAGATGTCCAAATTTTAAGCAAATATTTATAGTTTGGAAGTAATGTTTTCTTTAACCCTATCGAAATTACTCTAATGTGAAAACTGTTGCATGGATTGAAATGAAATTTCGCATGGAAGTAGATAATGGCACCTATTCTCGTGTAGCAAATATTAGATTTAGAGCTGCCATAACCTAAAACTTTTCATTGCAAAATAGGCTTTAATGCAGGTGGATAAAAGTTAAATGAGCTTGTATTATTTTAGGTTTTTCAACTCTAAATTTAGGGTTTGCTGCACGAGAATAAGTCACAGTGTACCTATAGATTACAATGAGTTATTTCTGTAGTTATTACTCGGGTATTCCAAAAAAAAAGTTATCATAACTTCTAAACTATACTTCAATTTTCCTGAACTCAAGTATATCGCTAGCCATAATGTAAAGTACCTAAAAGGTTTGTGGGCCGTCTATAAACGTATAATTACATAAGAGAAAAATTACTGTAATGTTTATTGTAGTATGAAATAATTTATTATTGATATTACATATTCTCAATAGGAGTATGTAATATTATTTATTCTCTTGTATAAAAAATATATAAATCAACCGTGTGAAAATTGTTTATTTCACTGTTTTCTCACAGAGCACATAAAGAGTTCCAAGGGGGCAAGGATATCGCCAAAGGCAGCCGTGGTGAATTTATGGGTGAGAATCGACCGGGCACATAATCCCTGGGCCTGGTTAATCTCTTTTGTTAACCGTACAGACAAAAATGCTAATAAATTCCTAAAATCTCATTGGTGTATGGCCCGCGGCGGCAGAAATCAAATCTGGGTCTCAAAATTGTGAGTCGGGCTTCGTAATAAGTTACTGCTGTTGCAGGTATAAGTGCAAACATTTTACGCCAATAACGCTCAGGAAGTCACAATAAATCAAAGCCATTTTAGCCGAATAACGATCGACACGTTCAGCTTTCAGTTTACATTGCATTTCCGTTCCGTTTAAATCAATAAACGACGGAATTTGTTCTTTAATTACCCGTTGTAAATGTTTGCGGAAACTTGATAAGGAATTTCTTTTTTGTTGGAATTTTTTATGCGACTGATAGGTACTTTTAATGAAGAAGTGGTTTTCAAAACTTTATTTCTCTAGTAATCTACATATAAGGTGACTTGATAAAGCAAAATTCATACTCGAGCCTCTGTAAATGGTGAGGAGAGGTTTTGTGACCTTTTCAATGAAATTGGCAAAATCAAATTTAAACTTCGTATACTAATTGAGTCGAGGCTGTTCAAGAACAAATACAGAGACACAAAAATATTTTTCGTACTTCGAGAACAGGGTTATTGAACCTTGGTCCTGACCACTTACCGAGCTTACAGTATGAATTTGAGTGCATAAACGAAAGTCACCTTATAGAGAGTTCATCTCTATACATAGGAGCGTGACTCTAAAGACATAAAGGTTTTAAATACGTATAAATTAGTAAAAGTTTTAAAAAATCTACAAAAAGTTTTGGTCACCCGTACGATTATGGCCGCGCATACCGTTGCTTAACCTCGATGATTTTTAATGATTTAATTACAAATGTGTAGTTTTAAGATTTTTTCCTATACTTGTAGTATTAGACGGTATTACTTGCCAAATTTCATAGTTCTAGATCAACGGGAAATACCCTATAAATTTGTTTGACTGTAGACTTGAGTATATGATTTTAATTTCAACTCGATACCTCCACTTGTTCCCGAGATAAAGGGTCCCGACAGATGGACAACAAAGTGATCCTATAAGGGTTCCGTTTTTTTCCTTTTGAGGCACGGAACCCTAACAATGGAAAAACTTTCTAGATAAGCTCTGTCTGTGTAATACTTCTTCTTCTTGCTAGCCTCTCGGTTTTATATGCTCTACCAGGCCCCTCAGAAAGAATTGCGAAAAAAAGTTTTTATATATGGGAGACTGGCCAGTTATAATGTTTTTCGAAAATATGATTATTTATTCGTAAAAATAGGTATGTTCTAATTTCAAAATTTCCCTCCACATTTTTTGCGAGCTAATTCAAATATTCGCGAGTCTGCGCAGGAATTACACAATTTAAAACAAGTAAATAAGCGATCAGTATTACTTACGAATTTCGAATCAATTACATTATTTGCGAAATTTGAGTAGTAAAATGTTGAGTTTCCATTGACTCGGGGCTAGGCTGCGTTTGTAGGTAACAGAAAAAAACAAATTTCCTAAAAAAGCTCATTGAATCATGATACCGAGTCTTTAATATGAATTTGGCTCTAAACATTTATGTCACCTTATAAAACAAACATTGCATTCAAATAAAAATACATATATATACCTTAGAAACTTTCAGGGCGGGCGCATCCTAGGCTTTGGGCGCTTTTCATCAAGCGCGATAGCGTGTGTCCAGCGTGTGTGGCTATGGGCATTTCTTTCAGGGGGACCACCAAGAGATGCGAAATCTTGGAAAGGCCTATATTCAGCAGTGGACAAAACAGGCTGATGGATGGATGGATGATAGACGCTAAGCATAGGTAACGGTGAATAAAATAATAATAATATTTACATACCAATTTTTCCATTGCCATATTCTAACCTCTCAGCCGTTAACTGTTCGGACTGTCGGAACTTTAGAACTGTTTGCCCATCATTTACGAGGATCAGTTAACCTTAGCGTATTTCATCACTTTTCCACAAACCACATTCAATTATAGCTTCTATTTCTTCCAGTATAAAGTCGTGAGGTGACAGAATTTCACCTGCCAAAGAACCCCGCCCAGGGCGTGTTACAAAGTAAACAGTTTTATATGTTAATGTCACGTGTATGTATGTCTGTTGAAAGGTTTATGGAGAGAATAACAGTTGTGGTTTTTTGTTGTGCCTTTTTATTACAGTAGGAACTTTCTATGTATTTTGCGGTGTTATTGCGTAAAACCATGACAGATTTGTGGCAGGTGTTGTACATAAAATTATAAGGTTTGAGACTTATGTACTTTGGGACACTTGGGTGGCAAACGGTTGTGGCTTTGAGGCGTAAGCTAACAAATTTATATTCACACTGTGGAATGGTCAGGTTGGCGCGGGTTAATAGCATTAAAATTGTCTGAAACTTATAATTATACAAGTGCTTTATGACTTTAGTAATAAAACGAGGTAGTTAACGTTTCAAAACCAAATACTTGGAAATATATCTCTATGAGAAACCCTAACACATAATGTAGTACATATATAAGATTACGTGTTTACATGCTCACTATAATTAATAAGAGGGACCCACCGTGTTAACTTTATATATATTCCCGAATTTTCGGAAAAGTTCTATCAGTCATACCGTGACCAATACAAGGTAGATTTAATTTTGGCGAAAATAGAATAATGTGCCCAAGTGCGAGTCGGACTCATGCACAAAGGGTTCCGTACCACTCCACAATACGGTTACGGAACGCTAAAAATATTATGGTAAATAACAACAATGTATGTACATGCCAAAGGCAACAAAAGACAAAACGCCAAAGTGGTAGCGCCTGGTAAAAAAAATTGTCACCGTCTGCGTACGGAACCCTACTTTTTATTATTTTTGTTTCACTTTAGAGTATTTACTACTATCTGACTAAATTTAAAACTTGTATGTGTTACTGTCTTTAAGTATGAGCATGATATACATAACGTTAAAATAATGCAACTTTTTTTTCGAGGATTCTTTAATGCAAACCTCCGTTGAAATTAAATTTTTGGAATATTTTATTATTTGTCGTGATAGAGACTACAGTAACACGTATTCTGTGAAAATTTTAACTTTCTATCTATTACGGTTGAAGCTGTAGGCAGACAGAGAGACAGCGGAGGCTTAGTAAATAAAAAGTAAACAAGGTGTGCCCGTACTTTTAATAATTTAAATGTAGATAATATTGAAGTGCATAAAATTTTTCTAAGTACACCACAAGGCAGAAAATCAATTAGAAACAAATTCTCTGAGAAAAATACATCCCAGATGGCGAATCCGCAACTTGCGTATCGCGAACCATCGACTTAACCATTTTGTCCACTGAGATCTACGAGACTCTCCCGAATGTTGTAACTACTTAAATTGAATATAGATTTTCCAAACCAGTAGGTTTTGCTACAAATCATATAATTAGAATAAACGAAGGAAAATAAGTATAATTATTATTAATTACTAAGCCCACTGCTTAGGGCGAACCAATCTTAAATCTATCACACTAATGCGAAAGTGTGTGTGTGTGTGTGTGTGTGTATATATGTTTGTTACTCTTTCACGCTGAAACGGCTGAACGGATTTGAATAAAATTTTGAATGGATAAAGCTTATACTCTAACATAACACATAGGCTACTTTTTATCCCGGAAAAAAGCATGTCGGTAAACCGAATAACACGCGGGGTAGCTGCGGGCAAAAGCTAGTTGTTAATAATTTATTAGAGTACTAGTCGATTCCATACACCCGAAATATTTTCCTAAACTACGAAGAAACTCCTTTCTTTTAGAATAGCGTACATAAGTATAAGCTTTATTTTAGGTCAGTATACCTCAATTTGCAGTACAACTAAAGCCTGGTTCTCATTACATTGATATCCGCTGACGAGATTGGTATGTTGTGCTACATACAACATCGTATTATGAGTATACCAACATGATATTAGTAATATAATTTAATTTACAATGGCTCGAAACGGGAATCGTGAGTAGGGGACGCACGAGTGCGCTTTTCTCTGTGGCAAGAAGAAGCTAGACGATTGCTCGCGACTCTGCCTGTTAAGGGTTTATAATACCTCACTTCGCTTCACATGATCCTGTTTTATACCAACAAATACTGCAACAATCACTCTGAAATGAATATATGATAAAGTTGAGGATTTATGCTATGTCTATGCTGTTGTGAAAACTTGATTCCATTAAATTTTCTCCATAGAAAAAAATTACAAAGTTACCTCCAAACCGTACAATAAACCGAAATTGAAATTAGATCTGAAACTGTGCATAACATAACTGATATATTAGTATAAAGCAGCTGGACTGTCCCATCAAAATGAAAAAACCATCAGTGTAGCCACGATTTCAAAATAACTGATGTTTTTGCGTGCGCGGCATCTGATTAGAGTAAGATAGACAGTTAAAAAGCAGAAGCGTTAGAGCAGGACTGCGAATTGAAGTATTATGGGCCCTTAGCTATAAAATCAGATTCCAGGTGGTACGTTGTTGTCTAGTGTTTCTTTAGCTATAGCGAGTTATCGTTTCTGAAACATCTTAAATTTTACCATGCGTTTTCAAAGTATAATAATATCTAATATTTAAAAAATATCTTTTTAGATAGCTCAATAAACCAATTTATGTCACAAACAGACGACGGACGCGTCTAGGCAGATGGACAACACCATCAAATTACAATTTTAGACTAAGGTAAATATGTTAGTTTTATATTATTAGTACCACTTACAAAAAAAAACTTCTGAGCCTCGAAAAGCCAAAAAAATAATATTTATCCATACTGAAGTTCAGATCGGCTTACAAACGGACAGTCGTACAAACTTTCATAGTAATATGTGTAAAGATCCTGTATCAAATCCGTACGGCTCTATACTCTGGCTAACCTGATTTTCCATGGTGGGTTATTAAAATGGAAACGTAATGGTGAATATATGTATGTTACTGTGAATGTCCGAAGCGCAGTGTATGATAAGATACACTAGTGTTTGTTAACATTCACCGAGCTAGCTGGTTATTTATTTTTGTCATGACTATTTCGATCATACACCGGTTAATGCTAACATACACCACGACGACTTGGTGAATCTTCATTCAGAGCTTAAAAAGAAACTCCACGTGTAACCTAGCAGATCACAGCAGAGAGCCTCTCAGTTGTAATGTGTGTTAGGGCGCGTGTTCCCAGCGTCATCCGAAAATTACTCCCATTGATTAAGTTATTTCTCTTAAACGGCTAACTTGAAAATCATGAAACAAATATATGTCATTATTTAAAGTATAAGAAACAATCTCATTGCAGGAAATTATTCTCACCTATAAGAAACTACTTGAAAATATTTCCCAAAGTCAAGCTGTTTTTAGAATAAAATTGGCTATTTCTTGGAAACCGATAATGTTATTTGTATGGTTCTAGCACTTAAATACAAAAAAAGTATAGCTTATAAAACACATTGTTAATAAATAAAAACTAGATATTTTGAGAGCGCATGGCGTCAACGTTGCCGTAAACGCTAAGTTTCGGAGCAGTCGATTACAAAATCAAATGCAAGGTTTTAACGTTCATTTCAACTTTATTTAAAATATCTCAAGGTCATTGGAGGCTACAAGGGCCTTAAGGCGTAGCAGGTCGATCACATAACGAAAGAGATAAGCATATATGAAAAAGCGCGCGTCGGAGCAGTGCGGTAAATCAAGAAGTGGATAAAACTGATTTTCAATTAATTAAATTTTATATAAATTCACGCAAGTGCGTTTTTAAGAAAACGCTATGTTATCGTTTAGATAATAGGTTTATATGCTTAAAACAGTAATTATTGTTGTTTTTACTTAATTAGTTTGGACAGACTGCTTGTTTGAAATGAAAAAATAGCCTTCTCTTTGCGATTTTCTCCGATCGGGCCAATTTTTCTTTGTGACATTTTGGGATACTACATCGCCTTGGAAAAGGTTTTGTTTATAACATGTATTTATTTTATAACCATATCTATTTAGTTTAGTTTGTAGTTTGGGAGTACTACTTGTTCAAAAACTCCGTTTTTACTACCTATGTCGTCTTAAGGCCCCAGTGACGTGTTGGCCATTGCGTTATTTTGTCTCTTTCACTATGCTAGCGCATCAACACTTTGTCCAACGTGTTCTGGGGCCTTTATTATTTCTTTTATGGCACACTCAACAAATTTTTCAAATCCGTAAACCAGTACCATCTTTTAGTATGTTTAGTGAGATCAAAAGACTCTAAAATCACCATAAAATACGACACAAGGGCTTCATTTCAAACATTCATTCCTTAAACGCAATTTCAAATTTAATTTTTGAGAAATTAAGTCAGGAATTGTGGCCTTATATTGCATGATTTTTTCGACACAAGGTACCAAATTTTTCGAAGGTTATTTTATACAGAATTCAGGAAAAGTAACAGGCAAAAGGTTAGTGTCTACATGAAACATAAATTAATGCTTTCAACTTAAAATAATCCATATCCAAAAACTAATCAATTTATTAGCTGGCTGATGTATTCCTGCCGTAGAATCAATGTTTGCATCTACTGAACCTACAATTGGACAACTTATGTTATGATATGACACATGCACTGACGGCCGGTGTTGTATGTATCCACACATGGAAATTAAAAGAAACCAAAATATATTTTCCAATATTATTCAGTAAATTGTTTACAGGCTAGGGTAACTTAATTATGTTTCTTTCTAAGTAGATTTCAGTCAATAATAAGCTATTGTTATTATACTTAAGGTCCTACAATTCAAAATGAAAAAAAAATGAGATATTATACAGTAATTCTAATAGACTTTCTAATAGAAAACATTTTTGCGTAAACTTTTTCCCCCTTTTCATAGAAATTTAGGCAGCTGATTGGATCACTTTGTACTAAGATGCGAAAAAATTATATAAGCAAAAAAAAAATGTTTTTTTTTCTGTTATCTGTTACCGGTACATGATCTCCCCTAGAATTATTTTCACTTATTATTGCAGGACCCTATATACACCTTTTATTTCTTTATCTAGGTAATCTTTAAACCTTGCTTTGCTCGTGTGACTAGTAGTTTTTGCCCCTTAAGAAATAATCGAGTATATTTTATAATCTATCTTTTTCCAAGACATAACCCCCTCTACCTCAAACCAGAAACGCGTCCTGTCCACGTTAGTTCCCATGGCAACCGGCAAGCCTCCGTTAAACCCACACGACTTATTTGTCCAGTTTACTTTTTACCATCGGTTCACCGTTATCAGACTGTTTACATACCATTATTACCCTATTAGATGACGATTGGTTCGGTAGAAGAGCTTTTCAAGTATGCATTGAGTTAACGCTTACGGGTTCTTTGGAGAGCAGGTGTATAACTATAAAAGCATTGTTAAATTTACACAGAGTTTCTCTTAAACGACGTAATTCTGACGAATACACAGACTCTTGCGGAAGGCAACCATAATCTTGAAACTCATATTTACAGGAAGCTTGTAACTCTACAATAGAAACCTCAGTGGAAATTTATTTAGCTCTTGTAAAAAAAAAACAGATGTAAATAGACATCTATTTTGATTTAAATTAATTATTTTATAAAAAGCTTTTGTATAATAAGAACTAAGTTGGTACAGTCTGTCAAAAAAGAGTTGAAATGAATATTCAAGAAACTATTTTTCTTTCGCCTGGTTACGTCAAACAAACAAGTACAAAATCTGTAAAATCGAGTTTACCGCGTTGTTATTTCATACATATATTAGCTAAATTATACAACTTGAACGTTTGAAGTTCAATAAAGTTCATTTCAACACTTATTTGACAGACTATACAATAAAGTAGATAGGAGTAACGGAAATAGTGAGGAAACGCAATGATACAGTTTTACGATTTCAACCTTAAATTACCCGTAGCACAATAGGCAATTGTATGCCCATAAAACTAAAACTTCAAGGGCCAATTAGAGTGAAAACTGGACAAAAACAATAATAATTAATTAACAACAATGTAAAAGCCACAGACATACGTGTTTAAGGTCCTACAATTCAAAGTGAAAAAAATTTAACTGATGAGAGAGTATAACAATTCAAAGAAAAAAAAAATTTTTGCGCATCCTTTTTTTTACCTTTCCATAGAAATTTAGTCAGCTGATTGAACCACTTTGTACTGGGAAGTGAAAAAATTATTTGAGTATAACATTTTTTCTTCTCCTGGAATTTGATCAGTTAATGATACATGATCTACCCTAGAATTATTTCCACTTATTATTGTAGGATCTTATATATTGAAGTAAATGACGCAAGTGCATCAAACTCTATGAAAACCAAGCGTATCACATTTTACAATGAAAACGGTTGACACTTGTTTGAATCTTAGAAGGAATTGTAAGACTATAGACATAATAAGATTTTGTAAACATAAATGCAAAGTAACAAGTTGGATACGATTACAGTAGAAAATAAGTCTGCCTGTCCTGAAAACAACGTAAGGTGACTTTCGTTTAAATGGCCAAATTCATACTGAAGACTCGGTTCAATGACCCTTTCTGTGAAATAACGCAAAATGAAATTTAGACTTCCTATACCAATTGAGTCGACGTTGTTCTTGAACAAGTATAGAGGCACAAAAAAATATTTTCGTATATTACAAACAGGGTTATTGAACCTTGATCCTGACCGCTTACCGAGTCTCCAGTCTGAATTTGGTTACATAAACGAAAATCATCTTATATTGTGTCCAAAGTAGACCGATGTTTTTTGTTCATATCCGATATACCGGGTGTAAATAGACTGCTACCATTAAATGAAACCACATATTCTACCAACTTACCGACCCTACTGAACCACTTTTCCCAAGAATCATACCCGCGGACAACCTTAGTTTGGGAAATAATTGATTTCCAAACAAAAATGCGTGAACCCTAACGCACCGACATACGGGCAAGTTTAGAGAGAGAGTCGTCCATGAAACAACTGTTGCGATGCAGCGTTCTAAAATAGACCTTCCTCCTACGAGATAAAGTCTTTGAGTTACAGTTGAGTATCTTTTTCTCTGATGATTTGCGCGGGTTTTTATTTCGAATAGTTGTTCTGTATGATCAGAAAAGTATGTGGTTTTATTTAATGGTCGCACTCTATTTAAAACCTGTATGTATAGGTAGTTTTCACCTTGATAGAATTAAAACGTGAAATCCGCGGACACCTCTTGCTAATATTTATTTATTTCCTTTAATGTCGGCAACTGTAGTTGGTGTGTATTAATCTAACATACATATTTTATGGAGAGACAAAGCTTATTGTCGATCACGAGTATAAAATAGATGTTACGGCAGTAGTAAAATTTAAATAATCAGTCGTACATATGGACCTGTTTCTTGATGGGGTAGAATGTAGATAGTGACTACAGACCTCTATCAGTTACGATCCTGACACACATTTTTCACTGTCATGTATTTGTAGCATTACTCTTATAATACCATCATTATATTATACTGAAGTTAAAATGGCTCGGCTAATCATTAAAGAAATCATCAATGTCTCATAAAATTATCATAATTTTAAGTTATTTCGTTACCGGAATGTTCCATATAGTTATTTTCCCACCAAAAGGAATAGAATACCGTTGAGACCTAGTCTTAGCATGAAATTTAAATTATTCATCGATTTCATCAAAGATCATTTCATCAAAGTTTAGTCCGATAATGTTATAAATTCTATATAAAGGTGTCCGTTATATGACCAGATTGGGATTCAATAAATCGGTGGCTATTGGTGGGTAATATAATGAATGACGTAAAACTGTGTGATATTATATTATCATACAGATATGTAAGATATTCATCGAAATACAAGTGACATCATTTAAAAATTACTGAAGCGCAATATTTAGACTTTTGCTGATCCACTGATACTATTTACAGCGTTTTTTTTCTTTTCAATTTAATTATTTCGTGTCTTTATTGATATAGTTCTGGGCAGGCGGGTTGGTCAGCGCGGTGCCGAACCCCTTGCACCAGTGGCGCCGCTGCCCGTCACCAGTCTGTTTTATATAAGGCCCGGCAATTTGAGATGGATATATCATATGGTTTTGCCTAAGAGCTGTTCTCTTACTCTCCCCGAATAACTTCGGGAGGATTTGCGAGTAAGATGGTGGTACCTCCACAGTCGAGCCCGGCATCAGCTCTACCACCTAAATATATAATTTAATATAATATAATACCAATGGTCGTGGTATAATATATTATATTTAATGAATTTTTATGATTTCTTATCATGGTCTTCTTTATTTTTGGAACCCTTGTAAACGACCACGTAGACACGATCATGGCGTATGAAATTTCGCCGAAATATCGAGGAACAAAAAATTAATAACGGTTTTTGTTTTAATATGCTGAGTCAACTACTAATCTAATCAATGTAAACCTTAGACACGTGTTTTTCCAGACCTCTGTCTTTCCGTTGTCAGGTCGGTTACCTAGTTGGACACATTTCACTCGATAGATTTTATTTTTGAAAATGATACCTTTATAAGTTATTAATTCGTTTTATGTCTAAACGGCTTGAGTTTTATATCTGAAATGACTGCTATAACAAGAAAACATGGTTTATTTTCCGATGTCAGGTGAAAAAACTCCTACATCTAATGATTGTTCGTAAAATCCAGAAACACCTCGAAAATTCACTGACTTCGCGTGCGGGCAGCGCGCGAAATGAGCGTTCTAATGTAGACTTTCTGACAACATACTGACGTTCAAAATCACTCGGTGAGATTATCGTGCACCATGGGCAAGTCCTTAAGACGAGCTGCAGACGTGTTAATCAATTAACCAAAAAGAATGACTTATAAATAACATAAGAGAGCGGTCAGCTACAGGCAACTGTCAAAATAACACGCTTAATTGCTTCCGGTTCCGATTGTTTGCACATGTTCTAAATCTTCTCTTTAATAAGTTTCCAAATTCAAGTGCTATGGTTATTACAATTAATGATTCGGCTGTTTTAGAGAATACGAAGTATAAATACTACTCTATTTGCGGTGATTTACCAAGTCTCCGTCTATTACGAATTTGGCTGTATCAGGGGCCGACCAGTGCCTTCTGCGTTCTGAGCTCCGCGTTCAATGTATTGATGTCTATGCGATGACGGCTTGGATCTTTACACACAGTCCGTGGCGGTCAGGGAGAACGTGCCTTCTAATTGTTTGGAGCGCTTTTGGTAAAAGTTACCATATTTGAGGCTGCATATAAGGTCAGATTGAGCTCCTCATTTTGCATCAATCGGAACTGAACTCTGCGACGTTTCCTTTTAGTTTAAAATAGCGCGCTCTCAGCCGTGGCTGTTACGACCACCAAGAAACACGCGCCCACGAAAACCTGCGTTTTTATTTAATAACTCTACTTCTGGATGCAATTTTCAAAATATTCTAAGACGAGCCGACGATTTCATTTGTTAACTTATTGCTTATTTCAAGGCTTTATGATTTAAGGAAGGTCCTATAACACTCAAAAAACATGAAATTTAGAGGTAATTTCGTAATTTTCTTCTACAAGCGAACTGAAAGATTTTGCGTTTTTTTTTAAGATCAGTCTATCAGCCATATAGTCTACTATCTATATTATTTTTACCATACTGATTAACCAAGTTACACAATCTGATATGCTCATTTGAAGTTGGGCATCTAGCCTTATACGGACCCTTAAGTTTGCACAATGTCTAAGTAGGTTTAAAATCTGTTTAATACAGCAAGTGAATTTAAAAAATGAAACGTCGTCGTCGCATATTTTTTTATTTTTCCAGGAACAATGACATGAAACGTTAATATACGTGTAACGCAGAAAAGTAAATTTTGGGTGTAAGTAGCTCTCTAATATATTTTTATTCACCTTGGCTTACGCTCACTTCTCACATCCAGATTTACTATTCCTCTGCGTTTCTACATCGCAGTATCGTAACGTGTCGATGTGAAAAAATTGATTAGTACATAATTCGTACAAACGTACCTCGGTAGTCATTGATGGCGACGACCAGGGTGAGGGTCGAACCAAGAGGCACGATGCCGGACACTGGAGCCGCCCAGGGTCCTTTACCAGCCTGAATCTCCATCCAGCAGTCCACGTTGTCTCCTACGAAGATAACGAAACATTTTATTTTAAAAAGTTCCAAGAAGATCTTCACGAACATGGAATATACCTATAGGTAGCTAGAAGTCAGCATTTCGTTTTGGTTTTTAAATGTGCCGTCTTCCAAAGACGATTTGGGAAAGAATCGATTCAGCAAGAGGGTTATTTACAAATTTTCAATTTTATAGGTTATAGTTCTGGCTAAACCTTTTTCTTGTACTATTTTACCAACATTATACCGTGGGTACTCGTATAAAGAAAATAAAACATTATTTTCATTACCAGCATTAAAGTTCATTTGACTTTAAAGTTATTGAACCAATTTTGATAATTCTTTCACCAGGTACAAGTTGTTTGCAATAGAATCCAACAATCATGTAAACAAATATGGCGGACTGACATTGACAGCGTATTTTTTATGCCCATAGTGATGTCATAGTGTTCTAATTTAATTTTAATTAAATTTATTTTTCTAATTATTTTAATTTTAAGTCATAGACTATGGCCCATAGTAGGATAGGTACTAAAATAAAACTGACTAAATAGATTAAATATATAAGCCATAGACTATAAAATAAAACTGATTATATATACAAAAAGTGTTTATTATAAAGTGTTTGTCGCTCATTATAACCTTAAAAACAAATATAATTTTACACACATACATTTCAGTAATTGTGATCTATTCAAATAATTAGTTACGAGGGCAATACAATATTAAAGTGCGTCTAATAGATTTCCGTTGTAGGTAATAGATCTAAATCATTCTTACCTCCTGATTACTCCTTGAGAAAAAATACCAATCGTATGCTATATCAAAGTCCGTGATGCCGTGCAAAGGTCGTCGTTCCAAGAAAAATATGTCCAGCCAAATCGTAAAGCAAAACAAAAGTCCAAAATGAGAATGCAAAGTCGTAGAAATCGGAAACAGAAAACGGAAACAGAAAACACTAATGCACAGCGAACCCACAGAACAGTGAATGACTGTGAATGACAATTCTAACAAAATGGCCACCTGTCAATTTTTAAAAACTAACCTTATTTTTATGGCTTAGGATACAATCCGTTTTGGTTATTTATATTAAGCTCTTGAAAAAAAATTTTTATTGTATTCAAATAATATTAAATTAAAATAATTTATTAAATTAAAAATAAAAGATAACTTCAGATTACGAACAACACTAACTTTTCAATGACTTATAGAGTTCGATGAGTAAAAAACTAAGATGACAGCTTGTCAAATACTTCGAAATTTTTACGTTGTAAATGTTTTAACAAATTTAACTTATAAATACAAGTTACATCGTGTTGAAGATAATGTGAAAACAATGGTGCGTTCGTTGAAATCAGACTATGTTCATAATTGATCGTCAAATGTATGTGATTACACATACAAATGACCTTGAACGGGCTGTCCATCATCAGTTAAGTGTTTTTTTGAACAAAAACAACCTTCTGAATCCTCATCAGTCAGGTTTCCGCCCTGGCCATAGTACCGCTACGGCCCTTCTAAAAATTACTGATGATATACGCAAAGGAATGGATGATGGACAACTCACAGTTCTGACCCTACTTGACTTTTCTAACGCATTTAATACAGTTGACTTTGAAATCCTACTGGGTCTGCTACGTTCTCTTAACATATCTCCAACGGTGATTGACTGGTTTCGTAGTTATCTACAGGGGCGCCGGCAACGTATCCGCATTGATGATACCTTTTCTGAATGGTGCGACACTACTGCCGGTGTTCCTCAAGGTGGCGTCCTATCTCCTCTTCTCTTCGCTATATTTATTAATAATATATCTCAGTTTATTTCTTCGTCCTACCACCTTTACGCAGATGATCTCCAAATTTACACTCAGGCCAAATTAGAAGATCTTCCAGAAGTCATAGCTACGACAAATGCCGATCTATCAAAAATATCTGTCTGGAGCAACGAATATGGTTTAAAAATCCATCCCTCCAAGACGCAAGTCATTATCATCGGAAGTCCTTGGTTCACCGATAGGATTGACTGGCAAACAGTTCCTACTATTGTATTTGATGGGACTATAATACCATACAGCAACAAAGTAAAAAATTTAGGTCTCCTATTAGATAGTTGCCTGTCATGGGACCCCCAAATAAATGAAGTTAGCAGAAAACTTTTTGCGGCTGCAGGAGCTCTGAGAAGGCTTCGAAATTTCCTCCCGACTGCTACTAAAATTGCGCTTGCACATTCCTTGTTACTACCGATTCTCGATTACGCAGATATTTGTTACCTCGATCTTACTCAGGTCCAACTTGATAAACTCGAACGTCTTCAGAATTTCTGTATTAGGTTCATTTTTAGTATTCGTAAATTCGATCACATTTCTGAATTTCGTTCGCGTCTTAAGTGGCTTCCTATTCGTCGTCGTCGCAATTCTCATATTCTGTCTCTTTTGTATTCTGTATTAAATAATCCTGCCACCCCATCATATCTCAAAGCTCGCTTTCAGTTTCTTCATGGTACTCATGACCGTATCTTACGGTCCTCTCAAAATCTACTCCTGGCTACCCCAATACATTCATCGTCCTTCTATGACAATTCCTTTTCAGTACAAGCCGTCCGTTTGTGGAATGATCTTCCTCTATCTATAAGAAGAGCACCTTCCCTACCAGTCTTTAAGAGACTGGTAAAAGAACACTACCTCTCACTCTGACCACTGAACTATCTACATTCCTCTTAAAGTTTATTTATTATTTATGTAATATATGTATGTATGTATATATTTATTCATTCATGTTATTTATCTATAATACATTATTATTTTTCTTTTAATTTATTAATGTAGATTTTGTATAGTATATTTAAATATTATTTTAAAATTAGTGCACCGCCTATTCATCAATCTCCTTTTAAACCAGATTCTACCCAAAGGTTGTCTGGAAGAGATCGCTATAAGCGATAAGGCCGCCTGATTGTACCTACGTTATTTGGCTATTGTAATTTATATTATTTTTGTTTCCTTCTTTGTGGTGTGCAAATAAAGTTATATTGTATTGTATTGTTGTATTGTGATTACGGAGTAATCGTGACAATTTGGTTTGTTTACATGATTGTTGGATTCTATTGCAAACGACTTTTTAGGCATGGTATTAAAAGGAACCCTAATCAAACGAGAAAAATCATCAGTCAACCATCAAAATCATTTAAGAGTTATGCCAGGACAAGGATTTAGTTTATGCCTAAATTATACGACCGCAACAATTAGTGTTTGTTAGACATATATCACAACTTAAATTTTATGGCAATTGAACAATTTTATCAATCTACATGGGCAATTATTAGACCCTTTTTGTGACGTAAGTTTACAAAAAATATATTTTCATATAAAAATGTTTGCTACTTATGTTTATGCACTTCTTATTGCCATTTTAATGAAAGTAAAACTTAAGAGCCCGATCCACGACGACGACAACTTTGATCAAAAACAATATGTTAAATATTTTTCTGGCCTTTATCGCGATGTTTTTGGAAAAACTAAGGACATACACCACTTTATATTGGCCGTCTAAATAAAGGCCTAGAATTCATTTGATTGAATTGTTTCTCTATTGCGAGTTATTTTATTACTTATTCATAATATCTATGTATCAAAATAACGCGCAAAGGAGAAACAATTGAATCAAATAAATTGTAGGTCTTCATTTAGATGACCAAAATGGACTGGTGTATGTCCCTGATTTTTAGGAAAACATAGTGGCAATGATAAGAAAAATAATTAAAATAATGCTTCGCATCAAACAAACAAAAAATACGCAGCGGCCTCTTAAAAAGAAAGGAGTTATCGCAAACATATTCGGATGCTGAGATAGTGACCAAAAAATTAACCTGGCGAATTACCTTAAATATTAATTCGTTACGTTTCGTATCCAAGAGATACTGGTCATAAAAACGGCTCATGTGTAAGATGGGCCATAATGATATGGTCATGATGACATGAAACAGTCGATAACATCGCAATGAAATTTGACCATGCTGTTCATTTTGTCGTATCACCAGTCTGATCATTATAAAGATGGACACCTACTTCAATCAGTAAATCGTCATGTAGAAAATTAAACGTACTTTTGTGCCGGTGATTTTCTCCTACACGTTAGCGCAAGAAAAGGTCATTTCTATTTTCAAGATAGCTTCATTAACGTTTCAAACATAAATTCTGTGTTGTAACTTCTTTTCGTGTAAGAATAAAAATATATGTATGCCTACAATGGGTTTAGATCTCGACACGACACTCGTTAGTTAGTAAAATTGTTTGTAGAATAATTCTGGTTCCATTCGTAAATTGCTACGGGCGCTGTATAATTTCTCTTAATAAATATTTGATGCAGTCGCTACCGAGTATCGAGACCGAAACATATGGTAGGTCTTCTGTACACCATAGGTAATTTACAAAAAAGAAGTATATAAGTACTGATACAAAAACGGGTTCAAGTTGGGCAAATTTTTTGTTACAGCTATATTTTCATCTGGCGATTATGAAATCATTAAAACTATGGCTGAACAAGTTTCTTTGTCATGAAAATATTTTAAAGTGTTAACGTCAATGATGGCCGCAATATAAAAAAATGTGGAATTAAGTAGCAAAGTGTTTTAAAGCAAGTAAATAACTGATTTTATCTAAGACCAGAAAAATAAAAATGAAAAAGTTTAGTACATAATTGACCACAAGAAACACAAAATTTGTCAAATTCGGATTTCCAAATAGACTGAAGACCGTATATGATTGAGGCATAATAATTCCGTTCTATTGAAATCAGTTTGTAATCAGCTTAAAACGAGAAAAAAATCATAGATAAATGACAACTCACCTCTAAAATCAAGCTGCACAACGTCCAAATCAGCGATGACCATTGGAGGCTTCGACGCAGTTTTCTCATAGTCGTTGAACCACTCGCACCGTAGTCTCTTCGCCTCGTCCCACACTTCTAGTAGATCCTTGTCATACTGTACGACTACTGTATTCTCATAGAATTGACCGTGGAGGTCTGAAAATAAGGAACAGCCAACATGAGATTTCAATGGTAATAATATGAAACGAAACTTTCAAAATGGTTCACTTCGGGAATTAACTTTCCACTAGAAGTGAAAAGTAAATTTTTACATCTAATCGGCATTGTTTATAAAGGCTTTTCACTTGGTTGCCAAGGCAACGATCGATATTGGGTCTTGATATAATGGTCTCGTTCTGAAATCTTTTACATACGAGTTAAAGTTACGACGAGACGGTCAACATCATTTGTTAGGTCAAATCAGTTCAGCGTAGTTTGAACTTCAAAGTACCGTGTAAATAGGGACAGAGGAATTAATATAATTACCCTCCTTTGGACTTCTATGCTTCGCAGTAGCCAGTGTTTTCAGTTAAAGAATAAAAGGAATATGGGTATTACTATACCCCTAATAATATAATTACTACCACAACTCCCGTTATAGAACGCTTTTGTGGAAATATAGATATATTATTTTAATAAGAAAAGCACTTTACAAAAAGTCCGTGTGGTATTTATCGGACATAATATATAACAAAATAAAAGCAATATTGTTATTGCTATAAAAGCACCGCTAGATGCCGCTTTTGTCGATATTTTCATTCATTAAGACAAACAAATCAAAACAAGTCTGTTGGGTATTGAAAGATACACATAAAGGTAGAATAATAAATTAACCTTATATTTCGGTGAACTAAAGTTAACGCCTCAATAAAAGACAAGTCGTTCCAATCCAATGTTATATTACACTTGAAACTAAAATCACGAGTGTATTTTCTATTCATTTTACGAGTGTTTTATAGACGGGACACGTCACGATTAAACTATCTTTAAACGTATCTGAATAGGCTATTGAGACTATTTATTTCAGTCTTTAAATTTGCTGAATAAATACCATTAAATTCACCTCGATTTAAGTGGGAGACTTTACGTTGCTGGACTGATGTGGGGACTGTTTCGAGAATAGTTACGGTACTAAATTTAATTTAGATATTCTGTGTCACGAAGCCCTTTGTGTAACACGACTTTAGGGGGTAACTTTTTGTCTCGGTACAAAATGCACATCATAATATTGTTTTCTTTACTTTTGAATAAAAAGTATGCAATAAATGTCTTTTAAAGCAACTTGCGGAAATAGTTTATTAATAATAAAGTCTTCACAACAAAATTACGCAATTGAATGTATTACATTTTGTTTGCAT
Source organism: Ypsolopha scabrella (assembly GCA_910592155.1). NCBI lineage: Eukaryota > Metazoa > Arthropoda > Insecta > Lepidoptera > Ypsolophidae > Ypsolopha > Ypsolopha scabrella. Next base: position 6,601,088 of record OU342968.1, on the reverse strand, counting down.
TACATTAGCAAATTTAAAAGCGTGCTTACAGTTGTAATGTAATGCAGCTGAAATGTAACTCATAAAATTGAATAATTTTCATGTGATCACCTAACTATTAACAAGCAGTTTGCACGAATTGCTATAAAACTCATTTATTGCAAACTTTTTATTCAAAAGTAAGGAAAACAATATTATGTTGAGAATTTTGCACCGAGATCCTCCGTTACCACCTTAACTTATTTGACAGGACGAAACTTAATTTAAGCATTCTGTATTTTTCTTTCTGTATCGAAAAGACAAGGACAGGATGTAAGAAAGTGAATCTTATCTCCTTAAAACATTTATGATATCAAAGATGCAATTGTGTAAGCCAATCATTCAAATTCAATTATCATATGGCTATTCGGCTAAGCAAATACGCCCGTTTGACAATTGAAATCGTACTTTTCTGGTTGTCAACAACAAAACAAGACAATTTGTATTCATTTGACAGCCAAAAATGTACGATTTCAATTGTCAAACGATGGATAATTTTCTCAGCCGAATAGCCATACTATGACAATCAATTTGAATACGATTGGCTTACACAATTGCACCTCAGTCCACTTTAATTTTAGTGAAATTATCTGGACATCTTCATTAAAATTGTGTATCGCACCTTATTATAAATGCGAAATTTTGTAAGGGAGGGTGTGAGAGGGTGAGTGTGTGCGTGCGTGGGTGAGGGGGGATGTGTGAGTGTGTGTGGGTGTGTGTGTTTGTTATTCTTTCACGCTGAAACGGCTGGACGGTTTCGGATGAAATTTAGAATGCATATAGCTTACACCCAAACTTAACACATAGGCTACTTTTTATCCCGGAAAAAGCATGACGTTAAACCAAATAACACAATGGCGGAGCCGCGGGCAAAAGCTAGTTGTATATCCGGTCCGTATCTATGTGTCAACAGTCGTAATAAACAGACGCGTTTTTCGGATCGACTGTTTCACTGAATGTTTTACTTTTTTATAAACAATATTTAATTAAGCAATTATTTAACAATTTTAAGTGGCCATGTAAACTACCTCTAGGTTTATGTGATTACACTACTGTCATTCATAGTTGTCAAACTAAGATATCGGTGGGCAGATTTTCAGTTTGACTATAATCATCCATAACTGAAGTAAAATCCTTCTTAAAATTATCGTCTCTTTAATTTTCTATGATTGCTAGTCGTAATTTCTGCTTTATTATTGATTTTAAACCTAATATTTTTAACACATTTATTTTAGGTTATGATCGTGAGTAGGGAAACAAACAGAAACAGTCCGGAAAACATGTTTTTACCCCTAGTTGCGTTTATGTATGACGTCACATAGAAACAAATGTAAGAATAGTGAACATTTTTAAGGGAGTGTAAGTCGGAAATAGTCGGAATGCACGTCTCGGTCGAGCACAATTGTTTTCATGAGTTTTTATTAATCAAAAGGTATTTAGAAAAAAGCATTTTCATATGATAGTAACTTTTGCCCGCACCTTCACTCGCGTTTTAATGTTTTTATAATAATAACTATCATCGACAGTTTTCGCCTTATAGCCTATACCGGGTGTAAAAGCAAAGGCAAGAATCCTTTAAGGGCGTGTTAGTATGATCGGTAAAGATATTATTTTAAATACTGGGATCTCTAAATAAAGTACCCAGTACCTCATAATACACGTAAGACGATTGTCTTTACTCAAAATACACTAATCGCGTGGACACCTTCACGGTCGCTGGCCACTCGGATGAGGGGTGCGGGATGCGGGGTGCAATTAGGTGTGTGGGGAGGCCGGTGAGCTGCGTAGCCATAGCTTAGAAAAATTATGGAATTTTTGGTGAAAATTCAAGGTATATTTTTTTTCTCGTAATGATATCAGAATCGTGTATACTTTCATATCCTAAAGGGATTATTGACTTTGCATTTACACCCTGTATATTATGTTGACCGATAGTAATATAAATAAAACCGTATCCAAGTCCATGGTTCTCAAGTTAAAATGGAACAGATGGACAAACAAAAATTCTAAAAATTTTAGTTTCGGCCTCAGTACAATATTTATAGTGTAGGTAATACCCAATTTATTTAAAATTTCATAAAAGTATTGAATGTTTTGAATTTTTTTACTACTTTATATTAGTATAGATACAAATTATGTATATTTATTACAAAAGAAAAGCGGTTCATACAAGTATAGATCAATCTCGATCATTGCCGGCTAACTTTGTTGAACTCATGCAAAAAATAAAGTCGTCCAAAGAACGCGGATCGGCTGAGTTTATCCATTTGCTAATCAAAACTGACCCTTATTACCCTTACTTTAAGCTCCATCCGAGTTATATCCATGGACAACAGTTAAAATTAAAAACAAATCCTATTCCTTTCCCATAAAATCCATATTGGTTCGCCCGGATGTACCAACCTCCACCGTGCCGATGCGCTGGAATTGTCTATAAAGTTGCAAATCGTTTACGTAAAGGAAGGAAATGTCATGGAAACAGTACCAAACGGCTCACTTCGAGTCAAAGGATACTCGCCTCTATGTGTCCGGCTATGCGGTCTGGCGGGTGGCGGTTCTCAGAAACAATGCGGGAGTGTGTTGCTTCGAGGAAAGAGCGGGACCAGGGTATGCGCGTACGCCGTTACTTTCGTCGCGGGATATGGAGGATTGCACTAGGAATCGAGAAAAACTAACCTAACCTAATTACGTGGTTGATCGATGAGCGAGTCCGTAAAGTGTTACTTGACGATAATTTATTGGGAAGTCGTTACGACGGGACCAATTCCGTAAACGACGTGCGAAAATGCGAATTGAAAAAAGACTTTCGTTGTACGCCGTACACAATCGGTATATAGTTCCGTAATGTAAATTAAGGCGCAATAGGTCCAACGCACAAAGAAAGAGATAAATATAAGGTGACTTAGATTTATACAGCCAAATTATTACTGAAGACTTGGTAAGTGATCAGTAATAAGGTTCAATGACTCTTTCGTAAATTATTTTCGTGTTCCCTTACAAACGCAAGCACAGTCCAGAGACAATTACTATGGGACGTCAAGATTTTAATTAGCGAAATCAGCAAAAAGTGTTATCGATCCGTGTTACTGATCATTTACCAAGCCTCCAGTATGAGTTTGGCTGGATAAATTAAAGTCACCTTATGTAGGACCATTGTCTGGGACCGATGCCGATGGATGGCGCTATATCCATCCCCAATTGCCGGGCCTTATAGAAAACAGACTGATAACGGGCAGCGGCATCACTGGTGCAAGGGTTTCGGCACCGCGCTCACCAACCCGCCTGCCCAGCGTGTGTGAGTATGGGCATTTCTTCCAGGAGGACCGCCAAGAGTGGCGAAATCCTGGAAAGGCCTATGTCAAACAAAACTAAGACATGGTTGACTTGCAAGACCGCCGATATGAATATCAATTATTTTTGTGAGTTATGAGAAAAGTTTATAAAAAAAAAAAAAAATTTTAGTCAAATAATTGGGCTAAGCTTAATTAATGTTTTTTTTTTTAATTTGTAACTTGTTAGTTTTAGTTTGTTTATGCAAGCTTTGTTTGTGGCTGCTTTTGTAGTTACTCATATAATTTGGCATATTTTTAATTTTGTTTAATTAAGGTTTATTATTTTTGAAAATTGTACCGGATTTATATGTGAGGGCTGTGTGCTCCTATAATTTGCATCACTCTGCAGGACAAATGTATAGAACTAAGAATATGTTTGAAATCGGAGTATACAGTTGGAGCTCCTTAATAAATAAATAAATAAAATAAATAAATAAATAAATGTCCAGCAGTGGACGAAATAGGCTGATGGATGTATGAATCTCTAACAGACCAATTTAATTTTTTTGCGAACCTTCTTTCACCCTTCCATCGAAATTTGGTCAGCTGATTGAGCCACATTGTATAGGGATGTAAATGAATTAATTGACTATTTTTTTTCTTTTAAATGTGATCAGTTAACGATACATGATCTACCCTAGAATTATTTTCACTTATTATTGTAAGCTATTATATATTTGAATATTCAATTTATTTAAACCATCCGATCATTTGAATTCTAGCAAAGTGGGTAAACAAAGTCATTTCGCTTAGCTAGAAGCTACCAACCAATAAACTCATACAACGTACTATAATGTTTCAATACAAAGCTCTCGCAAATCGTACATAAAATACTGCGCCAACCACGCTGTACCATAGATCCGTACATTTTGAACCCTAGGTAAACACAATTAGGGTAAAAACAAACGTCAGCCTGCAGTGTGGCATAAAACAAAGTCGGGTTTTAGTTCTCTTGCCCAAGGCGGCTGTGACGGATGCAAGGAGTCAGGAATGTGGTAGGAGGTGTGACCTCATCGCATTTCTCTTCAGTGAATTCCTCAGCCAAAACTGGTTGATTAAATAAGTAATTTTTATCTTTGTATCCCCTTCTGAATGAAAATAAAAAATATCCCACTCGGTTACATTATTTTTGATAGCGCTCATAAAAAAGTAAGTTCCAAAAAATTGCATAGTTCTATGTTTGTAACATAAAATGGCTACCACGTGATATGCAGAATAAGCCAAAGCTACTAACTCTGCTTAATATTGCTCGAAGTCATAAGCGACGATACAAAGCGGACTTTCAATGCTTCACAAAGCACAGTTAACACGTTTGTATTACTACAGTCACATGGCCATAAACTACAAAGTGAGAAATATGTAGGTGAGAAAATGGCCCAAACGATAACATGTTGAACCAAACCATTAACATTCTTAAGCTTGAGTGGAGCAAAGACGTGTTCTATCTGAATGGGATAAAGGTTATACATACTACATATACTCACGCCTGTTTCCCAGTGGACTAGGCAGGCTACGATCCTGACACACCTCTCTACATCCACCGATCTAGTTATACAAGCTCTTCTATTCCGGGTATCTTTTACTTTGCCCTTCTTCAGTATGTCTCCTATTTGGTCGCGGCTAACGTCCGTTTAGGGCAGCCAGGTCGAGCTTTACCTTATAAAGGTTTTATTTCGTATTTATATTATATCTCGATGAACTGTTAACTCAAGAAAAATATCACGCATTGGCAAAGGTCAAAGACAAATACCTAACAGTCTAGCCCTTAATACAACACAATCTGCTACCTCTTCGCTGGAAACGACAGTTCAGTAAGAATGCAGCCCATTTGCCCGTCACAGCCGTCCCTATTCATTTGTCACATAAATTAGCGGCCGCCGTCAGACCACTCCAAGTGTACTGCTGATGGTAGACCACAGGCGGTTGTCCGTGCCAGCATTGTTGGCGGGTGATGGAATTATAGAGCCGCGATTCAATATCGAAATGACACCAGGTGCCAGTTCGCGACTCCTGGATGACACGGTGACACCTCCGTCAACAGTGAATAGTGGACCAAAAGAAATAAACTAGGCATTTATAAAGTTATAATATAAGTTATAACTGGTTTACAAAAAAAATAAGGTATTAGCTGAATAGTACTCCAAAATATTATTATGATACTCTGTTTATGTTAATGACCAGAAATGTTTAATAAAATAACCGATATAACTTGAATTGTAATTGTTTCGGAACAACCTCATATTAAACTACATCTTTAAGGTGACTTTCGTTTATATAGTCAAATTTAGTCAGGACCGAGGATCAATGATCCTGTTTGCGAAATATGAAAAATATTTTTGTCTCTATACTGGTTCAACAACAACCTAGACTTAATTAGTAAAGGAAGTCTACATTTTATTTTGCGTATTTCACAGAAAGGGTCATTGAAGCTTAGTCTTGACAACTAACAGACTGTCCAGCATGAATTTGTCTATATAAACGAAAGTCAACCTATACATATAGCAGCAGAAAATTTGGAATGAACAAACGAAAGCTTTCGTGCCTCAATTATTCAAACTTTAGGGTCCAAAAAATAATGAGAACACCTACATAGAGCCGTTAACTTTTAAAACTGCCCCAGAAAAAGTAGACTACCAAAAGTGATCCACAATTAAGTAATTTGAAATACCATGTTGTTTGAAGCAAAATAATGAGCGTAAAATTCACTTATAGTCTCGGCCGGCCATAAGCCGGTACTGTGCGTTCACAATTATAACTGTTTCACCTTAGGTTGAGTGTTTCTTCATACCCATGACTACTTTTCCACGTTTGTCTAGACGGGAGTTTCCTGTTACTGTAACTACTAATAATGGTCTCTTGTTTTGGAAGAAATTGACGCAAATTCAGTTCTCTATGATATGTTGATCTACTTATTAATAATAAGACCGCAGTAATTTATTTCTTTGCAATTATTTAAAAATTTTACAACCCGTATTAGGTATGAATACTAAAGAACTACTAATGAATTAATCATCACACTAATATTATAAATGCGAAAGTTTGTGTGTTGTGTGTGTGTGTGTGTGTATGTTTGTTACTCATTCACGCTGAAACGGCTGAACGGATTTGGATGAAATTTAGAGTGGATATAGCTTATACCCTAACTTAACTCATAGGCTACTTTCTATCCCGGAAAAAAAGCATGTTGTTAAACCGAATAACACGCGGGCGGAGCCGCGGGCAAAAGCTATAACAATATAAATACCAAATACGCATATTATACTCTTACAAAACCTTTTTTATATAGATAGCTTTCTCATTTTGATGCAAAAAACGTTTAGTAGTAAGTCCTCGTATTAACACTCACCATAATGTTTGTAATCAAACACAATTAAATCACAAAACGAGTCTGAACTACGCCTTTTGCATTTTCGCATTCATAAAGAAACACGCAAATATCGAAATCAATTTGATTCAGCGTATTAACTCAAGTTGGGTAACTTGATTGTTCTTTGCCGAAATCCCAACAAGAGATAAAAGGTATAAATGTACAACTAATATTAAAACAACATGCTCTACCTACTTTTCCGAAAAAAAACTATTCTGCAACATGCGACAATTTACGAAGGCGGATGAATTTTAGAAGCACTTTGTACAGAAATCTATCAACCTTTTAAAATATTAACCTATTTTCCGGATTCATAACAGCTAAACATATCTTTTAAGGAGTTATAACTTGTAGAGTTTTCAACGCACGGAATTTATTACACAATAAACAAACTCGTATGAAAAATGTTAAAAGACTAGCCGCCCTCATTTTCAATGGACAGAGATGTGAGCTCTGGCTGGACCAGATTGTCTATTTATTCTCTTTAGCTTTGTCAACAACAGACCACTTTCACGACCGATTCAGCCTTTACCACTTCAAATATGTGTCTTCTTCGTTACATACATATACTCACACCTGTCTCTCAGAGGGGTAGCCAGAGACTATGGATTTCGACCTGCTATCATCCTGACTGACATCTTTCGCTTCCCCCACATTAGCTAATCTAGTTATACAAGCTTTTGTTCCGGGTGCTTTTAATGTTTTATTTCTTCAATATTTCGCCAATTTGGTCGTTTTTTCGTTACATTAAAAAATAGTACTATTTTTAGTTCCCTAATGAAGAAAAGTATTTTTCGGTTAATAAAGATGAAAAAAATAAACAATACTTCTTAAAATTTATTTAAAAAGAGCAGCAAATGGTCCTGCACGATCAGGATATCAGAAACAGAAGAAAGTAAAATGGGAAGTGGATAGAACGGGAACTAGCCTTTCCACGTATGTGTAGTTGACCGGGCGCTGCAAAAACCCGCCGCGCAGACGCAGCGTCCAATACCATGCAGTACGGGGTTGCATACCGGATAGTAACACTTCGATAGGAATCCTTTTTGGATCGAAAGGGTTTCGTAATCTTCAAAGTACCAAGCAAAACGTTATCTTTTTTTTTAAATGTATATAACAAAGCCATAATACTAACAAATTCGCGTTGAAACACTAAACTTCCTATATGTTCCTTCCTAATAACACAGACAGACTAAAGCCGATTCGGAAGGTTTTAAGTTTAGTTTTAGTGCTGTCATAACTAAATTTTCTTCATTCCAAAATAGTTCTTTAGTGTTGAAAACAGAAGCTATATTCTTTTGGAAAAAAATAAGTTTTGATATCACTAAAACTAAAATTATAGCCTTCAGAATCGATTTTACTATTTCCCTCATCGTTAATTCAAAATCAATCAAAATCAAAATATTTATTTTGCAAAATAGATACATAAAGTATACTTTCTACAAGTCAAAGTTAATTTTAACAATATACCTATATATCTTTAGAATATAAAAATATATATAATAATACGGGACATAAAATATACACCTACATAAAATAGAGGAATCTAGGAATAAAAATATTATATACCTATATACATAATGCAATGAACAAATAAGCTGGTAAATAAATACGGGAAATACATACAAAAAATATGAAGGTTGGGCTACTAAAATGTAATAAAGTTATACACCTGCATAAAATATAGAAATATAGGAATAAAAATATTATATATACATAATGCATTGAACAATCTGTTGAAAATTGAACTAAATAAACCATAAATAAAAATAATGCCTAACCAATATTATTACTATTATCCTTAATGCGAAATTTCTTGAAAATGAAACCACTGACAGTAGACAAGGGATAACTATAATCAATAAAACCAAGAGAGAACCCTATAAGCAAGGGACGACTCTATAATTAAAACCAAGGGATAACTCTAGAACCAATGAAACCAAGGGATCTCTATAACCTATATAAATCTACCTGTATCCATGTATCGTTCTTCAAAATCCAGACACCTCTAAAGTCAGGTGAAATATTTGGATGCGATATGAGGCAACAACAGCCACGTGATAAGTATCGAAGATTTTAATAAAACCCAGTTTATAGAGCTATATCTTGTATTTTTGTATAGTTCCGGTTTCAGTTATAGAGGTACTACGCATGCGTGGCAGGAGAACTTTAAAGCTAAAATCTGGCACAAACATGTTCGATAATAAAACGCTTAAAATCTATTGCTAAACAATAAATCCATTGAAACCAATCTCGTTCCTTTACTTATTTTTAAATTGCAATAGCTGTCTGTCTATTCGTTTTTAATCGTCCACAAAAAAACGTATTTTTACTGAAAGTACCACAAATGATTAGAAGAATATATAATTTGATTTGTATCGTTCCAGCTAAGACTATTAAATGTAAACATTGAAATTTTTTTAATTCTGTTTTATTCATACCAATTAAACTATGTGATGACAGTTTACACAATACATGCATAATTTAGGTTGTGTAGGGTAAAAATTTGACAAATTTTAAATTTAGGAGTTCAGTTTATATTAATTGCAAAAAGGCGGGTTTTTTACAATCTGCATCCAATACGGCTCGGATACGTCTTATGCCAAAGCGCTTTCATTTAAATGAAGTAGCGGGCAAAGACGCGTGTGGAACTGATGTTTAGTAAGTTGGTAAATTGTTCCTTTCATTTATCAATTTAGCCTTTTAGAGCTTTTAAGATTTAATTAGATAATAGCTGTATTTCACACGGCTAGAGAACGAGATATATGGCTGTTATCTATTATGTTAATTATCTTTACAACGTTATCGATGGGAGAATTATTCGTTTCTCACTTCAATGTGAATTTTAGAGCTAAATACAAAGGATTTTATGGCTGCACAACCGATCGTGATGGTTTTATAATAAAAATTTAATGTTATTATGAAAACAATTAAGACACAGGACGTATGCCAACCAAATTGCCGACATATTGATCGAGAGAGAGAGAGTCTAAAGTACCCTAAACAGAAGAGCTTGTATGATTTTAGATTAATGTAAGTGAAAGAGGTGAAAGTGCTGTGTCAGGGTCGTAGCAGATGAAAATCTGTAGTCTCTGTCTGCCCCTCTGGGAGACAGGCGTGAGTATAAGACGTATGTTTGTATTTTCATGTTGAATTCAAGATTTGTCTGGTTTTTAACATTTCCTCTTTATGAAGTTGATCCTTGTGATTGTTGGCACTTGGTGGAACTTTTGATACATTTCCTCTTTATGAAGTTGATCCTTGTGATTGTTGGCACTTGGTGGAACTTTTGATACATTTCCTCTTTATGAAGTTGATCCTTGTGATTGTTGGCACTTGGTGGAACTTTTGATACATTTCCTCTTTATGAAGTTGATCCTTGTGATTGTTGGCACTTGGTGGAACTTTTGATACATTTCCTCTTTATGAAGTTGATGCTTGTGATTGTTGGCACTTGGTGGAACTTTTGATACATTTCCTCTTTATGAAGTTGATCCTTGTGATTGTTGGCACTTGGTGGAACTTTTGATACATTTCCTCTTTATGAAGTTGATCCTTGTGATTGTTGGCACTTGGTGGAACTTTTGATACATTTCCTCTTTATGAAGTTGATCCTTGTGATTGTTGGCACTTGGTGGAACTTTTGATACATTTCCTCTTTATGAAGTTGATGCTTGTGATTGTTGGCACTTGGTGGAACTTTTGATACATTTCCTCTTTATGAAGTTGATCCTTGTGATTGTTGGCACTTGGTGGAACTTTTGATACATTTCCTCTTTATGAAGTTGATGCTTGTGATTGTTGGCACTTGGTGGAACTTTTGATACATTTCCTCTTTATGAAGTTGATCCTTGTGATTGTTGGCACTTGGTGAAACTTTTGATACATTTCCTCTTTATGAAGTTGATGCTTGTGATTGTTGGCACTTGGTGGAACTTTTGATACATTTCCTCTTTATGAAGTTGATGCTTGTGATTGTTGGCACTTGGTGGAACTTTTGATACATTTCCTCTTTATCATCGTATTTATCAATAAGTAAATACTTACTAAGTGTGGTAGTTTATTGTACTGAAAAATGTCATTTATTTTCATTCCAGATAATACTTTTACCGGAAAAGTTTGAAATTTGAATAATTTCGTTAATTACGCCAATTTTGGTGACACTGTCAACTTTCGCTTAGACTAAATTGACCAATTATGCTCATAATTGCAGATTATTTTTCTTATAGTTGCTGATAATGAATAAACTGTGTCGACGCTTTCAAAAGTTTATACTTTCTTATAGAGTTGACTTGTTTTTTATGCAATCGCTGGCCCTCCATGGAACTATGAACAGTGCCATAAAAAGGGAAAACCCCACAAACAACTACTTTAAATCAACTTAGAAAGGTTACGTCACTTCCAGGACAAACTTTATGCAATAAGTTCCACAGATCAAGGCATTTTCCTATAGCGAATTCGCCCGGAGCGTCAACTAAGAGCGTGAAACCTGTGGCCCGGCCACAAGCCACAACACACTCCTTCTCGCCGCGCTCGTCGTCTCACGTTCTTTTAATTAGATTTACAATTTCATACTTTACGATCTGCCGAGGCAAATCAATAACGCAGAATTATACGATTTGCTGACGATACATAAGGTGACTTTAATTTATGCAGCCAAATTCATACTGAAGACTCAGTAAGTGCTCAGTAACAGAGACCCATTGTAGCGTTATACAATGCCTATGTGAGAAGTAAATTAGAGTTCAACGCAATCATCTGGGACCCACACGAGACTAAATACAAGCTCATGGTGGAAAGAGCCCAACGTAAATTTGCTCGATACCTGTATAAAAAAATGTATGGGTATTATCCCTATTTATTCCCATCCATGTTCGTGGTCGGAATGGTAGGAGTAGACACCCTAGAGCTGAGACGTAGGCTAGCGTTATTAGTGCACTATTATCTGCTATTACACAACCGAGTGGACGACCCCGCTGCACTCGCGGGCTGCGCGCTGGCGGCACCGGAAAGGTACGGGGTGCTGCGGTCGCGCCTGCTTTTCGCGACGGGTGTGGTACGCACACAGCATGCTCGTTTTGCGCCCACCTTCCATGCGTGTACACTGTTAAATTTGCTCATCAGTAAATATCCGGAAATTGACATTTTTAATGTCAATTTACCGAAGTTTATAGCCTATGTAAGAGTTTTTTTAAGCATTTAGTTTTATTATTACTTTAATATTTAGTTTGGTAATATATGTTGTTGAAAACAAGACTGTTTTAGCTTACGAGTTGGTGACAAGCACTGTAAGTAGGCTAAGGTTCTTATGTAAAAATAAATAAATATAAATAAATAAATAACAAGGTTCTATGACCCTTTTTGTGAAATTCGTAAATTATTCTTTTCGAGTTCCTTACAAACGCAAGCCCAGGCCCGACTCAATAACTATGGGACGTCAAGAATTTATTTTGCGAAATTAGCAAAAAGTGTTATAGATCCATGTTACTTATTATCACTTACCAAGCCTCCAGTGTAAATTTGGCTGCATAATTAAAGTCATAATAAGGTGACTTTCGTTTATGTATCAAAATTCATACTGAGGACTCAGTAAGTGGTCAGGACCAAGGTTTGGCCTGGGCGATAACAGCTCAGTCGTTTAGTAAGCCAGGTTATTCTTAAAGATAGATATCAGATTATCAGAATCGATCAACCGATTTAGAATCTGTGAATAAAGTTAATTTTGAATAAATATAAAGCATATTAATTACCTGGTTTAGTTCCGCACTTGGCGTACGCAATCCTGAAGGAGAAGTATGTTTGTCCTGTGGACGGCGGCACGTAGACGCAGCGAGGGTCTCCATGCTGACCTGCAACCAACCACGCGTTCCATCATGAGCATGCTAGGACCAGTAGGAAGGGCTGGCCAAGTGGCCATGGTAGTAATGGGGAACAGCCAAGGCACACTATAATTAAATTAAGCAGTATTACGTCTTCATAAAAAAGGCCAAAACGACGCGCTTCCGGATCTCGATGAACTACGGTACACGAAATCGACAGCCGCGAGTGCGCTACAGTTACGGATGGATGCGGACAGTGTGAGACGCTCCCGCGCATTTGTTTACGTAAATATGCCACGAAGTTATCAATGACATGAAATTTTAATTGTAATTATTTAACAATTTAAATACATAAAACGCAAATAAACTAATTTAAAAACTAAATTATCCTACAAAATAAACTAAACTAACATACTACCTAGCAAACATTTGTAATAAAATTTGTAATAATAGTGGCGGCATTGAATTGCTTGACCAATTCTTTGGCCGAGGTATGTACCAGCCCTGGGATCTCCGGAAACGTCGACCAATCGTGACGATAGTTCTTTGTAAAGCTGTCGCGCTCCCGGCCCCCACGGCCCGAGGGTTTCAATTATAACCTGCGCCAAGGGCTGCATATTTGCGCCGTTTCGCCTCCTCCGGCATCCCGGCCTGTGCCGAGGTCACCTGTAAGTGGGACGGAGCAACAGTGTCAACACAAGTCGCGTCCCACACCAGGGCGCCCCCGTTCTTCCAGGGTATCAACGACATCCTGTCGGGTCTATATGTCTTTATAATTATATTGTTCAGGGTATACAAGATGTTTAAATTCATCGATATCGGAACCCTTGTGCGTGTTTACGTACCGAGCGGCCGTAAGTTATTATTTCAAGGACACTGTCGAGACAAAATACTGCTTAGTTTAATTATGATATTTTTTGTTTGATAAACACTTGTACTTGTCCACTTATTTATTAATTATGATATGGCCAGGACAAAGAGGATCTAGAAAGTCGTCACTGGAAACAAGCTGCGACCGTGTCTTCTCGTGTATGTCATTTCATTATTATTTTTAATTGTCTAATTTTCTTTCTATCATTTTTCTTGTTAAGCCTTACTAACAAAGTGAGCCTTTGATGCTTTAATAATTAAATATTCTATTCTATTGTGTTTTACCTTCTTTATGACAAAAGCTACCACCCGTGCCAAGAGGGTTATTGCAGGCACTTGCTTATTATCAGTCATTCGTTTCTTACCGTTTTTCCTAGATTTTGCGGAAGTCTCTGCACAGACTGATTAATGCCTCGCCTGCTTTCACTCTCTCACTTTCTGTGCGAGCGCGTTTCATCCTAAGCCTCATCGATATTTTCCATTTGGCAATGTAGTCGCCAAGCATAAGGCAATTATTTATATAAAAAAACTAACTGCTCTCATGGTAAAACATACACGACAAATATTAAATCTTTTGTTAATCTTGTCAAACAACGTTAGTCAAAACAACGTAAAAATTACAAAACGGATACCATTAATTAGTTTTCGACTTTATTTACACAAAAGCCTTAATCAAATATCGTGTTTAGGTATCATTATCAAATTGGTTACCGAATAACAAAACTACATTCGAAAAGCCGTCAAATTTAAGAATTATGGATCCGGCATTCGAAAGTTAAGAAAAGTTGGTGCCACCATCGACCCTATTTGCATAGCATTATTGGTGATTAACGCCGCACGTGTTACTCGTAGAACTAAGGTCCATTAATTACAAATACCATATCATTACCATCAATCTTGTGAGTGGCCACACGAAGTATGGCAGGAAGTTAAATGTCTGCCAATTGTGACCCTTAAACAATATAAGGGGTTAGCCAAACTTAACACAATAACCTTAAAAGCAACCAACCGACATGACAGGACTCAACGGTAATATCTAATAGTCTGCGCAGATAAACGACAGCCGTCCACTTTTTTAGACAACTACCATCGATATACACCAGGACCAAAGGCTTAGGGATTATCAACGTTTCCGAGTCCGAGGCATGCGAAATGGACAGTTATTGTACCTCTGTGAGATTTGAACCTTCGTAAGCTAAAATTCGACCACCTTACCACGCAAACGGCCAAGTATTCCTGCAGTAAATCATCTTGTCGATATCTTTCTCAAGAAAACTCAATCGAACCAGATTATTATAAAGTCATCAATGTGAGCCGAGCATACATTAATCAATTCTGTGGAAACGAACTTAAAATAGAGTGGATGCTGGGTAGCCAGAGGGAACGAGATTAATCTTAATCTGACACCGATAGAGCAAATATATTATACATACTTATGTATAAGTACCTAACTATGTCGATGTGAAAAATAAATCATACGCAAGCCTGTAAGTAAAAGGTTCTGTTGCTTTGAAACTAAAAACAGGTAAAAATGCTATTTTCTAAAATCACATTACCTGGAATAACTAAATTGATGAATATCTAAAAAACCAAGGAGGTGTTGCAGAATCGTAGCAAACGGGAATCTGTTAGTCTCTACCTACGCCTCGAAGAGACAATAATGCACCTATGAATGTTGCCATGGTATACGTGGGACGCACTATAAGTTTCCGGAATGAATATGAAAAAATACTATTAAAGGTACAAAATTAATTTATTGTTTTTCAAAATAATCTCCCTTGGCGTCTATGCACTTTTTCATTCGATCAAACCAGTTTTGAAAACTTTTGTTCCACTCCCCTGTGGTGACCTCTGAAACATGTTTTTCATACTCCTCGACAGCCTCTTCTGGTGATGAAAATCGTTGACCGCGTAATTGGTTCTTAATTTTTGGGAACAGAAAAAAGTCACAAGGTGCCAGTTCGGGACTGTATGCAGGATGACTCATGAGTTCTACATTTTTCGTCTTCAAAAAGTCGTTTGTCTGTCTGGCCGTGTGAGAACTAGCATTGTCGTGGTGCAGGATGATACGGCGTTTACGGTTATTTTTACGGAGTTCGTCAATAACTTCCGGCAAACAAATGGTCGTGTACCAGTCACTGTTCACGGTACGACGATTCTCTAAAGCAACAGTAGCCACGTGTCCAGTTTTATTAAAAAAAGAAGCAATCATCCGCTTAGATGCACTTTTCACGCGCGCCACTTTGGTTGGTTTCGGCTCATCTTGAAAGACCCATACGCTCGATTGCTGCTTTGTTTTGGGACCGTAGCAATAAATCCATGTTTCGTCACCTGTTACTATGTCCCACACCAAATTTGACGCACCTTCGTTGAATCTGGTAAGCATGGCACTGCACCAAGTGACGCGGTCCGTTTTTTGAGCCTCGGTCAAGTTGTGTGGGATCCACCGCGAGCACAGCTTTCTCACACCCAAATGTTTGTGTAGGATTGATTGTATTTGACTCATGCCTATTTCTAAGGATGCGCGAATTTCATGGTAGGTCACATGCCTGTCTGTTTCAATCATACGGCGCACAGCATCGATGTTTTTGTTGGTCACAGCGGTGGACGGCCGACCATCGCGAGATTCGTCACTGAGATTGAAACGACCACGCTTGAATTCTGCAAACCAGCTATAAACAGTCGTCTTGCATGGTGCTTCATTGCCAAAAGCTGTTTCAAGCCGAGCGATGCTCTGTTGAGCTGTCAAATTACACTTGAAATCGTAGAAAATCATACTACGAAAATTTTCCCGAGTTAAATCCATGTTGATGCAGACACACAATTTTTTAAATGGCGCCACAAGGTAAAAACAAAAGACAGTCATATGAAACAAACTGCATTCTACAGCCAAAGAGTTCTATTTTCAAATGTTGCAATAAATTTTTAAATATTGTTTATGTAAGTGGCCAGTTCCGGAAACTTTTAGTGTTACCTATGTAGTAAACTGAAAGTAACTACAAAATCCCAAAGAAGATACAAATACCGCCAACGGCGCAAACGATATAACTATTCTTCTACATGCACTCTTTGGATGAAAATGCAAAAAAAAGACATTTCGGTGTACATGCTCGTACAGCCTACTTTTCACTTAGTCCTAATTGAAATCTCACTAACATTAAATGTTAATACCTGGTTTTTTACCAGTTTTATTGACAGCAATAAAAAGCAAATATTGCATAATTCACGACCGCTTTTTACGACAGTCGTGATGTCAACAACATCACAACTCAACTCACAAGGGCTATCCAACACCTGTACAGTCAAGAACAAAGTGATATGCTAATTAATTTAAGAACTGATGACATGAGTGTGTGAATGAGAAACCGGTTTTCGAAATGGATAGATCGCATAACTCGGCGCGTGATGACGAAAGCTTGCGTGGAGAAATTGAGTGACTGCTAGAGACTATGAGCTGTCTATAGCGACATAATAATGCTACTGTATCCTCGATGGATAACCAGAAATATTTCTAAGTGAGAATAGTCGTTTTACACCCCAACTTCCCACGTATCCCTAACGCAGATAAGTGTTTCGGGTTTTCTGTATGCCGTAGTATGATATTACGACATAGAGGAAACCCGATGAAGTGTCACCATATTAAAAAATACGTGAACGCATCATGTGGTAAATTTGTAAATATATAAATATATACATAGGTAACACTAAAAGTTTCCGGAACTGGCCACTTACATAAACAATATTTAAAAATTTATTGCAACATTTGAAAATAGAACTCTTTGGCTGTAGAATGCAGTTTGTTTCATCTGACTGTCTTTTGTTTTTACCCTGTGGCGCCATTTAAAAAATTGTGTGTCTGCATCAACATGGATTTAACTCGGGAAAATTTTCGTAGTATGATTTTCTACGATTTTAAGTGTAATTTGACAGCTCAACAGAGCATCGCTCGGCTTGAAACAGCTTTTGGCAATGAAGCACCATGCAAGACGACTGTTTATAGCTGGTTTGCAGAATTCAAGCGTGGTCGTATCAATCTCAGTGACGAATCTCGCGATGGTCGGCCGTCCACCACTGTGACCAACAAAAACATCGATGCTGTGCGCCGTATGATTGAAACAGACAGGCATGTGACCTACCATGAAATTCGCGCATCCTTAGAAATAGACATGAGTCAAATACAATCAATCCTACACAAACATTTGGGTGTGAGAAAGCTGTGCTCGCGGTGGATCCCACACAACTTGACCGCGTCACTTGGTGCAGTGCCATGCTTACCAGATTCAACGAAGGTGCGTCAAATTTGGTGTGGGACATAGTAACAGGTGACGAAACATGGATTTACTGCTACGATCCCAAAACAAAGCAGCAATCGAGCGTATGGGTCTTTCAAGATGAGCCGAAACCAACCAAAGTGGCGCGCGTGAAAAGTGCATCTAAGCGGATGATTGCTTCTTTTTTAATAAAACTGGACACGTGGCTACTGTTGATTTAGAGAATCGTCGTACCGTGAATAGTGACTGGTACACGACCATTTGTTTGCCGGAAGTTATTGACGAACTCCGTAAAAATAACCGTAAACGCCGTATCATCCTGCACCACGACAATGCTAGTTCTCACACGGCCAGACAGACAAACGACTTTTTGAAGACGAAAAATGTAGAACTCATGAGTCATCCTGCATACAGTCCCGACCTGGCACCTTGTGACTTTTTTTCTGTTCCCAAAAATTAAGAACCAATTACTCGGTCAACGATTTTCATCACCAGAAGAGGCTGTCGAGGAGTATGAAAAACACGTTTCAGAGGTCACCACAGGGGAGTGGCACAAAAGTTTTCAAAACTGGTTTGATCGAATGAAAAAGTGCATAGACGCCAAGGGAGATTATTTTGAAAAACAATAAATTAATTTTGTACCTTTAATAGTATTTTTTCATATTCATTCCGGAAACTTATAGTGCGTCCCACGTATTATGCGCAAATCGTCCCGAAACTATTCGGGGGAGAGTAAGAGAACAGCTCTTAGGCAAAACCAGGCGGCCCACCATTGCATGGCGGTTTATCCATCCCCAATTGCCGGGCCTTCTATAAAACAGACAGGTGACGGGTAGCGGCGTCACTGGTGCAAGGGTTTCGGCACCACGCTCACCAACCCGCCTGCCCAGCGTGTGTGAGTATGGGCATTTCTTCCAGGAGGACCGCCAAGAGCGGCGAAATCCTGGAAAGGCCTATGTCCAGCAGTGGACGAAACAGACTGATGGGTGGATTGATAAATATATATTCATGCTAGAAAAACAAATCAGCTAGCGTTTTTTTTCAACTAAATTTATGGATTTAAAAAGTATTTAAGTAAAACATAGCTAAAAATTATACTGTTTAAAAAAGCATACAAACATTAATTTAGAAACTGCTCTCTTTTCGGTACCCTTAGTTCTTTGTGGAGTCTGGAGCTCACGTGGCTCTTCGTCCCTGCAGAGCGAGATGAACTCAGAACAATGGGACCATGTCTTTAGCTTCGTTCAAAATTTTGTCTCCTACATCTGAATTGGATTGAATTCCTTATCCATTTTCGTTTTGTCATCATTAACAATTCTATTCGTGTGCATTGAACCGCAGCGCTTGCTATATCGCGACATTAGTGTGGTGATAGATAACCATTGATTTTTATAACTTCGCATTGTGAAATGCCATTTCGATTTCCAAGAGATACTGAGGCAATGCTCCACAAGTAGTTGAGAGTCAATTAAAAAGTCTATAGACAACTGGAATGTACTCGTTGTAAGCGAATTTAGCCTAAGCCCTGAACATGATAAAAATATGGGGGATAAAGTTCTCACGATTGGATGTCGTTTAAAACAAAACATTGATTACATTAGCTGTGAACCAGACAGACGTCAAACAAAACTGCTAACAAGCAAGACATTAAAGAAGTTTGTGATTTTCTTACTAGAGCATAATTAGAAAAAAACTATATGGTTTCAGATACAATACCACAAGGCTTAGACCAATTTAATCGTCTAAATACATTATTTGCTCCACCCAGTCTAATTTACGGATATAACCTCACGCCTAACTAGCTAATGCTAAAGGACTGGCGATAGCGTTCCATTTTGCTCTTTAGGTATTTTTGTCCAGAATCCAGATGCATGTTATGTCTTTAGAATTATACAATCCTGCGTAATTTTATGGCCCTTTTATTCTTTGAATCGCACCGGATATCTGACCATTATTTGCCCCTTTTTCAGGGGGACTGTAAAATGACCAGTTGCAGTTACATCAAGGGTCGGCCCCGTTGACTACTGGCCCACTTGTCTACCCACCGATTACTGGAGCACCCATAATAATTCACACACAGAATCCGTCATAATTGTTAGTGAAACGTAAGTGAAACCCCACCATAGAAAAACTTATCTTTAGCATTATGTGAGTCAAAACTAGCTTTTAAGTCAAAGGTATAAGAGTTACAGCTTCCCGTTGTGACTTCACATTTAAGTTTGCCATTCTCTATAATTACGTGTAGAGCATGTTCATACAATTAGTACGGCGTGATGGTCTGAATACGCTATATACGGCTCTAATATAAACAGAATTTGAACTTGGATATGGTTGTTTTTTACAAGCGATATCATGTTCATATCTTTCTGAAAAACTAACGATATTAGTATATGTAGTTATAGTTATTGTAGCCACATAGATATTGCATAACATCAGACTTTGATGCTCTACCATAAATAAGGTCTTTTGAGAAGTTATATCACATGAATATCTAATTATCTTCTAGGCCCACTATATAGACGATCTTCTCGTTAAATGGTATAAACCTTTTTAATTCTTTTTTTTATATCTTGCTTTGTAGGAAGAACTGGCAGAAAAATACGCGTTAAGTTACCAAAATACTAGAACTGCAAGTGCATGAGTATAAAATACTTTCTTTCTTTATACGGTTACACTGTCATAAAAATATCACGCTGATCTGAGAATACAAATGATATTAATTTAGTTATTATGGCCGTGTAATCGTCCAATATATTTTAAGTGCGCGCATCCTTAAAGCTTTTTGCTTTGGGTACAGTAATTTGGTTTCGGTCATTAAAATAATTAATAAAGTTCCTGCAAGATGTATTGCTGTGAGAGAAATTATCACGTACTGCCGAAATGAGTGTTAAAAGATGATGTGGGTGGGCCTGATGCGTTCTTTCTACTCTTGTTATAGAAAATAAGTTTTATCCCTTTTATATAAGTTTCCGTCTGTCTCATGCACACTCATACTTATGTGTGTTAATTTTTATAGCTGCGGGATTATTTTATTTGGTTTCACACAAACTATTGCAAATTATTGATTATATCACATTGTACTTTTTTCGTGATAAACAAAACAAAAGCCTTAAAAACTTGAGAAATTGTGATAATAATGAATGAAAATCCGTAATTTGATACTTGGCGCATCATAATCGGATATAAATCAATTTCATCGAACACTCCGGCTCAGCCCAGTTGTTGAGCTACACAGCGTTTTCTTACTTGTAAGAAATTTTATATTTACCTTTCGACGACACAATCCCCTCGAAGGGATGCGAGAATGTGAGGTGCACGTCCATGTGGTCCTTCCCGCACATGACTTCTAATGACTGAATGACGGGCATCCCGTCTGGCCGATCCACTGGCCAGAGCTCGCCGGCTCGTGCTCTCGGCTGGAACAAGAGGGTTATACGTCAACTTAAGAGCCTGGCTTTGGAGCCGGTAGAAGTCGGTCACCGCACAACTTTTCTTGAAAATTTTACCAACAGTGATTTATCCTTGCCCAAACCAACAAACTCACAAACACTTCCTCTTTATAATATTAGTGGAGATGTAGATTTGTGTAGAAGTGTAGATGTAGAAATGTAGATAGTTTAGTAGATAGTGCAGTCCCCAAACTGCACGGTGCCTAGCCACATTCAGGGCATATAATTAATACATGGCAGAGTTTTCCTCAAAATGGCTGCAGTACTCCATGCACGACCGAAATCAAGCTTTGTACAAAGACAAAAGTTGCTCGGGTACGAACTGCATCAACTTATATATGCGATTGAACTCCCGAAGTTAAGGTAAATAAACTACTCTGACTGTTGACACATGAATGTATAAAGAATAAGGTCGAATATATATCTCATAGCTTTTACCCATGGCTCCGCCCGCGTATTATTCGGTTTTAAGACATGCTTTTTTCCGGGTTAAAAAGTAGAATATGTGTTAAGTTAGAGTATAAGCTATATCCATTCTAAATTTCATCCAAATCCGTTCAGCAGTCTCAGCGTGAAAGAGTAACAAACATACACACACACACGCAAACTTTCGAATTTATAATATTAGTGTGATTAAATCAATATAATTTTAATGTAACAAATATTAAAGGCTCTTGCCTATTTTATATTATGCCTAAAATAATAATGAAATGATATATTGCAGTTCTGATCGTGGCTCGGATTGTTCGACATAAAATATAACATCAATAAATAAGTTAGAAAAATATTAATCGATAAATGCATAAACGCAATCAATTCCTCGTATCTTCAATTTATGTATGTCTGAACGTAAACAATAAAACCAATTCCAATAGAAAAGCAATGAAACAGAGAATCGAAATTGGAACGCAACAGTGTTCCAAACAGAAACAAACGATAAACTTGCGCACGGGCAACAATCACAATCAACTCAACGCCTCTTTACGCCTGTCAATTACATCTAAACCGCCTCAGGACGTACATGGACCTGACAGCCTATATGTAGATTCTTTTCCTTTGGGATAAAGGCGAGTATTAATTGCAGTGAATGCACAAGAAACTTTGAAAACGGATAGTGATGTGCTGATACGAGACTCAGAACTCGGTGATTAAAACCACTTCCCTTTTGAGATGGTTGTCTGATATTACAAAAGGAAACAGGTCATAACGTAAGAGGCACACTGAAGATGAAAGGTAAAGGTATGTATCTGGAAATGGGCTTATAGATAACGTAGAGTTATGCTAACATGACTTTTAGTTCTTCCAGAAGGATGCGCTTGGCCTCTACTGCGAAGCAATTCAGCTAACCACACGTGGACTTATCTAGAGCCTGAGGTTTGTTTATTGAATTACAATAGTCCATTCAACATGTTAAAGCTGAAAATTAGAACTGCGTGACATTTATCACACTTTAGTCTGCAAAAAGGTCATAAAATGGTACATAGAAATCCTTTAAAATGCTGTTTTACTACTATTGGAGGTTAACGATGCGCTAAGAATTCTAAGATAATTTTAAAAGTGGCCTTAACATATATGGGCTGCACAACCGAACACGCCGGGTCCACTGTAATGCTTGCATTTTAAGAGTGTAACTGTGAATCATTAATTCTGCTAGTTCTACAATAGAATAGCTGTGGACGTTTACAATGCTAACAGGTCTCCAAACAAACAATTGAAGACCATTTTAATGCACTAAGCTGTATGTTAGTAGTTTCAGTAGTATTTGTCAGCCATTTTTTATTATACAATGTATGTTCTTTGTAACTTTTTAAGTTAATTCAATTTAAAAAAGTTGCGGATTTTTATTTTTTTCTCCTTTAGTTGTCTAGTTCAAATGATATTTAATGCAGAAATGGTAAATAGTTAACATTTATGGTTTTGAATAACAGATCCAAAAATTGCACAAGCATTAAAGGGGGTAAATTTCTACCTCGGTACAAAATCCACATCATAATATTGTTTTCCTTACCTTTGAATAAAAAGTATGCAATAAATGTGTTTTAAAGCAATTTGCGGAAATACAAGTTATTAATAATAAAGTCTTCACAAAAAATTACGTACTTTATTGTATTACCATTTTTTTGCATTACATTAACTAACTTAAAAGCGTGTTTACAGTTGTAATGTAATGCAGCTAAAAGGTAACGCATAAAATTGAATATTTTCATGTGATCACCCAACTATTAACAATCATATTGCGCGAATTGCTATAAAACGCATTTATTGCAAACTTTTTGTTACAAAGTAAGGAAAACAATATTATTATGTGCATTTTGCACCGAGATCCTCCATTACCACTTTAAATAGGCCACCAATAAACCATTGGGATTCATGTGGACCTCTCTAATTCTAATTTACAGCCTGTGACTACATTAAGGTCTACAAAATTACCTGTATTCAGCTTTAGGCTGGACAATGAATCTATATAATTCTATTTCACAGCCTACGGCTGCATTAAGCTCTACAAAATTACCTTAAACTAGCTATAGGCTGTACAATACAGCTTATGTGCATGTTTATACAAAACAAAGTGTAATAGGGGCTTGCTAAAGGTTTACTAAGCTGTTTTAGAAACAACGCCATTTTTTACATCTATTAAAGCCTATCTTGTTGAATTAATTATGCAATCATAGATAATATAATAATGTTAAAAAAGTTATAAGGATGTTTATTTTTTATGTTGATCTTTTAAGAATACACCTTGATAAAAACTTTGTCATAAAAGTCACAAATACAATACAGTGTGGATTTGTTACGTAAACATTTTTACACATATTTCATGGCCAGCACGTATTATTTTGAGGCACGTGAAAATTTTTACTACAAAAGTAATATACATTCACAGTAAAATCACCATAGCAATCATTTTGATGGCAGATAAAGCAAATACACTTTTTTATTTAACTCAAATACAATAACACAAACGACGCACCACCATCATTAAACTCATTTGACATCATGCACAATATCTTATTTTATTTATACATCTATCATCGTTAAACACTGTATTCCTTTGACCGAAAACACATTTTTCCTTAAACTTAAACTTGCTGTGTGTATTCTAATGCAGACCTTACAATTCCTGAGACAATATATTCAATATAGAGCTCGTTAACGGCTACTTAGGGGCATTCGCATGATGCCCCTAAGCAGCCGTTAACGAGCTCTATATTTTTGTGGCCCTAATAAATGCTTCTATAATGCCTCTGTACCGCAAATTAGCAGAAATGTGTTCCATAGGCTGTTTAATTTGTGCCCAAATAAGCATTACAATGGCTGAGGAGGGGTATATAGTTCTTTTATACGACCTGGTTGTGATGCTTAGAGTTTCCATGTGATGAATAAGACGGCTACTATACAGATATTTGTCCTACTTGGGTGTGAAAGCGACAAAGAGGTGTTATACACTTCAGTGGAATATGTTGTTTTATTTCATGTTTCCAGTGTGTTTAACCGGTTAATATAATATATTAGACAATTTTAAACGAGACAAAAATTTGAAAAATAAGAAACATAAACGCGCAACTTATTTTTTTGTCTTCCTTTCAAATTTTATATACCTATCTACTGCGATTTTTATAGGTATGGACAGAACCTCTTGCATTTGCGTAATTTTTATTTATTCTTTCGAAAAGGAAAGTATGATTAGCTAGTAGATAATGTGGTTGCATTTAAGACTATGTCCTATGATGTACTATTTGCTTGCTTAGTGGTAGAATAACACGGTAACAATATTAGTTTATTGTATTTGTTAGTTTAATAGGTGGTAGAGCTGATGCCGGGCTCGACTGTGGAGTTGAGGAGGTACCACCATCTTACTCGCAAATCCTCCCGAAGTTATTCGGGGGAGAGTAAGAGAACAGCTCTCAGGCAAAACCAGGCGGCCCACCATTGCCTGGGACCGATGGATGGCGGTTTATTCATCCCCAATTGCTGAGCCTTATATAAACCAGACTGGGGACGGGCAGCGGCGTCACTAGTGCAAGGGTTTCGGCACCGCGCTCACCAACCCATCTGCCCAGCGTGTGTGAGTATGGGTATTTCTTCCAGAAGGACCGCCAAGAGTGGCGAAATCCTAGAAAGGCCTGTGTCCAGCAATGGACGAAACAGGCTGATGGATGGATGGATGTAAGACAACTACGCGAGGAAGACTAAAGTGTGTCTGTCTATACTCGTGCAAGGTGAAATATCACTCATAATATAAACTTTAGAGTAAAGATAGCTGGAAATAAAGATCACATTTTATTATTTTTTATCACACAGGAATTTACATTTAACTTTTTTGCAAGTTATTTTCGTAACGCTCACGTATACCAATCGTTTTATTTAAGTAAATGTAGTTATTACGACGGACAACTGCATGACAGGATACCTATTATTGTCGCTGAAATTGTTAACAAGTATGGATCTTAAGCCGCACATAATACCATAAAATATGGGAATATTTATATCTTTATCTGTTTATACTATATTATTAAATAAAGTAGTAAAAAAGTCGTGTCTACACAATGGATATTTTTGCGAAATTTTAAATTAAATGTGTTATGGTTATTGAGGCCTAAACCACAATTTTTAGGATTTTTGTCGTCTGTCTGTCTGTATATATGTTCCGTTTGAACTCGCGAACTACTCAACGGATTTGGATGCGGCTTTTTTTTTATCTCTTCACTCTAGTGACCCTTGTCAATGGATAGGCTATAAGGGGTGTTCATGAAATAACGCCAAAGCCGAAAATGGGGTAAAGATTAAATAAACGCTGGCAGAGCCGCGGGCAAAGGTTAGTAAGACTAAGTAAGTATATTACCAAAGACATAAAGATACACATTACTTCCATTGTCTCGTAATTAAATCAAGAAGCAAAAAAACAGCAATAAAATTCGAAACAATAAATACTTCTACAATATCTAGCACGTTTTTGTTTGAAAAAAAAGATTGATAGTGATTCGCAAAGTTCACAAAGGAAAGGTATGATGAATGATATGTAATTAATCTTTAATTACATGGGAGTATCCGATATGTCAACTAAGCTATGAAGCAAAGGTTATTTATTTAAATTTTATTATACCAGAGGCTTAAATTATGGGAATACAAATGTGAATCCAGAAGTGGTTGTAGTTTTTGTGCTCAAAGAGACAGCAACGCAACGGTTTCGATGTTAACAAATATGATACATTTAAGAATTTAAAGAGTTTTGTAGATAGAAATGGACACACACAGTTAAGAGTTTCTGAAGTAAATAGAGCATACCAGTGAGCGTGTAATGATGTACTCTTCAAAACATTAACCGCAATATCTAAAGTCATTATCAAGAACAAAACACATTTCGACGCCACAAAACTCGAAACAGGTTCAGTAAACATAAATACATCAAATGAATATCTACCAAAACACAAATTACACTTTTCACATACCCATTGGGCCAATAAACTAAAAGGTTGTTAAAAAACGGGCTACTTTCGACAAGCCGTCAATTTGGACAATGTTAAGGTCCATCCACATACATTTTATGAACCAATTTTCACATTGAAAGACTTAAGAGTTCTTTGTTGTAATTCGATTGCTTGTTTCAATTTTGCAGTAGTCGACGTTTTAAGACAATCAAAAACGGAATGTATTGCAAGGATGCAAAGTTCAATAATAAATGTACACTAGTTAGGAAAAAAGGGAGGTCTTTTAGTTGAGATTTCCGCGAAATAATATAGTGTAAACATAATGGAGGGGTACCACAACATTTTGGAGCTCAACGTTTACCCAGAAATTTGATGATTGGCGAAAGAAAACGATGCACGCGTACCAAATTGCAAAGAGTAAAGATTTGCAGATAGCCAGCCAAATGAAACTACAATAAAAAAAATCTCCTTGCGATGGATAAGTCGACAAGTGTTTACAAAATATAGAAATTTATTTCTATCATAGTTTTACAATAAACTCTTTTGGTGAGCTAGAAATGTTTGTAGTCGACAGTATGTACCTATGTCACTTGTAATAATCATCCATAAATATCAAATTTTCAGAATTATAATAATCTTGATTTGTAACCAACATAAAATCAAGATTAAGTAAATAGTTGAGTTTATAAAAATCTCCGATTTTGGATTTTACAACGGCCATTGTGTACTGTCTTGTCTTCACGACTAATCTATGTCACAGGCGAAAGATTTGATGAATCGCAAACCCGCCTTCTTGGAACGACTCCGGCGCATTGCTCGAAATGCATAAGTTTTCTGGAGGACCAGATGAAAATAGCCTGTGTTTTAAACACATTAAGGTCTTCAAAACTGGAAAAGAATTTTGATTCAGGCTGTAGTTCCCACGCGCGCAAGTGGAATTTGCAGCCCGAGACAGATATACCCTCGTTTCAGTTTGAAAGAAAGGGATGCTGTGCTTTCGGGAGTTGACTGCAATTTACATTTTTGTATCCGAAAGTCTTTCACCATGTCCGAGCGTTTTGTTTCGATAAACTGCTTGTTTATCTTTTTATTTCTTAACAACTGTAGTGTATTTTGTTATTAGATCGTTTCTGCTGCTTTATTAAAAAGGAAAATAATGCTTACTTATAATTTTTTTTTAATAACTCCCTTACGTTTTGACCTTCCTTGTAAATTTAGGCTTGGTAACCTAAAATATCATTTTATAATAATAATTTCACGTTACGAGATATGTTTTTAATTTTGAATTAATTTTAGTTTTACCTTTTGCTTCTATTCGTCTCTCCAAATTTCGTTTTTTTTTACCGACAGTTAATTTGTAATTATCTATCACACCAAAAACACAAATATGAAAAAGGGACCCAGTTACGTAAAAAGACAGTGCAGGATTGTCGTCTTCTCCAAAAAAAGAATTGAGATCAAATTGGGTGCCGAGGCTTATGGAGGGTCCTTCCGTCATACATAATTGCAGTTATGTACAACGTTCTTCACTTGTTTTAAACGAAAGTATGTCAGGGTCCCTGCTACTGAGTATGAAGAACTTGTCAAGATTTCACAGCTGAAGTTTAAGGGGGTAACTTTTTACCTCGGTACAAAATGCACATCATAATATTGTTTTCCTTTCTGTTGAATAAAAAGTATGCAATAAATGTGTTTTAAAGCAACTTGCAGAAATAGTTTATTAATAATAAAGTCTTCACAAAAAAATTACATACTTATTACATTATGTTTGCGTTACATTAACAAACTTAACAGCCTGTTTACAGTTGTAATGTAATGCAGCTAAAATGTAACGCATAAAATTGAATAATTTTCATGTGATCACCTAAAACAAGCAGTTTGTGCGAATTATTGCATTTATTGCATAATTTTTATACAAAATTAAGGAAAACAATATTATGATGCGCATTTCGCACCGAGATCCTCCGTTACCACCTTAAACGTTTTGAAGTTTCGTCAAACATGCAAATATTTAATTGACTATGAAAACTTGCCCAATTCTATTATACTCAGTAGCAAGGACCCAGTATATTGCAGTAATGACTGAAGGAGCATCCATAAAGCCTCGGGACCTAAACCCTTTAACAATGAGGTATGTATATTTATAGTCAGAGTTTTTTTTTTCCGTGTTACTTATTTCTTTTTGTGTTTAATGTAACTGTTTCTTTTGTAGACGCACCCTCTGCATTTGTATCAAAAAATTATTTAATTTTACAGGGATGCAGTGAAAAACAGCGCTGTTCGAATCATTGCTTATGATCCGACAGCATTGCTGAACGCATGACCTTTTGTCAAATTAGCTTAAGATTTTATCTATAATTATAATTATGTTATTTTTTTTTTTCTTGTCTGGCAATAAATGATATTTTTCTTTTTTTTTTTTCTTTCTAAATTGATCTTAATTCTTTTTAATATTGTGATATTATAATATTATCGTAATATAACCAATGTTATTGTAATGTTTCAGATTTTTTATAAAATTATTTGCTACCTACTTACCTAAGTGACTCAGCAATACTTTTTAAAGTTCCATAAATGGCATATCTAGATTTAAATTGTAATTGTTTTAAATAAACTATTTCTGCTGTTGACCAAATAATCGTTTAAAATATAAATATTTTAAAACTCCTGATCGTAGCTAATTCTGTGACAAAAGTAATTAAACTAAATGCACTAGGTGATCTTAGAGTAAGAAAATTCATAACTAAGCTAAGACTCACTTTGATTTTTACGAGAAAATCTCTACATATCGGTCATTAAGGCTTAGCCCATGAGGCAAGAAAATCTCATTAAGTGACTTGAGTTTAATGTCAGAAGCATGCTTCGATTGCTACCAGTACGCAAAGTTAGTGAATTTTCGAGGTTTTTCTGGGTTTTACGACAAAGTATTTGGTGTAGATATTTTATAGCTTTATATCTGAAAATAAACTATGTTTTCTTGTAATGTATACTCTCTCTATGTTGTCTTTTAGACATAAAACTCAAGCCTGACCCAAATGCATAATTTTCAAAAATTAGTTAACTGTCTTTACAACAGAAAGATAAAGGTCTAAAACAACCTTGCTTGTGAGTTTGACATTGATCAGGTTAATAGTTTACCCAGGATTTTCAAGTAAAAACCTTTGATATATAAAAGGCCAGACCTTAGGTTTGACCCTTACGTTTGACCGAAACGTGAAGATTTTCTCGTAAAAATTAAAGTATTTAATTTATACTGTAAGGTGTGACTCCTTGATGGAACTTCATTTCAACGCTAATACTTTTATTATTCTCCGTGTACGAGTTCCACTATGTTTTTATTAATTAGCGACTAGTTTTGTCTCTTAGACATCTTATCAAGCCAGAAGACTTTTATTAGCTTAACTTCATTATATATTTCTTTATGATAGACACTCACCATAATTTTAGTGACATAAAGAAAAATATAATATACCTACTTTAAAGTAAAATATGCCGCTTTATGATCAGGCAGTCTTTGAAAAAGTATTAAAATGAACAATATAATGGAGGGTCTATCCGAATTTATAACGATTAAACTAATTATACGTAGACGGTTTCAATGGGAAGGAATGTAAAGCACGTATAATTTATCCTTAGGGAAAGTTGTTCTAATAAAAAACGACGAGGCAAAGAGTTTGGATTCTTCGTTAGTAAAAAATCTGATACTCCAACTTTCAAAAATGAATACCAGTCCAGTACGAGTAGAATTCGTGAAGGTTCTGCGCCATATTTCAAATAAGTTAGTAGACTTCAATTATTTTAACAAAAAATAAAAACGTATCATTACTCACACAATGTATGAAACAAAACAAACCTGTCAAATTACTTAGTCATGTATTATTTTGATTATTCCGCATTGAATTGGAAGGGAATGATTTTCGGATTTATTCCTTGTGTCCAAAAAGCTTCATCGTACTAAACTGCAAGTTTACCATCGGTCATCGGAAAGTACGATATCAGAGGTGCGACTGAGTAAACCAATTGTATTCAAATATGTAGATTGTCATATGGCTATTCGACTAAGCCAATTAGTCCGTTTGACAATTGAAATCGTACATTTTTGGCTGTCAAATGAATACGACTGTCTTGTTTTGTTGTTGACAACCAAGAACGTAGGATTTCAATTGTCAAACGGGCTTATTTGCTAAGCCGAATAGCCATATGACAATCAAATTTGAATACGATTGGCTTACACAATTGCACCTCTGATGATAGTCAGTGCTATTTTTTGTATGAAAATATGCTTTGAGATGCCGTATCTTTTTTTTGCGTTTACTAAGAAATTTGTATTTCTTACAGCAGGATTTGGTAATATAGATCGGTAATAATTTCAACTACACGATGTACAGACAGACAGAAGGACAACAAAGTGATACTATAAGTGTTGCATTTTTTTATGGCGAGGTACAGAAACCTTAAAACCGGCCAAGTGCGAGTCGGGCCTTGCTTTACTAGGGTTTCGTGATAACACCGTCAATTCGTGAAAGAAAAAATTATTGCTTTTTGGTCACAGCTTAAAAACTGCTACATTGCCGTTTGCAGTATTTGTTGTTTAAACACAGTTTATGAAATTTAATAAATGTAAAGAAAACCTAAATTTATGACTACTTTTGTTGTTATGGTAGACCCTAATCAACATTCCACATGTCAAGAAAACAAAAATAATCTACTGTTTTCCCATCCATCCATCAGCCTGTTTCATCCCCTGCTGGATATAGGCCTTTCCAGTATTTCGCCACTCTTGGCGGTCCTCCTGTAAGAAATGCCCATGCTCACACACGCTAGGTAGGCGGGTTGGTGAGCGCGGTACCGAAACCCTTGCACCAATGATGCCGCTACCCCTCACCAGTCTGCTTCATATAATGCCCGATAATTGGGGGTGTCTCTTACTCTCCCCCGATTTGCGAGTAAAATGGTGGTACCTCCACAGTCGAGCCCGGCATCAGCTCTACCACCTACTCTTTTCCCATGAAAAATAATTTAGTTTAACTTTATTTCCAATTCAGTATTCGGTTTTGGGTCAACACTCCACAGAAAATATTCAAATTTCAGGTCTGTCACGCATTCAGTTTACGAGCTAGAGACCCGTGACATACGGACGAATGAACTGAGAGTGACATTAACAGTTTATCGTTTTGGCCTTTGGGCCCTAAAAAGATCACACTTTATATGAAGAAATCGTATTAGGGTATTATGAATAGATTCCATTTCTTCTGATGACTAAAGTGGCAATTTAAATGACAAAAATTTTATATTGTTTAGGGTTCCGTACCCAAAGGGTAACCAACGGGACCCTACTACTAAGACTGCTCCGCTGCTGTCCGTCCGTCTGTCACCAGACTGTATCTCATGAACCGTGATAGCTAGACTGTTGAAATTTTCACAGATGATGTATTTCTGGTGCCGCTATAACAACTATTATTACAAATAATAAGTTGGTCAGCAAATTGACACGGTTGCGAGCATTTGCGAGGCCACTCCTTGGGTATGGTGATAGCTCAATCCATACTGACCTTTTGAGACTCTTGAATAATGTGACCAAATACTTTTTCAGAAAAGTTTTTCTCCATACAAAACAACAAACAAAGTAGTTTATTATTTAATACAAGTATTTAAAAGAAAATTCATAAGAAATAAATAATCGCCGTAGATAGTAGAATACGTTAGTATCAACAAAAATATGAAATGTAAAGTTGTTTTTTTATTCAGCACTAATTTTACGAAAATTTGATTTCAGCTCACTGTGCGCCGGCCTCTTAACTAAGTAGCAAATGCCGTCGCTTTATGATTCAGTTAGATAGCAAGAACGAGTAGGTAATGAGCTTAGAACAGATGTTTGTAGCTTGAAACTGTTTCTTAAGCTATACCTATACAGCCAGATATAATATGTTAGCTATTTATAGCTACAAAACAAACAGTGCAAGTTTGAATCACGGAATTCTCTCAAAGTATAGGTATAGATAGAGTGCCGAATGTATGTTTGTTCAAAGCCTAGGAAAAAGAGAATGTGAGCAGAATAAAATTTTGTACAAGAATTCTTGCCATTTCATGCTTTATATGAGTTTTAAGGGTGGTAAACCGTTTCAGCTATGTAATTTTCGATAACAATCTAAAAAAAATATGAAATACATATCTAAGATTATAATTGAAATATAATATTGAAATAAATTACAACTGAAAAAAGTATTTTGAAGTACAATTGTACCCGAGGCATTTTTTCAGAATGCTTTTATTACTTGAAATTTGCTTCAATTGATCTTTTCCAGTTCGTAATACATTTACAATAAATCAATTTCATCCCATAAATCAGTTCCCATGGAAAAGCTATATAAAAGAGACATACAAAATGGGAAACACAGAGGCGCATAACACACACATTTCACCAGCTGTGTTTAGTGTACGTAACATTCCGAAAAAATATGACACATTTTATAGGAGTACACAAAAAACTAATTCAATGCGGGTGAAGCCGCGGGCAATAGCTAGTCATTTATAATAAAAAAGTTTTGAAAAGGTGAAAAAAAAAATACATAATACTCTTATATAAATATTGCCACGACAATTATATCAAAAACATAATTAAAGAAAAAGTGGAGGGAAAAAGAAAGAGAGGAAGGCCCTGGAGAACATTCATGCATCAAGTGAAAGAAAAAGTAAATGTCGTGTCGTATAAAGAAGTCAAAGAGAAGGCGGAGTGCAGAAGTGAATGGAGAAGACTCCACCGACAAGAGCACAGCTCTTAAGGCCTTATCCCTGGTGCACTTAGTAAGCGATTTTAAACTCTACATTAAATGGCGGCACGCAAAATCAATGAATTTTAGAGTTTTTTCTGGATTTTACGAAAAAGTATTTGATTTAGGAGTTTTTCCACCTGACATCGGAAAATAAACCATGTTTTCTTGTTATAGCAGTAATTTGAAAAAATAAATAATAACTAAAAAGGCATCATCTTCAAAAATAAAATCTATCGAGCGAAATGTGTCCAATTAGTTCACCGACTTGACAACGGAAAGACAAAGGTCTGAAAAAACACGTGTTCAAGTTTTACATTGATCAGATAAGTAGTTGACTCAGCATATTAAAACAAAAACCGTTGAAAGACCCAATCAAGCCCTTAAATTTTGAATTGAATTGAAATGATGTAAAAGTAAGCAGCCTAGAAGTGGAACCCCATCCTAAGGTGTCCGAGTGCGTGATGTTCTAATATGAAGCACGTCATTACGGGTGCCGTGCGTGCGTTCGGCACGCGTTACTAGACATGCACTAATCATTAGCGTTGGGTGAAAAAATAGTTTCTTTTACTACGGTAACGGTTACAGTTGTTTATGGATTTTCTACTAACGTACTTGTTATTTCCTGCCATGTTATTTTGACGTCTCAAATACGAACAAAACCAGGTGTTCTGGTGATGCTGTTCTAACCGGCAAAACAAACGGGTTCATTCATTTAAACGTACTTTAATAAATTAAACAATAATATATGTACATAGGTGGTAGAGCTAATGCCGGGCTCGACTGTGGAGGTACCACCATCTTACTCGCAAATCCTCCCGAAGTTATTCGGGGGAGAGTAAGAGGACAGCTCTCAGGCAAAACCAGGCGGCCTACCATTGCCTGGGACCGATCGATGGCGGTATATCCATCCCCAATTGCCAGGCCTTATATAAATTAGACTGGTGACGGGCAGCGGCGTCACTGGTGCAAGGGTTTCGGCACCGCGCTCACCAACCTGCCTGCCCAGCGTGTGTGAGTATGGGCATTTCTTCCAGGAGGACCGCCAACAGTGGCGAAATCCTGGAAAGGCCTATGTCCAGCAGTGGACGAAACAGGCTGATGGATGGATGATATGTACATAAGTGATTGATGTATGTATTTCGACATCTTCAGTTGGTCTATCAACGGTCGAAAGAAAAATAGTATGTAAAGTATAACACAACATTGGTAAAAAATCACTATGACTTATATAGGTAGATTTCTCATATTTATATCATCTATTTGTTGTATATTTATAAAAGAATATATCAAATTAAATGCCATAAGTTGATATAAACAAAAATTATACTTATTTACGCAGTTCTTCATTTTGGGTATAATAAGAAAATAATAATAATAAAAGACAATACAGATATAACCCGTCAATTATACCATCGATCATTAAGGGGTAACGTTTCGAGCTCAGTGCAAAGTGCATAACATTAGTTTCTTTACCTTATTTTAATATAAAATGTATGAAATAAAATAGTTTCATCTTATTTTGCTACTATTGTTGAATAATTATCAGGGGTTTTTATCAAAATTGCGTCATTTTATGCAATACGTTGTAAATGAATAGGTATACAAACTTAAAAGCGTGTTTTAAGTTTGTATGCCCATTCATTTACAACGTAATATATAAAATTACAAAATTTTTGTAGAAAAGCCTAATTGACACTAAATAATGGTCGCAAAATGCCATGTATCACATTTATTTAGTACTTTTTATGCAATATATATACAATTATAAACCGGGCTTGACTATGGAGGTACCACCATCTTACTCGCAAATCCTCCCGAAGTTATTCGGGGGAGAGTAAGAGAACAGCTCTCAGGCAAAACCAGGCAGCCCACCATTGCCTGGGACCGATGGATGACGGTATATCCATCCCCAATTGCCGAGCCTTAATAAAACAGACTGGTGACGGGCAGCGGCGTCACTGGTGCGAGGGTTTCGACACCGCGCTCACCAACCCGCCTGCCCAGTTCCAGAAGGACCACCAAGTGTGGCGAAATCTTGGAAAGGCCTATGTCCAGCAGTGGACGAAAGAGGCTGATGGATGGATGGATGCAATAGTAAGAAAGACAATCATAAGTTGTGCATTTTGCACCGAGCTCGAAACGTTCCCCCTTAAATGGCCACAATCTTTAGAAGTTATGAGTAAACGTTCAAAAACTAGTAAGCGGTACAGTCCGTATCAAACATGAAAGCGTGTGAGTGAAGATAATAGACGACAGACATTGATAAAAGAGAGATAGAAAGATACTTAGGAAAAACTTTAAAGGCGCCCCCGAATACCTCTGTAGTTGTTTTTACGAATATTATCTTAGATTGGAAAGAAATTACAAGATGAAAACAGGTTACCCAAATAGCGTCCTATATCCAAAAACTGTAATTATTTAAATAATTGTTACATCAAAATAATCGGAAATTCTAGCCGTAAAAGAAGACGCAAATGCAAAAAATAATATATATATATATATATATAATAATTCAAAATAATGACCATGAAAAATTCAATTTTGAAGCTACTGTAATATCTTTAAAAACTGTATTTGCCTACTCTTTATTTGAGTACACCTTTTTAGGGTTCCGTAGTCTGGCAAGGAACCGTTATAGTTTCGCCATGTCCGTCTGTCTGCGGTTTAGCGTAGAGACTATTAGTACTAAAAAGCTGTAATTTGGCAGGGATATAATACGCCGACAAAACAGTGAAATAAAATCTTGAAAAAAAATGTTTTTATGGGTACCTCTCATACAAGTAAACTGGGGATGATTTTTTTTTCTCGTCTGTCCCATAGTGTGGTGTATCGTTGGATAGGCCGTTCAAAAACATTGTGGGTATGTGAGAACCATTTTTCGATTTAAGGATCCGTTGGTTAAATATTAAGTTTTAAAGTTAAAATTTTAGTTAGAGTGGAGCGTCCCCCCCTCCTCCTGCTGGCTAAACGGTTGTTTATAGAAATGTGAAAAAATTCACAGAAGTAGTATATATAATGAATTTAAAAGTAAAACTATCACAGCTAAGTAGGCTTTACAGGTTTACGAGTACAGGTCGCGCCAAGCTTTTGGCCCCCTATGATGTATGGGACCAGAAGTTTGGCGCGGTCTGTATTAGTAGACCAACTTTTTTCTTTTTATTTATTTATTTACTAATAACTAAACAATATTATGACAGGTTATATGTACTTATATGTACCGGGCAACTACGGAACCCTACATTGCGCGTGGCCTGACACGCACTTGGCCGGTTTTTAGCCAAGAGTTGATTTTGGATGATTATATTTCTTACGATTTCTTACGATATATATTTCTATATTTCTTACGATTCCTCAACAAAACTGAAGACACCGACCCTCAACGCCAGGTTCATTAAATTACTTAATAATATATGGGTTATATTATAACATCAAAATGATATTATACTGGCTGTAAATAGAGTGCTACCATTAAATGAAACCACATATTCTACTGATCATACTAAACCACTTTTCGCAAGAAACATACCCGCGCTAACCAATAGTTTGGGAAATATTTGAGTTTCAAACAAAAATGCGTGAACCTTAACGCAAAGACTTACGGGCGTTTTTCGAAACAGCGTCTTTCGTAAAACAAACAGCTGTGTCGACGCAGCGTTCTAAAATAGACCTTCTACCTACGAGATAAAGTCTTTAAGTTACAGTTGAATACCTTTATCTCTGAAAATTTGCGCGAGTTTTTTCTTCAGATAATTGTTCAGTATAATCAGTAGAGTTTTGGTTTTATTTTACGGTCTCAGTCCATTTACACTCTGTATTATGTAACATCATGATTTCTAGATTTAATTCAAATCTATCCATTGGTGTCGAACATAACAGCAAACTACGCTTTTTTCGAGTTAATAAAGCCGATTCTAAAGGCTTTAATTTTAGTTTTAGTGTTGTCAAAACTATTTTTTTTTCATTCTATTTCAATAGTTATTTTGTGTTTACAACAGAATCTATATAACTTTGGAAAAATTTAAATTTTGACAGCAATAAAACTAAAATTAAAGCCTTCAGAATCGGCTTTATTATAGTCTTAAATGGGTATTTAAGTAGTTAAAAACTAAAATAATGATGATGAGTAACCTCTAATTTAAAGAAATGATTACAGCAAGAAGATGAAGATTTCACCCATCAACAATTCAATCACCAGAAGCTACTCAACTGTTATTTGTAACAACTCAAAGTAAGCTGGTTAGCAATAAAAAACACTCATTGTAGCTCGTGTTCAGTCGTCATCATTACTAGCGCCAACTGCGATATATTGACTAATGACCCAAGGTATTATCTCTTTTATTCCTGGTACTTAAGAGTCATGCACTAATACTGGTTTTCCTTTTTGAGTATTCCTCTAATGACGTACTCGAAGTATAGGAAATCTACAGTAATAACACCAGCAGCGTCTCTATGTTGTGGAAAACTGTTAAGGCTTTCTCGCTTTTTTAGACTAGTTTTCTCCGCAATAATAGTTTCTGGTAGTTTTGTGCATGTCGCTAACGAAGTACATTTATTATTTTACGCTTCTACATAAAGATTATACTGATCGTTATAATAATTAGCTGTTGCTTGTTTCCGGAGGTTCTTTTAGTAGAGAGATTATCGCTCGTCTCTTTCTATTCTACTGATAACCTTTAGCTCTAGACAATTATTATGGTCTAAAAAAATCCATCGCTTAAGAGACCCTTAATGTTATCAAAGTGCATTAAAAGATAGAAGAATCAATTTAAAACAAATTCTCTTAGAAAAATTTACCACGAAGGGGACTTATTGGACTTTTCCAGTTTGTCTATACTGACTGAGATCTTCTAGAGTTTTCCGAATTCCAAATATTGACTTGATACACCAGTTGGTAATATACGTATGAAAGACTAGACTACTAGTCTTATTTGTATTAAATCTTCATCAGCCTTATCCACACCTTTAACTCCATCATCTGTATATGTATATCAGTTATACTATAGTTATAACTAGTGCTAAAGGAATAGTACTTCATTGATTTATTTCTTAAGCAAACCTCAAGGAAGTATACCTACAAATAATACTTTACCTTTGAAATTGCTGTTTTGTATGTAGAATTTGAATAAAACTCAGTTTTTAGTCCAAACGTTTTTCCATTTATTTTAGGAATGACAAATTCCAATTTTATAAAACAAATTGTATATGAATTAGACTAACATAAACCACAATTTAATTTTTGAAAAATTTCACCTGTTAAAAGTTATATTACGAATCTTATCATGAAATTAACAAATTGTCTTTGCAGACTTAAATTTAGTTATCAAACTGAAAATAAAAATAAAATTTAACACGGAGATATAAAACCTTGAAATCAACTTTCAAACAAAAAACAAATACTACAAATTATGAATTTGTTGGAAAATTTCGGTAACCTCATAAGTAAAGACCTATTATAATATACACGTTTTATACACTATATAGTATTTAAGATTATTGTAAGGATGAAGTAAGTTTATTTTATTGTTGATAGTTTAACAGCAATTTCTTTTTTATCACCAATATAAATCTACACTATTTCTTACCTTATTCACCCCATTTCAGTTTAAGCAAGTAATTATATTTCATTGACTTCAGTTGTAAGTTATAGTTCTTCTATATCATCAATAGCGAATATGGTTATTTCAACTTTGCTGAATTTACTTATATTTATAGACAGTTCATTCCCATTTGCCTTTCAACTCAAAAAATTATGTTTGTCCTTTATATTGAAAATAAAAATACTACTTATATTATTGTCTAGTCGGCCACTAGTAGTAGTTAAATTTTTACTTTTATTCTGACGCTATTTGAAACATAACGATTTTTGCGTATATCATGAATTCTGTTAAAACGACTAGTTCTGCGGGGTTCACTTCGCTCCGCTCTGCTTCCGAATTTTTTTACATAACAACCTAAAAGGTCACTCCCCTTCGCTTCCCTCATCGATGCACCTATCTTAGGCTGAGATTCAGAGTGCATTTTGAGTCCGAACTCAATCTTACAAACGTCACTCTAGTATGAGATCACGTCGCTTTTTGACGTTTGTAAGATTGAGTTCGAACTCAAAATGCACTCTGAATCTCAGCCTTCGTCTCTTATCGAATGACTTTCGCTTTCCTAACTCTGATAAAAAGTCAAAAAAGAAGTAAACTTCTGAATTGATTTGAACGCTAAAACCTGCCTTTTAAAATACTACCGGTGGTGGCCGACTCGATAATTATATTACTAACTTGACAAAGGAAATTATTTATTATTAAATGTAATAAAAAAACCTTATCCAATCCAAAATGGAAACTTTCTTGTCTACTTCAATCTTAGAAACCAGTAAATAAATATGTAAAAACCGGCCAAGTTCGTGTCGGGTCACGCGCAGTGTAGGGTTCTGTAGTTGCCCGGTACATTTTAAAAGTTGATCTACTAATACATTGTCGTTTAGAGGGGACTAAAAGTTTCGCGTGACCTGTACTCGTAGACCTGTAAAGCCTACTTAGCTGTGATAGTTTTCTTTTTAGATTCATATATACTTCTGTGAATTTTTTCACATCTCCATAAACAACCATTTAGCCGGCGGGGGGGGGACACTTGACTCTAACAAAAATTAGCACTTTAAAGCTTAATATTTCGCCCACGGATCCCTAAATCCAAAAATGGCTTTCACACGCCCACAATGTTTTTGAACGACCCATCTAACGATATCCACTATGGGATAGATGAGAAAAAAAAAATCATTCCCAATTTACGTGTATGGGATATACTTAAAAAAAAATATGATTTTATTATACCGTTTTGTCGGCATGATTAACTGTATACTCATGCCATATTACAGCTTTCTAGTACTAAAAGTTTCTGAGCTAAGCCGCGGTCAGACGGACATGGCGAAACTATAAGGGCTCCTTGTCGGACTACGGAACCCTAAAAATGACAGAAAACAAAAATTCAGATAATTATGATTCTTATTGTATTATATTAACGTAGAAATATATGTCTTTATCTAATGTGTTTTATATTTAGGTGACCCTATCTACAAAGAGCACCATTCAAAATTATACATTTTTCCATCGCTCTTCCAAATTCCCCAAAACGAGTCGACCAGCCAGGGTCAAGTTCAGGATTTGAAGCCACAAAATGCATTTGTATTCAGCACATTACTGCATATTTTATTCAAATGGCAGCGCGTTTGTTTACATACCGAGCAATGTAGTCGAATGAGTAACGTGGGCCACTTAGTGTAATTGCAGACATACTTGGTATGACAAGGTACCGAGCAATTTAGCGGAATGTTAAACGAGCTGCTTACAGAATAAATAGGTAACCTCGGATATCGCATTCTATCCATCTGCCTGGATCGTTCACTCCTGGACATAGGCTTTTCCAGGATTTTGCCACTCTTGGCGGTCTTCCTGGAAGAAATGCCCATACTCACATACGCTGAATAGGGAGGCTAAAAAGCGCGGTGCCGAAACCCTCGCAACAGTGACGCCCCTGCCCGTCACCAGTCTGTTTTATATAAGGGGCGGCAATTGGGGATGGATATGTCGTAGCCATATTTCATGATCTCGTCAAATATCATGAAATGTGTAGAAACCAAAGGGGTCGCCTCGCTCCGCTCCGCTTCGCTCGGTTCCCGGATTTATGTTTACAAAAAACCTAAGACGTTCCTCCTAGCTTCGCTTGTCGTCGCACCTATTTTTGACTTTTTTTGGACGTTTAAATTTCCTATTTCGTACTTTTCGATATGGTCGACTATTTCATGAAATGTTCTGGTCACGACAGATATACCGCCTTCAATCGGGATGGGCCACATGGTCGTGCCTGTTTGGGAGCTGTCTATGTCTTACCTAAGATTTCGCATTGCAAACCATTTCACATAATCGCTCAATGATTCACAGTTTTAAGATTAATTTCGTGTAATAGCTCGCACCGGGCGCATAAAAGGCTTCACTGCACTGTACTTTGTATTTGTTTTAAATAAATTTACATTATAATCATATCATCACGACAAAACCCTGAGGGGTTGAAGAGGTGTTTCCGAGTGCTTACTGTCACTAGAACATCAACATTTGTAACAGCCACTTTTCACCGTACTATCTTTTTGCCCGCGGCTCGACCCACGTTTATTAAATCTTTACCCTGTTTTCGGCTTGGGTGTTATTTGATCAACACCCCTTATACGATGATAATAAAGAAAACTTCATCCAAATCCGTTCAGTGATTTTTGATGTGTGAAATAGTAATTTTGGCTTCAGTACAATACTAATAAAAAGCAATACCATTTAAAATTAAAAACGTTTTTACTGCTTTATTATAAGTATATATAGTATCACATTCTTATGTTCATTTATTTATTTTGTACGGCCGAGACTTATGGTACGTCACCGCATACATAAGTTCAAAAGATGAAAGACAAATGAAACAAGTACCTCCAACTGATTATTAGAATTTGTCCGATTCAGGAATGTAATATTCCTTATCCGTAATGTATAGAGTAACATTACTTACAAATATTGCTGCATAAATAATGCATCTTGGTCTATTCGTTACGTACAACTTATTATTTTTTAGGGTTCTGCTGTCTGTCTGTATATCACGGGTCTCTAGCTTGCAGACGGAATAACTTACAGATTTGAAATTTGGGTATGTTATGTAAAATGTTTACCCAAAACCGAATATTGAATTAAATATTAAATTTAATAAATTTTCAGGGAGGATCCCATACATGAAAAAGGAGCCGAAAAATTTTTTTTTCTTCCCTTGTATATGGGGTGTCATTGTCTAGAACTCATTCTAGAGTACATACATCCATCCATCCATCAGCCCGTGTTCGACCACTGCTGGACATAGGCCTTTCCCAAATTTCGCCACTCATGTCGGTCCTCCGTTCTCCTCATTGAGCCGCCCCCCGCAACGTCCTTCAGGTTGTCGGTCCAGCGGGCATGAGGTCGGCCTAAACTACGCATTGCTGTACGTGGTCCCCATTCTAAAGCCTTTTGGCCCCAACGGCCATCATGTCGGCGACATATATGGCCTGCCTGTAGAGTACAAATATATATATTTTTTTATCTCAAAAGTCTTGTCAGTTTTAGACCATTTTTGTTACGGGGTTAGGAATTATTCCTTGTAATTACTTAAACAAAAAAGAATTGAGAAGCCGATTTTTAATATAGATTTGGGATTAGGTACCCGAATACTCAGCTAATTTAATTTTACAGTTTGGTTTCATACATTTTGTAGTTACTGATAAGTTTGTAATTTTTATTAAAATCATTCAAGTCTTCCAAAGAACCTTGAGATGTTCTGCTTTAGCATGATATGATGTGATTACCATCAAGCATCGAACTAAGTCTATTAATGTTACGGAACCCTCAGGGAGTAGTACTCGCGCCTTGACGGATTTATTATATTATGAGCTGATAGGTAGAAATATTTCAAGCGCCGCAGAAATTTTCACGTAAATATTTACGATGTACCTATCGTTACGTCAGTGTTGTAAGTCGCAGTAACGTAATTGTTCTGGAAATGATGAAAATAGATAAATGTGTCTAAAACCATTAAAAATATTCATCTTATACACATAGCACATCTTAATTACCTCCAAACTGTGGCCCACAAGTAGAAAAGACATAATCTTGCTAAGTTTCTTGCCCTTCTTCTTAGCAAAGCAAGACTAGTCAAGTGGGCAAAGTTAGATATAATATTAATTTATACAACGTATTTTATTTTTTTATAGCTTATAATCTTTTAACTTAATTACGTTTATTATTTATTCCTATATATTTATTTATTTATTCAGGTAAGCCTAACATTTTTTTTATTTTGTTTTCCGTGTTATATTTAGTTAAATTTATTTTTATTCTGACTCGTAATAAGTGTATAAATATAATGTTCGTATGTTTATTACATAAATAAATATATTACATATGTATTTATGAATAAACTCTTTAGAAATAAATGTACTCTTTGGAGTTCCACTCTCTGTATAACTCTGTAAAATTGTACTAAGTAAATTTAACTGTGTTTCAGCAGTACCAAAGTAAGATGTTGGTCAAAGAAATAATAGGGTCTCATAAACGATACCGTAAAGTAAAAACGCATGTTCAAAAAACCTAGTAATTATCGTTGGAATCACACGAGGCCCTTACCGCTACAGTGGCCCAAATTTTCCAGACGCAATTTTAAAATCGATTGTGTCTGGAAAAGATTCGCCTCGTTCGTGCTGCCCACCTCACATGGCGTAAGAATACCGGAATGTGCCAAAAGCAAGCCAGACAAGCCTCTGCCACGCTGCATGCGGTGCGCGGCAGCGACGAGCGTTTATGGTGAGTGGCTAAAATAATCGTACTGTCGCCACTCCCACGCGTACGTGGTGCTCTAGCTATAACAATCCAGTACGTTTGTTTAGACCGCTTGTCGTAGTCGCAGCGAAGCAGAGGCATGCGCGCGGCATGGCAACGGTTAGCGATCTAAAACAAACGTACCGGAGTGTTCTAAACGCTAGTACGCACCGGCGTTACGCTATGTCGCTCGCCGCTGCCGCGCGTCGCCCGCTCAGTCACCCACAATGTGGCATAGACACGCATCAATTTGTCAAGTGATCTCTCA
Source organism: Ypsolopha scabrella (assembly GCA_910592155.1). NCBI lineage: Eukaryota > Metazoa > Arthropoda > Insecta > Lepidoptera > Ypsolophidae > Ypsolopha > Ypsolopha scabrella. The sequence goes on along the minus strand of OU342968.1, from coordinate 6,557,122 downwards.
ATACTCCGTCGATTCACACAACTTTCACTGCCAAACATGTCATATTACTCATACATTAGCATGCCGACTATCCGCAATCGCTAAAATTACTTTCTTTTAAACATAAACGAGAAATCTCTTGATTCTTGATCTTTAACTTGTGACTCATAATAAATAAATCAGGTGGAATGTTTCTGTGAATGGATCGGTGAGTAAAACGGGATTGCTTAAAAATATTTACGACGTAGCTTGTTGGTGGGAAACAAAATGTCGTAGTTGTATGCACGAGAGTCAGGGACTAGGAGATATAGAGTTTATAGAGTATGCTTCTAAGATCACTTAGATGACTGCTGATGACGGCCTTATAGAAGAGGCCAAATATATAGAAAAGTCGGTTTTTATTTCATTTATATTTTAATACCAATATTTAAAGGAAATAAAAGGCTTCTAAGATCAGAAAATATAAGAGAAAAATTATAAGTAATTTTGGTATTTCTTTGTAAGGCGACTTTCGTTTATGAAAGTATATAGTGGTCAGTATATCAGAATAAGTGGTCAGTACCAAGGTTCGATGACCTTTTCTGTGAAATACACAAAATAAAACTTTGACATCAAATTGAGTCGAGGTTGTTCTTGAACATGAATAGAGGCACAAAAAATATTTTTCGTATTTCGCAAACATGGTAATTGAACCTCGGTCCTGACTACTCCTGACCACTTACCGAGTCTTCAGTGTTAATTTGGCTATATAAACTAAGGTCACCTTATATGTGTGGTAGCGATTTGAATAAAAATACTAAACGTATTTAGATTGGGTTTTCATCGTTGTATAGGTAAATGTCCCGAAATAACGTATGATAAATTATATGAGGCAGTTAGCGCTAAAGTGGTATATCTTTTCCAGACACAATTTAATTGATTTTCACTTGTGTCTGGAAAAGATAGGCCACTTTATGGCTGAAGCCTCATACACATTTAGGGAATATTTAAAAACAAGCTTTTGCCCGCGGCTCCGCCCGCGTGTTATTCGGTTTAACGACATGCTTTTTTCCGGGACAAGAAGTAGCCTATGTGTTAAGTTAGGGCATAAGCATTATCCATTCTAAATTTTATCCAAATCCGTCCAGCCGTTTCAGCGTGAAAGAGTAACAAACATACACACACCCTCTCACACACACACAAACTTTCGCATTTATAATATTAGTGTACCAGATGTCGGGCGTATACGTATATATTTTTATAGAGATTGACCTTAGTGACCATGTCGCCCTCGTAAGGATAGCACTATACCTACACCCACCTAACTTAAGGGGGTAGCTTTTTACCTCGGTACAAAATGCATATTTTGTTTTCCTTACTTTTGAATAAAAAGTATGCAATAAATGTGTTTATGTGAGATCCTCCGTTACTACCACCTTAAACATAATTTTTTGTACTACTTTCTAATTTACACAAAGCATTAGGCACATCTGAGCATGTGTAACCAAAAACAAGGGTATTACTCGTACATGATTCCACCACAAAGAGGTCTTAGTTAAAAAACGAAATTTTCCAAGCAAAGAGCTCATTTTGTTGCATGTTTATTTTAATTTAAAATCACAAGAATCATGAAAGAATATTATATTCGTACATTCATCATTCGCATATTGGTTTTATTAAACTTCCCGTGTGAATTGTGTATTAAGATGAATGATGCGTTACTAACTAATTGGGGTTTGTCTGTTAATATAACTTTACAAGTATGTAACAGCTTCCCATCACTCAATCATTCATCATCAGCATCATTAATAATATCAATATCATCATTTATACTAGTACATTCAAATTCTTGACGATTTATATTGAAGCACAAAATTACGATTCAATGCCCTTCTCAATTATGTTTCGATTACTATTTAAACGTGAAGTCTCATTAAAAAGTACATAAAATCGGACGGGATTCCTTCGAAAATTTATGTACCGGTCATCATATGATGCCAAAGCGCACTTTTTCGTGAAAAACCGTGTCAGCATTACGCGCATCACGTTAAATTATTTTCTGTTTCCGCTCCGCTTCACTCGGCTCGAAGTTTTAAGACTTCCATATTTGTTGTAATTGTATTTTTCGTGAAATATCTGCATGAATAAGCGGAATAATTTCGTACGATCGCGCAATGGGACTGTGTTTATGCCACAATTCAGGTTGTCACGAAAAATCGCCCTTTTGCGGAAAAGCAGTTTAATTAAACCATTACAAGGTGACATATCGATTGTCAGATCGTCAGCATCGAAAATGGTGCAGTGCACCGATGTTCCAAATAACCGATAGGTCGTCATATCGATGGTATAGTCTGTCAAAAAAGTGTTTGAATGAATATTGAACTTTAATGAACTTTATTGAACGTTTACGTTCAAGTAGGATAATTAAGGTTATATATTTATGATATAACAACGCGGGAAACTCGGTTTAACAGATTTTTGTACTTGTTTGTTTGGTGTAACCAGGCAAAAGAAAAATAGTTTCTTCAATATTCATTTCAACAATTTTTTGACAGGTTGTACAGCACATAAAATACCCAACATGCATGGTATATATGTATGTAGGTTGAATTTTGGCGTATAAACAAGAGAATATTGAAAATGGTGTTACGGAACGCAGCGAGTGAGGTGGACTCTTATTTCTGAACGCAGCAGCTGAAACTACGGTTTGACAGCTACCGGAACAAGGAGATATTGGGATAATAAAGTAAAAACGAGTGAGTTGGTTCTGAAATAACTACTATATTCCGATCTCAAGTCATTTAACACTGGATTTCACTCTTACTAAATTTGGTGAGTCTGAAAGAAAATATCTGACGACAATGGAATCTGGAGACTGAGGAAAAACTTTTTCTTGTTTGTTATCAAACAAATCTAGAAAATATGAATCTGGATTCTGCGCAACTAGTTCATCTCGGGCTTATAAGCACAAAAAGATTTTGCACCAAACTCATTTGTATAATACACTGATAAACGACATAGATTAATGAATAAAATAACGTCTCCAACACGTCTGGCCTCGCAGTTAAAGACCAAAATCTTTTATGTACTGAATACAAAACAAAATGGGCTTTATTGCAAAGAAGCAGAATCTATTGAGAAATCAGAATAGTTTTTTTAGGTTTGGATACACCTGCGGAACGTCAATAAAGGCATTGAACTTGACTTGCTAAAGTTCAAGTGATATACGAAGGTGTGTTTGCCCATATACTGTTTGGAAACTAATATCGGGCCCCTTCTTTGGTTGGACGAAATTTTCCTATTGGGTAAATAATAATGCGCATGGGACAGCGCTTAAAACTTCATTTTTTTAAGCTATTTTACGCAAATAAATAACTATTAAATATTATCCCATCCTACTAGTCCCACTAACATTATAAAAGTTTGGATGTATCGATGGATGGATGGATGGATGTTTGTTACTCTTTCACGCCGTAACTACTGAACCGATTGGGCTGAAATCTTGCATGAATGTAGTTCTAGACCTGGATACCTTTTTATCCCATAAATCAGTTCTCATGGGCTTTCCAATTTCTATAGAAAAGTGGTGTCACCCTTCACGCCTTGCTTACGAAACCAATTGGGCTGAAATTTTGCATTAATGTAGTTCTAGACCTTGAATAGGATATATGCTACTTTTTATACCATAAATCAGTTGCCATGGGATGAAAATGAGATTTCAAGTTTCTATAGAAAAGTGATTTGTCGCCGTACCTATTGAACCGATTGGGCTGAAACTTTGCACTAGATCTAGAATAAGACAAAAACTACTTTTTCCCTTTGCTCCCATGGACAAGCAGTAAAAGAAACATACAAAATGGGAAACAGAGGCGCATAACACACACATTTCAGCAGCTGTGTTTACTGTAGGTAACAGTTCGAAAAATATTGACTGATTTTATAGGAGTACACAAAAACTAATTCAACGCGGTATATAACTAAAAAAAGTGTTCGTTTATCTGTAATTTATTTGTCCGTAGATCTATTTAAAGTTAACACATTTCATGTACCTAGTATGTATTTATTGGTGGCGTCCGAAGGATGCTCAACGACGGTAAAAAGGTCTATACTTTTTTACCTACCTGTGTATTAACCGTTTCCAAGATTTCCAAGTCATTGTCTTCGTCAAAAGAACTCATTTCAAAAAGAACTTACGCATATGACAAAAATTCACTTTTGCACTCCCGCTTTCTACTTTGTTTTTGTTGTCGGGTCACGTAAGGCGACAAAGGCCTTTACGCCATACAGCCAAAATAATACATTCTGCACGCTCAGGTTTAATAATACGCACAGAATACGGTGAAATGCTCAGGTTTAAGCGGCCGTGATGGGCTAACAAACTGTCAAAATACTGTTAAAATACTCGTACAACTGTAGGTTTAAAGATAAATTTATATGTTAAAAAGATATTCATAAAATTGTTTTTCATTTTAACTATTCCGGTAAAACTATGTATTCACTCAATTATGGTTAGAGGACTCGGTCATAAATAAGGCACACCGAACGCGGCCATTTCCGAGAGAGTTTGTGAAAAGTCCATTATAAACCTCCACAACAATTTCGTCATTCGACGTACGTATACATTATTCACCGGTAGTAGCGAGGAGCGACGACATTGCCAAAAAACTTGACGTATGTGAACTGGCCGAGAATGGCCATGAATGTAAAATGATAGGTTACATGACTCGTGGATATGTTGCGTAGTTGGTTGAATCCCTATTAAACTATAAACATAGGAAAAGACAAGACAAATCCTATCTCTATGCATATACATGTGTGGATCATGCTTTTTATTGTACGAGTAAAAACTGCTACAAGCTACGCCGTAGCAGCAGTGAACGAAATTTTTGAAAAATCAGTAAATACAACAGTAACCAGTAAAAATACAACTAATAAAAAGTTATTCTGGAGATAAAATAAATAGGACAGATTTTTTTTGGTGTTCCTTACAAACGCAAGACATAGACAGTTCATAATTATATAAATTAATGACACTTACACATCAAACTTATAATAATATTAAAATTATTCATTATATTACAATAGTAATTATAATGACTAGGAGTTAAGTCAAGCCTTGAGTCAATTACTATGGGAGGTCAAAATGTTATTTTACATTGTTGGTTTCTTGGCCCCCCTCTCCCCATGAGAAAGCTATAGATACGCCAATTTCTTAATCCCATAACCAAACTGCCAAGAATTTCGTGCAAAAAAACAGAAATCGTAACACAGTTTTCAATTCGAAATGCACGAAATACTTTTACCTGATCGGAATACAAATTGAGGTCCTTACTAAGTGTATTTTGATAACCTGATATATAAGGTGACTTTGGTTGGTATGGCGAAATTTATACTGCACACTCGCTAAATGGTCAGGACAGCACCAAGGTTCAATTACACATTTCTGTGAAATAAGCAAAGAAAAATGAATTTTCTATACTAGTTGAGTCGAGGTTGTTCTTGAACGAATTACTGAAAACGAGTTAATGAACCTTGGACCCGACCACTTACCGAGTCTCCAGTATGTACTTGGCTATTTCAACCAAAGTAACATTATATAGAGATATTTTTGTATTTAGTAAAAATACAAACAATTATTCAATAGGCCTTCTATAATTTTGAGGTAAATAAGGAAAGTAGTCAAGTACCTTTAGAAGTTTTGTAAAAAATATGATGGGTGTTTTAAACCATAATTGTCACACGTATATGTAATTTATTGCTTTCAAACAAAAGAAATTGCGTATCTTATTTACAATTATGTACCTTCAATTGAACTTATCAATAAAGTGAACTAAATGAACGAAAATTTTAATTTCAAAATCATATATATAGCCAATTAAATAAAAAATATCTTCATTAAAATTTTCGGTCAATTTTAAGCCAAGTTAAATCATCTACGTAAGGTTTGATATATTCAAAAGTAAACTAGTGGAACCAGTTTTCTTTTTTATAATTAATATTCACTTTTGGCAATTTTACATCAATTAAATATATTTAATTACTGATGTCTTTGTGTAAGATCAAACTCTAGATCTCACTTTAAAAAGTGTTAGTTGATTTATTTGTGATTTCCTTATCTTTAATTAACGTGGTGACCCGAGGAGATGAGTAAGATGTTACTGGCCAAACTCTGTTTTAGGACAATTTAGTTTTACCTAAGCTAAACTAGTTCTTTGGAAATTTCAGAAGTGAGCCGGTAGGTTAGTTTACAAGTATTGTAGTTTTGGTTGGTATTTTTTTTGACAAACCATAAATCAGTTTGGCCATGGTAAAACTAGATTGTCCTAAAGTCAGGTTTGGTTGGTAACAATTCAGCTACTTCGCAAAAAAAACGCGAGAGAGTTTGCTAAAATCAAGTGATTGGCAAATCATAAAATTATTTATAAGTGGTGCTTTACCAAAAACCGTAAAACTGCTATAAAAACTACAAATACCGTTCCCTTTGTAACACTTTTAGCAAACTACCAGATAGTAAAAGCGTCTGCTAAGAACTACATTAAGGAATTTACCAGAAAATTATAGGCGTACAGCCAATCCCACCTTAAGAATATCATTATGAAATCTATACGACCATTGGGGCCTAGAACAGATGTAAGATCAACATGTAATTTGGGTAATAGAAGGCTCGAAATCTTGATATAACGACCTTGATATAGAAATAGATATAATACCTGGTTATTTTTAAATTATACGCGTCGTTCAACGAAGAGGTTTTTTTGCAACTACATAAGTATACTACCTATATACGTCCATCGACTTAGAAGATTATAAAGACCGTCTCAGCTATGAATAGTTGGAAAAAGACAGTATATTTATAAGAAAACTAAAAGATATTTTAGTGAATAAGATTTATTACACGGTCCAAGAATTTTTGCATGATCCCTCAATCTTGTGAACATCTTAAATACCTATGTTAATATTATAATGCTATGTAAGTATGTGCATCGAGCAATACTAAATGCAGTGCCCATCTAGGGTATCATGAAAGATCCTAAAGTTAAGTAGAATACCATAGGAACCAAAATGTACTACCTACATGATAGCAATTAATAAATTCTATACACATTCATTTAAATTTATTTTTACAACCTCTGTGGACTGTGACTTGCATTTCACAATCCATACTAGGAATGAACTCAGAACAGAACAGAACACCCCCTCGGAGATTCATGTCGTGACGATTTATATATATTATGAGACATTAAATTTAGCAGCCCAATTCTTACTGAAGACTCGGTAAGTAGTCAGTATTGGTAGTTGATGGTTTGATGGCCTTTTTTGAGAAATTCAAACAATATTATTTTTTTGTTCCCCTGCAAATTATTATTGATCCGTACTGATCCAAGCCTCCGTACCAAGCCTCCAGTACGATTTTGGCTCCATAAATAAATTTCACCTTGTATAGTAAATAGACTGAAAAATCATGCTCTCTTGATCAGACTGAAAAACGTTCCAAAAAAATCCGTTCATTCTGTATGGGCAAGTTAAATTTATGAAAAAGTGGTTAAATAAATCAGTAGAGTATGTGCTTCCATTTTTAGAGAGAAGTATATTTTTTTCAAGAGTTGTGAGCTATTTTCCAGTTTGGTGTCTATTCCCGAGGCGAAAAGAAACAAAAGTTCTTACATGTTAGAATTGCAAAGAACAATCATAAGTACAAATATGTTAATTGCTAAGGCATATATTATATTGTTAAGGCTTAATTGCAAGTCATGACTGTAAAGAAGACATAAAATCTAACGCGGGTCGTTAACATTAGTTACACTAACTCTTTAAACATTAACAACCAATCAAAGTTGCTGTGTGGTCCTAAATCAACGACATCAGAGTCGGTGTCAAAACGTTGCGCCACCTACATCAAAACGTTGCGCCACCTACATCAAAACGTTGCGCCACCTACATCAAAACGATCACAATCTTGATACCACTTGGTCTCGACGTGTTTACTTCATACGTCCACCCATCAGACTGCTACGTCCACTGCTAAACATAGGCCTCCTGGAAGAAGTGCCCATACTCACACATTCTGTGCAGGTGGGTTAGTGAGCGCGGTGCCGAAACCCTCGTACCAGTGACGCCGCTGCTCGTCACCAGTCTGTTTTATGTAAGGCCCGGCAATTGATGATGGAGATACCATCGTCAATCGGTCACAGGCAACGGTGGGCCACCTGATTGTGCCTGTTTGGAGCTGTCCTCTTACTCTCCCTCGAATAACTACGAGGGGTTTCGCAAGTAAGATGATGGCGCCAGCTCTCCCACCTTTTACTTCATACCGAATGTAAATAGATCTCTAAACGAAAACACATATTCTACTGTTGATACCTTACTGAACTACTTTACATAGGATCATTTTTACAGGAACATTTTCAGTTGCACGGGAAATGAAAACAGTATTTCTCCTACCCACACTAATTTTAAAAATTTATAAAAAATATTTGTGAATGTAAATGAACTTTTATGTTTATTTTCGCGGGTATGTGTCTTTAGGAAAGTTTTTTTAGTGATCAGTTGAGTTTATCTGTAGGTTTCATTAAAGATACAAGTCGCGCAACGAGTTATGCGCGGTCGGCGAAAGTGGTGGGGAACTAGCGCATGTGTTCACTCGCGCACAAAATTACTACGTGCTATAGAGAAAAAATGACTAGCGAAGTCAAGGTCACCGCTCATAAACCGTTGCGACATCTGGTAACTACATATATGAAAAACAGATTTTAACTATTCGTTTTATTTCTTACATCTAATTTTAACCAAACAACATCAATTTAGCTTTTATTTCCTTTTTAGTCTACGCTTTCTTCATGAATGTGACACAATTTCAGGTACATGAAAAATAATATAATTATCTACTATTGAATTGGATTCACTGAGACATATTTGAAACTACAAGATTTTCTAAAAAAATAATATCCGTATTCAAAATTATATCTACTTTCTATGAAAGAACGTAGTGTTATTTTATTGCCTACTCCGCTCCGTTCCTAGAAGCAATTCAGGAAACGCCCAAGCGCATATTTCACTAACACAGTTCACACCAGACTAGATAATTCACATGGATATCACTTTCGATGAAGGCGACACAGGAGCGGACAAGTGCCGAAGTATACCGACCGTTAGCATTCCAAGACTAGCGTCACCAGCATCTGCATATTCATCAGAATCCGAAGATAGGCGAATTTCTGGCGAAGATCACCGTTATGGTTGCGCAGGCGACGCACGTACGACAAGCCTAGTGCTTTTATTGTCTAGCTGAGTGCCAACTACGCTGAGGAGAGCTGGCAACTTTGTGTCTAAAGGTATTTCTGTCTAACAGTATTTCTTGTTTGAACGGCGATAGTTAAATGCCTATACAATTTAGCTGTTTTCTTGTGGTGAAGAGAAGATAACATATTTGTTGCAGGTTTTCTAGAAAACAAGTGATTAAAGCATGTTGCTGGTAACTTATCAGCTGATTAAAATATGAATATATTGAAAAGGTTCCATTTTAGAACCAATAAAATGTGGCAACATGCTGCTGATTGAAAAAATGGTATGTACCTACCATTGACTTCTCATAAAACAACAAGACACACAGTCTCTAAAAAAAAGTTTGTCAGAAAGTGTCCGAACGTGCGACGAGCAACGTAGCAAAAATATTCAACCAAATTAAGACGTTATGTCGTTAACATAAGATGCAATGTCAGTTGTACGAAATCGTCATTCGAATTTGGCACCCCATAGCGGTGACAAAATTCATCGGGGACACTTTTTGAGCGAGATTGTGAGTTTAGTTGTTTTATGAGAGGTCAATGGTGCCTACCCAAAACCACAAAAGAAGGTGCTTCAAACAACTTAACCAGGCGCAGTAAGTTAGTGAAGGAGCAGAGGGTAGCTATGGCCGAGGGGTAGTCAGTGGGTATACCACCAGCCAAATGGACTTGACCATAAATATGAACGTACCAAAAAAGTTAACTGTAAAGAGACATAATACCATGTGTAACAGTGGTGATTCTACATAGTTTGAAAGCACAGATAAAGAATCACCTGCGCTATAGCACAAAGTAACTAGCTCCTAGACTTGCCAGTTCTATTGTTTTAGCGACGTGCCAACTCGATGTTTTATTCATGGGAAAGTGCAGTAAATTAGAAGTGGATTTGAGTATCAATTTGGGCTGATCGTGCACCACGGCTTGACCTTGGCGAAGATGATTGAATATGCGCGATGCTGAAGAAGTTTAGAAGCGTGCCGCGGCCATTGTTATTCTATCTCGTAAGTCGGTACGCCGCCTCTGTGGTTATCTGATGTAAGCTTAGTAATCAGAGGTCATAACAAATTGAGCATTTCATAGATCATCAGCTTAAATTAAAGGGAAAAGTAAATGGGAAAAATAATAGGGTGTTCTGTGACGCAAAAAAATTACTAAGTAATATCCTCAGACTGCACATTTTTTGCGCCATATTATTTTTTCCATATACTTTTCCCGCTGTGTTGTAAAACAGCAATATAGGATGAAATTAAATCAACCGACCAAATTCATACTGAAGATTCGGTTAGTGATCAAGAACTAGGTTCAGTAATCCTTTTGGCCAATTTCGAAAAATTTTTTTTTTGCTCCCTTACTGTGTTTGGACTAGTATAAGTAAAATTCCTAGTGCAGGAGGCACTAAAGCGCAAAAAAAATTTTGTTTACAATTTTACCTAGAGGATCATTAAATCTTGTTCCTGGTGACTAACCGAGTCTACGGTATGAATTTGGTGGGTTGATTTAATTTCACCTAGTATAGTACACCGCGTCTATCTTCCATAGAGATAAAGTAGGACTTCTTTTGCTTTCAAAAGCAAGTGAAATTTCTGTCCCTTTCCAAATTCATTTGTAAACGTAATGAAACAGCGAAATACAAGCAAGATATGATCCGTGCCAACCTACTACAGTTTCTTTTTTATCCTGGAAAAATAGTAGTACATTCAAGGGATGACAAAAAAAATAACGCTGGGATATCCAAAATTACACAAAGGAATCAAAAATCTGAAATGGCTTCTTTTAAGTAATGGTAGTAAAATATAAATAAAATAAAAACAGAATTATCAATATATTTCGGCCTTTTCTATTCGACTGATGACGGCCTCATAGAAGAGGCCAAAATATATTGAAAATTCTGTTTTTATTTTATTTATATTTTACTACCAATATTTAAAGAAAATAAAAGGCTAAATGTAGCAATTATATCTTTAACTATATTCTTTTAAGTAAAGCATACGTAAACCCTACGGTGTATAACTCGACATGCACTCAAGCATCTTTGTAAAACAATTCACACTTACACAATAATCACACCCCTTTACCACACAAGCACCAATTACCACACCCCACATTGTATTTGCCTACTTCAGCAAGTACAACTAAAGAAAAGCCATACGTGACCTGATTACCTTCATTGGAAGGTACAAGGAGACTAACAACTTCTTTCTCCTAAAGAGCCATCATTAGAAGTTCGTAATTAGCCAATCACAATTGACCCGATCACAAACACACACACACACACACACACATACATACTTGACAATAGGCTCCCAAGCGTGTGGTCGGTTCACACGACTTTCACGACTCATTACATGGTAGTACAGGATGTCCAGCTGAAGACACGTAGTTCCTATTCAGATGGGATAGAAGTTACTTTGGCTTGGAAATTGTTGGTATGATGATTCTCTCGGACGGCGCCCGGCAGGTATTTTATGAACGCGATAAGACCTAGGGTTGTGAAGTTTCTGAGACAGGATTCAGAGCTTTTGTTTAAACTTAGTGTTCTGAAGTTTTAAATTTGACAAGACGAGACCAAAATTGAAAATAAAACTATACAACAAACATGACCTCATGTAATAACTAACATGATCTCATGTAATAACTTAGATGACCATATATAAAAAACACAATAATCTTTTTCATGTCACTACCAAAATTAACCAAACTTTACAATTAAATTATTGCTCAACTCCATAATTTTTAAAACTAACATTTAAGAACATACTACAATAAAAGATAAAGAAAACATTTTTCCTGAAAATTATAGCTCTAATGTTGGTCTACCGCGATTTGAATTTACATAATAATGAGGCATTGAGAGCAAGAAGGGTCTAAAATTTCCAGACACAGTTAAAAATCAACCGTGTCTGGTCTTGAAATTCTTGCTCTTAATACTTCTATCCACTTTTTCGTGATGGGTGAATTTGCAACATTTTTATGTAAGTCTAAGACCCGTACTATTGTTTATAACAGCAATATTGACAATTTAAAATTTACACTATATATCAAAAGTTGCTCAGTACAGTAGCTTGCTTCCAACTCGTTTGAACGGTAGCAGCGACTGTGTAATCCATTCATCATATCCTATTCTAGAAGCAGCCCTACTCTATGCCCCACACAGTACACCCAGATTGTTATTCTGTCAGGGTACATGCCAGTGTACATAATACCTCTTCGGTTCAACAGATCACGCTGTTTTGAATACGTAACTGTAAGGCCTATTACCGTCATAATAAGCTCCTCTACTTTACTGGCTAATGTTTTGCATATGTGGAAAGCTTTGGAAGCTTTCTTTAAAGAGAATTGGCCAAATAATGATAAAAATTATTTTGACTGAACGCAAATTGACAAAGTAAAAGTTTTTGTAGTAGTTGACAGTTGTCTACTAGAAAATGGTGCTAGAAAAAGCCTTGATCGTGGTTACCAGTTGTTGGTGTGGTTACCAGTGGTTGTCGGTTGCTAGAAAACATGATAATGTAAATTCATGTGTGACGATAACGATAATTGTCCTGGGAAACCTAGAAAATTCCATAAAATTCTGCTGCAGTTCTGTTCACAAGAAAATAGAAGTAAAATATTTTACCGGCTTAAAATCCTAGTTAAGTGCTTCAAGTAAAAGGATAATTTTCGAGACTGCAAGGCTAAGAAACGTAAACTTTAATAATTACCTGTGAAATCTTTCACGACGGACTGACAGCACTTGTTACTCTTAATTTTAAGCTCAAATACCACTAAAGGCTACTTGCAAGTTTAAATATTAGCTTTTTAATCGGCAAACACTACAAACTGTGTCAATTAAAAAACAAACAAAGGCTAAGCATTCAGTACGTCTAAGTAGCACTTGAGCCGTTAACCACCTCATTAAAAAGGTAATTGTATACACTTTAAGGCCCTCTTAAGCGACACAACTTTACGCCAAGTGATTTTTAAGGATGAAAAACCACCTTAGAATGCTCGCGCGCAACTCGTGAGTTGAAGAAAGAACTAAGCTTCTCATGAACTTTGTCAAGAAAAGTTACTCAGTATTGTGTTATTCGTGTTTATTGTAATTATCTAACGAGCAAAGTTTCTATCTTAATATTGTTTTTTATTTTTATGAGTATAAGAATAATATTAATAGGAATATCCATATTATTTTGATAATCGTTTAGTTTTTTTACAATTTAATATGTAAAAATACCCGATAACAAAAACATTGTTGACGCTTTTCAGTTTTGGACACTGGAGCTTTAGTTACACTGCAGTTAAGTAAGCATTAAACGAGTTTATATCAGTACAAGGAAAAGAAATAAACAAGGAAAGTGTACAAGAAAAATAACGATTAGTCTCCAAAACATTGAATTCAAATTTAAGTTCTAATATTTATTTATATCTCGTATATTTCTTTTACCTAAACAGGTTTTCCTGAGTACAGGAAATATACAATTTCTAGTCACTTTCAGTTAAGCTACACCCATGTTATTGGACTATAAATAAGATCTGCAAATGGGCAGATTGACGTGAGTGCCATCCTATAAGTAGCACCATTACAAACAACAAAGCACATCCCCGCAAGCCGTGACAGAAAACTGCAAGAACTCATTGAAATGTATTGCAAAGTAATTAAACTGTTATACCGTTATGTACAGTCCCCAACGTAAGTATCCTATACGGATACTTATAATTGGCGTTAGAAAGCCAAAGTGTTGTGTGTGATTAATTGACTGTTTCCTATTACTAAGGTGAGAATATTTTTTTGGCAACATTTCAACTTGCTCCTTTTTTGTCAAAAAGAAGTGTAAATTTTTTGCATAAATGTGACCATCATTTAATACTGCTTTTAAAAGAAATATTTTAATAACAATAATTTTGCGCCTTATGCATATAACGGTGTGCATTTTTTAATGTAACTGTACTATGTCTAGAGCCTGTTTTAAATTATCTTCATTAATTATTCAAATAGGTTGTTCTGGATATTCTGTCTTGTGTCATTTAGTAAATTTAATTGATTAAATTTAATAAAGTGTCTATAAACAATGTTATTTCCCTCATATTTTTTGTTTACTTCATTTTTGATTTAATTTGTTCAAGAACCGTCTTTTAACATGATACTTTTATTTTTATATGTATATCCTCCATCATTTTAACACATAATTACTTTCTAATATTTATGTTTTATCGTACCACGAAATTTATTATAAAACTGACTGAATCCCTAAATTTTTACTGGTACCGAATGCTACTTAATATCAAAATGGCGTTTGTTTCGTGTGATTTTTGCGCGATGAAGAACCTATACTTTTTCGTACATAAAACTGATTTATTTACCTTACAACTTTGCAACCTTTGAAGGGATAACGTAAAACTTTTGCAGCTAGATAGGTATCAGCCACTAAACAAAAATTAAACTCATGCAGGAAAAGCTGCGGGCAATAAAGGGACTAATAAATGGATGTCTTTTCTTAGGTAGCGTTCCAAATCACTTTTTCAAGATTAAAATATTGCTCACTCTCGGAGAAAAGTAGCTCGATGCTGGTTCCAAAACCTAAAAGTAGATGTTTTGGAACCAGCATCGAGCTACTTTTGTCTGACAGCGACCAATATTTTAATCTTGAAAAGTGATTTGGAACGCTACCTTAGTTAAGTTTTATTTCACGAATTAAAGTATTGTACTTTAAATCTTGTAACTGTAAGTTTCCAGTCATATCGCATCAACGAAGCTGCGATCAGGGCACATATCAGTGATATTTATCTTCCATTGTTCTTTTTAATGCAATCAGCCAACAAAAATTATAATAGCCTCCTCTGCTGTCGGTTCACATTGGAACTGCAACGGTTGCGTTTTTCCCCCGCGGTCCACTAGCCCCGTGCAATATGCCGGCTATGTGTGTTGCCGGACGTCGGACTAGCTCAAATGGAGCGTAGCAGCTACCCGACCAAATGTGGATGTCTTTCTTGCTGAGGTAGCCTTGTGATTGTGAGCCTACTTGGTAATAGTACTCTGTGTTTGTAACACATCGTGACTTTATCTATCATCCCTTAGCTTCTCAAAATCGGAAAAAAACCGTAAACTCATGAGCAAATAGAACTGTTTGGCACGTAGATGATAAATTTGAATAAACTTTTGCTGGAACCCAAGAAAAATTAAAGGAAGTCTGATGATATAATTCTAAAACATAAATATCATATAAAGAAGATTTCGTCCACACTGGCCAATCGTTCCATTGTCTGTAATATGACATAAACTTATAAGACATAAAGGGCGTTGAGAGAAAACAAAATTGAAAATGCAACTAATGAAAAAAAAAATAAATGTGCTGTTAATTTTTTGCATATCTACGACGTTCAAAAATATCATATTTTTTATAGGAAAACAAAAAATAATGTAAGAGAAACTATAGCATAGTTACTTCCCTTATAAGAAAAAAACTTCTTAGCTTAGCCCAAACAACTAGTCTATGTAAGTGGTGGTCTTCTACACTCGATGATCTCCGTAAACCGGTCGGGTTATACCGTTCGGCCTCGCCAAGGACGGCTCGTTTCGATTCTGCTTACTTAGCACACTTACACTGTTCTGCCCCTTATTCTGTATCGTAAAATCAGTTGCTAAACCAAGTGGCTATCGTCGAGAACGTACATATACGCTTATCTATGGATACGTTCGCACTTGAAATGACGTCACAATTCGTAAATACTTCAATACCCATTGAAGGATATTTTGGAAGTTAATTTTTTATCTGTTTTTGGTGAATAGCAACTATAGCTAGCAACCGAAACTGAGTTGCATAATAGCCCCGCTGTTCTGAGACACTTTTCTTTGTATAAACGGAGGTTTGATGGAATGAAGACTATCAGAAAATTTCGGGATCACGTAGCAAAGGATTTCATTTTACGATCTTATGAGTCGATAGCAGCTGTCCACTATAACCTATGTAAGAGGTTGTATAAAAGTAGAATCAGTCCAAAACAAGCCATGTCCCATGGTTTTTTTAAAGTATATGTTGTGTATAGTGTGTGTGAAAGTGGATAATGTGTGTGCACAAAATTATACACAAATATAAACATACCCAACAATTAAAAGTACAAGTGGAGTTTCCTCTCGGTCAACTCAACAGAATGAGAAAGCAACAGATTTCACCCTCATCTACATGCAGTTGTATTTTAGCTATGTCGCATATGCACTAGCAGACATAGTCTCAAGAAATAGAGAATAATAAGAGGTTGTAAGTGATTCCAAAGACGCTGAATCACGGTCGATGTGCTTTTGTTTTTAGATCGAGTGCCGTCATTATAGTGCAGTGAGAGCTGTCATTACTAGCAATATTTCATGTTATTGGAGTTAAAATGTATAGATTTCTTATTATGCTGTTGTTGGCATGATTTGCAAGTGGTTTTGATAAGAAATTTTTCATTCTTTCTGTGTTTATAATGCACAAAAACCAGAAAATTGCAAGTTGGACTCGCCTACAAATTTGTAAAAGTTTAAAAAAAACCTACAAAAAGATTTGGTCACCCGTACAATTATGACCGCGCATACCGTTGCTTAACCTCGATGATTTTTTCATGATTTCATTACAAATGAATAGTTTTAAGATTTTTATAGCACACCGTGCGTAAAATGACCACTTTACGCACGCTGCGCTTGCGTAAAGTCGGCATTTTCCGCACTTATGCTATAAAATATTGTACTATTTCCTATACTTGTAGTCTATTCTATAGAAATATGTTTATTTTTGACTTAAATGGTTTACAGTAATAAAAACAGAAATAGGTACTACTCTAGGTTTACATAAAATCTTGAATAAAAAGTATATGTTTACTAGCGGCCCCCAAGGTAGAAACAGCCCTAATCAGGTAGTCTAAGGCGGTATTACTTGCCAAATTTCATAGTTCTAGGTCAACGGAAAATACCCTATAAATTTTGATTCCCTTGAGAGTGTCGAAAACGAAATATATATATACGATCTTACCATAAAAGTTTAATATTTTCACAGTTTCAAAGGACTTGTAGACTTGAGTATATGGTTTTAATTTCAACTCGATACCTTCACGCGTTCCCGAGATAAAGAGCTTGACAGATAGATGGACAGACGGACAACAAAGTGATCTTAGGGTTCCGTTTTTTCCTTTTGAGGTACGGAGCCAAAAAATGAGCTTATTATCTAAATACTCATAAAAAATACTATAGGAATTACTTTCGTTAAAATTAGAGTGAGTTGACGCCATGATAATCATGAATGTTGAAAAAAACGGATAGGACTCACTGTTTTAACCGTGCAAGAAGGCACAGATCCAGGACTATGTCTGTCATCAGGACTCCTTTGGTAAATCTTTTTTTTAGATTACATTATAAGATAGAACTATCAATTAGAAAACAAGCCCACTGAGAGAAAAAAAATACTTACATTTACCAAAGCTAGGAAGAGCCATATAAATGACGTCCTCGTTATGTGTGATGTGATTCCTGACGCCATATCTGACCTGAAACCAAAAATATGACGTCAATATTCATCAAATGACATCACTGTAATACAATATAGGTATATTCGGGCGGAAAAAGTGTATGAAAATCAATTCTTAACGTGCTGAGTGGGTAGAAAAAATCGTTAACGTGCTGTTATTTTAAATTTAGTGCTGGTGACGTGTTATGTGTTTTTTTTTATTCTTCAGCTTATAAATACAACAATAATGGATATTAAATATTCCATGAAAGTTTCCAAGATACAATGATAAGTAATGAATCAGTCAGTCGAGTACACTTTTTCGTGAAAATGCGAATTATGACGTAAACAGTCACATTACGCGATCAAACGAAATGATTCCGCTTTTTGCTAAAAAGCAGATTTGATAGGAGACGAAGATATTTGAAGAAAAAGCATCATGAAAGTCTTTTCCTTAACTATTGTTATTCTAAGCCCTTCGTACAGAAGCTTTTTTAGTTTACTTTTCTAACAATTTTGATTTTTAACAATGGGTTAAATTGAGCTATAACTCAATTTGCCAATTAACTTACCTTTAATACACAATTAGTGTAGGCATAACGTATGGAATTGAAGATATCGTTAACATTCCGTGCTATAAAGTAACTGTAAACTGTAAACTTTGCCCAACTGCTGAATTAAAATTACAAGTTACAGGTCAAATATTTCTCTTCTCTTCATAACGACACGTAGGTAGTAAAAAAAAAGTTTTGGTACAGTTATCCCAAACTACCATAGACGACAGGAGTTTGAAAAAGTACATGTTAAAAAGAAGGCTTTTTCCAAGACAAAATGAATAAGCCCAAAACGTGATAGAGAAAAGTTTGCTGCATTGAAGAAAAAAAATGCAAAGTGAATTCTGTTTCTTCAGTTCAAAACAGTTGTCCGTCCAAACTAATAAAGTAAAAATTAACAATGATGACTGTTTTAAGCATATCCTAAAACATAATCAAAGCGTATTTACCTTTTGTTTTAATTTCTAATGAATTTTATTTTTTTAAAACAACACTATCCAATCTCTTCTTGATTTACCACACTACTCGGACAAGCACTTATTCAGATATGTTTATCTCTTGGTCCTGACCACTTAGCGAGTCTCCACTATGAATTTGGCTATACAAATGAAAGTCACCTTACTATATAAATGGAATACTCTTCATGACATAAATTCACGAGATGTTACCAGTATTTCCGAGTTTTTTTTTCATTATCACGTGAATGTTCCAAGGAAAGTTTGTTCAGTATTATCATTAGACCAGGTGGTAAAGATAGCAGTCCATAGCAGTACATACGTGGAATATAAAAACAGAAAAATCAGATTTCTCATCTATTAAAATTAACGACGCAAGGGAAAGGTTATACAAACTAATGTTGATAATGATTAATTAATTAATTAGCATACGGACGACCTTCAAATACGTAGAGATGATAAATTTACACTAAAATTGTAATTTCTAACCGGATACGCATATTCCACAGGAGTTTGACATTTACATAAGTGAAAATGACTAAATAATCTGTGAACCAGTTCTTATCGGTGCGGCGGCGGAGTGGTGGATATGTTTGCTTTCTCGCGCGAAAACGATTACTTCACTCATGGGCTCATGCATGGCCAATGCCATCAAGTTCATTACTATTTCCGATTATATTTTAATGATAATTATCGAACCATCGTCGTGCTGCTACGTGTCTTTTTGATTTACACGTAGTTTAGCAAAAACGTTCCAAACCACACGAAGCTAGTTTTGAGATATTGACTTTTGAAGTTTAGGTGATTCTATGATTTGGGATGGAATACTATAGCTATATCGTCGCACACATAACCGATAGCTTCGAATGTTTTTGATATATGAAAATTTGGCACCAGCTGATCGCTTTGGTATACATAACTCATTTTTGTCTGTCTTGTGGATTAGAACGTTTTTGCTTAACTACGTCCTTGTAAACATCTTTATTTTACCTCTGATTAGAGAATACATGGAAAAGCCATCTTCGTATGGCGCGCCTTTATGGATGGAAACTCTTTTTTGTAATTTGTCGTTATGTAATTATGTTTTTTGATCCAATTAAATGAAAGGATTGCCAATAAAATTCGAGAATTCTATTGTTTAAGGAAGAAATTTTATTCAATACAACAAATCGGGACAATAATCGAGAAATTAATGTATTTTTTATGACTAATAAATATCCTGGTACATTATGTTATGTATGATAGTGTCAACAAAATGCGTCGAATGTTTTGTCGTTTCTTTTTTTCGGTAAAGTTATTGAGTTTTATTGAAAGTGAAGTTGACAATGTGATTATCTTTCCATAAACGAGGTGTGAGATATTGATTATTCCAAAAACATAAAGTACTAGTTGTTAAGATTACAGGCATGAAAATGTATAATGGCCCTTAGATACGCTAAGATACGATAGATATTAGGTTTCTTTTCAAAATTGGAAACGCTATTTACACAGCTTATGCTATTTATTACCATATCAAAGACAATGGTGCTACTGTTTGTACCTTAAAGTTAAATAAAACAAAATACTTGTTGTTGGTTGGTTGAAGAAAACACTTGTACTGTTTCACAAAATTAGGTAATTAGATAATTTTGTGAAACAGTACAAGTGTTTTCTTCAACCATGATGATGTTTCTCCAAGTGTTGGCACTATTAATAATCGCAAGTATTAACTTTAAAATACTTGTCATAAAATGAATTGTACATGCTAGCAAAATCATGAAAATGGTAAATTTTATTATCCGATTACTTCAATAATATTTGAGCACAGTCATGTCAGCAGTCGCCTTATTAATTAGATTCCATTATAAAATTTGATTTGATTTGTAAAAAAATATAGATATATTTTGCCAAAAGGTGGATCCTTCGGGTCTCTAAAACTCTAAAACTTTATAACCTTGAGGGCCCATAATACCTCAATTCGCAGTCCTGCTCTAACGTTTCTGCTTTTTAACTGTCTTTCCTACTCTAATCAGGTGCCGCGCACGTAAAAACATCAGTTATTTTGAAATCGCGGCTACACTGATAGTTTTTTCATTTTTATGGAACAGTCTGCAGCTGCTTTATACTAATATCAGTTATATTATGCAGAATTTCAGATCTAATTTCAAGTATTCATTGAATACTTGGTTTATTGTACGGTTTGGAGGTAATTTTGTAATTTTTTCCATAGAGAAAATTTAATGGAATCAAGTTTTCACAACAGCATTGACATAGCATTAGTTCTCAACTTTATCATATATTAATTTCATATTATACACCCTTAAGTGGCAATTAACTATTGACGCGTATGTGGCACCATAAACCACAATTATTTTGTACATTTTATTCAAAAATATGAAAATGTTGTGCATTTGGGAACAAGTCTCAGAGTAACCACCTCAATCTGTAAGATGGATAAGCCCTGGGCGGCTATTCCGGCATTATTTCTCACTCGCAATATCAATCATTTAATATTTGTTTAAAGTTTGATAGATGCCAGGCGATGGAAATTAGAGTGACTAAACTACATAAAATAGAAGCTATAAGATATAAAGAATGCCCACTATAAGTTTTCAATCAAAATAATCAACACATACCTGTACAAAATCCCTTTTAAAGTCACCCGCAATCTGCCTTCGCAATTTTTACGCACGTGCCAGAATACCCGCCCTGAGGTGCAATTGTGTAAGACAATCGTATTCATTTGATACGATTTCAATTGTCAAACATCTATTGGGCTAAGAAAATTACTACTATTTAAATTACTATTTTAACCAACAAGTAGTCCCAAACGTGATGGGTGGTGAGCCCTATAGCCGTACTTCGGGCACAAATTCCGAAGCATGCAGACCGAGCACAAATTATGGACCTCTAGGTTATCAGGCTCTGCCACTCGATCATACACAGCGGTCAAAATGTGGTTATGATATGCTTAAAGCATGTTTTAGATTCCCCACACTGAAAAAAAAAATCTTCCAAAAATAGAAGCCACCTTTTGACTCAGAAGGAAAAATTCCATTCTATTATGATGGATTTTGGTGGGTAATTGTTGGAGGGAATATTAATGTAAAAGATTATTCCATCTTCGTGCAATCCTTCTAATAAATTACCTTTGGTAATCCAAGAAATCCTCCTATATTATGGCAGGAAATCTGCAGTTTTCCAAATTGGTGGGTTTAGGTTGGAGGGAAAAAGTTGAAGGGATAAACTCAGAAGAAAAGTCAGGATTATTTTTTGAGTGCAGTGATTTAAAGTTAAATATTTAAAGTAATAGGTGGTAGAGCTGGTGCCGGGCTCGACTGTGGAGGTACCACCATCTTACTCGCAAATCCTCCCGAAGTTATTCGGGGGAGAGTAAGAGAACAGGTCTTAGGCAAAACCAGGCGGCCCACCATTGCCTGGGACCGATGGATGGCCGTTTATCCATCCCCAATTGCCGAGCCTTATATAAAACAGACTGGTGACGGGCAGCGGCGTCACTGGTGCAAGGGTTTCGGCACCGCGCTCACCAACCCGCCTGCCCAGCACGTGTGAGTATGGGCATTTCTTCCAGGAGGACCGCCAAGAGTGGCAAAATCCTGGAAAGGCCTATGTCCAGCAGTGGACGAAACAGGCTGATGGATGGATGGACTTAAAGTAAGACACTTTTTTCTAATTTCTTTCAACTAGGTAGGGGCCAGAGGGCTACCCTACGACCTCCATCCAGAGTAACCCTTCTCCCAGAACATGTTTCTGCCATTCAATATAAAAAGATTACCCATTTCAGGGCGCTGTTTGTTTTTTTTTACTTTTTGGTTTGTATGTGATCTCGTTTTACCTCTATTCAATACTTGTTGATGGGTTCCTGATACTCGTTGATGGGTTCCTGAGTTGGAGCCAGGGTCCCCCCAGCTACTAATACTAGGTACGCTATGATATGATTTCCTTGTGCCAGTATTGCGACTGTTAATTTATTATTATAAAGGCTTTAATTTTAGTTTTAATGCTGTCAAAACTATACAGTTCTTTAGTGTTAATTAAAGAAGCTTTATTGCTTTGGAAAAACAATGGTTTTGACAGCACTAAAACTAAAATCAAATCTTTTAGAATCGAATATCAGGGTCCAAATTATAATTTTATACAAATGTATGCAAAAATCTGAGCATTTTGCAATGCAGCAGCGATAATCTTGATAGGATTATGTTTATATATGTAATTAAATTTAAATTCAATGTTTGTGCTACTATTTCATTTCAGAGAGGTACGTTTTACAAAAGTTTAGTAAGAGATAATTACTAAAAGATTAGTGCTGAAAGAAATTCATGGTGTTCAATTGGCAGGCAGAGCTCGACCGGACCGCCCTAAAAGGACGTATGCCGTATGCCGACCAAATTAACGATGACTAAGATAAGAGGGGCAACATTAAAGGTACCCACGGAATAGAAGAGCTTGTATGGATGTGGAATAAGTGAAAGAGGTGTGTTAGGATCGTAGCAGATGAAAATCTGTAGTCTCTATTTACTCCTCTGGGAGACAGGTGTGAGTATTTATGAGTATGATGTTAATTAAATAAGAAGTTTATATTCTTCAGTTTCTTAACGAAATCGTAAAAAATATTTCTATCGTCAAAAAACAACTCTCAGATAATAAAAATAAAAACAAATAATGTACAAAAACATACATTTTCAAGATATTACAGTATCTTAAAATAAAATAAACAGAATTTATCTGTAGATTCCAAAAACATCGCGAATTCGTTATTTCATGTAATTTCATTTCAAATCTGAACAATCGATCTTTAGTAAGCCATGTAAATAAAATACTCGTAGGGATGCTCTTTTCCTGTGTATTTGATCAAATACACAGAAAATCGTAAATAATTATTGGTTTATGTATTTTGACTACATAATCTTAAGTTTCATTTTTGGAAAGCATGTTTTGATAAATTTTCCTCGATCCATGTACAGAACTCAAACATATTTTGTTAGATAGAGGTCTTAAAAATACCTTAATTTTGGATTTTTGAAATTTTGCTATATTGTTTAGTTTCTTTTAATAAAAATAACAAACATACTTTTATCTCTTTCGCCCGAATCCACACCTCTCGTTCTGCGATTTTTTTCGCTCAGAGTGAAAGAGACATAAATAATATTCACATAGTCTCTTAAGTTCCTTAAAAACTTTAATTGGTAAATAAAACTTTTTATATTTCCCTAGGTCACGCACCATTTTTATCACTGGACAGTACACGGGGAATCACTTAAAGAATCCTTTAACAAGCAATAATTACAGGAAGTGAGTGGAGCGAGAGCATTTTAAGAACCAATAAAATCAGTTATTATCACCAATGTGATGTGAAAATAGAGACTTAGCTATTAGAAATGGACTAGTCAATAATATCTCAACATGGCCCCAATGAAGAAATTTCTTTGACCACGCGAGAAACTAGCATGTGCTCAGATCTGCGTAGGGTTACCATATGACAGGCGTTTGCTGCATCTTAGGTGCATTTGTGTAACACAATCGTATTCATTTGTTAGCCAAAAACGTACGATTTCAATTGTCAAACGGACTAATTTGTTTAGCTGAATTTAAAACCGTACGTTTAATAGTCAAATGAATACGATCGTCTTACATAATTGCACCTCTGATAGGCATTAATACGTTTCAGAGAGGCATGCGGCCATTATTGGACAGAGACAGGTATTTTCTTTGTATTCGTTGCTTCACCTGCTGCCCCACAATTTTCACTAGTTAATGCCATTATCAAAAATGTATCTACCAAACCAATTATTTTAACCCAAAAAAAATAATTAAAAGCCATTTCTTTTATGGACTTTTAACAACGTATTAGAAAATAATTGACGAATAAGAAATTGAATTGAATAAGAAATTGAATTAAATAAGAAATTGGCGACTTCAGAAAATAAATATAATTGTCACTAAATATAATACTCCCCCATAAAATACATAATTACATGAAAGTTCAAAAATATTGTCTAATTTGGAAGTAATTTTTCAAAAACATTTGGTATTTAGGCAGGCATCTCCCTCTTTTAAAATGGTCACCCTAGTTGTGTGCAGCAAAGTATTTATATTACACCCATTTCCTCTATATTTACTGTGTATTATGGGTTTTGTTGTAAGTAGTGGGTACCTATATCAAATAACACACTCGCAACTCGGATTTAGTAAACGGAATGCATTTGACCGGTTTGAGATGGGTCGCGAAATGAATATTGCAATGCACGTCCTCGTTTAAAGGTGCGAATGACATCGGCTTGTTATTTACTACACATTTAGATTATTTTGTTGCTTTTTAAAGCTGTTCCTGACAAACTGAATGTACTACCGAGGAAAAATCCGCAGACCTACTTTTCACCCGTATCATATTGGTGATAAGAGCGAAAAGCAAGCCTGCGGCAGTTTATTCAATGGTACATGTCATCGTAACAATCCAAAAGCTTTTTTTTATTTTAAAAAAGCTAGGTTTTTGTCAAGTTGTTTATTTATAAAGTACTAAAACCTAGTGTATTTTTACATTATTTCTGGGGTTGTTGTAATTTTTATACGTCTCAAATCTCACGGTGCCACAGATAAGTATAAAGTAAATAACCAGGTGGCGGATAGAAATAATCATGATTTGAAAGTGAACGCTAGGAAACTATAAAGTAGAGGAAATCAAATTATATGATCGTAACTAGTTCTGCTTCTTATCAATCTTATGGATATAAAGACATGAACTTACAAAGTTTATGAGTTAATTTCAGATAAAACGATGGACCGCCTCTGTGGAACAGTTTCGGCTTACTTATCCAAAGGTCTTCAGTTCAAATCTCGTAGAGGCAAAATTTTTTTAGATCTGTGCATACAAGATAGTAGTTGTTAACAATAATTTGGTCAAGGGTGAGTCGGACTCGTGCACAAAACGGATAAGGAACCCTAAATACATGATAAAAAACAACAATATAAACACTATAGCAACGTAAAGACGTCAAAAAAGCCGCTAATATGATAACGCCTGTCAAATAATACAGCATTCTTTGAGTACGGAACCCTAATTTTTATTATTTTTTCTTTAATTTATGTATAACAATTTAACCAAATTTGAAACTCGTATGTATATCTTTAAGATAGAGCTGAAACAAATAACCTTCATATTTTTACGGTTTCTTTGTTTGTTTTGTTTTTTATATCTTTCAAACTTGTATTATTTCTCGTGGTAGAGGCCATCGTACTGCATCTTTGAAAATTTCAACTGTCTATCTATTACGGCTGAAGCTGTAGGCCCCTGTGACAGACGGACGGACGGACAGACAGACAGAGACAAGGAGGCATAGTAATAGCATAGTTTAAAACACTGTGGTAATAGTGTTCAGTTTTGCACCCTTCGGGTACGGAACCCTAAAAAGGGACACATGTTTCTTGCCTGCCCAGGGTGTTGGTAAAATTCACAAGACGAGTCTTGGAAGCTGTCCTTTCGAACTCCTAACAACATAATAAAAATAAACGGTAAATATACGGTAAATAATAAAATACCTGACCCGGTGGAATATAATACATTATTCATGGGCTTAAGCTGGATATACCAGATAGGCACAAATACAAATATCACAAAGTTACCAAAAATGCCGGTAGACCACCAGCTGGGTTCAACGACATTGCTATAGTTTTTCGAAGGCAATATGCTAGACGGAAATATCTCTTTGATCAATATGCATATGCTGCTAATATTTCAATCCAATTGAAGAAAGCTTTCTTGTATGAAGACCAAGGCAACAAGTCCTATGTCGGTGAAACTGCAATATGATAAAGCAGAAAAATATCCAGTCTCATATTTTTTCAATAACTGAGATTAATCACCTGTTGGATAGTTTCTTAACTGTATATAAGGTGACTTTCGTTTATATAGCCAAATTCATACTGGAAATTCGGTAAGTGTTCAGGACCAAGTTCCAACGATCCTGTTTGCGAAATACGAAAAAATGTTTGTGGCTCCATACTTATTAAAGAACAACCTTGACTGAATTAGTAAAGGAAGTCTAGATTTTGTTTTGCGTATTTCACAAATGGGTAATTGAACCTTGGTCCTGACCTGACCACCGAGTGTTCAGTATGAATTTGGATACATAAACGAAAGTCACGTTATATGTCTGACACACTGAAATGGGGGCATCCATTAATTACCTGAGGCGTTTATAGCCCGGGCGGTAGCGTTGCATTTTAGGTAGTGATTTTACACCGATAGATTACCATCTTTTTCAATAGATCTGCTAGTCTAGCATAGCACACCATATCGAGCGCGATAGCGCTTGATGCATTGCTCTTTCTCACTCTGTTGATCTACCTAAAGAAGGACAGACAGTGTATATCGAGCTGTCAAAGCTCGATATGGTCTACTATGCTTGGTACCCTGGAATGACTAATAACAGAACCAAGCGTCAGCTGACGCATCCGCGGTGGGTGTAGGTGTGGGAGGTTGCAAAAGTGGTAAAAAAAGTAATAGTAGGTACGGTGACTGAAACTTTTCTCACAGATAGTTGACATTATACTGAGCTTAAAAAAAATAGTCAGCTGCATCATAGAGGGGGGATGATGCATTAGCTACTCGCATGAACTTGTAAAAAAACACGTAAAATAAAGTGATAGTACGGCGCATGAAATTTGACTAGGTGATTCTTTAAATAATGAAAAGTACAAAAACAACAATCAGCTGCATGGGTAGCGGTGGAAAGGCCGTCTATTAGGACTATTGGAGGGGAGGGGGTCAAGCCGATTCTCATCTCACCCAAAACAAAAACGCCGATACCTGCCGCACCAGTTACTCTAAAAATCGATATATGATTCGTGCCCCAAGAAAATATAATCACTGGATGAGTGACATTGATATTTTCTCGGAAAGCTTGGGTTCTTATATGAATAAGGTTTCATTTGTTTAGACAAATAAATAATACACTTCGTATGTATTATCTCATAATCAAGATTGTGTTTTTTGTCTAATTGATTAATTAGGCACTCTACCTGTTATTATCATCTAATTGTAATGTAATGAGCTATTGTATGTTTGTTTCTTTTTTATGGTTCTTTAGATTTGTTTGTGTTTATATTGATGTACTTTATCTGTGTTGTAACTGTTTGATAACCTGAATAAATAAATAAAATTCTCTTGGGGTAGAGGGGGAGTCCTGGCATGTATTTTTTTAATTTTTATATTTTTTTTCGCAAGAAACAGTGTAAAATTGCAAGAAAACTGGGTTGAATTGAGCAAAACGTGTTTTTCTATTAAAATATTACTAAATTTTCGCGGTTATGCGAACGCCACAAAGTAGTCTTGAATATAAATAATTAAACATTTTTTAAATATGAATCCAACGCAATGAAGTTTAGATAAACGTATTTACACTGAAAATACGCATTTTGAACAATTTTACGTGAGATTAGAGGGAAGGGGGAGGGGCCAAATCTCACGATATCTCACTAGGGGGGGAGCTGGGTCCCTAAGTTTACCGTAGGAGATTAGTTGACTGACTATTTTCCAATAGACATGTTTGCGTGAGTCCTAACAGTAGTATCACACTAATATCATAAATGCGAAAGTTTGTGCGTGTGTGTGTATGTTTGTTACTCTTTCACGCTGAAACGGCTGAACAGATTTGGATGAAATTTAGAATGGATATAGCTTATACCCTAACTTAACACATAGGCTACTTTTTATCCCGGAAAAAATCATGTCGTCAAACCGAATAACACGTGGGCGGAGCCGCGGGCAAAAGCTAGTTAAGAATATTTGTAATTTAGATCCTGAAAATGTCAGCCAAATGCCAATAATATTATGTATAAGCATCCGAAGCAGAATTAAGTAAAAATTCAGAAAGTCGCGTTCGTTCGTGCGAGCAAGACAACCGTTTTTATGTAAAACGAAAGTATGTGATTATGTATGTTCGAGCGTCGCGGTGTCGCGTGCGTACGCGCAGACGATTCTCTATGTAAAGACGATATAGAACACGACTACACAATCTATCTACAAAAGTGAAAAGAAATTCCTAAACAAGAAGTCTCGAGGTTTACTCATCATGTGAATCAAGAAAAACTGTCTGACACAGCGATCGACCAATATCGACGTTATCAATTGACTATGTTGATATTTTGTTCTAGGTGTGGTTTTTTTACTTCCGCTATACATATAAGTATGTGGGTAGAATGAATATGAAGTTCAACTTAATGTTGCATATCAACTGTAAGGTGGTAACAGGAGGATCTTAATATTGTTTTCCTTACTTTTGAATAAAAAGTATTAAATGCAATATGCTTTTTATTTGTATTCGCGAAAATTGCTTAATGTTTTTACAAGAAAATTATGTCATATTATGCATACAATTTTGATTGCATTACATTAACAATTTTTAAAGCATGCTTAAGGCCTTACCCCTGGTGCACGATAATCTTACTGAGCGATTTTGAACTTCACTATGTTGTCAGAAAGTCTACATTAGAACGCTCGCTTCGCGCGCTGGCGGCACGCAAAATCAGTGAATTTTAGAGGTTTTTCTGCATTTTACGAAAAAGTATTTGATGTAGGAGTTTTTCCACCTAACGTTGGAAAATAAACCATGTTTTCTTGTTATGGCATTAATTTCAGACATAAAACTCAAGCCGTTTAGACATTAAACGAAATAATAACTTAAAAAGGCATCATTTTCAAAAATAAAATCGATTGAGCGAAATGTCTCCAGTTAGGTTTTATTTCCGACTTGACAACGGAAAAACAAAGGTCTGAAAAAACACATGTCCAAGTTTTACATTGATCAGATAAGTAGTTGACTCAGCATATTAAAACAAAAACCGTTGAAAGACCCAATACAAGCCCTTAAAGTTATGTTTGTAATGCAATCAAAACCTAATGCATAAAATGACATCATTTTCTTGTGAAAACACAATTATTACGACGCCATTTTCGCGAATAAACATAAAACATATTTATTGCATACCTGTTATCCAAAAGTATTGAAAACAATTTTATGTTGTGAATTTTGCACCGAGATCCTCTGTTACCACCTTAAATTTCCCCAAATATGTTTGAGATAAGTTAATGAATGGTTTCTTTCTACTCACCCTTTGATATCGTAGTTTTAAACATAAAATACTTGCGTGTTTATGTTTTATGATTAGTAATTACTAGAAATTAAGAATAGAAATACGTTAACTGTATACCGGGTGTAAAAGCAAAGGCAAGAATCCTTTAAGGATGTGTTAGTACGATCGGTAAAGATATTATTTTAAATACTGGGATCTCTAAATAAAGTATCAGGACCTCATAATAAGACATATTTCTTTACTCAAAATACAATAATCGCGTGGACACCCTCACTGGTCGCGGCCACACGGGTGAGGGGTGCGGGTTGCGGGGTGCAATTAGGTGTGTGGGGAGGCCAGTGAGCTGCGTAGCCATAGCTTACAAAAATGATGGAATTTTTGGTGAAAATTCAAGGTATATATATTTTTTTTCTCGTAATGACATCAGAATCGTGTATACTTTCATACCCTAAAGGGATTCTTGACTTTGCATTTACACCCATAAAACTACTTTAACGTTTTATAACGAATCATAGGAAAATCATGTAGGTACATCGTGTAGAATCTACACTGTAGATCATTATCAACTTTGTTTTTCACTTCCCAGTACAAAGTTCAAGTTCAATAAGCCGACCAAATTTCTGGAAAGTGGTCTATTAGGGATACTTTATTAAATTATATTATCTGTTAATTTTTTTCACTTTGAATTATAGGACCTATAAGTGTTACACTTTCAAGCATGAAACTATTGTCCAAGAAAATTATAATTAGAAAACTGCTGCAGCCGAAGATTAGTGGAGAACTATTGTATTTCTTCACTAGCGAAGCGCCCCAGCTGCACAGGTAGCACCAAGTATATAAATATCTCGGTACTTCGAAAGAACGCGCTTGACCTTTCCCGCGGGATGAGCTATGTGGACCAATTAAAGGAAAAGGCTGGAGACGTGTCACGCCAAAAACTAAAGGAAAAGGCAATGAATAAAACTCAATGGAGACAGCTACACCGACACAAGAGCTTTGCTCTTAAATATACTACAACAAACAAGTATTCAGCCTTAAGGTGGTAACGGAGGACCTCGGTGCAAAATGCACATCATAATATTGTTTTCCTTACTTTTGAATAAAAAGTTTGCAATAAATGCGTTTTATAGCAATTCGCGCAAACTGCTTGTTAATAGTTAGGTGATCACCATTGACCTCTCATAAAACAACTAGACTCACAATCTCGCTCAAAAAGTGTCCGCGATGAATTTTGTCACCGCTATGGGGTGACAAATTTGAATGACGTTTTCGTACAACTGACATTGCATCTTATGTTAACGGCATAACGTCTTAATTTGGTTGAAGATTTTTGCTACTATGCTCGTTGCACGTTCGGACACTTTCTGACGAACTTTTCTTAGAGACTGTGTGTCTTGTTATTTATGAGAGGTCAATGGTGATTACATGTTAATTATTAAATTTTATGCGTTACATTTTAGCTGCATTACATTACAACTTTAACACGCTTTTAAGTTTGTTAATGTAATGCAAACAAAATGTAATACACTAAAGAAGATTTTTTGTGAAGTCTTTATTATTAATAAACTATTCTCGCAAGTTGCTTCAAAACACATTTATTGCCTACTTTTTATTCAAAAGCAAGGAAAACAATATTACGATGTGCATTTTGTACTGAGGTAAAAAGTTACCCCCTTAACCTGTTTACTCGTACATTGTAAAAGCTTAACACAAAATTTTCTTTTTATAGTGCATTGTAATTTAGAAACCTAACTGTTATTAACTCTTCGATTTCCGGATAATTTCACTCAAAACCTATAATATTGAAAACTGCCAGAATTTTTATTTATAAAACCGAATACAGTTTAGAGTTCGATGAATAAAGTTTATCAAAAGCGGTCCAATTTCAAACTCGTCCTCTCGTTATTCGAATGGCCAAGAGCTTTTAACAGCCGCCCAAAAACACCAAAATGGAGTTACGCAGGCAGTATTTATACAAACAAACGATATAAATGGCGCGATATAAATCAAATGCATATTTGGTCGCAGTTATGCAAAATGCTCGAGATCCACTTTCAGAGCATCAATTTCCCTTTTAGAGCATCAATACACAACAAACAAATCATGTAGTGGACATGTCGCAGTAAAGTAGTTAAATCAGAGAGTTAGTTGAATCTCTAGAGAGTTAATTAAAGATCGACATTCAATCAAGTCGCTAGCATTTTGATTCAAATAAAGCAGCGTCGAAAACGTTTAACTATCTGTCTGACCGAAAGCCAGCGTGTTGATTGATTAATAATGTAAAACAAGATGATGGCTCTGAGTTGTTTCATAATGTTCAAACCTGACCTAACGTACTGTTTTTAAATACATTTTGACCTATCCATTATGCACCTATTTAGTATCCTACTCGGGGACGCCTCGCTCCGCTCCGCTTCGCTCGGCTCTGAGTTGTTTCATAATGTTCAAACCTAACCTAACCTAGTGTTTTTAAATACATTTCGACCTATCCATTATGCGACTATTTAGTATCCTACTCGGGGACGCCTCACAAAGGTCACCCTACCAAAGTTGAAATGCGCCTAGGAACGTTTAGGAAACTCGTTAAACGTTTCGTTCACTCACTTGTCTGACGGAACTTTAGCGACTTGATTGAATGTCGATCTTTAATTAACTCTCTAGAGATTCAACTAACTCTCTGATTTAACTACTTTACTGCGACAGACACATTTCAAAGATTAACGACAGGGTCCTCGTACTGCCGATCGGTGTCCAGGCTAGATCTTTAACATAATACGAGTCAAAAAGATGTTGATATACAATTTTATGGTTTGCATGGTCAATTTAGCTTTGTTTATTATTAAGTCTTACTACGAGTTCTTCAATAAAGTTACATTAATTATTAAAATAAACCAAAAATTACAATTGTATCTTAAACTCATTTTCAGATTTTTATGAGATGTGCCTGTATGTAACGATGGTGGCGATTTGTTCCCCGATTGCGTTGTTTTTTCGTATACGATACGCATCAAATTATGGCTCGCAACTTCATAAGCATATGATTGTTTTGCCCGCGGCTTCCCAAAGGTTGCCTATGCCTGATATTAAAGTCTATATTCAAGACTATTTCCGAAAATTACTTTCGTCCTGATTAAATTCATTTGGAATTGTCCTGTCCACTGACCACCAACAACCGATCGGGTGAACAAAATTATTTAAACTTTTGTTTGCTCAACCAGTTTAGCATTTTCAAGGGTTTTTATATATTAATATGAAATAATTTAGTAGCAATAATTATTTTTTATCAATATTTATAAACCGGGTATAGCGTTTTTTTTTAATTTTTTAATTTGATAACCCGTTTCTCTGTTGTTTTACGTTATAGACTAAATTTCAAGACCTCTATAGTTTAATACAGGTATTTACAAAGTCACTATCTGGCTGAAAAGTAAAATTTTGGCATAGGTACAACTTAAGGCAAGAAAACAACTTTGTATGTAAATATGTGCAGCTTGATATCTTAAAAAAAAACAATATTCAAAATTATGGCAAAATGATAGAGGTCTTATACTTTGGTGTATAATTGTCGCCAAAGTTGTTTTCTTACCAATTATATTTTTTGCTTTTTATTCTTAATATATGTAAAATAAATTCAAAATAACAATATCTTTACGAATTGAAATTCCAAAAGTCAAGTCGAATTCCATGTGCTTGAAAGTACTGAATAAGACGTAAAACAAAAAGCCAAGTGTGAGTCGGACTTACGCACAAAGGGTACCGTACCGTACCACCGTCCACCACACAATAACACCAATTGTCACAGCAACATCAAGACGACAAAAAAGAAGGCGCGAAAATGGTAGCGCCAGACAAACAATTCGACACCCACCAAGGCAATTTTCATTATTTTGAGTTTGTACTATATAATCTGACCAAAATTTAAAACTTGTATGGTATGTACAATCTTTAAGATAGAGCTGAAACAAATAACGTAAACATGTTATATTTTAGTTTTTTGTATGGGAACCTCCTTTGAGTTAATTTTATTTATATTTTTATGTTTTGCCCTGATAGAAGCCATAGTTACACGTATTCTGTTGAAATTTCAACTGGCTACCTATTATGGCTGAAGCTATAGACCCCTGTGACGGTCGGATAAACGGACAGCGGAGGCTTAGTAATATGGCACCCACGGGTACGGAACCCTAAAAAATTTAGTAATGCAATGGTTGACGAAAATGGTTGAAAAAATGTGTTGCATAATGACCAGATCAGAGTGTCAAGCGTAAGTCGTACGCAATATAAGGGTTCTGTAAATACAGATATGATGTAATTTTGAATATGCTTTATTTAACACCACATATGATTTTCGTTTTGTCTATCCAGTGATTCTTTAGTTAAGTCGGTTACTACCTATAAGCCTTCGCTATAATTGGTTCCAATTTTATGTTGAACCCCAAAAAGCCGAGATAAATACGCTCCAAAATAAAACCACTCAGCAAACCCGAAATATCCACTAATTTACGGAACCGCACGTAAAAAAAATCCCTTATGCACTTAACAGATTTTTTCATCTCTTTCTCGAATTATTATCTTGGGTATGTAGGTCGGCTTCATCAATCAACTTTACGCAGTTCGTTTACGTTATGTATGTACTTACATTAAGGCTATATGGTTCCCAAAATATAAAATTTGTCATAGGTATAACCCGAAGCGAAAGGAATTGAAAATGGCGGCATGTGCTTGTATTTTTATTGCACTATGTCAGTGTACAGTCAGCATAAAAAGAGAACAACGAACTTTATTTAATTTTTATAAATAAGAAACATATACTGGATAGAAACTTACCATAAAAAGTTATTTCCTTGGTAGTTTTTATCAAGTAACATTTTTGGTTTTTATATATATCTATATGTTACGGGTAAGGCCCGAAGTCGTGTTAAGTCCGAAAAAAGTCAAAAATAGGTGCGACAACGAGCGAAGCGAGGAGGAGCGTGTAAGCATTAGGCGCCGAACGAAGCGGAGATGCCGATGGATGGCGGTATATCCATCCCCAATTGCTGGGCCTTATAAAAAAATGCCCAGCAAATTTATAAAAAAATATGTTCCCTAAATTCTTAATTCGACAAAAGGAGAGGGGTTAACCAATGTAATTCAAATTCAAAAAGTTTATTTTGTAAAATAGATACATATAGTATACTTTTTAAATGTCAAAATTTATTATTTATCTTTATAAAACAATAGAATATGATTTAATAGTAGTTTATGAAACTGGTACCTAAAAATGTTATTAAAACACGAGTGTCAGTTTAAAAAACGAGTTGTAGGCGAGATTTTTAATAATACACGAGTGTTTTAATACCTAGTTATGTATAGTTTCATACACTACTTTATCTAAACTCATGCCTACTAACCTGTTTTCATAATTTTTGTAAATTTGTCGTTATCCATTTTTTTTTTATTCTTGTAAAAGCTTGTTCTAAAAGTGTTTGTAATTTCCGTCGTTATTTCCAGAATGTCAGGTGGAGTCAAATATCATCAACATCTCTGCTGTCAGTAATTTTAGCGCAAAATAATTCTTTTGACCCATAAAACCACAGTAAGTAATAAATAAATTTCCTCGATAACTATGGCGCAACAAACAGTTCATCCATTGACAGACCGAGTCCAACGCGCCGTAAGCCATAGACGACAATACCTGGCCAAAAATAAAGTTGGAACTGTAACCTCGTTACTGTTTTGTACTTATTGGAGAATATTATTATATAAAAACCTCATTGGTATTTGATATTAAACCTCAGACATGGCTGTATGGGCTAAGTTCCCTTTGTCTTCCTAAACTACGAGCCAACGAGAGATGGCACCTATGACGTTTGAATGCCTACCAAGTTTCATAATTGTTCAGTGTCACTAAAATAATCTAATACTTCATTGTTGCTGGCAGCGAAAAGTGACGTACTACTCGTTTCGATCATCCTTTTTCGATTTCATAAAGACTTTATAGCAAATGTTTATGTTTTTATCAAATCTCAAGGGATCATGAGGAATGTTAGTGGCTGAATTGTAATCAATAAATAACGGGTTCTATTCTCCTTAATCGTACGGCTCCGTCTGTTTACAAACTATATCTTTTTATGATTAAAAAATTGTAAACCAGTTTTCTAGATTTTATGGCTGCTTTGTTAATGTAAGCAAATGCACATTTGCCATTTGTACCTATTGTTATGATGCATGTTATGAAGTGTCAAATATATCGATATTTTATTTACTCAAGTCGCTAGTCGCACTTGATTTTTATTTTTGCCGAAATTAAAATGCACCCCATCACTAAACGCAGCTGTCATAGGTGCCATCACTCGTTGGCTCTTCTATAGTTAGTATCACATGAACTGTAATCTCAGCAAAAGTTATTTTATAGCATTTTGTTGTTCGGAGACCTATACTATTTTTTTTGTGTTTTGGAGACGTTCATGAAGAATATTTTTCATGATATCAGTAGTTTTGAGTTCGTAATGAGGATTTTACGATATGAGGTTAGATAAAAAAATAACAATACGGGAAACATATTTTAAAAATATTTGGTTGTGCTAAAACACTATATATACCTGCATAAAATAAAGAAAAATAGGAACAAAAATATTATATATACCTATACATAATGCAATGAACAAAAAAGTTGATAAATAAACCAATAATAAATAAAATGCCTAACCATCCGCCCATTCGATTAGTCTTGCTAAGAAGAAGGGCAAGAAACTAAGCAAGATTATGTCTTTTATGGTTATGCGTTTAAATGACGTTATAAAAGTAATTTAATAAATAAATAATCACAAGCCTAAGTTTATTATTTATTTTATCCAAAACCTCCATCAATGGATGCGGCCAATAAGAACTGCCATGATAACCTAAACGAAAAGGCTTTCCTTCCTGCATAACGTATTAATTATAATCATTAAATAAATAAATAATGTAATTTCCCTTGTTCGGTTGTTAGTTGAGATGTTGTACTGTACATTCCATTTATTACAGCAATATTTCATGTTATTAGTTAAAGGCTCAGCAGGTGATTAATACCTTTACAGCCTCGGTTGAGTTCGATCTCTTTTCTTTTTGTCGGTTAAAACGTAGCTTAAGCACGAACTTGGTACCCGG
The DNA here is from genome assembly GCA_910592155.1 of Ypsolopha scabrella. Classification (NCBI taxonomy): domain Eukaryota; kingdom Metazoa; phylum Arthropoda; class Insecta; order Lepidoptera; family Ypsolophidae; genus Ypsolopha; species Ypsolopha scabrella. Next base: position 6,520,196 of record OU342968.1, on the reverse strand, counting down.
TTGTTGTGTGGTTTCTAGTAAATTAGTTATACAAGAATAAGACCACCTAATTGGTTTTTATTTAGGTCTTTCAGCCCACACTGAGGGTTAAGGTGCGGTGGGAATCTAATATATTACACGAGGAAATAATGGTGAAAGATTTAATTTTAACGTTTTTTTGCAGTTATGACTGACGCACGGAAGGTGTTGCCAACAACGAAAGTTCATATTGTCGTGTTTCTCTTAGACCATATAACACGGGACTAGGCATGCGCACTTATCCCCCTCTGCCCAAGTACATGAACAATTTGTTCATGTAAGTTTGCTTGTGTGCGCGTTTCTTGTTTGTGTTGAACCTTCTGATTTAGTCCATCATCCATCCATCAGCCCGTATTCGTCCACTGCAGGACATAGGCATCGCACTATTCAATAAGAATTAAACCGACAATGTATGTGGTTTAGAATTTGAAATATTATGATACATTTCAAGTGTGAATTACAATTATGTACCATTAGAATAAATACTGCTTTAAAAGGTGAATTAAGAGGTATGTTTTACGCACTAAAGTATGTTTTATGGTTTATTTAAACAATGGCTGCTTAAAAGGACCTAATTTAAAAAAAAACCTTTTTCTTTTTCAAAATTTTCATGATGTTGTTAGTTGAAATTACTTGAAACATACTTAGGTACTGTATCTATTTACCTTGTCTTACTGTTTTTAAGTAATTAATTGTAGTAGGTATTTAGCGTTTAATATTGTTTTTTTTTGTTTTTATATTATAGCAAGCTGTACGTGCGCGTTTTTGGGTTGCAGTCTAGCTCCTAATTTTTGTATATTTATACTGTCTTAATCCTGATTGCAACCTGTTATGTAAATCACGCGAAGATAATATTTTGATGGTCGTAGATAAAGTATTGTGTCCAACTGGACATAATTAACCATTGGGGATACTCATGCAGTCTATGACGAAACGCACTTCTTTCGTGTCATAAGCAAGCACACGTCTCCCAAGTGCTCTCATTATGTCACGTGATTGTTTAATGTACATACCTATTACATAAATATATTTCATTTCATGTTTAGTTGCACAAAATACTATTTCGACGTAAATCCCTAAAGTTTTTTTTTTAAAGTGACTACGTAGCCGTTGGCGGTTTCCTTAGTTTAAATTTTAGTCAACCGCTAGGGATAGGTCGCGTCGACGAGCGAAGCGACGAGCAGCGATTAAGTTGACATGTAAGTACATATAAGATAGCCGAGCGAAGCGGAGCAGAGCGAGGCGACCCCCGTAGTTTTAACAAAATTCTCGATATGCAGAAAAAAACATTTTCCAAGCACTTTCCGATGACTTACGGTTCAATAATTTATAAAATTAAACGACTGCTTCCCTTTCCAAACTGTACATTGCAAATTGAACTATATTAGTTCGTGCTAAGCAAGATGTTCCAAGAGCTAAATAATGACTTACTGTTCAATAATTTTAAAATTCAAAGGACCGCTAAGCGTTCCTTTAGTCACTTCATTTTTTTTCCATTCGTTAACTTTTGGTTATTCCCGCGCCTAATAGAAAGCCTAATATAAATTTGATCTCAGACATCGTATCATGAGATGCTACGTTTGGTCTACTCTAACGGATGCGAAACATGGACATTAAAGAAGGAAGCATGCGAGCGACTTCAGGCATTTGAAATGTGGACTCTACGCAAAATATCATGGACTAGCTTCACTTCTAATGTCAAAGTCCTTAAAATGTCCAATCGCAAACGCGAGCTAATGTCAACTGTCATGAAAAGAAAGACCGCCTTTTTGGGCACTTGCAAAGAGGTACCCTCTACAAATTCTCAAGGTTGATCCTCGAAGGTAAGATTCCCGGAAAAAGAGCACCAGGACGTCAACGCCACAAATGGATCAAAGAGTGGACTGAACTAAAAAGCTTCAGAGACTTGAAGGATAAAACAACGGATCGCAAGCAATTTAGCCTACTGACCGCCAAACTTCATTATGAAGACGGCACCCAATGATGATGATGATAATAGAAAGCGTTGATAGGACCTAGGATGAAGCGTGCAAGCCCAGAAAGTGCAGGAGCGAAAGCAGGCGAGGTGTCTAACTTCTCTAGAATCAGTAACAGACTACGCAACTGCCTATAACCACTTTCCCGGTACAGCTTCTTATGTCATGCCGGAACACGACGGATACCAAAAAAAGATCTGAAATCTTACATCCTAACATTTTACAGTATATGTAGAAGCTCGTTCACAACTTTTCTATGGAAGACGCCCTGCGGCGCTTTATCCATTTGACTCCCAAGTCAAGCACATGGTAACTGACGCTTTATAATTAGGAATCTCGAAACCAATTTAGCCATTGGAAAACTGCTTCTATTACAAGGCTACAAGACTCTTATATAAATAGTTCATTATGTGAATAAGACGGAGTGTTTGGTATGAAACGATCTGAATACGGGTCTATTAAGCTGCAGTGTAATCATTGGTTCAGAAGAAACTACTGCATAAGGTAGCCATCAAATAAGATGCATCAGGAAGTTAGTATTTGAACTGCTTAACTTTCACGTAGTTTTGATAGCTAGATATGATTGGCCTAAGCTCGAATTAGAGAAATTATACAAAACCCAACTCAAAGCTGCTGAAGCTTCAATTTTAATTTCGATAGGACCTTCTCCGATTGGATGACCTACCCTATTTTATTTTGAATGAATATACCTATATATAAGGTGGAATCGAAATACCTGCCACGGATGAAATAGGAGATACTATTATGTTTATAGATTACATTAGTGAAGAAATTTCGTACCCCGGAATAGTTAAATAAATTTGAGAAGGTAAAGTAATTAAATAAACATTTTCTTCATTCTGCATAACGTGGTTCACAAATTACGCTTGACGAGTCGTTTAGTCAATGATAACAATTGCTATCTCTTTCTAACCGTTCAATGAATGAAATCAGCTGCTCAGTTCGTCTCTACCAGGTAGAGATATTTGTACCTATTCTGTGTAGCACAAACTTAAATGTAGAGTTGTGAAAACCCAAAATAATACAAGCTCATTTAACTGTCATCTCTCCGCGTTAAGGTCTATTTTGCTATGAAAATTCTTGGGTTTTTTTAGCTCGAAATTTAAAAGTGCTACACGAGAATAGGTGCCATTGCATGCCTCTCCAATGTGCTTACGCTCACACGCAAAGTAGATGTAAATACGAAATACATTGCAAATTACTCTTCGTCATTGGTCATTAAGACACCGGTAAATTAACTAATTAGGGTACTGTTAAATTTCCAAACGGCTGGATCTGTTGGCCAACCAGTACCCAATAATACGCAGGCAAAAGTTTAAAAGTGCACTTACCAGTTATTGCATTCCTCTAATTCATTCCGCAGATAAAAACTGATGTAATAAGATGGTAAACTTCTCATCACACTTAAAGCCGGGTCTCCTGATTATGTTTTGCCGTAGGTACACATTACACAAAAACATTATGTTCTGTCTTTGCATTTTTACACCAATTGTACCTTATTTACACCAATTACACCTTAGCTACAGTTATTTGCATAATTTACAACAGTATTATTTATCTACAAAACTGTTGCACAAGTCCGCCTTCGCGTTGCACACAAATGTAGGCACGCTTGCGTACATGTCTTTGCACTTTATTTAAGGTGTCAGTTTCACTTTTTACTTGCTGAAAAGCGCGCTTGATGCGCCTTTTTAGTTCTCGCACAGTTCTAATATCATGTCCGGTTTGGCCGTACACAGGGTCCTTTACACGACCCCATAAAAAAAAGTCTAATGGGGTTAAATCAGGCGAGCGAGGAGGCCACGGCACTGGCCCTCCTCGGCCGATCCACCTCTCGCCACCGTACCACACACCATTCAAATAGTCACGTACGTTCACAGCGAAATGAGCTGGTGCTCCATCATGTTGGAAGTGCAGTCCACTTATTTCTTCAAGAGGAATACGTTCCAACATTCTGCTTACACGGGTTCGCAGTAAGCGAAGATATGTTTCCCCGTTCAGTCTGTCCAAGAAAACTGGTCCAAGAACTCTATTGCCGAGTATGCCCGCCCACACGTTAACACTAAATCGTATCTGGAAGTGGTCAGGCCGAACAACACGAGGATTCGTCTCGGTCCAAAAATGCGCATTGTGGATATTGAACATTCCAACCCGTGTGAAAGTGGACTCGTCGGTCCACATAATGTTGCGACGTTCTTCTCTAATCCAATGACAAAATGCGAGTCGAGCCGCGTAGTCTTGTGGCTGCAATTCTTGCACTCTTAAGAAGTGGTAAGGATGGAGCCCTTCCCGATTAAGAAGTTGCCGCACGTAGAAATGGCTTACATCAAACACTCTAGCAGCGTCCCTGGTGCTAGCAAGAGGGTGACGCCGGAAAAAGTCTAACACTTCCTCTTCAAATTCGGCTGAGTATCGAGGCTTGCCTGCGTCAACCGGAGGCGGGTCAAAGCGACCATGCTCTCGAAATCTGTATACGGCGTCCAGAATGGTATGATGGCTCACTCGTACACCAAATCTCTGCTCGTATAGGTTTACTGCATGCGCGGTTACGTTGTTACACTCGCGGTAGCACGATACCATCTCAAGATATTCTTGATTTGAATATCGTGGTCTAGGAGGCATTTTTAAAGAATGCGCGCGAGATACGCACCTCTGCGACCAGCGAAAACAGCGAACTGGGGTGGGGGCACAACAACGAACAAAAACAAGCGCGTGCGACGAAAGGGGTAGTGGGGGACGGGGTGGCGGCAGGCGGTCTGCCCTTTGACTATTTGACGAGCGGCTCGCTCGGATAGAGCGGCGTCCTTTGACAACTTCATTGAAGTTTTGCGACTACTACCTAACGGTTTCATACAATTAAATGAATTTCATTCATTGAACGGTTAGAAAGAGATAGCAATTGTTATCATTGACTAAACGACTCGTCAAGCGTAATTTGTGAACCACGTTATGCAGAATGAAGAAAATGTTTATTTAATTATTTTACCTTCTCAAATTTATTTAACTATTCCGGGGTACGAAATTTCTTCACTAATGTAATCTATAAACATAATAGTATCTCCTATTTCATCCGTGGCAGGTATTTCGATTCCACCTTATATATATGGCAGGTCAATCATGAAATAAACATTCATTAAATTATTGTAAAATAAAATGGCTTTAAATGTAATAATTAAGTAAAAATGTATATTTTTCCCTTTCAAAATATTGTGTTTTAAATTTTACAGATTAAGAATAGCAAAAACGAAATCCTTTAAATAAATATACTTATGTTTTTTAAACAACATAGAATACCCCGCTGGAACTTCTAGAATGATGCAAAAATAAAGATTCTAAGGTCTTAGCAAAGTAGTGTTGACGGTATCAAAGATCCACTGAGTTACGAAGACATAAAGTGTGGGTTACAAACGGGCAAAAAGCCGTGCCCCCCGCTGGGCCCCGTGAGGTATCCGATTACGATAATCTACCTAGTCTTATCCCGGCCAATATCGGATATCCTTAGTTAGACAAAGTTACGGTATTGCTTGCTTCGGATAGAGACTTTAGATCGGGAAACCGTAATCTACATGAGAAATCTGTTTACGGGAACCAAACAATGCGTTTCGTGTTTGCTCATGGTCTTTTTATAATTTTTTATTTACGAGCAAACATTGGCTTTTACCCTTTTTCGTATCAATTGACGTGCAGATAATAAAAAGGAATTTTGGTTTGATAGTGAAATAATAATGCTTTTAGTGATATATAAAATAAATATAAAAATAGACATAGTCTTTCGTTTCCTAAACGAGTACAAACAGATTAATAATAAAACAAGTAATTTAAAGTAAACTGTAAAACAATAATGCAAAAATCAATGTTCTTAATTAAATAGAACCATAAATAATAAATAACATAAGAATTTTAACTAATTGAAATTAATGCCATTAAAATAAAAATACTTATGTATCTCGCAAATTATACTTGATGTCAGTCATTAATTTTTTTGTTATTTATATCTATACTAATAATAAAGTAGTAAAAAAGTCGTGTCTTCGTGTCTGTACATTAAATATTACTTTGAAGTTTTAAATGAAATGGGTTACTGGTTAAGTACAGAAATAAATACCAAAATGTTTAGTTTTTTTTTCTGTATTTTCATATGTTCTGTTTTAACTCGAGAACCATGAAACGGATTTAGATGCGGCTTTTTTTATTATCACCGTAGTAACTAACGCTGGTCAACACATATGCTATAAAATAATGCCCAAGCCGAAAACGGGGCAAAGATTTAATAAACGCGAGCGAAGCCGTAATATAAACGATACATTTGCGCTATAATCAGAAGAACCTGAGAAAACTTACCAGCTTTGTTTTCGACGACTAGTGTTCTTGGTTCTCCAGAATATCATGTTTTCCACATCAACTGTTCACTCGCGACTCTGTCACCTGTCAAATTGTACCAACAGTCTAGCACTGAACATAATCCTTATTTCAGCAGGTTGTCACTTAATTCACAATTCTATGAACACGAAACAGTACCTGGAAAAAGAAACAAAACCATAAGATGGGAATCGATGTGGTGATAAGGTGACTTTCGTTTATATAGCCAAATTCATACTGGTGACTCAGTAGGTGCTCAGGAACAAAGCTTTTGTAAAATTCGTAGATTATTCTTTTCGTGTTCCTTACAAACGCGAGCCCAGGCCCGAGTCAAGGCGTCAAAATTTTATTTTGCGAAATCATCAAAAAGTGCTATCGATCCGTGTTACTGATCACTTACCAAGCCTCCCGTATGAGTTTGGCTGTATTAATTAAAGTGACCTTATATATTTTAATATAAGGCGGATCGTCCAAAGCCGCTCTCCATATAAACTTGTCAGAACCAACAACCACGACAAAAGCATTATAATTTAAAATCCGTGAATAATCAATCTCTTCACAAAAAAAAGATTTTAGAATATAATTTTGCTATTTAATCCTTTCCAAACATTTTTTAAACAACATTTGATCGTAAAAGCATTTTTTTTTTTTGTGAAAAAACTGCTGGTTTCGACAAGTTTGTATGCAGAGCGCCTTTGGACCATTCTCTTGATATACATCGAATTAAATACGCTTTTACTAAAATGAGGTTTTTGAATTTTCATAACATCATCATAAGGTTTTAAATGTGTAACGCTATTTCAGTCAATTCATTTGAAATCGAAACGGTGCATGTACTCCGAACCTAATAAAAGTTTTCATTTTTGAACAAAACCCTTATCTGTAAAACATAAAAACGGCTTTTTTTTGTTTTAAGGAATCATTCAGTACTAAAATTTCGCAAGTCAATGTATGGGAAATTCTCACAACATTTAATCGATCGATAAAAACACATTAAAATATATTTATATTGATTTTAAATATTACCTTTGCAATCCCGGCTCTAATTATAATAATTTGGTGTCTGTTACGATAATAAGATATTGGGTAAGAGGACTCTGTAGATACAGAAATGAAGGGTTCTGTAATTTATGAAAAGACAATACGAAAAGCTTTTAAATATTTTTTTCCTTGGTGAATGAATGAATGAATAAACACTTTCTTGCACACAAAATAAGATATTTATAAACATATAAAGAGCAGATAGAAGGCAAGGGCGGACTTATTCCTACAAGGAATTTCTTCCAGTCAATCTTGAGAAAACAGAAACATTTTTATTGTACAAATTTACACCATCAGTGCATGCATACCTACATTAGGATTCGTTCTAAATCTATAATCTAATCTAAACGAAATATACTACATACAAATACAGACATAAATACACAGATACATACATATAAATAAACAAGTAGCTTAGTCAGTAAGTCATTTAGAGGAGGAGAGGTAAAAAAATTTCAAGTTATATTTAAAAGAGGAGACAGAAGGAAGATCTGTTTCCCGTCAAGCTAAGAATGAATGTCATAAACATTTTTTTCCGTATTACTATTAGGTTTACACATCGATTTAATACTTATGGATGACCCACTTAGTACAGAATATACAAGGTGAAATTAAATTAACCGACCAAATTCATACCTCAGCCTCGATTAGTGATCATAAACAAGCTTCAATTACCCTTTTGGTGCAATAATAAAAAAAAATTTTTTCTTTCTTACTTTCTAGACTAGGAATTGTAATTAAACTAGTCCAACCAGTAAGGGAGCAAGAAAATATATTTTTCGATTACTAAACCTTGTTCCTGATCACTAACCAAGTCTCCAGTAAGAATTTGGTCGGTTGATTTAATTCCAGCCTATATAAGGTGACTTTCATTTATACAAGGTGTCTTTAATTTATCCAGCCAAATTCATACCGAAGTGTCGGTAAGTGCTCAGTAACAAGGTTCGATAACCCTTTTTGTAAAATTCGTAAATTATTCTTTTCGTGCTCCCACAAACGCAAGCCCAGCACCGAGTAAATTACAATGAGACGTCAAGTATTTATTTTGCGAAATCAGCTAAATGTGTTATCGATCCTTGTTACTGATCACTTACCAAGCCTCCAGTATGAGTTTGGCGGTATAAATTAAAGTCACCTTATATAGTCAGGCCCGAATTTCTGCCTAGGCCAATAAGGTTCTGGTCTAGGGACCCAGCTGCCAAGGGGCCCTGACCAGGGCGGATATCTGAATAAAAATTTCCTTATCGTTGTCTATGAAAGGCTCATTGGCGACTTATCGCGGAATCTGACAACAAAACATTGCCCCGGCACGGCAACCCGGTACGGTAAAAAGTGTAGAATTGTTTTGTTTTTTCTAAACCTGTTTATTTACTTTATATTAAACTATAAAATATAAATAATAGTGCAATTTTTTTTCTAATCCATCCTGCTGAGTTTGATTTTTTTTTACATTCTGGCAACTTTCTCTCTAAGGTGCCTAAGGGCCCTGGATCTCCAAGTCCAGGCCGGTATATAGCCAAAATCATACTGGGGACTCGGTAATCTGGGCCGCACATTTATGTTCAGTCTGCGTGCTTCGGAAGGCACGTTAAGCTGTGGTTCCATCTTGGTAGAGTGGAGCCCACACCAAGCTAAACACTTTCAGTATAAGCTAACCTCTCATTGTATAGGCTAAAATAGGCTTCCCGTACAATGAGAGGTCAGCTTATACTCAATGAACATAACAATCGCTTGTAAAACGTGGGTGTACTAGTGGGGGACTGTGAATTGCACAAGTCTATACTCGGAAATAACGCGTGACACCTTGGGGATTTATGTACAGTACGATACTGAAATTTGGTTTATAAGGTCTCTGTTTTCGACTGAACCCCAAAATATAAACCTCAAACAGAAGAAATAACAGCTAACTTGGCGCCATACAGTGCATTAATTAGGTAAAGGGACCAAAAAGTCCGCTCACAATATCTGTAAAGCCCGGAAAACTAATTTCCGTGACAAAAAGAACCTTATTCGTCTGGAATAAAGCTCAACTTTGCTTTAAATGGACCAAGAATAAAACCGGTGGATCGATAAACTGGCAATCACAGATCGATTCGGCTTGTTTACCTTACATTCGGTTCCCAAACGATTTAGAAAGTGAGCATCTAAGTATGAAATTATTATAAATGGACAACTTCAAAAATTGGACGTAAGGTCAATTACGAGGCTTATCTGCGCCTTTGCTAACTGTATTTTTAGGGTTCCGTATTTCAAGAGATTGAAATAGGACTCTCTATCTCGAAAATCGTGCAAAAATAAAAAACATAACATTAGCAACGAAAATTGTATTAAGGGTAGTTGTATCTTGCGTATGTATAGTGTATACTAAATTTAGTAAGTATTTGAAAATTTTAAATAACAATAGAAACATAAATTAACATAAAATAGGTAACCTAAAAATACTTGAAAATACTTAAAAATATTAAACTAATATAAAATAAAATACTTACTAAATAAAAACTATACTGAGTACAAAATGTTTGCCAGTTTGAAAATAATCTTAAGCGTGTATGACGTAATTAGTAGTCATTTGGTGAGCGCGGTGCCGAAACCCTTGCACCAGTGACGCCGCTGCCCGTCACCAGTCTGTTTTATATAAGGCCCGGCAATTGGGGATGGATATACCGCCATCCATCGGTCCCAGGCAATGGTGGGCCGCCTGGTTTTGCCTGAGAGCTGTTCAATTACTCTCTCCCGAATAACTTCGGGAGGATTTGCGAGTAAGATGGTGGTACCTCCACAGTCGAGCCCGGCATCAGCTCTACCACCTATTTTTTTACTGTCAAACTTGACCTTCTCATTGCATTTCCAGCAAAAAGTTCAATGCACGCCACTGCTAGTTACATACATATACTCACGCCTTCCTCCTACGATCCTGACACACCTCTTTTGCTTATTCTACATCCATCAATTTAGTCATACAAGCTCTTCTACTCCGGATACTTTTTACTTTGCCCTTCTTCAGTATGTCGCCTAACTATTTTTACTAGTTATACCCTAAAACTGCGCTTTTAAAACAAGATTGAGAATTTTTTCTCGTGTTCAAAAGCTTTTTTTAAGAATTACGGTAACCTTTTGAAGTGAAGTGTTCCCACCATCAACTACGTTTACAAAAAGTCCTCAAAAACGTCAATTTTTAGAGATTTTAAGTCAAAAGAAAAATTATTAGAGATTCAAAATCAAAGTAAAGAAAAAAATATTACGAAAAATAATGAGGATTATTTGTTGCTAGCAACACATATCTGGACACCGTGTTCCGATACACGCATTATACAACCGAAAGTCTTCCTAAATAACTTTCCTCTAAAAAATAGCCTGAATGAATCCCCTAAACATGAAAAAGAAAACACCTAATTACTTCGGGGTTCCCACATGTTTAAATGCTACCTAGGATTTGAATCATGGATTTGATTCCTAGCTTCCGATTTAGGAATTTTTATTTAAAATTCAAATCGAATGAACAATTTATCATCGAAACGGACAGTAGGCTGAGCTTTCGCAACCAACGTGTTTAATGTAAGTTTTGAAAAGATAATATCGTAATTATGGTCAATTAACCGTCGTTTTTGTTCATATTTGAACTTGAAAGAGAACACAATGAACAAAACGCAGCTGGGCTTCGTAACAATGAAATGTTTAAAGGCATGGGAAAGTATGAATTTAGCGAAATAAGTTTTGCCCGGGAGGGCCCATCGAACCATTAACAATGAAGCATTCAGAAATTTTTGGGTATTTCCTTCGATAAATCATCTTTCAGTCAGAGGAAACTAGACATTTTATTTTTATTTTGGTAAAGAAAAGACTAGTTTTTCTCGTTTATCCCATAAACCATTTTTCGATTTAGGGTTCCGTTGGCGAAATATTAAGCTTTAAAGTGGTAATTTTTGTTAGAGTCAAGCGTACCCCCTTTCCAGCTCCCGCCCTGCCGGCTAAACGGTTGTTTATAGATATGTGAAAAAAATCAATAATGAAAATACATAATGAAGCTAAAAGGAAAACTAACACAGCTACGTAGGCTTTACATGCTTACGAGTACAGGTTGCGCCAAACTTTTGGCCCCCTCTAAACACGACAATGTATGGGCCGTTCTTCTAAATGTATGGGACTAGAAGTTTGGCGCGATCTGTATTAGTAGACCAACTTATAAAATGTGCTGGGCAACTACGGAACCCTACATTACGCGTAGCCCGACACGCACTTGGCCGGTTTTTTTTTTACATTTATTAGTTAATTTCCTTTGCATAAGGGGTTAAATCATTGGCGAGTATAGAAGTCATGAATAAATGAACGTTCGCCTCATTAACTTAACAGAATATTAACTTTTTGTCCGAGCTTATCTAAATCTTTTTATGGCCAACTATTAAATCAACGTCAATTTTAATTCTGATTCCATTCACAATTATCTCACGCAATTCTCACCAATTCTTCCGAGAATTACCCGTCAAAGCCTACAATGGAACCTCACAAGTAAAGACCCGTAAGGTTTGGACGCTAAGCCCCACCGCGCAAGAAACGTATCCTCAACCATTTTGAATTTTACACCTTTAAGAAAAGGTTGAAAGTCCTTCGAAGGTAGGGACATAGGTGTTCTTTCTACGGTCCAGAGATAGACTGTACCCCGTAACGGTACCGATGTGTGACGGTAGCGGACTGTACGAGTATGGGTCCGACTCGCACTTGTCCGGGTTTTTTTTGTATACTTTAACAATTGACTAATTGAAAAACAAACGAAATATCAAAAATGAATCTACGATTCTTTTCGAAATACAATAATAGTACATTGTTCACAAGTGGAGAAAGAGGCTACACCAACGAGGGTGTAGTTTGAGGTCCGAGGTGCAGCCGAGGGCCTCAATACACACGAGTTGAGAATCGCAGTTTCTCCCGAGTGATACATAGTGCTTTATACTACACCTGCGAGGAAAATAAAAGACAAAATCACCCATTCTTCTATATCACTACTAGATGACATTTGGAGTTACTTTTAATAAAGATACAACTTTACAACCAACCAAAGAAACAGATTGATGACTCGCGTTCGATTTGCAGTTTTTAATTTCTTTTTTTAATTATGTACATAAATAACAAATGGCCAGTATTATTTTGCAAATTTAGACATAAAAACTTTTTGACTTTCAATTTTTTAATTTTTTTATGATCATAAATAGCAAGTGGCCAGTATTATTTTGCAAACTAAGACATAAAAACTTTTTGTCTTTTGGCATTATTGTTCAAGCTAGGTTATGTACCAAGAAGTTTATACCCTTTTTAATGTAACATTTATGCTTATCGTACGGATGTTGTCAACAAATAAAAAAACAGCACGTTAACAATGGATTTTCATTTACTTTTTCTGCCCGCTCAGCACGTTAATGGATTTTCATATACTTTTTCTGCCCGCTCAGCAAGTTAACAATGGATTTTCACACATTTTTTCCGCCCGCATATTGGTATGACAGCAATGACGTATATTCTCCATCGTTTTCAAAAAAAATTAAGAAATAACTTTCCAAGCAGGTGTAGTATAAACTAATATTCTTACCGTGTTATTCTACCACTAAGCAAGCAAATAGTCCATCAGATTACACATTTCTACTTTCGCCAGACTTCGCCATCCAATGAGAATAGAAGTATTTGTTGAAATGATGCCATTATCAAACAAAGATTTTATTGTTGAACTGATTTGTTCCAGTCCTTTATTACTTCTTTTGTAGATACAAAGTAGTCTCTTTTCAATTGTGATCAAAGATGTTTTACAGAAAGCCTGAATCGCATCCGGACAGACAGACAACAATTTGATTTTTTTTAACAAACAAAATTAACAAAGTTTACGAAATATTCGAATTAAACTTATGTATACTTTACTGACTTTAAAATATTATTATATATATGAAATTAGCATGGCTGAAATTAAACTTTACATTATAAAAATAACAATTACATAATTCATTATACAATCATTAATTTTTTTTCGACTTTCTTAAAATTCAACATTAGAAGCACACTATTGCAAATGTAATAAGATTTGCTACGTAATGAATTGAATTATATAATTTTACAATCATGATAGATTATAAGAATTTAGAATACGAGTAAGTTAAAGTTTATTGTTATTTTTAATTTTTTTGTACAAAATAATGAAATAAATATTAGTTTTAAGCATCGTATACGTATACGTAGTATACCGGACGTAATTAAGGCTGCATATAAGATCAGATTGAGCTCCTCATTTTGCATCAATCAGAACTGAACTCTACGACGTTTCCTTTTAGTACAAAATAGCGCGCTCTCAGCCGTGGCTGTTACGACCACCAAGAAACACGCGCCCAAAGAAATCTGCGTTTTTATTTAATAACTCTGCTTCTAGATGCAATTTTTAAAATATTCTAAAATGGGCTGATGGTGTCATTTGTTAACTTATTTTTAAAGGCTTGTATTGGGTCTTTCAACGGTTTGTTTTAATATGCTGATTCAACTACTTATCTGATCAATGTAAAACTTGGACACAAGTTTTGTCAGACCTTTGTCTTTCCGTTGTCAAGTCGGTTACCTAGTTGGACACATTTCGCTCGATAGATTTTATTTTTGAAAATGATGCCTTTTTAAGTTATTATTTCGTTTTATGTCTTAAATGACTGCTATAACAAGAACACAAGGTTTATATTCCGATGTCAGGTGGAAAAACTCCTACATCAAATACTTTTTCGTAAAATCCAGAAAAAACTCTAAAATTCACTAATTTTGCGTGCAGTCAGCGCGCGAAGCGAGCACTCTAATGTAGACTCTGTGACAACATACTGAAGTTCAAAATCGCTTAGTAAGATTATCGTGCACCAGGGGTAGGGCCTTAATACAAATTTCAAGGCTGTATGATTTAAGGAAGGCCCTTTAACACTCGAAAAATATTAAATTTAGAGGTAACTTCGTAATTTTTTTCTATCGAGCTAACTTAAAGATTTTGCATTTTTTTCTAAGATGAATCTATCAGCCCTATACAGCGTGTCTCATTTAAATCGGTCAGTATGGGAAAGTCTGAAACTATAAGACACACGAAGATCTGTTCTTAGGAACCATGTCATCGATTTTAATAACGAGAAAAACTATATTCATACATTTAAAAAAAACCTGTACTCAGCTCGGGAATCGAATCCGGTTGTTTTGAAAAAAATAAACTTACACTATTTCTATTTAGATATCGATTGTGTAGGTCTTAAGTAGTAAATGGCTCTATTAAACATGATGTCTCAAATTAATAAAATGCAATGCTTTCACATACTTTAATTTATTTTAGTAGGTGTTTTGCAAGATCGTTACCTAAATGTGTTGAATATTGTATTTAAAAAAACGGTGGTCACTTCGAACACCTACTAAAATAAATTAAAGTATGTGAAAATAATGCATTTTGTTAATTTGACACATCATGTTTCATAGAGCCATTTACTGCTTAATACCTACACAATCGATATCTAAATAGAAATAGTGTAAGTTTATTTTCTCAAAACAACCGGGTTCGATTCCCGAGCTGAGTACATGTTTTTTTTAAATGTATGAATGCAGTTTTTCTTGTTATTAAAATCGATGACATGGTTCCTAAGAACAGATCTTCGTATGTCTTATAGTTTCAGACTTTCCCATACTGACCGATTTAAATGAGACATCCTGTATAGTCTACTGTCTATATCATGTTGACTATACCGATTAACCAAGTTACACAATGTGATATGCTCATTTGAAGTTTGGGCATCTAGCCTTATACGGACCCTTAAGGAAATGCTCCAAAATGAGACCACATGCTCTACTGATCATACCGAACCACCTCTATAGAAAAACTTTTGACACAAAGCGAATTAAAAATCCACTTCCCCGTGTAATTTTTTTCTAAAAAAAACTAGTATATTTTCAAAATTCATAAAACAAAATTTAATCATTATGATCAGTAGAGCATGTGGTTTCGTTTTCTGAGCAAGTGATAAATATACTCTTTATAAGATCTATGAATATGAACGGAGCAAAAAAATGAATTTAATTTGAAAGAAAAAAATGAAACGTTATATTATTTCCCTGTGAGTTACCAACCTTTCTGAGCCTCCAGTCTTAAACCATATAACACGGGACTAGGCAAGCGCACTTATCCCCCTCTGCCGAAGTACATGAACAATTTGTTCATGTAAGTTTGCTTGTGTGCGCGTTTTGTGTTTGTGTTGCAGCTTTTGATTTAGTGTGACAAAACAATTTTTCACAGGAGTGTGCGTGAATGAGTAAATGTGTGCTGTGCGTGTTTACCTCCCCTCCCGTGGAAAACGGCAGAATAATTTCAGTACTAAGAGTCGCGCTTTGCCAGGTCCCGTGTTAAATGGTCTAAGCCTCCAGTATGAAAGCTGTATAAATCAACGTCACCTCGTATAAAACAACCTTTTAATACTGAACCCGGGAACAATTGCAAAGAACCTTATAAATGTCGAAACACATCACTTATTATCACATCAGTATATCAAGTCGGCCGTTTTCTAAGTAAATTTCGCATCTTCTCTCAGACATAATTGGACATGATGACCGTTACTTGATGGTGGAGACGCCTTTTAGATCTTATTGGATTGAAATAAAGAAGAAAATGCATGTTTCAATGGGGCAACTTCCGTGGCCTCAAGTCTAACGCCTTAAAGATAAAGCATCCTGAGTTTTAGATATGATCAAAACAGTAAAGAGACGGTAATAGGCTTGCAATTATAAGTTTGAACTAATCAAATTCAAAAACTCAACATATATTTATGGTAATTTTAATCATAAATTAGTTTACATTTTTATTATATTAAAATAGTTACTGTCATATTATGTACATATTAAGTCGATGGAAAGAAAACTAAAATTCAGCGGGTAATAAATTAAAGGCAATATTGTTTAATAGAAATAAAGAAACTACATACTTTGATTTTTGAGAAAATAATTTCTCTTGCCAGGAATAGAAACGGTTGATAAAAAAGCTTCAGATTTGGCCATACACGTCCTTTTGAAAAACTATTATAATTTACGCACATTGGTTATGGGTCATGTCTTTGTATGTGAACAAACATATATTGACAAAGTTCGTTTTTGTTTTTCCTATAAAGCTCTTTATTTTACAAAAGGACATGAAAATACTAGTCTTTTGTCTGCAACTTTACCCGCTCTTCAGCCTGCTCCCTTGGAAAAATGCATCCAAATCAGAATGGACAGATGTTGTTTTTGTAATATGTTAAATAGAAATGCAAATTAAAATGGATATTAAATTATTAGGCAAACGAATCTTTCTATATTATGTAAAGTGTCACTAACCCAACTTTCACACTTCTCGACCTAGCATGGCGCGCTGTCACGAGGCATTATTTTAAGGGTTTTATTTGCTTTTAAATTTTATTTTAAGAACGATGACTCTGGCTTCTAAGACATGGCACTGGTCGGCATAGGTTTTATTTCATAAATTTATTTGGAAATATATTACAACATATTTTATGTTAAACGATATTTTATGTCCTTCAATACTAGATACAAAACTCCAATGCATAAAAAATCTCGAATACGACATTTATTAATTCTTTCAGTAAGAATATTCGGGTTCCACAGGCATGAGAGAACCTAAAGATTTCCTCTACAGATTGTGCCTAGTGTGGAAATGCAGACAGGCTATTAACCTTGCCTTATAAATATCTTCTCTGCTAAATAATAAATTTCCTTTGTATAAACCCTGCAATTTAATAATGATTACGTAGTATGAAATAAGTTAAAATATTAGTTTTGGAATTGACTCTACAACCAAGCAAGCAAGAAATTCAGAAAGTAAAAACAATCAAAACGCAAACCTTTAAAAGCAAAACAAAAACGTTTCTCATTTGGCCCTAATGCCGCGATCACGAGCAGCCATAATCACAGATAAAGATAAAATCCAATAATGAAATACCATTAAGAACAATATCAATAAAGTTGGCGCAAATCAAAATCATAGAGATGTTTAATCGTAAGCCACGAGTCTATTTGGGTAAGAAACGCCCCGGGCCTAACCCACGCGGGTACTGATGAATTTATGTTGGCGGCAAAGATTAACTAGCTAAGGAGACTTGACAAATCTTATAACTGGCAGAAGATTTACAAAAAATTGCCACGAGCGACGCGCATATTGATCTTTGTCACAAATTTACGATAAAAATGTAACTACACAAAGATGAGGGAATTAATAACAAAGAAATTAAATGAACGAGTAAAGGATATATGAATATAATTTGCAATATTCCGCTGTTTAGCGGAATATTGCAAATTATATTCATATATCCTTTACTTAGTGATGGACTTCCGCAAGGTAACGCCTATTTCAATTAATTCAATTAAATGAACGAGTGTTTTTGTTAACCATGGCAGTTGACACTTGGAATATCTCCGAGATCTCTTCAAGCATACATCATATGATAATTTTCTTTATAGTAATAAAAGACTTTCTTAACACTAGCCGTAGTGGTCTAGTGGTTTGAATGTCCTCTAATCCGGAGGTCACGCGTTCAAATCCCGTGCAAATCAAATGCGTTCAAATTTGCGTTCGTTTTGGGACGTAATAATTGTTGACAAAACGGGTCTACGAAGTGGAGCCGCGCACTAATTTCTATGCAAAAAAGTCTGTCATTTTCCGTGGGGGACGAGGCAGCTTCGCGATGCACGCACACTAGCTTAAACTATATGCACACATTCACACACAGGGACATCTATCGTTTTTACATAACCGGTATGACCGCCGGGCTCATACCTTTGGCAGAGGGGTTCGCCTGTTGGTGACCTGTCCAGTTGGTTTGTTCGTCCGAGACGAATACAGACAGTAATTTGAATTTTACAGTCCATACTCGGGAACTCCACTGAAACCCCCTCGGGGATTCGTGTGTATTGTATTAAAAACGGTGAAATCCATACATACAAGTCTTATTAGCGCTGCGAAATGACCCCATGATAAACTGTGTTGAACACAGTTTCGTATGACAACGGCTGCAATAGCATTTACTGTGTCTATTAGACAGCCAATCATGGCTGGCCCAGTGTCATGAGCCTTTTGCCCTTTTGGATCTCTGGTGCCATTTTGGAATGCCCTTTGTTAAAAACACGTCTTCGTCCGTTGTAGGAACAAAAATTGGTGTTTGTACTATTCCATACAAACAACTTTAATATAGAATCAACTCTTACAGGGTGGTTAACAGCCACCAATAACAAAAGTTATTGAAATGGACGATTACTGTCACCAGTTTTTGTTTCCGAAACAACTTAAATCACTAAATAATTAATAGGCAAAACATACGTACAGTTGTAAAATACTAGTTTCCACATAAATTACAGCGCCTGTACATAAATGTCATCCATCCTTCCATTCTTGTTAGCCTATGTTTACGAGTGATTTGCCTTTCTAAGCCCTTCACAAGTAATGGAACAGCACAATTTAAGGGGCTCTATAGTGCTAAACTCCAGTTGCGCATCGGATTCTGTTCAGTCTAGTGGAACTACATTATTAATTGCACTTCATAAATATACATACTTTTAATATTCTAACAATTCCATCCATCCATCAGCCTGTTTCGTCCATATCGCCACTCGCCACTCTTGGCGGTCGTCCTGAAAGAAATGCCCATACTCACACACGCTGGGCAGGCGGGTTGGTGAGCACGGTGCCGAAACTCTCGCACCAGTGACGACGCTGCCCGTCACCAGTCTGTTTTATATAAGGCCCGGCGATGGATATACCGCCATCCATCGGTCCCAGGCAATGGTGGGCCGCCTGGTTTTGCCAGAGAGTTGTTCTCTTACTCTCCCCCGAATAACTTCGGGAGGATTTGCGAGTAAGATGGTGGTACCTCCACAGTCGAGCCCGGCATCAGCTCTACCTATATAACTATTAAAAATGTATAAATGTTATGAAAAAAGTGATTCAGATCCCATATTTTAAACAGGTAGATGTAGATGTAAGAGAAACTAAGATCTAATGCAACTGCATTTTCAAAGTAACTGAAGTTTTGTGTGCCTGGCGGCGCAGTTGATTAGAGCAGGATAAACAATTGAAAAATAAGATCCGGGATCAAGTATAGCATAATGGAGACCCTTAAGAGTAATATGCGTTGAAACATTGATGTAGACCCGTCTATCAATGCTGAACTATAATATGTATGTAAAATATCTGTTTGCGAGCAGTTTGTAAAGTAGCTTTTATCTGCGACTCTGTAAGTGTAATTAGGTTTATATCAAAACGGAGAAACCTAATGACAAAGCCTAAATATTTCTTGTTCTTTCTGCGGCATCACCAGAAAACTGGTGAACCATGCAGACCTGGATGCAGAAGTAGTAAAAAAATACGGAAAATCTATCTTCCGTACTCGTAAAACAGTTCCAATGTAATTTAGGTATAAATAAAAAATTATAACATATGCGCTTTAAGGCGGAACGTTTCAAAATGCACAACTTATGATTGTTTTTCTTATTATTGAATGAATAGTACTAAATAAATGTGATTTATGGCATTTCGCGACCAAAGTTTAATGTCAATTAGGCTTTTCTACCAAAATTTTGTAATTTTATGCATTACGTTGTAAATAAATGTCCACACCAACTCAAGACACGCTTTTAAGTTTGTATGGACATTCACACTAACTATAATTCATAAAATGGCGCAATTCTGCTAAAAACCGCTGATAATTATTAAACATTAGTCGCAAAATAAGATGAAACTATTTTATTTCATATATTTTATTTAAAAATGAGATAAACATGCATTTTGCACTGAGCTCGAAACGTTCCCCCTTAAGGTATAGAGGTGCACTAAAATAGCAGATTATGTTCCCAAAATCTCAACGGACTGTTTTGTTTATACCCCAAATCCATGCGATAAATAATAGTATAGTATTATTTATTTGGTATACGGTACTCAGGACATGCTTTTTAGGGTTCCGTAACCGAAGGGTGCCAAACGGGACCCTATTAGCTTCCAATGTCTGTCTGACTGTCCATCTGTCACAGGGATCTACCAGCTTCAACTGCAATAGGTAGCCAGTTGAATTTTTTCAGAGAATACCTATTACTATAGTTACTACCACGCCCAAAAAAGGCTGTATTTTTCAAGGTTATTTAAATACACAAGTTTAAAATTTGGTTAGATTGTTATAAATACCTAAAGTATAAGAATATTATATTATAAAATATTATAAGAATAATAATAAAAATTTGGGTTCCTTACTCAAAAGATGCCGAATTATTTAACAGGCGCTATTATTTTGGCACCTTTTTACTGACGCCTCGGTGTTGCTATGGCATTTATATTGTTGTTATTTATCATGTTTTTAGGGTTCCTTACCCGTTTTGTGCGAAGATACGGAACCCTTTGTGCGCGAGTCCCCCTCGCACTTGGCTAAATTATTGAATTACTTGGAATATAAAATTACCTCTAATATTATATCGAGCCAATATTTGTTTGTAGGGGATAATCACTGGAACTACCAAACTGATTTTGTAAATTCTTTTTACTGTTGTTACTAATTAGAATCTTTTTTTTTTCATATGTGTTATTCACATTGTTTGCCATTCGTAAGTTCACAGTCAGGATTTTATGATATACTAGCTTTTGCCCGCGGCTCCGCCCGCGTGTTATTCGGTTTAACGACATGCTGTTTTCCGGGATAAAAAGTAACCTATGTGTTAAGTTGGGGTATAAGCTATATCCATTCTAAATTTCATCCAAATCCGTCCAGCTGTTTCAGCGTGAAAGAGGAACAAACATACACACACACACACACACTCACACAAACTTTCGCATTTATAATATTAGTGTGAAGTGTGATGTATGAAATAACAAAGCCTTGTCTTATTTCACCACAAACGATAAGGACCGCGCTAATTAGACACCTGATTTTTCAATGATATTGATCTATCCTACAGGAACCATGCATTTTTTCGGGATAAAAAGTAGCCTGTGTATTAAGTTAGGGTATAAGCTATAAATTATTGTAGTTTTATTATATTTAAAACACAGTTACTAAAAAAATACAAAAATTAACGAAATATTTCGACTCCTTCAGTGGAGTCGTCATCAGTCGAATGATATATATATGGTATAAGCTATATCCATTCTAAATTTCATCTAAATCCGTTCGGCCGTTTCAGCGTGAAAGAGTAACAAACATACACACACACACACACATACACACACACACACACACACACACACACACACACACAAACACACACACACACACACGCACGCACGCACGCACAAACTTTCGCATTTATAATATTAGTAGGAAGTAGGAAGTGTACATAGATAAACATTATTAAACGGTACATTTCTCTAGCTGTCGAATGAAAAATATAGGTTATTAAATAAGGAACCATCTACGCACCCAAAATCTATGAGTGTAGTAGCAAAATCAGTCCAGCGATTACGCGTCTACACTCCATAATTACTAGCTCATACTATGATATGTAGGTATTATTATTGATTCGGAACCAGGTGGCTCTGTGTCAGACATTAAAGTGCTAATTTGAAAAAGCCTCGCGGGCTATTGCGGTGGGAACTTCCTATGAAGAATTAGAGCAGTATTTCAACATGTGTTTGTGGTTGTCAGTTGCGAATTCAATTAGATGGACAGGAATGATAAGTGATGCAGTTGGTAGGTTTGGGTTGTGCTTTTGAGATGCCAAAGACGTTTGGTGGTACGAGTAGATGAGTTGAAAGATGTCAAGAATGGAATCTCTTGTCTTTTGGGCAAAATCATAACACTAAAAGACGAGCTGGTTCTGTACGGACTTCAAACTTTTATTTGTTGAGACATAGGTATCAAGATTTTACATAATATATAATAGTCCCTTATGCTCTGCCGTTAGGCGTACAAATGTTAATCTTAAAATTAGATAAGAATTTACACTAAATGTTATTAAACTAAATAAAGGCAATTTTAACAGGCATCATTCAAATAATCAGCAATTGTATAGTACATTTTATCAACAAAAAATTATTTTAATTTAATTTTAAATACATCAATATTTTCAATTATCCTAATGGTATCAGGAAGCTTATTATATATTTTGGAAGTCATTCCGAACATGCTGTTCCCGAAGTGAGTGGTACTGTGAGAAGAGTCTTTTATTTTGTTATTAAGTCGACGTCTATGTCCCAAATTTATGTTGGTTACAACGGAAACGCTATCCTGGAGTCAAAAGGTACATACAAAATAAATGTAATATATAAGCTCCTACAATAATAAGTGAAAATCGTGTATTCTTAACTGATAAAATTCCAGAAGAAGAAAAAATGTTTTGCTTTAATAATTTTTTCACTTCCCAGTACAAAGTGGTTCAATCAGCTGACAAAAATATCTATGGAAAGGTGAAAAAAAGTACGCGCAATTTTTTTTTTCTGTGGAAGAATGTGCTCTGTTAGGGATACTCTATCATCTCTTGATTTTTTCACTTTGAATTGTAGGACCTTATAGAGTGATTTGATATTTGAGCATTCTTGTGGTAGGATTTCTTACCGTGAACTTTTTATTTTAGGCACTGACTATGCTGTATGGATTTTATTTTAAGGGAGTTATTCGTGTTTTTTTGTGCAGAATTAAATAATGATTCAAGAATAAAATGACAACCTAACACCCTCAGCGCCAATGTATCTTTTTGGATACACACTGTCTAAAGTACCATTTATCAGAAAGGATACACACAGAATTTGTCTTTGCCGCAATATATTATATAAATTTATATAAAGAAAAAAAGCCGTGGCGCGGACAATTATATTTTTGTTTTCAAAATTAGCATGGCAATGAGCGTGTATGGTATCTATCAGTGAAGATTATTGTAATAACGAATTTCGTCTTTTGATACATGCCTATATTTGTGATTATTACCAAAAGACGTTGAAACGGGAAAGAAACACTATATAAGTCTACGTATTTCTTAAGCGGTTTAAAAAACGTAATCTATTTTGAATAAAAATATACCTTAACAGATACGTGCTTGACGTTTTGACGCAGCTTTTGTGGTCACAAGGTAAGGAAGGTGTGTTTTTATTTAACGCGATTAAGACCCCGTATGTACAGTGGAGCCCACATCAAGCTAAACACTTTCAGTGTAAGCTGACCTCTCATTGTATAGGCTTTCCGTACACTGAGAGGTCAGCTTATACTCAATGTGTATAGCTTGATGTGGGCTCCACTGTACGTACATAATGTGTGAAAATCGCGGAAGTTTGAAGTTCACTATTGATGCTTTTGGTGCCTTAAAGTTATCTTTTCAATCCGATTGGACATTCAAAACGTTTGAATCATCAAGAATCTTTTTTTTTGGTACCGCTCCCGAGTTAATTCTGTGTGGGTTTTATAATAGCCATGATGAAAACTAGGCTACCAATGTTAATATTTCTTCACATTGATCTACCAACCAGTTCAGCTGGAGCTCTTTTAATTGCCTCGATATCTAAGGTGTATAGTAGAATGGTACCGGTGGTATGGACCTACAGTTTCTGGTATCTGATGTATAAACACCTTAGGGCATCCTTAATGGAAGTCATACGGCCATCATTAGGGAACTCTGATTTAATATTAATATTAAAGTTGGTATCTTATCGTTGACTAACATCTAAATTCTCGGTTTGAATGAAGGATAGTAGGACTACTTACATAATTCATTCAGGATGCTTTCATTCATTGAACCTAGCTACAAGTTTAAATTGAATTAATATAGCAGGTAAATTTATTATTTTTTTGGAGCACACTATGGGACTATAGAAATCTGATTTGATTAACGGAGTAATCCAACCGTCTTTATTTTTAAATAGCTTTTGCTCGCGGTTTCGCTCGCCTGAAAGTGTCTTTCAAACAATGTATATATTTTAAAACTATCGACAGTTTTCGGCTTGGCAGTTATTTTATCAACACCCCGTATAGCCTATATATTTACCAAGGCCACTACGATGATAATAAAAAAAGCCGCATCCAAATCCATAGTGGTTCTCTAGTTACAAAACTAGTAACGAAACATACATACATACAGACAAACGAAAGACAAGCAAACATTTTAAAATTTGTAATTTTGGCCTCAGTAACGATCGCTATCCGACGATTTTGTTTTTTTTTTGGCTCTACCGTCAAAATCAAATACATATTTGCTAATATTGGAAGCGTATTATATCGAATTCGCTCTGATTTGAGTCGATAGTTTGACGGTAGAGACTAAAAAATCGTAAGACTTCTACTGAAATCGGTAGGATAGCAGTTGTTATCTTTATCGATACCCTATTTTCATTACACTTTATTATGATAGTTTTTATCACCCCCATTTAAAGTATATTTTATTCAGGAGTAGATTCCAGTATAATTTTCTCATAACTTCACCACCCTTTTTCTATAACTTACTTTTTTCTTTTTTTTTTCCAAAACCATTTCCAAATATTATTTTCCATCGGCACATGTTTTATAAATTCCCCAAAATCAACGAATCGCTAATTGACGTGTGTAACACAGAATAATTTCAAGAAACAAAGTGAAACAGTTACAAATTGACTACAAGTCAAACAAAGAGCACTTTTCATACACCCGTAATGAGGCCGTTGCTGAATAAATTTATAGTGAAAATCGGCCAGTTCTTAATCGTAGCTTCGGCCGTTATATTTTTAATTTCAACATTCGCGCTTCGCCGGCCACAGACGTAGTGCGGGGAAATCGCACTAGTGATTTGACGTGTGTGATTCTAGTCTAGATGATGTAGGAATCGATAATTATCGATTATAATCGATTAAGCAGTCGCCTAGCTGCACACGTCTATGTAAGGTGACTTTCATTTATATGACCAAATTCATACTAGAAGTGGTCAGGATCAAGGTTTAATTACCCTTTCTGTAAAATACGCAAGACAGAATTTTGACTTACTACCCTATTTGATTCGAGATTGTTCTTGAACTAGTATAGACGCACGAAATAGTACATTACGATACGAGAGCGATGAAACGTTTTCTGACGAGTGTGAGTTTGCGGCACGAGCCGAAGGTGCGGCTGCGCTTGCGTAAAGTCGGCATTTTCCCCACTTGTGCTATAAAATATTATACGATACTCGTGCGAGAAACTTTTCCTCGACTCGTGTGATTGCAGCACTCACCTTCGGCTCGTGCCGCAAACTCACACTCGTCAGAAAACGTTTCATCGCTCTCGTATCGTAATGTACTATTTTTCGTATCTCGCGAAAAGGGTCATTGAACCTTACCACTTATCGAGTCTCCAATATGAATTTGGCTACGTAAACGAAAGTCACCTTATATGTGTGCGTGTACGCATCGAACGGCCAAGTAGCACGTATTCCCAGTCATACTTCTAATTTGCGGGCGACGATAAACTAGCGGGGGAAGAGTGTCGCTTCTTTAAGTAGTAACAGTTAATATTCTATGGTACCGTTTACATTTTCCGCCGCAATGGTTAGTTTGCGGTGTGATAAAATTGAAAGTTCTATAAAAGGTTCAGGTGATTCAGTTTTCTGACCATAATAAAGTTTTTATCAGTCATGGTTTTTGGTTTTCAAGAGCGGTAGCTCAGTCTTAGGACACCGGACTCTCAATCTTGAGACCCAGGTTCGAATCTGGCCCGATCAACCATGCGCTAATGTTTTTCGGAATTTATGTACTGGCCGAATGGCGAAGGAAAACACGTGAGGATAATCTACATGCCCTAAAAAGCATGCATTTGTGCTCGAAGTACGACTTTAAGGCCCCAAATCGTCTGTAAAAAGAGGGTGAACAAGTTTCTACTGTTCTATTTGTTAAGTGTGGTGATGACGATATACTTTGGTTTTATAGTTGGTTCGTTATTACTTATTACCGTTCAAAAAGACATACATTATGTCAATGTTAAACAAAAAAAAGATAAACGTTCTCTTTGTGATTGACTGGCTCAGTCCCTGAAACACAATGTACCCGTAAATAACAGTAACTGAAACAACCATTACGGACATAAAGCATCTAACCATGTTATCAGTGTACCATTAAAAAGAGGCACAAATTATAATTTCTAATACGCATAAGTATAACCTTATACGAGAGAGGTGAGGTGGGGCAAAAAATAACAATTCATCGTAGTAACTCTCGCTAACCGTCTTCACTAAACCGTTCTACGAGCCATCTGTGGGCTGAGAGGTAGCTGTAGAATACCTACTACGATATTTTGGAATGGACGCACGTTTAGTTAATATTTCATAATCTTTGGTTAAAGTTTATACTAAGTAATGTTTTATGAAAAATATCGACCACAAATACAATAAAAATAAAATATTCGATAAATTAATTAAATAGCGCATCATAAACTTTTAATGAATCATCACCAATATATTCTGTTTTTCGTGTATTTCCAAAAAATGGAAACACTAAACACGAAGCTTCGCTGTCTGTCTGTCCTTTTCAAGGTCTTTTGCACATTACTTAAATGTGGTGACAGGGCAAACAGAAGGGAGAAATGTAATACTTATTATGCGGCCTCAAGTTACGCGCTGTTATAATAACTTAATTAGAAGTGGCACAGCAGGGACAGAGCAATGATATTATAATTTTGACGAATAAAATTCGAGGTGACTTTCTCTGTTACAGCAAAATGTATACTGAAGATTTGCTGAGTGATCAAATTCAGCATAGATGGTTTTGTAAGGGCCTGCAGCAGTGCAGTGTGGCCGTGTGATCAGTTGAGATCCGCGGTTAATCAACGCTTGGCATGGTCGGTCCTTGGATCGGTGACCATTACTGGTATTTACATCTGGGTTCCTCCGTGCATTGGAAAGCACGTCAAGCTGTTGGTCCCAGTTGATATGTTAAGATAATGGTCGTTAAGCTATGTAAGAGGCCTCTATGCGCCCTGAACAACTCTGACACCAGCTCAGCCACTAATCACACGACAAGAAAAAGAAGAAGATCAAACAAGGTTCAATGAGCATGTTCGAGAAATTCGCAAATTAATTTTTAGTTCTTCGATCGAACTGATTGACTCGCGTGGCATAAAAATATCTTTTGGATTTTGCCAACTGAACTGAATCATGGTTATGTAAGTTAAATTTAACCTACCACTAAACAAGGTCACCTTTAATTTTCTGACACTTCTGACCAAAGTGATAATTGTCGCTGTATCGTAGTATGATTGTACGATTATTCAGTCCAAACGTTATTTGCGGGCGGCCATTAAAATATAAAAAATAAACAGAAGCTACCTCCTATACAGCAGCAACTAGCGGAATTCCATAAATTTATCATTAATTTATTAATGTATACGGCTAAATCACATCTCGGTCGACGCGGCTTTCTCTCTCTCTGCGCGCGCGCGCCTTTATGGAACTAACGCTTCGGCGCGCTCGTGCGCATGTCCTCAGATCATGGAAGCTGATAGTCTTGTCAGCTCATCCTCGTATGGAGGAGCACGGAATTGAAAACCTGTCAGACAGTGGGTACCTTACTTCTGAGCGATATCTATATATATTTTATATATCTTATAGGGTGAACCAATATCTAAAGGTACTCTGTGGGCTGAACCAAACGAATGGCCCCTGGCAAAATAATTTAAAAAAATTCAAATAATAAAAAAAATAGCCTGCATAAGCTGGGAATCGAACCGGACAAATATGAAAAAAAAGACCTGTATTTTTGTGATACCGATCGAAAGGGTCAAACATATGAGCCAAATTCTTCTAAGTAACATAATATCGTAAATTAAAAAAAAAACATGATATTTTACATTTTAATAACAAAACTTTTAAAGATATCCCAAAATTCAATTTTGTTAGAAGAAATTTTTTTTTTTAATTCTTTGAGTGCAGTTTTCCTTAACTTTAAAAATGAAATAAAGGTTCCTTTGAGTAAAATTTGCTATATTTAATATTTAAGGTACTTTCCCTCCAGGGGGCATTCGTTTGGTTGGCTCTGTATACATATAAAAGATGACTTCTGTCAGTATTTTAAGAAAATCCCACCGGATTGTGGGAAACGGGATTCACGCGAGCATACATAAGGTAACATTCATTTATGCAGCCTAATTCATACTAAGGACTCAGTGAGAAGTCGATAATGAGGAACATTTATGAAAATTTCAAAGCATACAATCCTGTGCTCTACAAACGCAAACCTAGCCCTGAGTCAATTATATGGAAAGACAACATTTTATTTTTTCAAATTTTGCTAGTCTTGTTATTGATCTGTAATACTGACAATCCAGTAATAATTTGGCTCAATTAATTATTATCGCCTTGTATTAAATAAATTCTTCAGCTACCTATTCGCCTATTTGATTTTAAACGTTATGACAACGAAATAAGTATCTACCATTAGAAGGTTGGTGTGTGGATGATCGTATGGACTGTACAGTTCTATATAAAAAGTTTAATATCATGAAGATGTTAATTATCGATTGACTCACAATGCTTCTATAGTAGATTATTGTACCTAGGGGAAAGGGACTTTTTATTTTCACATGCTTGAGTTTAAATCCCGAATTTAAGCAAAGACACTGAAACCCGAATAAAAAGAATATTGTACTTGGTTCAAAGTTTGTGATATTTTGTAGTAGAGATACCTACTTAAAGTCCCTTTTAATAGAATCCGGCCACAATGTAAACAAACCAATTGAAACACGATTACTCCGTAATCAGTAGTAATTACTTACTGAATATCAATCCTGATCATATTCACATTTCAAGGAATCATAAATTGTTTTTCGACACCAAATAACTTCTTTATTATAGTTATTTTAATGAAAAATACTCGGACGACTCAGAACAATATACATCAATGTCGGATGACGAAAATTTCAATAGTTTTGTCAAATTTCATACATATTCATTTTCTAATCATCCAAGTCTAATTTGTCTTTGGAGAGTTAGTGTTTTTCATTGTTTTGAATTGATTTTAAACAGATTTAAACATTTGAATCAATGATAGGTACAACCATTGACTTAGTATATACTATCCTAAGATTATGGGTACAACCATAGACCTAGGATCCAAGGTCTATGGGTACAACCATAGACCTAGGATCCAAGGTCTATGGGTACAACAGTATGATCATAGACAACTGTCAGATACTTGCTTGTTTACATTATTGACGTATTCTATTGAAAATATATTTACTAGATAAGATTCTCGTATCCCCCGTTCCGCTAACTTCAGCTTTCTACTGACTTTTGTATATAGTCCTTTTGTATACACGTTATGTAAGTTTATTAAATTAAATAATATAAGACTATAAAAGTAGCATTGTGTTTTAATAATATTCAGTATTTAATGTAGGTAACATATTACGGTTTTATTAATGTTTCTTTTTCTCTGTGTATATATTGTGTACTTGCTTAGTAATGTTTTTTGTATTTTGTTGTAGGTTAACGCTTGAGAACTAAAGTTAACCAAATTTTAACTTGAAAACTTCCAGCGAGTCTATTCACTTAAAACTAGATATTGGCGGAACTAATGTGCGGAGACACATTATAGGAAGCCAGATAAAACGGCTTTGATTGAAGATTCTCGTATAAAATTGTTTAATACAGTTTAATAATATATTTTGCTAGCCAGCTAAGCTAGTCATTCAAAAATTCGCCGTATTTGAATATTACGATGCTTTAAGCTCAAACGACATTTTGACAAACTATCGCCTCTGTCGCGGACTGGTAAAGCGCAGAGCACATTAATTTGTGTTCAGTCAAGCTCCAATTTTCCACAAATAAGCCTCGCTTCCCAAGTAACCAATTAAATACGCACATGCTATAAACTATACGTATATGCACTATAAAATAGCATGACATATAAATAACTTAGTATTCAGTTAATTAAATTCAAAACCAATTCTAATGCGAACTGCGCCGCTTACGGAACGGGGAATTATTAGCTTCATAATTTAATTCCCGAGTAATTTATATTAAAAGAAACCCATTGGGTACAGTAATAACTCATTTAGATAAGTACGATTTATTGTTGCGGTCGAGTAAGCAGCGGGAACGCTGGACCTATGTGGATTGTGGGCGTCATAAACGTGTAAACACCGAATGAGCCATACCATTGTCTGGTCAACAAGGAAGTTTGGCTGGTATGAGAATTCCCACCGAAAAGCCCCAATAAAGCATGGCAGATGCTGTTGTGGGGTCAGGAGTGGCTACTTTCTCCTATGTTAGCCTATGAGTACATTCTTAGCTTCGATAAAGCCTTTGAGATATATTAGGACAAATCAAAAAGCTTATGGTTTCTCCCGTAATTGAAAAGGATTTAATAATAAAAACGCAATACCCACGCAATCACTTTACCTTATCATTATGTCAGGTGTATTATTTAGATGTGTCTTTAGTATTTATTTATAAAAATTGTGCGCATCTGCGACAAATAAACGACTTCTGTTCTATTCTATACATCACGATATTTTCGAAAGAGTAAAGCCCAAACAAATTAAATTAAGCACGTCGTTTACATAAAGATAAAGGTAAGATAAAAATGTATTTATTCACAAAAAAAAATCTAGGTTACATACTTATCGCCATTAAACTTAAATGGGTTTACGAGTATATAACTTACTAGCTTTTGCCCGCGGCTCCGCCCGCGTGTTATTCGGTTTAACGTCATGCTTTTTTTCGGGATAAAAAGTAGTCTATGTGTTAAGTTAGGGTATAAGCTATATCCATTCTAAATTTTATCCAAATCTATCCAGCCGTTTCAGCGTGAAAGAGTAACAAACATACACACACACACAAACTTTCGCATTTATAATATTAGTGTGATTTCTTTCTTATGTTACTTATCTGTAAGTGGAAGTCACTTACAAAAGCCATACTTGATAGGGGGTGAAGCTCATCGCCGCACTGCGTTTACCTCTCCTTATTTTCCTTCACCGTTCAGAAAGAGACAAGTGTAAACAACAAGACCGATACATCTTCAGCGCGGCGTGAGACAGGGAGATGTACTATTTCTCAAAAACTATTTACCGCCGCGCTGGAGGACGTCTTTAAAACACCAGGCTGGAATGGACGAGGCATAAACATAAACGGAGAGTACATTTCACATCTTCGCTTTGCCGATGATATCGTGATAATGGCGGAATCGCTGCAGGAACTGGAGGAAATGGTGCGCGGCCTTAGCGATTCTTCGAGACGAATGGGCCTGCGGATAAATTTGGATAAGACTAAGGTCATGTCCAACTGTCACGTCATCCAAGGGCCACTAACCGTCGACAATGTCAGCATTGAAGTTGTTCAGAAATATGTTAATCTGGGTCAAGTCATACAGCTGGATAAAACAACTTCGACGCCGAGGCTGACAGAAGAATATGCTTGGGTTGGGCAGCATTCGGAAAGTTGCGTCACATATTTACGCATCAATACCGCAGTGCTTAAAGGCTAAGATGTTCAACCAGTGCGTCCTTCCTGTGATGACGCATGGCGCTGACACGTGGTCTCTTCCAAAGGTCCTGATCCACCAATTTAAGGTCGCTCAGCGAGCTATGGAGCGGGCTATGCTTGGGGTATCTCTGATGGATAGAATCCGAAATGAGGAGATCCGTCGGAGATCGAAAGTAACCGACATAGCCTGCAGAATCAATAAGTTGAAGTGGCAGTGGGCAGGCCATATTTGTCACCGACATAATGGCCGTTGGAGCCGAAAGGCTTTAGAATGGAGACCACGTACAGCAAAGCGTAGTGTAGTCCGACCTCGTGCCCGCTGGACGGACGACCTGAAGGACGTTGCGGGGGGCGGCTGGATGAGGAGGAAGGAGGACCGACATGAGTGGCGAAATTTGGGAAAGGCCTATGTCCAACAGTGGACGAACACGGGCTGATGGATGGATGGATGGATGATAGTACTGAGGCCATAACCTTAATTTTTAGTCTGTCTGTCTTTATGTTGCGTTTTACCTCCAGAACTACTCAACGGATTTGGATGCGGTTTTCTTTATTATCATCAGGCTACGAGGGGTAATGATAAAATAACGCTCAAGCCGAAAACGGTGCAGAAATTGAATGAACGCGCATAACCGCGGGCAAAGACTAGTCCTTTTATATTATATATAGTTAATAATACTTTTCCTGTAAACACTTTTATTACGATGTTCTCCAATTATCCAGCTTTTATTAGATTTTCTGCGAGGCTTTGATGTGAAGACCGCGTGAAAAGATAGCCTACAGTCAGATAGTACAGCCAACGGTTAGATAAAGCCAATTACAGCTCACACAGTTATCCCACATCTGTTTGTGCGCAATTATACAATAATTGTGTCATTTTGTTTACTGCTACGTCTACTATTCGTATTCAGACTGATTTCTTTAATAATCCCGTTATTTTCTGAAGATGAATATCATAAAAATATTTAATTGAATTTGCGTCATATTTGTTTTTGATTTTACTTGCGACAAAATTTCTATAATTATGATTGCCAAATCGCTGGAATCTATGCGTTTTGATAAAAGAAGAAGAATAATTTCAAAATATATATAAGGTTTCCTTGATTTATGCAGCCAGATTCATACTTAAAACATCTCTAAGTGCCCAGTAACATGGTTCGATGACCCTTTTCGTGAAATTCAAAAATTATTCTTCTCGTGTTCCTTACAAGCACCGAGTCAATTACAATGGGACGTCAAGATTTTATTTTGCGAAATCAGCAAAAAAGTGTTATCGATCTGGGTTACTGGTCACTTACCAAGCCTCCAGTATGAGTTTGGCTGTATAAATAAATGTCAGTATATATGGCACGGCGTATATATTCCCCGAAGATCTGACCCCTCAGATATCGTACATCCTCTTCTCACCGACGATTTTTACGTCCCATTGTATATTGAATGAGGTCCTAATATTCAAAGTGAGAAAAATTTAAC
This sequence comes from Ypsolopha scabrella, assembly GCA_910592155.1. Classification (NCBI taxonomy): domain Eukaryota; kingdom Metazoa; phylum Arthropoda; class Insecta; order Lepidoptera; family Ypsolophidae; genus Ypsolopha; species Ypsolopha scabrella. The sequence continues at coordinate 6,486,888 of OU342968.1, read as the reverse complement.
TTAACTATCCCTAATAGACAACATTCAACTGAAAAATTTTTTGCACCTACTTTTTTTTTACCTTTCCATAGAAATTTTGTCAGCTGATTGAACCATTTTGTACTGGGATGCGAAAACATTATTTGAGCAAAAATTTTTTTCGTCTGGTATTTGATCAGTTAACAATACACGATCTACCCTAAAATTATTTTTACTTATTATTGCAGGACCTTATATAAAATTCTTGTGTCTGTAAAAGAGAGGCGCAAAGTTCTTATAAAATCACACCTCGCAATTTATAGATAACATAATATAATCCCCTTGCGCAGGCGCAGAGCCTTCTTAATAACAAATGAGCGAGTAATCGCGGACTAGCACCTAATTGCAGTAATTTTGCCTCAAGTTTAACAATCTGTAATTCTCTGCCTTTTATAAGACGCTTGTTTTAAATACATTACTCTGATATGGCGAGCTGATTAGCCATTTAGTGGATGTTGCGTGTAATACCATTCAATTAAATAAATAAATTAAATTAAAAAGATGTTTATTCAGCTTACACTTTACATACATCTTTAGGGTTAGTAAAAACGATTTTGAGATTGGATAGGCGTGTAGGAATCTATTGGAAAGGTCAGTGGCTCAACTTTCGTCTCCTAAGCCAAGATTCAAAAGGGGCGCAGATATTCTGAAAGCGCTTTTTATGCGCCCACCAAAAAAGCGTTAAATAATTTTTCCTCGAAATATGAACCTATATTTCTGGCGCCTATATCCATGGCAAAACTCGAAAATGGCTAAACTGTGTCTACTGGTAAAAATAAAACTAATTTTAAGCCTATCAAAACACGAGTACGTAAATTTTAATATGTAAAGTGTGTTTTTTTAGAGGTATAGAACTTTGAAATGGAATAAAACAAAGATGATTTTTTTTTATTGATATGAAATTTATTTTATTCGAAAGACAATCTTCTGGCATTATAATTTAAATATGACTTCTGGCATATGTCCGCCACGGCTGGCTCGGACGTAGTCTAATCTGGAGGTCCAATTTTCGATGACTTTTTCCAACATTTGTGGCCGTATATCGGCAATAACTCGCCGAATGTTGTCCTGCAAGTGGTCAATCGTTTCGGGCTTATCGGCGTAGACTTGCGACTTCACATATCCCCGCAGAAAATAGTCAAGTGGCGTTAAATCGCACGATCTTGGAGGCCAATTCACGGGTCCGAAACGTGAAACTATGCGGTTACCAAACGTTTCCTTCAATAAATTAATTGTGGCACGAGCTGTGTGACATGTTGCGCCGTCTTGTTGAAAGCACAACTCCTGCACATCATGGTTGTTCAATTGATGAACGAAAAAAGTCTACGCCGATAAGCACGAAACGATTGACCACTTGGAGGACAAGATTCGGCGAGTTGTTTCCGATATACGGCCACAAATGTTGGAAAAAGTCATCGAAAATTGGACCTCCAGATTAGACTACGTCCGAGCCAGCCGTGGCGGACATATGCCAGAAGTCATATTTAAATTATAATGCCAGAAGATTGTCTTTCGAATAAAATAAATTTCATATCAATAAAAAAAATCATCTTTATTTTATTCCATTTCAAAGTTCTATACCTCTAAAAAAAACAACCTTTATATAGCTATAATGAAAATACTCCGAACTATATAAGGGCATAGGTCACTTGCGCGCCGCGGTCAAATCTCATGCAGGTAACAGAAAATACTACCGGTCTGTTGCGAACCGATTACCCTCTGTGACTAGGACAGTTGCACGCAATGGCTAGCCTTTTGGTTTAAATTTTACTTCTGGGTGGTCATAAAAAATAACCACGAAGGTTAGGTATGGCGAGTCACGCCACCCCAGGGTTCGTAGTATACAGTGTGTCCCCCGTAAAAGTGCACACCCGAAAGGGGGTGAAACTAGACCCAATTTTATCGACAAAAAAATGTAAAAAATTAGTCTGGCATTTTTTTTTTTTTATACTAATTTATTTTTTCGAAGTACTTGTGGTAGACCCTGTTTGAAAAAAATAATCGTATCTTTTGAAATACGTTCTTTTGAAGATAGAAGTCCACTATTTTTTTTATTTTACGTTTAATTAAATGTAGAATCAAAATAAGCAATAATAAATTGGCTTAAAGGGGAAGTTTTTTTGAGAAATTTAGTAATAACTGAAAAATTCGAATCAAAAACTTGATGTTTTTTTTACAAAAACCTGTTTTTTAATTAAACGTGTAAATGTATGGCTTTTTTAATTATTTGAACTTGTGTGTCTATTATTCCTAATCATTAATAATTTTGTTTCGGCGAGATACACTTGGTATTTCAAAAGATACGATTATTTTTTCAAACAAGACCCTGTTTTTTACCCACAAGTACTTCGAAAAAATAAATTAGTATAAAAAAAACAAAAAATGCCAGACTAATTTTTTCCATTTTTTTGTCGATAAAATTGGGTCTAGTTTCACCCCCTCTCGGGTGTGCACTTTTACGGGGGACACACTGTATTCCGTGCTGCTGGAACAAGATGCCCATATTTTCGGCGGGAAAAAAAGAGGAAACAGGGTAAGGGTAGGGTCATAAACATTTATCGGCTTAAAAATCTTAATCCCTAATTTGCACTAGAGTCCTATTGCCGACCTGGTCGGTAAAGTCATAAAAGTAATTAGAAGGGTCTGGAAACTGACCGGGGCGCGCAAGTGACCAACACCCCTATTGAGATTTAAGAGAAAGTGGAATGCCAATGGATTTGGTTTTGATTTTGGAACTCTACAGGGAGCCAATAAAAAATATCGGAATTTGAAAATATATCATGCATAACAGATATAAAAGAAATTATAGAAGGGGAAAGAAGAAATGGAAGACCGAGACAAAATAACGTTGGCTAAGTGAAAGAAAGGTGGCAGAGCTGATGACGGGCTTGACTATGGAGGTACCATCTTACTTGCAAACCTCCCCGAAGTTATTCGGGGGAGAGTGGGACAGATCTCAAATAAGCACAACCAGGTGGACCATCGTTGCCTGGGACCGATTGATGGCGGTATAATCCATCTGCAATTGCCGGGTCTTATATAAAGCAGACTGGTGGCGGGCAACGCCGTCAATGTATCTACCCAGCACGTGAGTTACGAACAACCATCCGTTGTGTGAGTATTAGCATTTCTTTCAGGATCACAGCTAAGAGTAGCAAAATCTTGCTATTACATACATTGGCCCACTTGTCTATAATTCTCTAGTATATGTATAATTAATCGACTGATTTGAATTGAAACAGTAGTTTCATTGGAGAAAATTAACTTCGTAGAGTCTATCCATCCATCAGCCTGTTTCGTTCACTGCTGGACATAGGCCTTTCCAGGATTTCGGCACTCTTGGCGGTCCTTCTGGAAGAAATGCCCATACTCACTCACGCTAGTAGGCGGGTTGGTGAGCGCGGTGCCGAAACCCTTGCACCAGTAACGCCGCTGCCCATCACCAGTCTGTTTTATATAAGGCTCAGCAATTGGGGATGAATAAACCGCCATCCATCGGTCCCAGGCAATGGTGGGCCGCCAGGTTTTGCCTGAGAGCTGTTCTCTTACTCTCCCCCGAATAACTTCGGGAGGATTTGCGAGTAAGATTACCTTCACAGTCGAGCCCGGCATCAGCTCTACCACCTATATAGTCTATAGAGACCGCAATTTAATATTTAAAAAAAGGTTGTGGTTAGATTTCCCGACGCCTAAACTTCCTTAATTCAGAAATTGGACTTCTTAGGGTTTCGTACCCAAAAGGTGCCAAATGGAACCCTATTACAATCTTGCGCTTTCTGTAAATCCATCCGCGTCCGGCCGTCTGTCACGATGTCACACAGACAGCTTCAGCTGTAATATTAATCCAATTGAAACGTGCGCAGAATACGCGTAACTATGGCTTCTATCATCTAAATTCTCGTAGTACATACTTTATGGTAAAACAAAAAATAATCAAATTTGGTTTCCGTATCGAATTGTTTTCCGTAGCGCATTCTTTTTTGTTGCCTTGATAATGCTGTGGCACATATCCATATTCTTGTTATTATCTTTTTTTATATTCCGTACACATATGGAACCCTTCCGTGCTGGTATGGAACCCTTCGTGCGCGAGTCCATCTTACAGTTGGCCGGCTTTTTATTTATTTTAGCGGAAACAAATGTAGCCTATTACCTTGGAAAATATCAGAGTACTTATGAACAAGACCAAAATTCAGTACAGTTTAAGGCCTAAGGCATAGTATATAATCATAAAATATGATATCCAGGTATTAGGTATTGGGAGGCGGTGTACGTAGAAAATCGTTTATAACTGTCAAGCGTCGATTTGCAATATGACGGCAGTCTTCTTGACGAATCGATACACCCTGAAGCAGAACCAGGTAGCTAGGACTTCAGAAGTGTTTAAACTTAAGAAAACGGGAGGCCATGGTATGATGGTCTAGATCAAACTGTGTCTTCTGATCGATTGGCGCTAAAAGGAGTACTTTTAGTGATGAAAGTAAAATTGGTTTGTGGAATATATCTCTATAAGTAACAGAAAAACTAACTGTATCGGATAAAGATGACGTCACATGTAAAACAAGGAATAAAGTCGCGTATTACGGCGCGTGACTGACAATTGTCACGCTTTTACAAAATATCTCTGTATCCGTGTAGTGTAAGTATGTACATGAAACTTTCTTCGTCTTTTTCAGAAAGTCGAAGAAGTAAAATCTCATAATTTAATAAATAAAGCATGTTCTAACGGTCTTTTCACACACTGTAGTACGTGATATCATACTTTCGTTAGAAAACGCAACGAGCGAAGACTGTGCCATATTTATTAACTAAATCCGCATTCCTTATTATTTATAAGTCTAGAAAATTAACAGTTAGATAAATCCTTATAAGTATTTTATGCCACAATATTTCACTTCACAAAACATAAAAACCTTCCTTATATAGAGGAAAACGATATTGTGATTCCATCTACTTGTATTTGATATTATCTAAAAAACGATTACTACTTTTAATTTACAGCCAAAAAGCTTTCTTTTACAAAAACAAGATTTTTATCAATGAATAAACATTTTCAAGCGCGCGTCTGCGTTGAACTCTTTCCTATGGAGGTTTTACTAACAAAAGCTTTTGGGAGATGTTTGCGTTTCCTATCTCTATCTTATCTTTATCTGCATTTAATTAAGCTGTTTGTCTTTAAAATTGGTTCTCTTAATTAGTTTTTATGGAATTTGAAACGTTTTGCTTCGATTATTAAGGAATTTTTGGACTCGAAACTGACGCAATGCTTTTTAAGGCTAACGGGTCAATTAAATTAGTAGTTTTTGGAAAAGTTGTTATTTATTGTTATTTTTCTTTAAATGTTGTTAAGATATGGTCTTTACATGCCACATAGGTGATTTCACAACATAACAGTTACCCGACACCATAAGTAAATACTAAGAATATTGAAACGGAAAACCACCCTTAAAGTAGGCCACCGACGAAAACGACACAAAACACACACACTCAGCAGAACCACCTAACCCCCATAAAAATAAACACATAAAATTAACCCAACAAATACCGTTTTCTATTCAATTTTCGACACACTTACCTCACACACCTCCTTCGACACAAACTTTTCAGTTCAACACACACTGGCACATAAGAATTCGAAATTTGAATTTGGGTAGGGTTGTTCCCGTTTGGTGTGGATTTAGTTTCGGGGCACGTGTGCTAGGGTTGTGACCGCAAGACGCGACGTGCGGGCGCGGCGGATGTAGCAGTGGACTGGTCGCCGAGGAGTCTGCACCTGCCGCTCTCCCCTCCCCCTCGTCGTCTAGAGCACAGGTGGAAATATCGATATCGAGGAGAGGCTTTCTGCGACAATGTTAATTTGTTGTTATAAAATAAGCCTGGAAATTCGGGACTGATCTTGACTAAGAAAGTTTTAGAGGTGAAAGGTATCTTCCATTTCTTTCCGTACCCAAATATAGACTCTTGTACACATTTTTATTACGCTTAGGAGACGCCTGAAAACCTATTTCACCAACTCTTAGGTCATGACTAAAAGAACTTTTTTAGCATAATTTGGTGTTACCTAAAAAGGAATCGCATTGGTCGTCGTCATAGATACGCCGGCAAAATTGTAAGGCGTCATATTATAATAAGGAAGATTTAAAAAATACAATTATAATCGAGGATGAAATATGTTTTGCTGTGTTATTATTATATTTTACAGGACCCTACGACTCTACAAGTAGACATACCTATATTTTCCCGCCTTGGAAAATTACTAATGGTACCTAACCTACAGCTGAGTGGATACTTCATTGTTCCAATATTAGCACGGCCTACTCGGAGCCACCATGCGTAGTCATGGAGAAACTGGTTTAATGCGGACGATGACTCCTCATTAGACCGTGTCAATCTGCCCACTCATCTTCTGAGACTAAGTGTCAAAACTCATACTCACTGTTTCGTATTGAAGACGATTTTTATTGATATTTATTTACCACAAGTAGCATTAACTTGCCTTCAATGCCTCTTATTTGTACATCGCCACGATATGAATCCCTTAGTGGACGTCAGAGGTGTTTCCGAGTATAGGCTGTGAAGTGTAAGTCACAATCCACACTCGTACACCCACATTTCAACGATGATTATTACGTCCAAGCGTAATAAGTGATTAACTTGTCGCCTTACTTCAGGCACAAATATGAAACTATAGCTAAATGTGCCTTTCAAACACGCAGACATAACCACAACGAGCGAAATATGCTCTACGGAAGGTGAACCTGTACCTCCAGATTAGTGATCATGGCTTATCAAACTCTTCTTATTGTTGGCAAGGTAACCAATGAAACGTTAGCGTCGTAGGACCGTTAAGATCATTTACCACCTATAGTATAATTTTCATCTATTATCTCGCTAGCTTCTAGAAGTCTATCGATAAACCGCAGTTATCGACAAAAACCGTCTCTAGCCGAATAGGTACAGCGTACACCGACTGATCAAATTAATTACCGCCTCATCTCGAAGAGCAGTGGCCACGCTCGATGAAGAAAAAAATCTCTATCTCTTTCTGTCCTATACGAAAAAAGTGGAGAAAAGATAGCTGTCTCACTCTAGTTGAGGCAAAAAATGCTTGGAATCTTCGACGGTAGCGCATGCCGAATGTGAAACGGGAGGTTTCTCTACACCTGACGTTTCTTCAATGAGTGAAGATTCTGACGTTAAATAGCGGTTCCGGAGATGGACTCATTCAGGGTCTTTTAGGGGTCCGTCGAGAAATGAAAACGATTAAGTCTCAAAAGTTTCTGCTTCTGTTGAACACTGACCGTAGCATAAATTAAAAGTTACCTACGTGAAAAGATGGATTTTAGTGGCTGAAAACTAAAAACTATTATACAGACACCTTATACTATAAGTTAACACTGAAATAAAAAATCAGCCAGTTAGTAATTTTGATATGTAAGGTGAAACTAATTTATAGAGTCAAATTCATACTGAAGACTCAGAAAATGTTCGGTATTGAGGTTCGAAGACCATTTTTGTAAAATTTGTAAGTTATTTTATTCATAAACCCTACAAACGCAAGTCAATTAATACGGGGTGTCAAAATTTTAATTTTCGAAATTTGCAAAAAAGGTGCTATCGATCCGTGATACTGATCACTTACCAAGCCCCCAGTATTACTTTGGTAGTGTAAATTAATGTCATCTGGCTGAAAATTTATTTTGTGGCTGGTATTAATTCCACAGGTTTTTTTTCGGTATTTGCAACGGCTTAAAGATACATCTGAGGTCGTCTTCTAATAATGGTAATTTTCGCCAAAATCAATCAGCCCAGCCATTTGGTATGCCAATGCCAATGAAAACTAAGGTTTTTAAATAATTTATTAAAACGCAGTAAACAACAGATTTAGGCAAAATATGTTCAAAGACATCACGAAAAAAATAAGTGTGATATACCAAAAGTTTCGTCTTTTCAAGCAGATGGTGTCAGCAATGACAGAACCCATAAACTTAATACAACTTGCACTTGACAGTGTTTGTTTTGTGACTTTTGACCTTGCCCAACTAGCACCAAGCTGCTTAAATAGACTTTGTGCAGCCTGATTATTTTATAATATCTGTTCAAGGGTTTCAATTAAGTTCTTTACCGGGCAGCTAGTACAGTAGCCGTAAAATGGTAACTATCATGCCCAAGCAGATAAAAAGGCGTTTTGAAGAGTCATTGTACAGACAAAGATATAAAAAATAATCATAAATACACTTTATAACACTTCCTACGTGATCTAAAAGAGAGCTATGGTAGGTAACAGCGTTTGAATTAAGGCATGGCATATAGTCAACAATAATAATAATACGTGAGTGTTAAATCCAATATTTAATAATAATTTAAGTACAGCTCACGTGAGCTTTATGATATCCGTTATATGATATAACTCTTTTTCAAGGACGAAAACCGCTCATAGACGTGATTCCATTTTTTTTTCTATTCTGTCTCGTTATTGTCCTTGAAAATTGTAAGTTGTAAGCGAAAATACATACAGGTTAAATGAAAAGCAAAAGCGCAGGGGTTCATAACTGTAAGACTTCCTAGGAAACCTGGAAAACTGTGAAAACCTTATCCAAATACGTTCAGAGGTTCTCAAAAGATTTTGTGAACTTACATACACACTCGTTCAGACAGAAGACGGGTGTATTTTCTATATGATAAACTAGCACAGCTTCGACATTTGTATATTCTAAAATTCGATTCGGTGTAACACAACTTCTTTGACAGGCCTCACCTTATTTTAAGCGACCTGTTCTTGTCTTTTCGATACAGAAGGAAAAATACAAATAGGTCGAAGATTATGTTTTTATTGCGAAATCCATTGCTTTGGATTATTCTAATGGTAGTTTATGAAACTGGTACATGAAAAGGTTATTAAAAACACGAGTGTCAGTTTAAAAACGATATTTTTTAATAGAACACGAGTGTTTTAATACCTAGTTATGTATGTATAGTTTCATACACTACTTTATCTAAACTCATGCCTACTAATCTGTTTTAATAATTTTTGTAAATTTGCCTTTAACCATTTTTGATTATTCTTGTAAAAGCTTGTTCTGGAAGTGTTCTTATCGTTATTTCCAGAATGTCACGTGGAGTCAAATATCATTCATCACCATCCCTGCTGTCAGTAATTTTAGGGAAAAATAATTATTTTGACCCATGAAACCACAGTACAATAAGTAATAAATAAATTTCCCTGAAAACTATGGCACCTGGCCGAAAATAAAGTTGACTGTAACCTCGTTACTCTTTTGTATGTATTGGAGAACATTATATAAATACCTCATTGGTATTTGATATTAAACCTCAGACATGGCTGTTTGGGCTAAGTTCCCTTTGCCTTCCTAGTTAGTATCACATGTACTGTAATCTCAGGAAAAGTTTTTTTATAGCATTATGTAGTTCGGAGACCTATACTATAATTTTATTTTTTATTTTTTTTCATGAAAAATATTTTTCATTATGCCAGTAGTTTTGGGTTGGTAATGAGGATTTTACGATATGAGGTTAGATAAATATTATTATCAGAGTGCATTACAAACTGGAAATGATAAATTAGAAACAAATGTAAAGACAAGAATATGAAATAATCCCCGGGCCAGGATTCGAACCTGCGACCTCTTGTTACCAAGATAAGTCATGTTACACCGATTTGACACCGATAACAAGTGTGTAAGTATGAATCAAATTTTAGGGTTCAATTCGAGTGGAATCTCTTCTAACATAATCTTGGTTTATGTTTGTCCATGCCATAGTCGAAACCGTCTTCGATTTAATTAGACTCTAGCCAAATGGCATTTTCTCAGAAAATATATCAAAAATCTTTAATAATGTAACATATTGAAAAAGAACGTATTTAGCAGATAACAGAGACCCCGTTAGAACGTATCGTTTAATTATCGTATAGTTATCGTATTCAAATGTATCGTAATTGGCTAAAAATTATGTGTGATGTCATTTCTAGCGGATTAAAATTTATTTGAAAGCGATAATGATAATGATAAGTGTTGAAGTTAGACAATAAAGGGGCTGTAGTAGTAAAGTTTCTTTACTTAGAAGGTCTATCAAAAAAATTAAAGTTTTATGATAGCATTTTATTAAAATTTTCTTTTGTTTACTTAGCCTATGATCTATCCTACAAAGTCTTTATGAGTTTTCTGTTTCTTTGTACCTGAAAATAAAGAAAAAGCGCACTTTAAAAAAATTCAATTAACATAAAAAAATCTTTGCCACACAGAGTCCTGTTTGTAAGTTTATAGCAAAATTGCTACAAGCAAAAATTCAGGCACTTTAAAAATAGCATTTTCAAGAAATTCATTGTGTTTGATCCAATACCAGTCTGCATATTTTGCTAGGGAACGCAAAGGCGTTTTACGATTTGCCTGTTTGCCTTTCTATAATTATAGTGGACTGGTAATTAAAACTCTTCGATGTTATAAGTAGGACTGTATTGTTCCGAATGAATTACCGCGGGCTTGGCCCGCCTTTTATATCCCTCGTTTTGCACACGGCACTAATCTGTATTCCTTACTCTGTCTAACATATCTGTGTCCTTGTCTTTGGGCCTCAGTCTAACACATATTTTCTTTATTATTATAGCCAGACATGATATTGTGTATTCCTAATCAAATTACATATATTTACATGATCTAAACTAATTATTTATTACTAAAGACTTGGTGCGTCTTGGAGGTAAAGTCGCCGCTCATGGTTTTGTGTCCACAACAGCTCTCCCCCCGACGCAGCCTCGCGTAGTCTCTTCTTCCATGAGCACGGCGAGCTTGCTAACCGGACGTCTGAAGATGCCTGTTCTCGTCTTCACATCAGCTACTCGAACACCGCCGTCTGGTCCAGTGTAGATGCGCTCGATCCTCCCGAGTGGCCAGACGTTTCGTGGCAGCGTGTGGTCGACCACCACCACGATGTCGCCGACCTGCAGTTGTCTTCTCGTGCTTGTGGGCTCTCCACGCGGGACCAGCACGGGGAGGTACTCCCGCATCCAACGCCGCCAGAAGTTGTCAGCTAGCGCCTGGCTAGCTCTCCATGCTCGTCGGTCAGCCTCATCACAAGGTCCCGTGGTTGGTAGGCCCATCGAAGATCCCAGAAAAAAGTGATTGGGTGTGAGCGCCTCAGGATCGTGTGGGCTCACACTCACGTGGGTCAGGGGCCGGGCGTTGACTGAAAACTCAGCCTCTGTCATTAGTGTCTGAAGGATTTCTTCGCGGGGCGCCTTCTCTCTTAGCGTCGCACGGAGCGCAGTCTTCACGGAGCGCACCATTCTTTCCCAGCAGCCACCTTGATTTGGGGCCCCGGGTGCGATGAAGCGCCACTCCATGCGATGCAGCATCCCCTCTTCTCTTAAGGCGGGTGCCCATTCAGCGTAGGCGGTCTTCAGCTCCTGGTCTGACCCTCGGAAGTTCGTAGCGTTGTCAGAATACATCATCCGAGGCCAGCCGCGGCGTGCAGCCATCCTTCGCAGCGCCATCAGTGCAGAGTCCGTGGAGAGTGAAGCAGCGATCTCCAAGTGTACGGCGCGTGTGGTGAGGCACGTAAATAGGGCACCCCACCTTTTCTCATGGCGTCGCCCCACCTTGACTATCATAGGGCCGAAATAATCCACGCCACAGTTTGTGAATGGACGGTGGAACGGGTCAAGGCGGGCAGGCGGCAGGTCCCCGGTCGCCGGTGTTCTCGGTTTCGCTCTTCGTACAACGCAGAGGGCGCAGTTGCGTTCGACAGCACGTACTGTTGGTCGCAGGTGTATTATCCAATACCGCTGTCTTAAATCGTTGGTCACGCGCTCCCTGTTGGCGTGACCGGCAGTGCTGTGTTCTCGTAGTACCAGGAGCTTGGTGATGGGGTGTCTGCCGTCCAGAATAATCGGGTGCTTCATTTCTAGAGGCACGTTCGATGCTCCGATGCGACCTCGTACTCGAAGAAGGTTGTCTTCCATCACTGGATCCAGCTTGTATAGCCGGCTCGCCCTAGGGATGGGGAGGGCCGACTTGATTCTCTTTATCTCAGCTCCAAAACTGTCTTCTTGAGTACGCTTCATTAGAGCTCGTTCGGCGCGTTCAATATGTTCATATTCAACACGTGTTGCTCGACGTCGACAGATATCCGGGAAAGCCAGCACGCGTGCGGTTCCTCGCACCAGTGTCTCGTATTTCGAGAATCGGGAGGGGTCAGGTAGCCAGTCATTTTGACGCTCGCTCTCTTCGCTCGTGTGAAGTACTTCCTCATTATCTTCATTGAAAACTCGTTCGGTAGGCCATCTTTCCTCGGGTTCTCGTAGGAAACTGGGCCCCTGAAACCATCGATCGCCTCTAGTGATCGGCGTCTGATAGTTTCGCGTAGCGTCGTCAGCTACGTTATGTTCTGTAGGCAGCCATCGCCACTCCTTCTTGTGTGTGAGTTCTGCGATTTCCCCCAGCCGGTGTGCGACGAAAGGAGTGTACCGCCGTGCGTCGTTGCGTACCCAGTGAACCACAGTTGAGGAGTCGGTCCAGTAGGTAGTTCTCGCGATTTCAACGCGGTGCTCCCGTTTGATAACGTCGGCGAGCCTCGTACCGATGACCGCCGCTTGAAGTTCAAGACGGGGAATGCTCTGTGCGCGTCTTGGTGCCACCTTAGCTTTGGCAGCGATCAAAGCAATTTTCACGCTACCGTCGTGGTATATGGCCCTCCAGTAGGCCACCGTCGAGTACGCTTGTTCGCTAGCATCGCATAGCACGTGTAGTTCAACGTGCTTGTGGCCTTCTAGTGCGTAGCTTCGGTGCAAGCGTAGCCGTGTGACGTTGCTGAGCTGCTGCAGCCATGCCGCGAAGAGTTCTGCTTCCTCTGCTGGTATCGGCTCGTCCCATGATATCTGGAGACGCCAAAGGCTCTGGAGTACTATCTTCGCCCGAATTGTGTATTGACTGAGTATTCCTAGCGGGTCATATATAGACATCACCGCGCTGAGAGCTTCTCTCTTCGTTGGTGCTCGGATCTGGGCGCGCACCTGGGCTGGGACTCGGTTCATTGCGGTATTGAAACCAAGTTCATCTTCTTCGGGATTCCAGCAGAGCCCAAGGATCTTGCTCTCAGGGCCCCCTGCTCCCAGTTGGGTGGGTGTGGTCGCTCGCAGTTCTTCTGGTACGTCTTGTAGCACGCTCATGTTGCTGGCGTTCCAACTTCGTAATTCGAAGCCAGCGACCGCGTGTACCTCCCTGAGTTCTCGGATGGTACATCGGGCTTCTTCTTCATCATCGTAGCTGTCCACCAGATCATCCATGTAGTGGCTTTTTGTAATGGCCACCAGAGCGCGCGGATGTGTCTGTGCGTGCGCGTGTGCGTTATGATTGCGCACACTGTGGGCCATGAAGGGGGAGCTGGCCGCGCCAAAGATCATGCTTGTCATCTTGTAATGGCTGGGTGGCTTGTCTCGTTCTTGGCCCCTCCATAGAAACTGCTGAGCTGGCTGGTCTTCCGGGCGGATCTTCACTTGTAAGAACATTTCTCGGATGTCGCCCGTGACTGCAATCGGTTTCTCTCTAAAGCGGAAGAGAACCCCTTGTAGTGAGAGCAGCAAGTCCGGTCCCTCCAGCAGTTTGTCGTTCAAGCTAACACCTCGGGATCGGTGCGCTGCATCAAACACGAGCCTCTTCTTGCCGGGCTTGTTTGGATTCTGTACTGCGAAGTGAGGCAGGTACCAACAAACAGCGCTTTCTTTTTCTGTGCCGTCGCATGGTACTGCGTAGCCCTTGGTCAGCAAGTTCTCGATTTGTGTCGAGTATTCTTTGGCGAAGTTTGGGTCAGCATCCATCTTGCGTTCTATGCTCTTGAGACGGCGCAATGTTGTCTCATAGCTTGTAGGCATGACTACATTGTCATGTTTCCATGGCAGTCCGACCTCGTAGCCGCCATTGATCTTCTTTATAGTGCTCTCGACGATGTTCATAGCTCGCTTGTTATTGTCGCTCACAGGGTCTTTGAGAGCGACCCCGAGCGCGTCGATGCGGAAGTGGGCCTCAACCAGTTCATGGAGGCGCTCGTCGTGCTGTTTGTTCTCATGCAGGCGCTGGTCGGGTGCGTATACATGAAGCACGCTCTCCTCAGTGTGATAGATCAGGCTGCGTGGCACGGTTCCGTGTACCACCCAGCCGAGTTGTGTTCTAGATGCGGCTGGCTGGTCGGGGGCGCCAATCCGCAGCTCTCTGGACACGATCATTTCCCAATGGTCGGTGCCAATTAGGATGCCTGGGCGTGCTAGATCGTAGCAGATCTCCTCCTGCGGCAGGTCTCGCAGGTGGTCGTGGTTCAGCAGTTTCTTAGGTAGGGACTGCTGGTGAAGCCTCAGGTCTCGTATAGTGCGTGCTCGAACTGTGTGTGTTGTTTTCTCTCTCTTTCCTCTGAGATGTACTGTGACAGTCTTGCTCTGTTCATCACGTCTTGACATGTTGACGCCGTGTAAGTTCAAAAGCTGAGCAGGACCGTCTGCGCCGATGTTTCTTGCTAGTTCTTCATCAATCAGGGTTATGGTCGCACCCTCGTCCAGAAGCGCATAAGTTGGTACTTCTCCAAGTGGTCCGGAGATAATAACATGGCACATCTTCAGGAGTACAGCTTTAGGGCCGGTAGCGTGTAGGGATGCTACCGACAGGACTGCCTCCGTGTTGCTTTGCTCTGGTGTTGCAGGTTGCCTTGGTTCCTCATGTAGCGAAGCGTGATGTGGGCGGTGGCATTGGTTTACGCCGCACAGCTTTGCTTTGCAGTGAAAGCGACGGTGTTTCTTGTCGACACATCGGAAACATAGTTTCTTTTCTCGAATCATGTCCCATCGCTGCGCTACACTTAGTGCCTTATAGGTCGGACACTGGTGTAGTGCATGATTCTTGTCGCAGCTTGGACATAAGTCAATCTGTTCAGATTGATTGACTTGCTCTGGTTCGTTAATGGCGTAGACAGCGTTTGCTTTCTTCTTATTGATCGCAGGTACTGGCATCTGTTCTCTCTTCGTAGCGGCTGTAGAAGCGATACCGGACGCCGACGTATAAGTGAAACGTAGGGCTATGTCTGCCTCACGCATCAGGAAGTGTGAAAGCGTGACGATCTCTGGATCTGAAGTCCCCTCGTGTTCGCAGGCGTAGTCACACCAGCGCGACTTGATGTGTGGGCTGAGCTTCTCTAATACCTCCCGGGCTAGCAAAGGGTTATATAGGTAGCCCCGCTTATCGATGTTCTTCAAGACACATACGATGTTCTGGATTTTGACGGCGAAGGTATTTAATTCTGCAGCTGATGATCCCGGCTTCGGTAACCTCTTAAGTTCTTCCATTGCTTTGTCTATGATGATCTCTGGTCTACCGAAGCTCTGCTCTAGCGTCTTCATGATGATGTCGGGATTGGTGGCTGTGTGTAATATTGCAGCCACTGCGTTGCGTGCATCTCCCTTTAGGCAGGATCTCAGCCGCTGTAAGTTCTCGGCGGCCGACAGACTATAGAGAGTAGTGGCGTCTCGCATAGCAGCTTGGAATGGTAGCCACTCGTCAGGTGCTCCGGAGAATAATGGTAGTTCGCTGACGTAACGTGGTCTGGGTCTCGACATCTTCTCGATTGCTTCTGTTAATTGTTCGATTGCTCCGTCTGTTCTGGCTGGAGTAAGTGTTACTGGGTCTGCGAAGCGTGCTCTTCGTTCTTCACGTGGCTTTTCTATAGTTCGTGATGTGGTCAGGGTCTCCATGCGCTCCCCCCGTGTGTTCGTCGGGTTGGTGCGCAGCCAGTCGTCAACCTTGTTAAAATTGGTAGACGGGGGTTCGTCGTGCACGCTCTCGTCCTCGTGGATGCTTGCGACTTGCGCAGCCAGACGCTTCTGGATTAACTCGGCCTCCAATGCTAGCTCCTTCCTCTTCAGTTCCGCCATCTTTTCAGCTGCCTCCAGTTCTGCCAGCCGCAGCCTCACGGTCACGCTCGTGGTAGATCGGTGCGAGCGGTGCGAGGGCGTAGGTGACCCTGGTCGTGGACGTATTGCTGGCACGGGGTTCGTGGTGATGCCAGGGATGGTCGCAGCTGAAGGTGACGCCGGTGGTTCTCGTTCCAGCCTTCGGAGTCGTTCGTCTTCGATCTGACGTTCTTCCTCCTGGCGCCTCTGTTCCTCTTCACGGTGTCTCTGCTCCTCCAGTTCTGCAGCATCACCCTGGCTCCGGGTGACCACCATCGTGATCGGACGATAGACTGCAACTGAAGAGACTTCGGTTCTGAAGAGTAGGCGGCTCCTGTTGGTGGTGATTCAAGCTTCGAATCCGGCTCGAAGGTCCAAAACTATAGTGGACTGGTAATTAAAACTCTTCGATGTTATAAGTAGGACTGTATTGTTCCGAATGAATTACCGCGGGCTTGGCCCGCCTTTTATATCCCTCGTTTTGCACACGGCACTAATCTGTATTCCTTACTCTGTCTAACATATCTGTGTCCTTGTCTTTGGGCCTCAGTCTAACACATATTTTCTTTATTATTATAGCCAGACATGATATTGTGTATTCCTAATCAAATTACATATATTTACATGATCTAAACTAATTATTTATTACTAAAGACTTGGTGCGTCTTGGAGGTAAAGTCGCCGCTCATGGTTTTGTGTCCACAACAATAATCTTCCACTAGAATTATATTTCAATCAAAAAGAGACAAGGAAAATTAACACCTTTTGATTTAGGTAAAGTAAACCTCTATTTAAGGTGACTTTTGTTTATATACTGGAGACTCGGTAAGTGATCGGGACCAAGGTTCAATGACCCTTCTGTGAAATACGCAAAATAAAATTTTGACTTCCTATACAAATGGGAATCGAGGTTGTTCTTGAACAAGTAGGTATAAAGGCACAAAATATTAATAAAGCAAACAGTGTCATTGGGCCTTGTCCTTGACCACTTACTGAGTCTCCAATATTAATTTGGCTCCATAATACATTACTTTATTACTTTGTTATCTACTTATCCCAAATGCCATGTTGCTCGCACGATGTACTATCACTCTGCAGCCTCTGGTCTAGAAGCACCACCGTTCCCGTTCGTCTCGTCTTCGTCCAACGACGAAAGAGATCATGGGCGTAGCCAGGGGAGGGTTTTGGGGGTTCAACACCCCCCCCCCCAGAAATGTTTCAAAAAAAATATATAATAAACTACGATAAACTACAGAATTTTTTAATTTGGATCGAGAACTTATCTTAATCTAGGTCTTAAATTAGACTTAGATCCGATTTAATCAATTTAGTATGCAAAAAAACAAGTTGAAACTTATTAACTTTTGTTTTTACAAAACAAATGTGTTCCGTATTATTTTTATATAACTTTAGGTACTATAATTGTAAATATTTATTTGCCATACCTGTGTCCAAGCCTAAGGACACTGAGATACTACTTGAGCAACTCAACAAGTGAACACAGACTGAACGGTTTGGCTCTGATAAATATTCACTATGGAGCAGATATTGACGCAGATGAAATAGTGGATATACTCATATTTAAATAAACTTGTAACAAAAAAATAACAACCGACTTCAAATATAGCAGCCATTCACTAAAAAGTTTAAAATAATTATTTACGGACCGATGGTACCAAAATAACACTTGCCGACTTCTTTCTTCCCGAAACACATGTTCTCTAGAAGTCGGCGCTCTACTATTGGTTTTTGCGTTATTTACTATGGGGAATGCGCCGACTTTTGCGCGACCGCTTTTAAGTGTTGACGGGTTAATTTGTGAAAAATGGGTAGACTACAGTCAGCACTCTGATTGCCTCATTTGAGGAGTTTCAAATTTAAAAGTCCTGTGGCATAATGTCAATTTTCAAGTAATATCCCGCAATGAGCACACTAATATAAAGCGATTGCCGCAATTTAGAGTTATGTGCTGTCATCCGATGAGAATTTCTATGGCGATGAGGCCAGGATCGAAGGTCAGGCAGCATAATGACAATTTTTAAGTAATATTCTGCAATGAACACACTAACACGAAGCGATTTCCGCCATTGAGAGTTATGTGCTGTCATTCGTTCAGGAGTTCTATGGTGATGTGGCCAGGATCGAAGGTCAGTGGGCAAGCACGTATCCAGGGGGGGTAGATAGGTGGGATTTATCCCCCCCCCCCCCCCGCAATCTGGCGTGACATACACGGGGTCCGGGAATGTTCATTCATAGCCACTGTAAAGTAAGTTAAAGTAAGTTTTACTAAAATGAATGCCTCTTCTATCCCCTCCCGAAACAAAAGTCTGGATACGTGCCTGTCAGTGGGCATATTGTCAATTTTCAAGTAATACCCTGGAATCAGCACACTCAAACAAAATAATTGCCGAAAGCTCGTGCTATGTGCTGTCATCCGTTCAGGAGTTCTATGGTGATGTGGCCGGGATCGAAGGTCAGTGGGGAAGCACGTATCCAGGGGGGGTAGAGAGGTGGGATCTATCCCCCCCCGCAATCTGGCGTGACATACACGGGGTCCGGGAATGTTCATTCATAGCCACTGTAAAGTAAGTTAAAGTAAGTTTTACTAAAATGAATGCCCCTTCTATCCCCTCCCGAAACAAAAGTCTGGATACGTGCCTGTCAGTGGGCATATTGTCAATTTTCAAGTAATACCCTGGAATCAGCACACTCAAACAAAGTAATTGCCGAAAGCTCGTGTTATGTGCTGTCATCCGTTCAGGAGTTCTATGGTGATGAGGCCAAGGTCAAAGGTCAGGTGGATTATGTCAATTTTCAAGTAACATGCTTCAATCTGCATCCTGGTACAAAGTGTTTGCCGCAATATCGAGCGATATGCTGTCATCCATTGAGGAGTTCCACTGCCTATCTCTAAAGACCATCATCAGGTCAAGACCAAACTAAAATGGGACCTACCTAGAAGTACATTCTTCTAAACAAAAAAAATATATTTCAAATCGGTTAAGATATGCCGGAGATATTTGCGTCAATATTGACTGAATGCCGTCATCCGTTGAGGAGTTCTGCTGCCTATCTCTGAAGACCATCATCAGGTCACGATCAAACTAAAATGGGACCTACCTGGAAGCAAACCCTAACAAACGAAAAAAAAAAATTTTAAATCGCTTAAGATTTGCCAGAGTTAGTTTTTTGAAGTTGGTTAAAAATACAGAAGAATCATTGTCTAGTGCGTTTGCAGCAGTATTTTTTTTCAATATTAATGTAATTTTATGTACTTTTTTGTCGTTTTATTTCTCCCCCCGACACTAAAACCAGGCTACGCCCATGAAAGAGATAAATGTATACAAGTGAGAGGGACAAATAACAGGTATCCTGCTCACTCGCGTAAGTTTGTTCCTTTTGTCGTTTCTCGAAGACGAATCGAATGAGCCCCGAACGGCTTTACTTCTAGAGCCGCTGGACGGTCTTGCAGGCCAGCACAGGTGATAGTGATCACGACATTAAATGTTAGTGCTGGTAGGACATTATGCTTAAACTCTTATTTAGCTTGATATTTTTTATTTTGCTTTTGATTTTTTATTTACCTATTACGTACAAATGTATTTTGAGCCAAATAAATAATTTTGTATTTTCTATACACGAAAGTCACCTTATACCGGTTGAAAATGAACCCTCTAGCTATAACAAAGGAAACTGTTCCATATTCGAAATAAAAAATACATGTTTTGTTACTTTTGTCATAATTTTTTAAAATGATATCGACCGCCAAAGAAGCACTAATACTCCGGTGACAGAGACAACACTCTACAAAACCTATGTGTACATAGCCTATGTGCATTATTTACCGAATGTGTACCGTCAATTGTCAGTCACATGTCGCGTCGCGTAGGTTGAAAATTATTTCGAAATTCACAAACCAAAAAAAATATGAAAAAAAAAAACTTTTGCTACCGTTTTCTGTTCTATTAGTGATTCCGATTTCATAGAGTTCAATAAAGCTAGAGGTTTCATTTTCAACCTGTATAGAAATGAAGTAGGGTATGTATTTAACTTACTTGCACTTAGTACATGTATAGAAGACAGTCTGCCCTTCATCAGCTGACCGGAGCTGGAGCGTGGCATATGACATTCTATCGTTGTTACACTTGGGGCATCTTCTCTCAACCACCGGTCCATCTGGCTCATCGCCCACTATGTTCTGATTTGCTACGGACGTGATGCTGTTGAAATGGATTGTGTAGTTGAACTTGATGTTGCTGAAATCTGAGCAAATTTGTTTGGTTAGGTTTGGTAGGAAAAGAAAAAACTGGGCAAGTGCAGGTAGGACTCGTGCCCGGAGGGTTCCGTAGTATTCAAATAGTTTAAGTTTAAGACTTAAATGATTTGAAACAAAATTGCAAATTTATCATCAGACCTAGAAAATGTATGAAACAAAACTGCAAAATTAAGTTGGTTGTGTATTCGGGTACGTAACCCTAAACCTATATTTAAAAAATGGTGTATTCAGTATTTTGTTTAAATACAACATATTATGGCACATAATATACAGATAATTCCAAATTCCTAAGTTTAGATTTTAGACATAGAACCCGTAACAAAATTGGTCAAAAACTGACAACTTTTTGATGGTCACCATTTTTTCAAGTACCATGGAGATAAAAAACAAGAAAATTTTTACTCTAATCAATGAGTTATATATAATGACACTACACAAGTAAGAGTAAGAGAAAGAAAAAAAAATTTTGCCAGAGTAATGGAGTACCATACCCAACACAAATACAGTTGAATTGAGAACCTCCTCCCTTTTTGAAGTCAGTTAAAAAGACTGAACCACCTGTTATAATCTAGTTTGTTCACGTTCTTTTTTTAAATATTTTGATCGTTTTCTTAAAATTAGTAATAATAAAGTTGATTTCGTACACGCATTGCTTTTTTACACTTCACTAACAGTCCATTTTGGAACAAAAAATCCTGATTAGATCAATATGGTCCGATCTGGCCCAATTGAAAATGAGGCCGGGTTTCTATCCCTGCAGCCAATCCTGTCAGTGTTACTCGTTGGGAAAAAAATTTCCAACCAGTAACGGTGTTACTTGATGAGACAAATTTTTCTCAGATATATTTTATTCCCAACGAGTTAAGTGTGGGTAAATCTGTGACTCACTGAAAACTTTTTTCTTCGCAAGGAGTAAAGTTAAGTGGAATAATATTTTATATTACCTAAAGTTAAGTGGAATGATAGTTATTATCTAAGCCCTAATTGGTTTAACTGTTTCAATAACAAACTACACTCGAAAAACTCTTTTGGGGATATATGTATTTCATGACAATATGTTTGTCAGTATTATGTTTGTTCCTATGTTAGGTATAACACATCAAAATTATCCCGTTAGTACCAAGATCAGAGTGTTAGATATGAAAAAAGATATGGTACTATTTTGTTAAAGAAACAGATATTTTAATATTTTTTTCATTTTTCATACCCTGTATGCCAAGGTACGAGACGACGCAACAACGGCAACTTACTGTCAGGACTATAGGCAGCTTTACAAGCGTAGCACTTCACGGATCCAAATTGCTGCAGCAGGGGTAATATAGACCCGCATTTGGCACAGAATGCTGTGGTAGCCGTGAACGGACTCGTACTAGACATGCTCTGAAAAAGAAAACAATCGTTACAATGATCCTTTTTTTTTAAGCAATGGCACTAAATAAGCAAAAGTAAATTAGTGAAATTAACGAAAAACATTATTATTATTAACTTACTTTAACATGAAACACACAAAAACAAACGAGCACAAACGAAAACAATAAAATAAAACAACCTCAAAATTTCACGCCACTTTTTGACGTTTATGCCGCTGGTCATATTTTGGGTTGCCGTACTCCACTGACAAAATTGCCGTATTTTAACAAAAATTGCCGTACATAGAAATTTATTCCAAAAAAAATTTTTTCAACATAATAATTAATTTCCCATCATCATTTTCGTACTCAGCTGAGGGTTTTTGATTTTTTTTTATCATTGCGTGGTTGGTTTATGGCTTTCTGCGAATGCACTGCTCGGCCAATATTTTAGCCACGGCAAACTATTTAAAACTTTTTTTAAACCTCTCGCACTCAACACACGATACACGAACGAATGAACCAATGAGATTCTATACACAAGGAGTAATCACGTCATATAATAACAAAGTCCAAGCATGGAACGTGCCTCTAATTTTAGCATATTAAGCTGCGACTGCTCTATCCATACATTGCCGCTGACACTCCAGTGCATAAAAATGTCCTCGGTGATTTAGCAGTAATGTATAACAATTACGCACTCGAAGCTACGTAAGCTAATTTTAGAAGCCGACAGGAGCAAAGATATCTGTTGAGTAGAAACGGGCTGATATTTTTTCTTTTTTTTTCTATATTAGAGAAAGATTTTTATAGTTTCAGAATGTACTTATATTTCGTTTTTAGGGTTCCGTAGTACGTAAAAAGCATTGATTTGCCCAGATCAAATGGTATACAAAAATATATTTTATTCTTTTATTTTAAAATTGTTAGAAATATTTCCAGTACTATATTATGAGTATTTTAAAATAAAACCTTAAAACACAATATGGGTATCAAATTGTAGATATAAAAGAGCTGATTGTAAAAATAATTATTTTAGGTATCATATTATCATATTTACTGGCACTCATTTCGAGAAATCTGTAAAAAAATACAAAAAAAATGTTTGGCTTACCTCCTTATCTCCAAAACTGGTAGACCAAAAAATATGAATAAAATGTCATAACTGGCCAAATACAGAAATCTATAGAGGTTAAAATAAAAGTTGAACACTAACGAGCAATAATAGAAGGTAAATAATAAAAATATATATAAATATTATAAAAATTCTTAAGTTATAATTTAAAAAGAAATAATTGAACTGTAATTTATAGTTGAGGGAAGACGCCAAATATTATTTTACTTACAACTAACCTGAATATGCGGAACAGCTGTCTTTGTTAAACGCTTATATCCTTTAGTGGTGCAATATAAATCAGATTCAAGGAAATGCTCTGAGCAAATGACGCTCGACTTACTTGGTTTGAAAAATTCTTCAGATCTTTCTCTTGCTATCAACTTGCGCCAATTCTCTCTCATAATCTCGTGTACAGGAAAGCTAAAAATAAATTGCTATTGTAGATTGTACAATACTAACATTTTGACCAAGTAGGTAGGTATGAAACAGCAAGTTTTTTTTTTCACAAACTTTGAAGATATTTGCCCTGTTTATTTGCTTAACAAATTTAAAAATCCGTCCAGTTGCGAGTCAGACCCACGTATCTAGGGTTCCGTAATTCGATAGTTTTGGGAACTGAATATTTATTTTTGTCTTTTTTTTTTCTTGAATTTCTTACCCGGTACATTTTTCCTGTAATCTTTACGTAAGCACATATTACCATGTTTTTTTTCATGTTTTGGATATAAGGGGCAGACGTACATTCTTTTGGTTTTTTTCGACGATTTCTCGAAATAGATGCAAATAAATATAGCTAAATTACGTATTTTTATAATCAGCTCTTTAATACCTTGATACCCATGTTGTATTTTTATATATTTTTTTATATAGCTCATTTGTGTACAACTTTATAAAAATCCTATTTTTTTAAAAGAAACAATAAACTAACCTAAACTATTTATTTAAATTCAAAATAAAATATCTTTGTAAATCCAATTTTTACCAAAGATATAAATACCAGAGTTAGAAACTTGAAATTTCGGTTACAGATAGGTCTTATAGAATACACATAGAGAAAAGTCTGAAAATTACAAATATTGAATTATTTTGGGAGTTATAAAAAACCAACTTAATTAGATTATCAAAAGCATAGACTTTAATAATTCATAAGTGCCAAGTTAAGTTGGTCGTAATAACTGATAGGTGGAATTAATTTCTATGTTTTTAGGGTTCCGTACTCGTATCGTGTGGTGGTACGGAACCCTCAGTGCTCGAGCCCGACTCGCACTCGGCCGGTTTTTTTTATTGCTTTAAGTTTTTTTTTCTCTCTTTGTATTGGAAATATTATCAACAATTTTAAATTTTTTAATCTTTTTTACACCATGTGATGTTGGCAAACTAATGCTATTCTTGTGCGAAATTTCAAGTCTTTATCTTTAACGGTGCTAAAGTTATGAGGCTGTGACATATGGGCGGACGGACGGACAACGGAGTCTCAACATATAGGTTCCTTTTGTACCTTTTAGGTACTACGGAACCCTAAAATAACAACAAAAGCTAAAGGCCTTTACACTTAGAACAAAGCAAATGCGACTAGAAAAAAAGCGACTCTATAGTTTTCTTTTCTGACTATATTCTTGTTGCGTCCTTTTACCTGTCTCTTTCTGGCTCGTGTGTGTGAAAAGAATGGAAATATTTGTGCATTGTTTGCTCATGTCTGTGATTGTTTATGGTTTTTATTTGAAATTTAATTGATTTACTACATAGCAAAAATGGAAAAGTTAGACTAAAAATGTTATTCTTATGCATCAGAACGAGATAGCAAATATTACTTTAGAGTTTAGTACTTAAAATATTAGTACATTACGATACGAGAGCGATGAAACGTTTTCTGACGTGTGAGTTTGCGGCACGAGCCGAAGGTGAGTGCTGCAATCACACGAGTCGAGAAAAAGTTTCTCGCACGAGTATCGTATGATATTTTATAGCAAAAGTGCGGAAAATGCCGACTTTACGCAAGCGCAGCGTGCGTAAAGTGGTCATTTTACGCACGGTGTCCTATAAAAACTTTTAGTATATGACTGTTAGTTCTCAGCTTTCCACTAGATAGCATTATTATTGTCGATAGTTGAGATTGTCGGCACTTGGTGGAATTTATCAAACATTGTTGTGTTAAAAAAAAAAAACACTTGTACTTTTCTATGTTTATTGCACGGACATCTAGCAACAGAAAGATTGTTTAAATAAATAATTATATATATAAAATTATGTAATTAAAAAGCCCCTGATGATGCTTATATAGTGAAACCGGTTGGGTAGTGTAGAATTAAATATTATCTGTGGAAAAGTACAAGTGTTTTTTTTTATCACAACAATTATTATTGTCCATGTCCCAAATAAAAGTCAAAGACAAATAGACCAATGAGCCTATCAAGAATCGCCTCTATCACATTGTAATAAAGTCTAGGCCATTGACTTTGTTGTAATGGCTAGCTAGTAGCTAGTTTTTTGGTTTGTTTGGAATTGTGCAAATATTTTCTTTGCCTCTATTCTATTGATAAATCAGGTATGTCCTATGTCAGGCAGAGTCATCTTTAAAATTTTACACAAGGTAAGAGAAGAACGCCCATTCATTGCCGAATTGCCGTATTTTTGCGTACGGTAATGACTACTCTGCCGTATGCCGTACATTTAATAATTTTATAGCACACCGTGCGTAAAATGACCATTTTCCGTACTTTTGCTATAAAATATTATACGATACTCGTGCGAGAAACTTTTTCTCGACTCGTGTGATTGCTCTCGTATCGTAATGTACTATTATAGCCCGATTGCCGTATAGTACGGCAATTGCCGTACAAATGGCAACGCTCAGTGTTGCTGCCACTAGGGGTGAGCGTTTTATAACGTAACGGGTTACCCTCGATACGGTTCCGTGCATAAAGCAACGAGTGGAGTGGCTATGCAATACATTTCCCCTCTGCCAAAACATCGTCTCCAATGACCTTCATTGATCGTCTCCGACAAAACTAGCCGTTATATAAAACTAAACTAGTTGTACTAGAACGACCGCCAGACTCAATCTGACAACGCGACTATACACACAACAAAATACGAAGGCATAAAAATGACTGGTTGTTCAGTTTTATGCTGCAGAAACCGAACTGAAGTGTCAAGCGTTAGAGAAAAAGGTATTTCCTTTCATCGGTAAGTACTTATAAGTAATTTACTATTGTTTATTAGGTAAAAGTTTGAAAAATGTAAATTTCATTTTGCTCAGACTTTTTAATTCAACTACGAACTTGACAGATCAACACGCCATAGAAATACTGGATTAGTTTTCCAACTTACCCGAATTTTCATCTTGCTTATGTTTGTCGGATTTAGTGACGGGCCACAAATAACGTGTTATTTTGAAAGTAGTTTACTACTTTTGAGGTGCGTTCTCTATGATAAAGATGAACTTTTTGCTATTTGACAAAAGTAGCTTCGGCTATTACAAAATTTTTATTTATGCTGGGTGATAATATGATGTTGTAGGAGCCGGAAACTGGCGATAGTACTCGTCCATACGAACAACTTTTACTATGGAACCAACCCAAAAATCGCAAAAAAAAATCAGCTGTTTCATACATTTCTGTCGAGTGGGTATTTAATTTAACTTTTTATTATCAGCTGATTTTTTTTTCGCGATTTCAGGGTTGGCTCCATCGTAAAAGTTGTTCATATAGACGAGTACTATCGCCAGTTTCCGGCTCCTACAACATCATATTAACACCCAGTATATAAGGTCCTACAAAAATAAGTGAAAATAATTCTATGGCAGATTGTGTATCGTTAACTGAGAACAAACAAGAAGAAGAAAAAAATTTTGTTCAAATAAATTTTTCACTTCTCAGTACAAAGTGGTTCAATCAGCTGACTAAATTTCTATGGAAAGCGGACAAAAAAGATCACGCAAAAAAGTTATTAAGGATACCCTATCATGTCTTGAATTTTTTTCACCTTGAATTGTAGGACCTTATAGAGATGATAGAGTATCCCTAATAGAACAATTTAGAAAGAAAAAAAAATTGCGCTAACTTTTTTTTTATCTTTCCATAGAAATTTAGTCAGCTGATTGAACCACTTTGTACTGGGAAGTGAAAAAATTACTACCGAAAAAAAATTTTTTTCTTGTGGATTGTGATCACTAGGGATAGAATATTCGCATCGATATATACCTAAAAATGCTAGAAAACGTTTGCAACTATGGAGTCGGCTTCTTGAAATATTATTTATTTAGATAGTAAAAGTTCCGGAAATTACGGAATTGCTTAAAACGTTACGATGATGTACCTAATACTTAATAGATGTTACCGTAAATGTATGTATATTTTGAGTAATTGTATACAATTCCTAGAAAATTTTTAA
This sequence comes from Ypsolopha scabrella, assembly GCA_910592155.1. Taxonomy (NCBI): domain Eukaryota; kingdom Metazoa; phylum Arthropoda; class Insecta; order Lepidoptera; family Ypsolophidae; genus Ypsolopha; species Ypsolopha scabrella. The sequence goes on along the minus strand of OU342968.1, from coordinate 6,459,787 downwards.
AATGACAAACATATTTATATCAAACAGCGTAAAAGGTCTTCGGCCAGCGGCCTTCTGCCATACCATGCTGAAAATATACATACATTTACGGTAACATCTATTAAGTATTAGGTACATCATCGTAACGTTTTAAGCAATTCCGTTATTTCGGTAATTACGGAATTTCTTAAAAATAAATAATATTTCAAGAAGCCAACTCCATAGTTGCAAACTTTTTATTTTTTCAACTTTAGGTAAATATCGCTCCAAAATCCTATCCCTAGTGATCACTGATAATACCCTTGAATTATTTTTACTTATTATTGGAGGCCCTTATATATAAATATATATATCGTCACGACATGAATCCTCGAGGGGGTGTCAGAGGTGTTCCGAGTATGAACTATGAAATGCAAGTCACACAGTCCATACTGGGTACACCCGCGTTTCACCGACGATTATTACGTCCCAACGTAATGGGTGGTGAGGTGAGCCCTATCGCCGAACTTCGAGCACCATTACATGCTTATTGGGGCATGCAGGTTTCCTCACGATATTTTCCTTCACCGTACAGCAAGTAGTAAGTATGAACAAATACTAAGCACATAAATTCTGAAAAACTCATTGGTGCGGGGATCGAACCTGGGTTCCAAGATTGAGATGCCAGAGTTCTACCCCTGAGCTACCGCTTTATTTACTTGTGAAATTTCATATTTTTTGAGGTTTTTTATATGTACCTATAGTTATGACCACTTCTGAAAAATATTTTAAATCTGGTGGCGATCAACTAATTTTAAGCAAAAGCTTTATGAGTATTAACGTACACTGACGCAACGCACACATAGAAATAAGTATGAGAATATTAAAGTGTATTTGTATATTGTTTTTAGTTTTCCGAAACATCCATTCCAGCAACAAAAAAAAGTTACCTATACGTATTTTTTCCAAGTGTCGAAACTTTTTAGCAAGTGCGGCATCACCATTACGTTGCTTTTCAATTAATCATATTCCGTTTTGCGCATCATATATGCTTCGAGGTGCACATTTTCAACGAACTGCGGCTCTAGAAGTAGAGCCGTTTGGGGCTCACTCAACTCGTCTTCGACAAACGACAAAATGAACAAACATATGTGAGTGAGGAGGATACCTGTTATATTTTGTCTCTCTTACTTGTATACATTTGTCTCTTTCGTCGTTTGACGAAGACGAGACGAACGAGCCTCAAACAGTTGTGCTTCTAGACCCGCTGGTATTCATAAACACTACATTACATTTTACAATTGTAATTGGTCTTACAATTTGTGTTTTTCTCCTGCTGGTAATAGGCCTTTCCTAGATTTCGCCACTCTTGGCGGTCTTTCGTCCTTCATCCAGCCGCTATCCGTATCATAATTTATAAGATCGTCGGTCGAGCGGGCACGAGGTTAACCAACGCTATGCTTTTATACGTGATCTCCATTTTAACGTCTTTCGGCCCCAACGGACATCATGTCCATGACAAATATGGCCTGCCCCTGTCACTTCAACTTACTGAACTACTAGTAGTATAACAAAAGTATGAGTAAGTATGCACGCAAAACGGAACACGGTCTTGCCCTCAAAACAAACTAGGGACGTCGAATCTGAAAAGATTGATTTTGAGATCGATTTCGAATCGTAATGAAAAAAGCGATCCAAAAAAGTTGGTACAGAAAAGATGGATTACCAAAAATTGATTCAAAATCGGAACAGAAATTCACACAATTAGCGTTAATAAATTTTTATTTATGTTGATGATATAGGTAAAATTCATGAGCGTTAATTTTTACTAAGTTTATTGTAAGTAAAGTTAGTTGTTTTCTCATAAATAAAACATTTATTAAAAGAGTTGATGCTCGTGATTGTTGGCACTTGGTGGAACTTTTGAAACATTTTTTGTTTGATAAACACTTGTACTTGTCCACTTATTTATATTATTTCCCTTACCGGTTTCGCTGTTAAAGCATTATCAAAGGTTTGTTTGGTTGTTTACGTACAATATATGAATCGCTTGGGTAGGACAAACAAATTCTACAACAGAAACATTTGAGTATTTTAATTTCTTAATATAACGTTGTATAAAATACTCATAAGTTTCCATGAGAATTTGTTTGTCCTACCCGCATGCCAAGCGATTCATATATTGTACGTAAACAACCAAACAAACCTTTGATAATGCTTTAACAGCGAAACCGGTAAGGGAAATAATATAAATAAGTGGACAAGTACAAGTGTTTATCAAACAAAAAAAACATTTATTGAAATATTTGTTTAGGTTTTATTGCCAATGTAACAAAATGCACATACATAACATCATTATTATTTTAACATCATCTGACAATATTTTTGAGTCTCAATTACCTACTTCAACTTCCTATCTGCAAATGTAAAGGTCTTCATAAATAATATTGAGTATAAAAATTAATACTTGCCGGAAACGTAATTAAATGTATGCACTCTTTTTAATTGTACGTGATTTGTTAGTAAAAGTTTATGGTATGGTTCAATTCAAAGATCGAATCGTTTCGAAAAGTTCGATCAAAAACCGATTTTCTTGGCCCCGATTAATCGATCCAAGATTAAATCGATTTCAAATCGATATGATCTGTGAAATCGACAACGACATCCCTAAAACAAACTGCAAGCAACTAACAAATAAACAACTTTTGTAAAAGAGAATTACACTAGAAAATGGATATTTTAAAAGCAGAAATAGCCAGAAAACGTAAACTACTCGAAGACAAGAAAGTTTTGGTATGCTTGATACCTATTTTTATTTATCTATCCGCACGTAGCTTAGAAAGATTGATTCGTTATTGTTCTACTTTCAGGACCCTTCCAAGAAGTACTTCAAAAGGGGTGAATTATTAGCTAAAGAAGAAGAAGAATACCTTAAAAAATACGGACCACAAAGCAAGCCACTTGAAAAAACAAAAGAAGAAAGGGAAAGGTCAGAAAAAGGTTAGTTTTTGCCATTGATGTAGGTCTAAGTAATTCGTTGGTTTTGGCCTAAATTCGACAGATACTCCTGTATGGCACACTGTTTTGCGTAACGTATCATACCTAACCTTCATGGCTATTTTCATGACGACCCAGAATCCTTAGGAACAGAAGATTTTGGCCTCCTGTATTGACTTTGGCCTAGTCAATCAATTTATATAAAACATAAAAGATGTTTAATATTGATATGGTCACTATAAGATGTTCTTAGGTTAGCTAATTATGTAATAACTTAAGACAGAAGGTCCCATAAGTAGGGACTGAATAAATTAACCGACTTGTAGAAGAACTAAGTTGGGAGACATGGTTTTTCTTACAAGTTTTGTTTTTGATGGCATACAATTTTACCCATGATCTTTAAGTACTGTTAATTTTATCTCCACAGCAAAACAATTAACCACAGAATCGGAACAAACAGAGAGTGTTACACTGCCAAGAGTAGAAGTTATAAAGAGGCTGCGAGAAAGAGGTCATCCTATACTGTTGTATGGAGAAAGTGAAGTGCAGGCTTTCAGGAGGTTGCGGAGGATAGAGATACAGGAGCCTGAGGCTAACAGAGTAAGTAGACCACCATAAATTTGAACACTCCATCATAGCCATGGGAAAAAATTTCCCTTAAGAGGGGTGGTCCAAAGCCGCTTTGCATACAAACTTGTCGGAACCAACAACCACGACAAAAGCATTATATTTCATTGTGTTACTTTTTTCTACATGTTCCATCATTCAAATAATCAGTTGTTTCACAAAAAAAAAATGGTTTTACTATCAAATTTTGCTGTTTAAAAAATTTATGAAAGTATTAAATAAATAACACAAGATACAAAACATAAAATTCTCAAAAGCTGTGTAGTCTAGCTTATACATATAAGTAAAATCATAGCAAACATACAAAAATATCTTCTGCTATGAGTTATGTGTCACTGTCTGTCTGTGACATGTTAAAGTGGCGACTATGAATGTTATGTTATTGCAGCACTAAACTCACCATAGCAAAATTTACTCATTCAAATGCTATTTTATTGTAAACTTAACATTTATGCATTAACAGGAGATAAAGATTGATAAAGAAGAATTCTTTACTGACATTTCTTCCTTGACAACTAAAGGCTTAAATTCAAGTCCAAGACTTGCACAGGATCTTTTGAGTGATCACGTGCCTCAGTGCCGTTCTGTCATTCCAATTTACAAACTGTCATTAAAGCATTTAAATCTCTTAACTTAAAAAAAACCGAGGACTTATGGGCCTAAACTTTTCTTCACGAAATACTGTTTGGAGTTCCAAATCTGTCCTTAAAGGCAGTGGGATAACAATCTCCGAGTTTCTAACGAAGGGTCGATACGACACATTTATGTCTGCTCGTAAGCACTTCGGCATACACAAGTGTTGGACATCCAATGGCAAAATCGTATTGCTGCTTCCAGACAAATCAAAGTGCAAGATAGAACTGATGTCTGAACTAGAGGCAATTGTGAAGAAGTTTCCTTTGTCGGAAGGCTCCCAGGAAGAGCATAAATCCAAGAATCCTAAGCCTCAACGTGAACCACTGAAACCCATTGGGAGGTCAAAGCGAATAGCAGCTGGTTCCAACACGAACAAGAAAACTTAAAGACAATTCTTTTCTTTCTATTAAGTATATATATATTTTTTTTTTCGGTTCCGACTCACACATGTGTTTTTGAATCGTACGGATAACCATCCATGGGTATTTCATTTCGTGAGGTAGGTACCTAGTTTTCACAAATAATTTTAATTTTTCGTGTCGTTCGTTTATTTTGTTTTATTTCTGTCAAACAAAATATGTCAGTCAGTGTTCTGTCGCAATCTGTGACATATCGGAGCTACGTTCATAAACTGTGTATAGTGTAGCGAGTAAGATTTTAATGTCATCTAGCATAACTTTTTACAAAGTCGAGCTGCCGTCTCTTTTGCTTGTGTTTAAAAATATATATTAAGGTATCTGACTATATTTGTTCAAATTGCTTTCTGCATATAAAATTATAGATTTCAGAGAAATCATGCAGGTTTTTGATGTCATTTTTAAAATATGATGTTCACAGTACTTTCTTACTGCAGTCCTCGGGAAAAAGGGGTCAAGTTATAGCATCGCTTTTTAAGCTTTAAATAAGTTGTAGTTAATTGTAATATTGTTAAATATTTTATACTTATATATTTATTTTTATTTTATTTAAATATGTCTGATATTTCAAATAGTAGCACTGACAGTATTTATTTCTCTTTATCTTCTTCTTCCGAAGATCTTTTGAGTGCGGATAGTGATTCGTCTGATATGCTTGATCTCAGCAAAAAGCTACATACCACCTTTAGTCCGGTCCCGAAAAATTTTAATGTCGTCCATATAAATGCGCAAAGTATTAATGCACATTACCCGGATTTATTGGCATCATTCACAACCAGACATATCCATGCAATCTGTATATCAGAATCTCATCTTCGGCCGACGCTCCCCTCGACGCTGTATCCCATCTCTGGTTATCGTCTTCTTAGACGGGACAGGACTCGTACTACTGGTGGTGGTGTTGCTGTTTATTTACGTGCTGATCTGGAGTGCAAGATTGCCTCTGAGTCTGATCCCGGTAGTCCTACTGAACATTTATTTTTAGAATTATCTCTTCGCCACACAAAACTTCTTTTATGTGTATTTTATAGCCCATCTTGTCATGTTAATTATTTTTCTTCACTTGAAACAACTCTTGAATCGTTTAGGTCTCATTATGAGCAAATTATCCTCATGGGAGATTTCAATACCTGTCTTATCAAAAATGACCACAGGGCAAAATCACTAAAGTCAATGATGAAATCCATTAATTTGAATATTTTACCTTCTGGTCCAACTCATTTTCAACCTGGTTCTGCCCCCTCACTCCTTGACTTGATTATTACCTCGTCACCAGCTCATGTTGTTTTCCATGGTCAATTCAATGCTCCTGGTTTTTCCCATCATGATCTCGTTTTTCTATCATATAATCTTCGTCCCCCTAAATTCAAACACAAGGTCCTCTTTCTTCGTAATTTCAGTGGTATGGATCTGGAAGCGTTAAAAGCTGATGTAAGTCGGATGGACTGGTCCTCTATAGCTAAAATCTCTCCAGTTAATGATAAGGTTGAGCATTTAAACAAAATTATTCTAGAACTGTATGATAAGCATGCTCCCTTAAAGCAGACCAGGGTAAAACATCTCCCAGCACCGTGGCTCACAACGGAGATTAAGATGCTCATGGCACAAAGGGATAGGGCTCAGGTTAAATTTAGACTGGATCCTTCTCCTCAGAATGTTGAACGGTTCAAGCTGTTGCGTAACCGCTGCAATAGTGCCTGCAGGCATGCTAGACGTCGGCATATATTCGAATCCATCGAAAAATGTCCTCCAAACAATCTTTGGAAATTCCTAAAAACCCTTGGTGTTGGCAAGCCAAAGTCCGGTCCTCTCTCCAACTTTGATTTAAACGCCATCAATAGTCATTTTAGTAGTCCACCTTCCTTCTTATCTACCTTTCCCAAATCTAATACCCTGAATACCCTTAACAATACAATCCCGTCGACTGACTGTCCACCTTTCCAGTTCCATGAGATTACCGCTATGGATGTTCGGAAGATTCTTCGCTCTATAACTACTAAGGCAGTAGGTGACGATGGACTCAGTAAAGATATGTTCATGCCTATCTCTGATGTTATTTGTCCAATAATAGCAGATATTATTAATTGTTCCCTGTCCTCTGGTTCCTTCCCCAGTTCTTGGAAGAAAGCCCACATTATCCCTCTCCCAAAAAAGTCTAACCCTGCTTCTTTTTCTGATCTTCGTCCTATATCCATTCTCCCTATTCTGTCCAAAATTCTTGAGCATATTGTTCATGAGCAATTTGCTGAATTCCTGTCCCATAACCATCTCCTTAATCCTTACCAATCTGGTTTTCGTCCAGGACACAGCACTGTTACAGCTCTCGTCAATGTAACAGATGATTTAAGGTTAAACATTGAACAGAAGAATCTTACCGTCCTAACGCTCCTAGACTTCAGCAACGCCTTCAATACTGTCGACTTCGACATACTTGTTGGCGTGCTGAGGTCTCTCAATGTATCTCCAGTGGTAATTTCATGGTTCAATTCCTATCTCCGCGGTAGACAGCAGATGGTTAAAATCGATACTTTCAAATCCGAATGGTGTAACCTTACTGCCGGCGTCCCACAGGGTGGCGTTCTTTCTCCTCTCCTTTTCTCGATCTTTATCAATTCTATTACTACCTCTCTGTCTTCCTCCTTTCATCTATATGCTGATGACTTGCAGCTGTACGCAGCAGCACCGCTAGACGACATAAACAGGGCTGTAGACACCATTAACTCTGATCTTATTGCCATTAGAGATTGGACGCAACGTTTTGGTTTGCAGGTCAACCCGAAGAAGTCACAGGCTATCCTCATTGGTAGTAACTATTATGTCTCCCGCTTGGACATGTTCAACGTTTCAGATGTGATTTTTGATGGGGAAGTAGTGCCTTACTGTACGATAGTGAGGAATTTGGGTTTGTGGATGGACCAAACTCTGTCTTGGTGTCCACATATCAATGAAGTAAGTCGTAAAGTTTTCGGCTCATATCACTCGCTTAAGCGCCTACAGAAATTCCTGCCACTGGATACGAAAATAACGTTAGCTCAATCTCTTCTTCTTCCCCTTCTGGATTATGCCGATGTTGCTTATCTAGATCCCACTGAAGAGCTGCTTGATAAGCTGGAGCGTCTTCAGAATTTGTGCATTCGATTCATATTCGGACTGCGCAAGTATGATCACGTCTCCGAGTTTCGATGCAGATTAAAGTGGCTCCCTATCCGACTTCGCAGGAAATTGCATATCCTTTCCCTTTTATATAATGTTCTTCACAATCCCCTCTACCCCAATTATTTAAAAGAAAGAGTTGTCCTTCGCATTGACCGTAGTAACAGAACGCTTCGCTCCTGTCACCACCACGATCTGGCGATGCCTCCGCATACCACTGATCGTTTCTCCAAATCTTTTACGGTCAATGCTGTTCGGCTTTGGAATGAACTTCCGCAAAATCTCAAAGATCTTCCTTCTGTGTCCTCTTTTAAATATCACTTGAAAAAATTTTACCTCTCCTCTCTCTGAATGACTTACTGACTAAGCTACTTGGTTATTTGTATGTATGTATTTGTGTATTTAAGTATGTATTTGTATTTAGTATATTTATAATTAGATTATAGATTTAGAACTAACTTAGAATGTACCTATGCACTGATGTGAATTTCTTCAATAAAAATGTTTTATATTTTCCCAAGGTTGACTGGAAGAAATTCCTTTTAGGAATAAGTCCGCCCTTGCCTTCTGTCTGTTCTTTGTATATTTGTAAATATCTTGTTCTGTGTGCAATAAAGTGTTTATTCATTCATTCATTCATTATCTGTTTATCCTGTTGGTGTACCAATTAAAATAAATAAAATAAAATAAAGTTTTAAGCTGTATTATTGATTTAATAGCTCCATATTTAGCTTTAATCTTTAATAAATGTGTAGATGATGGTGTCTTTCCCGATTTAATGAAGTTGAGTAAATTGATCCCTCTTTTTAAATCAGGTGACAATGAAGACCCTTCCAACTCTATAGTCTATACTGGTCTCGGTTTTACCAGTATTTAGTAAGATTTTCGAAAAAATTGTTTTTAATCAATTATTATCTCATTTTAACTTAAATAAGTTGTTTCACAGTGAACAATATGGATTCACTAAAGGGAGGTCAACCACAGATGCAGGAGTTGTTTTAGTCAAACACATATTTGACTCTTGGGAAGCAAAGCAGGATGCGTTCGGTGTATTTTGTGACCTCTCAAAAGCTTCTGATTGCGTTAATCATGAAACACTTTTATGTAAATTAGATCACTATAGAGTTAAGGGTAAATCTTTGGCGTTATTTAAATCATACCTTAGTGACCGGATTCAAAAGGTAGACATTAATGGAGTAAAGTCATCTGGAGCATTAGTTAAAATGGGTGTTCCGCAGGGCTCCACATTGGGGCCCCTATTGTTTTTAATATACATAAATGACCTTCCTTACTTAGTTAGAGACTTATCTGAGATAGTTCTATTCGCAGATGACACGTCACATATTTTTAATGTGAATCGACATAACGATATTCTTGATGACGCGAATTCAACTCTCTCTCTGATTCTTGATTGGTTCACTGCAAATAATTTAGTTCTAAATGCAATAAAGACGAAATGTATTAAGTTTAATAAGCATATTTTAATACTGTATGATTCCTCAAAGGCTTAAAATTAATTAATATGTAAACTTACTTTGTTAAAGGTAATAGACAATATGAGACGGGTTGACTAAGATATATTTTTTTCTCGTGACAAATTCCTGCAGTCTTATAATTTTTATGCCTTTACTTGAGTAGGTATGTATATGATTTTGTATCATATGTTTTATTTTGAAAAAAGGAATGTTTGCTAAGTTTCTTGCCCTTCTTCTCAGCAATACTAATCAAATACAATACTAATTTATGCAGGTGTATAACTTTATTACATTTTAGTAGCCCAACCTTAATATTTTTTGTATGTATTTCCCTTTTTTATTTATGAACTTATTTCTTCATTGCATTATGTAGGTATATATAATATTTTTATTCCTAGATTCCTCTATTTTATGCAGGTGTATATTTTATTTCCCGTATTATTATATATTTTTTTATATTCTAAAGATATATTATATTGTTATAATTAACTTTGACTTGTAGAAAGTATACTTTAAGTATCTACCTATATTTTGCAAAAATAAATATTTTGATTTGATTTGACAATCTTTGACTGTCTATTTCTAAATGATTCTAGTATTAAGGCTGGAACTGAGCCTATCAACAACACCAAAATACATAAAAATTTATTGAAAAAAAAAATGGTTTATTGATCTTTTATTCAGTAAAAGCACTCATAAAAAAACTATTAACATATATTCTTTTGTCAAAAAAAGCATATAATCTATTTTTCTTATTTTATCCTCTATATTTTTTTGCTTTAAAGTGTCACTTGCAAGAATGCGTTTACGAGATTAACATTTTTTTATATAAAATAGTTACAGATATAACACCCCACTCCCATTTATTTTTGCATATAAAATATTTAAATATTAGATAAACCCTCCAATCTGTTGTTTCGTTGCATGATTATTAGTACTCCCCGTCCAACCCAAGACAATAAAGTGAATGAGCCAACCAATAATTGCCTCTATCAAAAGCTAATAAAGTTTTTAGACAGGTGTTTGCGTTTTTGGAAGGGTGTAATTTTTTTTTCCAGCCTATATCATTCCCGTAACTAAATTGGTTTGCTGTAGCTATTCTTCCTACAGCGGTTTTCATTTTTAATCTCCTTGTACAGAAAAAACAGATAAAAAGAAAAAACAATAAAATATTCATTGTGGTGTTTGCATAATTTCAGGGTTTCCGCAATGATTTCCAAGAAGCAATGGACGAAGTGGATCAAGCTTACCTCAATGAAATATTAGCCCTTGGAACACAGGTAAGTAACAATTATTATTATCTCTCAGTACAAGATCCTTTTAAAACAGAAGGAGTTATTAGAAAATACGAAGCCGTCGTATACAAACACGTGACGTCATGAAAAAAAATAACCAAATGTTATACCCATAGAGAAAATAAACAAAACAGCTGAAATGAAGTTTTTTTCAAATTTTGGTCTTTACATTTGTTTATAATTTATTTTCTCGTTTGTAATGCACTCTATTAATAATATTAAGAAGTATATCGTAGATTTGCACGCCTGCTTTCACTCTCCAAAGTGCAGGTCGGGCATGCAAGCGTAACTGCATCTACTCTTTGTCAACAAGAACTACCTGACTGTCGTTAGAGTCTATACGCCAACTATCGACCGGCATGACTAAATCAAGGATAGGTTTAATTAGGAGATCCCTATGAGGGCATTTCCCTTTCCAGAATTCGCCTTCGAGAGCAACTGCTCTTACTAAGTGCCTATAAAGCATGGCTTGATGTCGATGGGAAGACAGACAGATAACAATGAATCCCACCAGAAACATGAAAAGGGGGCTTAGTTAACTAAAAAGGCAGTGCGGGATTGAAAAAAGAATTGGAAGCAAATTGGGTTCCGAGGTTTGTGGAGGTTCCTTCAGTCATAACTGCAATATTATGTACAACGTAGTGTACTTGTTTTAAAAGAAAGTTTTTAGGGTTCTTGCTACTGAATATGTACAACTTGGCAAGTTTTCAGTTTCAAGTTTTGCTCCGTTTCTAAATAGTTATAGACAATTACTACTCCACCTCACTTACCAGTCACCACTTGCTGAACGGTGAAGGAAAACATGGTCAAGTAAACCCGCACGGCCTAAAGTAGTACGGCAATAAGGTTTATCTCCAATGACGCTGCGAGTACAAATCGTCGGTAAAAAGAGGGTGTACGAGTGTGGACTGTTTTAGTGACACCTCTGACATACTTTCAGGGATATATTATTTCATGATGATAATGTTGTATACTGGTGTCGATTCAGTGTAACACGACAGGACTAAACTTAATTTAAGCATTCTGTCTTTATCTTTTCGAACAAATACAAGACGCTTAAGGCGCTATGTAAAAAATATACGGATGCTTTATTTCTGTGTATTTCATGAAGTAAACGGAAAATTGTAATGAATTTTTGGTATATGCATTTTGACTATATAATCTAGAGTTTTGATTTTGGAAAACACGTTTGGATAAATTTTCCTCGACAGAAATAATTAATGAAATGAGGTCTTCAAACACACTTTTTCTCCTCCTTTGATGGATATGGATCATGTACAGAACTCAAACATATTTTATTAGATGGGTTTTAACAATATCTAGATATTTGATTTAGGAAATTTTAATAGGTATTGTAGATTTTTTTATTAAATTAAAAATCCTACTTTTTTCTCTTTTGCGGTGAATCCGCCCCTCTCGCACTGCGCATTTTATCGCTCGGAGTGAGAGTGACCCTTAAAACAAAGTTAGTCCTGTCAAATAAGTTAAGTCGCGTCACACCGAATCGACACCACTCCAACAAATTTCCCATGTTAAAACATTACAGGGTGATGAGAAAACAGTGAAAGATGACGACATAGATGACTGGGTGACGTACGAGTCGATACAGGAGATGGCAAAGACCATGGGGCAAGGAGACCGGAATCATGACATGAATGTCATCATGATACTGTTGCAGGTAAATTGAATCTTACTGTATGATCGACATCAATAAATTACGCAAGGTAACAAAAACGAACTTTTTTGTTCGTGCATGAATTTTTTTTTGTTTTCTTAGAGTAATTTGTGTGCTGAATCCGAATCTAAGCTCACATTTTCTCGATCAGCTGGTAATATTTATCTAAGACAGGTTCAATTTTGAAGAATTGCGTGTTTTTACTACTTTTGGTAGGTGTTCACGCTTGGAACAATAAGTTTTCCGGCATTAAATTTCAATAATAATTGTCCTTATTGTTAATTTTTAATAGTAAGATAAAAATATTAATGAAACCAAGCGTAGTTTTTAATTTAAGAGCACAAAACCATCACACCCGATTTTTCATAGAGTAAGCTCTGACGGAATTATTGTTTTTTTGGAAAAATAAGGATCAATCACAAATTCTGTTATTTTCACCATGATAAATATTGATAAAGGGCTTGTAATAAAAATAAATCTGTAAAATTAATGTTAATAAGTGAAGGGTGCAGGGAAAGAACAGGGAATATCCATCTGAGTACATTTCGAGAAAAACGCATGTAAGCCTTTGAAACTGCATCATATTTTTAATGATACTAGAAATACGATTGAAAGTTTACATACTTAAATAAATTTGTACTTAATATGAGATATATTTTCTTATATTTTCACTAATTTATTACTTTGAAAATACAAAAAAAAAATAGAATTTGTGATTGGTTCACTTTCAGGCCAATGAAACATCGTCTTCCCGTTTGTTTCACATTCAGGCCAATCGAAAAACCTACTTTTGATTGCCATCCCTTATTGTATTTCAGTTTTTTGTGATTGAAAACGAGACTTTAATAGAAAAACAATGTTTTGACAATAAAAACACGAAGTTGAAAAAATGTGACATACCTGGTTCTTTCCCTGCACCCTTCAAGTGCAAAATCTCTTCAGAAATATTAAAAAAACGTATAAATTTCCATTTTTAAAGTTGACTTAAATAAAAATTTAGAGCTGATAGAAAAAATCTGAGTTCAGGTTCGGATTCAGGACCTAATTTTGTATAGGAATAACACAAAAATATTCAAATACCAAAAACCATGTTACCTGTGCACGGGCGAGTTTAGAGAGAGCGTCGTCCGCGAAACCTGCAGCCGTTTGAGGTCAACGCTCTCTCCAACCTCGCCCGTATGTCAGTGCGTTAGGGTTCACGCGTTTTTGTTTGGAACTCAATTATTTCCTAAACTAAGGGTGTCCGCGGGTATGATTCTTGGGAAAAGTGGTTCAGTAGGGTCGGTAGAATATGTGGTTTCATTTAATGGTCGCACTCTATTTATGTTTTTTTTTTCATTATATTTTTTTCTTCTGTGTTTCCAGTTTCTCCTAAAAATGTGGGGCCAGCAACTGAACTCAGCCACTTCAACTGAAAAGACAACGGTTAAACACAAGATGCAGCGAGCCACCTACCAACAGACTTGTGTCTATCTCAAACCTCTGACGAGGAAGTTGAAGAAAAAGTCCTTGCCTGAGGACATCTGTGACAGCCTAACGGAGATCACTAAGCATTTGCTGGAAAGGAATTATATTATGGTTTGTTGAAATGATTTTTTACTTTTTGAGATGTGTCAAAAAACACAATTGAAGCTTTCGTCTCTTCGCGGTATAATAATAGAATGATTAGACCGTTTGGCAAATACTCAGGAATACATTTTTGGCGGATTTTTGATTAGCTGGAGTAAACTGACAGTTCGTGATAGTAGGAAATGCACTTTTATACTACACCTGCTTGGAAAGTTCCTTCTTACTTTTTCGAAAACGATGGAAAATATACGTCATTGCTGTCATACCAATATGCGGGCGGAAAAACTGTATGAAAATCCATTGTTAATTGTATAATTGTGTTGACAACATCCGTACGATAAGCATAAATGTTACATTAAAAAGGGTATAAACTTCTTGGTACATAACCTAGCTTGAACAATAATGCCAAAAGACAAAAAGTTTATATGTCTTAGTTTGCAAAATAATACTGGCCACTTGCTATATGATCATAAAAATATGAAAAAAGTGAAAGTCAAAAAGTTTTTTTAATTAAAGATTTTGTCTTTTATTTTCCTCGCAGGTGTAGTATAAAGCACTGTGTACCACTCGGGAGAAAGTGCGATTCCCAACTCGTGTGTATTCACCCTCGTTGGTAATCGGCCTCTTTCTCTACTCGGTGAACAATGTACTATTAACCACAGACTTATAATTACTAGCATACCTAGCATTATAAATAAAAGCATAGAGTCGACGTAACGTAATTTTAGCTCAGTGAGTTACGGGCTCTTTTAAATATAAATATTGCTTGTTTCCAAACAAAATATGTATATACGAGATATTAGGTATTATATTAACAAATATGTTTCAAGAATAAGCCAGCCAAAACAAATAATTTTAATACGTTGCTTCGTACCATTTAGCTCAAATGTAGCTTATTTTTTGTATGGAAACTTGCCACGCTATTTAATCCTTAGGTTTGGTCTGCTATGTCTGTCTGTACTTTTGACTCGTATGGTGCATTTATAAGCCATTTTACTATGCAACTATCACAACATTCAAAAGTTCGCGACAATTTAGAATGGCTCAGGCACCATACGAGTTAAAACCGCAATTCCCACCATCACGAACTGTCAGTTTACTCCAGCTAATTAAAATCCGACTTTACACCCAACTTCCGTCGGGTCTCAGGGACCGATTGGTTTTGTACAGGTTGTTAAGGGTGTATAATACCTCACTTCGCTTCGCATGATCCTGTTTTATACCAATAAATACTGCAACAATCACTCTGAAATTAATATATGATAAAGTTGAGGACTAATGCTATGTCCATGCTGTTGTGAAAACTTGATTCCACTAAATTATCTCCATAGAAAAAAAATACAAAGTTACCTCCAAACCGTACCTGAAACTTTGCATAATATAACTGATATATTAGTATAAAGCAGCTGCAGACTGTAACATAAAAATGAAAAAACCATCAGTGTAGCCGCGATTTCAAAATAACTGATATATTTGCGTGCGCGGCATCTGATTAGAGTAGGATAGACAGTTAAAAAGCAGAAGCGTTAGAGCAGAACTGCGAATTGAGGTATTATGGGCTCCTAAGAAGATAATGTTTTGCCTTAAAGCAGGTAGAAACCCCTATTTTAAGGGTTTGAGTCCCTAAATCGTGCAATAACAGGGTTTGGCATTCTCACTCTAGAATCTAGAGTCTAGATGATAGTCAATATTGAAATTTCTTAACAAAATAAATACCACTTGCTGCTCTGTAAAATGAAGTTCAAGGTCATAAAAAAAATGCTGTGATGTTCTATAGTGACTTCAGAGGAAAATGGGGAATTTTAAGAAAAACTTTCGATTAGCAGTGCCGCGTTCTCAGTATTGTGATTTAATTGTAGACATAGCAATGACAAAACATATTTAAAAACCACAGCAACACATCAAAAAACATGATAAAGAAAACAGAATTTCGATACGGTTTATAGATTTTCTGTACTACGTAAAATGTTGCAAAAAATCGTCAAAATAGATTCATTCATAGATGGCGCTAAGATCAATTAAGTATATAATTAAATTCATTGTTTGAGTTTGGCGTCGTGTCAAGCTCCAAGTAAATGCAGAAGGTACAAAGAGAAGATTCTTTTATTTCCGCCACATGATGTACACATCGAAAAATTTGCATTTTTCAACATTACATAATTGTTTCAGCTCTGTCTTAAAGACGGTGATACATACAAGTTTCAAATGTGGTCAAAGTATTGTACATACTCCAAAGTAAAACAATAAATAACAAAAATTAGGGTTCCATACCCAGAGAGTGCCGATTTTTTTGTTAGATGCTACCATTTTATCGATTTGGTTTTTGTCGCCTTAATGTTGCTATTGCATCTCCATTCATCCATCAGCCTGTGTTCGTCTATGGACATAAGCCTTTCCCGAATTTCGCCACTCTTGGCGGTCCTCCGTCCTCATCTAGCCACCACCCACAACATCCTTCAGATCGTCGGTCCAGCGAGCACGAGGTTGGTCTAAGCTACGCTTTGCTGTACATGGTCTCCATTCTAACGCCTGTTGGCCCTAGCGGTCATCATGTCGGTGACACATATGGCCTGGCCACTGCCACTGCTGCACTGCATATTGCATCTATGTAGTTATGTACCGTAATATTTTTAGGGTTCCGTACCCGTATTATGTGGTGGTTCCCCTTTGTGCGCGAGTCCAACTCGCACTTGGCCAAATTATTTATTTTCTTGTCGATGAGTCCCGCCTTTTCCTGTACCCTTCAAATCTATACCCACATTACATAGATATTCTAACAGTATTTAATTATTCTAATACACTGCCACAGTGCCACATTTTAATAATTTTTCAAAAAAGCACGTGTATAATGTTGTAAAAGATTCTAATGTTGCATCACTTGAATTCACCAAACAATGTATTCCATTTTCTCTGCAGGCAAGCGACTCCTACCTCCAAATGGCGATCGGCAACGCCCCTTGGCCCATCGGAGTGACCATGGTAGGCATCCACGCTCGTACAGGCAGAGAGAAAATCTTCTCGAAAAACGTAGCGCACGTCATGAACGATGAAACGCAAAGAAAGTATATCCAAGCACTGAAGAGATTGATGACCAAATGTCAGGAGTTGTTCCCGACGGATCCATCGAGATGTGTGGAGTATAGTAAAGTGTAGATAAAGAAGTTGTTTCTTCATTTTGTGCCGTTTTATTTGGTATTCATTAGAAGTGCAGTCAGCAAGGTTCCCGCCTGACCAACCTTAAGAGTTTAGTGTGCAGTGGCTCGCGGCAACTTCCCGCGGCCCTACCCTGCTAGTTTTTGTCTAACAATAGTCTGACTAAAGTGACTGATGGACTCTGATGGATGGACCCAAAAATGCCATAAAAAGTGTCTTTCATTAACTCTCATTGGTAAAGCTGCGATTACACCATCCGATTCCAGCGGAATCTGTTTTTCGTGAACAATGACATTTTGCACATGGACTTAGGGTCTAGTACAAAATTTACGAAAAAAGTATCCCTAGTTAACGTATACAAACGTAGATATTTGTATAGACATATAAAGAAACAAAACACTTTAATTTGAACCGTATGTCATTACTACACTGCTTAATTTTGATTGCATCCGTTTATTAGCTTACGTAGCTTCGACTGGAAGAAGCCGCACTGTTCTTAGCTTACGCAGCTTCAAGTAAAGATTATGCGAACGCAGAATGTATAGAGTAGCTTCTTACCACCCTTTTTGATCTTTACCCCTGAGAAAAAATATTCGTATAATCAATTTTCTGATTTGTGTTGCATTTTTGATAAAAAAAAACTAAAACTTAATAAAAAAAAATTTTTAATAAAGTTAACGCGAGAAATGTTTTTTTTCTTGAGCCGTTTATTAACTTTTTGTAAGTTATTTAGTTTTCTATTCTTTATTACTATTTGTCGCTTACATAATCGAAGTTCTGTTTTTAATGTAACTTTTCTCGGGGTATCCAATATAGATCCTATACTTAATGATGTAGCGGGAGATTTCGGGGTTGCTATACCTTGTTCTTGCACAAATAAACTTGTAGAAGGTTTTTCCGATTCTTGTTCTAAGTCTGGAGTGATCTAAAAATAAAATACAAAATTAAAATGAAATGTTTCTTAAAATTATAAATAAAAATTTGTTAAGTTAGTTCACAGTTATCTTACCATATCGTCGTAATATTAAATAAACAAAATATTTCAATAATTGTGAGTATTACACATATGCTGTGATCCTACCGTATTTTCAGTTGTTAAAACACTAAATTCTGTGGTTTCAGATGTATGTACGTCTTTATTTAACTGTGAAGAAATATATTTAAAGTTATTAGATCAATGACAAAAAAAAACAATACAAAGGCACAAAAAACCGCTACTTACTAGCAATGTTGGTATAGCTTTTTTTTTAGCCTCCTTAATCCCTTGCTAGTAATGTACATATCTGTTTCTTGAAAATGATCCGAACACACAGGGTTGTATATTTTTGGATCAAAATATTCCTCTCGCCGCGATTCGGCTATAATGTTTCTCCATACTGAGCAACGTATAGGATCTCGAGGGAAACTGAAATAAATATAGGTAATTATGGTATTCCATAAAATAATAGAACAAAATAATTAATTACAAAAATACATCATAGCTACTCTATAGATTCTTTGTTCCAAATCTTTTCGATTGCTGTCACTATTAAAACTGACATGGTAATCCAAACAAATATAGTTGACGTGAGTGGTCTCTTTCTGTCTACTACCCTTAATGAGTAAGAAAAGGACAGATTGATACTTTTTGTTAAATTTCATTGGTAATGTAATTTTTTTTACAATTAAATAAAATTTTAATGAAACAGTACGTTTCTAGATAAAATAATACTTTTAAATGACAAAATAGTAATCTACTTACTGAAAATACGATACACCGTTCTCTTTTTTCACTTTAGCGAAGTAGTTTTTACACCATTTCACTACGCAGTGCGGCATAATGGACACGTTACTTGCTCGACCAATTGAAGACTGACGCGCGATTGGAACTCTTTTTTAGTTTTGGAATTCTTTTGGTTCGGACGCTTTTGAGCGTCGACCCGATGTCCATGTGTAAAATGTCATTGTTCGTGAATATCTTTGGATCGGCTGGAAGCACTATTTTTTTATTTCGGGCACAATTACACGAGATGGCGCTCTTATTATCTGCCAACATGCCGCTGGCGTAACGCACTCGTTCTAACCAGACGATTTATTGTCAAAATAGGTCGCTATAAGCAGTTGGTCGCTTAAACCGGAGTCGTACTATACGGATATGTTTTCATAGTAAGTATATATGAAACCAACCTTGAGCTTGCGTTTTCGTCGCTAAAAACGGATAGACGTTATAAACGAAGTCGGTATATTCGGATTCTACTGTATATGATGGTAATATTACAATGTATTTAGAGAAAAATTCTTGTAATGTAACGCTTCAATACATGAGTTATTATTATTACTTTTCACGAATAGCGCGCGCTAAAAAGGATTGCGTTTGGAGCTATTTTTTAACGAGGTTCGATATCGCGCGCTTTGCGTAGCGCAGCAGATCCCGACGGAAGCCACGCGACGCGATTCGTTCGTTTTGTACAGAGGTCATTAACCCCGCACCTGTGCCCCGTGATTCGGATGCATTTCGCGCGCTTTTATGTCATTTTTGAATTGATTGTTTATTTTAACGTTTAGTACCGAACAGCTTTCGCTTGAGCGTGTACGGATTTCGTGCGCGAATATTAGCGAGTATTTTTAGTACATAAAAAAATATATATGTGATAAATTTATGCATCTAGAACTTTTTAAGAAATATAGTTTGGACATAGGTAGTTCATTTTAAGTGTACTTAATTGAATATCATTAATTTTATTTCCTAATAATAACGACTCAAGCTTAAATAGCGTTTAATTATTGACAGTCCTAAGCCTGCAAAGTATGAAGGGAAGTTCATTGAATGTTTGAAACTGTATATATTTATCAATATAAACCAAAATATCGTACGACGTAACATATTAATAAAAACTGCCTTAAGTAAAAAAATAACAAAGTTACATTTTTTTTTCAAAACAGCCCAATTGTGTCTCCCTCAATAAATATATCCGTTTATTATAGCTGACAGTCGCTAAAGCTACAACACAACGAACATTCATGCTTTTTCATTCGTTAAAACTACAGTAGCTAATCTAGTTAACTATAAATAAAGACCTATCAGAAAATAGGTACTTACTTCATCCTGGCGAGCTATTTAAAAGTGTCCAAGAAATCTGAATAACTGTCCAGGAAATTCGTATAAAAATCATCGCCTCATCCGATCAACACTGTCGGATGTCCAAAATCATAATTTTACAGGGGGTCTAGAACGGGGCACAAAAAGAGTGTCTTTTGAGAGAGGCTTCAGCTATCAAACTTGATTTCTTAGAATAACAGAGCAAAAAAAGTGACTTTTATTTTACTTTGGCTTCTAAAGATAAAGAGTGTCGTTTTTCGAGTTTCGTTCATTCAAAAAGATACTTTTTTGCTTATTTCCGTAGAACGGTGGCATTTTGACAAACGTTTAGTCTTTCTTTTTGCCGCCTTTTGCAGAGCAAAAGTGACTTCTACTCTTCTAAAAAACAGTGACCAAATTTAGTGCCTTTTGTGAAGTTTTCGTCGGTTTTTTGTCATGAAATTGGAGTTTATTGCATGAGCAGACATTATAATTACAAAATACTAGGTATTACTTTGCAACGATAGGTCGTTTTACATTGTAATAAATTTCATGAGAAAACTTTCTACAAGCAAAATATTTTTCTAAAATTTCTAAATTGGACCATTAATTATGTAGATACCTACCTACCTCGTCATCGAGATTTCGCCAGCGTTACCGCGAGCGCCCCTACCGCTCCCAGTAAGAAGGCGCCGAATCGGGCTATTGATAATGATTTCGAGACTGTGCAAAGGAGGAAGAGCCAACCACGTACGACCCAGAACCGCTGCGGCAACGCTCTTAGGGAGCCCAAACAGAAGTTGCGTGCTGCGAAGCCAAACACGCCTGCACTAAAACACTAAAGCGGAGGACATCGCGGAGTACGTGCTCCAAAAGATGGGGTATCATCCATCCGCCTAGGGTGCAGTTGGTGCAGTTGCTGGAGTAGCGCCGCAACATCAACTTTTCGGCGTTTGTGGTGAGAGTTCTACGTTGCTTCCGTGGACAAGTGCCATAGGACAGCACTATGACATAGGTAGTGCAAAGTGAAGTGATAACAACATAGTTTATGCTCTATTTACTAATTCAATTTTGTACCAATATACTAGGTATGTAACTTAGAATATGTAATCTCTCCAAATGACTAGACACCAAAGAAATCAACAAGCGAATAGCCAACGGGTGGAGACTAGTCCCTAAAAGAGATGAAAAGTAAAGACTTGAGGCTATCAACGAAAACAAAACAAATGACACGTTTATTCTTCCCTGTCTAACATATGGGTGCGAGATGTGGGCCTTAAACAAAGAACACTTCTCTTTTTTCATTAAAGAGTGATTTGTTTGCTTCTTTTCAGTTGTTAAAATATGTACCTATTTCTTCTTTGTTGATGGATATTTATTTTGAAATGTATGCATTGCCGCTAGCGGTACCCTAATAAACAACGTATCAACTACGAATAAGAAGACCATACGTTGCTGCTAGCGGTAATGTTCTTCGTTAGGATGTGGTGCCGTGAATTGAAAAACAAGAAGGAAGTTTGTGTACATCATGATTTCTGTTAAAACTATGAGCCATATATTTTTAGCCCATCGCAATACATTTGAAAGCAAAAGTGAAGTTAGACAATAAGGCCCCTGGTTGGCATCTAATACTGTCAGCCACTGTACCAATGATTCGATATTGAAAGTCACCCATCCATCGAATATTTTTCAGTTTATCATGTGACCTCTCACCGCTAAAGCACCGGCTAACAGCATTGCATACACTTTGGATTTTGACACACTTTTTTGTCAATACCCATTTTTTTTTTGAATGAATGGTTATCTTTGTCTTGGCTTCCAAAAGTGAGAAGAGCGCACTAGAGAAAAGTGTGCACATTCTATGGATGAAAAAAAGAGTCTCTTCAAAAGACCGAAGGTGACTTTCGAAAGAAAAGAGCAAAAGGCTCTTTTCGCAAATGCGACCGTGGTAAGGCCCCTGGCCTATTTTAACGTAACTATAATTCCTAAACATATTACCCAGTATTACCATATATTTGTTCCTATATATAAGGATATAAAGAAATATTATATCACAATATTGTACTGCCCCCTGATTCTGTACGTAAACTCAGTTGCCAAACCAAGTGCTTATCACCTAAATCATACATATCCGCTTATCTAAGGATAAGTTCGCACTCGAAATGACTTCACAATTCGTAAATTGTTCATTATCTAATAAAATGATTTTGGTGAATAGCAACTATAGCTAGCAACCGACACTAAGTTACATACTAAGTTAGTGCGTGTTTTAGTGGCAGATTGGATTTACTGGCAGGCTGATTAGGCTTGAGCTTATGGCGATTTAATGGTCAGCGTAGGAAGATGGGTAGAAATATATGGACTCTAGCCTCAGCCCACGAACCAATAACGATATCTAAGCCATTGGTACGTCAATGGAAAGGTATTTTCATCTACAACTTTTACTAAGGTGGAAAGTCTGAAAATCACCGTGGGAAAAAAGTTACATAAAACGTGATTTCATTCAGTAAAGCCGATTTTGGAGGCTCTAGTTTTAGTTTGACATACATTAAATTAAACTTAAGTATTTTTTAAACGAAGAGCCATTTTCACGTTACCATTTTATAAAACGTCAAACTAAAATTCTTATTCTTATTCTTTATTGTACACAAAAAAAGGAGATTACAAATATTTGATACAATAATTTGAGTACAGCGGCGAGCTTATCTCTCAAAGAGATTTTTTATAGCAAACCGAATGAGTATAGGAGTGCTTTAAAAAATAAATAGGTAACCATATGTGGACGTACTACATACTAAAATACTTACATAGGTGTATAAAATATATATAAATATATAAATATATCTAACATACATACTAATATAACTAACTCTAATATAAACTGACTATATATAAACATGACATAACGATACATGATAATTGATAATACAGCAATAAATAATTAAACATATTTAGGATAGCTTAAGGATTTGCTGAATAGTATTCCTTTAGTTTCTTTTTAAAAGAGGAGATAGTGCGAATTTTACTTTGACAGCCATAATTTACTCAACTTAGTGATTTTATATTGTTTTGGTAATTTCAAGCCACACTTTAGAGCTGATATTCGATGAGATTTAAAAAAAATGTTTGATTTAAGAGCGTTTAAAGGACTTGCTAATTTTAGTTGGTGTGCCCTTCAGAATAGCAATATACCTACAATGTAAAATTTAAGTCATTTTGATAACGAAAACTGGTGATAATACTCGTCCATGTGAACAACTTTTACTATCGAGCCAACCCTGAAATCGTGAAAGAAATATCAGCTGTTCCATAGAAAAGTTAAATACCTACTCGACCCTCGACCCAAATGTATGAAACAGCAGATTTTTTTTTCGCGATTTTAGGGTTGGCTTCATAGTAAAAGTTGTTCATATGGACGAGTATTATATTATCACATTAGACCATTTAACACGGACGTGGTATAGCGCTACTTCTAGTACTAAATTCATTCTGCCATTTTTCGCGGGGGGTGGAGGTAAACACGCACGTCAACATTTACTCACTCACGCACACTTATGCGAAAAATTGAGACGTCGTCTCCATGAACGCACACGTAATAAAATAGGTACTGTTACACAAACGCGAAACAAGAACACATACAAATAATTACTGTGTTCAATATGAGTGTTCAATAGCACACTAGCGCAAAAAACTAGTGATGGGGGCATGTGAAGACCGATTAAATGAATGACGAGTTAGTGAGTTAGGAATGACAGTTATTTTCACAGCATTATGTCATATGGCATAATGTTGTGGGGTAGAGCCACGGATATAGAAGCAGTCTTTGTCTTGCAAAAGAGAGCAATTCGGTCTATTTATAACATGAGGTATCGAAATTCATTAAGAGAAAAGTTTAAGGAAATTAATATATTTACGGTCCCATGTGAATTTATTTATCAAGTTATTAGATATGTCAGAAAAAATATTGATAGTCTCCCGAGACCAGAAACAAACATAAACTAGCTTTTCCAAAATTCAGACTTGCCTGAAAATAAGTTTAAATTATACATTAAACAGGGACTACTTAAAAAAGCTTATTATAAAATCAATGATTATCTGGACGATAATGAAGCATGATGTAATAAATAATAATAATCTTCATCAAAATTGTGAGTCATAATTAGCAAATTTTAATACGAAATGTTTGATTCCTCTAAAGGCTATTCTTAAGTCCTTTATAGTTGTCTAATATATGTAAACTGACTTTGCTGTAAAAGGTAATAGACAATGTAAGACGGATTGAATAAGATCAATTTTTTTTTTCTCTCTTGGACATAATTCCAATGGTTTTATATTTGCCTTTACTTAAGTAGGTATAAGAAAATTATATAGATTAAGGTTGTGTTACAAATGAAAAAATTCATGTTTGCTAAGTGTCTTGCCCTTCTTCTTAGCAATACTAATCGAATGGTGCGGATGGTTAGGCATTATGTATATATAATATTTTTATTCCTATATTTATTTAGTTTATGCAGGTTTTAAACTTTATTACATTTTAGTATTAATATTAAATATTTTTAATATTTTTTGGATGTATTTCCCGTATTTATTTACCAACTTCTTTGTTCGTTGCATCATTTATATATAATATTTTTATTCCTAGATTTCTCTATTTTATGTATGTGTATACATTAATTTTTGTAGCCCAACCTAAATATTTTTTGTATGTATTTCCCTTATTAGTATATACATATTATTTTTTTATTCTAAAGATATTTATTGTAAAGATTAACTTTGACTTGTAGAAAGTATACTTTATGTATCTATTTTACAAAATAAATATTTTGATTTGATTTGACTGAAATCATGTTGAATGTTATGTATGATCAGTTAATTTGCCTTTGTATTATTTTCACATAATATGTTAGGACTTTATAAGTATATCGTTTCAAATTTTGTTTTAGTACTCGTAGCTATAATAGTCGATTCACAAAAGCTGGCACGAATGGTTTCAATGATAAATGAAAGTATATACGTATTACAAAGTGCTTAATGAAATATTTAAACATATCTCAATATATATCAATTTCGCTCAGTTATGTAATGAAAGATCTAAAATGCGATATTATTTTTTTTTTTTTAATGGATCAGTTTATTACACGAGGTGACTTTAATTTATGCAGCCAAACTCCTACTAGAGGCTTAGTAAGTGATCAGATCAGTAACACGGATCGATAACACTTTTTGGTAATTTTGCAACATAAAATCTTGGCATGCCATAGTAAATCACTCGGGGTTGGGCTTGCGTTTGTAAGGAATACGAAAAGAATAATTTACGAATATCACAAAAAGGGTCATCGAACCTTGTTACTGAGCACTTACCGAGTCTTCAGTACGAATTTAGCTTAATAAATTAAAGTCATTTATATGAAGAACCTATAATAACTATATCACCCATATACCTATGTGACGAACACACTTCTGTGGACTTGTTTTCTTCATAAGAAATCCAATTCGCGTATCTGTATACTTTTGCATAAACTAATCGTCCCAATTCCATATTGTGATTTACAAAATCATTGTCATAGACGTGCCTGGATACATTCGGAAAAATATCCTTACCCTGAAAACTGTTCAATGATTTTGAAACGATGTATGTTGTAGTCACTGTTGGTTTTACTCTTTTACTTTCGTCCAAATTTCTTCGTTTTAGAATTTCGCACTGTCTACACAAATCTATGAAATCTGTTGATGCATGAACCAGTCGCAACTGTTAATGACGATTACGCCATACTCAGGTACTTCTTAGTTCTGAACTTTTGTATGAATATAACCATAACGGTGTCGCGTAATTTCACTGGAAAATGTAATCAAATGATTGTACCAAATACGTTATATACCACTTTCATAAGTTCTAAACTAACCGTATGATAAAAATTGTTATCATTACCTAGAAAATGTATGAAACAAAACTGCAATATTAATTTGGTATTTTCGCCGACAAGCCATGATTAACATGTATACTCGTGCCAAATTACAGCTTTCTAGTACTAAGCTGGGGACCGACAGACAGACAGATGGACGGATATATATAGCGAAACTATAAAAGTTCCTTGTTAATACGAAACCCTAAAAGTCCGTACCTCAGTACCTCAGAAAATAATTCATTCGTTCCTTCATTGACACATCACTAGTCGAGCGGTCTCGACTGGCCTTCGTACCACGATATTACCTATCGCTATTTTGTGGTTATTTTCATCGCAAATCTTGTTCATGTCTAATTGATTTTGTGTTGAAAATGTGGTTTATTTGAGTGAAAAAATTACACGTATGACAAGAAACTCCGTTTTTTGTTAAATTTGATGTTTCTGATCGCCGCTTACATGTAAAAACTGCACAACCAACCATTTTCACTGAAATGCGTTTAGCGACAGGGTTGATAGCAAAATGGCGAATGATCGCGGTGAACTACTTTTTGTAAACGGAGACGAACGATTGTTCATGTACTTTGGCAGAGGGGAATGCGTGCGCTTACCAAGTCTATGTTAGATGGTCTAGGGCTGAGATTCAGAGTGCATTTTGAGTCCGAACACAAGAGGAACTCAATCTTACAAACGCAAACGTCACTCTAGTATGAGATCACGTCGCTTTTTGACGTTTGTAAGATCGAGTTCGGACTCAAAATGCACTCTGAATCTCAGCCTAGGACTATCACCAGTTTTCGTTAGCAAAATGACTTAAATTTCACGTTGTATAGTTCTGTCACTTAAAATTACGTTTTTAGTAAGTTTCTTAGCTTAAATTTAAAACCTTCAAAATCGGCTTCATTATTTGTATATATTTGTGGTGATTAAATTAGATACCGAGCAATGGTTTTTAAACTTCTTATTATATAAACATAATATTCTTGTCCTAGGAAGATAACGTATAAAATTGCGTAACGTTTCGACAAAATGAACATAAAACAATCACCCTGGCCCCGCCGCGCCGCCTGTCGCCGCCCGTCTACAAAGAGAATGTAAACACTAACTACGTAGCCGTCTCGTCGACTCCAGGATAGTGTTGCCACCTTGAATTTTTTTTGTCGCTAAATTTACTATGAAATTTCACCAGATTTCGAAAATTTCAATGGAAAAATATTCACTTGAAATCGCTAACTTTGAAAAACATTTACTATGTTAATCTAGTGTGAAATTTTACCAAGTTTCGGAATTTTCTGTGGAAAAGGAATAAATTAAATCAACCGATCAAGTCAAATGCAATGAGGGATATTCTGAAAGATAATTAAAAAAAAATTCAGTAGATGGCGTTGATGCTCGTGATTGTTGGCACTTGGTGGAACTTTTGAAACATTTTTTGTTTGATAAACACTTGTACTTGTCCACTTATTAATATTAATTTCCCTTACCGGTTTCGCTGTTAAAGCATTATCAGTAGATGGCGTTGATTGGACCAGCCATTTTTATTTGACAGATAAAATCGATAATTTTTAACGATAACCCGTAATGTATTGAAATCAGAGTTACATTTTCATTTATCGAATCGTTAGCAAGTTCATCGTATGTATATCGTTATCATTTGCATTTTTTCTGTTTCTCTTGTGGTTATGCGAATGTGCTACTGTCTGTGTTTTGTGATTATTTCGACAACCCTGGCTATTCTTTTGGACTTCTGTGACTCTTTACTTCGACTGACCTTCGCGTGTACCTTGGACCCTTGTTTGCCATTGCGTTTGACCTCTGCTTGTACTCCGGACTTTGTTTTCATCATGATTTCTTTAACAACAACGAGAATGGATTATGGTTCATGGTATTTGGCAGATCTGAAAACCGAGCTTCGGAGACGCAATGTGAAAGTTACCGAAAAAAACCTTTTTCAGGATCTCCATTTAAGAATAAGCCTTTTTATTTAGCTTTTTTTCGACTACGTCATTTCCACAACTAAAATAAGTCTCAAGTTAACGCAAGAAAACCAAAGACAATATAATTTTGGATAAATGAAATAACCTAAAATCACAGATATTCAATATGTTTGTGCCAAATGAAATCAGAATTATTTATAGCTAACAACATTCATCAGAACCGCCTTGATCATTGGCAATACCACTGCCTCCTAAGTCCATGTCTGGTTAGCGCCATCTTTCGAGTAAATCGGGAACCAAGCTTTTTTTTTAAATGAGCTGTAAGAATTCTTCATTGAAAAAAAAACGTACCTCAAGAAAAAAAAAACGGATCCCTTATAGGGTCACTTTGTTGTCCGTCTGTCTGTCTGTCAAGACCCTTTATCTTGGAAACACGTGGAGGTATCGAGTTGAAATTAAAACCCTTAAGATCTACAGTTTCTTGAAGCTGTAAAAAAAACAAACTTATAAGTTTACTAGCGTTGAAATGAAGTTCCATCAAGGGGTCCCACCTTACAGTATAAATTATTATAAGTTAACGTTAAAAAGAGATACGGCCGCCTATGCCGCAAAAATAGTATATATTTCGACACTCTCAAGAAAATCAAAATTTATAAAGGGAATTTTCCGTTGACCTAGGACTATAAAATTTGGCAAGTAATACTGTATTATGCTAGAAATATAAGGAAAAATCTGAAAACTGTATATTTGTAATAAAATTATAAAAACTATAGTCTTTAACGAAATATATACTGTACTAGCTTTTGCCCGCGGCTCCGCCCGCGTGTTATTCGGTTTAACGATATGCTTTTTTCCGGGATAAAAAGTAACCTATGTGTTAAGTTGGGGTATAAGCTATATCCATTCTAAATTTCATCCAAATCCGTCTAGCTGTTTCAGCGTGAAAGAGTAACAAACGTACACACACACAAACTTTCGCATTTATAATATTAGTGTGAAGTGTGATGAGATAACATAGCCTTGTCTTATTTCACCACAAACGATTTTGGACCGCGCTAATTAGACACCTGATGTATGAAATAACAAAGCCTTGTCTTATTTTCCCACAAACGAAAAAACCGCGCTAATTAGACACCTGATTTTTCAATGATATTCTATCCTACAGGAACCGTGCAATTTTCCGGAATAAAAAGTAGCCTATGTGTTAAGTTAGGGTATAAGCTATATCCATTCTAAATTTCATCCAAATCCGTTCAGCCGTTTCAGCTTGAAAGAGTAACAAACACACACACACACACATACACACACACGCACAAACTTTCGCATTTATAATATTAGTAGGATAGGATAGGATTAAAACAACAAAAACTGAAAATGCCAATTTTTAATATGGGTTAAGTTATTCATACAATTTGTAGGTACGAAACTGATTGACAAGTTAGTAATTTTTATTAAAATCATTTATGTCCATTAACTTAATTCAGTGGAACGGAACCCTCAGAACGCGAGTCCTACTTGCAATTGACCAGTTGTTTTATAGAAGTTTCCAAAATTCAACATTATCTTGCTGCCTCATGCCTATCTATGTTTACCCATATATCAAATTTTGATACCGACAAAGATTGTTGATAAAGGCCGAGATTGATTTAAATACTTACATTATTTACTTATCCTTATCACCATCAACCAACGCTTGATTGATAGATGAAAAGTTAATAAGATAATGTAATTTTTAAACACCAGACATACTTAGTAATTTAATCCATTTGTTTGAACAATACAGAAATGTTCATCTACTTGCTAATTACGATTTTAACTTTAGTATACGGCCATACTCAGGTCCAGGGTAAGCAAAGCTTAATATTTATAAGTTGTCTCATACCATACGAGACACACATTATGTTAATACTAAACAAAAATACCACAAGGCACCGCACCATAAAGTTTATAAAATAAAAAACAAGACTACGTAACAAAAAAATATGAAGTTAAATTTTGTAGAGTTTTATTTTCGCATGAATAAATTTATTGTTTTTGTTTTTATTTTTTATTATTAATTGTTTGTTTTATTTAGGAGAATTGAGTCGAGTGATTGGCGGTTTAGAGGCTTCATATGTATTCGGGAAGTACCAAGCGTCACTGCAAAATGTTACAGGCCACCATGTTTGTGGGGGTGCAATAATTTCGAATCAACATATAATTACAGCAGCACACTGCGTATCAGGGTAAAATTATAATTTTAATAAAGATGCCAAAAGAAGCCAGATGCCAAAAGAAAAAAAATACAAAAGTTTTTTGGGTCCCATTTGATACGGAAAACTTTTTTTTTGTTTGTCTGTCTCTATCTATGCTTGCAATTCAAGTAATAACAACTGAACGGATTTCACTGGCTTATTTATTTTGTTTATAGTGTCACAAGAGCAACTTAGGCTTTAAATTATTCCAGAACGAAAGTTGTAACTTGAACTATATTTTCATATAGGTCCATAATATTTTTTAAATTATTATTGTTGGTACTCTGCTCCTGGTCATAGGCCACATTATGAAGGTTATTAGTTGCTTCAAGCCTTAGCCTGGTGCTTAGCACGAACAAAATTACAGGCAAGAGCTATGTAATGATAAATATATAATTTTATTAATTATTAAGAATGGTAATATAACATTTTTCAAATTTTCTCATTTTATTTTCAGAGCAGATCCTCAATATATTAAGATTGTAGTCGGAACTAACGACCTTGAAATTCGGGGTGAACAATATGATGTTGCTTCAATTCAAGTCTACGAAGAGTTTGATTTGACTTCGAAATGTCACGATATTGCTGTTGTTAAAGTAACCAACTCATTTGCTATGGAACATATCGAAATATTGGAACTAAATAAAAATGAACTTCATGAAGGAGACTCCGTCGTTTTGACTGGATTTGGTGCATTAGAAGTAAGTTAATACCTACATTGTAGGATAATTTCTTTTTATAACATAATAAAACACATTGTTACGACATGAAACCCTGAGGGGGTGTCAGAGGTATTTCCGAGTAGGTATGTAATGTGGAATAAATGTCACCGTCCAGACTCGTACACTGACGATTATTACGTCCCAGCATGATGAGTGATGATGGTGAGCCCTATCGCCGTACTTTGGGCATAAATACGGAAGCATGCAGACTGTACGCAAAATGTGTCCACAAGAAATTTGAACCCGTGACGTGACGTGACCTCCAGAATAGTAGTCGAGTACTCGAACCCTTATACAGGTTGGAAATGAACCCCCCTAGCTATTCTAGTTCTATGTTCGAAATAAAAAATACATGTTTGTTACTTCCCTGATGATTCTTAGCATAACATAACATAACAAAAAAAAGTTATCGACCGTCAAAGAAGCACTGATACTCCGGTAAAAGAGACGACGCTCATTATTTAATGTTTGGAATATGTGCGGTCTATTATCTATTATCAGTCACATGTTGCGTTTATAAAAAAAAAAAATTTTTTACGGTTTTGTGTTCTATAAGTGATTCTGATTCATAGATTTCAATAAAGCTAGTTGTTCATTTTCAACCTGTAAAGACTACATGTTGTTGTTATCATGTTACAAAGTTGTTTTTTTTTCAGGCAAATGGATTATCAAGTGAGAAACTACACATACTATTGCTGAGTGTCTTCAGTCAAGAAATATGCCGGTACGCTATGAGATACACAAAAGAAGTAGACGATTTCATGTTTTGCACTTTCAACATGATAGGTCAAGGAACATGCCATGTAAGTAATTTTCATCGTAAACAGATGCTTTTTACAAAGCAAATTTTGTGGGTATATTTTTTAA
Source organism: Ypsolopha scabrella (assembly GCA_910592155.1). Taxonomy (NCBI): domain Eukaryota; kingdom Metazoa; phylum Arthropoda; class Insecta; order Lepidoptera; family Ypsolophidae; genus Ypsolopha; species Ypsolopha scabrella. Next base: position 6,428,112 of record OU342968.1, on the reverse strand, counting down.
AACGGCAACTCTATGTTTAATGTGACTATGGTTACGGTCGTGACATTCAACACGTTCACCATTGGCCTGAACTGAACTTAGTGGCAAAGTTGCAACCACGTTTTTCCCTATCTCAGATAAAGTTAGGGATATCGATTCTTTCTAAAAAAGATCAATTTAGAGATATAATAAACATTTATCTAGCTTGCTTATGTATACTCTAAGCATATAACTTACTCACGGTGTCGATTTATAGAAGAAGTTAATTTGCACAAATTAGGAACTACAGACCATTCACTTTAAGAAGTCCCCTGGCTTAGGAAATGGTAGTACTGCATTTAATGTTGCCAATGGGTTGCGTAGCATTCACCCAACTACACATTCTTAATATTTATTTAACTGCGTTTTTTTATGTATTAATTAATTTAATGACAATAAAATGTACAGAATGACAAAATCAAAATTACCAATTATTTATTGATTTGTATTTCGCGAACAATACGTATGATCCAATGGTATGAATATCTATACATATATGTATATCTGTACTGAAACGGTATTATTTCTTGTTCTAGCTCGACGACGTTTGTTCTAAATCGTGGGAGCTCCCGTTTTTGTCGATTTGGTGTTTTTTGTTATTTGTCGGAACAATTTGTATTTTATCGGGACTCTGGACATCATAATACTTAAAATGTCGGGACAATCCCGACTATCTGGCAGCACTAACCACAAACCTACGAAACAAACTTATCTAACTTGATTCACGGGAATTCTATGGCTGAGATTCAGAGTGCATTTGGAGTCCGAACTCAAGAGGAAATCAATCTTACAAACGTCACTCTAGTACTTATGAGATCACGTCACTTTGTAAGATTGAGTTCGGACTCAAAATGCACTCTGAATCTCAGCCTATGACTGCATGCATGGACTCGTACATCTTTAGTGCACGATTTATGATTACGATGCTCTGTGAATTTTTCAACGGTCACTGTCACTCCAAGCGGAAAAACGCGCAGCGCGAGAGAGACGTATACAGGGCAAAAGAGAAAAAAACTAGCTTCTTTATCGATAGTATAAAAAAAACTTCAAGGTAAAATAACATTAAAAATATGGTAGGTAGGTATATACTTATCGAGTGAGTTTTTCAATCGCGTTGAAAATTGAAAAAGGGTAACAAAAATGAAAAACAATAGCTTCTTTTTGGAAGTAGTTGCAGGATTCAACAATATTTTAGGTTATGATATTTGTAATTAATTATTTAAGCCGCGATTACACCGTCCGATTTATCGGGATCCTAAATTAGGACGCGCGAAGAAACAGACCATCCTAACTGCGATTAGTCGAAGTCCAATCCTTTCCTAGTTAGGAAGCCGATAAATCGGATGCTGCAATCGCGGCTTTAGGTATTATACCCTTTATTTATCGCATTCGCAACTGTATTCACCGTCGAGCGAGTGAGACATCAATACGGGACTAGTCGTGCGAGTGAGTGAGACGCACGTACCCGGGGCCACCAGCAGGAATTGTCGCCTGAATATTTTCCTTTCTTTCAGGGCGATTCAGGAAGTCCATTGGTGAGGAATAATCAGCTCGTGGGATTGGTTTCTTGGGGAATCCCGTGTGCAAGAGGTTTCCCCGATGTCCACACGCGGATAACTCCTTACATTTCTTGGATTCAAGAGCAGATTAGTAGCTAGATAATTTTCAAGAGATCTACCAACCTATTTGTACAAGATAACGCCGATTGGATGGAACCATTGACGCTGTTAATTTTAACCAATAAACGAATTGAAAAAGTTTCATTTGTCATTTCACAGATGGGCTGATAGATCTGAAGTCTGAATGTAGTTTGCCATCGTTTTTACTAATTTAAAGGGCGTCTAAAGAAATAAAATACAGTAGATAGATTAAAACTATTTTACTTAATAAAAATAGTTACATCAGTTACTTATATTATAATGGAAGGTGCAATTTTCTTTTAAATTCTCTCAGTTTGGCACCGTTTACCTGTAAAATAGACAATGAAAACATTGGCAGAAGGTAAAGTCACCTCTATCTTTAACTTTTAAATGACCGCAGCTGCACTCGCGTGAAAGTTTCTTTCAATCAATCTATCTTTTATTTGCATAGAAGTTAAAAAGTATTATCGTGAATATTCGGCTTGGCGGATATTTTATGGACACCCATATAGCCTATATTATGTTGACCAGGATCATTAAGAAAACCGCATCCAACATCTTTAAAGTGTTTCTCGAATTAAAACGGAACATACAGACAGACAGAGAAAAATTCTAGTCCTCAGTTCAATACTAATTAATAACCCATTTAATTTAAAATGTCGCAAAAATATTCAGTGTACAGGCACGACTTTTTTGCCATTTTATTATTAGTAAAAATAATATGTACAGCTTGTTTTGAAAAATTTAATATATGTACATCACGCACGTAATGACATGAATGCCTGAGTGTTAGTGCCTTTCCGGAGTATGGACTCTCACGTTCCAATCTTCTACAGTTTGTTGGTACAACCACATTCACTTGATGCGTGGTGAGCCCTATTACCATATTTAGGGCGCACAATGTCTTAAAACAATAATTTAACAATGGCGTCGTCGATTCGGCGTAACACGACTTAAGTTTTTTGACAGTACTAAACTTAATTTAAGCATTCTGTCTTTTTCTCTCTGTATCGAAAAGACAAGGACAGGACGCCAAAAATAAGTTTAGTCCTGTCAAATAAGTTAAGTCGTGCTACATCGAATCGACACCATCATCTCTCGAAACGAAAAGCATGTACGATGTCAAAAGTAATTATAGAACATTCAGTATTCCCAACCAGCGGGGCTATTATGTAACTCAGTTTCGGTTGCTAGATATAGTTGCTATTCACCAAAAACAGATAAAAAATGAACTTCCAAAATAAGCTTTACTGGGTATTGAACTATTTACGAATTGTGAAGTCATTTCAAGTGAATAAATTATACACAAATTCTTGTACTTTTATTCCACATATATTTATTTTTATTCTAACTTAGGCTACCGGTTTCGTATTACACATCATCGGGCCAACAAATTATTAATTATTTAACATGACAGAAAGAAAACAAAAGAAAACATTTTTAACAAGCAAATATAAAATAAACAGAGGTGAATCACCACAGCTTGCGTTTCAAAATGGGTCTACGTCAAGGTTAAATCAATAAATAACGGCAATAAATATGTTGTGTTTCAATATCATTTTTCTATTATATGTCAGGATACACTTCTAAAAATTAAGTCAAATAAGTTAAAAAATATAAAATATAAACTACAATTAAACATAAAATTTTGATTGATTAATTAATAACATCATTTAAAATATGTCAGAAGTGGTGAGGAATTTAATTCTAATTGGTCATTTAAAATTCTGTCTGGATCGTTATTAATAATTTTATTTATTGTTAGGGCTTCCAAATAATTCAATTTTGCACTTTTATTAGCTTTGTGTACTATTTTTATGTTAGTTGTCGGGAAGCCCTAACAATAAATAAAATTATTAATAACGATCCAGACAGAATTTTAAATGACCAATTAGAATTAAATTCCTCACCACTTCTGACATATTTTAAATGATGTTATTAATTAATCAATCAAAATTTTATGTTTAATTGTAGTTTATATTTTATATTTTTTAGCTTATTTGACTTAATTTTTAGAAGTGTATCCTAACATATAATAGAAAAATGATATCTGTAATAATAATAATAAATAATATACCTCTGTTTATTTTATATTTGCTTGTTAAAAATGTTTTCTTTTGTTTTCTTTCTGTCATGTTAAATAATTAATAATTTGTTGGCCCGATGATGTGTAATACGAAACCGGTAGCCTAAGTTAGAATAAAAATAAATATATGTGGAATAAAAGTACAAGAGTTTGTGTATAATTTATTCAAGATGATATTCCACCAAGAACCATCAATCGAATCCATCCAATATTTCATTTCAAGTGCAAACTTATCCTTAGATAAGCGGATATATATGTTTTAGACGATAGCCACTTGGTTTGGCAACCGAGTTTACGATACAGAATCAGGGGGCAGGAACACGAATGGGCCTAGTGCCGTAACCTTTTGCATTAAATGAAGTCTAGCTCCATGCAACCAACGATTCCGGGCGCCATACGACGATCTCGGATCACTGGCATTCGACCGACTTCGACCGAGATCGTCGTAAGTACGCGTCTATGTGTGCGTGCGCCCGGAATCGCTAGTTGTATGAAGCGGGCCGTCTGTATGTATTTATTTTGTGGCGTAGGTCTTAGTGCATTTTCTTCACCATTTAGCAAGTACAAAATGTTTATGCATACCCCATAAACAGGGTTCCTCTGTCTTATATCCGTGATCACAGCCATGACAGGTCTCCCGTGGGCACATTGGAATGGAGTCTTGCATTCCGACAAGGACTTCAGCAACTCAACGCAGTCACTCGTGGAAAGATAATCGCCGAATTTGATGGCATATCTGCACGCCTGTAATAGTAGTTTATGCTATAAATGCGGTAAGGAGACAATAGCTTACGAGGACGATTTGAAACACGAGCGATAATCAACTGTTTTAAACGTTACGTGTAAGTTATTGCGCTTATCCACGTGTATCATACTACGTTTAAATAAATGAAACTTAATTAAAGAAACAAACAAACAATAAATACTCCAAATGAATGAACTTTAGGCGGGCATTCTTTTTCTTTGCACGCAAGTTGCCAATTTGACGGAAATAAGCTGCTTTCAGTTTGATGCGTTCGTAGCTTATTTCTATCAATATCAAAAACATTTCATGTAAACTAGGCCGCCAAGACTCAGAAGTTTATAACGCTTTCGCTGTTAAGAAGTTATCAGATTTCATGTAGAGCCAAGCCCTTAACTCTACAAGGCCTAACTCTACAAACCCTACATCTTGGTCAAAAAGTATGGCTTGGCCGTTTCATGGCTTAAATAATATTATGTCATGCAATAGTTCCATGAATTTTAATAAATATTTTTTAATAATACAGAACCGGACCCCCCTCAACAAGGTTTGGAGGGTGAAAGTTACAGATTTATTAATTTGTTTGTTGTGTGTGTACTGATCCTACCCCGCATACCCAATTTCAGCTTTCTAGGACTTTTGGATCTTAGGAATATATTTTTTTTAATAATACAGAACCGGACCTCCCTTAAGTGGGGTTGGGGGGTGAAAGTTACAGATTTCTTAATTTATCTGTTGTTTGGGTGCTAATTACCAAATTTCAGCTTTCTACGACTTCAGAAAGTACCCTAGAGGTTTTGATGATCATCAGTGAATGAGTGAGTGGCAAAATCGACTTTTTTTAGGCATTAATAAAATTCAAAGTATAAAAGCTAGACAAATGAAACTTATCGTATTTAATAAGACTGCTCACTACATCTTATCTTGAGAATTTTGTATCTCTAGTATTATCCAGACCGAAGCTATGAGGGTTCGAAAATATGACGAAATGCTTCGAGAAAAGGTACGTAGTGCCCCGCTTCATTTGGCTTGTCTTGGCGGGGTGCACTGCCGTGCCCCCAGATCTACGGTGCACAAAACTGGCAACTTTTTTTCAATAAATAAAAATAAAGCATTAGTGTGGTAAAGTTGACTTTGACAACAGTTTTAAAGCATATAAAATAGGCCTTTACGAGCACTTGCATTGAAAAAATATTGCCATGAAAAATTCGAATTTATTAATAGGACAACAGAGTTAAAAGTTATCTCACCTCGCTAAAAACCAGATCCATGATAGATTTTGGGTATAAGGAAACTGATCCTTTTTGAAATTTTATCGCTTCTACTTCTTCTAGAATCAAGCTTTTTACAGCTTTAATTATGATATCCACCTGCACACAGAGGATAAGTTTGTATAATTTGAAGAATCACAGTTTTACATGACACATAATAATACAGATTGAAAATCTGATGAGAAATATCTTTTCAAGAATTAAATATATAGGCTCGCCACCGTTATAGTATAAAATTTGATAACCCGTTTTTCGGTTGTTTCTCATTATAGACCAAAGTATAAGACCTCTATCATCTGGTACTGATATTTTAAAACGAACCATTTTACCAAAGTTATGAAAATTCATTTTGTTTTAAACATATCAAGCTGGCCAGATTACATACAGAATTGTTGTTGTATACCTAGGCATACCAAAATGTTATATTTCAGCCACATAGTAACTTTCTAAATGCCTGTATTTAACTATAGAGGTATAATACTTTAGTCTATAACGAAAAACAACAGAGAAACGGGTTATCAAATTTTGTACTAAAATAGCGGCATGCCTTAGAGATCTACAATAAGTTTAGGCCCTCATACTCGCTAGCAAACTGCGTAAAATATTTATATGAGAAATTGTACAACGCCCCCAGTTTACAAGAGCAACCAGAACTTCTAATACAAAATATTTATTGTATTAGACATCGAGTCCCAAACTCAAACACTTGTGACGATTCTGTACAAAGTTAATAATTAAATTTTATGTGATTTACCGGTCTTGCATATTTGCCCAGTATCGCTTCAGGTATAGCTGTAATGCAAATGTTATGATTTTCCGCTACTGTCCATTTCAAGCCAAGCTGTTCGAACTTCTCCCTATAGTTGTGTAAATAGAGAATATCTTCATGTGTCAGCTTTATCATGACTTCATCCAAGGTAACACTTTTCCACTGATCATTGGATAGGTGTTCTGAAATATTTGTAACAAAATTAACACAAATTACAAATACAGTTTAAAAGCTAAGGGTTGAGTTTGAACAAAACAAGAATATTTGACAAAGAGTAATGTTTTCGTCCATTATAAATAATATAGGAAACATTTAAAGATGTTGAATAGGTAGGTATTTAAATTTTTTCACTCTAAAGTTGTAAGAAGCGGAGCTACAAGAAAATCCACCAATAAGGCCAGTAAAAGCATGATCTTTTAAATTTATTTAGTGGTATAGGCTCCAGGGACATCAGTTCTACAGTTCCGTTACAACTTCAGTTAGTACAGAATACAAGTGTTTCGAAACAATAAGTCAAAAAGCGAGGGCGCACGACAAGCTCCACGTAGGGCGAAGCCGCGTCATCTTAACGAGGTAATAACTGGCTCAACCAGAGATGAAACGTGGATCTATGTTTGTTTTACTTTGCACTACTTGTAAGGTTTTTTTTTCGACTGTTTAAATACCTATAATTTAGAGAATTGAGCTTGTATCTAAGCACTTGCTCCCAAAGTAAATTTTAACATGTTAGGAACAGGGTGCAGTATTAATCAATTGTGCAATGGGCTGGCACCATTTTCTATTCGCGGCCTATTTCGCTTATTTGGTTTAGCCAGCCAATTAATTGCTGAGATTATATTTTTATTGCGAAATCCATTGGAATACTCTAAATATTATTATTAGAGTGCATTGGAGTGCAGAGAAAAGATAAATTATAATGTTTCTTAAGAACAAGGCGTGAAATCACATAACGCCCTCGTGAGCGTCAGTATGTGCATTACAAGCTAGTTAGATCAAATAGTTACAAAATATTCGGTGGACAAGTATGGTGGAAAAATTCAACGGTCTAGGTAAGTACCTCGGTGGCGCAATTGGTAGCGCGCTTGTCTGGGAAACAAGAGGTCGTAGGTTCGAATCCTGGCCCGAGGAATTTTTTCAAATTGTTGTCTTTACATTTGTTTCTCATTTATCTTTTCTGGTTTGTAATGCACTCTAACAATTAATTGCTATTTTGAAAGCGCATTTTTTAAAGATTATTGTTGTTCAACGCTGAAGGAATTCGTATATTATTTACAACGTACAGACTTTAGAGACTTTTATAGAGTACGTGGGCCAATTTACCTGCTAAATTAGTTTCAAGCCGAACCCTCTCATGAACAGCGTGTTGGTCAAATAAAACAAGATATTCATTCAACCGTCCATGTTCACCAGATTTGCCTTTCATTTTGGCTGCAATGAATTTGTTGTCCACTTGGCCTAATACCTGGAACAAGATATAATTTTTAATTTTTACGAATTCGCATGAATCAGTTTAAAGCATAAGAGCAGAGGAATAAGGTTTTTCAATATTGATTAAAAATACATAATTTTTCTTCCAGAAACACATGAGATATTCATGAAAATGTTCAGCCGCTTGTAAGTGTTGATGACATAATTTTATTGAATCCCAGGAGTTACTGGAATGCCCACGATAAAAAAATACGTCTATGCTATATTTTAAGTATCAAAAATAAGAAGTATGATAGCTTTGTCTTTCGCGATTGACATGAAAATTACTTTCCTTTAAAAACCTGAACAGCAAGAAAGTAACGTCGCAAAACTATTTTGCAGGCATGTTTTTTTTTAATTTCCACATGAAGTCGTTATAATTCTGACATTTCCCTTGAGTTCCTGCATCCCCAGTGTGGCGGTAGAAAGTATAGAACTCAGCTTGCTGTACCTACGTATTTCCTCGGAGTCCTCACAGCAAAATAAACATAAACATAAAAAATATTATAATTTGTATAAAAATAATATGTAACTACTTTAAGCGAATAATATATTACATTTGGGAGAACTTTATATTGCCATTCTTGCTTGAGAGTATCATGATCTAAAAACTGGGCTTACTTTAGCTTCTTTTAAATCGTCTCCTTTAAAATTAAGAGCAGCATTATCCCTGTTTAATTTAGCGTTGACTTTTATAATATCTTTTGTTGCTAAATTGTTAACATTTTCAATGTTTTCTTCAAATATTTCAGTGTTTGTTTCAACTGCTTTTATGAAATCACCGTACAGATTCTGAAATACAACAAGCACATACATTATTACATTTATTAAATGTTGTCACGAGCTTAAAATTAATATTATTTTTCTCAAAAATACAGCGTAATATTACCATTACATACTGTAAAGATCTCCCAGAAATACTTCATCCTGGGAGCTATTTAAAAGTGTCCAGGAAATCTAAATAACTGTCCAGGAAATTCGTATGAAAATCCATTACATACCATATGTTCACAGAGTATATTTCATATGTTTTCTTTTTAATGTTTTTAAGAGACTAAGGAGTTTGGCGATAATAAGGTTTTAAGCGGCCAATTTTCAAAGAAAAATAAAATGAATTGCAATTTCATGTTTAGAATGTAGAAATGTTCCTTGCTATAATTTTAACTGCAATTACAATAATATATAATTTTTATTGATTTTATAGGTATTTAAATATACCATTATAACCATTGAATACTAAAATTTAACCTCAATGAGCGTTTTTCTCGTTGTTTTTTTTTTCTTAGTTCTTAGCGTTCCCCTAGATGGCGTTGTCCATGAAGAAGGCTGCATGGATACCTTTGCCCAGCTGGCAATAATAAAAAAAAGTTGCGTAAAAGCGGGAATTTATGTTGCTATAAATTTTAGTTGAAAGTGTTTTGTGCAAATGAATTACAAAATGAGTTCAGAAGCGGCACATGATATTATAAGACTAGCTTTTGCCCGCGGCTGCGCCCGCGTGTTATTCGGTTTAACGACGTGCTTTTTTCCGGGATAAAAAGTAACCCATGTGTTAAGTTAGGGTATAAGCTATATCCATTCTAAATTTCATCTAAATCCGTTCAGCCGTTTCAGCTTGAAAGAGTAACAAACATATACACACACACACATACACACACACGCACAAACTTTCGCATTTATAATATTAGTAGGATGTATATGAGAAGCGGGCTCTGATATAGACTGTACTCTACTTAATGCTTTGCTGAAGAAATGAATAACAATAAACATGACTAATCGCCCAAATATGAGCAAGTAAGTAACTTTTAATATTTCCTAGTCAGTTTATTTTATTTGATACTAGCTTTTGCCCGCGGCTCCGCCCGCGTCAAAGAGATTTTCGTGGAAATAAGGAAAACAAAAGAATATGATTTTTTGAACGACAATATGCAACGGTCACCATGTTTTACCAAAGTGTTAATAAATACCAACAAAATAAGCCTAAACTCGAAGGGTCTGCTGTTGTCCGTTGAGGAGATCCCGTACCCACCTTCCAGTCCCATCATCAGACCATGGTCACCACGTTTTACCAAAGTGCTAATGAAGACCAATCGAATAAGTCCAAACTCGAAGGGTCTGCTGTTATCCGTTGAGGAGATCCCATAACCACCGTCCAGTCCCATCAGCAAACCCTGGTCACCATGTTTTACCAAAGTGCTAATAAATACCAACTAAATAAGTCCAAACTCGAAGTGTCTGCTGTTGTCCGTTGAGAAGATCCAGTACCTACCTTCCAGTCCCATCATCAGACCCTGGTCACCATGTTTTACCAAAGTGCTAATGAAGACCAATCGAATAAGTCCAAACTCGAAGGGTCTGCTGTTATCCGTTGACGAGATCCCATAACCACCGTCCAGTCCCATCAGCAAACCCTGGTCACCATGTTTTACCAAAGTGCTAATAAATACCAACTAAATAAGTCCAAACTCGAAGTGTCTGCTGTTGTCCGTTGAGAAGATCCAGTACCTACCTTCCAGTCCCATCATCAGACCCTGGTCACCATGTTTTACCAAAGTGCTAATAAAGACCAATAAAATAAGCCCAAGCTCGATGGGTCTGCTGTTATCCGTTGACGAGATCCCGTACCCACCTCCCACAGTCCCGTCATTAGATCCTGGTCACCATGTTCTACAAAATACTCATCAATACCGATCAAATAAACTTAAACTTGAGAGGTCTCCTAAAAAAACATTTACCAGTGGATGATTGAAACCCCGACGATGAGACTACCTACATACGTACGACTACGCAAGGCGTACATACCACACGATTCACTAAAAATCTTATTGAGTGCTTAAAGAATTTTTAAAGTCAGTTCGGTATTTCTAGATATTACCATTAATATGCAAACAAACAAACACATCTTTCTTCTTTATATAATAGTGTAGAGAAACTTTAACGTGAGTTGATTTGAACCAGACTGCGTCAAATTCGATATTTTGAAACATGCAGCGCCATCTAGTGTATTAAAATAAAAACAATTTCAACGCTAGCTTACAAACAATTTCAACGCCAGCTTACTGAGCCCTTATCCAAGATAGCTTCCCAGAGATGGCGTTTTCTAAGCACTTGAAAACAAAAATATTTTAGTTATTGGTCTTTGCGCAGTCAAGAAATATAATTTCAGCTTTAATATTTTTTTTACAAAAGGAAATATTTTTTCTGAAAATAAAATAAAAGAAGAAAAATTAAAAAGTGAAAACAAATTTTACCAGTCGAGGTTTTATTGAACCCGTGACGATCGACAATGCTACGGCGGCGAACCTTCCATATGTCTCACTGAAATTCTCATTGCGCTGCTCCCTTTTGTCATAGCGTGATTATACAAAAAACTAAACCTTCCTGAAAAAATGCTTTATCTTTCAGTGAAAACTGCATCAAAATCCATTGATTGGTTCTCAAGTTATAAGCGAACGAACAGACAGACGGACAGACAGACAGACATACAGACAGACAGACAGACAGACAGACAGACGTTGTATTTTATATGTATAGAAGATAACTCATTATTATGAAAAATATGAAAATGTGTAGTTTTATTTTCGAGAAAAGCACTATACTTGCGTTGAGCATTAATTAGCAATCTTTGCTCCGTATATAAAAGTCCTCGCCCTACGGGCTCGGACTTTTAACTTACTCGTCCAGGATTGCTTATTTCCTGGTCTTAGCAGTAATGTACTATTTAACTCACGTTATCAAAATGATCTTCATCCAAATTGAAATGGCATGGATTTTTAGTATTGCAGTTCATGAATATAGGCGATAGACCTAAAAATAAAAAAGGATTGGTTGATTTAGAAAAACGTGAAGCAGTATAAAGCAAACTTTTGGTTTAAACATACCTTTGGGAACGAAACGGGGTCTGACCCTTAGGTTGAATTCAAAGTTATGTTTATTATTAGCATTGTTATATCCATGAGTAATTCTTATATCGCTGTCTAAATTGAAGGCTTGACCATCTTCATCCAATACTTCAACATTGGCGTTGTCAGTATTTTGTCTGTTACAAACCGCTTTCGCAATGGGACTTGGTTTATTTTCATTATCATTTGGTTTTGCATAGATATCAGTAATCCCGGGATGATCTGGGTTAATATTTGTTTTTAAGGTATTGCCAATATTTCTGAAAGTATGAAATGTTTCTGCAACTTCTACTTCATTGAACGTCGCCATAGCATCCGAAGGCAAAGAAGAAAATAACTGAAAGAACAGATGAACAAAAATTGGTATATTTAATAATTTGATCACTTTCCTTAAACGCCACCAAAGAAAGAAATGAAAGAACATTTCACGTACATCATTTCCGAAAAGAGTATCCAAAGACAAATTGTAAGATTCCCGTGAATTTTCATCCAAGTCAGGGGCAATTTGTGCACCAACAATATCACAACTATTAAGAATAGTTTTACAGGCATTTAGTGGGTCAATACTTTTGTTAATGGATGCTTCGGATTGTAATGGATTTTGAGATTTAGATACAAATACTACATTACGATTGTTCTTATAATTTTCATCACTTGAAACATTATCTGCTTGGGTTTCCAAATTGTCATTTTCTGATAATAATCTGTCATTTTCAACGTAATCAACTCTATCAGTTGTGTCTTTATAATGGTTTTCATCACTGGAAACAGTATCTGCTTGAGTTGCCAAATTGTAATTTTCTGATAATCTGTAATTTTCAACGTCAGCAACTTTATCCATAGTGTAAGTTCCATAATACGATTTCTCAACGTTGTCTTTTGGGATTTGGCTTTGATAGATTTCATTAACTCTTTGTGAAGAAATTGAAATTCTATTCAAAGTGTAAGTGAAATCTTCTATTTCATTAGGGACATCATCATAAATTTCTTGTGTATATAGTTTATTAGTATAATACTTTTTAGTTACTTGGGAAGCTACAATATCATCCAAGTCTTCACCAATAGCTTGATTTTCTTGTTTGTTGACATCATTACTTTCTGCAGTTTTGGAAAACTCAATTGTGTATGAAGATTCTTCTAAATATTGGAGATATCGCGGAATCATGATTTTATTGGCACAGTTTTTAGCTTTTTGACTTCGTCTGTTATTAATTTTGAACTTTGTTTTGTACAAAAAGTTTTTTCCGGTATTGGAAGTTGTAAAATTATCTCTAGATTGTTTAGTTATAAATCGGTGATAGCAATTTTTTTGGTAGTAGTTTTTGAAATCATCCTTTGAGCTCAAAATTTTATTATTGTAATAAACGTGGCTTTCGTATGTTAGTTTAGGATCCTTGTGACTACCATTTGGGTCTCCATCAATTATATTATCACCTTGATCATTATTCCGATTAATTTCGGTCTTAGAGTAAACCTCATTCGGTGACTTAAAATTTTCCCAGTAATTTGGTTGACTTTGCAAGATAGTTTGTACAAGATCATGAGACGATTTGTACCGTTTCTTTTGAATTTCGTTTCTAAAATCTTTTTGTATCGTTTGGACATGACACTTAGGGGCTATTGAAATAACATCGTGAATAATTATTTCATCAACCTTTTTTTTCAAAGTAATGTTTTGATTGTCTGTTTTGAAGGTACTGTGGTGTGATGATGCATTGTAAAATATTTTTCTTCTGCGCATATTCTTACATTGCAATAACTGTTCTACTTTCTTTGCGAGCATGTTGCATCGATTTTTCACAATGCTCGTTTCTTGTTGGAATGCGTCTAACAAATCGGTTTTAGGGTTCACTTTCTTAGAAATAATTTTATTTGGATCTACTAGTCTTTTTGTTTCATATTTTTTTAGCGTTTGATTCCTTTTCTTTGGTGCAACAGTATTGTTTATTTGATTATTAATTGTCTTACAATTATTTTTACTTTTCAATGTATTTTGTCGTTCCTTGTTTTGATGTTTTTGTTTATTCTCCATGGTGCACTTTAATGGTTTTGTAGTCACTGGATTTGTAATTTTTAACGGTTTATCGGATGTCTTTTTATTTTCTATATCGCAATTATTACTTGGCGTAGTTTGTACATTATTAACATGAATTTTACGGCTTTGAAAATTTCTCTTTTTGCCGTTATTTTCATCCTGTATTATTTTGGATAAAGATACATCTCCTTTTCTTTTGTTGTTTCTTTTTACCATTTTTCCTGAAATGTTGAAACATTACACATACAAATTACATTGCAAATGATTAAACATTAACAACAACAAAGTGAATTATTTGACTAGACTATTTTATTTTATTTTATTCAACTAACCTTTGATACCATTTTGCATTTGTGAGACTCCCAGTTGTTTTGGAATGCTTCCCAAATATCTTTCCATTATCTTTTTGACTTGATCTCTTATATCAGTATTTTCTTTTTCGTCAGTTTCTTTTTGGAGTTTTTCTTTGACATGTTGGATAGAAACCTCAGCGGTGTAAAATTTTACCAGTTTTTCAATAAGTTTAGTGATTTCATTCCAGTTCTTAAATTCTAAAGTGTGTTGATTTGTGTTGTCATTGACATTATAGTCATGATATGGGCAGGTCACAAAAACATAATAGAATGGAATATTTTTCTTGAAATTAATATGTTCATCTTCAAGATAAACATTCTGAAAGGAAAAAGCTTTATCAATAAACATCAAGTAAACTCAAGAAGCTTATATTATACTTTATAACCATACTGGAGTGCTAACTTTCTATAAAAAGGCTAAGCCAAAAAACTTGACCCTAAATTCTTTACCTTTTATAAAGACAGTGATACCTTCAAAAAGAAAAAAGTTTAATAATAGAGATACATACATAAGTCATTGATTTACCTTGCGGCTTTCAATAGAGTTTAGCACCCTAGTCTGGTTATAAACTTAGTTAAACTTACTCCTACTTTTATCTTCTTTTTTATTTGCTTTTTTAAACACAGCAACTTTGTTAAGTTATTGTGAAGTATTTGATGCAAATTACTCGAAGGTATAAATCTTCCATTTAAATAGATCCAATGATGTCCATTTTCTTCACTAACTTTCTTCCCAATGTAAGCTCTAACTTTATAAGTTTTTTTTTCCACTTGAAACTCTTGAACTTTATCTTTTTCAATACCGAATAAACTAGACAATGTCTGGTAAATATCCCTGCATTTGTGGAGTTGGAAAATAATCTCATTTTTTGAGTCATCTCTCAGACTTACTGAAATGTTATTGTGAACTAACGATAGGTGTTCCAGAAATTGCTTGATATTCTGTATTTCAACTATGGTATTAATAGTATTTTTCTGTATTGGATGATTAAATAGAAATCCTTGTATATCAACCTGAAAACAGAAGAAAAACTAACGTTATATCATTGTGGTATAGAAATGCACAAGAAAAGTAAATCTGGACATCATAATAATCTTCTAAACCACAATCATATTAAGTCGATTTTGAAGGCTCTAATTTTAGTTTTAGTGCTGTCAAAACCTAAAATAATATAGGTAACTTCCGTTGTTAACATTAAAGAATTATTTTTGAATGAAGAAAATTTTGATTTGACAGCAATAAAAATTAAAATCTTCAGAATCGGCTTTTGTGGATTTGTGTATCCTTGCGATGGATAAATCGCCAAGTATTTAAAATATGGAAAGTTATTTCTACCATACCTAGTTTAGAAGAAAAATTGTTCAAGATTATTCAGTAATATTTTTGGAACCTTTGTGTTTCTATATTTATTTTTACCAGCCATGTTTATGTAGTATTAACTGTTTACCATTTTAGTAACAAAAACCCAGTTTAATTAGTAATATTTGGTATTTTCAATTACAAGAAATTTTAGCAAGAAATATTTCTGGACTGAACACCTCTATTTTCTTACAATCAGAGAGTAATAAAAGCAAACATAATAAAAGCAAAAAGAGATAAGCACCATTTTTTCAATACTGATAAGTAATTATTTAAAATAATGTTTTGCTAGCAGAGAACTGTTCCACATTTCTTATAGATAAGGGTAGAATAGAAAACATTTTTATAAGCAAGTGGACTTGAATATAATTGCAACAAAAATTCAAATTTACTATTTGAGTTTTATTTCATATATTTCTTTGCAAAATGTATGAAACAAAATGCAAAACTAAGTTGATCAGGTAATATTCCACATAGAACGAGAAATTAATAATTTTCTGATTTTTTCTTTTATTTGTGTCAGAAGACCTCTGTCCATGCTTAAATTCAAGTTTTTAAGACAACTGAAAGTGCATTGTGGCTTTTCATGGTGAGCCAAATTGTATGAAATTAGTTGCATAAAAAGCAATAACTTTTTTCCATTTAATTAGAAACCTGATTTCTTAACAGCACTACAGGGCCGTAGACTTCTGCATAAAGAATCAGTTTCAACTTGACGATAAGGCTTCTATTTATTAAGGTACCACTATTGAGGTATGGAATCATAAAAAACACAATCTATGAAGAAAGGTTAGAAAACCAACATCACAGTGAATGAAAAGACACTACACTATGTGGAGGAGTACTCTATGTGGGAGAAATCATATCACCTAGGGGACCAAATGGTAAAACAAATTAGTGAAAGCATATAATGGAAAAGCTACTTGTCCCTAAAGGGGATTATAAAACTGCTGAGTACTCTGTCTTACCAATACTAAACTAAGATATGGTTGCTAAACTTGGGTTCTAATAAAATCTCTCACCAAGAAATTGTAAATCTATCAACGTTCCATGGAAAAAAGTTTGCTTGGCATCAGCAAGCTTGACAAAGTCAGAGGCAAAGGTAGAAGGTGTTATAGATACCACAAAAAAGCTAAAATTGTAATGGATAGGTCTTATGCTGAGAGGACAAGATAGGTGGAACAATGTAGTACAAAATGCTAACCCGAGACAAGAAACATGGCAAAGATTGTTCTTATTGAAAGACAACAGGAACAATTTGATTAAGAGTGGCCAAAGATAAGCAAAAATGTAAAATGTGGGAGGCCTACATTTATGTTATAATAAATATTACTACTTACTGTAGTTCCCTTAGAAGGCCGAAAAACTGTTGCTATGATATCAGTAGCTTTACTTTTATAAAAAGTCTTTAGATAAGTTTCATTTTCATGCCGTGATGTAATCTTAACCACTTGAGAAACCTCTATGATACTTGCCAATGACTGGCCCCGGAAGCCATAGTTGCTTGGAGCTGCTTTTAGAGTGGATAAGTCTAGAGTTTTACTGGTCATGTGCCTTTTTGCAACATGATTCATATCATTTTTTGTAATTCCTGTGCCATTATCAATAACCTGTATGCTATTCTCTTGGATATTAAGTCGTATTGCAATAGAAGTTGAACCAGCATCCAGTGAGTTGTAAACCTGAAATAAAGGTAAATAATGCATGATTTAGGTAGGTACCTACATGAAACATGGAATTCTGATTAATACTTGATGCCTATTACGTACCAATTCTTCAATAGCTCCTTTGAAGCTACGGATACGCGAAGATGAACTAAACATAGACTGAACAGCAGAGGGAAGTTTTTTCACCGCCATTTTCCGACGAAAATAATAGTAATAAACAAAAGTTGTTGCTTTCTTCTGTCATTTGTTTTTGTCATGCATGAGTTCATGTTCATGATGAATGTAGGAAAGATATAGGTAAGTACTTACATTTAAAAAAAGTAAAGACGTCGCGTCGTCGTCGGCGTTTAAGTAGGTATATATACAGAAAAATAATCAACAGATACAGGCAGGACACAAACCTAACGCAAAATAACTATCATGTAAACATTAATTTGGTATTAGTTTTACGTAAACTTTTTGGATTTCTAATCGCCATTCGCGTGTTTCCACACTTTCCGTAGACAGATCCTCTATCTACGTCATTTTCACTATTTAAAGATTTTCACCCTATGATTTTAGTTTAGTTTCCCCAAATTTCTTTCTTGTGTGAAAGAAAATTTCAGTGTTGCCGGCAGTCAAACTAGAAAAAGTCCGAAACCGAATCAGAAATTACCCGAATTACCCGTTTTGTGAATGTAATTTTTTTTTCAGAGAAGAAATAAAATATAAAATAGGTACCTTGTTTTTATTTTAACATTTCCTATACGGTATAGGCTATACCTCTTTAAAAATTAAAAGGAATGTGTTTGAAAAAAATTACAATTAAAGATATTTTAAGTAGAGTTTCGTTGTTACCAAATAAAATAACTAAGAAAGAATTTTCTACATTTACATTCACACCATTTTGGTGAAAATGGACAAATAAAAAAAATCAACAATGAACTTATAATTAAATAAGTTGATTTTAAAGGTTCCTTTCTCTCAAAATTTTCACGTTTTATAGTATTTATAACTTTTCAGAGCAAGCCACAAAACAAAACGGAACAAACAGCAAAATAATCGTGCTTCTACTGATGATTTGTGTAGGCATCTCTTTTGAACGTTGTTTAAGTGCGGATTAGCCTCACTTAAATCATGATTCTCACACACACAAATAGTAGAGAAAGATAGGATGTGTTCAATTATGTGCTGTAGCTGCGTCAAGACGATTTAATAAAAAAAATATTCATGTTTTTTTTATTGAAGGTACAGGTTTTTTTACCCGGCAATCATGGTTACTTGCAGAAAACCCGCTTAGGGCCTAAATTACCTGAAATCGGGTAAAAATAACCGCACCGGCAATGCTGTTTTGATGTGATGTTGAAGAAAATCTTCTTGCTTGACCTATCTTATGAGAATCTGTATATGGGCATCTCTTTTCCATGTTTTGCCTCATCGGACACACACACATACACACACATACCCTCACACAAAGATAAGGATAAGATTCATCCCGTTTTGCGCATTCACACATGTGCTTCAAAATTATTTTGTTTTGGGCATCAACTGAGTCAATACGATTTAATAGGAGAAAAAATATTTTTCTGTTTGTCGCAAGATTACCCGAAATTACCCGGCAGTCATGATTACCCGCAAGATACCCGCTTAGTGCCTAAATTACCTGAAATCGGGTAAAAATACCCGAAAATTTAAATGGAAGTGACTAAAGGGCCGCTAGCGGTCCTTTGATTTTTAATTATTTAGCTGTTTGAATATCTTCCTTAGCACCAACTAATAAATTTCAATTTGCAATGTACAGTTAGGAAAGGAAAGCAGTCCTATAATTTTCAAAATTTTTGAACCGTGAGTAAGTCATCGCAAAGTGTTCGGAAAATGATTAAAACTACGGGGGTCACCCACCTCGCTCCGCTCCCTAATATGTACGTTTACATGTCAATCTAACCTCTCCTCCTCGCTTCGCTCGTCGTCGCAATAACCTACCCCTAACGGCCGAATAAAATTAAAACTAAGGAAGCTGCTAACGGCTATTTAGTCACTTTCAATTTTAAATTCGCTTTTGTTTTGACACTTCTTGTTCCATCCACCTTTATAGTGCTCGCCAATACTCACCATGTTAAAAGAGCGCTGGAACCGATTGGTTTCCACATGGGTATACTCGCGCACGAAATTACTAGGCCTGTTGTTTTATTTTTGAACTAGAGCGTTTCGATTGCGGCTTCGATATTGGTTATTGGTAGGTATATTCAAAATATATTAGATAGGCCTAGTAATTTCGTGCGCGAGTATACCCATGTGGAAACCAATCGGTTCCAGCGCTCTTTTAACATGGCGAGCACTATAGATGTCTACGTATCCACCATTAGCATTAGCGTTTTTTTTTTATTTTATATAACCATCTTAAACAACTCTGGGCTTTCAAATCTCCGAGTATTTAATAATTTACTAAAGTAAACTACCCAATTTTGCCATGTCCCATGCCCGCTTTGATGAATTCAAACTAAATTTGCGATTGACTCGATTTTTTATGCCGAAAATATTGATTAATTTCAAAAAGTATATATGTTACTTGAGATGTTTCAAGGTTTATATATTAAGTAAGTTGTTTAAATTAACGAAAAAATAAATATAATCTGAAAGGACACATTATCACGCAAAGTGGAAAATTCCACTCCGAAACCACGATTTTTCAAATATCACGAGCAAAACTCGTACCATACTCATACCACTTTGGACTTATTTTTAGGCACCTGGCAAACTTTTTATTGAAATCAAACCACAGCCACATTGTTTTCTCTGTAATTTCACCGGCGAAGAGACGCGTAACGATACGCTACTCCGTGGGTACTTAAGAAACATGCATGCTGTGATTACCTTAATAAGTTAGAAGTTTGGCAGTTATTTATGTTCAATGTGTAGTGTTAAAATTAGCTTACTTACTACTGGTTTTCCTCATAAAGAAAATAAATAAATAAATAAAAAAATTCCGCAGTCCGAAACCAAAAGAAGGGGTAAATTTTCATTTTCTTTGTATATATTATTTTAAAGAACGACAGACCACTCTTTTTGATTCTAGTTTCATTCACTATAAGTGTCTTGGTTGATTACTAAAAGTATATTGAGTGATTGGTGGGCAAGGGGAGTATTCCGTTACTTACATTCCGAACGGTCACGTAGAAGCTGAACAGCAAAATCAGAAAAAATTTGGAATGGAAGCCTAAAGCTAAATGTACACTGATACTAAGTAATTTTTTTTGTTTATTTATATCATTTTATTACGTTTTTAAATGTGTTTAAATTGTTTTCCTTATTTCATAACCAGACTATTTGTAACTTTTATCATATTTTTTAGGGCTTTTAGGTTTCGTTGGCATAGGTTCAAGATGATTCGTAGAGCTTATGTTTTAATTTAATAAGAACACCATGATTAAAATCTGTATCTAAGGTCTTACAATAAGTGAAAATAATTCTAGAGTAGATCATGTATCGTATTCCAGAAAGAACAACTTTTTCTTCTCAAATATTTATTTCACTTCCCAGTACAAAGTGGCATAATCAGCTGACTAAATTCTATGGAAACGAAGATTAGAGAGGCAACATCATCATAAAAAAAGTATGGCACCTCTTGAATAACTGATAGGAACTATTAATAAAAAAATGAAAATCGTTTCTACAAAATTAAATGTTTTTATTTTACTCATTTTTATTTTCATTTAAATTTTAAGATTTTTATCTTAAACATAAAAGTTAAAATTTTAAATTAATTAATTAATTTATCTTATTTAAGAGGTTCCATACTTTTTCATCTTGTACTGATTTTTAAATTTTGTTTATCTCAAAATTGATTATCGTAAACGCACCTTTACAATTTTTTTCGTTACCAGGCCATTCCATACCGTGACTGTCCCACGATGACTATTTTTTGTTGAATAATTTTAAATGATAATTTAAGGTTTTTTAAAAGTATTTGTTAAATAATTACTAGTTTAAAGTATTTATTGATTGTACAGTGGAGACCGCATCAAGTTAGACACTTCGGACTTTGTACCTATCTTATATTCCGCTCTGTAGGGGCTAATGTCACACTGCAAGTGTAAAGCTTGATGTGGTCTCCACTGTAGGTACTACAAAAAAGAGACTAAAATATTTTTATACCGTACTCGAAATAAAACTCATGCATCAAAAATTTTATTTTGTCATTTTACCATCGTGAATTTCTCACCTGCTATATTTTTCCTATAATCTTTATGTAATCCATATTATCATGATTTTTTTCATATTTTTCGGTTCTTTAGTTTCGGAAATAAGGGGACATGCATTTTTTATGAATTTTCTTGAAATTGGTATATTGGTTATTGGTAAATGTAGTAAAAGTATATATTTTTATAATCAGCTCTATAATATCTACAATTTGATACCCATATTGTATTTTTTATAAAATATCTTTTTTATTTATTTTACATTTTTTTTAGGAAGTGACTAAAGGGCCCCTAGCGGCCCTTTGATTTTTTAAATTATTGAATCGTAAGTCATTATTAGCTGTTGGAATATCTTTCTTAGCATGAAGTAATAAAGTTCAATTTGCAATGTACAGTTTGGAAAGGGAAGCGGTCCTTTAATTTTATGAATTATTGAACCATAAGACATCGGAAAGTGCTCGGAAAATGTTTTTTTCTGCATATCGTAAATTCTGTTAAGACTACCGTTGGATACGTCTTTCAAAAATATTGTGAATATGTAAAAACATTTTTTTATTCAGGGATTCGTTTGTAAAATAGTAAGCTGTAAAAGCAAATTTTTGTTAGAGTCATGTGTCGTCCTCCTCAAGCTAAACTCAGTCAGGCCTCCAGCCAGCTAAACGGTTGTTTTTGGATGTGAAAAAATTCAGGGCAATGGTAACGAAATTAAAAGCTAGGTAGGATTTACAAGTTAACGAATAATGGTCGACTAATTTAATTTTGCAGTTTTGTTTTGTGCATTTTCATACATTTCTTATGTTTGTAATTTTTAATGGAATCATTTATATTTGAATGCTACGGAACCCACAGGCGCGAGTCATGCTCGCACTTGGCCGGTTTTTAGGGTTCCGTACCTCAAGAGGAAAAAACGGAGCCCTGATAGGATCACTTTGTTGTCCGTCTGTCTGTCTGTCTGTCCGTCCGTCTGTCTGTCGAGACCCTTTATCTCGGGAACGCGTGGAGTTATTCAGTTGAAATTAAAACCATATACTCAGGTCTGCACTCCCTTGAAGTTGTGAAAAAATCAAACTTTCAAGTTAACTAAAAAAGATACGGCCGTTTATGCCGCAAAAAACGTATATTTCAACACTCTTAGGGGAATCAAATTTGATAGGGTATTTTCCGTTGACCTAGAACCCTAGAACTATGAAATTCGGCAAGTAACACCGTCTTACACTACAAGTATAGGGAAAAAATCTGAAAACTGTACATTTGTTAACTGTAATTAAGAGGATATGTCGCGCTTGCAAAGGTCACTGTTACTCCACGCGGAACGCCCCGCAGTGCGAGAGGGACGGATTCCGGAAAAAATAGCAAAATGTCGGTTTTAAATTAATATAAAATGAACTAAAATAGCTATCAAAATTTCCAACTGAGAGAATTTAGATATCGTTAAAATCTATCAAATAAAATATCTGTATGTCATTCCTGTTTGTCATACTATGAAAAAAAGTGTAGAAGAAGACCTCATTTCAATAATTATTTCTATCGAGCGAAAGTTACGCAATCGCGTTTCTGTACTGAACAAAACTAGAAAAAGGTTCCGAAATTTATATACTGATTTATCAAATTAGTGGCTTTATCTGAAAAACAGGTATACAACTTCAAAAAGTGCAATTTTTATCGAAATAGCCCCTTAAATCATAAAAAAACATAGTCTTTAACGGAACCCTCGATGGGCAAGTCCGCATCGCACCTGTCCGGTTTTTTAAGAATTAGGCAATAAAGACAATCTTTTCTCAAGCTTCTTTAAATAGGTACTTTTTCAGTATCATTATGCTTTACAAACGTATTTTTTGTAATCTGAACATGAAATTGAGAAACATTTAATAGAAAATTGGGACAGGAAACCTCAATTATTCATTTACTAAAGCTACAGAGTGTCTCAAACTTTTTTGTCCCGTACACAAAAAATTTCTTTAGCTAAAAGGCGAGCTAATTTAAGGCTTGTATTGGGTCTATAAGCGGTTTTTGTTTTAATATGCTGAGTCAACAACTTATCTGATCAATGTAAAACTTGGACACGTGTTTTTTCAGACCTTTGTCTTTCCGTTGTCAAGTCGGTTACCTAATTGGACACATTTCGCTCGATAGATTTTATTTTTGAAAATGATGCCTTTTTAAGATATTATTTCGTTCTATGTCTAAACGGCTTGAGTTTTATGTCTAAAATTACTGCTATAACAAGAACACATGGTTTATTTTCCGATGTCAGGTGGAAAAACTCCTACATCAAATACTTTTTCGTAAAATCCAGAAAAACCTCTAAAATTCACTGATTTTGCGTGCCGCCAGCGCGCGAACCGAGCATTCTAATGTAGACTTTCTGACAACATACTGAAGTTCAAAATCGCTCAGTAAGATTATCGTGCACCAGGGGTAAGGTCTTAAGCAGAACTGACCACGGACCAAACAATCTAAATGAGATTTCTAAAACTCGAGCTAAAATGTATGGATTTCGACAGATAAAACGGGTTTTTATGGTCGAGAAGGCTAATTCAACAGACTGAGAATTCAGAATGTATTTGTATAAGACAATCGGATACAAATTCTGCAAAATTAGCCCGTTTGTCACTTGAAATCGTACGTTTTTGGCTGTCAAATGAAAACGAATAGGTTGCGCCTGCAGGTACAAGGAGCTGTCCTCTTACTCTATCCCGAATAACTAAGATGGTACCATACCTTCACTGTCGTGCTCGGCTCCAGCTCTACCATCTAAAATGAATTGCCATATCATCCAACTAGTACAGTCAGCAAGGTTCCCGCCTGACTTGTTTCAAAACTTTGTTGCTTGCATGTAGCGATCTCAGCTAGCCCCGCCTGTTATTTTATTTACCAAGAGTTTATGAGAGACACTTTTTATGGCGTTTTCGGGTCCATCAAGTCACTTAAGTCAGACTAGCGGAGTACCCTAAAAATGTTTTTTTTCGAGATTTTATTTTACCATTTTGTCGCCACGATTAAGACACCCATGCCAAATTACGGCTTTCTAGTACTAAAACTGAGATTCAGAGTGCATTTTGAGTCCGAACTCAATCTTACAAACGTCAAAAAGTGACGTGATCTCATAATAGAGTGACGTTTGTAAGATTGAGTTCTTCTTGAGTTCGGACTCAAAATGCACTCTGAATCTCAGCCTAATAGTCTCTGAGCTAAGCCGCGGATAGACGGACAGACGTGCATGGCGAAACTATAAGGGTTCCTAGTCGGACTCCGGAACCCTTAAGCACCGCTAAACTCAATTATAAACGAAAACTCAGTATTTGTAAGTGTCATATTATGTCTGCGAGTCTACAATAAATTTCCGAAGGCAATTTTACTATTAAGAGGAGCCGTATCGCACCTTCGTTCGCATTAGTCTATGATGGAAGTACTGCGAATTTTTATTTTCATTCGCAATAGTTCTATTACACGTTATTGATTTCTACGAATTGAACTACTGCGAATATCAAAATTAGAATGCAGCCAGATTGTAAAAAATCCGCCTTTTTGTAACTAATCAAAATTGAGGACCTAAACAAAATTTGTTAAATTACTCTACAAAAATACTATCGCAAAGTTTCCACTGGTTTCCGTAAAGTAGAATTTAAAAATCTATAAGTTTAAATTATAATTTACAGAAACTAATTAAGATTTTGCGATGACAGTGTACACAATACATGTATTTAAGTTTTGTAGGTTAATAAGTGGTGGGCGTAGGTAGTGCCATTTGGGGTGAACGACCTCAAACGTTATGAATAATATGGATATACCCCCAGGATCCTCGGATTCTAAAATTCTATCGATTACTATTTACTTTATATACTTTATATTTCGCGTTAATTGTTAATTATTTCGGCGGAGTAATATTTATATTATTAATAATAATCAAATCGTGCCAAGAAACTTGCCAGGGCTTATACGTTGCTGTCAAGTAACACATTTATTTCCTTTTGAATTGATAATTAAATGCGCATCCCGGAAATCAAGTTTTAATCCCAGAAAAAGGCATGTCCATGTTATGCTAGCATTCATGACTGGCACCACCTACGCCGACCACTGGCTAATAAGTTATGAAAAGGTATTCAGTTCTCATTAGTTACAAAAATACGGATTTTTTACAATCCGCCTGCAATACGGCTCTTAACTACAAGACTTGCCTTTTCATGTGGCCCACTTTTCATAACCCTGAACTTCATGAATGGTAAATACAGACAGCTGGGTGAAGCATGCCAGTAGCCCAGTTCCTGGGTATTGGTGGTAACGGTGGCTAGTTACCACGTGGCCACACACTCGTGTTACCGTGCGACCTACCGGAAAACTAAAGTTAAACGAGGTTAAATAGGGCGGAAAACTGGGCCTTTTCGAACTATATAAATTTCTTTTAATTTTATGAATAATGGATTTTAACTTATTCCATCGGTGTTTACTACTGCCGGCACAAACAAACGCTAATCAAGTTTTGTGAAGGTGGAGGTATTGGTGATGTGGACATTTGATTTATGATATAGAAAGAGAAGAAATGATTATGAGTGAACGATTAGAGGAAGAAATTAGAATGTTTTGGGAGTACATAAAGCGGTAAGTTCCAAATGAAAAAGTTCTTAGTTTGAAACCCACATACCTACAACATAGTATCTGTGACGTGATACCTACATAAACCAAATATTTTACTTATCATACTAAATGTGTCTTTAAAAATTACGCAGAAATAATTAAATAGGTACCCAATTCTATGAAAAATGTTTTTTTCGGTTCTTATTCGGTATGGTTAAAGTTTTGTACACGTCATAGACCATGAGGGCATAGACGGAAAACTTAACTCGTCGAGTACCAGCATGACACAGTTACTGTTGGAAGCAGGACAAAAAGTAACTTAAAAAAAAACTGGCCGGCTTTGGCAAAACCTGGCAGGTTAGGTTCAATAAAGTGGGTCTTTATTTATATCAAAATATCTCATTAAAGTACCAGCATGGAACTGTGTTCATTTGATAACATTCGATTAGTACAGCTAGAAGAGTCTGCTTGGAAGTTTAGTCTGTCCAACTAATTTTAGGGTCGCATTTGGGGGTAGATTTTAATTCATGGAGTATCCGCATGCAACTAACGTCATATTGTGGCTTTGACCAACCTATTTGGAAATACACATAATTCGGCCTGGCCATTTTTTCTGTCGGAATAATTTTATGTTTTTTCTCATGACTGTACACAACCCTCCAGGCTTCGTCAAGGTCGGCTAGCTTTTACCTTTACCTTTTGTCTTACTTCCCACAGTAACTGTGTCATACTGGTACTCGATGAGTTAAGGTTACCGACTATGCCCTCAAGATTTATCACAGATACACCTTGTATCGACTATCAAGCCAATGGACTTCAAGCTGTGTGATAAAAAACGTTACTCCGGCTGTCTTTACCGTTTGGTGAGATCATCAGAGTTCCTGAGAACTCATTTCTGCAACTATACTTATCAATGGTTATGTTTTGTAAGTTACCTGCTGCTGGGTAGATAAGACTCACTAAAATCGCATACCGACCCATTGATTCACTTTGACTCACACGGGTTTTGTTCAAAGCACTTTACAAGTAGCGCAAAAGTTACGTTAAAGCTACGATCGAACAATACTGATAAACGGGCTAAAGTGTAAAAATCTCGCTAAGGGATAGGTACTTAGGCGACGAATAGCCAACCACAAGCGTTTTGAAGTTAAACACTTCTAAATGTGAAATCGGGGGTTAATAAAGTATCGGA
Source organism: Ypsolopha scabrella (assembly GCA_910592155.1). NCBI lineage: Eukaryota > Metazoa > Arthropoda > Insecta > Lepidoptera > Ypsolophidae > Ypsolopha > Ypsolopha scabrella. Next base: position 6,400,857 of record OU342968.1, on the reverse strand, counting down.
ATTTTGATCTTCTTGATATTTTGGGTGATATACACGATTACTTGCATATTTCTGCAAATGCAGTGATAGTAAACTATGATCTAAATACCTATAATTTCATTTGAGATATATTAGGTTTTGGACAATAAAACTTATAAGTACCAAAATTTGTAAAAGTTGTAAATTAAATACTACGCACTTAGACCATTTAACACGGGACCTGGCAAAGCGCGACTCTTAGTACTGAAATTATTCAGCCGTTTTCCACGGGAGGGGAGGTAAACACGCACAGCACACATTTACTCATTCACGCACACTCCTGCGAAAAATTGATATGTCACACTAAATCGAAAGCTGCAACACAAACACAAAACGCGCACACAAGCAAACTTACATGAACAAATTGTTCATGTACTTCGGCAGAGGGGGATAAGTGCGCTTGCCTAGTCCCGTGTTAAATGTATGGTCTAAGACTACGCACAATCAATAACTCCTGCCTGCCAGATTCTCTGTGATAGGTAGTAAAAGGTAGAGTCACTACAAATTCGTACTATACGTGCATTGACGGAATCCATAAATTTCGTGTTCTCATACGCTTGATAGACTTTTTTAATATGTAAATAGGCAGAAAATGGAGCCTTTAATGAGTAATTCATAAGTTGTAGGCTGCTCTACAAAATGACCGATGGCCAAATCGATATCAGTAACTTGTAAATCTACAATGACTCGTATATCCTTCGCAGAAAGTCCAAATTCACACTGGACTATCTGAAGTATCCGTTTTCAAGTTTATGTATTTGAATCGGGTCAGGGGTGAAGTTGTCAAATTGTTTTTCTATTGGTTACTATCGCGTGAGGAACTGTTTGAGAACTGAATCATTGATAACATGATAATTTGAGGCAGAATGGGCAGCTACATGAATTTTTTGCAATGAAAACTGGTGTTAGTACTACATTAACACCTTTTAATGTCTTCAGTGCTGAAGCCCGTCTCTGGATGCTAGGTTCCTTGACATAGAATCAATAGTTTTTTTATTCATGTCTATTATCCTAAAAGACAAGTAATCACGACAAAAGAGGGTTGGAAAAAATAAAACTGTTTAAATTTTCAAATTAGGTACATACATAAGAAGCACCACATTTTCCTACGGAACCATTGGGTTTTACGGAACCTATATTAGAAATTGCGGCGCTAAACGAACCTTAAGGCGAGGTTATCCAGAGAAATCGGTCCTGCTCCAACACGCTTTCATTTTTCACGTTTATTATGCCCAGCAGAAGCGAGCTGCTCAGAAAACTCGCGGTTTCGAGGTGTTTTTATTTATTATTTTGCAATTAGAGGGATCGGTTTTTAATATGATGGCCGTTTTATATCACATTTTTCTCGACGTTTATTTTAGTATAAGTTTTATTGTCCAAAACTTAATATAGCTCAAATGAAATGATATTTAGATCGTAGTTTAAACGTATCCTTGCGATTTAATCGGATCGAGGACAGTGTAAGCAATCGTGTATCGAAATATTAAGATCAAAGAATGAAATATGACATTATTTTTTGCAAAATTTAATGGTCGCTTTCTATTGGTTGAAAATTAATTCGAAAAGAGCCAAAGTCGGGATAGCCCCCCCTTAAGGCGACTCTTTTCGCCTTAACTCTCATACTAGCGCTGTTCGCTGATAATATCCTTATTGATAGGTACTTGCTTATTATTTTTTCTTTTTTCAACATATCCCACACAATTTCAATGACTTGAACCTAAAACATTTATCAAAATCAAATACATACAAAAGTTACAAGCGTATGAAGTCCTGGATTCACACATATTTTCATGAATGTTTATGTACCGTAATGTCTTAGAAGCGATACAACAAATCAAATAATTTAAGGTTCACAGCATAGTATATTTTATATTATTCAAAAATATTTTTATTTTATTTCGATTTTTGGGATATTTCTCCTGAAATCATAGGAAGACCCAAAACCATTCTCGAGTTTTTTCAAGACATGAATTTTGTCTCGGGTTAGCTTAGTGTTCGGTTAGTTCCGTACGAGCTCGGGAAATGAACGTTCGGGCCAACCAATAACAGTCAGTCAGTGCTCTATAATCCGAAGTTGAATGTAGATTGAAATAGCAAGCATAGGGACCCCGTGCGCGACTGACTTCAAGCCGCCGCCGGCTACAGGCCTCTTAAGCGGTAAAATAGAAGTCATGACATGACATAAGTCAATAAACAATAAACACGGAGTGCATGTAACACGTACGGGCTTCACAACCTCACGCTAATGTTGTCCAACTAAGTAATTACTTTATGTACTATAGAAAATTGTGTAGACGTAGTTCACCCTTATTACAATTGCAACAAGATCGAAAAGTGGAAGAATTTTCCTCGATGATAACACCTATAATATCTATGTGAAGTAAACGATGAAAATATTTATTGATCTACGGGTTAAGGTAATATGTAAATTTTTCAGCGGTCACTATCACTCCAAGCGGAAAAACGCATTGTGCGACAGGGAGCGGCGAACGAAAGAGCAAAAATTAGTTTCTTTAAAAGAAAATATTGCTAGCAAACTTTCAACCAAAATGATGATATTGTTAATACCCATCTAATATAATATGTTTGAGTTCTGTAGATGATTCTTATTTGTCAAACGAGGAGAGAGAAAAGTGTGTTTGAAGACCTCATTTCAGTAATTGTTTCTATGGATGGAGTGAAAGTTTTTCAATCGCGGTTCTGTTCCGTAGGAATCTCGAAAAAGGGTTCTTTCTAAAAGTGTTATACTAGTAGTATCAAACCAGTGCTTCTTCTTGAAAGTAGTTACAGACTTCAAAAAGTGCCAATATTTTCGCAGTAGCACCTTAAGTAAAGTTATTAACTTTTCAGTTCTAACTACAAGTACTTAATTTCACGTCAAATAAATCAATTTCATATTTTTTTGTACTTTTCAGGGTTCCGCGCTTCAAGATGGAGCACTTATTAATGTTCCTCTGCTGTCTGTCCGTTTGTATGTCACACGGGTCTCTAGCTTGCACACGGAATGAGTTATAGATCTAAAATTTGATATGTTGTGGAAAGTGTAAACGCGAAACCGAATACTTAATTTTTTTTTTAACATACACATAATTATTTTTAATACTATGAATTTAAATCATCCTAATACCTACTTAAATATAAAAGAAAACAAAATACATGCCTATACAAATAAATAAAAGTACCTACAAATAAAAAACCTCATCCAAATCGCTGCTCCGCGGCAAGGTGCTCAGTATGCTATTAAATTAAATAAACTTTGTAGGAGCGTCTCCTACAGAACAGTCAAGATATGAGCAGATTTACCAGGTTTGTAACACTAAATACAATGACAATACCATTACAAAAGACTGCTATAGAGAAGGATTCAAGTACGCTGCTTCTAAAATTTGAATGACATACCCCCGACACTACGTCAAAAATGCTGCAGGTAACTTTGAAAATTAGAGAACTATTCAACAAAAACAAACTGCTTAAAGCTGCTTTTAAATAGCTACAATTTTATTCACATTTTTGGCAAGTAGGTAACAACGATTTTTTTTTTCAAGATAAATATATAATTTTTTAAGTGTTTATTGTTTCAGATTTATATTTTTTTGTTGTAGATTAATTATATTTGAGTTTGTAACTCAAAGATACATTAAAAGGAGTAGTAAATGAAATGTTTTCCACGACAAAACTTTTAAATTTCATAGAAGAATATCACAAAGGTATCATGGTAGTACCAGCACATTTTCGCATTACCTAAAATATGTGAAGTTAAATCATGAATTTGATTTGATTCGTTTTCAAATTCAAATTTATAGGAAATTAAAAACATTGTGTTTGTTTGCTTTTATATGCTTACACAAAAACGTTTAAAAATGTCTTTGGTTTGGGTAATTATTTACATAATAGACCCAAAGTAAGTAAAAAATTTTAACCTCACGGGCTACTTATGATATTAAACAACATTTCATAAAAGAAAGTATTACAGACAGTTGATCGCTTTTTACATTTTCGCTTATTCGTCTGTCTGTATGCGTTTATAATGCAAATACAGACTTTGAAATAACCTTCATAAAAATATCATGTAGGATCCCTTAAAAACACAAAATCGTGAATAATAAATCTCTGATTGCGTTAACATTTGGAACGTGCGCGCAGACTTATTACTGGGGCGCAGGAAATAAAGGAAAATTTAAATTCAAATGACATTGAGAAAGCTTATGTGCATTGCTAAATGAAGTCCTCTTCTCGGTAGGTTACATCTACCTATTCATTGACAGACCGTGTATTTAAGTTTCTATAAGCTTGCATCTAAAATAAACGGTAACAAAAAAGGGGTTTTTGCACATTCCAATGCGTTGACAAGCTGTAGTGCAGTCACATGTTTATAGAGTCGCTATCTTTGTCGCAAAGACAATGTCTGAAGATAAGGGTGGCATGGCATACCATCCTGACGGGCTAGGGTTCATTGTATAAATAGCCGAAAGCCCTTAAGCAAGTCATCAGTTACTTTTTGGCAACAGTGTGGGTGACACCAGGGGATTTTAAAGTTTGTCCATCAAAGGTAAGTTGTATGTTTATGAATTATGTTTCTTAATTTTAAGAGCTTTTGATTAAAAATTGTACCTAATATTATGACTTAATTTCAGATGTTCAAGACTATCTTTCCATTGATACTGGCAGTCTCTGCTTTCTCAGCAGAAATTTCGAACTCATACTCTTTGCTAGAAAAACACACCTCATTCAATCCAGACTTGAAGACTGAACCTATTGAATCTCACAATGTTTTGAAAAAGGAATCCAAGCTTGAAGAAATGCACCCAGTGTTCCGAGGAGAAGGCAGAGCCAGGGTAGCACCTGTAAAATCTGAGAACCCTGTCGTGAAACATGAAATGATTGCTGATCAGCCAATGGAACAGCCTCAGCAATCTGAAGTTAATAGAATTGTGAGTAATACATCGGAGGAAACAAAGAAGCTCTAATAGCCACCGACATGAATAATTAATTGAGTAAATGATGAACTTTTCCTTTACAGGATAATCTGGCTATACCAAACTATGCCTACTTGCCACCCCCATCAGAGGTTGCATATCCTGACATCGCTTACGCTCCTGGATACGGATATGATTCTGGATATGCTGCTTCAAATAAGTAAGTTCTATCAATTTCATGTCATCAACCGAGTAGCCCGTTCTTAACTCATCTCATTGGCAATTTGAGCATGAACATCAAAATCACAATTTATTTTCTCATCATGTTGCTAGCCTTAATTTTCCTCTTCTATTTCAGCTACGATGTCTATGGCAATAGTCTTAGTAATTATGTGCTGGAACCAGACACCTCTGCTCTTAGCTTGCTTTGGAGCCAAGTGCCTGACGCAAGAGTAAGTTACACCCACCGAGCTATATACTTAACACTGGTAGATCACTCACTATATTATTTAATTACTCGAAAGAATTTTCTTCATTTATTGTTTTTTATAGAAATCCTTGTTCCAACCAATGTTACCATGTTTTTGTTTAAAATTTCTGTGTATAATATTGTCTTATTTTTCAGGCAATCGTCGGTTTTATGGGCCGGACCATCGCGTGGACTTTCAGCAGCATCTTTGTCATCTTACTTGGCTCTTTGCTGACCGTCGGTTTCTGTTCCTACAGCAACCTGTGCACCATCAACTTCCATGGTGTCGGCCCTATTCATGAAGAAATGAGGTCTTTTATGTCTCTTACTCCTGAGAAGCTGGAGAAGATCAGTAGTGCTGCTGATTTTGTTAAGAATGCCATCGATAAGTACCAAAAGATTCAGATGGTGACTGGTCAGGAGGATTCCCGGCACAGACGCTCTATCTTTGCTTGACTTGAGAAATCAGAGGCGATTTATTAAATGTGTAATAGACGACTTATTATTTTTATAAGATTTGTCAGAATATTTCTTTAATTTGAGCTCAAAATAAATAAAAGAAGAATATTATTGTGTATTTGTTTTTATTACAAATTTTCGATTTCCCTTTCAAATTAGCACCATAACGAGTTGGATTTGATAAATCTAGTTGTTGTACAGTACGATTAAAATCAGTTAACGATTCGGCCAACCTCGGTAATTGTCGTGAATCCCTCATCTCTCACATAGAGTTATCAATTTACAGATATGACCTTTAATTATATTAAGATATTACTCGTTGTCTTATTGAATACAATACAAGAACGATATGAGCAACAAAACCTCCTTTGTAGCTCAAAACTAACATAACCTTTATATTGAATTAAGCAAAATAATTGACTATTTTGACAGCATGACTTCTTAGTGTCAATAAAAACAGTTTGACGTAAATGATACATTTATGTTTATGAACGCTAATTTCATTTGTGAAAATTATTGTTTATCAAAATTAATTTACAATAGTTATGTATCATGGCTCCAACAAATTTAAAGCGTGGTAAAAAAATTGTCGTAGGTGGTAGAGCTGATGCCGGGCTCGACTGTGGAGGTACCACCAACTTACTCGCAAATCCTCCCGAAGTTATTCGGGGGAGAGTAAGAGAACAGCTCTCAGGCAAAACCAGGCGGCCCGCCATTACCTGGGACCGATGGATGGCGGTATATCCATCCCTAATTGCCAGGCCTTAAAACAGACTAGTGACGGGCAGCGGCGTCACTGGTGCAAGGGTTTCGGCACCGCGCTCACCAACCCGCCTGCCCAGCGTGTGTGAGTATGGGCATTTCTTCCAGGGGGACCGCCAAGAGTGGCGTAATCCTGGAAAGGCCTGTGTCCAGCAGTGGACGAAACAGGCTGATGGATAGATGGATGGAAAAAAATTGTTGCTCACTGTCGTGAAATTGTAAATAATGTATATATTTTTAAATTTTTTAATTTGGTGATTAATTTTATTAATCCGACGTAATATCGTACTGTTACTTACATCAAACAGTAAAATATTGACTTATATATGTATTTTTTTAATATATCGTATACAAGTATAGCTTCAGTAAATAATGAATGTTCAAATTCATGTCGCTTCTGCATAATAAATTTCTTAGGTCTACCGGTTAGTAATGTCATCTTGGCAGGTGCTATACATTGCGTTTATGATACTTCAAATTGAATGCTACCTAAAAGAAATCGCGGTAATGTATTTCGTGTCATTTCCGTCTCGGGATTTAGGCAATCATATCCGAGAAAAGCCGAATCGTTAACTGATTTTAATCGTATTGTATGGCATAGACTAAAAACAAAATACCCAAGTCAGTCTTAACACTTTATTTTCAATAAATAACTTATCAATATGCTACCATACAAAATTACAAATTCATTTTTTTTTGACCTCATTCAGTATCTGAAACTTATTGACAGCATCAGAAACGTACTCCTCAATCTCATCCAAATAAGGCACAGTTTTCAGTGCTTGGCTACACTTTTCAACGAACGGCTTCGAAATGGTCAAGGTACAGTATGGAGTGAACGCGCAGAATCCAACAACTAAGGCTACGCCAAGGAGTATGATAGGTACTTTGATGACTACCCACTTGCCGATAGCCAAGGCCGTTGTACCCACAAAGGCTAGTGCAGTCTGAAATAAAAAAAAAACACTTAGAATCAAAATACTAGTAGTAGTATGGGTACGATTTCATAAGGTACAGCTTAGTTTAGTGTGAACAATGTGGATTTTAAAATGGCTGGTACTCGTAAGCCGAGTCTGTCATTCATTATACGGCTTTGAACGTAAAAAAGGACAACTTTAGGGGTAAAATCGTGTCCGAGTGTAGACTTTGAGATCCAAGTTACAGTCCAAACTAGTAAACCCCACTTTACCGACGATTATTACATCCCAGCGCAATGTGATATATCGCCATACTTCTAAACATACAGCTTGACATACTTCCGAAGGACGCTGACCAAACAATGTATTATTACAATAGTATTGTCGACAGTTTTCGGCTTGGCGGTTATTTTATCAACAACCCTCATAAACTATGTGTTGACCACGGTTATTTCAATGATGATAAAGAAAACCGCATCCAGATCCGTTGAATGTTTTTTTAGTTAAAACGGAACATATAGAGAGACACACAAAAGGACAGACAGACAGACAGACAAAAACTCAAAGACTAAACAGTTAAAAGCCAATAACCCGTTTCATTTAAAATGTTAAAAAAATATTACATGTACTGACACGACATTTTTACCACTTTATATTAGTATACCAGCTTTTCCCTTTTTTCGTCCCTTTTAGGTTAAGTTTGAAAATCGGCAGCTGTTTGCATGTTCAACAGCTACATGCCGAAACTTAAGCCTTTTTGTCTTCATGTAATCTTTTTTAAGTATGTCTATTTTTTCTAATTTAATTTTAATCTTGTCATTATTTTGTAAAGTTATTTTTTTTGTATACTGTTTTAATTGAAGACAAATAAACATCTTTTTATTTTATTTATTTTTATTTATTTTGCCCGCGGTTCCACCCACGATTTTTTTTATTTATTGCTAAATTTTCAGCTTTGCATTTTTTTTATGAACATTCCTTACAGCCTATACGCCACTACGATGATAATAAAAAAAATCGCATCCAAATCTAGTTCTTGAATTAAAACAGAACATATATCGGCTGTAAATAGAGTGATACCATTAAATGAAACCACATATTCTAGGGATCATACTGAACCACTTTTCCCAAGAAACATACCCGCGCTTACTATTTGTTGAGGAAATATTTGAGTTTCAAACAAAAATGTGTGAACTCTAACGCACCGACGACATAAGGGCGTTTTTTGAAACAGCGTCTTCCGTAAAACAGCTGTTATGGTGCAGCTAAAATAGACCTTACTCCTACGAAATAAAGTCTTTAAGTTACAGCTGAATATCTTCTTCTCTGAAGATTTGCGCGGGTATTTTTCTTCAGAAAGTTGTGGCGGCTATTCCGGCATTATTGCGCATTCGCAATATCCGTCATTAGATATTTGTTTAAAGTGTGGTTATTGCCATGCGATGTAAATTTGAGTGTCTAAACCACATGAAATAGAAGCTATAGGATATAAGGAATGTTCACTATAAGTTTTCAATCAAAAAAATCAAAACACATCTGTACAAAATCCCTTTTAAAGTCACCCCTGCCTAAGCAATTTTTGCGCAAGCGCCGGAATTGAGGGCCTTATAGACAAAGTAATACTTACAATCGGGCTTGGAATGTAGTCCCAAAAGAATGTTTCTGTTGAAGGAGCTAAAGTGATAGCGTGTTCATCACGGGGCACGATTTGGTACCTGGAAACAAAATTAAGAAATTCTTACCGGCTCGTAACAAACTGGCTGCAATTAGAAATACATAAAAAACAAAAATAAAAATTGTTCAATAGTCGATGCCATCCATCAAATAAACTACCAAACACTCCATTTCTTAAACAATATATAAAAATGTAAAAAGTGCAATGATATTGTATAGTACCTCATTGAAATAGCAATGACATTATACAGGTTGTTAATTTGATAACGTTTTTCCTTTAATCAGGGTTTTATATCCATTATAAATTTAACTATGACAAATAACACAAATCGAAAAAACAATACAGCTGTTCGAAATAAAAGTTCAATACCTACTCGCTCATAATTTAACTAAAACAGTTGGGCCGATAGTAGAAGCTGTTCATATTAATGAGTAGAATACCCTGTTTTAAGGAAAAAAGTTATTTTCTTAACAACCTATGAACTAAAGTAACACCTCATTTAAATAAGGTTTCCTCGCAGAATGTTACACAAAAGCAGACAAGGCATAAACATAAGCTTTATATGCCCAAATGTAAAATAATGTCAAAATAATATTTCTTGCATGACGATTAAAAACTAGAAAACATTCTCACAAGAATTCAAAAGCTTGAAGAATAAATGTTTTTATAATATCAAGGAATATTTCAAGCATTAAAATGGATATACTAATAATGAGATACTCACCTTCATATTGTGCCAATTTCATAGTAAAAATCTAACAAATGATAATACGTACAGTATAAGAAATAATAATGTAAATACGTACGATGTTAATTTGTTTACTTTGTTGCATGTTACTTTAAAAAATATACTTATTAAATGTGCTGTTTCCAATATTAAGGTAAAATAATTCCTGTACTAACAATACGCATGTTCAAGCAAATACATTTTTAATTTACTTACAAAGCAATATTTACTTACGTATAAAGGGAACTAGGAGGCAGCTCTTCGATTGGCCGGACAGGCAGCGGCTGCGCATACGGCTGTATACTTCCGAACCCCGCTAGAGATCTATGTTCCGCCGGGTAGTAAAATGAAGGCTCCGCGTTTTGTGCGTACGTCACTCCCATGTATATCATTACTGCTACAAATCCTGGTAGATGGCCCATCTAAAAACGGAGCGGAGATATTAGAAAAGAGAAATGCACTGCTAAGTCAATAAAAAAGATAAAAAGAAATTTGTTCGTTCGACAGTTTCCAAGAAGGTGAGTTTCCGTATAAAACTGTATGTATTACGCTACGGCGTAGACCCTATATTATTTGCTACGTTGGGCTATGGTTGTAGTAAGGCCTTATCCAGATGTAGCGTTTTACTCGCGCGAGACCTTGCCGCGCGTAGTTGAAGTACTAGTTTAGAAGTATCACATGCTACGCGCGAACCAACGCGCTAGTTACAAAAGCAGCATGTGGACGCAATGTATTGGAGCCTAGTACTTCGACTACGCGCGAGTGCTTACGCGCAAAGTCTCGCGCGTGTAAATAAAACACTGCATGTTAGCAAGGTCTAATGCGTTCTCACACACGCTCTCTTTTCTCGTGTGCGGAAACTCGGGAGGGCTATAAAACGCGTTACACACACAAAACGCGCTTATCTGTACACATCAACCTAAACCAAATATAATTCGTGAGATAAATATCCGTAGCAATTATTTACTTACAAGTGTCGCGTTATGATTAAAAGAAGGAAAACTTACTTTAAGGATAACTTAATTTATTTTCTTGATAATGATGAAATAATACTTTAGGCAATATAGTTGATTCACAAATGTTTTACGTATCAATACAATGTCAATATATGTAGTGAATTCGAAGTTCATTAGGTAATGTGGGGTTTTAATTAGCTTTTAAAATATGAGTATATCTTTTACTGTGTTGAGATTTCATGAGTCATTTATAAGTATTGAGTTACAAAAATACTTACTTTTTGTTAATTAATGGATCAAATTAACAATGACTGACAGTTATTATATCAAACATGACTAATTTATTTTCTAATTTATTGACTGTAATTTATTCTACTACTTTAAGCAATACTATAGAAGAGCCAACGAGAGATGGCCTCTATGACAGTTGCGTTTAGTGATGGGGCGCATTTTAATTTCGGCAAAATCAAGTGCGACTAGCGACTTGAGTAAATAAAATATCGATTTATTTGACACGTCATACAACATGCATCATAATAATACAAATGGCAAATGTGCATATGCTTACATTAACAAAGCAGCCATAAAATCTAGAATACTGGTTAACAATTTTTTAATCATAAAAAGATATAGTTTGCAAACAGACGGAGCCGTACGATTAAGGAGAATAGAACCCGTTATTTATTGATTACAATTCAGCCACTAACATTCCTCATGATCCCTTGAGTTTTGAAAAAATTTGAAACTTTTGCTATAAAGTCTTTATAAAATCGAAAAATTATGCCCGAAACGAGTAGTACGTTACTTTTCTCTGCCAGCAACAATGAAGTATTAGATTTTTTTAGTGACACTTACCCATAAACAATTATGAAACTTGGTAGGCATTTAAACGTCATAGGTGCCTTCTCTCGTTGGCTCTAGTTTAGTACCTAGTATGTCATTGATTGAAATATTTGCTGTGAACATTTTTTAAATAATAATAGTTAAACTTTTCTTAGTCTCTTCTCTAGCTGGAAATAGAACGCATGCACATATTATCACGACATGAATCCCCGAGGGGGTCTCAGAGGTGTTCCCAAATGTGAACTGTGAAATGCAAGTCTACAAATGCAGTCCCCACTCGGTATACCTGCATGGGCGTCGGAAGACGAAAGCCTTGAGGAGGGGGGGGGGGCAAACTTTTTCAAATATCAATGGGATTTATAGTAAAAATAAAAATAAAATACTTTTGTGCAAACAAAAACTGCCGATCGGTCTTGTCTCTCGTATATTCGCTGTATGTGTACTTTAGTACTATTTTTAGGGTTCCGTACCTAAAGGGTAACCAACGGGACCCTATTTATTACTAAGACTCCGCTGTCCGTCCGTCCGTCTGTCATCAGGCTGATCTCATGAACCGTGATAGTTAGACAGTTGAAATTTTCATAGATGATGTATTTATGTTGCCGCTATAACAACAAATACTAAAACCGGCCAAGTTCGACTCGGACCCGCGCAATCCCACTCCCACTCGCACTTTATAGATAATGGTACGGAGCCCCTCGTGCGCGAGTCTGACTCGCACTTGGCCGGTATTGTTATTTACTATCCTATTCCGTTCCCCTGCCCCATCCTTCCGACGTCCATGTATGACCGACGATTATTACGTCCCAAACGTGATGGGTGAGCCCTATCGCCGTGATTCGGCCACAAATGTACTTCGAAGCACGCAGACCGAATACAAATTAATGTGACCTCTGGGTTAGCAGGCGAGCGCTCTACCCTCGGCCACAGAATTCATTGAAAAAAAGAATTGATTGTAGACTCGAATATTTTGATACGTACTCGAAATAAAACTCGTGGATGAAAAATTTAATTTTGTCATTTTGTTATCGTGAATTTCTCACCCGCTATATTTTTCCTATAATTTCTACGTAATTCCAAATTACCATGATTTTTATATATTTTTCGGTTCATTAGTTTCGGAAATAAGGGGACATGCATTTTTTTTGCGGTTTTTCAAAGATTTCTCGAAATCGGTGCCCGTAAATATCATAAAAGTAAATATTTATATAATCAGCTCTTTATTATCTACAATTTGATACCCATATTGTAATTTTATAAAATATTTCTTTTATTTATTTTACATTTCTTTATATATTTATCATTTTTTATCAACTTTTTTTTAATTGCTACCTATATAGTTATCCTGTAATTGGCCAGTTATGACCTCTAATCGTAAATTTTTTCATATTTTTTGGTCCACCAGTTTCGGAAATAAGGAGGGGGGGACCAGAATTTTTTGTGGACTTTTCAAAGATTTTTCAAAATCGGTGCCAGTAAATATATTAAAAGTATATATATATATATTTTCCAATCAGCTCTTATCTACAATTTGATACCCATATTGTATTTTTAAGAATATATTTTTATTTTTCTCACTTTTGTATTGGAATTATTTTGAACAATTTCAAATTTTTCAATTTTTTTGTACCGTATTATATAGGCGAGTATAAATTCCTATTTTTGAGGAAAATTTCAAGTCTTTATTTTTAACGGTGCTAAAGTTATGAGGCTGTGACATACGGACAGACGGACGAACAGCGGAGCCTCACCATAAAGGTTCTTTTTGTACCTTTTAGGTACTACGGAACCCAAAAAACTGGACTAGTGTGAGTCGGACTCGCCCACCGAAGGTTCCTTACAAATTTGTAGGTACATATAATAAATATTTTATGAAATTTAAATAATTACAATTTTTATGATTTCTTTGCAAATTTATATTTTTCAGATTTTTCCCTAAAATATACGATTACTTGCCATATTTCATAGTTCTACTTCAACAGGAAGTACCCTATAAATTTTGATTCCCTTGAGAGTCTCGAAATATACTTTTTTTGAGGCATAAACGGCCGTATCTTTTTTACATTAATTTAGAAGTTTGATTTTTTCAGATCTTTAAAGGACTGTAGATTTGAGTATATATGGTTTAAATTTCAACTTGATACCTCAACGCGTTCCCGAGATAAAGGGTCTTGACAGACAAACGGACGGATGTGATCCTATAAGGGATCCGTTTTTTCATTTTGAGGCACAGAACCCTAAAAAAATGGGCAAGTGCGAATTTCCACACTTCCGTTCTGAATCCTTTCCCCACTTTTAAATTTGAAATTGAATTATATTATTGTTGATTACGTTGGTAAAGTTTTTCTGTTTTATTTACATGCCTCTTTACATTTATTGAATAAATAAATGATATAAAGAAATAAACGAAGGCGGGGGGCGACTGGATTCTTTGGTATTTTTTTCAAATATCTAGAAAATAAACTAATGTAGTGTTGGTAGGCAGACTCAGGTCATATAATTACATTATAGAACTCTTTGGGCTCGTTATTGATTGGCGATCAGTAATCTTTATGAACATTTGTGCGTCGTATTGGTAGATTTATCGAAGTATTCTAAAAAGGAAAGGATGTCCAAGAAAAAGAGACAAAGGAAACGAGCAGAGTTCTGGTACACAACGACTCGGAGCATCTCCCAAATGGTATCGAACGTATTGTAAAACTATAACTTAAATTTAATCATTTTGCCGAAATATCTAAGATCTGGCTTCAGGGGTAGTTTCAAGTACGCGGCCGCAAAGATCTGGAACAATCTGCCTCCCCCTTTGCGCAAGTCTGTGACAGCTCACACGTTCAAGTCAAAGTTAAAAAAACATCTTTTTGACAAACAAAAGCAAGAAAGCCGTTAAAATCAAATAAAAATATTTCTTTTATGCTCAAATATGTGGTTTATTTTTGTTTCTTGAAATTGTAATTTGGTGTGTACTTTTATGTATATTTTGATTGCTGTGTTGTAGTTCATATTGTGCATCACCTACCGAACTTTATGTTTAATCGTAGATGATACAGGATCAGCTGAAAATCAGTGCTGTGCAGATATGTTTTACCATGCTCGCAGCATAAGCTGAGCTGTCTCCTTTTTGCTTAATGTATTTCTGTGTTTAATTATGTTGTGTTACTTTTAAGTGTTTTTTAGACAAATAAACTTTTTCTATTCTATTCTATTCTATAGGATATTTCAATTAAAGATAAAAGTTTAAGTAAAATCTTTGATTCAACCACCCCGGTCCCTATACTACATACATACGTATATAAGTCTATCCGAAGCATTAACTCAAAAAATTAAAATATATTTATAGCACACCGTGCGTAAAATGACCACTTAACGCACGCTGCGCTTGCGTAAAGTCGGCATTTTCCGCACTTTTGCTATAAAATATTATACGATACTCGTGCGAGAAACTTTTTCTCGATTCGTGTGATTGCAGCACTCACCTTCGGCTCGTGCCGCAAACTCACACTCGTCAGAAAACGTTTCATCGCTCTCGTATCGTAATGTACTCTACTCTACTTAATGAATTTACCGCATACGGTTCAGTCTTGCCCTTTGAGTGCGGAACCTTAAAAATTACTACTAGTATAACGGAATGGCCACACAGATAGTAAAGCTTCACTACACGGGTTTTTCATTTTTTACGGAATAATCAAAAAAATATACAATAAAATGCGCTATATTTCATCGGTGGGGTCTTCATCAGGCGAACGGAAAATAAAATATGACATATATATATATAAAGAAAAAAACACTGACATCTATTGACAAAATGAATAACAGGATAACAGGATCACTACGAGGATAATAACAAAGTCACATCCAAATCCATTGATTAATTCTCGAGTTAAAACGGAACATACATACAGACAGTCAAAAATTATAAATATATGGTAGTTTTGGCTTCAGTACAATATCAATAACATAAATATATATATTTTTTTTCAATGTTCCATGTAAAGACACCACTATTTTACTACTTTTATAGATTACTTAAACCAACACTTCCTTCATACAACGTCAGATTTATAAGGGACGTTGATAAATTAACCACCAAGATAAAAACTGTTCTTATTACTCAAATATTCGACCTAAATTTATCTTACGCGCGAATGAAATAATGAAACAAAAGCTAGTTCTAAATAATATTTATATATAATATTTATAATGTATGCGTTAAACTACAAGAACTTTAATAGGTTAGCTATATACTTTATTGAATAGGTTTCTTGTTTTTAGGGTTCCGTACCCCAAAAGGAAACAACGGAACGCTTATAGGATCACTTTGTTGTCCGTCTGGCTGTCAATACCCTTTATCTCAAGAACGCATGTAGGTATCAAATTGAAATTAAAACCATATACTTAAATCTACAATCCCTTCAAGCTGCGAAAAAATAAAACTCCTAAGTTAACGTAAAAAAAGATACGGTCGTTTAAGCCGCAAAAAACGTAAATTTCGACACTCTCAAGGGAATCAAAATTCAAAGGGTATTTCCCGTTGACCTAGAACTATGAAACTTGGCAAGTAATACCGTCTTATACTACAAGTATACTAGACAAAAATCCTAAAACTATACATTTGTAATTAAATCATAAAAAAAATCATTGAGGTTAAGCAACGGTATAACGGTAGAAACGGTATGCGCGGTCATAATTGTATGGATGACCAAATCTTTTATAGTTTTTTTTAAATCTTTTACTAATTTGTACGGAACCCCCGGTGGGCGAGTCTGACTCGCACTTTCCGTTCTTTTTTTTTTGCGATATACATTGAAACATTGAATCATAAGAACTCCCGATTACATTCCTAGTAGTGTCAATTTTGTTCGATTGGTTATAGTCAAAAAGAAGAAATAATAAATGCAGAAATATATCGTAAAAATAATTTATTCCTCAAATAATAATTTAATAACGTCACAAACTTTAACAACTTTCAACAGTTCAATTTAGAATGGCTTAACTTCCTGCATGGCGCTATACTTTTCAACAGCCTTCCCCACGAACTCTGCCGCCCTGGTAATCCTCTCAGGTGTGGCAAAGGACACTACTTCTTCAACGGAAGTGAAATAGGAGAGTTTCGTACAGATTGGGGTCAGCTTGCAGATGGCGATGGCAACAACCCCGCCGGTTAGTAGTTTAGATATATTGTTGAGGATGAACACTGCTATTGCTTTGGCGACTACGAAGGCACTCTGAAAGAAAAATTAGGTTATAAATCTAAGCTAGATAAAAAAAAATAGTTTTATAATTAGCGCGCCTTCTAATTTGTTTCAAACTGTGTTGTTTAGTGACTATTTTGAAAGGCCAACAACATAACATATCAACACGACTTGAATCCCCGAGGTGTTGTTAGAGGTGTTCCCAAGTGTGGTACACTTGGTACACCCGTTTTCATCGTATTTTTCATCGTACATCCCAAACGTAATGGGTGGTGAGCCCTATCGCCGTACTTCGTGGACAAATGTAACAACAGCTTAACGTGCCTTCCGAAGCACGGAGATCGAACACAAATTAGTTTGCACCGCGGGGATTGAACCCACGACCTCCGAGTTAGCAGGCGAGCGCTCTACCACTCGGCCACAGAGGCTAAGTAATGGTAGATATGATATTTCAATAATAGTATCTCCTAAAACTATTAAAGACAAAAGGGACTTACGGAAGACAGAAAAGAAATGGCGGTAGAAAATAAACTGTAACCAAGGTTCAGTTTGGAGGTAGCCACATCCGTGCTCGTGGACACTAGCTCATAGTCGTCTCCGTAGCTCTTGAGTCCTACCGTTTGTATCGAAGGGGCGTGGTAAGGGTATGGTAGAGACACGTCTTGGAACTGAAAATAAGAAAAAATCCCATCAAGCTTACTTCGTAGAGAACAAAAATGCTTGAAAACACTTCAAATGGCCTAGATAGTTTAAATAAATCGGTGTTTTCGGAATGTGACGTAGTAAGATTTTCTGTATTTTTGTCTGGTTTTCTCAAAGGACATGCCAAATCCTAAGCCAATTGGCCAGAAGTTATTTAGTTCTGCGACAGACTGATAGAGAGGCACCAAAGTTTTGCTTTACTGATTTACGATTTTCGAGGAAACCGTAAAAACCATTATTCAGGCACACGAAAGGTCTACTCCATCACATGCTAAATCCAGAAGTAAAATTGAACTTACTTTTGAAGGGTAGATAACAGCATCTTCATATCGAACGGGATACAGATGATGAGGTTCTGCGAAGGCTGCAGCAAAGAGGGCCAAGCTGAACATTACGATATGCACCATCTGAAATATTTAAACACGATCTTATGTCACGAACCAAGAGTACAGTTCGAGCCAACACAGTAAACGAGCGTGAAGTCAGCCACAGATGTTGTCGGAATCACGCATTCTCGGAATTTTGACAGAAAGAGGACGAATCATGCACGCAGGTTAAATAAAATAAAATAAACCTATATTTATTTATGTTATATAAGTTCATAACATACAATACACATATTACAACACAGAATGTAAGTGCAAAATACAATAAAAAAATAAAATTTAGGAATAAATAATAAATGTAATGCAATAAATGAAACAAAATTGATAAATAATTGAACTGTAAGCAAATATAAAATTGTTAGATAAATAAATATCATGCCTGACTCCACCCATTCGATTAGTCTTGCGAAGAAGAAGGGAAAGAAAGTTAGCAAGATCATATATTTTATTTTTTCAGGTATCAGCTAACTTCATGCGCGTCTTCTGTAATGTCCCGAATTATGCATAATAATATACCAACAAACGTACCAAAAACAAGAATTAATAATCAAAAGTTGTTACAGATAAACTTACTCGTACACGTATACAATTTAATCCGCGATACGCGAAATGCTCGCTCGCTTGAGAATGATTTCGGAAGGAAATTAAAACATGTCGCGTATTGTGGAATACATTGTACGTAAGTTAAATCCGTCACATCTTTTAAATTATGATCTCGCTTACAGCACAGTAAAAACTTTTCAATATTTTAAATCTTACCTTTGATTAATTTGTAAATAAAAAATACGAGTATAATGCACAGATAAGTAAAACACTATTTAGATTTTGATTATGCCAGTTGCAATGCTTCAAATTTAATAGTGTTTTAACAGTTTAAAACGCAATATAAGTAGGAAAAGGGGCTGTCCAAAATCGATTAGCAAATTTTAATTAAATAATTAGGTTAGAAATTCTAATGAGCCAGGTAATAAATCTCTTAGGCTAGTAAAAAATTTGTGATTTGTTATCATTATCAGTAATGCAATTTATCAAGTGATTCATCCATAAACCGAATGAAAAGAACCAATGAGTTAATTACTATTAAGAAAATACAACTTCTGGATTAACCTAATAACTTAAATCAGATGAATCATATATGTATCCATCCATGCATAAATCAGCCTGTTTCATCCCCTGCTGGACATAGGCCTTTCCAAGATTTCACCACTCTTGGCGGTCCTCCTGCAATAAATGCCCACTCTCACACGCTGGGCAGGCGGGTTGGTGCCGAAACCCTTGCACCAGTGACGCCGCTGCCCGTCACCAGTCTTTTTTATTTAAGGTCCGGCAATTGGGGATGGATATACCGCCATCCATCGGTCCCAGGCATAATGGTGGGCCACCTGGTTTTGCCTCAGTGCTGTTCTCTTACTCTCCCCCAAATAACTTCAGGGGCGGTTTGTGAGTAAGATGGTGGTACCTCCACAGTCGAGCCCGGCATCAGCTCTACCACCTCTAGAATGAATATATAATAGAATGTGTAATAAATGCTAAACTATGCCTCTTTAGTACGTACTCCTTCCTACGTTATAGTGATGTTATATTGATAGGTTTTTGAAGTGATACTTCTATGTTCATTGTTCGCACCCCGTATAGAACTCTTCAGAACTTTTTCGTCACTTCCCGCCACAAACTCACGAAAGAAGACCCACAGATCAGGCAATTTCGTATTTGGTACTTGACAATAAAATACTTTGACAGGAGAGTCTAAATAAGAATAAGGGTAATTAATGAATTAGGTTAAGTTTATTGACTTGATCTGGGACAAGAATTTAAGCTTCTTAATCTGCGTGACAGTGTTTGCGTTGCCATGCATTCCAAGACCCATAGTATTACAAGTAGCAAGGCTGCAGTTGGTACTCCAAATGGAATTAAATTAAAATAACTTTTCACACCACCTGCTCAACAATGTCCAATTACATATCATGCAAACTCAACGTAAAGTAAAGCATTATATCTTAAGGGATATTAAGTTGTATGAAACTCCCTAGGGAAAAAAGTGATTTGAATTTGGAACGTCAAATTTAACAACTACAACTACAAATCGTTTATTTCCACATAAAAATAGACACAGTATCAATATACTTAGAGTGAAATTTACCCTGAACTGAGACATTGCCCCGACTCTCAGGGTAAGGCTCCACACAATACAATCGGATTAAAATTGAGATACATCGGATTAAAACAATAGATATACTTAATTTAGCATGCACAATTAAATTTAAATACTAAACATGCATCCATCCATCCATCAGCCTGTTTCGTCCACTGCTGAACATAGGCCTTTCCAGGATTTCGCCACTCTTGGCGATCCTCCTGGAAGAAATGCCCATACTCACACACGCTGGGCAGGCGGGTTGGTGAGCGCGGTGCCGAAACCTTTGCACCAGTGACGCCGCTGCCCGTCACCAGTCTGATTTATATAAGGCCCGGCAATTGGGGATGGATATACCGCCATCCATCGGTCCCAGGCGATGGTGGGCCGCCTGGTTTTTTTGCCTGAGAGCTGTCCTCTTATTCTCCCCCGAATAACTTCGGGAGGATTTGCGAGTAAGATGGTGGTACCTCCACAGTCGAGCCCGGCATTAGCTCTACCACCTTTTAAACATGCATGATTGAATCAAATCAGTTTCATTATTCACTGAATAACAAAAAGATAAAATCAGCCTTACATATTATATTAATTAATAGAATTTTCAATATTTATACAAACAAGATATATAATAAAAAATATACAAAAACACAAAACATGAAACAAATAAAAAAAAATAAAAAAATAACAATATTAATAACAAAATACCATGTGACACGAAAACTAGCTGAACTATTATGATATTACACCCAATAAAGATTCAGTCTTGGCGTAATCGCTCTCCATTAGTTTCCATTCGTGTGGAAACTCGCTGAAAACTCTAAGTAAAAAAATTCTTATATAGCATTGTGAAGAGGTTTGTTCGAAAATCGAACTGACCACCATAAGAAGAATAAAAAAAAAGAAAGAGGTGCGTTTACAAAGAATATAATGTGAAACAAAAGACGGTGTTTGGTGCTGTGATTGTCAGTGAATTTTATTGCAATATTCATCTTGATTAAAAAAATGTCTAGCAATAGTAATTCTACTCCAGAGTTCATAAAAACAGATGCTTTAGAGATTATTAATAATCTACTACCGGAAAAATCAAAACATATAAACGAAAAAGCATATGACGAAAATACTTAAATTATGGAGCCCTGGCTTTTTAGGGTTCCATAGTCCGACAAGGAACCCTTGTAGTTTCGCCATGTCCGTCTGTCCGCGGTTTAGCGCAGAGACCATTAATACTAATATTTATTCCGCCAATAAAATGGTAAAATAAAAAGTCGAAATTTTTTTTTATCCATAATTATGTATCCGTCCAAGCATCCATCAGCCTGTTTCATCCCCTGCTGGACATAGGCCTTACGAGTACAGATCGCGCCAAACTTTTGGTCCCCTATAATGTATAATTTTTTTTTCTCGTCTATCCCATAGTTAGGGGTATTGTTGGATAGGCCGTTTAAAAACATTGTGGGTGTGTGAAAACCATTTTTCGATTTAGAGATCCGTTGGCGAAAGCTTTAAAGTGAAAATTTTAGTCAGAGTCGAGCGCCCGCCCCCCCCCCCCCGCCCCGCTGGCTAAACGGTTGTTTATAGAAATGTGAAAAAATTCACAGAAGTAGTATATATAATGTATCCATCCAAGCATCCATCAGCCTGTTTCATCCCCTGCTGGACATAGGCCTTACGAGTACAGATCGCGCCAAACTTTTGGTCCCCTATAATGTATAAATTTTTTTTCTCGTCTATCCCATAGTTAGGGGTATTGTTGGATAGGCCGTTTAAAAACATTGTGGGTGTGTGAAAACCATTTTTCGATTTAGAGATCCGTTGGCGAAAGCTTTAAAGTGAAAATTTTAGTCAGAGTCGAGCGCCCGCCCCCCCCCCCCCGCCCCGCTGGCTAAACGGTTGTTTATAGAAATGTGAAAAAATTCACAGAAGTAGTATATATAATGTATCCATCCAAGCATCCATCAGCCTGTTTCATCCCCTGCTGGACATAGGCCTTTCTAAGATTTCACCACTCTTGGCGGTTCTCCTGGAATACATGCCCATACTCTCACACGCTTGGCAGGCGGGTTGGTGCCGAAACCCTTGCACCAGTGACGCCGCTGCCCGTCACCAGTCTTTTTTATTTAAGGTCCGGCAATTGGGGATGGAAATTTAAAAGGAAAACTATCACAGTTAAGTAGGCTTTACAGGTTTACGAGTACAGGTTGCGCCAAACTTTTGGTCCCCTATAATGTATGGGACCAGAAGTTTGGCGCGATCTGTATTAGTAGACCAACTTCTATGTACCGGGCAACTACAGAACCCTACATTGCGCGTGGCCCGACACGCACTTGGCCGGTTTTATTGTCTCGCAGAAGGTGTGAAAAGTAGAGTATGCTCCTCTGGAATAAAGCCTGTCTTCGTCTTGGGCAGCTGGAACCCCTCCCTTCACTCAAGACTCTATACAACTTGCTTCGTTACGCTCAGGGTTTAATATGCCGCCCGAGGCATAAGACACTGCTTTATTCCCTTAGTGCATAATCTACTACTCGTATTATTTTCAAAAGTAAACATTCTTCTGTGGTCATATAATTTAAGTAGCTATTTTAGTCGGAAAAGAATCCGCCCGACCACACCGACAAACATCGTAGTTGAATAGCTTGCTACGCTGCGCGCCGTAGCTCTACGGGAATGCTACGTCACAGCTCGTTGTAGCCGTGCTTGCACAATACCTACTTATCTCGTATTCGCGTGGATCCCGTCTCTCGCCATCATAAGGGAGTTTCCTAAAATACTATCTTAGCGTATGTCCAGGTCTTACACTTGGCGACGAACATGGAGACGCGGGGCGTCAAGCGCCGCGGTGCGCGAAGCGGGCCGCCGGAAACACAAACATACACCGATGTATGGAGCGTTCAAGGAGAAGCGATTTTGCACGCGTTTGTTTGAATAGTAGCGTCGCATGCGACGGGGGACGCCGCGTAGGACGCGGCAAATAAAACGACAGGCGACACCGCGATTGACGCGGCGGGTGAAGTAACGAGTGACGCAACGGGAGACGCGGCGCATGAAGCGACGGGCGACGTTGCGATAGACGCGGCAAGAAATAAGAAAGCTGCGATAGCCGCAGCGGGCGCCGCAGTGAACGACGCCGAGTGCGTCGCTGTTTGTTTTGTTTGAATAGTAGCGTCGCATGCGACGGGGGACGCCGCGTAGGACGCGGCAAATAAAACGACAGGCGACACCGCGATTGACGCGGCGGGTGAAGTAACGAGTGACGCAACGGGAGACGCGGCGCATGAAGCGACGGGCGACGTTGCGATAGACGCGGCAAGAAATAAGAAAGCTGCGATAGCCGCAGCGGGCGCCGCAGTGAACGACGCCGAGTGCGTCGCTGTTTGTTTTGTTTGAATAGTAGCGTCGCATGCGACGGGGGACGCCGCGTAGGACGCGGCAAATAAAGCGACAGGCGACACCGCGATTGACGCGGTGGGTGAAGTAACGAGTGACGCAACGGGAGACGCGGCGGATGAAGCGACGGGCGACGTTGCGATAGACGCGGCAAGAAATAAGAAAGCTGCGATAGCCGCAGCGGGCGCCGCAGCGGGCGCCGCAGTGAACGACGCCGAGTGCGTCGCTGTGGAATTCGCGGCGGATGCAGCGGTGTCAACCGCTATTCATAAACGAAACTACTAGTTACCATATGTATGTTTTTACGCGTCAACTGCGGCGGACAGCGACACGCGCTGCCTCTCCATAAACGGAGAAAACGCTTGACGCCACGCAGCCCGCTTCGCGCACCGTGCCGCCTGACGCGTCGCGTCTCCTTGAACGTACCCTAACTACACTATAATCGCTGTACAAGCCGCAAACACCCATCAAATGATGCCGTTCTCTCTACGCCGGCGCAATACACAATCAGACTGTGCCTAGCTCCGTAGCACAGCCCATTCACCACAAATCTTTCGGGCTGCGGTCTCTCCCCCAGTAGGGCATACGCTCAGGTGCATCAACATATATTTTAGCTGAGTCGGGAACTGTCTGTTCCGCCCTCTTCTGCACGGTAAAGCTTTTATTGTCGTAAGACAAAAAACGTAGAAAGTCAAGCTATAAACCATGTCATAGTCAAAACCTACAGTTCGTATGTTCCTAATTCTACAGGTATATAGAGCCAATTGGTCATAGATCAGTCAGTCTGTTTCTCAGTCAAGTATTCTTTTTATACATTCAAATAATATGTATGTAGTAAGTACAGTCTCCAACACGTCAGAATAAAGCATGGCAGTTCTTTCTACGCAGTCATAAAGGTGATAATCGCACAATACATATATCGTAGTAGCTCGTTGCCGTGTGTACAAGTACAAACTTTATTCGCTTAACCATCAAGCATTAATGTTATTTATTATAAATTTTATTGAATGTATATTATAAACAGCCATACCCAACCAGCAAATCTGTGTGCTATAAAAGTCGAGAGCACGTTCCTATTTTAGGTTTGCACTTGGCAATAAATTAAACCCTAATAATAAATTAAGCTCGATGAACTTTGCAGAATTTTTCCTCTACGTTTCATAAACTTTTCTACGAAATTTAATTTTATCGAATTTGTTAACAAAAGACACCAAGAACCTTCGTTGAATAATCAAAACTACAAAATGGACGGACTTGTGCAGTAAAAGTCGACTAAAAGCTCTGAATACAATCCATATTCTACAATAGCATTTTGAAATCCAGTACTCGAGTCATCATATAAGCATGCAGTAAAGCAACGATGTTGCGAAATTGTGAATATATTGCTTTTATTCGACTTTTATAGAAACAGAACAGAGCATCGAGTAATAGCCGCATAAAAGCGTCCTATTCAGCGAATAAGCTGATCTTTTGCTGTTACAGAACTATTATTTATTTATTTATTATAATTACTACGGACGAACCCAATTACAGGAATTATTTAATACTTATTGAATCTTTATTATAGAAAAAACATGCTGAGTAAAAGTGATTTGGTCATGCTAACTCAGCATCTTTCAAAAGTTACAATAAAAGTGCTATAACATAGTGCTGTAAACGTTTATTCGACATGATTATAGCACAATTTAGATAAAATTGCCAAATAGTTGAGACGGCCGCGGTTATACGATGAATTGGTGTTTTGGTAGCGTAAACTCAGCTGTTATTCAACTGCAAGCTGTGTAAATGAATTCTTATTCGACTGTTTTGCTGGTTGGGTAGTTCACTTGTTAGAACGCCGGTCTCACATTCTTGAGACCCGAGTTCGAATCAGGTCTGCCGGTCAAGCACGTGCCAAAAAGATGTTCGTAAAATGTCGATAGTAAATTTGATTCTGAAGGAACTTCTGACTTTTAGTTTAAGTGCTGTCACAACTAAATTCTCTTGATTCCAAAATAGTTCTTTAGTGGTAACAACAGAAGCTATATTACTTTAGAAAAATTCAAGTTTTGACAGCACTACAACTAAAATTAAAGCCTTTAGAATCGACTTTAGTATTTGTATATCTACATGCTAAACTGTGAAGGAAAAAACGGTGAGGTAAACCTGCATCGCCATTAAAAGCGTGCATTTGTGCCTCCCACCTCCTAATACGTTAGGACGTAAGATTAATAATTGTCAATGAAAAGAGGGTGTACGAGAGTTGACAGTTTCAGTAACAGTCCACATTCAAAAACACTTCCGAAATCCCTTCGACGGTAAATGTTGTGTATGTGTCGTGGCCATACCATAAAATTGGTGAGAGTGTGAATTGAGAAATTCAAGATGTCTTGTATCTAAAAGTCAAAAATAGGTGCGATGACAAGCGAAGCGTGGAGGATTGTGGGGTTGCTGGTTATCATCACAGAACAAGGACTTGTTCTGTGGTTATCATAAACTCGGGAACTGAGCGAAACGAAGCGGAGCGAAGCGACCCTTTAGTTGTAACATATTTCTGATATTGCCGATCAGATCATTACTGTATTACTATGATATGGCTACGACAATGTTTATAATGATATAAAACAAGAGAACGTAGTCCAGAACGTGGCTTGGTTCCGTGTACAGATTAATTTGAGAAGATTATCTAGTAAAACGCATCAGACCCTCATTACAATTTAATGGTTAGTAATAATGACGCATAATTTTATGAATTGGTATGAATGTTTTATAACAAGAAGCCATAATAATACCTAATTACATGTAAAACTTAATGTAATGACTTCCCCTTCCTAAATTAGCTTTAAGCGTTACATACATAAATAGTTCTGTAATCATTCTTATATTATCAGAAATTATTTCAACTTGTACAATAAATTAACATCTTTAGTCTTCGTTTCAAACATATTATTTCAATTCAAAACCATCAATAATGTTTCGTACACTGATTGTTCTGAGTGTTGTTTTTGGCCTTGCTGTAGCTGAACCTCTGCCGAAAATTTATTCATCCTCATCCAATGTAAGTATCTCTTCATTTCAATTAAAATTTTTGAGTTTGTCAGTCCGCCTTATTTTTCATGACATACCTTAAATACGTCTGGAATTTGATTAAAATAAACTGGCACTCCGTAAAAAATTTGGCAAAATCTTCAACTACTTAAAATTTTCAATTAATTTTTGATATTGGTATGATTTTTCAGGTAGAAGCTCGATCATCCTTTGGATTTGATTCATCACGTCATAATGAATATTCGTCATCATACTACAATGATGATTTTTCGTAAGTATCGTTAATTACCTTACATTCATTCGTTCATACTTGTCTTTATTTTACGTGGCTTTATGTGTGATCGTCACTTTGTTACAGAATAGTGGATTTGGTACTTCAGCCTGAGTCTACATCTCTGATTGCTAATGTCGTCACATCCTTGATTGGATACAAGATCGTAAGTTTAGTGATATTAATGTGATAACACTTTCTTGACTTTTGCTCTATTATTGTAGAAATCTCTCCTACAGGCAAAACTTAATCTGTAGTTTTTCCTTATATTAATAAAATAAAAATCTCAATTCCCTGTCAAAGCTTTGGGTTGATCTGTGGTTGGGCTATAATTTTGCCGCATAACTCTAAAATGGCTTGACCAATTGGGTCAAAAGTTTGCCTGTACTCGCAAAAAGAATATATTATAAATTAAAATGAAGCATTTTTCAAGTAAATTATGCACACGTTCACAGCGTATGGTTTAGAAAGAGAAAATCTTTTTACAAATGTTGAATACCATCCCATTTTATTATGATCTCTGTCTCCGTATTCAAGTCACCTATATCAGGACCTTGACCATCAATTCTAATGATAATTTCTTCTTGCAGTCAGCCCTTTCCTTGGCGGTCTCCGCCATCAGCTGGGTCATCAAAAACTTCTTCATCATCATCATCGGCGCCATCACAACCCTTGGCTCCTGCAAGCTGACTGGCTCCTGCGCCTTGGACTACCATGTCCCCGAACCAGTGGCCCAGTTCCAGTCACTAGTGACTCCTGATCGACTTGCCACTGTTGAGAGGTTCCTTATGAAGGCTATTGAGCAGTATGCTGAGAGCGAGCGGCAGAAGTCCAAGACGGATTAAATTGTAATTGAGTGTTTATTTATTGATTGGATGAGTAATTTATGTTGTTTGATGTACAATAAAAAGATTTTATTGAATAATACTTTTTGTACTGACCAAACGAGATGTTCCGTGATTAACTAATGTAATCGAGGCGTACTGGTTATACTAAAAACCTTTTCCCAATTACTTGAAAATATTAAAAAGATAATAAAAAAAAAACAAGAGTTCTACTTAAATCTAATCACACTAATATTATAAATGCGAAAGTTTGTGTGTGTGAGGGTGTTTGGGTGTGTGGGTGTCGGAAAAAAGCATGTCGTTAAACCGAAAAACACGCGGGCGGAGCCGCGGGCAAAAGCTAGTTTATTTATAAAATTAATACTTTTGTTTTACCGCAATTACCCATTTTGTAATTTTATTGCAAGTATTGATGTATTTCTATATGTGTGAAGTTTCCACCATCCAGATTTTTGTTAATAACGATCAGTCACAACCTCTTTGTTGTAGTGGTTCGAACATCCCGAACATGGCCCACCCATTAAGGCGAGGGTATCCAGAGAAATTTCTCCTGCTCCAACGCTTTCATTTTACACATGTAAGGGGTTTGCATTCTAAACAATATTTATAAACCATCGGGAATTATTATTTGCTACATAACTTCTAATTACTACCAGTAGAAAA
Organism: Ypsolopha scabrella; assembly: GCA_910592155.1. Taxonomy (NCBI): domain Eukaryota; kingdom Metazoa; phylum Arthropoda; class Insecta; order Lepidoptera; family Ypsolophidae; genus Ypsolopha; species Ypsolopha scabrella. The sequence goes on along the minus strand of OU342968.1, from coordinate 6,372,514 downwards.
GTAAATTCCAAAAATCTTTAAAAGACGATAACAGACAGACGGATAGAAAAGAATTCTAAAAATCGTTGATTTGTGTTCTATTACTCTTCTTTAGTCACCCCTTTTCTTTTTCTATTACTTTTCTTCAATATAGCAATGTACAGACACAGCGGTTTCTATTGTTTTATTATATGTATATTTGTATATTGATGATAACTGACATATTCTTATTAAGACATCGTATCTCCGAGGTGGTGGTGTTGGTGTTAAGGCGCTTACATACGCTAACGACCTTGAGTCGTTTTGTTAGTACGAATATCGACAGAGACTGTATTGAAATAACGTTTATATCAGCGCGCATTGCATGACGAGGCCGCTACGATTCCGGAGAGCCCAAAATAGGAGAAATTTATACTTTTCACATAGACGCGATCGGCGGAAGAAAAATTAGAACTTTAATTTTATAGCTCTATAAATTGTCAGTAATTAAGTGAAAGAATCATTAAAATCGCTTTAGGCATTCGGAAGGAGTAAAAGATTTCTTGCTTAAATCATACGAAACTTTCTTTAACTTTCAATTTTTTGTGTCTAAAATATCAACTAAAAAGTAATTATCAAACTTAAAATTTATTTTTAACTATATAATACGCCTGTCATATATATTTTTTAACAGTTTTTGAGCCACCCTTGCAGGAGGAGTAGGGCTTCAAATACAGGTCTAAATTGCAGTTGGGGGATGTAATCGCCTTAAGTTTGTTAACCTCGAATACTCTGTATCCAATTTTCAGCGACAATTTATTCCATCCGACCCAACGTGATAAAGGATACCGCCGACGGCATCAAGTTTAGGCAAAAAAATGTGATTTCCTTCTCCGTGATGACATACAAATGGAACGGTCAGAACCTGGTTGGATTTTCTTTTGAAGAAAATTGAAAATCGATTGCGTCTGGAAAAGATTCTTTTGTTCTGACCGCCTCGAATATCATCATATAAATTCCAATACAACTTATAACTACTCGAACTATGTACTCGGTGGTCTACAGGAATACAACTTAATTGAGAGCTGGGAAGAAGACGGTTTGCGGGGGGAGAAGTACAGATGAGCGCAAAAGTGTTGATTGAACCAATAAGATTCAGAGATTTGTATCGTGTTGCAATCAATTGATAAGATTGAGTACGTTATTATTGGCTATAGAAATGCTAATTGACCTCTTTTTCAACTTTGAATATCAACTGAAATCTGCAATTCCCATTAAATCATTAATTGTTTTTCTGATTTTAACCTGAATCTAATAATTATTAATAATTATTTAATTAAAAATGTGCGAGTGAAATATTTTTGTATAATGTTCAGTGTATGTACTATAAATATATATAAAATATAAAAAAATATAAAAAATCATGAAAAACACATACAAACTCAGTAACGATTTACCCAAATGCAGTTTCGGTGTTGCCAGCCATATTTTTTTATATTGTCAACTGAACAAACATTTATTGATCGTATGATCGTAACTGAGTTTGTATGCAAAAACAAACCAAACGAAGTTATAATGAACAGAAAACGTGTTTTATTAACCAAAAGATACAAATATTTTGATACACTTAAATAAGTAAACATAATACAGGTTTAAATATCATATCTGTAAATCATCTTTGGAGGTGTTGAAATAAATGTTCATGAATTTTTTCAATATTTTCTTCCTTGAGTCTATTTCGTTTCTCATCCAGGATCCATTTATAACTCGAAATTGAGCCCTCTACATCCGTTGAAGTAACTAAAGCGAGTTTAAATTTAACTAAGTCGGGATCATTTACTTCAAGTTCACTTTACATTACGACTGTACCAAAAACCTAGGTGACGTCATTAGGTGACGACGTTATTCAACATAGTGATTTCCAAAATTTGAAGCAAATTTTATGAAATTTATTATATATTTAATTGTGAACCAATTTCTTTTTCAAGTATCTATTTTCAGCCAGACTCGATTTTAGGACAAACTAGTTTTGTCCAGGCTAAGCTGATTTCTGGGTTTTTTCCTAAAATCGAGTTTGGTCGTTAAATATATAATTAAGCATATACAAATACTGTGGTGTGATGTATTCTTGACACTATCTATCCCTATAGTATAAATACTAAAATAACGTGTAACTTTTCAAGGTTTTGTCCATAAATAGGAATGCGACTTAAAACGAGAACAGCATAAAAAATAAATTATAAGAAAACCATTTTTATGGACGTTTAATTATTTTATTTATTTGCAATAAAGCGGCTGGCCAAAGGATAGTACAAACAATTGCAACTTATCGCATATTTTAATTTTTATTTAAATAAATATCTTTACATTATTATCTGAAATATTTTACTTCTGCAAACTGCTAAAGTTATCTGAGGCAATTCTTAGATTTTTCTCAGCTGTGTCCAGAGCTTCGTAAGGGTACGGTCTTTCTTCAAGAGACTCTTCCAAGGGTCCACACTTACCTGTAAAATAAATATTAAAGTTTAAATTTTTATCCAACTTACTTCTCATTGTAAAGAGGCCATCCACAAATTACGTCACATGTATTTTACGATTTTTGGAGCCCCCTTTCGTCCTTGTCACACGTGGTCACATTTGCTTGACGTCATATATTTTGAAATTTTAAACATTATCAAATTAATACAAATTTTTCTTAACCCAAGGGCTGGAGCTTATCTCGGGCAACGCATCAGCCTTGCTATCCAGCGAGGTAATGCGGCCAGTGTCTTGGGTACCCTGCCCAGTGACAGCGACGACTTAAATAAAGTCTTTTATTTATTTTAACTTTTATCTTTATATTATTTTGTTAAGTTTTTTTGAATGTATTATAATTTTTAATAATTTTCTAATTTGGTAAATTTTTTAGGAAATTAATTTTTATAGGTTTTTAGTTCTAGTTATTAAGATATTTAAGTTGTTAGTCTATATTTATTGAAACAGCACTACTAAAATTATTTATATATTTCTATTTAAAGTATTTTTCATAAAATCTACAATAAATCAAATATTTTGGAAAACTTGAAAAATTCTTTACAGTTGAACTTTATTTTTTAGTAATCATAAGTTGTGCATTTTGCACCGAGCTCAAAACGTTCGCCATAATGAGTTCTAGACAATGATAACTCACATGCTGGGGCTAAAAAAAATATATTCGCCTCTATTTTAATGTATTGGTAGCCTGAAAATTAATTCCGTAAATTTTATATTCAAAGTTCCATTTTACACAACATATCCAAATTTCAGATCTGTATTTCATTCCACCTGCAAGCTCGAGACCCGTGACATACGGATGGACAGACGGACAGACAGTAAAGATATAAGGCTCCGTCTTGCCGTTTGGGCGCGGAACCCTAAGAACGGATCAAAACGAAAAACCGAAGGTCAGATAAGTGTATAATATTATGTTCCTACATTGAATATAGAGTACCTATTCATTCTCACTCTCAAAAACCTAGAATGATTGCAAAGCTCCGGAGATCCTAGAATTATTTGGTTAATTTTCAACAAAAGACAAAAATAGGTGCAACGACGAGCGAAGCGAAGTGGAGTGAAGACGAGCGTGTTAGGTTTACATGTTAATAACTAAAGCAAAACGGGAGCCTAGCTAACCGGAGCGGACCGAGGCTCTTCGTGACAATCCGTTTTTTTTTCTTCTAAATATCCTACGACGTTCAGAACTTTTTGTGCTCCTCATTATTGAACTGAAGTTTACATTATCATACTTGCTGAGTAGTGTATGTATATAGGTGGACAGACAGACGGTGTTCTAAATGAATCCACTTGCCTGTAATCTTGCAGAACCCAAACACCAGACCAGCTCCCAGGATCATGGAAGTGAAGTTCTTGATAACCCAAACAGCAAGGTTCCCTACTACAGCTATTGATGCCTGTGTGGAAAAAGAGGTTAAATTGTGTTAGCTGGAAAACTTAAAACTTATGGATTAAACTCATCAGGTTGAAAATGAACCCCTAGCTTTATTGAAATCTATGAATGAGAATTATAATAGAACATTTGGCTGAAGGGGTGGTTTGTCACACTAAAAGATGGTATTGGTGGAAACGTTTATTTACTCCGATATAGTAAAGTGGTAAAAACAGTGTACGTCTGTTCAGAGCGCAGTGATAGAGAAAGACTGAAGGCATTCGCGTGGCGTTGGTAGAACGAAGCCTGTTGCAATTTACTACGTAAGCAAAACGTGACTCAACAAACACAAAATCTTTAAAAAAAAACATTTTTCTTCCTTTTTTATTGCTTTCTAAGCTTCGAATGAATGGCCAACCTACGCGACACGACATGTGACTGACAATATTTCCCATAGGCTATGTACACATAGGTTTCGTAGGTGTTTCAAGGCCTATTGCCAGGTTTTCTAAAAGTGCAACCTGTGGACTGCCTTGCGGGTCCAATTTAATAATGAATTCAGAGTATTGATGGGGCTGCCCCACTTCTACAGTGAAAGAAAGAAAACGGAAGTGCTTCAGGCATGTTCGCCGATGCACGCACAAACAAACGACCATTATGCCATTATGTGGAAGCGAGCAGCCTCGTTGCTGTGCGGGGTATGGGCCAGTTAAAACTATTGCATTTTAACGAGGAACAAGTCTCCTCACCAAATTATTGATTGCTTATAGAGACAAAATTTTATAATTAAGAATAGGATCTACCCAAAATGGACCTTTGTTGTCTCATTGAATAAAATGGTTTGATTTGATTATTATTTAAATGTACGGCTTATCAATGTTACGTCCTTGGAAATACTGCTTTTTTGTCGTGACATTTACCGAAGCACAACAAAACCATGTCGGGCAAAATCTTACTATTTAGCTATTGTATGTTTTAAATTATGCATAATAAGCGATAATAAGCACATTTATGCCAATTTCAGCCCAATTATGTAGATCAACAGCGAAATGTGTAAACTGTTATTTTGTAACCACTTTACTCTAGAACTTTTGTTATTTACATTACAGTTGCATGCAGTTGATAAACAAAACATACCAATTTAAAGCCAATGATCGGGCCGACAGTGGACCACAAGAATCCCGTAATATTGCCAACTTTTACTATCAGCGACCCAAGTGTGTCTGAAAATCTGAAAACAGAAAAACAATATGTTAATTGTGGCTGTTAATTTAATACGTAGGACACTTTTATTTTGAACCACTACCCCTATATAAGAAATAATAAGATTTGAATGCCCTACCCTAATCAATTCTACGTACGATAAAATTTTACAGGATGAATCAATAAAATCACAAATTTATTGGTAGTACAAAACAAAACTGCGAGCGAAGAGAAAAAACTGGTCAAATTCGAGTAGGAATCGACACAAACTTATTATATTCCACGAGGAGTTAACGGGGCAACTTTTCACCCCAGTACAAAATGCAGATAAAAAGTATGCAATAAATGTGTTTTAAAGCAACTTGCGGTAATAGTTTATTAATAATAAAGTCTTCACAAAAAATTGCGTATTTTAATGTATTATATATTCATATTCATATTCATATTCATATTCTTTATTGCACAGAAAAGTTATACGTACAAGCAGTCATAAATTAAACGTGCTATAGGCGAGCTTATCTCTGAGAGAGATTTCTGCCAGCAAAACCTAGGTGCTAAGGAAATATTAACTAAAAGTGTGTGATCAAATGTGCACACATAAAGAAACAAGTGATATAAAAAATAAAAATGTGGAGATAATATGAACTTAAAACTACCATAAATATACCTAACTTTTAAATAAATACTTACATAATAAATTAATTAATAATTACTTTAATATAAAAAGAACAAACATACTTAAATACTGTAATATAAACATGAGCATAAACCTGCATAACAAAAGTATTCATAAATATATGTTTAAAACAAGAATTTAGTATATACCAAATATAAACATAAATACATACAGTGTATATACCTGCATACATAATAAATAAATATATATTTTAAAGGGAAAAATATTTATAAATAATGCTCTTTAAGCTTCTTCTTGAATAGGCTGATCGTAGGACAGTCACGAATCGTATGCGGTAGGGAGTTCCAGAGTCTGATGGATGTCACCGTGAAAGAATTTCTAAAAGCACCCGTGTTATGACATGGAGTTTTTAAAAGAGATACTGTGTGTGGTCTGTTCTGTTTGTCATTGGAAAGAAGGTAGTTAAAGCGTTCACGCAAATAGGGAGGGGTAGTAGGGCTCCTAAGGATATTAAAGAGGCAACATAAAATGTGAAAATTTCGTCGTTGACGAATAGGAAGCCATTTCAGCTCCTCTCTATAATGAGACACATGGTCAAACTTACGCAGTCCGAAAATAAACCGAATCCCCAGGTTTTGAAGACGTTGTAGTTTGCTAAGCAACTCTTCATTGGCATCTAGGAAGCATAAATCCGCATAGTCAATGGTTGGCAATAGAAGGGTTTGTGCAAGAGTTACCTTTGTTCTATGGGGCAGAAATCGCTGGAGACGCTTGAGGGAGTAAAAAGTGGCAAAAACTCTTCTACTAACTTCATTCACGTGAGCAGTCCACGATAAGTTACAGTCAAAAATGACACCAAGGTTTTTCACAGTTTCAGCGTATGCAATGGGGATACTGTTATAGGAGACCTGTGTCAGGGTAGATTTGTTCAGGAGGTTGGTCATGTATCTACTACCAATGATTATCGTCTGAGATTTTTTAGGGTTCACTAAGAGCCCATAAGATTCAGCCCACTTCTGCACATGACCCATATCCTCATTTATTTGAGAAATTGTAGTTTCAACTTCAGATACTACAAAGTGTCGATATAGCTGTAAATCGTCTGCATAAAGATGGTAGTTGCAAGAAAGTACTTCTGAGATGGAATTAATAAAAATTGAGAATAGGAGAGGTGAGAGGACGCCACCCTGAGGAACACCAGCAGATAGTTGACACCACTCCGAGGTAACCTCGTCCGAGCGTATGCACTGCAGTCGACCTCTAAGATAAGTATCGAACCATTCTGTAACAAGTGGAGATACGTTAAGAGAGCGGAGTATACCTAGCAGAACATCGAAGTCAACACAGTTAAACGCACTGCTAAAATCTAATAGCGTTAAAATTGTCAGTTTCTTGTTGTCGATGGCTAGCCTTATATCATCAGTAACTTTTAAAAGTGCGGTTACCGTACTGTGACCAGGTCGAAATCCAGATTGAAACTGATTCAGAAGATTGTTTTTAATCAGATAGGAGAAAAGTTGGTTGTGCACGATGGTTTCTTGGACTTTGGAAAGGATGGGAAGAATGGAGATAGGACGATAGTCGGAGAATGAGGCAGGATTAGAAGTTTTCGGAAGAGGAATAACAAGCGCCTGTTTCCAGGGCGAAGGGAATGTACAGGTAACCAAGGAGAAATTGAGGATATCAGTGATTACAGGTAACAGTGAATCAAGAATAAGTAATAGCATCTGGGAACAGATATTATCATTACCAACAGCTTTTGAGGTAATAGACAGAACCGCTTTCTTAACGTCACACTCTGTTACACAATTGAAAATGAAGGAATCACAATCAGGCTTGGGCTTTTTATTTAAGAAATTGAGTGTTTTATTTTTTATTTTGTCTTCTAAAGTGACAAGTGGTTTAGAGAATTGCAAATTTAGTGCATTTAAATCGACAGTGCCATGGTGAGTATTAGAAACTTTACCAATGCCTAGTGTTTTTAGGAATTTCCAAACCTGACTTGGATTAAGGCTTTCAATTGAATTATGAATGTGGCTCCTCTTTGCATTTCTACACATCCTTGTACAGCGATTACGCAACTTTTTGTATGCTTCAAAACTGTGATCACTTGGTGTTTTACATTACATTTTATTTGCATTACATTAACAAACTTAAAAGCGTGTTTACAGCTGTAATGTATACGCATAAAATTGAATAATTTTCATCTGATCACCTAACTATTAACAAGCAGTTTGCGCGAATTGCTATAAAACGCATTTATTGCAAACTTTTTATTCAAAAGTAAGGAAAACAATATTATGATGTGCATTTTGCACCGAGATCATACATTACCACCTTAAGAACGTCTAACTTAACTGATACTTACGATTTATTAAACTCTATGTGTCCAAAGGGTCTAATCAAGTTGGTCCTAAATTTCTTCTTGCATAATTAAATATAGGTAATTTTCTGATTTTTTACTAGTCGTGTGCTCTAAGTTCATAAGTTAGCTGGAAGTACCTATACAGGGTGTAATCATGACGTGCCCATTAAATTAAACCACATGCGCTACTTATCATCCTGAACCACTTCCATAGATAAACTTTTGATAAAACGCGAAATAAAAATTCACACCCCCATACAAATTTTTAATACCTACTTGTCATTTTTTCGCGTTTTATCAAAAGTTTTTCTATGGAAGTGGTTCAGGATGATCAGTAGAGCATGTGGTTTAATTTAATGGGCACGTCATGATTACACCCTGTATATTACCCTGTTATTTTCAGTGAGCCTATTTGTTTGGAATTGATTACGTAAAGGACAATAACTTTTTTTCGCGTTAAATTAAAAGCTTGATTTTTTTTACAGCACTATGGGGCCATAGATTTGTGTAGGAAGTATAAGTTTCAACTTAGAGAAAGAGTTTTGACAAACGTACAAGATAGTGATCTTATAAAGGTACCGTTTTTTAATTTAGAGGCACTAAACCCTATGAATCATCCATAAAGTTGGGGCCCGAGGGCTCAACAACCAATCAGATCAGAATTAGCAACTAGAAAATATGTCACATAGTCTTACGTTAAGAAATATCAACACCCTATCCCGTCGCCATGTAACAAAAATTAGATTTGGTCTAAGCCCCTCATCCCACGTCTTACGCAATAAATGAACAGCTCCTTATTTGATTTGTTTACAATTGAACTTGCAACTGAACTCATCATCATCATCATCATAAATACTTTATTGCACAAAAAAATAAGTACAAAAAGGCGGACTTAATGCATAAAGCATTTTCTACCAGTCAACCCACAGATGGTACAAGATAAATAGGTAGGTGGGCGTGCAAGAAGAGTAAAAACTTGAAAATTACAAATTAAATGAAGATACTACTCTAAATTAATAACTATAGGTAACAATACCTAAAAAGAATATATGTTAATACATAAATAAATACAAGTTTTAATAAGTATATTGTAAATAAATACATAAATAAATACATACCATGACTGCAAAAAATAATAAGAATTAAAGAAGTTCATATTTGTGTGTTTTTGGAGAGGTAGTGTCTGTGCACAGAATACTTAAAAGAGTTACGGGAGGGGGCTTTTCTGACATCGTCGGGAAGTTCGTTCCAGAGACGAACAGCAACCACACTAAAAGAATTGGATACAAATCCAGAATGATGCAAAGGAATCGAGAGAAGAAGGTTATTTGAGGATCTGAGCATTCTATCGTGATTGTCAGACAAGAGATGTATCATTGACTTGAGGTATGAGGGAGTATTTGGATCGGTAATTATACTATAAAGAAGGCAAACAATTCTTAGGTTTCTACGGTCGCGAATAGGAAGCCAGTTGAGTTTTGCACGAAACTCTGAAACGTGGTCATATTTCCTCAAGCCAAATATGAAACGGATGCAGGTGTTAAGCAAGCGTTCCAGTTTATTGAGATGCTCTTCTTTGGCATCCAAATAACAGGTATCAGCGTAGTTAATAATAGGGATGAGAAGGGAATTGGCGATAGAGATTTTCGTTGAAATAGGTAATACGTTTTTCAGACTTAAAAGAGAATGGAGAGAGGCATAAAGTTTTCGAGAAACTTTTTCGATTTGAGCATCCCAATTAAAATCCTGATCGATAACTAAACCTAAATCATTAACGGTAGAAGAGAAGCTGATACCACAATCGTTATATTTCAACTGTGGCAGCGTGTCAAAGTCAATTTTTGTAATTTGTTGTGAACTTCCGACAATGATAGCCTGACACTTGTTTGGGTTTACCGCTATACCGAACCGCTTTGACCAGAATTGTATGCTACGTAGGTTAACGTTAAGACGGTCAATACAATCGTGAAGGTCATCAACCTTAGCCTGCCCATAAAGCTGGAGGTCGTCAGCATAAAGATGGTAAGAACACTTAAGGTAGGGTGTAGCTAAATTAATAAATATTGAAAATAACAGAGGGGAGAGAATGCTACCTTGAGGAACACCAGCATCTAAATCACACCAATTGGACAGGGTCTGATCACAGCGAATGGCCTGCCGGCGTCCTCGAAGATAGGAAGTGAACCAGTTTAAAGCAGGGAGAGATATATTCAAACGGTCAAGGGAAGCAAGTAGGAGGTCGTGATCGACAGCGTTGAAAGCATTACTAAAATCTACTAGAACCAGCGCAGTTACCATTCCCTTCTCCATTCCTAATCTTATGTCCTCAGTCACTTTAAGGAGCGCTGTGGTTGTGCTATGACCAGTTCTAAAGCCAGACTGATAAGGGTTTAAAAGATTACTCGTCGATAGGTAATATGTGAGCTGACTCATCGCTGCATAATAAAAGCCATGCCAAGTATGTGTTTCTGACGTGATGTTTGGTTGATTTATATAACTTTATCGTATTCGTTAATTGGCTGTGTATACCATCCGTATGATCTTACTTCTTAGAAAAATAATTACAAAAAACAAACATTTAGTTATTTTTTGTTTTGTATGGAGATCACAAAAAGATATAGAAATTTTTACTATTGGCAATGTAAACAACCCTATTCTTATTAGTAAAAGTTATTTAATCCAGTTTCTATATTATTCCATGATATTGCCGTAAGGCGTAACTGGTTGGAGTTGATAAAGTATAAATAAGTGAAACAGTCAAAGTGTTTTTCATCAAGTTGTTTCACCAGGTGCCACCAATTGAAAGTGTTACTCATCCATAATTGAGTTATAATTTTGTTTATAGTTGTAAAAGTCAGGTTAATAAAGACATACATGTATCTAATCAAATCGAACTCACACATATCGAAAACTTTTAAGCAGCTGAGCGAAAAGGCCTAACAAAAAAGTGTTGCACTTACGATGTATTTAAAATTCCAGACTCAACTAGCCGCACGAGTAAATTTTCTGGAATAACCTGTAAAAAGAGAATAACTTTATTTAAATAATAATAATAAAATTACATTTTTATGAACATTACATATTAGATATTACAAATTAAAACTTAACTACCTATATATCATTTCGATATAGAAACGCAGAAGAAAAGTAAATATAGATGTGTGGACATCTAAACCGGAATTCGAAAACAAGACCTCTCGCTTACCGGGCGATTGCTCAGCCAACTGAGCTATCTAGGTCTCAACACACCTCGCAAATTTAGCATCGGGTTGTGTAGAACACACATAATTACACATATCAAAACTATGAAAGAAATAAATTTCTATAAGTATATTAAACATTTGGTGATTTATCCTTCGCAAGGATTTACAAATTATTTGCGGTAGAAATTTATTTTCACCATATTTTAGAATACTAGGTATATTTTAACTTACAGCATTTTCAATCTGAATGGATCCTTTTGCAATTGTAACGGCCACTAACAAAACACAGGAGATAATCTGTTTTAGCGTCATCTTAAAAATAAAACTTCTGTTTTGTCGTGTGTGTTTTACCTTGCTTTTAAAATAAAGATCGAGCTATAAAATTATATCAAGTATTTTATATTCCTGTATCTCTCCATTATCTAAAGACCTTATAAAAAGTTATTCGTATGACGGGTGGGTCTATTGCTAAGTAATTAAATAATTGCTAATTACCTTATTCGTAAAATACCAGGTGAATCATTAATATCGGTGACGTTTTTGGCGACTTCATTAGAATTGTCGTCACAGTATGACATATTATAAGTAATGAGGTAAATCGTATTTATATCTAGATCGAATACAACCCACTATCGCCAGCGGTAGCCTCACTTGTAAAAAATCCAGTCGATATATAATTTTCAAAAGCCAAGATGAAGGTGAGTGCAAAATTTTTATATTTTAGAGTGCATTACTAGATATAATAAATTTCAAGTAAGACAAATAAAAAAAAACTAGGAAAAGGATTAAACCTGCGGCCTCTTGGTTAGAAGGCAAGTGCTCTGACAGCTGAGCTACCAAGGAACGGACTTCATGGTCTGTGTTCCCATCCTAGACCGTTGAATTTTTCCGCCATAACCGTACACCGATTTTTTGTAAATACTTGATACATCATCTAGTAATGCACATATTTAACGCTCACAAGGGCGTTTTACAAGGTGAGTGAAGAATTACTTGATATGATGAGCAAAACTCGTAACCATGTTCATATTTTAACTCCAATTACATCATTTATAGAGCTACTATAGTACAGTGTCATTTAGTATGTAGTTAGGTGATGTTTACAACAGTACGGACTCGATCTAACAAGTACCTAATAATATGTTTGTCAATGTGATTGGCACGTGAGTTGACAATGGCTGAAATTATAGCTACGTCCAGTAATTTCATGTTGCTATTATTTTCTTTATTATCTTGATTTCAAATTGTGGTGAAATCCCTTCTCTACACTACAGCTTCCTTAGACATTTTTTAGGGTTCCGAAGTCCGAGAAGAAATCCTTATAGTTTCGCCATGTCCATCTGTCCGTCTGTCCGCGGCTTAGCGCAGAGACTATTAATACTAGAAATCTGTAATTTGGCAAGAATATAAATATTTATCACGTCCACAAAATGGTAAAATAAAATCTCGAAAAAAAATTGTTTTAAGGGTACCTCTCATACACGTAAACTGGGGATGTTTTTTTTCTCTCGTCTATCCCATAGTGTGGGGTATCGTTGGATAGGCCGTTTAAAAACATTTTGGGTGTGTGACAACCATTTTTCGATTTAGCGAAATATTAAGCTTTAAAGTGAAAATTTTAGTTAGAGTGGAGCGTCCCCCCCGCCCCTGCTTGCTAAACGGTTGTTTGTAGAAATGTGAAAAAATTCACAGAAGTAGTATATATAATGAATTTAAAAGGAAAACTATCACAGCTCAGAAGGCTTTACAGGTTTACGAGTACAGGACGCGCCAAACTTTTGGTCCCCTAGAATGTATGGGACCAGAAGTTTGGCGCGGTCTGTATTAGTGGACCAACTTATATGTACCGGGCAACTACGGAACCCTACATTGCACGTGGCCCGATACGCACTTGGCCGGTTTTATAAAATTAACGAATAATTTCACTGTCATTGTCATCCAAACCCCTTACTGATCTGTTTTCATCAACTATTGTAGCTGACTGCTTTATCCATTTTTACTAAACATATTATTCTTTGTTCAGTCTACAAAGCCATCTCACCTTAGATTATTTAATTTTGCAATTTTTTTATGAAGTCTGAATTATTTATCAGTCACATTTCCATTCATATATTTCCATTCAATCAATTTATAGCCTCTGCAGGAATGTCTTTAAAAAGTTTTCACCGTTTAAATTGCGTTTGGTAATAAAACCCAGGCTTTTGATGAGTTTAGAATTAAATATCGTGTCTCTATAAAACAAACAAACTATCACGATATTGTAAAATTGAATTATTAAAATCTGCAGTAAATAATTAGTGGTTCCACTCCATTACTACTCGTATATGTGTAAACATAGAAAATCAGTATTGAGCAATTTATAATAATACCCTTTTCCGTGATTTTCAGATGTTGAAAATTTCAATAGTTTACTTTTTAACGGCCACGGCTTGTTTAGCGAAGTTGTCTGACGAAACTATACAAGATCTTTACAAGTACGCTCCTATAGACCCTGTGAGTATAACGTTATTTATCATGGAAGTAAGATACAAATATTTTATTTAGGCTTTAAAGGCTGCAAAAGTGTTGCCACTTTAAAACATAATAATTTCTCACTTATCAGAGTAATTATTGAAAGTGTGCTCAATTAAGGGCCTAGAAATAGCAATACACTGCTCTTCAATATTGTAGTTCTCTTAGACTTGACGAGCTAAGACTTTAACTCTTCCTAAAGGCGGCAGCCTTTAACATAAGATTAAATTTTAGCTTAGAAAATACCTTATTTATGAAAATAATGCAATTTAAAACTAGATAATTGCTATTTCTAGTCATTTAATTGAGCAGACTTTCAGTTATTATTCTATCAATGTAAGATTATTATTGAGGCCGGCGGAGCATGCCTATTTCATACAAATGAAATACCAAAATAATTCTAAAATTAAACAAATTCTTGATGTAGGGTGTGTTTATTCCGATCGGATTACGGAATATCTAGGTTCTCAAGTATATATGAAATAAAATCACTGATTTAAATGATTAAAAATAAATTTAGTAAAATAAGTTTTAAATTCCTTATATCTCGTCCTTAAATCAGTGTCCTTTCAAAATATATATTCGGCAACCAAGATGTTCTGTAATACCACCGGAATAAACACACACTACCCTATAAATATTCATGATTTACAAATGATTTTGGTATTTCATTTGTATGAACTACGCATGTTCGTGTGTTTGTTCGTATACGGAGGAACTTTATTAATTTTGTTTCTATATTCACAGGATGATACGTCAGTCTCATTCAATACCTCCCAAAATGAACAAGATGCTAATTATGTCGAGGATAATGATGAAGCAGACAACTTCTCTATTACTATAAGCGAGGTAAGTACATACGTAGTAAATAAACCCTGGTGCTGATCACTACAGAAATTGAAATAGAAGACCAAACTTGTACCCCCACGTTTCACCGATGATTATTACGTCCCTGCGTGATGGGTGGTGAGCCTTACCGCTGTAATTTGAGCACCAAAATGGAACCATAGCTTATCGAGCCTTCCAAAGCACGCACCATAGCTATTATAATAATATTACGCAAATGTGTTCCTAGGGGATTCGAACCCGAGTCTTTCGGATTAGTAGAAGAGACGTTTGGGCTACTGGACCATTGGTTAGGTTAGGGAATGACGTAAACTAATACCAAAACACAGACAATTAACAAATGAATAGACAATTGAAGAGCATTATTCTCCAAAAGACTTCAGTTTTAGAGCCAAACTAGCCTTGGGCTTTATTTTATGAACAACCTTTAGAGCATATACAAGGTGAAACTAAATCAACCGACCAAATTCATACTGGAGACCGGTTAGTGATCAGAAACAGGCTTCAATTACCCTTTTAGTGAAATTCGGTAAATAATTTTTTTTTCTTCCTTACTGACTGGACTGGGAATTGTACTTATACTAGTCCAACCAGTAAGAGAGCAAAAAAAAAATATTTTTCGAATATTGTCAAAAGGAACTGAACTGTTACTGAACCTCGTTCCTGATTACTAACCGAGTCTCCAGTGTGAATTAGGTCGGTTGATTTAATTTCACCCTATATGTTGATCAGGGACCTTACGATGGTAATGGAAAAAACCGCATCCAAATCCGTTGAGTGGTTCTCGAGTTAAAAGCGTTTATTCAATCGTTGCCCCGTTTTCAGCTTGTGCGTTATTTTATGAACACCCCTTATAACCTTTGTGTTGACAAGGGTCAACACGAAGATAGTAAAAAAAAAAAGTTCAGTTAAAGTTAAAACGGAACATACAGACAGACAAAAATTCTAAAAATTATTGTTTCGGCCTCAGTCCATTACAAAAATCAAAATTAAAATATTTATTTTTGCAAAATAGATACATAAAGTATACTTTCTACAAGTCAAAGTTAATTTTAACAATATAATATATCTTTAGAATATAAAAAAATATATAATAATACGGGAAATAAAATATACACCTATATAAAATAGAGGAATCTAGGAATACAAATATTATATATACATAATGCAATGAAGAAATAAGTTCATAAATAAAAACGGGAAATACATACAAAAAATATTAAGGTTGGCTACTAATAATAACCCATTTCATTTAAAATTTCGCGAAAATATTCAATATACAGACACGACCTTTTTACTGCTTTATTATTATAGGCTGTCCGAGATATCATGATATGGGTGACAGTTCGTAATTTTCCGTTTCACCTATACTACTCACACCATACTACATACACCTAGGCACAAAAGAAAATAATAGGTTTTAGAAATAATGTAAATAATTATTGCAAAAACACATTAAATAATGCCTCTATAAATCGGAACAAAAATCTCAGTGTATTCGTTAAATTTAACGAAGAAAAGATTCAGTAAATAAAAATGTCTTTTTGCTACGTGATGCGTCGATCGGAACGCTAACCCATAGGTACTGACACAACATAATCGAAAATATATCGATGAATCGGTGCGGCCATCCTAAAGGATCGCGTGAGTATGAGTGCATCTTGTATGCGGTTTGTGTTTTTGTTGCGTTTGCTTCACGTGCTATTTGTTTTGTTACAGTTTTTTTTGATTTTTCGTTTTGTGATTGGCGAAATTCCGAGAAAAACAAAATAAATCTTTGAACTCTCAAGATCTGGAGTTATTGCTTCGTTTAATTTAATTAGTTTAGTAATTAACAAAAAGTAGTTTGGATAATCAAAGATCAATCAAATAAAAAATCGATTTGATAGCACTTGTTAATTTTCTCGATACAAAAAAAAATCGATTATATTTCATTAGGGTACATCACTGTAACTGTCAATTTTGAACTGCCACCCATATCATGATATCTCGGACAGCCTATAGTATAGATATTACAAAAATGTTCTATACCTTTCCAGGGCGTCATCAGCTTGGCCAAAAACTATCTATACTCAGCGGCTTCGACCCTCGCAGCCTTTACCTTCGGAAGCATTGCAGTGGTCTCCATCTGCAAACTGACTCCTCTTTGTACCACCATTGTGAAGAGTACCAGAAGCCTACAGGAGTTCAGATCTTTAGTGAATCCTGAAACATTAAACATGGCTACGAATATCCTAAGAAAGGCCTTAGATAGGTATTCTAGGTTAAATAGGTTTAAACGTGATTAAAATATAAGGTGATTTTCGTTAAAATAGCTAAATTCGTACTAGATATATGTACATGCGGTAAGTAGTCAGGACAAAGGTTCAATGATCCTCTTTGTGGTATACGCAAAATAAATTGTAGACCATAGGAAGTCTTAAATGAGTCGAGGTTGTTCTAGAACAAGTATCTTGTTCTTGATCACTTACCGACTCTTCAGTATGAATTTGGCTGTACAAATGAAAGTCACCTTATATGAAACTGGTTAACCCGATTTTAGGACAAGCTTTAGTCTAGGCCAAAGTGGTTTTGGGTTGTCATCACCTTGTAACCTAGTCTACCGGCTCTCTACTGCGCTGAGGGATTTCTGAAAATTTGGCCTAGGCCAAACTAGTTTGTCCTAAAATTTGGGTTTGGCCGGTAACACATGTACTGGTTGGATTTTATGTCGCTAAAAACCCACCACTAGAGGTAGTACAAACAATTTTTACTATCTTGAAATCACGGGAAAAGAGTACTAACACTTATAAAAGTATTCTTGTACAAGTTCCACTAAGAAGGAGACCCTCAGGCGTGTGAGTCGGAGATTTCAATGGTTTTTGGTGGGGTGGTAGAGAGGTCCCACACGTCTGAGGGTCTCCTTGTAAGTTACATTTATTCACTTCATACGCGGCTTCGCCTGCGTTTACTGTCTTTGTTTTATGAACAACCTTTAAAGCCTATTATGTTGGCCAGGATTACTACGATGATAATATAAAAACACATCCAAATCCATTGAGTGGTTCTCGAGTTATAACGGAACATACATACAGACAGCAGACCGGCAAAAATAAAAAATAAAATAGTTTTGGCTTCAGATCAATACTAAGAATAATAAAAATTTTTATTTAAAGAAAATTGTATTATAGATTGCGACAAGTTTCGTTTATTTAGGACATCGGCGGGCTAAACAATAAAAGTACTATCTCTAATTTTTGGTTTTTCAGCGACTGGAAATCCAGCCAGTATGTAGGTACGTAGTTGGTTTTATTTTTAAGATACCTATTTATTATATTTATGTATAAGGACGAATAAAATATCTTTTGCGTTTTAATATTGTACTAGTTTTATTTATTAAATTTTGGCTCTGTACTCTGTACAAAAACAAGTACAAGTGATCATGAGTTGTTCTGTGACCATGTGTTTAATGAACCCAAAAATATAAAAAGTATTCCATATCCATATTCTCAAAGACAGACTCATCGTTAGAATGCCCGGACACAAATATGTGCTCAGTCAATTCAGAGTTGATTTGACTTTGAGTCATTGCCAACTTTATCAAGGTTTATATGCTGTCAATGTACATAAGAACGTACTATCGATAAAAATCATACGGATGCACTTTTTAAGATTGAAATAAGAGAGACAAATTCGTCAGCAGAACTTTTCTCGGCAGTTCGACTCATTTTGTGCCCTTGGTTACAGTGTGATCAGATTTAGCAGAATCCTGCGATTTTAGCAGGATAAGGCTCCTAATTTAGGGCTTAGCAGGTTTTATCGCAGGTTGAAACAATTTGTCCGTCTTAAGCAGGATGTAATAAAACCTGCCACCAAAAAAGGTACTCTTTGCCTGCCACGAAACCTGCTAAGCCCTAAATTAGGGGCCTTTTCCTGCTAAAATCGCAGGATTCTGCTAAATATGGCCACCCTGCTTGGTTACCAAAAAACGGAATGTAAAAAGGTAATTCGGTATTTAAAAAAATAGTAGTACAGGTATAGTAGTACATAAAAATTGTACACATGTAGGTACTATATTTATGCTTCTCTCCTAGAGGGGTAGGCAGAAACTAAAGATTTCTATCTACTACGATCCTGGCACACCTCATTTGCCCCCTTCACATCCATCAATCTAATACAAGCTCTTTTGAATATTCGGGTACTTTAAGGACCCTATCAAACTTTTTTTAAACAAGTACAAAACGTTGTACATTATTGCAATTAAGACTGAAGGAGTATCGGCATCCATTTAGATCTCAATTCTTTTTTCGGCGAAACCGACAATCCGGTACTGCCTTTTTACTGAACTCAGCCCCTTTTTCGCATTTCCTTTTCTTGTTGGATATCATTGATTTTTGTCAAGTCGTATTAAACTCATATACATGTTTGAATAGTCTTCTGCGGGCGGTCTCACCTGCGCGAATTTAATAAATAACTTTGTCCCTGGGGTACTGCTTGTCCTCAGAGAACAAGCTAATACGGTCTTTGTCCAGTTGAAAAGTTTAACCATTGCAACATTTAAAGATTTTTCAAATCAGATCGTTGTTCCAGAGATTCTCCACGCGAATGTTACTAATGGCTGTTCCTAAAGCGTCCGTCCCCATATAATATTTCCTGCATAACAAAATTATTTATTTTAATCTACGACATTTATTTTATTCCTTTTTACCATAGCAGTCAATAAAATACGTCATAAAATCTGATCTGGACAGCGATTCTCGCACATGCGACAATTTGCGAAGGCCGAAAGCGGGTGATTTTTACAAACCCTTTATGAAGAAACCCATCAAACTTTTAAAATATAAACCTGTTGTATGTATTCATAACATGCTTTACGTGTATTTTAAGGAGTTATAGTTATTAGAATTATCATCACACAGCATTTATGACGCGATAAACAGAGGCGTATGAAAAGCAAAGCGTGTGAAAATTTTTGCGAGAATCGCCGTCCTGGAGTTATAAAACTAGAGCCTATTTTGTTCTTGTAAACGAGTGCTGGTTGTTTATATGATATCTGTTTTCCCTCCCATTCAACTTCATTTGACTTTTCTACATAGTACCTATTTCCTGCTAGTCTAGCATAGCAAACCATATCGAGCTCTCTCTCACTTTGTTGATCTCCCTCGAGAGGGATACACATTCTGTATCGAGCGGTTAAAGCTCGATATGATCTGCTGTGCTAGGCCCCATGGTCTCTTATTGTCCAACTTCAACAGCTTTCGCTATCGCTTTGGCTATATTATGTGTGATGTCATTTATATCCAATAACGATACATTTGAAAGCGATAGCGACATGTTGAATTTAGACAATAAGAGGGCTGGTCTAATTAGCTACTGGAATTACTTTCAAAAATATTTGTGGTTATAAAAAAAATATTTTAAAAATATATTTGTACTAGCTTTTGCCCGCGGCTCCGCCTACGTGTTATTTGGTTTAACGGCATGCTTTTTTCTGGGATAAAAGTAGCCTATGTGTTAAGTTAGATTATAAGCTATATCCATTCTAAATGTCATCCAAATCCGTTCAGCCGTTTCAGCGTGAAAAAGTAACAAACATACACACACACACACACACACAAACTTTCGCATTTATAATATTAGTGTTAAGTGTGATGAGATAACATAGCCTTGTCTTATTTCACCACAAACTATTAATGACCGCGCTAATTAGACACCTGATGTATGAAATAACAAAGCCTTGTCTTATTTCAACACCAACGATTTCGTCCGCGCTAATTAGACACATGATTTTTCAATGATATTGATCTATTCAGGAACCATGCATTTTTCCGGAATAAAAAGTAGCCTATGTGTTAAGTTAGGGTATAAGCTATATCCATTCTAAATTTCATCCAAATTTGTTCAGCCGTTTCAGCGTGAAAGAGTAACAAACATACACACACACACGCACAAACTTTCGCATTTATAATATTAGTAGAATTAGTAGGATAGGATTCAGTTTTAGTTTTGTGAAACGAACAACATTATGAATTAAAAAATAATTTTTCATATACGTGGGACGCACTATAAGTTTCCGGAATGAATATGAAAAAATACTATTAAAGGTACAAAATTAATTTATTGTTTTTCAAAATAATCTCCCTTGGCGTCTATGCACTTTTTCATTCGATCAAACCAGTTTTGAAAACTTTTGTGCCACTCCCCTGTGGTGACCTCTGAAACGTGTTTTTCATACTCCTCGACAGCCTCTTCTGGTGATGAAAATCGTTGACCGCGTAATTGGTTCTTAATTTTGGGAACAGAAAAAAGTCACAAGGTGCCAGGTCGGGACTGTATGCAGGATGACTCATGAGTTCTACATTTTTCGTCTTCAAAAAGTCGTTTGTCTGTCTGGCCGTGTGAGAACTAGCATTGTCGTGGTGCAGGATGATACGGCGTTTACGGTTATTTTTACGGAGTTCGTCAATAACTTCCGGCAAACAAATGGTCGTGTACCAGTCACTATTCACGGTACGACGATTCTCTAAAGCAACAGTAGCCACGTGTCCAGTTTTATTAAAAAAAGAAGCAATCATCCGCTTAGATGCACTTTTCACGCGCGCCACTTTGGTTGGTTTCGGCTCATCTTGAAAGACCCATACGCTCGATTGCTGCTTTGTTTTGGGATCGTAGCAATAAATCCATGTTTCGTCACCTGTTACTATGTCCCACACCAAATTTGACGCACCTTCGTTGAATCTGGTAAGCATGGCACTGCACCAAGTGACGCGGTCCGTTTTTTGAGCCTCGGTCAAGTTGTGTGGGATCCACCGCGAGCACAGCTTTCTCACACCCAAATGTTTGTGTAGGATTGATTGTATTTGACTCATGCCTATTTCTAAGGATGCGCGAATTTCATGGTAGGTCACATGCCTGTCTGTTTCAATCATACGGCGCACAGCATCGATGTTTTTGTTGGTCACAGCGGTGGACGGCCGACCATCGCGAGATTCGTCACTGAGATTGATACAACCACGCTTGAATTCTGCAAACCAGCTATAAAAAGTCGTCTTGTATGGTGCTTCATTGCCAAAAGCTGTTTCAAGCCGAGCGATGCTCTGTTGAGCTGTCAAATTACACTTAAAATCGTAGAAAATCATACTACGAAAATTTTCCCGAGTTAAATCCATGTTGATGCAGACACACCATTTTTTAAATGGCGCCACAAGGTAAAAACAAAAGACAGTCAGATGAAACAAACTGCATTCTACAGCCAAAGAGTTCTTTTTTCAAATGTTGCAATAAATTTTTAAATATTGTTTATGTAAGTGGCCAGTTCCGGAAACTTTTAGTGTTACCTATGTATCCACCACGTGACGACAGCACCATGAATAGAAAAAAATATATTGTGACTTATGAATCGTCATTTAGCGAGAAAACGGTTATCAAGTTAACAACCTGTTCATATAATAAAAATGTAATGTTATTTCGATTGTTAAATGGCGTTTTGATTCAATTTATTACACATATATTCGCACATACTTTAAACCTTCGCTGTGCAACAATATGAGCAGATTGAATGTGAATTAGCGAAACTTTCTATTATAGTACATGATAGAAGTAGATGCACGAACGTATAGTGCATTGCCTCCAACATGCATCAAAAACAAAGATGATTTCACACTGGAAAATGTCGTGAACGCTCTTATCAGACAAGTTTATAGACCACTTTTAATTAAAGATTCGTCATTATCACCTTTCTTATCATTTAGCCAATACAAGTGAAAACATTCGTTCTGCAGTGTGCAACAGAGCAACACGAGTGATAATTATAAAAGAAATTGTACAGAACTTGTGTTAACAGGTGTGAATAATATAAAATATGTTACTTTCAGAAGTAGATATATTTTAATAAATTTAAATACTAAAGTAAAAATTGAGGGAAAATTGCATTATAGTTATTTTTTATTTCAGTGAAAACAGTTGAGTAGTGCACTACATGGATGAATAAGGATAACATTAAACAAGATGGGTAACTCAAAAAGCAAGAAATTGAAGGTAACAGATGCAGATGATACAAGAGGAAGAATCAATTCTATCAAGACTGATGTAACTGAGCCAGTAACAGATATAAGTTATTCTAATAATATGGGACTCAAGACTGGCTCGAGCAATGGTGAAGGCAATATTGCTGTGAAAGCAGAAGATGATAATGCAAGCAGTGCATCAACAGTGGAAGCGTTAGATTCTAAGTAAAATGTGATATTATCTACTGATGATAGGCTTGTAAAGATAGTGATATCGTGGAACATGGAGTTTTAAAAACATAAAATCTTCTGTCGTTATTAAATAAGTTATATGTCACTGACGAAATAAATTTTTAAACATTTTTTTTTCCATATATTGCAGTTTTCTAATTATAATAACTAAAATTGAATCATGGATCGTATTTTAATTCGTCCATGATTGTATATAAATCAAATTCACAGGTCAGAGTGTTTCAGAGTGTGTGTTAATTTGAAAGTACGATTTTAAAATACGACAAATTTATTATCAATTTATTTCCAAATACATACATTATAATAAATAATCTCATAATTTTTCAGGACATATAGATTTCGTCACAGTGTTTCCTGAACTGTTTAGCGAGGTATAGTATACCTATACATATACCATGCACATTTTTTATATAGCCTTTAAAGTGACCCACTGCTGAGCAAAGGCCTCCCCTTGCTGAATCTTCATATCGCGGTCCTGTCCTAAGTTACTTTCGACCACTCCGGTCTTTTTGGTCTGCCTGGCCATCGATAGCTGTCATCTGGCATCTATGCACATACATTTTAAAAATCTTATTGGAACGATTTGAACCAGAGTTCCTAAATTGAGAGTCCTTCGTCCTACCGACCGAGGTACTGCTACTGCAAGAAATGCAATGTACAATTGTACAAATGAATCATCCTTCAAGAATAAACACGTTTAATCTCGTTTATTGGCATGTTTATATAGTCACTAGATAACCTTGTTGGAGGAATGTAGGACGCATTCAGCAAAACTCGTCTATTTGAAGCAATCTCAGTTATCCCAAAACTCGCCTAATTGTTCAGTAAGAAATCAACCCAAAGTTTCGAATGTTTGGCAACGAAGTTACAGAAAAGGATCAAACTTTAATGAGCCTCTTATTTAATGGCAATTTTGCAAGGGAACCGTTTCGATCTTAGTGCAAAATACAAAGCTTATGATTGTTTATCTTATTTTTAAATTAAATGTGCGAAATAAAATAGTTTTGTCTTATTTAGCGACTATTGTTTAATATATATCCAGGGTTTTTAGCAGAATTACGTCATTTAATGAATTATAGTTTGCGTGAATATCCATACCAACTTCAAAGCGTGTTTAAAGTTGTTGTGGACATTAATTTTGAACGTAATGCATACAATTACACAACTTTGATGGCAAAGCCTAACTGACATTAAACTATGGTCGCGAAATGTCACAAATCACTTTATTTGGTAATTTTTATTCAATAAAGAGAAAAACAATCTTTAGAGTTGTGAATTTGCACCCAAATCAAAACATTCCCCCTTCAGAGCGTCATCAGTTTGTCAATTCTTTTTTTCTTCAATATATAACCGTTTTTATATTATTTTATTTTTTTATCAATTGTCTTACACATATATATATATTTTCTTTTGTAAAGGTATTATTTTCTTGTAGTATGTAAGTAACAAATTTTAGTCATTAGGTCCTTATTAAAATTTCGATGTTTTTGTGAATGACGTCTTGCAGGCTGTGCGCCTTTGGAGGGCAATCTAGTTTCGTAACTTAGTTTAATAGAACTTGACAATTTTTTTGATTGTGCTTGCCAAACATTAAAAACTACAAACTTTCGAAGAACGCTGGGCCGAAATTATGTTAGTCCGAATAGAGTTGGTCCATTCACGCTAGATAGGATATCGTTTTCTGTAATGTTCCCGTGGTCCAAACACGGCCACTTGAAAGAACATATTATGTCGAAGCGCGCTAGCACAGAAGAAATGATAGTACTACGTACACATAAATAAGAAGCAATTCTCGCCACGCGGCTTCAACAAAGTGCAACTCTGCTAGATGGTACAAAGCTTTGTGTGGCTAAAATTTCATTCACCTACGAGGTGCATCTTTTCCTTCCTCTATCCCTTCTTAACCCACTGATAAATGGTTCGCCCAGGCAGGCCGCCGATGTACTTGTTACGTTTAAGGCGACTCTTTTCGCCTTAACTCCCATACTATCGCTGTTCGCTGATAATATCCTTATTGATAGGTACTTGCTTATTATTTTTTCTCTTTCAACATATTCCATACAATTTCCATAACTTGAACCTAAAACATTCTTTAAAATCAAATACATACAAAAGTTACAAGCGTATAAAGTCCTGGATTTTACACATATTTTCATGAGGAGCGATACAACAATCAAACAATTTTAGGTTCACAGCATAATATATTTTATACTATTCAAAAATATTTTTGTTTATTTCGATTTTTGAAATTACAATCAACAGTAACCCAGCTAAGTTAAAAAATAAGCTTCAGATTGATTGATTGGATGTAACTATCTAGGAGATGGTTAAAAATATATGTATATTATGCATAATAAAGTTCAAATAATTATAAACCCTTTAAATAACTTTAAATTTAAAATAACACTTTTGCCGACTTCTTTCTTCCTGAAACACAATATGTTCTCTAAAAGTCGGCGCTCTCATATTGGTTTCTGTGTTCTATACCATATTATAACTTCTGTGTCTTGTTGGAAACTATTAGTTTTTAATTAAAATTTGTGTATAAACTTTATAATTTTTTGTCCAATGTATCTCCTTAAGTTTTGTAAATATGAACCAGTAATAATTTATTTATCTTGTTATTGTGCCTGAAATAAATGTCTATTAATTTAGTTTCCAATATTTCTCCAGCCTTAGTTAAATATAATATATCGAGTATGAATTTATCCTACGATGAAATTATAGGTATAGTTGTTATACCTTTAATTTCTCCTTCTTAGAAAGCAGAAGCAGCACTTTAATTCTCATTTTGAATGCTAGAAAAATATTGAATAGTCAAACTGTTTTGAAATGTACATAAAACATTAAGAAGTAATTATTATATCTGGTGAAATGCGAACAAAATTGTACAACGACATAGAAAATGTCTGCTTTATTTTAAACTAGCTTTTGCCCGCGACTTCGTTCGCGTGGGTTTCGGTTATAAAATCGAATCAGACTTCTCATAGATTTATATAATAGCCTTTGCCGTTAACGCCTATTCAATCTTTGCCCCGTTTTCAGCTTGGGTGTTATTTTATGAACACCACTTTTAGTCTATGCGTTGATCAGGGTAACTACGATTATAATAAAGAAAACCGCATGCAAATCCGTTGATGGGTTCTCGAGTTATAAAAGCATTTATTCAATCTTTGCCCCGTTTCCGACTCGGGCATTATTTTATGAACACCTCTTATAGTCGATGTATTAACAAAGGTGACTAAAATGATAATAAAGAAAACCGCATTCAAATCCGTTGATGGGTTCTCGAGTTATAAAAGCATTTATTCAATATTTGTCCCGTTTCCGGCACGGGCGTTATTTTATGAACACCTCTTATAGTCGATGTATTAACAAAGGTGACTAAAATGATAATAAAGAAAACCGCATTCAAATCCGTTGATGGGTTCTCGAGTTATAAAAGCATTTATTCAATATTTGTCCCGTTTCCAGCACGGGCGTTATTTTATGAACACCTCTTATAGTCGATGTATTAACAAAGGTGACTAAAATGATAATAAAGAAAACCGCATTCAAATCCGTTGATGGGTTCTCGAGTTATAAAAGCATTTATTCAATATTTGTCCCGTTTCCGTCTCGAACGTCATTTTATGAACACTTCTTATAGTCGATATGTTAACAAAGGTGACTAGAATGATAAAAAAGAAAACCGCATACAAATCCGTTGATGGGTTCTCGAGTTATAAAGCGTTTATTCAATCTTTACCCCGTTTTCGGCTTGGGCGTTATTTTATGAACACCCCTTGTAGTCGATGTATTAACAAAAGTGACTACAATGATAATAAAGAAAACTGCATTCAAATCCGTTGATGGGTTCTCGAGTTATAAAGCGTTTATTCAATCTTTGCTCCGTTTCTGGCTTGGGCATTATTTTATGAATGCCTCTTATAGCCTATGTGTTGGCCAGGGTCACTACAATGATAATAAAAAAAACCGCATCCAAATCCGTTAAGTGGTTCTCGAGTTAAAACGGAACATACAGACAGACAAAAATTCTAAAAATTGTTGTTTCGGCCTCAGTACAGTACCAATAACCCATTTCATTTAAAATTTCGCGAAAATAGTTAATGTACAGACACGACTTTTTTACTACTTTATTATTAGTAAAGTACATATAGATTATCGTGCTGAAATTTGTGACAGACACTTGTGATTCTGTGCATCGATACACTTTGTTGAATTGAAAGACAAAAGAGAATGCTATGTTATAGCGCTGTTAATAGTTTCAGGACGTAATCTGTAGGTAGTTCAGAAAAATTCCGTACACGAAAGAAATCCCGCGTATTAAAGCATTTTTGTACTTATTTTGACAATAAGTACTTTCGCAGATAAACTTCTTTCATAAAAAGTAATCAAAGCTACGTTCAATTTAGAAATTCGGTTCTAGAGCTGAAAACAGGTACTTTCATCACGATCTTTGAATAAACAATCCCTTTCTGAGCGAAAGAGATGAAGACATAAAACTCGTGACGTTATATTTTCATTATTAGTTCCTTTCACAGTCAGTACATTAAACGCCATGATGATGATGATGATGATGACGAGAACCGACCTTGTACAAAATTACATACAACATAACGAACGAGAGGAAAATAAGTTGTGATATTTAATATCATATCATTGAGAATACATAAATAATGTTGGAACGTTCGAATTAGAATTTCTGGTATTTTCCATTGACATTACATTACCCTTCCCAATGACCTGTCATTTTTTGGTACAGTGCGACCAACTTATCTGTTCAGTTGGATTATCCACCCATCTCTTTCTAGTGCGGTAGAAAAGAGTATAATTAGAAAGAGACGGCGAACAGATAAGTTGGTCGCACTGTAAACTTTGATGCTGTGTTCAACCTAATTCTAGAGTTCTGTTGAATATGGAAAAGGGAAAAAATTCAGAAATATCTAATTGACGTTACGTCTTTTCCACCAAGTTACATGGTACATTGGCCGTTGTCACACTATATTATCAATCACCGAAAACAATATCGTCGAATCTCTAGCAAATGTCACTCGGCATTTTTCAAAATCGTCTTTTTTCCATTGTGGGATATAATTTATCCTGTAGTTTGAATAAGCCAGGTGAATAATAAGCAGTGCGCTTTCACATAACCACAGAGTGACATGGCGTTTTATTCTAATAGCTGGCTATATTAGCTATTTTACCCATGGTTTCTATGGCTACTTCCACCATAACAGTTTTGTTAGCCGCTTCGGTATCACCATTGAGCCTTATGGTTTGATTATAAATAAGCGACAACATCGATAGATTGGCTTAGTTCTTCTTTTTGTGCTAAAAGGGTAGCTATCTTTGCAGATTTTTTGTTTGTTTTTGTTTGTGCTGTTTTTTAGAAAACTATTTAATTACTTCGTTTTTTATTTGATCAAAACGAGCATTTTATTCCCGTGATTGTTTTTTTTTACTATTATTCTTTGGGAAGGAGTTTGTTATTGATTTAATCAATCTGGGGCAATGTATGGACAAGTCTTTTGTCGAGAAAGTACAGTCAGCCCAGTGAGTTTCCAGAAAATTAAAGCCTTGATTTGAATTTTAGGTCCTAAGGAGTGTACTACCGACTTTTATAATCTTTTGTGAAGTGTTCTGTGTCCAAAATGAAGTCCTTGGTATATTCTTTTGTTTTTATCATAAGTATAATTTGGTAAGTTAGTCGACATGTTTTTTTAGGTGATGGGAATACTAATACTATGCCGGTACTGCTTCCTTAATGGTACCCTATACGATAATGTATAATTATATGTATGACTAATTATACTTGCTTTCATTTATAAAATTTATTGATTTTGTACTATCGGAAAAATTAATGCAGGATGTTTTTGGCTATCTTACAAACACTTATGATTTCATGCCTTGATCATTCCGAATATAATAAATCTTAATAATGTTTAGGGTATATGGATTTTGCTGTAAATGTTAATGAGAACTGTGAATTTTTTGACCGTTTTTTACCAGGTATGGTGGAAAAATATAACGGTCTAAGATGAGTACCCCAGTGGCGCAGTCGATAGCGCACTTGCCATGTAAGCGAGAGGTCGCAGGTTCAAATCCTGGCCCGAGGATCATCTCATAATATTTTTCGTACTTGAAATTTGTCTCTAATAGATCTTTAATAGTTTGTAGTGTACACTAAATAATTTTTTGAGTACATATCTAAAGCGATGTATTTTGCTTTAAATCATATAATCTATTTGTGTATTTAAGGTAAATTTTTCAAAAATATCAAATTTTTTCTTTGAATGCAATTAGTTTGCTAAAAATCAATTTAAAAAATAATGCTAAAACTGTTAATTATAATAATGATATATTATAATCTAATATTTATAAAAAGACTTACTGACTGACAGACTGATCTGGCAACGCTGATAAATAACTAATTAGCTTTTGCATGTGGCTCCGGCCTCGTTGTTTAGTTCTTGGATTTAATACTTTTCAGACTAATACTTTTATAGTACGTATTTGACTTTGATTTTTGGTTCTAATGAAAATAATTGTATATGTCTGACCCTATCTCTATGTCCCGAGGGAACTACCCGTTCCCAGGCAACAAACTATATATATATATATATATAGCCTATGTCTAAATGAAGAGTCTAACTATTACAACAATGAAAGAATTTTCAAAATCAGTTCAATTGTTCCATAGGTAACCCGCGCTAATTTAATGAATAGCCTTTTCCCTAGGGAACTGCTCTTACCCTTGCAATAACGATCTAACCATTAAAACAATGAAATATTTTCTTTATTCGGTTCCGTAGTTATTAATGACTGTGTCCCTAGGGAACGGACTGTCCGTCCCCAGGAAAACAAAATATAGCATACAGTGGCGAAGGGTGAACATTTTAAAAAGGGAAGCCGAACCAAAAAATCTTGCAACTCCCTGTCAGCCAAGTGTATTTGTCGTATTGAGATTTATGAAAATGTTTGATCCAGTTTGATGGTTTATCCATGATAAAGCGAATAGCACGGAATAAAGAAATGCAGTATGGATGCCATTCCCTTAACAAGCCGTTGGGAATCGTGTTATATGAAGAGAATATAGAAGAGTTTAATTATTACAACAGTGAAATAATTTTCAAAATCGTTTCAGTAGTTACAAATCCACTTGAATTTAATCAATGCCTGTGTCCCTAGGGAACTTACTATAGCTTTATATTACTCAGCAGTACTGAAGCTTTCTTTTAATTAAATACTTTTTGAAATAGGTAGTTTCAGTGGTTCCAGAGATTACACATGCATAGAAAAACAAACAAATTTTATCTCTTTTTATAATAGTGTAGATAGATAAGTTACAACGATAATATATTTTTGTTTATTTATATATCCAAAGAACTTAAAATAGGACAAGGTAAAGGAGCCAAATACCGCCTTTCGAAGGCCCCTAGATCTTTGTACCAGCGTATTAAAGCTTGCAAACTATTTGCGCGAACTAACAAATGATGAAGAAACTTTTCTTTTTTGCAGCAACGCTGTTGCCAGGTCTAAGAACAGCAGGATGCCAGCTGTGCCCATTAAGCTGTACCACCTACCCCCCTCTCCCCCCTGCCGAGCTGTCAGAATGGCGGCCATGGCGGTAGGCTTAGACCTGGACCTCATCACCACCAACATTATGGCTGGAGAGAACTTGACACCGGAATTTCTTAAGGTGATATTGTTTTAGTTAGTGCAGGCTTCGGTAAGGCTGTTGTGATTCCTGGCATCTGTTTTTAGGCATTGATGTGGTATGTAGTAAACACTTTGAATAGTAAAGAAAAAGACGGTGAGAACTGAAAGTAAACCTGCATGCCTTAAAATAAATGTATTTACAAAAACAATATATTCTTTATTCCTTTAGGTATTCTTTGTTGTACAAATATACATGATTTTATCTAACCTTATATCGTAAAATCCCCATTACGAACTCAAAACTACTGGCATAAAGAAATAGTAGTTTATGAACCTGGTACATAAAAAGGTTTTAATTCCTAGTTATGTATGGTTTCATACACTACTTTATCTAAACTCATACCTGTTTTCATAATCTTGATAAAATTTGTCGTTAGCCATTTTTGATTTTTCTTGTAAAAGCTCGTTCTAAAAGTATTCGTAATTTCCGTCGTTATTTCCAGAATGTCAGGTGGAGTAAAATTATCATCACAATCACTGCTGTTAGTAATTTTAGATTACTTTTGATTTGACCCATAAAACCACAGTAAATGGTAATTTCCACGTAAGTCACGGCGCCAAAATCCAACAGTCCACCATGCATGTGTGCGTGCGCCGGCAGCCATATACTTCCTTAAAAATGAAAAAAAAAAAACTTTTGAGGTATACACCCCCGATATAATTAAGATTTTTAACTATTCTTATTAGTTTTATCCATTTTGTAGAAAAGTGCCTGTAAAACACAAAACAACGGACACAAAAGTCACACCACAGTTCTTTTTTCTTATTTTTGAAGACGGAACCCTAAAAATACACATTTATGAAACTACCTAACAGTGAAATTTATTAATTTGGTATTATTAAATTTGATTATTGTTTTCATAAGTTAATATATTACCCATTTTTCAAATACATTATAAAATAAAGAAAAAATACAATTTTAATTTGGTTACAATTTATTACTCTTAGAACTGAGTTTCGACGGCTCTAGTTTATATTACCTAGTATTTTGAGGTTCAGAAAAATACTGATTTAACAAAATTCATAAAATATTTTGTACATTCAAATACTACTTATGTATAAGAGTGCGCTACAAACTAGAAAATATCAATATGAAACAAATTATTAATACATAGTATTTTAATAATTAACTTTTACAATTATTCTTTTTACCACATCTTCCAACCGATGACAGTTTTTGACATTTGACACATGTCAAATTCTGTCAATCACGGATTTTCTACCGATTGCCTTGAAACTCAGTTTATAACAAGTCGAACTCCCTCCATATCATACATACAAATACAATTATAATTTGTCTATGCTAACTAGTGTATCAGGTAATCAGGTAGTCGCTGTAGTATTCGGTGTACAGATATAGTTGAAAAATTCAACAGTCTAGGATGAGGAACCCGGTGCCGCAGTCGGTAGCGTACTTGTCGTGAAAGCAAGGGATCACAGGTTCTGAAATTTCAAATAATAATATTCGGTTTGTTTCTAATTTATCTTTTCTAGTTTGTAATAAATAAATAAATAAAAATAAAAGGCATTTATTTCAGGCATGTAACCCATATTTTACAAATAATAATGTTTTACAAATTTTGCAATTTTGCAAGATTTGAAATCATTAAATATTAAATGATTAAATATACAAATTAATTTACATTATAAATGAAATATTAATGAATAAATAATATTAATTAATTAATTAATAATTATAAATAAATTTATAATTCAATTATAAATGAACTCTAATAATATTTGGAGTAACTTAGCCATGGGTGTCGCAGTGTCGCTATAAAATATCTATATTGTCTTAGATAACTGTACAAACTAGTACAATATACGTATATAAACATGACGTGTTTCCTTGTTTTGGCAGATGAATCCACAACATACCATACCAACTTTGGATGATAATGGATTTATATTGTGGGAAAGGTAAATATGATGTTGAACAAAAGTTACTTATCCGTGTTTATTTACTAAGTTTTGCTTACTTCCAGTGAGATTATTTATCCACTTGCTTTATGACATTTTGTTAAAAAACTAACTATAACCTATATCGATGACTTTCAATAAAGTTTGATGTTTTCACTAGCTTTTGCCCGTGGCTCCGCCCGCGTCGAAGAGATTTTCGTAGAAATAAGGAAAACAAAAAAATGAGATTTTTTGAACGACTATATGCAACGGTCACCATGTTTTACCAAAGCGCTAATATATACCAATCAAATACGCCCAAACTTGAAGGGTCTGCTGTTGTCTATTGAGGAGATCCCGTACCCATCTTCCAGTCCCATCATCAGACCCAGGTTACCAAGTTTTACCAGAGTGCTAATAAATACCAATCAAATAAGCCCAAACTGGAAGGGTCTGCTGTTGTCCGTTGAGGAGATTCCGTACCCACCTTCCATTCCCATCATCAGACCCTGGTCGCCATGTTTTACCTAAGTGCTAAAAGACCAGTCAAATAAGCCAAAACTCGGAGGGCCTGCATTCTAACCAAATTTTACAAACGTTCGGGAATTATTATTTGCTACATAACTTCTAATTACTACCAGTAGAAAAGTCCAAAAATCTTCAAATGACGATAACTTTTTCCGAGATCCAATTTTAATGAAATAAAGCCTTTATTCTATTCCAAATTAAGCTGTCTTTACCTACTAGAATGCCGACATTGCCCGGCATTCTACGTAGGTGAAACCAAAAACGCCTTACATATCCGGATGACCAACCACAGACATACATCAACTATACAAAATAACATCCTACCCATTCCCACACACATACGCCTACACAACATCAGCTCCAACGACTGTTTCATCGTTCGCATCATTAAATCATTCACTCCACCACTGACTGACATAGATCTAAGAACATGGTAAACTTCTTACATCTGGTCACTTGTAACTTGTCTGGTGCCCATTACGGACCTGGACTCAACAGACAGCACTGACATACATAACTCATCATACCGGCAAACCAGACTGTTCAAAATTTATAGTAATAATAACGACAACATCACATCTTAATCTAAACATAGCCACCATCTCTACCATTCCATTACATGAAAATCAAGAAGAGCAGTGATCAGCATTACCGACATGAGATAGCTAAACTTATTTATAACAGTTGTCACTTTTACTTATTTATTCTTTATTTGTCAATATGTAAATATACCTTCATTCGAATGATGACGGCCCCATACCGTAGGCCGAAATATATCGAAAATTGTAAATATATACATTTTTTTGTAAATAAATTAATATTGTAAATAAAGGCTCAAAAAGAGTAAAATATACATTTATTCGTATTTATAACTATGGTTAATTACGAGTAGTACCTCCCTAACCCATAACTTAGCTTTGCAATTTTATTAACACAAAGTTCATTCGTTGTCATGTCATCAATGTTTACGGCCACTGATTTTGATTTACTCGTACCAATCAAGTACCAATACACAATCGTAGCCATTAAGCCATAATAGTAGCAATTTATAGCTCATGATGATGCCTGTAACTTTCAGCCGAGCAATTATGCAGTACTTAGTAAACGCGTATGGCAAAGACGACTCGCTGTACCCAAGGAACCCACGCCTCCGAGCCGTGGTTGACCAGAGACTTAACTTCGACATTGGTACCCTCTTTGCAAGATATTTGAATCTTTACGTAAGACATCCATGCTACGCTTTTGTAATGTTTAAAATACAGCTTTTTTGCTCTTGCGTTCCTTTCACATTCACGTTTCAACACAAATATTTCAGGCGCCTGTAATATTCTCCGGGCAACCGTTTGATGAAGAGAAAGCGGAGAAGCTGAAGGAAGCCATCGGCTGGTTTGAGAAGATGTTGGAAGGTCGCACATTCGCCGCTGGAGACAACATGACCATCGCTGACATCTCAATTATTGTCACTTTTACCAACTTGGAGGTAATAATTTTAAATGAGCTTTTAAATAAGTTAATAGTTAAAAACGGTGGAGCTGAAAGTACCATGACGATTGGGCGGTGGGCTAACGTAATTACCACTTTTATTATTAAAATACCACATAACAGTACGTAAAAGAAATCATTTTCCGGTCGTCTAAATAGGTATTAACCTACATCCATGATAATAGTTATCATGAGAAATCTATAAACAGTCTATTGCTTATTTTAATAGTTAGTTATAGTCTATTTATTGTGTCTTGACAGTTACCGATTAATAACTTTATGTGAAAGCATATTATGGCTATTAAATTAGGCATTTCCTTCTTTTTTCAGGCTTTAGAATACGACTTTAGTGCCTTCGAAAACGTGACCAAGTGGTTCGATAGAACAAAGAAGGCTCTGGAACCTTATGGGTATAAGGAGATTGACTATGCTGGAGGACAAGTGTTCGCTTCTTTCATGCCTAAAAACTAAGAGTTAACTCCTGAATCCTTACTCAAGATAGTGTACGAGTTATAATTGTAGTTTACAGTACAGACAATGTTTTGTTTTAAATTTGCGTTTTATTTTCAAATCATCCCCTAAAAAAGAGATGTTACATAACATAATAATCAAAACACAAGAATGATAATATTAAACATTACTCAGTAATAGAAAATATTTACAGTCTAATCAACTATTAAGTTGATACACATAAGAGCTCGGCTAAAATGTTTAGGTCTAAACTATATAAACATAAAACATAGTAAGACATCAAGGTGCCAAAGACCCTCTAGGTATATCCGTTTGTATGAGGACGTCGTCATACCATTCGTCAATTAATTGAATAGAGTAGGCATTCCTACACGCCTCAACAATGTGCGCCCGCGCAGACGTGTCGCACCTCACCGTGCACCGATACACGTTTTCAAAACAACGCCGGCGTTCGATTGTTCCAAATTCAAAAATCCACCACAAAACTGCTAAACAGTCCCAAGTATTCATAAACATCTTACAGTGTAGTCTCGGTGCCAGTCCTGGACTGACGATTTCATCTGGCATACAGAGATTTTTATTTCCACTGGTTATAAAATAAAAATGTAGTAATTTTGATTTTATTATTGTTACGATTGTGGATTGTTTCCGTATAGCACCATGCTGCTTTATGTGGGTAACTTATTTTATTATCATTCTTATATTTAGTAAAATATTCATATTTCTTGGATAAAATATCGCGTTTCGAGCATTATTCTTAGTGATGCTTGACAGTAACCACGCACATTTAGAAGTTCACGCTTATCTCTTACGTAACATACGTACTTTCATTTTATTAACAGTTTTCATTCAGTTTTTGATTAGAAACAAATTGGAAATAGCGATAATAAGTCCATTATTTTCGATTGAATTCATTTGAAATTTCTCTCAGTGGTGAAAAGATATGCTTACTACAATGCGTTTTTAGAATCATACAAACTGATCTGTTTTTTATTGCAAATCCTGATATCAAATTGAGCAAATGTATGATAAAAAAAAATAAAAAAAAAAATAAGTTTTATTCATCAAGATGACATACATAAAACAATATTAACGTCGGGGCCCCGTGTTAATTACGAGAACTGAAGTACAGGATGATAAAACTTGTTTATAGTAATTTCTGTAATCACATTTATAATTAAACTTTATTGTTAATCAGCAATAACATGAAGATTAAGTCCTAGAAAAGTTGCACTAGGTATGAACAGTAATAATGTATTTGAATAGGCTAGAAGGCCAGCGATAGCCAGAGGATGTGGTCATTATTTCAATACACGCTACATTGTTAAATCGTTCTCACGTGATAAAACCCCCTCGTTAACAAAGGTCTATGCAGTAGAATTATTGCACATCCAATGATATCGTGTATCAAGGAGGTAAAATAAGTCTCTCAAATATCCTTTGTGTGATATGGTAATTGTTGCCAGAGAATAATGTATGTAGGTGACGTCAACTAAGGTGGATCTGAATCTATTGTTGCAGAATTCATTATGTATTCTTGTGATTTTGTATGTAGTACAAGGTGTACAATTTCCTCCAAATCCAACATCAGACATTTCTATGGATGAGAAACCATTACCAGTTAAAGAAAACAAGACAGAACAATCAGCAGAAGATGTAAGTGGTCGCGAAGTTGAAGCAGACGTCGATGAAATTAGAGAAAAAAAGTTTCTAGACGATGCAATGAAAACTGTTTTAGATCCAAATACAGTGATAGTCAAAACTAACGATGTAGTTGAAATTTTAAAGTCTCAACTTGATGAAGTTGATAAAGAGAATACTACAATAGAAACCTTTATGGATGAAATGGATAAACTAAGTTTAGAAGTTTGCAAAGAATCTCAAGATGCGCTGTGGGCTTATGTAACTGACATCAACAATGAAGAGAAGAAAAATAAAATGGTAATTACGTACAAAACGCTAATTTTAAAAATTTGAAGTGAATGCCTCTTGTACAGCAAATGTGTGTTGTTTTCAGATACGTGTAGCTGCAGAAGAAGACGAAATTAAAAAACAGTACTGGAGTATCTTAAAGAAAAAGTATTTAACTGATGAAAATATACAAAACGCTAGCAAAATACAAAGAAAAATCAGAATAATCAAAGAGAGAGGAACAAATGTGCAAATGCCACAGAGTAAAGTAAGTTGTTTGTATTATGGGGATGCATTACAAGAGTACTCTCTTATATTCAAAGTACCAGAGAAAAATATATCTTAGTCGGGATTCGAACTCGTTCTCTGCCTGTCGCGAGCTAGCGGGCCTGCATTTCTAGTTGGTGAATCAGTTACTTGCAGAGTTTGAAAAATTCTAGTTCTTCTAATCTCTTGGTGGAGAAATTGGCTAAGCCCTGCCTGAGTTTTATCACAGATCTATTTTATTCAGAAAATTTGTTTCTTATTCATTTTTCTATCTTTCTAATTGATTTCACTTCACTAATATAATATGTATATCAAGTGTTGGATTTTGCTCTAAATTACAAAATCTAAGTTGTTATAAATTATAATATATCAGAAATGGGTACTTCGGTTGTTCGGTAATATTTTTTTAAGCTTACAACAACATTTTTACAATTTTACAGCAAAGAGAAGAAATTGATACAATGCAAAGAATATGGAGCAGAGTAACCGTTTGTGCATATAACTCCAGTTCCTGTTCAGATGATTCAATACGTACCATGAGTGGTAAGAATAATTTGTTGTACTATTAAATTTTTCTGAAGAATTTTAAGACAACATACTTTAATGATTTATATTAATTTACAGACGTAATAACCATATTCAAAACAAGTAACAATACTGAAGAATTAGCATACTATTGGAAAGCATATCGAGATGCTACAGGTAGAAAAATAAGACCGATATTTAGAGATTACGTGAATAGAATGAATACTGTGGCACAACAAGAAAAATTTAAAGATGCCGGTGAAATGTGGCGATACGCTTTCGAAGATGATAATTTTATACAAAACGTAGAGAAAATATGGTCTGAAATAAAACCAATGTACGATTTGTTACATGATTACGTAAGGAAAAAACTCAAAACACATTACAAAAATCTTTTTAAGAATAAAGAACGATTGATTCCTGCCCATATTATTGGTAAGTCCATAATTTTATAAATTAAAGTGTATAAGTTAAAGTGCATGCTGTAATGTTATTATAAAGTAAACTTACTATGTTATTTATAGAAGCGGTTGTTAGAATTTATAACTTTTAGTGCATAATGATGTCCCTTTAG
The DNA here is from genome assembly GCA_910592155.1 of Ypsolopha scabrella. Classification (NCBI taxonomy): domain Eukaryota; kingdom Metazoa; phylum Arthropoda; class Insecta; order Lepidoptera; family Ypsolophidae; genus Ypsolopha; species Ypsolopha scabrella. The sequence goes on along the minus strand of OU342968.1, from coordinate 6,334,271 downwards.
TTCTGAGGAACATTGTTGTGAAATGAAATGAATACTTTAATTTTGCAATGTATAGGTAGGTACATAAATACACTTATCGCGCGAGGAAAATACAATACGTATATTGTATTAAATTAGGTTTTGGGTTCGCTTACATATAATAAGTTAACACACGTACATGAACTAAAATACATACATTAATGTATATACGACATGATAATAAAAGCTACCCATATACTAAATACTAATACATTACATATATTAATAAATGCTTAACTCCGCCTATTCGATAAGTCTTGCTAAGAAGAAGGACAAGAAACTTAGCAGGATCATATTTTTTTTCATCATCATTAAATAATATAACAGTGTTTACAGAGAAAGGTAGAGTAAAGAGATAAAAAGTAAAGGACAAGAGAAAGTCAGATAAACAGGCCAATACTTGAGTTACATAATATTAAAAAACCGGTCAAGTGTGAGTCGGACTCGCCCACCGAGGGCTCCGTTAACGACTATATTTTTTATGATTTTATCAAAAATGTATAGTTTTCAGATTTTTTCCCATACTTATAGTATAAGACGGTATTCCAAATTTCATAGTTCCAGGTCAACAGGAAATACCCTATAAAATTTGATTCCCTTGAGTGTACGAAATGTACGTTTTTTGCGGCATAAACGGCCTTATCTTTTTTTCACGTTAACTTACAAATTTTATTTAGCATACCTAGGGTTCCGTAATTCGACAGTTTTGGGAACAGTCAGGAAGAAAGTATTTAAAATCTTGCCCATAACTGTTTATGATAACTAGAAAAAAAATTGATTGTGCCACAAAAGAGAGACTCGAATATTTTTATACCGTACTCGAAATAAAACTCCTGGATGAAAAATTTCATTTTGTCATTTTGCTATCGTGAATTTCTCACCGGCTATATTTTTCCTACTATATTTTATAATTTTTATAAATATTGTGTAATTTTTGTGTGGATTTCCAAGATTTCTCGAAATCAGTGCCAGTAAATATAGTTAAAGTACTTACATATTTTTATAATGAGCTCTTTAGTATCTATAATTTGATACCCATATTTTATATTTAATTATCATAAATCTATTTTTAGGAAGTGTTTTTTTATTTTTCTCTCCTTGTATTTGAACAATTTAATTTTTTTATACCGTGTTATTGAGGCAAGTGAATGCTATTTTTGTGAAGAAAATTCAAGTCTTCATCTTTAATGGTGCTAAGTTATGAGACTGTGACATACGGACAGACGGACGGACGGACAACGGAGTCTTACCATAAAGGTTCCTTTTGTGCCTTTTAGGTACTACGGAACCCTAAAAACAAAGCGAAATTATCTCTTTATCCTTCTGTTCTGTCACTCCTATCATCTTTACTTTTTGATTTTATTGTAACTATGTTGTTTTATTTTTTTAGGAAATCTTTGGGCACAGGAATGGCAATCAATATATTCAAAAGTAGTGCCTTACCCCGAATATCCAAGAACAAAAATTTTAGAGAATGAAACGATAAACTCTAAGGAACTGTTTGACGCTGTTGATGAATTCCACCAATCTTTAGGATTTGAAAGTGCCAAAGATTCATACCAAGATATTCAAAACACAATGGCAACTGCAAATTGCTTACCGTCTAGTCATGATATGTGCGATGGGCAACATTATAAGTGAGTAAAATTTTAGTGGTTACAAATTTATGAGATGTAGGATTTGAAATAAATATGCTCCTTTTCCATTGCTCTTACTAACAGATTGCTACGATTTCAGAATAAAATGGTGCGGTGAAAAATTATCTGACTTAGCAGTGGGGCTGTCTAGAGCAGCAAGACTTTTGGGTCACGTGCAGTACTTTAAACATTATCGTAAATTGCCTCCACTTTATCGAGATGGACCAAATCCTGGTAAGTGTTGGCGCTATTAGCTTATCAATAACTATTCGTGAACTAAGTATAGTCTAAGTATCTATGTTATTTTCTAAACTTTCAAGCTATATCAATAACTTCTCAATTAAATCACAAAAAATTAAGCACCTGGTTGAATGTTGATCTAAATCGGTTTTAGGTTATCATAATACCATTTATCTCAAATATTGACAAACAATGAACTATTCCTAGTCTGTTCGTTCTTAACAAAAGTCTTAGGAAAAGGTCACGAAAGTGCAAGATTACTTTTATTTTTAACGGCATAAAATAATTTAAATTTGATGAGTTGATATAGGTTTAATAAATCATATATTACATTAGAACATTCGTCCAAATGAGACAATATCCTATAGATATTTTTACGAACAAGATTCCCAAAATAAATCTTGACTGAGGAGCATTAGCATGCACACAAGTTAGGATTAACAAGCAAAGGAGACGGTTCCAGTATACGAAGACAAACGTTTATCAAATCTGCTTCATAATTTCAGCATTCCATGACGCGATATCCGATATCGTTGCCCTCCAGATGACCTCACCCGACCATCTGAAGAAGCTAAACCTGGTGACTGTAGTGACAGGCCCTGAGGTATCCTTGAACCACCTGCTATGGCTGTCTCTAGAGAAGTTCCCCCTGATGGCTTATGCGTATGTCCTGGACAGGTGGAGATGGGATGTCTTCGGCAATAGTAGCTTGGAAAACTGGAATCAGCACTGGTGGGATCTGAGGTAATTGACTGCTATCTCTTAACCGAAACAAATTGTGCTGATTATTTTGATCGACGATTTTTTACACTAATCTACACTTTAGAGATAAGTCATCGAATTCTACTAGAAGTGAAGTTTATTAAAAGAATTTTCGAATCGACTGTGAATCCTCAAGTTCACCAAGAATATGTGTTTATTTATAAGTATATTTGATATTAATAATACCTTTTACCCTTTTGCATGTGTAAGGAAATGGAAGAAAGACCTAATTCGATTGATTGTTTTTTTGTGTTTTGTGTGCAACATTTTCTTTGTGTTGGTTTTATAGTATTGTTAGTAAGATATGTCATCAGACAAAAGGACAAAGAAACGCATCTCTACAACCTTTGAATTATGGGACAAAGTGCTCTTTTCAGACATTTTTAACGTGTAGATGCTTATTCTAGAAAAGTTCCAGTTTCCTGTCGCTACGTATCAAGTTTCATTCAATAAAAAGAAACAAATTGCATTAATCGCTAGCCTGCGATTGGCAGAAATACGGGTTGGAGCGCCCCGTCTGAGATAAATTTTGCACAGAAAATTTGTTTCATAATGATTTTTCTATCTTGTGCATTCGAATAATAATAAGGAACTACCCTTATATTTGCTAATATGTATAGTTGCCAGCTCAAGCTACTTATATTTGTATACTTTAATTTGTATATTGTTATAAATAATAGAAACAGAACTGCCAATACGTAGCCCATCATGCTGTCGTCCGTACTATAAAACTTTGACGATTTATTAGGTCCATAATTTAATGTTCTCAACTATGAATTAGATATTTTTTGCAGCTTCAATTCATTAAGTTTTAGCAGTCTTACACTTACGTCAAAAATTTTAATTCTAGGATAATACTAATTGAGATTGCACTCCGTCTAAAGGTCATTTTTATAACATTTTCAGGATGGCTGAAACTGGCATATCTCCACCGGTCCCTCGGAACGAAAGTGACTTAGACCCCGCAGCAAAGTACCATGTTGTCTCACATGTGCAATATATCACGTGAGTTTATAATAATTATGTCAATATTTTTGTAAGTACTCACCAGAAGCAAAACTCGTCGGTAATGCGACTTTTTATACTACTTGTAGGTATCTGTTTTTTGACAAAAGAATCGTGCTTAGCTTTCGTTTTGACTCAATTCATTAGCAATTTCTATTGATTTGTAATTACATTGTAAAAAATAATTACAACTCTAAAAAACACAACGTGCTCAGAAAATTAAACTACATGTTCTACCGATTATGTTGCACCATTTATTAGAATTTTTTAAAATTAAAGCGAATAAAATGATCTCTTGTCCATAAAAAAGGAGGAGTAAGTATTAAAAATGTATATGGGGATGTGATTATTTTTTCATCGTTGTTTCAAAAGTCGATGGAAGTGGTTAAGTAGAGCATAATAATATGGTTTAATCTTCTGAGTAGGTAAGGTCACAGGTTCACCGTGTATACAATTAAATGTACGTGTATACTAAATACAAAGATTTTTGTATGACATTGTAATGGGTACTAACTAATTTAATTAGATGAAAATATCTGTTTGTGTACTTTGTTTGTAAACATTATTTTTAGCTGGAGGCTATTTTTTAGCGTTATTGCTATTTCTTGTAATTTTGTTACAGATCTGAAGAATCAAGGTTTAATAATAATAATAATATACAGGGCGTCCCATCTCAATAAGCCTTAGATGGGAAGTACCTTAGATATTGCAGATAGACAACTTGATGGATATATAACTTTAAAAAAAGAAATTACAATGTGGTTTTTGATATCCTACTCGAAGTGGGAATTGAATGGGGAAATTATTTCCTTATTAATACCTTCTAAGCTACATGGTATCTTAAAACTATGAATGTATAATGTATACTTTCAATTTAAAATATTGATGAACAAAATAAAGAAGATATTTCAGTATTTTTTTAAATATATTTCCTTACTTACTACTAACAAGGAATATAATATATTATTATTTCGACAAATTAAAATGATAAAAACATAAGTGTATAGGTACTAGAACTTTAATGAATCTCTGTTAAAAAGAACTGTGTTGGTGGTGGCTTATCGCTGAAAAGTTTGATAATGGGACAGACACTTGCAATTCGAGCATATTTTGTTGTATAAAATTTCAATTTAATGTGTATTTAACTTTCCTGGTCTTACTTCAATTTAAGATGCTTAGTTGTTTTGAAAGATTATTTTGATAGTTATTACTTTCTTAAAAAGTCTAGTTATTACTTTCTCAATCTACATAATTTTACTCGTCTGATCCTATCTGTGAGAATGTCAAGGAAATAGATACATCTAAACTAGTTTAAATATCATAGTTATTAAGTCTAAGTTGTATTTGTTTCTGTTTTTTCTCCTTGAATAAATAAATAAATAAAAAAAGAACTGATCCATAAAACTCAATATCACTATCATAAAAGTACGCGTAAAGGAGGTTTTATTTGTCAAATTTAGTTTGATCGATTTCCGGTTAAAGTCGTCAATTATTCAAAATCGAATACATCCATCTTCAGTATTTAAAGTGCTTTCCCTCCAAGGCTCTTTGTAATGGAACGACTTGTTGCAATCTAGTGATATAAGTATCGTACTGAACTAATCTAGTTAAATAGTTATAAACATAATACACTGTTCTCTAATTGGTTGATGGCATTGGTGGCAAGCCATTAGCGCAGAAGAGAGCCGGTCGGTAGGTTAGGGTAGAAGGTTTTTTTTATGAAAACCCAGAAATCCTATAAGATCGCGTCGAAAGCTTAAATTTTATCATACATCTTATGGGATTTCTGGGTTGTCATAAAAAAATAACCACGAAGGTTAGCTTTGGCGGTCACTCGCCATACCTAACTTCTAACCTAACTAGGGATATAATTATATCACGGAAATTATTATCGACAGATGCAAAAAATTAACTTGCTTAAGGAAAAACTGTTTTCTTATAATATACTTAAACGTCAGGCTCCCATTTTTAATGACCCCTATGTGGTGACAGTCCTGAATTTAATATCTGCAGTGACAGTCATTGGTGATCCCAGGACAAAAGACGAACCACCGCCGAAGACCTTTAGACACTTTGCTTACCTGTCACGTTATAGTGTCTTATCGTCTTATTAATTAAATCAAAACAATTTAACTACTAATTTTAAACAAAGAAAAATATATTTCTTAATCCCGCACGTGTGCACGTGTTTTAGAAGATTTAAGTGTTGTGATAAACAGGTGCACAAAACGTACAAAAGTTTTTGACTAATACCACAAAACCAAGGTGTTTGAATTATGCTACACTAACTTTTGCCCGCGGCTCCGCCCGCGTGTTGTTCGTTATAACGACATGCTTTGTTCCGGGATAAAAAGTAGCTTATGTGTTAAGTTAGGGTATAAGCTATAGCCATTCTAAATTTCATCCAAATCCGTTCAGCCGTTTCAGCGTGAAAGAGTAACAAACATACACACACACAAACTTTCGCATTTATATTATTAGTGTGATTAATAAACGATAAAAAAATAACTTACCGTTACTGAAAAGTTTATACGTGATGTCAATTTATTCGTATGAATTTACAACATAAAGATGCCAAAAAATACTAATAATTTGGCCAAAGCGCGTCATGATTACACCCTGTATATAAAAAGTAGCAGAGATAGAAAAGAAGAACAACAAGAGAACACTATTTATTACTAAAATATAAATAACTGTAAGGGTGTCACTGCCATTTTTAACTTACTAATAAAACATCCTACTATGTATTTTTTTGCTGCAAAAACATATTTCCATATCACAGCCAAATATATTTTGTTCCAGTTACTTGGTGTCTCACGTCCTGGAGTTCCAGATCCTATTATCACTGTGCAGAAGGGCGAACCATACTGGCCCTCTACACGAGTGCTCCATATACGGGGTTAAGGAAGCCGGAAAGTTGCTGAGGTAGTATGTCTACTTCCTATTTTGGCACAGTTTGTATTCAGTACAAGAGCCGGATAAGGATGTTAATCAAATCATTGCCATTGAATAAAATTAGATCTTCTGTGTTTAGGTTTCATTTTGGCGGCTTTTATAACAGCTTCTTATGAATGCATTAAACTTCTATCTCAGGTTCTGTTTGCAAGACAGAAAAAAAAGGTCAAGTACGAATAGGACTACTTATTTCACGTGCAGTTAAGCTGACCAACTTAACTTTTGATCCATTTAACTCTATGTATTCGAAAACTGTCCAGATTTAAGTTAGTTTTGGTACACCTGTTTGAATAATTAATTATAGGTTATTTTTTTTTTTTTTCTATACCTACGTGCGCTATATGACCTAGTTTTGAACGGAATTTTAACTTTCTAAATTAACTGACAGTGCCCATAGATTTTCATGGTATGCCAATTTGTATGAAATCGATTGGCAATGACGTTCTTCGAGTTGAGTTAGAAGCCTGATTTTGTAACAGTACCATGGAACAGTTCTCCAACGGGAACTGAGGAAAAGAACATTCACAGACGGATAGACAGCCAGAGAGACGGACGGACAACAAAGTCATCCTATAAGGGTTCTATTTATTAATGTCGAGGTATTAAACCCTAAAATTGAAAATTATTTTTCGTTACATCTTTGTTAGTCTAACTACAGCTTTATTCCAAAATTATTGAGAGTATAATTGTTAGCCAAAAATAAAATATGAAACAATATTTATATTGTTAATGTAGGGTGAATTTGATATTCACATACAGCCAAATGTTTACTGTAAAATCAGTAAGTGATTATGCATATTTTACATTTAAAAAATGCGTGAAGGATAACTTGAACACACGGATCTTGAGCTCTTAAATTTTATATACGACATGAAATACGACGTGTCAAGTATACGTCATACATAATAAAACAAATGACCTTATTTATTATTCTAGTGATGGCATGGCTCTTGGTGCCAGTGAGGACTGGAGAACGGTCCTCTACACTATCACAGGACAAAGAGATCTAAGCACAGAGGGAATCCTTGAATACTTCTCTACACTTCAGAAGTTCCTCAAAGATGAAAACATGAAGCCGGAACCTTTAGACTTAGGAGACATGGATAAAAGTGCTCCGATTATAGTAGGTGTTATTGTAGTCGTTTTGACAGTTTTGATTATAGTTATGTATTGTGTGAAGAAGCACAACGTCGGTGGTCGTGCTTTAGCTGTGTTTGGACTCAGTAAGAATGGTTCTTTGGATATTGTTACAAATGAAATGCCAAATAACAAGAACCGTGAAACGGATGGTATCAGTGAAGAAAAAGTATAAGTGTTTGATGTCAATGTGAAATGTATTACTTATATGTGTTTGTATGTAGTGAAGAGCACATTCCAAAATGATAATGTTAAGACTGATAGTACTTGTCACTACCAACTTATTTATCGGCTTGAAAAAATATTATACTATTATTTATAGGTACATAGGTAAATGGTGTTTTCTTTAGGTCACAATGAAGAAGACCTCAGACTGTCAAAGGTTTTGTCTCAGGTTTTCCACAAAATTTATGCGGAGAAGCGGAGCGGTGAACTAAATGAAATCTACCAATAGGATCGCTCTAAGCAGTGTAGGCTAGGAAAATTAATCGTTCCTATTGGTGGATTTTTTTTAAATCAACTGCTCTCCTTCCTTGCACACTTTGGTGGAAAGTCAGACGTTGTGGCATTACTCCGTGTGAAAAGTCTTCCGTCGGGCGATTACCCAATTGCATTTTTTTTATGCAATCTGTCATACGGGTCATTAGCGGTGACGTGAAGCCGCACCATTATAATTACAAACGTCATACATTCAAAATGTTTGACAAAGAGACATCTTCCTGCTTTTTTGATATCAAAAAAAATCTGTCCACACTTGCTTTTGCCGCTTTAGTGACACAATCTTTGTTGTTTTGATTGAGATATGTTGTGATATTTTCCAAATATGTTTGATAATTTTGAATAGTATTTAAAGTGATGAATAAAGTTGAATATTATTGGTTATTTGTTTTACTTTAAGTTATTTTTTTTAACTTTTTGATCTCTTTTCAGCAGAATAATATTTACGAAACCTCACAAAACTATCTATCGTTCATCTCAGCCTTAATCAGACTTTCAGAGATAACATATTTAAAATTCAAGTCATACTATCCGTTTCAGATGCTATTAGGATAGACTGATGCCTGTGTGCATAATGAAAAAAAAAAAACGCCCATCTACGTTGCTAACGCACACAGGCATCAGGTGTGACAAGGTCCTACCCTAATGGCATCTGAAACAGATTGTACATTCGAAATACATAAGCTAGCATGCACAAGCCATAAAAGGCATATTTATGGTGCGTCCTATGGGTGTTGGAGTGTGTTAGAAGGATAACGGCAAGTCTCAGCCTGCTAACTCACCTCGTCAGGCAATACGCTTCTTTCCGGCGTCCGAATGTTATGTACCTACAACCTACCTGTCAAATCACGACAGTTTTCAGAAATAGGCCCCAGGAAAGGGATATACGGAAATGTAGGGCCATAGGGAAGCCTCACTTAAGAGGCTATGTAAATTTCATTTTTGTCACTCTCAATACCAGCGAAAAATCGCGCAGTGCGAGAGGGGCGGAGTCCGCGGATTGAGCGCAAAAGAGAAAAAAGCATGGTTTTTAATTTAGTAAAAAAATTAATTAGCTAGCATAATTTCCACAATCAAAAATCTAGATATTGTTAACCAATCTAATTATATTATATATGTTTGAGTTCTGTTCGTGATTTCTATTCGTCAAAGGAGGAGAAAAAGTGTGTTTGATTGAAGATCAGTTCAAGATCATTTCAATTATTATTATTTCTAACGAAGAAAATGTATCCAAACGTGTTTTCCAAAAAAAAATCTAGATTATATAGTCAAAATGCATATACCAGAAAACTATAACAGTTTTCTGTGTATTTCAAAGCATCCATATTTTATTTACATACCTCTTGAGTCGGAAAGTTTTTAAAGGACTGAAATGAACATACCTATACATAAAAAAATAGTTTAGAGGCAAAAGCAGTTATTTATGAATGGTCAAGTCAAAGATGATAACGAACTGGGATATACAATCAAAGAATCTGTTGCTGACCCACTTAAGACATTTATTAATATTGCAATACGGATGGTAAGTGCGCCTGCGGATTTTTCTTTGATATAACAATAAAGAAGATTTTTATCTTGATAAATTGTATGTTGATTTCGTCACCCTGAATGACCGACTTCCTTAATAAACTGATTTCTGACGTGTTGCAAAACTCCTACATATTGATGGCATATAAGATAGCGATACCAGGAAAAGACTGAAAAGTATACAAACTACAAACAATGCACGTATGGTGTCCATTATTGCAGTTGTCAATTGCTTTGAAAAACTAATTGATTCCACGCACATTCTTTTACCTGGTAAAGCGACAATTACTGCTGGTGGCCCCGGGTGCGTGCGTCTCACTCGCACGACTCATCCTGCATTGATATCTCAGTCGCTCGACGGGGAATCAAGTTGCGGCTAAAATATTCCCAAATCATTAAATACAAAATTATCATAACTAAAATTTTTCAAAGATAATAAAAAAAATTTTTTTTTGGTGATAATATCTTTAATTTTACTAATTTTGAAGTTACTTTTTGCATACTTGATTAATTAAATCGGAGCTTAGTCTTAATTTGGTCCTTATTTTGGTATTTATTTAATTTAAGTAGTTATTATGATGGCCGTTGGGGCTGAAAGGCTTTAGAGTGGAGACCACGTACAGCAAAGCGTAGTGTAGGCCGACCTCGTGCCCGCTGAACCGACGACCTGAAGGACGTTGCGGAGGACGGCTGGATGAGGAGGACGGAGGACCGACATGAGTGGCGAAATTTGGGAAAGGCCTATGTCCAGCAGTGGACGAACACGGGCTGATGGATGGATGGAGTTAATATAAGTTCTAAATTCTAATCACGGTACATAATTCTAGATATTTTGTAGTTTATTAATTTGAGTAACATTTGAATTAAACCTTCCCTTAATTTAGCAATTGTAGCCCTCTTAAGAACTGCGACGGTATACTCTGTTACGCTTTGGAGGCTGCGTGGCGTATGGCAACGTCATCTAAAAAGAATATTGCCACTTCATGTCATCTCGTGAGTAAAAGGCGACTAAGTGAATGTAGACAAGTAGTATGCCAACAATCTATGTCTCTGTAGTATTGAGGGTCATAAGGTCATTGGGTCGTGGCCCCGTCTGCAGAGACGACGTGTGTACTACCTATATACTGGTGGAAGGCCTTGGCCGTGGCTTGTCACCATCCTCATGATGAAGCTATGCCGCCAAGCGACTCGCCGTGTTCCGGTATGACGTCATGAGTAGCCGTATCGGGGAATGGTTACAGGCAACAGTCATTCTTCCGTTACTGACTTCCGTCGATTTTTGCGGGAATCCCTGAAAAGACTGATTAACGTCTCGCCTGCTGTCACTCTCCCAGTTTCTGGGCAAGAGCAATTCATCCTAGGTCTTATGGACGCTTTCCATCAGACGGCGGGGTAGTGGATAAGGGTAAGCCCATTGAAATTAAAAAAAAACCTATTTAAACCATGATAGAAATAAATTTATATATTTTGAACACTTTGCGATTGAACCATCGCATGGAGATTTGTTTTCTCCTGAATTTGGCTATACTAGGTGAAATTAAATCAACCGACCAAATTCATACTGAAGACTCGGTTAGTCATCAGGGACAAGGTTTAATGACCCTCCAGGTGAAATTCGAAAAAAAGTTTTTTTTGCCCCAATAGTGCCTACACTAGGAATTGAACTTAGTCCAAACAGTAAGGGGACAAAAAAATATTTTTCGAAATTGGCCAAAAGGATTACTGAACCTAGTTCTTGATCACTAGCCGAGTCTCAAGTATGAATTTAGTCGGTTGATTTAATTTCACCCTCTATACCGGGTGTAAAAGCAAAGGCAAGAATCTTTTAAGGGTGTGTTAGTATAATCGGTAAAGATATTATTTTAAATACTGGGATCTCTAAATAAAGTACCAGTACCTCACAATAAGACGATTTTCTTTACTCAAAATACACTAATCGCGTGGACACCCTCACTGGTCGCTGGCCACTCGGATGAGGGGTGCGGGTTGCGGGGTGCAATTAGGTGAGTGGGGAGGCCGGTGAGCTGCGTAGCCATAGCTTAGAGTAATGATGGAATTTTTGGTGAAAATTCAAGGTATATTTTTTTTTCTCGAAATGACATCAGAATCGTGTATACTTTCATACCCTAAAGGGATTCTTGACTTTGAATTTACACCCTGTAAAACAAAAGTCACCTTATATTTGCTGTCTTTCTGTCTGTCGCTATGTACCTATATGTATCTTCCGTTTTAACTCGAGAACTGCTCAACGAGTTTGGATGAGGTTTTGTTTATTTCTTTCGCAGTGACCCTAATCAACATACGAGTAAAGGCTATAAGAGATGTTTATTTATTTATTTGATCCACCAACATCTAGTTACGCCTGGCGACTCTAGCGATAAAGCTCACGGCCACTCTATCTTCTAGGAGTTTCGATGCTGAGTCGGCAAGCGGAAACTGATAAGGCCAGCTCCTGCCTGGTCATCCCAATGTTTCGTAGTAATAAGCATAGAATAATAAGTTAGTCTTAGATTTTCTGTCAGAGCAAATACACACTCTTAAACCAAAATTTATTCTTTTTAAAAACGTTTTCCCCGCTCCAGGAAAGTTGACTATCTAGTATGTACATAAATAGAGACATTGTTTGACAAATTATATGTTTAGGTTTAATGGATACAGGTTATTTGAAACATTATTGAATCGCAAAATTATCACGCTTATTAAAACAATGCAATACAAATATTTCCAACATTAAATATTTAAATGGACAATTACCAAAAATATATTTAAGAAAGATATTAATAGGTTTATAAAAAGATATAAATAAGGTGACTTTAATTTATGCAGCCAAATTCTTACTGAAGACTCGGTAAGAGTTTAGTAACAAGGTTCGATGACCCTATTTGTGAAATTCGTAAATTATTCTTTTCGTGTTCCTTACAAACGCAAGCCCAGCCCCGAGTCAATTACAATGGGACGTCAAGATTTTATTTTGCGAAACTAGCAAAAAACGGCCAAGTGCGAGTCGGGTCGGACTCGCGCCCGAAGGATTCCATACCATTATCTATAAAAACGGCAAAAAATCATGTCTGTTGTATGGGAGCCCCCTTTAATTTTTTTTATTCTGTTATTTATAGTATTTGCTGTTATAGCGGCCACAGAAATACATCATCTGTGAAAATTTCAACTGTCTAACTATCACGGTGCATGAGATGCAGCCTGGTGACGGACGGACGGACGGACGAACAGCGGAGTCTTAGTAATAGGGTCCCGTTGGTACCCTTCATTATTTACGGAACCCTAAAAAACAACAGAGCAAAAGAAGATTATGAGGCTATCAATAGGTTGATTTAAATGATTGATGTTGATAAAATAACGCCAAAGCTGAAAACGGGGCAGGTTTGAAGGAACGCGGGCGGAGCCTTAAAGGCTAGTTCAAAATAAAGCTAATAAAGTCTTTGCCGTAGACCTGTGTTGGGCGGTGCGTGGTAAGTACATCTAAGTAAGTAAGTACATCGACGAGCAAGCTCAAGCAGAAACCAGCCAGGTTAGAGAAAGCTATGCCACTTTCGATTGCCTAATTTGTAAGGACTCAACGGTACTCTATTAGTAACTGCACCGGCCACAATACATTGAATAGCCCCCTAAAGAAGTGTCTTTAGAGCACTGTTTATACCGTAATAGGTGAGAAAACCGCGGCGACGTTTCACAAAAAGTTAATTATTAACAACGTATCGTCACGACATGAATCTCCGAGGGAGTGTCAGAGGTATTCCCGAGTGTGGACTGTGACTTACATTTCACCGACGACGATTATAACGTCCGAGCGTGATGGGTGGTGAGCCCTATCGCCTTTCTTCGGTCACAGATACACGCTTTTTAGGGCATGCAGGTTTCCTCACGATGTTTTCCTTCATCGTTCAGCAAGTGTCAAATTCTATTCACATAAATTCCGAAAAACTCATTGGTGCATGCCCGACTGGGGATCGAACCTGGGTCTCAAGGTTGAGAGGCCAGTGTTCTATAGCCTGAGCTACTTATTATTAAAAGTTACTAATAATAAAGTAAACTAGAGCCAACGAGAGATGGCACTTATGACGTTTAAATGCCTACCAAGTTTCATAAAGTGTCACTAAAATAATTCTAATACTTCATTGTTTCTGGCAGCGAAAAGTGACGTACTACTCGTTTCGATCATCATTTTTCGATTTTATAAAGACAAGTTTTTAATTTTTTCAAAACTCAAGGCATCATGAGGAATGTTAGTGGCTGAATTGTAATCAATAAATAACGGGTTCTATTCTCCTTAATCGTACGGCTCCGTCTGTTTACAAACTATATCTTTTTATGATTAAAAAATTGTAAACCAGTTTTCTAGATTTTATGTCTGCTTTGTTAATTAAAGCAAATGCACATTTCCCATTTGTATTATTATTATGCATGTTGTATGACGTGTCAAATAAATCGATATCTCATTTACTCAAGTCGCTAGTCGCACTTGATTTTTATTTTTGCCGAAATTAAAATGCACCATCACTAAACGCAGCTGTCATAGGTGCCATCTGTCGTTGGCTCTTCTATAGTTAAAAAATCATGTCTGTTAATGTTAAGGGTGCTTCAAAAAACAAAAGTTTCCAATTGCAAAAAAAATATACCCATATCTTTTTATTTTTCAAATGAAACCAATTTTAGGGGTCGCTAACATCGATCAAAGTTTTCAGAATTCGCGCCTTATAAAGCAATGTCACTGCAACGCCATTTCAGTGCGTGTAGCCCAAAAAATCTACAGACAGGTTAAACAACACACTTCCCCTCATCCCCTGCCCCTACAGTCATCAATACATTAGGAAGCGTGTCTAAACCAAAGACATTGTATACAGAACAAGACTGTGCACTACGATACGAAAAACGAACCGAGCGAGAAGGGCGCAAGCACTCGTTGGTCCCTTTCTAACACGTTAGATACTCAACAACACTATATAAGTAGATTGTATAATAATATACACTGGCAACTTGCCAGACAAGGATACACGAGTAGCGACAGCCCGGCTCGTTTTTCGCTTGAAAATGGTATCTTAATAATTACAACCTTATTTCTAAGGAAAAAAGTATAGTTTAGTTGAGCAAAAATTGGAGAGTGCACAGTCTTGTTATTATACAATGTCTTTGCTCTAAACGTGCTAGTTGTGCAAATAGTCATCGAGTAATCACGTACTTTTCGCTCAAAGACTGAATTTACGATATACTCGCGAGTGATAATAGCGCCAACCAGAAAAACGGTAGCCATAACATAGAAAACGACAGATTTGTGGCTTATTGGACAGCAGTATTCGAAACATTGTTGTCATGGGGCTTGTGTGATAAAATAAAATCTATGTGTTTTGATACCACAGCATCACAAACTGACCGGATTAATGGAGCTTGTACGTGCGTTACTAGAGCAGAAGTTAGAGAAAAGTTTGTTATGGTTTGCATGCAGACATCAAATTTTGGAGATAATGCTTGAAGGTGTGGTGGTTTCAGAACTTTTAGCACTTGGGCCAGAAATAAAAATTTTCTAGCGACTCCAAAAGCTTTGTCCTAAAATAAAACAAAAGTACTTCCAGGCAGTTGATTCTGACTCTGGGACCCTATAGCAAATTCAAGACTGAAATTGAAACAATGACTTCTTTTGCTACACATCAGTTGAAGCTGATTCAACGACGGGACGAGTACAAGGAATTACTAAACCTTTATTATCAAATTTTTGGGAGGAACACCGGAAAAAGGCGACTTTCAGAGCACCTGCTAGTCTCCACCGTGCAAGATGACCAAAGCAATATATGCTTTAAAGATGTATTTATTCAGAGAAAAGCTAAAACTGGCATTACAGAAGTTTTTATTTTTCACAGTCCGGATTTACGCGAAGTCCTGGTATCAAGCTCCTTGCGCATGGTCGCCGCCAAAAAAATATTTTGAAGGCCTTGGCGGCGTACGAAAAGATAAATTAAGCACTAGCAAAAGTTGCACCGAAAAATATTATGCGAAATTTTTGGTATTTGCCTGAAGAGCTTGTGGCATTTGCATATTTTGATTATGAAGTTAGCATGGAAACCAAATAAAAGATTGTAACTGCTCTCGAAACACAAGGTTCGGAAGATTCTGCGAAGCGAGTGGCCCTTGACCATGATAATGGTTAAAAATATAGAAGATTTTGTATCGAATCATAATCTGACTCTTTTTTGAAGAATGACATAACAAATGTGAGGCCCTTTTACATTCAATGATAGTTGTCATAGCGAAGAGGGAAGTAGCTCTCATGCATGAATACAATCGTCTCCAGACCACCAATGAAGAGCAGAAGCGGTACTTTTGGCGGATGAAGACTATCTACGAAGAGCCCCTGACCCAAAAAAATCCACTCTGACGTTATCTTGAAAACGCATATCGTTTGAAATTGTGTTCATTCATGTAAATAATTAAATAAATGTAGTTGATTGACTTTTTGTCTTTGAATTATGATATACCTATACCTAATATATATGAATAAAACTTAATTAATTATTGTGAGATATATTTCGGGCCATTCGGGCCCGGTATCAGTCACACATAATATATCTCACAATAATTAATTTTAATGTGTTTTCTAAGTTTTATTCATATATTTAACATAATTCATGTTAATAATTAGTTTTTTTTCCATTATGAGTTTAATAAATACGCATTATCGTTTGAAATTATGTTAATTCATGTTAATAATTGGCGTTTTTTATTATGAGTTGAATAGTTTAATTTCTGCCGCCTCTATTTTTTTGTATAACCCTATACTTTCGTGGCTAGTAGCGATCCCTAAAACCACTTCAAAAATTCTGAAAAATACTTTATAGGTGAAATTTTTTCACCAGGAACTAAGTTCAGTAATCCTTTAGGCCAAATTCGAAAATATTTTTTTTTGCTCCCTTACTGGTTGGACTAGATTAAGTAGAGTTCCTAGCCTAGGCAGTAAGAAAGCAAAAAAAAATTTTTTTCCAATTTCACCAAAAGAGTTCTTGAAGCTTGTTTCTGATCACTATCCGAGTCTCCAGTATGAATTTGTTCGGTTAATTTAATTGCACCTTGTATACTTTTGGAAGCAAATGAAGGGGTGCCCCACCAAAATTTAGAAAAAAAAAATTGTTCATACAATTTTGAAGCATCCTGTCATAATAAAAACTCTAATCATGATGATTGAGTTTTTATTATTATTAGTATTGTTTTGAACTAAAAATTTTTTTTAAAATTTTTGTTTTCTATCTGTGTGTATCGTCGTCTTAGAGTGAAAACCTCGTAAGGGCCGTATGATGAATTGTAAAGGAGGCACAAAAAACTGCCTCTTTCTCACCAAACTGAGCGGTACGAATCAATATGAGGTTTTCCAACATATCAATAGATGGCGCTACGTGTCACAGAAATGCATCACAATCAAAGGGAAATGATGCAATACTAGGTTATCATTCTAATGAAATAATAAACTATTTTCGTATAATTTGGTCATCCGAGGTTTTCACTCTAAGGCGACGGTATGTATGTACCGTTTTAACTCGAGAACAACTCAACGGATTTCGATGCGTTTTTTAATTGTCATCGTAGTGACCATTTAACACGGGACTAGGCAGGCGCACTTATCCCCCTCTGCTGAAGTACATGAACAATTTGTTCATGTAAGTTTGCTTGTGTGCGCGTTTTGTGTTTGTGTTGCAGCTTTTGATTTAGTGTGACACATACATTTTTCACAGGAGTGTGCGTGAATGAGTAAATGTGTGGTGTGCGTGTTTACCTCCCCTCCCGTGAAAAACGGCAGAATAATTTTAGTACTAAGAGTCGCGCTTTGCCAGGTCCCGTGTTAAATGGTCTAAGATTGATACGGTCACTCTAAGATGTTGCTAGGTTAGCTAAATATGTAATAACTTAAGACAGATGGTCCCTTAAGTAGGGACTGAATAAATTAACCGACTTGGATTTTCATGAATTTCACAATTTTTTACGGTAGAAGAACTAAGTTGCGAGACTTGTTTTTTTTACAAGTTTTGTTTTTGATGGCATATATTTTTACAATCAGCTCTTTAATTATCTACAATTTGATACCCATATTGTATTTTTGAACAATTTCAAATTTTTGTTTTTTTTTTGTACCGTATTATGTAGGCGAGTAATTGCTATTTTTGTGGAAAATTTCAAGTCTTTGTCTTTAACGGTGCTAAAGTTATGAGGCTGTGACATACGGACAGACGGATAAGGGAGTCTCACCATAAAGGTTCCTTTTTACCTTTTAGGTACTACGGAGCCCTAAAAATGCACGCTCTCCAAAGGGGAAAATGAACTAAGCGTCTCCATATTCGATAAGTATGCGAAATCCTGTCATACAATAACGACGGGAACCCAGTGCGAGGACGGAAGCGTTCTTCATCTACTGCTTGGTTGTCCAACCCTGCTGGACAGTGAGCGGACTCTTTCCCAGCCACCTCCACCTATAGAATCCATCTGCAAAGATGTACCGGTGCGATCTAAATGCAATCAGCTAACTGAGACCGGCAGCGACGGTCGGCGCGTGCACACAAACGAACCACTCACGCACGCGAGCCGCGACTTGCGCAACCGCAACAATAAATCAATTTTTGAACTTTAAAAATTTACATAATCATTTAAAAATTTTAATAAAAAGAAAAGGGTGAAGAGTGATGAAAAGACTGTGATAAGTTTCGGAGCTGTGTATAAAAAGGTAATTATATGTATTTTTGTAAATTCGTTTTACAGGAACACGTTGAATGGAATTTCAGTTTATTGCCGGTTATAACAGTTCATTTCAATAAATTCTATAAAATGTAAATAAACCCCGAGATTTTATAGTGATATTTATATTGGTGAAAAAGAATTACGTATGTATGGTTTAATTTTATTGAAATAACTTATGGTGAGTTTTTGTAATACATCAACGATCTATTTATTTTAACTTACATCCATACATACTACTTTTATTTATTCCAGTAAGTACCATAATATTCGCTTTACAAAATTGATGTCAACTTTACTGATGATCATAACTATTTCATATTATTATATTAAATGACTGGTGATAAATAATAAATAATGAAGCGGCGGCAGCTCAGTCGTTAGGATACAACTCGTGATCTTGAAATCCGGGTTCAATTCTTGCCGGTCAAACATGCACCAATGAGTTTTTAGGTTCTAATAGCCATCCATCCATCTAATAAAACCATATATTCCACTGATTATACTGAACCGCTTCTGTGGCCGAGTGGTAGAACGCTCGCCTGCTAACTCAAAGGTCCTGGGTGCAATCCCCGCGGTGCACATCAATTTGTATTCGGTCTCGTTCTTCGGAAGGCACGTTAAGCTGTTGGTCCATTTGTGCCTGAATAGGCGATAGGGCCGTATTAATTGTCTGTGAAAACCGGGTGTACCAAGTGTGAACTGTATTTCACGTTAATATAGGTGACGATGGATAAACATGGCTTGTCTGATTAGTTGGGAACTTTAGGTGGACTGGACCTTCTCCATCTATACTCTGGATAGCTGCTATCAGATCCCGAGTACGAATTTGCTATCGACTCGACATCGATTCGATAAACATTAACTCTTATTTTTTGGAATTTATCGATTTTGTCTGTCTTTACCGAATCGATGCTTCTTACACACCTGACTGAGCCGAAGGCTTCGGAGTAATCTTGTTTGTATGGAAATATTGTTTTGGGCTAGATTTTGTGCCGCTGAGTGTCTAAGCACGCAAAAATTATATTGTCTTAACCCACAAAAGTTACAGTGGGTATTCAACATTTTCTAATTTCGAAGCTGATTTTGTTTGTTTAAATATATAGTTTTGTTTTCTTGGGAAAGTTGTGATTTCTGATAGGTAGTTAAGTGGTCAAATTTGGCTTGTCTATTAAAAGTCGCAGCATTTGTTTTATTGATATGTTTAGGAGACGCATGCGCATAAATAAAATGAATTTAAGGAGCCATTCACAGGCTTATGTCCAGCAGTATAATGCTAATGAATATAATGTTTGTATTTTGATGACAAAACCGAAATATTTATAATTTGGGCCGAGATATTTATACTAAATAAGAATTTATTATTTACATTTCAACGTAATTCATCATTAGTATAAATCAAGTACACAAACAACAACGAGTGGCCGTACATAATCTACACAAGCAATCTGCCCAACATTCAGGACGAGGCCATACCATTAGGTAAATACACACATACATACAAACATACATACATCAAGGTATGTAACTTTTAATGAAACAACCATGTTCAAACAACTTTCACATAGAAACATTTCCTGTCACATTTTGATGGAACAAATTCCTTTTTAAGTCCAAAATGTCACAGAGAAAATTTGCTGCACCGAAAAAAATGCAAAGTGAAGGCTGTTTTTTCAGTTCAAAGCAGTAGTCCGTTAAAAGCAATAAAGTAAAAATAACAATAATTACTGTTGTAAACATATAAAACCATTATTTAAAACAAAACATTAGGTTTTTTCAAAACAAAGATTGAAACGTAGCACTTCATTATATCACTGGGCGGCTATTCTGGCATTATTGCGCATTCGCAATATCAGTCATTAGATATTTGTTTAAAGTTTGATAAATTCCATGCGATGGAAATGAGATTGACTAAACCAAAGTTTGTTGATTTTGATTTTTTTGATTGAAAACTTATAGTAAGCATTCCTCATCACTCTAATAATTTCCATCGCATGGCTTTGTTCAAACTTTAAACAAATATTTAATGACTGATATTGTGAATGCGAAATAATGCCGGAATAGCCGTCCTGGGCTTTTCTTCAAAACTTCTTTTTGCCCTAAAAATATTGACACGTCAGGTTCCTTTGTGACATCACAACATATATTTGCATGAAAAGTACAAATATCTTCTATATTGTTTACTGTACAATATATAGTTATGATTTTAGCCGATGACAAGTCTGGGTAGGTGACAAAGTGTTTGTACTTCGTTGTGATGCCTTTTGTATAAGTCAAACAAAAATACATGATTATTGGTACTTTGGTATAGTAAATAGCAAATGTCTAGACCCTTTAGCCCAACCTAATAAATACAGTAGGAGTATCCTACATCATGATACACAAGGTACAGTCGTATGTGGAACCCATGCAGGTTTCTTTTATAAATGGTGTAGATTTCCGACGCTGAGATACAATAGTTAATTCTCCATACTGTTCAAAAACTGTCCGGGTTATTTAAGCACTTTCGTGCCACATTTAGAACCTAACAAACATCAATAAGTTTAAGTTACTCGAATACGATAGTTTTATAGTCGCTGGAATTAAGTTATTCAGAAAAATCACGTAAATGAGGTAAACATTTCTCTATAGCTGTCAGAAAATACCTGGACGTGATTGTATTTTTGTATGTTATGGGCATATGGGGCATACACCAACACAAACATAATTCATCACAAAGTTCGTGTGACTAAAACAGTTATCCAGTTATCTGACTTTTCTCTGCTATGAACTCCTGGTGGCTTTTAATTACCCTTATTATATGAACAATATTAACTACTTAATTTTTATATTAAGGTGACATAAATTTACGCAGTCAAATTCATACTGGAGGCTTGGTAAGTGATCAGCTGATCAGTATCACGGATCGATGACACTTTTTGCTAATTTCGCAAAATTAAATGGTCACGTCCAATAGCAATTCACTCGGGGTTGGGCTTGCGTTTGAAGGGAAGACAAAAAAAAACAATTTATGAATTTCACAATAAGGATCATTGAACCTTGATACTGAGTACCGAGTCTTCAGTATGGATTTGGCTGCATTAATAAATGTCTCCTTTATATGGTCAACACCAAAATGTTCTATAGAACTTATTGACAGTGATGTGGTCTGGGTATTATGGAGAGGATTAGTGAAAGAAATATGTTTAATGTGCACGAGTGAAGGTAAAGCTCGACTAGCTCCTAGATTATGAATTTAACATAGGTCGTTGTATTTTACTTCTAAAGGGTTCGTGGTTTAGATTCATACCGATATTGAAATGCCTACTCACGATTTTAATAGTCATATATCGCCTGACTAGTTTCACTGTATTTGACACTCAGTGTCAAACGGGGAACCACCCGCCTCCGTGTAACCATGTTTGCCTCTGAAGAAATGGTACGAATACAGTGATACTCGCAAATCCTCCCGAAGTTATTCGGGAGAGAGTAATTGAACAGATCTCAGGCAAAACCAGGCGGCCCACCATTGCCTGGGACCGATGGATGGCGGTATATCCATCCCCAATTGCCGGGCCTTATATGTATAAAACAGACTGGTGACGGGCAGCGGCGTCACTGGTGCAAGGGCTTCGGCACCGCGCTCACCAACCCGCCTGCTGAGTATGGGCATTTCTTCCAGAAGGACCGCCAAGAGTGGCGAAATCCTGGAAAGGCCTATGTCCAGCAGTGGACGAAACCGGCTGATGGATGGATGGACAGTGATACTAGTCAGGCGAAATCTGACTATTAAAATCGTGAGTAGCCGTTTCAATATCAGTATAGATTATGCACCTTTGATTCGGTTACAAACTGGTTACCAAACATCAAAAACATAGATATACTATCGAATTCCGATTATCTAAGAATACGTTTGTACTTCCAGTTGGCTACCAATATAATTACATAATAGGCCCACTGGACGCTCTAGATTCCAGTCTAGAGCCTAGATGTACGTATGCCGATGAAATTGGCGACATACTAAAGGGCCAAGTCGAAAGCATCTGGAATAAAAGAGCTTGTATGACTTGACTGATGGATGTGGAAGAAGCGGAAGAGGTGTGTCAGGAGCGTAACAGATCGAGGTCTGTTGCTCTGCCTACCCCTCTGGAAGACAGGCGTTAGTTATACGTATAGGTATAATTTATAGTAACTAAAGTTATCTTAGTCCGCCACTATACCCCATGAGTTTTGCTTACTATACACGTTAACGTCTGCGTAAAATATTTATATCAGAAATTGTGCAGCGCCCCTAGCGGCTTACTACAGGAACCAGCATTTCTCATACTAAATATTTTACGCAGACGGTAACGGGAATGGTAAGCAAAACTCATGGTAGGCCTACACTATATGCTTTATCAATAATTTTTAACATGAGTAAGTGAAACAGGTGCATGATTACAGTTTTTCAGTGTAGAATGTTCTTTGTATTTAAATTGCGGATGCGGATATGTTCTTCTTGAATCGAAACCAATAATTTAATACGTGATTGATAGCCTACACGAAGACGACTATTAAACATTATATAAACATTTTAAATTTTTTTCTTACCTCTCTTCACAAAAATACACACAAACACACCCACTCCACAAACAAAACAATAAATCTCACGGGTTTCACTCTTTTCTTCTGGTGTTCTTAATTAAATTTAATATTATTAATTTGTATGAATTTTATAATTTGTAATTTTCAACTTGAGTAGTATATTTTTTATAATAAATAGTATATTTATTTTGTCTAGTTTCGTTATTGGCATAGCCAAATTTTTATAATTTTTTAAAAATCTTACATGTATGTATGTAATGTGACTTTCATTTATGTAGCAAAATTTAGACTTCAGACTCAGTAAGTGGTCAGGACCAAGGTTCAATGACCTCTCTTTACTTTTTCAAGAACATCCTTGACTCAATTAGTATAGGAAGTCTACATTTTATCTTGCGTATTAATGGACAGGGTCGATTCTCCAGTATGAAGTTGACTTTTAAAACGAAAGGCACCTTTTTAAGGGGTATCAAGATATTTCAGAGTGTACTGTTAATAGAACAATTCTACATACAACTGTATGTATACATTTTATAGTACGAATAGAGGGTGAGCTTCTATTCATTTATTTATATTTATTACAATTAAAGCGTACCGAGTCTCCAGTATAAATTATTTATTATTATTATTTATTTTATTATTATATAAATGAAAGTCACCTTTATAACATGCCGATTAAAACTGTTTGAATGAAGTCTCTATCAATATCGAAGTTGTTTACAATTACAATACAAAGAAAACAAGGTTTGATCTACCAACACTATTACAAAATCTTTGTTTAGATTTGATTTGGTAACTCATTGCAGAGTCGCGGCGATGAGCAATAGTCAACATTTGGATACCAAATCAGTCTGTTCCTATCCAACTCCATCTATCTATATCTATACTAATCTATACTAATCTATACCTTAGTAAAAAAGTCGTGTTTGTACGTTGAGTATGTTTGCGAAACTTTAAATAAAATTGGTAATTAGTATTGTACCGAGGCCAAAACCACATTTTTATAATTTTCGTCTGTCTGTCTGTATGTTTCGTTTTAACTCATCTTGCATCAAACAGAACTGAACCCTATGACGTTTTCTTTTAGTTTATATTTACACGCTCTGAGCTTTGGCTGTTACGTACGACCTCCCGAGAAACCCGCGCTCACGTAAAACCGAGTTTTTATTAAATAACTTTTGAAGCATAGTTACGATTATAAAATCCCGTGTGGGCCCTTATTTATGTAAATTTGGTATTATTTACCTAATTTTTGGCTTTGTAGTTTGCACCTCAATTAGTACACATATAAAATCCGCCAAATTTAGAGGTAACTACACTACAGGATTTTTTTCTATCGAGTCAGTTTTATCCTTTTACGTTCTAGACGTCAGGGGGCTCTTGGAATTATAATGCCCTACCCATACATATTTCTTTTTAGAATTTTATGCCTAATTTGGTAGTCAGAAATTCAAATTTACAAATGTAATTTTGGGTATGCGCCCTCCGGATTTGGATGTTGTTTTTCTTTTATTATCGTAGTGGCTTTGGTCAACATATCAACATATAGGCTGTAAGGGGGGTTAATAAAAATAAATGTTTGAGCTGCTTATAATACATTTGAGTTTTCTTTTCTGTTAAGGAAAGCGATTAGGAACGTCCCTAAAAAGGCAGAGCAGCGCTTGATTTGTGTTTGTAAGTGAAAGTATGGCCATGGATTCTACTACAAAATGCACTTGTGTTTACTATCAAAGCTTCACCTTGGGCCTACTTAAGTTTTAAAAGCATTCAAACTTATGTTTTGTTTAAATATAAACTTTATGCGGTGGTATCAGAAACTACGGTGGTAAATTGTACAACTGATGTTGACTACTTAGTATGTCGTGAGGAAGGACTCTTTACGTTTTCATCTTGGATATTATCGCAATGCTCCCATTTCGAGCTACACAGAAAAATGTGGTATCCCGAGTCTTATAGTCTATATATTGACCAGGGTCACTACAATGATAATAAAGGAAACCGCATCTAAATCTATTGAGTGGTTCTTGAGATAAAACGGAACATACACACTAACACAAAAATTTTAAAAAAAAGGTTGATCACCCTCCACTAATAAATCCAAACAATTTAAATTTTTGAAAAAATATTGCTTTTACAGACACGATTCTTACCTCTTTATTATTAGTATAGAAGATGACGGAAGCAAAACATATAGTTTATTTAAAACAAAACTTTAGGTTCGCAGTTGCAAACAAGCAAAAAAAAGACCAAGTGCGAGTCGGACTCTCCCACCAAGGGTTCCGTTAAAGACTATATTTTTTAAAATTTAACTACAAATGTATGGTTTTCAGATTTTTCCCTATACTTGTAGTATAAGGCGGTATTACTTGCCAAATTTCATAGTTCTAGGTCAACGGAAAATACATTAAAAATTTTGATTCCCTTGAGAGTGTCAAAATAGACGTTTTTTGCGGCATAAACGGCCGTATCTTTTTCTTACGTTAACTTAGAAGTTTGATTTTTAAAGCTTCAAGCGACTGTAAACTTGAGTATATGGTTTTAATTTCAACTCGATACCTTTACGCGTTCCCGAGATGGTCTTAACAGACAGACGGACAGACGGACAACAGAGTGATCCTATAAGGGCTCATTTTTTTCCTCTTGATATACGGAATCCTAAAAATGAACATGAGTTGCAATTTACAAAAAAAAATTGTCACGAGTAATAACAATTTATAAACAAAATACTGGAGGAAATGTGATTCATTCCACCCCGGTCAATCGTTTTATAATGGTGCGAAATTTTAACGAAATCTTTTTGTTTTGTAAATTATACAAAAAAGTACAAAGTCACGCTTGGCACATAAAAAAATTGCACACTTGCTAACTATGTACATACGCATAATTTGGCAGGTACTTATTTAGCGATGTCTGTAAAAACGTGTGAACTTAAAATAGGTAAGTACTCTTAAGTATGGTGGACCATAAAAGCCATACAGAAACAAATTTATTTAATATTTTATTAATTGGGTAAGACACGTCCAGGTTTAATTTTCTTCTGTGTTTCATATACCGCAATCATATAACATTAACTTATACCAAATGTTAATTGATGACATGACAATAAAATAACAACAACATTCGCTCGATCGTTCGTCAATTCTTGAAATAAAAAACGTAACTATAGTTTATTCATTAACAGTTAAAATTTTCTTTGTTTTAATTATTTCAAAAATGTTTTTAAAATATATTGGACAGAATACTATATTAAATGGTTAATTTCAAATAAATCTAAACCTCTAAATACATCTATTTATGTATATACTAATAATAAAGCAGTAAAAAATTCGCGAATTTTAAAATGAACATTAAATGGATTATCGGTATTGAGGCCGAACAACAATTTTTAGATTTTTTTCTCTCTGTCTGTTTGTCTGTCTGTATTTATGTTCCATTTTATCTCGAGAACCGATCAAAGGA
This sequence comes from Ypsolopha scabrella, assembly GCA_910592155.1. Lineage (NCBI taxonomy): Eukaryota > Metazoa > Arthropoda > Insecta > Lepidoptera > Ypsolophidae > Ypsolopha > Ypsolopha scabrella. Next base: position 6,307,746 of record OU342968.1, on the reverse strand, counting down.
TTAGGATGCGGTTTTTTTATTATGATCGTAGTGACTCTGGTGTTCATAAAATAACGCAAAAGCCGAAAACGGGGTAAATATTGAATAAGCGCGTGCGGAGCCGCGGCCAAAGCTAGTTTAAAGTACAAATCCTCTCTGTATGTCGACTGACAAAACATATTTGCAAATAAAACTTACCTTTATTGAAACTCGTTTGTCTTGTTAACATAACAAAACCCAAATTGATGATGTGTGAAAAATTACAATTAGCAGGTAAAAGTAAACTGGGGAAACTCCTATAGGCAATCGATGTAGCTAATACTTTAGGCGACTAGCCCAGTCAAATTGGCGGGAAAATCGGCAATGGAACCAAGCTGCGTGAGTGACTCGGACGAAAGGGAATATTTAACAGGGAATATTTACCAACACACCACTAGTTCACAATACCCTAGAGCCCTACATGGGGTGCTGGGGTACCCCAGGACTGTTTAACTTTTGATTTATACTGTTTGTGCTACACCCATCGATTTGAGCGTCCGTGTATTTTAGTTTAGTGCCACCCGCTACTGAATTACCAGGCTTGCGGTGACAGTTGTGGTGAGTGTACGTATCTTCGAATGACGTGGGGTACCTCAGCACCCCAGTGTAGTAATACCACTTTTACAACTACAACTTTTTCTATGAGCCAATCCAGATAGCGGCAAAAAATATCCCCTGTTCCATTTAAAGCATACCTTTGACTTTTTTTGCGACTTCAGTTTTTTTTTGCATTTTTGTAAGTATAAACGAGTATTATCACCAGTTTATCACTCTTATATCAAATAAACCTTCTTATATACTATTTTATGTTTACAAAGACAAGGCTTATTATGTTTGATCAATTCGTATCATTGTATTGGTTAATGTAAGAATATGTTTACATTCTTTCTTTGAAACAATGGCAGGCAATACAAGCCTTTCCAATACATTGTCATCACAGCAAAGTTAATTATCTAGGAAATGTAACTGCAATTTTTATGTTGCCCTATTTTTAGAAAAGTTTCAGAAGTTTATTCTAGAAGTGATTGTTAGAAAATAAAAACCTTTTTGTATAAAATTTTTGCTTTAAAATAGACCAAATTGTTATTAAAAAACAACAATTTCACGATCTCCTTGACACATAAAAAGGCGTTAAAAATTACTATTTTACAATTAATAAAATTATAGCTACATATTTAAAAAACGGTCGTTTTGTGAGTGTTATTTTATAGCAATCATCTATTCGTGACAAGGACACGATTTATTTTGAACTATGAGGAGAAGTGAATGGCAGAGTTCTAAAAATAAAATATCTGTATAAGATTTTAGGTTAGAACGGTGACTATAATCTATGTTAGGAGTTAGGAGTATGGGACTAACCGTTTGTACACTCGTATTTTCCCGAAATTTGGGCAAAGTTCCATCTGCCATGGTCATGGTGTTTTTAAATATTTATTGAGTACCATCATGGTATAATGGTACCATTCTCTCCAAAATCGGCACTTTTGAAGTTGTTTACCTGCTTATCAGAATAAGCCACTAGTTTTATTTTGTATATAAAATTTGGAACCTTTTTCTAGTTCTGTACCTAGTACAGAAACGCGATTGCAGAAATTTCGCTCGTCAGATATGATAATTGAAATTTGGTCTTCATCGACACTTTTAGGGTTCCGCGCCCAAAGAGCAAAACGGAGCTAAGTATAATAATGTCGCTCTGCTGTATTTCCGTCTGTCTGTCCGTATGTCACGGGTCTATAGCTTGCAGACGGAACGAGGTACAGATCTGAAATTTGGATATGTTATGTAAAATGTTCACCCAAAACCGGATATTGAATATAACATTTTCTGCCGGAAGTACGTTTCTTCCAGAGCACTGTCAACTATATGGTCTTTAGGCCTTATAATGATGGTTAGCTGACGTCATCTTCTTCTGTTTGATGATGCATTGTTATATAGCGACATTTTTTCCTGCAATTATTTCACGAAAAAGATTGTTTGTTTCCTGTGTTAGTTCACATGGTTCAACTTTGTTTGTTTTTTTTTCACTATAATTTTTTCTAACTTTGTCAACATGCATTGGAACAAAACGATCAGTTAAACTCGTATACCTACAAGGTGTTAATTTCATAACTATTTTCCTTCAAACAGGATGTTTTTTGTAATGCGGGAAACAGACAGATATCGGGTGGAATTATCAGGGTTCTCATTTTGAGTAATGCGGCAAACAGATAGTCACACGGAGGGAACTATCAAGGTCCCCATTTTGAATAATGCGGGAAACAGATAGGCACAAGGGTGGAACTATCAAAATTTCCATTTTGAGTAATGTACCTATAGAAAACAGATAAGAGGGTGGAACTAGCAAGGTTACCATTTTAAGTAATGCGGCAAATAGATACACATATCTTTATGGGTAATGTAAAGAATGTAATGAAAAGTCCAGATTATGATACTTAAATATTACTTGATATTAAACACATACAAAACAGAAAAAGGCAAAAAAATATTTAAAAATGCTATTATAAAATTCAAATTAATATGATTATTTAAACAACTCATTATAACTATAAAACGACTTGTTGACTAGTCAAAATTGTAATTTTATTTTGAAGATAGACACAGGGCATTAGGCACAAGGGTGGAACCATCAAGGTCTTCATTTTGAGTAATGTGGGAAACAGATAGGCACAAAGGTGGAACTATTAAGATTTCCATTTTGAGTAATGTAGCAAACAGATAGGCACAAGGGTGGAACTATCATGGTTCCCATTTTGAGTAATGCGACAAATATGTACATAAGCACAAGGCTGGAACTATCAAGGTTCCCATTTTTTCAAATATTTGTGAGGTGTCTCTATATGAAGCCACATAGTTTACCGATCAAATAATTATTGAAAAATATCTTTACATTCACTTACAAATTTTGAAAACCTACAGTGAATTTAAATGGCAATTTTTTTCTCGCAGTTATGTTTCTCTATGAGAGATCAGTATATTATGTGGTTTTATTTAAAGATACTTGTCTGCTCAGATGCGGTATAGAAGGATTGTCACTTAAAAATGTTCAGAATACATACTACGAGTACTGGATTCTAGACTAGGGTTTCCTATCCGGCTCGGTCTGACCTTGACTCGGGACCCGGAAATATCAGCCTGAGCTCACTGCCATGACTCTACAGTCCTCACTTTTTGTCCGCGAAGCGACTGATGATCATTTTGCATTGTCAATTTGTGCGGCCTCATCATACCGCGAATTTCATTTGCCAACACGTGATTTTTTTTGGTCTTCAAATGAAAACTTGTTAAAAAAGTACATATAAGAAATAGTGAAATAAGAAAATAATCTTGCTTGCTTGTGGTTTTCCTTATGTAATTATAAAACGCACAAAAACATGTCTGTTAATTTAATCATGTTTTCTTGAGAAAATACTGTTTTTTTTAGGGTTCCGTACCAAATAATTAAAAACCGAATCCCTTATAGGATCACTTTGTTGTCCGTCTATCCATCTGTCAAGAGTCAAGACTCTTTTCTCGGGCCCCGTTAGAGATATCAAGGTAAAACTAATAACAACGCGTTCTACGGCTCTATCTAAATTGTGTTGTAAAAAATCAGGCTTCTAACTTAACACGAAAAAAGTTTATGCCTTATACATAGTCGTATAAACCTCAATGGGTAACAAGTTCATACAAATTGGCTCACCATTTTAAAACCTATAGGGTACTTCCAGTTGACTAAGAAACTTGAAATATGTATGTCTCGAAAAAATTCTAAAAGTTAACTATATTATTAACTAATAATTAAATAGGCGTATGGGGCTCTGAGGCCAGGGCATTCCTAAAGGCACTCGGAAGAAAAATAAAAGACAGGTGCCAAGACCACCGCTCCATGTCGTACTTGGCGCGGCGGATTTCCCTAGCCATCCAACGCGGGAACGCGGCAAGCGTAATGGGGACCTTTGCGCCGGATACGATGAGGGGCGGACTTTTTGATAGTTAGGGTTTTATTTCTAAGTTAATTTTATTTTTATAGCATAGGTTTAGATATTTTATTTTAAGGTTTAGGTTCTTCTTTTTCTTTTAAGATTTTTAGTATATTAACTATTGTTATTTAAATTGAATAGACAAATAATAATTAATAAACTTAATTAGAACCTTTGGATGTTGGCAGTTTAATAGATCGATCAAGTTGGTCCATATAACTGCTTCTGGAATAACGTTGTGTTTTAAAGGTATATACGGGACCCTCCAGGGTACATCCTACTCACACTTGACCCATTTTTTTTAACAATGGACTTGCTCGGCTATACCGGTCCTGGTGGAAAGGGTTGAAGAGACCAAGGATGAAGGGCGATCGCTAAAAAAGTGGGAGAATGAAAGCAAGCAAAGCGTTAAGGCAATTTCGTTTGTTGTTGTTGTTTTTGGCTATATCACCGAAAGTAATTGTAATATATGTCTATTCAAATATAATATTGTAGAATAATATTAAGAATAATATAAAAAATATAACTCTAACTATCAAAAAATATAACAAGGGGTAGGCGTACAATTGTGGTCACAAAATTCAACCGTTTTTTTTCATTATTCTTTGTTTTGTTGCTCATATTTCTAGCTTTCCAACGACAACCATATTACTATTATTATAATAAAAACTACACATAAATGTTTTTCTTATAAGAGCCGGCAGAGGTGTGTCGATCGACAAGGTTAAGGCAAGGTTTCCCGAACTTTCTCAGATAAAATTCTTTTGTGTTTTATTTGGAAATAAGTACAAAGAATTTTAGTTTAGAAAAAAAAATACATACTTCACTCTTTGATATTAATGTTTAGGTCATTTGATTAATTGCATTTTCATGCACCCAATAAAATCGCAAAGGTAGGCCTATACTATAATTTCATTTGAGTTATATTAGATGTCAGGCAATAAAACCTGTACCAAAATAAACGTCGTAAGAAATGTGATACAAAACGGTAAAACGTTATTAAAAACCCAACCCTATAATCCCAAAATAATAAATAAACACCTCGAAATCGCGAATACAAAGAAATAGATAAAAATAATATCCTTTAGATTGGTCAGTCTGCGTAGAAATGATTGGCTAACTTTTCTTCCTGCGTATTTTGGTTATCAAGTTATAATTAAAACTACAAACATATTAAAACTATAATTATGCAGCTCTCTTTGATAATAGAGCGGAATGGAATACAATCTTAAATATTTTTGAAAAAACCTTTTACACCAGTTGAAAATGAACCCCCTAGCTATAACAAAGGAAACTGTTCTATGTTCGAAATAACAAATACATGTTTTGTTACTTTTGTCACTATTCATAATGAAGAAAAAGTTATCGACCGTCAAAAGAAGCACTAATACTCCGGTGATAGAGACGACACTCTACGAAGCCGAAGCTACATAGCTTTATGTGCATTATTTACCGCCGGGAATGTTTGTACAGACAGTCACATATTGTCGCGTCGTTGTGTAGGTTGGCCATTAATAAAAAATTGGGAAGCAAAAAATAAAAATGAAATTAAAAATGTTATTTTTACGGTTTTGTGTTCTATTAGTGATTCTGATTTATAGATTTATTCATTTTCAACCTGTATAAAAACAGCATTCAAATCCACTGAGTTGAAAAGTACACACATCATACAGATAGAACGTTACACAAACAGGTCAACGTTGCATTGTAAACATAACGATTAAGAACGCATTTTCAGCAAGAGTTAAATGTTGAATAATTCGCTGTTTTTCCGCAAATTTTCATCACATTTTCTGAGAAATATATTGTACTAGCTTTTACCCGCGGCTCCGCCCGCGTGTTATTCGGTTTAACGACATGCTTTTTTCCGGGATAAAAAGTAGCCTATATGTTAAATTAGGGTATAAGTTATATCCATTCTAAATTTCATCCAAATCCGTCCAGCCGTTTCAGCGTGAAAGAGTAACAAACATACACATACACACACACAAACTTTCGCATTTATAATATTAGTGTGAAGTGTGATTTTGTCTAATGTTTTGAGTACACTTACAGGATACATTACGCTTTTATATATAGAACTGGGGGGAAATTTTCGCAAACAACTTTCTTTATACCTACAATAAATAGTAGATTGTTATACGAGTGCATAAAACCAGCCATATTAGCGAGATATTTAGCTGCCTGAGCCTTGGCGAAGTTCAACACTCTGCTTTTCACTTCGATTGCGAGGAAATGAAACTGTGATATTAAAGTCGATTCTGAAGGCTTTTATTTTAGTTTTAGTGCTTGCAAAACTTTAATTTTTCCAAAGTAATATAGCTTCTGTTGTTGATACTGAAGAACTATTTTGGAATGAAGAAAATTTTGTTTTGACAGCACTAAAACCAAAATTCAAGCCTTCAGAATCGGCTTTACTGTTAGCATTTTATATCATATTTGATTAATATATCCTTCTGAGCATCGTCTGAAGAGCCCGTGTTCATCGCTGTCCTGTCAGTTCGCGCTAAAATGATAGAATCTTATTCTAATAAATTATATCTATTGAGTTTGAAAAAGTTTGTCAATGAAGTTGTACTATGTATTTGGCTGTAAGACCTATTGCCATAGTCTTAGAAGAAGTAAACACTTTTATGCACTAGAACATAAAAAGTAGTTATATACCGCTTACATCTAGCATAAACAAGAACTTTGTGAAGTGGAAATAAGATTTTTATACCTTCGTCCCATGAAAACAACGAAAACAGGCTAAGTTTCGGTACAAGTACCTTAATAACAGGAGATTAATAAAAAAAAACTCTGGTATAAGGAAAAAAAATTTTCAAATACATTGACCTCTCATAAACAACTAGGTTCACAATCTTGCTCAAAAATTTCCGCGATGTCATCTTGTCACCGCTATGGGTGACAAAGTTGAGTGACGATTTCGTACAACATAAAATCTCAATTTGATTGAAGCATTTTTGCTACTTTGCACGTCGCACGTTCACACACTTTTTGACGAACTTTTTTTAGAGATTGTGTGTCTAGTTGTTTATGAGAGGTCAGTGGTCAGATAGAAAGATTTTTTTAATGTTTTTAACTAAACCTTGAAATAAACAAGAAACTTTAGTAATTTTGTTATATCACGAGAATATTTGCTTGTATGGAATAAGGTTTAGTTTACGTAGTAATTTTCTTAGATTAGTTGTTAACTTACGAAAGTCAACCAAAATTATCGTGATTGATCACTTTTATTTCAAAGTGACAACACTCGGAAAATACGTCCTTAGGGTGCAGTAAGGCTATCGTTTATCGAAAGGAATAAACAAATGTGAAAAAGTGCGTGTCCGAGTATTGCGGAGGATCAAGAAGATTTGATAATGATGTTTTTTTACAAGTATTTTATATAAATTACACAAACGTTTTGAAAAAAGACTCTTTGCTGTGTCCATCCATCCATCAGCCTGTTTCGTCCACTGCTGGACATAGGCCTTTCCAGGATTTCACCACTCTTGGCGGTCCTCCCAGAAGAAATGCCCATACTCACACACGCTGGGCAGGCGGGTTGGTGAGCGCGGTGCCGAAACCCTTGCACCAGTGACGCCGCTGCCCGTCACTAGTCTGTTTTAAGGCCCGACAATTAGGTATGGATATACCGCCATCCATCGGTCCCAGGCAATGGTGGGCCGCCTGGTTTTGCCTGAGAGCTGTTCTCTTACTCTCCCCCGAATAACTTCGGGAGGATTTGCGAGTATGCTATGTATCATTAATTACTTAATTAATTTATTTTTAAAAACCAACAGCATAATTTAAAAATTGTAAGACGTATAGGTATAAACATAAATTAAACTTAGGCCGATAACAGGTTTACATTATATAAGGTTAAATAATAATAGTTAGCGAAACTCAAAACATAGGTAGTACTTTTACTGGTCTTTAAGAATAACTTTTTCTATTGGGGCTAAGCGAAATTCATACAAATTGACCATATCAGTCGTCAGTCGTCTGGTTTACTATGAGAAGGCGATTTTTTTTTTGAGAATTTTGCATATTCCCCTTCCGTAGCAAAATTTGTTCATATAGACGAGTACTGCCTATGTTTTGAGTTACACTGACTATTATTATTTAACCTTATATGAGCTATACTAATACTATACTATAAAGAAGAATAATACAAATATGTAAATATAAGCCATAAAAATATGTAAGCTGTAGGTACTAATCATTATTATATAAGCTATGTACGATAATATAGGTGGGTTTATATGCTTGAAACAGCATATTATTGATATTTTTACTTTTTAGTTAGGACGAACTACCGGTTTGAACTAAAAAAAACAGTCAAGTGCGAGTATTATATTATATAAGCTATGTACGATAATATAGGTGGGTTTATATGCTTGAAACAGCATATTATTGATATTTTTACTTTTTAGTTAGGACGAACTACCGGTTTGAACTAAAAAAAACAGTCAAGTGCGAGTATTATATTATATAAGCTATGTACGATAATATAGGTGGGTTTATATGCTTGAAACAGCATATTATTGATATTTTTACTTTTTAGTTAGGACGAACTACCGGTTTGAACTAAAAAAAACAGTCAAGTGCGAGTATTATATTATATAAGCTATGTACGATAATATAGGTGGGTTTATATGCTTGAAACAGCATATTATTGATATTTTTACTTTTTAGTTAGGACGAACTACCGGTTTGAACTAAAAAAAACAGTCAAGTGCGAGTATTATATTATATAAGCTATGTACGATAATATAGGTGGGTTTATATGCTTGAAACAGCATATTATTGATATTTTTACTTTTTAGTTAGGACGAACTACCGGTTTGAACTAAAAAAAACAGTCAAGTGCGAGTATTATATTATATAAGCTATGTACGATAATATAGGTGGGTTTATATGCTTGAAACAGCATATTATTGATATTTTTACTTTTTAGTTAGGACGAACTACCGGTTTGAACTAAAAAAAACAGTCAAGTGCGAGTATTATATTATATAAGCTATGTACGATAATATAGGTGGGTTTATATGCTTGAAACAGCATATTATTGATATTTTTACTTTTTAGTTAGGACGAACTACCGGTTTGAACTAAAAAAAACAGTCAAGTGCGAGTATTATATTATATAAGCTATGTACGATAATATAGGTGGGTTTATATGCTTGAAACAGCATATTATTGATATTTTTACTTTTTAGTTAGGACGAACTACCGGTTTGAACTAAAAAAAACAGTCAAGTGCGAGTATTATATTATATAAGCTATGTACGATAATATAGGTGGGTTTATATGCTTGAAACAGCATATTATTGATATTTTTACTTTTTAGTTAGGACGAACTACCGGTTTGAACTAAAAAAAACAGTCAAGTGCGAGTATTATATTATATAAGCTATGTACGATAATATAGGTAGGTTTATATGCTTGAAACAGCATATTATTGATATTTTTACTTTTTAGTTAGGACGAACTACCGGTTTGAACTAAAAAAAACAGTCAAGTGCGAGTATTATATTATATAAGCTATGTACGATAATATAGGTGGGTTTATATGCTTGAAACAGCATATTATTGATATTTTTACTTTTTAGTTAGGACGAACTACCGGTTTGAACTAAAAAAAACAGTCAAGTGCGAGTATTATATTATATAAGCTATGTACGATAATATAGGTGGGTTTATATGCTTGAAACAGCATATTATTGATATTTTTACTTTTTAGTTAGGACGAACTACCGGTTTGAACTAAAAAAAACAGTCAAGTGCGAGTATTATATTATATAAGCTATGTACGATAATATAGGTGGGTTTATATGCTTGAAACAGCATATTATTGATATTTTTACTTTTTAGTTAGGACGAACTACCGGTTTGAACTAAAAAAAACAGTCAAGTGCGAGTATTATATTATATAAGCTATGTACGATAATATAGGTGGGTTTATATGCTTGAAACAGCATATTATTGATATTTTTACTTTTTAGTTAGGACGAACTACCGGTTTGAACTAAAAAAAACAGTCAAGTGCGAGTATTATATTATATAAGCTATGTACGATAATATAGGTGGGTTTATATGCTTGAAACAGCATATTATTGATATTTTTACTTTTTAGTTAGGACGAACTACCGGTTTGAACTAAAAAAAACAGTCAAGTGCGAGTATTATATTATATAAGCTATGTACGATAATATAGGTGGGTTTATATGCTTGAAACAGCATATTATTGATATTTTTACTTTTTAGTTAGGACGAACTACCGGTTTGAACTAAAAAAAACAGTCAAGTGCGAGTATTATATTATATAAGCTATGTACGATAATATAGGTGGGTTTATATGCTTGAAACAGCATATTATTGATATTTTTACTTTTTAGTTAGGACGAACTACCGGTTTGAACTAAAAAAAACAGTCAAGTGCGAGTATTATATTATATAAGCTATGTACGATAATATAGGTGGGTTTATATGCTTGAAACAGCATATTATTGATATTTTTACTTTTTAGTTAGGACGAACTACCGGTTTGAACTAAAAAAAACAGTCAAGTGCGAGTATTATATTATATAAGCTATGTACGATAATATAGGTAGGTTTATATGCTTGAAACAGCATATTATTGATATTTTTACTTTTTAGTTAGGACGAACTACCGGTTTGAACTAAAAAAAACAGTCAAGTGCGAGTATTATATTATATAAGCTATGTACGATAATATAGGTGGGTTTATATGCTTGAAACAGCATATTATTGATATTTTTACTTTTTAGTTAGGACGAACTACCGGTTTGAACTAAAAAAAACAGTCAAGTGCGAGTATTATATTATATAAGCTATGTACGATAATATAGGTAGGTTTATATGCTTGAAACAGCATATTATTGATATTTTTACTTTTTAGTTAGGACGAACTACCGGTTTGAACTAAAAAAAACAGTCAAGTGCGAGTATTATATTATATAAGCTATGTACGATAATATAGGTGGGTTTATATGCTTGAAACAGCATATTATTGATATTTTTACTTTTTAGTTAGGACGAACTACCGGTTTGAACTAAAAAAAACAGTCAAGTGCGAGTATTATATTATATAAGCTATGTACGATAATATAGGTGGGTTTATATGCTTGAAACAGCATATTATTGATATTTTTACTTTTTAGTTAGGACGAACTACCGGTTTGAACTAAAAAAAACAGTCAAGTGCGAGTATTATATTATATAAGCTATGTACGATAATATAGGTGGGTTTATATGCTTGAAACAGCATATTATTGATATTTTTACTTTTTAGTTAGGACGAACTACCGGTTTGAACTAAAAAAAACAGTCAAGTGCGAGTATTATATTATATAAGCTATGTACGATAATATAGGTAGGTTTATATGCTTGAAACAGCATATTATTGATATTTTTACTTTTTAGTTAGGACGAACTACCGGTTTGAACTAAAAAAAACAGTCAAGTGCGAGTATTATATTATATAAGCTATGTACGATAATATAGGTGGGTTTATATGCTTGAAACAGCATATTATTGATATTTTTACTTTTTAGTTAGGACGAACTACCGGTTTGAACTAAAAAAAACAGTCAAGTGCGAGTATTATATTATATAAGCTATGTACGATAATATAGGTGGGTTTATATGCTTGAAACAGCATATTATTGATATTTTTACTTTTTAGTTAGGACGAACTACCGGTTTGAACTAAAAAAAACAGTCAAGTGCGAGTATTATATTATATAAGCTATGTACGATAATATAGGTGGGTTTATATGCTTGAAACAGCATATTATTGATATTTTTACTTTTTAGTTAGGACGAACTACCGGTTTGAACTAAAAAAAACAGTCAAGTGCGAGTAGGACTTGCACATTTTAAGGGTTCCGTACCATTTAAATAAGTAAATAGACTTAAATGATTTTAATAAAAATTACAAACTTATCAGTGCCTACCTACAAAATGTATGAAACAAAACTGCAAAGTTAAGTTGGTTGAGTACTCAGGTACGTAACTCTAAACCTGTATTAAAAATCGGCGTTGTTAGTATTTGTTGTTTAAATAGAGCTCATAATAATAGAAAATTTAATCATAAAAAAAAACGGTTCCTTTTTATGTAAATATTAATATAATAATGGAATTCCATAATTATGGAATCTTATAGTCAAATTATAATAACTTATCATCATACCAGCGAAGGATTTTGGTTAATTAGAAAAACCTGTAGATATGTAAGACGGCAAAAATAAACAATAGGAATAGTAAACTTGGAATTTTCTAAGTGTATCATGCATGACTTCCTTGTATACTAGGGCACCTATCAAACGTGTCCAAAAAGATAGATCAATCGCGCCAACCCTATTTTTGAACATCTTTTGAGAAAAAATACGATTTCTTGATTGTACAAAACGCTTCAGGTCAAAAAAAATAATTTTAGGTACGAAATTTTTCTTCTTAACCAGCGTTTCTTGACCTGTGGTCTGCGGATCCCTGGGTCAATTTTTTTGTCGGAAATCCTTCAACGCCTTCAAGAGCCGGTAGGTTAGGTTAGAAGGTTAGGTATGGCGGTCTCGAGACCGCCATATATTATCTTGGTGGTTATTTATTTATAACAACTCAGTACCACTTTCACCTAGGCCAAACTAATTCGGCATGAAATCGAATTTGGCGGGTAACATAAACAATAAATACAAATACAAAAAGAGATTTCAAACGGACGGAGATTTAAAAAATACAATTTTGTAGTAACATATTAACAGGAATAACATTGATTTAGTTTAATAATAAGCAACACCAACCTTCACATTTATTGTTGTATAATATTAACATTTATTGTATAATAACGTCTTTGTAATAACGAAACAAAATTACATTTCGACCCGAGATTAATTACTATTTTATATTAAGTGGGAATGCTTTATTTCCTAGGAGGCCGTAGCTGGAAATAGTTGAGAAACGCAGTTCTATACCACTTAAATTGTTATTCGATATGATATCGTAAGTTTCTAACGATTTCTCAAACATTTCATTTCTGTTTATGTAAGTGGGGCGAGAAGCACGAAGATTTTTTAAAGAGCTAGCTTCGTCGCGCCCATGTTGCGCCTATTACGGGTGACAGGGTTGGCGCTTACCTTGGCCACAGAATTAGTCTGGCCCGTTGACCTCTGATAAACAACAAGATACACAGTCTCTAAGAAAAGTTCGTCAGAAAGTGTCCGAACGGTGACGTGCATAGCAGCAAAATTGCATTCAACCAAATTAGGACGTTATACCGTTAAAATAAGATGCAATGTCAGTCGTACGCAATCGTCATTCGATCTTGTCACGTCGTAGCGGACACTTTTTGAGCGAGATTGTGGGTCTAGTTATTTATGAGAGGTCAATGGTCTGGCCATTCAAAGGGACTGTCACCTGCATTCTTCGCACCCCACCCTGAGGCAGCCGTCTCGACACTGTTTTTTTAGGGTTCCGTATCCAAAGTGTAACCAACGGGACCCTATTACTAAGACTCCGCTGTCCGTCCGTCTGTCCGTCCGTCTGTCACCGGGCTGTATCTCATGAAACGTGATAGTTAGACAGTTGATATTTTCACAGTTGATGTATTTCTGTTGCCGCTATAACAAAAAATACTAAAACCAGCCAAGTGCGAGTCGGACCTGCGCACTCCCATGCAACAGACATGATGTTTTTGCCGTTTTTATGGATAATGGTACGGAACCCTTCGTGCGCGAGTCCGACTCGCACTTGGCCGGTTTATTATATATAATAATATATATTTAAGCTAGTAATACAATGTGAGAATAATAGAGCGCCTCTGTGGTCTAGTGTTTCGAACTTCTTCATCACGAACTCGGAGTTCGTGGATTCAAATCCCAAAAGTGCACATTTTTGTTCAGTCTGCGTGCTTCGGACGGTCCACTTTGTGCCCGAAGTACGGCAATAAGGCTCCCCATCCTTCACGCTGGGACGTAATAATCGTCGGTGAAACGTGGGTTTACGAGTTTGGACTGTGATGCTAGACAATCCATACTCACAAACAACTCTGTACTTTTGTATATTTATTGCCCGCTTTATTTATTTATTTAGCTTTTCCCCGCGGTTTCGCTCGGGTGGAAGTATCTTTCAATCAATGTACTATCTCTTATTTGCGCGTAAGATGAAAACTATTATTGACAGTTTTCGGCTTGGCAGTTATTTTATGAACACGCCTAGGTGTTGCAGAGTCACCCCTACGACGGGGATAATAAAGAAAAACGTATTGAAATCAGTTTCGTGGTTGAGTTAAAACAGAACAGTTAGACAGAGATAAAAAAAATATGTTTTTGTCTCAGGACAATACAAACAAATAACTCAATTCCATTTAAAATGTTGAAATAATATTTAAAATACAGGCACTATTCACTACTCGGTATAGAGTATAGTCGGATATACAGGCTGACTTTAAAACAAACCCTGATAACTTTAGAGGTTATTAAAAATCGTTAGTATAACACACTTTAAATATAAAACAATTAAAATTAGAAGGCAAAATATTATAAAAAATGTTACTTGGAAATAGAAAATTCTAGTTTTCCTAGCCACTCGCATACGGAACAAGTTTAAAATAGTCCAAAATAGTCGGATCAATAATAAAAATTACTTCACCCGGTCTAATTATATTATCTCTTCAGGGGACCATGATTTTTTTAGATTTTACGAAATTCTTCGAAAGGCTCTAACTTAAAACCAGGTTTAATTCTTCTAAATGCTTAGAAGATTCTTCCACAAAATATTAAATTAACGGGGTTAAGTTATCAGTCATCCTGTATAGGTAGAATAGATATATATTTATGATACCTGCCAGGGTGCTCGTAGCAGCAAAAGGTCTTGATAAATGATTCCAGGAACCAGTGGGAAACTAGGTAAAAGAGATATTGGGTAGAGGTAGACAAAGACAAAAAATATCCACCTGCTACGATTCTGACACACCTCTTTCGTATCCACAATGTATCAATCAATCTAGTCATACAAGTTCTTTTATTCCGGGTGTTTTTGACTTGGCCCTGCTCCAGTATATATACTTTGAGGGCTAGTTTTTGTTTTTAAATTCATTATAATTATACATTTATTGTTCTTTCATGCTTTCATACCTAGGTTCTCGTTAACCTCTACTTTCTCTTTAAAAATATTTAAAATGAAACGAATTCCGAATATAATTCAAGTTTGTTAGCAACTTTTCAATTTGATTGATTTTAAATTGCCGTAACTATTTTAATTTGCGTTTTTTTTTCAGAGATGGTGTTTTCAGTTCTTTGTTTAATACGATCTGGAAAAAGAAGCCTTGCAAATAACTAATGTACATACCTACTTAGAAAATAATAATCTATAATAATAATAAAGTAGTAAAAAAGTCGTGTATGTATGTACATTGTTTTTTTAACGAAATGGGTTTTTGGACTATTCTGAAGCCAAAACTACCATTTGTAGAATTTTTGTCTGTCTGTCTTTCTATGTGCCTATCTGTCACTCTGTCTGTATGAACCTATGTTCCGTTTTAATTAGAAAACCACTCAACGGATTTGGATACGGTTTTCTTCATTATTATCGTTTCGTCAACTCTGACGAACAAATCTGAAAAAGTGCTTGTCCGAGTAGTGCGATGTATCAAGAAGAGATTGGAAAATGTTGTTTTTTAATTAATAAAATTGAACACAAATTCGATTCAAATCACATCACACTATCACACTAATATTATAAATGCGAAATGGTGTGTGTGTATGTTTGTTACTCTTTCACGCTATAACGGCTGGATGGATTTGGATGAAAGTTAGAATGGATATAGCTTATACCCTAACTTAACACATAGGCTACTTTTTATCCCGGAAAAAAACACGTCGTTAAACCGAATAACACACGGGCGGAGCCACGGGCAAAAGCTAGGGGGTTTATATGTTTAAAGTAGTCATTAACTATAGTTACTTTTACTTTTTTATTTTGAACAGACTACTGTTTTGAATTTAGAAAGTTGCCTTCATTTTGCCTTTTTTTAATGCATCAAAGTTGTTTGTATCACGTTTTGGGCTTTGTTTAGCAAAAAGACTTATTTATAACATGAACTAGTTTTCAGAACCCTGTAGTTTAGAAATATACATGTTTTAAAATCAAATTTTATGAAATATTCTAGTAAAATTAAAATACCTTATCATTATACAAGTTAATTTGACATGCATTTTGGTTAATTAGGATTACCTGTAGATGTCTCACATAGACGGCAAAAAACAGACAATAGGAATAGTAAACTTGGGATTTTAATTTGAATTTTCTAAGTGCATCATGCATGACTTCCTTGTATACCTACTAGGGCGCCTAGTCAGTTACGTATCGAAAATAAATAAATAAGTAATAATAAAAGATCCATCAATCGTATTTAGAAAAGCCCTACTTTCGAACATAGTGTACTAATGGTCTCCACGTATTTTTTAAAATTTTTAGCTATGTTTCATTCACGACGGTTTTTCATACATAGTGTTTTTAATTATTTTAATGATAAGATCTAGAATAAAAAGTTTTACTTTATCAAAACAAGAAACCTTGCAAGTAACTCAAAAATTAACTTAACAAATTAACTAAAAAATATAATATACGTGGGACGCACTATAAGTTTCCGGAATGAATATGAAAAAATACTATTAAAGGTACAAAATTAATTTATTGTTTTTCAAAATAATCTCCCTTGGCGTCTATGCACTTTTTCATTCGATCAAACCAGTTTTGAAAACTTTTGTGCCACTCCCCTGTGGTGACCTCTGAAACGTGTTTTTCATACTCCTCGACAGCCTCTTCTGGTGATGAAAATCGTTGACCGCGTAATTGGTTCTTAATTTTTGGGAACAGAAGAAAGTCACAAGGTGCCAGGTCGGGACTGTATGCAGGATGACTCATGAGTTCTACATTTTTCGTCTTCAAAAAGTCGTTTGTCTGTCTGGCCGTGTGAGAACTAGCATTGTCGTGGTGCAGGATGATACGGCGTTTACGGTTATTTTTACGGAGTTCGTCAATAACTTCCGGCAAACAAATGGTCGTGTACCAATCACTATTCACGGTACGACAATTCTCTAAAGCAACAGTAGCCACGTGTCCAGTTTTATTAAAAAAAGAAGCAATCATCCGCTTAGATGGACTTTTCACGCGCGCCACTTTGGTTGGTTTCGGCTCATCTTGAAAGACCCATACGCTCGATTGCTGCTTTGTTTTTACGTAGCAATAAATCCATGTTTCGTCACCTGTTACTATGTCCCACAGCAAATTTGACGCACCTTCGTTGAATCTGGTAAGCATGGCACTGCACCAAGTGACGCGGTCCGTTTTTTGAGCCTCGGTCAAGTTGTGTGGGATCCACCGCGAGCACAGCTTTCTCACACCCAAATGTTTGTGTAGGATTGATTGTATTTGACTCATGCCTATTTCTAAGGATGCGCGAATTTCATGGTAGGTCACATGCCTGTCTGTTTCAATCATACGGCGCACAGCATCGATGTTTTTGTTGGTCACAGCGGTGGACGGCCGACCATCGCGAGATTCGTCACTGAGATTGATACGACCACGCTTGAATTCTGCAAACCAGCTATAAACAGTCGTCTTGCATGGTGCTTCATTGCCAAAAGCTGTTTCAAGCCGAGCGATTCTCTGTTGAGCTGTCAAATTACACTTAAAATCGTAGAAAATCATACTACGAAAATTTTCCCAAGTTAAATCCATGTTGATGCAGACACACAATTTTTTAAATGGCGCCACAAGGTTAAAACAAAAGACAGTCAGATGAAACAAACTGCATTCTACAGCCAAAGAGTTCTATTTTCAAATGTTGCAATAAATTTTTAAATATTGTTTATGTAAGTGGCCAGTTCCGGAAACTTTTAGTGTTACCTATGTATAGGTAGTTGATGCTCGTGATTGTTGGCACTTGGTGGAACTTTTGAAACATTTTTTGTTTGATAAACACTTGTACTTGTCCACTTATTTATATTAATTTCCCTTACCGGTTTCGCTGTTAAAGCATTATCAAAGGCTACCTATGTATAGGTATACTAATAATAATATACTAATAATAAAATTGTAAAAATGTTGTGTCTTCACATAGAATTTTAATTTTATTTTAAACGAAAGTTTATTATGACATCTTAGGTTTTGTCTAATATTTAAATATAAGGTTTTTTTTTTCTTTAGGAATATTTAATTTCTGTAATTATAAGATGTATATTATAATTTATAGTTTATTAGTAGTTGATATTTCCATAAATAGTTAATAATAAATCCTTGAAAAGGTATATTTAAATAAAATAATAAAGTCAGGGATAAAATTCGGATTGAAAAACGACTGAGGCACATTATAATTAGAGTAAATCAAAATTTTTTTTTTGTTAAACTTATTTGTCTTTAATTAATATTAATATTTATAAATGTATAGAAAACACGAAATTAAATATCCAAATATATTTCGACAGAATTATACTAATATTGAAACGGCTACTCACGATTTTATTTTATTTTATTATTCTTTTAGTAGTAAAATTCGACAGAATTTTTGGGCATCGGTGGAATAATATGAATAATAAGTAATGTAATAAATAGGTAACGTGACACAAACTGAGTAGATTAGAGTACAAACATATGTATGTCATTACGACATATATCTTCACGGGGCTGTCAGTGGTGTTTTCGAGTGTGGACTGTCAAGAAAACAGTAAATATTGGTACACCCTATATTCTCCGACGATTTTATGTCCCGACTTACGTTACTTATCGCCGTACTTCAGGCAAAAATATAGGCTTCTTAATAACATGCAGGTTAGAACCTGGGGTAGACCTTACAGTGGTCTTCTTCATCGTTCAGCAAGAGTTTGTTTGTACTATGCAAGTAAATTTCGAAAACCTTATCGACGCAGGCTTGGCCGGGCAAAATTCGAACCTGAGCCGCAATCCACCTGGGAAATTAAAATTTTCGGACTTAAAAACATTTCAGAGCCACACAATATTGATTCCTTACCCTAGACTCCTAGAACTACAGTACAATACTGATCATCATTCCTACTTATCTTCACAGACATGCCTTGTCACTGTCCATTGTTAGAACCGGAAGGTACTGGTAATCGAACCGTTAAATTGCCTGCTATTGTGAACAACTAACCTTTTCTATACGTTTATACATCCGTGTCCTATCTCAATAATACCTAACATGTGTATAACATACGCTCCCGCTGAGCATCTCAATGCTCATTTTGTTCATAAAACCCAGTTTCCGTGACTTAGTTATAAACAGTGATCCAAGCGCACGATAAAGGTAATCTGTGACTGGCTAAAGTAGAGTCTGTCTAACAGCAGGACGTTTGCTCTAAGTACAACGGTAATAATGAAATGATTACAGCGTCCGGCATTCGGTACATTAACGCATTTACCCATCAAAGGCACAAAAGATTCCGAGCAAAACATGACATAGTTGGCAAAATATAATTAATCCTTTACGACGCTATTGTCTCGGTTAAAATACACTTTTTTCATTTCAGATACCTACGAGACGCGATCATGGCGACTGAAACAAAGAACGAAGAAGTTGAAAAACAAAATGAAAAAAATATCATCATCAACGGCCTGAGTGACTTAAATGGAACGAAAAGAACTAAAATTAGCTTTAATGACACAAAAACCGTTATAAGTGATGTTAAATCTAAAGAAAAAAGTGATTTAGAAAAAGAGGAACTGACTATTTATCAGAAAGCGAGACACTTGATGTCTTTTATAACCGTAGAACCTATTTTAGCTTGCTATGTGATGCCGTCAGTACTTGCCGCTTTGGCGACGCAAAATCTTTACTTGGAGAAAGCTTGTCGAGTAAACTTAGCTTATGAAGATCATGTCTGTGATGCTTTGACAAGAAGAGACACCGCCAACTACACTGTGGAAGAAGAAGCGGTGCAAAAATTAGTTGCATCAGTCGCGGGATGGAAAACAGTCCTCCAATCATTCCTTCCGTGTTTAATACTTATATTTGTTGGAGCATACAGTGATCGAGTGGGGCAACGCAAGTTTTGTATGCTAGTACCTATCATAGGAGAATTTTTAACCAGTATCGGGCTAATAGTGAACACGTACTTTTTCTATCAGTTGCCAGTTGAAGTAGCAGCTGTCACAGAGGCTATATTTCCCGCTTTGACTGGGGGTTGGTTCACAATGTTCATGGGAGTATTCAGTTATATTGCTGACGTCACTACTGAAGACCAGAGAACGTTGAGGATTGGTGTTGTGAACCTGTTTTACTCAGTGGGTGTGCCAGTGGGAGCGGCTCTCAGTGGGATATTGGTGAAAAAGATTGGATTGTACGGTGTGTTTAGTATAAGTGCGACTCTATACATCATGAGTTTTGTCTACGGGTACCTCAGAATAAAGGAAGTGAAGAGGCCTGAATGTCAGGTGAGTTCTTTTACCTTTGCAACGATTATTTTTTAACCGGATCAGACTGGTTTCACAATGCAGGGTCGTACTATTAGTAGGCCATTATCAAGGGCAGAATAATTGACTTCCCTTTGTTGAAAGTTTAACATATGTATATGTCAGAAGCAATCATCTGGTCCATCGACAGTAACAACTAGCAGATCTCTGTGGGTGTCATCATTATCCAATCGATTACAATCATCTCGGATTAATTCCTTTATTGGTTCTAGTTTTTGCTTCCTGACAGGTTCCTACTTATCTAGTTAAGACTCTGTTGCACACTTTCCTGTTACCTAGTCAAATGCCAATATATGAAGGTCATACAGTCTCCAACACGTCAGGTTGATTTGGTCCGCAACTTCCGTAAAGAGGTGTTTATGCACATGATATTGAAGCAAAAAAAACGAACTCTTAATAAATAAAAAACTAAAGTCTTTTAATGTTGAGGCTGTCAGACTTTGGAAGTCGCTTCCAGCAAGCATTCTGAATATATGAGAGAGCACTACTTATCACTCTCATGAGTATCTTTTATACCTACATATTTTATATTATTATACTCGTAATTATTGTATTTTAATAAAGTATTATTATATTGTGTATGTATATATTGTACTCGTATTTATATTATACGAGTATTATTATTATTTTATAGAGTAGGTATTTATATAGGTAATTGTAATCAATAAGTATACTGACTTTTATTTATACAGCCAAACTCATACTGGCTGGAGGTTTCGTAAGTGATCAGTAACACGAATAATTTCGCAAAATAAAATCTTGACGTCCCGTAGTAATTTAATTTACTCGAACGGGGCTGGGCTTGCGTTTGTAAGGAACACGGAAAGAATAATTTATGAATTGCACAAAAAGGGTTATCGAACCTTGTTACTGAGCACTTACCGAGTTTTTAGTAAGAATTTGGCTGCATAAATTAAATATGTATGTAAACATTTTGAGTACCTAACAATTTTTCTTATCCCCAGAGGTAAACTAGAAGCAATCTCTTCTTAGAGATAAGTTTGCTTTAGGACAAAAATGGTTTATTAAAAAAATATATATGTGCAATAAAGAGTAGGAGTAAACTCACTATTTTCGCAAAATACTTCAATATTTGCTAGCAGTAACGCTTTTAATCCTTTTATTTCAAACTAACATGAGTTTCTGTATCATTTACAATCTCTATTTCCACATAATACACGTTAGAACACCTTATCGACTTTAATTTTAAACATGCGGCCACACTGTTGCAGTTGCATAATTACAGTGTTCCATAATTCCTTTTCGTATCGGAAGTGTCAAGTAACTATTTAATTCACAACTATTACTAAAGCCCATCGAGGTGGTATAAAGTACTTAGAGGGACAATGACGCCATTTTGTATGGATTTCATACAGTCAAATATCACTGTCATTAGAATTTGATTTATCCTTATTTAGAAATCTAAATTAATTACTTAAACTGACCTTGAGATAGTGATATAAATAACTTTATTTTAATGTTATTTTTGGACAAATATGCATGAATCTAACGTAATATATCGCTACTAAAATATTTACAATATTAATATTGTATAACACGAAAAAATATTACAATTTTCGATATTTCGGCCCACGGTATGGGGCCCTCAGAATCAGAATCAGAATCAGAATCAGAAATATTTATTTGTGAACATGGGTATAAATGTTAGGTACAAATAGTTGTTAGTAATATTTTATAAGAGCGCCATGATCTGCCTTACGGCATACAAATATTAATTTAATTACATTTATAATTATTCATACAGTGTGACAAAGTAATATAAATAAAGATCATAAAGTAATAAAAAATTAAATTACAGTCAAAATATTGTCATTTAAAAATTTGTCGATGCTATAATAACATTTTTGAATTAACATAAAGAATAATTTATGTTTAAATTGTACTAATTTTAAATCTTTTATGTCATTAGGGATTTTATTATAAATTTTAGGTGCCATACAATAGATACTTTTTTTCATTAGAGCAGTTTTTGATTCCCTTATACACAAGTGATGCCTAAATTGTTGTCTAACATCTGTAAGTTTAACTTCGGAAAGTTTAACAAAGAGCGAGGGGTTAGTCTTTACAAACACAGCCACTTCGAATATGTATAGCGATGGTACAGTAAGTATTTTTAGAGACTTGAAGTAAGGTTCACAGCTCTGTCGTCGTGTCAGACCACACATTGATCTAACACATCTCTTTTGGGCTTTGAATATGGTTTCCTTCATTGTGGAATTCCCCCAGAAAATAATACCATATCGCAGAACTGATGCAACAAGGCCGTGATAGGCTGTTAAAACGACGTCATTGTTGACGATTTGGGAGAGTTTATATAAAAGATATGCTGATTGTCCAAGTCTTTCACATATTTTTGCTGCCTGAGCCTTCCACAGTATGAGCCGAAATATACCGAAAATTGTATTTTTTTTTGTGTGTTTCAATATTCATCATTATTGGTCACAGCATCTGTACTGTAGTAGATGATTGTTGCATCGCTCGTGGGTCTACGGGTTCCCACATCGCCGTTGATGGCTATAAAGCCCTATGGCAGCACGACATTTCTTGCCACATCGATCGTGTATGAAGCGCGAGTCTGTAGAAGGTGTTGAAGCACGACGAAGTCTTTTCTGCTTATGATTTTCCAGCCAGTCTTCGTCGTGTTTTGACATTGCAACTTTTATGTCATGACGCCATTCAGGTCTCATTTCAGCACTTTTTTCCCAACCGTCAGTTCGAATTCCGAAGCTATTCATGTCCCGCTTGCAAGAATTGTTAAATCTTAAAATTGTATGCCCAACATGTCTTTTCACATCCGCTATTCGACCTAACATGACTTGACGTGGTAGTGTCTCATGGTGCATGCGACGAAGGTGACCAAGCCAACGGGGTCTTCTTTGTCTCAATATTAACATTGCAAATAAAGGCTACTAAAATATATAGTACTTATTTTGTTTTGACACACCATAACGTTATTAATTTTAACAAAACGAATCAATCATTAAGCTACAAAATACTAAATATATATTACTATACAAAATATACAAAGTTCAATGGAATTTACTACATAAACCTGAACCGGTGTTTGTATGAAACTTTGGTATCTCCGTCTTTGAATGGTGTGTAAGTCTAGTGCCAATGCTGTCTATGCAAATGCTCTTAACAGAACTAACAAGCTAAGCGTGGTGTCACTTGAAACTTTCACTTCCTGAGCCCAGAGATATGGCGATGGAGAACATCTCCTTTTTAAAATGTGCACTAATAAATAAAACGATGTACAAATCTACTTGAAACTATACTCAAGATGCTTATGATTGATTCATTATACAGGGTGACCGGTAATTGCTCTTATTCCTCTCGGGGGAAGAAACTATGATTAATTTGGAAAAAAAATCGAAAAAAATCTTTTGGCGTGAACTGATTGATCGATCTCCTTAAAACTAAAAATCACTCAAACAATTGCAAAATCCTATGTTGCATGTCTAAAATCACGATAACAAAAAATTAAAAATTGAAACAAGAATATAAATTTTCTCGAAAATGGCGGATTTTGCGACCCCCAAGTGATAGGGTAAAATCACTCCAAATTAATCACAGTTTCTTCCCCCGAGAGGAATAAGAGCAATTACCGGTCACCCTGTATTTGAAACGAAATCGCAATAAATAACCATAGGGCTTAAAATATGCCCAACCACAGCTTAATGTATTAAAACAATGCAATTTAAACAAAATCTGTTTTTTTTGCAAATTTTGGTGTCGATTCGGTGTAACATGACTTAACTTATTTGACAGGACTAAACTTATTTTTAGTATCATGTCCTTTTCGATTAAGTTTAGTCCTGTCAAATAAGTTAAGTCGTGTTACACCGAATCGACACCATTACAAAGGTTTTCTATTGCAGTCAATTCGACTATTTTAGATTTTACAGCTAAATTCAATAAGTATGGAAAACCCGATTATTTTAAAATTATTTTCATTTTATGAAACTAAGAGCCTGGTCCGCGACGACGACCACTTTGATGAAAAATATGTTAAATATTTTTCTAGCCTTTATCGCGATGTTTTCGGAAAAATTAGGGACATACACCACTTCATATTGACCGTCTTAATAAAGGCCTAGAAATGATCGAATTGTTTCTCTATTGCGAGTTATTTTATTACTTACGAGCCCGCTCCGAATCGTTATTCATAATATCTAAGTACCAAAATAACGCGCAAAGGAGAAACAAATGAAACAAATAAATTTTAGGTCTTCATTTAGATGGCAAATATGGACTGGTGTATGTCCCTGATTTTTACAAAAACATCGTGGCAATGACAAGAAAAATATTTAAAATAATGCTTTGCATCAAACAGACGAAAAATACGGAGCGGGTTCTTAAGTACAATATTTATTATGTATTATTGTATTTAGCTGAGAGCTATTTTTGAGCATTATAGTTTTTCTTGTGGAATTTCGTTCAGAATTTGTTGAAGGAAATAAAGTGTACGGTGCACTCCTTTATGGGTAGCCAAAACGTGACTTCAAAGGTACGATTGCCAATTTTTCTTAATGGTAGAGAATGCTGGGTTAGGTTTAGAGTAGTAGAGTAGAGTAAATGCAGTAGAAAATAGAAATGCGTTCCTCACGGATTCCATCCATCCATCCATCAGCCTAGTTCGTCCACTGCTGGACATAGGCCGTTTCAAGATCTCACCACACTCGGCGGTCCTCTTGAAAGAAATATCCATATTTACACACGCTGGGCACCGAAACCCTCGTTTTATACAGGGTCCGGCAATTGGGGATGGATATACCGCCATCAATCAGTCCCAGGCAATGGTGAGCCACCTGGTTGTGCTTGTTTGAGATCTGTCCTCTTACTCACTCCCGAATAACTTCGAAGGGCTAGCGAGCAAGTTGGTGGTACCGCCACAGTCGAGCCCGGCATCAGTTCTACCACCTTACGGAGTATCACGGTTTTCGAGAGAAGGTTCTTTGCTGCGGCGACAGCATAAGATTATTAAAGTTTTAAAAAACATTTATAGATACTAAAAACAAAGTAATTTTGTAACAAGCAAGTAGCTGGTCATAAAAACATTTCAATACACAATAAGTAATAACATATGACATAAAAAACAAAACATCTTTGCATCTCGCAGTGTACTTTGAAACTTCCGGGCAACTATACCGAAATTTAAAAATCGCAAATCTAAGGCTTGACGTATAAAAAAGTCCGTACATTTTCGTCTCATGCGCAGCGCTAGTTTTACAGGGATAGTATGATACTGAGTAATTACATAGTTGAAGTAGTTGTATTTTGAACTAGTTTTCTATTAGTTTAATAAAGATTGAAGACCGATTTAATAGTTATTGTTTTATTATCAAGTAATTTGATGCGAAAAAGCAACGTTCATTCAAAATTACTCCTTTGAAGTTAAAAAGCCGGAGAAAGTCCTGGAAGGAAGGCTGAAAGTCCGGACATGTCTACTTACCTATGGTATTATGTTGTCGGCTCAATCGGTCTAGGTAGTACTATGCCACGGGCGGATAAACAGGCAACGAGACTTCAAAATTCAAAAAACTCAAAAATAATGTTTATTACATTACATTATTTTAATACTATTAAAACTTCTTTGAGCTGACATACTAGATTATACCGGGTGTAAATAGATTGCAACCATTAAATGAAACCACTTTTCCCAAGAGTCTACCCGCGGACACCCTTAGTTTAGGAAATAATTGAGTTTCAAACAAAAACACGTGAACCTTGATGCACCGACATACGGGCGAGTTTAGAGAGAGCGTCGTCCGTTTCCCGGACGTCGCTTCTTGGACGACGCTCTCTCTAAACTCGCCCGTACGTCGTCGGTGCATCAAGTTTCACGTGTTTTTGTTTGGAACTCAATTATTTCCTAAACTATTTATTTATTTTCTTTATTAGGAAAACCAGTAGTTAGTAAGCTAATTTTAACACTACACATTGAACATAAATAACTGCTAAACTTCTAACTTATTAAGGTAATCACAGCATGCATTTTATATAAGTGACGTATAACATGTAACTACACACATATCTTAAATTCTTAATTACTAAAATTACATTAATAATTTACTAATTCTAAATTTTATCTTAATATCTAACTACTAAAACTAACAAACATCATTTAACTTTAGATAGAGCTTTTCTACACAATAATATCTGCATTAATATCACAGGTGTGACTCACTTTATTATAGGTGTTTAGAAGTCGGGACACTGGAGCAAATTGACCCAGAACAGTCCGGGATAAAGGCGGAGAAAACATTCCCGAAGGAACGCGGGGACAATTATATGGAATTTTTATGTTAATTTTACTTAAAAGCTGAGGGCGGGCAATTTTACTGTTTATGATATTGTACAAAAAGCACAAGTCTAATATATTTCGTCGATCAGCGTGTCCTAAGGCTGTCCGCGGGTATGATTCTTGGGAAAAGTGGTTCAGTAGGGTCGGTAGAATATGTGGTTTCATTTAATGGTTGCACTCTATTTACACCCGGTATAAATAACGGTTTACACTCGCCTTGAAAATGCCAAAACTGAATCTAGGAAACAGTTGGAATACTATTCGACGATAATAGATGTGAGTTTAAAAAACATTGTTCTTATAACAAAATCGCGCTGCCCGCGGCTACGCATAAAACGTTAGTTAAAATAACCGAAAAATTGCTCAATTTTCGGGAATTTTGTCAGGAATATACGTTACTGGATCTGGTTACCGTAGTTGCGAGTGTTGCGATTGCGACCATCGATTCGAATCATCAGTTTAACCATAAATTATGTAACCGGGGTCCGAGTTCAATGACTAAACCAGTCAGATAGAGCGGAAATACACAAAAAAGTCCATCAACTTGACCTAGTTTGTTGTCACAGTCCGAAAAAATGATGATCCGGTCAATTAATTTTATTATTCCATCTAGGGTAATATAAGGTGACTTTAGTTGATAAAGCCAAATTCATGTATTTCCCTTATTAGTATACACATATTAACTTTTTTATTCTAAAGATATATATTGTAAAGATTAAGTTTGACTTGTACAAAGTATAGTTTATGTATCAATTTTACAAAATAAATATTTTGATTGATTTTGATTATATTTCATACTGGAGAGTCAGTAAGTGGTCATGACGAAGATGAAATACGGTGAAATTCTGTGAAATACGCAAAATAATATTTAGACTTTCTATACTTTGAATTAGGTGGTAGAGCTGATGCCGGGCTCGACTGTGGAGGTACCACCATCTTACTCGCAAATCCTCCCGAAGTTATTTGGGAGAGAGTAAGAGAACAGCTCTTAGGCAAAACCAGGTGGCCCACCATTGCCTGGGACCGATGGATGGCGGTTTATCCATCCCCAATTGCCAAGCCTTATATAAAACAGACTGTTGACGGGCAGCGGCGTCACTGGTGCAAGGGTTTCGGCACCGCGCTCACCAACCCGCCTGCCCAGCGTGTGTGAGTATGGGCATTTCTTCCAGGAGGACCGTCAAGAGTGGCGAAATCCTGGAAAGGCCTATGTCCAGCAGTGGACGAAACAGGCTGATGGGTGGATACTTTGAGTCGACGTTGTTTTAGAACAAGAATAAAAGCAAAAAAAAAACTTTCCGTATTTCACTAACAGTATCATTGAACTTTGGTCCTGATCACTTATCGAGTCTCCAGTATGAATTTGGCTACATCGACCATGGTAACCTTATATGTTTATGAAAAATTTATATATTATGAAAAGGTGTAAAAATATATTTAACCCACTTGATTGTCAATATCGATAAAACAACAGTAATACTCGTACAGTAGTTTATGCTACAATGTGCGGTAAAATAGTTTACGGGTTTATACGTTACCAGTGACTTATTGCCTGTACCCACTTGTAGGTATCATACTAAGTTTTTAATGTATAATGTGAGTAAATAAAAGAAACACAAGTAAAGAAATAAACAAACAATCCATCCATCCATCAGCCTGTTTCGTCCACTGCTGGACATAGGCCTTTCCAGGATTTCGCCACCCTTGACGGTTCTCCTGGAAGAAATGCCCATACTCACACACGTTGGACAGGCGAGTTGGTGAGCGCGGTGCCGAAACCCTTGCACCAGTGACGCCGCTGCCCGTCACCAGTCTGTTTTATATAAGACCCGGTAATTGGGGATGGATATACCGCCATCCATCGGTCCCAGGCAATGGTGGGCCGCCTGGTTTTGCCTGAGAGCTGTTCTCTTACTCTCCCCCGAATAACTTCAGGAGGATTTACGAGTAAGATGGTAGTACCTCCACAGTCGAGCCCGGCATCAGCTCTACCACCTACCAAAACAAACAATAAATACTTTTAATCCCATCAAAAACATTTCATGTAAAGGCCGACAAGACACAGAAGCTCATAACGCTTTCACGGTTTAAAAGGTTTTCAGATCTCATGTAGAGCCAAGCCCTTAAGGCGACTCTATTCGCCCGAACTCCCATACTAGCGCAGTTCAAGGTACACCAACAGCACATATATCAAACATTGAAAAGGAACTTACATTTACACAGATATTCTGATAAATGTGCCACTAACAGGTATACACGACATTTGCCAAACAATTATAAACAACAGGAGTAAATTATCATTTATCACACTACAATAAAGGAAACACGAAAGAAAAATTAGTTACAAACAAAATACATACTAAATTACCTAACTAAACACTAGAAATACAAAACCTAAGCCTAAGGAAGTAAATCATTAATACTGAATTAAAAACTAGTGATTATTTATTACAAAAGGACATGAGAATATGAGATTTAAACACAGAGAAAGATTGGTGGAATACATCTAAATCAGTCACAGTTTCATTCATATTATTGTATTCTCTCAAAATTATTGTCATGGGCGAGTTAAGACCAAGGTTTGATTCAGAGGCTGGATAAGAAAACAGTTTTATAATAGCTTTTCTTGGCAAATTGAAGGGGATCGACACTGACATCCTATTAAGCAGACAAGGGCACTCGGCTAATCCATATATGGTTATAGGTACTTGCTTATTATTTTTTCTTTTTCAACATACATACAATATCCATGACGTGAAACTAAAGTCCTGGATTTTATATATATTTTGATGAATGTTTATGTACCGTAATGTCCTAGAAGCGATACAACAAATCGAATAATTTTAGTTTCACAGCATAGTATATTTTATACTATTCAAAAATATTTTTGTTTTATTTCGATTTTTGGGATATTTCTCCTGAAATCATAGGAACGACCAAACCATTCTCGAGTTTTTCAAAACATGAATGTTGTCTCGCGTTAGCTTGCCTCTCACACCGTGTTCGGTTAGTTCCGTACGAGCTCGGGAATAGAACGTTCGGGCAAACCATTATCAGTCAGTCAGTGCTCTTTAATCCGAAATTGAGTGTATAATGAAATAGCAAACATAGCGACCCCGTGCGCGACTGACTTCAAGCCGCCGACTACAGGCTTCTTAACTCTACAAGGCCTAACTCTACAAGCCCTAACTCTACAAGCCCTAACTCTACAAGCCTTAACTCTACAAACCCTACATCTTCGTCCAAAAGTATGGCTTGGCCGTTTCGCGGCCGTCAAATAGGCACTCCCATGGACTAATAATATTATTTTATGCAATAGTTCCATGAAACGGCCAAGCCATACTTTTTGATGAAAATGTAGGGTTTGTAGAGTTAGGGGTTGTAGAGTTAGCCCTTGTAGAGATAAGGGCTTGGCTCTACATAAGATCTGATAACTTTTTAACCGTGAAAGCGATAAACTTCTGTGTCTTGGCGACCTTTGCATGAAATGTTTTTGATGGGATTTCATTTCTCTTTGTAAGATGCCCTACTTTTTAGGGTTCCGTTGTCCGACAAGGAACCCTTATAGTTTCGCCATGTCTGTCTGTCCACGGCTTAGCGCAGAGACTATTAGTACTAGAAAGCTGTAATTTAGCATGAATAAAAATATTAATCATGCCGACAAAATGGTAAAATAAAATCTTGAAAAATTTTTTTTTAAGGCTACCTCTTATACATGTAAACTGGGAATGATTTTTTTTTCTCGTCTATCCCGTAGTGTAGGGTATCGTTGGATAAGCCGTTCAAAAACATTGTGGGTGTGTGAAAACCATTTTTCGATTTAGGGATCCGTTGGTGAAATATCAAGTTTTAAAGTGAAAATTTTAGTTAGAGTGGAGCGTCCCTCCCCCCCCCCCCTCCCCCCACTGCTGGTAGTATATATAATGAATTTAAAAGGAAAACTATCATAGCTAAGTAGGCTTTACAGGTTTACGAGTACAGGTCGAGCTAAACTTTTGGCCCCCTATAATGTATGGGACCAGAAGTTTGGCGCGGTCTATATTAGTAGGCCAACTTATATGTACCGGGCAACTACGGAACCCTACATTGCGCGTGGCCCAACACGCACTTGGCCGGTTTTTTTTTTTTTTGGGCACGCCTCAAATGAGCTTTAGGCGGAGTTTATTTTTCCTTTTCACGCAATTGCCTAACTTTATTGAAATAAACTGCGTTCACAAGTTAGCAATGCGTTCGGAGGCTGCTTTCAGTTTGATCGTTGGGCGACAAACATATTATGCACCTTGATACTGTCCTGCTGTCAGTGGTAGGCGGTTTTCATCCGACGATCAAACTGAACGCATCAAACTAAACGCAGTTTATTTCCGCCAAGTCTATCTTATTTAGGGTACACAAAAAAGATTGCGAACATTCTTCAATAAATAAAAAAGGACTAGTGCCAACAGTTTTGACGCGCATGTAAAAAAAGGTCTTTACGAGCACTTGCATTGTAATAGTAGTTAGGTGCGTAAAGGAGGCAATAGCTTACGAGGAACGATTTGAAACACGAGCGAGTAAGTTATTGCTCTTACGCACGTGTATCATACCATAATGATCATACTATGTTTTTCAATGCAAAGTGTGGGTAAATAAATGAAACGGAATTAAAGAAACTAACAAACAATAAATACTCCAAATGAACTTTAGGCGGGCATTCTTTTCCTTTTTGTTGCCAACTTGACGGAAATAAACTGCTTTCAGTTGATGCATTCGATGGCTGCTTTATACTCATACATAACATACATTTGACTCCACCAGCTTAATCCAATAATGAAAACAACAATGGCTGCCCGAAATTGTCTATTCTTTAGAAACAAAGAATGCTGTTAACAAGGAAGACCGATCGATAACATTGTATTAAAAAAAGCCCCACAGACATGGCTGTATGACCTAAGTTCTATTTGCCTTCCCACTATGTAGGGGAACAAAACTAAAAAAACCGGCCAAGTGCGAGTCGGACTCGCGCACGAAGAGTGCCGTACCATTATCTAATATAAAAACGGCAAAAAAATCACATCTGTTGTATGGGAGTGCGCGGGTCCGATTCCCACTTGGCCGGTTTTAGTATGATTTGTTGTTATAGCAGCAACAGAAATACATCATCTGTGAAAATTTCAACTGTCTAACTACCACGGTTCACGAGATACAGCCGACAGCGGAGTCTTAGTAATAGCGTCCCGTTGGTAACCCTTTGTATACGGAACCCTAAAAAGAAAAAAAAAGAAAAAAAAAACACCCGTGCGGTAAAGTTGACTTTGACTACAGATTAGACGCATATAAAACAGAACTTTACGAGGACTTGCATTGAAAAATAATAAATCGTATTCCAGATCCATCATGGCTGATCTATCATAAGACTCGGACTCAACATCGTTATCTAACAAGCATTGGCTTACAAATGCAAGCAACCAATAGGTTAAAATATTTTGAAGTTAGTAAAATCGAAAAGTCGATCAGCAAAAGTTTTGCCAGTGGCACTTTAGTGTCAGTAGAAAACAGTGAGCCTACGTACGACTGACGCTATCTAGAGTTAGGTGTATAACTGTCCAAAGAAATTTATGAAATACTATTTATGTTGATATTTTTTTATTCCTATATTTAATCAAGTCTTAAAGTTTTTATGAAACGATAGTATATTAACAAAAAATGTGGTGAGGTTCGTTTCACATCGGTGGTATTACCGAAGTTCAGCACCCTTTGCCGAAAGATAAGTTCGGTTAAATTTATCGAAATTCAGGCTAATAAAAGTGTGAGCTATTAGAAGCGTGTTAAATGTTGCCTTTGGTCTTTAAACGGTTTTTGTTTCAATATGCTGAGTCAACTACTTATCTGATCAATGTGAAACTTGGACACGTGTTTTTTCAGACCTTTGTCTTTCCGTTGTTAGGTCGGTTACCTAGTTGAACACATTTCACTCGATAGGTTTTATTTTTGAAAATGATGCCCTTTTAAGTAATTAATTCGATTTATGTCTAAACAACTTGAGTGTTGTCTGGAATTACTGGTTTAACAAGAAAACATGGTTTATTTGCTGATGTCCAGAAAAACCTCGAAAATTCATTTATTTTACGTGCCGGCAGCGCGCGAAACGAGCGTTCTAATGTAGACTTTCTGACAACATATTGAAGTTCAAAATCACTCAGTAAGATTATCGTGCACCAGGGGCAAGGCCCTAAGAAGAAGAGTAACCAATCTCCCGGTTTCTTTGCGAGCGCGGATAATCCTAGATCTGTATTGCAAAAAAAAATTGTCTTTCATCAGCCAATCGGTGTGTGTTCCAGAAACCGTCCAAGAACGTCTGCATTTGGCTCCGGGAGTTCTTCGACACGCACCTGGTGAAGGAGACGGTGCTGGTGGCCTTCAAGAGAGGGCCCAACAACCGGCGGCTGAGGGTCATCATGCTGGTGGTCGTGCTGTGCGTCGTCATCGGCCCCACTTATGGTAAGTTTTGTTTCGTCGTCGTGATGCTCTTTTGTTTCTCCTTCTTTTGGTTTTGCGCATAAAGTGCAGCGTTGTCCGTGTGTGTGATTTAACCAAAGACTCTTTTAGTATAAATGGAAAAAAATGTTCTGGACCTAAACTTTTATTGTAGGTGTTTAAAATTACCAACAGAAAGCAGAGGGAAACAATTTTCTGAATTAACATGTTACGGAAAGTGGTTGATTATGATTAGTTGGTATGTGGTTTCAATAAGCGATACCATTCCATGCACCCGGTGTTTTATCATTCGCGTGTAGGATAAACATGCATCCTTAGACCATATAACACGGGACTAGGCAAGCGCACTTATCCCCCTCTGCCGAAGTACATGAACAATTTGTTCATGTAAGTTTGCTTGTGTGCGCGTTTTGTGTTTGTGTTGCAGCTTCTGATTTAGTGTGACATATAAATTTTTTCACAGGAGTGTGCGTGAATGAGTAAATGTGTGCTGTGCGTGTTTACCTCCCCTCCCGTGGAAAACGGCAGAATAATTTCAGTACTAAGAGTCGCGCTATGCCAGGTCCCGTGTTAAATGGTCTAAGCATGCATCGGTAGCACCAACCCGCCTGCCCAGCGTGTGTGAGTTTGGGAATTTGTTCCAGGAGGACAGTCAAGAGTGGCGAAATCTCAGAAAAGCCTATGTCCAGCGATGGACACACCAGGCTGATGATGGATAGTACACTCTTGTGGGTCATCTTGATAATTTAGGCGTTTTTTCAAGTACATCATAGTTTTTCTATCTATCCGTCCGCAGCAAATTTCAAAAACTGCTGAACAAATGGAACTGAAGCAGTATTTTTAAAAAATCTTAGGGGATCCGATGATATTCCAGTCCTTTTAAAAATAAAGAAGCATTGGGTAATCAGATCAAGGCTGCAGTTTTGCATTGAGATGTTATTATAGTAGAAACCATTTATGGTTAGCTTACTATGCTTACTACGATAATTGTTGCGGTAAGCCATTATGCTTTTAGAATCTGACGGCTAGCACGTGCCAGAGATAAAGCATCTATCTATCCTACTTCACGCAATACGCGTTTGTCAATGTGCGAGAGAGCAGTATGATGGAAAGACACTGTATCGACGGTACGTGCTAGACCCCTAGAAATACTAAGGAAGATTAAAATAATGCTGTATACCTCATATGTATGTAACCTAAAAAGATTTTAAGAAGCTTAACTCCACCCAAAAGAAATCTTAAGATGAGCAAGCATACCAAAAACAAAACCTGCTTGATCTTGACAATATTGGACTTAGGAAAAGATATCATTTTAAATAATAATTGGTCAAATGACTACTAAAGATTCGTAGATTAGATTCATGGCTACTTAATATAAAAGGTGACTTTTGTTTATGTAGCCAAATCCATACTGGAGACTTGGCAAGTGGTCAGGACCAAGGTTTAATGATCCTTTCTGTGGGATACGCAAAATCAAATGATTGCGTTGGAGCAGGACAAATTTCTCTGGTTCACCTCGCCGTAAGCCCATTGTAGTAAAATAAAACTTTTTTAAATAATTTTTGTGACAAAAAAAGACTTGTGCTTCAGTTAAGTAAGGGGAAATAAAAATGATAAGACGAATTTATGGCATATTAAATGGCCGAATGGTTAAGTCAGCCTCCTAATTACACGCTTGAGTTGTTAATTAAATTCCGGCATTTAATTGGATGGCTAGGCTGGGATGTATATACCTCACTTCGCTTCGCATGATCCTGTTTTATACCAACAAATACTGCAAAAATCACTCTGAAATTAATATATGATAAAGTTGAGGACTAAATAAGTCTATGCTGTTGTGAAAACTTGATTCCATTAAATTTTCTCGATAGAAAAAAAATACAAAATTACCTCTTTTCCGTATAATAAACCGATGGCATTCAATAAATACTTGAAATTAGATATGAAACTTTGTATAATATAACTAATATTAGTATAAAGCAGCTGCAGACTGTTCCATAAAATGAAAAATCAATCAGTGTAGCCGCGATTTCAAAATAACTGTTGTTTTTGCGTGCGCGGCGTCTGATTAGAGTAGGATAGACAGTCAAAAAGCAGAAACGTTAGAGCAAGATTGCGAATTGAGGTATTTCAGAGTGCATTTTGAGTCCGAACTCAAGAGGAACTCAATCTTACAAACGTCACTCTAGTATGAGATCACGTCGCTTTTTGACGTTTGTAAAATTGAGTCCCGACTCAAAATGCACTCTGAATCTCAGCCTTAGTGTATAGAAAGTGTTAATTAATGAAAGGTGGTCAGAGTGAGCTGCACGGTGGAGATACTCTTTGCCTAGCCCATAAAAAGAAGAAATATTAGTCGCCGATTGGTTATATAAGGTGACTTTTATTCATGCAGCCAAACTCATACTGTAGGCTTGGTAAGTGATCAGTAACACGGATTGATAAGACTTTTTGCTAATTTCGCAAAATAAAATCTTGACGTCCCATAGTAATTGACTCAGGGCTGGGATTGCGTTTGTAAGGAACACGAAAACAATAATTCACGAATTTCACAAAAAGGGTCATTGAACCTTGTTACTGAGCACTTACCGAGTCTTCGGTATGAATTTGGCTGGATAAATTAAAGTCACCTTTTATATGCGATGTAACAATAAATAATATTATATTGTTTCACCGGTTTTTGCGATATTGAAAAACAACATAAGGTACTATGTTAGGTACTTATCAAACCGTTCTTGATATTGTAATTAAGTTATTGTACACGTAGTGTGGGAGTAAATGAACCAAACACATTTAATAAAGTTCTGGACCATAACGCACACTCTAAAGTTTGGCATAATCATACTTATATCTAGTATCAAAATACAGGTTGCACTATCCTATCATCAGAACCACTTAGAGCTGAATATGCTGTATTAGCTCTAAACAATGGTACAAATAATTTGCAAAGCTTCTTGCCATTTTCTTTTGTTGCTCGTGCAGATATCATCTATGATTGCAGTTTACAGCATGATGTCCTTGTTGGGACAATGATATGATGAAGTCAACGGGCCATTGTGTTGAACCGTGATCAAAATGGCGGGAAATAGCAGGTTTTGGGTACAACGCGACTCTGACATAAGCGACGTGAGCAGCAGAGGTCATGCATGACGATAAAACTTGGGACTCTGTGTGTAATACCGAGATTGTCTTAGAATTTTACCAATTTGTAAATAGCTAGATGATCAGAAAAAGAAAAATGGACTTAGCATGCAGGGTGTTGCGCCTGAGATGGAAAATGATGGGAAAATTGGGTAAAAAGGTGTCTCTTCGTAAATTATACAAGGTTAAATAATAAATATAATAATAGTTAGCGAAACTCAAAACATAGGTAGTACTGGTCTATATGAATCTGGAGCTAAAAAGCGGCACGCTGTACCATCCTTTTCTCGAAGCAGTTCAGACCATTTTCGACCCCCTATAACTTCGTTGTGGATAAAACTAGAAGCCTGAATTTTCGGTAACCAAGCAGGCATTATATAAACACGGTATATTTCAAATTTAATTCAATTCGAACCAGTAGTTTAAGAATTATAACTAGTCAAACTTTCTCAATTTTGTCACTCACTCACTGACTGACTGACCGATCATCAAAACTCTAGGTACTTTTAGCAGACATAGAAGCTTAAAATTTGGAATAAAATTGGTGTTTAGTGTATAAATCAAGGAAAAACTAAAATATTTTGCAATTTTGGTCCAGTGCTCTAGATACACCAACTGCATAAATCACTTTGTAATCCCATATAAGTATATTGTAAGTAGAAGGTACCGGAAAGGAAAAAAAGTAGGACTACCTACAAAAAGAAATGAGATGCCATCAAAAATAAAACTTGTGAAAAAAACAAAGTCTCGCAACTTAGTTCTTCTACCGTAAAAAGTTGTGAGATCCATGTAAATCCAAGTCGATTAATTTATTCAGTCCCTACTTAAGGGACCATCTGTCTTAAGTTATTAAATAATTTGCTAACCCAACAACACCTTATGGTGACCATATCAATATTAAATAGTAGTTTATGAAACTGGCACATAAAAGGTTATTAAAATACGAGTGTTTTAATACCTAGGTATGTATAGTTTCATTTTAATCACGCCAACAAAACGGTAAAATAAAATCATGAAATATTTTTTTAAGGGTACCTCCCATACACGTAAATGGGGGATTAATTTTTTTTCTCATCTATCCCATAGTGTTGGGGGTATCGTTAGGTAGGTCGTTCAAACCATTATGGGTGAGTGAAAACAATATTTCGATTTTGGGATCCGTTGGCGAAATATTAAGCTTTAAAGTGCAAATCATGTGCCACCTGCCGGCTAAACGGTTGTTTATGGATATGTGAGAAAATTCACAGAAGTAGTATATATAATGAATTTAAAAGGAAAACTATTACAGCTAAGTAGGCTTTACTGGTTTACGAGTACAGGTCGCGCCAAACTTTTAATCTCCTCTAAACACAACACTAGAGCCAATTCTGAAGGCTTTGATTTTAGTTTTAGTGCGGACAAAACTAAATTTGCTTCATTGCAAAATAGTATTTAAACATTAAGTACAGAAGCTAAATTACTTTGAAAAAATCTAAGTTTTGACGGCACTAAAACTAAAATTAGGCTTCAGAATCGGCTTTAATGTATGGGCGGTTCTCCTAAACGTATGAGACTAGAAGTTTAGCGCGATCTGTATTAGTAGACCAACTTATAAAATGTACCGGGCAACTACGGAACCCTACACTGCGCGTGATTCGCAACTATGGGATAGACGAGAAAAAAAATTCATCCCCAGTTTACGTGTATGAGAGGTACCCTTAAAACATTTTTTTCAAGATTTCATTTTACCATCTTGTTGGCGTGATTAATATTTATATCCATGGCAAATTACAACTTTCTAGTATTAATAGTCTCTGAGCTAAGCCGCGGACAGACGGACAGACGGGCATGGCGAAACTATAAGGGTTCTTTGTCGGACTACGGAACCCTAAAAAGGGTATAATTTAAATTTCTCGATTTCCCGAGAAGACCCAAGAAATGAAAAACCTCGAGAAATCATAATCCCTCTAGTACTTACATAACCAAATTTTTCATGAATACTTACTAATCTTTTGCTAATCAGATTAATTTATATCGAAATATTTTTTTAATAAAATAAGAGTAATAAAATAAAAAATACCTGCCATAAAATGGTCTATATAACATAGATCATTTTATAGCAGGTAATGATCCTTGCATGTAAGTACTAGGGTAGGTTAGGAATGTCACTACCCGTGCAAAAAAATTACTTACCTACGTACTTAAATCACGTATCAAGTAATCTAATCACGCATGAATACATAATACAAGCTGGAGAGTTGATTGGAAAATTACAGTTTTTAGTTTTGAATGAAGCTTGGCAATTTTGGACAAATCGTTGCACTGACAATAAGTCCCAGTAAATCCGTAATTTATTCTTCCTGGGTTAAAGAATCTTGCAATACTACATGTTAAAAATAACTTTTTCCAAAAATATAAGATTTACTAGACTCTTCCACAGTTTGTAATTACTTGCTACAACATACAAACAATATGGCAATTTACTATAGGTGCTTAAGTTGTTGGTTAGCGTCCACCTTTTTTGCACTTCCTGCGTAACCAATATAAAATTTCATATTGAAAAACTCTTTAGTGGTACCTTATAAAACCGTAACCAGTGGGTTAATAAACAAAATATATTGTGAAACGAGTAAACAAGTGCTCTTCAATCATCATGCATGAAACGAGTACATATCACTGAAAAAAAAAGTTGAAATTTATCAAGATCTTGTTAACCGTAAACTTAACTAAACCTAAACTTAGCTCCACATGAGCGCAACAAGATGTCAGTTTCCTGTACTAACTCAACTTGTTTACTTGATCATAAAAACATTGGAAAAAACCAATAAGTTAGTTA
Source organism: Ypsolopha scabrella (assembly GCA_910592155.1). Classification (NCBI taxonomy): domain Eukaryota; kingdom Metazoa; phylum Arthropoda; class Insecta; order Lepidoptera; family Ypsolophidae; genus Ypsolopha; species Ypsolopha scabrella. The sequence goes on along the minus strand of OU342968.1, from coordinate 6,268,517 downwards.
ATATAAATTAAATTTTATATAATTGCGGTATAGAAAATCAGAAAAGTGAATCTGGACGTGAGGAGCTCTGAACCGGGACTCGAACCCGGGACCTCTATTTTCTCCTCCGGAACCTCCTCTATTTTTTGCGTAAGTATCCAGTAACAGTAACTGGATAGCTTAGTGGAAGTGCAACCGCCCGGTAAGCGAGAGATCCCGGGTTCGAGTCCCGGCTCAGAGCTCCTCACGTCCAGATTCACTTTTCTGATTTTCTATACCGCAATGTTAAAAAATTTAATTTGTTATCTCCTTGCGATGGATAAATCGCCAAGTGTTTAAAATATATAAATTTATATCCATCATAGTTTTTAGTAAATATAGCCAAAATTGACAAACAAGCCTCTTGATATGACCCTATTTGCTTCAGTGTAGTTCACGCCAAACTTTTAGGCGGCTGAGTAAAGCTAGCTCCAGCGAGAAGGATAGAGAGAAATAGATGACAGAGATAGATGAAAGAGAGAGATAGACATAGACATAGACGAACTTCAGAGGCGACTTTAAGTTAGGCGCGTTTTAACAGTTGACTTGACTTCCAGGTGAGATGGCAGTCATGTACCTGTTCACAAGGTTTCGCTTCAACTGGAACGAGGTGGACTTCAGCATCTTCTCTACATACGCCATGTGCACTTCACTTGTTGGTAAGTTATACGGAACCCTAAAAAGTGGAACGGCCCAATCTACCTGGCTCCTTGACTAAAATTAACTTAAGTCCAGTCAACCGCACGCAAAAAAATGTTCGGCGGTCACTGTCTTAGCTCAACTTTTGTGTTGCTGCAACTATGTTTCGTTGACTGCAACCTAAATTTAGCTTTAGTACCTGTAGGCCTATTCTCAGTTTGTTGAATTAGCCTTATCGATCGTAAAAACCCATTTCATTAGTCGAACTATATACATTTTAGAGTTTTAGAGATTTCTATTCGATTGATTCTCCGGAATTGCCCTCCTGAACTATTGTGCTGCATGCAAAAAGATCGGTGGTCACTATTTTAGCTCAACTTTGGGTGACTGGAACCTAAATTTGGCTATTTTTTGCGTAAGAAGTGATTCGGACGTTGTGGTGAATTGGGCCTTTTTCACATTTTAAGAATTTATGTAATGACACAGAAAGCCTTCAGTATACGTTTTTTTCAAGTTGTGGCCTTCTTGGTTTAGCTCTATGTTATTCTGTGCTATCGCTCAACAACAATTAGGTGAATTGAGCTGAGTTTGGGATGTATGTGTAGTGTAGTGTTAGCTCTCTCTCCAATCAGACACAGAACTATTTCGACATGTATTTATTTCAACTCAACCTCCCTGCTTGAACGCTCGAAACGGAATGAGCTGCCGCTCAGAATGCTTACCATTTTATACAAAATCTAGGAGCACATGGCGGATGGAAAAATATGCATTATACAAAGTGAACAATCTAAGATTAATTGTAAATAACATTGTGAACTTATAGATCATAAATTTAATGCCAAAGAAAGTATTTTACTGTATTTGTATCACAATAGAAAACCACGTATTTCGAAACACGTGGTGATTGGCGTCATCGATTAATAACGATGAAATAAAAAACTAAACATTGATACTAGCAGAATAAGATTGTACTTGTGACTGACTACGTTTTAATTAAATAGAAAGTAAACAATACAAGTATATACAATCAAAAGACATGTTCTATAAAATGCTTACAGTAGAATTAAAGATCTCGGGAAAAATACGTAAAATCTTCTGGAAAGTGCTAATTTCAAAGAAAACACTATTTAATTTTCCTTTTGATTGCCGTATGTTATTATATCCCACAATTTGATCAAAAGTAAAAAGTAACCGGAATATAAGAGCTGCATTAGATTCATGGATGTAGAAAGGCAAAACAGGTGTGTCAGGATTGTGCAGATGGAAATCTGCAGTCTTTGCCTACCCTGAGTATGTGTGTACAATATCGAATGGTGCAGTAATACGAGTATACACTGTTTTTTTTTAAACTTCGTTTCGAGGTCTCTGTCTCAGGATCTTTTAAGAGCTTGCGGCCCTGATTTTCATGCAGTGCTTATTAATAATAATACTCGAGGTACCAACTATATACAATGATAATTTTGTGCAAAATACATTATGATTGGATAAAAATGCATTGGTTTAAACATGCAAATTGGAAAATATCTACTCTGTGTAGACCCATGTATAATATTTCCGATTAATATATAAATTATCTATTTTAATAGATACGACCGACGTTGCTGCCTCACAACTAAACTGTCAAATATAATTCATGGGATAAGGAAAAGAATTGTACACGACACCGAAAACATGGACAGACAAAGTAAAGACAAAAGACGAGCCTTATTTAAAGTGAAAATATCAATTGAAACAAATTTCAAGAGAGAAAAGTTTTTTTTAACTCAGGGGCGGATTCGAACCTGTGACTTCTTGCTTCGGCATTTTCCACCATACCTCTCAACCAAATGTTTCCAAACTTACTTATTCCGCATAGATCTTAATTTCCAGTCGTACATTTCAGGAACGCTATTCTCAGTGGGAGTGTTCAGCCACCTGCTGAAGTTCGACGACGCCATCATCGGCGTCATCTCCTGCATGAGCAAGATCCTCGCTGGCTTCATGTACGCCTTCTCCTCCAAGACCTGGCATATCTATGTTGGTAAGGGTTCTGTTCTGATTCCCCCAGAAGGTTTACATAAGGAAACATTTGTTTTAGGTATTTGTGCTTCGGAAGGCTCATCGTTCATCACCATCACGCATGCGGAACGTGGATGTGCAAGTGTGGACTGTAATTCACAGTCCATTCTCGGAAACGACTCTGATACCCCCTTCGAAATTCATGTCAAATTCATTTCATCATACCTACTTGTATGTATATTTGGTCAGTAATGGATAGCAAAAAGACAAAGAGAGGACACTTAATATCTTTCGAGCAAAACCATGTAAGACATAGAGTTTGAGCAACTGACTCCCAAAGGAATTTGACTGTGTTCCAGAAGCCGGTTTAACGACGAACGAATCGAACACGACGACATTATGTCAAACTAAATAACTGTTGATAAATAAATGCCAAGAGAATATAATATACCACGAATAAATGGTCGAAGTGAGCTGTATTTTTTCTTCAGGGTGATAGATGACAGTAAAAACTAAAGAGTCAGACATATTATTTTGACTGTTTGCTAGGTGAAGACTACAAATTAATGCGGGCTCGCAGGCCTTTTAAGGAAAAAATCTAATTGAATTCTAATAAAATTACAATATGTATTATATTTTTCAGCACCTTTGATTGAAATATTCAATGGAACATCATTCATTGCCATGAGGTCCATGGTTTCAAAGTTGGTTGACAAAGATGAACTGGGTAAGGGCAACATTTGACATTGGCTTTATTGTGGTAATAATTTTGGAAAAAACAAAACAATACATAATTAATAATGAGCGCATCACTTTGCTGCTTTTTGCATAAAATCATCGGTAGAGATAATAGTGATCAATTGTATCTAATCCTATATATCTGGCCTAACAGTTATGAAAACACAACTTACCTACAAACGCCGAAACTTTGATTGTTTTAGAAAATACTAATGACCTAAAAGTTTTGATATTTTTTCTTCAGGTAAAGTGAATTCGCTCTTTGGTGTGGCGGAAGCCATGATGCCTCTAGTATACGCTCCTATGTACACCACGGTCTACACTGCTACCATCAAGTCCTTCCCTGGGGCCTTCTTCTTGCTGGGTGGAGCACTCACTGTGCCAGCTGTCCTCATATTCTTGTAAGGCTTTATACATTTCCTGGCTTTTGCTCGCAGCTTCGCTCGCGAGTCTTTGAATCAATGTTTATCCCGTCGGATGTATCTCGGCAGCTAAATTTACCCGCAAAGGTAGCTAGAGACACTGTGGGAGGGGGGTTTCGGGTGCCTAGATATTTCCGACGTAATGCGTACTTACTTTTATTTGCGTCTAAGATAAATGTAGGTAAATTCTTGAGTAGTCTATATATTGACAAAGCCACTACGATGAAAATAAGGAAAACCGCATGGATGTAACTGATGGTGCTGTGCATCACCGGGGCGTCGACCGACGAGAGACATGGGGTGCGCGAGGGGCTACTAACTTTAATTTTTTTATTGGGACGAACTACGCCCATTTTTACAAAGTTTTAGGGTGTCGATGAAATTGCAAAATCCGCGAATGCAGTACACAGTGAAAATGTCTACAAGCGATTTTGTTAAAGATGGTTTTGAAGCTTCACTAAGTGTTAACAAACGCAAGTTTAAGTAATACTTACAATTATAACCTATTAATAACAGAGTAGTACACATTTTGTGTCTGTAAATTGAATATTTTTTCGAAATTTTAAATGAAATGTGCTATTAATATTGTACTGAGGCCAAAACAATTTTTTTTAGAATTTTGGTCTGTATATTTCGTTTTAACTCAAGAACCACTCGAAAGATTTTGATCTGGTCAACATACTCGTATATAGGCTATAAAGAGATGTTGGTAAAATAACACTCACGCTAATATTCAAAGACTGAAAGACACTTTCACACGAGTGAAACCGCGGGCAAAGACTAGTTTAAAATATCAAAACATGAAGAAAATGTTGGTCCCGACTAGCGACTCCAATCATATTTTATGGGCATTTTAACTACAGATTGATTAATAAGTGTTCCTTATCATATGCGGGCAATTATATTGTCGTTGCTAAATTTTGTTCAAATCTATGCTTAAATTTCGAATTATCATGGAACTAAGATATGTTTGTTTTTACAGGTGGTTGTATTTAGCCAACAAGAAACACAACGTTGATGGAAACAGAGAAACAAAGATAGAAGATAAAATACCAGAGAAAACGGAGAAAAATGGCGCCATCAACAACGCGTTTGAAGGCGAAGAGAAAAGTGAAATCCAAAACAAATCGGAAAGTGATGTAGACCAATCACAGGTTGAAATTGGAATAACAAAAAGCATGCGTTGCACTAGCAAACTATAACATTATTTATTATTGCTATCGCTCTAAATAATTTATTATTCCAATTCTTTTGATTTTACTAGATATATATCTACCAATATTAGAATAATAACAGACCCTAAAAGTATGCCTTTAACTGTGATAATTAAATGATATGCAATATTGTATTTGTGCGCAAAAAAATCGCGTAAAATGCAAAATAATGTTATATTTTATTTATTTATAATTTTATTTTATAATTGAAATGATGACTTGTTATTCTGCTTTTGATGACGTTTTGGATTGAAAGAACCTATGATATTATTTATTTTGAGAAAACTATTTCTTAAGTCTTAATTTAATAAAAGTTCTGTGCTCTATCCACCTCTAACCTACACACTATTTCTGTCTACCTTATACTCAGTAGGCCTACCATAAGTTTAGTCATCAATACACGTAAACGACTGCGTAAAATATTTGGGAGTGTCTCCGCACTAAAAATAACGCCGTTGGGAACCGGCAGTACATTACTGCCGGCAGCCGAGATGAAAAAAAAACATCGGCTGCCGGCGTCTCCGGCTCCCATAATGGACAACGGCGGCGGCGCTGACGGTAGAAATTTCTCACGCGCAAAGGACGTTAAATTTCAAAGTGTTAGGTTGTGTATGAATTATGGAACCGACTTAGAAATCGCCGACTTGAAAATACTAATTTGAGTTACTGTCAAAACTGGGGACGTCGTCGTCGCCTTGCTCCGCTTCGCTTCGCTCGGCTCCTTATTTTATCTTACATGCCAACCTAACACGCTACTCCTCGCTTCGCTCGTCGTCGCACCTATTTTTTTTCTTTTGGTGAATGTTTTTTTACTATGATTATAAAGACCTAAAATTACTCCCTCCGCTATACATAATATGCTAACCCCATTTCCCGCTTCTTTTTCTAACGTCAGTGCCGGCAGCCGGTACAGCAACCGGCGCTGGCAACTAGTACAGCAACCGCCGCCGCCGGCAGCTGAGGCACTTCCAAAATGTTTATATGAGGAATCATGCAGCGCCCCTAGCGGCGAACGAGAGGAACCAGAATTTCTCTTACAAAATATTTAACGTAGTCTGTAACGTGTATCGTGACAAAAAGAAAAAGAAAAAGAAGCTTAGAACTATACTGGAGCGCTAACTTCCTATAATACATTGATAAAACCACACCAAAAATTTGACCTTTCAAGAGTAACAGAGACAGTGACACCTTCAAAGAGAAAAAAGTTTCATGAGTAATAGAGATAGAGATACATTTGATGTAATTTATTTCAGCGTGCGGATTTCAATAGAGGTTAGCACTCCAGTATTAGGTAGTTATAAACTTCTTGACAGCATAAAAACAATGGCAGTCAATCGCTCGCGTGTCGCGTCCCCAAACAAATGTGATGTAATATTTTGCATGTCCGGTGGGTTTGCGAGACCGAGCAGCCATTTTTAATTCCAAGGTCTACGGTACCTAATGCAATTATCACTGTGTTTAATCTTATGCATATGTTGTCACAAGCAAATTACTTATTTGTGATCAAAGTTACCATAAAAGATAATTATGTCTTTCAATGATGCGGTATGTTAAGGTAATCACCTTTTTCCTTAAAACGGGGTATTCGTTTGACCCATTAGTATGAAAAACATTCACTGCAGAGCAAAACCCGAAATCGTAAAAAAATCATCTGTTTCTTGTTCTAGTAGGTTAACTTCTCTATGCAACGGCAGATTTTTTTTTTCATGATTTGCGGTTTGGATTCGAACTCAAATTTGTTCATATTCATGGGTAGAACCCGTTTAAAAGAAAAAGGTTTTCAAACATCCTGTATTGTTTCTAATGTGGTGCTAACTTACCATAGTAAGAAAAAATCGTGGTTCAAATCCTGTGATTAGTTAAGCTAGTGTTTTCCGTCCATACAATAACGTGTTTAAGTTCCTTAGACTATTTATTTACTGTCCGTTTGTTTCCATTCACAATTACGACGAAAAACTTGTAATAAATAATGATAACGTGAATTCATTGTAAAATTAAAAGTTACATTACATAGGTCTAGTACTTAAGTTTAAGTTATATTGTACTGTAAATTAGGAGTAGTGAGTGTACTTATAAAAATAAAGTATTCTGGAAAATATATTTTTGTATTTTGTTTATAAATAGAAATGCAAGTATATAATGATCAATGACCTGCACTTAGTCCTCAACTATTCGTCTGACTCTGATATCTTTCATGATCCATACAGCAAAATATTAAGAGTTTGCTCCTATTATTGCGAACGTAATAATATTGTAAATGTATCAAGTTGTGTTTAAATATTTATTGATATATTTTAATTCGAGGGTTATATATAAATGACTATTCATCCGGGCTCTGTTATCAGTTAGGTGTAGTCATTTTAAATCAGTTAGAAAAATATCTACTGCACTTAGTTGCATTTACCCCAAAAAGGGGCAAATGTAACTTTTTTCACCTGGATCAGGAGAATATGGCGCCATAGCCATAAATGACACTATTTCTTTTTGAATTTATGTTAGGGATTATCTTAAACGAACATATAATTGTGTACAAGAGAAAAAAAAACAATCACGTTTAATAGGATAATACTGGAGGATATCAAAGTTGGAACTTTTATATTTTAGTTGTAATTGCCTCGGGTCACCTGAATTGAATAATATACTGATCCATAGAATATATATCCCAAGATTTATTTCGGGTCCGATCTAGACCCGTTTGAGCATTTTGACATACTTTCTTTTAATTTATTACAACTATTGTTATAACATTGAAACTACTTAAAAGCAGCGTTAGTCAGTCATTCATCTTGAGACCCAGTTTCGAATCCAGCCCAGTATATAGTATAATAGTATTTGTATTGTATCCTTACTTCTTGATACTGGTGAAGGAAACATCGTGAGGTAAAATAATAAAGATTAAGATGGAAAGAGGGCGTAGAGTTTAGTGGACAATCTACACTAGAAAATACCTCTGACTCCCCTCAGGGATATTATGTCGTAACGGTTTATGTATGTGTAGAACAACATTTTGTCCAGGGTACCTAGCGTAGTAGACCATATCGAGCTGTCGATATACACTGTCTGTCCCTCTCTAAGTAGATCAACAGAGTGAGACAGACCACTGCATCAAGCGCTATCGAGCTTGATATGGTTTGCTATGCTAGACTAGCAGGAATGAAATAATTTGTTCAATGACGAAGTTCTTTTCTACCTGTTTCTTGATTTCATTTATCTTATGAAAACAGACAATTACTTCAGCGATTTCTTTTAAAAAGATTTTGTATTGAGAATACTACGATCGTATAAAAATGTCAAAGGATGACTGACGGTCAAGAAACATGCAAGATATAACAAATGGAGAGAGCATAATAAAATCATGAAAGAAATTGAACAGGAATGTAATGTATAAAATCAGGAAGAACGGCTGGAATTGAAAAATATGCTAAAGTTTACGTATTATAGGTACATTAAACAAACTATACACACACATTACACTGAGTTTATTTCCGACAGTAACCTCATACAAAAATATAAAGTAATATAAAACCCACTTATCTTCAGTAACATTTATTTCATTTTATACAAAATTAGTAATATTATGTTACCGGAAATGTATACAATAAACAATATCTTAACTAAACAAACCATGCATAAAAAATAAATAGACTCTTCACGACCGTGCCCTTGCATGTGTAAAAACACATGTAGCATTAAATATAGATTAAAAACAATATAGAAACTCGTGCCATAATCGTGTTGCGGAATCAAAACTATCAACTCCAAACATAACTCGCAAGAGCAAGCGTACAAAATACAAATGATATCGTAAGGACTTCTATGCAAGAAGTTGAAAGCCGGAAACACTTATAACATCATAATCGACAACATTTCATTTTTGTTATCCATTTGTTTTTAATATTTATAATGAAAATTTGCGTAAAAAAGAAGCATAAGTATTTTTTTATTTTGTTTCATTTTATGTTTTTCCTGCATAATTTTATGTTTTCTTATTCACTCATTCTAAAAGGATGTAAGTCGTATCTGAGGATTTCAAAAGTCAATGTTCATTGTCAATAGATTATTTAAAAAAAAGCTTGGCATGTTTATGTCTGCTGTCACGTGCCATGACAGTTGATTTTTTTTAAACAAAATGAACTTAAATGCAAAGGAATTTGTTTTTAAAATCCTGTGTTTACCATATTTTTAGTTTTTTGAATATATCTTTTAATTTAACCACGATTAAATTCTGAAAGAAAAATGTGATGCTGAGAAAGCCCATATCTCGAAATGGTTTTTACTTTTGCATCAATTATTAATTTGTAATGTTGTCGATTATGGGTTTGAAAAACATGAATGAAGAATTTTAACAGCTCGAAACAATGCAAGGTGATTTAAATATCTGCCAGCAGTTTACAGTTTGTCAACGAAATCCAAAAAAATCAGAAGAAATTTTAAAATAAGATATATCACTCACGATGTTGTATCACAGAATAAAATAATGCATGAAAAGAAGACGACGCATTCTACAGGCTGTAAATAGAGTGCGACCATTAAATAAAACCACATACTATACTGATCATACTGAACAACTATTCAAAAAAAAAACCCACGCAAATCTTCAGAGAAAAAGATATTATACTGTAACTCAAAGGCTTTATCTCGTAGGAGGAAGGTCTATTTTAGAACGCTGCATGCTAACAGCTGTTTCACGGACGACGTTCTCTCTAAACTCGCTCGTATGTCGGTGCGTCAGGGTTCACGCATTTTTGTTTGGAACTCAATTATTTCCTAAACTAAGTGTGTCCGCGGGTATGATTCATGGGAAAAGTGGTTCAGTAGGGTCGGTAGAATATGTGGTTTCATTTAATGGTAGCAGTCTATTTACACCCGGTATACAGTGTATAAATTACTTAAATACTTTGCCGGTAACATCTATAATTCTTACAAAATATACAAAATCTTTAGTAATAACAATTGGGAGGCTTAACAAAATTCGTAAGAAAAGGCCCAGCATTAATCAGGGGCTGTTCATTTATTACGTAAGACAATTTTTACCACTTTCTGACTCCCCCTTCCCCCTACGTAAGAAAAATAAGACTTGGGTGAACCCCCTTCCCCAGCCCCTCAGAATGAGTTGGTCTTTGTGATAAAGAATTATTTATTTATCTCTAACATTTTCCTTTTTAATATTTAGCCTTTTATTTTCTTTAAACATTGGCAATAAAATATTAATAAAATAAAAACAGATTTTTCAATATACCTATATTTCGGCCTCTCTCTTCTATGAGGCCGTCATCAGTCGAATTTGATAATAAATTATAGAAGAGGCCCAAATTTATTGAAAAATTTGTTTTTATTTTATTTATATGTTTCTTTTTAAATTATACTAAAATACCTTTTCCCCAAAATTGGAAAGAACAAAGGAGAATATGAAAGATTCAGACAGTACAAAGCACCTCGTACGTTTTGTGAGCTATTTCTTGCCCTGCAAAGCTGATGTACATCACTTTGTGGCTTTGATGAACCTGAAACAAAGAGAGGAATAAAACATGATGCATTTAGGACGGAAGTCGGAGATTTTTTTAGAAGTGAAGATGTTACTATTGATCGACCACTTAAGCAAACGATGCTTAATGACATGGTCCATTATCTGCTTGTGAAACTTGTCAGTTTTCACCTTAAATCGTATGACAAAAATCATCGGTGAATGATGACATGGCTAGCCCAAACAATGCGGTAACATTGTAAAAGTCAATATATTGTGAGAAGGGGATCGTCCAATATACAGAAACGCATCGCATATTTATAGTCCACATAATGCGACACATTCTTAGTCATAAATTTTGCTATCGTATTATTATTATTAGGTGGTAGAGCTAATGCCGAAGTTATTCGGGGGAGAGTAAGAGGACAGCTCTCAGGCAAAAAAACCAGGCGGCCCACCATTGCCTGGGACCGATGGATGGCGGTATATCCTTCCCCAATTGCCGGGCCTTATATAAATCAGACTGGTGACGGGCAGCGGCGTCACTGGTGCAAGGGTTTCGGCACCGCGCTCACCAACCCGCCTGCCCAGCGTGTGTGAGTATGGTCATTTCTTCCAGGAGGACCGCCAAGCATGGCGAAATCCTGGAAAGGCCTCTATGTCCAGCAGTGGACGAAACAGGCTGTTGGGTGGATTATTATTATAAAATTCTTTCTGAGTTTTATACATTTCGACGGACAAAACTTCTAATTAAAACCGGCCAAGTGCTTCTCGGACCACAAGCAGTGTAGGGTTCCGAAGTTGCCCAGTATATTTTATAGGTTTGGTCTACTAATATAGATCGCGCAAAACTTCTAGTCCGCTCGGAAGGTGTTCTCCCGAAGAACGCCCCATACATTGTCGTGTTTAGAGAGGACTAAAAGTTTGGCGCGACCTGTACTCGTAAACCTGTAAAGAATAGAATAGAATAGAATGACGTTTATTTCGATCGATTAAGATCATAATTATTAATACACATATACACAAAAAAATCAATTATCAATTAGTACAATAAAATATACATAAAATTAAAACAATATTTTGGCTGCTGTCAGCACATGAATCTTGCTGCAATGATTCATGTGCTGACAGTCAAACCATTCCGCAAATGCGTTCAGGATACAGTTGCGGCTGGCCCGCATTCTGCGCAACAGGGATGTGCACCGCCCGCGCATCGTTGCATAAAAGCAATCCACATGCGCGTCCGCCTACTTAGCTGTGATAGTTTTCCTTTTAACTTCATCATATATTCTACTTCTGTGAATTTTTCCACATATTCCTAAACAACCGTTTAGCCAGCAGGGAGAGGACACTTGACTCCAACAAAAAAGCACTTTGAAGCTTAATATTTCACCAACGGATCCCTAAATCGAAAAATGGTTTTCACACATGCATAATTTTTTGAACGACCTATCCAACGATATCCCACACTATAAGATAGACGAAAAAAAAAATCCTCCCCAATTTACAAATTGTTCCCTTGATGTCGAGTTCCCTCCATTTCTTTTTCTTTCTTTTTTTACCGTTTTGTCGGCGTGGTTAATATTATACCCATACCAAATTACAGCTTTGTAGTACTAATAGTCTCTAAGCTAAGCCGCGAACAGACGGACGGACAGATGGACATGGCGAAGTTATAAGGGTTCCTTGTCGGTCTACGGAACCAAAAAATGATTATGATATACCCTTTCGCTTTTAGACCATTTCTTCAGACCGATTTGACCTAACCAAATATCGAGTTCAATCAGTGAAATCCCAACATGTGGTCATACAAATATAATTAGTACCTTTCCAGGAGTCAAAGAGCCCTGTTCCTTAGCTCTGCCGATGTACAAGGTCTCTCCAGATGCAGTGTTGCCACCAGGTATAGCGTTAGCCGGTACAGCAGTCCCGCCTCGGCTCTCTACCCAGCGAATACATTCAGGTCGGGCGCAGAGCACCTGAAATGTCAAATGTACACGAACTATCTTATGTGTATTCTTTATAGGAAAATAATAAAGGAACACGGTAAATCCGGTGGTTTTTCCGTTATTTCTTTGATACCCAGTAAAGAGAAATTAAAAAAAGGAAACTTTTATTTGACTCATAAAAATTAAAATTACCTACATTGAAGGCGCCTAGGCACGCCACCGTTTTAGTACAAAATTTAATCATCCGTTTCTCAGTTGTTTTTCGTAATAGACCAAACTATATGACCTCTATCATCTGGTGCTGGTATTTTAAAAGACACCATTATGCCAAAATTTTGAATAATAATTTTGTTTTAAAGATATTAAGCTGGACAGATTTACATACAAAGTTATTTTCTTGCCTCAGATTGTACCTATATCAAAATTTTACATTTCAGCCAAATAGCGACTATGTAAATGCCTGTATTAAACTATTGGGGTCTATACCTTTAGTCTATAACGAAAAACAACAGAGAAACGGGTTATCAAAATTTGTACTAAAACGGTGGCATGCCTATGCGCCTTAAAGCCGATTCTGAAGGCCTTACTCAATTTTAGTTTTAGTGCTGTCAAAACTTAAATTTATCCAAAGTAATACACTATTTTGGAATTTAAAAAAAAAATAGTTTTGACAACACTAAAATTAAAATTAAAGCCTCCAGAATCGGATTTATTGTATCACTAATCACTACACTCCCGTAATAGGATTCTGTGTTTGGAAAGTATTTCAGTAAATACCAGCGGATGACCACTATAATTAGGAACACCGTATGTGATAGGAAATTAGGAAAGTAAAACACATTCAGTACTTGTCCTGGCATGGGCGTCGGAAGACGAAAGTCCAGGGTGGGGCAACCTTTCAAATATCAACGGGATTTATAGTTGAAAAATAAAAAACGTACTTTTGTGCAAACAAAAACTGCCGATCGGTCTTGTCTCTCATATGTCCGCTGTACGTGTACTTTAGTCGTGCTACGAAATCCTATTTTTTACTGTCCCATTCCGTTTCCAGGGGGGGGGCTGTAACCCTTCGCCCCCCTCCTCCGACGCCCATGTGTTCTGCACATTTGTCTAGTTAATAAAAACGTACCTCGATATTATTTACGGCGTGCTCCTGGCCTCCCCAGGCGATATACGCAGTATGATGCTTAAAGGCCAGTTTCCCAGGTATCAAATCGCCCTGGTACCTGGCTCGGATTACCCAGAGGGGGCTATTGTCGTGACCTTCGTACCCTGCGACGACAGCTCTGTCAGCAAGAGTTTGAGCTTGTTTGGGTGTGGTTGGTAACCATTCCAGCATCGCACCTTGAGCTGGAAGTTTGTGATTAATTAGTACATACATATTTCATTTGATTCCTTGTTCAATAGGAGTCGTAAAAGTTTTAATTCTTCATGAAGTCACGTTGTGTACCTATAGTTATTACATTACGGTATAAAGTTATTGTAGTTATTTATTAGTATTATAAGACTTTGGAGGAAATGGCAGGAATGCTAATGTTTTGAGTTATCTGATCATTTATTTCTGAGCTTTTGTTTTGCAAAAAAAGTTCGTATTCATAAGGTGACTTTTGTTTATATGACCAAATTCATACTAGAGACTCGGTAAGTAGTCAGGACCAAGGTTAAATGTTCAATGTTTGCGAAATAAGAAAAATATTTTTTGTGCCCTATACTGTTCAAGAGCAACCTTGTCTCAGTTAGCATGGGAACTGGGAAGTCTTAATTTTATTTTGAGTATTTCACAGAAAGGGTCATTAAGCCTCGGTCCTAGCCACTTACCGAGTCTCCAGTATGAATTTGCTTATATAAAGGAAAGTCACTTTATACAACGTGAAATTCAAGTTATTTTGTTAACGAAAACTGGTGATGGACGAGTACTGTCCATATGAACAACTTTTTCTATGGAGCCAACCCTGAAATCGTGAAAAAAATATCAGCTGTTCCATAGAAAAGTTAAATACCTACTCGACCCAAATGTATGAAACAGCTGATTTTTTTTTCACGATTTCAGGGTTGGTTTCATAGTAAAATTTGTTCATATGGACGAGTACTATCACCAGTTTTCGTTAACAAAATGACTTAAATTTCACGTTGTATATCTATTAAGTTGACTACTTTTAGAAAACTTCTGATATTGAAACCCCAATATTACGTGATTTAACGCCTTAATTCTATACTTACGACCACATTGAGCAGTCACTTGAGGGTAGCCGAATCCGTAGGAAGGAGGCGCCGTGGGAGCAGCTGCAACTCCTGGGTATGAAGAAACTTGTATTGGCTGACCCGGATGACCTGGCTGACCCATATGAGCTGACTGACCTTGCTGGCCAAGTTGAGCAAGTTGACCAGGATAAGGATATGCGAAACCGCTCTGGTAAGGGTATGTCGGGGGCTGACCAGGGAATTGTGGATTTTGACCCGAGTATTGAGGGTTTTGGCTAGGTGGAGCAGGGTAGGACATAGCAGCTGGGTTATTATTTGGAGCGGGAGCGTTTGCTGGGTTGTAAATTTGAGGATATATTTGGTTTTGGGGAGCGGGGTATTGAGGGTTTCCGTACGGATCTGGAATAAAAAGTCGACGTGTGAATTTGGTGTGTCAGTTTTTTTGTCTCCTTGGTAGGTTGGTACTTAAAGTTGTAGCATAATTCAAATATCTTATTTTCAAATAGGTATAAGTTACTGCAACTTTTATTTTTTTTAAGATTTATAGGTAGGTATCGGGAAGTACGCTTACAACTTTAGAGACAACGGATTTTGGCGAGGTTTTTATTATTAGCCAGGAAAATTCTACAAAAATAGGTTAAAAGATATAAGTAGGTATGATTCATTGCGATGAATGTGATCAAAAGGGCTGAGCATCAATAGCCGCCTTTGCATAGGAGAGGAATCGCCTGATATTATTTAATTACACTCATAAATTTAGAAATTAGAATAAATACACACTATATTCTAAGTCTATGTTACACTGGTGATGCAGCGCCGCTTCCGTCTCACGGCGGCACTGAGAATTAATGTTTCGCTCTACTGCCACAATGAACCCCTAGATAGCGTTGGCAATGGCCATGTTAGGTTAGGTGTTGTTTGTAATAATATTTGGACCTCAATTTGCGGTCCTTCGTAATTAACCAAGAAAGCATATGGAAAGATAAATAGCCCGTTTTTCTCAAACTATGACCAGAACCTGTTTGGAAGCTAAATAAAGCCGCGAACCAAGTCTAGTGTTAGGCATCGGTGGTCGGCAGCGATAAGTGTTAGGTAAATATATTTTGCTCTGATCACGGCATCGTCTGACAATGCACTTAATTCATGTCTAGATGGCAAAACTCGATCTAAAAATAAACGAGACAGCTGTGTTTAAAACTATTAGCGGAAAGACTAACTATGTCATTAAAAGGATGGTATTATGCACAAAAAAAAAGTATTCTATTGTGTAAGACTCTGTAAGGTAACTTCTTTTGTGTAATTGGTTGCGAAATGGTTGTGGTTGTAGACATAATTTAATTAAGTATACATATAAAATAGATCACAACCAAGACTGAACATTAAATTTCAATATATCTGGTCACAAATTCACAACTGATCCATAAACGAGGGAAATTTATAAACATTTTAAGGCTCTTATTATGTAGGTAAGTATGTGATTTTACAAATGCCTAGGTATATACCCAATGAATTTTAAGTAAGAATGATAAATGTCATTGGGTAAGTAGGTAGGTACACTTATTTTCTTTTTTTTTACTGTTGTTTATTTATCATTCTTAACAGAAGATGCAAGTGAAAGTTCTCATGCCGTTATTTTGTTTTCATTACGATATATTTTTAACAGATAAAATTTTAACTTAGGTAGCGTTCCAAATCACTTTTTCAAGATTAAAATATTGCTCGCTGTCGGAGAAAAGTAGCTCGATGCCGGTTCCAAAACCTAAAAGTAGATGTTTTGGAACCAGCATCGAGCTACTTTTGTCTGACAGCGAGCAATATTTTAATCTTGAAAAGTGATTTGGAACGCAACCTTGATTTGTACTTACATCCAGACATTTTCACAAAATTCAGAACTATCAAATACTTAACACAAAATCTACATGAAATAAATGCAAGCAAGCTTCAAATACTATTTTAGCTAGGTTCTAGACACGATGCGTTTTTTAGTCACCGAATGAAATAAGCAAACGACCGACCGTACGAATACGAAGCAAGCATCATACCGAGCGAGAGCGAGACGCCCCCCGGCCCCTTGCAAGGGAACTTTATGGTTGAAGAAGTTCTTATTCTCACATAATAATAGAGTACTGTTTAGCATGTACAAACAGCTTAAAAGAGATTGCGTCACGGAAACCACCGGCAATAACAAAAACATGGATGGAACCTCTGACTCCAGAAGTGCGCTCCGAAACCGATTTTACCTTGTGATAATTCATAAGAAATTTATTCAAAACATGTTCTATAAAACATTTTGATTACAACAAAAAACAAGGTAGGTAAATTATTGAGGTTATAAAACATACGGTTGTTCTTTTCAACTAATAACCATTCCCATTTTTTTTTTAATGTTGATATATAACACAATGGTTGTTTAAACTAAATATAAGATTAGAACGCACTCGCTGGTTGTTACACATCGGGATTAGTTTACCAAAGCAGTTTAATCTCTATCACATTGACTTAAGAGTTAAATAAAATAACAGTTAATAGCGTTTCTCTTTATAAACACGTCATTATAATTACAAAGTTATATAAGTAAGCGGCAATTTTGGGAACTAAATTGCAGCCTTTGGTTTGTTTTGAAACGTTATTACAACACCTTTTAGAGCTGCACATATAAAGTTGTAACATTTATGACAGCACAATCTACGTGGTTCTATAAAATGTGATTAAATAAGTGAATCATTCATTTAGAGTCATCAAATAGTAACTTACATGACAAAAAAAATGTGAGCATGTAAGTATTGAGCAATAGGTGCAAAACTTAGGAAATATGTATATATACCTACTGAGAAAATGTGTAAGCAATGTTAATGAAGTTTATAATTTCTTAAATTTTCAAGAACATTTCACTAATAATAGTGCTGCCGTCTAGTGTCATCTGTGTTGGAAATAAAACTTTTAGAATCAAACTAGTGCATAACCATAAAGGGAAAGAATGGTTTCCAGTATAAACAAACAAAGACAAGTACCTAGGTAGATGTCACTGCTTTACAAAGGTATTACAAAATAACTGGAACAAAAGAGCGTGCATCCATTAGTAGTGCTAGGTATGCTATCGATGATTATTTCGCAGCTTCACTTCACTCCATGAACGGAGTAACGGTGTCACCAGTTAAGTTTCTATTCTATTACTTGTATGTTGAAAGAGCACAGAGAGCCTTACTTAGGCTGAGATTCAGAGTGCATTTTGAGTCCGAACTCAAGAGGAACTCAATCTTACAAACGTCACTCTAGTATGGGATCACGTCGCTTTTTGACGTTTGTAAGATTGAGTTCGGACTCAAAATGCACTCTGAATAAAAGAGATACTCAACACGTAAACTTTTAACTGGGTGCAATGTTTTGTCAGTTCGACAGCTATTCCTACTCTCTATTAAAATATTAAACTTGCATAAGAATCGCTCATTAATAAACAACCGAAGAAAATGTACTTTAGATACACCTTTTTGCAAAACCTGCTTTGCCCAGGGTTTTCAGAGTTTCTTAGGGCCTTTCATTTTTAAGAAATTTATTAGAGCTTCAGACGTCGTGGATCCAAAACAATAACGTCATAAGTTCAAATTATGGTTA
Organism: Ypsolopha scabrella; assembly: GCA_910592155.1. Taxonomy (NCBI): domain Eukaryota; kingdom Metazoa; phylum Arthropoda; class Insecta; order Lepidoptera; family Ypsolophidae; genus Ypsolopha; species Ypsolopha scabrella. The sequence goes on along the minus strand of OU342968.1, from coordinate 6,250,261 downwards.
ACGAACCTTGATTATGATGATATGGTGGAGCTGCTGGTGATAACTAAATAAATAAATTGATACGATTTGGTATTCCCAAATTTAACCAATACCATAAACACTCATCTACAGTCACACATTCACACACCTCGTACACTCACACTTTCTAATACCCCCCTTTACATACATACCTTGTTACCCGTAACACACACCCTCACAGATTTACAGCATATGCGTGCGTTTAAAATAATAATTGCTATTTTTTTTTGTATACATCCCTACTAATTATAATTTTTTGCTACTGTCATGCTGCAGGACGGCTATGTAGCCAGCGCAGATGCCAGGGTCTAATTATTTTTTGTAATACTTACAATTATTTATTGTCTTTGATTATATGTATGCTATTTGTGTTTAGTCCAATAAACTATTTGTACGTGGGACGCACTATAAGTTTCCGGAATGAATATGAAAAAATACTATTAAAGGTACAAAATTAATTTATATTCAAAATAATCTCCCTTGGCGTCTATGCACTTTTTCATTCGATCAAACCAGTTTTGAAAACTTTTGTGCCACTCCCCTGTGGTGACCTCTGAAACGTGTTTTTCATACTCCTCGACAGACTCTTCTGGTGATGAAAATCGTTGACCGCGTAATTGGTTCTTAATTTTTGGGAACAGAAAAAAGTCACAAGGTGCCAGGTCGGGACTGTATGCAGGATGACTCATGAGTTCTACATTTTTCGTCTTCAAAAAGTCGTTTGTCTGTCTGGCCGTGTGAGAACTAGCATTGTCGTGGTGCAGGATGATACGGCGTTTACGGTTATTTTTACGGAGTTCGTCAATAACTTCCGGCAAACAAATGGTCGTGTACCAGTCACTATTCACGGTACGATGATTCTCTAAAGCAACAGTAGCCACGTGTCCAGTTTTATTAAAAAAAGAAGCAATCATCCGCTTAGATGCACTTTTCACGCGCGCCACTTTGGTTGGTTTCGGCTCATCTTGAAAGACCCATACGCTCGATTGCTGCTTTGTTTTGGGATCGTAGCAATAAATCCATGTTTCGTCACCTGTTACTATGTCCCACACCAAATTTGACGCACCTTCGTTGAATCTGGTAAGCATGGCACTGCACCAAGTGACGCGGTCCGTTTTTTGAGCCTCGGTCAAGTTGTGTGGGATCCACCGCGAGCACAGCTTTCTCACACCCAAATGTTTGTGTAGGATTGATTGTATTTGACTCATGCCTATTTCTAAGGATGCGCGAATTTCATGGTAGGTCACATGCCTGTCTGTTTCAATCATACGGCGCACAGCATCGATGTTTTTGTTGGTCACAGCGGTGGACGGCCGACCATCGCGAGATTCGTCACTGAGATTGATACGACCACGCTTGAATTCTGCAAACCAGCTATAAACAGTCGTCTTGCATGGTGCTTCATTGCCAAAAGCTGTTTCAAGCCCACTGAGATTGATACGACCACGCTTGAATTCTGCAAACCAGCTATAAACAGTCGTCTTGCATGGTGCTTCATTGCCAAAAGCTGTTTCAAGCCGAGCGATGCTCTGTTGAGCTGTCAAATTACACTTAAAATCGTAGAAAATCATACTACGAAAATTTTCCCGAGTTAAATCCATGTTGATGCAGACACACAATTTTTTAAATGGCGCCACAAGGTAAAAACAAAAGACAGTCAGATGAAACAAACTGCATTCTACAGCCAAAGAGTTCTATTTTCAAATGTTGCAATAAATTTTTAAATATTGTTTATGTAAGTGGCCAGTTCCGGAAACTTTTAGTGTTACCTATGTATTTGTATTGTATTAGGTATGCAGAGAAAAACGCGAACAAAAATTAAGAATTTATCTTTTATACTTAATAATATTTTGTTTGATTTCATACGATATAAGTACTACCTACACCACAAGAACAACATAGTTATTGTTAACTTTGAAAATAAAATAAGTAGTACATAAAGAAGCTGTGTCTTAGTTAAGGTGAATACTTACTATTTTCTTATTTGTAATATTATCTTCTATTATTTGTGTCACAAATGCTTCAAATCCCTTACGTTTGATACAATCAACATATATTATACTAGCTCTCGCCTGCGGCTCCGCCCGCGTTGAATGGATTTTAGTGGAAATAAGAAAAACAAAAGAATATGATTTTTTGAACAACAATATGCAACGGTCACAATGTTTTTACCAAAGTGCTAATAAATACCAATCAAATAAGCCCAAACTCGAAGGGTCTGCTGTTGTCCGTTGTGGAGATCCCGTAACCGTATTCCAGTCCCATCAGCAGACCTGGGTCACCATGTTTTACCAAAGTGCTAATAAATACCAATCAAATAAGCCCAAACTCGAAGGGTCTGCTGTTGTCCGTTGTGGAGATCCCGTAACCGTATTCCAGTCCCATCAGCAGACCTGGGTCACCATGTTTTACCAAAGTGCTAATAAATACCAATCAAATAAGCCCAAACTCGAAGGGTCTGCTGTTGTCCGTTGTGGAGATCCCGTAACCGTATTCCAGTCCCATCAGCAGACCTGGGTCACCATGTTTTACCAAAGTGCTAATAAATACCAATCAAATAAGCCCAAACTCGAAGGGTCTGCTGTTGTCCGTTGTGGAGATCCCGTAACCGTATTCCAGTCCCATCAGCAGACCTGGGTCACCATGTTTTACCAAAGTGCTAATAAATACCAATCAAATAAGCCCAAACTCGAAGGGTCTGCTGTTGTCCGTTGTGGAGATCCCGTAACCGTATTCCAGTCCCATCAGCAGACCTGGGTCACCATGTTTTACCAAAGTGCTAATAAATACCAATCAAATAAGCCCAAACTCGAAGGGTCTGCTGTTGTCCGTTGTGGAGATCCCGTAACCGTATTCCAGTCCCATCAGCAGACCTGGGTCACCATGTTTTACCAAAGTGCTAATAAATACCAATCAAATAAGCCCAAACTCGAAGGGTCTGCTGTTGTCCGTTGTGGAGATCCCGTAACCGTATTCCAGTCCCATCAGCAGACCTGGGTCACCATGTTTTACCAAAGTGCTAATAAATACCAATCAAATAAGCCCAAACTCGAAGGGTCTGCTGTTGCCCGTTGTGGAGATCCCGTAACCGTATTCCAGTCCCATCAGCAGACCTGGGTCACCATGTTTTACCAAAGTGCTAATAAATACCAATCAAATAAGCCCAAACTCGAAGGGTCTGCTGTTGTCCGTTGTGGAGATCCCGTAACCGTATTCCAGTCCCATCAGCAGACCTGGGTCACCATGTTTTACCAAAGTGCTAATAAATACCAATCAAATAAGCCCAAACTCGAAGGGTCTGCTGTTGTCCGTTGTGGAGATCCCGTAACCGTATTCCAGTCCCATCAGCAGACCTGGGTCACCATGTTTTACCAAAGTGCTAATAAATACCAATCAAATAAGCCCAAACTCGAAGGGTCTGCTGTTGTCCGTTGTGGAGATCCCGTAACCGTATTCCAGTCCCATCAGCAGACCTGGGTCACCATGTTTTACCAAAGTGCTAATAAATACCAATCAAATGAGCCCAAACTCGAAGGGTCTGCCGTTGTCCGTTGAGGAGATCCCGTACCATAACTGCTTTAAATGACGATAACTTTTTTTTCCGAGATCCAATTTTAATGAAATAAAGCCTATATTCTATTCCAAATTAAGTTCTGTACAGCTGCGAAAACTACATGAAAGTCCGTTCAGTAGTTTTAGAGATGTACGTGAACAAACAGAGAGACAGACAGAAAAGAATTCTAAAAATCGTTGATTTGTATTCTATTACTCTTATTTAGTCACCCCCTTTCTATTTATATTACTTTTCTTCAATGTACAGACACAGCGGTTTCTACTGTTTTATTATAAGTATTGATTGATATGATTGATGGATTGATTGATGGAGAGTAAGAGGACAGCTCTTAGGCAAAAAACCAGGCGGCCCACCATTGCCTGGGACCGATGGATGGCGGTATATCCATCCCCAATTGCCGGGCCTTATATAAAACAGACTGGTGACGGGCAGCGGCGTCACTGGTGCAAGGATTTCGGCACCGCGCTCACCAACCCGCCTGCCCAGCGTGTGTGAGTATGGGCATTTCTTCCAGGAGGACCGCCAATAGTGGCGAATTCCTGGAAAGGCCTATGTCCAGCAGTGGACGAAATAGGCTGATGGATGGATGGATTGATTGATATATTGATATAAAGGCTTAGACACCTTTAGCATAATACTTTATATTCTGTGTATAGCATTTCGCATGTTTTGTGAGCTATGTCGTCCATGGAAACTTGTGATATATCACAGTCAGTTACTGTTTATTTAGTACATGAGTATTAGGTACTATTGTTACACTTTTGGTCTATCACCAACCCATCACGCCTCGTCCAGCTGACTATGTTTTACTTTCATTTTATAAAATAAATGTATCTAAACTTATATAGCTGGTTTTTTTATTTTTGTTTTTTATTATATTATAGTATTTATACAAAAGAAAAAAAATATGATGCCGGGAAATATGTTCCGAAAAATATCTTGAAATATTTTTTTCTTTGGTGTATACATAACTATAATATAATAAAAAAACGCTTTCATTTTATTTAACTTAACCTTTCCGTTATATAAGACTAGCTTTAGCCCGCGGCTCCGCCCGCGGGTTATTCGGTTTAACGACATGCTTTTTTCCGGGATAACCAGTGACCTATGTGTTAAGTTAGGGTATAAGCTATATCCATTCTAAATTTCATCTAAATCCATCCAGCCGTTTCAGCGTGAAAGAGTAACAAACATACACACACACAAATTTTCGTATTTTTAATATTAGTGTGAAGTGTGATGAGATAATTTAAAGCCTTGTCTTATTTCACCACAAACGATTATTGCCCGCGCTAATTAGACACCTGATTTTTCAATGATATTGATCTATCCTACAGGAACCATGCATTTTTCCGGGATAAAAAGTACCCTGGGTGTTAAGTTAGGTTATAAGCTATATCCATTCTAAATTTCATCCAAATCCGTTTCGCCGTTTCAGCGTGAAAGAGTAACAAACATAAATACACACACACGCACAAACTTTCGCATTTATAATATTAGTAGGAAGTAGGATTAACCATTCTTTAGACTGTATTTAAGTATTATCAATTGTCAAAATTCCTCGGATTGTCAGCAGTAGCAGCAACAATCACGTCGCGACTTCGATGGATTTGAAATCCTGAACAAAAAGGAATACAATCTAATATGTTATATTGTATTATTTACAATTATTTAAGGTCTGTGTTTAAGGTGTGGCGTACAAGCTTGCCTTATAAATTTGCAGCGCAAAACTCGCGCGCATTTCCGACTGTTTCCGTAAAAGCTCGCCGCAGGCCACATAGAGAGAGACAAAAAATAAGGGAGATTCAAGATGGCGATTTCGTTTGGGACGAGAAAGAGCGTCCAATAATTTCATGTGAATTTCAAGGTGTCGTGAGTCTTAATAAACTGTTTAATAGTGATATCAGACGTTTTATTACGAACGATATTATCTATAAAGGTATCAATTGAGGCGATGAGAGCTAGAGTGGCCTATCTTTTCCAGAGACAATTATTAAATCAATTGTAGGTCCTGGTCGCACTTTACGTAACTAATCGGCTTTTCTTTTTATTAGTAATATACCTAACAATTCAATTAGCCTGTGTTGTTGTGGACACTCTATTCGGTCCTCCGTCCTTCTCATCAAGTCGCCATCCGCAGCCCGCAACGTCCTGCAGATCGTCGCGTTCGCGGGCATGAGGTCAGCCTACGCTGCGCTTTGCTGTCATTCTAATGATTTTCGGCCCCAATGGTCATCAAGTCGGTGACCAAAGAACTTAGTAAATATATAAATAAATTAAAGCAGCATGTACTTACATTTTTAATCCTCTTGGTACAGAAAAAGTATAAAAAAATCAATTGTGTTTTTAAAAGAGTGAGTGCTACATATAACTTGGGATACTTACTGCAAAACATCCATTTCAAAATGTATATTGCTGTCTTTTATACAAAATTGTAAAAGTCTGATCAAGAAAACTAGGCAGACAGGCACGTATCCAGAAATTTGTTTCGGGGGGGATATTCATTGAAACAACAAAGTGAATTGTGAAAGAAACACCTGTAATCACTGTACTATAATATTACTTACTAAGTATCAAAAGTACCGTAACTTTTTTATTAAAACGTACTGTAACGTACTTTACTGTGGTTATGAATAAACATTCCCGGTCCCTTAATGTTGTCACGCCAAATTTTGGGGGGATAAATCCCACCAATCTCCCCTCCCTAGATACGGGCTTGTAGGCAGATGTGATAATTTAATGAAAAGGTCTTTTTGAATGAAACCACGTAATCTACTGATTACACCAAACAATTTTCCCAAAGAAACAAAAGAGCGTAAATAAAAAAAATTAAAAACTTCCACATACGTCTAATGATTAATGTTTCAGATAAAGTAGGTACCCTGATGATTTCACGTAATTTTACTAAAACTTGCGTGACATGCCTAGACAGTATTGTGAATACTTAATTCAAAAATAGGTACATAAAAAATTTGCTATTCGATGGATAAGATTGAGGGTTTTGGTGGAATATCTTCAATAATTATACACAAATTCGTGTCCTTCACGCCATAGACCTCACTTCAGAAAACTTCATTAGATCAAATTTGAAAATGCCAAGAATTAGTCATGAAATAGTCATAAATAACAAATAGCCACCAAGGTAAAAATATAGTCGTATCATAATAATTCAGAAGTTATAGCTGTAGGTTGGCGAGGATCATGGTGTGAAGGTCAAGCTATAATCCTCACCACTCATGCGAGCAAACGGCGCGAGATACCGACTTGGTTTCAATTCCAAAAAATAGTCTTGAAATAATAGTGACACCACTAGTTGTATCTACAAAATAATGCTAATTATTGAAAACGTTTACTAGGTACATTTGATCTTATAACTAAACTTAAATCATAGGGCATTTAACCGTGCATAATTTTCCTCTCTCATAATCATTTTATTCAGCTTACGTTTTGTAGGGGCTGCACCGATACACAGTGGATGATACTTTGTTTTTTTTTAAAGGACTGGTTTGCGAGAAATATATTTTTTTTTTGTGCAAAAAAATAAGTATTTTCAGCTCTCCTGTAAATACTTTTTTAAGTTAAATCGTTTCTTAGATGTTTATCAGAGAAATAAAAATAAAATGTAAAGACATGAAAAGGTCCCAGGCAATGGTGGGCCACCTAGTTGTCCCTGTTTGTGAGCTGTCCTCTTACTCTCCCACGAATAACTTCGGGAGGATTTCCGAGTAAGATAGTACCATCCTCACAGTCTATCCCGGCACGCTCTACCACCTGATAGAGACTAATGTTGTGCTGCAAATGTATTACTTGACGTGTTCTTCACTCCACGTGAAAATTTACCACAAAAGCCACTGGCTGCCTGCCTACTACCTAACATATAATATGTAACCTAAGTTTGTTCACACATTTTATAATCCTAATAAATAAATGATGAAAAAATACAAAATGTTATTTACGAATTTTAAAGTTTTAATTTTGGGAAAAATTAATTCGGCGTTGGAGATCTTTCACAGTGGTGTTCCATCTCCTGCTCCATTATCAGCTGTGCCAGTTTAAATTTTACTAACGCTTGTCTCTCAGGGGAAAATTTTTTGATCGTTTTTGCATACCCCAGACAAATCAGATCTATATCGTCGTATTCGCTGTACCTTGCCTCGGAAGTTGACCCAATTATTTCATCTGGTATTATCAGTTCTTCGGTATTCATTCGTGGTACATCTGATTTTGTTGCAGTTATATGCAGATATGGCTTAAACACAGTCATTTGTTGTGCCCACGGCCAAGTTCTGTATTTGTCCAGTGCCTTAATTTTTTGATTGGTGTGCGTTTTCTCTGACCTTAAGTGCTTAATGTAACAATCTTTCAAACTTCGCCATCTTTTTTTTAAATTTTCACCTGAAAGCATACAAAATATATATTTTACTTATTTCAGGTATCTGGCTACAGATGCTACATATAATCTTAAACATCTGTCACTTTTGACATCTGTCACAAAATCTGTATAAAATATGAAATTATCTGTCACTTTGACATCTGCCACAAAATGTGTAAAAAATTTTAGTTCATCATTTTTTGAATTCAATATTTTACAAAATCAAAATTTTCGGAACTCAACATTTCAGGCCTGAAGGAAAACAATTGAAGGGTATAGAAAAAAGGGGCTCATCGACCTCAAGCCCAATTTGAGAAAAATGTAATTTTACGTCAGCTAAATGAGCATATTGCCTGTTTTTATTTTGTTACCGTAAAGGTTTACTTATATTTACTAGCAAATTGCATTGTGAGTTCTTTTTTTGTTAAAATGTCGATGAGCCGTTTCTTTTCCTGTACCTACCATTATAGTACACTGTAGCCTACCGCTATAGAGTAGGATATTTTACCGTTGGTATAATGATGATCAAAGAAGTTTGCATAGAAGTTTGAGAAAAATTACAACCCATAATACTCGTACATGGCCCAACCAATAAAAGATTTGTGAAGCATTTGTAGAAGATTGTAATCGTCTATGGGATTATTTTACGATAGATATAGGATTCGCTTTGGTTTTACTATATAAAAAAAACTTTTAATAAGGACTTTGCACAAATACATGACCGCATGTCGTCTATGTGGGATCATATTTTGCAAACAATTTAAACCGAAGATCTAAAAACTAATTTGCAAAGCTTTCTGGTCTCATCGGGGTAAGCATGTTACAATACAAATGTCCCAAGAACAGTGAATCCGACCATTTTGTTACTTAAAAAGTTTCAATCTTGTTGCCATTGTAGATGCAAATAAGTTTAAGATGTTACGGAAAAAAATGTGACAATCGTGTTTTCGAAAAATCTGCCGTAGGGCGACGACAAAGTTTGGAAGAAAGAACAATAAATGGTATAGTACATTCAGCATTAGCTGGCGTCTTTCCACTTGAGACCGTCATTAGCAATAACAATAGGATTAAGTCGTGGCGGGTGAATTCGCCTGAACGAAACAATGAACACTTGTAAAACACGTGCGGCAGGCGGTGTTTCAAACGTTTTTGATACTTTCCTTATGTTATCTTCCCTTTAATAATATAAGGAAAAAGAAATACCACTCGGTTGTTTTTTAAACTTCGAAGCGATTAGTTCAGTGGAAAGTATCAACACTGGTTGGTTTGCAACAAAATAGATAAGGCCGAAACGGCTCCTTTAAAAATAGATGAGCTCTATGAGTGTTTGGTTTATTACCCCTATTGTTTGTGTTCAAGTGGAAAGACGCCAGCTAATTCTGAATGGACTATACAAACAATATGCTGCTTCTACCTGGCTGCCAAAGGTTTACGCCATGTGAAATTAGTGGATATGAATATTTTGAATTAAGTTCAAGTATGATGTGACAATTTCTATACAGGCTATCGACAAATAACAACAGATTAACTACATAATTACAATTTTACAGATAATTCATGCAGACATGAACAGTTCATGCGCTTTCAAGTTCGCGACAATGTGAAATGGCATAAGCACCATAGAAATTAAAAGTGCATTTCCCTGTATCTCAAACTGTCAGTTTCCTCATTCGTGCAAAAAATATACTTTTTAGATGCCTATTTGGCATAATAGCCTGAAAATATCCATTCGACGCAAACATGAGGCAAAGAAATTTCCTCTTATATTGATTGTAAGAGTTTCGTGCGTTTTGCATATATTTTTTGTGATCAATTAGCAGAAACATGTGGTACCTATTAAGACGATAATTTACTGGCTGCATTAATTAGATGAAAACGCAAACTGCGTCGTCAGCATGGAAAATGACAATTGTAGAAGTACCTAAGTACTAACTAAGCAAACCCGTAGAGTCACAATCGTGACGATCGTCACGCCTAGGCCGAATTATAAAAAAAAATATTATTGTTAGTTAATATTTTAAAAACCTAGTGATATGGGTATTGTTCCAAAGCTAGGAAGACGAGCAAAAACAAAAAAAAAATTATAATAATATGAAAAAACGTTGTGGTTTGTAATTCTAGGCCCAAATTTACTTTTTTTTAATATATGTATAGAGTTATATTTTTTATATATTTTTTTTATTATTCTTTATATTTTTTTACAATATTATAAAATTTGAATAGACATATATATAGTATACATACATATATTTATATATATAACTAAGATTTTTTCAAGGAGTAAGCGCCCCCCCACCTTCTCCAAGAAAAAAAAAATGTTTTCTCGTAGAAAATTTTATCTCGTTTTAGAAAAAAAAACCGCATTAGAATTGGACAACTAGTTCCGGAGATATAGCCAAAAACAAAATTGGCGGGAAAATTTGCAAAAAATGCGCACAATTCTACAGTAAGTAAATGTGAGCACTTTGTTAATTACTGTAATCCATAAAAAGTATGTATTTCTTGTTAAAATAAACATAAACAATGAATTAGACGAACAAGAATTTATTATAATTTGTAACGTTTTATTTGTCCTGTTTATTGTGCGCTCAGTGGTCACCGTTCACCGTTGATGAAGCGAGCAATATCCTGTCTTGCTCTCTCGACAGTCTAGTTCCATTAATCTATCTCTTTCGCAGATGGCCAGTATTGGCATACAGTACGAAATGTGCATGTGTACTATACGTGTCCATTTTTCAAATCGGTCGAAGAACGTTACGTTACGCATCCACAATCCTAGTAAGTTTTGTATAAGAGATACCGATAATCCGTTAAAAATAAAGAAATATTTAAACAACTTACCGCTTATTCCTCCTATTCTTCTCCCTATTTCATTCCAAATTTGATTCTTTTTTCTTTTATTTTTGTATTCTCGGTGAGAAGTGTCATACAGGATACTATGATTGTAAACTTCGCGAATAAGTTTTTCTATTTCGGCTTCAGACATCTTATGAAATCTTTACAAATGCCAAATAGTAACGTTGTATGCACGCAAGGTTCCCGTTACTCTTTGCACGCACGTGCAGCGTGTAGACTGTGCATGCATTGACTGAGTGATCGCAGACGGACGGACGCGGGCGGGTGCGGGACGCGCGTGCAGGCGCTGCGCCGGACGCCACGATCAATAGAAGCGGTTAGAACAAGTTTGAACAAGTTCATTAGCCACCGGGCACGTGATTGTGCACGCAAGCTGAACGCGACGGACGACCGTGACTCAAGATGACTAATTCCATTGAAAATGCCTAGAGGCGGAATCGGTCAGGAAATAAGGACTTTTGTGGGACAATACTACTTAGTAATACCTAAATAGATGTATGTCTGTGGATAATGCCAATGTTTTTACTAACCAGTGGCGTGCATAGAACTTTTTGTTGGAAATGCAATGAGAGGGTCCAGTTTGAAGACAAAAATAAACTGAAAATAATTTGAAAAAAAAAGAAATTGTATGAAATCATGTACTCTAGGGTAGGCAGTGCCTAACTGCCTACTCTGAAGTCATACAAATAATGTAATTTCAAAGTTTTTTTTATTGTCAAACTTGACCTTCTCATTGCATTTACAGCAAAAAGTTTTATGCACGCCACTCATTGACTTAAGGCCTTACCCCTAGTGCACGATAATCTTACTGAGCGATTTTGAACTTCAGTGTGTTGTCAGAAAGTCTACATTAGAATGCTCGCTTCGGGCGCCCGCGGCAAGCAAAATCAGTGACTTTTAGAGGTTTTTCTGAATTTTACAAAAAAGTATTTGATGTAGGAGTTTTTCCACCTGAAATCGGAAAATAAACCATGTTTTCTTGTTATAGCAGTAATTTCAGACATAAAACTCGAGCCGTTTAGACAAAAAACGAAATAATAACTTAAAAAGGTATCATTTTGAAAAATAAAATCTGTCAAGCAAAATGTGTTCAATTAGGTAACCGACCTGACAACGGAAAGACAAAGGTCTGGAAAAACACGTGTCCAAGTTTTACATTGATCAAATAAGTAGTTGACTCAGCATATTAAAACAAAAACCGTTGAAAGACCCAATACAAGCCCTTAAATCAATGACGCCACTGCTACTAACAAATAATTTTCTGTTCAACATTCAACAATATAATAATATAAGTACCCAATATAGGGTATACCTATATTAACCTAGATAGTTTAAAAATAAACGCAAAATAAATAAATAAAATTTGCCATTTCTTCAAAAATGATATGCTACTCAAAACAATAATAATTGCACTATCAGTAATTTCCCGATTTTTAAATAGGTTATCTAGGTAGGTACTTACCCTAATTAAGGTTATAACCAACCTAAACTACCTACCTACTTAAATATTTAAAAAAGTTACCCACTTATGAGTTTGTTTGCATGGTAGGAAGTAAGTACCTAATCTCTGGAACTTGTAAACCGATTTTAAAAATCCTTTCATTGTTGTACCTAATGGTTAGATTCTTCACCTGCTGGACCTAAGTATACTAAGTATATTTTGTTCAGTTCCCCAGGGACATAGCCATTAATTACATTACCATTCTGGAAAGACTAAACCGATTGTATTTTTTTTACCGTCTTCACTTGGACTGGACATAAGTTCGTTTCCTGGGGACGGGCAGTTCCCTAGGGACATATTAAGTTAACTACATTCGTGCGGGTGAAACGGTGGGCAAAAGACTGGAGTAAATATTACAAGTAAAGTTTTTTAAACTTTAAAAAGTATTAGAATACACTTATGCTTGTGCTGCTAGATCTTTATACAAGGTACTTTTTATAAATAAAATAACCAGTTGACCTAGAAATTCGAAAATATATTACTAAGAATTTAGAATTTCGGTAGGTAAGTAGTATTACAAAAAGTATTCAGAGAAAATTGGGCGGGACCGTATTAAGTCAATAAGCCTTTTTTTATTAATTTTGCTAAGGACATTGTTTAACGTACAAATATATCGGTAAGTAAAAAACATGTAATATCGGAATATATATTATTTTATATATTATTTTATATAAGTATACCTATTTATATATATTATTTTAGGTTTTTTAAGGAACTCTACACAAAACTTCGTAACTCTTAATTGCAACTTCATTGCCTCCAAATGAGATGTATAAGCAGCCATGAGAAGTATGAATCTGGAAGCAAAAGATTACGCAAATTAACAAGTACCTTCGTAAATTTGTCTATGGTACCTACCGTAAAGGTCTTACTTAAATACTTTTCCTCAACTTCCCACAAGTGCTGCCCTCTAGACGCATTAGTTGACAACATACGAAAAAACTGTGAACTAGCCTTGTTGAAACAGGAAAGATAATACTGTTCCTAGCGCTTCAGTCAGTTAAACACATTGTGGCTAGATGTCGCTAGCTATGTTGGCGTAAAAAAAGGGAAGACACATCAAGGTAAATTTCCTAAAAAAAAAAACATTAAGCCATACTTTGCCGGGAGTAAGAGCGTTGTTATGATTAGCCCTGCCAATGAACAGAACCTCTCCTGTCCCCGTGTTACCTCCAGGGATGGCCCTGGGTGGAACTCTTCCATTCACGGCAGAAACCCAGTGAAGAACACCGGGTGGGGCGCAAAGGACCTGTGGGAACAAAACTGGAGATGAAGTTCCAAGTTCCAAGTTTCCATGGCCCGAATATCAATGAAAAATATTTTTGTCCGGGCTTTCGTTTAAGGTTCATTTTAAACCAAGAAAAGAAAGGTTTCCCATAAATCATCTGCATGTTATACAAAGTTCGATCGCAAGCCGTCGCACAAGTTCAACAATATTTGCCTGAGATTTAGATACCCACAGGATACGCACCATGAATTGGCCAGCATGAAAATGTATGCTTCGGGACAATTTATTTCAAAACATCTGTACGTGTACAAAATAAAGTCCACTACACAAGAATTAGGACAATATCAAAGACAAGACAAGTTATGAACTGAACATGCTATCGCCTCGACATAATAAATAATACGTAGATTCGATAAAGAAAAATAGTAAAATAACAAGAGTTGTCATTTAGAATTTATTGAATCGATGATGCTTACGTAACTAAGTACTTGCACTTCCTGATTAGGTACAATCGGTAATAATACGGGCAAGAGAAATAAAAAAACAAAAAAATTATTCCATTTTCAAATTAAATTGATTTTTGTTCCATCGATGGTTATATCCAGATTTTTTTCATTAAGGTTAGGGTCATGGTAATTCGATGGGTGAAGGTCACAGATCACTATGGTGATGGTATTCAAAGAAATTTGTCCTGCTCCAATGCTTTCATTTGTATCTGCTCAAATCGAGGAAAAGGGTCGCACAAAAACGCCTGATTTTGGGGTGATCTTTTTTTTTCGAATTTGAGGAATTTATTTTTAATATGTAGGCCATTTTGTATAAAATGTTTTGCGACGTTTATTTTGGTATGAGTTTTATGGTCCAAAACCTAACATAATTCCATAAAATGATGTTTAGATCACAGCTTAGGCCAATGTTAGAAAGATGATATATCTATTTTTCAAAATTTAAATCCTTCCTATTAAAAAATAAGACAAAAGAACACGACTATTATCCAGGAAAAATCCGAGCATCCTCACACAAGACACTATCTTTTTTTAAATTATAAGCTAGTCTTTACTTTTCCAGTAACATTGATGTATAAATGTGGATAATAGGCGGATCCATTTTTTTTTTGTAATTTTTCGACAGCCAAATTTTTGCTTTATTTATTTTATTCAACTTTGCATAGGTATTCGATAAATATTTGAAATATTTCCCGTATTTTGTTGCAGCCTGCATACTAAATCTAATAAAAAAATATATTTATATTGTAAATAATTATAAATATAATGTTAATGTTTTTAAATATTTATTTAATACTACTACCAAAATTCATTTGTTCGTGTCCGGGTCTCCTGCGGGCCTATTATGTAACTCAGTGTCGTCGGTGGTCATCTATTTTATTTTATTTTATTTATAAGGTTGCTATTCACCAAAAACCGAAAAAAAAATAACTTCCAAGATAACCTTCAATGGGTATTGAACTATTTACAAATTGTGACGTCATTTTAAGTGCGAACGTATCCTTAGTTAAGCGGATATGTATGTTTTCGACGATAGGCACTTGGTTTGGCAACTGTTGTACAATACAAAAACAGGGGGCTGGTGCAACATACTCGTTGCTTTGACTTAATGTATCTTTCCCAACTTATATAATACTAACTCTTTCTCATTCAAATCATACCTCAATATTCTGCACACTGACTTCCCTTCCGCCAAACGGCACATAGGCCACATTATGTTTCACGGCCAGCTTTCCTGGAACCAGGTCGTTTCCTTGCCGGGACCTGATGACCCAGAGAGGGCTGCCATCCCACCCCTCGTACCCTCCCACTACGGCCTTGGAAGACAAGCGCTGGCTGGCTGATTGAGGAGTCACCAGCTCCCATGTCAGTCCTTTCGTGACGGCTGAAACTATAGATAATAGTAGTATACTATGGGTGAAACAATGAGATATGCAGTGCAGGCGCGGACTTGGCTTGATGTTTTTTGGGGGGCTTTCATTTAACTAAGATGAATATTATGTTTGTGAACAGGTACAGGTGGTAAATGAACCCCCTTGCTATAGCAAAGGAAACTGTTCTATGTTCGAAATAAAAATACATAATGTTTTGTTACTTTTGTCATGACATGATTCATAATTTAAAAAAAAGATATCGACCGTCAAAAGAAGCTCTAATACTCCGGTGACAGAGACGACGCTCTACGAAGCCGAAGCTATTCGTACATAGTTTTATGTATAATATTAACTTTTGCCCGCGGCTCCACCTGCGTGTTATTTAGTTTAACGACATGCCTTTTTCCGGGATAAAAAGTAGCCTATGTGTTAAGTTAGAGTATAAGCTATATCGATTCTAAATTTCATCCAAATCCGTTCAGCAGTTTCAGCGTGAAAGAGTAACAAACATACACATAAACACACACCAGGGATGTAACGGAGGTCACGGAGACGGATGCGGATCCGGATGTCTGGGACTTGAACTCCGCGGAGGCGGAGGCGGATGTGACAAAAAAAACGAAAACTGATATTTTTAAATTTTGATTGCTACTTATACAGTCAGAAGAACCTTAATAAATAAAGCATGTTGGATACAAAACAGTAAAAAAAACTGTTTTTTTAGAATCAACAATCATGTTCTGACTTGACGTCATGAGATGCCGTATCATGAGAGTGATTGCACGTAGTTGCGTAGTATCAGTTATGGAACCGTTACCAACTACGGTAGATTTTGCGAAAATCCCTGGACTGGTTAATTACCGCCTCACCAGCTTTCACTCTCCTGCTTTTTATTCTCCATCTTAGGTCTTATCGACGCTGTTCATTAGGCGCGGTGGTGGTCAAGCGCAAGACCGTAAATAATATAAAAAAAATAATCAAGAGTAAAAATAAACAATTGGTTTGTTGTCTTTACGCTCTGATAAAAAAGGTACAAATGATTTGTGTTGGATTGCCCACCGTCGCCCTATGACATCTTTCCCTGCCCTCTCTGCGCGAGTATCGCGTTGTTTTTGTGCCGCACGCACGTTATTTTACACGAACAAAACTCCGCTAAGCCTACGTATTGGAAGTTGCGGAGGCGGAGTTACGATTTCACGCAGAAGTTCCGCACTTGCGGGTGCGGAGGCGGAGCTCCGTTACATCCCTAACACACACACACCCTCACACAAACTTTCACATTTATAATATTAGTGTGATTTACCGCCAGTCACTAATCGCGTCGCGTAGGTTGGTCACCCATTCGAAATTTGAGAACAAAAAAAAATTTCACTGGTTTTGTGTTCTATTAGTGATTCTGATTCATAGATTCCAATAAAGCTAGTTTAATTTTCAACCTGTATAACTTTACAATGGTCTAATTATAAAGGATATATTTTATTGATCTAATATGGCACAACCTTGAAAAGAAAAAACTGTTTTAATATTCGGTTTTGGGTCAACATTCTACACAAAATATATAAATTTCAGGTCTGTGTATGAAAAAGTAAACTGTAACATACGGACGGACAGACGGACAGACAGTAGAGTGACATAAATAGGGATAGTGTGCATATAAATAAAATTATTTATTTTTTTATCTGAGAAAGGTTATTACTCTGTTGATGAATATTTAAATGATAAAAATGTAATATTTAATTATTTGTATAATTGTTGATAAATTAAATAATACATCATTGAGTAAAAAAAGATGATAATGAAAAAGTGCATTAAATAACACATAAAGTAAAATAGACAAGTTAAGCATATTCTTGGAAGTTGTATTATAATCATAGACTAAATACTTGTACTATTTCGTCTATGATATAATTAAGGTGAGCAAACTTTCAAAACGAATTTACTCAAAATGACAAAAATTCCAGTTTGTTGGTATTTGCAGTATAATGGACGATACAATAATTAATTATGTAAATAGTTAATTTAATGTCATGCATGTCCCATATTTTGCAATACCGACAAGGTCGAAGATGTATGTGCCTAGTATTTATTAACACTACTAATAGTCATAATCAGCAATAAAGATTTATGAAATGAAATACTTTAATTTTGCAATGTATGTACATAAATACACTTTATTTTATGAAGACTTACGTTCATTTGTGACAAAACCCAAAAATGGAGACTTTGCCGAAGAAAAAACTGGTTTCTTTGGCAGACGATGATGAGCAGCCGCGGTATACGGCGGCGGAGGTTGGCATTGCCCTGGCAGACTTTGGTGTCCCGAGGACTCTGAAGTCCCTTGGTAAACGATGTTGGTCACGTATGTGGTCTTAACCACGTTCGGCTTCGGCTCAGGCTCGGGTACCGGCACTAAGACCTCGGTGGTTACGTACTGGAATCCAGGGGGTGGCTTAGACTTGTTTGAGTTGGGGCCTCGCTTGTCTGCAGATAAAATATGTATTACATGATGGTCGTTGGGGCCGAAAGGCGTTAGAATCAAAGCGAAGGCCAACTTCGTGCCTGCTGACGCGACGACCCGAAAGATGTTGCAGGTGGCGGCTGGATGAGGAGGACAGAGCCAAGAGTGGCGATATATTGGAAAGGCCTATGTCCAGCAGTAGACAATCACATGCTGATGGATGATGGACGGAATACAAAAATATTTGGTGCTTATTCAGTGACAATGTTACTCAGCACAAATGAGATGGCTACTGATGTCTAATATAGGTAGTAAAAGTGCTTCTCCCGTTGTGCAGAATGAAACAAGCACTCAGTGTAAAATAAAATCGCGTTGTACAAGTATGTTTATAAAATATATGAATATGAACAAATGATACAAATTTATTTTGACTTTATCAGTAGGAACTAGTTGACAATGGACTTGATGGTAAAAGAAGAGTTCTTGATGGAAGATGTTGCTGGAAAATTGGATTATGTTGTTTGTCACCATGTTAAATTATTAAGATTGATACTATGATGAATATACACAATACTTACGATTCATCTTGAATAAATATTCGGATTTGCACTTTC
The DNA here is from genome assembly GCA_910592155.1 of Ypsolopha scabrella. Taxonomy (NCBI): domain Eukaryota; kingdom Metazoa; phylum Arthropoda; class Insecta; order Lepidoptera; family Ypsolophidae; genus Ypsolopha; species Ypsolopha scabrella. The sequence continues at coordinate 6,231,761 of OU342968.1, read as the reverse complement.
CTAACGTTATAACTGCAAATGATTATAAGTATATTAACAAAACAGTGTTATCTCAAGAATTGTAAAAATATCCCTGATATCGATTGCTATTTAGTTGATAATAATAAGACCAGCCACAAGAATGTCCGTGTTGCCTCTTCGGGGCTCTGTAAAAGTACAAGCCCAGGGGGCAGGGTAGACTTTTTCAAAGTTATCATATCGCAGTGAATAATGCCTTTATCTTTTTCGCTTTCTGATATTTGCAGACTTGATCGATGACCGATACTTTGTGCACTATGTACCCCTTTAATATCCATGATAGTAAGGAAGGCGGGGGACGTGGAAGAGTTTTTGACTTTGGTTCGTTTTATTTCCAGGTATTTCGGTCAATCGGTGAAATAGAACTGGATAGCTTAGTTGGTAGAGCAATCGCCCGGTGAGCGAGACGTCCCTGGTGGTTATAGCCCGGTTCAGAGCTACTCACATCCAGATTTACTTTTCCTCTGTTTTCTATACCGCAATAATATAATGTTAATTTGTCCCTCCCGGATCAATGGAAATGGAAAAATCGCCAAATGTTTAAATTACACAAATTGATTTCTAATATTTCTATCATGCACAGCTACAATTACTTACTTCTAATGAAAGGATAATGGGCAAAAATTTATGAAAGCATATCTAGTCTAACCCAACAATACACACGTGTTTTCTCATAAGGTAGGTCTTAAGGGTGGAACAATCCTCAATGCCCTGAGTAATTGACCTCTAACCAACAACTCCTAAGAAAGAGAAAGAACTGCTTGGTCGCGCAAAGGTCACAGGCAGTAAAAGCGACGGAGTCTTTCCTTTCCTTTAGTTTGCTAGTTGACATAACTTCTCTGAATTTGATCCTTACAAGCGACACTATCAGTGGGGCAATAATATACAGAGTGTTTTTTTGAAAATCAACTGGGGGGCAATTCCGGGGAATTAATCGAATCTCTAAAACTTGCTCTAAAATGTATAGAGTTCGACTGATAAAATGAGTTTTTACGATCGAGAAGGCTTATTCGACAGACCGAGAATAGGCCTACTGGTTCGGATCCCGGCCAGGGAAATCATTTTTTCAAAAATCAGATTCACTTTTGGTTTTAATAAATCGGCGCCAGCTATAACACCTCTTCACTAATATAATAAAGTAGTAAGAAAGTCGTGTCTGTATAGGTACATTGAAGAAAAGTAATAGAAATAGAAATAGAAAGGGGGTGACTAAAGAAGAGTAATGGAACAAAAATCAACGATTTTTAGAATTCTTTTTTGTCTGTCTACCTCTCTGTCTGTCTGTTTGTTCACGCACATCTCTAAAACTATGGAACTGATTTTCATGTAGTTTTCACAGGTGTACAGAGCGTAATTTGGAATAGAATATAGGCTTTATAGGTAGAGCTGATGCCGGGCTCGACTGTGGAGGTACCACCATGTTACTCGCAAATCCTCCCGAAGTTATTCGGGGGACAGTAAGAGGACAGCTCTCAGGCAAAAAAACCAGGCGGCCCACCATTGCCTGGGACCGATGGATGGCGGTATATCCATCCCCAATTGCCGGGCCTTATATAAATCAGACTGGTGACGGGTAGCGGCGTCACTGGTGCAAGGGTTTCGGCACCGCGCTCACCAACCCGCCTGCCCAGCGTGTGTGAGTATGGGCATTTCTTCCAGGAGGGCCGCCAAGAGTGGAGAAATCCTGGAAAGGCCTATGTTCAGCAGTGGACGAAACAGGCTGATAGATAGATAGATAGGCTTTATTTCATACAATACGGATCTTCGCAAAAACAGTTAGGGTGATTTAAAGATTTTTAGAATTTACTTTTCTACTGGTTGTAATAGAAGTTATGGTACGGGATCTCCTCAATCGATACAGAGTTCGGGTTTGGGCTTATTTGATTGGTATTTATTAGCACTTTGGTAAAATATGGTGACCAAGGTCTGCTGATGGGACTGGAAGCTAAGTACGGAATCTCCTCAACAGACAACGGCAGGCCCTTCGAGTTTGGGCTTATTTGATTGGTACTTATTAGTACTTTGGTAAAAACATGGTGACCGTTGCATATTGTCGTTCAAAAAATCATATTATTTTGTTTTCCTTATTTCCACTAAAATCCATTCGACGCGGGCTGAGCCGAGGGCAAAAGCTAGTGGCGAAGGGTCCATATAACACGATTCCCATCGGCTTCCTTTTAGGAAAAGGCATCTATTTTATACTACATTTTTTTACTCCGTGCTCATAAATGTCATTAAGACAAATATATAGGTACTTGGCTGACAGGGTGTTAATAAGTACAACTTTTTTATGTTTTGCTATGTTGCTTTTCTGAGCAAGACGATTTTTTTGTCCGGCTTCCCTTTTTACAATGTTCACCCTTCTCCACTGAAGGCTGGTATATAATAAGATCTATCTCATGTCACATAGCACATGTGTTTAGTTACGTCCGATTCATCGCAATGTACTTTTACTCGAGTTTCTTACAAACTGACTCGGATGAATGTAATTTTCAGTCGTCGTAGTCATATAAAAGCATGAAACTGCGAGTGGAAACTAGAAAATGTCAACTCTCACAAGTACAAATTGGAGTGAGATTCCTTATTTCCCCCGGGGAGATCCCCTAACTGCACTCTTGGCAAAAAGGGAAAAGTTTTTAGGGTTCACGCCAATCGTGCCTTACGGGAATGAAACGGCAGCAGTTGTGTGATATTGCAGAATAATATACTTGAAAGTTGACACGTTTTTTTATTGTCCTTAGATTTTATTTTTGTAACTTATCTGTATTCATGTTTTTATTTAGAGAATAGGTATGTTAGATAGATAAATATTATTTATTCAGCAAAAGACATACAGATTTTTGTTTACAAAATATTGAAGCCAAACTGCGTAGCAGTTTATCGGCTATAGGTGGTTTAGGATTAAGATATAGATAAGTATTTTGGATTTAAAAATGTTTCAGTTATGTCTCCTATAAAGATTTGCACCTAAATCCTACTTCCCACTAATAATATAAATGCGAATGTTTGGTTGGATGTATGGATGGATGGATGTTTGTTACTCTTTCACGCCGTAACTACTGAACCGATTGGCCTGAAATTTTGCATGAGTATAGTTCTAGATCTGGAATAGGACATAGGCTACTTTTTATTCTATAAATCAGTTCCCATGGGATCAAAATGAGATTTCAAGTTTCTATATAAAAGTGATGTGTCACCCTTTCACACCGTACCTATTGAACCGATTGGGCTGAAACTTTGCACAAATAAAGTTCTGAAATAGGATAAAAACTTCTTTAGTTAGTTTTCTTAGTTTTATAATCTTGGTTACATCCATAGATAAAAATAAAAGGGGGAAGATTCGATACGGTCCTGCTAAACTGAGTCCTAGGAACAGCTATCTAGCATAGATGAAACTAAGAAGTTTTGTTCTTTTGTTGATTGATGGTTTGAAGTTTTTGCTGCCTAACTAAAAAATAGGTTTCGTTTAGTTTTTGCTGATCATTAACCCGATTACTAACGAAAAAATATAACAATAGCAATTTATTGTTACGTTAGAGGAATTCGTCCGTTTGTAGGGAAAAAAGGTTAAGCTACCACTTTGTTACAAAGTTTTGAACCTATGGCATATACATTTGCGCCTATACCATAACTGTACCTATACAATGGAAAAAAAAGCTGAATATTGATTGGTTACGCGAAAAAGGACCTGTAGGGATTTTGGCCCCTTTTCCACTTACCGGCAATCCACCGGCACCAGCACCGGCAACGGCGACGGCGACGGCATGGCTAAGGTGGTAAAATTGTAAATTCATACGGCGAAAGCGACGGCACGGCTAAGGTGGTGAAAATGTAAATTCATACATTTTTATTACCTTAGCCATGCCGTCCCCGTTGCCGGTGCCGGTGGATTGCCGGTAAGTGGAAAAGGGGCCATTGGAAACGCTTTTTCGGTTCTTTGGTCATTTTGATTCCTTAGATTTTCCTTTTTAACTTGGTCCTAACAGTTTTTTCAAGTGTTATCGTTTTTTTAATACGTTTTTTAATGTCCCTAGTCAGTTGTCTGAATTAGCGCAACACTTCAGTTTCAAATTGACACTTGTACATTAATTAAATAATATTTTATAATAAACGCAATGCACATATTGTTGTTTACTGCCAAGGACGCTTAATGACCTAAGAACATAGCTGCAAGGACACAAAAACCTCCACGTCACCCAAAAAACCATTAAACATATCTAAACACAACTACAAACTTTGAACTCGATTTTCTCGAAATATTTTTTGACTCTACTCTGACCTGCAACTCGTCATATTATGGCAAAATTTTGGCGGCCGTAAAATGTTACTTGCCATATTATGGCTTTTTTTTTTCTTTTTTTTTGTTATATTATGGTGTGTGCCCTCGTTTTAGAATTGGTCTGTGGTTTGTTTTAAATGGTCCCACGGGTTATAAATGTGCAACGAAAACAGTCGGTTCAATGGAATTTAGAAAAAAGTCGAATTATCTTTGCCGTGGGCCGCAAGATGGCGGAAAATGGAGTGTTGAGTATTGTGCAGTGTCGTGTGTGGAAATTAAATATGTGTTTAAATACACACAACAAACGAGGAAAACATGCCCTAGGTAAGTGTTTAATCGATTTAAAAAGGTGTTTTAAAGATTCTTACCCGTACTTTTGAATACGTAACCTTGAAAATACGGGTAACCTTTTTCTTTGTTTACCTGCCTTCTGTTCGATCATACTACAATTACATTCCATGTGTTTGAAAATACTGCTGTATTTTAGACAATTTATCTAGGAATACAAAGGTATACAATATGTGTGGTATTTCTAAACAAGAAAGCCACAAAAACTAATAAACTAAATCACTTGACGCGCGGCCCGCACCGCGCAGCAAACGAACCGCTTGTTGTTCTGCAGCGCCCGCGCGCCGATTAAGACACCTCAAAGGATTATAGGTCCCTTTTTGCGTAACCGTAGGCCTACCATGAGTTTTGCTTACTATACACGTTACCGTCTGCGTCAAATATTTTGTATGAGAAATGCTAGTTCCTGTAGTAAGCTGCTAGGGGCGCTGCACAATTTCTCATATAAATATTTTACGCAGACGTTAACGTGTATAGTAAGCAAAACTCATGGTAGGCCTACGGTTACGGAGTTATTCGGGGAGAGTAAGAGGACAGCTCTCAGGCAAAAAACCAGTCGGCCCACCATTGCCTGGGACCGACGGATGGCGGTATATCCATCCCCAATTGCCGGACCTTATATAAATCAGACTGGTGACGGGCAGCGGCGTCACTAGTGCAAGGGTTTCGGCACCGCGCTGACCAACCCGCCTGCCCAGCGTGTGTGAGTAGGGGCATTTCTTCCAGGAGGACCGCCAAGAGTGGTGAACTCCTGGAAAGGCCTATGTCCAGCAGTGGACGAAACAGGCTGATGGATGGATGGATGTACTAAGACTCACCTTATGTGAATGAACTGGTAGCTTATGTTACTGTAATTATGATTGGCACCTTTTGATTAGTGGATATAAACATAAATGTAATTAGTTAAATATAAATATTCCTGTTTCATATTTCCGTCTCCGTTTGTCAAGAAGATTTTAATATGTATTCTTTGATTTCATGACTTCCGTTTCCGTTCACTTAATTATTAAATGTATATTCTGTTCTCTCAATTCATTTCCGTTTCCGGTTGTTAAATGAATTTTATTATTTTGTTTGTAAAGTTTCATTTTTCATTTCCGGCGCTAGTGTAAGTGGTTTGAAATCTAAACGGATGTAAACTTGCCGCGCGATTATTGCTGGGACAGAACGGCGCCGAAACTGGAAAGGGGTATTCATTTTTCATTTTTTGGGCAGAAAGGTGCCTTCGCTAATTTTGAACTTGTTGGTCATAAAACTAATACGTGAAAGAAAGAAAAAAAGACCCATACGCTCGATTGCTGCTTTGTTTTGGGATCGTAGCAATAAATCCATGTTTCGTCACCTGTTACTATGTCCCACACCAAATTTGACGCACCTTCGTTGAATCTGGTAAGCATGGCACTGCACCAAGTGACGCGGTCCGTTTTTTGAGCCTCGGTCAAGTTGTGTGGGATCCACCGCGAGCACAGCTTTCTCACACCCAAATGTTTGTGTAGGATTGATTGTATTTGACTCATGCCTATTTCTAAGGATGCGCGAATTTCATGGTAGGTCACATGCCTGTCTGTTTCAATCATACGGCGCACAGCATCGATGTTTTTGTTGGTCACAGCGGTGGACGGCCGACCATCGCGAGATTCGTCACTGAGATTGATACGACCACGCTTGAATTCTGCAAACCAGCTATAAACAGTCGTCTTGCATGGTGCTTCATTGCCAAAAGCTGTTTCAAGCCGAGCGATGCTCTGTTGAGCTGTCAAATTACACTTAAAATCGTAGAAAATCATACTACGAAAATTTTCCCGAGTTAAATCCATGTTGATGCAGACACACAATTTTTTAAATGGCGCCACAAGGTAAAAACAAAAGATAGTCAGATGAAACAAACTGCATTCTACAGCCAAAGAGTTCTATTTTCAAATGTTGCAATAAATTTTTAAATACTGTTTATGTAAGTGGCCAGTTCCGGAAACTTTTAGTGTTACCTATGTATCTAGTACTATTTCTATAACAATAGTCCAGAGGAGTACGGAAAAGTATAATAATATTAAGTGATCGTTTAGAATGTGAAGTAAAAGTGAAACTCATAAGAATAAAGATTGTCAGAGTTATCTGATTGTTTCATTTAACACTTATAATTATAACAAAAACACATACAGATCTAACTTGGCCGGCCCGAAGTTATAATCTCTCCGCTCTCTTTCTTTTAGGGTTCCGTACCTGAAGGGTGCCAAACGGAACCCTATTACTAAGCCTGTCACAGGGGTCTACTACCTCAACCGATTATGTAGAAAGTTAAAATGTTTTAATAATAGGTCCCGTTTGGCACTTTTCGGGTACGAAACCCTAAAAGATAAGATAAAAAGCTTTTATTCACCACAAGACACACAGCGTAATAATTTGTTTGTGTGGTCTTAGAACGATTTTACACAAGAACAATTTTGTGAAGATGTAGACAATGAGCACATAATCTACATCTACATCTACACTTCTACATCTACATCTACACTATTATATGAAGAGGAAAGATTTGTTTGTTTGTTTGTTTGTATGTTTGAGGTAATTTTTGGAACTACTGAACCGATTCTAAAAATTCTTTCTTTTGTAAAAAGCTATACTATTTTTGAGTAACATAGGCCATATTTAGTTTTAATACAACGATCCTGACACACCTCTTGCTAATATTAAGCTCCGATTCCAAAAATGTTTTCTTTTGTAAAAGGCTACACTATGGATGAGTAACATTGGCTATATTTAATTTTAATACAACGATCCTGACACACCTCTTGCTTTTGTATATTTGAGATAATCTTTGGAACTACTGAACCGATTCTAAAAATTCTTTCTTTTGTAAAAAGCTTCACTGTTTTTGAGTAACATAGGCTATATTTAAATTTAATACAACGATCCTGACACACCTCTTGCTAATATTAAGCTCCGATTCCAAAAATGTTCTCTTTTGTAAAAGGCTACCCTATTGGTGAGTAACATTGGCTATATTTAATTTTGATACAACGGTCCTGACACACCTCTTGATTTTGTATATTTGAGGTAACTTTGGAACTACTGAACCGATTCTAAAAATTCTTTCTTTTGTAAAAAGCTTTACTGTTTTTGAGTAACATAGGCTATATTTAATTTTAATACAACGATCCTGATACACCTCTTGCTAATATTAAGCTTGGAAAAGTTACCCGATTCCAAAAATGTTTTCTTTTGTAAAAGGCTACACTATTGTTGAGTAACAAAAGCTAAATTTTATTGTAATAAAAGTAACTTTTCAGTCTGAAAGTTCAATATTTGTGAATCAAGCCGGAGAAAAAGCGCTGCTTAGCTGCTTTATGGGCGTGCGATTGGTCTTTATTAGCGCTTTGCTTAAACATGGTGTCCGTTGCATATAGTCGTTCAAAAAATCAAATTATTTTGTTTTCCTTATTTCCACGAAAATCTTTTCGACGCGGGCGGAGCCGCGGGCAAAAGCTAGTATAATATAAAATGTTAAAATGAATTGATAATTAAACCAACGAATTGAACTAAACATATAATTATGTAACATGGCCCCATTTTCGATACTGTAAAGATGTAAACATTGAGCACACAACTTGAATATACCTAATCCTGCCAAAAGATCTGTCCCTCACATTGAGTTGGATATTTCTCATCCCAGACTGAATCTAGTAAAATTCATGAATGAAATTTGTTGGCTAGCTAATCAAACACTTTAAAAATATTATAGCTGCTCAAAGCAGTGACCGTTAAAAAAAAAACTATAATTGAAGCGTCCGAAGCAGACATCTTAAAACACGCGACACAATTTAACTTTTTCAATCATAGCCCTTACAATTAGAATTTGTGGTAAGGCTTAAAGCTGACTATTTTCTCTTGGAGATAAGTCAATAAACATTGGAAAACAAAGGAGTTTGAAATATTTTGGGAGCCATTTTCAGCACCACCGTTACGTTATAAGCAAATCACGTCAATTGGACGTCAAAAAAAAAATTTTGCCTAGCGATTTTACTACTTATTTTGAGGATTTATCTATCTACACTTCTACATCTATCTACACTATTATATAAAGAGGAAAGATTTGTTTGTTTGTTTGTTTGTTTGTTTGTATGTTTGAGGTAAACTTTGGAACTACTGAGCCGATTCTAAAAATTCTTTCTTTTATAAAAAGCTATACTATTATAGGCTATATTTTATTTTAATAAATATAAGTTTTCAGTTTGAAAATTCAATATTAGTGAACCATGTCTGGAGAAAAAACTTCGAGTTCGGGCTCATTTGATTGGTCTTTATTAGCACTTTGGTAAAATATGGAGACCAGGGTCTGATGATGGGACTGGAAGATGGGTACAGGATCTCCTCAACGGACAACAGCAGACTCTTCGAGTTTGGGCTTATTTGATTGGTCATTATTGGTACTTTGGTAAAACATGGTGACCAGGGTCTGGAAGATGGGTACAGGATCTCCTCGACGGACAACAGCAGACCCTTCGAGTTTGGGCTTATTTGATTGGTTTTTATTAGCACTTTGGTATAACATGGTGACCAGGGTCTGATAATGGGACTGGAAGATGGGTGCAGGATCTCCTCAACGGACAACAGCAGACCCTTCGAGTTTAGGCTTATGTGATTGGTCTTTATTAGCGCTTTGCTTAAACATGGTGTCCGTTGCATATAGTCGTTCAAAATATCAAATTATTTTGTTTTCCTAATTTCCACGAATATCTTTTCGACGCGGGCGGAGCCGCGGGCAATAGCTAGTAGCTTATTAAAAAAAAATATTTTCATTGTCTATCCTATCATTGGCATAAAAATTCAACCTTTAACTCGTTTTCACCCATTCCAGGGTAGTTCTACAGATCAGGGAATTTTGACGGGCTCAGCTCATAGCCCCTCAGTTTTTCAATTGTCGTCATTTGTCCTTAATCAACAAGAGGGAGCTAATCGGTTTCTACCTGGGCATCAAAAGTCAGCTTTCTCTAGAAATTATTTCCTGGACAAAAATAAGTCCAAATGGTCAAAATTCTCACTTCCCTGTGGGCGAATTTCCAGAATGCAACACTCGAGAGTAAATAATAACGTTCATGAAGTGAATTGTTCAAAAACAACCCATCCAGCAACTAACAATTAGTATAACTTTGTTGTATAGCCTGTAAATAGTTATATACTATCTTTTTTTCATTACTTTTTCTTTCACTGAACGGAGGCGAACAGAATTCTGTCTCACTTCCCTGCCACCTAAAAACATTTTCAAATCACACAGAAACCGAAACGTAAACACCGTTTCCATTCTTATTATTCAAAATACGGTGTGAAGTTAGCCCAATAACCGTTGTGCTTCGGCCGACTCGCCAATAGTTTAGTAGTGACAGTGCTTTCAGTGGGGGCTGTCGTGTCGGGGTCAGACAAATTATCACTCACATGGTACGTATTTACGTAAGCATTTCGACATATTTTTCAAAAGAATATTCATTAAAATTGTTTACACAGCTTGCAAGAATGAATAGAGGAGAACAGTTTTGTAATAGAATGGTGCATAATCGTGATTTTGAGTAAAAACATCTAAAATATCACTTCCCTGTGTATCACTTCCCTGGGTTTACGTAGACAGGGAAGTGAGAGCTCCACAGGGAAGTGATAAACTTTTGTTACGGCTTTGATTTAAGTATTGATGTATAACTTTAAAATTTTATTTGGGCTTTATATAGGGAAATATTTTAAAATTTAGAATAATGCCAAAACAGATTCCATCCATATAATTAACTTTTTTGAACTTTATCACTATTACTAATTTCATTGCGTTTTTGATATAAATTTGAGGTCTCGTTTACATTGCATGGTTAAAATATTTATTACATTCTCTTACAGAAGTTAGTATGGCCAAAACAAAGAAGTCCCAGAGTAGGGAAGAAATATTAGAAAAGAAGCGAGAAAATGAAAGAAAACGCTACGCTAGAATAAAAAATGACCCGGAAAGATTAGCTGCTTACAAAAAAAAGGATAAAGAAAAATATTTAAAGGAAAGAGCTACGGGGGTAAGAAAATTGATCTCCGAAATGACCGATCGTGAAAGACGACAATGTCAGAAATCATGGCGAAATAGATCAAGTAAATACTATAAGAAAAAAAGTGCTGTTAAAAATGCTACTGCAGATTTCATTAGAGCGAATACACCGTCAAGTCTGTGCGATGAAGCTTTGATTCGTGATTCATCAACACCACAAATCCAATCCCCGCAACTTCAGTCTCGTAAAATGTGCGTGGCTAAACAAAAGTCAATCATCCAAAGATGTAAAAGAAACAAAGAAATAATAGAGAAAGACAAGAAAATTTTGAAACTTAAATATGAACTAAACAAATACCAGAAGAGAGTCAGCAAATTAAGAAAACAAAAAGAAAAGCTCAAGAAACAGCTAACACCCAACTCAAAAATGACACAGATGGCGGAAAACCCAGAGACCCGAGCTGAAGTCGTAAAAAAAGCATTATTTGGGGACATTATTGAACAACAGATTACAGAAAATCTTATCGATCTCACTACAAAGAAAGAACGAAAAATCGCCAACAAATTGCTTTTGGGATCTATAGCGAAAAAAAGAAAAGTATGGAAAACTAATAAGAAAGTGATCACTTATAAGAAGATATGGAACGCTGAGAGACAAAAAAATCTAAATAAAAAGACAAAGACAAAACGATGCCTGACAACATTAATTAGAGAATTTTTAGAAGATGATAAGTACAGCCGAATAGGGGCAGGAAAAAAAGAATATATCAAGAGAAATAAGATTAGGAAGCAAAAACGTTATAGGTTAGACACACTTCGAAACTTACATAAAGAGTTTTTGAAGACCGGGAAGGCACTCGTAAGCTATTCGATGTTTTCGAGAGTCAGACCGTTTTGGATTGTTGCTCCAAACGTAACAGACCGAGATACGTGCATGTGTGCCACGCACAGCAACTTTCAGCTACTTGTGACGGCTTTAAATAAGGCGAAGGTTCTTCAAGTCTCGACCTACCAAAATTTATTGAGCACAGTTTGTTGCGACCGTTATAATGAACGCTGTCTTAAGCGAGAGTGTGATGATTGCTGTGCAAGATCTATCCCCTTGTGTGGTGAAATTGATGAGATGATGCCTGTTAAATATCAACAATGGGAAACAACACGTGAGATAATAACAGATCCGAAAACCAAAAAGAATCGTACGGTAATCAAACAAAAGAAAAACGATTTTGAAACTTCTGCTCAAGAGCTTAAACAGAAATTGGAAAATGATCTCGAAAAAATTTTCAAGCATGAAAGACGTGACGTGCACCAACACCAGGCCATGAAGACATTACTGGATTCGCTCACTGAAAATGACGCAGTCGTGCATATGGACTTTTCTGAAAACTATGCAACAAAATACAGCGAGGAAATCCAGTCTTTCCATTTCGGAGGGTCTCGGATGCAAATATCTCTCCACACTGTTGTTGTGTACCTGAAAAAATCTAAACGGTCCTATTGCACGGTTTCTACAAATTTGTCTCACAATACACATGCTATTTGGACACACCTTCGACCTGTCTTGGAGGAATTACCAGCAAATATCGAAAACATTCACTTCCTCAGTGATGGCCCCGTGACCCAATATCGGAACAAGCTCATGTTCTACGTACTGGCGTGCAAAATTCCCGAAATGTGGCCCAATTTTATAACCTGGACTTGGAATTATCATGAAGCTGGCCACGGCAAGGGTGCGCCAGATGGCGTGGGTGCTACTTGCAAAAGAACAGCGGACCATGTCGTGGCATCAGGAGGTGATGTGTCAAATTTGACACAGTTTTGCGGTGCAATTCAGAATCGATGCCCAAACATAACGCTGTTTACAGTAACTGACGATGAAATTGAAGAAATGGAGAACTCAATTTCGAGAGGGCAGCCAAGTCTGATTCCATTCAAGGGCACTTTGCAAGTCCACCAAGTGCAGGGTAATGCATATTTTCCTCAAAAAGTCGTGATGAAATCTCTTAGTTGTTTTTGTAGTAACCAGTGTGAACACTTTCGACTGGGCATCGTAAAATATTCTGCAGCACCGAAAGCAAACATTGACGATGTTTTTGGAGAGTCAGACCCTGAAAGAAGTGATGCCGAAAGCCCCAGCATTGCCGAAAGCCCCAGCATATTTAATCCACCGGACATGACTGATGATATAAGAAGTTTTACCAATGACCTGACGCTAATAGATGATATTGATGCTTTGCTTGATATGCCTAGTCCAGATATAGACCCTGCGGTACTGCTCTCAGAAAATGAAAACTGGCAAGGAAATAAAAGGAAGTTGAATGAAAATATCAAAGGAAATCGGATTAAAAACGCCAAAGCGACTGAAAATAAATTTAGAAAAAGAACAGGTTCTCAAAAGAAAAGAAAGTTGAATGAAAATGTTAAGTCAGTCAAAGAAGATCTGATTAAAACAGCCAAAGCAACTGAAAACAAATTAAAACAAAAAACTTACTATCAAAAAAAAAAAAAAAAAGTTAGGTGCCCAAGCAAAAGGAAAGAAAAAAAGGACAGACGAAAATGATTCAAACGATTGTTTTTGTATAATTTGTGGCGCTTTATATAAAGAGGATACGACTGGTCAAGACTGGATCCAGTGCATTATATGTGGTCAATGGGCGCAAATTCATTGCATCAAAAGCGATCCTGCATCGTTCACCTGTGCAGAATGTTTGCCAGATGGTGATTATGAACCATAAAACTTTTAGGTACTTCTATTATGATACTTATTATATTCTTGGATTTTTCAAATAAACTGAAAATGATTATATTTGTCTATTGACCTCACTTCCCTGGTTAGATTATTATTCCCCAGACCGGTAAAATAAGCAAATAAGGTTAATAAAAAAAAAAAAAGTTTTCTAATTTATATTTTGTACGTTATATTAAGACCACTTAAATTTCCAATTTAAAGTAATTTTTAATTTCATTATCACTTCCCTGTACATGCTCTCACTTCCCTGTCCTCTAAAAATTGAAAAATGGCTATAAAATGAATATTTACCATTACTTTGTCTGACCTGTTTATAGTTAGATTATCAAAGGTACGGCCTTGACCTGCAGCTACTTTTCATGCTATATATCGATAAAAAAATGCAATATAATAAACGCGACATTTTATTCCTTCAATTAGTAGAACTACCCTCCAATGAAATTTTGTACACCCAAAATCAAACCGTGTTTTTATAATATACATCTGCTAGAGAGACTCGTTAAAAATACATATTTTATAATATTATATTACAATCACTTGTTCATTTTAGTTTAAAACCTACTCCTTCCTGTGGGTATAGATTTGACTTCTAGGGTTTTCTTGGAACCTTAGAATTATCCATAAAAACAGGGACAGAACTTATGGCAGGACTAGGTATATATATTTCAAATAAATAAAAAAAAATACCAATAAATTACACTGAACATACAGGATGTTAAGATGATAACCTTTTTCCTTGAAACAGGTTGTTCTACCCATAAATATATTTTAAAAGCAAAATTAACACATTTGTGGAAAATAATCCCTATTTATAAATTAAAAGAATTATAATGTCAGACAAGATTGATAAAAAAAAAATTACTCATGAATTGTAGATTTACAAGCTGTTTTTACTATTAGGACTTTCGTCTGACTATTGACAGATTATGATAATAACTAATATCATAATGATTAATTATAGAATTATATACATACTAAAATTACCTCGTTTTAAGTATATACCTAGATTAATTAATTTAATGAATGACATACCTTATATAACAACCACTTTATTTGGTGAATAAAATTCTTATTTCTGATATTTTTTTCTGTGGATTTTCACGTTCATTCGACAGGATACTGAGGATAGATATTGCTCTGTAATTACTTGGTTCTAGCTTAGATCCATTATTGTAGATGGGAACCATAGTGATCTCTTTCCAACATTCAGGGAAGTTACCCATCAATAAACTCCAGTTAATTATATGGGTAAGTGGTTCCACTATATACGAGTATGTACACTGATAGGTGCTTTTTACTACCCCTTCGTTTAAACCATTTAATTCTGGACCGCAATCAGGCTTGGGTAAGTTAATGAACTATGCAACTTATGTGTGATCCATGGGGATGAGAAAGAGAAAGTGTAAAAATAAAAGATGGTACACAAGGCAGCAAAATATTATTTTTACGGCGAGGGCGCTATTTTGAAGCCAGAGCGGAGCGAAAGATTATAGAGTAGAATACCGATCATAGCGAGGGATTCTAAAGTAATAGTAATAAAAGAATTTTGCGTCTGAGTGAAACACTCAACTTTTCATCCCATCTATGAGAAAAATAAAATAAAAGGTGGTTTAAATACTACTGTAGCATTTAATTATCTAAAACTTAAATAACAAATTATTTATAAATAAAACTAACTACCAAAATAAATATATAAAAAAAAACAGAAAAAGAATACCTACCTTAAATAAAACACAGGATGGGTACCTAAACTAAGTAAAAAATTGAAGCCAGATCGCTGCCGTCACCCGGAAGGGTACCCAACAGGCTGGCGGCATTGCCTCGCTGGATCGCGAGGCTTAATCTTTGGCCGAAATAGGATCCAGCCCTTGGATCCCCCGAAGCATCGACCAGGCGCGACGATATCTCCTTGAAGAGGCATCTCGCTTCTGGCCCCCACGGCCCAAGGGTTTCCACAGCGAAGGGAACAAAGTGGTAATTTTGTCCCAACGCTGTGTATTTTCGCCTCTTCGTGCCTTCCGCTTTTATAGCCGCCGCACCAGCCTTGGCAGCGGTCGCTGGTAAGTGAGACGGTGCCACTGTATCGGCGCATGTGGCGTCCCATACCAGCGGCCGCCCATTTTTCCACGGAACGAGCGTCATTCCGTCAGGCCTCCTGCCATCGTCGCGTGCCAGGCCGTTTGGCTCTAGAATTGCTGGCACAGCGGCGCTGGCAAGGGCCCGCCGAATGACGTCGTTCAGTGTGGCGTGGCGTGATAGCCGGCCAGCGCTACGTTGGCACGATAGGCCGTGATGGCCAAACTGGTCGACACTCTCGCCACAGCGGCAGCGATATGGCTCGTTTGTCTTACATCCAAGTCTCAGGCCAACAGCCAGAGTAAAAGCGGATCTATCCAGGAGTGTCCCAATATTAATTGAAGGAAGTGCGTTCAACCAATACCCCGATTCTGGCTCGCTTGTTGCCAAGAGACGGGCGGTTTTTTTGAACCTTAGTGCAGAGCGGCTTATCCCATAGCTTCTGCGATACCAGATTAAGCGGGGTATTTTCACTCGGCCCGGCTGCAGTCGACCAGGTGTCCCTAGCCTCGGACAAGCACGAGACCTCTACGTTGCGAGTGACGGGTTAATTATTCTACCATAGAGGTCAAGCGTGCTGTGCGCCGAAGACAGGAACGCCGGCA
Organism: Ypsolopha scabrella; assembly: GCA_910592155.1. Classification (NCBI taxonomy): domain Eukaryota; kingdom Metazoa; phylum Arthropoda; class Insecta; order Lepidoptera; family Ypsolophidae; genus Ypsolopha; species Ypsolopha scabrella. Next base: position 6,215,676 of record OU342968.1, on the reverse strand, counting down.
GTGCTAAGCTGGATGGTTTGCGGATACCCAGGCCTCCAAATCGGGTTGGAAGCGTGGCCTGGGCCCAACTGCGGTCATTCAGCTGGCAATTTAGAATTTCAGTCAAAGTCGTGCGTAACATATCGTCTAACTGATCTAAAAAGGTTGTATGTTTCCAAAGAGTTGAACAGCGTAGCACATATGTAAATTTTGGTACAAAAAGGCAGTATCTAATAATAAACATTGCCATGTGCGGGTTAATTTCTTTTAGTCGGCTGGATGATTCCTCAAATTTAGAAATTTGATTGCTTACAAAACTAGGAATAGAATCATCCAGCACAGGAGCCTCTAGGAGGCGAAGCGATTCACTTTCGATAATGTTAATGTTTGGGGCCAACGCATGAAATTTTGAAATTATATTGTTTTTTTCTACTTGGGCCAAAGATTCGTTAATGAACAGTTCAGATTTTGTGAAATTAAGTTCAAGGCCGATAGATTTAAAATTCTGAATAATATTTTCGAGATCGTTCAGAACGGAGCACGCTTCGCCTCCCAGGGTTCCGTCGTCCAAATACCATACATTAAATTTGGAATTTAGGTTTGAAATAAAGGGGTGAATAGCCAGGCTGAAGATGGCCGGTTCTAGTGGGTCCCCTTGCTGACACCCAACTGCAGATTGTAGAAGATTGTTTCTATATATTAATTTTGTTGGTGAACTGTAACATTGCCACAGATAATGATAAATCTGTGGAATGTTTTCTTAAATTTGTGTCAGCAAGGCGCCCCTGTCAAGTGAAGTGAACGCATTTTTCACATCGAACTTCAGCAGCACCTCGCCTCCGCCGCGCTCTAGAAAGGTGCGGGCCGCATGCACCGCTGCCTCGCAGTCCCCTCTGGTCCCAAAGCCTAGTTGAACGGGTTGAAATTTACTGGACAGATCTGGTAGTATGTGTCTGCAGCATATCTTTGAGACCACGCGGCGGATGGTGTTACCTACCGCGATCGGTCTGATGCCTCCATCTTTTTTTACCAGTGCACATAAATTGGCTCCGTAGAGAATATCAAGTATATCGGTGCACACCTTACCGGACAGCATTAGATTTACGAGGCGCGTCACCTCCTCCAAGAGGGCCCGGCCGTCGTTACCCATGGTTCCACAAATAAGACCTTTATAATGTTGTGGGGTAAGCCCGTCAATTCCGCCGGCCGAACCGTTCCTGAAGGATGTGATCGCACCCTGCACCTCCTCTGCCGTCGTCGTCTCCGGAGTGCGCCCGGAAGCATCAGGTGGATCCGGCAGCTGAAGAGATACCGCTGGAGGAGGATGTTTTGAATGTAGCGCGGATAATGTTTCCGGCGTATCTGGGGCGACGACGTCACTGGAAAAGAGAAGCTGGGCGGCTCCTTTAACATCTCCGACGCTCATTTTCGACTCGATTCTTTTCGTGAAATTGGCAGTAGCAGAATGTTTATTTTTGGAATTAATTTGTGTGTGTGATAAAACTGATAAAGATAAATAATTGGGATCTTTGCAGTTGTCTTTAATATTTTGAGTCAGCGAGCCGCCCCTTTCCCTTCCTCTTGGAACGTGCAATGTCCGGTATGAGAAAGTCAGAAATTCTTCCCAGCTCAGTTTGTCATTTTTATTTAAAACATTCCGAATGCATGATCGGAGAGAGGACGCTACAGTGTTTCTAGCATCACGTGGTATCCTTTTTACGGTGGGGACTGAATTTTTATATTTGCTGATTTCCTGCCAAAAATGTGAATTTGTAGATGGAGTTGTGGGGTTAGCATTTGCGTTCATGTTATTAAAACATTTGTGTGCTCTGCTTATATGAATCCTTAGGCCTCTTTGACCTTTAAATTTCCGAGATGGGGAACAATCCAGACACTGCACGAGTTCCTGTGACACCGCCGCCGCCGTCGCAGACGCTGACTGATCGCTTGAACAATGGTCATTGGCCTGAGACATACGGATAGTATGCAGGTAAATTTATAAATAACATTAAATATATGTAAGTATAAAAAATATTTTAAAGGAAACAACCCTTAGTATATAAATTATTCCTAAAATAAAGCTAAAATGAGTACCTATTATTAAATAATCACAAAAACAGGAACTTTACTTGTTTATAGAGTCCTTAATAGTATGTATCTATCTGAATCGCAATCCCGTAAGGCTGCAGTTTGTTCTGGCGATGACAGAATGAGGTGTAGAGCACAATGCGGTTCACTATCGGCTTGTGGGAAAGTACTTGCTTTTGGGAGACGTATTTTTTCAAACAGTGTCATCTATCAGAATTGTCCAAGGAAGCCTGCAGTGTAGATAAGAGGATGATCAGCGGAGCATGGAAATCTGATGTCTTATTTTGTCTTCGGCAGAGGCACAGTCATAGGGTAAAGCTATTTTGGGCACGGTGAGGGGTGGTGGGATCGTCCGAGGAGGTCTCCCGTGTTTCTGTATGGCTGGGTGGCGGAGCACGAAACACACTGTCTGGCGATGTAGGATTATGATGACAAAGTCATTTTATAAATATTTACCAACTGGTTCGTTAATATTTGTAAAAATAAAGCTTGATAAAGCTTGATAAACTCCGAAAAGGAAATAAAATATTATTTTCAAAAAAAATATGATGTTTCTCTGACGTTGACATTTGACAATTTGAAACTATACTAACTGTAGCATTTATTTATTTACTTATATTACATTTGACGAGTCTTTTATTATACTTTCGGGTGTTAGTTTGTACTTTCGCTGTAAGACGAACATATTATTTTTAAAAATTCCATAGAGCACGTATCCCGCGTGTGTTGTGTTTGTTTTGTTTTTTATACAGCCGTCGTCGTCGCACCGCCCTTCTAACCGGCCAGTAACCGGCATTTTGCACCGGAATTCAGTTTTAGCACCTTAAGAAATATACTTATTAAACCCCAAGCAGAATGCTGCGCCAGCCGTTTGTTGCTTCCTTTTAACTCGTCAGTGGATATAAATTAAAATTCAGCACTTATCTACAATATTTCGCTGTGAACACGCTTCCACATATCAATAATATTTTTGATCTTTTAAAAGATATTTGCTTTCAAAAGATTTACTGACGTTAGAAACAATTACTGATTTCATGCATCTACAGGTCAAATTTACGTTATTTATTTTCAAGCAATACACTAATGTTTAGATAATTTATTAACTAAAATATTATACAAAAATAAATCGCGTCCATGTGTAACGTATTATTTTCTTCTATTTCGCGCTATCCGGAGACGCAGCGCTCGTCGTAACAATACGCGCTGATATGAATGTTATTTCGGGTTCGTCCATCCAGTTCTACTATTTGTTCTACCGTAGAACAGAATGAACTAAAAACAGTATTTTTTATGAATGCAATTTTAATGTTATCTAAAATCGAATACAATGTCCTTTGAGCTAATTTCTTTATCTCTTCTAGTGAGATTTTTCCCATACTGCCTCATCTCAACGCGCTTCTCTGTATATAGCATGTAAAAGCAAAGTCAAGAATCCTTTAAAGGTGTGTTGGTATGATCGGTAAAGATATTATTTTAAATATTGGGATCTCTAAATAAAGTACCAGTACCTCATAATAAAACGATTTTCTTTACTCAAAATACACTAATCGCGTGGACACCCTCACGGTTGCTGGCCACTCGGATGAGGGGTGCGGGTTGCGGGGTGCAATTAGGTGTGTGGGGAGGCCGGTGAGCTGCGTTATGGCTATTAGAAAAATTGTGGAAGTTTTGGTGAAAATTCAAGGTATTTTTTTTTCTCGTAATGACATCAGAAACGTGTATACTTTCATACCCTAGAGGGATTCTTGACTTTGCATTTACATCCTGTATAGGGTGAAATTAAATCAACTGACCAAATTCATACTGGAGACTCGGTTAGTCATCGGAACTAGGTTCAGTAATCCTTTTGGCCAAATTCAAAAAATATTTTTTTTGCTCCCTTACTGGTTGGACTAGTTTAAGTATAGGTACAATTCCTAGTCTAGGCAGTAAGGAAGTAAAATATATATTTTTTTAATTTCACCTAAAAAGTAATTGAAGCTTGTTTCTGATTACTAACCGAGTCTCCAGTATGAATTTGGTCGGTTAATTTAATTTCACCTTGTATAGGTGATCATGAATGAAAAAAAAAACAAATACTAAATATATGATAAACAATATAATACTTTTGTTATGTAGTATAGGTTTTTACTTTAAAGCCGAGTCCTTAGTCATGGATTAATAAGTTAAAATAAACTTCCGATATAAACTACTGAACTAAGCGTTGAGGTAGTTACACAACTGTACTTATATATTTTTCTAAAAATAATAACTAAACCCGCTCTACCGTTGTTTGTACCTCAGACTGAATTCTTTCACAATGAAAATAGGGTCTCTCTCGCATAACAACTTCTAATAAGTACACATAGTGACCTATTCTCGTGCAGCAAACCTCAAATTTAGAGTTGAAAAACCTAAAATAATACAAGCTCATTTAACTTTTATCCATCTGCGTTAAAGCCCATTTTGCAATGAGAAGTTTTAGGTTATGGCAGCTCTAAAACTAATATTTGCTACATGAGAATAGGTGTCATTATGCATACAAATGAAATTCACAGTTACACACACGTCTGTGTTGCACACAGTCGTGCAGAACGATGTTATGCCAACATGGACAGCATTTTCTATAAAATAGAAATGTTGAATAAACAGGGTTCAGAATTTTTTTTCTGAAAAAAAAAAGACAACCCCTCCTTAAACCTTGGCGGGTTTTTTCCCGCAAGATCAAGAAATTGTTAAAACTTGTAAACGAAATCTCCGTTAAAAAAATAATAAAATTAACTAAAGCGTAAGTTACATAACAAGACTTTTGCTTAAATACGAATCATGTGAATTCAATAATCCTCTTGGAGACTGTGAGTTGTTTGCATCATTCTGAAAGCAAAGAAATATAAAAATACATTATTATTTAGTACGAAGAGGCTCATTCTAGTGGATTGAGTTTTAGGGGGGGGGAGGTTCTTGTACAAATATTCTATCTCACGAAGCTATTTAGTTGTAGGTAGGAGCACACGCACTTTTTTCTAGAATGCGTAACCTAATTACTAGCTCATTTGTACACGTCACTATAACTATAACCAAACGGATTTCGGGAGATAGAATTATATAGGGTGAAATTAAATCAACCGACCAAATTCATACTGAAGACTCGGTTACTGATCAGGTTGATACTGGTTGGACTAGTTTATGTACAATTCCTAGTCTAGGCAGTAAGGAAATAAAATAAATATATGTTTCAAATTTCATCAAAAGGGTAATTGAAGCTTATTTTTGATCACTAACCGAGTCTCCAGTATGAATTTGATCGGTTAATTTAATTTCACCTTGTATGCAACTGTCTAGCTTTAAAGGTTTGAAAAGTGCAGTTTTTAAAGCGCAGTATAAGGGCTTAAGGCGCATGGGCATGCCCCCGTTTTACGTTATAGAATAAAGTTCAAGACCTCCATAGTTTAATAAAAGCATTAACAAACAAAGTCACTATCTGGCTGAAATGTAAAATTTTGGTATAGGTACAATTTAAGGCAAGAAAACAACTTTGTATGTAAATCTGTCCAGCTTGATATCATTAAAACAAAATCAATTATCAAAATGTTGGCAAAATGGTGCCTTTTAAAATATCAGTGCCAGATGATTCAGGTCTTATAATTTGGTCTGTAACGAAAAACAACGGAGAAACGGGTTATCAAATTTTGTATTAAAACGGTGGCGTGCCTATGCGCCTTAATTTGCTAGCAATCGAGGCATAAACTTATTAGTAGCAAGTCTCTACTCACTTGGAATAGGACTCCGGCACCCCAAAGTATCAGTAACACTATAGCGACGAGGAACAAGATGGAGACAGCCAGGCTTATCAGCTTGCACATCAGGTTACACACGCAGCCGAGACTGGAAAAGAGACAAAAGAGAAGATAAACGACCAAGTTTAATATACCATGCCTAGAAACAATACTTAAGGGATCAGAGGTGCAATAGGCTTGTAAACAGGGTAAACAAAATATTATTCTGTTTAGTCCGTCATTTAGATTATCAAAAAATATTGGACACGTATTTTTTCTTTTGTCAATCAAACAAAAAATGACAGAGATAAAGCGCGTCAAAGTTTCACTTCTAAGTAAAATTGTACCTAGATGTGACGTTCAGCGGGCTATACCTTCATCATTGTTTGTTCAATTGAAAAAAGAAAAAATACTTGTCCAATATTTTCTGATAATCTAACTGACGGACTAATAATATTTTTTTTGTCATCATGCCCATTGTGTAAGTCAATGGTATTCAAGTTCGATTTTCATATGGCTATTTCGCTAAGCAAATAAGCCCGTTTGGCAAATGAAATCGTACGTTTTTGGTTGTCGACAACAAAATAAGACAATTGTATTCATTTGACAGTGAAAAATGTACAATTTCAACTGTCAAACGGGTTAATTTGCTTAACCGATGACAATCAATTTGAATACCATTGGCTTACACAATTGCACCTCAGGTGTATGTTTATTTTGGTCTCCTATAAAAAAACAACATCGACTTTTGCGTTGGGGACTTGAGGATGTACACCATAGGGGAGGGGTATTCTCCTCCTCCTTCCTCGAATAAAGTTCAATCTTTGCCCTGTTTTCGGCTTGGGCGTTATTTTATGGACAACTCTTATAACCTATAATTTTGACTAGGGTATGGTAATAAAAAAAAACCGTATACAAATCCGGTTAGTGCTTAGTGGTTAGGTTAGTGACAAACAAAAATTCTAATAATAAGTTGGGACTGTAGACTAAACAAAATTAAGTTGTTATTGGTTAGGAATTAGTATTGTACTGAAAACTATAATTATTGGATTTCTTTTTGCATGTCTGTATGTATGTAATTTCCGTTTTAACTCGAAAACCAGTCAACCAATTTGGATGCAGTTTATTTTTTTATCATCGTAGTGACCCTGGTTAACAGCAACACATAGGTTATAAAGGTGGTTCATAAAATAACGCCCAATCAAAACCGGGGCAGAAATTTAATAACATGGGCAGTGCCGCGGGCGAAAGGCTAGTCAACTGTATAAGGTGACTTTCGATTATATAGCCAAATTAATACCGGAGACTCAGTAAGTGGTTAGGATCAAGGTTGAATGAGCCTGTTTGCGAAATACGAAAAATATTTTCTGTGCCTCTATACTAATGTTCAAGAACAACCTCGACTCAGTTAGTATAGAAAGTCAAAATTTTATTTCGCGTATTTCACAGAAAGGGCCATTGAACCTTGGTCTTGACCTGACCGATTATCTATAAACGAAAGTCACCTTATATTTTGTCGCGCCGCGCCGCCGCGCCGTGCCTTGTCACTCCGTTGCATCTCAACTCCGCCTAGTGTGGTATGACCTTTATAATGATTTCCCTCTCATAAACACCCATTTTGGGGTTTTACCCGGGTTAATATATAGGTATTCTTTTTCTCGAGTTTATCTTAAATGTTTCCACGACCCATCCCTAGTTGCGATTCTTGCGATGCATTCGATCATAGTTAGTGATTGAATGTTAGGTGATAATGATAAGGTGACTAAATAGCGTTACTCTATATAAAGATAAATTAATTAATACAAAAATAAACTGTAGTGTAACTCAATAAGGTTGAATTCCCTAAAGTGAAAAAATACTTCTTATATCGTTATCTCTATTACTGTAATGTAAACTTAAGGCAAAATAGATCATCTTTGAGTATATCGTGGTGTTATGTAGGTAGCTGAGGTGATGATGCCGGGCTCGAGTGTGTAGGTACCACCATCTTACTCGCAAGCCCCCCCCGACGTAATCCGGGGGGGAGTAAGAGGACAGCTTTCAAACAGGCACAGCACACCATGCTTGGGGCCGATTGATGGCGGTATATCTGTGGGCGCCATCTCGTTAAATCAGAATTTGATGCCTAGGATACCAACTAAATGGCGGCATTCAACTAAATTCCTAAAGGTTTCTCAGCCAAATTGTTCAACGCAACGTCAATCGCGAGGGCTGAACGACGTTAAGCCTTTTAGCAAGGGATAGGTCGCGACGACTAGCCAAGCGAGGAGGAGCGGTTAGGTTGACATGTAAGTACATAATTAAGAGCCGAGCGAAGTGGAGCAGAGCGAGACAAGTCCCGTAGTTTTAACAGAATTCACGATATGCAGAAAAAATCAAACAAGGCGCTCTAACCAAAATCCCCAAACACTTTATCAGGCTGCTGACGCGCGCCATATTTGTTATGGAACTACTAGCGCCATAGTGGCAAAATCATGAACTAAATTTAAATGGAGCGGCATAAAATCATATACTTAAACATTTGAAAAATAAAAACATGCAATCAGTATAGAATTTCAGATATGTATTTTCACGAATGTTTTTACTCCTCAAATGTTTCAGAATGTGATTTTAAATGAGTAAAAGCAACTCCGCAACGGACCAGTGAGCCGATGGGAATAACTCCGGCTTTTGATCCAGCCATGTCCAAAGGGCTGACTTTCGATAAGCCATTTCGTTAAACGTTGAGGAATCTTAACTTATGTAACGAGAAGCCTAGCCATTTAGTTAAATGCCGCCATTTAGTTAGTATCCTAGGCATCTAATCAGAAAGCTGATTTAACCAGTTGGCGGCGACATATCCATCTCGACTAGTGACGGGCAGGGTTGTCAGTAGTGCGAGAGGATTTCGGCACGGCTCGGCGTGTGTGTATCATCGCTTCCAAGAAGACCACTAAGAGTGGCAGTCCAGCAGTGGACGAAGAGAGAATGATGGATGGATGGTGGTGTCGGTTTCAGCCTCAAAGTTGGTTTTTAAACTTTCCCAGTACGAATGTATTTAAATTTCCTAGGTAAGTAAATAATACATAGGTAACACTAAAAGTTTCCGGAACTGGCCACTTACATAAACAATATTTAAAAATTTATTGCAACATTTGAAAATAGAACTCTTTGGCTGCAGAATGCAGTTTGTTTCATCTGACTGTCTTTTGTTTTTACCTTGTAGCGCCATTTAAAAAATTGTGTGTCTGCATCAACATGGATTTAACTCGGGAAAATTTTCGTAGTATGATTTTCTACGATTTTAAGTGTAATTTGACAGCTCAACAGAGCATCGCTCGGCTTGAAACAGCTTTTGGCAATGAAGCACCATGCAAGACGACTGTTTATAGCTGGTTTGCAGAATTCAAGCGTGGTCGTATCAATCTCAGTGACGAATCTCGCGATGGTCGGCCGTCCACCGCTGTGACCAACAAAAACATCGATGCTGTGCGCCGTATGATTGAAACAGACAGGCATGTGACCTACCATGAAATTCGCGCATCCTTAGAAATAGGCATGAGTCAAATACAATCAATCCTACACAAACATTTGGGTGTGAGAAAGCTGTGCTCGCGGTGGATCCCACACAACTTGAAAGAGGCTCAAAAAACGGACCGCGTCACTTGGTGCAGTGCCATGCTTACCAGATTCAACGAAGGTGCGTCAAATTTGGTGTGGGACATAGTAACAGGTGACGAAACATGGATTTATTGCTACGATCCCAAAACAAAGCAGCAATCGAGCGTATGGGTCTTTCAAGATGAGCCGAAACCAACCAAAGTGGCGCGCGTGAAAAGTGCATCTAAGCGGATGATTGCTTCTTTTTTTAATAAAACTGGACTCGTGGCTACTGTTGCTTTAGAGAATCGTCGTACCGTGAATAGTGACTGGTACACGACCATTTGTTTGCCGGAAGTTATTGACGAACTCCGTAAAAATAACCGTAAACGCCGTATCATCCTGCACCACGACAATGCTAGTTCTCACACGGCCAGACAGACAAACGACTTTTTGAAGACGAAAAATGTAGAACTCATGAGTCATCCTGCATACAGTCCCGACCTGGCACCTTGTGACTTTTTTCTGTTCCCAAAAATTAAGAACCAATTACGCGGTCAACGATTTTCATCACCAGAAGAGGCTGTCGAGGAGTATGAAAACCACGTTTCAGAGGTCACCACAGGGGAGTGGCACAAAAGTTTTCAAAACTGGTTTGATCGAATGAAAAAGTGCATAGACGCCAAGGGAGATTATTTTGAAAAACAATAAATTAATTTTGTACCTTTAATAGTATTTTTTCATATTCATTCCGGAAACTTATAGTGCGTCCCACGTATTTGTGATAATTGAAAGATCCACATTAATAGAAATAATTTCCAGGGAAAATATCAATAGTTCCCCTTTACCTACGCCAATAGTTTCAAGTATTTACGTCAATTTAACTAACGGAATATTAATATTTATCAAAATCTTTACTTGGTGCGTGTTCGAGTAAATAACAACTCTAATAAAAGAAACCAAAATTATCAAGAGTATATTTTTAACTTACCACATTTTACCGCAAAAAAATTCACTACACAAAGCTCGCAAAATCCCAACTCCTTTCTGACAGAATGTAAATATAGAAGTGAAGGCTGCGTTATCAGACTTCAGGTAATAACATTCGCCTGATAACTATAACAATCTTATCGCACTTTGTAACATGATCAATACTGGAGTTCACAGATATCAGAACCAGCTGGGTTGAGTATTTATTTTAGGTGTCACCGGAAACGCTTTTTAATACGAGTAAATGAATAAGTTTTCCGTACGTAGAAACTGTTGTTAGGTTTGAATTAATAAGGTTCTTAGCGACCTTTCAGAGGTAGTACCCGAGAACGAACTGACCTGAAAGTCCTGAAACCTACTTTGTTTCACGGTTACGCGAGGTAATTAGATTACGATTTATTACTTTCACCCAGTTGGTTATAGGGTAGGATAAAATGTTATTACCCGTCCGACACAAAAAGGCCAATGTCAAATACTTTATTAGCTTTTGATAGAGGCGATTATATTGGTTAGCTAATCGACCTATTTTTCTAGGACGCGTAATACTAATAATTACGCGCGAAACAGCAGATCGAAGGGTTTTTAGCTAATACCGAAAAAATATTGGATTTAAGTAGAAAACCTTTATATTTCTATTACCTATTTTATGAAAACAAAATCAAGTTGGTCTCTTAGCCGCGTTCCTGAAACGAAAGATTGATAATAAAAAACAAGGGTGAAAAAAATTTTTTTTTTGACTAAAGCATAAATCTCAGTACATTGTTTATAAGTAGAACGCCTAGATAAAAGATCAATAAATCAAATATATTTTTTCCAATATTAAGATAGCCCTACTTTCTTCAAAAGAACCCTCGAAAATCTGGCTTTGTTCATGTTCTAGGGTCAGGTACAGCCTTAAAATTAACGGTAGCGGTTTTTGTTGCTGTTTTGGATTCCCTTGGAAATTGTAGCCCTTTATTTTGATTATAGCCTTGGTCTTTACAGTTTATTTTACTATTATTCATTAAGACTGTACTCGAGCCTAAAACATGAAAAATGCCAGATTATCGAGGTTTCGTTTAAAGAAATTAGGACATACTTCATATTGAAAAAAAATATATATATATTTGCTGACGCAATAAAAAAATCATTAATATATAAGTATACTTATTAGTATAGTTTTTAAAATTTTCCTTAGAAGAACGCAGATACAGATTTACTTAAATTTTTAATGAAATAATTAATACAAATTTTAAGTAAATCTAGGAAAATTCAAAAATTGTTTGCCTATCAAATATTTCAGTTTTACCTATCCCTCCAATCTGCTGTTCCGCGCGTGATTATCATCAGTATTGCCCGTCTAAAAGACAAATAGTCCAACGAGTCAACCAATAATCACCTCTATCAAAAGCTAATAAAGTATTCATCATTGGCCTTATCGTGTTGTACGATGCTGCACAGTGGAAGGTAAAGCTCGACCGGGCCGCCCTAGAAGGACGTATTTCGACCAAATAGGCGACATACTGAAAAAGGGCAAAATAAAAGTTCCCGGAATAGAAGAGCTTTTATGACTAGATTGATGGATGTAGAAGAAGCAAAATAGGTGTGTCAGGATCGTAGCAGATGGAAATCTGTAGTCTCTGCCTACCCCCCTGGGAGACAGGCGTGAGCATACTATGTGAAATTAAATCAACCGACCAAATTCATACTGGAGACTCGGTTAGTCCTCAGAACAAGGTTTAATGGTCATTTGAGGGTCCGCCAGGTGAAATTCGAAAAAAAAAGGAAGAAAAAATCTTCATTTTTCGAAATTGGCCAAAAGGATTGCTGAACGTACTTCTTGATCACTGACCGAGTCTCCAGTATGAATTTGGTCGGTTGATTTAATTTCACCCTACAATACATATATGTGTTGTACGGGTAGGAACATTTTATCCTAGCCTTTGCCATACCCTTAGATATTAAATTTTGCACATTGTCCGCACCAAATAAACTACAAAGTACACGTGACGTTCTTAAGCAGCATTAATTACTTAACACATATTTATGCATCGCCGAGGTATCCGTGGATGTATGTACATATATATAATTAAATATGTGTCGGAGTTGGACTGTATATTTAGACATTTGTTGTTTTACAAAATAGATCCATTTTTTAAAACAGCTTAACGACGTTTAGCCCTTTTACAAAATTACTGAACTTTATATAACAATACGGTGGGTAAACGTTTAGCGATTTTGTAAAATAGCGTGAAATGAAAAGTTAAATTGTAAATTTGCCCCAAATTTTGCCGCCTATAGCAACTGTATTGTATGGCAAAAGTCAAAAACAGGTGTGACGTGTGACGACAAGTAAATTGAGGATGAGCAATTCGATTGTGCATTTTTTCCTGTTTTTTGGAATAAATAGATCAATTTAATAATGTAATTTCAATATAAAATTTTTTCGTGCTTCTAAACCGATTTTATAAGCATTTTAGTTTTTACAGGAAATTACGTCATCAGGATGCGTTCAAGAAATGATTTTTTTTTTCATAAGGAAAGTGTTGTGATGACGTCACTGAAGGTCAAATGAAAGACATCGCTTTTATACGCACGCTTATTTTAAAATCTGCATATTAGAAACAGTTAAGGAAAGCTATTCCTCGAAACGGTTTTCGAATCGTAAATATTGATGACAAAAAGAACAAGCCAATTGTAAGCATCACCCTCTGGCCTGGGGTGCAATTGTGTAAGCCAATGGTATTCATATGCTTATTCGGCTAAGCAAACCAGCCCGTTTGACAATTGAAATCTTATATGTTTGGCTGTCAAATGAATACAATTGTCTTGTTTTTTTTGTTTAAAAAAACAGCATAAGTAGCATAAATCAATTTGAATACGATTGGCTTACACAATTGCACCCCAGGCCAGGCTATGAAACATTTAAGTCATTTAACATTTTTCCTAAACGTGGGTAGCAGTATGAACGTTGTTTAGTTGTTTTACATAACGGAGCTCTGTTGTAAAACAAGTACTGGTTTAGTAAAACAGCTGATTATATTATCTAACTGCCACAATATAAATCACTGCAACATGAATCTCCGAGGTGGTGTCAGAGGCGTTTCCGAGTATGGACTGTAAAATACAAAACAAAATACGAGCTCGTACACCCAAAATTTACCGACGATTATTACGTCCCAGCATTATGGGTGGTTAGCCCTATCGCCGTTTTTCGAGCACAAATATGGAACGACTTCACGTGCCCAACGAAGTACAGAAATCGAACACGGATATGCCTCTAGGAGATTTGAATCCGCGGCCACAAGATAAGTGGTCGAGATGTTTCAACCACTAGATCAGAAAGGCGGTGAGAGAGATTATTGTGTATGGGTAAGTTTGAATTAAGATTTTTTTCAGTTTAATGCGCGACGACTAAATAATTATTGTGAAGCAAGTTTAAAAAACCGGCCAAGTGCGAGCCGGACCCGCGCACGAAGGGTTCCGTACCATTATCTATAAAAACGGCAAAAAATAATGTCTGTTGTATGGGAGTGCGCGGGTCTGAATCGCACTTGGCCAGTTTAAGTATTTATTGTTATAGCGGCAACATCTATGAAAATTTCAACTGTCTTACTATCACGGTTCATGAGATACAGCCTGGTGACAGACGGACGGACAGCGGAGTCTTAGTAATAGGGTCCCGTTGGTTACCCTTTGGATACGGAACCCTAAAAACTGGCCAAGTGCGTTTCGGACCACGAGCAGTGCAGGGTTGCCTAGTATATTTTATAAGTTATAGATCGCGCCAAACTTCTAGTTCGCTCGGAAGTTGCTCTCCCGAAGAACGGCACATACATTGTCGTGTTTGGAGGGGATTAAAAGTTTGGCGCGACCTGTACTCGTAAACCTGTAAAGCCTACTTAGCGGCGATAGTTTTCCTTTGAAATTCATTATTTACACTACTTCTGTGATTTTTTAAATACATCCATAAACAACCGTCTAGCCGGCAGGACACGTGACTCTAACAAAAATTAGCACTTTATAGCTTAATATTTCGCCAACGGATGCCTAAATCGAAAAATGGTTCTCACACACCCACAATGTTTTTGAACGATACCCCACACTAAGGGATAGATGAGAAAAAAAATCATCCCCAATTTACGTGTAAGGGAGGTAATCTTAAAAAAACTTTTCATGATTTTATTTTACCGTTTTATCGGCGTGATTAATATGTATCTAAGGTGGTAGAGCTGTTGCCGGGCTCGACTGTGGAGGTACCACCATCTTACTCGCAAATCGTCCCGAAGTTATTCGGGGGAGAGTAAGAGGACAGCTCTCAGGCAAAACCAGGCGGCCCACCATTGCCTGGGACCGATGGATGGCGGTATATCCATCCCAAATTGCCGGGCCTTATATAAATTAGACTGGTGACGGGCAGCGGCGTCACTGGTGCAAGGGTTTCGGCACCGCGCTCACCATCCCGCCTGCCCAGCGTGTGTGAGTATGGGCATTTCTTCCAGGAGGACCGCCAAGAGTGGCGAAATCCTGGAAAGGCCTATGTCCAGCAGTGGACGAAACAGGCTGATGGATGGATGGATGATTAATATGTATACTAAGCCGCGGATGTACGAACGGACAGACAGACAGACGGACATGGCGAAACTGTAAGGGTTCCATGTAGGACAGCAGATTTCCGCTTTAGCGTCAGTGATGCCATGCCACAGCACTGATAGTGTATTGGAATAATATTATTATGAGATCTACGAGCCACAGGCAAAAGGTTAGTAAGGATGAAATTACGTTTCCATGAATAAATTTTCCGAGAATTAAGTATTGCTTATTCCATCCATCCATCCATCAGCCTGTTTCGTCCACTGCTGGACATAGGCCTTTCCAGGATTTCGCCACTCTTGGCGGTCCTCCTGGAAGAAATGCCCATACTCACACACGCTGGGCAGGCGGGTTGGTGAGCGCGGTGCCGAAACCCTTGCACCAGTGACGCCGCTGCCCGTCACCAGTCTGACTTATATGAGGCCCGGCAATTGGGGATGGATATACCGCCATCCATCGGTCCCAGGCAATGGTGGGCCGCCTGGTTTTTTTGCCTGAGAGCTGTTCTCTTACTCTCCCCCGAATAACTTCGGGAGGATTTCCGAGTAAGATGGTGGTACCTCCACAGTCGAGCCCGGCATCAGCTCTACCACATTGCTTATTAAGAATATAATATTATAAGTTTTTGGATTATTAGAAGTTTAGGTATAATTTTCACAATTTACAAAGTAAATTATTTATTTATTTATTTATTTAGGTTACAAACGGTCATTACATATTAAAAAGAAAACAATAGAGAAAACATTAATATAAACAGACCTAAAGAACCCTTATAAAATAACACACATTTTTAGAATAAACACTGGAGCTTACATGGTTTGTTAACAAATACATTACATACAAAGTTCCAGATGCATATTATACATATACAAGCACGAGAAATAATTAAAAGTCACTTACATAGTATTTTATTTGCTTTGGCTTTAAAACAGTTTTTATTTTCAAGGAAGATGTCGATGTCACCCAACATTTTGTTATATAATGCCGGAGAGCGAGAGAAAAATCGGTTTTTATTGTAGTTCGTTCGACTCCTACTAATGTGAAATCTTAACGAACTGCAACGAGAGGAGGGGCGCGGTATTTGAAAAAATAATAATTCAAGCAGGTGTGGACAATCTAGTTCGTTGTTTACTAGTTTATATAGAAATGTAGCATCAATGACTTTACGTCGACTAGTCAAGGTAAATATATTGTATCGAAAAGCCGAAGAGGTATAGTCCGTAAAATAACTCCCTGTTCTATAATCAAGGGCTTTAAGAAACTTGTTCTGTATCCTCTCGATGCGGTCCACGTGCACTGCATAAAAAGGACACCAGATCACACTACAGAACTCAAGAATACTTCTAACATATGCAAAGAAAAGTACCTTGTAAACAGAAGCACGCCTGAATGGTTCACATATCCGGAGAATGAAACCCAGTAGTTTAAATGCTCTTTGTATTATACAATCGATATGGATGTTGAAGTTCATTTTAGCATCCAAAGTAATGCCAAGGTCTCGTATATGTTCAACACGTGTTATACTTCTGCCTGAGAACTGATAGTTATGTGTAATTTTTTGCTGCCGTCTGGTATAACTTATTGTATAACATTTGTTCACGTTAATGAATAGAGAATTTAGCTCACAATAATACAAAAGGTCACTTAGATCTTGTTGAAGTTTGAAACAGTCCTCAACAGAGTCAACCACCCGATATATTTTCATATCATCGGCGTAGAGCAGATGGTTAGAATTTTTGAAAACAGTATCTACATCGTTAATGTATAATACGAAAAGAAGGGGACCCAAATGGGATCCCTGCGGCACTCCAGAATCAATGGGAAGAAAACTTGACAAGAAACCTTTAAGTGCTACCGCTTGTGAACGTCTGCTAATATATGATTGGATCCACCTAAGCAGGTCGCCGTGAATACCGATCTCCAATAGTTTTGATATAAGCGTCTTGTGTCTAATTTTATCAAAAGCTTTATGTTTCAACATCAAAGAGCAATAGATGCTCCACCCAAAGATATAGAATGGTACCATTCTATATCTTTGGCTCCACCAATAAATTAAAAAGTAAAACATAGGGTTGAGTGAGATAATAATTTTAAATAATATGGAACCCGGAAAGTGGTCATTCATACGTCTATTAAGGCAGCTATTCCATGAATTTTACGTACGATTTTAGAGAACGACGAACGTCATAAGTAGGTATTTGTCATCCATTTTTTTTAACAGTTATTAATGCCATTGGTGACTAATATGTACTCTGTCAATAGGTGTTGCTGACAGCGACAAATGAATCATTTCAGTATTATTATATTATCAATGTATCGCTCATTATTAGTCATTGATAGAGAATACACACAAATCGTGATAATAATTTATTATTTAGATTGTAATGTTTATTTGTCATCTGAATGCAATTAAACAAGATAACTTTTCTGAATATAATAAAGAGGAAACGTTGTTTGTTGGTTTGCTAGGGCTATCACTACTTCTGAACCGATGTTGCTGAAATTTCTCACTGAGCTAAAGTAATAGGCGGAGAAGGACTAAGTATACTTTTATCGTGGAGAAATGCAAAGTACCTGATGGATCTAAAAACTTTTGACACATGTCGCTTTCTAAATATGTCACTTTTGACATCTGTCACTTTCGACTTCTGGCGACAAGCGATTTTGACTTCTATCGCTTTCGACATCTGTCAGTTTTAACATCTGACAATTTTAAAGTATGTAGTTTTTTACATGTATCACTTTTGACTTCTATCCTTTTTTGACATTTGTCACTTTTAAAATATAAAATCAGTGATAAAAACGATAGCCACGGGTGAAAGCTAGTTTCCCATATTTTATTAGTTTATTACACAGGTAACATACATCGTCACGATATGAGTTTATTATGAATGAGGTGTTCCGCGGGTATGAACTGTGAATTGCAAGTCGCAGTTCAATCTCGCACATCCACGTTTTACCGACGATTGTTACGTCCCAGCGTGATGTGTGATGAGCTCTATCGCTGTGCTTTGGGCACAAGCTACAAATATAGACCCACAACTAAACGTGCCTTCCTAAGAACGCAGATGGAATACAATTTTGACCCTACTGGATTAGAACCGCGACTACAGAAGCGGTCAGACCACAAAGGCGGTCAGTACTCGTACCATAAAAACCTAACATTAAATAGAAGAATTTTTTCACACTCCTAAACTTCTACCAACTTTTAAAAGTAAAACGTCGCATTAATTTCACAGTTTACTGGCATTTACCGAACTTTTGAAGGTTATTGGAAATATTTCGAGCTTTCGGAGTCCCGTTACACGTCTCCCGAAGTTCGAAGGTTCGCAAAGAGTATTATTATTTAAAGTTTCGTATATTTTTTAACTTTTTCCATTAGAGGGGATTCCCTGGAGCGGCGGACGTTGGCGGTGCGATCCTGTGGACTCCTAGCATGGGAGCTATATTTAACAGACATGCTATGCTGCTTGCCGCTCACTGTAAAGGCTTAATCAGACACGAAGGGTGAAGGTCGTTGTAGTTTATGGAACATGCTGATTTATGCTAAGTTTAATTAAGACTGATCTGGTTTATCAATAAATTCACAGGTTGTATGGGGTGTAAACTTTATGATGTACTTCCCTTTGAAAGCTACTTGATCTTATTTAAGTAAAGATACATTATAATTTATAATGATTAAATATATATAAATGTTTTTATTTTAATTATAACTAGCTTTTGCCCGCGGCTCCGCCCGCGTGCTATTTGGTTTTGTGACATGCTTTTTTCCGGTGTAAAAAGTAGCCTATGTGTTAAGTTAGGGTATAAGCCATATCTATTCTAAATTTCATCCAAATCCGTTTTGCCGTTTCATCGTGAAAGAGTAACAAACATACACACACACACACACACACAAACTTTAGCATTTATGATATTAGTGTGAATAGTGATAAAAACAATTTTGATCTGCTGAGTAAAGCCAATATTTTTTATTTGCGTTTAATTATGACCATTTAGGAGTAGCAGCCTTAAATAAATCTTTTTGTGTTCCTTACAAACGCAAGCCCAGCCCCGAGGCAAGACGTCAAGATTTTATTTTGCAAAATTAGCAAAAATTGTTATTGATCCGTGTTACTGATCACTTACCAAGCCTCCAGTATGAGTTTGGCTGCATAAATTAAAGTCTTATATACATTATGTATTACACAATTTTTTTTTCTTTTAGTTTACCTTTTTTAACTGCTTTCTTGCGTAATCTCGGTACATAATATTATGTTCCCAAATAAATTGTACTATTTAAATACCTACAAATCCTAAACCTTGTCTGATAATGATAAGTCAAGCATCTTTTAATTTTCATATAATTGTGTTATTTTTGCAAAGTTGTGAAGTAAATGCAATAGAGCATGTAGTTTTAGTAAATATAAGCCCTTCATTTATACTATATTTTCATTATTGACTAAGTCAAGCTAAAAAGCGGCACGGCCGTACCATCCTTTTCTCGAAACAGTTCAGGCCATTTTCGACCCCCCTATAACTTCGTTGTGGATAAAACTAGAAGCCTGGATTTTCAGTAACCAAGCAGGCATTGTATAAATACGATATATTTCAAATTTCATTCAATTTGAACTAGTAGTTTAAGAATTTCTCAATTTTGTCACTCACTGACTGACTGACTGACCGATCATCAAAACTATAAGGCACTTCTAGCAGACATAGAAGCTTCAAATTTGGAATACAATTAGTGCTTAGTGTATAAATCAAGGAAAAGCTAAAATATTTTGCCCAGTTTCCTAGATACACCAACTACATAAATAACTTGTATCCCATATAAATATATAGGATTACAAAGCTACATTTGCAGTTGGAAATAGAAGGTACCGGAAAGGAAAAAAAGACTACCAACAAAAAGAAATGAGATACCATCAAAAATAAAAAAATGTTACAAAAAAAAACATCTGGCAACTTAGTTCTTCTACCGTGAAAAGTTGTGAGATCCATGAAAACCCAAGTCGGTTAATTTATTCAGTCTCTACTTCAGGGACCTTTTGTCTCAAGTTATTACATAATTAGCTAACCTAACAAAACCTTATAGTGACCATATCTATATGAATAATCTTTTCTGTTTTAAATAAATAGATTGACTTGGCAATCGCACTAAATAATCAAATTTAATATAATATGTATTACTTGCGAGATACATTGTGTATTCATGCGATGGCCGAGTCAATCTTTTTATTTAAAACATAAAAGTTTTTTAATATTGATATGGTCACTATAAGATGTTGTTAGGTTACATAATTATGTAATATAATAACTTAAGACGTAGGGACTGAATAAATTAACCGACTTGGATTCACATGGATCTCACAACTTTTTACGGTAGAAGAACTAAGTTGCGAGACTTGTTTTTTTTACAAATTTTATTTTTGTTGGCATATTTTTTGCATGAAGGAGGAAACTGACAGCTCGAGATAGTGGGAAATGTGCTTTTAATTCCTATGGTGCATGAGCCATTTCACATTGTCGCGAACTTTTGAATGTTGCAATGTGAAACAGCTCATGCATCATTGGAGTTAAAAGCGCATTTCCCACTAGCATGAACTGTCAGTTTCCTCCTTCATGCAAAAAAATATAATTTAGTATTAAATCTTTTGGTGTTCTCATGCTAGCCAGGCTTCGTCTAGCGTGAGAATGAGCAATTTCCTTACCACCGCCACGATTTCGATCTGACTTCCCGTCTGTGCAGCGATTTTAAAATTTATAGAATGGCTTCACGTTAAATTGAAACAGAACAAAGGGTTAGAGCGGCGGGCAGGGGCACGACGTGGGAGTACTGAATGTCAAATAACATTAGATATGGTTGACATGGAGAACGCTGAATTATTCTCGTGATAGCTTTACCCACCTTAAGAATGCTTTGTTTTACTTACGATACGTTTCAATGTATATTTTTGAAATTTGGAAATATATGTATGTTTTTATGGTTTTGTACCTCAAAATGAACAAACGGAACCCTTATTTGTCTATCTGTCTGTCTGTTCGTCTGTCAAGATCCTTTTTCTCGGCTCAGTGAGATATCAAGTTGAAACTAATACCTCCTACAGAAGTCGACGGCCCTATACCGGGGGTAAAAGCAAAGGCAAGAATCCTTTAAGGGTGTTTTAGTATATAGACAAAGATATTATTTTAAATACTGGGATCTCTAAATAAAGTACCAGTACCTCATAATAAGACGATTTTCATTACTCAAAATACAGTAATCGCGTGGACACCCTCACTGGTCGCTGGCCACTCGGATGAGGGGTGCGGGTTGCGGGGTGCAATTAGGTGTGTGGGGAGGCCGGTGAGCTGCATAGCGTAATTTTTGGTGAAAATTCAAGGTATATATATACTTTTTTCTCGTAATGACATCAGAATCGTGTATACTTTCATACCCCAAAGGGATTCTTGACTTTGCATTTACACCCTGTATAAGTAGTGCTGTTAAGAAATCAGGCTTTTTACTCAATTTAAAAAAAAGTGATTACTCTTTACGCAGGGTTGGAAAAAAACGGTATTTTTTATAGAACAAATCAATCTGTTTTAAACAAAAAATAGCAAGTTTTAAACAAATTTTTTTATGCTGCTGTTTTCAAGGTGTTTAAAATAACCCTGCCTTTACGTAATTAATGTCACACAAATTGGCTTACCATGAAAACCTATACTATATCTACGTTCAGTTGACTTAGAAACTTAAAATTCGGGTCATGGAAAGATCCTAAAATTTCATATATGTAATTATACAAAAAATATAATAACAAATATACTTGGTGAAATTAAATCAACCGACCAAATTCATACTGAAGACTCAGTTAGTCATCAGGAACAAGGTGTAATGACCGTCCAGGTGAAATTAAAAAAAAATTTTTTTTGCCCTATAGTGCCTGCACTGGGAATTTTACTTCGACCAGTAAGGGAGCAAAAAAATATTTTTCGAAATTGGCCAAAAGGATTACTGAACCTAGTTCCTGATCTCTAACCGAGTCTCCAGTATGAATTTGGTCGGTTGATTTAATTTCACCCTATATTATACACAAATTCTTGTACTTTTTATTCCACATATATTTATTTTTATTCTAACTTAGGCTACCGGTTTCGTATTACACATCATCGGGCCAACAAATTATTAATTTAGTATCTATTAATTATGACAGAAAGAAAACAACAATAAAACATTTTTAGTAAGCAAATATAAAATGAAAAATTACCACCAATTTATTGAAGATGATATTCCACCAAGAACCATCAATCGAATCTATCCAATATAATTACCAACTTAATTAGATCCTTTGGAAACAGAGAGTTTATTAGGTCATAAGTGTCATAATTTAAGTCACCCATAATTGCTCGTACAATAAGTTTGTGCCTTAAGGGTTTGTGCAGAATCCCTAAGGGCACGAGTCTAACTTGCACTTGACTAATTATATATTTTTCTGAGTCCATTATTAAGTTTACACACGTTATTTTTGTCGTTTCGTTCGCGTTTATTTAAATGGGAGGTTCTGCCAGTTTACTTCTATCGCGGTTCGCAATTGGCAAACTTAGTATTAACGGTGGAACTATTAACATTTTACGTATAAACTTTAAACATTAACTAAACGATGAACTTAGTAAACCACTCGAAAATACCACTCTATTTAGAATCTGTCTTTCAGTAGGAGAACTGCATTGTAGTTTGTCAAACAATCAAACTATCTTTAGCAAATATTAATCATCTGAAACTTTAGCAGTGTATGCTTTTAACTCTATACAAAGACAAACTAGAACTTACTGTTCGGAGTTTGAAGGACTTATAGCAGTACCCTTGGAGTATCAGAGGATTTGTATAGCGCCTTAACAACCACTACCACTTATTACAGGAATAATTGCAACAAGACTCGTCTTCAAATCAGTGTCATTTCAAAATATATATTTGGGAATGTAGATATTCTGTAATCCGATTGGAATAAAAAGCGACCCTAGGAATATCAATGACTTACAAATAGTTTTGGTGTTTCGTTTGTATGAAATATGCGTGCTCTTAATGCCTCGTCAGGCATTCTTGTTACGTTTGCGCAAAGAATGCTTAAACTGTTAGCAATATCTTTCGAAACCTGACGCCTCTTTGAAATCTTGGAACTTTCAAAATGTTTCAACAAAAAATATTTCTGTTATTTTAAAAACCCTTTTTTAAACAAAATATGGTGTACCGTAAAAGAAAATTTATCACAAACTAAGATGTTTAATACGCACAAATAGTAAAAAGCGCTTGTATATTTTTCTTTTTGATGAAATAGTTTCGGTTTGTGAGGGCATTTTAAAATCACTGACCATAGACCGTGTGTAGTTTATACGTTGTTGCTAAAAGCTTAAATTTTATCGCAGGAAAACATAAGCAAAGATTGCATACGCGTATAATGTACATCGCTGCAATAAGAAGTAGTAGTAATCTTTGGGGACTATCCCGCTTACTGGGATTTGAGAGTTTGTAATATTATGTTAAATCCAAGAATTATTGCATATTGCCCGGGGCTACGCCTGGGTTGCGTTCAGTTTGAACGTCGGGCGACGTCTGCCTAACATGCTATCTCTTTTGCACGCGTAGAATTTGTATAAGCTATCCTGCTGTCAGTGTTGAGCGGGCGTTATTCGGCGATCAAACTGAATGCAGCACTACAGTGAAATGTGCTCAATCTGCCCTTACTACATTTTCAGATCCATTTTATTGAAATTATCCATAAATCATTATTATCCATTTTAGACATTTAATATTTATATATTTTTTTCTAAAGAACGTCTTAAATAATAGAAAAATTCAATTCATTGCATGTTAAGAGAGTGAAAACAATACCAAAGTTTTTGACGTGGATAAATCTTATAGTACGAAACATCTTCGAAAAATTTTCGATTTCAGGAAGGCTTTCGATACGGTCGACAAAGACATCCTCCTTGCGAAGTTGGACAGCGCGGGCTGCACGCCACACTCGCTGACCTTCTTCGCCAGCTACTTGCGGGACACACAACAATACGTTGACTACGGTGGACACCTGCCGGAGCCCTACTACACAAGTCAGGAGTCAGCCAAGGTAGTAACCTGGGACCCCTCCAATTTATCTTAATGATAAACGACTTGCCGGAGGTGGTAAGCGAGTCGACATGCCTACTATTTGCCGATGCGATGATCTAAAATTGGTCCGTGAGGTGAGAGAAGTATCAGATCATGAAAAACTTCAGCGAGATATAGATAGGGTAGTCAAGTGGAGTCAGGAAAATAAATTATATTTTAATATTGCCAAATGCTCGGTATTGACATTCAGCCGCGCGTTTACCCCACGCCACCATCAGTATGGCATAGAAGAAAAACCGATGCAGCGCGTCACTGAAGTCAGAGATTTAGGTGTCCGCTTCACCGTCGATATGAACTTTAGAAAGCATATCATAGATATTTGTAAGAAAGCGTATTGCAGTTTGGGGTTTGTACTACGACAAGCAAGTACATTCACGAATATCAGCGCGTTGCGAGCCCTGTACAAAGCTATCGTAAAGAGTCACCTGGAGTACAATGCTGCTATTTGGTCTCCAAGCGAAGCTAAGTACAAATTCATGGTAGAAATGATACAAAATAAATTTGTTAGGTTTATCTACCTTAAGCTATATGGAATTTATCCTGGATATCCACTCCTGTATCCCACATTATTTGTCCTGGGTATGGTGGGATACAGCAAGCTCGAAGTAAGGAGAGAAGTATCTCTCGCCATTTACTTGTTTAAAGTAATGCGCGGTAAACTGCATAACCCAGCCATCCTCGCAGAGCTGAGGTTATACGTGCCGGACCAGATGGTGTCGCAGCGTCGAAGGCCGCAACTGCTGGCCGAGCCGCGCGCGCGTACCAACTTGTTGCAGAGAGCGCCGCTGTCACGCGCTCTGCGGACTCTCAACACAGTGGCTGAAGGTACAGACTTGTTCCATGTTCGCTGGACGAGTTCACAAAGGCCTGTCTATACGTGTTTGGTTCAATTAGGATTTAAGTTGTTATGCATGACTGTTTATGTAACTACTATTATACCCATATAATAATTTGTTAATTTTTGGAGAGTATTTATATTGTTAATTGTATAATGTTCAGTTGTCACTACTCTATCGCATTAGGTTAACCCTGTAAAGATGGTAGTAAGTAAAGATAAATAAATAAATAAATCTTTTGTCAGGTGTTTTAACATGAAAATGGGAGATAATTTCAATTAGATTCCTATCCCAAGACGGCATGGATGCAAAAATGTATTGAAAATATACAACTTGACACTAAATTATGCAGCCAAATTCATACTGAAGACTCGGTAAGTGCTCAGTATCAAGGTACGATGAGCTTTTTTGTGAAATACGAAATATTTTTTTCCTGATTCTTACACACGCATGCTCAGCCCCGAGTCAATTATTAAGGGAGGTCAACATTTTATTTTGCGAAATTAGTAAAAAGTGTTATCGGGCCGTGATACTGACCAAGCCTCCAGTGTAAATTTGACTGTCTAATTTCACCTTATACATATATTATCAATATTGTCATAAATATTATGATAATTTTTGTCTATTTGTTGGTCTATGGTCGTAATGCTCGTTAAAACTACATAACCAGACCTTGAAATAGCGTTGTACAGTCTGTCAAAAAAGAGTTGCAATGAATATTGAAGGAATTATTTTTCTTTCGCCTGGTTACACCAAACAAACAAGTACAAAATCTGTTAAATCGAGTTTACCGCGTTGTTATTTCAGAAATATTTTACCTAAATTGTGCTACTTTAACGTTTAAACCTCAATAAAGTCTATTAAAGTTCAATATTCATTTCAACACTTTTTTGACAGACTATTACATTATGATTATAAAAACAATATTAAAGATATGTCAATGTCATGTAACTTATAAATAATGTTTTGATAGGTCATACCATACAACGTTACCAGTTTATCACTAAAGAAACGAATCAACCAGAATGCTATAAAACACTTGACATTTTATAATTATAACATTTAATATTATAAAGACAGAGCCAGCTGCCAACCTTGGTCTCTGTTGAAGTTGGGATGACAACTTAACCCGATGGCTAAGTGTATTTGCCCAGTGACAGTGATGACGTTGTGAGGTTGGTCTGTTTAATTAACGACTGTAATAAAAATATATATACAACCAGTGCGTGCATCGTCAAACCCACCTCTATCGATGACGCAGAAGACTGTCAGCGCCAGAGCCGCGCACGTAGCTCGCCGATCGACAACGGCTGCCAGTGGCCGTGTGACAATAGGCGCGTCAAAGTAGCTAAACCTGGACATAATTCTATAACTGTAATTTTCTTTCTCTGTGACATAGAGTATTGTTAATTATAGTTAAAATAAGAAGAATTAAACATTTTAAAGCTCCGCGTCAATGTGAAAAAACCGAAAAACTAAGTTTTCAACATATTTGGTTTTCATGAGTACAGCATAATACATAACTTTGCAAAAGTACCTCAGTTATGATAAAACGCTTGCATTGCAGTAAAAGAAATCATAATTAAACTAATGAATCAGTCCGGATTATCATTAATAAAGAAGGTTCACTAAGTTACAGATTTTTTGGCTTATCTTACCAGAAATTATAGATAACTGTAATTCATTAAGTGATTCTGAATAGCATATTATGTGCGTTAGTAAATTATTAAAAATTAAACAGATTCTATATGCAGATTTCTAAATTCACAAATATTAGTAATTTTTGGAAAACCAAAATACATAACTACTTCAAAAGTGTTTAATTTATGCCTTCAAAATATCATTAGTACTATTAGAAACAAATTAAACAATAAATGTCCACGGTTGTCCAATTATTGATATTTTTTCTCAGTTACGTTTCAATACAAACATTATTTCTTGCGGAATAAAGTCATATTTTCTTTGTGCACCAGCTCCCGACCGTGCTGTCGCGAGTCGCAAGCAACGACCTTGTCGCAAGTAATTCTTTGTAGCCAATGTTGTCAAACTTTTATGAACATGTGGTAGGTAGGTATAATACCACGGTTTGAATTGAAATATTGTGTTCATTAATGTTTTGGTGGGATATCATAAGTTTTTGTAAAGTTGTATTTAAATACTTATATTTATTGTACCAGCCTTGTAAATATAATTTAACAATTTAAAAGCCCCAGCCGTTTCGAAGATATAGCAATTTCAAAAAACTGTCGAAAAATTGTCAAAACCTGTCAAATGTCAAATTTTTATTTCAGTAATTTAACAAAGCACACAATCCTATCGTTTCCTTTGTCACGAAAACAAAAAAAAAGTTCAAATTCTAAGGTAATCAAAATGTATAAAACATTAGCGAAACAATGATTTTAAGATCTTGAATAATTACGAAGCAATTCATATCAAATCTATACCCCGTACAAATTAAACCGCGCGGAGCATTTGCGCTGTGACGTCACAACTTCCCACTGCCGCGGTGTGGATGAGACGAGATGCACTAAAATAAAACCAGCTATTTCAGCCGATATCGCGCTCACAGTATCTCGGACGTGGTGTATTTACGTGAAATTGTAATTGAGAATACTTCGGTTTAATAAAATAAACCTGTGGATACAAAATTAAAACAATGGAGACTGGATTTATACGCGAACAGTCCGATAATTTACCAAAAGTCGACATGGCTATGGTTTTAGACTTTTTGACCAACAATCCTTTATACACAAGTGCAGAAAAAGGCGTCAAACTTTCAGCATAAGTATTAGATATAGATAACTACCTATACTGTAGGCAATCATAATCTCACGTAATTAAGACCTAACCTCTTCTGAGAGTTACCCTTTTCATTTATTTTAGGTATCTACCTACCTACTTAAGTCAGTGCAATCCATACAAGTTTTGTTTACAGTTTTATTCAACTTCAACTATTTAAATCATAACATAAGTAACTTTGTTCCATATATTTATAAACTAACTCTTGGTAGAATCTTAATCAAAGTCTGTTCGCTAGACTAGCTCTAGTACAACCGCACGCTACCTATGATCAATCTACCATCTATCTACCATCTACTATGTGATAATACACTGCGGTACAGCCAAACGGAACTATGGAATGTAATCTTTAAAATGCAGGAAAATACATTTTGTTGCGCAAACTATGAAAACAAAATCCCTTTCACTGTAACGCACTGACTGTTGTACGTGTGAGTGTGTGTGTGTGTACGCCGAGCGCATTCTGTCAGCCAGCTCCTTAGTTGGCACGAGCCCTTGCCTCCGCGGCGGGTTTTTTCAAAGGGCACCTAGCGGTACCTGAGCTGGCGACCACACTTTTTCCTGTAAATATTGCACAGTAACGCTTGTCAAACGCGATGAACTGTCCATTAACAAACGATTTACCAATAAATCGGCATGGTTCCAGAGGTTCATGGTTCTAGTTTCTTATTCTAATTTCTTTCTTATTTTCTTATTAACCTGTAGAACTATGGCGATTTTTGCTTTCCCGCCGATTTTGTTTTTGGCTATATCTCTGAAAGTAGTTGTCAGAATCCGTAGAATTATAAAGGTGGAGATCGGCACGCTTGAGCAATATCAAGGCGAACGCCGCTAAGAATTAGCGTGACGATCGTCACCTCTGCAATTCTACGGGTTTCAGTCCAAAAAAACATATATACATAGATTCTTACATCTAAATGGTCTTCGCAGCAATAACGTACAATTTTTTCTGATAAAGATTCTTTTCTTTTCATGATTTTGCACCACTTATTTCTAGCTTTCTTCTCCTTCGGCACCGTAAAAAATGTTTATAAAAAATTCAATGAAAGTAATATTTTAACAGTTCCTTGTGAATTTATTTGCCAAGTTATTAAATATATCAGAAAAAATATCAATACTTTCCCAAGGCTCGGTGGGCATCACTCTATAGACACTAGGAAGAAGCATAATCTGGCTTTTCCAAAAATTTGACTTGCAAAAGTAGGCACCTCTTTTGTAGGACATGGTATAAGATTTTACAATGAACTGCCAAAAGAGGTCCTTAGTTTTCCAGAAAAAAAGTTTACATTATATATTAAGCAGGGACTCTTGAGAAAAGCATATAATAAAATCAGTGATTATTTGGACGATAGTCCACGAGGTGTCACGAGAATATTGATCTTGGTAATAATATTACTGTTCGTTTATTTTCTAACTGATTTGTGTTTTTCAAATCGTTTGTTTTTATGTGGACCAATATTTTTATATATATTTTTTTAATTATTATTTTGACATTTCTTTTTACATGTTGACATGAACATTTTATAACTTAGCATTTATTAGTTGATAATTTTACTGTAAAAAAGTGATAAACTAGATGAGACAGGTAGATGATGTTTTGCTTAGTATTTTAAGTTACTACCACATTAGATAGGTAGACTAAGATATATTTGTTCCTCATTATATAACACAATTTCCTCCTGTCTTTTATATTTTTGTCCTTTACTTATTAAAGTTAAACACTTTGTTTAGTATGAATAATAATTATATATAAGTTAAAAAGTCTGTAATAGTATAAGCCATATGATGAGAAAAAAAATTGCTAAAAAAAGACATGATCTTGCTAAGTTTCTTGCCCTTCTTCTTAGCAAGATTAATCGAATGGCCGGATTTATGCTTACATCTATTTTTAGTTTATTTATCTATTAACTTATTTTTTCATTGCATTATGTAAGTATTCATAATTGATTCGTAGAGATTTTCGCATCGTAGAGATTTTCGTGGAAATAAGGAAAACAAAAGAATATGATTTTTTGAACGACTATATGCAACGGATACTATGTTTGACCAAAGCGCTAATAAATACCATCAAATAAGCCCAAACTTGAAGGATCTGCTGTTGTCCGTTGAGGAGATCCCGTACCTATCTTCCAGTCCCATCATCAGACCCTGATCACCAAGTTTTACCAAAGTGCTAATAAAGACCAATTAAATAAACCCAAACTCGAAGGGTCTGCTGTTGTCTGTTGAGGAGATCCTGTACCCATCATCCAGTCACATCATCAGACCCTGGTCACCATGTTTTACCAAAGAATAGAATAGAATAAAGTGCCAAGAAGGGTGTCAAGATCGTTGTAGATGGAAATCTGTAGTCAATCATTACTTAAACCATAGTATTCAATGTATCTATGCTTAAACCTGGCTGTAGTTACTTTTTCAAGCTTAATATTAGCAAGACGTGTGTCAGGATCGTTGCAGATGGAAATCTTTAGTCAGATTAAACTCATATAGTTTCTTCATATGGAAAAACAACCGGTTTCATCACGTATAACTTACCATTTGGTCAAGGAACGCCGATAAAGCAGATAAGCAGCGTTTTTTCTCCCGACATGGTTCACAAATATTGGATTTTCAAACTGAAAACTTACTTTTATTAAAATAAAATATAGCCTATGTTACTCAACAATAGTATAGCTTTTTATAAAAGAAAGAATGTTTAGAATCGGTTCAGTAGTTCCAAAGTTTAACTCAAACATACAAACAAACAAATCTTTCCTCTTTATATAATAGTGTAGATGTAGATTTAGTTTTTTTACTTATGTAAGTAACGTGTGTTTTTTTTAGAGGTATAGAACTTTGAAATGGAATAAAACAAAGATAATTTTTTTTATTGATATGAAATTTATTTTATTCGAAAGACAATCTTCTGGCATTATAATTTAAATATGACTTCTGGCATATGTCCACCACGGCTGGCTCGGACGTAGTCTAATCTGGAGGTCCAATTTTCGATGACTTTTTCCAACATTTGTGGCCGTATATCGGCAATAACTCGCCGAATGTTGTCCTGCAAGTGGTCAATCGTTTCGGGCTTATCGGCGTAGACTTGCGACTTCACATATCCCCACAGAAAATAGTCAAGTGGCGTTAAATCGCACGATCTTGGAGGCCAATTCACGGGTCCGAAACGTGAAACTATGCGGTTACCAAACGTTTCCTTCAATAAATTAATTGTGGCACGAGCTGTGTGACATGTTGCGCCGTCTTGTTGAAAGCACAACTCCTGCACATCATGGTTGTTCAATTGATGAACGAAAAAAGTCTACGCCGATAAGCCCGAAACGATTGACCACTTGGAGGACAAGATTCGGCGAGTTGTTTCCGATATACGGCCACAAATGTTGGAAAAAGTCATCGAAAATTGGACCTCCAGATTAGACTACGTCCGAGCCAGCCGTGGCGGACATATGCCAGAAGTCATATTTAAATTATAATGCCAGAAGATTGTCTTTCGAATAAAATAAATTTCATATCAATAAAAAAAATCATCTTTATTTTATTCCATTTCAAAGTTCTATACCTCTAAAAAAACACCCTTTATATACTTGGTTAGGCATTATATTTATCTATGGTCTATTCAGTTTACTTATCAACTTATTTATTAATTGCATTATGTATAATAATATTATTATTCTAATAAGTCTTTATTTTATGCATTATGTACAACTTTATTAACCCAACTTAAATATAAGTAGTAGTTTCATAATATAATATTGTTTTTATAAAGATTAGATATGACATGTAAAATGAATTACTTTATGTATCTATTTTACAAATAAACATTTTAAATCTTTGGGTGCAGCTACAGTTGTGTTTGTACAGTTAGGCACGAACACGATGCAGTATTTATAATTTGGTTTATTATTAGTTGGCACAGCTTCCAATAAGATTCCGAAACGATATCAGCCGCCGTCCTCAGGTAACTACAAGTACTAAGTAACTGCCCGAAGCGCGAACGAACGCCCCGCGGCTGGAAGTTGTGACGTTGCAGCACTGCGACCGGCCGCGCGCCGAAATGTTTGAACACGGGCGGAAAAGTATATATATTATCGCAATTCGTAATTTATGAAGTTACTTTAGTTATTAGCAACCTTAGTATGATTTTTAGGGTTCCGTAGCCCGACAAGAAACCCATATAGTTTCGCCATGTCCGTCTGTCCGTCTTTCCACGGCTTAGCGCAGAGACTATTTAGTACTAGAAAGCTGTAATTTGGCATTGATATAAATATTAATCACGCCAACAAGATGTTAAAATAAAATCTTGAAAAAAAATTTTTTAAGTGTACCTCTCATGCAAGTAAACTGGGGATGTTTTTTTTTTCTCGTCAATCCCATATTGTGGGGTATCGTTGGATAGGACGTTCAAAAATATTGTGGGTGTGTGAAAACCATTTTTCGATTTAGGGATCCGTTCGGGAAATATTAAGCTTTAAAGTGAAAATTTTAGTTTGAGTGGAGCGTCCCCCCCCCTGCCGGCTAAACGGTTGTTTATAGAAATGTGAAAAAATTCACAGAAGTAGTATATATAATGAATTTAAAAGGAAAACTATCACAGCTAAGTAGGCTTTACAGGTTTACGAGTACAGGTCGCGCCAAACTTTTGGCCCCCTATAATGTATGGGACCAGAATTTTGGCGCGGTCTGTATTAGTAGACCAACTTATATGTACCGGGCAACTACAGAACCCTATATTGCGCGTGGCCCGACACGCACTTGGCCGGTTTTTTAAAAATAAAACAAATAAATGGAAACGGTCGGATTGAAATAAACTCGTTATGACATGTCACCGCCGCGTCTCGCTCGCCGCGCTCTCTCTCTCCCCGCCCCGCACCCACCGCATGCATCCCGCTCCACTAAGTACGTGATCACGCGTATTCTGAAAATGTTTAATTTCATATGCGTGACATTTACATGTTTAATTTTGATGAAAACATGATAGTAGCAGACATAAACCTATTATTAAACAAAAATTTCACAGTTACGATTTTTAACAGCTGAGAAATACATTATTATTAAAACGTAAAAAATTAATGTTTAATTTTTGTCTTAAATGTCTAAAAAGGCACAATAATTATAGCTTACTAAAATACAGCCATCATAGTTACCATTTTGGCTTGTATAGATATTGAGATCAGATGAATACTGTGAAAAAAAACATACTTGCGAATTTGGTTTCAGTTTATTTTTCGATTAGGTGGATAGTATTTGAATGCACCTCAAAATTATACTAACAAAGTATTTGGTTACCTATTTTGCTTTTAGGAAAAAGTTGGGTAGTGTACGAAATCTCATGATATTTGTAAAAACGGTTAACACCCCGAATTTTTTACATCATATATCTAATTATTATTTGGTACTTAATATTAATATCTGATAAAATAATTAAAACAACGAGTTATCGAATTATGTCCAGGTTTAGCTACTTTGACGCGCCTACAACGTCGTCGTGAATGGCGCGTCGTCATCCTAAGAACGACACTCGCCTTGAGAATGCCGAAATTGTCTTGGTGAAACGGTTGGCATATAGTGAACAATAATAATACGTGAGTGTTAAAGCCGGTATTTAATAATAATTTAGTTAGAATGTCAGCTCACCTGAGTTTTAATAATATTGTAATATATAATTTTAATCTCTACTTTACTTTATTTTATTTACGAACACACAACAAATACAGAATATCCACAGCAAATACAGTAAATATTGACTTTGTATAACATCAGGTAACAGTGCCAATAAAAGATTTCACTGCGCTAAATAATAAATACTTACATTTTATACATAAGGGACATGATAATTTATTAATAAATTTAAACAATTCAAATAAAAATACGCAATACGAGTGTACTTGTGTAGTTTTTTTAACTCATATAAAGAATATGAATAAAAGATGGGATAAGAAGATTTTAAATCAAGTTTTATTTATGATAATATTAAATGGTATTATATAGCTCATTTACAAGATAAATAAAAAATAATAATACTTACGTCTTTTTTTTAAATCAATTTATCGTTTTCAGTTTTGCAGAAAGACTTCCTTGCCCTTTTTACACAGCCTATCAGACTTTTTCCTGACTTTTATTAAAAGACTCTCAACTTTCAATTGACAAAGCGCAAACTTTTATCTTATTCAGATCAGGCAATAACCCGAAATCAATTTTAAAGTTTCAAAAAATTCGCTTTAGTTTTCCGAAAATTGAATAAAAAGGCTTTCCACCGTTTTCGTGCCGGCTCTTCTTAGAACCCGAAGGAAGATCGAACCGTCCTTGATTGCATTGAGTTCGACAAAGTTCTAGCAAATACTTGCAGATTTCATGGAAACTTCGAGAATCTTTCAACAAGCACTTCAGTCGAATGTTGAAAATGTATTTCTAACACGAGAGAATAGAAGTTTAAGGAGACTTATTCAATTTTTACTTTCGAGCGACGCAACGACCGACGACGACGCTAGGAATAAAGATGTATTAAAGAATCGTAAAAAAAGGATATTCGAGTAGTGCGTTCCGAGTCACGACATAATCGATTATATCGCGTCTATCGTCATTCCGAGTCATTGATGGCCGTGCGGGGCGCGGCGCGCGGCGCGGCGGCGCGGCGTGAGTAGTTTGATGGTACTTTTAGTGCTGTCAGCCCCATTCGGAACCCGGCCGAGGTTTTGATGAAAATCGACTCTCTAGCACTAACTCAGACTGTATGATTGTGTGTCTGATGTAGCTGTTGGACCAATTTCAGAGGATTTTTATATATGTAGTTATCCTCTTTGGTCTAGTATACTCAGGACTCCTAATTCCACGAGGCCCATTTTGTGGTCAATCTGCGTAAGAAGGCAAGGTAAGCTAAATCTTCGCCCGAAGTACAGTGGTAAAGCTCGTAAGAGTGTGAAATGTGAGTTATATTTGACAATCCCTTACTCGGGAACATCTCTAACACCCCTTCGAGGATTTTTGTCGTGACGATGTATTACTATAGGTCAATGAAAAAAGAGTGCATGCGGGAATTAAAATAAACAAATGGTTGCAAGGGCTCGGTTCACCTTAATCGTTTAAAGACAATAAACAGGCCCATAAAATAAAGTACATAATTTAGTTTACGCCGACTATAAATAAACTATTCGCTTTATTACTTACTTAGTTACAAACTATGTAGAAACTTACAGTAAAGACATAGTTGATGACGACTTAGTAAGTTACAGGCCGCGTGTATTCAGTGTCGTTACAGCAAAGTTGTAAACTTGTAACTCAGGTGAAACTTGTCACCGTAACTATACTGGAAGTTGCCCTACCCGACACGACGTGATGACGTGTCCAATATCAACTCTTTATCAGGCCTATTATGATGTCATTTCTGTGATGGCATCATGCACTAGCCCATGTCATAGAGAGGATAGGTCTTGTCTTTGAGTCAGTGTATTTCATTTATTGCTCTGATTGATAATCTCTAGCCTACATGGATAAGAGGCCGTAGGTGGAATTGGTTTGTCAGTTATCTCGTTACCTTCTCAGGCGTTTTGCCTATTAAGTATACCAAGGGCGGATCCAGGATTTATTTTTGGGTGGGGCACAAAGGCCAAATAGGTATAGATATACCGGGTGTAAAAGCAAAGGCAAGAGGGTATGATCGGTAAATATATTATTTTAAATACTGGTTTCTCTAAATAAAGTACTAGTACCTCACAATAAGACGATTTACTTTACTCAAAATACACTAATCGCGTGGACACCCTCACTGGTGGCTGGCCACTTGGATGAGGGGTGCGGGTTGCGGGGTGCAATTAGGGGTGTGGGGATGCCGGTGAGCTGCGTAGCCATAGCTTAGAAAAATGATGGAATTTTTGGTGAAAATTCAAGGTATATTTTTTTTCTCGTAATGACATCAGAATCATGTATACTATCATACCCTAAAGGGATTCTTGACTTTGCATTTACACCGTGTATACTGTCCCGCATAATATTGGACTAAAATTATCTTTTAGTCCTACTGGTAGGCCAAAAAATGCTGCAAATGTAGTTAAAAGCATGACACAAAAAGAAACTTATATTATTAAAGCATATAGTGTTAATCTCCCAGCTCCTTGTTTTGTTTGAACCATCTGGGGGGGCACGTGCCCCTGTGCCCCCTCCCCCCCTTTGGATCCACCCTTGAAGTATACTAAACACATGAGGTGTGGTCGATTCTCGGACACCAGTGCGCATTTACAGTCTTGGTACCCTTTTTTGTTGTTTTATTTTATTTTATTTTATTTCAGGTTTATCAACTTAAAAAGAGGATTCGACACCAAAGTGTCTGTAACCTAATGTTATAAATAAATAATTTTGAATTTTGAATTTATTACAGTGCGACCAACTTATCTGTTCAGTTGGATTATCCACCTATCTCTTTCTAGTGCGGTGGAAAAGAGTATAATCAGAAAGAGACGGCGAATGATTTTACTGAACAGATAAGTTGGTCGCACTGTACACCCCAGCAACTAACATGAAGACCCATCGAGCTCAATAGCGCTTGATGCAGTGCTCTATCTCACTCTGTTAACTACCTAATGAGGGACAGACAGTGGTATACCGAGCTGTCAAAGCTCGATATGGTCTACCATGCTAGAGATGATGGCGTGACAATCGTGCGCATTACTCAACCCACATATCACGTAGTTTTAGCAATACTGGCTCTTCTAGATGGATAGATTAGTGGCGAAGGGTGAAAGTTTTAAAAAGGGAAACCGGAAAAAATTGCCTTACTAAGAAAAGCAACCAAAGAAACCTTTTTTTTTGTACTTTGCAACTTCCTGTCAGCCAAGTGTATTTGTCGTATTGAGATTTACGGAAATGTTTGATAAAAAGAGCACGGAATAAAGAAATGTAGTATGGATGCCATTTCCTAAACAAGCCGACGTACTATGAGACCAAACGGTGAGACTATAATCGTGATGTAACTTGATTGCTCATAATGGAAGTTCAACTTAATTCTTCAAGAGAATATATAAGTCTTATACATTTTTGAATTGCTCAGGATCTCTATTTTGCAAGTACGTTACGTTATTGTGAGACATATTTTTTTGTATATTTTTTCATTATATTTTCAATTGTCATAAGGATATTTTCCGTCTTTTTAATTTTCCATTTGAGGTTTCTTTGTTGCCGATAGCTGCCGATGTCGAGTTAATGACATTTTTAGATTCCACAACTATTCGGTAATACAAGGAAATAAAAAAAAACTTGCGTCATTATTGCGCAATTTCGATTTTAATGTAACTAAAATGTAATTTAATTTCTGAAAAAAAATTTCGTCTTTTTTTACTAAATAAATATAGTTTTTAAAGTCGCGTTGTTTTAATTATCCAATAGCATAAGTATTCAAGAATACGTATACACAATTTCAATCAAAAATATCAAGAAACAAAAAGTTATAAGTTTTTGAGATGGAACGCACCGTTTGGTCTCATAGTGATGGACCCTTCGCCACTGGGATAGATGTGTAATAAAAATATAATAAAAGTGTACCTAATTCAAGGTGTATTTAATACGAATTTATGTAACAAAATTACATAATATATTTTAAGTAGGTATTTCTCTACCTAAAAAGAATGATCCCGCCCAAAAAAACACCTAAAAGAACTTTCAAAACAAAGACGCAAAATAATCCAACTGAACTCATGTAGAGAGCGCTAAAATATAACAATTCCGCTGCGTTAGCGATGATGTCGGTTCCCAGTTTGTTTGACTAGTTACTTCGCTGTCCAAGTAGTCTAAGACAAACAGCAAACTGCTAAGCTCCTCAAGTTGCCTCCCAGAGTGCCGTAGTCGCGGTTTTAGCTCCTCCGTCCTCAGCAGGAGGCTACGAAACAATGAGGATGAAGCTACACAAGTTCGTCTCCTATACGTCACGCTGAACTCTTTTTTTTATTTGTATTGAAGTCTACCTGGTGGGTTGTAATTTGTCGGTTATTTATCTCCCTAGGAGCGTACTAGTAATTTTTGCAGATTTTGTTCCAACTAAGTGGTATATCAGGGTCAGATAAAACTTCCAGCTACAAAAACGTCTTGAAGTTAGATATGAGAACACGTATACATCACAACAATCTATCAATTTTTTTATGCCTTTACTTGAGTAGGTATGTATATTATTTTGTATCAAATGTTTTTTTTTTAAAAAGGAATGTTTGCTAAGTTTCTTGCCCTTCTTCTTAGCAATACTAATCGAATGGTGCAGATGGTTAGGCATTATTTTTATTTATGGTTTATTTAGTTCATTTTTCAACACATTGTTCATTGCATTATGTGTATTTAATATTTTTATTCCTATATTTCTATATTTTATGCAGTTACTTTATTACATTTTAGTAGCCCAACCTTCATATTTTTTGCATGTATTTTCCGTATTTATTTATCAACTTATTTGTTCATTGCATTATGTATATATAATACTTTTATTCCTAGATTCCTCTATTTTATGCAGGTGTATATTTTATTTCCCGTATTATTATATATTTTTTATATTCTAAAGATTTATATTGTTAAGATTAAGGAAGTTGATAGCTGAGATTGTCGGCACTTGGTGGAATTTATCAAACATTGTTGTGATAAAAAAAAACACTTGTACTTTTCCACAGATAATATTTAATTCTACACTACTACATATTTTTTTTACATATTTCTATTACTCTTAAAAGGTAAAAAAATATGTAGTAGTGTAGAATAAAATATTATCTGTGGAAAAGTACAAGTGTTTTTTTTATCACAACAATGTTAAGATTAACTTTGACTGGTAGAAAGTAAACTGTATGTATCTATTTTGCAAAATAAATATTTTGATTTGATTTGATTTGATTTGACAACGCGTCACAACAACGCAAACGGCTGAAATAGTTTTTCATATAAAGTGACTTTCGTTTATTTATCCAAATTTATACTAGAGACTCAGTAAGTAGTCAGGACCAAGGTTCGATGTCCCTGTTTGTGAAATAGGAAAAATATTTTTTGTACCCCATTATAACTTGTTTAAAAAAACCTTTTGCGTTTTTCACAGGATGAATAATTGAAACTTGGTCCTGACCAATTACCGTCTTCCAAAAACGGGGCAGAGATTAAATAAACGCGGGAGGAGCTGCGGGCAAAGGCTAGAGTTTGATAAATTCCGAATGCCGACAGTCTAATCAGTTTTCTACAGACTCCACAAAAACAAAACTCACAGAAGCGAAGCCGTGGGCAAAGACTGGTACAAGATATGTTTACTATTATTAGGTTATTGACATGAAAAATGCCTTAAATATATCATTTAATATACCTAACACTACATAGATTAACACCTTTTTCAGGGTTCCGTACCCAAAAGGTAACCAACGGGACCCTATTACTAAGGCCGAGATTCAGAGTGCATTTTGAGTTCGAACTCAATCTTACAAACGTCACTCTAGTATGAGATCACGTCGCTTTTTGACGTTTGTAACATTATGTTCGGACTCAAAATGCACTCTGAATCTCAGCATAAGGCTCCGCTGTCCGTCTGTCTGTCCGTCTGTCACCAGGCTGTATCTCATGAATCATGATAGTTAGACAGTTGAAATTTTCACAAATGATGAAAACCGGCCAAGTGCGAGTCGGACCCGCGCACTTCCATACAACAGACATGATTTTTTGCCGTTTTTATAGATAAGGTAAGAAACCCTTCGTGCGCAGGCCGACTCGCACTTGGCCGGTTTTTTGAAAATTATTTAGAACTGATCCGCTTATGTTCAGGGTTCATGGCATCTTTCTATCGCGATGAAGGCTTTGGTGCAAACTTCATGACGAAATTATTAAAACTTTCAATTGTTAAGACAGGTTTTAGTTCGTTATTGTTTGCAAGCGAAAACGCAACTTACGAAAGCTTTATGAAGGAAGTTTTCCGACAAATAAACAGACTGCAAAAACGAAAAAAATCAATCGGATAAAATTTACAAAAGTAAACGCGTAAAAATTTAAAATAATTGCCAGCACGATTTGAGTAAAAGCTTTTAAAAGCTGTATCATTGCAAATATGCTTCGTTGGCATAAAAAGAGTTTTCGATGTCCTTTGCCTCATATTTTACAATAAATCTGGCATACAATGTAAATGCTTTCAGCTTTTCATGCCATAGGTGCTACATGTAAATATATCCCATCTACTATTCATATGACAGGGTAATAAGGTTGAATTTGCACTGAAAGGTTTGTGTGAGGCATTATGAATGATAACCATAAATTCCGGTGTACTTGGGTGACAGCGGCCGCAAATATCATAGCCGGAACCCCTCAAGGAAAGCCGTCGTTTGTCTCTTCAGACTTGCATCATTGCTCCATTTATTCTGACGTCTTCTTCTATTTTTCACTGCCATCTTTATAAAAGAGGCTGCAGAGTTCTTCCTTGCTTTATGCTTTTAAAATACGAGTTTTGTGATCGAAGAAAAGTTTTAAATCGGTGATCTGAAAGAAACTGTAAATAATTTTACAAAATGCGAGTCGGACCCGCGCCCTGAGGGTTCCTTATAACCATTTAAATAAATAAAAAGACTTAAATAATTTTAACAAAAATTACAAAACTTATCTACAAAATGTATATGTCTATACTATAAGATCTACAGAGTATAACCGATTACTCAGAAAGCGTATCTTCTCAGTCAACGTTCCTCTAACTAAAACGACATTTGCTAAACGATTTAGTCCATCCTTAAAACCATATATTTATAACAAAATAAATGCAGTATGTAGTTTTAAGTCTGATTCCTATTTTAAAGCTAAAGAAAAATTACAATTATTTTTAAGGAAACTTAACTATGCTGAAACTGAGCAGATTTTACACATATTGATGTAATACATACACTTAATACAGAATAGATGTTATATATAGGTATATATTTATATCACTATTTAACTATATTTATTAAGTATATAAATAAAGTTGTTTCATTTTATATATAAGACGTACATATTATATTTAAATTATTATTTTATTTTAACATTTAATTTTAAGATAATTAACTAGTTTCTATTTTATCATCCATTACAAAATGCAAGAGTATCTACAATAATTATTAACTGGGTACTCGTAGTTACCAATTTATACCAAATATATGTCGCAGTTAGTTGATTAAATCAGACACTTAACTAACACCCTAGACCGTTAATTAAAGATTGACGTTTAACCAAGTCACTAGCATTTTGATTTAAATACAGCATCGTCACAAACTTTAAACAATCTGTCTTACCGAAAGACAGGTTGGTTAAATAATGTAAAACAAGATGGCGTCACGACAACAGCTGATTACTTTCGGAATCTATCTTTTTGGCAAATGTTTTGCAACGTTGGTTTGTTATGTTCGTTGGTTTTTAGGGTTCCGTACCCAAAGAGTAAACAGCGGGACCCTATTACTAAGACTCTGTCCGTCTGTCTGTCTCTCTGTCTGTCCGTCTGTCACCAGATTGCATCTCATGAACCGTGATAGTTAGACAACATCATGACAACAGACATGATTTTTTTGCCGTTTTTATTGATAAAGGTACGGAACCCTTCGTGCGCGAGTCCCACTCGCACTTGGCCGGTTTTATTTTTTTCTAATTTAAAAAACATAAAACAAAAAAAATGCAAGGCATGTTCTTCAACTTCGGTTGGGTAGAACATGCCGTGCAAAGGTGGCCTTTGTCAGTTCGATGTTACACCACACCACCTAAGTGGGCATTACGCCTTATGAATAAACATAAGACAAGCCATGTCTTTTTACTATACATTTTTTTCCAATCAAATATCTTGGTCACCTTACCAAAGTTGAAATGCATCTTGTTGCCTAGGAACGTTTAGACAACTCGTTAAACGTTTCGTTCACTCACTTGTCTGGCGGAACTTTAGCGACTTGGTTAAATGTCGGTCTTTAATTAACGGTCTAGGGTGTTAGTTAAGTGTCTAATTTAACCAATTAACTGCGATATATACATTCCCAAAACTGTCGAATTACGGAACCCTAGGTATGAGAGTCTGACTCGCACTTGACCGGTTTTTTTCTTATCATCGTAGTGACTCTGGTCAAAACGGGACAAATATTGAATAAATACCTCATTCCGTCTGTAAGCTAGAGACCCTAGACATACGGACGGACAGACAAACAGACAGTGGAGCGACATTAATAGTGCTCCGTTTTGCCCTCTGGCCGCGGAACCTTAAAATTGCTATTCTGAAACATCTACCATGTTACCTTTGTTATCTTAAACATGTTACTCCTCAATTGCTTAGTCAAACATTTACACAAAGAAGTCTCCTTCTAACCATTTTGACCTCATCTTCGGTTTCGATGAATTCATAAAATGGATCCCTTACCAAAATCCACTTACAAGTCATATTGACAGGAGCAATCACAAGATCAGATTTTCCAG
Source organism: Ypsolopha scabrella (assembly GCA_910592155.1). Taxonomy (NCBI): domain Eukaryota; kingdom Metazoa; phylum Arthropoda; class Insecta; order Lepidoptera; family Ypsolophidae; genus Ypsolopha; species Ypsolopha scabrella. Next base: position 6,173,536 of record OU342968.1, on the reverse strand, counting down.
TTTGCAGTTTTCTAAATAAAAGCTTTTCCCACTTTTACGTGTGCAAAATTTCAAGATTGTTTAACAATCAGAAGAAGCCTTTAAGTCAATTTAGATGTGGACAGTCATGTTGGGCCCAAATTGTCCGAAAATATATATCCCGCATTATAAATACAAATATTAGTACAGATATGGGCACTCTTCTAAGCTTTATTTTATTGGGGATAGTTACTAGATAATTAATTATATATGATAAATTATATATCCATATAAAAATAATAAAATATATCTAAAAAAATATTTCTTTGTTTTTATAATCATCTAGTAACTATCTGCATTATAAATACAAGGTGACAAGCAACCAAATTCATACTGGAGGCTTGGTAAGAAATCAGGATTATGGATCAATAACATTTATTGCGCAATAAGTAAAATATTTTTTTACTTTCCATAGTGTTGACTCGGGGCTGGCTGGGCTTGCGTTTGTAGGGAACAGGTTTTTTTTCAACTACTTTCTCAAGGAGGTTTATAATCGAACCCTGTCACTGACTACTTACTAAGCCTTCAGTAAGAATTTGGCTACATAAATTAATGTTACCTTGTCCATGTACATGTACCTAGGTATATTTTAAAAACAAAGATAAAAAGAAATAGTCAATGTACATATCATATTTATTTATTCATCTATGTATAACAATTACTGCTGGTGACCCAGGGTGCGTCCGTCTCACTCACTTGCACGACTCGCCCCGTATTGATCTCTCCGTCGCTTGACGGGCAATCTAGTTGCGAACGCGGTAAAATACTTATACCAAATAATTAATTACAATAATTATCGTAACTAAAATTCTTCAAAAGCAATCAAAGGAATTTTTATCTAATTTCTGTTTCTTAGTCAAACCTGTCAGAACACGTTATGGTCACTTACGTAACACTCCCTTCTGTAAGACCATCTTTGCTTACAGGTTTCGAGGGTTTCTTGCGCCCTATCTATACAAAACATTGTTGATTGCAAATCATGCTAAAAAAGCAGCTGTAAAAAACTGGTTAAATAATAAAAACTATGATGAAGTCGAACGTCTCCTGGTGGTTCTGACTTGAAGCATTTGTAACGTTTCACACTTTCTTTCTTTCATGTTGCTATGATCAGTTTATAATATCTATGAATCGACCGCATTGGTTACAATTACACATCAATCTTTCAACTTCACACACACACACTCACCCTCACACAGTACGCTTATAAACACACTTTTTTTACATATATATTTACAGACACATTCAAAAAGAAGCAGTAAGATGGCTTTTATTTTATGTTTTTTTTTGCATAAGTCTTTCAATATATATATTTTTTAAAATGTTTATCAGTTGTATCTCAAATGCTGTTGGCCGCTTTATGGTACTCTTAACTATCACTCTCGAGACGGCTTTTTAGGTCAGTCTAGGTGATATGGACTGTTTTTTTTCTCTGATGATATATTATTAGCGCATTCTTATATAAGTTAGCATGCTAGTGTATTTTTCTATGGCTCAATAAATTATTTTGTATTTGTATTTATATCATTTGTTATAATATCTTTAATTTGACTAAGTTTCAATTGGTTTCTTGGCATACTTAATTAGTTAAACCGGATATTCATATAAACTGTAAGTTTCTAAGAGTCAGAATTAATATTTTTGGACCTTACTTATAACCTAAAATAAGTTTTCTAAACAGTCACCCCATGCCTAAGACAGCCTGTAAAATATGTTTATTAAATTCGCTTCAGAAAATTTCGTTTGATGACATAGAAGACCTATTATATTGCTGTTTAAATATGTGTTTATATTATGTACACTTACTCAATATCTAACTCACTCTCTCAGAGACAGTCACAATACCCTTGTACCTCAGCAGGAAAGTTCTAAACTTCCTGCACTTCTCAAGTAGCATTCAAGTACTTGTAGACATGCTATTTTACGTGTCATTCTTTAAGCGTATAGTTTTTCTTTGTCTTATTTTGGATATCAATAAACCCGAGGATAGAGGCACTCTTTTCTGAGGTAAAGACTAACCACCTTTTCAGCAGCAGATTCTATTAACTGATACACAGTATTATATAATCCTACATAATACTTTCTAGTTCATAAACAAACTGTGTGAACATGTAATGCTTTATGGTATAAATACTAATAATTATTAACTTTATGGTATAAATACTAATAATTAAGTCATTCATTACACATTTGTTACGAAGTTACAGTTATAACTGCGGGTAGTTCGAGCAGTAAGTCGGACCGGGCGCTTCCGTCGCGCCGCTTCCGCCGGCACCGGAAGCGGCGCCGGTAAGCGGCCGCCGAGATCGTTCATGTTCCTCGGTTCCGGGGTCATAACTTCGTATCGCAAAAATGGCTGTCAAGTGAAAGGCGGCGTGAAACGCGTACGTTCGCTGAAAAATTGACGTCATAGAGTATTTTCATGGAATCTCAGCAACAACTTGGTCAGTAAGTCCTTTTGCATGTACATTTAAATAGCAAGTTGTTCCTCAGAGTTCAGAAAACCAGCCAAGTGCAAGTAGGAATCGCGCCTGAGGGTCTCGTAGTATTCAAATAAGTTATTAGACTTAATTGATTCGAATAAAAATTAGTTACAAGCTTATGAAAATGTATAAAACTGCAAAATTAAGTTGGTCGGCTTATTAACTAGCAAAGGCTGTGATAGTTTTTTCACTTCGTTATATATATACGTACTACTGCCGTGAAATTTTTCACTTATCCAAAAAAACCGTTTAATCGTAGCTGGCAGGGGCGACACTTGACTCTAACAAAAATTTGCACTTAGGACTTTAATATTTCGCAAATCCCCGAATCGAAAAATGGTTTTGACACAAAGTGACACAACCACAATATTTTTAGGGTTCCGTACCCAAAGAGTAAACAACGGGACCCTATTACTAAGACTCCGCTGTCCGTCCGTCCGTCCGTCTGTCACCAGGCTGTAACTCATGAACCGTGATAGTTAGACAGTTGAAATTTTCACAGATGATGAATTTCTGTTTCCGCTATAACAACAAATACTAAAACCAGCCAAGTGCGAGTCGGACCCGTGCACTCGCATACAACAGACATGATTTTTTTGCCGTTTTTATAGATAATGGTACGGAACCCTTCGTGCGCGAGTCCCACTCGCACTTGGCCGGTTTTTTAAAGACCTATTCAACGACATGCCAAACTTTGGGATAGACGAGTAAACAAAAATTCATCCCCATTTTTCGTGCAGGGTAGGTAACCAAATTTTTTTTTTAAGATTTTATTTTGTCACTTTATCTGCACGATTAATATGTATACTTGTGCTAAATTACAGCTGAGCTAAGCTGCGGACAGACAGACCGACGGACGGACATGGTGAAACTATAAGGGTTCCTTGTTGACTACGGAACCCTAAAAATTAGATTAATTATGCATTATTATTATATTACATTTACTTACCTGTTCTATTATAGGTGATTTTGAATAAGCCTTTCTTCAAATTATTTATGGGTTCTCCAGTTTTATTTTATCATACGTTTAACGTTTATTCAAATTATAAAAATTGAGAAGAATTAATGGGGGATAAAATGCAAAATTTATCTGTTGCAAGAGCAATATGTATGCAAATGATATCGCTTAAATATTTTGGCGAAACGCAGCCTGGTGTTATATTAAAATACTCATAAAGTAACCCTCGATTGGGGTCACTGAAACATGACAAAATAATGGGGCATTTTATATGAAAAAAGATTCAAAAGTGATCATGTCAATTTATTGTCATGATATTTTGACTTATTCGCAGATAAATTACTTTCATTTACTATACAAATAGTACAATTTAATTAATAATATTTTACTCAATTTGTGTATTACAATTGAAGAACAATAGCATCTAGGAATAATTGGTCCTTCCTAAAGGTAACAGGCAAAGATTTTTAGTTATACGTACGATTATTCGTCAAGTACTTTATTTAAGAAGAAATATTGTATGCAAATTATCTCTAAAACTAGAAAACCGATTTCGCAAAAATGTAGTTTCAAGCTAAAAGAAAAGGGTGGACAATAATATGTAAGTTGTGAGATTGCCATTTTTAATATAAGTATATTAATAAGTCAACGACACTTTTGACATCTATCATTTTTGACATCTGTCACGTTTGATATCTGTCACACATTCTAACATCCCTTACTTTTAAAAAGTGCGGTTATGAGTTTAGACATAATAATCTACTTCAGCTATCGTTGTAATAACGGTCACGAAAATAAACGAAATTAACCGAACAAATCCGTATGGACTTCGTGACCGACCATAAACCACAACACATTCAACCGGCCCTCATGGTACTTAGCATTGTTGTTCGTTGCGGCCTGAAGTTAGCCGCACAACACGTTTGACAGCCCATTTTTCCCAACGATTTTTGACATTTGATGAGGCTCATGACCGAATCGTTGGTGTTTATTGTAGATTTTGTGGTCTCATAACCGCACTCAAAATCTCTCACTTTCACACCTGTAACTTTTGACATCTGTCACTTTTGAAACCTGTAACTTTTGACAGTGTTATTAATAACTTCTGTCGCAAAAACGATATCTATGTTATCAAAACCGCAGGCAAAAGCTAGTAGAGGAGTCTATTCTGCTTTAAGAAAGTCTTCTACCCTTCATATCAACGTATATGTTGCAAGCATACGAGTCACGACCTAAAAAATCAATACCAATAATCCCTTCTTTCCATCTTCAAATACAAATAGCGATGCCTTTCCACCCTCTCAGCTTTCTTCCGGGTATAAACGAACGTCCGGAAATATTGCCCTGTAGCCAGTATGCAAATGGTTTGAGACGCGGAAAGTTCCGCAAGAAGGTTGAGATCCTCCTTCAATCCCGAACGCAAACAGTTTCTATAAGATTAGTCGCGGAATGCCAGACTCCAGTCAATATTGATTCAGTCGGGCGCAGTTGAGGAATCGGCCCGCCTCACTTAACTATTGCCAGCTGACGGCCAAAATGTGTGCCTTCTTTTTTTGGGGTTCTTCACGAGATTTCTGCGTTATATAACGTAGTTTGCCGATTTTGATACCCATATTGTTGACTTAAGATGAAGAACTAAGGGTATTGAAGGTGTAGTCAGGATTACAACCACTACCAATCATACGTGTATTTAATAACATACTAAAGAAGCTGGCTACTCATTACATAGAGAATTCTAGCTTGGGACCCAGGAAATGCTTTTAATTTTATTTTCTGGCGGGTTTTACAATATCTTGATTTTGGTATAAGAAAATTTCGCCTTGAAATCCATCCCCCTCACACTGCAGGTTTTTGTTCTCAGAGTGACAGTGACTCTTGAAATGTTCCTGAACGGAACCTTCGCAAGTTTTGCGTCACGGATACATGACTGATGTTTATTTGATTCCTTACTTTTCACCATCAGAAACGGACACTGGCAGTATTCAGAGAGAGTTTTATCTACAGCAACACAAAATATAAAAAATATAAGGTTTATAATTTGAGGGTAGTGCTTTAGGGATGTAAAAAGATGCATATACCTACCTTAAGCATTCCATCCATCCATCAGCCTGTTTCGTCCACTGCTGGACATAGGCCTTTCCAGGATTTCGCCACTCTTGGCGGTCCTTCTGGAAGAAATGCCCATACTCACACACGCTGGGCAGGCGGGTTGGTGAGCGCGGTGCCGAAACCCTTGCACCAGTGATGCCGCTGCCTATCACCAGTCTGATTTCTATAAAGCCCGGCAATTGGGGATGGATATACCGCCATCCATCGGTCCCAGGCAATGGTGAACCGCCTGGTTTTTTTGCCGGAGAGCTGTTGTCTTACTCTCCCCCGAATAACTTCGGGAGGATTTCAGAGTAAGATGGTGGTACCTCCACAGTCGAGCCCGGCATTAGCTCTAGCACCTAACAGCATTACAACATTATAAAGAGAAATAAAGATAAAAGTCCTTGTTGTTATTTGTATAGTCTCTAACATGTGGCAGCTCTCCCAGATCATCAGTTATGTCACTAAATGTAGCATAAAACTAATCTTTAGCTGACAAAGCACAAAAGGCCATGTCCTTGAGAATTCTATTATTCAAGTAGCCTTTGCCCGCAGCTACGCATGTTTTTATTTAACCTTTGCCTCGCATTCGGCTTGGGTGTTATTTTATGAACACCCCTTATAACATATGTGTTTACCAGGGTTACTATGATGATAATAAGAAAACTGCATCTTAATCCGTTGAGTGGTTCTCGAGTTAAAAGCGTTCATTCAATCTTTGCCCCGTTTTCGGCTTGGGCGTTATTTCGTGAACATCCCTTATAGTATGTGTTTACCAGGGTCACTACAATGATAATAAAATAAACCGCATCCAAATCCGGTGAGTGGTTCTCGAGTTAAACGGAACATACATACCTACAGAGAGACAGACAGAAAGACAGACAGACACATAGAAGGACACACAGACAGACATACAGATTCTAAAAATTGTGGCTTCAGCCTCAGTATAATACTAATAAGTATATAATAAAATAACCCATTTAAATTGAAATTTCGCAAAAATATTCAATGTACATACACGACTTTTTTACTACTTTATTATTAGTAAACCTATAAAGTCCTACTATTCAAAGTGAAAAAAATTCAATAGACGATCGAGTATCTCTAATAGAACACTTTCCAACCCAAATTATTTTTTTTTGGCGAACTTTTTTTTCACCTTTCCATAGAAATTGAGTTAGCTAATTGAACCACTTTGTACTGGGAAGAAGAAAAATAATTTGAACAAAAAAAATTTTTCTTCTTTTTTGTGATCAGTTAACGATACATGATCTACCCTAAAATTATTTTCACTTATTATTGTAAGACCTGATATAAATATATGGGAAACCTGATTCGAATTTATAATTTATATCCGAAACCCACGCGAACGAAGTCGCGGGCAAAAGCTAGTTAGTATATATGTATAGATAACGTAACGCGTTTAATTTGTAGTCCTGTGATGTGCTATTATTGACGGAACCACTAGGTAGTTTTCAGTGGAACCCTAAAATGTAAGTTCTACCTACACCAACGTCGACGTTAAAAAAGCACACAACATTAGTCTATGTCAACATGGTGTAATTAAAACATAATTCAAGCACGTTTTCATCTCTGTACCTAACGCATTTTCAGCATTTTAACGAAGCTATGCTAGGTACTCTTATTAGGGTTCCTTACCCAAAAGTTAGGAAAATAGCCTTTACGGTAAAAGTTCATTGTCCGGCCGTATGTCCCACCAATAATAATGATAATAATGTAAATATTATATAATTATATATTATTATAAATGTGAAATGTGAAAGTTTGGATGTATGGATGGATGTTTGTTACTCTTTCACGCCGTAACTACTGAACCGATTGGGCTGAAATTTTGCATGAATGTAGTTCTATACCTGGAATATGACATAGGCTACTTTTTATCCCATAAATCAGTTCCCATGAATAAATGAGGTTTCAAGTTTCTATAGAAAAGTGATGTTTCACTCTTTCACGCCGTACCTATTGATCTAAAACAGGACAAAAACGACTTTTTATCCCATAAACAGTTTCCATGGAAAAGCTTTAAAAGAGACATTTTAGAAGTTATGTTTACTTATGTAACAGTCCGAAAAATAATGACAGATTTTATAGGAGTACATAAAAACTAATTCAAAGCGGGCGAAGCCGCGGGCAAAAGCTAGTAGGTAGGTTTATATGTTGTTATGCTACAGACTCGTGGAACATAATAGTATGACAGCCATTGACTGCACAAGTGTCTCAATGACTAATTATGGCGACAAGTACTGCTGGTGCTGGTCCCCTTGGTGCGTGCGTCTCGCTTTCTCACGAGACTTCTATAGCTTTTGGTGAAGATTTTGGATAGACTCGCCTTGCCTGCTTTCATTCTTCCACTCTCTGGGCAAGGGCTTTCTTCCTAGGCCTCATCGAGGCTTTCCATCAGGCGTGGTATAGCAGCCAATAGTAAATCCAGTTCGTATTTGTTTGCTCATGTAAAACATCTTCACCCTTCCAACCCCAGCCTTCTTAGAAGCAGTCAACATAAGCGAACAAATATTTAAAGTAAATTGACTCGTTTTCTTATCGCACGTGAAGTGCACAACACAATTAGCGAGGCTCTACTGCGGGTAGTCTGATAACGAAGCTACACTTATTACATGAATCTTGACTCTATTACTCCACAATTTCCATACAAAAACCACCCTTAGTAATTTCTTGTATTCACGCCGAAATAGTATCTATTACTTTAAACATATGGTTGAAATTTCTGTGAATGTTTATAATTTTTAAGGTGGAATTTTAAATGGTTTAATGGTCAATGATGCACTCTCGTGAATGCGGATACGTTGAAGCGCACTGCACTTGAGACTGGTCGAGGACGTGGCTCGAAATATTTTTAACCCCCGACGTCAAAAAACGAAAGGGTGTTTTAAGTTTGACTACCATGTGTGTCTATCTGTGTGTTTGTCTGTGGCTTCGTAGCTCCCAAACGGATGGGACAATTTCAATGCGTTTTTTATTGAAAGTTAGTTTGATCGGGATGGTTCTTAGCTGTATTTGATGAAAGTCTGTCCGGCTGTTTAGAAGTTAAGAGCTCTTTTCTGCATTGATGTGAAAATAATATTGACATTATATGGCAGAATATTGATTTTACTTACTTATTTAATCGACTTGAATTTTGGTATATATTTGTAACTTTTTAACTTTTTAGGGGATAGATTTTATGTGTCCGTGTTTTTAATTCAAATGTAGGAGTTATTATTTTCAGGCTAGTATTTTAGGCATAGAAATAGAGGTAGAGGATACGGAAACATATTTAAACGGGTGGGAGTGCGAGAAGGACAGCGAGAGGTGGGACTAGCACTTCGTTTTTTTCGGGAACTTTACTCTCTTTTTACCCCACTAGTCAAAGCGAGTGGTTTTTGCCTGAAAATAATAGCAAAACTAAAAAAAAGTGACGTCGCAATATATACTAGGTATATATCCGTGGGGGTTTTTGATTCCGATTATGCACTGTCAGTGAAACAGTCAACCTCGTTGGTCAGACTCTTTTAACTTGACTGTTTTACACTACCGTTCAGCGAGTAGCAATTATACTTATTATTATTACATATGTATATTTAATATTTTCTAATGCAACGCAGCTTTTGATTAAATTTTCATATTAAAATTTAATTATTATATTGTAAAAACGATTACTTTTAAAAAATCAACAAATCAAAAAATCAATGTTTTTTTATGAACTAATTTTATTGCATGCTGAATTTTATTGTTTTTTTTTATATTATTGTATGTATGAGAGGACCTATCCTCCATAACACAGAATTTTAAGATGGAAGTAAGTATTAAGTTTTTTGTGTACCATCCATCCATCCATCAGCCTGTTTCGTCCACTGCTGGAGATAGGCCTTTCCAGGATTTCACCATTCTTGGCGGTCCTCCTGGAAGAATTGCCCATACTCACACACGTTGGGCAGGCGGATTGGTGAGCGCGGTGCCGAAACTCTTGCACCAGTGACGCCGCTGCCCGTCACCAGTCTTTTTTATATAAGGCCCGGCAATTAGAGATGGATATACCGCCATCCATCGGTCCCAGGCAATGGTGGGCCGCCTGGTTTTGCCTGAGAGCTGTTCTCTTACTCTCCCCCGAACAACTTCGGGAGGATTTGCGAGTAAGATGGTGGTACCTCCACAGTCGAGCCCGGCATCAGCTCTACCACCTTTTGTGTACTCGATATGTTATTTTGAGACAGCAATGATAAAAGAAGTATTTTTGTACCAAGTAAAATTTTATGCACATGCATTTTGAGAAACTCATTGTTGCATATTTTCCCGGATTTGAACCAGAGTCTCAAGGTTCAGAGACTACTGAGCTACAAAAACCAATTTCTCAAATCCAAAATTCCAAGTAAAACAATGCACATATTTCATAAATTGCTTACCAAAATGATAATATTGCTTGCACCTCGTTAAAATCCTCATAAATTTAGCTCTGCGAATCGCCGCAAAACTTGCGTCTGCTATCTCGTTAATTTATCGACGGGGCACGAATTTAGTCGAGTTCGGGCATAATGAGAAACAAATGTTAGCTCACACGGTCCGTAAATATTGCATTACGGGCTATGGACCATAATGGGCTAATGTTGTTGGCCGCTGCGGAGCTAAAATATCGTGTTGAAAATGAACTGTATGTATATGGCGCAAACATTGAGTATATACAGAGTGTAAATGCAAAGTCAAGAATCCCTTTGGGGTATGAAAGTATACACGATTCTGATGTCATTAGGAGAAGAAAATATATACCTTGAATTTTCACCAAAAATTCCATCATTTTTCTAAGCTATGGCTACGCAGCTGACCGGCCTCCCCACACACCTAATTGCTCCCCGCAACCCGCACCCCTCATCCAAGTGGCCAGCGACCAGTGAGGGTGTCCACGCGATTAGTGTATTTTGAGTAAAGAAAATAGTCTTATTATGAGGTACTGGTACTTTATTTAGAGATCCCAGTATTTAAAATAATATCATTACCGATCATACTAACACACCCTTAGAGGATTCTTGACTTTGCTTTCACACCTGGTATTTAGAGTTGTTTTTTGTTCAACATAACCACTCACAGTCGCACGCCACATTGCTAGATTTTAGTTTCGAATCAGATTCAGTTTCGTCTATCTAGGTAGATGATACAACTTAAAAAAAAAAAAGTGTGTTTTTTGACTAAGGAAATTATTAATTACACACTTCATAAATATACAAACTTTTAATGTCCTTACCATTAAATTAATTTTTAAAAAGTATAAACTTCAAGAAAAAGTGATTCAGCGCACGTAGACCCGTGTCGATCGACCGATCTTCACCCATAATATAAGTGATTGGGTGAAATCAAAATGTCGGCAATACTTTTCGGGAGTCGCGTGAGTTTTACTTATATGTAAACTTACTTTTTTAAAGGTAATAGACAATATGAGACGGGTTGACTAAGATATTTTTTTTTTCTCGTGACTAATTCCTGCAGTCTTATATTTTTTTATGCCTTTACTTGAGTAGTTATGTATATGATTTTGTATCATATGTTTTATTTTGAAAAAAGGAATGTTTGCTAAGTTTCTTGCCCTTCTTCTTAGCAATACTAATTGAATGGTGCGGATGGTTAGGCATTATGCATATATAATATTTTTATTCCTATATTTCTATATTTTATGCAGGTGTATAACTTTATTACATTTTAGTAGCCCAACCTTAATATTTTTTGTATGTATTTCCCGTTTTTATTTATGATTTTATTTCTTCATTGCATTATGTATATATAATATTTTATTTTTTATTTTTATTCCTATATTCCTCTATTTTATTTATTATTTATTTATTTATTTATTTAAAAACTTACGACTATCATTTATTTATGCAGGTGTATACTTTATTTCCCGTATTGTTATATATATTTTTTATATTCTAAAGATATATTATATTGTTAAAATTAACTTTGACTTGTAGAAAGTATACTTTATGTATCTATTTTGCAAAAATAAATATTTTGATTTGATTTTGAGTCGAATTCGATGGCAAATTGTGAATCATACTCTAAAGTTAAAGAACAAAAGAAAAAAAAACGACCAAGTGCGAGTCGGACTCGACGTAGGGTTCCGTACCATTATCTATAAAAACCGCAAAAAAATCATGTCTGTTGTATGGGAGTGCAAAGGTACGACTCGCACTTGGCCAGTTTTAGTATTTGTTGTTATACAATTGTTGTAATACATCATCTGTGAAAATTTCAACTATCTCACTGTCACGGTTCATGAGATACAACCTGGTGACAGACGGACTGACGGACGGACGGACAGCGGAGTCTTAGTAATAGAGTCCCGTTGGTTGTCCTTTGGGTACAGACTCCTAAGAATTAGGGTTCCGTACTCAAAGGATGCAGAGTTATTTGACAGGCGCTATCACTGATGTTGCTATGGCATCTACATTGTTGTTATTTACTATTATGTTCTTGGGTTCCAGACCAGTATTGCGTGGTGGTCCAGAAGCCTTTGTGTCCGAGTCCGACTCGCATTTAGCCAAATTATTATAATCCTTAGTTTAGTCGCCATAAAAGGTAGCCAACAATCTATGTCTCAGTAGTATTGATTGAGGGTCGTATGGTCACCTGGTCATCATAGGCACCTATTTACTTGTGGGCTTCGGCTTCATGATGAAACCATATCATCAAGCGACTTATCGTGCATGACGTCATGAGAAGCCGTGCTGGGTTACTTACTGACTTCCGTACATTTGTGTAGAAGTCTGATTAACGCCTCGCCTCCCATCACTCTCCCAGTTCCCGGGCGAGCGCACTTTGTACTAGGCTGACGCTTTCCGTCAGGCGCGGTAATGCCCAAGCGTAAACCCAAAGTATTTTACGAAGGTCGCATTGTTTTCGTATTTCCACCTATTCCTATGGGTTATTCCCATCGGCTCACGTGGTCCGTTCCGCGTTACATCGGACCACGCTAAATGTTCCCATCGGCTAACGTGGTCGGATGTAACTACAAAATTAATGTATTTTTTTTGCCAACGGACCACTGAGCCGTTGAAACTATTTTATTAAATGGAAAATTTTCCGAACTGACCACGATAAAATGTGAGCATAAACATATTTATGTTTGAGTATACCCTGATAATTATTTTTCAAATCTATTGGCAGTGTTCTATGATTGTTAATGTATTATTCCTCATTATCTCCTTATTGGGTTAGGAAAATAAACTGTGTAAATTAATTAAAAAAATAAGTATTTTTTAATTTTATTGCAGATAAATTAACAGTGTGTATTTAAAAACATAAAAAAACTACATTTACCCAAAATAATAATAAGATACCATTGCGGTATAGAAAAGCAGAAAAGTTAATCTTGGCGTGAGGAGCTTTGAACCCGGATTCGAACCCGAGACCTCTCGCTAACCGGGTGATTACTCTACCAACTGAGCTACCCAGTTCTCAACACAAGTATATTGTTGTGTTTTATACTGATAAATTATCTAAAATCTCCTTACATTCTACGTATCGTAGCTGCGAGAGAGAAAGCGGTTACTTAAACGAAATTTAAAATTCACTTTATGCGGCCACACTTTTTTAGAGTTCACTTTTTTAAAACTAAAACCGTTCTCATCACACCGGACGCAACAGTGTGATGTTCACAAAGACTTGCCGCCCCATTTCCAGTTTCATTCTTATGGTAATAGCATTGAAATGCTTCTTCATTGTTATGACCAGCCTTAAAAAGATTCCTGGGGAATTTTTGCATTTAGGTATTCTTTAGAAGAATTTTATCGGAAGCTAGATGGTGCTGTTAAAATTTTTAAAAGGTTTGTTTTTTACAGGACTGGTAAGAGATTTATTCCTTTTACTTACAAAGTTGTAGGATAAAGTAAAAATTAGAACTAGATAATTATTATGTACCAAAAATCAATGATAAAACGAATGGCATCACCCGTCACATTTACTTAACTAATGTACAATATCGTTGTGTGATTGCGTAAGCTACCTTTTCCCCAAAAACAACGCGCTTCGTGAAAGAGCGAAATAATCTCGTAAAATCACGAATATGGTATGAATATGGTACAAATAGTATAATTATACTACGAAATCCAACCCTTGGTTCCCAAAAAATCTACGGAAGTTGGTAGCGGACAAATGGATGACTGACTGTGTTAAGGCATCAATCGATTGTGTTTAGTAAGGGGCTGTCCATATATTACGTCATCGGCTTTTGCCAATTTTCGACCCTTTGACCCAGCGTGTGTGAGTATGGGCATTTCTTCCAGGAGGACCGCCAAAAGTGGCGAAATCTTGGAAAGGCCTGTGTGTAGCAGTGGACGAAACAGGCTGATGGATGGAATATATTCCATAGAACAAGGTGTGAAATACACACGACGCCCTTATGCGCGTTCAAATGTGAATAGCCAATGGTGTGTTAATTACCGTTAAAAACTCAAAAAAGCCGAGTAGATCTCAGTACACAAACTATTGAGTTACTAGCCGACGATAGACAGAGAAACGAGTTTTAGTATAAATATAATACTTCCCAATTATTATGGCAATGAGCTTTTGTCAAATAAATAATAATGTATTTCTACAAATAATGGTTGTTTCAGTATGAACAGTAAATCTCAAATCCCACATTTGTGTACACTGACACTAACTTATACATATACATACAGTATGTTTTGTTAGAGACTGTAACACAATCTCATTTGCATAGAACCTCACACAAATTATACAGATTAGGTGTCGCCAGCTACGACAATGCGTAGCCGTTCGTAGACATTCGTCGCGCTCCGTAGCCGTTAGCCGTTTCCGGCGGAAACAGACTGCAATGTAATCAGCGGAAATTGGACGACGCCACCTCATCCGATGACGTCACTAATGTTCGGATTACCCGTCATGATACAAAATGGGTAGCCACTTCGAAGTCAAATACTATTTAAGGATAAATATATGCCTTAAGATGTCGTTCTATCACGAAATTCATTATTTATAATTATAGGGGAACAAACAAGTGATAACTTTGTTTCGCGCCAGTTTCTATTGGAAAAATAATGAAAATTTAAAAATAAATCGTCTAAATTGTGAGTATATAAAAAGAAGTACTTTTGGGAAACATTAGAGTAATAGTTTTTGCTAACATTGTCATTATCGTGGCTAATATAGGCTGCCATACAAGATGATTATATTTCAGTTCATAAACCTTTGTAATTTAGATGAGATATCGCCTCCGGACCACTAGTACCATTGAACAGTACCATCAATGGTACTAGTGGCACTGATTTGTCCCACTAGTACCATCAATGGTACAAATAGCACTGATTTGTCCCACTAGTACCATCAATGGTACAAATAGTACTAAATTTTTTTTAAATTTATTTTTAGAAGGGATATTAACTTATTAGCTTAGTACACTACAACTAAAGTGGAGCACATATTTATGTAATGAAACTACTCTGAATATCAAAATTAGCATTAGTACCGATGAAAGATGTTTAATATTATACATATTTTTTGACAGATGTTTTGTACCATTGATGGTACTACTGGGACAAATCAGTGCTATTTGTACCATTGATGGTACTAGTGGGACAAATCAGTGCCACTAGTACCATTGATGGTACTGTTCAATGGCACTAGTGGTCCGGAGGCGATATATCGTATACTACGATTAAGTCGGAATGAGCAGTGATGTAAACAAACCGTTTAGGATAAAAATTACCGATATAATAAATACCTCTCATTAAAAACTTCATATAGCACGATTCTAGACACTTCAATCTTCATGTAGAATACACTTTTGGTCACAATTAAATGCATATTAACTCACTTTTTGTAAAAAACTTTTTAACAAAATGATCATTCGTTTTTTCTGACGGCAATGCACATTTTTATCTGTGTGACCATATTGACTAGTAGTGATGTTGCAGTTTTACACAGATAAGACTTAATTTTATAAGCTTAAATTTTAACAGACGCTGTGAATAAAATAATTTTGTTCATATGCCTTTCATCGCTCACGCATTCACCAAATTTTTGACATCCCGAATCGTAAGGTAAGCGAGCTGACATTGAGCTGTCACTGAAATAGTCGAACATCGCCACTGTTAAAAAGGTACTCAGGTAAATCACTATAACTGTCAAAAGTGTTCAAGTGTGAAATAATCTTTTCTTTGCTTACATCACTGCTCAATCCGACTTGATCGTAGTATATTCAGTTGTTAAAGTGTTTCAAGTCACAGTCTTTCAAAGTGATGGAATTGGACGTATTTACGAACCGAAACGCAAACCCTCTTCACCCTCCAGCAAGTTGCCAACGTTTTTTCAGCGAAAATGACAAAATTGCAAATAACTTATATTAATTTTGGTAATAAATTCTATCTATCTATCAGCCTGTTCGTCCACTGCTGGATATAGGCTTTTCTAGGATTTCACCACTCTTGGCGGTCCCCCTGGAAGAAATGCCCATACTCACACATGCTGGGCAGGCGGGTTGCTGAGCGCAGTGCCGAAACCCTTGCACCAGTGACACCGCTGCTCGTCACCAGTCTGTTTTAAGGCCTGGTAATTAGGGATGGATATACCGCCATCCATAGGTCCCAGGCAATGGTGGGCCGCCTGGTTTTGCCTGAGAGCTGTTCTCTCACTCTCCCCCGAATAACTTCGGGAGGTTTGCGAGTAAGATGGTGGTACCTCCACAGTCGAGCTCTACCACAATAAATAAACTATTTACTGAATATTATATTTTCAAAAAATGTATTCTTCATGTCGGGGTTTTGTGTGGAAATGCCAAATTGAAGCTTAAATCTACCTAATCGTTTATACCCCAGACAGTCAAGTATGGAGAAACCCAAAAGATTGGTTATGTAGGTTCTCGTTTTAAATGGAACCCTAATAAGCGGATGAGACTGTGTCTTATCAAGGAAAAACGTCACTTTAAATCTGATATTACATTCTTAAACTAAATAGGAAAGAAAATACTATACAACTTTAGTCGGTAGGATTACCATTGAGTTTAGGCATCGATATCGCAAGCGACTGTGTAAAAATATTTATATGAGAAATTGTGCAGCGCCCCTAGCAACTTACGAGAGGAACTAGAGTTTTTAATACAAAATATTTTACGCTGTCGGTAACATTGAAGTATAATGAATGAAGTAATAATAGTTGGTAAAGACAATAGACATCAAAACTCTCGTAGGCCTACTGGACACCCATCAAACGAAAGCTAAACTCGTCGAGCTAATTATGATTGTTACTTGTAATACTAAATCCAGTAATTGCGATGTAAACAACTTAACAAATCAACTCTAACACTAAGTAACATTTAGTATTATGATGTGACATTTATTGTCTCAGTTCAAACTTAAGGGTAGAGGGTATTTATAATGACGTTTATGGCTTCAGTTTACGATCCCAGTGAAGACTTAAGGCTAGTTTGGAGGCTTTATAACTAGGTATATATTAGTACCTACGTTGTTATAGGAAACTTTATGTTAAGAGTTTGTCACATTGCTTTTGGACTAACGTATTTTAAAGGTAACACCATTGACCTCTCATAAGCAACTAGACACAATCTCGCTCAAAAAGTGTCCGCGATGCATCTTGTCACCGCTATGGGGTGACAAAATCGAATGACGATTTCATACAACTGACATTGCATCTTATGTTAACGACATAACGTCTTAGTTTGGTTGAAGATTTTTGCTACTATGCATGTCGCACGTTCGGACACTTTCTGACGAAATTTTCTTAGAGACTGTGTGTCTATTTGTTTATGAGAAGTCAATAATATGGGTACTACCCAAAAAATTGGTATTGGCTTGGCACATGGTGCACGATAATCTTACTGAGTGATTTTGAACTTGAGTATGTTGTCAGAAAGTCTAAATTAGAACGCTCGCTTCACGTGCTGCCGGCACGCATAATCAGTGAATTTTCGAATTTTTTCTGTATTTTAAGAAAAAGTAAAATGGGTGCAGGTAATTTCCAGCTTTACATTTGAAAATAAACTATATTTTCTTGCTAAATTAGTAATTTCAGAAATCAAACTCAAGCTGCTTAAATAAAAAACGTATTTATCACTTAAAAAGGCATCGTTTCGCAATGTCTAATTAGGTAACTGTCTTTAGAAAAGAAAGATAAAGGTCTGAAAAAACATGTGTGTGTGTTTTACATTGATCAGGTAAGTAATTGGCTCAGCATATTTAAGCAAAAACCATTGAAATGTAAAAGAGCAGGGCTTAATATACAACGTACTTTATAATTCTTCACTACCCGATGCTATACCGGACGACGGTATAGGTCTTTGACGAGCTTTGTATAAATGATTGTTCTCTAGGTGCCAACTCACTGTAAAGCGATTGCCTATACATATTAAATTGGTACGGGAAGGCACATGGGTAAAGCGAGTTGCTTCGAAACTTCGGTAGGTCAGTTGGTAATGTAATTACCCGGTTAATAAGAGGTCCTGGGTTCGAATCCCGGTTCGGAGCTCCTGACATTCAGAATAGTTTTGCTTCTGCATTTATTTACCACATTGATAAAATATTAATAAGTACTACGTATTCTTAAAAAAGAATCGAAAATTAATCGGCCATAATAAGCTAATGGCAACCAAAACTTGTGCGTGACCAAACGATAAAAAAATAGTTTATTTAGCTGAGATCACGCACCATGGGTAAAAGCTTTGTACAGTCAACTTAGTTTTTCGCTGTTCATAACCCTGAAAAAGTGCACGTCCGAGTAGTTCGGTGAATCAAGAAAAGGTTTGATACTGCTGTTTTTAGTGATTAATATTTAATGAATAATCACTGGAGACCGTTTAAAAAACACGTTTTTATGTTTTAGATAATATGTTTACAACAGTTATTATTGTTATTTTTATTCGTTTTGACGGACTTCCGTTTAAAACTAAATAAACAGCCTTCACTTTGCAATTTTTTCTGTCACTTGTTGTGCTCAGTTGTCGTCTTGGAAAAGGTCTAATTTAAACATGTTTTTTTTCAGTATCCCATCTATTGTGGTATGGGAGTGCCATTAGGTTTATATTCGTTACTGGAATACGTTTCCTGAAAACCCTCTTGAACTGCGCCCCTCTAGGGTCAAATAGATGACGTAAACTCCTTTGATTGTTACTCAAATTAAGACGTAAAGCTACGAGTACATTGTGCGGAGGATCTCGGTGCAAAATGCACATCATAATATTGTTTTCCTTACTTTTGAATAAAAAGTATGCAATAAATGCCTTTTATAGCAATTCGCGCAAACTGCTTGTTAATAGTTAGGTGATCACATCAAAATTATTCAATTTTATGCGTTTAATTTAAGCTGCATTACATTACAACTGTAAACACGCTTTTAAGTTTGTTAATGTAACACTAACAAAATGTTATACATTAAAGTACGTAATTTCTTGTGAAGACTTTAAAATTATTAAACTCTTTCTGCAAGTTGCTTTAAAACACATTTATTGCATACTTTTTATTCAAAAGTAAGGAAAACAATATTAAGATGTGCATTTTTTACCGAGGTAAAAAGTTACCCCCTTAAGGGTCCGTATAAGGCTAGATGAAAAACTTCAAATGAGCATATCACATTGTGTAACTTGGTAACTTGGACTATAGAAGTTCGCTCGGTAGATAAAAAATACATATTCACGTCTAAATTTCATGTTTTTCGCGTGTTCCAGGGCCTTCTTTAATCGTACAGCCATGGAATTTGTATTAAAAATAAGTTAACAAATGACATTTCAGTTCTAATTGATGCAAAATGAGGTGCTCCATCTGACCTTATATGCAGCCTTAAGTAAGGTTTGTTACTGTTTGCTTACATTGCCAATAAGGTATGAAATTCATTCATCATTGTTGACTCGATAAACGAACTTCCGACGGAAGGTAAATAAATTGGCCAAGTGCGAGTCGGACTCGCGCACAAACGGTTCCGTATCACCCCGCAATACGGGTGCGGAAGCCTAAAACGTTATGGTAAATAACAATAGTATACATCCCAAAGCAACATTAAGTCTATAAAAAACAAGGCGCTAAAATTATAGCGCTTGACAAAAAATTTGGCACCGTCATTTTTTATTATTTTTTGCTCTACTTTAGAGTATGTCCTGCAAGCTGACCAAACATAAAACCTGTAGATATATATATATATAGAGGCCATAGTAACACACGTATTCTGTGAACATTTCAACTTTCTACCTATTACGGTTGATGCTGTAGACCCCTGTGACAGACGGACGGACAGACAGACAGGCGGAGGCTTAGTAATAGGGTCCCGTTTGGCGCCCTTTGCTCACGTAACCTTAAAAAGGTAGACGATTCCCTACTTTTGTTCTACACGTGTGCTTAGCTAAAGAATCGCAAGAGATGTTGTGTAAAAACTCATGTGTTTACGTAAAACGAATAGGCTGTACTACACAAACTTCAGAAGTTGGATGATAAATCTAGCTTAAAAGTAGCTAAACCCTCGCAACTACCCGTAACTCTTGAATTTAGCACCACTTACTTCATACAATAACTCCAGCGGTCTCCATAACTTGGAATGCACAGATGGAAATTTATAACCAGGATAGCCATAACAACGAAATTATTTCGTTGCAATCAATAAATAAGTCATCATTAATGTCTCCATTAATACAGGTTATTACAGGTTATAAGTATTACTTTAAAGGGGAGTCTCACCACTCAAAACTTACAATTTGTAATGTATGTAAATAAAGCTTCATTTTTTTTTGATCAGAAAAAGTTCATTTATCTGGTATCTCATAACATAAGCCACTGAACTGATGAACAACTTTTATAAAAGGAAAATAAAACGCAAATGAAAGTAAAACTATCCATATCATCCATCCATCAGCCTGTTTCACCAAATGCTGAACATACTTTCCAAGATTTCGTCAATGTTGGCGGTCCTCCTGGAAGAATTCCCGTACTCACACACACTGGGCAGGTGGGTTGGCGAGCGTGGTGCCGAAACCCTCGCACAAGTGACGCCGTCGCCCATCACCAGTCTCTAGTCTGTCTAATATAAGGCACGGCAATGTGGAATGGATAACCGCAATCAATCGGTCCCATGCAATGGTGGGCCACCTGGTTGTGTCTATTTGGAGCTGTCCCCCAACTAGCACCATAGCGTTGAAATAACCCATATATGACTCGTATATCAGTTCCATTTGAGTATAAAAGTGTTAACACATACCTGTCCAACTGAGTTAGACTGTGCACTCACATATGTATAAACACGAAAGAGGCCCAAATTTTTACAGGCAAGAGTTATAGAAAGCCTGTAGTAGGGTGATACAAGGGTGTTAAGCGCGTTTAAGAGCGTTTATTCATCGTCAGCTATTACTTTAACCGGTATTATTGTTGCAATAGTCGGGTCGGGTTGGTACGGGTGGTAAGGAAGCTTCGGATAAGAATGATTTGCTACTAAAAACTTTATTAGACCTATTAAGAATAGTTTTTTGATACCTTGACTCGTATTAGTTATCTACAATGGACTGTATAATTAATATTTTTAACGAACGTCAAGTTTTAAAAAGCCTGTAAGGTTAATAAAATTAGATAATATCTGTTTTTACATAGTGGAAGTGACCCATGATTCAACACAGCAAAATGATAGCAAAAAAATGGCAAGCCATTATAACAATTTAGGTAATTTATGTTTTTGAAGTGAAAAATTACTGCCCTTGTGATTTCACGGTAAATGTATTATTATATAAAACTATGTTTATAATCTCAATTAAATAATACGTAATAATATTTACGTTTATAATCTAAATAATTGTCAATGTAACACCTTATGGTATATAAAACACTTAATGGCAATAGCTAAACAACAATAGGTGTAAACAGGAGTCACCGAACACTGTTGTTAAGGCTTGGGTCTTACAGAAAGGTTAAAGCTATAACATCCTAAGTATACTTGCTGTTACAGGCGCTGTTTTAACTCTCAAAGCTGTCCTACATCGTCCATTAAAGTTCTAGTGCCTCTGTTGGACCTAATTTTTTTTGCTGACTTCTCTATGTATATCGCCTTTAGTTAGAACTTAGATAATTGTTACTCTGTGATATCACTTAAAGTTATAAAAAAACCTGTAACTGACGCCAAAATATTAGTGGGCTCTTACTCTCCCCCGAATAGCTTCGGGGGTTTGGCGGTTAAGATATTGGTACCTCCACAGTCGAGCCCAACACCAACTCTACCACCTATATGTAAAATGGGACCTACGCATACAAAATCCACGGTAGGTTTTCAAAATTTGCAATGAAATAATTCCACTGGCACTCCACAGGATTCTGTAGGAAATTTGTTCACTATAATCAGTCTATTATTTGGTTTTATTAAAAAATACCCATTTATTTACATACGGTATATACATCTATGTACATTCAAATCCGGTTGTATTGTCTAGACTGTCATGCATCTTGTTCTTTAGAAAAAATACATAAATTTTGTTCAATACCCACATATGAAAATAATAAAATAAAATAAAGTAGAAAAGTTAATGTAAGAAGAATGATGAAATACATAGATGGAGCAAAATAAAACGTAAAGAGTCATGAATTTCATCAAATTGGTGACTTAAGAGAAGGGTCAGTTAAATAGCTCTGAGAAAAGAAAATGGCGTGTGACCTCACTGAGGAATGTGGCAAAAAAAAAACAGATGTGTCATGATGAGATTTGTAATTGTGCTTACTCCTCTATCTATAAGACAGATTTGAGAATGCACTCATATGTTGGCTTCCTATTGTTGCAAACGACAAAACGCCCTTAGCCCAGGTTTACACTTTGTATATCTACCTCATTTTCAGTACATCATATTTACCATCACGAGTGGGTTTTCATTATTCAGCAAAATTCATATTTCACAAGTTTAATATTTCTGCGTTACTGTCAACAACGTCAGCATGTTATAGAGTTTTATTCAGAATAAACGGAAAAACACGCGTCCACAGTTTTAGAAAATACTTGTTGGTATTCAACTAAGCACTTCTGAATGCAAATAATGAAACACTGGTATCTACAAAAATTTTAAAAACACACAATGTATAAAAATATATGTTAATTATAGCCAGTTGCCTATTCACGAAATAGTACTCAGATTTCACCTCATAAATTTAACTGAAACATACAGTTTCTTTGGAGGAAAAGGTTCCCCGTTTGGCAATAAACTGTACGATTAGAGTGAAACGAGTCAGGTGAAATATTATATATAAATTATATTTATACAGATATATCTAAACCAAGAATCTTATAATACTAAAAAAAACTTTCTCCTTTTTTGGAGTCGGTTGAAAACTATATCTTTGTATGAAGGCATTTGCTAATAATTCATTTTGCAGTCCAACTAAGAAAACACGGAATTAAAATTAGTTTGAGAAATTACCCACCACATACCAACAAACAAACAAAAGTTTCCTCTTTACAATATTTGTGTGGGTGCAGAGAACAGTGTTGTCACCAGTATTATATTGCGGCCCTATGCCCCTTATTTCTTTTCCCCGATAACCTTAAGGATATTTATGATTAGCACCCATTGTGTGTTTATTGCCTATTCAACACGCAGAATAATAGAAAAAAAAAACATAAAGGGGTAGATTGGTGAATAAATAAGGGGAAAACATTTTTGCGTATTATGCCTACATGAATCAGTTACACCTGGCAGGTTGGAAAAAATAAAAATAAATTGATACGAGGCTTTCTTAGTACGTATAAAACTTGCATTCTTTGTATTTGTGAATTTCATTTTAGAGTTTTTATGCTGATGATATTATGTGTCATGTTTTAAGTCATATTTACAGATGTCGATGGAAACATAGGATCCATCCATCAGCCTAGTTTGTCCGCCGCTAGACATAGGCCTTTCCAAGATTTCACCACACTTGGCGGTTCTCCTGTTTATTTGGGGGGATTTGCAAGTGGTAGTACCTCCACAGTTGAGTCCGGCATCAGCTGTACCATCTGGAATCGAATTATTCTTTATCATTAGTACCTAAATAGATATATACTCGTAGATATAGAAGTTAAACGACCTATTTTCTAAGTAAACTGACATGGCGAAATCATTTCGGTCAATGCATAAAAACTATATATATACGAAAGTTAGCAGCCTGTATAATGTGTATATCAGCCTAGTTCGGTAGTGTGCGCTTCCCAAATCCGTTTTGTTTGAGCCCTCGTCCTTCGCAGGTTACTTTTTTGCAAATCTCGTCTGCGTTTCCTACTTCAGTATTGAGCCTATTTATTAATTGTTTATTAAACAGCACCACAACGTGAATTCCCAGGGGTGTGTCAGAAGTGTTCGTGAGTGTGGATTGTGAGAACAAGTTAACCTATGTTTCACCAAGCGTGACGAGTGTTGGGCCCTTACCTTTGATAAAACAAAAGGCAGATACGCCACCCGCTTCCCGCGTGCAGCCCTAAAATTATAGGTCCAATGAACCTGTTCCGTGTCGCTTGTCTCGCTTGCGCTACTGTCGAATCTTGTCCTCTATCTCTGTAGTTCGGTGGTGCTTGTTTAATATAAAGGTAAATTTTTCAGTTGACTATATAAAATGTACTATACCATATCTTCCTTTTGTTATATCAATAGCCATAACATGCTTTCTGAAGCATGCATTCCGAACATCAATGTGCCTCTACAACAGGATTTAAACCGCTGCACAGTGTTTTAGAATTGCTCTAGTGCAGACATTTTTAGCTGATAGCGTACATTGATCTAGTAAGTCATGTCAAATCAAATTGCAGAAGAAACCATTATCGTTACAACACTAAACTCACAAGAACTGCAAAGGGGTCATCTCGGCCAGACAAAACTTGGCTGCGTGGCCGAAATGACACCTTTCGATTAAAACAATTTTATTGGGGGTCAACTCGGCCTCACATTCAAAGCACAGTCAATCTAAGGAAGGATTACCTGCTATAAAACTTTGAATTAAACTATTAAAAAAATAAAACCAATCTCGTTACCAGAAAAGAACATGCTTTGTTGAAATCATGATAAGTTCTTACTTGTCTCTTCCTTTCCATATAGTATTTGTTTTTGTTTGACGTGTTTTCTTTAAATATATTAAAATGAGCTCTTTTAAGAAAACTTGCTGCATCAAGTGATGGCATTTTGAAGCCACGTCATTATTTGTCTTAAGAATTTAAATAACATTTTCTAAGGACTTTTTGTGTTGACTGTACATAACTACCTCAAATTTTCACAGTCTGCCGAGATGACCACTTAGTCACAAGAACGGAGTTTACTGTATTGATCAAGAGCTACATATATAACGTGACTTTAATTTATACAGCCAAACTCTTATTAGAGGCTTTGTAAGTGATCAGTATCACGGATCTTGACGTCTCATCGTAATTGACTCGGGGCTGGGCTTGTGTTTGTAAGGAACACGAAAAGAATAATTTACGAATTTCACAAAAAGGGTCACTGAATCTTGTTACTGAGAACTTACCGAGTCTTCAGTAACAATTTGGCTGAATAAATTAAAGTCACCTTATATAGGCTCCTAATTTATTGACGTGTTAAGAACAGTTAAAGTACCCAACAACAAATCCTTATTTGAAACTTGGTGTTTAATTTGAATACTCAACAGCAAAGTTCAGTTCGAAATTCAAACAGTAGGTACGAGCATTTACATAATTTATATACAAATACCTAGTCAAACATAGGGCAGGGGATAAACTGAACAGAGTTACTTCACTTACTTTGCCAAAAAATAACATTTCAAAAACACTGCTTTTCATATATTCTTAACTAAACTGAAGGTTTGGCACCAGGGGGTCCCAATTTTTTTCCAGAAGCAATTGATTTTTATTGTGCCCAGAAAAATAGGCTTCTCTGGTGCTGACAGCCTCATATTACTATGAAATAAGTAATCTTTTCTCAATAATACATTGTAATATTACCACTACATACTGTAAAGACCTAACAGAAAATACTTCATCCTGGCGAGCTATTAAAAGTCTCCAGGAAATCTGAATAACTGTCCAGGAAATTCGTATGAAAATCTATTACATACCATATGTTCACAAAGTATATTTCATTATGTTTCCTTTTTAAAATTATTCGTGTCTATGTTTATAAGAGACTAAGGAGGTTTTTCTCGTTGTTTTTTTTCTTAGTTCCTAGCGTTCCGCTAGATGGCGTTGTCTATGAAGAAGGCTAGAAGGCTGCGTGGCGGTAAATACCTTTGCCCAGCTGGCAATAATAAAAAAGTTGCGTAAAAGCGGGAATTTATGTTTCTATAAGTTTTAGTTGAAAGTATTTTGTGCAAATAAATTACAAATTGAGTTCAGAAGCGGGCTCTGATATAGATTGTACTCCACTAATGCTTTGCTGAAGAAATCAATAACAATAAAGATGACTAATCGCCCAAATATGAGCAAGTAAGTAACTTTTTATATTTCCTAGTCAGTTTATTATATTTGATATAACTTATTATTATGAATTATCATGAAAAACATGAAAATGTCTCATTTTATTTTTGAGAAAAGCACTATACTTGCTTCGACCATGAATTAGCAATCCTGGCCTCGTATATAAAACTCCTCTCCCTACGGGCTCGGACTTTTAACTTACTCGTCCAGGATTGCTTATTTCTTGGTCTTAGCAGTAATGTACTATTATTAACTCGGGGTCCATCGCATGGGTTCTTTAAAAGCCCAAGGTCAGGAGCCAAGTTACTTTTTATGTTTTTGTGATTAAGATTGATGCCAGTTTAATAAAATTTCAAGTTTAACTAGGTATGTGTTGAATCTATAACAAATCTTGACTAACCCCTGATTAATTAATGAATAAAAATACTGTTTAATACAAGCAGGTTAAAATAAACTATATTTATCGTCACGACATGAATCCCCGAGGGGGTGTCAGAGGTGTTCCGGGTGTGAACTTTGAAATGATATTACTATGCCTCCGCTGTCTGTCTGTCTGTCTGTCCATCCTTCTGTCACAGGGGTCTAATAAAATGGTTGAAATTTTCATAGGTTAAATGAAAAAATGCAAGGATATTGTTTCAGCTCTACCTCAAAGACGGTAATACATACAAGTTTCAGAGGTCAGATCGTTATACATACTTTAAAGTAAAGTAATAAATAATCAAAATAAGGGTTCCGTACTCAAAGGATGCTGAATTATTTGACAGGCGCTATCATTTCAGCGGCTTGTTTTGACGCCTTCATGTCGCTCTTGCATTCGTATCTATATTGTTGTTTTTTTAGCATGTTTTTAGGATTCCTTACCCATTTCGTGTGGTGGTCCGGAGCCTATGTGTATGGTTAACTTGAACTTGACCAAATTATCTTAAAACTACAGATACTGCTGTTTGTGTTTCTCCATTAAGTTCGTTACTCAGATTCTGATGGGAATAAGCATTGTATAAACGGTCGAAACCACAACTAATGGCCGCCGTTAGATCGAAATGGACATTGCCATTCATACGAATTTGGTCATTTAGACCACATTCATACGAATCAAGTTTGATTTAACTGAACAAATGTTATCCTGAGGCCTCCAAATCTGTTGATTTTTTCATTTAATTTTTATTTAAATTTACATTCTGTCATGTCTCTTGCTGTACTGCTTATTTTTCATTTATTTGTCTACTAGCCTTTGCCCACGGCTCTGCCCGCGTTAATGCAATCTGTGCCCCGTTTTCAGCTTGGGCGTTATTTTATGAACAGCCCTTATAGCCTATGTGTTGATCAGGGTTACTACGATGATAATAAAAAAAAACGCATTCAAATCCTTTGAGTGGTTCTCGAATTAAAACGTTCAGATCAGAATGCGTCGGAAATAACAATAATTTGTCAAACAGTACACGTGTGTTAGTAGGTATTTGTAATAGGCTGTTTACTAAACTATCCTTCAAAAACTTCCCCTTTTTTCTCGTTGTCAATCCACCACTATAGGTATCCTAACAGGTTTATAGATACAGCCGTTTGACCTATACAACGCGACAAAAATACACCATGGTGTGACCATTGGTGTTTTCATTTATGATTAAACCTTAATAAGAACAAATTCCTCGTTTTCCACTGAAGGAATAAAAAGTTACTGCAAAGGCGTCCGTGATAGAATTTCAGCTACACTTGAAGCAGAAATTACATTTTCTTCTGCCAAGGAAACGAATGAAATCGCAAAAACCCACTTATTCCCACATAAACCGAGTATCTTTCATCAGTGCAATCGCAGCCCGGCGCAGTCTTGCAGCCACGCGCCGCGCCTTCTGATTAAAGTCATAAATTTGAACGCCAGATGGCGCCTACCGCGCTGTAAATCTGGCGCCAATATGGCGCATTTGTCTTTATTCCCCACGGCGCGATCCCATCTCGTTATCCAGCTGTAATGCCATCAATTCTGTAATGAAACCCCTTTATAGATGTCACGAGATTTCCTGAAGTAATAAAGGTAAGCCTGTTTCTGTACGTAATTAAGTAATTTGTAACGTTACTGAGATGTAATGCTTAATTAATTGCATTCAATAAATTCTAATCGTTCCAATATAATGGCCGTATAATTGAGGTCAAAACCAGAGTGGTCTACCCTTTTTTAGACACAATCAAAATCAATGGTGTCTTGAAAAGATTGGCCAGTCTGGTTCTGACGGCCTCAAATTTCGCATAAATTTCGCCACCATGTTTAACATCAGAATACGTCTTCGAGTTTTCTTTTTTTCAGTGTTGTCTAACCGATATCCTTTTGCGTGTTGCTGGTGACCGGACAGTTTTCATTCTTTCTCTCAATAAGTATACTATACCTGTAGGCTGAAATTAAATCAACCGACCAAATTGGAAAAGGAACTAGGTTCAGTAATCCTTTTGGCCAAATTCGAAAAATAGTATTTATCGAATTTCACCAAAAGGGTAATTGAAGCTTGTTTCTGATTACTAACCGAGTCTCCAGTTTGAATTTGGTCGGTTGATTTAATTTCACCTTGTATGTCGTCGTAGGTAAGTTAGAAAAACTGCTTTTACGCGAAAGAGCGCGCATTTTCGTGAAAAACCGAATTATGACGTCAACACAGTCCCATTACGCGATCTTACGATATTATTTTCTGTTAAACCGAAGGGGTGTTGCTTCGCTCCGTTTCCCAAGTTTATTTACATGTAAACCTAGCTTTAACTATCTTCCTCTGAAACATCTGCTTTTTAGGATCATTCGGTTTTTCAGCTACGTATATATTTTAATGGAAATAGGACGATGTGGAAGTATGATTTTCGGTGTACGCAAGGGGATCCATGTCGGAATAAAATGAAATTATAGTATAAGTAATAGTTATTTTTTTTTGATATCAGAAAAATATTAACGTCATCTTTTTACTTCCCTTTTACCAATTTTAAAGTGTACAGCAATAATTACACTAATATTATAAATGCGAAAGTTTGTGCGCGCGCGTGTGTGTGTGTGTGTGTGTTTGTTACTCTTTCACGCTGAAACGGCTGAACAGATTTAGATTAAATTTAGAATGGATATAGCTTATACCCTAACTTAACACATAGGTTACTTTTTATCTGGAAAAAAGCATGTCGTTAAACCGAATAACGCGCGGGCGGAGCCGCGGGCAAAAGCTACTAGCTGTATAAAATATATTATTTCACAAAGATATGGGAGCTGATTAGAGAGCAGTCTTTATGAACTTGTAACGATGTAATTACACATTTGATTTGATAATAAAACATTACTTGAATTTTCGAAAATATCTCGGGTGAAAAAATACTGCTTGAGATTTAGTGAAATCACAATTTCTTTTTCTCTGCTCCTTAATTACATAGATTTTTATTAAATATTAGTTGTTTAGGTTGTTCTGTGTGATTTGAAAGCAGTGTTTTCATTTAATGTAATCTATCTATTTACACCCGGCATGCACCCGGCTTATTCCACCCAGGGTCTTCATGTAATAACGCACGTCCCTCGTGATATATGTAAAAATTACGACAGTGGTGTATATAACGAAGTTTAAAGGAAACTATCACAGCTAAGAAGGTTTTACAAGTCAACTTAATTTTAATTAATTTTGCAGTTTTATCTCATATATTTTCATACATTTGTCATAAGTTAAGAAAAAATGTTATTACCCGTCCAACACAAAAAGGCCAATGTCAAATAACTTATTAGCTTTTGATAGAGGCTATTATTGGTTAAATAGCTAATTGACCTATTTGTCTCTGACGCATAATACTAATAATTACGGGCGAAACAGCAAATCGGAGGGTTTTTAGCTAATACTGAAATATATTTTAGGGAAAAAATATTGGATTTACGAAGGAAACCTTTATATTTCTATTACCTATTTTATGAAAAAAAAAACAAGTTGATCTCTTATGTTCCTGGAACGAACGTTTGAAAAAAAAAAAGATTGTAGAAAACATTTTTTTTTGACAAAAATATAAATCTTAGTGCAATGTTTATACGTGGATCACCTAGATAAAAGACCAATAAAACAAGTATTTTTTTCAATATTAAGATAGTCCTAATTTCTTCAAAAGAACCCTCGAAAATCTGGCTTTGTTCATGTTCTAGGCTCAGGTACAGCCTCAAGTCTGTTAACTTATTTGAATGGTACGGAACCCTAAGGCGCGAGTCCTAGTCGCACTTGACCGGTTTTTTAATTTTGAAGTACAGAATCCCAGAAAATAAAAGAATAACCTCCACATACACCATTCATATTAGGGATGCATCGATACGCCTTTTTGCCGATACGATACCGATACCTTTATAAAAAATATCGGCGATACCGATACCGATACCGATACGCTTAGTGAATTTAAATAAAGGTGAACAAAAAGTTGGGTTAGTATATATTTCTAATTAATATAAAAAATTATAGATTTAGAATGAGGTAATTAGTTATATAAATGAATAGTGTATTGTTAGTAATTTAACTTAAAATCATAATTATTTTTCTTAAAACAACAAAGTATTCTCAAGTTTTGGGTAGAAAGGCGATTTTGGAAAACTGTTTGTGAGGCCTGCGGTGGAAAATTTACACACATAAACTCAATACGATATGTATTTTGTTTATTTTTTTATTTATGCCTGGATTGGACAGCATTTGGAAAGTTGCGTCAATTTACGTCGTCAATATCGCAGTGCTTAAGGCTACACCATCCTCATCATCATCAGCCTACTTTACATCAGTACACTGCTGGACATAGGCCTAAGGCTACATATAAATTCACATTGAGCAACTCATTTTGCATCAATCAGAACTGAACTCTATGACGTTTCCTTTTAGTTTAAAATAGCGCGTTCTCAGCCGTGGCTGTTACGAACACTAAGAAACACGCGCCTACAAAAACCTTATTTATTATATTCTTTATTTAATAACTCTGTTTCTATAAAAAACTGAGTGGCGAAATTTGGGAAAGGCTTATGTCCAGCAGTGAACGAACACAGGCTGATGGATGTATGAATGACACGTGACAACAACCAACAAAAGCATCTCCCGAAGTAAGACAATAGAATGAAATAATCACGGGGTTTCTCCGAGCTTAGTTCGTGCCTCGTTTGCAATGCAATAGGTGAACCAACACGCGCGTTTACTTTACTTTTTTGAAGTGCTAAATTTAAAAAATATCGGTGTATCAGCAAACCCAAAGTATCGCCGATATATCGGCATCGGTATCGGATGCATCCCTAATTCATATAAGGTATACAAATTATTTTTTGATTTCTGCAAGTATGTTACTTTGGAAAAGTTGCTAAGTATAATCATATTTCTAATAATAAATTATTAGCTTTCAAAGTTATCTGGCCTTTGACATAAAACATAAAATATTTTCCACAAAAGAAGCACTGACAGTAGATACCTTCATAATTATACCCAAACATTTTTGAGTGGCCACTTTGGGTAAATATGACAAGAAGTGGAAAGCCCTATTAGGCCTTACCAACCATAAACTGTAAGGACAATAATATTTTCGTTAGGTAACAAACAACTTTATTACTAAAAGTAATTTAGACGAACGAAAATTAGAGTCCTGATCTTATCTAAACAAGATGAATACGAGATGAAATAACCAAGATAAGACCTACACAGAAATTACGAGCGTATCTTACAAAGTTCTCGAGTTGGCTAATAGGGATGTGCGGATGTCGTCTTTTGCGGATGCGAAATGCGGAATTATGGTTTCGGCTACGTTCGACATGGTGACATGACATCGGGAGATTGTCGGAAGTATTTCCAAGTGTAATCTGTCACTAGAATAGTCCATACTCGTACACCCTCTTCTCATTGTAAATTTTTACGTCCCAAAGTGACAGAAAGTGAGCCCTTAATCGCCGTACTTAGGGTATAATACAAGTGGTTTTGGGCTTACAGATTTATTCGTGCCTTGTAGTGTTTTCCTTCAGTAAGTTATGAGTTCACATAATATGCTATGCACATTCCGAAAAACTCACTGGTGCATGTTTGACAGGCGCAGTTCAAATCTGGGACTCGAGGTTAAGAGTCCGCTGTTTGACCGAATAAGCTGCCGCTTTGTACAGTGTTACAATTTGGTTTCCTTGACCGTAATCCTATGGCATCGATTAATTTTATTTTAGAAGATTTAAAAAGCGTTAAAAAAGAGTTGGATTAAAAAACATCTAATAATTAGTTAGGATATCTAATTAAGATAGAAACCAAAATAGAGAAGGTCTAAAAATTGCGGATACGGATGCGAAAGAGCATCAGCAAATACTCGTCACATCCTTATTTAGCTTTATTTGTTCCCCACAGTATGTGAGTCAAGTTAGACTCAAGTTACTCGAAGCACGTAACTTACTGCAACTTTGCGGCAACTTAAACGTGTACAATTTCAACTTTCCTCTCTTATTCATGAATTTAAATTATTTAACTTAAGACTGAAATGAATTTAAATGTTTTGGATTTTGTATGAGGCTATGTAAGATTCTGTTGAGGATTTTCTATTTGTGAAGTTGTTCCATTTGAAACTTATCTTATTAACTCCTTTTAACTTTAACTAGCAAGTAGATAAAACTTAGTTTTATGCTGAAATTTCATACAGCAAGGCCTTTATTCCCATAAGGAAATTTTAATTAAAGTAATGTTACCTACAGTATATTTTAATACTTTAATTAAAATTATACATAATTTAAGGTGGTAGGGCTGGCCCCGGGCTCGACTGTGGAGATACCACCAACGACAACTCACAAAGGCACAACCAGGTGGCCCACCATTTCTGGGACTAAATTGAAAGCGGTATATTCATCCCCAATTCTCGGCCCTTCTATAAAACAGACCGGTGAGAGGCACCTGCCCAGCGTGCGTAGGTATGAGCATTTCTTTTCAAGAGGACAGCTAAAACTGGCGAAATGTTTGAAAGGCCTATGTTACAGTAAACATGTGATGCCATTAAAAACAAAACTTGTAAAAAAACCCAAGTCTCGCAACTTATTTCTTCTACCGTAAAAAGTTGAGAGATCCATGTAAATCCAAGTCGGTTAATTTATTCAGTCCCTACTTAAGAGACCTTATGTCTTAAGTTATTACATAGTTAGCTAACCTAACAACATCTTACAGTTAGACCGAAATTGCAAAATATTTTAGGTTTTCCTTGATTTATACACTAAACACTAATTGTATTCCAAATTTGAAGCTTCTATGTCTGCTAGAAGTGTCTTAGAGTTTTGATGATCGGTCAGTCAGTCGTGAGTGACAAAATTGAAAAACTAATTATAATTCTTGATCTATTGGTTCAAATTAAATGAAATTTGAAATAAACCGTGTTTATACGATGCCTATTTGGTTACCGAAAATTCAGGCTTCTAGTTTTATCCACAACGAAGTTATAGGGGGTCGAAAATGGCCTGAACTGCTTCGAGAAAAGGATGGTACGGCGTGCCACTTTTTAGCTCGACTTGGCGGGGGCACTGCCGTGCCCCCAGATAATGTCGACTGTGCCTATGTCCAGCACTGGACGAATCATTATGCTAATGGATGGATGGATAATTCAAGATAAAGTCATTGTTCTTCACCCCCCGATTTCGCCTTAACTAGTATAATTTTTTAAGGTACCCAAACAACTAATTATTGTAAATTTCTGGGCTGAAACAGCTGATTTGTCATGCTTCCTTGTTCTTAAGGCTGTTCCTGAGCCTAGAACATGGATAAAGCCAGATTTCAGTATTAGCTAAGAACCCTTCGATCTGCTGTTTCGCGCGTAATCATAACGCGTAATTATTAGTATTACGCGTCCTAGATAAATAGGTCGATTAGCTAACCAATAATCGCCTCTATCAAAAGGTAATAAAGTATTTGACACTGGCCTTTTTGTGTTGGACGTGTAATAACATTTTTTCATAGCCTATGCCATACTTCTAATTATTATGGTCTCAAAATGTCTTAAATAAAGCGATTAATTTTTCATTTCTTATATTAGAAACCCATTGTTTGTGTATCCGTTTAAATTTACAAAATTTGCCAATCATCCTTTACAATGATACTTTTAATTTGTTTTCTCCTAAGAACGAGATAAAATGGTTCAATTATTTATACAAAGTGCACTCTTGTCAATACGAGTACCTGATTAAAAGTAATTCAAACGTGCCTTATTACATTGGTAAAAGTACGAGAATGGCCCGATCTATGAGAAGCCTTCCGTAGCACGATGCCTGCTTCACCAGTAATGAGAACCGGCATTTTCCATTTCCACTATGAATTAGTAAGAGTCGTGCCACATCTTCGATCCAACTACTGAAGTGGAAGATGAAATAGGGGTTTTATTTCATCTTTGAACTCTTCCTAGGGATCGTTTACATTATTAAAACGCCGGATATCTGGACAAATAATTAATTTGATCGGTGGAATAAAACTTATAAATAATATTTTAAGTTATTTATTAGGTCACCCAAAATTAAGCCACACAGAAGCGGCGCGGCGCGCATCGGGCGTGTCACTGGCGCGCTACCGGCGCGCTAGCAGCGAGTGTTTGATTTTGATCTGACAAGATGTGGGCGAGGTGACGGGGGGTGCGCGCCGGTGGTGCGCCTTCGGTGCACCCACGACGTGCCTGCGTCGCAACCGTGGCGTGCCGTCTTGGCTTTCCAATGTTCTTTCATACAAAATATAGGAGAGGGACGTGGTGCAAATTAGATAGAAGAGGAGAAGAGGTGCGCAGGGCGCGCTATCGGCGCGCATCGGATGCACCCTTGGCACGCTCACGACCGACGGGACGGTGTGTGTCGATGGTATTCAAGTGTTTGATTTTGATCTGACAAGATGTGGGCGAGGTGACGGAGAGTGCGCGTGCCGTCTCGACGCCTTTAAAATGTTCTTTCATACAAAATGTAGGAGAGGGACGTGGTGCAAAACAGATATAAGAGGTGCGCTGATGGCGCGCCTGTGTCCGCGCCTTTTTTGTCTGGCTTACGCCTAAGATGGCCTGATTAATTCCCAGGCCGAGGTAAGCACCAACATTCCAGTCACTGTGCCCGTTGTTTCAACTAGGTGCGACGAAAGTTTCCTAAACATTCTACGCGCTTTCGAGCCCCAATAAGTACTTGGTACAAAAATTATTACCACAAACAATGCATAGGTTTCGTTGGTGTAAATGACTTCAACTTGAAGAAACCTGTAATTATCCATTTCCTGGTGTAGTTTGGTACAATGAGGAACAAAATTAACTTCAAGTCGCGACAGGTGGTTGACCATCGCCTCGTACTACGATTTTCGTCCTAAGCATAGTAGATAAAAGAAGTATACACTGCGACAAGGATCTTTTGGGGCGGGCGTGGATTGGAAGTGGCCCTAAACCAGAACTAACGCCTCTTTTTTTATAAATAAGTACTAAAAAAAGTTTACCGTTTCAACTCAAGCTGGCCACTTCGTGTGCCACGTTTTTAATTCCTTCGCTTCGTTCCATTATTAAAGAAAGACGTTCGTTACCGACTTTTAAATTGTGAAAAAGAAAACTAAAGGAGCCAGTTGTTCCACTGAAAATGAAATTCATAAATCAAGGCTTGTGAATTCGCCTTTAGTTCTGTGTCGTGCTGCTTGCATGAAAAATAGGCGCAAGAACTTTATTTCTTGGTTTATTAGGGACGAACACAAAACTTTATATGTACCCTTTTCAGTGACAATTTCTTTATTTAGAATGTGCTAAATAACTGTTACTTATTTTTTGCCGCCCATTTCAATGCAATGGATGCTGCAAAATTAGAAAATTACTTTTTATGCAGCAATTTTATTTATAACAAAATTACATCCTCGTATATGTTAAAATTATGTGTTCAACATGATTTTATGTCAGTAGTTAATTTTACTTGTAAAACTTAAATAACAATTTACATCAAAACTAAACTAATTAAAAATTAAAATTACCTAGCAATTTAAATATTATACAAATAAATAAAAGAAAGGGAAATTTTGGACACCTATTTAATGGAATAAATAAAATATGCTGGCCAGATCGCTACCGTCGTTGGGCAAGGTACCCAAAAGGCTGGTGGCATTGCCTCGCTGGATCGCGAGGCTAATCCGCTGACCAAAATATGCCCCAGCCCTTTGGTTACCTGAAGCGTCGATCAGGCGCGACGAGATCTCCTTAAAGAGTTGTCGCGCTTCTGGTCCCCATGGCCCGAGAGTCTCTACGCCGAAGGGCACAAACATGTAGCCCTCTCCTAAGGCCGCATATTTGCGCCTCTTGGAGCCCTCTGCAGATGCCGTAGCCGCGCCCGCTCTGACTGAGGTCGCTTGGAGATGAGACGCTGCCATCGTGTCGACACATGTAGCGTCCCATACCAGCGACCTACCATGCTTCCATGGTATGATCGTCATTCCGTCGGGCCTTTTGCCGTCTTCACGAATGACGCCATTTGGTTCCAAAATGGCCGGAACACTGGCACTGGCTAAGGCCCTACGGATGACGTCATTAAGAGCGGCATGACGCGGCAAGCGACCAGCACTGTACTGGCACGAAAGGCCATGATGACCAAGCTGATCGACTGCTTTACCACAACGGCAGCGATGAGGCTCATTTGTCCGTGCACCCAGTCTCAGACAGGTGGCCAAAGTAAATGTTGTTTTGTCAAGTAGAGTCCCTATATTGGCCGAAGGGAGAGCGTTTAACCAATAACCATTTGTAGCTAACAGAATAGGTGAAATTTCTGAAACTACTGATATATCTGAATGGCGATGGGTTCCTTCAGATCTTAATGTGGCAGATGATGCAACTAAATTGAAGACAATTACTTTAAACGATTGTCACAGATGGTTTACAGGACCCTCCTTTTTAACCAAAGATCCAAATTTTTGGCCCTCAGAACCGTCTTCAGAACCACCGCTGATCTTGGAAGAGCTAAAATGCCCTCCAGAATTAGTAACTTTTATTCGCGATACAAACGCTCTTCTAATTCCGGTTTCAGCAAATGCTAAAAACATAAGCAAATGGACAATTCTAATTAGAGCCACAGCACGTGCGCACCGCTGTTTTCGAAAAATTTTAGACAAAATTCGAAATTCAAATTCCCCTTCTACTAATGATTCTATTCCAGAATTGACAGTAGATGATTTAAAAGCCGCTGAAAGGCATGTTTTAATGAAAGCCCAACTTGAGTGTTTCAAAGAAGAGCTGGACTGCCTCACCAACACCCGTCCTCTTTCTAAGGAAAGCCGCCTTATACAACTAAACCCAATCTTAGGACAGGATGGTTTACTCCGACTCGGTAGTCGCATCGCATCAGCACGAGGAATAAATGACAGTGGGAAGTCACCTGTGATTCTAGATGGACATCACTTATCTGTCAAACTTCTTGTACACTACTACCACGAGAAAGCCGGGCATGCTCACAATGAAATGGTTTTTAATGAACTTCGTCAACGATATTGGATTTTGAAAGCAAGAAACACAATCAGATTTATTACAGCTAATTGCCAAACTTGCCGCGTTCAAAAAAGTCGTATTTTTATTCCACCAGTTGGAGACCTGCCTGAGGTTCGACTAGACTATAATAAAAGACCATTTACCAATGTAGGATTAGATTATTTTGGTCCGCTTCTTGTAACAATAGGTCGAAGACACGAAAAACGTTATATAGCACTCTTTACGTGCCTAACTTGCCGAGCTGTTCATCTTGAAATAGTAGCAAGCCTTTCCGCAGCTTCAGCTATCATGGCACTGCGCCGTTTTATCGCACGAAGATCAACACCATCAAAAATTTATTCCGATAACGGTATGGCATTTGTTGCAGCAAATAGAATACTTAAAGAATTTTATGACTCAAGTGTCAGTGATTATGCCACGAATCAAGGTATAGAGTGGCACTTCATCCCGCCAGCAGCATCATTCATGGGAGGTTGCTGGGAGCAACTAGTTCGAACGGTAAAGAACACCTTGTTTGTAACATTGAAGGAAAAGGCACCGAAGCCGGAAATTCTCGAAACCCTTATCATTGAGGCAGAAGCTTTGGTAAACTCAAGACCCTTAACTTATGTTCCAGTTAACCCTGATGATCCGGAAGCTCTAAAACCATTTATTTTGGTATTTTTCATTGGTCCTATACCTATATAACCTATCTCAACTTGTTACACAACGCAGTTAAAACTATTATATACCTAACATAATTCAACTGTAAAGAAACCACAGCAAAGTGTCCATATTATGTACCTATTGGTTGCTAGTGATAGCCATGTATGATAAACCAGGAATAATCACAACAACTTGTAAATTAGTAATCCAAAACTGTAGATCTGCTAAACCCCAATAACTTAATTTAACTTATGTATTTGAACTATACCGGATAGCTTAAGAATAAAATAACTTTTTAACATGATAATAAGAGCTGTAATTTACAAGATATTGGAAGATAATTTTCTCAAGCAAATTAAGGTTAGCTAAAACAAAATAACTGTTATTTCTCTGTATTTAATTAATAAAGTACTGTTTAGTAAAGAATCTTGGTTGCTTGAAGGAAAGTTCTTTTTATTTAAGTTGTGAAACTTTGATGGAAATAAATTGATACAAAATGGTTGTTTTAATTTATAAGAGAAACCTAGTCAAATAAAGGAGATACTTTGTCCATAAATTTAAAATTATGTTGCTTTTTCGACCCTAAGTTGGGGGCTAAAATAGTAGATGCACAAAAGAGTCTTACTTTACGTGCAAAGGAAAAGTGAAGCTTTAATTTGGATAAATTGGGTATTCAGAAATATAAAAAAACATACTCTACATCATACCGAATCATTTCCATAGAAAATATATATTATTATATACACTGAAATGAAATATAAAAACAATAAAATGTCTCAAGATATATTTCGGCCTCTAGCTGGGTCTATCTTGAGAAATTTTATTGTTTATATATTTCATTTCAGTGTATATTTCCCATATATACCTATCTTAAATAACAAATAACTTATGAGGTTTTACAGCACCTGTATATTTTTTTAATTCCATGTAAAATACGTTTCCCTTAACGACGTAGTAATGATATCTTGTCTTGTTTATAGTTAGTTTATTTAAGTCTCCTTTGAATTAAAAAAGCTTAAGCGTTAAAAAAATATATATTAATTAAATTTAGATCCACATATATAATTACTTTCTTAATTAATACATAATTTGAGCAAAATTTGCTATCATAAGATTATGTTTTTATTGCGAAATCCATCGTTTTGGAATACTCTAAATATTATTATTAGAGTGCATTACAAACTAGAAAAGATAGATTAAAATAGTCGGTAGCGCGCTTGTCTTGATAACAAGAGGTCGC
Organism: Ypsolopha scabrella; assembly: GCA_910592155.1. Lineage (NCBI taxonomy): Eukaryota > Metazoa > Arthropoda > Insecta > Lepidoptera > Ypsolophidae > Ypsolopha > Ypsolopha scabrella. The sequence continues at coordinate 6,134,253 of OU342968.1, read as the reverse complement.
AGGTTCGAATCCTGGCCCGAAGAATTTTTTCAAATCCTTGTCTTTACATTTGTTTCTAATTTATCTTTTCTAGTTTGTAATGCACTCTAATAATAATATTTATCATATCATAATCCGTTAACTTTGAAAAGGTGCCAATGAACCTTTGATTATATATAATCAACGCAATGAACATTTTTCCCTTCCCGTCAAATCTAATTTGTAAAGCAATACAGGGTGAAATATGGCCCCGAAAACTTCTTCATTTTTTATCAAGAAAGAGATGAGGGAACTTTTACACCATTTCCGTCTTTCAAACACGACAGAGACAGCATGTGCAAAACAATGATTTGCCTTTTCATTCAAACTAATTGAGATTGACTGGTACCGTACAGCCTCGTGGAAATTCGGCCTAATACCTTCTGTGAATCTGACAGTAAACTGACAGCGAGCTGGCCAGGGATATTGGATTCTGCAAGATTATCATGGTACCGACACATAGGAACTATGGTGGAAAATTTGTTTAGCTTTTGTACTTTTTTCCACTACCTATCTTATTGTTTTATAGTAACAAATACTTGAAACTACGAGAACTACAGATTCGTTGTTGCTACGCCGTAAATAGATTTCCATTTTTTTTTACGGGTACAATGAGCTTGCGTAAGTAATTTACGGGTACAATGGGCTTACGTACGTTCGGACTCCACTGAGCCTTATGAATAGCGTCAATAAGACCTAGGAAGACGTGTTCTCATTCAGAAAGTACCAAAAAGGAGCGGTGCATAATCATCAAATGCAGCGCTGTGATTGGCTGATTGGTCGCCTAACTATTGCTTAGCGAGATTTTCTCAATTCATAAACTGGCCCAAAGACTATTGGTTCAGTTTTTCATGGTATATGGCTACGTTTAGAAAGTAAGGTGCATGTTATGGTTGCTTAAATTTCCAGAGATTAATGTTGAGTACATAGTAGTACGCACGCAAAGGATGCAGACGTATAGTTCTCTTGCTCTTCAAACAATAATTTAAAACGAAGTTAAAAATGCATAGACCAGTGTGAAATTAGTTTTACTAGGAAGCTGTGAATGTGATTTATTCAACAGTGAAGTCAGTTTTGTGAACAAATATTTCGTATTATCACAATTTTGAATTTAGTGTAAAATCGGGCCGTTTGTTTACCATTTGTCATCGTCGTGATCTCGCTTAGCTGACGACCGGTCCCTCTTGTAGTGCAGTGCAACGAACTCACACACACTTAGAAACTTCCACGTGTGTATCATTCTGAGTCGAGCTCGCATATATACAGCATTTTCGCACCAACCGTTACTGGAGTAGTGGCGCAAGGGATGTGATATTCGTCTACGACACATGTAATCAGCGTTCCATTCCCGGTCAGACAATAATAATAATTTTTTTTTTTGTTCCATAATATAATGAGTACTGAGAAACAAAGCAAAAAGAACCATACTTTCTTGTGTAGTGCTGGTTGCGGCGCCAACTTAGAGACAACCCGGAATAAACTGATCTGTTCCAAATGCGGAAATGGCTGTTGTTACGACTGTGTAATTATCTTGAATAAAGATTTTACTGAAGTATCAGTGGAAGAAAAGGCGACATGGATTTGTCCCGAATGCTGTAGTTTAAGGCGACGAATCGGTGATAATTCTTCAACACCAGTAAGAACAGTCCAACTACAGAAAATAATGCAGATCGATGACGAACAGAATATTACTCATCGAAAAACAAAAGGAAAAGAAATCACTCAGGACATCCCTACAACAGAAGATTTGCGCAAAATAATTCAGGAGGAGTTTTCGAAACAGGAGGACGTATTGCTGAGAAAACTAACAAAGTTTATAGAAGATAAATTTAGGCCTATCATAAAAGAAGTTGAGGATATAAAAATCTCTTTGAACAACATCAATTCTAAATTCGAGTCTTATAAGACAGAGTTCGAAGACAATTGTGCCGAGGTTAAAGAATTAAAAAGGCAAAACGAAGATCTTCACGAAGTAGTCAAAGATATTACTACTCGTCCTAACCAAACTGAACAGCATGCTCGTTCTAATAACATCGAAATCCAGTGCGTTCCAGAATTTAACAACGAAAATCTGTACACATTAGTCACGCAACTAAGCAAAGTGATTTCCAGCAGAGTCACTGAATCTGATATACATCATTGCACCCGTATTGCCAAGGCTAATGCCTCTTCAAGCCGGCCCCGCTCAATTGTAGTGCAGTTTGCCAACTCTCGGCTTAAGGACGATTTCTTGGCTTCCTCTATGAAATAAAATCGTAGCAAACCCAAGGACAAACTTAATTCCTCACACTTGGGTATCGGAGGAGACCAAAAACCAATATACGTCGTGGAACACTTAACGCCCAGCAACAAGGCTCTTCACGCAGCTGCTAGACTTGCAAGAAAGCAACTCGGCTACAAATATGTATGGACAAAACAAGGCAAGGTTTTTATGAGATATAGTGACACATCCAGTTACGTGCTTATTAGAGACATGGACTCTTTGAAAAAGCTTGCTACCACTAAGACATTAACGTAATAATATTATTTTTTTTCTCAGTGTAAGCTGTTAGTTATAGTTAGTTTGTGTTTTTATTATATGTTATTGTTATAGACTATAATTTTATGTCCATAGGTCCTCTCAAAATTTACTATCAAAATGTTCGTGGTATAAGAACTAAGACACATGATGTTTTTACCAATGTATTATGCAATGATTTTGATGTTGTTGTTTTTACAGAGTCGTGGCTTCCGGGTAGTTTGCTTAGCTCGGAAATATTCGATGATCGATACATAGTATACAGACGTGATCGGGAAGATACAGGTTTTCATAATAATAAATTAACTGGAGGAGGTGTCCTCATTGCTATATTGAAAAAATATAACTCACGTCGTATCCCTTGCCTTGAGAGCAAGTGTGAAGATTTATGGATCAGTATCGACGTCAAGACTTGTAAAAAAGATGAAGTTATCTACATATGTGGTGTTTACCTACCGCCCCCAGTAAAGAAACACATTTTAGAACACTTTTTAGATAATGCAAATAAAGCCATGGAGACCATAGTAAATGTAGTTATCTTGGGCGACTTTAATTTAGGATGTATAGAGTGGTCTCCAACGGGTTCGCTAAATTGTAGAAATTCGTCAATGGCTAAACAAATTTTAGAATTTATTTTGCTTAATGGTCTCAATCAGCGTAATCTGATTAAGAACTTTAAAAATACAATATTGGATCTAATTTTAAGTAACGTCCCCATTCTTGATGTAACAGAATCTTACAGTCCACTAAGTTCCATCGACGACTTTCACCCTCCTTTAGAGGCATCTCTGTGTTTTAAACTTTCCGATACTTTGGCAGCAGTTCATCGAATAACTCCCAAATTTTTTAAAGCAGATTATAGGAAAGTTGCTTTCGAGTTAGATAAGATTTCTTGGAGAGCCAAGCTAGATTCCTGTGGAAGTGTTGATGAGATGGTTAAATGTTTTTACTCCATATTGCATGAAATTATCGAGAAGCACGTACCCAAACGAAGTAATTTAATAAAAAGTAAATATCCGCCTTGGTTTTCTAGGGACTTAGTTAAACTCTTAAAAAATAAATATAAAAAGAGGCAATTGGTCAAAAAATACAATAATCCATTAGATAAAGAAGAATTAAGGTCGCTGTCTAAGGCTTGTGATGACCGGGCTAGTATTTGTTATAAACAATATATCGCTGACATTGAACAAAAAATTGCAATTAACCCAAAGTATTTTTGGTCTTTTATCAAAGCAAAACGAAAAAAATCTAGTAACTACCCTTCTACAATGACTAATGGCCATAAAATCGCTAAAACCGGTGAAACCATATGTGACCTTTTTGCGTCACATTTTGCGTCGGTTTACGAAACAGAGTGTCAAGCCCCGAACACTCCTACACAGCATTATTTGACAAGCAATATGTTGACTAGCATTAATTTGACGGAAGTATCCATATTGAAAGGCTTAAAAAGACTTGACATCTATAAGGGATCAGGACCTGATGGCATTCCACCTGTTTTCCTGGTTAACTGTGCAAAATCTCTTGTGTTGCCTCTGTATATAATTTTTAACAAATCCTTGCAAGCGGGAGTCTTTCCCGAGCTGTGGAAGCTATCTCGAGTCGTACCTATCCTAAAGTCCGGCGATGATGGCGTTGTCTTAAACTATCGGCCTATATCGGTCTTGTCAACCTTCGGTAAACTTTTTGAAGCCTTGCTTTGCCCATTTTTAAGCAATCACTTCAAACCGCAATTGACTGACCATCAGCACGGTTTTATGCAGAATCGGTCTACAAATACCAATTTGTTGTCATATTTACAGGAACTGGTCATAGCTGTAGACAATCATCAACAAGTTGACGTTATATACACAGATTTCAGCAAGGCTTTTGATAAGGTGAACCATTCGATCCTTATTGTAAAGCTTAAATCTTACGGTATTACTGGCGCCTTGCTTAATTGGCTCACATCATACTTGAAGGGTCGTAGTTCTAATGTGGTCGTTAATGGCTACCAATCTCACGCTTTTCCGGTAACTTCAGGTGTTCCTCAAGGCTCGCACTTGGGACCTCTGTTATACAACATCTTTATTAATGACATAGTTAACTGCTTCCAGCATTCCAAGGCTTTCCTCTTTGCCGATGATCTCAAAATGACAAAAACTATCACTTCATTGTATGATTCAGAGCTTCTTCAAGAGGATATAAATAGAGTTGCTTATTGGTGTGTAAAAAACAAGATGACACTCAACCTAAAAAAATGTTCTTCCATATCTTTTACACGGAACCATAGCATTATTGGTAATCCTTATAACATTGACAATACCACACTTCAAAATATGAAAAGCATTAGAGACTTGGGTGTAATTTTTGACTCAAAACTTCAGTTCATAGAACACATGGATAACATTATAAATAAGGGGTCAAGAATGTTAGGATTTGTAATACGCAACGCCAAAATTTTCCACAACCCAGCCACAAAAATACTCCTGTTTAACTCCTTGGTAAGGAGTAATTTGGAGTATTGCAGCGTGGTTTGGACCCCCCACTATCAAAAACACATACTCCGTATCGAACGTCTACAGAAAAGGTTCTTGTGGCACTTATCTTACTCTTGTGGAATGGCTAAAAAGCTTCCATCATATGTGGATAGATTAAAGCATTTCCGAGTGCACTCCCTGTCAGATCGTAGAACTTTGCTTGACTTGGAGTTTCTTCGGAAGCTTGCAATTGGTGAAATTGATTGTCCCCAGCTATTATCGAAATTGCAATTTAACATACCAATAAGACTTCCCAGGAGTGCTCGCAGAGCTATGGTTCTGAGACCAGCGCCATCCAAGACTAATTTGGGCCAACATTACTCTCCGTTGAATAGGCTATCAGCTCTACTCAATAAACACTCACAGCATCTTGACTTGTTTAATGGTAATAAACATCATTTTAAAAAATCTATTTTGTCGAACATTTTTAAATCAGCCTATGAATAGCATCATAACTTCTTTCGCTTTGTTATTTTTTTTTGTTAGGATTTTCTTTTATAATTGTATATATAATTAGCCTATTAATATCTTTATTTTTTTTTTGTTTTACTATATTTTATTACATAATCTCTGGCATAATAATTGTGTTTAAATATTTCATGTGTAAAATTTGTATTGAATTGTTTTAATATGTAATCATGATAATTTTGTAATTTAATAATGTATAATCTGCATCCATTTTGCATGCTGTGTCCGCCTATAATTGTCTAGACCAGGGTTTCTTAAACTAGGGTCCATGGACCCCTTAGGGGTCCGTGGCATGAGTGCCAGGGGTCCACAGCCACTCAGTTCACTCTTAACATATTTACTATACTGAGTCAAAACAACGGCATCCTTTTCATTAACTTAGTTATGATACAATTTAATTAAGTATTCATGTAAATTAAACAATACAATTTTTAATGCTGAGTAACATGACACTGATTTTTCATTTTCATTTTAAATCAAAGTGATTTTTAATATAAGCTTTATTTTATTTTCCCAAAATTTTCGTCGACAGGGGTTCGTGGAATCTTTGAAATTCTGAAAGTGGTCCGTGACTACAAAAAGTTTAAGAACCACTGGTCTAGACATATACCCTACAACTTATAACTCGCTAAACAATGTATGTATTTATGTACTAGATGTTGGTGGTCCAAATAAATAAATAAATAAATAAATAAACATCAATCTTTCAAAAATTCTTTTTATTTTTTTGACAAACTTAAAAATGAATAATTAAATAAGCATACTTTCGTGTGTTCAATAGAAATAATAAGTAAACTTATAGGTATGTAGTTGGAAAAACAAAATATAGTTAAATGGCGGATTTCTTCCAGACTACCTTAGTCTTAGAGCAGGATACACAAAAGAAAATATATGGAAAAAAAAATTTAAAAAAAACATCGTCAGGACACGAATCCCTAAGGGGGTGTCAGAAGTGTTTCCGAACAAGAACTTCAACATGCGTTCTGAAGAACGCCACTATGTCCTCCATCCTTCTCATCCAGCCGCCACCCGCAACCTCCTTCAGGTCGTCGGTCCAACAGGCATAATTTTGCCTACGCTACGCTTTGGTGTACGTGGTCTTCCGTGGTTACTCGCAGTTAAAGATCGTTGGCGTAGGGAACAGCCTTAAAACATGTGTGCAACACTAAATACTCCACCTTTACATGACTTATTCTGTGTTGACTGAGAATATGAGTATACAGTAATTATTTACCACAATCATTACCAGCAGGCGTCACAAACGCCATAATTGTCCGCTTTTTAATGAGACCTGCGGTGTTGGTTACAAATTTGTGTTCACATATCAAATTTTATTTTTGAATCTTATCCCTGTAACGTAAGAACTAGATTTAATTGTATCGAATACACAAATATGATTGTCCGTTCATACAGAAATGGTTACGCACATCTGATTAATGGCTTGTCTGTTCTATTGTCCAATTAATGAGTCGGCATTGTCAGCGAAAATCTCGAAATGTACCATTGTGAAATGTTCCGTTTCACTTTTATGACCATGTTGTCAAGACAGCAGTTAGCTCAGAGCTTAAGGGGGGGTTATCCCATTTTGTCCTATTTCAAATTCATTTTAAGCCAATAGATAGCGATGATTAAATTTAGTAAAAAACATATGTCATATTTAACTCTTTGATCTTAATATTTCGGCCATTCGATACACGATTACTTACATTTTGCTCGATCCAATTAAATCGCAAAGATAGGTCTAATCTAAACTTTGATCTAAATATCATTTCATTTGAGCTGTATTTAAAGTTTTGGACAAAAAAAGTTATACTAAAATAAACGTCGTAAAAATGTTACATAAAACAGCCTTCATTTAAAAACAAATCCCTCTAATTCCAAAATAATAAATAAAAATACCTCGAAACCGCGAGTTTTCTGAGCGGCGCGCTCCCGCTGAGCAGGATAAACATGTGTAAAATGAAAGTGTTGGAGCAGGACAGATTTCGCTGGATAACCTCACCTTAACTCTCAATATTGAAATAAGGGTTCTTATTCTGTCTTGTTAGTTACACCAATAAGTTTCTCGGAATTGATGTGCAAAGTTTTTATATCTGTATTAATCCTTAAAAGATTAACTTTAAACCATTGCGGTATAGAAAATCAAAATGTAGTAAATTTGGACGTGAGGAGCTCTGAACCGGGATTCGAACTCGGGACCTCTCGCTTACCGGGCGATTGCTCTACCAACTAAGCTATTCAATTCTCAACAGATCCTAGGAAATTTCTTTTTTATTTACTTTATGTGCTTTCCCTTATTTCCCATAACATAATTTGTTATCTCCCTGCGATGGATAAGTCGCCAATTGTTTAAAATATATAAATTTATTTCTATCACAGTTATTTCCTAAGAAGTGAAAAACACAACAGTGCGATGAAACCGGCATTCCTAAAACAACGTGCCTAAAATACAGCATTCAGGCTCGTCCCCTAACACTTTAGATGGGACGTAATAATCGTCGCCAAATAGTGGGATCAAGTGTTGATAGTTCAGAGACAGCCTACGCTTGGAAACACCGCTGACACGGGGGGGCGGTGTGATAAGGTGTTTGGAGACATACTCGTATGTATATCTCGATGATAAGTTTCTTCTTTGGATTTTAATACGTATTAAAAATTAAAAGTGGACGAAGGCCATTTTCCATGATATACCAACACGAAATGTGCAAAACACTCGGTTTGTGCATGAAAATGCAATCGAAATGGATGTGGCAGGTGAATACTAAAATCGTGTTTTGTTAGTTTTCGACAGCAGAATACTTACAAAGTTCTTTATTATGTTTACAGAACTAAGGTTACGGTACCTCAGATTATCTAAATACTACAAAAGGAACTTAAAAATGTTCATAAAAAGTAATTTAAAGCTTATGAGTCATTATGTTATTACTTTAAATGAAAAATGTGTAAGTATCGGTTTTTCAAAATATTTTGGCTTGATTTTCAATATGTTAATGTTTTTAACTGAATCGATTCAGTCATGTTTGAGTCATGCAAAGACAAACAGGCAGACAGACATCGATACACATACATTTAGTAAAAAATTCTTCTTACATCTCACTCTTAAAAGAGAAAACTGAAAGGTCCCTTGATCATAACTTGAAATTTTATCAAAGAACATTTATTCCAAAGACCTTCTGCTATTCAATTAACGCAATTCATGGCCGCCAAACAAAAGACGCAGGCTTTTCTAATTTGGAAAGATTATTCTATGTCCACGGCACCTTGGGGGCACATTGTAGCAGAGCTTATCAAAGCGTTTCCCAAGATATATGAGCGGGTACCACCCTCTCCAAGCAATGAACTTAAATCCCTTTACACCTGAATCGGGGTTGCAAACTTAACGGTTCTTAGGGGTCTAAAAAGGTTTTAGTATGGAAAATGTTTATTTTTATTTGTTGGTTTTGTCATTTTTGCCACATTTTTGGCTTGGGCGTTATTAACTTTTTCTAAGGAAACAATACTTTTATTATTTTTTCTACTTAAAGAGACGTTGTAAATAAGATGTGTCCATTATTAACTATTTCTGAACTCATAACATGAGTGTACATAGAACACATATTTCCATCGTTTTATGCGAAATTTTTTAAAGTTTTAATTTAAGATCGTAATTTACGATGGCGGAAAAATGGAGACCTATAACGTGACAAATAAATAATTGTAGTAATCGGTCGCTAGATGTATCAACATTTTAGCTAAGTTTTTTTCCAACTAGAACCATCAGTTATTGATGAATATTTAACTTTAAATGGCTTTACTTTGGCTGTACACTTAAAAGACATAATAAAAATTAAAATTGAAGATAAAAATGTCATTTATTGTTCTTATAACATGCAAATTATCCTTATATAAAAAAAAATATACAAAAACAAAGCTTACTATAAAAAATTAAACTTACATATTAAGGATTGCCGTTGGCATCTATGCTAGTGTGGAGCACTGTACAATAGATACCAGATACAATAGATATAGATAATAGATTCAGAAATGAGCTCTGCGTATAATTTTTTCATTTCTTTTTTTTATTAAGTTTAATATTAGTGGGGCCTTGGGCAAAATGATATTAGAAAAAATTGTTGTTTGGATAATACCAAATAAAGAGGTTATTCATATAAATTATTATTTGTATGTATTAGAGACTCAGCCTCAGTAAACACCTCTTTCACAGAATATATATTGGTTGGGGAAAAAGATTCTTCGCATTTTGTATGAAAATTCAAAACATTTTTTAATAAAGTTTATTTACATTTAACTAAAGTGTGTAGGTGCCATTTTGTTCGATAACTTTCTGCCATCTTGTTGGTAGGGATATGATCCCATTGCTATAGAAATTCTGGGGCTTCTGTATATGAAAAGCCCCCCTCTCCACAGATATGGTTTAAACCTCGCGTGCTGGACCCATTTGAATATTATAAGGAGGTTAAAACCTGTCAGAAAGGGGCTTCCCATACAAAGGGGGGTTCTTATATTATACTAAATCCCTTTCTGAAGGGTAAGCGATTAAACACTCACGTTAGTGTTGAAGTCCACGTCCTTGACTGGTCGTCGAAACTGCATTCGGGTGGCCAGATTCAACCCTGGCTGATAGGAGGTCAGGGGTTCGCTCGTTGACCTTCGTCGCCCTCGGCACGTTACAGGTCTGTGTTGAACTACTGGCTCATCCAGCAGCTTTCGGGAGTTTACCTAAACACCAATATCTAACCCAGGCATGCCAATCCCCTAAGAAATAACACTTGTTAAGACGTGGAATTGCAAATCTGTTTGCATCCCACTCCACTTGTAATAATATTTCGCGAAACTTTTCACGCACGACTCGGATCGCGATTGATGCTTATCAATAGAATTATTTCACCACTTTTCCACTGTTTATTTCCTTGAAATACCTAATTACTTCAACACTGGTTGAATCCATTTTTTACACGTATCTCCCTGAGACCAAAATTGACAGTAAACCGGAAAAAAACAACTTTGACATTTCATTTTTTTACAACCCGTGTTGCCATCTCAATAAAATAGAATCTGACACATACTTGCGCGTTCCGAACGCTTTTAAACCGAACAGCTTCTGATCAAAAAACCGCGACAATTGGTTTTGGCAGTCCTCTCGTGATGTTAACCTGACACTGCCTAAAGAATTCTGAAGAGACCGAAACAAGTGGAAATCTGAAGGTGCAAGGTCAAGACTATACGGCGGATGCATTAATACGTCCCAGCCAAACTCTTTTATATTTGCTGAGTGGCTAAAGATGTGTGAGGTCTAGCGTTATCATGATGAAAAGCCACACCCCTGTTGACTAATTCCGGCCGCTTTCTCTCAACTTCTTGCTTTAATCTCATCAATTGTTCGCAGTAGAGTTCAGAATCGATGGTCCTGCCTGGCGGTAACAGCTCATAATGAATAATGGCTTTCCAATCCCAACATCCACACAGCATTACCTTGTTGCGAGATAACCCGGGTTTCGCCAGAGTCTGTGAAGCCTGACCGCTCTTGAACAAGACCCTTTTCGCACTTTCTTGTCGTACGTGATCCACTTTTCATCACCAGTTATCAGGTTTTTCAAAAATGGTTCGGTTTCATTACGTCGTCACAAAGAATCACAAATGAGCACACGGTTTATTAAGTTTCTTTCAGTGAGCTCATGAGGCACCCAAATATCGAGCTTTTTTGTGTACCCAGCTTTTTTCAAATGCGCCAAGACTGTTTTGTGGTCAATCCCCAGTTCTTCAGCTACATCGTAACTAGTAATATGCCGATCTTGCTCCACTTTTTCAAAAATGGCATCCATTTTATCCGTAACAGGGCGCCCAGAGCGAGGTGCATCTTTGAGATCAAAATTTCCGGATTGAAAACGCTTTAACCAAATTTGTGCTACTCTCACAGACACTGCACTAGGTCCATAAACATCTCGAATTTTTTTCGCGGCTTGCGTTGCATTTTTAGCTTTTTTGTAGTAAAATTTTAAAATGTATCAATTTTCTTCATCCGATTCACTCATCTTAAGAGTAAGAAAACCAAATGAAAATCACACATTTTTCCTAATTTGAATTTGGAATTATCTTTTTTAAAATTTAAACTTTTTAATAATACTAAAACCAGCCAGATACAAATGGTATAGCCAAAGAGATTTTATTATAAGTTCATACATACTATTTGCGAAAAGAGTTTTTCCCCGATGATTCAGTACGTATACTTCAAGGAAACGCTCTGAATCGATTCACATACCGAGACGCGTGCTTTTATACGCGCCGCCGTCTCGGGTATTGTCGCGGAACGTTAGCGTCGGATGGCGCTACATTGTGTCATAATCATAACATAAGGTTGCTTTTAGATTTCATCCGATGCCAGCCCTAACGCCCCGGTCGGGCGTAGGTAATTATTCCGAGAATAACGTGGAGTTTCCCTACTGTTTATGTATCTGTTACGGGTAATACTAGAAGATAGGGTAAACCTACTAGGTTTACCCGGATAATGTGATACAAACCTTCGGGGGCGACCAATGTTTATTTACATGTCAACCTAACATGCTCCTCCTCGCTTCGCTCGTTGTCACACCCATTTTTGAGTTTTTTCGGACTTTACCCGACTTCAGGCTTTACCCGTAACACATCTACTGTGCCTCTGTGGTCTAATAGTTTGGGTATTCGATTACTAATCTGGAGGTCACGGGTTCAAATCCCCTAGGACACATTTGTGTTAGGTCTGCGTGCTTCGGAAGGCACGTAAAGCGGTTTAATTTAAAACCCTTATTGAGTTGAAAAAAGTCAGACGAGTTGAACGTTTAAAAGTTATAACTGTGGAACACTGCAACTGTAGAAAGAAGAAATGAAACTTGAAATCTTTGTGAAATGCAATAACACTTGAGAGTCGTATCTGTGGCCTTGTGTTTGACTGTACACTTGCGACTAAACTTTTTCAATTTAGACTTGTACGTGCAATGTATATATGCGCTGTACGAGCCAGAAGATAATGTACACATCGTTGAATCGATAGGATAAAGGAGCACGCTGTAGTTGTCAACTTTAGGAGCACAATCCGTGTCTGGTCTGCGTGCTTGAAAAGGGACCCACAAACAGACGGATAAACTCCGCACTGGAAGAATGGACGTGACAATTAAGGTGACAATTACTGCTGGTGACCCCGGGTGCGTGCATCTCACTCGCACGACTTGTCCCGTACTGATCTCTCCGTCTCTCGACGGGGAATCAAGTCGCGAACGCACTAAAACATACCTAAATAATTAATTACAATTACCGAAACTAGTTCAAAAAATATATTTTCTAAAAAACTAGTTAATAGCTTTTCATTGTTAGTAAATTGTATTTTAATAATAAACACAAAGAAATATTTAGTTAAATGTGCTATATTTGGAACCCTCAGTGGAATCGTCATCAGGCGAATAGAAGAAATAACTATATAATTCGGCTCGTTTTTTAAACTGACACTTGTGTTTTTAATAACCTTTTTATGTGCCAGTTTCAAAAACTACTATTGTGCAACCCTTGACATAAGTAAGAGCCATTACGACACGAGTGCTTGTTTACGAAATGAAGCAAAACTGAGTATCTTAATAAGCTGCACCAGTGTCGTAATAGCTAACTATCTAGTTATATCACTGTTGAACACAATACTTTATCAAATACCATCTTTTCAACAAACCATTGCATGAAAATTTGGAAAAAAAATGCGCGTTTCGTTTTTTATAATTTAATCTTTAGGCAAGGTAACACGGAAAAACCGAAATATTTTTAGTGTAGAAGAATATTTTATTGAATTTGACAGCGTGGACACAAAAGGTTTGAATAAAGAATAACATTTATTGACATTCCTTTTCCTCTTTTGGGTTCCTAAAGCTCATCAACTTTAAGTCCAACTTGCCTCATAAGCTCGTCAGTCTATCAAAGTCAATCATTATTTTTCTCTACAGTAAAAACGTAGGTAAAATTTCCTTGTTTTAACGGTCTACTCTCCGGATTTGCAATATTTTGTAACAAAATCACAAGAAATAATGATACGCCCAAAAACAACTTTTAGCTACGAGCAATGTTTTGTAAACATTACCAATCCGGAGAATAGACCCTCTTAGGTTCATCCTAATTTTTGGTAATTTTCGAACAAATCCTCATAGAAGGTGTTATGTGGGAGTATTTGAGGCAGCATTTCAGTGATTACTTTTTGCCTTGCACAATTATTAATATTAGTCGCTAATTAGTCCCATGTGTAAGGGGTATAAATCAGCCAGTGTTCGTCAACTGCTGGACATAAGCCTCTTCTAGATTTTGTCACTCTTGGCGATCCCTGCTAGTCTAGCATAGCAAACCATATCGAGCTCGATAGCGCTTGATACAGTGCTCTGTCCCACTCTGTTGATCTACTTAAAGAGGGACAGACAGTCTATATCGAGCTGTCAGAGCTCGATATGGTCTACTATGCTAGGTACCCTGGTGTAATAATAAATCGACCCAATCACAGCACAGAAACTGGTTATTTCCATAATAGCAAACAATATGTAGGTACATTAAAAACCGTTTTTGATGTTGTTATTTTGATAGGACTCGTTGTTCATTTATTCAATTTTGTTTACACGCGAATTCATACAATATTTAATGCACGAAGGTACAACCGCTAAAATTATGATATTATTAATGAATGTACTTAATCGTAGCTAAGCTGTTGTTTGTTCCTGTCTCCCGCTTATATGTTCATTAAAATTTAATTATTTACACATTAAACAAGAGCAAGGGATAGAACCCCATGTTTATATAACCCAGTTTGAAGGAACCGTATTAGCATTCCGTAGATAAGACGACGACGCAACGACGACGGCGTGGTGGCAGAGAAAACATTAATGTTGTTCAAAACAACATATGGGTCTTAAAGTCGGTACTATAAGAGTTGAAATTGCGTGAAAATGTGTGAGTGTCTGTACGTAAGTGGCAAGTCAAACAGGTTGAAGGATGGATTGGTGCGGAAAACTAGAAATTGTGTAGGAATGTGGGAAGAAGGAAAAGAAAAATGTCTGTATGTTTACTTGGGTACGTTATTTATTTCTAAAGTTGTAAGTAAAAAAAAACATGCACTGCAAACCTATTGTCATAACATTATATCCCCAAAGGGATGTTAGAGAGTATCCGGATATGAACTGTCACTGAGCAATTAACACACGTACAACCACTCTTCACCGACAATTCGTCTTCGCCTTTTAACCTACTTCAGGCACAAATACTTGTTTTTTGGGCCATGCCCTTAGGCATGCCTTAGCATGAAAAGATCAGGGCTTAGATGATAGATGATAACTGGCTGGATGAAGTGACCTTGCGCGTGGTGGCATTTCTTTGTGAAAATGTTGTAACAAAACAAATTAATTGAATCGGTCGTGATTTTCCGAGTTTAATTATCAAATAAGATGGTCCAGTAAATGTTTCTTCGTGCGAACATGATCACCGGAGATAGGATATTCGGATCGATATACATGTACAGTGGAGCCCGCATCAAGCTATACACATTAAGTATACGCTGACCTCTCATTGTACGGGAAGCCTATACAATGAGAGATCAGCCTATACTGAAAGAGTTTATGAGAGATGTGTGCTCCACTGTACCTAAAGTTGAAAAAATGCCAGCAAAAGTTTGCAACTTTGGAGTCGGCTTCTTAAAATATTATTTATTTAGATAGTCAGAGTTCCGAAAATTACGGAATTGCTTAAAACGTTACGATGATGTACCTAATACTTAATAGATGTTACCGTAAATGTTTGTATATTTTTCAGGCATTGTATAAGATTTCTAGGAAATTCTTAAAATGACAAACAGATTTAGGTCGAACAGAGTAGAAGGTATAAGATATATAGTCTATAATTCGACCTTCTGCGTTATTTGACCTAAATTTGTTTGTCATTTTAAGAATTGCCTAGGAATTGTATACAATGCTTGAAAAATATACAGACATTTACAGTAACATATATAAAGTATTGGGTTCATCATCGTAGTGTTTTAGGCAATTCCGTAATTACCGTAGGTTTTACTATCTAAATAATTTTTTTTTATTTAATAGCTCTTTGAAGCTTTTTATTGTTTTTTTATAGTAGATGTACATAGATATATATAAAAAACAGAAAAAATCAATTCAAGATATATTCAAGATATACTTCGGGCCGGAAATATATCTTGAATTGATTTTTTCTGTGTTTTTTATATATATCTATATACGTTATCTATAACGTTTGCAACTATGGATTCGGCTTCTTAAAATATTTTTTATTTAGATAGTTTTTTATTTATAGTAGATGTATATAGATATATATAAAAAACACAGAAAAATCAATTCAAGATATATTCAAGATATATTTCGGGCCCAAAATATATATTGAATTGATTTTTTCTGTGTTTTTTATATATATCTATATACATCTACTATAAATAAAAAACTATCAAAATAAAGAATATTTTAAGAAGCCGACTCCATAGTTGCAAACGTTTTCTGGTATTTTTTCAACTTTAGGTATATGTCGATCCGAATATCCTATCCCTGATGATAACTCTTCGGTGTTAGACATAGTGGTAATTCTCAGTGAAATTGAGGTTATTTGAAGTGATTGTTCATCCTGTATTTCGTCTGAGAAAGCCAGCTCGGGTTAGGGGGTTATGCTTAGGAAGCCTGATATCTCTTCGGGAGGCCTGCACGGCCTGTCAACCGCCGAGGCCCGTCGGATCAGACACTGCCAGTGGACCACGTGCAAGTGGTGAGGTTACTGCATCATTTTGCGACTCCGGGGTGAGCCTTCTTCATATTCTAGTTATTTAAGTTACTTGAATGAGGTCATCCAATTACATACAGACACCTTTTCATTATCTCATGGTCGGAAGATATCATACATTTTTTGCTAGCATCAGAGCTTATAATTGCGTTCACGTTAGATTTTTTATGGAATCTGATAACAGCCTAATCCCTTGATGACAGTAGCAGGACTTTTCAGATTCCATACAGGTTCTTACAGGTTTGTCCCACAGTGTTTTCCTTGACCGTTCAGGAAGAAAATCTGATTGGTCATGCTCTAATGGGATGTCCTAGGTACTGCTTTTGTAATATACTTGTGAGTACATTATAAATGTGTTTCGTTATCAGCCACATATCTACGAGTATGTATTATTAAATCTGCTGGATCATGTAAGAACGTAATAACTTTGGTTAATGACGTTAAAATAAGAGATTGAAGTTTCCGTTTTGGAGGTATAACAGTTATAAAATGAAATGAAAGTCACAGACTACTTGGCACATCCGCGTTCCACAAAATCAAGAAAAACTTACGACCAATTTTACAAAGATGTTAAGGAATAAAACATGTAGGTAACTATTTGATGAGCTTAGATAAAGCCGTGCACATAAAACTGCACATAACTAGGAGTTAAAACATTCGTGTGGTATTAAGAAACTCGTTTACGCCTCGCTTTTTAATTCACATCCAGGTTTCAACACCCTCTATAGGTACCAGTTTCATAAACTATTGCATTAGATGACCCTTTCAATAATAAATAAACCTTAAAAAATCTATCGATGAAATATCGGCAACCAATACATATTTGACCAATTATATTGACATACAATGGCCAAAGCCAAAAGTTCCCGAAATAGAGATCTTGTAAGATTAGATTGATGGATGTTGAAGAAGCGAAAGAGGTGTGTCAGGATTGTAGCAGGTGGAAATCTGTTGTCTCTGCACCACTCTCTGGGAATCAAGCTAGAGAATATGTACCTATATGTAGAATATTGCTGTCTGACTCCCTATTAGAAACAAGATTCCCTAAAAATGTATACCTAGAATAAAATCGTCTGTAGGGTTTTAGAGAGTACAAGGAAACCCTAGATCTGTAGAAGTATAAAAACCAGGCACCAGGTTGCGTTCACCCTTTACGCAATACGGTTACAAGAAAGGTACGGAACCCAAAGAAAAAGGTAAGTAAATAATAACAATATACTCGTATATACATATAAGTATAGCCATTGTAACATCAAGGCGACAAAAAACAATGTGTTAAAATGGTAGCGCATGACAAATGGTTTGGCACTCTCTGAATACGGAACCCTGACATGTATTATTTAAATTTATACACTAGCTCGATTAAGTTAATGTTACATAGGTAACACTAAAAGTTTCCGGAACTGGCCACTTACATAAACAATATTTAAAAATTTATTGCAACATTTGAAAATAGAACTCTTTGGCTGTAGAATGCAGTTTGTTTCATCTGACTGTCTTTTGTTTTTACGTTGTGGCGCCATTTAAAAAATTGTGTGTCTGCATCAACATGGATTTAACTCGGGAAAATTTTCGTAGTATGATTTTCTACGATTTTAAGTGTAATTTGACAGCTCAACAGAGCATCGCTCGGCTTGAAACAGCTTTTGGCAATGAAGCACCATGCAAGACGACTGTTTATAGCTGGTTTGCAGAATTCAAGCGTGGTCGTATCAATCTCAGTGACGAATCTCGCGATGGTCGGCCGTCCACCGCTGTGACCAACAAAAACATCAATGCTGTGCGCCGTATGATTGAAACAGACAGGCATGTGACCTACCATGAAATTCGCGCATCCTAAGAAATAGGCATGAGTCAAATACAATCAATCCTACACAAACATTTGGGTGTGAGAAAGCTGTGCTCGCGGTGGATCCCACACAACTTGACCGAGGCTCAAAAAACGGACCGCGTCACTTGGTGCAGTGCCATGCTTACCAGATTCAACGAAGGTGCGTCAAATTTGGTGTGGGACATAGTAACAGGTGACGAAACATGGATTTATTGCTACGATCCCAAAACAAAGCAGCAATCGAGCGTATGGGTCTTTCAAGATGAGCCGAAACCAACCAAAGTGGCGCGCGTGAAAAGTGCATCTAAGCGGATGATTGCTTCTTTTTTTAATAAAACTGGACACGTGGCTACTGTTGCTTTAGAGAATCGTCGTACCGTGAATAGTGACTGGTACACGACCATTTGTTTGCCGGAAGTTATTGACGAACTCCGTAAAAATAACCGTAAACGCCGTATCATCCTGCACCACGACAATGCTAGTTCTCACACGGCCAGACAGACAAACGACTTTTTGAAGACGAAAAATGTAGAACTCATGAGTCATCCTGCATACAGTCCCGACCTGGCACCTTGTGACTTTTTTCTGTTCCCAAAATTAAGAACCAATTACGCGGTCAACGATTTTCATCACCAGAAGAGGCTGTCGAGGAGTATGGAAAACACGTTTCAGAGGTCACCACAGGGGAGTGGCACAAAAGTTTTCAAAACTGGTTTGATCGAATGAAAAAGTGCATAGACGCCAAGGGAGATTATTTTGAAAAACAATAAATTAATTTTGTACCTTTAATAGTATTTTTTCATATTCATTCCGGAAACTTATAGTGCGTCCCACGTACATACAACCTTACCAAATTTTAAACTTGTATGTATGTATTACCGTTGTTATGATAAATCTGAAACAAATAACGTAAAAATAAATATACCATATTTCAAGGAGCTAGCTGCGCGGCTGGTCGACGTCTGTGGGGACCCGAGGGCTGGCGCGTATTTTGGCCAGAGAATTAGTCTGGCCATACAAAGAGAAAACGCAGCCAGCCTTCTAGGTACCCTTCCACATGACGACGGCGATCTGGCTAATATTTTTTATTTAGTTTAATTTTAATGAAATTATATTTTTAGGTAGCAATTTTCTTTTTATTTTAAGTTATTTAGTTCTAGTTTTTAAATAGTTTTTAGTAGTTATGTTACTAGTTTAATTTTATTTTTATTATAAATGTTTGCATGTGCAGTATTTTAAATAGTGTTTCGTAATATTGGGTATTCTGTGAAAATATCAACCTATTACAGGTGGTTGAATTGACGGACAGACAGGGTAGGCTAAACGAATCCTGTTTGGCGCCTTTAGGTTCGGAACCCTAAACATTTAACTCTTCTGTCTGTTTGTCAGTCGGTCTGTTATTCATTTGTTTGTCTGCCGGTATTCTCGTGATTGGAGTAATAAACTACTAAAGTTATTTGTATAGGGTTTTCACTGTTTTATAACTTAGTAGCCCTAGGAGTAAGTAAAGATTTTAATTATTATCGGGGGGGTCTAAGGCACGCACCGTCAATACAGTGTCTTTCCATCATGCTTGCTGTCTCACACATTGACAAACGCGGTATACGAGAGCGCACATCCTATGATAGATAACCGCTGAACTCTTACGCGTGCTAGCTACACATTGACACCTATTCTCGTGTAGCAAATATTATATTTAGAGCTGCCATAACCGAAAACTTTTCATTGCAAAATAGGCTTTAGCGCAGATGGATAAAAGTTAAATGAGCTTGTATTGTTTTAGGTTTTTCAACTCTAAATTTAAGGTTTGCTGCACGAGAATAGGTCACAGAGAACACTTAATTTAACACTTAACACAATAACGCTTAACGGACACACCATAAAGAAGTTATGCCTTGAACTAGGTTTTAAAAGAAACTTTTCCTGGGCAAGTATTAATAGTTGCAAGCAAAAACCTGTCCTGTATAAACGACAATAATTGCGAAAATGTTTGCCAATTTTTAGTCACTTTTAATTTTTTTCTACTTTCATAGCCGTTTAATAAGGCTTCTCGGATTTCTTTACCATTCTTTGGTTTTTATTTGAGAGTACAGATATTATTTTCGTTTTTCCAGGAAGTATTGCTTAGATTCTTTGGGAATATTTTTCATCACGTATTTATTCAAAATACGGTATGACTCAAACTGAGTTTAAACAGTAAACAACACTACATTTAAATATCAATAAACATATATTTATTTCTCATTTAGTCAATTATAATATTGTGATTTATTATGACAGTGTCTTTTAAATTATTCTTTTGAGGAGGCAGTTGAATAAGTCAAAAGAGCTGTGACAGAGGACTTCCGGAAATTGGTAGCTGAAATGATACTTGTACTTCCGGTACAACAATCACCGAGGAGCTTGATTTTTTATATCAAAGGATATTATAATGATGCCTTCCTTCTCTTTCCCAAGTGGTTGTTATAGAAACAGACCCGGTTCTACTCCCAAAAGATTCGGTCAATCGTTTATTGTTCAAGTATACGTTTATCTCTGACACACGCATCAACAGAGATACGGATGGATATATGAACGAACGAATAGATCGGGTTTTTTACTTCGGAGTAGCCCCCCAGATTTTCGAGGAATATTTAGAAAAAGTACATAAAATAAAAAAACTGGTCAAGTGCGAGACTCGCATACCTAGGGTTCCGTAATTCAACAGTTTTGGGAACAGTCAGGAAGAAGGTATTTAAAATCTTGCCCATAACTGTTTATGATAACTAAAAAAAGAATTGATTGTACCACAAAAGAGAGACCCAAATATTTTTATACCGTACTCGAAATAAAACTCGTGGATGAAAAATTTCATTTCGTCATTTTGTTATCGTGAATTCCTCACTCGCTATATTTTTCTTGTAATCTTTACGTAATTCCAAATTACCATGCTTTTTTTCATATATTTCGGTCCACCAGTTTCGGAAATAATGGAGGGGACATGCATTTTTTGTGGTTTTTCAAAGATTTCTCGATATCTGTGCCAGTAAATATAGCAAAAATATAAATTTTTATAATCAGCTCTATAATGTCTACAATTTGATACCCATATTCTGTTTTTATAAAATATTTATTTTATTTATTTTAAACATTTTTTATTTCTCATTTGTTATTAACTTTTTTTTAATTGCTATAGTTTTCCTGTAGTTGGTCAGTTATGACCTATAACAGTATTTTTTTTCATATTTTTCGGTCCACCGTTTGTTGATTTCTCGAAATTGGTGCCAGTAAATATAGTTAAAGTATATATTTTTACAATCAGCTCTTTAATATATACAATTTGATACCCATATTGTATTTTTAAGAATTTATTTTTATCACTTTTGTATTGGAAATCTTTTGAACAATTCTTGATCTTTAACGGTGCTAAAATTATGATAGGCGGGGCAAGTAAGCTCATATTTTACAAAAGAGTGGCATTAAGTCACTGCTCGAACTTAAAAGTTTTTAAATGTGATAGATGACTAATAAATTACCTCTATGGTAACTTCCAATAGAACCCTCCCTTAGGCAAGGGATGGAAAGGGGTGAATGCTATTATTGTTTATAACTTCGAGAGAAAATTATCTGTAGTCGGTGCAATTTGATATACGAATTAGAGTACCCTGATCTACGTTTGCCAAAAGTGCAGTTTGGGATACAAATTACGGAACTACTATTTTTACTTTTTTTGCAAATGTGCGATTGTGACTCGGGGGAAATGACTGTAGTTTGCGCGAATTGGCAATATGATTAAGAAATAGTCTTCATTCATTGCCCGATTCGCAACATTAGCCGGGTCATACGGAAAAGGTATTTTTATATTTATCTGACATTCTACTTCGGGGGAAATGTCTGCAGTTTTAGAACTTATCTCAAAGTTAGCCTTTTGGCAAGTACCTCATTCGCCGGTTATAAAATATGGGCATTTTCACACGGAACATACTTAATTTTACAAAATGGTTGTACGAGTAGGTATATACGTAGGTATATCGTACAACCACAGACTAATAAACAGATAGAAGTGGCAAGCGGGCTAAATTACATAGACTTAAATAACAATAGAAGTGGTCAGCGTAATTAAGTATTTTATTAGTTAGTAATTCAGACTGGAGATAAAATGCTACATTTTCATTTTTTTTTATTTTAGGGGGGGGGGATTGGCGTTTTCCCAAACCCTGTTTTGTATAGGATTCTTGTATGGGATTGAGCTGGCGAATTTTGGCTTTTTGGTAGTATTAATGGATTTTTTTTTTATTCGTATGGGGAAAATTCATACAGGGTATTCGGTCGTTTTTTTATGACCCCCCCCCATTACTACTGGGTATGATTTTTTGCCTTTTTGGTAGTATTGATGGTTTTTTGTTTTATTCGTATGGGGAAAATTCATACCGAGTGTTCGGTTTTGTAGGTTTTTTAGTACTATCAATATAAGTTGACGTATTTCTATGGGAATAAATTCATACTGTATATTCAATCGTTTTTAAAATTTCATACTGTATATTCGATCGTTTTTAAAAATTCATACTGTATATTCGATCGTGTTTAAAAATTCATACCGTATATTCGGTCGTTTTTCGTAACCCCCCCCCCGCATTTTTAGTACTATCAATATAAGTTGACGTATTTCTATGGGAATAAATTCATACTGTATATTCGGTCGTTTTTAAAAATTCATACCGTATTTTCGGTCGTTTTTCGTAACCCCCCCCGCATTTTTAGTAGTTTCAATAAAAGTTGACATACTTGTATGGGAATAAATTCATACTGTATGTTCGGTCGTGTTTCGTAACCCCGCCCGCATTTTTAGTAGTTTCAATATAAGTTGACGTATTTGTATGGGAAATAATTCATACTGTATATTCGGTCGTTTTTCGTAACCCCCCCCTGTATTTTTAGTAGTTTCAATATAAGTTGACGTATTTGTATGGGAAATAATTCATACTGTGTATTCGGTCGTTTTTCGTTACCCCCCCCCCGCAATTTTTGGTAGTAGCAATAGAAGTTGAAGTACTTATATGGGAATAAATTCATAGTGAATATTCGGTCGTTTTTTACGGAACCCCCCCCCCATTCTTGGTACTATCCATGAAAATTGACATATTTGTATGGGACAAAATTCATACTGTGTATTCGGTCGTTTTTCGTAACCCTCCCCCTGTATTTTTAGTACTATCAATATAAGTTGACGTATTTCTATGGGAATAAATTAATACTATATATTCGGTTGTTTTTTTCGGAACCCCCCCCCATTCTTGGTACTATCCATGAAAGTTGACATATTTGTATGGGACAATATTCATACAGTATATTCGGTCGAGTATGACATTTTCGGACCCCAAAATTTTCGGAACCCACACCAGGGTACGAAAAAAAAAAAATTTTTTTAATGTTTGAAAAAGAAAATTGTTTCGTCTATATCTCCGCGATGGTTCGTCTTGGAATCCCCAAACTTGGAACCCAGGGTTTCGAAAAAAGTTTTCTTTCATTAAAAAAAAGTATTATCTGAGGTGCGAAAAAAATTTTCTTTTGGCCATATCTCCGTAGAGGTTGGGCTTGGAACGCCCAAACTTGGACCCCCGGGGTCCAAAAAGAAATCTCTTTCTTTCCAAAGTGTCCATTCTTTTTCGGCCCATATCTCCCAAACCAATGAAGATAGACCCCTGTTCAGGGGGTCCGTTTAAAAGGGCCCGACGAGATCTACCCAAATATGCAAAAAAAAATTCGGCCAAAATCAGCCGAATCGGCCCAATCCGCGTAATTAGATTATCTCGAGAACGTTTGGAGCTACAGCTACGAGGTTTTCACCATAGTAAATGGCATCAAAACGGCCACTACTTGGCAAAAAAATTTTGACATTTGACACTTTTGACATTTTTTGACATTCTTTTTTTTAAATTGCTATAACTTCGGAACGGATGGTGGTAGCGCTTCCGGGTTTGAACTCGAATGATGGGTATCACGGGTTCTTTCCGACCGATGACAAATTTTGACATTTGACAACTGTCGAAAATTTGTCAATCACGTTTATTCAACAGATTGCCTTGAAACTCAGTTTCTACACTTTTTTAAGGACACTTTTTGTGTTATAATAAGTGAGGCCAAAAGCCGAGCTAGTTTCACTCTAACTCAGCCGCAAAGGAATTGTAAAAGTTGATGGACTCGTCGTGCGTTGCGTCGGCTAAGTCAGGCCTCTGGAAGCGCGCGCTCATCCTGGCAACCTCGCGCATGCTCCCTCCGGACTCGTCCTGCGGCCGAGTTAGAGTGAAACCGGCTCGGCCTTCGGCCTCGCTTATAGGAACACAAGAAGCGACCTTAAAAATGTGTAGAAACTGAGTTTTAAGGCAATCTGTTGAATAAACGTGATTGACATATTTTTGACAGCTTTCAAATGTCAAAATTTGCTATCGTTCGGAAAGAGCCCATGATGCCCGTCATTCGAGCCAAAACCTGGAAGCGCTACCACCAGCCGTTCCAAAGTTGTAGTAATTTAAAAAAAATGACAAAAAAATGACAAAAAATGTCAAAATGTCTTATCTTTTTTGTCATCAAGTAGCCATTTTCGAGCCGTTTACTATTGTGAAAACCCGGTAGCTCTAGCTCTAACTGTTCCCGAGATATAACCATGGTACCCTAAGGGACCCAAAAGGTACCCAATTTTTTTTTTGCATTTTCTGGTAGTTCTCGTCGAGACCTTTTAAAAAAACCCCAGGAACAGGGGCCTAGCTTCAACCGCTTAGGAGATATGAGGCAAAAAAGATTTGACACTTGTAAAAGAAGAACATTTTTTTTGACCCCTGGGATTCAAGTTGGGGGTTCCAAGACCAACCGTCGTAGAGATATGGCCAAAACAAATTTTTTTCGCGCCTCAGATATTTTTTTTTTAAATGTAAAACAAATTTTTTCGGAACCCCGGGGTCCAATTCTAGGGAGTCCGAAACCAACCGTCGCGGAGATATGGCCAAAACAAAAAGGTTTCATTAAAAAAATATATTTTTGGTTTCCGGGGGTGGTTTCCGAAAATTTTGGGGTCCAAAGAACTTTTACTCGACCAACTATCCAGTAGGAATTTTTTCCCATACAAATATCTCAACGGGAACGGCAATTGGAGGAAATGTCAAAAATGTTTCCCTGGATACTACTAAAGATGTCAAAGTCAAACTTTTTTCCATGGATACACTTCATAGGATTGACCTCTGGTCTCTCTGGTAAGAGAGAAAAAATGTTTTCATACAAAAATCCCATGCAAACGATGTACATGTCAAATGTCAAAAAATGTAAAATGTCACATTTTATTGGGACTCAGATAATAGTCGACTACAACCCCCCTGCATCACTTTACTGTCAACCCCCCCCCCTTCCAGCCAAACAACCATGTCAATCAGTGAGTCAGTCACCGTATTGTAGCTATAATGTATACCGGGTGTAAATAGACTGCCACCATTCAATGAAACGACATATTCTACCGACCCTACTGAACCACTTTTCCCAAGAATCATACCCCCCACCGCAACCCTTAGTTTGGGAAATAATTGAGTTTCAAACATGCATGAACCCTGACGCACCAACATACGGACGAGTTTAGAGAGAGAGAAGACCTCAAACAGCTTCAAGTTTCACGGACGACGCTCTCTCTAAACTCGCCCGTATGTCGCTGCGTTAGGGTTCACGCATTTTTGTTTGGAACTCAATTATTTCCTAAACTATGGGTGTCTGCGGATTTGATTCTTAGGAAAAGTGGTTCAGTAGGGTTAATGCCTTATGCAAAAGTGAACCAATTCTGAGATATTTTGAATTTAAGCTTTTTTCTAAAGTAAACTTTAATAAAATATATTTTAAAAACCAGCCAATATTTTTGTTTTTTTTTATTTGTTTCGCTTTGATAACATCCCAGCCAATAAACAATAACCCTAAAATGAACATTATTGACGTAAACCTAGACACGGTGCTCCAAAACTGTTGAAAAGTCTTGAAAATCGCAAAAGATTTACACAAAAAAGCTAGGTTAAAACAAAAGTGTCTGCACAATTTTCTGTGCGCATTAGCTTGAAAACATCCGCATTTTACTAGCTTTTCGAATATTAGAAACAAATCTTATGCATACAAAATGTAAGTGTATAATTCATTTTTTTATAATTTAACCGTTACTGATTTTATTTTTATTTAGAAAAATAAAATTATAAAAAAAAACATTCTCCGTTAAATATTAGAAACAAATCTTATGCATACAAAATGTAATTTAATAATAATCATTGTTTTCTAATTTAACCGTTTATGATTTTTTTCTACCTGCTCCTATTGTTTTGGCCATATTTTTATCATTCCTCTGTCAATTTAAGATTTTTGTATTTCATTCGAAAGCTAGTAAAATGCGGATGTTTTCAAGCTTATAAGCACAGAAAATTGCATAGAGACTTTTTGTTTTAACCTAGCTTTTTTGTGTAAATCTTTTGCGATTTTCAAGAGTTTTCAATTGTTTTGGAGTACAGTGTCAAGGTTTACGTCAATAATGTGCATTTTAGGCTTATTGTTTATTGGCTAGGATGTTATAAAAGCGAAACAAATAAAAAAAAACTAAAATATGGGCTGGTTTTTTTAATATATATGACGGCGCGTCGGTAATCGACATGATTTTTAGAGTCAGTAAGACAAGTATCGGAACGCACCGTCCTACTGGCTCTGACGTAACGCGGAACACTGATGCAATTCGGACCGAGACGACAACTGTCAGTGAGCGAGTGAAGGAAAACGCGAACGAGGCGGTCATTGTTTTATATCGGTTGGAATCGCGCTCGGGCACCACGTGTTCCGCAGAACGTCTGAACTAATTAGTAAAACAGTGTTCGTAGATTATTGTGTCGGTCCTATTGCTGTGATTAAACTATTGTGAAACGATTATAATCGAGTAAATTGTGTGATTGTCATTTTGGCTGTTTTAACTCCTCGCCCGATTACCCACGCCTATAATGGACGAAAAGGCAACACATGATGAACAAGGCACTATGCCTGTGCTTTCATATATTTTTAATGTTTACTTTAGAAAAAAAGCTTAATTTCAAAATATCTCAGAAATGGTTCACTTTTCGAATCAACTGCAATTGTTCCCTTCTACAACCCCTTCAAAGGATTGCATCTAATTACCAATCAGCCTGTATAATGAATAATAAATTATTATTTTAGAATAGTAATAATCACGATTTTTTATTTCTCATATTCGTGTTACGTATGACAGCGTAAGTACCTAACGTAAGGCGTTGCACTACTGTAGGGAGGAATATTGTATTACCTAGTGTGACAAAGCTCAAATCAAACCGATTTCTGTAAAAGTTCTTCAACTCACGTTTACAGATACACCCTATGTAATGTAATAAATTAATTTACTCAACTTTGGCCCGAGTTAACCAAAGGACATACCATACCTTTTGTTTAAAACAAAACACCTGCATTTGAGAGCCACTAGTAGAACACCATTTTTATTCATGATCGATACCCACTTTCTTGTTATACTCTATTCCTTCAACTACCTGATTTATGAATATAATCTACCTACTTGTATACTGACATAATAAGTGTAATAAATTATTTAACTTTTTCACGAACTATGTCAACAGTGTCATTGCCACTTAATAAAATTTCTTGGCAAATGATGCAATATACCTCAAAATCCATTGTAGATGCCCACCTAATGCACCGCTCGTAAAATATGCGCTCGGCCGCCCGGTACTCCCCGCGCGCCCTTACCTCACCCCTGCGTCGCCACGGGCATTGCTCGCCCGTAGGTAACTGAAGATTTTGAACTTCCATTAACAAAATTGTTTTTTTTATATGTGGCGAATGAAGTAAACTCAGAATCAAAGGTATAATTAAATTTGCACAATTGCGGAAGTTTCCCCCGAAGTAGTATTCTCAAAATATATATTTTGACTATGATCCGTATTTTGCCGTGCTGTGCGAAATTATCAGAATGTTTATAATGTATATAGTATTCACATGTTACTTCGCACAGATTGTAGAAGTTTCCCTGGAGTGGCAAAACAAAAAAAACGAATATATCTCTACTTCTTACTTTACAGGTCTCAATATTAAAACCCATAACGCATTTAAGACCAGTTTATATCCTACTGAAGCCTGTATCAAATATTTCTTTTACATACCAACATTACGTTATTTTGAAAATTATACCTAATGTTTAAAGTACTTCCGTAATGTACTCCTAGACAATCACTCCGTGCGAACTTTTCTAGTCATGTCATCTAACTATTCCAAAAGATATTAGAATTACGGGACTTAACTCCACTCTTAAACGGAACTCACCTCGCCTATGAGGCTGTGACAAACGGACGGACGGACGGACAACGGAGTCTCACCATAAATGTTCCTTTTGTAACTTTTAGGTACTACGGAACCGTAAAAAACTGGTCAAGTGTGAGGAATACTCGTTGTTACTAAAGGATTTATTTTCAAGGATCGTAGCAATAAATCCATGTTTCGTCACCTGTTACTATGTCCCACACCAAATTTGACGCACCTTCGTTGAATCTGGTAAGCATGGCACCGCACCAAGTGACGCGGTCCGTTTTTTGAGCCTCGGTCAAGTTGTGTGGGATCCACCGCGAGCACAGCTTTCTCACACCCAAATGTTTGTGAAGGATTGATTGTATTTGACTCATGCCTATTTCTAAGGATGCGCGAATTTCATGGTAGGTCACATGCCTGTCTGTTTCAATCATACGGCGCACAGCATCGATGTTTTTGTTGGTCACAGCGGTGGACGGCCGACCATCGCGAGATTCGTCACTGAGATTGATACGACCACGCTTGAATTCTGCAAACCAGCTATAAACAGTCGTCTTGGATGGTGCTTCATTGCCAAAAGCTGTTTCAAGCCGAGCGATGCTCTGTTGAGCTGTCAAATTACACATAAAATCGTAGAAAATCATACTACGAAAATTTTCCCGAGTTAAATCCATGTTGATGCAGACACACAATTTTTTAAATGGCGCCACAAGGTAAAAACAAAAGACAGTCAGATGAAACAAACTGCATTCTACAGCCAAAGAGTTCTATTTTCAAATGTTGCAATAAATTTTTAAATATTGTTTATGTAAGTGGCCAGTTCCGGAAACTTTTAGTGTTACCTATGTATATGTATTAACTGTTAGGTAATTTTAATTTAGTTTCAATTAAGTTTATTACTTATATTTCAATTGATCGGCGGTTGCCAGTGGCCGTGTGACAACGTCGTCGGTGAACGGCGCGTCGTCGTCCTAAGAACGACACTCGCCTTGACAATGCCGAAATTGTCTCGTCGAAACAGTTCCCATAATAGTCAACAATAATAGTAACATCAGTATTTAATAATAATTTTTAATATCAGCTCACGTGAGTTTTAATAATATTATAATTCAAATGTTGTTTGAACAAAAAATTCAATCTCATACTTAAGTGTAAAATGTGTTAAAAAATCTGCAAAATTAAGATAATTAAATATTATTTCACATAGAATTGGAAATTAATTATTTTCCGATTTATTTCCTCACTAGTGCCAAAACACCTCCTTTCGTATTAAATTTCAAAGTTGTAGATCAATGGGAAATGCCCTATAGAGAAAAAACCGGACAAGGGTGAGTCGGGCTCACCCATCGAGGGTTCCATCCTAGAAGTTTGATTTTTTCACAGCTTCAAGAAACTGTAGATTTGAGTTTGGTTTTAATTTCAACTCGATACCTTCCCGTGTTCCCGAGATAAAGGGTCTTGACAGACAGACGGACAACAAAGTGATCCTATAAGGGTTCCGTTTTTTCCTTTTGAGGTACAGAACCCTAAAAAACATAATACATTCAGTGTTGCAAGTTTTTGCGAAGAGAATGATAATATCGGTAATCTTAAAGAAGAAAGCGATGTCAACATTTCTACCTACCTAATTATGTTTTACCGAGGTTAACAGTGTGATTATGAATGCGAACCTGGGATTTTTGTTCTCACGATTTGAATTTTTAATTTTTTATTCAATGCACATATATACCTTTATCTACAAAACAAAGAGATAAATAAATTCAAGATATATTTCGGGCCATACTGGGCAGTGGCGTGCATAGAACTTTTTCTGGAAAAGCAATGAGGAAGCAAGTTTGACAATAAAAATAACATGGAAAAAATTAAGAATCAATAAAAAAAATGTATGATATCATGTACTCTAGAGTGGGCAGTGCCTACCCTGGCGTTATACAAAATTTGTGTTTTATTTATTTATATAATAATGATTTTTTAATGTGTCCCCTGAATTTTTTCACATTTTTTTACTTGTCATTACATTTCCAGCAAAAAGTCCTATGCAAGCCACTGCTACTGGGCCTACCTATGAATGAAAGTAGAGTGACGAAAGGAATTTATGCTGCACAAGTGAAAGGTAAAGCTCGACCGGGCCGCCCTAGAAGGAATAGAAGAGCCTGTATGACTAGGTTGATAGATGTAGAAGAAGCAAAAGAGGTGTGTCAGGATCGTAGCAGATGGAAATCTGTAGTCTCTGCCTACCCCTCTGGGAGACAGGCGTGTATGTACCTATTATAAATATAAAAATAGATTTCACTTTTTGTGATAAATGCCGTGTGATGAACTATTATATAACTCCTTAAAGACATGTAACACGTTTTATGAATCCGAGCAAAACGGTTTTATTTTACGTTTCTGTATAGAGAACTTTCAAAATCAACCGCCTTCCGCCTTCGAGGGCTAATGAAAATTATTTTATTGCACAACAAAGGATTCGTTTACATAAATATGTTTAGTGGCCAGGACCTCCTCCAGGACCTGTTCAATGAGACATCTGTGTTAGGGGGACCTGCTCTTCCTTAAGACCATCTACATGCTAAGTTGCGCTTATAACATAAAATATAAAATTTGTAAAAAAGTTACAAAATACAAGAGGGTGTGTAAGGGTGAATGAGGGTGTGTGTAATGTTTGTGAGTGTGATGTATCTTAATATACCTATCTAATACATTTCAAGTAGATTTTCAACCTCATTATATAGCAAAGGTTTTAACCATTCCGTTACTGCGTTTTTGCAATTAAAACTAGTCATAGGATATATATCGTTTTTCCTGTTAATTTTATTATATAGACGGCAAGACAATTTATCATATTGAGAATTACAAAAGGCTGTTTTCAAACCATCAGCATGGGCAACAATATCTTTCCTTCTTTTATTTCTTAGATTAGGATCATAGCCAAGAGATTTGTGCTTTTTAGCAATCACAAGAACAATATACAATTTTCTGAGAGATAGCAAGTTACAGAGTTTATAAAGATACACTAATCGATGATATTTCCACCATCTAGCAAGTAGCAAGCAAGCTATAAAACCGTCAATGGCATTACCTACGTAACCTTCCCATTGTCACATAGAGCAGGTGATATGTCGTCGTTGTCTTCGAGTACGCCGTCACAATCGGACAGGATTCCAATAGGTAATAATCACAGGGATACTATAAAATCGATGCTGCGCGGTTGCGATAAGCCTGCAATGGATGTGCCACTAAATTGTAGCCAGACAATGGTGCCGAATGTAGGTTAAACCGACGTAATGGTTTTTCAATAAATACTATCTGATTGTTATGCTTATAGTTTCAGGAGAGTTTTAATACTTCAATAATTATACCTTTTGGATGGTAATTTTGAAATAAATAATAAGGGAAAGATTTAACAATAAAAATGGTTCAAAGGCAATAATAATTATAAAACAAGTGACTTGATACAAACTGAAAAGCTTTTGTTTTATGACCGTTTATGTTCTTAAATTTTTCAGATTTAGAATTTTTAGAATTACTTTTTATACTTCACGTAAGTATTCGGAAACTCACTCTTTTGAATACGATGCAAAATAAACGTTATTTATTACTGTTCCGGGTTCGAATCCCGGTTCAGAGCTCCTCACATCCAGATTTACTTTTATTCTTCTTTCCTATGCCACAATGATATATTATAATGTTAATTTCTATCTCCTTTCGATAGATACATCGCCAAGTGTTTAAAATGTAGAAATTTATTTCTATGTTTCTATTATACGAGGGGTGGCTGAAAAGTAATCTACCTGACTATGAAAGAAAATACATGGATTAATAATTTATTTTTTATTTTTCAATATAGTCCCCTGCAACTGAAATGCACTTACGACATTTGTCAATAAGTGACAGCATACCATTAAAATAATAATTATTATTTTGTTCGTCAAAATAGTCATTCACAGCGTCCTTCATCTCTTCGTCTGTTGAAAATCTGCGCCCTCTCAAATTTTTCTTTAAATTTTTAAATAAGAAGTAGTCAGAGGGAGCCAGGTCTGGACTATAGGGTGGGTGGTTGATCTCTGTAAAGCCGTTTTTTGTCAGAGATGACCGCGCCTTAAAGGCCGTGTGCGCGGGTGCATTATCATGCAAAATCAAAACGCCTTTGCTAAGTTTGCCCCTCCTGTCTTCTTTTATTTTTTTGCGTAGCTGGTCAAGTAAGTTCGCATAGTATTCAGCATTCATCGTGGTGTTTTTTGGCAGGTAATCTATCATAAGAATCCCCTCAACATCCCAAAAAATGGTTGCCATTAGTTTGCCCGCTGACAACCGGACCTTAAACTTCCTTGGTGGTTTTTCCCCTTTAAATTTCCATTGCATCGATTCTTGTTTGCTTTCGGGATCCCACTGACGAATCCAAGTTTCATCACAGGTCACTATTCGCAAGATAGTTTCTTCCTCTTTATCCTTTACCAAGTCTAAAAATGACTGACAACATTCCACACGCCTTTGCTTATCAAACGGGGTCAACATTTTAGGCACCCAACGTGCGCTCACCTTGGACATTCCCAAATGTTCATGAATTATTTCATGAACTCGTTCCTTGCTAATGCCAACATCTCTAGCTATTTCCCACTGCTTAATTCGCCGATCGGCAAGGATCAGTTTCTTCACTTTTTCCACATTATCTGCGGTAACTGCAGAAATGGGCCTTCCACTACGGGGATCGTCTTCTAAGCTCACACGGCCTTGTTTAAACTGCTTTGACCAAAACTTTATTACAAATTCGGAAGGACATGAATCTCCGAACACCTTAAACATGCGCTCTCGGATCTGCGTCGGCGTATTCCCTTCTTTACCGAGGAATTTAATCACAGCGCGATACTCAAATTTATCCATTTTTAATTTTATTGCAACTTGATAAAAACGAAGACGCGACAAAAAAAAATTGAACTCGTAAAAACAAATAAGTGTCATAATTTTTAAAAAAGGAATAAACAAAGAATACGAGAATATAGTGGCCAGTAACATTTTTTAAACTTTCTTTAACAAAGGAGATTTTATATCAGCCACCCCTCGTAGTTTTTACTGTCATACAAATATATGCGGCCGTAAAAAGTGTAAACTTTAAGGGGTGAAATATCATATGGAAATCGATGCTTAACGCGCTGTCTTTTTTATGTATATAAAAAAGTGAAAATTTTGCTAGCTGCTTCCTTTTCTATTATCTGAATTTTCAATTTGTGAAATACAGCTACTCAAAATATCGATTGTGAAATTTGATGTCGCCGCCAGAATTTATATAACTTATATTTTATTTTCCTCGTAGCTGTAGTAGCTCTATGTATCTCAGGAGAAAGTTCGATCACCAACTCGAGTGTGTTAAGGGTCCATATAAGGCTTGATGCACAACTTCAAATGAGCATATCACATTGTGTAACTTGGTTAATCGGTATAGTAAAAATAATACATAGGTAACACTAAAAGTTTCCGGAACTGGCCACTTACATAAACAATATTTAAAAATTTATTACAACATTTGAAAATAGAACTCTTTGGCTGTAGAATGCAGTTTGTTTCATCTGACTGTCTTTTGTTTTTACCTTGTGGCGCCATTTAAAAAATTGTGTGTCTGCATCAACATGGATTTAACTCGGGAAAATTTTCGTAGTATGATTTTCTACGATTTTAAGTGTAATTTGACAGCTCAACAGAGCATCGCTCGGCTTGAAACAGCTTTTGGCAATGAAGCACCATGCAAGACGACTGTTTATAGCTGGTTTGCAGAATTCAAGCGTGGTCGTATCAATCTCAGTGACGAATCTCGCGATGGTCGGCCGTCCACCGCTGTGACCAACAAAAACATCGATGCTGTGTGCCGTATGATTGAAACAGACAGGCATGTGACCTACCATGAAATTCGCGCATCCTTAGAAATAGGCATGAGTCAAATACAATCAATCCTACACAAACATTTGGGTGTGAGAAAGCTGTGCTCGCGGTGGATCCCACACAACTTGACCGAGGCTCAAAAAACGGACCGCGTCACTTGGTGCAGTGCCATGCTTACCAGATTCAACGAAGGTGCGTCAAATTTGGTGTGGGACATAGTAACAGGTGACGAAACATGGATTTATTGCTACGATCCCAAAACAAAGCAGCAATCGAGCGTATGGGTCTTTCAAGATGAGCCGAAACCAACCAAAGTGGCGCGCGTGAAAAGTGCATCTAAGCGGATGATTGCTTCTTTTTTTAATAAAACTGGACACGTGGCTACTGTTGCTTTAGAGAATCGTCGTACCGTGAATAGTGACTGGTACACGACCATTTGTTTGCCGGAAGTTATTGACGAACTCCGTAAAAATAACCGTAAACGCCGTATCATCCTGCACCACGACAATGCTAGTTCTCACACGGCCAGACAGACAAACGACTTTTTGAAGACGAAAAATGTAGAACTCATGAGTCATCCTGCATACAGTCCCGACCTGGCACCTTGTGACTTTTTTCTGTTCCCAAAAATTAAGAACCAATTACGCGGTCAACGATTTTCATCACCAGAAGAGGCTGTCGAGGAGTATGAAAAACACGTTTCAGAGGTCACCACAGGGGAGTGGCACAAAAGTTTTCAAAACTGGTTTGATCGAATGAAAAAGTGCATAGACGCCAAGGGGGATTATTTTGAAAAACAATAAATTAATTTTGTACCTTTAATAGTATTTTTTCATATTCATTCCGGAAACTTATAGTGCGTCCCACGTATACACAGTAGACTATAAGGCTGATAGATTCATCTTAGAAATAACGCAAAATCTTTAAGTTCGCTCAAAAGAAAAAAAATACGACGTTACCTCTAAATTTTATGTTTTTCGAGTGTTAAAAGGGCTTGAAATTTGTATTAAAAATAAGTTAACAAATGACATAGTCAGCTCGTCTTACAATATTTAAAACATTTAATCTAGAAGCAAATTATTGTGGGCGCGTGTTTCTTGGTGGTCGTAACCAACCCCTACGGCTGAGAGACGCTATTTTAAACTTATCGGAAACATCGTACTGTACAGGTCTGAACTTCTGATTGATGCAAAATGAGGTGCTTAATCTGACCTTATATGCAGCCTCAAGGCCATCGGCTATCTTTCTTTAGTAATCGGCCCCTTTCTTCCCTCGGTGTATAATGTACTAGTGCAAACTTTTTATGTACCCCATTCATAATACATTTAAAATTAACGCTTTCGTACAAAACTGAAACGTATTATTCTTACATTTTTGAAGCAAGCAGTAGCTTTGTAAAACACGTGCATGTAAGGTAGAGAACCAGGTAATAAATAATGGACCCCACGTACATTACTACACTATTCATGGACCTCTCTGTTTTCGTGGACAAAAGCCCTACAACGGAAGTAATTTATTTGGCTGACTTTTTTCTTTTCTTCTCACATGATTTCAAAAAGTCACCGTTGACTTGAGTTATTATAAACCTACATGACATTTATATCTACGAGTATACTAGTAATACAATAGGAAAATTTCGTGTCTGTACATTTAATTTTTTTGCGAGATTTTAAATGTAATGGGTTATTTGTACTGACGCCAAAATCACAATTTTTAGTATTTTCGTCTGTCTGTATGAATGTTCCGCTTACTCTCGAGAATGTCTCAACGGATTTGGATACAGTTTTTTTATTATCATATTAGTGACTCTGGTCATAAGGGGAGTATAAGGGGAGTTCGTAAAATATTACGGGCTGAAAACAGGGCAGAGAATAAATAAACGCGGACGGAACCACGGGTGCAAGGCCAGTTTTTAGGGTTCCGTAGTCCGACAAGGAACCCTTATAGTTTCGCCATGTCCGTCTGTCCGTCTGTCCGTCTGTCCGCGGCTTAGCGCAGAGACTATTAATACTAGAAAGCTGTAATTTGGCATGAATATAAATATTTATCACATCGACAAAACGGAAAAAAAAAATCTCGAAAAAAAAATTTTTTTAAGGGTATCTCTCATACACAAACTGGGGATGATTTTTTTTTCTCGTCTATTCCATATTGTGGGCTATCGTTGGATAGGCCGTTTAAAAACATTGTGGGTGTGTGAAAACCATTTTTCGATTTAGAGATCCATTGGCGAAATATTAAGCTTTGAAGTAAAAATTTTAGTCAGAGTGGAGCGTCCCCCCCTCTGCTGGCTAAATGGTTGTTTATAGAAATGTGAAAAACTTCACAGAAGTAGTATATATAATGAATTTAAAAGTAAAACTATCACAGCTAAGTAGGCTTTACAGGTTTACGAGTACAGGTCGCGCCAAGCT
Organism: Ypsolopha scabrella; assembly: GCA_910592155.1. Lineage (NCBI taxonomy): Eukaryota > Metazoa > Arthropoda > Insecta > Lepidoptera > Ypsolophidae > Ypsolopha > Ypsolopha scabrella. The sequence continues at coordinate 6,097,503 of OU342968.1, read as the reverse complement.
TTTGGTCCCCTATAATGTATTGGACCAGAAGTTTGGCGCGGCCTGTATTAGTAGACCAACGTATATGTACCGGGCAACTACGGAACCCTATATAGCGCGTGGCCCGACACGCACTTGGCCGGTTTTTTTATAAATGTCGCAACATCCAATAACCCTCTCAATAACAAAACCGGCATCGTTATTAAGAAACTAATAATGTGGTTTTGCCTACGAACAAAACACGATAAAAATGCGAACATAATAAAAATATTAATCCGTAACCCGAGACTTTCCTAGCCCTCTTCATGATGTCGGTCGGGGCAAGTACCTCGTTCAGCTTTTTAGCTCGCTCTCGATAGAACTAACAAAGAGTGCTTGAGCCGCGACGCCTTTGTCACAGCTCTCAAGGATAGAGTGAAGCGTCTTCTTACTAAGATATTCTTCCACAAGAGCAGTTTAGAAGCATGATGCAAATCTTGAAAACGTCACATAACCTTATTGATCTGCCTGGGTAAATTAGACTTTTTGAGACAGTTTTTTTAATTTAGTTTAGTTTCTAATATGTTTATTCTTTAGTTACTTAAGTTTTGAGTATTTCGTATGATTAAGTATTTAGTTTTTTTTTTTTTGTTATTTACCTATAGATTGGTTTGCTATAATGTTGGGACTGTTTCAATGTAAATAAAAATTACATTTCCTGTTTTGATTTTCAGTAACAGTCAATTAAAAAACAATTTAAAACGAAGTAAAAACGACACATACATTCAAACAGACGGACGGACCAAAATTATAATAAGAAATGTGTTTTTTGCGGAAATAGGAAGTTTTTGCCTCGGTACTATTTTAAAAACCCATTTCTTTTAAATTTATGCAAAAATATTCAATGTACAGTCACGACTTTATTATTAGTACATAAACAAGGTGAAATTAAATTAACCGATCAAATTCATACTGGAGACTCGGTTAGTGATCAAAAATAAGCTTCAATTACCCTTTTGGTGAAATTCAAATAATATTTATTTTTGCTTTCTTACTGCCTAGACTAGGAATTGTACTTAAACTAGTCCAGTAAGGGAGCAAGAAAATATATTTTTCGAATTTGGCCATTCTCCAGTATGAATTTGGTCGGTTGATTTAATTTCACCTATATAAGGATTATAATTATAAGGTCCTATAAGTGAAAATAATTCTAGGGTAGATCATATATCGTAACTTATCATCAGTCTGATCACAATCCAGAAGAAAAATGTTTTTTTTGTTTTGTGGTTAAATAATTTTTTCACTTCACAGTACAAGTGGTCAGCTGACTAAATTTATATGAAGAGGCAAAAAAAAGTTCGCGCAAGAAAAAAGCTTTTTTCTGTGGAAAGTGGTCTATTAGTGAAGTGGTACTTATCATCTCTTAAAGCCTTGCTCATGGTGCACGATAATCTGACTGAGTGATTTTGAATTTCAGTACGTTTTCAGAACGTCTACATTAGAACGCTCGCTTCGCGTGCTGCCGGCATGCAAAATCAGTGAATTTTCCAGGTTTTTCTGGATTTTACGAAAAGGTATTTGATGTAGTATTTTGATGTTTTTTCACCTGACATCGGGAGATAAACCATGTTTTCTTGTTATAGCAGTAATTTCAGACAAAAAACTCGAGCCGCTTAGACATAAAACGAATTAATAACTTAAGAAGGCATCATTTTCAAAAATAAAATCCATCAAGTGAAATGTGTCCAATAAGGTAACCGACCTGGCAACGGAAAGACAAAGGTCTGAAAAATCACGTGTCCAAGTTTTGCATTGATTAGATAAATAGTTGACTCAGCATATTAAAACAAAAACCGTTGAAAGACCAAAGGCAAATCCTTAAGTTTATTTCACTTTAAATTGTAGGACCTTAGATGGATATTTTTTTTATGTTCGTCAAATTATCGAGCCTCTTGTCAGTCAGCAGCACCTTCCATTGTTCTCGGTCCAGAGCAGTATATTTTAGTCATATAAAATGTGCGACTTCTGCATTTACCTTGATAGTTACTGAACTTGATCCTCGGTCTGCCTCGTTCTTTCTTCCCTTCGACTATGAAGTGATAATGTTACAATGTCATCTTGAATAACTTGGCCTTTTGACAAAGTCGGCGAACGCCGCGTCGTCGTCCTAAAAAACTCGCTTTGAAAATGCCGAAACTGTATCGGCGAAACAGTTGGCATACAATCAAAAATAATAATGCGTGAGTGTGAAAGCCGGTATCTTATAATGTAGAATATGTATTTTGACACTTAACAATTCTTCTCTACTAAGTGCAAAGGGAAATTTACAACATAGTTTACTGAGCTTTAAACTTGAAGTTTATGAAGAATGGTTAAAGACAAAGCTAAGTGTGGCAAAACTTTAGAAAAGCTCTTCTCTGTGCTTCCCCGTAGCAACTAACTTATATTTAAAGTGCCTTTTAAAGTTATAAATTACGGACTAATAAAGAGAAAATGAAGTTGATGTAGTTTCGAGAACTATGATTTATTTTATGCTCTAATGAAATTGAATTTTTATAGATGGCTATGATTAGCTGTGATAGTTTTCCCTTTAAAGCTTAATATTTCGCCAACGGATCTCTAAATCGAAAAATGGTTTTCACACACCCATAATATTTTTAAACGGCCTATCCAACGATACCCCACACTATGGGATAGACAAGAAAAAAAATTATCCCCAGTTTACGTGTAAGAAGGTACCATGAAAAAAAAAAAACGAGATTTTGTTTTACCATTTTGTCGGCGTAATAAACATTTCTATTCATGCCAAATTACAGCTTTCTAGTATTAATAGTCTCTGCGCTAAGCCGCGGACAGACGGACAGACGGACATGGCGAAACTATAAGGGTTCCTTGTCGGATGATGGAACATGAAAAACGGTGTTGGCTACTGGGTGACTCCTAGTTTAAATGAAAAATACAATATTTACGAAACATTATTTGATTCGAAAGACACTCACTGATCCATATCGTGCCACCAACTTATCTGTTCAGTTGGATTATCCACCCATCTCTTTCTAGTGCGGTAGAAAAGAGTATAATTAGAAAGAGACGGCGAATGATTTTACTGAACAGTTAAATTAGTGGCACTATATCTACGCGTTAAACTAGCAGTGTGGGTAAAAAGTTGATTAGCCCATTTATGACTCTCACTTCATGAGTTATTCTGTGAAGGCATACACGAAAATCGATAAAGATGTTGCAGTCATGTACGAACTCCCCACTTCTCTGAGTTTATTTCCTTTTTGCGTTAGAGCTGGAGTCGATATATGTAAATTTTTCTATCAATATTCATTGGTGTCGGCGGCGGCGTAGTCAAATAATTGAGTCTTACCTGACAACGCTTCGCAGGGGTTTTTACTTTTTATACATCTCTTCGAAGCAGATTCCGAAAGATAACGATAATTGGATGTTTATCAAAGTAAACATGTACTGGGTTAAAATTAAGCTTATCTTTTTTCAAAATTCATTTATTTGTGAGTCACAGGTTAGTGGTTAGATAGCAAGTACATTGGTTTCGTCTCTCCGTGCTCTGCCACGTGGCGTACAAATATTCACACAAAAATATAATAAAATACATACAGTACAGTCTCATTTTATATAAAATAATTAGTTACTTTTTATGTTAGTTAATGTGGTGATGTTTTCCATATTACATAATACAATAAATAGTAAATAAATAAAATTGTAATAAATTTGTTACTTATAATTAACATGCACCTTTGGACTCACTGTGCATCGGACAAATATTCATTTACGCTTTAATAAGTTTTGTCGTGTAGAAAGTTTTTGCGTTTTAAGCATTTAGATGTCGTCTGCATCTCTTATGGCCTTTGGTAACTTATTTTAGATAGAGGGTTCAATCCCAAAATCATTTTTTTTGAAGAGTGTTTTTTTTGTGTTGAAAGCTACCTACAGATTTTGTTTACTTAGCGTTTGCTTTTAAAGCGGTCCAAAAGATTAAAATTTTATTTTGCAAATACCGCCATTTCGTAGATATACCGGTGTAAATAGAGTGCGACCGATTAAACCACATATCCTACCGACCCTACTACCGCACCGACATACGGGCGAGTTTAGAGAGAGCGTCGTCCGTGAAACCTGCAGCTGTTTGAGGTCAACGCTCTCTCTAACCTCGCCCGTATGTAGGTGCGTTAGGGTTCACGCGTTTTTGTTTGGAACTCAATTATTTCCCAAACTAAGGGGTTCCGCGGGTATGACTCTCGGGAAAAGTGGTTAAAGTATAAAGACTTGAAATTTGCTACAAAGATAGCATTCATTTGCCAGCACAATATGTTGTAAAAAAAATATTTCTAACACAAAAGTGGGAAAAATAAAAAAAATCATAAAAATACAATATGGGTGTCAAATTGTAGATATTAAAAAGAGTTGATTATACAAATATATACTATAACAATTATAGGGCATAACTGGCCAATTACAGGAATTCTATAGCCATAAAAAAAACAAATGAGAAATATAAAAAAGATGTAAAATAAAAAAAAATATATATAAACACATAATGGGTATTAAATTCTTGATATTAAAAAGTTGACTATAAAAATAGACACTTTTACTTATATTTACTGGCACCAATTTCAAGAAATCTTTGAAGAACCACAAAATAATGCATGTCCTCCCCCTTATTTCCGAAACTAATGAACCGGTAAAAATCAGGGTTATTTGAGATTACGTAAAGATTACAGAAGAAATATAGCGGGTGAGAAGTTAACGATAGCAAAATGACAAAATTAAAACTGGATGGACCACGAGTTTTATTTCGAGTACGGTAAAAAAATCTCTCTATTGTGGTAAATTCGATTCTTTTTTGGTTACCATAAACAGTTATGGGCAAGATTTTAAATACCTTCTTCCTGACTTTTCCCAAAACTGTCGAATTACGGAGCCCTAGGTATGTGAGCCTGACTCGCACTCGACCGGTTTTTTATAATCAAAGGTTCCGATTCTCGCCTAGAAAAAATATTTTTTCAATAATCGAATGAAACCGTTTTGGTTTTCATCAAAATCGTCCCCGATACTCCTTTGAGCATTTAACAATATTCCCTATAGTTTCGGATTTGACCATGCGTGACCACTTGAAATACTAACTTTGTAAATCAAACAATTCGTGACTGACATCTGACAAACAACGCACGGCCTAAACTGCTGAACAAAGGAACGTAAAATTTGGAACATTATAGGGTGTTATTAGTGTCATTAGAGGTCATAGGATTTTTTGAAATTAACCCCATAAGGAGGTGAAAAGAGTGTCAAGCTTTTGTATCGAAAATGCATTAAAAGTTATTAAGTATATGAATCTAGTTGGATTAACCAATATTTAAGTGTTATAAGAATGAATAACCTTTTCTAAAATTTACTTTTCTTACAAAATTAAAATTATACAAAGTATCATCAAAATATCCATTCATATTTTTGTACAAAATACAGACAACTTAATTCCTAAACAATCTTTTATATTCAAGTTTTCCCATCAATCTTAATCCGATTAAGAAAAGCTTATCTAAACAAAGCCAAGATTTTTTAATAAAAAATAGGGTATTACTAATCTCCTTAGCTTCTAGAATCAAATGAGCAATTTCTTGGCTTCTTTTGATAGTGTATCTAAAGCTTATAAGGATTTAAGTAATTTGAAACCCGAGCCAAATGTTTCTGTTTCAAGAGAAGCCAGCCGTGAAATGTAGATCTCTTAATTTAAGAAACCGCATCGTATTTTGCTTAGCCTCTGGAATCTTTCTTCGTCAATCTTGATGGAAATCATGCCACAAGACGCAAGATGTTTTGGTAGACCAAAATGTCTAATGCTTTGATACGACATATTTCGTCTCTGACTTATTTATTTATTTGGAGCACCAATGTTATATACACAAATAGTATAACAATAGTGAGTAGGGTTTAAATCCGTGTGTTGTAACGTTACAGGTGAACACATATTTCAAAGATTTAAATTTAAATGATCCTTTAGTAAAGTTTTGTAATTTTATTTAAGGTCCTAACACATAAATAAACAGATAGCTTCAAAGTCAAAAAAAAAATTATCCTTATGTAAACTAAAAGTAACAAACTATATGTAACAAATTATATTTATTATAATATAACAAATATTATATTATAACAAATTATTTCGCATACTTAGTAACAATGGTAACAGTTCACGGCTACCATTTGTAGACGAGGCTTTGAAGGAATGGTCTACTGTTTGCCCTGGACAAGTTCAACCAGACCATCCGGAGGTGCACAGAGGCTGGGACGATATCCGAGCCAATTTCATAATAGAAGAGCTCAAACAATATAATTCAGGGGCAGAATTAGCAAGACGTAACTAATCCTGAGTCCGGTGCCTGGTTTCACGCCCTTCCATCTCCACAGCTTGGTACTTTACTTGATAACGACTCCCTTCGTATTGCTGTTGCCTTGAGACTTGGTTGCCAAGTTTGCGAGGAACATGCCATGGGCGGACTTTTTGATAGTTAGGGTTTTATTTCCAAGTTAATTTTATTTTTATAGCATAGGTTCTTCTTTTTATTTTACTTTTAGGATTTTAGTTTATTATTTTGTTTAATTGTAAATAATAAAAATAAATGTAACAAATTATGATAATAATTCGGAAAAAGTAACTTAAACATACACTAACTCAACTTGTATTTTGCGTGACAATAGAAGAACCTATTCTTTATAATTGAACCGCTGATTGCAAAAATAAACAAAAGGACATTTTTTCCGAAAAAATCATTCCTAATACACAGATACACACATTGAATGTAAAAACTAACCGCATCCAATACGTTTTCTTAGAAAAGTGAGATTTACCCCCGATTTCACAATTGAGAATTTCTAGTTAAGTAGTACTTAACTTTCAAATGCAGCGTTGTGATTGGCTAATTCGTCACTTATGTATCCACTTAGCGAGACTTTCTTAATTCAGAAACTGGCCTATAGAATCAAAGCATCATTTATTTAAATAACAAAATAAGCTTACAGACTACAGACGTCTAAATCACATATTTGCTAGGTTACATTTTAAATTACAATAATAAAATATACATAAGATATTATGTGGTAGTGCTTACCCTAAATAACGACGGTCAGAAAACGGGTAGGGTGCAAAAACTGACCATTTCCTGTCTATGGTACGTTTTTACACTCAAGCTAGCAACACTAAAAAACAAACTTATTCCAAGAAAAACCTATAAAAGTAGTAGGAAAGTCGGACATTAAATATTTTCGCGTTTAAATGAAATGGGTTATTTGTACTGAAGCCAAAACAACTTAAACAACCATTTGTCTGTCTGTTTGTATGTTCAGCTTTAACTCGAGAACAACTCAACGGATTTGGATACGTTTTTTTCTTATCATCGTAGTGACCCTAGTAAATAACACCCAAGCCAAAAAAAGGGGCAAAGATTCAATAACGCTTTTAACTCGAGAACAAATCAACGGATTTGGATGCGCTTTTTTTATTATCATCCTAGTGACCCTGGTCAACACATAAGCTACAAAGGTTGTTCAAAAAATAACGCCTAAGCCGAAAACAGGACAAAGATTCAATGAACGCTGGCGAAGTTGTGGGCAAAGGTAAAAAATACATTTTTCATGTATTTTTGTTGTTTTATTCATATAGTACAGTACGAAATTAAGTTGAGTGTAAAAACGAACTTTATCCTTGACTTTTAAATAAATACTACCAAAAAGTAATCAAATTAAGTACCTGCATGGTTTTCAATGTTACTGAAAGCTAAAAAATTTGAAAGAAAAAAAAATTCTTCCCGTATAATTTTTTAAACTAAAAGATTTATTTTTTATTTTTCTAAAAGCTTTGTCTTTGTCCTTTGGTTTGTTTTTTGCAATCAGTGGTTCAATTATAAGGTAGTGGCATTAATAGCTGCCACCATTGACGTCTCACAAACAACAAGACTCACAATCTCGCTCAAAAAGTGTCCGCGATGCATCTCGTCACCGCTATGGGGTGACAAATTCGAATGACAATTTCGTACAACTGACATTGCATCTTATGTTAACGACATAACGTCTTAATTTTGTTGAAGCATTTTTGCTACTTTGCTACGTCGCAAGCTCGGACACTTTCTGACGAACTTTTCGAAGACTGTGTATCTAGTTGCTTATGAGAGGTCAATGGCTGCCACCAACATTCAGTCTGTGCCGCGATTTCGGCTTAACACGTTGGCACGAACAACCGTCATCTAACGTTACACAAGTACATCACAAAAGCGCACAACGTCTATACACGGTGGAATATGAAATATTAAAAAATACACAACGTCTCTCAACGGGCTCTTTTGCACTAGATTAACTGTAAGCCAACTCACTGTGCGTCATTTAGGAGAAATTATACATTCGTAGTGGTTCTTTGTTCTTAAATTGCGACGTCAGATATTAAGTATGGAATGCGTTTTTTCATACTTACGAAGGCGCCTATGTTCGTACCAACGTGTTAAGCGTTATTTTATGAACACCCCTTATAGCCTATGTATTGACCAGGGTCACTATGATTATAGTAAAAACACATTCAAATCTGTTGGGTGGTTCTCGAGTAAAAATCATTTATTAAATCTCTGTTCCATTTTGAGCTTGAGCGTTATTTTATGAACACCCCTATAGCCTAGCAGTATGGGGGTACAAGAAACCTTGAAAAAATGCTATATTTTTGAAGGTTTTTTATTTTAGACACAAGTTTCAAATTTGCCCAGATTATTGTACTATAAACTAAAAGAACAAATAATAAAATTTAGGGTTCCATACTGAACTCTCTCACTGTAACTAACATTTAACATAAGACTAGTTTTTAAGTTTACTAACAAAAGTGTGGTTTACAGTTGGTTTTTAAATAAATGATTATTATTATTATTATTTTATAGGTGGTAGAGCTGATGCCGGGCTCGACTGTGGAGGTACCACCATCTTACTCGCAAATCCTCCTGAAGTTATTCAGGAGAGAGAAAGAAAACAGCTCTCAGGTAAACCAGGCGGCACACCATTGCCTGGGACCGATGGATGGCGGTATATCCATCCCCAATTGCCAAGCCTTATATAAAACAGAAGACTGGTGACGGGCAGCGGCGTCACTAGTGCAAAGGTTTCGGCACCGCGCTCACCAACCCGCCTGCCCAGCGTGTGTGAGTATGGGCATTTCTTCCAGGAGGACCGCCAAGAGTGGCGAAATCCTGGAAAGGCCTATGTCCAGCAGTGGACGGATGCATGCATGCATATTATTACAGGATGCCTAATTATAATTTGACAGGCGCTATCATTTTAGCGCCTTTTCACAGATGCCTTGATGTTGCTCTTTCATCTATATTGTTGTTATCTATCATGTTCTTAGTTTCTTACCCGTTTTGTTTGGTGGTACGGAACCGTTTGTGCGCGAGTCCGACTCTCATTTGGCCAATTTTTTCATTTCCTTTACCGTTTAGCAAAGGTAAGTATACAAATACTAGGTACACGCTCGACCAGCACTACCTATATAGATATCTGAACTTGGGTCTCAAGATTTGGAGTCCAAGGTCCTATACCGGGTGTAAATAGACTGCTACTCGTACCATTGAATGAAATCACATGATTCTACTGACCCTACTGAACCACTTTTCCCAAGAATTATACCCGCGGCCACCCGCTTTGAGAAATAACTGAGTTCCAAACAAAGATGTGTGAACCCTAACGGACCGACATACGGGCGAGTTCAGAGAGAGCGTCGTGCTTGAAACAGCTGTTCCGGTGCAGCGTTCTAAAATAGACCTTCCTCCTACGAGTCTTTGAGTTACAGCTGAATATCTTTTTCTATCTAGAGATGCGCGTTTTTTTTTTTCGAATAGTTGTTCAGTATGATCAGTAGAGTATGTGGTTTCATTTAATCATTGCACTCTATTAAAAACCTATATATCCACTGAGTAACTGCTCCATATGAATAGAAAGGCCATGAATGAATGAATAACGTAATAATGTGTTTACAATGATAGAAATAATTTAAACACTTGGTAATCAATGTATCCTTTAAAACTATTATCGACAGTTTTCGGCTTAGTTGTTATTTCATCAACCCTTCTTGTAGCGTATATGTTGACAAGGGTTACTACGATGATAATAAAGAAAACCGCATCCAATTTGTTTTCGGCTTAGTTGTTATTTCTTCAACCCTTCTTGTAGCGTATATGTTGACAAGGGTTACTACGATGATAATAAAGAAAACCGCATCCAATTTGTTTTCGGCTTAGTTGTTATTTCATCAACCCTTCTTGTAGCGTATATGTTGACAAGGGTTACTACGATGATAATAAAGAAAACCGCATCCAATTTGTTTTCGGCTTAGTTGTTATTTCATCAACCCTTCTTTTAGCGTATATGTTGACAAGGGTTACTACGATGATAATAAAGAAAACCGCATCCAATTTGTTTTCGGCTTAGTTGTTATTTCATCAACCCTTCTTGTAGCGTATATGTTGACAAGGGTTACTACGATGATAATAAAGAAAACCGCATCCAATTTGTTTTCGGCTTAGTTGTTATTTCATCAACCCTTCTTGTAGCGTATATGTTGACAAGGGTTACTACGATGATAATAAAGAAAACCGCATCCAATTTGTTTTCGGCTTAGTTGTTATTTCATCAACCCTTCTTGTAGCGTATATGTTGACAAGGGTTACTACGATGATAATAAAGAAAACCGCATCCAATTTGTTTTCGGCTTAGTTGTTATTTCATCAACCCTTCTTGTAGCGTATATGTTGACAAGGGTTACTACGATGATAATAAAGAAAACCGCATCCAATTTGTTTTCGGCTTAGTTGTTATTTCATCAACCCTTCTTGTAGCGTATATGTTGACAAGGGTTACTACGATGATAATAAAGAAAACCGCATCCAATTTGTTTTCGGCTTAGTTGTTATTTCATCAACCCTTCTTGTAGCGTATATGTTGACAAGGGTTACTACGATGATAATAAAGAAAACCGCATCCAATTTGTTTTCGGCTTAGTTGTTATTTCTTCAACCCTTCTTGTAGCGTATATGTTGACAAGGGTCACTACGATGATAATAAAGAAAACCGCATCCAATTTGTTTTCGGCTTAGTTGTTATTTCATCAACGCTTCTTGTAGCGTATATGTTGACAAGGGTTACTACGATGATAATAAAGAAAACCGCATCCAATTTGTTTTCGGCTTAGTTGTTATTTCATCAACGCTTCTTGTAGCGTATATGTTGACAAGGGTTACTACGATGATAATAAAGAAAACCGCATCCAATTTGTTTTCGGCTTAGTTGTTATTTCATCAACCCTTCTTGTAGCGTATATGTTGACAAGGGTTACTACGATGATAATAAAGAAAACCGCATCCAATTTGTTTTCGGCTTAGTTGTTATTTCATCAACCCTTCTTGTAGCGTATATGTTGACAAGGGTTACTACGATGATAATAAAGAAAACCGCATCCAATTTGTTTTCGGCTTAGTTGTTATTTCATCAACCCTTCTTGTAGCGTATATGTTGACAAGGGTTACTACGATGATAATAAAGAAAACCGCATCCAATGTTGTTCTGGCCTCTTTACTAATAAAGGGGCTTATATAAAACAGACTGGTGACGGACAGCGGCGTCACTGGTGCAAGGGTTTCGGCACCGCGCTCACCAACCCGCCTGTCCAGCGTGTGTGAGTATGGGCATTTCTTCCAGGAGGACCGTCAAGAGTGGTGAAATCCTGGAAAGGCCTATGTCCAGCAGTGGACGAAACAAGCTGATGGGTGGATGGGATGGATGACTAATATTATTAAATAAATATTCATCTGAGGTTTGTAGCTCAGATTTGAAGACACGACTTTTTTACTATTTACTAAAAAGTTTTTACCGACCTCTTTAATGTCGTCGTTACATAAATCTAGCTCACGACACCGTGGACGCACGGGATTTTAATTAAGCGAGCGATTTGGCTCGACTTAGACGAACTTTTACAATTTTGTCGCGGCTTCGTTAGACTTTTTGTTAAAAATACTTCTCATATAAAAAAACTTTTGAAAATACCCAACGTTTGTAACTTACGATTAGATTCGAACAAAATTTGATGTTTTGAAGAAAATATTTTTTTCTCGAGTTTTATCTTTATTTATTTATTTGTTTAAGGAAAACATACTGCATTAACTTACACATAAAGAAATGAGATAAAAACTTAATACACATGCCAACGAAGTTTCCACTGATTAAAAAAGTAGTTAATTTTTAAACAATCAAAAGAGTTATACCTCTATAGATGCAAACAATAATGTGACCTATTCTCGTGCAGCAAAACTTAAATTTAGTATTGAAAAACGTAAAATAATACAAGCTCATTTAACTTTAATCCAACTGCGTTAAAGTCTATTTTGCAATGAAAAGTTTTAGGTTATGGCAGCTCTAAATCTAATATTTGCTACACGAGAATAGGTGCCAATATATACAATTAAGTTAAATAGTACATTACGATACGAGAGCAATGAAACGTTTTCTGACGAGTGTGAGTTTGCGGCACGAGCCGAAGGTGAGTGCTGCAATCACACGAGTCGAGAAAAAGTTTCTCGCACGAGTTTCGTATAATATTTTATAGCACAAGTGCGGAAAATGCCGACTTTACGCAAGCGCAGCGTGCGTAAAGCGGTCATTTTACGCACGGTGTGCTATAAACAATTATAAACGTAAACAAAAAAGATTAAATATGTTATTATTATTTGGGAACAGAACAGATCAAATTTTTATATCTGGATATACTTATTTTCATTAAAAAGATCAGCGTTATTATAATATTCCTCGTATTTACAGCAAGATATTATTTAAGAATCGATTTTGTTCATAGTTTGTCTTGGAAAATTTTACAGAATAAAATGATTTCGTACGAGTTCTCAATGTTGGAGTTTGAAAAGTAATTTTGTTAAGTAAAGTAAAACTCCAAGCAAGTATGCTTGAGGTATCTCTGATGGATAGAATCCGAAACAAGGAGATCCGTCGAAGATTGAAAGTAACCGACATAGCCTGCAGAATCAATAAGCTGAAATGGCAGTGGCCATATTTGTCGCCGACATGATAGCCGTTGGGGCCGAAAGGTTTTAGAATGGAGACCACGTACGGAAAAACGTAGCGTAGGCCGACCTCGTGCTCGCTGGTCCGACGACCTAAAGGACGTTGTGGGTGGCGGCTGGATGAGGAGGATGGAGGACCGACACGAGTGTCGAAATTTGGGAAAGGCCTATGTCAAGCAGTGGACGAACACGGGCTGATGGATAGATGGATTGAAAGTAAAACTTACTTGATTTAACCGTATTCGGAACCTTCAGAGAACGATTCATACTCGCCCTTCGCTCTGTCTTGTTTTACAGACGTTTTATCTGAAATGAGATCAGTTTACAAGATTTTGAATAACAATATCTATAAATTAAATCAAAATTAGTTTCACAGGTGAAAGGTAATTAATATTATTTCAGGTTTTAAACGTATTTATATAGGTAACTCTTCAAATAGGTTTTCAAAGGAACCAAAAGGTAGAATTTGAAATAATTTATAATAATTTCTAAATTAAAACAGAGCTTGCGCCTTCACAAAATTTGAAACTGCTTTTACAAGTTCATCTTTTACCAAATTTTTGCTCGTTTATTCGTATGGACTATTACATAACTGATAAGTAGTAATAAATATGAAACTTGACAATATTTTCAGTCAAGGAAAAACTTTTGTATGGAACTGACAAAGGTCCCCAGTATATTTCCATTCACTGGGAGTCCAATGGTAGACAAATTCACCTGGGAATAGTGTTTGATACTAGCTCTAAACTCTCTGTAAACTTACCCTCCAAGTCAGTAGAAGTAGTTCCTACAGAAATCTAGAGATGCTTGCTGCATCAAAGAAACGTTATGATGATAGAAAAAGTTCAGTAATAGTCTATTAAAATAAATAATTCAGCACATGTAAACTTGGCCCAAAATACACACCCCGGGATAAGTGTATGATTTTAAATCGTTTAACGTTTACCGAAAGATAATACTGTAATGGCTATTAGACATTGGGAGTAATGGTTTATTTTTACCCTTTTGGTACGAAATCTTGATAGCCTCCCGGTATACTGTAACAACTCTCGCACTAAAGGAGACCAGTTGTATAAACGAGATAGATTCTAATATATTGCGTTTCGCTTTACTCGTATAGCTTTGTCCCCTTCATGTCTACCCTTAAAATCACAAACTTTTAAATGTCTACACGATTACACGATCCCTTATAATTAAGACGTCATTGTCTTTAGATGGTGATTAATGATGATAACGATGGTGATGATGATGATGGTGATGATGATGACGATGATCATGATGATGGTGATGCTGATGATGACGATAACGATGATAATGGTGATGATGACGATGATTATGATGATGATTGACGGTGATGATGATGATATTGTGATGGTGATATAATATAGGTACTTACGCAGTTTGGATTAAGGAGTTAAATGCAAACAGATACCTAGAAGTTGCTTTAACGTTTCGACGTTTTTCAAAGAAGCTAAAAACACAAGAACTTGGTACTGAGAGCCCGATTTTATCTAGAAACCATGTTCCAATAACGCTGACCAAGCGATTTATCGACTTGTTCGCCCTATCCGAGCGTGTTCTACTTCAAACTAGAGGTCCTAATTCGTTGCAAAGTGAACCTTAATATAACGATATATGGTCAAAAAGTGTATACTCCACTGAATATTTGATAGTACACTAGCCGCGCAGTTGCTAGGAAACTAGAAGAGATACAGTATGGATAGACCAAAACACAATGTTGATGTTAAAATATCGTAATTTAGTGATATAATATCTTATCGGACTAGATCGAATCAATCAAAAATGTCATTCAGCTAAGCAATCTGCTCATTTTCCCATACATTTCATACCAAAAGAGTGTTTTTAATAAAAAAATTAATGTAGCACCTTATTACTAGTTTTTATTTTGTTATCATTAAGGAGTACTTATTTACTAGCGAACTATATTGCTAGTGAATTTTAGTTGAAAATGTCGATGAGCACCTTTTTTTCCTAAACCCCTAGAATTACTCGTTATATACAGATTTTTACCTACTGAAGAACCTAGCAACAAAACTGTGAAACTTTGAACGAAATGGACATTTTGAAACTAACATAAAACATGGAGTTGATGCTCGTGATTGTTGGCACTTAGTGGAACTTTTGATACATTTTTGATTGAAAAACACTTGTACTTGTCCACTGATTTATATTATTTCCCTTACCGGTTTCGCTGTTAAAGCATTATCAAAGGTTTTTTGGTTGTTTACGTACAATATAATATATTATACGTTAGTACGAAGTGTTTTTCAATCAAAAATGTAACATAAAACAATTAACGGAGAACAACTTATGATCAGTGATATCGATCAGTGAGCTATGGAGAGGGCTATGCTTGGGGTATCTCTGATGGATAGAATCCGAAATGAGTAAGTCCGTTGGAGATCGAAAGAAACCGACATAGCCTGCAGAATCAGTTGACATGATTGCCGTTGGGGCCGAAAGGCTTTAGAATGGAGACAACGTACAGCAAAGCCTAGTGTAGGCCGACCTCGTGCCCGCTGGACCGACGACCTGAAGGAAGTTGTGGGTGGCGGCTGGACGAAGAGAATGGAGGACCGACATTAGTAGCAAAATTTGGGAAAAGCCCATGTCCAGCAGTGGACGAACGGCTGATAGATAGATAGAATAGAATAGAATAATAGAATAGAATAATTTCTTTATTTAAGATATATATGTAACAAACGTAATTTAGACACTATAGTTACCACTACACGTATAAGTTGTCTTGAAGCGTGGATAGATGGATGGATGGAAAATCAGTTCATTAGTTTTTTTTTTTCAAATTGTTTTTCTCTTCTCAATAAAAAGTGGTTCAATCAGCCGACTAAATTTCTATGGAAAAGTGAAAAAAAGTACGCAAAAAAAGTTTTTTTTTCGATGGAAAGTGATCTATTGTGATGGGGATATTCTATCACCTGTAAAAAAAAACACTTTGAAATGTAGGAGCTTATATAGTATATACATATTCCGACCCACTTAAGGTCATCGTCAGTCGATTATAAAATAATTTAATTATTGATGAAGAAATAATGATCAAACTTAATTAGACTCTTTAGATACATACAGTTTAATAGAACGTAATTATCAAGTTAGGTTGGTCAATAATAACTGGTAGGAATAATTTTGAGTTTTAAACGGTATGTTACGGAACCCTCAGGACACGAGTCCTCGGACTTGACCAGTTTTTAGGGTTCCGTACCCAAAGAGTAACCAACGGGACCCTATTACCGAGACTCCGCTGTCCGTCTGTCTGTCCGTCTGTCACCAGGCTGTGTCTTACGAACCGTGATAGTTAGAAAGTTGAAATATTTCACAGATGATGTATTTCTGTTGCCGCTATAACAGCGAAAACTAAAAAACAAAATAAAATAAATATAAAAGGGGGCTCCCATACAACAAACGTGATTTTTTTGCTCGATATTGATAACGAAAACAGGTAGACGCTTGAAATATTAACAGAATAATAATATTTAGTTATATATTCACTTTAAAAATAAATAATTAAATTAAAATAAAATTATTATTTAAGGGAGGCTCCCATACAACAGACATGATTTTTTTGCCGTTTTTATAGATAATGGTACCAAACCCTTCGTGCGCGAGACGGACTCGTACTTAGCCGGTTTTTTTTGTTGCCGGAAAAATACATCTTTTAGTTGATGATTTCATTTCAAAATGTTTTCATTTTCATTGTTATTTTCCAGTTTCAAAAGACGAAAACAAAAGAATGATCAGTAAGTCATGCATTATTATGTTTTGTAGCACGTCGTCGTCGCCTTCTATAATTTCCTTCACCATTGTAGTATCCACTCTGTTTCAATAATATCGCGAGTACCCAGACACACTGTCCAACATGGCCGGCGAATGGAAAAGTTTTTCCGGAGTAACCCCCGACCAATCCTTTACAACAAATTTAATGCCAGCTGCAACGTCGCTGAACTTTCTGCTTGATGTCTCGCAATAAAAATCCCCTTCTCGGTACAAAAGGATCGATATTACAGAAGATAAGTGTGTTTTTGTTTTAGATACATCGTTCTTTTTATGGAGTTTACGTGAAGATGTGACGTAGAACACACGAAATCATCTCCAATTAAATCAGTCAAGTGCGTGTAAGTCTTGCGCCCCGACGGCTCCGTTGAATTCTAATAACTTAGTGAGCTGAATAAAATTTCAACAAAATTTACAAACTTACATTTGCAATTTTGTTTCATACATTTACCCATAATATAAAATGTATGAAACAAAATTCAACATTCCAACAGGTTGAGTACTAATTACGTCGTCCATAATTAAATTTCAGTCCATATTATTCGGAAAATCCAATTTTTCTGAGATAGAGCCCATAATAAAAATGGCCTTTAACTGACAAATCTGACAGCTTCCCCGAATCTTTGTTTTTGAACATAAAAAAGAATAAAAAAATATTTTTGCTCTACACTCTCTTTTCTTTTGAATTTATAATGCAATGTTCTGTCATATACGGAACAGACAGCAAAATTGCATTAAATACTTTTGCCTTTTGAGTACAGAACCCTAAAAATCTGGGTCGAGTCAAACACATATAGGCAGAATTAACGTTATACTGATTAAACAATTTGATATTGATTCTATATGGACTCTATCCTACAGAGTGTAAATAAAATGTTGAAAAGTTTAATATTTGTAAAAATGAATAGGTAGGTGATGTATTAAGCTGTTTTGACCTGACCAGACATTGCTTGTTCAGTTTGTTAGTTAAGTCAGTTCAACAATTCTTATTGGAATTGGAATTATTCACTGGAATTATGCTAAAAGGATCCTAAGATAATTATGAAAAGAAAAGATTTTTGTTGAAAGTATTTCAAAGGAGAACTATGATGCAGAATGATCAAGCGATGCCATTATTAGACGCTCATACACAACTCTTAGAAAATCCGGCTACTGTTTCTTGAGAGAACAAACTTACTAATATTTAAATTTGTTACTTTTTATTTTTAATAATGAACACACGGAAATAATATAAAGTAAAATGTGCTATATTTCGACTCCTCAGTGAGGTCGTCATCAGGCGAATGGAAAATAAAATTATGACATATACATGAAACGTAAAAAACACTGACATTAATTAATTTATTAATTATGTCAATAGATGTCAGTGTTTTTTACGTTTCATGTATATGTCATAATTTTATTTTCCATTCGCCTGATGACGACCCCACTGAGGGGTTGAAATATAACATATAATAATATAACATTTTACTTTATACTATTTCTGTGTGTTCATTAATAAAAATAAAAACTAACAAATAAAAGCCAATAACTGGTTTTTTGAAGAAAATTATATTTATTAAACTATTAATATTTAAATTACTGCTTTTGAATCAAGTAGGAAATTATCATGTTACTATTCTCATTAATATTTATTTTATTTTAATTAAAACTCTGTTGAGGGGGTAATTAATAATAATCATACATTTTTATTGTGGTTACTTGTAAAAACTTTTTAGTACAAGTTACTGGGGACTCGCTCCAACCCGTCCGCATAACCAAAAGAACATTAACAGAGTTTTTGGACTGATTTACATATTTTAGATAAAAACTTTGGCTCAAGGTTACCTTGTTAGGGTTCCGTACCCAAAGGGTAACCAACAGGACCCTATTACTAAGGCTCCGCTGTCCGTCTGTCACCAGGCTGTATCTCATGAACCGTGATAGTAAGACAGTTGAAATTTTCACAGGTGATGTATTTCCGATGCCGCTATCACAAAAAATACTAAAAAACAGAATAAAATAAATATTAAAGGGGCTCCCATATAACAAACGTGATTCGTTTGCTCGTTTTGGCTCGATATTGATAACGGCGCTTGAAATATTCACAGAATATTTAGTTATTTATTTACTTTAAAAATAAATAATTAAATTAAATTAAAATTAATATTTAACCATTCCTATCCACCAGACATGATTTTTTGCCGTTTTTATAGACAATGGTGCGGAACCCTTCGTGCCCGGGTCAGACTCGCACTTGGCCGGTTTTTTTATATGTATTTTGAGTAAGCAAAAAAGCTCCAGTAAGTTACATTGTCACTTACATAACCTTAAACATTACCAACTCAATTTGTTAACAAAACTGTCTTTTGACTACTGTATGTAAAGTGTACATTGCTACAAGGGTCTCTTGGCGTGCGTGTTACTTTACCACTCTGTATCATACTTTTATAACATCAATTTTACAAGTTTTACGTTTTTAGGTCGAATAATGTGTAAAACGTATAATCTGGAACTCACACTCCTGTGTAATCAGTGTAAAAACAAAGAGATTTGTCGCACTGTAGTGTCAAATCATAAACCTGTTCTAAAAATGTTTTGTCGCGTTCTGTTTTGCCTGGTACTGAATTTCAAAATTAATTTACCCCATCTTGCAGAACTTTGTTGTAAAGGATTTTAAATGTTTAACTTTTGAGATTTGAAGCTGCTATTTTGATGGAATATTTAGGGAACAACTGCCTAAAAGCGTCATCTTAAGTATTTAACTGTTTTAACGAGCGTCTCGGTTAATGAAGACAACAAAATTATTCAAGCGTCAGAAATTTGGTTCGGAATGATTTTGATTTATTTTTTTCAAAACAAAATGAATTACAATTTCATATTTCGAATGTAGAAATATTTGATATATTTTATAATTGCAATAATAATAACAAAAATATATTTTTTTTATTGATTTTATTGCTATATTTAAAACCATTGAATACTTTTTTGTATGCATGCATATAAAAAAGTTTTGTCACATTTCTCTCTTGGGAAGGTGGTCGTTGTTGATTTAAAGACAAGGTGGTTAAAGAAGTGTACAGACATATCTCTCGTAATTAAAAAATCTAACAGGAAAATATGAGGTTCATATGGACTTTCATCACATACGGCCATCTTTATACACACGTGAGAATACGTTTTATGCAGTTAAACTTACGGTTTGACTTTAAGAAATGTTAAAGTACTATTTAACCCTTACAGGACTGAAAAATAGTGAAAAAGCGAAATAAGAGAAAATGGGATAGTTATCCCATCAGTCCTGAAAGGGTTAAAATGGCCTGTGGTAAGGAGAGCCAAAGATAATTGAATACTCATGTAATTTTCATGTTGCTTCGAAATAGGCTCAAAATCCTAAGACCCACGGGATTACGTAGATGGCATATTTAATCAGTACCTAACTAAATATATTCCCAAATTTCGCTTCAATTAGCAAGTGATTATATTATATTACAAACTTAATTCAAAGGTCAGCATAGCTAACGTACATGAACGAGAATAATAGATACATTTTTCTCTGGAAGAAACCTTTGACCAATGGAAACGCAGGTAAGCTTTATCACGTGATTATTACCTCCACAAAACGACTCGTACTGCGTGTCCATTGGTCAAACGTTTCGTGGAGAGACAATTTTTTTCTATCCGTGTCATAAAATGCTGGCTATACTGGAGTTCGATTCCATAAAGAGGGGAAACTGTTATAATCGTTGTCATATTTAATTATTGTGGTTGCATAATATGTTTTGAGCAAGCAATTTAATGAACTTCAAAGCAGATACAATAAACAATAACTATAATTGAACCAAGAAAGTGTAACGACAGGTTTTAACAAAATATCATATTAATAAGAAGTGACTTGCATACTTTTACTCAAAAATAATAATTAAGAAGTTGATCCCAGATTAGGATATCTAGTAACAGTTAAAAAAATACCACTTCTTCAATAAAAGGAACAAAAATTTGTTAAAGGTTCCCTAGCACCCAAGCTAGACCGCGTACGATCTGTGTTACGGTTGCCAGTTCCCCAGCTCCTCGGATAAAACTAAATAAATAGGCCAGCCATTTACATTAATCATGTCAGTGACATTTTTACACAAAATTTTAGAGTGTGATACAATAGAAAATCATTGCAATAACTTAATTATATTTGAAGAGACGTAAGGTCGTTTCTTCAGAGATGGAAATTACAAAAATAAAAATAAAAAATTACAGAAAAACACTAAAAGAAAATAAATGTTCTAGTTTCATTAATTATTATTAATGTAACTAATTGTAATTTAATACTTATTATGTAAATATTTGTAATGTGAATAATTGATTAATAATATGGTATAATTACGAACATTTTCATCATTTTATAATGTTAAAACCTGTATTGATTGCTGCTAAAATAAATCTAAATCAATCTAAGATATCTAAAATACGTTTTCAATGCAAGTGCTCGTAAAGTTCTGTTTTATATGCGTCTAATCCGTTGTCGAAGTCAACTTTACCGCACGAGTGTTTAATATTTTCATTTTTATTAGTTTAGTTTTTTAGTTTTGTTCCCTACATAGTGGAAAGGCAAATGGAACTTAGCTCATACAGCCATGTCTGCGGTATGTTCTATTTTTTTAATTTATCGAAAACAATTGCCAGTCTTATCTTGTGTACCATAGATATACTTGACAGAAATGAGCTGGGTACCTAGCATAGTAGACCATATTGAGCTTTGACAACTCGATATACACTGTCGGTCCCTCTTTAGGTAGATCAAAAGAGTGAGACAGAGCACTCTATCAAGCGCCATCGAGCTCAATATGGTTTGCTATGCTAGACTAGTGTTTCAGTTTGATGCGTTCGTAGGCTGATGAAATGAAAACTGTTTAGACGACATTTCGCGAAGATAGTGGAAATTCTGATAAATAATAATAATAATAAATAAATTTCTTTATTGTGCAAAACTTACATACTAATGACATCAGTGGATGGGGCATCCTTTTAAGTACGAAGTACCTGTGCCAGGATACCCCGCTCTTCCATATAATAGGATATAATCTGATGAAACATAATCAACCATTTAGTGCCTGATTTTTACTTTTTAATTACTTTTGTTAATATTTATAAGGTGACTTTAATTTATAGAGCCAAACTCTTATTAGAGGCTTGGTAAGTAATCAGTATCACGGATCGATAACAGTTTTTGCTATTTTCGCAAAATAAAATCTTGACGTCTCATCGTTATTGACTTGGGGCTGGGCTTGCGTTTGTAAGGAACACGAAAAGAATAATTAACGAATTTCACAAAAAGGGTCTCTGAATCTTGTAACTGAGCACTTACCGAGTCTTCAGTAAAAAATTGGGCTAAATAAATTAAAGTCACCTTATATAGGTAACAAGGAAGCTCTGGTTAAAATAAACTTCTTGGTAGGTAACCTCATTTAATCGTAATATGAATAAGAACTTTTTGATTATAATGCCAAAAGAAAAAAATTTTGTTGTTCGCAAAATGATACTGGCCACTTGCATTCTCTGTACAATACCTATTTAAGAAAAATACAATGTTATCGATCGGTCTTCCTTGTTAACAACATTCTTCGTATCTAAAGAATAGACAATATCGGGCAGCTATTGTTGTTTACATTATTATGTAGAATAAGCTGGTGGAGTTGAATTCATGTTATGTATGACAGAAAGCAGACTTCGAACGCATCAAACTGAAAGCAGCTTAATTCCGTCAAGACGGCAACTTGCGTGCAAAGAAAAAGAAAAAGAATGCCCGCCTAAAGTTCATTTGGAGTATGTATTTATTGTTTCTTTGTTTATTTAATTACAATTTATTTAGTCACACTGTGCATTGAAAAACGTAGTAGGATACTCGTGCGTAAGGGCAATAACTTACTTATAACGTTTAAAACACTCGCTTATCGCCCGTTTTTCAAATCGTTCCTCGTACAAGCTATTGCCTCCTTTACGCTCTCGTAGCATAAACTACTATTATTGTGTCCTTTTTAAGTATGATAAGAATATACTGGAGACTCGGTTAGTGATCAGGAACAAGGTTCAAAGATCCTTTTAGCAAAATCATAAAAAAAAATTTTTTGTTCCTAATACTACTGGACTAGTTCAAATACAATTCCTAGTGCAGGCACTATGGGGCAAAAAGCAATATTTTTTCGAATTTCACTTGGTGAGTCATTAAACCTTGTTCCTGATGACTAACCGAGTCTCCAGTATGAATTTAGGCGGTTGACTGAATTTCAACTAAGTTCACATTTTTCACAACAGTTCAAACATTCAAGTAAAATGTTCATTCCAACGATTTATGTTGAAAAAAAAAACAAAATTTAGTTGAATAAGAAAGTTGTCTCATTTTTTTTATCGTTACCTTTACTTGATGCATTGAAATGGCCCTTAATGCAGCGTTCTTAGGGTCATAATGCAGCATATTAAACACACGTGCTTTTTACTTTACACTATCGCACTAGTGTTTTTTACATTAAAGTTTTTTTTAAGTCTTAACATAGAATTTTGAGAAATAGTAAAGTTTTTGCGACTAAAAGACTGTCTCAGTTAAAATATTATAAATAATCAAATTTCATCAAATTATTTATTTTTATCAACAAGTTAACTCGAATTTTTGTTTTAAAAACAAAAATATTCAGTTTGTTAATGTTAAATATTTGGCTGTTGGGCAATATTCAGCTGTTTGGCTTTTTGAGTCAGTGCCTCTATTTCCATCTGCGCAAAAAACAAAATCTCCGCCGCCATTTTTTATAGAAAATTGTCAGTTCACAGCTGTGGTTTTGATTATGTGGAAAAATAAATCAATGAAATTTTATTATTTTTCTTTGCAAGTGTGTTGAAAAACGTCGTATGAAACGCGTGAGCATTAGACATTACAGTCGAGGCGGGATTGCAGGCCGAGCCGAACGCAACTCACTTGTATCATAATGTACTATTTAACTGCAAAAATTATAATTATTTATATAATTCTTTACCTAAAGCTTTCCTGACTTAAGTGTACGTTCAAGATTCTTGTTCTTTCTAGCTAGTCTACCCAAACGCACAAATATATCGCGATGCAGTTTAATTATATGGCTGCCATCCAATAAAGTCTCAGTTATGAAAACGCCTCACCATAAAACATGGATTCCAGAAACAGGCTAGTCTCTTTTTCGCCGCAAATCTGTCGAAGAGGAAATGAATAACGGCTGTTATTTACCGGTAGGATGACATTTCGTGAATCGGGCCGTTTATTCCTAATGGACCGAGGAAGGCTACATTTCATCTGTTTGGCTGCACACCAGCCTCAGCCACGCTATTTTCGTAGTGTATCCTGAAAATTTATAACTGAGAGTTAGTTCTAAATCGTTGGGTAGTGACAAAGTAACAGGGATTTATCGAGTTCCGGGTAACGATTTTGTTTGTGTTCGGTGGATTTAATGAGAATATATGATTTGGGTCCTGATAAGCTCCGGTTTGGGTAATAAAAGGTTAGTTTGAGAAATTGTACGAGTTGCGAACATTGTACGTTCCGTTACAAAATCACAGCTAATTGCCATGCACTCGTGCCATTAGTGGCAACAACAATAGAAACAGTTTTTTTTTGTAGTTTTTGAAGAGTTTTTTTGAGTTGTTTTTATTTAGTTATATTATCTTCCCAATGATCACTAAGTCAAAGTTATTCGAAGACACGTACTACATATATGGCCTAATTAAACATTTCTTTAAAAAAAACGATAAAAAAGTCGATCCATAATGGTTTGTCATCCCTGTCATATAATCTACTGATTTTGATTGAAATGGACGTGTACCTGTCCATTGTATTTATTTGATTTACCGGTTGCGCTATAAAAGCATTTTCAAAGCGTTATTTAGTTGCTGTTGCATTTGGTTGTTAACGTACAATAATATGAATCACTTAAAAATTAACTACTGATAGTACTGAAAAAAATAAAGGCCAAGTGTGAGTCGGACTCGCGCACAAAGGGTACCGTACCACCCTGCGATACGGGAATCCTTAAAACATCATGGTAAATAAGAAAAATAAACATGCCAAAGCAACATCAAGGCTACAAAAAACGAGGCGCTGAAATCAGGCGCTACCGACAAAAATTTTGCACCGTCTGCGTATTGTTATTATTTCTGTTTTACTTTGGAGTATGAAATTTAAAGCTTGTCTGTATTACTATCTTTAAGTACAAGGCAAAACACGTTTAAATAATGAAACTTTTTCGAGGTTTCTTGTATGGAGACCAAACTTATTTTTTTAAATATTTTATTATTTGTTGCGATAGAGGCCATAGTAACACGTATTCTGTGAAAATTTAGACTTTCTACTTATTACGGCTCAAGCTGTAGACCCCTGTGACAGACAGACGGATAGACAGACAGCGGAGGCTTAGTAATAGGGTCCCGTTTTGGCACCCTTTGGGTACGGAATCCTAAAAATGGACTTGCCCTCGCAAATTCACAGTAGATTTTAAAATTAGGAACGGTGAAAATATATTTTCATTCACTTTGCGAAAGTGATCAGTATGCTCAAATTAGCAAATTGAACTGGCAGTAGGGGGCCATATCTGTCGCCGACATGATGGCCATTGCGGCCGAAAGATGTTAGAATGGAGACCACGCACAGCAAAGCGTAGCGTAGGCCGACCTCGTGCCCCCTGGACCGACGACCTGAAGTACGTTGCGGGGAGCGGCTGGATGAGGAGGACTGTCCAGCAGTGGACGATGACAGGCTGATAGCTAAATGGATGGATGGATGGATGCTCAGTAGATTATGAGATAACCGATAATATATAATAATTCAATAACATTGTGTATAAGTATAATACGGTCAAGTCGTCATTAGGAAAATGTTTTAATATTCTTATAGAAGTGAAGTCTTAAGAAAATTAAAAATGTAAAATTAACAGCTGCACTTTAATTTATTATTCTTTTGTATAAAAAGAATTGCTTAGCGCCCCATGAATATATTAAATTAAATAAGAATCTCAGAATCTTAAAGATCTTATTAAGGATTTCCTCGACGATGATGAAGAAGATAAGCAAAGTTTATTAAATGAAAACCTTTTCTTGAATGCAAGGTGACCTACATAAATAAAGGCAATTTTACACTGGCGACTGCGTAAGTTAAAAAAAAGTACCTATCTACACCAATATTTTTGGTTATGTTTATTTTTATACTCTACATTATATTCTATCGATAGCGCAAATTGAGTAATACCATCGATAGTATCGATTATATGTTAGCAATACTATCG
Organism: Ypsolopha scabrella; assembly: GCA_910592155.1. Taxonomy (NCBI): domain Eukaryota; kingdom Metazoa; phylum Arthropoda; class Insecta; order Lepidoptera; family Ypsolophidae; genus Ypsolopha; species Ypsolopha scabrella. The sequence continues at coordinate 6,071,351 of OU342968.1, read as the reverse complement.
ATACTATCGATAGTATTATTGGCGTTATTCAATGAAACTATCGATGGTATCGATACTATTGAAAGTATCGATTGTTTTGGTCCATCGATAGTCCATTAAATCTCGATAGTACTTGGGACTTAAAAGGAACACATTAAATGGTACATAATCATATTATGTATTACTATTATGTATTATGATTTGATAATCCACTTTTAAAATTCGCAAGATAGATACGCATAATAACTCACAATTTTTTCAAACAAACCTTCGCTCGATCTTGGCTGGCAAGAGTTGCCAGATTACAGTTCTCAAAATCTTTCTTATTTTGTTACGAAACCAATTGAACTTTAATAAGGCCTAAATATTATTATGCTCACCGCGTTGACGAACAAAGTAATTAGACAAAGCAATAGTATTGCATTTTCATGGACTATTGATGGAGCAAAACAGTTGATACTTTCAATAATATCGATAAAATCGATTATTTTCATAACACATACCTTATGTAACAATATAACTTAATTAATAATCAAGCATTACGACAGCTTTTTTATCAAATAATTTTTTTTAGCAACAACATTGTCATAGTTGATTTAAAAATTAAAACTTTAAGAGTTTATAATAATAACAAAAATGAATGATATTTAAAGTATAATTTTACCTGTCATTAGATTTTAATTGTATAAATTCTTTTACTGGGTAAAGCACTCATCAAATGGAATCGTTAATTTTTTTATATTATTATGTAGCATAAGTTTTAACAGAACAGGGTATAGTTTTCGAAATATACAGTTTTTTGTCATTTATATTTATCCATAGCGCCGCAACCCGTTATTTTGGGAAAATTTTAAGGAAGTGACGAAAGAGCCGCTAGCCGACCTTTGATTTTTAAAATTATTCAACCGCAAGTTATTATTTAGCTGTTGGAATATCTTCCTTAGCACGAACTTATAAAGTTCAATTTGCAATGTACAGTTCGGAAAGGGAAGCGGTCCTTTAATTTTTAAAATTATTGAACCGACAGTCATCGGAAAGTGCTCGGAAAATGATTTTTTCTGCGTATCGTGAATTCTGTTAAAACTCCGGAGTTGCCTCGTTCCACTCCGCTTCGCTCGGCTCCCTAATATGTACTTACATGTAAACCTTCGCTCGTCGTCGCAACCTATCCCTAGCGGTCGAATAAAATTAAAACTAAGGAAGCCGCTAACGACTATTTAGTCACTTTCAAATTTTAATTCTGTTAAGCTTAGTTTTATCCTAAAATGTAGGTCTACATTGACCAATGATCATTTACGTACAGACGCGAAATTATTTTACGAAATAATAAATGATAATAAAGTACGGCTATGATTAAACGAATTGAATTTCCATGAAAATTTCGATTACTACGTGACGGAAAATAATATAATTTTGTACTAAAAATTCAAGGTTTTCAATCAATGTGGACGTGCTGATATTTTTTTTTGAGCTACACTCAAATTGATATTTGCTTTGATATTTGATTTGGAGAATCTTTGTAAAATAAATTTGATAAATATTTTCCTCACTCATTGAAATAATAAACCATATTTTATATAATTTATACTTGCGATTGTCGGCACTTGGTGAAACTTGTGAACACTATACTTGTGTGTAGTGTTTACATAGTTTTGCAGTTTGACTACCAACGATTCAGTTTTGGCTTTCAATAAAATTGGTCCCAGGACTCCTTTGAGTATTTTTCGCTATGCCCCATACTTTTGGACACGCCCACTTGAAAAACCTATATATTCAGGTGTATATCATTCCAAGCGCTGTAATATCCCAATTCCCCGCAATAACGTAGTTTTACCTTAGACCATATAACACGGGACTAGGCAAGCGCACTTATCCCCCTCTGCCGAAGTACATGAACAATTCGTTCATGTAAGTTTGCTTGTGTGCGCGTTTTGTGTTTGTGTTGCAGCTTTTGATTTAGTGTGACATATACATTTTTCGCAGGAGTGTGCGTGAATGACTAAATGTGTGCTGTGCGTGTTTACCTCCCCTCCCGTGGAAAACGGCAGAATAATTTCAGTACTAAGAGTAGCGCTTTGCCAGGTCCCGTGTTCAATAGTCTAAGGTAGTTACGTTAATACAGATCAGTTATGCTGGTCTACGTAATTTGCTGACCAATTTATTGTAGACTAGCTTTTGCCCGTGGCTTCACTCGCGTTAAATTAGTTTTTGTGTATTCCTTAAAAACTGACAATTTTTTCGGACTGTTACCTACAGTAAACATAGCTGGTGAAATGTGTGTTATGCGCCTCTGTGTTTCCCATTTGTATGTCTCTTATATAGCTTTTCCATGGGAACTGATTTATGGAATAAAAAGTAGTTTTTGTCCTGTTGTAGATCTAGAACTTTATTTGTGCAAAGTTTCAGCCCAATTGGTTCAATAGGTACGGCGTGAAAGGGTGACACATCAGTTTTCTATAAAAACTTGAAACCACATTTTCATCCCATGGGAACTGATTTATGTGATAAAAAGTAGCCTATGTTCTATTTAAGGTCTAGAACTACACTTATGCAAAATTTTAGGCCAATCGGTTTCGTAAGCATGGCGTGAAAGGCTGACGCATCACTTTTCTATAGAAACTTGAAAACTCATTTTCATCCCAAATCAGTATATGAGATAAAAAATAGCCTATGTCCTGTTACAAGTCTAGAACTACATTCTTGCAAAATTAATTGTCTAATCGGTTGAGTAGTTACAAAGTAGTTACAGTAGTTGAAAGAGTAACAGAAATCTATCCATCCATACATCCAAACTTTCGCATTTATAATATTATCAGTAGAGGATTAGTGGGATGGGATGACTGTTGATATTATAAACCAATTTAATTTAATTGTTCAATTTACGGGTATTCAAAATTTGTCATGATCTCTAGGTGTTAATTTTTTGTCTGGGGTTGTTTCTGTCACAGGTTTCTGCTGTTATATAATTCATTATGGTATAGTGCGTTTCAACAAAGAGTTCTTTTGCCGTGCGTAATATTTGTAGCAATGCAATCCAATTCCATATCCATCCATTCAATCCAATGACTGAGAAATAGGATTATTTATTAATTGATCCAATCGCTACAGGAGAAAAGCAGAAAAAACTAATCTAGCTACCAAAAAACAGGGAAAGCAACTTTTCGGCAGGGGAACTCTGTGGTGAAACGCACTCTAGAAGTATTTAAATATTGAGACTTAAAAAAAACTAATCAGTGCGGGTAAGACCCGTGCCCTGAGGGTTCCATACATATCGTTTAACACAAATTTATTCCACGAGCAGTTATCACACTAATATTATAAATGTGAAAGTTTGTGTGTGTGTGTGTGTATGTTTGTTACTCTTTCACGCTGAAACAGCTGAACGGATTCGGATGAAATTTAGAATGGATATAGCCCTAACTAACACATAGGCTACCTTTTATTCCGGAAAAAAGCATGTCGTTAAACCGAAAAACACGCGGGCGGAGCCGCGGGCAAAAGGTAGTAAACAATAAATTTAACTAGACTCTTATGATCTATTGTACTATGTATACAAAAGGCCTAACTAAGTTGGTAATTTATTTCTTGTTGAAAAATGAAGTGTATATTGGTAATTTTCAGATTTGGTTGCTCAAGGCCAAATCGTGAACGGAATTTCAGCAAGTTTCTAAATCAACTACCCTATATGTTTTCATGGTAAGATTATATAAGTGCGAAATTGATTATGTAACAGGCAATAACTTTTTTTCACGTAGATTTAGATGCCTGATTTTATATTAACATTACGGGTCGTAAACTGTTTTAGAAAGTTTTATTAGTTTCAACTTGATATCACTAACGGAACCCAAGAAAAAAGGTCTTGACAGACAGAAGAACCACAAAGTGATCCTATGACGGTTCCATTTTTTCTTTTTAAGATACGGAACCCTAAAAAGCGTGAAAAAGTATTACAGATACTGAAAAATGTTCACAATCTTCAATTTGTTGTATGTGTGAGTATCTGTGGGCTTTCAAAGCTATACATAATGTATTTACTTTAAATTCTATCGACTCCTTTCTAAATGCAAATGAACACGTAACTAACGAGGGTGCAAAAGAAATCTAAAAAGCATACTCGAAAGCACCATTTCCACTGGAATTTCAAAAAAGCCTTCTCTCGTTCTAAAAATAAGTACCGTTTTACTTTGAATTTCAAAAAAGGTCAAAATTGCTTCGTTAGACGCTCGAGATTAACAAAGAGAACTTCAATTTGAATCTTCATTTTGATGAAAACTGTTAAAATGTGTTAATTGAAGTTTTTTTTTAAACTAGAGGTGGGCTTTGGCGGTGGCTTGTCACCATCTTCATAACGAAACGAGGGGACTCGTCGTATCCCGGCATGACATTATGAGAAGCTGTACCGGGAGAATCGTCACGCAGGCTGTTGCGTGGTATCAGTCAACTTCCGTAGATTTTGCGGTCTCACTAGCGAATCCCCTTCATCCTAGTTAGCATCAACGCTTTCACTCAAATACTGAAAATAAAAAAACAAGCAAACTTTGACAGCAAAATCTGTCAAAATACTTTTTTAAAGTACAGTAACGAAAGTTAGACCACTTTCTAGAGCAATTATTATATATTGATTGCTGGAATTTGGTGGAACTTTGAATACATTATGAACAGAAAATCACTTGTGCTATTATTTATTTCTTGACCTTTTTCGCCTTAATGGCATTTTCAAAGGATTTATATTAGATCTTAATATCACTTGTCGTTATTGATTGCACGGATCTAATTATAAATCCTTCGAAAATGCCATAAACACGAAACCGGTCAGGAAATAGCCAATTTTCTAGCATAGTACAAGTGATTTTGTGTTAATTACATTTACCTTTTATTGCTATTGAAACGGCTACTTACGATTTTTATATAGTCAGATTTCCCAGTGTCAAACGGGGAACCGCCGCGTAACTATGTTTGCCTCCGAAGAAACTGTACGAATACAGTGAAACTGGTCAGGCGAAATCTGACTACATAAAAATCGTGAGTAGCCGTTTCAATAGCATTATGAATCTAAGCCACGAATCTTTTAGAAGTAAAATATATTTACCTTCTTAAGCTGACTGTCTTATGAAAATACGCATAAAATCAAATAAATTCCAAGTTAAATAAAAATCTAAAAACAACGATCTCTATCAACACGTAGCTATGTATGTAAAAACACTTGAACCTTCACTAAGTAAGTATTTTCCTTTTTCAACGTTTGCGAGCCAGCCTCTTGCTTTATTCACAGAGAGACTTGTATTACTTTTTTGATCTGCCCTATTCACACTTTTACCCTAGCCACAGACCAGAACATGTTTTTTATTTTCTTTGAAGGGTTCAGTTGAAAATATAAACCCCAGTAAGCCTTGACGTCCGACAGTCTCCTTGTAAAAATATACCAAAAATGAGGCATTGAGAGCAAGAACGCAATGATGAAGAACACTTGATCAAGTGAAGAATTCTTACCAGCAACGGGTGAAGAACACTTACCGGCCCATCTGATGCTGTTTACCTGATTCAGGTACCAATACTGAAAGATCCGTAACAGCTCTGCTGAGACGCATCTTTCTCGGAGTTTAGCCCAAAGCAAAACGTAGACACCAGTTCGAAAGTCTTGAAAGGTCTAAAAATCCGGTTTATATAAGGTGACTTTAATTTATGCAGACAAATTCATACTGAAGACTCGGTAAGTGCTCAGTAATGTTCGATGATCCCTTTTGTGAAATTCGCAAATTATTCTTCTCGTGTTCCTTACAAACGCAAGCCAAGCCCCGAGTTAATTACAATGGGACGCATTGACGTCTCATAAACAACAAGACACACAGTCTCTAAGAAAAAATCGTCAGAAAGTGTCCGAACGTGCGACGTGCATAGTAGCAAAAATCTTCAACCAAATTAAGACGTTATGTCGATAGCATAAGATGCAATGTCAGTTATACGAATTCGTCATGCGATTTTGTCACCCCATAGCGGTGACAAAATGCATCGCGGACACCTTTTGAGCGAGATTGTGAGTCTAGTTGTTTATGGGAGTTCAATGATGGGACGTCAAGATTTTATTTTGCGTAATTAGCAGAAAGTGTTATCGATCCGTGTTACTGATCACTTTCCAAGCCTCCAGTATTAGTTTGGCTGTATAAATAAAAGTCACCTTATATATTGGCGTCAGTGGCTCAGTGTAGTACTGGACCATGTGTTTTAGTCCAAGTCACTTTCTGTAGAAAATCCGGAAACAAACCCGAGTCGTGCGTCGTGGAGATGTAAATATCCCTCCAAAAAAGAGTCCAGCAGCCAGTCGGGTACCTTCGCCAAGATAGAATCTAGCGTGATCGATAGTTGCCCCTGTCAGCCGCAATACCAGTTTTATTTTTAATGATGGGAACAACCACAGTTCGCATCAGATCCCATAAGGCTATATTGGTATTAAGGATCGGTTTATTCAGAATGGAACAATAAGTTTCAAAATGGAACACAAGTTGTTTAAGGTACTTATTTAAAAGATGACAATCTGACAAATAATCTAATAAATTGTACAAACCTAACGGAAGAATTACAATATCGTTTGTTGGTCACGGTTTCTAAGAACGCATATTTTTGTACTCATTTCAACATTTATTCTAGAACCCATACATTCTGTAACGTGTAAACTTGACTGACTTTTACATATTTTTTTTTGCTCGTCATTCACCGTACCTCCACTTTGCTTGATCAAGTAAATGTATTGGCTCCTTTTATATGGAAGGAACTACATATGGTGACTTGTGGATACGGTATGAAAGAAAATTATTATGCAATATTGGAGGTTTTAAATTGACTCGTTTAGAGTTATACTCTAAAGGCACGTGGTTTCGCTCGCGTGGAAGTGTCGTTTTATCTTTGATAGTTTTCAACTTGGTGGTTATTTTATCAGCATAATGTGACCTATTCTTCTGTAGCAAATCTTAAATTTAGAGTTGAACAACCTAAAATAATACAAGCTCATTTAACTTTTATCCAACTGCGTTAAAACCTATTTTGCAATGAAAAGTTTTAGGTTACGGCAGCTCTAAAACTAATATTTGCTGCACGAGAATAGGTGTCACTGTAGCCCTATGTTGACCAAGGCCACTACGATGATTATAAAGAAAATAGCATTCAAATCCGTTAAGTGGTTTTTGAGTAAAAACTAGACATACATAGACACATACAGACGGACATAAAAATATACAAAAAAATAATAGGCCTCAGTACAATCAATACTAATAATAACTCATTTCATTCAAAATTTTGCAAAAATATTCAATTGTCAGGCAGGACTTTCTTACTTCTTAATTGTTATTACAGATTCTATTTTTTGCGTGAAGGTAACATGAACGGGCGACGTTGTGTCAGAGGTATTTCTGAGTATGAACTGTGAAATGAAAAACACAGTGCAATATCGTACTCTCACATTTTACCGACGATTATTGCATTTTGGCGTGATGAGTGGTGAACCTTTTTAATATTCTTTTGCATCTCTGAATATATTTTTGGAGTGTAAATTATACAGGCTGTAAATTTTGTACAAATATAAATACACCGTCGTCGCGACATGAACGGGCGACGTTGTGTCAGAGGTATTTCTGAGTATGAACTGTGAAATGAAAAACACAGTGCAATATCGTACTCTCACATTTTACCGACGATTATTGCATTTTGGCGTGATGAGTGGTGAACCTTTTTAATATTCTTTTGCATCTCTGAATATATTTTTGGAGTGTAAATTATACAGGCTGTAAATTTTGTACAAATATAAATACACCGTCGTCGCGACATGAACGGGCGACGTTGTGTCAGAGGTATTTCTGAGTATGAACTGTGAAATGAAAAACACAGTGCAATATCGTACTCTCTCATTTTACCGACGATTATTGCATTTTGGCGTGATGAGTGGTGAACCTTTTTAATATTCTTTTGCATCTCTGAATATATTTTTGGAGTGTAAATTATACAGGCTGTAAATTTTGTACAAATATAAATACACCGTCGTCGCGACATGAACGGGCGACGTTGTCTCAGAGGTATTTCTGAGTATGAACTGTGAAATGAAAAACACAGTGCAATATCGTACTCTCACATTTTACCGACGATTATTGCATTTTGGCGTGATGAGTGGTGAACCTTTTTAATATTCTTTTGCATCTCTGAATATATTTTTGGAGTGTAAATTATACAGGCTGTAAATTTTGTACAAATATAAATACACCGTCGTCGCGACATGAACGGGCGACGTTGTGTCAGAGGTATTTCTGAGTATGAACTGTGAAATGAAAAACACAGTGCAATATCGTACTCTCACATTTTACCGACGATTATTGCATTTTGGCGTGATGAGTGGTGAACCTTTTTAATATTCTTTTGCATCTCTGAATATATTTTTGGAGTGTAAATTATACAGGCTGTAAATTTTGTACAAATATAAATACACCGTCGTCGCGACATGAACGGGCGACGTTGTGTCAGAGGTATTTCTGAGTATGAACTGTGAAATGAAAAACACAGCGCAATATCGTACTCTCACATTTTACCGACGATTATTGCATTTTGGCGTGATGAGTGGTGAACCTTTTTAATATTTTTTTGCATCTCTGAATATATTTTTGGAGTGTAAATTATACAGGCTGTAAATTTTATACAAATATAAATACACCGTCGTCGCGACATGAACGGGCGACGTTGTGCCAGAGGTATTTCTGAGTATGAACTGTGAAATGAAAAACACACTGCAATATCGTACTCTCACATTTTACCGACGATTATTGCATTTTGGCGTGATGAGTGGTGAACCTTTTTGCCATACTTCGTGCACAAAAAACAACCCACAGCTTAACGAGTCTTCTGAAGTAGCTAGAACCCACGACCTTTTGATTTAAGAAAGAAAGAAAGGAAACAATTATATATGAAACAAATAAAAATGCAGAAAAAAAATACTAGCTTACAAAATTAATACATTATGAGCTGTAATCATACAGGCAAGTATTTTCTAAGTTAGCACTTAGGTACATATTTAAAATCACACTTGTTTGGCATAAGGTGACACGCTCAGCATTCAAAAATATCCGAACAGCACTGATTTTCAGCGAGTCCCTTGTAATATGAAATTATCTTAGATATGGTGAATCTTGCAGCGGGCGCGCTAGATATATTACTTAATTATTTATTAAATTAAACATTACGCAATCAAACAGGATTAGTAGGTGTTACAAATTATTCTCTACAATAAATTGCAATATACGAGGCTTATATAATGTAATGACACACTCATCTACATATCTATCAATAAACATATTATTAATTATGGGTATTAGAGTGAATGTGAAAATTTATGAAAATATGAACAACAACTAGTGTTAAATACGCTTTTGAAGCATTACCTACTCCATGAAAATAAGGAATAAATATGCTAATGGTATCTATTTACAACAAGTACCTAGCGAACAGATTATACAATTTTTGAATAAATACAAGTTATATACTGGTACAGGATAACGTCTTCAGATGGGACAGTATAGGGAAAAATCAAATTTTAGGAGATCGAGAAACTTGCTCAACCTGAGGAACAAAAGTCCCTATAAACAGTTTCTTCCTATTTTTCGTTTCACTTTGTATCTAAATTTTGTCCGTGAAATTTGCTTATTTAACAGGATAATATAATAATTAGGATAGATTTTAATTAAAATTTAAAAGTACAGTGAGTCATATTTTCCTGTGAATAATTCCACACCTTCGATGCTGCAAATTTAAACCCTCCCCTAAAGTTAACAGTCTTGTGTTTGGGAATAGTCATTTTATTGGACTCTTTACGTCTGGTATATTTATTGTGTATATCACCAAGCCATTTAAATTTGTCGCACAGGTAGTTAGGTCGCTTAGTATCGACTACTTTATGTACTACGCCAGCGAAGTGTAACTCTCTGCGACCCTCCATTTTCAGGATTTTCTTTTCGTTGAGATAAGGTGTTATAAGTGCCCGTTTTGGTATTTTGTAGAGACTCTTACGCAGGCATTTTGGACCCGTTGTATAGCGGGACTTGTTTTTTCAAATAACCTTGGACCATAAACAGTCACAATTGTTTAAAATTGAAAGGACGAGTGATTCTATTAGAACGACTCTTACTTCTTCTTTCAGGAAATCTCGAATGCCATATAAATCTTTTAGCCTATAAAAGGCAGTTCTAATTTTTTGATTAACATGCTGTTCAAAACGAAGTTCTGTATCCATCACTAAACCCAAGTTTCTCGCGATCAAGAGTCTTTCCACAGTATATGTGGTGAATTTTCCATTACATATCTGTTCACATTGATGTTTTGTTCCCAGCATCATGAATTTTGACTTGAAATGTAAAGCGTTCTTCTTGGTCCTTGGTTAAATTTATGTTTTGCGCCGCTTCAATTGTAGATTGATGTTTGAAAGAGTGATACAGTTGCGTATCGTCTGCGTATAGATGAAATTTGCAGTGTTTAAGGTTAGTTGTGAGATCTGATGTGTAAAGGATGAACCAAAGGGGGCTGAGAATAGATCCTTGTGGACATCCACGAGTAATTGATTTGACTTGAGACTGTCTCACATTTTCCTGGTCATCATCAGTTACCACATATTGCTTTCTATCCGTAAGAAAAGAGCAAAGTTACAAGCAGATTCTGAAACTCCGAAAAATAACATTTTAGGCACGAGTAGTTCAGCACTGATGCAATCAAAAGTACGTGAGAAGTCTAACAGCACTAGCATGCTACCCTTTCCAGAATCAGACACTGTCAATATGTCATCGATTACGTGAGCTAATGCCGTGCCAGTGCCACGTTGACCACGGAAGCCTGACTGGATAGCAGGGAGAACAGTTTCATTTTCTAGAAATTTGGTTAATTGTGTGCACACGATCCCTTCCATAATCTTGGACATAGCTGGTAAAATGCTAATGGCTCGCAGATCTTTATATTCCTCAACTGTAGGACATTTTGGTAGTGGTTTAACTCTAGCCATTTTCCAAGGATCCGGAAAAACTGATTCGGAAATAGATCTATTCATCAAAATCTCAGTAATTATGGGTAAGGTTATTGGTAGAGTCATAATGATAATCATTGTGATTGTGATGGCATCAAACCCAGAAGCATTTGTAGGTATTACATTTATAATTTTTAAGACCTCGTTCTCAGTGGAGCACTCAATTTTAAAAACTCCTTATTATTGGTTATATAAAAGTTAAAAAGGTCATCGTCAATGTTGGGATCGCCAGGAACATCAAAAAAAAAAGTATTTGATTTTGTCTGGGTTATTCACATTCTGCGAAATATTTGGGGTGCTATCTTTACCTAAAACAGAAGTTTCTTTTAAATATTTTCACATCTTTGTTGGACTACATTTGTTATTATTAACATAATGAGTGAAAAAAGCTTCTTTTTCTCTTTTAATAGCACTAGTTATCATGTTTTAAAGATCCTTATAATAATACCTCAGAGGTGAATCTTTTTTCGCACGACTTAAAGCTTTATTACGCAGAGTTATCATTTGTTCTATAGTTTCTGAGATTTTCTTTTATTTTGATCTCGTGCAGGGGTGCGTGTTTGTTGGAAATGAAAGTAATGAATTCATTAAAACAATTAATAATTTCGTTTATGTCCTTAGCGTGGTACATATAGATATGTCATTCCATGTTTTTTTTAACAGGTCCTTATTGAACATGTCCTGGTCAATATTTTGGGTAAGTTGGGATAGTGGTGAATATATCACCCTGTGGTTTGTATTTAATAAAGTATTGGGAATTTTGTGGGAAGAAAGGTTGTATGTGTAGCGTATAATAAATTAAAATATGTTAAGGTCATCACTAGATCACAGGAGTGGGCTTTTTATGGAATTATTTTAGGGGCTTATTCTGCTAACATTATATAAGGTCCTATAATTCAAAGTGAAAAAAATTCCACAGGCGGTAGAGCATCCCCTAGACCAAACCCACCGAAAAATTTTTTTTTGCGCTATCTTTTTTTTTACCCTTTCCATAATGTAGTAAATTTCAGCCGATTGAACCACCTTGTACTGGAAAGTAAAAAAAAAAACTTGATAAAAAAAACATTTTTTCTTGATTTTTATCATTTTCAGTGAACGATACATGATATACTTTAGAAATTATTTTCACTTATTATTGTAGGACCTATGTAATAGCTATATAATACTATGTAATATAATAATATACCCGAAATATATCTTGAATTTCTATTTATTGTGTTTTGTAAATATATATGTAAAATAAATGAAAAACAAAAAGCTTTAAAGAGCGAAATAGTTATTTATTAAAAACCTTATATAAGGTGACTTTTATTTATGCAGCCAAATTCTTACTGGAGACTCGGTAAGCGGTCAGTAACAAGGTTTGATGAACCTTTTTGTGAAATTCGTCAATTATTCTTTTCGTGTTCCTTATAACCGCAAGCCCAGCCCCGAGTCAATTACTGTGGGACGTCAAGATTTTATTTTGCAAAATTAGTAAAAAGTGCTATCGATCCGTGTTACTGATCACTTACCAAGCTTCCAGTATGAGTTTGGCTCTATAAATAAAAGTCATCTTGTATAATATATTTCTATTACAGCTGGTAGGACGACGGAACTCCGATCTTGATACCCAGGTTCGAATCCTATAGTGGACCAATGAGTTTTTCGACTCTTAAAATTGAGCAAAAACAGGGTTCGGCATTCACACTATAAATGACAGTAAATATTAAAATATCTAAACAAAATAAACACTACTCGCTTTTATTTATAACTAAGTACAAGATCAGTATAAAATAGCTGTAGAATTTCATAATGACTCCAGCAAAAGAAACAGGAAATTTAAGAAAAACTCTCAAACAGCATTGCCGCATTATTAAGGACATAATATTAAAACACGCGATGAGGTGCTCAATGAGTACACTCGTTGCTTACTTTGTCATCCATCCATCCATCAGCCTGTTTTGTCCACTGCTGGACATAGACCTTTCCAGGATTTCGCCACTCTTGGCGGTCCTCCTGGAAGAAATGCCCATACTCATATACGCTGGGCAGGCGGGTTGGAGAGCGCGGTGCCGAAACACTTGCACCAGTAACGCCGCTGCCCGTCACCAGTCTGTTTTATATAAGGCTCGGCAATTGAGGATGGATAAACCGCGATCCATCGGTCCCAGGCAATGGTGGGCCGCCTGGTTTTGCCTATGAGCTGTTCTCTTACTCTCCCCCGAATAACTTCGGGAGGATTTGCGAGTAAGATGGTGCTACCTCCACAGTTGAGCCCAGCATCAGCTCTACCATCTATACATTGTACTTTGTAATATGAAATAACACTATAAAAGGTGAAAATAAATTAGCCGACCAAATTCATACTGGAGACTCGGTGAGTGATCAAAAACAAGCTTCAAATACCCTTTTGGTGAAATAAGAAAAATTTCTTTTTTGCTCCCTTACTGCCTAGACTAGGAATTGTACTTAAACTAGTCCAACCAGTAAGGGAGCAAAAATATATATTCTTCGAAATATGCCAAAAGGATTACTGAACTTAGTTCCTCATCACTAACCAAGTCTCCAGTATGAATTTGGTCGGTTGATTTAATTTCAGCCTATATAAGAACGATCGCCGCTATTTCGGCTGGTCACCCTTTACGATTAGACCCGGGGCCTTATTGTCTAACTTTAATTGCAATCGCAATCCATATGAATTTGACATCTGAAGGATATTGACGAACTTCACACCGCAATTATTCAACGTGAGCTGTCATTTCTAGTCATGGTGATTGTGATCGCAATTTTGAGTGAACGATATCACTAGTTTGACATACAATTGGTATCGGGGCCGTATTGTCTAACTTTTAACAGCAATCGCCATACCCATGAATTTGACATTTGAAGGATGCTATCGACGAACTTCACACCGCAATTATTGGACATGAGCTGTCATTTCGAGTCATTGTGATTGTGATATCACAAATTTGACATAAAATGGTATCACGTATCCAAATCACAAGTTTTAACATCTTTGAAAGCTATCGGAAAAGTCAAATGAAGGATTTCACAAATAGGCTGCCTCTTTCAACGGTTTTTAGGCAAATTTGTAATAATTACTCATCTATTATGCACTTTTTGTACTTTTCATGTAACTAGAGCATGCCCACGACTTCGTCCATGAGGTTTTGGGTTTAAAACAGCCCATTGTACCATGTTCGGAAGGCATGTTCGATACACAAGTTTTCACCCAGTTCCACACCACTGAGGGGTGAATTTCGATAAATGTTTTGTTAGTGCACCTCTAGCCATTGACCTATCAATGCTTCTATACTGAATATAACAACATTATTTGGTTGGTTGGTCATTCATTTCGTTCAGCGATTCAAAGCGATTGTGACTTTAAAACTTAGACGATTCCAATTTATAGTCGTAATCACGGTTGTAGTCACGATACCCTTGAAGGTATGGCGATTACAATTAAAGTTAGACAATAAGGCCCCCGGTATAGCCGCCATCAGGCTTCTGATGGCGGCTATACCGGGTCTAATCGTTAAGTGTGACCAGCCGATTATTCCGTAACTATTACAGATATAAAAAAGAAAAAAACTGATATCGAAAGTACGTTACCTAATCAGTAAAATGGCATCAATAACTTTTTGAAAATCAAACGAGAAGTATTCCAAATTTTGACTTTAAACACTCCCATACATTTAATTTAGTATGAGATTAACAAGGACGTCACTTCGAACATCTGCTTTGAATACAAAATTTTGCACTTACAAAGAAAAACATATTAATATTCAATTGAAAGATAGTTTTTTTACTTTGTTAGGTTAGTAAACAGTTTCCTTAAATATCGATACTAAGTTAAAATAAGGAAATTAAAACCTTTTTACTAATCTCATACTTAATGTGGAGTGTTTAAAGTCAAAATGTTGAATACTTTTCGTTTGATTTTCAGAATTTTCCAAGGAGCGCCGACATTTTGTATATCACTAGCTGAATGGTAAAGGAAAACACTGTGAGGTAAACTTATAGCATATGGTCTATCTTTAAGATAAAATGTTTCCTTTGTAACATGTTAGTAGTTTATGCTACAAGTGCGTAAAGTTGGCAATAGCTTATACGAGGAACGATTTGAAAAACAAGCGATAAGCGAGTTTTAAACGTTTTCAGTAAGTTATTGCCCTTACGCACGTGTATCATACTACGTTTTTCAATGCATAGTGTGAGAAATAAATAAAGCGTAATTAAAGAAACAAACAAACAATAAATACCCCAAATGAACTCTAGGCGGGCATTCTTTTTCTTTTTATTTGCACGCAAGTTGCCGACTTGACGGAAATAAGCTGCTTTCAATTGCATGCGTCCAAAGGCTGCTTTCAGTCATACACAACAAAAATTTGACTGCACCAGCTTATTTCAGCTGCCTGAAATTGTCTTTTCATGTTTTTAACAAGGAAGACCGATCGATAACATTGTATATTTTTTAAATAATGTACAGAGAATGCAAGTGGCCAGTATCATTTTGCGATGGCTCTAAAACTTTTTGTCTTTTGGCATTATAATCAAAAAGTTCTTACTCAAATAACGATTAAATTAAGTTACCTACCAAGAAGTTTCTTATATAAGCAGATTCCAGTATCCTTCTTGTTACCTACCTATATATTATCAAGAGAAATTAAAAATGAGGCGCGAATTGGTTGATAAGTTTCATCAGAATTTTCAATTTGTAAAGTTACTACCTACTCTAAATGTCGTCTAAACAGTTTTCATTTAATTTCATCTAATTGAACGCAGCCTACGAGCGCATCAAACCAGCTCATTTCTGTCAAGTCTATCTATGGTACACAAGATAAGACTGGCAACTGTTTTAGATAAATTGAAAAAATAAAACATACCTCAGGTATGAGCTAAGTTCCATTTTCCTCCCCACTATGCAGGACTTGTAGGGGAACAAATCTTAAAAAAATAAAATAAAACATTCGTGCGGTAAAGTTGACTTTGACAACTGATTAGACGCATATAAAACAGAATTTTACGAGCAATTGCATTGAAAAATATTAAACACACTGATTGTAGCTCAAACAATAAAACAAAATACACTTAACAGATTTAAATCTAGGCCTTACGTTATAATAAACATTCTGTGACCTCAATTTGAAAGTAGCGTGATAATTTTAGGACAATCGTCAAACAAAACCACGAAATGAACTTAAATGCCAGATTATTAAGACGTGTTATTCAGATAGTGCTTTAAAAGCTTTAATAATGTGGAGACACCATAGATTTTATGCTGTAGTCTCTTTCATTTACAGGCCATTTTTAAACACAACACGATACTTAAGGTGTTTCTAACTTTAAGTGACGTTTTGTATTCGGCGGTATCTATGAGAGATACACTGCTAATTGCTTCCGGTAGATGGCGCATGATCGGATTTTGATGTAAAATGTTAATTTTAAACACAATACATACAAAAAGTTAGGTACTTGAAATTGTACCTTGTACCCACAGAGTACTATATATAATACTGCTTCCTTTATTTAATTAACACACATAATGTTAAAATATAGAATATAAATAAAACTTACCTAAATTAAAAAGGGTAAAACTAACCTAAAATCCTTGTTAAACCTACAAAATTTACTAAACTAAATAATGTGCCTTAGTAGTTATTTTGTTCATTTCTTATATACAAACTTGAACCTAGGTATATTATCACTTTCGATTGACCCTGGGGTTAAAAATGGCTGCCAACTATGATTGTTTCGTCAGAATATAACAACTGCATATACCCGACATAAATGAGATACAATTTTTTTTTCTATCGAGGAAAAAGGTAAAAAATTGTAAATCAAAGCCTACCTACATAAAAATATGGAAACAGTATTCGTTAGTATATGTGGTGAATACATAGGTAACACTAAAAGTTTCCGGAACTGGCCACTTACATAAACAATATTTAAAAATTTATTGCAACATTTGAAAATAGAACTCTTTGGCTGTAGAATGCAGTTTGTTTCATCTGACTGTCTTTTGTTTTTACCTTGTGGCGCCATTTAAAAAATTGTGTGTCTGCATCAACATGGATTTAACTCGGGAAAATTTTCGTAGTATGATTTTCTACGATTTTAAGTGTAATTTGACAGCTCAACAGAGCATCGCTCGGCTTGAAACAGCTTTTGGCAATGAAGCACCATGCAAGACGACTGTTTATAGCTGGTTTGCAGAATTCAAGCGTGGTCGTATCAATCTCAGTGACGAACCTCGCGATGGTCGGCCGTCCACCGCTGTGACCAACAAAAAACATCGATGCTGTGCGCCGTATGATTGAAACAGACAGGCATGTGACCTACCATGAAATTCGCGCATCCTTAGAAATAGGCATGAGTCAAATACAATCAATCCTACACAAACATTTGGGTGTGAGAAAGCTGTGCTCGCGGTGGATCCCACACAACTTGACCGAGGCTCAAAAAACGGACCGCGTCACTTGGTGCAGTGCCATGCTTACCAGATTCAACGAAGGTGCGTCAAATTTGGTGTGGGACATAGTAACAGGTGACGAAACATGGATTTATTGCTACGATCCCAAAACAAAGCAGCAATCGAGCGTATGGGTCTTTCAAGATGAGCCGAAACCAACCAAAGTGGCGCGCGTGAAAAGTGCATCTAAGCGGATGATTGCTTCTTTTTTTAATAAAACTGGACACGTGGCTACTGTTGCTTTAGAGAATCGTCGTACCGTGAATAGTGACTGGTACACGACCATTTGTTTACCGGAAGTTATTGACGAACTCCGTAAAAATAACCGTAAACGCCGTATCATCCTGCACCACGACAATGCTAGTTCTCACACGGCCAGACAGACAAACGACTTTTTGAAGAAGAAAAATGTAGAACTCATGAGTCATCCTGCATACAGTCCCGACCTGGCACCTTGTGACTTTTTTCTGTTCCCAAAAATTAAGAACCAATTACGCGGTCAACGATTTTCATCACCAGAAGAGGCTGTCGAGGAGTATGAAAAACACGTTTCAGAGGTCACCACAGGGGAGTGGCACAAAACTTTTCAAAACTGGTTTGATCGAATGAAAAAGTGCATAGACGCCAAGGGAGATTATTTTGAAAAACAATAAATTAATTTTGTACCTTTAATTGTATTTTTTCATATTCATTCCGGAAACTTATAGTGTAGTGGTGATTGCCTTTTTGACGCTGAAAGTAAAATAGAAAGCAACATTTTTTTAAATTCCGGTTTTAGATTGGAAACAGTCATCAGCCATTTGTTTCAATTTAACTTACGATGGTAAAGAACTTAACCTAGTAATGACGCTTGTTAGCTTTATAGAAATCATATTTTGGGTACTAAGTATGTCGCACACAGAACTTATTAATTTAGTAAACGAGCTACTTGGTAACAACACTGACCCCGAATTTCACATTTAGTACTATCAAGTTACGCGACGTTTCACGTTTCCATGCGCGTAATCTAAAATTTCCAGCACCTAATTTACTATCTTAAGAAAGGTTTTTTAGTGTTGAATACATGTTGCTTATAGATAAATTTTCCGTATTGAAAGTAATTGTATCACATTTACAAATACTACTTTTTTGTGATCAATGCGGAAAAAATCACTTCAAAAAGCTTAATACAATGCAAAATGATTGAAATATAATGACTTTATGCCTCATGCTTTTGTATTTCCTCAAGTTACATGCACTTTGTAAAAGTCGCCGAACTTTTATCTTAAGATTCTTTTATATCTGGTACCTGTAAAGTGGTACTGTGTAGGTGGTAGAGCTGATGCCGGGCTCGACAGTGGAGGTACCACCATCTTACTCGCAAATCCTCCCGAAGTTATTCAGGGGAGAGTAAGAGAACAGCTCTCAGGCAAAACCAGGCGGCCCACCATTGCCTGGGACCGATGGATGGCGGTATATCCATCCCCAATTGCCGGACCTTATATAAATCAGACTGGTGTCACTGGTGCAAGGGTTTCGGCACCGCGCTCACCAACCCGCCTGCCCAGCGTGTGTGAGTAAAATTAAAATTTGAGTTAAATTGACATTTCTTCCAGGAGGACCGCCAAGAGTGGCGAAATCCTTGAAAGGCCTATGTCCAGCAGTGGATGTAACAGGCTTATGGATGGATGTATGCACCTGTAAAACAGATCGATTCGGGTGCTAGGGTTTTTTTTAATTTTCTACACAACTTTTCGAGAAACTTTAGAGATCAAATCACAATATTTTCAAATAATAAATGAGAACGCTAGGCCACTATTATCATATACTTATTTAGGTTTGTTATAGTTGTTATACTTATTTTCAGCTAGTAAAGTTATTATAATATAATTATTATTATTGAATGTTTAATACATTATTATTTATATACATTTTTATACAACTTTGCTGAAAAAATTCCAAAGCACTGGACATTTACATTTGTTGACACCTAATTTACCAGAATATGTATTTTTCTTCACATTTGCTGTTATAAAAGGGTTTTGTCAATTTGCCCGATTAATATCTATAGTTCACCACAATTTTATGTCTTGAATAAATCATCATTTTTATCACCTAATTATGATCTTTTCACCAATCGAATTCTGCAATTCTATTGACAATCCTTTTATTTATTTTTACTGAAAAACATTTTTCAGGTCAAACTAAATTGCTAAAAAAGTACGATGCATAAAGACGCGACATACCAAAAGCGTAATTTTGTAAAATGGCTCTTAAATACGAAATACAGCGCTGTTATTGTCTCATTTATGGCGTAAACATTGATTAGTAAGATTTTATAAATCGGAAACTGAGGGTTACATTGTCCAAACTTCATGCTGCCGTCTAAGGAAAGCTTTGCCTGTCCGTCCCCATTAGTCAAGCTTAAATAATGTTGGTAATTTGGAAAGGGCGTGAAACCTTATGACAGGCACGCGAGAAACCGCTCACATCGCCGTCAATTTCGAGACTTGAACATTGGTTTGTTCTTATAAGCTTTCCTGTAACCGTCCATTAGGCAGAAGAAAAATTTTGTAATTTTTTTTCTTATATCTAAAATCCGCGGTTGTTCGTTCGGCAGAACGCCAGACTCTCATAATTGAGACCTGTGTTCAAATACTTCCCAGCCAAGAATGCAAGAATGAGTTTTTTGGAATTTATTTGCATAATAATTGTGTAATTACCACTTGTAGAAGGGTGAAGGAAATCACTGTAAGGTAAACTATGCTCTAAAAAAGGTGCATTTGTGTTCGAATTTCGGCGAGAAGACTTATCCCTTATATCAAGTTGTGACCTATAAATTGCTAAAAAGAGGGGGTACAAATGTTGCCGTTCTATAGATATTCTGCAGTCGGAAAATAAATTTAAATATAATAACTAAATATAAATTTCATACAATGATTTTTTTAATACATCTGCTCAAAATATTATAGATTACGTGCCTGCTTAGCGTGCGTAAAATTACATATTTTGGACTAGTGTTTTTTTGTTTTTACTGATAACGCCATCTAGGGGAAGCCGGCGACATCAGGCGTAATCAGTCTAGAAACCTTGTTTTACTTGTCGTTTTGTTGGATTTCTGGAAGTAGCCGGATACACTAAAAACCGTTTAAGATGAGTATTTTCAAAATTGCATATAATCATTATGGTACATTTTGATGCAAGTGCGAAAAGTGTGATATTCAGAGTCACGATTGACTTTTTTGCAAAGACGCAGTCTTTTCGCAGATGTATTAAAAAACGTCATTTTGATAAAGTGTTGATATTTCTCATCCCGACTGTTTTTTGTCGTAACTCGAAATATCAACCATTTCGCACTTGCACCAAAATGTACTATTTTAAATGTTTATATTGTATTAGTATCAAAAGTTAGTACTGCCATCAAGGTGCGTACTTAGGTGCGTGGCCCCCTTTAAGATAACCTTCAAATTGCGGTTCTTACTACCTTGTGATAACGGTTAAACTAAAATCAAAATAGGTATAACTTGAACTTGCAGGCAATCGTATATCCTAAAACAAAGTGAAAATAATTTTAGAGTTGATTGTGTATCGTTAACTGAACACATTCAACAATAAAATCAATTTTTTTGGTCAAATAATTTTTGTACTTCCCAGTACAAAAAATATAATAGTGATCTATGAGCGATACTCTATTATCTCTTCATTTTTTTTTGAGTTTGAGATGTAGGACCTTATGTATATGAAAAGATATATTGGCCTAAATTATTTACATCAAACGAAATAGAATATTTGTAGCTGCACATAGCACGTTGTGTAGCTCACTGTGGCTACGGTTTTTATTCTTACTGCTACGAATCAATAATTGCTACAAGGTTGTAGTGCTATTGCGGCGCATTGTGTAATGTAGCTCTTGGCAGTACTTCCTACAGAATCTCCTAGGTATTTTATTTATCCCTACTGCAGAAATTAAAAGAACGAACCACTAAACCAAAAGGCCTTACCCCTGGTGCACGATAATCTTACTGAGCGATTTTTAACTTATAAGAAAGTCCACTACATTCGAACGCTCGCTTCGCGCGCTGCCGGGCTGCAAAATCAGCTAATTTTCGAGGTTTTTCTGGATTTTACAAAAAAGAATTTGATGTAGGAGTTTTTTAACCTAACATCGGAAAATAAACCATGCTTTCTTGATATAGCAGTAATTTCAGACATAAAACGAATTAATAACTTAAAAAGGTATCATTTTCAAAATTAAATTCTATCGAGTGAAATTTGTCAAATTAGGCAACCGACCTGACAACAGAAAGACAAAGGTCTGTAAAAACATGTGTCCAAGTTTTACATTGATCAGATATGTAAATAGTTGACTCAGCATATTAAAACAAAAAACATTGAAAGACCAAAGGTAAGCCCTTAAAAATAACCGTATTTTAGAATCTGGATATATTTATTGTGACATTTATTTGTACAGTCAAATTCATACTAAAGACTTGATATGTAGTCGCTATCAAGGTTCTTTTTAATATACGAAGCTTATACTCTCAATGAATATCATAATTTTTTTAAACTTGAACTGAAACAAACCTCTTTTGAAGCACACGAACTTATACTCTACAAAACTTTACAATTAAGTCATTAAACCTCAGTGGCGGTTTGTAACTTTCAGGTTAAATATTTACTACCCCTTCAATTTCGCACACGCAATTCTGAACGTTTCGCAATTGAGGTAGGTAATTTACCTAACGAACTTGAACAAAAAGTAAATTATTGAACAAAGGATGTATAAAAGCAAGTGTTACATAAAATTCAGTTATAAAGATAAAATTATATTTATATTTGTATTTTAATGATAAAGAAAGTGTATTAAAATAAGTGAGATGATATATTATGTGAGTCATAATTAAGTACAGGTAACATGACAGTATTGTAAAAAATGGGAGATATTTCTGCCAACAAACTGCCTTACAGTTTGGCGGGATATAATATTTATGTAATGTGCTGTTAAGAAAGTGAATAAACGATTTATTTATTTTATTTATTTTAATATTATAAATGCATGAACTTTATGTAAGTGTAGTCGTATGATTATTTTCTTCTTTCTAGTTCAGTTTTCCTTTTTATTGGGTCATTCTTACAGTACTATTGTTATTTAATAAGGGTTGAATTCTAAAAGTCCGTAAGATCTAAAATGGTGTTACCGGGGCGGATTGTTGAAATACGAACCAAAATGCCATCACCCGCGGGTCTTCTTTCGTGGCTACACTCTATAATTAATTTTTGCCTTTGGTTTTGATAAACTTGCGGAAATCTTACAGAAAATACACGTTTTAAAAAATATACAAAAATGGTCTTAAGCATCTAGGATTCAGCCCCTCAATTATTTCCATCAGCCTGTTTCGTCCACTGCTGGACATAGGCCTTTCCAGGATTTCGCCACTCTTGGTGGTCCTCCTGGAAGAAATGCCCATACTCACACACGCTGGGCAGGCAGGTTGGTGAGCGCGGTGCCAAAACCCTTGCACCAGTGACGCCGCTGCCCACCACCAGTCTAATTTATATAAGGCCCGGCAATTGGGGATGGATATACCGCCATCCATCGGTCCCAGGCAATGGTGGGCCGCCTGGTTTTTTTGTCTGAGAGCAGTCCTCTTACTCTCTCCCGAATAACTTCGGGAGGATTTGCGAGTAAGATGGTGGTACCTCCACAGTCGAGCCCGGCATTAGCTCTACAACCTACTAATATTTTTTTTGTATTAATTGTTTTCTTTCTTTAACATAGAGGTGGTAAAATGGCGCAGCGTAATAAGTGCATTTGTAGGTTTAATCATGCCCTAGAAATTTACGGGAAATCCTGCAAGTATTCGATAATAAAAATTTTCTGGAGATGGATGTTCAATATCCTGATGTTAGTATGTACTATTGTTTCGGAAATGACATGCGGAAGAAATTATGATGAGTAAAGTTTTGACTGTTTTGACATGCCATGATTCCATTAAGCCTTCAATTATATGGACAAGTCTGTCTTGGACTCTGGGCCACGTAAAACGTAAAGAGTGTTTGGGTTGGCAATGAGGTAGACAATCTTCTTGTTTTCGTCTAGTTTAGTTATTTTTTACATTAAAACAGACAAATTAGGTGACAAAACTCTTTATCTTTTTGTACGACATCAAAATATGACGTCCCTAAACGTCTAGTCCGCCCTGCCGGGCTCCCTGGCACAACATTTAATATGGCGTGAAGTTGGACTGCGCCGTTCCAGCTTTATGTAAGTTGGACACTTTGACAGTTTCAATATCAACAGCAACAACCGGTGTTGGAGAAAGATATGGGTATCGCCTTACCTCGACTATGTTGCCAACGGACAATAGATCTTGATCTTTCGTGATAGAGTAGGGTTTTGTTATACATATTTTTAGCTTTAATATGCAACGGTGGTACAATAGAATGGATGGATAGGTGTTGGTAAAGTTTAAAATGAATGCTGGAGTTTGCATATGCTCATGTTACATTATTTCCTTTTTAACTATATTTGATACTCGTAGTGACTGGTAAATCATGAAAAAAAGTATTTTAACATTGACAGAATAGTTTTTCTCAGAAGCTAAGTAACAACCATTAGGAAAAAAAAAACCGGCCAAGTGCGTGTCGGGCCACGCGCAATGAAGGGTTCCGTAGTTGCCCGGTACATATAAGTTGGTCTACTAATACAGACCGCGCCATACTTCTGGTCCCATACATTATATGGGGCCAAAAGTTTGGCGCGACCTTTACTCGTAAACCTGTAAAGCCTACTTAGCTGTGATAGTTTTCCTTTTAAATTTATTATATATACTACTTCTGTGAATTTTTTTACATTTCTATAAACAACCGTTTAGCCAGCAGGGACGCTCCACTCTAACTAAAATTTTCACTTTAAAGCTTAATATTTCGCCAACGGATCCCTAAATCGAAAAATGGTTTGCACACCCTCACAATGTTTTTAAACGGCCTATCCAACGATACCCCACACTATGGGATAGACGAGAAAAAAAAATCATCCCCAGTTTACGTGTATGAAAGGTAATGCCAATCCAGCTTTCTAGTATTAATAGTCTTTGCGCTAAGCCGCGGACAGACGGACATGGCGAAACTATAAGGGTTCCTTGTTGGACTACGGAACCCTAAAAATACTTCAGAATAAAATAAGCCCTGAAGTAATTATCCACAATTTAGATCGTTGAGCGGTTCTTAACCAGCGGGCCTATTACGTATCTTTGAATCGGTTACCAACTTGGTTGCTATTCACCAGAAACAGATAAAAAAATAACTTCCAAAATAACCTTCAATGAGTATTGAACTATTTACGAATTATGACGTCATTTCAATTGCGAAAATATCCTTAGATAAGCGTTATTCGATAGTATATGTATGTTTTTGACGATAGGCACTCGGTTGGCAACTGATTTTACGATACAGAATCGAGGGACAGGAGCCTTAGTGTCTAACTTCAACATCTATGGCTATAAATTCCAAGTGCCTTCCTTTAAGCCAATCATGATACATTTCATAGCGTTAGTGATAGCTGTAGATTAGACAATAAAGGGGCTGATCCACTATCACCTATTAACCTGTTTGTTTCTGAAAAATGGATTCATCCATCGCGGCAGCAAATATATTTGGCCTCTAATAAGATTAAGGAACGTGTTTTACCCCCTTCTTAGTTCTTAAGAGCTTTATCTAGCAGCATCTCTTACATGGAGGACCATATCAAGCTCGATAAAGTGCTATGTCTCACTCTGTTGATCTACCTAAAGAGGGACAGACAGTGGTTTATCGAGCTGTCAAAGCTCGATATGGTCTACCATGCTGAGTACCGAGGTGTATTATGAAGAAGAAAGAAAGAAGAAAATATTTATACGCCACAAAATTAAAAAAAATGAAGATTATCGTGAAAGAACGGGTAATATCTATCTGAGTACATTTGAGAAATACACATTTTAAAGTTTGAAAGCATAACATATCATTAATGAAACTATAAATACATTTGAAAGATTACATATTAACAAGTTAATTAATACTTATATGAATAATACTGACCTCCTAAGAACATTATAATTTGAGGTACTAACAGTATATTGTTTTATTAAAAAGTACAATTATTCAATAATTATTACATAATCTGAAACATATTTGCTAGTAGTTTCACAAATTTATTAGTTTTTAAAATACAAAAATCCGGTTGTATATGTTACAGTAAAGCCCGAAGTCGGGTAAACTCCGAAAAAAGTAAAAAATGTGTGTTAGCGCCGAGCGAAGCGGAGCGGAGTGAGGCTAACCCCGAAGTTTTGTATAACACTACCCAGGTAAACCTAGATTTACCCTATCTTCTAGTATTACCCGTAACATATATACGTTTTATTTAATTTATGCTAATATTGTAGAAAAAGTCGTGCGCAAATACAAAGTTTTTTTTTCAAAATTTTAATTGGAATGTGTTATTAGCTTACTAGTAATGTATCTACTGAAGCAAAAACTACCATTTTTAGGGTACCGTAGTCAGCGAGGAACCCTTATAGTTTCGCCTAGCCCGTCCCTCCGTCAGCCTTAGTACTATAAAGCTGTAATTTGACACGAGTATACACATTTGTCACGCAAACAAAATACACGCAAAGTGTGGATGATTTTTTTTTCTCGTCTTTACCATAGTGTCGGGTTTCGTTAGAAAGGTAATTCAAAAATATTGTGGGTGTGTGGATGTGTTTTTTAGGGACCTCTGATACATGTAAACTGGGGATGATTTTTTTTTCTCGTCTATCCCATAGTATGGGGTATCGTTGGATACGCCATTTAAAAACATTGTAGGTGTGTAAAACCATTTTTCGATTTAGAGATCCGTTGGCGAAATATTAAGCTTTAAATTGAAAATTTTAGTTAGAGTGGAGCGTCCCTGCTGGCTAAACGGTTGTTTATAGAAATGTGAAAAAATTCAAAGAAGTAGAATATATAATTAAGTTAAAAGGAAAACTATCACAGCTAAGTAGGCTTTACAGGTTTACGAGTAAAGGTCGCGCCAAACTTTTGGTCCCTTATAATGTATGGGACCAGAAGTTTGGCGCGGTCTGTATTAGTAGACCAACTTATCTGTACCGGGCAGCTATGGAACTCTACATTGCGCGTGGCCCGACACGCACTTGGCCCGTTTTTTTATTATCATCGTAGTCAATATGTAACGCCCAAGTCGAAAACGGGGCAGAGATTAAATAAACGTGGGCGGCGCCGCGGGCGAAAGGCTAGTTCAGAATACAGAAAGGTAGCAACAGAAAATATTCAAGGGACGTTATAAAATACCTACGAATAAATATTAACGTCAAGAAAAATGACAAGAAAATTGCTTCCGCAAACTGACTTGGGAAGAGCACGCAGTAAGTTTGGAATATCTAGTTAAACATTAATGGGAATCTTTTCGTATGAGGAAAAACGATTTTCTCTCAAGGTGGTTATTTTTGTTCAAACATTATTTTATCCTTATTTCGCATGTCGAGTAAAATGTAACTTACCTGCATATACTTGTACAAGGGGATTTCTTAATATAGATATAGAGCCTTTCAAATGCCTCGCGCTCATTACTGTTTTTAGTACGAGTAACTTCATAAAAATTATATCTATCTATATTTTTTAAATAATAAAGTGAAAGTAAAGTAAAATAAAACGTGTGTGTACATTGAATATTTTTGCGAAATTTTTAATTAAATTGTTTATTATTAGTACGAGTATTGTTTTGAAGCCAATACCATTATTTTTTCAAATTTTGTCTGTCTGTCTGTCTGTATGTATGTATGTTCCGTTTTAACCCGAGAACCACTCAACGGATTTGGATGCGGTTTTTTTATTATCCCTGTAGTGGCCCTGGTCAACTAATTGGTAATAAAGCATGTTTATAAAATAACGCCCAAGCCAAAAACGGGGCAAGGATAGAATAAACGCGGATGGAGCCGCGGGCAAAGGCTAGTTAACAAATAAAATCTAAATACTGGCTGTAAATAAAGACAAGTAAACAAAACCACATGATCCTGATTATACTGAATAACTTTCCCGTAAGTAGAAAAGAAAAAAAGAAAAAACCGTCTTAATGAAAAAAATACCACTGATTATGTATGCATGTAGCAGAAGTGAAAAATCTTTTCACGTTTCCTCACTTATTATCGTAACCTTCTGTGTTATATTTTTGTTTGGGCGGCTATTCTCTCAAAAATTTTCACATGCTTTGCTTTTTATACGCCTCTGTTTATTGCGTCATACATGAATACTGTGCGACGATAATTCTATTATATTTGAAATAAAATTATAAATAAATTATCATATTTGAACTTTTCATGTTTAGTTTGCAGGTACGTACTTAGTAACTTAACATGATAATTCTATTACCTATAACTACTTAAAAGACACGTAAAACATGTTATGAATACGTACAATAGGTTTATATAATATAATAATGTATAACATCGTTTTGGTTAATTATTGTCAAAATTAATGTGCTTTGGTTGAGATATTGTTCACTTCTTTTTATAAACATACTTAGGTACTTGTTTGGTACGCAGTATTTATATTATAATTAAACACTTATTTCATTCTGCACAACTGGAAAAGCACTGATGCCTATACTACGGTTCTTACTATATTAGGCACCAGTAGCCATTTCATTAGTGCGAGTAACATGACACTGAAAAGTACTGTGTTTTTGTATTGTATAATATACAGTAGAATCCGAATATAACGACTTCGTTTATAACGCCTATCCGTTTTTAGCGACGAAAACGCAAGCTCAAGGTTGGTTTCATATAGACTTACTATGAAAACATATCCGTATAGTACGACTCCGGTTTAAGCGACCAACTGCTTATAGCGACCTATTTTGACAATAAATCATCCGGTTAGAACGACGTGCAGCTTGTTTTGTTTACACTATGCACAAACAATACCTCACCGCCCGGTGTCGGTGTTTTTCATCTGTTGTAATAAGATTAAAGGACTCATTACGTGACCTAAAATGAGTTCCGTGAAGCAAAAGTGTTTCTCATTTGAAGAAAAAGTGCTATCTATAGTACACCGATTAGAAGCTGGTGAATCAAATGTAGCCCCTGCGAAAGAGTTCGGCGTTTCTTTCGTTCTTACTATAAAACAAAAATCGGTCACAAACAAATTAAAATTACTACTTCCTACGTTGGTAAATACAAACAACATTCCATAGTCCATTGAGGAAAAGGGTAAAACATGCAATGTTGTATCATTAACGTTACTTTTTGTTTATTCTAATACATATTTGTTTTATTTAAATAGAAATTGATCTAAATTCTTACATAAAACTTATTTTATTGGTCGTATAGTGCATCGTCCGGATAGTACGACGTAATATCGCCGGTCCCTTGACCGTCGTTATATCCGGATTCTACTGTATGTCAAATAGCCTAATGTTTTGTTCAAATTCATTTTCATTTCATTTTAAAAGTTTGATACCTTTCTTCATAAAGGGTTTGTAAAAATCACCTGCTTTTGGGCATCGCAAATTGTCGCAAGTGCGAGAAACGCCGTCCTGCCCCCTGATTCTGTATCGTAAACTCAGTTGCCAAACCAAGTGGCTATCGTCTAAAACATACATATCCGCTTATATAAGGATAAGTTTGCACTTGAAATGACTTCACAATTCGTCATTAGTTCAATACCCAATAAAGGTTATTTTGAAAGTTTATTTTTTATCTGTTTTTAGTGAATAGCAACTATAGCTAGCAACCGAAACTGAGTTACGTAATAGCCCCGCAGGTTGGTTATTTCGGCACTATTTTTCACTCCCAATATCAGTCATTAGATATTTGTTTAAAGTTTGATAAATACCAAGCGATGGATGTTAGAATGACTAAACTGCTTGAAATAAAAACTACCTGTAGGATATAAGGAATGCTCACTAATAATCCAATTGCTATTATAGCATAAATTATACCCAAACATCCAAAAGTTTCTCTTTTTCCTCTTTCTTAAGGTATCAATCAAAAAAATCAACACATATCTGTACAAAATCCCATTTAAAGTCACCCGCAATCTGTCTTCGCAATTTTTGCGCACGTGCCAGAATTGACGGTCTGTTAATTAACAGCCTGTATACATTTATGTATTATGTATACTTAATCCTATATTTTTGATTTCACAAAACGTTGGAATAGGTTATCGTTTTTAAGGTGCCGTACCCGAACGGCAACACGGAGTCTTATTAATGTCATTCTGCTGTCTGTCCATCCGTATGTCACGGGTCTCTAGCTTGCAGACGGAATGAGTAACAGATTTTTTATATAAATTCGGATATACTATGTAGAATGTTGACCCAAAATCGAAAATTGAAGTAAAAATGAAATTCAAGAAATGAAAAGGGAGCCGTAAAAATATTTTTTCTTACCTTGGCATGTGGGGTGTCATTGTATAGAACTCATTAAGTAGAGTCACTAGAGCACATTTTTTTTCTCCAAAAATTTAAAAAATTGGGCTCCATCAAAGTTGTCAATTTTAGACTATAAAAGATAAGAAGAGAAGATTTACAGAAAGAGTAAAAGATTTGTCTCATCTTTTAATGGACACATCGGGTGACCCTAGGGCTGGCGCATTCCTCGGCCAACGTATAAGTTTGTCCATTCAAAGAGGAAATGTGGCCAGCGTTCTGGGCACCATGCTGCAGGGGTCAGTTTTATAACAATTATATTATTTGTAGGTTCATAAGGTAAGTTATTTTCATAAGTTTAAGATTTTATTTTACATTTGTAGGCAATTTTAATTTATATTGATTTGTAACTGAATAGTAGAGCTATAAATAATAGGCATGATAACTAAAAAAAATTTATTAGTCCATCAGTTAGATTATCAGAAAATATTGGACACGTATTTTTTCTTTTTTCAATTAAACAAACAATGATGAAGATATAACCCGCTGAAGTTCCTCGTGACGTCACATCTAGGTACAATTTTACTTAGAAGTGACGTCATTTTCCCCCACTCCCAAACTTTGACGCGCTTTATCTCTGTAATTTGTTGTTTGATTGACAAAAGAAAAAATACGTGTCCAATATTTTTTGCCAATCTTAATGACGGACTAAATAGAATAATATTTTGTTTACCCGGTCTACAAGCCTGTTTGATTAAATGCATATATTACTAGTCTATTTACTTATCAGATTGGTACAAAGCCTCAGGGCGCGTGTCCTACTTGCGCATGACCAGTTTTTTAATCACGAAATGACTTTGCCATATGACTTTGTTAAAATAGATGATGTTTTTTTTTACATAATTGAATGCAATAAATATTTCCTGGTGGTGATAAAGACTATAATAACATTAATGAAGTGAAAGAGGCACTAAAAAAATAAACATCATATGTATTTAATTGAACATTAACCTTAAAATCAATTTTTTCCTCAAACACATCGAATAAGCATATTTTTTTCTACTTCCAAAGCAATAATCTTCTCTTATGTCCACAATGTATGAATCAGAATAGAAGCCCTTCAAATTAATGACAAGCAGCGATGACACTAAAATAACTATAACAAAGAGAACAGTCGTAAATATCGGACTGTATCCTCGTAAAATATTAATGGTCCTGTTTCCCCGGAAAATCGTTTTCCTGTTTAGTCGTTTCTCCGATAATCGTACAGATAAATCACAATAAAACACACAGCTGGACATCCGACGTTCTCTTGTTAATTTACGGCACTTGACCTCCATCCGAGGCACTTCTCTACGTCTAAACGACGTTCCACGTCGGAACGACAAAGTAAATAGAGTAAATTAATCAGCTAATAAACTCTCTTTGTTAAGGCGAGGAAACTTGATGGTTGGAGACAACATTCAGTTTCTATTCTTGTGAGAAGAACTTTACATTTTGGAAAATTTTGATCATGTTCTACACTTTAATTTAAAATATTTTTCTTCTAGCTATCTGACTGCATTATGAACCTAGATCCATCCATTAGCCTGGTTCGTAAACCACATAGGCCTTTCCCAGATTTGGCTGCTCTTGGCGACCCTTTGTGGAAGAAATGATAATACTCAAACACGCAGGGCAGGCGGGTTGATGAGTCCGGTGCAAAAACACTCGAACCATGATGGCGCTGCCCGTCATCAGTCTATTTTACATACGTGCCGACAATTGGGGATGGGTATACCGCCATCAGTTGGTACCAGGCATGGTGGGCCACCTGGTTGTGCCTGTTTGAAAGCTATCCTCTTACTCTCTCCCTTTAATAACTTCGAAGGTTTTGGCGCGTAAGATGACAGTACCCAGTACATAGTGAACCTAAATAGCGTGCACAAAATGTCACCTTATTTCCCTTTGGGCGATAAAGTGATGCCATCAAAAACAAAACTTGTAAAAAAAACAAGTCTCGCAACTTAGTTCTTCTACCGTAAAAAGTTGTGAGATCCATGTAAATCCAAGTCGGTTAATTTATTCAGTCCCTAAATCAGTATCTAAATCTAATAAAAATCTTTTATGTTTTAAATAAATAGATTGACTCGGCCATCGCATGAAAACATAATGTATCTCACAAGTATTACATATTATATTAAATTAAATTATTTAGTGCTATTGCCAAGTCAATATATTTATTAAAACAAATAAGATTTTTAATATTAATATAGTCACTATAAATAAGATATTGTTAGGTTAGCTAATTATGTAATAACTTAAGACAGAAGATCCCCTTTATTTAGTCCCTACATAAATTAACCGACTCGGATTTACATGGATCTCACAACTTTTTACGCTATAAGAACTAAGTTGCGAGACTTGTTTTTTTTACAAGTTCTATTTTTGATGCCATCTCGTTTCTTTTTGTAGATAGTCACACTTTTTACTTAACTGCGTTTTCTTATATATTAATTAGACTACTATTTAATAAAAATAAAATGTTCAGAATGAATAAACAAAAATTATCATTTATTTATTGATTAGTATTTTGCAGACAATACGTATAAGCTAATGGTATGAATATCTATACATGTATCTCTATCAAAACGATATTTCTTATTTCTTGTTATAGCTCGACGAAGTTTGTTCAAAATAGTCGAGCTCCTGTTTTTTACGTTTTTGACGATTATTTCCAGGCGACTTAATGTGAACGCTTTTTTCTGATATGCCTGCAAAAGTAAGTGAATAGCTAATTATTATTTGCCCATAAAATTGGCTCTATGTTTAAAGCTGGTTTCCCAATTTTACTAACCCGTTATGGCACTGACACAAGATCGCACCTGATCGAGAGGAATCACGGTGCATTGTTTGCATTTTCTCTTTCACAAAAGGCGTACCTTCAACACAATCTCTTTTGCACTATTTTTCAACGGCTTTGGCAATAATAACACATAATTTTATCAAATAATTTTGGAAAATCTGACTGACAACTATAATGACAGCAAAAGCTTGACAAACCGTGATGCCAACATGACGGCAAGGGACAAGTTATGATGAATGGTCTGTAGTTATAATTCTTAAACTAATGGTTCAAATTGAATAAAATTTAAAATATACCGTGTTTAGACAATGCCTGTTTGGTTACCGAAAACTCAAGCTTCTAGTTTTATCCACAACGAAGTTATAGGGGTTGAAAATGGCCTGCACTGCTTCGAGAAAATGATGGTACCGCGTGCCGCTTTTTAGCTCGACTTGGCGGGGGCACTACAGTGCCCCCAGATATGAACATACATTATTCCATGTTTGTTATATTTTTTGTAGTATGTGGGCCAGGACTTTTCATACATTCATGTACACATTATTCAATCAAAGAACTTAAAATAATACTGAGCCAACAATAAATATGTCGATTACATTATATTAAAGTTTAAATTTATGAAATAGAAAATAATGTTTCTGAAATGATAAGAAAATCAATTTTCGGATAAAGATTAACTAAAGATACGTAGTATATTGCGCATAGAAATCTTCGCCATTATTCGTATTCTCGCAAAATAGGCGAACCACAAAGTGTAGGAGTCCTAAACATTCTACTAGCATTTGAAAACTTATCAGAGAGAAAAAATAATTCAAAGTAATTTTAAAATATGTAAAAAAATCGGGGCCGAATTAAATTAAAAGTGTTATTTTGGTTGTCTATCACCAACCGGACGTACCTACATTATCTGATGGATTGTATAGAAAGTGTCCGGAAATACTTCCTTTGCACTAGCGCTTGGAAACTTATTAGAGAGAAAATAGGATTCAGATGAATTTCCGAACTTGTGCAAAAAATCGAAACCGAAACAGATAAAAAGTGTCATTTTGGTTGTCTATCACTGACCGCACGTGCACTTTCTGTTATGGATTGTAATAAAAGTGTCCGGAAATACAATCCTTGCTGGAGAGTTGCGAAGATTCCTACGCGCATTAATAAAATGGTACAATTTTACTCACTCAATCCAAAGAAGAGTTGACACCATTTAAGACGTGTTAGACGTTTTACGGAACGTGATCTTTCGTCATTCTGTTCCTTTTGAGCAAAGTGTTCTTTTGTGATGCTTGAAACGAAAACGTTGGTCCGTTTTCTAACGTATTGTGTCGTCTCAAACATTTGGTATCAATTTATCATGTTTAGTCTTTTTGTAGAATACTTAATAAAAAAATGTCAAGTGCCCTGAGGCATACCGTTTAAACACAAACTTATTGCACGAGCAGTATGGAAGACCAACTTAACTTAACACTTACTATACATACATTGATCTATACCGGGTGTAAATAGACTGCTACCTTTAAGTGAAACCACATCTTCCACCAACCCTACTGAACCACTTTTCCCAAGAATCATACCCGCGGACACCCTTAGTTTGGGAAATAATTGAGTTCCAAACAAAAATGCTTGAACCCTAACGCACCGACATACGGGCGAGTTTAAGGTTCCACAGACGACGCTCTCTCTAAACTCGCCCGTATGTCGGTCCGTTAGGGTTTAATGTTTCTATTACTCCTGATATGTAATGAATTTGAAGGACAAATTTTTGGCGTAACTTTGTGATAGATTCACAATATCAAAAGCCAAAAATAAGAAAAGAGGACTATTCTCCAAGCACTGTAGAACTCCTTTCGGGATGATTCAGATTGCTCCTAATTTTGCGAAAAAACACCAGGCCCTCAATTCTGGCACGTGCGCAAAAATTGCCAAGGCAGATATCGGGTGATTTAAAAAAGGATATTTCACCTATGCACACCTATTTCACCTAGCTATGTGTATTGATTTTTATGATTGAAAACTTATAGTGAGCATTCCTTATCCTATAGTTTTTATTTGATGAGGTGTAGTAGCTTTAGTTTTGATCACATGGCATTTACCAAACTTTAAACAAATATCTAATGAATGATATTGCGAATACGCAATAATGCCGGAATAGTCGCCCTGGACGGCTATTGTGGCACGTGCGGAAAAATTGCTAAGGCAGATTTTGAAAAGGATTTCCTACGGATATGTATTGATGTTTTTGATTGAAAACCTATAGGAAGCGTTCCTTATATTATATAGTTTTTTATTAAGGAAACACCTCTGGTGCTCCTTTGGTTTTGTATTTGTACATTTTAAAATACGAGTACTAAAAGCACAAGCTATTCCAATTTTCTAAAAACAATTGTTTGCAGAGTAATACAATATTGTAGGTACGCTCCCCTCCTTTATTTTGTTCCGAGACTAAGATTAGAGAAAAGAGAAAATGCTATCAATTTCATTATCCTTATCGCCCGTTTTATTACAATAATAGACTTTTCCTTTCTCTTTGTTTTGTATTTTCTTATTAATTTGTTTTAGCAACATGCTTAGGGAAAAAGATGTATTTTTTATTTTCAATAAACAAGATTTGTTTATCTTTCTTTGATTTAACTTTTCAGCAATGGAATTTATAAGCTCTTACATAAATAAAAGTAAAAAACAAACCAAAAATGAACGAGTTATAAAAAATCCTTCGCAATCTTATTATGACTTAATGTTTCTTCGATGTATTATTTGATGCCGTAAATCTTTCAACAGATTTTTTATGAAGTACGAGTATACTTTTTGTATGTAAAAAGTATTTACAAATTTTCCTTAAAGTGAAAGTTTTATTTCATACAAAACGCGTTATTTATGTAACCTATATCTTACATAGATTTTTCATTCCCGTATCAAATACCTGTACAATATGTATAATTCAACGAGTTCGCCCCGAACCGTGTACTCGCGCTCATCCGTTTCGCGCTTGACTGATTTGGCTCATTTTCGAACTTAAAACTTCTTTTTGCCTTATTTACATACTCGCCTGCCAAATTTCATGACATCCCGATGAACGATACTCGAGTTATCGTCGAACAAACATACATACATACATACAAACGTCGGATTGTTCAAGTAGACTCGTAGAACTCGCTCGCTTTGCTCGATCGTTCAATTATCTCTCAATTTATGAAATAACATTGTGCACATTAACAATGTGTAAATTAGAATCATGTTTGTTTTTGTTTGTGTTTGGTGTACGTTATAAAGCATTTAATTGATGTTTTAATTTTCAAAGCACCTACAGGGGCTCGGTACTTATTCCGTGCACGCTTTTCAAAACATGTTAATCACGAGAATCTAAGAAATAAAATAAAAAAACAAAAGTAGAAGAAGTAAATTAGTGGCCGAGAAAAACTTTTAACTCAACAGATTTTGATTCGGTTTTCATTGCTACACGGGAAATTACCCGACAAGCTTTAAGAATTTACTTAACCAGAAAAAAATACTTTTTTCATAACTGTTTCAGGTAAAGTTGAGGCACGATTCTCCGGCCAAACTCTACAGATGAGTACTTTTAGCAGATTGGGCCTCAACAAGGATCAATAAGTCAGGGTCAACAATCATCATCGTCAACTGTTATATGTAAAGTTATTAGTACAAGTAACAAAATCACACGTAACTTCGACCCACATTACTCTAACCACCCCTTTCTCTCGAAGAATAAAGAATCTGAAGAAAATGGAGTAAAGGTTCACTTTTAAAACACTTCTGTCGCTAGAGAGCGCCCTCTACAGATCAAAGACAAGAGACCGGTATTATTCTTCCTGTAGTAGACACCGCGGGGATTAGAGTTGCACTAGAAAGCGTGCCGTTTGTTACAATATGCATCCATCCGTTACAGATTTACTTGGAACATGATATATTTTAAATGAATATAAATGTGATGTCAATCTTCAGATTTACCCACAGCAGGGTTTCTAGTATCTTGTCTTATTCCCGCTAAAGGTCACAGTAGAAGATAATACGCAATTTTTTAAATCAAAATATAAGTACGTAAATTTAACAAAAATATACCATATAAAAATATAACTAACTTGCTATCATATTCAGAATATCTATTTGAAGCATTAGATAAAAGAACAGAAGGCCATGCAATCTATACGGACTTTCGCAAAGCTTTTGACAAGGTCGATCATGCTCTACTACTGAAAAAACTTGCTTATAATGGAATCAAGGGCAACCTTCTTAAATGGTTTGCCTCTTACATCAGAAACCGGTATCAAATTATCACTATTAACGGGTATTCATCAAGTAAAAGTATAGTCTCGTCTGGAGTCGTCCAGGGTTCTATTCTAGGACCTCTCCAATATATTTTGTTTATCAACGAAATAGAGCAATGCTTTCAGAACTCTAACATTCTTATGTTCGCTGATGATTTAAAAATCTACAAGAAAGTCAAATCACAACAAGATTGTATACTCATTCAGGAGGATTTGAATAGATTTAAGGAATTTTGTACAAGGAACAAATTGCAGCTCGCGTATGACAAGTGCAAACAAATATCGTTTACTAGAAACCTTAACAAAATAGAACATACCTATAACATCGGTGGCGAAGACTTAACTAAAGTAAATGACATTCGCGATCTTGGCATGACTTTTGACGAAAAGTTAATATTTGACAAGCACATAGATAAAATGTACACTAAAGCCTATCAAATGCTGGGATTTGTCCTGAGAATCACCAAACCTTTTAAGAAAGCATCAACATACTTATCTCTCTATCAATCATTAATACGCTCAGTACTTGACTATGCATCTATAATATGGAATCCATACTACGCAGTTTATTCCGAAAGGGTGGAGATGATCCAAAAGAAATTTGTTAAAGCCCTCCATTTTAGACTAACTCGATCCCGAGGACACTATGCCGACCTGCTTAAACTCTATAACCTACAAAGACTTTGTGACAGAAGGCTCCTATTAGACGCAAAGACCCTTTACAATATATTGAACAATGAATATGACTGCCCTACTCTTCTTGAGCAAATTAACTTTAAAGCGCCAACCCACTCTACACGATCTAAGACTTTATTCTCAGTACCTACTTCACAGAGTAACGCAGGCTGTCGAGCCCCCCTACGAAGAATCTGCAGCTCCTACAATAAAAAACTCCTTAGCATAGACATATTTAATAATAGTAAAATCAAATTTAAAAAGGAAGTTAGGCAAATTTTAGACACCAAAAACGAGAAATTGTAAGAAATTGTGTAACTACACAAATATAATATCAAATTAAAAGGCATGTGTGTGTGTGTATGGATGGTAATATGTGAGATTGCATGAATGTGTGTAACTGTGTGTATGAACGCTTATCTTAGTTTTTAATTTAATTTAATTCCATTGCTTTGTAAACAACATTATTTTTATTTTTTTAACATTATCAGAGAATGGTTTAGAAATGTCACCGAATTACTCCCTACAAAAATAACGTATTTGAGGAAAGCGTAGAGGAAGTAAATTAAACTAACCATTTGTTTATACTTTAATGTTTCTATGTATAGTTTACTTCTGTGTCTTTTCCATGAAATAAATAAATAAATAAATAGCTTAAAAATGGTTAATTTTTTTAAATATAAAACTGATAACGTAACTTATTATCCGGAAAAAATAAGATCGATTTGACAAAATGACAAATTTGTCAAAATGACCTTGACACGATAAAATTTATCTCACAAACGAAAGGGCACTGAAAATGTTTACAAAAGTTAAGTAAACGATAAAATTTACCGGCCGGCATACCACAGTAATCATTTCAACCTCCTTACTAAAACACTGCTTTAAGAAATAATAACAATGAAAAAAATACATGATGTTGCTAAGTTTGTTGCCGTTCTTCTTAGCAAGACGAATCGAATGGGCGGAGTTAGGCATGTAATTGATATATGTAACGAATTAGTGTTTCGTATATGGGTAGCTATCATTATTAATACATTATTGTATAAATTAAAGATACCTTTAATTTTGTTCATGTACGACGTGTAAATCTAAATCCTAATTTAATATATTGCATTTTCCTGTTTTAAATTTATTTATTTTAATTATTTAATAAATCCTCACGTGCGATAAGTGTATTTACGAACCTACATTTTAATAAAGTATTCAATTAATTTCAGCATTGTTTTGAGTACGACGGCCAAAACGGTTTTTTTTTTTAAGATGAGAACTAAAAGCCTTTTAAGTCACAAAGCACATTTTCTTTACGGCAACGTAATAGGAGCAGGTGTAAACATTGTAAGAAACCGGTCAAGTGCGAATAGGATTCGTGCCATGAGGTTTCCGGGGGAATAACAATTCAAAGCATTTTAGTTCTTAATTTTTTAAGGATAAGCGTCTTTTTTGAGGGATCTCTACTAACACAGAGGGTTACCCCAACCAGGGGAATGTTCTGCAGGTGGTAGCATGGCGCTATCGGCACAAAGAAAAAAAACAATAATTCGTTCTCAAGCACGAGAATTAGCCAGAAAAGTTTTGAAGAATTGTAACATTGAACGGGAAAATAATTGTTATAAATATCCTGTTAATCAGACACTGGATAGGGCTTTGTTTTACATCGGCATGCCGAAAAGAACTATGTCAAGAAAAAAATCCGAATCAAAATCAGTAGAGCCAGATGAACAATTCCTAGCGACAGATTCGTAGATTGTGATGAATAAGATGGTACTTAAAATAAAAAGGTAATAATAATTGAACTCTCGTTTTGTTGCGTGCCAACAAAAATTTTCGATATCGACTACCTGGTATGTGATGTCACATCACTAGAAAATTGACACGTCAACCTGTCGCCAACAGTAATTGTGTCTCAACTACAAGTGGCCTATATGTTTTCATGGTGACATTAACTTTTTTCAGGTTGAGTTAAAAGTCCGATTTTATAACAGCCTTCTTTACGATTTTTTATGTATTCGCCCACACTTCCGCCCTGTTGCGAACTTTAGGTGATATTAGTTTCATCTCTAAGGGTACCCTTGAAGAAGGTCTTGACAGACGAAAAGATGGCCACAGTTCCGTGTTTTCATTTAGAGGTACGGAACCTTGAAAAATTCCAACGACAAGCGGGTTTCGTTTCAACTGCAGCGAGGATTAAGCCACGCTAAGTCTACCTGTATTAACTTGAGATTGGTAACGTAATGGCGCTTTGATACCAGAAAAACCTTCAGAGAAATCCTCTTTCTCTCGCAAAGCATATACCCTGAAGAACAGTTCGTTAAGACTGAACTAGTTTTGCTGAAACAGAAAAGGTTTATAACAATATTGTGTGTTCATGAAAAGGTTCATAGTTTCTTTTTATTTATCTACACTAATAATAAAGCAGATTTTTTTTATTTTTTAAATGTAATAGGTTGTTTAGTATAGTACTGAGGAGAAAACCATAATTTTTAGAATTTTTGTCCCTCTGTCTGTCTGTCCTTATGTTTCGTTTTAACTCGAGAACCATTCAAAGGGTTTGGATGCGTTTTTTTTTTATCAATGCAGTGACCCTAGTCAACATAATAGGCTATATTTATTTATTTATAAAAGTAACATTACAGGCTTAACCTAAAACGTTACATACAAGTCAAATTAAAATAATACAAAAACAGCTTATCGCTAACACATCATGCACTTAATAAGTTAAATATATTTACAGATAATGACTTAAAAAATTCACAATATGCAGCCTAAACATATAGAGTTTGTCAGCAAAAATGTCAGCCTCTGGTAACTGAGCGAGCATGTCATTGAGCAGTTGTACAGCTCGAGAGGTGGGTGCGTTATTTGCGTAGTTAAGGGATGTTCATAAAATAACGCTCAAGCTGAAAACGGGGCAAATATTTAATAAAAGGGGGTGGAGCTACGGGCAAAGGCTAGTTTTCGATAAAATTAAGGTCTCGAACTGTGGAAAATTCTAAATTTATCACTTATATTTGTGACGTGCCTCGAAACTAAACCACATGTTCTCCTGATCATACTTAACAACTTTTGTTTTATACATCTTCACGACATGAATCCTCGAGGGAGCGACAGAGGCGTGTTTCCACACTTGTTCACATTTCACCGACGGTTTACGTCCCTACGTCATGGGTAGTGAGCCACTGTTCCTAGGGCACAAATATGGGGTGCTTATGTCCATTGGATTGAAATTACGCGAAATAAATAGCCAAGACGACGTTTAAATACCAATCTTGCAAATTAATGTCAAAATGCATTTTTTTATATATAATTTTAATGTTTATAGGAAAAAAGTTAAGCGATATAAAATGTCAAAAGGGTTACTTTCACTTTTTAACATAATGATTTTTTTCATTGATCGGACGAGAAGTGAGCATTTGAGCAACTCCCATAAAACTTGACACTGGAAAGTTTCGTTCTTGCATATTCATGGAGCAAACTCATTCCGAAGTTTGAGGAAAATTATGATAATAATTTTATAGTAACATAATCCGTCTTGCGGAGTTGGCGTGAATTATAACGCGGAAAAGTCGCATCCAGCTGAGAAGTGGACTTAGAAGACTTGGTTATAAATGATGTCGGGGACACAAGAAATAACAAACATCTTTTTTCTGGAAAGAACACAACTTCTCTCTGTCTTACGAGTATATTTACTTTTACTCGTAGACCTAAAACCAAGTTATAATTGGTTGGAAATAGCCCTAGTAGCATATTTGTTGGCCAACAGTTGCCAACGATTGTCAACCGTTGGGGATCAGTTGGGATATGTTAGTGTTTATTTCTACAAAGGCCCAACGTTGGCCTACGGTAGGTTTAATAACGAAGTATTCACATACTTTGAGCTAACAGATGGCCAACTGTAAGATACGTATTATTTCCATCATAAATGCAACATTGGACCTACAACCTCTACGGTAGGTTTTACAACGAGGCATTCACATACAGAGGGCCAACACATGGCCAACTTTGGTGAACATACGCATCATTTCCACCAAATATGTAACATTGGGCCATCATTGGGCCTTTGTTGGAAAAGCACACAATGGCCCTCAGTCAGTTGGGCCATCGTTGACCACGATCATTGAGCCGCTTGAAGACAAGCCGGCCATTTCTGACAGTTTGCCAACAAATAGTGTTATAAAAACAACATTGGACAAACCAAATGACCAAAAATAATGCTACTAGGGAGGGTTTTAAGAAAAGTATAACTGTATGTATCATTGTACTGTAAAACCGGTCAAGTGCAAGTTGGACTCGCGCCCTGAAGGTTCTGTACCATTCAAAGTCGAGCATTTGGTTATGTAAAACTTCTTCAAGGTTGTATTCTTCAATGCTGAAGGTCTTGACCGGATTCGAAGTTCGTTGTAATAGCTTCAGTTGTTTTTTCCAATCATGTCTGTTCTCGACATGTTAAGACTAAGGGGCATCTGATATTGTTAGGCCTGTCAATTCCTTAACTTGATCTACCCAGCGGGTAGGTGATCTGGCGAGATCTGATTTAATCATGTAACCCTAACCCTGTATTAAAAATCGGCGTTTTCGGTACTTGTTGAGATTTAAATAAATATAAAGAAAATTCCAAATTCCTAACTAGTATACCTTATGGCAGGGATAGGATATTCGGATCAACATATACCTAAAGTTGGAAAAACTGAGAAAGTTTGTAGGTGTGGAGTCGGCTTCTTATAATATAATTTTGATAGTTAAATTCCCGGAACTATGGAGTTGCTAATAATTTAATATGTTTAATGATATGTTACCAAAAATGAAAATAATAAATAAATAAGTTCAGGAATTAAATACAATTGATGGAACATTTATAAAATACCAAGCTGATTTAGGCCGAATAGAGCAAAAGTCAAGACAGAAAAACAAAAACTAATTATACCTGCCTAAATCAGCTTGGAATTTTATACATTTCCTAGGAATTGTATACAATTCCTGAATAATATACATTTACGGTAACATCCGTTAAGTATTTAGGTACATCATCACAACGTTTTAAACAATTTCGTAATTTTTACTATCAAAATAAATAATATTTTACGAAGCCGACTCCACACCTACAAACTTTTTCAAGGATTTTTCCAACTTTATGTATATATCGATCCGATTATCCCATCCCCGCGTTATGAGATAGACCCGTAACAAAAGTGGTACAAAATTAACAACTTTGATGGCCATTTATTTAGAAAGTAAAACATAAATAAACTGTACTCTACTCAATGAGCCTAAGGGAACCTCACCACACAAAAAAAAAATTAGGCTCGTTTTTCATGTTTGCCCTCCCCCCCATAAATTACTTTTTAATTCATTATTCGGCTTTGGGTCAACATTCTACATGACAAATCCAAATTTCAGATCTCTACCTCATTTCGTTTGCAAGCTAAAGACCCGTAACCTACGGATGGACAGACGGACAAACACAGACTGCCCTTCTTTGGGTGCGGACCACTAAACATGCGATTTCTTTTACAAAATTTTGATGAAATTTTTAGTTGAAGAGATTGAAAATAATTTGAAGTGAAGAGGATACGATAGTCGCAAATAAAGTATTGTGTCTAAGTAAACATAATTAGCTTTTGATGGGGTGATGGGGTGAGGGGGTTTTGATGGGGGGTAGTGCCGTTGCAGTCCGACTTTTTTTAGGTTTAAGATGTTTATTTCTCAAAAAGAATACAATTCACTTACATGAGAAACAATAAATTATCAGTTATATTTTACAACAGCGAACGCTTTAATCGCGTAACAAATAAAAATAGAAATATGTGGGTAATCCTTATAAAATTCGATTAGCTTCACTAAAAAAGCAATGTTATGTAGGGTTGTGTTTACAGTGAGTTGATAGGATGAATATTGAATATTAAAGTACGAGTGAAATTCTACCAAATGCTTCTAATTAATAAACACTAGGTTAGGATTAAGTTTTATTGCGAAATCCATCGCTTTGGAATACTCTAAATGTTACTATTAAAATGCATTACAAACCAGATTTGTCTGGGAAAAAAGAGGTCGCAGGTTCGAATCCTGGCCCGAGGAATGTTTTCAAATTCTTGTCTTTACATTTGTTTCTAATTTATCTTTTCTGGTTTGTAATGCACTCTAATTGTAATATTTAAACACTAGGTTTTAATGAAGTAATGAATAGTCCTTCACAATGTGACCTTTCAAACATTTTGTGTAAATAAGCAATGATTTGGCTTCTTTAATATCTTTCGGTAACTTGTTATACATTCGTGCTCCCTCAGCCACTATGCTACTATTACCGTAGTTGGTTCTCTGACGTTATTAGCTTGTCTTGTTGAGCGCGTTTTTAATTGTATTTTTTTAGTAAAATATATTTGTGTAAAGTATATTGTTTAAAAATGTAGTAAAATATATTGGTTAAAATTTTAGGCATCAAAATACAGGTATTGTATGGATATGTTGTAGATAATGTTAAATATTTTAGTTTATTTATAGATTTTAGCGGTTTCTGTAAGATAACGATAACCAAAAAGTGTTTTCATAATTTCGTTTTGGGCAGTTTACAGAG
The DNA here is from genome assembly GCA_910592155.1 of Ypsolopha scabrella. Classification (NCBI taxonomy): domain Eukaryota; kingdom Metazoa; phylum Arthropoda; class Insecta; order Lepidoptera; family Ypsolophidae; genus Ypsolopha; species Ypsolopha scabrella. Next base: position 6,027,124 of record OU342968.1, on the reverse strand, counting down.
TACGCAGAATTTGTCTTTGTGGCTGATCCCCACACCTCTATCAAAAATTGTTGTGAGGTTTGACGAGTGTATTATAAATTGTGTACCGGACTTGTTTTGGAAGGCAACGAGCAAATCCACGTAATGCTCCTGCTAGGGATATGAGTTTGGTTCTTATTTTCTCAAGGTGAGGTTTCCATGTTGTCCAAAATAAGACCCAAATACTTTTTGTTAGTAGTACCTGTAATTATTTCATTGTTAATTATTATTGGATTATAATTTGAGATAACTTTATTTTTGGCTGCAAAAATAACATATTTTATTTTAGATGTATTAATTTTGAATAAGTGACTTTGGAATAAACTTTCGCAAACCCTTAGAAACCTTCCGTGTCATCTTTTAGATATAACCTAAATAATTATTATCTTTCATCTCTCTGAATGACTCAACTGACTATGCTACTTTGTTTATATGTGTGTATTTATATTTATATATTAGTATGCAGTATGTTATATTATAGATTTTTAAGTACCTAATAGGCTTAAAGAAAATTGGTTTCTCTGTGCACAAAACCATATATTTTTAAATACTTAATTTACCAATACCATCGTTTAACTAGAAGAAATTTCTTTGAGGATGAAACCCGCTCTTGTCTTTTGTTATTTGGCATTCTGTGGTTATATTTTGATTTTCTGTGCAATAAAGTGTTAATTCATTCATTCATTTGTGTGACTTATTCTGAAACGAAGCAAAGACACTGGTGTCTCAATGACTTCCTTATGTCACAGTTTTACAAAATAATAGTAGAAAAATATAGAGTAGCGAACGAAGCGATAAAATAATAAAAAACGAATCTGAATCCAATATCCCCAAAACCGTTAAGCTCCAAATTAATTGTGAAACTTTGAAGAATAACCACGTAATTTATGGGTTCCCCATTGAATTTCTCTAAAGTGAAACGTGGCCGAGAGCAGTGTTGCCACCCTCAACGTACCTATTTAATTTAAACTATTTTTTTATGTAGTTTGTATTTTTAAAGCTTCCGTAGGGTTCCTTGTAAAAAGTTAACCTAAACTGTTACTCTGGCTGCCTGCGGCATCACAAACTCAAAAAAATTCCAACTGGATCAATGGGGAAGAAATCTGCCAAACCTAGCGTTGCGACTGCTTGACCCTTTCCAAGCATGACCAGGAAATTAAAACCTACTCCAGTAGTGCCACATATGCTTTTATAATTGCGACACTCATATTTACACGCACACAGACACACAAAAACAACACCACACTTTGACAGCAGTTGACATAATGACGTCTAAAGTTAGTGCTGCCAATAGGAAAAAAAAATTCTGTTGGTTCTCTGCAACATGGCAAGAATGTTTATATTCCCGGTCAAGATTTAACTGGCACATTTCATGTACCTAACTATAGAACATTTTCAGGAATTTGTTGTAGATAAACTATTGTTTTAGAATGTATAAACAAAAACTTTCTTGCCCAAATAAAAATAAAAATCCGTTATTATCTTTTTTAATTTTCTTGGATTAAGTTATTACACTTATATGGTATGTATATGAAAGATACTATTTCTTTTGCGCAGTGCCACACGTAAAATAGCTTTGCATTTTTTTCCCACTGAGCGAAATGGAAGGAAAAAGCCAAAATCAACATTTTTGAATGTTTAGCTTTCAAATGCAGGCCATGTTCTATTTATGCTCTATAGTGGTCTGATCAAAAAATAAAAAGGAAACTCTTTCCAGACTACTTAAATCACGTATTGTATTTTTTCGTTGTCCTCCTCAGAAACGATCAAGGAAATTTAATTATAGAACGGAAATTTAATCACTAGCCATCTGCGCTTATTTGTAGTGATAACTATAATTAAAGGCCCTTTTAAAAAAATAGTCAAATAAAATAATCTGGAAAATTTTAACATATATTTTCATTAAAGTTTGGGTATTTTGATTATACCTAGGGCCTAGATCAAAACGGGCTCTTTTTAGGGTTCCGGAGTCCGACAAGGAACCCTTATAGTTTCGCCAGGTCCGTATGTCCGTCTGTCCACGGGTTAGCGCAGAGACTAAGTACTAGAAAGCTGTAATTTGGCATGGATATAAATATTACTCATGCCTACAAAATGGTAAAATAAATTCTTGAAAAAAATTTTTTTAATGGTACCTCTCATGCACGTAAACTGGGGATGAATTTTTTTTTCTTGTCTATCCCATAGTGGGGATATCGTTGGATAGGCCGTTCAAAAAAATCAAGGGTGTGTAAAAACCATTTTTCGATTTAGCAATCCGTTGGCAAAATATTAAGCTTTAAAGTGAAAATTTTGGTTAGTGTTGTGCGTCCCCCCCCCCCTGCCGGCTAAACGGTTGTTTATAGAAATGTGATAAAAATTTAGAGAAGTAGTATATATAATGAATTTAAAAGGAAAACTATCACAGCTCAGTAGGCTTTACAGGGGGCGCCAAACTTTTGGTCCCCTAGAATATATGGGACCAGAAGTTTGGCGCGGTCTGTGTTAGTACACCAACTTATATGTATCGGGCAACTACGGAACCCTACATTGCGCGTGGCCCGACATGCGCTTGGCCAGTTTTATTTGCAATAGCAGCCATTGGTTTCAAGGGATACCGATCAAACACAAGTAGTGTCTTTAGGGTTTGGACCGGTTAAGACTAACCACAGCGGTGGTTAATTTCTTAAAATGTTGAATGGTTGATATTAGTCTCATGTAACGAGCTATAGATACTGTCTCATGTCGTTCAAGCGTGAAATCAATTCTGTGGAATTTAATGAAGTGGAACATGACAACACTATCCTCCACTCGAATTTGCCGAACCTCTTACGGAAAACGTTTCAGCGAGATCTAAACAAAGGCCCGCATATAGAAGATTTATGCACAATTCGCGGCACAATGATATGGGGTATCTATTCAAATGGCACCGCACCGGTTTGGGATGTATTCGACCTGAAGATACGTTAGAATTATTGTTGGTGGCATTTTTTGTCATTCTCTGTTTTAGGCAACGAGCTAATTTCGTCGTAGTTTTAGGTAGATAGCGTTTATGTACTGGTTATCACTGGAAAATCCATAATCTTGTCTTTTAATTTGCGTTTCTAAGTCACACTCAGTTTTGTAGTTTCTTTACAGAATTGATAACGTACTTACCAAAGATTTTGTACATTTTCTCAAACAATGAATTATTTCTGGTTCAGACTTTGAAACTAACTGAAGAGGACAAATCAGCACTTATCTTGATTACTCGAATCCGCAAAACTTGCTTGCTTTGCTTGTATTTATTGTGCCTAGTCCTACCGTCGAAATCCCATTAACTAATGAGAATAAATTAGGATATGACAGAATCGATTTTAGATTTTTTTGTGAACTGTATTGAATGATTAAACAAACTTTAACTTCGGAAGAAGGCGTAAAGTTTTCCGAATCATGGAAAGGTTTGTTTATTATTATTATTTATCAGCCATTGGGTTGACGAAGGTTTGAAGGATTAAACATTAATGATTTGTAACATAGCGTCCATGAAAAACTGGCCGAGTGCGTGACGGGCCACGTAGTTGTTGCCCAGTACATTTTATAACTTATATACAACGTGAACTTTAAGTCATTTTGTTAACGAAAACTGGTGATAGTACTCGTCTATATGAACAGTTTTTTACAATGAAGCCAACCCTGAAATCGTGAAAAAAATGTCAGCTGTTCCATAGAAAAGATAAAATAAAAAATAAATAAAAATACATTTATTGATCTGAAATATAAGCATACAAAAAAACATAATAATGGCACAAATTAATAATAGAGATAAAGTAAAAAAAAATGCAAAGAAAAATATAGATGCTGACACCTACGGTGGCTATGCAGCCGTCTTGCAGCATGTCAGTTACAATAGCTATAAGTAGTAGGGATTTATTTTGAAAGTGTGCACGCATCTGTGAGTTAGGTGAGTATGTGTTAGAGAGAGAGGGTGAGAGTGTGTGAGGGGGGGTCTACAAGTCTTTCTATGCCTTCATAGTCGGGAGACATTAGCCATGATTTAATTTGTCTTATATACTCTTTAGGTTCCTTTACGTTGTTATAATTAGCAAATTGTTTTAAAAGTTAAGGTAAATAAAAAGTCATGAAATAAAATGAGGGTGCCACTGTCGTGTACATAGCAACTCTGTATAGTGAGACGAAAACAATTTTGATAATTGTCGTTTTTTTGTTTTTATAATTAAGGTATAACAGTTTTTATAAACATCGGATAATATTGAGTTTTAAAGAAAAACTACTCTGCAAAAAGTATTTAGTGATGGATAAATAAACAGAGAAAAAAAAACAACAAAATATCTGCATAGGTACTATATTTATTCATGCACAAAAAATACATGTTTAAAAGTGTTTAAATATCAATCAATATCATCATCTTTTACCAAATATTCTACATCCACAAAATCAAAATCATTATCATCATAAGATTCATCAACATGAGTGTCATCACTGCTGCTGCCATCACCTAGGCGAATAATGAAACTATCGATATCTTCATAGAGCGTCCTTCCTCGCTCATACTAATCATTTTCAATTTTTAAAACCTTCGTCCACAATTCGCTAGACTGTACTTTCCGATTTTCCTGAAAATAATATTAAGTCAAACGAACTTACCTGAAGTGAAGTTCGACGATTATTATATGCTATCCTCGGCCTGAAGATGATTGATTATATTCACTAGTAGTACCACGCCTGGTGCGTGCCATTCCACAGAATTTAAAGTACTGAAAATGCTAAAAAAGAAACATATCGGAACGCTTCCTCAAGTCGCAGCGCTCGATCTCGCTGCACGATCTATTTCGGAACGTCATTTAGTTCAAAGCCAATACGAGAAGACCACCGTCTCGAGACATATGGGTGGGCTGGATGTGGGATTGTTATCATCTTCAGGCCGAGGATAGCATATAATAATCGTCGAACTTCACTTCAGGTAAGTTCGTTTGACTTAATATTATATGCTATCCTCGGCCTTCGATGATTGATTATATTCACTAGTAGATGTTTAAAGCTGGTCTCGGGATGCCAGGTGGGTCTTCTTAAAGAACAAACAAGAAATCACAAAAATCCAGTTTCTTTAATCTAATTCAGTCTTCAATCAGTAGTAACCTTCTTAATATCACTTAAGATTTGAACACACAACAATGAATTATATATTTAAAACATAAACATTATGTTAAGTAATAAGTATGCATCCTTAATTTAAAGATATTTAAGTAATAATTATAACAGTATTAAGCAGTTTCCTTATCAATATTCGGAATACCGCAAATAGCTCGAGCAAATATGGCTCCACTCTCTTTTAAAATGTCTTTGTTATAAAATTTGGCAAATACAGAAGAAGTACCTGACCAACCTGCTGTTCTTTTAATAGTATCGATGCTGACACCTAGACTCTTAGCAGCTGATGTCGATGCATGTCTGGTACTATGCGCGGCAAAAACTGATACATCTATACCACTAGCCTCGAGCGTGTTTTTTATCCACCTACTCAAGGTCTGAGAGGTGACTTTATAATGCGGACGCTTAAAACTTATGAATAAGGAGTCACAATTCCCTCGTATCTCCTTAGTTGCATCAATGTAGCTGCTAAGCGTCAGGGCTGGGCAAATTTCGGGTTTGTCTATAAAGTATGGGAGTGTAAGCACAGGTTGACTGGAATTTATTCTAGAGGTTTTAATCAGATCTGATATCTTAATAATGATTTTATCGTCAAATTTGACGATATTACTAATTTTAATGAAACCCAAGGTTTGGACTCGGTGAGCCGTAACTAGAGCCAGCAATGTTACGGATTTCTTTGTAAGGGATTCAAGAGAAATATTATCATTAGGGTATTGCTCTCCAAGATACTTAAGTAACATTGCCGTGTCCCAAGTAATGTCGTATTTTGGTGCAGGCCTACGGCATTTAAAAACCCCCTTTAAAAATCTCTTAATACTATCATCTTGAGAAATATTAGTCCCTAAAAGTAGGGCTAAAGCTGATTTAGCCGAATTTATACTCCCATATTTTTTGCCCTTATTAAAAATATCAGAAAGAAATTGCAAAACCTCAGGTGGCGTGGCGTCCAGTACGTTAATATTGTTGTTTTCGCAAAAGTGAAACCACTCACGGAGACATGAGTCATATTGTCGCATAGTGTTGTCGGAGAGCGAAGCCATCATTACGTCGAGGGCTGAGCTGGGCGTTCCCCTTCCAAGAAGCGCTTGCCGCACAAGATACCGGCCACCAGGGTAAGGCTTCTGCATAGCTTGTGCTCTGCACTGAAAGGAGAAAATAACAAATTGGCACTCGGGGGAAACTTAAGTAGATCAGAAGCTAGAAGCTTCTTGAAAAGTGGGAACCATGGCTGGCTTGGCCAATATGGCACTACTATTATACCCCTAGCCTTATCTGTAATTATCTTCCGTAACACTTTAAGTATGATACAAAAAGGTGGAAAAGCATAAAAAAATGTATCCCATTGAATTGTAAATGCATCTATTGCAGTTGCTTCTGGATCCCTGTGCCATGAGACAAAAGATTTACATTTGGCATTTATTCTTGAAGCGAATAGATCTATGGTGGGGGAACCCCATTTCTCCTGAATTTCCCTGAATGCATAATGGGCTAACTCCCACTCTCCCTCATAGTCAGTCCTTCTGGACTCAAAATCAGCCTCTTTATTATCAGCTGATTTGATGTATGATGCAAAAATGAAAATTTTTCGTGCCTCACACCACTGCCAAATATTTCGAGCTATGTCATTTAAATGAGTATGTTGGATGCCACCCATTCTATTTATGTAGGAAATGGCTGTAGTATTATCAATCCTAAGGAGGACTTCACAGTTGCAAAGGGATTTAGCAAAGAGTTTTAGCCCAAAAAAGGCGGCAAACAATTCTAAGGAATTAATATGCATGTTAGCCTCTTCCTGTGACCACAATCCATTTGCTCTCTGTCCCCCACATTCAATTCCCCATGCAATCATTGATGCGTCTGAGAAAATCTCCATTACATACCGACTGTCTCTTATAGGGCAAAAAGCTGAAGCTATGTTATTCAACCACCAATCGAAGTCTACTTGAAGTGACTGAGGTAGGCATAAGAAGGCGTCATAATTCTCATTATTCTCCTGCAATGCTAAGAACTTGGTTCGTTCGAAATTCTTTGTATACAACCAACCATATGCTACACCAGGGCAGGCTGAAATTAATAAGCCAATTAACTGTGCAAAATCTCTTATCTTACATTTAGGTTTAGACTTGAAACGTAGTATATCTTTCTTGATCTTTTGCCTTTTCTCTTTAGGAAGACTGACTGTTAATTCTTTCGAGTTTAGGATAAACCCGAGAAACTTTATATCAGTAGACGGTATGAAGTTACATTTCTTATTATTTATAATGAAGCCTAATGAAGAGAGTAGGGAAACTGTACTATTGAGATTATCAAGGCATTCTTGAGCTGTATGGCCTAAGAGCAGCAAATCGTCTAAATAAATTACCGAGATGTGGCCAAGGTTTCTTAGGTATTGTACCACTGGTCGCATAAGCTTGGTGAAAATATAGGGAGCTACGTTAAGGCCAAATGGTAAAACTTGAAATTCATACAAGACTCCTTCAAATTGAAACCGTAAATATCGTTTATGGCTCTCATTTATAGGAAGAGAAAAATATGCATCCTTAATGTCGATAGAACACATGAAACAACCTGGATAAATTAATCTTATTGCCGTTCTTAAATCTTCTAACTTAAAGTGAGAAGTCTCAATGTGAAGATTAAGGCTTTTTAGGTTAAGGATAAAACGGTATTGACCGTTTGACTTAGGGACGAGAAAAATGCTTGAAATATATTGGTCCCGAGAATGGTCACAAGCTTTTATGGCTCCCATATGCAGGAGGTTGGCTATTTCTTCCTTAATAGCCCGAGTTTCATCTTGGGAGTTGACATGATTAGTTGGGATGAAGGTCTGAGAAACGGGCTCTGTAAATGGAATCTGAATTCCTTGGATCCATGACAAGATCCTATGGTCATTAGTTAGAGTTAACCATTGATCTAAAAAGAATTTAAGCCTACCTGCCTCTAATGGCGGCGTTGCTGACGCTGATGATTGTAATTGCGGGTAGCAGCTTGAGGATAGTTCACTGACTGCAATGGCTGGAACTTCTTGGGTGTCTTGTTGACTTTTTTGTTGTGCTGTTGTCTGGAGTGCGGCCCACCTGCACTCATCCGCGGCTTGATGGGTAGGCGCGGTGGGCCCCGGTAGTTTAAAGTTGTTTTGATTCGGACCTCCTCGGCTGACCTTTTCAGAGCCTTGATGCTCTTGACTTTTTCGGAAATATCTGCCCCAAAAAGCAGCTCACTTCTCTTACTATCTTTAAGAGCTTCACGAACATTCTTATCCAGGTGGCTTGAAAGAAAATTTCTTCGGGTCTGACCCTCGCTGAAGTGAATGTCACAAAGGAGCCGTCCTACGTCGCTGACCATTTTAATAATATCAGGGCTTGTCTTGTTCAGCATAGTATTTAATGCTGTAGATAGGCCTGCTATTGCATGCCCCAATTTTTGCTGCTTATTCTGCAGAATACCATCTCTCTTTTCGGCACTGTCATTCACTCCATGTTTGAGTTCCACATTGAGAGTCGGGGCCATAGCCATCTTCAAGTTCTCAGGCCATCTCAAGTTTTTTAATAACTCCTTTCTCTCATCTTCCTTAAGGCCCTCAACTAAGATATCAGTCCAACGGATGGAGATGTCCTTATGTATAGGTTTTTCAAAAAGCTCCCCTTTCTCCGGCTCTCTTCCCAATAAAGTTAGTATCTCCTGGTCGATATATTCATCATTGGGTGTAGGCTCCACTGTCAGCTCGCCTATCTGCTCCACCTCAGGTGCAGATATGGGTGCAGCCACCTCCTCAACAACAGCCCTTCTCTCTTCTACCACATTCTCATGGTCTTCACCTGGAATATGATGATCGGGTCAGCAATGAAAGCCTGGGGAGGGCTAGAAACATGACACTGAAATAATCTCAAGGATTATCCTCTAGGACATGTGATTATTTTGCATGACATAACCTCTAGGGAGATGCTCTTACAAGACAAATTTTCTCATTAAAAAATGAGTAGGATTATGTATGACATACCCTCAAAGAAGTATGCTCTTACATTAGAAAGAAATTCATTCCATACTGGAAATTAAAAATCCTTGCCGTGACATAAAAAACATGTTTGACATCTTAGACCGCCATTGCACATTCCACCGATGAGGAAAACGTTGAAGTGAAGACTGCCAAAGAGCAAGTTTCGACAGCGTGTTATAATTGCACCGCTTTTTTCCCAACCTACAAAATTCCATGCTTTTTGGAATCGCGAAGCAAAGATTTAATTAGAAACCTTACCTTCAAACTGTTCAATATCCGATTGACGATTATTCGAATTCTCGTCGGAGGACTCCGAGGAATGCTGACGGCGGCGTCGGCGCACTTTTGCCAACTTTTTCTCCAATTTCCTTAACTTTTTGGAGATTTTGTTCACTAACTCATCGCCTCTTCTTTTCCCCATGATACACTTGTAAAAAACACGATTAAAACAAGCCTAAAACACTTTTATTTATTATAAATATGCGGAGCGTAGAATGGCGTCGCACACAGAAAACGTGAATGACGTTCCGAAATAGATCGTGCAGCGAGATCGAGCGCTGCGACTTGAGGAAGCGTTCCGATATGTTTCTTTTTTAGCATTTTCAGTACTTTAAATTCTGTGGAATGGCACGCACCAGGCGTGGTACTACTAGTGAATATAATCAATCATCGAAGGCCGAGGATAGCATATAATTAAAATAAATTAATGACTATAATATTTAAAATGCTATTTTTTAACAGCTTAAAAGCTACTGTATCAATTCGTATTGGTCGTGCTATAATGTGAACTACACAAACACATTATCTAACCTATGAATGTTCAATGTAAACATTGCATTTTTACACTCAAACTTATACGTTCTGTACATTTATAAACTTGAAATTGCTTAATAAAAACAGTAACAAGGATACATACCTGTCATTTCTGCAATTCCTGTTTATTTTAATAATTGTACAATACAAAATCTACATATAAGTAAACAATAGTCAGTGTGTAGTTATGTTTCTATTAAAAATACTTATTTGTCTATATCTGTGTTTTATTCCTTCCTTCTTAGATAAAATCTTGTATGCAACTGGACGTTATTGGTCTTTTAATAACTCGTGCCCACCTATTTCGGAACAAGCTCGTATTAAAAGACCGTCTATAACATAACAGTTGCATAAATAGCTATTATTTAAGTTATGACCTATGGACAGTACCACCATGCGATTAATATTACTTGCTTCAGAATGTTACCGTTTTTGACAAACTAACGTATCTCTATCAATGTAGATCTTTCAGTATCAAAGGTAGGTACTCAACGCACCCGGTGATGTATGACTCAGTCCCAAATACACAAAGCAGACGACTACATCAGATTCGGTTCAGTAAATGTGAATAAAATTTTCCCTGTGACAGCATATTGATGTCGCGTAAATATTGATGGGGTCTCGAATATGGTTCTTTTGATTAGAACGTTTTCCCTCTTGATGTGAACCCTGAATACATTAACCTAAAATACCAACATATAATCAGTGATTGGTGTTTTTGTCGCAGTTCCTAATGTCAACTTTAGTTTAGTAGATATATGTATCTGGTGAAAGTTAATAAAATGTATGGGAAGCAAAACGCCTGCAACTTTGTTGAAATTCGTTTAAGTATTCGTTATTCCTAATAACTTTGAGTAAGCCACTCTGTCTCTGAGAAAGAAAGAGAGAGAGAGAGTAGACGTGACAACAAAGTTTCAGGCGCTTAGCTTTCCATACATTTTATTAACTTTCACCAGGGCTTTCTGCGTTGCGTTAATAGTGAGTGCACGTGCGATCGTTTTTTTTTTCTTCCGAAAATCTGAAGTTTTTCATTTTTTTTTGGGCTTTTTGGATGCTTTTTTGTTTGTATTTGTCGTTGTGCTTGTCCATTAGATATTGGTAAGTCTGCTTTTTAATTTAATTTTCTCAAAACATGGATGAGAACCACTTGAAACCTCCGGACCCTCCGGACCCTAATGTTTTCCCTACCATATTAACTGTGACTCTTCCAAGTTCAAGTTCTTCTAACATGGAGGAATCGTCTCGCCAAGAACGTAAAAGGAAGGATACAAATGGGGAAGTTAATGAATCCACGCCAAAAGTCCCTAAAAATATTGGTCGCCAGAAGTATTCCGCCATGGATAAGGCTCCGTTTCTTGTCCATGTTTCGCACAGCGAACCTAGCAGAGACTCAGGGACATCATTACATCCAGTTAAATTTGGTCTTGTGCTTTTAAAGAACAATGTTCGTAATGTACTTCCGGATGGCATTAAGAAAGTAGGCAGGAATAAGGTTTCAGTGGAATTTAAGTCCCCAGAAGATGCTAACTCGTTTCTGGAAAACAGTTTGCTATGTAGGAACAAACTTACTGCCTCCATCCCTTCATTCAACATTACCAAAATGGGTGTAGTCCGTGAGGTCCCTAGTGACTGGACGGATTCAGAGGTAATGGAGTTTATGAAAGTCCCCACTGGCTTTGGCAGAATTTTAAAAGTACGAAGAATTAACCGTAAGGTTATGGAAGACGGTACACCAACATGGAAACCAACTCAAACTGTTGTTGTGACCTTTGATGGACAGTTATTGCCTAAAAGGGTTTTCATTTGCTACTCTTCCCTACCTGTTGAACTCTACACATATCCAACAGTTCAATGCTTCACATGTTGCAGATTTGGTCACACCAAAATTCTGTGTAGATCTCAACCTCGCTGTTTCCGATGTGGTTACAACCATACAGGGGACAGTTGCAATATTGATGAGAGGGATGCATTCTGCATTCTCTGTTCAGGGAATCACTTTGCCACAAACAAATCTTGTCCTGAGTTAGGTAGACAGAAAGCTATTAAGAAGGCCATGGCAGAACACTCCATCTCATTCCAAGAGGCTAGTAAACAATTTACTCCAGTTAAGAAAAGCTTTGCTAATGTTGTCAAAACTTCTCAATCTCTTAACTCTCAGAATCATCCTCCCCCCTCCTCTCAGTTCTCTCCCATTAGGAACTTATCATATAAAAAAACTGTTTCCCGTTCCCCAAAGACCCGTCCAGTTCTTTCACCTGGGTTTGATAGGCAGGCTCATAATTCACTCCTCAATAACTATTCATATGAGCCATCTCAGAATGGCTGTGCTATCGCTCCTCAAAAGCCTGAGGATAAAACCTCGGAACTTATTGATTTCCTAATAAGTACATTATCTTCCTTCATCAGTAGCACTCCAAATTTACCTGACCACGTTGCCCAAAAATTCAACACTCTTTTATCTCTCACACAGTATGGCCCACCCAAATCCCCTGACCTTTTTACAGTGGAACGTGAGGAGCGTTTCACATAAAAAACAAGAAATTTCTTATTTGCTGGGTAAGTTCAGCCCAGCAGCCTTTGCTGTTTCAGAGACATGGTTGTCTCCTAATCAGCATTTTCGTGTCCCTCAGTACAGATGTATACGCAAAGATAGATCTGATGGTTATGGTGGCTGTGCATTATTTGTAAATAGTAAATTTCCATATTTTATTGTGCCTCTGCAGATTAATAGTGATGACATTAATGTGGTTGCTGTTGGGCTGGAGGGAATTACAATTGTTTCCATGTACATAGCTCATCCTAACAATGATATTTTAGCTATTATAAGAAACATTTTTTCAAATCTACAGGGTCCTTTTATTGTAATGGGAGATTTTAATTGTCATCATTATCGTTGGGGTTCAGAAAAATGTGACTCATTTGGCAGTGGTCTGGTTGAGATTTTGGATGATTTGGATCTATGTACGCTAAATGATGGCCGAGCAACACGACTTACTAGACCAGATCAATGTAAAAGCTGTGTTGACTTGACTATCTGCTCATTAGACATAGCATGTTCATTGCACTGGGATAGATGGGATTTAACTCATGGAAGCGACCATTACCCTCTTATTATTAAAATGCCCCAGAGGTTTACACCATCAAGAAATATCAAACCACTCCTTAAGTATAGACTACCTAAAGCAGGTGATTCTAAATGGAATCGTTTTGCTGAAAGCTTAGATAGAAATATTGAAGCTTTGCCAGTATTTGATATAGCAAACCCCTTGGAATCATACTCTAAATTTTCTGAGGCTATTTCTAATTCTGCGGACAGCTGTTTTCCACTAAAGAATGCCGCGTCTAAAAAGATAAGTTCTCCACCTTGGTGGGATAGTGAGTGTACTTTGGTAATCAGGGCTCGAAATGAGGCAGAAAAGACATATTGTAAATGCATGACTATTGAAAACCTAATTAAGTACAAGCAGGTCTTGGCTAAATCCAGATGTACTTTGAGAAAGAAAAAACGAGCTGGATGGATTGCTTTTTGTACCTCTCTTTCTCCATTTACTCCTATCTCTACTGTATGGAAAAATATCAATAGATATAGACGCAGTTTTAATCCTCAAAATATATCTCCTATTTCAAGTGAGGTTGCCAAAGCATTCTATGATAGGATTGCTCCTCCTGATCCTCCGACTCCTAATAATTTTCCATCTATCAGTCCTTCAAATGATCCATTTGATTCTCCTTTCTCGCTTGACGAACTTAAGACTGTTTTATCTCAAGTCCATGACTCCGCTCCTGGTATTGATGGATTTCCATATTCTTTTATTTCTCAAGCAGGCCCTAAATTTCAGCAATACTTTCTGGATTTACTAAATATCTGCTTCAATAATGGTTTTATCCCCGATGACTGGAAAACCCAAATTATAATTCCGATCCCCAAGCCAGGTAAGGATTCAAATGACCCTAATAGCTTTAGACCCATCGCTTTATCATGTGTTTCTCTGAAAATATTAGAATACCTTATTAAAAATAGGTTAGAGTGGATAGTTGAAAATAGAGGCATTCTCCCTGCCTCACAATTTGGCTTCAGAAAAGGCAAAGGTACAATGGACAGTATAGGGATCTTAATAACTGATATTCGGATAGCCTTCAGTAAAAACGAGTCAGTTACAGCAGCTTTTCTTGACATATCATCAGCTTATGACAGTGTCAATCTTTCTATTCTCAGGCATAAGTTGCTAGAGCTGAGAATCCCTGCTAAGATGATACAGTGTATAGGTTATATTATGATGTCTAGATCTGTTCAACTAAGAGTACCAGGGGAACATTTTGATCCCAGAAATGTTTCTAAAGGCCTACCTCAGGGGTCCGTTTTAAGCCCCTTACTTTTTAACCTGTATACATATAATCTTAATTCATCTCTGAACTCCAATTGTCATCTTTTACAATATGCCGATGACCTAGCTCTGTATGTCTCAGATATATCAATCTTGGATGCTGCTGAGTCCATGAACCTTTCTCTTGATTCATTGAATCAGTGGCTACTTGATCATGATCTCTCCCTTTCTGCCTGTAAGAGTTCAGCTGTTGTTTTTACCCGGAAAAGGACAATGCCTGAATTAGAAATTAAAATTGATGGTGCTCCCGTTCCACTCAAAAATAAAGTTAAGTTCCTTGGAGTAATATTAGATTCGAAATTATCCGGAGTTTACCATATAGATCACATTCTACAAAAATGCGATAGAGTAATCTCAATTTTGAAGGCCCTATCAGGAGTTTGGTGGGGTGCTCACCCCTATTGCTTGAAATTAATTTACAATGCCTTAATTAGAAGTATCATGGATTATGGTACTTTCTTGCTTGAACCATGTAGTAAACAAGCACTTCAAAAATTAGATAAACTTCAGTCTAGAAGCTTACGTATAATATCGGGATGCATGAAATCCTCTCCCGTTAATGCATTACAGGTAGAATGTGGAGATCCCCCACATGAACTAAGAAGGAAGTTCCTTGCTGATCGTTTTTTGTTTAAATTAGCTTCTGTTTCTTCGCATATCCTGTTGGAAAAGCTGAATATCCTAGACCAAATATGTCGCACCAGTGCATATTGGAACAATAAAGACATCCCCTTATTACTAAAAAGTTTTCATAAGCTTAATAATCTTCCTGGTCATATTATACATTTTCCAAAATTTCCTATTTTTAATTATGATTATGAAATTTTGCAATATAAACCCAATGTTTTACTTGGTTTTGGTATTCGTAAAGGTTCTCCTTCTGCTAATTTAGATTTTCGGGATATCTTGAATAACCAATGGGTCGGATGGGATCCTTTTTATACTGACGCTTCAAAATTTTCAGACTCTGGCTTTACCGGGGTAGCTGTCTACTACCCAAGTTCCAAAATCATCTTGACTTACAGATGCCCTCCTCAAACGTCAATTTTTACTGGAGAATGTATAGCTATACTGGAGGCTATTAATTTTATTGAAGCTCACTCCATCAAAAAATCGTTGATTTTTTCTGACTCCTTGAGTTCCTTAAGTGCCTTACTACAAAACCAATTTAAAAGTAGAACTAATAGTAAAATAATTTTAGAAATCAAGTCTGCTCTATTTAGATGTGCTAAAAAGCAACTGGATGTGTTCCTAGCTTGGGTTCCTAGTCACTCTGGTATATCTGGAAATGAATGTGCTGATCGCTTAGCTAAATATGCTTGCACTCATCAGACTGATCCAAAATACAAAAATTTTTATATTTCTTATGACCTTATGAATACTGCAAAAACAGACATTCATTCATCTTGGAACGAAGACTGGAACAGGAGTAGCAAAAGAAAAGGTTCCTTCTATGCTCAGGGACAACCAGTAGTTCAATGTAAGCCATGGTTTTTTAAATTTAAAAAAGTTTCGAAGCGCGTTATTTCTGTTATTATTAGGCTGCGCTTAGGTTTTAGTTGTACTCCAGTATTTTTGCATAAAATCAGAATCCGTGACAACTCGCTTTGCGAATGTGGACAAGGAGATGGTGACCTTAACCATATATTTTTCCAATGTAAATTGAACCAGAAGTCTTTTGATTTATACAAATTACTCCCGAAAATAAATATTCAACTTCCTGCAAACTTTTCTACTATGATTTCTCATTTTTCAAAGGATCTTATAAGGGCTTTAATTAGATTTGTGAGAGAAAATGAAATTAAATTATAGGTGGTGGATTTAAGTTTTTTTTTTTTTTTTTTTTTTTTTTTTTTTTTTTTTTTTTTGTGCGACTAACTTTTTTTTTTTTTTATAAGCTTTCATATTTATATTATATACGTATAGTATCTATTACTAACATATATGTTGTGTTTGATTCAGCATCTACAAGGTCAACCTCTTTGTTATATATATATTTTATCGGATAGTGCGTTTGCAATCTATTACGTGACACTGGCAGAATAGTCGACACCGGCTTCCGTTGCCATAAAAAAAAATTGAATTGAACTTTCACCAGGTATTTCATAAGCATATTACAGCTACAGTCCTACCGTTTAACTTAGTCAGTTCCTAAGGTTGCTCTGCGGTGCGAGGAAGGTGACATCGCGTGTGCGAGGAAGGTAATATCGCGTGTGCGAAGGGGAACATCGCATGTGCGAGAAAGGTAACATCGAGTGTGCGAGAAGGGTAACATCGCGTGTGCGAGACAGGTAACATTGCATATATGCATGAAAGGTAACATCGCATCTCGCGTCTTTCTCTCTCGCTTCATTTGACACGCCCTCCCGCACCGCGTAGTAACCTTAGGAACAGACTCAGTTAAAAGGTGGGCCTGTAGCTGTAATAAGCTTATTTGTGGAAAAATAAACTGCCTTTTTAAGTCTTATTGTTAAATAACCAATTTTAAACGGAAATGATTGCTACATATTTTATTTTAATATTTCATCAAGATCAGTGTATTGATTATGGTAGATATGTATGACGAAAGTAAATTTGTCACCTTAACAAAGAATAAAACTGTCGTGATTTGTTGGTGCGTTTAGTAGATATACCTGGTGAAAGTTGATAAAATGTATGGAAAGCTAAGCGCCTGCAACTTTGTTGTCACGTCTACTCTCTCCCTCTCTCTCTCTCTCAGAGACAGAGCGCCTTACTCAAAGTTATTAGCAATAACGAATACTTATACGAATTTCAACAAAGTTGTAGGCGCGTAACTTCTCATACATTTTATCACCTTTCCCCAGCTATATCTACTAAACGCACCAACGAATCACGTCAGTTTTCATACTGTGCGTATAGCTACTGCGCATAGTAACATAATAAGCTGGAATCAGGCGTCCTAATTATTGTTTAGTTTGCTATAGAGAAACTCGTGTTTCAACGGCTGTACCTACGAAAGGCACCAACATCAGTAACCAAGACCAGCTCCATCGCATTCACATATGTTACCTACACGTTACTGATACTAAATCAATCATCCAAACAATAGTTTAGTCAATACGTTGTGGGGTCACTTTATGGAACAAGAAATAATAATTTACGAATTTTACATGGAACCTTGACACGAGCACTGACCGAGTCTTCAGTATAAGATTGGCTGTAGAATAAAAGTCATCTTATATAGGGTGAAATTAAATCAACCGACCAAATTCATCCCGGAGACTCGGTTAGTTATCAAGAAATAGGTTCAGTAATCCTTTTGGCCAATTTCGAAAATTAATTTTTTTGCTCCCTTACTGGTTGGACTAGTATAAGTACAAATTCCTAGTGCAGGCACTATGGAGCAAAAAAAAATTGTTCGAATTTCACCTGGAGGGTCATTAAACCTTGTTCCTGATGACTAACCGAGTCTCCAGTATGAATTTGGTCGGTTGATTTAATTTCACCTAGTATATGAGGGTCATACTAAAAGCACACGGAATACAAAGAGCTTTGATAGAATGGGAGAAGCAAAAAGAGATGTGTCAACATCGAAGTAGCCTCTGGTCTTCTACTCAGCGAGATAAATATGACTATATGTATGTATCTACCTATATGTGTGCATACCGATATCTGTATGTGCAAAAGGACAAGCTCGTAATTATAATCAAAATATCTCAATACCTGTTATCTACCTATATATCTATATTACTAATTATAAAATAGTAAAAAGTCGTGTCTGTACATTGAATATTTTCGCGAAATTTTAAATATAATGGGTTGTTGGTACTGTACTGATTCCGAAACAACAATTTTTTGTCTGTCTGTCTGCTTGTATGTTCCGTTTTAACTCGAGAACCGCTCAACGTATTTGAATGCGGTTTTTTAATTATCATCTTAGTGACCCTGGTCAACACATGGCTATAAGGCATGTTAATGAAATAACGCCCAAGCCGGAAACGGGAAAAAAATTGAATAAATGCTTTTATAACTCGATAACCACTGAACGGATTTGGATGCATTTTTTTATTATCATCGTAGTGACCTGGTCAACACATAGGCTATAAGGGTGTTCATAAAATAACGCCACAGCTGAAAACGGGGCAAAGATTGAACTTTAACTCTGGAGCCACTCGACGGGTTGGATGAGGTTTATTGTTTTATTATCATCGTAGTGACCCCGGTCAACACATAAGCTATAAAGGTTGTTAATTAAATAACGCCCAAGCCAAAAACGGGGCAAAGATTCACTGAACCGAAGCTGCGGGCAAAGGCTAGTTACATAATATTTTTACAATTTGACACGATTTTTAGTAGTAAAGTTTTTACAATTTTCCAGGCATTGAGTATAAAGGTGAGTGCATGCTGAGGAAGTAATATTACGTTTCTTGTTTAGATGTTACGAAACCCTAAACTCATACGTGTAAGACACGCCCGTGACCATTTTTTTTCAAAATTAAGTAACAAGTTCTTTATGACGATGGGTCTAAGCAAATGGAATAAATTTCATTCGTTTTGGTTTATTTTACCTTACGTATGTTTTGTATACGTATGTTCACTTCAGAGTTTGGAACGTGACTAGAGAAATAAACACGAAGGCAAGTCCAAGTGATAAGGGTCACATTAATATCCTCACCCCTAAAACCTCCATCTAACAGCCTTAACCTTTTTTCTGTATTTTCGCGTACAAAGGCTCTGTATCTAGCAAATGTCTAAGACAAAGGGCTTATCTTGCGTTTAGGGTTCCGTAAAAACTGCAAACCCTTTTGGATGTGTCGGTGTTTGTTTATCTTGACTTTTCACAGCATTACTCAACAGCGGATGAGTCGATTGTCCTGAAATTTAATATGGAAGAGCGGAATCACGGTAAAACCTGAAAAGAACGTAAAATGTAGCCAACTCAATAAATGAACAACTTTTTAAAATAGGGCTTATTTTCAACACAATTCATGCATTTTTACTGTAAGGTAATTTATATCTTTCAAGATATTAAAATGCAAAGTTTTCAATTTTCTACGCAAAATAGCACACAGCAGGCCAGCAGCCATTTTAAATAGTATGGCAATTTGTTTTCTGATTCGAAATACGAATTTATTTGCCTTTAGGTGTTTGAAATGGGTCTGGTTCTAAAACGCATAATTTATGATTGGTTTTCTTATTTTTCAATTAATATGATTAAATATATGTGATATGTGCGACAATAGTTCAATGTCGATTAGGCCTTTCTTGAAAAGTTGTGCCTTAAAGCGTATTTATGGGTGTTATGCAGGAGAACTTACAAAATTAATCAATTTGCTAGAAAAGCCTAATTGATATTAAATTATTGTCGCCTAGTTCTATAAATTATGTTCCTTCTTACTTTTTCGAAAACGATGGAGAATATACTGTTACGTTTCCACCTCATAAAACCCGGCTGAGAGGAAATGTCTTGAATATTATGTCCTCTTAGGTAGATAGATCCCTGAATCAAGTGAAACTAATATTGCGGTTCACTAACACATTTATTCATCCTTCCCATAAATAATAAAGTAACAATTTTTCCTCGCTACAGACAATTTATAATTTAACAATAAAATTTTCCTTTTAAATTTAATCTACTACCTCTAAATTTGCCCAAAGCTTGATCAAAATTAATATTCCGAATAATTGGTTTCACTAAAATAACATAACCCACTTAACTTAGAATTCCACCTTCTCCGAACGTTGAAACCAGCCGAATCCTCAGATCTCTCAGCTGCAAGTACCTCGTGGCAGAATCTCGCACGTGGACACGAAGCTGACAGCCACGTGGTCACCAGAACATCTTCACCCGGACCTCGATGATAGCTTACGAGCAAACTCGGTAGCAAACAACACAAACAGAACACCTGGAACGTGGGAGAAAACCCTTTGTTATAATTTAGCCTCTTAAGAAGGAACTCACACAGGGTGGACAGTTCCTTCCAACCATAATTATGAAATATAGTTGTGTGAACCAAGACTCAATCCAGTTCACAAGAAAACTTACCCAAAATTCAACGTAGCTCCTATAATTAGCACGTGGAAAACCGTCTCCCGCCCTGGTCCTTACTGTGTTTTTGACTCGACCGTCCGAACAAAGAATTGTCAGGCTTCTTTCCAACGTGCCTTCTTGATAAACAACCAAAACTAGTCCTTTAAAACACACGTCAAACATATTTTATAGCACGCGGTTTGACAAAGAAAGAAACCACGTAGGACGTTTCCCGTGAAGAAAATGCTACACCATTTACAACGTTCATTACAAAATGTTATTTTAATTACTCACCAAATAATGTTTTCCTTTTGGAAAAGAAAAAAACAACCACGCCTTTGTTATAAAAAACAGCGTGCCCGCAGTGATTCCATACTTCGTAAATCTTTAATTAAATCAATCCATCAAAACCAACCCTTTTCACAACCCCTATAGTAAACAAATTTTCCAAAATAACCACTCACCAAATAAACAGCAACGTGGCTTGCCAAGAAAATGGCCACAAAGAAATAAACCCACGGCTGTCTGCGGAACAATTCCTGCCAAAATCTCCATTAGAAAAAAAGCACCGCATCCCGTAAAACATATTTATATCTTTCTCTACAACCAATCACAATCCATCAAATTAGGAAAAAAAAAACAAACACTGCGTTCACAATTTCTAAAGTAGGCGTTTAACTCTCATATTTAAACGACGTTCAATTTGAGTACAGGACGTTACAACCTTTATTTTAAAACGGTGTTCAAAAAGAATACAACGTTACAATACCCCCTTTCCCCCGAAAGTTTTAACCAACGGTGAAAACTGCGCTGCCCTCGGCGCCTTTATTACTGAAAAGAAAAAAAAACTAACAATCCACTAAAATTTTCCAATGACTCTACATTTCACAAAACTCTACAACTTGACTCAATATTCTTCTCTACCAAATGAACCTAAATGAAGTTAATGAACCACCAAAAAAAAAAAAAAAAAAAACCCAACCCTGAAACATTTCCTGAAAAAGAAAAAAAAAATTTTCCTAACAAAACAAACATCACCCAAAAGCTATGCATACTCTCAAATATTTACTCCTAACTTAATCTCCAATGTTTCAGAGTTAGTAAAAAAACTCTTTCCAACTAGTCAGTCTTTAAAGAATAAGTACTGAAAACCTGAAAGAAAAAAAAAACTAAAACAAAACTCCCTTATGATCCGTTGGTAGTTTGAACGCAAACCTATATAAATATAACACAAATACCAAACCTAAACAAAACTCAATGTCATTATGTGAATGAGATTGTAATACCAACCTCACACTCTAACACATAAAAATAATATAAGTCTGAGTACTGTATGTGAATTACCTAATACATCAAAGTAAGCACTTTAGTCTTCAAACCCTAAAAAAAAACATACTACATAAACTCGTACATTCTTATAGGAATTAAATAAAAATATACCAAACAAAAGCATGTAGTATTTCGTTTCTCAATCAAACTAAACACTTTATTACCTTCAATCGATAAACCATACATCTACATAATACGTTTTCTCACTTACTGTTATAATAAATATATAAGCATCAACCAAACTTAGTCATATACTACTTCATCCAGAATCAGTACACTTCATCCTTTGATTGATTCACCATGGACATATTAAATATCATATCATAATTAATATAACTAAACACACTCAAACCACCAGTTAATCACCAACCTACATGTTACCAGAGATAACCATGACTCGCAGAGCAACGAACCTTCGAGTGGAACCTCGTAAATTTAAATGAATTTAGTGTAGGCTTATTTTTCCAGTCACGATCCGCTGTTTAAGAAAACTTTAGTGTAGGCTTATTTCAGTCACAACCCGCTGTTTAAAAAAACTTTAGTGTAGGCCTATTTCAGTCACGACCCGCTGTTTAAAAAACTTTACCCTAAGGTAATCAAAGTTCCACCCAAATTCTGCTACTGCACGAGCCACCAGCACCCTGACAACAATATATCATGTGGAGAGAAAAAAAAAATATTGTTACTACACTAGAAAATCTCTAATTGTGACATTGTACCTAAGTAGAATCACACTCCTAAGAGTAAAACTTAACTCCCCCCGAAATTTATTCTTGACAATCGTTCGCAAGCCACAGGTTAAAACTGTGGTCAGTACGACAAATTAACAAGAATGTGCTACACACACCTAAGTGCGGCGACTTGAAAAGACAGGTACCAAACAAAAACCGATATGAGCCTCGCCGCGCACAGAATACTCCAGCGAACTCTCCGTGTCCCTGCAACTATGATACACTAGTAGCAAGTTCACCGAGACACCGGAGGAAACGGCACTCCGCGAAGCACATGGCAGTTCCTGTCAAGAACGCCTAAAAAAAAAAAACTGTATACATTACTGATTTTTCTCACTTTAAATTATTTAACCAAAATTTTCTTTTCGGGATCGCAGTACTACACAAATACTCAGCAGACGCTGCTGCCCGCCTACTGTAATTCGAGGTAATTAGATGTTATTCCTGTATCATTAGTCGACTTTTACGACACCCTACAGTGTACTGGGTTGGTGCTATTCTACTCTGCCGGTCACCACACGGCTATCCCGAAAAAGAAAAAAAATTGTTCATAAAAAAAAATTAAATTTCCTTAAAATCTTTCACATGCCAGATTCCCCGAATTTTCCCATCAAGATCCGCTAACTCATATACCAACGGTGATAAAACTCTAATGACCTTGCACTTTTCATACTTAGGAGCCAGTTTAGACATTTTAAATTTCGCCGCATCACTCAACGTGAAATTTCTCTTCCAGACTGGATCACCAACCTTATACTTAGCCGGTCGTCTTCTTAAATTATAATACTTAGCATTTGAAGCATGAGCTTTAACCAAATGCTTTCGCACCTCTTCAAAGATTCCCTTAACATGACCGAATTCCCCCGCATACTCCTCGCGTGGAACGGCAATGTCGTACTCTCCTTCCTTCTCTTTGTAGAGGTCCCCATTAATAATTGGTTCCCTAGCATGGACCAAGAAAAACGGAGAAAACCCTGTGGACTCGTTTATCGCGCTATTTATGGCAAATTGAATCTTAAATAAATTTTCATCCCATAAACGGTGATTTTCCTTTATATATGATGAAACGGCTGTCATTATCGTTTTATTATATCTTTCAACCAAATTCACCTGCGGTGTATATCGCGGACTAAAATGAACGTTAGGTACTTTATATTTTTCCAAAAGTTTCCGAAACTCCGACCCAATGAACTGTACTCCATTATCAGCACACACCGTTTCCGGTACCCCATGTGCTAGAATTACATAATTTTCGAAGTTCTTGGCTACAGACGCACTTGTAGCCCGTCTTAACGGAAATAACATCGTATACTTAGAAAAACAGCAAGTCACTACTAGTAAAAAGTTATACCCTGACTTAGAACGTGGGAGCGGTCCAACTAGGTCTGTAGAAAGTACTTGAAACGGCCTACTACACTCCTTCGGTTTGCCCATCAATCAAGGTGTTTTCTTCTGAGCATGTTTAAATGCTGAACATGTATCACAGTTCTTCACAAAATTCATCACATCTCTAAACATTCCTGGCCAGTAATAGTGCAACGAAACTCGTCTATGAGTTTTAAAAACACCAAAATGTGCAGCTGTTGGCTCACAATGACACTCCTTCAAAACCGCCTGTCTTTGGCCCAAACTCACCACCTCTTTCCATTCAAATTCGCCTAACAAACCATATTTTGCCTTTGAAAATCTGTACAATTTTCCGTTTTTTACAGTGAAATTTGGATATTTTCCCGAATGTGACCCACACCCCTTAAATGTTTTCAAACCACTCATCTCTAATGCTTCCGTCTGTAACTGCCTCGACTTTTAACAGTCTTGAAAGAGTATCCGGTACTATGTTGTCCGTGCCTTTACGATGTTCAATAGTAAAATTATATTGCGACAACCGACATCCCCATCTAGCCAGACGTCCCGAGGGATTTTCTAAATTCCTGAACCATTTTAGAGATGAATGATCCGTTATAACAGTGAAATGTCTAGTACCCAGATAAGCTTGAAATTTTTCTACCGTAAACACCACAGCCAAACATTCTCTTTCAGTAGCACTATAATTTTTCTCTGCCTTGTTTAACGCCCTGCTCACATAAGCCACAGGATGATCAACTCCTTCAATATTTTGAGTGAGCATTCCGCCTATGCCAAAACTGGACGCATCACAATGAACTTGAAATGGCTTTGAAAAATCCGGACAAGCTAATACTGGGGCTGAAACCAAAGCACTCTTTAAACATTCATACGCACTATTAGCCTCAACACTCCATACAAATTTAACCTTCTTCGAAGTCAAAGCGTTTAACGGTGCTGCAATCGTTGAAAAATTGTGTATAAATCTCCTATACCAGGAACATGTTCCTAAGAACATTTTCACTTCTTTAGAAGTGCTAGGAACAGGGAAATCCAATATTGCCTTTACCTTGTCAGGATCAGTCCGTAAACCTTTCTCATCAACCACATAGCCCAGATATTTAATCGACTTCCTGAAGAATTTACATTTCTTTAAGTTCACAGTCAAACTGGCTTCCTTCAATTTACTTAACACTTTCTTTAAAATATGTAAATGTGTCTCAAAATCAGAACTGCAAATTACTATATCATCAATGTAACAGAAAACTCTGCCATTCGTAAATTGAGCATTAAAATGATCTCCAAATAACATATCCATTAGCCTTTGTTGTCGAGCTGGTGCTCCACAAAGACCGAAGGGCATAACCTTGAATTTAAATGTACCCCGACCCGGAACTGTGAAACTAGTCTTATCTTGAGAGCTTTTTTCTAAAGGAATTTGCCAAAAAGAGGATTTCATATCAATTGAAATAAGATATTTTGCTTCCTTTAAACTATCCAAAATTTGAGGAATATACGGAATTGCGTACGCGTCCCCCTTTGAAACAAAATTTAGTTTTCTACAGTCCAAACAAAGTCGCAACTCTCCCTCAGCCTTCGGCACCATAATCGTGGGATTATTCCATGGGCTTTCGCTGGGGCAGACTACATCCAGTTCCAACATTTCGTCTAATTGATTTTTAAGTTCACAAAGCTTTTCCGGCGACATTGGGTATTGTCTTACTTTAACTGGTAAGGCATTACCCGTATCAATAAAATGTTCCAACAATTGTGTCCTTCCCAAACCTACTTTTTCAAAAGAAATATCCTCAAGCTGTCCAAATAAACGCTCTGCTCTCAACCTTTGAGCTTCGGACAGCTCTTGAAAAGAATTCAAACCTAATACCGATTGCCTCTTTCCATGTATAATTCCCAAAAAGTTGTCCGGACGAAATTTAGAACTGT
Source organism: Ypsolopha scabrella (assembly GCA_910592155.1). Taxonomy (NCBI): domain Eukaryota; kingdom Metazoa; phylum Arthropoda; class Insecta; order Lepidoptera; family Ypsolophidae; genus Ypsolopha; species Ypsolopha scabrella. Next base: position 6,001,438 of record OU342968.1, on the reverse strand, counting down.
TATCCATAAAAATTTCCGGTGCTAGGTCAAAAGCTTTCCAAAAATCACATCCAAATATCACATCAGATGTGATTTTTGGTATCACTTGAAACTTTATTACTTTTGTTTTATTTTTATAAGAAATAGGCAAAACCATTGTACCTTTTGTTAAAATCTCTTGTCCATTTGCTACACAAACCGAGTCCACATTAGAATTATAAACAGTATATGTATAACCCAATTCAACCAATTTTTTATGTGAATTATTTCCCAAAATTGACAAACTGGCTCCTGAGTCTAAAAGGCCTATAAACGGAATATCAAATAACTGTACCTCTATATAAGGTCTGACATCACTATGTGTGGGCTCAAATAACACCGAGTGAATTTTCCCATTTTTTTTAAAAAACTCTGAAACAGATTTTAACCACTGTAACCATTCCTGTTTCGAAGTTTTTCTTTTTTTACAATTAACTCGGTGATCACTTAGTTTTTTGACACTTTGCACTTAGGACAAGACCTGATGGTGTATCCTAATTCACCACAATCAAAACATTTTATCCGCTTGTCCCCCTTGCATTCCAAAAACGCATGATCACTCCTCTTACACCTCTGGCAAAATCGTTCTGAGTTTTTATTCAGTTTTAGAACAGGCTGTTTCCTACTAAACGTTCTATTTATAGTTTGACCACGACTAGCAGTATTTTGATCAATTATATTAACGCTAGGTTTTGTTTTTGGCCGATAACAAAATTCAGGACTCAACAGTGATGAGGACTGCTTAGGAGGCTCTGTAAATAAACTTGTCCTAACTTTAGCCGCCTCTAATCTCCTACATTTCTCTTTCAGATCCTTTACAGAGACAATCTCCTGCAAAGCCAACTGTTCTATAAAATTTGGCCTAACATTATGTAAGATAATCTCCACTTTCTCGGCCTCTGTGATTTGCAACCTTAACCGCGCAAACATACAACTCATTATAGCAAAATATACATGCATCGGTTCATCCAGACCTTGAGTGCGAGCCCTAATCTCCCCCATCAGACGGTAATCATAATCTACTGGATCGAATTCCTCCAACAATAACTCCCTCAATTCCTTCCAATTATTTACCTGACTCTTAATGCCACGGAACCATAACAACCCCTGTTCAGAAAACAAATGAATCGCAGCTCTAAAAAGTAATGTCTCATTCACCTCATACGCAAGACTCAATTCCTCAACCCGTTCTAAAAACGATCTAACATCTGTTAGACCGTTGAAATGCACACCCCATTTTGCCACATTCTTTTCCTTAAATCCCGCACATGGAGAAGAAACTGCATGAACCATCTGCCCTGACTTTGAATCAAATTCTTCTTCCCCCTCGGACTGTATTGAAAATAGTGAAGATTCTGTCCCCGAACTCATTGCATTTAAACTATCTATGCAATCCTTTAACCTTTTTTCATATTGTACTTTCATAGCAATATCTTCTGCAGACACAACCTTTAACCTCTGCAGCCGCTGAAAAACATGGCAAACCAAAGCCCTCTCTCTATTTAACAACGAGCTAAATTTTTGCCCTTTCAACATTCCTAATTTGTTTCCCAATTCCTCCAGTTTCTCTCCAATAATTACGAATTCGAGCTCTAACATAACATCCTCAACCACCCCCTTCGAAGATCTGTGCTCGATACTAGTAAGTTGTCTCCGCAGCTTCTCAACCGTTTCCTCCGGAGTTTCCCCCCTAACCTGAACTTCATACACCAATTCATCCTTCAAAAGATGATGAACATACAATTTATCTGTATTCATTACTAAATCTTGCTTTGGCCAAATTTTAACAACAATTTTTTTTACAAGCTCTGAGCAAATACTGGATCCAGGGACCAGATCCTAGCCAAAGAGGACGAAAGAACAAAACCAATATATATATAAATAAGGTTCGATTTAATTGGGCGCCACTGTAACGTTTCCACCTCATAAAACCCGGCTGAGAGGAAATGTCTTGAATATTATGTCCTCTTAGGTAGATAGATCCCTGAATCAAGTGAAACTAATATTGCGGTTCACTAACACATTTATTCATCCTTCCCATAAATAATAAAGTAACAATTTTTCCTCGCTACAGACAATTTATAATTTAACAATAAAATTTTCCTTTTAAATTTAATCTACTACCTCTAAATTTGCCCAAAGCTTGATCAAAATTAATATTCCGAATAATTGGTTTCACTAAAATAACATAACCCACTTAACTTAGAATTCCACCTTCTCCGAACGTTAAAACCAGCCGAATCCTCAGATCTCTCAGCTGCAAGTACCTCGTGGCAGAATCTCGCACGTGGACACGAAGCTGACAGCCACGTGGTCACCAGAACATCTTCACCCGGACCTCGATGATAGCTTACGAGCAAACTCGGTAGCAAACAACACAAACAGAACACCTGGAACGTGGGAGAAAACCCTTTGTTATAATTTAGCCTCTTAAGAAGGAACTCACACAGGGTGGACAGTTCCTTCCAACCATAATTATGAAATATAGTTGTGTGAACCAAGACTCAATCCAGTTCACAAGAAAACTTACCCAAAATTCAACGTAGCTCCTATAATTAGCACGTGGAAAACCGTCTCCCGCCCTGGTCCTTACTGTGTTTTTGACTCGACCGTCCGAACAAAGAATTGTCAGGCTTCTTTCCAACGTGCCTTCTTGATAAACAACCAAAACTAGTCCTTTAAAACACACGTCAAACATATTTTATAGCACGCGGTTTGACAAAGAAAGAAACCACGTAGGACGTTTCCCGTGAAGAAAATGCTACACCATTTACAACGTTCATTACAAAATGTTATTTTAATTACTCACCAAATAATGTTTTCCTTTTGGAAAAGAAAAAAACAACCACGCCTTTGTTATAAAAAACAGCGTGCCCGCAGTGATTCCATACTTCGTAAATCTGTAATTAAATCAATCCATCAAAACCAACCCTTTTCACAACCCCTATAGTAAACAAATTTTCCAAAATAACCACTCACCAAATAAACAGCAACGTGGCTTGCCAAGAAAATGGCCACAAAGAAATAAACCCACGGCTGTCTGCGGAACAATTCCTGCCAAAATCTCCATTAGAAAAAAAGCACCGCATCCCGTAAAACGTATTTATATCTTTCTCTACAACCAATCACAATCCATCAAATTAGGAAAAAAAAAACAAACACTGCGTTCACAATTTCTAAAGTAGGCGTTTAACTCTCATATTTAAACGACGTTCAATTTGAATACAGGACGTTACAACCTTTATTTTAAAACGGTGTTCAAAAAGAATACAACGTTACAATACGTCATTGCTGTCATACCAATATGCGGGCGGAAAAAATGTATGACAATCCATTAAACGTGCTGAGCGGGCAGAAAAAGCATATGAAAATCCATTGTTAACGTGCTGAGCGGGCAGAAAAAGTATATGAAAATCCATTGTTAACGTGCTGTTTTTTTATTTGTTGACAACATCCGTACGATAAGCATAAATGTTACATTAAAAAGGATATAAATTTCTTGGTACATATCTAGCTTGAACAATAATGCCAAAAGACAAAAAGTTTTTATGTCTTAGTTTGGAAAATAATACTGGCCACTTGCTATTTATGATCATAAAAAAATTAAAAAAGTGATTGATTGATGCCGGCCCCATAGTGGGCCGAAATATATTTCGAAAATTAATATTTTTTTATTATTAATACAAGTTAAAAGAAACTAAAGGCTTTATATAGCTAAATTATATATATTTATTTCAAAATAATACTGGTCATTTGTTATTTATGTACATAATTTAAAAAAAAATATTAAAAACTGCAAATCGAACGCGAGTCATCAATCTGTTTCTTTGGTTGTATCTTTATTAAAAGTGACTCAAAATGTCGTCTAGAAAAATGGGTGATTTTGTCTTTTATTTTCCTCGCAGGTGTAGTATAAAGCACTATGTATGTATCACTCGCGAGAAAGTGCAATTCCCAACTCGTGTGTAAACTACACCCTCGTTGGTAATCGGCCTCTTTCTCCACTCGGTGAACAATGTACTATTATCTACTTATACTTTTTATTCAAAAATAAGAAAAACAATCATGAGTTGTGCGATTTGGAACAAGAGCTCGAGTAACCTTATATTATATTATTTTATTAACCTTATCACCTTATATTATATTCATTACTTATTATAAATAGTTAGATACATAATAATTACCTACTCTTTTTATTTTATTTTGGGTCGTTAATTGGTCTGAAAATTGTGTTTTTTTGTGTAACGACTTGATAACTTATTAAAAATTGCTGATTATAGATGAGCGCTATCTGCTTGTACAATTGTTTAAGTATTATGCAGGATACAAAAAAGATGTCAAATATAAAAATTATTAGTAGCATGGGAATAGCTGAAAATCAGCGTCATCTGAAAATTGTTTCAGATGGCACATCGCTGAGTCTATTTCCATTTTTGGGATAATCGTGTATTTTAAGAACATGTGTAATAAAATTGTATTGTCAATATCGATTACTCAAAATAAATACTTTTTTCATTCTTTTTTCTTTCTTTCTTTCTTTCTTAACCACCTTAAGTTAAGTGAGGTACTGTTAACATGGCTTACATTTTATTCAGTTAATACCAAATCACTTAATTTTATATTATTTTGGGGGTCACAGTTTACAGCATTATCATAGGCGTGTCGGACCCACGGTACCACTGGCGGATACCGTGGGTCTGACTTTAATAAAACCGTACCACCGAGTAATAGAGCTGGGAACGATCTAATGATTATAATTATTAATTATAATAATTATAATTATTAATGATAATAATTTAGTGGGTTCATATCTCAGATTCGAAATGGATCAGGTTTCAGATCATGGATCTACTGAGAACTGTCGACAAAGACAAAGATCTAGGATCTCTTGAGAATGATTATAGATGGTACCACCATGCAAATTATTCCTTACCAAGCAGAATGTATACCAAATGGCAGTCCAGGTTTTGAACTGCCTGATGATTTAAAAGAGCTACCCTTTACCCGATTTAAGAAGAAGCTTCATGCTGGGCTATTAAGCAGCTGCTTTTACTCCATTGGTGAATACTTTAAACATAAAACAAACCAAAAATTCTGAATAATTTTATACTGATATAAAAAAATATTATTTAAGTGGAAATTTTGTAGATATTATAATTATAATTATGATGATTGTATATACTTTGAAATTTGTACGCCTGAAGGGTCAGATTTTTGTTGGTCTCGATATATGTATTTGTAATCTTTATTTTGTACCAAAAATCTTGCAAATAAATATTTGAATTTTTGAATCTTTAGTTTTGCTTAAAACCATTCTCAATGGTATTCGAGGTAGTGAAACTGTGTAAATTACAAAAAAGGATTTCTATATTTTACTAGCCTTTGCTAGTAAAGGCGGTTACTAAATTTTACCACGTTTACGGCTTGGGTGTTACTTTATGTCACTACGGTGATAATAAAACAACGCATCCAAATCCGTTAGGTGGTTCTCGAGTTAAAAGCGTTTATTCAATCTTTGCCCAAGGGTCTGTACGTGGTCAATAAAAAAAAACGCCTCCAAAATCGTTCAGTGGTTCTCGGAATATACATACAGACAGACAGACATACCGAAAGAGGGACAAAAATTCAAAAATTGTGGTTTATGTCTCGGTACAATTCCAATAACCCATTTCATTTAAAATTTTGCGAAAATACACGAGTTTCTTACTACTTTATTATTAGTAAAGATTTATTTATATTTACTGCAGTAGCCCCAAATACCAAGTAATATATTAGAATTTTAACAAAGATGCATAATAAGGTCACTTTTAAGGTCGCTCAGCGAGCTATGGAGCGGGCTATGCTTGGGGTATCTCTGATGGATAGAATCTGAAATTAGGAGATCCGTCGGAGATCGAAAGTAAGCGACATGGCCTGCAGAATCAGTAAGTTGAAGTGGCAGTGGGCAGGCCATATTTGTCGCTGACAAGATGGCCGTTGGGGCCGAAAGGCTTTAGAATGGAGACTACGTACAGCAAAGCGTAGTGTAGGCCGACCTCGTGCCCGCTGGACCGACAACCTGAAGTACGTTGCGGGAGGTGGCTGGATGAGGAGGACGGAGGACTGACATGAGTGGCGAAATTTGGAAAAGGCCTATTTAATTTAATTTATTTATTCAGGATATCAACAGCAATACAGTACATAGTACTATGTCCAGCAGTGGACGAACACGTGCTGATAGATGGATAATGGATGGATGTGGAATAAAAAGCGTTTAGAGGCTTCGGAGCACAAAACAGATAAGTAATGACGCAACGGCTATAGTTTACTTTGCAAAACGTTATTCAGTCTTTAAAGCTCTTATTGATTTGGAATAAGTTTGAAAATTGTACGAATTGATGTAACTCGCAGTGAACGAACTAATCCTCAATGAGCTGTTATAGGCACGATTTGTGGTTTAGGACCTTTAGGGCCGATTTGACAGCGCCATGTAAGAAATAAGTTTAAAAACACGACATAAAAAACATATCGCCATGACATGAATCCCCGAGGGATTGTCAGAGGTATTCACAAGTGTTAACTGTAAAGTACAAGTCACAGTCCACATTTGGTGCACCCGCTTTTCTCCGACGATAATTACGTCCTAAACGGGGTGGGTGGTGAGCCCTAACACCGTACTTCAAGCACAAATGGACCACAACTTAACGAGCCTTCCGAAGCACGCAGACCGAACACAAATTAACGTGTTCCGCGGGGATTGAACCCACGACCCTTGGGTTAGCAGGCGAGCGCTCTACTACCCGCCCACACAGGTGGTCAAGCTTAAGAAGAGAGTCAGATTTTGATGCCATAAAAATATTAGTTGTCTCATTTGTACCCAAATGCATAAAATCGAATAAAAACAAACATAACTGTATTTATCGCCCAACCCTTATTTGTCCTAAAATGTATTATTAACATGTTTAAAAAAATACAAAAATGTACTCAGAAATCGTGTGTTTTAAGCTTCAAAACGTCCCATTTTCATATAATATACATAGATTTCTCATTAAAAATAAAATTTTCCCTTGAATTTGATAAACGATTAATTTATACCCGTGGTAGTCCACAAGTATTTGAAAAATGCATTAAATTGGTATGTTAGATAAATAGGATAAGAATAAAGTGCTTGGATTCGAAATTGTGGTAAAAAGTAATTGTCTAGCCATAATATAAAAAAAATAGGAAGTCTTAAATTAGAACATAACTGGTCTCATAAATTGAAAGAGTAGAAGAGTGTATAATTCACAATCGGATATTCCAATTTTTTTTTACTTGAAGCGCTCCTCGGTATTTATATTTTTTTAAAATGTAAGGTGGGATTTGTATTGTTTTAACTTTAAAATTTTCGAAGTTTTCCTTAAAAAATCCAAGTTTCAATGTATTTGATTTTCAGCACATCTCTGAACCCCGGCCTTTCTACTCAGTCGTAACACCTGCAAATTTCTTGTATCAGTGTTTTCATATAAAAAGTTCCACCTATCTTATGGTCTTTTGGCTTTGCTAACAATACATATATCATAATTCCCATTTAGGCTAAGCATCTTACAATAAACATCTTACAATAAAGTTGAGCGTTGCGTTCAACTATTACTATTTATAAAAGAAACCTTTTGATTGGATGCCGCTATTTAATTAAAAACCTAGCTGTCCAATAAGGAAGCTGATTTCATCACAGGGCGGTGACACATGCATTTTTATCATTATAATTAGAGGTTTTAAATCCGAATTATTCAGTGTCGTAGTAAGAGCCATTTCTACCCTTGCTGGTACCAGATAGATGACTGCCACACTGCCACATTCAAAACATGAGCTTAAAAATGAGACGTATTTTTATGAGGAGTAAAATAGGCCTTAAAAATCTATAGCTAAACATTGTGACAGAACTTATGGTTACCAATAGAGCAAGGTTTCTTAAACTGGGGTCCATGGACCCCTTAGGGGTAATGATGTGAGTGCCAGGGGTCCACAGCCACTCAGCTCACTCTTAACATATTTATTACACCTACTAAGTCCAAACAACAGTAGGTATCCTTTTCCTTTACTTAGTTTTGATACTATTTAATGAAGTATTAATAGTGATTTTTAATATTATGCTTTATTTTCTTTTCCTAAAATTTTCTTTGACGGGGGCCGTAAAATCTTTGAAATTCTAAAAGTGGTCAGTGGCTACATTAAGTTCAAGAACCACTGCAATAGAGCTTTAGTCTTATTGTAAGAATATCCAGAAACATTCTTTTATACACAATGAATTAACGTTTAGCTAATACCTCATCTGTGGAAAGTATCTCGCCTAGAAGGTGTAGAAATGACACTGGGCATAGTGTTAATCAAGCTGTCCAAAAACTTTCGAATCTAAGCTGTTTGGCCCTTTTTTAGTCTAAACATCATTGCATATTTAATTTACACTTAGCTTGTATGATTTTTCAATAAATATGCAATAATAGACAAAAATACACCACCGGTTACTGTAAACGGAAAAATAAATAAACCGTCCAATCCCCCAAAAAAGTTTCCAGACCGTAAATTCCCTATAAAACCGCGAAACATTGGAAAATGATTTATAGAATCCTCGATCTGTCGGAGAGGCTTCGCGGCGCAAAAACAGATTATCGGAATCCCAGTTATTGCAGGCGCACCGCTAGTATAGCCTTGTGAACAATGGTTAGTAGCCAAAGGGGGCGCTTTTGCAAGGATGTTCTTTTTCACAACCGCATCCATATTTTATAACGGCGTAGCACGTGCTACGATCCCATGGTATTCCCGCTTTGTAGACGGATGCATACACGCGTCAGGTACACGTTATGAAAAAAAAAAAAAATTTATTATACCCACATAAACATACAGTTTTTATAGTGGTAGGAGTCTTCTTTTAAGTAGAAATATCCTGTTATAGGAGACCCTGCTCTTCCGTATTATATTATTTTAATATATAGGTATATATATAAAAAAGGACACAGTATTTAAGGAAAATTTAATTTAAAAGATATTGCAAAGGTAACAAGATATAAAATAAGACTAACATTAACAGTAAGTCGTGCGACTGTTTGTCTAGGTTAATTAGAATGTCTTGACGAGTGAGTGTGTGCATGTATGGAGATGCTTAGAGTAGGATGAGAGTGTAAGTATATAATGAATGTGAAATAGACTGAGACTCCCCAGCCCTACAGCCGAGGTCTTGGGGTCAGTGTTCGTTCAGGTCTGCTAGGGAGGGTGTATGAAGGGTTGTATATGAGATTGTGGTATATAAGTAAGAATGTATATACCTATACAGGGTGAACCAAACGAATGTCCCCTGGAGGGAAATTATTTGCGTTTTTCTTGCGTCTTTTCCGTACTTCTAACCATCTTGAATTTTCGGATATGAGTTTTGTCATTTAAATGTTAAATTTCATGGTCTTCCTTTTATTTAAGATACTATATTACTTCGAAGAATTTGGTTCTTATGCTTGAACCTTTCGATGGGTATCATAAAAATACAGTTTTTTTTTATACATTTGTCCGGTTTGATTCCCGGTTCACGCAGTTATTTTTTAAAATTATTTAAATGCAGTTTTTCTAAGCTTTAAAAATTAAATACAAGTTTATTTAAGTAAAATTTGCAATCTTTAATATTTAAGGTACTTTCCCTCCAGGGGGCATTCGTTTGGTTCAACCTGTATATGCGAGACAGGGTAGTAGTGTGCAGTATTCATATGAACTACATTCATATATAATTGAATCTTGTTTAATCATCCTATATCAAAGTTAGAATTCCAACAGAAAATAGACACCATTTCCTAAGTGAGGCCTAAATGTCTATCCACGGATTAAATAATCTATCTGACAATCCGGGTCATGATTCTAGAACGGCTGGGTGGATTGAATTGTGGGATGTAGACAAAACAACACTGAGACCCTGGCAAAATGAGGGAATTGTATAAACTTTACGGATTACGAAAGTTATCCTAAAATAGATGTATAAATAATTTATAGACGTAATAGATGGTTAAATACCAATTCAAATAGAAAATCACAGCAATCCGTGTTTTAAGCTTCCATTGTAGTTTTGAAAATACACAAAAATAGGGAAAATAAATTTAAATAATCATAAGAATCCTCTTTAGTATTAAAAAAAAATAAATGAAGATATTCTATTTAACTTTAGAAACAATATTTTAAAGTAAGGGTATTTTACGTAAATTAATATTTTCGCCACAGCAAATATTTTCGCTAAATACTTTTGTTCAGTAAACGGCTAAAAGTTCTGCCATAAAAAGACATTTTATTATCCTGTTAAAATTAGTTTTTATGAGACAAACGACATTGTCTCCTAAAACGAGATACAAAAAGATGTTTTTATTGCTTTCGCCAACGTTATTATCAAAGTTACAGCCATAAACAATAAGATATTTTTTGCAGTATGTGCAAGTATGTTAGATATGTTTTGTGAAGTTTATCCCATATAAACCAAACTTCAAGCCCACGAACTCTCCGAGATTACAGCTTACTGTTAGGTGTAGATTCATCAGCTAGGCATTGCAAAAGTATAATTTCGTTTTTACTAGAGAGCTGTGCTCTTGTCGGTGATATGTTTACCCGTTAGGTTTTTAAGAGTTTTATGTAAACTGGTCAAGTTTTAGTAGGACTCTACCCTGAGTGTTCAGTACATACCGTTTTAAGTCTCAAACTTATTCCACGAGAAGTTATAATCACCAATTTAACTTGAAACTTACGATCTATAAAACTCTGAGTATCCAAAGGATTCATTAAGTTGGTTACTTGAATAATGAAATACGGGTACTTTCAGATTTTTTTCTAGACGTGAACTAAGTTGTGAACGGAATTTCAAGTTTCTTAGTTAACTGGAAGTACCCTATAGGTTTTCATGGTGATTGAGCTAATTTGTATGAAATTGATTTCGTGAAGAGCAATAATTTTTTTCGCTTTGGATTAGAAGCCTGATTTTTTAACAGCACTATGAGGCCGTAGACTTTTGGAGGAGGTATTAGTTTTAGCTTGATATCTTTACAGGGGCTTGAGAAAATTAGTCATTTTGAGGTAAGAACCCTAAGAACAAAGACTTTTAGATATTCCCAAATGATCCTTCATTGACATAAAAGCGAAAAGATCGAAGATTTATTCTTATATGTTTGTTTATTAAAAAGTAAACTGTTTCGAGTGTATTTCGAAGGCAGCCGGAAAATAGGCAATGGCTCGAGTCCCATATTTATCTACACTAATATAACAAAGTAGCAAAAAATTCGGATGTGCACATTGTATTTTTTATAATGAAATGAGTTACATATTTGTATTGTACTATCATCGAGATTACCATTGTTAGAATTTTTATCTCTTTGTAATAAGTTTCCTTTTAATTCGAGAAAACTCAATGAATTTGGATGCGATTTTCTTTATCATCATCGTATCAACATATAGGTTATATGGGGTGTTGATTACATATTGCCCAAGCCAAAAACGGGGCAGAGATTGAATTTAAGTGGGCGGGGTTGCGGGCGGAGAGCACGTACAATCGTAGCGCGGGCGTAGCTGCTTAGGTGCGGCTGATCGTACTATTATACTTTTTTATTATTTTTAGGTTAGAAACTTACGGATCCCACAGTCAAACTGTACCTACATGCAGTTTTGTGGGTCATGTGTAAGTTTTAAAACCTGTTTATTAAATAAAGTATCTATCTATCTATGTGAAATAGCGGGCAGAGTCGCATGTGCAGTCGCTGGCGAAAAGCTAGTCTAACATATTACTGTGAAATTCCCGCCTGCCTTGTAAACAAACTTTAGTTCTGTACCCTACAAATAAGAATTCTCTAGAAGAGTAACTCTCCTACAATTACCGCTTCGATTTTGGTTCCATTTACGCTGACAAACTTACTCCAATACAACGAAACACTCACACACTCACATAGACAAAGCTCGCACGCGATTGGTTGCGTCGCCACCGGCGCGGCGCGGCGTTCTGTCAACATGGCGGCTACAGCAGCTAGCTAGCAGCGAGCAACAGACGATGAGTTTTCAAAATGTTTATTTACTTACGTATGAAATGTAATTCCAGTATTTTTCATTTCCGTATGGCTTCTACACCACTTCACGACACACGAAGGCATATTTGTAAAATTGATTGGCGCAAAAACACAATAATATGCACAATCGAAACTTTCCGCGGTACAAACACACGACTCAAGGTGTTATGACGAACTGGCACGCGCGCGGTACATATTTTTGCCCCCGCCTTCCGCGGTATCTATTTAGTAGAACCATTTTTTAGGTTTAGTTACGCTTCTAGAGAATTATTATTCGTAGTCTGTACCCATCATAGCTTGTATGTAGCACAAATAGCTCTGACGTTTGCTTCGTTTTGTTTTCCTTAATGCTGTTTAAGCCTTAACCCTCTCATATTTGGTAAATAAATACTTAGAAGAAACTGGATTAAGAAAAAACTGTATATAACTACGAAAAAGGGTATAGCGTTGAAACCCATTACCATAGCAAAACAGCATAGCAAGTACGTAAGCATAGAAGTACGAAGCATCGATTCGATAAATTTGATAGTTGAACTCGATTAATTCTAAACGAAAACTCTTATCGCTATGAAATAGGAGCTACATTTTTGTTTATCGAAGCGATGTCGAGTCGATAACATGTTCATACTTGGCACCCAGACTTTCTTGAAATTTACAGTTTATTTCGTTAGTATTGTAATTTAATAATGTAAATAATGCACCAGGGGATCTGGAGCTTATCTCGGTCAACGAATTGGTCTTGCTATCCAACGCGGCAATGCAGCCAGTATCTTGAGTACCCTGCCTGGTGACAGCGATGACTTGAATAAAGTCTTATATTTAATTTAAATGAATTTTAACAAAGTTTAGTTTATAGTATTTCTATTTTTAGGTCTTTAGTTTGTTCAAGTTTTTAGGATTATTTAGTTTTAATGTTATATTCATTCAGTTATAAATATATGAACTATGTCTAGTCCATGTCCGTAATGCACAAGATTTAGTTAGTCATTGTAATGCGGATTTTTTTGTTTTTAAAATGTAAATAAATATTATTTCTTTAATAGAATACGTACTTATTACAGGATGGCTGTTTTCTTATAAACCTTGTTATCTAATTAGTATTATAATAAAATTATATAGTAAATATATGATTTCCCCAGAAGCCTAGGTGCTTATTTCATAGCTACTCTGTTTTCTTATAAAAATTGTTATTATTTCCATTTCAGTTGCCAAAAACACTTTTTCAACACACTTGCTTATAAAGTGGCCCTTATTGCATCGTTCTTAGGGTCATAATGAAGCATATTAAACACGCGTGCTTTTTACTTCACATTATCGCCCTAGTGCTTTTTACATTACAGTTTTTTTTAAATCTTGGCAACGAGTTTTGATATCTTGGGAAATAGTAAAGTTTTTGCGAATAATTAAACTGTCTCAGTTAAAATATAATAAATAGTAATTTAAGAGTGGTTTCAATTATGTGGAAAAAAAGACAGTGAAATTTTATTATTTGTCCTCGCAAGTGTGTTAAAAAACGTCGTATGAAACGCGTGACCATTACACATGTCCAACGCAGCTCACTTCTATCATAATGTACTATTACTTAATATTAACTGAAGTATTTATATAAGATTTTAAAAAGTGTGACACGACTATCTATATTTCTGAATGAACTATAATCAGAATATTATAAGTGTAACGTTTAGCAATCAACGAGAAACAAAGACTAGGCATTGAAACAGCTGTCCTTTATAACCCTTTTTCAGATAAAAATTTCACGTCCATTCCACCTTGGGGGCACATTGTCATATAGAAGCTTATCAAAACGGTTTACAAGATACATGAGCCCAGGGGCGGCTACCAGGTTTGACCGAAATAGCGTAAGTACAAATAATTTACTTTTTAGTAGCTTTTTCCCACGGCGTCACTTGCGTGGAAGTGTCTTTCAATCAGTGTATCTTTTATTTGGTTAATAAAACACGAGTGTGAGTTGAAAATAATTGACTTTTATTTTAATAAAGGTCGAAGATGAAGAAAGACGGATAAAAAAAAATTATGACGAAACAAACGAATAAGCTTTTTGAAATTATTGTTTTTTTTTATGTTTATCCTTTTTTCACAAATATTTACGATTCGAAAACCGTTTGGAGGAATAGCTTTCCTTCACTGTTTTAATAGACAGAAAAAAAAATCATACATACAGGATAGGATCAATAATTAAAATAACTTCGCGTGGTCTTATTATCTTATCTCTTCGGGTGACCATGATTTGTCTGGATTTTACGAAAATGTTCAAAGGGCCCCAACTTAAAAAAATAATAATGAATATGATTTTGAATGGTTTTAATAAAACCAGTTTACTTCTACAAAATATTAAATTATCGGGGTTAGGTTAAAAGTCAACCTGTATATTTTATTAAATGAAAAAAGCAATGTCTTTCATTTCACTCTATATATTTATTATTATATTTATATTTTATATTTATTTTATTGAACGCATCCTAAAGTTTGACAAGGATCCAACCATTCAACCTAATACGATGGCGTCACTTTCTGTCCAATACTTATAAAATCGGTTAAAATCACGAAAAAATTGTTATTGAGATTACATTCCCAAATTGATCTATTTATTTAGTCCAAAAAGCAGACAGAAATATCACAACCAAAATTATAAACAACCGAATAGGCCGTTAATTTATATCAATTTACGGAACTACATCACGTCTTGCCGGTAGCTATTTTCATGTTATTGTTTAGATATGGGGATTTATCTTTTATATCAGCTAAAAATGTTTCAAACATAAACATAGTGTTAAATTATTATTAAATCTTTTGTTAGAAAATTTATTTCTGTATTGTAATTTTTTTACTCTTTGTAATACTTACAATTTAAATAAAAAAATTGAATTGAAAATTACATATGCTTTTTGTTATGGAACGGCAACTTCACCACACAATGAACTTTAAATCCCTTTACACCTGTGCTTGTTTACAAAATACGGTTGTTATTTACAAGAGAATTAGGCGTAGTTTGCATTGGGCCTCTCTTGTGGTAGGGAATTAATCTCTTTTTTGGGTCAAGATTACAAAACCACATTTGTATTGTTAGACCTAAAATTTGTTATTTTCCTGAGCTCCACCAGTTTTGCGCTAAATGCATTTTCAGGGTTTCCAGTTAAACTCCATCCATCCATCCATCAGCCTGTTCGGTCCACTGCTGGACATAGGCCTTTCCAGGATTTCGCCACTCTTGGCGGTCCTCCTGGAAGAAATGCCCATACTCACACAAGCTGGGCAGGCGGGTTGGTGAGCGCGGTGCCGAAACCCTTGCACCAGTGACGTCGCTGCCCATCACCAGTCTGATTTATATAAGGCCCGGCAATTGGGGATGGATATACCGCCATCCATCGGTCCAAGGCAATGGTGGGCCGCCTAGTTTTTTGCCTGAGCGCTGTCCTCTTACTCTCTCCCGAATAACTTCGGGAGGATTTCCGAGTAAGATGGTGGTACCTCCACAGTTGAGCCCGGCATTAGCTCTACCACCTTAAACTCACTAGGGCTGTATGCCAAGTAGATCCAGTGTGAATGAAGTTGAACCGTAGAAGTGCTTTGAAATCAATTGAAATCAATTGAAATCAATCAATTAAAATAACTTTCACCAAATGACCAACTGCAACGTAATAGTTTAGAACTTTTAACAAAATTAATATTTAATAATCTATGAATAAAAAATTAGAACTGTGAAAATAAGTAATACAGACGATTACGGTAAATGGGAATAGCATGTTTTAGGCACATAAATGTTTTATTTAAGTTTAAAAGTGTTTTATGAAATTATTTAATGCTCATACGGTCAACCAACGCTTACTAACGATATTCAATCGCGATAAACCGTGTTTTATTTGACATGCAACAAAAGCTTATGAAATTAGGTTATAATTGCGTTTGTAAGTCCGCATGTCATAAAAATATATGTGTTTACGGGCTACGTCCATTTGAATAAATTATAAAGGTAATATTTAGCTAAAGCCCCTCGGGAAATCATGACATGTTGTTTGACGTCGAATAACGGCAGGATGAAAAAATTAAAAAAATCGTTACCGAAAAGTGGGCTACTTCATGTGTGTACGAGTATATTCAAGTTATATCAATGATGTGCTATATTAAAACATTCTTACGATAAATTGAGACGCTTATAACAGATCTTCCCTGATCATATTGGATCAGTTCTAGGATTTAAAGAAATAATTTCTGGAAAAAATTAGGACTAGGTATTATAATTTTCAAGGGTAAGAGATTACTTTTGCGGTGTACGAAAAGTTTTTTTTATGAATTAGATGAGTATGATTAGCAGGGCGTGTTTTTTAAAACACTTCACGAATGGCGCAGTAAAATTTATTATATTTTTGAATTTTTAATTCTTAATTCTTTTATTTAGTGAAGCTGAAACACAAAAATATTATATTAAAGCTGTTTTTACTATTTTCTGTACACAGATTTCACCAATAAACCTTGACTGTTTAAACGTAGCCTGCATCGTGATAAAAATTTCCATGAATAATGTTCAGTTGCTTACACAACCTCTTCAAGTGAAGTACCCGTAAAGAGGAAACGTTTCGACATTCCCTGCACAGATAACCTGACGACCTACGCATCAGGGGTGCCAATGTAGATCGTAACGTTTGAGCGAAGTCGCGATTTGGGTCGCTTAGAAAGCAAGAATACTTAGATTATCTCACAAAGTCCGTTTGGCTATGGTTGTAGTAGTGCGCGTTTTGTACCGCTCTCAAGGTTACACACACTTTAAAAAAATGCGTGTGCACGCACTACTACAGCCACAATCAGACTTAATGAGATAATCTGGGTATAGTAAATAGCTTACATGTAATGTTATTTTATGTCTAAATTAGCCTTTTTAGGTTTCGCCTGCGAAGAAAGAGTAACAATCTGCATTCTATATCACACCAACATAGTGCTTCAAAATAGTAGTTTATGAAACTGGTACATAAAAAGACGAGTGTCAGTTAAAAAATGAGGCGTAGGCGAGTTTTTTAACAGTACACGAATGTTTTAATACCTAGTTATGTATAGTTTCATAAAATACTTTATTTGAACTAATGCCTAACAACCTGTTTTCATAATCTTGATAAAATTTGTCGTTAGCAATTTTTGATTTTTATTGTAAAAGCTCGTTCTAAAAGTGTTCGTAACTCCCGTCATTATTTCTAGAATGTCAGGTGGGATCAAATTATCATCACCATCACTGCTGTTAGTAATTTTAGGGCAAAATAATATTTTTGATTTGACCCATAAAACCATAGTAAATAGTAATTACCATGTAAATATGGCGCCAAAATCAGTCCACCACGCATGTGTATGCGTTGTGTTCGCCGGCAGTCACATACAATGCAGGCCGAAAATAATATGAAATTGTGACCTCCTTTGTCACGCCGTAATATTATTTAGTACGTGTTAGAGAATATTTGAGAATATTATATAATAACCTTATTGGTATTTGATATTAAACCTCAGAGATGGCTGTATGGGCTAAATTCCCTTTGCCTTCCTAGTTAGTATCACAGTACTGTAATCTCAGGAAAAGATTTTTTATAGCATTATGTTGTTCGGAGACTTATACTATAATTTTTTTTTGTGTTTTAGAGACGTTATTGAAAATTATTTTTTACTATGCGAGTAGTTTTGAGTTCGTAATGGGGATTTTTTGATGTGAGGTTACATAAACTTCTTTTTTAGAGTATTGTTGCGCTGAATGCGTGGTGTAAGAAACTTAGCAGCCATATTTCAAGTTTGTGGGCTTAATAGTTTCGGGTATTTTGAGAAGAGTAACTGAATGAGATTTAATCATTTATTTATACAATTAAAGTTTATCATATACAGCAGGTGGTAGAGCTGATGCCGGGCTAGACTTTGAAGGTACTATCTTACTCACAAACACCCCCGAAGTTTATTCGCGGGAGAGTAAAAGGACAGCTCGCAGATGGGCAAAACTAGGCGGCCTACCATTGCCTGGGACCGATGGATGGCGGTAGGATACCCCCATAGACTTGGCTGTATTGTCGGTGTCCATACCCAATTGCCGGTTCTTATATAAAACAGACTGGTGACGGGCCGTGGTGTCACTGATGCGAGGGTTTTGGCACCGCGCTCACGAATCCCCCTGCCCAGCGTTTGTGAGTGTGCGCATTTCTTCCAGGAGGACCGCTAAGAGTGGTGAAATCATGGAAAGGCCTGTCCAGAGTAGACGAAACAGGCTGATGGATGGATGGATAGACAATTACTGCGCGTAAAAATGTCACAAGTAAACTTAATGTAAATACTGAGTAAGTAAGCTTATATATTTATTTATTTATAATCTTAACAATATAATTATGTATTTGTGTTGCTATGCTTAACAGTCTTAGTTCTATGTAAGTTACATTAAAACACAATAAACCAATAACCTAAGATATTTAGTTGTCTTTGACTTTATAATTTTCTCTCGCGCGAAATGAAAGTGTGACACAAGGTAAGAAACGAGCGAGTCCTACTCACGAATTAACTATTTAAAATTGATACGGTTCAACTCTTATTATCACTTCTATCATAAAAAGTAACCTGAGAAAGGCAATAATAGTATAGTCATTTGTACTAAAATGCCTCCCGTTACCTCGCGTTTTATCTCGGCTCGTCACACTCGTATAGCAAAAAGTGAAGTAAAAAAATAAAGAGCGGGTTGTGTCAGACATACAACCGAAACTTATTTAAGTAAGGACTTCTTGTGCTGCCTTTTCAATCAATGGTGGCCATATAATAATATCTCAGTGATTGACGGCCAAATGTTCTGTTGTGATGGCGCCACATTCGCTTACGAGTTCATTTCATTATTCCGATCAAATAAGCATTAACTTATTATGAATAATAATTAATAATAAATTATTATCCTTCGTTTAAAATAATTCTTTGTTCACAAGAGAGCAAATGTAGTTTTTGTTGCGAGTGCCGTGTTTGAATCCCGAGCAAGCGAAGGATTCTATAATTGAATCACGAGCCTAAGTTAGAATCTTGAGCGTTGTGAGGGATTCAAAGGCATAAGAAACAAAATTACCTTGCTCTCGTGTGATACATACAACTTATCATCTCACTAGCGAGAATAAAAGAAGATGTAAAAAAAACATACATGCTATATACTCACGCCTGTCTCTGTGAAGAGAGGTAGTCAGAGACTGGAGATTTCTATCTGTTTCGATCCTGACACACCCCTCTCGCTTCTTCCACATCCATAAATCTAAACACACAAGTTTTTCTATTCCGGGTATGTTCGATAACTACTCTAAATTAAAGATACCTATTTGTTAAGAATAGTAATACCGGAATGATGTAGGGTTGTAATGAGTCTACGCCAAATTCCACAATGTCAATCACTCACCTTGAACATCTCCAGTATGACTCCACCAGCTGGGGTTGGGTATGAAGCTTCTCCAAGGTCTGACTAAATGGTTGGCACTGCTAGGCTTATGTTCACAAATTGGGATCACACCAAGGTTAATCGATGCGCACGGCGCAGATATCGGTCGCAGACTAAAAGTTCATCCGCGGTGGCGCTGTTGCGCTAGCTCAAAGCTACCAGTCAAAGGTTCACTTCAATGTTTGTGAAAAACAAGGTAGAATAAGGCATATATCATACATAACCCCTCACCGAAATCATAGTATGATTTCTAGAAAAAATAAAAGATTAAGTATCTACAACTCTATAAAAAATAGAAGACTCTACATGGAGGATGAAGTTGAGACTCTACTTATTTATTAACAGAACTAAGGATAAATAACAATGAAAATAAACAATTTTAAATTCTAACTATTGAGAGTAACCTAAATTAAAACTATTAGGAACTAGTCATTTATTGATTAGGAAGAGGACATAACTTATTAACTGGTCTACGGTAGAGACCCTTTGGTGTTCTCACTGTTACAACGCGGACAATGTTATCTGCACCAGGGTGAACACATTCTACACGTCCAACAGGCCATTGCAAAGATTTGGTAAAGTCAGATTTGATCAAACATAGATCATTTACTTTTATGTTTGGCGTCACTGTAAACCATTTTTGTCTTTGTTGGAGAGTATGAATATAATCATTAGACCATATTTTCCAAAATAATTGGGTCGATTTCTGTATGTATTGCCAACGAGACAATCTGTTGATCGTTAAGTCGTCTAAATTAATTTCTGGAACGGCCAGAAGATTTTGTCCAATCAAGAAGTGTCCTGCGGTTAAAACTTCAAACTCATCAGCTGAGTCTGATAAACTGCATAAAGGACGAGAGTTCATAACGGCCTCTATTTTACAAAATAAAGTCGTTATTTCTTCGAACGTCAAAGATTTGTCACCTATAGCACGAATGAGGTGGTACTTGGCAGATTTCATTCCTGCCTCCCAAAGCCCTGCTAGATTTGAACCTGTCGGAACATTGAATTTCCAATTTATTTGGCGCAAAGTGCAGCCATTTAGGATTTCATCACGGACAGATTCCTTTGTGAGAAATTGGTAAACTTCCTTTAGGTGTTTGCTAGAAGCTTTAAAGTTGGTAGCACAGTCAGAATATAGACAAGTCATTAATCCTCTACGAGCTACAAACCTATCTAGTGTAGCGAGAAAACAATCAGCTGTTAGATCAGTCAAGACTTCCAAGTGGACTGCTTTTGTTGAAAAGCATACAAACAAACAAAGGTATGCCTTATACACTTTAGCGTTTCTTCGGAGACTTTCCTTTATGTAGAAGGGCCCACCTAGGTCACAACCCACATGATTAAATACCTTTTCAGGTTGTAAGCGAGTTGTTGGAAGGTCACCCATAGGTGGTTGTAAGGAAACAGGTCTGCATTTAAAGCAAATTAAGCATTTTGAAAGAATGGATCTAATTATACTACGAGCACAAAGAATCCAATAGAATTTGCATAAAATACCTTGCAAAGACCGAGGTCCAACATGCAAATATTTTTTATGAACATATTCGATGATAAGTTTTGTAATGTGACACTTTTTTGGGAGCAAAAGTGGGTGTTTTGTTCCAAATGGTAGGGTCGATTGCGAGATTCTACCCCCCACCCTGAGAAAACCACGGGTGTCAATAAAAGGAGAACATTTCCTAAGGGATGGAACAAACTTTCCATTCTTCAGCATCTTAATTTCAGATGAAAAGTGGTTCTCTTGAACACATTTTATAATTGAGTCGTGAGCATTTTGAAGCTCTGAAGTTTTCAAAGGTCCTACACAACGATCCTCCGATTTAAGTTTCGAGTTTTTTATGAATCGAAGGCACCAAGCAAACACCCTTTGAATTTTGACAAAAGAAGAAAACTTCAAACATAAAGTTTCTAAGTCATTTTTTACTTCAAAGCATTTATTTTGAGGTTTTGAATTGGCCTTTTCATTATTCTGTGACATATCAGAACTTGAAGTCAGACAAAAAGTATCAACGTTTGGTTTTACTTCTGGAATATTTTCAGAATTTTTTATAAAAAATGTGCTGACTGGCCAATTTTCACGGTTACAATATAGCCAGTCCGGTCCGTGTAACCAAGTTGCAGCAAGCTCCACCAGTTGCTCAGGCATAACACCACGTGACGCAACATCTGCAGCATTATTGTTGCTGGTTACATGATACCATTTGTTAGGCGGAACCACACTAATAATATCAGCCACGCGACTTGACACAAAAGTGTAATTTATATGGTGGTATTTGAAGCCATGACAGAACAACACTTGAGTCGCTAAAGGCGATGATTTGTAAATTTAAATGTTTGAGGTTCTCTAAGACACATTTTACTAATTTTGAAAGCAGCACGGCCGCCATCAGCTCAATTCTAGGGATTGAAAGTGGTTTAATAGGCGCAACTTTAGATTTGCTCATTAGTAGTCTAACCTTAACATTTCCAATCGAGTCTGTACTCCGGAGAAAAAGACAACTTGCATATCCACGAGAACTTCCGTCACAGAATGCGATTAGCTGCATTTCTTTAAAACCGGTTATGAGTAGGTGACGCTCGATACGTAGTTCGGATAGCATGGGCAAACTAGTGATGAACCTCTGCCACTTGTCACGGACATCTGATGGTAATTGTTCATCCCAGTCAAGGCTAAGCTTCCACAAATCTTGCATGATACATTTTGCTACAAAAGTACAGGGAGCAATAAATCCAATTGGATCGAAGATGCTGGCCAAAAGTTTCAGAACCGATCGCTTTGTGGAAATTGCATCAGCTAGATTGTAATTAAATGCAAAACAATCTTGATTTGGAATGTATTTAAGACCAAGATCATTAATAGATGATGATAAGGTATCATCTTGAAAGCTTATATCAGACGTTTGTTGTGTCTGTACTCGGGTAAGTAACTCACAATGGTTACTTGACCATTTTCGCAACTCAAAACCACCTCTATTCAGAAGAAGATTGAGTTCATCCTGTAACGTACAGGCTTCAGCGAGCGTTTGTGTCGACCACAATAAGTCATCGATGTAAAATCCTTCCATTACAACAGGCGCGGCCCGCGGGAAAGATTCATGTTCATCATGAGCCAGCTGCTGTAAAGTACGTACGGCAATGAAAGGTGCACTGCGTAAACCGTACGTATTTGTTTTAAGCTCATATATTTTTAGTGGTTTAAAAGGTGAGTCACGCCATAAAATATGTTGATAACTACGTTCACAGGGACGTATCCAGACTTGACGGAAGAATTTTGATATTTCAGCAGTAAAACAAACATCAAACAACCGAAAGTTTGAAATGATTTTAAATATATCTTGATGTAGTTTTTTACCCGACAAAAGATGACAATTTAGACTATACGAATTACCATCTGTTTTTGCCGATCCGTCAAAAACGGCACGGACAGGCGTCGTTGTACTAGACAATCGCACGACAGCATGGTGAGGTATGACGTATTTAGATTTTTCGGAACCAGAATACACTTCCATGTGCCCTAATGACTCATACTCGTTCATGAAGTCAACATATGTCTTATATATTTCAGGCGTTTTTACAAGACGACGTTCCAACTGCAGAAAACGTTTCAATGCAGTTTGATAAGAATCCCCAAGCGACGCGCCCGAAGGTTGAAGTAACAACGGTGAAACATACCTACCAAATGAATCGCGATAGTGATTTTCTACGTATATTTTTTCTGCGATCTCATCAAATGGATCTTGTGGAATTTCGCACGGCGCAGATTCCACCTCCCAAAAGGATTTCAAACGGTCTTCGAGACACGTTTCAACAGCGTACGACGCTGAGCAATGATGTGTAGACGCTACCCTCATTACATTGCTGGATTGTTCGACCTCCAACTTTCCAGTGACAACGTACCCGAAAATGCTGCTCAATGCTGGAGGAATACAGTCAGCAAAAATAATCTTTTTTCCATCATAAATGTGAGGAAATACATCACCAGCTAAAATAATGTCAATTGGTGATGGTTTATAAAAGTTTGGGTCAGCTAAATTAAGACCACTATAATTTTGTAAAACCTTTTTAGGAATTTGAACAGTCGGAAGGTCTGAAGTGATTTTCGGCAAAACTACAGCGTCAATTTTGAAATTACACTTGCTACTATTGCGAGGTTTTATTTCACAAGTTACCATGCCGTTATTTTTTAATTGAACGCCACCTAATCCAAAAATGTTTAAAGGACATTTTGTTTGAGGCAATCCTAAGCGTTTTAAGCAATCAAGTGACAAGAAATTCGATTGTGCTGCAGAATCAATTAAAATACGACACGGTTGTTCATTTCCGAACGCATCCGTAACATCTACAATCGCAGTTCCCAAGATAACGGTATAGTTCTGCGTCGATGCGTGATGATTCAAGTTCAAGTTCACGGTGACGTCATCATCAGCTGAGCTCACGGAATCACTTGCATGCACCAGCGGCGGCGCCTGTGACTGCAAAACGCTTGCCGTCACGGGAAACGCTGACGACCTTTCACTTCCGATTGACTGATTAAAGTTTTGTTCCAGATGTAACAATGCGTGATGAGGTTTTTGACAAATGAAACACCTAAACTCACTGTTACAATCACTGGTAGAATGATTACCTTTTAAGCAGTTATGGCATAATTTTAACGCATTCGCACGGTCAATGCGCTGTAAAGTGTTCATTTTCCGGAAAGATTCACAACGGAAAATCATGTGATTTTCTGTGCAATGTGCACATGAAAACTTTTGACGCACTGAAGAAGAAGCGTGTGAATAATTGTTTTTATTAGTATTTTTATTATAGTTTTTATTGTTATATTTCACTTTAGTTGCGTCCTGTTGCACAATTTCAGGCGTCGAATGATTTAAAACATTAATATGTTTTTCCACAAAAGCAATGATTTTTGAGAAGGTAGGTTCACCATTTTTCTCTAGTGTTTGTTCAAATAATCTTCTACTTTGAGGATCTAAGGCCCTTAAAGCGATGTGACAAAACACATAATCTGCCAAATCATTGATTTTTATTGACTGTATAGCCTTATAAGAATTGTCAAACGTTTCGAGAAATGTATTTAAATTTCCAGCTGACTCCAGAGTTAAGGGAACAAAGTTCAACATTTTCTTTAAATAAAGTCCGGCAAGCACTCTGTTGTCATGATACTTTTTAAGCAGAGAATTCCACACTAAATCATAATTGTCTGATGTCAAAGGAAGACTTGTAACAAGACTACGAGCAGGCCCGGAAGTACAGGAAATCAAATAGTGAAACTTGTCTATATTTGCGATGTCAGCCTGGCTGTGTACCAAAGAACAAAACGTTTCATAAAATGTTGTAAATTCTTCAATCTTACCGTCAAATTGCACTAATTCAATTTTCGGTAGGCGAGGACGCGGTTTTAAGTTAGTTTGTTCCATTTTAACGGAACTTTCAGAATTATCAATTTGTAATTTTGATTTTATAAGTTTTATTTGAAAGTATATTTCATCAAAGTTATTTAAGTCAATCGTTTTTAATGACGCATTTTCGTCCAAAATGCATTCATTTTCATAGATGTCAAAAATAAGGTCATTGTATCTTTTTCGAATATCATCTATTTCTTCGACTTGAAGCAAAAACATGTCCGTCTGGTCAGGGTAGGTAGTAATCTTTTTACCGAGATCATGAATTGAAGTTATTTGTTGAAAATATCTTTGCTTCAATGCCGTTAATCTTTGCAATGCCTTAGTCGCACTTGCTATTGGGTCTTTAGGCGCCATTTTCTTGTTTACTTCGTTTATAACTGCGAGAACTTTCCAATATGGCGTAGTACAAAGGGACGAAAACCACGTTTTCTGTAGACTATTTATGAAGAAAACTTGATGAATTTAAAGTTTTTTACAGTTTTAAATAGGAATTATGATCCCTACAATCAGATTGTATGAGATAAGTACTTTTAAGCACTCAAAAAGATTTAAATAGATTAAAATCCATAGGATCTAGGGTTCGAAGGGCCAAAAATATGTTCGATAACTACTCTAAATTAAAGATACCTATTTGTTAAGAATAGTAATACCGGAATGATGTAGGGTTGTAATGAGTCTACGCCAAATTCCACAATGTCAATCACTCACCTTGAACATCTCCAGTATGACTCCACCAGCTGGGGTTGGGTATGAAGCTTCTCCAAGGTCTGACGAAATGGTTGGCACTGCTAGGCTTATGTTCACAAATTGGGATCACACCAAGGTTAATCGATGCGCACGGCGCAGATATCGGTCGCAGACTAAAAGTTCATCCGCGGTGGCGCTGTTGCGCTAGCTCAAAGCTACCAGTCAAAGGTTCACTTCAATGTTTGTGAAAAACAAGGTAGAATAAGGCATATATCATACAGGGTACTTTTGACTTCGCCCATGTCGTTCTAGGGCGGCCCGGTAGAGTCACTCTACTTTTATTCATTCTTTCATATTTCTACTTTAAAATATAAAAATTATTTCAATTTTTGTTTTGTGTAACTGACTTTCGAACGATAGTAGAGCGTGGTGAACGTGGTGGCGGTCATGATCATAGCCAATGAAAGAGTCAGCCTCAGCCCAAACAAACAAATGAAAAAAAAAATGAAATTCTAATTCGTGAGTCTATGTCCTCTGACGTTCTTAATTTTTCAAAACACTTTTTATCACTGGGTGAGCAAAATTGACTTTTGCTTACTGATTTTAAGCAACAAAGGCGCGCTTTTTGAGCTAGTGAGGTGAAAAAGTTCTAAACTCATATTTGAAATGCGCACAAAGAAGTATCCACTCCAAACCAAAAAAAAATAAAAAAAAATAAAGAATAAAAATACAAAAGGAATAGAATCTCTTACAATTTTATACATGAATTTAGTGGAGCCGAGCTAAAACAGCGCGTTTGACTCCTGACGAATCCATTGGAAAATAAGATTGACACATTTATGTGCTCACGGATTTCAGACATTTTTTTGAGGACTGAAAATCTTTCTTTATACACGAAAAGTTATTCGTTACCACGGGGTGCCGTTAAACGTCCTAAATTATCACTTGACGTTTTAAACAAAACGTGACACCTTGTGTTTCCAGGCAAATCCTACGAACGTCACAGATAAATGGTGACAAGAAAATCGTGCAAATGTACGTATGTATGTCATGTCTTTGTAATCTCGACATGCGAATTGTTGGCATTTTCACCTCTATATTTATTTGTATCTACACAGGTGTTTGTTTGTATTGGTACGAGTTAACAATTTTAATTTATCATGTTTATATTCTATAATATCTACATTATAATACAGGCCAGTGTGTTTTACCACTGTTTTTTCACAAAATATATCCGTTTTGTAAAACAGCTTAGCAACATTTAGCTGGATTTTCATTGCGTTCAATTCGATAATACTGCTATCCCCGTTTAGAATTAACGTAAAATGTTTTTCATGCGACGACGAGCGAAGCGAAGAAGAGCGACATAAATTCGGGAGCCAAAAGAAGCGGAGTGGAGCAAGGCGATCGATGTAGTTCTTAAAAAAGGTCTCAAAAAAACCGCTAAATCTTATTACAAAACCACTATACGTTGACCCACCGCATTAAATAACGCAAAACAAAATATGTACACATTTTGTAGATATTTCTTTTCGATAAAACTGTGCATTTAGATGGGATAAGTATTTGAAGAAATGATAATATAATCATCTAGTTTATCTGAGGATTAATAAACTAACTCGAAATAGAATAATTTTATTGCTCGCATAAATACAAAATAAACATTTCACAATCTTGGCACGCAAGTACTGTCACATAAATAATACCTGAGCATAGTGAGCATGCCTCCAAATTAATCTTGTAAACCACTTTGTTGCTCTACATTTACATGGCCGTTATTCATTGAGACTAGCGATATGCTGTGGCTTTTGGGTATGAATTTTATACAAATACATCTTGTTTGTGTATTAAAATAAAGTTCTAGCAGGGCTGTTTAATATCTATGGAGCTATTATTTGGTCCAGTAGAAAACAACATTTTTAAATGACAAGAACTTTTTTGATAAATGATTTTTGCTAAATAGATACATAAAGTATACTTTCTACAAGTCAAAGTTAATTTTAACAATATAATATATCTTTCGAATATAAAACAAACGTGTGTCAAAATCGTTAGTTTATAAACTTACCGCCAGGTAGCGCAAGTTGATCAGTTAGCTAATATTTATTGCGTTTAATAATGCATTTCAACTGCCGTTTATGATCTTCCGATAGTTTATAAACCACCTCGAAAACTGATCAATTTACGATTCTTATTTTTTCATTTTATTTATTACTCTACATTCATATGTATATTTTACAACACATTTTAAAATAAAGGACATATATTTTATACTAAGGCGGCACTTATTGCTTATAGCAATAGATACCTTTGGGTTGAAATAAAGAGAAAATATATTAACAAAATTAATAATAAAGAGGGGGAATGTAAATGCAAACAAAAATTGCAGAGTGCTCTTTACACGAAACATAAAATTAACATAATAATATAATATACATACATATCTCTTATTGTTTAACACATATACTTAAAAAATATACATAAACGTATTAAAACTAAAATAAAAATAAATATAATTATATAAATACATATACATACTTACTTAAATAATAATATGGGGGATTTTTTAGATGAAGTTCTATTTTGACGGGTATTCGGTATGGAAAAAGTGCGTCACTTTGATTTTAAATGAGTTTACATCTTTTAGCTTTTGTACAGAAAGCGGTAAACGGTTCCAGAGCCGTGCAGCGTGAAAAGTAAAGGAGTTCTTGTTATTTTCCGGTGACATATACACCCGTACTGACCAGTTTTTCAGGGTATTATAATAATACCAGTAAAGTCAATTATGTAAGAAAGAGAATAAACTCTACTTAGATACCTACCTGCATTTATATGTAATTTTTAATAGGTAGCATAAAACAAAAATACTTACATCAATCAGATGGCAAAACATTAAATAATAATATAAATATTTTTATTTATTTATTTATTTATTATTATATAGCCAAGTACATCATCCTTACAGGCTAGCCTAATACGATAATGCAACTTAAATACACTACGAGTGATATAATATCCATCCATCCATCAGCCTGTTTCGTCCACTGCTGGACATAGGCCTTTCCGGGATTTCGCCACTCTTGGCGGTCCTCCTGGAAGAAATGCCTATACTCACACACGCTGGGCAGGCGGGTTGGTGAGCGCGGTGCCGCACCATTGCCTGGGACCGATGGATGGCGGTATATCCATCCCAATTGCCGGGCCTTATAATATCATATAAAAAATATAAAACGAAAAAGAAACAATGAAAAAAAATACACACGAAATATTTACATAATAATTTATCTACTAGATAATATAAAATAAATATATTTAATTTACTCCGACACTCTTTTATCAATCTTTCCACTTCAATTGCATTGCATCTCTTGAAAGCATTTCCCAGTATCAGATCTAGTTAGGGACAATACAGTAAATCCTTTATCTAACCCTGGTGTTGCACTGGAGTCATCCCATACCCAATTCTCAAGCTCACGCAGTGCTCATCTCAGATACAATTCTCTAAGACCTCGTTTCCATTACACAGCTCAACAAAAACACACTTTTTTGTTGTTGTATGAAATATTTGTAGTAATTTGTGTGTTGAATCCGAATCTGAACTCAAATTTTATTTATCAGCTCGTAATATGTATTATGTGTACAAGAAAGATTGATTTTGAAATACTACATTTGTATACCACGCTTGAAACAATTAGTTTTCCGGCTTTAGTTTTCAATAATACTTCTCCTCAATAGTTATTTTTAATAGTAACATAAAAAGAGTTAAGAAATCAATCGTAGTTTTTAATTTAATAACATAAAACAATAACAAAACTTCAAAAAAAATGTATGGACAGAATTAGCTCTTACAAAATATTGTTTATTTTAAAAAATTAGGGCTCTATCTCATATTATATTATTTTCGATTTGATGAATATTGATTAAAAAGCCTGTAGTCGGCGGCTTGAAGTCAGTCGCAAACGGGGTCGCTATGCTTGCTATTTCATTCTACATTCAACTTCAGATTATTATAGCACTATTATATAACACTAACTAACTGTTATTGGTTGGCCCGGACGGTCATTTCCCGAGCTTGTACGGAACTAACCGAACACAGTGTGAGAGGCAAGCTAACGCGAGACAACATTCATGTTTTGAAAAAACTCGCGAATGATTTTGGTGGTTCCTATGATTTCGGGAGAAATATCCCAAAAATCAAAAAGAAACAAAAATATTTTTTTAAAATATAAAATGTACTTTGCTGTGAAACTAAAATCATTTGATTTGTTGTATCGTTTCTAGGACATTACGGTACATAAACATTCATCAAAATATGTGTAAAATCCAGGACTTTTATACGCTTGTAACTTTTGTATGTGTTTGACTTTGATAAATGTTTTAGTTTCACGTCATGGATATTGTATAGGATATGTTGAAAAATAAAAAAATAATAATCAAGTACCTATAAATAAGGATATGATCAGCGAACTGCCCTAGTATGGGAGTTCGGGCGAGTTGAGTCGCCTTAAGGGCTTGGAATGATAAAAAAAACATTTATATACGATACCCTGGCACGAGATGAAGGTCAACGACAAAAGATTATGTCTGGTAATGGAAACGGAACCCAATCCTGATCGAGTCGAACCCAGCTATCCTGAGTATTCCGGGCCGAAGCGATCCGGTCTTGCTCCACAATAATAAAGCCTTACCACCATTCGATTAAGCCAGTAAATCAGACTGCCGAGACAGTAGGGAAGCTACGGCAGCTAAAAACCTTGCGAAACGGTAAAAAGTAATTTATTCTAGCTGCTTATCTAGCAATGGAAAAAGTTTACCTACATTTCGTTTCAGCCGCATACTTGTGCTGTTTTGAATATATATTTGCCGGCTTTTTTGTCAGGTTTCTGAAATTCAAATGGGTACTTTTACCACCAGTACAAGCCCCATGCATACTATAAAATCATCAGCGATATTTCTTAAGCACAGTATACATTTAAACTTATTTGCCCTTACAACCTTGGTTTTGTTTAGGTCAAGGAGGTCAGATTTGAACTCTTTAGCAATGGCAAAAGAAACTGAGTTTCTTTACATGAAGCTATACATTTTATTGTTATACTATTTTTCGAACAAAACATCTTTTAAAATTTAAATGTTTATTAGTCAATTTCTTTCATCATTATCTTTATGACAAACTTCTCATTGCAGTAGAGTCCATCTAATCTTAAACTGAATGCCCTCACGGTCCTCATCGTGCTGCAGAACACCCTCGAGCTGCTCATCGGGACCAAGGTGCTGCCCAAAAGCACTAAAGTCAGTTGTCACCAAGGTTTCCAGGTGGTTCAGATAAAAAAACCGAACATTTTCTATCAAAAGGTCCCCCCTATGATTTAATTAAAAATTGTCGGAAAATAAAACGTAGACCCTTTGATTTTGGCCAGATTAACCTTATAAAATTACCAAAAATTACCTGACGAAGATAATTGCTAAGGGAACACATTGAAACACTTTGTTAACATTAAAATTTATATTTATTATTGCTGATTACAGCATTCATTAAATTTTTGTTATTTTTAATTTTATAAGATAAATTGTTAAATTGGTAAATTTAAATCATCAATCATTTGTTCCGATAGTCAGACCATAAATGATTCATGTGGCTGAAAACTCATTCCACGTAGGCATTGCTGCATGGAACCGCCATTATCCTTTTAAATATTTTTTGAATGTTCGGCTTTTCTTCTCATTTCAAAAACGTTTTCTACGAAAACGAACATGTTGAAGAAGAAGCTTTGCGTTGAAGTTTTCTCAAGGTTTTATTTAGTATACTGATATAGTATCCTTATCAATGTCTCCTTCAATACCCACCATCTTTGACGATTATAGGTATTTTATAATGTGTGATATGTTAATATGCATGCACTTTAGAAAATAGCGAACCACCCATACTTCGGTATTTTCTTCAATCAAATCAATCAATACCGAACACGGGGCTGAATTATCGAACAGTTCGGTAAAAAACCGAACACTGGCAAGCCTTTTTCACCAATCAGTGTGTATTGCGTCTACACCTATTTTGCAAATGAGAGTAATCACACTATCACACTAATATTATAAATGCGAAAGGGTGTGTGTATGTGTGTGAGGGTGTGTGTGTATGTTTGTTACTCTTTCACGCTGAAATGGCTGGACGGATTTGGATGAAATTTAGAATGGATATAGCTTATACCTTAACTTAATACATAGGCTACTTTTTATCCCGGAAAAAGCATGTGGTTAAACCGAATAATACGCGGGCGGAGCCGCGGGCAAAAGCTAGTAAGTAATAACATTGGGAGGGCGTTCAGTTTTAGATTAGACTATTTCTACAAGACCCGCCCCACTTTATGACGTTCGTTCATCAACGTCTAGTTTCCACGATGATGATGGGCTTCGATCATTTTCAGCCAAAGCGACCCCTTCGATTCCTAGTTTGTACGGAGCTGGTGCCGATGTTCCTAGTAAACCCCCGGGTGCACTACCGCACGTCATCAGTTTACCGTCTACATAGTTCAAGTGAATGCCAATGGGTAGTCCGGTGCATGGCATCGTGGTCAGCTTCCCGCTGCTTGTCAAAATCGCGTACTTGCCTCTGTACAAGTCTCTGGTTCCATACCGAAAATGAAACAATTATGATACGTCCATTGCTGATGCTATCAATGTTTGGAAAAGGCAGTCAAATTATATTTACCCCAAGCTTGGTTTTATCGGATTGTGATAGAGACGATTTTTGACAAACCCATGTATCTAAAATCGTGGTCAGTTAACGAGGGACTAATGAATACTGACGCGTTGGGTTTGATAGCTGCTGAGCTCGATCTACACATATCGATATTACGTCTATATTGCGATGTTAATTGAAAGAGGAGAAATAAGCTCAGTACAAGAATATCTGTTCAATCGAATGAAAAATGTGTGTCAGAGTTTTATGGAATAGAAGATGAAAAGGATAAAACCTACAAGTATATTGACATCAAAGAGGGCTCACTTTTTTACAAAAATACGACGTTCTTAAACAACACTTCCTATATACTTCCTTATAAAAAAGAGATACTCGTATGTTCACGACACTTATACGTTAGATGTGATTCTAAGTGTGTTCTTTAACTCGTTACATAGCACCCTCTTTTTACAGAAGATTTTTAGGTCCAAAGGTGATTGGTTTGGAGCCAAAGTGACGTAAATTCAGGCACAAATACACGCTTTTTTGAGCATGCTGGTTAACATTTACACGCACAATGGGTTTCGTCTCATCCCACCATATATAAAGGGTAACTTCAAATCGCGCCATCTATCATCTTACAAATGAACTTCGGCGCAAAAAGGTTGGCAAGTATTTTTAGCGCCATCTGTCATCTGATCAATTAACCTCGGTAAAAGCTGTCAAACAATGACTCTCAGATGGCGCTATAGTAAAGACCAGGTTTTTGTACGGGGTTTTAGGTTTAACCTTTTACATTTTTATTATTTGTCGTGATAGAGGCCATAGTAACCCGTAATCTGTGAAAATTTCAATTTTCGACCTATAGCAGGTCGAACACAGGTTGTAGCTGTAGACCCCTGTGACGGACAGACAAACAGCAAAGGCTTAGTAATAAGGTTCCGATTGGAACCCTTCGGTTACGGAACCCTAAAAACTATGCATCTTAATATCGATAAACTCATTAATTGATGCTCGACCGAAAAGGTTAGGGTACCGGATTAAAAATAGATTAGGGACCCGGGTCTCAAGCAGAGAACATTCGTGGTCTCAAGATTGTGAGTCTGACGTCCTATGTCAGGGATGGCGAACCAATGGCACGCGACAAAATGTTTCAGGCACGCTTCCAATCGAAACGGTATTTTTTGTAGTTTTTGAAGAGTTTTGCGTTGTTATTATTTAGTTTTATTATCTTCCAAATAATCACCAAGTCAAAGTTATTGGAAGGCACGTATATGGTCTCATTAAACACTTTAGAAAAAATGGCACGTCGATCCATAATCCTATGTGGACTGAGCTATCGCTGCTAACTTATGCAATATAATAAAATTGAAACTTCACTGTGTTGTATGACGGGTATGCACATATATTCAAACCTTATCTTAGTTTAAATAAACACCTTAATGTCGTGTCCTAAGACAGTTGTAGTAGGACTTGCGCCCTGAGGGTTCCGAAACCTTTAATTATGTTAATAGATTTAAATGATTTGCACACAAATTACAAACTTATCACGAAACGAAAACGAAACTGCAAAATTAATTTGGTCGAGTATTCGGTTACGTAACCCTAAACGCATATTAAAAATCAACGTTTCAAGCATTTGTTGTTTATTTATTGATGCCCCGTATTTCACTAATTTTATAGATTAAATAAAATAAAAAATGTGTTTGTACTCTACTTAGTAAGTTTTAGACAATGTCGCCTATATAAGAGAATTAAAATTCAGCTCCTTTTTCATGTATAGGACCCCGCCTAAATATTAATTTTATTTTACTTTAATTCAATATTCGGTTTTTAGTTAACATTTTAGCATATGCAAATTTCAGATCTGTACCTCATTCCGTCTGTAAGCTGGAGTCATACGGTCTGACAGACGGATAGACAGACGGACAGAGAGCAGAGCGACATTAATATCCTTTCGTTATGCCCTTTGGCCGCGGAACCCTAAAAAGACAGAAAGGTAAGTGAACACTTACGCAAACTGCTTTTAAACTAACCAAACTTTTATCTCGTGTTTTGTACAACTGAAACGGTCTGTAACATTTCCTACATGACTCCCGGGCACGTCCCCTTTTGCTTATTATTCTAAAGTTCTCGACGCACATTAGAGTCATTTTCTCGGGCAAAAAAAGTGAAAAAAAAAAACACCGAGTTTTTCAGTGAATAGCGTTTTCATGTAGCTAATTATCTTTTCAACTTTTTGACGTTAGTAACCCACTCTGCGAGAGGAACTGTAAACTTGTTACAACGGTGACTCGGCGCTTTGTATTTTTACAGTTTGTTTACATACTTTTTATTTTCTCCGTGTATATGTCAGCGTAGGATGACGTAAACTACTTTTTCGCTTTTTTTTTCGTCAAAATCCCTTAGGAAATAGTAGTTTATGCCATAAATGCGGTAAGGAGGCAATAGCTTACGAGCGATAAGCGAGTGTTTTAATCGTTACGAGTAAGTGATTTCCCTTACCCACGTGTATTACGTTTTTCAATGCATAGTGTGAGTAAATAAACTAAACTTAATTAAAGAAACAAACAAACAATAAATACTCCAAATGAACTTTCGGCGGGCATTTTTTTTTCTTTGCACGCAAGTTGCCAACATGACGGAAATAAGCTGCTTTCAGTTTGTTGCGTTTGTAGCTCATTTCTGTCAAGTCTATTCATAGGAAAGACTGGCAATTTTCAATAATTATTAAAATAAATGAAAATTAAACACTAGTGTGGTAAAGTTGACTTTGAAACATATAAAATGGGCCTTTACGAGCACTTGCATTGAAAAAAAAACCCATGAAATCTGACATATGTACGAAAAAGCGTACACATTAATTTATCTTCAAGACATGAATCTAGCTAGATTCTAGAACGTATGTGTTATTAATAGTATATCATAAAAAAACTTAATCTTAATTTAGTTATTTATGAAAGGGACTATATTTTCTGTCCTCAAAGTTTATATTTATCGCCAAAAAATATTTTAAGTATTTTAAGTATTCGACTGATGCCGGCCCCATAGTGGGCCGAAATATATTTCGAAAATCAATATTTTTTTTATTATTAATACAAGTGAAAAGAAACAAAAAATATTTTTATTCTCAGATAAATAAGAGTGTGTATCTTAGATTCAATATAGTTTATCAATTAGGTGATTGTTCTTCTCATGAATAAAACTTTGTATTCAAACCAACGAGCTATAGATAATTCGTCGTAGCTTCAAACTATTAAGTATATTTATTCAGAAATAATTGTTTTTTTTTCTCATTGTCAGATCGTAGCATCTGTCAGTAAATAAATAGTTTTATCGTTAAGGGTCCATGCCACCTAAATGTGCCCCACCGTATTGCTGATTCATGACAGAAAATATTTGCTTAATGAGAAATAAATAATCGCACAAGTTGACGAAGAGTTGTATTACAACCTAATTAATTTGATTTTTACACAGAATTCATAGCAAGCTAGAAAAAAAATCTAAAGTCACTAAAAATCACGTGAAACTGCTCTTCGCGTATTTCCCATTGACGGTTTCCCAGATGATTTTGGAAACTGAAATTCAGTCACCCGTAAGTTAAGAGTATACAGAATGGTGTGATTGGTTTAATTTTGCCAAACAAAAATTGTGACTTGGTGTATTTATCCATCGAACATAATAATTCGGCATCGAAACGTGATTCTTTAGAGCGCGCGATGTTTCGGTTGTCGTAACAGTCACGGCTCAGAGCGCGCTATTTTAAACAATAATGAAACGTCACAGAGTTCAGTTCTACTTGACGCTAAATGAGGTGCTTAATTTTAGGGAGAACGGGTCCTTAAAGTCTAATAAATTATTATGTCAAAAATAGGACGACGATCGAAGCAGGAGGAACGTGTTAGGTTGACGTATATTCAGGAGCCGAGCGAAGTGAAGCGGAGCGAGGCAACCCCCACTAGTTTTTAACAAAGAGTTAATTACTAGGCGAACATGAAAAATTTAAATCAATACGATTATACCATTACGAGGGCAAACCTATTATAATAACTTCTAACTTTTTTATTTGATACTTGACAACATAGCCCGATGATTTTACATAATATTTTTTATGTTATTTGATGTCTACATTTTGCAGACACACTATTTTGGGTACAAACCGTATTAATTCAAAACTCATTAAATTAGCGGTAGCTTAAATCATACCAATTTTAGATTTAGTTTGTTTTCAAAATATTAGTTTCATTAATAAATTCAATCTCTTAGTTCAAGCATAATGATTTAACATATTTGTTAACTTATTAATTTGAAATATATGATATTTATATTTTTCTCTTATATCAGTTTATAGGAAGTTTGTTAGTTTTATGAAGGTTTTATTTATGCATTAAATTGTTTTGTTAATTTATCACAAGGAATCTTATATTCAAGATAGCTATCTAAAGCCTTGCTAATAAGCATATACGTATTTCTTTGCTTTTAGCTATAACTAATAATAATAAAGTAGTAGAAAGTAGTAAGAAAGATAGGTGGTAGAGCTGATGCCGGGCTCGAAGGTGGAGGTACCACCATCTTACTCGCAAATCCTCCCGAAGTTATTCAGGAGATAGTAAGAGAACAGCTCTTAGGCAAAACCAGGTGGCCCACCATTGCCTGGGACCGATGGATGGCGGTTTATCCCTCCCCAATTGCCGAGTCTTATATAACAGACTAGTGACGGGCAGCGGCGTCACTGGTGCTATGGGTTCGGCACCGCGCTCACCAACCCGCCTGCCCAGCGTGTGTGAGTATGGGCATGTCCTCCAGGAGAACCGCTAAGATTTGCGAAATCCTGGAAAGGCCTATGTCCAGCAGTGGACGAAACAGGCTGATGGATGGATGGGAAAAAATTTGTGTCTGTAAATTAAATTTTTAATAAAATGGGTTATTGTATTGTACTGAAGCCGAAACCACAATTTTGAAAATTTTCATCTGTCTGTCTGTTTGTATGTATGTTCTGTTTTAACTCGAGAACCACTCAACGTATTTGATGCGGTTTTTGTATTATTATTATAGTGACCATGGGCAACACATCAATTATAAGGGATGTTCATAAAATAACGTCCAAGCTGAAAACGGCGCAAAGTTGAATTAACTCTTTTAACTCGATAACGACTCCACGAAATTGGATGCGTTTTTTATTATCGTCTAGAGACCAAGGTCAACACCTAAGCTATAAGAGGTGTATATAACTTTTATAACGTTTTTTGCCGAAAACGGGGCAAAGATTCAACAAAGGCTAGTATACAAATATATAGGGATAAAATTTAGAAAGCACATTTTAATAGTCATTGACGTCCTACCAAATGGACCTCGGGTCTAGTATAAAATTTACCAAAAAAGTGTCCTTAGTGAAGTGTCAAAATATTAAGAAACGAAACATTTGAATTTGACTCGTATGTCATTGCTGCACGGCTTAATTTTGATTGACGTGTGATTGTTGCCCTTTTTAAATATTCTATGGTTTTGGTTCTCTTTTAGTTGGGACACTTTTGAGCACAGACCCGATGTCTATTTATTAGTAGGTACGTCAATGTTTACAGTCTTTATTTATTTTAAGTTAAGTTACCTTGGAGTGATCTCCAAGTCAATAAGTATAATTGTAAGAAAGGATGGAATCAGAGTTGTAAGTACGACAATGCATTCCGGTCATACAGTGGCCGTAAGTTAAGAAACCTTCACTGCGACAGCAATCTATCTTCTCAGCGTAAGTGCCGTTGCACACGAGGTCGCACCCAGACACGCGGATCAAGGCTTCGATGCTGCTATCGACAAACATGGCGCACACCAGCAGAGCCAAGAGGAAAGCGGTCTTGTTGGAGGCTCCCATTGTCGTTGCTTGAAGAGTTTGAGCTGTGATGTTGGTTACTGAGAGAGACGTGCTTGTAGGGAGCCAGTTGTCGACTGTGATGAGCATCCGTTTCTGTCCCTATTTATAATAAAATGTATGTGCGAGTCTCGATTTCATTAATAAATATTTGTTAGCTTTCTTTTGTTGCCGAATAGAATAGAAATATGTTAAAACATAATTAGCTTTTTATTGTGGCTTCACTTGCGTGTAAGTATCGTTTAAGCAGTGCCGACAGTTTCAGCTTGGCGGTTATTTTATCAACACTTCTTACTGTCTACATATATATTGATATCGAGGTCACTGCAATGATAAATAAGAAAACTTCATCCAAATTAGTTGAGTGGTTCTCGAGTTATAAAGGAACAGAAAGACAGAAAAAAACCTCCAATTTTTTTGGGGTCAGTACTGATTTCTTTTAGAAGTTTATAAAAATATTTAGAATACTCGTACAGACACGACTTTTTGAGTACTGTATTATTAGTATATATTACAGTGCACAATATAATACAAGGCACACAAAAAAATTCAATGAAGGTACTTAACAAAAACACAATTAAAATATAACAAAGACACAATTTTGTTGTTATTTTTTATATTAGTAACCTATGTACTCTTTAACAAATAATCGGTCTTTGTGAATGTTTGCTCAAAACTTGTCAGTCACATAATGGCTTCAGAGAAGGGTTTTTTTTAGCTACGCAAGGTTTCCTAGGTTTCCAGAGAAAAGGTTTTTGAGCAAAATATCGGGCCGGAATAAGGCTCCATAAATCTATACAAATTAATATGGGAGTAAAGGCCATGTCTGTATATATAATACATTATTTTCAAAAATTTTTATGGAAAAGATTTTTAGTGTTGTATTCAAGCCAAAACTACAATTTTTAGAATTTATGTTTGTCTATACGTGTGTTCCGTTTCAACTCGAGAACCACTGAACGGATTTGGATGCGCTTTTCTTTACTATCATCGTAGTAACCCTAGTGATAGAATGGGCTATAAGCGGTATTGGTAAAATAACGCCCAAGCTGAAAATAGTACTAATAATTAAGTAGTAAAAAAGTCGTGTCTGTCCATCAAACATTTTTCAACATTTAAATGAAATGGGATATTAGTATTGTACAGAAGCCAAAAACAAAATTTTAAATTTTTTTGTCTTTCTGTTTATCTGTGTGTCTGTCTGTCTGATTTTAGGTTCTGTTGTAACTCAACAAGCACTTAACGGATTTTGATGCGGATTTCTGTATTATCATCTTGGTGACTCTAAATAGGCAATAAAGGATGTTGATAAATAACGCCCCAGCATGAAAACGGGGCGAAGTTTGAATAAACGCGGGCAAAGCCAAGGTCAAAAGGCCAATATATCGTTAATTTTGTATTTCTGTTTTTATAATTTCACGTTAGTCTGATACTTTACTACTTTTAATTTGCGATACCAAAGTAACTCTGAGGAAATTTAGTAACCAGATACGGCAGTAAATTCAAATAAAACAGACTTACTGCCACCAACAGTAGGCTTCAAAGGAATTCGTGCTCTAGTAAACAGGTTAGAGTAAATTATGTGCTCAAATCTGAACGGAATTATACAAACCAACTTGCAGGAACATGGATTATTAGTATTGCCGTTGCAAAACAAATAAATGAATAGGATGGATACCTTATAAATCTTATAATAATGTCAAACTAAAACTAATTTTGACGTTCGTGCAATATACGTCATTGTGGTTGAAGAAAACACTTGTACTGTTTCACAAAATTATTATATTTATATTTCCGACTAGTTTCGCCTTAAAGGCATTTTCCAGGTTTTATAAATGTACGAGTTTGTCACAAAAGCTGTTCAAGTATGTGAAAACAGGATGAAAATGATAAAATATACACCTGCATAGGATTGTCATCCTGTTTTCACATACTTGAACAGCTTTTGTGACAAACTCGTACATTTATAAAACATGGAAAATGCCTTTAAGGCGAAACTAGTCGGAAATATAAATATAATAATTTTTTGAAACAGTACAAGTGTTTTCTTCAACCATGATGATGTTTCACCAAGTGCCGACAATCGAAAGTATTAACTTTATATGTCATTGTGAATGAAGGCGTGAAAGCAAACATATTTTAATCCAATCAGAATTTGAAACCCAACTTTGTACAAATAGCGCACGAGTTGGCTTCAGTCGAGGGCTGAGAGGAAGGGCGAAAGCAAGTCCCCCCGCCGTCCACCCACCTCCCTCGCAAGCCTGCTGTGTAGTGCTGTGTACGCTAAGAGGGCGGCTGGGTGTGCAAGTAGCGCATTCCTTAGCTCTGCATTCAACTTGCGCGCTACGACGACATAAGTATCTATAGCTCGTTGCTTGCGCGTTATCTGTATTTTTGTTTTCCTCATTTATTTAACTCTGCGAGAATATTTCAAGCGTAAAGCCATTGTGTATTGAAGAAAAACTCCAAATAAATTGACATACAGGTGTAAAACATCCATCCATCCATCCATCCATCAGCCTGTGTTCGTCCACTACCGGACATAAGCCTTTTCAAAATTTCGCCACTCTTGGCGGTCCTCCGTCCTCCTCATCCAGCCACCACCCGCAACATCCTTCAGATCGTCGTACGTGGTCTTCATTATAACGCCTTTCGGCCCCAACGGCCATCATGTCGGTGACAAATGTGGCCTGACTGCCCACTGCCACTTCAACTTACTGATTCGACAGGCTATGTCGGTCACCTTTGATTTTCGACGGATGTCCTCATATCGGATTCTATCCATCAAAGATACCCCAAACACAGCCCGTTCTATAGCTCTTTGAGCGACCGTAAATCGGTGGATCAAGCCCTTTGTACGAGACCACGGTTCAGCGCCAATACGTCATCACAGGAAGGACGCACTGTTTGTACATCTTAGCCTTTAAGCACTGCGGTATTGAGGACGTAAATATGTGATGCAACTTTCCGAATGCTATTATGTAAAACATGTATAATATTTATTAAAACCATGAAATCCAAAAAAACCTTTACAGAATCTATGAAAACTCGCGCGTTGCAAAAATTAAAAAGAAATAAAGCCCAGAAATCAGAATCGAAAATAAAACGGCTTACAATTCCAAACAAAAACGAGAACGAATTTTCAATTCTAGGATCGAATCAATCAGACTCTCATATTCAGGTTTCAATCTGTACCATTTAATTGCTTTGAATTGATCACGCTTGCAGACTCGCTTTGAAGTCGCATTTAGTTGATTTAATTAACTTTACATTTAGGTTTGTAACTTCGTAGTATTTTATTTGAACATCTCTACTTGTAATAATGTATATGATTTTATATAAAATATTTTCTTTAAAATATTAACTTCCTGAAGATGTTTAAAGTATTTTTTTACCTAGTTTCTTGTCGACCTACTTTTTCACAACGTTCGTGAGTCCTATGTAAAATCAATTATTTATTGTGGCCTGTCGAAAAATATACCTACATCCTTTCAGTGAACATATAAACTTACTAACCCACAACATAGCTCGTTGCCCACAACTGTCTTTTACGTTTATCATGTATAAATCATAGATTAATGTTTACTGTGTTTGACATATCTTACAAATAAGCATGAATTTAAGCTACGGCGTAGCAGATCTACAGACTCGTAGCACTTTCTACGCTACCGTAGCAGACGTAGTCATACGAGTATAATATTGTTGAAATTATGATACGAGTATGTTGAAGTATCACGTGAGTTGATTGCTAATACTACATTTTAGGGTTCCATACCCGAAGGGTGCCCAACGGGACCCTATTACTAAGTCTCCACTGCCTGTTTGTCTCTCTGTCCATCCGTATGTCACAGGGGTTTACAGCTTCAACTGTAATATATGTAGCCAGTTGAAATTTTCAGAAAATACGTATTACTAAAGTCTCTACCAAGAGAAAAATCAAACCCCTTATAATAAATCTCGTAAGTAAATAAGTTAAATAGTGCCATCTGAGATGACTTGTTTGACAGCTTCCCCGGAGGTTCATGAATTAGATGATAGATGGCGCGGTAACAATAATAATACCTTGTCAACCTTTTTGTGTAGAGGTTCATTGGTGAGCTGATAGATGGCGCTAGTTATAGCTTGTCAACCTTTTGTATCATAATGTTTCTAGGGATCCGTACCCGTAAGATGTGGGTTCGGTATGGTAAAAAAAAAGAAAAAAAAGAAAAGGGAATGTTTGCTAAGTTTCTTGCCCTTCTTCTTAGCAATAATAATCGAATAGTGTGAATGATTAGGCATTATTTTTATTTATGGTTTATTTAGTTCATTTTTCAACACATTGTTCATTGCATTATGTATATATAATATTTTTGT
Source organism: Ypsolopha scabrella (assembly GCA_910592155.1). NCBI lineage: Eukaryota > Metazoa > Arthropoda > Insecta > Lepidoptera > Ypsolophidae > Ypsolopha > Ypsolopha scabrella. The sequence continues at coordinate 5,958,942 of OU342968.1, read as the reverse complement.
TCCCATATTTCTATATTTTATGCAGGTGTATAACTTTATCACATTTTAGTAGCCGAACCTTCATATTTTTTGCATGTATTTCCCATATTTATTTATCAACCTAATTGTTCATTGCATCATGTATAAATATAATACTTTTATTCCTAGATTCCTCTATTTTATGCAGGTGTATATTTTATTTCCCGTATTATTATATAATAATCTTTTTATATTCTAAAGATATATATTGTTAAGATTAACTTTGACGTGTAGAAAGTATACTTTATGTATCTATTTTGCTAAATAAATATTTTGATTTTGATTTTATTTTGATTTGTGGTGGTTGTACGGAATCCTTTGTGCGCGAGTCCAACTCGCACTAACACTTAGATCTAAAATAAAGAGCTCTGGCCCAGAAAGTATCTTAAGAGCAGATATTATCATGACGCTACCAACCCAGTTGAGGGCGGCCAAATGTAATGCTGTTTCATTTCGCTATTACATGCACGCTCCACGAATCTTGCGAAGGCAGTGTAATCGTGCTGATTTCTTAATGGGCGCAAAATTTAAAACTTGGGTCAAGAGAAACATTATTTTGGCAAGATTGTAGAACTTTTCATTCATATTTTTGGATATTATAAATCTAGATAACATTTTCGATGCCCCTCCATCCATTCATTAGCCTGCGTTTGCCCACTGCTGGATATAAGACTTTCCCAAATTTCGTCACTCTTGGCGGTCCTTCACCCTCCTCATCCAGCCGCCCCACCCGCAACATCCTTCAGGTCGTCGGTCCAGTGGGCATGAGGTCAGCCTACGCTACGCTTTACTGTACGTGGTCTTCATTCTAACGCCTTTCGGCCCCAACGGCCATCATGTCGGCGACAAATATGGTCTGCCCACTGCCACTTCAACTCACTGATTCAACAGGCTATGTCGTTTACCTTCGATCTTCGACAGATGTCCTCTAAAGACACATTCGGTTGCACTTTTGGTAAAAAAAACTAAAATTTACGCTTTTTTAAAGTTTGATGTTAAGATATGATTAAAATTTCTCGACTTTTAGTTCTGATCGGACATAGATCTAGATAAAACTGAACGCAGTTTATTTTCGTTGAGTCTATCTATGGTACACAAGGAAAATTTTCCAACATTTTTTAAATAAAATAACAGGTATATAAGTACTAGTGCGGTAAAAGTGACTAAGCCAACAGTCTTGATGCATTTAAAATGGGCCATTTCGAACACTTTAATTGAAAAAATGTCCTTGGCACCTGAAAAAATAAACAATGCATAAATTAATGCTCAGCTGCTCGTCAAGTGAATTCAAAACAACTCCTTCATTAAAATGAAAGGGTTGTTTCAAAGACATCCCGAAGAAAGTCATTCCGAAAACCTTTGCATATAATTTAAGGACTAATTAACTCTTAAGAGCCTGTTACCGGCTCCGGGTAAATGGAAGGTGGTAATTACTAGTCGTTTGAACTCTCTGTACAGTTTCATTAAAATTTTACCTTTTCCGGTAGCTAGTGATGGGATTCATGTGAGAATTACCCAAATTGGGGATCGTATAATGACATGAATTCAGAAAATCAAACCATATGCCTTATTTATCATACAGGTAAACCTTTGTTTTATAATTTTACCACATACATTTTTTTTGCTTTTTCATATAGTAAATAAATAATAAATATAAAAAATGTTTATAGGGAAGCGAATTTTTTCATTTGTATGCTTGAATAAATGTTTAATGTTGTAACGTTTTTTTTTTAAGCATGTGATTAAATTTTCTAAACAAGTCAATAAACCCAATACTTATATTGCGTAAGCTTGCCTTTCAGCTCCGTCCATTCAGTTGGATCTTGTTTTATGCCATGGATGGACAGAGGCTTCGTTATTAGTATTTTGACTAAAATTCGAAAGTAAACGCTTTTTTACCGCTGATGGTATTAGGTATTTCTAGTATTCTTAATCTTGTTATCGAAATTACAGTAAGTTAACATAAAACATGTAATGGATAAACTTTAGAATCTGTATTTTAAGTACAGGTCGAGCTTTTGATGAGATTGTAACACAGCGGCCCTTAAACTGTTGTATCCATGGATCACTTTAAGTATTTTAAAAATTCCTCAGACCCTTGTCAAAGAAAATTTTAGGAAAACAAAACAAACCATGTTATTAAAAACCACCATTATTGCTAAGTTTACATTAATATTTTAATAAATTGTATCAAAACAAAATTAATGAGAAGGAGGCAGTTGTTTGGACTTAGTAATTTTATTCGATAAGGCAAGGCATATGTCTTCTTCCACTTTTAATTGATTACGATTTTTAGTCTTCATCGACACCAGAAACGAAAACCCAGACTCACAGAGTTGCAAATGGTACCAGAATAGACATAGCTTGTTTGACATTGACAAGAAGAGGGCGAACTTGGCTCAAAGAACACCAACACTATTGCACATACAAACCTACACCACTCAGCAATAACGAGCGAGGGGTTAAACAAACGATGCGTAGATTACAGCATTATGATAAGAATGAATTGAGTGGCTGTCATGTCACAGCCTCTAAGGGATCCATGGACCCCACTATAAAAAACCCTGTTTTAGCAGCAGGATTCGAACGGGTGTCAGATGAAGTATTAGCCAGTACTTCATCGTCTCCTGTGTTACTTGTCAAGTGCGAGTAAGATTCGTGCTCTGAGAGTTCCGTATATACCGGTTAAAACACAAACTTATTCCATATTCTACCGAACAGTTTAATATGACCAACATAACCAAGTCTCTTTCAACAATATTATAAACATGCTTTAAAACGTCGCGTAGTGCCATCCCATCCCACTTCCCACTAATATTATAAATGCGAAAGTTTGGATTTATGGATGAATGGATGGATGGATGGAAGTTTGTTACTCTTTCACGCCGTAACTACTGAACCGATTGGGCTGAAATTTTACATGAATGTAGTTCTAGACTTTGAATAGGACAAAACCTACTTTTCTCTTTGTTCCTTTGGAAAAACTATAAAAGAGACACACAAAATGGGAAACAGAGGCGCATAACACACACATTTCACCGGCTGTGTTTACTGTAGGTAACAGTCCGAATAATATTGACTGATTTTATAGGAGTACACAAAAACTAATTTAACGCGGGTCAAACCGCGAGCAAAAGCTCAAAAGCAAGAAGCAAAGCAAGTAAATCATAATGATATAATACTTTTTATTCAGAAATAAGAAAAAAAATCATAAGTTGCGCGTTTCGAAAGGCCTGCTGAACCTAATTTTGATAAAGTTGTATTTGTCTACATTCAAATGGACACCATTGCCTGTAGCAGTTTGTTTTGACGGTATCTGTTCTAATATTTGATGTGCACGTCGTGTAGAGCTCACGTTATTTTTTTTAAACAAGATTGTAGATATATGATAACGCGGTGGTTAAAAACCAATTTTTCATTCGGAGGTTTAGCTTTTTGTTATTATTTGTTGGCCACCGAATGTTTTGGCTGGGTGAGTGTTTTGATAATTATTTGTGATAAGATGATTGTTTTGGAAAACTTTGTTTTATTTATTTTTAATACTTGTACGTTAATGTGTAGTTAACGTGTTTATGATTAGTATTTTTAAGTAACTAGACCTCCACTGACGACAAGAAATTTGAAAAAATATGTTGAAAGCAGGAACACTATCTACTTAATAAAAAAGGAGGAGGTTTTCACAGGTATAAAAGTCAAGGAAGAAAGTGTTGAACTACACACTTTTTCAAAGTTGGTTCTTTAACTTCTGTGAAACGAAGAACTTTATTAAGCTGGTTGTCCAAGGATTGAGATAAAAAAGCCGGACAAGTGCGAATAAGACTCATGCCCTGAGTGTTTGGTACAAACATTTTATAACGCAAACTTTTTCCACGTGTAGTTAAGTGGGACGGACGTGACACTAACGATTTAATAAACTCTGTCCATCCAAAAGATCTCATTAAGCTGGTGATTTGTTACTTCTGAAATAATAAAATGTGGGGATTTTTCTTAAATGTGTGCTATAAGATCTACTTGTCAACGAAATTTCAAGTTTCTAAACCGCAGTGGCGTGCATCTCATATAGGCAAATAAGCAATGCCTACCCTGGGCTTGGATTAGTTAACTAGGCCTCTATTTTTTTTAAATATAGGAAGATACACACAACTATTTCAATATTATAATCCGGTAAGCTTCACCCTTTCTTTGAAATACCTACCTGCCTGCTCCGCAGCGCTTGAGTTCCGTGGCAATATGCATAACTAAAATTCGAAGGCAATTCTCTATGTGTGCATCTGTAACTATACTCCCATGACGTCAGAGGTTCGCGCCAAGCACGCACACATTCACATTAAAATACGCAACGCCTGTGCGAAGCAACCATGTTGTCATGATTACTTGCACTGCTTGCTACTAGATGGCGCCACACGTTTTTAAATAGTGGATTCGTTACGCACGTAGTCGGAGATTTATTTTTGATAGTGGGGTAAGAGGTTTTTCGCCAATGAGCTTGGACAAAAGAGAAAGACACCTGTGCGAGTTATATCGTTATTTATCGTAATTATTGCTGTAATACGTGCAAAGAACGTAAGGACAGTTTTGTGCCTACCCTACTTAAAAATCCTATGCACGCCACTGCTAAGCCATAAAGGCTTCCATGGTGACCCCATTTGTATGAATTTGGTTACATAAATGGCGCAATAACTTTTTTTTGCGTTGGGTAAGAAACCTGAGTTTTTACAACAGTATGGGGTCATAGATTTCTGTAGGAGGTATTAGTTTCAACTTGATATCTCTAACGGAGCCCGAGAAAACACCGCCACCACCGCTTGACAAGCGGCCAGACATACAGAGAGACGGACAACAAAGTGATTTTGTAAGGGTTATGATTTTTTTTTACCTCGAGCTACGAAATACTAAAAAACATGTCGTAAGTATTGATTTTAACTTGAAATCTCTCACGGGGCCTGAGAAAAAGTGACTTGCTTGACAGACGGACAAACAAACAGACAGAAAGACAGTGATGAACAACAAAGTGTTCCTAAAAAGGTTCCGGTTTTTTCATTTGAGGTACGGAACCCAAAAAAAACATTTTGGTTATCCACTCAGAAAAGACCCAATGATATAATGACCTCGCGCGATTAGCTTCGCCATGACACCCTGCTTAGTTTAACATTTTAATTTAATTTAATTTTTAAGACTTTTTTATGAGTGGATCTTTTCACTGCAAGTCTCTTCAGTCTTACATTCATTGTATAATTTCGTAAAAAGCTAGTATTTTTCTGCGGTATACCCATACGCTACGAAGTTTTATTACCATAAGGCCCTACCTTGCACAATATACAATTGTATTCGCAAGTATCAGAATACATAACATAATAAAATTAACCTCGATTCATAAGGATTTATATTTTTAAACAGCCTGTAAATATTGGCATATTTTTTTTATATTGGTACACTTGTAAGCCCTCAACACACCTACATCTCTTTTTACCGATGATTGTTATATCTCAACGTGAGGGGCCGTAATTAGGGCACAAATTCACGCTTTTTAGGGCGTGCAGACTTGGCTACATAACAGTGTTTTCCTTTCCTGTTCAGCATCTGGTAAGTATACAAATACTATGCCCATCAATTACGACAAACAGTTTTTTGTGCTCAGCTCTTTAACCCGTACAATTTAATACATGCATTGTTTTTTTAAATTTTGAGCAGATGACTTGGAATCTGTTTAAGACTTTTATTTTTTCTTTACCCCTGAGCATTTAGTTCTTTACCATAGTGCTTCCGTTTCTGCATTTTTGGTATGGAACCCTAAAATGTATGTCTAATGTAGTGTCTTTATCCTTATTTCCAAACGAAATAAGTATAATGATATTTAATTTTTCATTTGTGAATGGCAGAAAATAACTACATTCCTTTTGTAAAGCTGTTTCTGTGCAAAGTATTCTTAACATGTACACCAAACAAAGCCATATTTATGGTCACGTAGCCTTCAGGATCGGCAATAGAAATGAACGATGTTTCATTAATTTCTTGCTCTCACCATCCGGAAATTGAAAAGATTTTAATCACAGCAAGTTGTTATCTCAGATGACGATAAAACATAATTTTCAACAGTAAAACGATCCGAAAACAAAGATTTATGAAATGATGAAAACTCAAAAGAGAAGCAAATTTTGTAAACGAAAATCTTTTCCTCGAAAGCCTTCCTCCGGGAGGTCGTCCTATCATTTGCATTAAGTATTAATTTTAAACCTTTTTCACTTCGCTGTCACGCAATTAACCTGAAAGGGTTATCTTATCTGATCTTGCTTAGGATCACATTCCAAACGGGTATCCAAAATAGATAAATACATATTTAAATATGTTTATAAGTGGCACAATAGTGTTTGTACAATACTACAATAGGGACGAAGTACGTATGCCGACCAAATGGGTGACATATTGCAGAAGGGCAAAGTAAAAAGTAGGAGCAAAAGAGACGTGTCAGGATCGTAGCAGATGGAAATATGTAATCTTTGCCTACCTCTTTGGGAGGCAGACGTGAGTATATGTATCCACAAATTAAAAAGTAAGGTAACTTTAACTTTTGTTGCTAGGTAGTATTATTAATTTTATAAAATAAGTTTAATGAAGACTAGTTTTGAATTAAAATGAGTCTGTAGTGCAAGTACGTAATCATCAATTCGATAAAGACAGAAAAATACGATAAATATTATTTTTCATCCTGAATCGAGGAATTTTTTCAAAACCTTTGTTTTAAATTTGTATCTAATGGATCCTTTCTAGTTTGTAATACACTCTAATAATTTTATATTAAGAGTATTCTAAAGCGATGGATTTCGCAATAAAAACATAATCTTAAACACGATAAATTATCTACGACAACCCTTACTTATTGCAATGTAATGAGAGTTACTTTTAAGGGTTCCGTAGTCCGACAAGGAACCCTTATAGTTTCGCCATGACCGTCTGTCCGTCCGTCTGTCCGCGGCTTACCTCAGAGACTTTTAGTACTAGAAAGCTGTAATTTGACATGAGTATACATAAAAGTCGTTTGCAATAGAATCCAACAATCATGTAAACAAATATGGCGGACTGACATTGACAGCGTATTGTTTATGCCCATAGTGATGTCATAGTGTTCTAATTTAATTTAAATTAAATTTATTTTTCTAATTATTTTAATTTTAAGTCATAGACTATGGCCCATAGTAGGATAGGTACTAAAATAAAACTGACTAAATAGATTAAATATATAAGCCATAGACTATAAAATAAAACTGATTATATATAAAAAAAGTGTTTATTAAAACAAATTTAAATCTTCGTCTTCGTCATCATCACTATCAGAAGTGTCGCCGGTGACCGTAATTATAAATGGAACCACTGTGTCATCGCTTGCCGTGTCTAAAATGCCGTCGAGCTTTTTCATTTCTTCCTCTTCCTTTAGGACGTGACTTACGCATTTCGACCATTGTTCGGCTCCGATTCTCGCCAACCCTTCGTTCAATAAAGTTTTTATTTCCGCCATTTTAAAAGATTTGTTATTTCTCCCAACATACGACTTAACCTGTGCCCAAATGAGCTCAATTGGGTTGAGTTCGCAGTGGTAGGGAGGAAGGCGAAGCACAGTTATTCCTTTCGATGCGGCGAGCTCGTCAATGTATTTTGTAACATAATTTAATGTCCGTGATGCCGTGCAAAGGTCGTCGTTCCAAGAAAAATATGTCCAGCCAAATCGTAAAGCAAAACAAAAGTCCAAAATGAGAATGCAAAGTCGTAGAAATCGGAAACAGAAAACGGAAACAGAAAACACTAATGCACAGCGAACCCACAGAACAGTGAATGACTGTGAATGACAATTCTAACAAAATGGCCACCTGTCAATTTTTAAAAACTAACCATTATTTTTATGGCTTAGGATACAATCCGTTTTGGTTAATTATAATAAGCTCTTGAAAAAAAATTTTTATTGTATTCAAATAATATTAAATTAAAATAATTTATTAAATTAAAAATAAAAGATAACTTCAGATTACGAACAACACTAACTTTTCAATGACTTATAGAGTTCGATGAGTAAAAAACTAAGATGACAGCTTGTCAAATACTTCGAAATTTTTACGTTGCAAATGTTTTAACAAATTTAACTTATAAATACAAGTTAAATCGTGTTGAAGATAATGTGAAAACAATGGTGCGTTCGTTGAAATCAGACTATGTTCATAATTGATCGTCAAATGTATGTGATTACGGAGTAATCGTGACAATTTGGTTTGTTTACATGATTGTTGGATTCTATTGCAAACGACTTTTACATATTAATCACGCCAACAAAACGGTAAAATATATTTTTTATGTAAGTACACGTAAATTGGGGATGAAAATTTATTTTCTCATTTATCTTATAGTGTGGGGTATCGTTAGATAGGTCGTTCAAAAGTGGTGTGTGAAAACCATTTTTTGATTAATAGATCCGTTGGCGAAATATAATTAAGTGCTAATTTTTGTTAGAGTCAAGTGTCCCCCCCTGCTGCCTAAACGGTTGTTTATGGAAATCTGAAAAAATACACAGAAGTTGTATATATGTGTGTACTAATATAGTTTTAAGTATTTCTGTTACTAACAAAATAATAATGTGGATTTGATCTGAAATAAAATTTCATTATTATTCTGTTTATGAGCAATTTCATCTCGGCTTCAAGAAGATATGAGTACTTACGGGCGTAGGCCAAGTGAGTGTCATTGTTGTGGGTTGTTTGTGGTTGTTCTTGTTGGGACGTGGCATAAATTTGGTCAGTTTGAAAGAAACTCCTGGTTATCCGGCATGTATTTAGTATGAATGCTTTTTGTGGGCTTTTATAGTACGTAAGTCTTGGAATATTTAGGGAACGGAGAGACTGATGAAGTTGTTTGGGTATGACCCCAGTTGCAGACAATACTATGGGTACAATGGTTACTTTTTGCAGTTTCCACATCCGTGTTATTTCGTCTTTCAGGTCTGTGTATTCCAACAATTGTACATAGTCTGTAAATTATGCGTATTAGGGACGGCGATGTCAATAAGTTGTGCAGTCTTATGTTCTTTGTCAATAACAGTAACACGAGTATCTGGTCTATAGTATTGTACAGTTTTGTCAGTTAGTACGACTCTGTCAAAATAAAGTTTATGGGTCTGGTTCTCAATAATACTTTTAGCGTTGTATTTGTAGTATGATAATGGGGGGGTAGTAATGACTTTGTGTTGTATGTTAAGTTTTTAATGAATTATGTTTGTAATCTGGTCATGTCGGAATTTATAGTCAGTCTGAACTATTGATGAACATGCGCCAGTTATGTGTTGTATTGTTTCTGAAGCTCTGCTGCACCGTCGACAAGTATCTATTGTGGGTATTTTCATCATATACTTTTGGTAAGTGCGTGTTTCGACAACTTGGTCCTGGATGGCGAGCATAAAACCTTCCTTCTCAGGGAAGAGCTCACCGCGACTGAGCCATTCGTTTGACGCTGTCTTGTCGACGTGGAGTAGATTCAGATCGCGATGATGTCTCCCATGAAGTGATTTTTGTGCCCACTCATCCAGTTTAGTCTGTCTGTGAGTCTGCCGTGGGTTATTTTGTTGAGACATATTCTGCAAGTTTAACGGCGTGTACCTGTAATCGTTTTTGGTTTTTGCATTATGTAATGGAGAAAGAGTCATCTTAAAGTGAAAGGTATGATCGTAAGTTGGTTATTTGCTGATTGTGAAGGTAAGTCACATCGATAATTCCTCGTCCACCGTCTTTTCTTGCTAAAGTCAATCTTTGGATGCAGGAACGAGGATGGCGTTTCCTATTTCTAGTCATGGTGGTATTAATGACGCGTTGCAGGTTGAACAATTCTGATTTTGTCCAATTAATAACGCCAAACGAGTAGATCAGTACAGGGATCGCATAAGTGTTTATGGCTTTTATTACGTTTTTAGAGTGGAGGCCTGTTTTAACTATGGCATTAAGTCTATGTTTGAACTCTTTCAGCAAAACGGATTTTACTTCTTTGTACTGTATTAGATTAGACGGATTAAAACCGAGACATTTATAAGCCTCATTCTGATCTAACGAGTCTATTTGCTCTCCAGTTTACATTTCGTATGTGTGTTTGTAGTTTTGTACTGCTCTAATTGAATTAATTTTGCATTTGTCTATGCCAAAGTTCATGCTTAAATCCTGGGAAATTTTTTCTGTGATAACAGCTAATATTTTTAGGTCATCCTGACTTTCGAAATAAAGTTTCCATATAAAATAGGTGGTTTAACAAGTTTTTTTGATATCATTATTATATACAATGAATTTGAAAGGAAAACTATCAAAGATAAGTAGGCTTTACAGGTTTATGGGTACAGGTCGCGCCAAACTTTTAATCCCCTCCAAACACGACAATGTATGGGCCGTTCTTCGGGAGAGCAACTTCCGAGCGAACTTGAAGTACACACTGTACTACACTGCGCGTGGTCCGACACGCACTTGACCGGTTTTTAATCTGGTTTGTTTATGAATCGATGTCAAGTCGATAGCAAGTTCATACTTTTTACCCTGTTCTGACTTGACGTGATAAGAGCTATTTTATTATTTTTAGACTAAAACTATAAATTGACAAGATTTTCTTGAACAGCCAGAACAACTTTTTACAATTCCGGTTTCAAGTGTCCTTTCAATTTCACATTGAAACGTAATTTGTTTTATCTTTGGGTAGGATAAGAGACTGAGAGTGGAACTATGAAGAGTAGAATGTCTCAAGCCCAAACCTACTCGTATAATCTTTATTATCATTTAATAACTAATTTTAATAACTTTGCGAAACAATACACAGTTTTGCTAAAAGAAATTAGATGTCTGCTTTCTCTTTTCATATCCGCCCAATGAGGATTTTTGCAATGTTTGTTTTCTACAAATTCTGATAAACACCTATATTCTAATTTTGTGATCAGATCGGATAATATATCAACCGAAAAGCCATTTCAAATTTATTAACGCCTATTTAACCAAACTGAAATTCAAACGAGAATTTCTTTACTTAAAGAAAGAAATTAATTGCCTTGGAATATTATTAGTAATTCACAGAGTTGAAAAATAGATTGATAAATAGATTTTACTGCTACTCTCATTTTAATACAGGGATATTCCGTCGATTACTAATTTATATAACCTGATGCTTTTGATGTTTTTATAATGCTCTTTAGGTAAACTCATTATTTTTTGGGTTACGTACCTCAAAAGGAAAGAATGGAACCCTTCTAGGCTCACTTTGTTGTCCGTCTGTCTGTCCGTCCGTGCATCCGTCCAACTGTCTGTCTATCAAGACCCTTTATCTCAGAAATGCGTAAAGGAATCAAGTTGAAATTAAAACCATATACTCGAACCTACAGAATCTTGAAGCTGTGAAAAAATCAAACTTCTAAGTTAACGTAAAAAACGATACGGCCGTTTATGCCCACAGACATATAATTATATTTAAAAGAGCCTGAAGTTCACGGAGCTAAAATTGCCACTCGTCGACTCTATGCGTTTATTATTAATGTTAGGTCTGCTACTATATTATACGTCTTTGTTTATGCCCCAAAAAACATATATTTCAACACTCATAAGGAAATCAAAATTTATAGGGTATTCTCCGTTAACCTAGTACTATTAAATTTAGCGAGTAATACCGTCTTTTACTACAAATATAGGAAAAAATATTAAAACTGTACATTTGTAATTAAATCATAAAAAAATCATCGAGGTTAAGCAACGGTATGCGCGGTCATAATTGTATGGGTGACCAAATCTTTTTGTGGATTTTTTAAAACTTTTATGTACTAATTTTTATGGAACCCTTGGTGGGTGAGCCTGACTCGCATTTGTTCCCTCGGTGGGCGAGCCTGACTCGCATTTGTCCGGTTTTTTTAGTCTTAAGCTATACTGTCGAATAAACATAATAAAGTTTGTAATTTTTTTATTGATAGATTTTCACAAAAATTCCGTAGAGTTCCGTGAAACCTTACAACTTCGCCCGCATTTTTTGGTTTTTTGAAGATTGTGCAAAGGCTATTCGTTCAATTCAACACTATGATATCGTATTCTATGTATCACGAAGTCAGGTTTCAACTGATCCAAACAAGGATTAAAATGGCCAATAAAAACCGGAGAAAATGGCAGTTAAAGACCTTGGCAAAAATTCCCTGCTTTCCTTACAACTTTGCCCACATTTGATTTTTTGATTATTTTAGATAAACTATAGACTCTATTCTTTCACAATAAAGTGGTATCTAAGGGGGATGAACCACACATGACACCATATTAAGTAAGAAAAAACACGTTTTCCATGTTTTTTTGAGGTGGGCAATGTTCTCCGACCCCGCTAGTACATTTTATGCCGAGAGAAGTTGTTGAGTTAGGGTTGTCACAACTTAAGATGTTCAGAGGAAAGAAATAAAAGGTTTTTTTTGTCATAATTTTATGGAATATATTAGGTACCTAATTGAATAATCAACTTTTATAAAATCTCCTCAAAGGAACCTATGCGATATATTGCGGCAGTGCGTGTGAGTACATAGGTACTAGGTACCTATGTCAATTTTAAATCGCCCGCACTTCTGCCTGACGCGTAATATAGGTACCTAGGTAGGTACCTACATTAAAAATTTAATCTATAAGATCACAATTCAAATAGGAAGGAACTTATTTTAGTCGTAAACCATAAATCAGAATCGCACTAAATTTTTTTATATATATTATGATTGATACCAGTTAGGTACTTTTTTGTGTTTTATTTAACTAAAGTAGGTAGATATAATTATACAGATGCCTGTTATAAAATCATTAATGACATTAAGCTCACTATCATCTTCCTTGTAATAATTTTGAAGCAAATCAGGCGCAACATTGATCAGTTCACATCCAAGTTCATCTGTGATATTTGTTTTTTTTTTTTGAATCTTTGCATTTGGTTACATTTTTCATCTTTTTGATTACTTTAGTTTTTTTACTCCAACTCCGTTGTTTTTTCGAGATCTCTGAGAATCAATTACATTATTTTCTTTTCCGTCAGTATTACCTTGGAAGTCATCAATTGATACGGATTTTCCAGGTTCTACACTAATTTTCTTGTTCCGTTTGGTTAACATTGGTTTTGGTCGTCTGACTTGTTGTAAATATTCCAGTAGAGTGTTATCAATTGTATGAGCTCCTAACTCTTCAGAAAATTCTGGGATTTTTTCAAAACTTGACTTGGATTAAAGGGGTATATCCCGGTAGATTTGAATCCGCTAATAATGTTTTTTTTTTCATTCATTCCTATTTCAGCAATCAAGGCCGTTAACAACTTTGGAAAGTGATTTTTGTTCAAAGTTGTTTCGATTTGGGTTTGCCATTTTATATTCTAGTAAAATCTTACGCCAGGCCTTCTTCAGCGGTGCAAAAAATGCAACATCCAACGGCTAGGTAATATGCGTGGAGTTTGACGGTATTAACACAAAGGAGATATTATGTTGCTCGCACAGACGAATGATGTCAATGCTTAAGTGACTAGATAGGTTGTCGCATATTACAATCTTTTTACCGGGCAAACTGTCCGCCCATTTTATGACAACCGTCTGAAAATAGTCCTCGAAGATTGCAGAATCAAACCATCCGGACCTTGTCACGACCGGTAGTGCCACGTGGACCACCTGATATCCACTCCGAATATGGATGTTCCGCTTTATAGACAACATATGGAGGTAGACTTTTTCCGTCTGCTGTTGCTGAAAACATAAGAGATATTGCTCCCTTTGAATAATTTAGGACCCTTTCTGGGTACTTAACACCTCTCCGAAATATGCACTTGGATGACCCTGGGTCATCACTTAAATTCGTTCCATCTAAGTTAAGGATATTTTGCGGAGGGATATCTTTTAGTGTTTCTTCCAAATTTTTGTAATAATCCATAAATTCTTCTACAGATTTTTTAGCTCTTCCTTCTTTTATGTTTTGGCAGCTCCTAAAAGTTGGGTTGGAAGCGTGTCGTTCTAGAAAGCTTAAAACCCATTGTTTCCCTGGAGGTTTCCCTTTAAAAAGGTATTCACGGCAATTTTTCTTAAAGTATTCAAAAACTACCATTCGTAAGTCAAGCTTTGTCAAAGGGCAACCATAGTCACCAGCTGCAATGAGGACTTTCACAATTTTAGTTTCTTCTTCCTCAGTTAGTCTGGTAGGGGAGCCTACAGTTTTTACGTGCAATTTCTTAAGTTTGTAAAGAAGTGTACGTCTTGGTATGCCAAATTGTTTTTCAGCTTGCCTCGAACTCATTTGGTTCCCTTCAATTAATTCCACAGCTAGAGTTAGCATTTCTTGGCTGTAGTTTTTATATTGCCGAGCGCCGAGCCGTCTTCGGCTTTTTTTCGTGCCCTTCGACATCTGCAAAAAAATTAACCAATTTTTGTTACCTACCTACTTAAAAAGTTATTGTACCTACATGTATAATCAACAAAGTCTAAAGATACATAGCACTACCTAACGGTAAAATCCAATCTTACACATATAATATATTAAAAAAGAGGATCAATTCATTAAAAAAGAGGATCAATTTATTAATAAAGATGATCAATTTATAAAAAAATAACATCAATTCATTAAAAAAGAGGATTAATTCATTAAAATAAGAGGATCAATTCATTAAAAAACGGGATCAATTCATAAAAAAGATCATCAAGCAAAAAATGATCAATTCACTAAAAAGGCGGATCAATTAATTTTAGAAATGGGATCAATTCATTAAAATAGAAAAGTTTAAGAAAAATGGTCAATTTAAAAAAAGAAAGATCAATATACTAAATAAGATGATCAGTTCATTAAAAAGATAATAAATTCATTAAAAAGAGGATCAATTCATAAAAAAGATGATCAAGTAAATAAAGATCAATTCACTAAAAAAAGAGAATCAATTCATAAAAATGGAGGATAAATTTATTAAAAATGGTAGGTAATCTATTTATATTATGAGAGAGATTCAATTTATTAATTTAAAAAGACGACCGCTTAGATTAAAAAGAGTAGATTGGTACCTAGTATGACTTTGCAAAATTATAGCGATCATTTAAATATATGCCTAATATACCTAATTTATGAAGGGAATTTTTATTAGGTTTATCATCTAAGTAGGTACCTAAGCCTTATTTTTATGGACTAGGTAGGTACTTGGTAGGTACGTACCTACCTACCTAAACCTGACCTCAGTAGGTAGGTAGGTAGGTAATAAAATTTAAAAAAAGAAGTGTCAACCCTACCTACTTTTCTCGCAGACGCAATGTTGTCGACGTGGTGTCGTTGGAAGGGCTGATAACTTTGCCCACCGAAATATCTCGAAATTTAGGGCACTTAGAAAACTAAAACTGCAATTAAAACCTTCCCCAAAGAGTTGTTTACATGTACTTTGAAAATAACTTACCTGCGAGACGTTTGACTGCGACACAATCAAAAAAACCAACACCACCTTTTGGCACCACCTGCGACACGGGTGCCTTTGAACGGGTCTGGGTGATCACTGAGTGAAGCTAGAAACGAAATCGAAACTCAGTGTTGCCGCAAAAATAGTATATTTTTCACTTTCATTTGCAAAATAAATAAATTGCCCATAGGAAATTGACCAGAGACAAATTTAGTTAATTTTTGGGTCCACGCAAAGTTGTCTCCCAAACGCAAAGTTTGGGAGACAACTTTCCGTTTCACGGTTTACGTCATACAGAATTAACAAAACTTAACGTTTCGGTCAAACTAAAGGACCCTTAATACCTCAATTCGCAGTCCCGCTCTAACGCCTCTTTTTAACTGTCTATCCTACTCTAATCAGATGCCGCGCACGCAAAACACCCGTTATTTTGAAATCGTGGCTACACTGATGGTTTTTTCACTTTTATGGAACAATCTGCAGCTGCTTTAAACTAATATCAGTTATATTATGCAAAGTTTCAGATCTAATTTCAAGTATTCCTTGAATGCTATCGGTTTATTGTACGGTTTGGAGGTAACTTTGTAATTTCTTTCTATAGAAAAAAATTAATGGAATCAAGTTTTCACCATTGTTTCAGAGTGATTGTTGCTGTATTTATTGGCATAAAGCAGGATCATTCGAAGCGAAGTGGGGTATTATACACTCTTAAGAGTTTTCTAGCTTTACAGGATGCTATGACCCGGCAATACCCTGGTGAGATCTGACGATTGAATTCCTTATGATGGACTCTCACCTTAAATTTAGTGATATACACTCGACCTGATTTTAAGGGTTCCGTATCTGAAGGATGCAAAACGAGACTCTATAACTTAGTCTCTGCTCTCTGTCCATCCGTCTGTCACAGGGGTCTACATCTTTAGGCATAATAAGAAGCCAGTAAAAAAAAAGAATACGTGTTACTATTGCCTCTACCACGGCAAATAAAACATTTTTTTAAAGTTATTTGTTTGAGCTCTATCTTAAAGGCGGTATTTTTGTATACGTTTCTAATTTGGTTAGATTGTTGTATATATTCTAAGGCGAATCAACAAAAATTTAATAAAAATTTGGGTTCCAAACTCAGGGTGCCGAAATGTTTGTTAGGCGCTACAATTTTAGCAACTTGTATTTTGTCATTATTTTTAGAGTGAATTTCAAACTACAAAAGATAAATTTGAAACAAATGTAAAGTAAATAATTAAAAAAAATTCCTCGGGCCGGGATTCGAACCTGCGACCTCTTGTTATCAAGACAAGCACGCTACCAATTGCGCCACTGATGTACTTACCTAGACCGTTGAATTTTTCCACCATTCTTTGTTCACCGCATATTTTGTAACTATTTGATCTAACCAGCTTGTAATGCACATACTGAACGCTCACGAGGGCGTTATGTGATTTCACGCCTTGTTCTTAAGGAACAGATGGCGCTGTCGTCACTACACTATGTGTTGCTTCAGACAGTTAAGAAACTCGCAGTTCTCATTAACTAAGATTATGTTTTTATTGCGAAATCCATCGCTTATGAATACTCTAAATATTAGAGTGCATTTCAAACTAGAAAAGATAATTTAGAAACAAATGTAAAGACAAGAAACAAGAGGTTGCAAGTTCGAATCCTGGCCCGAGGAATTTTTTCAAATTCTTGTCTTTACATTTGTTTCTAATCTATCTTTTCTAGTTTGTAATGCACTCTAATAATAATATTTAGAGTATTCCAAAGCGATGGATTTCGCAATAAAAACATAATTTTGTGTTTTGTTGCCTTGTCATTTCTTTTGGCATTTATATTGTTGTTAATGTTTTTTGGGTTTTGGTTGTATGGTAACCCCATTTGTGCGTGAGTTAAACTCGCACTTGGTCAAATTATTTATCAATAATATGACGGCACTAAAGACTCTTATGTACTTAATATTTCAGATTTTATAGTGGTATTGCATAAATCCATTAACCTCTTTCGTCCCAGTAGCTTTATTTGACAGATACTAAGGCTTTGATACGCGTTTCGGGTTCTAACTACATCCTCAGGGACAGTTTTCACAAAGTCGAAACGGGATTACGAACCATCACAAAATATGATTTATTCATATTTAAATTCGTTCCTTTTCGTATACAGTTGTAGTTTTGTGAAAAGCAAACTTCTTTGTGTGCTGTGAAACAAGGGCCTTCTTTGTTCCTTTAAACCGGATATCCGGTTTCCTCATCATTGTACATTCTCCATCTTTGTTTGTTGGAAAAGTCTCATCCGGAGCGTTCTGAAACTCGATACTTATATAAAACGAAGGTCTTGTTTGTATCAGCTTTTTCTTATTCACACACATAACACATATCTTCATGACATGAATCCCCGAGGGAGCGTCAGAGGTGTTCACGCGTGTGAACTGTGAAATGTAAGCTACAATCAAAACTTGATGCACCCACTTTTCACCAATGATAATTACATCAACAGAAAGCGCATTACGTCTTTAACAATATTTGGTAGCGTGCTAACGTGCACCAGATGTTTTTTTTTATTCATCATTGAATTCGACTTGTCTCAGTTTGACTCACAATGAGAATGAATTAATGACGTGACTAACTGTCGCTAAACTTCGTTATAATTTATATTTTCATGTCTATCCTTGCGTTGTGAGTACGGGCGACACAGTGTTTATGGCTTTCTATTTTTTTCACATTTTTTTTTGCAATATAACGCATAAAATAACACAACTTTGCTATAAAAGCTTAATTGACATCGAACTTAGGTCGCGTAGTGCCATCACACTATATAATATAATATCACACTAATATTATAAATGCGAATGTTTGTGTGTGTGTGTATGTGTGTGTGTGTGTGTGTGTGTGTGTGTGTGTGCGTGTGTGTGTGTGTGTGTATGTTTGTTACGCTTTCACGCTGAAACGGCTGGATGGACTTGGGTGAAATTTAGAATGGATATAGCTTATATCCCAACTTAAAACATAGGCTACTTTTTATCCCGGATCGTTAAACAAAATAACACGTGGGCGGAGCCGCGGGAAAAAGCTAGTTAATAATATATATTTAATATTTTTTTATTAAAAGATTAGAAAAACAATCATAAAACGTGCGTTTGGGAACCAGAAAATAAGAAAGTATCTTGGGTCCCTCAGTGGGGAGGCAAGGTAAAACTTTTCTCCTGGTACCAAGCGCCACATAGCGGGAGCAAAGGCAATGGTCTTCCGTTATGAAACAACTGTTACCTGTCTCAATTGATACACATAGATGCGAATTCATAATCCAGTAAACACATCAACAAGGAACCACATAATGTGTGTGCATCAATAAATCAGTCACAATTCGTAATTAGACACTGATTTGACATAATACACAATACATTATGTACATATCTAGAGGTAACTACAACGCATTGCGAATACATGGCTATGGCTTCCCTATGGAAGCTGGGAGAGATTGACAATGGCCCCAATTATATGTCGGAAACGCTGTATAAGCCTATCTACTCGTATCTATGCAAAGTGAATTCGATTTTAAGAGTCGTTGGTGTTTAATTTTAGATCATTTGTGACTTTATCGCGATGACAATGTGTTAAGGTAGAAGTAAGTATTTTATATTTTTTTATATGATGAAAATAAGATGACTTTTTTTCGAGATACCGCCTTTTAGCTTAGTAGGACAGTATTATGCTCAGCTATTATAGTATGATACTCAGCCAGCACTTATGTTGTAATTCCCCTTATTATAACCATGATAGAAATAAATTTCTATATTTTTAAGCACTTGGCGATTTATCCATCGCAAGGATATAACAAATCCCGGTTCAGAGCTCCTCACGTCCAGATTCATTTTTCTGATTTTTTATACCGCAATGATATAAATTTAATTTTTCCCCTTATTACGTCACAAGTTGCACAAAATACTATAAAAGGTTTGTAGTTTTTGGACAACACAAATCTAACAAGATAAATAAAAATAAAACTACAACAAAGTTGATATAAGATTTGGCTTGGTAAGATACCTAAAAATCTTCCAAAAGCTCTTAATTGGATCAGTTTGTTTCTTTTTACTATCTTGAAATTTTGTATATTTCATACATTGATTTACTATAATGGAAAGAAAACACACAGCAAGAAAATATGTGCTTACTATGAGAAAGTATCAAAAGCTTTTCAGCGTGGATATTACACTAATGATGCTACAAAAACATTTTGCTATTCACAAAGGCTTCAGAAGAAGGGAGAGATGGTAGCACCCAAAATTATTAGCATCTGAAAGAGATTTGAAACTACTCGTGTTTCAAAGCGGGCACAACGGTCTCCCTCGAATATTTTACTAAACAACATGGTTGAATGCAGATTTGTTTTGATGATAATATTCACTTCAGTTTTGGGTTTCGTTTGAAAGGAAGTTTCATTTGAACCACGGTTGCGTAAATTACATTTTGAACTCAAGGGTGGAAAGCAAAAATAATTTAATTTACAGAATTGTGTTTTTTTTTACTAGTGACTCTTGGAGATTAAAATGCAACCCAAGTAGATATGTGAAAAAAAACTGATCAAGTGTGCCCTGAGGGTTTAAATTAAAACACGTTAATTTATTCTACGCAGTGTTTTGAACTAGCAATTTTGCTTGGCACTTCAAATCAAATCAATTAAATCAAAATATTTATTTTGTAAAATAGATACATAAAGTATACTTTCTACAAGTCAAAGTTAATCTTTACAATTAATATCTTTAGAATAAAAAAATAATATGTAATTTAACTTAATTTCATCCATTAAACTCTACCTATCGAAAGTGTCCAAAGGCCAGTTTCTGAATTAAGAAAGTCTCGCTAAGTGGATACATAAGTGACGAATTGGCCAATCACAGCGCTGCATTTGAAAGCTAAGCACTACTTAACTAGAAATTCTCAATTGTGAAATCGGGGGTAATTAAGTTAAACGTCGATTACTTTTTGGATAATTACTTAAAATATAGGTAATATTGTGATTTTTTATAGGTGCGCTTATGATATTTGTAAACGGAATTTAAAGTTTCTTAGTCAACTGGAAGTGCCCTTTAAGTTTTTTTTATGGTGAGCCAAATTGTATGAAATTGATTACGTAAATTGCAATAAGTAAAGGATATATGAATATAATTTGCAATATTCCGCTAAACAAGCTTGTTTAGCGGAATATTGCAAATTATATTCATATATCCTTTACTTAGTGATGGACTTCCGCAGGGTAACGCCTATTTCAATTAATAAATTGCAATATCTTTTCTCCCCGTTGAGTTGGAAGCTTGATTTCATAAAGGCACTGTGGAGCCGTAGACTTCTGCAGGAAGTATAAGTTTTAACTTGATATCTCTCAGGGCCCAATAAAAAGGGTCTTGACAGACGGACAACAAAGTGATACTACAAGAGTTCAGTTTTTTATATTTTGAGGTACAGAACCATAAAAAAGACTCTCTACAGCTTTCCCGATTAATAACGCCTGTTAGCCTCAAATTTATTGAATAAAACATAACTAAAATCAAAATTTCAGCACACAATAACTTAATATCTTTAACTAATCGAATTTTCAAGCTTTTTGACATTCGCGTTCATTAAAATAGACCGAAAAATATAACGATCTATAGTTGAAAAAACGTAAATCACACCAAATTCCAAGAAAATTACGACCATAGCTTTGTGAAAGGGGTCTCAAGTAGGCGTTTCTTTTTCGTGGTTAGTGAAAATGGGAACAAATCGAATATCGACACGGGATGTTTTAATTAAAGGTAACAGTTGGTGGTTTTTTATACTCATATGTACTTTTTATATCTATCCTGCATACGTATCTAACTCATAGAGTAAGGATAGGTCTTGTTTTATCTAGCTATAGATAGATGAGAGAAAATTGCCGAAAGGATAAACACACGGTTGGGTATCTACCAACGATACTTCACAAGAAATTCGATCATAAAGCTCTTGTGAAGCCAAACGAAGAATTGGAACGCGTTATTGTGACCTTCATCACTTATTTTCTGGGCTTCATCTGAAAAGGAATATTCTTGGGAGGGATTTTACTTTTTCTGATATTTTTCCGACCAATTTAGGTGCCAATCATATGATACGCTGGACCTATCCTGCGGCATTTTTGCGTACGTTGGCGAAATTTTGGATTCAAGACACAAACAAATCTTTACTAGCCCAACTCCAAGCGAATTTTATTTTTGTAAGATTTGTATAATGATTATAATTATATTTTTCAAGTTAAATTTAAGTTCAATGACGATCTTTAGGCAAAGGCAGGTGTCACAAGTTACTAAGAACTGAAGGATTTGGCTCTGGGCAGATAGCGATGGAAGATGTTACACCGACAAGAGCAAGGCTTTTAAATAATTGATGACATAATAAGCTGTACCTACAAACATAAATAAAAAAATATCTAAGAAATACTGATAATAAAATTGGTGACCAAAACACTGCCTTTAAAACGAAGGCTTTTGAAAAGGCTGATGTAGTGGAGTTTTATGGCTGCAAATCATCTGAAAATAGTCAACCATGTTATTCTATGGCCAAAGCAATACTAAAATAGGGATAAAAAATAAAAGAGGCAGGGTTGAACGTTTATTGTTTCTTTTTAAAAGAAACTATAATGGTATAAATAAATATAAAATGAAAGTATCCAAAGTGTAAAATTTGTGTTTCTATGATGTGAATATAAACATCCTGTGTAAAAAGATTCAATTATAAAAATGTATACAACTTGGTTTAGAAATAGTAGTCAATGGCGTGCATAGAACTTTTTGCTAGAAAAGTAATGAGAGAAGGTCAAGTTTTACAATAAAAACAAAATTAAAAAAATTAAAAACAAATTTGAAAACAATAAAATTGTATGAAATCATGCCTAC
Organism: Ypsolopha scabrella; assembly: GCA_910592155.1. NCBI lineage: Eukaryota > Metazoa > Arthropoda > Insecta > Lepidoptera > Ypsolophidae > Ypsolopha > Ypsolopha scabrella. Next base: position 5,936,597 of record OU342968.1, on the reverse strand, counting down.
CCTGGCGTCATACAAGTAATTTCGACATGATCATTGTGTACATTTTTAACGGCTCGTCGTAATGTTAGTTTGATTTCCTGAATTCTTGCATCCCCTGAGAATGATGTATTAACCGCAATCAGTCGGTATTAAAATTTTAAAACAAAATTAGTGAAACAAGTACAAGTGAATTTAATTATGATGATACAAATAATGATTTTTCAAAGTGACATTTAAATTTTTTCATATTTTATTATTGTCAAACTTGACCTTCTCATTGCATTTCCAGCAAAAAGTCCTATGCACGCCACTGATAGTAGTGCATGATAAAATACAAAATTTATATCTATTGTCCATTCCTATCTGGAATTAATTATTATAGTCACCCAAAGCCAGGCGCAACTAAAAGTCTCACCATTGCAAAAAAAAAGTTCTGTGAAAAATATTTCTCAACCTATTCGGTATGTACGTGTAATTATTATCATTCCAACTCTGAATTACCTGAAAATATATTTTGGCTAAACATACATGAATGAATGAATGAATGAATATATTTATTTATTTCAAGAATAACTTAAATCTAAATACATCCCACAAAACCAAGTAGGAATTTGGTTTGTCTGTGGGGAGGGAGTCGCACTTCTTTTTCTATAATTAGTCACTTACTAAGTTATAAGTAGGTAGGTACATTAACAATAAATAATAACATTGTTATTTTAATCTATGTTTACATGTTTTGTAGAAGGTAAGTTTTATATAATTTTGCAAATTTATTTTTATGTTGTTCAGATCTTATACGAACAGGCATTTCATTATATAACATTGGAATTTTGCGTTTAAGCAATCTGCCGCCAAAGTAGTTATTCACTTTTACTGTTTCATATTTACCCTGAGCAGTTGCTCTCGTGTTAATCATATGATTTACCTACGTACCTACGGTAGGCTAAGGTTCTGTGAATACAATGAATAAGTAAGTAAATAATATATTCAGTTACTACGGAGAAATAGTTCATAAAATACGCAGCTATTTATCACAGAACCTCTGCGTCAATCTCCTACAAAAATATAACGAATATAAAGTGGAATCGCCCACAGATACTATCAGTGATTTCTCCAAGGAACCCAAACAAATTCCCCTATTGATGTCTCGCTGCGGACTCGAACGAGCGTTTCTTATAGACTTATTATACAAATGGCAGATATTTGGGCAGAACTAACAATATCTTACGGTGAACCTTACGATCTTAGTGGGCTTTGATGCCTTTGGCTACAGTTTGCAATAAAACTCTGGTCTCTGGAGCCGTCCTTCAGTGTTATTTATGGGTACAGAATAAAAGAGTGACAGTCTATCACGTAGGAGTTATTGTATTCAATAAAATAAAATAGTAAAAAAATAAACAATAAACATTGGGAAACATATAAAAGTCGTTTTTATACTATCGATGTTATAAAAAGGACATACTTACTTGCCAATACTGTTTGTGTAGTTTAATGTTTAAAGATTTTGCTCGTTAAAACTTTAAAAAAATCTAAAGAAATTCCCCCTATGCTCCTTTTGCAACGCCGAACACATCGAATCAAATAATTTATTTTAGTGACTCGAAACAGTTTTTACATATACAGACAATTTATTTATTTATTTATTTATTTAAGTAGTATGCACATAAATATGTAGCCACACAAGAGTATATAATGTTGTTTTACATATTACAGTACAGGCTTTTAGATATTAAGCATTGTAAATATGAAACTATATTTTACGGCACAGTTACTCCTCATTTAAAATTTTATGTAATGCAATTTTCTTGCCATGTTGGTTTTTAAGGGTTCCATACCCAGAGGGTTACTAACGGGACCCTACTACTAAGACTCCGTCCGTCCGTCTGTCACCAGGCTGTATCTCATGAACCGTGATAGTTAGACAGTTGAAATTTTCACAGATGATGAATTTCTGTCGCCGCTATAACAACAAATACTAAAACCGGCCAAGTGCGAGTCGGACCCGCGCACTCCCATACAACAGACATGATTTATTTGCCGTTTTATAGATAATGGTACGCAACGCTTCGTGCGCGAGTCCGACTCGCACTTTGCCGATTTTTTAATAAGATGTACGTTAATAAAAAATAATAATAGTGTTGCTATTATCACGCAGAATAATGATTTCGTGTAACTCGCTGAAATAATACGCTCGTCAAATTCAAGCACAATATTACCGCCTAAAAAGCAAACATCAGTAAGATTGATAGATTCACAGCTCCCTATCGCATCATTATTTTAGGCAACAAAGAGCGCTGTATCGAGTACACTCGCGTTGCCAACCTGATAGCGAGACCATACATCATCTCTATTGAATGTTGCTAAGATTGATGAGTGAACGAAAACTCTCGTCATTGTTTTTAATGTGACTGGCAAACAGATTTGAGCTTTGAACTGTATTTGCTACGTCTTGTTTTAGCATTCCAACAACTAATCTTGATCTTTATATCAGTTTTAATTGAACAAGACGAGGATAACGCTAGGGTATGCTGTTAAAATGCACCCCATAGCAGCAAACCATATGACATAATCCTATATAAAAGTTATTCAAATACACTAACCTAACTGTATCCGCATCAGTAAGTTGCCTCATGCATCTAACAGCGTATGTGGCTGAACTAAGCCTACCACAGAGGGCTTCTTTGTGGAATAATGTGGATAGACGTTGTTAGATACGCGGCTTGCGACTGAGGTGAGGCCATTTCATCTTGCTGTACTCTGACAGTCACACCACGTACAATCGTATTGGTACATTTTGAACGCAACGTGGTTTCGACTATAGTTTTCCGCTTGCGATTGTTCTTTACTTCAGTGCTCCAAGGCGTAGCCAAAATGGCACCCGTCGCGGCTGTCTCAACATGAGCTTTACCATGAAACTAAAGAAATGTCCAGAGCTTTTTGGCTCCTATTCTAACGTGAGGAGAAAAACTAGACAAGTGCGAGTCTAACTCGCCCACCGAGGGTTCCGTTAAAGACTATATTTAAAAAAATATAATTAAAAATCTATAATTTTCAGATTTTTCCGCATACTTGTAGTATAAGACGGTATTACTTGCTAAATTTTTTATTTCTAGGTCAACGGAAAATACCATTGATTCCCTTGAGAGTCTCCAAATATACGTTTTTGCAGCATAAACGGCCGTATCTTTTTCTTTTGTTTTTACACAGATTTTAGGGACTGATACCTTGAGTATGTGGTTTTAGTTTCAACTCGACGCCTTCACGCGTTCCCGAGATAAAGGGTTTTGACAGACACACGGACGGCCGAACAGAACAGACAGAACAACAAAGTGATCCTATAAATGCTCCGTATTTTCCTCTTGAAGTACAGAACCCTAAAAACGACGCAAGTAGAAATAAAATGACAGACTTTGGATGATTTTGTTGCAATAATCAAGATAGCCAAATGCAAAAAATATTATGCATGTTTTTCAAACAATTGGAGTAGGTATGTTTGAACAAACAACGTCAGTTGGTTTAATTTATTTATTGTAAATAAAATCTTTTGTGACCCTCTATTTGACTCTGTTTGAATATTTTAAAAACGAATAGAACTTAATTTTTTAACCGTACAAGGAGGGGTTATGACTGATCATCATCAGAACTATTCGGGAGTACAGACGCGCGTGGCGGCAGTCAGTCGACTCTGCTTATTGATTTTCTCTCGAATAACAATTTCGGGATTTAGTTACTAATACCTATTTGTTTGAATGATGTATGGCAATTTAAAAAATAGTGTTTTTATTTCAAATAAACGCCGAGTAAGATATTAAAAACCGGCCAAGTGCGTATCGAGCCACGCGCAATGTAGGGTTCCGTAGTTGCCCGGTACATATAAAACTGGAAAGCCTTGGTATAAGAGACCTTCCGATGCAGTGGTTCCGCTCGTATCTAGAGAATAGGCATCAAAAAGTTAATATTGAGGGAACAATTAGTGAATCTTTGCCTGTAACCTACGGAGTTCCACAGGGCAGCGTCCTGGGCCCAGTATTGTTCTTGATATATATAAATAGTTTGACGGATTTAAATACTATAGATGGCAGGATAGTGTCTTTCGCGGATGATACTGCCCTCATTTTTACTGACTCTAATTGGGATACAGTCTTCAGCAAAGCAAATCGTGGAGTTGCGTTGATTAGAGAGTGGCTCGACAAGAATTTACTAACGCTGAACATAAGCAAAACTAAGTACTTATGCTTTACAAAAACATATCACACAGTCGTAGATGACAGTCAATCTCTGAAAATTCACACTTGTAACAACTTCACTGATTCCTCTGTCTCTCGTTGTCAATGCAATACCATCGAACGTGTGAGAACAGTCCACTACCTAGGGGTTGTTCTTGATGACAGACTCAACTGGCACGAACACATTAAAACTCTTTCTGGGCGGATACGAAAGTTGTCCTTCATTTTCGGGTCCCTTAAGAATATTCTTCACAATAAGCTTAAATTAAGTGTATACTACGCCATGTGCCAAAGCTTACTCTCTTATTGCATTGACTCCTGGGGTGGCGCAGCCAAAACAAAAATTTTGCAGCTAGAAAGAGCTCAGCGAATGGTTATCAAAGTAATGTTGAAAAAACCATTTCGTTACGACACGAACCTTCTACATCGTGAAAGTGGAATACTAAGTGTTCGTAGACTTTTTATTTCCAATATTGTAACAAAATTGACATTTCAAGAGGTCGCTTTTGCAGCCAATCGAGATGAAGGTTACAGGTCAGTTAGACTTGAAGGCAAACTTAAAGTCCCTCGAGTACGCTCTGCATTTGCTAACCGCTTTAAAATTTTCTTAGGTCCATTCGTTTACAATCAAATCATCAAAGAAATACCTTTAGCAGATAAAACTAAACTAAAAAATATTTTAATAAGAAATCTCCGTACTTGGCTTTTATCAAAATCTTATGACTATATTGAAAAACTGATGTGTATCGAATCATAATTTTGAATAATCTTTAAACAAAAACTTCATTTATTACATTTTTACCGACTTTAAAATCCTATATTTGTATGTATTATGTTATATATAAGTATATGTACATATCTATATATGTATATATATATATATATATATATATACATATATTTTCGGCTTACACCACAAAAATAAATTAAATTACTCTACGAACTTTGTGCACTGGGCCTTCTGGCGAAAAATAACTTCATAGTGCTTCCGTGTTACGGAGAACTCTAGTATCGGAGCACTTACATTCGCAATAATATGTGCAACGTACATGTTGGTTATACATAATGTACAATGCTTTTATTGGGTCGGATCCTGCCTATAGTATAAGTCCGAACCGTTGTATATTTTTGTATTCTACTAACCCTAGGTTAGGTCTATTTAAGTTTTTGTATTACTAACTTTTTTCAGTAAATAAATAAATAAATAAATAAATAAATAAATAAATAAATAAATATAAATTGGTCTACTAATACAGACCGCGCCAAACTTCTGGTCCCATACATTTTAGGGGACCAAAAGTTTGGCGCGACCTGTACTCGTAAACCTGTAAAGCCTACTTAGTTGTGATTGTTTTCCTTTTAAATTCATTATATATACTACTTCTGTGAATTTTTTCACATTTCTATAAACAACCGTTTAGCCAGCAGGGGGGGGGATGCACTCTAACTAAAATTTTCACTCTAAATCGAAAAATGGTTTTCATACACCTACAATGTTTTTAAACGGCCTATCTAACGATACCCTACACTATGCGATAGACGAGAAAAAAAATCATCCCCAGTTGACGTGTATGAGAGGTACACAAAATAATTTTTTTTTAGAGTTTTTATTTTACCATTTTGTCGGCGTGATTAATATTTTATCCATGCCAAATTACAGCTTTCTAGTATTAATAGTCTCTGCGCTAAGCCGCGGACAGACGGACAGACGGACATGGCGAAACTATAAGGGTTCCTTGTCGGACTACGGAACCCTAAAAACTCACAGTTTTTTCGAGAGCGCGTGATATTGCGCTATTGTAAAGAATAAAGAAACATCATAAATTCAAAACGTTCTTCTGTGGAGGCTCAAGCTCTCTATGATATTGTACGCAAACTGTATCGCAACAACCGAATCTCGGTGCAAAATGCACATCATAGTATTGTTTTCCTTACTTTTGAATAAAAAGTATGCAAAAATTGCGTAAAGCAATTAGCGAAAAATTATTTGTGGCAATTAAGTTTTCTCATTAAAATTCTATCAATTTATGATTTACCACAGATATAGATCTAAATAGATGACGCAAGTGCATCAAACTCTATTAAAATCAAGCGTGTCACATTTTACAATGAAATTGGTTGACAGCGGTTTGAATCTTAGAAGGACTTAAGACATAATACATAAGAGTCAAAGTTGGAGGAGTCAATATCTGTGAAGGAAGAGCATTGCTCTCCCCTTTGGCGCGCAATTGGGCACGCGTAGTACATACACTCGCGGCATCTATTTGGATCTATATCTGTGTGATTTAGATTTTCATTATATTCGATTAACATACTTAAAAGCGTATTTATCGTTGTAATCGAATGTAATCAAAATGTAAGTCATAACAAGTAATCTATTTTCGCTAATTGCTCTGGAACGCAATTTCTGCATACTTTTTATTCAAAAGTAAGGAAAATAATATTTCATGATGTGCATTTTACACCGAGATTATGTTTTAGCGCTGGTAGCCACGATACCCAAAAAAAACAAATATATCTCGAAATAGTGTCAGAGGTGTTTCCGAAAGTAGAAAGTCAATGGAACAGTCTACATTCGTAAAGTCACTTTTCATCTTATGGTTCGGGTACAAAATACATGCTTTTGGTATTCCCATACCACAGTGTGGAACAAATCTACTAAAGGCCTTACCCATGGTGCACGATAATCTTACTGAATGATTTTGAACTTCATTATGTTGTCAGAAAGTCTACATTAGAGCGCTGCCGGCACGCAAGATCAGTGAATTTTCGAGGTTTTTCTGGATTTTTCGAAAAGTATTTGATCTAGGAGTTTTTCACCTGCTATCGGAAAATAGGTTGTAGAGCTGATGCCGGGCTCGACTGTGGAGGTACCACCATCTTACTCGCAAATTCCCCTGAAGTTATTCAGGAGAGAGTAAGAGAAAAGCTCTCAGGCAAAACCTGGCGGCCCACCATTGCCTGGGACCGATGGATGGCGGTATATCCATCCCTAATTGCCAGGCCTTAAAACAGACTGGTGACGGGCAGTGGCGTCCCTGTGTAAGGGTTTCAGCACCGCGCTCACCAACCCGCCTGCCCAGCGTGTGTGAGTATGGGCATTTCTTCAAGGTGGACCGCCAAGAGTAGTGAAATCCTGGAAAGGCCTATGTCCAGCAGTGGACGAAACAGGCTGATGGATGGATGGATCGGAAAATAAATCATGTTTTCTTGTTAAAGCAGTAATTTCAGACATAAAACTCAAGCCGCATAGACATAAAACGAATTAATAACTCAAATAGACATAATTTTCAAATATAAAATCTATCGATTGAAATATGTCCAATTAGGTAGTCGACCTGCCAACGGAAAGACAAAAGTCTGAAAAAACACGTGTTCAAGTTTTACATCGATCAGATAATTATTAACTCAGCATATTAAAACAAAAACCGTTGAAAGACCAAAGGCAAGCCCTTAAAGCAGAACTCGATACATACGAGGGGTGGCTGATATAAAATCTCCTTTGTTAAAGAAAGTTTAAAAAATGTTACTGGCCACTATATTCTCGTATTCTTTGTTTATTCCTTTTTTAAAAATTATGACACTTATTTGTTTCTACGAGTTCAATTTTTTTTTGGCGCGTCTTCGTTTTTATCAAGTTGCAATAAAATTAAAAATGGATAAAATTGAGTATCACGCTGTGATTAAATTCCTCGGTAAAGAAGGGAATACGCCGACGCAGATCCGAGAGCGCATGTTTAAGCGCATTTCATGTCCTTCCGAATTTGTAATAAAGTTTTGGTCAAAGCAGTTTAAACAAGGCCGTGTGAGCTTAGAAGACGATCCCCGTAGTGGAAGGCCCATTTCTGCAGTTACCGCAGATAATGTGGAAAAAGTGAAGAAACTGATCCTTGCCGATCGGCGAATTAAGCAGTGGGAAATAGCTAGAGATGTTGGCATTAGCAAGGAACGAGTTCATGAAATAATTCATGAACATTTGGGAATGTCCAAGGTGAGCGCACGTTGGGTGCCTAAAATGTTGACCCCGTTTGATAAGCAAAGGCGTGTGGAATGTTGTCAGTCATTTTTAGACTTGGTAAAGGATAAAGAGGAAGAAACTATCTTGCGAATAGTGACCTGTGATGAAACTTGGATTCGTCAGTGGGATCCCGAAAGCAAACAAGAATCGATGCAATGGAAATTTAAAGGGGAAAAACCACCAAGGAAGTTTAAGGTCCGGCTGTCAGCGGGCAAACTAATGGCAACCATTTTTTGGGATGTTGAGGGGATTCTTATGATAGATTACCTGCCAAAAAACACCACGATGAATGCTGAATACTATGCGAACTTACTTGACCAGCTACGCAAAAAAATAAAAGAAGACAGGAGGGGCAAACTTAGCAAAGGCGTTTTGATTTTGCATGATAATGCACCCGCGCACACGGCCTTTAAGGCGCGGTCATCTCTGACAAAAAACGGCTTTACAGAGATCAACCACCCACCCTATAGTCCAGACCTGGCTCCCTCTGACTACTTCTTATTTAAAAATTTAAAGAAAAATTTGAGAGGGCGCAGATTTTCAACAGACGAAGAGATGAAGGACGCTGTGAATGACTATTTTGACGAACAAAATAATAATTATTATTTTAATGGTATGCTGTCACTTATTGACAAATGTCGTAAGTGCATTTCAGTTGCAGGGGACTATATTGAAAAATAAAAAATAAATTATTAATCCATGTATTTTCTTTCATAGTCAGGTAGATTACTTTTCAGCCACCCCTCGTACGTTATAGCTTTGAAATATAAATGAAGGTTTTCGTATTTAATATCTTTGAAATATTATTAGGGTTCTGTACCTCAAAAGGAAAAAACCGAGCCCTTGTAGGATCATTTTGTTGTTCGTCTGTCTGTCTGTCCGTCTGTCCGTCCGTCCGTCTGTCTCTCTGTCAATACCCATTATCTTGGGAACGCGTGGAGGTATCGAGTTGAAATTAAAACCATATACTCAATACATATACAGTCCCTTTAAGCTGTAAAAAAATCAAACTTTAAAATTAACGTAAGAAAAATACGGCCGTTTATACCGCAAACAAACGTATATTTCGACACTTTCAAAGTAATAAAAATTTATAGGGTATTTTCCGTTGACCTAGAACTATGAAATTTGGAAAAAAATCACGTTTGTTGCACAGGAACCCTCTTAAATATTTATTTTATTCTGTACTTTGATATTTGTTGTTATAGCGGCAACAGAAATACATCATCTGTGAAAATTTCAACTGTCTAACAATCACGGTTCATGAGATACCTGGTGACAGACGGACAGACAGACGGGCGAGTCTTAGTAATAGGACCCCGTTGGTTACCCTTTGGTTACGGAACCCTAAAAATTAATGGCATGATACTTTTACATAATTCGCAAATTTTTCACTTTGTTTTTTACAGATATGTACTTATATTATAACAAGCCCTACTAGACGTACAGTTAGTCTAGAGTAATCCCGACTACAAACATAATATAATTTCGTAGTCCCAAATAAATTTATTTCGTGACTACAAAGTGAAAATAGATGCCTATAAATTCCACGGAGGCTAAGAGTAAGATGCTGGGTAGATATTTACAAACAAACTGACGAGGCAATCACAGCTGAAGTTTTGGGTCACTTAGAATCGTGCTGATGAATAATTAAGGGAGCATAATATCTCCACCAAAATGGCGACAACTTCCTCGGGGAGATCTTTGTTTGTCGGGTGGAAGTGTCTTCGTTTCACTAATGAATAGGGCTTTGAGTTTATCCCTATGCCTACTTCCTTCTAACAAATCTAAAACGTTGGCTGTAAATTATGTTATGACGCTCTAGGAGATAAAAAAACCTCGTTAAGGGTCCGTTTAATGCCAACTACACTACTTCAAATGACCATTTCATATTATACTGGTAATAAGTATGTCTAGCAAAAAGCAATAAGTTAGTCACTCGATAAAAAAATACGAACCTACTTCCTTCTAATAAATCTAAAACGTTGGCTGTAAATTATGTATGAGACATGTATGTAGATATGTGTCTGCAGGCACGGTCAAAGTGAAATAATAATATGTAAAATATTTGCGCGTGAAACGACCAGCGAAGCAGATTCCCCGTACGAAAGCCAGCAGGCGACTGAGCCGCGCGCCCCGCGCAGGGCCCCGCTGGCTGGGCCACGGAAAAACGTGGTTTTCATGAAAGAAAAACTGAAACTAATCGATTTCAAACGAATATTCTTAAGGATTTTTAAATTGCTCGTATGTATTATATATTTTAACGTAGGCCCTTTTGAATTTGAAAAGTTTAAACACATTATTCGTTTTATTTACGCATTTGTTATTATTTATTTACTTAATGTAGATAAAAGGTTTTTTGTTTGGTTAGTTATGGGGAGCATCAGTCAATTAATGGCATATATTTATTTCGAAATTTTGTGACAGTCAAAATAAAAGTTTAAAACGATTAAAAAACTTCTTCGAACGCAGCTTAGATGATAGAGCACCATTAAATAAGTAAAATTTCTCTGTTGAGAAACTCTTTTGTCTTGTCACCGCTTGAGTGCAATGTTTTAAACGAGAAGGGAATGTCATAGAGTTCAGAGGTGCAATTGTGCAAGCCAATGGTATTCAAATTGATTGTCATATGGCTATTCGTTTAAAAAAAAATAGCCCGTTTGATAGGTAAAATCGTACATTTTTGGCTGTCAAATGAATACAATTGTCTTAGTTTGTTGTTGACAACCAAAAACGTACGATTTCATTTGTCAAACGGGCTTATTTGCTTAGCCGAAAAGCTTAGCCAAATAGAATGATAATCGAATTTGAATACCATTGGCTTACACAATTGCACCTCTGTTCTGAGTTCTGACTGATGTAAAATGTGGCGCCTGCACAGAATAAACACAGTCAAGTTAACCAAGCTCTTCTCTCAAATGGAAATGTTGGAGAGCTACGTAATGACGTCACCACGCAAGATGCCCAGTAAAATTGACCATGCTATACATAAAATGAAACCACAAACTGTGTTCATGAATTTACAATTTAAAATTACATCATTGATTCAGCATTGGATATTTATGTATATATTACTATTAAAGGAAAAGTGAAACTGGTATAAGTGAAAAGGGTATAAGTGAAACGGGTATAAGTAAATGTTTCTTCGAGAAAGTTGTTCAACGTGATAAGTACACCATATGGTTTAAATAATAGTTACCAATCTATTTAATTCCCATATGCATACATTTATGGAATAAATTACCAACTAACACTGCGCCCTTATGAAGCAAGGGTCAAGAGTGTGCTCGAGTATTTATTTTTTTGTTAAGGGGCCGTTCAAGTATTACGTAAGCACTATGAGGGAGGGGGGTCTTTGTTTTGCTTATTTTCGATGACATGGGGGGTAGGGGAGTCTAGATGATGATTACGTCATCGGTATATTTTTGCCCCTTACTCTATGTTGAATACTGTATCAGTAAAATCTAATCTCTATCCTAAATCTAGTTTCTTATTTTTAAAATTATAATTATAACATTATAATATAAAAAAATATATATTTATAATTGAAAAATGTTTACGTAAGCATGGGGGGAGGGGGTAAGAGCTTTGCTTACTTTTGCTGACAAGGGGGATGGGGGGGTAAATAATTGTAATAAATCTGCTTACGTAATACTTGAACGGCCCCTAAGGTGCAGTATTCGCAGGTCCTTCGCATAACATATCTGAACAAGTGCTTGTCCGAGTAGTGCGGTAGATCAAAAAGAAATTAGATAAAGATGTTTTTAATGAATAAAATTTAATATAAATTTACACAAGGTAGTTTCGAATAAAAAAAAACAGCCCTTACTTTGCCTTTTTTTTTCGATGCACTGAACTTTTCTATAGTTATTACGTTTTGGTCAAGAATGTTGAATTGAAAAAGCCTTCTTTATCACATGTATTTTTTTCAGAACCCTACCTATTGTAATTTGGAAATAACACTGCTTAAAAACTCCTTTCTTACTACCTAAGTCATCTTAATGTTTCGGAATTTCATCTAAGCAAGTTAAGTCAGTACCAAACACAAAGCTTTTTCGAGATGAAAAAGTATTTCCAACATACCAATGACTGTGCAAATTCTTCTACCGTGTATCCATCCAACACGAATTTCATTTTCAGGATTTCCACTTAGGTGTCGATTAGTATGGAATTACCGCAACATTTAGACACATGGGTGAACTCTTCTGTACATGTAGTAGGAGTTTTAATTGAGTAGCAAGGCTTCTAAATTCGCGGTGAGTTTGTATGAGTAATGGTGATGCCAGCATACTATCTTGTTTTGCCAACTCACTGCCGCTTGTTAGTTTAATGGACCAAGAATGTTTTCAGAATTTTGTGGGATAAAGTGGATAAAAGTAGGTAGATTTAAGAATTAGCCTCTTCTCTGTACATACAAAATGCAACGTCTGTCTACATATATATAAGGTGACTTTATTTTATACAGCCAAATTCATACTGAAGACTTGGTAAGTACTCAGTAACAAGGTTCGATAACCGGTTTTGTGGAATTCATAAATTATTTTTTCGTGTTCCCTACAAACGCAAGCCCAGCCCCGAGTCAATTACTATGGGAGGTCAACATTTTATTTTGTGAAATTAGCAAAAAGTGCTATCGGTCTGTGTTACTGATCACTTACCAAGCCTCCAGTATGAATTTGGCTGCATAAATTAAAGTCACCTTTAACTCAGCAAGTGGTCAGGACCAATAAGGTTCAATTACCCCTTTTGTGAAATACGCAAAATACAATTTAGACTTCCTATACTAACGAAGTCGAGAAGGACAAACATTTTTTTTCGTGTCTTGCAAACAGGTTAATTGAACCTTAGACCTGATCACTTACCAAGTCTCTAGTATGAATTTGGCTTTATAAACGAAAGTCGCCTTATATATGACAATTAACGTATTTGTAATAGAGTTGATGCTTGTGATTGTTGGCACTTGGTGAAACTTTTGATACATTTTTGATTAAAAAATAATAGTGCTATATTATAATGCTATAACAGCGAAACCGGTAAGTAGGTTGACCAATACAAGTGTTTTTTAATCAAAAATGTATTTTTGTAATACGTTTAGTGTATTTTATTATATATTTATTTGACATCTTTATTGTATGCTAGGTGTAAATGGATGGGAATTATAACATAAAACCACTGAACCTACCTATATATTGATCACACTGACAAAACTTTCCCAAAGAAATCGCGCAAATGAAAAATAAAATTGGACCTGCCTGCTTTAAAATCAGGGTGGTGTCATAAATAGAAAATAAATAATAATCAATAATATTCTACTCTATGACGTCACAACACACTAAAAATAAAAATAAACACAAAACTGAAAACAAACACAAAACTGTAAACCTCGAGAAATCTACATATGAACGAAATATCGCACTAAAAAAAACTATAAAATTATAAGTTGTAAAATATAAATGAGATTAATACCAGAATTTCCCAATTATGACCCCCAGAACGCGCTTCAACACATATTCAGATTAGAGACTGCGGCAGTATTCAATGTACTTAGCTGCTAACAGCTAAAGTGCAGTGTGTAATCAGCCTTAGTGTGCTAAATATAAACATTTTAGTAAAGGCGCAACCACGTAGCCTTATTATTTTTTTTATATCCTTGGGAAAGCAAATAGGTAAATTTGCAGCTTGTGTTGAGAACTGGATAGCTCATTTGGTAGAGCAATCGCCGGGTTCAAATCCTAGTTCAGAACTCCTCACGACCAGATTAACTTGTCTGATTTTCTATAACGCAATTATATAATGGTAATTTTTTCATTTTCATATAATCATATAAATTACGTAAGCATCGACAAATTTGACAGATAAACCGATAAACTCTAAACGAAAACTCTTATTGCTACGGAATAAGACCTACATTTTTGTTTATCGAAGCGATGTTTAGTAGTAGATAGACAGATAAGAAATCATTGTTCTAATGTAAGTACCAAGTTTGCAATTTTTAAAATGCGATATTCATTGGTATGGGGAACATCTTAGGCTATGATTTATCGTCATTACATTATAACTAATGGGGGCTGAGCAGAGACTATATATTAAATTATTCGTACATCACATACATCTAATAGTACTTTCCAAACTTATAACTATATATTATCAACTTTGACACTGCTTGGTCCAACATGATTGTAAGACATACCCAAGAGATTTCTTTTACCACTATCACATACGGTTCAAGGATGAAAAACTACAAAATCAAAAAAAATAACCGTTTTACAGGAAGAATCTACATTCAAAAAAATCATATCATGGTCATAATATTAAACAGCACCACAAGCAGCCACTGCGGATTTTTTAAAAATAAAAACCATATTTTATAACATGTACATTCCACACAAGAACAAAACGTAACTTTATCCACATTGACGTAAAACTGCAGGGGATAAAAAGAAATAAGTTCGGTATGAACGAGACTTTAAGCTACTGCAGTGTTTCTCAATCTTTTTCTTACTACGTTGCCTTTTCTGTCATATTTCATGGCTCCTTATGAATAAAAAAACAAAGATAAATATGTAAATTATAACTTATTTATTTTAGAACAAATTAAGACATATCATTGCAGCAGAGAAACGCCGAAGAAAATTAAATAATTTTTTGTCTTAGTTTAAAACGTATGAGGTGTCAAAAGTAAAGAAAGTATACACTTATTATTGGTTGATTATCAAGTTGTAATCTGTATCAATCAAAAAGTCAAACAAAAAAGGGGTCTTATTTCAGTTAAGTTGATCTCCAAAATTATGTTAAGAATACTCAAGCGATGGTGTCACGACGCACAGTTTTGAAACGCCTGGTGTAACGCAATCTTATAAAGAAGGTGGGGTGTCAGGATGGTCTCCCAGTCGGCCATATGTGGATTAACGCCAAACACCCCGGTGGTATTACCCGGCCAGTTTACGATTATGACGATGCACTTACAACTTGCACTGCTGCTCTCTCCTGTTCAATCCAACCAATATATTTCTGTATGGCAGTGAAATTCAAGCTCTATAGCCAGTAGCTACAGTTTAGTTTGGGTTGTGATAAAACAGTGTTTTATAGAGTCGGTACGCCACGCCAGCCTACTCGCTTTAACGACTTTAGTTTGATAGTTCGTCTTGCAATCGCTTAGGCACATTTATTGGAAAGTTGATGAATTTGTCTTGCCAATTTTCCCCACCTCATTTTAATGTATTCGTAGTTGATATTTATGAATATTTAAATGTGAGATATTTTCTACCTAATAATTTTTTCCAGATTTTTACATAAGTAAAATATTTTGAGTGACTTGTTGAAATAAAAAATATATTTATTTCAACTGAAACACAGACTCATATAGGCAGAAACATAAAAAGTTTAATTAGATAAACACATAGCACAAAACATAGGTACAATAACTATCCACCACCTCTGGCTACATGTCTGTCGCAACAATGGCGGATAAACGGACAATCAAACCTGCCTGCAATCATCGCCAGGACGGTGTTGGGGCTACTCTGGGGGCAACCTGTGTATCAGAGACGCGCATCGCCTACGCATGGTCGTGTGGAAGCAGTCGATGTGAGCCCAGGCAAACATGCCTGAGGCGCTGCAGTAGCGGGGCAGCCTCAACACCACCCTGAGCGCGTTATTGTACTGGACACGGATAGCCCCGTACGACCTTTGAGTGTAGCTAGCCCACAGACTGCACGTGTATAGCGATGTGCAGAAAGCCTTAAACAGGGTAAGTTTTACCTCAATAGAACAACGCGCAAACCTGCGAGCCAACATATTTGCTCTAATTGACAAAGCCCTCCTCTCTCTCTCTATGTCAGCATTGTCCTTCAGGTCGGTTGTGATAAGAGTTCCAAGGTACTTAAATTGTTCGACCCTGACCAAGGAAACACCGTATAGCCGAATAGGTGGCATGCTTTGAGGGCGTTTTGTACCGGCTTCAAACACAAGGTACTGACTCTTAACTACATTATTAAGGTCGTGGCTTAAGGCGTTCTCCTCATATATCACTAGCAGCGTTCTGAGACCACAGACAGATGCGCTCAGCAACACCATATCGTATGCATAACTCAAATTATTGACGCACACTCCACCTATATGACAACCACCATGCCGGCTGCTGAGCGCGACGATCAGCGCGTAAACATAAAATAGGTTGAAAAGTGCTGGCGAAGTGACCCCCCCTGCCTTACCCCGCACCCCATTCGATAAGGCTCGGACAATGTGCCCGCCCATCTGACATTATTGATCTGGTACTTGTACAAAAACTGAAAAACGTGGATATGTTCACGTGGTAAGTTTTTTGTTTTAAGTTTTTTTCCACAGGATGTCATAGCATACCAGATCAAATGCCTGCCTTCGGCAGATCAAGGAAACAACGCAAACACGAGTCTTACGATCAGTGTAATATCTCGCAGTATGCTTAATACACAGTACAGTGTTGCACTCTCAGTGGACAGATAAGGTCAAAACCCAAACTGATTATCATGCAGCACCAGACATGTCTAACTGTGTATTAAGCATGGCGTCAAAAACTTATGCCATAATCGTCACAAGTGAGATAGGTCTTTAGTTGTTTTTATCACCAACATCTCCTGTTTTATTTTAACCACAGGTACCAATATCTTTCCCAGAAGATCAGAGGGAAAGTAAAAAGGGCTCACGCATAGCATTGAACAATTGAACATTGCTAGAACTCTCGTTATATGTGGACCGGCGTTTTGGAGGTGCTTAATGCTGAGGCTATCAAGGCCAGGAGATTTGCCTCTAGATATTAATTTTAAAGCCTTATCTACATTCTTAGCAATAAAACACGTCCCCATCTTCTAACGGGCATCTCAGCAGTGAGTCCCATCCGCGCCAGCTTCAAGGGGGACTGGACAAGAAAATTATCTCTAAAGATGTCTGCAATGCTCTTAGAGTCACTCACTCCATCGACACTCACCGGTCGAATGGTTTAACTTTTAGCTATTTGAGATGTAAGAAACTAACGAACATAATTTTTACAACTAAGTACTTACATATTTTGACAATATTTTTAACCTGATACTTTATTTATTACTAGCTTTTGCCCGCGGCTCCGCCCGCGCCGAAGAGATTTTTGTGGAAATGAGGAAAACAAAATAATATGATTTTTTGAACGACTATGTGCAACGGTCACCATGTTTTACCAAAGCGCTAATAAACACCAATCAAATAAGCCCAAACTCGAAGGGTCTGCTGTTTTCATTGAGGAGATCCCGTAACCCATCTTCTAGTCCCATCATAAGACCCTGGTCACCATGTTTTACCAAATTGCTAATAAATACCAATCAAATACGTCCAAACTCGAACTCTGTATCCGTTGAGGAGATCCCGTATCATAACTTCTAATTACTATCAGTATAAAAGTAAATTCCAAAAATCTTTAAATGACGATAACGTTTTTTTAACGAGATCCAATTTTAATGAAATAAAGCCTATACCTACTCTATTCCAAATTAAGCTCTGTACAGCTGTGAAAACTACATGAAAATCCGTTCAGTAGTTTTAGAGATGTGCGTGAACAAACAGACAGACAGCTTTAACCGATAAGGCCGCCAATTGTAAACTGCTGTGTATTGTTTTGCACTGTTAGTTTTCTTTTTAAATGGTGCACAATAAAGAGTATTTGTCTTGTCTTGTCATAAAGAAAAGAATTCTAAAAATCGTTGATTTGTGTTCTATTACTCTTCTTTAGTCACCCCCTTTCTATTTCTATTACTTTTCTTCAATGTACAGACACATGATTTGTACTGTTTTATTATAAGTATTGATATTGATTGATGATTGATTAGAACACATTTTAAAATATTTTAAATTAACTTAAATGAAAACTAAATAAACCTTAACTGATGTAACTTAAAAACCAGTCAAGTGCGAGTAAGACTTGCGCTCTGAACCCTAAAAATTTACCTAAAATATAAATCACATCAAAAACATTTCATGTAAACAAGGTCGCCAAGACTCAGAAGCTCATAACGCTTTCACAGTTAAAAACTTACCAGATCTCATGTAGAGCCAAGCCTTTAACTCTACAAGGCCTAACTCTACAAGGCCATGGGAATAATATTTTTTTTTATAATACAGAACCGGACCCCTGTTTTGAGGGTGAAAGTTACAGATTTCTTAATTAATTTCTTGTTTGTGTGCTAATCCTAGCCTGCATACCGGAAATACCCTAAAGGTTTTGACGATCATTAGTGAGTGATGAGTGAATGTGTGAGTGACGAAATCGACGTATTTAGGTATAAAACTCAAAGTATAAAAGGTAGGCAAATTAAACTTATCGTGTTTAAGGAGACTGCTTATTACATCTTATCTTGAGAATTTTGTATCTCTAGTATTATCCAGACCGAAGCTATGAGGGTTCGAAAATATGACGAAACACACGTAGTGCCTCGCATCCTTTGGCTCGTCTTACCGTGCAACCAGATAACAAATTAAAAAGTAATAAAATCTATTTACAAGTAAAATACAGGATCTAAAACGCTGCCCGGGGATAGAATGCCTGGAAAGTACTATTTTCTACTTCGTTTATTTCAGACTAGTGGACGCCCCGAAGCGTTGTTGGTTGGGTGGCTCTTGTTTCTCTCTGTATCTTCTTAGCGGTGTTTGTATTATATACAAGAAACTAGGCCCAGTCGTTTGATCTAAATAGGCGTTGATAGATCACTCAGTCAGTGTCCGACAAGGTATTCCTATGTCATACCTAAATACATTAAGGGTTTTATCATAACGGAGAGAAAGAGAGTTTATATTTAAGGATGTATAAAACCTCACCTCGGTTCGCATGATCTTGTTTTATACCCACAAATCACTCTGAAATTAATATATGATAAAGTTGAGGACTAATGCTATGTCCATGCTGTTGTGAAAACTTGACACCATAAAAAAATGTCGATAAAAAAAATTACAAAGTTACCTCCAAACCGTACAATAAACCGATAGCATTCAATGAATACTTGAAATAAGATCTGAAGCTTTGCATAATATAACTGATATTAGTAGAAAGCAGCTGCAGACTGTTCCATAAAAATGAAAAAACCATCAGTGTAGCCGTGATTTCAAAATAACTGATGTTCTTGCGTGCGCGGCATCTGATTAGAGTAGGATAGACAGTTAAAAAGCAGAAGCGTTAGAGTAGGACTGCGAATTGAGGTATTATGGGCCCTTAATCCAGGTACTTGAAAATCATAACAGATGAAGATCCATTATTATTATTACTATTGCAATACAATAACCGGACAACATGATCTGCAATTTTTTCCCCGATAGTTACGTCTCAACTTTTCAAAATGATTTAATAAACAAGAAATTTATATAGAACTGTGTATATTATGTACTAACACAAGGAATATCTAGCTATACACGAATTGCAAAATTAAAAGATACCATAACACAATCATGCATAGACCACATTTTCGCCCGAGCCAACAAACGAGATCTTCACTCGGCTGTTGTCAACACGGTAATAGCTGATCATTGCCTAACTGCGATATCACTGGTCGGCAACGATCTCACGCGGGGCGATTCTAGAATAATCAAAACGTTTAACAAGAAAAAGTTGCACCAAGAACTTAATACGATTAACTGGGCTTATACTGATAGTCTGAGTAATCCTAACGAAATCTTGAAATTTATCGTAGATAAATTTAACAATTGTTACGATACAGCTCAAAAAATCTTATCTCAAAAAGACCTAAAACCGCCCTGGTATTTTGGCACGGTTCAAAAATACACACAACTTAGGGACGAAGCGTTCACTGCATGGAAAAAAGATCCTACTAATGCAGTGTTACGACTGGAATATAATAGACTGCGCAATAAAGCTAACAAGGAAGTAAATAAAAGTAAAAACAACCTTATCAAATCTGAAATTGAAAACTGTAAGGGAGATATAAAAAAGCTATGGAATATTATAAATAAACTGACAGGTAAAATCGCTAATAACATTGAAGACACTATATATAAGTACATAACTGACACCCCAATAAAAACCATAGTTAATAAATTTGCTGATGAATTTAAAAACGCCGTAGCCACAATAAAGAATCATTGTAATAAAATAATATTAGACCCAAAAACTTACCTGGCCGCGTCAAACAAAAGCATGAGACTTAAAATGGCCACTGAAGAAGACATTGAACGACTTATACATAAATTAGATGACAATAAATCCCCCGGTGCTGATAAAATAAGAGCCAAGGACATAAAATACGCGTGTAACGTTATTGCTCCAGCTATTAAAAATTTAATAAACTCAAGCATACGTACAGGTCAATACCCAGACTTCTTAAAATTAGGAATAATAAGACCAATTTATAAAAAAAGCGATCATCGATCTTACTCTAACTATAGACCAATTACCATCCTTTCATGTATAGATAAAATCTTTGAAAAATTCTTAGGAGATCAAATACAAAATTACCTACAGAAAAATAATATCATATCAAATAAACAATACGGGTTTCAGCGTGACAAAAGCACTTCCCAACTACTAGCACACTTTGCAGACGAAATTTACAACCACCTAGATGAAAAGAAACATGTTCTAATAGTTTTCATAGACTATAGCAAAGCTTTCGATACATTGTGTCACGCTTCCATCGATCTCAAAAATTATCTATGCGGCTTAAGAGGTCCAATCCAAAACTTATTACAAAACTACCATAAAAACCGAAAGTCGTTGGTTAAAATTGACAACGTAGAAAGTACGCAATTTTTAATAACTGAAGGCACTGCTCAAGGATCTGTTATCGGCCCAATTGAGTATTTGATATACGTCAACGACATGCCTAACGTTGCTAAAAGATGTTCTATGTACCAATTTGCCGATGACACAGCAATCATTGCTGCTCACAACGATTTGGTGGAGGCCCAGAAAATGCTTCAAGATGATTTCAATAACATTTGCGACTGGTCACATGACGCGGGACTGGTACTCAATACTGACAAGACCAAATTACTCCATGTCCGTTCAAGCCACATCAAAAGTCCCCACACTCCAACTATAATCGCACACACCCACGACTGCATGCACATCCGCTATAGTAGTTGTTGCTGTGCGTCACTAGAGCTGGTCAGGCACATTAAATATGTCGGTCTTATGGTTGACGATAGATTTTCTTGGTCCAAACATATAGATTATATATGTGCTAAATTAAGAGCACTGCTTCTCAAATTTAAAATTCTAAAATATAGATTGCCTACCCACATTTTAGTAACCCTGTACAAGACTATGGTTGAATCAATTGTAACCTACGGGTTGAGCACATATGGAAGAGCATCCCCATACCTACTTAATGAAATTCATAAGCTTCAACAACGCATACTGAAAACCATAGCCCCGCTAAACATTAAGTTAGAATGCAAAAGTAACCCACTTAAACTTTTTAATTATTGTAAAACTATGCCACTATCTACCCAATTCGATTATTATTTCCTTAAAGAATATAATAAAAT
The DNA here is from genome assembly GCA_910592155.1 of Ypsolopha scabrella. NCBI lineage: Eukaryota > Metazoa > Arthropoda > Insecta > Lepidoptera > Ypsolophidae > Ypsolopha > Ypsolopha scabrella. The sequence goes on along the minus strand of OU342968.1, from coordinate 5,914,871 downwards.
TCGTGATACCTTATTACTTAAAAAAGTAGATCACAAAATAAGCACACGCAAAAATACGCAGAATAAATATTATGTACCAAATTTTAATAATAGAAACGGAAAAAGAACAGCATGCTACCTTATCCCAAATATACTAAACGAACTGCCTTATGATATAAGAACACGCTTTAAAGAACAAAATATAAAGAAAAAACTAAAAGCCTTTTACTCATCAACATACTAAATGTACAAAGTAGAATTGCCCCACTGATATCTTTTTGTCAAGACTGGAAACAACAACACGCGCAAGAGTGCAATGCTACCTACATATATTTTACTCTCTCTAATAAAACGCGCGCGCGCTGGTTGTCGCCAGTCTCTCTAACACTTAGCATGTAGTACCATTTTTACCTTTTATCTATACCTTTTATTTATACTGATGTAAAATGCCAGACAGACACAAATAAACCTTCTAGGTTTAGTGTCACTACTTGTTAATTAGAATGTAAGATTTTTATGCAAATAAATAAATAAATAAATAAATAAAATAAATGTATATTCAATTCACCTTTTTGCTACAATCCGTAACTCATATTGAATTTACCGTAACACCATTCCGCTCGGGTCAATTTTCGAAGGACGATCCTTTTAAAATGGAAATGAGTGTTTTGGTAAAAGAAATAGAAGGTTTATAGTAAAAATCTCGTGTAAATGTTATGTTCTCTGACGCTACTTTAGTAAAATATCTTGGTGTCGTCATTGAAAGCGTGGCTGTAACATGCGTAAGCTAATCCATGTATTCAAAAACTTAAGGCACCTTGGCGACTCTGCTGTACTATTGGTCAGTCTATACTAAAATAACATACGGTTTGCCTGCTTGGGGTGCCACGCCCAAATCCAAGATTCCGTAACTTGAAAGAGCACAGAGGGACGTTTTTAAAGTAGGCAACCAATTACATTCAGTGTTTGATGTTCGCGGACGATCTCAAACTACATTTGAGCGTAGGTGATCGAAACGACTCTGAGGCGCTACAGAGAGACATCGACAGTGTTGTGCAGTGGGGTGAATGCAATCATTTGGAGTTTAACAGCTCCAAATGCAAAACTATGACATTCACCAGGTCCCTCACACCGCCAGACCGAGACTACACCATAGCCGGAGCTCCGCTTGCACGAGTTTCGGCGATACGTGACTTAGGACTGACACTGGACAGTAGACTGACATTCAACGACCATATTAGTGACACCTGTAAAAGGGCCTTTAAGGCGTTAGGATTTGTCATGCGGCAGTCTACTAGATTTACAAATATTCGACCAATACTGACGCTTTATGATGCTTTTGTTAGGAACAAATTAGAGTTTAACGCAATCGTCTGGGACCCACATGAGGCTAAATACAAGCTCATGGTGGAGAAGGTCCAACGTAAATTCGCACGATACTTGTATAAGAGAATGTATGGGTATTATCCGTACTTATTTCCGTCTATGTTCGTAACGGGAATGGTAGGGATAGACACCTTAGAGATGAGACGCAAGCTGGCACTACTAGTGCACTATTATCTGCTGTTACACAACAAAGTGGACAACCCAACTGCCCTCGAGGGTTGCGCGCTGGCGGTGCCGGACAGGTACACGATGCTACGGTCATGCCGTCTTCTCGCGACGGGTTTAGTTCGCACAGAGCATGCTCGGTTTGCACCCACTCACAATGCGTGCACTCTTATAAATAAGTTGGTCGATCAGTATCCTGACCTAGATATATTTAATGTGTCTCTGTCCAAATTTGTATCATATATTCGTAGTTTTTATTAAGCAATCTTTTTTATATTTTTGCATTTATTGTATATATGGTTAATATATGCTACTTAACTTAGCTTACGATTTAGTTTAAGAACTGTTAGTAGGTTAAGAAACTGAAAATAAATAAATAAATAATAAATAAATAATTACAAACTTTATAAATATTCGACTTAATACCAATATGCTGAAAATTCGGTCCTAACGGGGAGGCAGCTCTTCATTGGAGATACCATCATAAACCTACACGAAAATCCGATTGAGCTACCTGGTAAATATAATTTGGAACGCGACAAGTTTTTTTTACAAGCGAAAGTGCTTTGACCTCTTTGAGTACAGTAGGAATTTAAAAAATGTCGGAATCGGGTTAAGAGCTTATCTTCAAATGCCATTCATTGGAAGATAAGCTCTTAAGCCGATTCAGACATAAAAAAATCCTACTATATTGGTTGACCAAATGTGGGCCCGTTTTTAGATGTCATAAGCCGTTAAACCGCGTGAATTCAATTAATATGTTCCTGTATCAAACAAATGCGGGCAACTACGGAACCCTACATTGCGCGTGGCCCAACACGAACTTGGCCGTTTTTTTTGGAAATAAATCTGTTTTCTTTGTGCTTTCTTTCTATAAATTAGGTGGCTAAATTGATACAGATGACTCAGCGAGTAATCAGAAATAATCCCGTTTTGGGCGTCTTAATCTCAAATATCAATTTGGCTCAATAAAAGTGGCTTTGTTTATCTACGGTCGACTGTATTTGTAAGTAGCTTGGTAACGTGCTCGTAGCTCTACGATCCAATTTTTCCACTAGGTAAACCATCCCCGCTGAAAATTCCGGTCAGTGAGTTTTCAGTCCACTCGATGAAGGAGCTCTGCGTACAAAATTGATGGATATTTTCAATTTGAGTTTCAATGAGCCGAATTTTAAGGTTTGCGGAGGAGGAATATTTTAATTAATTTGTCATCATTCAGCTGTAAGAATATTATTAGGGTTCTGTCAAGACGAGAAAATTCTATTACCGATGCCTATGTTGATTTTAATAAAACGTTGATTATAATTTCCGCACAAAGCCTAAAGAGATATAATATTTGATGTTTGCGACACTTGCTAGAACTTATGAATTATAATACGTTCTGGTACGTGACAAATTTAAAAAACTTGTGGAGTCACTTTTTCAGTATTTTCAAGGAATTTAAAATGTTAAAATAGAATAATAATTATTAATATAAATAATAATTAATTTACTAACTTTAATGTATTAATATTACATAGACGTGTACATGAGATTTAATCAGAAAGATAAGATACTTTTTATCAATTCATAACTCAAAAAGCTTTTAAAGGTTACTTCATGCACAATAGAGGGGTTTGAATTCTGTTGACGACAATCAGGCAGATACCAAAGCTTTGATCAAAGTCTTCCAATTATTGAGATGTTTGTACCGAAACTCACCCTGCTTTCGCTGTTTGACGTGAGTAGGGCAGTCAAATTTGATTTTACTGTATCCAAAACAGGGTTTTTTGAAAAACTAAACTTTAGTTCTGTACTAGTCTTGAGGTATTAATGACAATTGAAAAAAATTGATTTGTGTGTTGGAAAATGTAAATTGTATGTAAATGTATGAAAGTATGATGAAAACCAGCGAACACTTCAATATTTTGTCTTAGCGTCCTTATGAGATTTTTTTTTTCATGAACCCAAAATATCAAAATCGGATAAGCGCTGACCATGTACTGTGTTAATGAGCTAACAATTTAATTGTTTTATTTGTTTAATAACATAAACTTGTTTAGTAATCCCGTGTTTACACTCAACAAATGTTCGGTTCACTGGTGCGTGAAATTCCTGTTTTACATGCAAGCCACTGTTCGATGCGTCGCTGTAAACCAATCGATACGCACCCATTATCTAGAAAATTTAATTAAACTTATTTGTAACCTTTTAAAATTTTCTTATTAAAAACATGTTATATAAATATTTAAGTTAAAAGAAGTAATGTTTATATTTGCGTGAAGGTACTATCCATCAGCCTGTTTCGTCCACTGCTGGACATAGGCCTTTTCAGGATTTCGCCACTCTTGGTGGTCCTCCTGGAAGAAATGCCCATACTCACACACGCTGGGCAGGCGGGTCGGTGAGCACGGTGCCGAAACCCTTCCACCAGTGACGCCGCTGCCCGTCACGAATCTATTTTATATAATGCCCGGCAACTGGGAATGGATATACCGCCATCCATCGGTCCCAGGCAATGGTGTGCCGCCTGGTTTTGCCTGAGAGTTGTTCTCTTATTCTCCCCCGAATAACTTCGGGAGGATTTGCGAGTAAAATGGTGGTACCTCCACAGTCGAGCCCGACATCAGCTCTACCACCTACATAATCAATTTAATCTTAATATATTCCCCATCTTCTATTTTGTACTATCGTTTTTTTCCTGTTCTATAGTGGTTAAAGTAACATTACATAGAAACATTTATTGATAAACATTTCCTTGCAAGCGAAGCTGCGGGCTAAAGCTAGTACCAGAATAAATATATAATTTTCTAAGACTACATTAAGACCAGTTACGTAAATAGATGATGATGTGAGATGGTTTTGGTGGTACTATACCGAGATCATTCGAATGGCGAAAGTCCTGAAAGCACAGTGGCCACGCCGTTCAAGAGCTTTTCGCATAAATCTAAAGTGCGAGTGATCCTTACAAAAGTATGAACCCTAAGAAAAGTAAGATTAATATTGGCAGGAAACTAATGGATCTTTTTGTTACTTACGTAACAAATATTATTCTAGTAAACTCAAAATTTTCGCGAGAATAAGGCTGATAGGAACGGTTCTGCAAAAAGTAACAACGTACTATGTGCTCTATTGTATATGCGTTACGACTTGAAGTCGACCATTATATAGCTCAAACACTTAAAATCGGTTCATTTTAGTGCTAGAGTCCGTGCTACCACTGAAGTCCAATGAATTAAAGCATTTGATCCATTGACCTCTCATAAACAACTAGACTCACAATCTCGCTCAAAAAGTGCCCGCGATTAATTTTGTCACCGCTATGGGGTGACAAAACCGAATAACGATTTCGTACAACTGACATTGCATCTTATGTAAACGACATGACGTCTTAATTTGGTTGAAGATTTCTGCTACTATGCTCGTCGCACGTTCGGACACTTTTTGACGAACTTTTATTAGAGACTGTATGTCTTGTTGTTTTATGAGAGGTAATATGGATCACATTTCAAACGCAATAAAAACTTTGTATAGGGACTTCAGTAGTGGCGTGTACTCTACTCTCATCAGTCACGCACGAAACATCAAGCTCATATCTGTTGGAAAGGTATGTTTTTATTTTTCATAATTAAGGGTGTACAAGCAAAATCTCGCACTCCAGTGTTAGGTATTTTCTTGCACGCAGGCAGTCTCGCATCGTACTCACATATAGGTAATGTAATTTGCAGCGGTTAATTTACGACTAAACACAAATATGTTTGCATTTAGCATAGCATTTTCCTAATATTCTCTATGCATTTTCCTTTCACTACAAGCACTATAAGGCACGGTCAAAGTGAAATTAATAATAATTTCACAAAATATGTGCGCGTGAGACGACCATCGACAGGTTCCCCGTAAAAAAGCCGGCAGGCGACTGAGCCGCGCGCCCGGCGGCGCTGCGCCATGGAAGACCGTGGTTTTCATGAAAGAAAAACTGACATTTATCAATTTCAAGATATAATTATTTTACAACTAACTCACAAAACCGTAATCAAAAAATTGCCCATCTCAATGTTCAAAGCTTAACTGCTTATAAAATATCTTTGCTTGAGGTTTGGCTAAACGAGGAGGGCAAAGACGTCGAAATATTATGTATTACAGAGCACCATCGTAGAGAGGAGGACCTGTGTAAAATAATTGTCCCAGGTTTTAAATTGGCTAGTTGCTTTTGTCGCTCAAACAATAGGAGCAAGGGGGGGGTGTGTATTTACCTACGAATTGATGTTCAGTATAGGGATCTGACCTATATTAATAAATGCACGATTCCATATATTTTTGAAATATGTGGAATAGATCTAAATGGTATCTTTATACTATGTTTGTATAGACCTAAAACCGTGAAGGAAAACGATAGTTTTTTGGATCATTTGGAGGGCGTCCTGAGCACAATTTTTAAACATAAAGAGCGAAAAGTAATAATCTGCGGAGATTATAATATTGACATTTTATCTAAAAACTCGGAGTCTTTGGCATTTCTGTCTCTCTTAAAATCGTTTAATGTCAAAGAGTTTATCCATGTACCGACGCGTATCACTAACCACAGTGAAACATGCCTCGACAATATACTGTCAAATTCCGTTTTGAAGGATGCGACTGTCACTGAGGTTGGTATTTCTGACCATACTCTTCAGTTTGCTTCTTTCAACGTCCGAATCAGCAAAACTACTAAAAGACTCTTTAAACTTGTCAGAGATTTTAAAGATGAAAATCTTCTTAGGCTGAATAATTTTCTACTAAGTAGATCATGGACTGAAATATTTGAATCAACAGACTGCAATATGGCTTTTGAGAAGTTTCTCGATATTTTAACTGAAGCTATTGATATTTATTGTCCAGAAATCAAAGTTAGATGTGACAATAAGATGAAAAAAGATATGTGGATTACACCGGGTATAAAGAAATCATGTAAGACAAAAAGAGATTTATTCATTCAATCAAAAAGATCAAACTCCGATGAACTACTTCGTTTTTATAAGGCATATTGTTTAGTCTTATCAAGGGTCATTGGTCACGCAAAAAGAAAAGCAAATGAAGAAATAATCCTAAAATCTGATGACGCAGTAAAATCTACTTGGAAACTCATCAATAAAACCATCAAAGGAAATAAGCTAAATGAAATTAATATTTATAAAGGTCTAACGGATGGTACTAAAGTGGTGCTTGATAACTTAGAAGCTGCTCAGTTGTTTAATAGTTTTTTTACCGACCCAGGTGTGGATGCTCCCAGGGCCTCAACCGATCCAATAAAATTACCACATTTTAGTAACGAAACTATGTTCCTAAAACCGGTCTCAAAAGATGACCTTCTAAAAGCAGTGTCCTCACTTAAAAATAAGAAATCGTGTGGATACGATGGTATACCTCCTAGGGTCGTTAAATTTATAATTAACCCTATCGCTGAACCCCTATTATGCATTATCAATCTTTCCTTCAGGGAAGGTGTCTTCCCGTGTAGATTAAAACGAGCTCAAATAAAACCTATACATAAGAAAGACTCAAGACTGGCCGTCGATAATTATAGACCCGTCTCGCAGTTGACTGTTTTTTCTAAGATATTTGAAAAGTTAATGTTAAGCCAGCTTCGTAGATTCCTCACTTTTCATAGGATACTAGCAAGGGAACAGTTTGGATTCCAGAAAGATCTTTCGACAGTGGATGCTATCTTTGACATGGCGGAGTTTGTGTCAGAAGCCTTGGATGGCAAACAAAATATAGTGACTGTCCTATTAGATTTATCCAAAGCTTTCGATAGTATCGACCACGGTATAATGCTTGAGATGCTGAACAGATACGGTCTGCGTGGCAAGGTTAATGAGTGGTTCTTTTCATACCTTACAAACCGTGAGCAAAGTGTCCTACTTCCTATCATAGACAGTAATGATATGTTGGTAAATGTGGAGTCTGAATCACTAGTATTACAGAAAGGCGTCCCTCAGGGTAGTATATTGGGCCCAATCCTCTTCCTACTATATATTAACCACTTGCCACAGGTGTCAAACAACAAAGTGGTAATGTTTGCCGATGACGTGTCGGTTTTCTTCAGTTTTGAAAGAGGTAGTGATAAGGACTTAGCAAGTGAAATCCAACATTCCATTTTTGCTATTATAAATTGGTTCAGAGATATTAAATTAAGCACTAACGTAAATAAGACTAAAATGATTCACTTTAGAAACTACAATACGCAAATTATGGATGTTAGTGTCACTCTGGAACTCAAAACTTTGGAATTTGTATCCGAGGCCAAGTTTCTTGGAGTACACGCTGATGAATTTATGAATTGGAAGTGCCACATCCAAGCCTTACAATGCAAACTTAGTAGCTTCTGTTACGCCCTTAGAATGCTAACTCATGTAGCAACAAAACGTGCTGCACTTCAGGCATATTTTGCCTTTTTCCAGTCGAGGGTACTCTATGGTTTGTCAATATGGGGTGCTAGTGTGGACATAAAAAAACTGTTCATATTACAGAAGCGTTGCATAAGAATAATTGTAGGGTTGACATCAAGCACGGTGTCTTGTAGAAATTATTTTAGGCAATTAAAAATTCACACGATTACGGCATTATACATAATTGAACTATGTAAACTAATCAAGCGGTATCCAGACAAATTCCCTATTAGATCACTTAGCCACAGTGACAGGTTAAGGGAGCGCTATAGATATGACATTGAGCAATCCCCTTGTCGTACAGCTGCTTGTGCAAGATCCACTAAAATGGTTGCTGTGAAGGTGTATAATGCGCTTCCAAGTGTAATTAAGTGCCTCACTGGATCTAAATTCCTTGATGCATTAAAAGGCTACTTGTTAAAAATCTCACCATATGACCTCAATGAATATTATAATTACAGCGATCTTTAACTTCTATCATACTTGCTCAGTGTTTGGCACTTTCGCATTAGAATAATAGTGTAATGATTCGTATCCGGAGTCCATTGTTGTTTGATTATAATTGTAAATATTTTGTCCATCCAAATTTATTTTATATAATTTATTTGTGTGCATGATATTGTTACACCCTGTGGGTATAATTACATTGATACATAATTATAATACTATTACCTATTATCATACATGTAATTAATTGCAATAAACGAATATGAATATGAATATGACATTATTTAATTGCTAATTATAATTTCAAAGGTATAATTTTTAACGTTGTCCCTTTTTGAATTTGAAAACTTAAATACATTATCCATTTTATTTACGCATTTTAAATTATTTATTTACCTGATGAAGATTAAAGCTTTACGGTTTTTCGTTTTTATGGTTACGGGGAGTATCAGTCAATAAAAGACGTATAGTTTTTTCGATATTTTGTGATAATCATAATAAAAGTTGAAAAATATTAAAAAACGTCTTCATACGCAGTCTAGATGATAAAGCAGCCTTAAGGTGAGGTAATAGAGAAAAATTTGTCCTCCTCCAACGCTTTCATTTTACACTTGTTTATTCTGCTCAGTGGAAGCAAGTCACTTAGAAAACTTGCGATTTCAAGGTTTTTTTTGATAGTTTACAATGTCTTTTTATTTATTCTACAAATATTGTTTTCACACAAAATTAAACTTAAATTTTTTCACTTGATCGCCGCGAAGTATGAACTCGCGCTCGCCCGATTCGCGCTTGACTGATCTGGCGCATGTTTGAAAATTCTTGCCTCATTTACTCGCCTGCCAAATTTTATAACATTCCGATCAACAACGATACTCGAGTTATCGTTGAATAAACTTTCATACATACAAACGTCGGATTGTTCCAGTAGACTCGGGGAACTTTGCTAGCTTCGCTCGCTCGTTTAATTATTTTTCATTGCAAAACAATACTTATACTCGTACAATAAATTAAACAGTTTCTTAGCTGAAAATTATCTATATTCGGTGATTTTCGTTTATATAGCCAAATTTACACTGGAGACATGATAACTTTCCAGTGTGAATTTGATAAGGACCAAAGTTCAATGACCCTGCTTTCGAAATAGGAAATAGTAGATTACACAACAAGTGAAAAAAAAGGGAATTTATTTTGAGGCTCAAAGGTGGATCCCGAGAGGAGCGAAAGATTCTAAAGTTGAATCCCGAATGAAGCGAGGGATTCTAGAGTAGAATCCTGAGCGGAGCGAGGGATCCAAGAGCTGAGATGGAATTTTGTTTTCACGAGTTATGTACTCTACTTTTCACCATTGACTATGAGAAAATAAACAAATATATACTTACAACCAATCGGTACATAGTAAATTAATAAGAGAACAAAACATAAAAATGGCGGTTCTTTTTTTATTTCTGGTCTTATTTCCAAGCGGTCAGTCAGTACGTTTGGTACGATATTTTTTATATTGTGCATCCACGCTTGTTCCAAATTTAAAATTATTTATTCGGGCATTTTTACGGAAAATAAAATGTAGTGATTGCAAGAAGTTTATAGTTTATAGCTTCTCGGGTGATTGTGTATTAAGATGGCTGTATGGTCACAGATACCTTTGCCTATACAAAAAGTTACTTGTTCTTACTCAGTGAGGAAAAAAGCGTTTTATTCACTGTTTTTGGTGAACCAATAACCCCTTTTCGAATAGTATGTAATGGTGAAAAATATTTTTTATGTCTTTATACCTGATCAAGAATAACCTCGACTCAATTAGTATAGGAAGTATACATTTTATTTTGCGTATTTCACAAAAAGAGTAATTGAACCTTTGTTCTGACCACTTACCAAGTATAATTCTATCCAGTGTAAATTTAACTATAAATAAAAAAATAAACTATTGTCACCTTTTAGGTTTCAGAACTAATGAAATGCGGTGGAGTTAAGTGTTCCCTATAACAGGAACTTAAAGCTATTTAGTTTTAATAAAGACATAAAGAAGCACATCTTTTTATTTTATTTTTATCCATGTTATATTGACAAGGAATTTTTTTAAAAAACAAGCTATTTTGTTTAAAACATTAGTGTTGTTTTGAACATTAAACCTGTTTTAGGTTTTAAGTTTTTTAGGGTTCCGTAGTACTTGAAAGGTAAAAGGAACCTTTATAGTTCGACTCCGTTGTCCGTCCGTCCGTATGTCACAGACTCATAACTTTAGCACCGTTAAATATAAAAAATTGAAATTTGCCACAAAAATAGCATTCCCATGTAAAAAAAAAAGTTGAAATTGTTTAAAATTCTTCCAATACAAAAGAGAGAAAAAAAATCCTTAAAAATACAATACGGCGATCAAATTATAGATACTAAGGAGCTTATTACAAAAATATATACTTTCACTAGATTAATATCACCGATTTCGGGAAATCTTTGAAAAACCACAAAAAATGCATGTCCCCCCCTTCTTATGTCCAAAAAAGTAGACTGAAAAAAATTAAAAAAATTACGATTATTGGCCATAATTGGCCAATTACAGGAAATTTATAGCGATAAAAAAGATAAAAAAGGAGAAATATAAAAAAAATGTAAAATAAAATAAAAAAATATTTTATAAAAATACAATATGGGTGTCAAATTCTATCTAATATGAAAAAAATCATGGTAATTTGGGATAACATAAAGATTACAGGAAAAATATAGCGAGTGAGAAATTCACGTTAGTAAAATGACAAAATTAAATTTTTCATCCACCAGTTTTACTTCGAGTACGGTATACAAATATTTGAGTCTCTTTTTTATGGTACAATTAATTCTTTTTTTTAGTTATCATAAACTGTCATGTGCTTGATTTTAAATACCTTCTTCCTGACCGTTCTCAAAACTGTCGTATTACAGAACCCTAGGTATGCGAGTCTGACTCGCACAAGACCGTTTTTTTTTTAAATGTGGGGGAAGCCACGCCGCGCCACAAGCTACCACGCCTGGTGGAAAGCGTAGACGATGAAGATCCCTTGCCCACAAAGTGGATGAGTGAAAGCAAAAAAGTCCATTTGGTGTCAATCTTTTTCGGACAGTTTTCTTTAGTTGATGTTGTTGTTGACTGTTTTTCAGGTCTATTTCCCAATAAAGTATTCAACCCAAGACTCTACTCCATTGTAATAACATTGATTTTAGAATCTCGGGGCTTCGTGAACTAGTGTGTTTACACATTCCAATGAGAACAACAAACCGGTCCATGAAATATTGTCTCGTTTTCAGATTTCACATAGAGATCAATACGTGCATAAATCAGCATGATGTATCGATGTACCGTAGGAGAGAAATGTCGAGAAATACCCAGGGTATTAAGAACATTTCCGCTCTTTCAAAACAACTCGTTGTATTAGATTTTCAGCTCCATTGTCAAAATTGAGGTTTTAGGGTCCCTTAAAAACGGTAACACTATTGAGATTTTTAAATGTTGTTAATCAATAATATCAGTAGGCTATCCACCTGATAAAAGTCACTTAATTTTAATTAAATAATGCACTTGCTTAAATATATATTATATATAAGGTGACTTTAATTTATACAGCCAAACTTATACTGGAGGCTTGGTAAGTGCTCAGTAACAAGGTTCGATGACACTTTTTGTGATATTCGTAAATTATTCTTTTCGTGTTCCCTACAAACGCAAGCCCAACCCCGAGTCAATTACAATGGGACGTCAAGATTTTATTTAGCGAAATTAGCAAAAAGTGTTACCGATCACTTACCAAGCTTCCAGTATGAGTTTTGCTGGAGAAATTAAAGTCACCCTATAAATTATATATCAATGTAATGCAATAAATACAATAAAGTTGAAATAAATACAAATACGTTAAATAAATTTTCCTATAAAATGTTTAACAACAAATTTTAAAAATATTGTTTAAAATAGTAATCATTAAATTAATTAAATTAAAAGACACTAACTTAAAAACTACATTATCCTTAAAAAAGAGAAAAATACATATCTATAAAAATTTATTAAACTTTCGAATAAAACTTCTCCGTGCGCCAATGATCTTGAACTGAGTAACTTTGAATCCATTTATTAAGGTTACCATAGCATAATTAAAACAAGAAAAATACCAAGTAATGTACAAGATACGAAGAGTGATGTGGTTATTCCCGAATTTTATTTAAAGAACTGTAAAGAAGTAAAGAAAAAGAAACAAAGACCCTTATTTTTCAATATTTTGTCTACTTGTAACAATATAACTGCTGCAGTTTTTATTGAAACAGTATACAAATTTACAAACTTCCAGACAAAATTAAATTAAATGTTATGGTAATCTCACATTTTATAAATTAAGTTTATTTCATTTGAAAATAAATTAGAAATATAATTTCCACACTTGTAAACCGCAGTGACGTAAGAGCCATGATGAAGTGCGCGCTAATAAGAACTTTATTTTAATATCTAGTTTTATTCGAAGCTTTTATTCAACTACCACGAATCAAGTTGCTAAATTTTCCGACGGAGTTACCAAGGAAATAAACCGTCTTAAATAGAAAAATCTAGAACGAATAAAATAAATTAAAACGCAGGCTCTGCATAATATCTCATAAAGCAATCTAAATATCAAAATGAACTCTTCTCATGATAAACTACTTCGTACAAAGTTTCCAACTGTTACCAACATAGCATGCACTAGATTTAAGGGCTGAGCTTGGTGACGTTGCAAGATTTTAAATTGAATTTATGGGCAGCTAAAATTTATATTATGTTGTCCATTTGGGATGTCATGAAACTAAACCACTTGAGCAAGAACGAGCTATGGTCGAATAGATTGATCGATCAGTTGATTTATCAATGTAGCAGTATACACGGTGAACCATAAGAATGCCCCCTGGAAGGAAAGTACCTTAAATATTAGAGATAGCAAATTTTACTTAAAGGAACCTTTATTTTATTTCTAAATAATTTAAAAAAATCACCTGCACAAACCGGAAATAGAAAAAAAAACATCCTTACATCCTTAAACAACATTTATGATACCGATCGAAAGGGTCAGACTAATGAACCAAATTCTTCTTAGTAAACAGTATCGTAAATTAAAGGAAAACCATACAATTTTACATTTTAATAACAAATTTTAAAAGGTCTGTCTGTCTGTATGTTCCGTTTTAATTCGAGAATCACGGATTTGGATGCGGTTTTTTATCATCATCGCAGTGACGTTGGTCAACACATAGGCTATAGGGTGTCTTCATAAAATAACGCCCCAGCCGGAAACGGGGCAAAGATTCACTCCACGGATTTGCATGCGGTTTTTTTATTATCATCGTAGTTACCCTGGTCAACACATAGACTACAAGAGATGTTCATAAAATAATGCCCAAGCCGAAAATGGGGCAAAGATTGAATAGACGCAAACGGCAAAGGCTCTTATATAAATCTATGGGAAGTCTGATTCAAATTTATATCCGAAACCCACGCGAACGAAGTCGCGGGCAAAAGCTAGTATATAATAAACTACATATAGCTACACAGTATTAATAAATAAATAATGATAATTATATACATATCCTACTAATAAATATATAATCATACTTATATATGAACATACGTATATACGTATATCGAAATAAGTTTACCAGGAGGACAGGCTATCGGCGATAGTGCTCTTTTATTTTCCTTTTGAATACAGCAATGGAAGGACTGTCTCTGATAGTGTGAGGAAGAGAGTTCCACAGTTTGATGGACTGTACAGTAAACGATTTTCGATACGCCGCGGTGTTATGAGAAGGTGTTTTTAAATGTGAGACCGTGTGATACGTGACTTGCTTGTCTCTAAGATTTACCTATACTCATTTAATTTCTTTGTTATCTTTACTTTGTATGATTTTTGTAATAATCTTGATTCAGAGATAAATGTGTCCCTGGCACATGTATTTTGTTATTATATCAGTAAAAATTTATGTTTCTTTTAAAAAGCTCTTTGAAACCTATAGTTCATTACCGGTATTGTTCTTTAGGTATTTCTTTTTCAAAGTTTCATTTTATTCTGAACAGAATTCAACAAATAATACAAATGGATAATATAACCAAAAAAACTTAAAACTATCTTCGATTTTTAGCAATATTAAATTTTTTCATGCCGTGCTAAGACAATAAAAATCCAATTATTGTGAATTTGACTGCAAGCAAAAATATTTGTAATACCATGGCAGAGTTGCATGTATCATATTTATGATCAAATTTCGTCTCCCCATTTTCCCCACCAAACAACTAGTCAGGCCGGTGTATAAAAGGCGAGTTTTGGTCGGCGGCTCGTCACTAGCTGCTGAGCTGTCGGGCGAACAACATCAGTTGCTGCGGAGCGGCTGGGCGAGCAACACATCAGTTGCTGCGGAGAAGCCGGGCTAGCAACACATCCCGAGGATGCCTCGTTCAGAGGCGAAACACGTGTCGATAAGTTTTCTTGCTTGTTATTTAAGATTGCTTTGCTTGTATCGCTTGCTTGTTGCATGTTTTTATGCGGGCGGGCGGGCGGTGCACGAGTCTGCATTTTGAATAGCACGACAAGAATTGTTTAGCGGAATATTGCAAATTATATTCATATATCCTTTACTTAGTGATGGACTTCCGCAAGGTAACGCCTATTTCAATTAATCATCAAATAAATAATGTAAAATTCTTACTTATTGGAATTCCACTTCGCAACCTTAGGATTCAATAACAAACATTGACAAACAAATCTTTACAGCCACAACAACAAATTTATATTTTGGGACAGAAATAACACGGCAAAAAAAGATTGTCTGCCTTCACTTCTCACTAAGGCCAGACCTCGCAGCTGCAACGTAAAGTTGCGAGAAAGTTATGTGCGTGACCGGTATACTCCTCAATTCCACCAGCACATATCTTAGACTGCAACTCAGAACCTGCCCTCTTAAGTTTGGATAAAATACTCCTAGATTGCAGTTTTACTCGGTTCTTCAACTAGATGAAGTTTCTGGAATGGAAATAAAAATACTGAACTTCAGTTTGTTTTTCTGAGATATCTACGCAGGAATATTTTATTTGGAAGAAATAAATTTTGATTCATTACTCTACGCTCCCTTTATTTTATGAATTTTAGTAGAATCCTTTTACTAAGGTCTTTTGGATCTAACACGTCGCCTAGCGTATATTAGCATAAAGGCCAGCGGAAATACTAATGAAAAAAAATTTAAATGCGGGTAGAACGATGAATATCCAAAAAAATTTTTTTTTTATTTTGTTATTTTTTATGGTAGCACTTTTGGATTTCTGTCATTTCGTCTAGGTACTAACGTGGGACGCACTATAAGTTTCCGGAATGAATATGAAAAAATACTATTAAAGGTACAAAATTAATTTATTGTTTTTCAAAATAATCTCCCTTGGCGTCTATGCACTTTTTCATTCGATCAAACCAGTTTTGAAAACTTTTGTGCCACTCCCCTGTGGTGACCTCTGAAACGTGTTTTTCATACTCCTCGACAGCCTCTTCTGGTGATGAAAATCGTTGACCGCGTAATTGGTTCTTAATTTTTGGGAACAGAAAAAAGTCACAAGGTGCCAGGTCGGGACTGTATGCAGGATCACTCATGAGTTCTACATTTTTCGTCTTCAAAAAGTCGTTTGTCTGTCTGGCCGTGTGAGAACTAGCATTGTCGTGGTGCAGGATGATACGGCGTTTACGGTTATTTTTACGGAGTTCGTCAATAACTTCCGGCAAACAAATGATCGTGTACCAGTCACTATTCACGGTACGACGATTCTCTAAAGCAACACTAGCCACGTGTCCAGTTTTATTAAAAAAAGAAGCAATCATCCGCTTAGATGCACTTTACATGCGCGCCACTTTGGTTGGTTTCGGCTCATCTGGAAAGACCCATACGCTCGATTGCTGCTTTGTTTTGGGATCGTAGCAATAAATCCATGTTTCGTCACCTGTTACTATGCCCCACACCAAATTTGACGCACCTTCGTTGAATCTGGTAAGCATGGCACTGCACCAAGTGACGCGGTCCGTTTTTTGAGCCTCGGTCAAGTTGTGTGGGATCCACCGCGAGCACAGCTTTCTCACACCCAAATGTTTGTGTAGGATTGATTGTATTTGACTCATGCCTATTTCTAAGGATGCGCGAATTTCATGGTAGGTCACATGCCTGTCTGTTTCAATCATACGGCGCACAGCATCGATGTTTTTGTTGGTCACAGCGGTGGACGGCCGACCATCGCGAGATTCGTCACTGAGATTGATACGACCACGCTTGAATTCTGCAAACCAGCTATAAACAGTCGCCTTGCATGGTGCTTCATTGCCAAAAGCTGTTTCAAGCCGAGCGATGCTCTGTTGAGCTGTCAAATTACACTTAAAATCGTAGAAAATCATACTACGAAAATTTTCCCGAGTTAAATCCATGTTGATGCAGACACACAATTTTTTAAATGGCGCCACAAGGTAAAAACAAAAGACAGTCAGATGAAACAAACTGCATTCTACAGCCAAAGAGTTCTATTTTCAAATGTTGCAATAAATTTTTAAATATTGTTTGTGTAAGTGGCCAGTTCCGGAAACTTTTAGTGTTACCTATGTAGAACGCTGTGAGTCAAGAGATGTATCAAAAATAAATATTCCGCTTTATAGCAGTAACGCTGAGAGTCACAGTTGTACGCAGCTAAATTTAAATACAAGGACCTCCAGGATTTAAAAAAGTTCTGCTCTTACACAAGTAGATTATTTTTTGATGATCTGCCCTACTCAAGAAATATTAAAAAATAGTTATAATATTATTGTTATCATATTATTTGTTTTAATAAGTCTTAGTTTCCACTGCAAAAATGCTGAATGTTTTGGACATTCATCATTTTTGTATTTTTAATTTGACCCTTTGACATTTGTATGTAATTTTTTGTAATAATTAAACAACATTTCTGATCTTTTTTACTTTTTATTACTACCTATATATAATGAGCTATCATACATTTATAATAAAACTAAATTAGCATGTTCAATGGTATAAGAAGTTTAAACTTTAGACTCCATCCATCCATCCATCAGCCTCTTTCGTCCACTGCTGGACATAGGCCTTTCCAAGATTTCACCATTCTTGGCGGTCCTCCTGGAAGAAATGCCCATACTCACATACGCTGGGCAGGCGGGTTGGTGAGCGCGGTGCCAAAACCCTCGCACCAGTGACGCCGCTGCCCGTCACCGGTCTGCTTTTTTTAAGGCCCGGCAATTGGGGATGGATATACCGCCATCCATCGGTCCCAGGCAATGGTGGGCCGCCTGGTTTTGCCTGAGAGCTGTTCTCTTACTCTCCCCCGAATAACTTCGGGAGGATTTGCGTGTAAGATGGTGGTACCTCCACAGTCGAGCCCGGCATCAACTCTACCATCTATAACTAGATAACTTTAGACTCGATTATCTCAAAATGTTGGAAAAAGGACATTCATCGTTCTAGCCTTGTACCCTTCAAATGTGTTCTGTTTTATGGATTTAGACTTGATGTACACTTTGCTAACTGATATTGGTCGGGGACTAGATATATAGGTATTTGTAACTGACGTGAATAACTTAAAGATATAATAGACAAATCATATTTGCATACATTTATATGTTCAAAGACGGTAATAAAGCATGCTTTATGATTTCATAACTGTCACAACAATGTAAGTAGATTTAATCGTCCTTTGCATAAATTATAACAGAATCTTCGTTATTAAATGAAATCTATTTACATTGTTGAAATTGTTATAAAATTATGATAAAGCATACTTTTTTATCGTCTTTGAAATATACGTTTGAAAAAGTAATAGTATTTTTTCCCCCTTTGAGTTGTTCACACCGTTTACAAAATACCTACCCTCAACTAAAATCTGTTAGAAAGCACTTCTCCTTAGCCTCTTTTACATGGTTAACTCTGTACATTAAAACCTAAAAACCGGCCAAGTGCGAGTCGGCTTCGCGCACGAAGGGTTCCGTACCATTATCTATAAAAACGGCAAAAAAATCATGTCTGTTGAATGGGAGTGCGCAGGTCCGTCTCGCACTTGGCCGGTTTTAGTATTTTTTATTATAGCGGCAACAGAAATACATCATCTGTGAAAATTTCAACTTTCTAACTATCACGGTTCATGAGATACAGCCTGGTGACAGACGGACAGACAGACAGACAGACAGACGGACAGCGGAGCCTTAGTAATAGGGTCCCGTTGGTTACCCTTTGGGTACGGAACCCAATTATAGTTGAATTTATAGTTGTTGCAAACTCATTTCTATCGGACTAATCCTAAAATACTATGATGTAGTAAAGCATCAAAGTGGATAAACTAAATGTATTTAAGATTGAAAATGTTTATTTGTAAAATAGATACGTAAAGTATACGCTTAACATATCTCATTCATCCATCCATCCATCAGCCTATTTCGTCCACTGCTGGACATAGGCCTTTCCAGGATATCGCCACTCTTGGCGGTCCTCCTGAAAGAAATGCCCATACTCACACACGCTGGGTAGGCGGGTTGGTGAGCGCGGTGCCGAAACCCTTGCACCAGTGACGCCGCTGTCCGTCAACAGTCAAGTCCGTCACCAGTCTGTTTTTATAAGGCCCGGCAATTGGGGATGGATATACCACCATCCATCGGTCCCAGGTAACGCCTGGTTTTGCCTGAGAGCTGTTCTCTACTGGATTTGCGAGGAAGATAGTGGGATCTCTACAGTCGAGCCTGGCATCAGCTCTCCCACCTACTACAGGTTTAATCTCTAATATTTATAAAAACAATATTATATGATGAAACACATGTTATACGAGAAATATAAAAAAAACTATATTTAAGTTGGGCTAATAAAGTTATACATATGCATAAAGTAAAGACTTACAGGAATAAGAATATTAATATGCATAATGGAATTAATAAATGAGTTGATAAATAAACTGAATAGACCATAAATAAATATAATACCCTACCAAATATATACTAAAATAAGTAAAAAATTCAAATACATATTGTACATATAGGTATACCTACATAATGCAATGAATAAATAAATAAATAGATGAATAAACTATAAATAGATATAATGCCTAAATCCACCCATTCGATTAATCTTGCTAAGAAGAAGGGCAAGAAACTTAGCAAGGTCATGTCTTTTTCATCATTTTTTTCTTCATCATATGGCTTAATATTATCACAGTCCTTTTAACTTATATACAATTATTATAGTAATATTTTAGGCACCCAAGAGTGGATTTAGTCTACAAAACAGTGTATTTAATACGTAAAATAACCTAGGTAAACTAAGTCTACTCTGAGTACCTTTATGAATCAAGCCTGCGAAACATATAATACACCCAAGTGATAGATAACCCAAGTGAATTTAGTCTACGTACCACCGCCGCGCCGTAGAACCTTCTGTGCTGTAATCAAAAGCTAAAGCGAATTTTTTAGGCGTCACCAATTATTTAGGTAATAAACAACTTTGTTAATTTAACAATTTTTCTATTTAAAGTTTATTCAATATGGTATAAGGTGTCCATGTCACCAACCTGTGGTTGAATTTGCCTCTTGATTGTACGAGTAGGGTGTTCATTAAATGGCAGCATCCAATATAATAGCTAGGCTGTTCAGTATATACGAGTGTGTATATCGTATGCTAAGATTATTATTATTATTATTGTTATTATTTATACACGCAGCTGAAAGCTGATGTTGTGTATATCACTGCACTTTAATCTTTAAAAAATTGTCTAGTTTATCTTTGAATGAGTTCACTGTGGATGCACTAATTACAGCTTCAGGTAGACTGATGCCTCAACTTTTAACGTATATAAGGTCACTTTAATTTATGCAGCCAAACTCATACTGGAGGCTTGGTAAGCGATCAGTAACACGGATCGATAACACTTTTTGATAAAGTCAAAATAAAAAATAAAAATTTAAAAAATAATAAAGTTTTACTAATAAAAATAAAATTTCGACGTCCCATAGTAATTGACTCGCGGCTGGGCTTGCGTTTGCAAAGAACACAAAAAAAATACGAATTTCACAAAAAGGGTCATCGAACCTTGTTACTGAGCACTTACGGAGTTTTCAGTGAGAATTTGGCTGCATAAATTAAAGTCACCTTATATATATGTACAAGGTGAAATTAAATTAACCGACCAAATTCCTACTGGAGACTCGGTTAGTGATCAGAAACAAGCTTTAATTATCCTTTTGGTGAAATTCGAAAAATATTTTTTTTGCTTCCTTTCTGCCTAGACTAGGAATTGCACTTAAACTAGTCCAACTTTTAAGGGAGAAAATTTTTTTTTTTTTCGAATTTGGACAAAAGGATTACTGAACCTAGTTCCTGATCACTAACTGAGTCTCCAGTATGAATTTGTCGGTTGCTTTAATTTGACAGAAAGCCAGCCCTTCGTGAATATTCCTCATTGCTATTATCAAAGTTTCACCGACTAGCGATAATAAAATCGAATTTATACAAATAAAATCGAATTTATATAAATGAAAGACTTACTGTAGTCAAAATTAGGTACCACTTCAACCAAAAAATCTCATGTTTAATGGTTTTAGCAGAATTAATTAAAATTACAAGAGCGCCTTTGATATCTGGACCCATTTTGTGAAAACCAATTAGTGAATTTAAGGGAACATTCAAGAAGTTCATTGTTGAACTTGAAATCAAGTATGTTTAAGATATGATTTCCATCCATCAGCCCGTCTTCGTCCACTGCTGGACATTGGCCTTTCCCAAATTTCGCCACTCATGTCGGTCCTCCGTCCTCCTCATCCAGCCGCCACCCACAACGTCCTTCAGGTCGTCGGTCCAGCGGGCACGAAGTCGGCCTTACGCCTACGCTTCGGCCTACGCTTTGCTGTACATGGTCTCCATTCTAAAGCCTTTCGGCCCCAACGGCCATCATGTCGGCGACAAATATGGACTGCCCATTGCCACTTCAACTTACTGATTCTGCAGGCTATGTCGGCTACTTTCGATTTCCGATGGATCTCCTCATTTCGGAATCTATCTATAGAAAATATTTCGAATAAAAAAAAACCTTAAGTACATACAGTGAAATCTGTTTAATACGACTTCGTTTTAAGGCGAGGCATTGATAAACTTTTAATTTCAAATCGGCGCCATAAGGGAGTGGGATGAGGGGGACTTACTCCATACAAATGTGCAGTCACGAACTAGCTTATGCCGTGATTTCGTGTGCGGCAACACAGTATTTTTCATTTAAAATGACAACTATAAGTAATTTAATAAATCCAATCGGCCATATTGAAGTGTATTTGTAGACTAATTTAAATAACCTTTGAAACCAAACAGATAGTTGACAAGATAAGATTATGGAAGGTGTAAATGCAAATCAGAAAGAAACACGGAGATCAAGATAAAAAATAAACCGTAATAATAATAAATCTAAGACATACTTACTACTCACACTAATATTATAAATGCGAATGTTTTGTGTGTGTGTGTGTGTGTGTGTGTGTGAGAGAGAGAGTGTGTGAGGGTGTGTGTGTGTGTGTGTGTGTGTGTGTGTGTGTG
Source organism: Ypsolopha scabrella (assembly GCA_910592155.1). Lineage (NCBI taxonomy): Eukaryota > Metazoa > Arthropoda > Insecta > Lepidoptera > Ypsolophidae > Ypsolopha > Ypsolopha scabrella. Next base: position 5,892,903 of record OU342968.1, on the reverse strand, counting down.
TGTGTGTGAGGGTGTGTGTGTGTGTGTGTGTATGTTTGTTACTCTTTCACGCTGAAACGGCTGGACGGATTTGGATGAAATTTAGAATGGAATGGATATAGCTTATACCCTAACTTAACACATAGGCTACTTTTTATCCCGGAAAAAAGCATGTCGTTAAATCGAATAACACGCGGGCGGAGCCGCTGGCAAAAGCTAGTAGAAAATACAATATATACCAAAATTTTAATACTTACTGGATATTTCAGTTCTAATTTGACGGGTATTCTGTGGAGAAAAACTTTTATTTTATATGAGTTTATATTTTTAAATGTCTGTATAAGGTTAACGATATCAGTGTCTGAAATAGTTCAGTCATGTCATAACGATGTGTGACTGAAAATTAACTCCCCCCGCACCTCTCCGACCGGACGTCTAGATAGCGCGATGTAGAAGGCTGGCTAGCCAAATTTGTTAAACTCCAAGTGAGCTTCGAAAATGACAGATGACAATGACTTAGATGACGAGAATGACAAGTAGTATGTCCCGTTTCCAAAATATCATACGTAGTTCTGACAACCAAACGTAAATTCAAAAGTAATGTGAAATTTCAGAATTTTCACGCTAGAAATGGTTTTACATAATTTGTCAAAAATATGTATGCTGTATGTTTAAATGTTCATGTTGTAAAAGCTGAAATACAAAGTTGTTAGCTAAAACACGTACAAACATTACTCAGTTATTTCAGTATATGTATTCAACGAGGGAATGCTGCCAGCCTTTTAGACTCTGCCGGAAAAGGGCAGCAAATTGGCAAAAAATAAAAATATTGCATTTAGTTTTTTGTTTTAAGTGATAGTTTTAGTTTAATATATTAATTTTTATTCAAGATGAATTAATATCCGAAGGTTTATATACTTATCAAAATAGGCATGTTACAAATAATTAGGCCAATTGCGAGTTTGACTCGCGTACAAAGGATTTCGTACAACTACAGATGATTCATAAATAATTATGCTGAATAGCAACAATGCCATAGCCACATCAAGGGGACATGAAAGAAGCCGTTAAATTGTGTTGGAAATTTTTCCTTATTTTAAAGTATGTACTACAATGTGACCTAATAAAAAAATAAAAAAAGTTTTAAGCGACTATAAGATAGCTAAAAATGTTACTTTTTCGATTTTATTCTATGGATTGGTGTTTATATTTTTTTAATTTGTATTACTTCTCGAGATCAAGAGTTCAGCAGAGTAACATTTATTCTGTAAAAATTTCAACTTAGGTATATTACGTTTGAAGCTGTAGGTAGACCCGAGGACCCTCTGTATGACAGAGGATGGATGGACAGACAGCGGAAGCCGTTTGGCATCCTTCAGTAAGTACGGAACCCTAAATATAAACGTGTCTGTAAAATAATATACATCATGAACTAAGAATCAAAAATCTCATCTTGACTAGATTTCCGAAATTAGCTCCCAAACTGAAGAAAATCTCATAAATATAACAAGAGAGTAGACCAATAAAATGAGAAAATCAAGAAAGACAAATGTTAAAAATATATCTTCGGTTAAGGCTTCAAACCTGTGAATGAAAAGATATTTACAATTTTTTTCAAAAATATTTTGTCTGTGGTTCTTGAAATTTGTTTCTAATTGATTTGTTTAGGATGCCGCGCTCAAAGGGCAAGATGGAGCCCTGTTAGTGTCGTTCTGCTATCTATTCGTCTGTCCGTCCACATGACGGTTGCAGACTTAGATATGTTGTGTAAATATTTTACCTAAAGCCGAATATTTAATTAAAAATTAAATTAACTTAATTTTCATGACAAAGGAAAATATTTTTTTTCTCACACCGTCATTTGGCATATCATACACTAGAACTCATTATTAAAACTTTTTTTTTTATTTACAAATTTAAAGAAAAAGGGGTGGGGGGCCTCAAAGTTTTTAGTTTTTGACAATTTTTGTTACGGATAGACTATCTTAAAAACTAAACTCGTTAGGAATTTGGAATTTTCTGTATATCATGGGCCATATTTTGCATTAAAACAAAAATAACTGAATATGCCAATTTTTAACATAGGTTTATAGTTGCATACCCGAATACTTGACCAACTTAATTTTGCAGTTTTTTTGTAAACATTTTGTAGGTACTGATAAGTTTGTAATTTTTATTCAACGTCTTAACTTATTCACGTCTTAACTTATTTACATAAATGGTACGGAACCCTCAGGGCACGAGTCCAACCTGCACTTGATCTGTTTTTATTAGGATTTCGTACCCAAAGGGTAACCAACGGGACCCTATTACTAAGACTCCGCTGTCCGTCTGTCTGTCTGTCCGTCTGTCACCAGGCTGTATCTCATGAACCTTGATAGTTAGAAAGTTGACATTTTCAGAGATGATAACAAATACTCAAAAACAGAATAAAATAAATATCAAAGGGGGCTCCCATACAACAAACGTGTTTTTTTGCCGTTTAGATATAAGTACGGAACCCTCCGTGCGCGAGTCCGACTCGCACGTGGCCAGTCTTTTAGCTTGTAATGCACACTAATAATATTAAGAGTATCCAAAGTGATGGATTTCGCTATAAAACATGTTATTTAAATTGCACAAATATAAAGTGATAAAATTACTCCATTATTGGTTTTATCACGTCCAAAATTACGGCCAAAATCTATTAGAATAGGGAAATACCGTAGTTCCCTGGAAAGTATGTTTTAACAAAGTCTTCTTTATTCTGATGGACAGGTTATAATACCCAACATACCCACATTCATAGGGAATCTCATCTCATCAAACTTTCAGCTGAACCGTGATGTAGTTTATAACTCCATCCAAACTTTACCCTAAACAAACACCTATCAAATCCGGGTTTTGAATTTGCATTTTTTAATCATGTAGCGCGGGTTTAAAATTTCAATGGAGATTCATTAATAAAGTTCAGTTTACCTAGTTCGGGGTAAATTTTGTAGTTTTACATTTATACATCGTACATACATATACTCACGCCTGTCTCCCAGAGGGGTAGGCCGAGACTACAGATTTCCATCTGCTACGATCCTGACAACTCTTTCCAAATCCACCAATCTAGTCTTAAAAGCCCTTCTATTCCGGTTACTTTTAAATTCGCCCTCCATCATTATGTCGCCAATTTGGTGGGTATACAGCCTTCTAGGGTGACCCGCCCCCTGATTCTGTATCGTAAACTTAGTTGCCAAACCAAGTGGCTATCGTCTAAAACATACATATCCGCTTATCTGAGGATAAGTTTGCACTTGAAATGACTTCACAATTCGTAAATAGTACAAAACCCATTAAAGGTTATTTTGGAAGTTCATTTTGTATCTGTTTTTGGTGAATAGCAACTATAGCTAGCAACCGACACTGAGTTACATAATAGCCCCGCCGGTTGCCTATTTTTTATCCCGACATTTATTCGGGATGCCCGAAGCAGTTTCGTAAATACCTGACGTGTCGGACTTACACTTCAGTTATTTATGAGACTACCTATATTTATTTATTTATTTCTTCAACCACAATATTACACTATTTTTACAGCTGAGCCAATACAATAGTGAACATTTAACATACTTATAATATTTACAAATCACAAATGTAATCATATTAAAACAAGACATAAAATTTAATAAAAACACAATAACAACAATTTTTACAATGTTACAATTAATTTACTAGTTTTAGTGAAAAATTATTATTTGTTTTTGTACATTTCTCTGCCATTATTTATGAATTATGGAGGAATGTCCTCCTCTGTCTAGAGATCAAAATGAGATAGACTTCATTATGACGGATCAAAAGCCACTAATTATGTCTGTGTCAAAAGCATATATTCCAAGATATCTCAAGATATCAAAAATATTATTCCCTGTCCCAATGCATTTTTTGTGCAATCGTGTGTTACTGGCCAGTATGATTGTTTTAAAAATAAAACTAATTTAGTTGCTGTTTTAACTCATAAACGTCCTTTTAATATTTTATTTAGCATAAATATTTACCTATATACGCAAGTCACATTTTCCCATCACACTATATAGATATATAATATAAAAAATGCGAAAGTTTGTTTGTGTGTATGATTGTTACTCTTTCAGGCTGAAACGACTGGACGGGTTTGGATGAAATTTAGAATCCATATAGCTTAAATTTTAACTTAACACATTTTTATCCCGGAAAAAAGCATGTCGTTAAACCGAGTAACACGCGGGCGGAACCGCGGGCAAAAGCTAGTAATAACATATTAAATAAATAAAATACAGCATAACAAAATGAAAATGAAATGGGTGGAACCATTTTCCATTGTCATTTAGCGAGACGAGGGATTTACTACATAGTAAGTGACTATAAGGACGCTCGTTTGATTTTAAAATTTACTTACCTCCCTAGGTTGGTAAATTGAATTTTCCTCCCGCATTTCGAGTTATATATGACTTGCACTCAGAGCATTAGTGATGAAAAATATTGTAAAAGCGTGAACCTCACTTATTCCTTAATGTAACTGATCATTTCTTAAACAAATGAATGTCTGATATAATTGACTTCATTATTCGGTAGTTGAAAGAAAAACATATTATAAGCCCCGTGAAAGTGATTTTTATTGCACTTATTTTTTCAAGACTCTCTTGATGCAATTTAAAAATAAATTTCTGCTCGATGCAAATATCTACTAGGCATTATAATATTCAATATATTCTCTCTTGACGTTTAATAGAATTAAAATGGGAATGGAATTTAATATCGCTAGGACGCGACGCTTGCATTGTGTTGCGGCGTTGTCGGCGTTTTGCTTAAATAAATGTGTTTTACGAAGGAAAGGAAAGAAAAGCAGCCAAGTACGAGTTAGATTGCGGGGCAAGTGTTCTTCTGCTTGAACTTATAATGAAATTACTAATGACCGGCCATTAGTAATAATGTTGGGGATAAAAATCAGACAAGTGCAAGACAGATTCGCGTAATGAATGACAATTTGGTACGCCTGTCAGTTAAGGCTGCATTGAAACAAGAGTATAGGTATATAACTCTATTTCATTCACCACTGAAGAAATCCTAATACTCACACACGTTAGGCGGGTGGGTGATGAGCGCGGTGCTGAAACCCCCGCACCAGTGACGCTGCTACCGTCACCAACCTGTTTTATATAAAACCCGGCAATTGGGGATGGATATACCGCAATTTAGGTGGTAGAGCTAATGCCGGGCTCGACTGTGGAGGTACCACCATCTTACTCGCAAATCCTCCCGAAGTTATTCGGGGGAGAGTAAGAGGACAGCTCTCAGGCAAAAAAACCAGGCGGCCCACCATTGCCTGGGACCGATGGATGGCGGTATATCCATCCCCAATTGCCGGGACTTATATAAATCATATAAATCAGACTGGTGACGGGCAGTGGCGTCACTGGTGCAAGGGTTTCAGCACCGCGCTCACCAACCCGCCTGCCCAGCGTGTGTGAGTATGGGCATTTCTTTCTTCCAGGAGGACCGCCAAGAGTGGCAAAATCCTGGAAAGGCCTATGTCCAGCAGTGGACGAAACAGGCTGATGGATGGATGGATACCGCAATCAATCGGTCCCAGGGAATGGAGCCATCTGATCTTCCTATTTGAGAGCTGTCCTCTTACTCTCCCAAGAATAACTTCCTAAAATACTTGTAAAATAATTTTAAAGACCTGCTACCGGTTTCGTATCACACATCATCGGGTCAACAAATTATTAATTTTAGTAACGATTTTAAGTTTAAAAAGAAAACATCTGGAGCAAGCAAATATAAAAGTTTGTTCATGATCCCAAATGAAGAAACAATAATTTTAACCACGATTATTTCAATTTTTTTTTTATCAGTTACTATAGATAGATACCTACATATACATGTTTCAAAACCGCGAATTTCATAATTTGTGATTTTGTCTTACTAAGGGAGAATGAAAAATTGTTCATATGTTTGAACGGGTTAAAGCAAGCCAAATGTCATGAACTTATTTGTAGTAGTAGTTGTTGGGCCAAATAAATAAAATAAGGAGGTATGCGTTTAAAAAATAAAAACATAAAAATATATGGACACCCTAATATACACATATAGCCCGGCAGGTACCGTTGCAAATACAAACATCATATTAAGGCGGCTCTCATGACTGATATGTGAATCGACCGTCAGCTGCTCAAGTAGCGGTGGGTTTAGGTGTAAGAGGCTGCGAAATTGGACAAAAAAAGTACCTAATAGTACGCCAGCTGAAACTTTTCTCACAGATAGTTGACATCATACTGAGCTGAAAAAAAATCGTCAGCTAACACACCCGCGGTGGGTGTGGATGTAAGAGGAAAAAACAGTCAGTATTGTTATTTTTACTTTATAAGTTTGAACGGACTACTGTTTTGAACCAAAAAACCGCCTCCACTTCACAATTTTATTCGATGCAGCAAATTTTTCTCTATCACGTTTTAGGCTATGCTATCGTCTTGAAAAAAGGCCTCCTTAATAACATGTTTTATTTTCAGAACCCTGTCTATTGTAGTATGGGATTTCCACTGTTTTAAAATATCATTTTTTACAACCTAAGTCGCCTTGAAAAAATGGGTGTAACGAACAGACAGGGACACATAGTTTACCACTGATTTCTTTTCGCATTCATAAAAAAGCAGCGATCAAAGGTTTCATTTTACTATTTTGGTGTAGACCCCTGAAGCAAACAAAGAAAAGAGAGTGACAGTCATGAATGCGGAATAGGTTGGGAATAAGTGTTTCCTTGTGAGTGACAAGGCAGCTAACAGGATTATAAGCGTATTAGAATTTCTAAGAAAATGAAATACTTTTGCGAATATCTGTTCAGGCTGAATGGATCTGTCTGTTTCTCACCCGACTATAACTACAAGGCCAAAAGAAGGGTTATGTTTTGTTTGCGTGTGTGTGTGACTAAATCTATACTAATAAAGTAGTAAAAAATTTGTGTTTAAATATTTTTTCAAAATTGTAAACCAATTGCGTTATTAGTATTGTACTGAAGCCAAAACTATCGTTTACAGAAATTTTGTCTGTCTTTCTGTTTGTGTGTTCCGTTTTTACTCGAGATCACCCTGGTCAACATTGTCTATAAGAGTGTTGATAAATGAACGCCTAAGCCAAAAACGGGGCATAGATTGAATAAACGTGGGCGGAGCCGCGGGCGAAAGGCTAGTCAGCTTTCATTAAAATAAATCAATATGATTAAAACATTCAATCAATATCATTCAATAAATATGTAGCATTGACATGATCTGTTTAGAAAACTATTTTCAAGTTAATTTGTAGAAGTAAATGCAATGGAGAATAAGTTTAAGTTTCTGGTAACTTTTTTGAACAACGTACATGTTTGTATGTGTTCTAATAACTGCGGAGTATCAAAAATATTACGAAAATCTTATGTAAAAAAAATAAAAAATTATAAATGTAGAAATTTAACATCACAAGAGTCTACATATTGAGGATCCAAAATCGGAGATGCAAACCCTACGAGTAGGGTACTTCTGGCATATGAGAAATATACAGGCTGACTTTTAACCTAATCCCGATAATTTATTATTTTGTAGAAGAATACAAACTGGTTTTATTAAAACCATTCAAAATCATATTCATAATTATTTTTTAAAGTTGGAGCCTTTGAAGATTTTCGTAAAATCCAAAGAAATCATGGTCATCCGAAGGTATAAGATAATTAGACCACGCTTAGTTATTTTTATTATTGATCCCACTATTTTGGACTATTTTCAACTTTTTTAACACTTTACTTATTAATTGCCACAAAACAATACAACACCAAAAATAACAATAGCAAATAAAATACAATTATGACACTATCCTATATTTTTTACCAAAAATACAGTGGTCTCAAAATAAAGTAAATGGATGGCGTCATGACACGAAAAGACTCTTGATCTGCTTCCAAAGCACACAGACCAGACCGAGCGAACACAAATTAATGTGTACCATGAAGATTGCACCCATGACCTTTGGGTTAGCAGGCGAGCGCTCTACCACAGTATGTTATCGAATTAGATCGTGGATCAGCAAAATTGTTGCGTAATAGGCTTCAACGAACGAACAAAAATAATCTGTAAGTGCCTAAACTGGTCAGCTATCACTATTTTAGTGATTACTAGCTTTTGCTGGCGCCTTCGCCTCCGTGGATATAATTTTATGTATGATTCTATGTTTTAAGTGACATTTACAATATCACAATGACAACTGTCAAAATACTTGTTGTATTTAGTCATTTGTTCACATTTGTGGGTATGAATTATTTCTCTACAACATTTTAAAGCAAACTGTATACATTTAAAAACAGCATTAACCAAATTAAAAAATTCAAACATTTGTCTAACTTTTGCATTGAAATGGTCGCAAATACGAAATTAATGGAAATTTATTTCGCAAGACACGGGTTAAAGTCTCACTTAAGGCTGTATAATACCTCACTTCGTTTCATACCAACAAATACTGCAACAATCACTCTGAAATTAATATATGATAAAGTTGAGGACTAATGCTATGTCCATGCTGTTGTGATAACTTGATTTCATTGAATTTTCTCGATATAAAAAAATTACAAAGTTCCCTACAAACCGTACAATAAACCAATATCATTGAATGAATACTTGAAATTAGATCTGAAACTTTTCATAATATAACTGATATTAGTATAAAGCAGCTGCGGACTGTTCCATAAAAATGAAAAAACCATCAGTCTAGCCGTGATTTCAAATTAACTGATGTTTTGCATGCGCGTCATCTGATTAGAGTAGGATAGACAGTTAAAAAGCAGAAGCGTAAGAGCAAAACTGCGAATTGAGGTATTATGGGCCCTTAAGAAAATTGTGTACGTTTAAGACGAAGTAGGTAAAAAAACCGGACAAATGCGAATCGGACTCGCTCCCCGATGATTTCGTTAAAGACTTAACTTTTATGATTTAATTAGAAGTGTATAGTTTTTAGATTTTTCCCTATACTTGTAGTATAAGTTTTTGCGGCATAAACGGCCGTATTTTTTTACGTTAACTAAGAATTTTGATTTTTTCACAGCTTCAAGGGACTGTAGACTTGAGTACCTATATGGTTTTGATTTCAACCCGATACCTCCACGCATTTCTGATATGAAGGGTCTTGACGGACAGACGGACGGACAGACATACGGACAACAAAGTGATCCTTTAAGCACTCCGTTAATTCCACTTGAGGCACGGAACCCTAAAAATTAGGTTTTGAAACAGTGTTATTCCCAAACGCCAAAAAATAGGGCTCCGAAAAAATCTCGAAAAAATACATATTTTGAAGAAGGCCTTTTCCAATGCGTATAGAGCTAAATATTTTAAGATGGTAAAAGGCCAGTTTTAGAATTAAGAAAGTCTCGCTAAGTGGATACATAAGTGACGAATTGGCCAATCACAGCGCTGCATTTGAAAGTTAAGTACCACTTAACTAGAAATTCTCAATTGTGAAATCGGGGGACAGTCACATAAGTTACGCTTAAATTGATATGTTTTAATATTATTGTATGTTCCGCATTACTTGTATCCAACGAGAACTCGTTGCTCGTATCAGGTTCCGAGAGAAATATGTATAAAACTTCGCATGTATTTAAAGGAATGGTAAAAGCACTGAGCTTTCAGAATCTAACAAATATTTATGTGTCTGGGTCTGATAAACAAAAAAAGCCTAAATGTAAATCATGAAATGAAGGGCCTTAAACTAAGCGATTACTTTTCTTTTTTCACGAAGGTCCCGGGTTAAAATCCTTTGTGTTCGGTTTGCGTGCACGTTAAACTGTTGGTCCACATTTGTGCCCGAAGTACGGCGATAGGGCTCACCGCCTATAACCAGAGTTTAAGAATCCATATATTTGTCCAACGAAAGCGCTCAGACGGAGCCATATTATGCGGGGCCTGCAGGGCGAGACGCGGGGTCTAAGGCCTTGTCCAGATACACGCGCGAGAGCTCGCGCGTAAGCACTAGCGCGTAGTCGAAGTACTAGGCTCCAATACATTACGTCCACATGCTACGCGCGTACCTACGCGCGAACCAATAACGCAGTACCTAGTACAGAGCCTAGTACTTCGACTACGCGTGAGCGTGAGCTTTCGCGCGAGCAAAACGCTGCATGTGGACAAGGTCTAAGCTACCGAGCTAATACAATTTCTCGCAAGCCCCCCGCGCAAGTTGACATGCCGCAATTAATATTTTAATGACACAAGCTTTAAATTTTTAATGGATAAAGTTGACATGTAGCAATTAATTCAAATCGAACTGAGTATAATATATATTTTTATTTTTTTATAACGATAGGATCAATTTATTTTGCACGTAAGTACAAATATACACTAGGACCTCATAAAAAGTAAGCAAAATCTATAAAAGGAGTTTTGATCCTATTTTTATGATTCATTCGATTTTTAAGCAATAATTAGTTCATTATCATAAAAAAATTCGTTATTGCACATGCGCGTGGGAAAGTTTAATGCCAGCTTACTTTTGGCGATGTAGAACTTGCCATGTCTATCTGGTTGTGCTTCGATGAGAAAATAGTTTAACGGAAACATTACCTATAGATATACAATTTTGTAAGATAAGTTTTTGTTCTCGCTTTCTCGGCTCTTTGACGTGTACAAATACTAGACGATAAAAATCTCGTATTCTATGGCTCCATATTTCAGAGGTAGATTTTCGTTCACAGTCCATCAAGCAAAAAGGAAAGATACACATAAATAAAACTAAAAGCGAAAACAATTTTATGTGAGGAAACGTTTTTGTATCTTAGAAAAAAAAACATATAAAGGCGTCATAGGTAATAGTACATTGATGCAAGTGCAAAAATGTTGATATTTAGAGTCATGATTTACTAAAAAACAGTCGGGATGAGAAATATCAACACTTTCGCACGTGTATCAAATGAAGTTTTTTAATACACCTGCGAAAAATTACATGAAATAATAAAATAAAAGCAATTTTTTGCAAATCAAAACAGATGTAAGTCGACTGAAGAACACGCAGTCTGTCTGGCGCCAATCTGTACTACAAAGACCAATATCTCTTTCTAAAATCTTTTTAATAATTATTTCTAAGATAATATAAATTAAGATAAATTATGGCCTCTAAAATCGTTTCGAATTTTTAAAACATCTTTTACAATTTAACATACATATTATTTATTAAATTTATAATAGTAAAATATAAAAGTTTGAAAATACCCATCTTATTATACAGTATCACGTAAAACAAAGGTTTACATGCTAACTAAATGATGTGGCCGGTTTCCCTTAGATGGCGTCAGTAGGTAGTAAAAACAAAAAGCACAAGTGCGAAATATATTATTTTACGCACGCTAAACAGGCACGTAATTTATCATATTTTGAGCAGGTGTATTAAAAAGGTAATTCTGTTTTGTGTCACTATTTACCTAATTAGCCACGCCTCTGAAATGTAATGAAATTACAGATTTTATCCAATTTAAAAAAAAGCATAATAACTTCGTATGACCGCGTTCGTAATGGCGTTGCCTCGCGTCGGCCTTCAACGCAATCATTTTGTTTTTCAGAAAAAATCTGTTTACGCCGCGCCATCAGTGACCAATTGATAGGTTGGTCGTCAAGACTGTTTTGATATTCTCAGTAGCCAAAAGCCGTGTGCAAAAGAATAAAATGTCTTGGTAACCGCATAAAGGTAATAAATCTTTAGTATTGGTAGGTGTTGCAAAACGTGTTTACTGTTTTACGAAAATGGACTGACGTGAACAAAAATTTGTTCGAAAAGAGAGCAATTACCAGAGATCGGAATCAGGTGTGTAAAAATACCTAAAGTTTGCAGCGGGACATAACATGGAGCTGTTAAAACCACTTAAGTTGAACCGGTTTCCGGTTCAAATTCGGTTTCATAGTTCTACTTATTCTTTCTCAAAAAACACAGAATTTTACATATCTGCAAAATGCTAATGCGGTTTTAATTTAGAACAAACAAACCTAATTTGAACCGGAAAAGTACAAAATAAAAATTAATTTATAACTGTAAGCTAAGCTTGCAAATGTTTATAGTTCGGTGTTTCAAAGGTAAGGAACATGTAAAACAAAAGAACGAAACTGAACCGGTAAAATTCAAAACCGGTTCAACTTATTCGTAACAGCTCCATTGTTATGTCCCGCTGCAAACTTTAGGTAGTTTCACACACCTAATTCAATTCCGATCTCTAGTAATTACAATATTATGGGAAATTCGGGCATTTTAAAAATTTACCGCAGTACCTACATAATTTTATCCAAAAGAATCCATTAGAACTATTATCATAATAATATAATAAAATGTGATTAAGAAAGGGATGAATGTTTTTAATATAGGTAGGTACTAGGTAGTTATTTAGATATTTCTAAATTACCAAAATACTTTATAATAACACGCAAATAAGACTTGAAAAACAATAAAAAAACCTCCCATTATTATAAGTATAACATTTTGAAGATTTAATTTCAGGTCCGATGAGTCCCAATTTGAAATATTTTGACCCCACAAATTTTCGAACAGGTTGAAGTCCCAGCCTTTGGATGGCCAGTCAATAACTGTAATATGACATTGAGCTGACAGTTTCTCACTATTACAACTTTGTACAAATTATTTCTGCGCTTGGAGGTTGAACTTACAACCCCAAAATTCATATCCACACCATTACAGCTGATTACAACAAGTTGGAACTTATCTATACATACAGTTAAAAACTAACACACTAAAACGTTTCATTCTAAACTAGTAACTTTTATGCCTGACGCATTTAGCACTAAATGTGTCTGGGAGAGTATCTGAGAGAGTTTTCTGAGATGTTTCCCTTTCATCAGTTAGGTTGATCTGTGAAATACAGTATCATCTTTATTATCGTAGCAACTTTCCTATAGTTTCCTGTAAAAATATTTAAGAATATGTACCCTTTTTATAGTTATACCGTGAAACAATAACAACATACATTTTCAACACTTTTAACAAATAAATTAGTCACGCGACATGCATGTCTGAAAACTACATGTAATTTCAGTTTGCTTGCCTGCTATTCCAGAAGTGTGATTTTTTTAAACACTTTTTAAAAATAACATTAAAGTGGAACGACTGTCGCGTGATACAATTTTAATTTCATATTTATAATACACGGAGGAACACACATTATGACGTTATTACGCTCGTGCCTTCATTCAAATGTTTTAATAGGTTATGTTAATTTTAAACACTCGTAAAAAGCCTTTTTTCGGAACAATTTTCTGATGTCATAAAAGTCATAATTGGAGTGAAAACAGTCATAATTCCGGATGTGTTTTGTTTCTGTTCGCTCTCATTTGTCGCATTTATGTGTTCCTTTATTATTTAAAAATGTTTTTTTTTTACAAAGTGTAAATAAGGTAAATAGATATACTGATATACGTTCCTACAATTCTAAATGTATAAAGTATTATTTCCTATGCCTATCTAATATTTTATTGTAAAACGGGCCAAGTGCGTGTTGGGCCACGCGCAGTGTATGGTTCCGTAGTTGCCCAGTACATTTTATAAGTTGGTCTACTAATACACATCGCGCCAAACTAGTCCACTCGGAAGTTGCTCTCCCGAAAAACGGCCCATACATTGTCGTGTTTAGAGGGGAGTGAAAGTTTGACGCAACCTGTACTCGTAAATCTGTAAAGCATACTTAGCTGTGATAGTTTTTCTTTTAACTTCATTATAAATACTACTCCTGTGAATTTTTCCACATATTCATAAACAACCGTTTAGCTGTCAGGGGGAGGCATACGTGACTCGAACAAAAATTAGCAATTTAAAGCTCAAGATTTCGATCGATCGCTAAATTGAAAAACATTTTTCACACACCCACAAAGTTTTTGAATGACCTATCCAATGGTACCCTACACTATGGGATGGAAGAGAAAAAAAAACTCATCCCCAATTTACGTGTATGGGAGATACCATAAAAAATATTTTTCGTCATTTTTTTTACCGTTTTGTCGATGTGATTAATAGTGTACTCATACCAAATTACAGCTTTCTAGTATAAATAGTTTCTGAGCTAAGACAGAAGGACATGGCGAAACTATAAGGGTTCCTTGTCGGACTACGAAACCCTAAAAAGGAAATGTATGTGAGTTTGTTTTTTGATGTAGGTGTTAATCTCCGGAACTATCCTTCCAATTCTGAAGATTCTTTCACTAGTAGAAGCTACATTATCCCTGAGTGTTACAGGTTATAGTTTGTTTCACGAAGATGGGCAGTTCCCTAGGGACATAGCCATTATCTACATACACGCGTGTAGTATTTGGAAACCTGACCAATTTTGAAAATTATTTCTTTGTTGTGATGGTTAGACTCTTCACTTGGACATAGGACATAGGCTATAGTTTGTACCCTGGGGATTAGCAGCTCCCTAGAGACATAACCATTTATTAAATTTAAGCAGGTAATTTTTGGAATTATTGAACCAATTTCTTAAAATTAAATACATAATAGAAACTGGGAAAAACTTTATGTTTTCTTTAGAAAAACTCGTAGTTATAATTAATTAATTATTGTATTTATGATGGTTGATATTATGACGCGTACTTCGCAGTGGGCCGTGTATCGAGCTCTGTCTATCGTGGTTGCGCAGCCGCCGCTCGAACGCCGCGCTCGCCCCCCTGCCCCCGCACCACCGTTGGGCCTCAACATCCTGGGCCCCCTTGAAGACTCCTGTTTTTTCACCCGACCTAGCATCCACAGTAATGGGGGTAAGTTGTCTTCTTTAAATACGACCATGTCTCCTGGCTTTAGTTCCCTTTGATGGATGCGCCACTTGGTGCGGTTTTGTAGTTCGCTATATTCCTTTCTCCACCGCTCCAAAAAGTGTTGACGCAGTTTTTCAATCAGCTCATAGCGCGAGGTGTTCTTGCGTGTGATGGACGTTGAAGGCAGTGATGTTAGCGGCCGCCCGATCAGGAAGTGCCCTGGAGTGAGAGGAGAAAGCTCGTTTGGGTCAGGTGATAAGGGAGTTAAGGGTCGGGAGTTGAGGACTGCTTCAATTTGTGCAAACAGCGTACTCAACTCAAATGATGTTTGGCGCTCTTTATTCCTGATTCGGCAATTCCATTGAAAGTCGGTGAAAACGGGGGGGATAACACGAATTTGATGCTGGTAAATTTATGTTCTGAGTTAAGGCTAGATCGGAGAACCCTACCTAATTCATTGTTTGCCCCCACGAAGTTTGTACCATTGTCGCAATAGACGGATTCAGGTTTACCCCTCCTAGAGATAAACCTTCGTAGACACAAAATAAACGCTGCAGCGCTGAGATCGCTGACCGCTTCCAAGTGTATGGCCTTGGTACTCAAACAGACAAATAAACAAAGATAACATTTTGTTATTTTGTTACCGCGACCCTTTTTGCTAGATATAAAGTAAGGGCCCCCAAAATCTGTGGCACACTCTTGGCAGGGGTAGCATGGGGTTACTCTGACTAAAGGCAGGTTGTCCATCAAAGGCTCCATAGTTATCGCGCGAAATCGAGTGCATATCACGCATTTTCTTACTATGTTTCTCGCTAAATTCCTGCCACATATGGGCCAAAATAGTTCCCTAAAAGAACTGAGGAGCAGTTGAGGGCCGGCGTGTAATAGACGTAAGTGTTCGGCTTCCATTAAGAGCTTTGTGAAGTGATGCTTGCTATCCAATAAGGCTGGATGCTTTTTACTGTAATCACACTCAGCGTGACGAAGTCGACCACCCACTCTCAGAACACCGCTGCTGTCAATGAAGGGAGATAACTGTAACAATTTACATTTAGGTTTTAATGTTTGATTTTTAGCAAGAGTTCGGAAAATGACTTTCGTTGGGAAGCCTTTATAAGGTAAGTAAGTGCATTATTTATTTCATTAGGCTGTAAGTTTAGTGTTAGTTTATTTGTATTTCTGCAATTGTTTACAAACCTCAAGATATAAGCAACGATTCGTATTAGTTTTTTAGATTTAGAATATTTTGAGAACTCTATAAAGCCTTCTTCTGGTTTATTATGTGTTGTGTTAATGTGTACTTTTATTTCAGGTAAATCTATCTTTTCATGTGTATTCTTTGGCCAATCCGATTCGTTCAACTTTAGGAATGGAGGTCTCTGCCACCATAACGAAGAGGATTGGAGCTGAAAGGGATCTTACACCTCTAGACGCTAAGTCACTTGGGTTCAACTCTGTGGGGACATGCCTCCAGACATCGTTTGGCGTCAGCTCATGAATTTCATGAATGCGTTTACAAACAAATGTCTTTAGTACTCTAGGTTGAGTTTTTAACCAGCTTAAAAAAACAGTGGAGTCGGTCCAAAAGACTCTCCTAGAAATGTCGCAGCGTAATGCTCTGGAGACTCTGTTTGTAACCCGAGCTCCCGTTATCCGGCTAGGAGCTCAAGACGGGGAATTGTTGTAGGCTTTAGGGGACAAACACGAGCCTTTGAGCATAAGAGTTCAATAGTTACGTTATTGGATCTATCTATAGAACGAAGATAGATACACGCTCCGTAAGCATTTTGCGAGGCGTCTACGAAGCAGTGAAGCTCGATTGAAGTCGGCGAGATGCATACTGCATGTCTCGGAACTGAAATCGAAGCCAAATGGTAAAGATTTTTAGAAACAGAATTCCAGATTTTTATTATGTCTTTTGGCACGGAATCATCCCATCCTAATTTTAAGAGCTACAATTTTTGGAGCAAAATTTTTAGTGTTATGGTACTGCACTTAGCATGCCCAGTGGATCAAATATTTTGCATGTATTTGACAAAATATTACGTTTAGTAGGAGTTTGCATTTCGGAATCTATGTTTACTGAAAATTTTAATGTATCGGTATTGGGAAACCATAAAAGACCCAATACACTCGCTTGTTTGTCTAAATTAAGAGATTGAGACTCTGTTCGCTCAGTAAATATTTCAGGACAGTTAGTGCGGAATTCATGGATAGGAAAACAGTCAGAATCCAGGATTTAAATGACTGACTCACTTGTGTGACGTAATTCATTCTCAGTCTCACTCCCAGTTAATAAATCGTCGACGTAGAAGTCGTGCTGTAATACCTGAGATACTGATTCATCTGTACATTCCTTAGCAAGTTGAAGTAAACATCGCGTACTTAAGAATGGTGCCGAAGCGGTACCGTATGTAACTGTGTTAAGCTGTAATACTCTTAATGGCTTGTTTTCGAATGAATCGTCACTGTGAGGCTCCTGATCTCTCCATAAAATCAGTTGTAGAAGCCGTTGTGCTGGATCTAAAGATATTTGTCTGTACATTTTAAGAATGTCCCCGGTCAGTACATATCGATGCTGGCGAAACCTAACAAGAATATCAAATAGTTCATCTTGAACTACTGGGCCTACGTGTTGTATGTCATTCATCGATTTTCCGGAAGTAGTTTTTGCCGAACAATTAAAAACAATTCTTATTTTAGTTGTTTCGCTGTTGCCACGAAAGACAGCGTGATGAGGCATGTAATACCCGAATGGGGGTCTATCCACTTCAGTTAAGTGACCCAAAGTCTCATATTCTTTTATGAAGTCTGAATACTGTGTTTTGAGAACAGCGTTTTTATGAAGCCGCTTCTCCAAGCTAAAGAATTGCCTTTTTGCCATCGTGAATGAATCTCAGTAATTAGGTATTCAAGGTACTCAATTAGGTTTCGTAGTAGCAGGGTCTCTTGGCGGTACTAAAGATAAACAAAAACATAAAATTCATTGTAACTTTAGTCAAGATATATCCGAGTCATTAGCTAAATTTTGGCAACTCGAAGAAATCCCTTCATCCAAATCACCATTACTAACGTCTTAGTTATAATTAATTAATTATTGTATTTATGATGGTTGATATTATGACGCGTACTTCGCCGTGGGCCGCGTATCGAGCTCTGGAAGATGGTCGGTTTCCGGTGTCTATACCTTTTCGTGAAAACCTTCATTTCAGTTTCATTACCTTCGCTTATCTTTAATGGGGAGTGCCAATTAGGTACCTTTTCATTGTAACTTTAGTCAAGATATATCCGAGTCATTAGCTAAATTTTGGCAACTCGAAGAAATCTCTTCATCCAAATCACCATTACTAACGTCTTAGTTATAATTAATTAATTATTGTATTTATGATGGTTGATATTATGACGCGTACTTCGCCGTGGGCCGTGTATCGAGCTCTGTCTATCGTGGTTGCGCAGCCGCTGCTCGTGCGCCGCGCTCGCCCCCCTGCCCCCGCACCACCGTTGGGCCTCAACAGTAACAATATATTAAACATTTTTAAGATATTTTTTTTGTGTAGCCTCTAATATATCCCACTGCTGGGGAAAGGCCTCCCCTTGCTGAAACCACACATTGCGGTCCTGTGCTACTTCCAACCAACCCGGAAAAATGCGTCAGCTTTGCCCGCATTCGTCTTTTTGGTCTGCCTGGCCTTCGGTAGCCGTCATCTAGCTCCGATTCCGTAGCGATTTTCGCCCACCTATCCGAGTGCATACGACTAACGTATGCTGATTAGTGATTATAAATATGATGCATTTTAAATGTTTCCGAAAAAAACGAAAACATTTGATCCAATTTGGAAAACTTTTTTTTTAATACTTAAGGGACGGGCAGTACCCTAGGGACAAAGTCATTTATTACATTCGCGTATGTAATCTCAGGAACTACAGAATTCATTTTGAAAATTCTTTCTTTGCTGTGATGATTAGATTCTTCACTTGGACACCGGTTATAATTTTTTTCCTGGGAACGGATAGCTCCTTAGGAACATCGACATAGTAAAATGCAAATACGTTTTTATAATTACAAGCTTTTGCCCGCGGCTCCGCCCGCGTGTTATTCGATTTAACGACATGCTTTTTTTCGGGATAAAAAGTAGCCTAGGTGTTAAATTAGGGTATAAGCAATATCCATTTTGAATTACATCCAAATCCGTCCAGCCGTTTCAGCGTGAAAGAGTAACAAACATACACACACACACAAACTTTCGCATTTATAATATTAGTGGGATTGGTCCGAAAAATATTAACCGATTCGATGTGATTGGACTACCCAAAAACTAAATTAAAGTGGAAGCCGCGCGCAAAAGGTAGTACAGTTATAACTATTAACCCTTATTTTTACATTTGCATAAGGTAACCTCATTAAGATGGATCATTGTATAGTTTGCTTTGGTTCAACACACTCGTAAGTATAGTTTTATTACAGCAAAAAACTTTATTACTTTAAAATACCATTCCTATCCACCCTTCGGTTTTATTTAGCAATTCAAACGTAACGAAAGCACGAAAAAAGAAATAAACATTAAAGTCGCGAGTATGTTACATAACATGAGCTCAAAATGGCACCAGCCACTTTGTTCCCCTTCACAGAGTTTATTACGTTGCATTACGTTCGAAAATCTTTTATTTTGCGGAACAATCAACTTGGTACCTACCTTCTTTAAGGAGGCATTTTCCGAACGTGTTCTGAAAGCTGGCAGGCTTATCGCTCGCCACTGCGGAACCTGACGGTAGCGCAAAGAAATGAAAATGGTTGAATGTTAGTCCGCATTAGCAGAGCTTAGACGTTTCTGCTAATTGAAGAAATAGTTCTTTCAAACGTAGTCACAACATGAGAAGATCTTTGCCGTTATATGGAAATTAATCGGCATAGGTCTTAAAATTGGTCTATATCTATGAGCTGTAAAAAAATGTCAAAGAAGTAAAAAAGCTGTTTCGATGCAATTTGCCAATATAGTGAAAAATATTGCGAATTCGTGTTTTGTCGGCTAAGTTCGTTTTATCCTTATGTTTTTGACAAGTCCATAAAATTTAGTAATAAGTTGTCATAAGACGTCATTAAATAAATACGACTATTCACAGATTTCGCGAATGCCGAAGTCGCTATATATCTCACTAGACTTCTACGCATAATATCAAACAAGCTTAAAATATAGTTCATTAAATTATACCGTGATGCATAAAAGACGATTGAATATGCTTGGCTACGATAAACGGTTGATTGTACTCCATACTGGCAAAAACTGGCCCCTAAAATAGCTACCATCGCCATAAAGAAAAAAAACTTAATGATGTCAGTTTAGCTGTCTGTTGTTCACCTAGTATTCCCTGTAGTCACCTGTAGCCCTAAAATTTCCTCGTCCCTGTCTTAAATGCGCAACAGCGAAGCCATCTTTTCTTGTCGGAATTCTACGCAATAGCTACTACCACTCTCCCCTTTACGGCTTCTCTTTATGTCACGCCAAAACACTACAAGTTGCTTAGCAGCACGCTCTCGTCATGGGGCTGGGGCTGGTGGCAAGCCACGGCCAAAGCCTAAAACCAGGTGAAGTGATAGGAATTGTCATTTAGTTGGGTCTTGATTTAACTGTTCAGTGTGTACCTGACGTATCTGGAGTAATCAATGATTGTACGAGTATTTGTACCTGAAGAAATATCCTTCATGCTTCCTACCCTATCTCTGATTTCATTTGTATCCAACCTAGCCTTTGCCAGAGATTGAAAACAATCTCTGCCCCGTTTTGCCTTGGGCGTTATTTTATAAACACACCTTTATAGCCTGTATGTTTACTAGCGTTACTACGATGATAATCAAAAATAACCACATGAAAATCCGTTGGGTGGTTCTTGAGTTAAAACGGAACACACATATATACATACATACAGATGGAAAGACAAAAATTCAAAAAATTGTGGTTTTGGCATTAGTACAATTGCATTTAAAATTTCGCGAAAATATTCAATGTATAGACACGACCTTTTAACCACTTTATTATTATACTAGCTTTTGCCCGCGGTTTCACACGCGTTGAATTAGTTTTTGTGAGCTCCTATAAAATCAGTCAATATTATTCGGACTGTTACCTACAGTAAACACAGCTGGTGAAATGTGTGTGTTATGCGCCTCTGTTTCCCATTTTGTGTGTCTCTTTTATAACTTTTCCATGGGAACAAAGGGAAAAAGTAGGTTTTGTCCTATTCTATCTAGAACTACATTTATGCAAAATTTCAGCCTAATCGGTTTCATAAGCATGGCGTGAAATATAAATTTCCATAGAAATTTGAAAGCTCATTTTCATCCCATGGGAACTGATTTATGGGATAAAAAGTAGCAAACGTCCTATTCCAGGTCTAGAACTACATTCATGTAAAATTTCAGCCTAATCGGTTCAGTAGTTACGGCGTGAAAGAGTAACAAACATCCATCCATCCAACCAAACTTTCGCATTTATAATATTAGTGGGAGTGGGATTAATATAGATTTGTTATTAGCTGTTTGGCGAGACATACTTAATATACTTTATCAAAGTCAATCAAAATCTCACGGGACGGTATCCCAACCCAAACCTCTGCCTATAACGGGCCAGTTCATGTGCCGATACCTAATCGTTACACATTTATGAATACCAGCCCGATCCAAATTTAGTCTTTTCGTTACACCCTATATTATGGTGGTTGAGCTGGTGCCGGGCTTGAATGTGGTGGTACCACCATCTTACTTGCAAACACTTCCGAAGTTATTCTGGAGAGAGTAAGTGGACAGTTCTCAAACAGGGCACAACCAGGTGGCCCACCATTAACTGGGACTATATCCATTCCACATTGCCAAGCCTTATATAAAACAGACTGGTGATGGGCAGCGGCGTCACTGGTGCAAGGGTTTCGGCACCGCGCTTACCAAACCAGCGTGTATGAGTTTGGCCATTTCATCCAGGAGGACCACCAAGAGTGGTGAAATCTTGGAAAAGCCCATGTCCAGCAAGGGACGAAACAGGCTGATGAATGGATGGACACACTATTCAATAGTATTGTGGCAAGCAACAATAGCTACATATTTGATATCATTGGTCTCTTATCCTTACTCGATCATGTTACCAACAGAATGCTTTCGGACCATTTGTAGGATTCCGTGCCTCAAAATGAAAAAGCGGAACCCTATGCGATCATGTTGTTGACCGTCTGTCAAAACTCTTTTATTTGCGCCTCGTTAGAGATATCAAGTTGAAACTAATATCACCTACAAAATTCTATGGCCTTATAGTGCTGTTAAAAAATTAGGCTTTTAATTTGACGCGAAAAAGTTATTGCCCTTTATGTAATCAATTTCATACAAATGGCTCACTCATCATAAAAACCTGTTGATTTAGAAACTTAAAATTCTGTTCACTATTAGATCTTTATAAAATACGTCTAGAAAAAATATAAAAATTACCGATATATTTAATTATATTTATAGGAAACGGCTACTCACTATTCAATAGTCGGATTTCACAACTACAGTTTCTTGAGGCAAACATGGTTACACAACGGTTTCCCGTTTGCTATTTTATTAGTCCAGGAGAATAATGATCCAACTTAATTAGACCCTTTGGATACATGGATTTAAACAGATCGTAAGTGTCAGGTTAGTTTGATCGCGTTTATATGTAGACAGTATGTAAAAAACCCTCATGGCAACAGTTTTTTTCATAATGACTGTTATTATTATTAATTCGTGTACTGCTCTACCAGCATATATTTAGTATTTCGGATACATCGCTTGCTGGTAGTGCTGATATATGGTAGATCTGTGGTACGGACTATTATACGTTGCTTGTATATTGTAAACCACTTCCACGTACAATTTACAAAGCGTAAAACAATTACCAGATTCTGTTATCCAGCTATAACATGACTAAGTTCTAAATGAATTGATTTTCCAAGTCTCATAAGTTCTCGTACCAAGATGAGCTCTGCATGGTAAGTTAATAGGATACCTATCAAATCTTCCTTAAGGCTTAATGGAGTCATAGACGATGGATTCCCGCTGCTTTGATCCCAAGATAGATGGATATTCCTCCGGGTCTATTCTATTATGAACCTAATAGGCTGGGTACTTCCCAAGGTGACCAACTGTATTTCATAGCGTTTATTTAGATTGAGAGTAGCCCAATCTATATGCAAATAATAATTAGATTTTATTGATGGAACTCCATAATACCAATGGAAAAACTAACCTGTACTAAAGTAGGTATATTTTTTGCACGAAGAAGGTAACTGACAGTTGATGCCAGTGGAAAATACGCTTTTAACTCTTATGATGCATGAGTTGTTTCACAATGTGAAATGGCTCAAGCACCCTAGGAGTTAAAAGCGCATTTCCCACGAACTGTCAGTTTCCTCCTTTGTGCAAAAAAATTTACTTCATGTCACAGTATTAAGTGAATACATAATGTCGAAGTAGTTCAAGTGAGTTTTTTCATTGCTATTTACCATTTAAACTTATGTGCACTATTTATATATAATTTATAACGAAACATTCCAACTTTAATTTTAGTATTGCAAAACGAATATAGTTCTTATTTGAAATACAAAAAAAAATATTATAATGTAAATGAAATCATTATTTTTACAATCGTAATTTAGTTTATTTAACAGTGTTATAATCAGTAAACTTTATTTGCATTTCAATTACAATATCTTCGCAATGTCTCATCATTATTTCAAGTAAGATCTAAAATAATATAGACAGATAAGTATGTTTTACATGAGCAGGCTGAAAATTACTTCATTCTTGGAATCAAAACCATATTACCATAATATTCTTGCTCATTAGCACAAGCAAGAATAATATTATCGTTGTCGGCCTTTACACATATCTTTATATTTTGAGAACAAGTTCCTTCCATTCAGAATTAATACGCCAAAATTATTAAAATACGAAAAATATTTTTTATTTCATGAACAACTTCAACTCAAATAGTATAGGAGGTCTTCATTTTATTTTGCGTTTTTCACAGAAAAGCTAATTGAACCTTAATCCTGACCAATTACCAAGTCTCCTCTGTGAATTTGGTTGGTTGATTTAATTTCACCTAGTATACAGGCTGTACATAGATTATATCTTTAAACAATCCCAGATACTCTACTGATCACACAGACCGACCTTCTCAAAGAAACATACTGGCGCAAAGGAAAAAACCATAGCCGCATATTCATACTAACATTAAATTTTTCTTATTTTCATTGCAATAATTATTTTGAAGAGTTGTATTTATAGTGTGATTAGTATATTATGTAGTTAAATGAAAGCAGTCTGCTTACGTTAAATTAAACCATGCAAATAACTTTATTTTTATTTCACTAGTATTTGGCCATAAATTGCTATAATTATACAAATAATAAAGCTGATTTTGAAGTTTAACTAATTGTAGTTTAAGTGCTGTCAAAATTTAATTTTCTTAATTTCAAAGTAGTTTTTTAGTGTCAGCAACTAGAATAAGCTATATAACTTTGGAAAAAAATAAGTTATGATAGCACTGAAACTAAATAAAAGCCTCCAGAATCAACTTTATAAGAGAAATTAACAAAAAAGAAAAAAATATACGATACATTTCAACTCCTTCAATGGAGTCGTCATCAGTCGAATAAAATAAAAAAGTAAATGACATATATAATATAAAGAATAAAAACAACTAGCTTTTGCCCGCCGCTCCACCCGCATTTTATTCGGTTTAACGACATGCTTTTTTCCGCGATAAAAAGTAACCTATGTGTTAAGTTGGGGTATAAGCTATATCCATTCTAAATTTCATCTAAATCCGTCTAGCCGTTTCAGAGTGAAATAGTAACAAACATACACACACACACACACAAACTTTCGCATTTATAATATTAGTGTGAAGTGTGATGAGATAACATAGCCTTGTCTTATTTCACCACAAACAATTAAGGACCGCGCTTATTAAACACCTGATGTATGAAATAACAAAGCCTTGTCTTATTTCACCACAAAAATTTTACCGCGCTAATTAGACACCTGATTTTTCAATTATATTGATCTATCCTACAGGAACCATGCATTTTTTCAGGATAAAAAGTAGCCTATGTGTTAATTTAGGGTATAAGCTATATCATTTCTAAATTTCATCCAAATCCGTTTAGCCGTTTCAGCGTGAAAGAGTAACAAACATACACACATACACACACACACACATACACGCAAAAACTTTCGCATCTATCATATTAGTAGGAGTAGGATAAAAAAACATTTGAGCATTATTAAAAACGACATTTGGTTAAAACTTTTTAAAAAGTTTTTGTCTTCCTCCTTCAAATTCAACAGATTTTTATATTCTTTATTTTTGGTTAACTTCATTCGACAAGTTAAACGTGAATTATAAGCTTACTTAATATTATTAACTTATCGGTTTACGCAAGTTTTAACCCTTAAACGATGGACAGCCCCAATGGTGACAGACGTGTATTGTTCTTAAATTGCATTTTTTTATTGCGACATATGTGGTTAAAGTTTTTCAGGCAGGTTGAGTTGGGTTGTAACCTTGGAAACGTAGGTATAAAGGATATATGTATATCCAAGTAATTTTCTCGCGCACCTTCCATTTCGTATGGAGCCAGGAGCGGTGAGCTATTGGAGGTCAAGACATACAATGTGATTCTTTTCCTTGTTCGACTTAGCAGGCTTTAGCTATTTGCGATGAAATGAAAATTACTTTCTCGTTTCAAGTAATCATAACTCCTCAGCTATCATTGTCATATTATATGTTATCTTGAGTATTTGAACTGTTCCAAAAGAACGACAACATAACTATTGTGCATATTTTATCACGTATAAAACTTGAGGCTCCTTACTCTACTCGGAGATCTATGAGTCTGGATATCCCTTGCGCGCGCACTAATTATCGCCAAAATTCCTACTTTATTCGAGCATGTTCCCTTTTCAATTCAGTTAGTGATAGAATCGACTTATTCTACTCCAAGCGCAGTGAAATGGTAAAACTTTTTGTTGATGATTTTTGTCATCACGTCAGTCAACCAAGTTAACTTCTTAGTTATAGATAAAATCCATAAAAAAAACTTTAATAATTTAGAGCAATAAATGTAACCTATATTATATTTTATCTAAATATCTGTTCTCCTAAGATCAATGTAATCTACTTTAGTGCTACCTGTGAGACTATTTAAGGTTATTTGTGTTCATCTCTCCATATTGTATAAAATATAAAAGCTGTCTGTTCTCCATATTATAAAAATAAAATAATAATAATAAATATTCTTTTCGTTTTACAGTCACCTTTTGATGGTCTTTTGCCACTCTATTTTAGGTACATCGCATCGGTATTTTTCACGCTCTATAAAACATTTAATAATGCCAGAAAACCCGTTCAGGCCCCAGGAATCCAAAATTATTATCTAATAAAAAATACGTACCCGTGAATAAGAAAATAAAATAAGAATAAAGTTATGATATGAGTCTTGAAATTTTCCATATAGGTTTTCAAATGCGTATTAGCTTTAATGTAAATGTGACTTTATTAATTAAAGGCTTACCCTTTATCAAGTTGTAACGTAAAAATCGTCAATGAAATGAGGTAGTACGAGTGTTGATTGTTTCAGTGACAGTCTACATTCAGAAGCATCTCTGACACCCCTTCATGGGGATATGTCGTAACAATAATATTTTTAATGTTGATATTAAAATTGATATTATATTGATATTGTTACAAAAATCGTTTAAAACCGATAAACGTAATATTAAAGGTACAAAAACAAGCTATAGAGTTCTTTTGGGTTCTAGGAGTACGTTTGAACCTGAGCAAAGCAAATAGGTTAGTGAACATAATTCAGCAAAATCTTGTCAGACCTTTAAAAAACACATGTAATACCTAAATAAAACAAACATCAAAGAGAAGCTTTTGAATTGTGATATTTAAGCGACGGTTTATCCACAGAGAAACTCAAACAGTTGACAAAAACTGACTAAACGTAATGTGTAGCCCTAAAAGAGGAATATTTGCGGTAAGAAAACAACAATTTTAACAAGCATGCGGCGTGCCGACGTGGATATTAAATTCTTTTGCTTTTGTTCATTCGTTTATTTTGTTTACAATTTTCAGGAAATTTCTGTCATTATTCAGCTTTTCTCTGGGACTGTTGAATTTTCGAGATTGTTAAGGATTCTCGTTGGGAATATCTCCGCTTGGAATCTACCTGCAATGTTTGTTATCTTTTTATTTATTTAGGTATTTTGTGAATGCGGATTGCAGGTGCTTTTCTTATAATTTTTATATAAATTTATTTAGCTTTGAACTGAAATTCCACGGCTCTTTTTAAAAGAGCTAAATCAGAAATTATTGTGATTTTATTAATATTTCAAAATGCTTTATGATACAAACAATTGTTTTCATATTACTGACAGTTCAAACGCCTTTATGACGTAAATTTCAGGCCATTTCAGGCTTCAAACTAAAAGAAGCAAAATGAAAAAAAAAAAAAACTGTCCGGCTTAATGTGTTCGAAAATACGTCACCGTTGACATAGTTTTTAAGGTTCCGTACCTAAAGTGACCCTATTACTAAGACTCCGCTGTCCGTCTGTCACCAGGCTGTATCTCGTGAACCGTGATAGTTAGACACTTCAAATTTTTACAGATGATGTATTTCTGTTGCCGCTATAACAACAAACACTAAAAAACAGAATAAAATAACAATTAAAGGGAGCTCCCACCATACAACAAACTTGATTTTTGTCGTTTTTGTAAATAATGGTACGAAACCCTTCGTGTGCGAGTTCGACTCGTACTTGGCTGGTTTTTTTTACACCGAAAGCATTAGATATAATTAGATGCAATAAAATATACTTTCTACAAGTCAATAGTTTTTGTAATTTCATTTCAATAAGGTCAAGCATTCATAAAAGTGACGTCATTAATACCCTTTACCGGTTTTAGAACAGTTTCATAAATACTCGTATCTCCTGCATTTTTGGAAGAAAATGTCTGATAGTTTGAACGCGATTTAAATAATATATTCAGATTAAAAATGTAGCCTTTTTGTTTTTGTTTCGATTATTTAAAATATTTATTTGTTTTACGAAATGTACATACATAAACGGTGCCTATAGCATGCAAAATATATCTTTAATTATATTTTTCTACTAGTTTTCACTCACGGCTTTTCTAGCGTGGAAGTGTTTTTGAATAAATGTATATGTTTTGCGCATATGATGAAGAAATTATCGACAAGCTATATGTTGACCTACGATAATAACAAAATCCGCATTCAAATCCGTTGAGTGGTTTTCAAACATACATACAAGATACATACATACAGCTATCTATACAGACAAAAATTCTAAAATTTGTAGTTTTGGACTTAATTTTAATAATGATTAGAATTTTAATTTAATTTGAATTTCCACTTTACTATTTGATTATAATTTTTTTAAGCTACTATGTAATATTTTGTAAATGACGTGTAAAAAAAGTTATAAAAATTAATGACTTACATCTTCATTTAAATTTTCGCAAACAGACACGACTCTTTTATTTCTTTATTATAAGTATATATTAAATAATTTATAAAATCAAATATACATGCATAGTTATATACATGCAATGTTTTCTAGATTTGTCCAAGGCCTTTGATCTTGTCTCGTTCGACGTTCTCTGGCAGAAACTAAAAGAGACAACGCTACCATCGGAGTTAGCTTCTCTTCTGAGGTACTGGTATCTAAACCAGGAGAATCGTGTGAGATGGGCGGGCGAGTTTTCAGAACCATATAAACCGGTGTGCGGCGTGAGGCAGGGGGGATTAAGCTCTCCTCTGCTTTTTAATCTGTACATGGATGCGCTGATCGGGGAGCTCAGCAGCACGCATGTCGGCTGTTATATAGACGGTATTTGTCTCAATAATTTAAGCTATGCGGACGACGTGGTGTTGCTGGCCCCCTCGGTCGGAGCCCTCCGCCAGCTACTCGCGTTGTGTGAGTCATACGCTGCTTCCCACGGGTTGATTTATAATACTAAGAAGTCAGAGTACATGGTCTTCAGGGCTGGAAATAAGTGTCCCTCATCTGTTCTCCCTGTTATTCTTAACGGTGCACCGCTAAATCGGGTGCATCAGTATAAATACTTAGGGCATTTAGTGACAGATGATCTGAAAGACGATGTAGACATGGAGAGGGAACGCAGAGCATTGTCAGTCCGGGCAAACATGCTGGCCCGCAGGTTCTCCAGATGTACAGATGCAGTAAAAATTTCATTATTTAAAGCTTACTGCACATCATTGTACTCGGGGGCCCTGTGGTTCAGTTATACTAAAAAGGCTTACAATGCTCTGCGTATCCAGTATAATAACGCTTTTAGGGCTGTGCTGCGGCTGCCGCGTTTTTGTAGTGCGTCGGTGATGTTCGCTGAGGCACGAACCGACGGTTTCGATGCCATATGGCGAAAGAAGTCTGCCTCGCTGCTGCACAGACTCCGGGGCAGCCCCAACACCCTCCTACGTGTTATATACGATCGGTTCGACAATCCGTTTATGTTTAAACTGATTGATCGGACAAGATCACTCTTAGTTATTAATTACTAATATAGAATAAGTGTATTGTTACTAACATAATGGATCCATGTTGTCTGATAATTAAAGATATTATTATTATTATTATAGTATTTATTCAAGCTGATACCAGAAGATAGCAAATTGTTTTCAAGTAATAAAATCGGCAGTTTTACTGCGTTGGAAAAATAACACTTATCTTTCTCCTCTAACTTATTAAAATCATATTCTCATTTTACGATGGTACACGCGCTCAATTTTACACTCTCAGATAAAGCGATTTTATTACCGGTGCCACTTTATGACGTTGTAGAATATGGATCGCCTCAGAATATTAAATTTGTAAGGTGCCGCACGTGAATTTAGTATGCAATATTGAGATGTGTTCTAAGTAGAGTGATAAATATGCTGGTAACATTAGGGTATAACGAAGCAGCTGCCTATTTTTTAGGGTTATTTAAAGAATTAAATAGGAACCTATAGCTGACTGAAACGCAAATTTAATTTGTTGTAATAATTTGTTATGACTAGAGTTTTCCTGTGACATCAATTTATGGCCATTTGACAGGGATTTGACACTTGCCTGAAAATACCGACCGATATATCGAAACAGTTGACATATTTGCTCTGAAGCTCAGCCTGTGATGATCGGGCAGACAAAATATCAATATTATTATTATTTATTTTAAATTAGTTTTTTACATCATGTATATAATGAAAGTTATGGATTTTATTATATGAAGCAAACATATTGAATTAAATTGACGTTTAGTTAATAATTTTAACGTCTTTGAACAAATACACGTTTGCAAAAGTGATTCGACCTTTATTTCCCCTTTGAGTTATTTACACAGTAAGTGTACAGAATATCTGAGTTTACAGAATATCTAACCCTTGACCAAGTAAGAAAATATTAAGGTCCTCTTAAACATGTTCAACTCATCGTCAACGTCAATAAAGCGAGTCGTGAAATGAATGTTGTTGCAAACTCATTTTTATCGGACCAAAAGTGCGTTGGGACTCAGCTATGTAAGACTGATACTACAGAAGAACGCATATGATTGGAGACACAAAAACTGCGAATGTTAAGTAAGTTTATCAAACTATGCTAAACTGTGCATCTGAAGAAAAAGCATTTCCAAACTACCATCCCTCATGAAAAGTGTAATTGACAGGATTGGACAATAATTTCGTAACAGAGCAAAGCAATTCGTGGCTCCGTTCACTATAAGATAAAGACCCCCTATTTATAAGAGATATTAACACAAGATTCCATGTAGTCCAGTAAATGAAAGATTCGAGGTTGAATTAAAGATGCACTTACTCGTATAAAAAATTATAAAAATAATATTATTGTTGTTATTAAGCATTTGGTTGCACTCTCAGCCCCCAGAAATACGTATACCGGGTGTAAAGACTGCTACAATTAAATGAAACCACATATTCTACCGACCCTATTGAACCACTTTGCCCAAGAATCATAACCGCGGACATCCCCAGCTTAGGAAATAATTGAGTCCCAAACAAAAATGCGTGAACCTTATTGCACCAACATACGGGCGAGTTATAGAGAGAGCGTCGTCCGTGAAACTTGAAGCTGTTTAATGGACGACGCTCTCTCTAAACTCGCCCGTATGTCGGTGCGTTAGGGTTCACGCATTTTTTGTTTAGAACTCAATTACTTCCCGAAATAAGGGTGTCCGCGGGTATGATTCTTGGGAAAAGTGGTTCAGTAGGGTCGGTTGAATATGTGGTTTTATTTAATGGTAGCAGTATATTTACACCCGGTATATTTTTTTACAAACACCAATATTATTTGACCTCTGACCTAAGCAAAAATGTTCCTAGCTATGGTTATCATTAAGCTGTTATTTTTCTAAAACAGAACGAAATTATAAATAAAAAAATAAATAAAAACTAAGTATCTAGACAGCAGAATTTGGGTAGGGGGACTCCTTGGTACCACCCGGAATAGTGTATTATTATTAAAAAAAAACAAAATAATTAGTCACCTCGTCAAACCAATATGGTGAAATAACCATAGTCTAATTAAGTTGGTCATGATTACTCAAAAACTATCATATATTTTTCGGGGATTCTTGTGAAATTAAACTTTGCTGTTATTTTACTAATATATTCCCAGTTTTCACCCAGTATACATATAATTCGACCTACTCCATACAAAAAAAATAGTTTGACTCGCCTAATGTGACTGCGGCAAAAGTTGGGTTAACAAAACCAAAAGCATTGTATATAGATAAGACTCCATGACCACATTTGGAATTGTGAAGAAACTTCAACAGCTCGGCAATGGCTGAATATAAACTACAAAAAGAGATGTTTTTAGCCTGCTTTTGAAATGAGCCGTAATAAGGACTGCAATGGGGATAAAGGTTGGCAACTAGGTTCAGCCTGGATACCAGTTCTTCTTGCCAAGTTTAAATAAAACATCCCAGTGTATGTGAAAGTCACGAAACATGTCTGTGTACAGTGTATTAGTAGGGCGTATTTAGGCATTAGGTATATCTATTTACAGTTTATGTAGATAAAGTTTATTAAATTTTTACTTATGTTAGTATACCTATATATTTGTTTAGGCATTATATTTATTTATGGTCTATTTAGTTTATTTCTCAACTTATTAATTCATTGCATTATGTGTATGTCACAGGCATATGGTTAAATTCAGTGACTTAACTAAATGACTAGGCTTTTGGTTCAAATGGTGGTCATAAAAAAATTACCACGAAGGTTACGTACTACGTGGCATGACTCGCCATACCTAACCTTCTAACCGTAGCTACCGCCTCTCTTCTGCTTGATTTAACCAAATGCCTGTGACATATATACCTATATAATATTCATGTTCCTATATTTCTTTATTCAATACAGATGTGTAATTTTACGAGCCCAATTTAAACAAAGATATGTTTATATGTTTGTTTCATCATATAATCTAATATTGTTTGTATAAAGATTAGATATGACCTGTAAAACGTAAGCTTATACTTTATGTATCTATTTTACAAATTAAACGATTTCGTTTGATTGATTTGATTTGTAGGTGGTAGGTGGTTTCACCGTAATTCGAGAAAAATACACGCTTTGATGGCCCGAAGGTGTATCTCACAGTATTTTCCTTCACCGTACAGCAAGTGGTAACTATACAAATACTTTAATTATTAAAGCGCATCTGCCCAGTTGCTAACAATTTCACGAATGTCATGCGCGAGGTAGGCAGGGCTTATATTAAGCCAGAGCGAAGGACTAAGGAGTCCAAAATTTCGAGTGGAACTCTGGACCTGATGAGGCAGAGACGGGAAACGTCTTCAGATTCTGCAGATTACTCCCTTCTTAACAAGCGCGTTAAAAGGCAAATTCGTTTTGACCTGCGCCAACATAACACTGAAGACGCGATCCAGCGAAACAAAGGCTCAAAAGTTTTTGCCCAGCAGTTAGAAAGGACCAATCTGACGAAGCTGAAGACATCTGACAATAGAACCGTTACCTCTAGGCCAGAGATCCTCGCCGAAATCAAGAAATTTTATGGGCTCCTATAATTTTCACACGCTCCCAAGCCAATTGCTCGCGATAAAGACGACAAACGTGCACCTCTAGTCCGCCACTACACCGACAAACTCCCGCATGTCGAAATGGGTGAGATTAGGATAGCTCTTGAACAGCTGAAAAACAATAAGGCGCCGGGCGAGGACGGAATCACAACTGAACTCCTGAAAGCTGGAGGTTATCCTATACTCGGACAGCTACAGGACCTCTTTAATGCCGTTATTCGTACATGTACTACGCCAAAGGAGTGGAGCAGGAGCCTGGTCATTTTGTTCTTCAAAAAAGGGGACAAAATCCTACTAAAGAACTATAGACAAATCGCACTCCTGGGCCACACCTACAAACTGTTCTCAAGAGTTATCATGAATCGTCTCGCTCAACGATTCGACGACTTCCAACCTCCAGAGCAGGCTGGGTTTGGAAAAGGCTACAGCACCGTGGACCACGTTCACACGCTAAGGCAGGTTAAACAGAAAACCCAAGAGTATAATCAGCCTTTATGTCTAGCGTTTGTGGACTACGAGAAAGCCTTCGACTCCATCGAAACTTGGTCTGTTCTGCAGTCCTTGCAGCGATGCCAAGTTGACTGGCGTTACGTGGAGATGTTGAAATGTCTGTATGCCTCCGCTACAATGTCCGTCCAAGTACAGGGTGTACAAACAAGACCGATACATCTTCAGCGCGGCGTGAGACAGGGAGATGTTATTTCCCCAAAACTGTTTATCACCGCGCTGGAGGACGTCTTTAAAACACTAGACTGGAATGGACGAGGCATAAATGTAAACGGAGAGTACATTTCACATCTTCGCTTTGCCGATGACATCGTCATAATGGCGGAATCGCTGCAGGAACTGGAGGTAATGGTGCGCGGCCTTAGCAATTCTTCGAAACGAGTGGGCCTGTGGATGAATTTGGATAAAACTAAGGTCATGTCCAACTGTCACGTCATCCAAGGGCCCCTAACTGTCGACAATGTCAGCATCGAAGTTGTTCAGAAATATGTTTATCTGGGTCAAGTCATACAGCTGGATAAAAACAACTTCAACGCCGAGGCTGACAGAAGAATATGCTTGGGTTGGGAAGCATTCGGAAAGTTGCGTCACATATTTACGTCGCCAATACCGCAGTGCTTAAAGGCTAAGATGTTCAACCAGTGCGTCCTTCCTGTGATGACGTATGGCGCTGAGACATGGTCTCTTACAAAGGGCCTGATCCACCAATTTAAGGTCGCTCAGCGAGCTATGGAGCGGGCTATGCTTGAGGTATCTCTGATGGATAGAATCCGAAACGAGGAGATCCGTCGAAGATCGAAAGTAACCGACATAGCCTGCAGAATCAGTAGGTTGAAGTGGCAGTGGGCAGGCCATATTGGTCGCCAACATGATGGCCGTTGGGGCCGAAAGGCTCTAGAATGGAGACCACGTACAGCAAAGCGTAGTGTAGGCTGAACTCGTGCCCGCTGGACCAACGACCTGAAGGACGTTGCGGGGGGCGGCTGGATGAGGAGGACGGAGGACTGACATGAGTGGTGAAATTTGGGAAAGGCCTATGTCCAGCAGTGGACGAACACGGGCTGATGGATGGATGGATGGATGGATCTGCCCAGCGTCATCCGGAAATAACTCCTATTGATAATATTATTGCCCTAAACGGTATGTAAAAAAAAATGTCTTATTCAAATTTACAAAGAACAAATTCATTGCTGGAAATTCATTTTGAAACAGCATGAATATTTGTCACAACTCAAGTTGTTTTTAGACTAAAATTGGTTATTTCTATACAACCACTAATATTACTTGTATAGTTTTTGCACTAAAATACAAAGAAAGAATTGCTCATCAAAATGATTGTAGGAAATGTAAATCTAAATAGTTTTTAACTGTGTGCCTTTTAGAATGTCGCGAGATTAGCGGCTGCGCAGGCGACTATGGCACCGTGACCTATCTGTGCTCGACTAGGCACGATTCTAACTTGGGTCTCCAGATTGAAAGTCTGGCGTCGTACTTAATGAGCTACCGCTGCTTTTTAGCAACAAAAAGTCTTACTTGTACAATAAGTCCCACTGTGTTTATTTCTTCCACTAGGTCTTAGGGTTTATGAAGTTGCTTTTTAATTAGTCAACATGAATGAGATACGCTACGCGACGCTAATGTAGACGATGGAGTACCACCTCAGGTGGGCTCCGTCTCTGCAAATGTTTTTTAATGTGATACAAAAGTATCACATACGAACATAATGCTGCTGCTTCACTTCGTTAATGATTTGGTATTAAATCATTATTCCTTAGCCCTTTATTCCGTCAGTCCAAAATATAAAATTTACAGCTAGAGATCAAGTAATAAGCATAAATAAGCATTTACCAAAATTACAAAGACATTGTTTTTGACGTATAACAGTTCCCAGTTTTCTCAATAGTTTTATTGTTGAAGGATAAAGAACAAAAAACTGAAATGTGAATGGAAGCCGTTAAAGACTAAGAGCACTCGGGCAAATGAAAATTGTATTGGCAAATTTTACTGAAAATATAAAGTTGTGTAAACGAAGGTTGCTGTTGCATAAAATTCTTACATTTTTCATTGAAACAAACTTAATACTCGTACAAATTTCTATCATAGCTATAAATTAAAGCTTTAATTAATTTTTGAATTCAATTGATTATCTCGTAGAAATGCCAGAAAGTTATGATTAATCTGAGTATCTATGTGCAAAATTTGTAGCTAAGCTTTAAACGGTCGTCGGCTTTGTATTAGTGCAACGCAATGGCGTAGAAGTGGTAGATATAATAAAATATAGGTTATCATATAAAATAATGCCAATACTCTTTGATCCATCGAATGCAAAATGAAAGTGTTTCTATAACAAGACTAAAATTAAAAATAAATTTCCTTGACAACACTGATATCAATTGAATTATCTTCAATACATCCTATGAATTTGAATACAAAATCTGATGATAATGATATTTGGATGACGTTTAAGTGAATATCAAGTAAATTTAGTGTGAGGTTAGTTATAAACTGAAACTGAATACAAAAAGAAATGGTTAATAAAATACAACAGTGGAGATTGCTGCGCTTCGGACAAATCACAAGACTTCTAGGTGTAAGCCTATTTAGCCGTATTATGTTTTACTTTTTAAATTAATAATTAAATTAGTTAAGTTATTGATTGCACAATATAAATGTTGCTACGTTGTTAGTTGTTAGCAAAAAGCTTCAAGTTAAGATAATGCCTCCGAAGAAACTGTTCGAATACAGTGAAACTAGTCAGGCCAAATCTGACTTTTATATATCAGCATTAAGATAAAGTGTGATATTTTATAGCGATCAATATCAAGCTAAACGGAAAATATAGGGTAAAAAAATTTTTTTTTACCTTTGCCAAAATTTCCTATTACCAAATCCTAGATATTGTTAAAATTTATAATAAACTGTGTTTTGGTCATAGACATGATTCCTATTCTTCAAATGACGAGAAAAAGTGTGTTGGAAGATCTTATTTCGAAAATTATTTCTATTAAGTGAAAGTTTAGCATGTTTTGCCATTTCCAATAATTTTTCAATTTTTCAATAAACTACTCCAAAAAATTCCATTCAACAATATTTTCGCTATAAGAGTATCGTACTTGAAATCATTAGTCTCCCACGTGGTTTATTGGCACTTTAGGGTTGGGTTGATTCTAGTTATTGGATTCCGTACCTGAATAGTGCCAAACGAGACCCAATTACTACGCCTCCGCTGTCCGTCTGTCTGTCCGTCTGTGACAGGGGTCTACAGTTTCAGCCGTAATAAGTAGCCAGTTGAAATTTTCACAGAATACGTGTTGCTGTAGCCTCTATCACGGCGAATAATTAACAAGAAAACAAAAAAAAACAATACAAAAAATATCGATAAGGTATCAGTTTTTCAACGTTATAAATTATAATGCATACTTTAATAACAATTAATAAAAATTGGGGTTCCTGCTTAGGGGTGCCAAATTGTTCGTCAGGTGCAACCGTTTTAGCGCCTTTGTTTTTGTCGCTTTAATGTTGCTATGACGTCTATATTGTTGTTATTTACTATTATGTTATTAGGATTACGTACCCATATTGTGTACTGGTACGGAACCATTCATGCGCGAGTCTGACTGGCACTTGGCCAGTTTTATGTCTCGTGAATGCAAGTTAATGGATATTTATCTTAAAATGCTATATGTTTTTAGGGTTTTGTACCCGAAGGGTGCTAAACGGGACGCTATTACTAAGCCTCCACTGTCTGTCTGTCTGTCCGTCCGTCTTTCACACAGTTTTACAGTTTCAGCCGTAATAGATATACAGTTGAAATTTTTAGAGAATACGTATTACTATGGCATCTACCCACGAAAAATACTAAAAATAAAATAAGGTGCCGCTATGCAAGAAACCTTGAAAAATTGCTTTATTTTTCAAGGTTATTTGGTTTCAGTTCTATCATAAAGACGGTAATATACAAAAAAGCTTAAATTTTGCTTAGATTGTTATACATATTGTGAAACAAATCAAAAGAACAAATTATAAAAAATAGGGTTCCGTACTCAAAGTATGCAGAATAACTTTAGCGCCCTTCAACTGACACCTTGATGTTGATATGGCATATTGTTTTATTTATTTATCACGTTTTTAGGGTTCCTTATCCCAACCCTCTGTGCGCGAGTCTGACTCGCCCTTGGACAAATTATGTCATCCCTAGGGAATATTAGACCGCAGTATAAAAGTAAGCACTCTAGTTTATGAATATTAACATTTTTATGATCTGGATACAATCTGTTCTGTTGCCATAATGACAAACAATATTTAAAAACAGAAATTTCAATTCCCAAAACAAATCTTTTTAATACGATGGATATCTGTCATACCTGTTACAAATGTTTCATTGTTGTATGACTGAGTAAAAAAGTGGCAAACAATTAATTGGTCAAATTATTTTTTTTGTAAACCGAGGCTGTTGCGGGATTAATACAATTGACAGTGGAACTACAAATGTAGCATACTATCTATGTACCTCTAGATGGGTCTAAAACAGAAGAACACCAGCAAGAATGTGATGACGTCCCGTTTTCCCGTTGAATAATGTACCTATAAATAAACATATTGGTATCACAACATAAAATAAAGACTCGCCATCCAACGATTTAATGCCGCCAGCCTTCTTGGCACTCTGCCCGGCGGCATCAATTGGGACAAAAATTTTTACCTTTTGTAGAACAAATTTAGTTTTAGATTAAATAGTTTGTAGTGTTTCATGTTATTGAATTAAGTATATTTAAGTTTTATTTATGTTATTTAAGTTGATATTTATTTTACCTCAAAATTTAATTATTACATATTCTAATCGAATTCTAACATTAAAAAAAATATATATAATAAATACTTGGTGAAATTTCGGGTATATAATTGTCATTCTCGTATATAAATTTAAATTAGGAACGTTAATAAATTTCCAACCCGCAAAGATTTAATATTAAAATTTCTTGAATTATAAACTGCCATCTTAATCACAACGTGTGCCTTATTAAACCACAAGATGAGGGAGTGCGATCCTTAATTTTAAGAAATTTGGTTTTGTGGCTTCACAATGCCTCACTTCAGCTTTGCTTCAAATTCAGTTCCGCTATGTAGAATGTAGATAAATAAAATTTGAAAAATAGTGTGTGGTTTTTGCCATAAATGATACAAAATTAATCAACATACTTTAAATATTCTCGCAATTAAATTAGTCTACAGAAGATAAATTTTACGAAAAAAGAGATTTAGTTCAGATATTTTAAAACCGACTAAAAACGAAATTAACATACGAAGATACTCGATTTAAAAGTTTTGAAAGTGTTTTTTCATGGTGGTACCTATTTTACTAAATTAATTATTTTAATTCGACATACTATTTTGTGCATTAGATAATAAATTGTAGTTAAAATTCTAATATACCTGCGATTTCAAAATACGCGTAAGTACCTAAAGTTTTGTGTGAAATAGCATAACATTTGGTCACACCCACAACTGAGTCGCTGTGCTAATGGTGTCTGTCCTTAAAATCTTTAGTCACTCGGTACAAAGTGCACAACTTAACTTTGATTTTCTTGTTCATGAATTAAAAGTGAAAAATTTTTGGTCAGTTGGCAATTCACACCAATAATTTGAAATTTAATGCACGACTTAAGTTTATTTTGACTGAGCGACTGACGTTTATCCTTTCAAAGGAACTACCTATATATTTTTTACTGAACAATATTCTTGTTGAGTGTATCATACACGATAAACTTATTTGTACTCCTGTGTCTGTTGTGTATATTTTTAATTTTAATTTGTTATTTTCTAAGAAGCATCCCTATTACTGCTCGTGACAGACTCAAAGCGCTGGCTAGAAAAATTAATTGTTCATTAAAAATGAATAACAAAAAAAAAAGTGGAGAAGACCTTACTCGCATCTCATTTTATAAACTTCTTTACCAAACCTTTGTTTTTAAAACAAGAGAAATTACAGCCGGGCCTTAGGTCGGCAATTAGGGTTTTTGCGAGAAAATTTAATTATGATCCCTAATGAAGTTCAATTAGTTGAGCTGGGTCATCAATCGCCAATCTTCAGAGAAAAAGATATTCAACTGTAACTCAAAGATTTTATCTCGTAGGAGGAATGTATATTTTAGAACGCTGCACCGGAACAGCTGCTTCACAGACGACTCTCACTCGATACTCGCCCGTATGTCGGTGCGTTAGGGTTCACGCTTTTTTGTTTGGAACTCAATTATTTCCCAAACTCAGGGTGGCCGCGGGTATGATTCTTGGGAAAAGTGGTTCAGTAGGGTCAGTAGAATATGTGGTTTCATTTAATGGTAACAGTCTATTTACACCCGGTATAGTAGTTACTGTTTTATATTATCAAACACGGAATTATAAAATACAAAAAATGCACGTCACGACATTAATCCCTGAACGAGTAACTCGTACACCCACGTCTCACCTACGGTTATTACATCCCAGTGTGATTGGTGATGAGCCCTAACACCATAATTTGGGCACAAATATTTATTTCGAAGTATGCAGTTCGAACACAAATGTACTTCCACAGGATTTGAACTTGAGACTTTAGGATTAGTGGGATCTGTGATGATTGGTAACCGCAAAATTTCAATTTAATTTATCAAATTTATCTCACAATTTTTTTTCCGAATTAAACGTTTTTTATTAAGTACATCATATGTATAAAACCATAGTAAAAAACAAATAAGTCATTAAATTATATTTATGTACCATAATTTGGATATCAAAGAGTATTTTCCTATCGAATACTTGCTGAACAAGTGTGTAGGCTCCATAGGTCCGTAGTTTTATTAATGAATGGGGCCTTGTACAGAAGTTCGCAAACTGGAGAAGCAGCGCAGAACTGACCTCAATGCCAAACGCCTCCAGTATAAATTTGTCGGTATAAATAAACGTCTCCTTGTAGGTAATTGTACATGTAATTTTCTACAAATGTATATACAGGTAACCACAATATCCTGCACAACTAGCACAGATGAAACTAATAGAGAATGGATAAATCAACAAGTGTTTAAAATATAGAAATTTATTTCTATCATAGTTTTACTAATAGAGAAGTTTTGTCTCTCGACGAAGCACGAGTCGTGTCAAGGCGATGGTCACATGAATTAGCTTTCCTGCGTTTTCATTTGTCAAACGCTTCTGAAGAGACAAAACTTCACAGGGTGTAATCATGACGTGCTCATTAAATTAAACCTCATGCTCTACTGATAATCCCGAATCACTCACACAGAAACACTTTTGAAAAAACGTGAAATAAAAATTCACTTCCTCATACAAATTAAAATTATACCTGCTTGTCATTTTTATGGAATTTTTTTTATTATTTTCGCGTTTTATAACAGTTTTTCTATGGAAGTGATTCAGAATGATCAGTAGAGCATGTGGTTTAATTTAATGAGCACGTCTAAATTACACCTTGTTTGCAAAATTATGGCCTATGTCCAGCAGTGGACGAACACGGGCTGA
This sequence comes from Ypsolopha scabrella, assembly GCA_910592155.1. Lineage (NCBI taxonomy): Eukaryota > Metazoa > Arthropoda > Insecta > Lepidoptera > Ypsolophidae > Ypsolopha > Ypsolopha scabrella. The sequence continues at coordinate 5,851,962 of OU342968.1, read as the reverse complement.
TGGATGGATGGATGGATGCCAAATTATGCTGGTCTCTACAAACTACTTTTACTGTGGACTCAACTATATGAAATAGGTAATTTTTTTATATAAACATATTTTGAATAATAAGTTACATACATATATACGAGTATACATAATTATTAAGTATTTATTCATTCTAATAATAAATGATTTAGTTTTCATACGAACTCCATTTAAAAAATGGGTAAATACGGTTTTTCAATTTATTTTAATTCCTGGTTTTCATGCAATAGTCCAATCATGGAAAAGTACGAGTAATCATGAAGGCTTTAAAGGAAAACTGGGTCATAATGAAGTTAGCTCCCACGAGGCAGTCGTAGGTAGAGATAGAGAGTAATTGCGTTAGGGTTTTCTGATGCATCGGATAGCGCAGCGCAGCGTGTCTATTTCTAATTACTAGGTAACAGGGGGTTAACTTTATAATTAGCACAGTCCAAAAGATAGTATTAATTTATCAGATGAGTATTTTTGTGTTACGAGTACTGAAGAGAGAGAGGTTCAGCACGAAGAGCTTTGTAGTTTTTAACACCTTCTTGGGGACACGGGCGAGTTTAGACAGCTTTAGGTTTCACGGACGACGCTTTCTCTAAACCTGCCCGTATGTCGGTATATACATAGGTAACACTAAAAGTTTCCGGAACTGGCCACTTACATAAACAATATTTAAAAATTTATTGCAACATTTGAAAAAAGAACTCTTTGGCTGTAGAATGCAGTTTGTTTCATCTGACTGTCTTTTGTTTTTACCTTGTGGCGCCATTTAAAAAATTGTGTGTCTGCATCAACATGGCTTTAACTCGGGAAAATTTTCGTAGTATGATTTTCTACGATTTTAAGTGTAATTTGACAGCTCAACAGAACATCGCTCGGCTTGAAACAGCTTTTGACAATGAAGCACCATGCAAGACGACTGTTTATAGCTGGTTTGCAGAATTCAAGCGTGGTCGTATCAATCTCAGTGACGAATCTCGCGATGATCGGCCGTCCACCGCTGTGACCAACAAAAACATCGATGCTGTGCGCCGTATGATTGAAACAGACAGGCATGTGACCTACCATGAAATTCGCGCATCCTTAGAAATAGGCATGAGTCAAATACAATCAATCCTACACAAACATTTGGGTGTGAGAAAGCTGTGCTCGCGGTGGATCCCACACAACTTGACCGAGGCTCAAAAAACGGACCGCGTCACTTGGTGCAGTGCCATGCTTACCAGATTCAACGAAGGTGCGTCAAATTTGGTGTGGGACATAGTAACAGGTGACGAAACATGGATTTATTGCTACGATCCCAAAACAAAGCAGCAATCGAGCGTATGGGTCTTTCAAGATGAGCCGAAACCAACCAAAGTGGCGCGCGTGAAAAGTGCATCTAAGCGGATGATTGCTTCTTTTTTTAATAAAACTGGACACGTGGCTACTGTTGCTTTAGAGAATCGTCGTACCGTGAATAGTGACTGGTACACGACCATTTGTTTGCCGGAAGTTATTGACGAACTCCGTAAAAATAACCGTAAACGCCGTATCATCCTGCACCACGACAATGCTAGTTCTCACACGGCCAGACAGACAAACGACTTTTTGAAGACGAAAAATGTAGAACTCATGAGTCATCCTGCATACAGTCCCGACCTGGCACCTTGTGACTTTTTTCTGTTCCCAAAAATTAAGAACCAATTACGCGGTCAACGATTTTCATCACCAGAAGAGGCTGTCGAGGAGTATGAAAAACACGTTTCAGAGGTCACCACAGGGGAGTGCCACAAAAGTTTTCAAAACTGGTTTGATCGAATGAAAAAGTGCATAGACGCCAAGGGAGATTATTTTGAAAAACAATAAATTAATTTAGTACCTACGTGGGACGCACTATAAGTTTCCGGAATGAATATGAAAAAATACTATTAAAGGTACAAAATTAATTTATTGTTTTTCAAAATAATCTCCCTTGGCGTCTATGCACTTTTTCATTCGATCAAACCAGTTTTGAAAACTTTTGTGCCACTCCCCTGTGGTGACCTCTGAAACGTGTTTTTCATACTCCTCGACAGCCTCTTCTGGTGATGAAAATCGTTGACCGCGTAATTGGTTCTTAATTTTTGGGAACAGAAAAAAGTCACAAGGTGCCAGGTCGGGATTGTATGCAGGATGACTCATGAGTTCTACATTTTTCGTCTTCAAAAAGTCGTTTGTCTGTCTGGCCGTGTGAGAACTAGCATTGTCGTGGTGCAGGATGATACGGCGTTTACGGTTATTTTTACGGAGTTCGTCAATAACTTCCGGCAAACAAATGGTCGTGTACCAGTCACTATTCACGGTACGACGATTCTCTAAAGCAACAGTAGCCACGTGTCCAGTTTTATTAAAAAAAGAAGCAATCATCCGCTTAGATGCACTTTTCACGCGCGCCACTTTGGTTGGTTTCGGCTCATCTTGAAAGACCCATACGCTCGATTGCTGCTTTGTTTTGGGATCGTAGCAATAAATCCATGTTTCGTCACCTGTTACTATGTTCCACACCAAATTTGACGCACCTTCGTTGAATCTGGTAAGCATGGCACTGCACCAAGTGACGCGGTCCGTTTTTTGAGCCTCGGTCAAGTTGTGTGGGATCCACCGCGAGCACAGCTTTCTCACACCCAAATGTTTGTGTAGGATTGATTGTATTTGACTCATGCCTATTTCTAAGGATGCGCGAATTTCATGGTAGGTCACATGCCTGTCTGTTTCAATCATACGGCGCACAGCATCGATGTTTTTGTTGGTCACAGCGGTGGACGGCCGACCATCGCGAGATTCGTCACTGAGATTGATACGACCACGCTTGAATTCTGCAAACCAGCTATAAACAGTCGTCTTGCATGGTGCTTCATTGCCAAAAGCTGTTTCAAGCCGAGCGATGCTCTTTTGAGCTGTCAAATTACGCTTAAAATCGTAGAAAATCATACTACGAAAATTTTCCCGAGTTAAATCCATGTTGATGCAGACACACAATTTTTTAAATGGCGCCACAAGGTAAAAACAAAAGAGAGTCAGATGAAACAAACTGCATTCTACAGCCAAAGAGTTCTATTTTCAAATGTTGCAATAAATTTTTAAATATTGTTTATGTAAGTGGCCAGTTCCGGAAACTTTTAGTGTTACCTATGTATAATAGTATTTTTTCATATTCATTCCGGAAACTTATAGTGCGTCACGTATATATGTACTAGGTATGATTCTTGGGAAAAGTGGTTCAGTAGGGTCGGTAGAATATGTGGTTTCATTTAATGGTAGCAGTCTATTTACACCCGGTATATGTCTACTGTGCCCTGACTGACTGATCTATCAACGCCTAGACCAAACGGCAGAACCTAAGAACATGTGGACTGTAGATTCCTCGTAGGAAGTAGACATCTGCTAAGAAGGAATCTTAGGTAATTCTTACGGCATCGGGAGAAACGGGATCCACGCTAGCAACGCTGTGGGGCGTCCGCTAGTATTAATATATACTAGTAAGAACATAAAATTTTACTATTCATGATAATTCTTAAATATGTTTTTTGTTTTTATTCATTTACGAAGTTGATGCTCGTGATTGTTGGCACTTGGTGGAACTTTTGAAACATTTTTTGTTTGATAAACACTTGTACTTGTCCACTTATTTATATTAATTTCCCTTACCGGTTTCGCTGTTAAAGCATTATCAAAGGTTTGTTTGGTTGTTTACGTACAATATATGAATCGCTTGGCATGCGGGTAGGACAAAATTCAATTTTCTCATTTTACTGTCGTGAATTTCTCACGCGCTATATTTAAATTCAAATTCAAATTCAAATCATTTATTTGTGAGTCACAGGTTAGTGGTTAGATAGCAAGTACATAGGTTTCGTCTCTCCGTGCTCTGCCACATGGCGTACAAATATTCACACAGAAAATAAAATATACACAATTATGTCACATTTTATATAAAATAGTTAAGTCAGTTATAATAAAATTAACATGCATATACCTTTGGACTCACTGTGCATCGGACAAATATTCATTTACGCTATAATAAGTTTTGTCGTGTAAATAGTTTTTAAGATTCGTTTTAAACATTTGGATGTCTTCTGCATCTCTTATGGCCTTTGGTAACTTATTATAGATAGAGGGTGCCATTCCAAAAACACTTTTTCTGAAGAGTGCTTTTTTGTGTTGAAAGCTACAGATTTTGTTTCCGTAGCGTTTGCTTTTGAAGTGGTCAAAAAGATTAAAATTTAATTTTACAAATACCGCCATTTCGTAGATATATAGTGACGGGAACGTAAGAATTTTGAAATTTTTAAAATGTGGCTTGCAAGTTTCCGTGCTCCTAATTTTACTGATAGCACGAATGCACCTTTTTTGGGCTTTGAAAATTGTTTCCCTGTTTGTTGCGTTGCCCCAAAATATAACCCCGTAACGTAGTGTGGAATCCACATAACCTTTATAGGCAGTAACTACTGCGTCTTCACTAACTATTTTAGTTAAGTTGTGAAGTGCATATGAGAATTTATTTAGTTTTGAGCATATGTGGTCAATTTGGGCTTGCCATGACATTTTTCTATCTATGTGTAGACCTAGAAATTTTATTGTTTCAGTTTCTTCAATTTTATTGTTAATGTATTTTATGTCAATAGGAGAATTATTTGTTTGTTGTTCAAATGTCATTATTTTTGTTTTTTCCAAATTAATTAAAAGTTTATTATTGTTGAGCCACTGTATTATGTCTTTTAGGGTGGTATTTATTTCGCTTTCAAATGTATCTACATTTTCACTTTTAAATAACACCGTGCTATCATCGGCAAATAGAACCATGGGATGTTTTGTGATTTCAGGTAGGTCATTTATGTAGGCCAGAAATAATAGCGGCCCCAAAACACTTCCCTGTGGAACACCGCAACGATTGTCATTATCGTTTGAATAGTAAGCTTTTTCAGTTTTAGTTTTTAAGCATATTCTGTCGATTCTAGTTTTTTGTTTCCGATTTGTTAGATAAGATTTAATAAGGTTAAGTGCTTTACCTCTGATCCCATATTTTTCTAATTTATTTAATAATATGTCATGATTCACGTAGTCAAAAGCTTAGTCACAAGTAAGAAGTTGTGCACAGTGATCGGATAGAGCTAGTTCAATAACTTCACTTTTGCAGCCACGTATATTGTGAAAAACATTATCTAAGCAAGTTCCACTAGCTAGACGAGTTGGTTGATTTATTGCAATTTTCAATTTATAACTTTGTAGAATGTGTTTCAAGGTCTCTGTGTTTTTGGTCTTATTTAGCGTGTCGATATTGAAATCTCCACATAGTATAATTTTCTTCTTATTATTTAAGCAATGGTTGTGCAGCATATCATTTAGCTTTGTAAAGAACATTTCATATGCCGCTATTGTATATTTAGTTACTCTATAAACACAAACAATTACAATATTATGTTCAATGAGTTCCATAGCACAGCATTCTAATACACTGGGTAAATTGAATTTCGCAACATCAACGGATCTAAATTTATGCTTAATATTAACAAGTATGCATGCTCCGCCATGCCGAGTGTTCCTAGAGCTGATTGAAGCTAGTGAAAAGTTTTGTAAATTCAATAAAGTATAGTCATCTTGAATCATATTATGTTCTGTGATGCAAATGACATCCGGATGCTTACCACTATTTGCTAATTCATCTATTTGTATAGCTAATTCATCCGATTTACCAATGAGTCCATCAATATTTTGGTGGAGTATGTTTAATTTTTTAAACACGAAAAAGATTATTAGTACATTGTGGTTCTAAAGATTCGTTTGTATTGTCATAATTAAAATGAGAATTACTGGTAATGTCCATGTAATTTAAATTCAAATCATAAATTTTATTTGTTGATTGCAATATGTCATTAAATATTATCTGCATGCTTGTATCATTAATTTTCCCTGAGTATTTTTTAAACATGTCAAAACTGTATGATAAATTTGCGTTAGGATCCATAAGATATACGTGTCTGTTTGATACTACATCTAAATACATCAGATTATTAAATGTTTCTACTCTCCAATTGTACATACTTTTAAGTTCGCCGTATTTGTAAGTAGGAAGACACATTAAAATGTTTGTATGGCTTATGGATTCCGTAACTTGTCTTATATGCAAAACCAAATCGAAGTAATTATTTGTCTTCTCGAAGTCCTCTTCGCCAAGAAGTATGATACAGATATCGTTTATTGTCAGCTGATTTATTTCATCTTGTTGCAGTTTTTCAAGAAGGCCTCTGGTCCCAATATTCGGATAGAGAAGATGACTTAATTTATAGTCCGATTTATATGTTTCTTCAGCTATTTGCAATATTTTATTATGTTTGTTGCTACTCAATATTACAATTCTGTTCGGAGCTGATTTTGCCTTATTTGGGTCTCGTTTAAATATATTTTTCTGACATTCTTGGGTATTTTTTTGGGTCGAGATGTCATCGTCTTGAATAGTCTGTACTTTTTCAGCTTTAGTCCTAGGAGTAGATGCTGACTTTTGTTTTGCCTTTTTGGGTGTCGAATCGATTGTTACTTTTTTTAAGAAGTCACATTTTTTTCTCAGTTCCTCTATTATTGATTTTAAACTTGAATTTTCTAGCGACAGATTTTTTATTTCTTCATGCGCTATAGTTAATTGAAGATTTGCGTCTTCCAATTCTCGACGCATGTCCTCTAGATTAATTTGTTGGTCGGTTGAAATGTTTGGTAAGCTGTTTGTGCTGCCATCTAGTGAATACGACGTGTTATTTTTAGTTTCATCACTTTCCGATTGACTGTGAACTTTTTTACGGAAAGTAATATTATTTAGAAAATCCATTCTTCTAACAAAAGTTGGAGGTTGGCGGGGATCGAACCTGGTCCTAGTGGCTGTGTGATGTAATACAGCAAAAATCGATCTTCTTCAACCACTACGCCAATTTGAGATTAAAGATTGGTGCGAAATGATCAACCTTATTCGGGAATAATTGTTTTAAAGCTATGCAACGACAGTTATTGGACTTTGGACTAATGAGATAAACACTTGCACTGTTTTTAACTTTTTAACACTTTTTTCACTGAGTTAAAGCAAAATGTATTAGATTTTCACTTGTGACACTGTTATTGAGTTCCCTTTTGCATTTCATTTATTGTAACACTGTGTTTAGGATGAATTTATTTCACTTTAGTTTAACTCAAGTTAACCGCTCTTGTTATCTTTGTAAACATAGTTTTCCTTTGATAGAAACTGGCACATTCGATATCACAGCTTAATTGGCACTAATACGATAGGTTTTGATGATTACTGAGACTAAAAACTGCAATTAAGTAATTTTAAAATAAAATATATACGGGGCTAGATATTTATATGGCAGCGCCCTCTGGGCATCTTTACGTAATTCTAAATTACCATGAGTTTTTAATATTTTTCGGTTCATTAGTTTCGGAAATAAGTGGGGGGATATAAAAAGTCGATAGTTTTCGAGTTATCGATACTTATATGAATTTCGTAAAATTTTACATCTTAGAGGAGTCTAGGACAAACCTACCCGCATGCCAAGCGATTCATATATTGTACGTAAACAACCAAACAAACCTTTGATAATGCTTTAACAGCGAAACCGGTAAGGGAAATTAATATAAATAAGTGGACAAGTACAAGTGTTTATCAAACAAAAAATTATTCATTTACAATATGCGGAAATCCTTGGAGTATTATTCCAGTTTTTGTACTGTTTTTAAAAACAGTTAACTATAAAAATATCCAAACATATTTTGTTTTGATTTTGCCACAAAAGAAAGACCAGATTGGACTATTTTATTGTTCCACATTTAAATTCCACGAAAAAATTAGTAGGAAAACTAAATCACCATAGTACATTGTTCACAGAGGAAAGAAAGGGGCCGATTACACACTTTCTCTACAGTGATAGATAATAGTGCCGTATACTATAGTATAGGTATACCTACGAGGAAAATAAAAGACAAATTCTTAAAATTCTGGCGTCGTCATAAAAGAGGAAATTTTGAATAGCTAGTAATTAGAAAAAAATAAAATGCATATTAAACAAAAGAAAGCGAATCGCATGCGAAATAAACTTTTTTTTTAATTAGGTATGATGAAGAAAATGTAAGTGACCAGTATCATTTCGGGAACTTTTTGTCTTTTGGCATCATTGAAATTTATCAACATATAAAATAAACGGCTCGTTTTCAAAAACTTTTTCTGCCTGCTCAGCACGTTAACAATGTATTTTCATACACTTTTTCCGCCAGTAATGACATATAATATTCTGCATCGATTTTAAAAAAACCGGTCAAGTGCGAGTCAGACTCGCATACCTAGGATTCCGTAATTCGACAGTGTTGGGAACAGTCAGGAAGAAGGTATAATCGCCCATAACTGTTTATGATAACTATACAAAGAATTGATTGTACAACAAAATAGAGACTCAAATATTTTTATACCGTACTCGAAATAAAACTCGTGGATGAAAAATTCAATTTTCTCATTTTACTGTCGTGAATTTCTCACGCGCTATATTTATCCTGTAATCTTTACGTAATTCTAAATTACCATGAGTTTTTAATATTTTTCGGTTCATTAGTTTCGGAAATAAGTGGGGGGATATAAAAAGTCGATAGTTTTCGAGTTATCGATACTTATATGAATTTCGTAAAATTTTACATCTTAGAGGAGTCTTTTCAGTGCCACAGCTACACAATTACATATTCCAAGATTCTAATTTTTGTTTCGAAATCTTGAATAACCCTGCTATGGATCTTAGTTCAAAATAAAACTAAAATGATATGCGTTTGTAATGAAAAAATAACAGGTACATTTTTTTGTGATTTTTCAAAATTTGGTCAGAATAATTTGTTACAGTTTACTCGTATGGAAAAATGACCGGTTTTTTTATTTGGTCAAGTGTAGTAAAAGTATATATTTTCGTAATCAGCTCTTTAATATATGGAATTTGATACCCATATTGCATTTTTATAAAATGTTTTTTTTTTTTTTACATTTTTTGATGGCTCATTTGTTATGGTTTTTTTATCGCTATATGTTCCTGTAATTGATCAGTTATCGCCTACAATCGTCATTTTTTCGGTCCACCAATTTCGGAATTAAAGAGGGCACATGCATTTTTTTGTGGTTTTTCAAAGATTCCTCGGAATCAGTGCCATTAAATATAGTAAAAGTATATTTTTGTATTAGCTCTTTAATATCTACAATTTGATACCCATATTGTGTTTTTAAGATATATTTTTTATTTTTCTCGTATTGGAAATATTTTGAACAATTTCTCTTTTTTATAACGTATTATGTAGGCAAGTGAATGCTATTTTGGTGGCGAATTTCAAGTCTTTATCTTTAACGGTGCTATAGTTATGAGGCTGTGACATACGGACGGACGGACGCAAAACGGAGTCTCACCATAAAGATTCCTTTTGTACCTTTTAGGTACTACGGAACCCTAAAAAGTAAGGAGGTACTTTCCGAGTAGGTGTAGTACAACAACTATGAAATCCTTGTCTCAAAAAATGACGATAAAGTTTATGCCATGTCACTCCAAAAATAATTAACGGTATGATTACACTTTGTCTAGTCTAGACGACTAGCCTACTTTATAAACAAGCTGTTTTTTATACATTATGTTTATTTATAACTCATGTACTTGTCCACAATATACTTATATTAAATATTATACCCAACCGGTTTCGCTATTCAGCATTCTCATTCTCATTCTCATTTTCAAAATGTAATTAAATAAATATTATAGTTAAGCCCTTGAGAATGCTGAATAGCGAAACCGGTTGGGTATAATATTTAATATAAGTATATTGTGGACAAGTACATGAGTTATAAATAAACATAATGTGTATTAATTTCCACCAAGTGCCAACAATCACAAGCATCAACTAAGCTGTTTTTTGGTCTAAAAGTAAGTAGGCATCGATTTGGAGAACTTTAATTATGTCGATAAACTTGTATTTAAAGTTTTCCAAAATATTCAACTGATTAAAAAATAATAATTTGCAAATAAATTGTAAAATTACTAATACGCCCATTTCTTTAAAAAATATTTATGAACATAGTGACTTCAAAATTACAAGAAATGCACACATCACAAAAATCAAGAACATAACTGACTTCTTTGTTCTGCTTCACTAGCCTTCCGCCCGCGTTTTTGGCTAGCGTGTTGTTTTATCAACACCCCTTACAGCCTATGTTGACCACAAGTCTATATAGATATTTTATGTATCTATAAGGGTTCAATTTTGAGGTACAGAACCTTAAAAAAGCAATTTCTATTGTGTTAAACAAAATTTACTCCTAGATAACTAAGTGCTTTTTTTACTGAACCAGCAAAAAAAGTAGAACCAACATAAGGCTGCTGGGGAATCGCTTAATTCATTTTGCAAAAGGTGTCTTTTCAAATACATCCCTAGAAATTTAATTCAGGAGACATGAAAAAGTGTCTGAAAGCGTACCTTTTTCACGTAGCTTGGCCCTGTTGGTCTCTAAGGGATACGACCTACATACACGTACATACTATATAACCACGATAAAAAGGCCACTAGACTGACTCCTAGTGGCAGCTAATAAAGGTGATTATTGATTAATACAAAAACCTCGATATGGAAGTCATCCCTTATGAGACATCTGTCCTGAATGGAGAACCTTCGCATTTATAAATGGTTTCCCGAACAATAGCGAACGGTCGGTTTGATTGTCTCTTTTATTTATCTTTAAGCCAATTATTTCCTTGCGTATTTGAAATATGTTATTTTATGTGTTCATTACATCTAAGGTGGTGTGGTCATCTCGTACGTATGAGTGACTCCAGGTTGCCTAAATCTATGTTTTACTCACAGCTGAGAGAGGTAAAGCGTAGACAAGGAGGTCTCAAGCGCCATCTTACCGTTTGTAACATTCCTTCAAAGGGTTGGGAGGAGCTGGCGCAACAGAGACAAGAGTGGCGCAACTCTGTTAACAAAGCCGTGACCTGTTTTTAACAAAATCGATTATAAGATCTAGATACTAAGCGCCTTCTTAAAAAGAACCGTCCCAAGCCTTCCTACACCTACACTTATAACTCTACTGGTGAGTTGTACTGTGCGCCATGCAACAGGACAGCGTACGGAGAACAGCCCTACAAATGTCCAGTACAGACACCTGGGTGTACAGAATCCAGGGAACCCCAGTGTCCTGTGCAGACACATGGGTGTACAGGAAAGTTGATGCGTTAATAATTATAGCAACCGGACCGAATCCGTCCATTTTTAACCTCAAGTCGCTTGGAATTTCGTTTTGTACAATGTATGGCGACATTTCAGGGTCATGTAATTCGCTAGTAGGCGGACTTTGGACGGGTTAAGACAAAATTTGACTTTGCAAGCCATCTGCGCTCTCACCTCCGGAGCTAACTGGGTTCGCCGTTGACGAATACGTCAAGGGGGACATCACATCTATGAGTATTTTTATAAATTTGACTAAAATCATCAAGCTTTTCAAGCCACTGATCGAGCTAAATCTAGACTTCTCTTTGTTGTTTTCAACAACTTTACTTCGTTACTTTCAGTAAAAAATTACTGGAAATAAGCATACAGTGTGACTAGGCTCTTTTGGCACATGGGTAACATTGACAGAGGGGCACAGCTGTGAAACAAGTGTTACGTTTTATTAAACGTTCCGATTTTGGCCGCGACCAACGCGCGCCTATAGGGCCTTATCGCACTGTACTCATATAAAACATTTTTCATGATAGATAAAATTTCAGATGTTAAATCAGGTTGTACGCGAATTAACTGTCCAATGACAGTACACAACTGGAAACACCTCTGACAACGCATTGGGAAATTTATTTTATTTAAAATCCTTTTTAAATTATCTTTTTTTTACATTTCCGAGCTAAAAAGATATTAGGATTCCTTGTGTACAATAAAAAGTTGTTTCATTGGTGTAATGTAGTTCCAACAAGACTTGTCAATCACATGCATTCACTATTTACGATTTCACTAGAAAAATAAACCTCTGTAGCAACCCTAGAAATCTAGAAATAGAGCTGGGATTGGAGCGAAGGGTAAAATATTCTTCTTAGATCCGCATATAAAACGCTCGCGAATGTTCTCGTTTTATTCAAGACGTAGAAAATCGTTCGCTGTAAACAAACACTAGGGTTCATCGTGATGCCGTCTCCGTACGACGTTCTTGGTAAGTCGAGCAAGCAGTGATTTGTGTTTGTACTAATAATAAAATGGTACGTGCGAAAGATCCTCGAGCTGAGTCGTTCATCGTACTAAAATAAAAGTTGTACCTTGATAAATTTGGATAATTCTTAATTTATTTTGTAATTCGTTATATAGATTTGGACGAATTTCGGCTCCGATTTATTTTTAATTCTTACTTACGATGAAAATAAATCGTATATTGTTAAATCTCCAGTATTACCCACTGTAACAAAGTATTTCTGAAAATTGTGCGACCTTGTTTCCTTTTTTCAACAACTGTCGTGCGTTAGCATAACACGGCGCCGTGTACGGGAGTACGGTCACATCAATTTGGATTGCATGAATCCGAGTAGTGAAAACTGAGAAACAACCAATGATTACATCAAACACGCCTGGGCGCACCCTAGACACTAAGACCAAGATCCACCTAACTCATACATTCTTTCACTTCAGCAGGTGGTAAGTTTCGGCCATGGCTTGTCACCAACTACACGAGCATATCATGCCGCCAAGAAACTCCACGAGTTCCGGCATGACTTCACGAGAAGCCGTAACGGAGGAGTGGTTACAGTTATAAAGTATCAGTAATATGTTCGTTACCGACATTCGTTTATTTTGTGGAAGACCCTGCATTAACCATTTACTGATTTACGTGTAATTGAAATGAAAAGAGATGTAGGCAATCGTTTATTCCGTCTTAAGGGCTTATGTCTTTGTAGACATAAAGAATTCAAACGTTATTTCTGAAGAAATATTACTAAAAGGGTTACAAATATCCTGGATCTATAAAAATTTCCTATACATTTGACCAGTCTCCGAGCACATCAGCACCCCTTTTAGAACTGGTCCGGCTAGTCCTAATTGTTTTACTGTTCAATATCTATTTACATAACGTCTCGACGTTATTGTCCTAGTCGGAGATAGCAAATCTCATTGTGTCGAGATTATCTTTGAAAACGGTCCTCTGCAGTCGGAAGCGGATACATTTGTCGCCTTGATACTGGATACTGCAGTGTTTGTGTAGTCTTAAGTTGACACATTATAGATTATTCATTGATTTGTACTGTATTTTAATGCCGTCATTTCCTCACAACAGGCAGAAAAGAACGTCACAGCATTTCAAAATAGTAGTTTATGAAACTGGTACATAAAAAGGATCTTAGAAACATGAGTGTCAGTTTAAAAAACGAGGCACAGGGGAGTTTTTTTAAAAGTACACGAGTGTTTTAATACCTATTTTTGTATAGTTTCATACACTACTTTATCTAAACTCATGCCTCCTAATCTGTTTTTATAATCTTGGTAAATATGTCGTTAGCCGTATTTGAATTTTCTTGTAAAAGTTTGTTCTAATTTCCGTCGTTATTCCCAGAATGTCAGGTGGAGTCAAATTATCATCACCATCACTGCTGTCAGTAATTTTAGGGCAAAATAATTATTTATACCCATAAAACCACATAAATAATAAATAAATTTCCCTGTAAACTATGGCGCCGAGAACATTCCATCAATTGACAGACTGAATCCAACGCGTATGCGCCATAGAGCGCGCCGTCATATAAACAATACCTGGCCAAAAATAAAGTTGAACTGTAACCTCTTTAGGGTCGCAATATTGTTTTGTACATATTGGAGAATATTATATAAAAACTTCATTGGTATTTGATATTAAACCTCAGACATGGCTGTATGTACTAAGTTCCCTTTGCCTTCCTAGTTAGTGTCATATGTACTGTAATCTCAGAAAAAAATATTTTATAGCATTATGTTGTTAGGAGAGCTGTACTATAGTTTAATTTTTTTTCTGTTTTAAAGACGTTCATGAAAAATATTTTTCATTATGCCAGTAGTTTTGAGTTCGTAATGAGGATTTTACGATAGAGGTTAGATAAAAATGTTTGTCACTCCCCTTTAACCCAAGTGCCGTCCATCTTTTACAACAAAAAGATCATCACATAATATACTTGATATCTAAGGCATAGCGTCTATTGTTGAAATTCATCTGACTCGATTTAGCTTTTTTTTTTATTTGCCGAGTTTGTACTTAGCCCTGCTGGCCATCAGATCCCTAAAGTGGCCTTGAAGTGAAGGCCGTTTAGAGGTTCTTGACGACCAACTCAGACATGTAAGAGGTCCGGTTTGACCAAGGCCAAACAGAAAAAGATGGTGTGGTCAGAGCTCAACACGCTGGGCATGGATAGAAGAGGCATGGAAGAACCTAATGTCGGCCCCAGACTCCGCGGAGGAGTAGAGGGACTGAAGAGAGAGAAAGCCGCGCTCTATTCTCGTCTTCTATTTCTATAGATAGACTTTATATATTTAAAGACACAGTACATCAAGTACACCAGTGCCCCATTTAGAACAAATCAGAGTAATACTAATTGTTCCATATCTGTTTCCGTAACGTCTCGACCTTATTTTCCTTGTCGGAGATAGCAAATATCATTGTGAAGAGATTATCTTTAAAAACATCTGCAGTCGAAAGAGTATAAGTTTGTCGCCTTGATACTGAACACTGCATTGTATCTGTGTAGCTTTTAGTTGACATTCTATGATTTGGTTTTATTTAGTGTGTTATTAATGTGTATCAAATGGTTGGTACCAAGAAAATATTTTGGCTCAGTTGGTAGGACAGAAGTGATAGAGCTGATGCCGGGCTCTTACTCACAATATCCACCGAAGTTATTAGGGGGAGAGTAAGAGAACAGCTCTCAATCAGGCACAACCACCTTGCCTGAAACCGATTGATGGCGGTATATCCATCCCCAATTGCTGGGCTTTAAACGAAACAAACTGTTGATGGGCAGCAGCGTCACTAGTCTTAGCACCGCGCTCACCAACCCGTATGGATTTAATCATCATCATCATTGGTTACAATCTTCATAATGAAGTTTGGAGGTCAATAGACTAAATTGCTTGCGACCCGATGTTTTACCCTTAGAGTCTCTGAAGCTTCTTTGTTTCTGGATACCATTTAATGAACAACAATATCACATGAAATAAATAAAAAAAGAACAATTCATAATGGGTTAACTGAAGGCGACACTGACTCTGTGCATAGCCCCCTCCTACGAACTATGACGAGTGAATCGTGCGTGTGGAAGTTAGAGTCATAGTAAATACACTGTAAAACATCTCTGACACACTTGGTATATATGTCATGAGGATATTAATCAAATTAATATTAATATTAATTCAAACTTCCGATCCAAGTTCGAATTCTACTTATCAGTCACGAGTGAGTTACTTAGAATTCTTACACTTTCCACTTGCTAAAGGGCAAAGGGAAACTTTGGTAGGTGATAAACCTACAAGCTGGGATATTTCAAAGTTCCACTTTTGTCGAATTTCATTATTATTATATTGGAATTACTTAAAATCTTGCTTATATCTCTAAAGGTACAAGTTTCTTCATACGAAGAAAGAGGCGTATGCTTGACTTATCTTTTCTGCATAACCTAATTACTGATCGGGCCATCTGTCAGAAACTTTTGGAGAGCGTTGATTTTCTTGTACCTCGTATTGCTTCACATCAAGTCCCACTCTCCAATGCCAAGAATACTCCGTACTTATAATCAGTTATGGCGGTTAAATGAACAGGACGTCTTTAAATATACATAGTCTTAGGTCTTTTAAGTCCAAATTAGTTGCTTAGCTACCTATCAATAAATAAATAAATAAAATATAGTTAGTATAATTGTTAGTAATTTGCATGTTTGTTTTAAATTTATTATTGTAAATTTTTGTAGTAGTTTCTTTTCATGTTTAAAACTTTATAATTATGGTGTGTTCTTATAAATAAAAATTACAAATTTTGTGCACATCTGTCTTATATTATAAGCACTAGAGGTCTATAGTCTTGATTTTAAAATGTATTTTATGTGTTTATATTGTTGATGTGCCTTTTTAAATAAATGAATAAATAAATAAAACAATAAAAACAAAGCACAAATAAAAACGTTGTTAATCTTTTATCATCTAATAATGGTATAATACCATCCAGTAAATACATAAACCAATTTAGAACAAGTTTAAAAAAAATATTATCAGATGTCACTTTTACTTTTTTATTTTAGATATTTCTATTTTCTTATTTTTGTCAAATATTATCCACTATTTAACTGATGACGGTCCCATACCATGGACCGAAATATATCGAGTTAAAATTATATTTTAATGTCAGTTACAATTATTGATCATCCCAAATAAGCAAGTAAAAGTGGTATGAATTTCGAGAAAATATTAAATATTGATTCCATTGATTTGACCAATTCAACACATAAAGTTTATTTGCAAAACTTGGTTCTTCTTAGCAACACTATCGATTGCTGTCATAATATATGATGTATTTTTTTCAAAGCGAGCATCTTTTAAGTTATTTTGCAACAATATTTTAATGCAGATTTATTTTCTCCAAAATCGATAGTTCCTTTGAAAAAATTCTCTGTATCCTAATAGTTCATATTTTCATCATACTTCTCCATCACAAGGCGCCATCTTGTATAAGTGGTGACATTATGTTCGTCTTTATTACATCTGCATTTACAAAACCAGGAAACTGACTTTTCCTATTTATTATAGTTGAGAAAGGGTCGGCGGATGGTTGGGCTAGCTGATAATGCCTTCCCTAGATAGTAGGGAAAGCGATGCAAGATAGTGTCGGTATACACAGCATATTTTTGCTGCTTTCAATACGCAACATTGCCTAGAGGGAGAAAATAAGATAATTTATGATAAATTATTTGTTTGTATAAAAGTTCCGGCGTTTTAATACAAATATATATTATTTATTTCCAAAAAGAAAATTACATACCAGCCTGTAAGAACAATAAAGAGAGTAGATCCAATTTATACACACATTGCACAAATACTATTTCATATAAATACTTAATTACATTTTATACAATAGGTCGTAAGTATATAGTACACGATTTTATTTATTTATTAAATTGATTGTAATCTCCACGCTAGGCCGTGCCTGTCCGGCGGAGATTCTGTGATGCTGTTTAACAGAATAGGTAATTGCGTCGCGTGGGGTAGGAGGTGATGCTATTGCACTGTTACGTATTACTATAACCACCATCAAAACGAGTATCAAAATATAAAAAAAAAATACAAAGTGTCCCCATGCAAGAAACTTCGAAAAAGTTGAATTACTTAAACGTTATTGGTTTTGGCACTTACGTAAAGATGGTAATACATACAAGTTTTAAATTAAGGCAGATTATAGGACGTATTCTATAATTAAACAAAAAATATCAAAGTAGGGTTCCGTACGCAGACGGTGCCAGTTTTTTTGTCAGGTGCTACTATTTTAGCGGCTTGTTTTTTGTCGCCTTGATATTGCTTTAGCATGTAAATTGGTGTTAGTAACCATAATGTTTTTAGGTTTCCACAACCGTATTGTGGGGTGGTACGGAACCCTTTGTGCTCGAGTCCGACTCGAACTTGGCCAAATTATTTAAGCTTTCTTTTACGATACCCATTCTGTAACTACCATGTACAACTACTACGGCGTAGCCAGCACGTTTAAGACTCGCTAACTCGTTCAGTGGCAATTGTCGCGTAGTCTCGTAGGACAATATTGCTACGAGTTTCTATTTGTAGCACCATAAAGGAAAGCTTTTAAACACGTCAGTCCATACGTCCATTTGTCCATTTATCCGACCATTAATCAATCTGTGGCATAATTTGAAAATGGCTACACCGATTTAGATCAATTTTCACCCAGTGGACATGTAAATTTAATTACATTGATGGAAATCGTACATACATTTCATAGCGAGTGTAAAATAGTCTGCATAGTTTACTGATCAAATTAAAAGCTTTTCCAAATAACACAACCACAAAAATGTAATATAAAGGTGACTTTTAAACAAACCCCGATAATTTTAGACGTTAGCAGAACAAATTTTAATTGTAAAAAAATTAAAATTATAAATCAAAATATTATTAAAATATTTTACTTGGAAATAAAATATAATATGAATAGTATGGTTATCCTAGCCATTTCCATCCGAAACAAGTTTAAAATTGTCCAAAACAGTGGAAATAAAAATAAAAATAATTTCGCGCGATCATATCTTATCTCAGCAGATGACCACGATTTCTTTGGATTTTACAAAAATCTTTAAAAGGCTCTAACTGTAAAAAATGAATAATATTGAATGCTTTTCATAAAAACCGTTTTCATTCTTCCACTAAATATTAAGCCATTGGGGTTAGATTAAAGGTCATCCTGTATATTATAATTAGCCATTCAAAATTCACTACTGTGTTATCAAAAAAGTATAATATAACTTGAAATATATATCAATAAAAGTATACTGTAAATTTGAAATATATATCGGTCCATGGTGGACCATCATCAGCAAAAAAATTAAATTATATACGATTATGTTATGTAAAAAAGTAAAGATACATGAAACTATATTGTTCACTTTCGCAGGAAATTCTATATCTGAGATAGTCAGTATAATAATGTGGTTTCAGTTAAAGATAGCTGTGTATTTACAACAGTTGAGAAAATATAGTTTCATTCCGTGTCTTAGTATTTTGCTACATAATTTAAGCAAAGAAAAATAAGTATTGAATATTATTTGCAATATATTATAGGTGGTAGAGCTGATGCCGGGCTCGACTGTGGAGGTACTACCATCTTACTCGAAAATCCTCCCGAAGTTATTCGGGGGAGAGTAAGAAAACAGCTCTCAGGCAAAACCAGGCGGCCCACTATTGCCTGGAACCGATATGGCGGTATATCCATCCCCAATTCGAATGGTCCAGAATACCATAACAGCACCTAATTGTCGATGTTTTTGAAAGGAAGAGAATTTTTTAAGGTCATATAATAGTACAATTTTTTCTTTCCCTGATATACAAAAGATATACATGAAAATATTCAGGAACTGAATAAATAGCTTTGATGATGTAATAGAAATTTCATTTAGACATTACAGGAAATAGGCCATTGTCCACAAGAAAAATAAGTGATGTCAAAACCGACGTCTGTTTTTTTATTTTCAATAATCCCATCTTCAGGTTTTATCCCCAATTTTTTTTTTCATTCTTTCTTTTCGTGAAGGAACTCTCCCTATTGAGCATAAACGGTATGACTATTACGTCACATTCCCATTTCTCCGAACTGATATTCAAAAAATAATTTCGTTGCAAAAAATACCACCTGAAAGTTAAAGAACAATCCCGACGCTACGTTTCTACTTAGTTTAGGTTATAGTGGACCGCCGATATCAACCTTACGTTATAAAAGGAGGTCCTCTGTAACTTCAACTCAAACTTGACTCAAGAATGAGTTCAAGTAATCACTTTCCCACTTAAGGGCAGCGGATCGCACCGCTGATGTTATTGACTACTGTCAACTAACAACAGTACCTGTGATCGTCACGTTTTACCGCAACAGGCACAGGTCACCCGACATCGCACCCACCTCATCCGCACTCTGCCTACCTGTGTATGCAACAATAACGCCTTAAAAGGGTCAAGACAGGATAGCCCCGAGCAGTACCAAGCGCTGCTCCTCCGCCGTCAAACAATATATGACATGATTGACTCAACTAAGTGTTGTTGGACCCGCCAGAGAAGCTGGCTCCCTCATTATCCAAGGAGGTACTCGGAGCTGCACGCACGCTCACCTCGCGGAATAAAAATGCACGAAACATAATTACGCCAAACCCTTGTTCCAAACGCTATCTTGACCTTGCGGCTTCGATAACTCCTACGCGGACGGGTGACCCGGACAACACCTCTAGCGTCGGGTTGTCTCCTCTAATATCCAGATAGAGTGCCGGAGATGAAGTCCTCCCACTGAAACCGCACGGTCGCGCACACGAATGCACGCGTCCATACGCCAGCAGTGTTCATCGGACAACTTGAGGACAACTCACGTGCCCCGCATAACCCGTTCACATTGGTGGCCGCCCAAGCGCCGCTACTAGGGAATGCTAACTGCTCACGGAGACGAGCGTCCGGTGACAAGCTATACCGGACAGACACGTGCTCGAACCCCTGCAGTTCAAACCACTAAGTTATTCTCCGAAACTAATAACATGCCACTACGAGTCCAAACCCATGTCAGACACCTTCCGCGAGCGTAAGCAAGCATCAGGTCGGCTCAAGTCTGACTCCCGTAGTACCCAATAAAACCTAGCCGGACCCGTAGTTCCAGCTAGGGTGTCTCCAACCCGAAAGTCGGAGACTTCTTTATAAATCTGGGTCGGATAAATAAAGAAAGTTAAAGAACAGTATGTATCTTCATGATTTAGCCTATATTTTCAGAAAAAAATGCAAAAAGGCCTGTTACAATTTATGGTTGGTTCGAATTGCCAGGCCTTATATAATAAAAAATAAAATAAAATAAAATGAGTTTTATTCATCAAGATTACATACATAAAACAATATTAACGTCGGGGCCCCGTGTTAATTACGAGAACTGAAGTACAGGAACCCCGCACTTCCTCTTGGAATTGCATTTAACAGTTTCTCAATGCTAAAAACTAGGTACATTAAATATAACAATAACTAGTAAATTTAGTATTAATTTAGAAAAAATATATAATTGCAATTGATTTTTAAAGATTTCTATAGTATTAGACTGAGAACAAGTTAATTTTGTTAAGGTAGGTTTTGAATACAAAATAACAATTTTGTTAGTTATAAATTTAAAAAATATATTTATAGGCTGAAATTAAATCAACCGACCAAATTCATACTGGAGACTCGGTTAGTCATCAGGAACAAGGTTTAATGACCCTCCAGGTGAAATTCGAAAAAAAAAATTTTTTCACCCGTAGAACCTGCACTAGGAATTGTACTTAAACTAGTCCAACCAGTACGGGAGCAAAAAAAAATATTTTTCGAAATTGGCCAAAAGGATTACTGAACCTAGTTCTTGATCACTAACTGAGTCTCTAGTATGAATTTGGTCGGTTGATTAAATTTCACCCTATATATATATTTTTTTTTATATAATTTTTAATATTAGTTTAAAAATGTGTGTGAGTGTGTGTGTTTGTTAAGTGTGTGTGTGTCCCTAGCCCTACGACCAAGGTCTTGGGATCAGTTTACTACTAGGGAGGGTGTGTAGTGAGAGTGTTTGTGTCTGTGAGGGTGTATGGAAGTAGGGTGCTTATGTATAATGTTTAACCTCAAGCTTGAGTGTTAATAATGATTCGGTCATTTCGTAATCTAAACTTTTAAGCCAGTATTTAATTTTAGTGTTACACTCATGGAGTGCAATGGGATAGATATTTAAAATTTTATTTATGTTATTGTATAAACGGGAAGAAGATATTTGAAAGTGCCTGCTTGCAAAAACTGTATTACAGGTTACGTTATGTATGACTACATCATGTCTTCTCCGATTCATAACATGAGGATTAAAGAGTAGGTTACGATGTCTTATGATAATTGATCTTTGTATATATAGTTGTCGTACTCTGAGTAGTTCACAGTTAGTAAGTGGTGTAGAGTTTGTAAGTCGGGAATCGAAAGGGTTTAAAAAACATAACTTTAAGCAACGATCTCTGTGCTCTTTCTAATTCAATAATTTTGGTCTTACAACAGACTGGTGACGGGCAGCGGCGTCACTGGTGCTTGGGTTTCGGCACCGCGCTCACCAACCCGCCTGCCCAGCTTGTGTGCGTATGGGCATTTCTTCCAGGTGGACCGCCAAGAGTGGCGAAATCCTGGAAAGGCCTATGTCCAGCAGTGGACGAAACAGGCTGATGGATGGGTGGAATATCTTCAAACCCTTACTAAAATTATCGTTACAAATAAAACGTCATTAGAAATCACTGACAGTAGATATAATCTTGTAACAAGCCGCATATTCCACAATAACATAGAAAGGGGAAGATCCGTTGAAAGCAATTCCATTCTCATTAAAGTTACCGCCAAATCCGGAGATAGCGCATCGAAGACAAGACGTACATTGGACGACATTTTTACTCATACACCTCATATCGATTCAACTACT
This sequence comes from Ypsolopha scabrella, assembly GCA_910592155.1. NCBI lineage: Eukaryota > Metazoa > Arthropoda > Insecta > Lepidoptera > Ypsolophidae > Ypsolopha > Ypsolopha scabrella. The sequence continues at coordinate 5,829,716 of OU342968.1, read as the reverse complement.
TTAGTAAAATCAACTATAAGTCTTTGGCATCAAAATCTACAATTGACTGCGATAGCTGGTTAAAGCGATGGCCGTGGAGCGCACAGTGAGATGTGTAATTCTGTGATAATAATACTCCGAGATATCCGATAAGGCAAACACGACTTGCAGCTCCATTAAGGCGACGAGGCTAGGGGATTAAGCAAGTCGTAAGTTTAACTAGATCACATTAGTAAGGTATCGTGAGGGTTTGTTTTAATGAAAAATAAGTATGTTCCGTATAAAAACGTGTTTATCTGTCATTCAAAGTATGGAGTTTTGTACCGTAAATAGCGTGGCCTAATAAAATATGATTGCGAATGAAATTAAGATTTTATTCTGTAAAAACTTTGTATTTTAACAGAAATCACTGAGTTATATTATTAATTAATAACATCAATACACATTTACGAAAATAGATCAGGAACTTCTCGTAGTCAAACTTTGTTCCCGAATTGAATTTAGAAATTCTGAGTGAATTAAATTCTCCCCAATTTATAAAGCTATGCCCAAACGACCGAACCCTTTCGCTAGAATTACTGACTGGACAATCTGTTGGCGATATCTTTGATCTTTCCCCAGACTGGATCTTTACCCAGGACTTCCAGACAAAAAACCAGCCAAAATAAAGTAGATATTTGCGCGCACCGTGGAGTTTGTGAAAGTTTTGTTTACCGTTTGTAAATAAAAATATATATACCTATATATTGATACATTTGCTGCCTATCTAGACAATATGAAAATGAAAAAATGTTTCCTCCAAATTAAGTCAACCTTATCTTAGTAAGAAACCAAACGGTAGCACGCTGGCCTCTGAATTATAAGACCCAGGTTCGATCCCCGGTTGGTACATGCAAAGAATTTTTCGGAATTCACCCGAACTTGCTAATCGGTAAAGGCCAACATCATGGTAAAACCTGCATGCCCTAAAAATAGTGTATTTGTGCCCGAATTACGGCGATAGGGCTCACCACCCATAACGTTGGGACGTAATAATCGTCGTTGAAACGCGGGTGTGCCGAGTGTGGACTGTGACTTGTGTTTCACAGTTCACACTCGGCAACATCTCTGACACCCCCTCGACGATTCGTGTCGTGACGACATGTTTTTTGTCTGCAGAAATTAACGTTATTTAATATTGTGATGTGAAATAGGTGGTAGAGCTGATGCCGGGCTCGACTGTGGAGGTACCACCATCTTAAATCGCAAATCCTCCCGAAGTTATTCCGGGCAGAGTAACAGAACAGCTCTCAGGCAAAACCAGGCGGCCCACCATAGCCTGGGCCCGACGGATGACGGTATATCCATCCCCAATTGCCGGGCCTTATATAAAACAGACTAATGACGGGCAGCGGCGTCACTAGTGCAAAGGTTTCGGTACCGCGCTCACCAACTCGTCTGCCCAGCGTGTGTGAGTATGGGCATTTCTTTCAGGAGGACCGCCAAGCGTGGCGAAATCCTGGAAAGGCCTATGTCCAGCAGTGGACGAAACAGGCTGATGGATGGATGGATGAATATTGTGATAGAAATAAATTCCTATTTTTAAACACGTATCGATTTATCCCTCGCAAGAAGATAAAAGTATCACTTTATATTGTTGTATCTACCTATATAGGTCGTAGGCTATACCTATTTATTTATCGTCTTCACTCTTCATAAACAAGTATAACTTAGCTATTGTCTAACTGAACAATTGGTGTCAATAAGTCTTCTAGAATTATCCGATCAAATAACATAATTTTTGCCTGTGAAATAAAAGTTATTTTGCTTTGAAAGCTACAGATAGTAAGGCTCTTCAGAAATAGGAGGATAATAATTAAATTAACATCATTCAAGCCTACAAAACAAGAAGAGACTTTCAGAATTGTGGGCATGTTACGTGTAAATATGTGTATCTGAGGATCTATTTGCAATAACTTTACTTCGTCTGTTCTCTGATAAACTTGGACATCTGTCTTATTGGACACATAAAAGGAATATAATTCCTTGATTTTTGTATTTCGGAGAAAAGACCAATTTGTAATTTGTTGGGAATTGTTTTACATTTATTCTAATACATCACATCACCCACAGTAAATGTTCTCTATTGGAAATTTAAAATAAATAATGTCAGACTAGGATGATCTTATTTACCTATATATTGTCAAATGCAGTTACCAATTCACCAAGACTAAACAAGCAATAACTTATGCTTAAAATCCAGAATACCATTTGCCATGATGGTAACAAAAACTTAACGAAAAGACAAGACTGTGTATGGAAAGATGTTCCAAAAGATGAGAAACTACAAAACCAACCTAAAACCTCATGGAAGACCCAAATCACTGTTTTCATGTATTGAAATTAAATTAGGCACACACAGATCAATAGGTTCCATTCCACGCAAGACAAGTGAATAGAAGAAAGGTGGAACTTTGCGTCAGTTTTGGAACAGTTCCGTTTTTTTTTCACAATTGTCTTATTACAGCAATCCTTTTGCGTGTTGTTTTCACGGCGTCCTTCTCTCAAAATATACATTTTAGTGGGTATGAGACGGACGTTGTGAAAATAGTTGACAAAAAAACAAACGGTCATACAAACACCGAAGCTTCCCTATGATGGTTATTGTTTTTGAGGCAACCTTAATTTATCTGTACCTAGTCTTTGAAATGCAAGTCACAGTCCACCCATGTTTCACCAACGAAGATTACGTCCCTGACTTACTGACACGAGTATAATAAATATTTTATGTACCAACATTGCGTAAATGAATACGTATATTTAATTTTATATCCCGTGATGGGTGGTGAGCTCTATCGCCGTACTTCGGGCACAAAAATAGACCCCCAGTTTAATGTGCCTTCCGAAACACCTAGACCGAACACAAATATGCCCCTTACGGGATTGGAATCCATGACCTACGGATTCCATCCATCCATCAGCCTGTTTCGTCCACTGCTGGACATAAGCCTTTCCAGGATTTCGCCACTCTTGGTGGTCCTCCTGGAAGAAATGCCCATACTCACACACGCTGGGCAGGCGGGTTGGTGAGCGCGGTGCCAAAAACCTTGCACCAGTGACGCCGCTGCCCGTCAGCAGTCTGTTTTATATGAGGCCCGGCAATTGGGGATGGATATATCGCTATCCATCGGTCCCAGGCAATGATGGGCCACCTAGTTTTGCCTGAGAGCTGTTCTCTTACTCTCCCCCAAATAACTTCGGAAGGATTTGCGAGTAAGATGGTGGTACCTCCACAGTTGAGCCCGGCATCAGCTCTACCACCTACGGAATAGCAGGCGAGTATTCAGACCACTAGACAAAAGAGGCGCTAATTTTTTTAAATTAAATTTCATCTTATTGTTTTGTGGATACTTTTTAGGTAGCCTCCCTACCCAGTCACAAAGGTAAGAATTTTCCTCCATGGTAAGAATGAATTTGTGATGTGATGGAAGCGCATGTCTTTTCGAGGTCATTTATAATGTTTTATTATTCCGGCGGAATGAAATTTGGACTGATTTCAAACTCCTGCTTACTAGAACACTCAAGTGAAAATAAATAAAATAAAAAAATAATATAAATTTTATTTTTAAATTTATGAAATGGATATTTTTCAACGACTAAAACTGATACATTGTGTTTCAGTCGTTATTGTGAATTTAACAACAGTCAAGGTTAATTTGTGATAATTATGACAAATGAAGAAGAAACGTGTCGGAACACTATATGTATTTTTTCTATTTACACTCTTACTGACCCACATATAACTTCGTGCAGCATTTTACGGAAATGGGAAAAGGCAATAGTACTATTTTGTTATCCTAAAATGACAGAAAATCTATATCGAGAAAACCAGGCTCAGGAAAATTTTCGAGTTTGAGCAATTCTTCAAAGAGGAGTCAATTACTGAAAATGACGGCCGGTTTGGAAGAAAATTTGATTGTAATGGTAAAACAGTTAAAGAACATCTTATGGAGTTATGGAGAAGCAAACATCAAAAATGAAGCCAGAGGTATTCGTATATCAGGAAGCTTAAAGATTCGTTTGATTAGTTGAAATTAATACATGTGCACAAGGGGGAAGCATGCCTTTACTGAACACCTAAGTTGGTTGGTCTGTCTAGCCATTGGTTGGTAGTAGATGAGAGCTGTTGTGTTGTTTTAATAATGTAAAATTGCGTTTTATGTCTTTACTATGATACTACCGAATCCTAGTACTAAGATAAACTCTTTGCAGTTTTTTAATGCTACTAGCACCCAAAATGTATAAAATGTAACAGGCCAAAACAAAAACGTTTGAGTGCAAACATAAAATGATGTACTTTGTAGTATGGATGATGAGTCTTATTCCACTTTATAATAGAAAAGAATATCTTTATTTGTACAGATAAAGGTAAAGGGTTGTTAAACATAAAATATCGTCCCATAAGCTTCGCCATTCGGCATACAAAATATAAACTTAATACTAAACAACACAGAAAACATTTGAAGCATTTTAAGAAAAATAAACCTTAAATAACACATTTAATTGTTTTTTAAGAAACACTCGTTTTTAATGTCATGAAATTGTATTAATTGTTAGAAATAATTATTAACCATCATAGATAGAAATGAAGAGCAAGAAAATAATTATTTTGAAAAGTCTGGTAGTATAGTGAATGTAAATGTGAATACATAGAGCACACAGTTTCCGAAGAAAGTTTTATTGTAGGTTGCAATGGAGCCCTCGCGGAATTTCCAAACCGTGTTTTTCGAGTAAGGTTTAGCCGTCAATGCCGACCGATATATTGAATAGTGTTTGCCAAAAGTACCTGATTTTATTAGACAAAAGCATAGAGTTGAAGAACATTGTGATGTTTAGCTTTGAGTCACTATTCGAAAAAGGAATCGGATAGAATGGAGAAGTTAAATATCCCTATATCACAAATACGGCAAATCCACCTGACTTCCCACAACTTTGGCCAATCGAAGATATCTAATTTGAAAAGAAGAGTGTATGCTGTTTACTTAGCACCCAAAAACATCTAAAATGCCAAAATCTACCTTTCGACAGCCGCGTAGAACGTACCAAAATTATTTACTATTTAGTGCCGCTAAGCTGTACAGATGGGGCCATTTTTTGTCTTGTGACATCTCATTAAAATTAATAATAAAAGAAGAAATAACATATAAGTAACAAACAAAAGTATAACTTTAAAAATATTAATATATCTGACGGATACTGGAAAGTACTCTTTTATTTTCCAATGTGAGTTTCAAATGCCAGGAAGTTTCTCATAATGGAAAGGTTTGCATGAAACCGACGTAAATATTAAAATCGCTTGTTACATTTGCTGCGCAGTGTTCTTTGCTTTTTTTTGTTTGTTTTTATGTACGTTCCTTCAGCAGACTGAAAAAAGAAAAATAGATGCTATAAAATAATCAAGTGTCATAACTAGAGATATTAAAAATATTTTAGTTATAATATAATAATTCATTTATTAAATTCATAAGGATCACAAGAGATAAATGTGTTAATATTTAGGTTTCCGAAGCGATAGGTTTTGCTATAAATAATAAAATAAAATACAGTGCCCAAATTCAAAACTTACACGCAAAACCCCCCAAAGTTTTTCGGGGGAGGTTAAGGGGACCTATCAAACAGGCACAACCAGGTGGCTCACCATGCCTGTGAGCGGTTGATGGCGGTATATACGTATATCCTTCCCCAATTTCCCGGCCTTGTATAAAATAGACAGGGGATGGGCAGCGGCATCACTAGTGCGAGGGTTCCGGCACCGTGCTCGTGAGTGTAGACATTTCTTCCAGGAAGTTCACCAAGAGTGGTGATATCTTGGAAAGGCTTATGCCCAGCAGTAAACGAAAGAGACTTATGGATGGATGGAGGTTTAAAACTAAATGGAACAGCGAAAACTGGTCAATAGAGTCACGGAGCCGATATTATTGTTTTTTTTTAAATAATTATCCTAACCGAGAATGAACCAGCTGATAAAAAAACCGGATGTTACTGCACCATTCTCTTATAAAGATCAAATTTGGGGAATAATAATATATATAATAATATAAGTAACGACATAGGTAAAACTAAATAAAAGTGCTCATTTTTATTAATTAACAAATTCTAAGTCCGAAATTTTCTTACATTACCCGTTCCGTTACTATTCTTGGTGTTTACTTTTCAACACATATTGAACAAAAGTCCCAAAAATGAAACACTGACTGAAATACTATGCGTATATTAGCAGGAGTTTGGATTGGTTTACAAAATTTAAACTTAAAATATCACATTGTAGCAAATATAAATCTATACCGCGATGTAACTGACGGCAGCGCCATCTACCTGTGACTAAGGTAAACTTAAAATATACAAAAATGTATTCGTACAAAAAATTTTCCTATTTAATATTCAAGAGGTTGGACATTCTGCCCACCAAGGACAAATTTCAAATTTTCCTGACAATTGTCACACTAAAACTAAATAAAACAATCAAACAAAATCAAAATACAAAGGATACATAGGTTAATCCACATGAATCAAATATTAATTCCATTAGGAAGTACTAGGTAAAAAACACAATTTACATATCGGTCGTTTAATAGTATTATTGTTACATTTCAAACTGACCACTCTAGTAATTCCGTCCAATCCAGGATGCTTGCCCACGATAACACCGTACAGCCATCTGGTTGGGGGAAGATCATCTTCCATTACTAGCACTACGTCTCCAATTTCGGGTTCGGGAATTTTGTGGGTCCACTTGTAACGATGGTGGAACTGAGTTAAGTATTCCTGTGACCAACGACGCCAAAAATCTCGAGTCATTTTTTGTGTGAGTTGCCATCTCCTGAGAGTAGAAACGTTTGCAGTATCATAGTTCGAGTCAGGTGCTAAGACCAGAGGTTCACCTACTAAGAAATGACCTGGTGTTAATAGAGTTGGATCCCCAGGATTGTCAGTAATTTTTGAAATAGGCCTTGAATTTAGACAAGCCTCTATCTGTGATAACAGTGTAGTCATTTCTTCAAATGTTAATGTTGTGTTTCCAATGATGCGCTTCAGATGGTGCTTTGTTGCCTTTATACCGGCTTCCCAAAGGCCTCCAAAATTGGGACTATGGGGAGGGATAAAATGCCAGTTTGTCCCATTCGTAGCAAGTTGATCAGCAATTTCTATTGCTATGCTCGATTTTTCTTCAAGAAAAAATGTCTTTAATTCACGTGCTGCACCAACAAAGTTTGTTCCATTGTCACTATATACATCTGCACAGTGACCACGGCGAGCCACAAACCGTTTGAAAGCAGCTAGGAACCCTTGAGATGTAAGATCGCTTACTGCTTCTAGGTGGATCGCGCGCGTTGCCATACAGATAAACAAGCAAATATATCCCTTGTATGAGTGGTGGCCTCTACCCTTTGTAGTTCTGATATTAATAGGTCCTGCATAGTCAACGCCACTTCTCAAAAAAGGTCGACATGCACTTGCCCTTACTGCTGGCAACTGTCCCATCAATTGATGTCTGATTCGGGCTGAATGTCGTACACAATGTACGCATTTGCGAACGAAGAGTTTAACTAGCTCCTTAGCTCCGACTGTCCAATATTTGGATCGTAAATTTAACATCAATTGTGGACCACCATGTAATGTCTTATCGTGAGCATCAGCAACGATTAAATCCGTGAAGTGTGATATTCGAGGAAGTATGATTGGATGTTTCATTTCTTCACTGATTGAAGCGTTCTGTAGTCTGCCACCGACTCTTAGTATCCCGTCTTCATCAACAACAGGATTCAGGGAGGTAAGTTTGCTTTTATTACCAATTTCTTTTTTCTTTTTCAGGTCTGTCAATTCTTCGTTAAAATATTTTTCTTGACATATTTTAATACATATTTTAGGCTTTCTTTTATTTCAGTGCTGGTGTGCCAATTTTCAATTTGGTCTACATTATCCTTTTTAGCACGTTTAGCAAATCTTTTGCAGATAACAATCACACGTATAAGCCTTCTCAGCGAAGAAAACCTAGAAATTATCTCTTCAGCTGGATCTGATTCTTCATCATTGCAGGTATTTATTAAACAAAACCTGTTTTTTTTTCTCTTCTAAATGTGTTTCTTGAACCTTATCACTTTTATAATTAATTTTCTTTTCTTTCAGCCACATCGGACCTTCTTTCCAAAGTCTTTCATCCTTGCTCGGTATGCCTCGGGATGCGCAGTCTGCAGGGTTGTCTTTTGTAGAAACATGCGACCATTGCTGAGGTTCCAGCGAGGTGAAGATTTCGGACACCCGATTTGCAACAAACGTCTTCCATCGCTGTATATTACCCTTCAGCCATGCAAGGACCACTTGAGAATCTGTCCATGCATGAATGGTGTGTTTGTCAAGACTCATTACTTTCGACACTTCAAGCAATAGTCTTGTAAGCAGTACGGCTCCGCAGAGTTCCAATCTTGGGATAGAGATTTGCTTGATAGGAGCTACCTTGGTTTTGGAAGCAATCAATGAAACATGAACCTTTCCTTGGTTGTCTATTACCCGTAAGTATACTACCGCGGAATAAGCCTTATTTGATGCGTCGCTAAAACCGTGCAATTCCTGAAGTTTATCATCTTTGCTTGTATTGATCCAGCGTGGGAGGCTGAATTTGGTAAATTCATTTAAATCAGCTCTATACTTTAGCCAGTCTTTCAGTAATTTTGGGGGAAGCTCGTCATCCCACTCAATTCCTGATAGCCATAAACTCTGTATAAAGATTTTGGCTGAGATTATCACTGGCGCCAGCCATCCGAGAGGGTCAAATAACCGTGAAATATCAGATAGTACCTTACGTTTAGTTACTGGTGAGGTGAGAGCTGGAAGTTGCACTGCGTACTCAAACTCATCAGTCTTTCGGTTCCAGGTAAGTCCCAGGATCTTGAAAACTTCATCTGTCTTTAATTTAAGGTTTCCTTCTGTTACAGTGTGCTTTTCATCAATTTCTTTAAGCAATTCTTCGCTATTACTGCTCCACTTCTGTAGTTCGAAACCACCTCTCTTAAGTAATTCTGTGATTTCCACATAAATTCGTTTACCTTCTTCCACGGAATTACAGCCCGTCAAAAGATCGTCCATGTAAAATTCTTTTAGGATGATTTCAGCAGCTGCAGGTAAATCTTTACCATCATCGTAAGCGACTTGAAGTAAAGTACGCACAGCCAGATAAGGTGCGGAAGCAGTTCCAAAGGTTAACCTTGAAAGCTTTAAATGTTGAAGTTCTTCCCCCGGGTTATCACGCCAAACAAGACGCTGAAAATCTGTATCAGGATCTGATACCTTCACCTGTCGGTACATTTTTATAATGTCTGATACTAGACAAATTGGGTAGGTACGCCATCTCATAATGATGTGACGCAAGTCATGCTGCAGTGTTGGACCTACTAATAGGTCATTGTTCAACGAAACACCGTTTGTGCCTCTACACGAAGCATTGAATACTATTCGTACCTTTGTCGTATCTTTATCGTCTCGAATCACAGCATGGTGAGGTAAGTATACTGCGTCTGGTTTATGTACTTCTTCTATCGGTACGACTTCAGCATGATCAAGTTGTTTGTATTCATTTATCACAGAAGAATACTCAGCTTTTAGCTTAGGATCGTTGGTTAGCCTTCTTTCAAGCTGATAATTGTTTTATTGCAATCTGTTTTGAGTTGCCATATTTACAACTGGGATCTTTGTTACGGAATGGTAATCTGACAATATAGCGTCCTGAATTATCTCTTTTGGTAGTTTCCGCAAAGATCTGTTCGCACTTTTCTTCTTCTTCGGTGAGTTGGGTTTGATCATTAATCTTATTATCATCTTCAAGCTCCCAGAATTTCTTCAGAAGCTCAACTTCATTAGTGCTATGGGCATGATGACACAAAATTGTGTTGGATACGGTATTGTTTTGAACTGGACCTGAGAGAATCCAACCCAGTGTGGTGTTTTGAGCAATTAGTGCACCGGGTGAACTCTTGATTATACCGTCCAATAAAATTTGTCCATAGACATCCGCTCCAAGGAGCAGATCAATTTTATTTGGAGTACCAAATGATGGGTCTGCTAAACTGATATCAGACAACTCGGGCCAAAACTCAACAACAATACGTCGTTCCGGAAGTACTGATGTGAGCTTGGGGAGCACAAAAGCTTCAAGGCAAATTTTGAATTTGCTATGAAGTGATTTTAGTTCGATCGAAACTTTCGCTTTTGAGGTTACCGAACTAGATGAATCACTTCCAAGACCAGTTATGGAGCTTTCGTGTGGGTTCTTTTTAAGCCCAAGGAGTTGAACCGCAGATTCCGATATAAATGAGCCTTGAGAACCTTGATCTACAAGGCACCTGAGTGTTACTAGAGAGCCTGTGTGAGATTTAGCATTTACTAATGAAAAATTTTAGGATTGTTGTGTGGAGTGACATTTATATGTTTTGGTGACATAGTTTGTTTGGCCAACTTAGGATCTATGAACTCCAAAGCACGTGATCTGGTTTCTAAAAATTCCTTTAATTCAGCAAAAGTTGGTAGTTCTTTAGAAGATTCACTGACCCTAAGTTCCCATTGTTTTCGGGATTCGCCATCTAGTTTTAGACATAGAATATAAATAACAATTGTATCCCATGAACTAACGTCAATAGATAAATTTCTTAAAGCAAAAAGGCATTCATTTGTAGTATCTAATAATTCTCTTAATGCACTTGAGGACTCTGTCATAATGTTTCTTTGGCTCAGAAATCTTTTTAATATGCAATTGACCAGATATTTCTTGTTATTATATCTTTCTTCTAACTGCTGCCAGCACAGCTTGTAATTCTCTCCTGTTATTGGGACATGGCGTAGGAACTGCTCTGCTTCTTCAGTCAAATAGCTCTTCAGATAATGCAACTTTTGTACTTCATCAAGTTCACTGTTATTGTGCACTAAAGATACGAATAAGTCTCGAAAGCTTGTCCACTCTGAATACTTCCCCGAAAACGAAGGAATGGTAATCTTTGGTAACTTAATGCTTTGCTGTTTGCTTGTACCTCCTCCGGTCGCAGAAGTAGCAGACTGTACAGTTAAAGGCTTAACGATATTGCTGAGTGCGTCTTTTAACTCGCACTTGTAATCCGTGTATCGTTCCTCACAATCATCGTACACATCGGTTGTGACATAATCAGTAACTTTTAACTTGTCAACATCAGAGTCTTGAACAATCTGATTATGAGTTAAATTGAATTGAGACCACAGTTCCTCCAACGTCTCTAGTCTCGTACTTATGTATGAATGACTGGACAGTCGATCTTTTGGTGACTTTTTAAAATTGGCTCTGGCTTTCTTTATTCTCTTAAATACGTCATTTTGTACATGAATTCGTGCTTCCATCTTTGTTCAAATATAATTATAATTTCTGGCTGAGCATATAAGTTTTTTACGAAAAACGACAAGTCCAAATTGAATCTTCAAAAATTTTCTAAGTGTTTGAAAGTCTATCAAAAGTTGGGCATAGGTTCCCCGTCTCAACGTTTTTAAGAGAATTATTCTAAGTCTAAAGTATTTATTTTAAAAATTTTACAAGTCCAAATTTTACTTTAAAGTCTATGTTCCAAATTTACGTAAAGTTAGAATAGAGTACTCACAGTTTAACTTTTTCACTCACAACACTTTTTCCTCGGCTGAGTTGACGTCACGTCCTTCCTGTGACGTCACGATAGGGTCCACAGCTTCCGTCCAAGAGACCGATGATCTCGTACTTCCTTCCTTGGCAGTGGCTCCGTGAAGCCAGCACCATCAGCGACAATCGGCCACTGCGTCGGCACTCGTGGACGTACTTGCTCCAATACTCCTTGCGCCGTTTAACCGACTCAAAGGACCATGAACAAAAGTCCCAAAAATGAAACACTGACTGAAATACTATGCGTATATTAGCAGGTTTTTGGATTGGTTTACAAAATTTAAACTTAAAATATCACATTGTAGCAAATATAAATCTATACCGCGATGTAACTGACGGCAGCGTTATCTACCTGTGACTAAGGTAAACTTAAAATATACAAAAATGTATTCGTACAAAAAATGTTCCTATTTAATATTCAAGAGGTTGGACACATATGGTTGTGTATTCAACGATTGTACCAATATGTACTGGAATGAATAATTTTGTGATGTTGAATGAGACCTTGTCCTCAGAGTCTTGAAACGCTGAATCCGGCTGTGAAGTAAAATAATAAGCATTATTCCGAACAATTTAAGGTTTGATTAATGTACTAAAAATAAACAGTATTTTTATTATTAAATACTGGCTTTAATAATAATTTAGTATAACAGCTCTCCTGAGTTTTAATGAGAACAATATTTTCTTAAAAATAAGCCCTATCCTTTAGTTTGCTGTTTGACATCACTTCCCAAAATTGTATCTTTGTTTATTTATATACATACACAATATAGACACAAATAAAATTCCAAGATTACAGAAATAAGACAGAAAAGTAACGACATACATGAAAATTAACTAAAAATGTATTTTATGAGTGACACTATCGGATGCTTCAATAACTTAAGGTATGTTTTTTTCTACATCAGCGGTTTCAAAAATATTTCTTTTTTTGTTATAAATTTAACCAACATACTTTAGGTAGTAGACACATGGCTATATATTCACTTGGTTAAAATCATAATAGCTGTACATGTTTTGGTTTGCAGTCTTCACAAGGCCAAGAAATCTAAAATTAAATTAAATTTAATTTTATCTATTGAAATATAATTCACTTTCTTATCATTACCAAATCTCGCAAACAATAGAGCCTACAAATAAGCCGGTACCTATTATTTAATATATTTCAACCACAGAGATATAGATCTAAATAGATGACGCAAGTGCATCAAACTCAATGAAAACCAAGCGTGTCACATTTTACAACGAAAACGGCTGACAGCGGATTGAATCTTAGAAGGAATTGCAAGATTTAAGAATTATACATAAGACTCAAAGTTGTAGGAGTCAATATCCGTGAAGAAAGAGCATTGCTCTCCCTTTTGGCTCGCGATTGGGCACGCGAAGTACATACACTCGCGGCATCTATTTGGATCTATATCTGTGATTTCAACGTTAAAATTAATTATGAAACTAGGTGGTATAGGCTATTTCACTTTGTTAAAACATCAGCGTGAGCAGAGCCAATTGCGTAAGTCTAGTGCTAGTGCTACTAAACGTTGAATCCTTTTATATTCTGTGGGTCTGCTAAAGGTACGCACTCGATTTTTTATGCTGCCAACTTGGAAGCAATTACGGATGGTAGAAATTATTAAACCTTGTTGTTTCGTACAATAAGAGGTTTTCTGATTCCATTTGCCCGTGAAACGAATTATCTTTCAATTTGTTTGAAACTGTGTTTGAGTGTGTTACTACCTGAGGCTTGGATAAAGGAGGTTCAAAATCAAGTAAATGGTTTTAAAGTGCTTGGTCAATACTCAGTGAAGCACCTTTTAGTTCACTGTGTAGGTGTTCCTTTGCTATTTTTGAAAATACGTCTGGAGAGCTACGTCAATAAGAAGTATGAAAGAGTGAAGAGGTGTCACATTTTAGAAGAGTAGTTTTTATTTTGATGACAAATTTCGCTTATGCCGCCTGTACTTAAAAATCTACATTTTAGTTTTAAAGACGAACAAAACTTTTTTTTTAACTATTTTTTTTATACCACATAAATAATGTTTACATTGCTAGGTGTACGTGCAATTAATATCATAAAGCATTTGTTGGTGAACAAATAACATATTATGACATCAAAAACAAAACTTGTAAAAAAAAACAAGTCTCGCAACTTAGTTTTTCTACCGTAAAAAGTTGTGAGATCCATTTAAATCCAAGTCGGTTAATTTATTCAGTCCCTACTTACGGGACCTTCAGTCTTAAGTTATTACTTAATTATTAGCTAACCTAACCACATCTTATAGTGACCGTATCAATTTAATATTATAAGTACTGTTCGTTCATAAGCACTGGGCACAGTTTATTGTAAGCATAAAACTATATGTACAGTTTATATGTAAGCTTAATTTGAGCTGATATCAAGATCCACATATAACAATAGCACCAACCTAAACAATAAATCTTCACTTCTGTGTCTAAAACAAAGGACTTTTTTATAAACCCAATTTAGCATTTCGTAGAGTGAGCAAACTGTAAGTAACCTGTAAAATGACATAATGACACCCATTCTCGTGTAGCAACTATTAGAATTAGAGCTGCTATAACCTAAAACTTTTCAGTGCAAAATAGACTTTAACGCAGATGGATAAAAGTTAAATGAGCATGTATTATTTAAGGTTTTTCAACTCTAAATTTAAGGTTTGCTGCACGAGAATAGGTCACAGTGTTTCCATAATGTCATGCATGTGTCATTGGCGCCTTTACTGCACAGCTTGGTCAAAGAATAATAACTATTATTGCCTTGGTAGTGACTAGGATGAACCTTTAATTAACATTTTGAGTCAACGTAACTTCGATAAGGGTTCTGTCACCCGTGCCCATATTTTTGTTTGTTTATTGTACCATTCTATTGATCATTTTCAAACTTTCAAAATTACACGGTTTGCGAGTGTAAAAATATCAAAATTCAAAAGGTTTATATTTTAAGTTAATTAAGTTAACTAAAAATATAAACCTGTTTTCATTTCTGACTATCGTGCATTTAAAATTCAGAAACAAGCTATTTGACTTTTACTATTTGCTTAGTGTACATGTACAGTGTGCCTAGTAAAATCCAACCACAACCTAACCAAAAATCGTTTACGCAAATTTCCAGAAAAGTAGAGCCATCTGGTGCTCACTTTAATTTCATGGCACATTTAGAGGCTTCTGGATATTCAAGACGGATGAAACTGCCGCCACCGACCACAAACTAGAGTTTCCATACGATTAAAGGAGGCAATGGCATAGAAACGCGGGTTAAGGCAGATTTAATCACAAGATGTTTTCGTCCTCTTTCTCTTCCATTTCGTTTCAGCTGTAATTTCCCATGGGCTGGGTCGCTGGCTGGTTCGATGATTATTTTTTCATTTCGTCTATTTTCTTGTTTTTCTGATTGGACGTGACTTATTATTTTTCTTGTTTTGATGTACACTTTTGTATTTCAAGCCGCTTGGACTTAGAAGAGTGATAATTTAGAAAAAGAAATACATTGTGACGACATTATCTTAACCCACAATAAGCGACGATTATTACGTCCAAGCAAGATTGTTGGTAAGCTCTTTTATTGGTCATCCGCAAAAAAGTCGTCTCTAAATCGAATCTTGTATTATAACTTCTCTAGATACCCACAACAGGTATGAATGAGTTCGGAGATTCGGAGTACACTCATGATCTCGAATCTGCTTGTTGCATAATCAAAAACTGGTGGAAGGGGTAGTAGTGACGTCACAAGGATGACCACCGAGAGATTTGTGTTTGTTTTAATTGTGGCACACCTATGGCGTCAATTTGATTGTGTTAGGGACATTTAAAGGCTTACAAATTTAATTTAATAATTTAAGAGACAACTGAAAAGGAAATATTGTATTTTAAAAATATTTTACATTTATTTATTACTTCTTTGCCATATACCGGAAAACATTTTTAATTTTTTTCTGGAATCAGGTAGCTTTATTGTAATTATAGTCACAATATAAAACATGCAAAATTTTACTAGCCATCTAACTTTCAAACGATTGAGCTGTGTCTAATTTTCTGTTACACTGTCAAAATGAGTCCAAGCGTGGGTCGTCTTGCGGCGGACTGCGACATGCAACATATTATTATGAATTATACATTTTATGTATATTGTGGTTTTCCATTTTAATATTGAAAAAAATATATATAAAGTTTATAAAAGAATGAGGAATCCAGAACATTGTAATCAATAAGCCCATACAGTACGGATACAAGGGATAATGTTTGAAAATTGTATAGTAGTGAAATATCCAGCATTTCTATGCAATAGTACAAAACAGAACTGCTTCGCTGGAGCACGCGACACGCGGCAGCGTCAACAGTCTCTTAAACGTCATTGCAAACCGGACTGATAGTCCAATCACGGGTCACTGGATCAATATTCGGGCTAGACCGATATAGTGATTAGAATGTAAGCCTGTATTTTATTTACTATACCTACATAAGTAGTTAATAAGTTGTTTGTTTGTGGTTTTAACTAACACCTATGACCTTAGCCCGAAATAAAAATATTTGGTTTGTTGATTATACAAACCATTTTTTTTTCCAATATTTATCATCAACGTAGAAACTGAATCAGCCGCAAAACTTATTATGGTCAACTGAGGTACGGACATCAGTTGAATAATAAAAACGGTTTATCTTTAGTTTAGGCTATAGTAATTAACGATACATATCATGTTACAGGCAATGTCCAATACATGGGCGTTATAAGGATTATCCGAGCGAAGTAGAACAAATAAATTATTGCTAAGTATTACGCCGGTAAGAGATTAATTAATGGGATTATTGTTATAATAAAAATACAGTTTCCAAATTAATTCAAAACTATCATAAAGATTCGATCGATAGATTAGATTTATTTAGACATATCGATATAGTTACCGATTATATATATACGTAGGACAACCCATGCGTCTTAGAGGGAAACTACAACTTTAAATATTGAAGATAGACAAATGTCTCCATTATGTAAAATTATTTTACTTAATGGAGACATAATTTTTTTATGAAAAGACAAGGAAGTGTTCTTTTTAAGGTGATTGAATTTTTCAACGGTCACTGTTACTCTATGCGCAACGACACGCTGCGCGAGGGGGACGGATTTCGCAAAAAAAAAATACAAAACGACAGATATCAAAATTTAGATATTGTTAAAATCTATCTTATAAAATATCGTTCAGATCTGTATGACATTCTTATTTCGCATAATATGAAAAAAAGTGTAGAAGAAGACCTCATTTCGATATTTGAACGAGCGAGCGAAGTGAGCGAGTTCTTAGAGTTTACTTGGACAATCCGGCTTTTGTATGTATGTATGTATGAATGTATGTATGTATGAATGTTTGTATGAATGTTTGTTCAACGATAACTCGAGTATCGTTGATCGGAATTACATGAAATTTGACAGGCGAGTAAATAAGGCAAATATAATTTTCAAGTTCAAACATGAGGTAAATCGGTCAAGCTCGAATTGGGCGAACGCGAGTTCAAAGTTCGGGGCGAATTACTAGTTATATTCTATCGAGCGAAAGTTCTGCAATCGCGTTTCTGTATTCAAGAAAACTAGAAAAACATACCCATATTTATATACTAATTTATCAAATTAGTGACTTCATGTGAAAAGCAGGTAAACAACTTCAAAAAGTGCCAATTATAGTGAGATAGCGAAGATTCCCTTCTGGAAGCGGGAATCGAAAAGGGAAAATCTGAAAATAATTGACCTCCTGTATTTTTATGATACTGATCAAAAAAGCCAATAATAAGGATCAGTTCTATTTAAACATTAACGCATTTTAAATTTAAAAAAAATATTTAATTTAGCATTTTGTTTAACAAAGTATTAAAAATCTTTTCCATACATTATTCTGATATGTTGCCATACATCTTACATTATTTACGAACAAGAAATATGATTTCAACGAATAGGTAAGAACAAAGATTAAAATGTAAATAGGGACCACAACTTAAAGGAATCTCTGTTAAAAAGCACGTTGTTGGTGATGGCTTGCGAGTATATAAAAAAAAACCTAATTCATAATATAATAGACGCTTGAAAGTATAATAAAATTTCAGTTGAACGTAAATTTTTCGTGTCTTTTTTAATTACAGATGCCATTACCTAATAATTGACTCTTTCGATCGGTAAAATGAAAATACATGAATTTATTTTTGTCATATTTAGTTGGTTCGATTTCCGATTCAAGTAGACAAATTTCCAGAAATTTTCGAATGCTGATCTACTTATATTTTGAAATAACTTACATCCCCATTAAGAAAAATTGCCTAACCTCAATATTAAAAGTACTTTTCCTTCAAAACCCATTGAGAAGGGACGCCTTGTATTTGCAGGCAAAATATTTTTAAATAAAAAAGCGCATTTGTTTAAAAAATGTGGCTAGATTTTGTTAAAGTTTCCCCAAAATTGGTCGGTATAAGCAAAGAGTGTTTAAATTAATAAAAACAAAATTTAGCCTCTGTTAATTTTAAATAAACATCGCTTTTATCAAGCAAATATACTAAACGCCCGCCCGTTGAATAATACAGCAGCCTCACGTTGTTTTGTCTTGTCTATCTCATTATTTTGTCATTACCCTTCCAATCTCAGTTCGCCTTCTATTACGTGCGCTCATAAACCCATGGCTAGGTACCCATTAAATGGAAGTCTATAGACCCTACAATGATTGGGATTCTCTTAATTGGAAAGACCGTGGCCAGGTGAGTACGAAGGTTATTTGGAATACGCCTCTGGATTGCTTTTTCTTCCAGCTCCTTTTGTTAAATATTATTTATTATATTACACATACTTATGTAAGGACGTGTCTAGAGATATTGGCTGTTAAGAACACATTCACCGTAAATCGACGGTCAAATTACGCAACTTTACACATTACTCTAAACATGAACCATACCTGATGACCATGAAAATGTATTAATTCTACATTATTATGATTCTAGTATTTTAGTGTAGTTAGAATAAAATCAAACTTGACGTGATTTATCATTCGAAATGAATTCTCTTTCAAAGGATATAATAATCTACTATTATCGTTTCTTTGAGTAAGTACATTATTTAGTTTGAAAGGCTCTGTGAATACTAAACCAGAGGTCAGAGTTGCAAAAAAGGGACTGGAATCCCGGCTCCTGTCACATAATTTCCTACCTCAAAAGATTACTTTTGACGCGTGCAAAGCGTTTCATAGATGGTGGTAAAAATCGCAGAATCCAGCGTGCTACGGTGGTTGCTCATCTATTTCTACGAGTAAGTATACTAATAATATTAAATAGTAAAAATTGGAGTTCGAATATTGAAAATTTATTTTTAGAATTTTGTCTGTATGTTTCGTTTTAACTCGAGAACCACTCGATGATTTTGGATGTGGTTTTCTTTATAAATAAATAAATGTTTATTTAGCTTTCTTTATATTTTATTTTTTTGTAAGGAATCTTATCAACTTGCAAGCCTTTGCCCGCGGGTTCACCCGTGTCTTTCAATATTTGAGTTTTTCAACAGATTTCGGATTAGCGAATATTTATCACGTTTATTGTACGTAAACAACCAAACAAACCTTTGATAATGCTTTAACAGCGAAACCGGTAAGGGAAATTAATATAAATAAGTGGACAAGTACAAGTGTTTATCAAACAAAAAATGTTTATCACCTCTTATAACGTATCTATTGACCAAAGGCTCGTAAGTTCATAAGAGTCCTTACAGAAAACAAAGTATAGAGAAATCTAAATAAGTATTTATGTAATGCGAAGCATAATACTTTGTTTATAGTTAGAGAAAGTGAATGGAGCAAGAATTTTATTCGTAGCTCTGCTCTCATTATGAAACTGTAATTGGTAATAAGTAAAGTATTTATTTACTAAAAACCATGAGATAAATAAGATAAAAATGGAAACAAATAATGAAATAGGTCTTCAAGGGTATTCGATTAAAACCCCTTGACCACGGCACTGGAAGAAAAGCCTACGTTTAGTTCACCCGGATTAAATTCTTAGCCTTCTCTATTCAAGCAGTAGGTTTCGTAATGACTCCTAAGACATCGGTATTTAGGCTCTAAATTATCTTTTGATAAAACTTTAACGATTAAGGAGTAAATTTTAATTAAATTTTTTGTTGAAAATCCTTATCGAATACGGTTAAGTTAAATTGAATTTTGTACAAGTTCTTTGCCAAATATCTTTGTGGTTTTCGTTTTTTTTTTGTACAGCCCGGTTATGATAACTTGAGGTCCGCTCTTTTTATATTGCCTGTGATTGCTCATACTAATAAAAATAATAAGTATATCGTCACAAAAAAATCCCCGAGGGGATGTCAGAGGTGTTTCGGGTGTGAACTGTGAAAATGCAAGTCACAGTCCACACTCGTCACACTCTCGTTTCACCGACGATTATTACATCCCAACGTGATGGGTGTTGAGCCCTATCGCCGTTCTTCGGGCACAAATACACGCCTTTTTAGGGCATGCAGGTTTCCTCACGACGTTTTCCTTCACCGTTCAGCAAATATTAAGTACTCTGCACATTAATTCCAAAAAACTCATTGGTGCATGCCCCTGCCAGGGATTGAACCTGGATCTCAAAGATTGAGAGGCCAGCGTTCTACCTTTGCGCTACCGCCGCTCATACTACAAGGTATATTAACCTCTCGCTCACCAAGTCTCAGATTATCATATCGAATTTACAACTCAACTAAAATACAATTTAATTTCAATTTCTAAGCATAAAACAGCAAACAATTTTTCAGAACCAAGTATAAGATTTTCCAGAAGTTTCCAAAACAAACATGAAGCAGATACGTACCAGCGATTGCAAGCGCGCTTTGTGCAACGAAGCGTATTCAAGCCGCTTAACTGCACGGATCCCAAGCTTGCACCTGCTGGGCTTGAAGTATGTCTGACTTGAACTGTCTGTTTTCCAATACCAAATCCAAGATCTTTGTCCTTGGACATAAACAGGCAGGTAACATAATGATAATAAAAACTTTTATTTCAAATAACAAAATGTGCACCCCAAACAACATAGTTGTTTGTCAGGGTAAATACGCTCACAATTAACAGTAAGTAGGTATTTACTTATTGTTAGAATTGCGACAGAAAATGGTTTTTAACCAAGACACTTCGAGTTCTATTTTAGTTGAATCGGGTATGAATAGTATTAAATAGTATTAAATAGTATTAAATTAATAGTATTAAATAGTATTATATAGTATTAAATTTTTTAGGAACGATATATTTGTTTGTGCGTTTTTTATATACATTTTTTACTCTTGGTGCCACGAACCCTCCCTTACTAACTTGTCTTGTAATTATTTTAGCTTTATTTGTATCTATCCTGCCAGTATTCCTCCTTAGTATTTCTTATCTTACATAAAATAACATAGAGGTACATATAATCTGATTATATTGTAATATGAGTTTCAAATAAGAATGGGATCGCAACCGCAAATAACTTAATAATATTGGCACATTTTAGGGTCCTGTCAAGAAGAAGTTATAATAGTTTTTTATAAATTAGCATTGACCTCTCATAAACAACTAGACTCACAATCTCGCTCAAAAAGTGTCTGCCATGCATTTTGTCACCGCTGTGGGGTGACAAATTCAAATGACGATTTCGTACAACTGACATTGCATCTTATGTTAACGACATAACGTCTTAATTTGGTTGATGATTTTTGCTAAAATGCACGTTAAAGTTTCGGACACTTTCTGACGAACTTTTTTTATAGAGTGTGAGTCTTGTTGTTTATGAGACGTCAATGTAAATTAGTATAGCATTTTTGGAACCTTTTTCTAGATTCCAATTGAAAAAAAACATGATTGACAAACTTTCACTCGATAGAAACAATTTTTGAAAACGGGTCTTCAGCACACCTTTCTCCTCGTTTGACGAATAGGAAACACGTACATAACTCAAAAATATTTTTAAAGATTAGACTTTGGTTGAAGAAAATTTTGTTGCCAAGTTTTTATTGTAAGAATAAAAAAACAACGTTTTTCTGTTTTGTCCTGAATTCGTCCCTCTTGAACTGCGCATTTTTACGCTTAGGATAACAGTGACCGTTGAAAAATTCACTAATGGCGCGAGAGAGAGAGTGAAATCAAAATGGCGTCGTAACAGTGCTATTCTCATTAAAAACGCATAGTTCATGCTATTTAAGAATAATGTAGCAATAGTAAGAAAATAATCAAAGAATAATAAATATAACTTTGCAAAATAGAAACTCGTACATAAAGTATAATTTCTACAAGTCAAAGTTAATCTTAACAATATATATCTTTAGAATTATATGTATATATGTAATACGGGAAATAAAATATACACCTGCATAAAATAAAGAAATCTAGGAATAAAAATATTATATATATGTACATAATGCAATGAACAAATAAGTTGATAAATAAATACGGGAAATATATACAAAAAATATTAAGGTTGGGCTACTAAAATGTTATAAAGTTATACACCTGCATAAAATAAAGAAATATAGGAATAAAAATATTACACATACATAATGCAATGAACAAATGTGTTGAAAAATGAACTAAATAAACCATAAATAAAAATAATGCCTAATCATCCGCACCATTCGTTTAGTATTGCTAAGAAGAAGGTCAAAAAACTTAGCAAACATTCCTTATTTCAGCAAAATATATTCTATACCACTATTCGCTCTTTATACTTTAAAATTGCAAACTAGGATGCTTTGTCCGGATATATTTTAGTGACATAAGCAGCTCAATGTCCTGTTAACGTAACAGCTTGCATCCTGCTGACGCGGTAGCGTAAGTGTAAATATACAAACATCGCATCATCATACAGACATTCTATCTCATGAAGTCTGTTTGGCTACGGTTGTAGTAGTGCGTAATGGTGCACAAACACTTTTTGTGTATGCGTAACCTCAAAATCAAAATATTTATTTTGAAAAATAGATACATAAAGTATACTTTCTACAGGTCAAAGTTAATCTTTACAATATATATCCTTAGAATATAAAAAAATATATAATAATACGGGAAATATATTACATACAAAAAATATTTAGGTTGTGCTACTAAAATGTTATAAAGTTATATACACCTGCATAAAATAGAGAAATATAGGAATAAAATATTATAGATACATAATACAATGAACAAATGTGTTAAAAATTAACTAAATAAACCATAAATAAAAATAATGCCTAACCATCCGCACCATTCGATTAGTATTGCTAAGAAGAAGGGCAAGAAACTTAGCAAACATGTCTTGTTTCAATTTTCCTTGTTTTTAAATAAATATTTGGTCCAAAATTTTATTCTTTACAATTTTATTTTTTATTTTATTATACCTCACGAGAAAAAATGTATCTTATCCTGTGACCTGCTCTATGGGGGGGGGTGCTGCAGGACGACGACTGCTTTGTCTGTTTTTTGGGGCCATTTCAAACAAACCACAGACCGATTCTAAAACGAGGGCACACACCAAAAAATGACAAAAAAAAAGAAAAAAAAAGCCATAATATGGCAAGTAACATGTTGCGGCTGTATGGCGTAAAACACCGCAGAGGTTAGTCAACCCAACCCTCGGGAGGGTTACAAAACGCGCCACACACACAAAACGCGCTTGTACGTCATCACGACACCATTGCAAAACGGACTTCACGAAATAGCATATCTGTACCCACATATTGTTTTGACGTGAAGCTAGGATTTCCTGTTGCGTTCTATGAATACGAAAACTGTTTTATCCTTTTGAAATCGGCTTAAGTATACGCTTGTGATAAATCCGCTTTGGGTTTGCAATTCATTCTTAACATAATTATGATACATCAATTTTTTTACATTTACTCCGCAAATATTTATTGTTTTCGAGTATCTTTACAGATTACCGGTTTTGTATTTAATATCATCAGGCCAACAAATCTGAAATTTAAAAACATTTTGGTTTAAAATAATTTGTTAACATGAAAATGATCATTCATTCAGTCCTTCCTAGGCTAGGTGAAAAAATAAATTTTTCATTTCAGAAAATCCCGCTCATCTTCTTTTACGTTTCGTGGTGACAATTCTGTATGAAAGCAGCGGTACTCTCTGTAGGAGTCGAACTCTTGAGAGATTTGAAGATTGGATCTCGAGAACAGTATTCAAATTCAGCCGAGCACGCAGCAATAAGTTTATTTATTTATTTGCATAGAATTTGTATATTTGCCACTTCTTGAACAGTAAATTAACGCACCATTCTGTCTGGAACGCAATCTGAGGTAAACCTACACGCTGTCTTTAGTATTTCATAAGGTCCGACAAATCAAAGTGAAAAACATTTAACAGATGATTGAGTATCCCTATTAAACCACTTTCCAACGAAAATATTTTTTTTTGCGCGATCTTTTTTTTACCTTTCCATAGAGATTCCATAGAGGCTAATTGAGCCACTTTGTACTGGGGAGCGGAAAAATTATTTGACCAAAAACATTATTTTTCTTCTTTATTGTGATCAGTTAACTATGCATGATCTACCCTAAAATTATTTTCACTTATTATTGTAGGACCTTATATGTATAACACTAGCAACTTGCCTTGGTTTCACGCGGGCAGCACAAGTATTTAGAATATAATAGAATAGAAATCGTTTATTTGCTGTCACAATCACACAAGACAAAGAAAAAGAGAAGATAAAACATATAACAAAATAATATAAACAGTAGATTCAAGCAAAACAATAACAACAAAAATAATTTTAATAGATATTTAACAAAAACAGTACCTGTACCTAAATCTACTTAAAACGCGAGTCGCATGAGATTGTGACGGCAAAATGGTTCTGACTCAGCATAATGCCGCAGACGGATCTGCAACGCTGGTTATTCTGCCAGAACCAGCTGCGGTGAATGAGACCACGCTGGCTTATCTTTAGAAAAAAATATTAGCTTTAAAATAAATACATCCATAGATAGTTGACATACCTTTATACAGAAAAATATATATTATAAAACGACTGTAAAACCTGTGTAATAAACAAATGCAATAAACGAGAAGAAATAAAGAAAAAAAAAAGTCGGAATACCTACATTGTGTGCCTAGAAGTGTTTAAAATTTATAAAATTGCAGTCGCTACTTCGCTTTTTTCTAAGTGGCCAACAAATGGGAACGATATTTTTGTTTAAAACTTTTGGTATTATTTTTGGTATTATTTACCTGTGGTGACATGCGGAAGGTAGTGGTAAGTTTATCTACTGCCCAGCTTTGCTCCTTACAAACCTTTGAAATATCACCACAGGTTAATCCAAGCCCACTACACTTAATTATTAGAATGTTCTTAGCAATTCTTTAAAATGTTATATAATCGCATAGTATCGCGGACGGACTTTATGTATGTTAGAACTTTTGGCAGTGCACGCCTTGAAAGCTGACAGATATCATGAAACCAATCGCTAATTTGCACTTTATATATCTCAACCTTCCTCGTAAATCTGTCTGTATATTGGTGAAAACCTAATGAAATGAAATGAAATTAACTGGCTGTCTGACAATAAAAGGTGAACTGTCATGTCATCTTGGATGATTCACAAAAATCGTAGATGAAAAGAGGGTATACCAGAGTCGAATGTTATTGAAAATCCCACTTATCAACACCTCTGATACCCCCTCGGTGATGTTTATCGTGAGTCTGTAAATATTTATGTTAAATCAATAACTTTTGCATAAATAATAGCAAACAAACTGTAATAAAAAGAAACATAGTTAGTTTTGAAGTCCCTGAAAAAGGGAACCCTACATAATTTTGATCGTGCTCCGTGACTATAAAGAACTGAATGGCATGCATAATTGCCTCGGCTGAAATATGTACGAAATTAAGCGGTAATTTTAATCCTTAAGCTTGCCGCGAAGCCTGAACTAAACTTTATTGACATGCATCAACTTCACTTGCATGAAATTTACACAGAAACTTTCAACTTCGGGTTTTAAACTGAGTCATATTTTTGCGTTGAATAGTTTCAAGCCATCGATTTGAAAATGAGAACTCTACAGATTGATCCGATAGGATATTTTTTATGTAAACAGTTTCTTACTACAATTTTATACCATTACCACAGACCATTACCTAACTATTTCTTCTTTCAAATATAAAATCTGTTTGTAGTGGTTTTATGTCTTTAAATAATCTTTTACTAAACTATCTATATACTAATTATAAAGTATAAAAAATGTGGTGTTTCTACACCGAATATTTTTGTGGAATTTAAAAGAAACGGATTATTGGTTTTCTGCTGAGGCCAAAACTACAAGTTTGAGAATTCTTTGTAGGTATGTATATGTATGTTCCGTTTTAACTCAAGAACCCCTCAACGGATTTGGATGTGATTTTATTTAGTATCATCGTCAACCCGTCAACCCAGGTTATAAGGAGTGTTTATAAAATATTGCGCAAGCCGGAAACAGGACAAATATTGGATGAACGCTTTTAACTCAAAAACCACTCGACGGATTTGGATGCGGTTTTTTTATTATCATCTTAGTGATCCTCCTAGTGGAAGAAATGCCCATACTAACATGGTAAATTTGGTGGGAGCAGTGCCGAAACCATCGCATCAGTGACGTTATTCATTTTAATGTTAACGAAATTTTCCAAATATGCATAAAATCAAAGCACAAGAGCGCGTGCTGGACACTGATATGATATTATATTAATAAAATGTTAATAATGTTGGCGAAAATTAAATTACTGGAAGGACTACAAACAATTTATTTTCCATATATTAAATAATATTACAAAACGTTCAACCATAGGTTTAATTTAAGTTCCTGTGAACACACAATACTGTAATTAAAATAATAACCACAACCCTTAAACTGCCAACTTACGATATACCGATGCAATATAGGCACTTAAACGCGGTTATATAGCCTAGGGCCTGTGATGTTATATAGTGCAGAAGGTGAGACTGGAGAATTGCGATTGTGTGCGTGCAGACTATTGACATTGTGGAAAACAACTCTTACAGCAGTCCGGGCAAGGTCTGTTTAAAAAAAAATATGGTTTGACTTTTATCTTATTCTTCTTTTGTTACGATGATACTTTATGTTTCCATGATTTTTCAAAAATAGACCTTGCT
The DNA here is from genome assembly GCA_910592155.1 of Ypsolopha scabrella. Classification (NCBI taxonomy): domain Eukaryota; kingdom Metazoa; phylum Arthropoda; class Insecta; order Lepidoptera; family Ypsolophidae; genus Ypsolopha; species Ypsolopha scabrella. Next base: position 5,802,909 of record OU342968.1, on the reverse strand, counting down.
TGCACTGTTATAAGAGTTGTTTTCCACAATGTCAATGGTGTGCACGCACACAATAGCAATTCTCCAGTCTCACCTTACCACAATATTACGGACCCAAGTAGCCATAATGATAGCAGATCTTTGATAGAAGATGGAGAAGAAGAAAACGGTGAAAGCCAAGTAGTTTTGGAGCAGAAAACTGGTGAGTGTACTCATCCGTACGATAAACTTTCACAATGGAACTAACCCTCGCGAAAATAATTTGGCTCAATAAGAGTTGGACTTAGGCACAAAGGGTTTCGTACCACTACACAATAGATACGGGTATGGAATCCTAGAAATATGCTAAAATAACATTATAAATGTCCTAGCTAGCACCAAGGCCACACAAAACAAGCTCCTGAAATGGTTGCACCTGATAAACAATTCTGCTTCCGCTGAGAACGAAACCCTTATTTTTATTATTTGTTGTTTTAGGTTTAATTATGTAAAACAATCCGACCAAAGAAACTTGTTTGTATAACGTCTTTGTGACAGAGTTGAAACAAATAACGTTAAAATAATGTAACTTTTTAATTTTTTAAGACTATTTTTTTTTTATTTATTAGGTTAAATGTATCTGTGAAAATTTAACTTCGTTTATCTTTGCTTAAAGCAGCAAAATAAATAAAAAACAATGAAGCGCGAGCAGGACTCGCACCCTGAAAGTTTTGTACGAGGTTTCACTTGGATCTGTGGCATTTGTATCATCAGTTGTAGACGGTAATTTTTATTATTAATTTAATAGCCGTTCCGGTTCCGAAACCGGAAACAAATTGCGGTTTATTTTCAGTAAAAACAGGATTAATTATTTGAGTTAGCACTGGATCTGGGGTAGAAAGAAAGAAAATAAATTTATTATTTATAATTCATTTTTTACAAGTTAAAGGGTTTGGTGACAAAAAGAGCAACGCTCAACATATTGCTATGAGTGTGAATCTGCACAGCGCTGTTTTTCAGCGTGTCCTGAACACAACACGTTTACAGCAGATAGATAAATAGATTTTTAAAACAAAATAAATACTTACAAAAAACGGCAAGCATGAAATAAAATTATACAATACAAAAACAATATACATATAGTACAACAGATTCCGATATTAATTATGACCTCTTAATTAAATGATTTTGCAGCTATATTTTATGGCCTTTTTTTAGGTACAAGTATTGGTACAATTACAAATACAACCAGATACGTTTCTTACACTACCTAGTTCATGGACTAATTGTGTAGTAGCTGAAATATGCATTTAAAACTGGCACGTTAGAGCGAACGTCAATGTAACCATTACTGACTAATGTTTTTGTAATGTGCCCGCTCGGAACGCCGATATTATCGCAATAAAGGGCGTGCACGCAAAACTACACATTTGCGGTTTAATATCCTAATGCGATTGCAAACTTGGATACTAGCTGTTACTGTAAGAGGCAGCGCATTTTATTTTAACGTCAAAGTATGACTTACAAAATTAAATACTCAATAATATTAATAAAAATGAGAAAATCTGTAAATTTGTTTTTCTGTATGTTCCCTTTTCACTGTAAAACGGCTAAACCGATTTTCATGAAATTTAGAACCAAGATAGATTGAGAGCCTGGAAAGGACAAAAGCTATAAAGAGTGTTCATAAAATAACGCCAAGATCGGAAACGGGGCAAATATTGAATAAACGATTTTAACTCCGGAAACACTCAATGGATTTGGATTTGGTTTTTTGTTTTATTGTTGTAGTGACCCTGGTCAACACATAAGCTATAAGAGTTATAAAATAACGCCCAAGCCAAAAACAGGGCTAAGATAAAATAAACATTTTTAACCTGAGAACCACTTAAAGGATTGGATGCGGTTCTTAGGGTTCCGTAGTACCTGAAAGGTAAAAGGAACCTTTGTGGTGAGACTCCGTTGTCCATCCGTCCGTCCGTCCGTATGTCACAGCCTCATAACTTTAACACCGTTAAAGATAAAGACTTGAAATTTGCTACAAAAATATAATTCCCTTACCTCCATAATATAGTGTACAAAAATAATTTTTAATTGGCCAAATTATTTCCAATACAAAAGAGAAAAAAAATTAAAAAATATCCTAAAAATACAATATGGTTCTCAAATTGTAGATACTAAAGAGCTGATTATAAAAATGTATACTTTTACGATATTTACTGGCACCAACTTCGAGAAATCTTAAAAAAAAACACAAAAGATGCATGTCCCCCCCCCCTTATATCCAAAAAAAATTAGAAAAATCATGGCATTTCGAGATTACGTAAAGATGTCAGGAAAAATATAGCGGGTGGGAACTTAACGATAGCAAAATGACAAAATTAAATTTTTCATCCACGAGTTTTATTTCTATAACGGTATAAAAATATTTGAGTCTCTCTTTTGTGGTACAATCGATTCTTGTACTCTCTGAAGGTAAATTGGGGATAATTTTTTTAGGCATTGGTCTCATTATTATCGACCCTGTGATCGAGAGGTTGATTTATTTTCACAATTTTGCAAGTTTAATTTCCGGCTGAGGCTAGCGACAGTTTTGTTTGAAACAAAATTACTATTATCAACATATGTACATATACATACATATACTCTCACGCCTATCTCCCAGAGAGGTAAGCAGAGATTACAGATTTCAATCTGCTACGATCCTGACAAACCCCTATTATATTTATCAAATCTGCTATTATCAAATCATAACTAAATCTTGTATAGTCAAAGTTTGATAAACTGTAAAGGAGTGGTGCATTGAAATTTAAATAAACAGATTTGTATGGGGTGGTGACATGTATCGCGCATCAGTATGGCAGTCTATGCCAAAAAACTCACTTAAAATTTAGGTAATAATAATGGTAAAATAACACAGACATCTAATGACGTGTGGGACGGGTCAAATGTATAGCAAATCTAGAATACAAGTAAGTGTAGTATTCAGTTTTAAATATGAATAAATATATATTATATTTAACTCTTCATGAGCCTTCTCATTTACTTCCTAGCAATTCAGTATGAAAAAAATAATAAAATAACATAATTTTATATATTCTATATATTTGGACCATACTGTGGGCCGAAATATATCGAATATATAAAATTATATTATTTTATTATCTTTTTCATATTCATTTTTAAAGATATATCCAAAGTTTAGCAAAGTATATTAATTGTAGCGCTGGGTGTCAACTGAAGGTTTTCAAACATTTCCACCTCTCATGGTACAGCCTTAATTGAGTTTTCTACTGTACTCAATTATTAAACGCTCACTCGCAAACTTTATCGAAGTGGAGGGAAAAAAGTGTGTTTTTTTACACCGTGTTTACCGTTTCCAGACTCTATTATCTATTAATTACTTTTGTTGATGAGAGGATAGGTAAAGTAAAAAATATTAACAAATAGTTTTAGGAAAAAATATTCAACTGGTAGGGAATTTGCTGATGACAGTAGGAGGCACTTGCTTTTGCCTGTGGCTTTGATAAAAAGATTAAATTAGTTATTTAAAAAGTTTTATTTTTGACAAATGCGAGTTTGACTCGCCCACCGAGGGTTCCAATGGGTACAAATGTATAGTTTTCAGATTTTTCCCTTTTTGATTCCCTTGAGAGTGTCGAAATTACGTTTTTTGCGGCATAAACGGCCGTATCTTTTTTACGTTAACTTAGAACTTTGATTTTTTCACAGATTTAAAGGACTGTAGACCTGAGTCGATAACTACACGCATTCCCGAGTTAAAGGGTCTCGACAGACAGACGGACGGACAGACAAACGGACAATAAAGTGATCCTATAATAAGGGCTCCGTTTTTTCCTCTTGAGGTACGGTACCCTAAACAATATTTTTGTCGGTAATTAAGTATTTTTCTTTTTATTATTTTTATTTTTCTTATGTATGTATTCTAATTCATTCCGCTTCTTAGCAGACAAAACATAAACCATCTTATCTTGGCATATTCGGAACTCAGTTAACGTTTTTAATCGTTCATTATTTGTTTTCAGTTATCATTCATAACCATAACAAGTTAATGTTTATAATCAAAATAATGAAAATATTGAAATTACCTCCTAAGCATTCTACATTCGCACTAGCATCAAAAACATATTTTTACGAGTATGATATCTATGGCCGCCATTGATTCTTACCCTCTGTGATTGAGTAATGTTGCCTCATTTAATAACCACTAAAATAATCTACCATTCTATGTCTGACACAACTACAGTTCGATGATCTATGGACGTGGCGAAAAGAAGAACTAACGCCACCATCATATAAAACGTCACATATTGACAGTGCGCCGCCGCGTTGTACCAGCGCCATCCATCGCTGTCATCCACTTTCATTTAGATCGTTGTTGCACTATAGCTGCTTATTAGTTTTCCGTACCCTTATTAATAAGACTCCGCTGTTGGTCTGTCTGTCTGTCAAGGCTGTATCTCATCAACCGTGATAGTTAGACAGTTGAAATTTTCACAAATGATGTATTTCTGTTGCCGCTATAACAAAAAATACTAAAAACAGAATAAAATATTTAGGTATATTACAGGGGGATTCCATACAACAAACGTGATATTTTTGCTCGTTTCTGCTCGATATTGATAACGGCAACAGGTAGACGCTTGAAATATTCACATAATAGTTAGATATATATTCACTTTAACAACGAATAATACAATAAAAATAAAATTAATATTTAAAGGGGGCTTCCATACAACATTCATGATTCATTTGCCGTTTTTATAGATAATGGTACGGAACCCTTCCTGCAGGAGTCCAACTCGCACTTGGCCAGTTTTCGTATCTGTATCAATAAAATTTTAAATACATCGTCACGGCAAGAATCCCTGAGGGGGTATCAGAGGTGTTACTGATTGTGGACTGTGAAATGTGAGACACAGTCCACACGATCAGCCCCCTTTCACCGACGTTTATCATATTCTACGTGATGGGTAGTAAGTACTATACTAGGCGGTAGTATGGCGGATACCTTCTCGTACATACGGCACAAAGTCAGTCTGAAGCACAAAGGCCAAATGTGTTCCTACGAGTTTTGAAGCCGCAACCTACGAATTAGTGGTAGTGGTGTTAGACCAACCAGCTAGACCAGCGGTTCCCAATTTCCTTCGGTTATGGAACCCTAAACTATTGTCCTTCTTTTGGCGGAACCCCAACTCCTTCAATAAAAGTTAATGAGCAATATATTGTTAACACAATCATTAAATATCTATAATAGGTATCACAAATTGTTTGCATATTGTCAAAGAAAGATTGTATTTTGAAAATCATTATTTTTATCGCACGTTTCTAATTTTAGTAGGCACACAATTCCTTTTTCTGCTAGACGATAGAATTGCGTTCATAAATCTTTAGACCAAACAATATTTTGGTTCAACTTATACAGCCTTGCCGCCTAATACCGTAGCATAGAATTATTCTTTTAGTTTTAGCTTTTGATACCCAACGTTAAAACCATTGTATAATAGAAATTTGTATTCAGTTCTAAGAGTTTATCAGAATTGTTTTTGAACAAGAGTGCAAGCATCGCAAATAACCCGAGCTCTACGATCCCAGATCATATAAAACAACAATCAAATTAGTATTGGGTTTTAATAAAATGTTCATTTCGGCTAACAAAACAGATCTTGCCAGTGATTATCATGATAATGATCATGAAAAACTCATCCCAAACGAGATTTTTTGCTTTCGTTCTCTTTTACCGCTTTCGTTCCCCTTTGTTTACACGATTCTTCACCAAAAATTTCTTTTTAACGAACAATTTGCTTTGGTTTCTTAAATTACAATTTCTTGCTAAACTTAATATTTTACTAGTCTTCATTTTGTAGTCGCTTTTACGTTTACATGTCCGTTGTATGCAGCAAAATTAAAAACTGGACAAGGCGAGTCAGACTTGCGCACAGAGGGTTCTGTACTACCGTATAAATGGTCACAGGACCCTAAAAACATATTGGTAACAACAGGTACAATAGGAACATCATGACGACAAAAACAAGGCACTAAAATGGTAGCACCTCACAAACAATTTGGCACCCTATGCGTTTACAATTGCGATTCACTGATTTTTGTTATTTGTTGATTTAATTGAGAGTAATAACTTTTAACTTTTTACCTCGGTACAAAATGCACATCATAATATTGTTTTCCTTACTTTTTAATAAAAAGTATGAAATAAATGTGTTTTAAAGCCACTTGCGGAAATAGTTTATTATTAATAAAGTCTTAACAAAAAAATTTCGTATTTTAATGTATAACATTTTGTTTGCATTACATTAACAAACTTAAAAGCGTGTTTACAGTTGTAATGTAATAAAGCGGAAATGTAGGGCATACAATTAAATAAATTTAATTTGATCAACTAACTGTTAACATGCAATTTGCACGAATTGCTATAAAACGCATTTGTTGCAAACTTTTTAATCAAAAGTAAGGAAAACCATATTATGCTGTGCATTTTGCACCGAGATCCTCCGTTACCACCTTAAGCAATATGATGAAATTTGAAACTTGTATGTATTATTGTTTACAAGATAGAGGAAGTAATGGTTATTTTAAAATGTAAAACATTTAGAGCATGCTCCAAATTGAGATCAGGTATAATGCAAAGTTTACTGTCGAGAAAATTATTATGTCGAGAAACTTTAATGGAGTGACGCTTTCGCTACTTGCTTTATATTTATTTCACAGTGATTGTTGCATTATTGTTGAGATAACAGAAGATCATGTGAAGCAATGTAATGTGATATAGACTCTTATGAGTAAAATTTATCACAAGCGACGGTATAAGTATTGTTTTAAATTTTATAGAGAAATAAAATCTAGATTTTTATTAAAATCGACTCTCCATGGCTAATTTAGTCTAAAAGAGCAAAATAAGTAAAGGAAGGATGTACGTCCGCCTGCAGCTCTGTGGCACAAACCGGTGTGATTTCAATGTTTTGTATTTTCGAGTGAATCTTGAAAATATTTTGGGAAGCATATCTGCACTGAAAAAACCTTTCGTGTGACAACGTATGACTTTTAGTTCTTAATATTTAGAGTACATTATAATATAAGATAAAAAATAATATATAAGATATAATAAAATCCCTTAGAAACAAATTCTTACAGAAAATTGAATCATATTATCTTAATTAAAATTAAATGTGTATTTCTTAACTACACGCAACAAGCCAAGCAACGCACTACCGGACCGCCATAGGCCAAAGCTTAAAAGAAATCTCGTCTCAGTAATGGCATGCGACTACCTCTAAGCACTCAGTATTAAACATTCTATATTTAGGTATAAATAGAATTTCGATACATAAAAGGTTTATTTTACTATCGGAATCCGAAGTGAAAATTACGTGTTCAGTACGTGATTAACAAACATGAAATTTCGTAATTAGTTCCTGGGCGTTTTGTTGTTTGTGTCGTAGCATTTATGTAAAATGTTTCATTAAAATAGCCTTTGCACCTATTTTTCTAAAGTGACAAATACAGATCTGTTGTATAAACTTCTAGTAAATTCTGATCATTGCATAACAGGACCAAAATAATTACCTAGTAGAAAAAAACAGAAAGCAGCCTTAAATTTACTACATAGGTAACACTAAAAGTTTCCGGAACTGGCCACTTACATAAACAATATTTAAAAATTTATTGCAACATTTGAAAATAGAACTCTTTGGCTCTAGAATGCAGTTTGTTTCATCTGACTCTCTTTTCTTTTTACCTTGTGGCGCCATTTAAGAAATTGTGTGTCTGCGTCAACATAGATTTAACTCGGGAAAATTTTCGTAGTATGATTTTCTACGATTTTAAGTGTAATTTGACAGCTCAACAGAGCATCGCTCGGCTTAAACCGCTTTTGGCAATGAAGCACCATGCAAGACGACTGTTTATAGCTGGTTTGCAGAATTCAAGCGTGGTCGTATCAATCTCATTCACAAATCTCGCGATGGTCGGCCGTCCACCGCTGTGACCAACAAAAACATCGATGCTGTGCGCCGTATGATTGAAACAGACAGGCATGTGACCTACCATGAAATTCGCGCATCCTTAGAAATAGGCATGAGTCAAATACAATCAATCCTACACAAACATTTTGGTCTGAGAAAGCTGTGCTCGCGGTGGATCCCACACAACTTGACCGAGGCTCAAAAAACGGACCGCGTCACTTGGTGCAGTGCCATGCTTACCAGATTCAACGAAGGGGCGTCAAATTTGGTGTGGGACATAGTAACAGGTGACGAAACATGGATTTATTGCTACGATCCCAAAACAAAGCAGCAATCGAGCGTATGGGTCTTTCAAGATGAGCCGAAACCAACCAAAGTGGCGCGCGTGAAAAGTGCATCTAAGCGGATGATTGCTTCTTTTTTTAATAAAACTGGACACGTGGCTACTGTTGCTTTAGAGAATCGTCGTACCGTGAATAGTGACTGGTACACGACCATTTGTTTGCCGGAAGTTATTGACGAACTCCGTAAAAATAACCGTAAACGCCGTATCATCCTGCACCACGACAATGCTAGTTCTCACACGGCCAGACAGACAAACGACTTTTTGAAGACGAAAAATGTAGAACTCATGAGTCATCCTGCATACAGTCCCGACCTGGCACCTTGTGACTTTTTTCTGTTCCCAAAAATTAAGAACCAATTACGCGGTCAACGATTTTCATCACCAGAAGAGGCTGTCGAGGAGTATGAAAAACACGTTTCAGAGGTCACCACAGGGGAGTGGCACAAAAGTTTTAAAAACTGGTTTGATCGAATGAAAAAGTGCATAGACGCCAAGGGAGATTATTTTGAAAAACAATAAATTAATTTTGTACCTTTAATAGTATTTTTTCATATTCATTCCGGAAACTTATAGTGCGTCCATATTATGTATGATAGATTTATTTTAAGCCATATTTTTGGCTTGTGTACAGACAACTTGTCGTATTTTTGTTTTCTTAAAGTAAATAGTCTGCAATGTTATAATAGTAGTTTATGAAACTGGTACATAAAAAGGTTAATAAAAACACGATTGTCAGATTAAAAAACGAGCTGAAGGCCAGGTGGAGTCAAATATCATTCATCACCATCCCTGCTGTCAGTAATTTTAGGGCAAAATTATTATTTTGACCCATAAAACCACTGTAAGTAATATATAAACCTCGAAAACTATTAGCCCGGGGGCAACGTTGCATTTTAGGTAGTGATTTTAAGCCGATTGATTTCCGTCTTTTTCAATAGATCTGGAATGGCTAATAACGGAACCAAGCGTCAGCTGGCGCACCCGCGGTGGGTGTGGGTGTGGGAGGCAGGGGAAATGGTAAAAAAAAGTAATAGTACGCCGTCTGAAACTTTTCTCACAGATAGCTGAGGCCATAATAAGCTAAAAAAAATCGTCAGCTGCATAGTGAAGGGGGGAAGATGCGTCAGCTGCTCGCATGAACTTGTTTGCATTTTAGGAAGTGATTTTACGCCGATTGATTTCCCATCTTTTCGATAGATCTGGAATGGCTAATAACAGACCCAATCGTCAGCTGACGCACCCGCGGTGGGTGTGGATGTGAGAGGTTGCGAAAGTGGTAAAAAAAAAGTTATAGTACGCCGGCTGAAACATTTTTCACAGAGAGTTGAGATCATACTGAGCTGAAAAAAAATCGTCTTCTGGATCGTGGATTCGTTCGTTTTTTTTTTACCACTTTCGCAACCTCTCTTTTCCAGACCCACCGCGGTTGCGTCAGCTGACGATTTTTTTTCAGCTCAGTATGATGTCAACTATCTGTGAGAAAAATTTCAGCCGGCGTACTATCACTTTTTTTTACCACTTTCGCAACCTCTAACTCCCAAACCCACCGCTACTTAAGCAGCTGACGGTCGATTCACATATCAGTCATGTGAGATCTACGATCGATGTCAATATCAGCCGGCTTACTATGACTTTTGTATTTGCAACGGTACCTCCCGGACTATATTGCGCAACAAACAGTTCATCCATTGACAGACCGAGTCCAACGCGCCGTAAGCCATAGACAATACCTGGCCGAAAATTAATTTGAACTGTAAACTCGTTACTATTTTGTAAGTATTCCATCCATCAGCCTGTTTCGTCCACTGCTGGACATAGGCCTTTCCAGGATTTCGCCACTCTTGGCGGTCCTCCTGGAAGAAATGCCCATACCCACACACGCTGGGCAGGCGGGTTGGTGAGCGCGGTACCGAAACCCTTGCACCAGTGACGCCGCTGCCCGTCACCAGTCTGATTTATATAAGGCCCGGCAATTGGGGATGGATATACCGCCATCCATCGGTCCCAGGCAATGGTGGGCCGCCTGGTTTTTTTGCCTGAGAGCTGTCCTCTTACTCTCCCCCGAATAACTTCGGGAGGATTTACGAGTAAGATGGTGGTACCTTCACAGTCGAGCCCGGCATTAGCTCTACCACCTTAACCTTGTAAGTATTGGAGAACATTATATAAGGTGGAATCGTAATACCTGCCACGGATGAAATAGGAGATACTATTATGTTTATAGATTACAATAGTGAAGATAACTTATTGATCTAACTTCATAAATTTTTCCATACAAACAAATGTGCGTATAAATTTAAATTCATTTAATTGTATGAAACCGTCCGTCAAAGGACGCCGCTCTATCCGAGCGAGCCACTCGTCAAATAGTCAAAGGGCAGACCGCCTGCCGCCACCCCGTCCCCCACTACCCCCTTCGTCGCACGCGCTTGTTTTTGTTTGCTGTTGTGCCCCCACCCCAGTTCGCTGTTTTCGCTGGTCGCAGAGGTGCGTATCTCGCGCGCATTCTTTAAAAATGCCTCCTAGACCACGATGTTCAAATCAAGAATATCTTGAGATGGTATCGTGCTACCGCGAGTGTAACAACGTAACCGCGCATGCAGTAAACCTATACGAGCAGAGATTTGGTGTACGAGTGAGCCATCATACCATTGTGTACGGCCAAACCGGACATGATATTAGAACTGTGCGAGAACTAAAAAGGCGCATCAAGCGCGCTTTTCAGCAAGTAAAAAGTGAAACTGACACCTTAAATAAAGTCCAAAGACATGTACGCAAGCGTGCCTACATTTGTGTGCAACGCGAAGGCGGACTTGTGCAACAGTTTTATAGATAAATAATACTGTTGTAAATTATGCAAATAACTGTAGCTAAGGTGTAATTGGTGTAAATAAGGTACAATTGGTGTAAAAATGCAAAGACAGAACATAATGTTTTTGTGTAATGTGTACCTACGGCAAAACATAATCAGGAGACCCGGCTTTAAGTGTGATGGGAAGTTTACCATCTTATTACATCAGTTATTATCTGCGGAATGAATTAGAGGAATGCAATAACTGGTAAGTGCACTTTTAAACTTTTGCCTGCGTATTATTGGGTACTGGTTGGCCAACAGATCCAGCCGTTTGGAAATTTAACAGTACCCTAATCAGTTAATTTACCGGTGTCTTAATGACCAATGACGAAGAGTAATTTGCAATGTATTTCGTATTTACATCTACTTTGCGTGTGAGCGTAAGCACATTGGAGAGGCATGCAATGGCACCTATTCTCGTGTAGCACTTTTAAATTTCGAGCTAAAAAAAACCAAGAATTTTCATAGCAAAATAGACCTTAACGCGGAGGGATGACAGTTAAATGAGCTTGTATTATTTTGGGTTTTCACAACTCTACATTTAAGTTTGTGCTACACAGAATAGGTACAAATATCTCTACCTGGTAGAGACGAACTGGGCAGCTGATTTCATTCATTGAACGGTTAGAAAGAGATAGCAATTGTTATCATTGACTAAACGACTCGTCAAGCGTAATTTGTGAACCACGTTATGCAGAATGAAGAAAATGTTTATTTAATTACTTTACCTTCTCAAATTTATTTAACTATTCCGGGGTACGAAATTTCTTCACTAATGTAATCTATAAACATAATAGTATCTCCTATTTCATCCGTGGCAGGTATTACGATTCCACCTTATATAAAAACCTCATTGGTATTTGATATTAAACCTCAGACATGGCTGTATGGGCCAAGTTCCCTTTGCCTTCCTTGTTAGTATCACATCTACTTTAATCTCAGAAAATGTTTTTTTATAGCATTAATTATGTTGTTCGGAGACCTATACTATAATTTATTTTTTTAGAGACGTCCATGAAAAATATTTTTCATTATGCCAGTAGTTTTGAGTTCGTGATGAGGATTTTACGATATGAGGTTAGATAAATATAATTATGTACTCGTAGTAATTAAATATTATGTACCATGTGTTTATAGATGTTAATGGATATAACCCTAAACTCATATTGAGTAATTTCTTAAAATAGGTATTGATTTTATATGCTTACAAAACAATAAAACATTTGATGTATTTTTATCACATCACACTATCAAACTTCACACTAATATTATAGGTATAAATGCGAAAGTTTGTGTGTGTGTATGTTTGTTACTCTTTCACGCTGAAACGGCTGGACGGATTTGGATGAAGTTAATAATGAATATAGCTTATGCCGTAACTTAACACATAGGCTACATTAAATCCCGGAAAAATGCATGGCCTTAAAACAAATAACACGCGGGCGGAGCCACGGGCAAAAGCTAGTAAAAAATAAAGATGACAATTTTTGTACTGCATTGACCTTGATATTTTCAACAATAAATATTAAAACTTCCAAAATGTATTTTATTTGTGTAGATATAACATAAATATGCCAAAACCAATTTAATAGATTATAATAACCTGAACAAATACCGATCGCGGATCGAGCCTTGGTTTTTTTTCGAGAATCTGTGTTTCATTAATGTTTCACTGTAATCAAATTTTAACTGTTTCCGAGCGATGTGTGTCGCTATAAATCACATAATCTTTGTAACTTTATATATGTTGTCGTTGTACTCGTATCCTTTGACCCTTTCAAATATATGACTTTGTATAAATATCAGCAAACATCTTATAATATATCAAACGATACTGCACATTAATTTCTATTTGACGAATAGAAGAGAGATATTTGTTCACCAACTACTCACTACTCCATTGGTGCTCAAGATATTTGCTGGTATCTATACCTACCAATGTGCCCTCTTGATGTTAAATGCCAGGTAGAATTGCTAAAAACTAGCCATCTACAAATATCTGATCCCATTCTATTTCGCGAAACCCCAAACATTCCGACCCCAATCACGTTTCCATCACAAACAACTGGAATAAACGGTCGAATATGGCCGATTTTATTACTCACGGAAACCATTCTTTCTGATTCCCGGGTTGAATAGTAATATTTCCTGGAAACTGACTCTTTATTACTAGGAATCGGATGTTTTGAATTGCTAATGAAGCGTTATAAAACGAGCTTTTTTTTTTGAATCCCTGAGTTAGAGTATTTATTTTAATTTATTGCAATATAATATTATTGCAATAAATTAAAATAAATACATACGAAAAATTTCGCCTGATACACTTACGAAAAAACTGTACTGTTTAATAAAGAACACAACCTAAAATAAACAGTACCTACATACATCCTATTTCAAAAACAATAGAACCAAGAACTTATCTCCCATCCAGACCTAAATGACCTTTACTAATCCCAAACGGTCCTTTACAATGCGCACACCATTTCCCATTTCCCGCGCCGCTAAACTCAAGACATCAAAGCCAAATTTCAAATGCTTTAGACAATGGCTGCAATTCCCCAAGTAGCATAAAACACAGGAATAGAGCGAGTGGTTCCTTTTTTACGCTAAATTGAACTAAAAGGCTTTCAGTAGCAGACAGAGAAGCGGATGCGGAAGCCACACTGTGAGGCTTCGGTTTTTAAAAGTAGAACAAATGTGTAGTGTGCTTTACATAATGCCATGCTTTTAAGATTAAAGCGAAGCCTGTTATTTATCGTCTTTGGTAAAACTAAAAACGTCACAGCTGATTAGCTGATTAAACGGGGCATTATATGTAAAACTATGCAGAGATTCAGAATTATTGAGTCATAGGCCTTTGTTAGTGATTACCTACTAAGTCTTCAGTATAAATTTGGATGCTTCAACCAAAGTCAGCATTACTTTAAAGTATAGCGTGTTTGAATTAACCATAGATTGGAGGTAATCTTTGGAATTAACATTGTATTGAATTAAATAAGAAGTGCCGTATTACACCGTCATGATGACGTGTTGTTGATGTACCATGTTAAAGTCCTTTATGGGTCACCCGTACAGTTTGTTGAATTTCCTCACAAAAGTATTATTTTCAAAGGATCCCCATACAGTTTCGTTCAAGTGAAATGTTCCAAGACATCCTATTGTCCGTTAGCAGACTTCTTGACTAAAGTTTTGCAAGGCCTTGATATTTCACGTTTACGAGCAGTATTATTCTTATTTAAATTTATTTATAGGCATGTTACCTCTATTACTTTGATTGAAGGAATTTTGTGTAATTTCATCCTTATTGCAATACTCCATTACTACCTTTTATGCTGACTCCGCTTGCGGTGAAGGTGTAAAAAACATGAACGTACTGTATTTAAAATCCTTTCTAAGCTGGTATCTGCGTAGTGTTAGAAGGCTCCCTACAAAATATTGGGTTCGTAGGTATAGGAACATAGAACATTTTTATTTGCAGTATCCACGTCAATTAACATATTTTATAGGTATATAATCTATTCAATGTACATAAGTTAAAATAATAATTTTACCCTGTAAAATTACAGTAAATCAAAATAAAATAAAAAATTGCAATAAAATTCGAATCAAAAAATAGTATGTCTTAACTATTTTTATGCATAATTCCAAATTCAAATTCAAAAATACAGCCACTAACACAAAGATCATAACTACTAGGTCAATGTTCGTAGGCTGTTAAGTTCTGGAGATTTCTTTCGTGATAGTGAGTGAATGGTTTTTCTATGTAACCGAAGCAACCTATGTTTTAAGGATTTACTTTTAACTGTCTGTAAATGATAGGCTTTTCTGGTTCTGTAAGCCTCTTGCATAATGAACGTATATGTCAGTGTGGAGTTGTGAAATCTGATAGATTAGTTAGCAACCTAACAAAAACCTACTGCGTAATCATAAATTACTATAATATTTTACAATGATACTGTGAAATAAAAATTTTAATATAATGCATTCTACCAGAGGGACCAAAGAAAAGTATTATCTTAAATATATTATGTAGTACACAATTTACTTAGAGAAAATCAAAAAGTCTAATAAAGTGTGCGTCTTAGATAATGTACGGTTGTGTCCAAAAGAGTTAATCTGTTATTAAAATATTCTTCCTTAAATTCCCAGTACGAAGTCCGAAATAAAAGTGAATTCATTAACACGGACCGATAACACATTTTGCTAATTTCGCAAAATAAAATCTTGACGTCCCATAGTAATTGGCTCGGGGCTGGTGTAAGGAACACGAAAAGAATAATTTTCGAATTTCACAACAAAGGTCATCAAACCTTGTTACTGAGCACTTACAGAGTCTTCAGTAAGAATTTGGCAGCATAAATTAAAGTCACCTTACAGGTCAAAGTTAATCTATATAAAAATAGAATATGAAAAAAATATATAGATAATAATAAGGGATATTTATATTTTCATGAAACTTAAATAACATATTTAAATGTGACAAATATTAAAAATAAAATAAACCTAATCTGTCTACATGAAAAATTAATAATAATCTAAAATAAATAAACGAACCATACTAAATGTATACATATATACAAATTAAAAATAACTTCAATTAAACAAAAAAAAATGTTCAAGTTGGTCACCGTTGGGGAGAAAAATTAAACTCTTTGAGCAAAAAAATTAAAATAATAATAACGGAAATATATACAAAAAATATTAAGGTTGGACTACAAAAATGTAATAAAATTATACACTTGCATAAAATAGAGCAATATAGGAATAAAAATATTATATATGATGATGGTCTCCATGCCGACACGGCTACGGCGACTTCTGCTGGCATGAAGGGCTTCGTTGGTGTGCCCGGATGTGGCTGACGTAACCAATCTTGGCTTTAAACATTCGGCCGCATATGCCACATTTGAGGATTCCATTCTCGTATTTGTAGTCAATAGCCACGGGTGGTCAGTCTTTAAGTTGGTCTCGTTTCGCGTCAAGATCTGCTTGTCTTTGTGCTTCAAAGCTAAAAACATTTTTTTGCACAAGCTGTCTCCATTCTGGCCGTTAGGCTGCGTGTTCCTCCCAGGTCTCCGGGGATATATCGCATCTCTTCATGTATCTCTTCAACACATCGTTGAAACGGAGAAACTTGCCTCCCTGTTTGCACTTGCCGTCTCGGAGCTCCGAGTAGTATATCATAATGCAATGAACAAATAAGTTGATAAATCTTTTTATAATTTTTTTGCGAAATCACCACTCTCGCACTGAAGTTCTTTCCGCATGGAGAAATAGTGATTGATGCAAGCATGAGCTGTTTGATTTCAATATTTCTATATTCAATTACTTGTTATTGAGCATCAATCGTGCCGTCTTATTTGTATCGATAAATTTTCAACTTCTCTTTTTGCCCATCCCTCTCTAAACCGCTTCCCAGCTATAAAATCCTGGTCATATACAAGAGTAACATCATTAACATTGCCATTCCAATTTGTAACCTCTCGAACCGGATAAGGCGACAGCACACCCATTAGTATTCCGTTCCGGTACCTGGTTAATTGGATTGTTAGTCAAATTGAGAAGCAAACTCCGATGTTGCGGTACACCACTAAACCACAGCGTATAGTTCGGGCCAACCAAGGAGGCAGGCTTCAAGTTTGTTACAAATGTGCTACAGTGGCCGGTAGAGAACGTTACAATATTCTGGCTAGCCTAGAAACAATCACATTGGCCGACTGGTCTGTGCCTGTTGCGGTAAAACGTGACGATCGTAGGTACTGGTGTTGGTTGACAATGGTTAATAACATCAGCGGGGTAATACGCTGCCCTTTAGTGGGAAAGAGATACCTTTAATTCATAATAGGTTGGGGAAAAACTCTTTTTGCAAATAGTATGTATGAACTTATAATAAAATCTCTTTGGCTATACCATTTGTATCTGGCTGGTTTTGGTATTATTAAAAAGTTTAAATTTTAAGAAATATAATTCCAAATTCAAATTAGGTGAAATGTGTGATTTTCATTTGTTTTTCTTACTGTTAAGGTGAGTGAATCTAATGAAGAAATTCAATACATTTTAAAATTTTACTACAAAAAATTTTAAATGCAACGCATGCCGCGAAAAAAAAACTTAGTGCAGTGTCTGTGAGAGTAGCACAAATTTGGTTTAAGCGTTTTCAATCCAGAAATTTTGATGTCAAAGATGCACCTCGCTCTGGGCACCCTGTTACGGATAACATGGATGCAATTTTTGAAAAGTTGAGCAAGATCGGCATATCAGTAGTTACGATGTAGCTGAAGAACTGGGGATCGACCACAAAACAGTTTTGGTGCATTTGAAAAAAGCTGGGTACACAAAAAAGCTTGATATTTGGGTGCCCCAGTTGCTCACTGAAAGAAATTTAATGAACCGTGTACTCATTTGTGATTCTTTATTACGACGTAATGAAACCGAACCATTTTTGAAAAACCTGATAACTGGTGATGAAAAGTGGATCACGTACGACAAGAACGTGCGAAAAAGGTCGTGGTCAAAGGCTGATCAGGCTTCACGACTCTGGCGAAATCCGGGTTATCTCGCAACAAGGTAATGCTGTGTGTATGGTGGGATTGGAAGGGCATTATTCATTATGAGCTGTGACCGCCAGGCAGGACCATCGATTCTGAACTCTACTGCGAACAACTGATGAGATTAAAGCAAGAAGTTGAGAGAAAGCGGCCGGAATTAGTCAACAGAAAGGGTGTGGTTTTTCATCATGATAACGCTAGACCTCATACATCTTTAACCACTCAGCAAAATTAAGAGAGTTTGGTTGGGACGTATTAATGCATCCACCGTATAGTCCTGACCTTGCACCTTCAGATTTTCACTTGTTTCCGTCTCATCAGAATTCTTTAGGCAGTGTCAGGTTAACATCACGAGAGGACTGCTAAAACCACTTGTCGCGGTTTTTGGATCAGAAGCCCCAGAATTTCTATAGCAATGGGATCATGTCCCTACCTACAAGATGGCAGAAAGTTATCGAACAAAATTTGAATTTTCATATGAAATGCGAAGAAACTTTTTCCCCAACCAATACTTAAATTTCACAGACGCATAATATAGTAGCAGATGTAACAATAATAATAAACGCATAGAGTTGACGCGTGGCAATTTTAACTCCGTGAACTTCGGGCTCTTTTATATATAAATATTGCTCGTTTCCAAACAAAATCTATACTAAAGATTAGTTTAGAAATTAAGAAATATGTTCCAAGTATAATCCAGTCAAAACAACCCATTTTATACGTTTCTTCGTACCATGAAGCCTAAATGTAACTTATTTTTTGTATGAAAACTTGCCACGCTATTTAATCCTTATGTTTGGTCTGCTTCTTACTAATAATTATATGTCTGTGTTAAATTTAAGTTTGAGTAAAGTTACAGAGGACCTCCTTTTTATAACTTCGTGTTGGTATTGGCAGTCCACTATAACCTAAACTAAGTAGAAACTAGCCACAGCTCTGACCGAGTGATCGACTAAGCATCGAAAAGCTGGATCAAAACGCTAGTTTGATGCTCATCAATGAATGTTTTTGTTTAATTTTTAATAATGAATAAATACAGGATAGCATACAATGTTAGAGCAAGGATTCAAAATCGTGGTAAAAATATATTCGATGAAACAGTGTCAGTGTAGATGCACACTCTTGGAATGTGATGGAAGTGAAAGGTGCGCAAGTGCGCGCAGGAGGGTCCAGCGGGGCTATTATGTAACTCAGGCCCACTTGCACCAATATTTAAATCTAGATTTAGGACTTAAGCTCAGTTTAATTTGACAGAAATGTATTGACTGACAGATCGTAAACCTGGTTTAGCGATAAAATCGAGATTTAAGATTTTGGTGCAAGCCGCCCTCAGTGTCGGTTGCTAGCTACAGTTGCTATTTACCAAAAACAGATAAAAAATTAACTTCCAAAATAATCTATAATGGGTATTGAACTATTTACGAATTGTGAAGTCATTTCAAGTGCGAACGTATGCTTAGATAAGCGGATATTTATGTTTTAGACGATAGGCACTTGGTTTGGCAACTGAGTTTACGATACAGAATCAGGGGGCTGGTTGGCACAAACTGTATCTAAAAGATTGAACTGTCTGACAGAGAGACTCTTAGACAGCCGCACCATCCAGGACCATTTTAGTTACCCTATGACAGGGTAACACTGTGGGTTTTACAAAGTGTTTTTGCATGAAACCCTATGTTTAGTGATACCCTATCTGTAAGTGGTAAGCAAACCCTGCTCAAATTAAGGTAAGCAAACCCTATTAAAATCTCTAAGGGTAACCCTGTAACCTTATCAAACCCTGTCAAATCCTATCAACAACTTAATGTAACCCCGAATAAAGTGTATCCCTATAAACCCTATGAAATGCTGGGTTAACCCAATGATAGGGTTAAAACCTATTGAGGGTTACCCCTATGATAGGCTAACATTCAAACCCAGGGTAACCCTATAATTGAGTTAAGCTTAATCCTGGGTTATACCGTATCAAGCGTTAACCCAATGATAGGCTTAACTTTCAAACCCGGTTAACGTATCCCCTGCCTGATGGATTAGGATTAGGATTAAACTATTACCTTTTGCCCGCTCCGCTGCTGGAATTATAGAGTAAGTTTGTTTCCGAAAAACAGAAAGACGGACAAGTCTGAGGATTTTATCACATATTACCAAAAATAATATTTAGAAGAAAAAAACTGGTAAGGATGGGTATTTAAGAGATATTTTAAATGGGGGAAAATAGGTCGTCACGTAATTTTCGCGTTGATTTTGTTTGCCAAATTCATTTTAAATATATGCGTTAGTTTTAAGCAACAGCTTTTAGGACAACAACAATTATTATCTTATACAATACAAATACAAACTTATCTATTTTCAGAAAATAGATACTTATTATGGACCCCTAGTTTTTAATTATTTTACCTTGTAGTGTAGGAAACGAGGTCCAACCCAAGAGAAATTAAAAATCAACGAAGCATGAAATATACAAATAAATAAGAACTAAGAATGAATACAACTACTCGATAAATAAATAATAATGAGTGTGAGATTAAGTGGGTATTGTAAAATGTATCTTGACAACACAAAAGCTTTCGCAGGAAGGTTTATTGAAAAAGACGTTTTATTGCAGTAAAATATGAATTTATATTTCTACTCGACGTAAAAATATACAAACTAATAGCAGAATACACAACAAAAATCAAAATCAATTTGAATCTTTGTACACTCTTATTATACGAAGAATATTTTAAAATATACACCATCATAAATTAAATTCCGTCCTATGGACATGCACATCTGGAATGTTTACTTTCTCTCGATACACTCTTCAATAATGTTGGGATAACGAGATAAAGGGGTTACTATATCTTAAACCATTACAACTTTGTTACTCTACCTATGTCTAATCCCCTACATACAAACTTATGAAATACGTATGCCATTATGTATCCTATAAAGAAAAATGATAATAAATGCAAAAACCAGCCAAGAACGAGTCGGACTCGCGCACGAAGGGTTCTGTACCATTGCCTATAAAAACGGCAAAAAAGGTCTGTTGCATGGGAGTGCGCAGGTCCAACTCGCACAAGGCCGGTATTAGTATTTGTTGTTATAGCGGCAACAGAAATACATCATCTGTGAGAATTTCACTTGTCTAACTATCACAGTTGATGAGATACAGCCTGGTGACAGACGGACAGACAAACAGACAGACAGACGGACAGCGGAGCCTTAGTAATAGGGTCCCGTTGGTTTCCTTTTGAGTACGGAACCCTAAAAATGGCTCTGTTTGAATGTATACTACGTTCACTTATTATTTTCGAAGCGACGCATCATCAGTTAGATAAATTAAATACAACTGAAAACCTTCTCCAAATAAGTTGAAAAAATCGCTTCATTTGGTTCCCCAATTGTATGATCACAAGCAAGCTAACACGCTCCTCTTCGCTCCGCTCGTCGTCGCACCTTTTCTACGATCTGCCGACGACACATATTAGATCGATGTAATAAGTTTATGAGTGTTTGTGTTTATTTGAATACTAAACCATCTTTTTTGCTCCTTTTTTTAATTTGTTTAATATAACTTATATGCTAGTTAACTTTTTCAGAGCCATCCACGAAAACTCGCAGAGTTTATCTGTGGCGGCGAGGTGTTCAATAGATTTTTTATATGACGTGCATTTCTAATATAAGTATTCTATCATACTTCCAATTAAATGTGTAAGAGATAACCTAGGTAGTGTAATTTGAATGTTTTTATTTATAATTTATATAAAATCAAAATATTTATTTTGTAAAATAGATACATAAAGTATACTTTCTACAAGTCAAAGTTAATCTTTACAATATATATCTATATAATAAAAATGAAAAAATACATATATATACATATAAACTAATAAGGGAAATACATACAAAAAATATTTAGGTTGGGTTACTAAAATGTAATTATACACCTGCATAAAATAGAGAAATCTAGGAAAAAAATATTAAATATAAATGATGCAACGAACAAACAAGTTGATAAATAAATACGGGAATATCCTGTGTTATGTTGTGATAAGTTTTCAGCAGGATCCTAAATTAACCGTTCAACGAAATGAAAGAACGGAACATACAAAGCTGTTTTCCTAAGACATACTCGTATGTTATTAGTTTAACACGTTCCGTTATAGATATCCGTAACAATTGACATTTGTATGCTTCTCAAGCAAAACATAGTGTATCTAGAAATAATTTATTGTCACCTTACACTTATGTAATAAATAACCTTAGACCATTTAACACGGGACCTGGCAAAGCGCGACTTTTCTAACTAATTCTGCCGTTTTCCATGGAAGGGGAGGTAAACACGCACAGCACACATTTACTCATTCACGCACACTCCTCCGAAAAGTTTATATGTCACACTAAATCAAAAGCTGCAACACAAACACAAAACGCGCACACAAGCAAACTTACATGAATAAATTGTTCATGTACTTCGGCATTTCTACATTTCTCATATTCAGTATTACTACATGGCAGAGGGAAATGCGTGCGCTTGCCTAGACCCGTATTAAGTGGTCTAAGTAAATAACCTATGTTTACAAATAAATGAATGAATAAATGAATGAATTAAAGAACAATCGATAAGGAGCGCGATAGCGGCTTGGAAAATTAAAGGGACACAAGGGATACTTCTTATTTCATTTTTAAAGCAATTGTGGTTATATAACACAATAAATTAAATGTATCTTTACAGGTTCTTACGACGGCTTTAAACATGTTTCAGCGTTCCGTACCCACAAATAATTAAATATTAAGAAAATTAAATTTAAGGAGAAACAAGAAACCTCGAAAACGTTGCATCTTTTAACGTTATTTGTTTTGACTGTTACTTAACATGTTCCTTCTGGGTGGGGCATCACATAAAACATTTTTATTCACTCACATGTGTGAACTATGAAATCAGGAAAAAAAATACGTTTGCACGTGGGTGCAATTTTCGCCTTCACCGGGAACGTGTTAAAGACGGTAATAAATACATACAAGTTTTCAATTTCGTCAAATTATTGTATATTCTTTGAAGTAAAACAAAAAATTATAAAAAGGTTTACGCAGACGGTGAATTTTTTTTTAGATGCTACCATTTTAGCGTCTTATTTTTTGTAGCCTTCAAATTCAAATTCAATTCAAATTCAAATTGTTTATTTATAAAATAGATGCATAAAGTATACGTTTTACATGTCAAATCTAATCTATATAAAGATAATATTTTATGATGAAATAAATATGATACGGGAAATATATAAAAAAACTGTATTTAAGTTGGGCTACTAAACTTATATGTACACATGCATAAAATAAAAAGACTTATTGGAATAAGAGTATTATTATACCTACATAATGCAATTAATAAATAAGTTGATAAGTAAACTGAATAGACCATAAATAAATATAATGCCTAGCCAAATATATACTAACATGTAAAAAAATTAAATATTGTATATACATACCTACATAATGCCATGAATACATAAGGTAATAGATAAATAAACTATAAATAGATATAATGCCTAAATCCGCCCATTCGATTAATCTTGCTAAGAAGAAGGGCAAGAAACTTACCAAGATCATGTCTTTTTTATCAGTATTTTTGTTTCTGAATATGTCTTAATACTATTACAGTTTTTTTTTTTTAATTTTATAAAATAATACTAAACAATATATTATATAAGGATAAAAATATAAAAGACAGAAAGAAATTGTGCCATGAGAAAAAAAATATATATATCTTACTCTACCTATCTAATGAGGTAGTAAGTTAAAATACTAAGCAAAACATCATCCACCTGTCTCATATAGTTTATCACTTTTTTTTATAGTCAGATTATCAACTAATAAATGCTAAGTTAAGTTATAAAATGTTCATGTTAGTATGTAAAAAGATATGTCAAAATGATAATAAAAAAACAATATGAAAATATTAGTCTACGTAAAAACACAAATCAGTTAGAAAATAATAGAACAGTAGTATCAATCAATATTCTCATGACACCAAGCGTCACTATCATCCAAATAGTCAGTCCTTGATGTTGCTTTGGCATTTATTTTGTTGTTATTCCACATACTATTTTAAGGGTTCCGTACTCGTATAGTGGGGTGGTACGGAGCCCTTTGTCCACGAGTCCAAATCGCACTTGGTCAAATTATTTTGGGTTCCCGATATTTTGGCAAAATTGCACTCGCTGTGAATTTGGTCTACCAGTCAATCCATTAGACATATTAATTTCTAACATATTTCTAGCCAAGAACTTGCTCAAAATGGTACGAAGGTAGAGAAGTACGCGCACTTCGGATATTTGTAATGCCGGGTACGGATATCCGGACGCAGTTGGAAGCCCCAGGCGATGGCGAGTTTTCCGATATATCGTCCTCAGTTATTAACGCTATCACTTACAGCGAGTTTATTCAGAATTCAGATGCAATGAAAGCTTTTATACATGGAATATAAAGCGGAAAAATTAAAACTCTACTTTCTATATGCGTTCTGGGAAAGCGCACTACATCCTAGATTTCTATTTAACATCGATATTATGCGTAAATAGTGTTTTAAAAAAAAATGCAAGATGATATTAATTTATGCAGCCGAATTCATACTGGAGGGATGGTAAGTGATTAATAATATGAACTATTAATTTGAATAAATAATATACTATCGCCACATACAGATTGCAATGATGACCTAGTCAAAAAATAAAACCACATGTAGGAAATAGCCCTAGAAAGCCATGTAAAAAACAAAGAGAGAAATTATTTCTGTTTACAGAAATTTGTTTACCCGAATAAAATAAATCGTGCTCTTAGTGTGCACCTGCACCATTGACCTCTAAAATACAAGTGCACTGGACTGGTTGACGACCTATATTACTACATGTCGGGGACCACGTTGCAACGTTGCAAATTTTCGGATCGCGTATTGCAAAGCAATGCGTCACGTGGTAAGTACGTTCACACTTGTGAGTGGAACTAAATTGAATATTAATTTGGAGATTTTATTAAATGGAATGTCGAAATTAAATTTAGGATAAGGAATCCTTATTGTAACATCACCTATACGTGGTTTCATTTTCTGAGCAGGTCATCATTACACCCTGTATAGCCAAATTCATACTGAAGACATGATAAGTGGTCAGGACTGAGGACCGAGGTTAAATGAACCTTTCTGTGAAAATTGGAAAAAGTATCAAGACTTCTTATACTAATTGATTCGAGGTTGTTCTTGAACAAGTACCTATAGAGGTACAAAGACATATTTTTCGTATTTCGCAAACAGGCTCATTGAACCTAGATCCTGGCCATTTACAGTCTTCAATATGAATTTGGCTATATAAGGTGACTCTAATTTATGCAGCCAAATTCTTACTGAAGACTCAGTGAGTGCTTAGTAACAAGGTTCGAAAACCCTTTTTGTGAAATTCATTAATTATTCTTTTTGTGTTCCTTACAAACACAAGCCCAGCCCCGAGTCAATTACTATGGGACGTATAGATTTTATTTAGCGAAATCAGCAAAGAGTGTTATCGATCCGTGTTACTGATCACTTATCAAGCCTGCAGTATGAGTTTAACTGCATAAATTAAAGTCACCTTATATGAACGAAAATCACCTTATATTGACTCGAGACTGTATTTGTGTTAACAGGGGAGACGAATTTTTTCGTCATGCAGTACCTATTAATTTATCTGTGTATATTAATCGCACCATATATTATACATATTTCTTGTCCTTACCTTGAAGTAAGTCATTTAATAAATTTGTATAAGCTTTTCAATATGTTGTCATATTGTGGGTATTTACCAATATATTTGGTTGATATTCTACAAGTATTGGGTTCCGGAAGGTGTCCTGCAAGATATGTAGCACCTTAGCATAATTTATAATATATGTAGTTAAAAACCAATATTTTAAGGGTCCGCCCAACTTCAAATGAGCATATCACATTGTGTAACTTGGTTAAGCGGTATAGTAAAAATAATAATAAAAAGTAGACTATATGGCTGATAGGCTGATATTAGAAAAAACGCGAAATTTTTAAGTTTGCTTGATAGAAAAAAATTACGAAGTTACCTCTCAATTTCATGTTTTTTGAGTGTTATAGGACATTCCTTAAATCATAAAGCCTTGAAATTTATATTAAAAATAAGTTAACAAATGACATCGTCGGCTTGTCTTAGAATATTTAAAAAATTGCTTCTACAAACAGAGTTATTAAATAAAAACGCAGATTTTTGTGGGCGCGTGTTTCTTTTTGGTCGTAACAGCCACGGCGGAGAGCTCGCTATTTTAAACTGAAACGTCGTAGAGTTCAGTTATGATTGATGCAAAATGAGGTGCTCAATCTGGCCTTATATGCAGCCTTAATTTGATTGAAATGATAATTTGAGCGTGCAGCCAATGGTTGTATCGATTTATAGCGGAAGTGGTTGAGGGAGGGATTGAAAAAAGGCTGGTGCTTGCATCTACTAATCAAACCTGACCACGGCGGAAGCTGTCCTTGGAAAGCCATTTAGCTTAATTTACCTAACAATATTGTCAAATCGTGGATATTTAACATTAAAAAAATCTGTGGTTCAGTAAAATAAGTGGTTTTATTCACGCAAAAAAGGTTAGGTACCTACAACCAAATTTAGATTTCAGTTTACATAAAAGTTGAGCTAAAATAATGACTACCGAACTTTTAGATTTAAAATATAAACTAGTTGTGTTATATTTATTGAGGTGCATTACTTTAAGTTTAGCTCGCATGACAGTTAGAGCGATTAAAAAGTTTTGCGAACTATCGGAACTATTTGATTAGTAACTACTGAATATTTAGTGAAGTGAACAACTGCTCGGTTGTAGACTGCTTGAGAGTTTAGCGAACTATTTGATTTTTGATTTCTGAATATTCAGTGAAGTAACTAACCTATTCGGTTGTAGACTGCTTAAAGATGTGAAACCCGTTAGAATCATTTTTAAAGGAGCAGTTAAAATCTTTTTTTTGTTGAAAACCATTCTTTACAGTTTTAAAATTACAACATAAAACGATAGTAGTACTATATAAAATAAACAACTAAACTATCTTAATAGAAACAGTAAATATTACACAAAACATACAAATAAATATATTTAAATGTAATAAAATACCCTTCTACGGATTACTTTATCTTATTTCAAATTTACACAACTTTGCTAGACTTTCCAAACGGTTTGGTAGGTCTGTAGCTAAAGTTTAGTTTTTTTTAGATTAGGTTTGGCAAAATATACAAAAGCATGTTAGTAATCATTAACACAACTTTAGCTAGACTTTCAAATGATTTTGAACCTCTGTATCTAAAGTTTAGTTATGATAAATTAGGTGAGTGAGGCAATCACATGTTTACAAAATGGAGTTAGTAATCAATTAAACAACCTAAGCTAGACATGCAAACTGTTTTGTTACTCTTTAGTCGAAGCTTGTATATGTAGAATTCAGAGGTATGGGCGGGTGTGGTGTCAGGATGCCGATGGTTAGAGTCATAGAGCTGATGACAGGTTCAGGTATAGATGTCAGGATGCCATCATCATAGTAACATGCCACGTGGTCGTTGATACGTCGATTTCGTAAATAATAGCACAGCCAGATGGTTCACAATATCCGTATTGATAATCTAATGTTGCACACTTTTAACACAACGCGATATGATAAAATTACAGTAAGAACACAATCAAAAACTAAAGCCTCATAGTGGGAGCCGACAAGTTTCTTTGCACTTTGCACAGTTACAGTCAGTGACGGGAGAGCGTATGGTCTATAACTTCACAATTAAGCATCTAGGCAAGGCAAGGGTGATATTTTCGTATTCAGTGATAAAGATATTACAGTGCATAGGGATCAAATGCATTTTCAAAAATTTTCACCTGTTATATGTATGTGCCACCTTGAAGGTGCTATGAATGTGGGTCGAAGTAACAGGTAACATGACTTGCTGAGGCTGCAGCATCAGCATCCAAGCTGGGGCCGAATTATCAGAAACCTACAGCTCACGTTCTCACAGAACGTGACGCTTAGAACGCCTAGAACAAACATACTCCTTGTAGAATTATCTGCTTATCGTTGACATGCAGCGTTCACCTGTGCATCTCGTAGGCCATGCACCGCTTGCCACTTTTGCACAATGTAAGCATGACGATGGACTGCAGCGCAGCATTCATAGCGGGCACTCACAAGACCCACTAATGCTAGAATCAAAGTTAATTTTCCAACAGGACTACTAAAGTGTGATGATACCTATAACTGCAGCCAGCAACCGGGACATGGGATGACGTGGTCGCAGAATTGTTTTTTACACAAGTTCAATTTCCCAAGTCGCTTGCTTATCTCAAAGTCGTCCAGTAACCAGACCGCTACTTTGTTGGGTAAAACCCAATAAATTCTGTTTATACTTTATGTGTAATCAGTACATTCGGTCAAGCGTCGCATACTAGTTGTTTTAACCTACTAGAACTGCATCCGATCTGCATCGTTGTCGTTGTTAAGACATATGCTCTTATCACGCACACAATGCCGTATGTACTTGGAAGGTACAAACTTTTGAACTGGTTTTCACGATGAGTCTCCAGCATTCCTATTATGGACTGCCTAGGTAAGACAATGCGTCTGGTACAGCAATTAAACATTGTTTACGATGTACCAAATTGATAGCGTAAACTCCCGACCTTCAGGTATGGTAGCGCAGGATCATTTATTTCCATCTATTTATAGAAAGTCTGGCTGAAGTGAGCGGTTACATCAGCGTCGCCGCGGATAACCCGCGGGTTAGGTCACGGGAATTCCGAATTGCTTTGTTACCCCTATATCGTTGCATTTTATCCTGTTTCACAATCTACTGGCTCGGTATAAATTGATTTGCGCCCAGTCGATAGCTACACACACTGAACGGCGCACGTTCACGGAGGAATATTATTTAGACGGAAAAGCCCCGTGACATCAAGAACTCAACATGACGTCCCAAGAAGATCAAGAGTATCAAGACAGAGCACTTACTTTTCCGGTGGACACCTTCACGTTCCGCGGGCCTGCTATACCCGGCAAGGCCCCTTTCAGCGTTGGCGAATTCATGCAGTTTCACCAAGCATATACACAGTTTGCTCGGTCAATCCAAAACCTGGACTTGACTTTTCTTAATGGAAAGGCATGCACCGTCCGCTACAGCTTTGATGCAACGAGGCTGGAAGAGGATCGCCTGCTGATAAATTGGGACTGGCTCGTGGCCCTATTTTGGAAGCCGCCGCCAGGTAAAAGAGATTTTGTGAGGCTGCCTAAGATAGTGAAGTTCGTCGAGAAAAAGCTTCGTTTTCAGAAGTGCAAGGCGGTTGCCGGCGACACCTGCACCTGTGACAAAAATCCACATAAAGTGGTATCTCCTGGAAGCGAGTGCACGAACGAACTCCACTGGCATCATTTCTGTACCGCGCACGTCTCTGCGTGGTTGACCAATTATATGGTGCCGGCGATTCTTCTTAAAGAATCTAAAGAGATGTTTCAAGCGATGATTGCAAAAGTGCATCGAGACGATCCAGCCATCTTGGAATTTTATTCCACGGGTGAAAGTACGGACACACAATTGTTGCTTGACTCGGCTCGCAGTATTGGTGGTTCCGGCTCTGGTGCAGCCGCATCTCAATAGTGTTAATAGTGTGAATAGTGTGCATTAGTCTAAAGTAGCAGTAGTAGTAGTAGTAGTAAATAGATTGAAATATATAGTTGTGTTCAATATGTCTACTTTTATTTTTTTTATTCCTATTAGTAGTGTAGGATGATGGAGAGTTGTGCAGGTAAGGTATTGAGACCGTTCCCTGTTACGTTGCTCCAAGTTCGTAGTTTCCTTCATGACACAACTGTGTTAGTTACAATCAAGTCAAGCTTGGACGGCACTAGAGGTAACGGCTAGGTAACGTGCTACTAGCAGCCGCATAGCACGTCACACCACTATCACTTACAGTTGTGAGTTGCAAGGCGTGATGATAAGAGTTACGTGCACATGGGATGCAAAGCTCCGCTATCACAAACAATGCTTATCATATGTCTTGAGCAAGGCCTGAATGTGCATTCGCTTACTGAGTACGTGTACCTGCGACGTTTAGCCGCGGAGCAGACCATACAGGAATGTGAGACGTCTAAATAACGTTTTTCTTAAGTTGGTTCATGATTAGTATCTACGCATAAGCCGCAAACAGTGTAATGTGTAGACATACACGTAGACGTAGATTTCCCAATAATACGCCGCAAGACGTGGCGCACTTTAGTTTAAATATAGAACAAACCATGTGTCACTCTTCAGAATATAGGTAATATGTTACGAGTGCGAGATCGTTATCAAAACATTGTTGTTGGGTGCCTTGAGACAGTTAGTCGGGCTCAGCGTCTTACGATAACCTAGGATCAGTTGGCACTGGCTACGAATTCTTGAGGAAAACCCAACGCTAAATATACTTTATGATAAGTATTCATCTTTAATATAAATAGCAGATCTTCAGTCACAAATCACTTTCGGTTACTTAACGTTACGAACGTGCCCACCTCTTTGCCGTCTTTGTTGAGCTAAGAAAAGATAAACGTATAAGAATGTCCGCACCGGCAGAAGCAAGCTGTTTCACACAATTGTTGATAGAGTTAAACGTGAAGACTTTCGAAGCGACATTCTACAATTGAAAAAAGCTGAGCATCGAGTACCTTTTCCATTCCGAAATTATGGGAGAAGAATGTCTGCAAGTAGGCCTCAACAGCTTGAAACCACTGTTCGGAGGTATCACACCTCCCGGTATACCCCAGTTCACCTGTATCTCGAAACTCTCCAATTTCCTCCAGCTTATAAACATGGATGACTGTTCACACGGTGACTACGCTTCTTGCGCGTGTCGGGACAAGATG
The DNA here is from genome assembly GCA_910592155.1 of Ypsolopha scabrella. Taxonomy (NCBI): domain Eukaryota; kingdom Metazoa; phylum Arthropoda; class Insecta; order Lepidoptera; family Ypsolophidae; genus Ypsolopha; species Ypsolopha scabrella. Next base: position 5,772,290 of record OU342968.1, on the reverse strand, counting down.
GAACCAGGTCAAGAGTATTCCGACTACCGTTGTCAAGATAATCACTGGCATCACTACTGCACGGGACACGTCCATCAGTGGTTGAATTTCTACCTGGAACGTGCGATTCTCTTGAAAGAATCTCGGAAGCACTACGAGTACCGCGTGAGCGAAGTGCACGGACCAGTAACAGGCTTTTATTATTCAATCGGCGAGATGGCAACTGCGGAATATTGGCTAAAGTGGGCTTGGACGAGTACTATGTGGCAGCGTGTATGATAAAACCTGATGAGTTAGCGTAGACGACTACTGTGACATAAGCATGTGTTTAATACACCTTACTTATATTTAAGATTTATCATTTTATAGCTTACAGGATTTGTTAGACTTTATCACAGATACCTTACCTAGCAACTATGTAACGTGCACCGTACCTACCTATCGCTGCATAGCATGTCACTGTGCACCTACAATCCTCTTACAAAGTGTAGTGACTAGTCTTGACATTTATGAGGAGGTACACGCAAGCTTGGCATTCGTTGCTAAGCTGACATGCACTTTGAAATGAAATAATCATGTATTAGGAACGAGTTTTTTATTTTTAACAATAAATACTATTATAACTTATCACATATACGGTTAGGATGTATTACTTCGGCCTGTTGTGTGTCCCGCGCCACGATGCCTGCTGGCGTAAAGCTTCTGCATACCGCAAGAGGTGCTCCTCAAGTTTCCGCTGCTCTTCCCGGTTACGCTTTCTTTCTTCACGCTCCTGCTCTTGTCTTTTCCACTCTGCTTTTTGGTCCTCCCAACGTTCCTCGGCGGCCCGACGAGCGGCTTCTCCAGATCTTCCATCATGATTGTTTCCCCACATGGTGATTATATGTCGAGGGTCAATAGTATGCTGATTGACTATATAACTCCTGGCGATTGTGTCGAGGATATGTGTCCGACTGATTGGTTGTATAGGGCTTTCCTTCAATTTATACTAATTCGAAACCTACCTAATAAGGACTGGTTGGAATTCCATAATCATCGGGAATTTATTTGTGGTTTGATTATCTCGCTGAAATAAGGATAATTAAAACGTACTAACCGCATGGTGTAACGTAGTAACGAAAAATTAATTATTTATAACTGAAAAAGGAAAAATGACGTCCATAATTCATACAGTTTTATATTTTAATAAGCGAGTGATGTCATAGACTGCGTTTACTTTCCCGTTAGGTTGTGCAATCATGCTCCAGTTGCGCAATATGGAAAAAAATATATAGGTAATATTCAGAAGCTGCTCGTGACATGCTGAGCATGCATGGAGTCTTGCTACGTGACCTGCAGTCTTACTTGACCGTGTGATGTTCTCTGGAGGTTTGGTTACGCCAAGCTATTCCACTAAAGCGTTGCAGCGTGCACTCATGTCCTCAGAAAAGTTTACGAAGCAAGCTCGAGAGACTTGAGTTTATATTGAAACATTCATCCACACCATCGTTAGGTAATGAACACTTGAATACCTCCATAAGCGTACTTGTGGTTTACCGTACGCATGACGTCAAACCTTATCGGACAATGGTATATTGTTTTATTTTCCCGAACTATGAATAATTTTATAAATTCAAATGACCGGATAATATCAATTAATTAAGCCCGATAACCTATTTAATTGAAGCAAGAGAAACTTAAATAAGTATCGTTTAACTTCAGCGATAATGGCGTTATCGCCGTCACGGTTGGTTGCTCTAATGTTATAGCAATATGCTTGATATGGATATTGCTCCTTACAACCAGGGTGAAACTTACAGGTTGACAGTAAAGAGTTTTTACGCTTGCATTCGCAGGGACCTAAGGTTATAGGTGCTTGAATCGAGGACTCATGGTCTCATAGCAAAACCTAGAACTGCTCCAACAGTCATACTTCTCCCGAGTCTACTATGCATTAAAGTCGTGTCTACACTGCATACAATAGTATCACCCTCCCCTTCCCCTCGTACACCGTTTTTGATTTTCACCCCGCACGCTCTTGTGTCCCCTACTGTACTTCGACCACGCACCAAAAAAAGTCTCGGAAATAAGTCACTAGCTAATTCCATTTCAAAAAATCGGATGTCTTATCCCGTCGGTCGTTCGTGTAACTCTGCCAAGAACCATGTACAAGCGCGGCAAAACTTTTGATTTAGTGTGACATATCAATTTTTCGTAGGAGTGTGCGTGAATGAGTAAATGTGTACTGTGCGTGTTTACCTCCCCTCCCGTGGAAAACGGCAGAATAATTTCAGTACTAAGAGTCACGCTTTGCCAGGTCCCGTGTTAAATAGTCTAAGGTTTCCACCAATCAAAACGAATAAGTTACAGTTAGCAACTTAACATAACAAATCTTTCAAACTCAATCAGTTAAGCCAACTGTACAGAACAAAATAAGATATCACCACAGAAAAACTTGAAAAATTCCATAGACATAGTATTGGCGTATAGCGCCATCTGTTGGCAACGTTAACAAAGTGTAAGTTAAAGAAAGAATAACATTTTAGTTCGTAAATTCATTCGATACCACATTCGATTCGAAATTCGTTCCAAAATAATCGTTGTTCTCTGATGGCTCCACATCTCGATTCGACATTTACGAGTATATAATATTTTTATTCCTATATTTCTCTATTTTATGCAGGTGTATAACTTTATTACATTTTAGTAGCCCAACCTAAATATTTTTTGTATGTATTTCCCTTATTATTATATATATTTTTTTTTATTCTAAAGATTTATATTGTAATGATTAACTTTGACTTGTAGAAAGTATACTTTATATATCTATTTTACAAAATAAATATTTTGATTTGATTTTGATTGGATTTGATTTGATTTATTAATTTGCTACGACGATCTATAACTCGTTGCTTGTAGGTAAAAACGATGCATCCAAACCCAGTCATAGAACATAGAACAAATTTAGTGCTAATAATGTACATTACATTTGATAATAATGTACATACAAACATAGCTTCACCCCTTTAGGAGCCCATACATATGAATTAAATACTCTCTGCCTACCTCTCTGGTAGGCAGGAAGACTATAGATATGTATACATGTAGACTTAAATTTTAAATTAAATTAAACATAGCTTAAGAGATTCCTTAGCACACGAAAGACAATTTGATCTAACTGGAATTACGAAATTGTGAAATTCTCGGAATAGGACGCAGTGGTGCGCGAAATTAAATTGACATTGACAGTGTACTCGTAATTTGTGCTGCAGCAGATATCCACTTTTGAGAATGCAGTTCCTATTGTGTTTGCCTTAAGGACTTTAATTGGTCAACAAATCTAAAATAATAGAATACAATTATACAAATATACACCGGATGTAAATATTTATTGTCAATAAATTGTAAATTGTTTAGTATTTTAAAATTATACCAAAATATTTTCACATTTCCTTACCATTTTAGGGTTCCGTACCAAAAGGTGCCAAGCGGGACCCTTTTACTTAGCCTCCGCCGTCTCCCTGTCTGTCCGTCTGTCACATGGGTCTACAAGTTAAATCGTAATAAGTAGAAAGTAAAAAAAAATTCATAGTATACGTGTTAGTATAGCCTCTATTACAAAAAATAATAAAATAAAAAATATATATATTAAGGGGTAACATAATAGGAGAAATACAAGAAACCAAGAAACCTCGTTATTAGTTTTGGATCTTACTTAAAAACGGTAATACATACAAGGTGACTTTAATTTGTGCAGCCAAATTCATACTGGAGGCTTGGTAAGTGATCAGTAATACGGATCGATAACACTTTTTGCGAATTTCGCAAAATAAAATTTTGACGTCACTTAGTAATTGACTCGGGGCTGGGCTTGCATTTGTAAGGAACATGAAAATAATAATTTACGAATTTCACAAAAAGGGTCCTCGAAACTTGTTACTGAGTACTTACCGAGTCTTCAGTAAGAATTTGGCTGCATAAATTAAAGTCACCTTATATATAATGCATCAATTTACTCAGATTGCAGGACATACATACTCTAAAGTAAAACAAAAAAATTGTGTTTTTTGCCTTTAGCATGAATATCATTGTTATTTACTATAATGTTTTCAGAATGCTGCGCCCGTATTGTATGGTGGTACGGAACCCTTTGTGAGTGAGACCGACTCGCACATGGCCAGTTTTTAGTTCCGTACATACCGTTTTAAAACAGAAACTTATTCCACGGGAAGTTATATGAACCAAGTTAACTTGACACTTACCTACGATCTTTTAAACTCTATGTATCCAACCAAAGGGCCTAATTAGGTTGGTCTTATTTCCAATTATATAGCCAAATTCATACTGGAGACTCGGTAAGTAGTCAGGACCAAGGTTCATTGCCCCAGTTTGCGGAATACGAAAAATATTTTTTGTGCCTCTACAATAAATAATTTAAGAACAGCCTCGACTCAATTCGTTTATAAAGTTTAAATTTTATTACGTTATAGATAGATAGTTTTCAGTTTTTGTCTTAAACGTGTACCTACTGTAAGACCTAGTTGTGAATGGAAGTTTACATTCTTAGAAAGTACTCTGTAGGGTTTCACGGTGAGCCAATTTTTGTAAAATTTATTACGTAAAGGCATTGACCTCTCATAAACAACAAGACACACATTCTCTAAGAAAAGTTCGTCAGAAAGTGTCCGAACCTGTAACGTGCATAGTAGCAAAAATCTTCAACCAAAATAAGACGATAAGATGCAATGTCAGTTGTACGAAATCGTCATTCGAACTTGTCACCCCATAGCGGTGACAAAATTCATCGCGGACACTTTTTGAGCGAGATTGTGGGTCTAGTTTTAACTTTTTTCACGATGAGTTGAAGCCTGATTTCTTATCAGCACTATGAGGCCGTAGACTTCTGTAGTTTCAACTTGATATCTCTAACGGAGTCCGATGAAAAGTGTCTTGACAGACAGGCATACAAACAGAGAAATGGACAACACAGTGATAAGGGTTCCGTTTTTTAATTTTGAGACACGTAACCCTAAAAAGAGGAATTTAATTTTTTTTTTGCCAAAATCAAAAATCCTTTTACATTTTTATGAGTGATTCCTTCGTATTTACGAACCGACGCTAGAACATCAACGTCAGACTTTCGATGATTCGTTTTTATTCATCTAATTTTCTTTGTGTCTGTACGGTGATTTGGATTTAATCTGTTATGCTGTGCAGATATATAATTAATAAATAAATAAACGTTAAACAATTTCTTAAGACGACGTGGGTAGTAAAACGGAGTTTTTGAGCAAGTAGTTCTCAAAATCTACAATAAATAAATCCTTCGTTCGCAATACATGTTATAAGAAAAGCCTTTTCCAAGGCAATGTAACAGCCCAAATTGCGATTGAGAAACATTGGTTTGATAGAAAAAAATTGCAAAGTGAAGGCTATTTTTTTCATTTCAAACAAGCAGTCTGTCGAAACTAATCCATCCATCCATCCATCAGCCTGTTTCGTCCACTGCTGTACATAGGCCTTTCCAGGATTTCACCACTCTTGGCGGTCCCCCTGGAAGAAATGCCCATACTCACACACGCTGGGCAGGCGGGTTGGTGATCGCGGTGCCGAAACCCTTGCACCAGTGACGCCGCTGCCCGTCACTAGTCTTTTTTAAGGCCTGGCAATTAGGGATGGATATACCGCCATCCATCGGTCCCAGGCAATGGTGGGCCGCCTGGTTTTGCCTGAGAGCTGTTCTTTTACTCTCCCCCGAATAACTTCGGGAGGATTTGCGAGTAAGATGGTGGTACCTCCACAGTCGAGCTCGGCATTAGCTCTACCACCTTACAATAAAGTATAAAGTCGAAACTAATAAAGTAATAATATCAATGATTACTGTTTAAAATATAAAAACCCATTATCTAAACGATAGTTCAGCGATGTTATAAAAAACGCACTCGTTTATATTTATATTAAATTTTATTCCTTGAAAAACAGCATTATCCGCACTCTTCTTGATTAAGCGCTCTGCTCAGACGCGCGCTTTTTCAGATATGCTTATCTCTTTCGTTGTGCGATCGACCTACTACGCCTTAAAAACGAACATCGAAAGTCTGACGTTGATTTTCTAGCGTCGGTTCGGAAATACGTAGGAAAGGGGAATGAAACACAAATAAAAAGTCGAAGAGGAAAGGCAAGAAATTATGAAGAACGGAATATTGACTTTGGAAACCAAAAAGAGTTTTTCCTTTGTCTTTCCAATTACAGTTACGTGTGTGTTGAAAGTTTTGTTTGATTAGTCAGTACATATGTTTTGCAAATAGTTGACTGATTGAATAAAGACTCAATAAAAGTGTTCTAACAAAAACTGGTCAAGTGTGAAAACTCATGCCCTGAAGGTTCCGTAATACCGTTTATAATACAAACTTACTGCACGAGCAGTTACAAATGACCTTAACTCACATGACAAGATCTATTAAACTATATGTATTCAAAGGTTCTACTTATATTGGAACACGATTTTTTTAATAAATAATAAATATCTGTAATTTTCAGATTATTTCATAGATATTTGCTAAAAGCCTTACATATAGGGTGAGTTAACTAACTATTATACACACTAACTTTCTTTTGCGTTAAATTTAAAGCCTGATTTTTTAGGGTTCCGTACTCAAAGGGTAGCCAACGGGACCCTATTACTAAGTTTCCGCTGTCCGTCTGTCACCAGGCTGTATTTCATGAACCGTGATAGTTAGACAGTTGAAATTTTCACAGATGATGTATTTCTGTTGCCGCTATAACAACAAATACTAAAAAACAGAATAAAATAAATATTAAAGGGAGCTCTCATACAACAGACATGATTTTTGGCTTTTTTTATAGATAATGGTACGGAACACTTCGTGCGCGAGTCCGACTCGCACTTGACCGGTTTTTTTTCATCATCACTATGACCGAACGGGGTCCGAGAAAAGGTTCTTGAGAGACGTACACACGCACAACAAAGTGATCGTTTAAGGGTACCGTTTTATCATTTTGGGGTACATAGCTCCAAAAATCTATTTGGTTGCACAGACCGCTAGTTTTAATTTAACTAAAATAACAAAACTTTTAGTTTGGATTTATCAATCATTTAAGTGACCTACAGGCATGCTGCGTTTGCCTATAATTGAGAATACACTCGTACACAAATATTACTCTATATTACACAAAGTAATCCCTCAAGTTGGTCTGAGAGATCTTCTACTTAATGGAATTGACAAATCAATTGAGCGTCTAACTAAAGATGACTACTGCATAATTATGATTGGCGAGACAGATTTTCAAACAACCAACAACTACTTTGAACTGATTTTTGTATTACGAGAAACTCTTCAAAAATTCGGAAACACGAATATCATACTATTTCTCCCGACATTCAAATGTACGGACTTCAGCGACATGTTCAACTGGAGAATAGAGTCCTTTAACAGCTTATTATGCTTAGACAATTCAACGCATCAATACGCCTACATACTGGATTCAAACCTGAACCTAACATACGATTTTGACATGTTCGACAAACGGAATGGCAAAATTAATAATAATGGAATTTATAAAATACTCCAGGACCTTAGGAAATTGATAAATGACATAGAATTGACAACTGAAAAGCAAAACTGCAATACCCCGAATATTAGAGAGAATAACACCGAGCAGTTTTTTCGTGACAAATAGTATATATGTTCTACATCAAAACATAGCTGGATTAATAAGCAAAGAAGACATGTTAACATTGCATTTTGAACAACTCCACGCTAAAAGTTTAACGATTGATGTCATCTGCATCACAGAACACAACATGCAAACCGGTAGAGAAGAATACCTTGCCGTACCAGACTACCAGCTAGCGTCACACTACTCTAGAGATAACAGAAATAAGGGTGGTTCTTGTATATTAGTAAAAGAAGGCGTACAGTTTAAGAACCTGCCAGATATTTCAAAATTATCTGTGCAGAATGTGGTTGAATGTTGTGCCATAGAACTAACTAATTACCAAGCTATTGTAGCATGTATATACAGAATTCCCAAGAAAAAACAAAAAGCTAAATACCTAGAAATATTTTACGAGAAAATGACAGCTATCCTTAATAAACTATGCGTTCTTAAAAATAGGCGGGTAATTATTTGTGGAGATTTTAACATAAATATTTTAGAGCAAAATAGTAAGACGAGGGAATTTAGGGATTTTTTGCTAGGATTTAATCTAACATTAGAGCTATCTGAACCTACCAGACCTGAGAGTGGTACGTGCCTGGATAATTTTGCTCATAACATAAAACGCGGATGTAAATGTGAGATCCTTGATTACGGCCTCTCTGACCATACTGCGCAACTATTAAAGTGTCCCGTTAAGAAAACGTGCAAATTGGATTTTTGGACAACTCGAAAAAGAGATTATAGCAAGGAAAACATGGAAAAATTTAGGGAACATCTAAAAAATTTATCTTTCTCAGAAACGTACGAGACAAATGAACCAAATGAATGTTATGATATGTTTTTAGAGACTTTCCTGCTCGTTTATAACTTGTGCTTTCCTTACGTAGACGTAAAAATAAAAATAACAAAAAAGTTAAAATGGATATCGAAAGGCATCAAACTGTGCAGCAAACGAAAAAGACAACTCCTGTGGCAATGGAGATCCAATCCATCGACATGTAATAAAAAAACATTTACAAGTTATTCCAAGACACTCAAGCGAATTATAAAATTAACCCAAAAAGCACAAAACAATCACAAGATCAAACAATCTACCAATAAATCAAAAACTGCTTGGAATATAATTAATAATTCTAAGACAACACTTCCCAATGAACCAATTAGAAAACTACAAGTGGATGACTACGAAATAACAGACCCTCTAAAGATTGCGGAAGCCTTTAATAATTTTTTTATTGACCAAATAAAACCGATAAATGAAGACCTTCCGTCTTCCGAAACAAATATAAACTATCAAAGTCAATCGATGTTTATGAACCCTGCAACTCCAGTCAGCATATGGAAAATAATTGGTTCACTGAAAAACAAAAATAGTGTCGGTTATGATGGTGTACATACTAAGGTACTAAAATACGTCAGTGATATTATATCTCACCCACTTAGCCACATACTTAATGTTTGTATTGAATCTGGTGTATTTCCAGAAAGTCTCAAGCCAGTAATCATTAAGCCGCTTTTTAAGAAGGAGAATAGAGAGTTGATGAAATTTTATCGACCAGTCGCTTTAGTATCTGTATTCTCTAAGGTTTTTGAAAAGTACATATACCACTCTATTGTATCTTACTTAGAAAAATTTGATATACTCACCGAGGAACAGAAAGGCTTTCGTAAGGGCAAATCAATAAATATGGCAGTCTACGAATTCCTCAAATACGCAACAAGCAGTGTAAATAAAAGTCAACCCATAGTAGCACTTTACATGGATATGACAAAGGCTTTTGACTACGTAGATCATACGTTACTAATAAAAAAATTATATGCATATGGCATAAGGGGAAACCTACTAGATTTAATACAATCTTATTTAAACAATAGAACGCAATCGACTGAAATTTCGCAGATTTGTGTGAAAAGTAAGCGCGAAACAAAATATCAATCAAATGCAAGACTTGTTAAATATGGCGTTCCTCAAGGAAGTGTTTTAGGACCGCTGCTTTTTATTATTTACATAAATGATCTCCCGGAAAATGTTTCACACCCTATGACATTATTCGCTGATGATAGCACTTTAATTATAGAATGCAATGAATTTGATGACAATGAAACCAAAATTAATGACGCTTTAAAAGAAATAATAATTTGGATGAATAGGACTAATTTAACCGTTAATTTAGATAAAACTTACATGATGAATTTTTATCAAAATATTTCAAAACTAGGCAATTTAAACATTGAATATAATGGCCAAAAAATTTACGATATCCAGTATACAAAATTTCTAGGCCTAACTATAGACAGAAAATTAGATTGGAAACAACAAATAAAAACTGTGAGAGACAAACTCTGCAAATATGCCTTTCTATTATCAAAACTAGCAAAAATCCTAAGCGAGGCAAACTCTCTAACAGCATACCACGGTTTTGTTACGTCGACTTTGCGATATGGGATTATTTTTTGGGGAAATTCAACACACAAAGAAATTGTTTTTAAGGCTCAAAAACGGTGTGTTAGGGCAATGTGTAAACTTAAAACAAGAGATAGCTGCCAACCGTATTTCAAAAAGCTAAAATTGCTAACATTACCATCACTTTATATTTTCGAGATTGCTATTTTCGTAAAATTGAATCCGGAATACTTTGTTAAAGTCTCCACTACGCACAATAAAAGTGTACGCATGCAACATCGCCATAGACTATGTTTACAAAAATCCATTACTGCATTAATGAATAAGAGTGTTTTTTGTATGGCCCCATTAATATATAACAAGGTACCAAACGATATTAAAGACATGCATGTAAATTTGTTTAAAACTAAATTATTTACGCTACTTGTTGACAAATGTTATTATAGCGTCATTGACTTTTTAAACGATAAAACAATTTAATTTATTCATAATATTGACATCCAATTCCAATAATTTTGACATAGGTATTGTATGTAATTCTCCAAGACTTTGTTTCATTTCTTTTGATAATATTTAATTATAATTGGGTGTCTGCTAATTAATATTCATATGCCCATATGGGTAGAACATGGAGTGTACTGTTAACTAATTTTAAGACCTATTATATTGTTTGACACATGTTCATGAATAAACGCTACTTACTTACTTACTTACTTACTTACATGTTGTGTTTGTTTTATATAACTTATATACTTTTGTTAGTGTCATTTCTGCTGGTAGACCAATATAAAACAAATAAATAAATTATTAGAAAAACACTTCATACAAATCGACTCCCATTTTCAAACAAACACCCTCAATAAAGTTAATCTAAGGTGGGTAAACCAGCGGTAAGAGTTTTGTATTCTATGAAATACCAACACAAAAGGCTTTTCTATTTCAGTTCTATTCCTAAAATCTATTCAGTCGAATCCCTAGACGTGATAAAATGCTTTCAACTGTTTGCGAATAGATCTGCTTTCCCCTGACGGCTTACAAGGCTTTAACATTACTGCATAAAGGTGCTAGTTTCCTAGTACTGGCACTCAACAGTTTTTTAACAGTGGGCTTATGGCCTCTTCCACACCAGATAGAAAGAAAGCGTCAATAAAACCTGCAATGAAGCGCCCTCGCCCAGAAGATACCTGCTTAATCCCTAAATGCAGGACTTTTTCTAAAATATAAGAAAGAAAATCGTGAAGAGACGCAGAAATATTTTTTTTCTTTATTTAAGGGTAAAATCAAATGAAATATAAAAACATGATTTTCTTCAAACTTATGTATAAAAAATATACATAATTATTTCTTTCATTTTTGTTTCCTTGATCAGAATAGACCTTTGACACTTGTTAATAAAAAAAAAGTTTTATTTTAACGTTATTTTTTGCAATTTCCTTTTTCATATTTGGGCATTTTTTTCCATATACTACACAAACGCACATAATAGAAGTTTATTCAATTCAATTCATTTATTCAAAAATTAAAGTAATATAACAGATTCACAGATGCACTTACTATCATTAATATTTATGAAACTGGTACATAAAAAGGTTATTAAAAACACGAGTGTCAGTTTAAAAAACGAGGCATGGGGGAGATTTTTAAATGTACACGAGTGTTTTAATGCCTAATTATGTAAACAGGTAGTTTTATACACTACTTTATCTAAACTCATGCCTCCTAACCTGTTTTCATAATTTTGTAAATTTGTCGCTAGCCATTTTTTATTTTTCTTGTAAAATCTTGTTATAAGTGTTCGTAAATTCCGTGGTTATTTTCAGAATGTCAGGTGGGGTCAAATTACCATCACCATCACTGCTGTCAGTAATTTTAGGACAATATTTAATATTCATATATTTATTTTTATATTATATTAAACTTAAATAACAATTTATCTATAAATAAAACTAACTACCAAAATAAATATATCTAAAACAGAAAACCTATCTTAAATAAAACAGAATAGGTACTTAAACTAAGTAAAAAATTTAAGCCAGATCGCTGCCGTCACCCGGCAGGGTACCCAACAGGGTTTATCTTTGGCCGAAATAGGATCCAGCCCTTGGATCCCACGAAGCATCGACCAGGCGCGACGATATCTCCTTGTAGAGGCGTCACACTACTGGGCCCCCTCGGCCCAAAGGTTTCCACAGCGAAGGGAACAAAGTGGTAACTTTGTCCCAACGCTGTGTACTTTCGCCTTTTCGTGCTTTCCGCTTTTATAGCCGCCGCGCCAGCTTTGGCAACGGTCGCTGGTAAGTGAGATGGTGCCATTGTATCGGCGGCACATGTGGCGTCCCTTACCAGCGGTCGCCCATTTTTCCACGGAACGAGCGTCACTGGCGCTGGCAAGGGCCCGCCGAATGACGTCGTTCAGTGTGGCATGGCGTGATAGCCGGCCAGCGCTGCGTTGGCACGATAGTCCGTGGTGGCCAAACTGGTCGATACTTTCGCCGCAGCGGCAGCGATGTGGCTCGTTTGTCTTGCATCCCAGTCTCAGGGCAACAGCCAGAGTAAAAGCGGATCTGTCCAGGAGTGTCCCAATACTAAGCGAAGGAAGTGCGTTCAAACAATACCCCAATTCTGGCTCACTTGTTACCAAGAGACCGGCTCGCTCCGCAGGGTTATTGGCAGTTTCTAGAAGGCTCTTTTGAACGCTTGTCCCATAGCGGAGAGAGAATAAGCAAAGCGGCTTATCCCATAGCTTCTTCGATGCCAGATTAAACGGAGTATATAACTTATCGCACTCGTTCTGCGCAGTCTTATCAATATTTAATGAAAAGTGACTGGGCCAAAAACTTCATTTTTATTTGAAAGAAATTTATATATGATTATGTTTTATTTAGAAATTCATCGCTTTGGAATACTCTAAATGGAAAATGGTGGAAAAATTCAACGGTCTAGGTAAGTAACTCGGTGGCGCAATTGGTAGCGCGCTTGTCTTGATAACAATCCTGAGGGGCAATTCCGGAATAGAAGTGAGATTTCTAAAATTCGATCACAAAATGTATAGAGTTCGACAGTTAAAATGAGTTTTTACGATCAAGAAGGCTAATTCGACAGACTGAGAATTTTTTCAAATTCTTGTCTTTACATTTATTTCTATTTTATCTTTTCTAGTTTGTAATGCACTCTAATAATGAAATTGATATAGTTCTGAAGCTCAAAGAAACATGCCTGTTGAAAATTAAATGATTCTTTGAGAAACATGTTCAGAAACATGTCTCATTTGTTACCAGTCCATTTACGGTATATGTGGAATGATTCCCACGTAGCACATTGTACAAGATAATATTTTGGCTTCCGATACCCGAGCACAAAATAAGGTCGCGCCCGCGATCACGTAGCATCTTCGATTTAGTTGTAGTCTGATCGCTAAAGGGAAGAAAGCTATTATTTATCGCCCGCACGTGGCTACAGGAAGACAATATTGCAGTGACAATAATGTGGCAAAGTATCCTGGAACTGGTATAACGTATACCATCCGTGTCGCGACACATGGTTGTTCAATTTTGTTGAACAATACGAATGCTATTCGTATTATTTGGTAGACAATAAAACTGTTATTTTAAAAATGAGATTTCTTCGTTATATACACGGTGATAAGTAAATCAGTGAAGTGTAATAGCTTTTTGCCTTTAAAAATTTCCTGTATTACAAGGCGTAAACGCCTGGTATGCAACTGATATGGGGTAAGTGTGAAAACGCGACAGCCTATTACCCACAGACAGACATATATTACCACAGTTTCAACCAAAATCGATACAGCAACGAAAGCTCTCGGACAAAGCAATTGTGCGAGGCCTGCGGGGCTGACGAGATAGGTAAGCCACTGATCTACATGAAATTTTTGCACATCCGAACAACCGCTCCGTCCGAACGCCGTCGATTTTAAGCAGTGCTATTACGCTGTAGGGCTAAAAATAACTTTAAAGATTTGGTGAACGTATCAAATTGTCATTCAAGTATACGCTTGAAATTGAAGTGATACCTGGGCTCTTAGTTTAAGGCTTTGTAATACCAAAAAAAGGCAAAAGGTTTTTGAAAATATGAAAATTTTGCATGCATATACGAATATATCACACTTGCTTACAAATAGTTTGCTGTTTTATATGTTCATTTTTATATTAGTTTTAATCTTCTTTTTTTGTTTAAATACTACAAATTATTGTTTTCCTTTTCTGATTTTAAGTTCAAGCACTGGGCGCCTTGTGACGAAAATAACTTAAGTGTATCCCGTAAAACGGAGGATTTCATTTTGTAAACCGATATTATTCTTATCTACGTATATTGTTGTGGAAATTTGGTGTTAGTTTTTTCAAATATGGGAATAGGTGTAAATGTTTTTCTCAAAAATACGTTGTAATATTACCATTACATACTGTAAAGACCTACCAGAAAATACTTCATCCTGGCGAGCCATTCAGTGTCCAGGAAATCTGAATAGCTGTTCAGGAAATTCGTATGAAAATCCATTACATACCATATGTTCACAAAGTATATTTCATATGTTTTCTTTTTAAAACTATCCGTGTCTATGTTTTTAAGAGACTAAGGAGTTTAGCGATCATAGGGTTTTAAGCAGCCAATTTACAAATAAAAATAAAATTAATTACAATTTCATGTTTATAATGTAGAAATGTTTGCTATATTTTATAACTGCAATAACAATAACAATAACAAAAATATATAATTTTTATTGATTTTATAGGTATATTCAAAACCATTGAATATTTAAAATTTAACCTCAATAAGCGTTTTTGTCGTATTTTTTTTTTCTTAGTTTTTAGCGTTCCCCTAGATGGCGTTGTCCATGAAGAAGGCTGCATGGCGGTAAATACCTTTGCCCAGCTGGCAACAATAAAACAAAGTTACGTGAAAGCGGGAATTTATGTTGCTTTATATTTTAGTTAAGTGTTTTGTGCAAATAAATTACAAAATGAGTCCATCAACAGACCTTGGTCACTGGTGGCGCCATCTATAATTCTAGCCGCTTTATTATTTTTATGTTTTATCGCATGGTCTCCATTTTATTTCCTAAACCTAAGGCAATTGTTGCACTGTTTTACCGACGAGTGCTGCCACCTGATTGGCCGCGGACGTTCAGGCTTCGGAACGGACCCGAGACACGTCACTTTACTTCTGGACGCTAATTCAGAAAGAAGCATTGTAGAACCACCGCACCGTTTATGGACTCCCGCTTATAGTTGAGCCCTTCGGTTATCAAGAAGAATTCGCGAGTGTCGTTCTGGTGTCGATCCTCATATCATTTAGGTGTGTGAAGCCTCCCGGAGGTGGATAAAGGGACAATAAGGACTCGCAGTGATCGCTGTTACGAGACAAAGGCTAACGCGTGGCAGACTTCAGCATCTTCCAACGTCTAAGGTCAGTGCACGATTGCTTCCCTTGTTGTATTATATTTATTTATCTGTTGAGACCCTACATGTTGGCGACGGAGACCAGAGGAATAAGAGCTAATACCGACTAGACAAGCCTTGAAGATAATTTGTGTTTTTTACCTAGAATATAAGGAATTATTGTAAATTAAACTATTAGATTACCACGCCGCCGCGCCGGTGCCTGCAATAAGAAGAAAAATAAAGAACCTATCTGCAGAACCAACAAGGAGTTTAAATACAGTCCACTACAGTCTTTGGTCCTTCGAGCCGGATCGCTGAAGGAAGAACATTATACAGTCTTTGGACCTTCGGAAGCCGGATCGCTGAAGGGAGAACATTCTACCGGTCGAGAATTAAGATTTCGAGAACAATGCCGGTCACCCGTTCCACAACGTCGAGGGAGAGAAACGTGGAGGCTGCCTCAGTGTCGACCCCGAACCCGTCGACGCTTCCACCGAACACGGCAACCGCCACCACCACCGACGCCGTGCCATCGGGCTTATTACACATCGACAATCCCGCATTGCTTTCGTACATCGAGATACCAACAACCTCGGCTGGGACCACACATGGCGGGGACTTCCTACCCCCCGCATGGCCCGTACCCTCTGCGACACCTCCAGGCACGGTTAGCACTGTCAAGGCTAAGAAGCACGTCACGACAGATCAATATAAGAACATTCCACTCGCTGGAGCCCACCATGCACCGTTAGGGAGGAATGACAGCACCGTGACGAGATCATCGACATCGTATCGTAGTCGAAAAAAAATCGAAGCTGAAGCCAAATACAGACTAGCGCTGCAGAAACTGGAAGAAGAGAAAGCTCGAACGGAGCTTATGAGGGCGCAAGCAGAACTATTGGCTCTTGACTCAGAAGAAGACAATGACGAAGCTCTGGAGCTGGAGCGATCCACAAACGTAGAACGTTGGGTCAATGATACTCTGAAGAACAAAGAACAGAACATGCCGCAAGAACATCAAACTTCTATGGAGCCAGAACCACGTCACCACGTGACAAAAGCACCGATTGAAGTAGAAACGAAAAGCGACATTAAGAAGAACGACATACAAATCTTGGCTAATGCGATTATAGAGGCATCGAAGAACAACACATCACGCTACGCATTTACCCAGGATTTACCGTCATTTAACGGGAATATAGAAGAATGGCTCGTATTCAGAAAACAATACGAAGACACTGCAACTCTATACTCCGATATACAGAACATGGCGAGGCTGAGGAAGGGCATCACTGGACCGGCACGAGAAGCAGTAAAGAGCATGCTGCTACTAACATCGAAACCCAATGACGTCATCATCGCATTAGAACGACGCTTCGGGAAACCAGATATGATAATACTGGCAGAGATGGAGAAGATCAAGAAACATGCAGCACTGAACGAGTCACCACGAGACACATGCATCTTCGCTAGTCGCATCAACAACGCTGTAGCGACTATCAAGGCGCTATCAATGCCGCATTATCTCCGCTCACCCGAGATATGCAGAAGTATCATTGAGAAGCTCACACCGATCACCAAGCACCGATGGTATGACTTCAGAGCAAGGTGCACCGACCATGAAGAACCAGAACTACTCAAGATCAACCGATTCCTCACCGCGGAAGCAGACCTCTGTGGCCCATACTCGTCACAGGAAGCAGAGAAAACGAAGAACTTCAACAGGCCAAACACGCGCTTCGCACAAACTCATCACGTCGAAGAGGAGAAAGAAACAACAGCCACATTACTAGAAGATAAAAAGAAAAGCTGCATATTTTGTACCGAAGAACATTGGTCGCACGAATGCAAGAGGTTCCTGACAGCAGACAACGAGAAAAGATGGAAAATGGCGATGGAAAACAAACTCTGTTTCCGTTGCCTTCGCAAACGCCATCAGAGAGCAAACTGCCGCAGTCCACCTTGCAAGATCTGCAAGAGGAGCCACCATCTCACTTTGCATAACCCAGACAAAGTTGAGAAGCCCAATGATGAAAAGAAAACTGAAGAATCCATCAACACTGCAGTATTATCCACTGCAGCGCCATTCACCGCCTATCTGAAGATCATCCCTGTTGAAATATACGGACCAGAAGGCTCTCAGAAGATCCTGGCACTCTTAGACGAGGGATCAACCATCACTATGATCAACAGTGATGTAGCCAGGAAGATTGGAGTCAGGGGTGAACCAGAGAAGCTGAGCATCAATACCGTGGGTGGCGGGAAAGTAACCACACTCAGTTCCCTGCGAGTTGACTTGAAAATAAGAGGCCTTCATCGCAGAGACAAGAGGCACGTCACCAACGTGAGAACGATAGAAGACTTGAAGTTGCCACTTCAACAAGTCCAGAAAGAAAATATTGAAGCATGCAAGCATCTCAAGAAGATAGAGGAAGAGATCACTTTCGCACTTGAAGCCCCGAAGATGATCATCGGACAAGACAATTGGAGTCTTATCGTTAGCAGAAAAATAATCAAAGGAAGAGCATCTCAACCCGTCGCCTCACAGACAAGTCTTGGATGGGTACTCCATGGCGTTCACGCAGGCGTCTCTGTTCCAGTAAACTTCGTCAATCACTGCACGGAACAGAGAAGCGAGGATGCAATAGAGAATATGATAAGGCATCACTTCAGTATCGATGCACTGGGAGTACAACCGAAGCGACCGAGCACAGACCCAGAAGAGAAAGCGCTGAAAGTCCTGAAAGCTACCACTAGAAGACTTCAAGATGGCAGATTTGAAACAGGGTTGCTGTGGGCCAGCGAAGAAGAAACATTACCGAACAATCGCACCCACGCCCTGAAGAGATTGAAGTCGCTAGAGAAGAAGCTGAATCAAGACAAAGAAATGAAGACTCAATATCAACAGCAGATCCAGCATCTCATTGAAAGCGGATATGCAGAAGAAGCTCCTCCACCAAACCCAGATAACGAGAGGACATTCTACTTACCGCACTTTGCTGTGACTCATCCTACAAAGAAGAAGATAAGGATAGTCTTCGACGCAGCGGCACGCTTCCAAGGGAAATGCTTGAACTCCGTACTGCTGCCAGGCCCAGATCAGCTGCAATCTCTGTTTGGCGTCCTACTTCGCTTCAGAGAGAAACCCATCGCAATCATGGCAGACATCAAAGAGATGTTTTTACAAATCAACATCCGAGAAGAAGACCGAGATAGCCTCAGATTCCTTTGGACAGACCAGAACGGCGAAACAAAAGAATACAGAATGACCTCAGTAATCTTCGGAGCCACTTCGTCACCAGCAACTGCGATATTTGTTAAAAACGAGAACGCGAAAGAATACGCCGACAAATATCCTGAAGCTAGCAGAGCGATCATCAGAAACCATTACATGGACGACTATCTGCAAAGCTTCACTTCAGAAAAAGAAGCTGCAAAAATCTCCAAACAAGTCGATTACATCCATACAAAGGCCGGTTTTCAACTCAGGGGATGGGCCAGCAACGAGAAGTCTCTTCTAGAACAAATAACCACAGAAGAATACAAAGCTGAAGTCAAGTTGACACAAGACACAGAAGCAAAAACTCTAGGTTTACTATGGAAGACAGAAGAAGATACACTGGCTTTCAATGTTACTCTCAGGAACACACCGAAAGAAATCATCAACGGTGACAAGAAGCCAACGAAGAGACAAGTCATGAGCGCTGTGATGTCTACATTTGATCCAATTGGTCTGCTAGCACCAGTGCTAGCACAAGGGAAGAAAATTGTACAGAAATTATGAAAGACCGGAATTGGATGGGATCAAGAAGTCGACGAAGAAATCATACCAGGGTGGAGGAGCTATCTGTCAGAACTAACGAGACTTCGACAATTGAGAATCCCACGAAGTCTGACAAAGAACGTGACCAACGGAGAGCTTCACACGTTCGTAGACGCTAGCGAGGAGGCATATGCAGCCGCCATATACTGGAGATCCACTGAAGAAGACGGCAGCACCAGAGTAATCCTCATCGCAGGAAAGGCTAAAGTCACGCCTACAAAGCCAACATCAGTACCACGTCTGGAACTGCAAGCCGCTCTACTTGGCAGCAGACTGGCCAGAAGCATAGTCGAAGAGACAGATTTAGAAATAAAGAAGAAGATTTTCTGGTCAGACTCCAGCACGGTACTCCAATGGATAAAGACAGAACCCAGAAAATTCAAGACCTTCGTAGCGCACAGATTGGCTGAGATAGAAGACCTTACCAAACCAGAAGAATGGAGATGGGTTCCCACTAAACAGAACCCAGCTGACCAAGCTACTCGTGGCGTTCCCAGAGATTTCTCCGAACAGTCCGTATGGTTTACTGGACCATCCTTTCTACAGACAACAGAAGAAAACTGGCCGATCAACAAATTCCAGAACAAGATAGAACAAACTGGGGAGGACAAGATCGAGAGAGTGGCGACCATTCATTCTCCACAACCATCCACTCCAGATGAAGAACGCTTCTCAACATGGAAGAAACTACTGAACACTATGGCCAGAGTCCTTATGTTCATCGATCTCTGCAGAAAGAAGGACGCTGTAATGACAGCACAAGAAGATAAGAATTGGAAACCACATTCCAAAAAAGAAAAGAAAAACACGACTACGCTGAACAAGAAAACTACTCAAAAAAGATTTCTACCGATAAAGGAATCTTACTTGAGACAAGCAGAATCATTTCTCATCAAGAAGATACAAGAAGACTGTTTCCAAGAAGAAATCAATAACCTGAAGAGAAACCAATCATTGAAAAAAGCGAGCAAACTCACCAGATTTGAAGTTTACCTAGATGAAGAAGAAGTACTCCGAGTTAAAGGACGCATCGAGAAGGTTGCTGGAGTACAAGACAGCGTGAAGAGACCAGTATCAAGGATCGTCGTGCTGGTTCCAGTATCGTCGCGACCGACAGATGGTGCTGCGCACGGCGGGGAGACTGTTGGCGACGGAGACCAGAGGAATAAGAGCTAATACCGACTAGACAAGCCTTGAAGATAATTTGTGTTTTTTACCTAGAATATAAGGAATTATTGTAAATTAAACTATTAGATTACCACGCCGCCGCGCCGGTGCCTGCAAGAATAGCATTCGGGAAAAACCCGCCGACCAACCGTTCCCAGGTCTCAGGCCGCATCGCTAAACAATGCAGCCTCGGCCCCACGCAGCCCTGCTTCGCCGCGGGAAACCCACCGCGCCGATAGCAACCTTAGATTACGGCCTATAGAAAGGCACTAGTTTTATGTCGGTGTTAGTATAATTTTGTATGTGTGTGTTTGATTATTATTTGTATAAAAGGAGCGAGCTTTAGCCCATAAAGTTTAGTTTAGTCACAACCAGTCACAAGTATAGTTCACACTTGTCAGATCTTCACAGTTGTCAGCTCTAGCTTAGCTACCAGTAAGAAGAAAAATAAAGAACCTATCTGAAGAACCAACAAGGAGTTTAAATACAGTCCACTACACTACACCTTAAATAAACCGCGATTTTCTACAGTCCACTAAAACGCAAGGATCGAGACCACGGCGCCTCCAGTCACCATGTTTTACCAAATTGCTAATAAAAACCAACAAAATAAGCCTAAACCCGAAGGGTCTGCTGTTGTCCGTTGAGGAGATCCCGTACCCACCTTCCAGTCCCATCATCAGACCATGGTCACCATGTTTTACCAAAGCGCTAATAAATACCAATCGAATAAGCCCAAACTGTAAAGGTCTGCTGTTATCTGTTGAGAAGATCTCATAGCCACCTTCCAGTCCCATCAGCAGACCCTGGTCACCATGTTTTACCAAAGTGCTAATAAAGACCAATAAAATAAGCCCAAACTCGATGGGTCTGCTGTTATCCGTTGAGGAGATCACGTACCCACCTTCCAGTCCCATCATCAGTCCCATACATTATAGGGGACCAAAAGTTTGGCGCGGTCTGTATTAGTAGACCAACTTATATGTACCGGTCAACTATGGAAACCCACATTGCGCGTGGCCCAACACGCACTAGGCCGGTTTTTTTAAATTTTATAACTACTTCTAGATGAAATTTTTAAAATTTTCCAAGACGAACTGACGATGCCTTTTGTTAACTTATTTCTAATACAAATTTCAAGGCTATGCAGATTTAAGGAAGGCCCTATAACACTCGAAAAACATTAAATTTAGAGGTCACTTTTTTTCTATTGAGCAAACTTAAGGATCTTGCGTTTTTTTTTTAATGAATCTATCAGCTATAGTCTACAGTCTATATTATTTTTATTTAACCGATTAATCAAGTTACACAAATTGATATGCTCATTTGAAGTTGTACATCTAGCCTTATACGGACCCTTAAAAGATGAAAATCAATGTTATTTGTTTTTCTTAAGACCTTATAAGTAAGTGGAAAACAATGGCATGCAATTTTATGTGCAAAGTGTCTTATATACTACTTTAAATAAGTAAATAAAATAAAATCATTTCAATTACCATTTGAATAATCTGTCATTACTCATTATCTTGTTAAATCACTTCTGCAATAGTATAAAATGACACACTAAAGCTCAGAAAATTAGATCATATTCATTTTGCTACCTTCAGTCAGAATAAACTGAGTAAAAGAGTTGTTAACTTTTATATCCCGTTTCTAATCAAGAAACAAAGACCTCTTTGCTGAAACTGCTTGATTAAAACAGGTCTTAAACTCAAATGGCATCTTTTACGCAGCATTTTAGTTTACGACTTCCTACACAGCCTAAATACCATTATAAATTGCTTGAATTGCTCTTTTAATTTTAAAGTTATATTGTGAGTATTAAGCCCAGGTTATTGTTGGCAGACTGATTCGAAATAACTGTATTTTCAGTATTTTTTTTTCGTTGTTCATTTTGTGGTCAAGTTGGTAGTTGTACAGTACGACAAGGCTCTTTTGGCGCGTGGAGTGGTCGTGGCCAAAATCGGAACTAACGCTGCTATCCCAATAAAATGTAACCCTTGTTTCACAGCTGCGCCCCCTGTCAATGTCATCCACGCGCCAAAAGAGCCTGGTCACACTGTAATAGAAGTTGACAAGCACTGTGCAAGGCTGTCAGATTCATATTTCACGCAAAACTGTGTCTTGAATCACACTTCGTCAGTTAAATGCATTAAGGTGGTAACAGATGATCTTGGTGTAAAATGCACATCATAGCATTGTTTTTCTTACAATAAACACGTTTTGTATGTATTCGCGAAAATTCACAAGGAAATGATGTCATTTTATGCATTACATTTTGATTGTATTACATTCACAAGGTGTAACATGCTTTAAACTTTGTTACTGTAATGCAAACAAACATATTTAAGCATTCTTATGTCACATTTGACATAATATTCTTGTAAGAACGTAATTTATATAAATCAACTTTCCCGGATACACTTAAAACGGATCCATTGCATACTTTTTATTCAAAAGTAAGAAAAACAATATTAAGATATTTTTCATAAAACAACCCTCCGTTAGTACCCTTAAATCTCCAGTGCGTTACAAAAAACTCGTATGTCTGTTTTTGTTTCTATAGATTTAAACTATATACTAATATTTTGTTTCAAATGTAACGAGCTTTTTTCAGTGTGACGATGCCAAATCTCAATGCCATAGTGGGATTTATAAACAGATTAAGTAAACCTTATGCACAATTATATCTTACGTCATTCAGTAGCTAGTGCTAGTAAAATTACCTACTCGTAATTAAAATAGGCTTTGTTTAATTGTTTGCAGAGCCACCATTTCCCAAACATTGATTTATTACTTGGCCACGAACCAAACGACGGCGACGCAAATGTCCTGAAACTCTTAAGCACTTAAGCCTAGTGCCAATGGAAGGATCCAAACGAGGACACCCTGTAAATTCTTAAGACCATTAAAGACGTTTAGAACAGAAGACTTAAAGGACTGGTACTAAAGGTTAGATTAAGGTAGTGAACCCTTGTTTATGTTGTTCTAAAGCAGAGCAAAAAGGGCAGGCCTAATCGTCTTAATAAAACGTTTCGTTTTTGAAGTTAAAGTAAGGCCAAAAAGACGAAATAAAACAATCGGACCGTCACAGAGTTGTCCCTATTCTTATCTCTCGTACGCAATAATGGCGTCAGTTGGTCAACGACATCTGTCCACAGTTACAGCGCCACGAGCTTGTCTGACCCTATAAGCCAAACTAAAATGACCTCTATATTCAAGAAGCGACAGTCCTCGTCACCGGGTCAGATAAGTTTGCTGCACTATACCAACATTTGGTCCGCCATTTTGTGAATAAGTTCATTCCTGTTTGAATTGCGTTAGAAGTAATACGTATTTATTTAGTTTTTTGTTATTATTAATTCGTTACTGTTAATTTTAGCAAAAGGCTGACAAGTGGCGAAATTGTGTGGATCACATCATAAACGTAGAGGAAAAAGTCATGACAACATTATTGATATTACAATAGATACATAGTTTTGTCTTAAATACGGCTGACTTGGACTCTTTCGACGAATCACCTTAATCTAATACAGACAACAACGATTAGAATAGGGAATTTAAAATTTGTATATAAAAATAAAATAAAAATGTTTTGAACCTCTGAAAGTGTAATTTCAAAACTTGTACGTCACTTGCGGTTCACTTTTTTTCAAAGAAGTAGGTTTAATTTGTTTTCTGGCCATTAATTATTACGTTTTTTAATTCTTCATTATTTGTTGTATAGTTAGTAATTGATCGGAGTAGTAAAATAATGAAATATCATCGTAAGTGAATGCGCTGCCATTACACATTATTATGATATTTATGGCCGGCACAGACTTTTACACCTGTCATTGAGTAAAGAGGTGAGATAAGAGTATTTGTTCACAGTTGTATCTCTGAAACAACAACTTTTTTATTACAGTTGCAGTTTGCCTAACTAAAATCAAACACAGCGTTTTAAAGACCAACGATACGATATTAGACGTGACGCCACCGTTTATTAATGTTCATTATCGCACGAGTGCGTGGTGCGAAGTGTTGAAATGACAATCGAGTGTCCTAATTGGATAATTAAGGCTAGTCTTCAAATTCAAATTCAAATTTTTCATAGTCTTAGGGTAGATCCGCTCTTAGTATTACCGCACTTATATTTGTACGGTTTCGCAACCGCACATTGTTTTGCTCACGTTGCAACCTACTTTATTTACTTAGCGACAATTTATACATTTTTACTGTTTTTAAAGTAGTACGAATCCAACTGTCGATACCGACACATATAGAGAAAGAGACGTCAAACTTAACTCTGTACTTACGTCAATATAGTACCTTAACTGAGGTTTCTTCTATTCTTTCTCTTCGTGCTCCACAACTCAATAACTACAACTTCATTCAAATGTACGGAACCTTAACTATTAGCTCCTACATTTTATGGTCCTTCGAGCCGGAAGCTCCACATAAAATGTAGGAGCTAATAGTTAAGGTTCCGTACATTTGAATGAAGTTGTAGTTATTGAGTTGTGGAGCACGAAGAGAAAGAATAGAAGAAACCTCAGTTAAGGTACTATATTGACGTAAGTACAGAGTTAAGTTTGACGTCTCTTTCTCTATATGTGTCGGTATCGACAGTTGGATTCGTACTACTTTAAAAACAGTAAAAATGTATAAATTGTCGCTAAGTAAATAAAGTAGGTTGCAACGTGAGCAAAACAATGTGCGGTTGCGAAACCGTACAATATTCTTTAATAAATTACGATTTTTTATCAATTTTTTATATATTTTCAATTAAGTAATAAAGATGAAAGAAAGAAAGAAAAGCAATTTATTTTAAATACCTCCAACAATACACAAAATAGACATAAAAAATCACACGCAACTAGAATTAACAAAGAGTAAGAATGTATAACATAATAAATATAAGTAACAGGATTTTAAGATATCATCGAACATTCTCTAGTTTTTGAAAAATATGTAAATTTGGGAAACATTATTTAAAATGTTCAAATAATGTCTAAAAATGACCCTAATTTAATGTCAACACATGAAACAGTAAAAATATTTAAATTTCTAAAACACTTTCCGTAAAATTTTTATTGATATTAAAACTTCATTACAACAAATAAAATTGCGAAAAAATGTCTAAATAAAATCAAACCATTTCCGACCTTATTTTATAATTATATCAGCTTTCCATGGGAAATATTTGTTAAACAGCAAATTTTTTAAATTATTCCTTAGCAAAGAGTTATGCAATGTTGTTTCTAAATTTAATTCGAGTCTTCATGGAACAGTTATTTTTTGGTTTATTTGAGAACTACGTTTTCTAGCAAGCACAACACAAGAGTCGTTTTAGGCCTTGTCCAGATGCAGCGTTTTACGTAAGCACTCGCCCGTAGTCGAAGTACTGGCTCCAATACATTGCGTCCACATGCTACGTTTATAGCTCGTGCATAGCATGTGGACGCAATGTTTTGGAGCCTAGAACTAGACAAGGGTTTATAATGGTGGATGGTAAGCATTGGTAATGGTTGTTAGTTGCAAGTAATAATATGTGATGTATATTTTTCAAAAAATATATTCGAGTTTTCTTTTTGTACGCTCTATTTAATTTTGGTTTAGTTTTTGATTTAGAAATAATTTTGCAACACATTTTATCTCCTGTATTCGCAAGTCAATAAATAATGAATAAATAAATATTCCTCTTAGTATGTTCATGAAAATACAACACCTGTTTGCGTCTTTTTAAATTGTACTACAATATATAATCGGTTTTTATGGAACCAACGAAGGGTCATAGGAATGAATTCAACGAAAACTCAAGAATACTAAACAATGATCATTAAAAAAAAAACAATTTTATAATAAAGTATGCTATGGGCAAAAATAAAACGGGTAACAGTACCACAAGCAAAAGTGCCACAGGCAAAAGTACCACGAGCAAAAGTGTACCACGCGGGCAGAAGACTCTACATTATAGTGGATTTATCATTGACATATTATTGAACTTACACCATATGTTCTGCTGTAATTACTAATAAACAAGCTTTTACGAATTTTCAAAAACACACAAAGCACACCGCAAGCATAATTCAAAGCTTCCAGGAAAATATTCAATTTTATGCCAACCTGCATGTATGTGTCACCGCCGTCTGCTTAAATCAGCCGCCTAACTAAATGGCTAACCTTTTGGTTTAAATGGTGATCATAAAAAAATTACCATGAAGGTTACGTATGACAGCCATAACTTTAATAATTTTATAACCTAAGCTAAGGCCCTCTTTTGTGGTGTAAAATCAGGCGGCTGATTTAACCAGACGGCGGCAACATATTACAAACAAATAAACAAACGTATTGGCACATCATATAACCAAGAAGGTTACGTATGACGGCCATAACTTTAATAACTTTATAACCTAAGCTAAGGCCCTCTTCTGTGGTGTAAAATCAGGCGGCTGATTTAACCAGACGGCGGCAACATATTACAAACAAATAAACAAACGTATTGGCACATCATATATATCTGAGGGGGTTGTTAAGGGTGTTTTTAAGCGTGGACTGTTATTAGAACAGTCATCACTCGTACACCCTCTATTCACCGACAAATTTTAGAAAAAGAAGAAAGAATGATAAGGAAAAGCATTCTATTTGAGGTACTGTGATGGGCTGCTCACTGACGTAGTCAGCTAACCCCTCTTTACACAGATATAAATATACATATATGCATCGGCGCCAATACATACATATACATGCATACCCATGATATATCTAACCATGAAAGTCTGGACTAGGACTTGACTACTGAATTATTTTTCCAATTATGATCATAGCAAATTATATCAATAATGTATCATAATTGCTAAATACGTTTAGTATTTATTAGATGTGGAATAGGAACAACTATAAAAGGGAGGAAAGAGAAAAATACACACACAGACGGATAGTTTAGTGACTCTAATTTATTACTTTACTTTATCATTTTTTCTCATTGTTTCCAATGGCCCAAATCAATTTTATAAAGGGGAAGAACAATGAATGAACAAGAAACCCCTTTGGCCTTATTATCTATTACTTATCTAGTACATAAAGATTATGACAGATACAATTCTTTTCTATGATTAATTGCACGGTTCAGGTTTGAACTGAACCCTGACCCCTCTTGTAGAAACCTCTTGTTCTTACGGGTCTTATTTTTTTTAATTTAATTTAATTTATTTATTTTAACAAAGGCGTAATCATTGAAATTTCGCTTAACAACACAATATCTCCCACCACTCTCTTATAAAATGTATTATATAGCCGGGATATAATCTGCGTCTTTCTTTATTGATAGTAGTAAATATTGCCAAATTGAACGGCAATTTATAGACACAGCTTCCTAAGTTACTGACATTGGCACATTCATATAATTTTAAGCTGTTGGTGATTTAGCCCTTACATGGAGATGTAAATTAACGTTATCTCATTGGAGTATAACTTCACTGAGGACAGCTAGGTATACCTAGGTGTAAAACGCTCGTCACCGGGATTCGAACCCGGGACCTCCCTTTCTCTGAGCGTTTGCTTAATCACTCCTTCTCATTTGGAGTATTTATAACATACACTGAAACATTAACATTTGGCAAATCAAATGTTGCCCAGTTTTATCAGCTTAAAGTTCCTCGTAATGGGGCACATATTTCAAAGAAATTTGTATAATTAAAAGTATACATAGACAACATATGGGCACGGAAAGTGTCTATTGCGAGATCATACTTTTACCAACATTTACTTTGTCTGTAACTGTCTCGATTGTGATTATAAACTTTGGCAAAGGAAATCTTATCCAATCAACTTTAATCGTGATCTCGCTCAATAAACTCTTTATCCGCAAAGGTTTTAAACACTTAGCTTTATCTGTTGTTCCCACGTACAGCTCACTGACTGATACTGACACTTTGTAATTTATACTGAGATTTCAGTTCAAGGTTTTATCAACATTTAAGTTTTATCTAAGAGACTAGGTCGTCTCTTGGCGCTCCAAGACCAACTGCCTGCCTAGTGCCTGTCTTGTCTTCCCGCTTTTCGGAAAAACCCCCAACTTTTTAGGTAGATAATAATTTACAATAAATCTTACTCTAAATTAACATCTATGCTATACATATTTAGCGTCCAATTTCCACTGCACTATATCACTAATAGCACCCGTGCACACACACTAACGCCGTCGGCGCATAAGCACCCCCTGACGTCATTGGCCCTCGGTTAGACAGCCTTTCCGCGCATGCGCTTCACACGCACTCCAAACTCCGCTATCCAGTCAAACTCAAGACTTAGATTTTGTTTTGCTAGACCAATCCTCCACAAAGTAACTCTCAGCTACTCAAATCAGGTCGTTTCCTGAAAGTATAAAGATAGACTCCAGCACAATATCATTTGTAAATAATCATTGTTCGTCGATATTTTTAAGTCGTTAAGGTTTACATTTGTATGGCAAATGTAATTCGATAGCTTAGTTGCCAATTCGAATATAGGTACACGTGCGTTTTTGTCTTTTCCAAGAACATTAGACCTTTCGTTGTTGAAGTGTGTGTGTGTCCATTAATTTTTAATGTTTTTGTAACTCTATAGAATTTCAGATCTTGGAAAGCAATTTATGAGCATTATTTATTGCTTACTTTCGAGAAGGACGTTTTGTTTTTGAGACGTTAGCATATTGAATTTCACTTTGCGTTAATTGTTTGTATCCTGCTGCCTTATATTTAACTTGCTTGTTCCTTTTTTCTAAATAGATTTAAATAATTATTTTGTCATGGCAAGTTAGCCTCCAAAACGACGCCATCACAGTACCACCAGAACAAAAAATCATAAACAATAAAAAAACAGTAAAATATAATATATGTAGATATAAAATATCGTATGACTATAACCTTTGAAAAAAGGTGGTAATATTTTTAGATAAATTGTTATTTAAGTCTTAGATTCATTCAAATCTTAATTTAAATAAAGTATACAACGTGAAATTTAAGTAATTTTGTTAACGAAAACTGGTGATAGTACTTGTCCATATGAACAACTTTTACTATAAAGCCAACCCTGAAATAAAGAAAAAAATATCAGCTGTTTCATACATTTGGGTCGAGTAGGTATTTAACTTTTCTTTGGAACAGCTGATATTTTTTTCACGATTTCACGGTTGGCTCCATAGTAAAAGTTGTTCATATGGACGAGTATATTATATATTGTTATCTTACAATGAAAACTTGAATAAACTAATTACCTACAAATAAATAATAATCTAAAATATAACTAAATAAATTTAAAATCTATAGATAAAAACTGGGTCCAGGTCGCTGCCCCTCGGTAGGGTGCCCAGAATGCTGGCTACATTACCTCTCTGGATGGCCAGACTAATTCTCTGGCCGAGGTAAGCATGAGCCCTCTGATCACCCGACTCGTCGACCAGGCGTGATGAAAGTTCCTTATACAGTTTTCGCGTCTCCGGACCCCACGGGCCCAAAGTCTCGACGCCAAACGGCAAAAATATGTACAAGTTACTTAATGTGGCATATTTGCGCCGCTTGTTGCTTACGGCCGAGTCCGCCGCCGCATCAGCGGCTTTACAGCTTTCCCTAACATGGGAGGCCGCCAGCGTGTCTACGCATGTAGCGTCCGATACCAGCGGCCGCCCGGTGGTCATTAAAAAAGGATTCCGCTCAGCTAAATGCCACAGCGCTGCTATTCTGTTGAAACCTGCTTTAAATCAAAACATTCCGACAAGATAACGTGAGGCTTACCAGTCCTATCCTTGAATGGAAAAGGCAAAGTGTTTGCAACCACGCAGTTTAAACAACATTTTCAAAATGCTTAAATATTCCGTTGTTTTCAATAAGCATTTTAAAATAAAATAAATAATTAGATAAAGCACGCATTGTTAAACATTGGCTGTTACCCTCTAGGGCGTAAATGGATTTTCGTACATTTATTTTTCCCCTAGGGCAAAAAAGAGGCTCTTTGCATCTTCTTTTAGCAAAATAATAGCGTCTTTTGACGAGCATGTTTGAGAATAATCCCTTTTTTATTTTAACAAAGTATCTTAACAAGTAAATTAGGTTGAAGTAATTTTAAATAATTTAATATAAATTTATAAAACCTTTTGAAGGAAGGCCATTAGCATCTATTTTAATTAGCTTCTTGAAAATGCAAAGGTAAAATGGCGGAAAATGCAAATTTGCTATCGTAAAAGGCAGGAAGCAACCACTCCTTCTAAGGAACTCGTTATATTTCTTACTTGAACTATCGTATTGAAATACGGATGCTATTTTAATTTATAAAATATCTGAATAGCAGTTAACAGATCTGCTGAAGATATAATTCGCATACAAATATTTGCCAGTGTTCGTACTCTCGTAAACGAGCTGTATTCTAAATTGAAAGCACACACATATAATTTATTACTAGGATTAAATAGCGTGGCAAGTTTCCATACAAAAAATAAGCTAAATTTAGGCTTCATAGTACGAAGAAACGTATAAAAATGGGTCCTTTTGGCTGGCTTATGCTTGGAATATATTTGTTAATTCCTATCCTAATCTGTAGCAGTAGAGAAGAAAGCATAAAATATATTGGTGTTATACTGGACGACAAACTAAATTGGTATTTGCATATTAAATATCTTACTCAAAGAATAAGAAAATTAATCTTCAATTTTAAGAAACTAGGGCGTGTCGCTTGCTCCAAATTACTGATGTCCATATTATTCGCTTTGGGTAGGTCTGTACTTAGGTATTGTATCCCCGTGTGGGGCGGAGCATGTAAGACCAAAATTATTGAATTAGAAAGAGCACAGAGATCGTTGCTCAAAGTTATGTTTTATAAACCCTTTCGATTCCCGACTTACAAACTCTACACTACTTATGAACTACTCACAGTGCGACAACTATATATACAAAGATAAATTATCATAAGACATCGTAACCTACTCTTTAATACTCATGTTATGAATCAGAGAAGACATGATGTAGTCATACATAACGTAACCAGTAATACAGTTTTTGCAAGCAGGCACTTTCAAATATCTTCTTCCCGTTTATACAATAACATAAATAAAATTTTAAATATCTATCCCCTTGCACTCCATGAGTGTAAAACTAAAATTAAATACTGGCTAAAAAGTTTAGATTATTACACACTCAAGCTTGAGGTTAAACATTATACATAAGCACCCTACTTCCATACACCCTCACACACACAAACACTCTCACTACACACCCTCCCTAGTAGTAAACTGATCCTAAGACCTTGGTCGTAGGGCTAGGGATACACACACACTTAACAAACACACACGCTCACACACCTTATTAAACTAATATTAAAAATTATAAAAAAAAAATATTTTTTAATTCATTACTAACAAAATTGTTATATTGTATTCAAAATTTACCTATACAAAGTTAACTTGTTCTCAGTCTAATACTATAGTCTTTTTAAAAATCAATTGTAATTCTTTTTTTTTTCTAAATTAATACTAAATTCACTAGTTATTGTAATATTTAATGGACCTAGTTTTTAGCACTGAGAAACTGTTAAATGCAATTCCAAGAGGAAGTGCGGGGTTCCTGTACTTCAGTTCTCGTAATTAACACGGGGCCCCGACGTTAATATTGTTTTATGTATGTAATCTTGATGAATATAACATATATTATTTATATATTTTGTTTGGAAACAAGCAGTATTTATATTTAAAAGAGCCCAAAGTTCACGGAGCTAAAATTGCCACGCATCGACTCTATGCGTTTACATTGCATTGGCATTTTGAATTTGAATGGAGAGAAAAAAGGAGTTATAGTCATTTCAGAACATGAGCAAGAAATCGGTCAGATCCGGAAATAATCATTAACTTCAATCTTCAAACGTTAAAATTTTCTTTGTTTAGAGTTGAGACATTAATACATTCTTATTAAGATATGCATATTTATTTTATTACCCCTTGAGGATGCTGATAAGGTGAAACTGGTTGGGAATTATAAAAAAAAATGTGAAACAGTACAAGTGTTTTATTCAGCTACTAGGTATTAAGAATGTATTAAATAATAACATAATTATTCCCTTATGCGCTACCGTCAGACGAACAAATGTTATTTTTTAAATGAAACAAATATAAATAAATAAAATAAATATATCGTCACGACATGAATCTCCAAAGGGGTGTCAGAGGTGGCACTCTCGCGTTTCACCGATGATTTTTACGTCCCAACGTGATGGGTGGTGAGCCCTATCGCCGTCCTTCGGGCACAAATACACGCTATTTTCCTTCACCGTTCAGCAAGTGATAATAATACAATACTTATGTATTAAATATGCACGTAAATTCCGAAAAACTCATTGGTGCATGCCCGGCCGGGTATCGAACCTGGATCTCAAAGATTGAGAGGCCAGCGTTCCATTCCTGAGCTACCGCCGCTAAAATGAAACCATTTGGGTATAATTGTAGTATATGGAGTACTATCACTCTATAGAGACCATTTTGATAGAGTTTTTGTACCAAATGTTTGAATTTAAATCTGACGTCATTATTTGCTAGTTTTTCTAATGGCTATTGATTTTAATTTTTGCCTGAGCCCCACAAACAACAAATTGTTTTAACAAACAATAAAAAAATATTTTATATTTCGGAATTCAGAACGATAGCACATAAAGCCAGGTACAGACGCCTGCACCATTAGATGATTAAACCTCACCTGTGCAACAAAACCACACCACACCCCAGGGTTTACTCCAGGCACGTATTCAGAACTTGGTTTTAGAGGGGCGTCTATAGTATCGCCATCAAGTGTCGTCGAAAATTAAAAGCCAATAAATTACCGCGTGATTTGATCGGTTATCGTTACAAATAAAATGTCTACTTATTTTCAAGCATCATCGTTTGCAAGATAGTATTGTTACGCACGAAAAAAACGCCATGTTAGTGCCATTTGTTACTGAGTAGCAGAAGCAAAGTAGTGCTTGTACCATCAGCGGAAAAGCGGCGCCATCTATCTAGTGGTTAAACGTGAACTTGAAAATTTTACAACTTACTCGATAGATTTACGAGAGAATTCTAAGACATTTGACATGCTTCTAGACGGTTGTGTCCATGTCAGAGCATTCTAGAACATTCTATACAATGCAAAAATGTTCTCTAATCATGATCTCGAATTATCGGCAAGTGTTAGCTCGGATATAAAAAAGTGCGAGACTCAGTTTAGTTCATTTTGCGATACCGCGAAGTACAAGTGAAAAATACATTGTTCATGAGCGATTGTGCACGCTCGTTTATCGCCGCGTTATTGGTGTGCCTTTCTGAACTAGTACATACTAACTCATACATTTATTTTATTTGCTTGACGCCGACGCTTACAGCGCAGAGCGAATTCGCTTGGAGCGTCGTGGCACGTGGCCCTCGGGTAAGTGATAATAAAAGATTACTGTGGTAAACAAAGGTGTTTTGTTTGTTAATCATCTGTGACTGTCTGAATAGTTTCAGTGTTTTTGGTACACATTTATTTATTCTGAACCCCAGAGCTCGTAACAGTATATTAGGGGGAGCGAATCCGTTAATGATACCTGGTTACGTGCCTGTTGTAGGTACCCCCCCCCCACTCAGAAGACATAATACGGATCAAAAGAGAGAGGTTGAAGAAACAGGATGATTTGAACAATGAATATATGATGATGATTTCATCGATGGACTCAGTTGTGTAGGATATTTAGAGTTAAAACGGCAAACGGAGCCTCAATAAAGCCGCTCTGCTGTCTGTATGTCAGTTTATCTGTCCATGTCCGTACATTTATCACGGGTCTCTAGCTTGAGACGAAATGAGTAATAGACCTGAAATTTAAAACGAATATATTTCTGGGGGTCTCATATATAAAAAGTCATATGTAAAAAATATTGTTTTTTCCTCGGCATGCAGGGCATCATTGTCTATTACTCATTATGTATAGGTAGAGTCAAATATATATTTTTATTTTTTTATTATTTAAAAATAAAATAAATGGAGGGCCACCAAAGTTGTCAGTTTTATAACATTTTAGTAACGGGGTCTATCCCAAAAACTTAACAACTAAGGAATTTGTAATTTGTATAATGTTTTATGAACCACATATACCATATTTACACAACAAAATGAGATACTGAAAATGTCGATTTGTCATGAATATTTAGGGTTACGTGCCTGAGACCCGAATACACCACCAACTTAATTTTGGAGTTTTGTTCCGTACATTTTTAGGTACATTTCGAATTTTTGTTGATATTTCTTAAGTTTATTAACTTATTTAATGGTACAAAACCCTTTTAAGACGTGAGTTCTATTCGCACTTGTCCAATTTTACCATAGATTTTTTTGTTGTATTCAATAACCAATTTTGTTTGTGACAAAAGAATTAGGTACCTAACCATTTTGTAGATAACTATTGTACATTCATCGCATATGCACCGATTCCTTTCTTTGTCTTTGAGTATAGATTAGCACGAGTCCCATTTGTGGCAAAAAAGTCTAAGGTATTATAGTATTAGTTCCATAGGTAGGTATGATTTAAAAAATATCACGGTATTACTCAAGTTAATAAAACGGCATTACCGACACTTTAAATAACAGAATATCCCACTCTAATAACCATGTTGAAGGCAATAATTATTGTATTCAATGGGCAGATAAATAAAATACATCAAAAATAAAAAAAATAAAAAAATTATTGACACCAAAAAACATGAAACTTAATTATGTTTTACAGTGGCCCCAATATAGGCAAAGCCTGACCCGTGGGTGCCGGTTTAAAGTTTTCAGATGTTTTATGTATATTTTAGTTGTTCATCTGCAAGTTGCAGCGGTGACAGTAGTGTATATCTTATAACATGAGTGTAACAATGGTAATTGTTGTTATGAAAACAGTTGTACTTTTCCACAATTTATATTTACAGATTGCTTTACCCAACCGGTTTCGCTATATAAGCATTACATCAAAATAAATTTATATTTCATAAACAACTAGCTTTTGCCCGCGGCCCCGCCCGCGTGTTATTCGGTTTAACGACATGCTTTTTTCCGGGATAAAAAGTAACCTATGTGTTAAGTTGGGGTATAAGCTATACCCATTCTAAATTTCATCCAAATCCGTTCAGCCGTTTCAGCTTGAAAGAATAACAAACATACACACACACACAAACTTTCGCATTTATAATATTAGTGTAAAGTGTGATGAGATAACCTAGCCTTGTCTTATTTCTCCACAAACGATTATGTACCGCGCTAATTAGACACCTGATTTTTCAATGATATTGATCTATCCTACAGGAACCATGCATTTTTCCGGGATAAAAAGTAGCATATGTGTTAAGTTATGGTATAGGCTATATCCGTTCTAAATTTCATCTAAATCCGTTCAGCCGTTTCAGCGTGAAAGAGTAACAAACATACACACACACACACGCACAAACTATTTATAATATTAGTAGGAAGAAGGATAGTAGGATGTTTGCTTTGTGTACTTTTTGAAATCAGTTGGGGTACAAGTGTTTTCATCAGAACAATGTATGATAAGTTCCACTAAGTGTCGACAATCTAAACAATCAACAATGGAAATCTCACAACCCAGTGTTATGTATTTTTCGGTCTCGTGACGCCCTCACGTAGGTGATGTGATTTGCAGCGATATGTTACGACTAAACACAAATGTGTTGTTTGCATTTAGCATAGCATACCATTTTCCTAATATTTTTTATGCATTTTCTTTTCGTTACAAGCACTCAGGCGCGGTCAAAGTGATATAATAGTTTCGCGGAATGTGTGCGCGTACGATGAACGGCGACACGGGTTCCCCGTTTCTGGGCCGCGCGCGATGCGAGATTGGATGATTGAACAGCCTAATAAAACAGCATCACCAAAACCTTTAAAAAAAATGTCCTGCATACATAACTACTTTGTTAATAAATCATTCTACGTACATTCATCACATATGGGCATTCTTTCTTTGTCTGCAGTAAGCGGATTAGCGAATCAAAGTAAATTATCTCATAGGCAAAAAATTAAAATCATTAACAATATTACTCAAGATATACAAATAAAACTGTTATAAAAATACCCTGCACTAGTAATCATTTTGAAGGTAATCATTGTACATTCATCGCATATGCACCGCATTCTTTCTTTGTCTGTGAGCGAGTAGGCGCGAGACTCATTCGTGGCGACACATAATTGCAGCCATCATCAGCGGCAGCTGAATGCCGGCTCAACGAGCTGGGGTGCCATGGAAACTCGTAGAAGCTTCGATCTTCGTAAATACATTTAAAAAATTACATCGTCAGTGTATGAATCCCCAAGGGAGTGCCAGAAGTGTTTTCGAGTATGGACTGTGAAATGCAAGGCACAGTAAACACTCATACACCCACGTTTCACCAATGATTGTTACGTCCCAGCATATTAAGTTTTAAGTTTTAACGCCGTACTTCGTGCAAAAATATGAACGTGAAAAAAGCAGACCAAAAACGTACCCCTGCGGTATTTGAACCCGCGAGCTCTGGGTTCAAGTACTCGAACCACAAAACTACAGAGACGGTCTCATAAATACTAATCTTGACTTATATCGAATCTTAAATATAATTAATCTTGGCCTACTACGTAACATAAAACACTACTAAATTCTTCACGTTAGAGTATACAGTAAAAAAACCTGTTTATTTTTATATTAATTGTATCGTTTGCTAAATCATGCCTTTAATTGTTAATAAAACCTATGAAAGTTGTTGTATTTAATCATTTAATTTTTAAACTGCGATTGACCAGCTCAATTTTCAAAAGCTCTGTGTAAAGAGCCTAATCTAATTATATCCGTCTCTCTCTCTCGCAAAGTAATAGACCATAATACTAGGGCTATATATGCGTCATAGCTAAAATCGCGCTAAAATCTGCGACGAATGAAGAATGTGATCGCACCCCAAATAACTTGTTTTGTTAACTCACAGTCCGGTTTTTAATTGATATGCATAGTAGATTTTAGCACGCTATGACGCAGACAGTTAAAATAAAAACGTAAAAATTTGAACAATATTTCATTTTGAAATACATGAGCATTGAAAATGCCTTCATTGACTTTTTTATGCGATGTTCATTACAAAAGTTACTGTCTCTGTTGAAAAAAATACTCGTTTCCAATTTCATTGGACACAGATGGGGACATGCCGACAAATGCAACGTTTTATTTGACTTTGTATCGTAAACCGAACAAACTTTCGACCTTTTTTTGTACCGATGTGTAAATGTAAGCTACAGCAAACGAACTCAAAAATAGCAATCGGGGAAAATTTTGCTGTATTTACTTTGTACTGTTTGTTTAGTTTTTGTTACTTAAATTTTTCAGCTTTTCGTTGTCAATGCCGAAGCCAGACGTAGTGATAAAAGTGAAACATTCGTTGGCGTAACACAAAACATTGACCATTGAATAAAACATATTTTCTCGGTTCGTTTATATGTCACCGTATGCTCTGGCGTAAACTGTTTTTTTCGCGAAAACTTTAATAAGCCAACCCATTACGCAATCATACGAAATTATTCCACGTTTTCGCCAAAAAAACTGATATTTCACAAAATATTAAGATTAAAACAGTTAAGAAAGTCGTTGAACAAAAAGCCAAAAAATTTGTGCGAGGAGCGAGGAAGAGCGTTTTAGGTTTACATGTAAATTTTGGAGTGCTGAGCGAAGCGCTTCCCATTATGCCGTCCATCCATCCATCTATCAGCCTGTCATCATTCACTGCTGCCTTTCCAATATTTTGTCACTCTCAGCGGTCTTCTGTCCTCATCATCCAGCCACCACCCGCAACCTCCTTCAGATCGTCGGTCCAGCGGGCACGAGGTCGGCCTACGCTACGTTTTGTTGTACGTGGCCTCCATTCTAACGCCTTTCGGACCCAACGGCCAAAACTACCCCTAGTTTTAACAGAACAGGCACACTATATATTGGGCCCACTACCCATCACGCTGGGATGTAATAATCGTCGTTGAAACGAGGGTGTATGAGTTTGGACTGTTACCTACATGTCACAGTCCATACTTGGAAACACTTCTGATACTCTACATATACAACACGTGACGATGTCTAAAAAAAATGCTTATTTTGTTATCTCTCTTAACCATGAATATAGCTGTGAGGAGCAGTGATAGTGATATCTATTCTGACACACTTCTTTTTCCTCTTTCACATCCATCAATC
Source organism: Ypsolopha scabrella (assembly GCA_910592155.1). NCBI lineage: Eukaryota > Metazoa > Arthropoda > Insecta > Lepidoptera > Ypsolophidae > Ypsolopha > Ypsolopha scabrella. The sequence goes on along the minus strand of OU342968.1, from coordinate 5,733,646 downwards.
CAGTATCATCCATCAAGCGTGTATGCTATTCCGGATACTTTTGACTTTTTTTTTGAGTATTATATGCCAATTTGGTCGGCATATTTCCTTCTAGGGTAGCCCGGTTGAGCTTTATGTTCTACTTCGCACACCATGCATTTCTTTCATTACTCTTCTATCATTCATCCAAACCACCGCAGCATTCCTTTTTCTTTTCTAGTCACTACACCTTCTTTCAGCACATCTTGTTTCCATCTTCCCCGAATCTCATCATGGTTGCCCAGTAAAGCCTTGAGCATGTCTGAAAGCGGCAACGTGCAGCTCTTTTGATGAAGCCACGATTACACCGTACATATGTGAGGCGCGCCTTTGTCCCGCGCATTCACCACACGCCCAAATAAAAACTAACCCGCCCGCCCATATATATGAAACCAAGCGCAATTAAGCCGCTTTTTTCGTTGACCGCAAACGCTTTGTGATTTATTTTGAAATTTAATTTAGAAACATACATTGTATTGATATTTGTACAAAAATGTTTTTAAATAAAAGGATGACGTGAAGAATAGCGCAAGCACGACGCCCGTTCCCTATCAAAAGCTATGATCAGTTTTCTTTCGACCACTAAAAAAAAAACAAGATATAGCTGCTTATTGCTGGTATCAAGTTTTGAGTAATGTATTAAGCTCATGTTAAGTTACATAAATTTGAGTGTCTCCACCAGTCAGAGCAATTATAATTAATCTTGAAAACGTTCTATAGAAAGAAATGAATGAAAACTGTGACATTTTGTACACGCTATTTAGGCCAATGAGTAAGAAATAAATATAGTAGTTGAAAGAAAATTATAAAATTTGTGACGCCACCATGGTAGAACAAACGGCAAGAGTTCTTATTTCAACGTACTTATTACTATAAGAAAAGTCTATTTGGCCTGGCAAAGGGCAAGTTTTTGAATTAAGAAGCGATATTTGGACTTCGAATCAGCCAACCAGATTTGTATAATGCATATTTCATGACCAAGCACAGATTGAAAAACTAAAATTCTCAAAGGTGAATGGTAGGTCTAGTACCGCAGTTTAACCCGGTGTTTTATTAATTAATCCGTGATGTTCAATTAATTAAATCAAGTTGAATATAAAGTATTCGGCTGTAATAAAAGCTGTATCAAAACCATAAATGTCTAAAAGTATGGAGGAACGAGATATTAGCTTTTTGTGACATGCTTTGTATTTACATGAATTTGAACAAAGTTACTCAACTTGTGCAAAGCAACATTACACAGTTTGTAAAAGTTAATAGCACAAAAATAGTTCGTAAAAGTTAATAGCACAAAACGGACCGCAACAATTGAAAATACATATTTGACAGCACATTGGCCAACCACAGCCATCGATAATTCGAAAATTGTAAGATTGCAGTAGTTAATTTGTACGTTCAAAACCGTTTATTAGATTTATTTTTCAGAAAAACTTACTTTACCCGGACTTTAAAAAATCATGCAAGTTTTTACGAGGTAAAATGTTTGCGCTTTGTATTATATGTACACGTACTTTGATTTCGTAAACATGCCACTAAAACGATAAAATTACCGGTCGCCACCTGCCATTATCCTTTGAAGCGGATTCTGTAAGATAGACAACTACATCTATACCTACATATCTATACCTACTAATAATAAAGTCGTGTATGTATTTATGTTTAGACGAACGGGAAAAGATTTTAATAATATTTATTCATTTAATCATAAAACTCTTTAGTTTATAAAGAAAGAAAAGCACTTTATTTTAAATACCACCAGACATAAGAAACTACAAACAATCAAAATTTAAATTAACAAAGAGTAAGAATTATGTATAAAATAATATAAAAGAATTGTAACATTTGAAAAAAAGGGATTCAGTAAGTACCACAGCGCTGGTATAACTAAAACATTCATCGGAAAACAGTAGAGCAATTATGTGGAACAGTGGTTTCTAGTAGGGCAACACGTGTAATGCTGCATTGTTGGGTCCTGTGGCGCTGACCTTTCTAGATGTGTATGTAGATGGAGTAATTTTGCGAATTTTTCAATGATATGGGTTATTAGTACTTTAATCAGGCCAAAACTTTTTTTTTTATTCTTTTTTTTTCTTTGTCTATGTTCCGGTGTACCTAAAATCCATTTACCTTATTTGGATGCGCTTATAATTGTAGTAATCTTGGTCAACATAAAGACTATAAGGGGTTTTGATAAAATAATCGCTTAGCCGAAAACTGTAGATAATACTTTCGATCTCACGCGCAAATAAGACATACATACATTGATTGATAGACACTACCACACAATCGATAAATATAGTAAATACTAAAATCGATTGCGTAAGTCGATTTGAAGAAAAAACCTGCCGTGGTTTTAACTATTTGCAAAAGCCGCGGGTCTAAATCTTGAGACCCAGGTTCGATCCCCGGTCGGGCATGCACCAATGAGTTTTTCGGAATTTATGTGCATTTGTATTCTTACCTAATACTTACCACTTGCTGAACGGTGAAAGAAAACATCGTGAGGAAACCTGCATGTAAAAAGCGTGTAATTGTGCCCGAAGAACGACGAAGGGCTCACTACCCATCACGTTGGGACGTAATATCGTCGGTGAAATGCGTGTGTACTGGGTGTGGACTATGACTTGCATTTCACAGTTTACATTCGGGAACACCTCTGACAACCCCTTGGGGATTCATGTCGTGTCGATATGGTATCTTATTTGCAAAAGATTCCCTAAGAGTAAAGAGCCTGCATAGTTTTCTTGTGATCGATAAGATTGAACACATGTCCAATAATACTATTTTCGCTAGCTACGTGTCCCTGTCGTTTGTAGTGACATTTTTCGCGACCCGAATATTAACAGATTTTATTTTCTTTTTGTCACGTCGGCAGCAATTTTCCATCGACTGCCATTAAATTGGATGAAAGGCTAATTTTATAGGAGACAATTTATTTTTGCACCTGAGCCTGATATTTACAGCTTTATATTGAAGACACGTGTGAGTTTTATGAGTGTGTAACAAATTTTAGGTATGCGTGAATTCTTTGGTATTGATGTGTTTTTGAAATAAACACATGTACATAAATAAAGGGTATAATGGATGATAAATTTAAAGTAGTATCAGAATCCATTAGAGAATCCTTTAAAATGACAACCCACAAGCTGTCATCACAAAAAATATTTTGTTAGCTTAACCAGTAGAATTATTGATTTTCAATAACAATTTATAATAAGCATCCGGCACGATCGTGGCTAAAAAAAATTACCGGTTATTCCACCTCGGAGAAAAATATATGGATATATATATGGATACACAGAAAAACAGATGTGTCGTTTGACAAAAGAAATAAAAATATTTTAATATTATCACGTGAGCAGACTGACTTAATTATTATTGAATACCGGTCTCAACATTCACGTGAGTGTTAAAGCTGGTATTTTATAATAATTTAAAAACATTTTCGTCTAAATTGCAATTTGTCGATAGTAAATTGTCAGTATTTTAAATTTTTAGGGTTCTATCAACAACCAAACGCCATTATTGTAAAGCTGTCTGTTTGTCCCTCTATCTGTTAGTCAATAACTTATCTAAGAAGGGCTCTAGCCCATGGATGATAAAATTAATCTGAGGGTCTGGGAAAATACGGAAAATCTTCGATGTCTTTACCTTTTCGAAATATAATAAAAACGTCATGCTGAAGAAAGGCAAAGTAATAAGTACCAGGAATGGAAAAAGTTATATAACTGGTTTGATGAATGTAGAAGAGGCGATAGATGTGTGTCAGGATCGTCGCAGGTAGAAATCTGTAGTGTAGTGATATTTCCCATGAGTGACAGGCATGAGAATATGTTTAGTTATGTATGTATGTAAATATTAAAAAATACATTTATGATTTACGCTTATTGAACTCGATGTATACTATGTACAATTTTCCGGCCTTTATTTCCTTGACCTCAACTTTCATATTTATTTCATCTGACCCATACGCTGCAATATACTATAAAATATGACAATGCACCTCATTTATTGTTCCTAACACATTATTTCTGGGAAATTCCTTCGTAATTTATATCCTGTCAGCTTCAACTCGCTTGAATGCACAGAAAATGCTTTGGTCAAGCACTGGATTTCCAATTCCAAGCATGAAGCTCGGAACAACGGATGGCATGATCCCACTGCACAATTTTATCACTACAATGCCATACAATTACACACAAAAATATATTAGAACGTATAATTGGAGTGCATGTCCTAAAATAAATTTTCATTTGAAATAACTTTGTGCCTCCGGTGAAAAATGGATTAAATCGAAAAACCCAATTTATAGGACAGTAGAAAAACAAATTTAATTACCAAAAAAAGATTTTTTTTTTTGGATTGTGTCATGTACCTACATAACAGTGTAGAGTTTTTAAATCCATTTTCAAAACACTTGCTTATAAAGTGGCCCCTAATGCAGGGTTCTTAGGTTCATAATACAGCATATTAAACACGCGTGCTTTTTACTTTACATAATCGTACTAGTGTTTTTTTACATTACAGTGTTTTTTAAATCATGGCAAAGAGTAGTCCATAGCTTACGGTGTTCTCTAAAACCTGGTTGTGTGGCAGACGGGTCAGATATGATGTCCGCCTCTGAACATTTTTCTTCTCGCCATTTTGCCCGCCATTCAGTCTGGATGTCAGTTTGGTGTTTGATCTTGGCATCAATCCAGATTGGTTTGCGGGAAGGAAGTCGCTGAGGTGGTATCTGGTCTAATGTTTTCCTTATAGGCATTTTGTGTGGGGCCTCGTTGAATGCTCTAGTCCATTCACTAGCAGTTGCTTGCTCTCTCCTGAGCTGTGGTGGGGCTATGTGTGCTAGCACCGGTAGCCACGGTATCGGAGTTGGCTTGAGGGTGCCTGATATAATTCGCATCACTCTGTTTAGTTGGACATCTATTTTATTTGTATGTGCGCTTTGGTACCACACTGGAGCGCAGAACTCAGCGGTGGAGTACACCAAGGCAAGTGCGGAGGTACGAAGGACGTCAGCGCGAGCTCCCCACGTCGTGCCAGCTAGCCGGCCAATTAGGTTGACTCGAGTCTTCAGCTTTTGGGCGACGTTCTCCAAGTGATCACGGAAGGTCAGAGATCTGTCTAGGATAACACCTAGGTATTTTGGGGAAAAATTATGACGTAATATTTTTCCACAGAATGTCACCCGAAGTTCACATCGAGCCAGGCTGTTTGAGAGATGAAAGGCGCTTACTTCAGTTTTTGTAGGGTTTACTACAACATGCATCAGTGGGATATAGCTGACTCACCTCGTTGTGACTGTGGAGCCTCGGAACAAACTATCCGTCACATCGTGGAAGAGTGCCCCAACAGAAGGTTTTCTGGTGGGCTGGAGCAGCTACATAAGTTAACACCTCAGGCAAAAGTATGGCTATCAAACCTGGATTTAGAATTGTAGCTGTATATATAAAATAGAAAATACTAAGATAAAGCAGGATACCAAGGCCATACGATGATGATGATGGCAAAGAGTCTTGATCTCTTGAGAAATAGTAAAATTTTTGCGAATAAATAAACTGTTGAGTTAAAATATAATAAATATTAATTTCATTTTGTCAAATTATTTATTTTAATCAACAAATTTTTTGTTGTAAATACATAAATGTTCAGTTTGTTATTATTTAATATTTGTCTGTTTGGCGGGTGCGTCAGTTCCATCTGTGCAGAAAATAGAAATCTTCGCCGCCATTTTTCATAGAAAATTGTCAAATCATAGTTGTGGTTTTGGTTATATGGAAAAATAAGACAGTAAAATTTTATAAAGTGTGTCGAAAAACGTCGTATGAAACGCGTGAGCATAGACATTACACTCCCGGTTCCATTACGCCCTCGCCTTCGGCTCGGCCTGCAATCCCCCTCGACTGTAATGTCCAGCGCAGCTCACTTGTAACATAAAGTATTATTTTGTTTTTACACTGTAACTAAGATGTAGTAAAGATATACAAAAGCAAGCCAAACATTGTACAGGAATATGATATAAATTTTAGTCACTGCTATGGCTCTTTATTTTATGTTGTTTTGCCATGAAAGAAAATTCGCAGAAAGTTGTCGCATTTTTCATAAGCTTCATAAAATCTAAGTAACCATTATTTGAAAGTAGGTTGTAACAATAATTGGGTCGATTGGATCTGATTATTTAGATTTCATAAAAAGTAAATAAAAACAAATTGGTTGCCGAATGGTTCCTCGATTTCGTGTTGATTGCCGATTCTGAGAAAAGACACTAAAAGCATTTTGGTTTACAGAAACAAATAAAATTACTCAGCCCCGGAGCGAGGTTGGTACACGCATTTGTTTGTACTCCAATTGATGAGCTGATTACGAAAACAACCTTTGTCAAGTTATCAATTAGGTTCAGATTCCGGATTATTCGCATATTATTTTCATTTGGTTTTATAGTCGCTCATGAGCAAAATTGGATATAATAAATTGAATTCGTGAAAAAGAAAAAGAAAAAAAAACTTCGTTGTGGAATAAAATACATAACGACACATCCTAAGGGGTTGCCAGGGGTGTTTCCGAGTACGAACTTTCGCTAAAACTTGTGATCACTCTTTCCAAAGTGACAGAGAGTGTGCTTATCACCGCGTACTTTGCGCACAGTACACACTTTTTAGCGCATGCAGTTTTATTTCACAGAGTTTTACGTCTCCGTTCAAGAGTTTTCCGTCTTCGTTCAGGAAGTGATAAGTATAAATTCCGAACAACTAGTTGATGCAAACAAAAATAAAAATTACACATAGTATCTACATAACATGAATGCCACACGCTTTCGCCTACAACTTTTAGGGTTCCGTAGTACCTAAAAGGTACAAAAGGAACCTTTATGGTGAGACTCCGTTGTCCGTCTGTCCGTCCGTCCGTATGTCACAGCCTCATAACTTTAGCACCGTTTAAGATAATGACTTGAAATTGTCCACAAAAATAGCACTCACTTGCCCACATAAAACTGTACAAAAAAAATTAAATTGTTCAAAATATTTCCAACACAAAAGTGAGAAATTAAAAAATATATTCTTAAAAATACAATATGGGTATTAAATTGTAGATGTTAATGAGTTGATAGTAAAAATATAAGTTACAGCCAAAGTAATTAATCTAGATTTTATTTACACTAACTAGCTATTATACCGGGTGTAAAAGCAAAGGCAAGAATCCTTTAAGGGTGTGTTTGTATGATCGGTAAAGATATTATTTTAAATACTGGGATCTCTAAATAAAATACCTGTACCTCATAATAAGACGATTTTCTTTACTCAAAATACACTAATCGCGTGGACACCCTCACTGGTCGCTGGCCACTTGGATGAGGGGTGCGGTTTGCGGGGTGCAATTAGGTGTGTGGGCAGGCCGGTGAGCTGCGTAGAAAAATGATGGAATTTTTGGTGAAAATTCAAGATATATTTTTTTTTCTTAGGCCGGTGAGCTGCGTAGAAAAATGATGGAATTTTTGGTGAAAATTCAAGATATATTTTTTTTTCTCGTAATGACATCAGAATCGTGTATCCTTTCATACCCTAAAAGGATTCTTGACTTTGAATTTACAACCTGTATATAATATCTTTTAAATTTGGGCAAAGTGATTATTGGGGCAGAATCAATCAAATATTCTAGCTATTTTACATAATATCTATTAATACTTGAAGAAAGTAATAAGACACAACAAATATTAGTTTATTGTATATTTCATGGGTGCCTAAGGCTATAAACGTTGCGTTTTTTTGGATATAATGATAACTCGCAAGCTACCTAGATAGCCCAAATATTTTATATTACTCCGTAAATCACCAGAAGAGTAATTTATTCTTACAAGTGAGACTCATATTACATTTTGATTAACACAAGAGATTTTACTTTTTAGGGTTTCGTAGTCAACAAGGAACCCTCATACTTTCGCCTAGTCCGTCTTCCGTTTGTCTGTCTGTCTTTCTGTCTGTGTGTTCGCTAGTTCAGAGACACTTAGTACTAGAAAGCTGTAATTTGACCTGGGTGTACTACGTATAAATCACGCCGAAAAGGTGGTAAAATGAAATATTGAAAAAGATTTTTTTATGGTACCTCCCCTACACGTAAAGTGGGAATGATTTTTTTTTTCGCATCTACCTCACAACGTGTAGTATCGTTGAGTAGGTGTTTTAAAAGAGTACAATTTAAGTGCTAACCAAAACAGATGAATGCTCACTGAATATGGTCAAAGCCTGAAGTCGGTTAAAGTCCAAAAATAGGTAGCGACGACGAGCGAAGCGAGGCAACCCCCGAAATTTTGTACAGCATTAACTATACAAAGAATATTAAAATTAAAGGTACTTCATGAAACACAATTTGGTGAGCATTTATCCGTTTTGGCAGGTATTTCGAATTAATTGGAAGTAATAAATGTGCATTTCTGGTAGGTATTTAAACACAAGCCTTTTAAAAATATTGTGGATATGTGGAAACAATTATTTTATTACTTTAACCAATTCCTAAGAGCTATTATGAATAATGTCTAGATAAAGTGATTAATTTATCACATTATCTACTAAATTTAGTCAATATACCTATATAATATCTAGAAATAAATATATATAATTTAGCTATATAAAGCCTTTAGTTTCTTTTAACTTGTATTAATAATGAAAAAAAAATATATTGATTTTCGAAATATATTTCGGCCCACTATGGGGCCGGCATCAGTCGAATCAATATAATATCAAATATAATATCTAGCAATTATGTATAATGGCCATTTAATCACTTTGTCTGTAATGTCTGTATAATGCCTTACTTTTACGGTAGTTACTGGCACGAAATTCAAGAAATCTTTAAAAAAAAAAGATGATTATAGGTCATAGCTGGCCAATTACAGGAAAACTAAAGCAAATAAAAAAAGTTGAAAACAAATGAAAAAAAAAATAAAAAAATTTAAAACAAATAAAAAAAAGTTTTATAAAAATACAATCTGGATATCAAATTGTAGATATTAAAGAGGTGATTATAAAAATATATACTTTTACCATATTTACTGATACTGATTTCGAGAAATCTTTGAAAAACCACAAAAAATGCATGTCTCCCCCTTAATTCCAAAACTAATGAACCGGAAAATATGTAAAAATCATGGTAATTTAGGATACCGTAAATATTACAGGAGAAATAAAGCAGGTGAGATATTCACGATACTAACATGACAAAATAACATTTTTCATCCATGAGTTTTATTTCGAGGACGGTATAAAAATATTTGAGTCTCTCCTTTGTGGTACAATAAATTATTTTTTTTAGTTGTCTTAAACAGTTATGGGCAAGATTTTAAATACATTCTTCCTGAATGTTCCCAAAACTGTCGAATTAAGGAACCATAGGTATGGGAGTCTGACTCGCACTTGACCGTTTTTTTTAATATACTATGCCCGGCATAAGTTTGTCGATTTCAAGGTCATTATTTTACACTTTTTAGGTTTCCGTACCCAAAGGGTAACCAACGGGACCCTATTACTAAGGCTCCGCTGTCCGTCTCTCTGTCTGTCCGTCTGTCACCAGGCTGTACCTCATGAAATTTTCACAGATGATGTATTTCTGTCGCCGCTATAATAAAAAATACTAAAACCGGCCAAGTGCGAGTCGGACCTGCGCACTCCCATACAACAGACATGATTCTTTTGCCGTTTTTATAGATAATGGTACGGAACCCTTCGTGCCTGAATCCGACTCGCACTTGGCCGGTTTTTTTACTTTTTCCTTTCCACTAATAAAGAACATTCAAACCTAGGTCTCAAGAATAAAAAATTGTAATGCACAGAAAATCACTTGTACTATTACACGAATTTATGGAGTTCCTGACCGGTTTCGCCTTCGTGCATTTTCAAAGGATTTATTTAATTGATCTTATTATAATACAAACAGTTTACATTAGAGTAATCAATTAAACTAACACTTTTTTGTAAGGTGGGTAATCGTTACTTTGTCATTTCTAGTTACCTATAAATAGGGATTTTTTAATATAATGTTATGTTAATAATGTTAAACATGAATTATAGTTAAATTTATGCATTGTATTATACTTATGCATGTATTCGCCGCGTAGAGGACACTGAACTAGTAGCCTTCTTAGCCTCTGCACATGGGGTCTTGGAATTTGTTACTCGCATACTTAGTAACAATGGTAACAGTTCACGGCTACCATTTGTAGACGAGGCTTTGAAGGAATGGTCTACTGTTTGCCCTGGACAAGTTCAACCAGACCATCCGGAGGTTCAAAGAGGCTGGGACGATATCCGAGCCAATTTCATAATAGAAGAGCTCAAACAAAATAACTCAGGGGCAGAATTAGCAAGACTAAAAGCCGTAACTAAACCTGAGTCCGGTGCCTGGCTTCACGCCCTTCCATCTCCACAGCTTGGTAATTTACTTGATAACGACTCCCTTCGTATTGCTGTGGCCCTGAGACTTGGTTGACATGGTTGCGAGGAACATGCTTGCATCTGCAACTCTACAGTCCACACAAAATGTCACCACGGCCTGAGCTGCTTAAGATGTGCAGGTAGATTCCCGCGGCATCATGCCTTAAATGAAATCATCCTCTGGGCACTCGTCTCAGCCATCATCCTTTGCACCCTGGAGCCCCCTGGCCTTATCCGGATAGACGGCAAGCGCCCAGATGGTCTCATCCTCGTTCCCTGGGAGAGAGATAGATGTCTGCTGTGGGATGCAACTTGCGTTAGCACTTTTGCTAGTTGTCATTTAACCTCCACAGTCAGAACCGCAGGATCTGCGGCTGAGATTGCCGCTAGGCAAAAACACATCAAATACAATGATCTGAAACAAAATTACATTTTTATTCCCGCCGCATTTGAAACGACCGGCGTATGGGGCTCTGAGGCAAGGGCATTTCTAAAGGCACTCATAAGAAAAATAAAAGACAGGTACCAAGACCACCGCTCCATGTCGTACTTGGCGCAAAGGATTTCCCTAGCCATCCAACGCGGGAACACGGCTAGCGTAATGGGGACCTTTGCGCCGGGTACGATGAGGGGCGGACTTTTTGATAGTTAGGGTTTTATTTCTAAGTTAATTTTATTTTTAAAGCATAGGTTCTTCTTTTTATTTTAGGATTTTTAGTTCATTGTCTTTTGTTAAATTATAAATAATAATGTATATTTTGAATAGTATTATATCATTTAGTTAAAAGTTAAATTAATTGGAGCTTTATTATTTACTTAGGATAGTTATAAATATTTAAAAAATAAAATCATATTTGTGCTGGATACATTTCCGCTGTTTGGAGACATGATCAAATTCCACTGATGACGGCCTCATACTGTGGGTCGAAATATATCGAGTACAAATAAATATTTTAATTGTAAAATCCTAAATAAATAAAAAAAACTAGTTAAACATCTCGCAAGTTCCTTAAAAATAAGTATGAGGTTTTCATATAATATTGAAGGTATAATTTAAAATCACCTTATATACTTTGTCATATACTTAACATATTCATATTATGATAATTTTCACATTTGGGACTTGTGTATACCTACATAAATTGAACAATAACAAATAGTTTTGTACGACTTAGTTTTTATGACAATTTAATTCTACGGCTCGATGTACCGCTTTAACAATGCAAGAAAATTACTAAAAGACATTAGACTTGAAAAACTTTCAGACTGTGAAAAATGGGTGTCTTCAAATGATGGGTTCTAAGCAACAAACCATTATACTGATGACTGTTATTTTAAAAAGCCTGCAAAGTTTAATTTGTGTCAAAGGGAAGTGAGTTCCGTAAATATAATAAATATCTTTTTCAAAATTCTGACACAAAATATTTACGTCACACAAAATTTTGATACAGAAAGCGTTTTTTAACCAAGCTTGTAGGCTAACTCTACTCTTTGTGAGATAGGTAACTACTAAGTAAATTTATTCCATAATGAAATTTAGATATTCAAGACCGGAATAAAAGCAATAAAACATCATAAAGTCTGGTAAGAAAATGCAGTAAAACGTATTACTTCATTTAGGCAAGCTGATTTTATGCAAAACTAAATCTATACTATTCACGTTCAAATTTATTAATTATTATCGAATAAGGCAAAAGGTGACGTTATTTTTTAATAATTATACATATTTTATATAATAACACATATATATTCCATATACAAAGGTGTTTATTTATATTTATTTATTTATATTCTATATTTTAACATTATGTGTGTTAATTAAATAAAAAGTGTAAGTTGATACTATATATATATTCCAGGCAACCTTTGGTTGAAAGAGAAGATGAGAAAGAAAAATATAGAGGTGAACCATTGACCTCTCCTAAGCAACAAGACACACAGTCTCTAATAAAACTTCGTCAGAAAGTTTCCGAACGTGCGACGTGCACCCCATAGCGGTGACAAGATGCATCGCGGACAATTTTTGAGCGAGATTGTGAGCCGTTAATGAGGAGGTCAATGAGGTGAACGTTAACAAAAAATTAAGAGAACATTTACGCCGTATCCATTTTTACCTGTTATTTCAAAATGTTTCTGCTTTTTAGACGATGAATATCTTATTGATTTCACTGATTTTATGCTTAGAGGGTTATGCTTTTAAAAAGGACCCTAAAATGGTAACAAAAGAATCTGGTGCCAGGTACGGACTAAAACCTACTTACAAGTTTTCTTTCGTAAAATTTGTGATCACGCTTCACCTCGTGAAACGAGCAAACTAGGGGCAAACTTGCACGGAGGCTAACTTAAATTATTATGCCAATAAATCACTAGAATCATTAGGCGCTAGAAATACGTGCCGTTTAGTTTTATAACGACTCAATCGCGCTTATGATATCTTAATCACGTTTTTGTAGAACCTCCACCAAGATTTATTGTAGGTTCTACAAAAAAAAACTTCATATTTTTGTTCTCTTCTGATTATTTAGAAATTAGGCTCTTGAGAGTGTGGTTTTTAGGGTCCCGTACCCAAAGGGTAACCAACGGGACCCTATTACTAAGACTCCGCTGTCTGTCTGTCGGTCTGTCCGTCTGTCACCAGACTGTATCTCATGAACCGTGATAGTTAGAAAGTTGAAATGTTCACAGATGATGTATTTCTGTTGCCGCTATAACAACAAATACTAAAACCGGCCAATAGCGAAGGGACCTGCGCACTCCCATACAACAGACATGAATTTTTTGCCGTTTTTATAGATAATGGTACGGAACTCTTCGTGCGCGAGTCCGACTCGCGCTTGGCCGGTTTTTTATTCTATACATGTTGCAGCCATTTTGTTGAAAGAAGTGCTTCAGAACAGTTATGCAAGAAGGACATACTCTACCACCAATGACCAACATACCAAATGAAATCGCTGTGTACAATGGTGTCGATTAGGTTAAGATGTGTCAAATTACTTTTGGTATTCGGAAACGCCCAACCTAACCTATTTTGACAGGTCTAAACTAATTTTTAGTTAGGTCGAACTCAATTAAGTCCAAAACGTAATTTTGCTATTCGGTATGACCACCTAACTGTCAAATTTTAGAGATGTCAAACTAAAAGTGAACTAATATTAGGCGAGACATATTTCGTGGCGATTAAAATTTTAACAAGTCCAATTATCTAATTTGTGTTGCTTTTTGAGGGGAGAATGGAGGAATATTGGCTATTGGGTGTAGCAGATGCAGAAGAAAGAAACTAAACAGTTAAAACCAGCATATCCACCCAACGTTTAAAACTGTGTTTGCAAACTGATTTTTACAATGCTTCTTCCAGGAGACAAGTTGTACCCCGCTGCTGCCTTAGCTGATGATGCCGGAACCAGAATTGTATGAAACAAGGTGAATGTGATGTTCAGACCTCTTAAAAATAAACTGTGATGTTGCACATTATGCCAAGAAATCAGTGGCTCCTAGGATTTGGATTCACTGGTTCCCTGGCTATGAACCTTATGCAGTGACGTCACAGCTTAAAATAAGCCTCATTCATAGAGCCGAATCTTCAAGCTTTGTTTTCTAGCAACGGAAAATAGATTCTTGTAATTGTGAAGGAGCAAACTCTTTAAAAAAGCTGTACCACCTACCTACCTAGTCCTTAAACAACGGCTACAATTTTTTCAGTCTGCTGTGTGTACCCAGTACTACATTTCCCTTGATCACTGGACAGATGAATTTGGTTTAGCAAGACACAACCAGAGAGACCAGCAAACCAAGGTAAAATCATTAGATGTCAAAGGAAATAGGATTGCTCATCTATATACTAATAATAAAGTACCTAGTCTAAAAGTTGTATCATTTTAAATATATTTGTAAAATTTTATATGAAATGGGTTATTATGTATGGTATGGAGGCCAAAATGCAATTTAACATTTTTTGTCTGTCTGTATGTATGTATGTTCCATTTCAACTCAAGAACCACTCAACCGATTTGGATATGATTTTCATTATTATCATCCTAATGAGTCTGGTCAAAATATAGGCTATAAGGTGTTAGTAAAATAACCGCCAAGCCAATAACTCTTGAAACCACACAAAGATTACAAAACACTTCCATGCAAGCAAAGCCGCGGGCAAGGTTAGTTTAGAAATAAATTGTCAATTAATATAGATTTTGGTCCTTGAAAGAGGTATTAAAGAATACCCCATCTCAGAAGAAGTGTGTAATAAATGCATTCATCTCTGCTTGACATAATATAGATTATATTATAGATTCCAGAATTGGGGCATTTCCTACAAATATTATGTTATGGGAAAAGTCCATTAAATGGACAAAAACATGGACCAAAAGGCAGACCAGTGCGACGCAGATGATCGCCCCTTTCTTTGTAGAAGCCATGTAAAGAAAACTAATGGAAAACACTGGGGAGGTCCATGAGTCAATGACACACTGACCTGAGAAAATTACAATATATTTGTCAGCGGGATGCTTGCCAGCAAGCAGTACATTATATTATTTAAATCAATATTTTATTGTTTTAAAATTACATGACATGTAACATACCTATTTATAAGGTCAGAAAATAAAGGCTATGATGATGATGAGATTAGATTGAATGAATCTGTTGTCTGATTGCTAAATGAATAGTAAAACTAAATTGTACTTATATTTTTTTATTTTAGGCCACTAAGGGCCCATATTATTAATAGGTTCCTTAAAACTAGGTAAACATTACTACAGACCCTTATAAAAAAAAACATTTCTTAACATGTTGGCACGAACATAGACACCTTCATACTCCATACAAAATATCTGACGTCCCAGTTTACTCACATCACTCACAAAGAAGCACTACGAATGTATCATTTCTCCGAAATAATGCACAGCGAGTTAGCTTACAGGTAATCTAGTGCAAAAGAGCTTGTTGACAAACGTTGTGCATTTTTTATTGTTCATATTCCACTGTGTGTGGACGTTGTGCGCTTTCATGATGTACTTGTGTAACGTTCTATGATGGTTGTTCCCGCCTGCATGTTACCCTAATTTGGAATCGTCTGACATGAAGCGTTACATCTTCTAACGTCATACTTTTGTGCACTCTGGAGAAATAGATCTGGTAGGCTTCAGGTCACATAAAGTTTCAGGGACTGTGTCGTAATATCTGTGTAATCAAATAAAGCATTCCTTTGGCACTGGTGAGAGCGACGTTTCTTGTTTTCTACAAGACTGAAGCAATCACAATCAACGATTGTATTCGAGGCGAGGGTTGGACGGTGGTAGATGGTTTTTTTCAGTTTCAAGCTAAGAATCTTTTCCGATTAGGGTGACGGCGGTAGTTGCTGACTGGAGCGATAGAACATCGAGACATACGAGTCCTTGTATGCAGCAGGTGTTGCTGTCAGAGGCTGCAAAAGCGTTTTCGCACTCTTTCGTAGTATAATAGGTGGATTAGTCCCGATGAAGCCCTGGATCCATCTTAAGGGTTAATCGTGATTGTTTCTTGGTCTTCTTAGTCAGAGCAACAGCGTCCCGCAATGGTTTTTATAAAGAAAATAGCGATTTTTTCGATCTTTAACAAAAATTTAAAATCGGTCAAACAGAATTGTCAATTTAAGTGATACCATCATAAAATTCCCCAAAATTACTAAAAAAAAATTATTCATAACGCATCCATGGAATCACATTTCTTCTTCCGCGTATGTTTATTGATGCTAGGGATGTCAATTTTAAATCGATTTAATCGATTAATGGTAGCAAGAAAATCGATTATTTTCGGAGCAATTCGATCTTTGAATCGATCCATACAACCGCAGAATCGTGGACACGATTTTTTTCGGTTTCACGGAAAATTTTGCTAACAAATCACATACAATTAAAAAGAGTACCTACATTTAATAACGTTCCCAGCAAGTATATGAAGAGCCTTACATTTCAAGATTAGAAATTGGAGTGTGTAATCGAGACTAACAAATATTGTAATATAATATTAACATAATATTATTCCAATAAAAATTGTAATCAAAATCAAAATATTTATTTTGTAAAATAGATACATAAAGTATACTTTATAGGGGTCAAAATTTTAATTTTTATTATGTATTTGCATTATAAGTTACTTTGGCAATAAAACTTTAACTTTTAATTAATGTTATATTTATGAGAAAACAACTAACTTTACTTACAATCAACTCTGGAAAAATTATCGCTTATGAATTTATACCTAGATTACCAACAAAAATAAAATTTAATTAACGCTAATTGTGTGAATTTCTGTTCCGATTATGAATCGATTATTTTGAATCGATCTTTTCTTTACCGTTTTTTTTATCGATCTTTTTATCACGATTTGAAATCGATCTCAGAATCGATCTTTTTAGAAAGAATCGACATCCCTAATTGGTGCAAAGTTGAGGGGAATTTTCTAGTGTTCACGTGGATTGTTAACGATTTTGATATTTAATAGACGAGACGGGGATGATGCTCTTGAAATTATTCGTTATGATGATCTTCTTCTTCCAGTGGAAACTAAATTATATCTTTCCAGTAAGTAGCCACCGTTATGTCTAAGTAAGTACAGGAAGCCAATTACCAATTTAGTAGTTTTGTTTATTGTAATTTCTTGTTTAATAAACCAAAAGTAGACAAAAAACTTTTTTTGGGAAGGTAGGCAAGAACAGCGTTCGAGTGGTCAAAATCACGGAGCGAAAGTAAAGAAATAAAAATAAAATATTTTAAAATCTAATCATAATTCTACCAAAGAGTAGAAATATTAAGACTTCCCATATCGAACGAATGAAATGCAACCATTCTTATCTGTGGTCTTTACCGCTATTGTAATCTGTGAATTCAATTTAGTTCGAGAAAATTAAGTCAAACAGGGCAACCAAATTTAGTTCGTTGACAAAACCGAATAGCTAATAGAAACGACTTAACGTATTTTAGTCGTATTTTGGTTAGGTTAAGTTAAGGTGTGGTGTTTTACCGAATCGACACCTGTGAAGTATTTTTAAAATGTTCGATCTATTGACCGGGTATTATTATAATTGGCGCTTGCCACTGTCGCTTAAACAATTGCTAAAATACATAAAGACCTATAAATGCCTACTAACCTGTTTTCATATTTTTGTAAAGTAGTCGCTAGCCATTTTTGATTACCTATTTTTCTGTTTCTAGTATGTCAGGTGGAGTCATATTATCATCATCACTGCTATCAGCCACACTCAGTAGAAAAGTACTATATTCCCTATTTTAGAGCAAAAAATAATTTCTGACACAAAAACACAGTCAATAATAATTTATAGGATGTACAAGATGAACAATGCCCTATCGAAAATGATACAAAAAAATAAATGCACATGTGTGAGTACAATAGTGTTGCCTAAGTTACAACTTTTCATCGATAACTAACTTCAAAACTACCTAAATGATTTTCTTTAAATCCGTTAAGTTTCATGTGGGGAAGCCCACCGTTAAGTATTGCTGTAGGCCTTGTAGTCAGACTGCCTGAAGAAATAAAAAAAAAATCGTGTTTTACACCTAATCGTGACCGTCATTCAACAACAGTATCATTGTCTGTGAAACGTCAAAATGACAGGTAATTCATATGATAGTTGTTAAACGCGACGCTTAAACTAAATTTACGTTGAAAATTGTCGAGGAAACATTATTTGCTGTACGAAACAATTGACTACACTATAGATGTGCCATGAAAATATCATTTTACTCTGAATGATTAGTAGGTAATTTCCAAAACAGTTAAATATTTATTATCAATATTTCCTTATCATTCGTGACGTCACCTTTATCGAGGCCTACACTAGGCCCGACAATTTTACTATTTTACTTAATGTTTTTGCCAATCCTGCATCTAACAATGAAAATAGCTATCTACAGCAAAAAAATTCAATGGGTTATTATAAAAACTTTATTCAGAGCCTATTAATATGAGAAATTAGGGCAAAATGTGGTTGAAAACATTCCAATGTAAAAATCATATTTTCCTGTGAAATGTGTATTATTTGGGTTATTTCTCCTTTTAAAGTCACAATTACTCACTGCACAAGAAACCATGTCTACACCAAATACTATTTATCAATTTAGTTACGCATTATTTAAGTATTATAAGAAAATCCGTAATCACACCCAAACAAGCGGGCCGCTATGGCCTCTTACTCGAAAAAACATTGCCATATCGGTTCTTTGTTGTCTCTTTCTCTCTTGCATGGTGTTCATAAAGGTAGGACGTCTCTTTTACACGCTACGTGCGTCTTTTCAGCGCAAAGCGAATCGTATTTCTATGATAATTTCTACGTACGCTATGGCGCCAAAATCCAACAGTCCACCACGCATGTGTACGCGTAGTGCGCGCCGCGCCAGCCATAGACAATGCAGGCCGCACAGGCCGAAAATATAATGAAATTGTGACTTCCTATGTCACGCACTGAAATATTATTTAGTACGTGTTAGAGAACATTATATTATAATAACCTCATTGGTACAATTGTATTTGATATTAAACCTCAGACATGGCTGTATGGGCTAAGTTCCCTTTGCCTTCCTGGTTAGTATCACATGTATCTCAGAAAAAGTTTTTTATAGCATTATGTTGTTCGGAGACCTATTATACTATAATTTATTTTTTTTCTGTTTCAGAGACGTTCATGAAAAAAAAATCACTATGCCAGTAGTTTTGAATTCGTCATGAGGATTTAACGAATGAGGTTAGATAAATACTTATATGTCCTAGTTTCATAAACTACTATTAAAGTACCGTACAAAAACTATAATAATGTGAAATAAGGAGATAAAAATATTCTCAAATAAAAGGACTTATATATGAAGAAGCAGTGAATATAATAATCGTCAACGAAACGTTGTTGTACGAGTTTGGACTATGACAGCTAATAATCAGAGAACACATCCGACAAGCGCTGTAGATGTTTGCTTTTTTATTTTTACACCCTGTGTTCATTCATTTTTAGGACTTATTTTTTCCACTTTATTTTACAGTCGTACGTTAGTTACAAACCTGCAGGCTTTTTCTTAATTCACTTGTTCTTTTTACTTCAAAAACGTAGGTCTGTTGGTCTGATTCATGAAACCATTACTTATATTGAATGTCACAAAATAATTTTCTAGCATGTTCTTGAAGCTCACGAATGATAAATTGCCTTACCCGGCTTAAATCTCACGTTTTTGATAAAAACGAAGAAAATACTTGGATCTCTTTTCCAATATATTACTTTTCTACCTTTTCGTACATATCAAAATCATTTATCTCTTTAAGAATTTCAAATAAAATATATTTTTTGTTTAACATTTGTCTTTTATTAGAGTTAATAACTGTAAAATAATTAGGTATCTATTTTTACATTATATCCTACCAACAGAATACTATACCTCAGTTAAAAATCCATACAGTTGTCCAAAGAGGACGTTCGGACGGAGCGGTTGTGCGGGGCTTACGGGGCGAGACTCCGAGCCGCAGTAGTATAAATATGGAGTGCGGCACTTCTTAGGGTTCCATACCCGAGGGTGTCAAGCGGGACCCTATTACTAAGCCTCTGTCACAGGGGTCTACAGCTTCAGCCGTAATAGGTAGCCAGTTGAAATTCAAAGAATACGTATTACTACCACGACAAATTATAAAAAAATAGAAAATGTGAAATACAAAGATGGACCACTACTACACAAAATGCTAAACTTTTCAATACTTATAAAACACGAAATTAAATATCCAAATATTATTTCGAAAGAATTTGTCGGGATCAGTGGAATATTATGAAAAATAAGTAATATAATAAATAGGTAACGTGACATAGTGATAGAGAGAAGAGAATGATTGACAGACAGAAAAAAAAAACCGGCCAAGTGCGAGTCGAACTCGCGCACGAAGGGTTCCGTGCCATTATCTATAAAAACGGCAAAAAAATCATGTCTGTTGTATGGGATTGCGCGGGTCCAACTCACACTTGGCCGGTTTTAGTATTTTTTTATTATAGCTGCAATAGAAATACATCATCTGTGAAAATTTCAAGTGTCTAACTATCACGGTTCATGAGATACAGCCTGGACGGATGGACAGCGGAGTCTTA
Source organism: Ypsolopha scabrella (assembly GCA_910592155.1). Taxonomy (NCBI): domain Eukaryota; kingdom Metazoa; phylum Arthropoda; class Insecta; order Lepidoptera; family Ypsolophidae; genus Ypsolopha; species Ypsolopha scabrella. The sequence continues at coordinate 5,713,093 of OU342968.1, read as the reverse complement.
GTACCTATTAGGGTCCCGTTGGTCCCTTTGGGTACAGAACCCTAAAAAGAAAGCACAAATTCATAAGAAACACCAAACATTTAAAAATTTCAATTTGAAACAAGTAGCTAACAATAAAATAAATAATAAAAATCGACTCAACATCTTACTTGGTTTTTAGTTTCTAGCTGGTGTTGAACTTGCATTTTCCTTTGTTTCTAAAGTCAAGCGCGAGAGTTCGTGACACACAATACAAAGATCACGACATGATCTCTTTAGGGAACGCCGTATCGTATCGGATGGCGCAAGAGTTACAATATTCATACCTACATATGTTGGCACTGAGCATAGCTAAATCCAAAATTATACAAATACAATCCTCTTAAAGAAAAATGAAAAATTTTTGAAAAGGGATGAGCAATGACAACAATTTATCCAAATTCGAGTCGAAGTGGCGTACAAAGGGCTGCGTCCCACACAATACAGCAAAGAAAAATAAAAACATTATGTTAAATAACAACAACATAGATGCCCAAGCTTTAAAATATTTATAACAATCTGACCAAATTTTAAACATATATACAGGTTGAACCAAACGAATGCCCCCTGGAGGGAAAATATCTTAAATATATAAGATAGCAAAGCTTACTTATAGGCACCATATTTTTTCAAAGAATTTTTAAAAAGTACCTGCCTGCATTATCCATGAAAGGAACCGGATAAAATGTATTTAAAAAAACATCCTTTATTTTTATGTTACCGATTGAAAGGGTCAAGCATTAGAACAATATCTAGTGAGTAACATAGTATCGTCAATTAAGGGAAGACCAAAACTTTTAAAGGTATCCCAAAATTTAATATTGTTGGAAGTATGAAAAAAACGCAGGAAAAACATATTATAAATTTTCCCGAACAACATTTTGAAATGACATCCTGGTTTGATCCATAAGATTTACTGCATCGATGTGCCATATTAAAATGTTGCTCGGGAATACGAACAATACGTTTTTCCTGCGTCTTTTCCGTGCTTGTAACAATATTGGATTTTGGTATACCTTATAAGAGTTTTGTGATTAAAATGTTAAATTTCATGGTCTTCCTCTAATTTGCGATAATGAGTTACTTAGAAGAGCTTAGTTCTTATGCGTGATCCTTTCGATCGATATCATAAAAATAAACTTTTTTATTTCACATTTGTCCTGTTCGATTTTCGGATCAGTAAGGTGATTTTTCAAAATTCTTTGAATGCAGTTTTTCTTAACTTCAAAAATAAAATAATTGTTCCTTTTAAGTACAATTTGCCATCTTTAATATTCAGGGCACTTTCCCTCCAGGGGGAATTCGTTTGGTTTACCCTGTATATTGCCGTATTTAAGGAGCTGAAAAAAATAATCTTGAAAAAATTGAATTTTTATGAGGACCTCCCTTAGTTTTATTTTTTTATTATTTTCTCTAAAAGAGGCCATAGTAACGCGTATTCTTTTCAGCTAGCTTCGTATTATAACTGAAGCTGTAGATCCCTGTGACAGACGGACAGAACGACAGTGGAGGCTTAGTAATAGGGCTCTGTTTGGCACCCTTCGGATACAGAACCCTTTAAACGAACATCACAGCATATTTGTGACAATGCGGGATTCTCATGTTTTATTATCCGTTTACACATTGAGTAGGTAGGTATCTTAAATGGAAGTATAGTATATCAAGCCTCAATCTAGACTAGGATCTTTTGTCTTATTTTTGTTTTAACGATACTAAGAATTAAGGAAGTTTTTTAATTTTATTCAGGACTTCAACAGCAACTATGTACAGTTACAGTTATACAAAAATAACACAGTAAAATCTCAGTACCTGACATAAATACACAGTTAAAGCAGTTAACAAATAATAAAAAAATATACTATGACTTTTTTTGAGTAAACAGAATTACTTACTTTTATTTTTGCTATGTATGCGCCGATCTTAAAACATGAACCACATACATACGAGTATACCTATACGGTATCACAGGGGTATCCGAGAATCGAGAAACGATATATCCGTTACATGTATATAGGTATACTATACCTGCCCCTGATACCCCCGTGTCGTACAATCTGTGTCCTTATACATGCCTACCGAGCCACGACGTGAATGTAGCGCCATTTGTCAGCCGACTGGGATGGTTGCAGCATTTCTTCTTTGGTGACCTTCCAAACTGCGCTAACGAAATAAAGTATTCTACTGCATATTTTGACATACCATGCTGACAAGATATGAAAAAAACGTTTTACAATAGGCTCATATCAATAATGTTAAATGTTAGTTAATTTTACATAAAAATATTTTTCTTGTCAGTGACACCATTTTGAGTACCTAACAATCTGTTCGTTTTAATTAAGTTTATTTTACTTAGTTTGATGTTTTATTTAAGAAATCTGTTATGTCTCTTTTATATCTTCTTTGTATCATCTACTTATTTTTATGTAAATTTATATTATATGTACTAACACATGTATAATATTAAACATACATATTGGTACTTATAAATATTTATAAAGACAAAACTCTAAACTCATACAAAAGAAGAAATGCAAACCTGGTAAGGGCGTTTAAGCATTTTGCGTTTGAAGGACACATCAACGACAATATAAACGTAAAATACATCCTTACGATTATTTTTTACATTCCCTCCATAAGCTTGTTTCGTCCACTGCTAGACATAGGACTTTCCAAGTATTCGCCACTCTTTGCGGTCCTCCTGGAAGAAATGCCCATACTCACACACGCTGGGCAGGCGAGTTGGTGAGCGCGGCGCCGAAACCCTCGCATCAGTGACGCCACTGCCCGTCGCCAGTCTGTTTTATATAAGGCCTGGCAATCCATCGGTCCCAGGCAATGGTGGGCCGCCTAGTTTTGCCTGAGAGCTGTTCTCTTACTCTCCCCCGAATAACTTCGAGAGGATTTGCGAGTAAGATGGTGGCACCTCCACAGTCGAGCCCGGCATCAGCTCTACCACCTTGTTTTTTACATTATATACATGACAAAAAAAAACGGACGAATGACTGTAACTAATCTCCAAAGCTTCTCAAGCAATATGTTCCACACATCCCGACACGTATCATACGTGGACTCGTAAATTGCTAGACTCCCAAGAACACAACCAGACTATTAATTGTCCTAACACGCTCTTGCCTGCCACCTACTACAAGGCTTCACTTGTAACCTACCCGAGCCTGCTCTATTGCTCTGTTGTATTCCACCGTTGACTTAATCTCATTCGAGAAGCACAGTGCAATTCTGATGGCATGCATGCATAATTTATTGGGCGCCATCTTGCACGGATCAATGAACTTCTGTTGGCGTACTGTGAGTTATGATGCTATTAGTATTTGCCTAAGTGCTGTTTGATTAGTTTACATTTGCGACAAATATTAGTCGCAAGAGGCTTTTCAGAGGGCTATACCTGATGGTGACTTCGTAATTCGAAACTAATGGCTGGTTTTAATCAGACGTTATGAAAGTTAAAAAAAAAATACCTACTCGACCCTATGAAACAGCTGATTTTTTTCACGATTTCAGGGTTGGCTCCATAGTAAAAGTTGTTCATATGGACGAGTACTATCACCCGTTTTCGTTAAATTTCACGTTGTATACTACAGAGTATCTGGAATCATGTGCTTTGATTAAATTTTAAATTTTCATCATAATCTTTAGCTAAATAAATACCAAACCTAAGTCTAATTTAAAACGAATATCCGGTTTATTAGTTAAGTATGCAAAGAAAAAAATTGATACTAAGTCAAATTAAAGATATTATAACAACAAATGATTTCCCTTGATTATTTTTGAAATATTTCAGCTATGATAATTTTAATTAATTATTTAGGTATATTTTAGCGCGTTCGCAACTTGATTTCCCGTCGAGCGACGGAGATATCAATACGGGACGAGTCGTACGAGTGAGTGAGACGCACGCACCCGGGGTCAATAGCAGTAATTGTCGCCACAAACAAATAGGAGAGGTGTCGCAGTTGGTAGGATCTTGAGACTTGGGTTCAAATCTTACCAGTCAAGCATGCAATAATGAGATTTTTCGGAATTTATGAGCATAGTGTATAGTACCTTACACCCGGACTCAACCGGTTAATTTATTTGCATTATGTTTTATGCTGCAGTTTTACTTTGGCATATGTTTGAATTAGAATTCAGCTTGAACGCGAAAAATATCTCTTTCCCAGACAAAACTAAAGTACAATATTTCATCGTTTCATAGCAGTATTCCAACGTTAAAAGTGGTGGGTTTTCGTCCGATTTTTCCTACAGCTCCAGTGGTACCTCATACAACATTCATGACCATCCTGTATCTCTAATTGCAGCTGCAATTGTTGTATCTTATCTAGCTGTTTTGTTAACAAGCTTGCTAACGAGAGTAATGAAATTATTGTGAAGAGAAATTTCATAATAGCGAGAGCTTGTGGTATTTTCATCACGTTATTACATAAACACTGTTAACAGAATTATGAAGATGTCGCCTGCAAACATTGTAGCAGATCGAGACAGTTAAGAGATTCAAGAAGTTTAGGTTTTCAAAACCTCTTTAGATGTATTCAGTTTAATTACCATATGCGTGGAAAAACGTTGCGGGCTTGAACCTGAAATGCTCCCGTAATAACGATGAATATACACTCGTATCTTCTATACTTATAAATAAAGTAGTACAAAATTCGTGTTTGTACATGGAATTGTAGCAATACAGCGAGCTATGGAGCGGGCTAGGCTTGGGGTACACCTGTGTTGGGGTAGTTGGAGTATCTCCGATGGATAAAATCTGAAATGAGGAGATCCGTTGGAGATCGAAAGTAACCGACATAGCCTGCAGAATCAGTAAGTTGAAATGGCAGAGGGCAGGCCATATTTGTCGCCGACTTGATGGTCGTTGGGGCCGAAAGGCTTTAGAATGGAGACCACGTACAGCAAAGCGTAGTGTAGGACGACCTCGTGCCCGCTGGACCGACGACCTGAAGGACGTTGCGGGGGCGGCTGGATGAGGAGGACGGAGGACCGACATGAGTAGCCGTATAGGGGAATGTTTACAGGCAACAGTCAGGGTACGTTCAAGGAGACGCGGTGCGTCAGGCGGCGCGGTGCGCGCTTGACGCCCCGCGTCGCTTGACGCCCCGCGTCTCCTTGTTCGTCGCCTTATTCTTCCGTTACTGACGTTACTCGATTTAAGCATTTATTGCTGCTAATATTAAAATATGAATAACATTACATTCCATTTAGTCACTCGTTTGAAACATTGATCCTTGTATAATAATGCATTTAAACGGATGATCACGATAATACCTGTAGATAGGCGAGGAAAGAAAAGAAAAACGTGTACGGTCTCAGTTTGGTTGAACGACGTTACGTACATTGGTATTTGTAGTATTTTGTTTTCCAATGAGAGAGTATAGACAAGAACTTTTATTTGAATTATTAGTGTTGTTGACATGTTTGTTACAGCAAGAGTCACGTTACTATTGTTTGACATATATGAAACAGTTGTTTCCTTTGCGTTTTATTGCAATGGTAGGCGTCTAATTCGTATTATAGTGGGCATGGGTTAAATTGTTGTGAAAATTCCATAAATACAAAAAAAAACTGTATTATAAACTTATTATTCATTTGCTGATTTGCATATAACTGTGTCGGTTGCGATTATAATTACCTAATCAGAGTAAAGAAAAATAAAAAAGTAAGTTGTTTCAAAAGTTGTTGTTTTTAAAGAAAGTTTGAAGGATCCTTGCTACTAAATATATAAGGTGACTTTAATTTATGCAGCCAAATTCTTACTGAAGACTTGGTAAGTGCTCAGTAACAAGTTGCAATGACCCTTTTTGTAAAATTCGTAAATTATTATTTTTGTTTTCCTTACAAACGCAACCAAAGCAGCGAGTCAATTATTATGCGACAACAAGATTTTATTATGTGAAATTAGCAAAAAGTGTTATCGATCCGTGTTACTGATCACTTACCGAGCCTCTAGTACGAGATGGCTGTATGAATAAAAGTCACCTTATATAGAACTTGACAAGTTTTCAAAGTCAATCATTTGCACATCATGACCAACCTTAAAAAGGTTTAAACTTCAGTTGTGAAAACTTGCCAAGTTCTACATATTCAATCAGTAGCAAGGACCCTAACTTTCTTCTAAAACAATTGAATAATATGACTTATGTAACCTCCATATGCCTCGGCACCCAATTTTAATTTAAATTCTTTTTTGGCGAAGCCGACAATCCTGCTTCTTTCTTTCTTTTTCTTTCGTCAATCCACTTTGTACACATTTATGTTTTTATATTTTTGTTTACTCAGGTTGACTTCCACTCTAAACGACCAATCTCTTGTTAAATCAAGCAATGGAGTCAATACAGCAAGCGACATTAATAATTGCTAGCATTATGCTGGCCAACACCATGGTAGATTCTTGCACTTCTGATCCGAATAACGCTATTATTGGTTTACAAAATGGCAGATTGTTAAATTGCCAAATGGATGAATTCTCCTGTAGAAAGCTTAATAATGAAGACGACGCTTCGATAAATGATGTTGCTGTCGAAGGTAAGAACATCTACTTAGGGGTGAGCAAGGGTGTGATATACAGCTGCAAGAAAGATAAAAGAGACTCCTGTGGATATCAAGATTATGCAGACACCCCTATCAACGCTCTGTATCTCAAAAAGGGATACCTCTATGCTGGGTTGGAAAACGGAATCATATGGCGTTGCGTAAAAGATGAAAGGGATTCTTGTAGCACTATATATGTAGCTGATGGAGCTATCAAATCTTTAGTTGTCGACGATTATAACATCTATGCTGGGTTGAATACGGGTGCAATGATAAAATGCTCCTTGTCCATATCGGACTCCTGTGTTATTCTTAACAAGGCATCTGCCCCAATAAATACACTCGATTTTTATAAAAATCAGTATATCTTTGCTGGCCTGAATAATGGAATTATGTGGAAATGTCCTCTGAATGTTTCTAATTCTTGTGATGATTTTAATCGGGCTGGTTCATCAATTAATGCTTTATCTATAACTGGACATAGAATATATGCTGGGTTGAACTCTAAGCTATTGTGGTTATGTCCCGTGAGCACAGCAAATTCTTGTACAATTGTGGATAAGACTGATTGGCCGATAACAGCTATCCGTACATACTAATATGATAATTTCAAAAACAATTCCCTAAATTAAGACTTCTTTTTATTAAATTATTTTGTGAATGTGAAGCTTGTTCTATTAAATAATCATTTGCTACATAATTAAATCTATTATTTTTTTGTGACACTTTTTCCTTGAATACTACCATCTATTTTTTGGCATGCGTATACCATGTATGACACAGAATAAATTTCTGAATAGGCGTGTTTTCGCGCTGTAAATCTTACATTTAACCCCGGCAAATCCGAAAATTATATATTACATTATCAAGGAGATAATAATTCTTAAATAATTTAGCCAAGTGTGGGTAGGACTCGCGCAAAAAGCACTATGGGTGCGGAAACCTAAAAACATTATGGTAAATAACAACAATAATATACACGCCAAAATAACATCAAGCCTACAAAAAACAAGGCGCTAAGATGGTAGCGCTTGACAAAAGATTTGGCATCGCCTGCGTTAGGAACCCAATTTTTATGGTTCCGTATCTCAAAAGAAAAAAACTGAACCCTTATAGGATCACTATGTTGTCCATCCGTTCATCCATCTGTCCGCCCGTCCGTCCGTCCGTCCGCCTGTCTGTCAAGACCCTTTATCTCTGGAACGCGTGGAGGTATCGAGTTGAAATTAAAATCATATACTATCAGATCTACAGTCTCTTGAAGCTGGCATAAAATAAAACTTCTAAGTTAACGTTAAATAAAAATACGGCCGTTTGTGCCGCAAAAAAAGGATATTTCGACACTCTCAAGGGAATCAAAATTTATAGGGTATTTGCCGTTGACTTAGAACTGTGAAATTTGGCAAGTAATACCATCTTATACTAAAAATATAGGGGAAATCTGAAAACTACCTATATACACTTGTAATTAAATCATAAAAAATGTAGTCTGACTCGCACTTGTCCGGCTTTTTTATTTTCTTACTTAAGTGTATGTCGTAAATTTCGTGCTCGTTTAAGGTGGCTACCAATTCGCCTTCGTAGGAATGCTCACATCTTAATTCTTCTATACAACGTTTTAAACGGTCCCTTCGCTCCTGAATATCTTCATGGTAAATTTAAACTCGTCAGCTCCTTACGCTGCTGCAGAGAAAATTTACTTCTGAATTTTCCAAAGCACAAGTCTGCTGCTTATGGGAAATCCTTTTCGGTCAAGGCCGTTTGTCTTTGGAATGAATTACCCTCTGAGATCCGTATGTCGTCTTCTCTAGAGATATTTGAGCAAAGTCTCATTATGAAGACTCGTTGGGATGGTAGTCATGGCACTTTATCACTCAGTCTATCTGTATTACTCATTACATTTATGTATATATAATGTGCGTATGTATAATACATTATATATATAAGTATGTATATGTATTGTGTATGTATTTATTATCTATGTAAATGGTATTTATAACCATACAAATTTATACATATTTATTATTTTGACACTATTAAAATAAGTAGTAGTAAGATTTAGATTTAGTTATGTAGATTCACTTAATTGGTTATTGTTTTCTTTATCAAATATTTATTTGTTTGTCCCACCTGTACATTCTATTAATAATTATTTCTTCACCGCCCAAAGGTTGGCTGGAAGAAATTGCTACTAGTAATAAGCCCGCCTTTGTACAATACTGTGTATTCTTTACTTTTTATTCTTTATTTTTAATTCGTGTTTGTACAATAAAGTGTCTATTCATTCATTCATTCATTCCTACAATCTGACTGAATTTAAAACTTGTATGTATATCTTCATGTAAGAGCCAAAACCAATAACGATAAAATAATGCAACTATTTCGAGGTTCCCTTAATGGTCTTATTTTATTTTATTATTTGTCGTGATAGAGGCCATTGTAACACGTATTCTGTAAAAATTTCAACATTCCACCTATGACGGTTGAAGCTGTAGACCCATGTGACAGACGGACAATTAGACAGACAATGGAGGCTTAGTAATAGGGTCTCGTTTGCCACCCTTCGGGTCCATCCATCCATCCATCCATCAGCCCGTGTTCGTCCACTGCCTTTCCCAAATTTCGCCACTCATATCGGTCCTCCGTCCTCTTCATCCAGCCGCCCCCCGCAACGTGCTTCAGGTCGTCGGTCCAGCGGGCACGAGGTCGGCCTACACTACGCTTTGCTGTACGTGGTCTCGATTCTAAAGCCTTTCGGCCCCAACGGCCATCATGTCGGCGACAAATATGGCCTGCCTACTGCCACTTCAAATTACTGATCCTGCAGGCTATGTCGGTTACTTTCGATCTCCGACGGATCTCCTCATTTCTGATTCTATCTATCAGAGATACCCCAAGCATAGCCCGCTCCATAGCTCGCTGAGCGGCCTTAAATCGGTGGATCTGTGTAACTACGGGTACGGAACGCTAAAAAGGCGATAAAGTTTGACTGGAAGAAATCACTTTAAGTGATAAGTCCGCCTTTGTACATAATTTTGATAACAAAACTCGGTTCTTCTTTCTTTTTAATGTCTTTTTTTTGTGTACAATAAAGTGTCAATTCATTCATTCATTCATTTATTAATTCATTCAAGTTTAATCATATTGCATTTTGGGTTTTGAACGTTTTTATTTAAGATTTTTCCGAGTGTTAGAGTAAAAGCGTGACCAGGAAAATAATAAACCTTGCTATACAGCGGAAAACAAAAAAAAATATTTTTTCTGCTAACAATATTAACTTTAAACGTCATCATGTCGATTATTGACAGCAATGGTATGGTGTTATTTTTAGGGTTCCGTACCTCAAGAGGAAAAAGCGGAGTCCTTATAGGATCACTTTGTTGTCCGTCTGTCCGTCCGTCGGTCGGTCCGTTCGTCAGTCAGTCAGTCAGTCCGTCCATCTGTCCGTCCGTCCGTCCATCCGTCCGTCCATCCGTCCATCCATCTGTCTGTCAAGACGCTTTACCAAGGGAACGCGTGGAGGTATCGAGTTGAAATTAAAACCACAAACTAACATAGGTCTACAGTCCCTTGAAGCTGTGCAAAAATCAAACTACTAAGTAAACGTAAAAAAATACTATAGTATCTATGTTTTTGATATTTAGCAACCAGTTCGCAACCTACCCAACGTTATATAATCTAGGGGCTGGTGAGGTTTTATATAAGTAAATGTTCGTTATTCTTAAATAAAAATTGCAATGCTTCTTTACTGAAATTTGTTCCATCCATCCATCAGCCTGTTTCGTCCACTGCTGGACATAGGCCTTTCCAGGATTTTGCCACTCTTGGTGGTCCTCCTGGAAGAAATGCCCATACTCACCCCCGCTGAGCAGGCGGGTTGGTGAGCGCGGTGCCAAAACCCTTGCACCAGACGCTGCTGCCCATCACCAGTCTATTTTATATAAGGCCCGGCAATTGGGGATGGATAAACCGCCATCCGTCGGTCCCAGGCAATGGTGGGCCGCCTGGTTTTGCCTAAGAGCTGTTCTCTTACTCTCTCCTGAATAACTTCGGGAGGATTTGTGAGTAAGATGGTGGTACCTCCACAGTCGAGCCCGGCATCAGCCTCTATTAAAATTTGTTACATTTCTGTTAATATTCAATATTTGCTGCATTTAATTGATGAAATTTCGATTTACTGTCGTTTGTCCATCTGTGGTCCAAAGCAACATTCTGTTGGCCATCGAGATTTCAATCATTATTTATTTATGACATTTTATCCATTATTTTACTCGTACAATGCAAATTCTGTTACAGAAAACTGACTGCTAAGTCAAGATATATTGCATAATATTTCAATATTTTATTTTATTATTTTTCTTATGAAACAAAACATAAATTATTACATTGTGTCTCTACATTCCATGCTACAAGGAATTCTCAGAGGGAAAGAGTTCTTATTTATAAAATTTGATTCCATTGCTGCACTTGAAAAAAAGCACAAAATTAATATTGGTTGGCTCCAGGCGTTGACCTAATATGCATGTCCTCGGCATTTTATAAATTTCGGCATTTTATAATTTGCCTAGGCAGATTGTTATTCTATTAAAACTAGGGGGGTCGTCTCGCTTCGCTCTGCCTCGCTCGGTTTAATGTAATTTGTAAACCTAACACGCTCTTCTTTTTACCAGATTTCCTTTTCTGATTTTCTATACCGCAATGATATAAATTTACCTTGTTATCTCTTTGCGATGGATAAATCACGAACTATTTAAAATATATAAATTATTTCTATCATAGTTTCCATAAGAGTTATGTGTAATCTAGAGACAACCCGTTGCTGTACAAGTAGCAGATATGAGGTACGGCATAATAGTCTTAGACTCGTCTTGAATATACAAGTGACCTCTAGACGCCAAGAGGTTCACTATTTAAGTGAAATATTCTATGTAGCTGTCGCAGGTTCATGATAAAATTAGGTTTTTGATCAAGAACAGTAAGAAGACAAAATTATGATTAAATCTTAACATAAGCCTGAGAAAATCCAGTTTTTTTATCAAAATCCTGAACTTGTTTGGTTTTATGATAAAATGTTAAGAACTATAGAGGTCACCTCGCTCCGCTCCGTTTCGCTCCGCTTCGCTCCGCTTCACTCCGCTTCGCTCCGCTTCACTCGGATCTCCAAATTTATGATCACAAGCAACCTAACACGCTCCTCCTCGCTTAGCTCGTCGTTGCACCTATTTTTTTTTTATTTTGATTGAAGCAATATCAACATTGATTTTATCATAAAACTACACGACTACACACTTTTCGATATTGACATTATCATATATAACTAATCCAATCTAGGATTTTGATCAAAGAACTGGATTTTTTCAGGTTTATGATAAAATTAAATCATATTATTAAATCATATCTTCTGGCGGTTCTTGATCAGATGACTAGGTTTTTGATCAAAAACATGATTTTAACATAAACTGCGACATAATTATACACCTCGTTGCGGTATGGGATATCACATTGGTAAATTCGCAGGTTGTGTTGAGAACTGAATAGCCCAGTTAGTAGAGCTATCGTCCGGTAAATGAGAGGTCCCGGGTTCGAATCACGGTTCAGAGCTCCTCACGTCCAGATTTACTTTTCTGATTTTCTATACCACAATGTTTTAAACTTAATTTAAAATCCTTTCCTATGACTATAATACAAACAAGCACACGCTTTCTTTTTCTCGTTTTTCATGGAATTGTTATTCGAAATGATAAAAATAACGTGAAGCAAAGACGATATTATGATGGTTGTAGATAAGGTATTGTGCCATTAGGATAAAATTACCCATTGGGACACTGGTTAAGCCTACTCTTATTACGAATTATCATCATAGTTATCAATAAATATATAGTGCATGTTATAAATTATCATCGTCAATAAGTCACACACAGTTTCATGAAATAATATGTATCTAACCTCATTTCGTAAAATCCTCATTACGAACTCAAAACTACTGGCATAATGTAAAATATTTTTCATGAACTTCTCTAAAACTTCTCTAAATTAAATTTTAGTGTAGGCTTCCGAACAACATAATGCTATAAAAAAACTTTTTCTAAGATTACGGTAAATGTGATACTAATTAGGAAGGCAAAGGGAACTTACCCCAAACAGCCATGTCTGAGATTTAATATGAAATACCAATGGGGTTATCATATAATGTTCTCCAATACATAATGCAAACAAAACAGTAACGAAGTTACAGTCAACTTTATTTTTGGCCAGGTATTGTCTATGGCTTACAGTGCCTTAGACTCGGTCTGTCAATGGATGAACTGTTTGTTGCGCCATAGTTTTCGAGGAAATGTATTTATTACTTACTGACATTTTATAGGTCAAAAAAATTATTATAAATAACGACGGAAATTACAAACTTTTTAAGAACAAAACTTTTACAAGAACAATCAAAAATGGCTAACGAAAAATTTTCCAAGATTATGAAAACAGGTTAGTAGGCATGAGTTTAGCTAAAGTAGTGTATGAAACTTAGAATAATATAGGTATTATAAGATGTCTATGATGAAACGATACATAAGTAGGTATTAAAACACTCGTGTTCTATTAAAAAACTCGCCCTCGCCTCGTTTTTTAAACTGACACTCGTTTTATGTACCAGTTTCATAAACTACTATTATTCATTTATAAGCATATCATTATACAGCATTACAATGACCAATTGCAAATGACCATGACAAAACAAGAAACATTGTCACGAAAATCAACATACAAACAAAACTTAAATGCTATTGCTATTTCTCACGACAAATAATCTTCTATACTGTTAATAGTTACAGTAAGTCGTGTGTGTACATTGAATATTTATTCAGAATTTTAAATGATATGGGTTATTATCAGGGATGGAATATTCAGATGGATGTTTATGGTCCTAGAATAATAAGTGAAAATAATTCTAGGGTAGATCATGTATCGTTACCTGATCAAATTCCAAAAGAAGAAAATATTTTTTGCTCAGATAATTTTTTCACTTCTAGGACAACGTAGTTCAATCAGTTGATTAAATTTCTATGGACAGGTAAAAAAAAGCGCAAAGAATATTTTTTCGGTGGAATGTTGTCTATTAGGGATACTCTATCATCTGTTAAATTTTTTTCACTTTCAATTGTAGGACCTTATATATCAGTAGGTGGTAGAGCTGATGCCGGGCTCGACTGTGGGGGTACCACCATCTTACTCGCAAATACTCCCGAAGTTATTCGAAGGAGAGTAAGAGGACAGCTCTCAGGCAAAACCAGGCGGCCCACCATTGCCTGGGACCGATGGATGGCGGTATATCCATCCCCAATTGCCGGGCTTTATATAAAACAGACTTGTGACGGGCAGCGGCGTCACTGGAGCAAGGGTTTCGGCACCTCGCTCACCAATTCGCCTGCCCAGTGTGTGTGGGTATGGGCATTTCTTCCAGGAGAACCGCCAAGCGTGGTGAAATCCTGGGAAGGCATATGTCCAGCAGTGGACGAAACAAGCTGATGGATGGATGGATATATCTAAAGTTGAAAAAATACCAGAACAATGTTTGCAACTATGGAGTCAGCTTCTTAAAATATTATTTATTTATTACGTTTTAAGCAATTCCGTAATTAATTATTAATACGATGATGTACCTTATACTTAATAGATTTTACCGTAAATGTTTGTATATTTTTCAGGCATTGTATACAATTCCTAGGAAATTTTTAAAACGACAAGCAGGTTTAGGTCGAACAAAGTATGTAAAAATCCTCGGTGGGCGAGTCCGACTCGCACTTGTCCGGTTTTTTATTGTTTTATTATTTGTCGTGGTAGAGGCCACAATAACACGTATTTTGTAAAAAATACAACTTTCTAACTATTACGGTTCAGGTTGTAGAACACTATGGTAGACGGACAGACAGACAGACAGCGGAGGCTTAGTAATAGGGTCCCGTTTGGCACCCTTCGGGTACGTAACCCTAAAAATGTGATAAAGCTGCATATCATCTGCACAGAGTTGGTAGCGGGAATATAATGTTTCGGTGATGGAGTCAGTAAAAATGTAAAAGATCAGTCAAAAAAATGATTTTATGTTTGAAAAGGTATAACATTATTGAAGGGAAAATTATAGTTTTCAATGCTTTGATTCCCATTATTTTGATGTGGAAGACATAAAAAATTGTATTGTTCTTTCCTAATATAAGTGGCGTAAAATAAGTTGCATGTGTAGCAAGCTGTCTTTATACCGAGGACAGAAAAACAATAGAAAGTGACTACGTAGCCGTTATCGGCTTCCCTAGTTATAATTTTTTCGACTGCTAGGGATAGGTCACGACGACGAGCTAAGCGAGGGTAGGAGCGGCTGGGTTGACATAGTAAATATTAGGGAGCCGATCGAAGCGGAGAGGAGCGAGGTGACCCCCGTAGTTTTAACAGAATTCACGATATGCAGAAAAAATATTTTCCGTGCACTTTCCGATGACTTACGGCACAATCTACACTATTTTATAAAGAGGAAAGATTTGTTTGTTTGTATGTTTGTATATTTGAGATAAACTTTGGAACTACTAAACCGATTCTAAAAATTATTTCTCTTGTAAGAAGCTACACTATTGCCTGTATAGCCTATATTTAATTTTAATAAAAATAAGTTTTCAGTTTGGCAATTCATTATTTGTATATCAAGTCGACAGAAAAAGCGCTGCTTAGCTGTTTTATTAGCGTGGCATGACCAAATGGTTGAATATAAGTGATAAATCCGGTCGTTTTTCCATACGGGTAAACTATAACAGTTTGATATGACCAAAGATTTCGATCTACAATGATCCTGACACACCTCTTACTAATATTTAGCTTGAAAAACTGATTGCAGTCAGGTTTAAGTAATGTTTTTTTCCCATATACGAGAAAAATGTATCAGTTTAATCTGACTACAGATTTCCATCCTCAACGACCCTGACACACCTCTTGCAAATTTTTAACCAAACTCAAAAATGAAAAGGTTTTCAATTTGACTATAATTTACTTATATATTTTTTTTTTGTATATTATATGATGACGATACTCCATGACTCCGTCATATCTGAGGTAATTTGTGAGATTCTTTTTTTTTGTTTAGAAGGTTGTGCTTCCAAATAGGTCTGGCTTAAGTTATGTCTTGATCTAATGATGTTTTTCAGAGATAGGCAGTGGAATTCCACAATGTATGACAGCATATCACTTGATATTGAGGCAAACGCTTTGTACTAAGATGCTGTTTAAAGGGTATTCTTTGAAAATTGTCATGAACCCATCTGACCTTCGATCCTGACCTCATCGCCATAGAACTCCTCAATAGATGACAGTACATAACTCGAGATTTCGGCACTCACCTTATGTTAGTGTGCTAATTGCAGGATATTACGTGAAATTTGTCATTATACTACCTGACCTTCGATCCTGACCTCATCACCATAGAACTACCAACGGATGACAGCACAAAACTTGAGATTGCGGCAACAACTTTGTGTTCGTGTGCTCATTGCAAGATATTACAAAAAAATTGTCATAATGCCACCTGAACTTCAATCCTGGCCTCACCACCTTAGAACTTCTCAACGGATGACACCACATAATTCAAGTTTGAGGCAATCACTATGTATTAGTGTGCTCATTGCTGAGTATTACTTGAAAACTGAAAGCACGCCACCTGAACTTGGAATCTGAAGCTCTTCAATGGATGACAGCACACCATTCGCGATGGCAAGAATTGGTTTGTGTCAGGGTGCTTATCATAGTATTTATCTTGTAGTATTGTATTATATTGTAGTAATAGGTTAAACATTGTCATAATATCACCTTGACCTTCGTTTCATATGAACAACGAGCTTACACGCTTACAATAACTACCCATATTTTACAATTCAGCCCGTGATTATAATCGATACGACATAAATCTCCGACGCGGTTTAAGAGGTATTTCCTAATTTTTATTATGTGTAAAAATAAGAACCTGCCGCTAAACCAAGATGCACTAGATCAACACGTTCTTCGGGCTATATACCGGGGGTGTAAAAGCATTAAAATATGTGGTACTTATACATACCAATGATAATGTAGTAAAAAGGTTGTGTCTGTAAATTGACTATTTTTGAGAAATTTTAAATGAAATGTGTTAAATTAGTATTGTAGGTACATAGGCCAAAACCACAATTTTTTAAATGTTTGTCTGTCTCTGTGTGTTTGTTTTTTCTGTTCTAACTTGAGAACAATTGAGCGGATTTGAATTCGTTTTTATATTGTGATCATAGCGACCTTGGTCAACTGATGGGCTATAAGGGGTGTTCATAAAATAACTCCCAACCCGAAAGCTGGGCAGATATTGAATTCACGCGGGCGGAGCCGCGGGCAAAGGCTATAATTTATAAAATAAAAGGACCGCTTCCCTTTCCGAACTTTACATTGCAAATTTAACTTTATTAGTTCGTGCTAAGGAAGATATTCCAACAGCTAATTTTTTTTTTTTTTGTATAAAAATAGCAACATATAATTTGTACAAAGGTGCGACAAAAACTTGAGGGTTTATCCGCACACCCCATTCCTCTTAAATACTTAAATAAGCTACAGGTCATAAGCTTAAGTTAGTAGATAAACATTCTACATCATCTTTGATAAATGTCGGCGAAAAGTAGGTAATGTAATGCTCCAGTATTCAATTTCTACTACCAACCTCCAATTCAGATGACGTAAAATAACGACCAGTTACAAAGTTCGTATATCCGAGCAACAAAGCGCAGATTCGGTTAATAATGTTAACAATTTACTCGGTTGCGCTGGTCTTCACTAAATGTATACAGGTCGATGCAAAGATCGTGAAGGTGAGTTATTTGAGTTAATTTGGGTATATGATAAACAAATATTTAGGAAATAATTAATGTGTTAGAAT
The DNA here is from genome assembly GCA_910592155.1 of Ypsolopha scabrella. Taxonomy (NCBI): domain Eukaryota; kingdom Metazoa; phylum Arthropoda; class Insecta; order Lepidoptera; family Ypsolophidae; genus Ypsolopha; species Ypsolopha scabrella. The sequence continues at coordinate 5,695,602 of OU342968.1, read as the reverse complement.
ATCGTTGCGAAAGTAAAGGTTGTATCTTATTATATTATATATACTATAATACCTACCTAATTGTAATAAACTTTAACATATTACATTATTTTAAGTTATCTAAGAAGTACGGTTTTAGCTTTTGCTGTATGTTTTTAGGAGGTATTTGTTTTTTGAATGATGCTGGTTAACTATTTAGTACCTTGCCCAACGACGGTAGCGATCTGGCCAGCATATTTTATTTGTTCCATTAAATAGGTGTCCAAAATTTCCCTTTCTTTTATTTATTTGTATAATATTTAAATTGCTAGGTAATTTTAATTTTTAATTAGTTTAGTTTTGATGTAAATTGTTATTTAAGTTTTAGAATATTTACTGCATGAAAATAAACATTTAGTAGTTGAGGAACAATAAATTTGGATGTTCTTTGGCCATAGATATTATCCATGAGAGGAACGTTTAGCTTTTTGTCGGTGACTTTACGTGTACAAATGTTGTACGTTACATGTTTTTGTATGTCACTGCGAAAGAACAGTTCTTTTAAGAGTACCAGCTCGACCTTAAGATGGACAGGCTAGGATTGGAAATATTTGAATAGACCCATCGGATTGTCTCTGAACTTCTCTTTTATTTTGTAAGGTACTATTAACTTGAGCATACGTAGCTGTAATGTATATATTCTGCCCAGATATGTTTTAAATGATCTACCGTAGCTACTTAAACCGTAAGAGACTATAGGTAGATTCAGATAATTAATGATAAGTAAGTACATAATAACACCCTAAAAGAGTTTTTTTTTTATTCAGGTATAATTTGGCCATCACTGCTCTTAATTTATTGCACACGTAATCAACATGGGCACCCTGAATCTATCGTCGATTATAACGCCCACGTATTTGCTGGGTTTCTTGCTTGATAGTAGGATAGCTACAGTGCAAACTCTTATTGTGAATACAGTCATGAGTATGAGCAACTAAATGTTCGGTGTCCGCCGCACTGAGGTTATGGCTAGAGCGATTATTAATGGCTTAAGTCTTCGCAGTATTCAGGGCTAGGCCTGCATCATGAGACCATTTACAAACAGTGTCGAAGTCTTTTTGTAATTTAAGCATTGCTTTATCAATGTCTACATCAGCAGCCATTAAGCAGGTGTCGTCGGCGAACTGATATATTTCGCATCCGGAGATCGCATTGATCATGGAATTTACGTAAATATATCTGGTTTTCCATAATCTGATTGATTCCTTTTTTTATGAATAGATCTTACAATGCCGGTTCTTGATGTTTGGGAATATTTGCCATTTTTTACACTGGTATTGATCATATTGCAGATGGCGGTAAAAACATTTGCATCTATGCATTTGAGATCTAAAGCTCTGATACCTTCAATGCCGGGTGCTTTTTTATTATTCAGGCCTTGTATAATTTTTTTGGTTTTAGTAGGAGTTGCCTTATAAACATGCATTGTAACATTACATTGTATTTCATAAATAGTTTTACACAAAAGACCTTTATCACATTTTGAAATCGTATCTTTAATTTTTTGAAAGTCTATTTGCAATTTGAGAATTACGTTTGCCATAAAATGCTTTAGATAACTTTTCATCAATTGTTTTTTTTAATTTTCCCCTGATATTTTATTGATACTGTCCCATAGTTTTCAAGGATTGTTTGCATTTCTTTTGGGTAAAATCAATTAGCATTTTCAATGATTTTATTTGTTCAATTTCTTATTTTATTATACTCTTGTTTTAATATCATATTTATAATAATAATAATAATAAATATTTATTTCAGATAAAGGAATCCATATATGTTAAAAATTAATATTAGTATTATAAATAGTACTTATACAGGATTCTAAATTAAATTAAAATTTCAATAACAATTAAGCCATCCTTAGTTCATTTTATAAATAATTCATCTCTTTTATTACACATTTTAGTGATATGGCTGTTTATCCATCCTGCCCTTTTATTACGTCTGTTGAATATTTTTAATTCGTGACTAGCTCTTTTATAACAGGGTTCGTAATTATTTTTTATGTATTTGTAAATATTGTTATGACATGACATATTATTCGTAATGTTCCAGTTAACTTCGCTCAAAAACGTCTGTAATTTCTTATAATCGATTACAGTTTTAATTTTTGGAGCATGTTGTATAATAGTTGACCCAATTAAGGAACATATTGTCATGCGGTGATCCGCCAGAACAGTTCCGAGTGCCGCCGTGAATGGATTTTGAAAGCGGGTTCTTACGAATATGTGGTAAATACAACTTTTAGTTGTTTGATTCTGTCTTACCTCGATTCTAGTATAGTACGATATCCCACACTCAAGTCCAAGCCCGGTTGCCGTACTGAGATATTTGTTTTTTAGCTGGCTATCCGTCTTTAAATCGATGTTAATATCACCTAATAACAAGAAGTCGTCTTAACTGTTAGTGCTTTGTATGATTGTTTTTAGTTCGTCAATAAACAAGTGTTTGCTGTTATTTGGTGGTCGATACACTGCACACAAATACGCGCTTTAGTTATTTTGTGTCGTGATTTTTAACAATAGGCACTCAAAATATTGTGTCGCTTTGATGATGGGCTTAATTTTATGTTTATTTTCGGTGTATACTATTATTCCTCCACCTTTACGGATTTCGCGTAACTTATTATGCATTGTAAAACCGTCTAGTGTATACAGAGAGCTTATACATTCGGATAAGTTTGCCTCAGTTAGTATGATGACATCCATTGAATTAATACTGTTGCTGATAGCTGGTTCTAGCTTAGATAAGTTGTTAATAGCGGATTTGATATTAACATGCAAGCAGGTAAGGGTGTTGGAGTTTTTTGAGTAGATATGCACTGTAGGAAATTATATATGAACAGCCGAAAATTTCCCAAATGTCAGAACTTACACTGCTAAACAACGCCATTTTTATAGAAAAGTAAAGTAACAGTTATCTGAAAATAAATTATTGAGCTGTTACGTCAGATAGTAATCCTACGAAAAATTTTAGAACGCATTATTAACGCGAGATTGGTTTATTACCTTGAAAATAATAGCCTGATTTCAGAAAATCTGTCCATCTGTCTGTCAAGACGCTTTACCAAGGGAACGCGTGGAGGTATCGAGTTGAAATTAAAACCACAAACTAACATAGGTCTACAGTCCCTTGAAGCTGTGCAAAAATCAAACTACTAAGTAAACGTAAAAAAATACTATAGTATCTATGTTTTTGATATTTAGCAACCAGTTCGCAACCTACCCAACGTTATATAATCTAGGGGCTGGTGAGGTTTTATATAAGTAAATGTTCGTTATTCTTAAATAAAAATTGCAATGCTTCTTTACTGAAATTGGTTCCATCCATCCATCAGCCTGTTTCGTCCACTGCTGGACATAGGCCTTTCCAGGATTTTGCCACTCTTGGTGGTCCTCCTGGAAGAAATGCCCATACTCACACACGCTGAGCAGGCGGGTTGGTGAGCGCGGTGCCAAAACCCTTTCACCAGACGCTGCTGCCCATCACCAGTCTATTTTATATAAGGCCCGGCAATTGGGGATGGATAAACCGCCATCCGTCGGTCCCAGGCAATGGTGGGCCGCCTGGTTTTGCCTAAGAGCTGTTCTCTTACTCTCTCCTGAATAACTTCGGGAGGATTTGTGAGTAAGATGGTGGTACCTCCACAGTCGAGCCCGGCATCAGCCTCTATTAAAATTTGTTACATTTCTGTTAATATTCAATATTTGCTGCATTTAATTGATGAAATTTCGATTTACTGTCGTTTGTCCATCTGTGGTCCAAAGCAACATTCTGTTGGCCATCGAGATTTCAATCATTATTTATTTATGACATTTTATCCATTATTTTACTCGTACAATGCAAATTCTGTTACAGAAAACTGACTGCTAAGTCAAGATATATTGCATAATATTTCAATATTTTATTTTATTATTTTTCTTATGAAACAAAACATAAATTATGACATTGTGTCTCTACATTCCATGCTACAAGGAATTCTCAGAGGGAAAGAGTTCTTATTTATAAAATTTGATTCCATTGCTGCACTTGAAAAAAAACACAAAATTAATATTGGTTGGCTCCAGGCGTTGACCTAATATGCATGTCGTCGGCATATTATCGTAGAATTCGGCATTTTATAATTTGCCTAGGCAGATTGTTATTCTATTAAAACTAGGGGGGTCGTCTCGCTTCGCTCTGCCTCGCTCGGTTTAATGTAATTTGTAAACCTAACACGCTCTTCTTTTTACCAGATTTACTTTTCTGATTTTCTATACCGCAATGATATAAATTTACCTTGTTATCTCTTTGCGATGGATAAATCACAAACTATTTTATATATTTATATAAATTATTTCTATCATAGTTTCCATAAGAGTTGTGTGTAATCTAGAGACAACCCGTTGCTGTACAAGTAGCAGATATGAGGTAGGGCATAATAGTCTTAGACTCGTCTTGAATATACAAGTGACCTCTAGACGCCAAGAGGTTCACTATTTAAGTGAAATAATCTATGTAGCTGTCGCAGGTTCATGATAAAATTAGGTTTTTGATCAAGAACAGTAAGAAGACAAAATTATGATTAAATCTTAACATAAGCTTGAGAAAATCCAGTTTTTGTATCAAAATCCTGAACTTGTTTGGGTTTATGATAAAATGTTAAGAACTATAGAGGTCACCTCGCTCCGCTCCGTTTCGCTCCGCTTCGCTCGGCTCTCCAAATTTATGATCACAAGCAACCTAACACGCTCCTCCTCGCTTAGCTCGTCGTTGCACCTATTTTTTTTTTATTTTGATTGAAGCAATATCAACATTGATTTTATCATAAAACTACACGACTACACACTTTTCGACATTGACATTATCATATATAACTAATCCAATCTAGGATTTTGATCAAAGAACTGGATTTTTTCAGGTTTATGATAAAATTAAATAATATTATTGTCTTCTGGCGGTTCTTGATCAGATGACAAGGTTTTTGATCAAAAACATGATTTTAACATAAACTGCGACATATACACCTCGTTGCGGTATGGGATATCACATTGGTAAATTCGCAGGTTGTGTTGAAAACTGAATAGCCCAGTTAGTAGAGCTATCGTCCGGTAAATGAGAGGTCCCGGGTTCGAATCACGGTTCAGAGCTCCTCACGTCCAGATTTACTTTTCTGATTTTCTATACCACAATGTTTTAAACTTAATTTAAAATCCTTTCCTATGACTATAATACAAACAAGCACACGCTTTCTTTTTCTCGTTTTTCATGGAATTGTTATTCGAAATGATAAAAATAACGTGAAGCAAAGACGATATTATGATGGTTGTAGATAAGGTATTGTGCCATTAGGATAAAATTACCCATTGGGACACTGGTTAAGCCTACTCTTATTACGAATTATCATCATAGTTATCAATAAATATATAGTGCATGTTATAAATTATCATCGTCAATAAGTCACACACAGTTTCATGAAATAATATGTATCTAACCTCATTTCGTAAAATCCTCATTACGAACTCAAAACTACTGGCATAATGTAAAATATTTTTCATGAACTTCTCTAAAACTTCTCTAAATTAAATTTTAGTGTAGGCTTCCGAACAACATAATGCTATAAAAAAACTTTTTCTAAGATTACGGTAAATGTGATACTAATTAGGAAGGCAAAGGGAACTTACCCCAAACAGCCATGTCTGAGATTTAATATGAAATACCAATGGGGTTATCATATAATGTTCTCCAATACATAATGCAAACAAAACAGTAACGAAGTTACAGTCAACTTTATTTTTGGCCAGGTATTGTCTATGGCTTACAGTGCCTTAGACTCGGTCTGTCAATGGATGAACTGTTTGTTGCGCCATAGTTTTCGAGGAAATGTATTTATTACTTACTGACATTTTATAGGTCAAAAAAATTATTATAAATAACGACGGAAATTACAAACTTTTTAAGAACAAAACTTTTACAAGAACAATCAAAAATGGCTAACGAAAAATTTTCCAAGATTATGAAAACAGGTTAGTAGGCATGAGTTTAGCTAAAGTAGTGTATGAAACTTAGAATAATATAGGTATTATAAGATGTCTATGATGAAACGATACATAAGTAGGTATTAAAACACTCGTGTTCTATTAAAAAACTCGCCCTCGCCTCGTTTTTTAAACTGACACTCGTTTTATGTACCAGTTTCATAAACTACTATTATTCATTTATAAGCATATCATTATACAGCATTACAATGACCAATTGCAAATGACCATGACAAAACAAGAAACATTGTCACGAAAATCAACATACAAACAAAACTTAAATGCTATTGCTATTTCTCACGACAAATAATCTTCTATACTGTTAATAGTTACAGTAAGTCGTGTGTGTACATTGAATATTTATTCAGAATTTTAAATGATATGGGTTATTATCAGGGATGGAATATTCAGATGGATGTTTATGGTCCTAGAATAATAAGTGAAAATAATTCTAGGGTAGATCATGTATCGTTACCTGATCAAATTCCAAAAGAAGAAAATATTTTTTGCTCAGATAATTTTTTCACTTCTAGGACAACGTAGTTCAATCAGTTGATTAAATTTCTATGGACAGGTAAAAAAAAGCGCAAAGAATATTTTTTCGGTGGAATGTTGTCTATTAGGGATACTCTATCATCTGTTAAATTTTTTTCACTTTCAATTGTAGGACCTTATATATCAGTAGGTGGTAGAGCTGATGCCGGGCTCGACTGTGGGGGTACCACCATCTTACTCGCAAATACTCCCGAAGTTATTCGAAGGAGAGTAAGAGGACAGCTCTCAGGCAAAACCAGGCGGCCCACCATTGCCTGGGACCGATGGATGGCGGTATATCCATCCCCAATTGCCGGGCTTTATATAAAACAGACTTGTGACGGGCAGCGGCGTCACTGGAGCAAGGGTTTCGGCACCTCGCTCACCAATTCGCCTGCCCAGTGTGTGTGGGTATGGGCATTTCTTCCAGGAGAACCGCCAAGCGTGGTGAAATCCTGGGAAGGCATATGTCCAGCAGTGGACGAAACAAGCTGATGGATGGATGGATATATCTAAAGTTGAAAAAATACCAGAACAATGTTTGCAACTATGGAGTCAGCTTCTTAAAATATTATTTATTTATTACGTTTTAAGCAATTCCGTAATTAATTATTAATACGATGATGTACCTTATACTTAATAGATTTTACCGTAAATGTTTGTATATTTTTCAGGCATTGTATACAATTCCTAGGAAATTTTTAAAACGACAAGCAGGTTTAGGTCGAACAAAGTATGTAAAAATCCTCGGTGGGCGAGTCCGACTCGCACTTGTCCGGTTTTTTATTGTTTTATTATTTGTCGTGGTAGAGGCCACAATAACACGTATTTTGTAAAAAATACAACTTTCTAACTATTACGGTTCAGGTTGTAGAACACTATGGTAGACGGACAGACAGACAGACAGCGGAGGCTTAGTACGTGGGACGCACTATAAGTTTCCGGAATGAATATGAAAAAATACTATTAAAGGTACAAAATTAATTTATTGTTTTTCAAAATAATCTCCCTTGGCGTCTATGCACTTTTTCATTAGATCAAACCAGCTTTGAAAACTTTTGTGCCACTCCCCTGTGGTGACCTCTGAAACGTGTTTTTCATACTCCTCGACAGCCTCTTCTGGTGATGAAAATCGTTGACCGCGTAATTGGTTCTTAATTTTTGGGAACAGAAAAAAGTCACAAGGTGCCAGGTCGGGACTGTATGCAGGATAACTCATGAGTTCTACATTTTTCGTCTTCAAAAAGTCGTTTGTCTGTCTGGCCGTGTGAGAACTAGCATTGTCGTGGTGCAGGATGATACGGCGTTTACGGTTATTTTTACGGAGTTCGTCAATAACTTCCGGCAAACAAATGGTCGTGTACCAGTCACTATTCACGGTACGACGATTCTCTAAAACAACAGTAGCCACGTGTCCAGTTTTATTAAAAAAAGAAGCAATCATCCGCTTAGATGCACTTTTCACGTGCGCCACTTTGGTTGGTTTCGGCTCATCTTGAAAGACCCATACGCTCGATTGCTGCTTTGTTTTGGGATCGTAGCAATAAATCCATGTTTCGTCACCTGTTACTATGTCCCACACCAAATTTGACGCACCTTCGTTGAATCTGGTAAGCATGGCACTGCACCAAGTGACGCGGTCCGTTTTTTGAGCCTCGGTCAAGTTGTGTGGGATCCACCGCGAGCACAGCTTTCTCACACCCAAATGTTTGTGTAGGATTGATTGTATTTGACTCATGCCTATTTCTAAGGATGCGCGAATTTCATGGTAGGTCACATGCCTGTCTGTTTCAATCATACGGCGCACAGCATCGATGTTTTTGTTGGTCACAGCGGTGGACGGCCGACCATCGCGAGATTCGTCACTGAGATTGATACGACCACGCTTGAATTCTGCAAACCAGCTATAAACAGTCGTCTTGCATGGTGCTTCATTGCCAAAAGCTGTTTCAAGCCGAGCGATGCTCTGTTGAGCTGTCAAATTACACTTAAAATCGTAGAAAATCATACTACGAAAATTTTCCCGAGTTAAATCCATGTTGATGCAGACACACAATTTTTTAAATGGCGCCACAAGGTAAAAACAAGAGACAGTCAGATGAAACAAACTGCATTCTACAGCCAAAGAGTTCTATTTTCAAATGTTGCAATAAATTTTTAAATATTGTTTATGTAAGTGGCCAGTTCCGGAAACTTTTAGTGTTACCTATGTAATAGGGTCCCGTTTGGCACCCTTCAGGTACGTAACCCTAAAAATGTGATAAAGCTGCATATCATCTGCACAGAGTTGGTAGCGGGAATATAATGTTTCGGTGATGGAGTCAGTAAAAATGTAAAGGATCAGTCAAAAAAATGATTTTATGTTTGAAAAGGTATAAAGGTTATTGAAGGGAAAATTATAGTTTTCAATGCTTTGATTCCCATTATTTTGATGTGGAAGACATAAAAAATTGTATTGTTCTTTCCTAATATAAGTGGCGTAAAATAAGTTGCATGTGTAGCAAGCTGTCTTTATACCGAGGACAGAAAAACAATAGAAAGTGACTACGTAGCCGTTATCGGCTTCCCTAGTTATAATTTTTTCGACTGCTAGGGATAGGTCACGACGACGAGCTAAGCGAGGGTAGGAGCGGCTGGGTTGACATAGTAAATATTAGGGAGCCGATCGAAGCGGAGAGGAGCGAGGTGACCCCCGTAGTTTTAACAGAATTCACGATATGCAGAAAAAATATTTTCCGTGCACTTTCCGATGACTTACGGCACAATCTACACTATTTTATAAAGAGGAAAGATTTGTTTGTTTGTATGTTTGTATATTTGAGATAAACTTTGGAACTACTAAACCGATTCTAAAAATTATTTCTCTTGTAAGAAGCTACACTATTGCCTGTATAGCCTATATTTAATTTTAATAAAAATAAGTTTTCAGTTTGGCAATTCATTATTTGTATATCAAGTCGACAGAAAAAGCGCTGCTTAGCTGTTTTATTAGCGTGGCATGACCAAATGGTTGAATATAAGTGATAAAACCGGTCGTTTTTCCACACGGGTAAACTATAACAGTTTGATATGACCAAAGATTTCGATCTACAATGATCCTGACACACCTCTTACTAATATTTAGCTTGAAAAACTGATTGCAGTCAGGTTTAAGTAATGTTTTTTTCCCATATACGAGAAAAATGTATCAGTTTAATCTGACTACAGATTTCCATCCTCAACGACCCTGACACACCTCTTGCAAATTTTTAACCAAACTCAAAAATGAAAAGGTTTTCAATTTGACTATAATTTACTTATATATTTTTTTTTGTATATTATATGATGACGATACTCCATGACTCCGTCATATCTGAGGTAATTTGTGAGATTCTTTTTTTTTTGTTTAGAAGGTTGTGCTTCCAAATAGGTCTGGCTTAAGTTATGTCTTGATCTAATGATGTTTTTCAGAGATAGGCAGTGGAATTCCACAATGTATGACAGCATATCACTTGATATTGAGGCAAACGCTTTGTACTAAGATGCTGTTTAAAGAGTATTCTTTGAAAATTGTCATGAACCCATCTGACCTTCGATCCTGACCTCATCGCCATAGAACTCCTCAATAGATGACAGTACATAACTCGAGATTTCGGCAATCACCTTATGTTAGTGTGCTAATTGCAGGATATTACGTGAAATTTGTCATTATACTACCTGACCTTCGATCCTGACCTCATCACCATAGAACTACCAACGGATGACAGCACAAAACTTGAGATTGCGGCAATAACTTTGTGTTCGTGTGCTCATTGCAAGATATTACAAAAAAATTGTCATAATGCCACCTGAACTTCAATCCTGGCCTCACCACCTTAGAACTTCTCAACGGATGACACCACATAATTCAAGTTTGAGGCAATCACTATGTATTAGTGTGCTCATTGCTGAGTATTACTTGAAAACTGAAAGCACGCCACCTGAACTTGGAATCTGAAGCTCTTCAATGGATGACAGCACACCATTCGCGATGGCAAGAATTGGTTTGTGTCAGGGTGCTTATCATAGTATTTATCTTGTAGTATTGTATTATATTGTAGTAATAGGTTAAACATTGTCATAATATCACCTTGGCCTTCGTTTCATATGAACAACGAGCTTACACGCTTACAATAACTACCCATATTTTACAATTCAGCCCGTGATTATAATCGATACGACATAAATCTCCGACGCGGTGTAAGAGGTATTTCCTAATTTTTATTATGTGTAAAAATAAGAACCTGCCGCTAAACCAAGATGCACTAGATCAACACGTTCTTCGGGCTATATACCAGGGGTGTAAAAGCATTAAAATATGTGGTACTTATACATACCAATGATAATGTAGTAAAAAGGTTGTGTCTGTAAATTGACTATTTTTGAGAAATTTTAAATGAAATGTGTTAAATTAGTATTGTAGGTACTTAGGCCAAAACCACAATTTTTTAAATGTTTGTCTGTCTCTGTGTGTTTGTTTGTTCTGTTCCAACTTGAGAACAATTGAGCGGATTTGAATTCGTTTTTATATTGTGATCATAGCGACCTTGGTCAACTGATGGGCTATAAGGGGTGTTCATAAAATGACTCCCAACCCGAAAGCTGGGCAGATATTGAACACACGCGGGCGGAGCCGCGGGAAAAGGCTATAATTTATAAAATAAAAGGACCGCTTCCCTTTCCGAACTTTACATTGCAAATTTAACTTTATTAGTTCGTGCTAAGGAAGATATTCCAACAACAAATTTTTTTTTTTTTTTTATAAAAATAGTAACATATAATTTGTACAAAGGTGCGACAAAAACTTGAGGGTTCCGCACACCCCATTCCTCTTAAATACTTAAATAAGCTACAGGTCATAAGCTTAAGTTAGTAGATAAACATTCTACATCATCTTTGATAAATGTCGGCGAAAAGTAGGTAATGTAATGCTCCAGTATTCAATTTCTACTACCAACCTCCAATTCAGATGACGTAAAATAACGACCAGTTACAAAGTTCGTATATCCGAGCAACAAAGCGCAGATTCGGTTAATAATGTTAACAATTTACTCGGTTGCGCTGGTCTTCACTAAATGTATACAGGTCGATGCAAAGATCGTGAAGGTGAGTTATTTAAGTTAATTTGGGTATATGATAAACAAATATTTAGGAAATAATTAATGTGTTAGAATATCGTTGCGAAAGTAAAGGTTGTATCTTATTATATTATATATACTATAATACCTACCTAATTGTAATAAACTTTAACATATTACATTATTTTAAGTTATCTAAGAAGTACGGTTTTAGCTTTTGCTGTATGTTTTTAGGAGGTATTTGTTTTTTGCCCAACGACGGTAGCGATCTGGCCAGCATATTTTATTTGTTCCATTAAATAGGTGTCCAAAATTTCCCTTTCTTTTATTTATTTGTATAATATTTAAATTGCTAGGTAATTTTAATTTTTAATTAGTTTAGTTTTGATGTAAATTGTTATTTAAGTTTTAGAATATTTACTGCATGAACATAAACATTTAGTAGTTGAGGAACAATAAATTTGGATGTTCTTTGGCCATAGATATTATCCATGAGAGGTACGTTTAGCTTTTTGTCGGTGACTTTACGTATACAAATGTTGTACGTTACATGTTTTTGTATGTCACAGCGAAAGAACCGTTCTTTTAAGAGTACCAGCTCGACCTTAAGATGGACAGGCTAGGATTGGAAATATTTGAATAGACCCATCGGATTGTCTCTGAACTTCTCTTTTATTTTGTAAGGTACTATTAACTTGAGCATACGTAGCTGTAATGTATATATTCTGCCCAGATATGTTTTAAATGATCTACCGTAGCTACTTAAACCGTAAGAGACTATAGGTAGATTCAGATAATTAATGATAAGTAAGTACATAATAACACCCTAAAAGAGTTTTTTTTTGATCAGGTATAATTTGGCCATCACTGCTCTTAATTTATTGCACACGTAATCAACATGGGCACCCTGAATCTATCGTCGATTATAACGCCCACGTATTTGCTGGGTTTCTTGCTTGATAGTAGGATAGCTACAGTGCAAACTCTTACTGTGAATACAGTCATGAGTATGAGCAACTAAATGTTCGTTGTCCGCCGCACTGAGGTTATGGCTAGAGCGTATATTAATGGCTTAAGTCTTCACAGTATTCAGGGCTAGGCCTGCATCATGAGACCATTTTCAAACAGTGTCGAAGTCTTTTTGTAATTTGCTTTATCAATGTCTACATCAGCAGCCATTAAGCAGGTGTCGTCGGCGAACTGATATATTTCGCATCCGGAGATCGCATTAATCGTGGAATTTACGTAAATATATCTGATTTTCCATAATCTGATTGATTCCTTTTTTTATGAATAGATCTTACAATGCCGGTTCTTGATGTTTGGGAATATTTGCCATTTTTTACACTGGTATTGATCATATTGCAGATGGCGGTAAAAACATTTGCATCTATGCATTTGAGATCTAAAGCTCTTATACCTTCAATGCCGGGTGCTTTTTTATTATTCAGGCCTTGTATAATTTTTTTGGTTTTAGTAGGAGTTGCCTTATAAACATGCATTACATTGTATTTCATAAATAGTTTTACACAAAAGACCTTTATCACATTTTGAAATCGTATCTTTAATTTTTTTTAAGTGTATTTGTAATTTGAGAATTACGTTTGCCATAAAATGCTTTAAATAACTTTTCATCAATTGTTTTTTTTAATTTTCCCCTGATATTTTATTGATAATGTCCCATAGTTTTCAAAGATTGTTTGCATTTCTTTTGGGTAAAATGAATTAGCATTTTCAATGATTTTATTTGTTCAATTTCTTATTTTATTATACTCTTGTTTTAATATCATATTTATAATAGTAATAATAATAATAAATATTTATTTCAGATAAAGGAATCCATATGTGTTAAAAATTAATATTAGTATTATAAATAGTACTTATACAGGATTCTAAATTAAATTAAAATTTCAATAACAATTAAGGGCAGGTTATTCGGGCCCTGTAGGCATTTATCGCTACCTCCGCCCCCGCCAGTTGACCGCGACGTATTTTATTGCGATGCGCCCGAGCGACGCGACTTAGCGTGAACCGCCACACATTAAAATGGGCTTGGGCAGTAAATGTACTTCGTACTAATAATTGATTCCCATAAATTAACCAATAAACTATTCTTGCTAAAAGCGCTACTTTGTAAATTTAGGGGAATTTACCACATCGGACAAAAAATTGAAATAAAGGTAGAGCTATGAGTAAATAATAAAATAAAATATACATAAATGACAAGATCAAGATAGGACCCGAAATAATATATATAAATTTCAGATTGTTATAACTTAAACGTGGCATTTATATGTATTTATTTATTTATATACTTAAAGTCCACTACATATACATTACATATACATTCAAAAAGAAAAAATATAATACACTTGAACACCATATTCCTACATTAATAAAATACGTTATATTGTATATTAATCAACTTTACCTTTCTACCATGTGTTCAAGAGGGTAGACGTAGAAGTAATATACCGTTAAATAATAATTCCTTAATATTTTTATAACACTATTTATTTCATTTTAATATGTACACAAACTATAAAAAAAAGTTTCTGGTTCCTCTTTTCAAGTAGAAAGGCAACAGGGACTTATACCATACATTCATGTCCAAGGTTTTAATAACTAATACCAATGAGGTATGATATTGTAATACGAACATTTGATATTATAATAAATATTTATATATTTATATTTATATATACTAGATGAAATTAAATCAACCGACCAAATTCATACTGGAGACTCGGTTAGTCATCAGCAACAAGGTTTAATGACCCTCCAGATGAAATTTGAAAAAAAAAATATTTTTGTCCCGTAGTGCCTGCACTAGGATTTGTATTTAAACTAGTCCAACCAGTAAGGCAGCAAAAATATTTATTTTCCGAAATTGGCCAAATGGATGACTGAACCTAGTTCTTGATCACTAACCGAGTCTCCAGTATGAATTTGGTCGGTTGATTTAATTTCACCTTATATACATTTTATGCTATACAATCTTTACAGGCTTAAACCTAATGCGATTGGTAACCAATTATATTTAAAGCAGTTTTTGTGAACTCCGTCGAAGAACAACTAAACAAATCGGTATCTGTAAACTTATCAATTCTAATCTTATAATATTATGTAATACGTACAAAACAATATTTCGGCAATAAGAAGGTTACAGTTAATTTTTTTTCGCTCTTACATTATCTATGACTGGCGGCGCGCACTAGGGCGCGTGTGTGGTGGACTTTTGAATTTTAGCGCCATAGTTTACGGGGAACTTAATTATTTATTTACTGCGTAAATGTGGGTCAAACGTTTTATAATTTGACTCCACTGACATTCTAGAAAAGCAAAGAAAATTACGAACAATCTTTTACTAGAAAAATCGAAAAATGTTTTCGACATACCAATATTATGAAAATAGGTAGGCGACCTTTTAACCATTCACAAAAATCGTGAATTTACCTTTTCGCTGAAAACTCCATCGATTAGCTAATTTTAATTTTATATATTTTTTTGTGAACACGCCAATAAATTATTTCATAAACTTTCGGAACATTGACAAAATTAGAAATCAATTATACGTGTACTAGGTCCCGGTAGCGAATAATCATAGCTTGATTGTTGCTGTGAGATAGGTAAAGGCTCTGCGTTTTCTTTCTCACACCTATTTTCATTACCAAGCAAAGTCAGAGTTCTTATAGGCATCCCACATATATGCCGTGGGTTTACTATCTCCGGTAATAAACATTTTGTTTAAAATTTTACTTTTTTTTCCATCTTCGTCAGCCAACAATTTTCATCTCTCGTAATCCTTTCAATATGTACAGGTTCATTTTCTCCCACCCAAATACCGAAGAGACACAATCGCCGTTCCGTCACGTGAAGCTGTCCCTGTACCTGGTAATACTTCGTCTTCGTATTTTTATCACTAAAGGTTCGGTAATTTCTTGGGATTTTCTGAAACCAAAAGTAGAAACTATAGAAGAATTTCTTCAGTACGGGGTAAAAAAGTTAATCAATTTGAGATTTTTTTCTGTGTAGGGATCTCCACTTCCGGTTCGGTCCACCTAAAAATTAAAATATAGATAAGGGACTTTAAGAAGTGACCTGAAAATGACCTGTAGTAACTAACCCAATAGTTGTGACAGGTTCTACGGGATCCAGGGAAACAATGGAGTTGTCAGGGACATCAGCTTCAATGCTACGTGGCACTAGTTCCGACTCTCTGAAAAATATAAAATATCAAAACGTTTATTACTAGCTTTTGCCCTCCGCCCGCGTATTATTCGGTTCAACGACATGCTTTTTTCCGGGATAAAAAAAAACCTATGTGATAAGTTGAGGTATAAGCTATATCCATTCTAAATTTCATGCAAATCCGTTCAGCCGTTTCAGCGTGAAAGAGTAACAAACATACACACACACAAACTTTCGCACTTATAATATTAGTGTGAAGTGTGATGCTGATGAGCAGTGGCGGCTGGTGCCTCAGAGAACCGGTGGTGCACTGCATGGTTTTATTAAAAGGATCAAATAAAATGCCGCAATTTAAGGAAACAAATTTTATTTATATTCCGTCCAAATCGCTTCTCCGCCGAAAATAACACAGGGAAAGCAAAAAAAAGCATTTAGTCTCTCACATCCACATAACCATTTCTTTTTAACATACATTTCACTTTTGAACGTTATCGTGAACGATTTATTTTTTGTTTTGCATTCCTGTTTTATATTATGAATAGACCGGGTTTTCATAAGTCCTGTTGGTTTTAATACAAAATACAAAATCACTTTATTGCATGAAAAACACATAACAAAAGACGTAAATTAAAATAACAATGATTATATATGGACATGCACAGAAGTAATACACAAAGTTGCCAAGGGTCCCCAAACTCGGCTAAGCCAGAAATGCGGGGTACCAATATTCTTATTAATGTACCAATGATATTACATTGTTTACATAATTAGGTTAAAAACTAGTAGAAAAATTTAGGGTCATTCATATTATTAATCTATCATTCGTTCATTCTTTCATTCTATATATTAATTGTGCATTAAATTAAAAATAACAAACAATTTAGACCAAATACAGAAAAATAATAATAATAAACTCAATATTGTAATTTACACTCATTATTATCACTCTTTCTAATCTTTAGTTTACTTTTTTACATAATTATAGTTATTAAATAAACAATTACTCCTCCGCAAGCGCGCGCAAAAAGTGACAAACTGACGACAAAAGCATCGTGCGTAGGTCAAGGCCTCGGGGTAACGCGAGTGAACTACTCGTTTCGCTTCGTATTCTTTCGGCAATTTCCGGTCGCGTGCGGCGCACGAATCTAACCTAAAACTGCCATACATTTTGTACTACGCATCTTCTGTCTCACGCGCCGGGCTGTTTACTCCGTGTTTCATAGAAGTTGTATGAGCTCGCTGCGTGCGTTTTCCCGAGCGCACGGGGCCGATTTTGTTCAAGCAAAAATAAGATTTAATTCCTTTGCAGTAGAAATCTATACATTTTTATTCACCTCGTAATAACAAAACATGTATAATATATGTACTATAATCAGATATTTAATTTCCGTATATGGCAGTATGGATGGATGGGTAATGATAGGTATAGAACATTATTGTGTACGTTTAATTTAAATGGTAGTGCGGCGCACGGGCGCACTTAAGGTGCAGCCGCCACTGCTGATGAGATAACATAACCTTGTCTTATTTCACCACAAACGATTAATGACTGCGCTAATTAGACACCTGATGTATGAAATAGCAAAGCCTTGTCTTATTCTACCACAAACGAATAGGACCGCGCTACTTAGGCCGACTTGCACCAAGCAAACTTAACTCTGGTTAACTAACCTTTTATGCTTTGTCCTTATCTTTATGGTTTGATGTGAAAAGGACAAAACATAAAAAGTTAGTTAACCCGGGTTAAGTTTGCTTGGTGTAAGTCGGCCTTAGACACCTGATTTTTCAATGATATTGATCTATCCTACAGGAACCATGCATTTTTCCGGGATAAAAAATGTGTTTAGTTAGGATATAAGCTATATCCATTCCAAATTTCATCCAAATCCGTTCAGCCGTTTCAGCGTGAAAGAGTAACAAACATACACACACACACACACACGCACAAACTTTCGCATTTATAATATTAGTAGGAAGTAGGATTTATTGCAAATCACGAGCTTAATATTTATAAAAATAAAAATACTCTATACAATATAATCTTCGACTATACGCAGTACGCAATATTTTATGTTGTGAAATTTGCAAGTCTGCAAAGAAATGGTCGATTTCAAAATAACTTTAGCTACAGTATCCGTCTGAGATAGGATGAGTGCCGGCTTACAGAATGGACAGACAGACGAACATAGCGAAAATATAAGAGTATATGGTTTGTTAGAGAACTCTAAAAAGGATAAAGTCACTTACCGTTCCTATAGGCATTTTTTCGATGCGAAGGTGCCCCGATCAGAACGATGAGCTAATGAGCTGAAATTAACAAATTTAATTTAGTCTTCTGGTAATATACTACTCGTACGTACATATGTTTACAAAAAAATGATACCACCTGGATACAATCGCATTTGTGACTGCAAGAGTAAGTATTGTGATGTTTTACTGTTGTACTGTTATACTTGTACTGGTCACTTAAAGTTTTCCCGCGTAATTTCAAATATCATATCATACAACCAAGTTGTTCTGGACGATCAGTAAACCATCTGGTTACAGTTTGAAAGCAGGTCACTGATACACCTGGTATCTTGAAGTTCGAACAAAGATAACCATAAAACTGGTTTAGATGCACTGATACTTACATGTGCCCTAAACTAATAAATTTATCCAAAGTACACTTACCCATTTAGTTTTCTTAGCTTCCGCGATTTCAGATTTGACACTTTATTCTTCTTCAATTCCCATTTTTAGAACATCCAAGCTAAAGCTAAATAATTTTTATTTACACGATTATTTTAGGATTTATCTAACTAATAATAATGTTATA
This sequence comes from Ypsolopha scabrella, assembly GCA_910592155.1. Lineage (NCBI taxonomy): Eukaryota > Metazoa > Arthropoda > Insecta > Lepidoptera > Ypsolophidae > Ypsolopha > Ypsolopha scabrella. Next base: position 5,676,928 of record OU342968.1, on the reverse strand, counting down.
TACATACGATTTAATATATATACAATTTATCTACCTACACACAACTCTATCTTACTCATAATATATTTAAACACAACGAATAGCTTCGAAGCTTAGAGGCGAGGGGGAACGGGGCTCAGAAAACTGACACAGGTCTTGCGTCGACAACGGCTAGCAGCCGACTGAAGGCTGCTGGCGCGAGTATTCGCCAGTCAACTTTTCCTTTTAAATTAAAGAAAAAAAACGATTATATTTATCAAAAAAGTAACCGCGAAAATAGTTACTAAAGTAGCTTTTCTTTAATTATCTGTAATTTTCATACAATTTGGTTAAGTACACCTTGCACAAAATGAAAAATTCTTGAAAAATCGACCAAGTTTCAGATTTTTTTTCGATCGAGCGAAGTTTATCGTATCGAAAATTGAACCGTAAATAACACTGGAGAAAAGATGTATCTAAAACATATATTTTTTTCAGACTCTAAATGTTACAATTTGATGGCTTAAAATGGATTTGAAAAGAGACAAAATTGGAATAAGCCCCCCTTAAGCTATCCTTAGTTCATTTTATAAATAATTCATCTCTTTTATTGCACATTTTAGTGATATGGCTGTTTATCCATCCTGCCCTTTTATTACGTCTGTTGAATAATTTTAATTCGTGACTAGCTCTTTTATAACAGGGTTCGTAATTATTTTTTATGTATTGTAAATATTGTTATGACATGACATATTATTCGTAATGTTCCAGTTAACTTCGCTCAAAAACGTCTGTAATTTCTTATAATCGATTACAGTTTTAATTTTTGGAGCAGGTTGTATAATAGTTGACCCAATTAAGGAACATATTGTCATGCGGTGATCCGCCAGAACAGTTCCGAGTGCCGCCGTGAATGGATTTTGAAAGCGGGTTCTTACGAATATGTGGTAAATACAACTTTTAGTTGTTTGATTCTGTCTTACCTCGATTCTAGTATAGTCCGATATCCCGCACTCAAGTCCAAGCCCGGTTGTCGTACTGAGATATTTGTTTTTTAGCTGGCTATCCGTCTTTAAATCGATGTTAATATCACCTAATAACAAGAAGTCGTCTTTACTGTTAGTGCTTTGTATGATTGTTTTTAGTTCGTCAATAAACAAGTGTTTGCTGTTATTTGGTGGTCGACACACTGCACACAAATACGCGCTTTAGTTATTTTGTGTCGTGATTTTTGATAATAGGCACTCAAAATATTGTGTCGCTTTGATGATGGGCTTAATTTTATGTTTATTTTCGGTGTATACTATTATTCCTCCACCTTTACGGATTTCGCGTAACTTATTATGCATTGTAAAACCGTCTAGTGTATACAGAGAGCTTATACATTCGGATAAGTTTGCCTCAGTTAGTATGATGACATCCATTGAATTAATACTGTTGCTGATAGCTGGTTCTAGCTTAGATAAGTTGTTAATAGTGGATTTGATATTAACATGCAAGCAGGTAAGGGTGTTGGAGTTTTTTGAGTAGATATGCACTGTAGGAAATTATATATGAACAGTCGAAAATTTCCCAAATGTCAGAACTTACACTGCTAAACAACGCCATTTTTATAGAAAAGTAAAGTAACAGTTATCTGAAAATAAATTATTGAGCTGTTACGTCAGATAATAATCCTACGAAAAATTTTAGAACGCATTATTAACGCGAGATTGGTTAATTACTTTGAAAATAATAGCCTGATTTCAGAAAATCAGTTCGGTTTCCGTGCAGGGAAATCAACTGCAGATGGTGTACATGATCTCACTCATTTTTTTGTACGTAAGCTTGTTAATAGTAAAAAGTATCTTACTTTATTTCTAGATTTAGCTAAGGCGTTTGACGCGGTCTCTATCCCACTCCTTTTGAAAAAGCTGGAAAGGCTTGGAATTTGGGGTAACCAGTATAAATTGTTTGAGGATTACCTGTCTGGTAGAACACAGTGCGTGTCAGATGATCAGTATGTTAGTAACGACCTTCCTATATCTCATGGCGTCCCCCAAGGCAGTATTTTGGGACCAACCTTATTTTTAATATATATCGACGACCTTTGTCGTCTCAGACTCAAGAACAACAAAATAATTGCTTATGCTGATGATACTGCTTTAACCTTTTTTGCTGATTCCTGGGAAGAAGTGTATTCTATTGCACAGGCTGGATTTAATGTCGTGACTCAGTGGCTGGCAAATACGTTCTTACTTTAAATGCAACTTAAACAAAATATTTAAAATTTTCAATCCGTGAGCCCTCAAAAGCCTCAGGATATTCTATTATTGCTTATACTTGTTTAAACAATCTTAGCTCCTCATGTTATTGCCATTTTATTGATCAAGTTAATAAAATTAAATACCTGGGTATAATTCTGGTGATAGGTTAAATTTTAAGGATCATATTGACCTCCTTACAGGCAGAATTCGGAAACGCATTTATGTTTTTAAATCATTAAGACTCGTTGCACAATGGAGAGTTATTATATGGTATATATAGCTTTCTGCCAATCACTTCTTGCTTACTGCATCACCTCATGGAGAGGCGCTGCCAAGTCACATATAATAAAACTCGAGAGGGCACAGAGAGCTGTACTTAAAGTATGCACATTTCGCCCATTCAGATTCCCAACAGATGATGTTTATGCGTCATGTGGTGTTCTAACTGTTCGACAAATATTCACAGCACAAACTATTCTCAAGCAACATACAATGTTAACTTTCTCAAAGTCACATCCTTCTCTGTGCAAAAGACGACATTACGCAGTCGCCAACAGTTTTTCCACCCACAGTGTTTCCACCTACTTTAAAACTGCTTTCGCTCAGCGCTTCTTTTGCTATCTTGGTAGCATACTTTATAATAAGGCAAATAGGGTACTTACTATTTTCCCTACTTGCAAAAGTAATTGTAGTAGAATGCTGTCAACCTGATTATTATGCCTCTCCTACGCAGGCACGGAAAAGCTCTTCGAGACCAATTCCTAATTTATTTATTTTTTGTTTTTATTTAAATTCTTACTGAGAGAACAGCCATACCGATGTGTGTAATGTAATGTAATGTAATGTAATGTAATGTGTGGTATTGGTTTATTTTCTTCTTAAATTTAAATTTATTTTCATTGCATGTCCTTGTTCATCATAGATAATAAATAAAGTAGAATCGTCGTTTTTGTATGTTAGTTTCTACCGATTATGACAAAACTAATGTTATGTGTTTAGTTCAGATACTCATATTTCTTCTTAAATTTATTGTTGTTGCATGTCTTTGCTCAACATTGATAATAAATAAAGTAAAATCGACTTCTTGTATGTTAGTTTCTACCGATTATGTAAAAACTAATGTTTTGTGTTTTGTTCAGATAGGTACTCATATTTCTTCTTGAATTTATTGTTACTGTTTGTCCTTGTTTAACAAAAATAATAATAATGTGTAACAACGTTTTGGTAAATTATTGTCAAAATCAATGTGCCTTTGTTCAGATGTTCACTTCTTTTTATAAACATACTTAGGTACCTACTTGTTCGGTACGCAACATTGATAATATAATTAAACACTTATTTTATTCTACACAACTGGAAAAGCACTAATGCCTATACTACGGTTTTTACTACCTATATATTAGGCATCAGTAGCCATTTCATTAGTGCTGAGTAACATGACATTGAAAAGAACTGTGTTTTGTATTATATAATATATGTTAAATAGCCTAATGTTTTGTTCAAATTGATGGTAACAATAAATATTTTCATTTTCATTTTTCATTTTTTCATTACTTTTTTCTTATCGTCCTTATACGTACGCACTATAAGTTTCCGGAATGAATATGAAAAAATACTATTAAAGGTACAAAGTTAATTTAGTGTTTTTCAAAATAATCTCCCTTGGCGTCTATGCACTTTTTCATTCGATCAAAAAAGTTTTGAAAACTTTTGTGCCACTCCCCTGTGGTGACCTCTGAAACGTGTTTTTCATACTCCTCGACAGCCTCTTCTGGTGATGAAAATCGTTGACCGCGTAATTGGTTCTTAATTTTTGGGAACAGAAAAAAGTCACAAGGTGCCAGGTCGGGACTGTATGCAGGATGACTCATGAGTTCTACATTTTTCGTCTTCAAAAAGTCGTTTGTCTGTCTGGCCGTGTGAGAACTAGCATTGTCGTGGTGCAGGATGATACGGCGTTTACGGTTATTTTTACGGAGTTCGTCAATAACTTCCGGCAAACAAATGGTCGTGTACCAGTCACTATTCACGGTACGACGATTCTCTAAAGCAACAGTAGCCACGTGTCCAGTTTTATTAAAAAAAGAAGCAATCATCCGCTTAGATGCACTTTTCACGCGCGCCACTTTGGTTGGTTTCGGCTCATCTTGAAAGACCCATACGCTCGATTGCTGCTTTGTTTTGGGATCGTAGCAATAAATCCATGTTTCGTCACCTGTTACTATGTCCCACACCAAATTTGACGCACCTTCGTTGAATCTGGTAAGCATGGCACTGCACCAAGTGACGCGGTCCGTTTTTTGAGCCTCAGTCAAGTTGTGTGGGATCCACCGCGAGCACAGCTTTCTCACACCCAAATGTTTGTGTAGGATTGATTGTATTTGACTCATGCCTATTTCTTAGGATGCGCGAATTTCATGGTAGGTCACATGCCTGTCTGTTTCAATCATACGGCGCACAGCATCGATGTTTTTGTTGGTCACAGCGGTGGACGGCCGACCATCGCGAGATTCGTCACTGAGATTGATACGAACACGCTTGAATTCTGCAAACCAGCTACAAACATTCGTCTTGCATGGTGCTTTATTGCCAAAAGCTGTTTCAAGCCGAGCGATGCTCTGTTGAGCTGTCAAATTACACTTAAAATCGTAGAAAATCATACTACGAAAATTTTCCCGAGTTAAATCCATGTTGATGCAGACACACAATTTTTTAAATGGCGCCACAAGGTAAAAACAAAAGACAGTCAGATGAAACAAACTGCATTCTACAGCCAAAGAGTTCTATTTTCAAATGTTGCAATAAATTTTTAAATATTGTTTATGTAAGTGGCCAGTTCCGGAAACTTTTAGTGTTACCTATGTACGCACCAAAATTTTTCCATTTTGCACCAGATATGCTTATGGGTATCACGGAGCTCTTGTTTAGTACTCCATAGTAGCATAGAGCCCTCGTCGATAAAACCGACATCAAATCTCTCTCACGAGTTTACTTCAATGGTACCCCACTGAAATACTGCACCTTAAAAACCTCAGGCTCTACATCCAAAACAACTTGTCCTGGGATCTGCAGGTGACTGAAGTCAGCAAAAAGACTTTTGCGTCCAAGCACTATTTAAAGCGCATGCAAAAGTTTCTGCCTTATTCCACTAAGGTCACGCTAGTAAACTCACTCTTACTTCCCATCATAGACTACGCTGATATATGCTACCCTGACCTCACGGAAAAATTGCTTGACATGTTTGCATACGTTACCTTTCCGGTCTTCGTAAATACGACCATGTGTCACAGTGTCGATCTGAATTGAACTGGCTCAGTATCCGTAATCGACGCAATTCCCATGTTGTAACGCTTCTATACAATATTCTAAATGACCCCTTTTCTCCCCCTTATCTCAAAGACAGATTTATTAACCTCGTCTCGCTTGATCGCCTTCAGCGGCCTAGTAAAGCACTTCTCCTTCGTTCTCCCACACACAAGACAGATATGTATACCTACTCCTTCACTGTATCTGGAATCCGTCTCTGGAATAATCTGCCCTTTCGTGTTCGAGAATCACCCTCAACTACTGTTTTTAAAAGGAAAGTCTACCTTCAATATTTAGAACGAAATTGTTAAAGGTGTAACCAGCTCTGTTCCCGAGTCATTCTCAGAATAACGTGCAATATTTATTAATGTATTTTATTATGTACTATATAAGTATTAGGATATTTTATTTTTGTGTATATTTATATTTAACTATGTTTATTTTGTATAAATTCCCCTTCCCCCGTTTTATGTTTGGAGTGCTTTCTACTAATTATAATTATATTCTTGGTACTAGCCTATATTATCCTCAACACCCAACGTTCCATCCATCCATCAGCCTGTTTCGTCCACTGCTGGACATAGCCTTTCCAGGATTTCGCCATGCTTGGTGGTCCACCTGGAAGAAATGCCCATACTCACACACGCTGGGCAGGTGGGTTGGTGAGCGCGGTGCCAAAACCCTCGCACCAGTGACACCGCTTCCCGTCACTAATCTGTTTTATGTAAGGCCCGGCAATTGGGGATGGATAAACCGCCATCCATCGATCCCAGGCAATGGTGCGCCGCCTGGTTTTGCCTGAGAGCTGTTTTCTTACTCTCCCCCGAATAACTTCGGGAGGATTTGTGAGTAAGATGGTGGTACCTCCACAGTCGAGCCCGGCATCAGCTCTACCACCCAAGGTTAACTGGAAGATAATGCTATTAGCATTAAGATCACCTCTGTACTGATCTATCTGAATGTGCAATAAAGAATTTTATTATTATTATGTAGGTACACTTTTCAGTCACGGGCCCATAGGGACCCGGTCATTTGAAAGGCATTCATGGGGCCGAAGCCAACATTGAAGAGGCCTTAGTACCATTTAATCTAAATGTGAGATGGCCGCATCCATGGAGGTCTCTCCCTCAATGTACCATTGGGATACACTAACGGACAGTCCCCTATAGTTGCCAAACTATTGCCAGGAAGGAAGACTTGGAGTGGGCTATGAGGATATGATGCTAGATGGGCTGGATAACAGGGCTATGGAGTGAGATAACGGACATCTGCCTCAAAAATCTCTCACAAATTTAAGTCTGGCAGATGGTGACTTGCTGCTTGATGACTACTAGGCTGGGCCGATTTGTATGGGGGAAATATTTTTTTTGTATTTCCTTCGGGCTTACCGCGAATAGTGTGTCTTACGATGTCTGTAGATCATAGGCAAAATATGGTTTAGATCGGAATTCATCTTCAGCCTCCGGATTGGCTTTAAAAATTGCAAAATTTTGAAAATATCGTGTTTTTCCTACATCATAACGGCAACGTGAAAAATTGATGATAATAGTTATTTATTAAATAAAACAAGTTTTATAAGTAACATTTATATATTAATGAGAAGAATGAAAGGTACAAAGAATACTTAAAGAAATAATTATAGCTTTAATTTGCGCGAAAATCTTGTTTACTTTCGAACTTTGGCATAGCTCTACGAGACTCAATTTGCGCCTTTATAAAGCCTTCTCTGTCATTTTTTTTGCTCAACTTAGCTGAAGCCTCTGTTACAGTCTTCACTGCTCTTTCAACTGCTTGAGAGTGGCAAGGCAGTCGTAGAAAAAGCAAGTCTCCTTCTCCCTTTTCATCGACAAACATTTGGATGTCTTCGTCTGTAATCATTTTTAGTATTGGTGGTTCCGTTATTTTATCCTGCCAGTTAATTAGATCGATGTAGGATGGTGCATCGAGGTTAAGCTCTGGAATTTGGAACAGTCGAACTCTGTTTGTTTGAATGCTGCGAGCTTTTAATATACGACGTGCGGCCAGTTCACGGATATGCTGTTGGGAATCAGTCAACATAGCGAGCAAAACGTTTTCAGAGTGAGCGAAATAACCGTTTCTTTGTATTACCGGATCGACTATAGCCTTCAGTTCTGTGGGCAAGTATCTTGTGGCAGAGATGAGTTGGTAAAGGTGGCGTGCTCCATCTTTACAGGATGGATGAGTTTTAATTGCAAACCACGTTGGAGCGTAAGCTTTTACAATGTACGTTGCAAGAACCACTAAATTTTCAGAAGGTGACTCCATCGAAACATACAAACGCATAATTCTATTAGCACGTGTAAGCCATCGGGCATGTGACATTTTCCCTGGTGATTTGTTTTGTAGATCAATAGGAACTTCACCTGTTGTTACAGCTAATACAATTCTGTACAGATATTTTTGATCTGTGCTAATATCTTTAGCAGACACTTTGGGAATCACCCCGGGAATGGGTTGAAATTGAACAATCGGCCTCTTCTCACAGTTTTCTAGATCTTTTCCGATTCTGCCTGAAAATGTCTGGGGTCCCGATGTACTGCCGTCAATGTGCAAGAACAAATGACTAAAAGGCAGTTCATTCATGTGAAGGAGGCAGATAATCCATTGTAAGGGTCTGTTTAAACGTTTTTCAAGCAGACGAATGATGCCTCCTTGCTTACCAACGTTTACATTTGTTCCATCACACTCTACAGCCAGCAAATTGTCCATATTTGATTCTATCTCCTGTTTAAACGATGTAAATGTAATGGTGGCTAGTTTCAATCAGCAGATAACAGAACTTTTCGACTTGTTTGCACCAGTAAAGACAATTACCGTCCGTGATCGTCCTCAACCGTGGCTCACTAGTACGGTTAGATTATTGATGCGCCTCCGGGATGAGGCTCACGCTCGGTATCGTCGTACTAAGCTCGATGCCCATAAGAGATATTATAAAGAATTGAAACACATTGTTATAGTAGCCATGGAGAGTGAGAAGCGTGCGTTTTTTGAACAACAAATAAATTGCAATCTTAACAATTCAAGTGCTTTATGGAAAAATCTTAAGCGCTCGGTCCTACATGACTCCAGAAAGCAAGGTCTGCCTGCACATTTTGATGATCCTAACAAAATAAACAAACACTTTTTAGATGTACCTGGTAAAAACGAAGTCACACTTTCAACTCTGTCATACTTTGAGTTGCATAGACATAGTTATAATGGCTTGAACTTTAAACTTGAGACTGTTAATGAAACTTACGTGGGTAAAATCATTATGAAACTGAAATCGAGGGCGGTGGGTACGGACTTCATTGGGCTTGATATGATTGCAGCTACTCTTCCTGGCAAGGTTGGTATATTAAGTACCATAATTAACAAATGTATAGTTTCGAACACCTTTCCTGACCTTTGGAAATTAGCCAAGGTCATTCCTCTACCTAAAAATAACGATCCCGTTGATATCACTGATCTTAGGCCAATAAGTGTTCTGCCCACTGTGTCTAAAATTCTTGAAAAGATAGTTTCCAACCAGCTCACTCATTATCTGGAGAAAAATTCAATTTTGCCTGTTGTGCAGTCTGGATTCCGTAAGGGCCGTGGAACTGCTACAGCGCTACTCGATGTTGTCGATAATATCATTACAGGGCAGGACAATCGAATGGGATCTGTTTTAGTGTTGCTGAATTTTTCTCGGGCATTTGACTCGATCAATATTCCTCTTCTACTTGCTAAGCTGACGTATTACGGTTTTGATCACAATACGGTTAAATGGTTTGATAGTTACTTAACCAATCGTAGCCAGCTTGTCGAAATTTCAAAACAGGATGGCAAAAAGCTTGTTTCTTCTGTTTCCGACTTAAGGAGAGGAGTGCCACAAGGTTCCATTCTTGGGCCGCTTCTGTTCATTTTATATAGCTGTGACATTGTCTCAGGCATTAGAAACTGTAAATACCACATTTACGCGGATGATCTTCAGTTGTACGTATCTTTTTTGCCGGCGGATACTGTGTCTGCAATAGCTTTGCTCCATGAGGACCTGGAGAGAGTGGCTGAATGGTCTGAGCGGAATTGTTTACTTTTAAACCCCGCTAAAACCAAATATATGATTATGGGTAGCAAGGTTCAGATCAAAAAAATAAGTACATTTAACCCTTTTATAACTATTAAAGGGCAGCCAGTGGACCGTGTATTCCAGGCTCGCAATCTAGGTCTTCTAATGGACTGTGAGTTACGTTTCGAGAATCATGTGATTGAGACCGTACGAAACTGTTTATATCGCCTTAAAGTGCTTTACAGGATCCGTCATCTTATTTCTGAAGATCTGCGTGTACGATTGTGCGAGGCACTGGTGCTATCAAAGCTTAATTATGGTGACGTGGTTTATAATAGTTGCCTTCTTGCCAGATCTAAAGCACTCATCCAGCGTGTCCAGAATGCCTGTGCACGCTTTTGTTTTAAGGTTCCACCACGAGTACATGTGACTCCTTTTATCAATAAAGCAGACTGGCTCAAGATGGCGGCTCGCAGACAACTTCACCTTTCTTGTCTTATGTTCGGTGTCGTGCAGAATCATAAGCCTGAATATCTGTTTAAGAAGCTGTCCTGGGCACGCGATCAGCACAGACTTAACACGAGGAGTATAGCTACAAATTTGCTCTCTCATCCAGGTTCCTACTCTGCCGCGTTCTGTGGCAGTTTTAAATATAGTGCAACAAAGTGCTGGAATAATATTCCACCACCAATACGCAATCTAAAATCACTTACAACCCTTAAACTTAAACTTAGGCTTCATCTTCTGTCCCTTCAAAGGTCTTTCTTTTAGGTATGAATTTCCAGCACTTCTGTTTTCTTCTGTTTTCTTTTTATCTTATTTCCTTCAACTGTCCTGTGTGTTATCATCAGTCTTATTTTTGTTCTTTCTCGTTACTTATTCGGTAGTACGTCTAGTGAATCGTAGCTGTTTTTCATCTCAATTATGTCTTGTTGGCGTTTTTGTGTAATCGTGTTCGTTACGTGACACCCACAGCATGTTCAGTTCAATTTTATTTTTTATTTTATTTTTAGCCTTTTGTCTTTGTTATATCTTTGTACAATATACAGTATCTATTTACAATATCTATGTCTCGTATATGTATCTATAGGTAGTTAGTTATTTAATTATGCATTTATATTTATATTTAATACATTAAACCATATTTATTTTATTTTATATTATTTTGGCCCTGGCTGAAAATCAGCGTCGTAAGTTCATAGAGCTTGCGGCATATACTGAGCAAGGGACTTTTTTGTTGCTACAACCGTTATATTTATGTTTCATTATTTTTCATTACTTTTCCGTTTTATTTGATTTTATTTTTTTTTTGTTTTTCGTATACATAATGTTTTTTGTTTTCTCTTTTTGTATTTTGTTTTGTTTTTGTATGTGTTTGTGTAGCGACAAATAAAGATTTTCTTTCTTTCTTTCTTTCTTTCTTTCATAGAAATTTCATTTTCTAAGAAGAAATTGGTAATAGCATTTTCTACACATTTAGAAGTGCCAGAATGTGGTGCGATATAACCTAAGAATTTTGTCTCTGGTTCTTTTATCAATGAGATATGCTCTTCAAGAATGCTCTCTCTATACATTTTTCCATCTTTTTCCGATACAATCAGAGTTTTATCTTTTCTTCCGTCGAAGTACAAAGCAGGTACTTGTAAAATTTTGGCTCGTTTCACAGCACATTGCCTTGTTTGGTAACGTTTTCGACGAATCCGATTTTTATCAATAACTTCTGCACTGGAAGAGTGTAGCACTGCTGAAGTAATGGCTGCCGCAGCTCTATCTGAGACACCAAATCTGTCACAAGTCTTTGAAAGCAAAGCATAGTCTATGCTTTGAGAACAAAGCTTTTTGATAGGAGATGCCACTGTATCAATCTGCTTAGGTAGCTCAAAGTCATCGTCTTGATCTGATTTAGTACAATCTGATTCTGATACAGAAGAAAAGTGGAGCTCTTGTGTGCTTTCTTTTTGAGGCTCATACTTTGAATTTGTCTTACAATTAGATAATTTCCTTTTCAATATGTTTGCTAATTTATTCGTTGTAACAGTATCTACGCTTCCAATGAACATCTTCCTAGTCGAACGTTGGTCGATAAGGAAGCTATGCTCTCGTGTTGGTACTTTTTTCTCTTTAGAACAAGTACATTGAAAGATGTCCTTACATTTACAAGAAGAAATGTCGAACAAGACTTTACTGGTACGGCGAAATTCTTGTAATTTCTGCGTGGGGATTTTTGGTTGAGATTTTAGGAGGTTTTTACATTTAAGATGATACGCTTTCAACATGACTCTCACTCCTTTATGCTGGATGATAGGAATAGAAGCTTTACCCCATATTCCTGCTATTTTGGCCACCACAATGGCTTCTAATTCCTTCTACGTGGGCTCTTCTTCGTGTCTCGATTCAGTTTAATTTTACGCCGGCTCCACTCGTAAAACTTCATGACATCTTCGTAAGTTGGCAACATATTTTCTTTTAAATCACTCGTGTCACCAAATAATGGGCATTTTCACTTTTCACGGGTACGATCCATCTTGAAAGGCGGGAATAATTGCAACACTACCTCTCGTTAAAGACACCGCAGAGCTACTGAAGTGCGCGCTGAGCGTGTTTCGACGCGTTACTTTTTTTCCCTCCCTCCCTCCCCCTCTTATCTCCACTTGTAATTATTGCGACATATAGTAATTTTATTTCATAAGTAGACTATACAAAAATTCTAAATTGATTAAAAAAATATTTTTACTTGATTCTAAGTACCTTATTTCGATACTGCAAGTTACCTCGAAAATGACAAAAAATCGAAAATTTTTGAAACTTTGACTGCAATCCGGAGGCAGTGGCACTTATCAGATTGAAATAATATTTTACACACGTTACTTTAAAATCATTTTGCACCCTTTGCGCGATAAGCCCCCCAGAAAAGTCGAAAAAAGTGAAAACGGCCCAGCCTAATGACTACCCAGAAGGATAGCCGTTGTGGGCCCCCTATCTAGCCACCATGGGGTCGCCAGGGGGCAACACTATGTAAACAGCTAAGGTTGTCGAGAGGTGAGTCTGCGGGGCGCAAGATCTTTATACAGTCTAGTGCCCCCGGCGTTATGACATTTTACACTTCCAACCTGGAGCATAGGTTCCGTTCATGCGACTCCACTCTGGCCAGCTGGTTAAGGCAAGTGCAGAGGCGGGGAGGTTTGTCGCTGTGTGTATGTGTGTGTGTTTCCCCTGGAGGTAGGGTCTGAGGTGTCGCCACTCACCATCGGCTCGCCACAAGCCGCCCAGGGGTGACTGCTTGCACTGTACGTACCAGAGGGCGAAGGGGTCGACACATTTCGATGCCATCTAGACGCACCAGTGGGCGGTGGGGTCGTCACATTCCTACGCTGTTTTATTAAATTATTATTATTATTATTAGCATCTTATGGTATGAAGTGAGGACTTCACGTAGGAATACCTTCATCTTTCTAGCTCCTTCTGGGGCTCTATTGATAATATCCGAGACAAGAAACTGCTTAGTTAGTTATCCCGAGTCTCTTAGTCCGTCAGCTCCAGCTTAACGACTCCGGCCTGGCCCTCACGAGTCGGCAGCTGCTTGACTACCCTCACATTATCCATGCTACCATTTAATTGCTTTGCAACTTTGGTGGCTACGCTCTTAACGTCTTCATTTTCAATTACTGGGGTGTTGGTATTTTTAAATGCGTGGAAAGCTGTCGTTGCTGTGATTCGTTGACTCTCTGCTCCAAGGCTCCCACTTTTGTTTCCATGTTTGAGTTTTTATTTTTCACCGTGGCGTTTGACTTTTCTAGATCTTTGATTCTTTCTTTGAAGGCTTCCATACTCACAACAAATTTGTCAACTTTATCGGAACAATAGTTAACAGATTTTTTCAACTCTTTGAGCTCTTTCTTAAACGTTTTTTCCAGGTCCTTGTACACGTCTTGAAGTAATTTTTTAACGTTTATTGGAGTAGTGTTAAGTTTCGTATATTCATCCTCATCTTCATCGTCATATTCATTTTGGTTGATAAACGACTTCCGCACAGGAGAGTTTTCATGGCACTCTTAATGACTTACGGTTCAATAATTTTAAAAATCAAAGGACCACTGGCGGTCCTCTGGTCACTTCCAAAACAATACAAACAGCATGACGAGATAGTTTGTCACTTTTCAACCTAGAATCTAAATATAGGTACTTATATACGTAGGTATTATCCAGTTGCAATTAAAATACGAATGGAAAGTACCGTTAGCACAGTAGTAATAATCAATTTATTTCCAAGGTGCCTGTACCAATCGAGTAAAGTAATCTAATCTCTGCGTAAAGACACTTATAATAATTTCATTATTCTGATTTCTTATTCCGATCGATAGTGTTACTTCTCTGGAAGTCTAGAATATGAAATAACAATATTGTAATGGATTGTCAGCTGATTTACGTAAATATTATCACACTGAGGCATCGGAAAAAAAAGAAAACTTACAAGTTTAGTCATGATCTGATGAAGGTCTTTAGAGATAGGCAGTGGAACTCTTCAGTGAATATCATCATACCACTCGATATTGAGGCAATCGCTTTGTTCTAGAATGTTGTTGACAGAGTCTTGCTTAAAATTTGCCATATCTACCTGATCGTTGGTCCTGACCATATCACCTTCAACCATATCTTGTCATTATGCCTACTTGACTGTCAACACTAAAACTTATCAATGGATGACAGCACACCCCTCGCTTTTGAGATAATCTCTTTGTGTCATGGTGATGATTGCACGATGCCACTAGAATATTTCAGCTGTGTTTCATATGAACAGCGCGTACATATATATGAACTCCGTTTTCGTGAAAAATAATTTTGTGCCTGAACCATTAAAAAAAATGAAAATTTATTTTCGGTCAATTTCGTTCAAATTTTGTCGCAAATGAAGGCGAAATTTCAATGAGTGATTAAAACGATTCAGTTAACTACAAATTACCTCTTAACCACGCGAACGAAGTCGCGGGTGCAGCTGGTATTGTTATATAACGTAATACTAATCCCGGTAGAATTTAAAATGGTTGTGTCAAAAGTTTGTTAATTTATTTATTTAACTATGTTACTCCACATTAATTATAATCGAAATACTATAAAAGTTTTTTTTTGCACATCCTACCCTGGATAACTGTTATTTGATATTAATGCGAAAAAGTGGCGTTTATGCTCCATACCTCTTCTTACAGTGGAACGAATATACATACTTAGTTTTTAAATTCGTGCAGTTTCTATCAAAAGTAACGTCAACAACCGTCTGCAACGTACTTTTGTTCTTTGTATAACTATGATTTGAATACATTTTCCTTCTTCTTTGTTAACAATATTCTAAAGAGAAGATAAGCAGATAAATAAGACAGTTGAAGACGTTTTAGTCAGTCTAAATTAGCAAATTCAGCAAAAGGCACGTTAGATTCACTAAAAACAAATTGATTGTATAAATCACCTAGTTATGGAACGAATAAGTCAAAGTATCTTATTTATTACTATCATATATCTGTTTAAAAATTTTGCAGCAGCTGAACCATATAACGCTATAATAGGTTTTGAAAATGGAAGAATGCTGCGCTGCCAATTAGATGATCTCTGCTGTGCAAGGTTGAATTCAGCTGGAAGATCCATAAACGATGTAGTTGTTGAAGGCGGAACCATCTATGCTGGCTTGAACGATGGAAAAATGTGGAGTTGCAAGACTAATGAAAAGGATTCCTGTGTAACTATAAACAATGCAGGTAATTCCATCAACGCAATTGACATCAAATATGGATACATCTATGCTGGGTTGGAAAACGGCATAATATGGCGGTGTTTGAGTGATCGCGCAAACGCATGTGAAACTTATTATAAAGCTCGTTCTGCTGTAAAATCTTTAGCAGTCTCTAATTCATACCTTTATGCTGGTTTAAACTCAGGTGAAATGTTAAAATGCAATATCGGCCCATTCACTGCGTGTGAAAGTTTCAACGACGCGGGTCAACCAATTCTATCACTAGCTATAGGTTTACTTGAAAATCAATACATCTTTGCTGGTCTGCACAATGGGATCATGTGGAGATGTTCTCTTTATGATCAGAATTCATGTTTAACCTTTAATTCAGCAGATGCATCAATAAATGCTCTTTCTATCTCTGGAGATAAAATATATGCAGCTTTAAATAACAACAAGTTGTGGTTATGTCCAACATATAATGCCCACTCTTGCAGGACGTTGGAAAATACTGATTCTAAGGTAACCGCTCTGTACACATATACTTATTACACTCGTAATGGGTATGCATCTCTTAACAATGAGACAGAGTTTGAATCAACGACGACAGCATTAATTGCTTAAACTATGTTGTAAATTTCGCAAGATTGTATTCAGTAAAAATAAATACAGAAACCTCTTACTCAATTTGCTTATTTTGTGGAAGTTCTTGGGCAGACTGCACAACACCTCGCATGCATTCACTCTTACAATTTCTGGGCAAGTGCACTTTCTCATAGGTCTCATCGACGGTTTCCAGCAAGCCACGGTAACGACCAAGCGCAAGCCCATTGTGCTTTAAAAGGAGGAAACAAAATTCAAAAAGCTAAGCTAAAGTTTAGTTACAACGAATACATAAATTTAAAATTGGTAATTGTATTTCATTCAATCATAAATATTTTGATATGTTTATTATAAAGGTTCTATATCTGTAATTAAATTGTATTGAATTAAATCTAGAATTTTATTCTCATTCCTTTAAATAAATTATATTATATACTGCTCAAAATAATGAGTGGAACAAGGTTTAATTTGTTTATTTTTAGGATTAAAATTGATTTTTCGTATTTTTTTCCTTGTTATTATGTTAGTTACCTAACTCGTTTTTTTTATACATAATTTAGAAATAAAACATTAAAAAAAAAAAACAAAGTGGTGCTCTCCAATTGGCATCCCTCAACCTATTGATTGGAAATTTCTACATCAGTAGCCGTCCCCAGTGTATTTTGCAGATCTTTTGCAGTGGTGGTGCGGTTACGTAAAGCACAGTTGATGAAGTAGCTATCTTGCAGAGAAGTTGTTTTTCTTATTTCACCCTAACCACCCACCCCTTCTTGAGTATTCTTCCGTCTCTAGGTATCGCTTCCATAGTTTGTAGATAATAGAAGAGGTGACTTCTTTTATCTACCTTCTTGGATCATAGTTCGACCCTACTGAGGCAGAGCGACAGCTCGCAAGACTTAGATATTAGTCAGACCTGACATAATGACTTCAAACAAAATGAACACTCGCTTTAATCAATAACAATAATCTGAAATAAGTAGGTAATTTTCACTTGTAAATCATTCTAAAACAAATAGATAATTTTCAGTAGAAAATCATAAAAAAAAGTAAAAAAAAATTAGTAGAAAATAGTTCCGAAACAAGTAAACAATTTTCAGTAGAAAATCATTCTGTAACAAGTATATAATTTTCGGTTGTAAATCATTCGAAAAAAAGCCGATAATTTTCAGTTGAAAATCATGCTAAAAAAGCAAAAAAAATTGTGTAGAAAATCACTCAAAAATAAGTAGATAATTTTTTTAGTAGGCACTGATTTCGAGAAATCTTTGAAAAACCACAAAAATATGTAAGTCCCCCCCCTTATTCCCGAAACTAATGAACCTAAAAATATGAAAAAAATCATGGTAATTTAGGATTACCTAAAAATTACAGGAAAAATGTAGCGGGTGAGAAATTCACGTAACAAAATGACAAAATTAATTTTTTCATCCACGAGTATTTGGAGTACGGTATAAGAATATTTGAGTCTCTCTTTTGTGGTACAATCAATTCTTTTTTTAGTTATCATAAACAGTTTTGGGCAAGATTTTAAATATTCCTGACTGTTTCCAAAACTGTCGAATTACGGAACCCAAGGTATTCGAGCCCGATTCGCACTTGACCGGTTTTTTTGTTAACAATATCGCTATAATATGATATTTAATATTATTTTTACACATATGTACATGTATGTACTCACGTCTCAGAAGGATCAGATTTCCATCTGATACGATTCTGACATACCTCTTTTGCATCCATCAATCTTGTCATACAGGCTCTTCTATTCCTTCAATCTGCGTAATGTCCTTATTTCTTATTACTTTCGCAGGTTAAGTGCAAATACTAAAGAAGTATTTCCAGCTAATGGCCATTGATTTCTACCTCTTATTTTGTCTAAAACATTTGTAAAACCAAACGACTGTTTTAGTGCACTCTTGCAAAATCCAAAAATCACTGATTCCAATCAGGGTACCTAGCATGGTAGACCATATCGAGCTTAGACAGCTCGATATACACTGTCTGTCCTTCTCTAAGTAGATCAACACAGTGAGATAGAGCACTGTATCAAGCGCTATCGAGCTCGATGTGGTTTGCTATGCTAGACAAGCAGATCGATTTGAATTGTTCGTACCTCTTAAATTTTTGTGATTATATAAATCGAATTAAAGTGCAACTCCTTCATTTGATGTTTTCCGATCCAACGCAATATACTTGTCAATATTTTTCTTCACCCATCAAAGTAAAAATTTTAATTATTCAAAAATTCTTTAAATACAGATTACATTAGTGCTATTCGAGCTTACACTTCTATTTCCCACCAGAGGACACTAGTGTTTTATTTTTATTTTCGAAATAAAGAATAAATTGCTTGATTATCTATGTTTGATTATTTCTTTTGTCGTCTAGAATCTACCCCACTAACTATGATATTTAATCAGGCACTAACTAATGAATAATCGCAGTTTGAATAACACAGTGAAAACCACTAAATTTTTCACTACTCTGCTGCTGTCATTATAAAATTTAAAACTCTGCTAGTTGACAAAAGAAGGCATCACATACATCATCAATTATCATGATACGCTTCCTTTCCGTAAACAGTATATCTTGAAAGATGCATAAAATTTCCCTAGTTTACCTGTATAAAATATATTCTACAATATTGTAATAAATAATAAGGTGGTAGAGCTGATGCCGGGCCCGACTGAGGAGGTACCACCATCTTACTCGCAAATCCTCCCGAAGTTATTCGGGGGAGAGTAAGAGAACAGCTCTCCGGCAAAACCAGGCGGCCCATCATTGCCTGGGACCGATGGATGGCGGTATATTCATCCCCGATTGCCGGGCCTTATATAAAACAGACTGGTGATGGGCAGCGGCGTCACTGGTGCAAGGGGTTCGGCACCGCGCTCACCAACCCGCCTGCCCAACGTGTGTGAGTATGGGCATTTCTTACAGGAGGACCGCCGAGAGTGGCAAAATCCTGGAAAGGCCTATGTCCAGCAGTGGACGAAACAGGCTGATGGATGGATTGTATGATCCTCTAGAAATTTGTCAGTCTCTGTTTAAAACAAAACTCAGCTTTTTGACAAACGATGGCGCTGCACTCGTTTATGATCATTACAAAACGTTTATTTTCGTAAAAGGAATATTTTGAAGATGAATACAAAATTAATTCTCATTTATTTGTGTAAAATATACTTACTATTCTTGCATAATCATATTATTAGATATCTGTAAAATTTTCTTTACTAATAAATTCTGACGCGACTGTAAAATTTACTGTAAGAACGAACAAATTAGTTCTGCTCATAAAATCTAGATGTCGTTTTTTATTCCAATAATGTTCTAAACGCATAATATTTATTTAATCAGTTTTATTTTTTAATAATATGGCATTCTTAGGCCGACTTGCACCAAGCAAACTTAACTCGGGTTAACTAACTTTTTATGCTTTGTCCTTATCTGTATGGTTTGATGTGAAAGGGACAAAACATAAAAAGTTAGTTAACCCGAGTTAAGTTTGCTTGGTGCAAGTCGGCCTTAATATCTCTCCACGTCATAAATATATTTTTTCAATCAAAAATATATTTGGAAATATTAAATTGCATTAGCTTTACTAAATTAAAGTACCTAAATTTAAATTATCTACTTATTTACACTTGATGAACATTGTTTTATTTCTAAATACTCGTACTTCTTTAAAAATTCTACAGCAATGTTGATTTTATATTTTTATTTTAAGCAAAACAGAAGTTTTGTTACACTCATCAACGCCAAGACCTCGATATAGGTATAACCAGACGAACCTGCACTAGCTTACTTATTTGAGTAGGTATCGATACTTAGGTGGTATCGGAACATCCTGTTATTGACCGAATGCCACGTTTTTGCCTTAACAGAGCTTTTTTCCTAGGACCCCAAGAGGCTGCTATACCTCTGAGACCTTCACTATCAGTAGACCCCACCAAGCGTCAAACCCTACTCCTAGACAGTACCTATGTCATATCACAGAGGGCACCACTCTGTCTTTACCTGCAGCAGAGGAACAACTGTGTAACTCTGCAAATGGAAACCAACACCTAAATAAAAACAATACTAATATTTATTGTTTTTTGACAGGATAGGCATAGGAGTAGATATTATGTTAAAATAAAAACTGAGCCAGAATGTGCCAAATATGTTCAAGATTCAAAGATTCAAAGTCGAGATAAAAAGCGACACGCCGCACCATCCTTTTCTCGAAGCAGTTCAGGCCATTTTCGACCCCCTATAACTTCGTTGTGGATAAAACTAGAAACCTGAATTTTCGGTAACCAAGCGGGAATTATATAAACACGGTATATTTCAAATTTCATTCAATTTTGTCACTCACTCACTCACTAACTGACTGACTGACCGATCATCAAAACTCTGAGGCACTTCTAGCAGACATCCATCCATCCATCAGCCTGTTTCGTCCACTGCTGGACATAGGCCTGTCCAGGATTTCGCCACTCTTGGTGGTCCTCCTGGAAGAAATGCCCATACTCACACACGCTGGGCAGGCGGGTTGGTGAGCGCGGTGTCGAAACCCTTGCACTAGTGACGCCGCTGCCCGTCACTAGTCTGATTTATATAAGGCCCGGCAACTGGGGATGGATATACCGCCATCCATCGGTCCCAGGCAATGGTGGGCCGCCTGGTTTTTTTGCCTGAGAGCTGTCCTCTTACTCTCCCCCGAATAACTTCGGGAGGATTTCCGAGTAAGATGGTGGTACCTCCACAGTCGAGCCCGGCATTAGCTCTACCACCTAGCAGACATAGAAGCTTCAAATTTATCAATATCAATATTAATTATATTATAAGTTTATGAGGCCAGGATCGAATATCGGGCAGGTATGACAAAATTTAAATAACATCCTGTAGTACAAAGCGATTGCCTTAATATCGAGTAGAATGATGTTATGTTATGTTATTATGTATTATGCATATAGGTACATACAGACAAAAATTCCAAAAAGTTCAGTTTTGGCTCAGTAGTATTAATTAAGTAACTTCAAAAAATATTACATGTACAGTTTCGACTTCGTTGCAACTTTGTTATATGTATACATATATAAATCTGATAGGTACACCTTAGCCTAGTCGACTGTAATCCGATCGTCGCTGGTTCAAATCACACACTGGTTTATATATTTTAACAAACCTTCTGACATTAAGCTTATTTGATCGATCTTATGATTGCTTACGTAGCGCTATAAACAAATATTGAATCACACTAATATTATAAATGCGAAAGTTTGTGCGTGTGTGTGTCTGTGTGTGTGTGTATGTTTGTTACTGTTTCACGCTGAAACTATTGAACGGATTTGGATGATATTTAGAATGAATATAGCTAATACCGTAAAT
This sequence comes from Ypsolopha scabrella, assembly GCA_910592155.1. NCBI lineage: Eukaryota > Metazoa > Arthropoda > Insecta > Lepidoptera > Ypsolophidae > Ypsolopha > Ypsolopha scabrella. Next base: position 5,655,672 of record OU342968.1, on the reverse strand, counting down.
TAACACATAGGCTTCTTTTTATCCCGAAAAAAAGCGTGTCGTTAAACCAAATAACACGCGGGCGGAGCCGCGGGCAAAAGCTAGTATAAAATAAATTATACACATTTTTTTATACCTAGGTATTCAATGGCATGCAGCTATCTAATTACGACCTAGAGCTGATTTAACTATCCAGCGGCGTCATTGATAGTAAGAAAGAAAGAAAGAAAATATATTTATTCTTCATACATCATACACACAAAAATACAAGGAATACAAAATTAAAAATCTGTGGAAAAGGGGTAGACTCAGCTTGTGTTGTAATTTGCACACAACGATGGTTTTGAGCCTCTCCCTATGCATTCACAGTATAAATATTTTTTTACAGTTAATTAGTGCGAGGAAAAAACATAGAACTAACATTAAAATTTACTAAGAAGATAGTAGATTTTATAACCATGGAATTATTTAAATAGAAGAAATTTCACAGAAATAACTAAAATTAAGTTTTGTTTTAGGAACTTAACAGTTTGTTTTTGACGTTATCATATTAGTATGTACGGATAGATGTTATCGGCCAATCAGTCGTATCCAAAATTGTACAAGAATTTGGTGTCGTCACGGGACATAACCACAATACCTTTGAGCTCAAACCGGCATATATTCTATCTCCAGACAACGACAGCGCATTAATTGATGAACCAGCCCGATTGAAGTCTTCACAGGAATGAGCTGCGTTCATAGGACATTTCCACATGAGTCCATTATCCAGGCCAGCAAAGATATACTCATTTTTATAGAAAGCGAGTGAATTTATTGGGGAAGATGCCTTGTTAAATGTTTCACAGGATTCCGATACGGCAAAGGAACATTTTAACATTGCACCCGTACTCAATCCAGCATAGATGTTATAATTGTCAACAGCTAGAGATTTGATAGCTCCATTAGCAACAAAGATAGCGTCACATGAATCTTTTTCATCTTTAACACAACGCCATATGATTCCGTTTTCCAAACCAGCATAGAGGTATCCATTTTTGAGAAAGATAGCGTTTATGGGAGTATCTGCATAGTCTTGATATCCACAGGAGTCTCTTTGATCAGTCTTGCAGCTGTATATTACACCACTGCTCATCGCCAAGTAGATGTTGTTACCTTCGATAGCAACATCATTTATTGATGCGTCATCTTCATTATTTATCTTTCCACAGGTAAATTCATTCATTTGGCAGTTCAACAATCTGCCATTTTTTAAACCAACTATAGCGTTATTCGAATTAGAAGCTACCACGTTGTTGGCTAGTATAAGGCTAGCAATTGCCAGTGTTGTTTGCTGTATTAACTCCATGGCTTGATTCAATCAAAATATTGGTCATTTAGAGCGGAAATCAACCTGTGTAAAATTAAAAAAAAATTATCTTCATACTTATAGAACAAAATGCAACTTACCCATTTATTAAATAATAATGTGTAACTAACATACCATACTTCACACAAAATCTATTCAAAGTCAATGGTTTGAAACAAACTTTGTATGAAGAATAAAATATTCAGGAACAGTCATGACTCTTAAATCTAAATAAATCCACAGAACTCACTGAAAAATTGAACTGTGAACCCCCATTTTTTTGAGTTGATTAACTTGTGGTGTTATTTTAAATCCAAAATATACTGTTTCAATAGAACACTATTCGCCGTATCTACGTACTTTAATCTACAAGGTATTTACTTTTATGCCCTCATTATATTTTGTGAAATATTTAAGATTTTTATTTTTTATACTGATTAATTACAACCGACACAGTACTGTGTAAATGAAGAATGAGTTAAATAGAAATGACAGTCTCCTCGTATTTATGTTATGTACACAACAATTTTATTCATGCCAACTATAATACGAATTATTGCATAGGAACGCTGATAAAACAACTGTTTATCTATCACAAACAATACGTGACTCTTGCAGTAACACATGAGTAAAGAACACCAATAATTCAAATTTATGTCATTTTAAAACACTCTTTACTTTTAAAATGACATACTACAAATACCAAAGTTTGTTAAGCTAACTGAAACTGTACATGTTTTTATGGTTTCGTAGTCCGATAAGGACCCTTTTAGTTTCGCAATGTCCGTCTGTCCGTCTGTCCGCGGCTCAGCTCAAAGAATATTAGTACTAGAAAGCTGTTATTTTGGCATGGCGTATTTTTTTTGGGGTTGCACGTCCCATATACGTAAATTGGGGATGATTTTTTTTTCTCGTCTATCCCATAGTGTGGGGTATCGTTAGATAGGTATAACATTGTGAGTGTGTAAAAACCATTTTTCGATTTAGGGATTCGTTGGCGAAATATTAAGCTTTAAAGTGCTAATTTTGTTAGAGTCAAGTGTCTTCCATCCATCCATCATCCATCAGCCTGTTTCGTCCACTGCTGGACATAGGCCTTTCCAGGATTTCACCACTCTTGGCGGTCCCCCTGGAAAAAATGCCCATACTCACACACGCTGGGCAGGCGGGTTGGTGAGCGCGGTGCCGAAACCCTTGCACCAGTGACGCCGCTGCCCGTCACTAGTCTGTTTTAAGGCCTGGCAATTAGGGATGGATATAGCGCCATCCATCGGTCCCAGGCAATGGTGGGCCGCCTGGTTTTGCCTGAGAGCTGTTCTCTTACTCTCCCCCGAATAACTTCGGGAGGATTTGCGAGTAAGATGGTGGTACCTCCACAGTTGAGCTCGGCATCAGCTCTACCACCTACTACCAAGTGTCTTGACGGTTGTTAATTAATATGTGAAAAAATATAGAAATAGTATATACAATGAGTTAAAAGGAAAACTATCACAGCTAAGTAGGTTTTAGAGGCTTACGAGTACAGGTCGTGCCGAACTTTTAGTCCCCTCTAAACACGACAAAATGTATAGGCCGTTCTTCGGGAGAGCAACTTCCGAACGGACTAGAAGTTTGATGCGATCTGAATTAGTAGAACAACTTATAAAATGTGCTAGTTGGGCAACCTACAGAACCCTACACTGCGCGTGGCTCGACACGCACTTGATTTTTTTTGCGCAAACTTTTTTTTTCCATAGAGATTAATTAATTAATTTATTTATTTATTTTTGTCAGCTGGGAAGTAAACAATATTTTTTTATATATTCCTCACTCCTAGGTGTATACGAAAATATGCCATGTATGTCCCGCGATTTTTGGTAGTTTAGAAGTTGTGATTTTTTTATGTGTACTTGCAAATTTTCTACCGCAGCGGCTTAAAAAACATAACTTATTTTGTGGTAAGAATTTTGTACATATTTTTTTTGTAACATAACTGCCTTGAGTCGCTCTTCCTGACGTAAAATAATCATCTAAAAAAAATCCATACAAGATACCAAAAAAAGTTCAAAGTGTCATTTTTTGGATTGAGTTTTACATAGTTATATTTTCAAAATTATTTTAAAATTATAAAATCGATGTTTCATAGATTCAAACTAAGTTTAAAAACATCAACGGTTTATCAGCTTACTAAAAAATACAAAATAAATTCTTCTCAATAGGCCATTTTACGATGATATCGGCTTCCAAAGTTAGTTAGGTAAAAAATTTGTTAAGAAAAAGTCTTGTTTGTAAAAATTGTTTCAGCTATTATTTTTTTCATTTTTATGGCCAACATTAGTAATACATCATCAGAAGTCTACTACTAATGTGGGCCAACCGTGCGCCAACAATAAATGCTACGAGGGTTTTTTATAACTAATTATTTTACGTAAGCAAGAGTGACTCAGCAGAGTCATGTTCCAAAAAAACATGTACAAAATTCTTACCACAAAAAAGTTATGATTTTTTTAAGCTGTTGCGGCAGAAAATTCGCAAATGCACATAAAAAATCATAACTTCTAAACTAACAAAATCGCGGAAAATGCATGGCATAATTTTGGATACACCTAGATCTGAGAAATCTATAAAAAATTCTTTGACGTCACTATTTGGACCATTCTGTATACTTATAATAAAGTAGTAAAAAAGGCTATAAAGGTTGTTAGTAAAATAACGCCCAAGCCGGAAACGGGGAATATATTTAATAAACGCTTTTATAATTCGAAAACCACTTAACGAATTTGGATACTTTTTTTTATTATCATCGTAGTGACCCGGTTAACACAAAGGCTATAAACGGTGTTCGTAAAATAACACCCAAGCCGAAAACGGGGCAAAAATTGAATAAACGATTTAACTCTGGAACCACTCAACGGGTTTGGATGTGGTTTTTTGTTTTATTATCTTTGTAGTGACCCTGATCAACACATAAGCTGAAAATGCGGCAAAGATTCACTGAACGTGGGCGATGCTCCGGGCAAAAGCTAGTTGCAAAATAAAGTATTCATTCTCTTTTCTTTATGAATCGTAATGTTCTTGAAATTTGGAGTAGTGTTTATTATGTTTTACGGTCTAATTTAATAAATAGATTGTTAATAAAATTACTTAGTTCGATTGTTCGAAGACCGTAGGTTATTTTGAATTAAAATTTTGACTGTAATTATGCTCTATTCAATACAAAAATCATGGTCAACTGGCAAAATTAATCGGGAAAATTTACGGAAGTCTTTAATAACATTTAATGTCATAAATAACAAACAATCTAAGCGTGGCCAGGTTTTAGTATCGGGGGGTGGGGGTTTAATATAATTACATTAATATTGAAAAAAAAAACTGCTGCAAAGGCATCAGAGAATGATTCTTATTTATTAGGGTTCCGTACATCAAAAGGAAAAAAACGGAGCCCGTGCTCCAGAAAGTCCGTTTTGGCGTAGCAGTGGACACAGGTATGGTAAATAAATACTTACAATTATAGTAGCTAAAGTTATTTAAAAATAATACGGAGAATACTAATTTTTCAACTTGTTTCTTTGTATACTTAATTAAATCGGATCTAAGTCTAATTCTGGACCTTGTTTTGGTTTAGTTAAAGTTCTTGATAAAAATACTAAAAAATGATTCGGCTCTCATTCCAGAGAGTTTGTAGTTTATCATAGTTTATTATATATTTTATCATTTATTTTTTTCGGAAAATTTGGAGGGGGTTTGAACCCCAAAGCCCCCCCCCCCCCTGGCTACGTCCATGGATTGGTCTATGTTCAACATGTATTTATTCCTTAGATGAGTTTATAGGTGGTAGAGCTGGTGCCGGGCTTGAATGTGGAGGTGCCACCATCTTACTACTTACCTCCTGTAGTTATTCGGAAGAAAGTAAGGGGATAGCTTTCAAGCAGGCACAACCAGATGGCCCCCATTGCCTGGAACCGATTGATGTCGGTATATCCATGGCGGTTTTTCGATAAATTAATAAAATTAAATAAAAATAAAATATAATTTCCAGGCCTTATATAAAACATCTGGTATATATGCATGTTATTTTTTTGTATATTGTAAGGTTAGACTAGCCAGGTCCAATGTTGAGGTTCAATAGAACATAAGTTATTTGCTCTGTGTAAATAATTCTACCACAAAAATTTTAAAAATATTATTAAATATCAAATATTGTTGTAGCAGAAATAAACAAGAAATTCCATTTTAAATTTACATAAGAATGTTCTATATAAAGTTTGGGATTGTGTACAGAACTTGACACCCATTTAGATCTCAAGTATTTTGTCGGTGAAGTCGACCATTATCATAATATTGAACTTGGCTCTCATTTTCACATTTATGTTTTTGGTGGGATTCAGTATAATCAGACGAGTGTGTGTTTGAAGTACGGCAGGGATCAGGATTAGAACTAAGGACATAACTTTTAAAATATAATATTCATGTTTGAAAGCCTAAAAAACGCGGATCTGACTTTGATGAATGTAGTTTTCGCTAAAGTAAAATTTTTAAAGTATTATTATATTTGGGTTCAAAATAGTAGCTGAAGCAAAAACATTTTCCCGAAACAACTTCGACCTCCGGAAATTTAATGTCTATCCATCCTGTTTTTAACATGAAGAAACGCAAATCATACACTGCCAACAGCAGCCCGCCGCCATGCTACACCTCATGAATATTGCAAACGCTTCCAAACACCGAGCTCACAATTTTTCAAACCTCATAAAGCCATAAAATAATTTAGGAGGATGTCGTGACTCGAAGTAGCTGGATCTATGCCAGAACCCGCGGGATGCAACTTTAGGTCCGGGTAACCCACTATTTTGGCAATAGCCTGTAGCAAAGTCCTTGCTGCATTCTATTATGTGCCATAATGTTTTGAAATAAGGGTAAAGTTCCGTGGCCCAATGTAGTTGAGGGTTGTACCGTTGTATGCAATGCTAGCAATGTAAGATAGATGGTACATCTCTCGTATTTTTTGTTGTATCATCTCTTCACTTTTAGGGAAAGCGTATACATTTTTTTTGAGAACTTGGTTTTTTGCCGTTTAACGAGAATTTCTAGCTTTTTGTAGTCCCCTACAGAAATATACAAAATTGAATTCATCCTAGTTTTACATGAACCGAGACGAGTTTTAATTAAAAACTGACTTATTAATTATTAAAAATACAGAGACAAATTATAATAATAGGTTTTCTCTGAATAGCCCTATTTAGTAATCATAAACTTTAAGGGGCCGATCACACGGAGCCACATTCTGGTTTCTGTGTTCCGCGTACTGCTTTATGCCACAGTATAATATAAGTATTACGTCTTCAGGGGGGTCCCCGACCTAAATTAGCAACTTGATTTGTGTCAGTACAAATATCGACGGAAAAGGCATTGAAATAACGTTTATGTCAGCGCGCACGGCAAGGTGGCTGTTACAACGATCGCTTCATCTCCAAATAGCACAAAATAGGCGAAAATTGTAATTTTCACATGGACGCAATTATTAATTCGAAAATTTTATTTGTGTCATATTTTACTTATCAAATTCTTTAACCATTCGTGTTTTGCTCGAAAATAAATAATGTCAATTTGAGCTGTAGATGCATGAAATCAGTAAATATTTCTAACTTCAGTCGTTATTTTGAAAGCAAATATCTTAAGGTATTCAAAAGTTAGAAAATAATTGATTAGTGAAACTGCACGGCAATTTAGTGGAAATACGTACAATATTTTTTATTTATTTTTAAGTCTATATACAAACTAGTTAAAAGGAAGCAAGAAAGGGCTTCGCACAGAATTTTGCTGGGGGACCCACCTTCATAGGAATGGCTGAAACAACGCGCTTCCGAATCTTGTTGAACTACGGTACACGACAGTTGCGAGGTCTTTTCACTTAGACCATTTTTTCTTAGCATGAGAAAATGTCGAAGCATCGTCGAAGCCTTATTTTCGTCGTTCCTCAATAGATTGAGCTACAAGAGGTTGTTTCAATCACTGCTGCCATTTTAGGGCTTTCGGCGCTATATCTAACGGACTTTTGGTATGGTTAGCGCGCGTTTAGAGCTTTTGTTCCTAACGGAGAATTAGGCGGTTTTATTTAGTGTATGTTTTCATTTATATACATTATGTCTTTTACTGTTGAAAATTGGAACTGAATTTGGCGTTTTTTTATCTTCGAATTTTGTAGAATCTATCGCTTTTTTGAGCGTTGCTAGCGCTGAATGGGGTTTTTGGTCTGGCAGCACTGGTTTCATTCAATTTCAAAATGTCTGTCTGTTTCTGTTTTGAGCTGCATTTGTGGTATTAACGATTTTGCGATAATCAAAATCAGTGACGATTAGCTTACGACCCGGCAATGTTTTATGGATTCTGTTGACTGTGTTTTCTTATGACTACCCCGCTTTCTTTTTGGACTCCGACGATCGTGTTTGTTTACTAATGACCCCGGCTGCGTTGAATGGACTTCGATTTGCTACAATGACATCAGAAAAAATGTGTTGTCTGCCGAACTGTGGTAAATACCTATCTTGTGCAATCATTTATGTTTAAACCCCGGTGAATGTTACCGAACATATCTTATTTCAGATTTGCGTTAATTGTGAAATTTGTGAAAACTTGTGAATTTAGGTCACTTTAGAATTATCTAAAATGTACTGTTTACTAAATTACAATAAAATATATCATTGATTTCTTAAATGTTGGTTTATTTAACCAATACGTAGTATTTGAAAAATAAAAATACAATGCAGTAAGGCTTAGCTATACATGAGGTATATATACCTGTGTAGGTATGTACAATAGCGAACTAAGTCCGTCGTTACCCATGCCGCTAAACCGAGATAAAACTGATGACTCTATTCCCAGTTTATAAGTTACTCTATGGTCGTGAGTGCGCCGCAGTTACGTATGGATGCGGACAGTTTGAGACGCTCCCGTGTCTTTATGTACATAATACGTACATAAATTAATGCATGACTTAGTCGATTATATTGTTCAAGATATAGACGTTTATTCATTGAACGAGCGAGCGAAGCGAGCAAAGTTTTCCGAGTCTACCGGAACAATCCGGCGTTTGTTTGTATGAATGTTTGTTCGACGATAACCCAAATATCGTTGATCGGAATGTCATGAAATTTGGCAGGCGAGTAAATAAGGCAAATATTATTTTTCATTATAAACATAAGCCAAATTGGCCAAGCGCAATTCAGGTGAGCGCGAGTTCACAGTTCGGGGCGAACTACTAGTCTATAATTATGTGAATCAGAAATAACCCAAGAAAGACAGTCAGTAGGCAGCTCTAGGGCGTTTTTACGTACCGAACGCCCATAAGTTATTATTTGAAGGACACTGTCGAGACAAAGTACTGCTTAGTTTAATTACAGTATGGTTCCGTGGTCACTGAACTGTATGCGACACGGCTTGGATCTTTACACACACAAACCGCGGCGGTCAAGGATAACGCGCGCTCTGTTTGGTCGCTCCATAAAACTTTGACTGCAGATAATGAGTTCTGTATAATATTTATACAAGTCCCGCACTTTAACCAACGCAGTGGCAGTTATTTGCTCTGTTATATGAGCTAAAATAGTTAATAGTTTTAACCAAATACATTTTCAACATAATTTACGTATTTAGTGCGTTACAAAGTGCGTTAGTATAAGCACCACGATGTTTACCTAACAATTATTTCTCTAACTTTATCATGTTATAATTTTTATTGAAAAATTATATAAGGTATAACTAGAGATTGAAGGATTTTTTGAGTATGTAATATTATATCGTTACGAAATGAATCAGCAAGGGGATGTCAGAGGTGCTCCTAAGTGTGAACTATTAAATGCAGTCACATGTAGTACACCCACTTTTCACCGATTACTACTACGTCTTTAATACTTTGCCAATAGCAAACTTTGATAACGTTATTATACAAAAATAACAGTGAAACGATTTGATAGATTCAGAAACGTTATGAAGTACCGAAACGAAATAAAGAGTGATACCTTATTCTATGTGCATTTGATATAAATTAACGTAATAAATAACGTTTCATGTCGTTAGATTTTATGACAATATTTCAAGGTTTGGCTTTTGTAATTTTTTTATATGTTTATTTATTGGAACATGGAGTAAAAACAGAAAAAGATACGTATTTTATAAGATAGAACTGATACAGGTAATTAAATAAGTATATCAGTTTCCTTAACATACTAATACATTAATACTTCTTAGATAGACGCAAACATGGATATAACTAATGGTTTAATACAAATAACATACAATACAAATCTAAAATGTAATATTAAGTCTAAAACTAACATGCAAATGCACACAACTTGGGTTAGTAAAATAGTAAAAGTTACTGTTTTTTAGACACTACTGTTAAAGAGCGCTTTCTTCAACTCGGTTCTATAACGATTGTATGAACAATTGAATAAGTCTATATCAGTAAGTTTTTCATTAAATAATTTACACATTCTGTATATTGGAGCCCTATTACCGGCGTTTGTTCTAACTCTGCGCAGAAAAAATGTATGCTTTGGTCTAGTACTACGACAGAGTAATGTGGGCACACGGAAATCAATAACATTTAGAAGGTCAGTGAAGTTGTACATCCCGATGCAAATGTTCCGGAGGATAATTGCAGCACAGAATTGTCCTCGAGCGGAAGGACAGTTATATTTCTTTGAAAGTTCGAGATATGGCAATTTAGGCTATCTCATGCAGATGTTTAGTGCTCTTACAAAACGCTTTTGAATAATTTTTCCTTTTTTCTCATAAGTTTTATGAAAGGGATTCCAGATAACTGCAGCGTTTTCCAAATAAGGTCGAACAAGAGTCTGATAGAGGGTGATGGAAGTGTACGCCTGCTTGAAGCATTTCGATGTTTTCGAGATGAAGCCCAGCATACAGTATGCTTTGTTAACTACCGCTTCTACATGTAAATCAAATAATAACTTACTGTCAAATATGACTACTAAATCCCTAATATCAAAAACACGTTCTAATTCATGATTGCCTATCATATACACGAATGTATGTACATTGATGTTCTTAGTAAATGTAATAGTTTTGCATTTATTTTCTACTAGATGTAATTTGTTGTTAGTGTAGTATGTAGATAACCTGTTTAGGTCATCCTGAAGTTTCTCGCAATCGTCAATGGAGTTAAACTTTTTGTAAATGTTGAGATTCAGCAAACATCAAGATTTCTGAGAAATGGAAGCAAGAGCCAATGTAATTTATAAAGAGAATAAAAAGCAAAGGCCCTAATATCGAGCCCTGAGGCACACCAGATGTTACGCAAGAGGAGGAAGAAATATGCCCGTTTAAAATGATGGCCTGATTTCGATACTGAAGATAAGGGGCAAACCCCCGCAAAAGACTACCTTTTATTCCATTATAGTAACGTTTTTGAAGAAGGAGCTTATGGTCTACCTTATCAAACGCCATAAGGAAATCAGTATATATCGAATCCATCGGCACTCCATTGTCTATAGAGTTAAAAAGGTAATTAGTGTATAAGAGGAGATTGCTAACGATCGATTTACCATTTTAAATATTTTCGGAATTATGGACAGTAAAGATATAATGCTCGACTTGATTTTTTTCGATGAAAAAAAACAAATTTCATACCCAGCTCCGAGTCAATTAGTATCACATGAAGAAACTTATCACTTTACCCGTTCCTAGTATGAATTTGGCAGTTTCAATCAAATAAAAAACCGTACTTTATTAAAAGTTTTACCAATGCACATTAGCCAGTCCTCAAAACAACGACATTTATTTTGAAATGTTATAGTTACGAAATCCAAAAAATTCATTGCCGTCAACCGTTATTATTCCGATATATAATGTTATTTTATGTCAAAGACGTGTGAAATATCGAAATAATTAGCTATTTATTCCGTTTTGATACTAACTACTAAGACTAGTAACCTACTAAACATAGTGGACAACTCGTATCTTTCATTTCATGAACTGTAAGTAATCTCGAATCGGACTGCAAGGAAAGTTGTCCCAAGTTATGCTAAGCATGATAGTCGTAAGCATCGCAAATAGCAAATAGTTTCGATGGATTTTTCCGAGCGTTTTCCTCGACGATTATTGCAGACTCTATACTTTTCTACAAGCTCACAAATTTTTATTTTCACATTCTTCGCTGGAGATATTTATCGAAGTATAGTTTTGATGGAAATCGAGTACTCTTTACTCGGTAAGTACTTTTGGCAAAGTTTCGAGATGTTTGCATTTTGTGTCTTAGCTGCTGTACTTACTTAATGTTTCTAAGTACCTTCACAAATATAGGGTAGGAAAATATATTTCTGAATCCGTGGTTTTCTAAGAGATGTGACTTTCTATATTAAGATTTGAAAAAAAATTATAAAAATAAAGAAGAAGCTGCTTGGTTGTTTTAGCTATAATTTTGGAAGTAATTTATTGTTTTTGTTGCGTTGGTGAAAATTTACATTATCTATAAAAAATTGGTACCATATATTTTCTAAATAACTGGAAAAAAAAAAGAAGCAAAAGCATTTTCCAAAATTTCATGCCAAATCGACTGACTTGCTTTTTCCTTTAATTTAATGTGGGGTTATTTAAGCTAGCTAAAGTTCCAATGGAAATTTGCCCAAAAGTTTACAACCCTAATAAAGTAAGATACACTTTGTACAACTAAGTAAAGTATAGCTTACCGCTGGTTATTTAACCGCCTTAGTGCTGCTGGGCGAGAATTAAAATCATCTAACAATTTTTAAATATAAAAACTATTGATCAGGCAATACAGATTAAAGGAAAATATCCGTTCATTTCAAGTAATTAAATATTTTTAATTTACTTCATGCACAAATATTTTTGTTGTGTTGCCATGATTCAGAAGTGACGGGTAAAGCGAGCTGGTATTTTTTTTTTGCTATTTACCCTCTCCCCTAAGGTAGAGATTAAACAGCAATCTAATATTTTCTCGCGCAAGCAAGAGCCTTCCAATTTTTATATCACATATTACTGAAAATACTGAAATGAGTAAGTTCTTCAAACATTTACACTCTCATCATCTTGAACTTTTTGGCATAAACATGACGTCTTCTACTACTGACTAACCGGTACCGATTGTACAGATTGAAGATTTATTGTTCCTTTGTGAAAAAATCCTCCAAATATATTATTTGATAGGCATTTATTTAAATTTGAATTAATAATTAGATACACAAAATTCAAAGGTTTTTGGTTAATAGGCGAAAGAAGAAAGGATTAAGTCAAATAAGAAAGAATCTTTTGAATATTGTCTACCTAAAGTTCGCACTCGGGAACAGCTCTGACACCCTCTCGGGGATTCATGTCGTGACGATATATTTATTATATTATATATACCATATTAGTGGCTGTAACAACATACTCTTATGAATATATTTTTGTTGTCAACATGAATGACTTAGCAATTGATCCGTTTTATTTGTTGACTTAAAAACAAAGCCTGTACGGTTGAGGACAAGGTGATAAGTCTGTAGATCTAAGAATTTTCAGCCTTGACTGATTTTTTCAATTATGTTATCAATGTTATCATAAAGCCTCAGAAACAAACGAACGTAGTTTTAAATTATTTAGAACGTAGCCAGTTGTTTTTTTTTTTTTGTTGGTTTATTGTACGTTTGGTTACAAACAACGTGTGTCATCGATCCGATTATAATCACACGGCATAATAGCAAGAAATATTGGAATGATTGAATGAATCGGAACGACGGAGCAGACCGTTTGATTTTGGTCGAACAAGCTGACGATTTTCAAAACCTTTTTTTGTTACTGGTTCATGACATTACTCTTAACCTTTGGAAGCTTAAAAATAAGCTCATAGATCTACAAATTTTCCAAAAGTCAATCTACAGATTTCACAGGACCGAATACAGATTTTTAAAAATGAAATCTGGCAACACTGCCTGCCAGGATCGAAAGTTAGTGTTGTTCCTTATTAGGAACAGTATATGTTGTACTGGAAACCTTCTCATTGGCAGCCCATCCAGAATCCAGATGACATACCCATACAGATGCAAATAAGTTTGAAGCATCCGCATTCCAAGCGTAGCAATGAGAGAGTACAGCCAGTTGCATCAGAAGCGAATATCGGAATATGCAAATACGATTGCAGCCGGTATCCAGGCGACAAGTTTAGTTGTATCCCAATGCCACTCGTTACTGTAGCCTGTATCAACCGTATCCGGTACATATCCGTGGTCGTACATTTGAATGGGTGACATTCCATTGATAGCGCTCGCAGATTTTAGAATCTTTCGATAACATACATACATACTACTCACGCTTGTCTCCCAGAGGGGTAGGCAAAGACTACAGATTTCCATCTAAAAGTACCCGGAATAGAAGAGCTTGTATGACTAGACCGATGGATGTAAAAGAAGCAAAAGAGGTGTGTCAGGATCTTTTGATAACTTATTGATTGAAATGACGTCACAATTTGTAAAAAGTTCAATACCCATTGAAGGTTATTTTGGAAGTTAATTTTTTATCAATTTTTGGTGAATAGCAACTATAGATGGCAACCGACACTGAGTTACATAATAGGCCCGCAGGTTGTGTGGGGGTATTAAGAGTAAAAATGGTTGTATCTAAATTGACGCCACTTGGGAAAACTCTTTAATGGTGAATAGTTCTAGATATAAAATCGATGTCATGTTTATATTAAATTCATAATTGTACTTATTTTTAATAAATCAATATTTGGCTCTGTCACGGTTAAAATGACAAGGGACCGTCACGAGTCGAATCTGACGTCCTCTACCTAGCTAACTGCATAGGCTGCCTACTCAAAGGACCACGGGATTTGAACCCGTGAAAAGCCAAGGCATCAGTCGGTAGAGCATGGAGACTAAGGTGAGATAGGCTTAGCCGGAAAGGGGTAAACAGAAACAACAACTACAGTACAAGAAGGTTTTTACATTTAACTAGAACAAAAAGCAGCTTAAAGGTTAGAGATAACAAACAACTAAAGGGCTTAGGGCCTGAACCTCAGGCTAAGATCAACGGTTACCTAATTACTTCCCTAATAGCACGGAATCCCAAAGTACGTTACCAGGTGGGTTTACTGCGGGGGCTCGTCTGGGCTCTCGAGAAGATGCTTGAGGGGCTAGCCTTACCTAGGCTGCCGTGGTCACGCCACGCGGACTTGAGCACGTCCCGCTCGGGCTAGCGCTGGGCTTTCGACTGGTAACGATGCCACGCGCGCCCGTACTACCTTGGTACCCTTTCTGACGCAATATTTTGAATTGTTGCGTTTGAACCGCTTGCCGCCCCCTGATTGGCTTCTAGCCATCGCCTGAGCGAGGCTCCCGCCCACTCATGCCATGTAATAAAAATCGGAGGTAAATCCCCGTTAGAGTTCCGTGCGAATTAAGGGAGAACCCTATGGAAACCACTACAGCTCTTTAAAGCATTTTGTTTTTTAATTATTTATAGTACTTAAAGGTACATATCTACACTGACGAAATTTAAATCGTCCATGATATCTATAAAACAAAAAAAATATATATACTTCAGGCTCTACTGGGCCCGGCATCAGTTGAAAAATATGTAAAAAAGATTATACATACAATGTATCTACAGAAAGAAACCCATTTTACAGAAAAAAAGAATAGAAAAGAACAGAAACCTATAGACAGTGCCACCAACTAGCAGCCGTGATGTGTCTATTGCGTTATTTTTTGCTAACAAACATATAAAAGATCTGTGTCTGACTGCTAGATAGTGCCACTGCTTTCTCCACCCTGATCTGGCCTATGTGTATTGGAATTTTGAAAGGTCAAATATTTTTTGTAATTTATAATACGTACAATAAATAATTTAAAAAAATGTACTTCATTATTCGAGTACTTAACTATGCGAAAAGGTGCCCGGGATATTGCAAGCTTCGGTTGTGTATTACTGAGCACTTATGAATGTTTTCTTTCCACCCTTTAATGACCAGTTATACACCTTCGGCATTACCTATGCCTCAATAAATTGTTAATTGCGCTCCTAGGTACTGGTCTATACAAAGCACACCAATCCTTAGGGCCTATAGAACGAAAGTAAACCAATCCATAAACAACAAACTGCGATATCGTCAAAAATTAATCATCTATACGAAACCGGCAATTAAGCTGTAGCTGAAAACTAAAGTTAACGCTCGTTAAAGCTGCG
The DNA here is from genome assembly GCA_910592155.1 of Ypsolopha scabrella. Classification (NCBI taxonomy): domain Eukaryota; kingdom Metazoa; phylum Arthropoda; class Insecta; order Lepidoptera; family Ypsolophidae; genus Ypsolopha; species Ypsolopha scabrella. The sequence continues at coordinate 5,640,164 of OU342968.1, read as the reverse complement.
GTAGAATTAAATCAGAGGTCATTTAGTTTTACGAACGTCGATAATTGGTAGCGAGTTGCGTATTACGGAACCACACCTTACATCCAAAGAACAGTAGGTATATAAAAGAACAGATTTACTTTCATTTTAGACACAAGTCTATGAGTAATGTGTGATACTCTAATAGCTGGCACCGTGGTAAGTCTTAAAATTTTCGGGGTAAAGTAATCTCGTGCGCGAATCATCAACAAAACCGTCAAAAACTATACATTTTTAAAACTTAATTCAACATCTTCTGACAAATCATAATTTTTGTCAAAATGGCATACTCGTAATTGTCAACCATAGATTTTCCTCTATGTTGTCACCCATTGGTAGATTAGGTGTCTGGTAGGTCTCCTAAATCACACTTATTTATTTTTGTTTACTTTTTCGATTAAAATACTGCACAAACTTTGAACTCGAAGACACTATTGAATAAGGGAGAGGTAATACCTGACCTGTCGTAATGGCACTTTTCGGTTATTTACTGAGCATCCGAGTGCAGCCAAAATATCTCGAATGGATGATGTGTCGGGTATTTACGAGCATGAGGCATGATTGCCACATTTTCTTGTAATTTGTGTTAGTTTTTATTCAACAGAAATTTCCGTTAATACGCCACGTATAGCCCTAAACAATGTTTTGTCCACTGTAAATACTCAAATTATAATATATTTACACAAATTACCATGATATACTTGCATATTAATTTGCAATTAGGCTTGCCTTTGTCCCGTATTTTGAGATGATATAATATGTAAAGATGTATTGTATAAAATTTTCGTTACTCCTTTCCCTTTAATTAAGCTTTATGCTTAATTTCAGCGCAATTATTTTGCTATTTTCAAAGAAACAAACAAGCAACGTCTTCTTTTTATCACATTAGTGAAAATGTTGATTCTGTATAGGTACATTAAATATATGGTCTTCGAAATATAGTTTGACCCGCTTAAGGGCAGATCAGTCTAAATATACGGGTATATTATTATTTTAAATGATGCCAGCCCAACCGGTAAGCAGAAATATCAATACTTCGGAAACGAGTTTCTTATGTATTTTAATTCTCTAAGTTTGGATGGTGCTCTAGAAACGTAATGAATAATCAACTCATATGGATATAAAATATATGTATAGTATAGTCCAACTTACGATTTTATTGTCTATTTCAGTCAGTTAACTTTTGATCTAGACATGGATTTGAAATTTGCAGCCACGCAACAGTGCTCGCTGACCTATTACATAGCACTTGCATACATAAACATGATGGATAAAGGTATATTTATGTTCTGTTCGCATACAGAATGTTTCCTGCACTGTAGTATTCATAAGGTAAACGGCTTGTAAGAGTTTATTTAAATAAGCCACGTGGATTTGGTCAAGCTCGACAGAGGATCAAAATGAATGAGAATAAATTATGTAGTAATGTGATAAGTAACAAACTTTTTAATTTCGCCGGGCTATACGCGAATAAAATATTATTTACGATTTTTCAAGGAGTACAAGAAATTTTGTAAAAAGCTTCACGTTACAAACATAGTTAAAATGTTAAATAATATTCAATTTTTGTTTGAAATTACACTTCATTAAAATATACCTAAGAAAAGTAGTATATAATTAAAGTTTGAAAAGCATGACTTGATTAACTCAAAATTATGCAGCCGAAAAATTTTGTTCTTTTTATTTTTTTAAGATCTTATAGTGTAGTATTATTAAAAAAAGTTGTACGTATTAAGTTTTTACAGAGTATCCAAAAACAGTACTTCTCATATATATAATAATCATTCATTAGTATCTATGGGACTATGATTTGATAGGGTTTCGTACCCAAAAGGAAAAACAGAACCCTATTATTGTCACTCTGCTGTCTGTCCGTCTGTCTGTATATCCATCAGTCCTTATTGCACGGGTCTCTAGCTCATAGACGGAATAAATTACAGACCTAAATTTGAATGAATTTTGGCAAATTATTTATATGTTAATTACTTTTAGGAGGGTCCGATTCAAGGAAAACATTTTTTTCCTACCCTGGCATTGTATTAATTTCATTATTTACAGCTCATTATATAGAATACAAATATATTTTTATTATCTTCAAAATGAAATAAATAGGCAAAGATTATAAGAAAAAATTGCAAAATGCAAACAAATTTAGTTTTTGAGATGGAATTTGTAAGAAACAATGACAATTTAGAGGGCAGTAAATTTTTTTATTTTTTATTTTAGTATAAAAAAATATATATTTTTAATGTGACACGCCACATGCTGGGATAAAAAAGCAGAGTGACATTAATATGGCTCCATCTTGTTGTATTGGGCGCGGAACCCTAAAAACGGTACGCAGAACCGTGGGTGACAAATTAATCTTGTTGATCTCTAAACCCGGGACATCCTTTTATGTTTTACGTATATTCTCTTAGCTATTGGTTATCCAAGCATAGATTTCACAGATGTGGAAAATAGATCTGACCCTTTTATTGCTTAAAATAGCCTGACCTGGAAGAGAAACCTCAGAACTTTTTGGGGATTGCCGCTGAACTGGTTTGCTATTCTCGTTTTAAATATCAAGTGAGTCTGCTTGACAGAATAGCAATATTTGTTACCAAAAATAACTTTATTTGTGTCGTAGAGAATCAAAAGCAGCAAATTGACATTACACTGTTAATCACGAAATAAAAACCGGTCAAGTGCAAATATAACATGTGCCATGGGGGTTCCGTTCATACCTTTTAAAACACAAAATTATCTTAAGTGTATTTTACTATATGTGTGCTATAAGATCTATTTATAAGCGGAATTTTCAAAAGCAACTGAAATGAAAAGTTTTTTGTGGTGAGCCGATAAACATGAAATTGATTACGCTAATAAGTTATTTTGGTATAAATAAGGATACCTAGTTTTCAACAGCTCAAGCTTGTTTGCTAAGTTTTACTAGATGAAATTTTTCTTTCTATGTAAGCTTTTCTCTAATCCATCTACCATCTACTCTACACTTATTATTATTTATTTACTGGTTCTTTACACAGTTTTTGTAATTACGATGTATTTACGAGTAAGTATTATTTTATAAAAATAGTAAGTAAACACTTGTAAAATTATTTAATATTTATTTTATTTACACAACCAGGCTTTTTCTCCTTGGCTTCATGTCCAGCCAAAGGTTGTCTGGAAGAAAAGGCCGCCAATTGTTGCCTACCTTGTGACTTGTTTTTACCCTCTAAGTTTTTTTATGTAAAGTAGTTCATCTTACCTTGTCTTGGTAAATATTTTTAATAATAAAATAAATAATAAATATAGGTTGTTGATATCGCCATTAACAATAAATTCCGCCTTTGTACAACATCTTAAGGTTACGTATGCGATCTCTTATCCACTTGTCCAGTATTTTTAAATGTCTTGTTTTATTGTTTTTGTGTACATTAAGTGTAGTGAATAAATAAAATAGAAATAAATAAATTAATAACACATGAAACGCCGAACATTTGAACGTTAACTGAGGAGCTTAGATAATTTTTGAGGTAAACCTAGTTTTACTCACTTTTTTAGCATTAAATACATACCGCGCGTACACATCAAAAACTCGTAATTCCAAAAGGAAACATTTAAAATATCTCAAAGATTTTTATAAGCAAATTGTTATTTGATTACTCTGACAGAAAAAAGCCTGCGTATTTCTTTCCGAAATATACATACTGAAACTACATGCCATTTATCTGAAAATCGACTCATGCAACTGAGTTTAGTTTCTATGCAGTTGCAATAAGAAATTTTAGTCTAAGGCTAGCGCAAACTACCACTGAAGTCCTGCGACGAAGTCTTTATTATATTTGTAATATAAACCAGAATGCCTTAATTCATCGGACATCATTGGTGGCGCATACTCTAGAAGTTGGTTTCACAACATTTTTCTCAATTTTTCCATCGGTGCTTTTTCAGAATTCAGACTCATATCCAGATCCCATCTGCCTGGATCGGCTAGTAAAGAGACCAGTCTCCTGGATTGCAATAGTTCTCGGATTCAATCTTGCTTTATTGGCTTTCTTGACTTCCAGATTAACTTTTCCGCTTTTCTAGACGAGTACGAGTGCAATGATTTTCTTTTCATTTTATTATATAGGTATACACATATATACTTACGTTGTGTATTTTAAAAATAACCTACTTTTATGCGTTGGTATTCTCTATCATTCCCTCGGGGTAAAATCCATTTCATTTTCTGCCGCTTTTGTACGGCTCTACAGTTTTCCCGCTTTCCGCTTCGTAATTTGAATGAATAGCCACAAAAGTGTTAATTATAGTTTGTCCGAATATTATACTCTAAATACTACGAGTTTGCTACGCCACTACTGCGCTTCAAATGCTACAAGTTTGCTATGCTTAGGTACTTGCTCTCCAGCTAACCTAGTTGCTACGAGTTTACTACGCCACTACTACGCTTCAAATGCTACAAGTTTACTACGCTTACTTAGGTACTTGTTCTCCGGCTACCCTAGTGCTACGAGTTTGCTACGCCACTGCTATGCTCTCAGTCCTTCGAGTTTGAAACTGGTACTGGCACAAATTATATTTATTCTAAACATTTCCTTGCTATATAAAAAAAAATTATACATGTTTGTTCAGTATGATAAATATAATATGGTAATAACAGTTAACCATACAAAGCCAGTGATAACAAAGTTTTAAACCTTTATTTAGAACAGATTGGTCAACGTACCGGAAGTCCATTGTAAATAAATTGTTGTTGAGTTTCAATAACATAACGCTTTGTGATTGCCTCTGCGTGGTATAGCGGTTCGAACTTCGTTGCCACTAATCAGAACATCGCCCGTTTTAATTCCGCAGGCCACACTGATGTTTGGTCTTCGTGCTATGGAAGGGACGTTAAGCTGTGGTTACAATTTTTGGCTAAAGTACGGCGATAGGGCTCACCACTCATTATTTTGGGACGTAATGATCGTCGGTGAAACGTGGGTGTACAAGGGTGAAGTGTGACTTACATTATATAACCAGTCCTTGAGAACACCTCTGACAATTTCTAAGGGGATTCATGTCTTTACGATATAATTGTTTTGTATCCGTTTATGTGTGAGATTCAAGTTAATAACAAAAGTAATTTCCAAAATAATATGTCATTATGACTATAATATTTATAAAATTACGATAAATTCGTATTAAAGTGATATGTGAATTTTTCAATGGTCCCTGTTACTCCATGTGGAATGACCCGCAGTGCGAGAGGGACGGATTCCGGAAAAAAATGCAAAATAGCCGTTTTAAATTAATATAAAATCAAATTTCAAGTTCACAACATTTAGTTATTGTTAAAATCTATCTTATAAATATCACTCAGGTCTGTATGTCATTCCTATTTCGCATACTATGAATAAAAAGTGTAGAAGAAGACCTCATTTCAATAGTTATTTCTATTGAGCGAAGTTCTGCAATCGCGTTTCTGTATTCAAGAAAACTACAAAAAGGTACCCATGTTTACCTATATATACAAATTTATCAAATTAGTGGCTCTTTCTGAAAAACAGGTAAACAACTTCAAAAAGTGCCGATTTTAGTGTGATAGCGCAAAATAATACAACCACTCTTAAATTCTGGGACTAATGCAGAATTATGGAGTAAACTCAGTTAAATAAATCCAGTGACTTTAGTAAAGGTGACTCCATACGCTGGTAACTTAGTTAGGACTGCTCCTACAAGAACACTATGTACTTGGTAGATTGGTACTGCTGTAATTTGTGAGCTGCTTTCCAGACGGGACGGCCATTCTTTTATTTACTCCATAGAGGAGGTGCAGTCATAAGATATTGTTTTTTATATGTTTCTTTACTTGAGATAATATTGTTAGGTTTGAGTCAAGGAAAAGAAAAGATTTTATTGTTGCAGAAGGTATGTAGTTTTTAATTTTTCAAAATCTCCACGCATGTAATGATACTTATTCTTGTTTTATAAAGAAAGTAGATGCCCAATAAATGCTTAGATTTAAATGCCATATTTATGTGTGAATTAGCCTGCATGCTGTTTTTTTTTAACTAAGAAACTATAATTTTTACAATGAATTCTAAAACCCTCGTAAAACTACACGTATATAGAATTACGATTTTTATGGAAGCAGATTTTAAATTGCTCATTTCAAAAATTAGATTGAGCTCGTAGCTACAAGAAGTAATACTATTCCAAGACCCCTCTCAAGGCAACGCCGAGAAGAATTGAATTGGTGTTTAATAGATTCGTTTAACTACTTTCAATTAGTTCTGTAAATTAGTATAATACTTTTGGAACCTTGTGTTAGAGTTTTGTAGTACAGAAACACGATTACAAATCTTTACCTCGTTAGAAATAATTATTCAGCTGAAGTCTTCAAACTCACTTTTTCTCATAGTTTAACAAATCAAAATCATGTGCAAAACTCAGACATATTTGAATAGATGTGTTTTAACAATATCTAGATTTTCGTAATGGAATTATGCAAGCTATTTTATTGACTATATGGTTAAATAACAAAACACATTTTATTTTTCACGATTATTTTCTGCTTGGAGTGACAATAGTGACCGTTGAAAACTAGATGCCTCACCTCAGCAAAGCCTCGACCCGTTGATACGTTACCCGTGTAACGCTTTACCGTGTTATAGACGACACCATGATTATTTCTTAAACCTTTTGAACACATAACGTCTGTGGGAATGAATACAATCGTAATTGCTTACCAAATCGAATAGGCACTTCAATATTATGATTGGCAATAATAAGGTACTAGTTCTGATTTAACAAACGTGAGATACCTTAACTTTTCTATACCGTGGTTTCTTTTGGACTCAGTACGTGATTCACATTCTCCCCCCTTGGGAATAAACCCGAGAGCCCCTCGCACGCCTTGCGACCCTAGGAACTTGGCAACATGGCAAGGGATTTTACCTTCACGACAAAATTGTATTGAGACGAAATATGCCGCGTTTTATCGCCGTTGTATTTTTAAATTGCATCTGTTTAACTCCATCTGCGTGTCTACTACAATGTATTTTTGTTGCCAGCTTTAATTCTCCTTGTTTTGTGGAAGCTAAAGTTTTATTGGGTGTTTATTTGTTGTAAAGAAGTTTGAACTCTTAAGCCCCCTTAAAAGTCAACGTCACTCTTCTCTTGTTGTACCTTGATGAATAAAGGGCGAAGTTCTGGTGACCAAATTATAGATGTTAAAGCCACCAATATGGCGCATCAGCATTTCAAGTCTGCAAAATCTAGTATAACGGTAACCATCATAATCTTAATAATTCTGAAACTCATATAGTTGTTTTCTTGTAACATAGGTTTTTATTATGTGAACAAATGAAAGATCCAGACAAAAAAAAACAAATTGCGAAATCACGTATCCACAGTCCAACATCAATAAGGCAACAGAACTTTCAAGAAGTCACGCGCTAGACTTTTCTGACTGATACTAATCTAAATGGGCAGTAAAACTTTGCGAAACCTACTTTTTAGATGAAATTACTTTCGGAGTTTGGAGCAAGGTACCAAGGGGCAAGGAGTATTGAAGAGGCACGCAGTTGGCCGACGTGTTGGTCCACTGGGATACCTCCCCCTTCCCCTCGCCTTCCCAAGCAGATGTTGCTGATCACCGCAGCCGTGCCTTGCATTTATAAATATGTACTAGGCGTATTTTTAGGCATCATTTGATTCCCGTTGAGACGGTGAATTGTTGATATTTTAGTAGAAGTTTTTCTAATTTAAAAGTAATTTCTTGTCAGTTAGCTTTCGGAATAAAAGTAGATAAAATACACGAAAATATTAATAAAAGTGTGTGATATTTTACATTAAGATACACATAGTTGTGGCTATGTAATGTAATAACATAAATGCATTGATGCAGATTTTTTACATTACTCTTGTTTTAGAGTTAAGTAAATTGCTAGTCAAAAATTTTTTTGTTTTGGTTTGATTTGACATTGCGTAAATTCAGTATTAAAGACTGGTCACCTCAGATGAACCAAATGAAAGTTTTCAAATGAAAGTTTTAAGAGTCATGTTTTCTTTTTCTTGGTCCTATGTAATCGTTATCTTAAATAAATGTCAATCGTCACTCTATTCAAGTTTCTCAAACTTTCTTTGTTTTATAGGTAATTTAAGGTTTTTTTGTACGAAACTCAATGATCGGTCCCTGCCTAGACAAAGTCTGTCTAGGCCCCAGTATACTTTGTTCAATGCGATTCTGCGCTGGCTATTACCCTCCATCCTTCGCATGGCCATATGAACTCTATGGTTTTAATGCCCGGCCAGTTTTAAGAGACAAACCTATGCGAGTATGTAGAATGTAATGCGTTTTTCTTACTTACCCGCATAGCATTGTTTCCCAAGTAACGCAAAAGAGAGATTGGGACCTAGGCATTACAACGGTGGTGTATAACTCTTAATGGACTCATTGGTCCATACAAGAGAGTTACTTTGGCGATTTATACCCACAACGGGGCCTAAAAAGCGATACAAGAGCAATTTATACCCACTGTGGCCTAAAAAGTGATACAAGAGCGATTTATACCCACTGCGGGGTCTAAAAGGCGATATAAGAGCGATTAATACCCACTGCGGGGTCTAAAAAGCGACACAAGAGCGATTTATACCCACTGCGGGTTCTAAAAAGCGATGCAAGAGCGATTTATACGTTATTTTGGGTCAGCTGACTACCTCGAACTTCTGTTTGCGTTTATAGTTATGCCATTTCTTTCTTTCCTTAAAAATTTTCAATGTGTGAACTCTTTCATTTAAAAACAAAATGGTGTGAGGTACAAATAAGTTTCTGAATGGTACAAGACATAAATAAACAGTGTAATTTTCACTATAATATCTGTGTTGTGAGTGAAATTCACTTGCAAAGATAATTTTACTGGTATTTTGTACATAATATATATTTTCATGTCGTTTTTAATGTGCCTTCCTAATAATGTGAAATAAGATTGAAAATTAGAGAAATGTGTATAGATTTTAGGTTAGATTTGTTTTTTTTTCTAAATTGTCAGGTACAAAGAAGTATCCCTCATTCTTAACATAAAAAATATATTCTGTGTCATAAATATCTGCAATGAAACCATATTTCAATCAAACAATTCAATAAAGTGAAAATAACAATGGCAAAATATTTATTGGTAATTTATAACTCTTCTGAGCATTTTATACGTCGTTAGGATGCATATGAGCGATAGAAAGTGCTATTGTAATTTTCAAAGCGATATAATGGCAACGTTTATCATAAAGGTACAGTTAACCACGGAAAATGTTTACCAGGAGAAGAATGTAAACTGAATAGAAAAAAAAGCGACAATATTTCATTACCAGCAGCGCCATCTAGGGAATACCCAGTTCCCAGTATAAATATTGTTTATAACAATAATTTGAACATTACAGTACTTTGTGACTATTAAAATGTTGTTTGCTTACTTCTTACAACATTTGATTAAAAAAAGGTAAACGCGTGTTCTCCGTAGTTTTTAGGTTGTAAAATTGGAAAGGAACTCTCCCTTTTTCTACTCTTGACGCTGATTAAAATTAGGATAAGTTACTGTTGTTGTTGATACACGGCGATGTCTCGTTAAAGAAAGATATAAATCGCTCTTGTATCACTGAAATGGTAAAATTGTAAAACTTAACTTTGTTAGAAATGTTTTTTGCTCAATAAATATTTTTTATGTTTATGTATTATGTACGTGCTTAGTAATGGCTGCCGTACGTACATTGGGGTTATGATTACACCTTTGTATCCATTCAAGACGTACAACTGATATTTGTAACTCCTCTATAACATTTAAGAACTCAATACTGCCAATTGGGATTGTGAATCGCTAAAAATGGCATTTACTAACACTTTACTGCAGGTCAAAGTCTCAAATATTACTGAGAGCATGAGCTGACGCATCTCTATGTCTTCAAGTAAATCTCACCGCTTTTATAACCCTTTTTTGGAGCCAAGAGGGGTTACAAAAGCAAAAAAGCAGCTTCGGGTTACTTGGGTTCTTTCACTCTGGCCAGTGTACCCACGCATTAGCCAACATTTAAGCGCCTTTAAAAGTTGTTTTCGATTAATTGGTAATAAAAAGCGGCGGTAGCTCAGACGGTAAAACGCTGGCCTCTCAATCTTGAGATCCCCGGACGGGCATGCACCAATGAGTTTCATAATTTATGTGCATATTATTTGTGTTCTTACCTAATACTTACCACTTGCGGAACGGTAAAGGAAAACATCGTGAGGAAACTTGCATGCCCTAAAAAGCATGTATTTGTGGCCAAAGTACGGAGACAGGGCTCACCACACATCTCGTTGGGACGTAATAATCGTCGATGAAAAGCGGGTGTACCGAGTGTGGACTGTGACTTACATTTCACGGTTAACACTCGGGATCACCTCTGACATCCCGTTGAGGATTGATATCGTTGACGATATGTGCAATTTTTTTTATCTACGGATCCCATAGGCTACTTTTAGTAGCCCCTCCGGATTTGATTACCAGGGCGTCCAAATCGAGCAGGAGTCTCGCCTCCCCTTCCTGTGTCATTTGAGACTTCCAGCATCTGTTCACGCTCGTAAACGAGGCTTCGAGTGATAACATTGTAATTTTATTGCAAACTTGTCTTTTGCTTTAGGTTTCACCTGCGCTTAATATAATATCTGCCTTAGGTCTTTGTTTCACTAAAATAGCTTTCTCTTGAGTCATAAGAACGTAGAACCTCCTATATTGGTAAAAACGAATACTGCATTAAAATTGGATAATGTACATGTAAATGTTTAAAAGTAAATAGTCACTGCTCATCATTTGTAAGTCACCGCGTGATGGTACAACTTCGAACTTTTCTCAGAAAGTCTCATTAGTAACAAAGTAAACCGCATTAAATTTCGTTCAATGATAGTCTTAGTGGTACATACCAAAATTTCATAAAAAGCTGAAAATGTTGTTAAAAGCATGAAAATCAGTACTTTTGATCTTAAGGCCATATTTATTTAGGGTACTGCTGGGGCCGCCGTCACGTGGTGGTGCAGCGCGTCAGAAATGTTTGCGGAGCTGCAGACCGATGGCTTCGCCTTGATCATGAAAAAGAGGTGCGCCTCTGCACTTACCCATCTCCGCGGCAGCACCAACGGCATCCAGAAAGTATTTTCAGATCGATGAAACTCTCCTCTCTTACAGAGATGCAATTCAGAAATGTAATATAATTAATTAGGATTTTTTTACATACTAACTTACAACTTAAGTTACTGTTACTAATGATATATGGACAAATGTCCGAAATAAAATTTTCGTTTTTTTTTTCGTATATCAATTTGACCTGTAGCAATAGTTTTACAGAAAAAAAAATCTAGCGTTTGTTTAATTACAGATCAGTATTTGTTGTGTAGTAGTTCTATGACATAGCTATAATTTGAATATAGTCTTACTATAGTAGTGCGTATAGTTCACGAGAAATTTTAATATTTTTTCTACATTTCATTTCATAAAAAAATATTTTTAAACATCGCCAAAAAATCAAAGTATGCTCTATGAGCTTAAAAAGTGGCAAGTACTTTTTTTGTAAAGTTATTGCGACTTACTGGTCTTAGGGCCTTAATATCAAAAGAACCAATTTTTAATGCTTTGAACACCATTTGCATAATTTTTAGCGTACCGCTCGGACTATTAAACTTATCTCAAAACACAGTCATAAACATTGTAATTCATAATATACAAAAAAAAAAAGAAAACTAAATTCTGGTACTTACTCGTATATAAGTAAAATTACGTTTGCAAAACAGATTATTATTTATCTTATGACGGCAATATTACGATAAAACTTTGTCCATAATCTTGAAACTCGAGAAAAGTCATGAAAATTTACGTATTTTTTAGAATTTGAGTAAATTGAAGTATCGTTTCAATAATTCGGTCGTTTTTAGGGCTCCGTACCTCAATAGAAAAAAACGGAGCCCTTATAGGATCACTTTGTTTTCCATCTGTCCGTCCGTCCGTCTGTCTGTCAAGACCCTTTATCTCGGGAACGCGTCAAGGCATATCGTTGAAATTAAAATTATATACTCAAATCTACAGTCTCTTGAAGATGTGAAAATATCAAACTTCTAAGTTCACGTAAAAAAAAGATACGGCCGTTTATGCCGCAAAAAACGTACATTTCGACACTCTCAAGGGAATCAAAATTATGAAATAAAAAGATTATGAAATAATTAGAACTATGAAATTTGGCAAGTAATACCGTATTATAGTACTACAAGTATAGTGAAAAATCTGAAAACTATACATTTGTAATTAAATCATAAAAAAATTAGTCTTTAACGGAGCCCTCGGTGGGCGAGTCCGACTCGCACTTGTCCAAGTTTTTAAACTTCAATATGCTATTTTTTGTTTTTCGAAATAAATATATCAAATGTACGTTTTTTCGTACTTCTAAGCCGATTTTAGAAGTATTTTAGTATTTACAGGTAGTGACGTCAATCTATCAGGTTGAATGGTCGGATTTTTGAGACATTAGGATGCTTTCTAGAAAATAAAATATGCTTATGGAAATGTGTGGTGATGAAAGTTATATGTATGGGTAGAACATAATGTTTGAAGGGAAAAGGTCACCAAATACAACCTGCATATAATGTGTGAAATATGAAAAATAAAATTAAGACTTCCTATACTAATTGACTAGAGGTTGTTCTTGAACTATTTTTAGTATTTTGCAAACAAGGTTGTTAAACCTTAGTCCTAATCACTAACAGAGTATCAGAGTGAATTTGGCTATATAAACGATATTCACCATATAAAAAATCCATGTCTAATTATATGATATGTATGGACTAAGCATAATATATTTATTTAACCTAGTTTATTTTATTTGGTTCCAGAAGGCCCTAGAATATAAAAAAACAACTATACTAATATTGTTCTAAAGCAATAAGAACAATTTAAAAATGCACCAAAACACCGATTGGTTTGTATGTACATTTAAACAAAGATTGTTTTTTTTTTTCCAAAAGTGCTATTGTATTATTGAGTACTATACAAGTACCCGATCTTCAGTAAGTGAACCTCGTATCGATTTGTCCGTCGGACTCAACATTAAGAAGCCGGTCACGTCACAGCAAACAGCTGTGCAGCAGACTCTTATTACAGGCCGGACGAGGCGCATGACTTCAGGGCGTTGCTGATAACCTGGTACTCAGAATTATAAAAGCTACTTGATGTTTGTTTTTTTTATCATTTAGTATAAATACATGCATATAATCAGGTAGAGACTGTTACTCTATTTGCTACGCTCTGGAGCAGCGTAGTTCAGTCGGCAGAATGCACGTCTCTCTATCTTAAGACCTGAATTTTAATTCTGCCAGCTGAAAATGCCCAAAGAATATTGGGTGTTCACATATTTGTGTTTTTTAAAGGCGAAGGAAAACATCGTGAGATAAAATTGCATGCTCTAAAAAAGCGTGTATTGGTGTACGAAGTACACCGAGATACTAAAGGGTTTCCGCGGTATCAAGCCGGGACCTTAAAATCTTTGATGAAAAGAAGGTACTATACTGTTCATACAGTCATATGTCGCGCCGATATGTGTTGCCACGATTCTGATAAAATTATCTCGTTCAAACTACTATACCCGAAACATTGTACTGATCGTCATGACACGAATCCTTTAGGGGTGTTAGAGGTGTTGTGAGAGAGCATTGTATCAATGGATTTAAAGAAAACGTTCGGAATTAGATTAGAAGAATGTCATCAGCGTAATGGTCAGCATTTAGTTAGACAATAAGTATATTTTTTTGCACGAAGGGGGAACTAATAGTGGGAAATGCGCTCTTAATTCCTATGGTGCATGAGCCATTTCACATTGTCGCGAACTTTTGAATGTTGCAATGTGAAATAGCTCATGCATCATAGGGGTTAAAAGCGTATTTCCCACCAGCACGAACTATCAGTTACCTCCTTCGTGCAAAATAGATGACAACTTGATCATACTCTTTTTAGAGAACAGCAGGATATTAAAAATAAACATGTCGTCACAACATGAATCCCCGAGGGGGTATCAGAGGTATTCCCGAGTGTAAACTGTGAAATGCAAGTCACAGTCCACACTCGGTACACCTGCGTTTCACCAACGATTATTACATCCAAACGTGATGGGTGGTGAGCCCTATCGCCGTTCTCCGGGCACAAATACACGCTTTTTAGGGCATGCAGGTTTCCTCACGATGTTTTCCTTCACCGTTCAGCAAGTGGTAAGAATTAGGTAAGAACACAAATACTGTTCGTTAGGCCTACCTTGAGTTTTGCTTTATGTGCATTAAAAATATAAGAAACAAATTAAAATTATAAATTTGAATTCAAATGAGGAATCCAACACAGATAAGGGCTCGCCTTATGCTCAGTAACTGACTTAAAAAAGCCGTTCAATAAAATTTGTTAGTAGGACCAATAAATGTGATTATTTTTTGCACGTTGCTGAAATACAAGCAGCAACGTTAGCTGAAGGAACGTTAGAACTCTCAATCTTGAGAACCAGGTTTAAACTTGCCGGTTGAGCTAACACCAAAAAGTTTTCCGAAATTTATGTGCAAAGTATAATTGTACACTTACTGATGGTGAAGGGAAACACTGTAAGACAAACCTGCATCTGCATGCCCTAACAGCGTGTACTCTTATTTTTGCCCGAAGTACGGCGATAAGGGGTAGACCCCTATCATGTTGGGAAGCTAAGATCAGTGGTGAATAGGGTGTTAGATGTGCTTACAGTTCTAGTGAATCCATACCTGAAACACTGGACACCCGCTAGTTGATAGATGTCGTTACGACATATTTCATGTTCATATACACCTGGAATATACCAAGAGACCATAAAGTCCAAGACAACTAACTCTTTTAATAAATTAGTGCGGTATCTTTCCTTCAGTTCCAATCTTAGTTTCTCGTAAACATTCTTCATTAAATAACACTGAAAGTTGCTGAGCCCTGAATACCTATTATATCTTGCATCACCAATGTCTCGGACAAAATTGGATCGCCCTTTGATATTAGAGTAGCATACAACTACAAAGGGATGAACTAGTTCAAACTCATAGAGTATGCATATAACTGTAGAGTAAGCCACCATTTTTGAATGGCTTTCGAACTGTCAAATGTTACCATGTCAGGTTGCTATCTCATTCAAACCAACAAAAAACGTTTGATAATTTTTCAGATGTAAATTATAATTATTGTGAAAGAATACAACTTTTACTTTTTCGTCGTATAAATTGATCCTACTTTTATCACACACATAAAGTTTAATGCTATTTTCTAACGGAACCTGAATCAAAGTTAGGTAATATGAAATTTTGGTATCACCATTTTTGTATAGCAAAGTAGTTCTAGTATTACCACTGCTATCTCTATGTAAGGTATAAACCTTACCCATCCGCTTATGCCTCAACAACCGTAAAAGTATCGAATGTCGTAAAATTGATCCCGGTAATAAAATTACAGAGCGTGAAGGGTTGAAAATGAAATATTGTGTTGCCATTACGGAATTTAAGGGCTCTCCTAAATTGAAGTTTTTTATACCTAGACCTTTGTAATAATGTTGCCAGTTGTAAATTTTAGTCTGAAACGTTTTACGAGTCCCTATAATTCGCTATTGTTTAATGGCTGAGATTGTTTGTTTTTGGATGGATGTAGTACCCATTAATTACCCATTATACTCGTATTTAAGAATATGATTAATTTATTTTAAAAAAACACAGAAGAACGAAACATGGCTCCGCCTTTATTAAATATCTGCCCCTGTTTTAGCTTTGGTGTCCCTTATAGGCTATACTGACCTGGTATATCACGACGATAATAAGAAAAACGCATTTCAATCATTTGAATGGTTCTCGAGTGAAAACGGAACATTTATGTACATGCACATTGACAGAAAGACAAAAATAATAAAAATGGTAGGTTTGGCTTTAGTAATATTAAATAATTTAAAATTAAAAAATATCTATATACTGACACGACTTTTTTACTACTTTATTATTAGTAAATTTAATAAAGATACATGTAATTTTTAGCTGTCTTACTCCTTAATTGTATATTTCTTAAAGCTAAACCATAACTTTATATTTACGTACCTATGCATCTACCAAAAGAAAAATGGGTATAACTAAATTACGCCCCTATAGCAATAGACAAAGGCAATTTTTTCAACGATATTTTCAACTGAAATTCTAATAAAAATTCACCTTTTCAACCCAGTAATACAATCTCAACTTTCCACCAGGAGACTGATGGAACCAGAATTTTATTACCAAAGACAATTTCCATTTTACGCCAACATTTGCCTAATAAAGCAATAATTCCAATTTCGATCCCGGTTTCGTTTGAGACCAACTGGTTTCATGTCTGTTTATCACGAACTTGACGTTTAATACGTCTTGAGAAACCCTGAAATTTCTGTTAAGCGTACGTTTCACTTCATACATAATGTACGATTTCCGGAAGCGTAAATGCAAGTGCATATCCGTAAAGATATATAATATACGAGTATATACGTATTTCTCGTATATTATTTACCTTTTAAAAGTTAACGAATTTAATTTTTGTAAGACTAATTAATGTTCAAAATGGAAATAACTACAGTCATAGTACTTCTACTACAAAGGAGTACATCTGTAATTTTATACATAAAAAATATATTTAAAAAATAATCGTTCTTGAAAGTAATTTTTTTTTCCAAATAAAATCTACCTATGTATAACTTATACATGTATGTAAAAATTTAAAAAATATGTACCTATATTTATACTTGAACGAGCGAGCAACATGCCTGCTAAGCGTGTGCAAGTATGGGCATTTCTTTCAGGAGGACGGCCAAGAGTGGTGAAATCTTGCAAAGGCCTATATCCAGCAGGAGACGAAAGAGGCTGATGAATGGATATTTACATAACATGATAATATATTAAATAACAATCCTTTTTAGCATTCCGTTACTAAAAAAATGCCAGAGACCGTTATCTATCAGTAAGCCTCTGCAGTCGTTCCGTCTGTCCGATCACCTATCAGAGGAATCGTAAATTTTTACAAAAACTTTTTAAGGCAAAGTATAATAAAATTAAGAAATTACTCCATATATACTAGTATTTCGTCCCAAACTATGAACTCACGTTCGCCCGATTCATGATTGACCGATTTTGCTCATGTTCGAGCTTAAAAAATCTTTTTGCCTTAATTACTCGCCTGCTAAATTTCATGAAATTCCGATCAACGATACTCGAGTTATCGTCGAATGAAACCCTCAAATATTACAGATGATCCCTTCTTGCGCGAGATTGACTCGCATTTGGCCGGTTTTTTGCACAATATTTCGTTTTATTTTGCCCAAAAATACTTAATAAGCAAAATATCTTAGGTTTAGCAATGATATTATGTTGAGGACAAGTATCAGTGTTTTATTTTAACAAGTCCCACTAGCTAATCACACTTATCACAAGAAAAAAAATTTTGCGGTATCTTTTTTTTTCACTTTCCATAGAAATTTTGTCAGCTGATTAAACCACCTTGTACTGAGAAGTAAAAAAAAATATTCGAATAAAAATACTTTTTTTTTCTCTATTGTTATTAGTGAACGATACATGATCTACCCTAGAATTATTTTCACTTATTATTGTAGGACCTTATATAACAAATCCTTCATAAAAAGGAATTTTTAGTATGTATTATTATGTATGGCAATAAACCTCTATTTATTATATTAATTTATTAAAAATTAGAACATTGTATGAACCTCCTTATTTTAAAACTATTATTAAACAACAAAAAAAGAAAGGTTTACCTTGTTCCTTGGAGGCTCGAGACGGTGATATAATAAAATTGGTTCGAGTTTCGAACATAAAACCGGTTGTAATGTGACACAGCTCACGATGGCCGCATCTGCTACACAAAATGGTGTGCCTCCAACGATTTTGGACGGAAAATTTGCGTACGTGATAGGATTTTTATTTTTGTAGACGAATAAGTTTTGCGCTTTAAGGTGAAATCATGATGACCCGAAACTGTGGTAGCTACTCGTATAACAAAACATATTATTCTTTATTCTTGTCAACGTGCAATATATTCCGCACTCCCAGTAGTTTATACAAATTTTGTGAACAAAAATGTACAAAAATTGTAAGTCGTATCAGGTACTACATAGAATGTGTGCGGGTAAAGAATGGAATTGGAATTTACCTCTTTTAGGGTCTGTTTTACCATCTACTGATAAGCGATATCCAGAATATAAGTTTAAAATTAGAACAAGTTTTGTATGCGTTATGTTATGTGACACATAAACTATCAGGCACTTAACCAGCCAGCGGTAAAACAGGCCCTTACACGATTAAAAATTCTATATTTTTTATACATATACCTATCACCAGACCATATATCCCCAGTGGCGTCAGAGGTGTTTCCAGGTGTGGACAGTCACCAGAATAGTTAACACTCGTACACTTTCTTTTCACCGATGATTTTTACGTCCCAAATTGCTAGGAGGTGAACCTTATCATCGTAATTCAGGCACTAATACACTTTCATAGAGCCTTTAAGAACCTCATTTAATTAAAAAATCATTTAATTTTCGCGTCAAGTTTTTTTTGTTGAATGTGTTCTCTGGTGTGGATATTTACTTATTGTACACTTTTCTCACTGATCTTGGTTGAGGATTAGTAACTGACGTGAATAACTGAAAGGGAAAAAGACGTAACACTTTCGCAAACGTTTAAGGGTTTAAAGACGGTAATAAAGCGTGCTTTATGATTTTATAACAATTTCAGCAACGAAATCATTTAAAAACACTTTATTTAGAAATTAAATATAATTTTCGTATTTAAATAAATTTTTTATACATACATTGTTGAAATTGCTGTTAAATGACAAAGCATTCTTTTTAACCTTATTTGAACTAATCAACGTTTGCAAAACTGACTCGACATATTTTTCCCTTTTAGGTATTCACATCGCATACAAAACAAAATCCTTATACCTCGAACAAGAACTGTTAGAAAACATTATGGTCTTCTTCAACTTGGAAAACTATCTATTAGGACCGAAAAAAGGGAGTCGTGTATCAAAGGTTGTTTCAAACCTATTAGCCGCTCAGCAAGTGGTAAATAAACAGGTATAAAAAAATAAAAACACGACTATGAAAAAGGCATGAATAAATATGTTCTCGGGCATGCTAGCATGCCCTGGCGCCATACAATTATTAATTAAAGTCCTTTTTTATGTTTTTACTGGTCTTGCTTAACATAATCAATATAGTCATTACTTTTCCAGCAAAAAGTTCTAGGCATGCCACTGGACGTAATTTCCGTAAAAATCATCAATTACAAATTGATGCATGCTAGACCGGTCGGATTGGAACCCCGGTTTGAAGATTGCGACTTCATCCTACTCTGCTACCTGCGGTAATTAATACTGTAGCCATTTAACTCACACTTATGAATTCAGTGCCATGTATCCAATCCGAACCTATTTACTTTTGTTCTTATAATTTATTATAATATGTACAAATTAACTTCAAGATATAATATATATAATTATAACTATGATAGAAATAAATTTCTATATTTTTAAACACTTGGCGATTTATCCATCGCAAGGAGATAACAAATTAAATTTATATCACTGCGGTATAGAAAATCAGAAAAGTAAATCTGGACGTGAGGAGCTCTGAACCGGGATTCGAACCCGGGACCTCTCGCTTACCGGGCGGTAGAGCACGTCCAGTCTCACGTCCAGATTTACTTTTCTGATTTTCTATACCGCAGTGATATAAATTTAATATATAATTATAACAAAAATAAAAACGAAGGCCCAAAAGCTAATATACATTTATTTTATTCAATTCTATCCATAAGTTACTGATAATAAAGTAGCAAAAAATTCGTGTCTGCACATGGAGTATAATTTAAAAGTTTTGAATGAATTTTTATTTCTTATTTTACACGTAATGACAAAAATATTTTTTTTTAAATTTTCGTCTGTCTATCTGTGTGCATGTTTGTTCCGTTTTAACTCGAGAACCACTCAACGAATTTGGATGCGGTTTTCTTTATTATCATCGTAGTAACCCTGGTCATTAGGTGGTAGAGCTGATGCCGGGCTCGTCTGTGGAGGTACCACCATCTTACTCGCAAACCCTCCCGAAGTTATTCGTGGGAGAGTAAGAGAACAGCTCTCAGGCAAAACCAGGCGGCCCACCATTGCCTGGGACCGATGGATGGCGGTATATCCATCCCTAATTGCCGGGCCTTCTATAAAACAGACTGGTGACGGGCAGCGGCGTCACTGGTGCAAGGTTTTCGGCACCGTGCTCACCAACCCGCCTGCCCAGCGTGTGTGAGTATGGGCATTTCTTCCAGGAGGACCGTCAAAAGTGGCGAAATCCTGGAAAGGCCTATGTCCAGCAGTGGACGAAACAGGCTGATGGATGGATGGATGGAACCCTGGTCAACATAATAGGCTATAAGGGGTGTTGATAAAAAAACTGAAAACGGGGCAGAGGTAGAATAAACGTGGGTAGAGCCGCGGGCGAAAAGCTAGTTACTACATAAATATCATGCAAAATTGTCCCGTCACCTAAAAGTGTTTGGTCCCTTTACCTTTGGGTTTATCTCCGAGCCTACTGGGACTTCCGGCCTTGATTTATACATGAAAAGTCCTTATTTATCGGCGAACCAAAGATTCGGAGGGTTTGTCGTCCAACTTAATAAATGGGTCCCATTCGTACCCTCGTGTTTGTTCTTTGAAGTCAATAATGCATTTTGAATTATTTTATTTTACTTTTATTATTACTTTTGCCCAGACATTTAAAGGCCTTGACAACCTCTCTTCGCCTTGCTCTAAAAATATACAGAAGTTAAATAAGAATACTAACTCAAGTCTTGCCAAAGCAGAATAAAAAAATTGTTTGATATGCGTGCGGTAAAATTGCAAAAATGAATATATTGCCAATATTTTTTTCGATAACTTTTACTCTATATCTACATCGATAACCGCCTTTTTAAAATTAAATACCTATCATATGGTTATAAAGTTCAACTTAATTATTTTTATTTCAGAAATAGTTTTAAAGTAATAAAAATAAAAGCTAGAGAATAAATATTTTTTTCACTCGTGTCCACGCGACCTCATAAATTGTGCCATACGAAATTTAACCGAATTAGAGCGAGGATCAGGCGTTGACAAGGCCATAATACCGACTTACCGTTGAAAGATAAGTAGGGTAAGTATTGGAGAATCTTAGTTTAGTATAAATTATTTGCTTTTTTTATTATAATATAACTAGACTTTGCCCGCGGCTCCGCCCGCGTTTAATCAACCTCTGCCCCGTTTTCGGCTTGGTCGTAATTTTATGAACACCCCTTGTAGCATATATGTTGACCAGCATCACTACGATGATATTAAAAAAACCGCATCCAAATACGTAAAACAGAACATACATACTCGTACATACACAGAAACAAAAATTGTAAAAATTGTGGTTTTGCCCTCAATACAATACTAATAAACCATTTCATTTAAATTTCGCGAAAAGATTCAATCTACAGACACGACCTCTTTACTACTTAACTGAAACGATTAGGTTCCTATCAAGAGGCTTGTTTGTCAATTTTGGCTACATTGAATATTTTATTGGTTATTTCCAATGTTTTGTTGATCAAGTAAACAAGTTGACTTACTACAAGATACTGACATTTTGTTGCGCTTATATGGAGTTAGGATGTTGTTTACGGTTACCAAGATCTTGTTCAATTCGTTTTTTTTCAGTGATTTATTATTATTTAGTCTTTCGTTTTGGCAGCCTATTTTTACTTTTATTTTAAACACAATTTTCGGGTTTCTGTACTAATCTTCTAAACTGTTTGCTAACGTATTCTCCTAACAGACTGCTATCCCTTGGTTGCCATTCATTATAGCCGTTATACATTCTATATTTTAAGCGTTGTATATTATTTAACGCTTAAAATATTTATACTCATAATAAAGAGGTAAAAAATTCGTGTCTGCCCATTGAATATATTCGACAAATCTAAGAACTTAATTTTTTTGAATTTTGTCTGTCTTTCTGTCTGTCTGCATGTATTATTTTTCGTTTTTACTCGAGATATATAACAACGCCCGAAGTGAAAACGGGACAGAGATTAAATGAACGCTGACGGAGCTAGTTGCTTATAATTTTGATATTTTCCCTTTTCACAAGTAAAAAGTTAATAATTGGAACTTAAAAACACAACAAGAAGACAGCACCACTTTTACATCGTTAAATTTACCTTTCAGCTCCTTCAAGCTGAAAAAAAAAACAAAAACAGACAACTACCAAGGCACAAACGTAAAATATCCACTTAATAGGGGCTACGAGACACTCAAGCCCGTTTTAGTTTTTGTTTAATTTTCTACTCGGGTTCAAGTGAAGGATGTAAGGTCACAACCTACTTAATGGCAATTCTTATTTCGTGGTAAGAAGCTCTAAAATCGTATAAACTCAAGTATCGTATCAAGCAGGCTACTGTACCAGTACAGTGACCGGCCAAAAGGGTCAGGTTAATAATTCTTTGGTGTGGTGAGTTAATATTGTCTTTTAGTTTTGGAGTTAAATGATTGCTTTTGGTTGGACTTGTTTTAATTAATAGTTGATTATTTTATCCAGGGAAAAGAGGCGGTGTTACAAACGAGAGGAAATTGACGTATAACACCATGTGAAGTTGATAATTTGGTTTTCTTTCAGTTACGATAAAAAATCATAAATTTAAAATGTCTTGTTGTTAATTTTAGTGTCAATTTACTGTGCGTCTATTCTAACCACAGACATTTGAACGTCTATGGTTCGAACCAGCTTGTAATGTTTTACTATTTGGAAAGTATATATTGTAATAGTTGCGGACTTAAATATAAATAAGGTTAATAATTACAATGTCCGGGCAGGCTGAATTATGACAAGTAAAATCGGGCAAAAATTATATTAACTATTTAAAACTTCATTATTTATCAGCGTCTGGTCATCATGAACATATTATTCCATTGCCAACTGTAGTTCCATTCCAATGGAAGTAGTGAGAAAAAAAGTCTCACTAGTTCCATCATGGAACTGTCCTATGGAACAAGTGAGAATGATCCATAATTTAGGTTCTTTTAGCAAGAGTTCTTTTGCTCATACAAATTGAGATCACTACATACCTATTACTACAGAAAATTTCAAAAATAGGTGCGATGGCAAGCGGAGCGAGAAAGAGCTTTGTTTTTATGCGATTTAAGTCCACTTTGCTCGGTTTTCAAATTTACTACCACATTAATCCTAACTCGCTCCTCCTTGTTTTGTTTGTCATCGTACCAATTTTTAACTTTATGTTTGCTTATAATACCCCACCAACCAAATACCACCAGACTAGAGCAAGGGCGGATCCAGGATTTATTTTTGGGTGGGGCACCAGGCCTAGATGGGTATAAGTAGACATACAATGTCCCGCATTGTATTGCACTACTTATATCTTTTAGTCCTAGCAGTACGCCAAAAAATGCTGCATGAAAATCGAATCAATTGATATTATGGGCATAGTTATCAATTTAACAAGTCAATAGTTTGATCCTGCCTAATATTTACAAGAACATTATTCATAAAACCCGGTCAATTCATTATTTTCGATCATTATTGTCATATTGCCCCTTCATATTGAGATTTTTTTTATTTTCCAGAGATCATAATACATATCCTTTTAATTACTAAGTCCATAACATAAACACAAATGTATGAAATTTTCAAAGGTAAATAAGTAATACGGGAATTTAATAAATTGTCTCATAGCAAATAATAAAAACACGTTAAGAGCTCGGTCCACGACGACGACAACTTTGATAAAAACAATAAGTTAAATATTGTTCTGGCCTTTATCGCGATGTTTTTGTAAAAACGTAGGGACATACACCACTTCATATTGGTCGTCTAAATAAAGGCCTAGAATTTATTTGATTGAATTGTTTCTCTTTTGCGAGTTATTTTAATATATTACTTACGAGCCCGCTTCGAATCCTTATTCATAATACCTAAGTATCAATATAACGCGCAAAGGGAAAACGATTGCATCAAATAAATTTAAGGTCTTCATTTAGATGGCCAATATAGACTGGTGTATGTCTCTGATTTTTACAAAAACATTGCGGAAATGAAAAGAAAAATTATTAATATAATGCTTCGCATTAAACAGACAAAAATACGGAGCGGGTTCGTAATATCAATGACTTTTATACCATCGACAAAAATTCAGTCATAAGTCAGAGCGAAAATTGGATCATTGCAATTTTCCCCTACAGTCTTCCAAAGTTTAAAACTACATATGTCCAGTTTTCTAGAATTAAACGTACTAGAATCTTAAAGCGTTGCTTCTAACGGAAATTAGATTTTACAAACTGCTATTTGCTGGGAAGGGTGTAAAACTGCAAATAGTCTACATTACTGGTCTTACAGCTTACAAGTATGAACACGTACGATTTTCTGAGCACACCGAGGGAGCACATAATATCCAAGCAGAGTACAGAGTGCACAAATAAACTCACTTTTATGTCTGTCTAGAGTATTGACCGCAAAAGCGCAGTTTACAAGGTGCTTCTCCGAGAATAATGGAGTTAAGTTGTACTTTACGATAAATAAAATTAAAAGCTTTTTAACAAGCAAAAGCATAAACAAAATTAGGATTTCATATAAAATGAGAACCTCTAAATTATAAAAGAAGTAAAATATATTTTAAACAAAATGGCGATTTATCCATCGCAAGGATACCAATACGTATTATATAATTGAGGTATAGAAATGCAGAAGAAATGAAACCGAGCCTGGTTTCGAGAGGTCCGGGGTTCGAAACCCGGTTCAGAGCTCTCACTTCGAGATTTTTTTCCCTTTTTAATATAAATGATATAAAGTTAATTTGGAAGCTTCTATACTGAAGGATTTGCATCCACTAGGATGTCTTTAGGGCCAGCTTATAATAATATTTCGTGCAACGCCCCCGCACTGCCATTCTTGCGAGGTATATTTTGATATAGCTTCCTATACACTGCGTACACTGAACTTTGTACAGCAGGCCTAACATGGTTGCCACTTTAACACCATTTGACAGAAAATATATGGGATTTACTGTCAAATGGTGTTAAAGTGGCACCATGCTAGGCCCCCAGGACGACGAGGAGTTACAAGTAATGTTAGCAACCAGAAATTAAACCAGAAAGAATTATCAACAAGTGCATTTATTTCTTGACTTCTTTTGCCTGGGGGAAAATATCTTTTATGGTCCAACGACTGTTGCACAGGATTAGGGAACCCCCTTAAACCTAATCAGACCAATAACATTAAAGTACACTCACAACTGCTGATACAATATCACCTCAAAATCACAAACTATAATGGCGCGCGCTGCTCGTGTCTGGACTTAAATAGTCCATGTGCGCCGCCGTGAATCAGCTGAATAGTTCTCCTGCTCGTGCAGTAGGGGCGCTGTCGCTTGTCACCTTGTGTTGCCAGCAGTAATGTATAGAAAACAATATGTATGCACCACAACGTACGGACAACGATAGCATCGTACACTAGAGTTCAGAAGAGTTCAAATTTTCTCGTACTGAAGACTAACTAACAAACACTAAGACTCCACTGAATCACCATTGATTATTACCTACGTTCTTAGATGTAATAAAAACGTGTAAACTTATTTAAATAATTGTTTTGCAAGGCGATTATTATATTCAGGTATTGTTGATATTTACTAAATATCAACTGTTTCACCGATACAATTTCAGCATTTTCAAGGAGAAGGTTGTTATTAGGACGACCACCCACGTAGCGTTCAATTTACACAAATACTCGTATAAAAAACATACATAAACATAGTGGCATATCGTTAAAGAGAAACATGCACTTTGAATTGTTTTCTGTTTTCTTTTGACCTCCATTACAACAGAATTTCATACATAAATATTTATTTCCGTAACTCGAGCGTTCGATGCAAAAATATGCGGCAAAGATATAAAAATTCTACGTTCTATTCGTTACATTTTATTCGCATCGGTAACGAAATGATCTTGTAGACGTGCTACGCCGTAGCTGATGTGATCGTCTTCGGCTTCGCAGCATGTGCTGCAACTGCAACTACTACAACAAATTTTTACAGAACCGTTCTGGTTACAGAATAAAAAAATGAGAAATGTGTTCAAAATATATAATTATTTTAAATGTCTTTAACACATCTTTAACATTTATCTTATTAACCTATGTTCGAATATAATGTAACTTTTGATCATGTCCGACTAACAATTATTATTAACTAGCTTTTTCCCGCGGTTTCAGCCGCGTTCAATTAGTTTTTGTGTACTCCTATAAAATCAGTCGATATTATTCAAACTGTTACCTACAGTATATACAGCTGGTGAAATGTGTGTGTTATGCGCCTCTGTTTCCCATTTTGTGTGTCTCTTTTATAGTTTTTCCATGGGAACAAAGGGACAAAGTAGTTTTTGTCCTATTCAAAGTTTAGAACTACATTTATGCAAGATTTCCGCCTAATCGGTTTCGTATTAAGCATGGCGTAAAAGGGTGATACATCACTTTTCTATAGAAATTTGAAATCTCATTTTCATCCCATAGGAACTGATTTATGAGATAAAAAGTAGCCTACGTCCTATTCCAGGTCTAGAACTACATTCATGTAAAATTTCAGGCCAATCGGGCTAGTAGTTACGGCGTGAAAGAGTAACAAACATCCATCCATCCATCCACCCATACATCCAAACTTTCGCATTTCTTTATTCTTTATTGTGAACACAAAAAATTGTTTACACATATAATAAATTAGACGGTATGTACACAGGCGAGCTTATCTCTGAAAGAGATTTCTTCTAGCAAACCTTAGCGGGAAAGAGAAATTTTATTAAAACAAGTAATCATACATACGTGTACTAAAAAAGATATAATCTAAATTAATTAATTTATACATTTATTACGCATTTTTAATATTAGTGGTATAGAAGTCCAGTCTGTTACTTCTATTATAAAGTTCATTTATTTAGGATGAAATATCGAAAGGCTTGAATACGGCGGAACCATTTATTGACGCACGACACAAGTATACAGTAAGAGTACCGAGAGACGATTGACCGGAGGGGCGAGGAGCGTATATTGAAATGCTGACGCTAGTGAAAACTGCCAATGCATGTACCTAGCCCCTACAGTCATCCCCCTCTTACAAAAAAAAGTTTTATTTTTATAATTTGCGTCAAAAATAAAACAACGGAACTCTAAAATAAAAGTTCTAAAACAGTGCACAAGTTACACATTGTCCTGATATAACTGATGACAAAACAACATTCCAATAACAATAATACTATGCAACATAGTTGCTTAGTTGCAATTTGAGTTACTCAACACAATTCTTATAAACTACTTTATATCTATCTTCTTAAGCTAAACAAAATGAACATAAACACTGCGTCGAAAGTTCTTAGAATATAACACACAAACATTTTGTTTAAACTATACTTGATAAGCTTGCTGAGATTGGGTTGCGTTTCCGGCTTGACCCAATGTTGTACCAGTAACGACAACTTGTCGTTTTAACCATTTCTTCATGTAACTTTTGTACCGTTGAACAAAAAAGTACATAAGAGTTATAATGAAACATATTACCATTGCTATGATAATAGTTTGATACATCTCCATTTTCTCTTCAATTTTATCTTGTCTTGCATCGTTTGCTCCACTCTGAGCTATAACTATTTCTTCAGTTTTACTGTAGGGTTTACCCATGGTTATGATATTACAATAATGATAATTTTATTTCAATGGCTGTGTATGTGTACACTTGTATGTCAAAAATTTTAATGAACAGAAATACATCATTAGTCTCATATAAAATAAAAAATAATAGAATAAGCTAAATTACAGTTCTACTTATATTTGCTTACAGACGCTAAATATAAACGCATGGTTGCTCTCAATTCAATTACGAAATCTTACTGGCAAGTTTATTTGCCTTCCAAAACGTGACACTTTATTTGGAATAATTAAGGGGTTCGAATTTGGGGAATTTATCTCCTGATCTCTAATAACTGACCTTTGATCCATGTGATCTGGTGTCTGGGTGAGTGTTTCTGAGCTACCAGGTTCGTTAAGGATATATGCCGGCTTCAATCGGTCGATTGAAATAGTAACCTGCCTGTTAGGTAGCTGAATTAAGTAATACTTACTATTCCTTTTTATGACGGGATAGGGACCTTGGTATGGCGGCTGTAGAGGCTTATGTACCATGTCATTCCGTATAAAAACGTGCGAGCATACCTTTAAATCAGGATGAACGAACACTGTCCTTGAGTTTGCATGTACCTCCAACTTCGGACGAAGTGAGTTCAAAGTACTTCGCAGTTTCGCCAGATAAGTATGCATGTCCCCACTTCCTGTTCCTGAACTAATATAAAAATCTTCTGGCAAACGTAAAGTCCTACCATACACTAATTCTGACGCACTTAGGTTACAGTCACTCCTTAGTGCTGCCCTGAGACCTAAAAGAACAGTATGCATTTCGTCAGACCATGATGAAATATTTTCTAACCGTGCTTTAAGGGTTGCTTTAAATGAACGATGCCAACGTTCAATCATTGAATTGGACTGGGGATGAAACGGGGTAGTTCGGTTCTTTTTTATACCTAACATTTTCATAAGTTGACTGAATAAATCGCTTTCAAATTGTCGCCCTTGGTCAGTTGTTATTCTTAACGGACATCCATACCTGCAAATCCAGCCTTCATATACGATCTTTGCGACCGTTTCCGCTGTGATTTGCTTTATGGGAAAAGCTTCTGGCCACCTCGTGAATCTATCTATCATCGTCAAACAATAACGGTAATCCTCCGAGGTCGTAGGTAACGGTCCTACTATATCTATATGTACGTGATCAAATCGTTCAGAGTGTTCAAATTTACCTAAACGTGACACTGTATGTCTAATAACTTTGGAGCGCTGGCAATCTAGGCAAGTTTTTGCCCATATGCTCACGTCCTTATTTAGTCCTGGCCAAAAATATCGCTGGGCCATCATTTTCCTAGTTACTCTAACTCCGGGGTGACTAACGTTGTGAATTGCGTTAAAAACAGATTTTCGCATTTTTTCCGGTATATAAGGTCTAAAGTTATCCGTAGAAATTTCGCAATAGATTTTTTTATTACTGTTTGGTAAAGCAAATTGTTTTATTTGAATACCGCTCTTACTATTCGGTTCCTGTAACAACAATGTAATTTCAGTGTCGGTTTCTTGCGCGATAGCAATTTCTTGGAAATCGAGTACAGTCGGACAATCTATAGTTTTTATTCTAGATAACGTGTCCGCTACGACATTCGTGCGACCGTCGATATGTTTTATATTGCTGGTAAACTCACTTATGTATGAAAGTTGCCGAATTCTTCTGGGAAGTTCTTTGTCACTGTTCATTTTGCTAAAGGCAAAGGTAAGTGGTTTGTGGTCAGTATACACAATTAATTCGCGACCTTCAATCATATTTCTAAAATACCTAATTGACATGAAAATGGCTTATAGTTCTCTGTCATACGTACTGTATTTAGTTTGTGCACTAGATATTTTTTTCGAGTAAAATCCTAAACTGTCCGTACACTTTTTTGTTACACGTTACACGTATAGCAAAGCATAGGCCGACCCCGTGCCCGTTGGACCAACAACCTGAAGGACGTTAATACATACTGAAATTGTTTTTACGTGTAACGTGTAACAAAAAAGTGTATTTCTATTTAAAAAGTTTATTTTGTCAATAGTAAGATTGAAAAACTGTCACTGAACAGAAAACAATTTTTTGTGCTGCGGACACAAGAGAAAAATCGTGAAAAAATCCGTCCTTCTATACATTTCGGCAGGTATTACACTTTTATATGTAACGGCTGATTTTTTTTGCTGATTTCAGGGTTTGTTCCATAGTTTAACTTGGACTATACCATTAACTGAATGAGCTCTTCAAATAATATGCTACAATTTTCTGTTATACGTTGTCCCAGTCGCCTTTACTCCCATTACTTGAACTCGTATGCTGATAATAAACGTGTCAGATAATGACAAAACTTCAACCCGTAAAACTAGATGATCTTTACGTATTCAAGACTAGCTTTTGTCTTTTTTCTTGCTTTTTTTTTGGATATAAATTCGAATCAGATTTTCCCATAGATTTATATAATAATTTTATGCTTTAGGTGTTTTTCAATGTTATAGTAATATTTAACGACGCCGTTAACTGACCCTATAATTATTACAATATTTCTTTGTAAACAATATTTTTGACTTTTTTATTGGGGGGCGCCAAGATAACCAGGCTTTTAGGAAAACTTACTCACGAGCAAGCCACGTAAAACTGGCCATGTGAAAAACAATCCTCTCTTGAGGCCATTTTTAGTGACCCTTGAACTTTCAGTTTTGAAAATATCTGGAAATTCTGAAACACGTGAATGTTGATTTTATCTCAGGTGTCAACATACAAAATTTCGAATGCCTATCGAGAACGTTGTCGGTTAAATTGGGGGTTTTTTTATTAAATTTTGACACATTTTTAAACACCTTTGGGTACGAATTTTCAAAAATCCTTTCTTATTGTGCGTTTTGACCCTTCTATAAATACAGTATAATATTTAGTACACCCTCCAAGTATCAAGTCTGTACTTCCAGCGGTTTGAGCTGTACGTTTTCTGTCGGTCAATATTTTATTTAGAATTAAAAAGGTTCAAACTTCCTGTCATAAATGTGTGTTACTACAAAAAGTAGATAAATGGCAAATTTGCACGTAAAATCTAAAAATATTTAAGAAAAACTTTATAATCCTAATAAAGTAAAATGAATCGGGTGAATAATAGCATCATAAAAAGTGATTTAAAAGATCCAGCTTCTATTTAGTGTCTGTTGCGCGACAGAGCAAGTTAATGAAGCGGTTTGCTATTCTACATCCTGTTTTTCGATACTTGGGATAAAATGAGTTGGGTGAATAATAGTATCATAAAAAGTGATTTAAAGATCCAGCTTCTATTTAGTGTTTTTTGCGCGACAGAGCAAGTTAATGAAGCGGTTTGCTATTGTACATCCTGTTTTTCGATACTTGGGATAAAAGAAAGCGTCCTTGGTGCTTATTTATTTAAAAAACGTACAAAAATATTGATGGTGGTGTGTACAAAAGTCTGAAACCCACATTTACATCGCTAAATCAGGTTTACGAATGTCATTCAATATATTTCAGTCTGGTAAAAAATCTATCAGTTCTTTTAGTGGAAACATCGGGTGACCAGAGGGCTGGCGCATTCCTCGGCCAACGTATAAGTTTGGCCATTCAAAGAGGAAATGTGGCCAACGTTCTGGGCACCATGCCGCAAGGGTTAATTTTAGAAGAGGTATATTTTTTGTAGTTACTTTTAAGTTTAAGAGTGTAATTTATATTGTGAGGTAGTTTTAGTTTAGAATAATTTTTGTTTATTATGTTGTAAATAAATGGAATTAGTATAGTCTGGTTAAGTTCTTATTTTAAATTGAGAATTGAATATTGGTGCAAGTCAGCCAAAAGTAAAAACAATTGCACTTACTGGTGAAACCTAAATATAAATCCTGAGTTGCTGTTTAAAAAAATTGCTTCAAAATAAGAAAGCAACAGAATCAAGTTTAGCTGTTTTTTCTGTGGGAAATTTCTTATGCTATGATATAACGCATTTTGTAGGTACCTATAAAATATATATTTATATGTTTTTGTACATCCCTTATTTTGATCGAAAAGGTAAATAGCATGGAAAATCCTTGCAGTTTAAGTACCCATACATTTATGTCACTAAAACGTTGACAAGTATCCCACTATCCCACTAATATTAAAAATGCGTAATAAATGTATAAATTAATTAATTTAGATTATATCTTTTTTAGTACACGTATGTATGATTACTTGTTTTAATAAAATTTCTCTTTCCCGCTAAGGTTTGCTAGAAGAAATCTCTTTCAGATATAAGCTCGCCTGTGCACATACCGTCTAATTTATTATATGTGTAAACAATTTT
The DNA here is from genome assembly GCA_910592155.1 of Ypsolopha scabrella. NCBI lineage: Eukaryota > Metazoa > Arthropoda > Insecta > Lepidoptera > Ypsolophidae > Ypsolopha > Ypsolopha scabrella. The sequence continues at coordinate 5,608,059 of OU342968.1, read as the reverse complement.
TTGTGTTCACAATAAAGAATAAAGAAATGCGAAAGTTTGGATGTATGGGTGGATGGATGGATGGATGTTTGTTACTCTTTCACGCCGTAACTACTAGCCCGATTGGCCTGAAATTTTACATGAATGTAGTTCTAGACCTGGAATAGGACATAGGCTACTTTTTATCTCATAAATCAGTTCCTATGGGATGAAAATGAGATTTAAAATTTCTATAGAAAAGTGATGTGACACCCTTTCACGCCATGCTTAATACGAAACCAATTAGGCTGAAATCTTGCATAAATGTAGTTCTAAACTTTGAATAGGACAAAAACTACTTTGTCCCTTTGTTCCCATGGAAAAACTATAAAAGAGACACACAAAATGGGAAACAGAGGCACATAACACACACATTTCACCAGCTGTGTATATAGGTACTGTAGGTAACAGTCCGAATAATATTGACTGATTTTATAGGAGTACACAAAAACTAATTCAACGCGGCTGAAACCGCGGGCAAAAGCTAGTTAATACTAATTGTTAGTCGGACATGATCAAAAGTTACATTATATTCGAACATAGGTTAATAAGATAAATGTTAAAGATGTGTTAAAGACATTTAAAATGATTATACATTTGGAACACATTTCTCATTTTTTTATTCTGTAACCAGAACGGTTCTGTAAACATTTGTTGTAGTAGTTGCAGTTGCAGCACATGCTGCGAAGCCGAAGACGATCACATCAGCTACGGCGTAGCACGTCTACAAGATCATTTCGTTACCGATGCGAATAAAATGTAACGAATAGAACAGTACAGTACCGACCAGCAAAGAAAGAGGGAGTTAACTTAGTCACAGATGGCGCCGCAATGCCACCGTCAACGAGGAAGAGAGTGGTCACAGGGGGATAGTACGCATAGTGACAACTCACATCATGCGCGCTGTCCTTACTGGCACGAACTATATATTAAACTACATATATCTACATATTACTAGTTACAAAATAGTCTAAATATATGTACCTATATAAAAGCAAAATACGCGTCCACACTAACTGATTCACTCACTCATACACTTACTCATTGATCAGGGTTCTCGGGTACTCTAAAATTTAGCAGGTTGATTGGGTACAATCCGCTGATATTACACAAAGAAGCATTGATAAATACTTGCAATTGCCGGTTCTTGGTGAAACATCGTCAACATCTTAAAAAATACACTTGTACTGTTTCACTTGAAACAGTACAAGTGTATTTTTTAAGGTGTCAAAGAAGCATTCTTTCATCACGAGCAAAGCCAGAGAGATAAATTCTGTACACAAATATATAAAATAAAATGAAAATTAATTATAAAACCTGCACTGCATCCACTTTACTAACTTACCTACTTTAAGTCCCCGTAATTTTACAGCCATGCACATTAAAAAGCTTTTACATATTTATTCATATACTGACTAAATTAAATATTCAATGCACCACTGCCCAAGGTAAAGCAAAAATCATAACATTTTCCCTTCAAAATAAACTGCTTCCCGTCTACGGAAATTCTGTTTTCATCTCGCAAAATTAATTTATTCCCTGGAATAAAATTCACACTCAATTAGTCGACAGGTCGAGGCGTGAAGGCGGTAACTTCATAATTGTTAGAAGCCAGTTACCCACGGCTTCAGGAGGTAATTTCAGTTTGCGCGGCGGTTTGCTATCCGAAGAATGAAATATGCGCCCTTTTGAACTGGGTTGTGTAATTCAAAAGAGTGGCTAGAAGCGACAACTTGTCACAATTATCATGCACACCTAATTATGTACTTAATCTGTTAGATAGAAGCCGCGATCTGAAATGTACTGTATTGTTTTAACGATAGGAAAATTAAGGTATTCGTTCATTGTGGTGTATTAAACTAGCTAAGCATAACTATTTTTACCAAGCGACGATGGTAGGAGAAAAATAAGTTTTTTTTATTGTTAAAAAATGGAATCAAAGGTTAAAATAAAATTTGAGGCTGTCCGAGTATGTCTATCCGCTGAAAATTCAAATCTATGGAGTGATTTTGATGTAGTTTTATTTTGGCCAGTGGTAAATATAAATCTATCTTTTTCTCTCTCATCCCTTCTGGCATATTCCCTTGACTCATCCATGGTTTTTGGGACCGACACAAAGTTATATAGAGTACTTTCTTTTGCCTGCGACTCCGCCCGCGTATTATTTCGGATTTTTCTGGGATAAAAAGTAGCTTATGTGTTAAGATAAGGTATAAGCTATATCTATTCTGAATTTCATCCAAATCCATTCAGCCGTTTCAGCATGAAAGGGTAACAAACATACACACACACAAACATTCACATTTATAATATTAGTGTGACGATCAAAGTCCACCTGTAGCCACGGTCCTATGTGAACTTTGACCTTATCCTTATTCTTTTTGGACTCTTAAGGAACAATATTTTTCCATCTCAGAGTCGGGTTACGGGAAGTACTCGTAATGAATAAAGGAGTATTCCTCCCAGTACATCATTTTGATAAATCATGATGTTGAAACAATAAATTATTATATAGTCGCTATGTATTTCAATCAATATGAGTTTTTTTAATTACATTATGTCGTTAATACTTGAATATTCAATATACGAGTAGGTACATGTTGTTTGTTAATTTGAAAAAGACTCGTCAAAAAACTTATATTTCAGGAAACCAAAATGGTGTCGCTTCTCCCAAATAAATCATCCATAACCTTCATCTTGTTCGACCCAAGTCGAATCAGCATTCACAGGTACGCCTGAAAATTACTTACAGCGAGCTCGGAGCGATGAATTTTTTTATTTTCTTTATCGTGGCAATAAATCTTTATTAGCCAAGTCCACTAAATTCTTAAATTAGATGGTAGACGTGAAGTAAGTTTATTTTTTGGGTTATTTCCTTCCTTTTCTTGTTGTTTATTGTTTGTTTGATCTAATGATAAGGTAAATTGTATTTTTGCTCCTTTGAATCAAGGCAAAATTTATTTTCATTCTATATGCCTACAAGTAGCTGTAGGCGTTTGTGCCGTTATCTGAATACCAATTTTCATATTTTTTTGGGTTCAAAGGAATCTATAAGGACTTGTGATGCATGACTCGTGTCCGTCGTCTGTTTGTCTGTCTGTCAAAATATTTTTTCTCCGAAACGGGTACAGCTATCAACATGAAGAGTTATATATAAAGTTCTCTTGGCCACACTTTGTAAAATAATGAAGTGTAAGCATGCTAAAAAATATGTGTTAATCCCGTACATTTAAAGATACGTGTATAATTATGAACAGATTCTCAAACAATGTTTTATTATCTTTAATTGCAATAAGTTAACTAATAAATGTAAATGTACTTAAAAACGAAGTTCTCCCCATTAATTTCCGAAAGTAAGAGACTAAAAATTTTAACGGACAGTAAATAAAACAGGAAAACTATAGTGGTTTCTCTTAAATTGATAGAACACTCAGTTTGTAAATTACCTATTTATTCAAAATTTTAAATGGGTAGGGTTATTAGTCTTGCATTTAAGCCAAAACTACTGTTTTTTTAATTTTTGTGTCTCTGTCTGTCTGTATGTGTGTATGTTCCGTTTTAACTCGAGAACCACTCAACGGATTTGGATGCAATTTTTATAATTATCATTGTAATGGCACTGGTCAACATATTGGGCTTTAAGGGATGTACATAAAATAACGCCCAACCTCAAAACGGGGTAGAGATTGAATAAACCCGGGCAGGGCTGCGGGCAAGGGCCAGAATACAATATATAGAATCACTATTTAAGATATCGATGTTAAAACCTCAGGGTGGAAGTCGCAATCCCGGTACGTTTTAACGTATACGAAGTCTACGTATATTTTTTTTCGTGATTACAGTTGCTTCATCCAATCCCATTTATTTAGCCAAGAAGATCTTTCAAACTCAACACCATTTCAGAACGTAAGCCGCTGTCCATCCGGATTACATTCATAAGAAAGATCTTACGACCACAAAAGACAATATCCAAGCATTGTGTGCTGGGGCATAACTTAAGAGGCATCTGCATATTTGTGGCCACATACACAGAATATATCGGGCAAATTGCTGCGTCCCTGAGTCATGAATATCGCATGAGGCGACCGCCGCGTGACGCGTGTCGCGTCGCTCGCCGCCGCGTCGAGCCATCGCTTCATCATAGCCGGGATCAAATCTGATACAGAATCGTTGTTTATGTGGATGCATACAAATATTATACAGGGAGAAAATGGAATATTTACGTTTTATGGCTGGACGTATTTTAAACCATTTTGAACAAGTTTCTTGATTTAAAATGACTTGCCTATAAAAAAACTCGCATTAGGTATTTAAATTAGTACGTGCGCATCATTAACTTTACCTTTTATTATATCGTATACATATTGTTAATTCAAGTAATTGATTCTTCGGAGAAGCTGCAAGGGATTGTATGAGTATTAATCAAGTATTAATCAATGCTTCTTTGTGTAATCTCAGCGGATTGTACCTAATACAACCTGCTAAATTTTAGAGTACCCGAGAACACTGATGAATGAGTGAGTGTATGAGTGAGCGAATGAGTCTTATATAAGAAACAAAGTATCGTTTGTTCGTAATAAACATATGTGAAAACAAAAATACATCATGCTTCTTCACCTATAATTGGGTGCATATTTTTATTTAAATCTTAAGATGACATTAAAAAATGTCACCAAACAAAGTGTTCAAGGTAACTCCAGCATAATACTGATGAAATTTCATCACCCTTCTCTCTTCCTACTTATATAACTCTTTCCAGAAGGCCTTCAGAAGTAATGTAATGAAATTCGACTCTGCCTTTGTGAGTGCAAATATGTACAAGCCAACGGCATCAATCTGAACAGGGGACATAGCCCAAAACACGGATACATGAATGTATACCTTGCAACTATTTAAACATCTCTGTCTTCTCTATTGTATTATACATATAAAATGTAACGTTTGTCTCTTTATATGTATGTATATTCTAGTATAACTAGAGAAGCAATAAATGTTCTTGATTATGGATTTGAATGTTTTCATCGTTACTGAGGGGGTTTCGGAGGCATATTTAAATTCACTGCGATTAACAGAAGGTGAGTGTATTATGTATAATTATAAAACTCCTGCATAGATTTTAATATAGTGTTCTCTTACAAGTATTTTGTGCGCAAAGTGCAGGTGATATGACTGCTCCGCTACATACCACAGCGCCCGATCCGAATACACAGCGCCGTGTATTTTATATTTTATAAATATTTTTATGTATATATATTACAAAGCATGTTATTCAAAATTTATAAATAGTTAATTGATGATAACATACAAATGGCAGATTATTCGCAGCCATCTCTCGCCCTTAGACGTTTATTGCACCATTTCCTGGCTTTGAACATTTACTACGGATAATGAGAGTTAAGCAGTGACCATTGAAGTGAAACAAGACGCAGAAAATATGAGTGAGGGCAGTCTTGATTTCTCGGCTGGTGCCCAGCGCAAAAGGCTAGTAGAGGTGGATGTGTTGTTAGGCAGATTAGTTTGGGTAAACTTCCCTTTCAATCTCAAAGGACGATGCAGGATTGAGGCTTGACGGAGGCAAAGTACATGTGTACGTTCGTATATATTAATACGTTTGGGTCTACCCAGTAACAGAAACCTTCATAGTTTAGATCGTATGTCCTTCTATCTGCCTGTCTTCAGTAAACCTTAAAAGCCTTGTATCTAGGAAGATGATTGCATTATGAGATGTGTCTGATTTTGATATTAAATACTGGTGATTTGAATGAATTGACTTGCATTGACGGATATTCAAAATTGGGCCTGACATATTATAGTCTGTCAAAAATGTGTTGAAATGAATATTGAACTTTAATGAACTTTAAACATTCAAGTAGTATAATTTAGGTAATATAGTTATGAAATAACAACGCGGTAAACTCGATTTAACAGATTTTGTACTTGTTTGTTTGGTGTTACCAGGCGGAAGAAAAATAGTTTCTTCGATATTCATTTCAACAATTTTTTGACAGACTGTAATGCAGAACATTATGACTTTCTCTCGAAACAAATTTTGGGTGAAACTAAAAGCTTGTCCCAAAAATTCCGGAGCTCCTATTGTTCTAATTCAAATAAGTTTCCTAACAATATTGTAATATAATTTTCTGCATTTATGACAGACAGCGTTTCACACCAAAGCATGAGTAATTTAGAAATAGAAGTGTGCACTGTTTTGATAAAATAGCCCTTTGATTAAAAGATTCCTGCGTTTTCCGTTTGGCATGTATTTATTAATTTCAAAATAAGGTTTTTGTACTAACGGAACCTATATAAAAAATGACAGATGACAAAATGCTCCAGTAAAAAATAAAATTAAAACTCTTGTCAAAAGTTTCGCCGGAAAATTATTTCAAACGGTCATGTTCTTTTTTACTCATTTCGGTTTACATAAAATGTTGGAAAACTTTTAAATCTATCGCAAGTTTAGGACTTTTTTCAAAGTGAATATCATGTAAAAACCTTGTTTTACTTTGTTTGACTATGGACTTTTTTTTTTCTCAGAATCGTCAGTTTTTATGACATTTTTATGGTTTTTTTATATTAACAAAGTGAAATTGTACAAAAAACACAAACTACGGTTGTTTGTTATTTTTCTTATACATGCCATTAAACAAAAAAGTTCAGTTATTTGAAGGGGCAGAAAGGAACAGATATTTTCACGTACAACAGACTCATAAATAACCAGTATTCATTCTCCTGACACATGAATAACGTGTTTCGGTCCATGGTAGTCCATTAGCCGTACAAAGAAACAAAGCCCAAATAGCTGGACTGAAGCCTTCTATGGACATACGAGTATATGTGAAATATCAACATGCATATAAGGTCAGATTGAGCACCTCATTTTGTATCAATCAGATCTGAACTCTACAACGTTTCCTTTTAGTACAAAATAGCTCGCTCTCAGCCGTGGCTGTTACGACCACCAAGAAACACGTGCCCACAAAAATCTGCGTTTTTATTTAATAACTCTGCTTCTAGATGCAATTCTTAAAATATTCTTAGACGAGCTGACGATGTTAGAAGACATAGTAAGCAACGTGCATGTGAGAGGCAGTTTCAAAGTGAGGTCAGTACAGGACAAAATTTGACAGAGTCGCGGTTAAGATGGTATGGCCACGTAATGCGAAGGCCAGAAGATCATGTCGTGAAAAAATGCCTTTCCGTGGCTACTGAAAAAAGGGGACCCGGTAGCCCAAAAGCTACCTGGTTAATGACTATCCAAAAGGATATGAAAAATATGAACCTCAGCGAACACCAAGTGTTCAACAGAAATGAATGGTGCCTCAAGATTAAGCAAGCCGACCCCGCGTAACGGGAAGAGGCGAGGACAAAGAAGAAAGAAGACGAGCTGACGATGTTATTTGTTAACTTATTTTTGATATAAATTTCAAGGCTGTATGATTTAAGGAAGGCCCTTTAACACTTGAAAAAGTATAAATTTAGAGGTAACTTTACTATGCAGCGAACTTAAAGATTATGCGTTTTTCCTAAGATCAGCCTATCACCCATATAGTCAACTATTTACATTATTTTTACTATACCGATTAACCAAGTTACACAATATGATATGCTCATTTGAAGTTGTGCATCTGGCCTTACACGGACCCTTAATAAACATACCTAATATAAGTACCTACTACACGAGCGCCGCCACTACAGATAAATCACTGGTTGTCATTAGTAGGCTGCATAGATAAGTTTTTGTTATTTATTTATTTGGGATTAATAAAGAATAAAAAAAATTAAAAAAATGTAAATAAGTATATAGATACACATATAATTAATGTTATGAGTTCACTAAACACTGCTGTGTGTAAAAAAAAATATATAAATTAAAGCGGAACCTCGCTTGAATATGCGAATGGTGAAATTACCTGGGAATACTAATAAATGGTGTCTTACTATTTTATGTGTATTTATTTTAAAATAGTATTAGAGAAACAAAGTGGAACAAATAAATACTATACATTTCAACTATTCAATGGAGTTTTGAATATAGCATACTATTTTGTTAACATTCCATTATTCCACAGATGACGCATAATATCGTATATACGAGTACCTATATCGTATTTAATTGTTTTTCTCAGTTTGTTTTATAATATCCATACATTGAAAATGAAAAAATATTTATTGTGATACACATGATCTGAATTATAAAACGTATTTTACCTCTAGACAAACATGGATTTCAACAAAAGTTTTCTAAAAAATATGTATTTATGATTTTTTCCAGCTTTGGGTTTAAACAAATAAATACAAACAAACAAATAAATATTTATCGCTTTTACCAAAAGCAAACATAGACGCTATACTCGTATTTAAGAGACTTGTTTTTGTAACAAATGAAATATACCGCTCTTTTGAACTTTCTCGTGAGGCAACTGCTATGAGCCGCCATTTTTACATTTTGCTGACAATTCTTTCTAATGTTCATCACGCACGGTTTTTTGCGGTTCCTGTGTTTAATGACGTAGAAAGTGTGATAAATTGTTGCTTAATGGTCTTTTTCTCACGGAAGGCAATCGTGAGGGGCCTGTTTTATTCCATGAGATCATTTCGGAACCATTTATGTGAAATACTATGGCTATATGGACATGAGAGTTTCATTTTCTTTTTACGAAAAAAGAATATTCGGTGTATATAATTTCATGTCTAAGTCATGTTTCGGTCGAGACAAGACACGACAAGACAAATAATCTTTATTGTGCACCAAATACAAATAATAAAAAACAATACAGTATAAAAGAAGGTCACAAATGGTGGTCTTATCGCTTATAGCGATTTCTTCCAGACAACCTTGGTTTATATTGGTTTAGTATGTCAAAAAGTGCAGGTGCATGTGACAAAATGTGAAGAAATAATACACATAAATACTCACGCTTGTTTCCCAGAAGTTAGGCAGAGACTACAGACTTCCATCTGCTACGATCCTGACACACCTCTTTTGGCTCTCCCACATCCACCAATCTAGCCATACAAATCGAGTCATACAAGTTCTGCTATTCCGCTGAACCAATAACATCTCGATAAGCAATACTTATACGACGAATCAGCCAATCAAAGCGCTGCTGCATTTCACAGCTAAGCACCGCATCGGGGGTTTGCCACTGTTACACAAAATACAATGCTGAGAATTCTTCTTTGGGCGTTTTATTATACCAGGCATGCCTTTTAAGCTCTGTCGTTTACATATTTGCCGCTAATTTTAAATTTAGAACTGTTCAATATTCAAATTTGGTGAATTAAGAATTTCAAAACAATTGAAAGAATTAGGATTAATGCAATTGTTTAGTCACAGCGTTGTTTTGAATCTGTCATGTCACGTACGAAAATGAATCTTACTAAGGAAAATGTCCATGCAATCATTTTCTATAATTTCCGAAGAGGCCTAACACTGATTCAGTGTTCCGAAGTGCTAACATCTGTGTTCCATGATGAAGCCCCTTGTCTGTGGACTGTCGAACGCTAATATTTAGAATTCCAACGTGGATATACCAGTCTTAGTGACAAATCTCGTGAAGGACGTCCAAAATCCGCCTTCACTGAAGATAACATTGTTGCTGTGAGAGATCTAATCCTCGAAGATCGTCATGTGACATATCGGGAGATAGAGGCGTTATTAGGCATCTCAGGGACAATCATTTAGAAGATCTTGCATGAGGCGCTTGGTGTGAGAAAGCTAGTTTCCCGTTGGATCCCGCATTTGCTTTCCGACGATCATAAGAAGGCCCGCGTCAGATGGTGTAAGAAAACTCTTCAAAGGATCAACCGAGAAGAGTCAAATCACGTCTACGACATCATCAGTGGTGACGAATTTTGGATCTATGCCTACGATCCTGATTCCAAACAACAATCCACAATCTGGGTCTTCAAAGACGAACCAAAGCCGACTAAAGTTGTTCGCTCTCGAAGCACTTCAAAGAAGATGGTGGCTACGTTCGTGGCGAAAACCGGGCATGTTGTGACAGTTGCACTTGAAGATCGTAGAACGGTTAATGCAAAGTGGTATACCACAGTTTGTTTACCACAAGTCATCGCCGAACTTCGGAAATCTAACACAAAGCGACGCATCATCTTGCATCATGACAACGCAAGCTCACACAGCGCTCATCAAACGATTTAGTATTTGAAGCAGGAAAACGTAGAAATTCTTGACCATCCTCCATACAGTCCTGACCTAAGCCCTAACGATTTCTTTACATTTCCTAAAATTAAGAAAACTCTCCGTGGTCAAAGGTTCCAGTCCGGTGAAGAAGCAGTCGACGCTTTCAAATCAGCCATATTGAACACCCCCACTTTGGAGTGGAATAAATGTTTTAATAACTGATTCGAGCGAATGGAGAAGTGTTGTAAACTACGTGGAGAATACTTTGACAAACAATAAAAAGTACTATTAGGTTCCAGTTGTTTTTATTTCTTCAAACGACAAAACTTAAAACGTAGTTTTTTACGTTTTTGTTTTAAGACTTAAAACGATAAAGCCGCCAATATTTTCATGTGATTAGATTACCCATAATAAAAGTTTTTCCTCAGCTTTCTCCAGAAGATGATATTGATTTCATAGGATATTGGTAAATTTTAATGCCACCAAAACACAAGCATATCTATTCACTGCTTAAAAGACTTCTTGCATCCTCACTCTGACTTACCAAGATTTTTTTAAATGTTTTATTGATTAAAACATTTACGATTTATAATAAAAACAGCTGAGGGGAAACAAATAGAGTTTTATGTGGCGCTGCTAGCACTATCTAAAATATACTGTTTATATCTACGTCAGTGCTATACGTAGAATAAAGTTTTTATTTTCTGTCGATTACCTTTTGTCTGATTTGACTTACAATTTGACTTGGTAGTTCATTTTCAGTTCGACAACGATTTAAATGAACGTGGATGCCAGCTATAAATGGCGCTGAAATGTGACGTTTTATATGAAGGCGGCGGGCGTTAGTTCTGCTTTTCGCCACATTCATTTATATCGTTGTCGCAAAATAGTATTATATTTGTTATGCTGAAGGTTTGCGGGTAGGGGGGGGGGAGAAGTACAGATGAGCACCAAAGTGTTTATCGAACCAGTAAGATAATAAGAATATGAGATTTATATTTCGTTTCCAGGGTACCATGATCTATAAAAACGGCGAAAAAATTATGTATCAACTCGCACTTGGCCGGTTTTAGTATGATCAGTAGAGTGTGTGGTTTTATTTAATGATCGCACTCTATTTACACCCGGTATTATAACACTACAACCCGGTCCCAGTATCTGTGCACCTCGCTGGAATGTGGCGCCTCTCCCGCTTCCCCTGTCACCTCTCCGCGCACTCCCCGGTGCGACAGTACGGTTAGCATCTTCGTTGCCGCTACACGTCCCGATAATTTTGATATTTTCGCTTTATTGTTGTTTTGTTTTTTAATGTTTATTGTTAAGTTAAGACTGTTTACTGTTAAGTTTGGACTGGTTTGGTTGTTATTAAAATTGTTGTAGCTGTTAAACTGAAGTCATGGGAAAAACAATACACAGCGAATCAAGAAATTTAATCTTGAAAGTGCTCAAGTTTTTTGAATCGGAGAAAGCAAACAAACAGTACACCATACCTGTAGACCAAGTGGTGAAACGAACCTGTGCTGCAACTGGGATATCAAAGAGGACTCTAATGAAAATTAAAAATGAAGCCAAAGTACAACCACCTACTTCGCCGGGCGCTAGTCCGACTCCAAGTACTAGTAATAATTTAGAAACCCACCCAGAACCAAAATAGACCCAGAACCAAGATACAATGTCAGGCATAGAGTCAATAATCTATAGTGACTGAGTTTAATAATAAATGTTTTTGTGATCAAAATTATTGTTTTTTAATAACAAACCCTTCATCAATAATAAATTGATTTGAAAAGGTTAGTAAATTTTTTTTACCTCCACATTTCTCGAAAAATCTTTTTTTCACACCGTACCCTGACCGCCGATATGACGTCACGAGGTCAGGTGCACAGATATTGTGACCGGGTTGTAGTTTATGGAACCTGCACCTGGGAGATTATTCTTTAGGAATACAACTTAAGGGTCCGTATAAGGCTAGATGTCCAACTTCAAATGAGCATATCACATTGTGTAACTTAGTTTATTGGCATAGTAAAAATAACATAGATAGTTGACTATATGGCTGGTAGACTGATTTAAAAAAAAAACGCAAAATCTTTAAGTTCACTCGATAAAAAAAAATCGAAGTTACCTCTAAATTTCATGTTTTTTAAGTGTTAAAGAACCTTCCTTATATCATAAGGCCTTGAAATTTGTATGACATAAAACTTGTATTTGTACATTTAAAAATTGCATCTAGAAGCAGAGTTATTAAATAAAAACGCAGATTTTGGTGGTCGTAACAGCCACGGGTGAGAGCGCACCATTTTGTACTAAAAGGAAACGTCGTAGAGTTCAGTTCTGATTGATGCAAAATGAGTTGCTCAATCTGACCTTATGTGCAGCCTTAATTGGGAGCCATGGTAAGTATGAGGTGCGGGGAGAAAGCAAAGGTGACAGTTGATAATCAGGTCAATGTATCAACTTGTTGATCGACTAGTAGACGAACATAAATGCATTTAAATAAATTGTAGCTTCCGCCATAATTACTCTACGGACGCATTACACGTGTGACCGTCTTCATTTCCAAACTAATCATGACAAGTTGAACAAAAAATCAATCTGAAATCGAATGGTTTTTGTTAGGGTTCCGTACCCAAAGGGTAACCAACGGGACCCTATTACTAAGGCTCCGCTGTCCGTCTGTTCGTCTGTCACCAGGCTGTATCTCATGAACCGTAATAGTTAGACATGTTGTATTTCTGTTGCCACTATAACAAGTGGGTAGTTTGTATACAGTTTAAGTGCATCTGTACCGAACATAGATCAGAGGTGCAATTGTATGAGCCAATTGTATCCAAATTGATTGTCATATGGCTATTTGGGTAAGCAAATTAAAATGTACGATTTCAATTGTCAAACGAATTTGCTTACCCGAATAGCCATATGACACTCAATTTGAATACGATTGGCTTACACAATTGCACCTCTCTCTGTTTGGGTTGTAGTTATGGCGTTATCCTACAACCCAAACTCCAGATGTTTAATTGAATCAAAGGCGAAAACTGCTGCCATAAAAGTGCCGGCGTTCTGGTACTACAGTTCAGACTACATATTATTTTTATATATTATCAACTCACAATAGTGTGGAGGCTCTACAAACTACGCGTTGTGGTACTAGACCAAAGGGCCATCAAAATTTCTCGTTTTTGCTGTTTCTTCCGTTATCTTTTTCCATCTAAATGGAAACCATCACGAAGTCTCTGTTAAAATAATAAAATAGATTTTCGAGTTGTTTGTGATATGTTTGAGATATCATTCTTGTGTTGACATAATACGAGTATGAAGCAAAGACCATTCAAATTTACTATCAGACAAAACTATGCAGTTATACTGTTTGCTCATATTGTAAGTAAAAAGTGGGTCAGTAGCAATTTCTTCGATGGTATAATGGCTATTGTTAAAAATATTTAAGGTAATAGGTCGTGAAAAATAGATCAGTAAAAATGTATCTGAAGAAGTTTAAGTTGACCGACACGGTACATAGCAGAACCAGGCACAAGGTCAAACGGGCAAAATTGGTGGCCCACCATTGCCTGGGACCGATAGATGGCGGTATAATAAAATTTACTCAATAAAAATTTTAGATATTTATTATTCTTAAATATGATTATTATTAAAAATAAAATTACCCCAATCTATCTACATAAAAAATTATAATAATCTAAAATAAATAAACTATACTAAATGTATGTATATATACAAATTAAAAATAACATAAATTAATTTTAAAAAAATGTTAGAAATTGTCTTTATTTTCCATACCATAGTTACTAAATAATCTAATAATTGAATTATATTTAATTTATAACAATTCATTTAAAAAAATGAGAATGCTTGTTCATCCATAATTTCCGGGCTTATATAAAACAGAATGGTGACCGGCAGTGGCGTCACTAGCACTGGTGCGAGGTATCCGGCACTGCGGTCACCAACCCGCCTGTCCAGTGTGTGCCAGTAAGGGCATTTCTTCCAGGAGGATCGCCAAGAGTGGTGAAATTTTGGAATGGCCTATGTCCAGCAGTGAACAAAACAAGCGGATGGATGGATAACAAAGCTATTTCAAAATTAATTGGTTTATTTGAATCCTCGCTTTCTTCCCCAAGGCAATAACAAGAAGAAACTTTAGTGGAATAGGTTTTAATTTGAAAAAAAGTATTAAAGTAATAAATTTCGTGGAACGGTAGGTCTTTTTTAAACTGCACTAAAAAGTTACACATAAATTATATTTTTAAGTTTTATTTTATGTCATACCTATTTTATATTCATTATTATTTTCTCATAGCGGGCTGAATTATTTTTTCTTCACTCTTTTGCCCTAAAATGCGATTTTTTATTTATATAGAAAAGACAAAATTTTACTGTAAGGTGACTTTTATTTATGCAGCCAAATTCTTACTGAAAACTTGGTAAGTGCTCAGTAACAAGGTTCGATGACCCCTTTTGTGAAATTCGTAAATTATTCTTTACGTGTTCCTTACAAACGCAAACCCAGACCCAAGTCAATTAATATGGGACTTCATGATTTTGTGTTATCAATCTATGTTACTGATCTCTTACAAAGCCTCCAGTAGGAGTTTGGTTGCATAAATTAAAGTCACCTTATATAGAATTGGACCAGCTTTTTATAAAAGTTTCATATTACCAGAAAGTATAAATGAAATAAAATGAATTCTTTATTTTTGCAATGAAGGTACATAAGTACACTTATCGCACTTTAGAATGTATGAAATAAGTAAAATGATTAAATTTAAAGGAGGAAAATAGAATATATTAAATCAGGATTTGGGTATATATACTTATAAGTTTATACACGTACATTAACTACATTAAAGGTATATTTAATGTTTACAATATTATATATACATACTATATGATAATGATAGCTACCCATATACTAAATACTAATACGTTACATATTTAAATATATGCCTAACTCCGCCCATTCGATTAGTCTTGCTAAAAAGAAGAGCAAGAAACTTAGCAAGATCATGTCTTTTTTTTCGACCATCATTATTATAATAATACAAAATAGTTTTACTAAGGATTTATATCTCTTTCTAAAGGTATATTAAAGCCACATAATTGGGTTGTTCAGCTACCTTCTTCTTGCACCCTAGTCATCTGTATACCGCGGACATATGTTCAAGGGAAGCGACCGAATAATTCTGTCATTAGTCAACGTCTTCGCCTCGCCGAGGAGAAAAATGATTCAGTGAATCTGTCAGGATTCCACGTCGCCAAATTAATTGATATAAATCACCTCAACGCCTGCCGTCAACGCCATTTGCAAGGAGAACAACGCCATTCTGACGAAAATGGCTCGGTGTAAAGGAGTCGTTGGCTTAATTAATAAAAACATACTTTAGGGTAATTACTCGGGAGCTGAAGCATAGTATGGATGAAGTAAGGCGGTAGCTCTTTCGATAGGATGTTAAACTCTTAACCTTGGGACCCGGGTTTGAATCTTGGCGAATGAGCATACATAATAAGTATTTTGGATGGTGAAGGAAAACATAATTAAATTAAACGAATACTGTATTTTTGCAATGTAGGCATTGACCTCTCATAAACAACTAGACTCACAATCTCGCTCAAAAAGTGTCCGCGATGCATTTTGTCACCGCTATGGCGTGTCAAGTTCGAATGACGATTGCGTAAAACTGACATTGCATCTTATGTTAACGATATAACGTCTTAATTTGCTTGAAGCATTTTTGCTATTATGCACGTCGCACGTTCGGAAGTTTTCTGACGAACTAAGAGACTGTGTGTCTAGTTGTTAATGAGAGGTTAATGAATGTAGGTACCTACATACATACACTTATTGCACGCTAGAAATAAATACATTTATCGCACGTATCACACTGTTTGGTAAACAAATATTAACAGAATAGCTTTTGCCCGCGTCTATTTAATCTTTGCCCCGTTAGCACCTAGGGCTTTATTTTATGAACACCCATATATAGCCAGTCTGTTGACCAGGGTCACTACGGTAATAATAAAAAAACCACATCCAAATCGGTTGAATAGTTCTAGAGTTAAAACGGAACATATGTACAGACAGACAAAAATTATAAAAATTGTTGTTTCGGCCTCAGTGTAGTACCAATCAAATTTCGCGAAAATGTTCAATGTACACACACGATTTTCTTACTACTATTATTGTAGATACTAACTTGATTCTTACGAGAAAGTCTCGACGTTTCGTTCAAACTTTATCAGGCCCCGCGGGTTGCTCTGGCGCGTGCAACTTTCTGGTCAAGACTCATAGCTGTAATATTTATTTCGTAATGGTGGTCACTCAGCCCACTTTTAGTGATGAAAATGCTTTGTGGTGAATCAGATACCCTAGAAAGCGTATTTGTGCCTGGCGATGATCGTTGGTGAAAAGAGGCTGTTCAGGTGTTAAGAGGATAGGTTCCGAAAAACCATAATTTATTCTTCCTTGTTTGAAGAATCTAGCAATACTAGATATTTGAAAAAACTTTGGACTTCTGTCAAGAATATAATGTACACTCTTATCAAAACAGAATCTTCAGAAGTCATTCCAACATTGAGCCATAAAAAATCAAAGATGACTCCAAAAAAAGGTTTCATGTCGAGTTTTAACATTATTTGAGCAAAATCATATTATATTATTTATTAATTAAAATCTGTATAAACTTTATTATACTGTTATCCGAACAGATATTTGATACAAACTTTAGTTTTTTTTTAATAATAAAATTCGTGATAAAAGTCGTCATTTTGATAATTTTCCAGAATTCGTCCCTCTCGCACTGCAGGTTTTTCGGCATGGAGTAACAGCGATCAATGCAATCGGAACATATTCTCTTAACGGTTTTATGTTATGATAGTATACACTCAGAACCTCTGACAACCATTTGGATATATATATCGTGACAATATCGTTTAAGTGAATCTTTAACAACATTGCCTTATTTTTTTAGTTTTAATTTTCATAACCATAATTTTTACTCGATACCTGGTTATTTAGTAGGCTATTGAATTTTAATACATTCATAAACACAAATACCTTTTTGTTTTGCTTTTTTCCTTTCGCAATTTTTCTCTGATAAATATAAATAAATATGTTTTTTAAATTGTTTGTCTTTTATTATAGTATAATTTCACGATATTAGGTGCAATTTTGTAAGACAATCGCATTCATTTGACAGCCAAAATTGTATGACTTTAATTGATAAACCTTGGCCTACTAGCCATTTTACAGTTATTATATTTTACAATATATGGAATTTGCTGTCAAATGGTGTTTAAAATTGTGTTAAAGTGGCACCATGCAAGACCTTCTGATCGCAATATCGTATCACAAACAACCAAACACGCTCCCGCTCGTTTAGTGGAATATGTTTTCGAACAAGCAAGACGGCGATTCTCGCAAAAAAATTCACACGCTTCGCTTTTCGTACGCCTCTGTTTATCGCATCATAAATGGCGTGTGATGATAATTCTACTAACTATAACTCCTTAAAAGATACGTAAAGCATGTTATGAATACAGACAACGGGCTTATATTTTAAAAGTTGGTACGTTTCTATAAAAAGAGCTTGTAAAAATCACCCGCTTTCGGCCTTCGCATGATCGAGATAATTGCCGTCCTGTTCGGGGCCTCATCGCCCTGTAATCCTCGCACATCCAAACGGTTTCATTGGACAACTGTATGAGTTTTTAAACTGTGATATTGTTTTAGTGATGACAAGAATTCAGAAAATTAGTAAATCCTAGAATCCGAAGCTTCTTCACAAAACTCCATAACTAAACCTCAAAGTTAAATGAGTAATAAATTTTAACAAAAAATTACCACATCTTCCTAAACATTCTCTCTGTAAGAATAAAAATAAATTTAAATATTATAATAACTTTCAAAATGATAATTTACCAAAATCACAACCTTTTACCCCTCAGAGCTGTTTTAATTTAAACACAGAGTCATTGCTATAATTAACACAGACTTTCTGTTTATAATTATAGGGTGGACTGTTTTAAACGACTTTTCTTGTGTACTTTACACTTGAAATTTGAATCGACAAGGGTTCTTGAAGACTTCAGACAGTCTAGAAGACTCTTTCTTATTGTAAACAGTAGCAAATAAGATAACTTTACTTTATTACATTATACCTTACATATCTAACCTATACCCATAAATTAAATTTTTTGCCCTTGCATATTGATGTTTGTTTAGTTATTGATTTTCAATTACAATATGAAGATCAATTATTAAAATAAACCAAATGCGCGCCTTGTCAAATCAAGACGGGTCCAAAACTGAATATGTACATTAAAATAATGAACACAAACGCACATACCTATTTTAATTTTACATAATATAAAGGGCTCCGAAAAAGAAAAATTTAAGCACTGAAAATAAAAATTACAGCCCCCTGATTTTGTATCGAAAAATTAGTTGCCAACCGAGTGCCTATCGTCGAAAACATACATATACTATTGAATTCCGCTTATCTAAGGATACGTATGGCGCTGAGACGTGGTCTCTTACAAAGGGCCTGATCCACCGATTTAAGGTCGCTCAGCGAGCTATGGAGCGGGCTATGCTTGGGGTATCTCTGATGGATAGAATCCGAAACGAGGAGATCCGTCGGAGATCTAAAGTAACCGACATAGCCTGCAGAATCAGTAAGTTGAAATGGCAGTGGGCAGGCCATATTTATCGCCGACATGATGGCCGTTGGGGCCGAAAGGCTCTAGAATGGAGACCACGTACAGCAAAGCGTAGTGAAGGCCGACCTCGTGCCCGCTGGACCGACGACCTGAAGGACGTTGCGGGGGGCGGCTGGATGAGGAGGACGGAGGACCGACATGAGTTGCGAAATTTTTTTTCCAGCGGTGGACGAACACGGGCTGATGGGTGGATGGAAGAATACGTTTCCACTTGAAATGACTTTTCAATTCGTAAATAGTTCAGTTAATTTTTATCTGTTTTTGGTGAATGGCAACCACAGTTGGCAACGGATTCAAAGATACGTAATAGTCCCTCTATACTGACATTCAAGTTTCAATCGTCTAGTTGTTTTTAAAATTAGTCGATATAATAACAATTGTTTACATCGTATATGGCTCTTAGTAATATCACGGAAAATATTCTAACATCTTAATCTGTAAAACCGGTCGGGAGTTCAATCTAAAAATAAAACTGTGAACAAAAGTATAAGTGAATGATACCTACCAAGTTTTACCAAGTGCCGACAATTATAAGTAAACATTTTACGATTATTCAACTAGTTTTTTGGAGAGTTGGTAATTGTTGAGTTTTGCTCGTTTTTGTGAATATTTTACGTAAATCTTCTTGACGAGATTTCGAGATGCAAAGAACATTTTTAATAACTATTTTACTTGAAATAAGTTCAGCCATTTTTTCTCTTTAATTTAATATAATTAAATTTATCTAAAAGCTTTTAGCAGGAAAAAGTACAATTTAAAATATTTTTAGGCGAAAAATTTTTTGTCTTGACGCACAAAACTACTAAAATTATTATAACGTTAAAATTGGAATCATGTTTTGCAGTCTAAATTCTGGTTTTGATAATTATATATATCATAGGATAAGAGAAAAAAATCGCTATTTGGATAAGATTCCGGGACTTACACTTAGTTCAAAACTGAGGCAGATAACATTTAAGATAACAATTGCAGAATTTCTGGGTTTTCATAAAAATAATGACAAAAATTGTATACGGCGACTACGTTCTGTGACTTCGTGACTTTTAAACCAAACCTACCGGCTCGTTTCTACACTGAAGCATGTCTAGGTTGAAAAAAAACTACTTTTATTTTATAGCAATAAAGCGTGTTTGGAATTTGTACAAAATATAAGGTTTATAGTCTAAAAACCTCATTCATCTTAGCCAAGTTCCTGGGATCTTAGCGAAATTACGTCATTTGTTATAATCCTGCGACATAAGTAGCAAAAAAGTCGTGTCTGTACATTGAATATTCTTGCGATCGTTCTGTGGATGTACAATCAGTGCTAATAACCCATCTCGCAAGAATATTCAATGATCTGTTTGTTCCATTTTAAAACTCGACACCATTCAACGGATTTGTATACGGTTATTATCTACCATCGTAGTGACTCTGGTCAACATCATCCATCCATCCATCAGCCTGTTTCGTCCACTGCTGTTATCATAGGCCTTTCCAGGATTTCGCCACTGTTGGCGGTCCTCCTGGAAGAAATGCCCATACTCACACACGCTGGGTAGACGGGTTGGTGAGCGCGGTGCTGAAACCCTTGCACCAGTGACGCCGCTGCCCGTCACCGGTCTATTTTATATAAGGCCCGGCAATTGGGGATGGATAAACCGCCATCCATCGGGCCCAGGCAATGGTGGGCCGCCTGGTTTTGCCTGAGAGCTGTTTTCTTACTCTCCCCCGAATAATTTCGGGAGGATTTACGAGTAAGATGGTGGTACCTCCACAGTCGAGCTCGGCATCAGCTCTACCACCTTTTAGAATCATCGTAGTGACTCTGGTCAACATATAGGCTATTAGTCATAAAATCAGCGCTAAGCCGAAAACAGGGCAGGGATTGAAAAAACTCGGGCGCAGCCGTGGACAAAGGCTAGTGCGTTAATAAATTATCACGAACTGAATCCCTGAGATCATGTCAATAGTGTTTCCGAGTCCAAACATGAAAAATTCAAGTGCACCCACGTTTCGTCGACGATTATTATGTCCCGCCATGATTAGTGGTAAGGCCTATTACTTAAGCCCCCTGTACTTCGGGCACAAATGTGGACCTACAACTTCACGTACAGTACTCCCAAACTTATAATGCGCATACGAATCTTCGCCACTGCTCGGCAAAGTTCGTATTCCCCTACACTTTCTATACAAGCAGTAAGGTCACGTGGTACGTCCGGTCGCTCGGCTATAGATTTCTATGCACATTATAACTTTGGGAGCACTGTTACAGTATACCTTTCGAAGCACGCAGCCTGAACACAAATTATGTACCCCTAGAGGTTCGAACTACTACATCACAGCGCTGGCTTTGATGCAATGTTTTGTAAATTTATTTTTACTTTTATACATATAATCACGGCTGTCTCTCCAAGGGGTAGGCAGAGACCATCTGCGACGATCTTTAGATACCTCCTTCGCCTTTTCCACATCCATCAATCTAGTCATACAAGTTCTTCAATTACCCAATAATGATCCACGCCACCAAAGGTTAACTGGAAGATAATGCTAAATAGCATTAAGTTCGCCTCATGTACAATATTTTTAGTGCAATAAAGAATTTTTTATTTATTATTATTCTTCTATTCAGATAGCTTTTGGCAATACCCTTCTTCAGTATCTAAGATAAGATAAGATATAATTTATTCGCCGCCAACAAACATGCACTTAAAAATAAAAACAAAATATAAAAAGAAAGTAAATTGAAAGATAACACACACAGCTTAAATAAAACAACTTCTAAAAATGGTTTTTAGTTTAAGCAGCCAAAAGGTCCGACTCAGCATAAGCATTGCGATTACAACCGCAACGCGCTGTTTTTCAGTCAGGCCTATATGATCATCGCACAGACCAAATATAAAAAATTGATGCAATATATTGCTGAATGTTTCTTTATATTATAGTTTAAAGGCGGGAATAGATTATCGCCAATTCGGTCGGCATAAGTCCTCCTAGGGTGGCCCGGTCTAGCTTTATCTTCCACTTAAGCACCATAATTTGTTTCGTCACTCTAGTTTAATGCAATCCCTCTATGTGTCCAAATAATGCAAGCCAAATGAAGAAATAAAAACAAGATTCCAAAATCAAAGTAAATTGATCTAGAGTACTTTTTAAACCCATTCACTTACTGGCGCCGTTTTGGTTACGAACCTTTCAGCCTCAATATAAAATTCAAAGGTCTGCTCTGAAAATATGGCTCAATTGGTTCTACGATCCAAGCGGGATTTCCACTTTAATATTCAGCCAGTGAAAAATAACCCCGTCATAAAAACCTGGACCGTATGAGTTTTCAGGATTCACGTATTTGAATATTGATGTTTATGGAAAAAGATGTATATTTTACCACACCCACGATGATAAAGGGACGCAGCTTCCCATGTATTTTCCCGTAAATCCTTTATGTAACAGTTACGCAGCGAGATTGAAGCGGGAATATCTTTTGCTGCATTTTCTAGTAGCTATTTTAATAATAATTATTATAATAAAATTCTTTATTGCACAAAATTTTGTACATAGGCGAGCTTAATACTATTTAGTATTTTCTACCAGCTAACCCTATTTTACTACAAGTACCTACCTATATATGGACACAAAAGTGGTGGTAAATATATTCAATCAAATTGAGTAATTAATAAAAAAATATGTTACAAAAATCAACATTTAATTTCTTTAAAAAAGTGTTGTCTTTTTATCCTACAGCCCAAGAGAGGGTTATTCATTACTTCGTTTTATTAACGTTATCCCTATATTTATTCATCTTGCTTAAAATTAATATCAGCGATGAAAGTAATATATAATAATTACAAGCAAATGGGAGTAATTAAATAAATAAACATAATTTCATTACTAATTATCTCTGCAAAAAGGAAATCTTATAAATTATTATGGATTTACACAATCTGGATGGATTGTATATAGCCTGTTTTGTCCACTGCTGGACATAGGCCTTTCTAGGATTTCGCCACTCTTGGTGGTCCTCCTGGAAGAAATTCCCATACTCATACACGCTGGGCAGGCGGGTTGGTGAGCGCGGTGCCGAAACCCTTGCACCAGTGACGCCGCTGCCCGTCACCAGTCTGTTTTATATAAGACCTGGCAATTGGGGATGAATGAGAGCTGTTCTCTTACTCTCTCCCGAATAACTTCGGGAGGATTTGCGAGTAAGGTGGTGGTACCACCACAGTCGAGCCTGGCATCGGCTCTACCAGCTATTTACACAATAATAGTCGTTAATGATGCGCCTCGGTCATGCTGATAATAGGTCAAAATTTTCTAACAGATTCATGATTTCATTTCCTGTACGTCAATAGCTATTTTCATTAATTGTTTTTTGTTTGAATGTTGATTTCAAGGTTCTATATATCTCCGTATTAAATTTTGTTTTTATTTATATTATTAAGTCTTCAAAGACAGTTCGCCTAAGTGTCGTTCGTTTTCATGATAAGATTCGTAATAACTTTTAATAGGCGGCACTATTTAAAAATTAAATTATTATTTCTGTTAGCTTAATGTTGTCTCATTCATAGAAAATTTGTTTTATAAAATTTAGATTTGTCATTCCTAAAATAAATGGAAAAATGTTTGTACCGGAAACTATGTTTTCTTCAATTTCTCCATACAAAGCAGCAATTTCAAAGGTAAAGACGATTTTATACGATGAAACAACAAAAACATTATGATGAATGAAAAAATGACGCTGTTTTTCATAATTTTTCACTGGAGTTTGGTAAACAGACCACCTCACCTGATAGTCCGGAGAGAGAGAGATATTGTGGCTGAAACCGCGTATATTTCAGCCTGAAAAATCGTTGTCGATTTATTCAAGCAAAATGTTCTAGATAAAAATTGACCGTCCTTACAGTTTCACGTTATGCCATTTTTCATGGAATAGCTAACGAAGCAAACCGAACTACCTAGCTGGTATGAAAATGATAAAATGATGTGGTTTTTCCTTGTATTGCAAAAGGCAGCTATGTTTTCTCGAGGTTTTTGCTTATTGTACTAACTGGAAGTTTTCTTTGCTTTATTGTATATTTTCTTAATACAATTTGCTTGATAAATCTGGTTTTCTGCACATATGCAGGGGGTACAAAATCTATCTTATATTTTGGTTTTTTGCCGCTTTTTGTTTGATGGTATAGTGCTTATAATATTTCAGATAAACATTTAAGCATACCTTTTTATCTCCATGTGTAAACTTTTGAAAACTACTATTAATATTCATAATTTTTACTAAATATACAGATGAAGTTGAAGGTTGCTGCTTAATAAATAACAGAGGTAGTCAAAAGAAACAAAAAGCTTTCAAAGAAAGAATATACTCGTCAAAGTTATATCACAAATGACTTACTATATTTTTCATTACTGTACTCCTTCCTCAGACTCAAGATTCCATTAAGAGCATTTGTCAAGGTGTTTTCACTGAATGCTTGACGCTTGAAGTTAATTTAAAAAGAAATGAAAGAAAAACACCATTAATTTAGTTTGTGCCTCATAAATTATTATCTTGCAAGGTAAAAAGGAAGCCAAAAGATTTTGATTGCGAAATAAACACACAGACTAACTGACACAATTGAAAAAGATGCGTATATTTAAAATGTTACACGGGAAAAACCTCAATGTCACTTTCTACAGCTGTCAAATACAAACTACACTCGTAAATATATAGAATTGCAAACAAGGGTCCTATAAAATATAACAGGAGTTCAGCTTCTGGACTGATTTGGACTTTTTGTAGTCTGCAAACAAAGTCTATTTTACCTTAATGGAAGGTTGGAAGAAATGCGCCAGGTATACTATACTTTATGATTTTTTATTTGAACCAACAATACTCAGCTGAGCCTAGAAGGACTTGAAATAAGAATAAATCAACAAATCATAACGGATTATTTTGTTCTTTATCCGAGCTTCTAACCATTTCTGAAATCGATGACACATATCAGCCATCAGCCACATAACACTTAGCCATCCCTTTCAAAACGGTTTAAAAACCCGCACCTGTCCAGACAGGTGATGGACGAAAATTTGAGTGCCTCATGAAACGGGCCGTGTGTCCCAATTTAGAACCTCTCTCTGTGACCACGTAGAACCGTGTCGGGTTTCAGTGTAGAGAAGGTGAAGTGGCCTGACTTTGTGCTGGCATAATTAAGTTACAGCGAGTGCCAACCTGCCTTCACAGGCATGGTGATTAGGGCAAACGTTCTCTAGTATAAAACACAATGGGTTTAAGTGTTGTGATGTCGGAAAGGCGAGTATATAGAAGTAGACTAATTATAAGTAGTTGGGTTAGTGATGAATTGGTGATATATTAGTACATATTGGCGAGAATTTTGTGTTTCTGAATAATGTCTTATCTTTTAACGAAAGTTTTCTTGCTTCAATCATTTTATGTATCTGTTCAGTGTCTACTTGCAGCGCATTTCAGTATTATTTTGCTATTTGGATTAAAATACAGAAGGAAGCATAAAAATTTGCAGTTGAAATATTTCAAAAGAATTGTATATGAAAGAAAATTAAACTGTGATCAATTAAGATTTACTATATAATGTATAATGGTTTTGATTTTCACGTAATTAGAATAATACATATAAAAAACAAGAAAAAAAAACTTAATCCCCACACTCAACAAACTCTACCTTTCTGCCTACAGCTGACGCGGTCAACTGGAGCACGGCAAATAGATCGAGTGGGGCAAATAGACCGGGTGGGGCAAATTGTACCGCCCTAAACCGTTGAATATTGCATGAGCGGCGGTCTTGATCACAAGCGTTCCTTGCCGGCGCCTAATGCGGTATCGCTCAATCTTATGTTTGATGTTAGGAGCATTGTAGCTGATTCTTACGTTTGGTATTTTCCTTCTACTGAGGGTTCCTTCAAAAAAACGGAAACCCTTGAAGCTTTGCTGTGTCTCTGTCAAAAACGTCTGTGATTTAGCTGTTTGCCACGTAGATGGAAAACTAATCACGAACTCTAGATATATTTTGAATTTTCGAATTTCGTTCAACTGGTGATTGACTTCGACCATGACAGTGGCGTGCATAGGACTTTTTGCTGGAAATGCAACGAGAAGGTTAAGTTTGACAATAAAAAAAAAAAGAAAAAATTTTAATGTCGCTTTGAAAAATCATTATTTGTATGACGCCAGGGTAGGCAGTGCCTACCCTATAGTACATGATTTCATTAAATTTTATTGTTTTTAATTCGGTTTTAATTTTACTTCATGTTGTTTTTATCGTCAAACTTGACTTTCTCGTTGCATTTCCGGCAAAAAGTCCTATGCACACCACTGGACCGTGGCTATACATGCTGATGACCTTGAAAGTCGAAATTATTGGCTGATTTTAATAAGACTTTAAGTAGTCATAAAGTAAAAAAAATTGAAATAATTATGTTATACTATAGAATATCTGAATTGATATAATATGCCTTGATTGGAATTTACAATTTTCATAAAAATCTTTAACTAAATAAATACCAAACCTGTCTTATTTAAAACAAATATCCTGCTTAATTAATTAAGTATGCAAAGAAACAAAATAAAACTGTAAGCGACGGAGAGATCAATGGGGACGAGTCGTGCGAGTGAGTGAGACGCACGTACCCGGGGTCAACAACACTAGTAGTAGTCGCCCTAAATAGTTACCACCGCCATAAGGAAATGATGCCGCCAAGTGACTCTAAGTGTCCCGCAATGGAGTCATATGAAACTGTACTGAGTCGTTATAGACAGTTGCGTAGAATGAGTTATTCATCCGTTACCGATTCCTACATATTTTGCGACTAACTGATTAAGGCTGCGCCGAGCGTACGACGATTAGACACCTCGCTCTGTACTCTCGTGGTCGCTTTTATCGTGGTAAATGCTGCCCGGCCATACTAAAATGTATGTAACACAATAAATCGTATTTAAATTGCCAGGCAATAGGAATTTCTAAAATGTAAAACGGACAAATCGTAGTTTATACTTTGATGATTGTTTGAAATTAAGTTTGAGATGAAATTCCACAGTTAAGTTGTTAAAATGACATAAATGCTTTTGTTACATTTTGGGCTTAGTTTAAATAGTTTTGTTTTAGGAAATATAAATTATTTTTAATTTTTGCTTCGGGTAAAGTGTATATACAATTTCTGTGATACTAAATATGTTTTTTCTTATTTTTATTAATGAACTATTAGTCATTAAATCAACTTAACCATGACTGCCGATTTAGCTTATTTTGGTCGGCACACCCTTAACGCCGCGCTTGTTTTCATTATCCCACTTTCAGGGCAAACCTCAGAACAGGTTAACAGGTTCACCTTAGATTGTATGGGACATTCGTTATTTTTGAAAATAGATACATAAACTTTTGGGTTTAGGGAAATGATGTGTTTCAAAGCTCTTTAAAAATCAAACCTTAAGGAGGTGAAATAGAGGATGAAAGTTTATATCGGAATTCTGTAAATCTTAGGTTAAAATCGGGGTTGGAATTTAAAAACCTTAGAAGATGAAAGCGCTTATATGTTATTTGGGAAGAAGCAGCTGTTTGTGATGTTTGATATTAACTATTACGGGAAATTAGCAGGGAACTAATATTTTGTCAGTTGCCCGATGTTTTTTTTAATCTTTGGAAAAAAATATTTATATACTCGTACGAAGTCGTAAGCAATAGCTAATCACATAATGGATAATTGTTAGTTAATGTTGGGTGCTTACATTATTGGAAACCTAGCATAGTGTTGTCCATGAGGACCATTTTACAGGGTTTAATTTGATTGCATTTTAAGTTTGTAATGAACGAATTTATGGTAGGTGGTAGAGCTGATGCCGGGCTCGACTGTGGAGGTACCACCATCTTACTCGCAAATCCTCCTGAAGCAAAACCAGGCGGCCCACCATTGCCTGGGACCGATGGATGGCGGTATATCGATCCCCAATTGCCGAGCCTTATGTAAAACAGACTAGTGACGGGCAGCGGCGTCACTAGTGCAAGGGTTTCGGCACCGCGCTCACCAACCCGCCTGCCCAGCGTGTGTGAGTATGGACATTTCTTCTAGGAGGACCGCCAAGAGTGGCTAAATCCTGGAAAGGCCTATGTCCAGCAGTGGATGAAACAGGCTGATGGATGGATGGATGGATGGGAATAAACGAATTTAAATGAAAGAATTTATTGTATTAATAAATTAAAGAATAAAGAGTATTCCGAAGCGATGGATTTCGCTTTAAGACATAACCTTAGTTGATGAAAACTGTTAATTTCTTAACTGTCCGAAGCTACACATATTGCAGCGATGACAGCGCCATTTTTGTTATCTAAGAACAAGGAGTGAAAACACATAACGTCCTCTTGAGGCTTCAGTATGTGCCTTACAAGCTGGTTAGATCAAATATTCACAAAAAATTCGGTGGACAAGTATGGTGGAAAAATTCAACGGTCTAGGATAAGCTCGGTGGCACCGTCAGTAGCGCGCTTGCTCTGATAACAATAGGTCCCAGGTTCGAATCATGGTACAAGAATTTTTTTCAAATTCTTGTCTTTAAATGTGTTTCTTTTTGATCTTTTCAAGTTTTTAATGCACTTTAAAATAATGATATGTAGAGTATTCCAAAGCGATGGTTGTCGCTATAAAAACATTATCTTATCTCTAACATCCTCTCAAATACCTTCCTACTCTCGAATATTGTCCTGAGTCCTGACGCAATTTTCATGTCGTTTTTACAATTTTTATTCATGAAAGTTAATTCACTAAAACCCACACGCCCTTTAAATTTTAAAAACGCGAATACCATTAAAAGTAGGTGGTGAACTAATTAATTTATTGCTGAGTTTGGTGGCCAGTGCTCGGCGCTTCTGCCCACAGACCGGGCTATAAATAATGCACCGAGACATGCCCTCCCCTCCCCCGTAGTGGACTTCCTACCCCTCTCGTTGGTATTCCCCCACTCGAATGCAGCTGCGGCTACGAGAAATGTGGCTGAAATGGAAGTGTTTTTGCGTTTAATAGTTAACATGGATTTTTTGAGATCCTAGCAGTAATTGTTCTGTCATTCGCTGTTATTGCAATATTACTATATCATTTAAGGGATAATGGCAGTTGGCAACCCGCAATTCTCTCGTTTTAACAGCATTTTAAAATGTAAAAAATGTATGTTAAAAATAGACAGATTTTTGATGTCCGGGGGATAAAGTAAGTTTTTCGAAAAAATTAATCAAGTAAAACTGTTTTGAACGTACAAATGACTCCATCTTAAAATTGTCGATGGCTGTGGCCTGTGATTGGCCTGAGGTTTTCCTGTATGACATGAAGATTGACCAATGTGCTACCAAATATGTTCTTTCCGATTTATACCATTAACGTTAACTTACTATACTAGTGTATATGCAGTTAAGCTGTAATACTTTATACAAGCTGAATAGCTTACTTTTAGGCATGTTTTGATACAACTTTTATTTGGGCAGAATTCTTTAATTCTAACTTATAATGGAATCATGGAAATAACACCAGGTCAAATTCAGTACTAGATCTGCCATTCTCCTTTAGATTAACATTATGCTTTATTTAAGAGCCTCGCTTGGTGATTTACTATTCATTGTCGTAACTGGATTCGTACCTAGCTATGGCCGGCCCCTGGCTCCAACTTATGAATCCATCAACAAATATCTGTCTTCGATAATGTGATCGTAAAAAGATGCATAGAGATAGCCCTCTATATCGTAAAACAAAAACAAGACAAATAATGCCTTAAGGTGGTAACAGAGGATCTCGGTGCAAAATGCACGTCATAATAATTGTTTTCCTTACTTTTGAATAAAAGAATGCAATAAATACGTGTTATACCAATTCGCGCAAACTGTTTGTTAATGGTTAGGTGATCACATGAAAATTATACAAAATGTAACACATTAAAGTTCATAAATTTTTTGTG
The DNA here is from genome assembly GCA_910592155.1 of Ypsolopha scabrella. Lineage (NCBI taxonomy): Eukaryota > Metazoa > Arthropoda > Insecta > Lepidoptera > Ypsolophidae > Ypsolopha > Ypsolopha scabrella. Next base: position 5,578,231 of record OU342968.1, on the reverse strand, counting down.
AAGACTTTATTTAATAAACTACTTTCGCACATTGCTTCAAAACGCATTTATTGCATACTTTTTATTTAAAAGTAAGGAAAACAATATTGTGATGTGAATTTTGTACCGAGGTAAAAAGTTACCCCCTTAAACTGGATAAAGCCTCTTTTTTAATCGACTACAAAAAAGGAGGAGTTTCTCAATTCAATTGTGTTTTTTTAGGGTTCCGTACCTCAAAAGAAAATAAACGGAGCTTTTATAGGATCATTTTGTTGTCGGTCTGTCTGTTCATCCGTCCGTCTGTCTGTCAAGACCCTTTATCTCGGGAACGCGTGAAGGTATCGAGTTAATTTAAAACCATATAACTCAGGTCTTATAGTCCCTGGAAGCTGTGAAAAATCAAACTTCTAAGTTAGGTAACGTAAAAAAAGAAACGGCCGTTAAAACAAAAAACGTATATTTCGACACTTTCAAGGGAATCAAAATTCTGTTGACCTATAACTATGAAATTTGGCAAGTAAGTAATACCTTCAAACTACTTCTTCAAGGTTGTATTCTTCAATGCTGAAGGTCGTGTCTGGATGCGACGTTCGTTGTCATAGCCTCAGTTGTTTTTTTCCATTCATATCTGTTCCCAGCATGTCTTAGGGCATCTGATATTGTTAAGCCTGTAAATTCCTCAACTTGATCTACCTAGCGGGTAAGTGATCTGCCTCTAGGTCTCTTTTCTTCAACTTTGCTGACCAGAAGAAGTATCTCCAGATTATCTGGGTCTCTGCGTGCTACGTGGCCAAAGTATTGAAGGATTCTTTGGGTAGCAGATTGTTGAGAGCCTTAATTTCACCGTTATCTGTCTTATACTACAATACAAGTATAGGGGAAAAAATTAAAACTTTACATTAGTAATTATATAATTAAAAATATAGTCTTTAACGGAACCCTCGGTTGATCGGTAAATATAAATAAAAATACAAATAATGAAAACAATTAGCATAAATATACAAAATATTTTTTGAGAACCTTAAAATTTATGGAATTTAGAAGGTATTTATAAGGGAAATTTAAACTTCATCAACACTTATTTATTTTTCCATCTTTCAGTGATAGGGGTGCATTATTTTTTAAATGACCCATAACCGGTATGCACCGCCTTTGCACCGCGCGGTGCGGCGGAGGGAGGAAAGGAACTACATTAGTTCACATGAGATCGATAGTGTCGGATCTTACAATATTGGTTTACAATATTTTTAAGGGTATAAACTTTTTATTTTTTTAAGGAAATATTATACTACTATAAGGTAAGTGAAATAAGTAACTAGGTACGTTGTATTAAAATTAATTTTTTATTTGCATATTTTAGGTTTTATTAAAAAACCAAACTTATAATTCAAATCAGCATTATTAATGAAACAAAAAATAATTAAATAAAAACACATTTTTAATATAACGTACTTGGTAACTTTAATAATGTGAAATTATGCTCCTCTTTCTTTTCCTCCCCCCGAATCGCCGCGTGGCGCAAAAGCGGTGCATAGCGATTAGGGCCAGGCTGCTCGGTGGCTTACCGCCCGTGTCTCGCCCCGCATACCCCGCACGATTGCTCTGCCTGAGCGCTTTCTTTGGACAACTGAATGAATTTTTAAACTGTGATGTAACTATAAGTACACTCTGTGGCCGTATGATCATTTAAATTTTTAACAATTTATTGGTCCTAGAACCTTTCATTTGATTTCCTTATTTCCAGCTAATTTAGACGATCTGTGCATTTGATATACGGGACCACTGACGTCTAAGCTAAGCGGTAGAAATGATTTGCCGTCTTTGCCTAATGCGCCTAAAAAGATCCTCAAAAAGGTAATGCATGCACACTTTCCCTCAGTAGTACATACACAGTAGACAGACGCCCTCAGTATTATAATGTAATCAATGACTCCGTTGTCCGTTGGAAATTTCTTTTTCAGTCAACATCTACCACAGAGTACATTATTATAATTATCTATACTCGTACATTTGTTTTTGTTGATTAATTAAATATCAGAGTTGCTCTGAGACTTTAATGTTTTCTATTATTACAAAAGGTACTCGTATTTTTGGATGACACATATCTAAATGATGGACTTATAAAGACGTCGTGGTGCAAGTTACTGTTGAAATTGGAGAGAGTTCGCCGTTCAAATCATAAGGTAAGGACAAATTCAATTGATTATTTTATTGTTCTGTTTAACCCTAATTAAGAGTAGAAAATAATTAGGTGCACATTGGCCAAATAGGTAAATAAATAATATTGGTTTTATTTGTATTGTAGCTTTTGCTTGTAAATAGGTATGTTATTGAAGATATTTATGTGAATAAATTGAAACATTAAAAATTCATTGATTTAACATATTTTTCATTAGCTAATGACATAAAACAGTGCAATTAATTATATCTAAAAAGAATTTGCATGTTCATTGATGAATTTGTAGCTGAGTGTTTCGTCACACTTCTGCCTGAAATAGTTTTATTTTCCTGTGCCTATTTTATGTTTCTGTTTGAATCACGGTGTAGTGAAATAGTAAATAAATTAAAAGTTAATTTTGAAAGGGCACTCACTAGTCCTGTGATATTTAAAACAGACTTTCTATAGATTCTTTTGCTAATTGTACAATGCTTGTTGTTGTTATTTCAATGATTGTTGCACTACATTATTGCATTTAGAAATAACTTCACTTTAATTGTGATTTTCATAACAATAAATAAATAATAACTATGTACAGCTATTTTAAAACTTTTAATATTTTATTTTGATTACTGACGATTACCTTAATGAAGTTTTATTTTTATCCGTGTGTTTGTTTTTTGTGTAATATTTTTTTTATTATGCTTAAGCTACTGTTAATAGTTTATTTATATGCATGTAAATTATATGTGGTTTATTATATATTTTTTCATTGTTAGTATATTTCAGGTACTATTAATTTAATCATGTTTTTGTGGAAGTATTATTGTGTGCACATTATGAATACCTTACTTATATCCATTGACCTCTCGTTGTTTATGAGAGGTCAATGCTTATATCAATATCTCATCCACCCTTGGTCTGCTGGAAGAAATCTCGAAAATCGAAAATTTGTCGCTATTGAAAAGACGGACTAATGGAAAGTACGATCGACAAATTCGTAATTGAAGTCAGCGACGGCAAAGATATTGATTCAGACTCTGCTTTGTCGGTTGTCTTTGCATCTGATTTTATTACTGCATTTAAAAAAATATTTTCCTCTATTAGCAATAAACAAGTAAGTACTTATTATATTTATTTTATTTCATAATTTGCAAAATACCTTGAATTAAAATAAACTAAATTAACAGCTGTTGTCAAAATAGGTATTAATTATCAACATTACCATAATTGATTAGGTCACAGCCCTACCGCATTCCTCAGGATGGTCATGAACTCGCGCGCTATCTGTACGTAACTTTTCAAGTGTACCTATATTTTATGGATATGTTCTCTGTGTACATTAATAATAAATATATTTATTATGTAGAACCTAAATTATCTAAGCGCGTTCAATACAGAATAGCAAGAACTATAAGTTCATTATGCTGTATCAAGGATAGCTTTGAAAATTATTGGGTAAAATAAAATAAAAATTATGAATGATAGTCAATTGTACATACAGTTTTATTTAAGCTTTAGTTTACAACTGTCTCTACAACAACATACAGTTTCCTTGAAACAAATAAACATATCTTACATTTTTCAGTTACACTTTAAAATTTCCGTACAATATTTACATAGTTTTTAAACATAAATACCACTTATTAAATAATATTTTACGGAATACAGCTTAGAAAACAATTTTATTTAAGTAAATACATTTAATAACCTTTAGGATTATAATGTAGGTATACCAGTAATTTAAATATAACAATTATTTACTAATACTTCTTTGAATTGATCAAGAACAAAACATAGTTCAATCCACTTAGACAGGCTACAACAAAGTTCAAATAGTTTAAAACTTATACATTCCGTACAAATGCTAAACATTTATTAGAAAATATTAAATTAAGTAATTTGTTTTTGAATAATGTAGCTACAAAATTGTGCAAGTCATCTTTTACAATAGAAAATGTGATGTTATTAATTTACTTCGGATAAATTATCCCTCTGAAAATTGATGAGTCACAGAGGGTCTGATAAACAACCTCGTGCTTAAAACAATATTTTCCCCTAATGAGTGGAAAGGACCATGAGTAATTTTGCACCATCTTTTTGAAAAATTTATGAAATTTATGTCACATGAAAGATCTCGGGGTGTACTTTATTTTTGATAGCTATTCAAATCCAGTGCGAAAAAGGTGAACGATGTAATAGAATATGATAGAATTATGTGAAGGTTTTTTTAAAACATAATGGAACGCAATTTTCACACTAGATTTTAACTTAGCTGACATATAATTAAATAAAGTACATCCATCCATAGTTTTCATATGGCATTGACCTCATCACCGTTGAAGGTTTTTGCCCATGGTCTTTTCTTTGATTTTGTTGCAAGTCAGTCTTTTCCTCGTTAAATTAAAGAGGGATTTCAGCTTGAAGCCTAAACTAGGCTATGGTCCTCAAACTTGTCTACAAGTAATTCGGCTAACTGAGGACCGTCTGATACCATTGTAAATGAGGTTGAATATTTGTCATATTTGCTAGCCTTATCGAACGCTTTTTCACGGCTCCGGAAACTTGTATTTCTGGTAGAAACCTTCCTTAGTTTTTCCAGGAGGTTATTCCAGAAATTCAGATCATTCCAAATGACAGTCGTTCGGAGATCTCTCTGTTCCTTGAGGAATGCATAAATCGAATTTTCTGGGCCGATATCAACGAAAAGGTAAATTGTATTTTTCGTTTCCATCATTTCTCCTTTTATTTTCTTGATATTGACATCACGGTACACTGAAGTTAAATAATTTTGAGAAAAGACTACAATAGTCAACTCTGTTTCCTTAAAGGAATTCTTAATTATTTTCGCAATATTATTCTTGCCATTAGGGTTGCTTATAGCTCTCACTTGTATCTTAAGGTTTGTTTTCCTCGTTAAACCCGGAATTAGCTCTTGAAGTATGAATTCTTCATCGCTTGATGAGTAAGACAGGATCACTTCGCGATTATCTTTGACGGGGTGTTGCTGGTACCCTAGAATGCTCTTTGTGAAATTATAAATTCGCTTTCTATGAACCACTACGGCTATAATGGAGAGAATGTACAAAGTGATTATAAACGGAATAAGGAAGATGTAGCTGATGTCTGAATCGTAACAAAACGACTTTTGCATAAAGCTGCAGGAAAGGCGGTCAATTTCATTGATCTGAAAAGAAAAACACAAATTGTCATTTCCGTAAAAATCCATCCTTTAATAAAATGTATACACCTTCACGACATGAATCCCCAAGGGAGCGTCACAGGTGTTTCCAAGAAACACAGTCACAGTCCATAATCGTACACCCACGTTTCATCGACGACTATTTGATCCCTAACTCCGGTTGGGCACAAATATGGACCCATTAGCTTTTGCCCGCGGCGTCGTCGCCCGCGTTGAATTAGTTTTTGTGTACTCCTATAAAATTTGTTATTATTTTTCGGACTGTTACCTACAGCAGTAAACACAGCTGGTGAAGTGTTTCCCATTTTGTATGTGTCTTGTAAAGCTTTTCCATGGGAACTGATTTATGGAATAAAATGTAGTTTTTGTCCTATTCTAGATCTAGAAAATTATTTATGCAAAGTTTTAGCCCAATCCTGTTCAATAGGTACGGCGTGAAAGTGTGACACATCCATCACTTTTCTATAGAAACTTGAAACCTCATTTCCATCCCATGAGAACTGATTTCTGGGATAAAAAGTAGGTCTAGAACTACATTCATGCAAAATATCAGCTCAATCGGTTCAGTAGTTACGGCGTGAAAGTGTTACAAACATCCATCCATCCATACATCCAAACTTTCGCATTTATAATATCCATAGCTTAAAGTGCCTTCCAAAGCTCGCAGTCTCAACACAAATGGGGCACCTACGAGATATGAGCGCATAACCACCTAATTGTTCGTCCAGACGTTGGAACCACGGAGGTGGTTATGCAAAATAAATGTTGAATACACATTAGTTGCACACATGTAGTGTAATCTGAGGTCCCATTGAACTGAAATAGAGTACACGCACGTAGTAGTTCAAAAGAGTGTATGCACGTGTGGACATCATTTCAAGAAATGAACGAACATATCGGGAAGCCTGTCATAATTGGGGCATGGATAGCCAACCCGCTAAAAATATTCTTATTCTTATTCTTATTCTTATTCTTTATTGTACACAAAAAAGGAGATTACAAATATTTGATACAATAATTTGAGTACAGCGGCGAGCTTATCTCTCAAAGAGATTTTTTATAGCAAACCGAATGAGTATAAATATGTACATTTTCTACCGAGCAAGCAAAAAAATGTATAGTAAGATTATAATCTTCAATGAGTATTAATTACAATTAATAATAATTAATATTAAATTCAATTAAATCAATTAACCTATTTATAAGTAGTAGAAAAGTTTTCTCGCTTGTTATGCAAAAAATTACATCTAGCAATAAGAGGTCATTAAAGGTATATGTACAATAAAAAGATATAGGTAAATAAGTTAAAATACAAACCTTTGTATTTGCCTTTTGAAGTTGCTGCAAAAACGTGGAAGTTTGACAATTGCAAATCAGAGGGTTATCGTGAATCCATATTTTTTTCAGAGGTTTTTGATAAAATTCCTTAATTTTATTCGTCTCCGGAGTACTCGATGGCATTTTTGAGCTCTAAAAAGAAATAACGATGTAGAAAATACTTCAGTCATATAATTTCAGCGAAAGAAGGGCCATAATTTTCGTAAGTGGTGCTTTTTCATGTATTATCGAAATAAATTGTGCTCACTAAAAGCTAAATGTAGTATCTGAGGTTTTATGAGACTAAGTGACTTTACGTACCCATAACTGTGATATATTGTTGTAGCTGATATCTAAGTTGTCGTGCCCATTTTCCCACCAGTCGTCAAAACTTACTGTGAATTCATTATGGCTCAAATTCAAAAGTCTCAAATTATACGTGTAAGTGAACGGCGACATTCCCTTGTAGACCCATGAATTGTTAACAAGTTCTTTGTTCTTGAAATCCAAGCTATTATACGCCATATTTATCGACATTCTTTGTTTGTTGTTGCTGAACAAATATGACGTTATTGTCTTTAGATTATTGTTCTCCATGTCCAAGTAAATCAAACTCAACAATGAGGAAAATGTTGTTCTGAAACAGATGAAAACAATTATAATTCCGGAGGAGAAAGATCGTAAACAAAACGTTCAGAAATTAACAATTACCTTGAAATTTCTCGGAGCGAATTGTGACACAATTTCAACGACTCCAGCTTCACAAGAGAAGAAAACAGCTTCGGTTCCAACTTTGTAAGCTTATTGTGACTCAAATCTAATTCTAATAAATTGATTTGGTCGTTAAAAATAGCTTCTGGTAGAACTTGTATCTCATTGTATGCCAGAGATATATTGGTGATTCTAGGAGAGTCAGCAAATACGTCCTGTGGAATCTTTTCAAGCTCGCACCTTTGTATGTATACTTCCTTTAAGTTGGCCAATTTACTCAAAAATCCCTTCGGTAACTCTTGTAATTTGACATCATTATTAAAAATAATAACAGTATCGAGCCGTTCATTGTTTTTGAACAAGTTTGGCGGCAACGTTGAAAACTTATTTGAAAACAGAGTGAGTTTCTTCAACTTTCTAAGAGGATTAAATATTGATTGTGGAAGTTCATTAAGTCCGTTTGAACTGAGGTCTAATTCCTCGAGGACGTCGACTCCAGTGAATAAGTCTTTTGAGAATCTTGTAACATTGCTTTGCCAAAGAGACAACTTTCTTAAGAACGACAGATGTGAGAACAAGTTCGCAGAAATGTTGGTCATATGGTTGTGACTGATTTCTAATGTCTCCAGTCTTTCTAAGGGCTTAAAAAGTTTTTCTGACAAACTGATTCCATTCGATCTTATGTTCAACCACGTCAGATTGTGCATGTCTGTGAATAGGTTATCTGGTAAGTGCGTCACACTATTTACAGACAGCAGTAGTTTTGTTAAGTCTTGTAAACCTTCAAAATGCTTCCGATCCAAGATCCTTGATAAATTTTTCGCATTTTGGAATATGAGTGATATAGTTTTAGAAACTCCTATGTTGTTTAATACATCTTTAAATGATGATGATGGTAGCGGACAGTCTTTGAAAGTGACTGATTTAAATGAATTTACTCTATTGGCACTTAGTTTAGGTAGTTTATCGTAGTTGACGCTTTGTGCATTTTCGCATCTGATGATTAGGTATGTATCTGGTAAAAGACTAATTTTTACTAAACGCCCTGAAACAAAAATAAATAATTTTCATTAGCCTTATATTACAATAGCAAATTTTGTTTTTAACATTGACGGCAGTGATAAAAAGAAAAAGCTCTATCCAGACAAAATTAATTTTCATTGTGTTTGAACAAGTTATTCTTTTACTTCAATGCTTGAATTACACCAAATTGTTCCATTGTTTTACGAGTATTTAGCTTTTAAAAGTAGTTAAAAGTCGCAATGTTATTTCAACAGGCTCATGTTCATTCTAACAAACAGAAATCAATTAACAACGACAAAATTTTAAATTCCTTTAACCCGATCACCAAATCTCTTTTTCTCTATACACAAAAATGCAATTTTGCTCTGTGTGTGTTTTATTTATAATATTATATGACTTAAGAATCAATGGGAGGATTCAATTCAGTTTTCATTATTACGTAAACAGTTATTTTATAACTTTCAAAATTCGTTTCATAAATGTTAAGTTATCAAGGACAGAGATTTTGTCCAACAAAGCTGTATCTATAGTTGACAGAAACAGAAAATATTTATTTGTTATATTTTTGGTAAAATTGATAGATGTTAAAAATGGATGTACGGTGCGCAAAAAACTGCCGGTTATGGCGTACAAATACTCGTATTAAATAACCTAATTGACACGTTATCCCATTTAAAATTATATACAATATTATCTAATCCATGTCACGTTTACATAGGAATTAACATTAAATTATAAGTATATGTACGTTATGTTGACGCTATGCAGCAATCTCTAACCACAGCATTTAAGTCAAACGAGTTTCTAAAATCGTGACTATCGAGCTTAAAGCAATCGGCTGCTCTAAGCTGAATTCAAGCAACTACAACTTCGCAAATTTTACAGGAGAGCGAAATAACGTTTTTCAAGTTTATCTTTAATGTTCTCGTTATTTACTCAATATTTTGATTTGACTTTCAGCATAGTTTATCTATACGGATCATACGTTTAAATTATTTTTAGTTTTCTTAGGCTGCCACAGATTATGTTATTCAAAATGCATTCACCTTCAATGTTGCATTGCAACTCTACTGCCACCGTGCCCTCACAAGTACAGTCCTCACTTCTGGGGCAGGAATACCCGGCGGCTGCAATTATGTACAGAGTGAGTGTCGCCGCCGCGCACAGGATCTTACAACTCATAGCTGTCATTCCGTTTTGTGTATCGTTCTAACACTCTGTTGGTGAATTTTGTGTGTGCCTTAGAAGTTTAGTTGGAGGAGACATTGCGTAGTAACCTGTGGACAAGATAATAGAAGTGTTAAGAGAGAAGAAAAAATACCAAAATAGATGGTAAAAACGTAAAGGATTCCGTCAATCAAAACGTGTTCTGCTTCGTATGCTTTATTTGTTACTCTACAGAAAGATTAAAAACATTCTCAAAATGTGACATCCCAGATTACCCAAATCCTCTATAGTTTGACTCGTTGATTATAGTATACAGAGTATTATTATAGTCTCAGTTTAGTACTCCAACTATATATATAGATACAAATTTCAACTCAAATGGTGAACAGATAGACAGCCTTGGTACAACAGCTTTTTTCTTTTCATATAACGAAAATTCCTTAAGGACAAACTATTTTATATCTGCCAACAGATATCTAACAGCATACCATTTTCTTTGTAGCAGAACAAAAGAAGTAATAGAATCTACAATCAGTCGGAGAAATTGAAATGCATTGTTCGATAGAATGTGCCCAGCACCACGGAAGAGTGAGTCGGCTGCCATTTTGATTGTTAACGCAATAGCAGCCATTCAGCTTACAAGCCAGCGCTGGTAAAAAGTGCAATCGGTTCCGTTGGCAAAGTGGTCTGTTCCTAAATAACCGTTTTTCTAAAAAAACAAACGTTAATGACAGCAACCAAGAAATTTATAACCAGACTTGAGTGCTAACGTCTGTTGAAAACCGCACGCTAAAAGTTATCTCTATTCATCATGTTTTTTTGCCTTTCAAGGAATCACTATCTCTATTCTTTTTTTTTTGGTTTGGCCTTAATATAGTGCTCTGGTATGGTTATAAGTATAAGCTTCGTGACAGCAAGATAGTTATACGAAATACGTGTATATCCCCGACGAGCAGTCTGACGTGTTTCCGAATGAAAACCAGCACTAGAACAGTCAACACTCATACACCCTCTTTTTACCAACGATTTTTACGACCCAACATGACAAGAGGTGAGACTTATGCCCGTTTTCACTAACCATAGGAGACGCCTAAATCAGATGCCTGAGTTGCCTAGAGTAAAAACACGTTTCACTAACTCTTAAGTCATGACTAACGACGTTAGGAATCAACTAAAGTTACGAAACCGATTCGGGGGTGCGTAATGCTTACGCGCCCCAAAACTGACACATGCATGTGACAGTCGCGATTTTGAAATTAAGTTTATTGTAGTACTGTGAAACGTCAAAAAACCACAAACAGACAACTTGACAAACAAAACCAAAGACAAATATCAAAAACTTGGGTTAGGAATCACATAGTAAAAATAGTTTGGTGAAATAGAACTTTATTGTAAGCATGAACCTAAATTAGGAGTTACTTAGTTAGGCGTCGCCTTGTTCGTCGTTAGTGAAAACGGGCATTAGTGTCGTAATTCGTTCAAAAATGGCTTTTAAAGGCATGCAGGTTTTCCTTACAGTGTTTTCCTTCACGTTCAGCAAGTGGTGATTCAAAGATTCAAATGTATAAATTCAAAAAATCTCGTTGGTGCATTCTTAATTCTCATTTCAAACCCGGGTCTCAAGAAAATGAGACCCGCAGTGCCATTTTCCTCCCGACTGACCAATTTGTGGTAAGTTAATAAACTTGTTTAGTATTACGCAATGGCTTACGTTTTGAAATACTTTTTGAAACGTAGGGGTACTATAGTAGAAAATATGAATATGGATAGTACTTCAAAATTATATATCCAACTTTAAAATTATATATCAAAAATGGCGCATTATTTTTTGACTAACAAGATTTTTTTTAAGTTAACAACTTGATACAAGAAAAAGTAAACAAGTGGACATTACCTACTCGCAACTTGATGAGAAGCAAAGGGGAACTATCCATTAGTTAAAATCCACCCATTCATCCATCAGCCTGTTCCGTCCACTGCTGGACATAGGCCTTTCCAGGATATCGCCAGTCTTGGTGGTCCTCCTGGAAGAATTTCCCATACTCACACACGCTGGGCAGGCGGGTTGCTGAGCGCGGCACCGAAACCCTTGCACCAATGACGCCGCTGCCCGTCACCAGTCTGTTTTATATAAGGCCCGACAATTGGGGATGGATAAACTGCCATCCATTGGTCCCAGGCAACGGTGGGCCACCTGGTTTTACCTGAGAGCTGTTCTCTTACTCTCCCCCGAATAACTTCGGGAGGACTTGTGAGTAAGATGGTGGTACCTCCACAGTCAAGCCCGGCATCAGCTCTACCACCTAGTTAGTTAAAATAGAAGCACATTATTAACTTCGCACGCCGTGATTTATAACTTTCCTTTTACGTTCGGTATCAGTCTACTATTAAAATGTGAATTTTTAATGGTACGGTAGGGGAACAGCCCGCCCCGGTCGATAGTCAGTTATCTCGGTGCCCCGCACCGTAAGCGTTCTCGATTATTATCGTTCTCGCAACCATTTTAGCGATATTTATTCTGTGTTTCTGACATTCACTGAATTAAATCACCGACGTGCATGACAAACAACCCCATTAACTTTTGAAGTGGAATCAATAAATTACCATTTTATTATAATTTAATGAATTCATTATTTAAAAGCCACAGTAAATTGTGGTTTATTTGTCATTTAAATGAAACCGTAGTACAGTGGTTTTAGTAATCAGCCACGTTTGAGGGTCAATTAACGCTTTTAACTATTTACAGATTATCTCTATAGCGAGTCATAAAATACGGTAGGTACCGTGGTATAAACACGGCTTTTTGTGATCAGATAATGATAAGATTATAAAGTGCAAGACTTTATGAAAAAATAATGACACTATTATAATTATTATGTATTGAAATAAATATGTAACTACAATATTAATTATACACTTTCTTATTAGAAGCTAAAAGTTCAATTTTACCTGTAATTTTATTATTACCGAATAAAAAGTATGAGTATGAGATAAAACCCGATTCAATTGCCAATAAACCGGAACTTCGGCATACTAAGCAGGGTTGCCGTTATTTTGTATGGTCTGTTTAGCAGTATTTTATGTAAACATAACAATAAAAAAGATATAGTTATGACATAAATCCCCGAAAGGGTGTCAGAGGTGTTTCCCGTGTCTGTCTAGTCTAGTTTATATAGTCTTCGACTATCACTGGAACACCAATGATTTTTACGTTCCTACACGGGTTGAACCTATTCGCCATACTTCGGGCACAAATAATTTTTTGGTCATGTTTACTTTACAGTGTTTTTTTTTAACTGTCAGCAAGTGGTAAGCATGCAAATAATAGTTTCATAAATTCTGAAAAATTCTTTGGGCATGCTTGCCCAATCATGCGAGTTCCAAGATTGTTGGGTCAATTTTTATTTTACAATACGTTTTTTGTACATTTTGTGAATATTTATTGTATTGCAATTTAACTACATCAGTTGTTTCTGTTATAACGCAGTTTTGAATGAGGTTTTAAGCTTCCTACGAAAAGATGCTACGCCGTAGCAGATTGGAACATACATTTTGGTGCATAGCGTAGCCACATGCCCTCATTTTTCTCACACTTTTTTTACTATGCTGTATAAAATTGATTATTCTTAATGTATACATATTTTTTTTTAAATTTGATTAGGATGAATAGTGCAAAGATAAATATTTAAAGCCAAACAAAATGAAACAAGGCATTGCTTAGCCCTCTACTATAGGTATTTGACATAATTGAACCCTTAGATTTAAGATGATGTTTATACACTTTCATGTACCTAACACATTCTTTTTAACCTTCCTACTCATCATAGGGCGCAATTGTACTTTATTTTCTTTATTCTATTGTTTTAGTTAATAACAAAACAAGATGGATACAATAATAGTTTGAATAGGACTAAATTAACTAAGTCTTACGAGCTTGGGATGAAGTAGTTGAGCCCAGCTTAAGCCATGCTAGGTACGAGAATGCCCTATACTGATGTTTGGCCGGTAACGTAGCAACTAGTTAGGGTAGTAGGACAAAATGTTAGAAGTCGGACGAAGTTTAAGTACAAACAAACTTAACTACTGTAAAGTTCCTCATCTTGTATTTCAGTTCGTTGCTGACGCAAAAGCTTAGCGTCGCCAGGGTCAATATATCTTTCAACAAAACTAGCCGAACTTTGAAATATAAAAAAATTTAACCCGATTCTAGCAAGAAAAACAATCACTTTGTTTTACTTCGGTGTCTGTGTAAAGTTCGTTGCATCTGCGTCGGTTGCGCTAAAACTTTAGCAAGCTCGGTGTATTAACGTGCTGCGTTACTTTTACTAAACAACTTTTAGTGTCATAATTATGAATATAAATTTACTGTATGCTACACTTAAATATAAAGTACTTTCTTCCTTTTTTGAAAACGATACTGACTATACATATACATGAAGAAAGGGCCGGTTATACACAACGCTTTATACTACACCTGTGAGGAAAATAAAAAAAATGTCGTCTTATAGTGATAACGAAGATTTACACTGAGAAAACTAATATAAAATAAAGTGATTACAGCTAAAATTATGATGATTCACATAATGTAGGGAGCATACTGACATCACAACAAAATACGATGAAACAACTCTGATGCTGCTGCTAGCGTTATAATATGACGCACTGTCACCATGACTTTGTAGGAAGCAGATAGAATTATGCACTCCGTCACCGTTTTTATGGTGACAGTACGCATAGTAGTGCGACGGATCTCTTTTATGAGGAAGGCATGATGTAATACGAAAATGATAATCTTATTTTCTGTAACCAGTTTTGGTGATCTGTCATCATAATATTGCGTTATTTACCTTAAAAACTCGATAATTTCCTCAAAATTTTTAATTACAGCATAATGTTTTCCAATTATCACCAAATTTAAAAACAATTCACCGTATTTTAAACTTATGGAATGCTATTTTATAATGAAGCCAAAAAAACATTTTTCTCAGTGTAATGACGCCACCGGAATTCAAAGTATTTGTCTTTTGTTTTCTTCGTAGGTGTGGTATAAAACAAGAATAATATTATTGTTATATCTGTGACAATGTATCACTCGAGAGAAAGTGCGATTCCAAAATAACATCCCCGTTGGTAATCGGATCCTTTCTTTCCTCAGTGAATAATGTCATCATCGTATGGCCTTGGTATCCTGCTTTATCTTAGTATTTTCTATTCTATATATACAGCTACAATTCTAAATCCAGGTTTGATAGCCATACTTTTGCCTGAGGTGTTAACTTATGTAGCTGCTCCAGCCCACCAGAAAACCTTATACGCGGTATATGCGCGTGAGAACCTGCACTTTTACAAAAAACACAGCGAGGTCCACAGGTATCGCACGCGCAACGCGGACAACCTCGCTAACCCCAAACGTAGACTCGACAAGTCCTCAAAATCAACCCATATCATGGCTCCGTCAGTCTACAACAAACTCCCGGCTGAAGTGACAGCTGCATCTCCTTTTCAGATGTACAAATCCAGGCTGAAACATTGGCTTCTCGAGCGGACGTCCTACAGTGTAGACGAACTGCTGAAAGATAAGCATTAGTTTATATTGTTATTGTTATTAAAATAGCAATTATTTTTTACTTTGTGACATTAATATTTCAATTTGACATGTTATATTATTGTTTATTTATAATTCAAAATTTATGACATTTAAATGTATTTTATTTCTAAGAATATTATTATTAATTAATGCAATTTATTTTTGGTTTTAAACTACATTCATGTAATCACAATTTGTTTTTGACGTATAATAGTAATTACGAATAAAAATGTCTTATGTCTTATACAAAACAAATCCCTTTTTACTCAACGCAATCACCTATCGAACTGACGTATTTATCAGACTTTCGGTCTTAACCTCATTTAAACAGATCTCAGAAAAGATCAACTGATAATAAAAGTAATTTTCTAAGAAGTAAAAGTTTCCTTTCTTTACACATTTGAACACAAATTTATCAATAACATCAAACAGGAAGACACTAGCCGACCAAATTGGCAACATAAGTACTGAAGAATAACCAAGTCAATAGCTCCCGAAATAGGGCTTGTATGTGTCTCGATTGATAAGTATAGAACATTTTTAAGATCATTGTAGAGAGAAATCTGTGTTTTCTACCTACCCCTCTAAAAACAGGCTATTTAAGTTATCAAATAATTTCAGTTTTTAATAAAGGCGAAAGAAAGAAACACGAAACTGTCCTAATAAAAGCAACAAGCTTCAACACCTTCGAAGCATATCTGAAGCAGACAGACAGAGGGCGCCCCTCACTCTTGCCCCACCCCCCACAGCTCTGAATCCTTCGATTCAGTGACTCGATACGATAAGTGACAAGCTTCAGTACTTATGTATTATTCATAATGATTTTCAGTCTGAAGGTTTCGTTTTAATCTTTTTGTCATGCTTCTTCAACTTACTTTTAATAACTAGTTTCGCTTTGTGACATTTATTTTGTAATTTATTCACAAATTTTACAAAGCTCCTCCCGTGTTTATTAAATCCCTACCCGACAGGCAGAGAAAAATTTTAAAAACCGGCAAAGTGCGTGACGGGCCACGCGCAATGTAGGGTTCCGTAGTTGCCCGGTACATATAAGTTGGTCTACTAATACAGACCGCACCAAACTTCTGGTCCCATACATTATAGGGGGCCAAAAGTTTGGCGCGACCTGTACTCGTGAACCTGTAAAACCTACTTAGCTGTGATAGTTTTCCTTTTAAATTCATTATATATACTACTTCTGTGAATTTTTCACATTTCTATAAACAACCGTTTAGCTTGCAAGGGGGGGACGCTCCACTCTAACTAAAATTTTCACTCTAAAGCTTAATATTTCACCAAGGGATCCCTAAATCGAAAAATAGTTTTCATTCACCCACAATGTTTTTGAACGGCCTATCCAACAATTCTCTACACTATGGGAAAGGCGAGAAAAAAAATCATCCCCAGTTTACTTGTATCAGAGGTACACTTAAAAAATTTTGTTTTCAAGATTTTATTTTACCATTTTGTTGGCGTGATAAATATTTATATCCATGCCAAATTACAACTTTCTAGTACTAATAGTCTCTGCGCTAAGCCGCAGACAGACGGACAGACGGACATAGCGAAACTATAAGGGTTCCTTGTCAGACTACGGAACTCTAAAAATGGTATATAAGACTTCAGTACAATAACAATAAAAAGGTATACCAGTTACAGCAAATAAATCATCAAAAATCAGTCATTTTATTTCTATTTGCGTCATCTTTCAATTCGTCCTAAAGGTAATTATTCGGACATCCGAATGGAGGTGCACCCAAAAATAGAAATACAAAAAGTTCGACGCTCTAATCGATACGAGTCACAAATACGAGTAACAATCCTGTGACAGGTGGAATTAATGGCCCACTCTTTTCATAAAAGGCCTATTACAAAAAGCGGCCCTGGCAGGTGCCATAACCATAAACAATCGCCTTTGTGACGATGGCTTTCTTTTGGGGGTCCGTTGAGAAAATAAAACTCTTAGTGCGAGTATGGAATAAAAACTCTTGTATCTTCCACAAGATTTATTAACTTTTATTAAAATTTTCTACTCTGTGATCTAGTGGTTATAAATCTCGACAACAAATCTAGAAGTCGCGGGTTGAAATGCCGTAGGGACACATTTGTGTTCGGGTTGCTTGGTTTGGAAAGCACAAGCTGTGTAAACATATCTATGCCTAAATTATGGTGATAGGACTCACCACACATCACGCTGGGTCATATACGTGTTGGTGAATTTCATGTTTCATACTCGGTAACATCTCTGACAGCCTTTCGAGGATTCATGCCGTGACGATGTAAATATTGTATTGGACACTTTCCACGGCTAATTGACATTTCTCAAATCATTGCCTGACTTTTGTTTCCACACAACTCGAGAACAGATTAACCAAAATAATACCAGCTTTGCTTTAGACATCCATCCATCAGCCTGTTTCGTCCACTGCTGGACATAGGCCTTTCCACGATTTCGCCACTCTTGGCGGTCCTCCTGGAAGAAATGCCCATACTCACACACGCTGGCCAGGCGGGTTGGTGAGCGCGGTGCCGAAACCCCTGCACCAGTGACGCCACTGCCCGTCACCAGTCTGATTTATATAGGCCCGGCAATTGGGGATGGATATACCGCCATCCATCGGTCCCAGGCAATGGTGGGCCGCCTGGTTTTGCCTGAGAGCTGTTCTCTTACTCTCCCCCAAATAACTTCGGGAGGATTTCCGAGTAAGATGGTGGTACCCCCACAGTCGAGCCTGGCATCAGCTCTACCACCTAAAAAAGCTTTAGACATAAGTAGTAAATTTTCCGGTAACTATTTCATAACAGCTCAGGGCTTTGTTCAGTTTGATCAACCGCTCAGCAGGATAGCATATTCGAATTCAACGCGTGCAAAAGAGATGTCATGATCACCGAGCGTCGGTGGGCAATCAAACTGAACCCAGAACAGGAATAAGTAGTCTTTTCAAGGTTTTCCGAATGTTAAATAGTATTTTTTCCCTGAATACATTGTGAAAGGGTAAGACTAATAGATCAGAATTTTTATACTGTACACAAATTTACTCGTTTCACTAAAATTACTACTGTACACTCACGAAATTTCATATTAAATCCATCAAACATACAATTACTATGATAAACGAGTAAGTTAGATTCAAACAAAAATAAATCATTCCTTTAGCGATACTAATGGAAAAACAGTCACACAAAATAAAGTACTACGTAGTGCAATGCTACTGAAAAGTTATACTGAAAATTTCGCTGACAGTTTTGGGATGTCCCACGTTCAAAATGGAGGTTGTGGTTGGGACAGCCGACGGTTGACGGATGAGATTAATGACCGAACCTGTGACCGTTTGTGGCGTAGTGGTGGAATTATGGCGTACTAATTCCCGGGAACCAATCCTGGGCACGATCAATATCTGCCTCATACGTGTCTCGGAAAGAGCATAGTAATAATTTGTAAAGAGAGGTAGGCTTTATTTGTAAAAGAGAAATATAAAACTTCAGTACTCGTGTCTAAAGGTCAATCTAAAGGTTAAATAAGTAATTTGGCCAAGTGCAAGTCGGACTCGCGCACAAAGTGTTCCGTACCATCACACAAAATGGGTAAGGAGCCCAAAAACATGATAAATAACAACAATATAGATGACATAACAACATCAAGACATCAAAAAAGTCCGCTAAAATAAGAGCGCCTTCAAATAATTCGGCATTCTTTGAGTACGGAACCCTATTTTTTAGTGATTGTTCTTTTACTCTGAAATATGTATAATAACCTGACCAAATATGAAACTTGTGTGTATTATATACCGTCTTTATGATATATAGGTAGTTGAAACAAATAACTAGGAAAAAAATTAATTTTCCCTACCTTGGTTTTTTATATATCATTTTTTATTATTTGTTGTGTCAGAAGCCATAGTAATACATATTTTGTAAACATTTTAAGTGGTTAACTATTACGGTTGAAGTGACAAACATAGTACAGACAGACAACAGAGGCTTAGTAATAGTAATAGGGTCCCGTTTGGCACATTTCAGGTACGGAGCCCTGAAAAACATAGGTATCTCTCTCTCTGCTTTCCACACTTGTCTCAGAGCGTTTTGTCAGAGAGAGTTTTCAGGGCACAATAAAATACCCACTATACGATAAATTACCCTAATAAACTTGTATAACTTTGTTGTGGAATATATACGATATTTTTTTGCAATTTAACAATTTTCTGGAAGAAAAATGTGATAAACGCGCTGCCCAAACGTAGACGCCGTAAAACTTCCAGTTTTTGTCGCACAGTTAACCGTATGACATATTAAGAGACGGAAAAAAATACAGTGCGTCGTCGGTTGTTTATAAAAATACATAGGTATTTAAAGATATTTAATAGAAATGGACAAGCATCTTTAAAAAATCGCATGATATAACACGAAAAAACTTTTTCGTGCTCAATGTTTTGAGCGGCAACCATATTTATTTGTAACTTTACAAAAAAAAATTTAATAAAAAAGTAAAAATATAACATTTTTCAAACTTAATGGTGTCACAATTTATTTTATTTAATGAAAACTTCGTGATTTCGTGTAATTATTTAAAAGTGGTAGAGCTAATGCCGGGCTCGACTGTGGAGGTACCACCATCTTACTCGCAAATCCTCCCGAAGTTATTCAGGAGAGAGTAAGAAAACAGCTCTCAGGTAAACCAGGCGGCACACCATTGCCTGGGACCGATGGATGGCGGTATATCCATCCCCAATTGCCGGGCCTTATATAAAACAGACTGGTGATGGGCAGCGGCGTCACTAGTGCAAGGGTTTCGGCACCGCGCTCACCAACCCGCCTGCCCAGCGTGTGTGAGTATGGGCATTTCTTCCAGGAGGACCGCCAAGAGTGGCGAAATCCTGGAAAGGCCTATGTCCAGCAGTGGACGAAACAGGCTGATGGATGGATGGATGGATGGTGTAATTAAAAAAATGCCCCCATGAACCCTCAAAACAATACGCTCCTTTTTGGGGTCAGTCGTGTAAAAAAAAGGAAAAGTAGCATTTCTACAATATTATTTGTTTTAGCTCCATCGTTTAAATGTTGCTCAGATTGTAGTAAAATACTTACTTTAAAGTAAAACAAAAAATAATGAAAATGAGGTATCCGTACTCAGGTGGTGCCAAATTGTTTGTCAGGTGGTAATGTTTTAGCGCCTTGTTTTTTGTTGCCTTTATGTTGCTTTGGCGTCTATATTGTTGTTATTTACCATAATATTTTAGAGACCCGTATCCGTATTTTGTGTTAAGGCTTGGCCCATGGTGTACGATAGTCTTACTGAGTGATTTTGAACTTCAGATCATTAGTACGCTCGCTTTGCGCGCTGCCAGCACGCATAATCAGTGAATTTTCGATGTGTTTCTGGATTTTACGAAAAAGTATTTGGTTAAGGTGTTTTCTAGCTTTAAATTCGAAAATAAAATATGTTTTCTTGCTATAAATTTATAATTGCAGGCATAAAACTCAAGCCGCATTGATAAAAACGTATTTATCACTTAAAAGGGCATAATTTTGGGAAATAAAACACATCAGTTGAAATTTGTCCAATTAGGTAACTGTTTTTAGAAAAGAAAGGTAAAAGTCTGTAAAACATGTATGTGAGTTTTACATTGAAACAGGTAAGTAGTTGACTCAGCATATTTAAGCAAAAAGTCTTGAATTGTAGAAGCCCAAGCCTTAATACCTAACCCTTCGTGCACGAATCCGACTTGCACGTTTTTTTTTATTTATCCTAACGTTACATTTTTTTGAGATAATAATATTTAAGTGTGAAAGACGGACATAATTACAAAGTTCCTAAAAATCACTAGCTTAAAAAAAATACTAGTAGCAAATACTAGCTTTTCCGAACTATTTGCGTCATCTAACTAACCACCTAACTTATCTGACTAAAATGCATTTAAGCACGCACTGTAGCGTGTTTGGTCTTAATATGTTAATTAAGGAATGAGTTATTAAAATTTTTGGCCTCCATATTTTTGTTTTATGTATTACAGTTAAGATTCTGATAGACAAAGTAAATCAAAAGAACCGAATTCTGTAACACCATTACAATTAATATGTGTAATGTTTTAAATATGTTACCGGCAAAACCCAATTTTAGGACAAACTAGTTTTTCTTAGGACAAACTAAGATTGAAATAATGATATGGCTGGTAAGATCGTATTTTTGTTGAAACTTTAGACGTCGCCTCGCTCCGCTCCGCTCGGCTCCAGAATTTATATTCACAAGCAACCTAACACGCTTCTTCTCGCTTCGCTCGTCGGGGCACCTACTTTGGCCTAGGAAATACTAGTTTGTCATAAAATCGGGTTACGCCACTCACACTATTAATAAAGTAGTAAAAAAATTGTGTCTGGACATTAAATATTTTTGCAAAATTTTTAATAAAATGGGTTATTAGTATTGCACTGAGGCCAAAATTATATTTTAATTTTTGAAATTTGTTTGTATGTACCTACTTATGTTATGTTTTAACTTGGGAACCACTCAACGGATTTGAATGCATTTTTTATTATCATAATATTGAACCTGATCAACATATACCCAAGCTATACCCCTTATAAAATAATACCCAAGCCGAAAACTGAACAAAAATTTAATAAACGCTTTTAACTCAAAAACCACGCTACGGATTTGGATGCGGTATTACAATCGTAGTGCCCCTGGTCAACACAAAGGCTATAAGGGGTGTTAATAAAATAACGCCGAAGCCAAAAACGGGGTAAATATTGAATAAACATGGATGGAGCCGCGGACAAAGGCTAGTCATGTACTAATTATATAACTTGAGCAATTTCTCGTAGCAACAGTTACTGTAATATTAGCTAAATTCACCTTAAATTAAATGTTCACTGCGTATTATTCTAGTATATTAACTACTCGTATTGTGAAAAGTTCACTTCATAAAAGGTAAGTACAAATAAGTTATTACCTCTTTCGTACAAAATTCTGAATATTGTGTCTCTCCGGCTGAACGAGGTTGATTAATTGTCATTTCGTCATAACATGTTAATACTCCTGAGGGTGTCAACTTTGTCTTCTTTGTGTGAACTGTCACTCAATCAGTCAACACAGCACCCGTACACTCTTCGTGTACGATAACGGGTGTTATTGAATTTCTGGCACAAATACATGCTTCTTAGGGTTCCGTACTCGAAGGGTACCAAACGGGACCCTATTACTAAGAAATAATACGCTGTCTGTCTTTCTGACTGTCCGTCTCTTGTCTCTCTGTATGTCTGTCCGTCTGTCACAGGGTTTTGTCCAGTTGAAATATTCACGAAATACGTGTTACTATAGCCTCTATCAAGACAAAAAAACTCAAGGGGGGTTCCCAAACAATAAACATCGTGTTATACATAGTGCCATCTAAGATAACTTGTTTGACAGCTTGTCAATAGATGACGCTTGGAGAAGCTTGTCAGCCTTTTGTACAAAGTTTCATCGGCGGGCTAAGAAAAGGCGCTAAAAGTAGCTTGTCAAACTTTTTGTATCATAATTTTTTAGGGTTACGTACCCGTAACATAACGATATGTACCGAAAACCGCAAGATGGCACTGCTGTTTATGGCACCTTGGTCTTGATATATAAATACATAATATGTAATAGTTTTGTGAGTCATGTGACATAAACAGTAGTGCCATCTTGAGGTTTTTGGTTCGTATCGCTAATATTCCAAATAAATGTCGGGATTTTACGGCCGGAAACCACAAGATGGCTCTTCAACCGAAACAAATAATATTTTTGTTTTTTAATTTTAAAAAAAATGTATAGTAGGTTAGTGGATTCGTAGGTTAATTAGTCATAAGGTTGTATATATTTTTATGTAATTTTTACATTCTGTCATTTATTCGACTGATGCCGGCCGGCATTGGAAAACTTTTGTTTAATAAAACTTTAGTTTTTCGACTGCAAATTTATTCCGACGCGTCACGCCGTGCATGACATAATGTTGATTATGTCACGTTCGTGGGTGACAAAATGATATCATTTACTACAATTTTCAACTTTTATTAAACGATGGAGTTGATGCTTCATTCTTTTTATTAATACCTGAAACCTAATGTTATCTCGAAGTCAGTGCAATAAAAGAAATAAATCGGTTAAATTGTTATTTCAGTATCATTGGTCCATATCATAAATATTTTGAACTTATTAGTAAATTTAGCTGTTACATTTAAATTTGGTTACTATTTCTTTGCGAAATTTTATTTTTTTAATCCCAGCAACGTTAACACATTTACAGTGATTTTATTATTTAAAGATTACAGTTATTATAATATAATACACGGAATCTTATTTTTTTTTTATTCATAATGAATATTTAATATCTGCGTTCAGTAATTAAATTTCGAAAATAAATTAAACCAATAAATATTCGGAGATCGAAATATTTCATCAGAATGAAGCTGCGGAACCGTGATGCTGCGGTCTGGCGGTGAGAGAGAGGGACGAACAACGAGTGCCAAACGAGTGTGTGGTTACAATTAATATCGCATCGTTTTGGAATACAACCCCATCGTGGACACTCGCTGGACACTGCGGTACAAAAGGTGGCAAGAACGATGGAAATGTACAAAAGATGCCTGCAATTCAAACTGTTTAAACGATTTTTACCGTATTGTGTAACTGGGCGGCTATTCCGGCATTATTTCGCATTCGCAATATTAGTCATTAGATATTTTTTTAAAGTTTGATAAACGACATTTGATGGAAATTAGAGTAACTAAACTACATCAAATAGAAGCTATAGGATATAAGGAATGCCCACTATAAGTTTTCAATCAAAAAAATCAATGCATATCCCTACAATATCCCTTTTAAAGTCACCCACAATCTGCCTTTGAAATGTTTGCGCACGTGCCGGAATAGCCGTCCAGGGCTATAAGAAATGCTTTTAATTCGCAAAGGAATTACACCGTTTTAGTACAAAGTTTGATAACCCATTTTTCCATTGTTTTTCATTATAGACAAAAGTTTGAGACCTCTATAGTTCAATACAGGCATTTATAGAGTCACCATCTGGCTGAAATGTAAAATAGGTACAATTTAAGGCAAGAAAATAACTTTATGTTAATCTGTCCAGCTTGATATCTTTTAAAGGAAATCAATATTCAACATTTTAGGACAATGGTGCCTTTTAAAATGTCTGTACCAGATGATAGAGGTCTTATACTTTGGTTTTTAACGAAAAACAACTGAGAAAAGGCTTATGAAGTTTTGTACTTAAATGGTGGCGTGTTTAAACGCAAGCGAGCGGGGCCCCTCCCTGTCATCGGATCTTGCGGAATTAACCGGTTAGTTACGGTTTTCAATAACGCTCTTTTAACTTTTACCCTCCGAAAAAAATAATCAAAAAGACGGTTTCTAACATTTAATAACCGGTTATTTTTAAACCGGTTCCAAGTCCTGGTCCGAACCTCATTTAATCCGGACGTCTTTATAATCTGAACAAACCCTGCCTCCGCGCATCTATTGATTCCTCAGCAGTTTTCTATGTCGCACTCGTCAAAACACTGCATTGAAATTCAGATTAATGGTTATACCATGCTTAGAATATAACTTTCAATACAAATTATTTGTATTTATCATTCTGTGTGTAGACTCACGTACAAAAGGTTCCATACCACTTCAAAATGTGGATGCGGAACCCTAAAAACATTATGGTAAATGACAAGAATATACATTTCAAAGCAACATCAAGGCTACAAAAAACAAGGCCCTAAAATGGGAGCGCCTGTGAAAAATTTGGCGCCGTCTGCGTACGGAACTCTAATTTTATATTTTTTGTTTTTTTAATTATGTATATGTATTACCGTCTTTGAGTAAGAGCCATAACCAATCACGTTTAAGTAATGCAACTTTTTCGAGGTTTCTTGTATGGGGACCTCTCTTTAATTTCAGGTTTTAATAATTCTATTGTTTGTTTTGATAGAGACACACGTTTTGCTTTGAAAATTTGAAGCTGTAGGCCCCTGTGATAGACGGGCAGACATACAGACAGCAGGGGCTTAGTAATAGGATCCCGTTTGGCACCCTTACGGAACGGAACCCTAAAAATGCCTTTAACATATAATCCGAATGTTTCGTAAAATACATAAATGTGTTCGGAATACGGAGGCTCTGCTGTGAATTATCGTCGTAGAATACAGCAAAATTTATGTCGCTTGGGTTTTGGTCTAAATTAGATTTTTATTATAATAGCTAAAGCAGACCATACGTAAATGTTTGCAAAAACCTTGAGCACATTTGCAAGAGAAGGGTTTAAATATGTTTATTATGTTTTATTTTGAAAAAAGGAATGTTTGCTAAGTTTCTTGCCCTTCTTCTTAGCAATACTAATCGAATGGTGCGGCTGGTTAGGCATTATGTATATATAATATTTTTATTCCTATATTTATATATTTTATGCAGGTGTATAACTTTATTACATTTTAGTAGCCCAACCTTAATATTTTTTGTATGTATTTCCCGTTTTTATTTATGAACTTATTTCTTCATTGCATTATGTATATATAATATTTTAATATTTTTATTCCTAGATTCTTCTATTTTATTTATTTATTTATTTAAAATCTTACGACTATCATTTATTTATGCAGGTGTATATTTTATTTCCCGTATTATTATATATTTTTTTATATTCTAAGGATATAATAAAGCCGATTTTGAAGGTTTTAATTTTAAGTTAAGAAACTTACTAAAAAACGTAAATTTAAGTGACAGCACTATATTTTGCTATTCTGAAGGGCACACCAACTAAAATTAGCAGGTGCCTTTTGACACTCATAAATTGAATTCACAGACAAAATCGGATTAATAGACCACAGATTCGAATGCAATATTACCGGTAATTTCATTCGGTCAGTATTGAAAACTTTTATATTTCTACTTCTTGGTAGAATTATGAGTATGTTGTATATTATTGCATTTTAATGACTTAGCCTCTCTGCGTGGTTTCACACACTGGAACAATGTTTTTGGAAAGCCTCGTGATATAATTCCTCAAAAAAGATTAGATACCTACCAAAATTGATTGATATCAAAATTAAATATAAGGTACTACAATAATCAATCTATCCATCAGCTTGTTTCGTCCACTGCAGGACATGCCTTTCCAGGATTTCGCCACTCTTGGCGATCCTCCTGGAAGAAATGCCCATACTCACACACGTTGGGCAGGCGGGTTGGTAAGCGCGATGCCGAAACCCTTGCACCAGTGACGCCGCTGCCCGTCACCAGTGTATGAGGAGGCCCGACAATTGGGGGTGGATATACCACCACCATCCATCAGTCCCCAGGCAATGGTGGGCCGCCTGGTTTTGCTGGAGAGCTATTCTCCTAGGCTGAGATTCAGAGTGCATTTTGAGTCCAAACTCAATGTTACAAACGTCACTCTAGTATGAGATCACGTCGCTTTTTGACGTTTGTAAGATTGAGTTCGGACTCAAAATGCACTCTGAATCTCAGCCTTACTCTCCCCCGAATAACTTCGGGAGGATTAGCCAAAAAAAAAAGCACTTAAAATTTTTTTTTCGTCGGAATGCGGTCCTTTGAGGATACTATATTTAACTGTTAATTTTTTTTCACTTTGAATAGGACCATAAATAAATTTTTCTGTCAATTCATAGTTGTAGGTTATTTTTAAAGTTTTCATGCTGGCAGCACTAACAATTTTGACAGACAAAATGTTGTTTCTTGGAAAATCGATTCTTTGTACAGAAACTTTACGTATGTTAATAGTTTTAGTTTAATAACAGAAGCAGAAAAAGGTCTACCAAGAAACAGACGGAGCTCATTTAGGAGTGTCTAAATGCCCATAAAATGTTACCATGTGTGTGAAATAAATATTTTTGTATTTTGTATTTGTATATGATTTTGTTGCATGGTATGTTTTGATTCCGATGAAATCAAACTACATTAAGCCTAGCTTTTTCTTCATAAGGAAAGTTTGAATACAAGTCTCTGTAAAATGATATGCGTTGTGCAAACCTCCAATGGACGGGATGCTAACCTCTTCTACCTATTTGCTTTTCTAGGAAAGGGGGAAATCCTGAAAGTGTGAGATGTGGACCTCGTCTTTAAAAACATTGGGGTGGCAGCACAGACTAGTAAGCCTTACTGATCTGTGGGTGGCAGCCAGTTTTTTACTTACCTACTTGTTTGTTTATCTTTCAAAGCCTAAACCTAACAGACGTCACTTAACACTTTATACTTACAAGCCTAGCATACCTGCCGGCAGCAAGCTTTTTAAAGTATTTTGACGGCTATGTTTGAATACCTCCTTCTGACGAAAATTTCTTCAAACTAATAATAAGGTTAAAATGTGCTCTGTGCATAACTCCTTCTTTATGCCATTTGAATTATGAACACTGTCCCAATCACTCAGGTCTTGAAATTGTGCTAGTCGCTGTGAAATTGAATTTAATATCTATATACATATACCTATACTAACGCCTGTCTCCCAGAGGAGTAGGCATAGACTACATATTTCTGATTCTGACACACCTCTTTTGCTACCTACATCCATCTAGTAATACAAGCTCTTCTATTCTGGGTCTTTTTACTTTGCCATTCTTCAGTATGTTGCCTATTTGGTTGGCATACATCCTTCTAGAGTGGCCCGATCAAGCTTTACCTTCAACTTGTGCAGCATTAATTTCTTTCATCACTCTAATTCATCCTATCGATACGTGCAAACCTATTATATAATATATATTTTTCTATTTATCTACTTCAAAAACTGATTGCTGAAATCAGATTTGGTTCCTAATGGGCAGAACGTCTAGAGCAGTGTTCTGTATTAGTGGTATTCTATGCAATGGGTTGGATTACACACAGACTGCAGAAATTAAGGAGAATATGCATCCTGTTTGTTTCAAACGCAAAATGCACTCTGTGTAGTTGGCTCAAAAATAATTATTTTATAAATTAAACTTAATCTATTTATTTTCAGTCCAACGCATGGATCTGCAGCCACTGGTGAACTGCTGCTGTTTCTTATGAGTAGAGATGATGAGTGACAACTGAGTCCAAGTTGATACAAGGCTGGTGTGCCCGAACATGGCAGAAGACTATAGAAATCATGAGTCAGATAGATAGATTGGAGCCACAACCTAGACTGATCTATTGTTTTATGATTTTGTATTTAAGTGATAATAATTAAATCTATTTTTTTTATTTGCCTAAATTTTATTAGTAAATTCACCTTGTTAAAGTTTCTATGATCAACACAAGAGTCAATCTATTCAACATTCAGCTCGGCTCACCTCGGCTGAATGGTTGTTTCCTGGTAAACCAAAATTTATGGGTAGCATGTCAGCCATGAAAATTTAGCTTTAAATCTGAGCTTGGATGAGTTGGACGAGTCTCAGACACCACCAAACGCCAGTGCTCCCTTAGATCTGCAGCCACTGGTGAACTGCTGCTGTTATTTATCAGTAGAGATCATGAATGACAACTGACTCCTAGTTGATACAAGGCTGGTGTGCCCAAACATGGCAGAAGACTATAGAAACCATGAGTCGGATACCTAGGTCTGAGCCACAATCTAGATTGATCTACCTATTGTTTTATTATTTTGTGTTTAAGTGATATTAATTAAATCAGTTGAGTAAATTTTTTTCATTTCTCTATTCTATTAGTAAATTAAGGCAATGAGAGCCAGAACGACCTATCTTTTCCAGAATATTGTCTGGAAAAGATAGGCCACTTTGGCTCTAATCGTCTCAATTTGACTCGCCAACATGTTGCTTGACATTCAGCTGAAAAGTCTATCTGTTCATTATCGAGTTGTTCTACCTCGGCTTAATGGTTGTTTCCTGGTAAATGAAATTCATCTGTCTTGTGATTAATGAATGTGGTGCAGAGGACAGTAGACCAAAAAAATTGCTGCTAGAATATTGAGACTTCCAGAGTTTGGTGCTTTAACAAGCAACGAAGACTGTTTTTCAGGTAGCATGTCAGCGATGAAAATTTTGCTTCAAATCTGAGCTCTGAAGAGTTGGACGAGTCTCTTAGACTTCTCGCTAGATTTATGTGGAGATGCCTATCTACGCATTTTCAATGATTCAACTAGAAATAAAAACTTAAATGTGTATCAGGTTTTCATGCAAATTTTGGATAAATTACTGCATAAAAATCTATTTGCTTGAAGTGTTTACGTCTCGACTGATGTTTTTAAATACAGTACACATCTGTTTCTATTACCAAACTGTAGAATAATAAGGGAAATTTCGTCAGAAATTTTAATAAGTTTTTATGAAGGACCTCAAAAGCAACCTTATAAAATCCAACTAAATTTTTTAAATTTAATCAAATGACAGCTCTAAAATGTGCCTTGAAATTACCAAAACACGTTAAAATCACTAAGTTGAGTAAATTATGGCTGTCAAACTAAAATTTTAGTTTGACGTTTATAAAATGGTGACTTCAAAATGGCTCTTCGTTTTAACCATACTTAAGTTTAATTTTATGTCTGTCAAACTAAAACTAAAGCCTTCAAAATCGGCTTTATTATATTGTTAAAATTAACTTTGACTTGTAAAAAGTATACGTTATGTATCTATTTTGCAAAAATAAATATTTTGA
This sequence comes from Ypsolopha scabrella, assembly GCA_910592155.1. Taxonomy (NCBI): domain Eukaryota; kingdom Metazoa; phylum Arthropoda; class Insecta; order Lepidoptera; family Ypsolophidae; genus Ypsolopha; species Ypsolopha scabrella. The sequence goes on along the minus strand of OU342968.1, from coordinate 5,548,479 downwards.
TTTTGAATAAGCTGAAAATTTCTGATTGCCGTCTTAAATCTTACGAAAATATATTTAATAAAATAAATTACTAGTTTTATTTTGATTGATTTGTTACAAAAAAAATAGAATTTATGGAGTAAAAAGGAATTTATTAATATATCAAACTCAATATGATTATGATCTCGAGCGCAAACGAGGACACTAAAATCACGAAAAAATATAATATCACGTCACCCGTGGTTCTGCATTTCTTGAGATAAATAAAGTTTACTTCAAGAAATTCAGCTTCCAGACGGAAACATAAAAAAACCTGGCGTTTTTTAGTGCATATCCATCATTCAACAAAACGGTGGTATAGAAAGGTTCTTGGGACCCTCGAAGTCAATAAATTGCATTGCAGGGAGAGCAACGTCATATGTTCTTGGCAGGTTGAATTAATACTCGCTGCATTACTGGCGATTTCTTTCAATACTGTTTAAACCAGACTTTTGTGCTCAGTTGAAAATATTTCCTTTTATAAATGCTATGTCACGGAAATTTTGATTAGACCCCCACTGTCCTGGAAGTGGTTTTTAGCCTAATTTTACCGTAGCTAATTAAGTATTAAATATATGTACTACATACCTTTTAAAAGGTTTTCTTTTGTTTTAGTAGCTACTGAAATCGTTATCACGTTTTCTAATCTCAACTGGAAAGAAATCGCAATATAGTTACTATTTTATAGGATTGATAAAAAATAAAAATATCAGACGCCGTTTTAAGACGCTTCATTACTTTAAAGCGTGCTTTTTAGAGTTCCGTAGTCCAACAAGGAACCCTTATAGTTTCGCCATGTCCATCTGTCCTTCCGTCTGTCCACGATTTAGCTCAGAGACTATTAGTACTAGAAAGCTGGAATTTGGCATGGGTACGTATTAATACGTATTAATCACGCCGACAAAACGGTAAAAAATATCTCCCATGCACGTAAATAAATTGGCGATGACTTTTTTTTTTCATCTATGCTATATATATAGTTGGATAGGTCGATCAAAAACATTATGGGTGTGTGAAAAACATTTTTAAATTTAGGGATCCAGTGGCGAAATATTAAGCTTTAAAGTGCTAATTTTTTATAGTCAAGTGTCCTCCCCCTGCCAGCTAAACGGTTGTTTATGAACATGTGGAAATATTCACAGAAATAGTATATACAATGAAGTCAATGAAGTCGTGTCAAATTATTAGTCCCCTCTAAACACGACATTATATATCTTCATATATGTATATATCTTCGGGAGAGTAACTTCCGAGCGGACAAGAAGTTTGGCGCGATCTGTATTAGTAGACCAACTTATAAAATGTACTGGGAAACTACGGAACCCTACACTGCGCGTGGCTTTTTATTTTGTCCTTATCTTTCAAACTACTTACTAGGTCTTAGTGAACACAAAACCATTATTGAAATAACTTTTCTCACGTTTTTATAGGATGAAGCTCATCGTGGAAAACGTTATAGGAAAACTTTGTTCTCCGTCTATCTGTTCGTGTGACAAAGGCACTTCTTCTCAAGAACGACTGGAGGTATAAATACAGAATTAATAAAATATTAATATTATATAGGTCTATCCTCGTACTCAATTGTACTGAGCTCGTAATGCTAGAAAAAAAGTCAGGTCAGGCAATAAAATAGCGACACAGTCTTTCAAAGCAAGTATCACTCACTTACTGATTGTCAAAACCAATAGGGTAGTTCCTGGTATTCTGTATCAAGGCAGGCTTTTTTTTGAAAAATTTCTTAATTCGTTATAATCATCAATTTCCGATTCAGAGCGGAATTATACACGATTACTTATTTTTGCACTTTCAGACATTACCAAATTTGTCTTTTTTGTTAAAATTATTCAAAATTACTAACTTTTATAACGGTACGGAACCCTCAGGGCAGGAGTCCTATTCGTACTTGACTGTTTCAAGTCTCGCAAACTTTTTTAATTTAACCTTTTCATCCTAAGTTTACTAAACGCGTTGATGTCCACGGTGAGTCAACTAAAATATGAAAGCTGTGGCAAATAACCATTTACATCAAAGTGCTACCTGGTTTCAACACAAAAAGCCTTTTTAAAGCTTTTGCTAGATAAAAATAAAACTGTTAAACCCCTGCCGTTTTCTGGATTTTTCCAACACGTCAGCCATGTCAATTGTATTGACTGCTTTCACCCCTGAACGATACGTATATCGTAGCGGTATGTTATTGAACAAAAAAATATTGCCACGATGTCATTCAATGTCATTTTGCCATCGTTAGCAGCGACGACAAGTGTATTTAAAAAGACGGTAGTGTACGAGTAGAACTTAGTGTTTACATTAAAGATATTCATAAGTACTACTTCCACCAAAACTAAAATGTAGGTATGTGAAAAACAAATTTCCATTATAATTTACGCCAAACCACACCGAGTTAGGCGAAGCTTAAAAAAATAGATTTGTCTTGCGAACTGAACGTAGCAACAGAACGCTTCGGTCTTGTCATCATAGAGATCTGGGGATACCTGCGCGCACCACTGATCGTGTCTCAAAATCCATTACGGTCAATGCAGTTCGACTTTGGAATGAAGTTTCGCAAACCCTAAGAAATCTTCCCAAAAAGGCAAAGGGTACATTATTTTTGAAATGACCCAGATATAACCTTTCATCTCTTTGAGTGACTCGGCTGACTAAACTACTTTGTTTGTGTATAATATTTTGGTTCTGTAGGTCCGTTTGTGTTTCATTTTTTCTTTTTAATGTTTCTTTATATGACTGTTTGTAACCTTAAATAAATAAAAAATAAAATGTATGTATTAGTAAGAGTAAAGCAGTTTACTTTATTTTGAAAAAGTGACTACAGCTAGGTTTAAGCATAGATACATTAATACTATGGTAAAGTAATATTTTTTTCCATACGGGACAACTATATCAGTTTAATCGTGGTTTAATCTGACTACAGATTTACATCTACATCGATCCGGATACACCTCTTGCTAATATTTAGCTTGAAAAGTGATTACAGCCAGGTTTAAGTAATGATTTCTTCCCATAAGGGAAAAATAATATATATCAGTTTAGTTGATGCTTGTGATTGTTGGCACTTGGTGGAACTGTTGATATATTTTTGATTGAGAAACACTTGTACTTATCCACTTATTTATATTATTTCCCTTACCGATTTCGCTGTTATAGCATTATCGTATCCTACATCAGTTTAATCTGACTCAAGATTTACATCTTCACACCTCTCGCAAATTTTTAACAGACTTCAAAAAAAAGAAGGTTCTCAATTTGACTGTATTTTTGTTGAGTTTTATTTTTGGGTATATCACTTCGTCATTTCTTAGCCGATTTGTAAGATTATTTTTACTTTGGAAGGTTGTGCTTTCAAAGTAGGTCACTGATGTGTAATACGAAACTGGTAGCCTAAGTTGTAATAAAAATAAATATTTTTGGAATAATAAGTACAAGAAATTGAGTTTATTTTATTGAAGGTGATATTCCACCAAGAACCATCAATCGAATCTATTCAAGAATTATTGTTACTAAGCAACAGCCTGCAACCAATGTCCCGATATGGCTTCTCAAGACGTCGTGCCGGAACAAGACGAGACGCTTGGCAGTATGGTTTCGTCATGAGGGTGGTGACAAACTGACGATTTGGTCATCTCACAAACCCCTTTCTGGGGCGTGGGGAGTCAGTATCGGGACTGAGCCCCCTGACTGAGGTAGCTACCGCTGCCCATGGCTATGGGCAGGTCTGTGATGGTGACGCCCGAGGGCGTCTGGTGGAGTGTCCGGTTGCCTGTTGCTCGACTCAGAAGTGAGGAGTTACAAGGTGCCCGGCTGCTCTTCTCTCTTCCAGTTGACGTAGGAAGGTGGGGTTGGTCAGGATGAAGTCGAGAAGCCTTGTCATCTCATCCCGTTCCTCCTCCTCCTCCTGGTACGTCTGTGGGGGCTCCGCCGGTGTTGCGGCGTCCATCATGGAGGCGGGTTGGTCTGCCGCCGTAGCCTTCTTCGGTTTTCTCCTGGTCCTCTTCCTGCGAGACTTCAGCGCATTGTTCCTGGCCGTAGGCGGGTTCGCCTCGGCCACGAGCGAAGCCGGCGCCGTCGTCTCTCGGGGTTTCGGATGGGAGATGGGCAGCTCCTTGGGTTTGGAGTCGGTCGCCGTTAGGGCGACGGTTCCCGCCTTTTTGTTCCGGGCCTCCCTCCGGAACACTGGGCAGGAGGTGTTGTTTGCTGCGTGAGGACCCGCACAGTTGGCGCAGGTCGCAGGCTCTTCTCTCGGGCGTTGGCATTCTCGGGCCAGGTGCTCTTCACCGCAGCGCACGCAGACCCTAGTGCGATGGCAGTTGTGGGAGGAGTGGCGGAACTGCTGGCATCTGTGGCACTGCGCAGGCCCCCGCTTCCCCCTCCAGGCTTCAACTTTGATGCCTGGCATGTGCATGAGTTGGGTGATCTCATACACAGCCGGCGTCAAGTTGGGCGTCTTCCTGAACTGGACGAAGAATATGCAGCCGGGGCGCCCCGCTCTCGCCCTGATCGGCTTGCAATATTCGACCTCGAGTCCTAGTTCAGACAGGGCTTCTATCAACTCTTCCGGCTCGGTGTTCGCCGGGAGACCTCGGATGGCCGTCTTGAGGGTCCTCTCCGCTGGTGGCGAGTAAGTGAACCACTTGACTCCTTCCTCTGTTGTGAGTCGTGTTAAGTACGACTGCACAATTTGGAACTCGTCGGCATCCGATGGGGTGAAACGCACGCCCCTTTGAAAGGCGCGCGCGTTCGGGGCTCGTCCTATCTGCTGCGTCATCTCCCTGATGTGCAGCCGCCAGTTGGGCAGCGTGTCCACGACCATGGGAGGATATCGCAGCTTCTTGGGAGCAGTCGCGACGGAGGGCGTCGCGATGGCGGGCGTCGCGGCGGAGGGCGTCGCGGCGGAGGGCGTCGCGACGGAAGGCGTCGCGGCGGCGGGCGTCGCGACAGAGGGCGTCGCGGCGGCGGTCTTCGCGGCGGAGGGCCTCGCGACAGAGGGCGTCGCGGCGGAAGGCCTCGCGGCGGAAGGCCTCGCGGCGGAAGGCCCCGCGACGGAGAGCGTCGCGGGCGGAGGCACCGCGGCGGCGGGTGGCGCGGAAATGGGCTGAGCGGCAGTCCGTTTCGCGGGTGGACGCGGTCGGACGGTGCGCAGCGTCGGGGTAGGCGGGTTGGCGCGGTGTTGTGGTGCAGTCGGCTGGCGTGCGGCTGCTTGGGCGTACGACGCTACTGGGCGTGGCAGTCTTGACGTCGGGCTTGAGAAGGCGGGAGAAGGTGCGTCGCAGGCGCGCTTCCCCTCGGTCTCCTCACTGCTTTCAGTCCGGGCGCGCTTGCGTTCCCTCTGAGGAAGGGGCGGCAAGTTGAGCGGCATCGAGGCAGCGAGCTGGCAAGTCTCAGCAACAAGTTGCGAGGTCTCAAGCGCAGCTGGGTCCTCTTCGGCAGTCAGGTTGGGACGGTGGTCACGGAGATACGCTTCCATTGCCTGTAGCAATCCCTCCGAGAGGTATTTGCTACGACGGAGGCGAGATGTAATCATCTCGTCCCATTCGAGCCCACATCTCGGAGAGACGGGATGCTCGAAGACAAATGGGTAGGCGTACTCCGTGCTGGTGGACATGACGAACACGTCGGCTTCAGATCCAGCGTTCAGGTCTTCACGGCTTGAGCTGGAGGCTTCCTTGGGGGTGGAGCGTCGGCTTGAGGCGTCCGAGCCCTGAGAAGGGCTGTTGTTTCCGCTCATTATGAGTGAGCGGCGGCTGCGGGGGGGTGAGACGCGTGCGACCTATGAGTCGTGGCTAATGCCAGTCCCCATGCCCCTTTCCTCGGTGATTTCCGCTGGTGGAAGGCCGAGGCAGGAAGCGCAGAGAGCGGCACCACAACTCAGGCGCTCTAGAGGTGAATGATGATCCCCTCCGCGCAGCTGAGGCGCGGGCGCGATTGGCGGAAAATATTAAAAAATAATATTTCGCAAATGCGCAACGAGAGATAGGTCCGTACACGGCGAGCGTTCAGGCAATCCGGTGACAAACTGTGCCCAATGACATTTATTTATATCAGTGTACCGTGTAGATACAAGGTGTACAGTGCACGGCCATGCTGGCTTACCTCTAACCAAATTTAAACATAGTGAAATCCATTATTTGAACTATAAGTTGTTATTAATTTTAAGTAATTTAAAAAAAATTGATAAAGAAACTCAATTTAGAATTTTATTTTAAATTATTGAATTGCATTAACATGTTGATGTTGTGATTGTCAGCACTTGCTGGAACTTCACTCAAAAAAATAGGTTCCTATCAAGAGGCTTGTTTGTCAATTTTGGCTATATTAACTAACTTCTTGGTTGTTTCCGATGTTTTCATGACCAAGTAAACAAGTTCAGTTATATTTACATATTTTTTACCAGTGTTATTACTCATATTTGTTAAAATTTAACCCTTATACTTGTCCACGAAACTACAATGTAACTCACTACTACCCAACTGGTTTCGTATACAAGCATTCCAAAGGGTTAAAATAATGTAACATGTAAACAATATTTTCATTTATTTCTTTATACTCAAAAATCTAAACCAGCTGAGTGTAGTAATACACAAGTATTATTATTTTGTGGACAAGTACAGTTCTTCATTTAGCCAAAAATCCAAACAGCCCACTAACAAATCTAAATTGATTGAAATGCTTGTAATTCATGCAGCAATAATTCTAGCTGTCACGTACACATAGTGCTGCCAGTGAACCGTCAGACCCATTGTGTGTCGTGATATTCAAGGATTTCCTTTAAACAGAACCCTATTAGCGAAGTTTTATTGTTTCTGTTGGCTTTCAACCTATGCAACAAGATATTTGAAAGTCATATTTATTAAGTGGTCACAAAAAGATGAGACATTAAACGTTTTATGGTAAATTAAACCATTTCAGCTCCAATAATTTGCCATTAAAAATATCAGGTTATGTACCTTCAAATCAAATCAAATCATTTACTTGTTAAACATAGGTCTTATAAGATATTTACATATTGAGATGTCCATCTTTGTTGCGCCTTAGTAGCATACAAATATTTTTAAAAATATATAATATATATAAAATATATATCGTCGACGTTGACACCGAAGGGGTGTCACAGGTTTTTCGGCTGTGAACTGTAAAATGCAAGTCACAGCCCACACTCAGCACGCCTGCGTTTCACCGACGATTATCACGTTAAATATTTAAGTTTCTTAAAATTTATATATACAGTAGAAATATAAATGAAATCTATAAATTAAAGATACAAAAAACAATTATTTCAAATGCAAATGTCACAGAACATCACAATTTTTTTATAAAATCATAATAAATCGATCGTGATACCTATCTTCTAAGAACTCATTAATGGTATAATATGGTTTTTATGATAGAATTTTTATTTAAGTTAATTTAAAAATGTTAATACAGTTAATATAACGAAGAGCAGCTGGCAATTTATAATATATCTTGCGATCCATACCGAGAATACTTTATTTTAAGAGGCTAGTTTTGCTGTGATGCTTCCTTTCTTAATTTGTGTGAGAGTTTTTTAAGCGGTAAATAAAAGGAAAATAGATCCATGTCTTATTTTCTTAGGATATACGCTGACCAAATTGGCGACATATAAGGGAAGGGGGAACTGAAAAGCACCCGAATTGGAACAAATTGTGTGTTAGGATTGTAGCAGATTAGAAGATGAAAATCTGTAGACAATTCCTCCCACTTTGAGAGACCGGAATGAATAGTATAAATAGAGCTAACGAAAAAACATTGTTGCACAATTTTATTTTCTAAATTTCCCGAAATAAACAATCATAGTTATCAAAAATACGACAAATTGCAGAAAATTAATCCAATTATATGAGAGATATTACAGGTTTAAGTAATGTAACTGTAAAATAGCACTTCAAATCCGAACAATTCGTACCTAAGCATTTGTAGAATAACAAAGCAGTTGATTGAAAGGAACGGCATGTAACTCACGCGGCATTAATTCTAACTGTCATGAACACATACGCAGCCCCAAAATGTTGGCAGCATATTCTGCGCCAATTTGAACCTAAAGTTAAAAAACTAACCTAAAAGGCCGGCCTAATATTATAAGTTATTTTATTGTAAAGGAAGTGTGGATTTGTTTAGTTTTAATTTTTTAATTCTGTTAGTGTTAAATTAAAAACCATTTATGTACTATAAAGCCCCTTTTTTATATTAAAAGAGTACATTTAATAATTTTCTTTCTTTCTTTCCTCATTTTCCGTCTAATACTCAGTGTATAATGCCATTTATTAGTGTATCGCATGAATGTAAGTATCGAAATTAATCTCGAGGATACAGACAAACAACAAATAGAGGGGCCGATGGATACAAAGAAAAAATATTTTTTTGGGTCAGTTTTAGTGATTTAATAACGATGTTATTGGAATTCACAAGGATTCTTTATATACTTTCCCTTGTACGGACAAACCACTTTTAGATGTACATACATTGCTTGTATGAGATCAAATACAGTATTTTCAAATAATTAAAGAATATATAAGTAAACCACACATATTTATAGTTTTATAATTAATAATTTACCATTTTTAATTTCCATCGTCAAATGTTTTTTTAGTTACCTCTTTGAAACCAAAAATGTATTTTGTTGTTTCATGCATGTGAATATAAAGTTCAAGCCACGGAATTATACATTTGGATGTCAAGCTAATGTACACAGCTACAACATCCTTGAAACATGACTTCAATCCTCATCACATCTCGCACGACATATCACATTACTCCCATTTCTCCACCTCAACATACCCTCACAAACCCACTTTATTACCAACATAATAAGCGTCACCCACACCACTATAAAATGGAGTAATTATGACAACCCATATACAGAATGTTTCAATACAGAGCGTTATACCGGTGTCGCTTTTGAAGAGCTCTATGTGAACTGAAAACCGGCGCGTGCGAGCGTCAGATCAAAGCACCTAATTAATTAAATGTAGAGCCTTAATGCTCAGGATAGGGTTCCATTGTTGAACATAGAGGAGTTATGGTTTTAGAGTGCTTTGTCCGCATTATTGAGTAAATTGAGATTATGTAACTTCTACTTTACTCCAAAAGTTTGTTAATAGTCATGAATTATCTTTTAAAATCGGTTAGATTATTACTTATATACACTGATAAAAATGTCTTTTTGGCTTCATTATATAATTGCATTACATAAGTTTAAAATACGGTGAATTGTTTGTAAATTTGGTGATAATTGGAATATATTATGCTGTAATCAAAACGTTTTAGGAAATTATCGAGGTTTTAAGTTAAGTAACGCAATATTATGATGACAGATCACCGTAAAATTGGTCACAGAAAATAAGATTATCATTTTCGTATTATATCATGCCTTCCCCATAAAAGAGGTCCATCACACTACGGTATGCTTACTGTCACCATAAAAGCTGTGACGAAGCGCATAATTCTATCTGCTTCCTACAAAGTCATAGTGACAGTGCGTCATATTATAACGCTAGCAGCAGCAACAGTAGTTTCATCGTATTTTGTTGTGATGTCCGTATGCTCCTTACTTTACGTGAATCATCATAATTTCAGCAGAATTCTCTTTATTTTATGATGAACAGTTTTCTCAGTGTATAAACTTTTTATGTTGGTTAGATCAACGAAAGTCCACGTAGACGAAACCACGAAAAAGAAAAAAAATTAATCACAAGATCAAATTAAAATGGATTTCACTTATAAATACAAGTACTCATATTTAACGAGAATTTTATTGTGGCCGTTCTTTCTTCCCATATATTAAGTTACTTATGATTCCTCTAACAAAGTTTTGCTCAGTTTGTACGTGAATGATGCTTTACTTCCTCTAGCATGACAGCCCTCCCCACGAGTGCGTATTATATGCTACATGCAATGTTTGCTATATATACACTGTCAGCATTGTTCGGGGAAGGATACAATGCATGAAACTAAGTTCTTTATAATGTTAAACCAACTGAAGTTACTTCACAAGAGGCAAGCATATTAAATAAGTACACAGTCCATAATCTCTTATTTATTGTAAATAAAAATAAAACAAGCTAATTAAGAAGTAAGTAATACAGATTTATTAACTAAAAAGGCCATGAATTTAGGGAACTAAATTGTCAACATACTTATGCAATAGAAGAGCTTATATCACTATATTGAAAGATGTGGTAGAGGCCCAAAATATGTATCATGATCGTAGCGAAAGAAATATGTAGTGTCTGCCTACCCTTCTTGGAGACTGATGTGAGTATATGTATGAAGTTAGTGAACCTGTCAAAGCCCTGTAACTGTATGAGGTCACAAACAACGTAATAACACCCCATTTTAGTTTTCTAAAAATGCTGACATAACCCATACTGCGTAAATTACCCGTAACATAAACATGACAGGATGCGACCACTCATACAACACAATAGATGTAGGTCGGAGCCTCAGAGAATAATATAATATTTTGTAGAAGACGTACATTGCCTTCACTCATAGATGTAGTATATGTACACACAGTACATAAATACATGTATGTGTCTTTGTATACGGCAGCGCGTCGATAATATAATTTTCAACACACTTGCTTATAAAGTGGCCTTTATTGCAGCGTTCTCAGGATCATAATGCAGCATATTAAACACGCTTGCTTTTTACTTTACATTATTAAACTAGTGTTTTTTACATTTAAGTTTTTTTTTAAATCTTAGCAAAGAGTTTTGATGTCTTGAGAAATAGTTAAGTTTTTGCCAATAAATAGACTGTCTGCGCTAAAGTTTAATAAATAATAATTAAATTTCATCAAATTATTTCTTTTTATCAACAAAATAACTCAAATTTTTGTTGTTAATAAAAAAATATTCAGTTTAATAATAAAAAATTATTAAATTATTAGAATTTTTGTCTATCTGTCTGTCTGCATGTTTTCCATGTTCCGTTTTAACTCAAGAGCTACTCAACGGATATGGGTGCGGTTTTCTTTAAAATCATCGCAGTGACCCTGGTCAAGATATATACTATAAGGGATGTTTCTAAAATTACGCCCCACCCGAAAACCGCGCTGAGATTAAATAAACGCGGGCGCAACTGCGGGCGAAAGGCTACTCTAAATTTAGAAAAAGTAGGTACAGTAACTCCTCAAGATAGCAAAATTTATTATCTTCTAACCCACTGAATTGATAATTACTAGATTTCATGGTATCTTAATTTGAACCAAAATGTTGCTTACTGAAAAATTAACACTGTATAAAATTATTACTGATGTACCTATTTATTTTTTCTCCAAAATACATTTGTAATTACATACTGTAGACCTATCAGATAATACTTCATCCTGGCGAGCTATTTAAAAGTGTCCAGGAAATCTGAATAACTGTCCCGGAAATTTGTATAAAAATCCATTACATACCATATGTTTTCTTTTTAAAACTATCCGTGTCTTATTTGTAAGAGACTAAGGAGTTTGGCGATCATAAGGTTTAAAACGGCCAATTTACAAAGAAAAATAAAAGGAATTCTAATTTTATGTTTCGTATGTAGAAATGTTTGCTATATTTTATAATTGCAATAATAATAACAAAAATATATAATTTATATTTGCTTTATAAGTGTATTAAAACCATTGAATACTTAAAACTTTAACTCAATGAGCGTTTTTCTCGTTGTTTTTTTTTTCTTAATTCTTAGCGTTCCTCTAGGTGGTGTTATCCATGAAGAAGACTGCATGGCAGTAAATACCTTTGCCCAGCTGGCAATAATAAAAAAAAGTTACGTAAAAGTGGGAATTTATGTTGCTTTAAATTTAAGTTGAAAGTGTTTTGTGCAAATAAATTACAAAATGAGTTCAGATGATAACTCTGATATAGATTGTACTCCACTAATGCTTTGCTGAAGAAATCAATAACAAGAAACATGACTGATTGCCAAAATATGAGCAAGTATTTTTTAATATTACCCCGTAAGTTTATTTTATTTGATGTTACTCATTATCATGAAAAACATGAAAATGTCTCATTTTATTTTTGATAAAAGCACTATACTTGCTTCGACTATTAGCTAGCAATTCCCTAATTACTGGTCTAAGCAGTAATGTACTATTTCCTAAGCCCTAAACGAAATAAATACCCACATTAGAATACACCATACTAAAAACCCTTTTTTAAGAGTCACAAAGATTTGTTTTTCTCTTGCTGACAAACATTCATGTTATTTTATTTTACCTCAGATTTTGTTAAATTTTTGTTGAGCGGCCTCATAAACTTTGAAGACGCAAAGATCAATACGCTAATAGAATAAACACACAGCTAAAGATGTGATATTGTGTAAATTGAACAAACAGCAGTAAATTGTCACGGGATATAACCCTGAAGGGACGTCAGAGGTGTCTCATATCGTACATACTCTTTTCACCAAAGATTTTAAAATTCCATGCCCTGTCGTCGTACTTCAGACAAAAATACATTTTATTTGTACATTTATGTTTACCTTGTTGTTTTTCTTCACCTCCAGCAAATGGTAAGAAAGGAAATACCAAAATCGATTCTGAAGGCTTTAATTTTAGTTTTAGCCCTGTCAGAACTAAAATTTTTACAAAGTAATCTTACAGCTTCCATTGTTTACACTAAAGAACTGTTTTGGAATAAAAAAATAGTTTTGACAGCACTAAAACTAAAATTATAGCCTTCAGAATCGGCTTTATTATGTCTATAAATCCCAAAAAATCTCATACGTGCATGCTCGGCCGCTACGATTCAACCGGGGGTCTCGAGATTGACAGTTCGGTATCCTAACGATTGGTCTCATACTGCTTCTCAGTATATACGAGTAGTATAAAATATACCAAGTACTTGAATACTGCGGCTGAACATAAAAAAATACCAATATTGTGTCCTAAAATAGACCATACCGCTTTACCTTTAACTTTATGCAACACTCGATATAAGTTTTCTGATCATAGCACAACGCAGAATATTTCGTATTAGATAGTAACAATTTGAGTGTTGTCACATACAGGAAATTTTCAAATTTCGCAGTAAAAGTAAAATTTAAATAAAAAATAAAAATACTTTTAGTAAAATGTTCGTTAATACTTTTGTTATAAAAAGGTACTGATTCTGTAACATATCATCTTTACCGATACCGAAAAAAGTTCTGTATTCTTTGATTACTTTTAATGAAATCGACTGCTTTCAAGTAATAATAAACTCATTCCTGGAGCCCGAGGTCATAAAACTGATGTATTCGTGTCATTAACAGTTTAAAAAGCTTCCAAGAATTCATTAAATGACTGAATGTCAACAAAATTACAAGTTACAAAAACCTTAATTGGTGAGCTTCTATGAAAAAAAATCCAAGACTCGGCTGAAACCCTTGACTTTTCTTGTTTTTCACCGAAATCTACAAAAACTATTTCGAATTTTGTAATTTGACACAAACTAAAATAGGTTGAAAAAATATATTTCATTATCTTGAGTCTACATTAACGTTCCCATTTCTTATTCCCCGTAGCAATAAAAAAGCAATTTAATATGAGATTGTTAAAATTAAGATCTTCAATAGCAATAAAAACATAAGTGTCCTTACCTGTTGCGGCAATCAATCCAAGCACTTGACAAAATTAACTTTTAATATTGTCTACTGGCACTAAAACTATCAAGATTTATTTGATAAACATTAATTACTGTTCTTGAAATTCAAGTAACAGTAACAAATAACTAATCATTAAGATGGATTTACGATAATTTTGCTTCGCGTACTGTCGTAGGCGTGGATTCGTAGAGCATCTACGAGCGCTACGCAGCAACTGATGTGCTACGCCGATGGATACGGTTGCAAAGCTAAAGTGTTGCCAGGACTCATTTTCAGATTTTCTTCTGGAAATTATTTATTGACACGTTTTTTGAGATAAATTTAAATACTTTACACGGTTGGATTTATAAATAGGTAATCCAAGAAATTTTAATATTAATTATAAAAATTTATATTATTTTAATTTAAAAAAATGAGAAAATTAACTCAACCACACCGTCTGTATCAGCTTATACCTTTTTAAGAAGAATAATATATCAAGCTCGTATTTAGATGCTTTGTTCGTCAGTTACTTAAAAAAACTTATTGCTTTGTGATCATATTATATTTAAGCTCATTCTTCATTGATATTTCAAAATTGAAAGCTTATGCACATGCATGTCTAGAAAAGCAGTAAGAAATTTATAAATATTGACTGTCATCATTTAATTTAATTTTATGACACGTTTCATACATTTTTATGGCCCTATCCACGCCTGGTGATTAACTTCAGTACACAAAACTATATTAAATAAATAAAATTAAAATATTGGAATGGAGATGCAACATATTTAATTCCTTGGTACTGTTGGTATTTTTGTAAACTACAAGTACTAAAATAATTTTCTTTGCTATATATAAAGTCTTAAATATGTAGAAAATTATGATAAGTTTGGTTTCATTTGAAATAAATGTTGTTAACTTAGACATCGCATCTTCTATTTACAATTTGACTGAAATTACAAATAAAAAAAAAACACTGGAATATGTACGAGTATCTATTTCTAATGAAGTTCCATTTTACAAAAAAATATTGTATTCGTTTTGTGTTGCTCAAAGTTTTATATTTATTTAGCCTCTTTATTTAAAAAAAGCTCCTGTCTTCTTATTTTTCATAGATTTTATTTTTCTCTTTACATTAAATTACACAATTTGAGCCATGTTAACTTTAACTTTCAAAAGAACTATGATTTAAATAATTCATTTTATAGTAAAATCTTAAAACTAAGATTCCTTGTCATGTCTATTTAGTATTGTAAAACGATTTAAACTAAAAAAAACTAAATCCTTGAATACTACTAAAAGATTCGTGGTTTAGATTCATAATGCTATTGAAACGGCTACTCATAATTTTTATATATAATATAATTTTTATATAGTCCATGAATATTTACTTTCTTACTATAAAATTGAAATGTTTCCCCAAATGCAGAGTAAATTCGTACATATAGCAACCCCTTGGCTACGTCCGATTGTGACAGCGGAAATAACCGAACCTTCCCACTCTGCTTTCAAAACTACTGTCGTTTCGTGTTTCTGTTCTTTATTTATTGGACGGTATTATTACGGTAATTGCTTAGGATAATAACAATAATATGTGTGTTCGGACTTGTATGAAGCTAACAATATACCTGTATTTTGTTATTTATGATATGTATAATCAATTTATCGTATCGTTAAGAATATATCAAAAGGTTTTCACGTTCAGTTTTTACGCCCCAACGTAATAAGGGGTCTAAATAAATGGTTTCGTGGGTATTTTGTATAGCAAGCTTTAGCCTAAAATCGTGTTTGACTGGTTACGTTAACTGGAAATTAATATAATTATTTAATTAATTGAACGCGGGTGAAGCCGCGGGCAAAAGCTAGTTGTTATGTAATAGTAAATACAGTCCGTAACAAATAGCTTGATCCATATGAAGGACAGCGCTATACAATTTGTATTTCTAACTCTCCTTCTTATGTTCAAATATATGTATAGCGCTGACAGCTGTCACAGGGCTCAACCTATATTTTACGGGCTGTAGGTACTTTATGACCGCGCTTCATCCTACGCCCATCATTCTATCAGGCGCGGAAAAACCTGTTGTGAAACAAAATTAAATTACATTTTTGAATTTCAAAGTATAATCCCGAACGTACGGTTTGAGATTAACATCATGATAAGTATTTCATTTTCAGAGTTAGGGTTGCGTAATAAAAATCAAGGGTTACAGTGTGTTGCTATGCGATGCTCATGCAGTGATCCCTTGAAACGAGTGACTTACTGTCGCTTATAATAAATTATTATAATAATAATAATAAACAACTGCTATGATTATGTTTTTATTGCAAAATACTTCGCTTTGGAATACTCTAAATATTATTATCAGTGAGTAAGTATCACATAACGCTCTTTTGAGCGTTAGGTATGTGCATTACAAGCTAGTGAGATCAAATAGTTCCAAAAATATTCAGTGGACAAGTATGGTAGAAAAATTCAACGGTCTAGGTAAGTACTTCGGTGGCGCAATTGGTAGCGCGCTTGTCTGGGAAACAAGAGGTCGGAGGTTCGAATCCTGGCCCGATGAATTTTTTCAAATTCTTGTCTTTACATTTGCTTCTAATTTATCTTTTCTGGTTTGTAATGCACTCTCATAATAATATTTATAAACAACTGCTATTTACGATTCCCTCTGTGGCCGACTAGTAAAGCGGACGCCTGCTTACCAAAAGGGTGGGTTTGTGGGTTTCGCGTTAGGTCCGTGTACTTTGGATGGTCCATTTGTGCCCGAAGTATAAGGGATAGGGCTCAGCACCCATCAATTTTGGGACGTAATAATCGTCAATGAATAACGTGTGTATCAAGTGTGGACTTTGACTTGTGTTTCACAGTTCACATTTCGGAATACCACTGTCTTGTCATGAAAATAAACGACACTTACCTTTTCAAATTTCAACCCTTACAATGGATTCAAGGTACAATATTGCCTGTGATATGTTTACTCGTAGTACATGCGCGACCGAACTTCGCTCAATCAAAATACTTTGGGGACTTAAGTGGAGACGAAACAAAAAAAAAATTACAAATCTTCGAGTACATAGGAAACAAAATAAAACATTACCCGGCGTGATTCGAAATAGGTAGGTAAAGCCTCTACCGAACTACTGCGCCTGTAGTAAGATAACATGCGATTTCGTTTATTGTAATTATTAACGCACACATCTGTCAGAATAACCAATATATGTCTCAACTCAGTCGCGCGCGATAAGAACATGCTACGGCCGCCAGTTTAGTTATTTATACATACATAACTATTATTTATATAAGGAAAACCCCCAGATTTCATGCTGGCGTGCTTAAAACTGATGGATGAGGTGATTTGCTAGTTAGATTAATTATAAAATCATAATTTTTAAATAAATTTTAATTAAATTAAAATTTCACCTAATAATTTAGAACTCGCAGATCTTGGCTTTTGAATGAAATTTTGATTAAATTTTACATTTTAATAACAAAAATTTTAAAGATATCCCAAAATTCACAATTGTAACAAGAAAAAAAAATTTTTTTTTCCTTTGAATGCAGTTTTTCTTAACTTTAAAAATAAAATAAAGGTTCCTTTAAGTAAAATTTGCTATCTTTAAGCCCTCCAGGGGGCTTTCATTTGGTTCAGCCTGTATACAGAGAGAGACCGACGCTTTGCTATTATAGTGGTTTTCATTTCTTTAAAACTAAATTAACCAACTAAATTAATAGAGCTGCAAGCACGTTCAGAAATAGGACCTCGAACTGTATTGTGCGACGTCACTTGTTTATTGAAGCTTATTTGTGACCGGACGTCACGGGTTCAAATCTCGAAGAAGCACATTTGTGTCCGGTCTACGTGCTTCGGATGGCACTTAAACTATTGACTCATATTTGTGCCCAAATCACAACGTTAGGCCTTGAGCTTCGCCAACCAAACACTCTAGTAAGGTTACCCCCGTGTACGCACGAGCCCGGCACGCACACATTCATATCACAGTAAGCCTAATTCCATAGTAAACCCACTCACACACTTGTAAACCGCCACCATTGCTATGCTTCAGTTGCTGCTTAGCGGCGACTCCGTCCCCTTTTTCATTCGTCCATGATTGTCGGTGTACAAGATGGACTGTGTCTTGCATTTATGGAACTCGGAAACATTTTTGATCTGACACCCTCGCGGGGAATTATGTCGTGACGACTTTTTTTTTAACCTGATTTTTGATTCAGAAACACCGCAACTACGGAACTCGTACGTTGCGTAAAACGCATTCTTGAAGTTAATTTAAAATTTTCAAGCAACGTTCTTAAATTTTCATCAACGAAAACCCCTTTCTGACGTAAATATTTCTGCATAAGCCAACGAAAGCGTAGAGCGGGATGCAAAGGATCGCGCTTCATATCCCACACATATTGCCAAATATTTTTTTGTTTCAAGTCTGTCGATTCTCTTGTAATATTTCTAAGCGTGAGTCGCGAATATTTTCAAAGTGGCACTCATGTATCCTTCCATTTTTTTTCTGTAACTCGAAAAAACAAAGAACAGAAAACAGATTTATTTCCAAAACCACACTATATCGAAAAACTAATTGAAAATGAATTAGACATATTCTGTGCTTATAAAAAGGAGTCTAGTTCAGCTTAATGCTCGAAGCCACAGCGCTGGTATTCTGTGGATAGATCTGAGTCACGATTGGGACAGTTTATTATTATTTTCCTACTGTTTTAGTGATGGTAAGAAATCAGGGTATTCTAAAAAAATCCCGTCAAGTGCGAGTAGGCTCGCACCTGAGGGTTCCGTGCCATTTAAATAAGTTGACAGAATTAAAATTATTTAAAGAAAAATTACAAACTTATCAGTACCTCCAAAATTTATGAAAACTGCAATTTGAACATGGTCGAGTATTTGATTACGTAACCCTAAACCTATATAAAAATCGGTGGTATCAATATTTGATGTTAAATACAGTATTTATGGAACATAATATACAGAAAACTTGAAACTCCTAACTAGTTTAGTTTTTGAGATAGGCGAGTATATACCCTGGAACAAAAATGGTCTAAAACTAATAACTTTATTTTTGCAGATAAAAATAAAATAAAATTCGTTTTTGTACTCTACTTCATGAGTTCTAATAAAAAAAATCTAATCTTTTTTCATTTATGGGAGTGGGTAACTCCCCTGAGAGTTAATTTAATTTTTAATTCAATATTCGGTTTTGAGTCAACATTGTTAATCATAAATAAATTTCAGATCTGTAACTCATTCCGTCTGCAAGCTAGAGACCCGTTACATACTGACGGACAGACAGCAGTGCGACATTAATGAGGCTCCATTTTTGGACGCGCAACCCTTAAAACTGTCGATTATTTTATTTACAATTCCATTGAACATTTTTCGGCGTTCTAAAACACACCTATTACAATACTCTACGTACATTATCTTCATAGGTCGATGTTTGAAAATAAACGGATAACTGGGATTTCGATAATCTGTTTTTGTGCCCGCAAAGCCATACGGACAGATCGGAGGTAAGTGTCTGCCTTCACCAAATCAAGCAAAAATAGACGTTAATGCTCTGTTTTACGGATGATATAAAAGAAATTGGAAAACTTTTAGGACTTGTATAAATCATTTTTGAATATTTCGCGAGTTTTTTTACGATATTGTGGGGCTTGCGAAGTTTTATCATGTTTCTATGTACTACGCGGCTTTCGTAACTTGAGACTCTGCTTTCCTTTTTAGGATTCCGTATACAAAGGATACCAAACGGACCCTATTACTAAGCGTCCACTGTCTGTCTGTCCATTTGTCACAGAAATCTACAGCTTAAGCCGTAATTGATAGCCAGTTGAGATTTTCACAGAATACGTTTTACTACGGGTTCTGTAATGAAAAAGATAAAAAAAAAAAAAACGGTCAAGTGCGAGTCAGACCCGCATACCTAGGGTTCCATACTTCGACAGTTTTGGGAACAGTCAGGAAGAAAGTATTTAAAATCTTGCCCATTTTAACTATTTATGATAACTAAAAAAATAATTGATTGTACCGCAAAAGAGAGACTCAAATATATTTATACCGTTTTCGAAATAAAACTCGTGGATGAAAAACTTAATTTTGTCATTTTGATAACGTGAATTTCTGAGCCGCTATATTTTTCCTGTAATATATACGTAATCCCAAATTACCATGATTTTTTTCACATTTATTGGTCAATCAGTTTCGGAAATCAGGGGGGGGGGAGGACATGCTTTTTTGTGGTATTGTACCAGAACGAACCTCGGATCGAGGCGTTCCGTTAGCACTCGCTAACATTTTGTGGTAAGGTGGTGCCACTACCTTCGGATTACTATTGATGTCTTGATATTAGCTGAGGGTGGAAGCGACATCTGCTTAATATGTGGGAAACTCTTGAGTTCGGAGGTAGATTAGGTTCATTGAGAAGAATGTTACAACAAACATAAAAGTATCAGTTGTTTAGGTTAGATGGCATTACTTCCGGGATTAGAAAATAAAACAGACCTTATTTCCTTATTTTACTCAGGAAATGAAGAAATATTATTCAAATAAATTCCGGATGTTTTATTCTTAATGTTTGGAAGCAGGGAAAGAGTGAAAATTACGTGAATCGAGTAAAGATGTTGTTTCTATACTAAATTACGCGAACATTAAATTCGCGCCGAAAACGGGTATTTCATGGCTATGTAATAGTATGGAATTAGAGATTGCTGGGTGTCTAAGGTTCCTAAGCGAAATGGGTCCACTAAGTGAAAAGAAGTAGGAAATGTCTTTTGAGGAGAGAGATTTGGGGGGCTTTACAAAAGTAAGGAATGCAGAAGGCGGGCTATGGGGGCGCAGTAGCGGGAAATTGGGTAAACTTCGATTCAAGAAGTTCCGTCATAATTCGCTGTCTTTCCGTCATCATGGCGCTGTTATTGTTAACTTGCCAGAGCCCGCTAGAATTTAGTATTGGGAGAAATGGGGGCGACACTGCGCATCTTGCAATAAACTCATGAACCTTGGCATAGTACAGATTAGGTGAATTGGTTTTAAGGCTATGTCAAAAGTGCCACTTGTTTCAGCTAGGTGGCGTATTTAGCAAAGTAGTAAAGGAAACAGATTCCATTTTCGTATTTTAATACAAAATAAAGTAAAACCTGCTCAAGTGAATTTTAGATATTTTCATTATTTTAATGGTTGGTGGTAAGGAAAATTAGAATCACGAAAAATATTGTTTCAAGCTAAAAAGGAAAACATTATGATTGCTGTAGTCCGGATGTCGGCGTTGAGATTTTATGCCCATATAAGTTAATACGGAAATTCTTTGAGAGAATGCGTGGGTCGTGGATACGGGGAGTGACAAGAAGGGAGCGGGGCACGGGGGAAGCGGCGTGGCGAGGCGCCGGGAGTGAGTCGATAAAAGTGGTTGTAGGGCGGGAACGGCTCCCAGTCTTTGGAGGTCAGTCTTCGGAGTTCAGTCTTCGAGGTCCGTCAAGCGAGATACAAGTGCAGTAATTAGTCGCGAATTTATTTTCTTGGGTTTTGTTTTTATCAGGGCGTTTGTTTTATAGATATATTAATTTTCCTCGGGGTTATTTTCTTCAAAGTTCTGTTGGAATTATTTAGAGTGTGGGATACTTTTCGAGAAAGTGCAGTTTAAATTTAGAGATCCGCGAGTGTTTGTTCGAGGCGATTTCCGTAAAAGGACGAATATGTAGATCGGTTATAGGGCATTCCTTTTGAGACTTGTTTCAAATGATTTCCTAAGAATTCTGGGGTCTGCTTTATATTTTAAATAATATAAGGTAAAGCTGGATGTTGCGGCTGTGAAAGGCTTTGAGCCCTAGGGCTCGGCTGGCCCGGGGAAGGATGGAAAAAGCCTCATTAAGAATCGTGGGTATTCGTGTTAATATCGTTCAGACCAGTTTTCGGGACGCGGATATCAGACCTGGGCGTGGGGTTTTGTAGTGTAATGCGGTTTTGTAATAGTGAGGGGATATTAGCGCGGGAGCTACTCGGTGTTTCGAGCGTGGCAAAGGTGGGTGTCTCTGGGTTTAGTTAGGGGTATTTTCAGTAGGCTTGACGGCTAATAGGTAGGGAAAATATGTGATGCTAAACAAAGAGACGTCTCTTTAGGGATTTAGTGCGGGGGAACCTAACTGTGACGACAAACCGCACCATTTCCTTCAACCTCTCCGGAGGGGCAGTCGTTTTGAGATGACGCTGCAGCGGTTTAGTTATACCGTATAATATCTCCCATTTCTGACGTTACCATGTGATGTTGCCTGGGCGATCACGAGAGAAGTGTGAACCGGACATTGCCCCTCCAGGTTATCATCCGTGGCGCAGTTTTGGTCTTTATGTATATATTAATATATTTATCACACAACCATATAGGGAACTTCCGGTCAGTTGGGTGAGGCCCTTACCTTGAATCACCCGCTGACTGGCACGGAGAGTTTATAGGCAGTAGGTACACGTAGAGGAGAAAACTCGCCTCGCTTCTTTATTTTAGACTAGTTGAGGGATGTGATTTCCGCTGTGACTCTTTGGGAATCACCGCACAAACACAATTAAATGTAAATGTGAGATTTTATCTCTAGTTTTGGGTTTTACACATTTGGCAGACTAGGAATTCTCATTCTAGGTACAAATGATAGGCAGGTAAAGTTTGGATAGTCAATTTAGACAAGATATTTGTTAGGATGCATTACACACTCACACAATTAAAAGTAAATGTGAGATTTTATCTCTAGTTTTGTTTTACACCAAAATAGGCTGAGAATTCTCTTGGCTATTCCCGGGTAGCCAGATCAGTCAAGGAACTTGCGGGAATGCTAGGACGTTACAAGGAATTTTAGGACGTTAGAATTTCAGGTAGGGTCGCAAGAAGGGACAATAAATTGATTAGAACACAGTCAGGTATTATAGAAAAATGTAGGATGTTAGAATTGTGCTCAGAGAAAATAGGGTTCTGAAGGTTGTAGGCTCCTGGTAGTGTATGTTTTAGTCAATTATGTCTTGGTGTTACACGTAGGCACGTTCAGGTTAGGATCCGTAGGCTTTGAAGGTTTTCAAGGGGGTAAATCTTGTAGAACCACGGATTGGTGAAATTTAGGTCAAATAGGTAGGCGGATATCAGTTAGGTTCCAGATTTTAGTTTGAAAAGAATAGGCGAATTTCAGAAGTTAATAAAGGCAGAATTTGTTTAGATCAATCTTGTAACGACGTGTCGAAAGCATTCAGTGGAAAGCCTCCCTGATTGTCTGGTCGAGTAAGCCCTTTAAATGACTGAAAGTTATTTTGTTGTGAAGTAAAGATAAGTAATGTTTGCTCTCAATTCTGCTATCACATGGATTAAACTTATGATCATCGTTCTCTGATTAGATAGAGAAAGTTCGACCTCAAGCTCAGAAACACTCCTACTTACATGAGTGTCTAGTTTTTCAAGATACCCTTTTATTGAGATAAACTGTTTTGGTGTGAGAACCATCAGTTCAGAGTTTGGAGCAAAGTCCAGTTCTAAGTCTTAATTACAGTAAATAATTCTGGAATCATAATTTCCTTATAAAAAAGGAAGATTTCAATGTAAATAAATTAACCAAAGTAAGTAGCTTGGTTTCCATAGAAAAGGAATGATTTCTATTTGTGAATAATATTGCCTGAAAAGTAAAGGTAATGAGTAGATGCATTTGTTCATACTAAGGAAAAATCCCACCCTTTTAGCCAAGCAATGCCGTGCTAATAAGAATCTTCTGTATACCAAACGGAACAGGAATCTTAGTTCGTCAAGTGTGAATAGATATATCTCTCCTTGAATTAATATCCTCAAGTACAATGTGGCCGAGAGATAGCCTTAAATATTGCTGAAATTATTCTGGATCTAACAAAGAAACCAGCTAGCTGAAATTATATCTATCTGAGTGAGACATATTTCATATAATTATAGCTTTGATTCTGAGACTTCAAAACGGCTACTTACTAACTGATATTCAGAAGAGTTGAAATTAGTCAAACTAGTAGTACCGAATTAGTTATCTGTATGACTGAATTAATCCAGTATTGACTGTTAATACATTTCTGTTAGAATAAACTACCTTAAAGCTGTTCTCATGTAGAATTCAGTAGGTTCAGAGATTAGACTTGTGATAAGGAGAAGTATGCAGCTTTTACTGAAGTAATTAATATTTCACAGTAAGGTCACGATATTTAATTACGAGTAGGTACTCCTTGAGGTTTCTTAGTGATTCTTCCTCCAAGGTGTGTAGACAGGGAATCACTGTTCTTAGGTTTTCTTAAAATAAATAATGTACTATTTAAAGATTACTGAAAGATTTTATAATGAGACTATAGTAGTGTTTGGTAGAAATTAAAGACTTGCCAACATGAACGATTTACTATTACAAAGTAACAAATCTTACAAATATTCAGTATAAAAGTGCTGCCTTATCAAATTAAAATATCTAAGTACTTAGTGCCCTGTAGCATGGTACAAATAATGTATCATCAAACTAAATGCAAAATTAAAGTCTATAATAATATAAAGTATTAAATCACAATTTCAAATAAAACTATATAAAACCTTTGTTAAATTATTAAATCACAATTTCCAATAAAATTAAATAAAACCTTTATTCAAAAAAATTCACGGGTTATTCCCCATCCGAAAGGTAAAGGCTTTTATGTTCAACTTATACTCTTATTATCTAGGAGTATAATCTTCTCGTCTATTACTTTACTTAAGCAGAACCATAGAAGCTTTTGCTTTTACAGAACCCAAATTGACCGGTAGGGGCTATTAAACAAAAAACATAAAATTGCGGTATCTTCTAGATGAATTATATTTAGTTTCAGTTACTCCTCTCACTCTCTTACTTAAGCCTGGTCAATAGGTGATATTCTCTTGGATAGTTTCAATTCAGTATTGACGTTACAAAATAACTTAGCGCAGATGTTATTCTATTTACTAGGGTCAGAGGAACTATTTACTTCTCGGATACTTTAGGTAATTTAACTAGACTTATTAGGAAATGTTGAGTTCGGATTCATTCTTATTATCACTAAAAGAACTAGGGTTACTTAAAAACGGTTCACAACGAGGGGTCCTATCACAGCTACTAGACGATCATTTGGCCTAATACTAGACTAACACCCTCCAAACCTTGTTTGTATTTATAACTAGTTCAAGCTACATGTGGGAAGGTAGAGTGGGAAGGCAGTGAGACGGATAGTGGGTAGTTAGCAGAAAAGTTGGTAGGTAGGTGAGGATAGTGATGTAGGTGAACAGAGGTGGAGGGGATTGTTTCAATTGGTGCCGTGACCAGGATATTGCAGTTTTTGCGATTATAATATTAAAATTAACTACTAGGACATATGTCGGAATAAAGTTTTAACAATAGCATGGTTGTATCGTTGTATTTTGAATTCATTTTAGCGTTTTTGTTTCATTAAAGCGCTGTGATCATGTTTTCAGTTAGCTTGAATAATTTATAACATGCAGCGTAGTGATTTTTAATAGCTGGGATATTGTATTTCTAGTATTTATTTGGTTGGAGTGTGTTAGTCTAGTTCAATTGTTGCACGTGAGACGGGGGTGTTTTAAGAGTGATATTTAGTTTCTATGTAGTAAATTCATTCAGCGGTAACACAGATGCACATTATTATCTTTTCCTTAGTGCGATTGGGCGAAGCGAAGTTTTTGGTTAGGAAGTAGACTGGATTATCCACATTGCATACACCTGCGTAGCTTCTCAGGCGAGATGGGTCATACATAATATGCATATAGGGCTTTTAGAACTCAACCATCGTAGGCTGTATCTGAAAAGTAGAAAAAGATAATTAATGTATGGAGAATGTCTGTATTGTTGTGAATAGTTATACCTATTTTATCATTAAGAAGCTATAGCATAAATTTACTTTAATATAAAGGGTTGTGTTTGACGTTGTTGGACTAATGAGCATTGTTTATTAAAGTAGCCTAGGTAATTTAGGCCACTTTTGGATTGCAATACTATAGATGTTTGCTCAAGATGGCAGTACTAATAACCAATATGAATGACCGGTGTAGGAAAACGTAGTTTTAATGCGTTCTTGATGATAAGGCAATTGTTAAACAGGTTAGAATGAATATACGTACCATTGTATGAGATGAGTTCGGCTCGGTTAATTGGGTTATCCTTGGTAATCTGTAGCTGTAGGTTTCATTGATATCATCAACGCCATGTCCAATTTTGCACCTGAGAATCATCCTGAGTTGCGCTAGGTTCATAATAATGTTGTCCCGAGCTGAAGATGCATCCCATCTTCATCTCAACGCACGCACAAGTTAGTTTATTTATTATTTATAGAGATATCAGAGATCTCATTTGTGATGGTTTTGAACTGTTCAAAAGTGGTTTGTTTGTTTTGACTGTCATTAATCGCATTGGTTTCTTTTTTAGTATTTTTAACGGCTCTGGACTCATAGTCCATTTGTCCATATTTGGGGGTTTTTGCGTTGTCCGGTCCGATGTCGATGTCGGGCGCCGCCGGTGCGATATCGGGGCAAGTAAAATGTATGGAATGAGTAGTCTTTCACATTGTCCGATCCAGTATCGGATATCGGAACCGACACCGATATGTTCGCGGCACTATCGGACGCCCGTGAGCCGTCGGACGATAATGTTTTTATGTTGATATACGTATATCTAAATTTTCTCTGTGTGCGCTTGCATTTCCTTAGGCCCCAAAGCCTTTCGAATATGTGTGTCTTGTTTCTTGATATTGGTTGTCAGATAAATTGGCAAATAATCATATCGTGGATTCACTTGTAGGAAAGTAATTAAAGAACTTTCTCGGTGCGTTTTGTAGCTCGCTAAAAAGAGTATAAAATGCTCTCTTTGAATATTTAGCTTCCGCAGTGGGATTTATCCAAAATTGTCCTAGTCTTCCGTAATGACCTGTCCGCACTAAAGCTATCGAGCAAATGGCCATATCGGAGCGATTTTGTCGGGTAATGCGAAAACAGCACATGGTGTCGGCTATCGGATGTTGGCTGTCGTCGTCCGGCACCGGTGTCGGGTTGGATAGTGTGGAAACGTTCTTAGTCTCATGGAACGAAAGCGACGCGTGCGACAGTGCGTTCAAAAACAAAAGCAGTGTTAGTGGACAAGTCTAATTGCTTTAGAAAATGTTTTTCATCTTCGTGTAGTAAATACTTTGTTTCAATTATGGGGGATTGCTTGGCAGCACTGTGGTATTATTTTAGTGCTTTTCGAAATTATTAAATTGTTTTACTAGAATAAAGTAAAGACGCGGTTGGTTATGTACGTCGGGCTAAAAAGATGTACAATCGTATGTACGGACTAGGGTTTACGTATTTTAAGTAGGGTGAGAGGAATCGATTGTGTTTTGCTCTCACTTATTAGTAGTGAGTTAGGTGCACAAATACTTAGGTATAAACCTGCAAACCTGAAGTCAGCTAGGGATGACGTCATCACTTCAGAAACAATCGCATGAGTTTACATTGCGGGTCGGTTAGTAAACGTGGTATACATTGCGACTCGAGTAGAAATGAGATATTATGTGTTTTATTTTATAATCTTATTACGAACACATAATAATATTTAGTAGGAAAAGGATGTATAAATGTTTAGAAATATCGGGAATATTTACTGATGTTACACTGAGCCGTAGAGGAAATATTTAATTTCGTTGTCCCCTTTTAGACCGAAATATTTCAGAAAGATATCACTATGATGTATAGATACATCATAATTGCGGTTACTAACAATAAGAAACTCCAAATAAGGATTATTTATGATCATATTAGTTTGCTTGACAATATTTAATCAGGCAGGAATATGGGAAAATTATAGGAAGTTTTACGGTTCAGATATGGTAGTCATCCATCCATCCATCCATCTGCCCGTGTTCGTCCAGTGCTGGGCATGGGACTTTCCCAAAATACGCCACTCATGTCGCCGCCGCGCCGTCCACGATGTCCTCAGGTTGTTGGTCCCGCAGGCATGTGGTCGGCCTGCACTGCGCTTTGCTGTACGTTGTCTCCATTCTAATGCCTTTCGGCCCCAACGGCCATCATGTCTGTGACACCTAGATACCTAGTTTGTGAATGTACGTACACTGTTAGGCTGTGGCAATGTTAGTGATGAGTTTGACCAATTTGTGTTATCCAACAAAACGGAAATTGACTTATTATTTCATTTGTGTTTAATGTTGCAAGATAGGTTGTTCGGTCGAGATTTGAGTTTTTCTGAACGAGTTTAAGCTGCGTTCTTGTTCTTAATTTCAGTATGAAACGATCAATTTTATCCAAATCCAAGCTTTAGGGCCGCTCTTATGATTATTACGATCAAAGGAATCTATCATCTACATGATGTTTTCCGTGGTTAGTCATATGTATGAAGGATATGTGAGTAGATGTGTAGGGTGACAACAAAGCTTTTCTGTTCAATTTGTCCTTCTTTCACTTTTTGATTATTCGCTATTTATTGGTTTGATCACATTTTAATCTCAAACACAAACGACAGGTCCAGAACGGTTAGAAATGGCTTACATCACAATGCGTGGTAAACAAAAATAATCAAACTACCTAATTTGAAATTTTTATAAGAAGTGGTTCCTTTTGACTACTCTTAGTAGTTACTGGCATTATCACAAACCGGTAAAAGAATAACACTAGTTAGACAACGGCATGGACGGGTGAATGCCGTCGTATGATTTATTTGTATAATGTGTTATTGATATGACGAATGTATTTCGATGACTGTCGTCGCCTATATTAAAATTATACTAGCTTCAGTTTGTCCCGTGGAAATCATCTGCTCACTTTTAGTCAAGAAATATTAACAATATTGCAAAGTAATCGGACTGTTACGGGTTTTATTTATCAGGTAGAACGGTTTTGTATTGCCCACAATCGTTTAGCAATAATAATATCCTAGTAATGAATGGGTGGATGAAAGTGAGTCTTGTTCCGCACTCCTATCGATGAAAAGTTTGAAAGAATGAGGGTCGCTCGGTAAGGTTGCGTAAGAGTTCTTTGCGGACGGAAGGTAGATGCACTGATAGAAAAGAGAGTTTTATGAAGGTGATCGTTGTTAAATGTTTTTATGTTAGATGACGTTCATTTATTTGTTCAGGGATTACGTGGTAGTCCGAATCGGTAATATTAGCGAGACTTAGGGAAAACTATTTTAATTTTACGGTGACGCTTTGCGATGTCGTTATAACTTTTGGTTATATTTTGCGGAGGTTTTTACAAAATAAAATGAAAAATCTTGCATCGATAAGAGAAGTGAAAAGGGGTTCGAGTGTTCGATCCTTGTAGTGTGATTGATAAAGAATGGGTAATGATAAATTTACGAGAAAACAATTTCTTTGGTAGCGTTATAGCGTAGGTGCGGTAAGTGAAACGTGATGATGGGCTATGACGATAAGTTACAAGAGACTAACTTCATTGGTAATGTTATAGCGTAGTTGCGGTGAGTCAATTGAGGGAATTTGCAAGAGCTTGTTGCTTACTAAGGGATGAAGGGCATCACACTAATATTATAAATGCGAAAATTTTTGTGTGTGTGTGTGAGGGTGTGTGTGTGTGGTTGTTACTCTTTCACGCTGGGGCGACTTCACGGATTTGGATGGAATTTGGAATGAATATGGCTTATGCACCAACTTAACACATAGCCTACTTTTATCCCGGGAAAAAAATCATGTCGTTAAACCGAATAACACACGGGCGGGGCCGCGGGAGGAAGCTAGTAGTTCATAAAGGAAATAATAGTTTTGTAGCAAGTTTAGGAGTGTGGAAAATAAGTATGTTTCAAAGTTATTGAGAAAAAGGGAGTTAAGTGAGATATGATTTGAATGAAGTTATAAGTAAATGAAAGGGGAAATAAAATTCTTGAGATAGTGGTTAGGCAAATAATAACTTTGTTTATCTACTTCTATGCTGAGGTTTAAACTGGTGTTGAAAGGATTTGCAGTTCAGTAAAATCGCTATTACTGTCGGGTACTAAGCAATTATAAGGGAGAAATTATTAGGAATTGATAAAATGGGAAACCTGGGTAGGTTATCAACGAATCGTATGTACTCGTATGTATGTATCGGGATTTTTGTTTCAGTTAAATGAGATCCCCTTAGAAAACTTTTGCATTAGTAGTAAAAGATAAACAATATTAGATTCTGGTTTTGAAAATAGGTAGGCCCTTGTGTACTCATAGTATTCACTTTGGATGTGTTCTTAAGAATGAGAGAGATAGTATTTTTGGGTAGCGACGGAAGGGCACTTTTAGTATAAATACCTACATTTAATAGGGTGGAACTCAGAGCGAAATTTAGGTCAAATAAGCATGGGTTAGTCAGGAAAGATTATTACGTGGACTTAATAAATAGATCAGGTTATTCTAAGTTAGTAAAGTTTCAAGTCATTGAAGAATAATACCCACATGGTATTAAAATAGATGTAACAGGATAAACCGTATAACTTGATGGTCGTAAGAAGGTAAACTTAAGCGAGAAAAGTATGCGTTAGAGTTTCAGTGTTAGATATTCGGTATTTTGTTAAATCTGAGAGTCGTGTGTTT
This sequence comes from Ypsolopha scabrella, assembly GCA_910592155.1. Taxonomy (NCBI): domain Eukaryota; kingdom Metazoa; phylum Arthropoda; class Insecta; order Lepidoptera; family Ypsolophidae; genus Ypsolopha; species Ypsolopha scabrella. The sequence goes on along the minus strand of OU342968.1, from coordinate 5,518,276 downwards.
AGAGTTGTGCAACCACATTTTACATACCTATATTATTTTGAAACTAATTACAAATTATGAACGTGTAACCTTGCACAATTTATAAGAGTTTCACGGAGTTGGTGGCTTACTATATTTAACTGTGAGAATTTGTCCGATAGAATGAATGGAAATATCACACAGGGTGAAGTCAGGTTTACAAGCTGGAGGGTCGGAGGTTTGAAAGGATGTTAGTCTGGGAGATTTATGAATAAAACGGGAAAACTCGAATGTACTTCAGAATGTGTCAAATAGGGGTCAAGTTAGGGTGAGTGAATTTAAAACGCAGGGTTCTGTGTTGGCGCTGTGATATACGAAATCGAAGAACTAGTATGACCTCGTAGATAGGAGTGGAAGAGGCGAGAGAGGTGTGTCGGAATCATAGTGGATGAAAGTTGACAGTATTTGTCTATCCCTTCAGGAGATAGGCGTGAATAAGTATGTTCGTCTAATGTTTGAACGGTGTCTATTTTCTAATCCTCGAATACGATAGTTGCTTAAATATAGTAGGATACTTGCGGAATATCACTTAATTATATAGAATTTGTGAAAATCAAGAATAAACTTTTGTTTATAAAATAAGAACTTGCGTGATTAGAATAATGGATGTGGAGGAGACGAAAAATGTGTGTGTTAGGGTCGTGGCAATCGGAAGTATTATGGTCTCTACCTGCCTCTTTGGGAGACGGGTGGGAGTATATATGTATGTACTTGTATGTACTATGTTTGTTAAAAAATTAGTCAACAATGTACTACAGACCTTATTGGCGCGAAGGCTACGAACAGTAGAGATAGGGCCTTAACAGTTTTGTGACGGGAGAGCGTACTAATATTCATTAGTTAGTGGGATTTTATTGTTACCCTAAAGTACGGAACTCTAATCAAAAAATTATAATTATATATGAATTTCGAGTAATATTTGATGACAGAGATAGCGTTTGACGGTTTAATAGAATGTTAGAAACCAGTGGGTATTATGGTAGAGAGGAGAAACGTTTCGAGTGAAGAAACGGGTTCCATATATTAGTGTAAAAAAATTAACATAATATACATGTCGAGACATTCGTAGTGGCTAATGACCATGAAGACGTCTTCAGTCGAAAACCAGGGGGGTCGGGTTTAATTAAGAGGTTTAGATGGCTTAGGTGAATTTTATTCTTTTCACTTTTATCTTGCTACAACTAAATATTTTTGAAAACGGTATTCATTATGCGGTATATGTTATAGTCAAATCGTAGTCTAAGGGTGAACAAGCTTCACATACCCTGTAGTATGAACGTGCGGCGTCTTATTAAAATTACATGATTCGCCCAGGTAACATTTAAATTAAAGATATGGTTTTGAGCCATTTTGGATTATAGGGATTGATTGCTCCAAGCGGTATAGGTGAATTAAGCTGTTTTACTGAGTGTCAAATCTAGTGGTTTAGAGGATGATTTGTGACTATACTGTGATTTACAGATAAACAGAGGAATTCTACCGTGAAGGTTTCATTCTGCAATTTGGTTGCAGGACCTTAATTACAGCGAACAGCTTTATATGCAGGGACGCAATATTTCAAAACCGTCAATTCAAAGGGAAAATATCGTGATTTGTAGCGGAAATTACGAGTAAAGGACGGATCTAAAGACATGTGCGCATTTACAATTGTAATATTTACATTTATAATTAGGGAAGCTTAAACTTATTCTGGAGGAGAATGCTCGGTACGTTCTCCCTTTTCTTGACGAATTCTTTTTTTGTAGCTTTCTTCATTGTCTACCGCCGTACTTACCTCTATGATGTTGTAGACATTACACCACTATAATTCTCTCAGTTTCGAGTTGAGTTGTTGGGACATGCAATATGCAAGTAGACGGTTCTAGAGTCAGGAGAAATTATGTGAGGGGCGGAATAACTTGAGTATGATACAATTTATTTACTTGTACGTTATTGGTTACGGAGGCTAGGATTGTTTTCATTATCCTTTTAAAGATTAGATAAAGTAGTTGACCAAATAGTAGACTGTAAATCTTTACATTTTGACGAGGGCCTAGATACTTTTGTAAGCTAGTGCCTGAATTTAGTTTATTGCTTGAGAATTTTATAACAACATGTATATGAGCGGGAATAGGATAATTTAGGGACCGAAATATTCTTATCGAGTATCTTCGCAATTAGTCGGGTGCAACGTGACTCTTACTAGTATGAGTTTTGGTTCTGTTTCATCGTTAATTCTATCTACAAGATCATCTGATACTTCAATTTTATGGTTGTATCTATCTATTTAAATCCTGACACATTAGACACAAAAGTATACCGTTAGCTCAAGTAAATGGTTCTTCGTCATGGAGTCTGGTTTTATGATTAGGCCCCAGGGTTTCCAAAGTCACAGTTAGTGCCAGAATGCTCTTATACGTCTTACCCCTTAAGGTTTAAACCCATGTAATAGAATGATCAAATATTTAGGAATATTACAAAAGAGAGTGAGGTCCAGGAATATAGAGAAATTAAGTCGTTGGGTTATTTCTAACGGCTCGTGAATTAGGCAAGTTGTTCAGGTTGATAGTTGTTGGGGAAATGTCTCAATATTAAGGTTATAATCAAGATTAAATTTAGCTAAATTAATTGCGATCATGTCAATGAAACCAGCAAAGCTACGGAACGTGAACAATTAGGTATATAAAAAACTGTAGGGACATCTTTGGTTATTTAGATTAGGAGACTTAGGGAAAGATTTAAGCGTAGGAAATGTTGGTTTGAGCCAAATTGTTTGATGTGATTTAGGGTTAAGGGTTGAGGACGGCTTACACGCTACATGCTACAGAGCCATTGGGATGATTCATTTTTAACCTGGTCAAACAGGAAAGTCTGTATTGAATGAGCTGGTGGATCCTTAGAGTGGCGAGAAAGAGAAATCCACGCGTGGTACATTTGGGAAGTATGAAGAAAAAGGGGAAAGAGGATTTTAATGGTATTGTAGTGTAATGATATAAAATTATACTATAATATTTATTGAAGAGAATGCAGGTTGTAAAAGAGGGCTCTAGGGAGGCAACGGTTCTGACAGTATAGATGAGGTTATTGTAGCTTGGACCAGAGACACTACACCTAGCAAACGGTTTATTATGGAAAATTGGAGTTAGGTTAAATTACGAAAAGAAGTACATGATAAACCCGCACTATACAGAAGCTCTTACTCCCTTTTCGGCAACTGCACACTCACCAGGAAACTTATGGGGCTTGCAAGGGGAAGGGCTCTAGCTGAGATAGTTAAATTAAAGGATAACCTTTATGAGGCGGTTCATCGCTTGGTATCTGGTGGAATTAGAGATAGTCCATGGCAAATCTAGTGTTAATCGAAAAATTGGATTGGGTTAGAAGGCCATCTTATTGCCACTAGGGCATACTGGATTCACAACCCGGTACTCTCGTTTCGTCAGATTTCTTGCAATCGAAGTAATAGTTATCCATAATTAAGTTATTGCGAGGTTGGAGTCCGGTTACTTGCGGGATTCTGTTAGTGGATTGGTTTAAAAACGCACACACCCAACTATATTCTGGAAAAAGCCATAATAATTTGTTTTGTAATCAATGGTCTCTGCATGTTAGCGAGTCTGAAGAGAAAATTTCCTTCGGCTGAACTAATGTACGCTACGTAAATTTTGAGGGTCGAGCTGTACCAGAACGAACCTTGGATCGAGGCGTTCCGTTAGCACTCGCTAACATTTTGTGGTAAGGTGGTGCCACTACCTTCGGATTACTATTGATGTCTTGATATTAGCTGAGGGTGGAAGCGACATCTGCTTAATATGTGGGAAACTCTTGAGTTCGGAGGTAGATTAGGTTAATTTATTAATGTTACAACAAACATAAAAGTATCAGTTGTTTAGGTTCGATGGCATTACTTCCGGGATTAGAAAATAAAACAGACCTTATTTCCTTATTTTACTCAGGAAATGAAGAAATATTATTCAAATAAATTCCGGATGTTTTATTCTTAATGTTTGGAAGCAGGGAAAGAGTGAAAATTACGTGAATCGAGTAAAGATGTTGTTTCTATACTAAATTACGCGAACATTAAATTCGCGCCGAAAACGGGTATTTCATGGCTATGTAATAGTATGGAATTAGAGATTGCTGGGTGTCTAAGGTTCCTAAGCGAAATGGGTCCACTAAGTGAAAAGAAGTAGGAAATGTCTTTTGAGGAGAGAGATTTGGGGGGCTTTACAAAAGTAAGGAATGCAGAAGGCGGGCTATGGGGGCGCAGTAGCGGGAAATTGGGTAAACTTCGATTCAAGAAGTTCCGTCATAATTCGCTGTCTTTCCGTCATCATGGCGCTGTTATTGTTAACTTGCCAGAGCCCGCTAGAATTTAGTATTGGGAGAAATGGGGGCGACACTGCGCATCTTGCAATAAACTCATGAACCTTGGCATAGTACAGATTAGGTGAATTGGTTTTAAGGCTATGTCAAAAGTGCCACTTGTTTCAGCTAGGTGGCGTATTTAGCAAAGTAGTAAAGGAAACAGATTCCATTTTCGTATTTTAATACAAAATAAAGTAAAACCTGCTCAAGTGAATTTTAGATATTTTCATTATTTTAATGGTTGGTGGTAAGGAAAATTAGAATCACGAAAAATATTGTTTCAAGCTAAAAAGGAAAACATTATGATTGCTGTAGTCCGGATGTCGGCGTTGAGATTTTATGCCCATATAAGTTAATACGGAAATTCTTTGAGAGAATGCGTGGGTCGTGGATACGGGGAGTGACAAGAAGGGAGCGGGGCACGGGGGAAGCGGCGTGGCGAGGCGCCGGGAGTGAGTCGATAAAAGTGGTTGTAGGGCGGGAACGGCTCCCAGTCTTTGGAGGTCAGTCTTCGGAGTTCAGTCTTCGAGGTCCGTCAAGCGAGATACAAGTGCAGTAATTAGTCGCGAATTTATTTTCTTGGGTTTTGTTTTTATCAGGGCGTTTGTTTTATAGATATATTAATTTTCCTCGGGGTTATTTTCTTCAAAGTTCTGTTGGAATTATTTAGAGTGTGGGATACTTTTCGAGAAAGTGCAGTTTAAATTTAGAGATCCGCGAGTGTTTGTTCGAGGCGATTTCCGTAAAAGGACGAATATGTAGATCGGTTATAGGGCATTCCTTTTGAGACTTGTTTCAAATGATTTCCTAAGAATTCTGGGGTCTGCTTTATATTTTAAATAATATAAGGTAAAGCTGGATGTTGCGGCTGTGAAAGGCTTTGAGCCCTAGGGCTCGGCTGGCCCGGGGAAGGATGGAAAAAGCCTCATTAAGAATCGTGGGTATTCGTGTTAATATCGTTCAGACCAGTTTTCGGGACGCAGATATCAGACCTGGGCGTGGGGTTTTGTAGTGTAATGCGGTTTTGTAATAGTGAGGGGATATTAGCGCGGGAGCTACTCGGTGTTTCGAGCGTGGCAAAGGTGGGTGTCTCTGGGTTTAGTTAGGGGTATTTTCAGTAGGCTTGACGGCTAATAGGTAGGGAAAATATGTGATGCTAAACAAAGAGACGTCTCTTTAGGGATTTAGTGCGGGGGAACCTAACTGTGACGACAAACCGCACCATTCCCTTCAACCTCTCCGGAGGGGCAGTCGTTTTGAGATGACGCTGCAGCGGTTTAGTTATACCGTATAATATCTCCCATTTCTGACGTTACCATGTGATGTTGCCTGGGCGATCACGAGAGAAGTGTGAACCGGACATTGCCCCTCCAGGTTATCATCCGTGGCGCAGTTTTGGTCTTTATGTATATATTAATATATTTATCACACAACCATATAGGGAACTTCCGGTCAGTTGGGTGAGGCCCTTACCTTGAATCACCCGCTGACTGGCACGGAGAGTTTATAGGCAGTAGGTACACGTAGAGGAGAAAACTCGCCTCGCTTCTTTATTTTAGACTAGTTGAGGGATGTGATTTCCGCTGTGACTCTTTGGGAATCACCGCACAAACACAATTAAATGTAAATGTGAGATTTTATCTCTAGTTTTGGGTTTTACACATTTGGCAGACTAGGAATTCTCATTCTAGGTACAAATGATAGGCAGGTAAAGTTTGGATAGTCAATTTAGACAAGATATTTGTTAGGATGCATTACACACTCACACAATTAAAAGTAAATGTGAGATTTTATCTCTAGTTTTGTTTTACACCAAAATAGGCTGAGAATTCTCTTGGCTATTCCCGGGTAGCCAGATCAGTCAAGGAACTTGCGGGAATGCTAGGACGTTACAAGGAATTTTAGGACGTTAGAATTTCAGGTAGGGTCGCAAGAAGGGACAATAAATTGATTAGAACACAGTCAGGTATTATAGAAAAATGTAGGATGTTAGAATTGTGCTCAGAGAAAATAGGGTTCTGAAGGTTGTAGGCTCCTGGTAGTGTATGTTTTAGTCAATTATGTCTTGGTGTTACACGTAGGCACGTTCAGGTTAGGATCCGTAGGCTTTGAAGGTTTTCAAGGGGGTAAATCTTGTAGAACCACGGATTGGTGAAATTTAGGTCAAATAGGTAGGCGGATATCAGTTAGGTTCCAGATTTTAGTTTGAAAAGAATAGGCGAATTTCAGAAGTTAATAAAGGCAGAATTTGTTTAGATCAATCTTGTAACGACGTGTCGAAAGCATTCAGTGGAAAGCCTCCCTGATTGTCTGGTCGAGTAAGCCCTTTAAATGACTGAAAGTTATTTTGTTGTGAAGTAAAGATAAGTAATGTTTGCTCTCAATTCTGCTATCACATGGATTAAACTTATGATCATCGTTCTCTGATTAGATAGAGAAAGTTCGACCTCAAGCTCAGAAACACTCCTACTTACATGAGTGTCTAGTTTTTCAAGATACCCTTTTATTGAGATAAACTGTTTTGGTGTGAGAACCATCAGTTCAGAGTTTGGAGCAAAGTCCAGTTCTAAGTCTTAATTACAGTAAATAATTCTGGAATCATAATTTCCTTATAAAAAAGGAAGATTTCAATGTAAATAAATTAACCAAAGTAAGTAGCTTGGTTTCCATAGAAAAGGAATGATTTCTATTTGTGAATAATATTGCCTGAAAAGTAAAGGTAATGAGTAGATGCATTTGTTCATACTAAGGGAAAATCCCACCCTTTTAGCCAAGCAATGCCGTGCTAATAAGAATCTTCTGTATACCAAACGGAACAGGAATCTTAGTTCGTCAAGTGTGAATAGATATATCTCTCCTTGAATTAATATCCTCAAGTACAATGTGGCCGAGAGATAGCCTTAAATATTGCTGAAATTATTCTGGATCTAACAAAGAAACCAGCTAGCTGAAATTATATCTATCTGAGTGAGACATATTTCATATAATTATAGCTTTGATTCTGAGACTTCAAAACGGCTACTTACTAACTGATATTCAGAAGAGTTGAAATTAGTCAAACTAGTAGTACCGAATTAGTTATCTGTATGACTGAATTAATCCAGTATTGACTGTTAATACATTTCTGTTAGAATAAACTACCTTAAAGCTGTTCTCATGTAGAATTCAGTAGGTTCAGAGATTAGACTTGTGATAAGGAGAAGTATGCAGCTTTTACTGAAGTAATTAATATTTCACAGTAAGGTCACGATATTTAATTACGAGTAGGTACTCCTTGAGGTTTCTTAGTGATTCTTCCTCCAAGGTGTGTAGACAGGGAATCACTGTTCTTAGGTTTTCTTAAAATAAATAATGTACTTACTATTTAAAGATTACTGAAAGATTTTATAATGAGACTATAGTAGTGTTTGGTAGAAATTAAAGACTTGCCAACATGAACGATTTACTATTACAAAGTAACAAATCTTACAAATATTCAGTATAAAAGTGCTGCCTTATCAAATTAAAATATCTAAGTACTTAGTGCCCTGTAGCATGGTACAAATAATGTATCATCAAACTAAATGCAAAATTAAAGTCTATAATAATATAAAGTATTAAATCACAATTTCAAATAAAACTATATAAAACCTTTGTTAAATTATTAAATCACAATTTCCAATAAAATTAAATAAAACCTTTATTCAAAAAAATTCACGGGTTATTCCCCATCCGAAAGGTAAAGGCTTTTATGTTCAACTTATACTCTTATTATCTAGGAGTATAATCTTCTCGTCTATTACTTTACTTAAGCAGAACCATAGAAGCTTTTGCTTTTACAGAACCCAAATTGACCGGTAGGGGCTATTAAACAAAAAACATAAAATTGCGGTATCTTCTAGATGAATTATATTTAGTTTCAGTTACTCCTCTCACTCTCTTACTTAAGCCTGGTCAATAGGTGATATTCTCTTGGATAGTTTCAATTCAGTATTGACGTTACAAAATAACTTAGCGCAGATGTTATTCTATTTACTAGGGTCAGAGGAACTATTTACTTCTCGGATACTTTAGGTAATTTAACTAGACTTATTAGGAAATGTTGAGTTCGGATTCATTCTTATTATCACTAAAAGAACTAGGGTTACTTAAATACGGTTCACAACGAGGGGTCCTATCACAGCTACTAGACGATCATTTGGCCTAATACTGGACTAACACCCTCCAAACCTTGTTTGTATTTATAACTAGTTCAAGCTACATGTGGGAAGGTAGAGTGGGAAGGCAGTGAGACGGATAGTGGGTAGTTAGCAGAAAAGTTGGTAGGTAGGTGAGGATAGTGATGTAGGTGAACAGAGGTGGAGGGGATTGTTTCAGTATTTCAAGGATATTTCGAAATCAGTGCCAGTAAATAGATTAAAAGTATATATTTTTTATAATCAGGTCTCTAATATATGAAATTTGATACCCGTATTGTAATTTAAAAATTTTTTTTTTTTTTGGATATTTCTCATTTGTTATCAACTTTTTTTTCATCGCTATAGTTTTCCTGTAATTGGCCAGTCACGACCTATAATTGTAATTTTTTTCCGTTTACCAGTTTCAGAGATAAGGGGGGATATGCATTTTTTGTGGTTTTTCAAAGATTTCTCGAAATTGGTGCCAGTAAATGCAGTAAAAGTATACATTTTTGTAATCAGCTCCTTAATATCCACAATTTTATTTCCATTTTGTATTTTAAGGATTTTTTTTTTGTTTTTCTCCTTTGCTTTGTATTGGAAATATTTTAAACATTTTTTTACACCCTATTATACAGGTTGTAAATGCAAAGTCAAGAATCCCTTTAGGGTATGAAAGTATATACACGATTCTGATCTCATTACGAGAGAAAAAAGTACCTTGAATTTTCACCAAAAATTCCATCATTTTTCTAAGCTATGGCTACGCAGCTTAACGGCCTCCCCTCACACCTAATTGCATTTGACAGTCCACACTCAAAAACACCTGTGATACCCTTTTGGGGTTTTATTTCGCGACGGCATATATTATGAAAACACCTAAACTACTTACTGCATTCAAAACGCGAGTTTAGTTTTACAAGGAAATTAATTGTTTTCAATTTAATTTCCAAGTCATAAACAGAATCGTAGTTCAGAACCCGGCACTGTTTACTGTACACTAGTATTGTTTTCTTTCTTTTTATGTGACGCGCACTTGTTTATACCCAATTGATCAATAATTTGGCCAAGTGCGAGATGGACTCGCGCACAAAGGGTTCCGTTCCACCGCACAATACGAGTGCGGAACCCTACAAACATTATGGTAAATAACAATTTACATGCCAAAGCAACATCAAGGCTACAAAAAACAAGATTCTAAAATAGTAGCGCCTCAACTCTACTTTTTATTATTTTTTGTTTTACTTTTTAGAGGGTGTCCTATAATCTGAATAAATTTAAAACTTGTATATATAATATATATAATAACTTCGGGCCGGCCAAGTAAGATCACGCGATCTGTAAATGATCAGCAGACGTTTGCGCAGTTTTATATAGAGGGCTGATTTCTTTTTTGGCGAATTTTGAACCCCGTGTCTAGGAGAAAGTTGTTCAGTTAGTAACAATAAATAGATTTTCTCGATACAGAAATATCAGTGATATTTACGTGTAGGTATTATTTCTTTTGACATGTGTTCTGAGAAAAATCCCCGACAAGAATACAAGCACAAATACTCCGACACCTGTCAAAAGTTATCAACTTCACAAAGAGTAAATAATCGAACACTCATCATTTCAGTCGTCGCGATTATTTCAGTACAAGAATATTTATTGCAAAATGATCTTTCAGCAAACGTCATAAGAGTGACTATTTGATGATAATGTTCTTTTGAAGTTTTGATGGAGCAAAAGTGATGTTTTGTCAATAAAGCAAGCCTTTGCTCTAGAATAAATTAATAAAATATTATTGTAGTTATAATATGAATATTATAGAAACAAAAAATGAAAATATTTATACGATATATTTCAACTCCATCAATGGAGTCGTCATCGGTCGAATGATACACCTGACATACAACCAGATTACACCAAATACAGGGTGTAAATGCAAACTCAAGAATCCCTTTAGGGTATGAAAGTATACACGCTTATGATGTCATTTCGAGAAACAAAAATACTTTGAATATTCACCAAAATTCCATATTTTTTCTAAGCTATGGCTACGCATTCTTATCGGCCTACACATCTAGTTGCACCCCGCACCCCTCTCTTCCGTAACCGCCGCGCCGCCGCCGACGGGTATGCAGATGCAGTGGCCGCCTGTTGCCAAATCGTGCAGCTGCGGTTGCACCGTAGAAAATTCTCTTTCATTCTTTCGTTCGATCACGTTATCAGTACCCAGCGACCAGCGAGGGCGTCCACGCGATTAGTGTATTTTGAGTAAAGAAAATCGTCTTATTGTGAGGTACAGGTATTTTATTTAGAGATCCCAGTATTTAATAATAAATCTTTACCTATTACTAACACATCCTTAAAGGATTCTTGCCTTTGCTTTTACATCCTGTACATCCAAGGCACTCTGGACAGTGAGACCGAGACTAAACAAACTGACAAACCCTTTCAATTTAACTGTTGGTATGCTTCAGCCGTGAATTGTCCCCACAAGCGACTCATCGTGTTCCGGAATAAAGTCAAAAGAAGCCGTACCCGTAGATTTTACATAAATTTCCGGGATAGCCCTTTAATGTTGATATTTGAGTATAAATTTAATATAGATAATACTGTAAATACTAATAGTATTTAGGTATTTTATAACTAGCGCTTTTTGTGAATTTAAGTTTTATAAAAATGAGATTATTCATTCTGTTTTTCTTGGCTTGAATTTATCTTTCAACCACTTTATTTTTTTGTGTTCCTTTTATATAAGTAACTTTTTAACCGCTAAGAAGGAAGAAACATGGAATCATTCATTTGAGTACGATGATTATATTTTGTTAAACATTGCTGTGTTGTTAAAGAGCTGTCTATTTTCAATGGATAACGAAACGAATTGAATCAATGAAATCTCAGACCCCCATTTATCCTTAGAAAATTACATAGTTATTTGCCAAAACAGGAACACATGAAGTACTCTTTTTAGGGATGAGGTCCCAACTCATACGAGAGGCAGAACAGGGGTACATTACCGGACCAGTTCAAATGCAAAACATTTTCGTCCTTCAAGGTTATTTTTCTGTAGGTACTATTTATTGTTTTTATTTTTGATGAAAACTAATTACGCTGCATTTAAGTACTACAAAATTTAAAAAAATACAATTCTGATTCAATTGAAAAAAAAGCAATAAGTATGTTTCAGAAGAAATTTGTTATAATGCGTTATTTATTTATGATTATAGCTGCACGGCCCCAATGCCATTCCAGCGGTTAAGATGAAACACATATATGTTTTTATATATATATTCGTAGCTTGATTATAGATAGTTGTGTCTGTCTCGTTATGATTTATAGTATAGCTTCATGCATACCTTACAAACGGTCTATCAATCATGTTAATGTGGTAGAGACCTGATATTACCTTGCATATGAAGCGATTTAACATAAACGTCTATAGTATATGTAAGCTTTAAAAGTTATCTAATATCTAACAAGCACGCAACAAAATGATTTCCTTAAAAGCATCCTGAAAATAGAAGTAGAATAGAGAATTCTGTAAAACGTGTTTAGTAAACAATATATGGATTCCATTATATGTACGTATGATTTTAAAGGATATAACTGCTTTTGAATCTATCTCTCTTGGAGTGTTTCGAGCATTAATCCGATGTTCGCAAAATTGAATCCTATTTTGTAACTCAGTGTCGGTTGCGATCTATGGTTGCTATTGACCAAAAACAAATAATAAATGAATTTACGAATTAAGACATGTGCAAACGTATTCTGAGAGTAGTCTGGCCATTACGAAATATATATTTTACCAAGTTGTTAAAATCAAAATGTACAGGTACATTTTTTTACTTAGAATCTTTTGTGTGGACACGTACGTGGAAATTTATAAATAAATCAACAAATGTCTATTTATCAGACACCGACACAAAGAAAAAGAAAACATATCGTCACGATATGAATCTCAGAGGGGATATCAGAGTTATTTCCAAGTGTGAACTGTGAAATACAAGTCAAGAACCGCACTTGGCACGCCTGCTTTTCACCAATTAATACGTCCCAAACGTGATGGGTGGTGAGCCTTATTGCTGTACTTCGGGCACAAATGGACCAACAGCTTAATCTGCCTTCCGATGCACGCAGACGGAACACAAATTGAACCCACGACTGGGTTAGCAGGCAAGCACTCTACCAATCCACCACGGAGGCGGTCTATTTATCAATGTAAATAGTTATTGTAACTTGCGTACAATTTTACATGAATGTTAAAAAGCAGGTGGAAGAGCTGGTGCTGGGCTTGACTGTGGAGACCCCCGAAGTTTTTCGGGGTAGAGTAAGAGGACAACTCTCAAACAGGCACAACCAGGTGACCCACCATTGCCTCGAACTGATTAATGGCGGTATATCTGTGGTGACCAGATCATAGAATTGAACATTACCGATAGTCGCATTTCATGAAATATTACATTGTTTGTTGGCCATTTTATGATATTGATTGACCAAATCAATAAATAGAGATCATTTGACGATATAATTAACTAAGACAAGACCATTTCATAATCTGGTCAAACGTCGTATGATCATATCGTAAAATAGTTACATTTATTCACCACTAGTGACGTTGATGGCGCATGGTTATTGTTTGTGCGATGCGATTTATAGTTTTTCCTAGGCCAAAGTAGGTGCGACGATAAGCCAAGCGAGGAGGAGCGTGTTAGCTTGCTTGTGAATATAAATTCAGGAGCCGAACGAAGCCGAGCGGAGCGAGGAGACGTCGAATATTCCATTAAATAGTCGAACATTTCATGAAATGATCGCATTTCATGAAGTAGTCAAACGTCGTTGAACAAATCGTTAAACGTTAAAAATTTAATCATCTGGTCAGTCACAGTTGACTATTTCATGAAATGTTCAATTCTATGATCTGGTCACGACATATCCATCCCCAATTGCCAGGCCTTATATTTATTTAGTTATTTATTGGTTTGCTAACAGATATAAAATATATAGGTGACGGTCAGCGGCGTCACTCGTGTGATGGTTTCAGCAACACGGTCAACAACCCAACCAGCCCAGCCTGTGTGAGTATGGGCACATATTTCGGGAGGACCGCCAAGAGTGGCGAAATCTTGGAAAATTCTATGGACATAACACGAAACACGCTATTGGATGGATGGATGGATATTAAGAAACAGTAGCTAGATCAGCTTAGCTCAGTCGTTAGGACGCTAGACTCTCAATTTCGAGACCCAGGTTCAAATCCCATTTTTCAAAATTAATTTGCCTGATATTTGTATTTACCTAGTGCAAAGTAAACCTGAACGCCCCAGAAAGCGTGTAATTTTGCCCGAAGTAGAGTCTACTTTTATCATATTATGTCTGGAGACAATTATATTGTTTTATTTTCTTATCAACTGAATTTAGAGCATAGATAGACCATGGCCTCCATTTGAATAACAACCTTTGCAACAAATAACGGATAAACAAAGTCCGAGGAATCTCATTAAAATGGTAATACATGAATTGCTTACTTAAGTACATACGTGGGATACACAGAAAGTTTTGAGAAACTAAAAAAAAATGTTCTGTATGTACATATATATTTTTTTCTTTTCAAAATACTCTCCACCAGCCTCTATACAAAGTTTCATGCGTCTAAACCAGTTTTCAAAACACTTTTTCCAGTCCGCCGCAGACACCTCGCTTACAGCCTGCTCGAACGCAGCCAGTGCATCTTCCGAAGACGAAAATTGTATTCCTTTGAGCTGATTTTTTATTTTTGGAAATAAAAAGAAGTCAAACGGTACAAGATCAGGGCTGTAAGGAGGGTGACCCAGGAGTTTGACCGGCGTGCTGTCCAGGAAGTCCCTCGTTTTGAGTGCGGTGTGCGCAGGTGCATTGTCGTGGTGGAGCAGTAGCCCGCAGAGCCCTGTGTTTGGTCGCTTGTTGCTAACAACAGAGAAAACTTCTGGCAAACATTTGGTAGTATACCATTCGGCATTGATGCTTCTTTGACCCCATAAGGGAATTGATACCAAGTGGCCAGTCAAATTAAAAAAGCTAGCTATCAAAATATTCCCCCCTCTTCTAGATCGCTTCACATTAGTAAGCGTTGGTTCATTTTGAAACACCCAAACAGTCGACTGGCGCTTGGTTTCTGGGTCATATTGATTAATCCAGGACTCTTCACCTGTAACGATGTCTTAAACACGCCGAGACGAGCCTGCTTCAAATTTGTTTAGCATATCACGGCACCATTCCACCCAGGCCTGCTTCTGAGCATCGGTGAGGTTGTGCGGCACCCAGCGTGATACTATCCTCCCCACGCGAAGATGGCTGGGTAGAATCTCGTGAACGCTTCCCGATCCAATCTTCAATATGTGTTGAATCTCCTGATATGTAATTCGCCTATTGTCTTGGATTAAATTTTTCACTGCCCTCACGTTTTCTTCGGTAACAGCCGTCAAAGGGCGACCGCTTCTTTCTTCATCCCCCAAAGTTGGTCGACCGCGCTTAAATTCGTTATACAAACGATACACGGTTGCCTTGGAAAGGCCTTTGTCCTTGAATGCCATTTGAAGTCTATGGTATGATTCATCCGGTTTCAGGCGACACTTGAAATTGTTAAAAATTTGAAAAATTTCCGGCGCAGATCCATATTTCAGCGAGACACAATACTTTGAATTAGCTCGCGAAAAATGTGGAGGGAAATTGTGAAATTAGAACATATCTATTTTTACTTATAAATAATGATATTTTTGAAAAACATTATAACTGGCCAGTCTCCCATATATAAAAACTTTTTTGCACAATACTTTCTGAGGGGCCTGGTATTATGATATAATGAATGTGATATTATCTACTTCGTATGCCCAATTTAAAAAATTTAGAAAAAAAACATTCGTGAGTGTTTGTTGTTTTAATTTTGTAGTTTGGAAAAGTTATTCAGTATCATCAGTTAGGTATGTAGTTTCATGTAAAGATAGCTGTCTGTTTACACGGTATGCATTTCGTGAGATTGCCTTAATTTCATTAGTTACTTACGCAATTTTGCGAGTGCTACGAAGGCAGTTACGACGTAGCAGATATAGCGTTGTGTTAATGTTAGCAAGATGTAACCTTTTCCAGAAATTTTGTTACTATATTTCATTTTACACTTATTTAGATTTTTTTAAATTCACTTTGTAGTTACTTCATGTATAAGGTGAATTTCGTTTTTCTAGCCAAAGTAATATTGGAAACTGTAGAGGTTAGCTCGGCTTTGTGTATGTTATTTTTAAATTTTCTTTAAATATTGGTAGTAAAAAGATAAATAAAATAAAAACAGAATTTTCAATATATTCTATGAGAAGAGGCCGAAATATATTGAAAATTCTGTTTTTATTTTACTTATCTTTTTACTACCAATATTTAAAGAAAATAAAAGGCTAAACATTGCCAAACATTATATCTTTATTTATATTATTTTTAAATTTGTAACTTTGTGTCCAATATGGTATATAATAATAATAAATGAATGTACGTATAGATCATAGAGCTGATTTCTGAAGCGATCTACAGCATGAAGTTATACCTATTGATGTGAACATATATAAGGTCCTACAACTGAACCCGAAGCTATTTAATTTTTAAGGCTTGATGAAGGTATTATCAGCCGAGTACATAAATGTGATAATTAAAAATATATACAATTTTCTCAAAATGAAATTTGTAATATTAAGATACAGTCTATTAACGCAATATAATCATGCCTCAAAATTGTTTCGGGTTCAATTGTCGGACCTTATATAGCACCTACTTTTTTAGCTTACGTGGCAAAAGAAATAATTCTCTCAAAATGGTATTTCTTTCTTTGTAGTATACCTTAAAATTCACTGCATTTGTTTTTCCTTAGCAGATAGGCATAACAGCTTAACCATCTATTAGTGTAACCATCCTTATCCTTCCGGTGAGGACCTAAATTAATTCAAGTCGTTCGTTTCGGCCAAGTTGTCAACCGTGGACCAACAGACAACTTGCAAGTCTCTTGAATTAAACTTCTGGGAATCTCTTAACAGCAAATAGACTACTCTAAATAAGCATCTGCGGAAACAACATGTTCTACTTATCATATTGGACGAAATTTCCAGAAGGAATAAAACAAACATATTAGTACCGTTTTACTAATAATGTTTTAGTGACGTATAAAATATTACTAAGGAATGTTCTTTAGAGCGCAAACAAATTAATATTTTAAAATGTAGTTTTGACTTATCTCTACATATTTTTTTCTATTTGATTTATCCTAAGTTAGGTTAAGAGAATGAGTCATATTGAAAAAAGGATTAGAGTCTAAATGGAATGAATATTCATTTACTCCCAACATCTTTGTCCAGCAATTGCTTAGTCCCTATTCACTTAGAATTGTGTATTATAATATTAAGTTTATCATGTAAATATTTAATTGAAGGGATTAAATAAACACTTTCAATGAGACGGGACAGTATTTTAAACAGTGAAACTACGACATTTAAGTTTTATTTATCAGCTACATTACCCCTAATATTATAGTTCTTTGTAACCCCACAGGACTTTCCAATGAATATGCAGGCCACACAGCAGATACACGTGACTACCTGTCAGGCACAGAGGTTCTGGGTTAGTTTACTAGTGTTGATCTGAGATTTTGCAACTTTTATGTTTTTCTTTTGAATGTATAAACCTGTGTAAAAATGCAAGACTGTATTCTTACAGGTTTTCTGCCTATGTGGGTTTGTATTTTTGACAGAACTCCAATTACCTTCCGGAACCCTTGAGAACTGAAAAAAAGAAGTGAAACAAAAGATGGGCCATGTATATCTCATTTGTCAGGATCCATCCTCATTAAGAATTTAAACTAAAAACCTTACGACAAATTATCAAGATTTATTAAATGTGACTGAGTTGCAAACTATATCGCAATAAATATCACGGTTACTAAATAAATATCAAAGATTTTATAAAAAATTACTACCTATATAACGTCTCAGCTTTCCACAGAAACAAAAAAGTGTTTCTCTAGATAACTTCCAAGTTATAATGATATTCAATATAATTATTAATCTAAGCCCCGAAACTTCCAAGTTACTTTGAAGATTTTCCAAGTTATGACACTAACACATTGCTATACCCCATTTTCGCATCTTCATATTCTTCCAGTTAATATTATCGGTTTACAGGGTATCCCAAAGATCTTCATGTGTCGTGTTCAAAGCTGTTACCCGTTTTCTGGCTTCTTTCATCCTTTCATGTGTAATGTGCTTATCCTTTCAGTATTTTTCCTCCTATTTGATAATCCAACCCGCTCTCAGACCTAAATCTAAGTTTGTTCCGCTGGCGGGCAATACGCCGTATATTTGTCGATAACACAGAAAAGTAATATCTATAATGGGCTTTATGGCTATAGAAGGTTGGATGGTTTATCAATTTGGCACTATCTCTGTTCCCTATATTGTTATAAAAATGGGGCCTGAAGTAACTTTGTGATTTTTTTGTTATTAAATTTGAATTATTTATTTAACTTTAGTCAAGAACAAGGTATTTTAAAAAGCGCTTTTCAAATAAAACAATCTATTTACACTTATATCATGAACCTTATTATTTCTGGTTTTGTGAAGTCTAATAACTCAGTATACAATTATCACCGCTTAACAAGCATTTTATACGTACGTTTACTTATAGTGAACCAAGCAATATGCAGAATCTGTTGGCACTTATGTCTTTTACATAAGAATCAAAGTTTAACAAAATTATTCGCTATCGTATTCCAGCAATAGAGCTATTAAGCTAAATACAGTGCAGACGGCATGAAAGCAGCTGGTATGCCAATATTACGGATGCCTTTAAAACGACTAACGGCTAGTACTCGTAGATGCAATCATGGAATGAATTATTTACCCCACTGTTCGAGGACAATGAACTGAATGCATTAGCGTGCTAAGAATTCCTACTTTTCGTTTTTTCCAACATTACGGTAATCTTTTGCAAGATTTTTTGGTTATTTAACGTAGGTCTTTATCTGAGTGAAATGGGCTTAAAATTGTACTAAACATATTTTTAAAAGACTATAGGTATATTTTAGATAATATTATTGTTGCTGACTCTTTGGACCTTGTCAAGTTAGTGAAAGAAAAAGAAGATTTTTTGAATTTGATTTATGTCATGGTGATAAAATTTGGTCAAAGAAAAGATTTGCAAAAATATAATAGTTATAGTTAAAATATTGGTTTTTAATTAAAACCACTTGAAATAACATGGTCCCTCGAGTTGTAAAGAAATAACATAGTCTTCCAGCCGTAAAAAAGTGTGAGAAGTACATATATGTTTGAAAGTTTTATTGCTGTGTACGTTTTGACTGGATATGTCACTGAAAATAAGTGAACGTATAGCAAATAAAAATTTGGAGAACGCTAATAAAAACGACGGATTGTTATCCAAATCAGCCCCGACTAGATCCGCGATGTTGAAATCTAGTTTGGCCCCTTCACAACGACGTGCTCTAGAGGCTCGAGCTGCTCGAGAGTTAGCAGAGTTGCAACGCCGCGAGATTGTTGCTGCAAGAAAAAAAGCCGAAGCCGAGTTTAAGCAACAAGAGATAGAGGCCGAAAAAGCTGTGGTACGAGCACGACTAGACGAGGAGATGGCAAGTTTGCACAATCGGAGCTCTGTGAATTCAATGAGAGCCACCGAGCAGTGGATTGACTGCAGTCGCCCCTGCAATGGTGTTCCTGATTATGGTCAAACTGATGATGACGAGGCTGATGCAGATCACCCTGCGCGCTATGACAAGCACGACAAACCACATGATGATTCTGTGGTCCGCGACGACGCACGGGGTAGCTGCAACGGTGATAAAGACCTACGGCGTTCTAGGGACAGTGAACTCGCTAATTTGACAAGCTTACTTGCTAAAGCCTTAACAAACTCTCATAGCAATAACGATAAACTTTTAGGCAGGCTCACTAGCAATAACCTACCTATTTTTACAGGTGATGCACTCGATTGGTTAAAATTTAAGAACGCATATGATATCACCACTAGGGTTGGCCAGTATTCCGAGGAGGAGAACCTTGCCCGATTACAGAGGTGTCTCCAAGGCGAGGCGTGGGAGGCGGTTGCTGCCCGATTGATCGCGACTACTTCTGCGTTTGACGTCATGAGGATTCTCGAGATGAGGTTTGGTAGGCCCGATCAAGTACTAGGTAGGTTGATTGCCGAAATGAGGAAAGTACCCAAATTAACTGGTATGCAAGCCGAAGTACTACAGCTCGCTACTAAAGTTGATAATTGCGTGGCCGCTATTCGGTCGTCTGGTAATATTGGTTATTTATACAGTCCTGAACTAATATCTGAAATTTTGAAAAAGTTGACAGAGCCCTTGTTATATCATTGGCTTGACTATTAAGGGCACGAGCACACTCCAGCCACAGTTATCTTTGCTTGCTAAGTATTTAATGTCAGAGGCACAAGAGATCTGTAGTCGTGGTTTTATCGAGCCACCAACGAAAACAAAACTCGGCACGTCAACCTCAAAGTCGCATGCTCTTCTTATGGCGTATACGGTGGAGAAAGAGAACCCTACTGACAGCGCATTCGTTACATGTGATGATGAGACAACGAATGTGGTATCTTCTTCTAAAAAAGTAGAGACCGGTTGTGTTTTTTGCTCAGAGGTAAGTCATACGATTAAAACATGCCCTAAATTTATATCTGAGTCAATTGATAATCGCTGGGAGTGGATAGTAAAGCGACGTTTATGCTTTAGGTGCCTAAGTTCTACTCATCGGCGGGACAGATGTAAAGCTAAAAAAAATGTGCGACTTGTAAAATGGCGGGTCATCACACACTTTTGCACAAAAATAAGTCCAAGCTTGATGAAAAAGTGATAGGTGTGAGTGCTGTGACTGAAGAGAAAGAGACCTCTGCTAATGTATGGTTTGCGCAAAAAAGGAAGGTTTACTTGAAAGTCATACCAGTTTGTGTCGAGGGTCCGGAAGGCATTGTTAGCACATATGCTCTTCTTGACGAAGGTTCGACTGTCACTCTCATCGAGAATGAGGTAGCACGTCAGGTAGGTGCTACTGGACCTCAAGCTGGCCTAAACCTTCAAGGAGCTGTTGGTGGTAGTGAAATGCTTGACAGTCAGATAGTGACGTTGACAGTACGAACTGGCGAGGGCACTCACCGACTAGATAGAGTTCGCACAGTAGATAATTTGACGTTACCCAACTATACTGTCACTGAAGATCAGCTGTCATTTAAACACTTAAAGGGGATTCCTTTGGAGACCTTCAAAGGTAAACCATCGTTATTGATTGGACAAGACAATTGGCATCTCATTGTCAGCCGCGAGGTAAGAGTAGGCAAGAAGAATGAGCCAGTTGCATCACGAACTTTGCTGGGATGGGTGTTGCATGTATTTTCATCATCACTTACAGATAGTAAATTTGAGTTATCCTGACACATGAGACAGACTGATGATGAACTACATCACCTCATGCAATTATTTCCGTCTGGACAGCATGGGCATAAAGTACAAGGACAACAGGAGGTACTCTCCTGATGAACGTCGTGCCTTAGAAATTCTAGATACTAAGTCTAAGAAGAAAGGAGACAGGTGGAATACCGGTTTACTCTGGAGAACAGATAATGTAGATTTCCCGGACAATCGGCGTAATGCTGAACACCGCTGAAAGATTATTGAGAAAATGATGGACTCTGGTGCTGGTTTCGCTGCTGACTATTCGAAACAGATTCAGAACATGCTGGACAAGGACTATGCTGAAGAGGTTCATGATAAACCATTAGGCAGAGTTTGGTTTCTTCCGCATTTCGGGGTTAGGAATCTGAATAAACCGGGTAACGCTAAGGCAGAGACAAAGGGCGTTTCCCTCAATACTGAACTTCTTTCTGGCCCAGACCTCTTAAATTCTGTCGTTGGAGTTTTATTACGTTTCCGTGAACGAGCTGTTGCCGTGACAGGTGACATACGTGAAATGTTTATGCAGGTAAAAATTATAAAGGAAGATCAGAACGCCCAGTGCTTCCTATGGCGTGGAATGGATAGGAAGAATCCAGCCCGTGTCTATCGAATGACATCCATGATTTTTAGTGCCAAATCGTCTCCTTGCACGGCTACCTACATCCTGAGATGTAACGCTGAAGACTTTGCTGCGTCACACACGCGCGGTGTGGAAGCGATTAATAAATGTCATTATGTCGATGAATACTTGGATTCGGTTGATACCGAGGAGGAGACCAGGCAGTTAGTAAAAGATGTCATCATGATACACAAAGCGGGAGGATTTGAAATTCAAGGTTGGGCTTCAAACAAACCTGCTGTACTTCCTCAAGAAACGGATGGAGCCGCTGTCAATTTACTTCAAAAATCGGACGATACTGAGAGAGCCTTGGGTATCACTTGGAAACCCGGTGATGACACACTAGGATTTGACTTAAGTTTAAAGAAGGTGGATAGAGAGTAGAATGTTTGCGTAAGCCAACCAAGCGTGAGATTTTGAAAGTGGTAATGTCTGTGTTTGATCAACTTGGCTTGCTAAGCCCCTTCATGATAAAGGCCAAGATTCTTCTACAGGAGCTCTGGCGTAGCGGCAAGAACTGGGATGACTGGGTTGATGACACGATATCGCAACAATGGTTTCGTTGGCTTCACGATTTGAAGAAGAAGCAAGAATTCTCCGTCCCCAGACATTATGGCTTCCTTGGCTACGACGATCTTCAACTACACGTTTTCGTTGATGCTTCCGAAGAAGCCTACTCCTGCGTAGTTTACTTGTGTAGATATGAGCAAGTTGTCTTTGTTGCTGGAAAAAGCCGAGTAGCCCCATTAAAATCAGCCACGATACCCCGGCTTGAGTTACATGGAGCTCTGCTAGGTGCGCGACTTGGACATACGATTGTAAAAGAGCAGTCGCTCAAAATTAGCAAGAAATATTTTTGGACTGACTCCAAGACAGTTTGGTTCTAGATCAACAAGAACCCTAGAAAGGACAAAGTCTTTGTTTCAAACCGACTGGCTCAAATTGATGAATTGTCTAGGCTGCCAGGAACCATCAATGTCGCTGATTAGGCTACAAGATCGAAAAGTAATGCGAATGACAGATGGTTTCTTGGCCCAGAGTTTCTCCGCGTCCCGGAAGAAAATTGGCCCCAAATGGAGCCAAACCCCGAAAATGAAGAGTTCAGACAGATTGAGGAAAGACAACCTGTTCTAAAATTAATACAGGATGAACGATTTTCTAACTGGCGACGATTAGTTAGAAGTTTTGCGTATGTTTTATTGTTTTTGGAGAAGTTTTTCTTGAAAAAATCTATTGATTTACTTATTACTCCAGAATACAAGGAGCGAGCAGAGTGGTTAATTATAAAACAAGCTCAAGAAGAGATGTTCGCAGAGGAGCTTTCTAGTTTGAAGAAGAGCGAGAAGTTGAAGCCGTCTAGTAAACTGTTAAAACTGAACCCTGGATTGGACAATAATGGTTTACTTTTAGCAAGAAGTCGGTTAGATTCAAGCAGAGAGCTACCACTAAATCTCAAGAGACCGATTATTTTAGATGCAAGACATAATATGACTAAACTTATCATTGAGTACCATCACAAGAAGCTGGGACATAACAGCACAGAGACTCTGTTCAATGAACTTCGACAGCGGTATTATGAAGAATATGATTTCCAAGTGCGTGATTTGCAAAGCAAAGAGGAGCCGACCTGTACAACCAATGATGGCCGCTCTTCCTGAAATTAGGCTTGAACATCATCGTCGACCGTTTACCTATTGCGGTATCGATTTATTTGGTCCCATGACATTCACTATTGGCCGCCGTAGGGAAAAACGTTGGGGAGTGATTTTCACATGCTTTAGCACTCGAGCAGTACATACAGAGTTAGCGTCTTCTTTGTCGACAGACTCAACAATTTTAGCGATTCGAAGGATGGGAGCACGTCGTGGCCTTCCAAAGCAAATACACTCAGATAATGGGATTAATTTCTGAAGTGCTGACAAGGAGTTACGAAAGGCTGTTAAAGATGTGTTGACGGACAGCAACATGGCCCAGAATGTGAACAGACTTGGTATCAAGTGGACGTTCAATCCGCTAGACGCTCCACATATGGGGGGAGTATGGGAAAGACTAATACGATCTGTCAAAACAGCTTTATCGTCTACGTTGTTTACACTATCTCCCAAGGAAGAAGTTCTGCTGACATTGTTGCTTGGGGCAGAAAATATAGTGAATAGTCGTCCATTAACGCACGTATCACTGGATCTTGAGGACGAAGAGGCACTTACCCCTAATCATTTTTTGATTGGGTCTTCTAACTCTTTGCAAAAACTTGGGGAGTTTTCTGATGAAGATCTGAATCTCCGAAAGCAATGGCGCCTTGCAAAACGTTTGGCCGATAAATTCTGGTTTACGTGAGTACCTTCCTAGCCTGCAGGTACGTCATCGGTGGACATCGGACGCGGGAAGTCCAGTTAATGTAGGAGACTTAGTTCTCATTGCCGATCCAAGTTCTCCTAGAAATGTCTGGCCTAGAGGTAAGGTTGTAGCGGTCGTACCTGGTCGTGATAATCGTGTGCGTATGGTGGAAGTAGCGACTAAAGGAGGTATTTTGCGTAGGCCTGCCAATAGGTTGGTTGTGCTGCTGAGTCAGCCATCCCATGAGTAGCCTTATAGCGAGGAGGAGTTATGTTGCTGACTCTTTGGACCTTGTCAAGTTAGTGAAAGAAAAAGAAGATTTTTTGAATTTGATTTATGTCATGGTGATAAAATTTGGTCAACGAAAAGATTTGCAAAAATATAATAGTTATAGTTAAAATATTGGTTTTTAATTAAAACCTCTTGAAATAATTATATGAGGTTACATTCGTTTATAGGCCAAATTCATACTGGAGACTCAGTAAGTGGCCA
The DNA here is from genome assembly GCA_910592155.1 of Ypsolopha scabrella. Lineage (NCBI taxonomy): Eukaryota > Metazoa > Arthropoda > Insecta > Lepidoptera > Ypsolophidae > Ypsolopha > Ypsolopha scabrella. Next base: position 5,493,825 of record OU342968.1, on the reverse strand, counting down.
GAACCAAAGTAACCATTTCTGTGTAATATGCAAAAGTCGGAACCTGATAAAATTGTTAATTTATGAACGGCTACCATAATGGCGTAAACTGGTACAGCCACAGATTAATCAAATACGTAACGCTGCTGCTGCGAGTGGACGTGTCTTGTTGTTCGCTTAATTATTGAATTTGATTTTTAAATTACTGATTTACTTTCGCCTGGTAAATTGTGCTTGAAATCGGTCTCTCTCGTATCATCTTGTGGCTACTCCCATATACGCCGGGGGCCATCTTGAATTGTGTGTCTCTGTTTCACTCTAACTGAGTTTGGAAGTGTAGTGCAGTGGTGGTCCTAAACAGAAAAAGTGACTTGTGTTGAAGCGGCTGACCGCGGGAATCGAACCTGGGACCGGAGAGTTGCGAGTTGGGCGTTGGACCGCTGAGCCAAATACGTATTCTCGTGCATCACGAAAAATCAATCTGGTTGCCGAACGACCCATTCAAGCGCCCGCTACTAAGGCGTTAGCGACAGATAAGCGACAGATAAACGACATCGTTTTGGAGTAATTCGTTTCATGGTACAGGTGTACTCAGTAAAACAATGAGTCAATGTAGCGCTTGCAACCGGATCGTTAGTGTAACCGACAAGCTTTCTTGCACTCAGTGCTCCAATAGTTATCACTATGTATGTATGAATTTTTCGAAGGAGAATTTCAGTAAACTATCTTCTAAGGCGAAATCTTGTTGGAAATGTCTCATTTGCAAGAAGCCACAGCGTAAAGGTGATGATACACCGGTTAAAGCGAGTGACGACGATACAGACTCGGACATTCGGAACAGTCCTCTTCAGTACCGCCTTGAGCAGTTCGAGACCACATTACTGTCCAAGATAGAGAATCTGATTAGAGATATAATTAAAAAAAACATTATTACGGCCATGGAACCCGTACGCTCGGATCTAAAAATGATTCCCGACTTAGTAAAATCACTGGAATTCATCTCAAGTAAATATGATGAAATTTATAAAGAAAACACGGCACTAAAATCTGAGACTAAAGAACTGCGCGATCTCACATCTCAAATGCAGTCAGAAATTAGAGATCTTTCTTACAGACTGAACCAGATCGACCAGCACGCTCGGGAATGCAATATTGAAGTTCAGTGTCTTCCTGAACACACTGGAGAGAACTTAGTTACTACGGTAATGCAGTTGGGTAAAGTTGTATCATGCCCACTTGAAGAAACAAACGTGTTATCCTGCTCGAGAGTTGCCAAACAAAACCCGAAATCATCCAGGCCTAGATCGATGATTGTCAAGCTCTCTTCTCCTCGTCTTCGGGACACAATGATCTCATCGTGCCTAAAGTTCAACAAATCAAACCCTACTGATAAGCTGAACACGTCGCACTTAGGCATAGCAGGTGACAAACAAGCAATTTATATAGGCGAGCACCTTTCTTCTGCCAATCGTGCTATACATGCTCAAGCAAGAGCCTTCAAGAAAGAACATCAATACAAACACCTGTGGGTCCGCAACGGTCGCATTTTGTTACGAAAAGAAGACAACTCCCCAATAATCTGGGTTCTTAGTAGCGATGTGTTGAAAAAACTAGTGCCTAGCTAGTTAATTTTATTAATATTGTTTAGTTTTGCAAGCTTTTAGAGTCTACCCAGTTTTGAAAATGTCGAAGCTGAAAATTTATTATCAAAATACTAGAAGTATTCGTGGGAAACTTCAAGACTTGTATCTGTCTAGTCTTACTTGTGATTACGATATTATAGTTCTAACCGAGACCTGGCTGAACGACAGTGTGTTCGATGCTGAAATTCTAAATGACAAATTCATCATTTACCGTCGGGATCGTAATAAATTAACCAGCAATAAGTGTGATGGTGGCGGAGTGTTAATTGCAGTCTCAAAAAAGTTAACTTCTTCTAGATTGTTTAAATTCGAGAGCAGTAATAATGAAGATCTTTGGGTTTCTATTACTAGTAGAGATAATAATGTTACCAAGTGCTTAACTATATGTGCAGTCTATATTCCTCCACCATTAAACATAAGTATATTAGAAAAATATCTGCACCCACTCTCCCATGCTTTGTCCTCATTAAATAACTCTGATACACTCATAGTTGGAGACTTCAACCTTTCCAATATAAGTTGGACACTTCAAGATTCCCTAGCAACCTGTTCCACAGCCACGGTCCCTTCTTGCTCAAACTCAGCATTAGAACAAACCCTTATAGACTTCTTAAGCTTACATGAATTATGCCAATTTAACTCGATTCTAAACGACAAAGGTAAAGTACTCGATCTAGTCCTCTCAAATAATCCAAACATAAAAACTCTAATAGCTGAACCGTTATCTAAAATAGACATACTCCATCCTCCTTTGAAAATATCAATGGAATTTCTAATACCTAATTACCTGACGAAAAATAGTGTCAAAAAACATAATTTCTACAAAGCAAACTACGCTGATATTAACAAAGAACTAGAAAGTATTGACTGGTCCCTTACTTTTAATTCCTTAACTAATGTTGACGATATGGTTGACTTATTCTATACTAAAATAAACGCTGTAATAAAGAAATCGGTTCCCTTGTCTAAACTTCAACGTGGGCAATATCCTGTTTGGTATACACCAGATCTTATACGTGTGATAAAAGAAAAAGAGAAATATAGGAAAAGGTTTAAAAAGTATAAAAACCCTTTGGATAATCTTGATTTTATTAAAGCAAGAACGCGGTGTCATAATTTGATAAAAAATAATTATAACAAATATTTAGAATCAATCGAAAGCTCCATTAATTGTAATAACATTAAAGCATTCTGGGGTTTTATCAAGAGCAAAAGGAAAAACAAATCTACTATTCCCAATGTTATGTACCTTAAAAGCCAAATAGCCTCTTCTCCAGCTACGATTTGTAACAGCTTCGCTAAACACTTTTCTTCAGTCTTTGTCAATAACGACGACAGCTCTCCAACCCATAGCAATAAAAATCAGACTGAGACAATAAATAACCATATTTTTAGTAACTTCACGACAAGTTCATTCCTAATAGAAACAGCTTTGGAAAAACTAGACGGTAACTTGGGGGCTGGCCCTGACAATATACCGGGTATATTTTTTAAGAAATGTGCTCGCAATCTCTCTTACCCTCTTCAGTTTATTTTTAATAAATCCGTAGCGTCAGGCTGTTTTCCTGCCGCTTGGAAACTGGCTAATGTCATACCAATTCCTAAAAACAAGAAAATTGACGATATCGAGGAATATAGGCCCATATCACTTTTGTGCATCCCTGGTAAAGTTCTCGAGTCACTAATATGTCCGGCACTGTCTACCCATCTCAAACAAGTTCTTACTCCGAATCAACATGGCTTTCGTAACGGGATGTCAACTTGTACAAACCTTACTAGTTATATATCTGATATGCAAGCTCTGGTCGATGAAGGAGCACAGGTTGACGTAATTTACACAGATTTCAGTAAAGCCTTCGACCGTGTGCATCATGTAACCCTGTTACTTAAGCTCTCTCGCCTTGGAATACATGGGAAAGTACTCAGTTGGATATCCTCATATCTTACTCACAGAAAACAAAAAGTTATTGTCTGTGGATATGAATCTGAGACCTTTTTAACAACATCAGGAGTGCCACAAGGGTCACATTTAGGACCTATTTTATTTTTAGCTTTTATAAACGATTTGGCAGAGGAAATTCTTCACTCAAAATTCTCTTTTTTTGCGGATGATCTCAAAATTTATAAAAAAATTAACAATCTGTCTGATGCTTCTCTTTTACAAAAAGATTTAGATCGCATTGAGCTTTGGACTACTGCAAATAAATTACCATTGAATATACAAAAATGTAAACATATGAAGTTTAGTAGAAAAAAAAAATGTTTACCTACTTTCTACAATATTACTGGCCATACCCTCGAAGAAGTTGACACAATCAGAGATCTCGGCGTTATACTTGACAAGAAACTATCTTTCAATCAACATCTCGATCAAATTATTAAAAAAGCTTATAAGATGCTTGGGTTTCTGTGGCGCAACTGTAAAGGATTCAAAAATACTGCAGCTCTTATAGTTGTATACAATGCTCTTGTCCGTAGTTTACTTGAATACTGCTCTACTGTATGGAATCCACACTACGCTTGCCACACTAAACGGATTGAATGCATTCAAAAGCGTTTCGTATTTTTCCTATGTGTCCACCAAAAAAAAACAAAGGAATTACTTTCCTATACCGACAGACTCTCATATTTTAAATTAAATTCACTAAAAGATCGCCGATGGTTGGCTGACAATATACTACTGTATAAAATCTTAAGAGGACTCGTTGACTGTCCACAGCTCTTAGACAAAATCAACCTATATACACCCAAAGTACCTTGTCGACCAAATAGGCTTCGTCTCTTTACCTTGACAAATTCAAGGACCAATCTTGGCCGCGAGAGTATCTTTAATAGAATGTGTCGTTCCTTCAATACACTTGCCTTGAATGATACCCACATTGATATTTTTTCCCAGTCTTTAATGGTTTACAAAAAGCACCTATTATCCATCCTTCCTATTGTCGATTAATGTGAAACCCTTAGAAATAGAAATAACTTTGATTTAATTTATTACTATTTTGTTTGTTTTCTTTTAGATTAATTTTAAATTCTTAGTTTTTATTTATAGTTTTAGTTCTGCTGATATCTTGTTGCTTTTTAGTTTTGATTTTTGCTACTATACGCGATACATGTTCACTTATATGTAGCAGTATCCTTTAAGTATGCTGTGTCTGCCTGTTATTGGGTATGCACTCTAATTAAGTCACTTAAGCTATTTTGATACATATGTCATAGTGTAATATCTGTTGGCAAACCTAATAAATAAAAAAAAAAAAAAAAAAAAAAATACGCTTGAAAAGCAACTAAATGACAAATCTTTCAGTTAAACTGATGCTAGGCCTGCGGGCCTAGATTACGTATCTTTGAATCGGTTACCCATTATGGTTACCATTCACCTTTAATGGGTATTAAATACGTTCGCACTTGAAATGACGTCACAATTCGTAACTACTTACGAATTGTGAAGTCATTTCAAGTGCGAACGTATCCTTAGATAAGCGGAATTCGATAGTGTATGTATGTTTTCGACGATAAATGATTGATTGGCAACTAATTTTACGATACAGAATCAGGGGGCAGGTTTTGTTACCACCCTTATGACGAAACCGCCAAGCCATTCTATGTGTGTTGGCAACAAAAACAAGTTTTATAACAGCAAAATCAAGAAAAACTTACCACAAATTTTACCAAGTTTTTATGGATTAAAAAGTAAGTACCTACTATTGTTAAATGAGTTTTGATAAAGAAGTATATCAAACTGCACATATCTAGGTATTAGAACACTCGTATGATACTATTGAAAAACTTAATAAACTCGCCCATGGCTCGTTTTTTTCGTACCTCAAAAGAAAAAGTCCGACTCGCACTTGTCCGGTTTTTTAAATTCACACTCCTGTTTTAATAACCTAATGTACAAATGTACCAGTTACATAAACTACTATTTTGTGAAAGTACACTTCATCCTATGTCTTATCGATGCCACAGACATATAAATTATTATACGTCTGTGATCGATGCTTTCCATCGTTCACTGCAGCGACCGAGCATAAGCTTATTGTGAATAATTTGGCCAAGTGCGAGTCACAATCGCGCACAAAGGTATCTGTACCACCATAAAATACGGGGGGCACGGAACCTTAAAACATAAATTAAACAATATAGATGCTATAGCAACATTAAGGCGACAAAAAACAAGGCGCTAAAATGGTATCGCCTGAAAAAAAATTCAGCACCCTCTGAGTACGGAACTCCAATTTTATTACTTGTTGTTTTACTTTAGAGTATGTACACTAATATGACCAGATTTGAAACTCTTATTTAATACCGTCATTAAGGTAGAGCTATAAAACAAATAACGTAATTTTTCGAGGTTTATTGTATCGGGACCCCAGTTAGGTTTTTTTTTTCATTTTTATTATTTGCTGTGGTAAAAGCTATAGTAACACGTACTCTGTGAAAATTTTAACTGTCTACTGTAGACTCTTATGATAGACGGACAGACAGACAGAAGACAACGGAGACTTGGTAATAGGGTCCCGTTTGGCACCCTTAAAATAAACTCGCTTTATAAAATTATGTTGCGAATTCTCTAAACGTAGATAACTATCAAATATATTGAATTACTTTATAGTATTCGGGTCTCTCCAACGCTCAAGCAGGTTCAACTTTAATTAGAATGACAAATATTTAGTGAAAATATTCCTCAGGCCATGATTTAAATCTGCAACCTTTTGCTTACAGTGCAATTGAGCTACCAAGGTTTATTCGACCATTATTCGTCTTACCCGACGACTAGTTTCGCATACTAATAGATTAATGCAGATGCATTATGCTATAGTTAGACGAATAAGACAAATATGTATTCAACGTCTCAGGTGGGAATCTTGGTAGCTCAGTTAGGAGGGTTCTCGCCTTGTAAGCGAGAGGTCGCAAAATCAAATGCTAGCAGAGATGGTTTTTAAAAATAACTATAAGAAATAGGACAAAATGTACCAACATCAAGAAAAGTAAGTTTAAAGATGTAGCCTTATTAATTAAACAGCGTCGCCTTGAGTTGAAACCTCCAAAAGTTTCCATTGCCTTGTCATGTCCACAGCAAAGGACTGGCAACAAGGGACGAAATGAGTATTCTTAAAACTTCAGCAAGACTAAAAGTGTAGCAATTTTCAAACTTCAATTAAAACCGGGAAAGTACGCCAATTACACCAAATTGAAGAAGGGAGACATAGCTACTTTCCGTTGCAGTTTGAACTTTATTTTGAACACAATAACAACTTAAATGGTTTGTTTACATCGGTGTAAGGCCTAACGCATGAGTTTGCAGTGAGGTTGGTGAAGTGTTGTTTTTGTTACAATACTCAGTTACTGTGTGCATTTAATTTCCTAATATTTTCGTTAAACTGATAAGATATTTTGATTGTAGTATAGCACTGTAAATTTATACGTACAGTGCGACAAGGTTCTTTTAGCATATGGTTTGGTCGTGGCCAAACTTCGAATCAACACCGCTGTCCTAATAAAACGTAGCCCTTATTTCACAGCTTCACCCCCTGTCAATATCATCCACACGCCTTATTGTATCGTACTCGTAGGTCAACTAAAACCTGCATTACGTTTCTTGATTAATTTTATCTGAATTAACTGAAATTATTTCTTCTATGCAGCAGTCTCTACTTTGGTCTACTTCTAGCCACCGGCCATTTGGACTATATTGGATAAATAAAATCCTTTAAAAATAACATTTAAACGTCATTGTATCAATAATATGAGTAGCAATTGATATTTGCCTGACGCAAAATTTGCACTCAATTTCGCATCAGCTATTTTCCGATACATGCGGGCGATGTATCTATGTAGCATTCTCATTCGACAGCATTTTATCAGTTTAAATTAATGCATAGTACAATAGGCGTCTGGTGCAAAAGGGAATTATTCACGGCGAACAAAAGGTATTGCCTTTTCAGGTGTACGAAATTCAGGTTTCATTGTCTCGTAAACAATGGGATGATTTTTGAGGCTTCACAATAATATAGGTAAAGGCGGGTGCCGTGTTTATATTCATTTTTTCTTTTTGTTCCCTTTTCTGAGGTAGGACTTTCTGCAATGAATACTCGTGAATTGCTTTGACCTTTTTGGATTTGTACATTTGCACGTTTTGTTTTTTTTTCTCTTGGGTAAAAAGAAGTAGGTATTATTTTTCGATATTTCTTTGATATACCAATTTTGTGTTAAAGAAAATGTTGGCATCATAATTTACGACTGAGGCTGTTTGCTTCTTACTCTTAAATCATAATGAGAGACAGACTGATAAAAAAGTGACAGCTACAATTTTCTAAGTCATATTTTAGTCAAATAAACATGCTTATTTGACGAAAATGGTAGCCATGGTCATCTTAATTACAACAAAAAATTAACTGAGTCTGCGGTATGAATTTGGCTGTATAAACGACAGTTATTTTATGTTTTTTTTATGTTTAGATTTCTAGATCCAAATCACTTAATTAAAAACACTTAGGGCCTGTCCGCACTGCGAATTTTCACCGCGCGATATTCACTCTCGCGAATTATTTCCGTGTATTATTATATTTTATTTTATATCGCTAGTGCGAATACTCGTATAAGATTCAATGGGTTACAGAATTGCGAGAAAAAATCCGCGCGGTGAAAATTCGCAATGCGGGCAGGCCCTAAGTTACAGTGTAACTAAATTATTAAATAAAATTCAAAACAAAATAAAAATTGTTTCCGATAATCTTACTGAGTGATTTTGAACTTCAGTATGTTGTTAGAAAGTCTACATTTAGAACGCTTGCTTCGCGCGCTGCCGAATGTTCAAAGTTTTTCTGAAATTTACGGAAAAGTATTTAGTGAAGGTATTTTCTAGCTTTACATTCGAAAATAAACTATGTTTTCTTGCAGCAGTAATTTCAGATATAAAACTTAAGCCGCATAGATAAAAAACGTATTTATCACATAAAAAGGCATCATTTAAAAAAATAAAATCTATCCGTGAAATGTGTCCAATTAGGTAACTGTTTTTAGAAAGGAAAGATAAGGGTTTGAAAATACATGTGTGTGAGTTTTATATTGATCAGGTAAGTAGTTGACTCAGCATATTTAAGCATTTTGAAATGTATAAGACAAGTACAATGTGAAGTAAAAACTCATGAGAGTTACATCGAAAAATTGCCGAAACCGTTTTTAATCACCTTCAGAGAATTTGCGCACGTACGAGTATACACTTGACAATTGTTTGTAAACTGTTGCATTAAAGCGAAGAAAATATGCAAAAATAAAAATATTTTATAGCTTACGTTTGGCGAATAAATAAAAAAAAATCCCAGGTACATAAGGGTTAAATGGTTTTGCTAACCCGATCCAAAGCTAGACTTTCAATCTAAAGGTTTCTTGCCAATGAAACAAACGCTAGCTCTAAATTTAAGCATATCGTCACGACATGAATCTCCGAGGGGGTGTTAGAGGTATTCCCGAGTGTGAACTGTGAAATGCAAGTCTCGGTCCACACTCGGTACACCCGCGTTTCACCGACGATTATTACGTCCCAACGTGATGGGTGGTGAGCCCTATCGCCGTACTTCGGGCACAATCACACGGTTTTTAGGGCATGCAGGTTTCCTAACGATGTTTTCCTTCACCGTTAAGCAAGCGGTAAGTATTAGGTAAGAACCCAAATACTATGCACATAAACTCTGAAAAACCCATTAGTGCATGCCCGACCGGGAATCGAACCTGGGTCCCAAGATTGAGAGGTCAGCGTTCTACCGCAAGAGCTACCGCCGTTTCCACCGCATGAGCTAAATTTAAATTTCAATATTATATTATTTATAGGTATACCACCGCAAACCTGTGATAAAAACTAAATGCATTCCAAAACGTACGATGTATCTGTGCCCGAAGTTGAGTAAGGCTTGCCTTTCATTCCGTTGGGATGTAAATATCAACTGTGTAATAAGGGTTAGTGTTGATTGTTTACTCTGAAAAATACCTATATGACCCCTAAATTATTAAAATATACTTTTGTAACTGGCTCTACAAAAGTATAAGTATGAAGCAACACAATACATACTACATACATACTGTTCTCAAAACTGTCGAATAACGGAACCCTAGGTAATGCGAGTCTGACTAGCACTTGACCGGTTTTTTATTGTTATTAAACACTACTGAAATTTGTTTTATATTTTATTTACTTTTTATGCACCTGTCAAAAAAATCTGTGGAAAAAAAATTTACCTTCTGTCACTTTGACAACTGTCAAAAAAATCTGTATAAAATATTTTTTTGTCGCTTGATGATGAAAGTTTAACTACTACGAATTAACTTTCCTTGTGGATTAACTACTTTGGCAACACACTTATGGTAATAAAACAGTTTTATTTATTTTTTCCATTTAAGAATAGTCCAACCAATTTAGTTACAATAGAACAAAATAAGACAAAATTATCGTGTCCAATTTGTCATACGAAGCAGTAGAACAGAATGGATTTTTTTTGTCCATTCTGTTCTACGGTAGAACAAATAGTAGAACTAGCTGGACAAACCCAAATCTGAAACATAGAGTTTTGATTAGAGTTGTAGATAACCATGCGAACACATAATATGTCTGTGGTTTGCACTAATGTGCTAGGTACCGAACGCACACAACCATCGTTTCGTTCTATATTTAAATGAGAATGACAGGAGTCATGTCCACGCGTTGCGGAATGGCGCGGAAAGGAAACAGTGGATGTGCGCCATTGACTAGGACAAGAGGCGGAAATTGTTGTGAAGGAACAAATTTCCTGTTACTCTTAGTATGTCCGTTTATCTCGACATGGGTATGATATTGCTTTTTTGAATATTTCTTAAAAGAGATAAATAAAACATACCTACAACTTTCAAATTTAGTTTGATTATAGGACATACCCTAAAGTAAGTTAAAGAATAATAAAAACCGTTGAAGTGTGAGTAACACTTGTGCCTTGAGGATACAGTTCTAGTTATATAAGTTAATAGATTTAAATGTTTTGAATAAAAATTAAACTTATCGGTATCTAGAAAATGTATAAATCAAAACTGCAAAATTAAGTTAGTCAAGTATTCGGCTAAGTAACCCTAAACCTGTATTCAAATTCAGCATTCATTTGTTGTTTAAATTTAGTATGGGCACATAATATAGAAAAAATACTAAATTCCTAACTAGTTTAATTTTTGAGATAGACTCCGTAACAAAATAGTAAATGGTGTAAAACTGACAACTTTGATTGGCTCCACGGGTGTATTTTGTGGTGGTTTGGAACCTTTTATGTGTGAATCCGACTCACACTTGACTGATTTTTAATCAACTAACTAAGTAATACCACCCAGAATGTTACTATTTCGTGACAAAGCATATTAAAGGTAAAGCTCCAAAACCATTATAGCGCCTAAAATGTGAAACGAAAAATATATATGTATCATCCAAAGTATCAGTCCCCGTACAGTTTTATCTCTCGACGTCGACATACGAGGGGTGGCTGAAAAGTAATCTACCTGACTATGAAAAAAAATACATGGATTAATGATTTATTTTTTATTTTTCAATATAGTCCCCTGCAACTGAAATGCACTTACGACATTTGTCAATAAGTGACATCATACCAATAAAATAATAATTATTATTTTGATCGTCAAAATAGTCATTCACAGCGTCCTTCATCTCTTCGTCTGTTGAAAATCTGCGCCCTCTCAAATTTTTCTTTAAATTTTTAAATAAGAAGTAGTCAGAGGGAGCCAGGTCTGGACTATAGGGTGGGTGGTTGATCTCTGTAAAGCCGTTTTTTGTCAGAGATGACCGCGCCTTAAAGGCCGTGTGCGCGGGTGCATTATCATGCAAAATCAAAACGCCTTTGCTAAGTTTGCCCCTCCTGTCTTCTTTTATTTTTTTGCATAGCTGGTCAAGTAAGTTCGCATAGTATTCAGCATTCATCGTGGTGTTTTTTGGCAGGTAATATATCATAAGAATCCCCTCAACATCCCAAAAAATGGTTGCCATTAGTTTGCCCGCTGACAGCCGGACCTTAAACTTCCTTGGTGGTTTTTCCCCTTTAAATTTCCATTGCATCGATTCTTGTTTGCTTTCGGGATCCCACTGACGAATCCAAGTTTCATCACAGGTCACTATTCGCAAGATAATTTCTTCCTCTTTATCCTTTACCAAGTCTAAAAATGACTGACAACATTCCACACGCTTTTGCTAATCAAACGGGATCAACATTTTAGGCACCCAACGCGCGCTCACCTTGGACATTCCCAAATGTTCATGAATTATTTCATGAACTCGTTCCTTGCTAATGCCAACATCTCTAGCTATTTCCCACTGCTTAATTAGCCGATCGGCAAGGATCAGTTTCTTCACTTTTTCCACATTATCTGCGGTAACTGCAGAAATGGGCCTTCCACTACGGGGATCATCTTCTAAGCTCACACGGTTTTGTTTAAACTGCTTTGACAAAAACTTTATTACAAATTCGGAAGGACATGAATCTCCGAACACCTTAAACACGCGCTCTCGGACCTGCGTCGGCGTATTCCCTTCTTTACCGAGGAATTTAATCACAGCGCGATACTCAATTTTATCCATTTTTAATTTTATTGCAACTTGATGAAAACGAAGACGCGACAAAAAAAAATGAACTCGTAGAAACAAATAAGTGTCATAATTTTTAAAAAAGGAATAAACAAAGAATACGAGAATATAGTGGCCAGTAACATTTTTTAAACTTTCTTTAACAAAGGAGATTTTAAATCAGCCACCCCTCGTACTCGTGTGTAGCTGGGTTGGAGTGACGCCGTCACTCGGCGCACGTTAATTCAAATTCACTCCCCACAAATGTCCGCTTGGAACAGCTAACGTATGTCAACCTTCGTTTTCAGGTTTCCGTACCCAACGCGACTGTAATCGAATACCTCTATGTCAATGTCAACCTTCTCTATGTTTGGCATTCAGAAAAGGCAGCGGAAAACAGTGTGATGGAAGAGTATACGTTTTGGAAATAATCGAAAATGTTACGTATAAAAAAGAACAATAGTGTTGGGAAACGCCACGATATGAATTCCCAAATGGTGATAGACGTGTGCAGTGTGTATTGCAAGTCACAGTACACACTTGGTAAACCAGCTTTTCACCGACGAATATTAGATCCTTAGCGTGATGGTGAGCTTAACGTGGTTTCCGAAGCACGCAGACCACACACAAATTATTATTCACCGTATCGATTGAACCCACGACTTTTAGATTAGCAGGCGAGCGCACTAGCACTCGGCCACAAAGGCGTGTATATACAGGTTGAAAATGAAATCCCTAGCTTTATGGATCAGAATCACCAATAGAACACAAAATAGTAAAGAAACAAGTTTTTATTTTGATACTAAATTTCAAATAAATGGGCATCGATGGCAATCTCAACCTACGCGATGCGACATCTAACTGAGAATAGACTGTTCATATTCCCGGTGTTGAATAATGCACACAAGGCTATGTCGCTTCGGCTTCGTAAAGTGTAGTCTCTGTCACCGGAGTATTAGTGCTTCTTTTGATGGTCGATATATTTTTTTGTATTATGAATTATGACAAAACTAACAAAGCATGTATTTATTTCGAACATTGAACAGTTTCCTTTGTTATAGCTTGGGGGTTCATTTTCAACCTGTATTATGAAATTGTATGTATTTATTTTTCAGTAGCTTTTTTTAGTGCGTGTGACGACCCGAAAGGAGACATGAAAAAACTTGGTTTTGTGACGCGTGCAGAGGCGGGTAAATTACCAACAATTTAACGAACTTCCCAACTCTCGCAGATCGGACATAAATTGTGCTCCAAGGGAATATAAATCCGCAACTTCCAGATTAGATATCCGTGACCTCTAAAAAAAGCAAGTTTACAAAAGTTTCTTCCGGGAGTATACAAATATTTGTATTTTCATTTAACATGCTTAACTTAGTTGATATTGTCGAGATATTTTTAAAGCTCTTAAGTTTTAATTTGCAACATAACTTACTTTTTATTTTCTACATGTTTACTTACATATTATTTTAAGTTTTAAACTTGTAGTTCGCCCCGAAATTTGAACTTGCGCTCGCCTGATTTGTGGTTGACCGATTTAGCTCATATTCGAACTTAAAAATTTTATTTGCCTTATTTACTCTTCTGCCAAATTTCATGACATTCCAATCAACGATACTCGAGTTTTCGTCGAACAAACATTCATAGATACATACATACAAACGCTGGTTTGTTCCAGTAGACTCGGAGAACTCGCTCGTTTCGCTCGTTTGTTCAATAAGTAAATTTTATTTGCCATTTATACAAATGTTTAAACAGAAGTGTTGTGTTTAGTTTTTTTTCTCACTATTATTATAAATGTTTTGCACATCGGTTATTTATAGATACATATATAAACATAAACATTAGTTTTATAAATTTTATGCCATACTAGCTTTTGCAGCCGCTTCAGCGTGAAATAGTAACAAACATACACACAAACACACACACACACACACACACACACACACACACACACACACACACACGTACGCACGCACGCACAAACTTTCGCATTTATAATATTAGTAGGATAGGATAGGATAAATGTTTTGTGTTTATATTGTTGACGTGCCTTTTCTAATAAATAAAAAAATGATCTTAATTATTGCATATTAAACAATAGCCGTGAAGAGGCCTAACTTCGTCACATGACACGGCTTGTTTTAATCACCAAACAAATTAGTTCGTCTAACGTCCACCCTAAACTTATCTGCTCAGGCGTCGCCGGAACAAACGAAAGTTCGTAATTAATTATCGGCCGCGTGCGAACTTGCGTAATTAATAGGAACGTGCTTTACCTTGCAGCTTAGATAACCCTTGCTGATAGGAAAGCGACCCACTGTACCCATGGGATTGATCCTTTTGTATCTTTGTGCAAACAATACTACTACAGTCCAATGGGTCGAACTGAGCTGTTGAAACAACGGAGGGGTTTGTTTTACGAAGGGCAATATACTTCACCATATACGGCTAAAAGCCGTTGTGCGTTTACACCTAAGTTTAGCCGGGTACAATTAAGTGCAATTAAGTACAACTAAGTATAACCATACTCAGGTGTATCCTATTAATTCCCAGATAAATTAGGTCTTTCCGGTTGTATTCCACTTAAACTAGGTCTAGTCTCTAATACTATATTATATTATGATAGATAACATATCGGTTACAACTAGATATAGCCAATATCTAGTGGTTAAATCTAGTTCACCTTCAGGTATGGCTGACGTATCCTAAAAGTACATTCACATGGAGTATACGGTTAAGGTGGTAGAGCTGATGCCGGGCTTGACTGTGGAGGTACCACCATCTTACTCGCAAATCCTCCTGAAGTTATTCAAGAGAGAGTAAGAGAACAGCTCTCAGGCAAAACCAGGCGGCCCACCATTGCCTGGGAACGATGGATGGCGGTTTATCCATCCCCAATTGCCAAGCCTTATAAAAAACAGACTAGTGACGGGCAGCGGCGTCACTGGTGCAAGGGTTTCGGCACCGCGCTCACCAACCCGCCTGCCCAGCGTGTGTGAGTATGGGCATTTCTTCCAGGAGGACCGCCAAGAGTGGCGAAATCCTGGAAAGGCCTATGACCAGCAGTGGACGAACAGGCTGATGGATAGATGGATACGGTGTATTGACGAAGTTAAAGAGCAGAACCCAGTTATGGCCACAGGTCACATATAGGAAGCAATCAGTAATCGGGTTGCCAAGAAAAAACAGTAATTACAGGTGTGTTTAAAACTTAAAAACAAACTCTTTAACTTTAAAACAAACTCTTTATTGCACACAAAATATGAATAGAAACATTAATGTTAATGGTGAAGCAAGTAAATATAATTAAAATTAGTGAAACTTTACTATTATTTTTACTATTTATTTATTAATTTATTTATTTATTTATTAAGGAGCTCCAACTGTATACTCCGATTTCAAACATATTCTTAGTTCTATACATTTGTCCTGCAGAGTGATGCAAATTATAGGAGCACACAGCCCTCACATATAAATCCGGTACAATTTTCAAAAATAATAAACCTTAATTAAACAAAATTAAAAATATGCCAAATTATATGAGTAACTACAAAAGCAGCCACAAACAAAGCTTGCATAAACAAATTAAAACTAACAAGTTACAAATTAAAAAAAAAAAGCATTAATTAAGCTTAGCCCAATTATTCGATTAAAAATTTTCTTTTTTTTTTATAAACTTTTCTCATAACTCACAAAAATAATTGATATTCATATCGGCGGTCTTGCAAGTCAACCATGTCTTAGTTTTGTTTATATTCAATTTAAACATTGCCAAGGAATTGCAAAAGATATCAATGTCGCTGTTATTATCATAAAGATTATTATAGCAAACCGACATTCTATTTAAAGGAGAAAATTTACTTACATTTGTTAAATGAGTGAGAGGTTCAAAAACTTTTCGCCTTTTATTAGGTCTTATAATGTTGCTCCTAGGTACAGCAAAGTTTAATTCTGAAAGAACACCAGGCAATTGCAAATTTCCATTGACAATTTTGTGAAGGGCTATAAGATCATTTAAGCATCTGCGGTGTTCAAGGGAAGCCATCTTGAAATGATTGAGTCTTTGTGGATAATCTGCACGAAAAGGACAAGACTTATCCCGATACGCTAGATATCTAGTAAAACTGCGTTGCACGCGTTCTATTCTGTCTATGTGTGTTTGGTAAAAAGGACTCCAAGCCACAGATGTAAACTCTAATGTGCTACGAACAAAAGCATAAAATAAAGTTGTAATAGGGAAAACATTCTTGAATTCTTGGCACGTTCTTTTAATAAAACCACAAAGCTTAGCAGCCTTAGTAACTATACTATCATAGTGTGTTGCAAATGACAATTTGCTATCCAAAATGATTCCAAGATCGCGAATCGTAGCGACCTCCTTTAGTGGCGTATCGTTAATTGTATATGAAGAAGGCACGATATTCAATTTTCTTGTAAATTTGATGTGATAGCATTTGTTAGGGTTAAGTAACATTTTATTATTTACACACCATTCCTGGACCGTTTTTAAGTCCTTCTGAAGAAGATCAACATCGGATAAATCGTATATTGGTCTGTACAACTTGAGATCGTCAGCAAAAAGGGAGCATTTACTAAATTTTACTTGATCCTCAATATCATTAATGAACACCAAGAACAGGATCGGCCCCAAGTGCGATCCCTGGGGGACACCTGAGGATGCCTCATAAAAGTTCGACGAATAACCCTTCACTAATACCCTTTGCTTTCTGCGGTCAAGATACGATTGACACCATTTTAGTAGCGAACCATGTATACCGTAAGTGGATAATTTGTTCAGAAGTATCCCGTGGTCCACCTTATCAAAGGCATTACTAAAGTCCGTATAAATGGCGTCCACCTGTACGCTAGAATCTACAAATTTATTTATATCGTGTAAATAGGAAATCAAGTTAGTGGCTGTTGATTTTCTTGAGCAGAATCCATGTTGGTTCAGAGATAATATGGGAGCGACATGTGAAGTCAGTACAGGGCAAATCAAGGACTCAAAGACCTTAGAAAATACAGAAAGCAGGGACACAGGTCGGTAGTTTTTAACATCCATACGATCACCTTTTTTGTATAAGGGAATAACATTAGCCAACTTCCATTCATCAGGGAACTGACCTGTGAGTAGTGATGAATTTATTATTAGTTTAAGTGGAAGGGCTAAACACGTTGCACATTTTTTGATGAACATTGGGGGTATGCCATCAGGCCCAGGCCCCTTACTAGCATCTAGTCCTCTCAAAACTTTAAGCACATCGCTCTCCTGAAACTGTATCCTACTTAAAGTACTCCGAGGAAAGTGGCAATCATTTGGGCAAGGAGAAATTCGGCCGTTAGATGAAGTGAACGTTGACGAAAACTGTTCGGCAAAAAGATTACAAATATTACCTCAGAAGGTATTGAATTATGATTTTTATTTCTACTCTTAACAAATGACCAGAAACATTTAGGATTTTGTTTAATAGCACTTTCTACGTTGCTAATATAATTATTATAACATACCTGAATCATAGACCGAGCTCTAGTACTTAAAATTTTATACTCTATTTTGTCACGTGGATTACCAAATTTCTTGAAACGTTTTCTTATTTTCTCCTTCTCTTTTAATAATTTTATTAGAGCTTTTGAAAACCAACAAGGATAACTAGAATTATGAGCCGTTGTCTTGGGAACAGTTTCATTCATCACTATTTTTAAGTTTTTATAAAAAGCTTCAACCATTTCATTGACATCTCTACAATCACTAAATATTAAGTTCCAATCCAAAAGTTCTAGCCTATTATTTACCAAATCATAATCCGCCTTTCTATAATTATGAGTTGCAAACGGTATTTCTTTGAGAACAGCTTTACCATTAAATTTAAACGATACATCAAGCGGTGGGTGATAAGGATCAATTTTAGAGATGGGACTGATACATTTGTCGACAATTCCACCATTAAAATTACAGAACACTAAATCTAGAGTTTTTAAATCACAATTTTTTATAGTGTTAATCTGACAAAAGTTATTCAAAGATATAAAGTCTATAAGGGAATAACCTAAAGTACTCTCGTAGCCATAAGGGACCGTACACGGCGCATTACCAGACGAAGTAACTGAAGAGTCTGACCTCCATTCAATGCCACTCATATTAAAGTCACCTAAAATAATTGTTTCATCTCTACTTAGATCTAATATTTTGGAAGCACTGTCAAGAAAACTATTTAGGGTTCTCTCTGGTTTTTGATGATATACTGCACAAATGTTTACACGACGAAAGCTGTTACCACTAGGTATTTTCAAACTAACCCATATATCTTCACCATTTGTCTCCCAATGGCTAATACGTATTGAGTCTATCTTTTTAGATACCGCAATCAATACACCTCCGCCGTCTTTCATATGTGCAAGAGCTGGTGAGCTACTTCGGTCTCTTCTATAAATGCAGTGATGCAGCATACTAGCCTTTGCTTGCTGCTCCGCCCACATTTATGCAATCATTGCCCCGTTTTCAGCTACGGCGTTATTTTATGAACACCCTTATTGCCTATATGTTAACCAGGCTCCTTACGATGATAATAAAAAAAACTGTATCCAAATCCGCTAGGTGGTTCTCGTGTTGAAATGGCGTATGTTCCAGACAGACAGATTAAATTATAAAAATTATAGTTTTGGCTTCAACTAATACTCATAACTGATTTCATTTAAAATTTGGCGAAAATTGTTAATATACACACACGACTTTATTATAAGTATAGTATGGATAAACATTTCAACCTTTTTATATCTGTAATGTTACAAAATTCTGTATATTTTTCATAAATTTAATAAATTAAAAACAGGTATATGATAATATAATTGTTTCACTGAAAAGTAACATTTGCCTCTTTGAAGACAGTGGTCTATTGATCGAGTACAAATAGGAATGTTCTTCGTAAGTTCACGTATTAATCCAGTCTGGGGGACACAATGAAAACTTACCTAGAACTTTCTATCGTCTCTATTGAGGAGAGACACTTCGTAATTTACCCTGAATTATTCGGCTTTAAGTTCGGCAAGTTTCGGCAACTTGCGGCTAACACAAGCTCCATTCGTGTAAAGGATGAAACATTCCACAAGTTTTGTGGAGTAAATACTTACCTGTTTGTATATGTTAATTTTGGATTACGGTCCACTTAAACGGTTCTTAGGATAAACAAGACCGTATATGTAGCTTTGAAAGGATATATTTTTCAGGTAATCTTTAAAGCGAGCTCATGAAAGAGTTCCAGAGATTTATTTTAAAATTTCAAGACAATTTTTCAAGACAAATTTAGACAGTTTTATACTTAAAATTAGACCTAACGGGCGAGTGAATATAAATCTATGAAGAAAGAGAGTAGTAGAAAATACAAGTGGTAATAATAAGTTACGTTTTGTAGCTAAACTAAACTAAAGTAGCGCTAAACTGGCCTACTTTTTCTAAGCACAACTGATTTTTATTTGTGACAACTTAATTGTACTCATTCACATACTTTTCTTATTGTATATGCACTTACATACTCATATATCCCTACCAAAGCTTATTGAAACATCTTGCTATTTTGAATTATTTGACGCAGCACGTTTAATACCTGAAAAACTGAAACATCTTGGTCCATGGCACTAAAACAAATTATCACTTTCTCATTACACCTAATTATATCCATTATTTACTAATAATTAGTGAAATTGATAATACATAATAACTTCTTGACAGATTATACGCCCCACGCTACACTTTTTGCTACGGCGTAGCAAATGCTACGATTTGTCCCCCTTTCGTAGACCCTCTACGCCGTAGTCCAATAACAATTACAAGTTAGGGGCAATGGATACATTAAGAGGTGTGTTTGGCTAATTATTTTGTTCACATATCAGCTTTTTCAGTAATTTTTAAAAATTATTAATTTTTCAGTTATCTATTACATGGATTTGAGTGGATTCTAGACTGCAATCTATTGCTTTAATGATAATGAGTTTAGAGACTTAATAGTTAAAATATTAGTTTATCAAACTGGCAAATAAAGATCTTATTTTAATTTCTAGTTATTTGCAGTTTTAAACATTACTTTATCTAAATTTATACAATTGTTACGTACGTACTCGTATTTTTCAATCCACAAATTTTTAGCAAGCTTTTCTTGACTTTGCTATTTAGTAGTCATTTTCGTTGCTCGGAATCATTAGATCACTGTTGTCAAAAAAAATCCCAGAATTGAACTTTTAGCCAACAGAAACACAGTAAATATTGAACTTATAACTTATCTAAATTATGGCGCAAGGAAT
Source organism: Ypsolopha scabrella (assembly GCA_910592155.1). Lineage (NCBI taxonomy): Eukaryota > Metazoa > Arthropoda > Insecta > Lepidoptera > Ypsolophidae > Ypsolopha > Ypsolopha scabrella. Next base: position 5,473,320 of record OU342968.1, on the reverse strand, counting down.
ATAGCAGTATACCACGCACGCGGTGTAGTCTCGCACCCCCATGAACCTTTTTTGATTGGGTCACAATGTACAGTTTGGTACATATTAATATTAGACAATATTATTTAAAACTCTCAATGGTATTAGATATTAAAACCCTATGGGCTAAGTTCTCTTTGTCTTCCTACGTGGTATAATAGCAGAAAGTAGGTGGAAAAAAGATGACGAGGTGAGTTAGCAATACGAGTCAGGCAATGTCCGTTTCCACTGAGGTTTAGATAGTGCTTTTTTCAAACAATGTGAGGAAATAAAAATGCGGTTGTAAAAAAACAAGTGATTTAATGGAAATAACACATAAACTGGGTTACATGACCGAATTGGCTACTTCTTTGAAATTATCTATCTCCATCGTTATTTTTAGCCAGGTATTGTTTATGGCCGCTATGCGGTGCTTGCTATGGCGCATGCGCGTAAGACTTGTCTTGGATTTCGGTGCCATAGTTTACGGGGAAATTCATTTATTATTTACTGTTGTTTTGTGGGTCAAAAGTATTATTTTGCCATAAAATTACTGACAGCAGTGATGGTGATGATCATTTAACTCCACCTGACATTCTGGAAATAACGACGCCGGCAATTACGATCACTTTTAGAACAAGCTTTTACAAGAAAAATCTAAAATGGCTAACGAACAATTTACCAAGGTTATGAAAACAGGTTATCAGGCATAAGTTAAGATAAAGTAGTGTATGAAACTATACATAACTATGTATTGGGGTCTTACTCGCGATAACTAACAACATACCTTAATAGATATGTGCTTGACGTTTCGACGCCTCTATAGGCTGTCGTGGTCACAAGCTAACTGACGAGAGTAGCAGCAAAAATGTCCTTGGCGAGCCGGCGGTAGGTAGCACATTATTTATCTTTTTCCTACCCGCACTTTTTCTTTTGTTAATTAATTGTTTCTTTCGTCACACACGACACACAACAGTTATCGCGAGTAAGACCCCAATACAAAGTTAATAATGTGTGAAAATCGCGAAAGTTTAAAGTTTACTATACTTAACTAGGTATTAAAACATTCGTGTTCTATGGACTGACACTCGTGATTTTAATAGGCTTTTTATGTACCAGTTTCATAAACTACTAGCTTTTGCGCGCGCCTCCACCCACGTGTTATTCGGCTTAACGACATGCTTTTTTCAGGGATAAAAAGTAGCTTATGTGTTAATTTAGGGTATAAGCTCTATCTATTCAAAATTTCATCCAAATCCGTCCAGCCGTTTCAGCGTGAAAGAGTAACAAACATACACACACACACACACATACAAAAACTTTCGCATTTATAATATAAGTGTGATTATTTTCTTATTAGAGACGATCATAAACACAATTTCTCACTATGCACAATTTATGAGTTTAAAGTTAGGATTTTATAATAAAAATACTAATAACATTACTTGAAGCTAAATCGTTAACTATAACGCTTAAATATATGAACCAACAGTTTTGATATAAATGTTTGAAGTATCGTTATATTTATCGGTAACTCACAAAGCATGAACAAGTTCTGTATAATAAACTGCAGCAATCCAGTGCTAGTTAGAAACGTTATATTAGTTCCACGTTAAACTTGAGCACACGTCGTTCCCGACCAAGTTACTAGCATCGTCAATGATCGAGTTACTAGCACCGTTGCTGAAGTTTAACTTCTCTTGCTGATGAGCCACGATACAGACAGACAGACTGAGGATTCAGGCAATCTAGAACTTATATAATAGAAAACAATTTCGTGACTGAATGATTAACAGATAACGCACAGCCTAAATCGCTAACGATAAAAATGTAATATTCGGAATATGGTTCTTTTGGTTTAGAGGTGCACTAAGAAATGATTTTACGAAATTCTCATGAGACGGTGAAACGGGTGTGAACTTTTTTGTGTTGAAACTCCGTTCCCAGTGGGTAAGTAGTCTCTTTATAGCCCAAATGAACAAGGATCAAAGTCACGGACGTCTGCTAGTCTTGAATATATTATAGAAGTAAGTTTTCAGTCTGAATTTTAATTGATGAATAATACTTATAGTATTATAATATATAGGTATATTTTTCATACCGAATTTTACGGCACAATAACTGTAGGTACACGAAAAAAAAGCTATTCTTTTTTTTGTTATCATATGGCACAAACAATCAGAACGCGCTTTCTCCTTGACCGCCGCGGTCTTTGTGTAAAGGTCCAAACCGTCGATAGAGTTCGTGGAACGTATGTAGAACGCGGCTCTGTGTGGTTGGCCCCTAAGATGGAAATGTTTTCAAACCCTTGTCAAAACAATGTCAATATTGTCATAGGTATTACCATAGACCAGTGGCGAAGGGTAAACATTTAAAAAAGAGAAGCCGGACAAAAAAATCACATTCCTCAGAAAACGACCAAGAAAAATTTTTTTTTTGTATTTTGCATCTCCCTGTCAGCCAAGTGTGTTTGACAAAGACAAAGCGAAGACCACGGAAAAAAGAAATGTTGTATGGATATATGGTATTACACTTTCTGGCAGACGTAAAAGATGACAGATGCCTATTTTTTTTAAAAGTGATTTTAAGGATTGTAGATGTTAGGTTAATCATAAGAAACAAAAAGCATAAGGCTATAAGGAATGACAATGTAATTTATACTTTGGAAATTAAAAAAATATTATGCAATGTTAGGTGGTAGAGCTGATGCCGGGCTCGACTGAGGTACCACCATCTTACTCGCAAACCCTCCCGAAGTTATTCGGGGGAGAGTAAGAGAACAGCTCTCAGGCAAAACCAGGCGGCCCACCATTGCCTGGGACCGATGGATGGCGGTATATCCATCCCTAATTGCCGGGCCTTATAAAAAACAGACTGGTGACGGGCAGCGGCGTCACTGGTGCAAGGTTTTCGGCACCGCGCTCACCAACCCGCCTGCCCAGCGTGTGTGAGTATGGGCAAATCTTCCAGGAGGACCGCCTAGGCCAAATCCTGGAAAGGCTTATGTCCAGCAGTGGACGAAACAGGCTGATGGATGGATGGATATGTAATGTATGTCTGTTGCATGACGAGTTTACTTAATATTATATCGCGAGTCTTCCATGTGATTATTTGGATGCATACATACCTCATATTCACTTGCAATAGTCTTTGCCTAGAGCCCACCTACACTTGTATTAATATTATATTTAGGCGGTTGGCATTCCGCAAATCGCACTAATATGGATCTATCAAAAGTTGGCATTTTGCTAAAGCTGGCATAAAGCGAAGAAATCGATTAACGGTGAGGTTTCTACTTTATCTTAAGTAATGGCCGAAATATATCTCAATATTATTATTTCAATGTGTTCTTTAACTTGTATATACATAAATGTCATAAATAACATAAATATAATATATAAAATATTATATACATATATAATATAATATATATTATACATAATATAATATGTCCACGATGTGTTCGACCGTTCCAAGGCTGGAAATCAAGGCTTCAAGGCTACAAACGCAACCCGCTAATTGTTGCAATGATCTCTTTGCATAATTTGTAGTTACACCCGGAAATCAAATTTTGAATTCGGTTCATTCGTCCAAGGTCTGTAATCCATGCGGTTGTCTTTCAAACCTGATTGGTCAGCGAAGGAGTTTCAAATGTTTGTGTTGCATTTTCGGCGTTTAACTGCCGATTGATCCAAAACTCTTGTTAGGATCATTCCATTTTAAATTTTACCTTCTGGTACTAATTCATTTTCTTACAAATATATTTCTACTTCAACAGGAATGGCCGCGAGCAATTATATATAGTACCAAAGTTTAATATTTACAATACCTCAGTCACTGTACCTGTAAGTTCTATACACGTATATTTACGGGTGAACTAGACTACGGTTCAGTTATATAACAAGAACGAAACAATTTTGCTCTCAGAATCTAGGTATTTATCAAACGTAGTAAAATTTTAAATTGAACCGACCAACATCCCCCCCTTTCCCCCTGTTTGTAATCCCACCTAGTTTAACGGACCTCCTTTTTGGACTTTGTGCGCGTAAACAACCGAGAGACTGTGGAGCAAAATGAACTCTACGACGTGGAAAATCCATGAAAAGTTTCCAAAAGTTCATATTATGTGTGCATCGTCATGTTTACATCGAGACGAGCTTTAAGTAAACTTGTTAACAATACTTCAATTTTCAGCGAGATTGGGAACCTTGTCTGGCTTTCCGTAATTCGTACCCCAATTATTGAAGAACCGTACACTTATAAGGATCACTGCATTGTGCGTTTGTCCGCGTGGCGAGGACATTTTTCTCGGGATTGTTATTAAAGGTATTAAGTTGTAGTACTAAGATCTACGACCTCATACTGCTGTAAAAAGCCAAGTTTCTATTATTTCCAATAAAAAGACACGACTTTTCAAAGTGTACTTTCATACTAAATATGCCACTCACTGGCTTATTATCTAAACTTATACTTTCCAGTGTCGTACAATCTTGACATTGGTTGCTACGAAAGTTCTTTTGGCACAATTGGAGGTAGGTATAATTCCAAAAATGTTTAATTTATATTTCTATGGGGAATAATACTGGGCTAAATTCATTTTGGATTATATTTTATGAACTTTATTTCAATATATTTTCATGAATTTTGGTTCAAATTATTCGTCTAATAACTTAAATCTAATGCTACCCAATCCTTAGGACATGGGTACTAAAGTGCGTTTCATCAAATAGTTCCTCTACCGTAATTTTGGCTTCCCTGTGTGTCAAATACATCTATGAATGAATAAAACAAAATTAAAGGTGTATGGATTAGATGATCATTGCATTGCTACCAACATTACGATAAAACAACTTTAGTAGCAATTGTTCGAATTCTTATTTAACTGAGAGTGTCAAACGGCGTGCCAGTATATCTGGAAGACTCTCAGTGTTGAGGCCCTGTGTCGATCTTTCCAGCCTAGCATGCTCCACTAAGTATTTGTGATTTTCGTGCATACTTAGTATTTGTTATAAATAGTTAAATAGTAACCTACATGCCTCAAAACACACGTTGCCATGAAAAAATCGCTGGTGAAACGTGGGTGTATTACGTGTAAAACCTTTTTGGGATTAATGTCGTTATCTTCGTCTTAAACAACATCTGTCAGTCTGTATGTATGTGACCTTACAACAAGAGAACTTTTAATTTGAACCACTAAACCGATCTGAATGTGGTGTTCACGGTTTTAGTAGATTCAACGTTGACAGAGCCGTGGGAAAATGGCTAGTTATTAACAAATATGATGAAGCCGCTCTTAAATGGAACTGTTAATGGACTTTAAAGATATATTGATTGTAAGCTAGAATTTGTTCAGAACGAACTTTTCAATTTCCCGACCCGTAGATATCGAATTTTGCAATGCGAAATCAATTTTATAGCTTAATATTAAGGTTCTTTTTGCTTTTGTTATAGTTTTCATGTGAAACTAGTTCACTAGTGGGTACTAGACGATAAATCATACGGTCAGCGTTGTCAGAACATGTTTTTGAACTGATGTAAGGGTTGAAAAACCTTTCAACGGATTCGAGCATGACTGGTAGTTAATTTGACACAACTTTATTTGGTAATTCGACGTATAAGGAGCGATTATACAACGTTTTACAGAATTTGACATACAACATATTGACTTAGGTGTGCTTCACATAAATAAAGCACCAGAAATAATTAACGGAAATAATTTGTTTGATGCACAAAGATTTTTTTTGAACATTATTTACTTGAATTCTATTTTATTATTTAATATTCTAAAATTTGTTCCATAACATAAAAACCATGTAGGCATTTCTTCCAGGAAGACCGGTAAGAGTAGCGACTATATCCAGCATTAGACGAAATAGGCTGATGGATGAGAAACATCTTATTAAATACTAGCTTTTGCCGGCGGCTTCGTTTGCTTTGAAGTGTATTTTAAGCAATCTATAGGTACATATACCTGTACCAATAATAATGTAGTAAAAAGTATTTATTATTTTTATTTTAAGTGAAATGGACCATTGGTCATTAGTATAGTACTGAAACCAAAACTAAAATTTTTAGAATGTTTGTCTGTCTGTTTGTATGCATTATGGACTATTATTTATTATCATCATAGTGACCCTGGTCAATATATAGACTATAAGGGGTCTTGATAAAAAAACGACCAAGCTGAAAACAGAGATTGAATAAATGCGGGCGTAGCCGTGGGCAAAGGCTAGTTAATAACTAGTTTATTTACTAGTAGTTATTTGTATATATATTAAGGAACAAGCTACAACGAGCTATATATTAATATGGCTGCTAAGTGCTACTCAAAATAAGCAAGTTCAATTTTCTTTTGCAAGTGCTCGCATGTTAACTTCGTTTTTTTATGTAAATGCAAAGTATGTTTAGTTTTATAATGCTATAAGTAATGTTCCTAATAATTGTAATATATTTTAATGCAAAATTACTACAATCAAACTAATAAATAAATGATTGAAAGGAAGTAATAAGGACATTGTTTATCAAGAAAAAGGTTCTATACGTCAGTACAGCGTGCGTGTCAAAACATTTGACTGATAGACTACATATAAAACTTCAACCCAAACTGAATCAAAGCAAACATTTTATTTTACACTCTTCATGTCCCACTACGACCGCGCTATTACCGTGTTTTCTCCAGATGGCCAGTTGCTGCAAGTCCAATACGCACAAGAAGTATCTCGAAAAGGGTCAGCCTGCGTGGGGATCAGAGGTGAAAATTCCATCGTCCTGGCGGTTGAGAAGAGATCAATTCACAAGCTACAAGTAGAAAGAACAGAAAAAAAAATCGTGCCATTAGACGAACACATAGTACTAGCATTTGCAGGGTTAAAAGCCGATGCAAGAGTGCTGATTTCCAGATCACAGATTGAGTGTCAGTCGTACAAGCTGGCGGTTGAAGATCTGGCACCTGTGGAGTATATTACAAAGTACATGGCAAACCTTATGCATCAGTACACACATAGCAATGGACGGAGACCATTTGGAATCTCTTGCTTGATTGCAGGACACGATTATGATGGAAGCCCGCATCTATTCCAAACGGAACCTTCTGGGGTTTACAACGAGTGGAAAGCCAACTCTATAGGCCGCTGCGATAAAACCGTTCTTCAATTTCTGGAGAAGAATTACAGTTCGGATTTAGTAGCTACAGACAATGGTGCCATTAAGTTGGCTTTACAATCTCTTCTGCAAGTTCCAAATTTGATACAAAAGAATATAGAAGTAGCCTTGGTTAAGATGAATCAGCCAATGAAAATGCTTGATGCAGAGACGATCAATTTTTTTATAGAGCAAATCCTGCGCGAAGTGGAAGAAGCTGAGACTGAGGATAAAAAGTAAACAGTTCCGTTTTTATTACTCATTTAGTTTTTACCGATTTTACAAATGTTTGTAATATAATAATTACACATTTCAAATATATTTTATTTATAAGAACGGTCCTGTTTTATCTCAATATTTCAAACATTAAAAGTAGGGCAACCTGGCAACGTCAGATGGCTCGACATTGCAATGTTTCAAATGCTCGTCTCTCCATTACTTTTATTCGAGAATCAATCTTGTCATCCGCCGAACATTTATTTGAGGTGAAATTTGTGAAGATTTCGGCTGCTTCACGATGTCTTGTAATGCGTTTCGGATTACACTGTCTGAAAGATTGAAAGGTTCCTAATCTTGTTAAGTAAGAATACTGACTTTTTCTTCACCTTCGTGTTTTCGGATGCTCTTCATTTTTTGTTGTTATCTCGATGAGCTTAAATGTAACAAACAACGAAAGACTTTTAAACGGTACTTACTTTGATGATACCTGCTTTATAGGTTAGCATTAAAGCTGACAAATTTGTAAGCCTGGATGGCTATTCTGGTATTCTTTTTCACTCGCAATATTAGTCGTTTGAATTTTGTTTAAAGTATGATTAATTTCATGCGATATAAAGTGAAGTGACTAAGAAATTTAAGGAATTCTCACTATAGGTTTTCAATAAAAAATCCATAAAATACATTAAAAAAATCCTTTTTAAATCATCCTAAATCTACCTGAGAAAATTTTCCGCACGTGCTAGAATAGCCGTCCAGAATGGCTAATAATAAAATAATAATAAAAAAATTAAAAAGAAACATTGAACAAATTTGGCGTTTTGTATTGGATTTTTTATATGCATATTTTTTATGGACAAAGAAAGGCATTATGCTTAATATCTACCTTTACATACCATAAAAGCTGGGGAACCATTTTGATTGCAATTCAATTATTTAAAATGTAACACGTTAACTCTTTACAGATGGGTCTGTTGTTATTATATTTAAATTGTACGAGTATGTATTATTTAAATAATACTTCTGTTCCATTCTATTCTATACATGCTGTAGGGAGAAGTACAGCAAGCGGGTTTTGCGTTCTTTACTCACCCTGGGTATGTGTAATAAGACTCAAGAGTAATCTCTTGCGTTACTATCACCTCTTTATTAAAGATTTTATATTGCCATCATTGCCGGGACCAACATCTTAACGTGCTTTCCAAAGCACGCAGACCGGACACAATTTTTTCCCTTTTGGAAAAATAGGCTGCTGGTAATTTTATAACAGTCAGAGAAGTTTATAAAATACAAAAATATTTTTCTACGACTGTTAAAAAAATACGATTAGTTGTAAATTATTTATTCACAAATTTTACCAGCTCCTATCCTTATGTAGACCCTACGAGGTAAACAGAGAAAATAGAGATTTTCACAAACTAAAGTAACATTCTTATCTTCAACGTTACGCGCAATATCCGCAGATTGTTTGAGCAAATTAGGAGAGTAAACTTAAAAGTAACGAAGTTGGTTTCGTGCAAAGATAATATTTAGTTTTTAAACATTCTAAATTTTCCTGGGTAACAATATCAGTGCCCATACAGCGGGCATTCACCGTAACGTAACTTAAAGTGTGTATTAATAACGTGCTCAGAAAATTAAACCTCATACTCAATGGTAAATTTTTGTTTTTCGACTTTTGCAAATTGCATGAAAATTATTTCTTTTGAAAATGACGAGGAAGTATTGAACATTTATATGGGGATAAATTTTATCTCCTTTCATGATTGTTAATAATTATTCGTTTTAACCGTTCGTTTACCTTCTTTACCTAGCCCGATGATGCACGGTAGAACTTGTTTTAGGTAGTTATTGGTCTATATTATTTTAACTTGCTAAAAGACTAAAAAGTAATATAATATGCATAAAAAAACTGATCAAGTTTTTTCTTAATATTTTCTTCTAATCGGGCTTTAATTTAAATAAATAGTTTAGGAAACGAAACCTTGTCCGTACGAATAACTTTTGCTATATGAACAAACTGATAACACAAAATCTGTTGTGCCATAGAAAAAAAAAAATTAATAATAAGTATTTATATTACGATTGCAGGAAACCAGTGTTAATTTACAGAGCTACTCAAATTTCACGATGTAGAATAATTTTATATCGAATAGTATTAAGGTTTCGTCAATTAAAGGAAATGAAATGACATGAAATAATAATGAAATTAAATAATATTTCTTCATCACCAACATCATAGAAAAATATTAACCAAGAGATACACAATTTGCTTTTACATAGGTAAATACATAGCAGCGTTGGTTAACGTTGGAAACCAAGCTGAATTAATTTGTGTTATGGTTTTCAGCGCCTTACTTCGGACTGAGTTCTTAAAAACAGAAAATATCACAAAAAATGTCAAAGGAAAGAAGATCCTGAAAGTTTGGCTTCTTTCTCTGTGTAGCATAACTCAGACACCTGACCCATTTGACCAAAATTTTGTATTGTAGCTGGAACACTTCCAGGACCTCGTAAAAATACAAAAAAAAAACTTCGATGACGTCATGTTTTGTTTTTGAAATAGATTATGCGTTGACAAAACCTGTTAATTGTGTACGATGTACACTACATAGACTTTTTTAATTATTTCCTCCAGAAACTCCAACTTCGAGCATAAACCGGGTGTAAATATAAAGTTGAAAACTATCGATATAATATTAAATACGAATAACTTTTCTATAGAACCAACCCTGAAATCACGAAAAAACATCAACTCTTCGATTCATTTTGGTCAAGCAGGTACATAAAGATACAATAATTATGTACAGATGCACTAAGATACTGAGAAATGAACCTCTTGACTTTTTACAATTTATTTAGACTTTCTAGCTACAATAGATCATTTACGCTCACGCGGACCTTAGAATAAGAATTTAGACCGGAATCTGCTCGCTCTTTGCCTTTTTTAGACTTTTAAAATTTTTTATAAGATCGTAAAGTAGACGTATAAGGATTCGTAAAGAATATCGATTGCCAACTAAATATGAGCCCAAATACTTTTCTAAATAACTACGTTGTATAACCTAACTGTTTTTTCCGCGATTACTGGTTTGGCTCCATACTAAAAATTGTTCTTGTAGACGGGTAGTATGCCTTATTTTCGGCTTTTAAGTGACTAAACATACACAGACGTACACAGCCGGTATTATTCACAGTACTTCAGTATTGCCTGCAATATAATTCTGCCGACGGCAGTACATTGGTAATACATTAGCAATTCATGGGTTAAGTGGTGACAGATGTCAGAGATATGTGCGCTATTGTAGATATTAGCATAGAACATGGCAGAGAAAGGGAAGCAATTACAATTATGTGTACCTATATTTATGTAATAGATCTTTGTGTTAATACTTGGGTCCCTTTTTTGCTGGTAAAAATAAGATAATATATGTTATTTTGGAAATGGATGTTGATTTACTTTTGTAATATCAAAATCAAAATGTATTTCTTTTTACTTTTGTAATATTAAAAAAAATAGCAATAGTTCAATCGAAAGGACGCCGCGCTCTCAATCCTGACACCTCAGGTTCGAATCCTGTCAGGGCAAGGATGCAATAATAAGTTTTTTTAAATGTATGTGTTGTGGCCAAATCGTAGAATTCATCATTTCATGATCTGCTTGAAAATAAAGAAATCTGTAATAATTAAAGGGGTCGCTTCGTGCAGCTCCCGAATTTATAATTACAAGCAAACCTACCTAACACGCTCCTCCTCGCTTCGCTCATCCTCGTACTTATTTTTGACTATTTGTCGGAAGTCTATCGTAAATTTTTTACCCCATACTTTATGATATTGTCAATTAGAACATGAAATGATCAATTCAATGATATGGCCACTTCAAATGTGTAAAGTATTTGTATATTTACCAGTTGCTAAACGCTTAAGAAAAAGCGTATATTATTGCCCGAAGTAAGTTAGCCTCAGCCGCAATCACGCCGCCGCCGCCGGGACGTTTAAATTGTCAATAAATAGAGGGTGTAGAATGTTGACTGTTTTAATGACAGTCTTTGACATTACTTCGGGGTATAAACTACACTACTTTTAAAAGTTTGTCAACACAAACATTTTTCACCCAAAATGTTAGGCAGATACATATCTTTATTTATTATTTGAACATAGCCTGCCTTACATTTGTTTTGGGTTGCCCAGTCTATGAAAAAATTACATACGTTAAATAACATATAAGAAAACAATAGCAACATGCACGACACACAACAAGCAGCAAGAAAACCCATTCCCGGTTGAGAGTCCATCACATGCAGATTTAATTTTGTTCTGCGTTTCAATACATTCTAAAATGATATACATGGTAAGGAAGGGTTATCCTATTTTGTCCGTTTTTAAATTCACTTTAAACCAATAAATAGCGATTGATAAATTTTGTAAAAAATATATGTCATATTTCACTCTTTAATATTGATATTTAGGCCATTCGATACACGATTACTTACATTTTGCTCGATCCAATTAAATCGCAAAGATAGGTCTAAAGTATGATCTAAATATCATTTCATTTGAGCTTCATTAAGTTTTGGACAGTAAAACTTATGGTACTAGAGTAAACTTCGTGAAAAAAGGTAATATAAAGGGGCCGTTTTGTTTAAAACCCATCCCTATAATTCCAAAATAATAGATAAAAACACTTTGAAACCGCGAGTTTTCTGAGCAGCGCGGTTCCGCTGAGCAGGATAAACATGTGTAAAATGAAAGCATTGGAGCAGGACAGATATCTCTGGATAACCTCACCTTAATTACGAAAAATCATACAAAAATTTACCAAAGAAATGTATGCTACCTACATCAATAATAAAACACAAAGGTCCCTAATTACGGCATCTGCGCCTTGTCAATCTCTTCCAATTATTTCACGTCTCTTCCAGTAATCCTCAAAGGAAACGTCTTTCCAAACCCGTAATTAATACAACGTGCGCGAATAAATCCCATTGAATCCGGGAACCTTTTACCTCATTGTTTTGGGTCAGACTGCCCCGGCTCGTGGAGGAAATGAGTTATGGCCGGTATTTACCAAAAGATGACATTTCTCGAGCCAGGCCATTAATTCCTAATGGACCGGTCACAGGGGGGACCGTGAAGCTTTTGGAGTGAGAAATACCTGAATACAGGTCATGTGCTTATGAATACGAATAAACCAGTAAATAATTACGCTTTAAAACAACTGACATGATATGGATATGTTAGGATATCTTAAAAAATGAACATATAGGTATATTATTCCGTAAAATACATACTCATATGAAACGTTGAATGTAGCTGTAAAAGTGTCTTATACCATCCATCCATCAGCCCGTGTTCGTCCACTTCCTTTTTTTTTTTTGCCAGATTTCGCTACTCATGGCGGTCCTCCGTCTTCCTCATCCAGGTTTCTTGTACCCCAAATCAAAATACAAGTAAAAACACAAATAAAACTACAAGTAAAAACACAAATCAAAATACGCAATACGCCGCTGTTCAACAAAACGCCATTTTGAGACACAATTCAGTTTCTCCGATCGTATGTGCTGTAGCACATATAAATTACAAACGTTAATCTAGGTACCTAGCCCAAAAATTCTTTAAAATACAATATATCAATGCTGCCAAGGTTGAAAACCCGTCGGGTACACTTGTGTTCAGTTTGCGTGCCTCTGACGGCTTATAAAACTGTGTTCAGCGGTTACATATTTGTGCTCGACGTGTGCGATAGAGGTCAACACTCATCACGCACTCCTTGAAGATTCATGTCGTGACTGTATAACTCGGTCCACAATAATCACTGACACAAAGCCAGTCCAGAAGTAGTCGAGCCACGTCACAGGACAACATTTCATATATTTAGCTGCAGCTATCGCCACAACGCTATTTTCGGTAGCGTATCCGAAAATTTATAACCGAGAGTTAGTTCTAAATCGTTGGATACCAGCGAAGTAAGTGCAATTTATGGAATACTGTTTATGGCCTATTAACCACTACCTAATGTGTGTGGTGTGTAGGCTTTCTACTAATAAATTTCCGTTAAGTATAGGCAGGTCGTAAAAATCTTATACTTGTAGGTGTATTATTATAGCTGAACACATCTAAGAAAGAGGAAATAAATGGAAAAATTTTTAAAAATTAAGAAGTTACGTAATACATATTTTTAATCTTAATATAAACAAAAAAGTCAACAACATTTTTTTACACGGAGTAAATAAACTTTCAAAATTTCAATGACTACCAGTACTACCAGTATATATATCTATATCTATAGTGGTCACATTACATCACATCATAAATTATTTGTCAAATGTATACGTGGTATTTCAATATCCTTACAGAAAATGTGTTCCCGGAAAATACTTTTGCTTATACTGATAAGATTTGATTTTCTAACGAGACCAAGTAACATCCTATTAATAAAGTTTCGTTGGGTAGAAGACAAAGCTGAAAAAACTGGAGAAGATCCAGCCGGGTCGCGGCAGCAGCGCGTGGCATACGTGGCGGTATCCCAGGTCCTGACCTTAGAACAAATTTAACATTGGTCACACAAGTAGCAAAAATACTGCGGACGTCTTAGCTAATGGTTCTCATAATAATCTTGCTTTCTTATTTGATAGATGCTCTATATAAATTAGAATCACATCAAAGAGAACATTTTTTTGTGTCATAGCTGGGGCGCAAACTGCTCATTTATTTTTGTGGATTTTCGTAACGGGAAGTCGTGACTGTATAGAATCTATGTATTGTATGCTACATCTACATAATGGTGTAGTATCAACAAACTGCGCTATTTGGTTTTATGACGTCATCATATTTTTGTATGAACAATGGAGTTTTTTTTCTGAAACCTGTCATGTCATGTGGGGTATCGAATAAATGGGCCTCATGAACTAATTGAAAAGATTAGCATCATTACATTTTTGCCATTTATTACCAAATGATCTTTTTCCAGAACACCCTGAGTCTTTTAGATAGAAGACGACTAAAACGGCGGATTTTTTGTAAAACAGGTCAACTTACTCGTAATATTCTTATGACTAACGCCATAAAAGAAAAAAAAATTAAAATACATTTAAATATTTAAAGAAGACCTTACATAATACAATTTGCTCGTCGATTCATGGAGGGATTTTGAAAATTAACATTTTGCTCTCATGCCGTTAGATATGAGGATATTACAATTAAGTTGAATAATGTTTCACACAATTTCCTTCAACCGTTTTCTTACCTGGATGATTTGAAACATGGTGTGTTCTGAATTTTTTTTTAGCTCTACACCATCATGTTACTATAAAAGAATTCCACATAATCGCATCTTCCCTTCACCAAAACTCCAACAGATCACAGTTTGTTCCTGAACTATTAGACGGTTTTAATAGTTCTATAACTATTAAGTAATTTGCTAAGAAGTTATTAAACAAGAGAAGAACTACGATTAGCAGAATTCATATCACCAAAAACCTTTTTCAAGTACATAAGTCTAAGTACTGTAAGCGGCTCATAAAATATTCCTTTTCTTGAATATCTGTTATGCACATAATGTTTGCAGAAATTGCGTTTTATTTTTCCAACCACTTTTTCTCGGGATGTTGTGGATGACAGAAGCTACACATTTCCGTAAAAACAATTTGCTTGTAACGACATCATACTCATGCTTATGTAGATAATGTATTTTATCTTTGAAATGTTGACAATATGACAAATCTCCACATCAAAGCAGTAAGTAGCAATATCTACATTTCGAAGTAGGTACGAGTATAACTTTTTGGTTACAAAAAAGCACAGGAAAAACCAACATTCAACATTCTACAAAGTTAACATGACTTTCTCAAAAACAGAGTAGTAAAAGTATTGAAGCTTATAAAGAAGTTCATGTACACAACTATCTTGTTTTGCTTTTAAAGCATGTTTATTTACGTGTACATATTTAATACCAAAATACCTCAGTTTTAGCCAAACAGCGTTGTTATAAAAATATAATTTCAACTTGGAAATGTTATTTTAAACAAAACATTTGCATTGTCCTGAGATTTTCTACTATTTCGACTGAATTTCATTAAAGTTCTAAAGCATAACTTTGTTAAAATGTACCGACGTCTCTCGTCTTATAAAACAGACAAGTTTTCGTCTTAACAACCTTGCAAGTTTTTGTGCTTATTGTTTTTTAAATTTTCGCTGACATTTAAATACGAATGGAGTTTTGTTACATTCACTTGTGTTCGTTTATCTTTTTGCTATGTTATGATATACCAACTTTCTATTTACTTACATGTGAGTAAGTAGTGGTATTTATACAAATAAATTAACTTATATGTAATAAAACTGTGGCTGAGTCGTAGAGCGTTCGCCGGCTAACTCAGAAGTCGTGATTAAATCCCCGAGGTGCACATTCATTTGTGTTTGGCTTGCATGCTTCAGGAGGTACGGTAAGCTGTTTGTCAATTTGTTGGCGTGACTTGCGTCACAATCATAACATTTTGTTTATATAGGTATACCCATTCAGATGATCAGTACTCTCGGATCGAAGACACTCCGGCTGGAAGTATGGGTCTGGTTGGGTTCTTAGGGGCAATAATGGAGTCAGACCTGGCCTAAAGCTTGAAGCTTTGAAGCCCGATGCTTGCTACTTGATCGCGGATGGTGTCTGACACAGGTTTGAAATATTAGCGGCGTGTTATTGGTTTCGGCTTTTCTTTACTAAATTTTGTTTAGCTGCAGGAGTGCGGGCATATTTGTCTGTTCGGTATTGCTTGTAGCCGGACGTTCGTGTCAGTAAGGAGCTAGTTGATGGTCTTGGAGCGGTCACTAATGCGAACGGGTTATGCGGGGCATGTGAGCTTCGCCCAAGATGTCCAATGAACACTATTTTCGTACGGTCACAAGTACCTGTGCTTGGCGTACTTAGTAGGAGGACTTCATCTCCAGTACTCCACCTGGAAAGTGGTGTAGACGATCCAGCACTAGAGCGTTGTTGAAAGGTGATAAAAATGAAACAGGGTTTAATGTGACCATGTACGCTTACATACACATGACGCGAGGCGAGCATGTATGCAGCTCTGAGTACCTCCTTGGAGAAAGAGGGAACCAGCTTTTCTGGTGGGTCTAACAACACATAGTTGAGTCAATCATGTCATATGCTGTTTGACGGCGTAGAAGCAGCGCTTTGTCCTGTTCGAGGCTTTTCTGTCTTGACTCTTGATTAAGGCGTCTATGCTGCTCATACAGGTGGCTAAAGTGCGGAGGAAGTGGGTGCGATGTCGCTTGTGCCTGATGCGTTAAAAAGTAGCGCTCACAAACACTGTTGTCAGTAAATGTCAGTCATTATCTTTAGCGGTGCATCACATTCATTCTGAAGTCTGGATACTAAGCCTTTCCCCCCTTAAAACTTCAAATGCGGCCTGCCCGTTCGATGAATTTTGGCAAAAGGGTGACTCAGGTAAACAGGTATTATTCTAAGTTTAATTGAAGATAAAATCAACTGACCTTTCTCAGTATATTACTATAGTCTGTCAAAAAAGTGTTGAAATGAATATTGCAGAAACTATTTTTCTTTCGCCTGGTTACATCAAACAAACAAGTACAAAATCTTTTAAATCGAGTTAACCGCGTTGTTATTTCATACATATATTACCTAAATTATACTATTTGAACGTTTAAAGTCCAATAAAGTTCATTAAAGTTTCATTTTCATTTCAACATTTTTTTGACAGACTATACGTACACATGAAAAAAACTCACTCGGTCAATGTATGAGCGATATTTATAAAAGTTGAAGCAATCTTTTACAAAGTTTTCCTCGGAAAAACAAAAAGATTAAAGTATCTCCAGGCTGAGATAAGAGTTGTTAGAAAGATGTCAGAAAACAACATATTGAAAAAAAAACAGGCTAAAATACGTGGTAAGCATATAACTGAAATATTTTGTTCGAAAAAACAAGACAAAAGCGACAAAGCAACATTGCTAATATGAAAAGTTTTACGGCAGTTGTTTTGTTGCTTGTCAAAAAGTAAATTTGATATCCGGGCAAATGCTGCCTGTGCTTACCAACTTACTCTTTCAGTCTTATTGACTCTAATCGGAAGTCGATAGTGATCATATTTGCTTGAGGAAACGATATAAATAAATAAGTTCTAGTCAACTTCTATACGTGTCGACTCTAGAGGCACGTTATCGTGAAGAGTATTTTTAACAAAAAGTGAGTTCGACTCAAATAAACATTTTCCTTTTAAAAATCTCGAAAAATTATGTTCATTATGAAAATGTTTTTTTTTTGTAACAAAGTTTTTTTGAGTTTTAAAAATTTTTTGTGTTGGGGAAATATAACTTTTACAAATCAAAACAAGCGAAAGGAGATATTAAATGAAAACTTAGTGCTTTCAAATTCGAGATACGTGCAAGGATTATTTTGTAACAACGATAAATCCAGAACTTAATTAAGCGTGTACAAATAAATTTTAAAGCCAAAATTGAACTCAAAATTAATTTAAACTCCGTAATTTGGTAAACAGATAAGAACAACAAAGTAGGTTTGTTTCGAAAACAAATTTTTGGTCATTAATCTGCCATCATGTAGCGGAATTCGGGATTTATTGCGGAGATAGGAAACTTTCCCGGGACGAAAACCCAACTCTTTATTAATACATCGTAACAAAAATACCTCAGTACTTACCTTTAATTATACTTTTATAAATATTGCCTTACCGAAATGTCATTGCTTACCGACCATGTAATGGCTAATCAAATGTATGTATATGTATGTGTACCGACTAAACCCGATTTTAGGACAAACTAGTTTGGCCTAGGCCAAAGTTGATCTGAGCTTTTCATAAAAAATAATGACGAAGGTTATGTATGATGGTCGCGCCATCACGTCACTCTCTTCTGCACTGAAAGATTTCCGAAAAACTAAACATTAAACCTGGTCAACAAAATTGTAGAAATTTTCTGACACAGAAACGATTTATTGAAATTATTTTAGAAATTAGTGCGCTGAATCCGAATATGAACTCAGATTTTTAATATCACGTCGTAATATTTGTCAAATACAAACTGAATTTTGAAAAATCGCGTTTTTTACTACATCTGTTGGGGCTTTACGCTTAGAAGAATTAGTTTTTCGGCTCTAATTTTCAATAATACTTCTTCTTAGTAGTTTTTTTTAATAATATGATAAAAATATTCATGTAACCAAGCCTAGTTTTTGATTCCATGTCTCAAAACAATCCCACCCAATTTTTCATAGTAAAACTTGGTATGAAATGTATGGACAGAACAAGCTCTCAGAAAATATTATTTATCTTAAAAAAATAAGGTTCAATCACGAATTCTGCTATTTTCTGCTTAAGGACTTGTAATTATTAAAAATAAATATATAAAATACATTGGTAATAAGTAAAAAAATTGTTCAGAAGCATTAAGGAAAAGTAAAATTTCTCAAGTTCAGAATCGATGGTCCTGCCTGGCGGTAACAGCTCATAATGAAGAATATCCTTCCAATCCCACCATACACACAGCATTACCTTGTTGCGAGATAACCCGGGTTTCGCCAGAGTCTGTGAAGCCTGACCAACCTTTGACCACGACCTTTTTCGCATGTTCTTGGCGTACGTAATCCACTTTTCATCACCAGTTATCAGGTTTTTCAAAAATGGTACGGTTTCATTACGTCGTAATAAAGAATCACAAATCAGTACACGGTTCATTAAGTTTCTTTCAGTAAGCTCATAAGGCACCCAAATATAGAGCTTTTTTGTGCACCCAGCTTTTTTCAAATGCGCCAAAACTGTTTTGTGGTCAATCCCCACTTCTTCAGCTACATCGCAACTACTGATATGCCGATATTGTTCCACTTTTTCAAAAATAGCATCCATTTTATCCGTAACAGGGCGCCCAGAGCGAGGTGCATCTTTGACATCAGAATTTCCGGATTGAAAACGCTTAAACCAAATTTGTGCTACTCTCACAGACACTGCACTAGGTCCATAAACATCACAAATTTTTTTTGCGGCTTGCGTTGCATTTTTCCCTCTTTGTAGTAAAATTTTAAAATGTATCGAATTCCTTCATTAGATTCACTCATCTTAACAGTAAGAAAAACACACATTTCACCTAATTTGAACTTGGAATTATCTTTTTTTAAATTTTAACTTTTTCGTAATACCAAAACCAGCCAGACACAAATGGTATAGCCTAAGAGATTTTATTATGAGTTAATACATACTATTTGCGAAAAGAGTTTTTCCCCAACCTTATAATTCAAAGTCCTGACTGACTGATATATCAAGCCACAGATTTAACCGCTGGTCCTAGAGACATGAAATTTGGAGGGTGTGTTTTTTGTGAAGCGTTGGTATTCACTAAGAAAGGGTTTTTCGAAATTATACCCCTAAGAGGGTGAAATGCGGGTTTAATTTTCAATAAAACTTTTTATTCTCTGGGTTGATTACTTCAAAATTGGTAGACACGCCCTTCAATTAAAATTAATAGGGGTTTGAAAATCTTACACGGCATAGTAGACGGGCGCATGGCACACAGGGTGGCGCAGGGCTTGCGGGGGAGCATGCCAATTGACAACATTTCAAATTGTTTGCTAAGGCATTGAATTGAATGATCTAAAAGTATACTTCAAACGTAAAAATATGAAGAAAGAATAATCTCGATTGGTTAAGCATTTCATTACTTATTCCCATTTTAAAAACCTTTCATTCTAAAAGGTATTATGTGCAAATGGTTGGCTCTACGTGACTGAGACCTTTGCCCTACAGAGAAGTTTTCACTAATAAAAAAAGTCACCTGTCAAACATGACATTTGTCAAAGAAGGAGTTCAATACTTAACTCTGTCAAATGTGTCAGGTCACTCTGAGAACTATGAGTTTTTTAACGGTCTTGTATTGTTATGCCTTGTTGTGGTATTTATATTTTTAGCACAGAAACCCTTCAATTTTGTGGGCTTTAAAAGTATATACATGTATTCGTATCGCGAAACATGCTAGAATTATTTAGACCGAGACGGGTTAATTTTTGAACGGTTTCTAGACATTCGGTCTGGTTTGAATGAACGATTTTTATTTTTATTGTGACAAAGGTTCCATTGCTTGCAGTCAACCATTGAACAAAATAAATGAAAATTCAGTATTTTGCAAATATGTTCGAAAATAACCGCAAATAAAATTTCAAATGTTAGTTTGCAATTATGAACCAATAATCTCCATAAGGTGTTAGAAATTTGGCCGTCCTCTCTGATGACCGCTTGTGAATTGCACGCAGTGCGAAATTATTTACCTGTTAGTAAGTAAGTTGGTAGAGGTGTATCTGTAATATTTAACTGATATTCTACGTATATGCCTGTACATGTTAAATCCGAAGTCCTGACTGACTGATATATCAAGGCACAGACTAAACCGCTTGTCCTAGAGATATGAAATTTGGAGGGTGTATTTTTTGTGAAATATAGGTATCCAATAAGAAAGGGTTTTTCGAAATTATACCCCTAAGAGGGTGAAATGCGGGTTTAATTTTCAATAAAACTTTTTATTCTCTGGGTCGATTACTTCAAAATTGGTACACACACCCTTCAATTAAAATTAATAGGGCTTTGAAAATCCTACATGGCTTTGGCCTTATTGCTTTGCTTGGGATATTATCAGTTTGTACACCAATCTATATTCAATTGAGGAGGAGTGAGACCGCTTATTATGTTTGTTTTTGAAAAAAAAAAGTTTCCTGTTGGCCACGCGGGTGAAGACTTGGGCAGAAGCTAGTCAGTTTATATACTCGTAATTCATAAATCGTAAAAAATATATTTTATAGTTATTAAGATGCATATTTATTAAGAAGCAGCAGCAGTTCATTCAGTAGGACCTTTTCAACATTCACAACCCGGGTTCGAATCCTAACGGTTCAAATATGTACCAATAGTTCTTCTGTATTTAAGTGCATAGTAGTTTTTTTTTAGATTTAGATGAGACTTGCTGAACGGTGCAAGGAAAACATTGTGAGGTAAACTTACAGGCCATACAAAGTACAAAGCGAAACTTTGTGGCTGAAGTACGGCTCACTCTCTATCACGTTGGGAAGTTAACCCTTTACCAGGCCTCGGACAGCTCCTGTAGTAAAAGTGATTTTTTGTAGTTTTATATAAGTAAAAAAATAAAACAAGGTGTAGTTTGAGATTTAATGAATTATATTTAGAAAATTAGCTAAAACCATAAAAAAACATAATCCCTTTGCCTGTCTAGACGCTGACTTTTATTTCTATCTATCTATATATATACCTTTATATATATAATCAAACAAGAATTTTTGTCATTTTGTTATTTTTCGTTTGCCGTTTTTAGTTAACTGTTAAACGTAAAATGACCGTGAGTAAACCAAAAATAAAATCCGTGGCAAAAAGCTAGTAAAAAATAAATATTTTATTTCACCGGGCAATAGACTCTCACAATAATTAGTTCTTCACAGTATAAAAATATAAATTTCTAATCGTGCACAGTTGGAAACACATCTCTGATATCCTTTCGGGCATATACGTCGTGACCATATATGTTTTTTAGGGTACCATACCCAAAGGCTAACCAACGAGAACCTATAACTTAGACTCCGCCGTCCGTCCGTCTGTCACCAGGCTGTATCTCATGAACCGTGATAGTTAGACAGTTGAAATTTTCACAAATTATGTATTTCTGTTGCCGCTATAACAACAAATACTGAAACTGGCCAAGTGCGAGTTGGACCCGCGCACTCCCATACAACAGACATGATTTTTTGCCATTTTTATAGATAACTGGCTTTTGCCCGCGGTTTGACCCGCGTTGAATTAGTTATTGTGTACTCCTATAAAATCAGTCAATATTATTCGAACTGTCACCTACAGTAAACACAGCTGGTGAAATGTGTGTGTTATGCGCCTTTGTTTCCCATTTTGTGTGTCTCTTTTATAGTTTTTCCATGGGAACAAAGGGAAAAGGTAGTTTTTGTCCTATTCAAAGTCTAGAACTATATTTATGCAAAATTTCAGCCTAATCGGTTTCGTAAGCATGGCGTGAAAGGGTGACACATCACTTTTTTATAGAAATTTGAAAGCTCATTTTCATCCCATAGGAACTGATTTATGGCATAAAAAGTAGCCCATATCGTATTCTAGGTTGAGAACTACATTCATGTAAAATTTCAGCCCAATCGGTTCAGTAGTTACGGTGTGAAGGAGTAACAACTATCCATACATCCAAACTTTCGCATTTATAATATTAGTGGGATTAGTGGGATAGTGGGATGGCATGGTATGGAACCCTTTGTTCGCGAGTCCGACTCGCACTTGGCTGGTTTTTATATACATTTATGTAATATTATTGGCAAAACTCATTAAGTACACTTTGGCAAAAAATTAGTCTTCGTCACTAATTGCAATATATCATTATCTCCGAAGGATATTTTTGTAACTTAATGAGTTTTGCAATGAACCGAATAATGTATAAGTTACAAATTATAAAGTCACACAATACAAGTTTCAACTTATTCACTTATTTAAACGATTCTCAAGAGATTCAGTGTCAAAACTTGAATTTAATGCTAGTAATAAATCTAATGGCTGACTCACATAAAGTGATTAAAGTAACCGTCTGCTGGAAAGTCTAGTTAAATCTGCAATCTTATAACAGGGACGAGAGCCAAGTCGCTGAGAGTCCAAAGAAAATTATGACTGTAATTTTTCACTCAAAACTTTCGCGAGTCCAACTTTTGAGTGGGGAAACGAAGGATTTTATTCATGAGTAAACAGTTTAAGAACAGCTTGGAATAGGTTTTGGTTGGTCTGGAAAATAATGAGTATAACATCACCATCGCCACCGTTAAGGTAAAAAAAAGTTGTGTGCCAACACTCAGAGGAACTCCATATCATATGACGATTAAGTTGTTGAGGAATTTAGTTCCAGATTAGTTTTATGGATATTGTTCGCTTTAAAACGTATCGGAACGCACATTTTATGTGACAAGTTATTTTATTTTATTGATATGGCAACACGAGTTGTCTTCCGGGGAATTGTCAAAAGTTTTGAGACGGCGATAGTTTGTTTTAATTCAACTAGAGTTGAAAAAGGTGATGTGTTTAAAATTTCAAGGAAATAAGCTGTTAAAGTAAAGAAATAAACCAATTAATCAGTATTAATTGTGATCCGGGACGTGTGCGCGAAAAGTTTCACATTTCATTTAACCAGTGGAAGGTGATGGAAAACGATTCTCTTTACCACGCAACAGAAATCGTGATATCTTTAACGGGTCGGGCTAGCCCAGGGTTATAGGGTCGCGTTTAGAATTCTACTTCTGCAAACTGCTGGCTGGGCTGGTAGTTTGTTGAAGATCTCCGTGCCGAGGACAACGAAGGTCACGTTGGAAAACGTTGACTTCCCATGAACCAGGGGTGATTCGGGAGTCATCGGGTCGACCGCGGAGAACCCGTCCAGGACGTAAACGATTTAGTATATAAGACCCCCTTGTGTGGAAAGCCCCTTTCTGACAGAATTTAGTCTGTGTACAAGTACAATATCAATGGGTCCAGCACGCGAAAACTAAATCACAGCTGTCGAGAGGGGGGTTTATCATACAGATATAAATCCCTCCACTAGTAGCATCGTCATAGAGCATGCGGGGCAGAGACATATAATATAGTAGCAGAAATATATATTTATTATACATTAATAGTAAACGCATAGAGCGACGCGTGGCAATTTGAGCTCCGTGAACTTCGGGATTTTTTAAATATAAATATTTCTTGTTTCCAAACAAAATGTATACGAGAGATTAGATAGGAATTAAAAAATATATTCCAAGCATAAGCCAGTCAAAACAACCCATTTTTATACGTTTATTCGTACCATGAAGCCTAAATGTAGCTTATTTTTTTATGGTAACTTGCCACGCTATTGAATCCATATGTTTGGTCTGCTACTTAGTAACAATTATATGTCTGTCATGCGGGGTCCCGCTGAGTATAGGCACACAGCGTGTGCTGTGTCCACACTTGGTACACCTCCTTTTCACCAACGATTATTATGTTCAAAACTTAATGGGTGGTAAGCCCTATCGCCGTAGTTCGAGCAGGAATGAACCAGCAGCTTAACCAATACACCAAATTTTATAGTTAGGAAAATCCCACTTCTCTAAAACGCTGAAAACAACAATCACCCCCAGAGAACCTTGGATTTGTATAACTAGCGAGGAACTTGAACCTTGGGTAACTAAGCTACAAAACAACTATAAAAAAACTAGAACGTTCGTGACCAAGCTAGGTGTATGGTCCATTAGTGTAGATAAAAATAATAATAGTTTTCACACGATACAAATTTAAAGCTTAACCAGCGTACATCTACTTTTGAACTAAATAAAGTATTAAACAAATAAATTGCTCTTGTACTAAAAGCCACACTAAAAAGCTTTTCGTAGAAACAATAAAACCCAAATAGAAAAGAAACTTTGAAGTAACCACTCAAAGAACACTTTCAATAAGAAGTCACCTCGGACAAGAATAATATACCGGACATAACACTACAAAGACAACATTTTGTGGGACAAATAAAAATAAAAGCAAAGAAAAGGTCATGTTTTATTACAGGGTAAGTTTATTTATTCAAACCCTACACATACATCTTACTTTATACGATCCTCAGTGGTTTTTTTTTTCACTTACGAGATTCTCAGTAGATTTGATGTAATTTAAATAAAAACCGAGGTGTAATTTTTTTGAATATTTTAGTATTTTATAAGTAAATAAATATGACAAATTGACTTTTTTGTCTTTATAATGGAGTTTCCGTATATGTGTATATATTATATGTCGCAGGTTCATGACAAAATCAGGTTTTTGATCAAGAACCGTAAGAAGACAAAATTATGATTAAATCTTATCATAAACCTTAGAAAATCCAGTTTTTTTATCAAAAACCTAAACTAGTTCAGGGTTATGATATTATAGTTATGATATGCTCCACTCCGCTTCGCTCGGCTCCCCAAATTTATGATCACAAGCAACCTAACACGCTCCTCCTTGCTTCGCTCATCGTCACACCTATTTTTTTTAATTTTGATTGAAGCAATAGATTATTGTAGTTTTATTATTTAAAATACAGTAACTAAAAAAGAGAAAAAAATTAACGATATATTTCGACTCCTTCAGTGGAGCCGTCTTCAGATTCGATTGATAAGGCCAAAATAAAAATAAAATAAAAGCAAAATAAAAAAATAAAATATTTTGATTCATTGATTTTATAATAAATCTACACCAGTCTAGGTTTTTGACATTGATTTTATCATAAAACTAATCCAATCTAGGTTTTTGATCAAAGAACTGGGTTTTCTCAGTTTTATGATAAGTTTAATCATAATTTTGTCATCTGCCGGTTCTTGGTCAAATTGTAACAAAATAAGACTCTGAGCGAGTACTTATTCGTCATTTATTTATATACCTAGGTATTTGTTTATCTATTTACTAATTTAAATATTTATCTATATGTTTAAATGTTTATTTATTTAATATTATGGCCATAGTAATTTGTGATCATCGTCTAGTATCTATTTTGGTAGGACCTCTACATTGTATTCATAACAGTTAAAATAAACAGAGAAATAGAGTTTTGATCCGGACACCGTAATAAATGGGTACAGGTACACAAATTCAGAATTTATCAAATGAAATGAGAGAAATCGTAAGATTGAAGTATTTCATGCGACTTAGCTGGATAAACCGCTCCTTCAGGAACAACAGGTTTCAACAACTCTCAGGACTCCAACAATTACACTGTATTATTATTATTACATACCGTATCACCGCATAATGTATTTGACACGTCCTGATACAAAGATGATAATACACCCGCGCAAATACGAAATTTGACGTAAGCCGAAGATGAATTCAGTGTGTAAACATAATGTGTTATATAATTATTTTGTATATGTGTGTTAGGTATAATATTAGGGATATATATATGGTTTTATAAAGAATATTGAGGAGTCATCGATACTCGTAGCGTTGCTGCAGCTATAATTAAAATTTGAGGGAATTCAAGATTCTTTGCAAATCCAGAATGAAGTGGAGGGCCCTAACGATTTAGATACGACCTCCCTGCCAACCTTTAATAGTCGTGCCCACGTATTACACAGAATAACACGCTTCCAAACAAAATCCAGCGCCAATCTAAACTACCATTTAAACCCTAAGTCCCTAGAATTTTACTCATTCATACTAAAAAACCCTTTCAAAACATCTCCAATTTTCACACATCTCTCCTAAAGACCTGGCCAAGTCAGTTTTAAGTCCTCTAACTTACTAATCTTGACTGGTGAACGTAGGGCTCCTACAAGATACTAACAGATGGGGTCCTGGTACGGCTCAGGCCAGCTGTGGTTTCCGACACAAACATAAAAGTAAGGCTTCCCTCCACAGCTAACTGCACACCTGGCCCAGTCACACACCTAAATGCTTTACCCTTGGAAAAACTCTACGTTCCTAAACCCCTTGGTTCCTAAAATAATATTAGATACACAATACTCCATTTTCACAAAAAGGTTCTAAAATAAAACCTAAAGACCGAAGTTTGAGAACAGTCATGTGGAAATTTTCTGCCCTGGATCTCGTTGATCTAGCTATAAATAAAAAAAGGAAAGCTATATAAAAAAAAGAAACACCAGTATGAAGAAAACCTAAATATAGGGAAAAAGATAAGAATTGTTTCTGCTAGCTCCTTCACCTAAAATTGTCGTAATTTCCACAGACCGTCTATACTAGATCAAAATATAAGTATCTCTGCCAGACGAAGGAAAGCTAAAATATTATAATATAATCTCCTTCAGGACCTAGATAGCTATAGGGATAAAGGATAAATATAAAACGTGTTACATAAATAAATTTCTGGTGTAGATACTTGATATTTATAAATATTGTACATCCGCTAATTTCGCGACGCCTCTATAGCGAAATAGTCATATTTCGTTTCTATTGAGTTTCATGAGAAAGCCGCTGCGGGTAAAATTTAAATTAGCTAATTCAGTTTTACGCAATTACGAACGCACTTCACCAACGCACTTTCAATATATTTAAATAACGAAGCTTTATTCGTTGCAAATCCGCACTTTCGATGTAGGTACACGATACTCGACACTCAACCCGTTACGCGACTCGTACGATTAGACTTTGGTTCGCGCGCGACGTAGATACTAATATCCTTCCGAGGTTTTATTCCGCGATTTGACGACCCGTTCGTGCTTCGAGAGCAACGCCACTCTCTGATCCGCGCTTGACTGTCCTTAAAAAAACTCTGATTTCCTTTAAATCAGCTCCTTCTCCCACCCAGATTATTTCAGGTTACGCCCCCGTAGACACATTAATTTTCTATTTTATTACCTGTCAAAACCTATCTGAAGTGTATTTACCAATCTGAAAAAAATCCTGTCAAATCAGAATTAATGCCCTGATGGCTCTATTTTTTGTAATGGCAAAGAACATAGAGGTAGGAATAATATTGTCAACAAGTTTCCAAGATGCAAATGAGGTGGAAAAAAATAGAATAAATAAAATTTCATATATTTCTAGATCAAAGAACTTCGTTCCTGTTTTTATGCTTTGTAACCAATTCTGAGCTCTCTTAGGAATCCTTTCATCAATAAAACTGGACGATAGTACCAATCAAAACTCCTAAATTATATGTATATGTTTTATTATGTTTTATTATTATTATTCAACGTTCTTGCGTAAGAGATTGCATCAATTTTACGCTTCTGATTTTAAGTATAATTTATTTATTTTTAAACTGCCTGCTATGCCGCTTCCTATCTCAATGTAACTTTCTGGGAATAGCTCTGCTCTCTAAAAAATATTAAAATGTTTCTGAAATCTAACCTTTGACGTCCTGTCCAAATGGCAATAAATTCGTTTGGTTTATGACCTGAGAACTTTGAAAAAAATTATATCGGCGCCACAGGAAAGCTTGCCCACAGAAAGAGTGTAAAATTATCGTTTCCTCTCCAAACAATACGACACTTATGTCGCTATGGCTATAAGGTTACAAATGCTATGGAATCCGTACAGATTTGCCATAGTCGACCGTACCACTTCTTAAAAAAAGCGCAATGTATTCCAAATTTAAATCATCGCAAGAGATTAAAGACACATTCTATTTTGAAGTCAAACACAGCTGACATAGGATCGAAGTCGATATTATGATAATAAATTTTGGTCCCGCCCCTGGCTAAGTTAGTTGAAATTCACATTTAGACGGGGCCAATAGTTAAATAAATAATTGCATATATGAGTAGGTACTGTAGCCAAAAGTATCAACTTTGGTTGCTACAAAATGCCTAGGTTTTTGATCAAAAACCTGATTTTAACATAAAACTGCGACAAACAGATATAATGGATAAAATTAACTAAGAAATGAAAGTGAGAAATAGAGGCCCAAAATATATCTCGCTATAATTTTTTTGCAAATTTATCCACTAAATTTTTATAAGTTTAAATTTTTATATATGTGCAATATTGCCGTCGGCATCTGTGGAATAATAATAAAATAAAATAAGTGATATAATCTGGCATAAAACATTCATTATAACATTTTATGTCAAATTATATCATTTGCTTTATTGTATTATTATTCCACTAATGGCGACAACGATCTCGTCAAAATATATCTGTATAATATATTGCGTTTTGATATGTACTTATAAAATTTTTATTTAGTATTTTATTTCGTAAAACGATCAATAAAGCATGCGCCGCCATTACAGTGTCTTTCCATCATAGTTGCTCTCCCGCACATTGACAAAGGCGATTTGCGTAAGGCAGTGTGCTCCCTGGCGTGAGAGCACAAGTATGATAGATAGACGCTGTATCTCTGGCACGTATCATCATTGATATTATTCTAATCATGAGACAAATTTTACTGTCACCCGTACACTTAGTTTACAAATCCATCCACCGCTGGACATAGGCCTTTCCAGGATTTAGCCACTCTTGGCGGTCCTCCTGGAAGAAATTTCCATACTCACACACGCTGGGCAGGTGGGTTGGCGAGCGCGGTGCCGAAACCCTTGCACTAGTGACGCCGCCGGTGCCCGTCACCTGTCTGTTTTATAAGCCCATCCATCGAGCCCAGGCAAAGGTGGGGCCGCCTGGTTTTGCCTGAGAGCTGTTCTCTTACTCTCCCCCGAATAACTTCGGGAGGATTTGCGAGTAAAATGGTGGTACCTAGTAAGTTTACAAATGCCAAGGGACAAATATCATGATTCTTTGTTTTTGTTATTCAAATTTGAAAAAACATTTGAAAAATATGCAAACACTATTTTTGTCATATGATTTTTCACGAGTTAAATGCGAATTTGCCTAAACCGAGATATGGAAGATGGAAAAGTTTCCACTATCTCTTATTGCAAGACTGAATATTGACAGAGAAACAAACTAAAAGCAAAATTCTTTATTTCACAAGATAAAAATGTCTGTGAACAGGTGAGCTTAAAAGTATTTAGTATTTTCTACCTTTGGTAATTGGGAAGTTGTAGAGATAATGCCATGATATACAAAATAATATTTGAATACATATAAAATTACTTATTACTTTCATCACGCCTGGTCGACGACTCGGGTGATCAGAGAGCTCGTGCTTACCTCGGCCAGAGAATTAGTCTGACCATCCAGAGCATTCTGGGCACCCTACCGAGGGGCAGCGACCTGGACCCAGTTTTCTTATTTATAGCTTTTAGTTATATTTAGTTTTATTTTAGATTAATATTTATTTGTAAGTAATTACTTTATATAAGTAAGTTTTTATTCTCAGATGTATGTATAGATACTTTAAATAAACTTATTCCTTATTACTCAATTAACTATATATTAAGGTATACTTTTTTTTATTTAATAGTGTGATACGTAGTTTTGTGTACACGTATTTATACTTATTCATTTATTATGATTTTTATTTAGCAGAGGGGTTTGCCGGAAGAAATCTCTACTTAGAGATAAGCTCGCCTGTGTACACCCTATTTCTTACTTCAAATGTAATTATATTTATGTGTACAATAAAGTACAATAAAGTATAAAGTATATTACATAATAATAAACATGTATGTTAATAAAAGATACCTACATAAAGTGATAGAATGCTTATTCCACTTAAAAATTTACATACGTAATAATAATAAATATTCATAATAAAGATAATTTGTCTAATAACTCACAAGTTGTGTTGCTTTTTCTCAGTTTAATATTTCATTACAAATAAATATACATAGGTACTTCGTTTTCCTTTGTGAATTACAAACTAACTCTTAATTCAAATTAACTAAAAATATAACTTATTACTTAAAATCAAAATTCACGAAAAAAATATTTTTTTTTAAATCGTCGTAAAGGGTAAGCTCCATCCCTTGTGTCAGCCCTGCATTATAATAAATTTTTAGGAAAGTATTTGTACGGGCCAACCCGCACATTTTCCTAGTTCATAGTTTATCTTATATCAGTATATGTAGTTCTATCTTCGAATCCGCAGTATGTACGGGCAAACCCGCACATTTTGCTTGTTTCATAATTTAGCTTAATATCAATAAATGCAGTTTCCGCGTACATGCCAATTAAAGGTGTATCTTATGTGATTTATTAACTGTACATGATAAACTTGTAAACTATGTACGTTTCCTAAAGTCTTAAGAACAATAATAAAATAGTAGTCAATACACGTTCATCTCGACCACATATCTTTTCTTTCCGCATACCATCGCCGGCTCCTCGTACAAGAAGTTACTGTGGGATGGGGGGCGTGGACCAGACTCACAAACATGACTATACCGGTCCTGTTGAGTATTTAATATAGATATTAACACCAACTACGGAGAAACCAGTTGCAGTCAGCAACCTTCATAAATATAATTATAAAAAAATCTGTATTTCAGTTAAAACATAGTAGGTACATAATTCAAACTAAATGCTATTTAGCATTGTCTTCCAGTTAACCTTTGGTGGTGTGGATCGTTATTGGGTAGTGCCGGGAAAGATATAAAACCAAAATCCATAAGGACGGGGCCATTAACCTGTAAAATTATCTAATATATAAATAAAAGATTTACGATAATATTATCTACATAATATACTCGCTATTAAATATAAAGAATAAAAATAAATAAACTAATAATTGTTAATTATACATAAATGAGGAGACAGGTTCAAAATTCATACCCGCTAGCCTAACATAGTTGCCACTTTAACACCATTTGACAGAAAATATATGGGATTTACTGTCAAATGCTGTTTAAAATGGTGTTAAAATGGCACCATGCTGGCCCCGCAGGACTGAGAAGTTCAAAATTCATCAATAATAGGCTTGTACACAGGGTAAGCAAAATATTATTCTATTTAGTCCGCCATTTAGATTATCAAAAAATATTGGACACGTATTTTTTCTTTTGTCAATCACACAAAAAATTACAGAGATAAAGCGCGTCAAAGTTTGGGAGTGGGGGAAAATGACGTCACTTCTAAGTAAAATTGTACCTAGATGTGACGTCACGCGGAACTTCAGCTGGCTATATCTTCATATTTTTTTGTTAAATTTAAAAAAGAAAAAATACATGTCTAATATTTTATGATAATCTAACTGACGGACTTATAATTTTTTTTTGTCATCATGCCTATTTTTGAGGAAAATATTTTAAAATAAATAGTACGACTAGTGCAACGTAATTTAATTCAATACGTTGTAACCAATTAAGTTAATACATCTTGTTGACAGAAGCACATTATTGACAAAAACAACGAAAGATTTTCTGCAATAACCCAACAGGCCTGTATTAGACGATGTCTAAAGGAATAAGGCGAAAGTAAACCTACTTTCCGATTTATGAAGATTGTGCCTGTAGCTGCTTCGCTATACTTTACCTTTGTCTGAGTTTATCTAAACTACACCTACTTCATACAAATGCAAAATAAAGAATGTAAGTAATTTCAAACAGCAGTCAATATTAGACTACAATTTTAGTAGATAGTATCTGAATTTTGATAAAACAAAAGAAAGCGACTCAGGCACGCGCGATTTTCACTTTTATTAAATATAATAATGTGCATAGCCAGTATCAATTTTTGAACTTGATTATACTAAACTTTGATCTTTTGGCATCATTGACATTTATAAGAAAAAATCGGCACGTTATGTACTTATCAATCGGTTTTCTTATTCTTTTCTGCCCACTCAACACGTTAACAAACAAGGGATTTTCATGCACTTTTTCCACCCGCATCGTATGACAGTAATGACGTATAATCTGCATCGTTTTAAAACAGGTAAGTAGATACCTACTTTTCTAATAGGTGTAGCATAATTTTTAGGGTTCTCTGTACCCGAAGGGTGCCAAACAGAACCCCATTTAAGCCTCCGCTGTCTGTCTATCCGTCTGTTACATGGGTCTACAGCTTTAACCGTAATAGGTAGAAAATTGAAAATTTTACGGAATTTTTACTATCACGAAAAATAATAGAAATAAAACATTAAAAAGTCAAACCTAAAGCCCCATACAATAAACCTCAAATTAACCAAAGCGCCATCTGAGATTATTTGACAGCTTTTACCGAGGTTCATTGATCAGATGACGCTAAGGGTAAGTTGTCAACTTTTTCGCGCCGAGGTTCATTCGTAAGATGAAAGATGGCGCGATTTAGATGATTTAGACGATAGACCTGTGATATATGGAACCCTTTGTGAATACTTGACCAAATTATTTTTTTCATTTTCTGGCTATAGTTGTAAAATAGCTGGTTTTAACCGGTTTTAAACCAAAGAAGCGGGTTTTTTCGTACATGCAGCTGCTACAAAATGGATCTTAACCGACCACGTGAGCAAAGAAATAATTAATTTTTTTTTAGTTTCCATTTCTTTTTGAAAATTAAGCGACCTATTTTGAATTATTTTTAATATTTATGATAAATATTCTTTATTTCACAGAAAATAAATAAATATGTACGTATTTCCGTTTTAACTCAATAACCATTCTACGGATTTGGATGCGGTTTTTTATTATCATCGTAGTGACCCTGGTCAACATGTAGGATATAAAGAGTGTTCGTAAAACAAGGCCTAGGCCGAAAACGGGGCAGGGATTAAATAAACGCAGGCAGAGCCGCGGGCAAAGGCTAGTATCGAATATAAATCTAAAGGCTTTGAGACTCAAAAAACATTTAGTTAAATGTAAAAACAGTCCCAAAGATGTGAGAAAACCATAGATTACATCTATGGAGAAAACTGTTCAATCAACAAAATAATAAAAACAAACGTTTATTGCTTGTAATTTGCGACTGACGGCACTTATCGCAGGTGAAAATAGATATTTTTGCAAAGGATTTGGTATGAACAATTGAACAGGTTCAATTTTTTATCATTTGTGCTTTTATGTTCATGTGCGAAAACTGTTCAGTATTGTTTATGAGTGGTTTCATTAAAATAATAGTTGTCCAATTATTTCATTTTATTTTTAAGGTATATACAACAGATTACAGCCAAAAATTGCTTATAATAACGTAATAACTATTTGAACAAGGCTCATGACACCAAATATGCACAGTTAAAAACTAAAATTAAACATTCATTAAGTACTTAATTATTATACAAACCAAATATAAAATTACAAAATTTAAATTAAACGAAAAATGAAATTTTAATAACCTTTTTCATAAAGTGAGCACAATGTTTTTTTAAATAAACTATAGTTGTTTGAAAAAATATCAAAGTTATCGCTATGTCTTTTTAACGCGTCATACGATCTGCACATTCTTGCTAATGGTGTATTATAAGTAATGTTGCTCTTATAAGTGTGAAGCCCAAAAATGCGCGGCGCACGCTCACTAATTTTTGCGTTAAAATTTATCATGTTTAAGAGTTTAGGACAATCTACGTGAGAGTTGATGATCTTGAAAAGGTAAATCAATCCACTGATGTTCCTCCTGGTCGATAGGTGCTGTAATTCGAAATATTTAGTTCTCGATTCATAGGTTGGTAGCTGACGTTTTAAACATATAATACTCATACAACGCCTTTGTATGGCTTCTATATTATGAATATGAACTTTATAAAATGGTGTCCAAACGATAGAACAATACTCGGCAAGGGGTCTTATAATTGAAAGATACAAACTTAAAAGATTTTGGGGCTTTTAAACTTTTTGGTAATTCGTGTAAGAAACCCTATTAACTTGAAACATTTCGCAGTTAAGTAATCATAGTGATGTTTAAAAGATAGTTTCCCATCGAACAATATGCTTAGATCCTTCGCTAATGATATTTGTTCTAAGCAAGTATTATTAATTTTATAATTATAAACATATTTCGGCGTCTTGGTAGCAAAAGAAATTGCAAAACACTTACTAATATTTAAATACATTTTATTTATAGAGCACCATTCATAAACAGTTTGAATATCTTTTTGTAAGGCCAAGCCATCAGAAGCATCATGAATGGCTCGGAAAATCTCGAGATTATCTGAGAGACACGCGGTATAATGCATACTCGTAAGCAGTAATAGATAAAAAAGTTGAACGGGAAGTGGAGGCACAGAAATACTTCAGCAAATGCAGAAGCAATCTAACATGCACTTGAAGCTATAAAATTTAATATTCCGAAGATGTTAGAAGTTTCCAATTTGAATCGAAGCAGCAGACGTTAATCTTTGGCATAGCTATAAAACATGCACTTTAGATATTCTACGTTGGCACATAAACTTTAGATTCGTATAAAGTGAAGCACGAAATAAATCTAATATTTCTATAAAAATCTGTGGTCAGGTAGTTCGAGTATTCAGCTACTAATCCGGAGGTCGTGGGCTCAAATTCCGTAGGGGTAGCGTTGCCTTCGCAAAAATAAGAAACCGGACTTAGCCGCAAAAAAGCCGGACTTTCGGGTCCTAGGGACGGACGTAAAAAAAAAGCAAAAAAAAATTAAGATCTTGTTTCTCTTCGAAAATCTTTCTCAGATTTTGCAACTAGTCGAAACATTTGATAAATTTTGACTTGTCTTTGAAAAAAATATATTTTACCGGAAACATGAAATCTGTAAAAACGAAAAGGGTCGTCTTGCTCCGCTCCGCCTCGCTTGGCTCCCGTTATAATTACAAGCAACCTAACAAGCTCCTCCTCGCTTTGCTAGTCATCGCACCTATTTTTGACTATTTGTTGGAATCTATCGTAATTTTTTAATTTCATACTTTACAATACTGATTATGAAATAATCAATTCTACCATATGGTCACTACATATAATATTATTTAAAGTAAATTACTAGTGCACTTTATAGTGCATTTCCAATGTTTTATAAAACAATATTCTCGATAGTGATCGACCTCATTTTGACGAACACTTCATTGTTTGTTGGTGGTTACCATTTAATTAAGTTTTGTATTGTCAGTGGTTGCGTTTAATTTAGTTATGATTTTGCTAAAATAAGCGGGAGTGTGAAAATTGTGCAATTAGCACAGAATTATTAGCCTTAATTGGGCACTTATGATAAAATATTAAACATTTCAACACCCCATTTAGGGTGGAATATTATTAATTATATTTTATACTCAAATGGATTTTATATGAAGGTTTTATTAATAGACATGCTTTTTTTATCACCACGTTCTGTGAATAACTGATGACTACGGTTTATATTTTCTCGTATCTTAAAAATGAGAATGATGATGAGAGAAACATACTTATTAGTCTCGTACTATTAGTATTAATTGAATAAATAAAATTTATTATAGAACAACCACTGTTTACGTATCACAAGCTTCTGATTGGTAATTATAAGTATTAAACCTTTAATTGATATGGAATATCATAGACCAAATACAAAAGATTATATAATCACTATAGACGAATTACAAAAATTTGTTTATTTTAGTTAGAACAGGCAATCGCCCTCGAACAACACTGTATCAGAAGAGTTGTTCATATATAGGTATGTATAGTAATCTACAATATGTGTATGTTTTACAATCCCTAATGACCCCAAATTACTACCACAGAACATTAAAATATTTTCGGTTCTGTGATTACTACCAAGCAATCCATTTAAAAGTACAAAGTAAACTTTTGAATGGTTGAAGGGACATTGTTTATATTCAATAGTAGTAGTTTAGTAGTTTATCAAATTGATATATACAGGTTGTCCCGTAAGTAGTGCTCCAAACGAAAACCATAGATGGCTGAGACCATGCCCTGTCAAAATACTCAACATAGGTCGAAAAAATGAAGTAAGTTCTATTACTGTATCCGTTCGTTCAGAAGCTGAATTAAAAGA
Organism: Ypsolopha scabrella; assembly: GCA_910592155.1. Taxonomy (NCBI): domain Eukaryota; kingdom Metazoa; phylum Arthropoda; class Insecta; order Lepidoptera; family Ypsolophidae; genus Ypsolopha; species Ypsolopha scabrella. Next base: position 5,436,649 of record OU342968.1, on the reverse strand, counting down.
GATGCGCCGAGTACTCGTTTATTACTCGGTACTCGGCATACTAGGCACTTTTTTAATACTCGTATTCAGCCGAATAACTCGGCGCGCAGTGACGAGGTACTCGGTAAAACATGTTGTGTAAAAAAGATGGTATATTAAATTGTGACAAAGCTACGGTTTTATTTTCATGTTTTTTGCATATTTTAGGCAATCAGAAAATGTCCTTAGTTTTGTTGCCTTTTGGCGTTAAAACAAGTCTTCGAAAACAAAGAAAAATCAAAATACAGGGTGACCGGTAATTGCTCTTATTCCTCTCGGGGGAAGAAACTATGATTAATTTGGAGTGATTTTACCCTATCACTTGGGGGTCGCAAAATCCGCCATTTTCGAGAAAATTTATATTCTTGTTTCAATTTTTAATTCTTTGTTATCGTGATTTTAGACATGCAACATAGGATTTTGCAATTGTTTGAGTGATTTTTAATTTTAAGGAGATCGATCAATCAGTTCACGCCAAAAGATTTTTTTCGGCGTTTTGTATTTGCCAAATTTCGCAATTTTATAAATAAAACAAAGAATGTCGATTTTCTCGAAAATGCCGCAATCCTCCCGAAGTTATTCGGGGGAGAGTAAGAGGACAGCTCTTAGGCAAAAAAACCAGGCGGCCCACCATCGCCTGGGACCGAAGGATGGCGGTATATCCAACCCCAATTGCCGGGCCTTATGTAAATCAGACTGGTGACGGGCAGCGGCGTCACTGGTGCAAGGGTTTCGGCACCGCGCTCACCAACCCGCCTGCCCAGCGTGTGTGAGTATGGGCATTTCTTCCAGGAAGACCGCCAAGAGTGGCGTAATCCTGGAAAGGTCTATGTCCAGCAGTGGACGAAACAGGCTGATGGATGAATGGATAACTTATTATTTAAAATCAAAATTCACGAAAAAAATATTTTTTTTAAATCGTCGTAAAGGGTAAGCTCCAGCCCTTGTGTCAGCCCTGCATTATAATAAATGTTTAGGAAAGTATTTGTACGGGCCAATCCGCACATTTTCCTAGTTCATAGTTTATCTTATATCAGTATATGTAGTTCTATCTTCGAATCCGCAGTATGTACGGGCAAACCCGCACATTTTGCTTGTTTCATAATTTAGCTTAATATCAATAAATGCAGTTTCCGCGTACATGCCAATTAAAGGTGTATCTTATGTGATTTATTAACTGTACATGATAAACTCGTAAACTATGTAAGTTTCCTAAAGTCTTAAGAACAATAATAAAATAGTAGTCAATACACGTTCATCTCGATCACATATCTTTTCTTTCCGCATACCATCGCCGGCTCCTCGTACAAGAAGTTACTGTGGGATGGGGGGCGTGGACCAGACTCACAAACATGACTATACCGGTCCTGTTGAGTATTTAATATAGATATTAAAACCAACTACGGAGAAACCAGTTGCAGTCAGCAACCTTCATAAATATAATTATAAAAAAATCTTTATTTCAGTTAAAACATAGTAGGTACATAATTCAAACTTAATGTTATTTAGCATTGTCGTCCAGTTAACCTTTGGTGGTGTGGATAGTTATTGGGTAGTGCCGGGAAAGACACAAAACTAAAATCCATAAGGACGGGGCCATTAACCTGTAAAATTATCTAATAAATAAATAAAAGATTTACGATAATATTATCTACATAATATACTCGCTATTAAATATAAAGAATAAAAATAAATAAACTAATAATAGTTAATTATACATAAATGAGGAGACAGGTTCAAAATTCATACCTGCTAGCCTAACATGGTTGCCACTTTAACACCGTTTGACAGAAAATATATCGGATTTACTGTCAAATGGTGTTTAAAATGGTGTTAAAATGGCACCATGCTAGCCTTCGCAGGACTGAGAAGTTCAAAATTCATCAATAATAGGCTTGTACACAGGGTAAGCAAAATATTATTCTATTTAGTCCGCCATTTAGATTATCAAAAAATATTGGACACGTATTTTTTCTTTTGTCAATCACACAAAAAATGACAGAGATAAAGCGCGTCAAAGTTTGGGAGTGGGGGAAAATGACGTCACTTCTAAGTAAAATTGTACCTAGATGTGACGTCACGCGGAACTTCAGCTGGCTATATCTTCATATTTTTTTGTTAAATTTAAAAAAGAAAAAATACGTGTCCAATATTTTATGATAATCTAACTGACGGACTAATAATTTTTTTTTGTCATCATGCCTATTTTTGAGGAAAATATTTTAAAATAAATAGTACGACTAGTGCAACGTAATTTAATTCAATACGTTGTAACCAATTAAGTTAATACATCTTGTTGACAGAAGCACATTATTGACAAAAACAACGAAAGATTTTCTGCAATAACCCAACAGGCCTGTATTAGACGATGTCTAAAGGAATAAGGCGAAAGTAAACCTACTTTCCGATTTATGAAGATTGTGCCTGTAGCTGCTTCGCTATACTTTACCTTTTTCTGAGTTTATCTAAACTACACCTACTTCATACAAATGCAAAATAAAGAATGTAAGTAATTTCAAACAGCAGTCAATATTAGATTACAATTTTAGTAGATAGTATCTGAATTTTGATAAAACAAAAGAAAGCGACTCAGGCACGCGCGATTTTCACTTTTATTAAATATAATAATGTACATAGCCAGTATCAAATTTTGAACTTGATTATACTAAACTTTGGTCTTTTGGCATCATTGACATTTATAAGAAAAAATCGGCACGTTATGTACTTATCAATCGGTTTTCTTATTCTTTTCTGCCCACTCAACACGTTAACAAACAAGGGATTTTCATACACTTTTTCCACCCGCATCGTATGACAGTAATGACGTATAATCTGCATCGTTTTAAAACAGGTAAGTAGATACCTACTTTTCTAATAGGTGTAGCATAATTTTTAGGGTTCTCTGTACCCGAAGGGTGCCAAACAGAACCCCATTTAAGCCTCCGCTGTCTGTCTATCCGTCTGTTACATGGGTCTACAGCTTTAACCGTAATAGGTAGAAAATTGAAAATTTTACGGAATTTTTACTATCACGAAAAATAATAGAAATAAAACATTAAAAAGTCAAACCTAAAGCCCCATACAATAAACCTCAAATTAACCAAAGCGCCATCTGAGATTATTTGACAGCTTTTACCGAGGTTCATTGATCAGATGACGCTAAGGGTAAGTTGTCAACTTTTTCGCGCCGAGGTTCATTAGTAAGATGAAAGATGGCGCGATTTAGATGATTTAGACGATAGACCTGTGATATATGGAACCCTTTGTGAATACTTGACCAAATTATTTTTTTCATTTTCTGGCTATAGTTGTAAAATAGCTGGTTTTAACCGGTTTTAAACCAAAGAAGCGGGTTTTTTCGTACATGCAGCCGCTACAAAATGGATCTTAACCGACCACGTGAGCAAAGAAATAATTAATGTTTTTTTAGTTTCCATTTCTTTTTGAAAATTAAGCGACCTATTTTGAATTATTTTTAATATTTATGATAAATATTCTTTATTTCACAGAAAATAGATAAATATGTACGTATTTCCGTTTTAACTCAATAACCATTCTACGGATTTGGATGCGGTTTTTTATTATCATCGTAGTGACCCTGGTCAACATGTAGGATATAAAGAGTGTTCGTAAAACAAGGCCTAGGCCGAAAACGGGGCAGGGATTAAATAAACGCAGGCAGAGCCGCGGGCAAAGGCTAGTATCGAATATAAATCTACCTAGGCTTTGAGACTCAAAAAACATTTAGTTAAATGTAAAAACTGTCCCAAAGATGTGAGAAAACCATAGATTACATCTATGGAGAAAACTGTTCAATCAACAAGATAATAAAAACAAACGTTTATTGCTTGTAATTTGCGACTGACAGCACTATTGCAGGTGAAAATAGATATTTTTGCAAAGGATTTGGTATGAACAATTGAACAGGTTCAATTTTTTATCATTTGTGCTTTTATGTTCACGTGCGAAAACTGTTATAATTACAAGCCTCGCCTCGTTATAATTACAAGCAACCTAACACGCTCCTCCTCTCTTTGCTAGTCATCGCACCTATTTTTGACTATTTGTTGGAGTCTATCGTATTTTTTAAATTTCATACTTTACAATACTGATTATGAAATAATCAATTCTACCATATGGTCACTACATATAATATTATTTAAAGTTAATTACTAATGCACTTTATAGTGCATTTCCAATGTTTTATAAAACAATATTCTCGATAGTGATCGACTTCATTTTGACGAACACTTCATTGTTTGTTGGTGGTTACCATTTAATTAAGTTTTGTATTGTCAGTGGTTGCGTTTAATTTAGTTATGATTTTGCTAAAATAAGCGGGGGTGTGAAAATTGTGCAATTAGCACAGAATTATTAGCCTTAATTGGGCACTTATGATAAAATATTCAACATTTCAACACCCCATTTAGGGTGGAATATAATTAATTAGATTTTATACTCAAATGGATTTTATATGAAGGTTTTATTAATAGACATGCTTTTTTTATCACCACGTTCTGTGAATAACTGATGACTACGGTTTATATTTTCTCGTATCTTAAAAATGAGAATGATGATGAGAGAAACATACTTATTAGTCTCGTACTATTAGTATTAATTGAATAAATAAAATTAATTATAAAACAACCACTGTTTACGTATCACAAGCTTCTGATTGGTAATTATAAGTATTAAACCTTTAATTGATATAGAATATCATAGACCAAATACAAAAGAATATATAATCACCATAGACGAAGTACAAAAATTTGTTTATTTTAGTTAGAACAGGCAATCGCCCTCGAACAACACTGTATCAGAAGAGTTGTTCATATATAGGTATGTATAGTAATCTACAATATGTGTATGTTTTACAATCCCTAATGACCCTAAATTACTACCACAGAACATTAAAATATTTTCGGTTCTGTGATTACTACCAAGCAATCCATTTAAAAGTACAAAGTAAACTTTTGAATGGTTGAAGGGACATTGTTTATATTCAATAATAGTAGTTTAGTAGTTTATCAAATTGATATATACAGGGTGTCCCGTAAGTAGTGCTCCAAACGAAAACCATAGATTGCTGAGACCATGCCCTGTCAAAATAACTCAACATAGGTCGAAAAAATGAAGTAAGTTCTATTACTGTATCCGTTCGTTCAGAAGCTGAATTAAAAGAGATGCGCCGTGTACTCGTTTATTACTCGGTACTCGGCATACTAGGCACTTTTTTAATACTCGTATTCAGCCGAATAACTCGTCGCTGGCACGACGTGGGGAGCTCGCGCTGACGTCCTTCGTACCTCCGCACTTGCCTTGGTGTACTCCACCGCTGAGTTCTGCGCTCCGGTGTGGTACCAAAGCGCACATACAAATAAAATAGATGTCAAACTAAACAGAGTGATGCGAATTATATCGGGCACCCTCAAGCCAACTCCGATACCGTGGCTACCGGTGCTAGCACACATAGCCCCACCACAGCTCAGGAGAGAGCAAGCAACTGCTAGTGAATGGACTAGAGCATTCAACGAGGCCCCACACAAAATGCCTATAAGGAAAACATTAGACCAGATACCACCTCAGCGACTTCCTTCCCGCAAACCAATCTGGATTGATGCCAAGATCAAACACCAAACTGACATCCAGACTGAATGGCGGGCAAAATGGCGAGAAGAAAAATGTTCAGAGGCGGACATCATATCTGACCCGTCTGCCACACAACCAGGTTTTAGAGAACACCGTAAGCTATGGACTACGCTGAATAGAATTCGTACTGGCGTGGCAAGGTGCAACTACAACATGCATCAGTGGGATATAGCTGACTCACCTCGTTGTGACTGTGGAGCCTCGGAACAAACTATCCGTCACATCGTGGAAGAGTGCCCCAACAGAAGGTTTTCTGGTGGGCTGGAGCAGCTACATAAGTTAACACCTCAGGCAAAAGTATGGCTATCAAACCTGGATTTAGAATTGTAGCTGTATATATAAAATAGAAAATACTAAGATAAAGCAGGATACCAAGGCCATACGATGATGATGATGAGCCGAATAACTCGGCGCGCAGTGACGAGGTACTCGGTAAAACATGTTGTGTAAAAAAGATGGTATATTAAATTGTGACAAAGCTACGGTTTTATTTTCATGTTTTTTGCATATTTTAGGCAATCAGAAAATGTCCTTAGTTTTGTTGCCTTTTGGCGTTAAAACAAGTCTTCGAAAACAAAGAAAAATCAAAATACAGGGTGACCGGTAATTGCTCTTATTCCTCTCGGGGGAAGAAACTATGATTAATTTGGAGTGATTTTACCCTATCACTTGGGGGTCGCAAAATCCGCCATTTTCGAGAAAATTTATATTCTTGTTTCAATTTTTAATTCTTTGTTATCGTGATTTTAGACATGCAACATAGGATTTTGCAATTGTTTGAGTGATTTTTAATTTTAAGGAGATCGATCAATCAGTTCACGCCAAAAGATTTTTTTCGGCGTTTTGTATTTGCCAAATTTCGCAATTTTATAAATAAAACAAAGAATGTCGATTTTCTCGAAAATGCCGGATTTGCGAACCCCAAGTGATAGGGGTCAAATCACTCCAAAATAATCATAGTTTCTTCCCCCGAGAGGAATAAGAGCAATTACCGGTCACCCTGTATAGAAGTTTTTGTTTAATAAAAAACGCAGTATTTACAAAAATTGAAAGAACGTAAGAATATCTGGAATAATCCAATATACAACCTGATATTTCGGTTTTATTTGCGATTCTGGAGATGTCCCATTTTTTCACTTCAGCTCCATAAAAATATCGTAAAAATATACAAAATTATCTCACATGATTATATTTGAGTATAATGGTTACCAAAAACAGTTTCAAACAAAAAAAAACTACTGTCAAATAATTAATACTGGCTAGAAAAGTCGATTTTCAGCTCACAGTGAGGCGGAATGCGGGAGCGAGATACCACTCGCTCGCCACCAGCATCTGGAGATCACGTTTAAGCGTCTATTCGCGCTACCTGCGTTAAACTGAACCGAATAACTCAGAAAAAAAACATTAAATAAATGCAGTTTACTGACGTACCATCAAAGAAATTTTCGAAGGCCAACTTTTTGCTCTTATCACCATTAAAATACGGGCGAAAAGTCTACGGATTTTTTCTCGAAGCACATCGGCCTCAGATACCTTTTTGTTCAATTAATAGCTTTACGCTAGCGTCCATCCATCAGCTTGTTTCTTCCACTGCTGGACATAGGCCTTTCTAAGATTTTGCCACTCTTGGCTATCCTCCTGGCAGTACGCTAGGGTGGCCGTGACTTATGTGACGCATTGGTGACAAAAATAAAGCTGTAATTTTCCATCTTCATCGATCTTTTCATCTATCTTAATGGCCAAAAAATGTACAACAAGATTTCTTTGACATTATAAAGAACGACAATTTATCACAGAAGATGGAGTTCCATTTCACTCAGAAGCGGAACTCCGTAATGTAATACTCCGTATGTAGATACGGCGGCTGACTTTGATAAATCGGCACCGATCTATTGAGTATTGAACCCGGCGCCATCATCGGTCCCGATCTGAACCTGCTATTTTGAAACACTTAACTGAACTCCTCGTATTTCATTTCAATGTACAAATAGATAAGACGTAAGCATAGGAAACAAAAATATATAAATCATGAACATGGAGCATTATTAATATCGCTCTGCAGTCTGCCTGTCCGTATGTCGGGTTTCTAGCTTGCAGATTTGCAGACGGAATGGGCTACAAATCTGAAATTTGGTTATGTTATGTAAAAAACTGACTCAAAATCAAATAATAAATTGAAAAATAAAATAAAATAAATTTTCAAGAGGGGTCCCATACATGAATAGGAAGATGGAAAAAAATGTTTTATTCCAAGGCATGTTGGGTATCATTGTCTAAAACTCTGATTAGAGTACAAAGTATTTTTTACAAATCACTTTTTTAGCTAACAACACACATCATCACGACATGAATCTCCGAGGATGCGTCAGAGGTGTTCCCAAGTGCAAACTGTCAAATTTTAGAAACAGTATACATTTGGTAAACCCATTATTCTTTGATAACTTTCTATTAGCTAAAAACTATGTATACAAATAGATACTACATATATGCAAACCATATATTTTAATTACATTACAGCAGCTTCATATTTATTGGATTCTTCATGGTCGTGAAGGCACCTGTAACAACAAAAAAATATCTAACTTCGCCATTATGGTAAATTCGATTATTCAGAAGTTTCAACAATAACATAAGGTCAGTAACCAATATACTGACGCGAGTCAACCAATTATAATGAGAATGGACAGGGCACCTACTGAGATGCAAGCTGGAGAAGTGGAGCAAACGGGTAACAGATTGGTACCCTCGATGGCAAACGTAAAAGAGGACGCTAAATAGGAAGATGGGGGGTTGAAATCCGTCACACCCTAGGACAGGGTTTCTTAAAATGGGGTCCACGGACCCCTTAGGGGTCCGTGACATGAGTGCCGGGGGTCCACGGCCACTCAGTTCACTCTTGACATATTTATTATACTGAGTCCAAACAACGGTATCCTTTTCATTAACTTAGTTTTGTTACTATTTAATGAAGTATTAATGTAAACTAACCAATAAAAGTGATTTTTAAATTATGTTTTATTTTCATTTCTTAATAATTTCTTCGACAGGGGTTCGTGGAATCTTTGAAATTCTAAAAGTGGTCCGTGGCTACAAAAAATTTAAGAACCACTGCCCTAGGACCATTCCGGACGAGAGTGGCAATAGATAAAGTCCAGTGGAGAGAGTTGGAGGAGTTCTTTTCCAAAAGGCACATAGAGATAAGAGACACAATGTGAAACTTATATTTAAATAGATTTGTAAATTGTATGATGCCTGGGAACCTCTGTAATAAAAGCTCTTATCTAACCTCATATCGTAAAATCCTCATTACGAACTCAAAACTACTGGCATAATGAAAAATATGTTTCATGAACGTCTCTAAAAAATAAAAATAATAAATTATAATATTGGTCTCCGAACAACATAATGCTATAAAAAAACTTTTTCTGAGATTACAGTACATGTTATACTAACTAGGAAGGCAAAGGGAACTTAGCCCATACAGCCATGTCTGAGGTTTAATATCAACTATCAATGAGGTTTTTATATAATGTTCTCCAAAACATACAAAATAATAAGGTGGTTACAGTTTAAATTTATTTTCGGCCAGGTATTGTCTATGGCTTACGGCACATTGAACTCGGTCTGTCAATGGATGAACTGTTTGTTGCGCCACAGTTTTCGAGGAAATGTATTTATTACTTACAGTGGTTTTATGGGTCAAAATAATTATTTTGCCCTAAAATGACTGACAGCAGGGATGGTGATGAATGATAATTGACTCTACCTGATATTCTGGAAATAACGACGGAAATTACGAACACTTTCAGAACAAGCTTTTACAAGAATAATCAAAAATGGCTGTCGACAAATTTACAAAAATTAGTAGGCATGAGTAGTGTATGAAACTATACATAACTAAGTATTAAAACACTCGTGTTTTTAATAACCTTTTTAAGTACCAGTTTCATAAACTACTATTTTATTTATTTTATTGTAATATTATATCATCAGAAATATGGTTGTATATGGTTATTTGTATGCATTGTAATAAGATAAAAGTATTTTTTTGAGCGCTATAATTATTTCTTGAGATTTTGTCACAAAATGAGTGAAACGATATATTTTTTTAATCATTCCTGCTGAATTCAGGAATTTAACCATTGCTCTTATAAATAATCTACCTTGGAAAAATAATGATCTGGTTTGCTAACCTACTTTTAGCATATTTAAAGTTTAAGCCTTGCCAAATCGGTAATGTGTATTCCATGTTTTAAGTAAGTTAAAAGCGCTTAAGACCAAGCAAAAGCAGGAAATGATTAGAGTAAGGACTTTCATTGATTCATATTTTAAGTTGGAAGTCATTTAAACGTTTTGTGATTTGTGACTTAAGTATTTAAAGCTAAAATTTTATGACTGTCCAAAACCAATCTGTTTAAGATTTGAAACTATGTAGATGATATATTTTTCCTCTCTAATTACACTGATTTTGTTTCACTAGAAGAGCCTTCGATTATTATTGAATGTGGTCAAATAGGTGGCGAAATTTGGGAAAGGCCTATGTCCAGCAGTGGACGAACACGGGCTGATGGATGGATGGATGGTCAAATAATTCTCTGTGTACTTATTGTAATAATCCACAAGATAGACTTCTAATTTCGAAAAAAATCAATGCAATTGGAACGGTGTCTGTGTTTCTCGAATTTTCTCATTTTCTAGTTTTAATGGTGCTCAAATAAGTACAAATAGAAGGCTTTATTAGAACAAAGGAATTCAGTCATAGAATTATAAAATTTGGACGTGCCTTTCTACTTTATCATTTATTAAACTTGACTTCATTTTTATATAGAATAACGAAAGATTTTTAGTAGTATTCCCAATTGCCTTTGAGTTTTGACAGAGTAAACCACCAATTTGTCATTTGAGAATTTCAAATTAATTAAATGCAGCGCCGTAACTGCTTATTCAACAACAATTTATTTATTTAAAGTTTTAACATTGTTGCATCCTTATTACATATTTATGTAGGTACAAAATTAATACTTATGTATGTTTCTATCGTAACTTAAATAACGTAGCAAGAACGCAATTTTAATTGTGAGCTTCAGATTTAAAGAGGCCTACGGCCCTTTACTAAATCTTCCACGAGCGTCGCCTAGCTAAGAAATATAATAAATAAAAATCTATCTACAAGAACGCAGAGTACACAAAAGGAAAAAAAGGAACCACCACCACACAAAAGACAAGCCCACAAACACACAAAAAATTGTACCTATCTGCTGATCGGGGAAAGCCCCTCGGCTAAGTAAATCTTGACATGATTTTCTTTACTCAGCAACAGGCTATTAAGCTGTTGGTCTTCCTAGGAGTATATATATACAATTTAACTATATATGTTTTAAAAATATGACTTCCGTGTTAAATACATGTATGACTTTCATACAACCATGTAATTTAAAGCAGAAATAATTAGCTACAATATACTCTATTTTTTTTAACAAAAAATGGAAAGAAGGCAATTTTCCATTGGTCACAATTTTTTTTTTACTTCTATTTTGAGCGTCACTTTAGTCGGATTAAATAAAATAATGTTCTGCTTGAAAATTAAAGAGTAGCAGCACCTCTGAATTTGTTAGTTGGTTTCGAATTAGTTCTTATATTTAATCAATTTCATGATTATTTTCGTACCCACTATGTAATTTGGTTGCCCGCAGCCCCATCCACACACGGTGGTATAAAATTGACGTCTATGTTTTAGGTATTATTGCAGTGGAAAAGTAAACCCCAGTAATTGAGTTTAGATTGCTTTAAACGTTTATTTTACTCGTAGATACGAGTAAATGATTCTGAAGTCTTTCGGAAATTTTCTGAACAAACGGGTTGATAATTATCTTTAAATTGTTTCAATGTGTATAAACGTAAAAGTATAATTTACTTCTTCTCTTTTATTTTAATATTTATATGTTTATAAGAAAACACATAATCCAAAGGTAAGTTAATCAAATATAATTCAGACTAATTAATGTGGTCGGCGTCAGTAACATAGATGAATATTTACATTATATAATATAAAAAGGTAAAAGTTAATAATTAAAAGTTATAGCAAGCTGTTAATTTATAATTAATAGGTATACCAAGCTGTAATGGGTACGATACCACTTACTAGGTAATTAAATGATAGCTTGAAACTCAAACTGCATATATCTTGCGATCTATATTAATTTGTCTCATATCTATTTTATCTATACTATACAAGGTGATATTAACTTATGCAGCCAAATTCATACTGAAGACTCGGGAAGTGCTCAGTATCAAGGTTCCGTGATCCTTTTTGTAAAATTTGTATTTTTTTTCGTGTTCCCTAGAAGCCCAGCCTCGAGTCAATTATTACGGGAGGACAATTTCCATATTGCAAAAATCTTAATAATTATTATTGACCCATGATACTTGTTCGCGCAACACTCAAATTGAACGCGCTTCGTTCACAGTGTTCTAATCTATTTTTAGAAACCGCTAGCGGCGGTGTAATCATTTTGTTTGTTTTTAATTTTGTTATTCTTGTCTATGATTTTTGACAGACATGACTTGTTAATTTTGGAGCTCCTGGTTTGATTGTGAAATAAAGGTCGCCTGAAAAGTTTTAAGAGATTCTTGCTTCAGGGACATGTGTGTATAAAAATAAGGTCTTCTAGTGAAACCGTGTTGGGGAATTGTGCTCGTAGAAGCCGGGCTAATTCCAGGAAAAGACTTTGACATATTGCGTCAGAATTTGGGTAACACGTATTGAATGCCCGCGGCCGTTCCTTGCCTTCCTGCTGTTCCTTGCCTAAGTCTTTCCCCTTCATAATACCGGCCAGCACTGGAGCAACGAGACGGCCAAGCAGCAGAGAGAGAGGACCCCAGATTTTGGACTTCTGGAGGTATCTTGACGCCGTCAATATTTTACTGGACTTTTGTAAGTGTCACATATTATTATTAATTCTTTCAATTGAAATACCTTGTTACTGTCCGCTGGTGTTGTTTAATCTTCTCATTGGGCCCGGCAAAGATACTCTCTGTGCAGGCCAGACAGGGAACAGGGTCTTTCATACATTTTGTTGGTAGCAGAACGCGTTTGAGTTGATTATTATCAACAATTTCTGGTAGCAGAGCGTGGTTAAGTTGTATAGTATCGGATATTAAACAACCCCGGACCAAGATATATTCTGTTTATATAGGTAGGTAGTTTGTAACCTTGCAACCTAAAGCGAGTTCAAATAGAATATTTTGTTATTTCTCATACTACAGTACTCGGACTGTGTATATGAATAGGTTTATGTAAGCTGGAAGGATATTAGGTATAGAATATTATTGTATTATGTATTGTGGATAAACATATAACTTTATTAGCGCTGTTTAGGTTGTTGTACACAGATTTAAATTGTAATTGTTAGACCTTGTTGGTGTAACTTTATAACTCGGTTGTTTGTGTTTATATAAGATATTTGGTTATAATATAATATAACGACCTATTGTAGGCTTGTTTGAGAGCACTGTTACAAGGCAGTTAGTTTATTTATATTAATAACATTTTGTATTTACCGAGTTACTGTGACAACTTGTTTGAGTGTATACATTGGGGCGCTTTGTGGTTTGTGACATTGTCAGTTCCGTCTTTAATTGTTTGTATTTCTCAATTCCCGGTCTACAATGTCGAAGACTTCTCCGAGGAACATCTTGGCCAGCCAGCTGCGCTGGTTTGTCAGCGTTCAAGGCTTGTTGGCTCGAGCTGATCGGGGCGATGCAGTCCTGGAGCGGTACTCACAGATGGAGCGTCGCCTCGAGAAAGCTGAGCAAGCGCTCATGGAGCTGTTGGACCAGGAGCTGCCACCGGAGGTAATGGCTAGCACTAACAGTGATATGGAGCAGATAATGGACATTTATAATGAGACTACGCAGGTGGCATGCACAATAAAGAGATTGCAGTCTGGGGGTCCGGATGTCAAATTGGGCACCAGTAGTCAAGGGGTAGGGTTGCATAGCAGACTGCCTACCTTAGAGCTTGGTCACTTTGATGGATGTATGGAGCAATGGGTCGCTTTTAAGAACATGTTCACTTCTTTGGTAGACGGTAGACAGGATCTGTCCAACGCACAGAAAATGGCGTATTTGATGTCCAGTTTACAAGGGGAGGCTAGATCATTGGTACAACATCTGATGGTTGAGGAGCATAACTACGTCATCGCATGGGAGTTATTGAACAACAGATATCAGAACGTCCGGTTGTTAGCAGACGCGCATGCAAGTCAGCTGTTAGGTCTACCTCGGGTTACGTCTAGATCGCATATCAGGGCTCAGTTACTCACACCCGTTACAGTGGCGTGTAACGCATTAAAAATGTTGGGACTACCAGTGGATGAATGGTCTTATCTGTTGGTACACATAATTTTGAGCAAGTTGCCGGCTGACTCTCGTTCACGGTTTGAACGCGAGATGGCAGAACGGGACGGCAGTGCCTTGCCTAGCTTTACGGACCTAATGAGATTTTTGGAGTTTGAAGCTAGGGCTGTGGAGTCGTCTCCGTTGGAAGTGGCGCCACCTAGCGGGAGTTTGGGAAGATCCGCTGGCACATCGCGATGCAGTGACGCCCAGGGAGTGCCGCCGTCCCGGGGACGTGTGGTAGCTCGCTTGGCTGCGCTGACTGCTGCCGTGGGGGAACCGACATGTCCTCAGTGTGGGCGTTTGGGACATGCTTTGCGGAGGTGCCCTGAGTTTGCTGAGCTGCCGGTCAGCGAAAGGCGGTGCTTGGTAAAAGCCAAGCGCTTATGTTTCCATTGCATGGAAGATCATTTCGCGCGCGATTGTTCCAGGCAAGGTACTTGTTCTGCATGTGGAAGAGCTCACCATTTACTGCTGTGTGCTAACAGGTCTGGTGCGCCGGCTCCGGCACCGCAGCGCGGACCTGCTGCGAGAGGGGGAGCAGTCTTCACGTCGCAGCACCAGCGTCGCGCTACGGGCGGGGGAGTAGCCTCACCGTCCGCACAGCAGCCATGTCCGTCGAGGGGCCCTCGTCCAGGACGAGGCGAGCACCCGTCGGAGTGGAGAGGGAGTTCTCGGGTGAGTCATGCACACCCTAATAATTTTGAGGAGCATGCACCTGCGGTACAGGGCTATACTGCGGGCCCGGCTAGGAGGCCCCGGGGATGGGGGTACTCCACGGGTGAGGGGCCCATTCAAAATTATGGAAGTGGTCCCCACGTTTCTGCAACTGCGGGCCCGTCTCGGGACTCTTCGAGGGAAGAAGGCTCTACGGGCGGGGGCTTCACTTCACCGGTTAGTGGACCTCAATTTCCCGCACCAGTGCCGGCGCCCACTGAAAGGGAGTATAGTCGGGAGGAGCCGCAGAGATACTCGCCGCCGTCTTGTGAGTACCCGCGGTTAGAGTACCACCCACCTTATTTTAGGTATGGGAGAGCGGCAGGCTACGCCCCCCCTAGGATGGCGATGTGTACTCGCTCACTATATGTAGGGCAGTGGGTTCACCCTGGGTTGGCGAGGCCGAACAGCCAATAGCTAGCCTGCCACTCTACTAGCGCAGAGCCGAGGACGGTTCTGCTGCCCACTGCAATAGTTTGCATATGGGGTCCCCGTGGAGATTCGGTTAGGGTAAGGGCTCTACTGGACTCAGGGGCCCAAGGGTGTATGGTGACTACACGGATAGTTGATATGTTGGGTTTGAATTTGGTGCCCCTTCTTGGTATTGGGGGTTTAGAAGTTAAACGTTTGGTAGGCCGAACTCATATAAGGTTTTCTTCGGTACGTTCCTCCACTTTGAGGATTGCAGCTGCAGCTATGGTTATGGATGATATCGTAGGCTGGCAGCCCTCCTCAGATATCTCCCCAACTATACTATCGTGTACGTCTAATTTAAATTTAGCTGATCCCAGGTTTTATGTTCCCGGCCCAGTGGACGTCCTCTTGGGCTCGGATGTATTGGGATGGATTCTTTTGAGTTCCCAGAAGGCACTAGGCACCTCATCACTGTTGGCGGTGTCCACCATTTTTGGACATGCTGTCTTGGGACCAGTCTTCGATGACTACACTCCGGATGAGTCGAGGGTAGTCAATACAGCATCCCTTGCTAAGACAATGCATCGGTTCTGGGAAGTAGAAGAGCCTCCCATGGTTCCGAGGGTGGACCCGGAACATGCAGAATGTGAGGCCTTTTTTCAAGCCAACACTACGAGGCTAGCTTCAGGGAGATTTGTAACGCGGTTGCCTTTTACAGCATCCCCTCCTATTCTTGGACAATCCAGAGCACTGGCAGAGAAGCGACTGCTGGCTATGGAACGGCGCATGCAGCGTGACCCAGTGCTACGTGAGAAATATATTGACTTCATGCGTGAGTACGAAGCACTAGGTCATATGTCACCGGCTCGAGTAGATTGGAGCTCTACTGAGCATTACTTCCTACCTCACCATGCAGTATTGAAGGTTCCTTCAGGAAAGCTGCGCACCGTGCTTGACGGGTCGGCGCCTACCTCAACAGGAGTCTCGTTGAATTCGTGTCTACACTCTGGGCCAAAGCTTCATCGGGATGTCATAGATATAATTTTAAATTTCAGAAGACATCAGGTGGTGTTTGTAGCCGACATTAAGATGATGTTCCGGCAGACTGTCATTCATCCTGACGACAGGCGTTTCCAGTTGATTCTCTGGCGGGAGCACCCAGAGGACCCAGTGACAGTCTACGAGCTCAACACCAACACATATGGTTTGAAATCAAGTCCATATATAGCTATAAGATGCTTATTAGAACTGGCGGAGCGGGAGAGGGCCCGCTACCCGCGTGCGGCAGCCGTACTGACACGTGACCTCTACGTGGAGGACGTGTGTACTGGGGCCCAAACAGTTGAGGAAGCTCTTATACTCAGGGATGAATTAATTGCTATACTAGCAGCGGGAGGCTACGAGTTAAGAAAATGGTTATCGAATGAGCCCCGTCTGTTAGAAGGTATTCCAGAGGATCACCAACAGAACCCTAACCTGTTTGCTGAGGTGGACGATCCTAATATGATAGCGGTTTTAGGAATGAAGTATCAACCGGTAAATGATATTTTCACGTTTCAGGTGGAATTGAAACCAGAGAGAGTATGGTCGAAGAGGACCGTGCTGTCCACCATCGCTCGCATGTTTGATCCGAACGGCTGGATCAGTCCGGTGATCTTCTCAGCGAAGTGTCTGCTGCAACGGCTGTGGATCCTGGGCGTGTCGTGGGACGAGCCGCTCACCGGGTCTCCGTTGGACGACTGGCTGGAGTTGATGTCATCGTTGGAGGAAGTCAATCGAGTTGCCTTACCTCGCCGGATCTTGCCGCCAGGAAAGTATCACGCTTCTTTGCATGGCTTTTGTGACGCCTCCGAACGTGGATACGCTGCGGCCGTATATTTACGAACCGTTGATAGTCAGGGACACGTCAAGGTTGTGTTACTTCTAGCGAAAAGCAAGGTTGCTCCCATACGTACTCGTCTTACTATTCCTAAATTAGAATTAAGCGGAGCTCATCTTTTAGCTAGATTGCTAAATCATATAACTCGGGAGTTAGCTGCCAATGTTGATTTTCAGGATGTGTATGCATGGTCGGATAGTCAGGTCATGCTAGCATGGTTGCGCGCGGCTCCGCATACCTTAGAGATTTTTGTAGGAAACCGGGTTTCGCAAATTCAAAACATAGGTATTCATATTAATTGGAGGCATGTCCCAGGTGAATGTAATCCTGCAGACTGCGCATCGAGGGGCTGCACAGCGCCGGAATTGGTGTCACATGCTTTGTGGTGGGGTCCGGAGTGGCTCAGGGGACCTGAGTCTTCTTGGCCTGTTCAGCAAGTGGATAGGACGACCCAGATTTTGCCAAGGCTGCGTGTGCATGCTTTAGTTGCAGAGACCGATTTAGATCCTGATTGGCTGACTGGGAGATATAGTAGTTTGGACAAGTTATTGGCGGTTACTAGTTGGATTAAGCGTTTTATAAATAATTGTCGTAACCCCAGAAGTAAACAGTTGTCGCCAGTGGTGAGTGCCGAGGAGCGTCGAGATGCACTGCTTCACTGGGTCAAGGTAGTGCAGGCGGACCGTTTCAAGTCTGAATTGCAGATTCTTCGCGATGAACGTGCCAAGCTGAAGGGAGCGGTCGCTAGATTAAATCCTGTTTTGGATTCACAGGGACTTCTGCGTGTTGGAGGTCGACTTCGGAAGGCTGACCTGCCATACGGAAGCCGTCATCCTCTGCTGTTACCCAAGGAGGGTCCTTTGGTAAAGCTTTTGGTATTTGACCGACATGTTCGTAACTCTCATGCGGGACGCAATGCGTTATTGGCGATATTACAGCGGGAGTTTTGGATATTGTCTGCTCGCCGGGTAATTCGCAATGTATTTTTCTCCTGCGTTCCTTGTTACAGACTGCGAGCCTCATTGATGCAGCCTCAGATGGGAGATCTGCCGGCTGACAGGATCACCCAGTCGAGACCATTCGAAGGAGTCGCCACGGACATGGCAGGCCCGTTCTCGGTCAAGACCTCCACTCTTCGTAATGCTCGGATTGTTAAGGCTTACCTGTGCGTATTTGTGTGCTTGTCCACCAAGGCCGTCCATTTGGAATTAGTGTCCTCGTTGTCCACGGAGGCCTTTGTTGCTGCGTTAGACCGTTTTGTTTCGCGTAGGGGTCTACCTTCATTGATCCGCTCTGACAATGGCACAAACTACCAGGGTACCTCAAACTATTTGAAAGATGTGTATAAATTTTTAGAAAATAATTGTGTTAGTTTAAGTCATATCTGCGCCCAGAGGGGGATAACTTGGCGGTTCATCCCGCCAATTTGTCCCCACTGGGGTGGGATTTTTGAAGCTGCCGTGAAGTCAGCCAAGACCCACCTCCGCCACGTCATCGGGGAAACCATTTTAAGCTTCGAGGAGCTCGTCACTATGTTCTGTAAAGTTGAGGCCGTCCTCAACTCTCGTCCTCTCTGTCCCCTGTCATCTGATCCGAACGACCTCGAGGTCTTGACTCCTGGCCATTTCTTGATTGGGCAGCTCCTTACTGCCCTGCCGGAATACCCCTGGAGGGAAGAACGTACAACCCGGTTGTCACGTTTTCAAATGTTGCAACAAATGGGCCAGGACTTCTGGAATCGTTGGTCGTTGGAATATCTGCATTTGTTACAGCAGCGGGTGAAGTGGACAGACAGGACCGAACCTCCGAAAGAAGGAGACTTAGTTTTATTGAAGGATGCAAATTTGGCATCTCTACATTGGCGCCGGGGTCGCATTATCAAGTTAATATACGGTGGGGATGGAACTCCTCGTGTAGCTGAGGTGTTGGTTGGAGGTTCGATTTTGCGACGAGCTGTAGCAACACTCTCTCGGCTCCCGATTGATTGAGCTAGCGTTCTGATGGGGGCATCAGTCCGGAGCGGGAGATTGTTCGCGCAACACTCAAATTGAACGCGCTTCGTTCACAGTGTTCTAATCTATTTTTAGAAACCGCTAGCGGCGGTGTAATCATTTTGTTTGTTTTTAATTTTGTTCTTCTTGTCTATGATTTTTGACAGACATGACTTGTTAATTTTGGAGCTCCCGGTTTGATTGTGAAATAAAGGTCGCCTGAAAAGTTTTAAGAGATTCTTGCTTCAGGGACATGTGTGTATAAAAATAAGGTCTTCTAGTGAAACCGTGTTGGGGAATTGTGCTCGTAGAAGCCGGGCTAATTCCAGAAAAAGACTTTGACATATTGCGTCAGAATTTGGGTGACACGTATTGAATGCCCGCGGCCGTTCCTTGCCTTCCTGCTGTTCCTTGCCTAAGTCTTTCCCCTTCATAATACCGGCCAGCACTGGAGCAACGAGACGGCCAAGCAGCAGAGAGAGAGGACCCCAGATTTTGGACTTCTGGAGGTATCTTAACGCCGTCAATATTTTACTGGACTTTTGTAAGTGTCACATATTATTATTAATTCTTTCAATTGAAATACCTTGTTACTGTCCGCTGGTGTTGTTTAATCTTCTCATTGGGCCCGGCAAAGATACTCTCTGTGCAGGCCAGACAGGGAACAGGGTCTTTCATACATTTTGTTGGTAGCAGAACGCGTTTGAGTTGATTATTATCAACATACTGATCACTTACCAATCCTCCAGTGTGAATTTGGCTGCATAAACAAATGACACCTGCATAAATAAATGACATGATTATATAAATAATCCTGCAACAAAAAGCTTTTTAAATTTACTATATTTAATAAATAAATAAAATTTTTAATTACTGCGTTTTATTTTATTGAGATGGATTACTAATATCTAAAAAAAAATACTATGGCCTTTTAATATATGGGTATCGCGGTAAAAAATGTACCATAACATCCGTGAATCACTAACACACTATGTCATCGGTAACATACAAGATAACGTAGCATACGTGAGTTTCCTAAAGGTCTATTTAAAATGTAAGTCAGCTAATGTGCACCATTTAGTTTTATTATTTGTTTGACCCTAGGAAATTAACATTTTTTCTTAGACATGTTTCGTCATAGTCCTTTATCTTTTT
Organism: Ypsolopha scabrella; assembly: GCA_910592155.1. NCBI lineage: Eukaryota > Metazoa > Arthropoda > Insecta > Lepidoptera > Ypsolophidae > Ypsolopha > Ypsolopha scabrella. The sequence goes on along the minus strand of OU342968.1, from coordinate 5,416,429 downwards.
TCTTTTTTTGTTTCGTTCAGCATTTTTTTTCTTGGCCATTTCATATTTTTCTGGATTCTGTGACTTAATTTTTTCTCGGTACTTTTTTGCTTTTTAGCATTACTTGAGGCCATCTGAAAATCAGAAATACCAGTGTTAAAATTAAATGGAGCAGTCTAATACGGTTTGTGCCTGTAGACGTCAGGATGTGCAGAAGGAATATAAATAAGCACTATTATTAAAAAAGGTGAAACAGCTTCATGATTTGATATTAATCAATATTTTTGGTAATCTTTGTTTTATTATTATATTATACTTAATGCCCATAATTGTTTAACTATAATAAATAGTTATTGATTTAACTGAAAGCAATATGAATACAGCCTTGTTTCACGACTGTTATGTAACACATCAGTAAGACTTGGTAACATACGGTAACTTTCGTGAATCAAAAACATGCGCGACATAACCTTATAATTGTTTTATTTGGAAATGAATGATGTTAGCGACGTTTAAAATATATAATCGTTACAAGCATTAGTGAATCTATGAGCAAAATATACAACAGATAGATATTTCGCATATTTACCTTGATATTTCCAAGCTAAATCTCACTCAAAATTCTCACGACCGACAAAAAACTTCACGAACGCGACGTCGCTCAACCACTCAAAACAAAACTTTATTGGCGGATTAGTTCATTAAGTTGCCTATACTGCATCAAAGGGTTGCTTTTTGCAAAAAAATTATAGTCGGTGTCCTTCTTTTACCAAATGTCGATAAAATTGGTAACACAAACAAAATGTAACATTCAAGAACCGAAATAGGCGACATAACATTTAAAATGGATATTTTGAATAAATATAACATCTATACGATTACTAAATTAAACAAAAGATGCACCATTTATGTTTATGTTAAGACACCCACCTTTATTTATGTAAGGCTATTTTGATCGCATCTTATCTTAGAAGGGATCAAAAGGCAATGGCGACATTATTATTTTCTTAGACAATTTAAAAATATGTTGTTAGTGTCATCGTGAAAATATCGTTACTTCAATGCATATTTGCAATAACTTCTTGAATTTCAGTTCATTTGTTATTCTACTTCACCCTAATTTAATTGTGTTGTGCATACGGTCGTAGTTTTTATGTAAAAAATTAAAGTCGCTAGGCGACACAAAAAAGAAAAAAAAAGTACATTTTTTACGGCCATACCCATATAATTTGACTGACTACGACCACAAGTAAGTCGAACGAAATATTCATAATATCAAAATATCATGGTATTTTTAGGGTTCCGTACTCAAAGAGACCCTATTACTAAGACTCCGCTGTCCGTCCGTCTGTCACCAGGCTGTATGTATCTCATGAACCGTGATAGTAAGGCAGTTGAAATTTTCACAGATGATGTATTTCTATTACCACTATAACAACAAATACTTAAACCAGCCAAGTGCAAGTCGGACCCGCGCACTCCCATACAACAGACCTGATTTTTTTGCCGTTTTTATACCTATAGATAATGGTACGGAACCCTTCGTGCGCGAGTCCGACTCGGTTTTTTTATTTAGATAAGGTACGTATTAGGTGAAACGTAGAAGGTTAAATTTAATCATACAGCTAAATTCATACGATCACGGATTATTTATTTATATATTTATTTTTACATAAGAACCTTAGCCTACTTACAGTGCTTGTCACCAACTCGTAAGCTAAAACAGTGAAATCAATGAAATGAAATTGATGATCAATGAAACTTTTTGTTAATTTCACAAAATTAAATGTTGACGTCCGTTGAGTAATTGACTCGGGGCTGCGCATGCGTTTGTAGGGAAAACGAAAAGAATAATTTACGAATTACACAAAAAGGGTCATCTAACTTCGATACTGAGCACTTACCGAGTCTTCAGTATGAGTTTGGCTGCATAAATAAATGTCTCCTTGAAAATTTCGACTGACGACAACCACAAGTTGATCGAAATATCATAGTAATTTTTTATTTAGATATATAATCCATGTAACTGAAATATATTTTACAAAATTTTACTCGAGAATATCCAGTGATAATAATACCTATACATAGTTACAGTACATGGGAAGAAGCTTTGACGTGTCTTATTTAAGGATATTTTAGAACCAGCGAGGTTCGATTAAGACCACTTTACGATAACTTTGGGAGGCGAATTATGGGATATCTATACAGAGCTCACCAACCCGCCTGCCCAGCGTGTGCGAGTATGGGCATTTCTTCCGGGAGCACCGCCAAGAGTGGCGAAATCCTGGAAAAGCTTATGTCCAGCAGTGGACGAAACAGGCTGATGGATGGATGGATACAGAGCAACAAATTGGGCACTTTTTCCTTTGAAACCAAAGAATTTTATTTATCAATGAGAATTTATAAATTCTTAGTGAAGTTGTGAGTGTATAGGTATGTGTAGTGTTTTTTATTAATCATGGACTAAATATTAGAATGTTAAATTAAAACAAATGTGCAATGCAATAAAGTGTACCTAAAAAGCCTGTAAGCATTCAATTAAAAAATATATACATATGTACTTACAATCATCATCATCATCGTATGGCCTTGGTATCCTGCTTTATCTTAGTATTTTCTATTTTATATATACAGCTACAATTCTAAATCCAGGTTTGATAGCCATACTTTTGCCTGAGGTGTTAACTTATGTAGCTGCTCCAGCCCACCAGAAAACCTTCTATTGGGGCACTCTTCCACGATGTGACGGATAGTTTGTTCCGAGGCTCCACAGTCACAACGAGGTGAGTCAGCTATATCCCACTGATGCATGTTGTAGTTGCACCTTGCCACGCCAGTACGAATTCTATTCAGCGTAGTCCATAGCTTACGGTGTTCTCTAAAACCTGGTTGTGTGGCAGACGGGTCAGATATGATGTCCGCCTCTGAACATTTTTCTTCTCGCCATTTTGCCCGCCACTCAGTCTTGGTGTTTGATCTTGGCATCAATCCAGATTGGTTTGCGGGAAGGAAGTCGCTGAGGTGGTATCTGGTCTAGTGTTTTCCTTATAGGCATTTTGTGTGGGGCCTCGTTGAATGCTCTAGTCCATTCACTAGCAGTTGCTTGCTCTCTCCTGAGCTGTGGTGGGGCTATGTGTGCTAGCACCGGTAGCCACGGTATCGGAGTTGGCTTGAGGCTGCCTGATATAATTCGCATCACTCTGTTTAGTTGGACATCTATTTTATTTGTATGTGCGCTTTGGTACCACACTGGAGCGCAGAACTCAGCGGTGGAGTACACCAAGGCAAGTGCGGAGGTACGAAGGACGTCAGCGCGAGCTCCCCACGTCGTGCCAGCTAGCCGGCCAATTAGGTTGACTCGAGTCTTCAGCTTTTGGGCGACGTTCTCCAGGTGATCACGGAAGGTCAGAGATCTGTCTAGGATAACACCTAGGTATTTTGGGGAAAAATTATGACGTAATATTTTTCCACAGAATGTCACCCGAAGTGAAGTGACCCCCTTCAACCAAACCCTACAAAAACTGAAGTAAGCGCCTTTCATCTCTCAAACAGTCACCCAGGCTGTTTGAGAGATGAAAGGCGCTTACTTAAGTTTTTGTGGGGTTTGGTTGAAGTCGCCACTGCGTATAATATTTGTTCAGCTCACGAAGATCTTCACATAGCACAGCTTCTGCATCTTCAAACTTTTTTCCTTGGAAAGCCAGGGCCAGGTCATCAGCGTATATGAATTTTTCCGATCGGGTGCTGGGCATGTCACTAGTGTACACATTGAACAAAAGCGGGGCCAAAACAGAATCTTGAGGGAGACCGTTCTTCAGCAGCTTGTAAGTACTTTCTTCGGCGCCGAGCATCACTTTGATTTTGCGTATCCTCAGCATGCGTTTTAGCAGGAAGAAGATTTTCTTACATGGTACTATGCTGCTGAGTTTGTGTAGCAGGCCGTTGATCCAGACAGTATCGTAGGCTGCTTTTAAATCGACGAACGCTACAAACGTCTTTTCCCCTCGCTGAAAACCAGCCTCTATGAATGATGTAAGGGCCAAGACTTGATCAGCGCAGCTACGGTTTGCTCTAAATCCGGCTTGTTCCGTCGGTATCGTTGGGTTCACTGCTGGGGAGATGCGATTGTATATTAGGCGTTCAAGCAACTTATAAGTGACGCTCAGCAGGGTTATTGGCCTGTAACTCGCTGGATCGTCCTCTGGTTTCCCGGGCTTGAGAATGGCTACTACTTTAGCTTCGAGAAATATTTTTGGTAGCGTACTTGTTTCCAGGATGTTATTAAAGAAACCTAGTAACCATCGTCAACCTTTGTTGCCTAGGTAGGTAAGGAATTCCGGGTAGATATGATCAAAACCCGCCGCTTTGCCACATCTTACGTTACTGAGTGCCACTGCCAGCTCACGGCCCGTGAAAGGAGAACTGAACTCATCTCTGGGTTTGAGACCTCTGACGTAATTGACATGTTTTATTCTGATCTGTTTGGCAAATGACTTATCTACCTTCGCACAGTTTGTTAGGTTTTGAAGGTGCCGGGCAACCTCATTCGGGTGTATTGGAGGCTCCTTTGCATCAGGTGCTGTTGCTCCTCCCAATTTACGCAGCAGGGTCCAGCTCTCTTTGCTGGAGTGGGTGAAATCCATGCCTTCCACACTTTTAGTCCATATTTTGCGCCGGGATTCGTCAAGTGCGTTCATGAGTTTATGCGCCGCCTGAGGGTCACTTGTGGACTGAAATTCCTGATAGGCTTCTTCCGTTTCTACTGTCCAGCCAGGTATGTATTCCTTGCGAAAACCTCGCGGGATATGCCGTTTGGCCCCACTTAAAACGATCTTGCAGAATACTTGTACTTATAATAATAAGGTATTAAAAATGTCGTGTCTGTATATTGAATATTTTTGTGAATTTTAAATGAAATGAGATATTGTTATTGTGCTGAGGACAAAACTACATTTTTTAATTTTTTTCTTTTCTTTGTGTTTTAACTCGAGTACCATTTAACGGATTTTGTTGCGGTTTTTTTATTGTAATCGTAGTGACCCTGGTCAACACATAGTAGGTGAAATTCAATCAACCGACTAAATTCATACTGGAGACTCGGTTAGTGATCAGAAACAAGGTTCAATTACCTTTTTGGTGAAATCCGATAAACACAATTTTTTGCTTCCTTACTGACTGGGCTAGAAATTGTACTTAAACTAGTGCAATCAGTACGCGAGCAAAAATTTTTTAATTTGGCCAAAGGATTACTGAACCTTGTTTCTGATCACTAACCGAGTCTCCAGTATGAATTTGGTCGGTTGATTGAATTTCACCCTATATAGACTATTAGAGGTGATCATAAAATAACGCCTGTGCTGAAAACGGGGCAGAGATTAAAGAATCGCGGGCGGAGCCGCTTGCAAAGGCTAGTATCATAACAAAAATGATGATTTCACAAAATACTGATAATTACATCTGTTAAGGGATCAAAAGAAAATGAAAATATATTTAATAATAATTAAATTGTAGATATAATTAGTTTACGTGAATTTCACGCCAACACAAAACAGAAGTAGGGGGACATAAACCGCAAACCATATTCTATCTACTAGACGACAAAACAGCGCACTGAACTCCTCAACTATCACTTTTATTGCTTGGTAATAGAATCTAACCAAGTTCCTTACTAATGTGGTCTTCATCTAACAATAACATTTATCTTTAATGAATATGCTCCAATTTGTGCGTATGCTACGAACTGGATGATTTTAGTACTCATTTTCACAGCAACTTTGATTCTTTCATTTTCGTTGCCATAATGTTAGCATTGAAATAATGCACTACGTTAGAAGTACTTTTCAACTTTTATTAAAAAACTTGTCACGTGCAAGTAGGTTAGCAATTTTTAATTTCTGTATTTTATTATATTATGTACCATATTATACGGTATTTAAACAAAAAATAACTAAATTTAATTACGGAAGAAGTAAATTACTGACCAACATAATTTTGAAGTATTGTTTAATAAATTTAAAAGTTATAATTGACTTCTTCTCTTTTAGTATTTATATTATATATATAAGGAAACACATAATCAAAGGTAGTTCTGTAAGATATATTTCGATCAGTTGATGTGGTCGGCTTCAGTTACATATACAGAATTAATTAATATTTACAATAATAAAAGATAAAAGGTTAAAATTAATGATTTGTTGTTATAAATGGTATTGAATAAAATTTTATTGTTAATATTATTTAATTCTATATATGTAACTGAAGCCGACCACATCAAGTGGTCGAAATATATCTTAAGAACTACCTTTGATTATGTGTTTCCTTATGTATATAATATAAACATTTAAAATGTGTGAAACAAAAGGACAACAGATTGTAACTTTTATTAAAATTTTATTCAAGTCTACAAATTTATTAAAATGCTACGAAACCCTCAGGGCGCAACACCTTCACTTGCACTTCACCTGTTTTTATGAACTTATATCTGAGATGTAACAGGTGTCTATACGTATGTTAGATGTCAAAAATTTATTGTTATTAAAGGTTGATTTATTATTTCAACGATACCAGATGGTCCTATAGTGCTGTAAATAGTACCGTAGTCGTTTAACACGTTACAAAGGCAGCAGTGTACCAAATGCTATCAAATTAATTGAACGTTGTAGCCCTGTAGGCACCGCAACCTTAATCATAAAGCGCTGCGGTGCTTACATACTGCTATAGATAGGTACTGCTACGAACAGGGGTAGTAAATCAGGAAATGATAAAGACGTAAGTACTTCCTAACAGACTTCGGTGTAATTGTGTAAGACAATCGTATTCATTTGACGGCCAAAAACATAAAATTTCAACTGTTAAACGAGCTAATATGCTTAGCCGGATAGTCATTTGACAATCGAATTTGAATACGATTGTCTTACAGAATTGCACCTCTGATGAAGCAGGTGAAGGGTGTAAATACATGTCTCAGTAAATTTAAAAGTTTTGCTGTTTCATTCACAAAATTTTAATGTAATTTTGTTTAATTATAAGTCAACCACTCAGTATTTAAGGCTATACACACATAAGCTCTATCAGATAACTATTTTTTTAATTGGTTACTCTGTATAAAGGGTGGCCGGGAAAGAGACGTCCAATTTTTTTTTTATCTACCTTCCATTTAGTGGTATCCTAATCACCCCAATGTATGTTCCGCCATTTTTAGTAGTTTAGGAGATATGATTATATTAAATGATTTTTATCATAATTTTCACCTGACATTAATTTTGTTTTTTCTCTCTTTCTATCTAATATTTGCGAATGTTTTTTCGAAGTTATTTAACACAACTACGATTTTTTTTGTTTGTTTGTCGTATGGTCTTTAGCCTGTCATAGCCAGTGTTTACCCGCGTCCCGGTATGTGGACCCATTACCGGGTCCACGGGTAATTTTAATGACCCGTGGTCCCATTGCACTAGGCATTACAATTTGATGAATATTTCGATTTCTGATTATATTGATATAAAATTAATTACAACCATGAACCTACTTATGATTTTATACAAATCCATAATAACAGCCATTTCACAGCGTCGTCATTTGCAGTGTTGAGTTTTTCTAACCCTTCTTCAATTGCCCATATGGGACAGCTTTCTGTGAGGTGGCTCATGGACTGTATCCCTCCGCAGCTACAGTGTACGTTACATTACAGATCTCCAAAGTATACTAGCAGAACTGCATGAAGCATTCTTGAAGTTTGGCTTTAGGATGAACATATCAAAGACAAATGTTATGACTAGCAATTCTACCAACCTACCCAACATCAGTGTAGGTAACTCTATCATAGAGGTGGTAGAAGAGAACATCTATTTTGGGCATTGTTTATCCTTTGGCGGTGAATCTCGGGTAAAAGAGATCGCAAGACGAATTCAGCTGGGATGGGCTGCCTTTAGAAAACTGTAAGATGTCTTTAGAGCTAAAATCCCGCAATGTCTCACAACCAAGATATTTTACGAGTTTGTCCTGCCTATACTTACTTATGGTGCCGAAACATGGACGCTAACCAGAGCTCATATCCACAAAATGAAAGTGGCACAGAGGGCTATGGAGCGTGCCATGCTAGGCATCTCTCTTATAGATCGTGTACCGAATGTCGAATTTTGACAACGAACTCGAGTCGAAGATATCGGTAAACGAATCGCGAGACTTAAATGGAGATGGGCAGGACATCTGGATAGACGGAAAGATGGACGGTGGACTAGGGCAGTAACAGAGTGGCGGCCGAGGCCATGAAAGCGTTCAGTTGATAGACCAATGGCCCGATGACGAGACGATATCGTTAAGGCTGTTGGTGGGCAATGGATAAGACTGGCGAGAGACCGACGAAAATGGCGTGCAGAAGAAGAGGCCTATGCAAAATAGTGGGTGAATGCGGGCTAATTTATTGTTAAAATAGGTTGGGGAAAAACTCTTTTCGCAAATAGTATGTATGAACTTACAATAAAATCTCTTTGGCTATACCATTTGTATCTGGCTGGTTTTGGTATTATTAAAAAGTTTAAATTTTAAAAAAGATAATTCCAAATTCAAATTAGATAAAATGTGTGATTTTCATTTGTTATTCTTACTGCTAAGATGAGTGAATCTAATGAAGAAATTCGATACATTTTAAAATTTTACTACAAAAAAGGTAAAAATGCAACGCAAGCCGCGAAAAAAATTTGTGATGTTTATGGACCTAGTGCAGTGTCTGCGAGAGTAGCACAAATTTGGTTTAAGCGTTTTCAATCCGGAAACTTTGATGTCAAAGATGCACCTCGCTCTGGGCGCCCTGTTACGGATAAAATGGATGCAATTTTTGAAAAAATGGAGCAAGATCGGCATATCAGTAGTTACTATGTAGCTGAAGAACTGGGGATTGACCACAAAACAGTATTGGCGCATTTGAAAAAAGCTGGGTACACAAAAAGCTCGAAATTTGGGTGCCTCATGAGCTCACTGAAAGAAACTTAATGAACCGTGTACTCATTTGTGATTCTTTATTACGACGTAATGAAACCGAACCATTTTTGAAAAACCTGATAACTAGTGATGAAAAGTGGATCACGTACGACAAGAACGTGCGAAAAAGGTCGTGGTCAAAGGCTGGTCGGGCTTCACAGACTCTGGCGAAACCCGGGTTATCTCGCAACAAGGTAATGCTGTGTGTATGGTGGTATTGGAAGGGCATTATTCATTATGAGCTATCACCGCCAGGCAAGACCATCGATTCTGAACTCTGCTGCGAACAACTGATGAGATTAAAGCAAGAAATTGAGAGAAAGCGGTCGGAATCAGTCAACAGAAGGGGTGTGGTTTTTCATCATGATAACGCTAGACCTCACACATCTTTAGCCACTCAGCAAAAATGAAGAGAGTTTGGCTGGGACGTATTAATGCATCCGCCGTATAGTCCTAACCTTGCACCTTCAGATTTGCACTTGTTTCGGTCTCTTCAGAATTCTTTAGGCAGTGTGAGGTTAACATCACGAGAGGACTGCCAAAACCACTTGTCGCGGTTTTTTGATCGGAAACCCCAGAATTTCTATAGCAATGGGATCATGTCCCTAGCTACAAGATGGCAAAAAGTTATCGAACAAAATGGCACCTACATACTTTAGTTAAATGTGAATGAACTTTATTAAAAAATGTTTTGAATTTTCATATAAAATGTGAAGAAAATTTTTCCCCAACCTATACAACGTGTAACAGAAAGGTGTAACCATATTTCAGTGTTCAAAACTGGACATGTTGACGATCTTGTATTTAAATTTTCAGGCGGATCTGCACTACATTAGATGTCCATACAATTAAAAAAAAATATTTTCCTAATCATTTCAAAACGTAAACAAACATGTCTTTTCCCTAGCGGGGTCGTGACCCATGAACAACAAAGTTTACTTACATTTTCATATCTCTGTGATTTCTGCGCGCCTGGTACTGCAGCCCGAGCGAGGCGGCTTGTCAATCGATTACGCCGACACAGGTGCGCCTTGCGGCAAATGTCAAAGGCTCGGATCCGTGTTCAAAGGGAAGCGCCGCGGTCTGAACTCGGCGGCATGAATTCAATCCTTTTACACTTATTATTAGGTTCAATATTCAATACAAACTGTCACTGAAGTGGAATAATGACATTTTTTACTCGAATAATTTAAATTTGGCGGCATCTTCAGCATTACATTGATTACAACAAAATCAACGTCCACGGCGGTCCACCTCACTTCTTGATATTTTATAAATATGGCTCAAAATGTCGACCTTCGTGCTGAATAGCTAGGGCGGTTCGCCGGTACATGGATGCCCGTACATTCCTCAACATCTCAGGTGTCACCGTCCTAAAGGCTGCTCGTATGCGCTCCACCATCTCTTCTCGAGTCGGGCAATCGATGGCGAACACAATGTTTTTAACATGGCCCCAAAGAAAAAAATCTAAAGGTGTAAGGTCAGGGGAACGCGCTGGCCAGGCAACTGGTCCACTTCTTCCTATCCATCGAGGGAATCGCTGGTTCAAGTAGGCGCGGACATTCAGCGCAAAGTGCGCTGGTGCCCCGTCGTGCTGGAACGTCATTCGACCTCCCATCACGAGATCTAGGTAGGTTGCAACTGGCATCTCCATTAGCTGATCTTCCAGCGCACCGGTTAAAAATTGCAGATAATTTTCACCATTTAAGTGTGGAGGCAACATTACAGGTCCAACGACTGTGTCTCCAACGATTCCAGCCCACACGTTAATGCGCCACTGGTGCTGGAAGTTTGATTGCGACGACACGTGTGGATTATTGTGATTCCACACATGTTCGTTGTGAACGTTGCTGATTCCAGCTCTAGTGAACGATGCCTCATCCGTCCACAACACCGTTGAACCAAAATCTGGAGACGCTTCTACCTGATTTCGATACCACTCACAGAACAACACTCGAGGCGCATAGTCCGCAGGTGTCAGCTCCCGTGTACGCCGGAAGTGATATGGATGTTGCCCGTCGTCATGGAGCACACGCCACACCTGCATGTTGTTATTAGCTCCTAGAGCTGCTGCAGCGCGACGGGTACTCGTCCTAGGGTTTTCTTCAAAGTGTTCCAGCACTGCTTCCTCAAAGATGGCGACGTTCGTGTTCTGGTCTGCCATCAACAAATCGCTCAAAGTACAGGTTGCGAGCTAATCGCAAACTACCATTCGCTGCACCGACACATAAAATCATGTCGTAATATTCGTTGTTGGTTAGAAAGACCATTTTTTTTCACTTAAATCGCTTAAAATGTCACGTTACACCTGACTGAAGGGATAGTACATGCACGACTGACCAAATTAAAAACATGCATAGAGAAAGGATAAATTACTGACGTCAAAACTTCTGCTGTCCTAGTAGTTTTTACGATAATTGTTTACTGACCGTTCCGAATTGTCAATAAAAAGGAAACCTTATTGCAAAATAAATAAAGTTCTGAATGTTTTAATTCCTTGCGTTGAAATGGTTTTGTCCTTCAAATGCCCTTCAGGTAATTGTCTCAGCCAATGATAGGCATCCTTGTGTGTCATTAAGAAAATCACATAAATCACAGATGTCATGTCATGGCCGTGATGGCTGATGCTAATGAAAGACAATGTTCTACTAGGGTAGTAGTTTCTTTCTGTTTTAGAAATGCAGCGAAAATGTGTTCTTTACGGAGTATGTATGGTTTAAGGCCACGACGTACAAGTATATCTAGGTAGTAAAAAAAAACCGGACAAGTGCGAGTCGGACTCGCACACCGAGGGTTCCGTACAAATTATTACTGTTGCTTAACGTCGGTGAATTTTTATGATTTAGTTACAAATGTATAGTTTCAAGATTCTGTCCTATACTTGTAGTATTAGACAGTATTACTTGCCAAATTTCATAGTTCTAGGTCAACGGGAAATACCCTATGAATTTTGATTCCCTTGCTCTCAAATGTACGTTTTTTGCGGCATAAACGGCCGTATCTTTTTTCACGTTAACTTAGAAGTTATATTTTTTTACAGCTTGAATGGACCGTAGACTTGAGTATATGGTTTTAATTTCAACTCGATATCTTCATGCGTTCCTGAGAAAAAGGGTCTTATCTGACAGGACAACAAAGTGATCCTATAAGGGTTCCGTTTTTTCCTTTCGGGGTACGGAACCCTAAAAATGAGATTTTAAAACAGTAGAAGTCACATACCTACTACAATAGATAGGGTTCTAAAAAAACATGTTATAAATGAGGCCTTTTCTAAGACGATAACAAAGCCCAAAACGAATTAACTAAAATGCTTGAAGCAGTTTAAATGATTCTTACACCACACTGAAGACAATTTTTAGATCTACAAAACTATTGCTCGTAATATTTTTTACGTCCATCGCGTCCATATGAAAAATATTATTTTATCCTATTTTGCGCTATCCGGAGACGTTCATCGTAACAGCCACTTTGCAATACGCGCTGATTTGAAACTTATTTAAATTTCGTTCTGTCTATTTTTATACTGACACATATGAGTTGCTGATTTAGCGTAGTCATACGCCTTAAGCATTTATTACCTGGCAAACCCCAAACAATTTGAAATCTTCTGTGCTAGAGGTCTGTACTAGGGTATAAGAACTTGATAAAAGGTGTTATGTTGTAGACCTTCTGTTTCTCGATTACAGTTCATCGACGTGCATCAGCTGATGGTTAATAGTGTTGTAACACGAAAAGTTTGTATACTTAGTGAAAAAACTTTCAGGTGGCGTATCTCATTGTGTGTTTCGATTTTGGGGTAAATACAAATGCCAATAGCAATAGTACTATTCCCTTAGTTACCTCCTTAAATATGGTTACACCTTTCTGTTACACGTTGTATAATATAAGTTAGTATAAATTATAATAAGTTCATTAGTAAATAAGATGATAGATGGCGCTATGTTTTTAGATTTCCGTACCCGTAATACGTGGTGGTACGGAACGGAACCCTTTGTGCGCGAGTCCGAATCGCACATGACCAAATTTTATTTTTTTATTTTTATCACTCAATACGTAAATCACTTCAAAACAATAATCATCTTTACATTCTGTTACTGCGTAAAATGTATGGACATAATGATAGTTCATACATTTTACGTACTCAATAAATAATCTGCCCATTTCTGCTGAAGTAATCATACAAACAAGAAACTTGGTCCGTCTTCGTACAAAAACAAAACGTATAGGTCCATACTAAAACCGGGTAACATTTGTTTTATCGCTTTCTTCTACGAAACTTTGTTCATGAACGATCCAAATCACGTACATATAACAAACAAACGGAATAAGCGGTCGAAGATTACTTCGTTTTATTAGTTACGCATTTGCCAACCAAAGCAGTGATAACAATCAAAAGCAAACCCTATTCTCATCGTAATAAGAAATTTTATACGGTAAACATTATGTTTGTAATCCTCGAAAGCCCACGCCTACCTATTTGACAAAGCAAAGTTTTTTATCAGAAATTCTTTCTCGAAACCATCCCAAACTGCAATTCGAATAATATGTCGATTACCATACTCTCCCTTTATAGGTGCTTCGGGTATCTATTTTCAGTGGAATTCCCTGTAAATATTTGTCGAGATTGTCGAAAATATTATTCGATAGAATTGTAAATTTCAAGTATTATTTAGGTTTAACTTAACCTATAGTATTTATGAAACTTACACCAAAAAAAGGTTACTGGTTTTAATAACTTTTGTTTTATTTCTTTTTTCGTTTTTGTTTTTTTTTTTATTATTATCTTGCTTTTGATTAGCCGCTTCCACGCCTGATGGAAAAGATCGATGAGATTAGACCTGAGAAGCAGTCCTACTTCCTACTAATATTATAAATGCGAAATTTTGTGCGTGTGTGTGTGTGTATGTTTGTTACTCTTTCACGCTGAAACGGCTGAACGGATTTAGATGAAATTTAGAATGAATATAGCTTATACCCTTACCTAACACAAAGGCTACTTTTTATCCCGGAAAAATGCATGGTTCCTGTAGAATAGATCAATATTATTCAAAAATCAGGTGTCTAATTAGCGCGGTCAATAATCGTTGGTGGTGCAATAAGACAAAGCTTTGTTATTTCGTACATCAGGTGTCTAATTAGCGCGGTTCTTATTCGTATGTGGTGATTTAAGACAAGGCTATGTTATTTCAAACATATTAATAGTAAACCAAAATATAAATTCAAGATAGACGAAAAAACCGGCCAAGTGCGAGTCGGACTCGCGCACGAAGGGTTCCGTACTATATGTATATCACACTAATATTATAAATGCGTGTGTAAAGTTTGTGTGTGTGTGTGCGTGTGTGTGAGGGTGTATGTGTGTGTGGGTGTTTGTATGTTTGTTACTCTTTCACGCTGAAACGGCTGGACGGATTTGGATGAAATTTAGAATGGATATAGCTTATACCCTAACTTTACGTTAAACCGGATAAGACGCGGGCAGAGCCGCGGGAAAAAGCTAGTATTCTATATTAAATTGTTTAAGAATAAGCTTTTCATTTGTATGCTGATATACACTTTAGGATAATAACAACAATAAATAATTATATTTTCGAAATATAAGGTGACTTTAATTTTTGCAGCCAAATTCTTACAGTCAGTAAGTGCTCATTAACAAGGTTCAATGACCCTTTTTGTGAAATTCGTAAATCATTCTTTTTTCGTTCTTTACAAACGCAAGCCCAGCGCCGAGTCAATTACTATGGGACGTCAAGATTTTATTTTGCGAAATCAGCAAAAAGTATTATCGATCCGTGTTACTGATCACTTACTAAACCTCCAGTATGAGTTTGGCTGCATAAATTAAAGTCACCTTATATATTTCGGTCGAATAAATGACAAAATATAAAAATCACATAAAATATATACAACCTTATGACTAATTAACCTACTAATCTAAACAACTTTTTACATACATTATTAAATATTAAAAAAATAAAAACAATTTTGGTTGAAGAGCCACCTTGCGGTTCCCGCCCGTAACATCCTGCCATTTATTTGGATTATCAGGGATACGTACCGAAAATCACAAGATGGCGCCGCTTTTTATGGCACCCTGAATAACCGTTTTATAGCAATACTAGCCTTTGCCCGCCAGTCCGCCCGGGTGTATTCAATCTCGGTCCCGTTTTCGGCTTCGACGTTATTTTATGAACACCTCTTACAGCCTGTTTATTGACCAAAGCCACTACGATGATATAAAAACCGCTTTCAAATCCTTTGAGTGGTTATCGAGTTAAAACGGAACATACATACATACAGACAGACAGACGAAAATTCTAAATTTTTTAGTTTTATTAGTAGTTTGGCCAATACCATACCGATAGCCCATTTCAATCAAAATTTCACAAAAATATTCCATGTGCAGACACGACTCTTTACCTACTACTTTATTATTAGTACTATATCTAGGCACGATAAAGATGTGTGAGTTAAGGCATATATCGAACAAAATTATAGTCATAATAATTCACGACAAAACTAGATCAAACGATATTTAACTAAATCTCGAGCTTGACACAACGTAAAACTTTTTTCCAATACATTGAAAGAAATCACAATTAAAAGTTAAGGAGAGTAAAAGTCCCATTAGAAGTAATATTCTGCCATTATTACTTATACTTCACAACTTGGCCGATTTAGTCAAAAAATGGGTAAAGTTTTTTCATTCTTGAACATTTAGAAGTCTTGAAGAAACTCAACACTTAATCAATTAATCAGGTTAACAGGATAAAAAATAAGGTAAATATTTATATTATCAAGGTCCTAAAATTCGAAGTGAAATTACCTACATAAATAGAGTCAAAATAAAGTGATAACTGTATCGCTAATAGACGACTTTCAAAGATCGTGCTACTTTTTTTAGGGTTTCGTAGTCAACAAGGAACCTTAGTTTCGCTATGTCCGCTATCTGTCTGTCTGTCCGCTTAGCTCAGAGACTGCTATTTGGCATGAGTACATATTATTAAAGCCGACAAAGTGGTAAAGTCGTTTGCAATAGAATCCAACAATCATGTAAACAAATATGGCGGACTGACATTGACAGCGTATTGTTTATGCCCATAGTGATGTCATAGTGTTCTAATTTAATTTTAATTAAATTTATTTTTCTAATTATTTTAATTTTAAGTCATAGACTATGGCCCATAGTAGGATAGGTACTTAAATAAAACTGACTAAATAGATTAAATATATAAGCCATAGACTATAAAATAAATCGTAAAGCAAAACAAAAGTCCAAAATGAGAATGCAAAGTCGTAGAAATCGAAAACAGAAAACGGAAACAGAAAACACTAATGCACAGCGAACCCACAGAACAGTGAATGACTATGAATGACAATTCTAACAAAATGGCCACCTGTCAATTTTTAAAAACTAACCATTATTTTTATGGCTTTGGATACAATCCGTTTTGGTTAATTATATTAAGCTCTTGAAAAAAAATTTTTATTGTATTCAAATAATATTAAATTAAAATAATTTATTAAATTAAAAATAAAAGATAACTTCAGATTACGAACAACACTAACTTTTCAATGACTTATAGAGTTCGATGAGTAAAAAACTAAGATAACAGCTTGTCAAATACTTCGAAATTTTTACGTTGCAAATGTTTTAACAAATTTAACTTATAAATACAAGTTAAATCGTGTTGAAGATAATGTGAAAACAATGGTGCGTTCGTTGAAATCAGACTATGTTCATAATTGATCGTCAAATGTATGTGATTACGGAGTAATCGTGACAATTTGGTTTGTTTACATGATTGTTGGATTCTATTGCAAACGACTTTAAAATAAAACATTAATGTTTTTTGATGCCTCCCCCACACGTTAAGTTAAATAAACAGCTTTCCAAGGCACAGAGGGACCAAGATGTAAACCACTAATGATCACCAAACCAGATGCTGGCCATGCCAAGCGTTGCTTAGCCATGAATAGTAATTGATCAGTTGATTTATTTCTTGATACGATAGAACACTTGTCTTTTCTACGACTCGGTTTACGTAGCTTCTCCTTGGTATTCCTCTTCCCCTTTTTCCTTCGATTTTCCCTTCAAGTATCGTAAGTAGCAGCAAATCTTTTTGAAAATATATTTATAATACGGTTCAATACCACTAAATGAATAAACGGAACCATTAAACGATCACTTTGTTGTCCGTATTTCTGGCTCCGTTAGAGATATTAAGGTGGTAACAGAGAATCTTGGTGCAAAATGCACATCATAATATTGTTTTCCTTACTTTTGAGTAAAAAGTTTGCAATAAATGCGTTTTATAGGGATTCGCGCAAATTGCTTGTTAATAGTTAGGTGATCACATGAAAATTGTTCAATTTTATACGTTACATTACTGCTGCATTACATTACAACTGTAAACACGCTTTTAGTTTGTTAATATAATGCAAACAAAATGTAATACATTAAAGTACGTAATTTTTTTGTACACTTTATTATTAATAAACTATTTCCGCAAGTTGCTTTAAACACATTAATTGCATACTTTTTATTCAAAAGTAAGAAAAATTTTATTAAGATGTGCATTTTGTACCGAGGTAACAAGTTACCCCCTTAAGTTTAAACTAATACCTCCAACAGAAGTCTACGGCCCTATATTGCTGTTAAAAAATGGGACTCATAATTGCTCTTTATACAAATTGGCTCACCAAAAAAACTTCTAGGGTACTTCCAGTTGACTTGATAACTTGGAATTTAGTTCACAAATAAGTATTAATAGGACACGTCTATGAAAAAATTAAAAAAAATCCTATATTTAGTTATCCAAGAAGAAATTATAACGATTCAAAGATTCAAAATGTTTATTTGTAAAATAGATACTTAAAGTGTACGTTTTACATGTCAAATCTAATCTGTATGAAAATAATATTTTATGATGAAACAAATATGATACAGGAAATATATAAAAAAACTATATTCAAGTTGGGCTACTAAAGTTATAGACATGCATAAAATAAAAAGACTTATTGGAATAAGAATATTAATAAACAATAATGCAATAAATAAATAAGTTGATAAATGAACTGAATAGACCATAAATAAATATAATGCCTAACCAAATATATACTAAAATAAGTAAAAAATTAAAATATTGTATATACCTACATAATACAATGAATAAATTGGTTAATAGATCCATCCATCCATCCATCCATCAGCCAGTTTCATCCACTGCTGGACATAGGCCTTTCCAGGATTTCTCCTGGAAGAAATGCCCATACTCACACACGCTGGGCAGGTGGGTTGGTGAGTGCGGTGCCGAAATCCTTGCACCAGTGACGTTAATATATTTATAAACTATAAATAGATATAATGCCCAAATACGCCCATCTGATTAATCTTGCTAAGAAGAAGCCAAGTTAACTAGATCTTTTGGATACATTCAGTTTAAGAAATCTTCTAAGTGTCAAATTAGTTTGGTTGTTTATAACTGCTTCTGGAACACGTTTGTGTTCTAAGTGGTATGTCGTACTCGCTCTTAACCTGTTTTTTTTTGTCCCAACATAATTCATTTTCATTATTGAGTTTTTACGCGCTTTTTGTTTGCACAAAATTCAATATGGAGAGTAAAGAAAAAAAAAGTAACTTGGCAGGAATATTACCATTTCGTACGCCAGTAATTCAAATCAGTACAAAATAATGATGTTAGTCTAGTATATAAAAAGCCCGAGCTAACTTTTTCTGTAAAACACACAACATTTTTGTAGCCCTTACACTTATTTGAATAAAAACCTTCCAAGGGAAATTTGGTTAATAATTTTCTCAGGCCTATAGAAACAAGATTCTCATTTTTATTATAAGCCATTTTATTTGAGAAAACGTGACTATGAATTTTTTCCGGCAAATGTGCTATAATTATCACGAACTTTCTATAAATTGTATTAAGGAATAATCTTTATACAGGCTGTAAAAATCCCAGTAATTTAAAAAAATATGTTATTTATGATACTGAACAAGTAATCACGAATAAAATTGTATATAATATCGCCATATGATGGTGTAAGCCACTTTTTTGTGAAAAACCGAATTATGGAGTAAAGGCCCACTTGAACCACTACACAATCATACGAAATCATTTAGCTTTTTTGCGAAAAAGCAGATACTTCACAAGAAAGCTAGATTAAAACAAGAAAGTTTTTTAACAAAAAGCCAAAAATAGGTGCGAGGAAAAGTTTACATGATAAACAAATTTGAGGAGCTGAAGGAAGCGAAGTGAAGCAAGGTGATCCTCTAAGGTTCAACAGATGGTAATTTTATATGGTCACATGGTGTGAAAGAGTAACAAAAGTCAATCCTTACATCCAAACTTTCGCATCTATAATATTAGTGGGATATGATAGTATAGCATTTGTGTGTAATTTATTAATTTGAGTTAATTTATTCGTTTAAAATTTTATTAGTTTAACGTGTAATAAGAGTAATTATGATTCATTTCATTAAATATCATTTGCTCAAAAATACATTGTAATATTACCATTCCATACTGTAAAGACCTACCAGAAAATACTTTATCCTGGCGAGCTATTAAAAGTGTCCAGGAAATCTGCTTAACCAGGAAATTCGTACGAAAATCCATTACATACCATATGTTTATAGAGTATATTTCATATGTTTTCTTTTTAAATCTATCCGTGTCTATGTTTATAAGAGACTAAGGAGGTTTTTCTCGTTGTTTTTTTTTCTTAGTTCTTAGCGTTCCTCTAGATGGCTTTGTCATGAAAAAGGCTAGAAGGCTGCATGGCGGTAAATACCTTTGTCCAGCTGGCAATAATAAAAAAAATTTGCGTAAAAGCGGGAATTTATTGCTATAAATTTTAGTTGAAAGTATTTTGTGCAAATAAATTTCAAAATAAGTTCAGAAGCGGGCTCTGATATTTTTTTTTTTTTTTTTTTTTATTTATTTAACCAAATTACAGTAAGAAATAGTCTTAAATGATTAAGCCGTCTCTCTGAAACCCGTACGGGTTTATGCGAGTGACACGCTACCAGCTCGCTACGAAGTAGGTAATACAATTGATTAGTTATATGCTAACACCCACGGTAGTATTCTTTCACTAGAGATAAGGTTTTTCTTCTGGATAGTCCAGACAATAATTCTGCGCACAACTCGGCCGGCAAGCCGTTTAGAATCTCCGGTAGAAGGTATTCCCACTTCCTCATGCCGTAGACGTTAGTATATCTTGGCAGCCGATATACAGGGAGGTAGGGTAAGCTACGCAGTCGATTTTGTCTGCTATATTTAGTCAGTAAACTAATTTTATCTAGTTTATCTAGTAAGAGAGATAAGTTTACTTTGTTATAAACTGACATTACCTTACAATGATTGAACAAACCAGCTTCATCCTCTTTGTATTTTTGTTTAATACTTTTCGACACCATGTTCTTAAGGATAGTTAATTGTAGTTTGTATGTACTATGCAAGTATGTCTTATATGTGCGCCCATAGCTACTCAGCCCGTAGCTTATGATAGAATCAGCTAGTGATAGGTATAAAGTTCGTAGAATAGTAAACGGCAGTTTGTATTTAAGGATAGCTAATTTGGCGTTAATCGATCTCAATTTGTTACACAGTTTTTCGATATGAGGTCTCCAATGTAGGTGTTTGTCAATTATCAATCCTAAGTAGGTATGTTGATCTACTATCTGTAAGCATTCGCACGAACAGGCGGTGGTTGTGGGCTGGCGATGCATGCACTGGTGATCGTGTGCAATAATAGTAGGTTTCTGAGTTGTTTTCATGTACGGTGAGTATATATGAATTATTTTGGTTTTGTTAGCATTAATGACCAAGCCTGCATCGTGCGCCCACTTACATAGGTTGTCGAAATTTACCTGCATTAATTCCTGTGCTTTCGATAAATCGTTACTATGGGTTACTAAACATGTATCATCGGCAAACTGGTATACAGAGCCCTCCGAAAAAATATTACACATGTCGTTTACGTACAAAAGATACTCTGTCGGTCCAATAATTGAACCTTGAGCCGTACCTTTCGAGGTAGGTATCTCATCACTGAAGCAGTCGCCCAAACGGACTGTAATACGTCTGTTGTGGTGGTAATTTTGAAACCATTTTAACAGAGGACCCTGTACACCATTTTGCTCCAGTTTTGAGAATAAGGTATCATACTGGAGCACGTCAAACGCTTTGCTAAAGTCGATGAGGGTAACGAGCACCTGTTCGCGGGCGTCGAGGTACCCGTTGACCTCATCTGTAAAGCTTGATAAAAGCTGGGATGTGTTACGGCCCTTTTGGAATCCATATTGTTTACTGTTAATTATACTATTTTTAGATAAGAACTTATTTATTTCGTTACAAAAAAATCGTTCAATAATTTTATCAATGCTAGGTAATATGGTAATAGGTCTACAGTCGCTAATATCCTTATATGATCCTTTTTTATGTATGGGTCTGATAATGCCAGTTTTTAACATATCATATAGATTGTACTCCACTAATGCTTTGCTGAAGAAATAAATAACAATAAACATGACTAATCGCCCAAATGAGTAACTTTTAATATTTCCAATCCAATAATATTTTATTTGATATAACTCATCATCATCATGAAATCTTCATCATTATCATAAAAAACCTGAAAATGTCTCTTTTTATTTTTGAGAAAAGCACTACTATACTTGCTTCGACCATGAATTAGCAAACCTGGCCTCGTATATAAGACTCTTTGCCCTACGGGCTCGGACTTTTAACTTACTCGTCCAGGATTGCTTATATCCTGGTTATAGCAGTAATGTACAATTGAGGAGATTTGTACACTTTTGTAAAACTATGTGAAATCGAGGAAGCCACTTAAGCAAACCCTACGATATGGCTGTAGTATGCATGTCGTCGCCAAGTCGTAGAAGTCAGCATATTAAGTTTTGTCTCGGCAGATCGTGAAGTATGAAATCAAAATCATTTTAAAAGAGGAGCGTGTTAGGTTTACATGTAAATAAATTTGGGGACCCGAGCGAAAGAGAGCGGTACAAGGTGACCCCCTAATTTTGATATAAATACGATCTGTTTAGGCAGATTATGATATTCCGAATTCTAAGATATGATTACGACATTTATATTAAGTGAACGCCTGGGGCCAAACGTTAATAATTAAATTTGTGTTTATTTTTCAAATACAACAAATTAAATTTCATAAAAAGAAACTCTACCTACTCCCCAGATAATTGTATGTAGCGTGGAGTGTAGAGATACAATGTAATTATTTATGGTTCGTTTTATAAGAAAAATAAAACATTTTCTTTTTTAAATAATATGTAAGATATTTTGACTTAGCAGTCAGTTTTTTTTTTCTCTTAAGACAGAAAACGTGCATTGTACGAGTAAACTAGTGTATAAAATTTCATCAGTAAAAGTCTTTACTGCCAGCAGAAAGTTGCCTTAGACATATAACAGTAAATTGAAATTGCATAAATTAAATGCAGAAAATATTAACTTCGAACAGAAACGTTACAACTGTCTATAAAGCAGCATTGCATTTTTTTTTTAAGAAACTGGTCAATTGTGAGTGAGACTCGCGTCCTGAGGGTTCCATACCATTTAGATAAGTTAATAGACTTAAAAATTACAAACTTTTCAGTACCTACAAAATGTATGAAACGAAACTGCAAATTTATATTGGTCAAGTATTCGGGTACGTAAACCTAAACCTATGTTAAAAATCGGTGTTTTTTGTTAAAAGAGTATATGGCACTTAATTTACACAAAATTTCAAAATTCCTAACTAATTCCGTCTGCAAAATAAAGACCCGTGATATACTCGGACACACGGACAGCAGAGCAACATTAATAGGGCTCCGTGTTGCCCTTCGTCTTAGAAAACCTAAAAATAACGAAACTTTACTCATGTAAAGCCTGGCCAGGAACAGTCCTGCTCTTTGAGCGCCACAGTTACGTTGATTGCATGCAAAACTCGTATTGACACACACGCATACACAAAAAGAAACAACTCCATTCTGGCAAACAATTGAAATAATGACTTTTTTAAGTTAGTATTGCTAGCAGAACAAAATTTGTTGTGCTAGTTTTCCATAGCATAGCGAGGTATTTTTATTTTTCAGGTCTGGCTTTAATTACCCTTATTCTAGCAAAAATCTTAAATTTAAAACTGTCATCATAACCCAAAATCCAAAATGATTCAACTTTATCACTTCTTTAGTAATTAAGTATATCTTTTTGATAAAGAATAATTGTTGGTTTTTGAGGGTTAAAAGATTTGCAACACGGAAATCGGTCCAACTATTTAATTACAGTTCAGATATTTATTCTGTGTCATGGTTTACGCATACAAAAAAGCTAATTTAAGTGGTATTGAAAGAAAAAGATATGAGATTTATTAAGCAAATAATTATTTAACTAGAAGAAGCTTAACATTCACAAAATAATTTATTAAAAAGGAGTTTTAATTTAGAGACGTTTTTGACATCATCATATTTATTAGTATGTACGGATAGCTGTTATCGGCCAATCCGTCTTGTCCATAATTGTACAAGAGTTTGGTGTCCTCGCAGCACATAGCCACAATAACTTAGAGTTCAAACCAGCATACACTCTATCTCCAGATACAGACAAAGCATTAATTGATGAACCAGCCCGGTTAAAGTCTTCACAGGAATTAGATACGTTTAGAGGACATTTCCACATAATTCCATTATTCAGGCCCGCAAAGATATACTCGTTTTTATAAAAATCCATTGTATTTATTGGCGAAGATGCCTTGTTAACAGTTACACAGGGGTCCGATACAGAGAAGGAGCATTTTAACATTGCACCCGTACTCAGTCCAGCATAGATGTTATAATTGTCGACAACTAAAGATTTAACAGCTCCGTCAGCAACATATATAGTGTCACAAGAATCTTTTTCATCTTTTATGCAACGCCATATGATTCCGTTTTCCAAACCAGCATAGAGGTATCCATTTTTGTGATAGATGGCATTGATAGGAGTATCTGCATAGTTTTGATACCCACAGGAGTCTCTTTGATCACTATTGCAGCTGTATATCGCACCACTGCTCATCCCCAAGTAGATCTTTTTACCTTCGACAGCAACATCATATATCGAAGCGTCATCTTCATCATTTAGCTTTCTACAGGAAAATTCATCCATTTCGCAATTCAACAATCTGCCGTTTTGTAAACCAACAATAGCTTTATTCAAATCAGAAGCTACCATGTTGTTGGCCAGCATAATGCTAGCAATCACTAATGTAGTTTGCTGTATTAACTCCATTTCTTGATCCAATAACAGATTGGTCGTCCAGAGTAGAAGTCTATCTGTGTAAAATAAAAAGATATTGTCATACTTATATCATCGTAATAACATAAAATAAACATTTATTAAAAATATTTACCAACTTTAAAATATAGCAGTAGATGTTCACTGAAAAGATTGTAATTATTATATTACTGACCGATGTTACAGAAATAACACAAATATTCCGACTTCTTTCTTCCTGAAACAAATATTCTGGCGCTCTCATTTTCGTTTTTGTGTTGCTATATCGTAGGGAATACGACAACCTCTAGATTAGGGAAGAAAGAAGTCGGTAAAAGTGTTATTTCGGTAAGTATATAATTACTTCAAACTTTTTAATGAATGAATTATGTTATATTTTAAGTTGATTACTAATATTTGTTAAAAAATTATTTCACTTCGCTATATTTAGTGTAAGCGGGTTAAATTTTGAAGTATGGATAGTTCTTGTGGACGCGCTCAACGCGATATGAATCGAAGGTCAAGTGCAAATACAGTTGAATTGAGAACCTCCACCTTTTTTGAAGTCGGTTAAAAATGTATAAAACTTTACTTACCATTAATTCAATAACAATTTTTAACAAACATTACATGTACTAAATTTGTTAGAAACACGATAAAAAAAATTGTAAAAAAAATGAAAAATTCAAGAATAGTAAATTTAAAGTTTAAGTTACTCATAAACCTTTTTATGAATCAAATGAACTAACTGAAAAACTGATCCGTGAAACCTATTTTTTTTACGTAATGAACTAGTACTGTAATTTTTAAGTCAAAAGTAAACTCAATTATAAAAATCATATTACTTAATATACTGTTTCAATCCTCGTGGCATTATCTACATACTTTATAAAATATTTACTTATAAGTTTCTATGTATTGTCTGTATGTTTTGTGCAACAACTTACTGTTTGATATTTCTTTAAACTGTTTAGGTAATAACAACACACAACCAGCAAATGTGCAAATCAAGAATGAGTTAATAATATGGGTTTCCATCGTATTTATGGAGTTTATAAAACAATTTCATGCAACTTTAATACAAATTAGACGCCTATTATTGCAAAGGAACGCTAAGAAAACAACTGATTCATATATCACAAACAATAGTGACGTGATTCTAGCTGTAACAAACAAGTGAACAACACTAATAATTCAAATTTACATTCTTGTCTATACTCTCTCCTTTGAAAATGAAATACTACAAATACCAATGTACGTAACATTTGTCAACCAAACTAAGAGTATACACGTTTTTCTTTTGTTTCCTTGCATATGTATAGGTTTAATCGTGATCTTCCATTTAAATGCATTATTATGTACAAGGAACAATGTCACAAACGAGTGTCCAAACGAAACGTAATATTGTATTATTCATATTTTTATATTACAAGAAATAAGTGCTTCAATCAATAAAGTATCAGAAACGAATATTTCCCTAATTATTTTGGTGCACCGCAGATTAAAGCAACAGACTGAATCTGCAGACATTAGAAATTAAAATAAATCCAAAATAAATACCTACTTTCGCATATGACTATGAAATTTCATACGAACTGATTCGGAACGGTTAATGTACAAAAATATAAAAATACAAGCTTTTGCCGTGGCTTCGCCCGCCTTTTTTTTGTTTTCTTTTAGTTCTATCGCATCTGTTATTATTTTTCCATTAATTTTATAGTATGTTTGACCTTACTTTCCGAGCCAAGTATCTGAAGGAAGTTATTTTTTTGATAACTGATTTCGTCCCCCAGTAAACTACTTTCCGAATAAAGTTTTCTCTTGTTCTCTGAATAGATCCTCCGTTAAAGTTTTGATTTGGCGTGGCCAGACATAAAACTTTAAAAAATATATGTTTAAGTAACATGTATAATATGCTCTAGGCCACTCGGTTAAAATTTGGAATGGAAATAGTACATTTTATTGTGGCTTAAGACAACGTCATCTAAAAATAATTTTGTTACTCCATGCTTCTCGTGGATGTCGTAAACTAATGGATGACTAATGGATTTTAACAAGTTATGTCAACAATCTGTATCCGTAGTATTGAGGGTTATAGGGTCATCTGATTTTGGCTCGTAGGCACCTATTTAATGGTGAAAAGCCTCAGCTGTGACGAAACCATGCTGCCAAACGATTCACCGTGTTCCCGTATGACGTCAGGAGTAGCCATTCCACGGGTTTGGTTACAGGCAGTTCCGTAAGTATCAGTCAGTCGTCTGATACAAACTTACGTAGATTTTTGTGAAAGTTCCTGGAAAGACTGCTATCACTCTCCCAGTTTTTGGACGAGCGCTGGTTATTCTAGGTCTTATCGATGCTTTTGGGCTAAACATACGGCCATAGTATGAAAATAAAATGTTTTTTGATAACTATTTTTTTTTCTAAAATTTATTCAACTGGAAAGCTTACGACTGATACATTTTATTTTCTGCCAAACTGCATAACAGTTTGTTAGCAGATGAGCTCTTAGGTATATAGTAACAAGTACTTACAATTTATACCTACTTGTGTTTTTTGGTTTAGTGGGCACATATACCGGAACACAAGAAAATAGTTTGGAAGGATATGCAAGTAGCGGATTCTGAGAATGAACACTCACGAAACCGCAAGCATGCCGCGAACGCGTTTATGCAGCGTTGACAAGCGGCCGTATTTTAATTACCACACTAATTAAACACTCGACTTCTTACATTAAAATGGTTACAGCTGAGATTCCTTAAGTCACAGTGCCACAAAATATAGCCCATATGTTAATTTAGGACCTACTCTATAAGATAGTGAAAGTTTAATTTCGACACATCAAGCAGTTTTTGAGATCTTAGGTAATAAACGAACCAACGAACAAACTTTCAATATTAGTAGGACAGGATAATTTGCAAGTTACTTTTAAGGAGCTGGAGCTTTTTTTAGTCAACGCGTACGCTTAGCTACACAACGAGCGCAACGCAGAAAGCGTCTTGGGCACCCTGCTATGCGGCAGCAACAACTTCCACAAGAACTTTAATTTACTTTAAATTTAGATCGGTTTAATTTTAATTGTGTAATATATTAGCTATGGTTTCTTAATAATATTTTAAGGTAATTAATTAATTCATTCATTCAGAATACAATGCCTAACAACAAAGTTTAAACACTAACTAATCCGTAATTCGTTTCAAAGTATAGAATTAAAAGAAGTAAATGTTGAGAGGACAAATTTAATTATTACCAGGGAGCAGAACACTAACATTTCCATGTTACTCACTTTGCCGTTATGTTCAATTTATCAATTTTTTCAATTTGTCTTGAAAAAAAAAACTATTATTAATGAATTTATATAATAAATGTTTAAATAACAAAATAGAAAAGTCTATATTTCAAAGGATTTGTTGAGAACCAAGTTCAAGGCATACAATAAGTAATCACAAACACTTAGAAAGTATTTAATAATATATTAGAATTGGGCTAAAGAAAAAGTTAATGAATGGGCTAATATTATAGTCCTAAGACCAGAACAACATATTTTTTTAATTTTAGCGGTCTGTGTGTACGTTTAATTTTAATTCCAAAACTAATTGACAGATTTTGATGCGGTCTTATTTATGTAAGCCTTAGAGTCTGAAAATAAAATAGGTGCTAATAAAATAGTACCTAATTCAAAAACGGAAGGTATAAGTTTCTTATTCTTTCTTAAAGGATTCTTTGGAAATACGTAATTTTCTTCGATATACAGAGTGTGAATAGTCTAACCTCCAAGCCGCAAACTGGTGACGATACTTATAAAGAGCAACTTGGATTATATTGGCACTTGGAAAACCGTTTATAAGAGCTTTATGTCCCCCGAAGTTTCCTTAAAGTTCTCAATTTAAATAAATGTGTAGGTGGATAAATTTATGTTTCTCTCGTTGAAAGTATACTCACACATAAGTTTATTCAAAGAGCTATGATTCCACTTTGTTATTTTATTCATATTTCTTATTCAAGTCACGTAGATTATGAAAAAATTTCAATAAGATTTCTTAAACAAATTAACGCTTAGACATTGAAGCTACTCGAAATTAAGTCTTCAATATATCTCGTTTACTGACGCAACTACCTAACTTTGGTGCGAGTTTGATGGATAATATAATCTAAAAGTGGAATGCAATTTTCTCTAACCCAACATTCGTATGCGAGCCACGAGATTTCTATGGAAATTTATTTCACCGACCTCGGTGTAAAACATTTACAACCCAGAAATTGTATTTGGTGAGGAATCTCACAAATCCTGCTCCGGCACTACGGAAACACGCACGAAACTCGAACTCGACAATTTCACAAACACATGTTGTTTTACTCCCGTTCTACAACTTGTTTTATACGAAATTACTCAAAAACAAAATTCTAATCCCCATACAAATTTCAAATACTTACTGGTACATTTCAATAGGTGGTAGAGCTGATGCCGGGCTCGACTGTGGAGGTACCACCATCTTACACGTAAATCCTCCCGAAGTTATTCGGGGGAGAGTAAGAGAACAGCTCTCAGGTAAAACCAGGCGGCGGCCCACCATTGCCTGGGACCGATGTAAGGCGGTATATCCATCCCAAATTACCGGGCCCCTTATATAAAACAGACTGGTGACGGGCAGCGGCGTCACTGGTGCAAGGGTTTCAGCACCGCGCTCACCAACCCGCCTGCCCAGGGAGTGTGAGTATGGGCATTTCTTACAGGAGGACCACCAATAGTGGCGAAATCATGAATAAGCCTTATGTCCAACAGTGGCAGAAACAAGCTGATAGATGGATGGATGGACATTTGAATGGAAAGGTAAAATTGAAGAATTTGTTTTCAAGTAATTTGAAAGGTCCCAGAACATAAGTTATTTTGATTAAATCAGTAGAATATACTTATGTTTTGTTGTACGTCACTGCTTTTGCGTTAAGTATTAAAGGAGGTGATAGAGGGTGGTACTTACTTAAGAAGGAAATAAGTTTCACGACAGTAAAATTAATCAACTTTAGTTAGGATTTACATTTAAAACGTTTGATACGTACTAGAAAAATGAATAGCAAAACTTTGCTAATACAATTTCATAATAGTCATCATACTCTATCAACATGTTTGCCGACTGGTATACATACATAATTATATAAATGCCTAAATACTAGCATTGTTGACTATCCACTCTTTAAAGGGTCTTCTTAATGCTTTCTTTTGGGCAATTTCGGGGCATAATTTTAGTTCTGGGGAATAGTCGCAGGAACACAAATCTTGGGGAAATTTTTGGCGAAAAAAATCTTGATACTGGTTCAATTTCCATGCTATAAACAGGTCTTATTATTAACTAGCTTATGCCCGCGGTTTCGCTTGCGCGGACGCGTCTTTCAATATTTGCGTAGTATTGTCAGTTTTTGGCTTGGCGGTTATTTTATCAACACCTTTTATAGCCATATATTGACCACTAAGATGATACAGAAAACCGCATCCAAATCCGTCCAGTGGTTTTTGAATTTTAAAAATTGTAGTTTATACCTCAATGCAATACTTATGCAGTACCTAATTTAAGGTGGTAGAGCTGATGCCGGGCTCGACTGTGGAGGTACCACCATCTTACTCGCAAATCCTCCTGAAGTTATTCAGGAGAGAGTAAGAGAACAGCTCTCAGGCAAAACCAGGCGGCCCACCATTGCCTGGGACCGATGGATGGCGGTTTATCCATCCCCAATTGCCAAGCCTTATAAAAAACAGACTAGTGACGGGCAGCGGCGTCACTGGTGGAAGGGTTTCGGCACCGCGCTCACCAACCCACCTGCCCAGCGTGTGTGAGTATGGGCATTTCTTCCAGGAGGACCGCCAAGAGTGGCGAAATCCTGGAAAGGCCTATGTCCAGCAGTGGACGAAACAGGCTGATGGATGGATGGATGGACCTAATTTCATTCAAATTTTCACAAAAATATTTTGTGTGCAGACACTATGTTACTACTTCATTATTTGTATAGATTAACGTTATCTATATTATTGCTGTACTGAAAAGAAAAGTAAACCTGGATGTGAGTAACTGTGAATCAGGGTAAAAGTATTATTACTAAACAAGGTCTGTTCGTGATACCCAAGTAGGACCCCAGGTATAGATATGGCAATGATCCGAGACTTCTCCTTGACTTTTCCGCTAAAGGTGCTGTATAAAACTGTATAAGAAATGCGTAAAATCCCAAATCTCTGCTGACATTGTTGGTTTCTGTAATTCGAATTCCTTGATAGTACTTGTGCAAAACAAACACTTTTTTGTGTGATATCGGTTAGTTTTATATGTTTTTTACTAGAATAAAATACAATTTTTTTGTTATGTAATGGATCTAGTACTTGACTACGAAACCGGATTTCGCGGGTTCGAATCCCGTAGGAGCACATTTAATCGTATAAACTGTAGGTCCAAATTGTGTCCGAATTACGCTGTAGAGATTACCACCTATCACACTGGGGCGTAATAATCGTAGATAAAACGTAGGAGTACGACCGTTGACTATGACTTGCATTTCACAGTCCACACTTGGAAATACCTCTGACACCCCTCGGGAATTCATGTCGTGATCATATATTTTGTTTTAAGGTGCTTAATTTAGCGGATATCAGCTGCTGAATAGCCTGTTCCTTAATCTTATCCCGCAGACAGTAGGGCAATTAATCTGAAACTTGCCATTAACAAAGATACCACAATACCCTTAATGGTATTGGTTATTAATGCAATTAAAATTGGTAAACAATTTGTGGAGTGCTATAAAATCAACGAGATTTGAATTTAAATGCGTGAATTATTATTCAAATGCTACGCGCTATGCCGTAGCAAGCATTTAAGTTTGTTGTAGACCAGCTTACACCCTTTACCACGGGGAAGCTAGGGCTACGATCCTATTGTTCTTCCGCTTCGTAGACCGCTAAGCCGTAGTCTGAACGTAAACAAGCGTCGGGGGCTAGGGGTAATCAATAGATCCAAGGGGGTGTTTTTCTATGAATAAGATTGTCTTTGGAGACTATTAAATGATTATGCATGCGCATATGGTTGGTGAACTTAAATATCAGCGTTTGGCGCGCCAATTATGTAGCTTATAGAGTGAGCCCTGTTTGAAAAGTGCAAAACATCGCAAAGATGTACTTGATTTTCTAAAAATTATAATTTGCTATTTTTGGAAATATCATTTCGAACAGCTGAGACTAAATTTCAGACAATTTACAGGAAGCACTCATAAGAAAAGACGTTTTAGTAGGTAGTTTTGACCAAAAAATATGTATGCGACAATTTAATGGTATTCCGCTGGTATAAGATACCATGTTATTTGGAAGAAATGTATCCTCATGATTGATCCTTTCAATCAGTATAATATGTAATCAGTCTATTCTGATTATGTACTCATTTTATATGTGTTAATGCATATACAGTTCCACTGACATGTATTTTCGTTTCACATTTTGCTCCGGCATAGTTTTCCCGCTTTGAAGATCCGCTAAGCCGTAGTGAGGACACAAATACGCGTCAGGGACAACGTTCAAGTATAAACGCGTTATCATTTCTCATTTAGCTGTGTTTGAGTAACCGTAAGGTTTTTAAGGTTTTGTCAATAAACAGAAATATTTATATAGAAAATTACCAATATTTAATTGAATACAATACAGAAATGAATTTAATATTCAATACAATATAATAAATATTTAATTTTAATATTTTGTTCGCAACTCAGAAGCTTATTTCCAAAAACAGCCACAAATATTATAATTGGAGATGGAGATATGACTTGTTATATTTGTCTTAAAATGCTTATTTTATAATCGTTATCTCGTAAAATCACGTTCCCATTAGGGAAGATATAAATTGATAAACAATATCAAGTGTGTAAAGGTACGTGACGCTACACTTAAATTAATAACTAGTGTTTGCCCGTGGCTCCGCTTACATGAAAGCGTAGAAGTGTCTTTCAATCTTTGAAATCAATCGTTTTTAGCTTGGCGGTTATTTTATCAACAACTTAATATCGACCATGGTCACTACAGTGATAATAATGAAAACCGCATCCAAATCTGCTGATTGGTTATCAAGTTAAAACGGAACATAGATACATGCCGATAAACAGACAAAAATTCTAAAATACTATACCCGATATCCTAATAAAACGTAACCCTTGGTATATCTTGAATCTTGCTTGAAATAAACAGTGAAAATAAAAAAATGAAATTGTGCGCCATAGTCTTTATGATTGTAGACCAATAAAGCAGTGGTAACAATGTTTCAGTCCACCTACTTAAGTAGTAAATAATTATTAAATTCAATAAATTTGACTTCACAAGAAGTCATGATGTCAACAAACGGCTCATTCAATAAATACTATGATCACGACATACTATGATGAGACGCAGCATCGTCATGTAAGCGTCTTCACTCGCCTGAATCTGCTAAAATTGATCGGCTATCTCGATCATAGTAACTAGTTATTGGCTGAGTGCAAATTATCTTAAAATTAGGACACAAATCCTCCTAAGTAAATGTACTAACATCGAGTTGGTATTTCAACGGCTTCCGAATCTCATGAGAACGCTCGTTATCGCCGTTACTCTAACGACACGTAATCACCCGTTACTGAAGCCTTCATTAATGACTACAATTGTTTAGATCTGTGTAGAGGATTATTGTTGTATTAAGGACTTAGTTTCCTAAATCAAACGTAATATTAGAATATTCCACCCATTCATCTACCAGCCTGTTCCGTTACCTGTTCCCTACGTTATTAGTAGATGCTTAAGATTACTGACACTTGCGGGAATTTACTATACATTATGTTTAATGAAAACTCTTGTACTTATTCACATGGAAGTCCGAAAAAATACAAAAGTAAGGCATTTCCATTGGTTTGACACGTGAGGTTTCTTTGCAAGGCTTGGTTCTTACTGGACACACTAGCGATTGATGCCAGAATAAAAGATTCGTTCTTTTTTTATTTGCAAAATGAGCATGAGCAATTACCGCTCTAGGTAGGTAATTTTTTAAAAAAGCTTTGTATGCAGTTTTTATTTTCTCTAAAATCGATGGCAAGAGTTCTTTGAGCAAATTTCATTATCTCTTACATTTTCGATTTTCCCCATCTCAATGCACTATCCTATATATTCATTCATTCACAATTTAAGAGCTGTGCTCTTGTCAGTGAAGTCTTCTCCATTCACTTCTGCACTCCGCCTTCTCTTTAACTTCTTGATAGGTACGTAGTATATAAGGTGACTTTAATTTATGCAGCCAAATACTTACTGATGACTCTTTAAGTGCTCAGTAACAAGGTGCGATGACCCTTTTTGTGAAATTCGAACATGATTATTTTCGTGTTCCTTACAAACGCAAGCCCAGCCCCGAGTCAAATGCTAAAAGTGTTATGCTTAAAAGTGTTATCGATCCGTGTTACTAATCAGTTACCAAGCCTCCAGTATGATTTTGGCTGCATAAATAAAAGTCACCTTATATATATATATATATATATCGTCAGCATATCGGAGAATTCGGCATATTGGTCAGATCGTACTTCCGTCCGCACCGCTTCGCTCCTCAAATTTATTTACATGTAAACCTAACACGCTCCTCCTCGCTCCGTTCGTCGTCGCACTATTTTTATCTTTTGGTGAAAGATTTTCGATTTCATACTTCACGATCTGCCGAGGCAAATCATTATACGAGTATAAATCTACAATTAGCCGATGACATATACGTATATATACCTACTTATTATATGTGCGGTTACCTGCAACTGCAACTCAACTTACCCAATGACAGATCTAATTTGGATACCATGAAATGAAATGAAAATATTACAACATTATATTGATTATTACCGCTAGGATTAAAATGGTAAAAGAGATATACCATAAAATATATGGCGATAGCAATTCTTTTTAATTGTTTTTATGTCATATAGACATATTCTAAGCATATATTGAAATCAATTATATAATGTTTTCTTAACAACTTAGTCGAGCTTATAAAAACCTTAATAGCCGAATTAGAAAGAGAAAACTCAACCCAACACTTTCCTTAAAATGCAAAATCTATATATATATTGGTTGGGGAAAAAGTTTCTTCGCATTTTATATGAAAATTCAAAACATTTTTTAATAAAGTTTATTTACATTTAACCAAACTATGTAGGTGCCATTTTGTTCGATAACTTTCTGCCATCTTGTAGGTAGGGACATGATCCCATTGCTATAGAAATTCTGGTGCTTCTGATCAAAAAACCGCGACAATTGGTTTTGGCAGTCCTCTCGTGATGTTAACCTGACACTGCCTAAAGAGTTCTGAAGAGACCGAAACAAGTGAAAATCTGAAGGTGCAAGGTCAGGACTATACGGCGGATGCATTAGTACGTCCCAGCCAAACTCTAAAATTTTTGCTGAGTGGCTAAAGATGTGTGAGGTCTAGCGTTATCATGATGAAAAACCACACCCATTCTATTGACTAATTCCAGCCGCTTTCTCTCAACTTCTTGCAGTTGTTTGCAGTAGAGTTCAGAATCGATGGTCCTGCCTGGCGGTAACAGCTCATAATGAATAATGCCCTTCCAATCCCACCAAACACACAGCATTACCTTGTTGCGAGATAACCCGGGCTTCACCAGGGTCTGTGAAGCCTGGCCAGCCTTTGACCACGACATTTTTCGCACGTTCTTGTCGATCATGCTCCTATTTTTCAAAAATGGCATCCATTTTATCCGAAACAGGGCGCCCAGAGCGAGGTGCATCTTTGACATCAAAATTTCCGGATTGAAAACGCTTAAACAAAATTTATGCTACTCTCACAGACACTGCACTAGGTCCATAAACATCACGAATTTTTTTCGCGGCTTGCGTTGCATTTTTACCTTTTTTGTAGTAAAATTTTAAAATGTATCGAATTTCTTCATTAGATTCACTCATCTTAACAGTAAGAAAAACAAATGAAAATCACACATTTTCCCTAATATGAATTTATCTTTTTTTAAATTTAAACTTTTTTATAATACCAAAACCAGCCAGATACAAATGGTATAGCCAAAGAGATTTTATTATAAGTTCATATATACTATTTGCGAAAAGAGTTTTTCCCCAACCTATTATGTACTAATAATAAAGTAGTAAAAAGTCATGTCTGTACAATGAATAATTTTGCAAATTTTTATCAAAATTAAAATATTTATTTTGTAAAGTAGATACATAAAGTATACTTTCTGCAAGTCAAAGTTAATCTTTACAATATATATCTTTAGAATATAAAATAATATATATACTCATAAGGGAAATACATATAAAAAATATTTAGGTTGGGCTACTAAAATGTAATTATACACCTGCATAAAATAGAGAAATCTAGGAATAAAAATATGATGATGCAATGAATAAATAAGTTGATAAATGAAATTGGTTATTAGTATCTTGTCTATCTGTCTGTTCCGTTTTGATTCGAAAACCGCTCAACAGATTTGGATGCGGTTTAATTTATCATCATCATAGTGACCCTGGTCAACTTAAAGGCTGATAAAATAACTCTCAAACCGAAAACTGTCAAAGACACTTCCATGTAAGCAAAACCGACTGCAAAAGCTAGTCTATAACAAGAGTAATTAGCGTGAGGACCTCGTACATAAAGAGAAGCTTTACTTAGAGATTCTAATTTCAAACGATTTATCTTTAACTACCCCCAGTTAATAATTTAACATTTCATATTTTACGATGTTTAATGGCAATCTATTTCCAAGCCAATTAGGTACTACCGTTTTAATTTAACAATTTCTTAAAAATTATGCTAAAGCGTTAGGCAAATTTCGATATTTTTTTCGTGTCGATATTGTTTAACCCACTTTATTAACATTATCGCTAAAACAATAGATTACAGTCCAGATCGTGGCTGGGATCTATCTCACAGATTATCTGCTGATTCACTATCCAATGGCTTCTACGTTTATACCATGTCAACGTTAGTTTGAATTTTTGTTTTTGTTATTGTCTATGGTCTTTCGCAAAATGTGAATCGGTTACTTACAAATGACAGATACTATGCAGCCTCTCCCGGTACGACTTACCATGACGTCATACCGGGACAAAACATGTCTCTTGGCAGCACGGTGACGTCATGAGGTTGAACGAAAATTGGTGATAGTGCTCGTCCATATGAACAACTCTTACTATGAAGCCAACCCTGAAATCGTGAAAAAAATATCAGCTGTTCCATAGACAAGTTAAATACCTACTCGAACCAAATGTATGAAACAGGTGATTTTTTTTTCAGGATATCAGGGTTAGCTTCATAGTAAAAGTTGTTTATATGCACGAGTATTATCATCAGTTTTCGTTAGCAAAATGACTTGAGTTATAGTTGAGTTATTTATATATAAATACATGTACAATATTTATTAAATATGTAAGGCCCTATAATAATAAGTGCAAATAATTTTAGGGTAGATTATGTATCGTTAACTGGGCACAATCCATAGGAAAAAAAACTTTTTGGGCAATTATTTTTTCACTTCCTAGTACAAAAGGGGTTCAATCAGCTGACTAAGTTTCTATAGAAAGGTGAAAAAAAAAGAACGCCAAAAAATTTGTTTTTTTCGTTGGAATGTTGTCTATTGGGGATACTCTACCATTTCTTAATTTTTTTTCACTTTGAATTGTAAGACCTTGTATATGTTTGTAATATAAGTAATTAATTAAAAATATGAATAGAGTATTTTTTCCATTTCGTTTGTTTGAAGACGTGACTTGATTTTAAGCTTGATGTATCATCACATCACCATTCATCATCGTTCTAGGGAAACCTTGGCCACCACTACATTTCACTATTCCGTTTGGTCTATTTTTGTATTTTTTTTTCTTGCTACCACAAATCAGCAATTTTTAGCCCTTTTCGTGTGAATCTACTTCCTACTGCATCAGCGATTTGGGCTTAATTGATTGTTGCGATTTTCAGTACTTTATAAAATAACGCCCAAGCCAAAAATGGGGCAGAAATTTAATAAAAGTGGGCGGTGCCGCGGGGGAAAGGCTAAATAACATAATTATATTGTATTAAAGGGAAAATGACGCAAAAATAAATAAAATTACAGACTTTGGATGATTTTGTTGCAATATCATATCTGGGACCAACCCACAGTTTCCAAAAAATATATGTATACTGAAAGTTTCCTATTTAGAATATTTATGAAGTCGGGTCAATTGATTATTTTTTGAGTGACTTTGTAAATACCTGTATTAAATCATAGAGGTCTCAAACTTAAGTCTATAAAGAAAAACAACAAAGAAATGTATTATATTTTTTGTACTAAAACGGTACCTTCCTGTTAAGACTCTATTCTCCGGTTTATATTTTGTGAACAAATCATAAGAAACAATTGTATCGCACAAAAAAAAACTTTAACTACGAACAATGTTTACAAATAGTTTACTATACGAGTACACAAACTTATATTTAACTAGCTTTTGCCCGCGGTTCCGCCCGCGTCGAAGAGATTTTCATGGAAATAAGAAAAACAAAAGAATATAATTTTTAACGACTATATGCAACGGTCACCATGTTTTACCAAAGCGCAGAATTCTGGATGGAAGCAAAGTGTTGCATGTCGGTTTGTTACCAGTAGAGGATATATAATTGGATTTTCTTGATAACAATAAAAGTAGGTGTACAATTTAAAAACATGATATTCTTCCATATAATGAACATAAAACTAATTACATTGTACTGAGCTCAAAGATCACCAATTCATGACGTCACAAAAACGCCGTAAAATATTTTATCTCATTGTAATTCGACCTGGATCAATATGTCTCGAAGACTAATGGCATTCTGGAATAATCCTCAGCTTGGCTAATTCTCTACGTAGACATTAGTCATTGATTTTGTGTCAAAGAAGTATTTGGAACACGGCTCGTATTACTATATTAAAAGATAAAGATATTAAATCTGTTCATTTATTAACAAGGAATTACGATTGTGAATTAGATTCCTTTGTATTATTTTCGTACTTTCTGACAAGGGCACGGTGATAATTGTGAAATAGATTTTCTAGTTAAAACCGCAAAAGACCTGAAAAGGTAACCTTTGTCAAATAAAAAACCGTCGCGGTTTCAGTAAAAGTATTTACATTGTAAATCATATCACAGCAGCAACCAGCCGGAGATTAGGTTAGAAGGTTATGTATGGTGAGTCGCAGAACGTAGTAGAGATTTTTATGACAACCCAGAAATCCTTCAGTTGTTATCTCAAATGCTTTCTGCCGGACCTTAGCCAAAGTCCCAGGATCTTAACCAAATATTTTTTTGTCTAATATTTAACTGGCTACATAAATATTACCTACTACATTTCAACTTATGGGAACTGAACAGAGATAATTTCAATGAAACAAACCGAAGAAATGGGGCCGTGGATAGAGATGATTCATAAGCGTGGGCGGAGTTGCACGCAAAATGCTAGTTCTACAAAAAATGGTTTCGGGTAATGGAAACATAAATAACTTAGTGTTTTGTCTTGGGAGTCCACCTGAAGGAATCACACAGCTTTTAAAATGTGTGTATGTGTGTACTTCAAAATTAGATCTTGGATAATTAGATATAAGTAACTTTCAGCTGTTTTTTCTACGTGCGCTATAAGACCTACTTGTGGACGAAATTTCAAGTTTCTAAAGCAGCTAGATTCTAGTTCAACTACAAGTGCTCTATAGGTTTCCATGGTCAGGAATTTCTACGATATGACATATAGAGCAATTACATTTTTCGCTTTAGGTTAAAAGCCAAATTTTTAACAACACCATGTACCCAAATATTTATTTAGGAGAAATCAGTTTCAACGTGATAATATCTCTCATGGGACCCAAAAAAAAAGGTCTTGACAGATGGACAAACGAATAACAAAGTGATTCTATAAATGTTGCCTTTTTTTACATTGTGTGGTACGGAACCCTACAAATAACAACGAGTACGTTATGTAACTACATAGTTACAATGAAACGAAAACTTTTCGAATATTGTTGAATTATTCACTACGGGGGGAATACTTTTAGTTAAAGTACAATAAAATTGTTGTTGTTTAATAATTTGGGGCAATGTAGTTTTCGAGTACTCAAAGTTGCTGAACTGAAATTCTAAAAGTTAACTTTTACTGCACACGGTTTAATTATGACATTGGCAACTCAAAAAAGAAAACCCAGCCAAGTGCGTGTCGGGCCACGCGCATTGCAGGGTTCCATAGTTGCCCGTCACAATATGGAGACTAAGAAGGGGACATTTCGTTTTATACTATAAACATATTAATTAAGCTAACGGATTAATGGCTAATAACGTCTAAAAAGGGGCCCACATTTAGTCGACTATTACTCGTTAACTTGTAAAGCCAACTTACCTGTGATAGTTATATACTACATTATAAAAACTTCTCCCGTGAAATTTTTCACATGTCCAAAACCAACCGTTCAGCAGGGAGGGGACACTTAACTCTTACAAATTTATGTCAAATAAGTTTGTACAGCATTACGGAAATTCTTCCAAGAACTGCACAATTCAAACATAATTAAAAGAAGATTATGTTTTTATTGCAAAATCCATCGCTTTGGAATACTCAAAATACTATTATTAGAGTGCATAACAAACTAGAAAAGATGAATTAGAAACAATTGTAAAGAGAAGAATTTGAAAAAATTCCTCGGACCAGGAATTCTTGTCTTTACATTTGTTTCTAATTTATCTTTTCTAGTTTGTAATGCACTTTAATAATAATATTTATAATAAAAGAAGAAAAGAAAAACAATGGATACAAAACAGCGGCAAAAAGATGACATAACCTTTCAAAATGTTTCAGGCATTCTTTCATCATACTCCTCAATCTATCTTAAAACAGATCACACTGTGGTGATATGACTTTTGTAACATTTTGCAAAACGATCCCTGAATCGAAAAATGATTTTCATACACCCGCAATATTTTTTATCTAACCTCATATCGTAAAATCCTCATTACGAACTCAAAACTACTGGCATAATGAAAAATATTTTTCATTAACGTCTCTAAAAAACATCTTGTTAAATAAGTTCCACCAAGTGCCGACAATCACAACCATCAACGTCTCTAAAAAAATTAAATTATAGTATAGGTCTCCTAACAACATAATGCTATAAAAAAAAACTTTTTCTGAGATTACAGTACATGTGATACTAGCTAGGAAGGCAAAGGGAACTTAGCCCAAACAGCCATGTCTGAGGTTTAATATCAAATACCAATGAGGTTATTATATAATATTCTCTAACACGTACTAAATAATATTGCGGCGTAACAAAGGAGGTCATAATTTCATTTTATATTCGGCCCTGCATTGTCTATAGCTGCCTGCGCCGGCGCGCGCAACGGTACACATACGGTACACATGCGTGGTGGACTGTTGGATTTTGGCGCCATAGCTTACGTGGAAATTATTATTTACTGTGGTTTTATGGGTCAAACCAAAAGTACCTATTATTTGGCCCTAAAATTACTAACAGTCGTTCTGGAAATAACGACGGAAATTACGAACACTTTTAGAACGAGCTTTTACAAGAAAAATCAAAAATGGCGGACGACAAATTATATCAAGATTATTATGAAAACAGGTTGTTAGGCATGAGTTTAGATAAAGTGATGTATGAAACTATACATAACTAGGTATTAAAACACGAGTTAACCTTTTTATGTACCAGTTTCATAAACTACTATTAACCACCTTACACACCGTGGGATAAACGAGAAATCATCCCCACTACGTGTAGAGGAGGTAATAAAAACATTTGTCTAGATCATTGTTTACTTCGTTGTTGGCGTAATTAATATGTATGTATACCCATGCCAAACAGCTTTCTTCTACTTAGTGTCCCTCAACTAAGCCCCGGACAAACATACAGACAGAAGGACAGACATGGTGATACTAAAAAAGATTTATTAAGCATTTATTTTTTGTATTGTTAAAAAGATTACAACTATGATCAATAATAATTGTAAAACAGTCAAAAAGTCGTGTCTGTACATAGAATAAATCTATTGCTATTAGTATAGTACTGAGGCCAGCACAAATTTTTTTTTAATTCTTATCCTTTTATCTGTTTCATTTTGAGAACCACTTTAAAGATTTGGTTGCAGTTTTCTTATCATCGTAGTGACACTGGTCAAAATATAGGCTATATATAAAGGTGTTGATAAAATAACCTCCAAGCCGAAAACTGTCGATAATAGTTTTAATCTTTCTTACTCACAAAAAAAAGATACATTGATTAAAATACATTTCCACGCAAGTGAATTCGGTGGCAAAAACTATAAGTTATAAAAAAATGCATGTTTAAAAAACAAGTTACTTAACATATTTTGGATGCAACATACTCTTACCGTCTTTCAACAAGTAAACTGTCTTCAAACTCCGAGAATTTTCGTTCTTATCTCATTGCACTAAGAACCAAGACTTAATGTGATGACGTGATGTGAAACTGCAGTTAATGAATAATGTAAGTGAAGCATGAAGCTCTGTAATAAAACGTTTTATGACGTCACACTTCTACCAAAGAGAGACATAATCTCGCCTTACAACGGAAGAAGGTACAAAGTAGCTAAATACGTAAATAAACCTATAAGTATGGACTTCGTGGTAACTTATTCTTAATTGGTTTATACTGAATTTTGGTTTCTTTTGGACGATGAATTTTGTAATTACAGTCTAAACAAATCTTTTTAATAGCAATATAAACCTCCGTTTTTTGTACAATACTCACAAATTTTACTCCGTATTAAATATTATCTAATTATCTAATTCCCGAAGCTTCGTATAAAAATAATTTACTTGAAATACTTATTAACTGTTTACTATTGAAGACTAAGTTACAAGACATATTCGTATTTTGCCAGAAATGTTATTTATAATTTAATATTTCATTTCAATAAGCTCTTCCTAATTAATTTGCCTGAGCTGAGCTAAGGCAAACAACTCAGACAAAACGCATGAAATTCCCCCCTTAAAAGTTAATACCGATACATTGCAGCTTTCATTAGAACTTTGTACCCGCGGTTATGTAAGCGCGAACTTCTCGAAGAAGCACTTTCCACTTCGAAAGCTCTACAACCTCATTTTGGGTATAATATAAGTCAGAGTTTCAATGTACAAGATACCGCACTTCAAAACTCCATACAAGTTCCTGCCAATAAGTGTTAAACCTGCTATATAAAATGTTCCTTTTACACAGCTATATAACTTGAATAACTTGCACCGTAAACTGCTTACGTCGGAGAGTTCTTGTCGTATAATAAGAAATAAACGTTTAAACAAACTTTCATAGACAATCCGATGTAGGAACTTTCTTTATACTCGTAGTATTTTAAATATGAACTTTATGTATTAAAAGCGCCTTTATTTGAAATATTTACTTGGTCACACGGTACGCGGATAAAAGTGTAATAAGCACAAGATAGGCGCTCTCTTGGCGTGATTTTGTGGCAGAAATGGAAGCCTTAAGCCTAAATCATCTTGAATAGAAAATAGTTTTTAATGCCTTGTATTTAATTGTCAAATTAAACCACTTTAACACCAAGATGTCCATAGTCTTCCTAGTTATGAGCTTGTTGCTCTAGTCTAGGGCATTTCAAATTTATGTCGGCAGCAAACACACATTATAATGTTGTATCTGCTAAATGGAAAAAAGTTTTGAAATTAAATAATTGTTTAATATATTTTTTTTTTTAACTTATTTAGTTTTTCATTTTTATGATTATATATTTACAAAGAACACGTTATAATGACAGATATATTTCGACGATTTGTCGGCATCAGTGAACTAAAAATAAAAATAAATTATAAATCAGCTTAATAATAAAAATATAAACTAAAAACTGCTGAAGTATTGGAGATGAGAAACCACGATTCATCATTCGCCAATGGTGACGCTATTTTGTGTGAAATGAGATGTGCAAACGGTGTGGTTTTCTCTGTGTTATCTTCAAGACAGACGTACAAGTTTTATCAACTTCTTTGCGTTTGCACATCTAATTTCACATAAAATAGTGTCACCATTGGCGAATGAAGAATCGTGGTTTCTCATCTCCAATAATTCACCAGTTGTTAGTTTATATTTTTATAACTAAGCTGATTCATAATTTATTTTTATTCCACTGTATAAATTGTGAAATTGAACACCAAAAAAAAAATTATAATAATAAGGTGTTCATAGTCTTCATAGTTATGCGGTTGTTGCTCTAGGGCATTGCAAATTTATTTCGGCAGCAAACGCACATTGTAATGTTATATCTGCTTTCGAGTCCATGACGTATCAATAATTTCAATAGAATTCTACCGTCACTACCTTGAAAATCGAACTAAGTTGTAGGTTGTGTCCCAAATCCTGCATAGTTCAGACAACGAAGCTGGCATGTCTCCAAAAACACGTGGCACCCAGGTGCTCCAGCCAAGAATAGATAAGTCCGTAACGTATGACGTACATAAACATACCGTAAAGAAGAGAAAACCGTAAAGCTTAAGGTACTAATTTACAGCACCTTATTCAGGGATTCACCCTTAAAAAACATCATAACCGTCTTTCACCTATCATTTCTTGCGATCCCACATACAATAGATGAATTCTATTTAAACTGTCAAACAAATACATGGTAGGAGTGGCGTAAAGCTTTTAAGAGGATTAAACTCGACGGTATTTACCACCGCAAATATAGACCCAAACTTCTAAACAGGGAAAAATAAAGCCATTTGTAGCTTAATTTATTAATGTTTCTAGCTGAATTGTCAAGCGCTCGTCTGCTAACACACAGATTATGTGTTCAATCCCCGTGGTGCACATTATTTTGTGTTCGGTATGCGTGCTTCGGAAGGCACGTTAAGCTGTTGGTCAATTTGTGCCCGAAGTACGGCGATAGGGTTCACCACCCATCACGTTTGGGACGTAATAATTTTCGGTGAAAAGCAGGTGTACCAAGTGTGGTACCAACCTGCATTTCATGGTTTACACTTGTTAACACTTCTGACACCCGCTCGGGGATTCATGTCGTGACGATATTTGTGTATTTAATCTCGTATTTTATTATTGAGTATTACTGGATAAGAACATATGTATGTACATAGGTAACACTAAAAGTTTCCGGAACTGGCCACTTACATAAACAATATTTAAAAATTTATTGCAACATTTGAAAATAGAACTCTTTGGCTGTAGAATACAGTTTGTTTCATCTGACCGTCTTTTGTTTTTACCTTGTGGTGCCATTTAAAAAATTGTGTGTCTGCATCAACATGGATTTAACTCGGGAAAATTTTCGTAGTATGATTTTCTACGATTTTAAGTGTAATTTGACAGCTCAACAGAGCATCGCTCGGCTTGAAACAGCTTTTGGC
Source organism: Ypsolopha scabrella (assembly GCA_910592155.1). NCBI lineage: Eukaryota > Metazoa > Arthropoda > Insecta > Lepidoptera > Ypsolophidae > Ypsolopha > Ypsolopha scabrella. The sequence goes on along the minus strand of OU342968.1, from coordinate 5,371,770 downwards.
AATGAAGCACCATGCAAGACGACTGTTTATAGCTGGTTTGCAGAATTCAAGCGTGGTCGTATCAATCTCAGTGACGAATCTCGCGATGGTCGGCCGTCCACCGCTGTGACCAACAAAAACATCGATGCTGTGCGCCGTATGATTGAAACAGACAGGCATGTGACCTACCATGAAATTTGCGCATCCTTAGAAATAGGCATGAGTCAAATACAATCAATCCTACACAAACATTTGGGTGTGAGAAAGCTGTGCTCGCGGTGGATCCCACACAACTTGACCGAGGCTCAAAAAACGGACCGCGTCACTTGGTGCAGTGCCATGCTTACCAGATTCAACGAAGGTGCGTCAAATTTGGTGTGGGACATAGTAACAGGTGACGAAACATGGATTTATTGCTACGATCCCAAAACAAAGCAGCAATCGAGCGTATGGGTCTTTCAAGATGAGCCGAAACCAACCAAAGTGGCGCGCGTGAAAAGTGCATCTAAGCGGATGATTGCTTCTTTTTTTAATAAAACTGGACACGTGGCTACTGTTGCTTTAGAGCATCGTCGAACCGTGAATAGTGACTGGTACACGACCATTTGTTTGCCGGAAGTTATTGACGAACTCCGTAAAAATAACCGTAAACGCCGTATCATCCTGCACCACGACAATGCTAGTTCTCACACGGCCAGACAGACAAACGACTTTTTGAAGACGAAAAATGTAGAACTCATGAGTCATCCTGCATACAGTCCCGACTTGTGACTTTTTTCTGTTCCCAAAAATTAAGAACCAATTACGTGGTCAACGATTTTCATCACCAGAAGAGGCTGTCGAGGAGTATGAAAAACACGTTTCAGAGGTCACCACAGGGGAGTGGCACAAAAGTTTTCAAAACTGGTTTTTTCGAATGAAAAAGTGCATAGACGCCAAGGGAGATTATTTTGAAAAACAATAAATTAATTTTGTACCTTTAATAGTATTTTTTCATATTCATTCCGGAAACTTATAGTGAGTCCCACGTATATAATACCTGTTTTGAAGTAATAACGTGGCAAAATAGTATCACCAGTTCAATACTACCGGTTGCGTGGGGAAGACTTAGAGCTTGTCCAGATGTCACGTTTTACTGATATTATTCAATAGTATTTTAGGTATAAGTGCGGTAAGGAGGCAAAAGCTTACGAGGACGATGCTAGTGTTTTAAACGTTACGAGTAAGTTATTGCCCTTGCACACGTGTATCATACTACGTTTTACAATGTCCAGTGTGAGGAAATAAATTAAACGTAAATAAAGAAACAAACGATCAATAAATACTCCAAATGAACTTTAGGCGGGCCAGGCGGGCATTCTTTTTTGTACGCAAGTTGCCAACTTGAAGGAAATAAGCTGCTTTCAGTTTAATGCGTTCGTAGCTCATTTCTGACAAGTCTATCTATGGTTTCAAAAAATACTCTACCGTGGTAAAGCTGACTTTGACAACAATTTTGAAGCATATAAAATACATCTTTACGAGCACTTGCATTAAAAAGTAAATCACAGAGCGCGACTTCGCCGAGTCTTTTGGTGAAACATCCGTTTGTTTTATTACGTTAAATGGGCCTGTTAAATTGGCCATTACTTCACCAGATGGAAAGCGTCGATAGTACGTAGGCCGAAGAGCACTCGCTCAGAAACTGGGATAGTGACGACAGGTGATGTATCAATCAGTCTTTTCAAGAACATCCGCTAAAATCTACGGATATCGGTAACGAAGAAAAGACGAATAACTGATCCTACGCAAATGCCTATTTTCCAGAATAATAGATAACGTAATAATAATATTGGTACGAATTTCAAAAAAGTTGATAAAGCGTACGTTGCACAAATATATGGATTCCAACAATTCAGATGGAATCTGCTTAAAAAAATAGAATTTTCGTAACGTGTTTTTTTATACAATTCAATTGCTCCAGCATTTCTATCTCCGGACGTACATATAGAGACAAATCGACACCATTACATTTCTATAAATGTATAAATTTAAAAGAATTTGCTTTAATTAATAAATCTAAATAAAAGCCTTATTAGCCTCAGTGGTTTTTGAATTTACATCAATGGGGCTCCCTGAATTAAATCAGCTAACTGAGCTGGTGAGCAGTATTATCAGTAACAATAATGGAGTTACAGTAAATTTATTTTATTGTATGTGTACTAAGGATTTAACATGAATTTGTATATTGTAAACAAGCGTATCACTAGAAGGTGTATCCAGTAGTTAGAAAATTCAGAAGAGGGATCGGTAGAATAGTTAATTCGCTGGCTCGCAATAGGCAGAGTTTCCAGTTCGAGTCATGTCTGAGATTTATTTCTTCTTAGAATTTGTTTTATATCAATTTTAATATCTTCTGATGCACACTTATATAATTAAGAGATTCCCAAGCTGTATAAGTATGTCGCTATAAATCATTTAAATCTGTTTAAGAAACGTAAAAATTACATGTCTAATATTTTAGCCAAGCCAACGCCATACATCGTCACAACATAATACCCGAGGGGTTGACAGAAGGGTTGCCAGAGGGATTTTCAAGAAAACCATAAAATTCAAGTCACTGCGCAGACTCGCACACCCACTTTTCACTGACGACTATTACGTACCAACGCGGTGGGTGGTGGTATGGACCCAAAGTTTAACGTGACTTTCCAAACACGCATGCAGAATGTGCCCAAATGGGATTTCATTCCGCGACCTCCGCAGTAGTAGTCCGAACCACTAGACCACAAAGGCAGGGAGAGGTAACAGCAAAAAGTATGCAAATAACTTGTCACCGTGACTGCACCCTCCATCAGGTGACATAACTTCGGGCACCTGGTTCCCATCTGCCACCCGGTATATCACTGTTATGCGACAGTTATTTCAGCCCCGAGATCCAAATGGCTCTCGGGTGGATAGTCTGGAGCTGAAATATTCTGGTTGGAAGGACCTCTTCTGTATTTTTATGCGGAAACTCCTTCGTTATGCGGATTTGAGAGTGAATGTGGCAGTTGGTTGAAGTATTCATTTATTATTAATGTAGATTTATTATTTTGTGGCCGTTTTGCTTAATATGGGTAGTTTTATTTTTTTCCAAGGGTGGCAAGTAGATATGCTATTAGCAACTGCAACAAGTACCTACCCTTCCTTTTTCACAATTTTTGTTGAAATTTCTTTGTTTTATTTTTCAGAAAATAAATAAAAATCAATTTCCTTGACCGTGTCAGCAAGCTAGGTTTAGTTTTGTTTACCTGGAGGAAACGAACGAAACGAATCTAAGCAAGGGTAACTTTTTCAAGATAATGACAGAGCTTAAAACCTTTGCTACATCGACAAAAAAAACAGTTCCTTGAGAATTTATTTACCAAGTTATTAAATATATTACAAAAAATATCGATACTTTCCCGAGGCTCGGTGAGCATCACTCTATAGACAATAGGAAGAAACATAAACTGGCTTCTGAAACTTGCAAAAGTAGGCACCTCTTTTGTAGGACATGATATAAGATTTCATTTTTTTTTATTAAATTTTTGCTGTATCTACAATACAATACAAAATACAAAAATATTTATTCACTCTTAGTCGTACAATTACATTTTCAGGGACTGGAGTCTCCTTTTAAGTAAAATGGATACCTGTAATAGGAGGCTCCGCTCTTCCATATCTAACAGATACTATTAGATAGGTATACGAATAAGAGTAAACTTATAAAAATCTTAATAATAAGAAAAACAAAAACAAAATCAGAAAACAAAATTTAAGAAAACAAAACATTTTACACATTATAAAATTTTGCTTAATATCTAAGTATTTCGAAAGGTTCTAAATTAAATTTGTTATAAAAGTGTAAATGTGTGAGTGTGTATGTGTGAGGGAGAGAGTAAGTGTGAGTGCAAGTATGGTGTATATGTGATGTGTGAAGAAAAGTGTAATATGTTATGTGTGAAAATAAAAGTGTAAAAGGGTATTTATTTATGTACGCAAGTGAAAGAGTGATAAAATATAAATATTATGGATTCTATAGGCAATCACAATTAATATTCAAGTATATATTGTCAAGTGAATTTAGTACTGTAAATAACTTGGATTATTAATAAATTAATAATACAATTAATTTCCTTATTTTACTAATGTATTTTATATGTATATGTATATATATATATATATATGTATATATATATATATATATATATATATATATATTTATTTTTTTATATATTATTTTTTAAAAGATCTTCTGTCTCGTCATAGTTCTTATCTTTCAGCCAAGATATAAGAGATTTTTTACAGTCAAAAAGAGTCATAGGATAGATTTTTATATATTTATTAACTATGTTATAGAGGTGGGTGGACTGAGCGGCATATTGTCTACGAGCAAAGGTTGACTTTATAGTTATAACAGGAGCAACAACATCTTTTCGTCTTCTGCTTTGAACATTTGGGTCATAAGGTAAATTCCTATGCAGTTTCAACACAGCGTGAAGAATGTATAGCTTTCTTATTGTCAGAAGATCACATAGGGAGTAGAGGTCTTTAGTATCAAATCTGTAGGGTTTAAAATACATTACTTTCAGCAATGACCTTTGTGCTCTTTCTAATTCCAAGAACTTCATCTTCGTTGCCCCACCCCATACCATTTTACAATAAACTTCCAAAGGAGATCCTTAGTTTTCCAGAAAATAAGTTTAAATTATACATGTATTAAGCAGGGACTCTTGATAAAAGCATATTATATAATCAATGACTATTTGGACGACAGTGACTCGTGGTGTCATGAGAATATTGATCTTGGCCAGAATACTATGTAATAATATTCGTTTATTTTCTAACTGATTTGTGTTTATCAAATCGTTTGTTTTTATGTAGACGAGTCATGTCAAACATACGGCCCGCGGGCTATAATGATCCGGCCCGCGACCAGAATCCAAATTTATACACGACGTGCGATGCCCTTACGCGTGTTTGAAATTCGGCGCTCTCTTTAGTATCGTAGTCCCCAGTCTATTCTTAAAATAACTACCACTAATATGACGGCCTACCTCAATGAAATTATTAAGAACAAGAGAAGTCAACTCTCCGGATCCTCATAAATGCCTTTTTTTATTATGGACAAACATATGTACGTAAATAACCAAATATATCTTCAGCATATTTTATTGTTTATAATATATTTTATTTCACCGATATATATCTTAAATAACAAATAACTTAATAAAGATGTCACAAATTCAGTATGTATGTGTTTATTTACATATTTTGAGTCTGGCCCGTGAACAAACCCTAAATTTTGTAAATGGCCCTTTGGAAAATTGAGTCTGACACCCCTGATGTAGACTAATATTTTATATTGTTTTTTTATTGTTATTTTGACATTTCTTTTTACACATTGACATGAACATTTTATAACTTAGCATTTATTAGTTGATAATTTTACTGTAAAAAAGGGATAAACAATATGTTTGCTTACTATACACGTTACCGTCTGCGTAACACATTTTGTATGAGAAATGCTGGTTCCCGTAGTAAACCGCTAGGAGCGCTCCACAATTTCACATATAAATATTTTACGCAGACGTCAACGTGTATAGTAAGCAAAACTCATGGTAGGCCTAAGGTAGATGATGTTTTGCTTAGTATTTTAACTTACTACCTCATTAGATGGGTAGACTAAGATGTATTTCTTTCCTCGTGACACAATTTCCGTCGGTTTTTTATATTTTTATCCTTTAGTTATTAAAGTTAAACACCTTGTTTAGAATGATAATTTCATATAAGTTAAAAAGACTGTAAAAGTATTAAGCCATATGATGAGTAAAAATATATATTGATAAAAAAGACATGATCTTGCTAAGTTTCTTGCCCTTCTTCTTAGCAGGATTAATCAAATGGACGGATTTAGGCATTATATCTATTTATAGTTTATTTATCTATTAATTTGTTTATTCATTGCATTATGTGGGTATATACAATATTTTAATTTTTTACTGATGATTTATTTTAAATAACAATAGAAACTTAAATAACATAAATAGGTAACCTAAACTACTTAAAAATACTAAACTAATAAAAACTAAAAATACTTACCAAGTAAAAGCTATAAGTAAAAACTTTGACAAAGTAGACCATAAACTTATGTTGCGAAAACTTTACTTAAATGGAATAAAAGGCAATTTGCTGCGATGGTTCTCATCTTATTTATGCATGAGACACCAAGCAGTTGCACTTAATGGTCATATTTCACCGTATACTACTGTTACGTCTGGTGTCCCACAAGGCTCAATTTTGGGTCCCTTACTTTTTATTATATTTATTAACGACATTATAGTTTGTTTTCATCACTCTCAGTTTTTAATGTATGCAGATGATTTAAAAATATATAAACGTATTGATACCAATGTCGATTCTCGGCAATTACAGGAGGACTTAGACAGATTATACGCTTACTGTATCAATAATAAGTTAGTACTTGCCGAGAATAAATGCAAGGTAATGGCTTTTTCTAAGAAGAGAACAAAACACATTTTTAACTACAAACTTGGGAATTACACCTTAGAAAATGTCACGCAAATTCGGGACCTGGGCGTACTATTCGACACAAAATTAACATTTAATTTCCATATCGAAAACATGGTTAAGAAAGCATATCAAATGTTGGGTTTTATTCTAAGAGTAGCAAAATGTTTTAAAAATCCCTTTACTTACATCATTTTATATAAATCTTTAGTTAGGTCACAATTGGAATATGCCTCTTCGATATGGAATCCAGTCTATGACTATTATGTCCAAAAAGTTGAGATGATCCATAAGAGATTTGTGCGCGCCTTAAACTATCGTCTCAGGCATAGCCGTCTTTCTTACAATGATGTTTTAGTCAAGTTTGGGCTAATGTCTCTTACCGACAGAAGAAGTCTGGCCGACTCCGTTGTCCTTCGTAGTATATGCGTTGGAGAATACAAATGCCCAGATCTTTTATCTCAAGTTGATTTTCGTCTTCCAAGTCTCCGTCAACGTAGCACTATATCCAAGTATTTATTTTATCTCAGGAGGACTAGAACACAAAATGGCAAAAGAGCCCCAATATATCGTATGTGCAAGAGTGTAAATGTTTTGAACATCGATTTCTTTAATTGTTCACGAAATAGTTTTAAAAATAAAGTTAAGAAAGCGTTAAAGAACAAAATCAAACAGTAATTCAAATTTCATGTAGATTCCATGTTATTTTTATTAATTCTTTTTATTTTTAAGATTGCATGCGCATGCTTACTTTTAAGTTATAATTAAGTTATGATTAAGTTTAAAAAAGTCTAGTTATTGCTTTCTCAATCTACATAATTTTACTCGTCTGATCCTATCTGTGAGAATGTCAAGGAAATAGATACATCTAAACTAGTTTAAATATCATAGTTATTAAGTCTAAGTTGTATTTGTTTCTGTTTTTTCTCCTTGAATAAATAAATAAATAAATAAGTAAAAAATGATTTATTTTTACTTATGTAGTATTATTTGGTTAGGCATTATATTTATTTATTTTTGTTAAATTCAGTTTATTTATCAAATTATTTATTAATTGCATTATAATATAATAAATTAGTATGTGTAACAATATTCTTATTCCAATAAGTATTTATTTTATGCATATATATAACTTTATTAGCCCAACTTAAATATATTTTTTTTAAATATGTTTCCCGTATTATCTTTGTTTCATCATATAATATTGTATTTATAAAGATTAGATATGACATGTAAAACGTATAAGTACTTTATGTATCTATTTTACAAATAAACATTTTGAATTTTGAAGGCTGTTTAAAAAGAAGCATTATCCAATCTCTTCTTAATTTACCGCTATACTCGGACGCGCACTTTTTCAGATGTGTATATTTCGTTGTGCGATGGAACTTCTGTGCAGTAAAAGAAAAAATGGAACCCTTTTAAGATTATTGTGGTGTCCGTCTGTTACAGAGGTTATCGTCGAAAACTATGTTACAAATGGGCAAGCATTGCTGTCCAAAGAAAAAAAAAGTTTGTATGAATAAGTCGTGTAAGAAACCATTAAAAAGAGCAACTTCTAAGAAATATATTTTCTTTTTTATATTTTTTAGCTTAGTGATCTTAAGATGCTCAAAATTTGCTAGAAATCCCCCCTGATCTCCTTGGTTTATAAAGCTAAAATTTATATTTAAATAGCGTTTGTAGATATTGGGTCAAAGGTTACCGTAAAACTGCAGGACTTTTCGACAGCGTAATATGAGCGGAAAAATGAACTTTTGAAACTAAAAGATTTTTCATTGGTCTCTCTATGGACTGTACATTGTAGTACTAGTAAGGAACCCTTATTTTGCGACCCCGACTTTTTGATATTTTTTGCACAGCTATCATGGTTTCTTTGATAGCACCTTAATTAATTACATTTCACCAAAGACTTCCCTTAAATACTGACTAGGAATACTATAACTTAAAATATCCGTAAATACTGTATTCAACACCAAATGTGAATTTTGCAAACAATTCCGATGTGTAATTCGGTAGCCTCGCCTCAGTCTTCTTCATAAATTTTCAGTTTGAAACTCGTTCTTATCACGCCTCATAAATTCACACATCTTATATCCCTTACACACCACTAACACACAAAATGGATTACTAAGCTGAGCCCACATCCACGAACAAACCCCAAATCGTTCCCTCGGAAATATTTAATCCTTTAAGCTATTTTGGAAAGTTCGAAAAGTTTAAATTGTACAACAATGTTACGCTTTACCAATGTTTTTTGATATATTTGACAGCATAAAAGATTTTATTTTAATTCTAATCTGTTTTTATGTTTATAATCTGATTTTTCCAATTTAAATAATTTGTAATATGTAAAATAGTTGACCTGTAATGAATATCACCAATAAAGTTATGTCTATCTCAACTTTTGGCCTGATTACCTGACTTTCTCTTGTCCTGTACCTTCTCTTTCTTCCATCTTTACTAAAACACAGTTGTACATAAACATATGGATGATTGAAAAAAAAGACATGATCTTGCTTAGTTTCTTGCCCTTCTTCTTAGCAAGACTAATCGAATGGGCGGAGTTAGGTATGTATTTATATATGTAACGTATTAGTATTTAGTATATGGGTAGATATTATTATTATCAGATCGTATATACATAATTGTATACATTAAATAAACCTTTATTTTAGTTCATGTACGTGTATTTACTTATTAAATATAAGCAAACCCAAAAGCTATTTTAATATATTGTATTTCCTCTTTTAAATTTAATTATTTTTATTACATATTCACTAAATACTAACGTGCGATAAGTGTATTTATGTACCTATATTGCAGAAATAAAGTATTCATTTCATTTCACGATTTGAGATACAAAGGTGAGCCTTATCGTCTATTTGTGCCCAAAGTACGGCAATAGGGCTCAACACCCATTATGTTTGGGACTTAATATTCGTTGGTGAAAATCAGTGGACAGTAACTTGTATTTTACAGTTCACACTCGGAAACACCTCAGATACCCCCTCAAGGGATACATTTATGATCTCTTTTAGTATACCAAGTTGACGTATCATGGAATATGTCTTCTGAATTGCTGGTGTGACTAAAACTTTAAAATGCCAAACTGTCCGCCAGCGTTGTTTATTCTTCAATTAAAAATGTTCTCTATCAAAAACTAATTTTCCTAATGCCTAGTTTCGAAATTCCGAACATTCATTTCTATTTGCGAGCCGAACCGAGAGAATAATAACCGTGTGATAGTGAAGTAGTCGAAGCGCTCGCTGCTCGTTCTGACTGTTTTTCTATTTCCCTTTTTCAGGGTTTCCTCTGAAAACGGATATTAACCATTCGGCAAAGTCTTTTGTACGCCTTTTGCTGTCAGACGTTCCTTAACCGACAGGAATAAGCTTTGATAAAAGATAATCAACTTTAGTTTATTCTAGGAAATAGGTCACACACACATACATTATATATATATATATATTATTTCAACTAATTCCGGGCCCAGTGGCGTTTACTAGCTTGTTTCATGCAAATGCTCAGTTCTTTAATTTGGCTATACAAATAAATGTCATGTTGTTTACTATGTTTTCTTTTCCTTTATATAATATATACTTATATATATAAAATACACTTTATATATATATATATATATTAACTTGTAGAATCTTCGTTTTCTTTTTCTATATATAATGTAGAAGACAAGCAAAAATACACTTTATAAGAAAAACAAGATAAATTTATATATTATTTCAACTGAAACCGGGCTCAGTAGGGCCCAAAAGATATCTTGTTTTTCTTATAAAGTATATTTTTGCTTGTCTACATATATTTAAAGGAAAAGAAAACGAAGCTTTTACAAGTTATATAAATTTGATTAGTTGTTTACTATGCATAAAACACGCAATGTCAATCTGTTTGTATGTATATCATGTTCACTTGTAACTTGAGATCCTTTAAGAACCTCGTTATAAGTATTTAGGAAATATTTCACAACGACGGGAACTGAGCATTTAAATGAAATAAGCTAAGTAGCAAACGCCACACCAAAAAGTTATAAGAAGGTTAAAAAATTTAAAATACTTAAGTTCCTTTTTCCTAGACGTGTGTGACCAAATTGTGGCCGTATTTCAATATTCTAAGTCGACTGGAAGTACCCTAATAGATGTTCATGGTGGACCAATTTGTATGAATTTGATTACGGAAAGATTTTTCTCATTGAGTTAGAAGCCTGATTTTTACAGCATCATGAAGCATTTGTAGAAGTTATTAGTTTCAACTTGATATCTGATAGACGGACAGACAGATGAACAACATTGTTTGTATCGTAAAATATTTTATTATAAATATTTAGTTAATATAAGTGCTCGACTCAAAAAATATCTTTCATCGGCAAACCCGCACGTTTTTCTAGTTTTATAGGTATAATTAATCAGTTTCCTCCTACTCGTAGCACATGGTAGGTAAAGATTTATCTTACGTTATTAATTAACCGTACTTAATAAATATGTAAACTGTATATGTTTCATATAATATTGAGAATAACAATAAAGCAGCAGTTACGTTAAACTCACACATTTTTAGGGTTCCGTCCCTCAAAATTTAAAAACCAGACAAATGCGAGTCGGGCTCACCCACCGAGGGTTCCGTTAAAGACTATATTTTTTTATGATTTAATTACAAATGTTTAGTTTATTAAAGTGTTACTTGTCAAATTTCTTAGTTCTGGGTCAACGGAAAATACCCTATACATTTTAATTCCCTTGAGAGTGTCGAAATTTACGTTTTTGCGGCATAAACGGCAATATCTTTCCTAACCTTAACTTAGAAGTTTAATTTTTTCACAGCTTTAAGAAACTGTAGACTTGGAATATGGCTTCAATTTCAACTCGATACCTACACGCGTTCCCGAGATAAAGGATCTTGACAGACAGACGGACAGAAAACAAAGTGATCTTATCAGGGCTCCGTTTTTGCCTCTCGAGGTAGGGTACAAAAAAATTTTTTTTTTTTAAATAAAATATTTATTATCCATATGTATGTATACCTACAAATTTGTACGGAACCCTTGTTGGGCGGTCCGTCTCGCACTTGTCCGGTTTTTAAATCTTTCCTCCCTTTTTGGGAGAGGCAAAATAAACTTTCGTTATCCTTTGTGTCAAAAGACGGAACCTTCAAAACTGAAAGCGGAGTTCTCTTTATGTACATACTGTTTTTTTTTTTGTTGTTTTTTTTTTTCTCTGTCGATATCAGCTCAATTTCCCCGACTATAATTATTACAACAGAAATTGACTTGCAAATTGGCTCAACAGAGTCCGTAAATAAACAATAATAGTAGATTGTTGCATCGAGCAGAAAGTGACTTTTTATTGCACCGAGTGTTAGTTTGGAGCCCGAGCATCAGCGAGGGCTCTAATAACACGAGTGCAATTAAAAGTTTTGCGAGGTTTATAATCTGATTTTCTTTCAACTTCCAAATAAAGAGCTGAAGTCAGAATAATCCCAAAAATATTTAGTTAGAAAAATGAGTAACTATTCATTCGTACAGTTAATAAATGTTATTCGATAGCTCACTAAGATAAGCCAAAAAATATGCTCTCGGAAAATGATTTCACCCGTTTTTCAAATATTTATCATTAGATTTTGGAGGCAAAAGATTATCTATTACTTCATTTGCCACATTTTTTATTTCTTCAGGTGTTAATATGTCGTCACTTTCGCTACTAAAATCCGTTTTCAAGAAACACAATCAAATTCTCACAAAATATTTATTGCGTAAATTTGCGCCTATTGATTAAGATTTTTTTAAGTAAAATTATGGTTTTACGTCTATTTAGCCAGTTTTCTTTATTTTAAATTGTTTGCTGGAAAAAAAATAGCGCTGATTGCCCTATGACTTATTATCGGCGCACTAGTTGGGCAGTTCAAAACTATAGTAGTTTTCTATACCTATCAAGACTATCAACCAAATCGTTTGCTTATAAAACGACTCGAGAAGTTAGTACTCGATTATGAAAAATACTGGCACGCTAGCTCTAGTGTTTTTTTTTTGTTTATGTTTTACGTTATTGATTCGCTAGTTTTCTTTATTTTAAATTGTTTGCAAAAATAAAAATGGCGCTGATTCGCCTATAGCTTATCATCGGCCTGCTGATTGGGTAATTTAAAACTAGTTTTTTACGTACTGGTCATTTGGGATTTGCAGCTTTAGAGTCAGCACCAGCACTGAAGTTCTCTGGATTAAGGCATTTTGTTTCATATTCCAGTGACAATAAATACGGACGCGGGACTTCAGTGGTGGCGCGGCAGTGAAGTATGTATGTAAATCCATTAATGCATTGTTTTCAGGGCAATAATGGATTTTCGTATATACTTTTCTGCATTACATTGCTCTGGAGCAGAAAAGTGCCGCTTTGTGTACAAACACTATTTAGGCTGGTAATGTGAAGTGAGTTCATTTTATCATCCAAACGTCTACTGAAATAGCTGCAAGAGAACAAAGGGCCTAGAACGATATATAAAAATAGTATCTTTTAAAAGAGTCAACAGCAGAAAAAAAAATTTTTTATTCAAATAAAACCAAGTTTGACAGCTGAAGGCTCTTTCAAAATACACTCTTTTTGTGCCTCTTTCTCGGCCCCTTCTATTTTATACGCCGTTTCAGACTTTTTCACAGAATCCTTATACAAAACACACAAAGCTCCGAGTCACGTGACAATTCTGAAATTAATCAATCTCTCGTGGCAGGGTCAGTTATAAAAACATCAGAGTCGATCCGTTTGTTTGTATAGTCGAGGCCGAATGGAGGACTAGAGGGCCACTCAAGTCACTCGCAATAACGAGTGTTATTATATAATACTTGCCTTTCGCCCGCGGCTTTGCCCTCGTCTATTCAATGTTTGGGTGTTATTTTATGAATACCCATATGTTGACTGGGGTCACTACAATGTTAATGAAAAACACCGCATTCAAATCCGTTGAGTTGTCTTCGAGTTGAAAATTAACAAACAGACTACCTAAAAATTTTAGTTTTAGTCTGAGTACAATACTAGTAACCCAATTCATTATAAATCTCGCATGAATATTCTATGTACGATAGATACTACTTTATTATTTAGTTTGGATACTAAGAAGCTTATTGATCTTGTTTGTGCTAATGGTTGTTTGCCTGCTTAGACCATTTAACACGGGACCTGGCAAAGCGTGACTCTTGGTACTGAAATTATTCTGCCATTTTCCACGGGAGGGGAGGTAAACACGCACAGCACACATTTACTCATTCACGCACACTCCTGCGAAAAATGGATATGTCACACTAAAACAAAAGCTGCAAGACAAACACAAAGCGCGCACACAAGCAAACTTACATGAACAAATTGTTCATGTACTTCGGCAGAGGGGGATAAGTGCGCTTGCCTAGTCCCGTGTTGTATGGTCTAAGTTTGCCTGTTTATTTTTCTGATTATGAGTATGTTACAGTCACGATAACGAGGCATCTCGCACAATGACGTAATTACTGAGCTCTCCTTTATTTACAGAAAACGCGCAAGTTGAATGCAGAGCTAAGGAATGCGCTATACAGGATGAATTTTTCAACTGGCGTGAATGGCCAAATCCAAAACTATATGGAATAGCAAAAAATGATCAAATATCAAACCGATTTGATAAAAACCAAAACTGCATCATTAGATTTTTTTTTATAATTTCTCTCGCCGAGAATGGAACCCGCCGATTTTCAACAAAAATAACACATGTTTTTATATTATTGCACCATCCAATAGTATCGCTTATAAGGATCAAATTTTGGGAAGTAATTTCAAACGGTAAAATAAAGGAAAATGCTTACTCTTAAGAAAATACGATTTAATTTCTCTTAGGTTCATTAAATATCAAACCTTGAGCAATCAATTGTCCAAAACTACGCCTATTATTAAAAAAGCCGGACAAGTGCAAGTCGGACTCACCCACCAAGGGTTCCGTACAAATTTGTAGGTACATATTATAAAAATTGAATGAAATTTAACTAACTAACTTATTATGATTTAATTACAAATATACAGGCTGAACCAAACGAATGCCCCCTAAGGGGAAAGTACCTTAAATATTAGAGATATCAAATTTTACTAAAGAGAACCTATATTTTATTTTTAAAGTTAAGGAAAACTGCATTCAAAGAATTTAAAAAAATCACCTGTACGAGCAGGGAATCTAACCAGACAAATGTGAAAAAAAACGTCTCGTATTTTTTTAATACCGGTCGGAAGGGTCAAACATATGAACCAAATTCTTCTTAGTAACATAGTATCGTAAATTAAAGAAAAATCATGAAATTTTACATTTTAATAACAAAACTTTTAAAGATTCAAAAAAATTCAGTATTGTTAGACGTAAAAAAATATTCAAAAAACTGCATACAAGTTTTCCTAAACTTCAAATAAAATAAAGGTTCCTTTAAATAAAATTTGCTATCTTTAATAGTTAAGGTACTACTTTCCCTCCAGGGGGCATTATTTTGGTTCAGCCTATATAGTTTTCAGATTTTTCCCTATATTTGTAGTGTAAGACGGTATTACTTGCCAAATTTCATAGTTCTAGGTCAACGGGAAGTACTCTATAAATTTTGATTTCTTTAAGAGTGTCGAAATATGCGTTTTTTGCGGTATAAGCAGCTATCTTTTTGAGACTGTAAACTTGAGTATATGGTTTTAATTTTAACTCGGTATCTCCACGTGTTCCCTAGATAAATCTATCTTAATAGACAGACGGACGGAAGGACAGATGGACAACAAAGTGATCATATAAGGGTTCCGTATAAGGGTCCGTTTTTTCCTTTTGAGGTACGGAACCCTAAAAAATGTTTGAGCCTCTATATTTACTTGTTCAGTCTTCAGGCCTCGTCTTAATTAGTGTAGGAATTTTTTTTTTTGTGTATTTAACAGAAAGGGTCATTGTACCTTGGCGCTGACCACTTACCGAGTCTCCAGTATGAATTTGGCTATATAAACAAAAGTCACTTTATATTGAGATCAGTTATTTGTTATGCAAAGTTTCATAATCTCATTTAAACTAATATTTATGAAATAAAAACGTATCTTCACGACATGAATCCCCGAGGGGGCGTCAGAGTCGTTCGCGAGTGTGAAGTGTGAAATGCAAGTCACAGTCCACAATTAGTACACTTGGTTTTCACTTTGTTTAAAATACTGATTTTTTTATGTGCGGTTACCTCCAAGACAAATTGCTCGCAAAATTTTCCACATGCTTTGCTTTTCATACGCCTCTGTTTATCGCGTCATAAAAGCTGTGTGATGATAATTCTATTGAGTATAACTCCTAAAAAGACACGTAAAGCATGTTATGAATACGTAAAACAGGTTTGTATTTTAAAAGTTTGATAAGTTTCTTCATAAAGAGCTTGTAAAAATTACCCGCTTTCGGCTTCCGCAAATTGTCGCATGTGCGAGAATCGCCGTCCAGGTAACATTGCATTTTTTTTTCTACCGAGAAAATTTAATAGGATGGAAACTAGCATATTTGTTTACCATGTATACCTAATATATATATTTCACCGTGAATATTGCAGTATTGTTGGTGCAACATGGGATCATGCGAAGCAATGTGAGGTATTATGAAACCTTAAAACAAAATGTAGAACATGTTTCGGCAACATTTGAACGGCCCCAGGCAGGAAATGTTTTTGTTTTTCCACGACAAGCAATATTTTTGAGAGCTCTGTACCGGGCGGAAAGGACCCTGTCCTTTAATTTCCGTTACCAGACAACTCTTGGTCTTGTTTATTTAAGTCTTTTACATTCCACCAAACATCAATCATACCCTTTGTATCTGTGGAATCAATCGAGTGAAATTAATACACTTTTGAAATGAAACAAATTTGTGAATTTTCCGGTCTCTAATCAGCTGTGAGACGTAAATCGATCGAACGGAAATTATTTCTAAGTGCTTAGCAACGAAAACATATACTTATCAACTTGTAGGTACCATCGATCGGAAAAATTGTCGAAAAGAAGACTCCGATTTCTCCGATTAGCATTTATTTTTTACGAACAGAAAGTTTGGCATTGGTAAGTAGTTATAATAATGAAAGTTTATTCCACTGTAGAAAGTATACTGCGATTTATGATTGAGACGCCACCCGGACAAATTTCTATGGCATATTTTGAAATTTAAAGGTATGTTTCATAATAATAGGATGCGTATTTTGTTGAAATAATCGCGACATAATTTAGGCCAGACATAACACCACCAAACCACATTTTACCGTTGATAAAGAGGACTTCAACGCCAAAGTGGGAGTACAAGAGTGTGGTGGAGCCAGATGCTCGTTAGCTTCCTTGAGAGCCAGGGGATCTATTTGATGAATTATTTTTTCAAAAAGAAGCCTCAAAAGGAGTGGACCTGGCGAAACCCTGGTGGTAAGACTAAAATGCAATAGACTTCAACATGACGGATCAAAAAAAAAAATCCAAGATGTATCCGTGATTAACAGGTTTTGTACCGGTAGCGATCACTGACTTGTCCGAAGCATCTTGAATATCGACTTATAGCTTGAGAGAAACCGTCTGATGAAGCCAACGCTCCGCGTTAAACCACTGCGGGATCCGAAAAGTTCCAAATGGCACTCAGAATCTATTCGCCCTGTTGTAAACCACTAAAGACGTTGACTATCTTGCTAAATGGCATGCGTGAGGTAGGCAGGGCTTATTTTAAGCCAGAGCGAGGGAATAAGGAGTCCAAAACAAAGGCTCAAAATTTTTTCCCCGCAGTTAGCAAGGATTAATCTGATTAAACTAAATACATGTGTCAATAGAATCGTTACCTCTATGCCAGAAATCTTCACCGAAATAGAGAAATTTGATTTGCCCATTTATGTTCTTCACAAGCTCCCAAGCCAACTGCTCGCGATGAAGACGACAAACGTGCACCTCTAGTCCGCCATTATACCGATGAACTCTCGGATGTAGAAATGGGTAAGATTAAGATAGCTCTTGAACAGCTGAAAAGCAACAAGGCACCGGGCGAGAACGGTATCACAACTAAACTCCTGAAAACTGGAGGTTACCCTATAGGTATACTCGGACAGCTACAGAACCTCTTTAATGCCGTCATTCGTACAGGTACTACGCCAAAGGAGTGGAGTAGGAGCCTGGTCATTTTGTTCTTCAAAAAAGGGGACAAAATCCTACATAAGAACGATATTTCCAGTCGCGCTCCTGAGCCACACCTACAAACTGTTCTCACAGTTCTGTTCGTATCACGAATCGTCACGCCCAACGAGTCAGCGACTTCCAACAGTGGCGTAAGCAATGACACTCTGGATATTAACAATACAAAAGCAGACAGAACTTATTCTGTAGGATGAATCTGAGTCACGATTTGGACTGCATTTGTATATATTAGGGAGGATTAAACATAAATACTCAAACTACAACATGAGACATGTCTTAAAGTCCTTCTCATCCTATAAGGGTGATCCAAATACTTGTAAAAATATATGGTAGGTGAGGTTAGTGCAATAATTTTTAAAATAAATTTAAAAATGAAGTTCCTTCAGTTGTTACTTTTGTAAAAAAAAATTACAAGAATTTTATGATTAACGCAAGAATTTTCATACTCCTTCCGAAGGCCTGAAGCGATTTTGATGATTCTTTCACCAAAATTTATAGGTTTATAAAATCTAAGTTCATGATTTTTTTTCCTTCATTTATTTCCATTATTTTCTCATATTTTGTGCTAATTGGAGACGCAGAGATCTTCATAACAGCTACTTTGCAATGCACATTGATATGGGCGTTATTTCCATCGATATTTGCGGCAACACAAATCGAGTTACTAATTCATAGAATGTATGCGACTTAAATTCAAAATGTGCTATAGCACGTTGTTCAGGAACCGAACCGAGAATCCGAAATCAACCGAGTTTTTAATATAACCAGAAATCGTATACATAGCACGTTTATTTTCCTATATATTTGCAGCTTAACAAACAAACAAAGAATCCGCAATAATAGGGTTTACTTTTTCAACGGTACCCTCATTAGCCCAGGAACCGTCAACTAATTACTGAACAAACTCAACATTATCGAATTTCAGCAGAACACGAGGTAAGGCTGTTTAGATTCAACGTATTTGTTAACACACGGCACATCGGGACTAATTAGAACTAATTATACCTCTCCCGGAGGCTTCGATGGATTTACTGTTGGTACCTTAATGAAGATGTACATATGTACTTATAGATTAGCTCCTGTAATGCCGGGTACAGACCTAATGAAAGAACGAGAGCGAACTAGCTGTCTGTCCCACTCTTTCTCTCTGTGTCATACTTAAGGCGGGGGGAACTTTCAGTTATAAGATGAATATTGCATTATGAAAGTAACAGATACGGTTTTGAAGAGGCATGTAAGAAAGATCAAAGTTCTGAAAATGTCTCGTACATAAGCAGTGCGTGATTTTGGTACGAAGTCGTATAATTATTTCTTGATACATTCAGAAATACGGCACAGATTTGAACGATTCAAACCAACACAGGCTAGATTTTGGTGCCTGTAGGCCTACTATGAGTTTTGTTTACTATACACGTTACCGTCTGCGTCAAATATTTTGTATGAGAAATGCTGGTTCCTGTAGTAAGCCGCTAGGGGCGCTGCACAGTTTCTCATATAAATATTTTACGCAGACGTTAACGTGTATAGTAAGCAAAACTCATGGTATGCCTACTGGACTATTTTTTGTTATTCGTAATGCTCAATACGAATCTGAATTTAGATTTTCTCTGTAAGTACGAAGTTTTTGTTAAATTAACCTTAAATATTCAAAACATTCGTTTTATATTACTTTAGAAAATATTTTGCACTAATAAGCGTTAGCAAGCTTCATTCTTTTAAGTCTTCATCTCCGAAATAAATTTTTGCCATGTTAAAAATTACAGAATTTTTTATTGAATTTGAGGCGGAAAAGTATTTGTTCTACATGTGGGTGGAGCTCCACTAAAAGTATAAAAAAAATATTGAATAAACAACCTGTCGTTTACAAATATTACGACGTCATAGAGAAGAACTGAGTTCAAATTCGGATTCAGCACACAAATATCTACAAAAATGTACAATTTTTTTTTCATGTTTCACCTGGAGGTTCATTAAACCTTGTTCCTGATGACTAACCGAATCTCTAGTGTGAATTTGGTCGGTTGATTTAATTTCACCTAGTGTACTTTAGCACCAATAAAAAAGTGTGTTTTGTTGGCCTGTAATTCATTCCTACTACTTACAACGAAACTAGGATAGAAATAAATTTCTATATTTTTAAACACTTGGCGATTAAAGAATAAAGATTTATCCATCGCAAGGAGATAACTTTTAAATTTAACTTACAAAGAAAATAAATTTAACTTGCTGTAAAAGAGTTTTCATCACTAATGCTTTGAAAGTAAGTCGTATATAACTCGAAATGCGGGAAGTAAATTCGATTTACCAACCTAGGAAGGTAAGTAAATTTGAAAATCAAACGAGTGTCCCTTAAATCACTCATCTTGCTAAATGATAATGGAAAATATCCATCCATCCATCCATCAGCCTGTTTCGTCCACTGCTGGACATAGGCCTTTTCAGGTTTTCGCCAATCTTGGCGGTCCTCCTGGAAGAAATGCCCATACTCACACTCACACACGCTGGGCAGGCGGGTTGGTGAGCGCGGTGCCAAAACCCTTGCACCAGTGACGCCGCTGCCCGTCACCAGTCTAGTTTATATTAGGCTCGGCAATTGGGGATGGATAAACCGCCATCCATCGGTCCCAGGCAATGGTGGGCCGCCTAGTTTTGCCTGAGAGCTGTTCTCTTACTCTTTGCCGAATAACTTCGGGAGGATTTGCGAGTAAGATGGTGGTGCCTCCACAGTCGAGCCCGGCATCAGCTCTACCACCTAGATATGGAAAATATATTTTCTGCTTATTTCCTTTTTATTTTGTTATTCTATATTTTATTTATTTATAATTATGGAAAAATGTCACTTGCGGATATAGGTAAATCATCGATACTTATAATAAAACAGTAGAGGCCGTTGTGTCTGTACATTGAAGAAAAGTAATAGAAAGGGGGTGACTAAAGAAGAGTAATAGAACACAATTCGACGACTTTTAGAATTATTTTCTGTCTGTCTGTTTGTTCACGCACACTCCTGAAACTACTAGTAGAAGTTATAACATTATAATAACATGTTTACTTTGGAAGCTTTGTGGTAATGAATCAGCTCCAAATTAAAACAATATCAGTGTTTTCATTGTAGCGGCACAGATAATAATTATATTATAATAACTAGGTATCGGTAATGACTTTGCCTCCAATGTCTCGTCCGATTGAACATTCAGGTCGTCTACTAGTTTATAATCATGAATATGTAGGCATTTCCATATAGAGTCTAATAACGGAACTTCTTTGCCCCAAACAACAACGTGTTGAATATTGAAGGTACTTTTTGCCCCAATAAACATTTTGAATTTAATGGACTATCACCACTTATTTGTTCGGAACAGCTAGCTGTTGTCAAATTTTTTTTAGTCTAGAGATAGAATAGAATATGCCTTTATTCACGAAGTTCGAAGTTACACAAAAATTAAGTAAGGTTTACTTGTTTGTGCCGCTCTGCTATAGGAGTCAACCTCTTCCTTTACAATACATACTGCTATCATGTATGAACATAACATGCAAATAGTACACTTTTTAGGGTCCCATACCCGAAGGGCAACACGGAGCCCTATTAATGTCGCACCGCTGCCTGACTGTCTGTCCATCCGTTTATCACGGGTCTCTAACTCGCAGACGGAATTAGCTACATGTCTGAAATTTGGATATGTTATGTAAAATGTTAATAGAAACCGATTATTGAATCACAAATTAAATCAAATTAGTTTTCAGGGGGGATCCCATACATGACTAGGCACACAATTTTTTTTCTTACCTCGTTGTGTGGGATATCATTGTGTAGAACCCAATAATAGAGCATAGATTATTATTAAATTTTTTTAACTCTAGAAATAAATAAATGACCCCACCTTCAAAGTTGTAAATTTTAGATCATTTGTGTACGGGGTCGATCTTTAAAACTAAACTATAGTCCGTCAGGTACTATACGGACAGGAGCACGCCAGTCTATGCATGCTTCTTAGACTTGTCCAAAGCTTTCGATTTGGTGTCATATCCAGTGCTATGGGACAAGCTGGCTCTTCAACCTGTATGTGGACCAGCTGATCCGAGGGCTCAGCAGCATGCATGCGGGATGTTCAATTGATGGCGTCAAAGTCAACAACATCAGTTACGCGGACGATATGGTCCTGCTGAGCCCGTCGATCAGCGCACTCAGGAAGCTATTGCACGTGTGTGAAACCTATGCACAAACTCATGGATTGAAGTACAACACCAAAAAGAGTGAGCTCTTGGTTTTCGCCGCGGGCAGCAGCTCTCCACAAGATGTACCCCCAGTAACGCTGTACGGGACTGCATTGACGAGAGTCAAGCAGTTCAAGTATCTGGGCCACATTGTGACAGAGGACCTGAAAGATGACCAGGACATTGAGCGCGAACGTAGAGCGTTGGCGGTCAGAAGCAATATGCTCGCCCGTAGGTTTTCTCGTTGTACAGAGCAGGTAAAGATTACACTTTTCAAGGCGTTCTGTCAATCTTTTTACACGAGCGGCCTGTGGGTGAGATATACGCAGAAGACCTACAGCGCTCTACGGGTGCAATACAATAATGCTTTCAGGATGCTGTTGGGGCTGCCGTGGCGCTGCAGCGCATCCGGCATGTTTGCTGAGGCGCGAACAATGGATTTTTACGCAATTATGCGCAAAAAAGTTGCTTCTCTCATGCACAGAGTGTGCGGCAGCCACAATACCATTCTGAAGGTAGTGGGAGGCGGGTGCGGGTGTCCTATCAGCCATCACTGGACGACACTACATGCTAATAATAATCATAATATTTAGTAATCAAAATTATATCGTTTTTATTACCGCTTTATTTTAGTTCTATTGTAAATTTTTATTTTTTTTTGTGTAATCATATGGAACCCAGTTCTGAATTAAATGATTTTTATTTTTATTTTTATTTATTTTTTTATAGTACGCGACACGGCGGGAATGCGGGCGAGTACATACATGTCAGTATGAAACGGCCCGCACTCCCGCCTGTCGCGAAATATACTTAGGAATTTTGAATTTTGCGTAAATTATGTGGCATAAACTTTATTCAAACAACAAATACTGTAAACGCCGATTTAAAATACAGGTTTAGGGTAAAGTACCCGAATACTCGACTAACTTAATTTTGCAGTTTGATTCCATACATTTTGTAGTTAATGATAAGTTTGTAATTTTTATTCAAATCATTAAAGTACTCGTATTGAAAGGTACGGAACCGTCAGGGCGCGAGTCGTACTCACACTTGATCGGTTTTTTATTTAATTTAAACCAAAGAAGCATTAAACATGAAAGTGCTTAGTGCGAATATGTGTGCGGGCAGGTGTAATGTGTGTGAAACTATGAAAAGTGTAAGAATAAAAAATGTTATAAAACTTCGATAAAAACACAACTTCGCAAACGTTTGAAAGCTTTTCAGCAGCGCTAGCTGAGTCGGTAATGGATAGGATTCCTCCCCTTGGGCCAAAATCAATAAAGTAACTTTGTGACCGAAGTACGATGATCTATTTACCCCTATTTCGTTAGGGTTCTACAATCGTCAGTGAAAAGTGGGTATGCGAGGTTATATTTTTCCCTGCATTCGCAGTAATTCCGTAATGGAACTACTGCGAATTTTTATAGAAAATACGCACATTGATTGCTACGAATGGAACTACTGCGAATACCAAAATTAGATAATTTTATAAAAAATTGCAGTAGTTCCATCATGGAACTCGGCAATGGAACTACTGGGAACGAAGGGATTATACAGAGATACGATCTGTGGCAAATATTTAAAAAAGGCTGTACAAATCATATCGCATACCTTTTAGAAACAGGGACCCGTATAAAATATGTTAATTAGGTAAATGACACCCGGGCCTAAAATAACACCTGAAACGCGTTCCTCCAAAATAAGGACCCCTGCAGAAAACCATGGTCCTAAATACTCAAAGCCAAAACAAACAACGACAAACCCCCTCCCCCTGCCTCTCCTCTTTCTTTGCCCCTGTCGCAACAGCTATCTTTTGCTTGATATACAATACATAGTCCACAATAATATTATATAAAAAACGCTGAGTGTATTTGTACTTAAAACCAGTTAATTTCAATTTGACTGTTACTAAAGTTGTGACGTATAGATTATCTTAGTAAATAAGTCTACCAATTACAAGTTGTAAGGTTTGTACAAACAATTGTATTAGTTAATTAAAAAGCCCCTGATGATGCTTATATAGTGAAACCGGTTGAGTAGTGTAGTATTAAATATTATCTGTGGAAAAATACAAGTGTTTTTTCATCACAACAATGTTTGTACAAACAATCTGATAACTTTACCTGATATATACTTTTACACGCTTTTTGTAAACCCTCTGCAGGTGTAACAAAAAAATGACTTCATGTTAAAGGGATGCACTGAAAATTAGCGCTGTTCAGATCATTAGGGCCCTTTTAGTGTCATGCGGATTTGCGCCCATGTGCGGATCTGGTCCGCATGCGTACCTTCCACTTAATACGTTTTCATACATTCTTTTATTATCATGCGTGATACACGCATGCGGGGCGCGGGCCGGAGACGCGGGCGCCACCGCCCGCGCGCGGACTATCCGCATGCGTGTCGGGTTCCTCGACATAACAGTATTGCTTTTACTGTCAAGCGGATAACACGCATGTATATGTAAAATAAACATGAAAATAGATACGGAAAGAGTAATTAATGGTCGAAGTTTATTTATGCCATATATTACCAGTCCCCATCACATGCTGAGTAAAATATACAATCATCTGCCAAACTACCTAAAAAATATAGAAAAAAACACTTTGTTTATTAGTAACCTAAAAAAATTCCTCATAAAGAAATGCTATTACAATTTAACTGAATATTTTAATGACGATACAAAATCAATACTTCAATAGCTCTTCTAAATGACTGAATAAATTTGTAATAAATTGTAATATTATTGTGAATAATTAATTAAAATATAACAATACTAACAAATTTACCATAGATTTAACTAAATGATTATGCTAACTAGTACTAACTTACTTGACCTAGGAATAATCTTTAATATTATGTACTTAAAAGGCAACCAGTTGCCCTCTCATGATTGCTATGCCCCAACAGGGCGTCACCTGTACTTTTATAAATAATAAGATCCCCTAAACTTGTGACATTGCAATAAATGATTTGAGTTTGAGTTTGAGTTTATGGCATGAGAGTAATAATCTATATAAAAACCGAGATGCATGAGATTTGGTGCCTAGTTTTGATGATCAAAGTATTAAATTTTAAAAAAATGTGTAAGTATCAAACATTTCATGGATATCCGAATATTATTTTGAAACTTGCGTTAATTCTGAGTTTCTAATAATTTACACTAAATAAACATTCTCCGAATTTTGTTTTTGTACAGAATATAATCCAGAATTACTTTATTTACTTTCTTCTTCCTCACGACTGTACTCACGGACTACACGCACAACACTGCTGCGTAGCGAACAATCTACTCTGCGTGACCGCAGCGGGACAACGCACGCATGCGGACCAGATCCGCACGCGGGCGCAAATCCGCATGACACTAAAAGGGCCCTTACTTATGACACGACAGCATTTTGTCAAATAATTGTTTATGAATTTCGATATATCATATTTTATTTTTTTCGTATTTTGGCAAAAAATGAAATTTTCTTCCTTTCTTATATTTTTACGGGGTCGATCAAATCTTGCTGGACAAAACAATGAGTTTATTTTTTTATTTTCGTGCATAGTATTTACATCTTGCTACTTTGTTAAAAGAAAAAGAAAACACAGTGACATAAACCTGAATGCCCTGAAAATTCTGTGTGCCCAACTTACATCGATAAGGGTCACCTTCTATCACGTGAAAATTGCCAAGCATCCAGAATGAATTTGGCTGCATAAATTTACTTCAACGGAGCCCGAACATTAAACCCAGCATCCTTCCAGTTGTCAAATTTATTTTAGTTGGACTTTGAAAATTCTTGGTTTATGTTAACATATTTCTTTTCACCAAAGTTTTTATATCTA
Organism: Ypsolopha scabrella; assembly: GCA_910592155.1. Lineage (NCBI taxonomy): Eukaryota > Metazoa > Arthropoda > Insecta > Lepidoptera > Ypsolophidae > Ypsolopha > Ypsolopha scabrella. Next base: position 5,346,034 of record OU342968.1, on the reverse strand, counting down.
CATAAATAAATTCCCATTTTCTCTATTAAAATAATTTTGGGCCACCCACTATATTTTGTCTAGACAATTTTGTTTAAATATTTAAATAAATCAAGCATGGAAATCAAATTTATTTTCCTTTGAACAGTTACAAAGTTCTGAACTCTAAAGTTTATTTTAAGTGGATTTTTCAATAGAAGTTCTGAAGAATCTGAAGTTATTACAGAGACTTGCTTTCAGGGGTCCCTAAATTAACAACCTACAAGATAAAAAATATATTTGAATAATTATTACTATAAAATAATGAACACCTCCCACTGAGCCACGGGTCATGAAAACCAAGCTACACACAAAAAGGTTATTTGTAACAGTAACCTTAACAAAAAGCTAAATAAAACTGATTTTGGACATAAATTCAAAGAAAAAAAATTGCCATTATAAAAGTAAAAGAAAATTATCGTCTTAATAGGTTTTGAGTTGAAGGAAGTTGCCTGCCGGGCATTTAATTTCTCTTTTAGGTACATATCTAATGTAAACAGTCAGTTTTTTGGTGGAATGGCTTCTAATTCTTATATCTATGCTGTTACATATTTGCTTATAAAAATTCTAAATAAGTAATTCATTAACACGAAATATTTTTTCGAGCGCAGAACATTGAAGGAACTACTGTTATTTTGTTTTATTCTCTATCCATCCATCAGCTTGTCATCGTCCACTGCTAGACATAGGCCTTTCCTATATTTCGCCACTCTTGACGGTCTTCTGTTTTGTTTTATTCTCCATCCATCCATCAGCTTGTCATCGTCCACTGCTAGACATAGGCCTTTCCTATATTTCGCCACTCTTGACGGTCTTCTGTTTTGTTTTATTCTCCATCCATCCATCAGCTTGTCATCGTCCACTGCTAGACATAGGCCTTTCCTATATTTTGCCACTCTTGACGGTCTTCTGTTTTGTTTTATTCTCCATCCATCCATCAGCTTGTCATCGTCCACTGCTAGACATAGGCCTTTCCTATTTTCGCCACTCTTGACGGTCTTCTGTTTTGTTTTATTCTCCATCCATCCATCAGCTTGTCATCGTCCACTGCTAGACATAGGCCTTTCCTATATTTCACCACTCCTGACGGTCTTCCACCATCCTCATCCAGCCGCCACCCGCAACGTCTTTCAGATTATCGGTCCAGCGGGCACAAGGTCGGCCTGCGCTACGCTTTATTTATGTGGTCTCCATTCTAACGTATTTCGGCCTTACCGGCCATCAACTTTACTTTTCAAGGTTGTAAGAACAAAAACACCAAAATACATATATGTTTAACAAGTTGAATTGGTCCAGTGCACATAACAATCACAATGTTAGAAGACCTGTTTTTACTAAAATACCCTCAAAAATTTTAAAAGTGAGGCGTTTCGTGGTAGTTTTAAATACGTGGCAACGAAATGTTTGAATAATTTACCACCTCCTGTAAAAAACAGTCCACCGATTGACGATCGCTCAGCGAGCTATGGAGCGGGCTATGCTTGGGGTATCTCTGATGGATAGAATCCGAAACGAGGAGATCCGTCGGAGATCGAAAGTAACCGACATAGCCTGCAGAATCAGTAAGTTGAAGTGGCAGTGGGAAGGCCTTGTTTGTCGCCGACATGATGGCCGTTAGGACAGAAAGGCTCTAGAATGGAGACCACGTACAGCAAAGCGTAGTGTAGGACGACCTCGTGCCCGCTGGACCGACGACCTGAAGGACGTTGCGGGGGGCGGCTGGATGAGGAGGACGGAGGACGCAGCGCGTTGCGGTTGTCATTACAATGCTTATGCTGAGTCGGACCTTTTCGCTGCTTCAACTAAAAACCATTTTTAGAAGTTGTTTTATTTAAGCTGTGTGTGTTATATTTTAATTTACTTTCTTTTTATATTTTGTTTTTATTTTTAAGTGCATATTTGTTTGCAGCGAATAAACGATATCTTATCTTATTTTATATTATCACGACGGCAACATATTATTTCATTTCTTTGATAAATGAGTGGAGTGTACAACTGGTAGGCGGGGCTCTCGGGTATATAATTTTGTCGTAATAATTATTGTTAATGTATTAATTTATGCTCCAAAATTTCATTATTTTCACACATATTTTTAGGGTTCCGTACCCGAAGGGTGACAAACGGGCCTTATTACTAAGCCTCCGATGTCTGTCTGTCTGTCCGTCCGTTCGTCACAGGGGTCTACAGCTTCAGCCGTAATTTCAACCGTATTGTGCGGTGGTACGGAACCCTTTGTGCGCGAGTCCGACTCGCACTTGCCCAAATTATTTGATGGCACACTTTGGTACAAATACAAATTTAAACATACCTATGTAGCTCAGTGCCTCAAAATTCCATATTTTACCTGACTCTGACTGGTCTCATTGTTTATATCTACCCTGCACTGCAATCATTGACCTATCATAAACAACTACACACATTCTCTAAGAAAAGTTCGTTAGAAAACGTCCGAACGTGCGACATGCATAGTAGCAAAAATCTTCAACCAAATAAGACGTTATGTCGTTAACATAAGATACAATGTCAGTTGTATGCAATCATTATTCCAATTTGTCACGCCATAGCGGTGACAAAATGCATCGCGGTCACTTTTTGAGCGAGATTGTGAGTCTTGTTCTTTATGAGACGTCAATGACTGCAATATTCTTTTTGTTATTTCAGTTTGCTCGAAATGAATTTCCATTAACAAGCCTAAAAGTAAACATCAATACCACTTCAAGTACAGATCACTATTTCTCACGAGCCCACATAATAAACTAGATGTAAATTCTTGTACTGAATAAACTGGAATTGGGCCGTCCATCAGCAAGCCACAAATGTCAATCAGACCAGGGAAGTAAAGGGAGGGAAAGTGGGGCGGTAAGCGGAGGGTTGTAATCTTCCGGTATAATTATAGACTAAGGCTCAATTTGATAGCACTTGGAGACGGTTAAATTACTCACTCAAGAACATTGTTTCAAATGCATTTGAGTTTAAATTAAGGTATAACAAGGTCTACTACACAAATTGTAAAATTTTTTGTTTCATCTTTGCATAGGCAAAAGCGAGCTTCCTCGGATAGTGGTCAGTTAAGGAAATAAAGGATAAAAAATATCTTATCAAATTCACTTACGTCGCTAAAAACACATTTAAAAACACTTATCTTTATTGCGTAACTAAAAATTATAAGATTTAAACAATTATAACTATCCAGAAGTAGACGTTTTGCCACAACTCAGCGATGATTTACTCCATACCAACGAAACAGGGAGCGGTCTGCCTTTGGGCACGCACTAGTTGTTCAGGATAATTTAAAAATATATGCATAAAATAATGCATATTTGATACAAAAGCCTGAATGATAATAAACGATTGGCCAGCGACCATTGGCTGACTCATAGAGATAGTGAATGCTATTGGAGCCGTCACCATACTAAACTCTGTTCAACACAGGTATCGTGAGGCAATTTTTCAGCGCTAATTAGATTTCTGTTTGTTTTGCTTTTTGTTCGCCGTTTTCAGTCTATCTATCTAGATGCATAAACAAAATCAGTACTCGAAATTTGACAAGCTTATTAAGTTTTTAAGAAGAATAAATAGAAGTTGTGTGATTTTGCTGCTTAATGTCCTAAGAAAAACTTGGGCAACAGAAGCTCTAACGAGTTTTTCACAATTTTAATCCTTAGTTTTGGAGTCACGTTTTATAAGTATAGCTCCGAATCATCAAATAAAATAAATAACCATAAATGCTTAAAGTTGAATTATATACCGGGTATAAATGAGCAGCTGAACAACTTTTCCTAAGAAATATTCCCGCTCAAATCTTCAGGGAAGAAGGTATAACTTAACTTTAACTTGAAGACTCCATCTCGCAGGAGGATGGTCAATTTTAAAACGCTGCTCGTGAATAGTTGTTATACAGACGAACGCTGCCTCAAAACACGCCCGTATCACGGTGCGTTAAGATTGGCCCAATGTTTAAAATTCAAATATTTCTCAAACTACCTATTAGGTAATGATCTGCGTGGGAATATTTCTTAGGAAAAGTTGTTCAGTATGATCAGTTGAGTATGTGGTTGCACATAAAGATCGCTGCTCATTTACACGTGGTATATAATTCAACTTGAAGCATATTATGTGGTTATTTATTTAATTTGATGATTCGGTGCCATATTTATAAAACATGACTCCGAAACTAAGCTTTAAAATAGTGACAAACTCGTTCCAGCTTCCGTAACCCAAACTTTTCTTAGAACATTAAGCAGAAAAATCACAAAACTTTACACCCAGTATACTTGATAGCATTTCTTTAAAAGTCGATGTTGAAAATTAAGTCTGCAAGAACGAAATTATTTATTTATTTATTTATTTATTTATATATCAAGGAAAACTTACAGCACAAGATGACTTAAGATATAAACAGAATAACTATAATACGGCCAATTAAAAGTTTTCACTAATAGTAACATAATAGTCAAATGTTATCGAACAAAGAAAGTTTTAAATAAGTTAATTTGAGCAACACAATATTGACGAGAGATAAGCAGATGATACAAGTAAAATATAACACACAGGAGAAAAAACTAATACCAGTATTATAAAAGGAAAAACAACAACTAATTATATGAATTAAACCTAATTTACACAAACCATACAATCAAGCTCACCACTATGCGAAATATATTAATTAATTAATTAAATATTATAAAAGAATTTAGAACTGAGCACAATTCTTGCTCGAGCCTCAGACATGGAAAATATATCAATGTCTTGCAATTTGTTGACGTTATGACAGACTCGCCACAGGTAACTATTCTGCCTATAATTAGTACCTACAGAGGGAAGAGAGAAGACCGGAATTTGACGACGCATCCTGTTGGGGACATAGAAATTTAATTTAGATAGTAATTGCGGGCTGTCAATTTGGCCTAAAACAAGTCCAATTAAAAAGAGAATATCAGCTATTGAACGTCGCTCTTGTAAGGGAAGAATGTGATATTTACGACATGTTTCAAAATAGTTTGATAAATATATTTTGTTACGAAAATTCATGTAACGGAAAAATCTTTTTTGAACGCGCTCTAACCTATTAATGTAAACATTGTATGATGGGTTCCATACTTGCGAAGCATATTCAAGGCTGCTACGTACATAGGTGCAATATAGAATTTTTAATGTTTTCATGTTTTTAAAGTCTTTCGAAATTCGCATTATAAAACCCAAAGCTTTGGTTGCTTTTTTAACTATAGTGTTAATGTGTGAATCAAATATAAGTTTGGAATCCTGAATAATCCCAATTATAAACACAAGCATATAGTAAAACAACATATTTATATGTCAATCACTCTCTCATGAAGATGAAAGATAAGAGGTTTATTAATCAAATTAGACCGGAACCCTGGGGGAAAATTTTACCTAATCGAAGAGTGAATTATGTTGATACTGCTTGACAGCCGTTACTTGTTTGGATCGTGGGAAATCGAATGTTGCTTTTGTAAATCAGGGCGGCTTTCAAGAGTTGTCACTCCTTAAACAATTTCAAACAAATAATTTTAGCATGGCGCTTTGCTTGACAAACACCAGCCATACCTAAAAAAATTGCTTTTACTTTTTTTCAAAAGAAAACAATGTGACATTAAATTAAATTTCTTTGTTTATCTTTTGTTAGAGGTTCCACACCGTTTACTTCAATTTTTTCTTCCCTAAACATTTAAAGTACTTAAAGTATGCAAATACTGAACGCTAACGAGGGTTTCATGTCATTTCTAGCCTTGGTCAAGAACAAAGATAGGTGCTGTTGTCGCTTCAGTTGCTGTAAGTAAAGGCAAAAAATCACAGCTTCAAATTATGGTAAGCAGATTTTTTAAGAAATCCCATATGTTCATATTGAACTATTATAAAAAAAAACCGACCATTGACTATTTTAGTTGTTGAAAAAACCGGTCAAGTGCAAGAAGGACTCACAAATGATTCAAATAAGCATCTAGGACGAGCTGTAGTAATTTTTCACTCCACAATTAGGTAAAGTTTTGGCACTGGGCTCCCGTTCTAAATGTATAAGCCCCGGGATGTGGGTCCTGCTAATTGAATTATTGTTTTGTCTGTTCATTTAGATTCGGAAAAGTATTGGTTTTCCGAGAATTACATTCATTAGTACATGAATTCAGCTTGTCAATCCCTTACATATTCCTTTACAACCCAACTGTATCGATTATTTTTTACTCAGTTGCTTGGGTTTATAATTATATTTTTTGTCATTAATTCGTGGTTAAGTCTACATATTGTTCAATTTAAATTTAATAGGACCTGCAAACTTTCGATAATTTTTATTTAATTTTTCCTTTTTAGAAAGGAGGTTGTTATTTATAGTATTCTCCAAATTCGGCTGCTACCGCAGAAGAAAAAGTGGTACTACGTCTGTTACTGCCAATTTTGGACTTTACGGAGAAACTATTGGAAAATTTAACTAAGCATTTAGTAATTCCTACTCATCTCACAGCTATGGTATATAGTAACATGTATCATCTGCCCAATAAAAAAAACGGTTCAGCTCCCACGTAAAAAAACTACAACACTTTCCGAAATTACGAACAAAACTAGCAAACTTTTATTTTTGTATATATTATTTACAGACTGAATTTTTTTAAATAACTTCCTTGAGAAACTATAAGCATCATTCCTTATTCAATAAGCTAAAATTTCAAATAGTTCCTGTATTGTTTTTGGCCCTGGCAATAATTTAAAGATATATTTGGTTGGGTGTTTTTGATGGAAAAGTACTCAAAAACTAAGTTTTTTTTTGACAAGGTTACATTCAAAATGGACCAAAAAATAGTAGAATTACCCAAGTCCTTAGAATAAGATATCAATACCCAAGTCCGTGTGGTCTCGTTCTCACCAAAAGTTATTTACATTAGAAAGCGGGCCGCCGTTTTACATTAGTATTTCTTTAATGAAACAAGTTTCATTACTCTAATTACAACTTGTAAATGGATTCCTTGAGACTTTAAAACTTTTTAACTTTCTCACAATACTTATAAGCCCAATTATAATAATAATACCAAATTAGTTTCATAAGCGGCGGTAGCTCGGGCGGTAGAACGCTGGCCTTTCAATCTGGAGACTCTGGTTCGATCCCCGGTCGAGCATCCACCAATGAGTTTTTCGGAATTTCCATCCATCCATCAGCCTGTTTCATCCACTGCTGATCCACAAGATGGTGGTACCTCCACAGTCGAGCCCGGCATCAGCTCTACCACCTATTTCGGAATTTATGTGCATATTATTTGTGTTCTCACCTAATACTTACCACTTGCTGAACAGTGGAGGAAAACATCGTGAGGAAACCTGCATGCCCTAAAAAGCGTGTCATTCTGCCCAAAGTACGGCGATAGGGCTCACCACCCATCACGTTGGGTGAAAAACCGATGCACCGGGTGTGAACATGACTTGCATTTCACAGTTCGCACTTGGGAACACCTCTGACACCCACTCGGTAATGATATGTGTGTATGTTTTCTTTTTATTTCACATGAGATTATGTATAAGAGGCGGTTTACATTTTCATGTGAATAGTTTTAAATTTGCAGAGCCTAATTTTCCATCTTAAAAAGGACTTTCATATTGTTGAACACATGTCAAACGTAAATCTTTTGTTTTGAATATTAATGTATAACATTTACAAATATGTAAATTTATTTCTGGTCATTCTCTCGCACCTCGTTTATTGAAAAATAATAATACTGTCAACTTCAACGAGCTAAATCTTTAATTTAAGTTAAGTAATATACTGAAAAAAAATTCTAAGGAATCAGACATATACATGGTCATATAATTAGGAATTACTGGTAAGAAAGTCGATTTTTGACAAACAAGTAGCTGTTACTTTTGTATTAACTTACTGATATCAATTCATTTTCAATTGCAATTGTATTTTAAATGTACTGGCCGCTTGACAAATAATTAGGAACGGAAAAAAATAATTCCTAATTTTGAATTTCGAAAACGAATATCGCATTTTTTTGTTTCCAGCGTATTCTATGGTTACATCGCTTTATATTGACTAAGTTGAAAGTGCATAATTATTCCGAAATCATGGGCAAAAAGGAGAGTTGTGATCCATCGACCCGGAAAATTATTATGGCTCTATATTAACGTAATTGGTCGTATAAAAAGATTGCTGATCATTTGAAGTGCTCTAAAACTAAGGTGTTTAATGCTGTATATCACGTCTAAATACTACGAATAATGTACCTAGAAAGCCTAAATTTAGAAAAACAACATCACGTGAAGATGCTTTGATTGTTCGTGCAGCAAAGGCTGATCCTTTCAAGAGTTCTGAAAGTATAAATAGGGAAGTTTTTGGCGACGAAGGAGTATCTACACGTACAGTACGAAGACGTTTAACTGATGCAAAGTTATTTGGAAGAATCGCCTGGAGTGTACCGCTTCTCACGAAGGTGCACCGAAAAGCTGGGTTAGACTTCGCGACAAAATATGGCAACTGGACAGCAAGTCAATGGAAAAACGTGTTATTTTCTGATGAAACAAAAATAAATAGACTAGGGTCTGATGGTAAACAGTATGTGCGTAGACCGCCTAAGCAAACGTTGAATCCTAAGTTCACGAAAAAAGTGGTAAAGCATGGGGGAGGAAACATAAAAGTTTGGGGATGTTTCTCAGGTCATGATGTTGGGCCAGTTAAAAAGATTGAAGGTATGCTAGACCAATTTAAATACAAGCAAATATTGGAGGAGACTATGCTTCCTTATACTGAGGAGAGGTTGCCTGTAGTCTGGATATTTCAGCAAGATAATGACCCCAAACACACTGCTCATTCAGTTAAAAGGTTTCTTAGTGATCAAAAAATTACTGTGTTAGATTGGCCTGCAAATAGTCCAGATCTTAATCCGATCGAAAATCTTTGGAGAGAAGTAAAGAAGAGTGTGGCTGCGAAAAGGACGAGCAATTTGAACGCTCTATATGATGCCTTTGTTGAATCGTGGAACAATATTTCAGATGAAACCTGTAAAAACTTAATAGATTCCATGCCCCGTCGCTGCAGAGCAGTTATTGTACGCAAGGGCTGTGTTAAAAGTTTTGTAATAAGTATTGTTTATTTCATTAAAAGGGTTTCTGATACAGTTCAATTAATTAAGTTATATTACCCGTTCCTAATTATTTGTCCATAGCCAAAAAGTTTCAAATAAATAGTTCAAATGGAACTTTAATTAAATTATCAATTGAAGTTCAACAATTTTACATATTATATATGTAGTATAAAAGCCTGCTTACGTAGCTATATTATCATGTCGTTTGAACGTAGTAACAGTAATATAAACTAAAGTTACAGCAACTTGTTTTTCTGAAAGTTACTTCGGTGTTAGTCGTTCCTAATTATATGAACACAACTGTAAATTTGTGGAAATATAGTGTACCAGACTTTTTATCATGTATCACAAAAGACTTCTGTCAATTTTCTCGACTAATGTCGCCAATTTGTTGTATTAATTAAAGCATTACTACAATAAAAAATTCATGTCAGAGTAATTAAACTGTGATAATTTACCAATCAAATTCTGCAATTTCATTGACAATCTAATAATTTACTTGGAACGTGAAATATAATTAACATCACTCCAAATTCCAAGAAAATAAAATACAAAAAGCGTAATTTGGTGAAATGACTCTGAAGGTATCACCGGTCTTAACCGGTTAGATATATAAAACTTACAAAACCATATAATATTTAAAAACCACTGTCTTTTATAATCTTCTTTTCCAAAACCACTTTCACCCTGTGTAATGTAGATATTTTAGAAGTGTAAGCAACTTTTAAAACACAATGTCCTACAAAAATGCGGCGACAAGACAGGTGTGATTTCATAATTATATTATATCTTTTGTGTATCCCATTGGGACGCAGGCATGAGTTAATGTATGTTATAATTTTTTCTGTTAAACCAAGCGAAAACAAGATAAAACTTTACTTTTATTTTAATATCTCTATAAGCTGCCATGAAACCTTACGTAACCACTTCTACCCACTTTTCTCTGACTTATTTTATTAAAATTGTTACTGTTCAGCTCTTTTAACTATACTTTAATGATATATGTCTTAAACATTACCCAAACACATTTTTAGTTAACAATGAAAACCAGCATATTTACTCGTCAATTATGAATTTTCGATAAACAATTGTTTTTGAAATAATATCGTGATCGCAACTTGTGAAATTGGGGATGTTCAAATTATTTTACTGGTTCACAAATAATAATCAAAAATAAACACAATCTGAAAAACTGATAGTCGTGTACGTGTTCCGCAAAGTACATAATAATAATAGTAATTTTATTTCAGACAATTTGAAGTCCATATACAACCTAAAACCCACCTTAAAAAAATTCCTAGATGACAATAAAATCTGCATCATAATCTGATAAGGTAACATACTTACAGATACACAGACAAAAGTTCGTTTGACATGTATACAAAGGAAAAAAAAACTGAGATAAGTAAAGAAAACACATTTATTTTCAACATCCAATGATGTCCATTAAATGCGTACAGATTTACTGTGTTATTTACCAACAAAAGCTCGTAACTAAAGCCTCGTTTTTCAACCATTAATGTAACAGTTAATGTCAATAGAAGTCGAAATAGATTATTTGTTTTTCAGAGTAAATAATGTACAAGTAAGAAGGACTTTTCCTTTTCTATAGAACCAACTGAATAAACACTATCTAGCTTTTCTTCTTTATCTTTCTCTGAGCCAAAATAAATATTGAAGTTAAGAAACGTGAGAATTGTGATTTATTTAGTATTGAATCCCAAGAAAAACAACTTTCAAGTACTTTTCTTCTCATTTTCTACTGATTACGATGAAGAAGGATAAAAAACTGCTTGTAATATTTTTGCTAAAAATACTTTAAGAGTGAAGAAAGAAGTTGGGAAAACTCTTATTTATTCTTATTTTAAAAGGTTCAAGTTAGTAATAATTTTCGTCAAACTTTTGTACCAACCGCAACGGTTTATTTTTAATTTTTAATACGGCTTTATTCGACAAAGTTAGCAAAGAAATTCCAGCGCTTGTAATGGGAGCTTTTATGATCTTTTAAATACTTTATTTAAACAATGTAGTATGCAAATAACAAAGTTATTGCAAGTGAACACGAAAATTATTAAATGCCAACACGAAAATTGTTCAACTGATTATTCTCACTTTCATATGATTTCCCTTGGGCTGCTGAGCTAAGAGTAACGGATAGGGCCGGCTTTCCCACAACTTTACCAGTCTACCCTGATCTCCCTTTCTCTGTTACTTTTGAATACTAAAACGTTCTTCAGGAGGGGTGGCAATATTGGATGCAGGTCAAGTTATGATGGAGGGTCGCGTTTGATATTTCAGGCTGTTTACCCATATCGATCATGTTATATCCTTGTTTTATCTTATTACAAATTAGAATGTGTTATACATTTTACACATGTTTTGCTATGTTACAGTAAATTTTTCAAGTTAATTTATATTTCTATCAAAACTAAAAAAGGCAGAATCAATAAATATTCAAAGGTGATAAAACCTGTATCTTTATATTCGTAGAAACCTAAGAAAATACTTTTCTCCGTCTGATATTTATTTGTGAAACTCGTTTCAAGTCGTTTACACATAAGATGAAAGAAAAGTTCTGTTATTTTTTTAATATCTTGATTAAGTGGGTTTTAATTTTATTATCTCACAACTTGTTGGTATGTAATTTTACAAAATACAGATTAAACATTAATCCACTGGTAGGTAAGTAATAATATCACATATAGAGTTCGAGCAAATATTTTAAGGTAGAATTCTTGACATCACATTTGCTAAGTAAGTATTTCATACAGACGCAGAGATTTCCGAATACGCGGAAAATTTTACTCCGGATTTGCTGAAATAAGTTCAACATTTACATTAAGCTTAATGATATTTATGCAGATATAAACTAAATGAAAATCCACCAGTTCCCCTTTCTATGCAAAGCCGAAAAGCTTGGGCGTATACACGAAAACAAGTACTAAAATTTCGGCAAGCATTATTGGACTCTATGCACTGTACCATAGAGTTTAATAATGATTTTTTCATGAATTTGAATTTTGTGGGTCCTGAATGGACTTATTATAACTGTATGGTAATAGTTTGGATGTTGGGCAGTATAGTTATACCATGGACTGTGTTGGAAACTACGATTGTTGCGGTAAAACTCAGGGCCATATGGCAGATTTGAACAATGTTAAATTTGAAATTATAAAGACTTGATACATTGCACTTGCCTTGTAAGCAAAAGGTTGAATATTCAAATCCTGACCTTAGGAAAACTCCACTTCACAAAATATTTGTCTTTAATAATACTTGGTACAGATTTCTATCTCAACAAGTTCGTTTGACTGTGGTTGTAGTAGTGACGTTTTGTGTGTATGGTGGGTTTTGCAGTGCTCTAGAAGTTACGCACACTAGAAAAAGCGGCATCAGAAATACATCATCTGTGAAAATTTCAACTGTCTAACTATCACGGTTCATGAGATACAGCCTGGTGACAGATGGACGCAGTAATAGTAATAGAAAAATATTAAAATTTCTTGTACTTTACTTACAATACTTGCAATACAATAATTACTTGTACAACCATACAAAATAACATGAAGAACAGACTTTGTGAGATAGAATACCTATACATTATTCGAAAAATGTATTTACTAAAATATAATTGCGCAGCCGCCTTAATCGGCAGGTAAACACAAAAATAATGTGTACAGAAAACCTATATTTATATAGGATTAGTTTTTTCAATTGCTCGTGGATATAAGGAGTCTAGGGGCCGATTTTGGTGCAGTGCGTGCCTAAAACTTTTAGCTGGAAAAGCAATGAGGAGGTCATGATTTATGAAAATAAAAACAACATGAATTTATAGATTTGATGGTAAAAACAAAATGAAAAAAATCAAACAGAAAAAAAAATGAAATTATGTACACTTTATTTTTCTTCACTCGAAACAACTCTAGAATCGTTTAGCTCTCAATATGAACAAATAATCCTGGTGGGAGACTTCAATACCTGTCTCATCAAAAATGACCATAGGCCAAATTTATTACAGTAAATGACCAAGTCTCTAAATTTGAATATTTTACCTTCCGGTCCAACTCATTTCCAACCTGGTTCTCCCCCTCACTTCTTGATTTAATAATTATCTCGTCTCCGGCTCATGTTGTTTTCCATGGCCACTTAAATGCTGCTGGTAGCGCGCTTGTCTTGATAACAAGAGGTCGCAGGTTCGAATCCTGGCCCGAGGAATTTTTTTCAAATTCTTATCTTTACATTTGTTTCTAATTTATCTTTTCTAGTTTGTAATGCACTCTAATAATAATATTTAGAGTATTCAAAAGCGATGGATTTCGCAATAAAAAAAAAATCTTAACTAGTTAGTGTCATACAAAACTCCGCTCCGCTCCGCTTCGCTCGGCTCCTAAACGTATTATCATGTACACCTAACCGCTCCTCTTCGCTTCGCCGTCGTCGCAACCCATTTTTTTTGTATAGCAAACGGGTTCTAACTGATTTCGGCTCTCTTCTGCACTAAAGGCTTGCCACCAATGGCATCGACCAATAGAGAACAGTGTATTATGTCACGGGTATTATGTATATAACTATCTGTAACCGCCGTTGCCGCCGGAACCGCTGGAGCCGTTGCCGCCGGAACCGCTGGAGCCGTCGATGCCTCTCATGCCGCCGGAGCCGCTGGACCCGCTCATGCCGCCGAAGCCGCCTTTAGGCCAATAGTATTTAAGGACTCGAGGTCTTTTGGAGATGATTCAGTTATCCTCGTTCTAACAGTACACTTCTTGAAAAAGTGAAAGTTCCGCAGTATTGTTTTGAGTTATTAGGTACCATTTTCTTATAAACTGGATTAGTTTAGTACAATACTTATATCACTAGATTGGATCTAGGGTTATAATTATATCACGGATATAACTATCTTACTGCGACATATACATATGTATGTAGTGTATTATATTTAAGTAACAGGCTTGAAGAAAATTGTTTTCTTTTTGCACAAACAACAATCGATGTGTAAAATTTACATTTTCCTTATACCATCTGTTGACTAGAAGAAATTTCTTTGAGGAATAAGTCCGCCCTTGCCTTCTGTTATTCTGCATTTTGTGTTTTTATTTAAATTTTTTGTGCAATAAAATGTTTATTCATTCATTCATACTCTAGCTAGGGTAGGCAGTGCCTTGCCTACCCTGGCGTCATACAAATAATGATTTTACAAAGTGACATTAGATTTTTTTCATATTTACTTTATTGTCATACTTGACCTTCTCATTACGTTTCCAGCAAAAAGTTCTATGCACGCCACTCTTTTGGTGACAACTTAAACGGCATTATTGTTTTTTTTTTAAATAAATATCCCTAGCTGAGCCTGGAAACCATTGATTTTCAAAAAAATGTATACTGTATGTTATTGCAACATGTTCCTGTTTCGTGAAAAACTCGTGACGCATCTGTATTTTTAAATATGGACTAAAATAATTATCAGCACAAAAGTTTTAAACATGAAAGATATATCTGTATCAGATGTTATTTTAACAACCAAGAATATTCAATTTAAATGATATTTTGCTTTTAATATTCGTAAATATAAAATTCGTAAGTAGATTATTCAATTCATTTATCCACCACAACTGAATTTCGTTTCAATCGGTGTTAACAATTTCTGATCGAATTGTTGTCGGGCACTGATAGTCGTCCGGACAGGCCAATTTTATTGTTTAAAATAGCATCGCTTTAGTTTGATATCGTCATCAGAATGATTGCCAGTAAATTGCTAATCGATTATTTAATAATAGAGCCTTTGTTGTGATTTCGTGTAATTAATAGTGATGGGTAACCACCCGGATTATAACCCATTGGTGGGTCAAAACTAACTCCTCCGGTAGACTAGCTAGCTAGCGGTAACGACCGACGTTTAGTTTTAAACTACCCACACGGGTTATAACCAGGGTTGGATTTTGTATGATAATTATCGTATTTGTACAATCATTTGTCAAAAAGTACGTTATACTTTCCTAATTCAACGATCATGCGTAAAAATACGAGAATTTCTATGTTGAAAAGTTATTTCCATTAATTACCTCTACAAATACTTTTACATATAGCAACACGCAGATTGCGAAAGAATATTAAGTAAGATTAATCGTATGAAGTCAAAATCTCGGATAGAACAGACATTTTGTAACTCAAACTGTAGATTCAATCTTACTGTCATACAGAAAATAAAAGGTAGCTAAAGTAGCAACTGCACCGATTTTAAACCAATTGTCAAAATAATTACGCGATGCACTTTATTGCACAAGTTGCTGATCTCGATATTTATGTTCAATGTTTTTTTTATATTAAATGTTGATGTATAAACTGTGTCTCCTATATTTTCTTAAGTAGTACCTAATATATCAATTTCATTAAATATGAAAAAAAAATCTTAGGATTCGTTTCTTATGCGAACAACTAGCGTCAACATTTGTGATAATAATCTAAAATCTCTGCTCTTTTCTTTATTAATATGTGTTAAATTCGTTTTTACTAAGTCCTAAGTCGTAAGATTTTTTTTATTCTATCGTTTTGGCTGAAAGGTTCAATTAATTTGTTTCCGTCCGAATCCAACCCTGGTTATAACCGAAAGACGACCGGATTATATTTACCTGTTTTTACCCATCTCTAATATTGACGGCTTTCTAGTGTTCGGGACAATTGTGATTTATTTGACTCTAGATCGAACTAAAATGGAACTAGGAAAAGTTTCTTTGTCAATGGTATCTATTTATTTCCATTATGGTTAATGAATGACTCAAATGACGTTAATCAGCTAGGAGCAAAATAACAAAATTAAATTACGAAACAAAAAGCTGTGCATTCATTTTCATTTGCACAAAACGCTAAGTAGCGTTCCAAACTTTTGCACTTTCCGTGACAAGTAAAGTTGTTTAATTAATTAAATAGATTTAATTCGGTACGGCACCAAAGCGCAGACGTTGTTAGGTTTCAAGACATTTTCTCGGTGGGAACTCGTAATTATTACAATTTTACCGGAACTTTTAGATCCAGTGTATTGCATAACATAACTCCTGTTGACTGGCAATACGGGGCACTTTTAATGTGCATAGTTTTGGTGGAGTTTAATGGGGAAAGTGTTGAAAATTGCGCGTCTCCGTTTTAAGAGCTCTTTTAACTCAAAATAAAATACTTGTTATGATGATTGTTGTCCTATAAAAGACGTCATTCTTGATTCACTTATTTATTTTATTTATTTAATATCACAAAATCAATCCACAGCTCATTACGGATAAAAGATAACATAAAACTTACAAGCTACTTACACTTAGGCCAATTACGGATTTTTATTGTATTTTCTAAACATGTGTTTGATAAAAAACAGACAAGAAAATTTGAGTCTAAAGTATTAATTCACAACTGAGAACTAAAGCTACATTTTAAGACAATAACGGAAAAACAAAACTTACAAGTATGGCATGCAAAAAGTTGATTAATTATAGGAAATAAATATATTTACCAATAATTTAACTGTGTTGTGTATGTGAGATTGTGAGTATGAGAGTGAGTAAAGAATGTTTGTTTGAGTGCTATAAATTTTAAAAGTGGGCTTTCAGGTCATTCAAAGGAATGCATTAGAATCCTTGACAATTATGAACTCACATAGTATTTAAGGATAACACTCTATAAGTAGTCGGTAGTAAAGTTGCTTTCGGATAATTCTGATTTTTTTTTCTTCTTCCCTACAAACGCAAGCCCGGCCCCGAGTCAATACTATCGGGAGTCAAAATTTTCTTTTTCACATTGCGCATAACATGTTATTGATCCTTCACACTGATCACTTACCAAGCCGCCAGTATGAATTTGGCTGTATAAATAAATGTCACCTTATATAAGCATATATTATACATATATAAAATATTATTAGTATATAGGTAGATAGATAAGAAATGGTGATAGAATAATCGCCAAGTCGACAACTATTGATAATACTTTTAAAAGACACTTTCACGCGATCGAAGCTGCGGGCAAAAGCTATAGTGGTAAATAAATAAAGCACTAAATAATCTAATTTAATATAATATGTATTGCTGGCGAGATATTTACATTGTGTTTTACATTGTTATTTATTTAAAACATAAAAGATTTAATATTATTTTTAGTTAAGTTTTGTAATGTTATTTAAGGTCTTAACACATTAATAAACAAAATATACTTGTGTTAAACATAAAAGATGTTTAATATTTATATGGTCACTATAAGATGTTGTTAGGTTAGCTAATTACGGAAGGTCCCTTAAGTAAGTAGGGACTGAATAAATTAACCGACTTGGTATTGCATGGATCTCACAACTTTTACGATAGAAGAACTAAGTTGAGAGACTTGGTTTTTTACAAGTTATGTTTTTGATGGCTTAAGTATTACTTCTGAGATACATTGTGTTTTCATGCGATGGCCGAGTCAATCTATTTATTTAAAACATAAAAAAAAATTAATATTGATATGGTCTGATGTTGTTAGGTTAGCTAATTATGTAATAACTTAAGACAGAAGGTCCCTTAAGTAGGCTTGGGCCTTGAGCTGTTCGTGTCTGGATTCCTTGCGTAAGAAAATACTGACAGAATTGTAACCTTTGCGATGCCGTTGTACTTGCTCAGAGCTATTGCTTCGAAGCCCCTTTGCGACGAGCCGGGGCGATAACCTAAGAAGATTTGATCCTCCATATCTAGACAAGAAGGTATATACCTCTGGCGATCCAACTCGGTTCCTGGCGACGAAAGCTAAGAAAAAAGCTTAGAAACCTGCAAAAGCTGCGCTCCACCTGTGGCCGCTATCTCAGTGCTACTCTGCATGCGGCGATATACTGAAAAATATGGAAACCTCTCACCCAATTAGTGGCTGTGTCGCAAAGTTCTTCGGAAGCTTCATTGGGTTCCTCCCGATAGAAGAGCTGGTAGGCTTGGCTCCGCATACCTGACTTTGCACTAATTAGGCAATTACACTTCACTTTCAAGCAGCTTTCAAGACACAAACACTGATGTTCAAGTACCTATCGCCTGACTTTCAGTACGAGTGTTTTTCGCGCGCAAAACTTAGTCACGTGGAACAAAAATGAAATTCCACCATGTGGAACCATTGAGTTGATGACACTAGTTAAGGGCTGCCTGAAGTCTTGTACATACTAATTACTGGACTTAGTAACTAACCTAACTTAGGACTTAGAGTTTATTAACACCACAGACACGTTTCCGCGTAAAGTCGCGCATAGAAAGAAATACCGGCACTGTTAGAACAACTTGTCGGCGATTATTACACAATTTTACAACACGATCTGAAAACAGATGTTGGGGACTGGTTCGTACGGAGCGTTTTGCAGACACATCCGTCCGTTCCGAAGGCTGATGACCGACCTTTTCCACTTGTGGTCGTCGTCAGTCGATTATAATTCCTTATTCGAGTGAATTAATTCATAATTCCTTATTCAACTGACGACGACGGCCATAAGTAGGTTGAAATATATATCGAGATTTTAATGCTTTTTAGGGTTCCGTACCCAAAAAGTAACCAACGGGACCCTATTACTGAGACTCCGCTGTCCATCCGTCCGTCCGTCTATCACCAGGCTGTATCTCATGAACCGTGATAGTTAGACAGTTGAAATTTTCACAGATGATGTGTTTCTGTTGCCGCTATAACAACGAATACTAAAACTGGCCAAGTGCGAGTTGGACCCACGCACTCCCATACAACAGACATGATTTTTTTGCCGTTTTTATAGATAATGCCATGGAACCCTTCGTGGACGAGTCCGACTCGCACTTGGCCGGTTTTTTATTTATAATTTGTGCATAGTTTTTGTTCCTTTAACTAAAAATAAAAAGCCTTACAAGGTATCAGATATTTAAAAAAATCTTTGGTCTTCAGTAAGAGAAAACGTCCTTATTGAGCCATCTGCCCGCAGAGCTTACAGCTAAAGCCAACAATCGAACATCAGTTCCAAAACTTCAAAGCTTGTTAATAGCCAGCTAGCTAACAGTTCAGATCGGTTTGAGCTGATGCGTATTACACAACTCCGTTATGTCACACGCATATATAGAACTAGCCTTTGCTCGCGGCTCCGCCCGCGTCGAAGAGATTTTCGTGGAAATAAGGAAAACTAAATAATATGATTTTTTGAAGGACTTTATGCAACGGACACCATGTTTAAGCAAAGCGCTAATAAAGATCAATCAAATAAGCCTAAACTCAAAGGGTCTACTGTTGTCCATTGAGGAGATCCTGTATCCATCTTTCAGTCCTATCATCAGACCCTGGTCACCATGTTATACCAAAGTGCTAATAAAGACTAATCAAATAAGCCTAAACTCGAAGGGTCTGCTGTTATCCGTTGAGGAGATCCTGTACCCATCTTCTAGTCCCATGATCAGACCCTGGTCTCCATGTTTTACCAAAGTGCTAACAAGAACCTCTGTTTATTTTATATTTGCTTGTTAAAAATGTTTTCTTTTGTTTTCTTTCTATCGTGTTAAATAATTAATAATTTGTTGGCCCGATGATGTGTAATACGAAACCGGTAGCCTAAGTTAGAATAAAAATAAATATATGTGGAATAAAAGTACAAGAATTTGTATATAATTTATGCTAATAAAGACAAATCAAATAAGCCCAAACTCGAAGGGTCTGCTGTTATCCGTTGAGGAGATCCCGTACCCATCTTCCAGTCCCATCATCAGACCCTGATCACCATGTTTTACCAAAGTGCTAATAAAAACCAATCAAATAAGCCCAAATTCGAAGGGTCTGCTGTTGTCCGTTGAGGAGATCCCGTACCCATCTTCCAGTCCCATCATCAGACCCTGGTCACCATGTTTTACCAAAGTGCCAATAAGTGTGTCAGGATCGTTGTAGATGTAAATCTGTAGTCAAATTAAACTGATATAATTTTCGCGTATGGGAACAAATCATCACTTAAACCATAGTATTTAATGTATCTATGCTTAAACCTGGCTGTAGTTACTTTTTCAAGCTTAATATTAGAAAGAGGTATGTCAGGATCGTTGAAGATTGAAATCTTTAGTCAGATTAAACTGATACAGTACCTCGTATGGAAAAACAACCGGTTTCATCACGTATAACTAACCCTTTGGTCAAGGAACGCCGATAAAGCAGCTAAGCAGCGTTTTTTCTCCCGACATGGTTCACAAATATTGAATTTTAAAACTGAAAACTTACTTCTATTAAAGTATAATATAGCCTTTGTTACTCAACAATAATATAGCTTTTTATAAAAGAAAGAATTTTTAGAATCGGTTCAGTAGTTCCAAAGTTTACCTCAAACATACAAACAAACAAATCTTTCCTCTTTATATGATAGTGCAGATGTAGATGTCGAAGTGTATATGTAGACTATCCTTTGCCCGCGGCGCCACCCGCCTTTATGAAATCTTTGCCCCGTTTTCGGCTTGGGCATTATTTTATGAACACACATTATACCACGTGTTGACCAGGGTCACTACGATGGCGATTAAAAAAACTGCATCCAAATCCGTTCAGTGGTTCTCGAGTTAAAACGGAACATACAGACAGACAGAGAAAGAAAGACAGACAAAAAATTGAATTTTGGCTTCAATCAAATACTAATAACTCATTTAATTTAAAATCAACTGTATATAATCGGCGTTTTCAGTATTTGTTGTTTAAGTACAGTTTATTACTCGTATTATACCACATAATATAAATAAAGTCCAAAAGTTTGGGTACGAAAACCTAAAAACGTTACAATCATTATGAGGACTGTAGCCGATCCAACTTCGTTCAAGTCGATATTACAGCCATCTGTCGGAATAATAGGTTACTTGCATCTTTATACCTACGCTCAATATGCTTATATGCTCAAAGCATCTTATCGAAATATTGTATACGAGAGCCTCCTCGAATTCGATGCACCCAACTTGAGTATGTTTTATATTACATGCTGATCACTAGAAATCCACCTGTGTTTTAATACTCAACCACAGGCGGGTTTCTCAGTACGCTGATCTGCTAGTAAGTACACTAGCAATCCGAATAACAAGCGTAACTCTCAGTTAGACTCAAAGCAAACTTTGTTTG
The DNA here is from genome assembly GCA_910592155.1 of Ypsolopha scabrella. Classification (NCBI taxonomy): domain Eukaryota; kingdom Metazoa; phylum Arthropoda; class Insecta; order Lepidoptera; family Ypsolophidae; genus Ypsolopha; species Ypsolopha scabrella. The sequence goes on along the minus strand of OU342968.1, from coordinate 5,324,840 downwards.
CCTGTTTTGTGTTCATACTGTTTTGTTTGCATCGCAATTTGTAGCGAGTACATACGAATACGTATACCAATATTTAATTAAATTGAAAAGCGCTTCCATCGTACTCTGTAACAGATTTTCCAAATGCGAAGAAAATTCAACCCTTTCGTTGTTGCATTATTCTTGAATTTGCATGATTAGTGAAATATCGAGTGTAAGATTGTCTTTTAATAAAATACATATAGTATTATACATGGCGGGAGTGCGGGCGAGTCCCGCTGAATAGGCTGACGTCATCTGGTGACCGCGCGATGTAGCGCTAATTTGACAGAAGTCATATGGTGACCGATTTTGTATGGAAATTAGGACTGCCATCAGACAAGCGGTATCGCGGTAGTATGAAACGGCCCGCATTCCCGCCTGTCGCGAAATATACTTATCTATATCAAAACTAATAATAAAGTAGTAAAAAAATTCGTATCTTACATTGATTATTTTCAAGAAATTTTAAATAAAATGAGTTATTGGTATTTTAAGCCGAACTAACTATTAATAAAATTTTTGTCTGTTTTTCTTTATGTTCCGTTTTAACTCAAAAACCACTCAACGGATTTGAGTGCGGTTTTTTCATTATCGTCGTAGTGACCCTATTCAACATATAGGCTATAGGGTGTTCATAAAATAACACTCAAGCCGAAAACGGGGCAGGATGAACGCGGGTGGAGTCACTAAGGCTAGTTCGAATATAAACATAACATCTTCACGACATAAATCCCCGAAAAACTGTGAAAAGTGTTCTCAAGTGTGACCTGTAAAATTACACCCGCTTTTCGTCAACAACTATTACGGAGCAGAGATTGAATAAACGCGGGCGTACCTGCGGGCAAAGACTAATTATCTATGTATCCACTGAATAACTTTTATGGGTTTGTCAAAGGAGCCTCCATGAGTAATGTAAACTGAGAAACAACTACTGACTTCTCCAAAAGGCGTGCCCGGCGCACCCTCAACAGTTACCACGAACTAACTGACAAATTCTTTTACTTCAACCAAATAGTCTTCGGCCGTGACTTGTTACCGCCCTCGTGACGAAATTGATCTGGCGTGACGTCATGAAAAGCCGTACCGGTAAAGTTGCTATTCCACAGTAGTAGTAGCCAAACGATAGCTTATTGCGTATGACAATAAAAACCTTTCAGACGAAACATCACCGCTGAAATGAATTAATTTTGGGAACTTTTTTCTATTACCAAAGTTTATATGTGTCACCGATTTGTCCTGTAGCCTAATTGACAGATCTATCTCCACGAAATGTTTCCATTCTCATATAAATTAATTAAAATTGTCTCCAGGTATGAATCACCAAATTAATGTCAAGGTGTATGTACAATAAAAGATGTATTATATACGTAATAGTACATCCCTTGAATAAAAGCTTGAATATTAAAAGTCTATCTCCTAATAAAATCTTCGTGCTTACCATATCGTGACTTTTAAGGATTCCGTACCCGAAGGGACCAAACGGGACCCTATTACAAAGCCTCTGCTTTCTGTCCGTTTGTCACAGGGGTTTACAGCTTAAGGCATTATAGGTAGCCAGTTGATATTTTCACAGAATACGTGTTACCATAGCCTCTATTGCAGCAAACAATAAAAATAAATAATTCCGAGGGGGTTCTCTATTCAAAAACCTCGAAAAATTTTGTTTCAGCACTATCTTAAAGACGGAAAGACGAGTTTCAAGTTTGCAGACAGTATTGTACACACTCTGAAGAAACAAAATAAAAAACCGGCCAAGTTCGATTCGGACACGCGCACGAAGGGTTCCGTACCGTTATCTATAAAAACGGCAAAAAAATCATGTCTGTTGTATGGGAATGCACGGTTCCGACTCGCACTTCACTGGTTTTAGTATTTTATTGTTATAGCGGCAACAGAAGTACATCTGGGAAAATTTCAACTGTCTAACTATCACGGTCCATGAGATACAGCCTGGTGACAGACGGATGGACAGCGGAGTCTTAGTAATAAGGTCCCGTTGGCGGTACCATTTTGGCCCCTTGGTTTTGTCCCCTTAACGTTACTATAGTATCTACGTATAGGTATATACTGTTGTTTTTGGGTTTCGTACCCGTATTTGCGTAGTGGTACTTTGTGCGCTAGTCCGACTCGCACTTCGCCAAATTATTATTTAAGGCGAGATTATTTGGCGAAATCTGTCCTGCTCCAACGCTTTCGCTTTACACATGATCATCCTGCTCAGCGGAAGCGCGCCGCTTAGAAAATGCGCGGTTTCGAGGTGTTTTTATTTATTATTTTGGAATTAGAGGAATGGTTTTTTCATATGACGGCCGTTTTATATTACATTTTTCAAGAAGTTTATTTTAGTATAAGTTTCACTGTTCAAAACTTAACATAGCTCAAATGAAATGATAATTAGATCATAGTTCAGACCTATTTTTACGATTTAAATGGATCGAAGAAAATGTAAGTAATCGTATATCGAATGGCCGAAATATCAAGATCAAAGAGTGAAATATAACACATATTTCTTACAAAATTTTATCTTCGCTATTTATTGGCTTAAAATTAATTTGAAGAGAGACAAAATCGGGATAATCCCCCCTTAATTAAAGTGGTGTGTATTTCGAGTTTAAGGTATGCCAGGGGTGCTAAAAAGTGATGATGTTCGTGAAATTATTGTACGAATAAAAAGCAGCACGTAGACACCAAAGCCCCCTTTCACCGGCAAACTTACCTGCGTAGTATACATACAACGTTAGCATCTGTCATGTCATGTGTCAAGCATACAGCTTTGTCTGCCTTACTCCTGTTTGTTTAAAGGGATATTGAAATTCAAAACGAGCCGAATGTGGGTGATTGCTTGTTCACGTGTAGGTTTTGCTTCTGAATAGTACGGAGCAAGCATGAAATCTATTGAAACGGTAATTCATTTAGACATTTATTCAATAACAAGGTAATGGGTTGGGTACCCTGCCCGGTAGCAGGTAACAGCGACGACTTAAATAAAGTCTTTTACACACATCAAAAAAGTCTAAGCAACAAGTACTAATTTGAATTTTACAATAGATTTTTAGATTGTACAGTTTGTTTTTTTATTATTTAAATAAATTTAATGTACAACTGTTTATTTCAATTTATTTTTTTCTCCTTACGCACTGGCCACCTATAACAGCATTATTTAATTTGAAAAAAAAAAGATGTTTATCATCTTTTGTTTCAGAGTTTCATTTGTTTTTTTCGCTACGTGATAAATAAATGTGTGTAGTAAGAATATTTTCAGGTTATTGGTGTATTTTAAAACTTTCAAAACTCTTTTTAGTTTTATGTACAAAAATTTGTAGTTGCGGTGTTGCTTGGAGATCTTTTCAAAAGATTAAAGTTATAATTCCCAATCTCAGCGTAGCTCAAGTGTCTAAAGCTGTAACTTTAATCGAACATGGTTAGACTCACAATCAAGTACCTAGCTCAAATGTTGCGAGTTTCCGAGTCTGTTATTTTTCGCAATGTAAAACGATACAGGCAGACAGGAGAATACACGAGACGCAGAGGGCAAGGTAGAAAAAAAGGAACCATAGCTAGGGACGATAGATTTATTGTAAGCAGTGTGCTAAGAAACCGTACCTCGACGTCATCTGAGGTAAGAGCTAGGCTCCAGGAAGTCCGAAATGTTACAGTTAGCACTAAAACGATAAGAAGAAGACTTAAAGCAGCTGAAATAGGAGCGTTCGTACCTGTCAGAGGCCCTCTTCTTAGCACAGGCCATCGTGTAGCTCAGAGTAACTTTGCTCGCGCTCACCGTGATTGGAATGACAATGACTGGGGAAGAATATTATAATATTCTTTATTTTTCACTGACGAGTCCAGGTTTTGCCTTAAGCCAGATGAGGAAAGGGTCAAAGTGTGGAGACGACCCGGAGAAAGATATGCTCAGTGTAACATTGTCGGAAGAGAACCTTATGGTGGAGGGTCAGTGATGGTATGGGATGGCATTTGCTTAGGAGCACGTACGGGGCTCCATATCGTGAAAAATGGGTCTCTGACAGCGCCACAATACATAACCGACATTTTAGAAGAAATTGTGATACCTTTTTTCCCATACATAGGAGATAATTCCTTTTGATGCATGATAATGCTCGGCCATACGCTGCCGCCATAGTTTCGGAATACCTTCAAGAGGTCGACATCGAAGTTTTGGAATGGCCAGCCCGCTCGCCAGACCTAAACCCAATAGAACATGTCTGGGATAAACTGGTAAAACAAATAAAAAAAGAATTCCAGCAATAACTAACTGAAGACAACTCAAAACGGCGTTGGTAGAAGAATGGGATCAAATGCCACAAAGTTACATTGATGATTTAATAAAAAGTATGCCCAGACGAATGGAGGCAGTTTTGACAGCGAGAGGAGGTAACACTAAGTACTGAATGTGCCTACAAGTGTTCATGTTACCTTACATTACATGAGAAACCAGCCATTTGATAAATTTTTGCTATTCAATTTGATAAGATGAAAGATCACCGTTTCCTCCACATTTACGTCAATAAGAGATAACTGTTCGTAATTTGTTTATATTTTTCAGTAAATTTTAAGTTTCTGAATTAAAAAAGGAAATTTAATTAAGTCTACTTGAATAAAACCATAATAAACATAAATATACCTTTTATTTTTGGATAATCTGTCCTTTTTTTTGCATTCCTCTAAATATGTCCATGAGTGTAAACGTATTGTTAAGGAATTGGATAATTTAATACAAAATGTGACCTTCTCTGTTGTTCAAAACTTGTCGGCACCGATTATTCATAGAATCGATGAGTTCGATAATGTTATCCTGCGGCAATCGCTCCCAATGAAATTTTAGCAAATCGTTTAACTGTTGGATTTTTCTCACTCCATCCAAGTCCTGTAAAACACTTCTCTGGAGCATATCCCATGCATGCTCGATCGGGTTGAGGTCCGGCGATTGTGCAGGCCAGGACAACACCCGGATGTTTTCCATTGCCAAGTACTCTCTAGTGCGCAAAGCTGTAAGCGAACGCGCATTGTCATGCATAAACGTAAAATCTGAGCCAAGGGTTTGTGCAAACGGATGAACATAAGGCCTGAGAACATCCTCAACGTAATTTTGAGCGTTCATGTTTCCATTTACAAAAACGAGCTCAGTTCATCTGTTCTTCATAATACCCGCCCATACCATAACTGTTGATACGTTATATGGATGATTTTCCTGAACGCACCTCAGCCTTTCAGTATTGCCGAGACGACGGTACACTTTTACCCTTCTTGTATCCGGCCTAAAACTGAATCGAGACTCATCGCAAAATAAAATTTTATCCCACTGCTCTTGGGTCCATGTTACGTGTTCCCTACATCATTCATTTCGACGAGCGCGATTCCCGTGACGTATAGTTGGGCACCTGATTGGGCGTCGTGCTCGTAGGCCGTACTCATGCAGCCTATTCCACACGGTTTGGGTGGTAACAACAACACCACTTGGGTTTTGTAGCCTTAAACCTATCTCTCGGGCGGTTGACATCGGCTGACGTCTTGCAGTTGGTTGTATGCTGGTTGGTCTTGCCGAGTGGTGGTACTCCTTCCACGGCCTGGGTGCTGCTCAGCGGGATTTCCTGTGGTAGTGTAACGCTGCCACAGAAGGCAAATAACGCTCCTGTTCACATCGAGATAGCGAGATAGCTCAGATTGGTGTCTTCCCGCTTGCAACATCCCCATAGCTCTTTGCATTTCATCTGCGTTTAAATGATGTTGCTCAATGATGACGTAAAAAATGTCTCACAATTAAATTTTGTCGTAAACTCTAATTAAAACTTTGTTAAAGTTATAAAATTCAGATAAATAACAAATTTAAATTTTCAAAGAAAACACATTTAAATTCGAACAAAATCGCTTTTAATTTAATGAAAGAACAAAACACAGTCGTTTTTATTAATAACCAGCCAGTAGGTAATCTGGAACCAAATACCTACCCACTTTTGGTAAGAAAATATAGAATGATTGAGCAATATAATTTGTAGAATTTGTAACGTGATGTATGTTGCTTAGATTTTTTAAATGTGTGTATTTAATTTAACTTTTATCTTTTTTATTGTTTAGTTTTTTTTAGAATGCATTATAATTTTAGTATATAATATTTTATTTAATAGGTATATTTAGGATATTATACATAAATTATGTAGAATGTTGACCCAAATTTAATAACATATCAGTATCAATACAAAGTTGTTCAAAAATATGTTTATCTGGGTCAAGTTATACAGCTGAATAAAAGCAACTTCGACGCCGAGGCTGACAGAAGAATATGCTTGGGCAGCATTCGTAAAGTTGCGTCACATATTTTACGTCGTCAATACCGCAGTGCTTAAAGGCCTGTATAACCAGTGCGTCCTTCCTGTGATGACGTATGGCGCTGAGACGTGGTCTCTTACAAAGGACCCGATCCACCGATTTAAGGTCGCTCAGCGAGCTATGGAGCGGGCTATGCTTGGGGTATCTCTGATGGATAAAATCCGAAATGAGAAGATCCGTCGGAGATCAAAAGTAAGCGACACAGCCTGCAGAATCAGTAAGTTGAAGTGGCAGTGGGCAGGTCATATTTGTCGCCGACATGACGGCCGTTGGGGCCGAAAAGCTTTGGAATGGAGACCACGTACAGCAAAACGTAGTGTAGGCCGACTTCGTGCCCACTGGATCGACGACCTGAAGGACGTTGTGGGTGGCGGCTGGATGAGGACCGACATGAGTGGCGATATTTGGGAAAGGCCTATGTCTAGCAGTGGACGAACATGGGCTGATGGATGGTTGTATGGATCAATAACAAATGGTTAAAATACATAAATACTGGAATAAGTAACACGCTATCTTCCAACCTTTGAATATTTACCACCTTCCAACATTCTCTTCCACTTCACAATGTTATTATATTTATAGATATAGATAGATTTTATGAACCGCAGTACGCAATGTATAGGTAATATATACGCTACGCCGTAGCACCGTAGCAGTGTGAGTCAGTAACAATGAACATATTGTGTACCTTTTTGGTCACAGTCACATGGGAATTTCACGTAAAAAATGTAATAAAAGTTTGCGCCAGTCCGCTACTCGTCTGATGTGTTTTATAACATATATCGAATTAATTGTACTGCTACGTGGCAAATATTTCTGATATATATATTCTCGTTGGTGCAAACAATGTCTTTTTGTTTGAAAATTATTACGAAACGAGTTATTCTGGTTTAAAATATTGTTGACAAAACTAAAGCTTATCTTTTATCTTTAAAGTTTAAGTACAGTTAAATTCATACTGCAGAGCTAGGGGCGCAATATGTGTTTAAATATAAAGGTTTTTTGTGTGTGCCGACCACAAAGCACATATTATTATAATGTAGATTATACCTATTGATTATGGATAAATACTTATAATGTGTATGAGTATGACTGTATGAGTATGTACGTATATTAGGGGACTTTTATTTAACTGGAGGCTTGGTAAGTGATCAGTAACACGGATTTATAACACTTTTTGTTGAATTCGCAAAATAAAATCTTGACGTCCCATAGTAATTGACTCGGGGCTGGGCTTGCGTTCGAAAAGAATAATTTACGAATTTCACAAAAGGGGTCATTGACTTTTGTTACTAAGCACTTTCCGAGTCTTCAGTAAGAATTTGGCTGCATAAATTAAAGTTACCTTAGATATAAGTATATTAGTAGGAGATGAAATTAACAATTTAATATTTCCCTTTTACTTTTACGAGTTTGAAGTAAGATAAGTGTTAATATTTTTAAACATGCGCGGAAATATTATCATGACTTTTGAATAAAGAACACGCGAAGTATCATATTATATTTACGTAGACTGAAAAACCAAAACCACTTCCCGGCGCATTCTTTAAATTTGGAACGAAGAGCGCACCGGCAATGTTGTATGAAACGGTGTGCTGTTTGAATTTAGAACTCTTTCATCTATCGTACACATTGCGTTCTCGTGGCTGTATAGCCACAGATGCGTTTACCATTCGGCACAAACTGTAAAATAAAAAAATAAAATTGGCGGTAAAGCGGAGTTCGTTGTTATTTGGTTAATAATAAATTAAAATGAGTTCCGATGATTCTGAAAATGAAAATGAAATGGACATTGACTGCACTCCACCAGATTTAAGATCGGAAGCTAAATTAGCGATGAAAAACCTGCTCCCAGCAAAATCAAAAGACAAATATATGAAAATTTCGTGTTCTGGAAAAACGAGAAAAATGCAAGATTGTTCTCCGAAACAGTGTTTTTGGCGTATTTCAATGAAATTGCTAAAACTAAAAAGCCATCTACATTATGGGCGATTTATTCTATGCTGAAATGTACAGTTCATATTAAAAACAGCATTAACTTGAAGAACTTCGGAAATGTAACAACTTTTCTTTAACGACAATCGTCTGGGTTTAAGAGCAATAAATCGAAGATTTTGACTGCTGAAAACATAACGCAGTTTCTACTTGAAGCCCCAGATAATATATATTTAGCGACAAAGGTAAATGTAATTCTATTATACTTACTAATATTAAGAATGTGGAAGTTAGTGAAAATGTTTGTTTGAGACACAATTACGTGCGCCAAAACGGCTGAACTTATTTGGTTGAGTTGGTTGAGTGTTGGTACAGAGGTAGACTATAATTTATGTGTCGTTCTTAATATTATATTGTTCGTGAAAGCCGTAGCTTATGATATTTATTTTTGTTTGTTAGAGGTTGCTCTGATTTTGAGCGTTAACGGAGCATGCCGAAGTGTCAAACTCTATAATATTATTCATATTCATATTCATATTCTTTATTGCACAGAAAAGTTATACGTACAAGCAGTCATAAATTAAACGTGCTATAGGCGAGCTTATCTCTGAGAGAGATTTCTGCCAGCAAAACCTAGGTGCTAAGGAAATATTAACTAAAAGTGTGTGATCAAATGTGCACACATAAAGAAACAAGTGATATAAAAAATAAAAATGTGGAGATAATATCAACTTAAAACTACCATAAATATACCTAACTTTTAAATAAATACTTACATAATAAATTAATTAATAATTACTTAAATATAAAAAGAACAAACATACTTAAATACAGTAATATAAACATGGGCATAAACCTACATAACAAAAGTATTCATAAATATATATTTAAAACAAGAATTTAGTATATACCAAATATAAACATAAATACATACAGTGTATATACCTGCATAAATAATAAATAAATATATATTTTAAAGGGAAAAATATTTATAAATAATGCTCTTTAAGCTTCTTCTTGAATAGGCTGATCGTAGGACAGTCACGAATCGTATGCGGTAGGGAGTTCCAAAGTCTGATGGATGTCACCGTGAAAGAATTTCTAAAAGCACCCGTGTTATGACATGGAGTTTTTAAAAGAGATACTGTGTGTGGTCTGTTCTGTTTGTCATTGGAAAGAAGGTAGTTAAAGCGTTCACGCAAATAGGGAGGGGTAGTAGGGCTCCTAAGGATATTAAAGAGGCAACATAAAATGTGAAAATTTCGTCGTTGACGAATAGGAAGCCATTTCAGCTCCTCTCTATAATGAGACACATGGTCAAACTTACGCAGTCCGAAAATAAACCGAATCCCCAGGTTTTGAAGACGTTGTAGTTTGCTAAGCAACTCTTCATTGGCATCTAGGAAGCATAAATCCGCATAGTCGATGGTTGGCAATAGAAGGGTTTGTGCAAGAGTTACCTTTGTTCTATGGGGCAGAAATCGCTGGAGACGCTTGAGGGAGTAAAAAGTGGCAAAAACTCTTCTACTGACTTCATTCACGTGAGCAGTCCACGATAAGTTACAGTCAAAAATGACACCAAGGTTTTTCACAGTTTCAGCGTATGCAATGGGGATACTGTTATAGGAGACCTGTGTCAGGGTAGATTTGTTCAGGAGGTTGGTCATGTATCTACTACCAATGATTATCGTCTGAGATTTTTTAGGGTTCACTAAGAGCCCATAAGATTCAGCCCACTTCTGCACATGACCCATATCCTCATTAATTTGAGAAATTGTAGTTTCAACTTCAGATACTACAAAGTGTCGATATAGCTGTAAATCGTCTGCATAAAGATGGTAGTTGCAAGAAAGTACTTCTGAGATGGAATTAATAAAAATTGAGAATAGGAGAGGTGAGAGGACGCCACCCTGAGGAACACCAGCAGATAGTTGACACCACTCCGAGGTAACCTCGTCCGAGCGTATGCACTGCAGTCGACCTCTAAGATAAGTATCGAACCATTCTGTAACAAGTGGAGATACGTTAAGAGAGCGGAGTATACCTAGCAGAACATCGAAGTCAACACAGTTAAACGCACTGCTAAAATCTTATAGCGTTAAAATTGTCAGTTTCTTGTTGTCGATGGCTAGCCTTATATCATCAGTAACTTTTAAAAGTGCGGTTACCATACTGTGACCAGGTCGAAATCCAGATTGAAACTGATTCAGAAGATTGTTTTTAATCAGATAGGAGAAAAGTTGGTTGTGCACGATGGTTTCTTGGACTTTGGAAAGGATGGGAAGAATGGAGATAGGACGATAGTCGGAGAATGAGGCAGGATTAGAAGTTTTCGGAAGAGGAATAACAAGCGCCTGTTTCCAGGGCGAAGGGAATGTACAGGTAACCAAGGAGAAATTGAGGATATCAGTGATTACAGGTAACAGTGAATCAAGAATAAGTAATAGCATCTGGGAACAGATATTATCATTACCAACAGCTTTTGAGGTAATAGACAGAACCGCTTTCTTAACGTCACACTCTGTTACACAATTGAAAATGAAGGAATCACAATCAGGCTTGGGCTTTTTATTTAAGAAATTGAGTGTTTTATTTTTTATTTTGTCTTCTAAAGTGACAAGTGGTTTAGAGAATTGCAAATTTAGTGCATTTAAATCGACAGTGCCATGGTGAGTATTAGAAACTTTACCAATGCCTAGTGTTTTTAGGAATTTCCAAACCTGACTTGGATTAAGGCTTTCAATTGAATTATGAATGTGGCTCCTCTTTGCATTTCTACACATCCTTGTACAGCGATTACGCAACTTTTTGTATGCTTCAAAACTGTGATCACTGGGTGTTTTTTTATATTTGTGCTTAGCCTTATCACGCAAAGCCATTGTGTCTCTAATTGCTTGTGTAAGCCAAGGAGCTGGCACGTGTTTTACTTTGACCTTTTTGATAGGGGCATATTTGTCGAAAAGGGCAATTAAAATTCGGTTAAAGTTGTCAACTTTGGAGTCAGCTGTTACAGAGCCAGTGACTGGAGACCAGTCCATGGCTGAAGCATCCTTTTTAAGCGCCTCCAGTTCTATTCCCTTAAAACTACGTAGAAAGAGGTATTTATGTTTATATTTGGGAGGACGTATCTTGTACGAGACATATATTAAATCATGGTACGAAAAGGGCGCAGTGAGTTGGCCATGAGTGGCGACTTTATGGGGATTGGAAACTATTATGAGGTCGAGAAGAGACGGAATACAGTGAGGTTTATGATGAGTTGCGGAAAGAGGTAGAATATGAAAGTCAAGAGAAGAGACAATTGAGGAAAGTTGCTTAGAGCGAGAGTCATTTTTTAGGAGGCAGGTATTAAAATCACCTAAAACAATTACATCATTATAAAGTGGGCTAAGATCTTCCAATATGGCTTCAAAGCTGTTAAAGTAATCAATTTTGAGGGAGGGACTGTAGTAAACGCCAAGAAGAACTTTAGAATGGTGAAGAAAAATTTCAATAAATAAATGTTCAGCTGAATTGGAGTATGCACTAGGAGACTGATTGACAACCGTACACTGAATATCAGACCGAAGATAAATTGCAACTCCCCCCCATCCTTTACCGGTTCTGTCATTTCGAATCAGGCGGAAACCTGGTAGACTGTACATGGTGGAAGGTATTGAGGGCTTCAGTAGTGATTCGGATACAAGCACGGCATCCACGCGTAAACTGCTAAAAGCCGCTAAAAGATCAGGGTAGTGCGCGTGGATACTTTCAGCATTGATGTGAACCACATTGAAATTATTTCTAAGGTTACTGTCAAATACAGAAGACAACTTGTCGTGTAACGTTGAACCAGGAGCAGAGTCGACATCACTATCCGCACTTGCGTATTCGTCAGAAGAGGAGCATGAGAAGAAACTGTTATTAATATTTAAAGATATATCCATACTATAAAAATATAATAAAAATAAATAGAATGCAAATAAATACAAAAAAATAAAATACAAATAAGTGCCTACCTACTTTACAAATTACAATTTATAAACTATGATTACTATACTACTTGACCCCCCCATTACCCACAGACGGTTCGAAAATACAAATATCAATCTAAAATACCGATACAAATCAGTAAGCAGAATGTATTAAGAAAAACGCCATCTAACCATATAATAAAGTGTCAATACATACATAACTATCGAAATCCAGGTATCCCACTTGTGTAGAGAGCAATTGAATAACAACAGCATGTGTGGGTCGTGGGATATTACAAGTTAATTAACAGTATTAATTAATTAAAGTTGCATACGTTGACTGATCGTACCATCAATTTGGATTGACAACAATAAAAGCGGAAAAAGGAACGCAGCAACAAAAAAAAAAAAAAAAAAAAAAACTGACAGTACAGAGTGAAATGACCTCTAAAAAGTTTTGACAAAACAAAGTAGGTAAATAAAAATACGGTCCAAAGTCCGTTTTGTTTGGCTTACAATTTTTAGCGTGGATAAAACCTGACTACCTTAATACTATAGTGTTATTTGATACTGATAACGCTATAACCCAAACGGATTACGGAGATACGTTAAAGTATATAGGTATGAACTATTAACATCAGAAAGAACCATGCTAATCTCATTTAGTAGTTTTCTTGGTACATTTACTACGCGTTAGTACACTCTCTTTCACAATATTAGTCTTTTTCGATTGCTGGGTGCCAATATTCGCCTCTGGAAACCTCTTCATCAGTGCTTGCAGTTCCGCTAGTTGCTCAACCTTGCACCTAGATTTGTCAGGAAGTAGAAGTACTATCTTGCCTTCAGTGGTCCAAGAATTCGGCACTCCAAAGTGTTTGCGGGCTGCCATAAATGTTTCTTGCCTTGGCCTGGTCAAAAATTCAGAGACAGTGATGCCGGACCCCTTCAGAGTTGTCTTTGCATTCCATACTGAGGAGCGAGATGAAAAGTTAGAGAAGCGTACTAGTATGGGTCTGGCTTTTGCCTTGTTATTACCTAGGCGGTAGCAGACAACAATATCTGCTGAACAGCTTTGTGATGACACCTGCATTTGGTCGGTTAGGATCTTGTTAATTGAATCTAATGGGGCCTCATCTTTTTTTTCAGCCACACCATGAAAAAGAAGCACCTTCCTTCGTGAATACATTTCCTGACGATCTTGTCCCAGTGCAAGGAGTTCGACTTGAGTCTTCAACATGGAAAATGCCTTCCACATCAGCGACTTGAATTGTGAAAACTCACCGGCCAATGTGGAGAGATCTTTAGGGGGTGCATCTGCTTTGGAGGCATCTCTTAGGTCCTGCTCATGACTCTCCATCCTGTCCTTGAACATAGAAGCCAGCTCCTCCATGGATTTTGACAACAATGTGTATGAATCCATCTCAGTGAAATTGTTGTGTTGATTAGTAAACCTCTAGTGCACTGATTTTATTGAAACTGTTATGTGAATAGGTAGATAAGGGGTCAAGCAATAAATATTACTGATTACAACATTAAAATTAAGTGATTAAATAATAAAAATTTAAATAAATAAGTGGAGTGATTATTTTGATGTGTGCAGCATAAGACTACCCACATAAAAAAAAAAAAAAAAAAAAAAAAAAGAAAAAAAAAACATAGATGTCATGATGACACAGCAATAATAACCTTGCGCGACACTAAAACAAAGATTGACCGGATGTTTGTCGTCCGAGGAGAGTTCCTTATCATTGTAAAAAAATATCAAAAACTTCGTCCAGTGGACACAAATTCGGATAGATTTTTTTTGAACTTTCAGAAAGGGAAGTCTACGAAGCAAATCATTGGAAGACACAAAATAGCTAAAATGCCTAAAGAAATAGCAACTTATTTAAACTTGACAAATCCTGAATGTTACACTGGACATTGTTTCTGCAGATCTTCAGCCACTCTTCTTGCTGATTCGGGAGCGAATTTAACTACTCTAAAAAGACACGGAGGTTGGAAGTCCGATAAAGTGGCTGAAAGCTACATCGAAGACTCTATTGAAAATAAAACTGAGATAACCAATAAAATTAACCAAAACATCAAATTGCGACCTGTTAATGATTCGGAAACAACATCTTACCCACTCAACTCTTGCCAATTATCAAGTCCACAGCCATCCACTTCTAAACAGCAATTAAGTTTCCAGCCACCTACCACTGACCAAGTATCAAATTCCCAGCCGCAAACGTCAGAAATACAACAAACGAACATAAATGTGCCTGGAAAAACAATAACATTTTCGTTCAATAATTTACCTAACATGAGCAATATCACTTTTAATATTAATTAAATTTATTATGTAAAAGGCCCTTTTTTATTTCCTTGCATTTTTTAAAGAAAAGCATTATATATGCCTCGGCCGAAATGGCAATTGCCTATTTCGCTGCCTTTGCAATACTGTACTCTTATCTACTTTGGTTTCGTTATATTCGAATTACAAAATTAACAGCGGTTTCCTTATAATACCCATAACGGACATCGGGTCGCATTATGCGAATCGCCATGAATTCTAAAACACAAGCAAAGACATTCTGAACATACAGCCAGGTACCTATAATATTACTTTGAAATCGAGACAATCATTTATAGTCTGTCAAAAAAGTTTTGAAATGAAAATGAAACTTTAATGAACTTTATTGGACTTTAAACGTTCAAGTAGTATAATTTATGTGATATATTTATAAAATAACAACGTGGTTAACTCGATTTATCAGATGTTGTACATATTTGTTTGGTGTAACCAGGCGAAAGAAAAATAATTTCTTCAATATTCATTTCAACACTTTTTTGTCAGACTATAAATGATGTTTTTAAAAATGGAACAAGTTTAGAACAAAATTATTGTATACTATTTGGCTATTGCGGCTAGAAGATCTTTGCCTTATACCTAATAAATACTAAAAAAAAAAGTACGCGGGAAAAAATTTCTGAGTGAAATTTTATTCCAAACTTTATTGAAAATGTCTTCAACATCAAGTAAAATTGAAAATACTCCACCAGATATAACAAATAGAGCAGTTGCGGCTACAAATAAATCTCCAGGCCAATCTACAAGTTCAGCCTGTAATTCTGCAATTCCTGTTTATTTTATTAATTGAACAATACAAAATCTACATAAAAATAAACAATAATCAGTGTGTAGTTAAGTTTCTATTAAAAATGCTTATTTGTCTATATCTGTGTTTTATTTCTTCCTTCGTAGATAAAATCTTGTATGCAACTGTACGTTATTGGTCTTTTAATAACTCGTGCCCACCTATTTTGGTACGCGCTACGCTTGTACCGAAAAATGGCACTCGTATTAAAAGTTGCATAAATAGCTATTAATAAAAAAAAAACCATTTAATAGTCTTAAAATAACCTTATATTGATATACAAATTTATTACACATTGCATTATTAGCTCCTGAAGCAAAAGTACTGTCCTGCGTCATCTGTTTAATTATATGGCTAGTCAATATTGATGATGAAGCGCGTTGGATTAGTGAAAATGTCGATAAACCATTACTATTCATCGATCGGCCCAAAAACTCGTGATGTAACTGTGATTTTACCAATAGGGAGTATTATTATAATGAAATGTTACAATTTTCTGAAATAAAACAGCATTATAGATACAATATCCCATTCGTTCACCACAAAGACATAAAGGTACAAGATTATATAAATAAAAAATTATACGCCTTCATATAAGACTATATCAGCGAAAGTTAAAGTTACAGATAGTTCACTTTGTTTCAGAACCCATCAAGCTGCCTAATCAAGTAAGAAATTGATAATCCCAAACAAAAGCCCGACTCCCAACATACAGACCTGTTTCCTAAGATAAGCTTCTCCATTTGGGATGAAAATGTTCCTTTAAGCAGAAAATTCGTGAGAAAAATAACTTATTTCCGCTCAGTGTGCTGCGGAAAGAATGATACTTTCAAGTGATATTAATGGCTGAAGTAATCCCCTCTTAAGAGATTTTTCATGTTTATCTTGAACTGCGGTGAAGTATTACAGTTAGATTCGCAACATCAATTTCAAACTTTATTTACTTTACTTTTCTTCACTTATTCTTAACCTCTGTGCCTAATCCATGGTATAAACTGCAAAACAAAATATCCTTCCTTATGACGTAAATCGCGTTGGTAATTTAAAAATTTAACTGACCATTTGTCTTGACCCATTTTTAAAGTGACAGACATTAGGTCGTGTCATTAAGGGTGACCAAATTGATAATAAATTACATACTGATGAAGAGCAAAGTCAAAAGTACCCGGAATCACCCATTTTAAGGTGACAGACATTAGGTTATGTCCGTAAGAGTGAAAAAATTGGTAATAACATACTGACAGTCATACTGATTAAGAGCAAAGGTAAAAGTATCCGGAATAGAAGAGATTTAATGACTAGATGGATGGATGTGGTATGGAAGAAGCGAAAGAATTGTATCGGGATCGTATCAAATGGAAATCTTTAGTCTCTGTCTACCACTCTGGAAGACAGGCGTGAGTATATGAATGTTGTCTTTAATGGTCAATGGTTCGGATTTGATAGAAATTCTGAACAAATAACTATAAGAAACTAAAAATTCCAATAATATCCAATCTAACTTCACCCTTATTTAAAATCCTCTTATTTTTTTAAGCTACTAAAATATTATTAAAAATATATATTTTTGGAAATAGTGAACTATTTGTATACATTTTTTTAAATAATAAAATAGAATAAGTATATTAAAACTGCTTGAACACATTTTTTTCAGCTTGAAGTTTGTTTTTAGAGTTCCGAACCTCAAAAGGAAAAAACGGAACCCTTATCTTATAGAATCACTTTGTTGTCTGTTTGTCCGCTTATCTGTCAAGACCCTTTATCTTAGAAACGCGCGGAGCTTTCGAGTAGAAATTAATACCATAAACGCAAACCTACAGTCCCTTGAAGCTTTGAAAAAAAACAAAGTTAACGTAAAATTAAAAGATACGGCCGTTTATGCCGCAAAAGCGTACATTTCCACACTCCAAAGGGAATTAAAATTTATAGGGTATTCCTCGTTGACTTAGAAATATGAAATTTGGCAAATAATACCGTGTTTTAACGTCTTTTCTCCGAAAGGGGTAGTCAGGGACTACAGATCTTTACAATCTTGACCTGTTGTTTGTTCGGTGCAGCCTAACATGAAACTGGCATTCTTGTCACGAACTAAACCTAGAAGTACATAGAGCTTTAGCATATACCATATTACACGAGTGAACCTTTCAAAGTTTCTTAACTTACTTGAAATAAATTTAGGAACCCCAAAATTCCATTCGCCGCAAAGTTTATAAGTATTCAAAGTCTCCGAGATATCGAAACGATACAGCGAACCTTCATTTCACCAAGCAGTGCGTGAAAGTTCGATACTGTCAAGAATTACTTTCGAAAGCGTGTTCCCTTTCTATGTCACTTGTAAATAACATCAAGGGCCGGAAAAGAGGTGTCAAAAGTTGTAGAATAAGTTACGACATCTCGTGAGGAGTTGGTGAACTACGCAAAACTTAGCGACCTCCCTAAATCTTTCTACAAGTTTCTTGAGACATTACTTCGGAGAGTTATTGCTGGTCGTTTACCTGTACCGTCTCCAATATCCACTGTATACCATGGTAGTTCTTATGTTTACTAGATAAAGGCTATAATCGAACAAAGCGGCGAAACTTTGGACGGTTGTGTATTCGAATAGTTGGGCACTCAACTATAAACTGAAGTACTTAAGTAATTGGCCCCGGAGATGGACTGCGAAAAGTTTAACAAGTGTTGTATTGGGAATACTAAGAGTAGAATAAAGTTTAAATTTTGAAACCGTAAAGAAAAAGAAACAGAAAAACGAGATAAGATATGAATAATTAAAAAATATTTTCTACTCGTTTCAGCTGAATCTCACAGCACTTGTTTTATACATTTTGCCAAACCTCAGCACATGCACTTAGCTCAAAGCCAAAATATTATATTTAACAGCGGCTTTATCTTGTTTTTAAATAAAGAAAACAAGTAAACATGCTTGAGTGCTTTCATTTCAAAAAATATACATTTAGTAAGTAACTATGTAATCCATTTATTTCAAGCCACCATTGTCGATATATATGAATGTGGGTATGACATTAAACTAGTCTCGATCTATCGCTCGTGTTTGATTGATGTCCAACTAACATATTTTACATGGCGCAGTTAATTAAATGTTATAAGAATATAAATACGATAATTGGTGAAGAGATACACAAATAAAATAATATAAAACAGGATACATATCTAATACCTATAGAAGTGAAGTGTTGTGTTTCTTTGAAAAAGGGATTCCCTCAAAATGGAGTCGTTGTTAAAACCACCGGAACCATTTAAATATGATAGTACTTTGGACAATGTAACCTCCGGCAATCTTAGTAAGGATTGGGAAAGATGGAAGAAATCTTTTAGAATATACTACGGGGCATGTGAATTGTCTCAAAAAGATCCTGTGACGCAAATTAATATTTTGTTGCATATCATCGGAGAAAAGTGTCGAGATGTTTACGAGCAGTTTTCTGGGACTTACAAAACGGTTGAAGAATTGTTAAAAGGTTTTGATGACTTCTTTTTGCCAAAAAAGAACTTAACAGTTGAGAGGCATAAATTTTTTACACGTGAACAACGGGAATTCGAGTCAGTGGCACAATATGTTTTTGAGTTAAACAAGATGGCAGCGAACTGTGAGTTTAAAGACCTGATGGATGACCTTGTCCGTGATAGACTGATATGTGGCATAATAGATGGAGGTCTCAGAGAACGATTGCTCAGAGAAAGTGATCTAACTTTACAGAAGGCTTTGGAGATAAGTAAGTTAGGAGAAATTTCCAGGATGCATGCGGGAAATATTAAGCAAGAGACTGTAGATCACCACGTCCATGAAATAAAGGAGTACATCGATGAAGATGCAGAAGAAGCCGAGGTGTATTATATTAACCGATGCGGTGAGGCATCCCGGGACCGGCGCCGGCGTCGTGGCAACCGTGGCGGTAGATCAGCGCAAGTGAGCGCCCATTCTCGAGACAAGGTGGACCCTGAGCGGTCGGGACGAGCCCCGAGTACCTCTTCGCAGTCTAAACCGGGATGTTCTAAATGTGGTGCAGTACACAGAATGTATGAGTGTCCCGCATTCGGTAAACAGTGTGATAGATGTAAGAAAATGAATCACTACGCTAGAATGTGTCGAGTTTATGCGGTTGTACAAGAGGACTCCACTGATCAGGTAATATTTCATATAAATAGGCCTCAAAATTGTTGGCAAGTAGATTTAGAAATATGTGGTCGGAATATTACATTGAATATCGATACCGGAGCTGACGTAAATGTGTTAAACCGAAATACTTTAAAAAAATTGAATATATCTGAAAGCCAATTAACGTCCACATCACTCAAATTACAGAGTTATTCCGGTTCTACTATACCGATAATAGGAAAATGTTACTTGAAAGCAAAATATAAAAATAATACATACGTTTTAAAATTCATTGTTGCCGATGTTGATTCTCCTCCAATATTAGGCCGGAATTCGTGTGAAACTTTGAATCTCATCATGCGAGTAATGTCTCTTGAGAGTAAAAATGATAGCTATAAAATTTTAGATGAATTCGACGACGTTTTTAAAGGTATAGGATGCCTTCCGGGTGAATACACTATGCGTTTACAAGATGATGCACGTCCAGTAGTACATGCGCCGCGAAAACTGCCCCTAGCTTTAAAAGACCAAATAAAAATTAAATTGATAGAAATGCAGGAACAGGGAATTATAGCCAAGGTTGAGGGTCCAACCGACTGGGTCAGCAGCATGACAGTCGCAATAAAAGCAGACGGAGATCTTCGGATATGTTTGGATCCCAAAGATCTTAATAAAGTTATAAGAAGAGAACATTTTAAGCTTCCTACCTTAGATGAGATCACTGCTCACTTAGCTGGAGCTAAATATTTCAGTACACTAGATGCTAAGCAAGGATTTTGGCAAATTAAGCTGAGTTCGTGTAGTTCAGACCTGTGTACGTTCAATACAGTATTTGGAAGGTTTAAATTTTTAAGAATGCCTTATGGTATCAGTTCTGCTTCTGAAATTTTTCATAAAAAACTCTATGAACACTTTGATGACATAGAAGGACTAACCCTTTTCGTTGATGATTTGCTGATTTATGCCGATACGCGGGAAAAGCATGATGAGATACTGAGACGTGTTTTACAGAGATGTCGAGAAATAAATATAAAATTAAACAGAAAGAAGACTAAGATCGGTTTAAAAGAAATAAAATATCTCGGTCATAAAATCTCACAGCATGGTGTAAGTCCAGATGATTCACATACATCAGCAATTAAAAATATGCCAAGACCACAAAACTCCAAAGACGTTGAAAGATTTTTGGGTTTAGTTACATATGTAGGTAACTTTATTCCTCAGTTATCAGAAAAAACGCATATATTACGCGAACTGTTAAAAAAAATACCGAGTGGCACTGGGAACAGCAACACGAAAAATGCTTCCAAATGCTTAAATCTTACCTTGTAAATCCTCCTGTTTTGCGATATTACAGCATAGATAAACCGGTCACAATTTCAGTTGATGCCAGCAAAAATGGTTTGGGAAGTTGTTTATTGCAAAATAACCTACCAGTTTGCTATGCATCTAAGTCTCTCACAAAAACAGAGCAAGCCTACGCTCAGATTGAAAAGGAGCTATACGCTTTGGTATTTGCTTGCGAGAAATTTTACATGTATATGTCGCAGTAAAGTAGTTAAATCAGAGAGTTAGTTGAATCTCTAGACAGTTAATTAAAGATCGACATTCAATCAAGTCGCTAAAGTTCCGTCAGACAAGTGAGTGAACGAAACGTTTAACGAGTTTCCTAAACGTTCCTAGGCGCATTTCAACTTTGGTAGGGTGACCTTTGTGAGGCGTCCCCGAGTAGGATACTAAATAGTCGCATAATGGATAGGTCGAAATGTATTTAAAAACACTAGGTTAGGTTAGGTTTGAACATTATGAAACAACTCAGAGCCGAGCAAAGCGGAGCGGAGCGAGGCGTCCCCGAGTAGGATACTAAATAGGTGCATAATGGATAGGTCAAAATGTATTTAAAAACAGTACGTTAGGTCAGGTTTGAACATTATGAAACAACTCAGAGCCATCATCTTGTTTTACATTATTAATCAATCAACACGCTGGCTTTCGGTCAGACAGATAGTTAAACGTTTTCGACGCTGCTTTATTTAAATCAAAATGCTAGCGACTTGATTGAATGTCGATCTTTAATTAACTCTCTAGAGATTCAATTAACTCTCTGATTTAACTACTTTACTGCGACATATATATATGGTCGCCACGATATAACCATAGAAACTGATCATAAACCGCTGGTGAGTATCATAAATAAACCATTGGTAGACGCACCACCACGTTTACAAAGAATGTTGCTCAGATTACAGCCATATATGTTTAAATTGGTGTACAAACCCGGAAAGTATCTATATATAGCAGATGCTTTGTCACGTGCTGTGGATATTACAACTGCAAACACGGAACCACGTGATTTTTTAGATGTGAATGCGCAGGTCTGTGCATTAACAGAAAGTAATCCTTTAATGGACACTCACTTTCTTGAAATACAGAAGTACACTAAATCTGATGATGAGATGCAAGCTTTGTTAAAAGTTATAAAAAAAGGTTGGCCATTGCATAAAAATGATCTAATTGACAGTGTTAAACCTTTTTGGGAATTTAGAGACGAATTAACACTGTCTTTTGGCATGATTTGGAGGGGTATTCGCGTCATAATTCCAAAATGTATGCGTAGGGATATGATTAAAAAACTTCACATTGGCCATTTAGGTATAGAAAAATGTAAACTGAGAGCTCGCGAAACCATGTTCTGGCCTAACATGAATACTCAATTACATGACTTGTTAACACATTGTCAAGCATGTTTGACGCATAGGAAACAAAATACAAGAGAACCGCTATTACAACACGAAGTGCCGACTAGGGCGTGGTATAAAATAGGTGTTGATATATTTCATTTTCAGGGTCAATCATTTATTTTGGTTGTAGACTATTATAGCAAGTTTGTAGAAATTGCTAAGGTTAAGTCGCTGACGTCAGAAAATATAGTAAAACATCTTAAAATAATATTTAGCACGCAAGGGATTCCGGAAGTTTGTTTCTCTGATAATGGTCCAGAGTTTGCTTCTCGATTCTTTAAAGATTTTGCGAATGAATGGGGTTTCCACCATGTAACATCTTCCCCCAGATATGCTCAGTCAAACGGTCTAGTGGAGCGCACAATTCAAACCATTAAAAATATGTTGAAGAAGACCACGTTCGACGGAACTGATTTTAGAATGGCCCTATTAGAATACTTAAATACGCCTATAAACGAAGAATTGGCATCACCAGCCGAGCTGCTAAACAATAGAAAGCTACGTAGCATTCTTCCGTGTGTACCCAAATTATTAAAACCCAAAATTCAAAACTATGTCACTGACAAATTAAAAAGACGGCAAATAAAACAAAAATTTTACTATGATAAAACGTCTAGACCATTACCTGAACTAATGATAGGTCAAAAAGTAAAGGTATGGTTAAATGAGCAATGGATTAATTAGGCCCACGTTCATATTTAGTTATGTTATGTTCCGGCGGGAGTATCCGCCGCAACAGAAAGCATATTATTGTAGATTCAACGCGACGTTGCGACAACTCCGCTCGTAGTTATAGCTATAGATATGATGACGTTGAGACTCATCATCACGGTCAAGGTCATGCGCCGGCCGATACTGTTACAGGCTCCCCGCGCCCGCGCGACCCCTCCCATCCCTCCGTCAGCGTCAGCTCCGGTATGTCAAATGCTGATGTAGCCAATACTCATAGAACCCGTTCTGGCAGGGAAATTCGACCGCCTGATCGATGGAGGTACTCCGTGCTTGGTGGTACGTGAACAGCTGAGTGAAAACGATTTCCCATGAGTATAATTCAAAGAATAATTATTTGTGTAATGTGTTTTTCTTGTAAATATTGTAATGCATGTTTTAAATTTTGTAAATGCAATGAAATAATTATTCCTTACATATATAGTACTAAATGAGCTTGAAATGTATAAGTTATTATCACTGCATGGTATTTTATTTAGCTTTGAATAAAATTTAGTTGGAATGTAAATAGGTAGCAAATTAATATATTATTACATTATTAGTGATTTTAATGATCCTTGTTAAAATAGAAACCATTGTTAATTAATGTATTCATTACTTTCTTTTTAGTTGAAAAGAAATCTTGTCTTTTATCATTTGTCAGCATGGTAAACTATTTTCATTTATTTTCAAAGGGGAATTGTCGATATATATGAATGTGGGTATGAAATTAAACTAGTCTCGATCTATCGCTCGTGTTTGATTGATGTCCAACTAACATATTTTACAACCATAATAATACAAAAAGAGTACTAACTTTAACGTGACTATAATAAAATCTTGCATTTTATTCGGATTGACCAAATACTAATAAAAGTCATTTGATGATGGATGACTAAAACAGAATTGATTGTGCTAAATAATCACTAAAAGTGGGTATGTAGGTCTGTCGTGGTTAAATATACGTTTTTTTTTTTTTTTAATATCGTTGGTTTTTGTAAATTTCTTGACCGCTTTTCTATTTTATTTATGAATTTTTAAATATTTCTTATTTCTCTAGTTTCGGAGATAGCAGAGACACATTTTTTGTGGTTTTTCAAATCGGTGCAAGTACCTAAATATGGCTTAAATATATGTTTTTTCTTAAACATGCGCGGAAATATTATCATTACTTTTGAATAAAGAACACGGGAAGTATCATATTTACGTAGACTGAAAAACCAAAATCACTTGCCGGTGCATTCTTTGAATTTGGAATGAAGAGCGCACCGGCAATGTTGTATGAAACGGTGTGCTGTTTGAATTTAGAACTCTTTCATCTATCGTACACATTGCGTTCTCGTGGCTGTATAGCCACAGATGCGTTTACCTTTCGGCACAATTTGTAAAATTAAAAAAAAATTGACGGTAACGCGGAGTTCGTTGTTATTTGGTTAATAATAAATTAAAATGAGTTCCGATGATTCTGAAAATGAAAATGAAATAGACATTGACTGCACTTCACCAGATTTAAGATCGTAAGCTAAATTAGCGATGGAAAACCTGCTTCCAGCGAAATCAAAAGAAAAATATATGAAAGTATATGAAAATTTCATGTTCTGGAAAAACGAGAAAAATGCAAAATTGTTCTCCGAAACGGTGTTTTTGGCGTATTTCAATGAAATTGCTAAAACTAAAAAGCCATCTAAATTATGGGCGATTTATTCTTTGCTGAAATTTACAGTTCATATTAAAAACAGCATTGACTTGAATAACTACGGAAATTTAACAACTTTTCTAAAACGACAATCTTCTGGGTTTAAGAGCAAAAAATCGAAGATTTTGACTGCTGAAAACATAAAGCAGTTTCTAATTGATGCCCCAGATAATATATATTTAGCAACAAAGGTAAATTTATTATGTCAAAGGCCCTTTTTTATTTCCTTGCATTTTTTTAAGAAAAGCACTATTCCTATATATGCCTCGGCCGAAATGGCAATTGCCTGTCTCGTATCATTGAAGTCCTCGCCTGCGGCTCGGCCTTCAAACTCATACTCGACCTGCAATTGCCTATTTCGCTGCCTTTGCAATAATGTACTATTACAATTAACTCTTTAATACCCATATTGTATTTATAGAAAATGCTTTTCTTTTGTTTCCAAATATTGTTTATCGCAGAATAGTGGCATGCGGTCAAATTATTTTTATGGCCTTTAAAATATTTATCTAAATCTCTACACGTCATTATACCACCATTATACCTTTATATTTTTATTTAAAATTTTCTCTTTTTTACCTAAATTTGATATCCGTATTGAATTCATAAGAGAATGTTATTGTTTTCACATTTCAAAAGTTATGTAATGATATGACACTTTGAGTACTTTATTGTTTTTCAATTCAAAAGTTATCTTATGAATCTGTATGGGAAATAAAGACAGACGGAAAAACCCTTTAGGTATGAAACCTTAAAAATAATCTTACAATGTACGTAATAATGAAAACCTTTTCATAGCTGATCGAAATAAAAGTACTTGTAATACATTATGTATACATACACTACATAAATTACCTGCATAGAAAATAAATGTCATACTGCAACCATTCACCAGATTTGTAACATGGTAACTTAAAAAACGCTATCGCATACTAAAGCTAGTTGCCAGCGCTAACCACGCAAGCACATGTTCTCAACTAAAAACGAAATTCGGCTGCGGTATCATTATTCGAGCTGCATCATCAAGCTCCAGCTAAGCGGTTGCAGCGCCGCAGTCGGCAGTTTGGCTGCCGGCCAGCGGCGCTTGAGACATCAACTAGCCGCTTTATGGGGATGCGGAACTTTTGGCTCGGGAGGCAAAGGATGATTTACCTCAGTCATCTTCGTAACGTACAAAGGCTGTCTGTCAACTCAGGAGTAGGTAATAACTACGGATTTTGATGTAATTTTCATTGTTGCTACAGGTGATCAATTTACAAGTATGACAAGTCATACTTATTATTGTACTGCGACAGACAAGCGCTAACCAGTGATAAAATCTTTGCTTGTATATTAATCTGCTTAGAACTTGACTAACCCCCGATTTCACAATTGAGAATTTCTAGTTAAGTAGTTCTTAACTTTCTAATGCAGCGCTGTAATTGGCCAATTCGTCACTTATGTATCCACTTAGCGAGACTTTCTTAATTCAGAAACTGGCCTTTAGACCATTATAATTTTAAGCAAGCCGGTAAAAACAGTCCACAGTTTCTCTTAAAGGCACTTTATTCGCCCTAACTCCCGTACTAGCGCAGTTCGCTGATAATATACTTATTTTTAGGAACTTGCTTAATATGTTTTCTTTTTCAACATATTCCATACAATACTCATGACTTGAACCTAAAACATTTAACAAAATTAAATACATACAAAAGTTAAGATTTCTCTATTTTATGTAGGTGTATAATTAAATTTTTGTAGCCCAACCTAAATATTTTTTGTATGTATTTCCCTTATTAGTATATACTATTATTTTTTTATTCTAAAGATATTTATTGTAAAGATTAACTTTGACTTGTAGAAAGTATACTTAATGTATATATTTGTCTTTTATTTTCTATTTTACAAAATAAATATTTTGATTTGATTTGATTTGATTTGTTACAAGCATATAAAAGTCCTGGATTTTACACATATTTTGATGAATGACAAATTGCCGTAATCTCTTAGAAGCAATACAACAAATCAAAGAATATAAGGTTCACAGCATAGTATATTTTATACTATTCAAAAATATTTTTGCTTCATTTCGATTTTTGGGATATTTCTCCGGAAATCACAAGAAGAACCATAAATGTTGTCTTGCCTCTCACACCATGTTCGGTTATTTCCGTACGAGCTCGGGAAATGAACGTTCGGGCCAACCAATAACAGTCAGTCAGTGCTCTATAATCCGAAATTGAATGTAAAATGAAATAGCAAGCATAGCGACCCCATGTGCACTGACTTTAAGCCACCGACTACAAGCCTCTTAAGGCTCGTGGGTGCTAATGTACCATACATACTACATATTAAACCTAGAACTGAGCATTTGAGACAATTAAGTAGTTTTATTATTGAAAACTAGAACAGTACATGAAAGGAATATTACCTAGATTTTTTTAATTATTATTAATTAACTATAAATGTTGCATTGGATGCAAGCGATTTCATTTCTTACGCCTCGACTTGCGATGTTCAGTTCGATGTATCGAAATTCCCTTCTATACGACTATTGGTAGGTCATCACCAATACGAAACCTTCGTATTTAGCTGGGGGCAGAGTGGTTTTTCTCGCTTGTTTGCAGGGACACGCAGTGGCAGTCAGTTATTTGTGTCAGTACTGTGCTCCGCCGTCGTACTGGTCCAACCCGCGCTCCTATTTTAACCTAAATAAAACAAAACGTAGTTTTTTCATAGTTTTTAGTTTTACCGCATTGTACGCTCGAGAAGATGCAATTTGAATATAAAATATTTGAATATCAAAAAAAACATATAAAAATATGCATACGCAAAAATAATGGCCAAACATTAAAAAAAAGATAATACTGATTTCTTATTATTTTTTATTTCAAAATAACTGATTGCTTTAATATTATTAATTCAAACTAGGCCAAGACCAATGCCTCCACCAAATAGGTTTTTATGCAAATCAACTGGCGTATTAAATTTTTGTAAAATTCCTCTATACTGATGTAGAAATATCGTGGATGAAAAGCGAAATTTCAAACACCTTTCTTAAACTATCTTTGAGTAATGGATGACGTAGCTAAGTTATAAAATGCCTCCCGTAATATTCTAGCCAATAACAAAACAAGAATAAAAAGAATCTAACAGGAAAGGAATAAGGGTGATATTTGAATGCCTTCTAGCATACTTCTCGTGCATTTGCACGGTTGCAAACTGTAAGTGAGGAAGCGAATAGTGGTGTTAAACAAGTATTATAATATTGTTCTTTGCATCTAAAATCATTTTCTAAAACGAAAGTGATGCTATAAAAGATCTTGTCACCTACAGAAAGACGATCTCGTGGACATATTCAAAGCAACACAAAATCAGTTCGATTGCAATAAACTGGGTTTCTGAACTGGGTTTAACATTTTTTTTATAATACGAATATGCATTCAAGTTTTTTTTCTAATTAGTGCATCATATGATGTGCTTAGGAAACTCAGTAAGACGGTGGTACCTCTACAATCAAGCCCGGTACCAGCTCTACCAGCCGGATAATGATACCGTCACTACCTGAATGAGTTTAATGATTATGTAACATTTATGAGGGTGCTTTTTTAGTATCTACCGGTGACTCGAATTCTTATATTTTTAATAAGTATTACATAAAAAAGAGAAAAGATTCTTCTCATTTTATTTGGAAAAGTTGTCTCATTTTCTGTTGCGACTTTAATAAAGAAAGTTGCTGTCGTCTTGTCAAGTACTTAGACACAAGCAGAAATAAAGTAAGAGAAAATAATGTGGAGAGCTTTGAAATGTTTCCTCTTGATGAGAAAATGATGAACTTTTGATATGACTTTTGTAAGAATAATATTAAGTTAAAAACTACTGAGTGAACGTTGCAGCAAAATACATGCGCAGTTTCTGTCGACACTCATGGGAAGAGTAAACTGGAGAATTAGGTATATATTTAAAGATATTAACATAACATAACATATCGTCACGACATGAATCCCCGAGGGGGTGTCAGAGGTGTTCCCGAGTGTAAACTGTGAAATGCAAGTCACAGTCCACACCCGGTACACCCGCATTTCACGAACGATTATTACGTCCCGACGTGATGGGTGGTGAGCCCTATCACCGTACTTAGGGCAAAATTACACGCTTTTTAGGGCATTCGGGTTTCCTCGTGATGTTTTCCTTCACCGTTCAGCAAATGGTAAGTATTATACCTATATACTTCGATCAGATCCTGATCGAAGCCTATATAAGAACACAAATACTATGCACATAAATTCCGGAAAACTGATTGGTGCATGCACAATCGGGGATCAACCTGGGTCTCAAGATTGAGAACCCAGTGTTCTACCGCCTGAGTTACCGCCGCTTAGACGATTTCGTAGCCGAATTTGCCACACCAAGGCGTGAACATTTAAAGTATAGTGAACATTTAAAATGAACATGTAAGTGAAAAAGTGAAAAGCTAATAGGATTAATTACTTTTGACAACTGCCATTTTCATGCAAGAGATTTCTTTTTTTTTTTCATTATATTTAATGACCTGACTAACCTGAAGTTTGCAGGTTAAAATTCCGTGTTCGCGGTTTCGTAGTTCACGTTTGTGTTTGATTTGCGTGTTTCGGAAGACACAAAGCTCATCTGTGGCATCATAATCAACGGTGAAACGTGGGTGTACGAGTGTGGATTGTGACTTAAAATTAACAGATACTTGGAAAAAAACATGTTTTATAAAGCAACTAAGTAAACTATACCTAGTTCATAGTGAGTGGCGACAATATCTAAGGCATAAAGAATGACTGACTGCCTCATTTATCAACGCCTGGACTAAACGACATGAAATTTGGAATGCAGGTTTCTAATATTATGTACGATAAGAAGGAATTTTAGGAAAGGGAATCCATGCGAGCAACACTGGGGCGTCCGCTGTGTGTATTTAAATATTTTTTATACCTAGTTTAATATCATGCGCTACTCACGCATTATAAAAAACCTGCCTATGATCGCTTTTTCTCCGACTGGTTTCACAAAAAATTAAATCATAAATGGTGCCTACTCCTCTCACAAACAGCACAAAGATTCATATCTTATAACACTATCCGTTTCAGATCCTATTAGGATAGGACCTTGTATACCTAATGCCTGTGTGCGTGAGTGTATGAGATGCACATAGTGTGCTAACGCACACAGGCATCAGGTAGGCATGACAAGGTTCTATCTTAATAGCATTTTTGAAACTGATAGTAATTTTCAGGGAGGGTAGTAATGAAAAACTGAATCAAAATATGTGCAATGGTTGTCTATTCTAGTTTTTGCGAAAATGTATTAAGATAGAAAGGTATAGACAGAGAATGGATATCTTAACCAAAAGTTGCCTTACACCATAAAATCCAAGTGGTTTAAGAAACGAAAATTAGTGGTGTTTTTTTTTCACGTTTTCCTGTTTGGATCTATATTGAAAGTTGTTTCAATGGACGAATACATCACCAATTTTCGTTCCAAAAACCGTTTTATCAGGTACCTCTTTTAAACATAATGTTGGGTTGTTTATTTATTTTTCTTTGTTGAAAACTTCTAACTCCTTCAAAAATAGTAGGCGTGATCTACCAACCTACTTATTTATTAGAGCCTCTATTAAAAACATGAGGGCAAAGAAACAAAACACTCAACCCACGAAATAATTGTCTCGGTAATTCCCCGTCCTCATTTAACAAGGTTTGCCGTCTAACAACGCCCGAGGAGCTTTTTGTTTAAAACTTTTAGCATTTTAAAAACATGTCCCAAAATTTTACTGGATTTTTACATGCTCATCTTGTTTATTGTGTTGATTTATGTTACAATTTGTTTTTTTAGATGTGGTAGCGAAATTCCACAAAACATTCCTAGGGTTCCTATCTCATAAACTTGAAATAGTAAACCTTCTTCGACTCGCGTGTTCGTCCCTTCGTCTGTCCATCAATACTAAGTTTCTCTGAGACGAATAAAACTATCAGCTTCAAACTTGTTTTTTTTTTCTTCTTGTAAGCGGTTATTTATAAGAATGAGAATATTTTTGACTTAATTAGCGTTTGAAAAGACGTTGATTAATAATTCTGAATTTAAATACTTATATTTAATTTTACTATGGCAGGATTGAACTTTTTCTTTAAATTGTTTTAACAAAATGACCCCCTCAGCTTCCATGCAAGTAAGTAGTTAAAAACTGTGGTTAAGTAGGCGATAGTTTTAATTATTGTATATACAGATACCTATACTCGCAAATCCTCCCGAAGTTATTCGGGGGAGAGTAAGAGAACAGCTCTCAGGCAAAACCAAGCGGCCCACCATTGCCTGGGACCGATGGATGGCGGTAAATCCATCCCCAATTGCCGGGCCTTATATAAAACAGACTGGTGGCGGGCAGCGGCGTCACTGGTGCAAGGGTTTCGGCACCGCGCTCACCAACCCGCCTGGCCAGCGTGAGTGAGTATGGGCATTTCTTCCAGGAGGACCACCAAGCGTGGCAAAATCCTAGAGAGGCCTATGTCCAGCAGTGGACGAAACAGGCTGATGGATGGATGGATGGACAGATACATACTGTGATTTTTGATTAAACAGCTTTAATTATCGTACTAACTGTGATTTCTTAGACGATAGTTTTAATTATTCTATAAACAGACTTTGACTTTTTTAGAGGAAAGTTTACGAACTACGATTTTAACGAGATCAGATTAACAAATGATTATTTTAAACGAGCGTATATGTTTATTAGTGTTGATTACATTATATAGATGTTGGTTAAACACTAATAGTACCTACTGACTGTTAATTTTATACCACCTACAATGACTGAATACAATTTAATAAAAAACATTTATGCACTTTTTGTACCATCTGTACTTTTGCGCCTTCTAGCTATATTACGCGTAGGTATATATGTAGGTATGAGAACCGGGCGAGTATGGACGGGGATGAGTTTGGACGAAGCCAAATCCCGAGACGGGCTGTCAGAAGTTTTCCCGAGTGTAAACAAAATGCAAGTCACCATCCACACCCGGTACACCCGCGTTTCACCGAGGATTATTACGTCCCAACGTGATGGGTGGTGAGCCCTATTGCCGTACTTGGGGCACAAATACACGGTTCTTAGGGCATGCATGTTTTCCTTCACCGTTCAGTATGGTAAGAAAACAAATACTATGCACATCCATTCTGAAAAACTCAATGGTGCATGCCCGACCGGGCGGGGATCGAACCTGAGTCTTAAGATTGAGAGGCCAGCGTTCTATCGCCTGGCAACGATGTTCAAAGCGAATTCGCTCAGCGCTGCAAGCGCCATCGGCGTCAAGCTCATACAAACTTGCAGCGCAGAGCGAATTCGCTTGGAGCGTCGTTCGTTCCCCGTGGTCTTCGGGTTAGTGTACAAATCTTAGTATTTATTTAGATAATAATAATGAATGTATTACACAGTACTAAAATAGTCAGATACTATTTAGGCTACGTACTTGAGGTAAGTAAGGCCAGAGGTTTAAAAAGGCCGAGTAAAGAAAAAAAGCACTTGCAATAATTCAACAATTAATTGATTATGTATTTGTTGGACATTTAATTGTTTTTTTAACCAACAACAAAATAAATATATTCCATATTAAGAAAAAGAAATATTTACTTCAAAAATACATTCATTAATTCCATTCGTTTATTTAATTATGAACAATTTTTACATTGTATTCAAAATTACAAAAAAATTATAAAATGTTAGACTTAAAAACTAAAAACAAAAAAAATGTTAATAAGATAATCAAAGGATATTAGCAAATAAAGATACTTCCTCAAAATGTTTTTTATTTCATAACAGGCTTTATTTAATAAATATCATATACAATGGCTGAAAATCGAGTCTTTTAAATAGTGTTTTACAATAACTTGTTAGGTGATTAATAAACTTTTGTGTAGTTATTTGGAATTACAATAAAACAAAGTTCTAAAAATACTAAAGCTTTTTTCATTTGGATTTAAATTTTTCTGATTATATAGCTTTTAACTTTTTCTGGCTTTCTTTGCTTTATTTAAAACGTATCAAACTTGAGATTTCATTAAAAATTCGCAATTAACTTAGCTCGATTTAATGAAACAACATTGGATCGGAAAATAAATGCCTTTTTGTACAGCACCATCTATTGTCCAATTGTTTCATTTCTACAACAGGAAGATTACAAAGCAACGCTAGTATCTCTTTGTGATTGGTGGTTATCATAAGTAAAAGTTTCAGTAGCAAGTTCGCCGCACTTACCATAGATGGCGTCACATTCCTGTTGAAGCTTTGATGAAACCTCCTTGACTTTCGTACCTACTTGGTTTGGTATTTCTATTTTTCTACATAGATGTCAGTATGTATATTTTAAGGTTCCGGACTTTACATGAAAAAGCGGAACCTTTATAGGTTTTGTGATCCGTCTATCTGTCAAGACATGGTCAAGACCCTTTTTCTCTGGCTCGTTAAAGATATTAAATTGAAACTAATACCACAGATTATTAATAGGTTAATTATATTGTTACAATAGAAGTTCTATTAATTAAGTAACCAGACATCCAACTCAACGCGAAAAAGGTTATTGTCTTTTACATAAATCCATTTCATAGAAATTGGGTCACTATGAAAACCTATGGTAGGATATTTCCAGTTGAATTCTGTTCATAATTACCTCTTATAGCACATATCTAGGGAAAACAACTGAAAATTACCGATATTTGATCATTCAAGAAAAAAAGGTTGCACCAACTTGTTTGCATGGAGTTTTATAGATCGCAAGTGTCAAGTTAGTTTCGTCATTAATAACTGCTCCATAAATACGTATAGTTAAAATCGGTATGTCCGGAACCCTCTATGCAAGAGTCCTACTCACACATGACCAGTATTTAATGGATATTTTCCATACGCTTAGCCACTACCGCGCCAGGTGGAAATATGGCCAAGGATGAAGGGCGCTCACCCAAATAATGTAATCAGTCTGCCCAGCTACTTTCTCAGAATCTACGGAGGTCGCTAACGAATTACTGATATAACGCAACCGCCTCTAAGTTATCTCCCGTACAACTTCTTATGATGTCAACGAGTCGCTTGGTGCTTAATGGCATGGTTTCGTCATCAGGGTGGTGCCAAGCCAAGGCATGAGGGAGGTTACAAGCGACGGCCGAAACGTATCACAAGTTGAAATGAAAGGCTTTGTCAGTTATTTGGAACTTCCTTTAACTGTCCAAGCATCCATCCATTCATTAGCCTGTTTCGTCCACTGCTGGACATAGGCCTTTCCAGGATTTCGCCACTCTTGGCGGTTCTCCTGGAAGAAATGCCCATACTCACACACGCTGGGCAGGCGGGTTGGTGAGCGCGGTGCCGAAACCCTTGCACCAGGATGCCGCTGCCCGTCACCAGTCTCTTTAATATAAGGCCCGGCAATTGGGGATGGTTATACCGCCATCCATCGGTCCCAGGCAATGGTGGGCCGCCTGGTTTTGCCTGAGAGCTGTTCTCTTACTCTCCCCCGAATAACTTCGGGAGGATTTGCGAGTAAGATGGTGGTACTTCCACAGTCGAGCCCGGCATTAGCTCTACCACCTAATTCAAGCATCAAGTCCAAGCATACTTTGGAATAATTAGTCGGTGTATACGTCACTTGAGGAGGCTCTTTCATGAAGTCTACTTAATTCTAGGGCCAACCTAAATTGGACAAAACTTCAAGCTATCCCCCTTAATGATTGTCATCGTTGTTCTCCATTATATCATAGATATCTTAATAATATGAGTATAGTGCACAAATGTAACAAATGTACCTATTTGTCCACCTCATTTCAAAAATCGAACTAAATATCTCTTGTTGACCTTTTTGTTATAATTTTTTTTTACTACTTTTACATTACTGAGGCTGAATACAACTGAGTCATTGGTTAATTTTTGTTAAGTATTATTTTCTATTCAAGCTGGTGGGTCATAATGTAAGGTACTTTGAATTAACCAATGAGCGTGTCTTATTCAGTTTCAGTACTTTATATGGCGGTCACGTCTACGCCACATGCATATTTTATATTTTTATTTTATTTTATTAGATATATATAAGACAGGCAGTTTTAAGTAGAAATATGGATTAATAATTGAAATTGCAGTGCCCCCGCCAAGTCGAGCTAAAAATAAATATTTATTACTCACAAGATTATCTAAACCTAATTTATTATTAATATAACAGAACCCTAACTTTATAGTAAAAAACTAGACTATGATGTTATATACAAAGTAGAGAGCCTAAGCATAATATAAGGATCAAACAAATAGCAAACAGATGCTGCATAATACTGCTATTTAGATATGAAAAATAAACAAAAAAACCAAAGGCACTCTTCCAGGTTTTGAGTACTGACATCAAGATCAGCAAAAATGTTTGCATAAACGGGCAATAAATTAAAAAGAGGAATATCTCTTTTCCTAAGACGGGGTCACAAACAAACCCTTTATGAATTTCTCAACGTGAAATATCATCTTTTCCTTATGTTTACGGATAAAATTAAAGCATCAATCAAAGGGAGCTGGCAATAAAAATTCTTATGATATTACAAAAATAAATAACAATACTAACGGCTGTAGCAAATACCATTAATCTTAAGAATAATTACGTATAAAAGCAAAATGAACGCTTTTATTATTTGAATATTTGTAAAGTATTTATTTTCAGATAAGAATCTAGTATAATACAAAACAAAAATGTATATATTAAGCAAGCATGATGCGGCAGGTTCAAATCCTAGCCCCAAGAAATTTTCAGAAAACATTTGTCTTTTAATTCGTAATAACATTGTATATTGTGTATAAGTCGTGGCCATATCGTACGAATGGTATTTTTATGATCTGCGCAAATATCGTAAAATCTGTAAAAACTAAAGCGGTCGCCACGCTTTACTCCGCTTCACTCGGCTCCCTAATTTAAGATCACAATCACAAGCAACCTAACACGCTCCTCCTCGCTTCGCTCGCCGTCGCACCTATTTTTGACTTCTTGTTGGAAGTCTATCGTAAATTTCTTAT
The DNA here is from genome assembly GCA_910592155.1 of Ypsolopha scabrella. Classification (NCBI taxonomy): domain Eukaryota; kingdom Metazoa; phylum Arthropoda; class Insecta; order Lepidoptera; family Ypsolophidae; genus Ypsolopha; species Ypsolopha scabrella. The sequence continues at coordinate 5,289,146 of OU342968.1, read as the reverse complement.
TGCATACTTTATTGCATATTGTCAATCAGGACGGCTATTCTGGCACGTGCATAAAAATTGCCAAGGCAGATTTCGGGTAATTATTCCTATTTTACATCGCATGGCATTTATTATACCGTAAACAAGAGTCGAATTTGTTCGCGTCTTAATTGGCTTCCTATTCGTCGTCGTCGCAATTCTCATATTCTGTCTCTTTTGTATTCTGTATTAAATAATCCTGCCACCCCATCATATCTCAAAGCTCGCTTTCAGTTTCTTCATGGTACTCATGACCGTATCTTACGGTCCTCTCAAAATCTACTCCTGGCTACCCCAATGCATTCATCGTCCTTCTATGACAATTCCTTTTCAGTACAAGCCGTCCGTTTGTGGAATGATCTTCCTCTATCTATAAGAAGAGCACCTTCCCTACCAGTCTTTAAGAGACTGGTAAAAGAACACTACCTCTCACTCTGACCACTGAACTATCTACATTCCTCTTAAAGTTTATTTATTATTTATGTAATATATGTATGTATGTATATATTTATTCATTCATGTTATTTATCTATAATACATTATTATTTTTCTTTTAATTTATTAATGTAGATTTTGTATAGTATATTTAAATATTATTTTAAAATTAGTGCACCGCCTATTCATCAATCTCCTTTTAAACCAGATTCTACCCAAAGGTTGTCTGGAAGAGATCGCTATAAGCGATAAGGCCGCCTGATTGTACCTACGTTATTTGGCTATTGTAATTTATATTATTTTTTTTCCTTCTGTGTGGTGTGCAAATAAAGTTATATTGTATTGTATTGTATTGTATTGTCGAATGACTGATAATGCGAGTGAAAGATAATGCCAGAATGACCGTCTAGATAATGAAATGATCTGTCGCGAGCTCCTTTTATAATACTTTTACTCTATTATTTCTGTATTTTTTTTAAATACGTATTCTTCTTTCTGTCGTTGTCTGTCATGGTCTTGTACAGGTAAAATGGTTTTCTCTATTCAAGTTTCTTTTAATTTTTAACAAATAATATCAGAAAATACAGTCCACCATTTCGTCCGTCTCATGATCGATTCTACGATATGGCCACTTCATATACAGAGTGACTTTCAAACAAATCCCGATACATAATTTTAGAGGTTATTAAGAAACGTTAGTAGAACACATTTTAATTTTTTTTGTGATTTTTATGAGTTTTATCACTTGCATCAAATAAAATTCGTACTTTAACTGATTCTATTAAAATTTTGTCAGTTTCTTTTGTACATTTTACCATTTTCAAAAAAGACACGACGTTCGTGACACTGCAATGCTCGAAATTAACTGCGCAAGCGTCGTGCAACGCATAGCGTACGTGCGTCGAGTCAGGCGTGTAAGAAAAACCACTATAGTGCATAATATAAAGCAGGTATTATGGGCAACTTTTGGGAAGTCGCGGACCAAACTACCATGTGCTCATGAATTCGCGGCCCATAGGTTGATGTGTATAGTATACGAAATTAAGGACGCAATCGGTGAACCGTAGGTTTAATTTTTCCTTATTGAAATTCAAGTTTCATAATAAACTAGAAAAGTTACAATATAATATTTTCCTTCAGCCCAATTTTCAGATGCAATACTACAAATTAGAATCAATTGTACTAATATACACCCAAAGAATTTTAATTTTTTATAGGACGGTCTGGTTCGTGACTTGGATAATTGGATAATGTAAGCGCACCTGTACTTAACTCTTTCAGTGACACGGGCCGCCCCATAGCCTTGGTTCTATTGTTCTTTCTTGTTCGTCTCGTTATGCCCCTGAAAGTATTAAAATTGCAGGAAAACAATGAATTGCGACTTTTTGGTTAAAATGTTAGTCCGATTTTACATTGTTCCTCGCCGCGGACCGTATTAAAAACCGTTGTATTTACCGATATGCTTTATATCTTATATGGGCAACCACCGGCACGTGGGCTGCATCCGGCCCGTAACAGTTTTTAATACGGCCCGCGGTGAAGAACAATTTAAAATCAGACTAAAATTTTTACCAAAAAGTCGTGATTCGTTGTTTTCCGGCAACTTTAATACTTTCAGGGACAAAGCGAGACGAAAACTAAATAACAATAGAACCACCTTTATGGGCAGTCCGTGTTACTGAAACAGTTAGCTGCGCTTAAATTCTTTGCCGATCTGAGTAAGAAGCGAGTTAGCGAGAGCTTAAATTTAACAAATATATACAAAAGTAGACATGACAATCAATAAATCCAAGTCACGAACCAGACCGACCTACCTATAAGAAATTGCAAAATTATTTGCCTGTATATTAGTGGAATTGATCATAATATTAGTAGTCTTGCATCTGAAAATCAGGCTCAAGGAAAATATTACATTGTAATTTTTCTACTTTATTATGAAACTTAAATTTCAATAAGTAAAAATTAAACCTACGGTTCACCGATTGCGTCGTTGTTTTTATATACTATACGCATTAACATATGGCCCGCGAATTCCTGAGCATATTATTGTTTGGCCCGCGACTTCCCAAAGGTTGCCCATACCTGATATAAAGTATTCGTAGGCCGCGTATAGCATCACGCCCCGTACGCCGCCTACGGCGTCTGTAACAGGCCATGCACCGCCCTAGTGTGCCTTCCGAGGCACGCATACCAAAATCAATTTGCACCGCGGTGATTGAACCCACGACCCCTGGGTTAGTAGAGTAGCACTCACCACGCGGCGGTCATTTATTCAATCAATATATTTAAGTAAACAAAATTGCAAATTTTACCGATACTGATTTAAGCGATGTTTTTAAGAAATTACCATTATTTTGGACACATTCGGCTTTGTAGAAAGAAACCAAACCTTTATGGTCACTACTTACTGACTAAAACGATAAATCTACTCTGCGTATGACAATTAAAACTACAATAGTACATTATTGCAAAGGCAGCGAAATAGGCAATTGCAGGTAGAGTATGAGTTTGAAGGCCGAGCCGCAGGCGAGGACTTCAATGATACGAGACAGGCAATTGCCATTTCGGCCGAGGAATATAAAGTGCTTTTCTTAAAAAATGCAAGGAAATAAAAAAGGGCCTTTTACATAATAAATTTAATTAATGTTAAAAATGATATTGTTTTTCCAGGCACATTTATGTTCGTTTGTTGTATTTCTGACGTTTGCGGCTGGGAATTTGATACTTGGTCAGTGGTAGGTGGCTGGAAACTTAATTGCTGTTTAGAAGTGGATGGCTGTGGACTTTATAATTGGCAAGAGGTGAGTGGGTAAGATGTTGTTTCCGAATCATTAACAGGTCGCAATTTGATGTTTTGGTTAATTTTATTGGTTATCTCGGTTTTATTTTCAACAGAGTCTTCGATGTAGCCTTCAGCCACTTTATCGGACTTCCAACCTCTTTGTCTTTTTAGAGTAGTTAAATTCGCTCCCGAATCAGCAAGAAGAGTGGCTGAAGATCTGCGGAAACAATGTCCAGTGTAACATTCAGGATTTGTCAAGTTTAAATAAGTTTTTATTTCTTTAGGCATTTTAGCTATTTTGTGTCTTCCGATGATTTGCTTCGTACACTTCCCTTTTTGAAAGTTCAAAAAAAATCTATCCGATTTTGTGTCCACAGGACGAAGTTTTTGATATTTTTTTACAATGATAAGGAACTGTCCTCGGACGACAAACATCCGGTCAATCTTTGTTTTAGTGTCACGCAAGGTTATTATTGCTGTGTCATCATGACATTCTATGTCTTTTGTGGTAATATTATAGAGTTCGACACTTCAGCATGCTTCGTTAACGCCCAAAATCAGAGCAACCTGTAATAAACAAAAATATATATTTTAAGCAACGGCTTTCACGAACAATATAATATTAAGAACGACACATAAATTATAGTCTACCTCTGTACCAACACTCAACCAACTCAACCAAATAAGTTCAGCCGTTTTGGCGCACGTAATTGTGTCTCAAACAAACATTTTCACTAACTTCCACATTCTTAATATTAGTAAGTATAATAGAATTAGATTTACCTTTGTCGCTAAATATATATTATCTGGGGCTTCAAGTTGAAACTGCGTTATATTTTCAGCAGTCAAAATCTTCGATTTTTTGCTCTTAAACCCAGACGATTGTCGTTTTAGAAAAGTTGTTACATTTCCGTAGTTCCTCAAGTTAATGCTGTTTTTAATATGAACTGTACATTTCAGCATAGAATAAATCGCCTATAATGTAGATGGCTTTTTAGTTTTAGAAATTTCATTGAAATACGCCAAAAACACTGTTTCGGAGAACAATTTTGCATTTTTCTCGTTTTTCCAGAACATGAAATTTTGATATACTTTCATATATTTTTCTTTTGGTTTCGCTGGAAACAGGTTTTCCATCGCTAATTTAGCTTCCGATCTTAAATCTGGTGGAGTGCAGTCAATTTCCATTTCATTTTCATTTTCAGAAACATCGAAACTCATTTTAATTTATTATTAACCAAATAACAACGAACTCCGCTTTACCGCCAATTTTATTTTTATTTTACAGTTTGTGCCGAAAGGTAAACGCCTCTGGGGCTATACAGCCACGAGAACGCAATGTGTACGATAGATGAAAGAGTTCTTAATTCAAACAGCACACCGTTTCATACTACATTGCCGGTGCGCTCTTCGTTCCAAATTCAAAGAATGCGCCGGGAAGTGGTTTTGGTTTTTCAGTCTACGTAAATATGATACTTCGCGTGTTCTTTATTCAAAAGTAATGATAATATTGGTAGAGCTGATGCCGGGCTCGACTGTGGAGGTACCACCATCTTACTCGCAAATCCTCCCGAAGTTATTCGGGGGAGAGTAAGAGAACAGCTCTCAGGCAAAACCAGGCGGCACACCATTGCCTGGGACCGATGGATGGCGGTATATCCATCCCCAATTGCCGGGCCTTATATAAAACAGACTGGTGACGGGCAGCGGCGTCACTGGTGCAAGGGGTTCGGCACCGCGCTCACCAACCCGCCTGCCCAGCGTGTGTGAGTATGGGCATTTCTTCCAGGAGGACCGCCAAGAGTGGCGAAATCCTGGAAAGGCCTATGTCCAGCAGTGGACGAAACAGGCTGATGGATGGATGGATGGAATGATAATATTTCCGCGCATGTTTAAGAAAATAATATTTAATCTATTGGTGGATTGTGAACGAATAAACGAAATACCTAATGCAAATGCAACTATAACCATACAGAACCCTGCTAATTTCACTAAGTGACCCTCTTCAAAATGGGCCTATTCTTGTATTTAAAACTTGTTTGTGTTTCTGGACCGATGAACCGAAGGACGTGTATATTTATTGGGATAAACCTAAATAACCTAATAATTTAGGTATTTAATCTAAAACTAAACTTGTCCTAAAAAATTTAAAAAAATTAAAAATAAACGTAATTTAAAATACTTGACAAGTGTTCTAATCTTGACTTGAACTAAATGCTGACAATAATTCTTTATTTCATTTATACTTTTATACGAATAGATTTATGTTTTTTAGCAAACGTTTTCTGCAAAGATTAACAAAAACCAGGTAAATCGCACAGTATTAGAAATGTATTCGAAAATTACGAAACATTGAAAAAAAATAGCTTTAACTTAGGTGTTTAAAAAAATTGCATTTGAAACATGTACTCTATCACTTTAAGTAAAATTAAAAAATTGAGGCTATAACGCCTAATCTGTGTATGGTTACAAAGCTCTTTCTACTCTTAATTTCAAATGGATATCTTTATCTGTCTTGAACCGTCGGACACAGACGGACGGCCACTTTTCACATTTTTCAGTACGAAACAGTAACAAAAAAGATAGAATTTCCAGAATAGGATATTTTCTCTGTCTCGTAGTCCTCTTTAATAGCTAATATTCTTTTCTTGTTATCCGAGTAAGTTCTACCACTTAGGGAGTTAGAATTTCATGCAGCTTTGTTAATGTCAACTTAGCCGCCTAAATGTTAAATGCCTTCTTGTTTCAAATGAAACTTTTTATCCCTGGCTTTATAAAAATGCGTTTAAATGTATTTACATAAGCTGATTAAGTACAATGTAAGAATTAAGTGAATATAATAGAGATAAAAGTACACATTAACAGAATTTAGCCCCTTTTATTCCCAATAACCTTGAGACAATAATAAAACCGTAAATCGCAGTCCAGATTGTGGCTCGGATCCATTTTAAAGATAAATTTATGTCTGGCAGACTTTATGGACTGTTTACGTCAGGCCCTAAGACCTATAACATTAGTGCTGCTACTTCGAAAAAAAAATGAACAATTAAAGGTATAAGGTATATTACCGACCAAACCCGATTTGAGGACAAACTAGTTTTTCCCAGGCCAAACTAAGATCGATATAATGATATGGCTGGTAAGATCGTATTTTTGTTAAAACTCCACTCCGCTCCGCTCGGCTCCTGAATTTATATTCACAGGCAACCTAACACGCTCCTTCTCGCTTCGCTCGTCGTTGCACCTACTTTAGCCTAGGAAAAACTAGTTTGTCCTAAAAATTGGGTTCCGCCGGTAACATATATAAGAAAAAGCAATGAATTGTTTTTAAATAGCATAGTTTTGATAGACATCTTCAACGAGCTAAAATTTTGACTTCTGCTGAAAACAGCTGCTTTTAGCATTAGTTCAAATTTTAGATAGGTATAAATAAACATTAAGTATTGTCAAAGACAAAATCCATGGTATTGTATATGATTATTTTGCTACTTAAAAATAGTTCATACCTTTTATTTTTAAGCATATTTAATTCATTTATTATTCAGATTTTTTTTCTAATGTAACTTTCACTTTAGTTTCTCATATAGGCCTTGATATATAGGTACATAATATGTTTAAGTTCCTACAAAAATAAGTGAAAATTATTCAAAGACAGATTGTCTATTTCTAACTGATCACAAACAAGAAAAAAAATGCTCATGTATTTTTTTTCTTACTTTCCAGTACAAGGTGGTTCGTCCAGCTGATTAAATTTCTATAGAAAAGAGAAAAAAAGGACGATATTTTTTTTTAATGGAAAGTGGTCTATTAGTAATACTTTACAATAGCTTGAATTTTTTTTACTTTGAATTGTAGGGCCTTATAAAAGATAATAAAACCACATGATATTATCTTTACACGAAGTTAATGTAATGGTTTGCAACGTCGTAGCAAGTCGGCGGCGTAGCGTTTCTACGACTCGTAGCAGATGCCTCCAAGTGAGCGCAATTTCATTGCAGTATAAAATAATACTTTGTTCGAGAACTTCAAAAGTCAAATGTGTTTTATGCTTCCTTTAGTGGTTCTCAAGATTGTCGTTAAAACTGAATAAATTTTTATTCTAAGTAAACCACGTTTTTTCTTTCTTTTGAAAGAAAGATTCATCTAAAACAAAGATCAAATTGCTCCGCTTTTAGCTGTGTTATTCACCATGAAAAGATTCCATGAAATAGTTCTTCCATATCTCACGCTCGCACCGGCAAAGCCTCGAATGCGTTCGGAAAGGCTCAAATTTACGCGCCAAAACCTGAATGCGACGACCTGTCCTGATTCAAGATCGTGTGGTTGGAATCGACCGTATGTTCGATAAATATTAAATGGTATCAAAAGGTGTCGATGTGATTTTCGGCACTTGGTGGAACTTACTCAATATCTTCGTTAAATAAGACACTTGTACTTGTCCACATAATTAAATTTATTAAATAAAAATAACCTAAATGATCACACAACAATGCTTATATGTTTCATGCGTGCGACAAATGTTGACATTTATCGCATTCTGTGGACAAATACAAGTGTCTTATTTAAAAAAGATGTATCAAAACGTGTTAGACGACAAAAACCACATATTTATAGTTAAGCGATCAGAATTAGTTACTTCTGACTTGTTCGCATTGTTTAATTTTTCAAACTATCTGTATATACCACCTTCTTCTATCCAACACTGTTTTGATTATATGTTCACTTATAGGCGAAAATTTTTAAATGCTTTTGTTGCTTTTTTTGTATCATTAATATTGTATTATAGAATAGCGGTTTATTTTTCTTAAATAAATAAATAAAAAGTTCACAATAAAATTACCACTCAAAAACTAAACTTGGCTGACAGTATCATACGTTAATATCATGAATGAGTGACAAGTTGCTTTTCAAAAGATATACGAGTAGAAATTATCTAGTTATGATAAACCCAAGACCATTCGTAGTAATACTTATTTTAATAATCTCGGTGTATTTTTACTAACTATGTCACTAGTTAAAGTAATGTCTGGCAAATATCAACGCAAGTAACAATTGGGAATAGAACGTATACAAAGTACATACTATTTTAATGAAGAGCAATATTATATTTATTTATTTTATCAGCTGTCAAACTGCGTGTATACCGGGCTTAAATATAGTGCGACAATTAAATGAAACCACATATTCTACCGACCCCACTGAACCACGTTTCCCAAGAGTCATACCCGCGGACACCCTTAGTTTAGGAAATAATTGAGTTCCAAACAAAAACGCGTGAACCCTAACGCACCGACATATGGGCGAGGTTAGAGAGAGCGTTGACCTCAAACAGCTGCAGGTTTCACGGACGACTCTCTCTCCAACCTCGCCCATATATCGGTGCATTAGGGTTCACGCGTTTTTGTTTGGAACTGAATTATTTCCTAAGCTAAGGGTGTCCGCGGGTATGTCTCTTGGGAAAAGTGGTTCAGTAAGGTCGGTAGAATATGTGGTCGCACTATATTTACACCCGGTTAATGAGTCATTTAAGTTTGAAATGAAAAGTTTTTATTTATTATTTATAGCTTTTACGATATCATATCAAATCGATACACTACTTAGTTTCAGAATCAGGGAGTTTACCAACTAAAACGCTTTTCGAATGGGATTCAGAACTGTTATAATAGGGGAATAGGAATGTGAAAGTTTGCAAATGATTCGTCGATGTAGATGTTACACTAATGAGTTTTGAAACATTTTCCTACTCGGTTGCTGGTTTTGGGGGGGGGGGGGGGGGATTGATGGCTGTTTGATTACTTTTGTTGCAAAATTATACATATTTTTAGGGTTGCTCCAGGAAATGGAAACTTTTATATTGTATCTCCTTAGTTTGGAGGAAATTGAGATATTAACAACATTTTAATTATTTTAATATTTATGTTTACAACTAGCTTTTGCTCGCGGCTCCGCCCGCATTAATTCAATCTTTGCCCCGTTTAACACATCTGATTATATCCTGTAAAAATTTTAAGCTTTTTACCTAATATTTTAGGTGACTTATGCTAGTGGTGTTTATGTTTAGATAAGTGATACAAATTTGAAATAATTGCTTGTAGCGAAAATATAAAGGTATTATGTTTCGAGATTAAATTTATAAATTGAGATCCAACAAAGTATTCCAAAGAAACAATACGCATTAATCTACTTGGAAATTCTAACTCTATTTAGTAGAGTTATTGTACTGAAAACTTATATTAGCCTAGTTTGATTCTTCTTTAGTAAAATAGGTATATAACCCTTCTTAATCTCTTTGTAGCCAAAAATACAATAAAATCACATCACGTTAAAGATAATAATGGAATAAGATGACTTCATTATTTACTTTGTTGAATGGACATAAAAAAAACAGCCAAGTGCGAGTCGGACTCGCGCACGAAGGGTTCCGTACCATCACACTAATATTATAAATGCGAAAGTTTGTGTATGTGTGTGTGTTGGTGTGTGTATGTTTGTTACTCTTTCACGCTGAAACGGCTGAACGGATTTGGATGAAATTTAGAATGGATATAGCTTATACCCTCACTCAAAACATAGGCTACCTTTTATCCCGGAAAAAAGCATGTCGGTAAACCGAATAAAACGCGGGCGGAGCCGCGGGCAAAAGCTAGTTATCTATAAAAACGGCAAAAAAGTCATGTCTGTTGTATATTGTTGTATATTGTACTGTTGTATATGTCATGGAGTGCGTGGGTCCAACTTGCACTTTAGTTGCATTGGTTTTAGAATTTGTTGTTATAGCGGCAACAGAAGTACATCATCTGTGAAAATTTCAACTGTCTAACTATCACAGTTCATGAGATACAGCTTGGTGACTGACGGACGGACAGCGGAGTCTTACCAATAGGGTCCCGTTGGTTACCCTTTGGGTACGGAACCCTAAAAAGTATTTAAAATGTTGCAAAGCCATTCTTTTTCGCAATAACCTTTTAACAGCTAAGGTTCAAAAATAAATTTGAATCAATGAATAGACACTTTATTTTACACAAAAACAAAATAATCACTTGAAGCGGTTTATTACAACCAGCTTTTAGTGGTGAAGCAATCAAAGCCATACGAGAAGTTAAGCTGGGATCGATTAATAATGACATAAAAAGTACATAGGTAAAATAAACCAAAACTCAATAAAGTTAATAACTTGGTAGTAATTATTTGTAAGCGGGAGTAAATTCCTGTGTTTATTTTCTATTTAACCATCGAATATGTGTATCGTAATTAGGCCGAATGTAAAGCTATTATCGCCAGCAGCCTTAATAAGAGGATTATGGTTTTCATGCGAACGCGTAGATATTTGTAATGCTCTTTATTCCCTCGGTAAATAGCAAAATCGTTGTTTTTGACCGAAAACTAATAATCAAAATTCAAAATACTCTGTGGTCTAGCGGTTCAAATGTCTCGATCACTAGTCCGTAGGTCACGGGGTGAAATCCTGTTGGGTTGCTAACTGGGAGACCATATTTCTACCTGAAGTACTGCGATATGGTGCATCACACTCGTCGGTAAAATGTGGGTGTACGAGTGCTGGCTATGACTTGTAGTTCACAGTACTGTTTGGAGACACTTCCGACATCCCCCGGGGATTCATGTTGTGGCGATAATCTAGAAGCAACTTGCACAGTAGGACACTCGATCGTATCAAGAATTCACTCATTTTTGTCATAAGAAAAATTTTCATACAGTTCTCCAACGAAAGCGCTTAGATAGAGAAATTGTGCGGGGCCTGCGGGGCGAGACGCGGGAGGTAAGCCACCGAGCTACATACAATTTTCGTACAAGCAGTTCGGAGTCTCACCCGAAAGCCCCGCACAACCACTCCGTCCGATCGCTTTTGTGGGACAACTGTATGGATTTTTAAACTGTGGCACGGTCATGAAGCTTATCCCTGACTTTACAGAAAATAAAAAAATTATACTTTTTGTGTTTTAGTTTGAAAAATAAATACTGCCATGTTTGCCCCAGTGGCGCTCAAAGTAAGAAACTTAACTTTATCTAAACATAAATTTTAAAAAATATATCTGCTAGCTACAATTAAGGTGAAATTATTACATTCATATACTACAGTACTTACTCGTAGGTGTGGTATTTACAGCCTTTTTAAATTAGCCTTCATAAACGGCTGCGACAGCAATAGAATTTGAGAGTTTGTTCACATTTGTGTTTTCGATCTCGGTTAGCCGTCCATTCACGTGCACGTAAAATTATCGGCAAAATTAGAGAGTATGTGTGCTGCCTGAGACCATCTTCACTTGGAAACACCTCTGACACCCCTTCATTATTATTATTATATGGTGACTAAATGTTTAATCTTAAGATATCTTCACACATTATCTGTTCAGATGATGAGTCCTTTTATACTCTCATAAAGCCGTCAGTTTCTAAGAATAATACGTTCCTTTTTTTCTCCACCTCCTAAGACTAAGCTCCTACGCATCTCAAAAAGATCTAAGCAAAGATATCGATATCGACATGCGTGCAACCCTTCAGCCCATAAACCTAGCTCGCACTATGTGTTCCCAACAAGCTATTCCTGTTTTTCGCTAGATTTTTGTAAAAAGGCGCTAGATCAATCAAAGAAATTAGATAAATAGCTTTGACCTCAAACTATAAAATTTGGTTTTTATTTATTTAAGTTATTAATAGCCTGTTAATGTAAATTTTAATAAAAACTTTTATGACCTATATTTTATTTTAATTATAAAGATAAACTAAAACAATAAAGCCGATTCTGAAGACTTTAATTTTAGTTGTAGTGCTGTCAAAACATTTTTTTTCATTCCACAATAGTTCTTTACTGTTAACAACAGAAGCTATATAACTTTGAAAAATTTGAAATTTTGACAGCACTAAAATTAAAATTAAAGCCCCCAGAATCGACAACATTATTGTTTTAATCTGCACTTGTTTGAAATACTTAAACAAAATACGAGGCGGTCAAAAGCAGAGTCGCCTATCTTCCCCAAACATAATTTAAAGTCGACTTTGTCTGAAAATAAAAAACGCTATAATCCTGGCTGCCTCATAAATAAAATAATTCAGCAAAGGACGAAAATTGACAATAATGTAGTCTATTATTATTTTGTAGCTTCCGCATCCTCAAACTACAATAGATCAAGCTATAAAATGGCTAAGTTGGCACGAAATAGCGCCTAATCTTGCACGGAATCTGAAAAGGTTCCAAAGCAAACTTCGCCCGTCTTGACGCCTGATGAAAAGACCGCTCGAGTGTCGTTTCGTCCTTTAAAATTCAACCCCAGCTTTGTGCGGACGATTGACGAAAATCACCCCCTGAAAGCGGTTTTACACTTTTACAGCGATTTTGTAAACATTAACGCTTACTTTTCAGTTTTTTGGTGGCCAGTATCGTGTAAGTAGTTAGACTGCTCTGGAAATTTTCTTATTATTCTCTTATTTATGAGAAGTCAAGATCGAAATCCTTCCCAGTAGTTAGATTTTTAGATTTCAATTATTATGTATAAAAACTAAAAATGAAAATACTTTCTGTAAACAAACACACTATACTCGTAAGTAATAATTCAAATGAAAATTTACATGAAATTGAACGAAGCAAGTTCTTTATTTATTATGGTCTTCTCTGTGACGATAAAAGTATGAAAGATATAATTACTTTTATTAATATTATTACTTAATAAGAAATCGACCAAGTGTGATCTATTAAGATTCCGTAACATTGTAACAACCCGTAAAACAAAAATGTTTGTATATTTTGGTCACAGCTTACAAACTGCATTATGAATCATCATCGCTTTCAGTATTCGTTGTTCACATACAAAGTATGATGCATAATATACATAAATAGAAAATTCTTAACTAGTTTAGTTCTTTAGATATACCCTGTAATAAATATAGTCTAAAACTGAAAATTTCGACGGCCCCCACATCTTTATTTTTAGAGCTAAGTAATAATAATAAAAAAAATATTTGAACTCTACTAAATAAGCTCTAGATAATTGACACCCACATGACAGGGAGAGAAGAAATAAATTATTATCGTCTTCTTCCTTCCTAAATTTCACACAAATCCAAATTTTAGGTCTGTAACTGATTTCGTATACGATATAAACACCCATGACATACGGACGGACTGACAGCCAGACAGTTAGCGGAATGACATTAATAAGACTTCGCTTTGCTCTTTGGGTACGGGGCCCTAAAAATAATTCTGAAAAAAAAAAAAAATCGCGTCCTCTTTTTGCTACGGCGTAGCTAGTGCTACGAGCCCTTAGTTTCCCCAATTTATGTATAGACCCGCTATTTATAGTCTCAACTTGGTCTCACGTCAGTAGAAATACAGTGACTAATTTGTATTCTTTTATCTGCACAAAAGGTACCTACCGGCGAATGGAAAAAATATAGGAGTTGCGTTTCTTTGTCTTGTGACAAAGAAAATGGCCCCAGAGACTCAGAATGGCAAAAAATCCATTATTGATTTGTACTGTGTGTCATGCTAGCCCAGCGGAAATACTAATAAAATCAATAAAAATATCATTTAATTTTCGAGTCAGGTTTTGTTTTCTAAATGGATTATATTATATCGAGATTTACTAATAAGTAAGAAAGCAATTTATTTCAAGCCCCCACTCTTATGACAAAACACAATCTTTCACAACGATAAAACAGATACATAAAATTCAAATAATTTTACAAACAGATTTCTATTATTGCAACAATAAGAACGTACTAAAATAAAAATATTAAATTAAAACTATGATTAAAAATTATTTGGTGGCAAGAAAAGGGCATTATTGTCAGCATATTGCTGCAAAACATTTAGCTTTGTAGCACTGATTTTCGAATAATACCCGATGGGAGTGACTCACAGGGGTCAGTGTGCGTTAGCCTCATTCTGATGTGTTAGTGTTTATAATAAACCGAGCAAGACAAAAATAAATTAGAAACAAATGTACATCATTATAAATAAGCAAAAGCAAAATGAAATAGCTAAAAATACTAAATGTACTTTACTGTACTTAATTAAATTACTGTACTTTTCTAACCGATAGTGATTTAGAACGAGATATTTTGTAACTGACGTGAATAACTTTAAGGTAAAAAAGAGGAATCACTTTTACAACTATTTATATTTTCAAAGGCGCTATTGAAATGCTTTATGATTTTATAACAATTTCAACGATGTAAATTTAATTGAAACTAATTTTCCAGAAATATAATTGAATCTTCGTAATTTAATTATACTACCCCTTTTGAACATACAAAAGTTTACAAAAGTAATTCAACTTTTTTTTAAATTTAACTTATTCACATCGTTTACAAAATAACTATCCCTTGCCCAAGATAGTTAGAAGACATGATGGTCCTCTTTTACATGGTTAACTCTTTCCATTCAAACCTAAAAAGTGACTCGTGAATTAATAGTTGTTGCAAACTCATTTCCATCGGACTCTAAACTCTATTGATCGCAGTGGGGTCATTTTTAGTGCTAATTAGACTTCTATATTTTTGTCGTTTGCTGGTAACTAATGCTTTATCTATTTGCACTATGTTTTTTTTTTCAGTAAATATATTACTTTAGTTACTTATATCTCAAATATAAAACCAAATCAAGACGGTTCAATTAAGTATGAATCAATCTTTAGTATGCAAATTATGCTAATATAAATAAAGATATAATTGCTATATTTAGCCTTTTATTTTCTTTAAATATTACTTATATCAATAAAAATTAAATAAACACACAATTTTCAAAATATTTCGGCCTCTTCTATGAGGCCGTCATCAGTTGAGTGACAGTTATGACAGTTAAAGACTACTTACAGAAAAAAAATATAAAAAAATAAAATAATGATATTTACAATATTAATGTGTGATGATGATGATGATGATGATGATGATGATGATGATGATGTTTTCTCGAAATGCTTGCGAAACAAAAAACATAATTGGAAAACGTGCAACAGAGCAAAAGCTTGTGGTAAAAATGGCTGTAGTGGCAAACACCACCCATTGTTGCACAATGACAGCACGTCAGAACAACAATCCTCTTTGGCAATAAACACCGCTGCCTCCAGTGCACAACAATTGTCGTTAAAAGAGATTAATGAAAGTTCAAATGTTACTGTACCTAACCTTTCTCATACGTATATCCCAGGTCAAGCACCTCAGCGTCGTCGCGCCCTTCTCAAGATTATTGCAGTGACAGTAAGTGGACCAGCTGGCGAGTACGACACATATGCCCTTCTTGATGATGGCAGCACTGCCACATTAATCGACGCTGATGTGGCCACACGCATTGGAGCAGAAGGCCCGGGAGAGCAGATTCGTATTGATGGAGTCGGTGGTATGACAAGAACAACAAATGTGAGTAACGTCAATTTTTATATCAGAGGGCGTCATAGCAAGAAATATTTAATCCAAAGAGCTCGCGCCATGCCATCACTCCGCCTTTCTTCACAAAGAGCGCGAAAAGATGACTTTCTGGAATATAAACATTTGACTGACCTTTTAGACGAAGTATCGTACGAAACTGCTACCCCAACCGTACTCATTGGTACAATTGACTGGGAATTGACAGTATCACGCGAAATTCGTGAAGGAAAACGTATTGAACCCGTTGCAGCCCGTACCCTTCTTGGTTGGGTAGTATATGGTCCAGTAGAGGCGCAGTCCCGTTCAGATTGCGTGCACTTTATTAGTGATGCTTGTAGTCAGGATAATTCATTAGATGAAATCTTAAAAGAACAATACAAGTTAGAGTGGTCGATGTTGATACTAAAGGCGGGACACTGAGGCGGGCAGTCCGGCGTGTGGTGAAATTACCGGTGGAACGTACGAACTGAATAGTACTTTGTACAGGGGTCCAGAATGTTGGAAACCGGCATGTACAACCTTTTTATATTCAATATGTTTTTGATATCTATGATTTGCCAAATTTTGAAGTTTTATAATAAATATGTCTTTTCTCTGGTATTGGCTTAATTTTACTTAAAAACCATTTATTTTGGTATTTTTGGCGCACACTATGGACCCGGACTCAACAGACAACACTGACAGACATAACTCGACCGATTGACTCATCATCATCATCATCATCATCATCATCATCATCATCATCATCATCATCATCATCATCATCACACATTAATATTGTAAATATCATTATTTTATTTTTTTATATTTTTTTTCTACAAATTATGCTAAAAAATTCAGTATTTCACAACACAGGAATATTGAGTTAATCATATTTGAGAGATTGGATCCAGGGCTCTTGATTTCACAGAGTGCATTGCAAGCGGAAGGAGATCAGATTCCAATTATTGTAGTAAGATCAGGGTTTCAAACTTCTCTGTACCATCTCCGGAAGCTGCACTGCCTCACCTTTTGCTCTCATTTTCATTAGCGTAACTAGGATTTGCACCTTAAAGGGCCGGCTCCTGACTCCAATTCGTAAAGCCATCAACAAGTATCTGTTCTTGTAATCGTATTAAGATAAATAGAGATAATCCTCCATACACCGAGATCACATACAAACCAAAATGCTTAACAAATAACGCCTCAAATTCGATAAAGCATTGGGCAGACGGTAAGCTGGGGGGGGGGGGCTATGCCCCCCGGTCCCTACTTTGTTAGCTTATTTTATTAAATGAGCCGTCACGGAAACTGAATTGTGATCTACTCTTTTGGAACCTTGTCACGATATATAAATATAAAAATAACTGTGGATACTTTATTAAGTATCATTAAAATAAATGAAAACCTGCCAAGTACTAGAACATTCAACTGGTATCAACAATTCACAGTTTATATTCGGTAACTCAAAGTAGCGAGACTTGATTTCCTAAAGTGCTTTGAATCCATTGCAGGTGTTGTGGCGTAGTTCTATAAAATATGAGTCGGAGTCTTCATGAAAATAATACTTTAAACCCTATGAAAATGGGTTTAGTATCTACAAACTAACAAACTGAAGTGGATACACAAAGAAAACAGCAGCTCTGGTATACTTTAATTAATTGAAATAATGTAGATCGGCTTGGGCGCCAGAACTCTATGGTTGAGAAAACAGGGGAACTAAAGTTGTATGTTGTATTATGCAACTTGTATTTTTAGCTGTAAGTCTCTTTTTAATTGGAGACTATTGGACCGTGACCATTAAGTCAGTTGAACAATGTTCAGTGAACATACTAATGACCTATTTCGTATCAATGGAGTCAAGCCTGCAAATAATATCAATCGTTAATACTTCAAGCTCTCTTGTTATTTGATTTCATTCAGCGAACAAAAAATATAGAAGACGCTTTTCTAACAAATTGTTTTTCGAAAATGCTCAAACGCTCAAAAGGCTAATGATTGGTTCGTAATGTGTGTAATGGGACAGTGGGCCAGCCGTGAGTGATATTGGACACCATAGAGGTCATACTGGAAAAAATGGAACTTGTGCTCAGCACAGTTTACATGGGGCTGATGATCATTATCAAGCGTTTATCTTCAGACTTCTCTGATTTTTTCCATTTGCTGATTTAATCTTTTTATGGATATTCTTCAAGCGTCTCTCTGGCCCTGTTGTGAAGTATTGGCTTACTTATTTGAAGGTTGCATGTTCAACTATCGTACGGTCAACAATTTGTGTCCGGTTGAGGAGATTATTCCAGAGTTTCTGCCCCTAACGTGTCAAATGAAATTCCCTTGGGAGTATAAAATTGGGACAGTAAATAGAAACAGAATTAGTTATAGGGATATTTTTGTCTTTAAAAAAACTGGATAAGTGCGTTTAGGACTCGTGTTGAGGGTTCGGTACCGTTACCTCAAAGTAAGTAGACTTGAATAATTATAATACAAAATGATCACTACGCACAAAACGTATGTCACAAAACTGCAAAATTGAATTTTCCGG
This sequence comes from Ypsolopha scabrella, assembly GCA_910592155.1. Classification (NCBI taxonomy): domain Eukaryota; kingdom Metazoa; phylum Arthropoda; class Insecta; order Lepidoptera; family Ypsolophidae; genus Ypsolopha; species Ypsolopha scabrella. The sequence continues at coordinate 5,271,009 of OU342968.1, read as the reverse complement.
GTATTACTTGAAGGAACAAAAAGAATTATGACTTTCCAATTTATTCCTTCGCTTGTTTCAAAAGACCTCCTTTGTACCCATTTCAAAATAGTGAAGTGACAGATAGAAGGACAGACCGGTTTTCCTTGAGGTACGGAACTCTAAAACCGTCTTCTCGTGTATAATTAAACCAACCCCCTAGATTAAACGAAGACAAAAGTACGATTACTAGGTGTAAGTTTGACGTCACTTTATTTATGGACAAACACAAACAAGATACAAAGAAGTGCTCCCCAGATTTCCCTCTCGAGACATTCAGAGAAACGCTCAATTATGGATGCGACACGGGCGTACTTCGGTTAAATTGCGTCCTAGTGCCGGATAATCGATACGCAAATAATTGATTACAGTTACTAGAATAGTGTACTCACAGTTCGATCGAATGAAGAAGGCTTACGTGAAGTTATTAACAGAAGTCGTCGCAATTGTGCGTTTTTGGAACCCCACGTATACCCTACGTACACTTATATTGCGCAGGAGACACCTAATTTCTCGCCCGCTTTCTTCATTGGCTCGAACTGTAGTGATACCGGCCACCTACATAGCATAAAGCTTTCACCCACAAGGGTGTTATTCTCTTTAGGCACACTACATTGTGGGACGGATCTCACTAAACATTTTCCAAAAGAAAAAAATCTAAGGGTTAGCATTTTGACCTCAGCTTCTTGATTTTTCTCGTGAAGAACACCTTGTCATTTTTACTGTCCATTTATTGTAGCGTTAAGTTAGTGTCCTGTATTTTATTACAATAATGAGAAATTATAAAAAGTATAGTTATATTTTTCGTCATGTTGGGGTAAATTTTTTTAGCTAATCGATCCTTGTTTTTAGTTACACATAGATTTTTAAGAAATCATAAAAAACAGCATGATGCATAAATAACATAATTTACATATTTTTTAGCTCAGAGACTATGAGTACTTGAAAGCTGTAATTTAGCATAGGTATATATATTAATCACGCTGACAAAAAGTGAAATAATACCTTGAAAAAAAAAGTTTTAATGGTACCTCTCATACACGTAAAATGGGGATGAATTTTTTTTTCTCGTCTATCCCATAGTTTGGGATATCGTTGGATAGGTCGTTCAAAAACATTTTGGATGCCGAAACATTAAGCTTTAAAGTGCTAATTTTTGTTAGAGTCAAGCGAAACCCGCTGGCTAATCGGTTGTTTATAGATATGTGAAAAAATTCACAGAAGTAGTATATATAATGAAGCTATAAGGAAAACTATCACAGCTAAAGTAGGCTGTACAGGTTTACGAGTACAGGTCAAGCCCAACTTTTGGCCTCCTCTAAACACAACAATGTTTGGGCCGTTCTTCTAAATGTATGGGATTAGAAGTTTGGCGCAATCAGTATTAGTAGACCAACTTATAAAATGTACTGGGCAACTGCGGAACCCTACATTGCGCGTGGCCCGACACGCACTTGGCCGGTCTTCATTTATGCGTCATCTGACGGTTGAGTAGCAAGATAAAGCAGAGTTATCATGACTTAAAATTTAACCGGTGGGTGGATTAAGAGACGATATTTTTTTTTTACAATAGACATTCTCTTGTTTATTTCTATTCCTATAACTTTAACTTTTTACATAACGAGAGACTAACAATCCATTTCTATTTTATTTCAAATATCTACTGTAAAATTGTGGACAATCCTTTATTTCACAGTGTACCACGGCCCGTACATGTGTACCAGTGCTAGAATGACTAGCTCAGGTAAGGGTAACTAATGGTCTGGGATATGAATAGATGAGAAATTGCAAACACATTTCGAGGCCTGGAACCGATAGATGATTTATATTTAGAGACTAAACCCAGATTATCTTGTACGAAGAAAATGTAGTCGTCCAAAAATGTACATAGGTCTCTGCCTACTCCTATTAGTATTTAAATGACCTTCAAAATTACTGTAAGTATAAAGTTTTCCACTTTTTTAATTAAATTTAGTTACATGCAACGCTTGTGCGTACGTATGTTTATTTATAATTTAAGATAGAACGCTATCTTGGGCTCCACATGTGGAATCTTTAAGTAGAAAGATGTACGGTACCTTTCACGCATTGAAACGCATGCAGAGTTTTCTGCCAATCAAAACCAAAATTATGCTAGCACAGTCTTTTCTTCTCCCAATCCTAGATTACGCAGACTCTTGTTATTTAGACCTCACTGAGGAACTTCTCAATAAACTCGAACGGCTTCAAAATTTATGTATTTGCTTCATTTTTTCTCTTCGTAAGTACGATCATGTCTCAGTGTTCCGTTCTCAGTTAAATTGGCTCCCTATTCGTCTTCGCAGAAATGCTCACATCCTTTCTCTTCTCCATAGTGTCATAAACAATCCCTCCACTCCTAGGTACCTCTGTGAACGTTTCACCTTTATTACTGAACGTGGGCGTGAAATGCGCACGTTCAATAGTGGAAGACTAGCCATTCCCGTAAACAAAACAGGTTTTTACAGTGACTCATTTACGGTACACGCTGCAAGACTGTGGAACCGATTGCCTTTGTCAATACAGACATTGAAAAATATAAAATTATTTAAAATTAAAGTAAAGGAATTTTTCTCCGCAGAATACTCATCAAAGTAGAACTCAAATATGCAGTATTATAATATTTGTATGTTTATTTATTATATGTATGTAGGTATGTATTAGTATGTTCATGTATTGTATATGTAAGTTTATGTCTTAGATAAGTCTATTTAGATATATATTTTTAGCTTGATCTTTCCTCACTGATTAGCATTTACTCCTTCCTTTTTATTCTGTCAACTATCTTTCTGTTTGCTTGCAAAGGTTGCGTGGAAGATATTGCTGTTAGCAATAAGTGCCGCCTTTGTACACCATGTTTGATTGTTTTGATATTTTGTATTGATTTTATTGTATGTGCAAAAAGTGTTATAAATAAAAAAAATTAAGAACCACTGAACTGAAATAAAGTTTCTGAGAATCAGTATTGCAACGCATTCGCGGGTTAACAAATATCGCATATTAAAACGTAGCAACGTTTTCACAAATATGATTTCTGAAAGATCACCACAAAGCAGCGAAAAATTCCCTCATTCTGCACATTCACAACTCATTAAGTCATTACCTTCCCATACAAAGGACCACAATTCTACGTCTTTCCCAAAAACAGCCTGACAAGTTTATTTATGCAGTTGGTGTAGACTTTATTTCAATTGAACTAGAACTATTTTGTCTGTACAAAAAGCTGTATTATTTTTGAAAGAGTGAGCGCCACGGTGGCCTGCTCTCGCCTTTCAATTTGTTACCACCACAAAGCAACGGATTTTAATATTATTTCTACCAGACAAGGCTTAGGGACAGTAAACGTACATACTAGTGAAAATGACAGCTAAAATTTTTTTATACAGCGAAAAAAAATTGCTGTACTAAAATAGAGCTTTCTCTACACGTTCATTTTCTAAACTTGAAATTGTTGCCTTGAAAAATAAATTTATGATTTACATTATAATAATTATTAAAATAAGTGGTTTTAAATGTAATCTGACAGTTTACATTTTTCAAATACTATTTATTACATGTATGTAAGTTGTTCAGTTAAAAAGCTCTAAAACCTTATCAAAAGCTTTGTCTTGAAGTCACCATGAATTTGTCTTCTTTCTACATGATTTATTATATTGGGACGCACTATAAGTTTCCGGAATGAATATGAACAAATACTATTAAAGGTACAAAATTAATTTATTGTTTTTCAAAATAATCTCCCTTGGCGTCTATGCACTTTTTCATTCGATCAAACCAGTTTTGAAAACTTTTGTGCCACTCCCCTGTGCTGACCTCTGAAACGTGTTTTTCATACTCCTCGACAGCCTCTTCTGGTGATGAAAATCGTTGACCGCGTAATTGGTTCTTAATTTTTGGGAACAGAAAAAAGTCACAAGGTGCCAGGTCGGGACTGTATGCAGGATGACTCATGAGTTCTACATTTTTCGTCTTCAAAAAATCGTTTGTTTGTCTGGCCGTGTGAGAACTAGCATTGTCGTGGTGCAGGATGATACGGCGTTTACGGTTATTTTTACGGAGTTCGTCAATAACTTCCGGCAAACAAATGGTCGTGTACCAGTCACTATTCACGGTACGACGATTCTCTAAAGCAACAGTAGCCACGTGTCCAGTTTTATTAAAAAAAGAAGCAATCATCCGCTTAGATGCACTTTTCACGCGCGCCACTTTGGTTGGTTTCGGCTCATCTTGAAAGACCCATACGCTCGATTGCTGCTTTGTTTTGGGATCGTAGCAATAAATCCATGTTTCGTCACCTGTTACTATGTCCCACACCAAATTTGACGCACCTTCGTTGAATCTGGTAAGCATGGCACTGCACCAAGTGACGCGGTCCGTTTTTTGAGCCTCGGTTAAGTTGCGTGGGATCCACCGCGAGCACAGCTTTCTCACACCCAAATGTTTGTGTAGGATTGATTGTATTTGACTCATGCCTATTTCTAAGGATGCGCGAATTTCATGGTAGGTCACATGCCTGTCTGTTTCAATCATACGGCGCACAGCATCGATGTTTTTGTTGGTCACAGCGGTGGACGGCCGACCATCGCGAGATTCGTCACTGAGATTGATACGACCACGCTTGAATTCTGCAAACCAGCTATAAACAGTCGTCTTGCATGGTGCTTCATTGCCAAAAGCTGTTTCAAGCCGAGCGATGCTCTGTTGAACTGTCAAATTACACTTAAAATCGTAGAAAATCATACTACGAAAATTTTCCCGAGTTAAATCCATGTTGATGCAGACACACAATTTTTTAAATGGCGCCACAAGGTAAATACAAAAGACAGTCAGATGAAACAAACTGCATTCTACAGCCAAAGAGTTCTATTTTCAAATGTTGCAATAAATTTTTAAATATTGTTTATGTAAGTGGCCAGTTCCGGAAACTTTTAGTGTTACCTATGTAAACATCGACAGGTCATGTTTTTCATTCAACACATTTTTAATACAAAATGTTTTCCTGTGGCGTAACAATACTTTTACTTATTTAACCAATATTAATTACTAAAAATAAAAAGATTAATATTGTTCACTTACATAAGAACTGACTTGTTTTCATAGATTCAGAATTACAGTTACAGATTAGGAACTTTTAATACAAGCTCTTAAGATGATGATGCTTTCTTAAAACGGGGTATTCTACCAATTAACATGAACAACTTTTAATAAGGGGCTAAACCGAATATTAGAAAAAAAAACAGGTATTCCATGTAAAATTAAACTCCTACTTGAACAACATGTAAAATATAATATTATTATGTGATATGAGAATATACATTTTTATATTTTATTTTTAAGGGTTTCAAATCAAATTATAAGCAGAGCACATGAAACTCGCAGAGTTTGTACGCCACATAAGCTTCAAAAACGTTTTGGTATAAAATCAGACTAAAAATTATAAACATGTCATATATAGGTAAATAAAATTATAAACATTGTTAGTTTGATTTTTTAAAAATTGTTTGTTTAACTTGGTTTAGATTTTTAAATAATATTCTTAATAATATTTATTTCATTAAATAATTTATGTACAAGCATACTGTTCTTAATTGTACACACCAAGCAAGACCTACGGAAATTAAAAGCAAGTAGCAAATATTCGGTCGAAAATGAAAAGCTTGTACGCAGGTTTACTTTATGATAAAATGTACGCAGGCGTTCGAGATTTGCCTTTTGTTTAATTTCAGATATAATAGGATGATGAAAACAATGATTCATGTCAAATTCTTTCCCTGTTTTTGAAACAGAAAACGAGTTATATAGAAAGAAGAAATTCATGCTCAATTTTCTTTTGGCAATGCATATTTTTAAAAGTTGTCTTAGTGTTATTCTTCTCGTTGTAGTTTCGCTCTAAATTTGACCCAACAATATCTATTTACCACACTCTCATTCACTTTTTGCTACGGCGCGTAGCAAGTGCTACGTACCCGTAGCGTTTCCGCATTGTAGACTCGTTACGCGTCAAAAGCAACGTAATGTTAGAAAATCAAATGTGCCGTTCAAATGGACTTTACCCAGAAATGGACAGGTAAAAATTAATTTGTAAAATACGTATTCGGTTGATATTTCGGATTTGTAATAAAATTAAGTTGTAACGCTAAAAAACACTTTTAGCTGACAACAATGAATACAAATAGTTAACTACATGCAAAAGCATATTTTTATGATATAACAAGAGCATCAAATATACTGTATTGTCCATAGGCTTGAAGTTAGAATTTTAGACACAAGTCATAATTTATTACCTTAAATGTTAGTCTTACATGAACTTAAAACTTAGTCTTAGTGTATAAGAAAATAAATTGGGAGTAGAACTCGTGATCTGTTTCATACAAACCGTTTAAGGCTTTTTCCAACGCCAATGACTTTGAAATGAATAACTTCGTAACAAGTTTGTATGGTAACAATAGCATTTTACTGTAGGAAAAACAATATTAAAATTCACCGTTATTTTTCGGTTTTTTGTCCACTTGTAACAATATGACTGCCGCAGTTTTTATCCAAATATATCAAATGATTAGGTATTTTCACTTTTTGGGAATTCATTAATTTTATTTAAAACACACTATTTTCGCACTTGTCGGCGGGAGCGCCAGACGTAACAGCCATGCATGAGTACCATGCACCATTGTTGCGTTGCAGGAGACATGGTTGCTGCCGCAAGAGCTGTCATATCTGGCAAATGTGCATGAAGATTTTGGGAGCACGGGCACATCCGCGGTCGACACAGCTGCTGGCATTCTTAGAGGCAGGCCTTTCGGAGGAGTGGCGCTGCTGTGGCGCAAGTCAGTATTTCAGTGTGTATCAGTGGTTTCATGTGCAACTCCGCGTATCGCAGCCATACGCGCTTTGGCGAATGACAGGCCTGTGCTTATTATAACAGTTTATATGCCTACGGATTGCGAAGAGAATGTGCCAGAATTCACAGACTGTCTTAGCACTATCAATGCAATAATAGATGAGAGTGATATTGAGACCGTTTTCATATTAGGAGACTTCAATGCGCACCCTGGTGAGCGTTTGTACAGCAAAATGACAGACTTTTTGACGGAACAGGATTGGACGTGTGCGGACGTTACAAATTTGCAGATAAGTTCAGACACGTTCACGTTCATTAGTGAGGCTCACGGGTGTAAGCGCTGGCTGGACCATTGCATTGTTACCAGCGCAGCCATGCAGTGTGTTATGGACGTGCACGTTCGGTATGACGTATATTGGTCTGACCATATGCCATTAGTTCTTACTTGCAATCTTAATGTCATCAAGGAAAAGACTGTAATTAATAATCCTGTATGTAATACAGTAAAATGGGGGCAGAGAAATGAAGAACAATGTAATAATTATAAGAGTATATGTAATTCAAAGTTGAAGCACATTGACTTGCCTAGTGAGTTTCAAGTATGTTGCGGCAAATACTGTAGTAAGTCATCTCACCATAATATTATAAATAAGATGTATTTACAGATTATAAATATTTTATGTTCGAGTGCAAGTGCCACCTATCAACGTGGGTACAAAGGGCGTAAAAAACCTTTGATCGGCTGGAACAAGCATGTGACCGAAGCTCACAGGAGAGCAAAGCTTGAATTTCATATGTGGGCTTTGTGTGGAAAGCCATCTTCTGGTGCAATTTTCCATGCAATGGTTGAAGCACGTAAGGTTTTTAAGGGAAAACTCAAGTGGTGCCAAAGCCACCAAGAGCAAATAAGAATGGATTTAATAGCAAAATACCATGCAAACTCAGACTTTAAAAGTTTCTGGAAAAGCACAAACAAGCTAAACCCTAAGCCTAGCATTCCTGTGAGTGTCGACGGGATCTCCAGCCCTAAGGATATTGCCGAAATGTTTAAACGCCAGTTTGCAATTGAATCACCGTTGGGATTGGCGTGCCGAGAGCTCGATGCTGAATCCCAGAGTGCAGAACATTTAACAATCATTCTAGCAAAAGATGTCAGGTTCGCAATAAAAAAGATGACAAAAGGAAAGTCGCCTGGGCACGATGGGCTCAGCGTCGAGCATCTACGACACGCTGGTACTCATTTACCTCGCGTTCTCGCACTCCTGTTTAACCTGTGTCTGAGTCATTCATACGTGCCTCCAGAGCTTATGCAGACTCTGGTGGTACCTATAGTCAAAAATAGAACCGGAGACGTATCGGACGGGACAAATTACAGGCCTATTTCCTTAGCTACCATCACAGCAAAAGTTCTTGACAGTGTGCTCAACTCTCATCTGAATAAACATGTCAAGCTTCATGACGCCCAGTTCGGCTTCCGGCCTGGGTTGTCGACGGAGACTGCCATTCTCAGTTTAAAGCATACTGTCGGGTACTACACTGACAGGAAAACACCGGTATATGCGTGTTTTCTAGATTTGTCCAAGGCCTTTGATCTTGTCTCGTTCGACGTTCTCTGGCAGAAACTAAAAGAGACAACGCTACCATCGGAGTTAGCTTCTCTTCTGAGGTACTGGTATCTAAACCAGGAGAATCGTGTGAGATGGGCGGGCGAGTTTTCAGAACCATATAAACCGGTGTGCGGCGTGAGGCAGGGGGGATTAAGCTCTCCTCTTCTTTTTAATCTGTACATGGATGCGCTGATCGGGGAGCTCAGCAGCACGCATGTCGGCTGTTATATAGACGGTATTTGTCTCAATAATTTAAGCTATGCGGACGACATGGTGTTGCTGGCCCCCTCGGTCGGAGCCCTCCGCCAGCTACTCGCGTTGTGTGAGTCATACGCTGCTTCCCACGGGTTGATTTATAATACTAAGAAGTCAGAGTACATGGTCTTCAGGGCTGGAAATAAGTGTCCCTCATCTGTTCTCCCTGTTATTCTTAACGGTGCACCGCTAAATCGGGTGCATCAGTATAAATACTTAGGGCATTTAGTGACAGATGATCTGAAAGACGATGTAGACATGGAGAGGGAACGCAGAGCATTGTCAGTCCGGGCAAACATGCTGGCCCGCAGGTTTTCCAGATGTACAGATGCAGTAAAAATTTCATTATTTAAAGCTTACTGCACATCATTGTACTCGGGGGCCCTGTGGTTCAGTTATACTAAAAAGGCTTACAATGCTCTGCGTATCCAGTATAATAACGCTTTTAGGGCTGTGCTGCGGCTGCCGCGTTTTTGTAGTGCGTCGGTGATGTTCGCTGAGGCACGAACCGGCGGTTTCGATGCCATATGGCGAAAGAAGTCTGCCTCGCTGCTGCACAGACTCCGGGGCAGCCCCAACACCCTCCTACGTGTTATATCCGATCGGTTCGACAATCCGTTTATGTTTAAACTGATTGATCGGACAAGATCACTCTTAGTTATTAATTACTAATATAGAATAAGTGTATTGTTACTAACATAATGGATCCATGTTGTCTGATAAATAAAGATATTATTATTATTTATTATGAGTACAAGCTGATAAGAACTTTATAATAATAGGGTTTTATTGAAAATTTCACCTTTAAAATCACCCTTATTTCACTAGAATGAACAACTTGACACATATGATCTATTTATTATATGTATCCAAAGGGTCTTACTAAGATGGAACTTCACATCTTCTTGAATAATAATAAGGTAGTTTTCAGATTTTTTCCGAGGCGTAAAGACCTAATTGTGAACCTATAGGTTTTCATGGTGAGCGAATGTGTATAAATTACGTCAAGGGCAAAAACGTTTTTCCGCGTCGAGTTCGAAGCCTTGCTTTTTAGCAGCACTATTGGGCAAGGGGTATTAGTTTCAACTTGATTTCTCTCATGGGGTCCGAAAAAAGGTTTTAACAGACATAAAAATTGTACACATTTAATTTGATCCCATACTGCAATTTCTTAGTTCCATGGGTTCTTATATTAAGTTCTAGCCAGAACGCGCCAAGTGTCATGAAAAGATATTGCTTATTTTTGTTTATTTATTTATTTTCTTCTTTGCTATTATTATAAAATATAAACAAATAAATATTCTTTAATATAAAGCTAAATTCACGGCTATCGAAAATTCAATTATTTTGATGATACTGATACGAGATTTGCATTCATATTTTAACGTCATTATTACTTGCAAACCTTGCGGGTAAAAAGTAATCCTATAATAAAACAGTAGTTACTTTTTATCGTTTTAGTTCCTTTCAAATTGACACTAAAACGCAGTATCTCGCAACAAACAAAAACCGTATAAAAGCCTTCTCAGGTCAGCAGTGAAACAATAGAAAAAGTTTCACCGAAATTCCCCTCATTCTTCCCCGACATTTCTTACAGACCAATTTCACTCTCGTTCCGACCTCTTCGCGAATAGAAGAGACTTTTGTTAGGGACTATTAACATCTCCAAACTGTCAAGTAGAACCTAAGAAGTTCGCCACAACAAGTGTTCTGCCATTGACAATAGATACTCCAGGGCAGGTTGGATTTCTGGTCAAGGTATACCTATAGGTACACTTGTGCTCGAGATTTTTTCCCCTGTTCACATTTCTGTAATAATACGAAAATACTACTGTGTTGTCAGCTCTACACTAAGAATGAAAATTTAAAAATATTTTAAATACGTTGTTGTTGACTATATGCCAACTTTTTCAATACAAATTCAGCATTCTCAAGGCGAGTGTTGATCTTAGGACGACGCCGAAATTGTGACGGTGAAACAGTTGGAATGTAGTCAACAACAATAATACATGAGTTTAATATCTGTTTTGAAATTATTTTAGAATATTTCTGCTCAAGCAAATATTAATTCACTAATTAATGTCATTATTAAAAGTGATCTCCATTTGGTTGTCTGAAACAGTAAAATTTCTGTTGAATCAAACAAGTAATCTTGTTTCAAACTTTGTTTATATGGATCTAGACCAAAATCCTATTTTAACACTTGTGAGTTACAATAACAGGTTATCGATATTAAAAATCAAAGGCAATGTATCTTTACAAAAGCAATTAATAGAGATGACCCAAAACTCTAATTCCTTCGTCTGAAACAGGTTCCAAACAGCCAACGTACATCACCGCATGAAGTGGCGAGCTGAATTTCTGGTACAATATCCGACTTCAATAACACTTGCTCCATTAACGTTACGTATCTACAGCTAACCCGGACCAAGTTTGAGCCAAATCTGACCACCGTCCAAACAGAAACAAACTCTGAAACTTTACAACAGAGTTGAAAACCCAAAAACTCGCATCCGCTGAATAGAAAATCCAAAATCCCAAGCGTCACATAACGCACGTGATAAGCGCCCGATTTGTAACTCAATCTCCTGAGGATAAGACATGTTTTGGCTCTGGTTGAAGGATCAGTGAGATGGTCCGATTTATTCTATTTCATGTGGCTCCAAATTGCCAGTAGTTAGGCGAATTGTTGGTAGCAACGGTTTCTGTTGGCGTTATTGTTGTAGACCCCTGATATATCTCTGCGTAGGTTCCTGGCGGAACGTTTGATGGCTCTGCTACTGCGATTGGGATCACCAAAAATCCCAAGTCGATGGGGCTCGTGTAAACCGATAAAACAACTCATTTCTTTTGTGTTTTTTCGAGCTTTGGTCCATTTGCAAGCGTTCGGCCCGGATTAAAGGTTTATAGTCGGATTTTATCTATATGCATGGTGAAGTAATATACGTTTGTACGTTTACTGAACTAATAGGTTTGAACGCTTTGATAGTTTTAGGCGTGCATGATTCTGTCACTTGTTGTGTACCAAAAGAAAATATTTATGAAACTGTAACATGTGTTTTTAGCCCATTGAATTTATACTTCAATGTGACATTTCATAATCTTAGTTTAATTTAATCTGTGACATAAATCCGACCCACGATCTGGATCTGTTATTGTTTTGGCGATAATGGGTATTTGTGTTAAATCCAACAAAGTAATCATTAGATCAGTTTTCATATTGATCCTGTCGATTGATGCCATAAATCTCTATGATGATACTTCTCGCATTTTTGCTAGTTCATTTTCCGAAAAGCCACCAAACGCCATTGAGTTCAAAGTAACAAATTAATTAAAGTCTCCTATGAGTAAAATCTACTTTATTTTTAACTAGCTTTTGCCCGCGTTTTCACCCGCTTTGAATTCGTTTTTGTGTACTCCTATAAAATCAGTCAATATTATTCGGACTGTTACCTACAGTAAACACAGCTGGGGAAATGTGTGTGTTATGCCTCTGTTTCCCATTTTGTGTGTCTCTCTTATAGTTTTCCCATTTTATGCAAAATTCTAGCCTAATCGGTTTCGTAAGCATGGCGTGAAAAGGTGACACATCACTTTTCTATAAAATTTTGAAAGCTCATTTTCAACCCATGGGAACTAATATATGTGATAAAAAGTAGCCTATGTCCTATTCCAGGTCTAGAACTACATTCATGTAAAATTTCAGCCCAATCGGTTCAGTAGTTACGGCGTGAAAGAGTAACAAACATCCATCCATCCATCCATCCATCCATCCATACATCCAAACAAATATTAGTGGGATGTACTTTCCCACCAAGTGGTTACTTCATTGACGCACGAGCACGTGTTTTAAAACAAAGCTGAGATGGAGCCGTCTTCAATGTTTACCAATACAGAGCACCAGGAAACTGTCTTGAGAAACATTTGAAGGTTTAACGATCTTACAAATGAGGCTGATAGCAGTCAGCTCGGCTACAGTCAAAACCTAACTTGGCTGAGTACTTTTGAACCTTATTACAATGTGTATAAGAGCGATATGTTCAGAAGCATTGTTGATGGCTATAATGGTAAGTTTTGTTCAGGAAGCACGCGTTGGCAGCATGCCTGCCTAATGGTGTGATGATGGAGAAGACATAAGTTTCGTTAGTTTTTGTTCAGAAAAACTGTGAGCGAAATCCTTGTACCAGCTTGTACTGTTTTTTGTTAGGAGCAACGATAATGGAGAACAACGTTATGTTAGGTTGCTGTTATTTTCTGATATTTTTAAGGACATAATTCTTGTTGCGCAAAATTTAGCTGTTACTTACGGAACATTGAGATCTTTGGGATCGTTAATTTTTTTTCTGATGTAGTTATTAAATAAACTCGATTTTTATGTAATACGCCTTTGTGCATATTGTTTTCTTTTTTGTAAATTTTAGTTTAAGTTTCTGTGTGTGTGTACAATAAAGGATATAATACTACTAGCTTTTGCCCGCGGCTCCGCCCCCGTGTTATTCGGTTTAACGAAATGCTTTTTACTGGGATAAAAAGTAGCCTATGTGTTAAGTTAGGGTATAAGCTATATCCATTCCAAATTTCATCCAAGTCCGCGGTCAAAGTATATCACCACTGTTTTTAACTTTTCACCGACTATAATATAGCCTGTAGCAGGTCAGCCTGCCAGGACTAGAATCCACTTTTTAACGCGAATTCCCACGTATGTACAGTAGTACCATTTAAATAAAATGCGTAGAAATCTTCGCCACTCTCCGAAAAATATTATGTTTCCGAACGCTTTCTTTACAATCCATGACACATAGTGCACGTCGAGTCAACTATACAGAGAAAATTGCCCCTAAAATGTTCCAGTTCCAATTTATTACACATGTTTTAGAATTACTTAAACCCCTATTTTCTCTATAATCAGATTCCCAGGGCAAATCCAGCGTTTAAGACTTCAAAAATTTAGGATTTAGTCCGTTTTCGAAAATACGAACACTGGCGAAGATTTGTAGGCACATAATACCTTTAGCAGATCTGTATAGGAAGGTATAAAGTTTCCCCGACCTTTTTGATCTGCCTGCAATTTTGCAGACGTCCCGATGGCTTAGAACAATATCAATTTTCTAGAATTTATGAGGCTATATTCCATTTTACAGCATGAATGGTCTATGGAGACGCCGTAAAACACTTTTGCTCCGCTTTATGAGCCATATTTTTCATAAAATCCTAGAAAACTATAAATGGAAGAACCCTAGTCTTAGAAACGAGAATATCGAATTGCTTGTTCTGTATATTGTCGTTTTATTGGAAACTACGCTTTTAGAAAACGGTGCATTTTATTTTTATTCGAAGTTACATTCTCCAAGCGTGTTGTAGAAATAATGACGCTTTTTGGCTCCGAAATAAACTACCGTAAGCCCTCAGAAATCTTTCTTCTGTCCGTTCTTAGATGAAGTTGAATAATTATTACCTTTTCTATTTCTAACTAGTTGACAGACTTAACATGCTTTGTTTGTGTCGTTTGAATTTATGGATCCGTGTTACAAATTAGCAGTTTTTATTTTAGATACTTGTAAACTATATAGTAGGCAATTGAGTTTACTCATTATTGCAACTTTTCAGAAGAAAAATAAAAATATTAAATTGCCACCAGTGCATATAACAAAAAATACCTTGGAATAAACGTATTATCTTCTAAAATGTAGCACGTTGGGATTGGGCAGTATGGAGTTATTATAAGAGATAGATAAATTTGTTCAAAGGAATCTCGTTATCAATTTTGAAGCGAATAATAACTACCTTCAAAGCTTTTTGTTTGAAAAATGACTTACCTTGGCCGGGAATCAAACCTGCTCATTGCAAAAAAAACATACTGTATTATAGCATCATTCGATAGTGTTCTAGAGCATAACTCGTGACGATCAAGAACGGCAGAGCCTTGGTTTGGGACGCAACAGTGTCGACACACTAGGACCGTCTCACAACAGTGTTACTAAGCTTCTTTCTAAAGATTTATCTGCACGGCTGATTGACCTGAAGGCTGGCGCAAATCTTGGCTAGAAAATCTGTCTGGCCATTCAAAGGGGAAAAGCTGCCAGCCCCCGTAAGGTACCCTTCCACATGACGGTGGCGATTTAGATAGGATTTTTTATTTAGTTTAGTCTATTTTTATTATGAGTTTATCCCGTTTAGGTTCGTTTTACTCTTTTTAATATAAGTAAGTTTTAAGTAAAGGATATATGAATATAATTTGCAATATTCCGCTAAACGGTGCATTTTATGTTTAGCGGAATATTGCAAATTATATTCATATATCCTTTACTTAGTGATGGACTTCCGCAAGGTAACGCCTATTTCAATTAATCATAAGTAAGTTTTATTTATATAATTCTATTAATTTGCTTATGTCATGAATGAGTGAGTTCACAAGTTTTTTAAATAAAAACTGCTAACAGATTACAGTACTGGGAGCGAGGATTAACATCTAAAAATTTATTTTTCTCTCCACCTTAAATGTAGCAAACTGTTACAGTTTTAACCAACTAGCTACTCCATTTTTTAGGTGTTGTCAGTTAGTCATACTGAGGTGAATTTGTTGCTTTTAACTTATAAGCGCTTAAAATATGAAATCAAAATACTTTATCATTTTATTTTACTTATATTTCCTTAAGCTTAGTAAGTCCAGTAGCTTTTGATGTAAATACAAAAGTAAGTATGTATTTTCTAGCATCATTTCAGGATAAAAATCTTACCCTCACTTATACAGAATTTAATAGCTGTCACTTTGGACTGATATTGCTTTAAACTTTTTGAAAGCTCCCTGTCAGCCTGCTACAGATACAAAATAAACGTCTGGAGAGGTTGTGATTTTAAACTTATGGCATTTTGGAATTTATACTGGCGTAATAAATCTTAAAATTACATAAACCAAATACTCAGTATTGTACTGAAAAAAATTTGCAAGGAAACACAATGGAGCAAATGAAAAAAAAACATTTACCCGTACACATTTTTCAATTGATTTTAAGGGTTAGTACACAGAAGGGAACTTTTTTTTTTGTAATTGCGTGGTTATGTTTCTTTGGGAAATTTCGTCTTAGGCCAAACTAGTTTTTTTGGAAAACTATTAACATAGAAGAGAGCTGACAGATAATGTATCTTTTATGACTTCTTGGTTATTTTTTATGACAACCCAGAACCATTTTGGCTCTGGCCAAACTAGTTGGTCCTAAAATCAAGTTTGGCCTGTAACATAATAAATGTCATGCTGTATTTTTATTACGTTTCTTACTGATCGTACGTATTATCAATTTACTTTACCCAAGTTATATCCATTTTAAGCGAAAAACACAGAAACTAACGATTAGATAAAAGTTTTATAATATGTTTTGGGTTCCGAGCCGCAACATACGATAAGTGATCAGAACAGCACCTGTGTCCTAGCGAAGTTATCTTATTAAGAAAGATCAATAATTTTATTCAACACTTTTGGAAGCAAAATACATAACTGGTAAAATTACGACGAGATATAGACTACCGGTAAAATGTAAGTAGCATATATGTTACGGGTAATACCAGAAAACAGGATATACATAGGTTTACCCGGGTAATCCTATACAAAACTTCGGAGGTCGCCTCGCTCCGCTCCGCTTCGCTTGGCGCCCAATATTTATTAACATGTCAACCTAACAAGCTCCTCCTCGTTTCGCTCATCGTCGCACCTATTTTTGTCTTTTTTCGGCCTTTACGTGTTTTTGGGTTTTACCCGTGACATATATTTCACATTTATGTATACACGCATAAAAAAACCAAGATAGGTAACAATAATTATAAACACAATTTCAAATAAGCCGTGTAATTATTGCCACAAGGCATAATTTGGCTAAAATAACTATTAAAGAGTTATAAATAATATAAAATCCAACTATTCATTTATTGAGTCGAGACCGCTGTCCCGTGGCAATGTGCCCAAAATGCTAGCAACCTCTACCTAAATTACCTCTTTGGATGGAGGCAAAGCTCATGAAATGCGGCTGACTGTGATTGGCTGTTTCCTCACCTAAGTATCACTTTACGAGGTTTTCTTGGTTCAGATTCCGGCTCTGACTCGACTGACCAAGATAAGCACCAGCCCTTGTATCCATGGGTCTATTCGTGAGTCTACAATAAATTAACCCTAGAAGACCATTGGAGTACGGCAACATGGGCCTTTCTTTTGACTCAATCTCCAAAGTAGTTTTTGTGTGATTTGTCAAAAGATAGACACGTGGCACTGTTAAAAATCTGTTAAAAATCCCTTAAAAATATTTGACTATTACCTCTAGGCGAAGTTATGTTAGAAAAGTTTCGATAAACATTGGATAATATTAAAGATAAATTTTAGTAAATGGATTACTTAGATTGATAGAGCCAAATTCAAACTGGGAATGCGGTAAGTGACCAAAAGCAACTGGTCTTCGCAAAATTCACAAAATGAAATTTCAGCACAACATCGTGTTAATATTGTTATTTTCTTTCTTGACACAACTTCCTGTTGCGTACAATAATGATATCGCCATTCTTCAGTCACTTGTTTTGGCTGAGTAACATGAACTTTCTTGCATATTCGACTGGTGACAAACTGTCCCACTGAAAGAGTCAAAGTATTTCGAAAAGTAAACAATAAACATTGTTTTTGCGTGACCATTGCATGTTCCCAGTTCATCGACAAGTTAACCCGCTCTTGTTGCGGTGGAGGTGCAAGTAACTAAGTTGGAAAGTAACACGATACGCCGTGAATATTGCACGTGCCCACCCATAAAATGGGCAAAGTTAAATTGACTCTTTGAGGGGTCACGCGGGATACTGCTTAGTTACTTAAGGTCGGGTTGAGGCCGTATGTTCTAAACTAAAGTGGAGGTGTACCGAAACATCGAGTTTACTGGTTTGATTGTTGAGGTTGCTACGAACAACGGTCTGGCCGTGGTAAACCTCAAAAAAACCAGTCAAGTACGAGTAGGGCTCGTGCTGGAATGGTTCGGTATCTATAGCAATAATAAAATATTTAAAAAGTCATGTCTGTACATAGAAATAGAAAAATAGAAAATAGTTTATTTTCAAAAAACTTATTGTATTACATTAGATGTAGGGATATCCTTTTAAGTATGACAATACCTGTGCCAGGATGCCCCGCTCTTTCATAACTATGGTTATTGTTTTACGAAGGTTCGTTCGTAGTATTTTATTAGTAATAATACAAATTTTACTAACAATATTAAAAATAAAATTAAACTAGTAACATAACTACTAAAAACTATTTAAAAAACTAGAACTAAATAACTTAAAATAAATAGAAAATTCCTACCTAAAAATATAAATTTATTAAAATTAAACTAAATAAAAAATATTAGCCAGATCGCCGTCGTCATGTGGAAGGGTACCTAGAAGGCTGGCTGCGTTTCCTCTTTGTATGGCCAGACTAATTCTCTGGCCAAAATACGCGCCAGCCCTCGGCTCCCCACAGACGTCGACCAGCCGCGCAGCTAGCTCCTTGAAAAGGAGTTTTGCTTCTGGACCCCACGGCCTGAGGGTCTCAACGCTAAAAGGCGCAAATATGAAGTCCAAACTGAGGCCAGCATATCCGCGTCTTTTGTGTGCTTCTGCCGCTGCCGCGGCTGCGCCAGCCCTGACAGCAGTCACACCGGTGTGGGACGGTGCTAAAGTATCGACACACGTAGCGTCCCACACCAATGCCCTGCCGTTCTTCCAGGGGATTAATGTCATCCCATCGGGCCTCTTGCCATCATCACGCGATAAGCCTACCGGTTCTAAATAGCCGGTACGTTGACGGTGGCAAGGGCCCTGCGGATGACATCGTTTAAACTGGTATGCCGCGGGAAGCGGCCAGCACTGCGTCGACATGAGAGGCCGTGGTGTCCAAGCTGATCGACTTCTGTGCCACACCGACAGCGATGTGGCTCGTTCGTCCTTGCGCCAAGACGGAGGCTTATGGCAAGGGAGAAAGTTACTCTATCCAGCTGCGTGCCGATGTTAGTTGATGGTACAGCGTGCAGCCAGAAACCTGACTCCCGTTCGCCACATGCCAGAAGACGTGCTCGATCTGCTGAGTCAGAAGCAGTCTCTAAACTACCTATATCACCATGGCTTATGTCCAGCAGTGTTCGAACATAGGCGGATGGATGGATGGTGTCTTTACATTAAATATTTTCGCAAAATGAGTTCGAGGCTTTAAGGTAGTCCGACTAACAGTCACATATTTTGTGGCCATTATCGTTTTAAATTCTTAGGTACTAATTCTTTAAATCCTACAATTTCAAAAAAACTTGTACATTTAATGCTCATAAAACCCTAAGCTTCAGAGCTGAAAACCACAAGCAGAGCCTTAACTGCTTCAATATGTGCACGTAGCTAATTCAAAGTGTTCACCTGTTTGTTTGATCAGGCTCATGCGGTGTAAGTGCTTTACTTGATATCTTAGTGTAAATTTTATCGGTCATGTAATCTAAATCTGAGACAGTGAACCAGAGTTGGAGCATTTTTATATGTTGGTTTAATCTGATTCTGCCGCGCTAAAAAGAAACTTTATGTCTGCGAAGTCCAGATGTGTGTTGGAAAGTAAACACGGAGAATAGTCACAGAATGAGTAACGTATGAAAATTTAAAAATATGAGTCAGGTTATAAAAGATGAGCACTTTTCTTTTGTTTACCGTAAATAATGTCATTACTTCCCTGAATTTGATCTTTAAAAGCGAAACTACCAAGTGGTGCAAGTGTGTTTTTATTTTTTTCAGTGAGGTCGATTTTTGGCTAGAGACTCCTTTGAGCATTTTTCGCTATTAACTATAGGGTTGAATTTAAACATCCACGCACACTTAAAAAACTCTGTTCACTGGCAGAAAGCGTTTTAATAAAAATTGATAAATTTTCTGTTAAATTTAAACAATACATGCAGTATACGTTGCTTAAAGGAAGTAACTAAACATTTTAGAAACGATTGATAAAATAAAGCCATCAGCTACTTGCAATTTTTTCAAGGAAATTATAATTTTACTTTTTTCTGTCACTCTTTTATGGGTTGCGACAGCAGTAAATATTTGTAGTCAAGTTCTGTTTAGTTTGTGATATACATATAATTACATAAAAAATTTCTTCACCGAGCTTAATCAAGGTCATAATTGTCCGTTTTCTGCATGTCATGAATAGAATACAGAGAAATTTCACAGGGGTCCAGTGGTGTACAAACTACCTATATGTAACTTCCATTGTTCCTAGTCCCGAGAGACCAGAGGGTTTACCCATGTTGAGCCAGAGTATAAGTCGGGCCAACCGAAGGGTCAAAACTAAATGTGGCCAGCATTCTGGACACCCTATGGAGGTGTGACGACCCTGACTCTGTAATGTATAGTCCCTTACACTTATATTATTATCATTATTTTATATTCTTAAAGTATTTTTATTACACTTTTTAATACTAGTAGTTCGCCCCGAACTGTGAACTGGCTCATGTTTGAATTTAATCATTCTTTTTGCCTTATTTAATCGCCTGCCAAATTTCATGACTCAGGACAGGACACTCAAGTTATCGTAGAACAAATGTTCATACATACATACAAACGCCGGATTGTTCCAGTAGTTTCAGAGAACTTCGCTCTTGTTCAATTGTTTGGTTTGGGCATATAGAGAGGATGAATGAAAGTAGAGTGACGAAAGAAATTTTAAAACACACATGGAAGGTAAAGCTCGACTGGGCTGCTCTAGAAGGAAGTATGCCGACCAAATAGGCGACATACTGAAGAAGAGCAAAGTGAAAAGTACCCGGAATAGAAGAGTTTATATAACTAGATTGATGGATGCAGAAGAAGCAAAAGGAGATGTGTCAGGATCGTAGCAGATGGAAATTCGTAGTCACTGCCCACCCCTCTGGGTGATAGGCGTGAGTATATACATATAAGAATGTTTTTAATATTATTATTCTGTGTGTAAATTTTTCAGGCTACGAGGAAAAATATCTTGATTGAAAAAAGGGTCAATTAGTATGTACGTTGGTACGTAAAGCCACATTAAACTCCTTTTAGTAGTTTTTTCCGTGCAAGTTCGTACATACAGAGACAGTCTCAAATTTCAAAACTATTGTTTTATTTAAAATGCGCTCTATACCTATAATTAATCTTTGTAGAAAATATGAATGATCCATTTTAACTTGAGGACAACTCAACGGATTTGGATGCGGTGTTTTTATGATCATCGTAGAGACCCTGGTCAACATATAAGCTATAATAGGTTTTCATAAAATACGCCCAAGCTGAAAACGGGGCAAAGATTGAATAAACGCGGGCAGAGCCGCGGGCAAAGGCTAGTTCATTTTATGAACTACAGAAGATGGTAGATGAGGTGTTTGGGCTCGACTTCTAATGCTTAAGAAATTATGAAGTTGTTTTATTTACGTACTGAGTTATTAAGTAAAGCTAATACTTGGGGTGAAAATTAAGCTACAAAACAGATTGCCATTTAGATACTTTGTTTATAAGAAAAGTTGAATAGATTATTCAAACAAACGCGGTGTAGTTTTTCTACATGAAGAGCTTTGAAATGTTAGGGTTTGTAGTTTAAATTGAAATTTCTAAGAACACTTGTAAAATTCTAAATCAAATAAAGAACATTTTGTGCGTTTGCAAGTCAGCTTGAGACAAAAGTTCCACGTATACCTGGTTGTGACGAAAGTGTTTTTTTTTTCAACATACTCGTAAACTGGGGGAAACCTTAAATTCCTATGTTTTAAACAAGGGGGAACGTTTCAAGCTCGGTGTAAAATGCACAAATTCTGATTTTTACGGTTCCGTAGTCCGACAAGGAACCCTTATAGTCTCACCATGTCCATCTGTCTGTCCACGGCTTAGCGCAGAGACTATTAGTACTAGAAAGCTGTAATTTCGCATGGATTTAATCACGCCGACAAAATGGTTAAATAAAATCTTGAAAAAAGAATTTTTTAATGGTAGCTCTCGTACAAGTAAACTGGGGATGAATTTTTTTTCTCTCGTCTATCCCACTGTGGGTGTGTGAAAACCATTTTTCGATATAGGGATCCGTTTTTCAGTTACAGTGGGGCGTTACCCCCCCCCCCCCGCCCCCCGCTGTCTAAACGGTTGTTGCACAAATGTAGTATATAATGTATGGGACCAGAAGTTTGGCGTGGGCTGTATTAGTAAACCAACTTATATGTACCGGGCAACTACGGAACCCTACAATGCGCGTGGCCCGACACGCACTTGGCCATTCTTTTTTCTTATTTTTAAATAAAATTTATGAAATAAAATATTTTCATCTTATTTTGTGACTACTGTTTAATATACTCGTATGTATCAGGAGTTTTTAGATAATAGCGTCATTTTATGGATTATAGTTTGCGTGCATATCTATACTAACTTAAGAGCGTGTTTAAAGTTGTTGTGGACAATAATTTACAACGTAATGCATACAATTACACAACTTTGATGTAAAAGCATAATTTATGTTACACTTTGGTCGCGAAATGCTATGAATCACAGTTATTTAGTACTTTTTATTCAATATTATAAATACAGTCATAAGTTGTGCATTTTGCACCTAGATCGAAACGCTCCCCTTTAATAAATCTTTGCCATCTTTACACAACAAATTTAAAATCAGTCTAAAAGCAATAGAACATTTATTTCTGAGAGCAAAAAGTGAGCTTTAACCGGACTAGTAAACGCTAGTAAAAATTTGAGGCCGGATACTTTTTATAAGCTCAAACCAGTTTTTTTATGTAGGATAAATAGTTTTACCTCCTTCCCAAGTTACAAGAAATATGATCATTTAATACTCTAAAATTCTATCAAGAGATTACTGTTGAAATTATAACTAGATGCCAATTTATGACGGAATGTTCTGTTGAAGGCATCGAAGATAATAATATTGTTAATTAATTGGAGCTGAAGTGTGTATTTCCATCACAGACGTACAATGTAGTAGCAGACCTAACATTAATAATAAACGCAAAGAGTCGACGAGTGGCAATATTAGCTCAGTGAACATCGGGCTCTTTAAATATAAATATTGCTTGTTTCCAAACAAAATATATACTAGAGATTAGTTTAGGAATTAACAAATATGTTCCAAGCATAAGCCTGCCAAAACAACCCATTTTATACGTTTCTTCATACCATGAAGCCTTATGTTTGGTCTGCTACTTAGTAATAATTATATGTCTGTGATTCCATTTACTTTTGCATAAAGTGGATGCGCCGGGTTTCATTCTCTCTTTTCTAGAAAAGTTGTGTTTTTAAAATAGGTACTACGTTGTAAATCATCGTGCACTACTTTAAAGCGTATTTATAGATTTAATGCACGATCATTTAAAACAAGTGTCTTCAACCCGCGGCCCGCCGGGATATTTCTTGCGGCTCTCAGAGGCTAAATCAAATATTTATTTAAAGGATATTATCTATTGAATAGATTATATTCTATTTGAATTCTAAAATCAAATGTTGCCCGAGGGGCCAAGGCAGCTATTTTCAAGGATGAAAAATGTAAAATCTAAAACCAGGACAAGGATTACGGATGTATATCTGAAAGGTATCCGCGGTTGCGACCACAAAAATAAAAGCAAAAATCGACAATCTGGTGAAAATTAAACAGTGTCAATCCTCACATTAATATGCTTATTGTTATTTTTGAACAAATAAAGAAATGTTTAATTCACGTGTTTGGTGTTTAAATTATTGTTGAGGTGGTAAGTTAAGGTGCAGCAATGTGGCCCTTCGACAGACTTGGAATAGATTATTGGCCCTGGAAATATCTAAAAAAGGTTGAAGACCCCTGATTTAAAACGTAATGCACAAAATAACACAACTTTGCAATAAAAGTACAATTAAAATTAAACTATGGTCGCGTAATGCCATAAATCACATTTATTTAATCATTTTCATTCCAAAATAATGAAAAACAATCGTAAGTTGTACGTCTGGGAACGAGACCATGCGCATACACCTTAAAAACCGGACAAGTGCGAGTTGAACTCGCTCCGTTAAAGATTTTATTTTTTATGATTTAATTAGACATGTATAGTTTTCAAATTTTTCCTTATATTTGTAGTATAAGACGGTATTACTTGCCAAATTTCATAGTTCTAGGTCAACGGGAAATACCCTATAAATTTTGATTCCCTTGAGAGTGTCGAAATATACGTTTTTTTACGGCATAAACAGCTGTATCTTTTTTACACGTTACCTTAGAAGTTTTTTTTTTCAGTGCTTTAAGGGTCTGTAGATTTGAGTATATGGTTTGAATTTCAACTCGATAACTTTACGCGTTCTTAAGATGAAGGACAGACAAACAGACGGACAACTAAGTAATCCTATAAGGGCTCCGTTTTTTTTCCCTTGAGGTACGGGGCCCTAAAAATAACAATATTCCAAATTTTATTCCCTAACACGCTTTTGTATTTGGTTTTCCATCAAAATGCAGTTACACACCCAGAACAACTCAGAACATGTTAGCAAAATGTATGATAAAGTCATAAAATAATATTATCGTAAAGTAAGTACGCAGTGTTCTAAATAAAGGTTCGGTCAGACGTTTTAAATGGAATTTCTGTTTCTGTGTCAATATGTGAACGTTACTTGCGCAAGTACGCGTTCAGACTAAGGCGTAGCAAAAAAACTACGGGGTCGTAGCGCTTGTTACGCCGTAGTGATAAGAAGACGCGAATGTGAAAACTTAGTTAAGAATATGTCTGCTCACTTTTAAATCTTCTACTATTATCTTTTCGAAGTAAAAGTCTCGAAAAACCTGAACCTCTAAAATTGGTACGCTATTTAATATGCATACATTTTTTTTTATGCGAGTGCTTGTAAAGTCCCTTTTTATATGCTTCAAACTGTTGGTAAAAAAAATTTACCGCACTAATTCTTTATTTTTATTTATGATGGCAGTCTTTCCTTGTGGACCATAGATATTGGCAAATTGCATGCATAAAAAAAGAATGCTCGTCCTTAGCTCATTTGGAGTATGTATTGTTTGTTTAGTTTTAAGTTTCATTTATTTACTCACGCTTTGCATTGAAAAACGTAGGATGATACACGTGGATAAGGGCAATAACTGACTCGTACCGTTTAAAATGCTCGCTTATCGTTCGTGTTCCAAATCGTCCTCGAAAGCTATTGCCTCCCTACTTCACTTGTAGCATAAAACATACTTTGTTAATCAATACTTTTTACAGGAATCTTGGGTTGCGCATACCTACCTGTTTGCATGTAGTGGCCAAGCTTATGGCAAAATAATTTAAATAAAAAAAATTCTAAACTCTCTCAATTTGCCCGCCCAGTTTTTTAACAGCCTGCATAACTGTAGAGGTTTCAGTTTTTAGACGGAACTGTAAAACAACCAGGACACAGCACCTCATTCGCAGTCATGTCGCATACATTTATTAGTGCCTGATTACATTATATATTCACCGGAAGCCAGATTTACGTAAACAGCTTATTATGCAACCTTTCGAGCGGAAACTGCATTGTGGCGGAGTTGGAGCCTTTATCGCATTATGTATTCCGTTTTGGGTTTAATATCTTGTCAATTTGCATTAAAAGTCTGTCACTAGATGGGTTCAGTAGCGTCTATTACTGTCAACATCATTGAAATAGTAAAGTTTTTGCGAATTAATTAATATATTAACGGTCCCATGTGAATTTATTTATCAAGTTATTAGATATGTCAGAAAAAATATTGATAATCTCCCGAGGCTTGGTGTGCACCACTCTGTTGAAATCAGAAACAAACATAAACTAGCTTTTCCAAAATTAAGACTTGCCAAAGTAGGTACCTCTTTTGTAGGACTTGGTATAAGATTTTACAATAAGCTTCCAGAGGAGGTCCTTAGTTTGCCTGAAAATAAGTTTAAACTATATATTAAGCAGGGACTACTTAAGAAAGCTTATTATAAAATCAATGATTATTTAGATGATAATGAAGCATGGTGTAATAAATAATAATAATCTTATTCAATATTGTAATTCATAATTAACATATTTTAATACTGTATGATTCCTCTAAAGGCTTAAAATTAATTAATATGTATACTTACTTTGTTAAAGGTAATAGACAATATGAGACGGGTTGACTAAGATATTTTTTTTTCTCGTGACTAATTCCTGCAGTCTTATATTTTTTTATGCCTTTACTTGACTAGGTATGTATATGATTTTGTATCATATGTTTTATTTTGAAAAAAGGAATGTTTGCTAAGTTTCTTGCCCTTCTTCTTAGCAATACTAATCGAATGGTGCGGATGGTTAGGCATTATGTATATATAATATTTTTATTCCTATATTTCTATATTTTATGCAAGTGTATAACTTTATTACATTTTAGTAGCCCACCTTAATATTTTTTGTATGTATTTCCCGTTTTTATTTATGATCTTATTTCTTCATTGCATTATGTATATATAATATTTTTATTCCAAGATTCCTCTATTTTATTTATTTTTTATTTATTTATTTAAAAACTTATGACTATCATTTATTTATGCAGGTGTATATTTTATTTCCCGTATTATTATATATTTTTTTATATTCTAAAGATATATTGTTAAAATTAACTTTGACTTGTAGAAAGTATACTTAATGTA
Organism: Ypsolopha scabrella; assembly: GCA_910592155.1. Taxonomy (NCBI): domain Eukaryota; kingdom Metazoa; phylum Arthropoda; class Insecta; order Lepidoptera; family Ypsolophidae; genus Ypsolopha; species Ypsolopha scabrella. The sequence continues at coordinate 5,244,640 of OU342968.1, read as the reverse complement.
TCTATTTTGCAAAAATAAATATTTTGATTTTGATTTGATTTGATTTGATTTGCGAATAAATAAACTGCTTCAGTAAAAATATAATAAATAATCATTTAAGTTTATCAAATTATTTATTTTTATTAACAAATTAACTCAATTTTTTGTTGTAAATACAAAAATATTAAATATTTAAAATTTGGTTGTTTGGAAATATTTGTCTGTTCGGCGGATGCGTCAGTGCCTCTATTTCCATCTGCGCAAAAAACAAAATCTCCGCTGCCGTTTTTCAAATAAAATTGTCAGTTCATAGCTGTGGTTTCGATTATGTGGAAAAAAAATACGGTGAAATTTTATTATTTTTCCTTGTAACTGTGTTGAAAAACGTCGTATGAAACGCGTGAGCATTAGAAATATACACTCCCGTCTCCATTACGGCCTCGCCTTCGGCTCCGCCTGCACTCCCGCCTCGACTGTAATTTCCAACGCAGCTCACTGGTATCATAATGTACTATTGCAAGACAGTGTACTTAACACGCAATCATATTTTAAAATTGTTGTTTTAGAGACAGTCAATAAATATTTGTTGCTTATGTATATGTCAGCGTGAGATTGTATAATCTGATAGTTCAGAAAATTATAAATAATCTTATTTTATAATACGATGACATAAATATACTGATTCGAACATCTGTGGCCTCTTTTCTCAGATTAGATTAGGATGCATGCAATGTATAGCCTTCTAAATTAAACATGAAGCTTATTTATCACATTATGTTTGCTTCAGATATCACAATAAACATCAATGGGACGTGTAAACCCATCTAGAACCTGCCTGTTTCAATTTAGCAACATTCTTGATCATTGGCCCAGTCCTAATATGAATACATATTAAATTGCGAAGTTTTGAAATAAATGGGATATATATATCACAAGATAAATCTAGCTAGAAACGTAATTAATATAAACTTTGTCACTTTAATTATTAATACTTTTATATCTACACACCTAATTAAACCATATCTCTTTCGCTTCTAATAGTAAATAGCCGCTCTTTTTACCTTGTCTTCTTTATAACATATAAACGTAGATGCTAATGATAATATAATATAGACTTTACTTTGCAATTTCTAATAATCTAAACGTAGAAAAATATTCATGCAAATTTGGGAATAATAAGAATACTACGATAATTTAAACAAAAATCGAGAAAAAATTAGAAATAATTAGAAAACAAAATGAAGTAAATTTTTTATCTAAATTGTATAGTACACACAATTCTGAGCTATTTTTTTACTCAAATTTATGTATTATATATTTTCTTTACATCCTAACAAAACCTATTATTTACACATTAAATAATTAATTATATAGGTATGTACTCGTACATAATATTATTAAAACTCACGCGATCTGACATACTGAATTGTTATTAAATATCGGTTCTATGGCTGTGGCTGTGTGACAACGTCGGCGGACGCCGCGTCGTCGTCCGAACGACACTCGCCTTGAAAATGCCGATATTGTCTTGGAGAAACAGTTGGCATATAGTCAACAATGATAATACGTGTGTGTTAAAGCCAGTATTTAATAGTTATTTATTTATTAAGAGCACCAATTTTATATACACAAATAGTACAACAATAGTAAGTGAGTATGGTTTACATCCGTGTGTTCTTACGTTACAGGTGCACACTTATTACAATAGTAGTTTGAGAAACTTATACATAAAAATGTTATTAAAAACACTGGATTAAAAATCGAGGCATAGGCGAGTTTTTTAATGGTACACGAGTGTTTTAATACCTAGTTACGAGTATGTATAGTTTCATACACTTCTTTATCTAAACTCATGCCTTACAACCTGTTTTCATAATCTTGATAAAATATGTCGTTAGCCATTTTTCATTTTTCTTGTAAAAGCTCGTTCTAAAAGTGTTCGTGATTTCCGTCGTTATTTCCAGAATGTCAGGTGGAGTCCAATTATCATCACCATCACTGCTGTTAGTAATTTTAGGGCAAAATAATACTATTGATTTGACCCATAAACCCACAGTAAATAGTAATTTACACGTAAGCTATGGCGCCAAAATCCAACAGTCCACCACGCATGTTACGCGTTGCGTGCGCCGGCAGCCATAGACAATGCAGGCCGAAAATAAAATGAAATTGTGACTTCCTTTGTCACGCTGCAATATTATTTAGTACGTGTTAGAGAATAATATATAATAACCTCATCGGTATTTGATATTAAACCTCAGACATGGCTGTATGGGCTAAGTTCCCTTTGCCTTAGTTAGTTTCACATGTACTGTAATCTCAGAAAAAGTTATTTTATAGCATTATGTTGTTCGGAGACCTATACTATAATTTAGTTTTTTTTGTATTTTAGAGACGTTCATGAAAAATATTTTGCACTATGCCAGTAGTTTTGAAGTCGTAATGAGGATTTTACGATATGAGGTTAGATAAACTTTTTTATGGTTGTTAAATTAAGCTAAAACGCAATAAACTAAAATAATACTTTGAAAAGCGTACCGTAAACACATACTTAACTAACATTTAAACAAAACCATTACTTAAACATTCAAGTATCTTACATTTAAAACGTGGGAGACTAACAAAACTCCTACTCGAACATATGCATGGACAGTAGGTTGTATGGATAGTACTGAAATTACATTACTTAGTTACAGCACAAACAACAGTGCTCTCACGCACAACTAAACGATTTCAGTTTACCTGTAATTCTATTGGAATGTCAATTTCCGGAAAACTGCCTCTTCCATTTGGCACGAAGTGTCTCTATCTTTAACCGGTCTCGTCCAGGTCTTGTCTTACATGCCTCGATGTCGTCTTGCCATCGTCGTTGGGGTTTACTGGGAGGAATTCATATGCTTCTGATCGATAGGGTTGATGAGAAATAGAATGAATTGCGGTCGCTCAGGAAGAAGAAGAGTGAAAGCAGTGGTTGAGGTATTTATCAGTCCAGTGAAGAAGAATGAGCTGAACCGAGATAAAACCACCTATTACTCTAAATAAGACCGACGTCCCCTGAATAGTGAGACCAAGATCCAATTTAACTTACAAATCCATTCACCTGGAAGGCTAGTCTTAGCATCAGCAATCTCATAGCAGCCAACGACTTGTCGGTTTTGACATGATGCCATGATAAGCCATTATGGCAGAGTGTTTAGAGAAAGTTGTTTAGTCTATTACTGAGTGCAGAAGTCCCTGGACAGAGTGATTAACATATCGCTTACTTTCACTCACGCAGTTTTTGGGCGAGCGCGCTTCATCTTTGGTCTCATCACCGCTTTCGATCAGGCGCAGTAATGGCCAAGCCACAGTTTATCAAGTACCAAAAAAAAATGTGATAATCATGCTAAGAACATACGTATAAACTGACTTTCGTTTATATTGCAAAATTTAATGAAAACTCAGTAAGCGGTCAGAACTAAGGTTCAATAACCCTGTTTTCGAAATATGGAAAATATTTTTTGTGCCTCTATACTTGTTAAAGAAAAATCTTGGCTCAATCAGTACAGGAAGTCAAAAGTTTATTTTACGTATTTCACAGAAAGGTTCATTGAACCTTGGTCCATACCACTTACCGAGTCTACAGTATAAATTTAGCTATATAAACGAAAGTCATCTAATACATTCACAGGAATTATCCTAGTTTTACGCCACCAAAGGAAAATTACTACGAAAGCCTACGCTTTCGGAAACATTAAATTTTCGCTCCCTCCATTTGTCTACGCTACTTTTAAATAAAAATTAGCATTTTACTGCTTTATTAATTTATTCGTGCATATTATTTATTTTAAAATAATAATGTTAATTTAAACTGCCAGTCTAAAGTAAAAATCACCAAAGATCACTAACATGTATACCGGGTTACAAATTGATATATAGACAAAAAAACAATTTCATGAAAATTATTCCGTAAATATAATTTCAAATATAAACAATGAAAACTGTCTTGCCTTACAATGCAAGAAACGCAGTGCAAGCAGCTGTGCGTAACTCGTAGCATCCGCTACGAGGGTCTACGAAGCGTAGAAGCTCTACACAGCGTCGTAGCAACAGTTGCGAACCATTCGCGCTACGCTTCGCTCGTTTCGTACTGTACTTACGTAATGAATTAATTTTTCGTACCTCTGAAAAATTCAAAACTTCTTAACAATTTTATATATTTCCGTTAAAACATAACAAAAACATACGTTTTAAATTCCTGCAAAAATAAAATAAAATAATGTAAACATACTTTAAAAATATACGTTTCAACTCTTTTCAAGTCAAAAATGTTCAGTTAAAAGTAGGTTAAACCGATATTTGTGTATGTGAAATGAGAAGTTGATTTATTCAAATCCGATTTCACTATGAAACAGTTTTTGATGTTTTGGTATTTTCTACTGGAATTTGCAAGAGGTAAGTAGGTTACTTTATTTTAAATTTAATAATCCTTTGAAAGTAAAAGTTTTTGAATTCCATTTCTTTATATGTTTTGCGTCTTCAATAAACCATTGTGAGACAATTACATAATTACCTAAAATGTGCGAGTACCTTCTGTATACGGGGTAAAAATAGACTAATGTTTTGAAATGAAACCACATAATTATGTACTCTACCTATCATACTTAAACCTTTCTCAAAGAAACACACCCGCAAAAATTTTAATAAAAGTTTACTTTCCCATTCAAAAGTTTCAGTAGGTTCTTAAAGACAAAATTATTTATTGTACAAGATACAACTTCTTTACAGGACGAGCTTAATACTAGCTGCCATTGGAAATTGATTTTTTTAAGGCTTTTGCCATCATAATTAAAAGTTTAATCAAGAATTAAAATAAGATAAAGTTTATATGCCTTTAAGCTACATAAATAAGTGTTTATATAAATATGGTTTAATTGACTTGTTTGTCTTTATTATGAAGTTAATATAAAATAAATAGGTATGTTATTGGTAAAGTCCGAAGTCAGTTAAAGTCCGAAAAAAGTTAAAAAATAGGTGCGACGACGAGCGAAGCGAGGAGGAACGTGTTAGTTTGACATATCAACAAACACTAGGCGCCGAGCGAAGCGGAGAAGAGCGAGGCGACCCCCGAAGTTTTGTATAACATTACCCGGGTAAACCTAGGTTTAATCATTTTACTAGCATTACCCGTAATATATATATATATATATTTGATGAATTGATAAATAAAATAAAATAAAAATTGAGTGAAATATATTTCAGGCACTCTCCTGGGTCCGGCATCAGTCACAATATAAATAGGTACATATATGTGTAGTGAAGAGAATTCATCAAGTTTTTTTTTATTGTCTCTAGTATATTTCTGTGAAAAATTTGTTTAGTATGATCAGTAAAGTATATGGTTCAATACTGTGGTTCTATTTAAAGTGGGCACTTTATTTACACCTTGTATACTACGTAGATCTAATGCTTTCAAAGCCTGACACGTTTTTTAATAACTTGTTGGCTTGACGAAGTCCAGACGATATGTTACTTTTTTTGTAATTTTCTTACATTAAACTGTGGCCCAATTTGCATGATTTTCCTGAATTTTCAAGAAAATTTATGAAACTTCACTTTACAAAAAAGGACATGAAGTGGCCGACCTCCAACACCCCATGGCATCTACTTTTTTTAAGATACATATAATGGGCCTATGTGTGGCCATTACCGCGTCTGTATAAAAGCGTCAAGGCCTAGGATGAAGAGCGCTTGCTTGGGAATTAAGAGAGTGACAGTAGGCGAGGCGTAAATCAGTCTTTCCAGATACTTCCACAAAAATCTACCGAAGTCGGTAGATAACGAATGACTGATACTATGCAACTGGTTGCAATCACTCCTACGGTACGCCTATAAACATAATAATAACTGTTATACTCATACCGCGACTGTGTAAAGGTTATAATCGTACAAAAAGGTTAACGTAAAGTGTGCCCTTGTGCGCGACTTCCCTGTTATTTAACTAATGAGTTCCGTTCATATCGTATGAATCTGTTTTAAGCCGCATGATTTTATAAAAATAAAAAGTTAAATATGTACGCTTTATAATGATTTATTTGCTAGGCTATTGCCCGCGATTTCACCTTGGCCAATGCAATTATGACTTTACCCTAAATAACTGCCCATCTAAAAGAAACAAACTATAGGAGCTTATTAGTACCCAAGGGTAATACAGCTTTCCACTAATGATGGAATTTTCAAAAACGGATCGGAAATTACCTCCTACATGCAAACTCACGAAGAAACTTTACACCTCAGATTTCGTTTATTCAGGAGAATAATAAATGTAAGCTTTTCAGTCAATTAAATAGTAAATAAAAACGATAAATTAAATATTTTAGAGTTATATTCCACTTTGGGGCGGGCGGGTATCAGTCGAATGAATAACAAATTTAAATGACATAAAAGTATATATATCCTAACGAATATATATGAAACCTATTTTTAATTTTAAAAAAATTTTAGTTGGAGAGAGAAGCCATCTTGCAAGCCCCACGTGCACCAACCCGACATTTTTTTAAATAGTAAGCGCACCTAAGACTCGCAAGATGGCACCGCTAGTTACGGCACAACATAATTTAATTAATTATTATCTACATATTTAATTTACCGATTTAACTTTACAGGAAAATAATAGCTCTTTATAATTATTCATAATCATATTCATATTCTTTATTGCACAGAAAAGTTATACGCTCAAACAGTCTTAAAATAAATGGGCTATGGGCGAGCTTATCTCTGAAAGAGATTTCTGCCAGCAAAACCTAGGTGCCAAGGAAATATCCCAGCTAGCAAAAAGTAATCAGGTTTAGTTGTGTATCAGTGACAAGAGCAGTCGTATACCTATGACAGTAAGGTTCCAATATCATTGGAAATAGGCCCCAGTTTTATCACTATTTAATTATATATAGTGTATATTTTAGCTCCACCTATTACTATTTCAACACATATCTATCCGTGATGTCTTCATCGCTATATTACTCAATGATAACATAACCGTTACCACGACTCTGATCCTAAAACATTTGTTGTTCTTTGGTGATTGTAAATCTGTTTTATTGTATTCATAGTACTAGATGAAAAATAAAATAATATTGGTAGGCAAAGTGTTTATTATCTCGCCGTGTTAAGCTGAGATATACGTGCGCATTGTCATTTGACGGTAAATTTGCGCTTGCAATTTTATTAATGAAATAATATTGCATTTATAAGTATTTTTTCCTGCCCCCGAAATTTTTAATATTGATTGAGTAAAATTGCTTTAAATTACCAAATTATTTTCAAGTCACCAATATACATCCAATAAGTGTTTTTGTTACTGATAAATCACTGATTTGCAGTTTCCTACCACCATGACAAGATTTTAGGGTTCTACAAAAAATCAAAGCCAAATCCGTTGCTAACCAAAAGTTACGTATTATAACTGTTTCTTAATAAACATTTTTTGTCTTTTCAGTTCATTTTTGTAAAGTGAAAATGGTAGTATGGTACGTCATGAATAGTAGTGAGCGATTTTTTAGGTGTTTTTCCTAACTATTATGCCAATAATAATTAGTGTCCATGGGAATGACTTGTTGTATCACAAAATTTGGACTTGTACCCCTTTTTACCAGACCCACAGATATATCCGTGTTAGTATTTAACAATGTTGAAAAACTTAAAATATCGTCTTCTGTAACTTTGCCATCGAGATCTCTATTAAATAAGGTATTGTCTATGCTGATTCTGATGAAATATTATTTTTTGTATAAACGCAACCAAAAATCTGAATTCTCTGCACAAGCCTAATTTTGATGACAACTAGTCAGAAAAAACGTATCATTTACAGCTCTTTTAGAGCAGAATTTTTCCATAAACGTATAATTTACAGCTATTATGTGGCTTTTTTAACGTTATATGAGAGCAAAAAATGTTTATATGTAACTGGTGTTAAATGGATCTTGTAAAAGCGTAGTAAAAACTTCTTAGTGTTATTGTAGATCCCTTCTGATGTTAATAGCGCAGGAGTTAAAGAAACCCTCTAATACAATAAATTTTATGCATATGAGCTGCAGTGTGTTCTTTAATATCACGGATTAGAAATAAGTTTGTTAGATATAGCACCACCACTAATTCTGCGTGTTGAGAGCTACACTAGACCAACTTTGCCATAAAAACGTACCATTAAGTCCTGTTGTACAACATAGTTGCTCTAAGTCACTGTTGTTAGAACTGTTACACAGCTGTGTTGTAGGTGCTTTAAAAATCAGTCGAGTAAACGTTTATGTCATCATTGATTGTCATGATTTAGCTCTTTAAGCTTATACAGCTAAATGATGATTTCAATCACCAATATACAGCAACAATGTGTCAAGAGGTCACAGCGTTGCTGTTATATGACGTTTATAACACTTTTTGGTGCTTATACATTTTATTTTATCACTAATTTGATTAACTAAAAGTGCGTGACCAAATGTGCACACATAAATAAAAAATAAAATGTGGAGAACTTAAAACTACCTTGAATATACCTAAATTTTAAATAAATAGGTACATAATAAATTAATTAAAAATGACTTAAATATAAAAACAACAAACATACTTAAATACTGTAATATAAAAATGGGCATATAATATTCGTCCATGGCATAAACCTACATAACAAAAGTCTACATAAATATAATGTTTAAAACAAGAATTTAGTATAAACCAAATATAAACATAAATACATACAGTGTATATACCTACATGAATATATATTTTAAAGGGAAAAATATTTATAAATAATGCTTCTTCTTGAATAGGCTGATCGTAAGACAATCACGAATCGTATGTGGTAGGGAGTTCCAGAGTCTGATGAAAATAATTTAATTAATCTAACATAGTCTCGAAAATATTTAAAAATTTTACCAAGGCCTATTTAAACACTTAAACATCGTTTAAACTTGTCTTTGCAATATTTGTTTTTTGAGTAATTTGTTTCATGGATGAACTTGGGTGAATAATTGGCTCTATAATTCTGACGATTGTCGCAAACTTATCTAGTTTATTGTATTAGTAAACAAGTTTACCAAGTTTTATATCTATGGTAAGCACTCTTTTAAAATAATAAATGAAAGTTGAAATGATGAACTTAATGTCAAGTGTTTTTCTGGCGCCTGTAATTGGTATTGTACAAATACTTCATTAATTTTCTAGAATGCAAAAAGACACTATTAAGTGAAGTCGATATCGGATGTTATCGGGAACCATGTTGACAGATAAGTCGACAGATAAGTTGACAAACCCTGGTATAAGAATAATGTACGTATATAGGCACAATTTTTTTACGAAATCTTTTTTACGGGACCCTAAAAATAACACATTACTGAATTGACAGCGTCAACAACGGTCTAGATAAGTTAATTGTTTAAATAAGTTCTGGGAACTGCCGTCAACCAAAGACAGATAATATTGGAAAAGTAAAGTTGGAAGCAAGGCAACTATTGACAGAAATACTTAACGAAATAGAAATGAAAATGAATTGGTTTCTTTTCGTAATATTTTTGGTATAAAATACCTTCTTTTGCTACATAAAATAAACAGTTTTACTATTTATACTACTACAGTCTAAATATAGTTACTTTGTATATTGAGCATAATGCACATGTTTTAAAATTACGTCAAAAAGAAATAACCTTCCCATAGTATTTGCGATTAAGTATTTAATTTTGTCATAGAAAGTGATATTTTATTTATAAACCTGTGATTTTTTTAAGTCATAAAAAAACATGTGGTGCTAGTTTTGAAGCAATTTAGAGATACACTTTATTATGTTAAATATAAATTCAGTTTTCACTGTTTTTTAGGGTTCCGTACCCAAAGGGTAACCAACGGGACCCTATTACTATGACTCCGCTGTCCGTCCGTCCGTCCGTGAGTCACCAGGCTGTATCTCATGAACCGTGATAGTTAGACAGTTGAAATTTTCACAGATGATGTATTTCTGTTGCCGCTATAACAAAAAATACTAAAAAACAGAATAAAACAAACATTAAAGGGGGCTTCCGTATTTTGTATAATAAACGTGTTTTTTTGCTCGATATTGATACCAGCAACAGGTAGACGCTTGAAATATGCACAGAATAATTAAATTTAAACAAAATTAATATTTAAGGGGGGCTCCATACAACAGAAATGATTTTTTTCCGTTTTTTTAGATAATGGTACGGAACCCTTCGTGCGCGAGTCCGACTCGCAATTGGCCGGTTTTTTATTCTGTACTTTTGTCTGCATACTCAGTTTGTGGTTATTTTATTACAATAATTTATTTATTACCATATTTCATCATTCATCTGTTAGTTCGTTTTAAACAAGTTCCCCACAACTGATCCCAGAATTTGATCCTTATCAGCGACATTGTCAGATAGTGCGATAACACAGCGTAAGTATTTTTTGTAAGTTGACGATTTTGATTCCGGAAATTATTGAAATACTTATTTTTTGTTCACAACTCGTATAGAAGAGCATGTTCAGAACTTGTAAGTCACTTTCGGAACGTCTTTTTTAACGAAAGATAATTTGATATCTGATTATAGATTATTAAGTTTTTTAATCGCAAATTATTTATTATTAGTTATTATTAATGAAAATGAAAACTTTGAAATGACCTTGTAAGTGAATGCGCTGCAATCACTGACATGTTATTATGACATCTATGGCCGCCATTGATTCTTTTCTCTGTGATTAAATAAAGAGGCAACATAAGATGTATCCACTTAAATACTTTACGGTTGTAAATATATCTGACACAAACCTCTTCAGTTTTTTTTTCGAAATTCTAATTATGTAATTTTGGTTTACATCAAAAACAGCCTCGGGACTCCTGAAGAATAAATAATAAATATCGCACGCCAATGTTATTATTAGAGAAACGGATTATTTAAAACGCTATAATGTATTATTGTTGTTTTGCTGTATGTTACAATTTTAAATATATCAATTGAAATTTTATTATGACAACGTCCATAACCGGCATGTGCTCCAAGATTTATCTTTATAATGCTGCAGCTGCCCTGTTCTGGCAAAACACTGTATTTGTTTGATTCTTGTTAGTTTTGTGGTAAAAAGAATATACCAAACTTTTATTACGTATTAACGTATTATAAAAATGACGAAGAGCACAATTTAATATATTATTTATTGCTTACAAAGTGTTCAGAAGTAAGTTTTTCCTTTTAAAGCATTAAAAATAACGTAACAAAAAATCAATTTGGACAAATCACCGCCTTCTCATTGCAGAGTCCCTAAAAGGCTGACAACATTCCCTAGTTGGGTACAAAATCTCCGACTTTGATTAAAGATTCAAATTGTTTATTTGTAAAATAGATACATTACGTTTTACATGTCAAATCTAATCTCTATAAAAATAATATTTTATGATGAAACAAATATGATACGGGAAATATATAAAAAAACTGTATGTAAGTTGGGCTACTAAAGTTATACACATACATAAAATAACAAAGACTTATTGGAATAAGAGTATTATTATACCTACATAATGCAATTAATAAATAAGTTGATAAATAAACTGAATAGACCATAAATTAATATAATGCCTAGCCAAGGTTGTCCGAGGTATGCTCATCCAACGGGTTCCCTGAGACCAGCCGCGAAGAAATCTCCTAAAAGAGAGACTTCGCTTGACGCTACAGCCCAAGACTTTCAACACCAAAAGGCGGAAATATTTATTCATAACCAATAGAGACATATTCGTGCCTTTTGGATCTCTTTACCGCTGTTGCGCTAAGCTACTGCTTTGTTCAGAACTCTCTATGATATATTTCTATAAGATGAAAGTTTCAAATTATGTTTTTTCTTATATCTTTGAAAAAAAAATTTAATTTTACTCAGTTCTGTACTAAGTACCTCAGGTCAACTGAAAATTTTGCAAATAAGTTGGATTTCAAATGTCCACGTAGCCTAAATCGAAATTTCAAAGTTGCAGTGTTTTGTCGTGACAGCGCAGAGCTGGTGTCTTGGTTGTGAGACAATAAACATCGCCGTCACGTTTCACCAGCCGGTGCACTGTACAGAACTGTACTCACACATCTACAGAAAACACTTTACCCAGTAACAGTTCTTATTACCCCCATATAGGCGCTATTATCAAATGTTGGGTGCGGCTGATTGTGCAAGTACAACCACAATACGGTAAAAACAGGATCCCCGTCGCGTTGTTATGAGTTTCCTACACATTGCTAAAGTTTTCTTTGCGAAAAGGAAAGCAAATGGAGCAGAAGAATAAACGGAACCGAGAATCAAAACGGGGCGAATAAGAGCTTGACTCGTGTAACGAAACGTCCTTTATAAATAAGTTTGCTTGTTAATATCTAGTTCGTGTCTATATTATATAAAACGGTTCCGTGACTGACTGCCTGACTGATTGACAACACAGTCTTCTGAAGATAGAAACGTCATGTTTGGCACATATGCTCCTTAAGTGGTGCAAAGGTATATTAAGAGAGGGTTTTTTTATGCACCCCATAAGGGAGTGAAACGGAATGAAACTATTGAATCCCATCAAGAACATTTCATGTAAACTAGGTCACCAAGACTCAGAAGCTCATAACGCTTTCACGGTTAAAAAGTTAACAGATCTCATGTAGAGCCCAGCCCTTATCTCGACAAGGCCAAACTCTACAAGTCCTTCCTGGTCAAAAAGTATGGCTTGACCGTTTCGTAGCCGTCAAACAGACACTCCTATGGACTTATAATATTACTAGCTTTTGCCCGCGGCTCCACCCACGTGTTATTCGGTTTAACGATATGCTTTTTTCCGGGATAAAAGTAGCCTATGTGTTAAGTTGGGGTATAAGCTATAGATATCCATCCTAAATTTCATCCAAATCCGTTCAGCCGTTTCAGCGTGAAAGAGTAACAAATATACACACACACACAAACTTTCGCATTTATAATATTAGTGTGAAGTGTGATGGATGAGATAACATAGCCTTGTCTTATTTCACCACAAACGATATAGGACCGCGCTAATTAGACACCTGATGTATGAAATAGCAAATCCTTATCTTATCTCTCCCCAAACGGTAAGGACCGCGGTAATAAGACACCTGATTTTTCAATGATATTGATCAATCCTACAGGAACCAGCCATTTTTCCGGGATAAAATGTAGCCTATGTGTTAGATAAGTTATAAGCTATATGCATTATAAATTTCATCCAAATCCGTTCAGCCGTTTCAGCGTGAAAGAGTAACAAACATACACACACACACACACACACGCACGCACAAACTTTCGCATTTATAATATTAGTAGGATAGTAGGATAGGATGTCATGCAATGGTTCCATGAAACGGCCAAGCCATACTTTTTGATCAAGATGTAGGGTTTGTAGATAGTTACTGGATTACTAATTTTACAGAACACTTACGGCAAATAATAAAATTGATACCCAAGGATGTCTCCATAAGAAATCCTCAAAAAGTATGTTTTTAAAATTATCATCCCCTCCCTTATCTCCGAAACTAGAAGACCGAAAAATATATAAAAAGTCATGGAAATAGGTGATGATTGATTATATATTATGTAAAGATTACAGGAAAAATACCGCGGTCAAGGTATTATTAGGGTTCCTTACTCAAGTGCAAGAACTTTAGCGCTTTGTTTTTTGTCGCCTTGACACCTTTATGGGGTGGGGGGTTGGAGGGTAAAATTTACAGATATTTAAATATTTTCGTTGGGTGTGTGCAAATCGTAGCCTGCATACCAAATTTCAGCCTTCTAGGACTTCAGAAAGTAGTACCCTAGAGGTTTTGATGATCATCATCAGTGAGTGAGTGAATTTTAGGTATTAATAAAATTCAAAGTATAAAAGCTAGACAAAGAAAACTTCTTGTGTTTAATGAAACTGCTTATTACATCTTATCTTAAGAATTTGGTATCTCTAGTATTATCCAGACAGAAGCTATGAGGGTTCAAAAATATGACGCAACGCTTCGAGAAAAGGTACGTAGTGCCCCGCTTCCTTTGGCTCGTCTTGGCGGGGGGCACTGCCGTGCCCCCAGACCCAACGGGTACAACGGGCTGTTTATATTCTAAACCCATGCAAACGATGTCGTGGTCGTGAAAAATACTGATGAAATATTTTTACAACATTAATTTAATTTGTCCCTTGTAATGAAACAAATAAATAAATTAAATTCTATCCACTAGATTTACCAAATATGGGGTAAAATAAGCCATTTTTTAAATAAAATATACATTTATAGTTTTTTTTATATTCGACCGCCCCTGTCTCTCTCTCGAAGAGCTCTCTGGAATTTTTCTTTACAGGCTTAACTCAAAGCGTCATAAGTCAAAGTTAAGATCTGTGTCGTGCTGATGACTCTATAAAGATATACTTTAAAAATTTCACAGTAACAATATGCCTCCGCGTGGTGAGCCTATCAGTCCCCGCCCTCAAGCCTCGCGGAGAATCAGCCACTCTGACGTGCGAGTACGAGCTGGAAGGCGGAAGGCTGTACTCTGTCAAGTGGTACCGAGACAACGAGGAGTTCTACCGATACATGCCACGGCTGAGGCCGCCGCAGCACGCTCATACCTTGGACGGAGTTTCTGTTGATGTAAAGTATAATTTTCCATAAATGATCATTTTTATTATTGACTATCGGTAGAAGTCATTATACGTCTTTGTTAAAATTTAAATACTTGTACTTGTCCAGCAAATTATATTTTTGCTTACTAAACCTGACCGGTTTCACTAACAAGCATTCTTAAGGCTATTTGAAGGTTAATAAACACTTAGTAATTATAAAAAAGATTGTTTACATAGGCGTATCACCTTGTTTGATGCGTGCAATGAATATTTAAAAATAAAAGTTGGGTGTAGTGGAAAATATTTTAATTTTATGGACTACCTATAATAAATATAAATATTTTAAAGTTTTTATTTTAACAAAGATGTATGATGTTCTGTCCAGTCATCTAAGCGTGAAAAAAGGGATGTGCGATGTTACGGGCTGCTCTAGCAGTCAAAACTCTAGTCTGTCAAGCGAGTTATGGCAACTATGGTACTTTTAGTGGGGAAAAATAAAATCGACAGTATTGCACCACTGAAGTATACTCTTTTACCCCAAAATTAACACTCTTGATACTTATGTAAGTTGACTTTACTGATATCTAAATTTATACTGGTGACTTTGTAGAAAGTCGGCATAAAGCGAAGAAATCGATTCAATTACCCTTTCTGTAAAAACCAAAGTATAAAGTCTAAAGTTAAGTCAAAAGTCTCCAGTACGAATTTGGCTACATTATATCAAAAAATATAACCTATGTATTATGTCAATATAAGTCACCTTATGGATTATTTTTAACTTAATTGTCAGGGTTCCATTCCCCCAAAATGAAAATACGAAACCATTAAAGGAACATTTTGTCAAGGCCGTTTTTCTCGGGCCCCCTGCGAGAAATCAAGTTGAAACTGGTACCTTCTACAAAAGACTACGAGGTCATTGCTGCTTTCAAAACCAGAAACACTTTTAATTCAACTTCAGTTTTGGAAAAACCGCTCTCCAGTTTTTGTTAAATTTGGATAGCAATCATAAGATCTTCTTTATCAGTAATGCTGCCAAGGCAATCTAAAAAAATTAAAATAATTTACTTCCTAGAAAATAAAAAGCATCGCAAGTTAAGGGGGTAATTATTCGACTATAACAAAAATTGTGAACGTTCAGACTTTATTTTAAACATTCATTGCCCCTTTCTAGAGTTCCATAATCCGACAAGAAACCCTTATCGTTTCGCCATGTCCGTCTCTCCATCTGTCCGCGGCTTAGCTCAGAGACTATTAGTACTAGAAAGCTGTACCTACTTTGGTATGGGTATACGTATGAATTAAGCAAACAAAATGGTAAAAAAAAACTCGAAAAATATTGTTTTCAAGGCTATCTCCCGCTACGTGTAAATTAGGGATAAATATTTTTTTCTCGTCTATCCCATAATGTGGGGTATCGTTATGATATCGGTATGTGGAAAAATTCCACAGTAGTATATATAATGAAGTTAACAGGAAAACTATCACAGCTAAGTAAGCTTTACAGGTTTACGAGTTACAGATCACGCCAAACTTTAAGTCTCCTCTAAACACGACAATGTATGGGCCGTTCTTTTAAATGTATGGACTAGAAGTACGGCGTGATCTGTATTAGTAGACCAACTTATAAAGCATACCGAGCAACTACAGAGCCCTACATTGCGCGTGGCCCAACGCGTACTTGGTCGCTTTTTTCTACGTTGGTTTAGTAAGCGCTACTCCATAATATTTGCGACAATGGTTTAGTAAGCGTTACGCCATAGTTTTTACTAAGATGGTTTGATAAGCGCTCATCCGTAGTTTTTGCTATAATGGTTTAGTAAACGCTACTCCATTGTTTTTGCTACGATGGTTCAGTAAGCGCTACGCTATAGTTTTTCTATGATGGTTTAGTAAGCGCTACGCCATAGTTTATACTACGATGGTTTAGTAAGCGCTACTCCATAGTTTTGCTACGATGGTTTAGTAAGCGCTACGGCTTACTACGATAGCTTAGTAAGCGCTACTCCATAGTTTTGCTACGATGGTTTAGTAAGCGCTACGTCATAGTTTTTACTACGACCATTTAGTAAGCACTACTCCGTAGTTATTCCTATAATGGTTTAGTAAGCGCTACTCCATAGTTTTGCTATAATGGTTACGTAAGCGCTACTCTATAGTTTTTGCTACGATGATTTAGTAAGCGCTATTCCATAGATTTTCCGCTTTGTAGACCCGCTACGCCGTAGTATGGAACTATATATGCTTCAACAGATAGCAACGGGGTCACTTAAAAATATTACATTTATAATGTTATATGACGGAGCAGGAAGCCAAAACGGTCGCAAAAGCAGTAATTTCTACAAAATAAAATAGAAAATTTTCTCGCGAAGAAAATAATTTCACAAAAGCTTCCTATTTCTGTTAAGAATGTTAGTATTCTTCATGCTTTCATGGAGAACCTTTGTAAAACAGTCGTGCGAAGATATGCAAATAAAGTTAATTAGATTCCAGTGCCGCCGCGGGAAAATGTTATTATAGCTTATCAAAGAAATTATTAATTTCATTTCATTTAACCATACCTAGTGTATACTTTTGAATTATAAAAAGTTCTTATAAAACTGGCCAGAATATCAACCTCAGATACATAAAGTCTAGGAGCGTTATCAGCATCATGCGTGGTTTGGCTCAGAAACTGTATTTACCCATCAAACACTTGTCTTACAAACATGTTAATTAGCGATTACATCAGAAAATGTTGTTGTCTAAATAGGTAGAAAGGAAAATTCGTAAACTTTATCAAGATAACCGAACAGAAGGTTTTTTCATTTCACTTTCAGTGGCGCTGATTTCAAAGCTTAAACTATCTGAAATCTTTGACAGACCTGCTCGCAATAAACAAAATATATTAACCAATTGCAAAGGTCCTTCGGCAAATAGTAAGTTAAAAAGGTTTTTTGATTTAGATTTTTCACATAAAATAAATTCCAAACAATATTTCTTTTTAATTCTCTGGCTTGTTTAAGGTTTTATTATTTTATGGGAATATTAAGTAATATTCTAGTTTTTTTTTTTGTTATTTAATCAGTGTGAAATTCTTAAGAAAATAAAGTCGACAAAATAATTATTTTCAACATTAATTAAGTATAACACTGGGCTGGCTTACAGTAACAAAAAACATTTTCCTTAAAAATTACATGATAATAAAATTTCAACTAAATTAGCTTGTAATTTTTATTGATTCGCATGCACAGTTTCATAGTAGAATTCAGATATTTATAGAAAAATAACGAACATGTTTTTGATTTACGTATTTTATTTTTCTACAAATATTTGACCTACTATAAAAAACTGCGTACGAATCAATTATAATTATTATTTATTGTACTAATATAAAGGTTGAGTTTCATTCGCTAAGATGCCGAAAACTGATAATAACTTATATCCGTGTATATAGCAAGATCCAAAATATACAATGCATTTCCTGATGAGATTAAGACTTGTGAAGAAAACACAACATTCCTAACTAGATTAAAAACATGGCTACTACAAAAAGCATTTTAAAATGCCAAGGAATATTACATTTCAAAAAATGATACTGTTAAATAGATACAAATTGTTCAAACATTCTCTTTTTTGATGAATTTAATGTATTTTAACTGTGTAAAATTATGAGTTTGAGTTCTTTACGAAAGACTTTTACTATTTTAAGGCAACTCTGAAATCGCGGAAAAGAGTCTGCTATTCCATAAGATTTGATTTTTTTTTTCAATATCGCGATGGTTGACTCCATAGTAAAAGTTGTTCGTATAGACAAGTGCTAGGGGTGGGTCGTTGGTTTTTACCGCAACGAAACGAGACTGTTTGCAGTTGCAACTAGTTTAAGTAAACTAAACTTTGCTTTACCTCCAT
The DNA here is from genome assembly GCA_910592155.1 of Ypsolopha scabrella. Lineage (NCBI taxonomy): Eukaryota > Metazoa > Arthropoda > Insecta > Lepidoptera > Ypsolophidae > Ypsolopha > Ypsolopha scabrella. The sequence goes on along the minus strand of OU342968.1, from coordinate 5,226,177 downwards.
TGTAATGGAGATATAAGGAGATTAACTGACTTCTGCTCTGAATAATTTTGACATATATTATCATCATAATAAAATTATTCAGAAGTAAAGTTTTATGTAGGGCCAAACCAAATGAAATGTATGTAATGGTGTGTAATCAGGGATTCATGTGTGTGAAATCTGATAGGGAGGGAGTGGAAACACTGCTGTCTGCTGTACCCTGAAGACGTGTCGTCAAAAAAACTAGTTATATTTTGCAACTACATTATCCAACTATGAAAAACTATTGCATCGTTGCGCTCAGAGAAACGGTTGCCAAAAGGAGTTAGTTGCAACAACACCCACTTCTAACAAGTACGATAATAATATTAAATTGTCAGCATTCCAGCGAAACAAAATAAGGTGAAATTTATCTAAGCGTTGGTAAGTGATCATTATCATGCATCGATAACACTTTTTGCAAACGCAAAATAAAATGTTTGACGTCCCACCCTACCCCAACTGTAAATAAATACTGTAAAAAGTTTGTGAATGTAGAACTAACAATAGCATTTAAGAAATTATGTTACTAACACGATGGATGAAATATCTGAAATAAACGTTTATTATTATAGTAATTGACTCGGCGCTGGACTTCCGTTTGTAGGGAGTAGGGAACATGAAAAGAATAATTTACGAATTTCACAAAAAGGGTCATCTAACTTTGAAACTGAGCACTTTCTGAGTCTTCAGTATGAATTTCGCTGTGTAAATAAATGACCCCCTGTATAATTACTGAAAGAAAAAACATTTTCTTTTATATATGGTAAGTAAAAAAACTGATATAATACTATCTCGTACAACTTTAAGTAAGGGTGCATTCTCACTGACGCGTGGTTGCGGGTCCGAGCGTTTACCTTCTCTGGAGCCATTTTCTTTTTGAAACTTCATTCGTGTACGACGTACAACGCGTGGTGCTCGCGCTGTCTCTGATATAGACCATTGTCTAGCGCTCACTCGACATTACTCTAAACGCCTACAGGGCTCGCCAGACAGAAAGAGGGGCTTTTGGGGCGAGATGATACTTAGTATGTTGTTGGCGGGCGATTTACTAACTATGGAAGTATATGAGTGACGTCACATACACACAAAATACACGAGAAACGCACCACTAAGCTTAGTGTTTTCTGAAGTCACGATTTCTTTCTCGCAAGAACTTACACAATTCAAAGGCTGTGCCAGAACGCCCACGAAGCTCACCTCCGTATTAGAAAGAGGCACCGCGCCGCCCCCATCGCCACCTCTTTACCCACTATTAACCTCATTAAAGTTTGATTCTAAAAAAAAACAGACTGGTGACGGACAGCTGCGTCACTTGTCCGAGGTTTTCAGCACCACGCTCATCAACCCACCTGCCCAGCGTGTGTGAGTGCAGGCGTTTCTTCCAGGAGGCGAAATCTTGGAAAGTCTTATATCCAGCAGTGGACAAACCAGAATGGATGGGTTTTTGTTGAAATAATCTTAAATCTTGCCATGAAAACTTTTTATAGCAGTGGCGTGCATAGAAATTTTCGCCGGAAATGCAATTAGAAGGTATGAGTAAGACAATGAAAAAATATGAAAAAATTTGAATGTCACATTGAAAAATCATAACAAATATTATATGAATAATATTAATACAAATATGACGCCAGAATAGGCAGTGCCTACCCTGGAGTACATGATTTCGTACAAAAATATATTTTTTGAAATAGTTTTTTTTTAATTCATTTTATTTTTATCGTCAAACATAACCTTCTCAATGCTTTTCCAACAAAAAGTTCTATGCATGCCACTGTTTTATAGAGCAATCTTTGCCTTTCTTCAATATTGGAATGACCATATCCTTAGTCCATGGGAATGACTTTAGAAGATACTGTTCCAATATGTAACAGTGTGCAGTATATTCTTATGATTATGAGACGTTATTTTTTTTTCACGTGTAGAATTGCTAGATTTTTTAACGAGGAAGAATCAATTAGGCAATTTCATTGGTTTTGCGGAGACTATCCTCTAAAAGCTACTTCTATAAAGGACATTAAAATAATTTATAGCACACCGTGCGTAAAATGACCACTTTACGCACGCTGCGCTTGGCATTTTCCGCACTTTTGCTATAAAATATTATACGATACTCGTGCGAGAAACTTTTTCTCGACTTGTGTGATTGCAGCACTCACCTTCGGCTCGTGCCGCAAACTCACACTCGTCAGAAAACGTTTCATCGCTCTCGTATCGTAATGTACTATTACACAGTTGCACAAGTCGAGCGCCCGCCGCGTGCACCTCCGTGAGCTGACGCTGCAGTCTCGAGGCCTCTACCGCTGCGAGGTGTCTGAGGAGGCGCCATCCTTTCACTCGGCTGAGGCGGAGGCGGTCTTGGAGGTTTATTGTAAGTGTACCAAAATTCCACAAGTCACTCGAACAAAGCGGAGGCATTTTTGGAGGTTTAGTGAATGTCCCAAAGTTCTACAAGTCACTCGAACGAAGCAGAGGCGTTCTCAGAGGTGTATTGTAAGTATTCCAAAGTTTCACAAGTCACTCGAATAAGGCGAAGGCGTTCTTGGAGGTGTATTGTAATTGTTCCAAAGTTCCACAAGTCACTCCAACGAAGACGAGGTGTTCTTGGAGGTGTATTTTACGTGTTCCAAAGTTCCCCAAGTCACTCAAACGAAGTGGAAGCGTTCTTAGAGGTGTACTGTAATAAGTGTTCCAAAGTTCCACAAGTCACTCAAACAAAGCGGAGACGCTCTTGGAGGTGTATTGTAATTATTTAAAAGTTCCACAAGTCACTCAGACGAAGCCGAGGCGTTCTTGGAGGTGTATTGTAGGTGTTCCAAAGTTCCACAAGTCACTCGAACGAAGTGGAGGCGTTCTTAGAGGTGTACTGTAATAAGTGTTCTAAAGTTCCACAAGTCACTCGAACGAAGCAAAGGCGTTCTTGGAGGTGTATGTAAGTGTTCAAAAGTGCTACAAGTCACTCAAAGAAAACGGAGGCGTTCTTGAAGTTGTTTTGTAAGTGTGGGCATTGATTTCATAGTTCAACAAATCATTAGGCGGAAATTTTGCAACGTTATTTGTTACATCTTAAAAAGGATATATACAAATTTCAAATTTGGTCAGATTGCCTACATTCACTATAGCAAAACAAATTAGGGTTACGTATCCAAAATCAACCTTATGTTTCATTCTGTTACAAATTATAGCAGAAAGAATACTGGATTCCAAGAAATACGTATTACTTACAGAAAATAACAAAAACTATTTCCACGTTAATAATTCGAGCAAAAATGCATCTAATTTCTCACGGAATTAGATATAGAACTCCGTATCTGTAAACGTAGAGGTAAATGTGTTTCTGTTGAGCAACAAACCTCATTAGTAAAAGCTAATTACGGGCAAGTCACGTTTTGCGTCGCCAATTGAAACCTGAATAACGAGTTTTGTTCCCGTGCTCCTGGCTCAGGGAGTTTCCAATTTTTATTTAGAGAACCAATCGAGAAACTGACAGAAAAAGATATCATTTAAAAATGTACAAGAGTAGTTAAATCCTGAGAAATTTAAAAAAAGGCTTTGACGCTATGTCAGCGTAGATGTAAATGTAGTGCATTTGAAAATTCCCTTTAAAATACACACTATACGAATTTCCATTCCATCCATACATCCACCAGCTTGTTTCGTCCACTGCTGGACATAGGCCTTTCCAGGATTCCGCCACTCATGGCGGTCCTCTTGGAAGAAATGTCCATACTCACACACGCTGGGCAGGCGGGTTGGTAAGCGCGGTGCCAAAACCCTTGCACGGAAACCTTATAGGATCGCTTTATTGTCCGTCTGTCTGTCAAGACCCTTTATCTCGGGAACGCGTGGAGGTAGCGAGTTGAAATTAAAACCATAATATACTCAAGTCTACAGTCCCTTGTAGCTTTGAAAAAATAGGACTTCTAAGTTAACGTAAAAAAGATACGGCCGTTTATGCCGCAAAACACGGAATCAAAATTTATAGGGTACTTCCTGTTGACCTAGAACTGTGAAATTTGGCACGTAATATCGTCTTCTATTACAAGTATAGGGAAAAATCTGAATACTATACATTTGTAATTAAATCATTAAAAAAATATTACCTAAATTTCATAAAATATTTAAAATATATACCTACAAATTTGTACGGAACCTTCGGTGGGTGAGTCCGACTCGCACTTTTCCGGTTTTATTTTACCTTGGTGACTATTTCATGACAAATTTATGGCATTGTCAAATGAAGCTTTCAGGAGTATTCAGGGGATTATGGCGTGAAGGACACAAGCAGATGCCCCTGACAAAATAAATAAATAAAAATAATTTATAACGGTCAAAGATTTATAGGTGGTAGAGCTGATGCCGGGCTCGACTGTAGAGGTACCACCATCTTACTCGCAAACCGCCCCTGAAGTTATTCGGGGGAGATTAAGAGGACAGCTCGCAGACAGGCACAAATCCAGGTAGCCCACCAAGCCTGGGACCGTGTGATGGCGGTATATCCATCCCGAATTGCCAGACCTTAAATAAACAAACTAGTGACGGGCAGCAGCGTCACTATTGCGAGAGGTTCTGGCACCGCGCTCACCAACCCGCCTGCCCAGCGTGTGTGAGTATGGGCATCTCTTCCCAATTATGATGTACACAAAAAATAAACGGCCCCCAGTCCCCGGCAGCCCCATTATTCCCGATTACGGTGGCGGTCGTGGTAACGGTGGAGCAGGGGGTGCTAAGAATCTCCGGTTGAATGGCCACCAACACCGACGACTTTTTTTGGTAACGTATAATACACGGACGTTACGGGAAGAAAGACACCTCGCTGAGCTCGAGTCAGAGTTAGGTAGAATCAACTGACATATTCTGGGGCTATCGGAAGTCCGACGAGCAGGTGAGGATACCATAACCCTAGAGTCAGGACACCTGCTTTACTATCGAAAGGGCGATCAATTGTCTTTCGGTGGAGTTGGCATGCTGGTCAACTAAGACCTCACTAGCAACGTGTTAGAAATCGGTAGTGTCTCTACTCGGGTGGTATATCTTATTTTTAGACTTAACAAGAGATATTATCTTAAAGTCATTCAAGTGTATGCCCCCACGTCGAGCAACTCTGATGATGTAGTTGAGGCCGTCTATGATGACATATCAAAGGCCAGACATAACACCACCAAGACACATTTTACCGTTGTTATGGGGGACTTCAACACCAAAGTGGGAGTACAAGAGTGTGGTGAATCGGTAATCGGACCACACTGTTATGGCTGCAGAAACACTCGGGGCCAGATGCTGGTTAGCTTCCTTGAAAGCCAGGGGCTCTATTTGATGAATCAATTCTTCAAAAAGAAGCCTCAAAGGAAGTGGACCTGGCGAAGCCCTGATGGTAAGACTAAGAATGAGATAGACTTCATCATGACGGATCAAAAGCACATAATCCAAGATGTATCCATGATCAACAGGTTTTGTACCGGTAGCGATTACCGACTTGTCCGAGGCATCTTGAATATCGACTTACAGCTTGAGAGAAACCGTCTGATGAAGCCTACGCTCCACCCTTCTCTGCGCCAAACCACTGTGGGATCCGAAAAGTTCCAAATGGAACTTCAGAACCGATTTGCCATATTGGAAACCACTGAGGACGTTGACCAGCTTGCTAGCAATTTCACGAATATCGTGCGCGAGGTAGGCAGGGCTTATTTTAAGCCGGAGCGAAGGACTAAGGAGTCCAAAATTTCGAGTGGAACTCTGGACCTGATGAGGCAGAGACGGGAAATGTCTTCAGATTCTGCAGATTACTCCCTTCTTAACAAGCGCGTTAAAAGGCAAATTCGTTTTGACCTGCGCCAACATAAAACTCGCGTCATTGAAGACGCGATCCAGCGAAACAAAGGCTCAAAAGTTTTTGCCCAGCAGTTAAGAAGGACCAATCTGACGAAGCTGAAGACATCTGACAATAGAACCGTTACCTCTAGGCCAGAGATCCTCGCCGAAATCGAGAAATTTTATGGGCTCATATATTCTTCACACGCTCCCAAGCCAACTGCTCGCGATGAAGACGACAAACGTGCACCTCTGGTCCGCCACTACACCGATGAACTCCCGGATGTCGAAATGGGTGAGATTAGGATAGCTCTTGAACAGCTGAAAAACAATAAAGTGCCGGGCGAGGACGGCATCACAACTGTACTCCTGAAAGCTGGAGGTTACACTAAACTCGGACAGCTACAGGACCTCTTTAATGGCGGTATTCGTTCAAGTACTACGCCAAAGGAGTGGAGCAGGAGCCTGGTAATTTTGTTCTTCAAAAAAGGGGACAAAATCCTACTAAAGAATTATAGACTAATCGCACTCCTGAGCCACACCTACAAGCTGTTCTCAAGAGTTATCACGAATCGTCTCGCTCAACGATTCGACGACTTCCAACCTCCAGAGCAGGCTGGGTTTCGAAAAGGCTACAGCACCGTGGACCACATTTACATGCTAAGGCAGGTTATACAGAAAACCCAAGAGTATAATCAGCCTTTATGTCTAGCGTTTGTGGACTACGAGAAAGTCTTCGACTCCATCGAAACTTGGTCTGTTCTGCAGTCCTTGCAGCGATGCCAAGTTGACTGGCGTTACGTGGAGATGTTGAAATGTCTGTATGACTCCGCTACGATGTTCGTCCAAGTACAGGGTGTACAAACAAGACCGATACATCTTCAGCGCGGCGTGAGACAGGGAGATGTTATTTCTCCAAAACTGTTTACCGCCGCGCTGGAGGACGTCTTTAAAACACTAGACTGGAATGGACGAGGCATAAACGTAAACGGAGAGTACATTTCACATCTTCGCTTTGCCGATGACATCGCGATAATGGCGGAACCGCTGCAGGAACTGGAGGTAATGGTGCGCGACCTTAGCGATTCTTCGAGACGAGTGGGCCTGCGGGTGAATTTGGAGAAGACTAAGGTCATGTCCAACTGTCACGTCATCCAAGGGCCACTAACCGTCGACAATGTCAGCATCGAAGTTGTTCAGAAATATGTTTATCTGGGTCAAGTCATACAGCTGGATAAAAACAACTTCGACGCCGAGGCTGACAGAAGAATATGCTTGGGTTGGGCAGCATTCGGAAAGTTGCGTCACATATTTACGTCGTCAATACCGCAGTGCTTAAAGGCTAAGATGTTCAACCAGTGCGTCCTTCCTGTGATGACGTATGGCGCTGAGACGTGGTCTCTTACAAAGGGCCTGATCCACCGATTTAAGGTCGCTCAGCGAGCTATGGAGGAAATCCGTCGGAAATCGAAAGTAACCGACATAGCCTGCAGAATCAGTAAGTTGAAGTGGCAGTGGGCAGGCCATATTTGTCGCCGAGATGATGGCCGTTGAGACCGAATGGCTCTAGAATGGAGACCACGTACAGCAAAGCGTAGTGTAGGCCTACCTCGTGCCCGCTGGACCGACGACCTGAAGGACGTTGCGGGGGGTGGCTGGATGAGGAGGACGGAGGACCGACATGAGTGGCGAAATTTGGGAAAGGCCTATGTCCAGCAGTGGAGGAACACGGACTGATGGATGGATGGATGGAACGGTCAAAGAATTATACAATAAACGCTGACTTCTTGGCAGTTGATAGATAACTTTTACTATGAAGCAAACTCCGAAATACTTAAAAAAGTTATCGGCTAAACTATGAAACGGATAACGTTGACATAGAATATAATTGTTAACTGGATTTGTCGAATTTATTTATCATTTTTATTTACGAAATCGTTTTCGAGCGAGCATCGTTCGTGAGTTGAGGCAAACATAGCATACTTTTGACAGACTTTACATAGGTAATCCATAATGTATAAATGCCTCATCTGGGTATTCTTTGAGGGTATGGAATTTGCAAATGGGTGGAATTCTAAAAACTTGTACCGAACAAAGAAAAGACGAAGTGAAAATGTTACAAAAGGAAATTTTAAAGTCAAGTAAATATTTTGAAAACAGAATTGTTATTTTCTACATGCCAAATGTTTCACCGATACAATCTCAACAATTTTCATAACCGTGCCCGTTGGTCATTAAAAAAAACCGGGCAACTGCGAGCAGGACTCTCGTCCCGAGGGTACCATATATTTGTACTCATCTTTATGTTTGTACTCTACTCAATGACAATCACACCCTACATGCCAGGCAAAGAAAAGAAAAAATACTGGGCCCCATTTAAAAATAATCATGGGCGTCGGAAGGTTGGGGGAGCTCCCCCCCTGGAAACGGAAAACGGAATGGGACAGTAAAAAGTAGTACTAAAGTGCACATAGGAGAGGCAAGACCGATCAGCAGATTTTGTTAGCACAAAAATATCTACCTACGTTTTTTTTCTTTTTCAACTATAAATCCCGTTGATATTTGTAAGCGGTCGCCCCACCCTGAACTTTCGTCTTCCGACGCCCATGGACACAGCAGAGTAAAATGAACCCATGGTCGTAATATCATTGGTAAGTGCACTAGCCCTAGAATACCAAACGTCATTTTGACGTACGCCCTGGCGCATATTTGAAATATCTTTTGCACACTTGCTACATTGCCATAAACATATTTTTTTTTTCCATTTTTCAGACTTCCCCCGTGAGGCCCCCCGTGTCACGGGCCACGAACGTCGGTATCGGATGAATGAGCCGCTCGATGTGAACTGCACCTCGACGGAGGCCTATCCAGCGCCGGACCTACAGTGGCATGTCGATGGACAGAAGGTGACTTGGAGCAATAGAGACAGTTGATTGAAATAGGCGTTACCTTGCGGAGGTCCGTCACTAACTTATGGATATATTAAGGGTGTATAATACCTCACTTCGCTTATACCAACAAACACTGCAACAATCACTACGAAATAATATATGGTAAAGTTGAGGACTAATGCTATGTCAACGCTGTGGTGAAAACTTGATACCATTAAATTTTCTCTATAGAAAAAATTACAAACTGAAATCCAAAGCATACAATACATCAATAGCATTCAATGAATACTTGAAATTAGATCTGAAACTTTGCTTAATATAACTGATATTAGTATAAAGCAGCTGCAGACTGTAACATAAAAATGAAAAAACCATCAGTGTAGCGGCGATTTCAAAATAACTGATGTTTTGCGTGTGCAGCATCTGATTAGAGTAGGATAGACAGTTAAAAAGCAGAAGCGTTAGAGCAGGACTGCGAATTGAGGTATTATGGACCCTTAATATAATTTGCAATTCAGCCAAACAACTCTTATCATGCTATTCAAAATGCAGACTCGTGCACCGCCCGCCCTCCCGCATAAAACATGCACAAGCAAGCAATACGAGTACAAATGCAAAGCAATCTTAAATAACAAGCAAGAAAACTTATCGGATAAGAGTGTTTAGCGGAATATTGCAAATTATATTATTATATCCATAAGATAATGAAGACAGTTCTCTTTTAGACGATGTGCAATTAGAAACCATATTTATGGTTACTACAGCAGGAACCAACTTCCAATTCTCCCTAAATTAATGCATACTTTACGAGAAGCCGAATTATTTCATGGCAGCACGACTTCCTTATGGAGAGTATTAAGAAAAATTGGCTTTAATTACAAAAAAGAGATAAAAGAAATATTTTGATGGAACGAGGAGACATAGCACTAGCTAGATGCAATTTCCTACGCGCAGCTAAGTCTATCAATGATTGGGGTAATTTCATATTTTTAGATGAGACCTGGCTAACCGCGAACCACACTGTTGGTGAAATATGGACAGATGACACTCCACACTCTTCAACAAAAGTACCCAGTGGTAAAGAGTTGAAGGGTTGATTATTTTTCACGCAGGTTCATCGAAGGGATTTGTTCCAAACTGCCTTCTTGCTTTCAAATCGAAGAAAACTTATCGCGTTTTATGACATCCATGAGAAGATTTAGAGTGACAATATCCTTTTTCAGTGTTGGCGATTTAGTCCTCGTTATTATTAATTATTATTATTTAATCATCATGTCCTCTAACCCGACTCAATTCTAACGCAATAACACATCACGGCTGCTGGATGGTGCCACTGTCTCAGAAAATTTATAAATAGATTAGTTCAGTCAATTGTAAATAAACCTCTTTCTTTCTGTAAATATGTTAGTAACATTAAGTAGGTTAGTATTGTAAATAAACCTCTTTCTTTTTGTAAATATGTAAGTGACATTGTATGTATAATTATTTTTCAACTGACGCCGGGCCCAGTAGGGCCCGAAATATATCTTGAATTTATTTTTTCTGTGTTTTTTATATATATCTATATACATCTATTACAAATAAAAACAATAAAAAGCTTGAAAGAGCCAAATATTTATTTAATAAAAATATTCTTTTTAGATGACGTTGTCGCACACCACATAATTATGTAATTTTTAAGACATACGATTAAGCTGTGTTCTTTCCGAGTCACTGTTAGCGTGATAAGATCTTTGAACTCCGTATCTCAATAGTTTCTAATATTAGTAATGTTTTGATTTGATTCTAATCTGTTTGTAATAATAATCGAAAATCGATAGAATATAGTGTCGATTCAAAGTGTATCTTCACTAAAGCTCAGTTCTGAGAAGTGTCAGCCGGGACTTCTTATATGAAAGATATATAAAGATACTTCATTATAATAGTATACATAAATAAATAAGGCTTTAATAAAATAAAGTGTAAGGTTTTTAAAAAATAACCGGTACGTGTCGTTCAACATTCTCTCAGAGGGAAGCTGAACTAAGCCGAAGTTTACAATTTGTTTTTATTGATACATATGTGTTCTTCGAGAGTGGTATAGTATCTTTCATATAAGAAGTCCCGGCTGAGGACACTTCTCAGGACTGAGCTTTAGTGAAGAGACACTTTGAATCGGCACTATATTCTATCGATTTTCGATTATTAAGTAGGTGGGAGAGCTGATGCCGAGCTCGACTGTGGAGGTACCACCATCTCACTCGCAAATCCTCCCGAAGTTATTCGGGGGAGGGTAAGAGAACACTCAGGCAAAACCAGGCGGCTCACCATTGCCTGGGACCGATGGATGGCGGTATATCCATCCCTAATTGCCAGGCCTTAAAACAGACTAGTGACGGGCAGCGGCGTCACTGGTGCAAGGGTTTCGGCACCGCGCTCACCAACCCGCCTGCCCAGCGTGTGTGAGTATGGGCATTTCTTCCAGGAGGACCACCAAGAGTGGTGAAATCCTGGAAAGGCCTATGTCCAGCATTGGACGAAACAGGCTGATGGATGGATGGTCCTAAAGAACGTTTGTGCCCAAAAATTAAATAGGTACCTACTGAATAGGTTTTCTTTCCGTGTCCAAACGGTAAAACTCCTGTGGTATAAATTGAAAGAACCCATGCTATTCAACTACTTGTATTTGTCACTTTATGTATGGTGCATTAATTGCAGGTCACAGACAGCTGGTTAGTCCCGTATGAGACAGAGTCAGCATCTCAAGACCTGCTGGTGTCCAAACTTGGACTACGAATACCAGCCAAGCCTAGGATGAGGTTGCGGTGCATAGCCACTATAGGAACCCACAAGAGAGAGCGGACCGTGGTCATAGGTTGGTAGATCTTTGTACCTTTCATTGCTCTGTTCATATAACGCAAGGGCCTAAGAGATCTAGGGTTGGTTTATTGATTTTTGCCACCCACCAGGCTTGCAACAGTATTTTTTTAGTATTTATGTGAATGCCTACATCTTAGTACCTACTCGAATTATTCTGATTTGACTTTTTTCCAGAAGGATTAAAGGGCCCTTATCTCTCACATGGAGCACCTCATTTTGCGTCAGGTAGAACTGAACTCTGACATTTCATTATTGTTTATAATAGCGCGCTCTGAGCCGTCGTGGTAGAGCTGATGCCGGGCTCGACTGTGGAGGTACCACCACCTTGCTCGCTAACCCCCCGAAGTTATTCCCGAAGTTAGGACATCTTTCAAACAGGCACAACCAGGTGGCTCACCATTTCCTGGGACCGATTGATTGCGGCATATTCATCCATTCGAATTTCGAATGGTCCAGAATACCATAACAGCACATAATTGTCGTTTTTTTTTGTTGCAAGGACTTGACTTTTTTAAGGTCATATAAAAGTTTTTTTTTTCTCCTTGAAATACAAAAGATATACATGAAAATATTTAGGAACTGATTATATAGCTTTGATGACGTAAAAGTCATGTCATTTAGGCATTACCCAATAGGCCATTGCCCACAAGAAAAAAAAAGTAATGTCAAAACCGAAGTCTGTTTTTTTTATTTTCAGTAATCCCATGGAAGAAGTTTCTATGAGTAATCCCATCTTCAGGTTTTATCCCCTATTTTTTTTTGTTCATTCTTTCTTTACGGCAAGGAACTCTCCCTATTGAGCCTAAACGGTATGACTATTACGTCACATTCCCATTTCTCCAAACTGATTTTCAAAAAATAATTTCGTTACAAAAAATTCTACCTGAAAGTTAAAGAACAGTACGAGTATGTATCTTCATGATTTAGCCTATATTTTCAGAAAAAATATACAAAAGGGCCTGTTACAATTTATGGTTGGTTCGAATTGCCGGGCCTTATATAAAACAGACTGGTGACGGGTGGCGGCGTCACTGGTGCGAGGGTTTCGGCACCGCGCTCACCAACCCGCCTGCTCAGCGTGTGTGAGTATTAGCATTTCTTTCAAGGGGACCGCCAAGAGTACTAAAATCTTGGAAAGGCCTATGCCCAGCAGTAGACGAAACAGGCTGTTGGATGGATAGATGGATGGAGCCGTGTTAAAACAAAAACTACTTTAAGAAACGACCAAGCTTCCAATTTTTTTTTTGACCGAGCAGTGTAAATTTAACCGTAAAAAAATCCACAGAAAACATCATTTGTTTCTGACATAAAATGTCACAATTTCGTGGTCTAAAATGAATTTGAAAAGAGACGATGTCGAGATGTCAACCCCCCTTAAAATCTGAAAAAATGTATATAGTAGCGACCTCTAGCGACATATTACGAAATCCACAAAGCAAAATTGTGTTGGAATAAATGTCTAATTTTTATTTAATATTCCAGTAATCTAAATAATATAATATTGAACAGAATAAAAGAGCTTGTGTGGTTCAATTGATGGATTTATAAGCAAGAGGCGTATCAGGAGCGTGGCAGTCTGCCTTCTCCTCTCTGGGAGGCAGGCGTGAGTATGTTTGTATGTTCATCAGTAATGTGCAAGGGGCCAAGCACGATAGTTTTTATCAAACTTAAACTATATTAATTTAGCCAAAAATAAGTTATGTTTTTACAATTATTGTGCATACAATAACTTAATTTAATATTTATATCAAAGTACGAAAATAATAATTGCTTGTTACGTATACTGCTGAGCACCCAGAATGTTATTGTTATAATAAACTACGAAACCCTAAATTCATACGTGTAAGTACTCACTTGGCCATTATTAAAGGTTTTTCCTTTTTCAGATACAAACATTTCGCAACGAAGCAGAATCAGCAAAATTCTAGTAATCGCAGTGGTGACGACGCAAGCTGTGTATAACTTTTGTACATCAAGTAAAATATCGTGATAAATATATTGTAAGATTAACCTACAAATAAATATTTAATTACCCTTCTTTGTTATTTCGCCTAATGCTAGGGCTACACACCTGCGTCAGAGCGCGCTAAAATCTACAATCCGTCTCAACGAATGTGATTCTCCCGCAGATAACTTCACTGACAGTCGTATTCTTAATTGAGACCACAGATATACCTACTCGTAAAAGTAATATGTACATCGAAATAATACTACCTATTAATATGGAGTTGATGCTCGTGATTGTTGGCACTTGGTGGAACTTTTGAAACATTTTTTGTTTGATAAACACTTACTTGTCCACTTATTTATATTATTTCCCCTTACTGGTTTCGCTGTTAAAGCATTATCAAAGGTTTGTTTGGTTGTTTACGTACAATATATTCAAGCCAAGGCCAAGCGATTCATATATTGTACGTAAACAACCAAACAAACCTTTGATAATGCTTTAACAGCGAAACCAGTAAGGGGTAATAATATAAATAAGTGGACAAGTACAAGTGTTTATCAAACAAAAAACCTATTAATATGTTTATCACACTAATATTATAAACGCGAAAGTTTGTGTGTGTATGTTTGTTACTCTTTCACGCTGAAACGGCTGGACGGATTTGGATTAAATTTAGAATGGATATAGCGTATACCCTAACTTAACACGTAGGCTACTTTTTATCCCGAAAAGAAGCATGTCGTTAAACCGAATAACACGCGGGCGGAGCCGCGGGCAAAAGGCAGTAGTATTAAATATCTATGATTGAGACGCATTGTAGGTTTTAGCGCGATAAAACGCAGGTCTAGCATAAGTATAAAATGGTACCTATCATACCCAAAAATATTTCTTGTATCAATAAAGACAAAATAAAATTATGAACAACAAAAAAAAGTCTCATTATTATATAAATTTTATTACAATAATAGCTTAATTAACAAATATTATGGTATTAATAAGACGGATATACATTGTACAGAACTCTAGTGAAAAGTACATCATAATTACATATTTTAAGCTTTAATTTTTTTAAATTTAATTCAAATAATACACAAAATAAACAGATGAATTACAAAATGTACATAGCTTGCTTATTTAATGTATTTTTTTATTTTATTTTGTATGAAAATAAACGCACAGTTAGGTAAAAAAAGGAAATGTTTGCTAACAAATAATTCATAAAAATGCAGTTTTATCGCCAAACCTATCACAATTAAAATCACAATCTTCACAAGAGGAATATTGTCAAGTTGTATTAAAACTTAACTGAATTTTTAGTGTTCGTAACATTTTTTAAAGGATAGAAACCTGTCTTTTATACAATAAATAACATTGAAAAATTTAATCCACTAAAGCTAGACCGCACAAGGCAGAACGGAGATGCCTTCTTTAAGCGACGCGGAAAAATATTGTTTTATGGATTTGATTTGACACTACCGGTAGAGTAGTGTACCTGACGCTGCAGCTACGTGCCTATACTATTATGGTTCATACAAAGTCATATAAACTATATTATGTCGCGCCGCGCCGCTTCGCTCCAGTGCATCTCAACTCCGCCTAGTGTGGTTTGACCCTAAGTAGTTATTTAGAGGAAATCACTAATCAAAATGTTGGTGATATTAACTTTCTTGATGAGACTGTTTAAACTAATGTGACTAAATATTAAGCAGTGTATAAACAGGTACACTTGTTATATTCAGCTTTTACATAATCTACTAGAAAAATTCATAATATCTAAACATTTTGTGAAGGCAAATCGGTGTACCTAACATTATAAGATAAGGGAATCAGAAGCTATCAACTCAGTTAAATATTCAAACTCTTACAAAAATAAACATACACTCTGACAATATTCTAAACATAGCAGAGAACTAATACCAAATACAACTTTTTAATTCTCAAATCTTGTTGCCTAATCAACAACAAAGCTATATTCTTAACCCTCCTGTCCAAAATCTTCCATGAACTTCCTAAGTTTAATCATGTCATCATCATTTACAGTTGGTTTTGAAGTGGCTAAAGATCTCAATATATCTGACATAGTCACTGGTGGCTCACCAAGCTTGTCACTAGGAACATCCATCCAGGACATCTCAATAGCTCCCGGGTCACCAGGGGAACACGGAGTCAGCAGATCATTTACAATGACATCGGGATTGGTAGGACTTGGCCCTGTTATCTTTTTGAAGTGTGTAGCTGACTGTACTTTACGCACTGGCTGCATCAATGCATCTCTGACAACAATACTGATATCAGCACCAGAGTATCCATCTGTTTTGGCTGCTAACATCTTCAGATCATCCTCTGTCAACTGGTGCCTGGTGTTGCCCATATGCAGTTTAAACATGTCTAACCTAGCATGCTCCTCAGGCAGAGCTATGTAAATTCGTTTCTCAAATCGCCTCCTAATAGCCGCATCTAAAACCCAAGGAATATTTGTGGCTCCCAGCACCAGCACTCCGTCCATGTCATTACCAACACCCTGCATCTGCACCAAAAACTCTGTCTTGATCCTACGAGCAGACTCAGATTCATTGTCAGATCGGGAAGAGCACAAAGAATCTATTTCATCAATAAATATGATACTTGGTTTGTGTTGACGAGCCAGCTCAAACAAATTCTTAACTAGTTTCTCAGATTCACCAAGCCATTTGGATACAAGATCAGATGAGGAAACAGAGAAGAAAGTTGAATTATTTGCTTCAGTAGCCACAGCCTTAGCAAGGAAAGATTTACCAGTACCAGGGGGGCCAAAAAGCAAGATTCCCTTCCAGGGTATTCTTTTGCCTGTGAAGAGATGTGGGAACTTTATGGGTAGAATCACAGCCTCTTTTAAGGCTTCTTTAGCAGCTTCCAGACCAGCCACATCACTCCATTTAACATGAGGTTTTTCAACAATGATGGCACCTTCTAACTTTCCTTGAAGCTTTTTCTTCTCTGGATCGTCAGAATCGCTGTCACTATCACTTTTTTTGTCTTCACTCTTAGAGTTTGACTCACCATCTTTAACTGGCTTCTTCTTTTTGTCTTTTTTAAGATATTCCTTGAGTTTTTCAGCCCTGTCTAAGTACTGGAGGCATTTTGCTCGTATACTTTCCTTGGCCCTTTCACCTTGAGCTTCATACTTGACTGCATGTAAGAAGTACTCAACCCCATGCTCATACAGCCGCAATGCTTCTGCATAGTTTTTGTTCTTATCTTCTTCAGTAGCCTTTGTCACTAGATCAATTGCTTTTTGAAGGGTGTTTGATGAAGCCATCTCTTTGAAGTTTCAACCTGAAAATTTAGACACATTCCAATGGTTATATATCTGTTCTGACAAGCATAATAGCATTTGTTCACGTCCATATCTAAATATATGGGCCGCTTCTCCAGTCCATCAAATGACACATGCAAAACAAGACCATGGGCAAATGCTGTAAGGGATTCAAAAAATCTAAGATATGTGATTTCTTTCAAATTCATTGCAAAATAGGTTTAGGTTTTAACAACTTTGGTGGTTTTATTAGTTTGTGGTTGAGGTGTAGTGTAGGGAAGGGGGTATATGGCAAAAAATACTTTATTTTTTCTGTCGTGCCTCCTCATCGGCACTCTATCCGAGCTTACTAATAATTCATCAAACGAACTTGAGGCCTTAATTTCTAACTTTGAATCTTTCGCGATACCTTTTAATTTGACATTTGTTACATACTTTAAATGTCAAAATCAAAGGTCTTGCGATTGATTTAAAGTTACACGATAAAGCCCTTGGTCCTTCCGTAAATAACTTCGTAAAAAGGGCCAGGAAAACGCGAGTGACTCACTTACCTTGACATAATTTGGAAGTTTGGAAAATCAATAAAAGTATGGTAGATAAAAACTGCAACGCGAATAATAATGTAAATTATAATTACATATATTATCACGTCATTCCACGCTACATAGAAGCAAAATAAAATGTAATAATGGACGCCCATGAACAAGATTTCTTCAGCAGCTTATTTTGCAGCCAATGAATGTTCACACGGTAGGTGAATGTTATTAAACAGATACTTACCATACATTTAATTGATCTTATTGCAAACAAGCTGAAAGACTCCTGAAATATGTATTTATTTTGAAAATAGATTCGACTGGAGAACAGGAAAATCTGCAAAAAAAATACAATGACATAATGTAAAATGTTGCTACCATAAAAAATAAACGTATGTAATTTGTTTTTCATAACTTGTTTATGGTCTTCAGATTCTTAGGCCGCGTTCAGTTTGATCGCCCGCTCATTACTGACAGCAGGATAGCATATTATACAAAATCAACGCGTGCAAAAGAGATGTCACGATCACCGGGTGTCGGTGGGTGATCAAACTGAACTCAGCTCTAAGCAAGGCAGCAAGAACAATTACCTTGTCCGACCAAAGACATAAAATGTCTTTGTGTCTTTGACTGACCCAATGCAGTGTCAAAAAACTTTTCTTGCTCATAAGAAAAAAAAATTGCGCTACATACATAAGTACCTATTGACACCTATTCTCGTGTAGCAAATATTAGATTTAGAGCTGCCATAACCTAAAACTTTTCATTGCAAAAAAAGTTAAATCAGCTTGTATTATTTTGGGTTTTTCAACTCTAAATTTAAGGTTTGCTGCACAATAGGTCACATATATGACTGACACCTCACTGGGCTGAGTTAAGTTTGATCACCCGCTCACGCCCGGCGATCATGACATCTCTTTTGCACGCTTTGAATTTGTATATGCTATCCTGCTGTCAGTGATGAGCAGGCGATGAAACTGAACGCGGCCCTGAAATATAAAATGCGTGCCACCACTCAAGTCCGATAGACGCAGGTCTCGTTTTGAAACGAGTGAATTTCAATCGGAGTGATGCGCATTGCATTTCACCCTATACCGCGTTCATAAATTCGGGGTCTCGACACGGGTTCTAATGCCATCTTTGTAGCACGCTTTGAAAATAATTGTATAATTTCCTGCTGTCAGTGTCGGAACCTGACGAAAGTGTGGTCTACAGCGTTCAAAAATTTACCCGAATTAAACCGAGGGTAACCGAACTGTCACCTGACAGTTGCTCGGAAGTGTATGACCGTAATATGCTGTAACGACAGCGTCTATATTTACAACTTTGCGTAGTTGGTAAAGTGCATACAAAACTATTAATTTTTTTACGTACGCTTTCGATTTGTCCTTTCCAGTTCAGATTCTCGTCAATAAGTATTCCCAAGAATTACGTTTCACTTAAATAGTGTTATTTAAATATTTGATATTCAATATCAAGTTTTCCTGTTTTGTCTATGTTTAAATTGCATGATATTGGTTTGATGTGAATGTGAAAATTATTATTGTGAAAGTTGCATTAGGCTCGTGAGAGCTCATATAATCTAAGTATATTTTTTTGTGACTACATTTGGCAATTTCACTTTCCCACCCTTGAATTAGATTTGAGACTGGCGTTTGTCACCCAGACCCGTTCTAAAACGTTTTTTTTTTTTCATGGGAATCACTCGCCTTCGCAACCGCAATCGAATCACTTTCAAAACCAGATGTTCTTTCTCTTTCTCGCATTTAGTTCTGTCTCTTTCTATTGAACGAGTGAAATTTCGCACTACCATCGCACGTATTAAAAGGAATTGACTAAAGAGCCACCAGAGGTCCTTTGTTTATTTATAATTATTGAACCGTAAGTCATTATTTAGCTGTTGAAATATTTTCCTGAGCACGAACTAATTAAGTTCAATTTACAGTTCGGAAAGGGAAGTGGTCTTTTAATTTTATAAATTATTGAGCCGTAAGTCATCGGAAAGTGCTCGGAAAATGTTTTTTTCTGCATATCGTGAATTCTGTTAAGACTACGGGGGTCGCCTCGCTCCGCTCCGCTTTGCTCGGCTCCCCAGTATGTACTTACATGTTCACCTAACCGCTCCTCCTCGCTTTGCTCGTCGTCGCAACCTATTCCTAGCGGCCGAATAAAATTTAAACTAAACCGCTAACGGCTATTTAGTTACTTTCCTAATAAAAATATGAAACGATTTTGTTACGTTACGGGGTCGATTGCTAGATGGCGGCGCAGTTCGCTGATGTGTTGTAAGTAAGCCGCGAGAGGGCTCTCTTTTTTCTGTTTTAGTAAATTACTCTCTGTCTGCTCTGACTCTGCATTTGCAAACACAGCTGATCTGATTGATTTTTTGATTGATTCATTTCATTTTGTTGTCAAATGGATTCATTATTACACGTGATTCTTGAATTTCCTGATACCTGTATTTTTATTATACAATATTTATAAATTGGTTTATGCCGTACATCCATTTGTTAATTTTGTTATAGAAGTTACCTACTATTAGTAAACTAGCTTAACCTGAAATGTCAAATTCAATAGTGCAATATGTTTTATTGAGAAGTGATTTGTTAAAAGAACTTCGATGGACTATCGGTGCATTGGTAGCGCAAGCTTGCCACGCATCCACCGCCGTTTTGCACCTCTATAAAGACGATGAAATCACAATCCAGTATTTAAATGATTTGGAGAATATGCACAAAGTAGTTTTAGAGGTCAGTATTTAATTTGAAAAGCTTATGGTGAAATTTGCTCTAACTATAATTTATACAGGTACTTTTTTATTTGTTAAAAATAAAAATACATTTATTGATGTGAAAAACAAGCATACAAATATAAAACA
The DNA here is from genome assembly GCA_910592155.1 of Ypsolopha scabrella. Taxonomy (NCBI): domain Eukaryota; kingdom Metazoa; phylum Arthropoda; class Insecta; order Lepidoptera; family Ypsolophidae; genus Ypsolopha; species Ypsolopha scabrella. Next base: position 5,205,941 of record OU342968.1, on the reverse strand, counting down.
GTGACACAAATTAACAATACAAATAAAGTAAAACATTTTGTAAAGAAAAACATAATGCTGACACCAGCATGTCAGTTACAATAGCTTTAGGTAATGGACATAACAACACTTTTTAGTATTGAAAATCCTATGAAACAATGGTCATTACAAACAAAACTAAGACAATGCGCTTTATCCAGCAAATTCAAAATCTTTTCACAATCCATGGGTAGCAGTATCATTATGTTTGTCTTTTCAAAGTTGTTAAAACAGGTTCTCCAAAATACTTTATTTCACTCCCTTCACACATTTTGAAGCATATACCGGATGTAAATAGACTGCTACCATTAAATGAAACCACATATTCAACCCACCCTACTGAACCACTTTTCTCGTGAATCATACCCGTGCTGAAGCTGTTTCACGGACGACACTCTCTCTTAACTCGCCCGTATGTTGGTCCGTTAGGGTTCACACATTTTAGTTTGGAACTCAATTATTTCCCAAACTAAGGGTGTTTGCGGGTATGATTCTTGGGAAAACTGGTTCAGTAGGGTCGGTAGAATATGTGGATTCATTTAATGGTAGCAGTTTATTTACACCTGGTATATGGACACTTAGATAAAAATTCTAAAGTTATCTTCTGTCTTTGCAAAAATATTCACCAACCTAAAGATACAAACAAAACATGTTGTTTTTTATACATACAATTATTTTAATTATCTATGTGAACTCCCAGGTAAACCATATGTATCATCCTATCATAAATTCAATTTCCTTATGCTTTTATCTACACAAAAAAATTTGCAATGTTAAATAATTGTACATGGATCTTTATCTTTAAACAGACTTTCGTATAGTCTGTCAAAAAAGTGTTGAAATGAAAATGAATTTTTAATGAACTTTATTGGACTTTAAATGCTCAAGTAGTATAATTTAGGAATATTTATGAAATAACAATGCAGTTAACTCTATTTAACAGATTTTGTACTTATTTGTTTGGTGTAACCAGGCGAAAGAAAAACAGTTTCTTCAATATTCATTTCAACACTTTTTTGACAGACTATACTTTTTTTTTTTTTCATTATGCCTCCTTATTGTCTACACCCTAACCAAAATTTCTTAGAATGTCATTTTATCCATATTTTTTTCTTTTAGGTGCCTAATGAAGAATCTCTGAAAAAAGTAGCAGAAAAGTTAAAAGAAAATTCAATATCCCATAAACTGTGGGTAGAGCAGCCAGAGAATATTCCAACCTGCTTAGCAATCAAACCATACCCAAAAGATGAAGTGAAGAAATATGTAGGAAAATTTAAGCTTTATAAGGCTACATTAACTGATAAAGAATAATATATAATATAGTGTACACAATTTCTTGTACTTTTTATTCCACAAACATTTGTTTTTATTTCTTTTGCTATCGGTTTCATATTACAAATCATCAGGCAACAAATTATTGAATGAGCGAGCGAGTTCTCCGAGTCTACTAGAACGATGCGGCGTTTGTTTGTATGTATGTATGAATGTTTCTTCGAAGATAACTCGAGTATTGTTGATCAGAATGTTATGAAATTTGGCAGGCGAGTAAATAAGGCAAAAAGAATTTTTAAGTTCGAACATGAGTCAAATCGGTCAAGCGCAAGTTCACAGTTCGGGGTGAACTACTAGTTGATTTTAATAACGATTTTAAGTATAAAAAGAAAACATCTCAAGCAAGGAATAAGGACATCACACTAATATTATAAATGCGAAAGTTTGTGTGTGTGTGTTTGTTACTCTTTCACGCTGAAACGGCTGAATGGATTTAAATGAAATTTAGAATAGTTAATAATTAATTATTAAAAATATAATACTTAATTTAGGCTACTTTTTATCCCGGAAAAAAGCATGTTGTTAAACCGAATAACATGCGGGCGGAGCCGCGGGCAAAAGCTAGTAATATATAAAGTCCATCCATCCATCAGCCTGTTTCGTCCACTGCTGGACATAGGCCATTCCAGGATATCACCACTCTTGGTGGTCCCCCTGGAAGAAATGCCCATACTCACACACGCTGGGCAGGCGGGTTGGTGAGCGCGGTGCCGAAACCCTTGCACCAGTGACGCCGCTGCCCGTCACCAGTCTGTTTTAAGGCCTGGCAATTAGGGATGGTTATACCGCCATCCATCGGTCCCAGGCAATGGTGGGCAGCCTAGTTTTGCCTGAGAGCTGTTCTCTTACTCTCCCCCGAATAACTTCGGGAGGACTTGCGAGTAGGATGGTGGTACCTCCACAGTCGAGCTCGGCATCAGCTCTATCACCTAATATATAAAGTAAACAGAGGTAATATTTATTATAAACCTTATAAAAAACCTCACGAAACCTTTAAATGGTATGCCAGCTTCCAAGAACAAGAAGTGTTATTTTTTTTAACTTGCTATGGGCTTAGGTATGCTTAGCCATTACCGTGCCTAATGGAAAGAAAGCCAAGGATTAACGGGCCCACTCAGACACTGGGAGAGTGACAGCAGGCGAGGCATTAATCAATCTTTTCTGTGACTTTCGCAAAAAAGAACATAAATAGAGATAGACAGACAAAAATTTTAGTATTAGCCTTTTTATTTAAAATTTTGCAAAAATATTCAGTGTCCAGAAAAAACTTTTTTTAAATGTACTTTATTATTATTATGGTAAGTACAACAATATTTTCTTGGTAATTTATCCAAAGAGGAATTTTTTTTCTCCACGTTGGTATAAGTAGGTATCTAAGTAGTCAAACGCTCCGCCCGGGTTTATTCAATCTCTGCCCAGTTTTCGGATTGGGCGTTATTTTATCAACACCCTTATAGCCTATAAGTTGACCAGGGCCACTAAGATGATCATAAAAAAACCGCATCCAAATCCGTTGGGTGGCTCTCATGTTAAAACGGAATATACAGACGTCTGTAAAATTCTAAAAATGATAGTTTGGCTTTACAACAATGCTAATAAATAACCCATTTCATTTACAACTTTACCACTTAATTTAGATACTCATCTGGAGAAAAAAACGAAAATAGCTCTACGGGTTTAACTTATACCTGTCGTCAGCATATGGCCTATTCTTTATTTTTGGATATAAAAAAATTTACTCTTAGTCAATTCCAGACAAGGATACCAAATATGACAGGGTAAAAAAATATTTGCGGCTCCCTTTTCTTGTATGGGACAAAATAACATTTATTTTCAGCGGGTGTCCCATACTTACATGAAAAAGGAGCCGTAATTTTTTTTTTACTGTCCAGCATGTGGGGTTTTATATAACTTATTGAGTAGAGTACGAATACTCGACTAACCTGATTTTGCAGTTTTATTTTATACATTTTATAGATAGGTACATAGCTAAGTTTGTAATTGTTATTAAAATAATTTATGTCTATTAACTCATTTGAATGGTACGGAACCATCAGGGTGCGAGTCCTGCTTGAAATGACCGGTTTTTTCATTTTGATGTACGGAACGCTGAAAAAAGAACACTCTCTCATAATTTCTCTAACTAACGGTCTAATTAAGGCGACAATGATGTCCATTCGGTGTAACACGACTTAACTTATTTGACAGGACTTCTGTCTTTATCTTTCTGTATCGAAAATACAAGGACAGATCGCTTAAAATAAGGTTAGTCCTGTCAAATAAGTTACTCTTAAGTCGTGTTCCACCGAATCGACACCATTTACTGCTGGTGACCTCGGGCTCATGCATCTCGCTCACTCGAACGACTCGTCCCGTATCGATCTTCCGTCGCTACCTAAATAATTAATTACAATTAGGTATCATAACTTAATAACTATCCATCTCTGATGGATAGAATCCGAAATGAGGAGATCCGTCGGAGATCGAAAGTAACCGACATAGCCTGCAGAATCAATAAGTTGAAGTGGCAGTTGTCGCCGACATGATGGCCGTTGGGGTCGAAAGGCTTTAGAATGGAGACCACGTACAATAAAGCGTAGTGTAGGCCGACGACCTGAAGGACGTTGTGGGTGGCGGCTGGATGAGGAGGACGGAGGAACGACATGAGTGGCGAAATTTGGGATAGGCCTATGACCAGCAGTGGACGAACACGGGCTGATGGATGGATGTATGGATCATAACCAAAATACTTGAAAAATAATCAAGGAAATCATTTGTTAGGGTTCCGTACCCAAAGGGTAACTAATGGGACCCTATTACTAAGACTCTGCTGTCAGTCTGTCACCAGGCTGTATCTCATGAACCGTGATAGATAGACAGTTGAATTTTGTACAGATGATGTATTTCTGTTGCCGCTATAACAACAAACACTAAAAACGGCCAAGTGCGAGTCGGACCTGCGCACTCCCATACAACAGACATGATTTTTTGCCGTTTTTAAAGATAATGGTACGGAACGCTTCGTGCGTGAGTCCGACTCGCACTTAACCGGTTTTATTTTGTTATAATATCTTCAATTTGACCAAGTTTTAATATGTTTCCTTGCATAGGTATATAATGAAGTAAACCAGTTATTCGTTTTAATTTAGACCTAGGTTTGGTATTTATTAAGTTAAAGATTTTGATGAAAATTTAAAATTCTAATCAAGGAACATCAATGATATTTTTTGCAATTTTTTTACTTTTATAACTCTCTGGCAGTGAGTACCGAGTAGATAAACAAAGACAAATCATACGCGCTGACTATTCTGGTGTACATGTTATTTTTAATGTTATAGGTAAACCCCAATTTTGTCGCATGTTTTTTTATTACAAAAATTTAGAGTTTAGCTAGTCTAGCATAGCAAACCATATCGAGCTCTCCCGAAGAACGGCCCATACATTGTCATGTTTAGAGGGGTCTAAAAGTTTGGCGCGACCTGTACTCGTAAACCTGTAAAGCCAGCTTAGCTGTGATGTGATAGTTTTCCTTTTTACTTCATTACTTATGTTATATTTTCATTTCACTTCTGTGAATTTTTTCACATACCTATTCATAAATAACCGTTGGGGGGATAACAAAAATTAGCACTTTAAAGCTTAACACGAGTATTTCGCCAAGGTTTTCACACACCCACAATGTTTTTAAACGACCTATCCAACGATACCCCACCACACTATGGGATAAACAAGAAAAAAACAATCATCCCCAATTAAAGTGTAATGGGAGGTAAATTAAAAAAAAAACGAGATTTTTTTTACCATTTTGTTGGCATGATTAGTGTGTATACCCATAGTAAACTTTAAACTTTCGTGATTTTCACACATTGTTAACTTTGTATTGGTAACAGATTAGTTAGCCAACGCAATTAAGACCCCGATACAAAGTTAATAATGTTCACCACCCATGCCAAATTACAGCTTTCTAATACTAATAGTCCCTGAGCTAGGCTGCGGACAGACGGACAGACAGACATGGCGAAACTATGAGGGTCGAAACTTGTCGGACTACGGAGCCCTAAAAATCTTAAAATGACCCTACATTTGCTTTTGCGTTATATGAAATACCTATAAAAATAATAAAGAAAGAGGTATTTTAAAAAAATTATTTTGTTTGAGTTCTGAATAGATTTACCCCCAATTTCACAATTGAGAATGTAGTGCTTAACTTTCAAATGCAGCGCCGTGATTGGCCAATTCGTCACTTATGTATCCACATAGCGAGACTTTCTTAATTCAGAAACTAGCCTATAGATACCTACGTAATTACTATAGGTATACCCATAATATAAGACTTTCTGACAATAAATTTTCGCTGTTTTACTGTGAATAGATAACGAAGTATTTGTCTTTTTGTCGTTATTCATTTTCATTTTATTTCTGAAATTTAATGTCGTATTAGATGAAGATATGTATACAAGCCGATTGCTTGCACATACCTTTATTGGTCGTAATAAAATCACAATCTAATTCCACGTTACTCAGAAGTTATCAGCAATTTCTCTTCTATCAAGAGGAGTTTCGCCAACCAAAAACTAAAGCACCCATAGCACAGTACTTATTTATACTATGCCAATAGTAAGCCTACTTGCGTGTACGCACAAGCCCGGCACGCACACATTCTTATCATAGTGAGCCTAATTCCGTAGTAAATCCACTCACACACAAACCGTCGTAATTGCTATGCTTCAGTTATTAGTTGTTGCTTAGCCAACAAACAAAGTCAACAAAGTGGTAAAATAAAATGTCGAAAAAATTATTTTTATGGATTCCTTGCATACATGTGATACACGTAAATTGGAGATGATTTTTTTTCTCGTCTATCCCACAGTGTGGGGTATTGTTGGATAGGTCGTTGAAAAACATTGTGGGTGTATGAAAACCATTTTTCGATTTACGGATCCGTTGGCGAAATATATTAAACTTTAAAGTGCGAATTTTGTGCACTTGGCCGGTTTTTTATTCGTATGGTTGGAAGTTGGAAGCAATCAATCCGTCAGGTTTCAGCATGCAGCTGACACCGTACTTGAATTCCGTTTCGAGTCCTTTGTCTTGTTGAAATCTATCTCCTTGCTCTGTTTTTACAGCACCTGAGTTCCAGGAAGAATCGCCACTTATAAAATCTGTTTATTATTCCCCTTTTACTAGTCAAACAATTCAATCGGTCCGCCATCTTCATTACCTATTCCATTATACAACGTGAAATTTAAGTCATTTTGCTAACGAAAACTGGTGATAGTACTCGTCCATATGAACAACTTTTACTATGAAGCCAACCCTGAAATCGTGAAAAAAATATCAGCTGTTTCATACATTTTGGTCGAGTAGGTATTTAACTTTTCTATGGAACAGCTGATATTTTTTCTCGGCTAGCTTTTGCCCGCGACTTCGTCCGCGTGGAGTTCGGTTCACCCCCTTAGGGGGCGAATTTTCAAAAATCCTTTCTTAGCGGATGCCTACGTCATTACAACTATCTGTATGCCAAATTTCAGCGAAATCCGTTCAGTAGTTTCGGCTGTGCGTTGATAGATGAGTCAGTCAGGTTTGCCTTTTATGTATTCAGAAGATTTCAGGGTTGGCTCCATAGTAAAAGTTGTTCATATGGACGAGTACTAACACCAGTTTTCGTTAGCAAAATGACGTTGTATTTACCAAGATTATACAATTCTGATTTAAAGCCTCATTGCCAAATAACAAAACTCATTTACACTAGCTTGTTTTAAATATTTGTCATTTATTAAGTTTTAAATAAATATACATTATTTAAAGTAAATTGAAATATGTTTAAATAAAGCTGTTTTAGTTTATCACACATTTATGGAATAATATAATAGGTATGTTAATTATAATCAACCTTAACATCGTAAACATTAATTAAAGTGCATTACAAACTAGAAAAGATAAATTGAAACACGCGTGAGAAAAATATTTTGAAAATATACCTCGGACCAGACCAGAGGTGCAATTGTGTAAGACAATCGTATTCAAATTGATTGTCATATGGCTATTCGGCTAAGGAGATTAGTCCGTTTGACAATTGAAATCTTCAAATTGAAATTGATGACAACAAAAAACGTACGATTTCAATTGTCAAACGAATTTGATTAACCGAATATGACAATTGAATTTGATGACGATTGTCTTACACAATTGCACCTCAGGATTCAAACCTGCGACCTCTCGCTACGCAACCGAGATAGATATGGATTTCGCTAAGAATCATAGTCTTAACATTTAATTTATTTAAAGGCAAAATAAATTAAACATACCTGCGTAAAAACACAATAAATAACAAGATTTCGGTATAGGTAAATTACATGAAAATATATTATGTCTAAATATTATTAGAGTGCATTACAAACTAGAAAAGATAAATTAGAAACAAATGTAAATACAAGAGTTGGAAAAAATTCCTCGGGCCAGGATTCGAACCTTTGACCTGTTGTTATCAAGACAAGCGCGCTAACCGACAACATAACAAGAGGTCGCAGGTTCGAAACCTGGCCCGAGGAATTTTTTCAAATTCTTGTCTTTACATTTGTTTCTAATTTATCTTTTCTAGTTTGTAATGCACTCTAATAATATTTAGAGTATTCTAAAGCGATGGATTTCGCAATAAAAACATACACTATGTCGTCGGCAAATCGTAGCATTCGGCATTTTATGATTTGCCTCGGTAGATCTTATTACTAGTAAACTACATACAACTTACCTTGCAGGTATTAATATCCAAGAATTGCATATAGTGCCCGTAAGGTTGTACTACATGTATTCAAAAGCCGCAAAATTGGGTTTTTTTTATATTAAAAAGCCTTAATTCTTTGCTTACGTGCAATATGTATTTCAAGGAAAAAAAATAAAAACGATATGATGTATCCACACAGTAAACAATAATACAGCCCTTCCAAATCCTTCATTGTTAACGCTTCCTTATCGTTCTTAACATTTTTGTAGTGGTATTTTAAAGCATTATTATAAATCAAATCACGAATGCTTTTTGTGTGAAAACTCCCTGCTAATATTCTACTTTCATACGTCCTTAGACGCTCCAAATCTGGGTAGCCCTTTTTTACGTAACTTGAAACATAAATATTGTAAACGGCTGAAGATACCACGTAAAAATCTAAACCAACATTATCCTTATGGTGATAGTAATAAAATTGGTTGATTGATACTGCTGTGAAAGCGTCCCCTTTAATTGCCGTAAGTTTGAGGCATTCTGTAACGGAGCCGCAAATAACACTGGTTACATTTTTCATAAGTTTCGTAATAATAAAATCGGTAGATGATAGAGAAAATGCAATAAATAATCTTGTTTACGTAAAATGTATATTTTAGTTCAATGGCCTCATTTAACGTATCAACTTGATGGTATAGCGGTGGTTTAGTAAATATACTTTCTAAATTACATTGGTAAAAGCAACTAAAAAGCCAAGTAAAAATTATCCATGAAATAAGAATATATCGCCTTTTGTTTCTGATTATAATTCTGGGGGTCGTGGTACCAAAAAAATACCCTAAAACAGAGAAAAAAGTAAATAAAGGGTCTTTCAAAACACCAACTCCAAAAACTCTGAATTTGATCGAAGCTATGTAGACTACCATAAATGATAATAGGGTTAACAACCAAACCATAGGAGTCACGGATATAAATATAGCTTTCCACTTTCCTACAGCATGTGCTTTTGGAATTAAAATAACCATTTTTTCTGCAATGTGTGGAGCAACAAAGTCAAATATCCCAATTCTATACCTTGATAAACTTATAGCTCCTACAATACCATCTATAGATCCAGTCTGAAGTTGTTTCATGTACCCAACCGCTGTGTAGTTCTTTGTTAAGAAACCAATAGTATCAGGTCCAGAAGGAGAAATAAAGTTAACATTATAAAACCCCAACTCTCTCATAATCGTGTAAAAAACTTCTTCATATCCAGTTTGCTCGTCAGTCAATGGTAAAGTATTCGGTGGTACCGGAACCACTAAAAATGATGTGTTGCAACCAGAATATGGTATTTTCCTCGTTGATTTTAAATACTGTAAATTTTGTTGTGCTCGATTTAGTTTGTCTTCGGTGAGCAATTCATTTTTGCAAAGAATCTTTTCGATAGCTGATGGCGTGAATACACAATGTTGACCCTTGTTAAAATTATACGTCAACATTATAGGAATCTCGTTAGGCTTTGTGGCTATTATTGCAACATTGTAAACATAAAGAAAGTGAAGATTTTTGAAAATTACAATAAGATCATTATCCGATAATCCTTCCGCAATAATTAGGAAAAACGCTTTTGGATTCCAGAAAAAGTCTTTTACCAAGTCATCAAGTCCAGTTTTCATTTCGGTGTAACTGTCTGTAACGATCAAGTAGGCTTTATTGACGATTTCCATTTCAGTTGAATAGAAATCTCGACTTATCATTTGATGTTTGATGGTTTCGTGCAATTTTCTAATTAGTGTACTATCATGGACATTGACCAATATTATATCACTGAATACATTTTGTTTGATAACTTTCAACACACATTCGTAAGATTTTTCATGTAGAGGTTGATCATTTAGATGTGTTGCACCTTGGGCCAAGAGCATAAATATTAATTTAAATTGTATCATTCTACTAACTGAAAGTTGGTTAGCAGTGTAAGGCTTCCTGTTTAGTTTGACCAATATACTTATTGTGAGTTTCCATTAAGTAAAGTGGATAGTATATGCATAGTAAATATTTTAAGAAATAATGACTCAATGTATCATCTAAAAAGAGCCCCAATCAAAGGTAATAACTCAATAAAAAGAAAATTAATGACATGGGTAGCGACAACAAAAGCAAAATGACTGGGTATATAAGTGTTTGACTTTTTCCCGAATATTCTATACCTAAAGCTTTGGTGTCTGTCTGTCCTGACAGCCAGTGGCGAATTAAATGCAACAGCTCTAAGGGCTCGTAGTGTCCTAGCCTACTAGCACCTCATCGGCACCGCCATGGCAGGCAACATTTAGAAAAATACTGTAAATATCAGAAAAATGAAACAGATGACCGGTATCTTACTTTTTTGCGATAATCTACTTAAGGTGGTTAATCAGAATCCCGGTGCAAGATGCACATCATAATATCGTTTTTCTTACTTTTAAATAAAAAGTATGCAAAAATTGCGTTTTGAAGCAATTAGCGGAAATTGTTTAGTAATAATTAGGATTTTACATTTAAATTCTATCATTTTATGTTTTACATTTTGATTGCATTCGATTAACAAACATAAAAGCGTATTTATCGTTGTAATCGAATGTAATCAAAATTAAAGGCATAAAATAATGTAATTTTAATGTGAGAACCCTAGTATTAGTAACAAATTTCCGCTAATTGCTTTAAAACGCAATTTCTGTATACTTTTTATTCAAAAGTAAGGAAAACAATATTATGATGTGTATTTTGCACTAGGTTTCGGTTTTACCACCTTAAGATTTTGTTTTTTTCTTGTGTTGTCATACCTATGACCAACATTTATTTAATAAGAATAAAAAAATCAATAACGCTATGAAAAAACATTTATTTGAACACGTACGTGTAAAGTATTTACGCTTTTACAATTTCTTTAATTCTCTTTATTTCTAATATCTTCAGCTGCAAAAAGTTCCAAATTTCCATACCAAATTTCATCCCCTGTTTTAATGCCCTGATTTTTCAAAACATTGAAGAAAGTTTTTCCTTATTTCTAATTATAAGGTTAAATACAATTTTTATTGGTTTAATTTTCCATAAAGACTTTTATCCCCTCTTTTATACTTATGTGATGATTTTAGAAAAAAACGCTGAAGCACCTTAAACCTAATTTCCTACTTAATGGTCTTTTATTATTTTAACTACATAAACAACGAATTTTCTATTAAAATTTTAAATCCCTTTGTTTTACCTTGTTAAGAGATGATTTAATGCTGACAAACATTATTAATTTTAAACCATAAGGCTTAATACTTCTTTACATGTTTTAACTACAAAAAAAACTAATTTCCCATACAAACTTTCATTCCTTATTGCGGGATGATTTTTGAAATATTTTCTTAAAGGATGTTTACGTGAAAAAATTAAATTACTGTCCAAATTTCGTATTCCTGTGTCCAGCAGTTTGGTCTTAGTAGGTGTTGATGGATCAGTCAGTCAGGGTAATAATGTTATAAAATGAGCGTATTAGGGATTTCGTGATATCTCTAGGGATACCCGTGATTTAATTGTATCCTACATATTTCCCTAAATCCCTATATCCTCGGTACGCTGATGTGTTACAATAAGTGGTACGGGCAGACAGATCGAAATTTTATTTTACAAGTTTTTGCTTGCGTTCTATGGAGAGAGGGGTAGGTACATAAATTATATAATCCTAATTTATGTATGACACAATAAAATTGACGGCTGGATGATTGACAATTTCCTTTATAGTACTACTTAACCTTTGTTACCTTAGACCATTTAACACGGGACCTGGCAAAGCGTGATTCTTAATACTGAAATTATTCTGCCGTTTTCCACGGGGGGGGAGGTAAACACGCACAGCACACATTTACTCATTCGCGCACACTCCTGCGCCTGCGAAAACTTGAAATGTCACACTAAATCAAACGCTGCAACACAAACACAAAACGCGCACACAAACAAACTTACATGAACAAATTGTTCATGTACTTCGGCAGAGGGGGATAAGTGCGCTTGCCTAGTCCCGTGTTATATGATCTAAGTTTGTTACTTACGTGTACAAGGTAGGTGTATTGGTTTGTGTGATCCCTTTCTATTAGGTATGAATAAACACTGCATGCTTATTAAAGGTCATGTCATATAGCAATCCATTTGCTTCGGCAGCGTTATAATACGAGTAAATAGTGTCATGCATGATGTATTGATAAGTTTTATTATCGTGCGTCAAACGATACTTTTCATCATCATTAACTCCACACAGCAGAGGTAATTATAAAATCGTAAAGCAGAGGAATAAAGTTCAGGGGCCTATTAGGACAGGATCACACTGACTTGACTAAATTTATTGTCTTGTGTAAGACAATCGTATTCAAATTCGATTGTCATAATGGCTATTCGGCTTAGCAAATTAGCCCGTTTGACAATTGAAATTGCCGGAACATGAAAATATGTAAGTATATTCAATCATCATCACAAAATTTCGATAGAATAGATAGAGCCTTTAAACTTGAAATATGAATCAGTCCGCAGCTCCGCCCATGGAAATAAGGTAAACAATGACACCTAATTCTCGTGTAGCAAATTTTAGATTTAGAGCTGCCATAACTTTTCATTGCAAAATAGGTTTTATCGCAGATGGATTAAAGTTAAATGAGCTTGTATTATTTTAGGTTTTTCAATTCTAAATTTAAGGTTTGCTGCACGAGAATAGGTCACAATGTGCCACATAATAAATAGAAAATTCCGAATTCCTAACCGGTTCAAACTGCCAACTACAACCAACTGAGCAAGGCACATTCTCAACATGGTCGCGGAGGCTATCGATTTGTTTTCATGTACGCTAAGCGAATTCACAAAAGATACACTTTACATACTTCTTTAGTATTCTTAATTACCTATACTTTAATAACTCATTTCGTGGTTTCTAGGGAGAGATAGTTTGGAGTGTTTCTGCCATATAGCGTAGAAAACTGCTTTAATAACTTTCCGCAAACGAGACTTACTGATTGTTCTTAGAATCATTTAAACAGTAAGCAGAAGTATTTAAAAAAAATACCGAAGTTTCGGTATACCGGTAATAGAAATTTCAATACCGGTATGAAATTCATCACGGTATTCCATGCCCTACTAGGAATTGTACTTAAACTAGTCCAACCAGTAAGGGAGCAAAAAAAAACATTTTTCGAAATTGGCCAAAAGGATAACTGATCCTAGAATTCTTGATCACTAACCGAGTCTCCAGTAGGAATTTGGTCGGTTGATTTAATTTCACCCTATATAAAATAGACCAATCCAACGACAACCCACACCATGAGAAAATCAGCTCCACTTTACGTGTAGACGAGGTATACCAAAAAAATTTTTTTTTTGCATTTTATTACCACTTTTTTGGAAATATAAATATGTAATACTCATGATAAATTACATCTTTCTAGTACTTAGAGTGTCTGAGCTAAGCCGCCGACAGACAGAATGCGGACGGACATGGTGAAACTATAAGATTTCCTTGTTGACTACGGAACCCTCATTTTTTTCACTTCATTTAATGGTTTCTAGACAATGACAGCCCACATGTCGGGTTATGAACAAACATTTTTTTTCGGCTCTTTTTTAGGGTTCCGTACCTCAAAAGGAAAAAAACGGAACCCTTATAGGATCACTTTTTGTCCGTCTGTCTGTCTGTCACCTTTTATCTCGGGAACGCGTGGAGGTATCGAGTTGAAATTAAAACCATATACTCAAATTTACAGTCCCTTGAACTTATAAGTAAACGTAAAAAAAGATACGGCCGGCCGTTTATGCCGCAAAAAACGTATATTTCGACACTCTCAAGGGAATCAAAATTTATAGGGTACTATTTCCCGTTGACCTAGAACTATGAAATTTGGTAAGTAATACTATCTAATACTACAAGTACCTATAGGAAAGAATCTTAAAACTAATTGTAATTAAATCATTTAAAAAATCATCGAGGTTAAGCAACGGTATGCGCGGTCATAACTGTACGGGTGACCAAATCTTTTTGTGGATTTTTTAAAACTTTTACTAATTTGTACGGAACCCTCGGTGGGCGAGTCCGACTCGCACTTGTCCGGTTTTTTTTCATGTATGGGACCTAATTACATTAATTTTCAATTTAATATTCGGTTTTGTTTCAACATTTTACACAATATATCCACATTTCTGATCTTTAACTCATTCCATCTGCAAGCTAAACACTCATTACATACGGACGGACAAACGGACAGACAGTCTTACCCTTCGGGCGCGGAACCCTAAAAACGTTACATGTGCTGAATTTTATAATTTTCTGCGAAGATATAAAGTAAATACGATAATAATACACAACACGCACGAAATATTTAATTTTATTCACCTAATCAACCAGGTAAATATGATTTGAATGCTACTGCTAAGCCAAATTCACTTTATATTTAAGTTTTCAGAGGTACAATTGTGTAAGCCAATCTTATATGCAAATTGATTGTCATATGGCTATTCGGTTAAGCAAATTAGCCCGTTTGACAATTGAAATCGTACATTTTTGGCTGTCAAATGAATATAAATTGTCTTATTTTGTTGTTGACAACCAAAAACGTGTACGCTCTTTTTTTGGTTATGCAAGTTTACCCACAGATATACGATATCAGCAGGTGCAATTACTATGCACATAAATACAGAAAGCTCATTCGTGCATGCAGGATTCGAACCTGGGTCTCAAGATAGTGAGTTCGGCGTCCCACCGCCTGAGCTATTCCTACCACTTACACTAAAGCGCAACCTCGATGACGTGTGCATGGAAAAGGCGCAGTAATTCTCCCACTGAAACGCCGCATTGCAGTCAAAGATCTGAATCGCTGACTATCACCATTTTCCTAAACATTTTATAAATACTCATTCCTCCATTTTATTATTTCATGCTTTCACAGCATTCCCTGAATGAAAAAAAATAGTCGAAATTGTACAACAGTGTAGCTATCGCGCCTGTTATCTATACAATAATAAAGTAGTAATCGTTTCTTATCTGGGCGGGTATTCCGGCATTATTGCGCATTCGCAATATCAATAATTAGATATTTGCTTAAAGTTTGAGCAATGCCATGCGATGGAAATTAGAATGACCCCATCCATCCATCAGCCTGTTTCGTCCACTGCTGGACATAGGCCTTTCCAGGATTACGCCACTCTTGGCGGTCCCCCTGGAAGAAATGCCCATACTCACACACGCTGGGCAGGCGGGTTGGTGAGCGCGGTGCCGAAACCCTTGCACCAGTGACGCCGCTGCCCGTCACTAGTCTGTTTTAAGGCCTGGCAATTAGGGATGGATATACCGCCATCCATCGGTCCCAGGCAATGGTGGGCCGCCTGGTTTTGCCTGAGAGCTGTTCTCTTACTCTCCCCCGAATAACTTCGGGAGGATTTGCGAGTAAGATGGTGGTACCTCCACAGTCGAGCTCGGCATCAGCTCTACCACCTACAACTGACTAAACTGAATGACTAAACCACATCAAATAGAAGCTACAGGGTATAAGGAATGCTCACTATAAGTTTTCAATCAAAAAAATCAAGACATATCTATATAAAATCCCTTTTAAGATCGTCCGCGATCTGCCTTTGCAATTTTTTTGCTCTTGCCAGAATTGAGGGCCCGTACATTGAATATTTTTGCGATATTTGAAAGGAAATGGGTTATTAGTACATATTGTGAACAAATTAAATTTTATATCATTGCGGTATAGAAAATCAGAAAAGTAAATCTGGACGTGAGGAGCTCTGAGCCGGGACTCGAACCCGAGACCTCTTGCTAACCGGGTGGTTGCTCTACCACTGAGCTATCCAGTTCTCAACACAACCTGCGAATTTACCCATGTGCTCTCCCATAGAGCAACCGCCCGGTAAGCGAGAAGTCCCGGGTTCAAGTCCTTTACTTTTCTAATTTTCTATAGCGCAATGATATAAAATTTAATTAATTTGCTATCTCCTTGCGATGAATAAATCGCCAAGTGTTTAAAATATAGAAAATACAGATTAGTATTATGCTGAGGCCAAATTTTTTATATTTTTATTTTTTGTCTGTCTGTTCCGTTTTATTTCGAGAACTACTCAACGATTTGGATGCGATTTGGTTTCGAAACATTCAAAATTTTGGCCTCAGCACAATACTAATAACTGTAATAAAATAACCCATTTCCTTCAAAATATCGCAAAATTATCCAATGTACTTACACCAATTAATGACTGATCGATGGTACCGAAATAAAACTTTTGCCGTTGTCTTTATTCTTAAATTGAAACATTATTAGGTTCTCTAGAAGTCAGCACTTGTATTAGTTTTTGAGTTGCTATAACCTAAATATAGAAAGAAAATTTGGCATTGTTGTTTCTGTAAAATCGGTCAGTAATAGAATTATTATTGAATATTTGCTGTTACTGTTGAAGTCGGTTACCATATTTTTGTTATATGGTAACCGAAAAATTATATCGTCTTCAAATAATTACCCATCCCTACTAAATAATAAAGATCCGTTTTTCGTGGTGAAAACTAAATTTCCACAGCATTTCAGAGATTCCATGTTACCCTTTATTTAAAACAAGATGAATATACCTAATAGTAGTGATTTTACGCCGATAGATTGCCATCTTTTTCAATAGATCTGGAATGACTAATAACAGAACCAAGCGTCAGCTGACGCACCCGTGGTGGGTGTGGGTGTGGGAGGTTGCAAAAATGGTAAAAAAAAGTAATAGTACGCAGCCGGCTGAAACTTTTCTCACAGATAGTTGACATCAAATTGAGCTGAAAAAAAATAGTCAGCTGCATCGTGGAGGGGGGATTATGCGTCAGCTACTCGCATGAACTTGTAAAAAAACACGTAAAATAAAGTAATAGTACGCCGCATGTAATTTGACTAGGTGATTCTTTAAATAATTAAAAGTACAAAAACAACAATCAGCTGCATGGTTAGCGGTGGAAAGACCGTCAGCTGACGCAGTAAAGTTAAAAAATATTGGAGCATTTTCCCTTTGCGTATAAAGAACCGTGATAGTTAGATAGTAGAAATTCTCACAGATGATGTATTTCTGTTGCCGCTATAACAACAAATACTAAAAACGGACAAGTGGAAGTCGGACCTGTGCACTCTCATACAAGAGACATGATTTTATTTTCACAGATGATGTATTTCGGTTGCCGCTATAACAATAAATACTAAGACCGGACAAGTGGGATTTGGACCTGCGCACTCGCATTACAAAAGATATGATTTTTTTGCCGTTTTTATAGATAATGCATGAACCGTGATAGTTAGACAAGACAGTTGAAATTTTCACAGATGATGTAATTTCTATTTGGCGCTTGCGTTTCAGGTTCGACCTAGTTTTGGGGACCACTGTCAAACGTACCTATACTGAACTATTATTTTCTTTGGTATAACATAGTTAAGCATGTACTTGTGTAATATTTTTCTTTTGGTAAATAAACGTTTATTATTATTTATATAAAAGTTTATTTTATTTCACATTTTATTTTTCAGTGTTGACTGATTAAATTGTAAAATATGAATCTTGTAAACGCGCTGTTCATATGAAAGTCAAGTGGGTAATAAGACAATATTTAAGTAGCATTTTAAATAGCAATTCAAAGAGATTGTCTCAATAGCGAGTACTGCGCTATCAAATCAAAATCAAAATATTTATTTTGCAAAATAGATACACAAAGTATACTTTCTACAAGTCAAAGTTAATTTTAACAATATATATCTTTAGAATATAAAAAAATATATAATAATACGGGACATAAAATATACACCTGCATAAAATAGCTATCATCCATTGAGGAGTTTTCAGGACCGAAGGTCAGGTAGGCATATAGACATTTTTTTATGTAATACCCAGCAATCAGCACCCTAACACAAAGTGTTTGCTAAAATTTCGAGTTGTGTGCTGACATCTTAGAGGATGTATACATAACTCTAAGGCTGTCATTCATTGAGGAGTTGTATGGTGATGGGGCCAGGATCGAAGATCAGGTAAGTATGAGAAATTTCAAGTAACATCCTGTAATCAGCATCCTAGTACAAAGCGATTGCCTCAATATCAAGTAGTATTATGTTATTCATTGGGGAAGTCCACTGCCAATCTCTGAATACCTTCTCCAGATCCTGACCAAACTTATGTTTTCTTTTTGTTTCTCCGAAGCCCTAGTGTGCACCCTAAATTTTAAATTCATGTAACTCAGCTATCAATCGATTTTACCCTTTGAGGTTTATCGATTTGTGACGGACTCTATCACAGCATCACTTGAAGAAAACTCTTCGTCATCGGACGAGGACCATACGATTTTTTGTCACTATTTTCACATTAATTTTATCTGAGCCCCAACATCTTGAACAAATTGCCAACCCTATTATTTTATAATAACCTTTCGTGCCTTCTCTCCAAAAGGACCAATTGTATAATAACCATTTTACTTGACCCTTGCCCAATACGAGTTTCAATTAAACTGTAGTCCAAGGGATAACTTTTGTTCTTGATGAGATATTATAATAATTTAAACTCTATAGGACTTCTGGGACACTGCGCTATAAAACAGTGAAAGTTCCATTGAAATCCGCTCAGTAGTTTTGGCGTGATGCTCTTTCATACATACATACAGACAAAAATTCCAAAAAGTTCTGTTTTGGGCTCTGTAAAGTTCTTACTCTTTAAAAAAAAACAAGTTTTGTTTCGACTTCGTTACTTACTTTATGATATGTATAGATAGATAGATAGATACAGATATAGAAGATTTGGGCTTGCCGAAAAATTAAACTCATCTTGTTATAGATAATCGTCATTTATTTAATTTTAAGTAAACACTTATTAAAAACGAACTGAAATATCATCGAAACTAAACTTCAAACGGATTTGATAAGGTGTTTTACACACTCAAACACATAATAAATTGTGAATTAAGCGTAGAAGTGTATGTTGCAGTTGCATTTATATTAAATTATAACAAACCTTAACAGTTTAGTTAATGCAAACGAAAATTTAATTAGATATAATATAAAATAAACATAATAAATCCGATTTTAATAATAAATGGCATCAAAATACATTCAACTTTATTACCAGTAAATGAAAACCTAAAGTAAAACCGGCCAAGTGCGTGTCGGGCCACGCGCAATGTAGGGTTCCGTAGTTGCCCGGTACATTTTATAAGTTGGTCTACTAATACAGACCGCGCCAAACTTCTAGTCCCATACATTAGAGGGGACCAAAAGTTTGGCGCGGCCTGTACTCGTAAACCTGTTAAGCCGACTTAGCTGTGGTAGTTTTTGTTTTAAGTTCATTATATATACCACTTCTGTGAATTTTTTCACATATCTATAAACAACCGTTTAGCCGGCAGGGATCAGGGGGGGACGTTCCACTCTAACTAAAATTTTCAATATTTAGCTAATGGATCCCTAAATCGAAAAATGGTTTTCACACACCCACAATGTTTTTAAACGACCTATACAGCGATACCCCACACAATGGGGTGGACGAGAAAAAAAATATCCCTAGTTTACGTGTATGAGAAGTACCCATAAAAAAAATTTTTTTCAAGATTTTATTTTACCATTTTGTCGGCGTGATTAATATTTATATCCATGCCAAATTACAGCTTTCTAGTACAAACATTATCTGAGCTAAGCAGACGGACAGACAGACATGGCGAAACTATAAGGGTACCTTGTCGGACTACGGAACCCTAAAAATTAAACAATTGGTCTTCAATGGCCACCCTCCGATGCAATCTCTGATTGGTCCACTAAATTGTTGTTCGCTTGTTTCTTCACTTCAGATATCAAATCGTTGATGCAGAGTGGGGTGATAGCACTTGATTTTAGTGATCAGCCCCTAGATTATGTAACTTTGAGTCGGATGCCAACTGGTTGCCAAACATTGAAAACATGGATATAAGTACTATCGAATTCCGACCATCTAAGGATACGTTCGTACTTAAAGTGACGTCACAGCTCGTGAACAGTTCAATACACACTGAAAGCAATTTGGAAAGTTCAGTTTTTATCTATGTCAAATCACGTCAGAATTTATATATCCCTATCCCTATATTATAATCATATTCTAAATGTATGTGTATGTTTGTTTGTTTGTTTATCTGTCTGTATGTTCCATTTTCACGTCACGACGACGACGGCTGAACTGATTTTGATGAAATTTGAAATGGAGATAGTTTGAGACCCTGGAAAGAGTGTTCATAAAATTATGCCCAGGCCGAAAATGGGGCAAATATTTAATTAACAATTTTCACTCAGGAACCACTAAATGCATTTGGATGTAGTTTTTTGTTTTATTATCATTTTAGTGACCCTGGTCAACACATAAGCAATAAGGGTATTCATAAAATAACACCCAAGCCGAAAACGTGGCAAAGATAGAATAAATACTTTTAACTCTAGAACCACTCAGTGGATTTGGATGTGTTTTTTTTACTATCATCGTAGTGACCCTGGTCAACACAGGTGTGTTCATAAAATAACGCTCAAGCCGAAAACAGGGCAAATAATTGTGGATTTTGCTTATATGTGCACTACCCCAACTTTTATTTGTACATAGTATTGAAAATATGCCCCTAAAATCCTCAAAATTGATATTTTAGAAAAGTTAAAACACCTAAGGCTTGTGCTTACGTGCATTATTTATTTCAAATAAAAAAAATAGAAACGACATGATGTATCCACACAGTAAACAATAATACAGCCCTTCCAAATCCTTCATTGTTAACGCTTCCTTATCGCTCTTAACATTTTTGTAGTGGTATTTTAAAGCATTATTATAAATCAAATCACGAATTCTTTTTCGGTGGAAACTCCCTGCTAATATCCTACTTTCATACGTCCTTAGACGCTCCAAATCTGGGTAGCCCTTTTTTACGTAACTTGAAACATAAACGGTGTAAACTGCTGGAGATACCACATGGAAATCGAAACTAACATTTTCCTTATGGTGATGGTAGTAAAAATTATTAATTGGACTTATTGTGAAAGCGTCCCCTTTAATTGCCGTAAGTTTGAAGCATTCTGGAATGGTCTCACAAATGACACTGGTTAAATTTTTCATGAGTTGCGTAATAATAAAATCGGCAGATGATAGAGAATATTCATACATATTCTTGTGTACGTAAAATGTGTATTTTAATTTGATGGCCTCATTTAACGTATCAACTTGATGGTATAGCGGTGGCTTAGTAAATATACTTGCTAAATTACATTGATAAAAGGAGCTGAAAAGCCAAGTAAAAATTATCCATGAAAGAAAAATATATCGTCTCTTGTTCCTGGTTATAATTCTGGTTGTCGTGGTACCAAAAAAATACCCTAAAGCAGAGAAAAAAGTAAATGAAGGGTCTTTCAAAACACCAAGTCCAAAAACTCTGAATTTGAGCGAAACTATGTAGACTAACATAAATGATAATAGGGTTAATAACCAAACCATAGGAGTCACAGATATAAATATAGCTTTCCACTTTTCTATAGCATGTGCTTTTGGAATTAAAATAACCATTGTTTCTGCAGTGTGTGGAGCAATAAAGTCAAATATCCCAATTCTATACCTTGATAAACTTATAGCTCCTACAATACCATCTATAGCTCCAGTCTGAAGTTGCTTCATGTACCCAACCGCTGTGTAGTTCTTTGTTAAGAAACCAATAGTGTCAGGTTCGGAAGGAGAAATAAAGTTAACATTATAAAATCCCATCTCTCTCATAATCGTATAAAAAACTTCTTCATATCCGGTTTGCTCATCAGTCAATGGTAAAGTATTCGGTGGTACCGGAACCACGAAAAATGTTGTGTTGCAACCAGAATATGGTGTTTTCTTGGTTGATTTCAAATACTGTAAATTTTGTTGTGCTCGATTTAGTTTGTCTCCAGCAAGCATTTCATTTTTGCAAAAAATCTTTTCTATAGCTGATGGCATGAATACACAACGTTGACCCTTATTAAAATTATACGTCAGCATTATAGGAATCTCGTTAGGCTTTGTGGCTACTATTACAAAATTGTAAACATAGAGAAAGTGAAGATATCTGAAAATGCCAACCAGATCTTTATCTGATAATCCTTCCGCAATAATTAGGAAAAACGCTTTTGGATTCCAGAAAAAGTCTTTTATCAAGTCATCAAGTCCAGTTTTCATTTCGGTGTAACTGTCTGTAACGATCAAGTAGGCTTCGTTGATGATTTGCATTTCCGTTGAAAAGAAATCTCGACTTATAATTTGGTGTTTGATGGTTTCGTGCAATTTTCTAATTAGTGCAGTATCATGAACATTGACCAATATTATATCACCGAACACATTTTTTTCGATAACTTTCTCTACACATTCATAAGATTTTCCACTGAATGGCTGATAATTGATTTGTGTTGCACCTTTAGCCAAGAGCATAAATAATAAATTTAACTGTAACATTCTACTAACTGAAAATTGGTTGGAAGTGTTAGGTTTTATAAGTGGTGTCATCGAGTGATGACACCAATGACGTTTAAATACCTAACAAGTAACGTAAATATTGATGGGTCAAGAGAACAATGCTATACCTACTTTTATTGTTGCGGGCGACGACGCGACGATAGGTGATGTTACTACTCGTATCGGTTATATTTAGGTAACTTATAACGTTATAACTTATTATTCGATTTTTATGTTACCGTAATTTTACAATTGAATTTTTATAGGCAGTAATGATGATGATGATGATGATGATGGTGATGATGATGATGATGATGATGATGATGATGATGATGATGATGATGATGATGATGATGATGATTATGATGATGATGATGATGATGATGATGATGATGATGATGATGATGATGATGATGATGATGACGATAACGATGATGATGATGAAGATTGATAATCAAAGTGAATATAATATAAAGGTTTAAACCCTATTTTACTTTATTACTTGTACGTATCTTTCGAAACTTTTCTTTATGGGTACATTAATAGTTAGCTTAAAAATTGTAAATCACTTTCTTAATGTTATGGCTGCATTCTTATCAGATTTCGTCCCTAGTTAGAGTAATATAGTAATCTATATTCTAAGTTTCGGCCCATTTGTCTTGGTATTATTGTCGCAAGTATTAAGTGACTTTCATTTTTGCCTATTCAATCTGAAATCTACCCCATCACTATTCGCAGCTGTCATAGGCACAAACACTCAATACTATATTGTATGTCTGTGGTCATACGGTGATTATGTGCCATCACCCGATTGAGTAGTTTCACCATTAAATTTATTGCGAGTTTCCATTATGTAAAGTGGATTGTATATTTCTAACCAATAACGATTCAATTCATCATTTAATTTAGGTTCCCGAATAAAGATAATAACTCAATGAAAAGTAATGATTTTGGTAGCGACAAAAAAGGATAAGTGCGAGTTTGTCTTCTATATCCTACTAGCTTTTGACCGCGGCTCCGCCCGCGCTGAATTCGTTTTTGTGTACTCCTGTAAAATCTGTTCATATTTTTCTGACCGTTTATTTTACAGTACCTATATAACCGAAAGATTTTTTTGTCTTAGTGTTTAAATGAAATTAACTGAGGTGGTAGAGCTGATGCCGGGCTCGACTGTGGAGGTACCACCATCTTACTCGCAAATCCTCCCGAAGTTATTCGGGGGAGAGTAAGAGAACAGCTCTTAGGCAAAACCAGGCGGCCCACCATTGCCTGCTGGGACCGATGGATGGCGGTTTATCCATCCCCAATTGCTGAGCCTTATATAAAACAGACTGGTGACGGGCAGCAGCGTTACTGGTGCAAGGGTTTCGGCACTGCGCTCACCAACCCGCCTGCCCAGCGTGTGTGAGTATGGGCATTTCTTCCAGGAGGACCGCAAAGAGTGGCGAAATCCTGGAAAGGCCTATGTCCAGCAGTGGACGAAACAGGCTGATGGATGGATGGTTTAAATGAAATGGGTTACTGGTTTTGTACTGAAACAACAATTTTTAGCATTTTTGACTGTCTGTCTGTATTTTTCGTTTCAACTCGAGAAACACTCAACGGATTTGGATGCGGTTTTTTTATTATCATCGTAGTGACATGTGTCATAAAGTAACGCCTAAGCCGGAAACGGGGGAAAAAGATTGAATAAACGCTTTTATAACTCTAGAACCACTCAACGAATTTGGATGCGGTTTTTTTTATTATCATCTTAGTGAACGTGTTCAACACATAGGCTATAAAAGGTGTTCATAAAATAAGGTCCGAATGGAAAACGGGGCAAAGATTTAATAAACGCTTTAACTCTGGAACCACTCAACGGGTTTGGTTGTGGTTTTTTGTTTTATTATCATTGTAGTGACCCTGGTCAACACCTAAGCTATAGGGAGTGTTCATAAAATAACGCCTAAGCCGAAAACGGGGCAAAGATTCACTGAACGCGGGCGAAGCTGCGGGCAAAGTCTTGTAACGGTTAACAACGGTTATGGCTTAATGTGGCTTGATTATCAGTTAGTTAGTCAGTACTTTCAATTTTATATGTTTGGGGTACAATTCCGAAAAACCCTTTCATAATGGATACTTACACTTCACAAAGAACACATCCTCCAAATTTCATGTCTCTAGGACAAACGGTTTAGTATGTGGCTTGATTATCAGTCAGTTAGTCAGGACTTTGAATTTTATATCTTAGGGGTAGAATTTCGAAAAACCTTTTCTTAGTGGATACTTACACTTCACAAAGAACACACCCTCCAAATTTCATGTAGATATCGAAGATAGGTAGGAAGATTGAGCTGAAAATTGTTTTGTTTTTAGCTACTCGTATGGTCATTTGAGAACCCGGAAATGTGGAAAATATTTTTGCATTTTTTATTGCTCATTATTTCAAACTAAACTTCTGATCTTAAATTGGTAATGTAAGCAAGCAAGATAGAGTAGTAATTTTACCATTGCAATTGCAATGAAAGTAAGCTTTATCGATGAACAGAGAAAATAAAGGTCGTAAATTCAGAAACTTATATGTACCTATTTATTTGTTATTTGGCTTCAAAAATTTTGCCTACATTTGATGTCAATATATAAAAATTGCATAGATGCTATGACGAAAATAGCTTGTTGTATAGATGTATAAAATTTGTACGTTAGATTTATGTACACACACACACACACCCTAACCTGAGAAGATTTATGTCGTCTTTATTGTAATAAAATAAAGCTTTATTTTTTTCAGCAAAGTTGTTGAATTTGAATGAAAGACGTTGACAATGTGATTATTTTTCTGTAAACGAGGAGTAGGAGATTATCAAAAAAAAAATACAAAGTTGTATTTTCAATTTATTTATTAGTTCAATGCTAATGATTGGTTTATGTTCAACATGTCTTCAACAGTGTAAAATTCTTTTTTGAGATGAAAAATTAGGCGCTGGAAATTTTAGATTTTCGCATGAAAATGTGAACCGCCAAACGGGACCTTTCCAAACAGGATCCTATTTCGTCTGCCACAGGATTCTACAGCTCTAACCGTTATTATCTGTTGGTAGCCAGTTGAAATTTTCACAAAATACGTATCAGTATGGCCTCTATCAGTATATAAAACCCGTTTAAAAAACTTTGAAAAATATCATTTTTCAACGTTATATACAAGTATTACTCGTACATACAAATTTAAAATTTGGCCAGATTGTTGTATATATTCTAAAGTAAATAAAGAAAACCAAACAACAATCCAGTTGGCTTTTACTTTGTACTAAGTAGTTTATTATAGCTTGTCCAGGGGTGATAAATTTTATTGGGGCAAATGATACGGTGAGTAAATATAATTTATTTTCTATTAGGTAGGTATTACTAAATCAATAATGGTTGGTTAAAGTTCTTTAATGGAATCCTATAATTAATTATTCGATCATAATATTAAGCTGTACGATCATAGACATATTGTCTCTGTGTACGACAGAGAAACTAAGAGCATTGGTTGCTAAATCCTTATAAAGGAATTAATAGAAGTTCACTTACCTTCCATGTATTATATAGGTATATAGCAGCATAGCTTTTCTAAAAGCTTTTATTTAACCTCACCTTTGTGTTGGTATGTCTGGGTCGAGTCTTGCAACTGAATTTTTAATAAACATCGATAAACTTTTGGTTTTATTTCCATCCCACCCATTCCCAATAGATTTGTCAACGCAAGTTGGTAAATATGATTGGGTATTGAGATACTGCTTCGTGAAACTGAGTCCTTACTAAAAGTTGAGTTACGTACAGGAACCTAAAAAGCAAAAAGAAGCTTGGTGGTACTGACTAATTCAATGTCGACGTCAGTAACCCTTAGCCAGGCTGTGATCCCATAGCGACCACATAGCATATACAATATATATATATGTCAAATAATATATGACAATATTGTCTATGAACCAGATGATTTCTGAACGAAAAAAAATTGTGTATCGGAACAAGTCGGCAGTCAAAAACAAACTGTTGCCGAAACGGCCATTTTCGTCGATGTGTTCACAATTTATATGAGATTACGCCGAAAATAAATAAGGAAAGTGCTATTTGTTGTAATTTTGTAATTGTATATAAGTTTGTTTTCTGTAATGAATTTCAAATAAACTCCATATTTTGTTTTCTTGTGAAATATTTAGTCTTAAAGTATGTGGTTCTCATATCACCTCTACCCCTTTGAAAAGAAGATATGTGGTCTGTATGTGGTCACTGTCCTGCAAGTTATCTACACGATTATAAAGGTTGGCTTGCATCTCTGTAAATGAATTGTTGACATAACAAAACCACACTATAGGAAGAAAAAGGTGTTATGTTTATTATGTACCTAGTTTTATTGATGATAATTATCAAAACAAGACGTTTTTTTAGTGCGGTTTTATTATATCAACGATTCATTTACAGTTATGCAAGCCAACCCTTAATAGTCGTGTGGATAACTTGCAGGCCAGTGGTGACATAGATACCAAATTTCTGTTTTTCGTAGGGGCAGTGGTCATATAGAGATCACAAAAATAAACAAGAAATTCGTATTTTCATAACACTTTAATCTATCAAAGACAGAAGTTAAAATTAATAAAATTGTTAGGCCTGCCAGCTAAGGGTTAAATCTTATGTATCACAATATCCACAATCATACTAAACATTTTTATTTCTTACAATATATCTTATCTCCAAAACAAAGAAATCAGGGTTTTAAATCAAGATCTCAAAACCTATCAATCAAGATTGCAGGCAACGTTGAAGCCGCTGTTTGGATACGTAGATACAAGATTATCCTGAGCTTTAAATGTCCTCCCGAAGCTTTGATTTTAGAGAACAAATCTCTATTTCCTATAACTTCAGATTAGGGACGCCTTTTCCGGTGTAAGGAACAGAGTCCTGACATTGTTTTAGCTTGAAATGTCCAGGCATAGTGGCATCTCTGGTAACGAAGTAGTTGATTTATTATATTAGTTTATCCGACGCATGAATTGAATCTCAGAATTTCAAGACCAAACATTTATATGTCTTAATCATTTAGGCTCTCGAGTTTGGTACTTCGAAAAAATCCTCGATAACATATTAAGCATTATTAATTGTGAAGCTTACGGTATCTTTTAGCTTTCGATAAGAAATGTTGTTGTATTTCCCCGAACTAAATATAATTAAATTGTTTTTTGTTAGAAATTAAAATTTAAGTGTAATAAGTGTATATTATATTAACATTTGATTATATAAGAAAGCAGGAGAAAAGTAAATCAGGATGTAAGGAGCTCTGAACCGGGATTCGAACCCCGGACCTCTTGTTAACTGGGTGATTGCCCTACCAACTGAGCTATCCAGTTCTCAAAACAACCTGCGAATTTACGATGACGATATGTAAGTATAGGGTGAAATTAACATTATTAACATTTGCATGCCTCTGTCTAACCGTCAATCAAAGTTAAACTAAAAATAATCACTAATGATTGATTGATGATGTAAAATGAAGGCTCATTGACGAAAGCTGAGGGCTAGTCAAAACGTTTTTTTTTGTTCATAAGCCGATGACAGCGGCTCCTGATTACGAGAATATGAGGAAGTTGAAATCAAAAGGTGAAACACCCAAATTGACCTATTTACATTACGTGAACGCAGCAGTGGGAAATCTAGCAGTAATTTAAGATTTCCATCTTGATATGTTTGTGTAAACGAA
This sequence comes from Ypsolopha scabrella, assembly GCA_910592155.1. Taxonomy (NCBI): domain Eukaryota; kingdom Metazoa; phylum Arthropoda; class Insecta; order Lepidoptera; family Ypsolophidae; genus Ypsolopha; species Ypsolopha scabrella. The sequence goes on along the minus strand of OU342968.1, from coordinate 5,177,685 downwards.
CATGAACGCTGACTATGTTTACTTCAAGCATTTTTTTAAATATAGGTCAACAAATGCATAAACTTATACTCGTATGTCAGGTTTAAAGATATAATAAAGCCGATTTGGAAGGCTTTAATTTTAAGCTAAGAAACGTAATTTTAAGTGACATCACTATATTTTGCACACCAACTAAAATTAGCAAGTCTTTTAAACGCTCTTAAATCAAACAATGTTTTTTTAAATTCAATCAAATGACAGCTCTGAATTGTCTTACGCAATAAATGAACAGCCCCTCGTGCTTTAAATGGTATGTACGGAATCCTAAGGGCACGACTCCAACTCGCACTTGACTGGTTTTTTTAGTGTTGTTCCCGTTTGTTTCAAAATTTATTCAATATGAAATTATTAGTGCAATATACCTACTACATACATTTTTAGCGTTCTCTAGACGCCAAGTAGCTCACTAAGGTGGTTATCTACTAGGTGAAATTAAATCAACCGACCAAATTCATCCTGAAGACTCGGTTAGTGATTAGGAACTTGGGCAATTTCTAAAAATAAAATTGTTTGCTCCTTTACTGGTTGGACTAGATAAGTACAATTCCTAATGCAGGCACCAGGGGGCAAAAAAATATATTTTTTTATTTTTCCTGGAAGGTCATTAAACCTTAAATATGTACACAAGCAGGCATGAAATCAATAAATCCAAGTCACGAATCAGCCTGACATCGTAACTTTTGTTTTTTATTTTGTAACTTGAAAAATTACTCGTAAATCTGCGGTTCACCGATAGCGCGTTATTTTCGTATACGCATTAATTACGCCCCCGACTTCACGAGCATATGATTTTATGGCTAGCGACTTCCCAAAGGTTGCCATGCCTGGTTTAAAACATAAACTTATTACACGTGCAATCATGGATGGCTAACAGTAACTTAACTTGACACTTAACGATCCATTAAACTCTTTGTATCCATTGTCTATCTCCCTGAATAAAATTGGTAATTTTTCGATTTGTTCCTATACGTGTGCTAAAAGACCGGTATTTCAAGTCACTGTAAATGCCCTATAGGTTTTCATGATTTGTGTGAAATTGTTTACGTAAAAGGCAACAACTTTTTTCGTGTTGACTTAGAAGCCTGATTTTTTGACAGCACCATGCGGCTACATACTTCTGTAAGAGGTATTATTTTCAACTTGGTATCTCTTACGGGGCCCAAGAAAAAGGGTCTTGACAGACGGACAACAAAGTGATCCTATAAGGGTTCCGTTTTTTTCATTAAGAGGTACGGAACCAAAAAAAATGGGAAAGTAGGAACAAACAACCCATTTTAAAGCTTTTCATTCATATTAATACCTACCTAGGTGTTCACAGAATTCTAAGCTTACGTAGCCTTTATTTATGACAGGGCCATGCACACCAAGCTTTCTTTTGTTACTTAGTTTAGTATGTAACCTTTCATAACTATTAACTACATAATTAAAATAAGTATTTATTAGAGAAGCACGACATGGCTGACACATTTAATTTAAATAAAAGATAACTTGCATGCAATGTTTGTTGCAATAGGCAACATGCATTATAAAAACACGCTTGTGTCGTGGATGAAATAACAAATCAAGTAACAGATAATTATATTCGGGCGAAATGAAACAATTAAGTCTGATTCTCGTTTTTCTTACGCAAAGCGCAACTTTTCCAAATACCAAAGTGAACTTCAAAAATAAATCATATGAATGTGTAAAAAAAATAATAACCGTAAATATGCTTTTTGATATAATTATAGTGAACGCAGATGACAATGAATTGTTACAAGAACTGCATGATGCTAATAGTTTTAAAATTTTAAATAGAAGCTTCCTCTCAATGCAGCTGGATGTTTCGAATGAAGTTTACATTATATTAACAACAACAATAATTGAAATCAAGAATGGGCTCGCCGATTTAGTGAGAGATTTTTTCTGGAATCCTAAAGCAAATTTTGTCATTGTTGCCAACGATTTTGAACAAAACGATGTTAACGAGGTTTTCAAGGATCTGCATAGCATGTATGTGTTTAATACTGTGCTTATTGCAACAGGACCTGAGGATTTGTCGTTCGTGTTTACATACAACTTTGAAAAAAGTGAACATTGCTTATTTACTCCACAAGCGATAGAAAAGCACACGTGTGATGAAGAAATGTTCAACAAAAATCTGACTAAAATATCATATAGTTTTCAGAGTCAAAAGCCACATCTTGCGAGAAAAATCCCATATTCAGGATGTAACTTGACGTTCGTTTTTATTCCGTTAATTCCTTACACGTATCCAGTTAGTGATGGTGAATCAGAAAAAGTTGTCGGATACGAAGAGGCATTTTTTTCTATTATGAATAATAAGGGACTCTTTAATTTTACTTTCATTTATGCTTCAACTGATGAAGAGGTAGGTGTATTATCAAGAAATTATACAAGTACGGGGATTATGAACGAAATTCAATATGGGTCGAAAAATGGCATTTTAGGAGGAATGATGTTAACTAAAAATCGTTTAGGAGTTTTTGATTACGTGTATCCACACTACGCAGATGATCTTATTCTATATGTACCGAAAGCAGAATTTATGGAAAAGTGGAAAGCAATGTTTTTGACTCTGAGTGTAAAAATTTGGTTAGTTGCTTTATTTTTTTCAATCATTATATGTGTCTTAGTTACACAATTTAGAACGTTTGGTCAAACAGTTTCAAAGCAACACTCATTCGTTGTATTCATGGTCCTGAGATATTTTGTTGGTTCAACACCTCACAAGTCATGCAAAACTGATAAAAGCAGATTTCTGTTAACTTCTTGGTCTCTTTTTACTTGGCTTATTTGTTGTTTCTACCAATGTAACTTATCAAGCATGTTCACGAAACCGCCACGATATCCGCAAATACATTCTATGTATGAGGTTACAAGTACAAAAAGTGCTACCCATAAGATTTATAAGTTTTATTTACAGCAGCGTGCTTATGACTATTCAATGGCTGTCCCAGATTTTTTCCTATCAGATTTCATAAATGAAGAATCCCTTTTGATCGAAACTTGTCAGTCGGTCAAAGATTGTATGGAGATTCTATCAACAAATAAAGATGGATACTCAATGAGCACTATGGCTGTATATCAATATTATGAACCAGCCTTTGTTGACGATAATCTTGAATGTAAGTTCCATGTTCTGTTTCCACCAGTTCTAAGCCTTTATCTTACATCTTATGTAAAAAAGGGTTACCCGGATCTAGAACGCTTAAGGTTTATAGAAAGTCAGATCTTTGAAGCAAATTTGCACAAGAAAAACTTTGTGGATTTAACTTTGAGACATTCTTTGAACTATTATTATAATATCAGCAAAAAATATGACAATGCTCTCAAATTTAAGGACATACAGGGATTATATTTGATATTACTCAGTGGCTACTTTGTATCGTTTAACGTATTTTTGTATGAAGTGTTATCATCAAAGAGTAGGGAACCCACAAACATGCGGTAGTTTTATTTGAATTGTTATATAAAGATCAACATTAAAAGCCCCAATAATTTATGGTGTATTCAGTAACATTTACAGAACGTATTATAAGCAATAAAATCTGTACTGAAAATGTTTATATTGCAAAATATTGCGTGCAAAAATAATTCATGGTTACCGTAACCAGAGAATATAAAGTATTACTTATTCGTCGTAACCATAGCACTACGGACCAAGTTGAAGGAAATCGAGCCCATTGTCGAACCACTATATCGATTATTCGATTGTTGCATCGAGCAGAAACTGACAGATGTTTTTCTGAAATACTTACCAACTATAAAATAGTAAAGCAATTTGGTCAAACTATAATTCCGTCTCGAGGAGTCGCAGAGTGGTATCAGTGTTGCTTAGAAACTTTATACTAGCTTTTGCCCGCGACTTCATCCGCGTAGATTTCGGATATAAATTTGAATTAGATTTTTCATACCAGCTCGACACTGAGCCCCTGTTTCAGTTTCATGATCACGGCGGTGAATCTCAGGAAAAACATAGCGTTTAAGTATATTTATCTAAGATCGACTTTATAAAACTGTGAAAATTTCAAGTTGATTCATCAAGGAGTTTTTGAAATCTTTAAGTAACAAACTTTCAGTTTTATACCGGGTGTAAATAGACTGCTACCATTAAATGAAACCACATATTCTACCGATCATACTGAACCACTTTTGGTTTGGGAAATAATTGAGTTCCAAACAAAACTGAGTGAATCCTAACGCACCGGGCGAGTTTCGAGAGAGCGTCATCCGTGAAACAGCTGTTCCGGTGTAGCGTTCTAAAATAGACTTTCTTCCTACAAGATACAGTCTTTGAGTTACAGTTGAATATATTGTACCCTTGAAGACTTGCGCGGTTTTTTTTTCAAGGAATTGTTCAGTTTGGTCAGTATAATATGTGATTTTATTTAAAGGTTGCACTCTATTTACACCCGGTATAATTAGTAAGGATGAAATTATTTGGGTTTAAGTACAAATTATGTAGATATGTTCAAAGGAAATAGCTTATGAGTCAGTGGCGGAAAACATTTGAATACGTATTTATTTTTCATATAATTATAGGTACAATGTGAAAAATTGGTTTTGGATAAATGTATTCAAAGAAGTCTCGACTGTGGAAAGTGCGCTATAAATGACCTAATTAATTATTTGAAAAACCAACAGAGTTATAACAACATGATTAAAAGACGATTTATTTGTAAAACTGTAAATAAACAGTTTAAATATAGGTAAATAATAAAGTAATCTAAACCAGGAATGTGTATTTTTTTCATCACAGAGAATAGTAACACCAAAAACCGATCAAGTATTGGTCCTACACATTGACCTCTCATAAACAACTAGACACACACAGTCTCTAAGAAAAGTTCGTCAGAAAGCTTCCGAACGGCAAGGTGCATAGTAGCAAAAATGCATTATATCGTTAAAATAAGATACAATGTCAGTTGTACGCAATCGTCATTCGATCTTGTCACGTCGCGGTGAGAAGATGCATCGCGGACACTTTGCGCGAGTGTGAGTCTAGTTGTTTATGAGAGGTCAATGGTCCTACAATTCAAAGTGAAAAAAAATTAAGAGTTAATAGAGTACTCTCAATAGACCAAATTCCAAAGAAAACGATGTTTTTTGCCCGATCTTTTTTTCACCTTTCGATAGAAATTTAGTCAGCTGATTGAACCACTTTGTACGGGGAAGTGAAAAAAATAATTGACCAAAACCATTTCTAGGGTTCCGTACCTCAAAAGGAAAAAAATGGAACCCTTGTAGGATCACTTTGTTGTCCGTCTGTCCGTCTGTGTGTCTGTCTGTCTGTATGTCTGTCTGTATGTCTGTCTGTCTGTCCGTCTGTCTGTCAAGAGCCTTTATCTCAGGAATGCGTGGAGGTATCAGGTTAAAATTAAAACCTTATACTAAAGTCTACAGTCCCTTAAAGCTGTGAAAAAAATCAAACTTCTTAATTAACGTAAAAAAAGATACGGCCGTTTATGCCGCAAAAAACGTGTATTTCGACACTCTCAAGGGAATCCAAATTCATAGGGTATTTCCCGTTGACCTAGAACTATGAAATTTGGCAAGTAATACCGTCTTATACTACCAGTACAGGAAAAAATCTTAAAACTATACATTTGTAAATAAATTATAAAAAATCACCGAGGTTAAGCAACGGTATGCGCGGTCATAATTGTACGGGTGACCAAATCTTAGTGTATTTTTTTTTTTTACTTTTATTAATTTGTACGGGACCCTCCCTTGGGTTTTTTTCTTCTGGTATATGATCGATCAGTTAACGATTCATGATCTACCCTAGAATTATTTTCACTTATTATTGTAGGACCTTATATATAGGTAAATATGCACCCCAAGAGTACCTATTTGAATAAAAATTATAAACATATGATATCCCTACATAATATATGAAACAAAATTGCAGAACTGAAAGTTGGTCCACCCATTCATAATTAATTGATTATTAATAATAATAGTGACAGCGACGACTTAAATAAAGTCTTTTATTTAATTTAACTTTTATGTTTATATAATTTAGTTAAGTTTTTTTTTTTTTTTTTAATGTATTATAATTTTAGAATAATTTAGTTATTAGTAATAAGTTTTTAAGTTAAATATTGTGACTAACAAATGGATCTCTTTATTTTGGCAAAATAGATACTTAAAGTATACTTTCTACAAGTCAAAGTTAATTATAACAATATATAATAAAATATTAATTAATAATCAATTAATTGATTCGACTGATGACGGATACCGTGTACCAAAATATATCGAGAATTATAAACTCTTTTCTTTTTTTGTTCTTTTTATATTTTTAAATAATTTATATTGTAAATAATAAGGCTCAAAAAGAGTAAAATATACATTTATTCAGAATAAATAAACAGATTTGAACCAGCGACCGAGACTTTTGAACCACTGGACCAAAGAGACGGTCCTAAGTAAGACTAATAGAAAGGAACACAATGGAAAGCATTTTTGGTACATAAATGTTTACTTTTACTTTACGCCACTTTAGTATAGTTTGTCAAGGATGATACATTTTGTTTAGCAAATACAAGTAGTACAATAATTACTTAACCTTCGGTCACTCTAATTGTACAGACATTTAATGGAATACTGTTATAAGTAATACGAAAATGAAATTAGAAGACCATAAATTGAACAACAAAGATACCTATAACATAAAAAAAAAATCTACAAAATGATCAAATTAAAAATGATTCTTATTTTCATTTCACGCTGTTCAACGTTATCATACAACGATATGAAGAACCCAAAAGATATGTTTTACGAGTGTGCGGAAAACGTTATAGCCAAAAACGTGTTAAGTGACGTAATTTTAGTCAACATAGATGACTGCATATTTATACAAAAACTTCACGACACTCTCAGTTACAAAATTATTAATCGCAGTTTTCTCTCAATAAACCTCGATGTATCAAATGAAGCGTACATAATTGCAACAAAAAGTTATACTGAAATAAAGAATGGCTTTGACAACTTAGTCAGGGATTTTTTTTGGAACCCGAGGGCCCATTTTGTAATAATTGCTGAAGAATTAAGGAAAGATGAAATAACAGAGCTATTCAAGGAATTACATAATCTATATGTGTTTGAAATTATTCTTATTACAGCAACCTTAGATGAAAAACCAGCTGTATTTGTATACAACTTCAATAACAGTGAACACTGTTCATTCACTGGAGCAGCAATTGAGAAACATACATGTGAGATTGTCATCCGTCAAGATCGAGACAAGCTTCCTTATACGGGCTGTGACATGACATTTGTGTTGATTCCTCAGATTCCTGATATTTATCCAGCTGTTGAAGGAGAAGAAAAAATTATCGGATTCGAAGAAGTTCTTTACACAACTATGAATGAGATGGGATTATACAATTTTACTTTCTATTTTCCTTCTATTAAAGAGGCTGTGGGTCAACTGTCACCAAATTATACAGCCACTGGAATTATGAGGGATATTCAGACAGGTGCCAAAGATGGCATTGTGGGAGGGATGATATTATCAAAAGAACGTCTTGGAGTTTTCGATTATGTCTATCCGCACAGAGCGGAAGATTTAGTTTTATTCATACCAAAGGCACTTTTTATTGAGAAGTGGAAAGCTATGTTTGTGACTTTAAGACCAATAGTTTGGTTTATTGCTTTATCTTTTTCTTTCATTATTTGTGTTTTAGCCATGCAATTCGCAGCCTTTGGTAAACATGTTTCGAAACAACCGTCTTTCGTGATTTTTGCAGTTTTAGGATATTTTGTGGGCTCAACACCACGGCAATTAAGTAATTCGAACAAAAGTAGATTTCTTTTAACTTCATGGGCACTTTTCACTTGGTTACTCAGTTGTTTCTATGAAAGTAATTTATCTAGTATGTTCACGAAGCCACCACGTTATCCACAGATTGATTTTGTAGATGACGTTATCAGCATGAAGTACAAATTTTACATTATGAGTCGCGCCTATAATTATGTTTTAGGTTCTAAAGGGTTTTTTCTTGCGGAAATAATAGAAAGTGTTCCATTCCAATTTTGTGATCCACTTCCTAATTGCATGGAATTAGTTACAGAAAACCGTGATGGTTTTGCCATGGCTTCAAAAACTCTTTATCGCTTTTATAAGCCTGCTTTCGTCGATAATAACTATGAATCCAAATTTCATGTTTTGTCTCCACCGATTCTTAACTATTATTTGACAGCATACGTCAAGAGAGGTAATCCTAATTTAGAGCGCCTTCGTTATTTAGAGAGTCGAATGTTTGAGGGAAGCTTGCACCAAAAGACTGTTCAAGATATAACAACAAATAATTCTTTAAAATATTATTACAATATGAGTTTTAGCCAAGAAGAGGCATTAACTTTTGAAGATATACAGGGTTTATATATTATTTTATTTGGTGGCTGTTTAGTATCTTTAATAACGTTTTTGTATGAGGTATTTGTAACAACCAAACCTTTGGAAGCACTGTAAGTTACTTGTCTGAATAAATTATTTTTAATTCCCTATAACAATTATTAAAAATTAACTACGATTATCTTGTAGCCGTAAGCCATTAGCAGTAAAATGTAAGTTTCGAAAATAGCCTGACATCTTCTTTTGGCCTCACGTCAATATTCATAGGCATAAATGTATTTACTTCTATTCAAAATGGTTTTTAATAAATTGTATACTTAATATACTTTGACAAAAAAAAATTGTAAAAACATGAGTGAAATATAAAAGATTTTGAATAAAGAGGTAAAATCTAGGAAGTGACTAAAGGCCCGAAAGTGGTTACCTTAGTTTTTATTTTGTTCGACCATTAGTGGCCCACTGGTAAAGGAAATTACAGAACCATTAGCGGCCTCCTAATTTTTAATTTTATTCGACCGTAAGTCACGTGACTTGCTTCGCTGATATAGAGTCAACACTACAACTGCAGTCCGATGGATTAAACTTGTCATTTTGGTTCATATTCCCATAGAATAAGAACTAAACATATTCCAAAGATAATAAAGACTTTGACACATGAGGCCTAGGTTCGATCTCCGGTAGGGCAATACACCAATGAGTTTTTCAGAATTTACGTGCATAGTAAAACCAATTCTGCAGGCTTTACAATACAATACAATACAATACAATATTCTTTATTGCACACCAAAAGAGAAATAAAAAACAATAAATTTTAAAATATAAGTTAACGGGGTACAATTGGCGGTCTTATCACTAAAAGCGATCTCTTCCAGACAACCTTTGGATGGAAGAACTCTTAAAAATAAGGCTTTCATTTTAGTTTTAGTGGTATCAAAACTTAATTTTTTCCAAAGTAATTTATCTTCTGTTCTTAACACTTAGGAACTTTTTTGCAATATTTTGACAACACTAAAATTAAAGCCTTCAGAATCGGCTTTAGTATTTGCTAATACTTTATCACTTGCTGAAAGGTGAAGGGAAACATCGTGAGGAAACCTGCATGCCCTGAAAAAAGTGTATTTGTGCCCATAGTACGGTGATATGGCTCACCACCAGTCACGTTGGGACGTGAATTTATTTATATTACTTTGGGGTTGAAACTGCCTTCCACCTTGTTTACATGCAAAGGAAATGGTGTACTACGAGTATTTTAACTATGGAGTTTTTAATTTTACCTGACACACATGTTTTATTTTTTCAATCAATCGGCTATCGCGTTTCCACAACTGAACACAATGTTTGATGTCATAGTCTCTTATAAATTGGTTCAAAAGGTCCAACGAAGAGAACTCTGGATAATTCTCACTCATTTTAACTGAAAAATAAACACTAAACACCAAACATACAGCAGAGGTTATGTTTTTGTTGTGGTATCGCATCATCAAGTTGCATACTGACTGACAGTTATACTCATTACACTGCTAGTACAATACATTGCAAATTGAACTTTAATAGTTTACACTAAGTAAAATATTCTAACAGCTAAATAATGACTTACGGTTCAATAATTTACAAAATTAAAGGACCGCATCCCTTTCCGAACTGTACATTGCAAATTGAACTTTATTACTTCATGTTAAGGAAGATATTCTAACAGCTGAGTAATGACTTACGGTTCAACAATTTTAAAAATCAAAGGGCCTCTTGTGACCCTTTAGTCACTTCCTAAAATCTATCACGTTTTAACCTAATAATGGCATACAAATATTAGAGAGGTGGCATGTGCCTGTGGCAGACATTAGTCGGACTAATAAAATTAAAACACCCAATAACCAATCAGTAGTATTTACATACCTACAAACTTAATTCCTATTTCCACAGTGAATATTATGTCATTTTATATTCTAAAAATGTCAAGTATAAAAAATATGTACCTATACAAATATAAATTCTAAAGCCAAGTGTAAAATATAATATTAATATTAATGGAGTAATGTGATGCATAAAACTTATAAATATACTTTCAGCATACAATATCCAATGTTTGTCTGCAATAAATTCTTCAATGGTATTTATTCACCTTTATCCAGCAATATAGCTTTCATTTTCTTTTTAAATTCATTTACATCGAAGTCTCGGATATACTTAGGAATTTTGTTGTGTATTAAGGGGCCCATACAGTATACACTTTTGTTCATGGGCGCAGATTGTGCCCTACGAATACAAACCCTACTTTCATCCCGTTGCTTTCGTCTGCTGACCTCTGAGGTGTATTTGAATAAATTTGGATTTGTCTTAACAAAAAGGCAACTTCTAATGTATATAATGAAGGAAAGTGAGTATGCTGTGGTTTTCAAAAAACGGTTTACAGCATTCTGTTGATGCAATTCCAAACATAGCTGTAATGCATCTTTTTTGGGCCTTAAGTACAAGTTCTCTGTTGGTAGAATTACCAAAGAAAATGACGTCATATCTCAGTTTAGAAGATACATTACCGTGATATGCCGTTAGTAGAGCATCTTTGTTAATTATATGGAAAAGCTTATGAAGAGCATACGCATTAAATCTTAATTTTTGAGATAATTTTTCAATTTGTGCTTTCCATGTCGATTTATTAGAAAATTGAAATTTTTTTCCTGATTAAGATGAATGTTCACATTGCAGTTTACAGGCATTCGTTGGGTGAACTGTATAAATTTTGTTTTCTTCATATACACTGTATTTACCCATTCTACAATAGCACGTAAGGCATTGTTTATATCATTTTCATATAAGTAATTCTCTATATCTACATTCTATTGTTACCGTGCTGTCATCTGCAGATTAGGACATTGGGTTATGTAACCCAATACACTGCCATAAGGGGACGCCGAAGCAGACACTTCGTTTACGAGAAATGTAAATCTCTTCCTGTTTGGTTTTGCAGTTAATGATCTGTTTGTATTCTGTGAATTGTTTATAAACATTTTCTTTTTTTCAAGTGTTCTTAATTAAAATTGTTTCTATATTTCAGAATGTTGGGTGTGCAATAAAGTATATTGTATTGTATCTTTTATAATATTTACTTTGTGGTTTTGGCAATATAAATACGTCATTTACTCGTATTTAGGTATAAAACATCCACAACTTCTTTCAAAAGAAAACGCAACTCTGCGTGTGACTAACCTGATGGCCCCTTTTTCACTTACCGGCAATCCCCGGTACATTTTTACCACCTTAGCCGTGCCGTCGCCGTTGCCGATGCCGGTGGATTGCCGGTAAGTGGAAAAAGGGCCAATCACTACCAGTGCTACAAAAAACCAAAGCTGGTGAAAATACAGACGTTAGGCTCAAACCATTACACAGTCGCTTAGCTTTGTGCATTGTAAGATTTCCTTATTTGTAAAAAGAAGAGTCGTCTCTGATTTTGGAATAAAAGCTTTTTCATAAGCTCGTTATGGTTATTTGCATGTTACCAAAATCCCATACACTTTTAACAGATAAATAAAGCTTAAAATAAAAACCGGCCAAGTGCGTGTCGGGCCACGCGCGGTGTAGGGTTCCGTAGTTGCCCAGTACATTTTATAAGTTGCTCTACTAATACAGATCGCGCCCAAACTTCTAGTCCGATCGGAAGTTGCTCTCCCGAAGAACGGCACATACACTGTCGTGTTTAGAGGGGACTAAAAGTTTGGCGCGATCTGTTTTCGTAAACCTGTAAAAACTACTTAGCTGTGACAGTTTTCCTTTTCACTTCATTATATAATTTATGCAGCCAAAATATCATTGAAGACTCAGTAAGTGCTCAGTAACAAGGTTCAATGACCCTTTTTGTGAAATTCGTAAAGTATTCTTTTCGTGTTCTTTACAAACGTAAGGGTACGTTCAAGGAGTGTCGCTGCCCGCCGCAGTTCACGCGTAAAAACAAACATGCTAAAGTAAAAATTTGCAGTAGAAAATCATTCTGAAATAAGGAGATAGTCATGCTAAAGAAGTAAACATTTTTAGTAGAAAATCATTCCAAAACAAGAAGACAATTTGCCGTCGAAAATCAATCTGATTTCGATAGAAAATCATTCTGAAATTAGTAGATAATCATTTTAAAAAAGTAAAAATATTTAGTAGAAAATCATTCTGAAATAAGTAGAAAATCATGCTAAAAAAGTAAAAACTTTTAGTAGAAAATCATTCTGAAATTAGAATATAGAATCATGCTAAAAATCTCTTATTCGTCGCGTAAGCCCAGCCCCGAGTCAATTACTATGGGACGTCAAGATTTTATTTTGCGAAATCAGCAAAAAGTGTTATCGATCCGTGTTACTGATCACTTATCAAGCCTCCAGTATGAGTTTTGCTGTATAAATTAAAGTCACCTTACACATACTACTCCTGTGAATTTTTTCACATTGGTACTCATATATAACCGGAGTTGATGCTCGTGATTGTTGGCACTTGGTGGAACTTTTGAAACATTTTTTGTTTGATAAACACTTGTACTTGTCCACTTATTTATATTAATTTCCCTTACCGGTTTCGCTGTTAAAGCATTATCAAAGGTTTGTTTGGTTGTTCATAGATTGTACGTAAACAACCAAACAAACCTTTGATAATGCTTTAACAGCGAAACCGGTAAGGGAAATTAATATAAATAAGTGGACAAGTACAAGTGTTTATCAAACAAAAAATCATATATAACCGTTTAGCCGGGACGGGACACTTGACTCTAACAAGAATTAGTCTATCACTTTAAATCTTAATATTGTGCCAACGGATCCCTAAATAAAAAAATAGTTTTCGCCAAGTTTTCGCACGCCCACAATTTTTTTAAACGACCTATCCAACTATACCATACACTATGGGATAGACAAGAAAAGACATCATCCCCAATTTATGTGTATGACAGGTATCTTCCCTTCACTTAAATAGAACATTTTTTTCTAAATTTTATTTTACCATTTTGTCGGCGTGATTAGCATGTAAACCCATGCCAAATTACAGCTTTCTTGTATTAATAGTCTCTGAGCTAAGACAGACGGACATGGTGAAACTATAAGGTTTCCTTGTCGGACTACGGAACCTTTAAAATTAAACGGAATTAGGAATTTAAGCAGGACATCATTTTTTTTTTCGTTTTTGGGACTTCTTATTTTTTTTCTTTCCTATAAAACTGTTCACAATTGGCACGCGGGATTTTGATTAATGCATTTTAAATACGAATTCCTATCGAACCACAGAGATAGATAAAAATGTCCGATCTTTTTGAACACTATGCGCTGACTAAGGCACCTACCACTACACATCCAATTTTTAGGTTCTGTACCCGAAGGGCACTATGGAGCCCGGCCGGGTATGTCACGGGTCTCTAGCTTGCAGATGGAATGAGTTACAAACCGAAACGAATATTGAATAAAATAATTACATTATTTTTAGGGAGGGTCCCATTTTCTCTTACTCCGGCATGAGGATTGTCATTGTCTAAACTAGAACTCATTAAGTAAAGTATCATTTTTTTTGTCTCCAAAAATAAAGAAATGGGTGACTATCAAAGTTGACAGTTTTACCATAGAATTTCGTCTATGGTTTTACACTACTTTTGTTACGGGGTCTATCTATCTCAAAAACTAAAATAGTTAGGAATGCGGATTTTTTTGATACAGGTTTACGGTTACGTAGGTCCGAATACTCGACCAACTTAATTTTGCAGTTTTGTTTCATACATTTTCTACCTCGTGTGTTCATAAGTTTTGAGACAAACTTTGTACTTAAAAATAAAATAAAATATTACTGGCTGCAATTTATTTCTTTTTCCAATTTTGAATTTGGAATGTTAACTTTGAATTTCTTAGATTTTCAAATTCATTTGTTTACATTTTCTCGTGATGGAGGGAACCAAAGAATTACGTGCGGCTGTGATTTTGCTATTTAAGGTGGAGAAAAAACCAATGGAGATTTTCCGTGAGGTGAAAACTTTTGGTGTGAGCCGTAAACTTGTTTATTACACTATCAAACGATACAAGGAGACAAGTTCTTTGCAAGATCCCCAAAGGAGTGGTCGGCAGGTGAGGACGCCTGCAAACATCAAAATCATCCGAGAGCGACTTCGCCGAAATCAATGTCGCACTCAGAAGAAACTCGCTCTGCAGACTAATATTTCGCGCACTTCAGTCAACAGAATACTGAAATATGATCTTAAAGTAAAGGCTTATAGCCGTAGGAAAGTTCACTTTTTAAACGAACGCCTTCGTAAGTTGCGACGCGAACGTTGTCCAATACTGCTTAGGAGACACGATGCGAGGAAGATACTCTTCACCGATGAGAAAATCTTTACTGTCGAAGAAAAGTTCAACCGACGAAACAATAAAGTGTATGCCAAAAGTAGCAAGGATGTCCCAGCTTCAGCACGGAATGTCTCGCGTACTCATCATCCGGCTAGTGTGATGGTATGGTGGGGAGTTTCGTATGAAGGTGTCACTCCGCTCCATTTCTGCCAACAAGGCGTCAAGGTGAAAGCCAAGAATTATCAAAGTGACATTTTAGAGCCTGTTGTGAAACCCCTGTCTCATACTTTATCACAACAAGGATTTGGTTTTCCAGCAAAACTCGGCGCCATCACATAAGGCAAAAACCACCCAAGCTTGGTTGAAAGAAAATGTGCCGGCCTTCATCGCGGCGATCGAATGGCCCTCCTCTAGCCCAGACCTCAACCCCCTGGATTACTCTTTATGGACTGAATTAGAGCTCGGGGCCTGTCGAAAGTCCCACCCAAACTTGGAGTCACTGAAGCGAGCCCTTGTCCGAGAAGCAAAGCGAATTCCGCTGGAAAAGATTCGTGCCGTCATTGATGACTGGCCTAATCGTCTAAGGGCCTGTATTAATAACGGGGGTGGTCATTTTGAATAATAATTATGTTTTATTATTGATTATTATCTACTTACAGTTCACTAAAAATTTTTGGAATATTTGTAGGTTATTAAAAAAAGTTATGCAACTTTTATTTCGTCTCAAAACTTATGAACACACGACGTAGTTACTACTGATAAAGCGATAAGTTTGCAATTTGTATTCAAATCGTTTAAGTCTTTTAACTTGTTTAAATGGTACGGATCCCTCGGGGCGCAAGTCCTATTCGCACTTGACCAGTTATTTTCTTCATAAGGCGATTTTAGACGCCAGTTTTTGCCAATGTCAAGTACAATCGATCGCATGTTCACGTAAGAAGTCCCGCGGATTAAGGCACTTTCGTATTTGTTCATGGAAAAAGATCATTCTGACATACACCTAAAATTCAATAAATGTTTTTTTCGGGGGGGGGGGACCTCTTTTAAGAGGCTATTTCGATATAATGGCACTGTTTGAAGTTGTATACCTGCTTTTCAGATGGAGGCACTAATTTGATAAATCAGTATACAAATTTCGGAACCTTTTTCTAGTTTTGTTCAGTACAGAAACGCGATTGCGTAACTTTCGCTCGATAGAAATAATTATTGAAATGAGGTCTTCCTCTACACTTTTTTTCATAGTATGACATACATACCTGAACGATATTTTATTAGATAGATTTTAACGATATCTAAATTTTCTCAGTTGGAAATTTTGATAGCTATTTTAGTTCATTTTATATTAATTTAAAACCGACATTTTGCTATTTTTTCCGGAATCCGTCCCTCTCGCACTGCGGGGCGTTCCGCATGGAGTAACAGTGACCTTTGCAAGCGCGACATATCCTCTTACATATATTAATTCTATCTCGCACTGCGGGGCGTTCCGCATGGAGTAACAGTGACCTTTGCAAGCGCGACATATCCTCTTACATATATTAATTCTATCTCGCACTGCGGGGCGTTCCGCATGGAGTAACAGTGACCTTTGCAAGCGCGACATATCCTCTTACATATATTAATTCTATCTCGCACTGCGGGGCGTTCCGCATGGAGTAACAGTGACCTTTGCAAGCGCGACATATCCTCTTACATATATTAATTCTATCTCGCACTGCGGGGCGTTCCGCATGGAGTAACAGTGACCTTTGCAAGCGCGACATATCCTCTTACATATATTAATTCTATCTCGCACTGCGGGGCGTTCCGCATGGAGTAACAGTGACCTTTGCAAGCGCGACATATCCTCTTACATATATTAATTCTATCTCGCACTGCGGGGCGTTCCGCATGGAGTAACAGTGACCTTTGCAAGCGCGACATATCCTCTTACATATATTAATTCTATCTCGCACTGCGGGGCGTTCCGCATGGAGTAACAGTGACCTTTGCAAGCGCGACATATCCTCTTACATATATTAATTCTATCTCGCACTGCGGGGCGTTCCGCATGGAGTAACAGTGACCTTTGCAAGCGCGACATATCCTCTACCATATATTAATTCTATCTCGCACTGCGGGGCGTTCCGCATGGAGTAACAGTGACCTTTGCAAGCGCGACATATCCTCTTACATATATTAATTCTATCTCGCACTGCGGGGCGTTCCGCATGGAGTAACAGTGACCTTTGCAAGCGCGACATATCCTCTTACATATATTAATTCTATCTCGCACTGCGGGGCGTTCCGCATGGAGTAACAGTGACCTTTGCAAGCGCGACATATCCTCTTACATATATTAATTCTATCTCGCACTGCGGGGCGTTCCGCATGGAGTAACAGTGACCTTTGCAAGCGCGACATATCCTCTTACATATATTAATTCTATCTCGCACTGCGGGGCGTTCCGCATGGAGTAACAGTGACCTTTGCAAGCGCGACATATCCTCTTACATATATTAATTCTATCTCGCACTGCGGGGCGTTCCGCATGGAGTAACAGTGACCTTTGCAAGCGCGACATATCCTCTTACATATATTAATTCTATCTCGCACTGCGGGGCGTTCCGCATGGAGTAACAGTGACCTTTGCAAGCGCGACATATCCTCTTACATATATTAATTCTATCTCGCACTGCGGGGCGTTCCGCATGGAGTAACAGTGACCTTTGCATGCGCGACATAACCTCTTAAACATCAACGGGATTTATAGTTGAAAAATAGAAAAACGTACTTTTGTTCAAACAAATACTGCCGATCGGCTTTGTCTCTCGTATGTCCGCTGTACGAGGGGTGGCTGAAAAGTAATCTACCTGACTATGAAAGAAAATACATGGATTAATAATTTATTTTTTATTTTTCAATATAGTCCCCTGCAACTGAAATGCACTTACGACATTTGTCAATAAGTGACAGCATACCATTAAAATAATAATTATTATTTTGTTCGTCAAAATAGTCATTCACAGCGTCTTTCATCTCTTCGTCTGTTGAAAATCTGCGCCCTCTCAAATTTTTCTTTAAATTTTTAAATAAGAAGTAGTCAGAGGGAGCCAGGTCTGGACTATAGGGTGGGTGGTTGATCTCTGTAAAGCCGTTTTTTGTCAGAGATGACCGCGCCTTAAAGGCCGTGTGCGCGGGTGCATTATCATGCAAAATCAAAACGCCTTTGCTAAGTTTGCCCCTCCTGTCTTCTTTTATTTTTTTGCGTAGCTGGTCAAGTAAGTTCGCATAGTATTCAGCATTCATCGTGGTGTTTTTTGGCAGGTAATCTATCATAAGAATCCCCTCAACATCCCAAAAAATGGTTGCCATTAGTTTGCCCGCTGACAGCCGGACCTTAAACTTCCTTGGTGGTTTTTCCCCTTTAAATTTCCATTGCATCGATTCTTGTTTGCTTTCGGGATCCCACTGACGAATCCAAGTTTCATCACAGGTCACTATTCGCAAGATAGTTTCTTCCTCTTTATCCTTTACCAAGTCTAAAAATGACTGACAACATTCCACACGCCTTTGCTTATCAAACGGGGTCAACATTTTAGGCACCCAACGTGCGCTCACCTTGGACATTCCCAAATGTTCATGAATTATTTCATGAACTCGTTCCTTGCTAATGCCAACATCTCTAGCTATTTCCCACTGCTTAATTCGCCGATCGGCAAGGATCAGTTTCTTCACTTTTTCCACATTATCTGCGGTAACTGCAGAAATGGGCCTTCCACTACGGGGATCGTCTTCTAAGCTCACACGGCCTTGTTTAAACTGCTTTGACCAAAACTTTATTACAAATTCGGAAGGACATGAATCTCCGAACACCTTAAACATGCGCTCTCGGATCTGCGTCGGCGTATTCCCTTCTTTACCGAGGAATTTAATCACAGCGCGATACTCAATTTTATCCATTTTTAATTTTATTGCAACTTGATAAAAACGAAGACGCGCCAAAAAAAAATTGAACTCGTAGAAACAAATAAGTGTCATAATTTTTAAAAAAGGAATAAACAAAGAATACGAGAATATTGTGGCCAGTAACATTTTTTAAACTTTCTTTAACAAAGGAGATTTTATATCAGCCACCCCTCGTATGTGTACTTTGATACTATTTTTTCTGTCACGTTTTACGAAAATTAAGCCAAATACTCCCTTGATGTATAAAATGAAATCAAGACACGTTAGTATTCTTAGGGTCCCGTAGTACCTGAAAGGTAAAAGGAACCTTTACGGTGAGACTCTGTTGTCCGTCCGTCCGTCCGTCCGTAAGTCACAGCATCATAACTTTAGCACCGACTTGAAATTTTCCACAAAAATAGCATTCACTTGCATAGGTACATAATACGGTATAAAAAAAAATTAAATTGTTTAAAATATTTCCAATAAAAAAGGAGAGATAAATAAAATAAAAAAATGAGTTTTCATCCACCGCCCATCTCTGGACAGGAGTAAGGCCCCACAGAGTTCAAGACGCGGTAAACTTGTTTTTTGTGCAAGAGGGGCAACCCTAGTTTTGCCGGCGAGTAAAGTTAGTCTCGGCTGATTGTTTTCGTCTAGGACGCGAGTATATATTACGCAAGAATAAGCTTTTTCGCTTGCGTCGCAGAAACCAAGTAGTTCTATATGTTGCTTTCCCCCGATCCACCTGTTAAGTTTGATGTTTTGTACATAGGGGAGTTCCTTTTTCAGTTTCAGCCATTGTTTTTTAATTTCGCTCGGCATTTCTTCGTCCCGCCCGAATTTACTTATCCATACTTGTTGGAATAATAGTTTGGCTGTGATGGTCACTGGAGATAACCATCCTAACGGATCATAAAGTTTTGAGATTTCCGACACTAAAAACCTCTTCGTTAGTTTGTCTGTGGAATTTTTAGTAAGATTCCAGTTAAACGTAAACGTATCGGTAACAGGTTTCCAACCCAATCCCAAAGTTTTCATAGATTCTTCGTGTTTGAAGTCAAAGACGTTTTGTTTTGAAATTTGATCTTCTGTTAAGTCTTCTAAGAGCGTTGGGTGGTTACTCGCCCATTTGCGTAAGTTCATGCCACCTCCTTTTAGTAGATTAATGAGTGACATTTGTAGATGTTTCGCTATCTTCATTGAATTTGCGCCGCAAATGAGGTCATCGACGTAAAAATCGTTTTGAAGTACTTCAGCAGCTGTTGTACCGTTTTTCAGCGCTGGATATTTGTCACCGTCATCTAGCGCAAGTTGTCTTAGTGTTCTCATTGCCAGCCACGGTGCGCATTTTGTGCCGTAAGTCACGGTACATAGTTGATATTCTTGTAGTTTTTCTGTAGGTGTGTTTCGCCAACAACAACAACAACAACAACAATACAACTTTATTTGTACACCATAAAAGGAAACAAAAAAGAAAAAACATAAACATTTAAATATCTAACTTAGGAAACAAAGAAATATAATAACTTACTAACTTATTAGGTAAGCACAAACAGGCGGCCTTATCGCTTAAAGCGATCTCTTCCAGACAACCTTTGGGTGGAAGAAACTGTTCAAAAGAATTACTGACATGGCGGTGTACTAATTTTGTGTTAAATACATATACAAACATGTATCAATGGATATATAGTATTATAAATGGTAATATACTAGTAAATAAATACGTAATAATATACACATATGTATATATATACATACATATATATATTTATATACTACATACATATTTTATTATATATAGAGAAATCACATTTCGGTAATCAGAGTGTGAGGTAGTGATGTTTAACTAGTCTCTTGAAGACAGGCAGGGAAGGGGCTCTCCTGATAGGTAAAGGAAGATCATTCCATAAATAAACAGCTTTTACTGAGAACGAATTGTTAAAGAAAGACGATGAGTGCACCGGCGTGGCAAGAAGCAGATTTTGAGAGGACCGTAAAATGCGGTCATGAGTATCATGAAGAAATCTAAAGCGAGTTTTAAGGTAAGAGGGAGTTGAAGGATTATTTAAAACGGAATACAAGAGAGACAGGATATGAGCATTACGGCGACGACGAATGGGAAGCCAATTTAATCGAGAACGGAATTCAGAAATATGATCGAATTTGCGAAGACCAAAAATAAACCTAATACAGAAATTTTGAAGACGTTCGAGTTTATCAAGTTGGCCCTCCGTAACGTCAAGATAACAAACATCGGCATAATCGAGAATAGGTAGTAGCAGAGAATGTGCAAGCGCAATTTTAGTAGCAGTCGGAAGGAAGTTCCGAAGCCTTCTTAGAGCTCCTGCTGCCGCAAATAATTTCCTACAAACTTCATTTATTTGTGGATCCCAAGACAAGCAACTATCTAACAGGAGACCTAGATTTTTTACTATGTTGCTGTATGGAATTATTGTCCCTTCAAACATAATATTAGGTAGCAGTTGCCAGTTAATCCTGGCTGTGAACCAGGGACTACCCATAATAATAAATTGGGTCTTGTTGGGATTAATCTTTAAGCCATATTCACTACTCCACACAGACATTCTAGATAAATTTGAATTGGTTGTAATTATAGCTTGTGAAAGATCTTCCAATTTGGCTTGTGTGTAGATTTGGAGATCATCTGCGTAAAGGTGGTAGGAAGAAGATATGAACTGAGAAATATTATTAATATATATACTGAAAAGTAGAGGAGATAAGACGCCACCTTGAGGTGCCAAATAATTTTCTGTAGCGATTGTTGATTTTCTGATATCCGTATGCAGCGGTAGATCTTTTCTATGTCGACAGTGAAGGCATATTTATACGATCTCCACTTTAGAATAAGGGCTTGATGCCGATTTGATGCCTTGTTGCAGATTTGGACCCTTTTTTAATACGGTGTTTAAACTGCTGCCACTTGTAGTTTTTTGCTTTCCATTATAAACTACCCTTAACTTTGTTGTGGTTGAGCTTTGCTTTAAGACCCCGTGATGAGGCAGATAGCATTCAACAGAGCTCGTAGCAGGAGATGACAGCTTCATATGGCCGAGTTCCAAATACTCTCTCATGAACTCCTTGTACATCAGAGAGTTTTTTGTTTCTTTCAAGTCGTTTTTCAAGCTGAAGAAATTGTGAAATTGCAATCGACTTTGATTTTCCCAGTTTTTCTTCGAAATCGGAACATAGTGGCATTTTCACAATATATCTTTCCTCTTGATTTTGTTGGACGGTAGTTTTATAATGCTCTTCGCATTGATCATCTTCAGATATGTCATCCTTGTTTGGAGAAATATCTTCGCTTTCCCAAAACTTAGTTAGCTCGTTCAAGTTCAATAAAGTTATGTGACAATTGAAAGTTTTAATTTGCCACACAAAATCCACCCTAAGCGTGTTTGCTGTGCTATGGGGGATTGTTGTTCTCCTTTCAGGACTCCATCCATGATAATTTCAGAATACACGGCGGCTCCTAGCAGTAAGTCCACTGGGCGGGAGACGTTGAAGTCTGGGTTGGCGAGTTTCAAGTTTTCAAGTGCAGCCAGTTGACCTTCTCGAATGTAGAGTGAGGTAAGTTGTTTGTTAGTTTCTTCAAAATCAATGCTTGAGTTTTGAAAGTGAAGTCAGAGTTTATAGACTTGCAGGTAAGCTCCAGGCTTCCCTTACAGTTTCCCGCTGCAGATCCCACGCCAGAGATCGTTGCATTTAGTTTCTTTCTAGGTAGTTTCAGTAGTTGTGCAGCGCTCCCGGAAACCAGAGATATTTCTGACCCTTGGTCTATCAGTGCAAAAAGTGTGACGTAAGATCCGTTGCCAGATTTTATCTGACTCTGAACTGTAGCAAGCAAGACCCCTATACCTTCAGTTGAAAGATGATTTGAGCTCTGCTGGTTGTTCGAAATAGGTATAGATTGTTTACTCCATTCCTTTCCGTTGTTATGACCCCCTTTACTGACAGTTTTGTGCAATAGCATATGATGTTTCATATTGCACTCCTTGCAAGTTTTAGTTGACGTACATTGTTCATTCCCGTGGCTAAATAAACAGTTTTAGCAAATATGCAATTTCGCAACTGTATTATTTTGTTGAACTGAACTAGGACATTGCATTAGCACGTCGTGGTCATTATTGCAAAATGGGCACTGTCCATATGTTGCATGATAAATTCTTGATTGAGCTTTCTTGAAGTCAAAATTGGGTTTTTTGGCCCAATAGGATTTCTCTACTGAGCTGGATGAAGTTGGTTTTTGGTTTTCACCGAATACTCTCTTTAGATTTTTTATGGTTTCGTTAGCCATAAACTTGCTTTCCAAGAAACACAGGAAGTTTTGTAAGTTGGGTAACGCCCTTTGATCGGGAAGCTCCTTTATATATTCTTGATAAGTTCTTGAATCTAGCTTTTGAGCCATAAGATGCACAATGATAGGGTCCCAAGAAGATGTATTTAGGCCAATGTTTGACAGTCCGTTCAAACATTCAGTTGTGACGTCATGCAACTTCTTGAGGTTGTAAGCCTCAGGTTGTTGATTATCTGGAAGCTGCAGCATCGCATTCATGAAGGAAGTAAACTGTAGGCGTTGATTATCATACCGTTGGTTTAATATTTTCCAACACCCGTGGTATTTGTCGGTGCTAATAGTTAAGTGTTGCACCAACTTCTCCGCTTCTCCCCGCAGCTTACTTTTGAGATGCTGCATCTTCTGTGGATCATTTATCGTCGGGTTGTTATGGATAGTTTCGACGAAAAGATCTTTGAAGGAAATCCATTGTTGATACTTTCCGGAAAACTCTGGAACCTCTACCCTCGGCGCTGATCTTTGGTAGTGAATTGTAGACCAAATCTTGTCATTGAGAGCTTTCTTCATCGCGTCATATTTGCCCTCAATATTGACAAACATGCCGTAATAAGTTTCGTTGGACCCGTTCAGTTGAGCTTCTAGTTCCCAGTGGAAACTATCTTTTTTTTTTCTAGGTACATAAATTTCGCAAAACTTTGCAGTTTTTCTGCGAAAACATAGCAGCTTTAATAGTTTTTACTTAAATTAAATCAACCCTAACTACTTTTGTCTTTTATGAATAAATAATACTTGGTAACAGATACTTAAGTTTGAAGTTAATATGTAGTTAATTATGACAGATAATACTTTTTAGCAAATCTTTAGCTTTGGAAAGCTTTCTCTCATTTACAACACAATCTGGTAGCTTATTTATTAAGTTAATAAACAATGGTCCTTTCAACATACGACCGTAATAGTTGTTTACCGGCGCGGTGGGCGACAGACAAGCCAACCGCTGCGCCCCGCTCCCCTTTCCGCACGGCGCGTGACTTGCCCCCCGCGGGCCGGTTCTCGCTTATACGTGGCATAGTTATGAAGTTCATTCTTTATTATTAAATATTCAACTTTTTTACAAACTGGCATTACATCACATATTTTAAACAATTTTGATAGTCTCCTTTACAGTTTGCCTTGACTTTTTTTGTTACCAACAGTTTTAAAAACCTTGTCTGTAATTTTTCAATCTTTTTCATATGAGACTCGAAGGTCAGACCATAACTGTCCAATCAATTATAGATTCAACCAGGGAAGAGTAAAAACATTTTAACACACATTTAGGTACTTTAAAGTGAAGATAATAAAATCTGCTATCGATCTTGTCCCACTTTGATTTTAAGATGGTAAGGTGATCTTCAAGTTCCCATTTATCTCTAATTGTGTCAATGTCAATTTTCGACATTGCTCGGTCGAGAGCTTTAAAGTTGCTTTCTTGCTTGCCGAGCAGTTGCTTTAAGTTGTTGTTGTAACCCTCTTCTGCGATACCAGTAAGATCAAAGTTCACGTCTTTTGGCTTGCGTATGGATACCAAGAGATATATAATATCAGCTTTTGTAGCTTCATACAATATGTCAGTTCGGTTATATACATCGTCTTGGAAGTACTTGATGGTTTTATCTTCAATTTCTTGTTCGAGAACCTCGTGACGTGACTTGAAATTATCCCATAAGTTTTCAAACGATTCCAGTCGCTTAGTTAGATATTCTTCACTTTTTCTCGACACGCTGTCCTTTTTATAGTTGGTACATAAAGTTTTAATACTTTCGGAGCAAGTTGACTGAAGCGAAAGAGCTTCCATCTTAAGTTGCTTTTCTTCTCAGTTGCGTGAAGGAAATATGTAATTAATAAGATACACTGAAGTTAGTCACTAAAGTTGGTTGATTTTCTTCTCAGTTGTCTGAAGAAAATATGCAGTTAAGGAGATACCTTGAAGTTAGTTAAAGCTTTTATTATCTGTCACGTGTGTAGTTTACGATGCCAGATGGTAAGCTTGGCAAAGACTACGAAGTTTTGGTAGTCTTCACGTTCAGGATTTTCTTAAAATCTCGTAACTTGAAGTTTTCACGCTCCGAAACTTGCAGAATTCTGAAGTAATTCCGCAGTCCGTGGATCAAAGGTGCTGCTGTTCCTGCGCCTCAGTGTGCTTATTATCCCACCTACAATGTGTGCGCCTTCTCAATCTGACTGGGAAGATCCGCTCGTGGAAGGCCAGTCAAACCGAATCGCTTCTCGGAGTAGATGAGGACTTTAAACAACACTGAAGTATCCGGCTCGAAGGACCATAAAATGTAGGAGCTAATAGTTAAAGTTCCGTACATTTTAATGAAGTTGTAGTTATTTAGTTGTGGAGCACGAAGTTAAAGAATAGAAGAAACCTCAGTTATGGTACTATATTGACGTAAGTACAGAGTTCAGTTTGACGTCTCTTTCTCTATATATATCGATATCGACAGTTGGATTCGTACTAAGTTAAAAACAGTAAAAATGTATAAATTGTCGCTAAGTAAATAAAGTAGGTTGCAACGCGAGCAAAACAATGTGCGGTTGCTAAACCGTACATAGTATTTAAAAAATAACAAGATAAATGTTTGACAATTAAACTTAGGTAATTTCCAAGAAACAAAAAAAAACAAATTTTAGTTTAGGTCATCTTTCCATAAATGTACATAAATATATTTAGTTCGGAGCCTATTGCTAGATAGCGGTACAGTTCGCTGCTGTACCTGTTCTCACAAATGAACCGTGAAAGGTTTCTCTTTTTCGTTATTATCTATAATATCTATCAGTAGCGTGCGCGCCAAATAAGTCTGCACGCGACTGGTGGCGTTACTAACGTTTTACTACTTGACTTTTGGCATGATGATTGCCAATCTTGACCACTGAAACCTAATAAAAATGATAGACATTCTACACACTCACTAGTTACACCAGATATAACGACAACTTGGCGACCTGCGATTTATGATTTTGGCCACGTCCCGATAGTGAAGAACAAAACAGGTGACATATCTGCAAAATCTAGCTATAGGCCGATATCACTTGCAACAATTGTAGCTAAAGTCCTCGACAGCTTGCTTAACAGCCCCCTTGACAAATATTTATAGGTACAGTGGATACAACATCAAGCTATACACTTGCATTACGACATTAGCCCCTACAGAGAAGAATATAAGATAGGTACAAAGTCCGAAGTGTCTAACTTGATGCGGTTTCCACTGTACATGACAACCAGTTTGGGTTTCGGCTTAAGCTGCCTACTGAAAGTGCCATTCTGAGCTTAAAGCAAACTGTCGAGTACTATACTGGCCGGCAAACTCCCATTTACGCTTGTTTCCTGGATTTATCTAAAGCTTTCGACTTAGTTTCGTAAGACGTCCTGTGGCAAACACTAGAAAAACTTCAAATGCCCATAGAACTTCTAAACATTCTGAAGTTTTGTTACCTCAACCAGGAAAACTTTGTGAAATGGGAGGATGTACGGTCAGATACGTATACGATGGAATGTGGAGTAAGACAGGGAGGGTTAACGTCACCTAAACTTTTTAACCTTTATGTTAATGATTTAATTAGTAAGCTCAGCACAACACATGTCGGTTTTCATATTGATGGAATTTCTGTAAATAATTTTAGTTATGCAGACGATATGGTTTTGCTGAGTCCATCAGTCTTTGGTATACGAAAGCTCATTAAAATCTGAAAAGAATATGTTGATCATGGGCTCAAGTATAATGCCACTAAAAGTGAATTTATGGTTTTTAAATCTGGTACCAGATGCCCTTCTTATGTGTACCACCTATAACTCATAACGGTGCTTCTCTCAAAAGAGTTAAAACGTTTAAATATTTAGGACACCTAATAACAGGGGATCTTCGTGATGATGCAGACATAATATTAAAAGAGAGCGAAGGGCATTATCAGTCAGGGCCAATATGTTAGCACGCAGATTTAGCCGCTGCACAGCACAGGTTAAATTAACACTTTTCCAAGCATATTGCACTTTTTTCTACACATGTAGTTTATGGTATAAAAATATAATACAGACTGTCAAGTATAAGTTGGCGTTCCATTGCCATGGACGCCAGTTGGCGTTCCATTGCCATGGACGCCAATGACAGTCTGTACCCTTCGCGTACTCTTTAACAACGCTTTCAAAGCATTGTTTGGGCTGCCGCGCGCATGCAGCGCCTCATGAATGTTCGCCGACGCGCACACAGATTGTTTTTTCATCATCATCCGCAAGAGATGCGCCTCGATGCTTTGTAGTGTAGCTCCAACTCTATTTTACAGATGATAGCCAATAGACTAGACAACCATGCAATACAACATTGGTTTCATGTTCATGTAAATAGCACCTACTTTCTGACACTATTTTCCTTTTCGTTAGTTAGGTATGTTGTCTTTAGTTTGTTTTGTTATTAATATTTTATGTGTTTGTTAATTTTTATTTTGATATGAGCTTAAAATACTTGAATGAAACGTTTATTGTTATTATTATTACTTTACTCTTTGCATAACATGACAAAGCTCAAAACGACTTGATTCCAGGGTCATAAAACATATTTAAAAATGGAGTTGATGCTCGTGATTGTTGGCACTTGGTGGAACTTTTGAAACATTTTTTGTTTGATAAACACTTGTACTTGTCCACTTATTTATATTAATTTCCCTTACCGGTTTCGCTGTTAAAGCATTATCAAAGGTTTGTTTGGTTGTTTACGTACAATATATTTAAATTTCAACAAATATAGACAATTTTAAACAATATAGACAAATTTCACCAAAGCTGCACTGAGTGCGATGCGCGTTCAGTATAATAACGCCTACCGCGCAATATTCCATCTTCCTTGGCGTTGCAGCGCGAGCAGTATGCACGCCGCGGGCCGCACGCCAACATTCCCCGCGCTGCTGCGTGCGCGGTCAGCATCAATGCGCGCGCGTCTCCTAGCCACTAATAACACCATCTTACGTAGCTGCACCGAGTGGACTCAGAGCCCCGTGCATAAGAAGTGGCGACAATATCACGCAAGCTTTGGTGTACTATAAAGTTTATTATTTTTTCTTTTTTAATTTTCTTTTTTTGTGTGTAATATGGCCTGATTTTTATTGTATTTATGTAAATCTGGCTGGAATAAAGAAATTTTATTTATTATTATTATATTGACGTGTATATTGTACGTAAACAACCAAACAAACCTTTGATAATGCTTTAACAGCGAAACCGGTAAGGGAAATTAATATAAATAAGTGGACAAGTACAAGTGTTTATCAAACAAAAAACATATTTAAAAAATATATCATGACAGTAGATCAGCGCGTTCCGAATCACGGCATATCGATATTATAAGTCAACACAGGTAAAAAGAGCTCCGAGCGACGTACAGTGGAGGCCGCATCAAGCTATAGACTTGCAGTACGACATTAGACCCTACAGAGAAGAATATAAGATAGGTGCAAAGTCCGAACTGTCTAACTTGACGCGGTCTCCACTGTACCTGCGCAGTGAGCAAATTACCGACCAAATTGGTGGTATGAGGTGCGGCGCGGGCTGCCGCGACGGGGAAAGTACTCGGCGCGTGGATTTGCTGTCTCGTGATTGGTGACTTACGCTTCACGGCGCAGTGTCCACGTTCAGTCGATCTCAAAATACAGTCACGCGCAAAAATGTATTTGTGTTACGATGGGTTTGCAGAGAAAAGAAAGAAAAATGATTTATAATGTTTACTGTTGCATGAGGAACGAAGCTGGTAGAAGTATTTTGTTTTTGTATGCGTTTTTTTTTGGAATAAGCATCATGTAGGTATATTAACATTCATGTGACGCAAGTTGTGGGCCAAATCAACACCCACATTATATTTTTATTTCTAACCTGTTAAAAAATAGCAATTATAGCGATGTTATTCTACAATAAACATTTTACCTACATAATCAAACAAAACAATATTATACTCACGCCTTTTGTGCCCATGCGCAAACATATCCCTTTCACTAACGCCCCAGAGCTCTTTTTACCAGCGTTGACTTATAAATTGCATTTATCGTCATTTCGAGTCACTTTTAGCCCGATAACGATGGCCCTAAAATGGTTGTTATGATGTCATGCCATGTTGTGCTGTCATCGCCCATGCTTCTGAGCGTTAGCACTGTGAGTGATCTATCAAAAGTGGTTATTCATAGATTAATTTCAAAAATAGGTTATTCGTAGTACAAAAGTTTTATATTAATAGTAATAAATCAGATATTGTAGTTCGCTTCGTGGACCTAAGTTTATAGTACTAAATAATGATGAGCCCAGAAATCAGGGTTTTTCGTGTAAAGCTTTTCAAATTATCGAATTGTTTTTTAGTGTTTATTCGCTTTGATCAATGGATGGATGCGCTTATTTGCTTTATGCGTTTGTTGTTTTTATTAATTATTTTGTGCTCATTTTTGTTATAACGTGACGTCGTGTAAATATATTTTGTGTACCTATATAAAATATCTGTTAGGTAGGTACCTACTATACAAAAACTGTAAATAAGTGTAAAATTTTTTTTTTTTTGTGTAAAATATTAAAAAGGGCAGGAGTGTTTGTGTAACATAATTTTCAACATAAATCAATTTAAGCGAATTTATAACAAACTATCATAAAAAAACAAAAAGTGTTTTGAGCTTTTAAGCCATATTATGCAGTCAGCTTTTCATAAAAAACATTATGCTAAAAGTCGTTGTCAAATTTAAAGCCGTTTTTGCTACTACTGTAAACGACCGACCGAATCTTTTTGGGAGTGAGGGGCCTGGTTTTAGCACTGTAAGCGCCATTCGGAACATTTATTTTCTTCGTTGAGTCGGACAGATTCTGTTTGTTTGGTTGAGAAAATAATCAATTCATAACCTATTTTGGAGAATAAATAAACCTTCAACACTCGCATATCTAACGAGGAATCAAATAATTACCAAGAACTATGGCGTCAGGCTTAGAAAATTATGTAAACCAAACAGTGTCAGTTATAACCTCGGACGGCCGCAACTTTATTGGAACTTTGAAGGGTTTTGACCAAACAATCAACATAATATTAGACGAATCTCATGAAAGAGTGTTTTCTTCATCAACTGGAGTGGCGCAGGTTGTGCTAGGACTGCATATAATCAGAGGAGACAATGTGGCGATAGTCGGTCAGATAGATGAAACTATAGACAGCAGGTTAGATCTGGGAAACATTAAGGCAGAACCACTGGGCGCTATTGCTCATTAGCCATTAAAAATTGTTTATATAAGATTTATTTTATTAAAATGTCCATGAATTTTATAATTTTGGTTTTACTTTTGACTCTGCTGCTTATGCGGCTGAGTTGATAAGGGAATAAGTATCCAAGGACCTTATTGTCAAATTTTAACACTAATAGCTATCGCATACATAGTTATCATGCTTTGGTTAGAAATAATGTGTGATGGATGTCACATAATTTCTAGCCAATCATGATATCTTTGAAAGAAAAGGATGTCGAAGTTACAAAATAAGGAAGGCCCAGGACGATTTGATCCTAAAACCCACTAATGAGAGAGAAATAATTAATTTATACATAAACATATATCTGCGAAGGTTCCAAGTGTTGACCGTTTTATTTGGCAAGTAGTAGGCAAATAAATTGGTGCATGTTCGACTGGCAGGATTAGAACCTGGGTACCAAGAATAAGAGTCCGGCTCAGGTGTCCTTGTATATATAATATATGCAACACACACTGCCGTCATAGGTAAGAAAGCGACTAAGTGACATTTTTGTGAATGTGACATTCTGGCATGGTTATATTCATTTAAAAAAACCATCAACCTGTCTTACAATGATTCCCCTAGGCCTTGTAGGTATGGGAATAGTCTACAAGTCCTAGGGGAATCATTGTAAAACTAGTCTATAGGTTTTTTTATGAATATAAACATGCCATAAAGTCATTTTCACAAAAATGTCACTTAGCTGCTTTCTTACGTATAACGGCAGCACACTCCTAGTGCATCAAGAGCCCGCCCTCATACTCCATAGCATCACAGACAGACTGACTTATCCAGCCTGTCTTTAACATTGCAGATGAAGTATAAGAATAATCATTTTTTTAGTTCTTAGCATTCTTCCAGATGGCGGTGTCCATGTCACTCAGTCTATAGACAAAATTTTGCACAAGAAAAAACTAGGTTAGATAATTTCTTAGATAAATATCTGAGGATAATTTAATTTATGTACCTAACCAATAAGTTTCTAGTTTAAGAGGCGAAAGAAAGGCCAAAGTCGATCACAAAAAAAAACATCATTTCTCTATTTACACAAAACATTGAATATTTACAACAATTAAACTGCTATTTTTAATGTACAACTACTACACAATTCTAATTGATATCTCAAACATAATGATAATTTGGTTGAACTACAGAAAAGTAAATCTGGTACTTTTTGGAATGCATTAATTCCATTAATATTTAAGTGCAATAAGTGAGTATAATGGAGATGAAGTTTGTAAGCATTCCATTGTTAATATCTTGTACCTGAGTAGAATTTCGAAACTGTATATGTTATTAAGAAAAGTCTGGACTGCTAGCCGACTTACTCAATATAACAATATCTTGATGCCTGCAAAATAAAAAGAGTAAAATTAATATTTCACAATTAATTAATCTGTCAAGTTATCATTATCGATAAAACCATAGCACCCGAAAGATGGCTCAAATCCAATTTTCAGATAAAATAAATATTACCTACAACTATAGTTTGGGCAAAGAAGAAGGTGTGCTGTGAAGTTGTGTCAATGAGGAATGGTAGTACAGGGGATACATTTCTCAGCAGTCAAGTACAAAACTTCAGGTCCGCTTTCTTGGTTGGCCCAAACTGTAATTACCCCTCGATTTCAAATATATTTAGTACTTATAATATGTTTATGCAGGGTTCGAAAGGATAATCCGTGATAATTATCTTGATAAAAATGGCTCGATAATTATCAATTGATAATGACAACAATTTCATTCATGAAAGTGAACTCGAACATGTATTTCTGCAAGCATTTATTTTTAAAGCGCTACTTTAAATAAGTATGAATAGACGATGCGCGCGCGACTGAAGCGCTTCAGAAACGCACAAAAAGAACAGTGTCATTGGTTTGTTAAGTTGAATGTTGTTTATTGAGTTGAATTTGAAAAATGCCTTTTAAAATTACAATGCATTTGTTATAAAACAAAATAATTTCTTACACTGGTGATAATTATAAGATAGCCAGCAGCGTAATTATCTTGATATTTTCGAACCCTGAATTTATGTCATTTGTGATGTACTGATACTATGCAATTAATACAATAATTTTGAAGAACCTTGCACTCGAATGTTACAGGACAGTCAATCGTTTTTAATTATTTTTACTTCTATTCCTTTTCTGCAATAAATTCAATATTTATTATGTATTTTAATTTAATGTATTAATTTGAAGATAAATTTATTATGAATTATTATAATATTCACCTCTGCATTTTCTCCCTATATTTCTGAGAATTGTATGTTTGGAAGAACTGTTTTCCATATTCAAATGTTGATATCATAATGGCACAGGCTGGTGCAACCTTAAATATTCGAGGTAATAATCCAGTAAAGAGTCCTCTGAAACCATGATTTTTGTATATATTTTTTGCAATTCCCTTCATATTGGAAGCTCTTTGGTGTGCTTTACCATCTGTAAAGAGATATTATGAAATCAGAGTAGAAATTTAATGATGTTAATAATGTGTCTGAAAGCTTATTATTATTAATCACTAAGCCTAGCCTCGAGTTATTTACTATGAGAGGTAAGCATTTTATTTCGCGAAATTAGCATAAAGTGTTATCGATCCATGATACTGATATTACCAAGCCTCCAGTATGAATTTGGCTGGATAATTTCATGTCACCTTATATTTTTTGTATGTCGCATGCGTATTCGTTGCCTGACCCCGCCCCCCCCTAAACAAACTCCTGACTACGCGCTTTGATACCACCCACCAACCACTTGTGGTGGGACGCAATAATCTTCAGTGAAACGCGCAAACGGTGACAGTCCATATTCGAAAGTACCTCTGTCTGACACCCTTTCAGGACTCACGTCGTAATTATATTTCTATACTAAACAATACAAAGTTGTGACTAACAACACAAACCTGTATAGATTTCTTTTTCACCTAATTCTATTTGCTGATGGGTTTTTACCACATCAAATGGTAACGTTATTAGTGCTGCAATCTGAAATATACAGAAAGTTTCATTACTCCACAATCTTTAGTAGAACTTTATAAAGAAATAGAGTCAGGGGTTTAGAACTAACACTGCCAGCAACCGAGCCACAGAAGAAGTTGAATAAGAATGTGTTCTTTTCAGAATCTGGCTTATCAAAAAGCTTTTTGGTTGATTCAAAAGTTGTCCAGTAGATACCTGAAAAGAAGAAAATATTAGGAATTGTGACTTAATTCAAAATGTTTTATCTGGGATGACAAATATTTATAGCATTTACCTGAAAATGGTACATCCCTAAGCAAAGTTGAACCCAATCCTCTAAAAAGTCCTCTGTATCCTTCATATTTTATTACTTGTTGCAATGCTATTTTGATTTCTGAAACATTTTATTTATTTATATACATTTTATGCTATACAATCTTTACAGGCTTACACTTATTGCGATTGGTAACAAATATATATAAACATATGCATAAACAACAAATTCAGCAAATATTACAATGAAACAAATCATTGAGTCCTTTGTAGTATTATATTTCCAGCAACATGCAAAAAGAAAGTTATTCTTAAGTAAATTGTTTTAACTAAATTGAACTCAGTAGAAATTTCTTGTTACAACATGATAGGATTGACAGGCCGCGCTTGATACGAGACCCCCTACCTTGGACCTCACTCACACCACACGTCGAGACATCAGGCTCTCAGTGAACGCTCTATGCTGTCAATGACACCTCTTGAGTCTCCAGAAAACTTGACATGTGATACCTGGTCCGTTCTTGACGTACCTCCTTTTATCCAGTAAAGTTGTGAAGGTGACATCAATGACGAATATTAGAAAAGTCAATTTAAAAAAAAGTGTTTACCTGCATAAGACAACTGCTTGGATTGCATTTTGGTTCGAATAAGTTCTAGAGGGCTGACTATTGTTACTGCGGTGATACGGGCTGTAGCTCCAGATATCAAGGGGATCCATAGTGGTTGGTTGCCTAAAAAAATATCCATGGTTTCTCAGATTAACATATTGTGACGTGCAGTGTTTTTTGTTTCATATTGAGTTTAAGCTTAGCCACGACTGCACCAGATGCAATCCAGGTTGAAAAGTGCCCAGGATGTACTTATTTACTCTTCAAAAGGAATCCAGGTTATAAATGCAGATAAAATTAGGACAGAAGTATTATTTTAACTGATGACATGTAAGTACAATAGTTGTGCTTTTAAAAAAGGGTTTCAATTGGACTGGTACATGTCTGTACAACATACCATGTTAATTTAGTTTCCTTACTTAACACCAGGTAGATCTGAATGGCCTCATAAGTTCAAAAAAATATTGTTTAAAATCATTCAGACTCTTATCATCAATTGCTTATGACCTGTGATAGGTTAAGGTTTATCGTTTTCATTTGCTAACATTATCGACTGCAATAAATTGTGTAATACTCACTATTACCGCTGACCATGTTATAGTAGGTTTTCATCCGAAACCGTAGTTGTTCGTAAGACACAAAGTAAATAACTGTACAAGGCAGTGCTAAGACTAGAGTAGGACTTAATCCTGACCATAACGCTCGAACTCCTTCTAGTTTGGTTATTTTGTAGAATGCATCCTGAAATTAATATTAAATATTATCAGATCAGAGTATCACAGGCTGGATAGTTGATTTTAGACAGCAAGACCTATAATCCCCTCACTTAGAAGTATGTCTATAAAAACAACTAAATCTGACTTAAAATCTCATACGTATTGGCTGTCATTATTATGGCTTGGACTAGATTTTCAAAACAATCCTTTCTAGACATAAAAATATGCCTATACTAGCTACAAAATTCAAAGGCAAATGTAGTACATGATAAGATCCTTAAGATGATCTTATCAAATGTAACCATCCATGAGTGGCAGCAAAAGTGCATAGGTACTGTCCTTATTGCCTTTATGATTCAAGATCAAATAAAGGTGGATTAAGAGTGTTGATAAAGGCCATGATTTTTTTTCAAGTCTTATTCCTTTAAAATTATCTTCACCCCAACCGAAGGAAGTATTCAAGTAAAAACTTACAAATGTGCCATGAAAATGCTTTTGTTTGGGTAGCCAAGCAGCGCCACAAGGACACAGATGTTCCATTAATCCATTGCAATACAAATAGCATTTATTTGACAACAAAGCCTTTTGCTGTGCTTGTAGCCTAATCTTCACCACGTCCAGTGGAGTCACTGTAAAAGAAACACTGAGAATCACTTTGCAAAGCAGCAGTTTCACATGCAATTGATTGAAGTTACTCACTAAATAGAGAGGTTATAAGAGCACCGGAACATGCCGATGCCATTTGTTGCAGCGGTGTGATACGAAACTGAGGATCATCTTCACGAATCATGGCATATGCTAAGGTTTAAAACATTAATAAAAATTATAAAACCATTAAAAACACTTTTCGAATTCGATGGATGCAAGTAAATAACCTGTCAAAGGATATATATATGTCATAAAAAGCCGTCGGCCACCGGAGAAAAGTTCACAGACTAAAGAATAATCAATCTCACGACTTCAGGGCCGAGTTCAGTTTAACCGCCCGCCGACGCTCGGCGATCATGACATCTCTTTTGCACGCGTAGAATTGATAATATTCTATCCTGCTGTCAGTGATGAGTGTGCATCAAACTAAACGCGGCCCTGATGTCAGTGATGAGCAGGCTATCAAACTGAACGCAGCCCAGGGCCGCGTTCGTAAATTCGGGGTCTTGACACGGGTTCTAATGCCATCTCTGTCGCACGCTTTGAAAATTATATAAGGTCAGAAGTAAGCCCATGACGTGACGGTAAAGTGGAGAATTTTGTTAGTATTTTACCACATAACGAAACGAACAAGTGGCACTAGAAAAGCTGAGCTGTTTATATACAAGCAAACTTTGGTTATTACATTTTTTTTTTGTTAAATCGAGTAATATACTGAGGTTTTTAATATTTTCTGTTCACGAAGTGCTTTTTAATAGTAGTTAAAATTAAATGCAACATTTTTTTGAAGGGTCCCGTATAGTCCGAGAGGTACCGTTGCCAATAAAAAAGTAAGCCGGCTGATAGTGCCATCGATCGTAGATCTCCCATGACTAATATGTGAATCAACCGTCAGCTGCTCAAGTAGCGGTGTGTGTGGGAGTGAGAGAATGCGAAAGTGGTAAAAAAAAAGTTATAGTATGCCGGCTGTAACTTTTGTCAACAGTTGACATCATACTAAGCTGAAAAAAAAATAGTCAGCTGCACCGTGGAGGGGGGATGATGCGTTAGCTACTCGCATAAACTTGTAAAAAAACACGTAAAATAAAGTAATAGTACGCCACATACAATTTAACTACTTCGATTCTTTAAATAATTAAAAGTACAAAAACAACAATTAGCTGCACGAGTAGCGGTAGAAAAGCCGTCAGCTGACGCAGTAAAGTTAAAAAGATTGGAGCGTTTTCCCTTTAAACCACATTCCTTAAACGCAAATTTGGAGATAGATTCCGGAACTGCTTGAGCACATAACACGACCATCGGGCTACCCGGGCCTCTCCCACAAAAATTCCAAAGAAACATCTGCGTGTGCGTCTCTTTGTCGTATTATGTGTAAGCCGGGATTAGTATATTTAATCTGTATCTTTACTGCATCAGCTGACGGTCTTTCCCGCTACCCATGCAGTGATTGTTGCTTTTGTACTTTTAATTATTTATAGAATTACATAGTCAAATTTCATGTGGCGTACTATTACATACTTTATTTGACGTGTTTTTAACAAGTTCATGCGAGTAGCTGACGCATAATCCCTCCTCCAAGATGTAGCTGACAATTTTTTTCAGCTCAGTATGATGTCAACTATCTGTGAGTAAAGTTTCATCTGGCGTACTATAACTTTTTTATTTTTTTACCACTTTCGCAACCTCCCACACTCACCGCGGGTGCGTCAGCTGACGCTTGGTTCTGTTAGTAGTTATTCCAGATCTATTGAAAAAGATGGAAATCTATCGGCGTAAAAACACTTCCTAAAATGCAAAAAAGTTCATGCGAGCAGCTGACGCATAATACCCCCCCCCCACGATGCAGCTAACATTTTTTTTTCAGCTCAGTATGATGTCAACTATCTGTGAGAAAAGATTCAGCCGGCGTACTTTTACTTTTTTTCCCCTTTCGCAACCTCTCACACCCACACCCACCGCGGGTGCGTCAGCTGACGCTTGGTTCCCTTATTATTTATTCCAGATCTATTGAAAAAAATGGCAATCTATCGGCGTAAAATCAGTACCTAAAATGCAACGCTGACGCCCGGGCTAGTACCTTAAGGAACCATAATGCTAAGCCGCTGTCTGTCCGTCCATCTGTCACAAGTTCAAAGTGCAGGTGCAGGTACTCTGTGTTTTTGACATTAGAGCATACTTCAGCGCCATCTCTTGATCATACTTTGTTCCTATTTTTGTATGCTGTTTGAAAAGCCCTCATTGCCAATGTCTAGGGATGTTCAGAATAAACGGCAGTCATCGCCACACAGATACAAATGAATCACAGAAAGTAGTATTAAAATAAATGATAACTAATCAAAAACACAATTAAACAATAACTAAAAAGACTTATAATTATAACGTACCAAAGACGGTAATACATACAAATTTTAAATTTAGTCAGGTTTTAGGACGTACGTATTTAAGCGGGCTTACTTTTTGTAACGCTACACACATGAATAAAAGGTGTACCAAAACGATAATATTATCAAAATTTATGAAACTAAAAGAAATTTAATAAAAACATACAAAATAAAAACACAAAAGCAAGTGAGGTCCGACCGAAATTCGAACCGAGGACCTCTTGATTTCCATCGGAATGTATTACCGTTGAGCTACGAAGATCTTGTCACGAGGATGAAAAAAGTGATTTGTATTCACCCGTTGTATTGACATTCCCGAATAACTATCTCTGTAATAAACCGGAAAAAACCAGCACGTTTATACCTATTTACGCATGCTAAAAAGAGAAGGTCTTAGAGGTTAACTATAGCAGAAATGAAGGAGGCAAATGCTTAGTATGGAAGCTTTTTGTATTATAAATAAACCGGCGTTAAACAGCAGGCATCGGTTTCATTTAGCGTTTTTAGTGGAAAATGTTTTCGTTTTTTTTTCTTGTATTATTGTATTATTTTGTTTGTATTGTAATTTACTTTAGATAAATAAATAAATACTACATTTATACTATTTCCCAAGGGAAGCCGACGGGAATCGGAACAATTATATTAATTTTAACTTTAAGGACATCGTCAATATCCTAAGAGATTAGCATTATATAGGTAATAGATTACATTATTTAAGCCTGAGAAGACGCTTGTGCACATGCGCTAGCAGCTTTCATCGCCGCGTTTTGCGCGCGCCTATGCGATTTCGTACATGCATACTAACTTATATAATACTGTAGGGTTCGGAAATGAGTACACCGTTCTTTTCTACAGTTTTCGTATAATGAACACCAGTAAGTATATAACATATCGCACACAGGCACAAATGACACAATGTGAGGTACACAGAAACAGATATCGTACATTACAAATGTCCGCCCGCGAGGCGGCTTGTCGCACACTGATCGCGTCCCGCGGGACCGACCGTTACCGGGTAGGTGCGGGGCGCGGGGAGAGAATGGCGCGCGAGTTGTCATAGGTATATACCGCGTTATATACTCCCCCTCCAAGTCATAAAATCGTCCCGATGGTGACTTGGGACAACAATAACAATCAAGGGAAAAAGGAAAAAACAAAAAAATATATATATATACTTATATAATGACAACACTGATTAACAACAGTCACAAGGTTTACGAGGTCGACCCCGACGTCTTCGAGGTTGGATCGGAACAGACTCACCAACACTTTGGCCTATGCAAGGTGTTATGTCCCTGGCATGAAACTTTCCTAAAAGTTGACCGTCAGAGTCCTCAAATTCGTAAGTGGTAGGGCTAACGATTTTACGAATGACATAAGGACCATCGCGTAAGGGCATGAACTTTTTTGTTAACCCCTTAGCAGCGTTACTGAGGGCATTTGTTGTCAGTATTCGGTCTCCCTCGGCGTGGGAGACAGACGGGCGACGACCGCTATCCGCAAAATCCTTCCTAGCATCCTGTTGACTCTCTACACGATCCTTGATGTCCTTTAAAGTAAGCAAAAACTTCTCCAAGTATGGAGTAGCTTGTGGTACAAAAGTGTCTTTCGAAAGAATACTACGTAGGTCATGATTGGCACAATTCCTTTTTGTCGACTGGAGGAGTTCATCGATGACCGGGAGAGGGTAATGGTCAGTTTTCGTAACGCTGTTTAGTTTACGGTAGTCAACACAAAACCTCACTTGATTGTTCTTCTTCGGAACTAAGAGGGCAGGCGAAGTCCAGGCTGACTCACATTCTTCAATTATCCCATCTTCTAACATTTTGTCAATTTCAGCTTTCATTATCTCTTTCTTTGCAGGTGTTAGCCGGTACGGAGGTACAGAAATTGGTAAGTGTTCACCTGTATCAATGAAATGTTCGGCGAAAGGTGTTGGATCTTCCCCTGGTCTGAAGATTGCTTCGTTGTCCTGAAGAAACTGACTAAGCAGCACGCACTGTTCACTGGTAAGTAAAGTACCTTCGTCCTCGCGCAGTGAGACAGGTGTGGAACACGAAGTGACTGCGGCAACCACTGTATGGTCCTCGTACTCTAGAGGGTAAGTCATATTGCCATCTGAAAAGCGCCAGGTTGATTTGCTAAAGTCGATTTGAATACCAGCTGCTTTTAGGAAATCGATTCCCAAAAGAGTTTGGCTTGCATCGGCTTCAGGGAAAATAACGAACTCCGTTGGTATAAGCCGATGATTAACCTTTACGTCAACCCGGGTAATTAGCACAATGCGTGATTGTGAAGTTCCATCAGCAAGCTTAACGTTCATGCATTGCCTTTGGAATTTATTATTTTTCTTTTTAAGCAAAACAAAGAGCTGGGAGCCAGCAACGCATCTTTTTGCGGCTGTGTCAATTAAAGACAAACCACGGAGACCCAATACCTCTATGTACAACACAGGCCGTAAATTATTAGGTTGTGATACGTTTGGCTTGCATAAAGCTATTGGAATGCAATGGCAATGACAAATTAAAAAAAAAAAAAAATCTCTCTGTCTCTTTCTCGCGAGCCGCTAATGGCGTCGGTCCTGATAATTAAAATTATTAGAAGAATTGCATATCTTTTACTGAAATTACCTGAAATAAACGCTGAATTACCAGAGGTTATGGGCCCAGTCACCTATACATGTTGCAAGATTTAAAGAAACTAAATTGCGAGCGGAATTTTCATCGTCGACCAAGTGGACGGGAACAAAGCAAGGCACGCGTGCAAGATGGAGGCCTCTCCAAATCCCGGTACAATCAGGCTGGAAAACGCGGAAAATTGGAGGCCATGGAAGTTCCAGGTATCAGTACAACTGAGGGCGCTCGAGGTATTCGACGTGGTAAAACAATGCGAAGCGCTTTGTTAACTAGTGGGTACCCTCAAATTTGTTTTGCCGGCTACTTGGTGTTAAAATACCGTCGGTATTTATTTAGGTTTAATTTGTGTATGTACATATTAATTAATTACTTTGTAATTTCTTTAGTGACTAAGTTCTAGTGTTAAGTATTTATTTATAGCAATAAGTGTGTCTCATTAACGACAAGAGAGCACAATTTCTAAGCAAGCCTGGTAAATTTAGTGAATTTTTGTAGTCTATCGTAGTTTAATGTTTTCATGTATTATTTCTGTTGTTAAATTGTATGGAGGCGAAGGTAGCCTGGTTATAATAATTGTATAATTTTAAGGTTTTTTAGACTGACAACTTGAATTTGTAGTTGTCAAGTACTTGTTTTATAATATTTTATGGAAATAAAGAAATTTTGAAATTGAATTGAATTGAAAATTGTGGTGGAGGGAAGGGAGCTGAAAACCGAAACCACGGTTGCTGCATGGACAAAGAAGGATGTCAA
The DNA here is from genome assembly GCA_910592155.1 of Ypsolopha scabrella. Classification (NCBI taxonomy): domain Eukaryota; kingdom Metazoa; phylum Arthropoda; class Insecta; order Lepidoptera; family Ypsolophidae; genus Ypsolopha; species Ypsolopha scabrella. The sequence goes on along the minus strand of OU342968.1, from coordinate 5,136,489 downwards.
AGCACAAAGTTTCATCGTAACGAGGTTGTCACAAAATGTTATGGCCCACATCCTAAGCTGTCAGACATCGTCTGAAATGTGGGCCAAGCTGAACAGTGTCTTCGAACAAAAGTCAGAATCAAGTGTACACATGTGGCAGGAAAAATTCTTCCAATTCAAGTATGAAGACGGAGTAGATATGGCAACTTTCTTGTCAAAAATCGAGGAGTTGCGGTGCAAACTGAAGCAACTAGGTGAAGAGATCTCCGATAAGTTTATTATGACCAAGATCCTGATGTCGCTACCTGCAAGGTACAGTTACTTCATATCAGCCTGGGAGTCTACTTCGGAGGACAAGAGGACGCTAGAAAACCTGACAGCGAGGCTGATGACCGAGGAAGAGCGGACTTCAAGACAAGAAGACAGTGTGGCACTGGTAGTACAAAATCACACAGGTAACAAACCAGCAACTAGTAGTTTTAAAGGAAAGAAACAATTTAAATGTTTTTACTGTAATAAGCCAGGTCATTTTAAAAAAGACTGTAAATTTAGGAAATTTAAGTTGGGAAATAACTCAAGTAATGCATTTGTAGGTTGTGATTTGAAACATGTAAACAATAACTGGATTGTTGATAGTGGTGCCAGTGAGCACATGAGCGGGAATAAGGCATTGTTCTATGAATACAAAGAGCTATCTGAACCTAGGTTAATAATAATTATGATAGGTGATGGCAAGGTCATTAAGGCTACAGGTATAGGAAGCCTGAAGGTAGATGCTTATAATGGGAAGGAATGGATAAATACAACCGTTAGTAGCATTCTCTATGTGCCAGATCTTAAAGTAAATCTTTTCTCTGTGGGTCGGGTGGCTCAACTGGGGTATACAGTTCTCACTAAACAAGACCATTGTCAGTTTATAAAGGATGGTAAAGTTATGGCTCTAGCTCGCAAGGAAGGAAAATGTTATACAATGGTGTTCAGACTGAAGGTAAATGAAACATGTTTGGTCGCTGAATCATTGGTAACCTGGCATGAAAGGTTGGCTCACCAGGGTTTAGGTGAAGTAAGGAAAATGCTGAAATCTAATGATATACCTTTCAGAGACATAGCAGATTATACATGTGAGGCGTGTCAAGAAGGAAAGATACACAGATTACCTTTCCAGCGAAGCGAGTCCAGTACAACAGCTGTCGGGCAACTTATTCACAGCGATGTCTGTGGGCCTATGGAAACGAAGTCTGTCGGAGGAGCAAGGTACTTTTTATTATTTAAGGATGATTTTTCTCGGTTCAGGACTGTGTATTTTCTGAGTAGTAAACAACAAGTTAAGGAATGTATTGAAAAGTACATAGCTTTAGTGGAAAATCATAATGGGAAGATAAAAAGGTTCCGTACAGACAATGGACTCGAATTTATAAACAAGGAGACGACACAGCTGTTTGCCAAGAAGGGAATAATTCATGAAAGGACGGTTGTTTACACGCCGGAGCAGAATGGTAAGGCTGAACGGGAAAATAGAACTATAGTCAAGGCAGCTAGAACTATGATAAAGTCTAAGGGTCTTGGCAAGGAACTGTGGGCAGAGGCGGTGAACATGGCGGTTTTCACAATTAACAGGACAACAAAAAGTTGTGTGGAAAATAAGACACCATATGAGGTATGAGAAGGTAAGATATTTAATATCTCTGATTTATCAAGGATCTTTGGGTCAGAAGTCTATGTACATATTCCCAAGGAGAAGAGGCAAAAATGGGACTCGAAAAGAGTAAAGGGCATCTTTGTAGGCTATGGGGAAAGAGTAAAAGGTTACCGAATTTATTACCCTGATAAGAAAACTGTAGATACAAAGCGTGATGTAGTATTCATAAAGCAAACATTGTCTATCGCTGAGGATGGTCTGGAAGGCGAACATAAAGAACAAAATCAAGCATGCTCAGGTACGGTAATAACATGGACAGCAGACATGGAAGGTATAAGGACACCAGTACAGGTGGAAGGTATTAGGACACTGGAACAGGTGGAAGGTATAAAGACACCAGTACAGGTGGAAGGTATTAGGACACCAGAGCAGGTGGAAAGTATTAGGACACCGGAACAGGTGGAAAGTATAAGGACATCAGAACAGGTGGAAGGCAGCAGGACACCAGAGCAGCTGGAAGGTATGAGCACACCAGAGCAGGTGGAAAGTACAGATGAAGAGGGAGATGAGTTCAAGGATGCAGAACAAAATATGGCAGTAGGACCTAAAAGAGAGAGAAGAAAGCCTAAGTGGATGGAGGATTACGAAGTAAGTTTCTTAGCATTAGAAAATGAACCTACTACCTATAAAGAGGCCATGAAGAGGCCAGATGCATGCAAGTGGCAGGAAGCTGTGCAGAAGGAATTACAGGTGTTGAAAGAAAACAACACCTGGACAGAGACACATTTACCTGACAGTAAGTCATGTATCAGCAGTAAGTGGGTATTTAAAATAAAGAATGCAGGTCAAAATAATCAGACCTACAAAGCTAGGTTAGTAGCAAGGGGTTTCGAGTAGAAGGATACTTTTGATTTGAGTGAGCTGTATGCACCAGTTGCTAGGCTGCCGACGTTCAGAGTATTTCTCGTGGTAGCAAACCAGCTTAAATTACCTGTCCATCAAATGGATGTTAAGGGTGCTTTTTTGTACGGGGAAATAAAGGAAGAAGTCTACATGACCTTGCCAGATGGAGTAGAAAGTAAATATAACGCTGTGAAATTAAATAGGTCATTGTATGGGTTAAAGAAATCTCCAAAATACTGGAATGAAAAGTTTGACAGTTTGATGTGTAAACTTGGTTTTAAAAGGTCTAAAAATGATTATTGTTTTTATGTGAAAGTAACGAAGGATGTTCGAACTTACATAATAATATTTGTGGACGATCTTCTTCTGTTCTCTTCTTGTAATAAAGAGTTAATGTCAATAAAGTCAATATTAGCTGAAAATTTCAGAATGACAGACCTTGGTTTTGTTACAAATTATTTAGGTATTGATGTAAAACAAGATTTGCAACATGGGGTTACTGTATTGAGCCAAGAAAATTACTTAAATAAAGTGTTGAAGAAATTTGATATGTATAATTGTAAGCCTATGTCAACCCCCATGGAAAAGGGCTTGAATGTACAAGAGTTAAATGGGTCAAATTGTGATTACAATATTGAAAGTTTATGTAGACAGATCATAGGAAGCTTACTTTATGCTGTGACAGGAACAAGACCTGATTTATGTTTTAGTGTGTCTTTGCTAAGTAGATATCAGGGTCGTGGAAACAATAATGTATTAACATCACTAAAAAGAGTTCTAAGGTATGTAAAGAAGACAGTTAACAGTAAATTAATGTTCCATAGTAATTCACAAGATTTCAATATTGTATGTTATGTTGATGCTAATTGGGGTGGAAATGATATGGATAGAAAATCAACTTCAGGATTTTGTATTAAATTAAGTAATTGTACTGTTATCTGGGGTTCAAAAAGGCAAGATTGTGTTTCATTATCTTCAACAGAAGCCGAGTATATAGCAATGTGTACTGCCTTAGTAGAGTCATATTGGTTGTTGAAATTGTTGCTAGATTTTGAGTTAGACAACTGTAATAATCAAATATTAATGTTAGAAGACAACCAATCAGCCATTCAAATTGCTAGGAACACTGAAACAAAACGACTTAAGCATATAGATATTAAGTATCATTACATTAGAGATATGATTGCTAGAGGGTTTGTAAAGCTATGTTACATAAGTAGTGAAGAGCAGATTGCTGATATGTTCACCAAGGCTCTATGTAAAGAGTTGTTTATAAAATTTAGAAGTTTGTGTGCCTTGGTGGTGAAAGATTTGTAAATTGTGTCATTGAGAGGGAGTATTGGAATGCAATGGCAATGACAAATTAAAAAAAAAAAAAAAAAAAATCTCTCTGTCTCTTTCTCGCGAGCCGCTAATGGCGTCGGTCCTGATAATTAAAATTATTAGAAGAATTGCATATCTTTTACTGAAATTACCTGAAATAAACGCTGAATTACCAGAAAAGCAATACACTGAGGAGGATTTGGCAACAGTCTCCCTACCGATTAAACCGGAGTTCTCATCACGGCTTTCAAGCACGGTTTCATTTTTATTATTCAAATCCAAGGTGGGAACCGTATTCTTAAATTTGAGTAAATCAGTTGAGGGAACATGATTATTCAACGGGTCAAACCTACATTCACCGTCGGTTACAGTCGACGGATTAAGAAAAAAATTTCCGGTACCCGCGGTCAAAGGGTTAACAAAACATTCATCCGCGTTTGCAGACAAAGGGTTAACGAAACACTGGCCGGTGTTTGCATACGACGGGTTAGCAAAACATTCATCGGTGTCAGGCAACGGGTTAACAAAATATTCGTCGGTGTTTGCAGACAAAGGGTTAACAAAAAACTCACCGGTGTTTGCAGACAACGGGTTAACGAAACACTGGCCGGTGTTTGCATACGACGGGTTAACAAAATACCCATCAGCGTTCGATGTCAAAGAATCAACAAAACACTCGTCGATGTTCGATGTCGAAGAATTAACAAAATACTCGTCGATGTTCGATGTCGAAGAATTAACAAAACACCGATCGGTGCTCGTAGTCAAAGGGTTAACAGAATCTGACGGTGACTTGTTGCTATCACTGCTATCATTATGTGCGACGAGACTCTTAAAATTTTTCGCGTTTAAACTATACTTGAGTTGGGTCACTTGATTATTTATGTTAGTTTGGAGTGGGCTCACCTGATTATTTATGTCGGCGGTTGAAAAGGATACCTCTCTACAGTTTGCACATTGAGACCGAACGACTCCCGGCGTCCCACACCCGTAACACGTCATTGATGACGGCTGCGGCGTCGTTACGAAAGTGTTCGACTGACGATTTCGGAGTTTCTGACACTGCTCACTGGTGTGGCCGAAATTTTTACAATATCTACACTTGGGGCGAGTGTTGCGGTTCGTCGACGTAGAGCTGGTAGCAACGGCGCCGGTGGCGGTGGCGGGGGTTAGCTCGGCGTGGCGACGTGCGGGGGGTACGCCTGGCCGTGACACGGACGGCGCGGGCGGTGGCACGTTCGCAGATGAAACCGGCTGACGGGGGTCGGGGGGCGCGGGCGCGACGTCGTGGCGCACGGCGGGGGGCGCGGGCGCGACGTGGCGGTCCGGCTGTTGCCATGACGTCGGCGGCAGTTGGATCGCGCGCTGAAATAGCATGTTTGTTTGATGCAGTGCGCGGGTGGCCGGGGGGGCGAGGGGCGCTTGGGGTTCCCTCAGCGCATCCTCGATGCTTCGCGCCTTACGGAGCAACTCGTCGAATGACGTCAGCGTGTCCCGATCGAGTCTTCTTCTTATGCGGGTGTCGAGGAGGCCGTACACCATATCCAACTTCACTTTTTCAGACAGGTCATCTGGCGGCAAGCATGACAGAGTAGCGCGTGCGTTCGACACGAAGATCTCAATGTTTTCTTCACCCTGTCTCATTGAAAACAGCTCCGTATAAATGCGGTACGGGGGACGGCGCTCACCGAATGCGCCCCGTAATCTCTGTATAGCGCCCTTCCAGTCACGTACCTCTTCTCTGACTCCCTGCCACCACACGGCGGCAACGCTGGTCAACAGCATGGATAAACCTTTTGTGGCGTTTTCATCGGAAATATTTACACACGACTTGTAAACTTCCACGCTGTCAATAAACGCCTCGAGCGACTCTTCGGTGCGACCGCCATAGCGGGCCGTGCACTGAGCAAAATTTGCATTTGTGGCGAGTGCGGACAAGACGGCGGACTCCGAAACTGTGGTTTCACACGCTCTCGGTGTGGAAGAGCGGGCGTCTGCTAAAAGTCTTTGACAGAATTCTGTTTGTGACCGTTGAAGTGAGGCCACTAGTTCTTGCAGGACTTCCGAGGTCATGGTAATGTTGTTACCAGACTCAGGTTCCGGTAACGACATGATCAATTGTTGTGGTTGTTTTTTCCGGGGCATATCACTTCACAACACACGTTGGGCAGCCAAATGTAGGGTTCGGAAATGAGTACACCGTTCTTTTCTACAGTTTTCGTATAATGAAAATATGAAAATGAAAATATATTTATTGATTTAAAATCACATGTTACACTATTAATTGGAACTCTGGCCATTAAGGTAGGCAGGAACCTGCCTGAGATTTAACGACCAGCGCTCTTCACATAAATTGATACATTTTTTGAATTTGTTGTTGTGTACCGGCTAACGTTAAAAATTACAAAATATATAGATATATATTCTATTACGTAGAAGACATGAAATTGACTTTATATTAACTAAAGTAACATACATGATGGATTTAATTAATCTCAATTATTTTAAAAATAACAAACATATACAATATTACGGTATTTACAATTTGATGGCTAGTAATGAAATGACGTAAAGCAATCAGGGATATTAATTAATATACATTATAATCAATTTTGAAGTACTTACTCTATAGTAATTGATTTAGTGGGTTAAGTATATCTTTATTAGGAACACTATTTTATATCATTTCATTTTGTTATTTTATTTTATTTTATTTACATTTTCATAATTCTATGGATATTATCATGCAAGAGGATGAGAAGAAGTAGAATGAATAATGTTATGAACGTGTGTGTATGTATGTAGGACGTAATGTAAGATGTTGAGGTTAGGGTGTGTGTGAGGGTGTGTGCAAGGGTGTGTGTGAGGGTGTATGTGAGAGGGTGTGTGTGTGTGTGTTGAGGGTTTTGAAAGGGTCTGTGACTTGTGATATGTTTCACTCTCCTACGCGGAGAATATTCTCTGTCTCTTCATATTTCATTTTCATCAACATATTTGACAAAACGGTTTTACATTTGAATTTAGTTAGGTGATAAATGGGGAAAGATTTGCTAATAGTGTTATACAAAAAAGGGCCAATGATGTAATTATGTCTTTTGGCAAATGTTGTTCTGTGAGGCAATAATGGACAAACTTTATCTTTACGACGCTTATTTAACAAATGTGTAGGATCGTACTCCAGGGAAGAATGTATACGCAAGACTGTATTGAGCACAAAGAGCTTCCTGACTGTCAGAACATTGCACTCATTGTATAGTAAGGTTGTGGAGTGTCTGTAATGTTTGTAGGTCATCACTTTCAGCACAGCTCTCTGCGCCCGCTCCAGATTCAACATAGATGTTTTATCTGCACCTCCCCAAGCAGGAATACAATAAGTGAGTAATGACTGAGCAAGGGCGAAGTAGACTGTTTTAAGGGTGTTTAGGTCAGCACCACTTCTTAATTTCTTAAAAACAAAGCAAAGTTTTCTGATTCGTGAAGTTAGTGCTTTGATGTGTTGGTGCCAGTTTAAGGTACTGTCAATATGGATACCCAAGTATTTAATGTTGTCTACACGGGACAGTGGTGAACAGGAACAGTTTGTCAGACTATAATCACACCCATGAGCGGTCAACTTAAACTCATTTTGCGATGGTTGGTAACATGATTTCAGGGAAAAGGTAAGGTATTTCGTTTTCGAGGTATTTAAAGTCAGCAAGTTATCACTAAGCCATGTCATGACATCATGAAGTATCTCCTCGGCAGCCTTTTGTGCTCTGGGCCATGTCTTTCCTTGAACAATCAAAGCCGTGTCATCTGCGTAAGTCACGATTTTACAGTGACGCAAATTTAAACAGCATAGATCATTAATGTAGACCAAGAATAACGTTGGGCCGAGTACGCTGCCCTGAGGAACACCAAAAGTCACATTTTCATGGTCACTTTTGTGTGAATTAACTTTAACGCATTGCGTCCGATCACTGAGATAGCTGTCAAAGATACTCAGTGCAAGACCTCTAATACCAATGGTCTCCAGCTTTGTCAAGAGTAAGGGGACAGAGACAGTGTCAAAGGCTTTTGTGAGATCTAGAAATATTCCTATACATTTATTTTTACTTTCAAGATTCCTCACAACTGTGTTGGTGAGGTCTATAACGGCATCCTCAGTAGAGAGGCCCTGTCTGAAACCATATTGATTTTCAGCAATGATATTGTTTTTATTAAGGTATTTAACGAGTCTAGTATTGAGAATTTTTTCAAAGATCTTTGATAATGTAGACAGTACTGAAATAGGCCTATAGTTATTGACACTATCTCTGTTCCCACTCTTGTATATTGGATGAACAATTGCTTTTTTGAAAACTTTAGGAAATACTCCCTGCGACAAGGACCGATTGATAATTATTGTAAGGGGCGAAACGAGAGAAAATCGCGCAGCCTTGATTATGGTGGTGGGAATGTTGTCCCAACCAACGGCACAATCACTTTTCAGACTCAAAATGATCCCATTTATCTCTGCCTCATCCGTCTCCACAACGGCCATGGAATCCTTACATTTCTGAAATGACTGAGGAGAACGAGCACGAATCGTTGCTGATCTGCCCTGAACAATTTTTTCCGCTAGACTTTTACCTATGTTAGCAAAGAAGTCATTGACAACATTTACTGATGCTTTTACATCACCTGCTAAATTCAGTAGTTCTTTCGGAGGAGGAGTGGCTTTATTCAGTTGTGCTATATTTTTAATACATTTCCATGTAGCTTTGGCATTATTCTTAGCTGATTCAAAGAGAGACCTTTCATAACTGCGTTTTAATTTTTTTAGTAGTTTATTACAGAAATTGCGATATCTGGTATATATAAGTTTACTTTCCATATTAAGAGAATCCTTTTTAAATATTTTATGTAGGCGATCACGATTTCTTATGCATTTTAGGAGACCAGGCGTAATCCAGGGTTTTATAGTACGATCTTTACGAGGAATTTTAGTGATGTGAGAGTTCTGTGTTATAATGTAGGATATTTGGGATACAAATTTCTCCGCACAAGTCTCCGCATCGCTAAATGACAAAACATCTGAGAAATCACTCTCTAACAGGTCATGTATGATTTTTGGCTTGTCAATACGGATGCCATTAGATTTTGGCTTTTCACGGGATCGCTTCAGTTCTAAGCTAAGCAGAACGGGATCATGATCAGTAATTCTTGTTTCAATCACAAATGTGGAGGCTTTCAGCGGAGTTCTAAGTATGACATGGTCGTAGCATTTTTTTCTCGCGTTGGATAAAAATGTGTTGATAACAAACCATGAGAAGCGCTAGTGTTAAGGTACTTTTCAACCTGCTCGTCTCTTACCAAGATGTCAATATTCATATCTCCTATGATCGCTAGAGTTTTGTATTTATCTAAGGACGCAAGTACTTTGTTCAGGCTTTTCGTAAATTCGTCTGCAGATTCATGAAACAAGCGATAAATACCCACTATAGCCAAATCATTACCGTAAGTGCATACCAAGCAACTTGCACTACATATTTTTTCCTCAGTTACATTACATGGTAGGTCAACACTTGTGTAAATAACTACTCCGTCATTCTGATTAGCAAATTGAGAAGCATGTGACACATATCCGTCAAGAACAGGAATATTGTCGGTAACGCTCAACCAACATTCTGAAAGTATAATAATTTCACATTTTATGTCAAGTCTTTTTAAGAGAATTCTTATCTGGTCGAAGTTACGGTTAATGCTTCGTATATTAATGTGAAAGATATTGAAATTTTTATTATTTATATTTATTACTTGTTTGCAATATTCAGGTAAACATTTGTAGCAATCTGAAACTTTCAGAGATTCAATGTCATCGGCTATGTTAATAACGTCACACATCTAACTTGCTAAAGTCCGAGGACTCGCATATGAAAGTCTCAGGCTTAAGCCAGCATATTTCACTGTAGTAGATAAATATACCAAAAGGTGTGCATACTGATGTTCTGCTAAAACCGGATGCGGAATTAATAAAAAGAATACTATGAACTGTGTAATTAACCATTTTGCTGATTAAACAGAGTTGTTGAAAATGTATTTTGTATGTAGGTACTGTGTTTTGTTGTGGGTGTGATCTCGTGAAAGGGTGTGTAGGGCTATGTATAAGAGTGTATTTGTGGGTGATTGTTTTAATGTGCGAGTGTACAGTGGCAAACAGAGTGGCATAAAGCATGCAAATATGTACGTAAAACCTATGTAAGTAACTTAAAACTAGTCATGTTTGAATTATTTTAATTTTTTTCAAGTCGTTCTCAGAATTAACCGTTATTTGAGGGGTTCCTTCCTTTAATCGTAGATATACTCTTCCGTTTGACGTCCAACAAAAGGCATATTTGTTGGTGTTGGCAAATTCTCTGGCAAGAAAGAAAAGCCTCTTTGTTCTGGGGGTTAGAGATTCTGAAATAAAAATCGGTTGAGTGGGACCAACAATTTTCAGATGGCTGGTGTTCAACTTTCCATTTCCAATTTGTTTTCTGTTGAAGCTTTTAACCGCTTTTAAGAAATTGTCTTTTTGGATGACGCTGAGAAATTCAACAACAATGACAGGCTTCTGGTTTTCAGACTTATTGTATACTCGATAAGTATCTCTAATATCGGATTTCTCAACACAAAATTTCAGTGATTGTCCTAGAGTTCTAATTTGATCTAAAATATTTTCTTTTGATTCGGGCTTATTCACTGGGACATTTCTTATTTCAATACAGTTGTTTCGGGATTTTCTCTCTAGGTATTCAATTTTTTCTTCTAATTTTTGGACATTTTCCTGAAATACTTTCCTTTCTCCTTCCATTTTTTCTATTTTCCCATTTATTTCTTCTACCTGACCCGAGACATGTTCAATCGATTTTTGAATTTCACCATTGTTTTTGTTTATCAATTTTTCCAGTTTGTCGTGCTGTTTTTCCCCCATTTCTCGAACATTTCGTTTATTACTGACGTAAGGTTTGCTTCACAATCGCAACCACATTTTCTTTTTCTCTTTATTCCGGATGACTCAATATCACTCGTTTCATTCTCAGTTTCTGTATATAAAATCTGTTGTTCTTCCGTATTTTTTGTAGATTTATCCGGTGTGTGAAACATATTTGATGTCAAAAATTCTTATAATTCTTATAAGAAAAAAGCAACAGGTGCAGAGCATAAGTGCAATTCAGCTTCAAAGGTCCGTAAAATTTATCAAGTAGCAGCCTGCTACTAGCAGGCCGAACAAAGCGTTGGCCGATGATAACACATCACACTCGGGGCAATGACCGCACGCACCAGGTAGCAGCGACACAAGTTCACGATAACATTCGTTTACTAAGATTAAGCCGTTAAATATTCTATCACTTTAACTCTGATGATATTTGCACTGCAATCCTTTGTGAATTCAACAAACTAGTTTCACTTTCACAAGCCTTATTTTAAAGGCTACTAGATGAGATGATTTTCATTACTTGTTGTGTAACATATTTACGTAAACAAAAATATTTTAGTCGGAGCGTAAAATAAACAACTCGCACGGTACGCGGTCACAGAGAAGAGTCAACGGCGCCGGCGGCGGTGGCGGGGGTTAGCTCGGCGTGGCGACGTGCGGGGGGTACGCCTGGCCGTGACACGGACGGCGCGGGCGGTGGCACGTTCGCAGATGAAACCGGCTGACGGGGGTCGGGGGGCGCGGGCGCGACGTCGTGGCGCACGGCGGGGGGCGCGGGCGCGACGTGGCGGTCCGGCTGTTGCCATGACGTCGGCGGCAGTTGGATCGCGCGCTGAAATAGCATGTTTGTTTGATGCAGTGCGCGGGTGGCCGGGGGGGCGAGGGGCGCTTGGGGTTCCCTCAGCGCATCCTCGATGCTTCGCGCCTTACGGAGCAACTCGTCGAATGACGTCAGCGTGTCCCGATCGAGTCTTCTTCTTATGCGGGTGTCGAGGAGGCCGTACACCATATCCAACTTCACTTTTTCAGACAGGTCATCTGGCGGCAAGCATGACAGAGTAGCGCGTGCGTTCGACACGAAGATCTCAATGTTTTCTTCACCCTGTCTCATTGAAAACAGCTCCGTATAAATGCGGTACGGGGGACGGCGCTCACCGAATGCGCCCCGTAATCTCTGTATAGCGCCCTTCCAGTCACGTACCTCTTCTCTGACTCCCTGCCACCACACGGCGGCAACGCTGGTCAACAGCATGGATAAACCATTTGTGGCGTTTTCATCGGAAATATTTACACACGACTTGTAAACTTCCACGCTGTCAATAAACGCCTCGAGCGACTCTTCGGTGCGACCGCCATAGCGGGCCGTGCACTGAGCAAAATTTGCATTTGTGGCGAGTGCGGACAAGACGGTGGACTCCGAAACTGTGGTTTCACACGCTCTCGGTGTGGAAGAGCGGGCGTCTGCTAAAAGTCTTTGACAGAATTCTGTTTGTGACCGTTGAAGTGAGGCCACTAGTTCTTGCAGGACTTCCGAGGTCATGGTAATGTTGTTACCAGACTCAGGTTCCGGTAACGACATGTTCAATTGTTGTGGTTGTTTTTTCCGGGGCATATCACTTCACAACACACGTTGGGCAGCCAAATGTAGGGTTCGGAAATGAGTACACCGTTCTTTTCTACAGTTTTCGTATAATGAACACCAGTAAGTATATAACATATCGCACACAGGCACAAATGACACAATGTGAGGTACACAGAAACAGATATCGTACAATACAAATGTCCGCACGCGAGGCGGCTTGTCGCACACTAATCGCGTCCCGCGGGACCGACCGTTACCGGGTAGGTGCGGGGCGCGGGGAGAGAATGGCACGCGAGTTGTCATAGGTATATACCACGTTATAATACTTATTTTATTTGCTTGACGCCGCGCCAATGCTTGCAGTGCAGAGCGAATTTGCTTGGAGCGTCGTTGCCCATGGCCCTCGGGTTAAGGTGACGGTCAGCTGGTCAATTAGCAAACTTAAAAAAGTCTAAAAGTTGGTACTGCTTTCATCTTAAAAGAGATGACCCCAAGCCCCCTGTCCCCAACATCTAGACACCCTGACCCGCGAACCAAGACTTCTTGATCTCGTGACTCCACTACTTCCCAACCCACCAATCTCCGACCTCATGACCCTAGGAACAAAATCATGATCGACCAACAATGTACGAACTCACGACATCACCTTCCATGTATTTATTTATCTACCAACTACTCATCGAGACCAATCTAACGAGTAAAATACAATGTTTAATAGGCTACGTTTCTACGATCACCGTCCCTGACTGCACATCCATCACCAGACCCTGAAAATCCTCAATAAACTCGCCGTCGAATAAAAAAAAGGCATCACACTCGGTCAAGCCAGAAGCGAAAAAACTGCCCACAAACAAATATTATATGTTGAATTGAGAATCTCGTTTTTTATTGAAGTCGCTTAGATAAGAAGTGATATAAATACCTACTGAAATGAAAATCATTCACACAAACAATTAATTAAATTTTGACTGGATGGAACTTTCAATCAAGCAAGTGCTCCAGTGTATCTAGTCTATCGGCCGGGCCTTGATGTTGACAAAAGTCGTCGGAACGAGCTGTATTTACCTAAAACATGTACCGAAAATTCCTCGTGATGTCTAGATGGCGATGCTGCTTGTCTTCGTCAAAATGCTGCGTCAAAATCCGGGGACAAGAGGTATCTACGACGCAACAAAGATGGCAGCTGTGAGTGAGGTTTTTTTCCATTTTCTCGAATTCTATTCAACCGATTTTTAGCGTGACGTATCATTTAAAAGATATTTTTATGTTCTATTTTTGATTCCTTCGCATTTTTTATGTTACTATAATTGTCGACGATGCTGGCCATAATTTTGTAAATAGGTTCTTATAAGTTTTAACATAAAATTCGAAATAAATACCTTTAAAGTACTCAAAAGCCTGCCTTATCAATTTGTCGGCGACATCGGTGAATCTCAGGAAAATTCTTTCTCTCAGGAGCTGTCCAGCATTCGTCGAAATGGACCCCCTCCGCGAGACAGCAAACTGAAGGACTTGCCCGTTGCTATGGGTGAAGATGGTTTCCTACGACTTTATTCACGTATCGAAGCAGCACCGGATGTTTCATTGGAAGCTAGAAAACCAATAATTATTGATGGCCACCACCATGTCGTCAGACTCCTTGTCGCTGCCTTTCACATATGGGCACATCATGGTTTAAACGAAGCAGTGATAAACGAGATACGCCAAAGATATTGGGTGCTTCGTCTCCGTCCGCAGTGTAGCAAAAGAATGCCAGACTTGCCGAATTTGGAAAGCTACAGCTGTAATTCCACCGATTGGAGATTTGCCTAAAGAAAGACTTTTCCATCACAAACGACCTTTCACGTTCACTGGAATCGATAACTTCGGACCGATAGAAGTATCTGTGGGCAGACGACGAGAAAAACGATACGTCGGGTTATTTACATGCCTTGTAACAAGGGCCGTACATTTAGAGTTGGTGGCTTCACTTACAGCAGATAGTGCAATCATGGCTCTTCGACGCTTCATGGCAAGACGGGGAAATCCAGAGAAGATATTTTCGGACAACGGAACTTCTTTCGTTTGAGCCAACCATGAACTTAAAAAAGCGTGGGAAAATTTGAATCGGGAAACAATAAAAGACTTTATTAACACAAAGTCTATAGAATGGAAGTTTCTTCCCCCGTCGTCTCCATTTATGGGCAAAACGTGGGAACGTTTGGTTAAAACTGTAAAGCGAGTGCTGTCAGCCACTCTAAAAGATAAAAACCCCCGCGAAGAGACGTTATCTACACTCTTAGCCGAAGTCGAAAGTGTTGTTAACTCAAGACCCTTCACACACGTTTCTGTTCACCACAAAGACAAAGAAGCTTTAACACTAAACAGTTTTCTAATCGGAACCTCCTCTGGACTTCCTATGATCACTTCTGGAGAGGATTCTGATCTTCACCGCAGACCAGACTGGCGGAAGACAAACAGACTAGCCGACATTTTTTGGGAGAGATGGGTCAAAGAATGTCTACCCACACTGGCCCCGAGGCGATCGTCAAATGCCTACGTAAAAAATGTATCAGTTGGTGATCTTGTTTTTGTTGCCGATGGGAGCCTTCCACGTGGAATTTAGCCCCGTGGACGCGTAATAAAAATATACCCAGGAAAAGATGGCATGATGCGAGTGGCCGATGTACAAACAACAGCCTGTGTTCTCAAACGACCAACTCGAAAACTGGTAAACCAGCTCTTCATCGGGACAGTAAGGCCGGAGCCCTTACGGAGGGGGCCATGTCGACGATGCTGGCCATCATTTTGTAAATAGGTTCTTTATGTATGTATTAGACATCTAAGCCAATTAAAATTTACTTCACTCATCGTTTGGCATCTTTCTTGGCTAGTTAAGTTTTAACATAAAATTCTAAATAAATACCTTTAAACCACTTAAAAGCCTGCCTTATCAATTTGTCGGCGACAATAATATTTTTGTATATATAAGGCAAAATTAATTTGTCAATATTATTTTATATATATTACTCACCACAACTTCTTTTCTCTTAATATACATTTAATCAACATTTTTGTTATTATAACAAATATATCATATTTAACAGGCTGTCTAAAAAGGTACAAATCATTCTTGTAGCTTGTAGGGCTATTAATAAGCGACCTACACTGCGACGTTGACTACTATTACACTGCAAGCTATCGCGTCGTGAAACTTTTATGTCGATGCGATAAAGAGATGACACATTAGGCAGACGTCGCCTGACTATCAAACTGAACTCAGCCCTGGAGTCTGGAAAAGAGCAGACTACAGATGCAGAGGTGAAGTTTCTGAAAAAGGCAACACTAGCCGTGGTTGGTCGGTTTGCATGGATCAGTAATAAAATTATTTTAAAAATTGTTTGAATTTTATCTAAGTAAAGCGTGTTGTTTTGTTCGGTGAAACATTAGATGACTAATATTTTCTAAAATGTTTTCAACTGTTCCGAGATCTCTTTTGTGAGTACCTTTCCAATTATTATTTTGGGAGTTTACATAACGTGACAGCTGTTTTTATTTTCATGAGGGGAAATGAAGGTGGTTCCATTGATTTATTGTGGTTCTTGTGGTAGATTTCATGGAGAAAAATCAGACTAAACTTATTTAACTGCCCATCGTCTATAAGATACAGAATCATGATTGTTTTTGTTGTATTACTGACAGAAATATTGTTTAGTTCCCTTGCGCCTAAAATACTGAAGGGATGGGAGTATGTAATGTTGGGTAGAAGTTTATCGTGATATTTCACGCTTAGAATTGACCGTGACTCGATACAAGGTCTGGTTCATTGTCTTAGACTACAGTAAGTATACAGTATTGTAAAAAATTGTGGTTGAGCGGTAGATATTGGGGCTCTATGAAAAAAAGAGACTTAGAAAATAAATATTTCTCCCGTCATGTCACTTTAACCCAAAATGTTATTAAATATTGTTGCAACCTATTTTTGACTCAATTTAGAAGTGTAAATTAGGTACCTATGGCCTCTATGTTCTGCAGCAATCCATTTCTAAACAACTTCAGTTCTTTAATAGCAAAATTTATAATGAAAATTTGTAGCATGAAGACAAGTATAATATGGAAATTGTTTGTGTTGTGATGTTTATGAAAGCTGTTAATGTTGTGTCTGACATTGCAATGTTTTCATGTTAATACTTACACCTATTCAGCTGAGTTTAATGGGGTGGTCATTATTAATGGTTTCTTTTAAATGATTTAGGCTTTAAATGAGCTAATGTGAATCATAATGAATGATGAGAATGAGAATAAATAATTTATGTTTGTGATAAATTCTGGTCAATTAAACAAATTAAATTTAAATCTGAAAGTACAACATAAAACTATATTTTAAGCTTACTTAAATATATTAAATAAAATAATAAAGATACCATTGAAAATATGGCCGCAGACCTACTTTTCGCATGTAATAAGAGTGAAAAGTGGGTCTGCAGCCATTTCTTTGATTGTACAATGAACTAAAACTAAAATGCTAATAAAGTAGTATGAAGGTTCTGTCTGTACATTGGATATTTTTACAAAATTTTAAATGAAATAGGTAAATAATTATTGTACTGAAGAAAAAACTAATTTTGGTCTGTCTGTCTGTATGTACGAGGGTGCATTTTAATATTCGCGGAATGGGTAGGTAATTAATAAATAAGGGTACTTTCCTTAGTCGTAACTGGTTAATTAGCTCATTATTAGTATAAAAAGAATGTTTTGTTTTAATCGGGCCATTACTATTTGAATTATCGTCGATCAAACAACTCAGTTGGGAAGAACATTGTGAAAAATTGAGAAAATCGAGCACCGCGCTGTCATAAAGTTCCTTACCAAGCAAGGTAAATCGGTTCAAACCATACTAGAAGAGATGTCATCCGTTTATGGGGAGTCTTGCCCCGGTAAAACAATGGTTTATAAGTGGCATACCCTTTTTAAGAAAGGCAGGGCCTCACTTGAAGATGATCCTCGGCCAGGACGGTCGATCGAGGTGACCACTCTGGAAAATGTTGATAGATTATAAAGATAAAGGTGTCTCCATAACCGGAGAATACTACGCTTCAATTTTAGAGCAATTAGAGGAAGAAATCAAGGCAAAAAGAAGGGGAAAATTAACCAAAGGTGTCCTCCTTCTGCACGACAACGCGCCTGTGCACAAGAGCCGTGTTGCGTTGGCTTCCCTGCATAAGGTGGGCTTCGATATTTTGGTTCATCCACCCTACAGTCCTGACCTGGCTCCCAGTGATTATCTCTTTCCAAAAATGAAAAAAGTACTTCGGGGGAAGAAGTTCTCAAGCGATGAAGAAGTGAAGGAAGCAGTTTCAGCTTATTTTTCAGACAAAGAAAAAACATTTTTTTTCTAGGGTATACGTAAGCTAATTGAAAGATCTGAAAAATGTATTAGGGTTGCAGGTGAACATATTGAAAAGGAAAAATAAACAATAAAATATTTTTATTTCCACGTCTTACCCCCGATTCCGCGAACTTAAAAACGCCCCCTCGTATGTACATTCTGGGTCTATCTGTAGTATGTATGTTCTGGGTTAACCTGAGAACCACTCCATGGATTTGGATGTGGTTTTCTTTATTATCATCGCAGTAACTCTGGTCAATATAGGCTATTTTAGTAAAGGCAAAGAAATTACAGGTTAAGAGAAAATGAGACAATTAGACCCAAAGCTTGATAAAATCAATAAAATTGATAGAAAAGCTATTTAATTTGTCCTACTGTTCTGTCCTTTGTCCTACTATCAGAATATATCTGTCTATAACAACAACCAAAGGCCACGCTAAGTGGCAGGGCGTGATCTGTGTGACGTCTTCCATGCACCGTCATAGTAAGTTGCAACCTAGGTTCTGACTACCGAGTCCCCAGTATGAATTCGGTCATATAAACGAAAGTCACCTTATATGCAAGTCACTTTGTATTGAAAAGTTTAAAATTGTTCAGGACTTCAGTGTTTATGGACACAGAAAAGTCGCAAGAAGGAAGTACTAATTTACACCCATTAAGGGCACTCTATTCGCCATAACTCCCATACTAGCGCAGTTTGCTGATATTATCCTTATTTATGGGTACTTGCTTATTATTTTTTCTTTTCCAATACATTCCATACGATATCCATGACTTGAACCTAAAACTTTTATATCTAAATCAAATACATACAAAGTTACAAGCGTATTAAAGTCCTGGATTTTACACATATTTTGATGAATGTTTATGTATCGTAATGACCTAGAAGCGATACAACAAATCAAATAATTTTAGGTTCACAGCATAGTATATTTTATACTATTGAAGAAAAAATTTTTTCATTTCGATCTTTGGGATATGTCTCCTGAAATCATAGGAAGAAACAAAACCAATCTCGAGTTTTTTCAAAACATGATTGTTGCCTTGCCTCTCACACCGTGTTCGGTTAGTTCCGTAATAGTCGGTCAGTGCTCTATAATCCGAAGTTGAATGTAGAATGAAATAGCAAGCATAGCGACCCCGTGCGCGACTGACTTCAAGCTACCGACTACAGGTCTCTTAAATGATATATTATTATTACCTTCAAAAAACATTTTCAAGAGTGTTATCTTGCCGACTGTTAAGGAGTGATAAAACTTGATTTAATGTTGTGATAAAATATAACTGTACAATAATAAAATAATATTGGAAACAGGAAATATATAGGTATTTCGGCCCTAAGTAGATCATCCTTAGTCTGGGATTGCTTGACTGAATGACAAGTCACTTAGGGCCGAAATATATTTAGAGTTTTCAATATTCTTAAACGAGTGTATTTCTACTAAAATAAAAAGCTCATCAAAGTGAATCATATATTTATTAAAGTATTTTAGAATAATAAATATAGAGATAAGTTTAAATAAACATAAATAAAATTAAAAACTTGTGATATATTTCGGCCCTAAGTTGTTCGTAGCCTGTTCAGAATTTTCTAAAATAGAAATCTTATCAATGCAAATTATATTTTGATAAAATGTTATCACAATGCTATGTTAATGTTTTGATAAAAATGTATCAATGCCAATTGTCACTGTCTCACTTTCAAGATAAATCTTATTATGTATGACATTAAGGACGACGAGGGTCGTTATGAGCGCAGCAACCGTTTGCTATTTCATTTATTTCATTTCGCTATTACGTGCACGTTCGACGAAACTTGCGAAGGCAATACAATCGCACCGATTTCGTCGCGGGCACAAAATTGTCAGGAGAAACAAAATTATTGGTTAAAACTATCCAGATTACATTTTCTATTCGAAATTACTTAGTTTTGATTTTTTATTTCATCTGTAACAATTAAAACACATTTGGCCCCACCTTTGGTTAAAATAACCGTTAAATTTACGTTTTTTAAGGGTTTATTGATATGATATGATTTAAAGTTTCCAGATTTTTTTGTTCTACTTTGGCATATATCTAAATAGTGTAAAAGGCCTAGCCTAGCATATTATAAAAATAATTTACAATTTTGTGTTTGCGTTTGTATGGAGTTTGGCGCGTGATGGCTGTCCTTAAAGCGGGCTGGTTTTATCGATGTTGCCCTGACCGATTTTTTAGCATGGTTTTAAGGATAGTTATTGCCGTTATTCAGCCCAAAAAAATTATAACAACTGAGAACTAGATCTAAAGAAAATCGTCATTCATTAATCAAAATGACTAAATTTCATTCAATCATAAAAAATCCCAAAAAATCCCTTACATCGATTTTAACATCTTTTTAGGTATTACATGTATGGCTAAAAGCATAAATGTTATGCTACGTTGTTAGGTTAAGCGTTTTGAAATTTGGGAAAGGCCTATGTCTAGCAGTGGACGAACACGGGCTGATGGATGGATGTGTATGTACTGTAGTACCGGCATACTTTATAAAAAACAACTTCTTTAAACTTTTACTATCTATTCAGATATCCTACACTTTTACAGATCGTTCAGTACATTGAAGGGGACACTCAGAATGGGAATCTGGACCAGAACATTCTCGTTCTTTGTGTTTTATAGACATTATTTCGTTTTTAGAATATCTCGATAAATCTTTCAATACGACGTATAAATATTCATAAAGATTACCGGTTGGCAACTAATAACAAGCCCAAAAGGTTCTTTAATCTAATTAGGTATAAGACCTAAGTCTTGCCTACCTACATTACAGTACTATTGATTGATACTTGTAGTAAAAAATTTCTGATTTTCCATTTTGAACCGACAAACAGTATGTCTGTCATGTATGAAGAAGTAAATCTGCTATAAGTAGCATTTTTATTCACTGGTTATTTGTAAACATCGCAAAACTTTCCGCGGTGTTGTGATATTAATATCTTTATGACTATTTTAGACTTGCCAACCCATGCTGTAGTGTCTAAAACTTGTCTCTTTCCGTGACATTAGGTCTTACAATCACCATTGTGTTTTAATTTAAAACAATTAGGTATAACAACAAAATGTATTACGTGCCAGAATTTGGTGTAATTTGCGATCTTCTGTCCAAGGGTGTGTCTAGCTAGAGACATGACCTTCTTTCAGGCGCTACCGCAAACATATTGTCACTTTTTGGAATCTGTAACTACTTCCAAGAAGAAGCTACTTGTTTAATAAACAAGTATAACCTTTTCTTAACCTTTTTGTAGCCTCCTACTGAACAGAAACGCGATTGAAAAACCTTTCACTCGATAGAAATTATTATTGGAATGGGGTCTTCAAAAACACTTTTTCTCAATTTTTAACGAATAAGAATCGTATATACAATTTAAATATATTTTATTAGATGGGTTGGGTTTGTCACTTCTGTTGTATTTATAAATTAAATTCAAATTCAAATTACGTTTATTAAACTCGACCACATTGGAAACGTACATTTTTGAGGATGAAAGTATTAAGACCTAATCATGCGGCTAAAACTCATGAAATCAGTCACTTTCTTTCAGTTACCTCTATCCGGTAAATAGTTCTGTTTGCAAGTCAACACGTCTTTGTAACTGACCCTTGTTTCTATACTGCTCTGGCATTGAATATCGTCAGAGTATTGATTTCCGCTGTTGCTATAGCATACTTAGGGCGTGCTATACGTGTTAATGTACCTATACACTAATATCTACGTAATACACTCCCCTCTGTCCTACGTAGAAGTTTCGTGATCTAATGATCTAAGGTGAGGCCTATTTATAGAAATCACAGAGGAGCTGCCTTGTTATTGGTTCCTTTTCAGACTCTAGTATCAAGGTCCTGTTTGTATGATGATTCTAATGATCAGCATGTTAGAACAGCTGAGGAATGTCAAATATTTTATTTCTTCCTCGTTTTCCTATTCTGGGGATAGTAACTCCGTGTGATACCTCCATTTTTTTTTTGATCTTGGGCCAAAAATTCGAGGCGTTTTGTATTGAAACTCCTGTTCTTTTAATTGGTTTGATCGTAACCGCTCTATCATCATCACCTTGCCATAGCTGAATTGAAGTTTGGAGCCAGTAGAATCAGTAGTACAGCGAACAATTTAGACTACTCAATATTATTGTGTCGTTCAGGTTTCTGAAACTTGGCTTGTTTTCTTTTCATGACTTATTCCTTCGAGGATCGATATTGATAAATAGTAGATCGAATCTCTTTCTAAATGCCCCAAAAGGCGGTTAATTCTTTATTTTATAATATTTTCAAATCGGATCTCTTTTTTTACTAAGTGTGATTATTCTAAAGTCCATTGACCCACGTACCGATCTTCAAAGATGTTATAATTTCTTTACCCTATAAATAAAGATCGTTGCCTTTTGAGTGACTCTCTATTTAAAGCGTAGACGAAAATACATGAAAGTTTTCCATTTGGAATGTAAACATTTAATGATAAATGTTCGTCGCCTCCCTAGACGAAGTAATACCGAAATTGAATTGCATCTTGCGATTCTACCGTCTGAACTGCGAGACGTAAACATGAGCCAGGGTTGTTGACTTGACTACCGAAGTGTACAAGAGTCACCTTGCTACTTACATTTGCTGTTAAATTGCTCGTTTTAGCTACTAAGAGTTTTCTTTACAGGTAAAGTTAGGAAGGTTTATGCAGTGCCTCGGACGGTTGACAGTGCATCTTGCTTTTTTGCTTTACTTACACATTCATTAATCTGTTATTCAAGTCTTGCTATTCTGCTTTGACTTGGTCCTTTCTTAGTGTGTTGTCATTTGGCCACCAAATGTACAAGTACGTCCTCCTAGAATGATCAAGTCCATCTTCTTATCCCCTTCAGACATTTTTTTCTCAATACGTAGGTGAAGTAGCAAACAATCCACTTTATCTAGCAGGGCCACTATAACTATATTTTCACTCCATACATACTTGAAGAAGCCAACACTGCACTTAACAGGGCCATTGTTACTATACTATATTTTCCGAAACTAATCTGTCGATGTCACACGTTCATCTTAGGAAAGTATAGGCTTAGTTAGAAATATAAAAGAATTTGAAAGAATTAAAATAATTATTTAGAATTTGAATTAGTTATTGCACACAAGTGGTTGTTATGTTGGTATTTTGATAAGGTGAAACTGTGAAAGTAAATATTTATAATATACACAATAACATACATTTTAAAGTGTTCGACTTTGTAACATGCTTTTGTCATAAAGAATAATCAGGTCAGAGGCATGGTAAACAAACACTCGTTCATAAACATTTCTTTGAACAAGTTAGTAATTCAATTTCATCTGCCAATTTCTAATTCGATCACCAAGAACTCATCCATATAATTTTTACACGTCACAATTTTCAAAGATCGTTTTAATACTCTGAAGAACTAGGAATTTATTCTTGTATATTCTATTATATTCTTGTATTTATATTACATATATATATATATATATTATAATATTATATAATCGTATTTATGTAGTAATTATTTTTATTTGTTCAAAATATATTTATGTAATATTTATTAATTTATGTATTTATGTATTTAATTAGCATTTACCTACAAATCTATTTATCTATTTTATTTATTAGTACATTAATTTTTTTCTCACTTATTTTTTTATATCTTAAAGCCTTTCTGCACTCCTGCCTCTGTTCATTTCTTGTTCTTTCTGTCGGGTTGACTGGGAGAAAATGCTTTTAGCATGATGTCCGCCTCTTGTACATGTGACTTTGGTTTTGTGCAACAAAGTACCTATTTAGAAAGAAAGAAGAACTCTCGCAGTACTGGTCCCAACTGTTATCATTCAAATATGTATCAAATGAGTTGTTTTGCTTTATGAAAGTGTTTTTATCTTTTCAAACAATGTTTGGAGCTCTAACTTGGAAAACTTCTGTTGTAATATTATTTTCCTCACTTTCCTAACCGTCATGTGCTATTGTTTGTGGTTACTGATAGTTCTATGCAATAAGCTACGTCTACACTACCGTTGTCGGCAATAACGTGCACTCTATAGAGACAAAATAAAACACTGCTTACCCTGGTAAATACGCGTTTATGTTTATAATCTGTTATACATTTTCTGCTAAAATTACGTAGGTAATAAAATAGCATGTTCGTTCAATATCCAAGACCGAACATGGTTTTCAACGCATATAATTGCTAAACTCCTTGTTTTTGTATAAATTTAAAGCAAATAAAGATAAAAGAAAGAAAACAAAATTTTGTGATAGCTTGTAGATCAAACTTCACAAATATTTAAATTGAATTTATTAATTTGTTTCAGGCTGTTTTTAATATTATTCCTTTTACAATTTTCACACATTAATATTTCAGTCCAACGTCGATCCATTAAATTCAATAAAAAAAAAAAAAATTACTTTTCTACACCCGTGCCTTTATTGCGAAGATTCTTTCCCTGAAAACATTTAAATAACATTTTCAATATCGAGGAACTCTCATTTAGCATCCTAAATGCATTGTTGTATTAATAGCACTGTTTATGTAGTTTACCCATGATGGTGTACTCTGGTGTAGTGAGACGCCTGCTGGAATCAGGCGGGCTTTCGGCTTTCCAATGGGGTTCCACACTGCCAAAGTATCCCTGTAGATGGCGTATCATCAATCTGGCCATAACCGTCCTTCATTTCAGTACATTGTTGTATTTTTTGCGTTGTTTTTTATGATTTTCGAATAATTGTATGCCGTACCAGCGGCTCTAGAAGTAAAGCCGTTCGGGGCTAACTCGAGACTCGTCTTAGACGAACGACAAAAGGAACAAATTTACGCGAGTGAGCAGGATACCTGTTATTTGTCTCTCTTACTTGTATACATTGGTCTCTTTCGTCGTTTGACTAAGACGAGACGAACAAGCCTCCAATGGTTGTGCTTCTAGCTTTAGGTTCCTTAGTCTGAGTTCTAGCTAGACCCAAAACGCGAGATATTGGAGAAAAACAGTAGGAAAACCGGAGCACACACAATAACATTCTTAATATACACAAATGACCTACCCAATGCTGTAAATGTTAACATTGTCCTTTTTGCAGATGATAGCACAGCTATTTACACTGGTAATAACATAAGTACATTCGAATCTGAAATTAATAATTCTCTGAACGACATTATCAATTGGCTTAGCATTAATAAATTGCAGATCAATTTGGAGAAAACAAAAATAATGTCTTTTAAACAAAAACAAAATAGACGGGAACTTAATCTAAATATAAGACACTCCAACACTAATATTACACGCGAATAACCTCCTTAACCCTTTTCAATCGGGATTTCGTCCATCCCATAGTACCTGCTCTGCTCTTATCAAAGTTACCGATGATATCCGCCAAGCTATGGACGATAGGCAACTTACACTCCTTACCTTACTTGACTTCAGCAGCGCCTTTAACTGCGTTGACTACGACATCCTTTTGGCTATTCTCCGTTCACTTAACATTTCTGACTCTGCAGCGACATGGTTTGATTCGTATCTACATGGGCGTCAGCAGCGCATACGTATTGACGACAAATTTTCCAATTGGTGTGACGTGACAGCTGGAGTTCCGCAGGGTGGGGTTATATCTCCATTACTATTCTCTGTTTTCATAAATACTCTTGTCTCTGTTGTGAACTTCAGCTCTTATCACTTGTATGCCGATGACTTGCAGCTGTATTTATCTTGCAAGCAGGGCTCTTTGTCTCATACTGTTCAGAAGTTAAACATCGATCTCGACTCTATTAGTGTTTGGACAGAGCAGTATGGACTCTTAGTTAATCCTGCTAAGACGCAAGTAATAATCCTAGGAAGTAGGGCCCTAGTGGACAAACTTGACTTACATACCTTACCCCAAGTTTGCTTCAATAATATACCACTACCTTACTGTACGGAGGTAAAAAAATTAGGTTTGCACATTAGAAATAACATGTCTTGGGATTTGCATGTGTCTGAAAGCAGCAAAAAAATATTTGCATCTTTGCATGCTCTTAAACGCATGCAAAAGTTTCTGCCATACTCTGCTAAAGTTACTCTTGTTAATTCATTGTTGCTCCCCATCTTAGATTATGCGGATGTATGCTATCCCGACCTCACTATGGAACTTTTTAATAAGCTTGACCGTCTTCTCAACTTATGCATTCGTTACATATTCGGACTGCGTAAGTATGATCACATTTCCAAATTCCGCACTGAACTCAATTGGCTTAATATCAGGTTCCGTAGAGATTCCCATATTTTGACGTTTCTTTATGGTATTCTCCATAACCCTAGTTCCCCATCTTATCTTAAAGAACGTTTTGTACCCCTTTCGTCCCTCGACCGCAATCAGCGTCCTAGCAAGGCTTTGCTTCTTCGCACACCTGAGCATAGTTCATGCATGTATACAAATTCTTTTACCGTGAGTGCAATACGCTTGTGGAACCGTTTGCCGCTACACATCCGTGAAGCTTCATCTGTGTCAGTCTTCAAGACTAAGATAAAGCAACACTTTCTTGATTTGCAGAACGATCCATGATAAATTAAATCTTTTGTTTATAATGATTTGAGTTATTCGATCAATTCTCCTCAATAAAGCTATCGACGAGTCTTTGAGTACTTATGTATGTAAACTTGCAAGTAGTATATGTATTTTATCACATTATGTTGTTAGTTCTTAATATTGTATATGTTTATTAGGATGTAGTGTAATATTATAATTTATTGAGTATTTTAGTGACAAATAATATATCTATTTAAAATTGTATCTATACTATTCTGACATCATGGCACTACCCCCAACAACTTCCCCATCGCCAAAGGTTAGCTGGTAGAAAATACTAAATAGTATTAAGCTCGCCTGTGTACAAAAATTTTATAGTGTGCAATAAAGAATTTTATTATTATTATTATTAATATTGGAGAAACTGATGCCACAAAATTTTTGGGTATTTACATCGGTAGAACTTAAAATGGACTAAGCAAATTGACCATGTTTGCAAAAAATTAAACTCCTTTGCATATGCTTTATATATGCTCCGCAAAGTCGTTAATATCGAGACGGTGATAACGACATACCAGACCTTTGTAGCGTTTACCATAAGGTATGGTATCATATTTAGGGGTAACGCGACGGACAAACTTCGAGTATTTAAAGCTCAGAAAAGATGCATTAGGGCAATGTTCTGTACACGACCCAGAAATACATGTAGGCCACATTTTCGGACACAAAAGCTCTTAACGTTACCTTCGCTGTATATACTTGAAATGGCGTTATTTGTTAAATCGAATCTTGACTTATTTGAATTTTTCAACAGTGGCCGACATCACACCAAGGGAAAAGTTCTCCCTCGCAATACGGAACTGTTTAAGTCTAGCGTGTTTGGCATGTCAACAACGATTTATAATAAACTTCCTCAATCTTTTAGAGATATTTCCAACATTGTGACATTTAAAAGGAAATTGCAAGAATTTTTAATTAAGAAAACATTTTATTGAATTGCTGCTTTTTTAAATGATTCTGACATTTAATTCTCAACAATTTCTTATAATATTGCATGAATCGGTTTATTGACATTGTATTATAGTTTATTTTTTATTTTATGTGATTTATTGTGACTTTTTTATTAAAATTTTTATTGTTCATTTTTTTAATTCACATATGTTAGTTGTTTATTAACAACCTAATTTGTACGCCTAGCGGCAGAGCACATGGCGCTTAATGATTATTTTTCTGTACTGTAACACCAATATATTTTATCTACCTGTGTCTCAGCAAATAAAGATTTTGATTTGATAACAAAGTTTGACTTAGCCGGACGGACCGTAGTATATTCTCTTTGGTTGGATCAGGCCAAGCTAGCGCCATCTGCAATAAGCTTTGCCTGTGGATTCCCATTGGAACTATTCCATTATATTGAAGCTTTGGTATTCTGCTGACCCAGGTGCATTCCCTTCTTAAATCTTCCGTTTCTTTTAATAAATCTAAGGGTGAGATTCAGAGTGCATTTTGAGTCCGAACTCAATCTTACAAATGTCAAAAAGCGAGGTGATCTCATACTAGAGTGACGTTTGTAAGATTGAGTTCGGACTCAAAATGCACTCTGAATCTCAGCCTAAGTATATCTGAATACATAAGTCTTAAGATCTCTCCTTATTCTTTGATGTGGTATATCACCAAGTGTCTCCCACATTAGGCTCCATAGTAAAAGTTGCTTGTCTAGACTTAGACTTAGTTTTCAAATAGTCAGCGACAAAAGTCCTATCAGTATTTCAAGTCCCTTTGAGGACAAAAGCATGTATGTTTCATTGAATATAAAAATAAAACAAATCAAACTGATAAGATTACTTGTGTTTTATAACAATTTGTGCCTCTCATGGTGACTATATTTCACTTGACGTGAAATGTGATAAACAATAACAATGTCCATCATCCATCATGCAGATTTCAATCAATTCTTTGATTTGTGTTCACCGCTGTATGTTATTATCATTTCTTGCTTCTTTTACATAAATATCATGACTTGAAACACTTGAGTTGACGTGCATTTTTCATTTATTTTTATTATGTTACTAAAAACCTTAATCGACAAAAATAACCTGTTATTTTCTAATTTATAGCTCGATTTATCCATTGACAATAATTCTACTGCTTATTAACACATAATATTTGTAAATCACATTTAGTTTTATTATGTTATGGTTATGGTATGAAAGGTTCTTAAAATCCTTTAAATATAACTAGACGTTCTTCTTAAGTTGTCTGCGTTTTGTCTCAAAGCTTAACAAAAGCTTTTCTATATTGGAATCTATAAAGAAATCAATTTTCAAAATACAAGCAGTTGAAATCCTCGCGTCAATATTTAGGTAGATAAAGAAGTCAATTCAACCAGACTTTGTTGAAAGGTCAAGGTATATCGATCGAAACACACCAGAAAGTAAAATGAATGTTGAATTCCTCAATCATAAAACTTAAATCATTCGTGGAACCTCGCGGACGGTCGTCCTAACACGTATGCGTGGTTTTGATTCATATAATGACCCATGCCAAGTAAAACGAGAGGCAATCCGTAGAAACCGAGAACATAAAGACAGTTTTTATAGTTCGCAAATTTTGTAACCGGTTTATTAGACAGTAAATCAGTTGGAACTGTTGGAATCTCAATTGCAAGAAGTGAGGATTCGAAACGAAATATAAACAGACCAAATGTTTTCCAAGTTTGTATTTGAACATTTAATAAATTATGAGTAATAATAGTAAATAAGTGTGAATTAGTAGGTCCTTAGTTTGGCTGAAAATAAGTTTAAACTATACATTAAGCAGGGACTACTTAAAAAAGCTCATTATAAAATCAATGATTATCTGGACGATAATGAAGCATGGTGTAATAAGTAATAATAATCTTTATCAAAATTGTAAGTCTTAATTAGCAAATTTTAATAATGTTTGATTCCTCTAAGAGCTAATCTTAAGCCCTTTATAGTTAATTAATATGTAAACTGACTTTGCTGTAAAAGGTAATAGACAATGTAAGACGGGTTGACTAAGATCAATTTTTTTTTCTCTCGTGATATAATTCCTATGGTCTTATATTTGCCTTTACTTAAGTAGGTATAAAAGAATTCTATAGATTTAAGTTTATGTTACAAATGAAAAAAATCATGTTTGCTAAGTTTCTTGCCCTTCTTCTTAGCAATACTAATCGAATGGTGCGGATGGTTAGGCATTATATATATGTAATATTTTTATTCCTATATTTCTCTATTTTATGCAGGTGTATAACTTTATTACATTTTAGAAGCCCAACCTTAATATTTTTTGGATGTTTTTCCCGTATTTATTTATCAACTTGTTTGTTCGCTGCATCATTTATATATAATATTTTTATTCCTAGATTTCTCTATTTTATGCAGGTGTATAATTACATTTTAGTAGCCCAACCTAAATATTTTTTGTATGTATTTCCCTTAGTACATAGTTTAAATATATTATTATATTATTTTTTTATTCTAAATATATATTGTAAAGATTAACTTTGACTTGTAGAAATGTATCTAATATATTTTACAAAATAAATATTTTGATTTGATTTGATTAATTTTTTTGACATCTATATCATACTGGTCATCGCGCGCATCCCAATCAGTTTTTGAGTTTTTGTGGATATTATGCAAATACCATTTGAAAAGTGTGTTTAGAATAAGTGTTGGTTGGGGTAGTTCTACTCTTCGATGTTCCGCTCTCAACATATAATTGTAATAGCTACAAACCCCTATTATTTAGGTCATGCATTCTAGATGAATTGGTAATTGTAGACGTCTGGAATACAAATCATAACTCTGTAAATACTGCGCGTATCTCGATAAAATAAACATTGTTTATTCAACCATTAAATGGTTAACCAGATCGTTTTTTTATATCAAAATGCTAAGATCATCAACGGACCAAATTCATACTGGAGACACGGTTAGTGATCAGGAACTAGGTTCAGTAATAATTTTGGCCAAATTCGAAAAATATTAGGTTGGGGAAAAAGTTTCTTCGCATTTTATATGAAAATTCAAAACATTTTTTAATAAAGTTTATTTACATTTAACTAAAGTATGTAGGTGCCATTTTGTTCGATAAATTTCTGCCATCTTGTAGGTAGGGACATGATCCCATTGCTATAGAAATTCTGGAGCTTCTGATCAAAAAACCGCGACAAGTGGTTTTGGCAGTCCTCTCGTGATGTTAACCTGACATTGCCTAAAGAATTCTGAAGAGACCGAAACAAGTGGAAATATGAAGGTGCAAGGTCAGGATTATACGGCGGATGCATTAATACGTCCCAGCCAAACTCTCTTATTTTTTGCTAAATGGCTAAAGATGTTTGAGGTCTAGCGTTA
The DNA here is from genome assembly GCA_910592155.1 of Ypsolopha scabrella. Lineage (NCBI taxonomy): Eukaryota > Metazoa > Arthropoda > Insecta > Lepidoptera > Ypsolophidae > Ypsolopha > Ypsolopha scabrella. The sequence goes on along the minus strand of OU342968.1, from coordinate 5,105,852 downwards.
TCATGATGAAAAACCACACCCCTTCTGTTGACTAATTCCGGCCGCTTTCTCTCAACTTCTTGCTTTAATCTCATCAGTTGTTCGCACTAGAGTTCAGAATCGATGGTCCTGCCTGGCGGTCACAGCTCATAATGAATAATGCCCTTCCAATCCCACCATACACACAGCATTACCTTGTTGCGAGATAACCCGGGTTTCGCCAGAGTCTGTGAAGCCTGACTAGCCTTTGACCACGACCTTTTTCGCACGTTCTTGTCGTACGTGATCCACTTTTCATCACCAGTTATCAGGTTTTTCAAAAATGGTTCGGTTTCATTACGTCGTAATAAAGAATCACAAATGAGTACACGGTTCATTAAGTTTCTTTCAGTGAGCTCATGAGGCACCCAAATATCGAGCTTTTTTGTGTACCTAGCGTTTTTCAAATACGCCAAAACTGTTTTGTGGTTAATCCCCAGTTCTTCAGCTACATCGTAACTACTGGTATGCCGATCTTGCTCCACTTTTTCAAAAATGGCATCCATTTTATCCGTAACAGGGCGCCCAGAGCGAGGTGCATCTTTGACATCAAAATTTCCGGATTGAAAACGCTTAAACCAAATTTGTGCTACTCTCACAGACACTGCACTAGGTCCATAGACATCATACATTTTTTTCGCGGCTTGCGTTGCATTTTTACCTTCTTTGTAGTAAAATTTTAAAATGTATCGAATTTCTTCATTAGATTCACTCGTCTTAACAGTAAGATAAACAAATGAAAATCACACATTTTACCTATTAGAATTTGGAATTATCTTTTTTTAAATTTAAACTTTTTAATAATACCAAAACCAGCCAGATGCAAATGGTATAGCTAAAGAGATTTTATTATAAGTTCATACATTCTATTTGCGAAAAGAGTTTTTCCCCAACCTATTATATATTTTGCTCCCTTACTGGTTGGACTAGTTTAAGCACAATTCCTAGTCGAGGCAGGAGGGAATAACAAAAAATATTTTTCGAATCTCACCAAAACGGTAATTGAAGCTTGTTTCTGATCACTAACTGAGTCTCCAGTATGAATTTGGTCGGTTAATTTAATTTCACCTTGTATATGTATTTTATCGGCTAGCCAATTTAATTCGCAACTTCTAGATAAGATCTTGATTGCCGTCGTTCGATCACGCTGAAGTTTCGATATTATTGGGAACATTATTTGTAATAGAAGAAGCCTTAACCCTAATTTATCTGACCGTTTGATCGCCTCTCTGGTCGTGTGGTTCGAATGTCTTGACCACTAAGTTAGTGGCACTAAGCCGGAAGTCCGTTCAATACATTTTTGTCTGCGTGCATATTCAAATTAGGTTCAATTCAGTGCTTCAGAAGGCACGTAAAACTTTGGGGCCACATTTGTGCCCGAAATACGGGAATTGAGCTCATCATCCATCACGTGAGACGTCGGTGAAGTGTGGACTGTGTCACCTCACTGACACCCCTCTCGAGGACTCATGTCGTGACTTTTTTTTGCATTATTGAGCACACGTTATTTGCGGGACAATGTTTAACCCTTACATATCTTACCTTTGTCGATAGATGCTGCTCAAGCGCAGTAGGCCCCAACAGGGCGCTAGCGTATGCCCTTGTGAAGTGCCCTTCCCTCCTGGAGCCAGCCTCGCAATGCCGGGACTATCACGAGGTCACGGGCAACATCATCTGCCCAAACATTGTCAGAGGCATCGACCACTTGAGGGACCCTCGGCTTAACAAGGTGAGATTTCAGTCAAGACGGAGCTGTCATATACCACAGACATATAATTATAATTACTGGCAGACCTAACATTAATAATAAACACATAGAGTCGACGCGTGGCACTTTTAGCTCAGTGAGTTACGGGCTCTTTTAAATATAAATATTTCTTGTTTCCAAACAAAATATATACGAGAAATTAGTTTAGGTATTAACACACATGTTTCAAGCATAAGCCAGCCACAACCCATTTTTATACGTTTCTTCGTACCATGTAGCTTAAATGTAGCTTATTTTTTGTATGGAAACTTGCCATTATAATAATATGTCGTCTGTGTCATATACAAACGAGTAAAGCAGGCCAAACTACGCCAGGAAAAACAGAATAGTAGACTATCTTCACCTAAAGGTACCGAGCGTGGCTAATACGTGTGCGTGCCAGTATGCACGAACCACAGCACACACGCAACGGCAACATTTATGCCTGTTTTGCCGGTACAAGTCGGGGCTGCGCTCCACAGCCCGCGCCGTAGTCGCGTTTTCGCTACAAAACTAAAAGTAAGGAACAACCCTGCAACAGTAGGTATTTAAGTCTCGCTGGGCGCCGGAGTTATCCTACTATTCTGTTTTTACTATGCCAGGGGTTAGTGAATTCACGCGAAACGCACACACGCGCATTTGAAATTCGCTGAAGAAAATTTGTACCAATGAGCAATAAGGTTGCGAGATCCGTACATTTTTCTGGTGGTCACAGATGTTTACAAAATCGGCTTCACTTTCTTGTTCGCGGTCCCTCCGTCTTGATTTCTTATTAGGGTAGCGTTCCAAATCACTTTTTCAAGATTAAAATATTGCTCGCTGTCGGAGAAAAGTAGCTCGATGCTGGTTCCAAAACCAAAAAGTTGATGTTTTGGAACCGGCATCGAGCTACTTTTGTCTGACAGCGAGCAATATTTTAATCTTGAAAAGTGATTTGGAACGCAACCTAGGTCTGAGGGGATTCATTTCGGGATGATATGTGAGAAAAACGAAATGCGCAAATTTTAATGCTTGCTTAGAATGTATTTCGGTGGGCCGCTTTTGAGCCACGAATGGTAAATCCAATGTTATTTTATTGAAGTGAAAAACTAACAAAGAGCGTGTCAGGCTGCCATCTATACAATCATATTCCACCTCTTTCGTTCCATTAATTAAATAATTAATATTCATCAATAAAATATTTCATAACGAAATTAGCGATACGACAGGTGTTCTTGAAAGAAAAACTGAATCAGAAGTTAAAATTAAACTTTATAGGAGACTTTCTTGAATCTATGATTATAGGTACTTAGTTTAAATGATATCTACCTCTTGTCACCCGTTACGTGATCAAAGGACGTGTTCCTTTGTACCTAACTAAAGAGGCAATTATGTACAGGTAGGTACATGAAACAATAGTCAATTGACAACTTGAGATGTTGCCATTCCACTAACAGTTATTTCCTTTTTCATAACCATTAATTAAAACAATGATCTGCTAGCGTAACATGATGTGCTAAAAGAGTGATAGTGAAAGATCAAATAATTTGTAATACAAAAACCGATGTAGCAGGTGGCACCGAAATAAAATGTATTATCACACTCGCTCTAGAATCTACGAAAATTTTACGCTATTTTTGGCGCGGTCATTGCCCGTAACGTAAAATCGTACTGTTACATAAAGACAAAGATTTGTCTGTTGTGAATAAGTCTTTGCTACGTGAAAAACTTGTAAAATAACATCTCAATAAATACACTTGTACTATTTCACTGATTAACTTTAAGCTCCAACCGGTTTCGCCTTATGGCATCATCAATGTAAATAAATAATTAATAACTAATAAATAACTATGGATATTACAAATGTGATAGTTTTCATTGCAGTTGGTATATATTATTATTATAGTATTATTTATCATCTGCAATGAAAACTATCATACCCGTAAAAATAAGGTGAAATTTGCCGGTATCAGGCTCCTTTGCTACTCTTGTGTCTTTATATCAGGCAGCTTCAATGCTCACCTATTTATCAATCAGAACTACGAAGAGACAAGTACGGTATTCAGGGTTTTGCGTTTTTTATCACCATCTTATGGATAAATACAGCGATTCAAGGAATATTTTGCAGTAATGTAGTACATAGAGAAGATAATTGAAAGTAGACTGATGAAAGTTATGCTACACAAGTGGAAGGTAAAGCTCGACCGAGCCGACCTAGAAGAATTTATGTTGACCAAATAGTAAAAAGTATCCGGCAAATAGAAGAGCTTGTATGACTATAGATAGATGGATGTAGAAGAAGCAAAAGAGATGTTTTAGGATCGTAGCAGATGGAAATCTGTAGTCTCTGCATACTCCTCTGGGAGACATTGCTTTCGGTTCCGATTTTTTGCACTTGGCCTAAAAGGACTTTGACTCCCATTTCCTCGATAATAAGCTTCCGAATGCTATTGCTATGTTTAGGGCTCTTGCAATTTAAAACTCGGGCAATTTTTAGAAAATACGAACATTGGCGGTTATATCTACTCGTATAACTATCTTGTGACAACCAGCAGGGAAATTTTCAAGTAACTCTGTTCCGACCCTTGCTATCTTTTCGGGATTTGATCGCACGTCTTTTGGTGTAAATTGAAATCGGTCCACGTCTTTGATTGTAGCAAGTAATTCAACACAGATTTCTAATCATTTTCAGGGTCTCGCTTTCACGTTAGAAGAACGACAAGCGCTTGGCATCCACGGCCTTTTGGCCGCTAAATTCAAAACCCAAGAGGAACAAGTGGAAATTTGCCGGATATCTGTGGACAGATACATGGATGCTCTGAACAAATATCTATACCTCGTGGAATTACAGGTGACTAACGTTAAACCAGGTACCGTTTGTTTTGATTCTACTTTTTTTGCAAGGTTGGGTGGGACTTGGTGGGATAGCATGGATTGGTGATGGAAGTAATTTCGAGTTCTGTTTAATTTGCTTTAAGGTTGGTTATTCTCTGAAAGGTATAAAGAGAAGTCCTTAATTTCACTAATTATGGTGGTATCTGAAGGTAAGTAATGGTGTGACAAAAAATCACTTAGTTTGGTTGTAAATATACAAAAATGCTCCAGTAACATTAGTAATGATATATTTCAGGAACTAATGGTGTGTGTAAATTGTAGAACCTAATAATTTTACATAGTTTTACCTTCGTGAACGCATAATTAAATTGAAAATGTTCAAGTTAAATCCAGCTATTTATTAGCCAAAGAGCATAAAAACTCACATATTTTGAGTTGGTTCATCAACAAAGTGCTATTTGGCTTGCTTCAAAGTAATTTTCTAAATTGGATAGATTAGTCCAATGGACACAATTTGCCGTTTTATACGCTCTTTTGTGGTGGACAGCTGCTATTTACTGCGGTTTTGTTTATTAGAGCTATTTAGCGAGCAGCAGCCGTATCTCAAATTTTCAGACCCGGGTTTGAATCCTCACCGTTGAGATTTAGTATTATTTACTTTATAGTATTTATTTACTCTGACTGACTGAGCTAGACCTTCATGCCCTAAAATCGTGTACTTGTGCCCGAAGTTCATCTCCTATCACGTTGAGGCGTAAAAATCATCGGTGAACATTCATTAATGATTCATGATTTGTTCATGATTAATACACTTTCCCCTTCGTCGCCCTCGTGAGGGGTGAGGGGAGGAGCCACGATTTGTTGATTTCGTGTTGCCGTAATAACCATTATTTTCAACGGTTTGTCTTTTATGTTAAGTACACGTTTTGGTTTATTATTCAAGGGCGATTCATATTTTGTATCCTGTATTTCTGCAAGACTGGTTTTTGAAGCATTCCATACGATCGAAATTAAACCCTTTCATTGCATTATAAGACAAAGCAATAATAAAAGAGCTGCTTTATTTTATTTTGAATATTTAATACCTGGCATTTTTACTCGTACCTACGAGTACATACCTATGTTTATATATATAAGAAGGTTGTAAGTCAATTAAATAATTTTCCCACTTTCAGAAAAAACAAATACTAAACATACTCTCTAAAAACTTTCAACGAATGTAAGATCTGAAATTCATAGCAATTTTATTTAAATATTCATGCCATCTGAATTTTCAGAAACCACTACAATAAAGTCAGTCCATAATAAAACATGCTTTCCAACAGAAACTGATTCCGCCATTCCATTTCAGGACAGAAACGAAAAGCTATACTTCCGCCTCCTTTCGGAAAACATAGAGACACTGCTCCCTATAGTGTACACTCCAACCGTGGGTCTCGCTTGCCAGAAGTTTGGATTGATCTACAGGCGGCCAAGGGGTCTCTTTATTACCATTAATGACAAGGGGCATGTCTTCAATATTCTCAAGAATTGGTGAGTTTCCTTGTTTAATTAACTTTTTATTAGATCTATGTGCTTTTACTTCTGATTTTAAAGAATATACTAAAGCCGATTTTGAAGGTTTTAATTTTTAGTTAAGAAACTTACTAAAAAACTCAATTTTAAGTGACAGCACTATATTTTGCTATTCTGAAGGACACACCAACTAAAATTAGCACGTCTTTTAAACGCTCTCAAATCAAACTAATTTTTTTTAATTCAATCAAATGACAGCTCTAAAATGTGCCTTGAAATTATCAAAACAAGTTAAAATCACAAAATTGAGCAAATTAGGGCTGTCGAACTAAAATTTTAGTCTGACGTTTATAAAATGGTGACTTGAAAATGTAAATAAAGATATAATTGCTATATTTAGCCTTTTATTTTCTTTAAATATTACTTATTACAATAAAAATTAAATAAAAACACAATTTTCAAAATATTTCGGCCTCATAGAAGAGGCCGAAATATTTTGAAAATTGTGACTTGAAAATGGCTCTTCGTTTTAACCTTGACTAAGTTTAGTTTTATGTATGTCAAACTAAAACTAAAACCTTCAAAATCGGCTTTACTATAACATTAATTTGATAGTTTAAAATAATCTAAGAAAACAAAGAAAATATAACTAAAGTAAAATAAATAAAATTAAAAAGAAACATGGAACGAGATCGCTGCCCTGGAGCAGGGTGCCTAGAAGGTAGCAACATTATCTCTTAGGGTTGCCAGACTAATTCACTGGTAAGCGCAGAAACTGAATCCCAACCCCATTGAACCTTTATAACCTTTTCGCACTGTCAAAAAATGATATGTTGTTCACAGATTAATGTTTTGCCCTGTAGGTTTCTCCAGGATATTTATTCAATACTAGCCTTTACCTGCGGCTTCGCCCGCGTTTATTCAATGTCTGTCCCGTTTTCAGCTCGGGCGTTTTTTTATGAACACCCATTATAGCCTATGTGTTGATCAGGATCACTACAATCATAATAAAAGAAACCGCATCCAAATCCGTTGAGTGGTTCTCGAGTTAAAATGGAACATACATGCAGACAGGGAGACAAAAATTCAAAAAATTGTGGTTTTAGCCCCAGTTTAATTTCATTTAAAATTTCATGAAAATATTTAATGTACAGACCCGACCTTTTTTCTACGTAGTTATTAGTACTACATTGCTATAGATTTCCATGTTTCCTTATAATTTTAGAATCCTATCATGAATTTTCTATGGGCAGATTCAATATTATTTTTATTTGCGAAGTATGATCAGTGTAACATGTGGTTTGATTTAAAGATGCCTATCCATTTACACAAAGATGTGTTGTTCACAGATAAAAGTTTTGCTTACCGCCATACATGGATACATACATACATATACTCACGCCTGTCTCCCAGGGGGGTAGGCAGACACTACAGATTTCCATCTGCGACGATCCTGACACACCTCTTTTGCTTTTTTTTCCATCAATCTAGTCATACAAGCTCTTCAATTCCGGGTACTTTTTCCTTTGCCCTTCTTCGGTATGTCGCCTATTTGGTCGGCATACGTTCGGTGGTATACATGTTTAAATGTTTGCACATGTATTCCAGGCCAGAGCCGGACGTCCGCGCCATCGTAGTGACGGACGGCGAACGGATCCTCGGCCTTGGGGACTTGGGCGCGTACGGAATGGGCATCCCGGTCGGCAAGCTGTCCCTGTATACGGCCCTGGCCGGCATCAGGCCGCACCAGTGTCTGCCCATAACGCTGGATGTCGGCACTAATAATCAGGTCAGTGGAACTGGAATTCTGTTGTTGGAAAGTGGAACTTTTGTTTTTTGTATTGAGGTATCAAATAAATTAAAATTAAAATTTATCAAATACTAAGGCTTATAGTTCCGTACTGCTGTAAAAAGATCATGTTTCTAGTTTATGTAACTTTTTAATAAATAAATAATATATGCTCCTTTAAAAAGCTTTTATTGCCTATTTTATAAATATAAGGAAATAATAAATAGGAAAAATATTGCTCAATATACCGGATCTCAACTGATGCCGGGGCTAGTAGGGCCCGAAATTGTATATCTTGATATATATTTTTTCCGATTTAATATTTTCTCGTGTTTATAAAATAGTTAATGTTGGCAACACCAACAAATATGTATAGTTTTTTACTTTGCCTATGGCAATATTCTCTCTCTGTTCGATCGTCGTTCTGTGTGCAACATATCCAAAGAATTTATTTCTTATATATTAAATTAAAAGCATAGTAGTTTCAGTGAGTGGTTTTAATTGTGCTACGCCCGTCCCTGCATCACATCACAGCACCTATAACAACATTACACAGTTAATGCAACGCAATAAAAAGGTACGGCATCTAAAAACGTATTTTCATACAAACAATTTCACACACCGACTGATATAATCAAAACCTATAGAATATTTCCCGGTGACCTACAATGTACAATCAGGTACAGTCGCTCGCACTTTAAGCTTCCTATTTGTAAACGATTGTAACGGCTATGGCTCACCAATAAGAACTGCCAATAGGTAGTCTGTCATGCTAGCGTCCGGAGCTAAGGCTTCACCTAAATCTATCTTCACCAATGCATCGTCTTCAAAGTATCTACAATAAACTTGAAATTCCACTTTCCTTAGATATATAAGGTGACTTTAATTTATACAACTAAACTCATACTAGGGGCGTGGTAAGTGATCAGTAACACGGATCGATAACACTTTTTACTGATTTCGCAAAATAAAATCTTGACGTCCCGTAGTAATTGACTCGGGACTGGGCTTGCGTTTGTAAGGAACACGAAAAGAATAAGATTCAAGATTCAAAGATTCAAAATGTTTATTTGTAAAATAGATACATAAAGTATACGCTTTACATGTCAAATCTAATAATATTTTATGATGAAACAAATATGATACTCACGGAAAATATATATTAAAAAAAAAACTATATTTAAGTTGGGCCACTAAAGTTATACACATACATAAAATAAAGACTTATTGGAATAATAATATTATTATAATTACACAATGCAATTAATAAACAAGTTGATAAATAAACTGAATAGGTCATAAATAAATATAATGCCTAACCAAATATATACTAACTTAAGTAAAAAATTAAAATATTGTATATACCTACATAATGCAATGAATAAATAAGTTAATAGATAAATAAACTATAAATAGCTTTAATGCCTAAATCCGCCCATTCGATTAATCTTGCCAAGAAGAAGGGCAAGAAACTTAGCAATATCATGTCTTTTTTTATCAGTATTTTTTTTCCAATATGGCTTTATACTATTTCAGTCTTTTTAACTTACATAAAATTATACAAAACAATGTATTAAACTTTAATAACTAAAGGAAAAAAATATAAAAGACAGAAGGAAATTTACGAATTTCGCAAAAAGGGTAATTGAACCTTGTTACTGAGCACATACCGAGTCTTCATTAAGAATTTGGCTGCATAAATTAAAGTCATCATATATGCAAGGATTCTACTGCCAACCCTAAAACAAAAATGCTCAAATAATTTTTTGTATTTATGTTTTCTGCTTCTAGGCTGAGTTCAGTTTGATCGCTCGCTCACGCCCGGCTATCATGACATCTCTTTTGCACGCGTTGATTTTGTATATGCTATCCTGCTGTCAGTGATGAGCGGGCGATCAAACTGAACGCGGCCCTAGTTTGTAATGCATGGATTAACATAATTATTCTAAGATAAAAGTAATTAATGCATGTTTATTTTTTAATTGTAACTTTTTTATAATGTTCCTTACGGGTGTAAGGGAGCAAAAAAAATATATTTTTCGAATTTGGCCATAAGGATTACTGACCCTAGTTCCTGATCACTAGCCGAGTCTCCGGTATGAATTTGGTAGGTTTATTTAATTTCAACCTATATATTAGATCAACCATCTCAATTGCGTATACAAAACAATTGGATTCAGAGATATAAACATTGTGTCAGACGTATATTTGTCGAAATTATAACGGTTCCTATACACCTATGCATACGTGTAAAATGATGTCATATTTAATTAGGGAATCCCCGAGAAGGTTATATGAAATTACGTCATATTAGTGGAGTCATCGATAGCGTGATCATGATGTCTGTTTATTTTTAGTTTTATACGTGAACGTTGAAATATCTGTGATTCACTAAAGGTAAAAGATATGATATCACGGATTCGCTTAGGAAAAACCAAAGGTGAAGCATTAAATCCTGGTGAGGATGGGATTCCGCCTATATTTTTTCGTAAATGTGCCGAACAACTTGCTGAACCACTATATTTAATTTTCAAAAAATCCTTTAGTGAGGGTATCTTTCCCACCAATTGGAAAAAGGCCTTTGTTGTCCCCCTTCATAAGGGTGGCTCTAAGCTCATGGTGGATCATTACAGGCCTGTCTCAATTCTATCAGTGGTGAGTAAGCTTTTTGAGCAGATTGTATATGACCAGGTATATCCAGTAGTGGCCCGTAGCATCCCCTCTGCCCAACATGGCTTTATGCGAAATCGATCTACATCTTCCAACTTGGTGGAGTTTGTCGACAAAGTTGCAGGTTTCATGGATAAAGGTTGCCAGGTGGATGCCGTGTACACCGATTATTCCAAATGTTTCGATAGATTGCAACACCATATTATAATTCAAAAACTGGCTATGATTGGTATACACGGTGACCTCCTGCGCTGGTTTGCCTCCTATCTAAGGAATCGTAGTCAGTCTGTCAGACTTAGTTGCTTGCAATCTAGGTTTGCAACAATTCCATCTGGCGTTCCTCAGGGCTCACATTTGGGTCCACTGTTATTCAACGTTTGCTTGTATGATATTCTTAACTGTTTTTCTAATGCTAGCTTCCTCATGTATGCCGATGACACGAAGGTGTTCATGCCCATTGTTGATTACGAGGACTGTCGCAGGCTGCAAGAGGACCTAGACAGGCTTTCAGCCTATTGTGTTCAAAATTGCCTAGATCTCAACAGTAATAAATGTCAAGTAATTACCTTCAGTAGGAAGATTAATAATTCAATTTTTGCATATAAACTTAACGATCAGATTATTTCACGAGTGTCCGAAGTGAGGGATCTAGGAGTTTTATTAGATTCTAAATTGACATTCATTGCACATTTTGATCAAATAATTTCTAAGGCTATAAAGGCATTAGGTTTTGTATATCGTGCTACAAAGCTATTTCGCACAGTAACACCGTTCAAGCACCTCTATTACTCGTATGTAAGAAGCATTCTAGAGTATGCGTCAACTGTCTGGTCTCCTCAGTACGCTATTCACTCCAAGCGGTTGGAATCAGTGCAGAGATCCTTCATCAGACAGCTCAACTATCGAGCCAAAGCCATTCCACAGACTTATGAGGAAAGCCTTAAAACAAATAATATGTTAACGCTCTCGGACAGACGGACCATAGCGGATTTAAAACTATTACACGACGTCATCAGCGGCAGGCTGGACAGTATCGAACTGATAAGTCGCGTGCTGCTGCGCGAATCTGGTACTCGCTCAAGACGACAACATCCACGGCTACTTATCCACGCCTACGCTCGCACTAACTACGCTTCCAACTCTCCTCTCAACCGGTGCATAGATACACACGAAGAGCGTTTTTCTGATGCTGACGTTTTCTTCCTGAAGCGCGGTCAATACATATCGTACATAATTGAGCAATTACAAGTACAGAGCAAAATTTATTAGGTTGCCTATTTATGCCCATTATATATATATATATGTATAATATACGCATGTTCACAGATTCTTTTTTTTTTTTGCCTACACACACTCTCACACACATACACAATCTCTCACACCCTCCCTGACACAAATACACCCTTACACAATAAACACAAGTATATAATTTTTTTTTTTAAGTACTCAGTCATACACCTAGCAACTCTCACATGAATTAGTTTAATTTTGCCCTATGTATCACTTCAATTTTTTTTTTTTCTGTTCTTTTTGTATCGTCGCATTTTTGTTTGTTATTTCTATAAGTATTTCTATTATTATGTTGTAAAATTTTACTTTTACCTTTTTTTTTTTTTTTTTCTTGTTATTTCTTAATTTGTGTTCAGTCTGTGCAAACCTGCAAATATTTAAATTATTATCAAATTTTAGTTAATTAAATTCGTTATTGGCATTTTTAAATTTGTATCCTATGAATATTTATTGTGTCCATTGTATTTTGCTGTGAATTTAATAAATGTATGAAATGAAATGAAATGAAAATTAAATATCAAGAAAAACCCTCATATCAGGATTAAGTGCGATTTTTCTAGAAAAACCGAATTTGGCGTAAAAATATTTCCATTGGGCGATCATATGATCAATATAAATTTCTGTTAAAACTAGGGTGGTCGCCTTGTTCCGCTCCGCTTCGTTTAGCTTCCCAAATTTATTTACATGTGAACCTAACCCCCTTCTCACTTCACTTGTCGTCACACCTATTATTATTGACTTTTTGTTGTTGTTACATAAGTAATTGCTTTAATTCCGCGTTTTCGTAAAATATCTGCATTATCCAAAAAGCGGGATAATTTTGTATAATGGCCTTTACGCCATAATTCGGTTTTTCACGAAAAAGCGGTATTTTCGCAAAAAATATGTTTACGCCATTATACGGCGACATATTATTCAGGTTGAAAATGCTTTAATAAAATATAAAGCCTTTAGTTTCCTTTAACTTGTATTAATAATAAAAAAATATTAATTTTCGAAATATATTTCGGCCCACTATGGGGCCGGCATCAGTCGAATACTTAAATGACATAATGTAAAAATGACATGATGATATATACAACCTTAGGACTAATTAACCTTCGTAGGCCGAAATATATTTCGAAAATTAATATTTTTTTATTATTAATACAAGTTAATAAAATATAGCTTTATTCAAATCTATGAATCAGAATCACCAAACAGAACACAAAATCGCAATTTTTTTTCTCAATACACCGTACATATTCCCGGCGGTAAATAATGCACATAGGCTAATACACATAGGTTTTGTAGAGCGTCGTCTCTGTCACCGGAGTATTAGTGCTTCTTATTACGGTCGATGTCTTTGTTAAATTATGAATCATGATAAAAGTAACAAAACATTATATTTTTATTTCGAACATGGAATAGCTTCCTTCGATATAGCTAGGTGGTTCATTTTGAACCTGCTGGATTTCTTATCGCTATAAAGCTGAATAATAGAGGTAGAACTCGTCTATACGAACAACGTTTATCGGGGTAAATATGAATCAGCTATGCCATATAAAAGGTATTCACCTTCTTGACCAAAACGTATGGAACAGCTAATAATTTTTGCAGGGTGGTCTCATAGCAAAAGTTGTTCTTTTCTACGAAAACAATCTAGTATTTGGCTTTTTAGCGTCTAAAAATATAGAAAACAAGGTCCCAAAATTATATTTTCAACATTTTTTTGAGTACGGGACTCATCGTGTTTAGTTTTTATATTGTCCCGAATTTTCGGCAGTGTTACATCTGCCATGGTCACTGGATGACTGGTTGGCACAGCGAGGACAACAGGCTAGGAAGCGTAGCGATCTACCCTCCCTCTCTGTTTTTTATGTCTGTCGTCATCGCTGCATCAACCAGTCATCCCGCGACCATGACAGATATGCCATGATATGAAAATTCGGAAAAATATAAAATCTAAATACAGTGTCCCGTACTCCTAGAAATGTCTCAGTGCTTTAATTTTAGTTTAGTGCTGTCAAAACTTAATTTTTTCCAAAGTAATACAGCTTCTGTTGTTAACAATAAATAACTATTTTGGAATGAAAAAAAATTTTTTTTGAATAAAGCCTTCAAAATCAGCTTTAGTGACTGTAAATTTAATCTTATCCTGCTATCATTCCAATTTAAACCTTACATCTTCGAGAATACTGACCAGAATACGTTATTCACATCCACAGTCCCTGTTAGAAGACCCTCTCTACATCGGTCTACGACAGAAGAGAGTCCGTGGTCAGGAGTACGACGAGTTCTTAGACGAGTTTATGGAGGCTTGTGTGCAGAGATACGGGCAGAACACGCTTATACAGGTATGTATATCTATCTACATCTGTTATCTATGGTCACCTTCGTGTATAGACTTGTGTTTTCGCCTATTACTAGTAAAGCAGCGGTGGCTAATTCGGTTCACCGGACTCTCAATCTTGAGACCCGGGTTGGAATACTGCGGTCCAATGTTCTAATGAGCACAATGTTCATAGTATTTTATATATACCACTTGGTTTTCAGATAATGGTGTAGGAAAACACAGCTGTAAACGTGTATGTCCTTAAAAGAGCACCGAGTTTCTGAGAAATAATTGCGTTCGTTTGATCCTTTGCTGTATCGTATTCACTTAATCTTTGGTTATGCAATCAATATAATATATAATATACTTAAGGATTCACTCTATAAATCGTACACTTTGGAAACACGGTTACTTGTAGTTTCCTCGATAGAAAAAGAATCTAAAGTTATATCTAAAAACAAAATAAACCCTTAGTACGGCGTAAATACTTCACGAAAGGTCATCAGTTTTTGAATAATAACAAAATTACGTATTTTCTATTAAGTATACAGTTTACATTTGCAAAATGTATATTTGTTTTAACAATACGAAGATAATAAATAGCAAAGTTCGCGCGCTTTCCGACCATTCGATGTACCACACAACAGAAGGATCGCTCGCGCGGCAAGAGGTAGGTGGGGGCGGAGAAATTTTCAGGTGTTTCGGGGTTGAAGCGCAGGGGCGCGCGGCAGGAAGCTCAAATCACATCTATCAGTGCACTCGCGGATCTCGCCGCTTGGCTTAGCACTTGGCTTATTTGTTATGAACGCTCGGAAGAAAACGCACACGACATTAAAATCTTCCCAAGATGAATGAACGCTACAATATTTGCAAGAGCATTAGCAAACAAGCCAAAAAATGGTGTATAACGTGTATTTGTTCTTTAAATTAATAAAACAAGATAATTTTTCTACGGATGCCCACCCCCCCTACCTCTTGCCTTACCAAGCCTCTAGTATGAGTTTGGCTGCATAAATTAAAGTCACCTTATATATACAGATAAATTCAGAAAAACTCATTGGTGCATGCCCGAACGGAGGTCGAACCTGGGTCTCAAGATATTGAGAGACCAGCGTTCTGCTGTCTGAGCTAACGCCGCTGTAGTTTACAATATAATTTTTATCTACTAGAAGGTAATATAATATAGCAGTTTAATGGGAAATATACACTGGCAACTGCAGATAAAATACATACCTACCAGCAAAAATAAAACACATTTGCTCTCGTATCACCCCCGTAATCAAAATAAAACTATCGTTGCAACAGCTGTTATCTAATGTATCTTATCTTTGAGTGTTGTACTCAAGTTTGGTTGGAACCGGTTACGAACAAATTCTTTTAGAATAAATAACACTGGTGTTGGTTCGGTGTAACACGACTTAACTTATTTGACAGGACTAACCTTATTTTAAGCTTCCTGTTTTCGATACAGTAAGAAAAAGACAGAATGCTTAAATTAAGTTTAGTCCCGTCAAATAAGTTAAGTCGTGTTATACAGAATCGACATACTGAACTATGTCATAGATATTGTGAGTGTATTTTTTAATCACTCGCCGTGAATCATGTATTTACGCATGAAAACAATTCACGTGCGAAATTCAATTCGAATGGTCACGATTTTACGTATTTTTGAATCAGTAGAAATCAATGAAACGGTTTTCGTTTTACGCAGAAAAATTAAGAACCGGAAAGCAATATTTCGTTGATTTTAAATACCGGTAATGAATGGAGGTGAACGGAACGTAAATTAAAAAGTTATAATGTCAGTCTCTCATCGACGTTTTCGTTCTAACGTTTTTGTTTCCTTTCCTTTTGATTGTTTTCGTTTCTGTTGTCTGTTTTTACTTCTATTTTAGGTTACTATTATTATTATTATCATTATTATTATTATATCCTTTATTGTACACACATAGAAATTTATACCAAGATAACAAAAAGAAAAAATCCTCAAAGGCGAGCTTACCTCTTCAAGAGGTTTCTTCCAGCTAACCAATACTGTGGTGAAAGAATACACAAAATAGGTTGGCAGCAAGCATACAAAAGGATTTTTACAACAGAACTTATTCTACACAAATGAAAAATAAAGATGAAAATTATGGATATAGATATAAATATAATGCATATGAATCCATCCATCCATCCATCAGCCTGTTTCGTCCACTGCTGGACATAGGCCTTTCCAGGATTTTGCCACTCTTGGCGGTCCTCCTGGAAGAAATACTCATACTCACACACGCTGGAAAGACGGGTTGGTGAGCGCGGTGCCGAAACCCTTGCACCAGTGGCGCCTATGAATAAAGAATGTAAATATGCATCAAAACATTTTAACTTATCAATTCAATGTCAGCCATTCAGTCATGTCAATCTTGCGTAGATTCTACTAGTAGAAATCAGAAAACGAGTGGGTCAGACCACTCGTTGCAGAATTCACAAATGAATTTTCAAAAATACCGATTTTTAGTTTTCGTATGCGAATCATGCGGATTCGCATGCGAATTGAAATTCGAATGATTCAAAATTACACGTGATACACTCCCTGGTCTAATTGAAGTCAGATTGGGCACCTAATTTTTTATCAATCAGAACTAAACTCTATGACGTTACATGATTGTTTAAAATAGCGCGCCCTAAGCCGAGGCTCTTAAGACAACCGAGAAACCCGTGCTCACGAAAAAATTCGAGCTTTTATCAAATAGTTCTTGAAATATAGTTATGTTTATAAAATCGCCCCTATGGGCTCTTGTTTATATGGATGATATTATTATATATTATGTGATATGTGATATTATTTACAAAATTTTTGGCTTAGTGGTTTTCACCATACTCACTCAGTGAAAGCTGGATCTTCTTGATTTTTTTCTATCGAGGCAATTTCATTCTTTTACGTTTTGGACCCTAAGAGGTTTTTTAATTATTATGTCCTACCCACACATCGAGGTTCAAGTTTTTTTCATTTTACAGTACGGAACCCTAAAAAAGCGTTGTTTGTGTCCGAAGTATGGACAACTCCAATGACTTTCGGAATTTACCAGCATAGTATTTGTATAGCTAACACTTGCTGACGGTAAACGGAAAAAATTGTGGTAAACCTGCATTCCTTAAAACAGCATGTATTTGTGCCCGAAGTACGGCGATAGTGTTAAAAGAGGATGATGCGAGTGGTGACAGTCTACTCTCGGAAACACCTCTGACACCCCCTTGGTGATATATATCTTGATATGTTCATGTTTGTGTGTACAGATATTTCACGAAGTCTGTTCGGATATATAAGGTCCTACAATTCAAAGTGAAAAAAATTTAGGAGCTGATAGAACATCCCTAATAGACCGCATCACACCACAAACAAAATTTTTTTGCCTCAACTTTTTTTCACCTTTTCATAGAAATTTTGTCAGCTGATTGAACCACTTTGTACTGGGAAGTGAAAAAATTATTTCAAGGATTTTTTTTTAAATTCTGGATTGTGATATTAAAAGATACATAGTCTACCCTAGAATTATTTTCGCTTATTATTGTAGGACCTTATAGTTGTAGTAGTGACGTGTACAGATAAGCGGCTATTGTGTGCGTAGCGGCTCCCGAGGTTACGCACACTAGCTTGCTACTACAACCAGAGCCAAACAAACATATCAATATTATGGAAACAGCGTTTTGATGCGAATATTGATGATTATATTTCTTCCAGTTCGAAGACTTCGCCCTGGCGAACGCTGGCCGTCTTCTACAGAAGTATCGCAACCGTTACTGCACGTTCAACGATGACATACAGGTACACCTACCTACCTTTTACATTTCCATCTTATCTTAAAGTCTGGCAGTCAAAAGGTGAAGCAAGATATTTTTTTAATTAGATGAAATCCCCAAAAATAAAGTGAATTTACCCAGTAGCATTTTTGCAAATATTTTGTCTGACTTCCTCTTTAAACTGGACATATGTGCCATATGTCCCTGTGGACACCAATGTCGCAAAATACCGTCCTATTGTCCCACAATAGTAAGATTTTCACACAACATGTTTAGCTATCGCGGGCTTAGTATTAGCGTCTATAATTGAAATTCATTTGATCCCTTTATCATCTACACATGTGTAATAAAACCAGTGCTAACTATAGTACTATATAGTGTTTTTTTTTCAATTTGTAGTCTCATTTTTGAATAGCCAAACTACTCTCCGAAATTGCTTAAATAAAACGGTTCCTAAGAGTCCATGGTGTCGATTGGGTGTTACACTTATTTGACAGGACTAAAATAAAATTAAGCGTTATGTCTTTTTCTCTCTGTATCGAAAAGACGCTTAAAATAAGGTCCGTCAAATAAGTTAAGTCGTGCACCGAATCAACACCATTATAACATCAAATAAAAAGTTTTCAGCGCCGTTTGTTCTTTAATGTTAAACGTGCTAATGATTATCATCAGCTTTAGATAGTCTTCGTAGGCTTTATAACAAATTCCTGCGCGATGTCCCGCGGGGTGACAGACGTTGGCGGGGACGAGGTACTAAGATGTCAGCTGGGAGCGGGTGGTGTAGCGGGGAAGGGAAGCGCGTGCAACTACGCATCGCTCATCGACATTTATAGCTGCGCAGTCGATGTTACCTCTGCCCCGCCAACGTCTGTCGCCCCGCGGGACAGTCGCGCACGATTTTGCCCGGTTTTGTTGACGTCATATTACCTATTCAAAATAGCAACAATATACATTTAGTGATTATTCAGTGATTTCGTAATGTGTTTACATACTAAATTTGAATTTTTATTCTGCTAAATGTAATATTGTAATATTATGTCCTTAATATTATGCGAGCTGACATTCTAAAATATTTTCAAAAATGGATTAATACGGTTTATTGTTGTGCAAACTGTTTCACCGATACAATTTCGCCGTTCTCTAGGCGATTATCGTTCTTAAGACGACAAAACGCCGCGTTACGGAAAATTCCGTAATTGTATCGGTGTAACAGTTGCCATGTAGCCAACAGCAATAATACGTGAGTGTATGTATATGCGGAATGCCCATATTCTAATGTAATTTGCAGGGCACAGCTAGTGTCGCTGTCGCGGGTCTAATGGCAGCTGTCAGGATCACCAAGCGAAAGCTTTCTGAGAACATATACATGTTTTTGGGCGCTGGCTCCGTGAGTACTTATATTATAATATTTATTCTCCTGTTTTATTTGTTAGTCACTCTATTTCGATAGCTACTCAAGTTTTTTGGTTATTGTAAGACCGGAGGTTGCGGGGCCAAATCCCTTATGGGCACATTAAATTTGTGGTCGGACATCGTACTTCGGAAAGGATGTTAAACTGTGGATCCATTTGTGCCCGAAGTACGGCGAAAGGGCTCACCACTCATCATGCAGGGACGTAATAATCGTTGGTAAATTGTGGGTAGTAAATTTCTATAGGGACTTGAATTTTGGAATAATATTTGGTATATTATTCCATATTTGGAAACGCCACTGACATCACATTGGATTTAAAAATTTAAAATAAATGGAAGTTCTCGAATATAGTGCTACTTTTTCATAAAATATTTCTACACGTTGTTTTGACCTTCCTCATCGTTATTCCTCTTTTTAGCTTTTAACCTACGCTTACTATGTTATCTTCCCAGTGTCGTTTTTGTATGCTGATTTTTCGTTTTCTAGTCAGTTTATTTTTCAGAGTACCGCAAAGAAGAGCTTAGGGGATATTGGGTCACCCTGCCTCACCCCTCTGCCAATATTTAATTTCTCTCCTAATTAATTTTTGCTCGAGTAATACTGTTATAATAAATGGCTTTTATCTAACCTCATATCGTAAAATCCTCATTACGAACTAAAAACTGCTGGTATAATGAAAAATATTTTTCATGAACGTCTCTAAAACACAAAAAATAATAATTATAGTATATAGGTCTCCGAACAACATAATGCTATAAAATAACTTTTTCTGAGATTACAGTACATGTGATACTAACTAGGAAGGCAAAAGGAACTTAGCCCATACAGCCATGTCTGAGGTTTAATATCAAATACCAATGAGGTTTTCAATGTTTTTATATAATGTTCTCCAATGCGAACAAATTTTTAATCGAGTATTGCAACAAAATTAGCACCTTATTGGCAGTTTTTATTTTGTTACCTTAAGGGGGAACGTTTCGAGCTCAGTGCAAAATGCATAACTTATTATTACTTATTTTATTTTTAAATAAAATGTATGAAATAAAATAGTTTCATATTATTTTGCGACTATTGTTTAATGATTATCACGGGTTTTTAGCAGATTTGAGTCATTTTATGGATTATAGTTAGCGTGAATGTCCATACAAACTTAAATGAAAGCGTGTTTTGAGTTGGTATAGACATTCATTTACAACGTAATGGATAAAATTGCAAAGTTTTGGTAGAAAAGCCTAATTGACATTAAACTATGGTCGCGAAATGCCATAAATCACATTTATTTAGTACTTTTTATTCAATAATAAATAAGAAAAACAATCATAAGTTGTGCATTTTATACCGAGCTCGAAACCTTCCGCCTTAAAGGTTAACTTATTGACTATCAAATTGCATTGTTAGTTATTTTTTATTAAATGTCGATCAACGCTTTTTCTGTGCCCTTCAAATATGAAAGGTTTATTGTAATGTAATTTGCTCTTGAAACTATTCATGTAAATTCCAGGCAGCAAATGGTATTGCCAACCTGACAGTGGCCGCTATGATAGAAGAGGGCCTATCGGAGAAGCAGGCGCGTGATCGCATCTACATGTTTGATATTGACGGCCTGCTCACTACTAAACGCGAAGGTAATGTTTTAGCTCGCTGAAGATAGTAAAGCTGATTCTGGAGGCTTTAATGTTAGTTTTGGTGCAGTTAAAACCAATTTTTTTTTATTCCGAAATAATACAATAATAAAAGCTACATTACTTTAGAAATATTTAAGTTTTGACAACACTAAAACTGAAATTAAAGCCTTCAGAATCGACTTTAGTGCCTAAATAATTTAATTATTCATTTGTTTTAATTCATATTATGAAGTTTTAAATGAAGAATCTTTTCTAACACATCAATGGAATCCGTCAATTGAGTGAACAAATAATTTGGCCAAGTGCTAGTCGGACTCGGGCCCAAAGGGTACCACACGTATTACCGCTACCGAACTCTAAAAACATGATACATATCAAAATTAACAAATGAACGCCCTTAAGATCTTAGCGCCATCTACCATCTTACTAATGAACCTCGTTGCAAAGAGGTTGACAAGCCACTCTTATCGCCATCTAATACTTTGGTAAAAGCTGTCAAACAAGTCATCTCAGATGGCGCTATGGTTAACACGGGTACCATGGCGTTTAAATTTTTTAATTTTTATTGTTATTTTTATTATTTTCTGTGATTTGCCATAGTAACACGTATTCTTTGAAAATTAAAATTTTCTACCTCCGACGGTTGAAGCTGTAGACCCCTGTGACAGACGGACAGATAGACAGATAGGGTCCCGTTTAACACCCTTCGGGTAAGAAACTCTAAAAATTAATATTTCATTTTCCCTAGGCGGCGTTCCGGAACACGCTAAAGCATTCGGCAAGGATCTGCCTCCGGAAAAAGACTTCGAGAAGGCAGTCGCTAAGATCAAGCCGAGCTGCCTTATCGGTGAGTACTTTACAGTAGTAAAAAACTCCTGAAGATGATTCTCAGATGACGGCGAAACTGATTACACACTATAAGTTAGCACAAGGTCTACGGCAGACAATTTTAATGTTAATAAACTTTGAATAATCAGCGTATTGGGCAATCTGAAATAGTTTCATAATTCTTAAATTAAATTAAATTCATAATTTCTTTCGGTTCATGAAAAAATTAAACTTAATCTACTTATAGAACAATATTTCTGCTCAGAGATACAACATAAAGTAGAACATAACACGAAAATATTACAAATAAAAACCTTAAAACTACGTCATACCACAATTTTTATGGCAAAAGAACCTCAAAATTTATAATACCGCGCCTAATCAATAACTTACCTCCCGAAATAAAACAAAAAATAAATTTAAAAAATCACTCTTTATATTAAAGAAGTACTTTCTAACTCTTATCCCTGAATGATTTACTTACTATTTATTCATTAGCGCGCCGTCGAAATATGGAGCACCTGTATATTAAAATCAGTAACTACAAGTACAAAGCCACAGTTTTGCAAGCTATCCTAGGAAGCTAAGGTATTCGATAATAGCTCTTATGTCTATGCTATTAGTAATTGTATAAACCCCCAGATAACTGTGTAACAACTTTGTCAATTTGTATTAGGGAATCAGAATACAATATCAATAACCTTTGCCAAGCTAGTATAGACCTTTTATGCATCTTAATAAGACATGTTTTTCTGTCTGAACTTATAAGTGTAAACATTTTTTGTTTTTTATTATGTAAGTATTTTTGTAAGTGCATTTATCTCGCTACCTAGAATCTAGATTATAATTAATTCTTTTGTATCGTCGACTCCAGGACCAAGACAAACCAAACATGGTTTCATGGTTCTGAATTACTTGTAAAAAAAATGTTGTTTTTCTAACTGGAAATAAATAAATAATAAATAAATAACAAAACATTATTTTTTAACTTTCTGGACAGTTTCCCCGAGCGGAAAAATGATTAAGCCTTACGTTCACCATATCCTTTCAATTTTAGCATTTGAAGCGACTAAAAAACGCACGGTGTTTGTAAGAATAAAATGTTTTTATTTCAGACAATATTACAGTTCATAGAGATGTTTGTAGGCCTTATAATCGACAACATTTCATTTTAGTTAACCATTTGTTTTTAATATTTAAATTGAAAGTCTGCGTAAAAAAGAAGCTTTGTGTATTTTTTAAATTAGTTTTATTTTATGTTTTTCCTGCATAATTTAATGTTTTCTTGTTCAGTCATTCTAATCTGAGGATTTCAACAGTCAATGTTCATTGCCAACGCATTATTAAAAAAAAAGCTTGGCATGTTTATGTCTGCTGTCACATGGCTTAACAGTTGATTTTTTTAAAACAAAATGAACTTAAAAGCAAAGGAAATTGTTTTAAACTCCTGTGCTTACCATATTTTTAGTTTTTTGAAAATATCTGTTATTTAATCACGATTTAATTCTGACAAAAAAATATGATGCTCAGAAAGCCCATATCTCGAAATGGTTTTTACTTTTGCATCAATTATTAATTTGTAATGTTGTCGATTGTGTTAGCAAAACGTATCATATTAAATCATGTCTGCAATCGATCTTACTATATTACATCTTTCACAACTATCTTGCCCATCGACACTTTAGTCCTGTTAATCGCTTTCAAAATTAGCCTTTATTTTCACAATTAAACACTTCATTCGCGACCCGATCTGACAATCCCATCTAGGATGGATCGCACCAAGGCTGCGTTATGTTTTTTGTTTTATTTATTTAGTTCAAATAAAAACTAAAGATTACCTTTTCCTTTTCAGGTTGTTCTACGGTCGGTGGCTCATTCACGACCACCATTTTGAAACAGATGGCTCAGAACACCGACCGACCCATCATCTTCGCACTCTCCAACCCGACCAGCCAAGCCGAGTGCACTGCGCAGGATGCCTACGATCATACTGAGGTTAATATGTATATTTTTACATCTTTCTATATATGCTGAAATTAAATCCACCGACCAAATTCTTACTGGAGACTCGGTTAGTGATCAGGAACTAGTAGACCGGGAGATAGTGACACAATTTATTTGGTCATTTGTAACAGTATGGCGGTTCTTCAGGGGTCTTAGTACGCAATGACAAAAAGAAAAATGATGGTCATAGCGCTGGTACCGGCGGCCCAATCGCGTGGGCGTTAGTCGAACTCGTCGGATAAATTACGAGTGTCAAACGATTTGTACCACAAAAATTTTAGTATTTTCCGATAGTCCATAAAAAACATGTAGGCGGTAGTGTCATGCCATACTTCTCCGGTGTGACTTACAGCCCGCCATACAGACGCGAATGCGTTGATTAAAAATAAAAAAATGCAACCATTTGTACCAGGCTAATTTTTGCACAGTTAATTATCGTCGTGTAGCCATTTACGAAAATCACCATGCCATACTTTTCGGACGGTTCTAAATGGTCGCCATACCGCCGAAAATCAGCAAATTTTTTTTTTCGCCAAACGATTTGTAACAGTATTGCATTTGGATTTTTGGAAAGTATTTGATAAAATGTGACCGTTATTATATTTGCCATACTTCTAGTAGGGGGAAAAAGTGCTGCCATACTTGAAAAACTTATTTATTCGACACGTTTCAAAAATACGACTGTACAATACGTAAAATAATTTTTTAAAGCATGGGATCATTATATTCTGTTTGTTTGGATACAATTCTACCTACAAAAAATTATTCCGGATTGTAACCATGGGGCGGACGACTGTGAGACTTGAGCCAAGATAAAAAAAAAAAATTTTTTTTGACGATTTGTTATGGCATTTGGATTTTTGAAAATTATATGATGCAATGGAACCATTATTATATTTGCCATACTTCTAATAGAGGGAAAAAGGGGCAACATACTTGAAAAACTTGATTTTTCAACGGGTTTTCAAGGTGCAAGACATAAAATTATTATACACATTCGCCACCTCCCACAGGTATGGCATTATCACACTTCTATTTATCATCATTCAGGAGCTGTTGAAGCAAAAAAAAATATTTTGTGAATTCTCCAAAACGGTAATTGAAGCTTGTTTCTGATCACTAACCGAGTCTCCAGTATGAATTTGGTCGGTTAATTTAATTTCACCTTGTATAGGGTGAAATTAATTCAACCGACCATTTTTTATGGAAGGTGTAGTAGTTAACCACAAAGAACCAATAAGTGAAGTTTGAAGCACATTAGCAGAATTATTTGATAGGGAGAAATAAATTAAAATAATCACTACATTGCATCAAGCGATCCTAGATTCTTAGATAAAAAATCGAAGCGCAACACGTGCGGGTCACGCACACAGACAGACACTGCCCGGCGCGTATAGCGCGTAGGTAGTTTCTAGGCGTAGAAACAGACACACACCATTAACGCAATTGCTTACGCCAAATTAACCACGCCGTTTTCGCGTGCTATTATTTATTGCACAGTCAGCATTTCGTAAAAAACTGGAAATTCACCGTTGTGTTCGCTAAGGGATGATACACATCCTGAAAAAAAAAATTAGGCGCCAAATGACCAACAATATAAAAGTTACGAAAAATATTTATATTATAATATTATTTCCTTCTATGCGTGTTTTTGCTTGAAATAATATTATTAATATTTACTAGCCTTTGCCCGCGGCTCTGCCCGCGTTTATTCAAACTTCGCTCCGTTTTCGGCTTGGGTGATATTTTATGAACACCTCTTATAGCTTATGTGCTGACCAGGGTTACTACTACTACGACTACTACGTTACTACTTCCGTTGAGTGGTTCTAGAGATAAAGCGGAACATACATACAGACGAGACAGACTTTCGATAAAAAAATCACAATAATTTTCAATGTTCAGACACGTCTTTTTTAATACTTGATTATTAGTGTGGATTAGTTCAGTAATAATAATAAATTAATAATCTTGAATATCTTGAAAATCGCATTTAACACTTAGATATTATTGTTATTGACCACACGTCAACTATTTCACGTATACAATTCGACTTTTAAGGCGAATATCGTTCTCACGACGACTGTCCCTTACTGTCGTCCCATGGCAATACTGCGGTATTGACGACGTAAATATGTGGCGCAACTTTCCGAATGCTGCCCAACCCAAGCATATTCTTCTGTCAGCCTCGGCGTCGAAGTTGTTTTTATCCAGCTGTATATCTTGACCCATATAAACATATTTTTGAACAACTTGATGCTGACATTGTCATTGTAATTTAAATTCCCCCTCCCCCAGGGCCGCTGCGTGTTCGCGTCCGGGTCCCCCTTCCCCCCGGTGAAGTACGAGGGCAAGGAGTTCCACACGGGCCAGGGGAACAATTCGTACATATTCCCGGGAGTGTCGCTGGGGGTGATCGCGACCGCCACTCATCACATACCTGAGAAGATGTTCCTTACCGCTGCTCGGGTGAGTTGTATCATGAAATATGCATAATGGTAGAAGGAAAAATATCTATGTAAGGGATCGTTGCGGCTTGAAAGAAAATTATAATGACTAGAATATAAAAAAGGAACTTATTCTTGAGATTGTCGGCACTCGATGGTATTTATCATACATTGTTGTGTTGAAAAAACACTTGCACTTCTCCACAAATAACAATAATATTTAATATTACACTACCCAACCGGTTTCGCTATTTAAGCATCATCAGGGGCTTTTAGATAAAAGTAATAAATATTTTTTATTTTTAAAATAATGTTTGTATCGCTAGATGTCAGTGCAATAAATATCGTGTATTTACTTTTATCTAAAAGCCCCTGATGGTGCTTACATGGCGAAACCGGTTGGGTAGTGTAATATTAAATATAATTTGTGGAAAAGTCCAAGTGTTTTTCATCACAATATAAAAAAAGGAATGCTTCCGAAATGAATGAAAGCAGAGTGACGAAAGGAAGGTAAAGCTCGACCGGGCGCCGCCGTAGAAGACCAAATTGGCGATATACTGGAGAAGGTCAAAGTCAAAAACACCATGAACAGACGAGCTTGTATGCTTAGATTCATGGATGTGAAAGGCATAAGAGGTGAGTCAGGATTGTAGCAGATGGAAATTTGTTATACCAACCCTTTGAGTATTTGTATTCGTTAGTTTTATTATTTTCCCACCCTTTCTCCGATTGGGTCCTTCGTTTGTGTTCGTACGCTTGACAATTTTTTTCTCATTTTTTGTCGTATTTACAGACATTAGCGCACTTCGTGAGCGAGGATGACCTAAAAATGGGTCGCATCTACCCGAGCCTGGCTCACACTAGAGAGGTGTCCGTACTGATCGCCATCGAAGTCGCTAAGATGGCTTATGAAGAGGGTAAGTGTGTCTTATTCATACTGTAAATACAGACTTGTATAGCTTGGCAAGTTGGTACGCGGCACGCCTTCGTCTTGACCAATGTTACCGTAAAGACCAGCTCAAATTTAGATCATCGGCGGTAGAACGCCGAATTTTCTAACTTAAGACCCGGGTTCGAATCCTACCATTGAGTTTTTCGGAATTTATATGCATAATATTTTTATACATTTTGCTGACGGTGAAGGAAAACATTGCGAGGTAAACCTGCATGTCCTAAAAGGCGTGTGTTTGTGGCCGAAGTACGGCGATAAGTCTCACTCCCGTTGGGAAGTTGAAGTCGTTGGTGAAAAGTGGGCGTTACAAAGAGTAATAGTCGGAAACGCCTCTCCCTCTGATAACCCCCTCGGGGATATTTCGTCGCTTAAGTTCTAACACAGCGGGTCTCAGTTTTGATGTATCTCCAAGCCTACACTTCAAAATTCTGAATAAAATTGAAAACGATTAATATTTTGACTTGCGCAGTGTTTGAGATCGACAGCAACTTATCAACCAACGATCTATATCGCGTGATTAATAGTACATTATGATACAAATGAGCGTTTCGTACGACGTTTTTCAACACACTAGCGAGGAAAAATAATAAAATTTCACTGCTTATTTTTCCACATAATCGAAACCACAGCTATGAATTGACAATTTTCTTTGAAAAATGGCGGCGGAGATTTTGTCTATGCGCGCGCAAATGGAAATAGAGGCACTGACGCATCCGCCAAACAGCCAAATATTAAATATTAACAAATTTGTATTAACAACGAAAATTCGAGTTAATTTGTTGATAAAAATAAATAATTTGATAAAATTAAATGATTATTTATTATATTTTAACTGAGACAGTTTATTTATTTGCAAAAACTTTACTATTTCTCAAGACATCAAAACCTTTAAAAAATGTAATGTAAAAAACACTAGTGCGATAATGTAAAGTAAAAAGCACGCGTGTTTAATATGCTGCATTATAACCCGCCTGCCCAGCGTGTGTGAGTATGGGCATTTCTTCCAGGAGGACCGCCAAGAGTGGCGAAATCCTGGAAAGGCCTATGTCCAGCAGTGGACGGAACAGGCTGATGGATGGATGGATTATGAACCTAAGAACGCTGCAATAATGGCCACTTTATAAGCAAGTGTGTTGAAAAAATATTTCGGGTTTTCTATTTTATTAATATTTTTAAAGTTCCTCGGGATAGAGAATGATTAAAATCCGAGATGAAAGTATAAGAACTTAAGCGACGACATAATGTATATCGACGATATGTCGTGATGGTATGGTATAATGGAAGGCGGTAAGAGTAAGAAACGGGACCGTGAGGTGGTAGCCCCCCGCGCCTCTCTCACCGTCCACCGTCGCTCGCATACCTTACGCGTATTGCGTATCAAGCACTATAAATGGAAGCTTTGGTCCTTGAAACATCATGAACAAGTGTCTTAGCTTCAGATCTAGTGCTTAAGGGGCTCCAAAATGCTAAATTTCATTTTGCACTCGATTCAGTTTCGCTGTGTAGAAAAATATGGTGTTTTTTTGACTCATTTACACTTTTTATAAATAGGTAGTTATCAGTGGCGAAAGGGGAACATTTTAAAAAGGGAAGCCGAACAAAAAATCGCCTCACTCAGAAAAGCAACCAAGGAAAACATTTAATTTTTTGGAGTTGATGCTCGTGATTGTTGGCACTTGGTGGAACTTTTGAAACATTTTTTGTTTGATAAACACTTGTACTTGTCCACTTATTTATATTAATTTCCCTTACCGGTTTCGCTGTTAAAGCATTATCAAAGGTTTCTTTTAAATATTTAATTTTTTGTTTTGCAACTCCCTGTCAGCCAAGTGTATTTGTCGTATTGAGATTTATGGAAATGTTTGACAAAGCGAAGAGCACGGAATAAAGAAATGTAGTATGGATGCCATTTCCTAAACAATTCGATGGGAATCGTGTTATATGGGCCCCTCGCTACTGGTGGTTATACAATACTACATTTTTATCCTAATAAAAATAATAAATTTTATCCTAATATATTAATAAATAGTAATTATAAACACAACGCAATTATACTTCATGAATATACATACTTTGGCAGCTGATTAGAGCAGGATAGACAGTCGAAAAACTAAAGAGTTGAACAGACTGAAGTTTAGCTTTGTGGAGCCCCTAACTGTATGCTCCTGCGGTAGAGAGCGGTGCGAGAGGGGTGACATCGCGTCTCTCTCTCTCTTTTCTTGGCAGCCTCGCGTCAATTCACACACCTCTCCCGCATCGTACCGCTACCGCAGAAACCTTCTTAGTTAAGCGCTAAACCTGTCAACAAAAACACAGTGAATTTTCAGTTATTTAAATTTGTGTTGGTCTTTAAGTACGGGACCAACTTTCATTCAGTTTCATTTAGCTAAAGCAAGCAATGTTAATAAGCCATGAATCAAAAATTACATAGCAAACTTGCAAAACTTTGACTTAGAAAGTTTGTTACAGACCTTTTGCTTAGTAAATATTTTGATTAATGTTATTATTAGATAATATTTAGAGTATTTCTAAAGCAATGGATTTCGCAATAAAACATAATGTTGGTTAATGTTGTTATTTTATTAAGGTTATTAAATTTTAAAGTGCATTTTTAATTTCCTTTTTATTTATTTCACCCATGTGATCATTTGTTAAACTTGATTTCCTATTCGGTTGTAATGTGAGAAAATGTTAGTACGGACAAAGTATTAAGTGTGATGTTTCAATATTGGCCACAAATTTTTTAATTATAATTTTAGTGTTTAATTATTAATTTTTTAATCGTGAATTCGTTATTTTTGAACGCAAAATTATGCGTACCCGGAAAAAGGACGTGATAACAAAGGCCAGGGTTAGTTTATTTTAATTTATTCGTTTTTTTAGTTTTTTGTGTGACCTAATTAGCTAGAGAACTCTATTTCATTCAAAGTTCTTAAATTTATAGTTTCTCTTTCAAGGTGCATGCGGGTTGTTTTACCCGAAACCACAAGATTTCGTCAAACATGTAAAAGGGTGCCAATACAATTATAACTATGACACTAGCTTGACGGATACGTATGGGTGGCCAGAATGTCAGAAAATGTCATATGAACATTTTAAGGGGAAGAACTTTCCCAGCCATTAAATTGTAATTGAAAAGAGAAGATATCTTGAGTTTTTCGTTTTCAAATGGAGGTGACATTTCAGTTATTCTACGTAGAAACAAGTTTTTTAAATAGATTAACATTTAATCAGATTTTGATGTATCTTTTTCCGTACTGTGATGTTTCCTTTTGATGTACGAATCTGTAACAGATGGATGCGCATAGAAATCTACGCCAGAGTTCGTATTCTTTAAAACGAGCCAAATCATAAATTGTAAGAGCCCGTAACATTGCACTAGCATTTGGAAACTTTTTAGAGACTAGCCGCCCGCAAACATTTTGGAAAAATGTTTAATACTAGACTTTGCCCGCGGCCCTGCCTGCGTTTATTCAACCTTTGCCCCGTTTTCGTATTGGGCGTTATTTTATGAACACCTCTTACAGCCTATGTGTTGACCAGGGTCACTACGATAATAATAAAAAAAACCGCATCCAAATCCGTTGAGTGGTTCCCGAGTTAAAACGGAACATACACACAAACAGACAGACAGACGAAAATTCTAAAAATCGTTGTTTCGGCCTCAGTACAGTATCAATAACCCATTTTATTTAATATTTCGCGAAATATTGAATGTACAGACACGACTTTCTTACTACTTTATTATTAGTATAGATAAAATAAGGGTCAATGTCATTATAGAACATGTACAAAATATCAAATCCGGAATCAATTAAGGGTGTCATTTTGATTGTCTATACCGGACGAACATAGAAAGCGTTCGGAAATACGACTATAGCCGAAAAATGGCAGATTCCTATGCGCAAAATTTAAATGGTACTTCTATACGACATTCCCAATAATTGTTCAGTAGATTGATATTTCCTTGATGTAATTCTGGCTGTTTAGCTTCTACAGAAAATTTTAACTTTTATGGTCTTGTGAACGTCTATTTCATTTATGGTTAACAAGTAGTAAAATCATATTTTAATCTTTTTGCTCATTATCAAATTAAATAATAATTTTAATAACACATGTCAAAAACAGAGCTTCGTTGAGCAAACAGGTTAAGTAGTGTTTCAAAAAGCTGCAGAAATGCGCTTACGTCTAAAAACGGCGCATTCTACAGGTGTTCTATCCAAAATTGACCTTTATCCATTCAACTGAAAGCTGAATTTCTCTCTCAGGTCTCGCCTCAGTCTACCCCCAACCGCAAGATTTAGTGAAACACGTGAAGGATCAAATGTACAACTATGACTATGACAGCGCTATGCCCGTTGTCTGGGATTGGAAGCCGGAAGAAAATATCGAAATGAGACCCATTGAACCTGTACAGAAGAACATTTAAGGTATCCTGGAATCTAACAGCCTTAAAGGGACGTATTTGGGCAAAAATCAGGCCGCGATTGGCCGCAAGAAAACCGAAGTCAACTATTATTGATAGATTAGACTCCGTTCGTCTTGTTTTATTGTTTTGTATTATGCTACTTCCCATGGAAGACAAAATGGAATTTTATTACTAAAAGATTACTGGTTTAGATTCATAATTGATTGTAAATGGCTACTCAAGATGATTTTACTTATATGTAGATAGTTTCACTGTAACCATTCAGCTTCTTCAGAGGCAAACAGCATTACGCGGTGGTTCCAGTGTTGCCAAGTACAGCCTTAAGTCTGTGGCTAAATTTAGATCAAAAAGTTGCCAGATCGGGTGTTTTTTACGCTAAAAGGAGATAAATGTAAAGCTTTAGTCTTCAAAAGTAGCAATTTTTTATGTACTTGTATGAAACTTCCAAAAATTTTAGTGGTTGAATTGACCCGAAAAGTTACTAGATGTAGCGAAAAAGTGGCTAACTTGGCAATACTGGGTGGTTCCCCGCTAGGCACCGTGCGTCGCAGCACCGCAGCACGGTGGACTCGTTGCGAAATCGGTGCGGGGGGTGATGAAGGTGGTGGGGACAGGAGCAGAAAATGTATTCTTCTCTCCTAAAATCACACACACTGACCTTACTTTAAGATAATTTTCGACAATATTTACACTTTTCTCTGTAGAATTGTTGCTCAGTAACGGTTTCAAGGTATAAGTCAAGAGCCAATCACATCTGTGTTTAAATTCTTGTACCGCTGGATCTCAATTGATTCCCGAATCTTGCGTGGTATTTATATACCCGGGCCAACACCGTAATGTTATCAAAGCGGTTGTAATGAGACTATATATCATGAGTAGCCATTTACAATTAATTATACATAATGGAATGTTTTGAAAATGCTTTTAGGTTTTCGGGTTTTGGTTTTGAGTTGAAAACATAATTTCGGAAAAAACATATACATATATTGACTCATGCGAGGTGTAAAATATAGGCATTTTATATATACTAAAACCACATAATTCACTGATTATCCTCAAAAACTTTCCCAACGGATCATACTCGCGCAAATAATCTCATTATTTATTTTATTTTTATTATTCACAATGGGCCACTACCGCCCCTGATGGGAAGCGTCGGTAAAACCTAGAATGAAGCTCGTCCAGAAAGGAGGAGAGTAAAAGCAAGTAAGCCGTTAATCGGTTTGTTTAGGGACTTTCGCAAAATCTACGGAAGTCTGTAATGGGCTAATGACTGAAACTACGCAAGTGCCTGCAAACACTCTCTCGGTATTGCTTCTTATAACGTCATGCCGGAGCACGACGTGTCGCCTGGCGGCATAGCTTCGTTAAAATCAAATCAAAATCAAAATATTTATTTTTGCAAAATAGATACATAAAGAATACTTTCTACAAGTCAAAGTTAATTTTAACAATATAATATATCTTTAGAATATCGTTATTATAAGAATCTGGAACAAATGCACTTAAACTTTAGCTCTCAAAGATACAGCCACTTCTAAAGGTGTCTTCATTCTAAAGACAAGCGCGGGTTTGTTACTTTGGAAAAGTTGTTTGTATAGTCAGAAAAATGTTGTTTCAGTGAATATTAGGCCTTTATTTACATACTAGGCAGTGATGTGTACGTAACTTTGTCTTTGTTTTACCTGCGCTAAAGTTGTATTTGCGTCTCACTCACGTCTCAAGGGTGTAACTTTTTACCTCGGTACAAAATGCGCATCATAATATTGTTTTCCTTACTTTTAAATAAAAAGTAGGCAATAAATGCGTTTTAAAGCAATTTGCGGAAATAGTTTATTATTATAAAGTCTTCACAAAAAATATGTAGTTTAATGTATTACATTTTGTTTGCATTACATTAACAAACTTTAAAGGGTGTTTACAGTTGTAATTTAATGCAGTTAAAATGTAACGCATAAAATTGAATAATTTCCATGTGATCACCTAACTATTAACAAGCAGTTTGCGCGAATTGCTAACGCATTGCATACTTTTTATTCAAAGGTAATAAAAACCATATTATGATGTACATTTTGCACCGAGATCCTCTGGTACCCCCTTAACTTATGTGGACTTTATTGTATGATGTGATGACGCATTACCTAAGCAATACTAAAGAGTTTTTGATAGGGTTATGTCACACAGCATCACGCTACGACATCAGAGGGTTAAAATGCTTGGACTTTAATGAAATAGATATCCAAATTAGGCAAGGATCAAGTTATGCAAAAATAGAAGTCCATGCGATCGGATTCGCGGGTAAAGGCTAGCATTTTCTTATTTTGCAGGAAAAAAGAAATTAGCTTATTCACTGGATGAAAAAACAGAATATTATTATTATAAATATTATTCGAACCAAATATTTAGATTCAAATACGTCCCTTTTTGGGCTTCCTCTACCAAATTTTCTTTGATAACATTATAATAGTATGGTGGTTGCTACTAAACGTATTAAAATTTGTTCTAATTTAATATAATAATATTGAATGTTTCACCATACAGAAATATTCAAATATACAGAAATAAATTAAAGTTTGGTAGAGATTGCACGGTTTAACTAAAATATACCGTATTGCAATTTTTTTAAAGACTAATTCGGTTGAGTATTTGAAATAGCTAGTTTTGTTCCTTTTCACTTGTAATTTTGTGATATAATCTATATGCAATATCCATCTTGTAATTTATTTTTTGTTATAAAATTACGTATTCATTTTAAGTATTATCCTAATTTTCAGGTATTGTATTAAACAATTACGTAACTTTTTTGGTAGAATTAATGCATGAATATTAAACACATAAACTAGAAAGTATTTTATAAAAAAAAATATTTGTAGAAAAATAAATTGTATTGTCTTCATTCATAAATTATTTACTTGTTATCATCAATTAATATATAAATAA
The DNA here is from genome assembly GCA_910592155.1 of Ypsolopha scabrella. Classification (NCBI taxonomy): domain Eukaryota; kingdom Metazoa; phylum Arthropoda; class Insecta; order Lepidoptera; family Ypsolophidae; genus Ypsolopha; species Ypsolopha scabrella. The sequence goes on along the minus strand of OU342968.1, from coordinate 5,071,273 downwards.
CACTTGATTTCTTTTGTCTGACAATAATTCTAAAGTTTAATTATAGATTTTAAATGAACATATTCCTAGACCAGCAATTTAGTAATTAGATGGATTCCCATTACCTTAACCTAACTATTCAATGAAAGCGTTCGCGAGATTACTAATGTAAACTAAAATAAACTTTATTTGTGTAAAATTAAAATGGCGACTTATGAACTTATTGGTGACGTTAAGGGTACTCAATCTTTCTTGTATTTATTTATACAAGGTGACAATAATTTATGCAACCATATTCATACTGGAGGCTTGGTAAGTGATCAAGGTTTTACGTAAGTTTTACGAATCAATATTCATTTTTGCGGAGTTTCATAAATATATTTTTACTTTCAATGGAATACTTCCGTCACTAGACTCGGGCCTGCTGGGCATGTCTTTGTAAGGAACAGAAAAAAATTTCTTGAAAAGGGTCAAAAGACTACCGAGTCTAAAGGACCATGAGTAATTTTGGACCAATTACTCAACAGTGATAAATCCTATGCCGTATAAAAGCTTTTAGGGTATTAATAATTTCTTATTATGGCACCTACATAGAATCCGAGTGCGAACATGGTGTTTTAGAACGATTTCAATACTGAGAAAGCATCAAAATCATAATATCAAAACTGTAAAAAAATCATTTTTTCCTGACATTTTGTTGGCGCTTGATTTCGACTTGGCTCCCATAGTAACAATTAAATAATACCCCAAAATCTTTCATTTCGAGTAAGTTTCATTATTATTGAGGATTTGGTCCAGTCTCCATACAAATTTGCCCATGGTCCTTTGGCTGCATAAATTAATGTCACCTTACTTGTTAACGATCTAGTCACCATTGCATTAAACCAACAATTTCAACATAGAACTGCATTTTAATTATTGACTTACCAACGTAGTTACATTATATAACTTCTACATTATTTATGGGGTCTAGAAAGACAACATTTCTTTTAGCTAGAATTGAATGAATTAGAATGTAAAAGACCTATCACTGCCTCTTTGAAATGATGTTGACGATTAAATGTGGTTTTGTTCCTTTTAATTTGCAAATAGCTAAAATATTTAATTTACAATATTTCCCTGACTAGGTAGATTTGTGTTTTAGAGTAAAACAAAAATTAATAAAATAAAGTGGGTCCTTCAAAATAATTCGTAACATGTTATGAGGTTCACGAAACTTTTTGAAATGAACTTTAGGAAATAATAAATTTAAGATGCTAGGAAATTATAAAATTGATCTTCTATAAATAAATGTAGAGTATTAATAAAAATAATGAGACTTTTTGTTCCATATTGTGGTCGATAAAGCTGCTATTGATTTTCATAATACACTTTTGATTTTATGTGTATAATAATAAAAATAAAAACATTTGTGTATGTTAAAACGGCAATAGGGAAAAAATAAAAGTAATCATATTCCTGTAATAAGAAATTAGAATTTTAATCTACATATATTGCGACTTAATTTTTTGTAGTATTATAGATTCAGTATTTTTATTTGTGTAGCTTGTAAAGAAGTATTTTCGCTGAGCGAATTAGTATTTTTTAAGTAATTTTGGTTGTCATTATTTTATTTTAATTTATTTTGTTGTGACCCGTATCTTTAATTGGATACAAAGTGATTATGTTGCTGTGACGTAAAAATTTACTAACATGTTGTACAAAAATATATAAAAATGTTATATTAATGTTTTTTTGTAAACTAATGATATATATTTAGTAATTAATATTTTTATCAATTACCTGCAATAGTTTTGATTATTTACAGTATTCCGATCACTCTAATATTGATTATTTGATGATATCTTTCATGATTAATATAGTTTTTTATTTATAATAATACTGTTGTGTCCTAAATTGTGTTTTGACACTTAACATGGTATATAAAATCATCGCTCAGGGTTTATTTACAGTGTTCGTAGTGATTATTTCTGTAGTATTTTTTTTTTCGGAGAAACAAACATAATTATATAATGACGTGTGCAAGAATTTTATCGTGTAAGTGTAGTGAGTTCTTTGTTGCAACTACTTATATGGATGTTAACAAAATAAACATGTTCAAAACATTCAATACAACATTGTTGTTATTTTTTCGCCACCCCATCCCTATTTTAATGAAAGATTTATTTACTGAGCTCATAATATGACATAAAGTACGCGACAAGCGCGAGTACGTGCGTGTACATATTTACATGAATATATTATGATAAGATACATCCATTACAATAATACCACCTTGAATAAAATCAACCTAGAAATTGTTTATTGCAATTCTAAGGAGAAGAGCGGGTTCCTGTTCTTCTTACCTTAATATTATAGTCTATTCTGAAGACTTTAATTTTAGTTTTAGTGCTGTCAAAACTAACAAAGTAATATAGCTTCTGTTGTTAAGAACCCGCTCCGTAGTTTTCGTCTGTTTGATGCGAAGCATTATTTTAATTATTTTTCTTGTCATTGCCGCGATGTTTTTCTAAAAATCAAGGACATACACCAGTCCATATTGGACATGTAAATGAAGAGCTAAAATTTATTTGGTTCAATTGTTTCTCCTTTGCGCATTATTTTGATTGTTAGATATTATGAATAACGATTCGGAGCGGGCTCGTAAGTAATAAAATAACTCGCACAAGAGAAACAATTCGATCAAATGAATTGTAGGCCTTTATTTAGACGGCCAATATGAAGTGGTGTATGTCCCTAGTTTTTTCAAAAACATCGCGATAAAGGCCAGAAAAATATTTAACATATTGTCTTATATCAAAGTTGTCGTCGCGGACCGGGCTCTTAAGGATAAAACAACGGATCGCAAGCAATTTAGCCTACTGACCGCCAAACTTCATAATGAAGACGGCACCCACCCAATGATGATGATGATACCTTAAAAGGGAAAAATGGAACCCTTATGATCGATCTTGTGTCCCTCCGTCCGTCTGTTACACAGGTTTTTAAAGTGACATCAAAATACGGAATCACCTCGTTGGCAGTGTGTCCAGCCAGCCATAACTCATAGCGCGCGTCCGTGAATATAGTGACCTATTCTCGTGCAGTAAACTTTAAATTTAGAGTTGAAAAACCTAAAATATACAAGCTCATTTAACTTTTATCCATCTGCGTTAAAGCCTATTTTGCAATGAAAAGTTTTAGGTTATGGCAGCTCTAAATCTAATATTTGCTACACGAAAATAGGTGTCATGGTATAGTTACGCGGCCGCCCTCTCATTTGACGTAGTACTGGACAAATTTAGTTAGGCTTTGAATTTTTCAAGGGTTCTAAAAAAGATTGTTCATTAAGATTTTTTACATTCACAATAAAGCCGATTCTGAAAGCTATAATTTTAGTTTTATTTAGTCCTGTCAAAACAAATTTTTCTTCATTCCAAAATTCTATAGTCTTAACAACAGAAGCTATATTACTTTGTAAGTTTTGACAGCACTGAAACCAAAATTAAAGCCTTCAGAATATACTTTAATATTAAGGCAAGAAGTACAGGTACCCCGCATTTCTCCTGAGAATTGCAATAAACAATTTATAGGTAAATTTTATTCAAGGTATTATTGTAAATAATTTACAATTATTAATGGATGTATATATATCTCAACCGAGCTAAGTTTGCACCTCGCTGGAATGCGGCGTCCCGCCCGCTTCCCCGCTCGCCTTCCCGCGATCGCCCTGTCGCGTCAGTATGGTCAGTGTCTTTGTCATAGTATTAATATTAAAGTCATAGCGAATCCTTTTTTGCAGACCATACCTAAGCGTCAGTGTGACGTAATCGACGCGAGGTACATACTTAGCTTGGTCAATAAAAAAATAGACTTGCCCATACAAATTTCCTTTAGATTATTTAAAATTAGTATGGAGGGTTGAACATTTTTTTTTTCATTGACGTTTGTATTTTTCTCTGTGACGGTTGTTCAGTAATGATCAAAAGATTGATTGTTTTCATTTAAAAATACCAGTTATTTACACTCGGTTAGGAGGTAGAGCTGATGCCGAGCTTACAAATCCCCCCGAAGTTATTCGGGGGAGAGTAGATCTCACATACAGGCATAACCAGGGGCCTTAATGTCTAACTTCGACATCCATCGCAATCGCCTTCAAGCTAGAAATTACATCACACATTATTTTTAACCAATCACGACACCTTTGATGGCTATTGAAGTTGAACAATAAGAAGGCAGGCGGCCCACCATGCCTGGCACCGATTGATGGCTGTATATCCCTCATATAAAACAGGTGATGGGCAGCGGCGTCACCGACCGGTGTGAAGGTTTCGGCACTGCGCTCACCTATTCGCCTGCGGACTTCCAAGAGTAGCGAAATCTTGGAACGTCCTATTCCCAGCAGTGGACAAACAAAATTAAACCACATTTTTTTTGTGATCGTACCGACCAAATTTCTTAAAGAAACGTTCCTGCGCAAATAAAAACGCTTGTTCTTTATTTAAATAACAGTTATAATAGTAGATTATGCACTAAGGGAATAAAGCAGTGTCTTGTCGCGAGTTATAGAGTCCTGAGTGAAGCGAGGGGTTCAAGCTGCCCAAGACGAAGACAGGCTTTATTCCAGAGGAGCATACTCTACTTTTCAGATCTTCTGCGAGACAATAAAAAGCCAGGGCTCCATAAATTAAGTACCTATTTATTTTGTAATTAATAAAAATATCGCTCGACATTTTTTTATCAACATGAATACTTATTGCAAAGAAATTCACTGTCAGTCACACACAGCACCAAACACCGTCTTTTGTTTCACATTCTTTGTAAACGCATAGACAATTTCATCCATGGTAAACGCACCTTTTTTTTTTTGAATTCTGTTTATGTTGGCCGGTTCGATTTTCGAACAAACCTCTTTACAATGCCATACGGGTATTTTTTTACTTAGAGTTTTCCACGAGTTCCCACACGAATTTGACGTTCCGAATTCAAATCACTTTATTCCCTAGGGAGTTTCATACAACTTTATATCCCTGCTTTACTTTACGTTGAGGTTGCATGATATGTAATTGAACATTGTCGAGCAGGTGGTGTGAAAATAATATTTAAAAACCTATTGTGATTTTATAACGGGCAAGCGACGAGTTTTAGATACCGGGCAAGTCTAAGTATTTTGCGCGGGATTCTTAGAGAAATTTTGTTTCATTTAATATTACTTGTATCTTTATCTGCGGAAACTTTAAGTGACTAGCTAGTGTTAATTTAAGTTTTTACTATTGTTATAAAAGTAGTCGCTAGTTTTCCATAATACGTAATAAATAAACTTAGACCCTTTTGTAGTTATGATATTTGTGAAAATCACTTACTTCAGGCATACTTAAATATTTTCCTAGATGATTTTCTAATACTTATTAATTATAAAATTATTTCATTTTATTTAATGTTATTTATGTATTTTTATTGAATCATATCAGGTGTATCAACAAAGGCTAAGCCTCCAGAAAATCTAAAGAAACTCATATTGAGCCAGCGATACAGCTTGAAGTATGATGATTACACTCGCGAAAAATACAATTTTCCACCACTGCCGTCGGATATCCACGTAAAATCTATCCAGGAATTCTATAACTCGGAAATGTTAGTATTTTTCTTTTTTTAACTTGAGTACACGCATGTCACGCTTATAAATGTGTCTTTGTATAAGTTGAACAGAACTAGCACGCATCATGGATACGGTAAATGTATCCTAATTGCAGTAGGCTGTCACGCATTACAGAGTTTGTTAAGGGTGCGCCGACCAAAGGAAGGGAAGCTAAAAATTAAAAATGTTTAAATGATTAATGTAAAAGTTTATATTTAATATTAGAAAGAATGTAGGTATCTACATTTTTCCCGAATGAAAAATGAAACATAATTTATAGTTTATAAAGCAAAACTAACTAAAGTAAGCTTAAAGTGTAAGTGTTTGCGTTTTTTAAATAACTTAACAGTAGAATTTTATCTCAATCTCAGCTCAAAACAATCACAAACGCATAGAAAACAATTCATTCGAATCACATTTAAGAAATTTTGCCAAATAATTAAAAATATTTGTTTTTAACGCTTTATGTGCGTTCCGTTCAACAAATGCAACTACGAGAGTACAAAGCGAGTTGGCTAATCGTCGTTTGCTTGGCGCAGCTTAACGTGTGATAGAGCATGTTAGATGCGAGTGCTATGGGTAAATAGTTAAAAGAAGATTATTACTGCTACCCAAGCTACAAAAAGGCGGAAGGAATTTGGCTAACCAAAAACTGAAGCACCCATACTAAGCCTACTCGCGTGTACGCACGCACGAGTCCGGCACGCACACATTCACATTATAGTAAGCCTATTTTCCATAGTAAGACCGCTCACACACTTTTAAACCGCCGTCATTGCTATGCTTCAGTTGTTTATTGGCAGCGACTCTTTCCGCCTTTTTTTGGTACGTTTATGCTGCGTATTTATTTATTTACTTATTTATTTATAGAAGTGAGGTAGCCATGCCGTTACATGTATTGTTCCAGTAACGTGAACACTGCGTTCTTAAGATATTAAAAGTATTACAGTTTTTGCAATCAACGACGACTTGTGTTTGTAGTAAGTCGTGTTTATGCAGATGTACCTACGTTGCGCTAGTTTGCGTGCCTACTGGAGTGTGTTATACCCACACATTTGCATGTTAACGTACTATAGATTCTTTACACGAGCAGAGCAGATTAGTCTTCGTATATTGCAAGAATTACAATAAAATTAAATATTTTTTAATAAAAATAAAACTAAATAAGAATTTCAGGGAAAAACTATACGAATCTGACGCATTTCCTTACGTGTTTTAAATAATAAAAAATAAAAAACTTTCTTTTCAGAGCACATGGTCCAATTCATAAAAGCAAATCACCAGAGTAAACCCCAATAAGTATAGTTTATTTTTCATTTTTTTATTTTTACACTTTTAACTTTTATTTTTTATTTATGGTGATTGGCGTCACAAAAATAACTGCCTATGGGTAGGTTGGAGTGTGGTTGACTGTACACCGTGTCGTGCACCGAACACAGTCAGTTAGACAAAATAAACGCCATCATCCCACGGGGCGACAGACGCTGGCGGGGACGAGGTACTCTAGATGTTAGCGGGGGTGGGAAGTGCGTGCGCGTGCAACTGCGCGTCATTCAGCGACATACGCAACCGTCCAGTTGAAGCTAACTCGCCTCCGCCACCGTCTGTCACCCCGCCTGACGGACACGCACGCGCACGATCTTGTCATCTCTATATAAAGCCGAATTTGTCATCTCTATAAAGCCAAATTTATATGGTTTCCAGTACTGAGAGTAGTGACGCTATCTACAGCGAAATAGTAAAAAAATACTTGAGTTTTGCATTAACTCTTGTTGTGTTTTAAACTTCCTTTTTTCCCGATAAATGTCTTTCAAATTCGAGGCAAAAAATGCTATTCCTTACATTGAATAAACTGTGTCTTTCTATGAATTCCGCGATTCTACGAGCGGGCATAGTACAAACAGAATAGTAGGATAACTTCCGCGCCTCCGAGGCTTAAATATCTACTGTTACAGGATTGTCCCTTACTCTTGGTTTTGTAGCGAAAGCGCGACTGCGGTGCGGGCTGTGGGACGCAGCTCCGACTTGTACCGGCAAAACAGGCATAAAATGTTGCCGTTGTGTGCGTGCTGTGGGTCGTGCATACTCTCACGCATACATATTAGCCACACTCGGTACCTTTAGGTGAAGATAGTCTACTATTCTGTTTTTACAATGAGCGGGCGCGCAGGTACGCGCGGGGGTTTTCAGATATTTTGGACATATATAGATATCTAAAGAGAATTGACAAAAGGTGATTGATAAAACAATTATATAAGACGACTGTGGACGGGAGAGCTGAAAGGGGTCGTTTCGTCGAAAGTAACCTCAAACAGATTGAGGATATCTTAAGCAAAGGCCAGGTTAGGAGTACTTACTGTGAACCGACGAAAACGCATGAACGTTCATGAAAGTAACTAAAGCAAAAAAGGTCTGTCTGGATCATAGCAAGTGACAATCCATAGTAGCATCTATCTAGTTACTACCCCTATGGGAAACAGGCAGATATTGTATACATTAGGGTACATTTTAGGAATTTTGCTCTCAAAAAAATCTCTGTCGTTAACTCTCTTACTGTTGTTAGATTCTAATAAGTTTTCCGACCACTAGACAAGTAGGTAATAATTTTGTACATTCGTTTTCAGCTTCTCAGACTAAGAGCATATCCACACGGTGCCTTGCGTCGGCGCAACGTAAAGATTTTGACGCATTACCGGCCACACAGACTCGTTTTTAAACTCACAGGCGCTGCGTCAGTACCTACCGATCAGTATCGACTCAACGCTGACGCATCGCGCCGTGTAGACAGGCCCTAACAAATCAGCCAGTATGTCTGTTTCTAATTTTTGTTTCCATTTATTACAGAGTGGTAAAGGTGCATTGAAATGCAATATAAATTAATTAAGACTGCAGTAAAATGATCATACAGAAACAATAGCATGCAACAATCGTGAGAACAAAATAATGAAATCAAACTTGAATTTTGTGACATTTTTTCGAGTGTTTTATTTTTGCTTAGATACTTACGCAAATTGTGAACTTTATCTTTAGATTGTTTTACGTAGATTCTATTTTATATTGTAATATTTTTATGTTGTAATATTTTACTATAAAGGTTTATTTTAAGTGCTTATTTATTTTCTTCACTTCAAAGGAAACTCGGTAGTCGCCTGGTTCTTGAGCGATTTGATGAGTTATGTTTCGTTCTCCGATTATAATAACGAAGTCAAGTAGACATTAGTAGTCATCGACCTTATAGGTTAAGTTTCAACTTCAATAATCTCGACTATTGGTCAGCAATTTAATAGGTAAAGTCTAGCAAACGAAAGATTATGGGCTTGCCTTTGCTCTTTCAACGGTTTTTGTTTTAATATGCTGAGTCAACTACTTATCTGATCAATGTAAAACTTGGACACGTGTTTTTTCAGATCTTTGTCTTTCTGTTGTCAGGTCAGTTACCTAATTGAACACGTTTCACTAGATACATTTTATTTTCGAAAATTATGCCTTTTTAAGATATTAATTAGTTTTATGTTTAAACGGTTCGAGTTTCATGTCTAAAATTATTGCTGCAACAAGAAAACATGCTTTATTTTCCGATGTCAGGTGAAAAAACTCCTACATCAAATACTTTTTCGTAAAATCTAGAAAAACACGCCGCGCGAAGCGAGCGTTCTAATGTAGACTTTCTGACAACGTACTGAAGTTCAAAATCGCTCAGTAAGATTATCGTGCACCAGGGGTAAGTCCTTAATAGCAGTAAATAAAAAAACTGTTATTGTCAACACAGTGGTTGTAAAATACACAGATGACAGAGGGATCAAAAAATTTTCAATCATTATACCCCGATAGCAAACAGCCCAGGGGGCTGTTCATTTATTATTTAATTTAACCTTTATAAGGCTCTGAACACCATATTTTAGCCCACTTTGTGAAAAACAATCAATAAAAAAATTGTTAGTAAATTGTCATTTTTATTTCAAAGTTGATTTAAAAGTCAGATAAACAAAAAAAACTAAAGATAAAAAAAAAGAAAACAATAATAAAAAAAACAACATTTTTTTGTGTTTTTTTTTAATTTTATTTTTTATATTATAATGCAAGTGTTTTTTTTACATACGTAAGCCCGTTTTCTCTGCCAGATATTTTGGGCCTTTTTCGAAACCCCCCTTTGCAGTGGCGAAGGGTCCATATAACACGATTCCCGTCGGCTTGTTTAGGAAATAGCATCCATACTACATTTCTTTATTCCGTTCTCTTCGCTTTGTCAAACATTTCCATAAATCTCAATAAAACACTAGGCTGACCGAGAGTTGCAAAGGAAAAAAAAAATGTTTTCCTTGGTTGCTTTTCTGAATAAGGCGATCTTTTTGTCCGGCTTCCCTTTTTAAACTTATCACCCTTCGCCACTGCCTCTTTGTATATGTAAGAAATAATATTTGTTTGAGCCTCCTTCCCCAATCAATCTAACGTTAGATCAAATTTTAATTTTTGAATTGTACAGAAAATATAAAAAAGAAACTACATTGGCTGGCGTACAAAACGAGACTAAAATGGAGAAAAAAATTGTGTATCTGAAGTAGCCCAAAGGCTCAACAGCGAATCAGAAAAAGGACCAGTCATTTGAAAATACTTCACAACAGTCTTATGTAAGAAATCCTTCATAATAATTAAGTGTTCGGGACGGTGAGTGTTTGTTTTTGGTTTCTGTCACTACTAATAAGTCGTAGAAGGAATGAGTTACAGACGACGAGTTATAGAGTCTTAGGTTACGGATACAGAGTTGCAATAGCCTTGTAGACAGGGTAAACAAAATATTATTGTATTTAGTCCGTCATTTAGATTATCAAAAAATATTGGACACGTATTTTTTCTTTTGTCAATCAAACAAAAAATGACAGAGATAAAGCGCGTCAAAGTTTGGGAGTGGGGGAAAATGACGTCTCTTCTAAGTAAAATTGTACCTAGATGTGACGTCACGCGGGCATCATTGTTTGTTTAATTGAAAAAAGAAAAAATACGTGTCCAATATTTTCTGATAATCTAACAGACGGGCTAATAAATTGTTTTTGGTCATCATGCCTATTGTGTAATATATTCAAATTGATTGTCATATGGCTATTCCGCCAAGCAAATAAGCCCGTTTGACAAATGAAACCGTACGGTTTTGGCTGTCAACAACAAAATAAGACAATTGTATTCATTTGACAGTGAAAAATGTACGATTGCAACTATCAATCGGGCTAATTTGCTTAACCGAATAGCCATATGACAATCAATTTGAATACGATTGTCTTACACGATTGCACCTCAGATTTGGTTTTTAGGGTTCCGTACCTCAAGAGGAAAAATACAGAGCCCTTATAGGATCACTTTGTTGTCCGTCTGTCTGTCCCTCCGTACGTCCGTCCGTCCGTCTGTCTGTCAAGACCCTTTATCTCGGAAACGCGTGGAGGTATCGAGTTAAAACCATATACTTAGGTCTATAGTCCTTTAAATCTGTGACAAAATCAAACTTCTAAAGTTAGCGTAAAAAAAGATATTTCGACACTCTCAAGGGAATCAAAATTTATAGGGTATTTTCTGTTGACCTAGAACTATGAAATTTGGCAAGTAATACTGTCTTATACTACAAGTACAGGGAAAAATCTGAAAACTATACATTTATAATCAAATCATAAAATATATAGTCCTTAACGGAACCCTCGGTGGGCGAGTCCGACTCGCACTTGTCCGGTTTTTTGTTTGTTGTTGTTTGTGTTTTGGAGATTGTTGATCCAAAACCAAAATTTGAATTAAAAATTAAAAATAATTATTTTTCATTGTCCCATTTGTCCCATACATAAAATACAAAAATATTTACCTTAGCATGTGGGTTGTCAAAGTACAAAGCGTTTGCCACAATATCGAGTGATATCCTGTCATCCATTAAGGAGTTCCACAGCTGAAGACCATCATCAAATCACGACCAAACTAAAATTGGGACCTATTTGGAAGCAAACTCTTACGAACAAAAAAAACATTTTTCAATAAGGAATTCCGGAGGTATTTGCCTCAATAATTAGTTAATGTCGTCATCCGTTGAGTTCTGATGGCTATCTCTGAAGACGATCACGACCAAACTAAAATGGGACCTACATGGAGGCAAACTCATCCAAACAAAAAAAAACAAATCAGTTAAGGTATGCCAGAGTTACGGAGTAACATACCAAAAAAAAATCCTTTGGATTGAGAACCTCCTTTTTTGAAGTCGGTTAAAAATAATATTTATGATAATGTTCATACGAGTATTATGTAAAAAAATGTCAGTCAAATGCTTGCTTTGGTCAGTTGACAGTTTTAGTGTAAGATTTCAGTTACCTATTAGTGCCGTATAGAATGTATGATATATTCTAGACGTTCTCTGTGAACTAAATTTTTATCTAGCATAGCAAGGCAGGAAGGATCTTTTACACACACACATGGCTAGGAGAAGCTAACGTAACAAAATATAATTCGATTTATTTACGAAGCTTTGCCAGACCTGTATACGGGCTCATAAGGTGACTTATAATTATGGGGTTCTTTGATGTTTGAAACTACAATAACATGTTCTACTTATCATACTAAACAACATTTTTTCTAAGGCTTTTCGACAATTATATTAGTTTGAGGTTCAGAGTCTTAACTATCTTTTTTGTAAACCAATTGTTCAATAAAGAAATTTGATTTGATTTGATGCGTAAAATAAATTTTCTTTCCCCTATAACATTAAAATTTAATCTATCTACTGCCAAATTGTATGGGAATTAAGGCGATTTTTTTGCGCTTATTTAAAGGTTCAACAAAACTTTTTCAGTGTGGTCATTAAAATGAAACATTCACCATCTATATCTGTTGTTTAGAAAGTGTAACTTTGTATTCCTCAAGGGTTGGAAAGACAACATTTTATTTGGCGAAAAAGTAGATCTTGCTCATTGACCATCAGCTCTACAGTATTGCCTAAAATCCAGGACTTTTGTCTGAGATTTTCGGCGAAAATTCAGGTGAATGTATACTCAAACTGCAATGTTAGACCTGTCTTTGAAGAACTACTCTTATACAGGTGGTAAAGAAATACATGGTAGCCATAATAAAATCAGAAATAAATTCCATGTTTCATAATACTTTTGACAAAACAAATCGAAAGCAAGAATTTTCTTACTCCTTCCGATAAAACATCGATATGCTACTAGGCTACATGGAAGTTCTTATCGACAACAGGAGCCCTTGCCTTGCATTTTTATTAGCTCACTCAACTGTGCATAAGGCACAAGGCAAATGAAGGACAAAGGAAAATAAGGGGCTCATTGACAGTAAGTCTAATTTGAAGAAAAAAACGCAATTTAGTTAAACAATCTGCTCATTTTTTCCATATAATTACAATAAAAGCGTGTTTTTTAATCGAGGATTCCAACAAATATGGTATTATTTTGTTACCTTATTAACCTTTTCACTAGCTATTGCATTGAAAAGTATTTTTTAATGGCCTTTCTGGGGACCCTTCTTTTCCTGTATCCTTCAAATGTATTAAGATTCGCAAAAATATTCTAGCTTATTCATACGTATACTGAATCAGATGACAAAAGGTGTGTACGATATGCAGAGAAAGTGAAATATATTTTGCTTCCAAGCACGGGGCCGTGAATTCATAAATACAATATGAACACCCCAAATGTACGCGATCTCCATTCTACAGCGTGTATTCACGTTTCGTTCTGGATGCATAGGAACGGTGTATTGATGTAAATTTCATGTCGACATCACTGTATTGTGCAGAGCGGAGCGGCGCGGCGCGGCGTCAGGTATTCCCTGGGCGCTCGAATAGCGAACACCCTGTTTAGTAATATAGGTAATGGTTAGGGGTTTTAGTTACATCACCCTGTTTAGTAATATAGGTAATGGTTAGGGGTTTTAGTTACATAATATTCAACTTAAAGTGTTTATAACCATATTTGTTTTTTAATCATTTCTGTTCTGTGAAATAACGTTAAGGCTTTAAGAGCAGCAAAAGTGCTTTCACTTTAGAAAAAAAAAATCATACTTACGAACCAGAATAATATAGAAAGTCTGCCCAGCTAAATATCTAGAAAGAGCGATAAACGGTTTTTAAATAATTTATACTGTAAGGTGTGACTCCTTGATGGAACTTCATTTCAACACAAATAAACGTTCCACCGTTTATTAATGACCACTAAATATTAATTACTGAATCAAAACGCAACATTCATGTGATACTCATTTACCCTCAACTATTTTTATTGTTATATCTACCAACCTTCATAATGATCGTTAATGCTTATAAATTTTGACAGTTCATATTTTATCAAGGCAGAAGATGTCTAATAGACGAAACCAGTCGCTAATTAATAAAAACATAGTGGAACTCGTCCACGGAGACTTTTATTAGGGTTTTTAAATAGCATGGTTTTCAAAGTCTAACTCTTTACCAAGCAAAATTTTTAACTTTTGCTAAAAACGGCCGCTTTTAGCATATGTTTAAATTTAAGCATTAGTTTATGAAAACTCTGCTATTTAAAAATAATTCATTGCTATTTGTGGACGTTTAATTATTTTGGTGAGCAAGAGATGTTTTGTCTAAAGTGGCAGCACTTTCACAGCTCTTATGTGAAATTCATCGAAACGGAAATGAATCTGTGTATAATATACCAAGTAATACTTATGACAAAAGAGCTTGAGAGAGCTTTTTATCGTCCAGAAATAAAATCCGAGCATATAATGCTTAGGTCATGCCTGTTCTCATATACACATTTGGAGTGCTCAAATGATTTCATATGGACTCAAACCGAACAAGATGACGCATTGGACTGAAAATTTCACACAAACGTGACCCTTTACGGGATGCATCATCTGAGATCATTAGTAATGAGACAGATTGTAGCTTGGAGTGTAGTGGCCTTTTGAGTGCCAAGGTTATCCGCGAGAGTCTCAAGAACAAATTCCTGACGAAAAAGGACGATGCCTGACATCGTATTAGACCGGGCACAGTCTTGGTATTTCTGGTAGCTGTCAACTTCTTGTAAAACCGAACCGACCTGGTCGAGGTGGTGAGGATTCCTTGGCATTTCGTTTCCAGCGTTGATGCAAAAAGCAACACGGCTCGATACGCTCTCATCGTTCGCCGGTTTTATTCTCTTGGGCTATCAACCCTGGTTAGCTGTGCGTTTACCAAGAGTCTACCGTGTCTCTCTCTTTTAAATTCTTCTGACAAAAAGAGGAGATACGAGTTCAAAATTTCCCAAGTAATAATAACCTTTATTCATCACCAAAATATTTCATCCATACTAATAATAAAGTAGTAAAAAAGTCGTGTGTCTATGTACATTTAACATATTTTTTTTTTAATCTAGCGGATGTTTTTCTAAATTTTACATTTGGCCTCAGTATAATACTAATAACACATTTCAATCAAAGTTTTGGAAAAGTACTCAATTTACAAAAATTACCTTTTTACTTCTTAATTATTAGTGTATAGATGAATACGTTTAATCAATTATTCACCACCTGACTCGAAAATATTATCGTGATATTATTTCTATTTTTTTCCGGAAGTCCTCATTAATTATTTACAAATTTTTGACCGACCGATTAAGTCTAGAAGATATTGAGTCATGCGGACATGCAAAGCTTTTCATGGCGTGCTCGAACCCTTTTTTACTGGCTGCAATTTAATAAAAAACATACAGGAAAAACGTTCATGTAGTCTACTACCCTATGTTCACCGAATTTCCGCTCATAAAATCAAAACAACACCTACCCACGAATTTTGTACAAAATCACGTCGAATAACTAAACGGAACGTACCACTTAAGATAATTCGCGATAGCACTATTCGTTTTGGGTAATAAAGCGCAGGCATGGGGGCGTGTCTTGAAAACACGCGGCGGCAAGCCCTTAGAATTGAGCCTGCTGCATGCATACGCTTCAACATGTTGGAATATCAAATAATCTTTTACTTATTGCAAGAAAAAAGTGGTAGAATAGGTCAAAAGAAAGACCTAATAATTAGGCCCTAAATTAGATAAGATAATTCTTTATTTTCTTAAAAACATTTCTTAAGATTAGGTATAAAACATAAACTTACTTGTGCTTCTATACAATTTGCTTAATTTAAGTACCCAGGGAGTTATCCTGTTCCCTAGTTTCGGTAATCCTGAATCTTAGGGTCACAGTGTCATATCTCCTCGCAGCAAATGCACAATGAATTCAAACTAAAACATTACATTGAGTGTTAGATATATTTTCCGCCCGGAATCAGTTACAATGAAGTAGGAAAAATATAGAATAGGTAAGAAAAAATTAAAATTAAAAAAAATTAAACAAAAATGAAGTGTTTTACTACCGCGACTTGGAAAGTTTTCACAGGTAAATTGCCTAGTTATACATTCAGTAGCAAGGACCCTAACAAACTTTATTTTGGAATATGTGAATAACGATGAACATTCCTGTAATTATGAGTTATGACTCAGTAAACCTCCATGGAACTTTATCTGATCTCAATTCTATTTTCGGTGAAACCGACAATCCTGCATTGCCATTTTACTGAACACGGCCCCTTTTTTGCATTTATGTTTTTAGTTGGATTAAAATTCATCTGTCCCTTTGTCATCTGTGTGTACTATAAATACATATAGACACGTTCTCGGAGCTGACATTAAGGCCTCAAGAGTTGCGAAAGTGCTTCCATTAATATTTTAAATAAAAACAGACATATTTATGCAAATTCCGCTATTAAAATACAGTTCATGATCCTAGTCAATTCCTAGGCAATAGTCAGGTTTCTAGGTAATAGCAGACTTTCAATAATTATTCTGGTGAGAAAGAAATTATTTTTTGTTTAAGGTTGCACTTTCTCAGAGCATTTTCGAATTTGCTACGCCGTAGAATATACCTGTAGAAGTAATTTCGCCTGCTACGCTGTAGCAATTATTGATAGTTTTTTTGCTTACAACACTTAGTCAATACATACGAGCTTCTTTCCTAATTTTTCTACACAAACGTCGTCGGAACTATTTTGCCCAGCAAGTTTGTTGGTGTTTGGAGACTTTAAGGGTGGATTTACATGTGTTGGATGTTAAGTAAGGTTGAAGTTTCTGTGGACTGATTATGCAAACTTGGAGGTCCAATTACTTACACGTGTCAGGTTGAGGACCTTAGAGGCAAATGAGTTCGCAAACTTAGTGATAAACTTAAATACATAGTTTTTTTTTAAATTTTAGGTGAGACTACGTTTTATTAAATTAATGTTCAATAAAAAAAGGCATCCGGAGTTTTTGGAATAACTTAATAATTATCTAATCAGTAATTTTTTTTGGCAATTAGCTCCGTTTTTCGTTTTATTTTTAGTACAGAATTAAAATATATAAAGTACAGTCTAAGTTATAAACTGTAGAAAAACTTTCTGATTTCTGTCCTGTAAAGGTTGAAAAAAGGCCTTGGTTGGAGGGACAGTATCTATCAAGATTTATTATCAGATAGCAAATTTAACTTAAAGGAAACATTTATTTTCAAAAATAAGCAAATATGCGAAAAAATCTAGTTGTTAAATTTGCAGATCTTGGCGGCCATTTAATGGTCCCGTTAACACCTATACACATAGAAAAAAAAAAAATTGGTCTGTGGGAATTTTCGTACTATCCTCAATCATTGCTCTTAGTAGAACTAAATAAAAATACTTTAAATTTAATGTTGTTCCCTTTATACAAATTCCCAGTTATACAAACACAGGCTGTTTTTTTTTTCACTATTTCCGGTTCAAATCCTACCTAAAGCAGATGATTTATCAAAAATATTTACGCACTTTTACTTATTTTTGAAACTATATGAAGGTTTATTTTCAGTAAAATTTGTTATCACTATTTCAGGATATTTTCGTGCCAACTGCGGCCTTTTTCTTCATCCTGTATATTATTGTTCTTCTCGCATCACAACCCCTTCTCATTGTGTTATCGCATGTCACCAAGCCCTACAAAATGTACAAGGGCAGTCTGGGTTTTTCTATTTATATAGGACAGAGTGCGAAGGTCGATAGTACCAACCTAAGTATAAACGTTAGGTAGGTGTCTATATAGAACTAAGGCTCTGAAGTGGGTTGATATTTTCACGTCATGAGGGACATTTATAGACATAGGTGATGCTAGTACGGCTTTTATTTTTTTCTTACCTATTTATAAATATGGATGTGTGATTAAGGTGACTGTATACTCTAACCAATGAGGAAAGTTGTTTTTTTTTCATCGTTGACTCTAACTGAGACCTGTCATTGAATGCTTGCTCCTCCTATACGGATGGTGACAGCACTTCATAATAGGCACCATATAATGAAAAAAAAAAATTATCATGTTGAATAAAAAAAAAACCGCCTTTAATTTTCAGAAAAACAAATTGATGGTTATTGAAAGTTTCACATGATTTGCGCAATAATTTTCTTACTTCCGAATGCTTGAGGGGATTTTAATGATTCTTTCACGATACTAAAGATGATTTGTAGATCTAAAACAACTGTCCAAATTTTTTTTTCGTCCTTCGCGTTCATATGAAAAGTAATTTTTTCTCCTATTTTGCGCTATTCTTTATTTTAATTTTATTTAATTATATTATTGAATTATATAAGTAAGACAAATTTGCATTCTATTTATAATATTTTCCGTTAAAGAATTTACATTGTTTATTTTTACTTTAAAATCTTGACGTGTATATAATCTACATTTATTTCAAAATAAACATATTTCTATTTCTGAAATTATACCCCATCGACACTTATTTTAGGACCTTGCCACCTGCAACCTGTTAACCTGTAATCTGTTTCTCAAGTTAACTTAAAGAATATAAATAACCGCTTAATCTGTAAGGTGGATCCAAATGAAGATATGTGGGGTGGGCCTATTGCATATCTTTGAATCGGTTCACAACTGTGTTTGCTATTGACCAAAAACAGATCAAAAATGAACGTCAAAAATAACTTTCAATGGGTATTGAACTATTTACGAATTGTGACGTCATTTCAAGTGCGAACGTATCCTTAGATAAGCGGATATGTATGTTTTCGACGATAGGCACTCGGTTGGCTACAGATTTTACTATACAGAATCAGGTGGCTGGACTGTGATCTATTGCAACCACAGACGTACAGACTAAACCTAAGGATTAAATAGCGTTGGCCAGTTTCCATCCAAAAACCAAGCGACATTTAAGCAATATGGTACAAAGAAACGTATAAAAATGGATTGTTTTGGCTGGCTTATGCTTGAAACATATTTGTTAATATCTAAATGTTTCCAAACAAAATATATACGAGAGATGAGTTGCTAATCTCTCGTGTATATTTTGTTTTGAAACAAGCAATATTTATTTCTAAAAGAGTCCGTAACTCACTGAGCCAAAATTACTTCAAGTAGACTCTATGCGTTTATTTATCTGTGATTGCAACCCACTTTTCACAAACGATTGTTCCGTTAAAATACGATACACGGTGGCCAGTCAAATCTAGGCTTTTAGGGCACGCAGGTCTACTTCAGTGTTCGAAACAAGGTTTTGCGTCCTACAGGCGTCCTACTCGCTTCTTTAATTACTCTGACTTATGTAAGTTCCAAACAGCCACCAGGTGTAAGAAAATTCAAACTGGGATCCGAACTTGGCTTAACTTCGGGTTGCAACAACAACATGTGTACCCGTCTTAACATAATTGCGATGCAAAATAACTTAAAACTCAACCTCGTGTTCACCGTAATTATTTCTCACTAATTTCCTATCTCACGCCAGTGTTATTACGAAAAGTTGGGCTGCAGTCATAGGCGGACGGATTAAGGGGGGTGCACCACGTGCTTCTCAATCTGTTGGACCTACCTTACAAAACAAAGGGTTTGTAGGCAGTTACAGTCCGAGAGGGAAATGCGTTGTACTCGTAGGCTCCAAAACAGAAATGTAAAGTTACTAAATTGGACACGTCAAAACACAAAAATAACTGGAGCTTGGCTTATTCTCGTTTAAATTTACCTCAGTCGTCTCCGCCATAAATCCGGAGGTTTGGTTTGGGGATTTGTGTTCGATCACCATTTCTGTGTGGGCCCTATTTGTGCCCAAAGTACAGATGGGGCTCACTACCCATCATGCTGGGACCTCAGACCAAATAAAAAGTCAAGACGGAGCGCTGTCAACATTGACGTGAAGCCAGTTTCGTAAACATGTGTGCACTTAATGAGTGTTACTGCCAAGTAAAACTGAGACCGATTGCGCATGTGTGAGTTTCAAGCCGTGTACGAACACGAGACTGTCTCACTTTTGGCCTGCTTCACCCGTTACATAGAGTAAACTACGTCTTGACTTTTTATTTGGTCTGAGGCTGGGACGCATTAATCGTCGGTGAAACGTAGTACAAGTTTGGACTGTGACTTACTTTTCACAGTCCATACTCTGAAAACTTTGGCATTCATGGATTCACGATATTTTTTATCCATAACTTTTTGTACAATGCGATGGGACTTCGCAAGATCTCGTTTCAGAGGGTCTACTTCGAAGTGGAAAAATCGATCGGTCAGTCGTATATCTATCTCTATCACACTCTTAATGCGTGCGTCAGAGATGGACGCATGCTCGAACGATAAACGATCGACCGAATCTATTTGGAAATGCGGGGCCAGTTTCAGTTGCTAGATCAAAAATTCCATACTAATTGAAAAAAGCTATTTCCCTTCCTCAAAACGGTCCTGAACCCGTCTCTGGCTTCAGTAACTTGTTAACACTTGGTAACAGAATAGCTGTAGGTGCTCAGTAACTAAATAGCCGAAGTACTAGGCTATGTAACAGCCTGAACGCTCTACCATCGATTATTTATTCCAAACTTCTCCGCTGAACGCGTTTGCCAGTTTGATGAATTTTGCGCGCTGAAATACGATGTACATTTATCATCGTTTGGGGTATTTTCGGCGCGAGTGCTTAATTTTTGAAGCATGATTCTTCAAGTTGCTACACAAACTGAAATAGTGTTGTTTATTGAAAATCAAGGTATGTACTTGTATATCTTAATCTTGATACCTGGGTTTGAATTCTGCCGAACTAGCTTGCGTCAAAGAGATTTTATGAATTTATATGCATAGTCACAGTGTAATTAACCTAAGCAGTATTTCGTCTTCATAGAAACGGCCGAAACGGTGCGCTTACGAACCTCGGTGAACTATCGACAGTCGCGAGTGCGACGCAATTACGTACGGAACGGACGCGGACAGTGTGATATGCTTCCACGCATTTATTTACATAATTTATGGCATTTTTCAGGGTGTGGATGTTTAAATGTGTCTATATCCGAACCAGAAACAACCAAAGAAAGGCAGTCAGTAGGCGTAGTGCGTGTTTACGTACCGAGTGGCCATAGGTAATTATTTCAAAGACACTGTCGAGACAGAATAGTGCTTAGTTTATTTGTACTGTGGTACAGTATTTGTAGACTTACTACTGGCTGACGGTGAAAGAAAGCACGTTTAACCTGGAAATTAAAGAAAAGAGCGTGTATTTAAATGTAACTAATCATACTATAGTCAAAGCAGGCTAGAAAAGAAAAGAAAAACTTGGACGAGGTAGTTTGGAAAATCTGTATAACATTGCAAAGCAGGTAAATTATATCCAGGCATGAGCTTATACTCGTTTTTATTGTGGCTTGAGTTCCGTACACAAAAGAAAAATGAGTTAACAAAGGAAAGAGGTGAAACAAAGGTGCGTTTGTCTCTTGCAGGCACATGCTGGTAATCAACTCCACAAGGCAGGGACTAAACTATCATCACGTTGTATCTAAAGCTTTTGTAATAATAATTTTAAATAATATATACTTAGAAGTTGCAGAGCTGGTACCGGGCTCGACTGTCGAGGTCTTACTTGCAAAGACCCCAGAAGTTTATCGGAGGAGAGTAAGAATACAGCTCTCAAACAGGCACGACCAGTTGGCCCACCATTTCCTGAGACCCATTGTTGGGTATATCTATCCCCAATTGCCGGGCCTTATATAAAACATACTATACTTTAATTTTTAATTACATGGAATTATGACAGTTCAAGGAAAGGGATGGAGTTGTCCAAGAAAGCGAGATGAACTGTATCGTTTCTCCTTTACTTGTAGAGCTCCATCCCTTTCATTGAATTGTCACAATTCCATGTAATTAAAAATTAAAGTTTAGTGACGTGCTGCGGCGTTTTTGCGTGCGGGTTTTGACACCACGCTTACCAACACGCCTGCCCAGCGTGTGTCAGTATTTCTTCCAGGAAGACCGCCAAGAGTGAAAATAGTCGTATCATATTTCCGAAGGTTGGTGAGGATTATGGTGTGGTCACGCTATAATCTTCACCACTCATGCGAGCAAACGGTGCGAGATACCGACTTGGTTTCAATTCTAAAAAATAGTAACGAATAATATTATTAAAACTCACGTGGGCTGACATTCTAAATTATTATTAAATACCGGCTTATTATTATTAAATTACCGGCTTCACAGTGGCCGTGTTAAAACATCGGTGAACGCAGCGACGTCGTCTTAAGAACGACACTCTCTTTGAGAATGCCGAAATTGTCTCGGTGAAACAGTTGGCATATAGTCAACAATAATAATAATAATAATAATACGTGAGTGTTAAAGCCGGTATTTAATAATAATTTAATAGTAAAGTAATAGTCGAATAGTAGAAAATAATATTTCAAGTATTCCAGACTTATAAAGGTACCTCGGTGACGATTATGACGTGAAGGTGTCACCTTACCTGATATCTGCAGAACACACAGGTTATGCGAAATCCATCGCTTTGGAATACTCTTAATATTATTATTAGAGTGCATTACATTTTAACTTACCTACTTATACATCTGCTTTGTCTAGAAGTATATTTATATATTTCCAAATATATCCTCAATCTTTGTTATAAGCCGCTGAAAGCATAAATCAAGCATACACATACATTTACTCTTACACTCACTACACACCACATTCTTCCACACATTCACATACACCAATCACCCTACATTACACACACACACAGCCGACCTTCTATCACAAACTCTCATTTACACTCACAAAGTGCTTTACTTCTTATGTTAAAAATACAACGAACAATGTTAGTAGTACCTACTTGTTTTATAACTTTAGGTTTATAAAAATAATATTATATAGAACTCAGTAAGTGCGATTTTGAAGCAAAACACTTTAAATATCATTCAGTACTGTTCTATCGAAAATTAGAATATACCTGAACAACAAGTTATAAATGTAGTTAAGCTTGTACTGTAAAAAAAATTTAATATTTTTCAACAACTCTTATTAATGTCAAAAAGCTTGCTTCAGAATTCGTAATTGTATCTTCTCTTCTAACTACTACTAAATTAACTTTACTTTGCAATTATTCATCTTAACTTGTTCATGTAAATATATTGTAATGTTATGGAAGAGCGAGGTCTCCTAATACAGGTAATTCCTTAATTAAATGGAGACCCCAAACACTGTAAATTATTTTGTATGATTAAGTTGTGAAATAAAGATTTATTATTATTATTATTATTACAAACTTGAAATGATAAATTAGGAACAAATGTAAAGACAAGAATTTGAAAAAATTCCTCGGGCTAGGATTCGAACCTGCGACCTCTTGTTTCCCAGACAAGCGCGCTACCAATTGCGCCACCGAGGTACTTACCTAGACCGTTGAATTTTTCCACCATACTTGTCCACCGAATGTAAATATTTTTTTTTGTAACTATTTGATCAAACTTGCCTGTAATCACAAGGCTTTACAAGGCGTGAAATCACATAACGCCCTCGTGAGCGTTCAGTATGTGCATTACAGGCAAGTTTGACCAAATAGTTACAAAAAAAAAAAATTCGGTGGACAAGTATGGTGGAAAAATTCAACGGTCTAGGTAACCTCGGTGGCGCAATTGGTAGCGCGCTTGTCTGGGAAACAAGAGATCGCAGGTTCGAATCCTGGCCGGAGGAATTTTTTCAAATTCTTGTCTGTACATTTTTTTATAATTTATCTTTTCTGGTTTCTAATGCACTCTAATAATAATATTTAGAACACTCAGGTTGTTCAGTTTGAACTTGGTGGTAACCCCCTTGCATACGCCCTACGCCCGTGGTTACGAGTGTTGATAGTCCAAATTCGGAAAAACCTCTGACACCCTTTCGTGGAGGTATGATGAGGAGATATGTAGATATTTTTTAAAGGAACTTTTTTATGGAGAAACTGGTTACTATTCTCAAATCTTACCTACGTTCACATTATACCTGGTAGAATTATTTACCTTTCTAAGCAACGTGTAGTGTTTAATCATATTACGGGGGGACCAATCGAAGCGGAAATTGGGTTACAACTTTTGGGCGAATTCCTGTCGCGTGTGTAACTTTACAAGGTTTCGGCATCGTTCATATTTACCCCTTTTGTGTGTATTATTATTTACTAGCTTTTGCCCGCGGCTCCGCCCGCGTGTTGTTCGGTTTAACGACATTCTTTTTTCCGGGATAAAAAGTAGCCTATGTCTTAAGTTAGGGTATAAGCTATATCCATTCTAAATTTCATTCAAATCCGTCCAGGCGTTTCAGCGTGAAAGAGTAACAAATATAAACACACTCACACACACACACACAAATTTTCGCATTTATAATATTAGTGTGATATTAGTGTGATTCCCAAATTACGCCAAACGAAATTACGAAATGAAACTATTTTCTAAAAATGAAACTAAGTATTTTTCATAAGTTGCTACATGTCGAACATTCGTAGAGGTACCCATTTTTCATAGTCGCTAATTACGTTCCGAAATTATGCAGAACGAACATTTATGGTCGTTAAGTTTTTTATAGAGCTTTTGTGAGTGAAAAACAAAGTAATAATGTGACTACTTAAGAGCAGAGAGACGAAAACAAAAGTATTTTAATAGTAGGTACAATATCTATAATAGTAGGTAAGTAGAATCGAACTTTTAATTGTAGTACCTGAGCAACGTAGAGCGAATTGTAGCGTCAGCCATGATAATTACCACTTCGTCCAACTTAAGGCCCGGTGGGACGCTATCATTTCAACAGAGCACGTCGTCGAGAAAAGTGCGCATCTGTGAGGTGCAGTGGCGGTCCGAGGGGGGGTCACAGGTTTATGCAAATGTAAAAATACTTACTTTATTTATGCCCAAGACAAAGGGTCACTATGAGTTCGGCCCTGAGAAAGTTCAGTACACAATTTTTTTTTCTTTGGTTTTCTGGACTAACTAACTTTGTGGCACTTCCACAGCAACTCAAGTGTCGGTACAAATATCGACGGAAACGACATTGAAATAATGTTTATATCAGCGTTCATTAGAGTCGACGAGCGCATAACGCAAAATGGGAATATAATACTTTTCAACACACTTGCTTATAAAGTGGCCCTTATTGCAGCGTTCTTAGGGTCATAATGCAGCATAATAAACACGTTTGCTTTTTACTTTACAGTATCGCACTAATGCTTTTTACATTACAGCTTTTTTTAGTCTTAGCAAAGAGTTTTGATGTCTTGAGAAAAAGTAAAGTTTTTGCGAATAAATAGACTGTCTCAGTTGAAATATAATAAATAATCATCCAATTTCAGTCAAATTATTTATTTTATCAACAAATTAACTAAAATTGTTGTTGTAAATACAAAAATAATCAATTTGTTAATATTTCATATTTGGCATATTTGAAAAACGTCGTATGAAACGAGTGAGCATTAGACATTACAGTCGAGGCGGGATTGCAGGCCGAGCCGAACGCAGCTCACTTGTATCATAATGTAGTATTGGTCTTTCGATTTCTATTGTGTAAGTAATAGTTATATTTGTAATGAAGTTAGATATTGGAGATACGACCTGATTTTTTCACTTATTTTAACTTCTATCCACTGACGAGTTAAAAAGAAACAAGAAACGGTACAGCAAAAGGCAGGGGAGGCGCCTTAAAAATTACACTTAGTAAATAAGGTACGTTTTTAGTACGACCATTTTTTTGTACCTATGCATATACATTCAAAATTCATTGCCCTACTTTGGATAAGCACTATTTCAGATATTTTTATCTCTTTCGTAATGTGATGGACTCACTGCGCCTTACTACAGGCAATAGTTGCCTGTTGATTAACTAATTGTCCTGTAACTTTAGTTCCGTAGTATCCGGCAAAGTTTCAGCACTTGCCTGGTTCCGTCTGTTACAATTAGCGTTCCTCAGGCAGGGAAGACGTATGTGTCGTCACGAAGAAATACGGGGGAAGTTCTAATACGTGAAGCAAAATAAGTTACGCTCTTACATAAATTATATTGTTTTTCTGAGGACTCTTAAGGAAACAGTTGAATAAATAAATAATAGGAAGCTAGGTAAGTGACATTAAGAGATAATAAAGTATATCCATTTATGGTAAAAGTTCCGTATAGAAATTTTCAGTGTTAATGGTGTCGATTCGGTGTAACACGACTTAACTAATTTGACAGAACTAACCTTATTTTATGCGTCCTATCCGATACAGAAAAAAAAAGACAGAATGTTTGTGGAAAAGGGCAGGCTAGATAGGGAAGCCAGTACTTACGTGGAATTCTTCTATAAGTCTGACGCGTGCTACGCCTTGCACCCGCGCACTATAGATTCGCTGGTTCGCTTATAGTTTTGTTTCTTTCCAAAACAACACTATTGTTGATTTGTTGGCCGTTCATCCTACATGCAGTTAGTCCAAGTCGCGGTTTGTCCAGTAAGCGTTTGGTCTAATACGCAGTTATGTCCTTGGATCGATCCACACTCGTAATAAAATGTTGCACACACGGTTTTTACATTAAAAATTATGAATTTCCGACGGAGCGATGCGCAGGCACTGGCTGTTCAAAATGGAAGGGGAGACAGGGACAATACTGTGCACCTACCTACATGAAATATAAAAGTTAAACTACCTCACAAAAACAATATTAACCAGCTTGAATTAAGTTTAGTTCTGTCAAATAAGTCGTGCTAATCGACACCAAAAATGTTCGAAACGAAGAGAATAGTATGTAATCATGCTGTAATAGAAAGTCTGGAAGTCTAAATTATTAAAATAGCACAGAAGTTAAATTAAGCATACGTTGAAAAAACATAACGTCACGACATGAGTCGCCGAGGTGCTGTCAGAGTGGTTCCAAGTGTGAACTGTAAAATGCAAGTCACAAACAACTCTTGGTACGTTTTCACCGAGCATTATTAAGTTCCAAACGCGATGGGTGATGAGCCCTATCGCCGTACTTCGGGCACAAAAGTAGTTCTTACGCCAAATTACGTTACATAAAGCAATTTTTCTCTCTCGTGCAACATAGAAACTGTTCTCGTTGAATAAAGCTCTATATAACAATGGTCGCGTCGTCTCATGCATTTCTAGCATTTCATTAAAATTATGCTTCTCATGCTACTACAATTGCTTATAAAATATTATGTTTCTATTTTATTCGTCACAGAGAAATGCAGGGTGTTAAGGAGATAACCTTTTTTCTTGAAACGGAGTATTCTTGTTGTTAACAATTCTACTACGTCGCCAACTTTGAAATGCTAAACGGAAAATCTGCTGTTTCATACATTTTAGTCAAGAGGGTATTTTTTTATAACACAGCTGATTTCTTTTTCGCGATTTGAGGGTTGGCCCCGTGGTTAAAGATTTCGCTAGTCATGGGTAGACCAACCTGTTTGCAGGAAAAAGTTGATCAAATTAACATCCTGTGTAACTGGGAGAATAGATTTTTTAATTTTTTTCTGAAATGTTGATGTTATTTGCAAAATAGTAACTAGCGAAGTATTTTATCGCATCATCCAACTAGGCCGCTAATTTTCTCTTTTTAGAGTTAATAATAATAATAATAATAATAAAATTCTTTATTGCACACTATAAAATTTTTGTACACAGGCGAGCTTAATACTATTTAGTATTTTCTACCAGCTAACCTTTGGCAATGGGGAAGTTGTTGGGGGTAGTGCCATGATGTCAGAATAGTATAGATACAATTTTAAATAGATATATTATTTGTCACTAAAATACTCAATAAATTATAATATTACACTACATCCTAATAAACATATACAATATTAAGAACTAACAACATAATGTGATAAAATACATATACTACTTGCAAGTTTACATACATAAGTACTCAAAGACTCGTCGATAGCTTTATTGAGGAGAATTGATCGAACAACTCAAATCATTATAAACAAAAGATTTAATTTATCATGGATCGTTCTGCAAATCAAGAAAGTGTTGCTTTATCTTAGTCTTGAAGACTGACACAGATGAAGCTTCACGGATGTGTAGCGGCAAACGGTTCCATAAGCGTATTGCACTCACGGTAAAAGAATTTGTATACATGCATGAACTATGCTCAGGTGTGCGAAGAAGCCAAGCCTTGCTAGGACGCTGATTGCGGTCGAGGGACGAAAGGGGCACAAAACGTTCTTTAAGATAAGATGGGGAACTAGGGTTATGGAGAATACCATAAAGAAACGTCAAAATATGGGAATCTCTACGGAACCTGATATTAAGCCAATTGAGTTCAGTGCGGAATTTGGAAATGTGATCATACTTACGCAGTCCGAATATGTAACGAATGCATAAGTTGAGAAGACGGTCAAGCTTATTAAAAAGTTCCATAGTGAGGTCGGGATAGCATACATCCGCATAATCTAAGATGGGGAGCAACAATGAATTAACAAGAGTAACTTTAGCAGAGTATGGCAGAAACTTTTGCATGCGTTTAAGAGCATGCAAAGATGCAAATATTTTTTTGCTGCTTTCAGACACATGCAAATCCCAAGAAATGTTATTTCTAATGTGCAAACCCAAATTTTTTACCTCGGTACAGTAAGGTAGTGGTATATTATTGAAGCAAACTTGGGGTAAGGTATGTAAGTCAAGTTTGTCCACTAGGGCCCTACTTCCTAGGATTATTACTTGCGTCTTAGCAGGATTAACTAAGAGTCCATACTGCTCTGTCCAAACACTAATAGAGTCGAGATCGATGTTTAACTTCTGAACAGTATGAGACAAAGAGTCCTGCTTGCAAGATAAATACAGCTGCAAGTCATCGGCATACAAGTGATAAGAGCTGAAGTTCACAACAGAGACAAGAGTATTTATGAAAACAGAGAATAGTAATGGAGATATAACCCCACCCTGCGGAACTCCAGCTGTCACGTCACACCAATTGGAGAATTTGTCGTCAATACGTATGCGCTGCTGACGCCCATGTAGATACGAATCAAACCATGTCGCTGCAGAGTCAGAAATGTTAAGTGAACGGAGAATAGCCAAAAGGATGTCGTAGTCAACGCAGTTAAAGGCGCTGCTGAAGTCAAGTAAGGTAAGGAGTGTAAGTTGCCTATCGTCCATAGCTTGGCGGATATCATCGGTAACTTTGATAAGAGCAGAGCAGGTACTATGGGATGGACGAAATCCCGATTGAAAAGGGTTAAGGAGGTTATTCGCGTGGAGAAAATTCAGAAGTTGGCGATTGACCACTCGTTCAAGTACTTTGGAAAGAAAGGGTAAGATTGTTATAGGTCGATAGTCTTTGAATGTGGTGGGATTAGTAGACTTCGGAATTGGGACCATATACGCCATTTTCCACAGGGAAGGAAAACTGCTTGAAGAAAGTGAGAAGTTAATTATGTGGGTAATAGGAGGAATAATGGTATTAAGGATCGGCAAAAGAAGATCACGACCCAAGCCATCATGACCCACTGCTTTACTTGGAATCGACAAAATAATTTTTTCAATACTGAAATCCGAAACTGGCGCGAAAGAGAAACTGTTGTCATTTAGCGAGGGCGAAGCTAGAAGATGTCTTACTGTCGACTGTTTTAACAGTGTATCGATACTGTGAGGAGGACACTTGTACCTCAAGAGGAAAAAACGGAGCCCTTATAGGATCACTTTGTTGTCAGTCTGTCTGTCAAGACCTTTATCTTGAGAACGGGTGGAGGTATCAAGTTGAAATTAAAACCACAGGTATACTATCAGGTCTACAGTCCTTATTTCTGTGCATCATAACCCTCTTCTCAGCGACCATGGTTTTGTTCTCGGTGAATTTAAATTAAAATCTCCAAAAAGAACACCTTTGTTTACTTGGGCTCGTTCGTTGCATAAAATTAACGAGGAAATTTTTTTCAATGACCTTCAGTCTATCCCATGGAACGATATATATGACACGAATAATATTAACGACATGGTAAATATGTTTAATATCTTCATATCCACAATTTTTAACAAACATGCTCCTTTACGAAAAATCAAAATCCAGGAAAATCCATGTCCTTGGATCACTGACACAATAAAGCAAATGATGACCTTGAGAGACAAAGCCTTGTGCCGTGCTAACTCTACAAAACAAGAATCGCATTTCAGGTATTATAAGGATCTTAAGAATCAGGTTACCGGAGCACTAAAAAGAGAAAAGATTGCATTTTATACACATTATGTAAATAACAATAAAAATAAACCAAAAAAATGTGGTGTTATCTAAAACAGACTACGAGCATGGTGAATAAAAAAAATGTGTCAAACATTCCACAGCATCTAAATGATCCCGATAAAATAAATGATTTCTTTTTGAATATTCCGGGAAATCCGGAAATCGAGGAAGATTTATTAGCTTTTTACAAGCGAAATAAACACAAGAATGTAAATAAAATGTTTAACATAGAGGAATGTTCTGAAACCGAAGTCCTTAAGATAATTCGTACCATTACAACTAATGCTACCGGATTTGATGCGATTTCTATCAAGATGGTTACCATGACTCTGGAAATCACCTTACCTATCATCACAGCGATGGTGAATAGGTCAATCAATGAGCGTAATTTTCCCGATGCTTGGAAAATGGGAAGAGTGAAACCCTTGCCGAAATGTTCCACGGTTGAAGATTACAAAGACTAACAAGTATTTTGCCGGTATTATCCAAGGTGATAGAGAGGGTCGTCTGCTCCCAGCTGACAAAATACCTAGAAAGCAAGTCTATTCTCCCGGCGATCCAATCAGGTTTTCGTGGTCAACATGGTACGGCGACAGCTTTGAATCACGTGACCGATGACATACTGACTGCAGCGGATGCGGGAAAGGGCAGTATTTTGGTTTTGCTGGATTTTTCTCGGGCATTTGACTGCATCAGTCCCGATCTTCTACTGGCTAAAATGAATTTTTATGGAATCTCGCAATCAGCCTGTGAGTGGTTTCATTCTTTTTTAACCAACAGACAGCAATATATTGTTACTGAAGATGAGCAGGGGAATGTGAGGCATTCGCAAGTTAAAACGATCCCACGAGGCTGCCCACAGGGATCAATATTGAGCCCTCTTTTGTTCATCCTGTACACATCAGATCTAACTAGTAATATTAAACACTGTCAAATACATTTATACGCCGATGATACCCAACTGTATCATTCATTTCAACACCAAGATACAGATGAAGCAGTGCGACAAATCAATCAGGATCTAAATGCTGTATATAAATGGACAAAGCAAAATGCTCTCGTGCTCAATCCGTCCAAATCTAAGTACATGGTTTTAGGGACAAAACGACAGTGTCAGCTGATTATCGAACATACACCGGATATTTGTGTTGATGGCCAGATGGTCGAGAGGGTGTCTACTGCAAGAAACCTAGGACTGCTTTTGGACAGTGAACTTAGATTTATAGACCATATTAACCTGAAAATCAGAACAGCATTTTATCGACTCAAGGTTCTGTATGGCATTAGAAACTACCTAAAGGAGGAAATCAGAACCCTGTTAGCAGAATCAATTGTTCTATCAATTTTTAACTATTGCGATACTGTTTACGGACCAAGACTATTCGCCAAAACTAGTCGCGCAATACAGAGAGTGCAAAATGCATGCGCAAGATTCTGTTTCGGTATTCCTAAGCGTTCATACATTACTCCTATTTTAAACGAAAAAAAAATTCTTAAAATGGATGGCCGCAGGGAATTGCATCTTGCAGGTATGGTGCACAAAATAGTACACACGCAGCGTCCAGAGTATTTATATAACAAATTTAAATGGCTTGGAGATGGCCACGACAAATACACCAGAAGTAAGGTCCTCACTAATATGTCTTTTCCAAAACACCACACAGCAAATTTCAGAGCAGGTTTTAGATTTGCGGCATCAAAGATTTGGAACGATTTACCGCCCCCACTTCATAGAAAAATAAGTTATCTTTCATTTAAATTCAAACTAAAATACTTACTACTCGACAAACAAATCACCCTTGCTCAGAATCACTACAAAGTGATAAAAAGCAAAAAGAAGAAAATTATTGTAAGCAACCTTTGATGCCAACGTCAAACTCCTTGAACAATTTACCCCTATATATTATAGTAAACAGCCACATACCATACGACGAAAATAGCTCGTTGCACATACCACGCCATGCACATATCAATTTCCCGAAATTGTGAATATTAGTCACAAATATATTTAGTGTAATGTAATGTAATTTATTTAATCTGTGTAATATTTGTACAATAAAAAAAATGACATAATATATTGTTAGTTTTAATACTAAACTTAGTTTAAAGCAATTTTTTTAAGAACTTAACTTTTATGGAAGTCTCCTTTTTAATATATTTTTTTAATTTAATTTATTTATCATTCTGCGCGCCTTTTTGCACCAATCTAACAAAACATTATGTCGTCTTTTTAAAGGGGTACGCTGCAAAAACAGCGCTGTTTGGAACCCCGTTGTCCAACAGCATACGCTGATCGCGTACCTCTTGTTACCAAAAAAGCTATAATGTTTTAGTTTAAGTTTATTTAAATAAGTTTATTTTTATTCTATAATGTCTTTTTTAATATAATTTTCGTGTAAATTTTTTATGTATATTTTTGTGCTTTTTTGGTAATAAATCATTTTTCATTTTCATTTTTCATTTTCATTTTCATTCATTTAAAGCTGTGAAAAAATCAAATTTCTAAATGAACGTGAAAAAAAGATACGGCCGTTTATGCCGCAAAAACGTATATTTCGACACTCTCCAGGGAATCAAAATTTATAGGGTATTATTTAGTAGGTAATTTCCGTTTATTATCGTCTTATTAAGGAACCGTATGCGAGTCCGACTCGCACTTGACCGGTTTTAATTAAATTTTTTAAGTTGTTTGAAACTTAAAACAATAAATTAATTGTACCTACCTAGGTACAATCCGATCTGTCAAACAAATGTTCATACTTGAACACTAACATTTTTGTCACATTTTCGGAAATATTTCACTCTTTGATAAAATTCACTATATTGCTCTGATAGATATAGCATTTGTTGGATCCGTAACATAGAAATATTAGAAATGTTGTCCTGTAGATCCAATTTCTAACTTTTACTAGTTCGGCAAATTCTCACTTCCTGCTCTTAGCAATAATGTAAGTATTATACTCAAAGGTTCGTCGTGAAATTCCACTTTAGTTAATAAATAGGAAAAAGTTAAATTAAAACAGCTTTAGTTTCATACATTTAACTTTTGCTGTAAGCGGATGAGTTGGTACAACATGTTTGTATTGTTATTTCAAACGCACCTAGCGTTGCCATCTCTAAAAATCAGAAAGCCGGACTTTGCTGCAAAAAAATCCGGAATTTTGAGTCCCGAGGCCGGACGCCAAAAATTGATTTTTTACAAAAAAGAAATCTAATAAAACACAAGTTTTAATCAGTCGTATCATTTGCATGTTTTTCTTTGCCAGCAACCTGCTCAGTTTTTTTAATAATTACTTTGAAAAGTTTTTACACGTTAAATTAATTTAAATACGTGACCTATTTAATTTTTTGCTTAAAATGAAGATCCTCTAGTTTCTCTTCCAAAAACTTTGCAACTGGTCAAAAAATTTGCTGTCATCAATTTTATTTGACGAATATTTATTGTTTCGGAAACTTCACTCTATTTTAGAAGATTTCTTAAAGTCATCTTGCCAAAATGTTTGGTGTCTTTTGTCTTTGTATTAGTGCGGAGCCGGTGAGACTCACGGCCGGTTTGCGTGAAAAGTAAGAAAATGAAAAAAGCCTAACAAAAGCCGGACGGGCCGGACGCAGTCAAATTTGGCCGGACAAGAGGTCAAAAAGCCCAACATTGTCCGGCTTTATCCGGACGGATGGCAACGCTATAAGCATCTAAACCAGTAGCGTGGGCATAAATCGACTCAGTGTTATTGCTATTTCAATGCCGGTTTATAAAATTAAATAATGTATGGTTTCAATGATATTTAACCCATTAGCACAACCAATATGGCTCCAAAAATGAAATTCTCGCTGGAATAAAACGTTATTATTCGGTCAAATGCGAGTCGGACTCGCACACAGGGTTCCATACCAGCACACATCAATAATAACAATATAAATGCCACAGCAACATCAAGGTGATAATAGACAAACCAAATAATAGCGCTTGAAAACAATTCAGCACCTTT
The DNA here is from genome assembly GCA_910592155.1 of Ypsolopha scabrella. NCBI lineage: Eukaryota > Metazoa > Arthropoda > Insecta > Lepidoptera > Ypsolophidae > Ypsolopha > Ypsolopha scabrella. The sequence continues at coordinate 5,037,213 of OU342968.1, read as the reverse complement.
TCAGTACGGAACTCAAATTTTTGTTATTTGTTGTCTTACTAAGAGTATGTACAACAATTTAACTAAATAAATTTGAAACTTGTATGCATTAAGCTTAGACCATTTAACACAGGACTAAGCGCACGCATTCCCCTCTGCCGAAGTACATGAACAATTTGTTCATGTAAGTTTGCTTGTGTGCGCGTTTTGTGTCTGTGTTGCAGCTTTTGATTTAGTGTGACATATCAACTTTTCGCAGGAGTGTGCGTGAATGAGTAAATGTGTGCTGTGCGTGTTTACCTCCTCTCCCGTGGAAAACGGCAGAATTATTTCAGTACTAAGAGTCGCGCTTTGCCAGGTCCCGTGTTAAATGGTCTAAGGCATTAAGTGAAGTATTCTGTCTTGTCATTTTTTTTTCGTCATTATAACTGTGTTTTTAATCTGTAATTTAATGTAATTTAATTTAGAATTCTGTTTATGTACTATTTATAATACTAATATTATTTAATTTATTTACACATATGGATTCCTTTATCTGAAATAAATGTTTACTTTTATTATTATTATTAAAGTCTTTAATATGCAGCTGAAACAAATAAACTTGTTTTTTTTTTCACTTTTTCAAGGTTTTTTTTATGCGGATGTTTTAGGGGGATGCGGATATAGATGGGATATAGTAAATGAAAGTCTAAAAGGAATCGGTTAGGCACAAGTACAAGTATACAGTTGACGCATACATCTCCGAGTACACATTGAAACTATAGTTACCTAATATCAGAATTTAGGGAACTTTATAGAAATTTGTGATAGTTCAAGTATTTTTTTTTTATTTGTAGCTATTACAGGATTAAAATAAGATCGGCACTACGAATAGAAAAATGACTAAAACTACACTCAAGTTTTTTACTTTTTTTGCCACTATTAGAACCTGGCAAACGTAGGTACTTTAATATTATATGGATCCGAGCCACGATGCTACAGCCTGAGGCATGAAAGTCTTCGTAGAAAGTTTCGTGGCGGAGGAAGCGGCGCGCTGGGTGGGCGTATGTACTATTGCGTAAGCGCTGTTTGGCTCCCCAATTGTACCCGTGCGCAGCTATTTTTGTTCACCGCTAGATTTTCGTGCCGCGAGCTGTATCTGTTATTTTGGAGGTGATAAGTATTAACAGTAAAACCAACTTATCTGTAGAATTTGGATTGGATAATATTTAATATAAGCCAATGACAAGCACGGATTATGCTAGTTCATTCAACAGATAAGTTGGTACTACTGTAAAGGGTAAAGCTTTAATTAGTGCTATCGCAAGTACTATTATGAACTGTTCATTCCACTTTGCGAAGTAGTTTACGAGTAGGTATGTACGTCGCGTACTGATCGTTCAAGTGCATAATGCAACTAAATGCAAATGTGCTGAAAGTTTAATAATTTTGGGATCATTAGTGCAACCATTTTGTGGAAACTTTCGTGAACTAACGCTCGTAATATGTGCGTACCCCTTAGTAAGCTACCCTTTTATGTAATCATTATCGATTAAATTAGTTTGGCTAAATGTTAGTCACACTCGCGCACAAAGGGTTCCGTACTACGCCACATACGGATACGGAACTCTAAAAACAAAAAAATGGTAGTGCCTGACAAAAAATTGGCACTGTCTGCACACCGAACCCTAGTTTTTATTATTTTTTATTTTACTTTAGCGTATGTACTACAATATGACTAAATTTAAAACTTTAATGTATTACCGTCTTTAAATAAGAGCCAAAACAAATAACGTTCAAATAATGAGAACTTCTCAAGGTTTCTTGTATGGGGACACCCTTTGTTTTTCAAATTTATATTTTTTGTCGTGGTAGACGCCATAGTATTACTAAATAGGTATTCTTTGAAAATTTCAACTGGCTACCCCTTATGACTGAAGCTGTAGACCCCCGTGACCGACGGACGGACAGACAGACACTACTATTTATTTCAAGGTTTTTTTTCAGCTCTATCTTAAAAACGGTAGTACAGACAAGTTAAAATTATAAAAATTAGGTTTACGTAATCAAAAAATGCCGAATTATTTGACAGAGGCGGTATCATTTTAGCGTCTTTTTTTGACGCCTTTATGTTGCTAGGACCCTAACATTGTTGTTTTAGGAACCCTTGGTACGCGAGTCTGACTGGCACTAGGCCAAATTATTTTATGTCTCCTGCCACTTTCACATCCCCTTCCAATTTTAATCCTACTAGTCCTACTTCCTACTAATATTATAAATGCGAAAGTTTGTGCGTGTGTGTGTGTGTGTGTGTGTGTGTGTGTGTGTGTGTGTGTGTGTGTGTGTGTGTGTGTGAGTGTATGTTTGTTACTCTTTCACGCTGGAACGGCTGAACGGATTTGGATGAAATTTAGAATGGATATAGCTTATAACGTAACTTAACACATAGGCTACTTTTTATCCCGGAAAAATGCATGGTTCCTGTAGGATATATCAACATCATTAACAATCAGGTGTCTAATTAGCGCGGACCTACTCGTTTGTGGTAAAATAAGACAAGGCTTTGTTATTTCATACATCAGGTGTCTAAATAGCGAGGTCTTTAATCGTTTGTGGTGAAATAATACAAGGCTATGTTATCTTATCACACTTCACGCTAATATTATAAATGCGAAAGTTTGTGTGTGTGTATGTTTGTTATTCTTTCACGCTGAAACGGCTGGACGGATTTGGATGAAATTTAGAATAGACATAGCTTATACTCAAAATTAACACATAGGTTACTTTCTATGCCGGAAAAAAGCATGTCGTTAAACCGAATAACACGCGGGCGGAGCCGCGGGCAAAAGCTAGTTTCTAATATAACTAAACCATAGTAGAGAGCACAAACTAACCTATGCGTGACCACGAACAACGAAACATGAAAACCAAAGCAACACGAGAACCTATTTCAATGGATTCACTGACCCTTGGCCGACCAGCCCGTAAAGCACGCTATTTTACCGTACATGAAAGAACACGTTCGCGGCTTTTTGCTACGGCGTAGCAGGCGCTACGGCGCCTTAATTTTCCCGCTTTAAGATGCTACGTCCTAGTCTGAACGCATATATGAGCTAAGGGGCGAAGACTGAGGGGTTTGCTTTGGCATAGTAAAAAAAAAAACTTTCACTACATACATTATCTTGACATAAATCCTAGAGGGGTTGTCAGAGGTGGTGTATGTAAACTGTAAAATGCAAGTCGCAGTCCACACATGGTACACCCGCTTTTCACCGACGATTATTACGTCTCAAACGTAAACAGCTTAATGGCTTCCGAAGTACACAGATCGAACACGAATTAATGTGCACCGCGGTGATTGGTACCAGGTGGTAGAGCTGATGCCGGGCTCGACTGTGGAGGTACCACCATTTTACTCGCACATCCTCCCGAAGTTATTCGGGGGAGAGTAAGAGGACAGCTCACAGACAGGCACAACCAGGTGGCCCACCATTGTTTGGGACCGATTAATGCATCCCAAATTGCCGGGCCTTATAAAAAAACAGACTGGTGACAGGCAGCAGCGTCACTGGTGAGAGGGTTTCGGCACAGCTCTCACCCATCCGCCTGCCCAGCATGTGTGAGTGTGGGAATTTATTCTAGGAGGACCGCCAAGGGTGGCGAAGTCTTATAAAGTAGCAGTGGACGAAACAAGCTGATGGATTGATGGATGGCGGATATTAAACCCACGATTTTGTAAAGGAAGCGTGTTATCTTATGTGGTATACTTGTCATTTATGTAATATCACGATTAAATTCACTTGTACTTTGGTTTACAGGTTTTACAACCTCCCAACGGGTTTCGGTCACATCCTCAAGAAATTCAGGGAATCAAAATATTATTAATATGATTATGAGTAGTATTTTTGGGGCGAACTTGAGAGACAGGTAGACCAAGCCGGATTATATTGTGCTTTTTAGGGTTCTGTACTCGAAGGGTGCTAAACGGGACCCTATTTCTAAGCCTCCGCTGTATGTTTGTCATTCCGTCTGTCACAGTCACAGGGGTCTACAGCTGCAACCATAATAGGTAGAAGGTTGAAATTTTCACAGAATACGTGTTATTATAGCCTCTACCATGAAAAAAAATAAACAAAATAAGGGAATCCCCGTAGGAAAATTCTCGAAAAAGTTTTAAAGTTTTTATTTTAACGGTATTTGTTTTGGCTTTTAATTGAAGACGGTAATACAGACAAGTTTTAAATTTAGTCAGATTGTAGTACAATTCTAAATTCTAAATTCGTAGCGGGGGCAATGAGTCCTGCACTGACTCTCCGTGATCGTGAGTATTGTGCACTTCCCCCCGGTCAGTCAGCCCAGCCAGGACAGCTCCTTGAAGTAGAGCCGAACAGCTTCACCATGCTAACACAAAAACTGGTTCAGTGAAGGGAAGGTGGAGCTCGTCGCGATCCCTGCTTTTCGTCTTATGTCTTCGGTTGCATAGCAGTGGAGTAGCACATGTTCCACTGTCTCGTCCTCTAAAAGGCACCCTCTACATAGAGGGCTATCGGTGCCACCTGTAGTGAAAAGGTGCTTATTCAGGTTACAGTGTCCAGTACTATAAAACAAAAAAAGTAGTGTTCTGCACGCAGATGGTGTTAAATTTTTTGTTAGGTGCTACAATTTTAGCGTCTTATATTTGGAGCCTAAATGTATGGCATGTGTTTTGTTGTATTTACTATAATGTTTTTAGCGTTCCGGACCCATATTGTGGGATGGCACGGAACTCTTTGTGCACGAGTCCAACTCGCACTTGGCCTAAATTATTTAATCTACTATAACTTGTCCTTTTTGACAAAAGAAGATAAAGTGTCTGAATTTATATTTTCCACGAAGCCTTGTAAGTTATAAACATTTCTTAACCTACTTGCTTAGGTTGCTTATACGAAGTTTGATCCTGAGTTTTGGAGTCGCTGTCAACGCGGATATGGGACAATTTTTATTCGTCTAAATCATAAGTACTCCTGACTCAGGAGTCCTGAGTCACGTATAATCCTAACAGAAGGTCGATTGGGCATTCCGAATCGATATACCCTCATATCCTTCGGCAAAAGAGAAATATCACCGTAAGCACAATTTTGTTTTCCTAGAAATTGTTATAAAACGAATCACACATCAGTTTGAGCCAGAATAGTGTTGCTTGGAAATCGATAGTCTATCGATAGGCTATCGATACGACCTTGGAAAAAAGTAACAATATCGATTGTGCTATCGATGGTATCGAATATATCGATAGTATGGATACTATGAATAGGCCAAATTGAGTAATACCATCGACAGTATCGATACTATCTATTATATGTTAGCAATACTATCGATAGTATTTTTTACGTTAATCAATGAAACTATCAATTATATCGATACTATTGAAAGTATCGATTATTTTGGTCCATCGATAGTCCATTAAATTTTGATAGTACTAAAGACTTAAAAGGAACACCTTAAATGGTACATAATCAAATTATGTGTTACATCGTGATTTGATAATCCACTTTTAAAATTTTCAAAGTCAACTATCGACAGTCATGCAACACTAAGCCAGAAAAAAGGCGGGTACGAATCAGTCACATTCTCGAAGCGTCATTCTCGAGAAAGGTGGAGGGATAAGTATTCTGTATTGGCATGAACTGTTGCAAAGGTGAGTTTTCTAATTGTTCGCAGCACAGCTTGATATTGAGTAAAACTGGCTGATCTACCACCGCCTGGACCTAGGAACATAAAATTTAGACAGTAGGTTATTGTATGACGTAGTTATCCGCCAAGAAGTGCTTTTAAGAGGACAACTATTGTTAGTGACCTGGAATAAGTTCAGATGATCTATTAGTAAACAAAAATATATAACACTATGATATATAACACTAATATTATAAATGCGAAAGTTTGTGTGTGTGTATGTTTGTTACTCTTTCACGCTGAAACGGCTGAACGGATTTGGATGAAATTTAGAATGAATATAGTTTATACCCTAACTTAACACATATGCTACTTTATATCCCGGAAAAAAGCATGTCGATAAACCGAACAACACGCGGGCGGAGCCACGGGCAAAAGCTAGTACTACATAATATCCAGTATGAGATGGCATAACTAGTATTTTTAATATGGTTAATAAAGTTATTAATTAATATAAGGTATTTTACATTTTTACTGAACTAAATAAAAACCAAAATAATATCAAACTAAGACAATTTAAGACTTGATTAATTGAGTAGGCAAAGATATTTTTGACGAATTTTAGTCATAATAACGAAGATGGACTGATGAATGGATGGATGGAATTGTAATAAGATAAATTTGAGCATCTTCGCAGCTTGATTCCACCTTGAGCGATAGAGTTTTGAATCAAATAAATTTTTGTTTCCTAACAAGGTGTGTTTTTTTTTACTAAAACAAAAAGGGGACTTTCCGGGAAAAATGGACGTGATGGGGAAAAACTGCGTTCATATTCGTAATCAGCGCATCAAAATACCTCAGAATTAGTCAAAAAATCCCCGGGGAAAACAAGTCAAAAATGAGAGAAAAAAAATACACATAATGATAGATAAATTCAATTTGATAGCAATAACCCGAACAGCGCTGATTTTCAGCGCAATAAAGAGTAGACCAAATGGCTGGACCTAGGAACATAAAATTTGTACTTTAGTATACTTATATTACGTAGAAAACCGCTAAGAAGAGATCGGGAGAAACAAGACCCAAGCAAGCAACGCTGCGGGCCGTACTAGTAATTAATAAACGGTACACAGACAAAATACGTACGTAGGTAAATAACTTACTCTTCCTAATAACAGCAGACAGAACCAAGTAGTCAGTTAAAATATCTACTGAACACGAACATTTTGCGAAATTAGCAAAGATTAATTTGTTCACGAGCGTCAGTGTAATCTATTTCAGGGCATTTGTTCCTTCTAAACGATCGTCTTGCATAGCGATAAGATTGTATATCGCCTGGCAGCTGGGATGAGGGACACGAAGAGGTGTGTGAAATAGTAGAAAGCAAACCGTTTTCGAACTAAAATAATTTTCCTCTTCGCTTATTCTGTTGAGTTAAGGCTGGGCGTAAACGTGGAGGTAGCAGTCTTTATTTAGTCAGAACCAACGTTTTATGAAGCGCACTTGCAATTTGTTTGCAGTCGAAATAAATGTATGTCATGACATACGAGTATATTTCCGACGATGTCAGGTGTTTTCTGAATGGAAAGAGTTACTAGAACAGCTAGAAAGAAGATAAAAAGAAAATACATACGGTCTCCTTGTTTTAGTATATCGAAACTCATATCTCTTTTATATCAATGCATTTTAATGTAACGAAGTGTTAATAAATACAAAGTATCTGTTATATCTCTCAAAGTTACTATTATTAAAATCTTTGTACGCATATATTGTGATTATAGTTTATTAGCAGCCTTAATTGCAGAGTTGATTACCAACATGTGCCTGCAAGAGACAAACGCACCTTTGTTTGACCTTTTTCCTTTGTTAACTCATTTTTCTTTTGTGTACGGAACTCTAAAAGCCACAATAAAAGCGAGTATAAGCTCATGCCTGGATATAATTTACCTGCTTTGCAATTTTATGCAGATTTTCCAAATTACCTCGTCGTGGTTTTTTTTTTAAAGCTGAAATGCTTAAATTGTTGCACCCTTCCATTTAAAGACAAATAGAGAGTCTTGCTTTATTTATACATTGCCTATGATCAAAACCTATTTTTTCAGCAAAACTGATGTTTAAATCTAATGTTAAAAAAAATATTAATGTCAGTACTGAATGAAACCGTTTACTTGCTTACCTACACTGATCTTTTGTCGTTTCCAATCGAGGCCCATACCTAGGAAAGCCTCTTCGAATAAAATACAAAAAACTTTTCACATGCTGACTGACACTGCTTATTACTTAGTCAATGCTCAGAGAAAGTCTAAATTGAAAAAAGTGTAATGGAAATGTAGCAGAACACTCAGTGAGTCGCGAAAGCTACGGGTGAGCAGACGCCTACGAGCGGTTCGGGTCGCTACGAAATGCTACGCGCGTAGAACATCGCTAACTTCTACGAAACGCTCTATCTGAAAGTTTTAGTGTAATATAATCGTAGTTTTTGTAATAAGTTACAGAGTTGTTGTAATTTTTGTGTCCTAAAGTGTGTAATGTAATTAATTCAAGCATTAGGGTGAGTGTTGAACAGTGCATGCGGTAACCTACTTAGCTTCGTCAGAAAGTAAGGTGAGTTGAGTGATGGCAGATATACTGAAGCGTTAAGTCAAATACATTTCTTTTCGAGGACACAGTCGCGTTTCTGTGAAAAATGGCAGGAAGTTTTTTTCAAGTAAAAGTTGGGGAATGAGAATGCTTAGGTAGCTTTATTTGTTGGAAAGAATTTCCACAAAATGTACCCAATCTAATTGTGAAATTCAAAATGAAATTTGGACGGAATTTCATTGAATTGAATTATTAATGAAATGGAAAATTAAATTTTAGTTTTTTTTAAATTGCTATGTTATTACTGAACTATAATTTATTAACATTTTTAAAGTGCCCCTAAAAACATGAGCCCTTATAAGTAGTCGTGTCTCAATTTTGCTCACTATAAGGTGTGTGGCTGAACCATTTAAGACCAAAATGAATTTACAAGTTATTGTTATTACACTTTATATTTTTTTTTGATAATAATTGGTGCTTATTTACATTGGTGTCCTCGTATCAACATAACTATTTTACACTTTGAAAAGTTTCCTAAATTTTTTTGGGAATTTATTATTCTGCTTCCTGCTGCCAAGCTACTGTACTCAGGGACCTTTTGTCTATTAGTGGCGAACAATGTATCGATGAAATTGGAAAAAATTGATCCCTACTCATTTTCAGCTATAGTAATATGTAAGAGCCGCGTATTCAATATATACTTGTATATTAGATATAAATAGGAAAATTATTTATGTATGTAAGCAGTACCTACAACCATTTGTTTCCACGGATCGCTGTTTGGTGTGAGCACATGAACTGATCGATCAGCGGGACCATTACGTATCTTTGAATCGGTTGCCGTCTATGGTTGCTATTCACCAAAAACAGATAAAAAATTAACTTCCAAACTAACCTTCAATGGATATTGAACTATTCACGAATTGTGACGTCATTTCAAGTGCGAACGTATCCTTAGATAAGCAGAATTTTATATATATTAGTATATGTATGTTTTTGAGGATAGGCACTCGGTTGGCAACTGATTTTACGATACAGAATCAGGGGGTTCCTCAGCGTCAACTATTGTTCTATGTTAGGAATACGAGGGGTATGTCTACTAATGTTTGCTTCTTGATAGGATACCATCTTTTTACCTTTTCTAAGGATAAAGAGTAAAACAGTTAACATTATAATCATTGCGGTATAGAAACGTGGAAAAGTAAATCTGGACGCGAGGAGCTCTGGACCGGGATCTGGGGGTACGGCAGTGCCCCCGCCAAGTCGAGCTAAAAAGCGGCACGGCGGTACCATCCTTTTCTCGAAGCAGTTCAGGCCATTTTAGACCCCCCTATAACTTCGTTGTAGATAAAACTAGAAGCCTGATTTTTCAGTAACCAAGCAGACGTTGTATAGACGTGGTATATTTCAAATTTCATTTAATTTGAACCAGTAGTTTGAGAATTATAATTAGTCAAAGTTTCTCAATTTTGTCACTCACTCACTGACTGACTGACTGACCAATCATCAAAACTCTAAGGCACTTATAGCAGACATAGAAGCCTCAAATTTGGAATACAATTAGTGTTTGGTGTATAAATCAAGGAAAAACTAAAATATTTTGCAATTTCGGTCCAGTGCTCTAGATACACCAACTGCATAAATTACTTGGTAATCCTAAATAAATATATAGGATTACAAAGTTACAATCTCAGTTTTAAGTAGAAGGTACTGGAAAGGAAAAAAGTACGACTATCTACAAAAAGAAATGAGATGCCATCAAAAACAAAACTTGTAAAAAAAACCAAGTCTCGCAACTTAGTTCTTATAACGTAAAAAGTTGTGAGATCCATGTAAATCTAAGTCGGTTTATTTATTCAGTCCCTTCTTAAGGGACCTTGTGTTTTAAGTTATTACATAATTAGCTAACCTAACAACATCTTATAGTGACCATATCAATATTAAAAATGTTTTACGTTTTAAATAAATAGATTGACTTGGCAATCGCACTAAATAATCTGATTTTATGTAATATGTATTACTTGTGAGATACATTGTGTTTTCATGCGATGGCCAAGTCAATCTAATTATTTATATATATTGATATGGTCACTATAAGATGTTGTTAGGTTAGCTAATTATGTAATAACTTAAGACAGAAAGTCTCTTCAGTAGGGACTGAATAAATTAACCGACTTGAATTTACATGGATCTCACAACTTTTTACGGTAGATTGTTTTTGATTTACTTTTCTACTTTTCTATACCGCAATGACATAATGTTAATTTGTTGTCTCCTTGAAATGGATAAATCACAAAATGTTTTAAAAATATATAAATTTATTTCTATCATAGTAGAACAGTTCTCATACTTTTATCTATGTACCGTATAAATAGTATTTGATGCTTGAGAAAAGTAGCAAAGAGTTCGTTATATTCACTTTTCTAGTCAATGTCTGGATTTTAAATATCAGCCCTTTAGGAACCTTTACCTTTAGAAATATCATGTGGCCTACCTCCATGAACCTTTCATCATCTTTGACCTCACTTGTGAGCACGTTTGGTTCTAGTGTTGGTATAACCAGTTCAAAATTATAAATTACATTGTGTATGTACATTGTACATATTTTGTATTTCGTGTAAATTTCTTATGTATTGACAAACCTTTTATAACGGACATTGTTATATGGTGAATAAATATCTTATATCTTATATCTTATATCAAAGTTCATACCTCGGTAGTTTATTTCCAGAACTGCCTTCAGAAAATTTACAAGGTTACATAACGCCCTCGTGAGCGTTCAGTATGTGCATTACAAGCTAGTTAGATCAAATAGTTACAAAAATATTCGGTGGACAAGTATGGTGGAAAAATTCAACGGTCTAGGTAAGTACCTCGGTGGCGCAGTCGGTTAGCGCGCTTGTCTTGATAATAAGAGGTCGCAGGTTCGAATCCTGGCCCGAGGAATTTTTTCAAATTCTTGTCTTTACATTTGTTTCTAATTTATCTTTTCTAGTTTGTAATGCACTCTAATAATATTTAGAGTATTCCAAAGCGATGGATTTCGCAATAAAAACATAATCTTAGTCACAATACTTATTATTTGCTATAAATTATCGCTTCATAATATTTGCTTGTCAAAAAAACCTGTGACCAAAAGCGAAAAATATGCCCACATATTGTCCTCATTTGGGGACAGACTGATGCAAGGGCAGCGGTGAAAGGGTTACTGGTGAAATGGTTTCGGTACTCACTAATCCAACTGCCCAGCGTGTGTGAGCATGGGCATTTCTTCCAGGAGTGGCGAAATCTTGGAAAGGCCCATGTCCGGCAGTGGACGAAATAGGCCGGCGGCATTCATTTTTTCAAATCAAATACGATGTAACAGTAATGAGCCATAGATGTTGCGTCTTAGGGACACAAATTTGTTGCGAGAAAATATAAATAACAAGAAACCGATTTGTATTTTCTAAATTAAGTATTATTTTATCTAAAAAAATATTCTATTGGGTGGGATGGGGTTAGTGCTAGAATATTTTTATTAAAACGCATTTATATAAGGAAAGAAAATATCTGCAAAAGGACCAACAGTGAAAACAGCATTAAATAAAAAATACATATATTCTTTATAAGACTACTTTTACCCGCGGCTTCGCTTGCGTGAAGTGCCTTTCTGACAATGTATTTTATTTGCGCGTAAGATAAATGTGGGTCAAATGTGGTATCGGGAGTTTTTGGATTGCCGGTTATTTTATTAACACCTCTAACAGCCTGTACATATTGACCAGGTTCACTACGATGATAATAAAGAAAACTGCATCCAAATGCGTTAAGTGGTTCTCGAGTTGTAACGGGACATACAGACAGACATAATGAAAATTGGAAAAATTGTATTCGGCCTCTGTACTATACTAAAAACCCATTTCATTTTATATTTCGCAAAGATACTCAATTTACAGACAACTATTTCTAATTTATTATTGGTATATTTTTATTTCATTTAATTTTATTAATTTTATTAGTTTCACAGCACATATACATATATAGATAGATGAAGATACAGAAGACATAGGTATTTATGTATTATACCTGTTTATATTTATACACTATCCTTTGCCCGCGGCTCCGCCCGCGTTTATTCAAGCTTTGCCCCGTTTTCGGCTTGGGCGTTATTATTTACCAAGTCTCTGCTTAATGGGAGGTCGCTCAAGACGTTACCTCATTGGATAGCTAGGTTTATGCGTTCATTAAAGTTATACATCAAATGTCTCAAAGATTCTTCATATTATTTATCAAGCGTTCTGCATCTTGATCTCTCACATGTACGAACTTGTCTCTTCACAATATACTTGCGCACTTTGCGTGCAAACTCTACATTTCTCAAATCCAATTCAAGCCGCCGTTGTCTGCACAACTCAACCTGCGAGGTAACTAACAAGGTATTTCACCGTCTCTACTGACTACCGTCTTCTCTTGTCAGTATTACAATAGAGACTTGTTGAAAGCATTGTTGTCTCTACTAACATCCACTACTACTTATTTAAATTAACGTTTATGTATACCCGTTTTAAGAAAATTGTCATTGTTAAATTGCTTCAGCTTTATTTGAAGGACACCAACATTTTATTTAAGTAATAGCCTGTTGTTACCTTTGTTCTTTGTTAAGAGTTCACTTTACAAATTGCAAGAATTAAATTAATTTCGCCCTTTATCTTGGGTTTTGTTCAACTGTACATCTTTTTAGAGTGCCATCCAGAAACAAAACCCTTGTAGTTTCGTTTTGGCTTTTTTCGTTTGTTCATTTACCTGCCTACATACAGTAAGGAAAAAAATGTGCTTTAAAAATGAATATTTTTTTTCGTTGTTAGAACCTAATTTTACATCTACCGTCTCTGTTGTCTAGTGATATAGTAATCCAGTGGTCAAGGCTTCAAATCGCTTAGGCGTCTTATTGCCATTGCTTGCGGGATGATGCGTGCGTCCGAGGAAAATGATAGTGTGACCGTACGATCAAACATGCTGATATCTACTAATACCCTAATGTCCTATTGAAATATTGCTCGGCAGCAGAAACTGTGCAACTCTGTTAAGAGCTATTCCGAGATCAATCGCATCGCTCCAAAATAGGACACACGATTTCTTATAGCATCGCATCATGTCGCGAGCGTTGGCAATAGGACAGCGACATAGAGGCCCTTTTTATTTAGTCATGCTCGGTAAGCTATGGGCTCATGTTTGAGCCCGAATCACTGCGATATGGCTCAACACATTTATCTTAAACATATCTTAACTTTATATTTGTAAATCTTGTGAATACTTAATTGTACAGTGCGCTGGGACCTGTCTCCAATGCTGTGTACATAAATAATATAAAATATCTACCATGCTGTGAGGTAATAAACGTCAGAGAAACGTACGAGTGTGGACTATCACTTGCTCTCCACAGTGCATTTGTAAACACCTCTGACACCCGCTTAGGGATGTTTATTGTGACTGTGTATTTTTGTCTCAAATCAAATCAAATGATTCATTTTGTAAATAGATACATAAAGTATACTTTCTACAAGTCAAAGTTAATCTTTACAATATATATCTTTATAATATAAAAAAATATATGTACTAATGAGGGAAATACATACAAAGAATATTTAGGTTGGGCTACTAAAATGTAATGTATTTGTCAACTATCTTTAACATTTTCTGGTTTTCGCCGGCACCCTATACGACTAGCAAGATATTTTAGAAGCGGAAATGAAACTAATTTATTGAAGTCATATGAAAAGGGCTATGTTATAAAGGTTCCAAGCAAGATTTTCTTAACTTTTCCTTTCCAGTTCTCTTCAGCATAACTGATAAAGAAAAATCCTGATTTAATTGAAAAGCATAGAATTTAGTATAGAAGAAACGCACAAGGATCCCATCTCATTAAAAATGCATACAGTTGACAAAACGTTGGTACTTTACTTCACATGGAGGTAGTAAAATGATATTGAGATAATGATGGCATGGTACGATATGATTCCTTGGATATTAACATATATTTAATCCTACAACAAACATCAAATACACTAAGTTTTTTCATGACCCTTACTAATGAGATATTTCAGCGTCTACAAATGAATGAGCCTTTTCCCTTCCAAGCTATTACTAAGAGAGGTTCATAAGTTCACTAAATAGGGTACAGGGAGTTGATGAATATTACAAAAATATTTTGTATTTTGAATACCCTGTAGTTTTGATTTCTTCTGAGGAATTGCGATTTTTATAAGTAATTCGAAGTAAATGTGACATTTTAATGTGTAATAGGCGCAGAAACCTGAGTAAACATAGAGTTTTCTTATGTTTACATGAATTTTCTTCGAGGATCACTTTTGTATAAAAATTTAGTTTAGTGCTGATCGATCAAATAGATTCCTACTAGAAAACTAACGTTTTTTTGGACTATATTGGAGAAAAGCAAAATGAAAAGCAGTTTGAATAGAAGAATTTTTATGACTCGGTGACGGAACAAGGTGGAACTGAAAAATCCATAGTCTTTGGCTATCCCTTTGAGCAACAAGTGTTATCGTCGTGTATTTAAATGGAAAGTTCATCATTGTTGTGACTTTAAAACATCGCCAATCCATCACACTTCGCGAATATACCTACTTCCCATCGCACAATATAGTGACTTGTAGAGAGCATTGTCTACTTCCATTCACTGCAACCGTGCCGCCGAGACTTAATATAATGAATCTAGTAAATTACCTAGAAGTACCACACATAGAGTGTATATACCGTTATCTACAGGATGAAAAACATGCAGTTATCGTGTCGAGAGTTTTAGTAACGTGAAACCTTTTCTGATCAACAATTACAAACGAAATTTAGTTGAAGGGTCGAGTAACCTCTATTCTTTATCTCAAAATATTGACCACCAGTTACGATTCGTTTAAAATTGAGCACTAATAATCACTAAATTCTTATAGTCAAATAATGTGTGCCACTAACTTATCTATTCAGGTGCCGAATATATATAATAAAGCTGAAAATCTGTTATACAACACCGAGAAGCACCTAGCGACGCTCATTTCACAGAAAGTGTAAAACAATATCCTAGTCATGTTCGTGATTTGATATGCACACTTTACTTCCATTTTGTAGAGTTTCGTACCCAAGGGCAAAACAGAGCCCAATTAATTAATTTCAATTAATGTCACTAGGTCTTGTCCGTCCTTCCTTAGGTACATTATCTAACTCGTAGATGAAATGAGTTACAGACCTGAACTAATATTTTGTGAAGAATGTTGACCCAAAACCGAATATTGATTTAGAAAATGAATTAAGTTATTTTTCAATTATTTTACATGAAAAATAATAATTATATGTCTGTGGAAATACGCTGAAACATGCTTTTTTTAGCTTGTACCTGAGCAATTTGTGTAAATAGATAGAATCGACAGATCCTTTTTTGATGTCTATTATTGTATATGAAAGTTTATAAACTTTTTTGTAATTTTATAATATTTTTAATAGGTAAATTCATCCATCGTCATTTATAAAAGATTGATGATTTTCTACATAAATAATGTTATCTGCACTTATATCGTTTAATACGTAAAATATAAATTAAAAGCCAATATCTGCTTTGAAAAAATATATTTATTGACTTATTGAAAAAATATAAAATTATAGTAATAGTTTCCTAAATAAAATTTTACTATATAATATTTTAAATCCCTGAAGCGTTGCCGGTTTTATATTATTTTAATGGAGAGAGATAAGAAAGGCTAAATCTGGTTTTGAATTCCATATCCATCCATTCGCGTCCGCTTTTCGCTACGGCGTAGTTTGAGCTACGAACCCGTAGTTTTGCCGCTTTGGAGACCAGCTACGACGTAGTCTACACGAACTTATGCGTCAGGGGACACGTAATATGCCTCGAGTCAGGTAGAAAGGCCAGAGTCGCGGGAGATGTGTTTACGCATGGGTAACAGGCGCGGGGGAAAGAGACAGCCTGAGCCTCGCCTGACACGTGAACGTGTAATTATACTAGTAAGGCTTTCCACTCTAGAGTGACGCGCAGATATAGTTTTCAGGATGGAAAAAAGTAAGCAAGAGTGGAGAGTCTTACTTAGAACCGGCAAAGTAGAATTCCTAGCTAAGATTATTTTTATTTATATTACAGACTCTGTCATTTAGGGCCTATCCGCACTGTGAATTTTCTCCGCGCGATATTTATTCTCGCGAATTAATTCCGTCTATTATTATATTATTTTTTTGCCAGAGCTGATACTCGTATAAGATTCAATGTGTTACAGAATTCCGAGAAAAAAACCGTGAGGTGAAAATTCGCAGTGCGGACTGGCCCTTAAACTTACGCGTGTAGCTCTGTATAGCGATATCGAAACACTATAATAATTTGCAGGTACGTTTATTACAATCTAAAATATACATTTTCTCTGACAAGCTTGTGAAAGCTTTAGATAACGTTTTAAAAATGCTTCCGACCTTATAGTGGAGGTTATTTTTCTCCCCGTTATATTATATTGTAGTAAGGGTTAAATTTAGTTACGGAACGTTCAACTGGCTTAGCATAAATAAGTTTATACTACCTAACCCGACCGTGCTGTTTTCTGGATTAATTGAGGCGTTTTCCGGGAAAAGTACGACTACTACCCGACGGTTATTTTCGGTAAAAACATTTGAAGCTCATGTTTATGAAAGCGGTTGAGCATATTGAGAGCATAAAGCGTACGACAAAACTAAAGTGAATATAATTAGAGTTCGTAGTATTTAATATGTATAGTAAATGTGAATAGCAAAACAATAATTTACGGTCTGGTTATAAAATAGATAAATAAAAAAATCAGTCAACTGCGAGTCGGACTCGCGCACGAAGGGTTCCGTACCATTATCTATAAAAACGGCAAAAAAATCATGGCTGTTGTATGGGAGCAACTTTTAATATTTATTTTATTCAATTATTAGTATTTGTTGTTATAGCGGCAACAGAAATACATTATCTGTGAAAATTTCAACTTTCACTATCACGGTTCATGAGATACAGCCTGGTGACAGACGGACAGACAGACGGACAGCGGAGTCTTAGTAATAGGGTCCCGTTGGTCACCTTTTGGGTACGGAACCCTAAAAACTGGCCAAGTGCGAGTAGTATTCGTGCCCTGGAGGTTCCCTTATATACCGTTTAAAAAAGAAACTTATTCCACAATCACCAACTTAACTTGGCACTCGCGATGTTTTAAACTATTTGTATCCAAAGAGTCTAACTAAGTAAGTCTATTATTTCATCTTGAATAACTATACACATATTATTTTAAAATGTTGTCCTAGACGTGTGCGATAAGACCTAATTGAGAACGGAATTACAAGTTTTAAGTCAACTGGAAGCATCCTAGTTTTCATAGTGAGCCAATTTGTATGAAATTTATTATGTAGAAAGCAACCAATTTTTTATATACTTGGTTATTAATTTTTTTTTTCAACATATCCCATACAATATCCATGACTTGAATCTAAATCATTTATCAAAATCAAATACATACAAAAGTTACGATACAAGCGTATGAAAGTCCTGGATTTTACACATATTTTAAGTGATGTTTATGTACCGCAATGTCCTAGAAGCGATACAACAAATCAAATAATTTTAGATTCACAGCATAGTACATTTTATACCATTCAAAGATATTTGTTTCATTTCGATTTTTGGGATATTTTTCTTGAAGTCATAGGAAGAACCTAAACCTATCTAGAGTTCTTGTTAACATCTTGTTAAATAAGACACTTGTACTTGTCCACAGGATTATATTTTCACTTAATACGCCCGACCGGTTTCGCTTATAAGCATTGTCTAGGGCTTTATTACATAAAAAATAACTTAAATAATATTTACATGTTTAATACGTGCGATAAATGTCAAATAATTTCCGGGGGTAATTTAATAATAAATAAAATGACAGATAGCAAGTGAAGATGGATTTATATGCAACGTTGTTTGATATTAGTAAGGAAAGCTACATTATTACTTCAACAATCAAATCTGAGTTTGATAATGGAGTTGGTGAAAAAAGTGATGTCACATTGCAAATTTACCCCAGATTGTGGTAATTTATTTATATATTTACAAGTAAGAGGTATGTAATAAAATAAAATAAATGAAGTCAAGCAAAATATCAATTAAATGTCAGTTATGAAAGGAAGTATTGTGTTAGTGTGTTATGAAATGAATGTCATAAGGTTGTTATAAAATTAATTGTCAAAATGTTTTTAAAGTTATCTTAATTACAGATTGGTAAAGATAATTAAAATAAAAAGAAAGTCAAAACTGTTATTCAAAAAATATCTGTGTTATAAAATGGGTGTCAAAAAGTTGTGTTAAAACTCTATCTAGAGTTTTTTCAAAACATGAATGTTGTCTTTTTTTTTCACACCGTGTTCGGTTAGCTCCGTACGAGATCGGGAAATGAACATTCGGGCCAATCAATAACAGTCAATATAGTCTCTATAATCCGAAGTTGAATGTAGAATGAAATAGCAAGCATAGCGACCCCGTGCGTGCGCGACTGACTTCAAGCCACTGACTGCAGACCTCTTAAGTTAGGACCCTGATTTTTTGACAGCACTTTGGAGCAGATTTTTATATGAGTTATTAGTTTCAACTGGATATCTCCAATCGGGTCCCAGAAAAAGGGCCTTGGCAGACGGAAAGAAAGACAGACGGACAACAAAATGATCCTATAAGGGTTCCGTGTTCATATGTGTCACATAACATAACACATACAAAATTCCTATTTTAATTTATGTTCTGTATAGCACTTATGAGTGGGTGCTGAAACTGGCAGTTGAGGGACAATTGGATATTTGAGATAATTCAAAAAAGATCGTTAGAAGAGCTTTACAGTAGTTTTATATATGCAGTATACTTATTTTCACCTACAACTAAAATGCGCCTTATATTCCACAGAAGACAAAAAGATACAGACCTACAAAACGATCTGCATTTAAAACGAGTTGATTAATCGTTATTTCACTGTCATAAAGGCTACTTTTTAATAGCCTGATGGATCATACAAACTTGTGAAGTTCGTGAAAACCTGCCACGATGAGACTACGAAGCCAAACTATTATTGTACTGTATATCAAACTGTATACCAATTCAATAAGAGTTGTAACAGTTTTCAACATTTCAGAGTAAATCTACGCTCGGCGCAAACTGCAGATTGTTCACAACTTTTGTAAAACTCCACTCTGATAACTTGGCACAGTTACGTGGCAAAAACTTGTATAGAAATATTGCAAAAAAAGAAAAATAATTTCTAGCGAGGTACTGAACTGGAGCTTGTTTAATAAACTGTCCGATTTATAACTCAGAAACTAAAGATTAGGACTAGTTTTACCAGCATTGGAAATGCGCTATGCAGGGGATATGTTTGAAAAAGAACACAATAAGTGTTTGAAAGGATAAATAAAATCTAACAAAATTAAACCAACAAATTATTAAGAAATCTACTACAGTACTCCCAAACTTATAACGCGCATACGAATCTTCGCCACTGCTCACAAAGTTCGTATTTCCCTACACTTTCTATACAAGCAGTAAGGTCACGTGGCACGTCCGGTCGCTCGGCTATGGATTTCATTCACATTGGATTCTCTTTTCCAACCAAGCAAGGAGGCACAGGTCGAGCTTTCAATGAGATTGTAACTCATCAAGGACTCTTCAGGAGTACAGGCGCACATGGTGGTCAGTAGTGTACTAGCTTCTCTCCTTTCTCTCGTCACCACTCGGCTTTCCGCTCTCCGGCTGCGTTCGGAGGTTTCCGGTACCATCGAAAGCAGACTCAACCGGACGTTTGACGAATTTTCGCTACTACTTCCAGGTCACATGTGTCACCTAGGTCCAGTTACACAGACGGCACTGATAATGTCTTTTATCAATGTTGGCTCTTTGGTCGTAGAAAGCGTAAAGGACAGGTTGCCAATTCTCTGTTAGAATACTTTTTATGTCCATACACAATGAGCATACGCTCTACCACTACCGTGCCTGATGGAAAGTTTCGATGGTACCTAAGATGAAGTGCGCTCGCCCAGAAAACACTTAAAAGGTAAAGTAACCGCCCTGCCGGTACGGTTTCTCATATGGGTCATGCCCGTATTGAGGGCTTACCTTTGGTCTTTCAACGGTTTGTGTTTTAATATGCTGAGTCAACTACGTATCTTATCAATGTAAAACTTAGACACGTGTTTTTTCAGAACTTTGTCTTTCCACTGTCAGGTCCGTTACCTAACTGGACACATTTCGCTCTGAGATTTCCCACGATAGATTTTATTTTTGACAATGATGCCATTTTAAGTTATTAATTCGTTTTATTTCTAAATGGCTTGAGTTTTATATCTGAAATTCATGCTATAACAAGAAAACATGGTTAATTTTCCGATATCAGGTGAAAAAACTCCTACATTAAATAGTTTTTCGTAAAATCCAGAAAAACCTCGAAAATTCACTGATTTTGCGTGCCGGTAGCGCGCGAAGCGAGCGTTCTAATGTAGTCTTTCTGACAACATACTGAAGTTCAAAATCGCTCAGTGATATTATCGTGCACCAGGGGTAAGATCTAAGACATGTGCACACCCTACTGAATAAGTTTTTGTTCCTTTTTGTCCCCTATAGCTGCAGCGTAACTTGATTGATAACAGCCGAATTCATATCGGAGACTTTGAAAGTGATCTACAATGTTCGATTCAGTGTCACCAGTACTAATAAGTTATTCGGAACAGTGGCTCTTCTGAAAATGAGAAATCACAATTATTACAAAGCTTTTAAGTTTTGAATTAATACTACACAGTGTACAAAATTATTACTCCATCTTCTACTTTAGTTGGATACTAGTAGCAAAGCGATACAATCATCATAGATTTCAACGCGACTTGTTGTCAAATATTTATCAAATGTAAATCATTGTTCTAGGCCCTAGAATCTGGGGCATGCTTCGCATTGCATCACAATGGTTTGCACAGCCCATATTATTCAAGGAGCAATTCGGTACATATTTATCTTCTCAAGGCCGAGCTAGTGACGTGAATATACCAGTGGTACCATGTAGTTTTATGATTTTCATGGTGACACTTTCGTTAGTGTAGCGTATGGCTCTAATGACGTCATCATTTTTTGTAGGCACATTAACTGCTGTGGTGTCAAACGGAAGGGCTTCATGAGCCGATTAAAAAAATATAGTACTTAATTATATTTTAGCCACTGGTTTTCTAAAAACCATTTTATTATATGTAATAAATTTTTCAAAAATTTATAGACGTGGTTTTAGTTTTCATCAAAATCGGCCCCGAGACTCCTTTGAGCATTGCTCGCTATCCCTATGGTTTCGGATTCGGCCATGCATGCGCACTTGGAAAGCTAACCTTGTATTGTTAGTGTCTATACAAAATCACTGATTTTATTTGTGAAAAAGGACGGACCGATATTTCCTCTCTCTGGGCATGAACAACTTTATTTTTATTTTACAGTAAGGCATAATAAGGCAATCAATTATGTCTGGAAATGTTAGGCGTTTCTTGCTCCCAATGCTTCAATTGGACCTTTGTTCAATTACTTACCGAGTCTCTACTATGAATTTGGTTTTATTTTTTAAATAAACTAAAAATACCACATTTATAAATGCGATTTCCAATCTTCTTTATATTAGAATATAATTTTAACTGAGGTTTGTTTCTCAAAGGGAGAACGGGGCAGCCACAATTAATTTTCCATTTTGTCTTTGTACAACGCGAGCATTTTGAAAATATACAAAAGTTTAGATGACACGCTCGAAACCAACGTTTTCAAGTAAGTAAAAATTCAACGCTAAAGTCGCGACGCACCCGGTCGTAGCTGTATACGTGTACCTACCCAGCACTTAAGATGACGTAGGTAGTAAAAACGGAGTTTTTGAACAAGTGGTACTCCCAAACTACAACAGATATGGTTCTGAAATAAATACACGTTATAAACTTAGCCTTTTCCAAGGCGATGTAACAGCCTAAAACGTGATGGAGAAAAATTGTCTCGATCGAAAAAAATGGCTATGTGAAGGCTATTTTTTCATTTCAAACAAGCAGTCTGTTGAAAGTAATAAAGTAAAAATAACAATTATTACTGTTCAAAACGTATAATTCCCATAATCTAAACGATTTTTTAAAAACGCCGTTGTGTAAATTTATACAAAATTTTATTCATTGAAAAACAGCATTATCCACTCTCTTCTTAATTAACCGCACTGCTCAGACGCGGGTTTTTTCAGATATGCTTATCACTTTCGTTGTGCCATCGACCTACTACGCCTTAAGGTGAAGGGAACGTTAGGAAATCCTACCTAAGACAATTTTTTGAGGAAAACAGACCGAAATAAAAAAAACACATACATTGTTTTTGAGGACATGAGAAATCTTTTGACCATATTAAAAACATGATTTGAAATTTTCACATAATGAAAAAATAAAAACTAAAGAGACCTCTAAAATTGTATGTACCTAATTAACAAGTTTTATGTCTGTTATGTGGAACGTATCATAAGAAAACTTGAACGAATGTTTTTTAGATAATTGTGCATCTTTTGGCAACAAGCTTTCTTAAAATATTAAATACGATTTGTTAAAGTTTCTGTCAGATTCTCGCTTACGCCGTTTTTACATTAAAAAGATTAAAAAAGATAAAGATAATTTTATTTCATTCAAATATGGTAGATACAGAGATATTATATTTAACAGTATCCAACATATTTCACCCTAAGAAGGCATGCAGATATTTACAAATTTCATGTTAAAATTGTAGAAGTTAAATTTAAATCTTTAAGACTCATACACTACATATTTCTATCTTGTTCACTCGCGTTCGACTCTAGATAAGTTCAAACCTACACTCTCACAGCACGTTTTCCCAATTCCCACCTTGGACTAAAATTGAAGCTCACTGAAAAATATACTCTTAATAAGATTTGAACAAACATCACCCTGAACAATCGACTCTGCATAGTTTTAAATTAAGTGAGTTAGCTTAAGGTGGTAACGGAGGATCTCGGTGCAAAATACACATCATAATATTGTTTTCCTTACTTCTGAATAAAAAGTATGCAATAAATGTGTTATATAGCAATTCGCGCAAACTGCTTATTAATAGTAAGGTGATAACATGAAAAAAAACAATTATTCGTTACATTTTAGCTGCATTACATTACAATGTAAACACGCTTTTAAGTTAATGTAATGCAAACAAAATGTAATACATTAAAGTACATATTTTTTGTGAAGATTTTATTATTAATAAACTATTTCCACAGGTTGCTTTAAAACACATTTACTGCATAATTTTTATTCAAAAGTAAGGAAAACAACATTATGATGTGCATTTTGTTTGTACCGAGGTAAAAAGTTACCCTCTTAAGAATGTTTATGAATAAAATAAATAAATAAATTTAATTTATTTCGGATAACAGTGATCCATATTTGTTTGTCACACAGGTACATGTTTGAAATCAAATAATTAATAACTAATATAATATAAAATCAAATTACAAAAATCAAAATAGAATACAATTAGAATTACAATATTAGAATAATACAATCAAAATAAAATATAAAATATCAATTTCAATACCTTCTCAGCGGCACTGCTAATGCGATATGTCTATCACAGCGGTGCCGGAGAAAAGGGCAGTCTAGTCTGTCTCCAATCATTTTCAGGACAACATTGGAATTGGCCAATGTAATGTTAATAATGTTTATGTAATTGTTTCTTTTTTATAATTTTTACAAGCTTTTCTCTATTTTATCGATGGGTCCTAAGATGAAGTTCGCTCACGATACGGACTTTCGCAAACTAGGTATACGTAAGTCGGTAAAGGACAAACGAATGATACTACGCAACTATTTGCTTTTCTTTTTTTTAGACCTTAATTTTGACTAATCGTTCTAAATTGGATTTAAAACACATTTTTCTTACTATCTATTAGAGAATGACATTGTAAGTGAATCACGAAGGGTAAAATTACTTATGACTCCCCTTAAGGCGCGGCGGCACACCCGGTGCCTGTCCGTTACACGGCACTTTAATTGGCAGGTAATTGACGATGCCCGTGCACTTTTACAAACTCCGGCGCCTTAATGGGTTCCAAGCATTTTAGGAGTTTTTACTTCAAGTAAATTGCACTTGGAATGCTGCTTTTCACACGTCTACCATCTTTGCGCAAGCTTTTTACTTTGACGGGAAAAATTTCGTGGAATTTCTTGAACTTTTTTGTGGAACGTTTGTCCGTTAAATTTTCGACAAAGTCTAATGATGATTATATGTTTAATACGCTTTAAGAGTTGAAAGAATGAAAGAAGAATGAGGAAAGAAGTGGAAAATAAAGCTTGACCTGACTGCCCGATATATGCCGACCAAGTTGACTATTTGATCATTGGAAGGGTCAAAACAAAAGCATCCGGCATACTAGAGCTTGTATTGGCCAGATTGATAGACGTGAAAGATTGTAGCAAATGGAAATCTGTATTCCCTGCGTATTCCTCTGGGAGATAGGTTTGTGTAAATACTATGTTTAGAATAAAGTAACATAGATGATGTCACTTAATGCAAAAAAATGGATTAAATCCTAATCTCTTCAAACAGATAACACACTTATGGAACCCGTACCAACTTTGTGTTCTATAAATTATATTCGTTTATATAAGTATAGTCATATAAATTCATTTTAATTCTCCTTAGAATAGTTCAGATGCTTTAAGGTTAGGTATTTAAAAGATATAAAAATCCCTTGCAAATATTCTTGGACATTAAACTAATTTGGCCAAGTGCGGGTCGCACTCGCGCACGAAGAGTTTCGTACCACCACACAATACGGGTACGGAACCCTAAAAACATTAAATAACAACATGCCAAAGCAACATCAAGGCTATAAAAAATAATCCACTGAACTGGTAGCGCCTCACAAAAATTTGGCATCGTCTGCGTACGGAACCCAAATTTTTATTATATTTTGTTTTACTCTAGTTAAATTGAAATTAATGATAGAGGCCATAGTAACACATATTCTGAGAAAATTTCAACTTTTTTCTATGACGAGTGAAGCTGTAGACCCCTGTGACAGACGGACAGCAGATGCTTAGTAATAGGGTCCCGTTTGGCACCCTTCAGGTACGGAACCCTATAGAATATGACTGGTACCTAAAAATGTTGATAAATGTTATTAAAGAATCGGACTATATGATTCTTTAATTATGTTAGCTTAGAAAAATGAAAAGCTTTTCGAATTTCAAACCAAAAGCCTCCCAAAGCATCAACTCTCAACTCACGCTTATAAGCACTTCAATGGCCTGAAAATTCGAAGCAAATAATGAGGCAGGCGTTCGTTTCGTGAAATACCATCCCAAAAAACTTTCGCGTCATAATTAATTGACTTTTTCATTTTATTAAGGACACATCGTTAAAATGAGGCAATGAAACGTGAACTCTATATAACGTGAAATCGTGTGAAACGCGATGTGTAAAATTTGGTATGTAGCGGTTAGTTCGGCCACAAAAATGTTAATAACAGGATTGATATATAAAGTTGTCTGATAAATTCAAAACTGTAGCGCTGTTTGAACGAAAAACAAACAAAATATCATATTTAGTATCTTGCGATTGTCGGCACTTGGTGAGACATCGTCAACATCTTAAAAATACACTTGTACTGTTTCACTTATATTCACTTTATTTGAACAACCGGTTTCGCCTAACGGCATCATCAGGATATAATGAATTAATAACTAATTACCTTATTTCGTTTAAATTTTAATCAAATGTAAAAAGAAATAACATAATTAATCAGTTTATTTAATTGGCCAAGTGCGAGTCGGACTCGCGCACAGCGTTTAGCTACCTTCAGGTACGGAGTCCCTAGACATTATGGTAAATATTAAAATATAATAATATTAATAATCTATAGTTCATAGAAACATCAAGGCGACAACAAACAAGGAGCCTAATGGTAGCACCTGACAAACAATTCTGCATCATCTGAGTATGGAACCCTAATTTTCATAATTTATTTACTACAATCTAACTTAATTTGAAAACTGTATGCATTACCTTTCTTAAAAGTGTATAATACCTCACTTTGCTTCGCATGATCCTGCTTTATACCAACAAATACTGCAACAATCACTCTGAAATTAATATATCGTAAAGTTGAGGACTAATGCTATGTCAACGCTATGGTGAAAACTTGACTCAATTAAATTTTTTCAATAGAAAAAAATAACAAAGTTACCTCCAAACCGTACAATAAACCGATAGCATTCAATTAATACTTGAAATTAGATCTGAAACTTTGCATAATATAACTGATATTATTATGAAGCAGATGCAGACAATTACATAAAAATGAAAAAACCATCAGTGTAGCCGTGATTTCAAAATAACTGATGTTTTGCGTGCGCGGCATTGGATAGACAGTTAAAAAGCAGAAGTGTTAGAGCAGGACTGCGAATTGAGCTATTATGGGCCCTTAAGGTAAAACTGGAAGAAAAAATGCAACCTTTTCGAGGTTTTTTGTATGGGACTCACCTTGGTTTTCAATTTTTAGATTTTTATTAGGTAGGTACTTGGCGTGATGGGGCTATATACAGGGTGTAAATAGAGTGTGACCATTACATTAAACCAGATACTCTACCGATCATACTGAACAACTATTCGAAAAAAACCCACGCAAATCTTCTGAGAAAAATATATTCAACTGTAACTCAAAGACTTTATCTCGTAGAAGGAAGGTCTATTTTAGAACGGTGCACCGGAACAGCTGTTTCACGGACGACGCTCTCTCGATACTCGCCCGTATGTCGTTGCATTAGGGTTCACGCATTTTTGTTTGGAATTCAATTATTTCCCAAACTAAGGGTGGGCGCGGGTATGATTCTTGGGAAAAGTGGTTCAGTAGGGTCGGTAGGATATGTGGTTTCATTTAATGGTAGCAGTCTATTTACACATATACTGTGAAAATTTGAACCAGCCACATATTACGGCTGAAGCTGTAGACCCTTGTGACAGACAGACGGTGTGGCTTAGTAATATAGGCACTGTTTGGTACCCTTTGGGTACGGAACCGTAAAAACTAAGTTCTCTTTTAAATGCAAAACTGTAGCGCAAATTTAAATGAAAAGCAACTTCATCATAACCCACATTTGGTTAAAATTTAAGTAAGATTATGTTTTGATTGCGAAATCCATCGCTTTGAAATACTCTATATATTATTATTAGAGTGCATTGCAAACCAGAAAAGGTAAATAAGAAATAAATGTAAAGACCAGAATTTGAAAAAAAATCTCGGTTCAGGATTCGAACCTGCGACCTCTTGTTATCAACACAAGTGCGCTACCCATTGCGTCACCAAGGTACTTAGATAAATCGTTGAATTTTTCCACCATACTTGTCCACCAAATAGAACGGCTTGCTCTTAAGGCGGGCTTATCCGTAAAAGGCGCGCGAAGCTGTCATTTCAAAGTCAAATAAATGCTCAGAATATAATTTATAAATTACCAAAAAAATACAAAACATAGTTTGAACCTTTTTCTAGGTCTTGCACGCACGTGTGACATGACAGCATAAACTTTGCTCGATATAAATAAATCACGAATGCAGCATGTAAATGATATCTTCCAAAGCATGGCATTTCCATAATTCCACTCTTTTATTAACAAAACGTATCTGGTAACATTCCTCTTTAAATTATCTAGGTCTTGCAGGCAGCTGGGCTTTAATAAAGTTATCACTTATTTTTTAAACAATTAAAAACCGATGAAATTAATGTTCCACCGCGGGTCCGCTGCTTATTCCACGCCGCCCGCTCCTCGCCAGTCGCAATCTGGCACTTGCCAACGTTGGACCTGTGACAATTTTTCCTGTGCACGTCTTTGTACGCAAAATATCGATAGTGGTATAAACTGCGGATAAAATTTAATGGTTTTGAACCTAACTGATTGTTAGTAATGGGTAACGATAAAAACAGAAAATATAAAAACTTTAACCACACTTCTAAACTGATCTCTATGTCATACATCACAGAGGCCAGTGGGCATCGTTTTGCAACGTTTCTATGTAGATATATTTTAGTGCGCTGAAAGCCATGTACTTAGTGATTTTAATTTATACATCAAAGCTCATTCATAGTACAGTCCGTTTCAGAAAATAGGTAATATGCCGTAATGTTATAGTGTGGTGATGGATTGGATGATATTATGAATGCTACCAACATAACGTCTTATTACCTATTTTCTGAAACGCACTCTAGTGACTAAGTAAGTGATCAGTATCAAAGGTCAATGACACTTTTCGTGAACTTCAAAAAATTCATTCTGATATCCAGAACTGACTGACTGCGCTTGGTAATTAAAGAGACAAGAAATAGAGAGTCAAGTGCGAGTCAGACTCGCGTACAGGGTTCCGTAATTCGACAGTTCGCGCCTAGTCATGAGTATTATCTACGTAAAGATTTTGTAGAAAGGATAACTGTATTGAATATAGACTTGTTTGTAAGTTTATAAATGGAATTGTGAAAATATAGAAATGAAATGAATACTTTATTTCTGCAAGATAGGTACATAAATACACTTTTCGCACGTTAGGATTTATTAAATAATAAAAAAAAAGTTAAAAGAGGAAATACAATATATTAAAATAGGTGTTGGGTTTGCTTATATTTAATAAGTAAATACACGTACATGAACTAAAATAAAGGTATATTTAATGTATACAATTATGTCTATACGATCTGATAATAATAATATCTACCCATATACTAAATACTAATACGTTACATATATAAATACATGCCTAACTCCGCCCATTCGATTGACTTTATTGACATGGCACGTTCTTTCCGCGTACCCTTTAACAGAATACAGAATACAGAACTTTATTCATAACGGTCAGTTACATGTCATATTGTTATTAAATACAAAAAAATGTAATAAAACAATAATTATCAAATTAAAATTGAATTAAGTTAAATAACTAGTCACACAGTAATTTATCTAAGCAAATTTGTCATACACAGTGTATGAAATGTAAAATCATAATGTCATATAATAAGACAAAAACAAAAAAAAAACGTTCAATTCGTCAATTGGTGTAGAATCCTCAGGTTTTACTTCAATATTGTGTACATGAGCTAATTGCCTAACCAGACTGCTTTTGTTCGAACCTTTACAAGCTATGGTCTTGGGAAATTTCAAACATTGCCCAGTAAAATATTTCCAAACTTTGGAACTCTTCATTTCAGTTTCGATCTCGAGTATATATTACGTTTTTGGTCTTACCTACTACAAAAAAACAGCAAGTAATCAGTATTCATCTCAAAACAGGATCGAAATGCAACAAATTTACTCTTTATAAGTTTTGTGGAAAACTTGAAAACAATCGGCTGAGCTAAAAAAGAATCCACTTAAAATCTTACCTTGTTTATAGTTTTTATTATATCTGTGCCCTTAACGCCAATTAAATAATTTAAAAAAATTTCCTCAGGTCATCTCGATTCTATGACTATGGTCTAAGAAGATTAGGTAAATAATGTCCTATTTCAGTCTGTGGTGATGATAGTAAAAAACGATCCTTGGCATTTAGCTGAGTAATAAAATCAAAACTATACGTTTATTGTACGAAACTTACCAGTCTACACTGCACTCAATCAATCGTAATATCTATCATCCGTTGCGTGCTATGTTCGGCTAGAGCGCGGCGTTGAAACGTAAATGACGCGATGGCGGGGTGCGGGCGCGGGCATTTGTCAGTAACAAAAGATATCGACAGCCACCCCCCATCCTGTCAAAGGATACCGCCGCCGCCGCCGCGCGACGAAAGACAAAGAGTTAAAGGGCAAAATAGGCGATATCTGGATACTTTCCATTGCTTTATTGTAAGATCATAATGTCTCGCTTTCTCGACTTTTCTCGAGCTGAATTTCTTGGGATCGAGAACAGCCAAATTCCCAGGAATAATCTCTTCGCTGTACTTCATTTTTTTTATTTATACACGGATAAAAAAAACTTGTTGTGACGGCTATAAATATTTGTAAATGATTATCGTTATTTAGTACGAAATTTAGTACAAAAATGTATAGTCATCACATCACATCTCATAATTTTTTTTGTGTCATTCATTTTGATCAGGCAAAATAAAAAGTATATAAATTGTTGAGTGAAGTTGTATGTAAAACTAATAATTATAATACTATACTACAAATATACTACTTATTTAATATAATATAAATATTTAATACTTACCACTTGCAGAACGGTGAAGGAAAACATCGTAAGGAAACCTGTATGCTCTAAAAAGCATGTATTTGTGCCAGAATCACGGCGATAAGGCTCACCACCCATCATTTCGGGACGTAATAAATAATCCGCGGTGTGCATTTCACAGTTCACACTCGGAACACCTTTGACACCCCTTCGGGGATTCATGTCGTGATGATATATTTATTACACACCAAATATTTTAATTTATTTTCCCTCACTTATCAATCTGACCCAATCTATTCATCCAAAGCACAGAATTACTCTTCACACTTTTGTATCTTAGCGGTGATCAGAGGTGCAATTGTGTAAGGCAATGGTATTCAAACTAATTGTCATATGGCTATTCGGCTAAGCAAATAAGCCCGTTTGACAATTGAAATCGTAAATTTTTGGCTGTCAAATGAATACAATTGTCTTATTCTGTTGTTGACGACCAAAATAGTACGATTTCAATTGTCAAACGGGCTTATTTGCTTTGCCAAATAGTCATATGACAATCGAATTTGAAAACGATTGGCTTACACAATTGCACCTCAGAATACGGACAAACGGTATACGCGCCAGAATACGGCCGCGCGCTGCTGTGAATGCACTAGGGCGTCCCGCTGAGGGGTAAAACTGCGTCCACCACTTCCCCTGCTTCACCACCTCAAAAACCTAAAGTGCAGCGTCTTACAGCGCCTTAAGAAACAGATGGATGAAACAGGTTTTTTTCAAATTCTTATCCTTATATTTGTTTCTAATTAATCTTGTTTAGTTTGTAATGCACTCTAATAATAAATATTTGATTAAGTAAATTATAATAAAAAGTTGTTGATAAAAGTTGTAAGCATCCTTATAACTTTCATGTTAAAATATAATCGGCTTAGTCAGTATTATGCGATGATATTAAGAGTGAAACCACGAACAGCAGAATTATACCAACATCTTCCGTAAAGGTACATGGAGAAGTAAGGACATCGTAAACATTTTGGTAATTTACGTGGCCCATAAAGTTTTCCTTAAAAACATGTAAATATTTTTTTATTAGGTTTATAAGTCTTACTTCTTATAAATATGTAGAACTTCGTTTTTAATCTAGATTATATTTCAATAATTCACATTTATCTGTGTATATTTGTTTTTTAACTTATAGTGAATGCCACTGAGGAGTGGTAAATTTATTAATAAGTTAATTAAATGAAATAGGCGTTACGTTGCGTAAGTCCATCACTAAGTTATGAATAATTTGCAATATTCCACTAAACAATTCTTGAATTCTTGAACAAGAATTGTTTAGCGGAATATTGCAAATTATATTCATATATCCATAACTTATTAATAAGTTCTAACAATAAGACGCAACAACATTATTAATGAATCTAAGAATAAATTGTTAACAATACCATGAAAATCTCGACTCCTCGAAAAAGAAATGATCCTTTATAAAAAGGAATAGATGCTAATATTGATTTGTTCAAGAGTCTCAATTCTGTGGAGTGCTCTATTGAAGTTGACAAACTTTTCCTTCCGAACTTGATGGCTTTGTTTCATCAGAAATTAATTTCTAAATTGAATTTAATCGAATTGGGCTCCACTTCTGATTTAAGGACACAGAACTTGTTTAAAAGTTTTTATTAGCTGTCACTCCAAAGTCCAATCTGAAACAAAATCGTGTTTATAATAAAACTAAATGGATAAATAGCGTTCGCCTGCTAATACAGGGGTCGTAGGCTTAATCTCCGCCGTGCAATATGTTGCTAACATCGAAACTCGAACTATATAGGTATATTTGCGCCTTTTAGAGTAGAAACTTTAGGGCCGTGGAGTCCAGCTGCGAAGATTATTTTCAAATAAATATGTTATTTATCTTATAACGTATTATTCTAGTCTAGCTATTCAACGGCGGAATGCTTCCAGCCTTTTGGGGACCCTGCCGATCGACGGCGGTGATCTAGGGAAAATATTGAATCCTTCTGGTACAGATACCAAGAGTGAACTGTAACTTGCATTTCATAATTCTGTATATACACAGTATTTAACAAAGTTTTTATGTATAACACTTTCACAATTAGTCTACATATTAAGAAAAATATCGACTTTTAGTTATTATGACGTTTTTCTACTTCTATGGACGAAATTCTAATTTGATATCCATATTATCGTTTCTCGTGAAATGGTCTAAGTGATGGTTAAAACCTCAGAGAAATACACTAAGAAATTACGAAGAAATTGGTTTAGAAGTTAGACAGAGACAGTCTCGGATTTGTAACACTAGTAGTGATTCACGATTAGAGAAATATTAATAAATCCTATTCAAATCGACAAAAAAGAACAAGGGCGCTTACATGACTTAAGCTGACTAAGCATTAAGAAGTGACATAGTATTAATCCTTATTTAATTTATGTAGATACAATAACCGTTCTTATAGAGCGAAAATTTTATTTTGACGGCGTGCGAAGCCAGTGCGCGAGTGATATAATATAAAATTAAAATAAAATATATGTAAAAAATAAACTCTTTATGTTTATTGTTATGTTAACTGTTTGAGTATTTTAAAAACAAGTAATCATATAAAAAATAACTCTAAAAATGGCGACTTAACATTAGTTTACATATTTTCCGAAATCTTTGTTTTGGACTAAAAAAAAATGTTAGTTGAATGACCACACTAGAGTTGAGCCAAACAGAAAGAGCAATTATAACAATATGTTTTAATTCTTATTCTTAACTTAATAGGAGATTTGGCTAATTTTTTTCATAGAAACTTGACTAAAAAAATATGCTTGGATACTCGGATTATGCTAAAACGTTCAAATTCTTGTTAATACACAATTTTGCTAGCTTTCAAATACTTTATGCATACCGTAAATAATAAATAACTTTTGCGGCTGATTCACACGCCAGAGTAAAGCGTGGGACATAAAAATATTACATTCTCAGTTGAAATGTGACACACAATTTACTTTTCTGGCAGTGAAATTGTAACTTGGAAAAATGTTACACTTATTTTTATTTGTAATCATCTCGTTGACTTTCAGAATGGTACCTCGATTACAATATGTTCTCGTTTGTAATTTCTCTATCGACGTATTTCAATTTTCGTATGATTTACGTCTGTAAATATTCAGCACATAAATATTTCTGAAAAAATAGCGAATTTAACTTACATTTACTCACGAAATAGGTACAAACTGTTGCATACCTGTATAAGCCATGAGTTTATATATACTGGTGGCGACAGGTCGACGTGGCAATTTTCTAGTGATGTGATATCACATACCAGGTAGTCGATATCGATAATTTTTTTACTGCAACAAAATGAGAGTTAACATATTATTACTTTTTTATTAAAAGTAACTACCTCCGTGGTCTAGTGGTAAGAGCCTTGGGCTCTCAATCCGGAGGTCGTGGGTTCAAATCCCGCGGGGAACACACGTAGTGAAAAGTCACTTTGTGAAATGTTCTCAGTTTGCTTAGGACATTGCAGGCTTGAATAATCTGACTGTCCGAAAATTAAGATGATTTCGTGCTTTGAAAGGCACGTTAAGCCGTTGGTCCCGGCCACTTTATGGTAGAGTGTTCGTTACGTAATCCACGTCAGAGGCCGTAAGGCGGTTTAAAAACTCTGACCCAGGGCTTGTCGGACCGATAGACCTTGCAGCCCACACGATAAGAAGAAGAAGATTAAAAGTAACATTTTATTCATCACAATCAAAATCAAATGAACTTATATAACATCACTACAATCACTTGAGGAATCTGTTCTGAAAAGGAATTGTTCTTCTGGCCTTACTGATTTTAGTGACACAGATCTTTTCGATATGCCGGTGTAAAACACAGCCCTCTCCAGGGTCTGATTGAAAAGATATTTATAAAAAATATTTTTCCGTTCAATGTCACTATTTTCCAAAACTTTTCTGCCTAGTTCTCGTGCGTGAGAATAAATTATTATTTTTTTATTTTAACATGTGATGAAGAGGCAACTGAAGTTATTTTTGATACAAAACTAAAAGCAATAACGTGAGGAGAGCAAGATATAAATCGATAAACGCGGTCGATGCCGACTCGTGCAGCACTACGACTAAGATGGCGCTGGTGCAGAGCGCGTGTGCGGGGCGTCACCCCCTCCACGACTCACCTCTGACACCATTGCCATGTGGACCTGTCGTCATTTTGGGATTCAACATTTTGCGAATTCAACATTTTAGGAATTCAACATTTTGGGCCTGAAGGGTGTTTTTAAACTTTTATTTATGTAGTACTATGTGAAAAATTAAGTACCGTTCAAGATGTTTATTAGGTCTAAGTAGGTATTTATGTACACATATCATATTATCCAAATTTCAAAGTTTATAAAATGGTTTTATTTTGTAGAAAAAAAAATCCTTTAACCCATTCACAGCCCCACCCACCGCTACCCATCCAGCTGACAGTCCAATCGTTGTTTACCTATATATGATTATGAGAGGACAATCGATTCCACATAATGTCAAAAGTCTTCGAATCATCAGCACTCCGTTACTTGGCAATTGATAAAAAAGTCTATGAAAATTTTAATTCAACATTTTGAGATTCAACATTTTGCGAATTCAACATTTTGGGATTCAACATTTTGCGAATTCGACATTTTAGGAATTCAACATTTTGGACCTGAAGGCTTTTATCCTAACTATTACAACAAAGGTACTTTATGCAATACATTTGTTTGTTTCACCTTGTTCCTGAAACCCTATTGATGCGGAGGAAAGGAAATCGAAGGGATCAAAACATTACATGTCACAATTAAAAATATTTATTTACATTCGAGTACCACGTATCTTTGTACCAATGTATCTTATTTTTAATTAACCCAGGGTCCCTCTATAGCTGGCATAGTTGACAAGAATAAATCAATTTTGTCTCTCGAGAAAACGTTTGACCAATGTACACGCAGGACGAGTCGTTTTATCGAGGCGATGGTCACGTGATAAAGCTTACCTGCGTTTCCATTGGTCAAACATTTCTTCGAGACACACAATTTATCTATTTGATCATCTATGCTAGCTATGCTGTAGTTATTATGTAAATCGATATATCGATAAAAATGAGAGCAAAACGACACTGAGAATATACGAAGCTTTCCAACAATCACACAACGCATTACGTTACGCTCGCAAAATTCCGTTACACGTTGTGTTATACATAACCCGGCGCACTTTCATCTTTAAACATAGGTAAGTAGATTAAACATAACCTTCTTACCATAATACTAATTTGTAAGAAAATTTCCTCAAACCAGATTACTTGGGATTCAGGCAGACATTAGTGAGATCACGTAACAATATAATAACATTACCTAGGCCAGAGACCCTCAACCTTTTTTGAAATGGGCCACCTTTTTATATACATGGTTATGAAATAATAATTTGATGGGGTTTACGAAGTAATAGGGGACTTAAGTATTTCAGGAGATAAGTGAAGCCCCAACTTGAGTAACGTAGAACTTCGTGCTGGGCAGCGATCAAGATATGATGATAATTGTATTTCATTTATTTATTTCAAATTAGAGTGAGTGTCCATCAAAACAAAATAATTATGACGGCAAAGACTCACTCTGACTTTTACAAAAAAATCTCGACGTTTCAAGAAGCAAGGGTTTTGCGTGCGCAGGAGCATCCCGTGAAGCCTGATGAAGGTCACTCTTAAGTTTGACCAATATGTCGAGTTTTCTAGTAAAAATCAAAGTGAGTCTTATTTGTAATATCTATTTCATTCTAATGATAAATCTTGACCACACACAAACAAAGAAATACTGGTAAGTGTTGTCAAACCCGAATTTGAAACAAAATCTTTAAAAACCCAAACACATAAATGACCTCACAACGAATAAATGTATGCATGATAAGAGAGTTTAAATACAAACATAAAAACAAGCAATTTAAATGTGCTGTTAGTTTAATATATTATGTATATTTTTTTAAATATTATATTCATACAGGGTGTAAATGCAAAGTCAAGAATCCCTTTAGGGTATGAAAGTATACAGGATTCTGATGTTATTTCGAGAAATATACCTTGAATTTTCACCAAAAATTCCATCATTTTTCTAAGCTATGGCAACACAGCTCACCGGCTTCCCCACACACCTAATTGCACCCCGCAACCCGCACCCCTCATTCGAGTGGCCAGCGACCAGTGAGGGTGTCCACGCGATTAGTGTATTTTGAGTAAAGAAAATCGACTTATTATGAGGTACTGGTACTTTATTTAGAGATCCCAGTATTTAAAATAATATCTTTACCGATCATACTAACACACCCTTGAAGGATTCTTGACTTTGCTTTTACACCCGGTATATATTATATTTACATAATATACATGTTATACGCATACAAATTGTCACGACAAGAATCCCCGAGAGGGTGTCAGAGGTACAGTCAAGTCACAATCGACATTCATACACCCACATTTGGCCGACTATTAGTACGTCCCAGGGTGATGGGTGGTTAGTCCTAGGCCCTATTGATGTACATACTTCAGGCACAAAATATGAATCCACAGTTTAATTTTTACAACTATTTGGCCTTGCAGTTTTGGCGATCTTTTTACAAATTTTTGCGGCCCAAGGTTTGAGATTCCCTGAACTAAGGCTCGTTACTTCCATATATTGTTTGTGTCCCTAATTGATGTAACGCGTGATGGATATAATAAACATCGTAACAAAAACGATGTATTAGCGACTCATCCCTAAAGCGTAATAAAAGGAAACATAATGTTTTGTTTTCTGGAGAAAACCGGTCTTGTTAGTTTCTTTTCTTAGCGTTCTATTCAACACTTTATTTTATTTTTATACAAATAAAAACACGTTTTATTAATAAAAAAATGTACTCTACATTAGATTATTCTCATTTTCAGGGTACAATTTAATTAAAATTCATTTGCGAACGTATTTTTTATTTAGAAAACGTATTGTTATGGCGTAGTATACGAAAAATACCCCAGAGAGGGTGTCAGAGCCGTTTTCAAGTGTTCAAGCAGAATAGGGCAACACTCTTAATACCCTCTTTTCACCGACAATTTTTATTTTATTTTATTTTATTTCAAAGTATATACAACAGATTACAGCCAAAAATTGCTTATAATAACGTAATGACTGTTTGAACAAGGCTGCTTTCCAAAACGTATATACACAACATGCACAATTAAAAACTAAAATTAAACATTCATTAAGTACTTAACTAATAAACAAACAAAATATAAAATTACAAAATTTAAATTGAACGAAAAATAAAATTTTAATGAACTAATGTATTGGAACTAATGTATTTATTTATAATAAAACAATGTTTATGTAAACTTTTTGTAAGTACTGTAAAAAAAAAACTACAAATTTGAAAATCGAGACATAATTTGTGGGCAATGGTAAAAATAAATCGTTGAAAATTTCATTTTGCATTTACATATTTTGAGTGTTAAAGTCCCAAGAGAGCGATAATGCGAGCGATGCAATGGTGCTAAATGGGCC
The DNA here is from genome assembly GCA_910592155.1 of Ypsolopha scabrella. Classification (NCBI taxonomy): domain Eukaryota; kingdom Metazoa; phylum Arthropoda; class Insecta; order Lepidoptera; family Ypsolophidae; genus Ypsolopha; species Ypsolopha scabrella. The sequence continues at coordinate 4,999,231 of OU342968.1, read as the reverse complement.
AAGAAATTCTTGACAGAGCAACACGAAAATTATACTAATCGGACGTACTAATTCTGTATTTGCTGCTAACATGTTTATTTCTCGTCTGCCCAGCGTGTGTGAGTATGGGCATTTATTCCAGGAGGACCGCCAAGAGTGGTGAAATCCTGGAAAGGCCTATGTCCAGCAGTGGACGAAACGGGCTGATGAATGGATGGATGGATGGATGCTTATTTCACATATTGTCACGAAAAAAATGATGCAATGTATATGAGTATAATATCTGAGCTGTAAGTAAGTCACGTGAAAAAGTCTTTTCAAATTTATTTTAAACTGTGAAATTGTGATAAAATTTTGAATAAAATGTTTGCCATATTTCACTCTTTGCAGGTCTAACATGGTTGCCACTTTAACACCATTTTAGAACTACATTTGACAGAAAATATATGGGATTCACTGTCAAATGGTGTTATAGTGGCACCATGCTAGGCCCCTTGGTCCGATTACTTGAAGACGACAGAGTTTTAACAGATTTCATTATATGTAGTTTAGCGGATCATGAAATTATCAATTCTACGATATGGCCACGATAAAAATATAAGATTAACATTATTAATCAATTGAGGACGCTCCACAAGATGCGAAATATATTTTGAGTTCATATAATGTAATCGCCTATTTAACTTATAACTATATACGGCAGATTATATTATTATATTGCAACTCTTCTAAATGGTTTATGACATTCAATTTATCCGTCAAAATATAATACCAACTTAGATGACATTATATTTAAAAGAAGTCATTTATTTGTGTGAATTTCTCAATTAAAGAATTATTGTGACTCAATCATTATGAAAAGATTTCACTGACAGCAATCAAAAGGCACAATTGGGACCGCTGCCAAAAGCGAGTGCTTCATTTGATTCTTTATTTTACATCTTGTGGTATTCCTTTGTCCATGTTCGACGCTTTTCCCAAAAAATCTTAATCATCGTAAACAGTTTTAATTAAGTTATCCAGTAATTATTCTCGGACGAAGATTTTTACGATTTCAGTTATTTTATTTAAGCTTTGAAATGGAAAAAAATGTAAATTCTATGTCCCACAATGACAGGCCAATCCTAATAACTTTATTCAAAAAATCAGAAGGTTCCTCCCTAAAATATACCCAACTCATTCAATAAATAAAAGAAACGATATCAATACAAGCGCGGCTGGTGTGACGCAAAATTATATTTTATATCACGCGACCCTGCGAGGCGGCATACACCTACTCAGTTATAGATAGAGTTGATTTACGTGGCATCGGGGAAAGTTGTACTAAGCTCACTTTTTGCTTCCATTACAATCCTGTTAAAGCGAGTAGACAATTATCTTTTATGGACTAGGTACTTCTCCTACGGGTGGTCCGAATACTTTAAAAAGATATAGTCAAAAATAAATTTGTAAGTTACTTGTTTGTGTTACTTTTGACAAGAAAATATTGAAAGTTTCCTATGATTTCCTTAAAAATTTTCTTTCTCCTTCCGAACGTCGTAAGCGATTTTGATGAATCTGTCATCAAATTATAGACAATTTATAATACTATAAAATGTAATGCCTATTTTTTATTGCATTCGTGTAAATAACATTATTTTCTTCTATATTACGCAATCCGGAGATCGCCATGGTATACCGGGACTTGTTGTAGACTGTACTTATATTTCTCCGTATGCAATTCCTATTTAATTCGCTATATTGGTCCTCAATAAAAAAGGATACTTAAATAATAAATATTGAACAAAAGATGATCGAAAAACCAAAATAAAATAAGTACATTATATATTCAAGAAAAGAAAACATCATAATTAAATTCACTTATACTTGTACGTGTCTTAAAATTAAAACCAGTGAAACAAGTACAAGTGAATTTAATTATGATGTTTTCCAAGTTTCTCCAAGTGCCGACAATTGCAAGTATAAATTAAGAAAAGAAAAGACTCGTTTAGCGTTCATAAGAATTCTATCAATGTGAACGACCAATTCATTCTTTTTTGTATTAAATATCAAGTTTTTTTTTGCATGGTGAACATGGTTACTCAGATAGTCGCTACCATCGCACGTAATAGAAAGCGTCGGTGAGACCAAGGATAAAACGTGGTCACCCAGAGAGACTCTACTATCGCATTTGATGGAAAGCATCGATGAGACCTATTATAGGCTGGACGACGGTCACCCAGGTAATAACTACTACCGCATTTAATGGAAAGCTTCAGTGAAACCTAAGATGAAACATGGTCACCCAGAGAGAGGCTACTATCGCATTTAATGGAAAGCGTCGTTGAGACCTAGGCCGGAGGACGGTCACCCAGGTAGTAACTACTACCGCATTTAATAGAAAGCGTCAGTGAGACCTAGGATAAAACGTGGTCACCCAGAGAGACTCTACTATCGCATTTGATGGAAAGCGTCGGTGAGACCTAGGCCGGAGGACGGTCACCCAGGTAGTAACTACTACCGCATTTAATAGAAAGCGTCAGTGAGACCTAAGATGAAACATGGTCACCCAGAAAGAGGCTACTATCGCAAAGCGTCGATGAGACCTAGGGTAGAGGATGGTCTGCCAGGTAGTAGCTGCTACCGCATTTAATGGAAAGCGTCAGTGAGACCTAAGATGAAACGTGGTCACCTAGAAAGTGGCTACTATCGCATCTGAAGGAAAGCGTCGGTGAGGCCTAAGATGAAACGTGGAAACCAGAAGAGACTACTATCGCATCTAATGGAAAGCGTCAGTCAGAAAGTGCATGAATATAATCTCAGGCGAGTCGTTAATCAGTCTGTCCAGGGACTTCCGTAAAATCTATGGAACAACTGCCTGTAATGACTCTACCGGTACAATTTCTCATGACGTCATTCCGGAATACGACTAGTCGCTTGGCAGCATGGTTTCGTTAGTAGTGACAATCCACTGCCGAAGCCTAAGGCCTTGTCCAGATAAACGCGCGAGTGCTCGTGGTCAAACCAACGCGCGAGTCATGTGGACGCAATGTAGTAAATCGACTACGAGCGAGTGCTTGCGCGCGAGCTCTCGCACCTGTAAAACGTGGCATGTGGACAAGGTCTAACACCAATAGGTACTCGTATCATTAAATTTTCCACCTCACAAAATCAGTCGGCACAGCTGTTTAAGCTTCGCTTTATGGGTTTCTATTTTCGATGAAACCCAAAAGCCCTCCTTTCACAACGAGTGTATGTTAACGCGAGTACGAGTGTGGGCGAGACAACCGATCGATTGGAAGCCATAAAAATAATCTTCAGTAAATGCCGAATCCCTTCCAGTTGAATGACATTGTTTGTCACAGGCCCTGTTGGAGAAAACACCGAGATTACGAACTTTATCGGTGATATTGATCGAGAAGTTTTTAGTATTTCACGTAACTAGCCCTAGCTCGTGGCTCCGCCGGTTTTTTACTTATTTTACCTAAATGATACTGTTTATTTTTATTTGAACCTTTCCGATGAAAGTTGCTCCTTGGCAACATTCTTAAGCACATTCTAATTCGTTTAGAGGTTTAGATGTTATAAGCAAACATATGTACATTTAAACACACTTAATGTGTGTTTGGAAGATTTGAGGGGACTATTATTATATTTTTGAAATATTAATTTGCTTTTAAAGCAGCTTCAATTCGATATTTTTTTATGTTTTTGGAACACAGCTTCAGAAATAATTCAATTCCTCATACGGGCTGGACTAAAAGTTGTTGATAAAGCAAAACTAGGGATAGTAATCACTAATCGGTACAAACAACAATTTTTCAATTGAAATCTTTAAAAAAGCAGCAGGTTGGAATGGAACTCCCAAATAATTTTAGTGGAAATTTCTTATGTCGCCTCTAGAAAAAAAAATCAATGGCCAAAGAGATTATAATCACTCGTGTCACGGTGTCTGTAGCGGCGCATTCGTTTACGAGGTCATTTTTACAATTTATTATTTCGATAAAATAAGCATTAACTTATCCAATTATAATAACAAATAGCAATAAATAATTAACGATTAATAACGTAATAAGCTATAATTAGAAAACAAATTAAAAGAGTTATTCCTCAAGTAACATACGAATAACGAATACGTAACGCTCAACTTACGGCGAAACGAATATATGACAGAGATAGACGAACTGTATGTAGTTTTATATGGAACAACAGAATTTATTTGAGCGATTTCATGGTTGGCTCGCAAACTCCCCTGAAGTAATTCGCTGGAGAGTAAGATGACAGCCTTAAACATGCACAACCTAATGGCCACCATTGCCTGCGTGGGACCGATGGATGGCGGTATATCCATCTCTAAATGACAGGCCTTAACTGGTGCGAGGGTTTCAGCATCGCGCTCACCAACCCGCCTGCCCAACGTGTGTGAGTATTGGCATTTCTTCCAGGATAACCGCCAAGAGTTACGAAATCTAGCAGTGGACGAAACAGGCTGATGTATGGATAGTTGACTCCATCCATACTAAAAGTTGTTCATATTGATGAGTGTTATCTCTAGATTTCGGGTTTTCGCGACAATAAAATTCAGCCTGTCTTTAATCTGTCGGTTTTCGACTACCAAAATACAAAGGAGTAATTTTATAATTCTGTCAAAAACGAAAAGACATTTGACTAAAAACAAAATTAAAATTCATACCACGATCTTCGCTTTTCACGGAATCCTAAGACATAAAGACCCAAGATCTACGTACAATGGCGCCACATCCCTATCTCTGCTAATTAGACGTGCGGCGTATTTGCGCCAATTCGGCTTTCCTCTTTGAGCGACGTAATTTGTATTTAGTACAGTTTCGCAACTTCTTGGAAGAAAACGACAATATGAGTCTAATGCTTTGAAGTCTTGGGTTTCAAGGTGCGTGCGAACTGTATGGTTCGATGGTTATCGACTTATCGCTCGATCCTTAACCAAGAATGTTTGGTTATGTCTATCTTACCATACGTTAACTGATAAATATAACTGACAGTGCTAAAAGACAATCTATTTCTCGAAAAATCATAAAAAAGCGTTTAATTGCAAAAGTTGTTTGGTGCTTAGTGCTGATCCAAAAATGGATATCTTCAACTGATTACAAAGGCTAAACTTAAAAAACTGATAGTGCGTTATCAAGTGAGTATTACGTGTATAACTTTAAAGCTGGCTATACTAGTTTAACCTTATTAGTTTGAAAGAATGTCCCACTGATATATTTATCTCCTATACTAAATCTTCTTTTGTAACAACTGTAAACTAAGGATTCCCAGAATGTATTATTAAACAGATATCTATAAATATAATAAGTACTTTCCTTTTAGCAGGTTTTTCCTTATCTTTTCGAGCATGTAAGCGACAAATTTTCGAACACGCGCTACATTATCGAGGGGGATGTAAAATTATCCCTCGAGTGTATTTACGAAGCTTACCTATCGATCTCCAGTTAAGCTTCTCTATTCACGGTTCGATAACTCCGTTGGATAAATGTCGTGGTATTGACAAAAACTTTGTACGCCCTGAATTTTGAGCTCCGTACCCCTTTGGGGTCGTTTGTTACTAAGGTTGAAGGGGGCAGGGTGGTTTGATGGCTTTGTAGAGTACAAAATGTGTGCATTTCGGTATTCGAAGGTGTTATCGCCTGAAGTGACTATCGATAGACGGGAGATTTATCACCTATTGAATGCATTGTAAATCCAATATGAAGTGTGAAGTGTCTGTGTAATTTTTTCCTGAAACGATTCTTTATGTCGTCTAAAACATGAATAAAAGTGAAAATAAAACTATTTAACCGTAGGTGTAGGTAGTTAAACGCTGTAAGTAGTTTCTTTTCTAATTCCATTAAATTTGTCAACTTTGTCTATAAACAATTACGGGTTATGAACAGATACATTTTTTTTAAACATGCAATGTCAAGTTGCAAATTGAATCAGCGTACTTAATCATTATTAATAAGTATTTTTACCACGCTATAAATCAGATCCAAAATTTGACGATCCTAATTCATTAGTCGAAAGTACCTAACTTTGACATCAGAACTTAATTCGTTTAGAAGCTGTTTTAGTCTTACACTGAAAATAGCTACGTAGTATATAATTTAATAAGATATTATACTCCTGAAGGACGTTGCGGGGGGCGGCTGTATGAGGAGGACAGAGGACCGACATGAGTGACGAAATTTCGGAAAGGCCTATGTTCCAGTGGACTATCACGGGCTGATGGATGGACGGATGGATTATATTTGGAGTATACTCCAAACCTCCTCTCAAAGGTGAATTTATTATTATTGAACTTTGATGTAGTACAATATATATTTACACAATTATATAGATTTATAATTCGAATCATTGATATCACAACATAATTAGCAACTCCCATATAGCAATAAGTCAATACAACATTAAAAACAGTTTTACAAGTATATAGGTATTATAAAACTACGTTTCTGCGCGGTAATTGGTCCAGTTTATTATAACATCGCGTCGATAACCAAACAGCGACTAATATTTCTCATTTTACTTTTTACTTTTGCTTAAGCAAAGAGTATCTCTGCCATGCTGACTCGAATGCTCCCGTAGAACACTTTCAATGGGGATAGTTCGTAAATTACGTGTCATAAAATTTAGGGTAAACAGCTCAAGATCCTTGAAATAATAATAAAAAAAAGAATATTGCGCTTTCCTTTTCAAGTTTTTCATGAAACTGTTATTTCAAAAATGCTCATAGATAAAGTTTTGTCTAACTTTCTTATAATTAGCCATTGCAATATTCGAACATCTCCATAAAAGAGGTTTATGAGTAAATATTAAAAATATGTATTTAATTCAAATTAAATTATTTATATAAAAAAAAATTGAAGGAAAAGTGGAGGGAAAAAGAAAGAGGAAGGCCCAGGAGAACATTCATGGATCAAGTGAAAGAAAAAGTAAATGTCGTGTCGCATCAAGAAGTCAAAGAAAAGGCGGAGTGCAGAGGTGAATGGAGATGACTCCACCGACAAGAGCACAGCTCTTAAATTGAATGAATGAAAAAATTCATAAGATGTATACAAGGTGTGTTATTGAGGTCCTCAGAAAATGAAATAACATGCTTTACTGATCATACTGAACCACTACCATGGAAAAACTTCGGAAACAACATAAAAAAAAATTCAGTTCCCCATAGGTATATTTTTTCAATACCAACTCGTAATTTTCTATGGGAAAGTTATTTAAATTTCATCTTGTTTCAAAAAAAATTCAGTGGCTCAGTATAATCAGTAGAGCATGTGGTTTAATTTTCTGACGTCATTGATACACACGTTCTCCCCGGACAGGTAATAAAGGTGAAATATGGGCGGGCGACGCGTCATTGCTTTTCAATTCAATTTACGAGTACTCTGTATAAGATAATCGCGTTTTATGGTATATGTAATTTTGAGCTAGAAGAAATAAATTGGCCTTTTCAGAGTTCCATACCCGAAGAGCAACACGGAGCTCTATTAATGTCGCCCTGCCGGTCTAGAAACCAAAACGAACACGTTTCATTCGTCCCGTCTTCGACAAACGCCGAAAGGGACAAACCGATACGTGACAAATTACAGTCATCTTCCTCACTCGCGTAGCTGTGTCCCTTTCGTCGTTTGAATGTCCGTACGCGTATGTCACGGGTCTCTAGCTTGCAGATGGAGTGAGTTGCTAACCTGAAATTTGGATATGCTATGTAGAATGTTGACCCTAAACTGAATATTGAATTAAAATTGAAATTAAAGAATTTTTGAGAGCCTTGCATGAAAAAGGAGCAGAAAAGAAATTTTCACCCTGGCATGTCATTATCTAGAACACAATATAAAATAGTAGAGTAGAAATATACATTTAATATTATTATATTATATTATATATATATATATTTTTTTAAATCTCCAAGCATAGGATGGGGGTCAGTCAGTCAGGGTCAGTTTTAGATTTTTTATGGTTATATTATTATGTGCAATATACCTGTATTTAAACAAAAAGTACTAAAAACGCCGAGTTTTAGTACAGGTTTAGGGTTACGTACCCGTATACTCTACCCACTTAATTTTTTTCTATTGTTTCATACATTTACTAGGTTCTGATAAGTTTGTAGTTTTTATTCAAATCATTATATTAATTTATTTATTCATATTAATTTATTTAAATGGTATGCAACCCTCAGGGCGCGGGTTCTACTCACACTTGATCGGTTTTATTTTTATTTGGATGACAAACATCTTGGAAAAACAAAATTACGCATATTTATGTAGACTTGCGGCGTTGATTGTTGAAGAAATTCTGTTAAACGATACGCATAATTAAATTACAAAAATCATCTTTCTATGTAAAGAATAGAATAGAATAGAATATACTTTATTTTATATTATTTTATACTTTATTAATCCATATTGGTTAGTATTTTTCTTATATAACTAAGTTAGTCAAAATATAAAATTAATTTGACTACTTACATTTTTGATTGGGAGCAAGATGGATAGCCACCCAGTGTTTGAAGATAGGGCTATCCAGCTTGTCCCTTAATACAGATAGGAGACTGTTGGTGCTGCCGCGAACGCGCGCCACGGAGGCTACTCTTTTCCTTATGTGCAGTAAAAATCCTCAATATGAGCCTCTAGAAACATACCTGATGCACTACAGTATCGCGGCAGCCCCAACAGCAACCTAAATCCGTTCTTATATTAGACACGCAAAGTACAGATCTTGATGATTTATCCAGTGTGGCGATCTAGGTTTTTACCTAGGCAATCCTAGTAAATGCTTTCTCTTGGTATTTAAATATAGTAGAAATAACGCCACGTTAGCGACTGAAATATTGAATAATCTACCAGTTGTGTCAAAAATGTCCCGTCTCTAGCTCAAACAACTATATTTAATAAGATATTGAAAAAGAATTGCACGAATTTCTGATATTCGTGTTTTTGTTATTATTTATATCAGTCGTTAAACACACTTTTTAGGGTTCCGTAGTCCGAAAACGAACCCTTATAGTTTCGCCATGTTCGTCTGTCCGTCCGTCTGTCCGCGGCTTAGCTCAGAGACTATTAGTACTAGAAAGCTGTAGTTTGATATGGGTATACAATACATATTAAACACGCCGACAAAACGATACAAAAAATCTCCAAAACTATTTTTTAAAGATTATCTCCCATACACGTAAATTGGGGATGATTTTTTTCTCCTCTATTCCCTAGTGTGGTATATCGTTGGATAGGTCGTTCAAAAACATTAGAGGTGTTTGAAAACTATTTTTAGATTTAGGGATCCGTTGGCGAAACATTAAGTTTTAAAGTGCTAGTTTTTGTAAGAGTCAAGTGTCCCCCCCCCTGCCGGCTAAACGGTTGTTTATGAATGTGTGAAAAAATTCACAGAAGTAGTATATATAATGAAATTAAACTATCACAGCTAAGTAGGCTTTACAGGTTTACGAGTACAGGTCACGCCAAACTTTTAGTCCCTCCTAAACAAGGCAATGTATGGGCCGTTCTTGAGGAAAGCAACTTTTGAGCGGACTAGAAGTTTGGCGCAATCTGTATTAGTAGAGCAAATTATAAAATGTACTGGGCAACTACGGAACTCTACTGCTGCGCGTGGCCCGACACGCACTTGGCTGGTTTTATTACTACTGTAAGATAGGCCATTTTATGCTCTGTTTCTCTTAAGCAATACATAAACAATCTCCCATACAAACAGTCACTCAATTCGTTTGTTTATTGTTACTCGATGACGATCGTTATACGGTGGCGTAGCCGATGTGAGGGAGCGGAAGTTTAATATCTCCGACGGCGTAGGCATTCGTAGTAACTTTGCTACGGTGGTGTAGAAGCAGGATAATTCTCGTACATACGTTAACGTTGATTTAGATATTCGTCTGTTAAACTAGGATCGCAGATTAATTTTGGGAAGGTGTTTAACTCACAGAGGCCCTTCACTTTTCAGACGAGTTGACCAGCTTAGTATTTTTTTAAAGATGAACCTAGGACATAGTTCGTACAAATGTCAACTGATATTTTGCAAAAAATTACGAAACTCGCCAGACATGGCACCCAGTGTACGGAATGTACAGTAGGCGCGCGAGTTAAATGCTGTCGTGGGCTGAGGTCACGAAGCAAATATTTGCTTCGTGGCTGAGGTGAAGAATGATTTCCCCCTGCCATTCGCACGGCTTGCCTTGCACGCCTGCAGTATAGTGCTGTCCTTGACTTTGTTCACACATTGATATGTATCAACACAAGCCCATAATATGAAATACTAAATATGTACGACACGAAAGTAGAAAACAAGTAAATTTTGTCGACACTTCATGCACACAAGGTAAATATCATTATCCTTTAATATTCCTGCTATTTAATTTCTGTTTATTTTGATTTGACTATAAAATTGATGATTATTTCTACACCTGGGGGTACGGTTGTGCCCCCGCCAAGTCGAGCTATAAAGTCGCATCAAGTTTTCACGACCATCGTCAATTGATGACCAATGTAGATTTGTCCAACGTGTGAACGGTTGAATATTTTACCGATCCCGCTTGCCAAACCGCGTGGCGAGCAGCGTAGCCAACATATACTGGACTATTCAGGTCTGCATTCAACTCGCGTGCTTACTGTAGTTCTGACAGTTGTTTTATTATTGTAGGTATTATTATCAGTTAATTTAGTTGTAAAAAATTATAGATGTACGTACACATGATTAGAATTTGAGTGACGCAATAATCCTCAACAAACAATTAAGTAACAATAAACATCTCCTTACTATCTTTTAGAACAGTAATCAGGTAAACATATTTTTGCTAAAAATCGTACTTGTGCATATCCTGAAATATTGTCTCTCTTTCTAAAATTCAGTAAATAAACATTTCCTAAGAAAACTCGTGGCGTGCTCGAAATTTTCAAGCTTTAGCTGGAATAAAATTATGTTATTTATTATGTTTATTTTATTGTCGCTTCCACTCGGACGTCGCGCCGATAATTGCATTTGTTATTGACGTTCCGCGTCTCGCGGCACGTAGCGACGTCTAATCGCGTTTGTTACTAGCTTTCACCACTTATTCAACTGATGGACTGACAGTTTGCCATATATGACGAAGTATTTATGACACCTTGGTATGCATTGATGGTACAATACAAATTGCAAGAGCGAATAGATAGGGTTCTGAAAAGAAAAAAACATGTTCTAAAGGAGGCCTTTTCCAACATAGTTCAAAACGTTATATAGAAAAATTCGCTGCATCAAAAAAAATACAAAATGAAAGGTGTATTTTCAATTCGAGACAGTAATCCGTCCAAACTAATAAAGTAAAAATAACAATAATGACTGTTGCAAACATATAATATTTAAAACAGAACCGCGTTTAACGTTCTCGTGTGAATTTGTATTAAATTGTATTAATTAAAAAACAGCATCATCCAACCTTTTCTTGATTCACCGTACTACTCGGATGTGCACTTTTTCAGATATGTTTATCTCCATCGTTCATCTACTTATTGCGCCTTAAGCCCGCGAATGCAGATTATTGGTCGAGAGTTTTAATTTCTGGCATTGGGTAAGTTATTGTTCATTATTAAAGAGTTTGTGATTTTATTTATAGATCCATATATTTATACATCACATCAGATGTAACGGTAGGTGACAGCTAAATGTGGAAAAAACTACCCGTATTTCTTAGAACTGTGTTTTTTTTATTCACTGTGTATAACTAAGTTGCTAGTTGTCAGTAGTCATATGTAAAACTTGATGCCATGATTTCGTGCGTTCTAGCTGAATCTCCATCAGTTGAACTCCGTGTTTTGATTTTGAACTCTCAATGAAGAGAGGGTCTTATAAATAGAATGAAGAGGGAATAATAATAATTGTTTTAAAATTGTACTAAAATCATTAACAAAAAAGACAGAGTGGCAGACAAAAGAGTGATTAAAAGTTTCTTGTCATGATCAAATTTATTTATACAGTAATGGAGCCAGAAATATTATTAGGAAACTTGAATTATTCATGTTGGAAAAAAATACTATATATAATATATAATTGCGGATATTCTAAGGGCACTCTGATGTCTGTATCTTTATCAGTTTATACATAAATATTGATAAAAAATAAGCATTGAATATATATATTTGAATAAATAATAAACTATTGAAACAACAATAAATTTCATACGTAAAAAAATAAATACGGGGTCACTTCTAGCGTCGCTTCGATGTCTGTATGTTTGTCAGTTTATAACGTCATCCATCACAGTAAAACCTAAAAAACAATACAAAATTTATGAAAAATCTGGTCAAGGACGAGTCCTGAGGGTTCCGTACCGTTGCACCAAATCATTTAGTGAAGAAAAAATACAAACTTATCATTGCGAACCAAATAGAATATAATAATTTCTTTATTTAAGATATATATGTAACAAACGTAATTTAGACACTAGTTACTACTACTAAGTTGCCCTGAAGCGTTGAAAATGCATGAAACTAAACTGCAAAATTAACTTGTTCAATAATTATTTTAACATAGAGTTAGATGATTTTCGGAATTATTCCTTCACTTTTGCCAAAAAATAAAGAACCAAATTTTTACAAAAAGTTTAAAGATTGAGCGTTACCAGAAATTACCTAAAATTCAAATACAATTTATAATTCTTCTAGGTTTTGATGATCAGTCGGCAAATAAGACTGTTTATATGAAAAAATGCTTTAACGGCCGTATCTTTTTCCTGCACTAAGTTAAGCTACAAGTAGAAGCTTGTTATTGCTATAGCAGTAAGTATTTAGTATTAATTTCAGCTTGATACCTCAAACCATACCTACGAAAAAAGGCCTTAAAACTCAGACAAACGGACAATAAAATGATCCTATAAGCCTTTTAAGTAGTATAGGGGGTCCGTTTTCCCATGGTGAGATACTGAACCCTTAAAAAAGTGGGTTGTCATTTGTCACATTAAACTTATTTCGAAACAGGTCTAGTCTTCACTTAAAACTATGCCTTGAGACGTATAGAGTAAAATAAATAAAAAAATAATAAACAAGGTGACTTTAATTTATACACCCAAACTAATACTCAAGGCTCAGTAAGTGATCAGTAACACAGATCGATAACAATTTTCGCTAATTTTGCAAAATAAAATCTTGACGCCCCATAGCAATTGACTCGGGGCTGGGCTTGTGTTTTTAAGGAACATGAAAAGAATAATTTACGAATTTCACAAAAGGGATCATCGAACCTTGTTACTGAGCACTTACCGAGTCTTCAGTCAGAGTTTGGCTGTATAAATTAAAGTCACCTTATATATCGACCGATATCTTTTTGAAAACTTTTTTCAGCACATGTTTCAGCACCAAGTCTATCTTCGTTGACAAATTTTACACACTATGATTTATTGTAATTTATTTTTAAATTGAATAACATATAAACTTACTTAAGCACGAAAGTGCATTCACGTCTCTTGATAATATTTAATAAGGTTTCTATTTACTTTACGGTATCCAAAAAAATATCCTGAGAATGACTTGAGTCGCTCTCTCGAACGAACGATCCAATATTTGCTTCCGACACTAATTAGTAAGTTCCGAAAGAAAAATACTTCAGAACTAATTTAATTCTGAAGATGCTTCTTCATTATTTGCTTCTCGACTTCGGAAATTGAATTTAAGTGACAATACGAATAATGTTACAAATTACTTATTCCGTGGTTCCGTAAAATTAAGTCACAGTTTCCTTCTTTTTCCAGTACTCTAATTATTAAGAATTCCGTATCCATCAGTGGCGAAGGGTCCATATAACACGATTCCCATCGGCTTGTTTAAGGAATAGCATCCATACTATATTTATTTATTCTGTGTTCTTCGCTTTGTCAAACATTTACATAAATCTCAATATGACACGGAGTTGCAAAGTACAAAATTGTTTATGTTTTCCTTGGTTGCTTTTCTGAGTAAGGCGATATTTTTTGTCCCTTCCCTTTTTTAAATGTTCTCCCTTCGCCACTGGTATCCATCCATCAGCCTGTTTCGTTCACTGCTGGACGTAGGCCTTTCCAAAACTCTTGGTGGTCCCCCTGGATGAAGTGCCCATATTCACACACGCTGGGCAGGTGGGTTGGTGAGCGTGCCGAAATCTTCACACCAGTGACGGCGCTGGCCGTCATCAGTCGTTTTATTTAAAGCCTACAATGTTTGATGAATATAAAGCCATCAGTCGGTCATAGGCACGGTGGACCACTGGTTGTGCCTGTTTTAGAGCTGTCCTCTTACTCTACCCCTTTATAACCTCGGGTTTGCGAGTAAGATGATGGCACCAGATCTACCACCTGATAATGATTCCGTATGCAAAGAGTTCATAAGAGAGCGTTTAAAAAAATGCGTTTTTGTGTTTTTCAACGCATGTGCTCGTCCTATTTTATAATTAAACTGTCATTTTTCAGGTCTTGTTGGTTTCCTGAGTATTTTTCTCAACTGTCAATAAACGACAAAACTTAGGTGGGGTTTTCCAGTACAAAATTAGTACACGTTTCTTTTTTCAAAACTTCGGGTTCAATTTTCAGTCAAAATTTTTCCTATTTGCATGATTTTATTTATCCGCACTGCTTTTTGTCGAAAACATGTTGCTGGTTTGTAAAACACTTTCACAATGTAGTAAAATGCTCAAACTATACACAATTACACAATATTACAAAAGTAATTCAAAAACGTTTCCAAGTCGCAAATCCTTTTAAATTCAACTTGGAATGCAAATAAAAGTCGTAGTTCATTCGCAAAGTGAGGGCGCGGCAAAGACTCGGCAAAGTCTACAAGAACACAACTACAGAAAGGTTCCGTACATTAGCTCCATCCAGAACCACTTTATTGTCACTCTGGTTGTAGGAGGAACATAAAGTCATGAACAAGCTTTTAAAACAGTCATGTTGTGGACTAGTAAATTTAAGGCAGGAGATAGCATCGGAAAGCGAGAATCTCTTTTTAATTACACGTGTATGAGTATGAGTAGGTATTATTTACATATGCAGACGTATATGTGACTTAAATATTTTGTTGTATTTTCTATAGATAAACGTAAACAAGCGACCCGCCCCAGCTTCGCATGTGTTGCTTATACATTTAATGGACAGGGCCGGCCGGATTATCCCATAGGCATTGTTGGTAACTGCCTATGGGCCCAGCTCTGCCCCGTAGTCTGTGAAAAAAATAAGTCAAAGTAGTGTAATTTCATGTAAATATTTTAATAACGGATAGGACTCACTAGTTTAACTGTGCAAGGAGGCAAAAGTCGCGCTTTCGATGAGATTATGCCTCATCATAATCAGAACTCTTCAGGAGAATATGCGCGCATGGCGTTCAGTTAAGTACTGATGTTTTGTTTTACAAAAATTTACCGTTTATTTTATTAAAAGACAAGCCGTTTTACAAATAGTTACTTAGTATAACTTATAAGCGACATCCTTTTTCCTTATTAAAACTCAATGACATTCACACCGCACAGAAAATTTTGGTTAGAAAAGGGGATAGGGTCTGCGATCGTGACTTGTATTGCCTAGGGGCCTCTACATGGCTTAATCCGGCCCTAGTATTATCATCATCATCATGATGAAGTTTGGGGGTCAGTATGCTAAATTGCTTGCAATTTTATTTTACCCTAGTACCAATATTATTAACACTTACCTTGAACTTTTATTTTGAAGCATTCTTTTGTTGTGAAAAGCTGAATTACACTTAAAATGAGATTTCCCTTACTTGTCATATTAAGTAAAATAATAAATTATTTAGAATTTCGCACACGTATTTGTGGTCAGCATTAGCCATGTAAGCGCGTTAAAAGTATTTTTTTTTTGGCGACTTGATCTTGTTCATCTCAAACTTCATTATTATTATTATTATTTATTATTTATTTATTTAAAAAGTATAACATTACAGCTTACACCAATGCGTTATACAATTATATATTAAAATTAATTATTGATTAAAATAAAATATAAATTCAATATGTACAATTAACAATTAAAAAGATAAAGTAAGATATACAATTAATTATAAATAGGGACGTTCCTTTCATTCATCACGCTCACAGAACGCCAGACATTTCTCACTCACAGTCATCAATCTATCAGCAAACATGTATTGTATTGTAGATACTTAATTATTATTTACTGTAGATATATTTAAAGGCTATGGGTTGTTGCAATACAAAAATGTATATATTGTTTTCAAAATTATATTTTATAGCTAGATATATAAAATTTATTCCGACTGTAAGAGATGATACGAGTGATAGAACAGGAGGATAAAGATATAATCTATTAATTTCGTTTTGTTTTTAATATTATTTAACTAACTTTTGGCCTGATTATCCGACTTTCTCTTGTCCTGTACCTTCTATCTCTTAACTAAAACACTGTTGTATATAAATAAAACCGGCCAAGTGCGAGTCGGACCCGCGCACGAAGGGTTCCGTACTATTATCTATCTATTAAAATGGCAAAAAATCATGACTGTTGTATGGTAGTGCGCGGGCTCATACTTGGTTGGTTTTAGTATTTGTTGTTATAGCGGCAACAGAAATACATCATCTGTGAAAATTGCAACTGTCTAACTATCAGGATTCATGAGATACAGCATGGTGACGGACGGACGGACGGACGGTCAGCGGAGTCTTAGTAATAGGGTCCCGTTGGTTACCCTTTGGGTACTGAACCCTAAAAAGAACTGATTGTACCACAAAAGAGAGACTCGAATATTTTTATACCGTACTCAAAATAAAACTCGTGAATTAAAAAATAATTTTGTTATTTTACTATTGAGAATTTCTCACCCGCTATATTTTTCCTGTAATTTTTACGTAATTCCAAATGACCATGATTTTTATCATACTTTTTGGTTCATTAGTTTCGGAAATAAGGGGAGGACATGCATTTTATTGTGGTTTTTTAAAGATAAATAGTAAAAGTATATATTTTTATAATCAACTCTTCGATATCTACAACTTGATACCTATATTTACATTCTATGAAATTTATTTTTTATATTTCTCATTTGTTATCTACTTTTTTTAATCGCTATATTTTTCCTGTAATTGGCCAGTTATGATCTGTAGTTGTGATTATTTTCATATTTTTCGGTCCATCAGTTTCAGAAATAAGGGGGGGGACATGCATTTTTTTTTGGTTTTTCCAAGATTTCTCGAAATCGGTGCCAGTAAACATAGTAAAAGTATATATTTTTATAATCATCTTTGTGATATCCATATTGTATTTTTATAAAATATTTTTCATTTTTTTATATATTTCTCATTTGTTATCAACCTTTTTTAATCGTTATATTTTTTCTGTAATTGACCAGTTATGACCTATAATCCTCATTTTTTTCATATTTTTCAATCCACCAGTTTCGGAAGTAAGGGGGGGGGACATGCATTTTTTGTGGTTTTTCAAAGATTTCTTGAAATCAGTTTCAATAAATACAGTAAAAGTATATATTTTTACAATCAAATCTTTAATATCTACAATTTGATACCCATATTGTATTTTTAAGAATTTATGATTTATTGTTCTCACTTTTGTATTGGAAATATTTTGAACAATTTCAAATTTTTCAAAAATTTTCTTAAACCATTTTATGTAGGCAAATAAATGCTATTATTCTGGAAAATTTCAAGTCGTTATCTGTAACGGTGCTAAAGTTATGACGCTGTGACATACGGACGGACCGACGGACAACGGAGCCTAACCATCACCAGGTTTCTTTTGAAAGAAAGACATGATTTTGCTAAGTTTCTTGGCCTCCTTCTTAGCAAGACTTATTGAATGGGCGGAGTTAGTCATGTATTTTTATACATGTAACGTATTAGTATTTTGTATAATGGGTAGCTATTATTATCATGTCGTATTTACATAATTGTATACATTAAATATACCTTTATTTTAGTTCATGTACGTGTATTTACTTATTAAATATAAGCAAACCCAAAACCTATTTTAATAGATTGTTTTATCCTCTTTTAAATTGAATTATTTTTATTATTTTATATTATAAACCTTCCTCGAGAAATGTTCTAAGTAAGGGATGGCCAAACTTTCGAAGCATGCGGTCAACATTGAAATCTAGACACGCGCCAGCGTGTCCGGCCGAGTTCTAAAACAAAAGCCGTGTATTATATTACATGAACCATCTTGAGCTACTTAGTAACTCATTTCCTGTTAGACCTACAAAATTTCAATTTTACATATCTATCAAGGTCCGCGTAAATAATCCTAAATTTCACTAATGAAACTTTAACAGTATTCGAAATATTCACGTTTAAAAATCACAATTTTTATCACCGACTGACTGACTCACTCATAAAAAGCCTAAACTATAGACAATTATTTGCATGTATGACGTACCTTTAAACGTTTAAGCTTTAGCTGTGAAAACATGCCAAGTTCTACATATTCAGTAGCAAGGACCCTGACAAACTTTCCCTTAAAACAAGTGAAGAACGCTGTAGAGATAACCTTACCTTAGGTGCAAGCCACACAGAAGCGGTGCGGTGCGCTACCGGTGTGTATGGGTGGTATTCAATTGTTTGATTTTGATGTCTTCCTCTTACGACGAAGGTGTAGGCGGTGCGGTTTCTTTGCACCCGCGGCGCAATCGTGGCGTGCCGTCTCGACGCATGTCCAATGTTCTTTCATACAAAATGTAGAAGAGGGACGTGGTGTAAAACAGATAGCCGTTTCTATGTGGCTTGCATTAAACTGCACCCCAGTCCACCTACGTTTTTATCTCTAATTATAGAATCTAATCATATTATATACGTTTGAAATAGCCCGAACATTAACCAGCGATATTTTGTTTGCGTGCAAAATCATATCTAATCTGGAGGTTACAGCGGATGGTTGGGGCAGCTCGGTTGGTCGGGACGAGTTGTAAGTGCATTTTTGTGACTTGACCGCGATCCGTGTTTTGGATTTGTTTGGCTTTGAAAGAATTGATTAAAATTTAGATAATTCTTGTACAATCTAACAGCGTATCGCGTTTCCCGCGAATGTGTTGTGTGTTTGTTTTGACGGCAACGCATAATTGACTTTGTGGCCGGCCATATTAAATGATATATTAAGAGTGGCGTCAACTCGCATCAGTTTACTCGGACAAGACCGTTCGTTTTGTGGAACATACCAGGAATTGTTGGAGTGGAATACTTATTGGGAGCCGCACACCATATAGTTATATTTGGTAGTGTATGAACAAATAAACACATTTAGCTAGGGATACACACTTACACACCATTTACGGCTTATCCCATCTCCTAGAACGTATCTACCGGTGAGTCTATTTTGTATATAATAAGAAACATGAAATAGTAATTTGACCCTTCACTGTCTGAAGGGCGCCGTCGAACGGCCAAGGTTTTCAATGGTGAAATTGGGGTGAGGTCAATTGCACGATTCACATTTACTAGTAATTGCTAAGCACCCACACACTGCCCATCCAAACCGAATCGAATCGGTTCAACTCGACTTGCGTCGAGTTAATTTTGATTTGAGTCATAGTTTGAGTTCACGGACGACTGTGAACGGTATTCGCGAATCGCGACGACCGAAAGTGGGTGCGCGCGCAAACATTATATAGATGACGACAGGTCGACATGGCAATCGGGGTAAGAGGTGTATCGCGGAGGGGATGACTCCCCGCACACCCGCGCAGCACCCGCGCCTTCTTAGTCGTAGTGCTGCACGAGTGGGCATCGTGGACGGTGTTTATCGATTTCTATCTCGCTCACGTTGTCGCTTTAAGTTTTGTATTGAAAATTACTTCGATTGCCTCCTCGTCACCTGTTAAAAAAACAATAATCCATTCTCACTCAAGCACGAGAACTAGCCAGAAAAGTATTGTAAAATTGTGACATTGAACGGATCCTGTCAATCAGACAGTGGAGAGGGCTGTGTCTGTGTTTTACACCGGCATATCGAAAAGGACTATGTCCAGAATAAAATCCGAATCAAAGGCAATAGGGCCAGATAAACAATTCCTTTTCAGAACAGATTCCTTACGTGTTTGTAGCGATGCTCAACAAGTTCATTCAAGTTCATTTGCACAATCAAGTTCATTTGATTTTGATTGTGATGATTAAAATCTTCCTTTAAATAAAATATATTAATAATTTAACTCTCATTTTGTTGCGTACCAAAAAAATATCGACTACCTGGTTGTCACATCACTAGAAAATTGCCATGTCGACCTGTTGTCATCTAAACTTATAAATTGTATCATATATAGGTATTTATGGAATATTATAGAACTATAATAATATGGTGAATATAAATAAAATTTTTATAATTTTAGATGAAAACGTAGGGGGAGTTTAGACTGACGCTACATTATTGTACTTATATTACTGAAGAAGCTTCCATAACCCTATTTGATCTCAATTCTTTTTTTAGCGAAGCCGACAATCCTCGGCCCTTTTTTCACATTTATGTTTTTGGTGGGATTTTTACTTGGAGTAGGCATTTAAATCTTATATAAGGAAATGTACTAAGAAAGTAGATGTTCGCTCGGAAGGATGGTGCCTTTCAGACAGTTCTTCATGATTAGGAGAATATTTAGTTTAATATTTTTTTGTAAGCACAGAAAAGCGTGTTTTATTTTTCACAAAGTAAAAGGAAGAGAGGAAGCCGTGAGTGTAACAACTGTTTCCTTAATACGGAAGCCCGGGACGTCGGCACCACAGCGCTTTGTAAATTTATTTGTCGACAAGATGTCGTCGCGTCGATGCAAAATGCATTTCTTTCAGGACTGTCTTCACTGTCAAAAGGAAATTGTTCATTGCATTTAGGCTATACCGAAAAGCTCTCAAGCAATATATATATGCTTCAAATTTTCAAAAAAATATATGTAATTTGACTATAGTTTACACAGCTAAATTCATACCGTAGAATTGGTAGGTGGTCAGGACTACTACAAATTAAAAATACTTCCTATACTAATTGAGTAGAGGTTGTTCTGGAACAAGTATGGGGGCACAAACGATTATATTTCGTAGTTTTCAAACATGGTAATTGAACCTTGTTGCTAACCACTTACCGGAGCCCTGAATTTGGCTATTAGATAAAAGTCACCTTATATGCATGAAATAAAAATATATCGTCCTGCCACGTTTCTGGGAAGGAGTATCAAAGATATTTCACTCGTGCTGCTACTAACAATTTTCACGGACGATCCATTCCACCTTGACTTATAGTCGTAATACGGGCATAGATGCTTTGTAGTGCATACAGGTTTAATGCACTATATCTATGTAAGATAAGTACCAGAACAAAGCTTAATATAACAAGCCAAAAACTCATTTGTGGGCATCCTCGGGGATCGAATCCAAGCTTCTATCTGACTATCCAGCAATTCACTGACTAAGCTGTGTAGTTTTTGATGGAATGCGCAGAATATAAAATTATAAATTCATTGACAAATTGCCTTAAAGGAAACGGGTTACAAAATCTATTTCATGCAGTGTTCTAGCGGGTATTTCATTTATATGTAAAATTCAGGTGGACCGCAGCACATAGTTCATTAGCAGCGTCCTATTCCGTTGGAACCGAGAATCGAACCACCGATATTTACGAAGCAATGTGTGTCAAACGTCTGTGTTGTGTGTTGGCGTTCCCGTGATCTGTGTGGTTAACTAATACATCGGTTTATTGGTATTGAGTTCATAATGCTGAACGTTAGAAATGGATTTTAGGGAAATTTTTAATCCCTGGAATATGCTTGAAGGTGGAATTAGCAGAGAAACATGAAAATATTGTTATTAAGAGTTGAATGATGAATGAATGTAGAGTGACAAAAGAAATGTATGCTGCACAAGTGGAAAGTAGAGCTCGACTGAGCCGCCCTAGAAGGACGTATGCCGACCAAATAGGAGATATACTGAAGAAGGGCAAAGTAAAAGGTACCCGAAATAAGAGAGTTTGTATGACAGTTTGATGGATGTAGAAAAAGCAAAATAGGTGAGTCAGGATCGTAGCAGATAGAAATCTGTAGCCGCTCTCTGGGAGACAGGCGTGAGTATGTGTATGTAAGAGTATGAAAACTCAGCAAAGGATTTTATGAGGATTTAAAATGGATTATGATTGTAGATGGTGCTGGAGGTAGTAAGACATATGAAAATATTGTTAAAAAAATAGTTTTATGATATGAGTTGTAATCCCGGTCGATGAGTACAATACACATCGAAGCACTTTGGCTAAAGTTATTAAGAACATTGTTTCAATTAAGGCGGTATATATAGCTCGATTTGTTGCTAAAACTAGCCACTGAAAAATTCTGGAGAAAAGATATACCTATAATTAATCATATATTCATTTAGGGCTGAAACTACTTTAAAGTTTAAATATTTTATATCTTTACTCCAAAATAAAAATGTTTGACTACCTAATTTCATTCTGTAAACTAATTTTGCTTGGAGACGGAAAAAGATCTCATTGTTACACGTATCTACAAACGTAAGTTTTTACTTTATTGTAATTTTGACTTTATTGTTACTCTTAAAGTGTTATTTCTAGTATATTTTTATTATAATTTGTCGCTTTATGCTTTAGAATGGAGATGAACAAATGGAGACCACGTACAGCAAAGCGTGGTGTAGGCCAAGCTCGTGCCCGCTGGACCGACGACCTGAAGGACGTTGCGGGGGGCGGCTGGATGAGGAGGACGGAGGGCGACATGAGTGGCGAAATTTGGGAAAGGCCTATGTCCAGCAGTGGACGATTACGGGCTGATGGATGGATGGATGGATAATTTGTCGACTCAGTTGCCTCTTTACCGCTTGCGACCATTGCGCGGCCAGCGAATTTTCACTCTTCTTCCTCTTTCTGAGTTGTTGTTTAGAGGTCAACAGAGGTCATACGTTCTAGCCTTAAGGCGTTAACTCTGGTGCACGATAATTTTACTGAGCGATTTTGAACTTCAGTATGTTGTCAGAAAGTCTACATTAAAACAATCGCTTCGCGCTCTACCGGCACGCAAAATCAGTGATTATCAAGTTTTTTCTGGATTTTAAGAAAAAGTATTTGATGTAGGAGTTTTTTCACCTGACATCGGTAAATAAACCATGTTGTCTTGTTATAGCAGTAATTTCAAGCATAAAATTCAAGCTGCTTAGACTTAAAACGAATTAATTACTTTAAAAGGCATGGTTTAGTTTTGAAAAATAAAATCTGTCGAGTGAAATGTGTCCAATTAGGTAACCGACCCGACAACAGAAAAACAAAGGTCTAAAAAACACGTGTCTAAGTTTTACATAGATCAGGTAAGTAGTTGACTCAGCATATTAAAACAAAAACCGTTGAAAGACCAAAGGCGAGCCATTAATTTATAGGCATTATAATATTAACGTAAGTACGTAAATCCACAATAAATTAGCGTAAGGGAACCTTATAAATTGAAACCCCGTGAAGAGTCAGATGGAAAGAATTTCTGCCCATTTGAAATAATATATTTTATAAATTATAAGTTTATTCATATCGCAGCCATGAACTAGATACTTGTCTGATCAGTTAACTAAATTTATGGACGAAAAAAGCATTTGTTAAAGAAAAAACACGCGTAGTTAATATCGTCAACAAATTTGGCAAAGCTCATCAGCGTAATATCCGTTTTCCAACTGGAATCGACCATTGCACCAAAAGCACCAATATTTACGAAGTAATAAGTGTCAACTGCCTCTGCGATAGGTTCCCGTTGACCAGTTAGCGGCAGTCCATCTTCATAATGAATTTTAATAGACGATTTCACTCCCATATAGACCGGGGGCCTAGGAAATTGGACCAGCCCATACAAATTCATGGTAGGTTCTCTAAATAATTAAGGAAACGTGAAAATAATTTCATCACTAATGCTCTGAAAGTAAGGCATAATTAACTCGAAATTCGGGAGGTAAATTCCATTTACAAAACAGGGAGGTAAGTAAATAAAAACATAGCATAACATAACTACATAGTAAGTGTCACTCGCCTAGCTAAATGAAAATGGAAAATATATTTTCTTCGTAACTTTTATACTGTTATTCTGTATTGATTTACTCTCAAATACACAATGATGGAATATAAATCTTATATCTTAATATATTATAAACGTGAAAGTTTGTGTGTGTTTATAAGTTTGTTACTCTTTCACGATGAAACGGCTGGACGGATTTGGATGAAATTTAGAATGGATATAGCTTATACTCTAACTTAACACATAGATTACTTTTTATCGCGGAAAAAAGCATGTCGTTAAACCGAATAACAAGAGGGCGAAGCCGCGGGCAAAAGCTAGTTATAAATAAAACTTACCTTAATTAAAAAGGGTAGTACTTACATAAAATCCTTGTTTTTTATTTATTTGTATAGGTGGATATGTATTTTGTTTTCTTTTATATTTATGTATTAGGATTATTTAGTTTTTTTTTTATTTAGTTAATATGAAAATTTAGTTTATTTTTAAATGTAATACATTTTTTATTAGTGATACCAGAATATTCTGTATTTTGTTTTTATTATTATGGAAAAGTGTGACTTTCATACAATAGGTAAAAGTGCTAAAAAAATTAAAAATACGTTTAACTTTTGACATGACATGATTGCACAAAAACAGAAAAAGTCACATGAAAAATTAAAATGGCGAAAGTAAACTTTTCCTGCTGAAAACGTTTTTGCAAACATATTTTTGTAAGTTTTTTTTATTTCCTCGCATTAGTGATGAAAAGTAGTATGTTCTACACGGGTGTAAATTATGAATTGCACCCTCGAACTAGAAACACCATCGCTCGCTTCGCTCGCTCGTGCGCCTAAATATCTCGGTGCAATTGATCGCTTACCTCCCTTGTATAATGTATTATTAATTTTGCCGGTTTTGTTTCTTTAGGAAAGTCGTTCAGTAAGGGATTAAATGGTATTATTTAAAGGTACCTGCCCATTTAAAGCCAGTATACGAAACTGGGTAAAATAAAATTGGATACAATTTTCCTTCTGGGCTCCTGGTTTAATACACATACATCGTGGTGACGCGTTGGGGGATACCTATTTGATTCTGCAAACCAATTACAGTGTTTATTCCGTAAGGGTTTGTGCAAAATTAAGTGAAAATCCATAGGAAATGACATTATGTTTTTAACCAATTCAGCTGTTGTGAGAACTGGACAAGGCTGGGCTTGCAGTGTGTAAATTAATAAATAAATAATTATTTAAGGGTATTTCGGGTCTGCAAAGCAGAAAGTTCATGACATTTTTCGCCATTTTCAACTACGTTGCAAATTACGAGCAGAAAATTGTTGAGTGTCACATTTCCAAAGGTACAAATTTTTCATTAAAGTCATTTCAATACACGTTAGCAGTTTAATCACACGCCACTGCTGTTATTCAAAGGATTTACTTCATACGTAAATAAGAGTAGGTAATAGCAAATACCAATCAAAAATAATCCAGAAAACAAATAATTTTTGTTTTCAACACGACACTGTTTCTCCAAGTCCTTCAACTTTGAAACGACACTGAAGGATGGACGCGGCTTTTATTTTACTTTTTATTTGCGGATCAAAACCAACAACGAGGCTGTGAATCAGGGTGGAAAGACCCAGAGCGCTGAATAATGAGTTCACTATTCAACCAGGCTTTTGAGACCCCTGCAATTCCCCCTAGACCCCCCTTTATGACCTATAGATAATACTGTTGCGAAGGCGAGGGTGAGTCATGAATATTTGGTAGAGTACTGTATTTTCGAAATGCGTGGGACAGATTTACAGCGTGGATGATTCGGCGTATACTCATACGTGAAAATGGCATCTTTCCAAAAGTTCCATGTCAAAGTCCTTATAGTACACTAGGATAAGCAATAAAATCGACTAAATTTGGTGAACCTTATATAAATAATGGCGACATATTGCCGAAACTTCAATAAATAATGTCACGGTCAAGTCAGAATTAAATTTTCAAGGTGAATGTCTTACCAAAAGGACTTGAAGTGGGAACATAAGTCACGATTTATGTTCGTTCTTAGTATCAAAATGTGTAAGTTCTGCAGTGAAATACAGAACACAACGAAGCTCTATAGTGTTCAATTAGCAGACAGAAGTGATACTTTAAATTAAATGGAACCTTATATTCCAGCAATTTCACTACCCTGAACTTTGTAGGTTCAATTTAACCTCTTGGGAGACCGTCCAAGCGCACTTCAAGTATTGAGAAAATTTAAACTACTTTTGTGTTGACGAGTTCTCTGTTACGAAACAAAACATAATCGAGGAAGCAGAAGGGGTGAACTTGAACCCTTATTACGCAAAAGCGTATTACTGTCACTGCCTCAAAATAACTTTACCAATTCAAGATGCAAACAGCGGAAAAAGGATGGACCCTATCAAATAAAGTTTCACAACATTCCGACTCTGAAGTGTGATCGAATTTCCGAATATTCGAAATTGATTCGGTAGTCAAGTCTCTCTCATTGTTTCTGGGTTAAAAGTCTATTCTTTTATTTAAGATTTTTTATACGGCATGTTTAACTTAAATGGCCCAGATCATGAAGAAAATGTGTGTTTTTAAATAATGTGAATTTCATTAAACCCATGAATGAAATTGAATTGTGATTGAAAAATAAATAAGAGGAGAAAAACTTCCTAAATACCTTATTACTCTTATTTGTGTTAAGTGTGGAAAACAAAGCATTATCTTCTATACGTTTATCAAATTGTAAATAATTGAAATTGTTGAACTACAAAAACAATTTACTTAAATGGAAATGGGTGACAATGGGTACAGTTACACTATATTAAATAGCAAATAAGCCAGAATTTACACGATTATATGTAATTTGAATTTCTCAGGATCATTGATGGGTGCTGAAGTTATAATGTGAGTTATTTATTATTTTATTTTTATTTTATTTTATTTTATTATTAATACAAAAATCCACAGCACATACAATAAAGAATAACATATAAAAGATCAACTGAACAGAGGCTAATAATGGATTTTTCTTATACTAACTTAACATATACAAAGCATGCAAACAAGAAATAAGATGTGTATACTTAGAGAATTCAATAATTATAGGAGGAACAATGATTTAACCAAATTAGACTTAAAGGATCATTTGACATGTAACCTGTGTGTTAGGGTGAGTATGAGGTGTATAAACGTGTGTAAAAGGTATATGATTAGTGTTGTAGTGTTATTCTGTTGAGAGTTTGTGTTAAAGATAGAGAGGGTATGTAGGAATCTGCAAATTTACGTAAACGTTAATGTTAATGCGTAAACTTACTTATCGAAGTAGTACAGAATGTACTTGTTTTTTAAATACTTCTTTGGAGACATGGAATGGATCAAGTTCGTCGAACTTTTTGTCGAAGGTTGTGGGTACCCGTTGTGTGACAGAATTTTTGGCATATCTAGTTCGGTTAAAACTAGCATGAAAAAGTGGTGTGTGTCTTGTGCGTTTGACTGGAGAACAGAACCATGAAATTTTACCGATAAGGTCACCACAATTAAGAGTTCCACTGCACGCATCGTGCAGCAGAGACATATCAAGAAGTGTGCGACGGTCTTCCAGGCACATTACCTCATGACGGTCGCACCATTCATCATAATCGCCCCCGCATTGCTGACTACGGTAATTAAGGTGTTATACGAGTACTTCCTCGCGGTGATAGACAAAAATGACATGTTGTTATCAAAGGTAAATGGCCATTATTTTGACATTATGTTTAAAGTCTGTAAATTGCCTTTCTGTCTTAGGGAACAATCCCTTATTAATTATTCTATTAAAATTTTACCTTATAAATGCGAAACTTGATTTTTTGTTTGTTAACTTAACATATGACCAACGTCTAGCCTTCTTTCATAAGAGATCTCTGCGAAACCGTCGTAAAATACAAGTCCTCATCTACTTACACAAAATTGATAATAACCAAATTAATTGTAATAGTCTCATTGAAAGTATTAACTTAACAGTTCCCTTTAACTATCCAAGATGTCCTATCATCAACATAGTTAATGTCCCTTTCTCTAAAATTAACATAGGTTTGCACTTATGTATCGTCACGAATTGTGGAATAGTACAAGTGATTTTCTGTTCATTATCTTACACAAATAAATTAATTTTAAAGTACGAATATTCTTAACTGATTTATCGTCACGACATGAATCCCCGAAGGGGTGTCAGAGGTGTTCTGAGTGTGAACTGTGAAATGCAAGTCACAGTCCACATTATTATGTCCCAACGTGATGGTTGGTGAGCCCTATCACCGTACTTCGGGCACAAATACATGCTTTTTAGGGCATGCAGGTTTCCTCACGATGTTCTCCTTTACCGTTCAGCAAGTGGTAAGTAAGAACAAATACTATGCACATAAATTCCGAAAAACTCATTGGTGCATGCCCGGCCAGGAATCGAACCTGGGTCTCATGATTGACAGGCCAGAGTACTACTACCCCTGCCTTGTGGGCTACCACTACTAACATATTTAGTAGGTATGATATATTTTATAGATGCCGCATATTTTATTCAGATCTTTTCAAAAAGTATTCGATTGTTTACAGCTCTAGTATGAAAGCAATATCCGAAGTAAACAAAAAAGTTTTAGCTAAACTTTCATGTAACTGTCAGCCTATTGAAAGGACATGGCCCAGTTCGGACTAAACTAAAAAGCGATTGACGTTAAGTCCCGGAAACGGTAGACAGGTCAAGCTATTTGTGCCGGATAAAGGAAATTGCTTCATATTTATCTAAAATATCGATCAACTCTCTACTGTGACCACCTCTATGGTCCAGTGGTTTGGGTACTCGACCACTAATATAAATTAAGGTCATGGGTTCAAATCCCGATGGAGCACTTTTTAACTTTATTGGACACAGATATTATTAAATTTGCACTTCGAAATAGGATGTACATAGATGAGCTTATCTCTAAGTAGAGATTTCTTCCAGCAAACCCCTCTGAATAAGTAGATATACGACTGCACACAAAAACTACGTAGCATAAATTAATATCCTTACATATATACCTATACATACACAGTATAACTACATTCTATGACATACATGACATCTTTACAGAAATAATAAATATATTGTGTGCATGTATGTACAATACACACCTACAATACTAAACTTTACTTATGGAGGAGAAAAGTAATGCTCCTTTATTCTTTTTTTTAATACTGATAGCAGGACAGTCACGGATGTTCTGGGGAAGTGAGTTCCACAGTCTGATAGCCACGACGTTAAGGGACTTGCCACAGGCACATGATATTTTGTGCACTGGAGTCATAAGTAAAGATACAGTAAGTGCACGAATCTGCCTATCCCTAGAAGAGTGCATTTTGATTTCGGTCTGCGTGATTTGTACAGATATGGGCTCCTATTTGTACCCGAAATACGGGGCTCTTCACCCATCACGCCTAAGTAATCATCGGTAAAAAGTGGGAGTACGAGTGCTTGCATTTCACAGTACTACTTGAAGACGCTTCTGACACTCATGACATTCATGTTATGATGATATATTTCATGTAATTGTTTACAGTAAATAGCTTTGACTTAGTTAACTCAAAAAAAGCTGATAAATTCGATGGAAAAGCTCGTGTAGAATTGTTACTAAATATTCGCTTTCAGCACGCAAGCAGCGCGTTAGCTTTGAGTGGAACACACATTAAAATTCGTATGAAAACCGTTGACAATTAACATAGCTCGTTTGCCTAATGTACCTCTGCGTCACCACGTAGAAAATTTTGAAAATAGGCCTTACAAGCAGGCTTTTAACTTTCCCCTTTATTCAAATACAGATTTTACTTCAAAGATATAAGGAACAGAATATTCAGATAAAGGATTTAGGCACCAGGCCGCCAGGGGAACAGTTTGTTCAAATTTAGCAAATAAAACCATTTTAGTTTCTCCGCTTCGGCAGTGAAGCAGAAATCGTTGTCAAGCTCGGAAGGCGGGAACTTTACACATTATACTATACAAGGTTTATCAGTGAAGGTGCTACAAAACTTAAACCAAATGCTCGATACGTTCGCGTCCCATGACGTATAGTGTGTGTCCAGAATACGGCGGGTCTACAAAACTAGCAGTCGTAGCACTAGCTACGCCGTAGCAAATCGTAGTAGTGAATTTATATTCTACGATGTCACTTTCCTGTATAAATTGAACTACACATGTTATACAATTCTGTATAGTTCTGTGCCTAAAAGGTATAAGGGAACCTTTATTGAGTAACTCCCTTGACCTCTGTGGTCTCCATCCATCCATCCATCAGCCTGTTTCGTCCACTGCTGGACATAGGCCTTTCCAGGATTTCGCCACTCTTGGCGGTCCTCCTGGAAGAAATGCCCATACTCACACACGCTGGGCAGGCGGGTTGCTGAGCGCGGTGCCGAAACCCTTGCACCAGTGACGCCGCTGCCCGTCACTAGTTTAATTTATATAAGGCCCGGCAATTGCGGATGGATATACCGCCATCCATCAGTCCCAGGCCATGGTGGGCCGCCTGGTTTTTTTGCCTGAGAGCTGTTCTCTTACTCTCCCCCGAATAACTTCGGGAGGGTTTCCGAGTAAGATGGTGGTACCTCCACAGTCGAGCCCGGCATTAGCTCTACCACCTAGTAAGTGGTGTACTGTGGTCTAGTAGTATTTAAATACTTGACTTTAAACCCGGAGGTGGCGAGTTTGAATCCCGTAGGGTCTTTTGTGTTTGGTTTGCATGCTTCAGATGGCACGTGGGCTCACTAAACCATCAAACTGGAACGTAATAATCGTCGGTGAAATGTGGGTGCATGAGTGTGGACTGTGACTTATATTTCACAGTCTATACCACGCCGACTTTGCTTGGAGATAACGCGTCTGTTGGCTGAAAGACCTACAAGCTTTCAGTCATTCAGACTACGAGTGTCAGCTATCCACGCAAAGGTGTTCCTTAGTTCGGACTTCTGGCCTGAGGGGTTAGAGTTCCGACGCTACAGAGAGGCGCCACAGAAACGAAAAATACCTGACAATCGACAACATTACAAATTGATAATTGATGCAAAAGTAAATACCATTTCGAGATATGGGCTTTCTCAGCAACATATTGTTTTTTCAGAATTAAATCGTGATTAAATAAAGAGATATTTTCAAATAACTAAATATATGATAAACACAGGATTATGAAAACAATTTCCTTTGCTTTTAAGTTAATTTTGTTTAAAAAAAATCAACTGTCATGCCATGTGACAGCGGACATAAACATGCCAAGTATTTTTTTTTAAATAATCCATTGGCAATGAACATTGACTTTTGAAATCCTCAGAAGCGACTTCAGTCCTTTTAGAATGAGTGAATAAGAAAACATTAAATTATGCAGGACAAACATAAAATAAAACAAAATGAAAAAATAAATAAGCTTCTTTTTACGCAGACTTTCAATATAAATACTAAAAATAAATGGTTAACTAAAATGAAATGTTGTCGATTAGGCTAGATAGTTTTTGGTAAGTTATTTATTTATTTATTAGTTAAGGTATTTATAATATGGGCCAAGCCAAGGTCCTGAAATAAAGAAATGTATTATTATTATTATTATACTCAGTTTCTCTGATAACTCATCGGGGATTCATGTAATGGCGAAGTTTATGTATGATACAGTATTTTAAACTTATGCTGTTGAAATTTATACCAAAAATCAAATCTTGACTAAATTCAAAGCTATTTATCTTGATTAAAATTCACTTACACTAGTTTCACAGATTCGTTTCGCAGTATACTCTCGACCGGTTTCGGTTATTACCATTTTCGAGGGATTCAAATGATAGAATATTTAGTTGTTAAATAGTATAATGAGCCAGGAACGATGTAATCAACATATCGTCACGACATCAATCCCCGAGAGAGTGTCAGAGGTGTTTCCAAGTGTGAACGTTGAAATGCAAGTCACAGTCCACACTTGGTATACCTGCTTTTCACCGACGAATGTTTCGTAAACGTGATGAGTGGTGAGCTTTATTGCTGTACTTGTACAGATTAATGTGCACTGCAGGGGTTGAATCCACGACCGATAACAGGCGAGTGATCCACGTCTCAGCTACAGAAGCGGTTGCTTTCCAAGCTTCAACAAGTGCCGACAATCGCAATGTTATAATAAAATCATAAAATATATTTACCTTTACGATAGAAACTTTTATATAAGGTGACTTTAATTTATACAGCCAAACTCATACTGGAGGCTTGGTAAGTGATCAGTAACATGGATCGATAACACATTTTGCCGATTTCGCAATAAAATCTTGACATCCCATAGCAATTGACTCTACCTATAAGCTGGGCTTGCGTTTGTAGGGAACACGAAAAGAATAATTTACGAATTTCACAAAAAGGGTCATCGAACCTTGTTACTGAGCATTTACTGAGTCTTCAGTAAGAATTCGGCTGTATAAATAAAAGTCACCTTATATAGAATGAAATTCATTCAACTGACCAAATTCACACTGGAGACTCGGTTAGTGATCACGAACTAGGTTCAGTAATCCTTTTGGCCAAATTCGAACATTAATTTTTGTTGCTCCCGTATTGTTTGGACTAGTTCAAGTACAATTCCTAGCCCAGTCATTAAGGAACCAAAAAAAAATCGAATTTCACCAAAAAGATAATTGAACCTTGTTTCCGGTTACTAAACGAGTCTCCAGTATAAATTTGGTCGGTTGATTGAATTTCACCTAGTACAGTAATGGCTACTTTGATAAAAAAACTAAATCCATCCAGCATGTTGCTTGCATGTGGCTTTTATTTATTAGCTTGTCTCATAAATATCAGACAGAAAAAGACCCACAAAGCCCGATAGATCTAGTATATAATAATAATTAATATTGTTTTAGACAGCTTATCCTGACTTGCTTCCCTGATTGATGTTAAATATATCTTAACAATGGAAAGCTACTTGATCAAATCTGAGCTTAATATTACGTTAATTAATATTATCCTATTGTACTTTGTAAGGAATATGTTCGTATTAAGAACCCTTATTCAGGTTTGTTCGGTTCGATGAATGAACGAATGATAGCATTTCAGAGTACGTTTTGTATCTGTACATAAATATAAGGTGACTTTCGTTTATGTAGGCAAATTGGAGGCTCATTAAGTAGTCAGGACCAAGGTTCAAAAACGCAGTTTGCGAAACCCGAGAAATATTTTTTGTGCCTCTATACTTGTTCAATGACAACCTCGACTCTATTAGTATAGGAAGTCTAAATTGTATTTTGTGTATTTCACACAAGGGGTCATCGAACCTTGGTCGTGACCACTTACCGAGTCTGCACGCTATGTGTTTAAACAAAAGTCAGTACTTTATATAAATAAATTTTATTTGCCGCTTATAAAACAGTCAAAGGTTAAAGTACCTCACCCCCGCAAGCGTCTGTCGTCCGGGGGGACGGTCGCACACGATCTTGTCGATCTGTTACAGGCATGGCATGGTAGTCGCGGGCCAAACAATCATGAAGTCGCGGGCCATAGGCTGGTGCTGATAGTATACGAAAATAACGACGCAATCGGTGAACATCAGATTAAATTTAAACTTTTATTAATTCAAGTTTCATACTTAATAACAAAAGTTAAAATAAGTAATATTTT
Source organism: Ypsolopha scabrella (assembly GCA_910592155.1). Lineage (NCBI taxonomy): Eukaryota > Metazoa > Arthropoda > Insecta > Lepidoptera > Ypsolophidae > Ypsolopha > Ypsolopha scabrella. The sequence goes on along the minus strand of OU342968.1, from coordinate 4,965,647 downwards.
CATCATTTCCAATTAATTGGAAGCTTGAGTCTGATTTTCAGATAGAAGACTGCTAATACCGGGATCAATCCCACTAATAAACAAGCGCAATGCATTTTGCAAATTTTATCAGTCAGCTTGTTGCGTGATTTGGACTTATTGATTGGGAATGAATGAATGAATACTCAATTTTGCAATGTAGGTACATAAATATACTTATAACACGTTGGATGTTCATACCTGCTTGTTTACTTTACAGCCAAGAAGTTTACCGCGGCTTGTAACTAACACTTTCAGGGACACCTAAAAACGTGATTTTTCTTTCTATTAATTCGTTACGTGCCCCTAAAAGTGTTAAAATTGCAAATTGCGGCTTTCCGGTAAAATAGTTAATCCAATTTTTAATTGGTCGGGGTTGATCATATATAACACTAATCACACTAATATTATAAATGCGAAAGGGTGTGTGTGTGTGCGTGTGTGTGTACGTGGGACGCACTATAAGTTTCCGGAATGAATATGAAAAAATACTATTAAAGGTACAAAATTAATTTATTGTTTTTCAAAATAATCTCCCTTGGCGTCTATGCACTTTTTCATTCGATCAAACCAGTTTTGAAAACTTTTGTGCTACTCCCCTGTGGTGACCTCTGAAACGTGTTTTTCATACTCCTCGACAGCCTCTTCTGGTGATGAAAATCGTTGACCGCGTAATTGGTTCTTAATTTTTGGGAACAGAAAAAAGTCACAAGGTGCCAGGTCGAGACTGTATGCAGGATGACTCATGAGTTCTACATTTTTCGTCTTCAAAAAGTCGTTTGTCTGTCTGGCCGTGTGAGAACTAGCATTGTCGTGGTGCAGGATGATACGGCGCGCCGCGGCGTTTACGGTTATTTTTACGGAGTTCGTCAATAACTTCCGGCAAAAAAATGGTCGTGTACCAGTCACTATTCACGGTATGACGATTCTCTAAAGCAACAGTAGCCACGTGTCCAGTTTTATTAAAAAAAGAAGCAATCATCCGCTTAGATGCACTTTTCACGCGCGCCACTTTGGTTGGTTTTGGCTCATCTTGAAAGACCCATACGCTCGATTGCTGCTTTGTTTTGGGATCGTAGCAATAAATCCATGTTTCGTCACCTGTTACTATGTCCCACACCAAATTTGACGCACCTTCGTTGAATCTGGTAAGCATGGCACTGCACCAAGTGACGCGGTCCGTTTTTTGAGCCTCTGTCAAGTTGTGTGGGATCCACCGCGAGCACAGCTTTCTCACACCCAAATGTTTGTGTAGGATTGATTGTATTTGACTCATTCCTATTTCTAAGGATGCGCGAATTTCATGGTAGGTCACATGCCTGTCTGTTTCAATCATACGGCGCACAGCATCGATGTTTTTGTTGGTCACAGCGGTGGACGGCCGACCATCGCGAGATTCGTCACTGAGATTGATACGACCACGCTTGAATTCTGCAAACCAGCTATAAACAGTCGTCTTGCATGGTGCTTCATTGCCAAAAGCTGTTTCAAGCCGAGCGATGCTCTGTTGAGCTGTCAAATTACACTTAAAATCGTAGAAAATCATACTACGAAAATTTTCCCGAGTTAAATCCATGTTGATGCAGACACACAATTTTTTAAATGGCGCCACAAGGTAAAAACAAGAGACAGTCAGATGAAACAAACTGCATTCTACAGCCAAAGAGTTCTATTTTCAAATGTTGCAATAAATTTTTAAATATTGTTTATGTAAGTGGCCAGTTCCGGAAACTTTTAGTGTTACCTATGTATATTTGTTACTCTTTCATGCTGAAACGGCTGGACGAATTTGGATGAAATTTAGAATGGATATAGCTTATACCCTAACTTAACACATAGGCTACTTTTTATCCCGGAAAAAAGCATGTCGTTAAACCGAATAACACGCGGGCGGTAATTAGAGAATAGGCGTACGACAAGAACGAAATGAACATACTTGTTATAATGTAGATACAAGAGCCCTTTAATGAGTCTCCCTTAGATCCGATCAATATTTCTAATTATGATTTCGTATTAACGACTTATAATGATTCATTTAGGTGTATGTTTCCTCTCATTATTATTATACATTTTCATTAGGTGCTTAAATTGAAAGTAATGAGTCTTCTGAGGTTTAAAGTTTCATACAAGTAATTAATTAGTTTCTATATTAGAGAAGAATCATTTTAAAAACCATACCATTATGCTTTAATGCTTACGTAATTAGCGTTAATGAGAAAGAATCGGGTTAAGGCGCAATATGTCCATCGCGCAACGAAAGAGATAAACATAAATATCTGAAAAAGTGCGCGTCCGAGTAGTACGGTGAGGCAAGAAAAGGTTGGATCATGCTGTTTTTTAGTGAATAAAATTTGATATAAATTTATAGGGAAGCCTTTTTTAAAAATACGCAATTCTATGTTTTAAATAATAGGTTTATATGTTAACAACAGTAATTATTTTGAAATAAATATATATAATTAAGCTATATAAAGCCTTTAGTTTCCTTTAACTCTTATTAATAATAAAAAAAATTAATTTTCGAAATATATTTCGGCCCACTGATGCCGGCCCCATAGTGGGCCGAAATATATTTCGAAAATTATTTTTTTTTATTATTAATAAGAGTTAAAGGAAACAACAGTAATTATTGTTATTTTTACTTTCTTAGTTTGGACGGACTACTGTTTTGAACTGAAAAAACAGCCTTTATTTTGCTTTTTTTTCGATGCAGCGAATTTTCGTCTATCACGTTTGCTACGCCATCGTCTTGGAAAAGGCCTCCTTTATAACATGTTTTTGTTTTCTATAACCATTGTAATAAGGGAGTTCTATCGTTTTAAAATCTGAGTTTTTAGGGTTCCGTACCCAAAGGGTAACCAACGGGATCCTATTACTAAGACCCCGCGTCCGTCCGTCTGTCACCAGGCTACAGCCATTATTCTCATGAACCGTGATAGTGAGACAGTTGAAATTTTCACAGATGATGTATTTCTGTTGCCGCTATAACAACAAATACTAAAACTGGCCAATGGCGAGTCGGAAATACGCACTCCCATACAACAAACATGATTTTCTTGCCGTTTTTGTAGATAATGGTACGAAACCCTTCGTGCGCGACTCCGACTCGCACTTGGCCGGTTTTTACTACTACCTATGTCGTCTAAATTACTTAGATAAAACCTATTACGAAATTATCTTGAAACTTAGGGTGACACTGTTGATATTCCCAGCAACAAAAAGGGGCGACAAAAGCGGTTTTAAACGAAAAATACATGTCTGATTTCAAGCTCTTGGCAGAAAGACTGGTAGTTCTAAGGGTTCCGTTGGCACTGCATGAAACTCTAAAAAGAAAGTCTTTATAAAAAGTCCCGATTGCGAAAATCAATGAAAGGGCTAGATTTTATCGCGAACAAAGTAAACGATGAACAAGATTTCACCTCTGATCATACCTTTCAGAGCTCAATTTCGAAGATTGGTACTCGATAAAATTAACCTTCCCATATCCACCTTACATATTTTATGAGTTGAAAGTCACAGAAAATCTGATCTACCCCTCATACTACACACTTGTGTAAAATCAATTGCAGTACATTTGGGTCGTGAGTCAGGGCATACACACACGTGCAGGTTTGTAGGTTAACACCAGATCAGTCGTGAGTTAGGGGCCATGAAAGTGTTATTGAGGTCGTTCACACCAGGAATTCAGAGGCATATGGTTGACTGGAAAGCAAGTACGCTTCAATACACGCTACACCGGCTGCTTACTTGCCCATATGTAATGTTTAGAATTTCTAAAACAGTGTTGGTTTTGTAGTTAGTTAAGGGGGTAACTTTTTACCTCGGTACAAAATGCACATCTTAATATTGTTTTCCTTATTTTTGAATAAAAAGTATGCAATTAATGTGTTTTAACAACTTGCGGAAATAGTTTATTAATACTAAAGTCTTTGCAATAAAATTAAGTACTTCAATGTTTTACATTTTGTTTGCATTACATTCACAAACTTAAAACGCATAAAATTGAATAATTTTCATGTGATTACCTAACTACATAGGTAACACTAAAAGTTTCCGGAACTGGCCACTTACATAAACAATATTTAAAAATTTATTGCAACATTTGAAAATAGAACTCTTTGGCTGTAGAATGCAGTTTGTTTCATCTGACTGTCTTTTGTTTTTACCTTGTGGCGCCATTTAAAAAATTGTGTGTCTGCATCAACATGGATTTAAGTCGGGAAAATTTTCGTAGTATGATTTTCTACGATTTTAAGTGTAATTTGACAGCTCAACAGAGCATCGCTCGGCTTGAAACAGCTTTTGGCAATGAAGCACCATGCAAGACGACTGTTTATAGCTGGTTTGCAGAATTCAAGCGTGGTCGTATCAATCTCAGTGACGAATCTCGCGATGGTCGGCCGTCCACCGCTGTGACCAACAAAAACATCGATGCTGTGCGCCGTATGATTGAAACAGACAGGCATGTGACCTACCATGAAATTCGCGCATCCTTAGAAATAGGCATGAGTCAAATACAATCAATCCTACACAAACATTTGGGTGTGAGAAAGCTGTGCTCGCGGTGGATCCCACACAACTTGACCGAGGCTCAAAAAACGGACCGCGTCACTTGGTGCAGTGCCATGCTTACCAGATTCAACGAAGGTGCGTCAAATTTGGTGTGGGACATAGTAACAGGTGACGAAACATGGATTTATTGCTACGATCCCAAAACAAAGCAGCAATCGAGCGTATGGGTCTTTCAAGATGAGCCGAAACCAACCAAAGTGGCGCGCGTGAAAAGTGCATCTAAGCGGATGATTGCTTCTTTTTTTAATAAAACTGGACACGTGGCTACTGTTGCTTTAGAGAATCGTCGTACCGTGAATAGTGACTGGTACACGATCATTTGTTTGCCGGAAGTTATTGACGAACTCCGTAAAAATAACCGTAAACGCCGTATCATCCTGCACCACGACAATGCTAGTTCTCACACGGCCAGACAGACAAACGACTTTTTGAAGACGAAAAATGTAGAACTCATGAGTCATCCTGCATACAGTCCCGACCTGGCACCTTGTGACTTTTTTCTGTTCCCAAAAATTAAGAACCAATTACGCGGTCAACGATTTTCATCACCAGAAGAGGCTGTCGAGGAGTATGAAAAACACGTTTCAGAGGTCACCACAGGGGAGTGGCACAAAAGTTTTCAAAACTGGTTTGATCGAATGAAAAAGTGCATAGACGCCAAGGGAGATTATTTTGAAAAACAATAAATTAATTTTGTACCTTTAATAGTATTTTTTCATATTCATTCCGGAAACTTATAGTGCGTCCCACTATTAACAAGCAGTGGCGCGCATTGCTATAAAACGTATATTCAAAAGTAAGGAAAACTATATTAAGATGTGCATTTAGCACCAAGATCCTCCGTTTCCACTTTGATTGGATACACCTTATCGAGGTTCCTTCTTATGTTCGTTAGATTTTGTCTGCTTGTCCGATGTTTTAAGGCAGCGTTACCTAATTGCAAGTGAAATTAATTCATTGTCTGGAATTGCTTCTCGTTTTTGCAGAGAAATAAAGATGTCTTACAGTCTTACAGATTTTTATCTTCTCTTTTTTGGGGGTAAGTACAAGTTGTTCCTAACAACCAAAATTTGAGATTGTGGTACTATATAAATTACGCACGTACTTGTGACTCATTATGACGATAGGTATTCTTAAAAGCCTAGTTACTTGTTTTTGAAACTAACTCACTGAATACAACGAAATTTGGTAACCACACTCTCACACAACTTGTACATTAAGAAATATAATCAAACTGTTTGTTTAGCAGATATTATAAAATTGAAATGAGAGACAATTTAGTTTTTCGATTGTACATATTCTTGAGGTTTTTAGGGTTCCGCGCCTAAAGGGCAAGACAGAGTCCTATTAATGTCGCCCTGCTGTCTGTCCGTCCGTATGTCACGGGTCTTTAGCTTGTAGACGGATTGAGTGACAGATCTGAAATTTGGATGTGTTGTGCAAAATGTTGAACAAAACTGAAAATTTTCTTGAAAATTAAATGAAATAAATTTTAAGAGGAGGTCCCATACGATAAAAGGAGAAAAGATTTTTTTTTTGTTACTTCTGTATGTGGGATGTAATTTCCTAGAGCTGATTAAGAAGAAAACAAATATACATATTTTTATTTTCCTTAAAAAATAAAGAAATGGGGTGCCATCGAAGTTGACAGTTTTATACCACTTTTGTTACGGGGTCTATCTCAAAACCTAAGGAATTTGGAATTTTCTGTTAGTACGTATATTATGTGCCATACACTGTATTTAAACAATAAATACCTACTGAAACAGCTGTTTTTTAATATAGGTTTAGGGTTATGTACTCTAATACTCGACTAACTTAATATTTTAATTTTGGGTGTATAAATTAATGTCACCTTGTAGCTTATGGCATGAATTGTTTACGTAACGAATACAAAATGTAAAAATTACGCCTTAGAGAATTCAACCAATATAGTTTAGTACTCTAAAAATTACGCAAATATTTCTTTTTCCACATATGCTAAGGGAGGGGAGGGGGGGGGGGGGGGGTTAGGACTCCATTAACCAGTGGTGCCCAAACCAACCGGTAGCTCACGGGCGCGGGCGCCTGGTACCCTGCGGCCTGTTTTTTAGGCGCCCGTGAATAAAATCGGATAAAAATTCAAGCACACACTGAATCGATAATTCATCTCAACTAAGAGTGCTAAACACCAAGCACAGAAGTACGTTAACAAACGACCACGCCAAAACTTTTACGATTTTGGGATGCACAGAAGATTACCAACGAGACTTTCAGAAGGTTTCTAAAAATGTGAACAGGCAAGTATCACATTACGTTTGTGCCTATCCGTTCTATCGTTGTAGTAGTATGTCATAATAAATAAACAGGGATATAATTAAATAATGTAGTTTCCAATATCAAATTTAGGCATCTTTAAACTCAGTGGTGCCCGCGAAGCATATCAAGATTTTCAAAACAGCCCTCGGAGCCATACCAGTCGGGCACCGCTGCCCTAAACCCCCCTTCTTATGTACGTCCATGCTTGAGACGTTTGAAACAGTAGACCACAAAGTGGCCCACTAAAATACAAAGTCAAAATTCCAAACTACAAACAAACAACGTTTTTCATGCCGAGGAGGTTGCGTGTCGCTAGTGCGATATATCGACTATAAAAAACCACATTCCAAAGTTTTCGTGCAATGTTTGGGCTATTGGGTTCGTGAGAGATTTCCACAGGTATTTAATAAGGGTTCCATAAACATACGTTCAAGGCACCGCTTCTTACATAAAAGATTGTATTGTACAAGCCCTGGGGAACTATTTGATGGCGTGATGTAATTTTAGGGAAGCAGAGCAGGGGTAGATGGAAAATGGGATTCCAATTATTTATATTACTACATATACTCACGCAGTGTCGTGCATAGGACTTTTTGCTGGAAATGCAATGAGAAAGTCAAGTTTGACCATAAAAAAGTATGAAAAGTTTGAATGCCCCTTTGAAAAATCATTATTTGTATGACGCCAGGGTAGGCATTGCCTAACCTGGAGTAAATGATTTCATAAAAAAAAAAACAAATAGATTTTTAATTTTTTCAAGTTATTTTTATTGTCGAACTTAAAGGAAACATATAAGTCCAGCAAAAAGTTCTATGCACGACACTGCACGCCTGTCTCCCAAAGGGATAGACAAAGACTACAAATTAACATCTGCTACGATCCTGGCACCTCTCTACATCATCAGCTAGTCATACAAGCTGTTCTATAACAGGTACTTTTGACATTACCCTTTCTCAGTATGTCACCGATCTGGTCAGAATACGGCCTGTCAATATCCATCGCTATCGGTACGAGTATCTAAGTTGTCGTGATTGGCTAAAAATGATGTGTAATTTAATTTCAAGCCAATCACGTTCCTTGGTGGTTACTCTACTTTCTTAGGCACTTACCTTATCACCACACGGTCTAAAGTTCTGCGTTCCGACCAACAATCAGAACGTGCGTTCTCCTTGACGTCACGGTCTTTGTTTGTAAAGATCCACGCTCCAGTTATATTCCTTTACTCTTTAAATCTAAGCCATAGCATAGATTACAGTGAATGCGGAATGCAAAACTCTAGACCGCTTGCTGTGTGTTCGTAATCCATCCATCCATCAGCTTGCCATCGTCCACTGTTAGACAAAGCGTCACCCTAATGCTTAATCATGTCAATCGCCAATTCGAAAAGTTGTGAGTATGGACAAAAAACGTTTCTAGGGGCCTAGTATGGTGCCACTTTAACACCATTCTACATACCATTTATATAAATATTTAACACCACGGTGTTAAAGTGGCACCATACTAGGCCCCTAGAAACGTTTTTTGTCCATACTCACAACTTTTCGAATTGGCAATTGACATGATTAAGCATTAGGGTGACAAAAGGCCTTTCCAATATTTCGCCACTCTTGGCAGTCCTCCGTCCTCCTCATCCAGCCACCCCCCGCAACGTCCTTCCGGTCGTCGGTCCAGCGGGCACGAGGTCAGCCTACCCTACGCTTTGCTTTACGTGGTCTCCATTCTAAAGCCATTCGGCCCCAAGAGGCATCACTTCAGCGAGAGATCGTAATGTTACCTGTTTTTTTGCTGCCGGTATATCTGAGATTGACGAGAACGAGTCTTTTCATATTTCCTACTAGCTTTTGCCCTTGTCTTCACTCGCATGGATCTGTCTCTCAAACAATGTATCGTTTATTTGTGCTTAGGATAAAACGCCGCTGCCCGTCACCAGCCTATTTAGGATGGATATACCGCCATCCATCAGGTTTTGCCTGAGAGCTGTCCTCTTACTCTCCCCTGAATAACTTCGGGGGGATTTCGAGTAGGATGATGATACCTCCACAGTCGAGCCCAGCACCAGCTCTACTACCTATAAGCCCGGCATCAGATCTACTACCTATTACTTAAATTTACTGATTAAATTAAAATCAAGTGTTAACACCTTTGTGGTCAATTAATTACTACTAATTTAGATGTCGTGGGATCAAATCCCGTAGGGGCGCATTTGTGTTCAGTCTACATCCTTCGGAAGGCAAGTTAAGCTGTAAGTCCATATATTTGTGCCCAAAGTACGGCAATAGGACTCACCGCCCATCAGTTTGGGATGTAATCATCGCCGTGAGTGTGGATAGTGACTTGGATTTCATAGTTCACACACGGGAACACTTCTGACGCCCCTTTGGGGATTAAAGTCGTGACTATATACATATATACAAATGCAAAAAAAAACATCCTCCTTTTTTGAAGTCGGTTAAAAAGATCGGGTAAGGTTGCCTTTTCATAACAGTACTGTAAAGAGCTGCATCGCGCCAGCAGTGCGTTGACCTATCTTTCTCCCTCGACGGAATATTTCTTGCCAATTAGCTGCCTTCGAGCCATTGTTTTAACGACCGAGGCATTTTCTATCCACATTTAACTTTGTCTGCGATTCCTTGCCAAATGGGCTTAAGTTCTTACTTTAATTCTGTGTCTACATTTAACTAGGAGGAGGTAATTATACGGACGGTTTTTTCGTTCATTCAGTTTCTTTTTAAAGTGTTTGGTTTTGGTACTAGACTACTATGTTAAACTTATATTTCTATTGTAACAGGTTTTGTTAAAAAAAGAGGACGCCCTCGTGAATTTGGGAAAAGTTCACACCCCGCTTCACCCCCGTATGGGATGAATTTTGAAAAATTAATTCTGAGAGCACCTCTACACGCTTTAAGAAACTTAATTACATATTTTCTAATGTCAGTGGTTTAGGCCGTGTGTTGTTTGTTAGTCAATCATTCACAAAACAGTTTTATGATGGGACTAGCTCTTGGCCGCAGCTTCGCTTGCGTTGATGTGTCTTTCAATAAAAACAAACATCGCTAGTTCGTTTTCGGCTTAGCGGTTATTTTATGAACAACCCTTAGAGCCTATATGTTGATCAGTTCACTACAAGGAGAATAAAGAAAACCGCATCCAAATTGGTTGTGTAATTCTCGAGTACAAATAGAACAGACATACAAACAGATACATATTCTAAAAAAAATAGTTTTTGGAATGTCGCAAAAATATTAAATGTACAGAAACGACTTTTTACTACTTTAATATAAGTTCATTACCATATAGATGAAGAACGCCCGTGACATCGTCTGAGTTCAATTAGGATATGAACAGCCCCTTGTAGCCGTTAAGAACACATTTCCGACACAAAAGTTACAACCCATTTCACCCCCTAAAGGAGTGAATTTCCAAAAATCCTTTCTTAGTACACTGTTCCACATATCATATTTCTATTTTCAGCGGTTCAGGCTGTGTTAGCTATCAGTCAGTCAGTCAGTCACGTTTTATTTATGTTTTCTATTCACATCATAAACAAGTAAAATACGTACATATAAGTATATTGCTATAATAAGCTTTCCAATTAAATTAACACTTTTAGACACAATAAAAATAATCCATCCATCCATCAGCCTGTTTCGTCCTCTGCTGGACATAGGTCTTTCCAAGATTTAGCCACTTTTGTCGGTACTCCTGGAAGAAATACCCTTAGTAACAAACGTTGGGTGGGCGGGTTGGTGAGCGCGGTGCCGAAACCCTCGCACCAGTAACGCCGCTGCCCGTCACCAGTGTGTTTTTTATAAGGCCTGGCAGTTTGGGATGGATATACCACCAACAATCGGTCCCAGGCCATGGTGGGCCACCAGCTGGTCTATTACGTATCTTTGAATTTGTTACTAACTATGGTTGCTATTCACCAAAAACAGATAAATATAAACTTCCGAAATAATAAGGTTCAATTACCCTTTTAGTGAAATTTAATTAAAAAAAATTTTTGTTTCCTTACTGACTGGGCTAGGAATTGTACTTAAAGTAGTCCAATCAGTACGGGAGCAAAAAAGTAACGTAATCGAGTAACCACATAACACCTGCCCCCTGATTCTGTATCGTAAAATCAGTTGCCAAACTGAGTGCCTATCGCCGAAAACAAACATATCCGCTTATCTAAGGATTTGTTCGCACTTGAATTGAAATGACGTCACAATTCGTAAATATAGTTCAATACCCACTGAAGGTTAATTTTGAAGTTCATTTTTTATCTGTTTTTGGTGAATAGCAACCATAGATGGCAACCAATACTCAGTTATATAATAGGCCCGCTGCTAATAAAAAAAATAAGTAAAATATTTCTGAGATATATATTATTTATATATATATAAAATACATGGTTAAAATACTACTTTCGTAAATTTTTGGCTTCTTTCACTTGGCTGTTGTAAAAAGCTTTCACTTTTGAGCCCGCATAAACTATGTTTGTTCCAATAGCAAACTATTTATTGGGATCAGAATGCTTTATTTGTGAAGGTACTTTGAACAAAATATAAATAATTATTGAAAAATATTGAAATTACTTCTACGTTGTTCCACTAGTATTTAATTAAGGATGATCACGCTACCGGTTTCATCGATTTATCGACATCTTCAGGCGAAAACAATAAGGAAAAACATTAAATACAATTATATACGTTAATTATAAAATTACATGTTCTATGACTAAAAACAGTTTGTTTTATGTTTTTGTTTGTTTGTTTTTTTTGTTTTTAAACAGTTTGTTTTATGTTTTTGTTTGTTTGTTTTTGTTGTTTTTAGTCATCGAACATGTAATTTTATAATTAACGTATGTATATAATTGTATTTAATGTTTTTCTTTATTGTTTTCGACTGAAGATGTCGATAAATCGATGAAACCGGTAGCGTGATCATCCTTAATTAAATACTAGTGGAACAACGTACAATTCATTTCAATATTTTTCTTTCAATGACTTTTCTCAATATCGAATTAAACGAAACATACCGGACACACCTATTAATCGGACGACCATGAAGGTTTTCAAATAGATGTCCGAATAGTTTTGCTAGGTATAGACAACAAATGAGTATGATATTATGTGACAAATATGTAATTGTCATCTGAATGTCAATTTAATTTTGCAAGCTTATACTACAGTTGTGCATACGCATAATCGTCGTGCATTTGTTTTCATGTTCGGGTTGTTTTATAAAAACGAATGTTTCGAACGGATATTTAACAGGTCATCCGTTTGGACGATACCGTCAAATACCGTTTATTTCGATTAAACGTTTTAACGTTTAATAGGGAGCCCTTGTCTGTCTAAAGATCTACCTTTTTTAATTTTTTTTTATTTGTCGTGTTAGTTAGTAAGTAAAGTCAAGTCAAAGTCAAAGTGTAAGCCACAATGTACCTATATATAACACGTACATAGTCTGTGAAAATTTAAATTTTCTACCTATTACGGTTGAACATGTAGACCCCTGTAAAGGACGGACAGACAGCGGAACCTTATTAATAGGGTTCCAATTGGCACCCTTTGGGTACAGGATATATAATATATAATAATAATAATATAAGTATTTGCAAAAGTCTTAGAACGAAAGTTTACCCGTATAATAAGGTTTAATTTCGTCGTTATTAATCACAGACATAATATATAATTATTACGAAGAGTTATTAATACAGCCTGTAGGTATGTCAGGTAAGGTGAGCAAAGCGATTCAAGGTTCAGTCAAATTACCTAGCACTAGGTAACCTGTATTCTCCTAATGAATAAATAATACTATAGCTCCGTTCAAAGTAGACATCGAGTAGCGTTACGGTAAAGTTTTATGAATGAGTAATACGTAAACCGGCCGTAGAACTGCCATGTATACTGTGAGTTGTTGGAGATTGTGTCTCCGTACTCGTATGTACTGCTACTTAGACGTAACCTTGCTAAAAGAGAGTACACAAACTGCAAAAATATTGTTGAAAGCTATTATTTATATATATGTTTAAATACACAATTTTTTCTGTTAGTCTGACAAAAATGAGTTTGCAACAACTATTAATTCACGAGTCGCTTTTTTCGGTTTTAATGGACATAGTTAACCATGTTGGCGAGGACCTTATTGTTTTGTAACAAATCTTGGTCGAGGAGTAGGTATTCTGTAAACTGTGTGAATAACTTAATGGGGGAAAAATTTCGAATGGTTTTTGCAAACGTATGTACTGTACATGTCTTATCATTTTATAACAATTTCAACAATAATAAATTTTATTTCAACACTGCATTGCAAATAAATTTTATTAAATTACGAAAATTTAAGAGTCTATTCTTGAAAAACAAATATTTAAATTGTTGAAATTGTTACAAAATCATTAAGTTTGCTTTATTACCGTCTTCGAACTTAAGTATAAACGTTTGCAAAAGTGATTCGTCTTTTTTACCTTTGAAGTTATTCACGTCAGTTATAAATATCTAAATGAACAATATTAGTTAGAAAAGTGTTCATTTAATAAATATCCACCCATTTAAAAATACCGGTCAAGTGCGAGTCAGACTCGCATACCTAGGATTCCGTAATTAGACAGTTTTGGAAGGAAGAAGGTATTTAAAATCTTGCCCATAACTGTTAACAAAAGAGAAAGTCAAATATTTTTATACACCGTACTCGAAATAAAACTCGCGGATGAAAAAATTAAGGCATTTAGTTATCGTAAATTTCTCACCCGCTATATTTCTCCTGTAATTTTTACGTAATCCCCAACTACCGTGTTTTTCTTCATATTTTTAGGTTCATTAGTTTCGGAAATAAGGGGGGTCGGTTTTTCAAAGATTTCTCGAAATCAGTGCCAGTAAATATAGTAAAAGTATATATTTTTTTACTCAACTCTTTAATATCTACAATGTAATAAAAATATAGTACTTTCATAAAAAAAAAAAACATTTTTTATGTTTCTTATTTGTTATAAGTTTTTTTAATCGCTATAGTTTTCCTGTAATTATGGCCTAAAATCGTTTTTTTTTCCGTCTATCAAATTCTGATATAAGGGAGGGGGACACATGCATTTTTATGTCGTTTTTCAAGGATTTCTCGAAATTGGTGCCAGTAAATGTGGTAAAAGTATATATTTTAATAATCAACTATTTAATATCTGAAATTTGATACCCATATTGTATTTTTAAGATTATTTCTCTCTTTTGTATTGGGTTTTTTTTTCATACCGTATTATGTAAGCAAGTGAATGCTATTTTTGTGGCAAATTTCAAGGCTTTATCTTTAACGCTGCTAAAGTTATGACCCTGTGACATACGGACGGACGGACGGACAACGGAGTCTCACAATAAAGTTTCCTTTTACCTTTTAGGTACTACATAACTCTAATAAAACTCGAGTAGGTTTTTTATTATTATTTCCGCCCAGCTGTGTATGCTCTAAATAAATTTAAGAATTAAAATGAGGTCAATGTAAGTTTATTAAATATGTGTTCTCCGCAAAAAAGAGGAAAATTAATAAAGAAATACTGTAATGAGTATATACCAGTTGAAAATGAAACCTCTAGCTATAACACGGGAAACTGTTATATGTTTGAAATAAAAAATACATGTTTTGTTACTTTTGTCATGATTCATATTTAAAAAAATATATCGACCGCCAAGGAAGCACTAATACTCCGGTAACAGAGACGAAACCTATGTGTACATAGCCTATGTGCATTATTTACCGCCGGGAATATGTACGGTCTATTGTCAATCACATGTTGCATCGCGTAGGTTTGCCATTTTTCCGAAATTTGGTTAAAAAATCTGAAGAAAAAACTATTTTTTTACAGTTTTTTGTTCTACTAGTGATTCTGAACTACAGAGTTCAATAAAGCTCTTAATTTTCAACCTGTATATTAATATTTTGCTTGAACTACCACACTGAGTTTAATAAAGTTGCTCAGTGTTGCCTTTGTATATATTTTATTTAAAACGTACGAGTTATATTTTCTTTGAAAATGGCTGTATTATTTCGAGATTTAAACTTTCACTTCGCAGTGTTTTCAATTTGTAAAGTGAAGACTTATTTCTACAGAAACTACGGATTTGTGCACCGTTGCATCCCAGAGATGTGGTCAGGGACGGACCCAGGTGGGTGCGGATGGCGTCAAAGATTATTTTATTAAATAAATATCCTTTTTTTAATCGGTTAAAGCACCTCAAGTATAATCTTTAGTAAATACACTAATATTGTTTACTTGCTGAATAGAGCTTTTTATTTTGAATTGATTATTACCGATTGATGATAACCAATTCAAAATAAAAAGCTCTATTCAGCAAGTAAAATTAAATTAAATTTTCAATTTATTATTGCCGATTACGACCTTTCATGGATGACTAAAGCCATTCGGTCTTACAGCTCAGAGACTGGAGGAGTTGTTAAAGATCACTGATAGTTTCAGCAGCTATGTTAGAATAGAGCTGGTAGAATACAAGTGTGCGGTCTTGCATGTTGAGAGGGGGTATGCTGTTTGCTCAAAAAAGTCGATGTCAAAATAAGCCGTTAATGAGATTTTTATGATCTCCTGACAACTGTTCTTTTTACCACGTGGAAATAAAGTCTAAACCTTTGGGTCATGCCTGTTCGGACTCACACCAAACTAGATGCACAAGGCAGAAAAATTCGCACACCAGGTTTTTTCATAGGACATATTATCTGAAATCGTCGGTGACCAGACTGTTTCTTTGGTTTGTGGTGTTTGAGACCATTTAACTGCCAAAACTATACTCAACCTTGAGTGAGTATGAGGCTACTAAAGGCCGATATTAGAAATGCCTAAAAACAAGACATACTTCATGTAGTGTTTCATAAACTAGTACTTCATAAGT
The DNA here is from genome assembly GCA_910592155.1 of Ypsolopha scabrella. NCBI lineage: Eukaryota > Metazoa > Arthropoda > Insecta > Lepidoptera > Ypsolophidae > Ypsolopha > Ypsolopha scabrella. The sequence goes on along the minus strand of OU342968.1, from coordinate 4,949,880 downwards.
ACAAAATTTTAAATAGTCCTTTGTTTGCCATTCTAGTAAACGCTGCGATAATGTAACAACAGGCAAACTTATACTTCACATACATAGACTCACGTCACGCCTCTCTCCTAGAAGGGTAAGGAAAGACCACAGATTTATATCTGCTACCACTTTGACATCCATCAACATCAAACAAACCCAGATGGTTTTGACTTTGCTCTTCTTTTTTATGTTGAAAATTAGTATGATTTTATTTTATTTTATTAGAAAGCACTTGTGCTTGTCCAATTATTTATATTATTTTCCTTACCAGTTTCGCTATTAACTCTATTTCTATTTCGTCTAGTATGATTTATCTTTAATTTTATTTATTAAACAAATTCAGTAATTGAAAATTCATAAAAAATACAATTAACTCCAATTTATTGAACCCCCCCCCCCCCCAAGTACGGTACTATATCCGCCCCTGGTAGTCGAGCTTGGAGGTTGTATGAAAGTAGCGCTCCTATTCTAGACACACGATATCTGTCTACATTAGCGTCGTTCCGAGACAGTTTCTAGGGCAGACCCTATCATGCATCTCCACTGAGCTGTTACACGAATAATGTATGGGGAGTAGAAGTGAATACGAGTAACATTTTGAATTATTTTGAAGTATTATTTTTTATTATTACGCTATCTATCAGTTTGTCTCAAGTTTACAATTTCTAAACCATTACGGTGGTAAAACAAAACTTGGTGCAAAATGCACATCACAATATTATTTTGGTTACTTTTGAAGAAAATTCTGCAACTACATACCATAGATCAAACGACGCAGTAGTGATACTACAGGTTAGGATTTGTCATGCGGCAGTCTGCTAGATTTACAAATATTCGACCAATACTGACGCTTTATGATGCTTTTGTTAGGAACAAATTAGAGTTTAACGCAATCGTCTGGGACCCACATGAGGCTAAATACAAGCTCATGGTGGAGAAGGTCTAACGTAAATTCGCACGATACTTGTATAAGAGAATGTATGGGTATTATCCGTACTTATTTCCGTCTATGTTCGTAACGGGAATGGTAGGGATAGACACCCTAGAGATGAGACGCAAGCTGGCACTACTAGTGCACTATTATCTGCTGTTACACAACAAAGTGGACAACCCAACAGCCCTCGAGGGTTGCGCGCTGGCGGTGCCTGACAGGTACACGATGCTACGGTCATGCCGTCTTCTCGCGACGGGTGTAGTTCGCACACAGCACGCTCGGTTTGCACCCACTCACAATGCGTGCACTCTTATAAATAAGATGGTCTATCAGTATCCTGACCTAGATATATTTAATGTGTCTCTGTCCGAATTTGTATCATATATTCGTAGTTTTTATTAAGCAATCTTTTTTATATTTTTGCATTTATTGTATATATGGTTACTATATGTTACTTACCTTAGCTTACGATTTAGTTTAAGAACTGTTAGTAGGTTCAGAAACTGAAAATAAATAAATAAATAGATAAATACAGAAAGATAGATGGATGAACGATATTTTCCAACACAATAACCCTTCAAGAGAGATTTTTATTCAAAAGCAAGGAAACAGTAATATGGTATGCATTTTGCACATAGATATCCGTGATTTTGCACCAAGTTAAATTAATGTTAACTTTCTTAATTCTCACTATTGCTAAAACAATATATCGCAATCCAGATATAATATAATATCATAGAAATGTGGTCAAAAATTAAATTGGTTTAAAAAAGGGTTAGTCAAAGGAGCACAAAGACAGAGCACATAGTACGGGTTTCAAGTTCTGAGGTAGCATTCGTCAACAATGCTCGTCGACTGTTGCACATTGTTGCACGACACTATTTAACTATTCTTGACTCTTGCCACAATACCTGTAAGCAATGTACTATTGGGAAGTGTTTCGCTGACACATTTTTGTGTTTGTTACAAATGTATTCGTGTGTTTTTTTTTGTCATAATATCAACTTTACTTCTTTAGAAAAGAAAGAAAAAGAAAGAAAATGGAATTTATTGCCAAACAAAACACATGAAACAAAATTAAAACAATAAAAAGGATTAGACTAACTTAAATACAAATTTTGTTCGACAAAAGGTGGCACGCTCAGCATTTGCTGTCGGAGATTTTTGAAGGATCCCTACAGCGCTGATTTCCAGCGAGCCCCTAAATACTTTGTCATAATAAAATAAATTTAGAACTTAAAAATTTACAGCGGGCGCTCTAGTAAAACTATTAAATTACATCATTATTAAACTATGAAATTAACAGGACTAATCTATAACAATCTCATTATATTATATTTATATATAAATATATATTTATATATAAATATATATATATATATATATATATATATATGCAATTTCTTCCATTCGACTGATGATGGCCCCATACCGTGACCTGAAATATATCGAATGCAAATACATTTTTATTGTTTTTAATATTATTAGCCATCCTATATAAATAAACAAGTATTCACAAACTTATACCAAGAAAAGAAGGTAAAATTATCTCTACAAAGGTACAAAGGTAAACATAGGGTATCTCTAAGAAGAGATTTCTTCCAGTATACTTCTGGGTAATTGTAGTTGGGACAGAAAAATCTTTAGCGCAATTTATCTCCATGGTTTTTAGTATTTTCGCATTTTCTAGTGTGAAACAGTGGTAACTTTGGATTTCTTTATGAAAAATGTCAAAGTTTCCTATTAACATTTAATTTCCGAGGTTTACTTTACTTTTTTTTTAAATAAAATACCTTTAGACATCAAAACGTTGAGCAAAAAAGCTTTGCTACCTGGTGCAGGAGTCTTCATGTCAAAAATATATGTTTACCTTATTTAAAGGGGGTCAGTGTAAGAATACAAACAATAATATTAGAAATTTAAGGCTTCTTTAATTTTCATTTGTGGGTCTGCCTTTAAATTCTGTCAGTCAGATTTGTTTTGAAATTGTCATGAGTTTTCGTATTACATACCATAGAGCAATGCTTACCTGATGCTCTGAATTTAAACCATCCCCTGAAGTGAGCAGTTTTGTGTTTTGGAATAGTATTTTATTTAATTCCTGGTTTTATTGTTTGTATCACCAAGGCATTCAAGTTTGTCACTTTTGGGGAATTTCATCTACTTACTAGGGCGGCGAGGTGTAACCACAATGAAAAAATAATATTTTTTTAATTGTGGTGTGACATTTTGCGAACCCTATTTTCAGGTTTGTTTTCGTTGTGTAAGATGATATTTATTTAAACAGATAAGTTTATACCGAAGACTCGGTTAGTTCTCAGTATCAAGGTTGGATGACTCTGTGAAATTCGTAAATTATTCTTTTCGTGTTCCTTACAAACGTAAGCCCAGCCCCTTTTGGACGTCAAAATTTTATTTTGCAAAACTAGCAAACAATTTTATCGATCCGTGATACTGATCAGTTACCAAGCCTCCAGTATGAATTTAGCTGCATACATAAATTTCACCTTATATGTATACCTAATGCGCGTTTTGGTATTTTGTAGCATATGAGCACTGTGAAATGAAGTTTATACGAACAGTCGAATTATGTGAGGTATCCCCCGCATTCTCATATGTCGTGATTAACTTATTAATCAAAATATTATTTTATTTATTCAGGTCACCTGAGTGAACCACATAATCTTAGCTAAATAAAAAGTGTATAATCATTCTTATTAATTTAATAAATAATCGACGTTATAGATCGATGAGTGGATACCTTACTTGATCAACAGACCGTACCTGAACGTTATATATCGTTAGTATAGGTACATACAAAATACATATAACTATAGGTATACCGAGGATAAGAAATCTCTATTCGTTAAAAGTTTTCTCGACGTTATAAGAGTACCACTTGTCGATTGCGCGCAATGGAAAAGAAATCTCATCCGTATCGACAAAGGATTATAGAGATACAATACTCGCCGAACCTAGCTGTCGACGCTGTGAAAATAATCTACTGCGATGGCATTCGTGACAATATATAATTTACTGGTGATCATAATGAACAGAAAATCACTTGTACTATTCCACGAATTTATTCTGTTCATTATGTTTTCAAAGTTCCACCAAGTGCCAACAATCAAAGTATCAACATTGCTGGTGATCATTGTAACATTTTATATAGAAAGTTTGTTGTTAATTTATTTTAATTTGAGAACTAATTTATTCCTTACAATTTTGGTTTGTTTCATTGAATTATTATTTATTAAATACAAGAAAAAAATTATTCAAAAGCAAAACAAATTTTGCACATAAATACCTTATATACAAGGTGAATTGCCACAGCCAAATTCATAATGGAGGCTTGGTAAGTGATCAGTAACATGGATTGATAACACTTGTAATTGACTTGTAAGGTCTGAGCTTGGGTTTGTGAGGAACACGAAAAGAATAATATCTTTGATTTGAACAAATAGTTAAATTTCTCCTTTTCATGGGATCTTATATATAGTTTTCGCCAGAAGACACCTTAATTTATTTATAGTATTATACTATAAAACTTATTCATTTATTATTTAACTACGGAACTGAGATTAGAGAGATCTATCAGTACCATCCATCCATCCATCCATCAGCGTGTGTTCGTCCACTGCTGGACATAAGCCTATTATTTTTTGGGCTTACTTATTTACATTACTTTTAAAAAGTCTTTCTGCATGCCTGCCTCTGTTGCTTTCTTTTACTTTCTGCCAGATTAACAAGGAGAAAATACTTTAAGCATTCAGTCCACCTGTGTTACCATTTAACTTTTATCTCGTGCAATAAGGAATATACAAGAAAAAGTCTCATACAAGAGATTACGAAACACTTTAGTTGAATAAATAAGTTAGACTTTGCACTTGTCAATAAATTGTGTCAATTGAGTCGTTTCTTCAGAAAACTGTTAGTTATTTTTGTATAATATAATGTGAGCCTTCTAAATGGGAAGGGCATTGGCAACACAGTGCCCAGAATGGTGCGGGCTTTTGTACAGGCAAGTGCGTGAAATCGAGGAGCAGCACAAAACTTACCTCGCATCAAACGCGATGGGATAAAAGCCCGACCACCCGCGGCCCTTCACTAAAATTATGTATGTAGACTGGATACTCATATGCACTCAGTGCGCATGGGGCTTACTAGAGTAGATTGGCTATATAAGCCATCTTCGGGGACACCAACACCGCGCCGTACCGACTACGAGTCGAAATAGTCGCCATGAGCGAAAACGGTTGGAGCCGATCATCACATGATTAACCATAAATAAATAAACCATGGTTTGACTTTAACTTTGAACAAAAATAATAAAAAAAGGGAAAACATCAGATATAAACCTATTTTACAACATATATTATTTGAATTTAAAATTTAACTACTTTGACAGGGAAACATTTGATGTTTCGCAGCCAAAGGAAAAATAACCCAAAAATTTCACATCACAGTATATGGTAACTTTTAAATATTTTTGTAGTATTTCCCCGTAATATATTTAGTATTTATCTTATTCAATTGATTTTTTACCAAGCCTGCAATAGGTATGAATTTGACTAAATAAATTAATGTCATCTTGTATATCTCTATGAACTACTTCTCTATGGTAAGTATTTCAAGTGCTAGAGTTGGGATATACTCGTATCTACGTACGAAACTTCGCTTTGATGGTGGCGGCTGCAGGCTAAACGTTGGGCTTTGTTTGTTCCTTGGACTAAACCTTAGTTTGTCTAAGGACCCTGTGATTGTCCTTTGTTGTAAGTTCAAAGCTAAACGAACCTCTTGCGAATTTTGAACGGCAATCAAGGAAAAACATTAGAAGATAAAAGTTGATCTTTTTACTAAGACCGGGTAATATCGCTCTTTGCATACAATAACCCCCCCACCTCTTCTAAAAGCAGTACGGAATAGAAAGGGAACGAAATTTTGAATACGATATTGCGGGCATAAAAAAAAACTTTTTTCTTCTGAATATGACGAAATCGAGTTTCGTTATTTTTTTTTTCTTCTGTATACGATATGTTCAGGTTTCGCCTTTAGTAAAGACTGCTAATATAATATTAATTTCATTTATGTAGCCAAATTAATACCGGAGACTCAGTAAGTAGAAAAATATTTTTTGTTTTTCTATGCTTGCTTAGGAACAACCTAGACTCAATTAGTACCTAAATTTCATTTTGCGTCTTTCACAGAAAGGGTCCTTGTACCTTGGTACTGACTACTTACCGAGTCAAAATTAAAAACAAAGTAAGTAACCAAAGTAAATTTCGGATTTTTAACAGAAAACAAAATGCTTTTACAAAATGTTCTTACAAATATATCTACCTCACGAAGTCCGTTTGGGTAGGGTTAAAGCAGCGATGTGTACAGATAAGCGTGTTGCATGTGGTTCGTTTTGTAGAGCTCCCGAGGTTATGCACACAGTACAAAAAAGTGCGTGTGCACTCGCTGCTGTAACCATAGCCAAACGTACTCCGTGAAATAGAATATCTTAAAAATAAAAACATAAAATGTATTTTTTGTTAAACTGTATATTATAAGCTTAAATTACATTATAGTCTAAGATATTGTAAAATTGATTTCTTTAAGTTTTTTGTTTTTGAGGAAGAGCCTAGTTTTACACACTACAAGGGAACCTTCAGTGGAAACTAGTGTTTTAATGTTTATTGTAACCACTGTATTATTCTATTCTATATCTGTAACTGTATTTTTTTTATGAGCGACGGAATGCTTTTTGCCACCGATTTCTGCCAATGTCAAGTCAGCAAATCACATTATCGAAATGAGCAGATCCATCCATCAGCCTGTTTCGTCCACTGCTGGACATAGGCCTTTCCAGGATTTCGCCACTCTTGGCGGTCCTCCTGGAAGAAATGCCCATACTCACACACGCTGGGCAGGCGGGTTGGTGAGCGCGGTGCCGAAACCCTCGCACCAGTGACGCCGCTTCCCGTCACCAGTCTGTTTTATATAAGGCTCGGCAATTGGGGATTGATAAACCGCCATCCATCGGTCCCAGGCAATGGTGGGCCGCCTGGTTTTGCCTAAGAGCTGTTCTCTTACTCTCCCCCGAATAACTTCAGGAGGATTTGCGAGTAAGATGGTGGTACCTCCACAGTCGAGCCGGCATTAGCTCTACCACCTTTATTAGTAAGTTCAACATTTTGTATTCAAAGCAGATGTTCGAAGTGTGTTTCTTTTCAGCCAGTTCAAATTAATGCGATATTGAAACAAGGTTTATTACTAATTTGAAGTGGTAAGATTAAATTAATCTGCACGTGTATCTATTTGAAAATCATTATTATCATATCATACGTAATCATAAAATGAGATTAAGGTATGATGAGCAGATAAATTTTAATAATATAAAAATCGTGTACATAAAGCCGAAGCGGAAATAAACAGGAATATTAATTTTTAATTAATATCGTTACTATATATAAATTTTGCGAGTATGCGAATAACCTTCTTATTAGGAAATTTTAACAAGTAATCCATCACTTCGTTGTCATTATTCGGTAAAAGAATATTCGCATCTCTTAAAAGTTTAGCCAAAGGTCTCCAATTATTATTAATCGGGCAATTTGACTGTAAAACTTCCATTCAGTATACCTGTAGCGGACTGTACTCGAAAAGGTGACTTATTTAACACAGAACAAACTACCTCATGTAAACTGCCAAAAACCTCTTTCAATCGCCTTAATTGCCCAATAAACATCGTCGGTGTAATAAAAGCAAACCTGGAACAAGCTGAAGGCTTAACTAAACAAAACGGCATAGGATACATGCCTAGTAAATATTTAGGGATAAGTTAGAATAAAGCAAAACAGGTGTATCAGGATCGTAGCAGATAGAAGTATGTATATCTCTGCCTAACTCTCTGGGAGACAGGCGTGAGTATATGTATGTATAACTTAGAAAAAACATGAATAAGACCGCCAATGAACAAGAACCATCAATCGAATCCATCGAATAATAAGAGTGTGTTTAAATTTTTTATTATTTGTGAAAATTTCCACTTTCTACCTATTACGGTTGAAGCTGTAGATCCCACCACGGACAGATATACAGGCAGCGGAGGCTTAGACCTTGTCCACATGCCGGGTTTTGCTTGCGCGAGAGCTCGCGCGTAAGCACTCGCGCGTAGTCGAAGTACTAGGCTCCAATACATTGTGTCCACATGACTCGCGTGTTGGTTCGTAACAGGATCCCGTTTGGCATCATTCGGGTACGGAACCCTAAAAATAGTCTTACCCAGGCCCGGATTTCCGCATAGGCCCACAAGGCACCGGCCTAGGGGCCCCGACCAGGGCAGAGACGTAATTTATATTAAAAAAAAAAATTATAGTTACGCTATTTACGCCCAATTGCCGTGCTGTCGTCCAACCTGACAACACTGCACTAGCGGCGATAACGACTGAATTAGGCCGAATTTTCTTCATGCTTCGTTGGCCTGCCTAGGGGTCCTTTGTCTTTAAGTCCGAGCCTGGTCTCTTACCCATAAAAATTCACAGTAGGTTTTCATAACAAGTTAGGAAATGTAATTTCTGCGGGTACATCTATGTTTCTATATGAAAGTCATTATGATCAGTGGTTACGTGGTTTCATTCAAATATACTTGTGCATTCACACGAGAACATCAAAACATATGTGCAAAGTAAAGTTTAAACCCGACATAGAGATGACAATTTATTATTTGGGTTTTTAAAACCAAGAAAGGAAATACTCAGGCATCCGGAAATATTTAGAAACGTCGAAACAATTCGGAAATAGAAGGAAAGCAGGCAGTGTGGTGCAATAAAATGTTAACTGAAGCGGAAGTGTTAAAACGACTCGCAGTTAAAGTTTAATAGCACGACGCAAACAGACACCTTAATCACAACTTGGAGGTACAGTTGCACCATTACTTTGTGGGTACCTAAACTATTGTTTGTCATGTTGGTAAGGGAAGAGGGTCAGATTCAAAATACAAAAGTCGTCTTACTTGTATGCTAATGCATAAAATGTAATAAACATTTAATTCATCTATCACCCAACATTTACGTATTCCAAAAGGGATCCTATTACTAAGCCTCCGCTGTCTGTCTGTCTGTCCGTCCATCTGTCACAGAGGGGTCTACAGTTTTAGCTGTTACCATACATACAATAAACCTCAAAGCGATAGCATTTTTTAACGTAATTTGTTTAAGCTCTATCTTGAAGATGGTAATATATACAAGTTTTAAATTTGCACACATTATTGTACATACTCTAAGTTAAAACAACAAATAATAAAATTAGGGTTCCGTACTCAGGGGGCGCTAAATTGTTTGTCACGTGATACCATTTTAGCGCCTTGTTTTTTGTCGCCTTAATATTATGTATAGAAAGAGAGAAAATAAATTTATTCGTCACCCATCATACACACACAAAAATACAAGGAATAAAACATGAAAAATAAAAGAAATGACGAAGGGGGGGCAGACTCAGCTTGTGTTGTGAGTTGCAGACATACAGCTGCACAACGCTGTTTTTCAGCCTGTCCCTTTGCGTTCACATTACAAAACACAACAGGGATTTTTTTTACAAGTAGGGAAAAACGCATATAAAATTTAATCCATAGTAGGTACTAACATTCAAATTATAAACAGAAAAAAATATAAATTAAAATTATTAGGCTAATTAAAAAAAAAAGAAATGAAAATGAATAGGTTTCTTATCTTGTCACCATTAAAAAAATTATAATACAGTACAATATTACATTAAATATAATATAAGTAAGGTGTCTCACAGAATGCAGCAGCTATTTCATCTTTGTTTTTGGTGATTAAAATAAATGTTTCTAACACGTTTTTTAAACGTCGCAGTTGTCATCTGAACATGCAACGGTGGAGGCAGATCATTCCAGATCTTGGACGCCGCATATTTAAAACAGCCCCTGTTACCTGCGGTTTTATGTCTTGATATAATCATTCGACGTATTTTCCTACTTCTAGTATAAAAAAGAGTACGATAGTCTTTTGCCCAGATAAATTTTGAATAAAGATATATCGGCCTCTTCGTTTGTACAATTTTATGGACTAAACAAGCAAGATGCAATTTCCTACGGGCTAAAATCTTTAACATTCCTTTATTATTTAAAAATGGTGTCATATGGGCTAATATTGTTGATATATATGTTCTTAGGATTCCGTACCCGTATTGTGTGGTGGTATTGAGAGTCCAACTCGCATTTGGCCATATTATTAAATTGTTTTTTTATATACATACATTTTTCTCTTGAATTTGAAAACATGTTTATCCCGTGGTACTTTATAAATATTTGAAAAATGCAGTAGTTTGGTATGTAGCGTAAATGGAATAGATTTAAAATTACGGAAAAAAGTTAGTTTCTAGCCTTAACAGACTGGTTACATTTAGTTTAAGCTCATATAATGACTCTGTATTCTAATGAACCTTCCAAATTAGAAGATAAGAGAAAATTGAAGCTGAATGTTGTCACTTCTTGATGACCATTATATAAAATAATTCATTCGTACTTTGTGTTTCACTAATATTATCATCACCCGGAGATATTCAAATAAAGATTTCGTTATAAATCGATGAAAGTGGTGGGGTATAACTTATTTAATGTTAATAAAATAAAGTAAATATCTTCACGACATGAATACCCGAAGAGTTGTCAGGGTGTGAAGAAAACAATATCATAATGTGCATTTTGCACCAAGATCTTCTTTTTACACTTTAATGCTACGGAAGTGGTGCGTAGAGCTATTAAAATCTACTACGATGCAGCAGCGGCGCGGCGACGTAGAGCTGCTAGATAGCGCTGCTACGACGAGGACAGAGCGGTGCGCATGCTACGGCGTAGTGTTAGTTATTGATATTTATTATATTGTTTGTTATATTAAGACTGATAATAGTTAATTACGTAAGTTTTTCTAAACTTGAAAGTGAACAAAAGATTTTTTCAGTTAGGACTTTCAATACACACTGACAATAAAAACAATCAAATGCAACTATTAATTATATGCAGCAGAAACTGCTGTGCCTTCGTTATAGAAATGTATAAGTATCTTAATGTATGCATCATCAGAGCAAATGGCTCCCGACGTGTGCTATTCTTAGCTTTTGTTTTAGTTTTGTTATTACTATATTCATACCAGTTTTAGTTCGTAACTTCGCGAAAAGTAATTTCTGGTTTCGTCTTTGTGATAAGATATTAGCAAAATATACTGGTACCTTTATATCTGGAACTCTGAAGATCTACAGAAAAATGTGGTTTATGTTTATGCCGTTTAGGATAATTAATAAAATATTACCTTGCAAAATTAAAAAACAATCAAAGTTAGCAATTCCTAGTAAAAATGAAATCTTAGTAAAATTTTCTATGCATACAAACATTTTTTTAAACTGATATTTACAAGCCTGCAGGTAGCCTTTGAGGTGCGGCATTGTAAAAAAATAAAATTCAAATATCATCAAAAAGCGGGCACAAGCTCACCAAAAGCCCAACTCTCAATGTAAAGTAATTATAACAAAACCAGTGACACAAACTAAATTATTCACAGCAGCTTCCAACATTTTGACAAGTTTTCGTCTGTTACATTGTTCACAATTAAATCTTCTTTCTTTACTGAGCGAACCAACCGACACAGTGCATCGCAACGGATTTCAAGGGGTTGTTCAGGAAATGTTCAGCTGAAAGAATAACAATTTCAGACAATTTCGGGCTGTTCGTGGAACTGAGAGTAGTTGTGAAAGTTTCAGCATGCCTCTCTCTTGTGGTATTCAGTATTTACTCGTAGGTCATGCCTTTATCCTCTTACATCTTCGCTAGTTTACTTCCCCCTTAATATTTTATAAACTAATATGTATATTTAACTGTATAATTTAAATCTATACGAATAATATAGTATTAGTAAAAATTTGTGTTTGTACATTGAATATTTTTGCGAAATTTTTATAAAATGGATTTTAAATCAGTGAGGCCAAAACAAAATTTTATATAATTAGTCTGTTTCTTTTTAACTCGAGACCTACTCAAAGGATTTGGATGGAGTTTTATTTATTATCATCGTAGTGACCCTAGGCAACATGAAGGCTATAAAAGCTGTTGATAGAGTAACCCCTGAGCCGTATAGTGTCGATAAGTAATTAAAAATTGAAAGACAATTCCACGCGACCGTACCCTTATGGAAAAGAAATAATATTATATGTTTTTTCATTGTGGAATTCATGTGGGTATGGAAAACAAACTGATATTAGTGCTCATCTATACGAACAACCTAAAAAAAATCGAATTAAATATTACTACCCCAATAGTTATTTAGTCTATTTCGTTTAATTATCAACTTATTTATTCGATGCGTTATGTACCTATATATGTAATATTCTTATTCATATATTTATTTATTTAATGCAGGTGTATAATTTTATTGGCTCAACTTAAATATATATATTTTATGTATTTCCCGTATTATATTTGTTTTATCATATTCTATTCATTTTATAAATTTTAGATTTGACCTATAAAACCTACACGTTATGTGTCTATATTACAAAATAAACTATCTGAATTTTAATATGAATTCCATAAATTTTGGTCAAGTAAGTTTTGCACTACAGCGTGATCCATTTATCGCTATTTAAAGATTGATCATATAGGTAGTTATGGTTATTCGTGTAGACTATCCACGCATCCTAAAACATATAATTTTGCCAAGTTTGTATCCGACTCGCACAAAATACGGGTACGGAACCCTAAAAAATACATTTCAACAATATCGATGCTAGAGCAAATGGAAACCATACTCAGATGTACGAAACTCTACTTTTAATATTTATTGTTTTACTTTAGAGTATGTATTATTGTTCCACGACTGGATTGAGATCCAAGAGTACCGTTTGCATAATAGCACAAATGAATTGATTACTCAGGTACTTAAGACCATCAAGTAAAATAATTATCAAATTTTGCGTTTTACGTACTTCTTGATCAAAAAATTCAAACAGTGAAGCTGTCAGAAAATTTTATTCAAATTAAATAAAAATAAGAAATGATCAATCATTATAATATTCATTTATAATATAGAAAGGTTTTTCCAACAAATACGCTTTCAACTTTTTTTGGAATATTTTTAGGTTTGCACTGTCCTTAATATCATGACTAAGTTTGTTTTATGGTACGGACCTAAAAAGTCTAGTATAGGGTACTAATAAGCTTTGTACATCTTGTCTGATTGAATTAACTGTAAATAAGTTATTGTGTAATCTTATAAAGATGTTTTTATGTTTGCATGTATTTCATCAATAAATGTTTTTATGTTTATGTTTATGTTTTAAATCCTAATCCCAGTGTAACTCGAACTTTTGTTGAAGGTTGTATATTTTTAAAAGTTTATTGGGAATATTGCATCTACAAATAAAAAAATAAATGATCGCTGAATTAGTTGTCTGAACTGTTTGCTGAATCTATTTTTTCCTGTTTTATATTTATTTTTTATTATTTTTAAATTTTATTTCACAAATCTGTCACTATTTGGCATTGATGATGAAGTTGATGAACCCATGAGTGATTGATCATCAAATCAAATGGCGAGCTGGCAAATTTTTTTTTAAATATCATTTTATTTTAATGCCACGAAATATTATTTTGGTAAAATGTTACATTTTCTTCACATTATAATTTTGCAGTACTGAAAAGGTTTTTACGTTTTTTTGCACATCCTGCCTTTGGTAACTGTCATTTCACACATTCGCGTAAAGTTGACGATCGCACCTCATTCCCAATCTAAACGTGGAACAATATACATCAGTATGACTAAATTTGAAAGTTGTATGTATTACCGTCCTTAAGATCGATCTAAGACAAATAACAATTTAATAAAAACCTAAAAGTAATTTCGCAAAAAACAGTTAAGATAAACTGTTTTAATTTAACATTTTTAACCCTTCTGTTTTAGTGCAACAGGCTTGCTTAATTCAGACAAGAAAAAATAAAAGAGCATGTTTCTACGAATATATCCGCAGACACACGATGTCCATTCGGTTAAGCTGTCCTTTTTAAATAATACCCATCAAACACACTCGACAAAAGCAGTATTTGCATCAGAAGTACATTATACATTCCGTAGAACAGGGACGCGTTATTCTGCAAATGAGGTTCATTATAGTGGCTTGTTACAAACAGCGTTGTAGGTGCTTTCGTATTGCATACAATGTGTTTAACTGTAAAGGAACTATTCTTCACTTTTGAACCAATCCCGACACACCTCTTGCTTGTTAATTCATTTAGTTATATACCTAGTGGCTGAATTCGAGTTCGAATAATCAAGAGCGGCGTATTTATATTCAGTTAAAATGTATGAATTTACATTTTTACCACATTAGCCGTGCCGTCACCGTCGCCGTTGCCGGTGCCGGATTGCCGGTAAGTGGAAAAGGGGCCAATGAAAAACATCAACCAACAACAATAATTTTGCGAGCGTTTACGTTTTACCATAACAGGCGCAAATGGCCCGGCATCGCACTTTGCCTACCAAATCAAATCAAAACAAAATATTTATTTTGCAAAATAGATGCATAAAGTATACTTTCTACAAGTCAAAGTTAATTTTAGCAATATATATCTTTAGAATATAAAAAAATATTGAATAATACGGGAAATAAAATATACACCTGCATAAAATAGAGGAGGAATCTAGGAATAAAAATATTATATAAACATAATGCTATGAACAAATAAGTTGATAAATAAATAAGGGAAATACATACAAAAAATATGAAGGTTGGGCTACTAAAATGTAATAAAGTTAAACACCTGCATAAAATAGAGAAATATAGGAATAAAAATATTATATACACATAATGCAATGAACTTTGTGTTGAAAAATGAACTAAATAAACCATAAATAAAAATAATGCCTAACCATCCGCACCATTCGATTATTATTGCTAAGAAGAAGGGCAAGAAACTTAGCAAACATTATTTTTACTAGTCATCAAGGTTAAGGTTAATCAAGGGTCAAGACAAGATAAAGCGCTGCTCCGCCGTCAAACAATAAATGTCTTGAATTGCTCAACTATGTGATGTTAGATACGCCAGAAAAAGCTGGCTCCCTCATTCTCCAAGAAAGTACTCGGAGCCGCGCACGCTTCCTTTGCTACATGTCTATGTACTTGTCTATACACCCGGATGATACTTTCTAGCGACCTGGATCGTGTCCTCAACTGTCCAGGTGCAGTGCCGGAGATGAAGTCCTTCCACAGAGCCCGCAAGCTCATCCGTGCGAGTACGCGCTCACCATCCATCCATCCATCAGCCTGTTTCGTCCACTGCTGGACATAGGCCTTTCCAGGATTTCGCCACTCTTGGCGGTCCTCCTGGAAGAAATGCCCATACTCACACACGCTGGGCAGGCGGATTGGTGAGCGCGGTGCCGAAACCCTTGCACCAGTGACGCCGCTGCCCGTCACCAGTCTAATTTATATAAGGCCCGGCAATTGCGGATGGATATACCGCCATCCATCGGTCCCAGGCAATGGTGGGCCGCCTGGTTTTTTTGCCTGAGAGCTGTCCTCTTACTCTCCCCCGAATAACTTCGGGAGGGTTTCCGAGTAAGATGGTGGTACCTCCAAAGTCGAGCCCGGCATTAGCTCTACCACCTAGTACGCGCTCACGTATGCAACCAATGTTCATTGGACAACTCGAAGTGCCCCACATATAACCCAGTCGCATTGATGGTCCACCCCGAGATCGGTATGAGGAAATGCTAGCTGCTTACGGAGACAAACGTCTGGTTACTTGGCAGACAAACATGCCCAGTTCTACTCAGACTCTGTTACTGTGCATTCTGCTCGACTATGGAATCGCCTACCTGAATCCATTCAAACGTGTCATACTTTAAACACATTTAAAGCTGAATATAAAGCTCATTACGTCAATGAGCTAGACTCCTAATGTTCATTCAATACAGGATTGTCCATGATTTATCACACTAATATTATAAATGTGAAAGTTAGGATGTGTATATCGAAATATATAAGTTTGTTACTCTTTCACGCTGAAACTGCTGGACGGATTTGCATAAAATTTAGAATGGATATAGCTTATACCCTAACTTAACACATAGGCTATTTTTTATCCCGGAAAAAAGCATTTCATTAAACCGAATAACATGCGAGCGGAGCCGCGGGAAAAGGCAAGTTTATTGTATGTGTAACTTTATGTATTTATTGATGTATATCTATTCATTATACTATTATATTTTCGTGTAAGTTCATGTCCTCGTTTATTAAAACGTTAGGCATTACTCATTATTAACTCTATGTAATTTACTCTAGTTTATTTTACATCTACATGTTCTCCTCTATATTTTCTTTCACATCTTCTCTTCCACCCAAAGGTTGCCTGTAAGATATTGCTATTTGCAATAAGTGCTGCCTTTGTACAATATGAAATTATTATTTAATATCCTGTGTTATGTTTTGTGTAAATGTGCATTAAGTGTAATACATAAACAAAATACTCTTGCAGCTCAACACTACTTAATTAAAAGTCGAAATTAGTAACACGAAACGACGAGTCCTAACTTAGCGAGACACCATCCGCATGCCAGTAGCAAGCTTCAGGTCAGGCCAAGTCTGACTCCCATAGTACCTACTTAAAAGAACTCAACCATAGACCCGTAGTTCCAGCTGAGGTATCTCCAACCCGAGAGTTAGAGACTTCTTTAACACTTGTGTGAATAAATAAAGAAAATGTCGTTACCCACGTGTTGGGTCTCAAGGGTTAACCGAGTAACGCAACATATTGATACGGGTAGTACAAGCTCCTTATTATCTATGCTTTGGACCGTCTTCATATGACGTCAAGTTTGTCGAAATACGTTATTCTAGGGAGGGTCAAGTTCCAGTTTTCAACTTGCGCGCCATTTATTTCTGTTTCTTCACTTTTGCATCACAAATAGAAGTGTCTTTAAATAGTTCGAGACAGCTTTTGTTGCTATGACTGACATGAATTATTCTATCATAATAAATCTATTTCTAAGTTTTAGTTGTATGATATGTATTTCTTTCAATCCTTGCATCAGCCTGTCGTCGTCCTCTGCTGGCAGGGCTTTCTATTATTTTGCCACTCTTGGCGATCCCTTATTTACTAGATCAAAGTCGTCCGGAGTATTTAGTGCACATATAAAATACGAGTTATTCGTACAAAATTGTCGTTCTTTAATATTATTTAATCGTTTTTTCTTTACGGTTCCGATTAAAAACAAAGACCCTTTTGGTAAAGCCCTAAAACCGATCCGTGTATTGTCTACCTTAATTGTCCTACGGCTTAACTTTTAACTTTTAATTTGTGGGCATATTGAGTTAGGGTTGAGGTAAGGTGTTACTAGAAAATTTGTAAAAAAACCACAAAAAATAAAAGTAAACTTCGATAATATTATATTTAGATTATACGTAGATATACTGACGCCTCCTTGCCCTGTACTCCCAAAAAGATTCGATCGGTCGTTAATTGTTCGAGCATACGTCCATCTCTGCTCTGACACACGCATTAAGAGTGTGCTAGTGGATAAACGATTGAACAATAATTATCGATTTTATCGATCGATTTTTTTCTCTTCAGAGGTAAGCATGCAGAGAACACAGAACTCCGTTTGCTACAGTCACCGTTTACAATCACCGTTTGTCGGTCAGGCTTTTCAAGAGCCGAACGAGTAGTGTGACCGAGTCAACAAAATACAACTTTTCTGAATAGATACAAGAGTACTTTAATTGTTTTGCTTAAATAAATTATAATTTCGTTTTGCAAGCGATGATCTCTCGCTGTTTTGCACGGTGCGCCAGCAGTGGGTCAAAAATAATCGCATCTTTTTGAGAACAATGATTTAATCACTCGTGAAATCAATCGGGATCTACCTAGGTCTACTATCCATCAATCGAATCATACAATCTCTTTTACTCGGGTGCCTTTCCTCAATATGACATAAATAATATTTTATTTTGAAAATCCTTTGGCCAGATAAAAGCGAGAGCATTTTCAAACTGCGTTGACGAAACTCTAAATTTTTATGTTGGTTAACTTTTGTGTTCAAAACGAGGTTGTTTTACGAAGAAGCCAGTAAGCACAGCACAATGAAAATGCAAACTAACTGAGTTGTCAGCCGCATGATATATTGACGTTGAGCCGCTGGAACGACACACGCTTTATTTTATTATAGTTCCCAATTTAGGTGACGCGGAATACAAACTGATATTTTCCGTGATATATTGTTGTCTTTTCTTCTTTTTGTACCTTATAGATCGGCGGGAATTCGACTGACTGGCTCCGGAATTTAGTTGACAGGGAAATATTTTTAAATTCCTGGCAGAAAATAAAACATACAATAATACATATACTCACGCCCATCTCCCAGTAGGGTAGGTAGAGGCAGGAACTAAAGATTTACATATATCTGCTACGATACTGATAGACCTTTTTCGCCTCTTCCACATCCGTCAATCTAGTCTTCTTCAGTATGGCTCCACTTTGGTCGGTACGCTACTCGGTCGAGCTTTACCTTCTACTTCCGCACCATACATTTCTTTTGTCATCATTTTATTCAATAAGATCTAATTAAGACTAATTCCTTTGAAAACGATCCAAAAGCGAAACCGGTCAGGAAATAAATATCTATAAATACGTCATTTTCTGTTCATTATATAAAATAACAAATTCCTGAACTACGAAGAAGACGATTATTTTAACAACGTTGTCTAAGGGTTCTTGGAGTAATTTTAATTTTAATTATAATCCCGTTTTAGTAAATTTATGCTACAACATTTTTAATAATGCTAAATTTAAAATGAGGGATACATTCTTATCAACATTCTTATTGTGTCGAGTAATTTGATTAACTCCCAAATAATTATTACGTTACTTGCTTAAATTTACTCAAAATAAAACCAGTTTTTGTATTCCAAAATTTTAATATAATACATAAAAACTGTTATTCGATAATTTAATTGAATCCTATGAGGATCAAAATATACTTGTAGAGACTTTTAAATTACTTTTTCTTAGCTATTGTAAACTTAATACGTGGGACGCACTATAAGTTTCCGGAATGAATATGAAAAAATACTATTAAAGGTACAAAATTAATTTATTGTTTTTCAAAATAATCTCCCTTGGCGTCTATGCACTTTTTCATTCGATCAAACCAGTTTTGAAAACTTTTGTGCCACTCCCCTGTGGTGACCTCTGAAACGTGTTTTTCATACTCCTCGACAGCCTCTTCTGGTGATGAAAATCGTTGACCGCGTAATTGGTTCTTAATTTTTGGGAACAGAAAAAAGTCACAAGGTGCCAGGTCGGGACTGTATGCAGGATGACTCATGAGTTCTACATTTTTCGTCTTCAAAAAGTCGTTTGTCTGTCTGGCCGTGTGAGAACTAGCATTGTCGTGGTGCAGGATGATACGGCGTTTACGGTTATTTTTACGGAGTTCGTCAATAACTTCCGGCAAACAAATGGTCGTGTACCAGTCACTATTCACGGTACGACGATTCTCTAAAGCAACAGTAGCCACGTGTCCAGTTTTATTAAAAAAAGAAGCAATCATCCGCTTAGATGCACTTTTCACGCGCGCCACTTTGGTTGGTTTCGGCTCATCTTGAAAGACCCATACGCTCGATTGCTGCTTTGTTTTGGGATCGTAGCAATAAATCCATGTTTCGTCACCTGTTACTATGTCCCACACCAAATTTGACGCACCTTCGTTGAATCTGGTAAGCATGGCACTGCACCAAGTGACGCGGTCCGTTTTTTGAGCCTCGGTCAAGTTGTGTGGGATCCACCGCGAGCACAGCTTTCTCACACCCAAATGTTTGTGTAGGATTGATTGTATTTGACTCATGCCTATTTCTAAGGATGCGCGAATTTCATGGTAGGTCACATGCCTGTCTGTTTCAATCATACGGCGCACAGCATCGATGTTTTTGTTGGTCACAGCGGTGGACGGCCGACCATCGCGAGATTCGTCACTGAGATTGATACGACCACGCTTGAATTCTGCAAACCAGCTATAAACAGTCGTCTTGCATGGTGCTTCATTGCCAAAAGCTGTTTCAAGCCGAGCGATGCTCTGTTGAGCTGTCAAATTACACTTAAGATCGTAGAAAATCATACTACGAAAATTTTCCCGAGTTAAATCCATGTTGATGCAGACACACAATTTTTTAAATGGCGCCACAAGGTAAAGACAAAAGACAGTCAGATGAAACAAACTGCATTCTACAGCCAAAGAGTTCTATTTTCAAATGTTGCAATAAATTTTTAAATATTGTTTATGTAAGTGGCCAGTTCCGGAAACTTTTAGTGTTACCTATGTATTTAAGTTTTTTGTAAGGATGACAGTCTCCCTAAAACTGAAAACTAAGTAAAATAAGGCCTCGTAAGTTTTTTTAGGAAACTACACTTTTTGTTGGACAAAGACAGCCTTAAAAAAAAGAAAAAGTAGCAAGTTATTACCAAGTAACTTTATCTTTTCATAGCAGCAATCATCGTTCCATTGTGGTTTCACCCTTTCTATAATAGACCAGCCGCTAGTCTGCGATTGAAGTGCTCAAGGGTATTCCACACTATCAATCTTTGTGACATAAGACTGCTGATTTCTCTGCCTCACAAACACACGCAAATCGTCATGACATGAATCCTCGAGGGGATGTCAGAGGTATTTCTTGGTGGGGACTTTGAAATGCAAGTCACAGTCCACACTCGTTTGTACGAATTCATCAACAAAAAACTGTAATGGTTATTTCCTGTAATTCAGATCTAAAGGTTGAACTTCTTATGGTGCAATTTATGAGATCGCGAAGCCATCTGTGATATTTGTTTGGCTTTTTTATTATTATTTTAAAACAAATCCTTGAACAACAAAAGTAATTCAGTATATAACATTAAAAAAAAAAATTCAATCTGAATATTCTAATAAAGTGTACGAAAACAAAATAAGAGGTATAATTTGTTACTTTTTTAAAGTCTACTCCGGTAAGAATTTTACTAGTAGTCTTAACTTTCTCCTGATTTCTTTAAAGGATCAGGATTTTAATCTGTTGTAACAAACTAGATGACGAAAAATTCAATTTGTCAGAGCCAGACAGAGATAGTCAAGTATTGACAAGACCTTAACAAGTTTGGCAATAATTTATTCCTTCGCAACATGATTCTGGTTTCGGTAAGAAAATAGGAACTTTCCTTTCCACGCGTTAAAACTGGTTTCGACTGAAAATCAAGAAGGCTTCAGAGGAATTCAGCTGGAAGTCATAGCGCTTCAAATTTGAAGGTTTGAGAATAGGATATCAGATGCTAGTTAATTAACAACGGCTTTCTGATTCCGTCAACCACATTCTAACCAGTACCGCGGACGAGACTGGGAGTATTGCGTTTTGGCTTTCAACCTGTTTGGAATATTAATAGGCTGGTGGTATTTCGGCACAATGATACTAAATTTACTTCCGAAAATATTAATTGAACTACAGTGGGGGAATACTATAGAGAACAGCTAGTCATGAGACACCCATTGTGGTTTACCCCAGTTAACACCCGTTTTGTCACGATAAAGCATCTTTGAACGGGCCTTGCTCAATAACGCAACCAATTAATAATAAGTGGTCGGTTTTTAGAGTTTTTCAGAATTGACATGAGTATAACTAGCACTTACTTTCTGGAGATACCTCAGTTAGTTTTTTAGGCGCCATAATTAGACTACGCTACCACTTTGCGCCTAAACCGACATATTTGGCATCCGAGAGACGCTCTTTATCCTGTGAACTCAGATTCAGAAATTTCCCCAATAGTTGCCAGATTTGTTGTTACCCTCTAACCAATAGAGATGTTTTAAGATTGTAGCAGATCGAAACATACACTGGCCCATTTTTAGCGCATTCTATTGAATATTTCTTTGCTTTTCTTAATAAATACTAAAAATTTAAATCCAACCTCTGGTTTGTAGGAAAATATTTTTTTTTACTTATTATAAATATCGGTTAAAATATAAGGTGACTTTCGTTTATATAGCCAAATTCACATCGGAGGCTCGGTAAGTAGTCAGGACCAAGATTCAATTACCCTTTCTGTGAAATACGAAAAAAAAATTTAGGCTTCCTAACACTAATTGAGTCAAGGTTGTTCGTGACGAAGTATAAAGATACAATTTTTTTTTGTCGTATTTCACAAACAGTGTCATTGAACCAAAGGTCCTGACCACTTGCGGATCTTAAGTATGAATTTGGCTACATAAACAAAAGTCTCCTTACAAAAGCTAACTGTATCAATATCTGTTATAACCCAGCCTTACTATAACCCAGTTGCTTTAATAGCCCAGTTACTTGTATAGCCGCTCGTTGAAGTTTCACGCTCAACCCACTTAGACGGATTAAGGGCAAAAATACTTTTTGTTACTTTGCTAGTCGGTAATGTGAAACTAATTTATAGGGACATTGATTAATATGGCAAATTCATGCTGGAGAATTGGCTAGTTTTCATAAACGTGGCTTACGTTTCCTTTTGTAACTTACTTATTTAAGTCAAACTCCAAGACAGAAAACGAATTTAAATTTTTCGAACTTTAAAATTTTTACTAATCTGTTTCAAGGTGATCTTAAATCCAAATTAGGGGTTACTAACTTTTTGGTCATCACATCGTCCATGTGATAACCGATAACGTATTTGTGCGCTGTTAAATATTGTCAAATTTTTCGAGGTAGTTGCCGATATGTATGTCAAATCGTGGAATTGGGCAGTTCATAATGATACCGAAAATTCACCAAAAGTGAAAAATAGGTGCGACGATGAGCTGAGCGAAGCTAATCGAGGAGGAGCGTCTGAAACCACAAATTGCTAAATGTTTGTATGGAGAAACGAGATATTTGCATTTTTGTGACATGCTCTGTACACGAATTTGTACAAAGTTACTCAGCTTGTACAACATTACAAAATATTATAAAAATTACAAAATACGTAAACATTATAAGCATGAATCGGTTATAAAGTAAAAAAGACATAATGACAACTCATTAGTCAAACATAGAGTCCTCGCTACCACTGAAGTCCGATGGATTAAAGGCATTTAGGTTCATATTCCAAAGCTAATAAAGACTTAGTCGTAGGACTTCAGAGGTGGCGCGGTCTCTAGCCATCGACAGTTCTCAGATTATAAGATGGCAGTCATTTGTATGTTCAAAACATATTTATTTGGATTATTTTTTCCGAAAAACTTACTTTGCCCCCGACTTTAAAAAATCCGGCAATTTTTTTCATGATGCAACTTCCGCCAACTGCCGTGATCCTTTGGGGAGACGAGCGAAGCGGAGCGGAGCGGTGATCATGATCTGCCCAATTCATCAGACATGTATGAATTTTTATCACGATCGAATGATAAGTTAGAGTTATAATGTCTCCCTACCCCACCCACATACTCTAAAAAGTTCATGTAGAAAGTACGTAGGTTGATTTTTCTCTCCTTTAATCTCTTTTTGATACTCATTGTCACCGTATCATTCTTATTGGTCATCATTTCATTGTAAATATGTCATTATTGTATCAACTAGGGCTCCCTATTAAACGTTAAAACGTTTAATCGAAATAAACGGTATTTGGCACATCCGTTTCTCAAACGGATGACCTGTTAAATATCCGTATAATTGGAACATTCGTTTGTTATATACAACCCGAACATGAAAACAGGTGCACCATGATTAGATTTGTACAACACGATTGTAATATAAGCTTGCAAAATTAAAACACCAACATTTTCATCCATATGACAATTACATAATGTCACTTAATGTTATACTAATTTGTTGTCTATACCTACCAAAACTATTCAGACATTTGTTTGAAAACCTTCATGGTCATCCGTTTATTTGGTTTAATGATTATTTCGATTAGTACTTTCGATTATTTGGCGTGTCCGGTATGTTTCGTTTAATTCGATTTTGAGAAATGTCACTGATAACGTTTTTTCGTTTAGCAATTAATCATTTTACTCAAAAACGGATTAGTCTAGGAACCCTAGTATCAACTTAGTAGGGAATTAATTTGTGTATACCTAAAATATTAAAATAAAATAAAGTTATAATGAAACGAAAAAACTAACAAATTTTATGCAATCAGCTTGTACAATTCATGATCATTATGGTCTTAAATAAAACCACATATTCTACTGATCATCCGCGAGTAAAGCCGCGGGAAAAAGCTAGTATAAGCCACGATTATGATTAATATCCAAGTAATTAATTAACTTAACTTGAAGCACAAGAAGCTCATTACATGTTTATGATAGGCAAGTTCAACAGCTTCAAAGTTCCCGGAATAAATTAATTAACCGCTATAATAAGCGGTCCTGTGTAACACAATTAAAAAAGATTTACACCACAAATAAATCTCGCAATCCAAGCGTAATCGGAATTGTTATAAATTGAACACGTTGGTCATAAATGTAAAACAAAAACCGCTCAAGTGCGAGAAGTACTCGCGCCTTAAGGGTTCCGTACCATTTAAATAAGTTAAGGCGCCTAGGCACGCCACCGTTTCAGTACAAAATATAATAATCCGTTTCTCAGTTGTTTTTCGTAATAGACCAAACTATATGACCCCTATCATCTGGTGCTGGAATTTTAAAAGGCACCATTTTGCCAAAATTTTGAATTTTAATTTTGTTTTAAAGATATCAAGCTGGACAGATTTACATACAAAGTTGTTTTCTTGCCTCAGATTGTACCTATATCAAAATTTAACATTTCAGCCACATAGCGACTTTGTAAATGCCTGTATTTAACTATAGAGGTCTATACCTTTAGTCTATAACGAAAAACAACAGAGAAACGGGTTATCAAATTTTGTACTAAAACGGTGGCGTGCCTATGCGCCTTAATAGACTTTTAAGATTTGAATAAAAATTACAAAAATACTAAATGTATGAAACAAAATTGCAAAATAAAGTTGGTCAACTATTACTAGTTAACTGGTAAAACCTACATAGCTGTGATAGTTTTCACTTTAACTTCCTTGTATATTTATATTTTGCTACTAAAAGATTCGTTGTTTAGATTCATAATGCTATTGAAACGGCTACTCACGATTTTTATAGTGTCAAACGGGGAACCGCCGCGTAACCATGTTTGCCTCCGAAGAAACTGCACGAATACAGTGAAACTAGTCAGGCGAAATCTGACTATATACAAATCCTTATATACAGGCTGATTGGTGATTAGATGCAATCCTTTGAAGGGGTTGTAAAAGAGAACAATTGCAGTCGATTCGACTATATAATGCTTTATGTCTTATGCTTAGATCAAATAGTTACAAAAATATTCGGTGGACAAGTATTGTGGAAAAATTCAACGGTCTAGGTTAGTACCTCGGTGGCGCAATTGGTAGCGCGCTTGTCTGGGAAACAAGAGGTCGCAGGTTCGAATCCTGGCCCTAGGAATTTCTTCAAATTCTTGTCTTTACATTTGTTTGTAATTTATCTTTTCTGGTTTGTAATGCACTCTAATAATAATATTTAGAGTATTCCAAAGCGATGGATTTCGCAATAAAAACATAATCTCAATTTCTGGGATATTTTGAATTTAAGCTTTTTTTCTAAAGTAAACTTTAAAAAAGTATATTTAAAAAGCCAGCCAATATTTTAGATATTTTCATTTGTTTCACTTTGATAACATTCCAGCCAATTAACAATAACCTAAAATGCACATTATTGACGTAAACCTTGACACTGTGCTCCAAAACAATTGAAAACTCTTGAATGAATGAATACAAAAAATATTCAGTTTGTTAATATTTAATATTTGGCTGTTTGGCAATATTTGGCTGTTTGGCGGATGTGTCAGTCTCACTCTCTATTTCCATCTGCGCGCACATAGACAAAATCTCCGCCGCCATTTTTTTATGTGGAAAAATAAGCAATGAAATTTTATTATTATTCTTCACAAGTGTGTTGGAAAACGTCGTATGAAACGCGTGAGCATTAGACATTACACTCTCGGCTCCATTACGGCCTCGCCTTCGGCTCGGGCTGCAATCCCGCCTCGACTGTAATGTCCAACGCAGCTCACTTGTATCATAATGTATTATTTTTTTCTTACTCCGACATGTGTGATGTCATTGTCTAGAACTCATGTAGTACAAATATATTATTTTATTATTTTATCTCCAAGAAATCAAAGTCAAAGTTATAAGTTATAGACCATTTCGTTACGTCTCGTTTCTATCGCTGTACTTCGGCCACAATTACACGCTTTTTAGGGCATGCAGGTTTCCTCACGATGTTTTCTTTCACCGTTCAGCAAGAAGTAACTAAGTAACTACCAAATCAGAAAGGAAATGCAATCGTCGAAAATTGCGCAACTTGGAATTTTCCTCAATGGTAGTTAGCGAATCGATTGATATTTAAGAATCACTCAAATGCCACCTGTCTATCTGATCTGTCTATCTGTCTATCTATCCCTTAGGTCTTGGGTTTTATCCACGTGACGCATAATAATTGGTGTTCAATTTGCGTTTTCAGAAGGCACGCTAAGCTATTGGTCCGTTTGTGCCTGAGACGTAATAACCGTTGGTGAAAAGTAGGTGACTTCAATTCACTGACTTGCATTTCCCAGTTCACACTTGGGAGCACCTCTGACACCCCCTAGCGGATTCATGCCGTGACAATATGTTGTTAAAGTAACAATAGCGGCAAAAACTGCATTATATTCAATAGAAAAATACCATTCCGTTTTACCTCTAAAGGCAATATTTTCAGCGACTCATTGCCATTGCCAAACGGCAATAAATACTTGGCGACAGACCGCTTTGT
The DNA here is from genome assembly GCA_910592155.1 of Ypsolopha scabrella. NCBI lineage: Eukaryota > Metazoa > Arthropoda > Insecta > Lepidoptera > Ypsolophidae > Ypsolopha > Ypsolopha scabrella. The sequence continues at coordinate 4,923,078 of OU342968.1, read as the reverse complement.
ATGCTAAATGAAATCGCGTTAGGCGGCGCGGCGGCCTATAAAATGGGCCTGTAAGGATTTGTTTACCTTTAAAATGAGGGGCTCGATTTTAACAGGAAAATTTCAATTTCCTGGTTCTATAATGACCTAGTTTTGGCTTTTTTTGTTTCTCAGCTACGTTTTTAAACGACGATGAACTAGTAACTTTTTTTAAAAAAACATACCATTCATTCCGCATTGTCTACACAAATGTAATGATCGAGTGTGACTGATATACTACGCAATTGCATGCACGTAACTATTAGGTGTTTTACTGAACTCGTGCGATAAGACCTAATTATAATCAGAATTTTTAGTTTCTGAGTCAATCGGAAGTGCCCTATAAGTTTTAATGGTGAGCCAATTTGTATGAAATTTATTACGTAAAGAGCAATAACTTGTTTTGCATTGAGTTACAAGTCTAATTTTTAACAGCACTATGGGGCCGTAGATTTCTGTAAGAGGTATTTGTTTCAACTTGATATCCCAACTTGGCCCCGCCAAGAAAAAAGGTCTTGACAGATGATTAGACAGACAGACGGACAACAAAGTGATCGTATAAGGGTTCCGTTTTTCATTTTATTGTACGGAACCTTAAGATTTAATATGATTTTTTTAGCAAAATACACAACAATTTTCAAAACACGCAACATTTTGCAATAAGTAAAGTTTTGATAGATCTCTTAAGCCTTGCCTAAAACGTCTGAGTGTCCTCAAGAATTGTCGCGGGCATGCGTGCAAAAGTACGTAACGTCGTTCTTGTGGTTCAGAAATGGACCTAATTGCCTTGTCCTAAGAGTTAAAAGGGGGATAGTAGTATTTCCCTCGATTACACAGGAAATGGGTGCGGGAAGCGAAAGATTTTCACGTACGGCGTTATAATGAACTGGCAACACGCAACTTGGTAGACACGCTTGATTTTGGCCCTTTTCCTACAGTAGCGTATTTTATTCGTCCATTCGTGGTAATGTTTTGTTGATTAGAGAATGTGAAGGAAACTGAATCGTGACCCACTGCAAAACCTTGTCATACTTTATGTCACAACCTATATTTTATTTGTAAATACTAATTAGTAATTAATTAGAATTAAGCTCACCTTTGTATAATAATAAGAATCTCTATCAATTACTGTTTTTATAAATGGCGGCACTTTCTTCAAACGCAAAATATTTCAATTCAATTCAATTCAAATTATTTATTTGTTAACATAGGTACACTGTGGATATTAAATTAGTTTTTAGTCCTCTCCGTGTTATGTCCATGGGGCATACAAATATTATGTCTATATACAATATATCAACAATGTAAATTAAATTATTATGGGTCTAAAATAACAATTTTAAATGCAGCAATAAAAATATTCCAGAATCATCAACGATCTAATTACTTATTCTATTATTTATTTTTATGAATGAACAGTTCATCAACCCTATAATATGCCTTGCTAACGAGGAATTGTTTCAACATTGTTTTAAACAATTGTGTATTTTCTATTTCTCTAATTGAAAGTGGAAGGGCATTATAAATCCGCGGAGGCATACCTATGATGCTATTGCTGAGCATTCCTGTTTGAGATTCTGTTGCTGGTACCATGTTTTGATATCGCTTACTACGAAAGTTTCCGAAAAGATGTCGATTATTCTTGACAAAATGCTCCTACCAGGTTTGTGTTCATATCATTTACATTGCCCATGCATTATTTATTTGTGTATTATTTATTTCTCCCAAGGTTGCCTGGATGATATTGCTATGAGCTTGTACTATTTAGTCTATGCTATGAGCGACGATTGCTGCCTTTGTACACAATGTTTGATGGTTTGTTATAAGTTTTTTGTTAAATATTTTTACGTAATAGTACACCTTCGCACGTGTATCAAACGACGTTTTTTTAATTCACCTGCGAAAAATTACTTGAAATAATAAAATAAAAACAATTTTGTTGTAAATCAAAACAGATACAAGTCAACAGAAAAAAACGCAGTCTGGTTGGCGCCAATCTGTCCAAAGACCAATGTCTCTTCCTAAAAGCTTTATAATAATAAGTTCTTAGATGGTTAAAATGTAACATAAATTATGACGTCTTAAATAGTTTTAAATTTTTAATACATCTTTTACAATTTAACATATATAATATATTTAATAATAATATAAAAGTTTTCAAATACTCTTCTTAAACAGTTTTTAGTGTATCCAGTTACTTCCAGAAATACCAACAAAACGACAAGTAAAACAAAGGCTTACTAAATGATGTCGCCGGTTTTCCCTAGATGGCGTCAGTAGTAAAAACAAAAGGCACGTGTGCGAAATATGTCATTTTACGCACGATAAACAGGCACGTAATCTATTATATTTTGAGCAGGTTTATTAAAAATATACAAATGTTTAATAAATCTACACTAATAATAACGTAGTAAAAGACTCGTGTCTGTACATTTAACGTTTTCGCGAAATTTTAAACTAAATGAAGTATTGCTATTGTACTAAGGCCGAGATAACAATTTTCAGAATTTTTGTCTGTCTGTCTGTATTTAGGTATGTTCCGTTTTAACTCGAGAACCACCCAACTGATTTGGATGCTGTTTTTTTATTATGATCGCAGTGACCTTCGTCAACACATATTATGGATGGCTATAAGGGATGTTCATAAAATACCGCCCAAGCCGAAAACGGGGCAAAGATTGATTATATATTTATATATGTAACGCATTAGTATTTAGTATATGGTTAGCTATCATTATCATATAGTAGGTATATATATTATTGTATACATTAAATATACCTTTAATGTAGTTTATGTACGTGTATTAACTTATTAAGTATATATACCTACCCAAATCCTAACATAATATATTGTATTTGCCTCGTTTTAATTTAACCATTTTACTTTTTAATATATTCTAACATTGCAGAAATAAAGTATTCATTTCATTTCATTAAACGCTTGTAATTCGAGATTTAGTCAATGGATTTGGATGCATTTTTTTAATTATCATCGTAGTGACCCTGGTCAACACATAGGCTGTAGGGGGTGTTCATAAAATTACGTCCAAGCTGAAAACGGGGCAACGATTGAATAAACGCTGGGCGGAGCCGCGGGCAGTGCTATAAATTTCATGTAAATACGAACACAAAACTCAATATGGCCGGCATGCAGTTGTACTTTGTTGCCCGCTCCCGTCTTTTATAGTGGCTTACGGTTATGTTGCAGCGGCATTTTAAGTGCCTTTTATGTGTTTGATAGAGCTTAAGTAGTGGTTGGGGAAATTGATGACGAGTGACATGAAAGTGACATTTTAGTGGCTACTTTGTTGACTGCTTTTAGTGTAATCGTTATAAATGGTTTACTTAATGTGTTTGTGAGGAAAAGTGAGCAAAGTGTTTCTTTTACGGTTTGTACTTGGGAGACATGTGTGAAATTTTCTTTTTAATTCTTTTTTAGTTTACGCTTCGCTATTCCAGCACTTGAGTTAATCCTCGAGTAGACTTAGGATGAAGGGCGATCGTCCAGAAAGCACCCATTTTATCTTCTTTTCACGTAATCTGGGTTACAAATACCCAAAACAATTTGGCCCAGTGCGAGTCGGACTTCCGTACCACTACCCAATACTTTTACGGAACCCTAAAAACATACATTAACAAATACTACAGCAACATTAAGGCGACAAAAAACAAGACGCTAAAATGGTATCGCTTCACAAACAATTCAGCACCCTCTAAGTAATTTATTATAATAATAATTAATAATTTTATTATTTGTTGTTTTACTTTAGAGTATGCACAACAATGTGACCAAATTTGAAACTTGTATGTATTACCGTCATTAAGATAGAAATAAAAAAATTGCGTTAACAAAAATTCTAGGTTTATTGTATGGATTTATTTCATTTCATTTTTATTATTTTCATAGAGGCCATAGAAACACGTATTCTGTGAAAACTTCAACTGCCTACCTATTACGGCTGTGAAAGACGGACGGATAGACAGATCGCTTTGGATAGCGAGTTTCACATTACAGTTGCAAAAATGATAAACGAAGATTTAATTTAATTATGGATTTCGCAATAAAAACATAATCTCAGTCAATGAGAACTGTGAATTTCTTAAATGTCTGTAGCAACATATATTGTAGCGACGACAGCGCCATCTGTTTCTAAAGAACAAGGCGTGAAATCACATAACGCCCTCGTGAGCGTTCAGTATGTGCATTACAAGCTAGTTAGATCAAATAGTCACAAAAATATTCAGTGGACAAGTATGGTGGAAAAATTCAACGGTCTAGGTAGCCACCTAAGTGGCGCAATTGGTAGCGCGCTTGTCTGGGAAACAAGAGGTCGCAGGTTCGAATCCTGGCCCGAGGAATTTTTTCAAATTCTTGTCTTTACATTTGTTTCTAATTTATCTTTTCTGGTTTGTAATGCACTCTAATAATAATATTTGAAGATTTAAAGCGTTAAATAATGACAAAATAAGAGTAGAACTTTGCTCCACACCTTCCAACCTGCCCCAACCTTCATAATTTTTGTATGTATGTCCCGTATTTATTTATCAACTTATTTGTTCATTGCATTATGTATATTATAATATTTTTATTCCGAGATTCCTCTATTTTATGCAGGTGTATATTTTATTTCCCGCAATATTATGTATTTTTTTATATTCTGAAGATATATATTGTTAAAATTAACTTTGACTTTTAGAAAGTATACCTACCTTATGTATCTATTTTGCAAAATAAATATTTTGATTTGATTTGATTTGACACCCAATATTCTATTGGTAGAAGGAGAATGGGGGAAATAGATACTGTAAAGTCGTTCTTTTGGTGTGGCGATATTAACTAATATGACAAGGTTCTATGAATCGAAATGCCATTTGTTCAACCGAATGTTTTATGTTTATTAAAAACAAAAGCGAAATATTAAGAAGAATCTTCTATTGTCTTTAGAAATATAATCTTGTTATTCATCTTTTACAGAAGCATAAAATATTGGGCTCTACAAAAAGGATTTATTTATGCAAATAATTTTCACACTCAGAAAACGTCTCCGTAAATACTTACAGCGTGGTTTATAGTTCGCCCTGGGGGCATTACACCTTAGACTTCATATTTCCGCCCTACGACGGAACTTGTGTTCAAATTCACAAGTATCTGCCAAAAATAACAATAGGCATCACCAAGTATTTTGCGCATATGCGGCGGAATTCTATAAAGATATATAATAAGCGGATAAAGAGCGGATTTGGTAAATTAATGACCTTAGTTCTGCCACCGCACTCTCACCTTCCTACGATGTTAAGTGAAATATTCACTGATTCATTCAGTTTTCGTTCGCGATCTTTGTTTTCTGAAAGACGTCCATTACTAAAATTTGTTAAAACATGTAATTATAATTAACTCAAGTAACTAATGCTGGAATAAGCAAAACAGTTCCGTACCATTATCTATAAAAACGGCAAAAAAAATCTCGTCTGTTGTATGGGAGCCCCCCTTAAATATTGATTTTATTTTATATTTAATGTTTTTTTTTTTAAATGAATATATAACTTAATATTATGTGAATATTTCAGGCATCTACCTGTTGCCGTTATCAATATCGAGCAAAAGCGAGCAAAAAAATCACCTTTATTGTACGGGAGCCCCCTTTAATATTTATTTAATTCTATTTTTTACTATTTTGTGTTATAGCGGCAACAAAAATACATCATACAGTCACAGACGGACGGGCGGACGGACAGCGGAGTCTTAGTAATACGGTACCGTTGGTTACCCTTTGGGTACGGAACCCTAAAAAGTATATAGTGTGTCATTTTAATTTATACTTGGGGGTTTATTTACAGCCTTTGTAAATAAGCCCTTTTCATACGGTTGTGACAGAACCGATAATTTGAGAGCTTGTTTATTTATAGTTAGTCGTCTAATTTTTTTAACTGAGTTTAAATCAAATTCAGTGAGTCGTCCGTTCTCTGAGTGCATAAAGCGGGGTTCTAAGGGTCAAAGGTTGAAACATATGTTATAATTTAGAGATTAATGAAGGTCTAGCCGAAAGCTGAATAAGTAATAATTACAGAAATATGGAATTAGCGTGCAGTACTAATTATACGTGGAAATGTCGGGAAATATTCTCTTTCACTACGGACCTTTTGCAGTTTGAAAAGGTTGTGAGCACGGTTGGTTTGCTTATAGTAAATAATAAATTCAACATTAATTTATGGTTCTAGGTTCTTTAACTGCTATACAGGTTAGTAAGTAGTATATTTATCAATGGCACTACCCTTCACTACTTCCCCATTACCAAAGGTTACCTGGTAGAACATTTTATCTTGTGTAATAAATAATTTTATTATTATTATTTGTAAGTGGAAATATATCTTTAAATCAAACTATATTCTCTACCGATCATACTGAACTATTTCCGAAAAAAGTAGCATATTTTAAAGTTTATTCAGACGGTTCTACCGCGATGTATTTTTATTACCTTTTGTTTGATAAAAGGCACCCGAACGTTTCCCGTAGACCATGAGGCATGCAACTGCCTCGAAACGTCGGGTGCCTTTTCTCAAATAAAAGGTAATAAAAATACATCGTGGTAGACCCGTCTAAATAAACATTAATATGTGTACAAAACGTGAGAGTTTAAAAGTCTAAAAATAAGTTACCTTTTAAATTAAACATAACATATTTTTTTTCTTTCCTTTCCATACTTTCTTTCAATTTTTAAATTTGTTGCCCTTCTTCTCAGCGAGACTAATCGAATGGGCGGAGTTGGGTATATATTTATTTAAATAAACGTATTTATACTTAGTGTACTATTTTTTTTTATTATATATTGCATTATACATGATTATTCAGGATTCCAGACTTATATTTGATTCACACATTAACACTATAGTTAAAAAAGCAACCAAAGCTTTGGGTTTTATAATGCGAATTTCGAAAGACTTTAAAAACATGAAAACATTAAAAATTCTATATTGCACCTATGTACGTAGCTGCCTTGAATATGCTTCGCAAGTATGGAACCCATCATACAATGTTTACATTAATAGGTTAGAGCGCGTTCAAAAAAGATTTTTCCGTTACATGAATTTTCGTAACAAAATATATTTATCAAACTATTTTGAAACATGTCGTAAATATCACATTCTTCCCTTACAAGAGCGACGTTCAATAGCGGATATTCTCTTTTTAATTGGACTTGTTTTAGGCCAAATTGACAGCCCGCAATTACTATCTAAATTAAATTTCTATGTCCCCAACAGGATGCGTCGTCAAATTCCGGTCTTCTCTCTTCCCTCTGTAGGTACTAATTATAGGCAGAATAGTTACCTGTGGCGAGTCTGTCATAACGTCAACAAATTGCAAGACATTGATATATTTTCCATGTCTGAGGCTCGAGCAAAAATGGTGCTCAGTTCTAAATTCTTTTATATTACTTAATTAATTAATTAATATATTTCGCATAGTGGTGAGCTTGATTGTATGGTTTTTGTAAATTAGGTTTAATTCATATAATTAGTTGCTGTTTTTCTTTTATAATACTGGTATTAGTTTTTTCTCCTGTGTGTTATTTTTTACTTGTATCATCTGCTTATCTCTCGTCAATATTGTGTTGCTCAAATTAACTTATTTAAAACTTTCTTTGTTCGATAACATTTGACTATTATGATACTATTAGTGAAAACTTTTAATTGGCCGTATTATAGTTATTCTGTTTATATCTTAAGTCATCTTGTGCTGTAAGTTTTTCTTGATATATAAATAAATAAATAAATAAATAATCTATTTCCTTAGTTTAAGTTTATGAAAATACATTACTTTATAAACTTGATTCAGACAAATTTGGATTATATTATATTTTATTTTCCGCTGGAGACCATTTTTGCAAAAAAAAAACTGACTAGTGATAAGTATTTACGTGGGACGCACTATAAGTTTCCGGAATGAATATGAAAAAATACTATTAAAGGTACAAAATTAATTTATTGTTTTTCAAAATAATCTCCCTTGGCGTCTATGCACTTTTTCATTCGATCAAACCAGTTTTGAAAACTTTTGTGCCACTCCCCTGTGGTGACCTCTGAAACGTGTTTTTCATACTCCTCGACAGCCTCTTCTGGTGATGAAAATCGTTGACCGCGTAATTGGTTCTTAATTTTTGGGAACAGAAAAAAGTCACAAGGTGCCAGGTCGGGACTGTATGCACGATGACTCATGAGTTCTACATTTTTCGTCTTCAAAAAGTCGTTTGTCTGTCTGGCCGTGTGAGAACTAGCATTGTCGTGGTGCAGGATGATACGGCGCGCCGCGGCGTTTACGGTTATTTTTACGGAGTTCGTCAATAACTTCCGGCAAACAAATGGTCGTGTACCAGTCACTATTCACGGTACGACGATTCTCTAAAGCAACAGTAGCCACGTGTCCAGTTTTATTAAAAAAAGAAGCAATCATCCGCTTAGATGCACTTTTCACGCGCGCCACTTTGGTTGGTTTCGGCTCATCTTGAAAGACCCATACGCTCGATTGCTGCTTTGTTTTGGGATCGTAGCAATAAATCCATGTTTCGTCATCTGTTACTATGTCCCACACCAAATTTGACGCACCTTCGTTGAATCTGGTAAGCATGGCACTGCACCAAGTGACGCGGTCCGTTTTTTGAGCCTCGGTCAAGTTGTGTGGGATCCACCGCGAGCACAGCTTTCTCACACCCAAATGTTTGTGTAGGATTGATTGTATTTGACTCATGCCTATTTCTAAGGATGCGCAAATTTCATGGTAGGTCACATGCCTGTCTGTTTCAATCATACGGCGCACAGCATCGATGTTTTTGTTGGTCACAGCGGTGGACGGCCGACCATCGCGAGATTCGTCACTGAGATTGATACGACCACGCTTGAATTCTGCAAACCAGCTATAAACAGTCGTCTTGCATGGTGCTTCATTGCCAAAAGCTGTTTCAAGCCGAGCGATGGTCTGTTGAGCTGTCAAATTACACTTAAAATCGTAGAAAATCATACTACGAAAATTTTCCCGAGTTAAATCCATGTTGATGCAGACACACAATTTTTTAAATGGCGCCACAAGGTAAAAACAAAAGACAGTCAGATGAAACAAACTGCATTCTACAGCCAAAGAGTTCTATTTTCAAATGTTGCAATAAATTTTTAAATATTGTTTATGTAAGTGGCCAGTTCCGGAAACTTTTAGTGTTACCTATGTATAAGTACCAATACTTATTTGTATTTCTCTGTCAGGTCCATTTTATTTTAATTAGCGGGGTTATGTTTCCGTAATGCTTTAGTTAATTATTTTCTGCTATTACAATCACACTAATAAGGAAGCCAAAGGGACTTAGCCCATACAGTCTGTCAGAGGTTTTAATGTCTGATACCAATTAACTTTTTATGTCCATCGGTCCATCAGCCTGGTGCGTTCACTGCTTTAATGTTCAAGAGTTCGCCACTCCTAGCAGTCCCCCTTAAAAGAAATGTCCATATTCACACACAATGGGCAGGCGGGCTGGTAAGCGCGGTGCCGAAACCCTCACACCAGTAACGGCACTCGATCCCTGCTTTTCGTCTTATGTCTTCGGTTGCTGAGCAGTGAGCACATGTTCCACTGTCTCTTCCTCTAGAAGGCACCCTCTACATAGAGGGCAGGGAACGACGACGAAAAGCAGGGATCGCGACGAGCTCCACCTTCCCTTCACTGGACCAGTTTTTGAGTCAACATGCTGAAGCTGTTCGACTCTATTTTAAGGAGTTGTCCTGGCTGGGCTGACTGACCGGGGGGAAGTGCACAATACTCAAGATCACGGAGAGTCAGTGCAGGACTCATCGCCTCCGCTACGAATTTAGAATTTAGAATTTAGTAACGGCACTGCCTGCAACCGGTATGTTTTTTGTAAGACCCGGCGATTGGGACTGAGGATAGATATAAATGACATGGCTATATATCGTAGAATTGGTGTCACCCTTTGTGCGCGAGTCCACAGCAAGCAGCTTTTATTAAAACAAAATGTAATTAAGATTGTTTTGTGTCTTACAGCTATGACTATATTAGGATATAGGTACCGCCTAAGCTTAAGGTCAATACGTTTGAAAACCATTTGGTATACAGGTAAAGTGTAAATAAACTAAATTAGCCGTGGTAAGCTGCCCTAGCGTGAGCGAGATAGAGTGATGGAAACACATAAATAATGCCCTGTGCAAGGGAGACGACACGACGACAGAAGTGAAATGAAAGCAAAATTCTAGCAAAAGTCACACTAATTGGGTGCCAAAGTAAATATTTAAAAAGGCCAGCAGAAACGTGGGGTTTTTAACTTTTCAATTACTTCAATTAAGACTGTACAGCACAGCTGTGCGCAGATTTATTTATTTCTTAGCTTTTCTAGGGATCCGTACCACAAAAATACTAAAACCTAAACGTTTCTTGCGTGCGCTTGAAATGTAATGTGAAATCTAATAAAGGAGTTTCGTGACCAAAAAATGTGGTTTTATAGTAGTTTCTGCTACGAGAGCGTAAAGGAGGCAATAGCTTGTACGAGGAACGATTTGAAACACGATAAGCGAGTGTTTTAAACGTTACGAGTAAGTTATTGCCCTTGCGCACGAGTATCATACTACGTTTTTCAATGCACAGTGTGAGTAAATAAATTAAATGTAATTAAAAAAACAAAGAAACAATAAATACATACTCCAAATGAACTTAACGCGGGCATTCTTTTTCTTTTTCTTTGCACGCAAGTTGCCGACTTGACGTAGAGTCACAAATGTGATGAAATGACAATCGTCACGCCTAGGCCGAATCATAAAAAAAATTGTATTATTGTTAGTTAATATATTATAAAAGATGAGCAATAAAAAAATAATTATAATAATATAAAAAAAAGTTGTGGATTGTAATTCTAGGCCCAAATTTTTTTAATTTTTTTAATATATCTTTAGAGTTATATATTTTTTTTAATTATTCTTTACATTTTTTTACAATATTATCAAATTTGAATAGACATATATATGTATAATAAACATACATATATTTATATATATAACTAAGATTTTTTCAAGGAAAAAGTTCCCCCCCCCCACTTCCTCAAAGAAAAAAAAATATTTTCTTGTAGGAAATTTAACCTAGTTTTAGAAAAAAAAACCGCATTAGAATTTGACTATTCGACTAGTTCCGGAGATATGGCCAAAAACAAAATTGGCGGGAAAATTTGCAAATTTGCAAAAATTAAGCTGCTTTCAGTTTGATGCGTTCGAAGACTGCTTTCAGTCATACATAACATGAATTCGACTTCACCAGCTTATTCTACATAATAATGTAAACAACAATGGCTGCCCGATACTGTCTATTCTTTAGATACATAGCTCAGATAAATTGTATTTTATTTATCTGAGATACAAGTAATGTTGTTTTAACAAGGAAGACCGATCCATAACCTTGTATTTTTCTTAAATATTGTACAGAGAATGCAAGTGGCCAGTATCATTTTGCAAACTTCAAATTTTTTGTCTTTTGGCATTATAATCAAAAAGTTCTTATTCATATTACGATTAAATGAGGTTACCTACCAAAAAGCTTATTTTACTCAGATCCTCCTTGTTACCTATATAAGGTGACTTTAATTTATTTAGCCAAATTGTTACTGAAGACTCAGTAAGTGCTCAGTAACAAGATTCAATTACCCTTTTTGTGAAATTCGTTAATTATTCTTTTCGTGTTCCTTACAAACGCAAGCCCAGCCCCGAGTCAAATACGATGAGACGTCAAGATTTTATTTTGCGAAATTAGCAAAAAACTGGTATCGATCCGTGATACTGATCAATTACTAAGCCTCTAATAAGAGTTTGGCTGTATCAATTAAAGTCACCTTATATATATTAACAAAAGAAATTAAAAAGTAAAAATCAGGCACTAAATGGTTGATTATGTTTCATCAGAATTTTCAATTTGTAAAGTTACTACCTCCGCAAAATGTCGTCTCAACAGTTTTCATTTCATCAGCCTACGAACGCATCAAACTGAAACACTAGTCTAGCATAGCAAACCATATCGAGCTCGATGGCGCTTGATACAGTGCTCTGTCACACTCTTTTGATCTACCTAAAGAGGGACGGACAGTGTATATCGAGCTGTAAAAGCTCAAATGGTCTACTATGCTAGGTACCCAGCTCATTTCTGTCAAGTATATCTATGGTACCTACACAAGATAAGACTGGCAATTGTTTTCGATTCATAAAAAAAATAAAACATACCTCAGACATGGCTGTATGAGCTAAGTTCCATTTGCCTTCCCACTATGTAGGGGCAAAAAACTAAAAAAATAAATTAAAAAAAATGAAAACATTAAACACTCGTGCGGTAAAGTTGACTTTGACAACGGATTAGACGCATATAAAAACTTTACGAGCACTTGCATTGAAAAGCTTATTTACACGCACAAAGTGTTTTTAAGAATAAAATCAGGCTAACACAATGAATTCTTTGATATAATGATACACGGACGTGCATGTGGTTTTAAATATTCTATGTTTTATATGTTTTTCTGGACTAGCGTCTGTCTTGTACAGTGAAGAACCCGTTAAGTTATACAGGATGTAATCGTTAAGTGTGACCAGTAACTATTACAGATGTCAAAAAAATAAATAAACTGATATCAAAAGTACGTTACTTAATCAGAAAAATGACATCAATAACTTTTTGAAAATCAAACGAGAAGTATCCAAAATTATGACATTAAACACTCCTATACATTTAGTATGAGATTAGTTGAAAGGTTTTAGTTTCCTTATTTTAAGTGGTCTAGTACTCATTTTACCTTAATCTCATTTTATGATTACGTATGATATGATAATAATGATTTTCAAATAGATACACGTGCAGATTAATTTAATCTTACTACTTCAAATTAGTAATAAACCTTGTTTCAATATCGCATTAATTTGAACTGGCTGAAAAGAAACACACTTCGACCATCTGCTTCGAATACAAAATGTTGAACTTACTAATAAAGGTGGTAGAGCTAATGCCGGCTCGACTGTGGAGGTACCACCATCGTACTCGGAAATCCTCCCGAAGTTATTCGGGGGAGAGTAAGAGGACACTCTTAGGCAAAAAAACCAGGCGGCCCACCATTGCCCGGGACCGATGGATGGTGGTATATCCATCCCCAATTGCCGGGCCTTATATAAATCAGACTGGTGACGGGCAGCGGCATCACTGGTACAAGGGATTCGGCACCGCGCTCACCAACCCGCCCACCCAGCGTGTGTGAGTATGGTCATTTCTTCCAGGAGGACGGCCAAGAGTGGCGAAATCCTGGAAAGGCCTATGCCCAGCAGTGGACGAAACAGATGGACTAATAAATTATTATTATTCAATTAAAAGATAGTTTTATTACTTTGTTGGGTTAATAAACAGTTTCCTTTAATATCAGTACTAAGCTTAAATAACCTTTTAAAGTAAGGAAACTAAAACCTTTTAAATAATCTAATACTAAATGTATGGGAGTGTTTATTGTCAAAATTTTGGATACTTTTCGTTTTATTTTCAAAAAGTTATTGATGTCATTTTACTGATTAGGTAACGTTCTTTCAATATCAGTTTAATTTTTTTTGATATCTGGAATAGTTACGGAATAATCGCCTGGTCACACTTAACGATTACAGCCTGTATACTTGCAGTACGACATTATTCTATATAAGATAGGTGCAGAGTCCAATATGTATAGTTTGATGTGTTCCAAACATCGGTAATACAGTGGAAATCACCGTACATCACTGTTTTTAAAAAAGGTACACAAAAAGATTTTTTGTTTTTAAAGATACATATAAATTGAAGTCAAATCTAAATCTACTAATTCTATGTATTAGTTATTTGTGCAGCTTTGTTATAAGCCTTTAATATATATTTTTTTCTACCCTTTAAGAATTGTCTGAAAGGGATCGCTTTACTCAATAAGACCGACTGTTTGTACCCACCGTGTGTTGATCTCCTTTTTTGTGGTCTGCAAATAAAGTAACGTAGATAAATTGTGGTGTAAAATTTGTAGTAAATCGCTCAGTTATATTAATGTGCAGTGGAGCTTTAAGTTAAATTAGCATTTTATCCCTTAATTGGTTTGTAACGGATTAATTAATTAATATTCAACGCATTTATTAAACAAAATTAGTTATGTAATGTTATTTTAATTAATTAAGTGTATTTGTTACGTTATTTGTATACGAGTCATCAATCCATCCACCACTACGTATTCGTCCACTGCTGGACAAATACATGGCGCTTCCAAGACTTCCCCACTCTTGGTCTGAGTATACGAGAATCTGTAAGTAACTAGACATGCGGCAGCGTGTCCAGAGTCGAGTTTTAAAACCAGCCGTATGTTATATACACCAACCGTTTCGAGATTATTTATAACTGAAGGAGCCCCTATTAACATCAGCACCCAATTTGACCTTAATTATTTTTTTGGTAGAGCTGACAATCCTGCACTGCCTTTGTACTGAACCTGGACCTTTTTTCATATTAATATTTTTGGTTAAATTATATTTTACTTGGTTTTGTAATATGATCTTGCAACAGTAGCTTTACTTATAATAGCTTCCTATAATTGTTGTGTACGAGTATAAATAGTCCAGTTATTCAATTGCTGCTCTACATGAACTTGTATGTTGTATGTAATGCTTTTTAGGGTTTGTCAAAGGGTGCCAAAACCTATTAAGCCTCCGCTGTACATCTGTCTATCCGTCTGACACAGGGGTCTACAGCTTCAGCTGTAATAGTTTTTCAGTTGAAATTTTTACAGAATACTAATAGGCAAATGAAAAAAATGAAATTGAAAACCAAAACAAAAACGAAACAAAAAAGTAGCATATTTTCTTTCAGCTCTATCCTAAAGATGGTAATACATACAAGTTTTAAATTTGGTCAAATGGTTGCACATACTCTAAAGTAAAACCATCACACTAATATTATAAATGCAAATGTTTGTGTGTTTGTGTACTATGTTTGTTACTCTTTCACGCTGAAACGACTGGATGGATTTGGATACAGTTTAGAATGGATATAGCTTATACCCTAACTTAACACATAGGCTACATTTTATCATGGAAAAAGCATGTATCAAAAAGCATTGTCATGCTATTATTTTAGCAGCTCCTTTGTGTTACCTTGATGTTGCTACGACATCTATATTGTTGCTATTTACAGTGTTTTTAGGGTTCCGTACCCGTATTGTGTGGCGGTACGGAACCCTTTGTGCGTGAGTCTGACTCGCACTTGGCCTAATTATTTAATTATTATAACAAACACACTTGACGAATTTTATTTTTAAGCCTTTTTAAGTCTTTGTTTTGTAAGGCGCGATCGGGCTCCATATCTGTTGTTCTACAATTGTTACCGAAAACAGATAAATACACGGGGGTTGAAAATTCATCCCGTTTTAATTACTTAGGATCTTTGGATAGTAAATTGTTTGTGTTCAGTAAATAAAGAATATGTATATACATTTTTTTATTCACTAATCGTTAATTTATGATAAATTTAGGTCTATGACTAAGAATTTACAACTAAATTATCATTATTTCATAGTTATAAAATCAAAATAAGTTTCATAATAATCTTCTGCATTTCAAACGGCTGCCTTTTAGCGCGCATCAAGTGACGTCACATGATACTGCTCTTGCTTGCGGTGTATGGCGAGTGGCCGGTTTTTTTCATTATTTTTGATTAAAACAGCCTATTACAAAATATATATTCTACATTTATTAAATTTGAACTTAATATTTTATGATGAAATGTACTCACTTTGTCACAAAAGGCAGAAGCCAATGGTGACGCGTTTTGCATTTGCGTTTCATTTCATCAAAATGTTGTATTTTTTAAATGGAAATAATTAAAAAACTATAAAATAAAATAGTTTCCCATGGTTATCATTAAATGCTACTAAGTAAATAGAATACAATATACGCATATTGCTTATTTAAACGACATGCATATTCTCTATTAAATTGTTGACAATCGGTACAAACCTATTTATTGATTAACCTGCATGGACGAACTGGTGATAATTGATGTTTACCATTGTTTATTTAAGGTTTAGTAACAAGTTTATGCACAGTTTTGCATGTCCATTATGCGGCAACTTAAATTTATGTATTTATCAGTGGCAAACGGTCCATATAACACAATTATCATCGGCTTGCTTATGAAATCGCATCCGTACTACATTTCCTTATTCCGTACTCTTCGCTTTGTCAAACATTTACATAAATCTCAATACGACAAATACACTTTGCTGACAAGGAGTTGCGAAGTACAAAAATTTTGATGTTTCCCTTGGTTGCTTTACTGAGTAAGGCGATTTTTTTGTCTGGCTTCCCTTTTTAAAATGTTCAGCCTTTGCCACTGGTTTTTATATAATTCAAACGAGGATATTTAAATGCATATACTAATAAAGGAGTACCCTGACTGACTGACTGATTTATCAACACCTAAGCCTAACGGCTGGACCAAGGAACATGAAATTTGGACTGTAGGTTTCTTGTATAACGTGAATATCTGCTAAGAAGGAATTTTAAGTAGGGATTGGGAGAAATGGGAACCAAACGAGTAACGCTGCGGGGTATCCGCTAGTCATCTATAAGAGGTGTTCACAAAGTTACCGCCGAGCTGAAAACGGGGCAGAGATTCAATAAACGCGGGCGTAAATAAACTCTGTACTGTAGAGTAAGGGCATGAATCATGATTATACCTCGAAAAAGAGAAATAGCAACATAAGCTTTGGAAAATAAAGTAAATTTAATATTTTAGCATGCTCCTAAAAAGTTTTGATCATGAAATTTGGCATATATTTTCTACGAAGACGAAATTGAAAGTCTTTACAAAAATTTTGATTTATACCTACTTTTATGTCAAACTAGGTTATGCCCCCGGTTCGCTTGCATGGAGTGTCGTTCAATCAAATCGACAGTTTTCGGCTTGGCGGTCATTTTATCAACATTCTTTACAGTATTTATATATTATGTTTACCATTGCCACTATGATGATAATAAAAGTAATAATGAATATCCAAATCGGTTGAGTGGTGCTAGAGTTGAAATGGAACATAACAATATACAAAAAGATAAAAATTAAAAAAAAATGTTTTAGTACATTACTAATTATACTAACCCAAAATTTCGGAAAAAATATTTCATGTACAGACACGACTTTTTTACTACTTTACTACTAGTTGAGTAAATCTCCTCAAATTACAGCGTCTACATAGCCATAATCGTAGCCTGAGCAAGTGGAAATAGGTCGTAGTTGCTAAATATCCAAAAAGCCAATAATAGTCTCTTTTGTCAAACCAAAGATGTCATTTTGATGACCAATAACGAAGAAAGACTGTCGTAGACAATAGCGTCCGTTAAAAAATAAAATGTTTTGCAAAAGCAAGTGAAAGGTAATGAATGCGAATGGTGAAGGAAAGTCAGCGTGAGAACAGAAAAAGCCTTTAGGTAGATACTCGTCGACCCTTCGTCAAACGTTTTCCCTTAGGAATGTTGCAGAGAACCAGTGGAAAGCTTGTTGGGAAAACATTTAAACCGGAAAATCTATAATATACAACAGTTTTGTGACTGAATGACTATTGAAAACACACAGCCTAAATAGCTGAAGATGGGAACATGTTGGTGGTAAAACCGAATCTCGGTGCAAAATGCACATCAGAATATTGTTTTCCTTACTTTTGAATAATAAGTACGCAAAAATTGCGTTTTAAAGCAATTAGCGGAAATTCATTCCTATTATTCGCAATAAAGTCATGTTATTTTATGCCTTACATTTTGATTACATTCGATTACAACGGCAAAGGAACTTTGAAGTTTGTTAATCGAATGCAATCAAAATTTAAATCACAAAATTATAGAATTTGAATGTGAAACCCTAATTATTACTAATCAATCATTAGCGGAAATTGCTTTGAAATGCATTTTTTGCATACTTTTTATTCAAAAGTAAGGAAAAAAATATTATGGGTGCATTTTGCACCGAGATTCTGCTTGTAGCCGGCGGCTTGGAGTCAGTCGCGCACGGGGTCCCTATGCTTGCTATTTCATTCTACACTGGTGGACAAAAAATCGACTCAAGCATTGTTGTCCTACATTCAAGGGAATGACCCAATCATACAAACATAAACATATGAAATATATATATCATTTTAAAGGTATAGGCCTCCACCTTTGAATAAATGCATTTTGGTTTAAAAGTATTCGCTATACAGGACGTGAAATTCATTTACCGTATTTGAACAGTTTTTACCTCGTACAGATACGTATGCGTTAAGCTCCCTTTATCCCGTTAAAAGGACGTGCAATAATTTTTTTTCCTCACTTGCTTACACAATTTCAACCTGTTAACACCTACCCTAATTACCCAGTGATTATGTCATCCGAAAATGGACACCACGCCATTAGAGGCCACTCAAGTGCTTGCCCTATTGCGATTGGGGCGGAACCAACGAAGCGTGGCTGCAGAATTACACCTAAGCCAATCAGCTGTCTCCAGAGTCTTCAGACGCTTCGTGGAGACCGGCGGCGTCATTCGGAGGCCAGGGTCTGGCAGAACAAGATGCACTTCTGAGCAAGATGATCGCTTCATCGTTTTAAGTTCTTTAAGAAATCGTCACATGACCGCAGTTGAGATCCAACAAGAACTCAGACAAGTACGAGATCGGGCTGTAAGTCGGCGAACGATCGCTAGAAGACTAAAAAAAGCTAACCTGAAACCAAAAAGACCAGCAACCGGGCCCCAACTGACCACAGCTCATCGGCAAGCGCGACTTCAATTTGCCCGAGAACATGTAAACTGAACCTTGGAACAATGGCGCTCCATTTTGTTCTCTGACGAGTCCCGAATGTGCTTGCATGGCAACGACGGAAGAGCACGGGTCTACAAGAGGCCTGGGGAACGCTATGCGCAGTGCTGCATCACTGAAACCGTTGCCTACGGAGGAGGTTCTGTCATGGTGTGGGCAGGTGTTTCGTTGGATGCAAAGACCGACTTGGTTTTTTTGAATGACGGGACTGGCAGGGGTAGTTTAACCGCTCACCGGAATATTAAAGATATTCTACAGCAACATGTCGTGCCCTATGCAGGATTTATCGGCGATAGCTTCGTGTTAATGCACGATAATGCGAGGCCACATGTTGCTGCAACGGTGCAGCAATATCTAACCGAGGTGGGGATACCCACATTGGACTGGCCAGTGCGAAGCCCCGACCTTAATCCCATTGAGCACATGTGGGATGAGGTTAAGAGAAGAGTAAGAAAGCGGAATCCAGCTCCTGCGTCACTCAGTGACTTGAAGATTGCGATGATAGAAGAATGGGATGCCATTCCACAGACAGCAGTCAAAAAACTTATCAGGTCAATGAAGAACCGGCTGCAAGCAGTTATAAGGGCTAGAGGGGGGAACACGAAGTACTAAAGTTAAACTTAATTAAGGAATAAATGAATGATTTTGTAAAAGAAGGTTTTTTTTTCAATTTTTCGCTATTTGATTATTTCAATATTTACTAACTCATCACTTTAAACAAAATTACAGCCTTTATAGCAAATACTTTAAGACAAAATGCATTTAATCAAAGGGGGAAGCCTATATCTTTAAAATGATTTACGGATTATGTAAGTTTATGCTTGTATGATTGGGTTATTTCCTTAAATGTAGAACAACAATGCTTGAGTCGATTTTTTTGTCCACCAGTGTACATTCAACTTCGGATTATAGAGCACTGACTGACTGTTATTGGTTGGCCCGAACGTTCATTTCCCGAGCTCGTACGGAACTAACCGAACACTAAGCTAACGTGAGACAAAATTCATGTCTTGAAAAAACTCGAGAATGGTTTTGGGTCTTCCTATGATTTCAGGAGAAATATCCCAAAAATCGATTTTTTTTAAGTAGTATAAAATATACTATGCTGTGAAACTAAAATCATTTGATTTGTTTTATCGCTTCTAGGACATTACGGTACATAAACATTCATGAAAATTTGTGTAAAATCCAGAACCTTATGCGCTTGTAACTTTTGTATGTATTTGATTTTGATAAATGTTTTAGGTTTGAGTCATGGAAATTGTATGTGATATGTTTAAAAAGAAAAAATAATAAGCAAGTACCTATCAATAAGGATATATCAGCGAACAGCGCTAGTATGGGAGTTAAGGCGAATAGAGTCGCCTTAAGGCGTGAAAAGGATTATGGTGAATGCATACTCAAACTGTAATATTAGACCTGTTTTTGAAGACCAACTCCTCCTTTACCTACGGGAAATAAAACATGATAAGCATGACATAGTCCAAAATAAGTATCAGGGCGGCTATTTCGGCATTATTGCGTATTCGCAATATCAGTAATTACATATTTGTTTAAAGTTTTATAAATGCCATGCGATGGAAATTAGAGTGACTAAACCACATGAAATCAAAACTATAAGATGTAGGGAATGCTCACAATAAGATTTAAATTATTACCGCTCAAAATCCCTTTTAACATCACCCACCATCTGAAGATCTTAGATATTTGTCTCCACGTGCCAGAATTGAAAAAACTAAACATTGATTGAAATCCTTTCTATTTCCTCAAAAGCGGTTGGTAGCGATAGCATAGGCTTGGATATGCTCATTCCTATCCTCGATGTATTGCTGGCTCCTCTCACACAACTCTTTAATGATTCCATGGCCACCAACATATTTCCTTCCTCATGGAAACAAGCATTTGTTATCCCACTACCGAAAACCACTAATCCTACCTCCTTTAGCAATTATCGCCCAATCTCTATACTTCCTTTTCTATCCAAAGTCCTTGAGAAAATTGTCCACACTCAGTTGAGTGAATATCTGTCCTGTAACAACTTGGTTAATCCGCTACAGTCAGGTTTTCGTCCCGGTCACAGCACTGTAACTGCCCTTGTCAAAGTCACTGATGATATCCACTTTAATATGGAGAAGCAGCACCTCACAGTTCTCACTTTGCTTGATTTCAGCAATGCCTTCAACTCAGTTGACTTTGATCTTCTGCTTGGGGCGTTACGCGCACTTAACATTTCTTCAGCCGTTATCTCTTGGTTTGAATCATATCTTCGTGGTCGCCAACAGTGCATCAAAGCTAATGAATGTTGTTCGGACTGGTGTCCATTAACAACAGGTGTACCGCAAGGTGGCGTCTTGTCTCCATTACTTTTCTCAATATTTATAAACATCCTAGCCAAACAATTATCTTCTCACTACCACTTCTATGCTGATGACCTACAGCTCTATGTTGATGCACCTGCAGAGAGCATTAACGAAGCAATCTGCTCTTTGAATAAAGATTTAAGTACGTTATCGATATGGGCTAAGGCTTTTGGCTTACTGGTAAACCCCAGTAAGTCACAGGCTCTCATTATAGGTAGTTCACGTATGTTGTCTAAGATTGACATTGACCAAATGCCAAGGATTGTATTTGATAATTCTGTAATTCCTTACACAGATATAGCGAAAAACTTAGGAGTAACGTTTGATAGAACGCTATCTTGGGCTCCACATGTGGAATCTTTAAGTAGAAAGATGTACGGTACCTTTCACGCATTGAAACGCAAGCAGAGTTTTCTGCCAATCAAAACCAAAATTATGCTAGCACAGTCTTTTCTTCTCCCAATCCTAGATTACGCAGACTCTTGTTATTTAGACCTCACTGAGGAACTTCTCAATAAACTCGAACGGCTCCAAAATGTATGTATTCGCTTCATTTTTTCTCTTCGTAAGTACGATCATGTCTCAGTGTTCCGTTCTCAGTTAAATTGGCTCACATCCTTTCTCTTCTCCATAGTGTCATAAACAATCCCTCCGCTCCTAGGTACCTCTGTGAACGTTTCACCTTTATTACTGAACGTGGGCGTGAAATGCGCACGTTCAATAGTGGAAGACTAGCCATTCCCGTAAACAAAACAGGTTTTTACAGTGACTCATTTACGGTACACGCTGCAAGACTGTGGAACCGATTGCCTTTGTCAATACAGACATTGAAAAATATAAAATTATTTAAAATTAAAGTGAAGGAATTTTTCTCCGCAGAATACTCATCAAAGTAGAACTCAAATATGCAGTATTATAATATTTGTATGTTTATTTATTATATGTATGTAGGTATGTATTAGTATGTTCATGTATTGTATATGTAAGTTTATGTCTTAGATAAGTCTATTTAGATATATATTTTTAGCTTGATCTTTCCTCACTGATTAGCATTTACTCCTTCCTTTTTATTCTGTCAACTATCTTTCTGTTTGCTTGCAAAGGTTGCCTGGAAGATATTGCTGTTAGCAATAAGTGCCGCCTTTGTACACCATGTTTGATTGTTTTGATATTTTGTATTGATTTTATTGTATGTGCAAAAAGTGTTATAGATAAATAAATAAAATGAAAAACAAATGGAAAGTTTCCTATGACTTACGTAAAAGTTCTCTTACTCCTTCTGAATTCCTAAAGCGTTTCTAATGACTCTTTCATTCACCATTATAAAGACAATTTATAGACCTGTAAAATTATTGTACAAATTTTTCCCTTTTGCGCTATCCGGAGACGCAGCCAGTTTGCAATACGCGCTCACATGAACGTTATTTCAAAGTTGTTCCCTTCGATATATACTGCTCAAAACAATTAGGGGAATAACATTTCAAAGTGAAATAAAACTTTTTTTTTTTGGTTTTTAATCATAACTGGCCACTAAATATTAAAGTGACATACTTCACGAAAATAAAAAACAAAAGAACATCAGCATTATTGTTGGTATTTCTTAATACGATGGCCAAGAGTCTATGTACACCTAAAAACAAAGTGACGCCATTGAATTTTCTGAATTTTTCAATTACAAAAATCGATTTTAAGTGCCCTTTCAACTCTTCTGAGTGCTGTTATTAATTGAAGTGAGTGTGAATTTGGTTAAGAAGGTCATTATGCAAGATCTGACTGAAATCCAAGTCTCCCGAGCTATCACTCTGCTTCAAGAGGGTCGAACTATGGCATATGTAGGAACTGACCTAAGAGTCACCTTCTGTCATCTACAGAGTATGGAAGCGGTACCCAGAGACGGGGGGATACTCAAGAAGGCGTGGTCAGGGTCTAAAGAGAAAATCGACTCCTTTGGAAGATCGCTACATCATCAACTGTGCTTTACGAAACCGCACCACTACTGCAAGAGATCTGCAAAATACACTAACGATGGCTACTGCTGTAGAAATTTCCGACCAGACGGTAAGGAATAAGTTGCGGGAAGCCAATTTGAGAGCACGTCGACCAGTGTGGGCCATGCGTCTAACTATTCAACACAAACAAGCTCGCCAACGGTTCGCACAAAGCCACGCTAATTGGCAACTTCGACATTGGAGGCCAGTGCTCTTTTCTGACGAGTCAAGATTCCGTTTAACACGTTGCGATGGTCGTCTCCGTGTCTACAGACGCCCAGGCGAGCGATACAGTGCATCGGCAGTCCAAGAATATGACAAATTTGGATGTGGTTCTGTGATGGTGTGGGGCGGAGTGAGTTTGGACGAGCGCACTGATCTCATCGTTGTTCCCGGGCGGTTGAATGCTCAAGCTTACATCGAAAACGTGCTCGAAGACCACGTCCTGCCCGCAGGATATGGTATCGGCCCGGAATTTGTTTTTATGCAAGATAATGCCAGACCACATATTGCAGCCATCACGTTAGATTACTTACAGCATAATGGAATCCGTGTAATGGAATGGCCTCCCATGAGCCCGGATCCTAACCCAATAAAACACATTTTGGATTTGCTTGATAGACGCATCCGGAAACGTGCTATTGCACTCCAAACACTGCAGCAGCTCACTCAAGCATTAATCGAAGAATGGGAGATAATTCCGCAGGAAGATATTCGGAGGATCATACGAAGCATGCCGCGTCGTTGTCAAGCTGTGATAAGGGCTCATGGAGGTCATACACGCTACTAAAAGTTAGTGAAGACGAATATTCAAACATTTCTGTGACGGACCTTTTGAACACCAGTTTGTTTTACGCCTAAAATGTTTAATTTCTATATTTTGTAAAATTAAAAATTTATACATAATGAGTTGGTTTTAATGGTCGTAACTGTTTTTTTTAATGGTCGTAACTAACAAATTAACAAGGTAAAAATTAGCAATATTGATAATGTAGCGATCTTGTAAAGGAGTGGTTTTTTTCTTTAGACCCTGACCACCACTTCCTGAGTATTCCCCCGTCACCTAGATACCGCTTCCATACTCTGTAGATGACAGAAGGGCTGACTCTTAGGTCAGTTCCTACATATGCCATAGTTCGACCCTCTTGAAGCAGAGTGATAGCTACGGGGACTTGAATTTCAGTCAGATCTGGCAAAATAACCTTCTTAACCAAATTAACACTCATTTCAATCAATAACAGCACTCAGAACAATTAAAAGGGCACTTAAAATCGGTTTTGTGTGATTAAAATGTTAAGAAAATTGAATGGCGTCACTTTGTTTTTAGGTGTACATAGACTCTTGGCCATCATATTAAGAACTGCTCACAAAAACGCTGATGTTCTTTTGTTTCTTATTTTCATTAACCGTGTCACTGTAATATTTGGTGGGCAGTTATATTAAAAAACCAAAGATTTTATTTTTATTTTACTTTGAAATCTTATTCCCCTAATTGTTTTGAGCAGTATATATACTGACACACATAGAGTTGTTATTTATTTAAGGGCCTTAAGAAAGGATTTTTCGAAATTCACCTCATCAGGTGGTGAAATGGGGTGTAAACTTCTGTGTCAAAAATACGTTCCCAACGGGTGCAATGTGCTTTTTGTATCTGGGCGGACGAAGTCGCGGGCATCAGTATAAAATCCGTTGTAACAACAGTTTGCCCGTTAATGACAGAGAGTTGATTGTCTTGTTTGTTAACGTTTCCGCGACGCGCGCGAATCGGTTAACATTTCCATATAGAACGTTTCATTTCATTTACTTTGTTTTCAGTAAGCCTGATGAAAATTGTTTTGAGATTACATTTGACTCGCCTTTTTCCGCGGTTTCACTCGCGCGAATGTAATTAAGGGTTATGTCCTTAGGAAACTGAGTGAAGAGGCTCACATTGCAACAGAGAAACCATTTTAAAAATTGGTTCGATAGTTCTAAAAAAAACTGTTTTAACTGTTATAATTTCGTAGGCCATGATTGTAACGTAGGGATGTCGATTTTGAATCGATTTAATCGAAGATCGATTAATCGGGGCCAAGAAAATCGATTTGTTTTCTGTACCAATTTTTTTTCGAAATCGATCTTTTTTAGAAAGAATCGACATCCCTATCGTAACGGTCTATTGCAAATCAATTGTTAACGAGAATCTATAATTCGACTGGTTAATTAAAAACAAAAAAGCAAATTTGACTTCTTTATAATATAAGTGTATTTTCGCACTTTCTAGTCAAGAAGCCTTTGAAACTTTTTCAATATTGTTATTTTAAATATTTTCTCTTATGCGAATGTTTTACTTGATAAGTGTTTTTGAAACACGAGGTGTTTATTAATTTTGAGATGGAAACTTTGCAGACAGAACAACAATCGGCAAACAACTTCGAATTTAATAAAAACAAAGTAATTTATATTAATTTGAAACTTACTTGTAAATATTGATTCAAATTACTTGTTTACATATTCATTTGCATTTGGATGAATCGAGATATTTTTCCTTAAAAAACATTTTAAAGTAATAATTCTGATTTTGAATAAGATTTACATATTATATTCATTTTTAGGGTTCCGTACTTTAAGAGGAAAAAACGGAGCCCTTATAGGATCACTTTGTTGTCCGTCTGTCCGTCCGTCCGTCTCTCGGTCAAGACCCTTTATCTCGGGAACGCGGGAAGGTATCAAGTTGAAATTAAAACCATATACTCAAATTTACAGTCCCATAAATCTATGAAAAAATCAAACTTCTACTCTGCGTTTATGCCGCAAAAAACGTGTATTTCGACACTCTCAAGGGAATCAAAATTCAAAGGGTATTTCCCGTTGACCTAGAACTATGAAATTTGGTAAGTAATACCGCCTAATACTACAAGTATAGGAAAAAATTGTAAAATTATACATTTGTAATTAAATTATAAAAAATCATCGATGTTAACCAACGGTATACGCGGTCATAATTGTACGGGTGGCCAAATCTTATTGTATATATTTTTTTACTTTCAATAATTTGTACGGAACCCTCGGTGGGCGTGTCCAACGGCAAAGGAGCACAGTCGCACTTGTCCATTTTTTTTTCTATAACCACAACAATATGTAATCATTGAAAATTGTATTTCGTTAAGTAACAGCGTTTTGTATAGCTGAGTCTTATCGTCGCTTTTAATATTTTTCTGGGCAAAAAGCGAAAGGTAAAATATTTTTCCCTTTTGGGATACCGTTGAATAGTCCCGTTTAGGCATTATGAGGTCCGTATAAAATATAGATTTTATGTACATAATAATAAAGTCTGCAATGTTTGCATAATGTATCTACAGGTTCTGTATAGGTAAAAGTAATCTCTTTGGAAAAAAATACCCGCCAAAAATACGGATAATCATTAATTAGTAATCTTTATAATTTAAAAATATTTTGGTGCACGAAGCGTCTTATATTTTATTTCCGTGGGTGAAAAATGTACTTTTTGGTGAAATAGGTATATCCCTTCAGAGATCAGGAGAAAATAGTACTAGTGACATCCTCTTTTCATCGGTTTTAACGTTCTAACGTTAATTGGAGTCGAGCTCTATTGCCGTATTTCGGGCACAAATAAATTTTTGGGCATGGAGGTTTACTCAATATTTTCTTCCACTATGAGCATAATGAAATTAAATCAACCGACCAAATTCATACTGGAGACTCGGTTAGTGATCAAGAACTAGGTTCAGTAATCCTTCTAGCCGATTTCGAAAAATATATTTTTTTTGCTCCCTTACTGGTTGGACTAGTTTAAGTACAAATCCTAGTGCAGGTACTATGGGGCAAAAAAAATATTTTCTAATTTTACCTGGAGGGTCATTAAACCTTGTTCCTGATGACTAACCGAGTCTCAAGTATGAATTTGGTCGGTTGATTTAATTTCACCAAGTATAAAATAACAAAAAATTGCAATAAATGCCTAATTGACATATACTATTGTCGTATAATAAATCAAATTTATGTTTTTTTTTTCAGGATTTAACAATATAGTTAGTTTTAAAAGCTTCTTTCTCTTATTTTTTAATATGTATGATTATAATTAAATAAAATTTATATAAATAACAAATCACAATAATCTCAAGATATATTTCGGGTCCGATATACTCAACTCATGCCGGGTCCAGATCGGACCCGAAATATATCTTGAGATTAATTTGATTTGTTATTTATACACATTTTATTAAATTATAATTTTATAGATAAAAAATAAAAGAAAACTGTTTTTTTTTCAAGTATATTGGAAACGAGACTCGTCGCATCCACTTTAAAGTGGCTATTAACGGCTCAAAGGTAAAAATAATGTTTTGCTCTGATGAAATAAATAATGAAGCAATATTTCAGTAATCTTCCTAATTTCAGCAGTCATTAGAGGGCGCCGTTTCTGTCTGTAGCAATTTGTGATCGAGATGATGCCGGCACGCGATACACAAATTTTGATATTTTATGGGAGCATCAATTCGTCTTTTATATTGCGAGTGCTTTATAAATGAATGAAAAACCACTTTATCTCTCAGCCTTTTTTTAACCGATTTCAAAAAAGGAGGAGGTTCTCAAATCGGCTGTATTTTTTGGGTATTTTACTCCATAACTCTATCATTTCTTACCCGATTTGAAAAAATATTTTCATGTTTGGAAAAGTGTCCTTCTAAAGTAAGGCCAACCAGACGAGATAAAGAATGTAAACAATCGGACCGTTACATGTAGTTATCTCTTTCCTTATCCCTCGTACGTAATAATGGCGTCACTTGGTCCATGACAGCTGTCAGGCCGCAAGTACCAACATTTGGTCCGCCATTTTATGAACAATTTCATTCCTGTTTGGATTACGTTCGAAGCACCGAAAACATCGATTCATTGCATAATTATGATGCCGTAACCAAAATAGACAAAAAAATGATATGGGATGATATGATATGATATGTTGGGATGAGCTCAGAAATTAATTATTTTATCGAATTTTTATTTAGGTTTGTCATAAATACGGCTAATTGGGACTCTTCCGACGAATCATCTTCGTCTAAAGTAGACAACAACAGTTAGAATAGGGAGTTTATAATTTTTATATAATTTAATCGAATAAAAAGTTTTTGAACCCCTGAAAGTTTGTTTACATTCTTTATCTTGTCTCGTTGGCCATACTTTAGGTAGGTTCCGTTTTAGTTTGGTCGAGATCTGATGAAGGTCTCGATGGTAATACAAATCCTCAACAAAGCAAACACTGTGTACCAGTTTGCTGATTGCCGGGTGTTACTTAAAATTTTTCATTGTTCCACCTGACCTTCGATCATGGCCTCGTCACCATAGAACTCCTCTACGGATGACAGCACATAACTCGAGGTTGCGACAATCGCATTGTGTTAATAATATTCTTACAGGTACACAATCATATATTTTTTTTGTTTCAGGTACTAACACGACGCGGTGATGTTTTTGGGCCATGAGCCGTGCCGGTAGCGTTATGGAGGTAACTTATTACTTTAGTTACCTTATAGAGCTTGGAGTAATGTATGATTATATCACTCTAAGTTATAGAGGCTGCTTCTGCATAGATGTATATACGGCGAGTATTTTT
This sequence comes from Ypsolopha scabrella, assembly GCA_910592155.1. Lineage (NCBI taxonomy): Eukaryota > Metazoa > Arthropoda > Insecta > Lepidoptera > Ypsolophidae > Ypsolopha > Ypsolopha scabrella. The sequence goes on along the minus strand of OU342968.1, from coordinate 4,894,238 downwards.
ATAATACTATGTACAGGTTGGTGCGTTCAGATTGGGCAATATGGAAAAAATCTAGTGTGAAAATAAAAATTGTCTGCGGCTTAGGTCAGAAAGTCTTCCTATTAGAAAGCCGTAATTTGGAAAGTCGAAAAATTATTTTTTGTTTGCCTCCCCTGCACGTAAAGTGGGGATGAATTTTCTTCGTGTGTGAAATCCATTTTTCGATTCAGATATTCGTTTGCGACATAACAAGCTTTAAAATGCAAATTTTTGTTCTAGTCTAGCTAGTGATCCCCCTGCCAGCTAAAGGGTTGTTTTGAAATTTATGACAGTAGTACATATGACGAAATTAAAAGGAAAACTATCACAGCTTAGTAGGCTTTATAATTAAACGAGTAATATTCGACCAACTTAATTTTGCAGTTTTTCTTCAAACATTTCATAAGTTTGTAATTTTTATTCGAAACATTTAAGACAATTAACTTATTTAAGTGCTACGGAACCCTCAAGTGCGTGTCGTACTCGCACTTGGCCTGTTTTTTGTAATTAATTAGGCAATGGAGCGATGGATATATTATCCTCTTCCCCCCGGATCGCTGAGGCGCTCAGACGTGTGACCAAAGTAAACCGTAATAAGAATTTATCAAAAATCAGAGTCCCTCTTATACGGGACGGAAAGCTTATTTGCTCTAAATGATCGATTGCTGTCCAGCCGACTTGACCTCCAAGTCGCTATAGACTTTGTTACACTGGACGGAAAGCGTTTTTGTTCGAAATCGTCGATCGGTGCCCAGTGAGTGTGACCTACCGTGCAAAGTGAACCAGTGCAAGTGCTTCGACTTAGCCGCTAATCGTGTTTTTATCTGTTGCTTATTTTAAAGTGAAAATTAATTTAATTAAACTAAACCTCATCCATCGGAGTTACCCAAGGTGATCAAAAGACGAAGAAAAGGGCAGAAAGTAATAACTAGTTACTCCTTACGCCAAGAAAGAGTTAAGAGTGAGACAACACGGAAAAGTGCCGCTCACTTGCCTAAATAAACGAAGGAGCAGTAATTCGAACGCTTTAAAAATGAATTTGGAAAGAACACCTCCACAACAAAATATTAATTCCGGCCATATTGGACAAGCGGTAAAAGCATCTAACATGGAAAATACTCTAAATAGATCGAGCTCTGACCCAAACCTCTCAGTGCACAATGCAGAAGTGTCACCTATCAGTTTCGTTTCTCAACGAAACAAAAGAAGGAGAGAGGACGATTTCGATACCTTTAGGGAAGAAATGAAAATTTTGATTCAATCATTGATGTCAGCTCAAGCAAACGAACTGAAAAAAATCACTCCAGTAGTAATGGAAATTAAACAATCCAACACCAACATAGAAAACTCTGTAGCGTTTCTTACATCGCAAAACGAAGAATTAAAAAAGAAAATAGAACTATTTGAACAGCAATCCAAGAAGGACAAAGAGTATATTACTATCTTAGAAGATAAAGTCGAAGATCTGCAACGTGGAAGCCGTAAGTCAAACTTTGAAATTAAAAATGTACCTAAATTTCCTAAAGAAACCAAAGAAGACCTAATACAAATGGTTTTGTGCCTATCCAAAAATATACAATGTCCAATTATGAAATCAGATATTAAAGATATATTCAGAGTGCAAGGAAAAAAGGAAGGGAATGGCAACACCCCAATTGTAGTCGAGACTTCGTCGACCATTTTGAAAACTAAAATCTTGAAATCGACCAAGGCATTCAATTACAAGCGTCAGCAAAAGCTTTGTGCTAAGCACTTAGGCCTGACCAAAAATGAAGATTCACCGATTTTTGTGTCTGAACAGCTGACTGCAAAAAGCTCTCGACTGTACTTTGTCGCACGAGATCTCGTTAAATCAAATGAATATAAATTTTGTTGGACTTCTTACGGAAAGGTTTACCTGAGAAAAGATGAAAACTCACGGATAATCTTAATTAAAACTGAATCTCAAGTTCATAGCTTAAAGCAAAGAATATGACTTTTAAAAAATTATAGAATGAAATTTAGTAGTTCCTCTGTAAGTCATAATATAAATTTTGTATTTTTTATATTTGTAATCATAGTAATCTTGTTGTTGAACGTAAGTTTAATATCGGAACGCAGCTGTCATCTGACAGCTGTCTCTGCTACTTCATCCTTCTCACTTTACCATTTCTTTTCCTGTACAAATGTTGTGCCGAAAATCATATCTAAATTTATTAGTAAAAGGCTACTGAATCACCGAAATATTTCGTTTTTCTTCATCCTGGGGACCTTATTTTACATGGTGACCCCTAGTTTTTTGGAAATAATCGACGATCGGAGAATAAATTGCGGATTTGGTACGTCGTCATCGTGATCATCAGAATCGAACAAAAGGTTTGGTTCCGAGCGTTATCTCAGCACGTCGACGTCGTGAAATCGTCGAGTAGAAGTCGATTATCAACCTGAACACGCTGCCTGCAGAGGATCCTCGCAGGCCTGGGCTCCGGAGTGCAGAAGAACCATACTGCGGCTACGAGAGGATACGTATACTATTTGATTTTGAGCTGGTATCCTTCTATTCCCTTTCATCCCCATCCTTAGCCACAGTTAAATCTAATAATTTGACCTTTTATTACATGCAAAGTTAACCTAAAAATTCTATTTAAATCCCCAATTAAAAATGACTGCACCGCCAAAAAGCATGGCGATTCCAGCTGACGTGGCGGCCTTAACTCGCAGTCGTAGTTATTTCAAAGGCAGAGTAACATTATCGCGAAAATATATTGTAAATCTAACAGAACCTTTGTCTGCAGAGCAGGTGCTGGAACTGGGGGACAGAACAGTTAAGCTAAAATCTATGTATAGCTCATTTGAGGCAGTGCAACACAAAATTGAGCTCTTGTCTGAGAATATCGAGGAACAGGTACAGGAAAGAAGTCAATTTGAGGACGCGTATTTCGAGGTATTGTCAAAGTTTAAATATTTATTGTCCAAATATGTGACGGAACCTCAAACCATGCCTCAGGCAAGTGCTTCTTCTGAATCTGTCAGCCGGGTAAAGCTCCCCGATATATCCCTACCAATTTTTAATGGCGATGCCAATACTTGGCTGGAATTTAGGGACACGTTTGATAGCTTGATTAACAAAAATATGTCTTTGAGGGGCATTGAAAGGTTCCACTACCTCATCGGTCAGCTTGAGGACACTGCCCTTGAAGTGATAAGCGATATTGACAAAACCGAGGAAAACTATAGCATAGCATGGAAAATTTTATGTGAACGCTTTAATAACAAAAATCTTTTGGTGCACAATCACTTAAAGGCGCTATTGGTAGACATGAATGTGACTAATACAAGTCAGTCCCTAAGAAATTTCTGTGATTCAATTTCGAAACACTTGCGTGCACTTTCTAAACTTAATGTCCCAACAGCTGACTGGGATACTATTTTAATTTTTCTTCTGCTAAACAAATTAGATAAAAGAATGCAAAAAAAGTGGGAGGAAACTGGTGACCATTCTAATGAACTGCCTTCGTTACAGCATTTCAGGAATTTTATCAAGAGGCAAGCCGATCTACTCGAGACCCTCGACTCGAAAGATTTTGCAACATCCGGCATGCAGCAGAAAAGCGTTAAGAAGACATTTGTAGCCGCGGGTCTTAGAAAAGCAGACGGAGAACCACGGGTTACGTGTCCATATTGCAACGCTGGTCACTTCATCAATCAATGTGAAAAATTCTTGGCCCTACAAGTAAGTGCACGCATACGCGAGGTTAAGCGTATGAAACTATGTATTAATTGTCTCAGATCCAATCATTTGTTGCCGACTTGCCGAGCCAGCCCATGCCGAGTATGCAAAAGTCGTCATCATACTCTCTTGCATCTTAGCAAGCAACCTATCACCAATAATGCGGCCACTACTTATCCAGCGACAGTAAGTGACAGCAAAAATCTACCAATCTCTTCGGAGAATACCATTTCAATGGTATCAAAGTTGAATTCAACCAAGCCCATTACCAATGACTCTCATGTCTTTTTATCTACAGCTCAAGTTAATATTCTTGACAGTAAGGGACAGCCACAAGTATGCAAAATTTTGCTTGACTCGGCATCTCAATCTAATTTTGTCTCCCAGGCCGCTCTAAGCCGACTCGGGTTGGACTTGTCCACTCAATCTACCAATATTTTGGTCTTGGGAATTAACGACAAATCATCGAATATAACCAAACAGTGTAACTTGTCACTAATATCAAAAACAACTTCTTTTAAAACCAACCTAAATTGTCTGATAGTTCCCAAAATATGCGAATTATCCTCTTTGACTCTAACCGATAGTAACCGAAATCTATTTAAATTTCCACAGCACATCAAGCTGGCTGATGAAAACTATAATACTGCATCTGATATTGATATAATTATTGGAGCTCAACTCTTCTACGACCTACTTTGCATTGGGCAGTATCGCCTTGGTGAGGGCCTACCAATTCTACAAAAAACCAAACTAGGATGGGTCATTTCAGGACCATTTAACACAGACCACCAAAATTCTAAAGTCAAGGTAAGATGCAACCTTACTTTAAACTCTCAACTAAATAAATTCTGGGAACTGGAGGAGTGTACTAATAAAAGCATGGATTTGTCAGATGATGATCAAAAATGTGAAGAAATATTTGCTTCCACCACAACTCGTGCTTCTGATGGCAAATTCGTTGTTAGTATCCCCTTCAAATTACCTACTTCATATCTCGGTGATTCACGTAGGGTGGCATTGCAAAGATTCAAACATTTAGAGACTAAACTCAACAAAAATCCTGCTTTAAAATCAATGTACTTAGAATTCATGAAGGAGTATGAGGCCTTAGGTCACATGACGAGACTATCATCTGATGACTTAGGGCTCGTACAATATTTTTTCCCACACCATGGAGTGTTAAATGTAAATAAATCTACCACTAAGCTCCGAGTAGTATTCAATGGGTCTTGCAACTCTGATTCCGGTTATTCCGTAAATTCCCTGCAGTATTCAGGTCCCATTGTTCAGGATGAACTAATATCAATTTTATTGCGATTCAGAGTACACAAATATGTCGTGTGCGCTGATATCGAAAAATGTTACCGCTGTGTGTGGATTTCCCCAGACCAACGATACCTTCAATGCATCTTTTGGCGAGAAAGCCCATCTGAACCAATTTCAGTATATGCTTTAAATACAATAACCTATGGTACCACATCAGGTTCCTTTTTGGCCACTCGTTGTCTAAAACAGTTGGCAATCGATTTTGAAGAAAAATACCCAAAGGCGGCTTCTGTTATTAACCGAGATTTTTATATTGACGATTTAAATACGTCTAGCGATAATAAGGCTGATTTAAGTCAAACTGTCACTGAAGTCAACAAGATATTAAGTACAGCCTCATTTCATCTAAGAAAATGGAAGTCAAATAGTACTGAGATTCTTGATAGTGTTAAGGATCATCAGTCTGAATCTATACCTCATCTATTCGATAATGATCAGAGTAAGACACTTGGCTTAGTATGGTCATCAGCTGATGATAAATTGAAATTTCAAATTAATCTAGATAAACTAAAACCGAAAGTTACAAAGAGAGAAATCTTATCAATAATCTCTAGTATTTTTGATCCTCTAGGATTGCTAGGACCTTGTATATTGATACCTAAATTACTCATCCAGCAAATGTGGAAAGACCAGATCCCATGGGATCAAGTTCCTTCGAAGGAAGTCTCCGATTTATGGGTTAACTTCACCACACAATTGCATCATTTTAATGAGCTTGAAATAGAAAGACATGTCAAGTTAGATAGTCATGTCGAAGTAGAACTTCATGGATTCTCGGATTCATCTTTGAAAGGGTACGGGGCATGTATTTATATCCGTACCATCGATGCCAAAGGTTATATCTCAACTAGACTTCTATGTTCAAAGAGTAGAATTTCTCCCATAAAGTCGCAAACGATTCCCAAACTTGAGCTCTGTGCAGCTTTGTTGTTAGCCATTTTGATGGATAAAGTTAGAGGCTCCATTAAATGGCATGATTGCCGAACTTATCTATGGACGGACTCCAATGTTGTACTTTGCTGGATAAAAATTTGTCCTTCTAAACTCCAAACATTTGTGTCTAACCGTGTAAAGAAAATTCAACTTTTAACCAAGCCAGATACTTGGCGTTGGCTTCCTTCTGCTGACAATCCAGCTGATGTTTTATCTAGAGGTGTGGAGCCAGCAAAACTATCAAAGTGCAACATTTGGTGGTTTGGCCCGACCTTCCTGAAAAACCCTTGTGAACTATGGCCTTCGCTTACAGCGCCATCTGTTAGTACAGAGCCTGAAACCAAATTTCAGCCTTATGAATCAATAATATATGAAAAATCTCAAATTGTGGCGCCATCTAATGCAATTTCCCCTGAACGTAATACTAATAAATTATTATGCAATATTTCCTTGCAGAATAATAACGAATGTGGCAACATATTCTTTGAACTTTATTCAAATTACAACACTTTGTTGAGAGTGACTGCGTGGCTGCTTCGGTTTCAACGTAACTGTAAGAATCCACAAAACGCTATCAAGACTTGTCTCCAATCTACTGAATTAGAAAGCGCTTTGCACTGTTTGGTCAAATTAGTACAAAAAGCATGCTTCCCGGAAGAATATTCCAAATTACAGGTCAACAAACCAATTTCACCTAGTAGTAATCTTACCCCACTTAACCCGTTTCTGGATAAAAATAATATTCTTAGGGTAGGAGGTAGATTATCTTTATCTGATTTTAATTATGATAAGAAGCATCCTATTTTGCTACCCGCTAAGCATATTTTCACCGAATTAATGATGAGTTATTATCACTTAAAATACCTTCATGCTGGACCACAGCTGTTATTATCTCTTGTAAGGCAGAAATTCTGGCCCATACATGGAAAGGCTCTGGCAAGTAAGATCTTGCACAAATGTCTAACGTGCTATAAACATAATCCTCCTGCAGCACATCCTATTATGGGGGATTTACCTAAACCTCGCGTTATGCCTGCACCTCCTTTTATTTCAGTCGGTGTAGATTACACTGGCCATTATTATGTCCGTGACAGAAGGGGCCGCGGCTGCAAGACTTCTAAATGCTATGTCTGTATTTTTGTTTGTATGTGTACGAAGGCAGTTCACATAGAATTGGTTACAGATCTCTCTACGGATGCGTTTATGGCAGCTTTACGTAGGCTTGTAGCAAGGAGAGGTAAAATGAACTCGATATTTTCAGACAATGGAACAAATTTCCAAGGAGCAGCACGTGAGTTAAGCGAATTATTTAAATTTCTTATAGATCAGAATGATAACATCGCTTCTCAGCTGGCAAACGATGGTATTAAGTGGCACTTCCAGCCCGTTTTTTCACCGAGCATGGGTGGTCTGTGGGAATCAGCTGTTCGCAGCTGTAAGCATCATTTGAAGCGTATTCTTTCTAATGCTCTTCTAACATTTGAGGAATTTAGCACTATTTTGTGTCAGATTGAAGCTATACTTAATTCCCGCCCTCTCTTTCCCCTTAGTGACAATCCCAATGACATTTCCGCCCTAACCCCGGCTCATTTTCTTATAGGGCGCCCTCTCGTAGGACTGCCAGATTGGGACTATTCCCATGTCCCTGAATACAAATTAAAGTATTTTCAACTTCTGCAACAGTTGCGGCAAGATTTTTGGAGAAGCTGGTCAAGGGACTACATGAACCAATTGCAGCAGCGGGGCAAGTGGCGAGCATCCAAGGGGCAGTCCATCGCAGTGGGCGATCTTGTGCTTCTGCGTGATCCTGGCGCACCGGTTATGCTGTGGAAGACTGGACGCGTTGCTTCTATTCATCCGGGCAAGGACAAGATTGTTCGCGTCGCAGACATCCAGACTTCATCGGGGACCGTACGAAGATCTTTTAGTAGGATCATCCGATTACCAATCGAAAGTCAATCTTCAAATTAGTCTTAATAAAACTTGTTTTTATTTTTTGGTTTAATATTTTCAAACAAGTCTGTCAAGAAAACTTGTCTCTATTTTTTGTTTAATAGTTTTCAAATTAGTCTGTCAAGAAAACATTTAATTATTTTTCTTGTTTTTTGTTACTAAATCGAGTAACTTAATATCACTCAACTAAAATGTAACTTATACTCTGTTTGTTTTGCAACTTGATTATGTATGTAGCATATTATATTTTGTAATCACATGCCCCATTTAATTTATTATTTTATTAATTACATAACTTCAAATAGGATTTTTAAACTTTAAATTCCCATCAAATCAGATCTTTGCATTGACTTAAAATTCTCAAAATTTTGTTTTGTATAAATCTAATATTTCTCTGTTGTAATTTTTGCATTACATTGCATATTTTTGTGCTGGGAGCATGTTGAACGTAAGTTTAATATCGGAACGCAGCTGTCATCTGACAGCTGTCTCTGCTACTTCATCCTTCTCACTTTACCATTTCTTTTCCTGTACAAATGTTGTGCCGAAAATCATATCTAAATTTATTAGTAAAAGGCTACTGAATCACCGAAATATTTCGTTTTTCTTCATCCTGGGGACCTTATTTAACACTTGTTCTTTGTTCAGATTAAATTAAATCAAAGCTTGTACCTCACGCTTCTCAATCTTAATTTATGCATACACATTCCTACATACTCACAAATAAATCGTCCTACAAATATATACACACACACTTACATAATCACACACTTACATAATCACACACTTACATAATATATTGAACACAGCTCCTTACAACAATCCACTTACTCATATTAATATGTTTAGCGCGATCACATTTAAAACCATTCATATAGATATTATCAAACCCAAACACACAAATGATCAACTGTCATCCAACAAGCATTATTTAGATCTGGAAATGACAAATAAACAATTAAATATATTTAAACATGAATAGCTCACTCCAAACTGTAAATGAAATAGACAGTACTGAAATTGCACAATCCTGCGCGATTTCACCCGATGATTTTTCCGTAAAAATGCACACACTAAATACCGATTTTACTATTATTTCACAAAACATCAGAAGTGCCTCAAAAAATTTGGACAGCTTACTGATTACTCTAACGCAATTTAAATTTGACGTCGACTTATTGGTCTTAACTGAATGTAGACTTGACCCAAATAAACCTATACCGCAGGTTAGTAATTATAAATACTTTTCTACCACTAATCATCTTAATCAATGCGACGGGGTTATTATATATGCTAAAAATGACCATAAAGTAGGTGTGAAAGAAGTAATACTAATGGATGCATCGTGCCTCCAAATTACAATAAATGACCTAACTATTCTCTGTATCTATCGCTCTCCCTCTATCAAAAGGGCTGAAAATTTCATTGATTCTTTGAATAATTACTTAATTACTATTAAATCATGCAAAAATATCATACTGACTGGGGATATTAATATCAATATCATACATAATAAAACTGAACAAACATATGACCGCTCAAATAGATTCAAATACCTCAACATGCTAGCCATGCACGGGATACTTCCAGGTCATTCGCTTCCTACTAGAATTAATAATTGTCTAGATCATTTTATGCTAAAGTTAAATAAGAGTAATAAAAAATCTGCTTCAATTGCTGTACTAAACACTACTATAACAGATCATCGTCTAATTTTCTTAAAGCTTTCAAACGTAATAACCACTGACAAACCATCTAAAACTAAAACTTTTATTAATTATGATAAAGCTTTGGACACTTTAAAAGATAATAATCTGTTAGACTTATTATCAAATAATGATCCCACTGTAGTAACTGACACCTTATTACACACACTAAGGAAAAGCTTATTAGATAACACCTTAACTATGACAATCCCGTGTAAAAATCGTATAATTAAACCATGGATGACATCGGGCGTTTTGCGCTGCATCAGAAACAGAAATAAGATGCAGGAAAAGTTGCGTGCTGACCCCAATAATGCGATCTTAAAAATAACATATAGAAGATATCGTAATTATTGCAATAATCTCATCAAAAAACTTAAACGAAAATACGAGAGTGATCAATTATCTAAGGCTACCAAAAATCCTAAAACTCTATGGAATGCTATTAACAAAATTACTTATCGTAAACGTAACAAGACCGAAAATGTTGAATTATTGGACATCAAATCGTCTCCGAGTGAATCTGTCCAGCATGTAAACAGTTACTTTGCTAATGTTGGGAAAACATTGGCTGAGAACATTATTTCTAACAGTACATCGAGGCCACGGATTACTTCTAATCACTTACCAACATTTCAAAATTCATCTTTTGTGTTAGCAGATACTAATCCCCGAGAAGTGTATACTGTATTACTAAACCTTAAATCTGACAGTGCCCCTGGCTGGGATTCTGCCTGCTATTTCTAAAGTTATAGAAAAACTAATTAACACACGCGTAGTAAATTATCTGAATAAGTTTAAAATATTATCTGATTCGCAATACGGGTTTAGACATGGACTTTCTACAGAGGATGCTGTATCAGCACTTACTTCTGAAATCGTAAATCAAGTTGACAAAGGAAACAAATGTCTATCTGTTTTCCTTGACTTAAAAAAAGCTTTTGACACTGTCTCTGTCCCCATCCTTGTGCATAAACTAGAACAGATTGGTATAAGAGGTGTCCCTCTAGCTTTATTGATTGACTATCTTAGAAATCGCAAACAAAGTGTTAAAATCACTGGATATATTAGTCAGGAATCTGAAATTACATACGGAGTCCCACAGGGGAGCGTGCTAGGGCCAACATTGTTTTTGATATATATCAATGACCTATGCAATATCAACATCAAACAGGGACACTTATTTTCTTACGCAGATGACACTGCTGTTGTTTTTGTTGGCAAAACATGGGATAAAGTACGCAAATCTGCAGAACTGGGACTTTCTGAAATTTCCAACTGGTTAAATGCCAACATTCTTACATTAAATTTCGCAAAAACTCATTACATTTGTTTCACAAAATATAATATTACACAACCGGAAAATAACTTTCAAATAAAGATACATACATGTAATGACTCTCTTAACCCTGATTGTTCGTGCACCTTAATTACTAAATTAACATGTATTAAATATCTAGGGATATTAGTTGACCAACGCCTGTCATGGCATGCACACACGGAACTAGTTATGAACAGAATCAGGAAACTCATTTGGACATTTAAAACGCTTAGACACGTTACCACAAAATCCCTTTTAAATCAAATATACGTTTCCCTTGCTCAGTCAGTTCTGGTGTATTGTATCTCGGTATGGGGTGGGGCAACGAAGATGAAGTTCTTGGAATTAGAAAGAGCACAAAGGTCATTGCTGAAAGTAATGTATTTTAAACCCTACAGATTTGATACTTAAGACCTCTACTCCCTATGTGATCTTCTGACAATAAGAAAGCTATACATTCTTCACGCTGTGTTGAAACTGCATAAGAATTTACCTTATGACCCAAATGTTCAAAGCAGAAGACGAAAAGATGTTGTTGCTCCTGTTATAACTATAAAGACAACCTTTGCTCGTAGACAATATGCCGCTCAGTCCACCCACCTCTATAACATAGTTAATAAATATATAAAAATCTATCCTATGACTCTTTTTGACTGTAAAAAATCTCTCATATCTTGGCTGAAAGATAAGAACTATGACGAGACAGAAGATTTTTAAAAAAAGAATATATGAAAAAATAAATATATATACATATATATAAACATATAAAATACATTAGTAAAATAAGGAAATTAATTGTATTATTAATTTATTAATAATCCAAGTTATTTACAGTACTAAATTCACTTGACAATATATACTTGACTATTAATTGTGATTGCCTATAAAATCCATATTATTTACATTTTATCACTCTTTCACTTGCGTACATAAATAAATACCCTTTTACACTTTTATTTTCACACATAACATATTACACTTTTCTTCACACATCACATATACACCATACTTGCACTCACACTTACTCTCTCCCTCACACATACACACTCACACATTTACATTTTTATAACAAATTTAATTTAGAACCTTTCGAAATACTTAGATATTAAGCAAAATTTTATAATGTGTAAAATGTTTTTGTTTTCTTAAATTTTGTTTTTCTGATTTTGTTTTTGTTTTTCTTATTATTAAGATTTTTATAAGTTTACTCTTATTCATATACCTATCTAATAGTATCTGTTAGATATGGAAGAGCGGAGCCTCCTATTACAGGTATCCATTTTACTTAAAAGGAGACTCCAGTCCCTGAAAATGTAATTGTACGACTAAGAGTGAATAAATATTTTTGTATTTTTTTTTTGTATTTAATGTACAATGTTCATATTTTTATAGGTACTTTAATTAATGTTTAGAGAAGTGGTAGAGCTGATGACGGACTCGACTGTGGAGGTACCACCATCTTACTCGCAAATCCTCCCGAAGTTATTCGGGGGAGAGTAAGAGAACAGCTCTCAGGCAAAACCAGGCGGCCCACCATTGCCTGGGACCGATGGATGGCGGTATAACCATCCCCAATTGCTGGGCCTTATATAAAACAGACTGGTGACGGGCAGCGGCGTCACTGGTGCAAGGGTTCCGGCACCGCGCTCACCAACCCGTCTTCCCAGTGTGTGTGAGTATGGGCATTTCTTCCAGGAGGACCGCCGAGAGTGGCGAAATCCTGGAAAGGCCTATGTCCAGCAGTGGACGAAACAGGCTGATGGATGGATGGATCTTAAAACGACTTAACTGGAATAGTACAGGGGCAGGATAAGATGAGATGAAAAAACCATACATGAACGGAATACATACCACATTTGGCATATTTGTTCGATGAAATCAAAATATCACAAGATGGTGATCATTTCATAAATATAATAGATTAGACAAACACAGAACATAGCAAATGTCAGTGAAACTTCGTAGACGTGTTTCGTAGGCACGGCGAGGCTACGATAACATGGCGTAGCAATTTAGGACTACGGTAGTTTGTAGCAATTGCGTAGCGTTGCTTTTCTTTAGTTTTGTACTATGTATATAAAGTAGAAGCAAAATTTTGAAATTTTTGGAACTACGAATCGTCATTTCTTGTAATGGAATTAATGAATGACACTTTATTATACATAGAAAAGACATTAAAAAAGAAAAACAGGGTTTTGGTAACATAATTTTGCACAAAGGCGGACTTAGCGTACACACATTCCTCATGAAATCCGTTTGGATATGGTTGTAGTAGAAACGTGTACAAATAAGCACGTTTTGTGTGTGTGGCGTGTATTTATAAACAAGGAACACTAATTTTAAAGACAGAATTTAATGTTCACAGACTAAACAAATATAAAGTAAAACAGAAAACAGAAGAATTCTAAAAGTTCAGGATTGGTGTTAAAACTATGAAAGAACGCATCTGTGTTCTTTACTCGATTCAGTTTTGTACACCAAAACCACTTTGAATATTCTTCTACACAATTCGAAATACAATCTTGTCGTCTGGGAATAAGGTTTGTCGTTCCAAAAATCGCTGAAGTGTTAATTCTGTAGGTCTCTATAGAAGCCTGGGGATGTTTCGCTGACAAGTGCCGCTCTGTAAAGGAATTTTATTTTGTTTTATAAGAAAAACACAACACGGCTTCATTTTTGTTGAAAAGAAGATTTTAAACTTTCTTTCGCTTTGAGTAACCTACTTTAATTAATTGCTCAAAAATGTGCCTTATCAATTCAGCCAAATGTTGTAAATTACTAAAATTGGTAAGAAGACTTTTACTTCTACAACAAATCATAGATATCTTACCGGCCAAACCCGATTTTAGGACAAAATAGTTTGGCCTAGACCACAGTGGTTCTGGGTTTTCAGAAGAAATATAACGACGAGGGTTATTTATGTGTATCAGTCGCGCCATACGTAGCACTGAATTAAACTAAACTGATGTATAGATATATAAAATGTCGTCAAAACGTGGCAAAAACTGCTTTTTCGTGAAAATCCTAATTATAGCATCCGATTACCGATTTGGCACATGTTTGAAGTTGAAAATTCTTTTTGCCTTATTTACTCGCCTGCCAAATTTCATGACATTCCGATCAACGATACTCGAGTTATATTCGAACAAACATTCATACATACAAACGCCGGATTGTTCAAGTAGACTCGGAGAACTCGCTCACTCTTTCAATTAATCTACATATGTATAAAAATAAATAAATTTTCTTTATTATTTTTAATATATAAGATAAGATATGATAATCTTTATTTTGATCTTAAAAACCTTAAAGGTTACATTTACAATTTTCTTAATCTAAGGTAGATTTACTAATTATTACATGTATGTAGGTTGTTAGCCTGAGTTAAGGATAAACAGCCCCGTTTCCCTGGCGGAGAGAAGGGGGTAAGAAAAACATAATAACACTAGAAAATCGCCCCAAACTTTGAACTCGCGCTCGCCCGATTCGCGCTTGACCGATTTGGATCATATTCGAACTTAAAAATTCTTTTTACTTTATTTACTCGCTTGCCAAATTTCATGACATCCCGATCAACGATACTCGAGTTATCATCGACCAAAATCATACATACATACATACAAACGCCGGATTGTTCCAGTAGACTCGGAGAACTCGCTCGCTTAGCTCGCTCGTTTAATAATGACGATAAACAAGACGATATGGAAATAAAGAGAGCAAAAATTTCAATACAATTTAAAGTTATGGTATTTGTTTGTAGCGTATGTGAGATGATGTAAGACGGGGTGTGTGTATGCATAAAGATGTGTTTGAGTGAGTAGTGTGTTGTGTGTGTATGGCTGAGATTCAGAGTGCATTTTGAGTCCGAACTCAATCTTACAAACGTCAAAAAGTGACGTAATCTCATACTAGAGTGAAGTGTAACATTGAGTTCCTCTTAAGTTCGGACTCAAAATGCATTCTAAATCTCAGCCTGTGAAAGGATATGTTGATGCTCTCTGTGGTCTAGTGGGTCATTAACTCGGAGGTCACGGGTTTAAATCCCGTAGGGGCACATTTGTGTCCGGTCTGTGTGCTTCGGAAGGCGCGTTAAGCTGTGGGTCCAATTTGTGCCACCACTGAGAACTGAGAACTCCCTTAGAGATTCATGTCGTGAATATTTCCGGTATAAACTACACAAATAACCAGCAGCTCCGTCTAGAATAGGCTTGTTTTAACCTCAGCATTACATCAGGACATTCCGGTGAATGTGGATGTAGCTTGATGTATCGTGTTCGGAGCATAGAGTTAGCATTTGGTACGTAGAGAGATATAGGCCGACATTTTATTTAAAGCTTTACCAGGGGGCTTAGCATGGTGCCACTTTAATACCATTTCAAACACCATTTAACAGTAAATATATTTTCTGTCAAATGGTGTTCTAAAATGATATTAAAGTGGCCACCATGTTAGACCTACAGGAAAAAAAACCTGTTCTAGAGGTGCCACATTTACTTTTATGATTGCACACTCATATTGACACATTTACACAAAAAACAACACCACTCCTTTTTCACAATCAAAATGCCCATATGTAGAATAAATTAGTTCTATTGATTTTCCGCAACACGACGAAGTTTTTATATTCCCGTTCTAGCATGCGCCGACCGACTGTACAGTGTCTTTTCATCAGAGTTGCTCTCTCTCACATTGACAAACGCGGTTTGCGTAAGAGCGCAAGTGGGGTAAATAGAGGCAGTATCTCTAACGAGTATCTCGTCGGGCTTTACGGCTTCAAATGACACCTTGTCAGAACAGGAAAAATATTCTGTCTGAATGAACAAAAGTGTAGTGTTTTAATGATTTCTGGGATTTTAATTAATCGCCATATTAAGGCCTTTCGGCCTGTTTCGTTGTGTGTGTGTGTTTCGTGTGGATTTTGAAATTCAAGTCACAGTCCTCCATCTTGCACCCATGTTTCACCGACGATAACAACGTCCCAGTGTGATGGGTGGTGAGCCCAATCGCCGTATTTCGTATATTCGAAGCTTGCAGACCGAATGCAATTGTGCCCCTATGGGATTTTAACTACTAAAGCGAGGTCTACTAGAGGTTTTTGTATGACTATGTATTATGAAGCTCTAGTGCTGCTATCTCTATGGTTTAGAGTAATAGGCGTCGTCATGAAGCTATACCAGAACATAGATACATATCTGGTGATTCAAGTTTATATTGTGTTTATGTTGCAGATTATACTCTTAGTGATAGTCAGTTTTCCGGCACGTATTTTATATAGGTCGACTGATGACAGCCCCATACCGTGGGCCGGACTATATCGAATACAAACATATTTTTAGTTTTTTAAATATTAATAGCTGTCATAAATAAATACATAGGTAACACTAAAAGTTTCCGGAACTGGCCACTTACATAAACAATATTTAAAAATTTATTGCAACATTTGAAAATAGAACTCTTTGGCTGTAGAATGCAGTTTGTTTCATCTGACTGTCTTTTGTTTTTACCTTGTGGCGCCATTCAAAAAATTGTGTGTCTGCATCAACATGGATTTAACTCGGGAAAATTTTCATAGTATGATTTTCTACGATTTTAAGTGTAATTTGACAGCTCAACAGAGCATCGCTCGGCTTGAAACAGCTTTTGGCAATGAAGCACCATGCAAGACGACTGTTTATAGCTGGTTTGCAGAATTCAAGCGTGGTCGTATCAATCTCAGTGACGAATCTCGCGATGGTCGGCCGTCTACCGCTGTGACCAACAAAAACATCGATGCTGTGCGCCGTATGATTGAAACAGACAGGCATGTGACCTACCATGAAATTCGCGCATCCTTAGAAATAGGCATGAGTCAAATACAATCAATCCTACACAAACATTTGGGTGTGAGAAAGCTGTGCTCGCGGTGGATCCCACACAACTCGACCGAGGCTCAAAAAACGGACCGCGTCACTTGGTGCAGTGCCATGCTTACCAGATTCAACGAAGGTGCGTCAAATTTGGTGTGGGACATAGCAACAGGTGACGAAACATGGATTTATTGCTACGATCCCAAAACAAAGCAGCAATCGAGCGTATGGGTCTTTCAAGATGAGCCGAAACCAACCAAAGTGGCGCGCGTGAAAAGTACATCTAAGCGGATGATTGCTTCTTTTTTTAATAAAACTGGACACGTGGCTACTGTTGCTTTAGAGAATCGTCGTACCGTGAATAGTGACTGGTACACGACCATTTGTTTGCCGGAAGTTATTGACGAACTCCGTAAAAATAACCGTAAACGCCGTATCATCCTGCACCACGACAATGCTAGTTCTCACACGGCCAGACAGACATACGACTTTTTGAAGACGAAAAATGTAGAACTCATGAGTCATCCTGCATACAGTCCCGACCTGGCACCTTGTGACTTTTTTCTGCTCCCAAAAATTAAGAACCAATTACGCGGTCAACGATTTTCATCACCAGAAGAGGCTGTCGAGGAGTATGAAAAACACGTTTCAGAGGTCACCACAGGGGAGTGGCACAAAAGTTTTCAAAACTGGTTTGATCGAATGAAAAAGTGCATAGACGCCAAGGGAGATTATTTTGAAAAACAATAAATTAATTTTGTACCTTTAATAGTATTTTTTCATATTCATTCCGGAAACTTATAGTGCGTCCACTTATAGGATTGCAGGCCGTTTTTTCAGGTTTTACATGGTGTGTGAGTTTCGGGCATGCTAAGATTTCTCACTTGTCTTCCTTCACCTAACTTAAAGTAATATGAAGAAAACAAAAATAAAATTTAAAAGTAATATATTAAAATTGGTAAAATTGAGTAAAAAATATAGTATATTTATTCGTATTTTAAATATTAAAAATTGTGTCCTAATAATAATGGCAGGACGTAGAAACATGACATTTTGATGTTGTTGAGTTTTTGAGGGTTCCGTACCTCAAAATAAAAAAACAGACAAGCGCGAGTCGGACTCACCCACCGAGGGTTCCGTTAAAGACTATATTTTTTATGATTTAATTACAAATGTACAGATTTTGCCCTGCATTTGTAGTATAAGTCGATATTACTTGCCAAATTTCATAGTTCTAGATCAAATACCCTATAAATTTTAATTCCCTTGAAAGTGTCGAAATATACGTTTTTGCGGCATAAACGGACGTGTCGAAATTTTACGTTAATTTAGAAGTTTAATTTTTCACAGTTTCAAAGGACTTGAGTATATGGTTTTTATTTCAACTCGATACCCCCACGCGTTCCCGAGATAAAGGGTCTTGACAGACAGACGGACGGATGGACGGACGGAGAGCAGATGAACAACAAAGTGATCCTATAAGGGCTCCGTTTTTTCATCTACGGAACCCTAAAAATGGAACCCACATAAGTTGAATTTGTTGCCCGTTTGCCTGTCTGTCTGTCCGTCTTTTTCTCTCGGCCCCGTTAGAGATATCAAGTTGAAACTAATGTCTCCTACAGAAGTCTACGGCCCTATAGTGCAGTTGCAAAATTAGGCTTATAACTCAACGAGCAAAATTGTTATTGCCCTTTAGATAACCAGTTTCACACAAAAGGATCGCCATAAAAACCTATAGGGCACTTCTATTTGACTTAAAAACTTGAAGTTCCGTTCATAAGTAGGTCTTATAGCACACATCTAGGAAATATACTTTTATTATTAAAGAAGAAATAATTGACCAACTTAATAATAATTGCAATAATCTGGATATCCACAGTTATTTAAAAAATACACAGATGTTTTTTAAACATTTATGAAGTAAGTTTGAACAAACCGCGTCAATTGATTTAATTACTAAGGAAGTGACTAAATTACCGCTAGCCTATGATTTTTATAATTATTGAACCGTAAGTCATTATATAGCTGTTGGAAAGCACGAAATAATAAAGTCGAATTTGCATTGTACAGTTCGTAAAGGGAAGCGGTCCTTTAATTTTATAAATTATTGAACCGTAAGTCATCGGAAAGCGCTCGGAAAATGATTTTTTCTGCATGTCCTGAATTCTGTTAAAACTACGAGGATCGCCTCGCTCCGCTCCGCTTCGCTCCGTAATAAGTACTTACATGTCAACCTAACCGCTTGTAGCAACCAAAGTTGATACTTTTGGCTACAGTACCTACTCATGTATTCAATTTTTTATTTAACTACTGGCCCCGTCTAAAAATGAATTTCAACAAACTTATCCAGGGGCGGGACCAAAATTTATTATCATAATATCGACTTCGATCCTATGTCAGCTGTGTTTGACTTCAGAATACAATGTTTCTTTAATCCCTTGCGATGTTTTAAATTTGGAATACATTGCGCTTCCCAAGAAGTGGTACGGTCGACTATGCCAAATCTGTACGGATTCCATAACATTTGTAACCTTATATCTATAGCGACATAAGTGTTGTATTGGTTGGAGAGGGAACGATAATTTTACACTCTTTCTGTGGGCAAGCTTTCCTGTGGCGCCGATATAATTTTTTCAAAGTTTTCAGGTCATAAACCAAACGAATTTATTGCCATTTGGATAGGACGTCAAAGGTTAGATTTCAGAAACATGTTAATATTTTTTAGAGAGCGGAGCGCTTCCCAGGAAGTTACATTGAGGTAGGAAGTGGCAGAGCGGGTAGTTTAATAATAAATGAATTATACTTACAATCAGAAGCGTAAAATTGATGTAATCTCTTATGTAAGAACGTTGAATAATAATCAGTGTAATTGTTGGAGTCCTGGGAGTTGCTGAAACCTGTTGTTCCTGAAGGAGCGGTTTATCCAGCTAAGTCGCATGAAATACTTCAATCTTACGATTTTTCTCTTTTCATTTGATAAATTCTGAACTTGTGTACCTGTACCCATTTATTACGGTGTCCGGATCAAAATCCTATTTCCCTGCTTATTTTAACCGTTATGAACACAATGTAGAGGTCTTACCAAAATAGATACTAGACGATGATCACAAATTACTATGGCCATAATATTAAATAAATAAAGGAGTTGATGCTCGTGATTGTTGGCACTTGGTGGAACTTTTGAAACATTTTTTGTTTGATAAACACTTGTACTTGTCCACTTATTTATATTAATTTCCCTTACCGGTTTCGCTGTTAAAGCATTATCAAAGGTTTGTTTGGTTGTTTAAACAACCAAACAAACAACCAAACAAACCTTTGATAATGCTTTAACAGCGAAACCGGTAAGGGAAATTAATATAAATAAGTGGACAAGTACAAGTGTTTATCAAACAAAAAATATTAAATAAATAAACATATAAATATATAGATAAATATTTTAATAAATAAATAGATAAATAAATATATAAATAAAAGACGAATAAGTACTCGCCCAGAGTCTTATTTTGTTACACGCTCCTTCTCGCTTCGCTCGTCGTCGCAACCTATCTTTAGCGGTCGAATAAAATTAAAACTAAGGAAGCCGCTAATGGCTACTACTAGTCACTTCGATAAAAAATTTTGCAACCCTCCATTTTACATTGAGTTAGACTTCTTACTGATTTTCTATCGAGTATAGACTTCGAAATTTGGTTGGTTTTATTAGTATCGCGGAGTACGTGCGCCAAAAGACGGGATACCCGCCGAGGTTGCAGTTGCTGGAGTCGCGCCCCAACTTCAACTTTTCGGCGTTCGTGGTGTAAGTATCGGACGCACCTCGTCTGGAGGAAAACTTTGGGCCGCAGGGCGTGGTGTTCCGTCGCTTCCGCGGACAAGTGCCACAGGACAGTACTAAGACATAGTGCAGAGTGAAGTGATACTAACATAGTATTAAGCTTTATTGACTAACTCAATTTTGTAATTATTAATATACTGTAATATATGTTAGTTTGTAGGGTATTTATCTATGGGTCACATAGATGTCTAAAAATAAATGATTTGTTTGTTTATAAATTTTGTTTGAATGACATCTAAATGATTTTGAAAAAAACGTGGTTTATCCCGACTAGAAGCCAAGTAAAGTATTAAAAACTCAGTTTTTTTCGACAGCGCGTTATGTTTTGGCTGTCGTATAGGGTTCAAAAGCGCGCTACTTTGAACAGTAATCAAACGACATAGAGTTCAATTCTACTTGATGTACTCATAAAATGAGGTGCTCAATTTATTGAAATACTCTTTCTTTAGCCAGATCCTTTAGTCAGAATCTCATCAGAGCTACATTTAACTAGTCGCCTGGCGCTGGCAAATGGCCAGTGCGAAACAGAGCAGCTCTGTGCGTTGGCTAGGGCTTTTAGAGATCCTTGCGTAAATCACATTAACGTTCAAGAGGGGCCAGTAGCGCGACGCAGTGCTCCGTGCTGCATACAAAGTAAGGAGATGGTGTCATGTGAAATTTGGGGCCTTTATTGTCTAACTTCGACATCCATCGCAATCACTTTCAAACGCACCGTGATGGACACACATCATTTTTATCCAATCATGACGCTTTTGATGGCTAAAGAGATAGATATTGAAGTTAGAAAATAAGAGGGCGGATCTCAATGATTTTTTTCAGGGCAATTTAAAGATTCCAGTCCGGTCCGATTTATAAATAGTAAGGTGGTTAAATTAAACCATTGGTCCAATAATCCTCGTAAGTACAGATACGTGTCACGATATGAATCCTCGAGGGGGTGATGTGCTTCCGAGTATGGACTGTAAAATGTGACTCACGTTAGTGTTGCATGACTATCGATAGTTGACCTTGGAAAAAAGTAACAATATCGATAGTGCTATCGATGGTATCGATTATATCGATACTATCGATAGTATCGGTAGCGAAAATTCCATAAAACTATCGATAGTATCGATTATATGTTAGCAATACTATGGATACTATCGATAGTATTATTTTGTGTTTATCAAATAAACTATCGGTTGTATCGATACTATCGATAGTATCGGTTGTTTTGCTCCATCGATAGTCCATGAAAATACAATACGTAAAAAAGTACAAGAATTTGTGTATAATTTATTCAAAATACAATACTATTCCTTTGTCTAATTGCTTTTTTTGTCAACGCAGTAATCATAATAATATTTAGGTCTTATTAAAGTTCAATTGGTGTCGTAACAAAATAAGAAAGATTTTGAGAAATGTAATCTGGCAACTCTTGCCAGCCAAGATCAAACATAGGTTTGTTTGAAAAAAAAATGTAAATCGTTGTGCGTATCCATCCATCCATCAGCCCGTGTTCGTCCACTGATGGACATAGGCCTTTCCCAAATTTCACCACTCATGTCGGTCCTCCTGTCGGCATCTATCTTGTGAATTTTAAAAGTGGATTATCAAATCACGATGTAATACATTATATGATTATCAACCATTTAAGGTGTTTCTTTTAAGTCCCTAATTCTATCGAAATTTAATGGACTATCGTTGGACCAAAACAATCGATACTTTCAATAGTATCGATATAATCGATAGTTTCATTGATTAACGCAAATAATACTATCGATAGTATCGATAGTATTGCTAACATATAATCGATACTATCGATGGTATTACTAAATTGGGGCTATCGATACTATCGATAGCACTATGGATATTGTTACTTTTTTCCAAGGTCAACTATCGATAGATCGACTATCGATAGTCATGCAACACTAAGTCACGTTCATTCTTGGAAACGCCTACCGCGACCACTGGTAGACACATAGGTATTTCCAAGAGTAGACTGTGAAATGCAAGTCACAGTTTACACTCCTACACCCACCTGGTTTTACTCAAATATGGACTCGGAGATTAAGGCGCATAGGCACGCCACTGTTTTAGTACAAAATTTGATAACCCATTTCTCTGTTATTTTTCATTATAGACTAAAGGTATAGACCTCAATAGTTTAATACAGGCATTTACAAAGTCGCTATGTGGCTGAAATGTTAAATTTTTATAGATGTACAATCTGAAGCAAAAAAACAACTTTGTATGTAAATCTGTCCAGCTTAATATCTTTAAAACAAAATTAATATTCAAAATTTTGGCAAAATGGTGCCTTTTAAAATACCAGCACCAGTTGATGGAGGTCATATAGTTTGGTCTATTACGAGAAACAACAGAGAAACGGATTATTAAGCTTTGTACTATAACGGTGGCGTGCCTAGGCGCCTTAAGGGGGGTTATAACGACACTGTCTCTTTGCAAAATAAATTTTAAACCGTGAAATTGTAATAATTACATTTGAAAAAAATTATATATATTTCACTCCTTGAACTTAATAATTTATATTTTTAATTTTTATCAACAAAGCCTGGTCCAAATTGAGACAATTTTAAGACTTATATCCGTTTAACTGATAAAGTATGCAAAGAAAGTAATTGAAACTTAGTCCAATTGATGATATTATCTTTATTACTACAAATGATTCCCCTTGTTTATTTTATAAGAATCTAAATTATAATAATTGTAATATTTTATTTTGGTAAAGAGTGCGTTCACAGCTTGAACGACAGAGAGATCGAATCGTGTGATAAAGTAAGATGCACGCACCAAGGTCAACATCAGTAATTTTCGCCCACTATCCACTATTCAACGAAAGCTAGTTTAAAATGGCTATAAATGTTAATTCATTATTTAATGTTAATGACAACCAAGATAAAAAGAAATAAAGTACCGTTTTGCTTAATTTGAGAATTGTCTTAACAAAGTACAGTGAAATACTTTCAGCAACAATTGCTGCAGGCTGAACAATACTATGGCCATATGTTTCGTGCAAATAAAGCAAAAAAGTGATTAATTGCCACCGCGACCTTTTCTGGGTGTGATCCATTCTGCTTGGTCTAGGGTGCACCTGACAGCATAACTTCTAATTACAAACATTTATAGATAAAAAGCTTCTTTGTTTGCTATCAGTAAAAAAAGTTCATTTTCAGTAATGAACAATCGTAAATATGCATATCCTTTTAAATATTTGCTACTATAAATCTACACAAACGACATCTTTTGTTACGGACAATCGGCTAACGCATAGCCGTTATACTGCCTGATTTTGGAAAACTTTGACAAGCCCTAAGAGGTGTTGATCAGTCTTTCCAGGAACTTTCGCAAAAATCTACGTAAGTAACGGACGAATGACTGTCACAAGTGTCGCAACGGTTTATGAGCGCTCGGCGCAAGCGGTGGGGAACTAGCGCATGTGTTCTGCGAACACGCTAAAATATACCTAAATAATTAATTATAGTTATCGTACCCAAAATTATTCAAAAATAACCAAGGGAACTAATTTGTTGTGATAGTATCTTTAATTTGACTAAGTTTGAAGTTATTTCCTTGCATGCTTAATTAGTTAAATCGGATCGTAGTTGTAATTTAGACCTTATTTTGGTATTTATTTAGTTAAAGTTCTTAACAAAAATTCTAATCAGGATACATCATTACAGATATTCTGTAGATTATTATCCATCCATCCATCAGCCTGTTTCGTCCACTGCTGGACATAGGCCTTTCTAGGATTTTGCCACTCTTGGCGGTCCTCCTGGAAGAAATACCCATACTCACACACGCTGGGCAGGTGGGTTGGTGAGCGTGGCGCCGAAACCCTTGCACCAGTGACGCCGCTGCCCGTCACTAGTATATTTTTTATAAGGCCCGGCAATTGAGAATGGATAAACCGCCATCCATCGGTCCAAGGCAATGGTGGGCTGCCTGGCTTTGCCTGAAAGCTTTTCTCTTACTCTCCCCCGAATAACTTCGGGAGGATTTGCGAGTAAGATGGTGGTACCTCCACAGTTGAGCCCGGCATCAGCTCTACCACCAATAGATTATTATGTACCATTAAATTTTTTTTTTTCAATTATCGTTCTTTTAAAACGGTCCTTAATTGTAGCTTTGTAGGTCATGAGCAATTATAGACCTCGAAAAATATTTATTAGTAATTTAAACTGTTTTAACACAACCATGAATAGCATATGTAACGCATGATATGTATTCAGAGTGAATATAGAACCAAATCACTTACAATATTGCCGTCTTTTGATAAAGTTTATCGTAGAATCCAATTCATGTTCCGAATGTCATTCACAAAGTTTTGTTGGGCCCGTTGATGGAACGAATGGTGCAATCTAACCCAATAACCATACTTGTCCATTTGTCCGGGGCGCCATACTAACATACACACAGAGAGAAACTTTATAGTGGACCAAGTTGCAACTTGTTGACCGAGTAAGAGGAACTCCCTTACTTAAGGCGTTCACTATCGCTGAAACCTGAAACAATTTTTAGGGTTCCGTAGGGCACAGACAGACAGCGGGTTGGTTCCATCGTCCCCGGTACCGGGGAGGATGGGAAAAAAAGTGGCATCGTCCCCGGTGAGAGCTGTAACGGGAACATTGGCACCTACCATGTACAGTCGAAGTGCCATCGTCCCCGGTGGCTGTTCTAACGGGGATGTTGGCACTTATCATGTGTAGTCGAAGTGCCATCGTCCCCGGTACAGATTATTCTACTCATTAGTGCGCGCGACGCTATGTGTGCGTGCGTTTATAAATATATTGTAAATATGTAGCTTTGAGCACGCATAGCGACACATACTCAAGCAAAACAAACAAACCCAATCGCATGCACACATAGCGCCGCGCGCACAAATGAGTTGAAGTATCTGCTGGAACACATTGGAATAAGAGAAACAGCCCTAGAGCTATTTCAAAATTATCTTTTAGACCGTACACAAAGGGCTAAAATTGGACAACAAGCTACTGCGTAACGTTTAGAATACAACAAAGCAGCATCCTTGGGTCCACCTTGTTTCTTATTTACATAAATGAGTTCTGTGTGTTTGGTGCCCGGGTCTTTTCTTATGCCGATGACACTGCAATGGTTTTTTTCGGGAATAATTGGGATTCTGTGCGTAGAAACACTGAATTGGGTATGTCTAAAATTGCTCATTGGCTGAATTCTAACTTACTTACGCTTATTACCCTGAAAACTAATTATATAAGCTTTTTTTTAAGTAAACGAACTCAACCTGATTCTAGTTTTACTGTAAAAATTCACCAGTGCGGAAATTTCGAGAACTGCTTCTGCAGATATCCGAATATTGGAAAGGATAACAAGACAAAATACTTAGGTATTATACTCGACCAGCAACTATCTTGGCCACATCGAACTAGCTAGTAACCGCATCTGAAAATTAATCTGGATTTTTAAAAGTTTGAGATTTATGTAGCTTCAGAAAACCTACTGAAACAGATTTATACTACTTTAGTTCAATCTATTGTAGCTTATTGCATTCCTATTTAGGGTGGTGCCTTTAAAATAAAGTTTTTAGAAGTAGAAAGGTCTCAACGTGCACTGTTGAAGACTATGTATTTAAAACTAACGATTCTCCACAGATAACCTATACAACCAATGTGACCTATTAACACTCAGAAAGCTTTATATTTTAAATTTAATTTTAAACATGTATAAAATGTTGGTTTTTGACCCAACCATAGAATCTAAAAGAAGAAAACATTTTCTAACTAGATAAATTGTCAAAACATCATTTGCAAGTCATCAATATGTCGCACAAATCAAATATCTTTATAACACACTAAACAAAACTTTATCCGTCTACCATAAAACATATAAATTCATAAATTTTATGGACACTTACAAAACACTTATTCACATCTGCTCACTCACCTTGTTCACACCCTCCCCTACCCTCCCACTCACAAACATCCTTCCACTCTCACACACCTTTACACACCCTCACCCACGAATAAGAACTTACATTCAACATTTCCTTTGTTTTTGGTTAATACACCATTCTCAAGGGATACATAAATTCAGGAAAAACAAACAATACGAAGAGCCGTTAAAAATGTACACCAGGTGTGTACATTTCAAGTTTCACCAAGTGCCGACAATCGCAAGTATAAATTCTTCTGTCACAAGTATTTTTATACTTACAAGAAGGTCACAACAGCGTTTTTGTTAAAATGTGTATTTTGTATCTGTAATAGTGATTATTTGGCAAGTCCCCGGCAAAACAGAGGGAAAGACAGAGATTATATTAAGTTATTACTGAAACAATTTAATTTTGTATATTAGAGTTGTTAATCTAAAAAATGTGATTTTAGTAGGTAACTGAATATTAAAGTTGATGGTAACCTGGTAAGTTAGGTAAAATGTTAATTGAAAAATTATTTCATTTTATTGATAATTTTTTAAGCGAAGGATTATTAAATTTATTTATTTTAATTGTGGATATTGGAAGTTGTTTTAATAAAGAAGGTAATTTTTGTAATCTGGATTATTATTAAGTAGTAAATTTTTACAATTATAACTTTTATAGTTTTAAGAGAGTTGAAAGATTTTTTGTTAACTAGACTGCTTGTAGCACTGATTATTTTTAAGAGAGATGTATTTTCGCAATGTTAATTATTTCTTTAACAGACTGATAATTTTCATACCAATAAAAAACTGATCACACAAAACAAATATTTTTATTTAAAGCGTATTTTTTGCACTGATAACTAAATATTGATCTCTTTTTCTCTTTTCCTCTGTTTTACCGGAGACTTCCCAAATAACCACTATTACATATACTTCAACTCATATGTGTGCGTGCGCTATTGTTAATTTGTTTTGCTTGAGGCTGTGAAGCTATGTGTGCTCAAAGCTACATATTTACACTATATTTTCAAGCGTACGCACACATAGCGCCGCGCGCACTAATGAGTAGAAGTATCTGTACCGGGGACGATGGCACTTCGACTGCACATGATAAGTGCCAACGTCCCCGTTAGAACTACCACCGGGGACGATGGCACTTCGACTGTACATGGTAGGTGCCAACGTCCCCGTTACAGGTCTCACCGGGGACGATGACACTTTTTTTCCCATCCTCCCCGGCAACCGGGACGACGCACCGGGGACGATGGAACCAACCCCAGACAGCGGATGCTTAGTAATAGGAAGTTAATTGTTAAGATTGTCGGCATTTTATAATATTGTTTTGATGAAAAACACTTGTATATTTTCACAAATAATATTATATTTAATATTACACTACCTAACCGGTTTCACTATGTAAGCATCGTCAGGGGCTTTTAAATTAAAGTTATAACATGTTTTCACAATGTTTGTGTTGCTAGATGTCCGTGCAATAAAGGATTATCCGGGATGAGCTGAGCATCATCAGAGGCTTTTAAATAAAAATGTCCCAAGCAAAATTACTTCGTATAAGAAAAAAATAAATGAACTTTTTTACATTTAGCAGAGGTAATACATAAACGAGACAGCTTAGTTATGGCTAACTCGAAACCACCGTGCGGCTGCACCCTCAGTCTAATTATTATACCAAATTTCGGTTTCACGTTGCGTAAAAAGAGGAAAGATTTGCTAAATTTAACGTTAGTAGTCGCCTTAAGATGAGTCCATCGGGACCTCTTCTTGTTGAATCGCAACTTGCCGAGTATTGCTTACTGCATTAGCCGTTGATTAAAATGGACGTCCACAGAGAATAGTAGAATGTATTTTTATCTACCACTTACTTCAAGAAAGGTTAGTTTATTGTAAGAATAGCCCCAACCAGTCCGGTTAAAAAAAAACATAGAATGCATTTGCGCACTGTGGTCCGATTTGTATGGTATTGAGTTTATTTGTTTTTTTTATTATCTGCAATAAAAATCTTTTAAAAAGACAAATATGTATTCATAAAAAAGTTTAAAAAATGATGTTTTTTCGTAGCTAACTGGAAATTCACATTCATGCTGCAGAAATGCTAAATTTTTAAGGTTGGAATTTCAGCAAAAGCTTTAAAAACATAAAGTTTACCAAGTGCATATTATCACAAGCTCTACTGATCGCACTGAAGTAGTTTCATAGAAAAACACTGAAAAAAAAAAAACGGCTAAGTGCGAGTCGGACTCGCGCACGAAGAGTTCCGTACCATTATCTATAAAAACGGCAAAAAAATCATGTCTTTTGTATGGGAGTGGGCGGGTCCGACTCGCACTTGGCCGTTTTTAGTATTTGTTGTTATAGCGGCAACAGAAATACATCATCTGTGAAAATTTCAACTGTCTAACTATCACGGTTCATGAGATACAGCCTGGTGACAGACGGACAGCGGAGCCTTAGTAATAGTATCCAACCCTTTGGGTACAGAACCCTAAAAAACAAATAAAACGATTCTATTTTCCATAGTTAAACACATACATTTTTAAAACCTTCTCGTAATTTTCTACGGGAAATCGATGGATTCATCAATAAAAAATATGGTTTAATTCTTTCAAGAACGTCTTTAAAATACACCCGGTATGTTTATGACTTGCTAAAAGAGTAACAGAATACCGAGTTCAACTTAAGGATCGGGTCTGCAGTTAAAATAAGAAATCACAAGTTATAATTAATAATTATAACATTAAAAAGTAACTCTTAACTTAATACAATGTGATGTTAAGAGCCGGTCCGCGAAGACGACAACTTTGATGAAAAACAATAAGTTAAATATTTTTCTGGCCTTTATCGCGATGTTTTTGGAAAAACAAGGGACATACACCACTTCATATTGCTGTCTAAAAAAAGGCCTAAAATTTTTTTTCACTGAATTGTTTCTCTTTTGCGAGTAATTTTTTTACTTACGAGCCCGCTCCGAATCGTTATTCATAATATCTAAATAATAACGCGCAAAGGAGAAACAATTGAATCAAATAAATTTTAGGTTTTCACTTAGATGGCCAATATGGACTAGTGTATGTCCCAGATTTTTACAAAAACATTGCAGAAATGACAATAAAAATAATTAAAATAATGCTTCGCATCGAAAAGATGAAAAATACGGGTTCTTAAATCAAACATTTTGGAGCAGAGCGACGCAACCCCGCTTTATGATAAAATCACATCGCTTCGTTCGTTGTCGCACTTATAGCATATAAATCTATATATCAAAATAATTTGGGTATACTATACGAGTAAGGAACCCTTAAAAACATGATAAATAACAACAATATAGACGCCATAGCAAGATAAAGGCGTCAAATAGAGCTACTAAAATGAAATGACGAGCATCTTGATAAGTTTGTAGTTTTTATTCCAATCGTTTATGTCTATTAACTTATTAAAATGGTACGGGTCCCTCAGGGCGCGGATCCTTTTTCGTTTAGCGTGTTAAAATCTACTAGGTATGCGTGTCAATTAAGAATGTGATCGTACCCGCACATTTACTTCACTGACAGTCCTATTCTTAATTGAGACGCATAGTAAGTAAATTTTAGCGCGATGAGACGCAAAGTAATTGCCCTAGTGTAACGGTTATTTGGAGTTGATGCTCGTGATTGTTGGCACTTGGTGGAACTTTTGAAACATTTTTTGTTTGATAAAAACCTTGTACTTGTCCACTTATTTATATTAATTTCCCTTACCGGTTTCGCTGTTAAAGCATTATCAAAGGTTTGTTTGGTTGTTTACGTACAATATATGAATCGCTTTAACGGTTATTTCTTGTAATTTTCGTTCCAAATGTAAAACTGAATCTTTCACTATGTACCAAAATATAGTTACCACATACTTACACATTATTTATACTTACGTCTCTTCCAGAGGGGTGTACAGAGACTAAAAATTTCCATCTGCTACGGTCCAGATACACCTCTTTCACTTCTTCCACATCCATCAACCTAGTTAGACAAGCTCTTCTATTTCGGGTGCTTTTGACTTTGCCCTTCTCCAGTATCTCGCCAATTTAGGCATACATAGCTGTGCTCTTGTCAGTGAAATCTTCTCCATTCACTTCTGCACTCCGCTATTTCTTTAACTTCTTGATACGACATGACATTTACTCATTCTTTCACCTGATCCATGAAATGAAAACCCCTTCTATTATCCATAGTCTTCATCAAATATAGCTTTTCATTTACAATCTGCAGAACCTCTTCATTGCCCTTCTTTTCTATCCAACTAACTCTTTTTATTCTTCGCCAACACCACATTTCAAATTCCTTCCATTTGCGCATCAGACATTTCTTTCGTCACCATTTTACAGCACCTATGTTTACTGCTCTTACAAAAAAAAAGCCAAATAAATAATCGTTTCAAAAGCGTCGCTACTAAAACGACAAGAAAAATATATATTTTTTGGACTCGCATTATTTTATTTAAATACAAACGCGTCACGTTACACACAGAATTTTATGCCTTGAATGACTGTATGAACCGTACACTTTATTGTTACAAGTGTAGATCTTTTAACATTACTACACATCGTAAAACAAAGGATTTAACGACTCAGCCGGGGGGTTAACAGCTACACAAATGTTAGATTCTCTTCAGGCAGGATATTTTCCATTTAATGAAATCGTAAGAGTGTATTCTTCACGACATAAATCCCCGGAGAAAGACAAGGAGTGTCAGAGACGTTTCCGAGTGTGTCTTTAGTCCACACTTCATCCATCGACACGATATTACATCCCAGTGTGATAGGTGAACTCTATTGCCGTACTTTGAGAACAAATTGGATCCTCATTAAGTTAAAAAAATCGCTCCCTTCATGATTTAGTCGCTTTTTAACAAAATGTCAAAAAAGGTATGATGACGAGCGAAGCAAAGAGGAGCGTGTTAGGTTGCCTATAGTCATAAATTCGGGAGCCAAGTGAAGCGAAGCGTGGCAACCTTTTCAGTTTTAATAGAAAGTTAAAGCGCTATGTAAAAAATATACGGATGCTTCGTTTCTGTGTATTTCATGAAAATTGTAATGAATTTTTGGTATATTATGCATTTTGACTATATAATCTAGGGTGTTGATTTTGGAAAACACGTTTGGATAAATGTTCGATAGTAGATATAGAAATAATTAATGAAATGAATTCTTCAAACACACTTTTTCTCCTCGTTTGACGGATAGGGATCATGTACAGAACTCAAACATATTTTATTAGAAGGGTTTTAATAATATCTAGATATTGAAAATATATTTATTTATATTTAATAATATACTTATATATAATTTTAAATTGTTAATAATTAAAAACTTAAAAAACTAATAACCTACAAAAATAATAATTTAATATCTAAACTAAGCTATAAAAGAAAAAAAAAAGTACAAACTAAATCTACGTATCTATTCGCCATGTTTTGGGAATTGGTTGGTTCCCACCAACTCCCGTATTTGATGTTAAGTAGGTTCGTTAGATCGTTGGAAGTATGAAGGATGGCAGGGTTTGTTTATCCAAAACGATTAGCACATTTTTGAAATATTTATTTACCAAAATAAAAATAGGAATCAATTTTTACAAAAGTCAAGTCAAAGACATTTTTTGGCAATCGACCTCTTTTTCTCTATGGCGTTCTGCTTTATACATATTTTTAACATCCTCTACACCCGAGAAGAATGATATAGGCACAAAAAACAATATTATGATATCATAGCATTTTAAATACAATAGGTCATACTCATAATTCTTTTAACTCTTAATCGCTCTTTTAATAACAACGATAACTTCTAGATATTTGATTTTGGAAATTTTTCTAGTAGGTATTTCAGTTTTTTTTATAAAATTAAGAAACTTCCTTTTTTCACCTTTGCGCTGAATTCGCCCCTCTCGCACTGCGTGTTTTTTTGCTTGGAGTGAGAGTGACAAAAATCAAATTTACATAGTCCCTTAATTTTTATGAACAAGGATAGCCTCGGTTTGGTCCGTTTTGATCGGCTCCCGATTTTTTTCATTATTTCTGGCAACTTAAACCACTTCGCTTGTCGTGGCAGGATTTGAACCATGGCCTCAAGATTGAGAGTCCGGCATCCCACCATCTGAACAACAGTTGCTTCATTATAAATTCTCTTTCCTGACGTTTCAGCGTGTACGCACAAATCATGAACGGAATAAATTGAGGCACTAGATGTACAGTCGAGTTCAAAGCTTTGCCTCGTTAACTGACTCTGTTACTCACTGTACTGTCATTAACTGACTTGCTCTGCTGTCATTAGTCGCTAATGATGTACACCTTGCTCGCTGAGTGGTCTGATGGACTCTTTGTCATGTCTTAGAACTTGTACTTTAATTTAGGCGGAAGGGAATTTTTGATGGAAGCATAATTCTACGTAAGTTAAAACATTTCTGAGTTTGCTGAGTTTTAATTTAAAAACGGAACCCTTATAGGTTATTTTTACGTCGGTCCGTTTGTCTGTCCATAGGATAAGACAATTTTTCTCGGGCTCAGTTAGAAATATCAATATATATGTAATACCTCCTATAGAAGTCTACGTTAAGTTCTAAGTCACCTATGGAGCTGTTAAAATCAGGCTTCTAACTCAAATTGATAAAAAGTCGTACAAATTAATTCATCATGAAAACTTAAGAGGTGCGAGAGGGACGGATTCCGGAAAAAATAGCAAAATGTCGGTTTTAAATTAATATAAAATGAACTAAAATAGCTATCAAAATTTCCAACTAAGAAAATTTAGATAACGTTAAAATCTATCTAATAAAATATCGTTCAGGCCTGTATGTCATTTCTGTTTGTAATACTATGAAAAAAAGTATAGAAGAAGACCTCATTTCAATAATTATTTCTATCGAGCGAAAGTTACGCAATCGCGTTTCTGTACTGAACAAAACTAGAAAAGGGTTCCGAAATTTATATACTGATTTAACAAATTAGTGGCTTCATCTGAAAAACAGGTATACAACTTCAAAAATGGAAATTTTTATCGAAATAGCCCCTTAAAAGGCACTTCTCGTTGACTTAGGAACTTCAAATTCCGTTTACAAGTAGGTCTTATAGCAGTATAGCACACGTGTAGGAAAAAAATGAAAAAATATCTGTATCATATTATTTAAGAATTAAGTAATTGCTAATTTAAGTAGACCTTTGGGATACGTGGAGTCTAATGGATCGTAAGTATGAAGTTGGTCTCCCATAACTGCACATAAGTTTGTGTTTAAACGGCACATTATAATACCCTCAGAGCACGAGTCCTATTCGCACTTAACTGATTTTTTCATGCATGAACTATGCAGTCTATATTACGAGACTATTTGTGCATAATTAGTAGTTGCAACAGCTCAAGTCAATTATAATTTTCAGTTTACCAAAATCAGCAAACAGCAAAAAGAAAAACATAAAATAAAATAAAACTATTACAATT
The DNA here is from genome assembly GCA_910592155.1 of Ypsolopha scabrella. NCBI lineage: Eukaryota > Metazoa > Arthropoda > Insecta > Lepidoptera > Ypsolophidae > Ypsolopha > Ypsolopha scabrella. The sequence continues at coordinate 4,860,213 of OU342968.1, read as the reverse complement.
GTGTTGGTTTTTGTTTGCTCTACCCATTCGATTAGTCGTGCTTAGAAGAAGGGCAAGAAACTTAGCAAGATAATGTTGCTATTTCGATGCAGTTGTGTTCTCCTGTTAAATATTTCCCAAATGTGACATCAACAATTTTTTCGTTTGGGCGTCCCAGTGTAATTCTCGTTACTCCGGGTGAGCGTTCTTTATGCTAGACCTCATCAACGCGTTCTATCAGACAATTGGCATAGAGTAAAATACATAGCATAAAAAATTGTTTGTTCGGAAATTTTGGATAACCTAAGAATGGTCACATTTGACAGTTCAAAAACCATGCAAAAATGGCAGCCTATGTCCCTCTATATTCTACTATTATGCTACCTCCATGTTCCTATTTGAGCGTATTTTATCTACCGGAGCCGGTGGCGGGGAATTCTACACATAAACAACTTAAATAAGAGAACAAGGGACATTTCTAAAGGGACTATTTTATTCTATAACTTTTATACGTGCGGGCGGAAATAGAGATAAAACGTAGTACTTGTACCTCTATCTCATCGTAAAGTATGTCGTTGTTCACAACGTGCCGGCAAATGGGTCAGGTTTTCATGACTGATTGTACCTTTAGACTTTAATTTGTTTTACTTTTTGATAGAAAATTAAAACAGTTTTTTTTGGTATGATACTGAAAATAATAACAATTTATAGCGTGTACCAGAACAAACCTCGGATCGAGGCGTTCTGTTAGCACTCGCTAACATTTTGTGATAAGGTGGTGCCACTACCTTCGGATTACTATTGATGTCTAGATATTAGCTGAGGGTGGAAGCGACATCTGCTTAATATGTGGGAAACGCTTGAGTTTGGAGGTAGGTTAGGTTGATTGAAAAGGATGTCAAACCAAACGTAAAAGTATCAGTTGTTTAGGTCAGATGGCATTACTTCCGGGATTAGAAAATAAGACAGACCTTATTTCCTTATTTTACTCAGGAAATGAAGAAGTAATGTTCAAATAAATTCCGTATGTTTTATTCTTAATGTTTGGTAGCAGGGAAAGAGTGAAAATTATGTAAATCAAGTAAAGATGTTGTTTCTATAATAAATTACGTGAACATTAAATTCGCGCCGAAAACGGGTATTTCATGGATATGTAATAGTATGGAATTAGAGATTGCCGGGTGTCTAAGGTTCCTAAGCGAAATGGGTCCACTAAGTGAAAAGAAGTAGGAAATGTCTTTTGAGGAGAGAGATTTGGGGGGCTTTACAAAAGTAAGGAATGCAGAAGGCGGGCTATGGGGGCGCAGTAGCGGGAAATTGGGTAAACTTCGATTCAAGAAGTTCCGTCATAATTTGCTGTCTTTCCGTCATAATGACGCTGTTATTGTTAACTTGCCAGAGCCCGCTAGAATTTAGTATTGGGAGAAATGGGGGCGACACTGCGCATCTTGCAATAAACTCATGAACCTTGGCATAGTACAGATTAGGTGAATTGGTTTTAAGGGTATGTCAAAAGTGCCACTTGTTTCAGCTAGGTGGCGTATTTAGCAAAGCAGTAAAGGATACAGATCCCATTTTCGTATTTTAATTCAAAATAAAGTAAAACCTGCTCAAATGAATTTTAGATATTTTCATTATCTTAATAATTGGTGGTAAGGAAAATTAGAATCACGAAAATACTGTTTCAAGCTAAAAAGGAAAACATTATGATTGCGGTAGTCCGGATGTCGGCGTTGAGATTTCATGACCATATAAGGTAATACGGAAATTCTTGGAGGGAATGCGTGGGCCGTGGATACGGGGAGTGACAAGAAGTGAGCGGGGTATGGAAAAAGCGGCGTGGCGAAGCGCCGGGAGTGAGTCGATAAAAGTGGTTGTAGGGCGGGAACGGCCCCCAGTCTTCGAAGGTGAGTCTTCGGAGTTCAGTCTTCGAGGTCCGTCAAGCGAGATACAAGTGCAGTAATTAGTCGCGAATTTATTTTCTTGGGTTTTGTTTTTATCAGGGCGTTTGTTTTATAGATATATTAATTTTCCTCGGGGTTATTTTCTTCAAAGTTCTGTTGGAATTATTTAGAGTGTGGGATACTTTTCGAGAAAGTGCAGTTTAAATTTAGAGATCCGCGAGTGTTTGTTCGAGGCGATTTCCGTAAAAGGACGAATATGTAGATCGGTTATAGGGCATTCCTTTTGAGACTTGTTTCAAATGATTTCCTAAGAATTCTGGGGTCTGCTTTATATTTTAAATAATATAAGGTAAAGCTGGATGTTGCGGCTGTGAAAGGCTTTGAGCCCTAGGGCTCGGCTGGCCGGGGGAAGGATGGAAAAAGCCTCATTAAGAATCGCGGGTATTCGTGTTAATATCGTTCAGACCAGTTTTCGGGACGCGGATATCAGACCTGGGCGTGGGGTTTTGTAGTGTACTGCGGTTTTGTAATAGTGAGGGGATATTAGCGCGGGAGCTACTCGGTGTTTCGAGCGTGACAAAGGTGGGAGTCTCTGGGTTTAGTTTAGGGGTATTTTTAGTAGGCTTGACGGCTAATAGGTAGGGAAAATATGTGATGCTAAACAAAGAGACGTCTCTTTGGGGATTTAGTGCGGGGGAACCTAACTGTGACGACAAACCGCACCATTTCCTTCAACCTCTCCGGAGGGGCAGTCGTTTTGAGATGACGCTGCAGCGGTTTAGTTATACCGTATAATATCTCCCATTTCTGACGTTACCATGTGATGTTGCCTGGGCGATCACGAGAGAAGTGTGAACCGGACATTGCCCCTCCAGGTTATCATCCGTGGCGCAGTTTTGGTCTTTATGTATATATTAATATATTTATCACACAACCATATAGGGAACTTCCGGTCAGTTGGGTGAGGCCCTTACCTTGAATCACCCGCTGACTGGCACGGAGAGTTTATAGGCAGTAGGTACACGTAGAGGAGAAAACTCGCCTCGCTTCTTTATTTTAGACTAGTTGAGGGATGTGATTTCCGCTGTGACTCTTTGGGAATCACCGCACAAACACAATTAAATGTAAATGTGAGATTTTATCTCTAGTTTTGGGTTTTACACATTTGGCAGACTAGGAATTCTCATTCTAGGTACAAATGATAGACAGGTAAAGTTTGGATAGTCAATTTAGTCAAGATATTTGTTAGGATGCATTACACATTCACACAATTAAAAGTAAACGTGAGATTTTATCTCTAGTTTTGTTTTACACCAAAATAGACTGAGAATTCTCTTGGCTATTCCGGGTAGCCAGATCAGTGAAGGAACTTGCGGGAATGCTAGGACGTTACAAAGAATCTTAGGACGTTACAAAGAATCTTAGGACGTTAGAGTTTCACGTAGGGTTGCAAGAAGGGATAATATATTGATTAGAACACAAAGTCAGGTATTATAGAAAAATGTAGGACGTTAGAATTGTGCTCAGAGAAAGTAAGGTTCTGAAGGTTGTAGGCTCCTGGTAGTGTATGTTTTAGTCAATTATGTCTTGGTGTTACACGTAGGCACGTTCAGGTTAGGATCCGTAGGCTTTGAAGGTTTTCAAAGGGGTAAATCTTGTAGAACCACGGATTGGTGAAATTTAGGTCAAATAGGTAGGCGGATATCAGCTAGGTTCCAGATTTTAGTTTGAAAAGAATAGGCGAATTTCAGAAGTTAATAATGGCAGAATTTGTTTAGATCAATCTTGTAACGACGTGTTGAAAGCATTCAGTGGAAAGCCTCCCTGATTGTCTGGTCGAGAAAGCCCTTTAAATGACTGAAAGTTATTTTGTTGTGAAGTAAAGATAAGTAATGTTTTGCTCTCAATTCTGCTATCACATGGATTAAACTTATGATCATTGTTCTCTGAATAGAGAAAGTTCGACCTCAAGCTCAGAAACACTCCTACTTACATGAGTGTCTAGTTTTTCAAGATACCCTTTTATTGAGATAAACTGTTTTGGTGTGAGAACCATCAGTTCAGAGTTTGGAGCAAAGTCCAGTTCTAAGTCTTAATTACAGTAAATAATTCTGGAATCATAATTTCCTTATAAAAAAGGGAAGATTTCAATGTAAATAAATTTACCAAAGTAAGTAGCTTGGTTTCCATAGAAAAGGAATGATTTCTATTTGTGAATAATATTGCCTGAAAAATAAAGGTAATGAGTAGATGCATTTGTTCATACTAAGGGAAAATCCCACCCTTTTAGCCAAGCAATGCCGTGCTAATAAGAATCTTCTGTATACCAAACGGAACAGGAATCTTACTTCGTCAAGTGTGAATAGATATATCTCTCCTTGAATTAATATCCTCAAGTACAATGTGGCCGAGAGATAGCCTTAAATATTGCTGAAATTATTCTGGATCTAACAAAGAAACCAGCTAGCTGAAATTATATCTATCTGAGTGAGACATATTTCATATAGGTAATTATAGCTTTGATTCTGAGACTTCAAAACGGCTACTTACTAACAGATATTCAGAAGAGTTGAAATTAGTCAAACTAGTAGAACCGAATTAGTTATCTGTATGACTGAATTAATCCAGTATTGACTGTTAATAAATTTCTGTTAGAATAAACTACCTTAAAACTGTTCTCATGTAGAAATCAGTAGGTTCAGAGATTAGACTTGTGATAAGGAGAAGTATGCAGCTTTTACTGAAGTAGTTAATATTTCACAGTAAGGTCACGATATTTAATTACGAGTAGGTACTCCTTGAGGTTTCTTAGTGATTCTTCCTCCAAGGTGTGTAGACAGGGAATCACTGTTCTTAGGTTTTCTTTAAATAAATAATGTACTATTTAAAGATTACTGAAAGATTTTATAATGAGACTATAGTAGTGTTTGGTAGAAATTAAAGACTTGCCAACATGAACGTTTTACTATTACAAAGTAACAAATCTTACAAATATTCAGTATAATAATACTGCCTTATCAAATTAAAATATCTAAGTACTTAGTGCCCTGTAGCACGGTACAAATAATGTATCATTAAACTAAATGCAAAATTAAAGTCTATAATAATATAAAGTATTAAATCACAATTTCAAATAAAACTAAATAAAACCTTTGTTCAAAAAAATTCACGGGTTATCCCCCATCCGAAAGGTAAATGCTTTTATGTTCAACTTATACTCTTATTTTCTAGAGTATAATCTTCTCGTCTATTACTCTACTCTATATTAAGCAGAACCATAGAAGCTTTTGCTTTTACAGAACCCAAATTGACCGGTAGGGGCTATTAAACAAAAAACATAAAATTGCGGTATCTTCTAGATGAATTATATTTAGTTTCAGTTTCTCCTCTTACTCTCTTACATAAGCCTGGTCAATAGGTGATATTCTCTTGGATAGTTTCAATTCAGTATTGACATCATATAATAACTTAGCTAGGCGCAGATGTTATTCTATTTACTAGGGTCAGGGGAACTATTTACTTCTCGGATACTTTAGGTAATTTAACTAGACTTATTAGGAAATGTTGAGTTCGGATTCATTCTTATTATCACTAAAAGAACTAGGGTTACTTAAATACGGTTCACAACGAGGGGTCCTATCACAGCTGCTAGACGATCATTTGGCCTAATACTAGACTAACACCCTCCAAACCTTGTTTGTATTTATAACTAGTTCAAGCTACATGTGAGAAGGTAGAGTGGGTAGGCAGTGAGACGGAAAGTGGATATAGTTAGCAGAAAGTTGGTAGGTAGGTGAGGTTAGTGTGTGTTAGGGTTATAGATGTGGGGGGGAAATGTTTCAAGCGGGTGTGAATAAACTGATCTTTGAAACCTCATAACCACAATTTCAACCACAAAACAAAACATGGGCAAATAGAAAAAAAAATGGAGTGCTATTTTTTCGCGAATTCGATGATTTCCAAGAAGGTTTAACCATACTTGAAAATTGTACGCAATAAACTGTCACGAAATGCAGGATTAACATTAATTTTTTTCGTGCTAACTCCTGCTGTCTATGACGTCATCATGATGGGGGTTGGAGAGAAGGCCAAACATATATATTTGTCGCCGAATGGATCTTCACAACGATATAACTATAATTTTGTAACTCTTAAGCTTTAGGAGTATGGAGCATTCAAAAGTATACGAATTTTATGTCGAAATTTTTGTGAATAGCCCGCTCATCACACATAACATGCCTTTTGATATAAATTTGACTATAGGTAATAATTATTTATTATACTTAATTTGTCTGCAGGTGCGGATACAGGAGCGGGGGTTCATAAAAGCGATTGCCTTCTCCTAAGCCACGAACAAATTACATACATAGGATTTAATACAATAAAAAAAAACACATTACTTTCGTCAAAAACACTTCAATAGCAGTCTTTGCTCTTTCTTGAGCAAAATACTGGATCCGCGCCTGTTTCTATGGAGTATGTTAATCAAGTTGAATGTGGAACAAACCCATTTAGTCCAATCAACAACCCCTGTTACAGTAATTTATCTAAATCAGTGAAATTTTTCATAGTGATAAAGTAGGTTGATAAATAAGTCCTTATTATCTTATTATTGATTATTTCATCCATCCATCCATCAGCCTGTTTCGTCCACTGCTGGACATAGGCCATTCCAGGATTTCGCCACTCTTGGCGGTCCTCCCGAAAGAAATGCCCATACTCATACACGCTGGGCAGGCGGGTTGGTGAGCGCGGTGCCGAAACCCTTGCACCAGTGACGCCGCTGCCCATCACCAGTCTGATTTATATAAGGCCCGGTAATTGGGGATGGATACCGCCATCCATCGGTCCCAGGCAATGGTGGGCCGCCTGGTTTTTTGCCTGAGAGCTGTCCTCTTACTCTCCCCCGAATAACTTTGGGAGGATTTCCGAGTAAGATGATGGTACCTCCACAGTCGAGCCCGGCATTAGCTCTACCACCTATCTATATTGATTATTATTAACTATAATCTGTACTTAAGAACATTGTAAGGTTCCCCAATAGGAGAATTGTAAGGTTCCCCAATAGGAGAATAGGCCTATTCTTGTTTTCACCAATATTTATGATTCGAAAACCATTTCGAGGATTATCTATAGCTTTCCTGAATTGTTTTTAGAAGACAGATTTTAAAATAAGCGTTCATAACATTTATTACATGAAAAAAAAAGCGATGACATTAACTTGATATTCAGTGACGTCATCATCACACGTTTCCATTTTTATTGAACGCATCATAAGACGTATTTTTTTCTTGAACGCTTTCGAAAGACTGCAAATTGTAAATGTTACCAACTTTATCAAAAAACACTGTTTTAACAGGTATTTTACCAATAATTATCAGAATTCGATAACTAACAACAAATAATAATAATAATCACTATCAACAAATAATTAGAGTTTAGGGTCAACTTTGAAACCTATTTATATAAGAATTACTCATTAAATTATCATTAATTATTAATAATTATTTATATTAATTAGAGGTCATTGCACGAATAGGTATTTAAAGCTAGTTTATGTTAACAGAAATGTATTGGCTGTCGGATCGTGAACCTGATTTAGATGTTAAATGTAGATTTATGATTTTTGTTCGAACTCATCCTAGCTGGGTAGGTACCTATATTCTCTAGTTCTATCAGACAGTATCGAAGTTTTGAAAAAAGAAATACCGAGGTCGAAATTTTAAAATTATTGTTGCTGTTGGAAACACTGATGTTGATGTATCTGTCACTTTGACTGATTGGGTTCAGTTTCAAAACGAGTGGGTTTCTATCGGAGTGATGCGAATAGTGATCCAACCTAATGTGATGACGTCATTTCCTTTAAATACTAAAATACTTATAAAATCGGTTTTAAAGCAAAAAAATATATATAACTGAAATTAAATTCCTTAAATTATCTATTTATTCCAAAAAGCAGACAAAAATAGCACATTGTTATTTAAAAAATAGGCGAATTGACGATAATCCGTGAAAGACGCGTGCCCCGCGCACACTGAAATAAAAAAATATTATCACACTAATCACACTAATAATAAAAATGCGAAAGTTTGTGTGTGTCTGTGTGTGTGTGTATATTTGTTACTCTTTCACGCTGAAACGGCTGGACGGATTTAGATGAAATTTAGAATGGATATAGCTTATACCCTAACTTAACACATAGACTACTTTTTATCCCGAAAAATAGTATGTCGTTTAACCGTATAACATGCGGGCGGAGTCGCGGGCAAAAGCTAGTAAATGATAAATTTGATCAGATACACCTTATTACCTTATTACTTCCTGCATTACACCTGTGTGTGTGTGTGTGTACATATGTCAGTTAGTCGTACATTTTTGTGGCACGCGCATGTCGCACAGGATTTCACCTTTAGCCGTATATTGTTGTTTTATTCCATTACGATATTAACTGGTTTTTATGGCATCCTCGAGAAGGAGATGGGGTTATTATCTAGTTGTTGGTGGGCGGCTCTTTTTCCAGTAAAAATAAAAGTACTTATTTAATTTGTTGACGCCATAAAAATGTTCACATAGTTTTCATACTTCTGAAAATGAACATCATTATTTTATAACATTCATTATTGTCAAGGTCTCATTGCCAGAACAAACAAATATTCCAAAAGAAAAAACTACAATCACTGTCTACTAAAAAGCCTCGTTGATTGGGCTACTTGTTGCCATCTCGTGGGAATATCTCCAGATAAGTTTCGCCATTATACACACATTTGGTTACTACAGGTACACTTTGAAAGTTTTAGTTTTCGTACTAGACCTGGGTTAATGTTATTTTGATATAACTATTTTATATACCTTTGGACCGCCTCTCGCCGCGGGTTCAAATCCCGTAGGGGTTTGTGTTCGGCCTACGTGCTTCGGAAGTTTTGCAAGTATGGCAATAGGGCTTACTCACCTCTGATCACACTGGGACGTAATTAAACGTCGGTGAAACACGGGTATGCGAGTGTTGGCTATTACTTGCAATACACAGTCTACACTTGGAATCATCCCTGAGAACCCCTCGGGGATTCATGTCGTGAATTATTATTATTTTCTTAATATCATATTGAATTGAGCACATACTCAATTCAACGACTACTATTGTTTAGAACCATGTTCACCATCTGTAAATAATTTTCTTTCTCATATGATTCCTCGAAAAATCTTTATAAAAAGCCTTGATAAGGATTACTTTGTTTTTTCTCATGTCTTATATAAGGTGACTTTAATTTATGCAGCCAAATTCTTACTGAAGACTTAGTAAGTGCAAGGTAAGTGTAAGTAACAAGGTTCGATGACCCCTTTTGTGAAATTCGTAAATTATTCTTTTCATGTTCCTTACAAACGCAAGCTCAGCCCCGAGTCAATTATTATGGGAAGATTTTATTTTGCGAAATTTGTAACCTAACATCTTTATGCAATTTGTACTCACTGTATTTTTATGTATGGTTAGTTAAAAATATGTATACGGCGAGTTATTTACATGAAAAATCAATTAGCGTACAACATTAAAAACTTGTGGAGGCCCTGGGCTTCAGCCCCGGTTGCCCTCCCTTAAATCCAGCGCTGCGGATAGTGGCGGAACGAGGAGGACCGTCAAGAGTGGCGATATCTTGGAAAGACCTAAGTATGTCCAGCAGTGAACGAACACAGGTAGATAGATGGAGCATTCATGTTTACAATGTACCAATGAACATTTTTAAAAGTACGGATTTAAGAGTAGGTCACAAGATAACTTTTAAAATTTTCCAATATTTTCGGAAAACTTCCATCTGTCGGTGTTTACGGGATGACTGGTGAGTCCCGTACTCCTAATAATGTATACTCATTTTCTACCAGTTACTAGTACAACTATAAAACCTTGGTTTCGCCTTCAAACTTTACTATGAAAGTCGACCGCTGTACATCAACCACACACTTAACCGGTCTTATAAAGTTTGCCGACGAGGTGATGCCCCCCAACCTCATCCCGCCCCTCTGACATCTGTTGACGGAATGGAAGTATAAATAACTCGTCCATTCCAAGAATGCCGCTACCTCCCGTCCCGCTTCTGCGTACCGCACTTCCTGTAATTCTGCGTAGTGTGTGTAGCTCGCTTTACTATACAATATGCAACGTTGCAGTGGCATTCTTAAAATCGCCAAGATATCTATAATATGCCAATTAACTTTGCCGCTGTGAATGGCCTTCGGATGACATATCGCGTAACACAGTCGATGAATTAAGGCTGTACCTGACCCTAGAATATGAAAAAAACAGATTTTCGAGGGTTCTTTTGACGAAAGTACGACTATCTTAATATTGTAAAAAATTCATTCTAATTATTGATCTTTTATCTTGGTGATCTACTCATAAACAATGTACTAAGATTTATACTTTTGTCACAAAAAATATGTTTTCCACCCTCTTTTTTTGGCTTTTAAACGTTCGTTTTAAGAAAGCGTTTAAGAGGTCAACTTGATTTTTTTTCATAAAATAAGGAAAAAATATATAAATGTTTTATACTTAAATCCAGTATTTTTTTCCCTACAAAATATTTCAATTTTTTTTTGTGAAAAAAGGGTCATCGTACCTTGTTACTGAGCACTTACCGAGTCTTCAGTAAGAATTTGGCTGCTTAAATTAAAGTCACCTTATGAGCCTAACCACTGCCACTTTCAGTTACTGATGCATGAGTATTAATTAACATATTTGTTATGGTCCACCTATTATTATTTATAAGTTTTTTTTTTTAAATAAGGATTGTCAGATTGGGCATTAAAGATAATGATTGTGCATTTTAAGTTTTACATAAAAACACACATATTTTTTTAAATTGCGAAATGTTGCCTTCTTAATACTACGAGTATCACTCAAGTATTTATCAACATAATAATAGTATGAAACAAGATCGTTGTTATCTCTCGATTCGGGAAGTCGATTCGCAACACACGTGTGCGCAGAATGTTTGCCGCTGGCCTTCTCCCTTCTCTACAGCATGCCGCATCCCGCGGACTTCAGCGTGAGCCACCCGCCATTTTGAATTTTAGTACCGTTTGTGACTTCCTATTGAACGGTTATGATTTTTCGATCCAGGTTAGCACTACTTTTATTGATTTCACGATGGTTAAAGGCAAAATATTACGTAGTGGGGAACGCAATTTGGTTTTAAAAGTGGTACCTAACTTTCTTCGAGGAAGAGAAACAGCTTAAGGCCCCAAAAATTCCTTTTGAATCATTTATTTAGAATCATTTATTTCAATATACAACAAGATAAACTTACAGACTAAATATGTCCAAAACGCTTATTTGCTATTTTACAAATAAATTTTAACAGAAAAATTAATAATGAATAGAACAGACAGATGTTATTAGTCGCACGCAGTGCTTATCCTAAATAAGGTTTCACATATAACTGCTAGTAGTTTTAATTTTCCTAATGGGGTCAACAAATAAATCTAGATCTGGCGAGTGGTCGAGTAGTGAGTTGAGGAGCACGGGAGCGCGTACTGTTGCCTCGTTGTTGCCATGTTGCGTACGCGCGGTCGACTCCGCTAGCAGTCGGTGCCGGTGCCGCGGGGCCTCCCCGCCGTTGCCGCCTCAGTGTGCCTGCCCCGGGACATAGAGCTTTACACTCTCCAGGATTGATGGATTGTCGATTACATTCCGTAGTAAGAGGCAATAGTGAACTATAAGTTGCAGCTTTCGCCTAAGTTCTAGGGTGTCAAGTCCGATCATACCCGTCGGATGGGTAACGAAACGGATAATACCCATATAATTTCTTATAAATGTACCGGCTAAATTTTTTGTGAATTTTTTCCATCAATAGACTATATGTGGTCTCTCGTGGATCCCAAACGACTGAGTGTGCCCTTGCCCGCGCTTGTGAGGCCACTGGTGTCTCAGTCAGAACGATTCGGAATATCAAGACCGAAGCCAAAAAACTAGCATCAAATTCCAAGCAAGGACAATTTATTGATAAGAAGAATGTTAAACTTAAAACACCAAGAAAAACAAAGCTCAGCCGTAAAAAAATGGACATAGATGATTACATTCTATGTGAAATAAGGAAAATTGTGATGAATTACTACATCATCAAAAGAGAAGTGCCATCTCTGAACAAGCTCTTGGTTGTTGTGAAAAAAGAACTCAATTTTCCGGGAGAGAAAGCTTCATTGACCAGAATATTGAAAGAAAGACTTGGATTCAAGTTTCACAAAGGCAAAAATATAAAAGATTATATTATACAAAATCCGTACGTGGCGGCTGGTAGATCACGTTATCTGCGCCGCTTACGACAAAATGATGCACTTAATCCCTTGGCCAGGAAGCCCGTAACTTATCTGGACGAAACATGGATGAACAGTGATTACAATGTTGTAGCCAAATCCTGGCAAAATTCACTTAACTCGGTAAATATAAAGAAAAGTCGCAAACCCGAAAAATGTGATTATTTTTCATGCGGGTGATGAGAACGGTTTTATAGAGAACGCTGAATTAATTCACGCATTTTCTTCAGGAAATTACCGTCAGGAAATGGAATCCAATGTTTTTATGCAGTGGTTAGAGAAACAACTTATTCTCAATTTACCACCAAATGGAATTGTGGTCTTAGGCAGTGCTACGTACCACAACAAGCAAACAGAGAAATCTCCTAGGTTCACTGCAGTTAAAGAAGAAATGCAGCAATGGTTGCGTGACCATCACGTCTCTTATGAGGAAAACATGACGCAAAGAGAACTTTACTACCTAATAAATAGTGTTATTCCACCTAAAAAGTACCAAATAGATGAACTCTTAAACAAGCACGGTCATGAAGTTCTTCGCATCCCACTACACCATTGTGACCTGAACCCTATGGAATATTTGGGGAATTCTATAAAAGAGCGGATTGCCAAACATTATGTAAAAAAAGAAAATGATATTGCCAAGTAACTCGGGACTCATTAAGACGTATTACCGTAGATGACTGGAAGATGCAATTAGAAGAAGTGAATAGCTTGCGTAAGTTGTACTGGGAACAAGACAGACAGCTAGAGATTGCAGAAAGAGAGCTGTTTAAAACGGAGGAGAGGAGAGAGAGTGACTCGGAAGCTGAAATGGAGTTCGCATGCTACGAACATTTGGAAATTATGTTGGACGATAGCAGTGATGATAGTGGGTCATGTGTCATGGATTTTAGTGATTAAGACTATTAGGGAAAATAAAGATACTCGATATTATAACCTATTCTGTTTCTTTGCAAACTACAGTCACTGAGTTATTATTACTACCCATAACAATAAAACTTAGAGAATAATAAATGCCTATGGTTCCATTGTATTGCTTAAACCAATGATGATGTAAGAACAAAGGAAATGTCTATGATTATCTCTTAACTCGACTTGATTACTTAGTGATATCACGAGCTAACTCGAGAAAAGAAATGATAATATAAACTTCATTTTTGCCTAGACTTACCTTGGTAAAATAGCTAATACAGAGATAATAATAGTTTATATCATACTAAGTTTTTCAGTGCATACTGTGAGCAAATGAATTAAACGTAATTAAAGAAACAAATAAACAATAAACACTCCAAATGTACTTTAAGCGGGCATTCTTTTTCTTTGCACGCAAGTTGCCAACTTGACGGATATAAGCTGCTTTCAGTTTGATGAGTTCGAAGGCTATTTTCAGTTATACATAACATAAATTCGACTCCACCAGCTTGTTACAAAAATGTAAACAACAATGGTTGCCGAAATTGTCTATTCTTCAGATACAAAGAATGTTGTTAACAAAGAAGACCGATCAATAAAATTGTATTTTTTTTAAGTAAAGTACAGAGAATGCAAGAATTTAAGGCTATATCTTTCATACATTTCAAAATTTTGTAATTTTAAGAGAATCATTTAGGTCTATTCACTTATTTGAATGCTATGAAACCCTCAGGTGCGAGTTATATTCGCACTTGGCTGGTTTTTATAATTATAAGAGTTAACTTTAAATGCGACTTCATTTGCTAATGTTTAACCTCGCTCGCACCGCATTGAAAAGTGTTCGGTGGCACTTAATGTGATAAGTCTTTAAGCGTTGATTTAGTACCTTTTACGCTGATTACTTTTTTACAGGGAAAGAATTCAACGTAAACTTAAAAGTTGGGAATTCAAAGGTTGTTCTGTAAAAAGCAATCTTGCTACCTTGCTATAAGAGCTATGATGTAATGAAATGTGAATAAGTATTGTGTAAAAAAGGTTAGGTTAGGTTAAATATCGTTTCGCAATCAGTCAATTATCAAAATTATTAATTCTGGAGGTAGATTGTCTAATCCAATTAATTTCAATGATCCTTAGCGTAATATATGACGTAATAATATATTTGGCGCCTCGTACCGAACCCAAAGTCGTGCTGCCGAAATCAAAACTAAGTTCATTTTGGGAAGTCTAAAACTTACTTACCACATCATCAAGTCTCATTTAGATTAGTATCCACTGCGCCCACCATGGAAAAGGTGGTCTCGCGCAGATGTAGATTTTTATAGCATCTGAGAGAGAGAAAGAGAGAGAGAGAGCCAAGTATTGTAAGATTGCGCGTACTGTACTTTTGATTGCAGTGTACTGAGTTACGTTATAGCTTTGTCCCCTTCATGGCGATAGCCACCCGAGTGTGTAACTGAGCTGTGCAGATTGCAGAAGCCGGTTCTTGATAGAGCTCTGGGCAATGGGAAAACATACTGTGAGAGTGCGAGACGAACTAATCTGGAGTCGAGCGCAAATGAGCAAGACAGGAATAGTATATGAGCCTTATCAAATTCAACGTAAGCGATAATCTGACTGGAACACGTATAAAAAAAGCATAATCGATCAAGTTTTGCACAATAATTAAACTCGATGACATTTTGTAGACGGGATTACAAAGGCTTTAGAAACTAGTATATTGTGGTAGATCAATGTCCTGTCATATACCTTATTTAATTTCAAATTTATATTTAACTTAAAAACTTGTAAAAATAAAACTGAGCCAGTTAATTTTTAAGAGCAAAAAAATATTTTTCTCCAACATCAAGCACTGGAATACTTAGTAAAAAAAATATTATTATGTACTGTAATACTGGGATATTGTACGAAAACAACTTCTTCAAACTTTAACTATATTATTTAGAAATCCTGCACTTTTACAGATGATTCGAACGGACGCGGGCAGTGTGCGAAGCTCCCACGTATTTATTTCTGTAAATTATGGCATATTTTTCAGTGTATGAAAAGATAATACGACAATTTAATAGCATTATCAAATACGTAAACCAAGAAAGGTAGTCACTGGGCAGTAGGGTTGCAGAGTTACGTAATTTTACCAAAAACACTCTTAAAATACGGGAATTTTACGGTCACTTATATAGATTTCCGTAAAATGAACGTCAAGTTATGACATCTTAAATTTCGATTTCTTTTAAGCCCCGCGCGCGTATAGTTGCAAAATAATCAGGCGACATTGCCGATTAGTGTAATTAGTCATCGCAGTATACGTAGTCGATTTTGCGCCGTTGCCATTCCGCTTCCGTTCTCTCTCGTAGTTCCGCTGTCCGTTAGCGACAGCTAGTTTTGCCGTTTTAGCCACTTTGTGGCTAGATCTGGCGGATTTTCATCGATTTTAGCCAAAAAATAATCAATTTTAGACACCAAAACGAATCTAGCTACAGATAGCGCGCGAGTTCATGTCCATCCTGAGGAATGCGGTAGTGCTGTGACCTAATCAATTTTGGTAATGTCGATAATTACTACCAATTTTGTCAACAGCCGTCAATTTGGTTTATTGTAACTCAAGGTAATTTTGCAAATTATGAAATAAAATAAATGTGATAAAGTATTTACTTGTCTATTGCTAATAAAGAAAAATTTTTTGTTAATGCAATTTAATCACTATTAGATACAACGACAATCGACAGAGCAGAGTCGAAGTCACCACGAAATGCTTGAAATCGGAACATGCAGTTGAAGCTTTTTAAGGGCATGCGTGACCCGAGATTGAGCACCTTATTTTACATCAAGTAAAATTGAACTCTATGACGTTTTAGTTATGTTTAAAATAGCACGCTCTGAGCCGTGGCTATTTAGATTGCCAAAATATCAAGCGCTCTCGAAAAAACTGAGTTTTTTATATTTTACTCGGCTCCTAAATAGAATAAACACACAGTTTTTTCGGTTTTGTCGTTGTATAAGTGCTCGTGGAATAAGTCTGGGTTTTAAACGCTATCTACGGAACGTCCGTTCCGTAGTCCGATTAGGAACCATTATAGTTTCGCCATGTCCGTCTGTCCATCTGTCCGTCTGTCCGCGACTAAGCTCAGAGACTATTAGTACTAGAAAGCTGCAATTTAGCATGGGTTGGGTATACATTAATGACGCCGACAAAATGGTAAAATAAAATGTCAAAAAAAATACGCGTAAATTGGGAATGATTTTTTTTTCTCATTTATCCCATAGTGTGGAGTAAAGTTGGATAGGTCGTTTAAAAACATTTCGGATGTGTAAAAACCATTTTTCGACTCAGGGAGTTAGAGTCAAGTGTCAACTGCCGGCTAAACGGTGGCTTATGAATATGTGAATCACATCAGTAGTATATATTATGTAATTCAATTCAAAGGAAAGTTTTTACAGCTAAGTAGGCTTTACAGGTTTACAAGTACAGGTCGCGCCAAACTCTTAGCTCTAAACACGACAAAATATAGGGCCGTTCTTCGGGAGAGCAACTTCCGAGCGGACTAGAAGTTTTGCGCGATCTGTATTAGTGGACCAACTTGGCCGGTTTTTTTAATTACTGTTTTTAAATTATACAAAGTCTGTCATTTTGTTCTATTTGCGTCATCTTCTCGCGCGTTCTAGCGATACAGTCCTCTTAAGGGTGAAACAATCGTCAATACTCTTAATCAATGAACTGTAAACAACAACACGTAAGAAAGAGAAAGAAGAGCAAGAATTCACTGGCCATGCATGCAAATGTCGCAGGCGGTAAAAAGGCCACTGAGTCAATAAATGATGATAAAAATATTAACTGATGACGGCCTATTGAAGAGGCCGAACTATATTGAAAATTCCGTTTTTATTTTATTTATATTTTACTACCAATATTTGAAGAGAATAATGTACAAAAAAGGCAGACGGAGTTTCGCTAACCAAAAACTGAACCACCCATGATAAATAAGTCTACTCGCGTGTACGCAAGAGCCCGGCACGCACACATTCACATCATGAAAGGTCTATTTTCTCTAGAAAGTCCACTCACACACATGTAAACCGCCGCCATTGGTATGCTTCAATTTTTGCTTAGCGGCGACTCCGTCCTCATTTTTTTGTGCGTCTATCATAAACATATACAAATTACACGTTACTATAATGTAAGAAGTTACGTTTTTTAATAATAATAAAATCTTTATTTTGAAGGATTCATTTCAAACCCATATTCCGTCTCCGAGTGAAATTAGGTTACATTTAATAATTTAAATTAGTTTACAAAATTAAGTAGTTCAAGATATATTTTTTTTTGTATAAAGATACATAATATTAAAACATTTAGATACTTACAATTCTTAATGAACATTACGATAATTTACATATATTTTTCCCAGAATTTTCTGTTGGCTAGTTTGGGGAACAAATCAAGCTAAATATACGCAATCCGAGATTGTTCCCCTTAAATGTTTTAGTGGACGAATATCGGTAGTGTTGTAGTCGTTAGGTACCGGAAACCTGGGCCGCCGGATATCCGGTCAAACCGACGTCGGATGATGACGATCCGGACGTTTATCTTTAAAGCTGTATTAATATTTCACAGGACGTGACATTTTCGAATATGTAATGCAGATTTAGGGTTAGAAGGTATGAGTAGACTTTGGGTACCTATTAGGTGCTGCTATAGCAGATTATACTATGTGGGTCCGATGAATAACGGTTTAACTAGTAGGTCCAAAATTTATACATGAAGCAAAATAAGAAAAATTAAAGCACAAATTAATGTTTTGTGTTTTCAATCTCAGAAAAACAAAGGTACCCGTAAATGCTACTGGCCAACGCCAACTTCAAGAAGTGGTAAACAAATTCTTGTTCTTTTGTTGCACAAATATTAACCTTTATACCGGTTTCCGTAATACAAAAGAAACGTAAAACAGGTAGCTATAATTTAATTATTGATTTTACGCATTATAAACATTTTGAATTACCTCAGTAATAGTAAGATTTGTTGGCCCGATGATGTTTTGTGATTCGAAACCAGTAGCCTAAGCTAAGGCGACGTATTGGATTTTTAACCGTCAATCCAAGCGGAAAAACGCGCAGTGCGAAACTGCGAAAAGGTATTTTTAGGGTTCCGTACCCGAACGGGTACCTACGCCTTTACCCCTCTATAACAAATAAATGAAACATAATGGGGGCATACATTATTTGTTTCAGCTCTGTCTGAAGGACGGTCATACATACATGTTTGAGGTAAGGTCAGATTGTTATAAATATAATATTCTGTATAATATATTCTGAAGTAAAACAACAAAATAATTTTCCGAAAATGAGGGTTCCGTACCCATTGGGAGTCAAATTGTTTGTCGAGCGCTACCGTTTTAGCGGCTTGCTTTGTGTTGCCTTGATGTTAATTTAAATTATTTGTTTACCATGTTTGTAGGGTTCCATACCCAGGTACGGAATCATTTGTGCACGAGTCCGACTCATACTTCGCCAAATTTATTTTTATTTATGTAATAAAACTTAAATAGCTATCTAAGTTTCCTATATTATTAAAATCAAGAAATTGCTAAAACCCATAAAAATGTATTATACATGTTGACAATGTACCCTATAAGCTAGGCTTTATTCAGACTCACTAATAGAATACAAAACGGTAAAAAAAATGTTTCTTTCATATTTTTTGTTAGTTCCCAAATTTAGAATGAGTGGTCAACCTATTCGCGATGCGACAAGTGACTGACAATAGCCCGTACATTCCTGGCGGTAAATAATGCACATAAAGCTATGTAGCTTCGGCTTCGTAGAGTGTCGTCTCTGTCACCGGAGTATTAGTGCTTCTTTTGACGGTCGATATCTTTTTTAAAATTATAAGTCATGAGAATGATAATATCAACAACAATGATATCGTTATTTAAAAAGATAGTTGAGGTCTAGATATCATTGTTGTGATATCTAGACCTCAACTATACAGGTTAAAATTGGCTATGATAAACGAAACTGCTCCATGTTCGAAATAAAAAAATACAAGTTTTGTTACTTTTCTCATGACTTATAATTTTAAAAAGATATACTGTTTGTATAACTTTAAAAAAAGGTGACAATGAACAATGAAAACCTCATTATAATCTCTATCGAATAAAAGATTTTCAATCCCGCTTCTGTCCTACAGAAATCTAAAAAAAAGGTTAAAAAAATGTTAAACTAATGTATCGAACTAGGTGCTTCTTACCAAAAGTAGTCGCTTCGAAAGTGCCAAAATTACTATGCGTTACCAAATAAATTTTTGGAGTAAAAGTACCTACAAGAACTTGAGTTTGAAGAGTTATATGTGCTATTTTGGTAACATACTGATGAGTTGATGATTTGAACATCACATTACTTAAAATGAAATAAATGTAAATAAACTTTACCAGCTTGTTCTTTTATTTTTGTTTTTTATTATATTAAAGTATATATGTACACAAAGTATATATGTAGGTGGTAGAGCTGATGCCGAGCTCGACTGTGGAGGTACCACCATCTTACTCGCAAATCCTCCCGAAGTTATTTGGGGAAGAGTAAGAGAACAGCTCTCAGGCAAAACCAGGCGGCCCACCATTGCCTGGGACCGATGATGGCGGTATATCCATCCACAATTGCCGGGCCTTATATAAAATGGACTGGTGACGGGCAGCGGCGTCACTGGTGCAAGGGTTTCGGCACCGCGCTCACCAAGCCGCCTGCCCAGCGTGTGTGAGTATGGGCATTTCTTCCAGGGGGACCGCCACGAGTGGCATAATCCTGGAAAGGCCTATGTCCAGCAGTGGATGAAACAGGCTGATTGATGATTGATGATGTACACAAAAGAAAAAAAAAAATATTTCAAGATATATTTCGGACCCGACTGGGCCCGGCATCAGTTGATATAATAATGACATTTACAATGAAATGATGGCACATAAAATGACATAGTGACAATTAGTATTATTTAGATTAATATTAATATACTAGATTAATCTCAAACACACACACACACACAAACACCCTCTCTCCCTACCCTACTCACATACTCATCTCTCAAAAAAAAGGTAGGTAGATAGATAGATCTCTTTTTAATACTAATTGTCACCATGTCATTTTATGTGCCATCATTTCATTGTAAATGTCATTATTATATCAACTGATGCCGGGCCCAGTAGGGTCCGAAATATATCTTGAAATTATATTTTTTATTCTTTTGTATTACATAAAATGATATTTTAAAATTACGCCATAAATATTTTTCCATAGTTTTTCAGGGACCTTGGGAAAAGTTCCGATGGTCGGTTTTTTGCTTTTATTATGTACCTATATACAGTAGTGGAGAAAAGGTACACTGTAGATAAAATAATACCAATACTATACTATTTTTAGGGTTCCGTGCCCAAAGGGCAAGATGAAGCCTCATTAATGTCACTGTACTGTCTCTTCGTTCGTATGTAACGGGTCTCTAGCTTGCAGACGGTATGAGTTACAGATCTGAAATTTGGAATTATTGTGTAACATGTTGACTCAAAACCGAGTATTGAACTAAAAATTAAATAAAATAAATTTACAGCGGGGGATTATTTTTTTTTTCACTCCTGCATTATGGGGAATCATCGTCTAATCGTAAATTCCAAAAATAAATCAATAGGAGGACATAAAAGTTGTTAGCTTAGACCATTTTTACTATGGGTTCTATTTCAAAAACTAAACGAAAGTCACCACATATTTAGTTATGTATAATTTATAATTTACGGAGTAAATTTTTTTTCTTACTTTTTGAATTTTTGTTGTTATATTTCTTATTAATAATTGTCGCACATTGTTGTTATTCAGTTGAGAATTTATGTATAATTAATAATTTACCGAGTAAAATAGTTATTCATAAAACTCGTTTGCTGTGTGAACTATTTGGTCTTGAACTCGAAGAACCTTAGAAAGCACACTAAAATTATTTATTTGATACTTGAAAAAGCCAACTTAACGAATCAACTAAAGGCGAGAGTTTCTATTGTGGTTGGTCTAACAATAAAACACTTTGTCACCACACCACGTACCTTGTGTTTGTCACACCGTATTTTTCTACCCGTGGCTATTTTATCTTTTCAATCAGTATTAACAATGTACTCGTACCTTAAGGGTCCTTATAAGGCACAACTTCAAATGAGCATATCACATTGTGTAACTCGGTTAATCGATAAAGTAAAAATAATATAGACAGTAGACTATATGGCTGATAGATATATTTTAGAATAAATGCTAAATATTTAAGTTCGCTCGACAGAAAAAAATTACGAAGTTACCTCTGAATTTGAAGTTTTTCGTGTGTTAAAGGGCCTTCCTTAAAACATACAGCCTTGAAATTTGTATTAAAAATAAGTTTACAAATAACATAGTCAGTTCGTCTTTGAATATTTTAATTTTTTTATCTAGAAGCAGAGTTAATAAATAAAAACGCAGGTTTATGTGGGCGCGCGTTTCTTGGTGGTCGTAACAGCCACGGCTGAGAGCGCGCTATTTGAAACTAAAATGAAACGTCTTAGAGTTCAGTTCTTATTGATGCAAATTGAGTTGCGCAACCTGACCTTTTAGGTAGTTTTAAGCTTTGACATCAAGAGTCATACAAGAGGTACATATATGGAGGAAGGAGGTACATATACGAGCTTGTGCAGATTTAAGAAGTTGTTATCACATTGACGGCCAAGAATAAACCAACGGAAATTTTACTGACATCACTTCTATAGCCAATCTGAGTCCATCAATAAATGAAATAATATACAAATGAATATTTATAAAACCATGCATTTTTTATTATCGCATTATCTAAGGGCTTAGTAATTATAATTTACTAGCCTTTCACCCGCGACTCTGCCCGCTTTTATTTAATCTGTGCCCCTTTTAGCCTATATGTTGACCAGGATCACTACAATGATAATAAAGAAAACCATATCCAAATCCGTTGAATGGTTCTTGAGTTAAAACGGAACATATAAACATACATTCAAACAGAGAGACAAACAATAATTCTAAAAATGGTAGTTTTAAATTTCATATAAAATTTGGAAAAAATATCGGTGTACAGATACGAAATTTTTACCACTTTATTATTAGTATGTATAGATATCTTGTTTTTCGCTACTTGCTACTTGCTTGTTTCATCTATTACACGTGATTTAACTTGTACCAAGATAAATTGTTGTACGTTTTAATGAAATAAATCCATTACAATGCTGAAAAGTGAAACCTGTTGTGTTGGGCAATAATAAACTATTATCTGTGCATAATTAATAAACATAATGTATTTTCTATATTGACAATTAAAATTAAAACTCAAAGTTAAAACACCTGACATTTAATTAAATAGGATTCTTAGAACAAGTCACTGTCCTCCTGTAAAGGAAGATGAAAATTATTCTCATTGATCAGCCTGTATCTCAAAGAAAAGCGTCTCTTTCAATTTGTAAACAAATTGAGTTAAAATATATTTATTATGCTTATCATTTTGGAAAGGGAATGTAAATAGGGATTTATTTTGCAGATAACTCTTTCATGCTCAATTACTCATTTTTTTCTTTTTTCCTGCCTGAAGTGCCTAGTGTTTGTCTTTTTTATAATTTTAAAGCAAAATTTACTTTCTTTGTAACACATTTTTTTATTTTTATTTAATGTAGAATAAGGTAATATAATATAATACTGATAAAGCCAACAAAATACTGAGTGTGAATAACTACATCTATAGAGTACTGATTATGACTTGAAAAAAAAGTACCATTACCGGGTGGAGCAAGCTTTACCTACTAGTAAGTTATAAAAGTCCTTCAATTCATAGTAAAAAAAAATAAGGGGTGATAGAGTATTCCTAATAGACGACATTCCAACGAAAAAAAATTTTTAGTGTGATCTTTTGTTTTCACCTTTCTATAGAGTCAGCTGATTTAACCACTTTGTACTGGGAAGTGAAAAAAATATTTGACCAAACATTATTTTATTCATTTAGAATGTGATCAGGGAACAATACATGATCTACCCTAGAATTATTTTCACTTATTTATTGTAGGACCTTAAATAACATTATTACTGATTCTAAAAATGAAAAATTAGTTATTTTTTGCTGCGCTCTCAATAGCCCATTTAAAAGGGATTACTACCTATAGATAATTAACTAACAAGTATCCAAGACGGGTCCCGATTTTCTTGGATAAGGACAAATCGTTAATCTGCTCTCAAAGAAAGTCTGGTCCAATTTATATAAACAAATTGCGTTCCATTCATTGCGTTAGATTTCCAAACAAAGATGTTCAGATATTTGTTTGTGTTAATTGAGCTCCTAATTGGACTGCAAAAATGTTACAAATTTCAGCCTGCTTTGATTTATTTAGTTTATACTGAGGTCTTCTTATTTTGGTTAATTTTTACGGTCACCCTTTGTGTATGCCTAGCCATTTATTTATAAAGAGTCATAAAGATAATATTGTACAGAATTTGGTAAAATTTGCGTGAAAGGCTCGCTTTCGACCTAGTACTTAGGTCAACTTCTAACGAATTTCGATTATTTAAAAAAAAACTAAATGGGTATGTTTCTTACAAATGTTAACATTTTAGCTCATGAAAGACGTTGTCTAGAAAAACAGGTCATTTCTATTTCTAAATATTCAATTTGAGCGGACTTTCAATAATTATTTTGGATATTAAAAATCCTTTTTTTTTTAATGTGATGGTATGTTTGCAGCTCTTAATGGCTTAATGGCTGAAAAAAAATTAGATCAATAGGTAAAATGCGCTGCAATTCTGATATACATTTTTCATTACTAATAAAATCAAGGTAAGCCACACAAATGAGCACAGATGGGAACCTACACAAAATATTTAGCTATCCGTGGCATAATAAATCTTAAGAAAGATTTACTTAGACCGTATCACAGTTTTTAGACTGTTTAATGTGATAGAAGCAGCGAGAAAGTTAGAACAAAGATATACGGTCGGAGGAGCACGCACAAACTTTGTTTGACTGGGGCCATACGCCGTGTGCTGGGAAGTTACACGTCCCTTATTTTTGCTACGAGTTTCTCCTTTCACTGACCAGCATGCTTGGGGCATATGTCGGATGAATACCAGTCAACACAGTCAGTGTTCCTCCGTATAAGCCCAATACTCGTAACAAACCATAATGCATATTATGTAAAATCTTTTTGTTCTCTACTAAACCATAAATTATAGTCAAAGAGTTGTGTATCTTACTCATAATAAACTAGAGTTTTGTATAGCAAAAATCAAAGCAATATTTTGATGATTAAAAACTCATATTGTTCACTTCGATACGGAAGCATAATTACATTATTTGATTTTATATATCCTAGACTAGATGTATAATAATATTCTTATTATTTGTATGCAGTCATCGTAGTAGTTCATAAAGCCGTAAATTGTCAAAATTTGCCTCAGGGCGGGTACCAGACGAAGGCTATCGGTGACCTAACAATGTTTGTAAAAAGAGCTATTGGAAAAAGAAAACAATATATACTTACTGCATAGTTTATGTGGGATTTGATTTCTGTTTTCACCTAAAATATTTTCAGCCAACATGTTCCGTCGTGTGTGATTTGTATCAGGAAGTTATAAAGCTCGTATTTTCGTTACGAATTACAGTTACTGACGCGCGTGTGAGGTACGTACTGCGTAAACAAGGAAAAATCACTGACATCGCCATTTAGGGTACACGGCCCATCCTAAAAAGTTAAGACTTTGATACAGGCTTTTAGGATTCTGCGCCTTTAATGCTGGAGAACGAAAACGTTTTGAGAATATCGTATACTTTGCTTTAAAAATGTATTTAAAAAAATTGCTTTACCGTGCAAGTTTGCCTAAAAGTAATCGGGAATATCAGTTAAATGATATCCCATTAAAACAAAAGCTTGTTTATACAGGGTGACTTTTTGAACATCATCAAAATTTATTTATTTTATGCTTTAGTGAAAATAATGAAATATGTGTTTTTTCTTCAAGTATCAACCAGTACTAAAATTTTAAGATACGGCTATGCAAAGTTTTCCCAAAAACAATTGCGTTTGTAGACACCCATGCGCCGTGCGCACTACGCGGCTACGTTTGTAGATACCATGCGCCGCACGCGCTACGCGGCTAGGCGCCTTCTGTTCGCCGTTCGTAGCTTAGTGCAGTGACAACGCTGTACGAAAAATGTTGGGAAAAAAATACGTTGAGGTGAAAATTTTACCTACCTAGGTATTTTGTTTCAAAAATGGCCTCTATGAATAACAACTAATGCTTAAAATTTTGGACGATGTTTGAAAAGTCACCCGCTATATTTCTTATATGTATTATTGTAGAAGGATAATTTTTTTTATATATTTTAAATGTTAGAACCCCTAAGTGTTTCCGTAAATTCCAAAGAAATCATGGTCACCTGAAGAGGTAAGTAGGCCTACCATGAGTTTTGCTTACTATACACGTTACCGTCTGCGTAAAATATTTTGTATGAGAATTGCTGGTTCCTGTAGTAAGCCGCTAGGGGCGCTGCACAATTTCTGATATAAATATTTTACGCAGACGTTAACTTGTATAGTAAGCAAA
The DNA here is from genome assembly GCA_910592155.1 of Ypsolopha scabrella. Lineage (NCBI taxonomy): Eukaryota > Metazoa > Arthropoda > Insecta > Lepidoptera > Ypsolophidae > Ypsolopha > Ypsolopha scabrella. The sequence goes on along the minus strand of OU342968.1, from coordinate 4,834,507 downwards.
ACTCATGGTAGGCCTAAAGGAAACTAGATTGTAACACTAGTAAAAGTCTCCGTGTACGTGTTCCACATGAAATCATTAATTAGCGACTAGTTTCGTCTCTTAGACATCTTCTGCCTTGATAAAATATTTTATTGATATTATTATTTTATCAAGCCAGAAGATGTCCAAGAGACGAAACTAGTCGCTAATTAATAAATACATAGTGGAATTCGTACTTGGAGACTTTTATTAGTGCTGAAATGAAGTTCCATCAAGGAGTCACACCTTACAGTATAAATTATTAACTAGATTGTACTTGTATCGCGCAAAGTTATTTTTATTATCGAATGTTGATCCCAATATTTTTAACTTGTTCCATATGGGAATAATAATGTTGAAGGTGGTAGAGCTAATGCCGGGCTCAACTGTGGAGGTACCACCATCTTACTCGCAAATCCTCACGAAGTTATTCGGGGGAGAGTAAGAGGACAGCTCTCAGGCAAAACCAGGCGGCCCACCATTGCCTGAGACCGATGGATGATGGTATAACCATCCCCAATTGCCGGGACTTAAAACAGACCGGTGACGGGCAGCGGCGTCACTGGTGCGAGGGTTCCGGCACCGCGCTCACCAACCTGCCTGCCCAGCGTGTGTGAGTATGGGCATTTCTTCTTGGAGGACCGCCAACTGGCGAAATCTTGGAAAGGTCTATGTCCAGCAGTGGACAAAACGGGCTGATGAATGGATGGATGGATATGGGAATGGCTAGGATAACCATAAATTATATTTCCAAGTTATGTATGTTTTATAGCGAATGCCATCGCTTTGGAAAACTCTTAATATTATTATTAGAGTGCATTACAAACTAGAAAAGATCAATTAGAAACAAATGTAAAGACAATAATTTGAAAAAATTCCTCGTGCCAAGATTCGATTCTGCGAACTCTTGTTATTTTTTCAAATTCTTGTCTTTAATTTTGTTTCTTATTGATATTTTCTAGTTTGTGTTGCACTTTAATAATAAAAAAGCTTTTTCAATGTTTTTGTTAATGACTTTTGATCTAGTCTCACCCCTTTTCCGTTTGTGCACTTTATCACGGGACAAACTGTTAAGTGGTACTCAAAGCTTCCATAAGACTAATCTCGATGTAAATGTCGACAATCTCCAGAAATTCAGAACCCTTTTCAAGACAGATCCATTTGCAATAACCTATGTCAGTGCAGAATAAATGAGCTCTCTAAAGGGAGGAATTTTGTCTAAATCGCTTCAGTTTCCGATCTCGTAAAGGGCTCTAGGGTGCTTTCAGTGACACTGGTTGTATTTATCGAGAAACATCTATCTGTTGTTTTAAATTTTCGACCAAGTGCGAGTCGGACTGGTGCACAAGGGGTTCCGTACAATACATCCGTCTGAGTCCATATGGAACCTTAAAAATGTTATGGTAAAAACACAATATGGCGATAAAAAGGTAGTTAAAACAAACAATTCGGCACCCCCTGGATACGGAACCCAAATTTTTATTATTCCTTGTCTTACTTTATAGAATGTTCAATAATATGACCAAATTTGAAACTTTCATGTATTTCTGTGTTTAAGCTAGAGCTGAAAGGAATAAGTATAAAAAATTTCAAAATTATCGAGGTATTTTGTATGGGGTTTGGGACCCACCTTGGGTTAATGTTTTTTATAATTTTATTATTTGTTGTGATCGGTGCCTAGTAACTCGTGTTCTGTAAAAATTTCAACTGGCTACCGAAAACAGCTGAAGCTGTAGATTCCTGTAACAGGCGGGTGTACAGACAGACAGTGGAGACTTAATAATAGAGTCCTGTTTGGCAATTTTAGGGCACGGAGCCCTAAAAATTACGTTGTACTTTTTTATCATTATTTTTGTGTTTTGTCTGTAACATGGATCAGAATCACGATTTCGACTGCGATCTATTTTAGCGATAATGGGAATAAACCAGCAGAATTCCTTCAGCCACGTTCGTGGCAGAACTCTATTGGAAATCAATTGTTATCGAGAATCAACAGTTCTACTGCTTGTGAGCGTTAACTTACAACTCGGCAATATTAAATTGTGAGGAATCACAAAACTTCGTTACCACATCTAAAATTAATGAGTTTGGAAATAACAATAAAAGTAAAAAGTTTTTATTAGGCTCAAACAGTGTGGATTCTGTTAGCTTACGTAGGTACCATAAACACGGCGCTGATTTTCATCATATCGCCAAGCAGTCATAAAAGTAATTAAATATTACGAAATATAACATATAATTTTTTATTGATCTATATGGTCTTTCATTTTTATAATCATTTTATTTTATATAAATACAAAAAATATATATATATTATATAGTTTTATTGGGTTTTTAACCTTACCTCTTTAGTTTCACTACTCTTTGCCAAAAAGAAATGATGTTTAAAAATTTGGTCCATTTTTTTTTTAATAATTAAACCGTACCGGTGTCAGCGACAAAAAAGGGTGTGTAAGGACAATCGTGTTACTCTGAAAGTTTTGAACTTGAAGAAAATTATTCATAAAGTTGCCTCGTTAAATCTCTCTCCGAGCCTCGTCTAGAGACAGCGGGTAACTTTGTTACAGAGTTCTAGTTTTATACGTATAAACATGAAAACAAAAAAGTTTTCCAAGGAATAGGGTGAAAATATTGCAAATTTACGTATTGTTGAATAAGCATCATGCAAAATGCAGTTCACGTTCGATAAAGTGTTTGTTGAACAACAAAACTCTTCGATAAACATTGCAACAGCAGATTTTATATTTTGCAATAATTTAGTTTACTTATGTAGTTGTAAAAGCAGACTGAAAATTTTCAAAAGACTGGGGCGGCTGTTTATAAGCAAACAAAGCAATATTGTTATTTTATGATGTAAAGCGAAAACTACCGATTGGTAAACACTTAATACTGTTAGAGTATGTTTTACGATATAAAATCGATTATAAACAAAATTCTCTGACAAGAATTCATCTTAGATAGATCTCGTATTCCTACTGCGGGCCAGGAACTTACCACTTACCGACTTTGTCTACTGATATCTACTAAACTTTTCCCAATTTTGTTACTACTTGATACACTACATCGTAAATATGAACGCCAACAAGAACATTGTGTGTATTTATTTTTCTATAGAAATTTCCAAGAGAATTTGTTTCTAATTGATTTTATACAGAATGGAAATTTTACTGACACCACCATCAAAAGATCACTGTGAACAAGTTTTCCAAAGAAACATACCCACGCAAAGCAATACTTTGGGAACTATTTGAAATTTAAACAAAAGTGCGTAAACCCTAACGCTAAAATAAACCTTCCTCATGCGAGTAAGTTAAATCTTCTTCCCTGAAAATTTGCGCGGGCATGTTTCGTGGGAAAAGTTGTTCAATGTGATCATTTAAATATGTGGTTACTTTAAAGATCGCTGTCCATTTATATTCGGTATATACTAATGCACTTTAATATCGTCAATGTTTTTCGCTATATAGGTAAATCATAAAATACTCATCACACTTTGATATCATTAATTAAGCTTTAGACCAGAGGCGCAATTATGTAAGCCAATGGCATTCAAATTGATTGTCATATGGCTATTTGGTTAAGCAAAATAGCCCGTTTGACAGTTGAAATCCTACATTTTTGGCTGTCAAATGAATAAAATTGTCTTATTTAGTTGTTGACAACCAAAAACGTACGATTTCACTTGCCAAACAGGCTTATTTGCTTAGCCGATAACCATATGACAATCGAATTTGAATACCATTGGCTTACACAATTGCACCTCAGGTTTATCTGTGACGTATTTGCTCCAGATTTCGTACCCAAACGCATAAGTTAATAATATTTTCTTATTTTTTAACAAAAACTATTAAGTAAATGTGGTTTATGGCACTACGCGACAATGATTCAATGTCAATTTGGCTTTTCTAGCAAATTTGTATTATTTTATGCATTACTTTAAAAATTATCCTGAACAACAATTTTTGAACGTGTTTATAGTTGTTGTGCAGCATCATCTACAAATTCATGCATAAAATAACACAAATTTGCTTAAAAAAGCAATCATAACTTGTGCTTTTGGGAACGAAACCGAAAAGAACCACTTTAAATTATAACCATATGTTCAACTTATTATAGTGAACAATTTTTAGACCTTAGAATTTACTTAAATAAAAAAATGCTTCCATGACCAGAACTAGATTGGAATACCTACTGACGAGTTACAATAGGTGATGTTATCTGGTGTTCTTTAAAAAGTAGAATACCTATACAATACAATAAATGTTTAAGTATCATTAGTAGAAAAATTGGTTTTAAGTTTCAAAACAGGTGATGTATATGTCGTGACCAGATCATAGAATTGAACATGTTATGAAATAGTCGAACATTTCATAAAATGATCTCATTTCATGAAATAGTCAACTGTCACTGACCTGAAGTGCAATTGTGTAAGCCAATGGTATTCAAATTGATTGTCATATGGCTATTCGGTTAAGCAAATTACTCCGTTTGACAATTGAAATCGTACATTTTTGGCTGTAAAATTATTACAATTGTCTTATTTTGTTGTTGACAGCCAAAAACGTACGATTTCAATTGTCAAAGCCGAATAGCCATATGACAATCAATTTGAATATACCATTGGCTTACACAATTGCACCTCAGATCATTAAATGTTCAACGTTTAACGATTTGATCAGCAACGTTTGACCATATCTTGATCTGCTCAAATATCTTGAAATCTGTAAAAACTACAGGGGTCGCCTCGCTCCGCTCCGCTTTGCTGGGCTCTCGAATTTATGATCACAAGCAACCTAACATCTTTAACTTTTTGTTGGAACTCTTCAGCAAATTTCTTATTTCATACTTCATACTTCATGATATTGTCAAACGATCTCTATTCATTGATTTGGTCAATCCATATCATGAAATGGTCAACAAACAATGTGATATTTCACGAAATGTGATATTTCATGAAATGTGACCAATTCATGAATGTTCAATTCTATGATCTGGTCATGGCATATACATCTTTTACAGATCCTTTAGTCCGACGATGTCATAAATAGACGAATTTTGTCGCAAATTAGCTAAAAAATATTAAGGAAGATGTTTCTTATTGATACCTATCTCTCAAATAATCTTCTTTTAATTGAAGAAACCTGAATATTTTCTTAGTTCCAGAAGTTTCTTAATTAGTGTTGCTAAACTTGTTAGACAAACACTTTAAAGTATTCTTAACCTTATTGCTGTAAGCTGTAAGTACATGCTTTCTTAATTTTGTTCTGCCATGAATATTTTAAAATTGAAAGAGTGGAACTCGACGCGAAATTTAACTAAAAAGGTTTAATTTTCTTTCAGGAAATACCCAATTAGGTTCTGGGGCGATTTTATGCAAACTACACAGAAATTACCCTTAGTTTTGGCACAGGCTGTAGGCAGTAGAATCTTTTTAAGATTTTCAACCTTCAGTTACGGAAATATGTACACAAAAATGTATAAGTTGTTAATATAATTTTCCTCTGTATAATTTTAATGGAAGAGAAATTACATACATTTTAAACTTTCGCCATTTTCACACATTATTAACGTTGTATTGGGGTCTTACTCGCGATAACTAACAACATACCTTAATATAGGAAAGAAAGTTAAATTAACTCCAATAAATATAATAAAAAATTGAATTTTTAATAAGTAAGGATTTGAAGTTAATTTATGTGCTTGACGTTTCGACGCCTCTGTAGGCTGTCGTGGTCACAAGCTAACTAGTAAGTAAGAGTAAGACCCCAATACTACGTTAATATAATAAATACATTTTGTTTAGTTTCAAAAAGTTTTCAAAAGAACAAACGTTATGCTGTCATTTTCTTTCACGTGTTAATCCCAGCGGAAATACTAATAAACTCAATAAATATATCATTGAATTTCTAATAATTGATATTAACTAAGTGTAAACTTTTCAAACTGAGTATTGGTTGAGGACTAGATAATTGTAGCTGACGAATAACAAAAGGTAAAAAAGAATCTTTTTTGAACACGGTAGAAAAGCATGCTTTATGATTTTATTACAAATTTTAACAATGAATATCAATTTTAAACTTTTTCGAAAAAATAAAAATAGAATCTTCGTAACTTAATAAAAATTATTGACATTGTTGAAATCGTTATAAAATCATAAAGCATGCTTTACTACCGTCTTTGAACATAAACAACGTAAAATTCAAGTCATTTTGTTAACGAAAACTGGTGATAGTACTCGTCCATATGAACAAATTTTACTATAAAGACAACCCTGAAATCGTGAAAAAAAAAAGTCTGCTAGTTGATACATTTGGGTCGAGTAGGTATTTAACTTTTCTATAGATCAGCTGATATTTTTTTTGCGATTTTAGGTTTGGCTCCATAGTAAAATTTGTTCATATGGACGCGTTTTTGAAAATTACTTCAATTTCACGTTGTATAAACGTTTACAACAATGTTTCGTAATTTTTTCCCTTATATGTTACGACAAAATACCTATCCCTCTACCAAGATTTATTAAAAAACATAAAGGTCCGATAAACCGACAGAAAAGTTTCACTGTCTTATAGAGCAGGTCCTAGATTAACACATAGACTATATTTTGTGGCACTGTGACTGATTTCCTTCAGAGCATATGATTGTTTGCATATACTAAGTTTAAAAACATGTAAATTTGAGATTAGGTATGGACAGGACATATATGCCAATTTTTTCATTTCCAAGGTGATGTTTGTATGAGAAAGTTGATTAGTATATCCATAAGATAATGTTAAATTATTTAAAGATATCATTGTTCATTTATAGCCGGTATATTGTGTATTTGAGGATGTAGTGGTAGTACCACTTTCATTTTAGGTAATTTGTTTAAAGGAAAAACAATTATACATTTTTTACTCGTCAATAAGGTAAATACTTATTCCTCTTAAATAAAACCCAATGACAGAAAAGGGGCCTCTATATGCCTTAATCCGGCCCTGATCCCGCGCTATTCTGTGTACGAAGTCTGACTTGGCGATAAAGGCAATTCCACAGCTGCTAAGCGTACGCTATTGGTGGATAGGTCCAAACACCCGAAAGTCCTTTTAAAAAATTTGGAAAAAAAGGAATAACCACTCTCCCGCAACGGATTTTCATGACGTCACTTGCGAACAGCGACGAGTCGCTTGGCGTTGCAGTGGGTCTACAAAAGCTGTTCGCGGATCACTCGTCCCGTCTTCGACAAAAAGGGACAAACCTACGTGACTGAGCAGGACAAATGTTATATGTCCCGCTTACTCGTATACATTTGTCCCTTCCGTCGTTTGACGAAGAGGAGACGAGTGAGTCTCGAACGGTTCTGCTTCCATCTTCAGCCGAAGCCTTCCACCCGTTGAAGTGAGTTACAATTGGTTAGCTATCAATTCTCGCTGGCGTGTATTACACAGTATTACACAGTTAATTTCAATCACACATTGGGCCTCGGTCACACATGTCGCCCGCACTTAACGAAGATTTAGTGAGGTCGCACGTGTAGTATTAAGCTAACATTACTCGTATCTGGGTTTGTGAGTATATACAAAGGAAATGAACAATTCAAGTAGCCGTAGATTTTCGGCATGCTAAAACTTGGCAAAATAAACCTTGACAACGATTTTCTGATATTTTAATTAACGACCCTCTTAATTTTCGCTAACCCGAAAATAATAGCAAACAAATTGATTGCAGTGCAGATTGTGCATCGGACTCATTTTAAACAATAAAAATCTATAAGTCGTACAAAATATACTGGTAATTGTATTTTTTTTTGGTTCGAACCCTAAGGGTGCCGAACCGGACCCTATTACTAAGCCTTTGCTGTCTGTTTGTCCGTCTATCACAAGGATCTGCAGCTTCAACCATTAAAGATTATCAAGGCAATTATTATAATAAAAAAACAAACAAGTGCGGGTCAGATTCACCCACCGAGGGTTCCGTTAAAGACTATATTTTTAATGATTTATTTAAAAAGGTATAGTTTTCAGATTTTTCTGCCAACAATATTACTTGCCAAATTTCATAGTTCTAGGTCATCAAAAAATACCTTATAAATTTTGATTCCCTTGAGAGTGTCGAAATAAACGTTTTTGTGTTATAAACGGCCGTATCTTTTTTTCACGTTAACTTAGAAGTTTGATTTTTTCACAGCTTCAAGAAACTGTAGATTTCAGTATATGATTTTAAATTCAACTCGATACCTTTGCGTGTTCGTGAGATAAAGGTTCTTGACAGACAGATGGACGGACGGACGGACAGACAGACGGACAACAAAGTGATCTTTGCTCCGTTTTTTCCTCTTGAGGTACCGAACCCTATAAAAACGAAACCCAAGGGGATCAACAAACCTCGAAATATTTGCATTATTTTAATGTTGTTTGTTTAAGCTTTATCGTCCTCAGATAAGGTGGAAAATAAAAGTTTCAAAAAATTTTGTACATACTCTAAAGTAAAAGAATAAATAATAAAAATCGGGCTCCATTGTGTAGTCGTACGGAACATTTTGTGTACGAGTCCGACTCGAACTTGGCCAAATTAGCTGATAATAATATTGAGGTGCTAACTTCCTATACCAAGGCAACGTCAAGAAAAATTAACCTTCAAATTCTTTATAACGGCAATACCTACAAAAATAAAAAAGTTTAACAAGTAATAGAGATACGTAATAGTAGTTTATGAAACTGATACATAAAAAGGTTATTAAAAACGCGTGTGTCAATATAAAAAACGAGCCGAAGGTGAGTTTTTTAATAGAACATGTACGGGCAATATGTCTGCACCGCACATTTCACATACATCATCATTTTACCGCATAAGTTTTTACAATAAATCAGTGTTTCAACAACTCTCAACTCGGACGGTTTCCTTTATCACTCTCACGAGTAAACCCCGATCGTATCAATATCAATAAATATAGGGACAATCCCTACATTTTTTTGGTTCTTCGAGCAGTTTTTGATCAGTAGTGCGGTTTGATCGAATGCGGGACCCGTGTTAATCGTGCAAATCGTGCGTATCGAAGACTTATCATTTAAATTTTTATCAATCACGGAACAGTGATTCAATGTTCGAAACCTTTGTGAATTGACAGTGCTACACTAGGACAAGTGCAGTTCTTTTTTATCATTATTAGTGTGTGGACCTGAAGGTTCACATCGGCAGCATCCTTTGGGTCAAGCAGGCTCAACTAATACCATCAGCAACCTGTGGGCCAAGGGGCTCATGGGATCACCAAATCACGAGTTAAGCAGGCTCGTCTATCAGCTATTGTGGGCCAGCGAGCTCATATTAGCAGCACGTCATCCTCGGCCTCTCGTGGCTTGAGCTTCGCTGCCAGTGACTTCGTGAGTCGCAGGGTTCGCAGCAGCAGCGGCAGCAGTAGAGGAGGCAGATCGCAGCGTACTTCCGCGGTCGCAAGCTATTAGCAGCAAGATCTTCGAGTTGCAAGTAAGATTGTTCCATAATTATCACCATGGATGTCTTGATCAAGGATCAAACAGAGCTTCGGGAGAAAATCAAAACGTTGAAGACGAATTTTGGTAAGGACTCTGCGAGCAGGAAAACTCCTGAATACATAAAAACGAAGCTTCAGCAACTTGATGACCTTATTAGTATATATCAATCAAATAATGACCTTTTGCAAGTGTATAAAAGTACAAATCACGAATACTTTACGGAAAATATATATGAGAATGTATTAACATCTTATAAAATGTTACGCCTGTCGATTACAAAGTCTGGGCAAGAAAATGAATCAGTGAAGGAGGATAAGGCAACGGAACCCAGTGGTTTGGTGTTCGAATATCTTTCACAACAAAGAACGAATTTTCGTGCTATTAGCAGACTGGTTAGGAGCATAAGGTTAGATGAGATCTCGGATAAATGGGAATTAGAAGACGAACTTAAGAGCATTCAGCTCAGATGGAAGGGGATCGATGAGTTACATTTGAAGATTGACAACATTCTTCAAGGAGATGATGACTCATATGAAGAGGAATTTGAAATTTATGAACAAACGTACCGAGATATCAAAAGAAAATTAAATCAAAAAATCAGCTCCACTGTGCATAAAGAGCAATCAACCCCAAAATTGGAGGTTCCTAAATTTTATGGGGAATACACAGAATGGCCAACTTTTCACGATCTATTCGATGAAGCCATTCACAGCAATAACACTCTTACCAAGGCACAAAAAATGCAGCATTTAAAGGGTAAGGTGAAGGGACAAGCGGGACGTCTTATCAAACATCTGCATACATCAGCAGATAACTATGAGTCAGCGTGGAAGATCTTAAAGCAGAGATATTCCAATCGCTAAGTTCTTTTCACGAACAACATTGAAACATTTATCAATCAACCGAGCATCCAAAAACAATCAGCGTTCGAGCTTAAAAATCTTCATGATACAACGATGGAATGTATTCATGCAATACATAATTTAGGAGTGGACACTAGCACATGGGACCCACTTCTAGTCCATTTGTTAACCAAGAAGTTGGATACTAAAACATACAGCGAGTACAAGGAAGCGCGTGAGAAACCGCGTGATCTGCAATCATTCAGCGAGTTTATGAGCTTCCTTGAACTGAAGTTTACAGCTCTGGAACCTGTTCATCAAGCTGTCCAGGAGAAGGAAAGAGCATCTTCATCATCTGCATTGCCTAAAAAGCAACCTTATCATATCAACCCTAATAACGCCAACAAGGGGTTTTCAAATTATCATAACAAATCTAAGCCTTTTTATCAAGCAAATATAGGTAACACGCGCAAATGTCCATTTTGCAATCATGAACATGAGCTCTATAGGTGCAAACAATTTTTAGCATTGACACCGGAGAACAAATTGAAGGCGATTACGAAACACAATGTTTGCGGAAACTGTCTTTATAAGCATTTTGACAACGCATGCACTTCTGCGAAACGTTGCAAAGAGTGCCAAGGCGCACACAATACAATTTTGCACGAGGCTTGCATTAAAAACCTATCAATTTCAAAGACAAATTTGATACCGCCGCCGCTACCTTTGGAAAACACAAAGTATCAAGAAAAACGACACAATGTAAATCACGTTTCAGGCGATGGCGAAGAAATTTTATTGACAACTTTGATGCTAAAAGTGCGGGCCGCGGATGGCACTTACGTCACTTTAAATGCTCTTTGCGACCAAGGGAGTCAAATTTCGATTATCACTCAGGCCGCCGCTCAGATGTTAGGTTTAAAGCGACGTCCTTATCACGCATCAGTATCGGGCATAGGTACGGGAGCCAGACCAAGCAAGGGTTTGGTAAACATGGAATGTCGATCAATTTACGAAGATTATCATTTTACTACGCAGGCTCTGGTACTATCGAAAGTTATCAGTAACAATTTACCCACAATGAGCATTAGTAAACAAACATGGCCTCACCTTCAGAATATCAGATTTGCAGATCCACAGTACAATGTCTCGAAGCCAATTGACATACTGTTGGATGCGAGCGTTTACTCGGATATTATTATGAGTGGACTTATTAAGGGTCCAGCATATGCTCCTATAGCACAGCAAACTAAACTTGGATGGATTTTATCCGGAAACGTGAAAAATTTCAACTGCCATGTTGTTATTAATGACTTAGCAGAGATATCAAGATTCTGGGAGATGGAGGATGTCGAGAGCACCTCATCTGTGATGAATGAGCAGGAAAAATACTGTGAAGATTTTTATCAAGCAACCACAAGACGATTGGAGAGTGGTAGATATGAAATCGGGTTACCAATGAAGCCTGGTTTTGAAAAGTATCTAGGGTCATCAAAACCGAAAGCAATTGCGCAACTCAAGCAATTAGAGCATAAAATGACCTAAAATCAAGCATTTGCCGAGTCATACAAGGCATTTTTAGACGAATATGAAAAATTGGGCCATATGCGTCGAGTCAGCACAAGTAGCAAAGATCCTACTTGTTATCTTCCTCATCATGGGGTTTGGAAAATGGAATCCAACACCACCAAATTAAGGGTAGTTTTTAATGGGAGTTCAAGGACATCTACAGGTTGGACCCTTAACCAGCTTATGGAAGGCGGACCGAACTTACAGGGAGATTTGCAAAAACTTATTTTGACTTGGAGGACGTACAAGTATGTTATCACTGCGGATGCGGAAAAATATTTCCGTCAAATTATCATACGTGAGTCGGATCAACCCTTACAGAGCATTGTCTGGAGACCTTCACCGCAAGTACCTATCGAAGAATATCGATTGACAACTATCACTTACGGTACAAAGGCAGCTCCATTTTTAGCAATTAGAACTCTTAAACAATTAGCCAAAGATGATGGAGATAAGTACCCATTAGCAGCGCATGCCTTGGAAAACTCATTTTATATGGACGATTTGCTTGGTGGGCATAATTTATTAGATCAAACAAAACAACTTCAGCAGCAGCTGATTGAGATCCTTAAAGGGGCAGGTATAAACCTACGCAAGTGGTCAAGTAACAACCCTGATCTTATCAAGGATTTAGCAAGTGATCAGCTGGACAGTCACTTAGATTTTAAATGTTCAGAAACAAGGAAGACGTTGGGCCTGAGATGGAATCCGTCGTCGGACACATTTACATTTCAAAACAAAATGGAATATGAAACGAGCAAAGGGGGTCAAACCAAACGACAACTCTTATCGGATATTTCTAAGATATTCGATCCCCTAGGTTGGTTATCACCACTATCAATCAGAGCAAAACTACTGTTTCAAAAAGCATGGGCATCAGGAATATCATGGGATGACGAAGTTTCAAGTGAAATCATAGAAGAGTGGAATCAATTACGAAACGATTTCAAAAATATATCAGTATTTTCAATAAAAAGACATTATGGAAATACTAGTCAACCATATCAATTACACGGCTTCTGTGATGCGACGCCAAAATGCTACGCTTGCACCATCTTTGTAATAACGCGGAATAATAAAGGTGAGCTTACATCAAGACTAGTGGCGGCGAAAACAAGATTAGCGCCACTTAAGAAACAAGTATCACTGCCGAGACTTGAGCTTTGCAGTGCACATCTGTTATCACAGCTTATGAAGAAAGTTGTAGAGGCGCTACCTATGGAGCAATGCAAGATCTACGCATGGACTGACGCGATGATCGTCTTAGGTTGGTTACAGGGAGATGTCTCTAGATGGAAGCAATTTGTGGCTAACAGAGTGCAGAATATTACACAAATCATTCCAGCATCAAACTGGCGTCACGTTAGGTCAGAAGAAAATCCAGCTGACTGTGCTACAAGAGGACTGACTACGAAACAATTATCAGAGCATTCTCTGTGGTGGCAAGGGCCAGATTGGCTAGTCAACGATGAGCCTATTCCGGATATCAAGTACCCAGAAACCACTATAGAGAGCAAAAAACAGAAGGCTGTTGTTGCCGTCACAACAAAACAAACAGAAGTATCAATCATTAAACAGCTCATGTGTGAACACAGCTCTATTACATTTGTCGCAAAAGTAATTTCTTGTATGAAACGGTTTATTACAAGCTTTGCCGATAAGCAAAATGCAGCGAAAGCAAAACCGTCGCGAGTTACAGAAATAAACAACGCGCTCAATTTAATTATAAAAAATTATCAATTTGACGAGTTTGAAGAAGATATAAAAAGTATCATGAAAAAAGGGCGTGTTCAGACGAAGAGCAATTTAGCATGCCTAAATCCGTTCCTCGATGAACAAGGGATTTTGAGAGTGGGCGGCCGGCTGAAGCACTCAAATATCAGCATGGCAGCCAAACACCCAATCATTTTATCAAGCCATAGTCGACTGACCGAGTTGATTATTAGACAAGCGCACATGACGACTCTACACGGAGGTCCAAGACTTACGCTCACCTATATCAGAGATAAATATTGGATTATAAGCGGTATCCGTACAGTTAAAAGGCAGTTAAGACAATGCGTAATATGTCGACGAGCTAGCAGCGAAAAAACTCAGCAACAAATCATGGCTGATCTGCCACAGCCAAGAGTCACGCCGTCAAGGCCATTTACACATTGTGGTGTCGATTTCACGGGGCATGTGTACTTGAAAACCAACAAAGGACGAGGGGTTAAAACAACAAAAGGATACGTTGCTGTTTTCGTATGTCTGGCCACGAAGGCCGTACATTTAGAGCTCGTATCTGATCTCAGCACTCCTGCGTTCTTAGCAGCATTTCACAGATTCCGTGCACGCAGGGCTACGCCACAGCACATGTATTCAGATAACGGCACAAATTTTGTGGGATGTAATCGTTTACTTAAGTCAGAGTATCAAGAAATCAAGCAAAGTCTAAATAAAGATTTATTCAACAAAATTGAAGAGATGAACATAGTTTGGCACTTCAATTGTCCAGCTCACAGTAACGCTGGTGGAATATGGGAATCAGCAGTGAAGAGCCTGAAGCGACATTTGAAGCGAGTTTTAGGCGAACAAAAACTGGCCTTTGAAGAATTTACAACTCTTCTTTGTCAAATTGAGGCTTGCCTCAATTCAAGACCGTTATGCGCAATAACGGAGAGCACAGATGACGAGTGCCTGACACCTGGCCATTTTTTGGTGGGTGGATCATTATTGTCGAGACCGCAAACCGATACAGAATCAATTAATTTGGGAAAAAGATGGCAGCTTGTGCAAGCAATGAACAAGCAGTTCTGGAAAAGCTGGTCATCTGAGTATCTACAGCAACTGCAGACTAGATCGAAGTGGAGAACACCACAGAAAAATCTGCAGGTGGACGATGTGGTAGTGATTAAGGATGACAACATGGCTCCAGGCAAATTTGTCCTTGGAAGGGTCCTGGAACTACATCCAGGAAAGGATGGATATGTCAGAGTAGTCACGTTAAAGACTCAGGGCAACATTTTGAAACGCCCAGTTAACAAGTTAATACTGCTTCCTGTAAACGAGTCAGACGAAGCACAAAAACAGCAAGCAGTTAGTCAATTTGATGTTCAGTCATCATCATCAGCAATGCCTCAAGCACCACAGCGATCTACTATTCCCTCTACCAGGTGCAGACGCACTAAGAAGAAGTTTATCAACATTTTTGGCACAATGTTATTATTAATTATGACATTTTTAACACCAAGTATGCAACAAGATCATATTGCATCATACAATACTACCTCTTTCAAGGACAGTCAGGGGTTGTATTTTGATAAGATATCAAACCTTCAATTTATAAGAGATAAATGGAAGCTAGTTGTATATTACAACATGTCTACGTATTGGCAAGGCATTCAGGACATCAAGCAATACGTAAATCACATCAAAAAATTCAGCACTGCAAGCAACTCTCAATATGAAAGTGTCACGCTACAGTTAGAACATGAAATCGACGAAATTGAACATTACAACACTTTACTCCGGACTCATTCAAGAAGAAAGCGGGGCCTCATAAATGGTGTCGGCTACATCGCTAATACATTATTCGGAGTACTGGACGAGAGGTTCGCTGAGCAATACGAGTCCGATATCAAAAAAAATTGCCAGCAACGAAAATCATCTTCAAGACCTCTTGAAAAATCAAACATTAATCATAGAATCTGAAAGCAACATTTTACGGCGAAATGAGAATATCATGAATAAGCAATTTTCGTTTATTAGACAACGCCTGCTCAATGTATCATCCGAAATAAACAGAGTACGGCTTGAAAACAACAATGCAAATTATATCACATCATCATCTCTCGCTGCAAGCATCATTTTAACGAACATTCGAAATATTCAACAATCTTTAATCAACACCGTTACCGATATCAGTCAAGGGCACATCGATACACGGCTATTAGCCCCTGAACAATTAGAAAACCAGATTAACAAGATCTCGAGCCAGCTACAGGCTGATCTTATATTACTCATTGAAAAAACGCCCATACAGAACCTATACAAATTATTGAGGGTGTTTACAAAAGTATACAATAATTTGCTTATTATAGAAATTAACATTCCACTATTAAGCAAAGAGCTTTATGAGTTGGATAAAATCATTAGCATACCCCTGAAGAAAGACATAAAATCATTTTATATCTATCCGACTTTACCCTATTTAGCATTCGACCTTCAAAAAGACATGGGAATGCTCTTATCAGAATCAGACCTACAATCGTGTCTCCATACCTCTATGGGTAGAACCTTATGCTCCTTAGAGAAGCCTATATATGACATGAAATTCAGACAGTCACTCTGTGATGTATCATCCTGTACATCGGAGTTGTTACCTACATGCAAAGTGAGATGGGTCAAGTTGCACTATCATAATCAATGGCTGTACTCATGCTGTGAGCAATGCAGCGTCCGCATTTTTTGCCCATCTGTTGTGAATGTTATCACTTTAAAGGGCAATGGCATTATAACAATAGGTCAAGGTAGTTACGCCTGGCGACTCTAGCGATAAAGCTCACGGCCACTCTATCTTCTAGGAGTTTCGATGCTGAGTCGGCAAGCGGAAACTGATAAGGCCAGCTCCTGCCTGGTCATCCCAATGTTTCGTAGTAATAAGCATAGAATAATAAGTTAGTCTTAGATTTTCTGTCAGAGCAAATACACGCTCTTAAACCAAAATTTATTCTTTTTAAAAACGTTTTCCCCGCTCCAGGAAAGTTGACTGGCGCAGCCGGTAGGATTTCCGCGTCGCGTTTACTTAAACTCAGTGAAATTCGACGAACGTTTTCTTACGTTTTTATCGGAAATCCACGAACCAAATAAATTTGTCAAAACTCTGAGTGAAGTGTTGTGAAAACCTTTTTAAGTGTATCATACACGGATTACGGCTGAGAAGACGATCTAAGACTCAACGGAGGGACATGGGCAGTCTGTGAGTAGACCCAAATAGCTATTCCATTCTATTTCCATTCCTTTTCCATTAGTAATTAGTGTCTTGAAACAATCACGTTATTTCCAAAAATTGAAGTGCGTAGTTTGATTTCATTTAGACGATAGTTATAAGTGCATAGAGTATTAAAAAATATAGTGGTAACAAATAAATTATAGAAATATGGAAAATATCAAACAGATACCCAAGGAAATTGCTAGCGTCATCCCCAAATTCGACGGTGACGAAAAGCTTTTAAATTTATTTATTAGAAAATGTGAATATGTAATAAAATGTTGTAGAGTAGAAGGAAATATCGACCAAGATTTGTATGTTTTTCACGTAATAACCTCAAAATTGACTGGAAAAGCCGCTTCTCTTATTAGTGAGCGACAAGACTTAAATACATGGACTGATTTAAAAAAAGCTTTAGAGCAACATTTTGGTGATCCACGTTCGGAGGAATGTATCGCAATAGAACTTGAAACTTTAAAAATTGGCAATGGTGAATCTTATCTTGATTTTTGCAATAGAATTCAACACACAAGGAGCACATTAATTGCTAAAGTCAATTTGATCCAAGACCCGAACCTTAGGGTTAGTAAAATTGTAATTTATGACAACATGTCGATGAATGTGTTTCTTTACAACCTACCGGAAGACTTACTACGTATAGTAAGATTAAAAGGATGTACTTCTTTGGAAAGTGCATTGAGCATTGTCCTAGAGGAAGTCAATTTTCTATATCAGTATAACACACGTAATAAGATGTTAAAAATGCCCAATACCTTACAACCAAAACCTCAGACTATAACACAGAACCCTTTTATTGAAAAACTTGGAATGAAGCCTTTCTTTAACCAAAATCCACAACCGCAGCAGAATTTTAAATTCGGCATTTCCCAAAATGCACCAAATATGAGACCTAATCTCTACCAACCCCCCGCTCAACAAGGTCAATTTAAATTTGGCATACCACAGAGCAAACAGATAAAACTACCCCCACAGCAACCCCAGCAATTTGGTTTTAGACCCCAACTTCCACAGCAACCCACAGGTTTCAGACCACAATTCGGTGCCACACCTCAGTTTGGTTATCGACCACCCTTCAATCAAGGACAGCAACAGTTTGGCTACAAACCACCCTTCAATCAAGGTCAACCACAATTCGGTAACAAACCACAAAATGCACAGCCGAAAATGCAGTCTACTGACGTAAGTATGCGTACAGCCCAGCCTGCAAAACCTCAAGGATTTCGTATGAACGAACTCTACAATTTGAACGACTTTGAAACTGACGAAAATAATGGTACTTATGACACTGACAATATGTACTATGACTATGATGCTTTTGCGTATAGAGATAATACTGACGAGACTCCTGAATTTCAGAATATGACTGAATCTGATGACCAAGACACATCTGTTGAAAATTTTCACATAGTAACTTTCAACCAACCCCCGAAATAATAAATCTTAATTGCAGCCTTAAATTAAAGCTGCCATATATAGAAATCCCAGAAATAGACTCGAAATTTATGATAGATACCGGAAGCTCACGGTCATTTATCAGTCCAACTAAGGCAGAACAGTATTTCGAAAATTATAAACAGTACGAACCCTTTGAAGTGATAAGCACGCACGCTTCTAGTAAGCATAGCGAAGTTATAAAAGTACCCCTATTTCCCACATTCAATAGCCCTGAATCACATAAATTTTATGTTTATGACGTTGATGGACGTTACGATGGACTCATCGGAAGTGACCTCCTGAAACAACTAGATGCAAAAATCGACATGAAAAATAATATTTTATATACAAAATCTACAAAAATACCCATGATTTATAATCCGACAAACGAAATTAGACTTGCCCCACGATGTGAACAAAGAGTTAAACTACCGACCAACTTACTAAACGGACATGCTATTTTGAACTATGTACAATTTTGTGAAGGCGTAAGAATGCCAAGTGCAATAGTAAAATGTGAAAACGGTTATGCAACTACAATAATACAAAACACATTAGAAGATGAAATGACTTTGACAATTACTAGACCTTTTATAGTGACTAAATATAATAATGAAAAATGTAAACTTGACCATATGAGTATTGACAATGACTTTGAAATTGATGAAATATTGACCGAAAATTTGACTAAGCTACGTTTAGAACATATGAACAATGAGGAACGAGAAAAAATTCGGAAACTTTGTGAAGAGTACAAAGACATTTTTTATTCGGAAAAATTACCTTTGACTTTTACAAATGACGTTAAACACCATATTAGAACCCGCAATGAAGACCCTATTTATATCCGACCATACAGACAACCACAAGTAGTAAATGACGAAATTAATAAGCAAGTAGATAAAATGTTACAGAACAATATTGTGAAGGAATCCTTTTCTCCTTGGAGTGCCCCGGTGCATTTAGTGCCTAAAAAGCCTGACGCATCTGGCGAAAATAAATTTAGGCTCGTAATTGACTATAGAAAACTGAACGACCTAACAATTGACGATAAATACCCTCTGCCGAACATAACTGACTTATTTGACAAATTAGGACGAAGTACTTACTTCTCTACCCTTGACCTTGCAAGTGGCTACCACCAAATAGAGGTAGCTAACGAAGACAGACATAAAACAGCATTTACAACCCAATCAGGACATTATGAGTTTACTCGTATGCCTTTTGGCCTCAAAACGGCACCAGCCACCTTCCAACGGACAATTGACAACGTACTACGTGGACTACAAGGTATACATTGCCTGGTATACCTGGATGACATAATCGTGTATTCTTCAAGCCTTCAGGAACATATTGACAAATTACGGACAGTGTTTGACAGACTTCGCAAGACCAACCTAAAAGTACAGCTAGATAAATCTGAGTTTCTGGGAAAAGAGGTCTTATACCTCGGACATATGATCACTAACAACGGACTTAAACCTAATAATGACAAAATTAAAGCAGTACTTGACTACCCCTTGCCCCGAACGACAACTGAAATAAAAAGTTTTCTTGGACTCATTGGATACTACAGACGATTTATAAAAGACTTCGCAAAGATTACACAACCCATGACAGCACGATTGAAAAAGAAAAAAACTATGCCTATTAGCGATGAAAAATATTTGGAATCTTTTCAAAAATGTAAGGAACTACTGGTGAATGCCCCCATTCTTCAGTACCCAGACCCTGACAAGCAATACATACTGACAACGGACGCTTCACAGTTCGCTTTGGGCGCCGTACTCTCACAAGGGACACCTGGAAATGACAAACCAGTTGCCTAC
Organism: Ypsolopha scabrella; assembly: GCA_910592155.1. NCBI lineage: Eukaryota > Metazoa > Arthropoda > Insecta > Lepidoptera > Ypsolophidae > Ypsolopha > Ypsolopha scabrella. Next base: position 4,814,355 of record OU342968.1, on the reverse strand, counting down.
GCAAGCAGAACCCTTAACGATGCTGAAACTCGCTATAGTGTTACTGAAAAAGAATTACTTGCAATTGTATGGGCCGTGAAACATTTTCGCCCGTACCTTTACGGTAAAAAGTTCATAGTTATTACAGACCACAAGCCCCTTGAATGGCTTAAATCCCTGACAGACACAAACAGTAGACTTACACGCTGGCGCTTACGATTAGCGGAATACGACTTTGACCCGATATACAAAAAAGGAAAATTAAATTTAAATGCAGACGCTTTATCACGTATCCGTATAAATGCTTTAGGTAAAGATGAGAATATTTCCACTCAAGCAAATGTTGACAAAGACGAAGACAGAAATGAGACTATAAGACAACTGACAAAAGAAATTAAAGAACTAGGTAAACTACAAAAGAAATCCTTTCCAAAACCACCAGATAAGCCAATGACTATTTCAGACTCTGACTCAGAACACCCCATAAGCATCCCAGATTCTGATTCGGAGAGAACATTATCAATAGGCCGAAAATCTCCATATTCGATACCAAGCCCTTCTAGTGCAACTTTAACAGCATCTGAAAAATCTACAGTTACTGAAACAGCTCATTCAGCACAAGATACTGAATCTCAAGGCATTCCAATTTTACAGGAAGCCATCGACACAAAACCCAACCAGATATTAGTTTTCACTTGGTTAATTGACAAACTTTCTGTTAAAGATATATCTAGAGAAAAACAAAGGATTTTAGAAGTCCATCTTCCCATTGATCGACCTGATCTAGTAAAGCAGTTTTTAAAAGAATACATCAAAAACAAAAGCAAATACTTCATCTATTTTGAAGATGACGAACACCGACGACAATTTACAGAAACAGTTATATTCCTATTTAAAAAGGAACTAGTTCAATTCTTTGAGTGTACCAAAAGAGTAGTATTCGTAGAAGACGAGACAGAACAGCAAAGTATTGTTCAGAAATACCACACTGGCAAAACCTGCCATCGCGGTATTAAGGAAACCTTATCCCACATCAAACGCACATATTTCTGGCACAATATGGACCAAATTGTATCTAGTGTAATAAATTCCTGTGAAACCTGCCGAAAAATGAAATATGACAGAAAACCCCTGAAACCCAAACTGCAATTGACACAGACACAGACTAAACCTTTAGAGGAGATTTTTATTGACCTGTTTTCTATAGAAGGACGTTATTACTTGACTATTGTCGACGCTTTCAGTAAAATCGGTCAAGCGTTTGAAATTGCAAACCGATCTACCCCCGAAGTGGTTAGGGCCCTTATCAAATACTTCTCCTTTTACGGCGTACCCTTAAAAATCAGTTCAGATCCTGGTTCAGAATTTAACAACGCTTTGATGAAAGAACTTCTTACTCTCTATAAAGTAGACTTACATATAGGCACCCCGAATAATCCCAATTCCATGGGCCTTATTGAACGATTCCACTCCACTATAATCGAAATTTACAGATTGGCAAAATATGAGCAAAAATATACAGACGCTACTTCTATAATGACATACGCTATAATGGCGTACAATCACAGTATACATTCCGCCACTGGCATGACTCCATTTGAAGTGTTACTAGGACATACAGACTCAAGACATGCTTTTGACGTAGACTTTGAAAAACAGTATTTACAACAATTGGTAAAAGAACATACAAAACGAACTAAGTACCTTTATAAACATTTGGCCGAACAAGCTATTAAAAATAAAGAGAAAATTATTAATAAAAGAGGTGGCGAGACAGACTTTAAAATAGAACCAGGCGACACAATCTTTGCTAAAGACACAAATAAAAGAAGTAGTAAAGACAAACCACGATATTCAGAGGCCGTTGTAACAGGCGATATCTCTAGAAATATTGTTCCTATTCGTGTTAGAAACCGTGAGACTAAGGTTCCACTCAAAAATGTAAAACGCCCTCCACAGACACCTGCTCGTCCTGGCAGTGGCCATGATGACGCGACTCCATGCGCTTCAGCTCCAGGAACTAAATAAAAACCCAGGAATCCTGCCCGTCAAAAATGGCGTTGCTGTTATAAGCAATGACAAATGGATCATCGCAAAAACACTAGACTTCAAGCCTGTCGCAGACGACTTGGAAATAAATATTATGAGAACATCCGAATTAGATAAGTTAGTTCGTAATTTTGATAAAGATTTTACGTCTAATTTTATAGATATTAAGATACAAACAGAATATGTTAAGAATTTAACTATAGATAAATTTCGACAAGTAGCACCATCAATTCGTATTAAGCGTGGTATAATTAATCCCCTTGGTTCATTAATTAAGATTATAACAGGAAATCTTGATAATGAAGATGCCATTAGATATGACAAAATTATAAACGAAGTAAAGATAAATCAAAACGGTAATAACAAGAAACTGACATTGATCACTGAAATGGTGCAAACCTTAGCAAACTCTACATTTAAATTAAATGACAACCTCATTCAAATTAATACGGTCATCAGACAATTAACTAATAATATTAGCGAGATTTTAAAGAAAGAATATCTTAATCACATTGAAACACAGGTTATAAGCACATATAATTTACTAATTCATAACTTTCAATATATCCTTATTAAATTGAATGAGATAGAGACTAGTTTAGCATTAAGTAGGTTAGGAATACTACATCAATCTGTAATAGAATCAAATAAGCTATTACAACTTCTTGTAAAGATAAATAAGTTAGAAAAGTTAGTTTATCCTCCTGTATTAGAAAACCTAGTTAAGATAGAGAGAACCATAATGTTAAAAGCTTACTTTAAAGGAAATCAAATTACATATATTTTGGAAATACCGCTTATCATAAAAGACACATATATCTATTATAAACTCTTTCCCCTACCTGTGTTATCCCAAGACCACACTGTCGTTATTATTCCCAAATATCCATACCTCCTGGTGAAAGGGTTGAAGATCAGACTGCTTACTCACCCCTGTGAAGAAATAGACGAAGCCAGCTTCCTCTGTCTTGAAGATGACACTTCTGATTTTATTCAAGACCCTTGCGTCATAGAATTAATGACGTATGCTGAAAACGTGACGTCATGCAGCCAAATCCCGATATCCATCGAAGCAGTAAAAGTTCAGTTCATCGAAGCCAACAGATGGATTCTCTATTGTAAGGAAGATATGTTACTATCCAGAATTTGCAGCAACGAAATATTTCGCCAGAAAGTTCACGGAACTTACGTACTCACCCTGGACGATCCATGCGAAGTAAAAATTGGAAACATTACCCTAAAAAGACATTCTATCGAAGAAGAAACAGAAGCGAATTTAAAGATGCCCATAGTCAACTTACCCAAGATAAACCAGCCAACAGAAACGACGCCCCCGAAAATTGTAAATTTAGAAGGAATCGACTTAACAGATTTAAAGTTTCTATCATACAGCCTTAAGAAAAGTGTGAGTGAAAATAATAGTGAAAGTGAAAAGGCAATCACAGTGAATAGTATAAGTATTTGGACCATTGGACTGTATGTAACGTTATTTGTATTCCTTTGTTTCCTAGCATATAAGTATTACATTAAATTGTGTAAAATTAACCATCGAAGTTCTGCTCATAAAGAAGAGAACTTCGATCTTAAGGAGGGAGGAGTTACGCCTGGCGACTCTAGCGATAAAGCTCACGGCCACTCTATCTTCTAGGAGTTTCGATGCTGAGTCGGCAAGCGGAAACTGATAAGGCCAGCTCCTGCCTGGTCATCCCAATGTTTCGTAGTAATAAGCATAGAATAATAAGTTAGTCTTAGATTTTCTGTCAGAGCAAATACACGCTCTTAAACCAAAATTTATTCTTTTTAAAAACGTTTTCCCCGCTCCAGGAAAGTTGACTAGGTTGCACAATCAAAACAAATACATTCGCAATATATGCACAGAACAATTTTCTGAGTAATCTTTATGTACAACAGAATATCAAGATCCCAGAGATATCAATTTTGAACAAAATTATCAATTCAAGTATTGGTACAGAGAACAACAGCCCACTGCAAGATAGCAAAGAAGATATTTGGGAGCAGTTAAAGTTAAAAATAGACTACCTCAAGGAACAGTCTAATCAGGAATTATCAATTCACGATAAGCATCACTACACGCTTATCTATGTGGTCATTTTTACCATACTAGCTGCAGGGTCAGTTGGGATTTGCTGGAAGATCAAGAAGGGCGCTAAGTCCCCGCCACAGCACCGCTCAACGGCACAGTCGGAGATCAACGACGCACCAGACGAAATTAACAGTGTTAACAGTGTCAATAGTGAATTGAACCCAAAATTACATGTGTTGAGTGAAAATAAGGCTACCTCGCCTATAGTGAGTCGTGCTAAGATTTTTGAACTCTGACTTTTTATTTAGTTTTATCATTGTTTTAATAACTTTCCAATGCTATCACCTTGTATCATTCATCACTTTAGTATAGTTGCTTTTCAGTTAAGGCGAATGTTAAACATGCGTTGTAGATTGCATTTCGTCTTTTTGGAGAGGGTAGGATGTACGGGCAATATGTCTGCACCGCACATTTCACATACATCATCATTTTACCGCATAAGTTTTTACAATAAATCAGTGTTTCAACAACTCTCAACTCGGACGGTTTCCTTTATCACTCTCACGAGTAAACCCCGATCGTATCAATATCAATAAATATAGGGACAATCCCTACAGAACACGAGTGTTTTAATACCTAGTTATGTGTAGTTTCATACACTACTTTATCTAAACTCATACCTACTAACCTGTTTCCATAATTTTTGTAAATTTGCCGTCGGCCATTTTTGATTATTCTTGTAAAAGCTTGTTCTGAAAGTGTTCGTAATTTCCGTCGTTATTACCAGAATGTCAGGTAGAGTCAAATATCATTCATCACCATCCCTGCTGTCAGTTATTTTGGGGCAAAATAATTATTTTAACCCATAAAACCACTGTAACAAATAAATTTACAATAAACAGTTCATCCATTGACAGACCGAGTCCAACGCGCCGTAAGTCATAGACAATACCTGGCCGAAAATAAATTTGAACCTCGTTACTATTTTGTAAGTATTGGAGAACATTATATAAAAACTTCTTTGGTATTTGATATTAAACCTCAGATATGGCTGTATGGGCTAAGTTCCCTTTGCATTCCTAGTTAGTATCACATCACATGTACTGTAATCTCAGAAAAAGATTTTTTATAGCTTTTTTGTATTATGTTGTTCGGAGACCTATACTATAATTTATTTTTTTATAGACGTTCATGAAAAATATTTTTCATTATGCCAGTAGTTTTGAGTGCGTAATGAGTATTACGATATGAGGGTTAGATAAAGGTCATTTAATTTACAGTGTGGCTCTCAGTAGAGGTTAACACTCCGTTATGGTTATAAACTTCTCGGTACAAAAATTACTAAGTACGATGGCGAAACAATGACTAGCGCAGTCAAGGTCAGCGCTCATAAACCGTTGCGACATTTGTACTCATTAAACGGTGAAGGAAATTATAGCAAAGCAACATTAATGCGCCAAAAAAGTACGTAGTTTTGTATATTTATCCATTAGAAAACAAAAGAGCGAATGTTCCATTTTTAAACGCAATGCTGAAAATGAAAATCGGACACAAAAATAAAGTAAAACGGTTCCTAAAACAAGACAATCAATTCGAAACTCTCAGCTTTGAAATAAATACTGAAAGTTTTTCTCGACAAACCACTCCCGGCTATTGTATTGCATTATCCAGTTCCCACAATCTGTTAGTCGACTCAGATTTTTCTGCTTTTCTCGCAAAGTGTCGACACACATTACAAGTATGTACTACACTTTGTACATTGTTCAGTGTTGTCACTTTGGACGGTTTTTCTGTTCATTTATCATGTCCTCGTTTCATGCTGTCCTCGGCAAATTTTCCTTTATTGTAAAAAAGTTTAACCTACTCTGGTTGACCACTATGAAGGAAATGGTAGGTAGGCAATACAGTTTCAAATCGTTTTTTTTTATAATTATAATAATTTGGCCAAGTGCGAGTCGGACTCTCGCACAAAAGGTTCATACCACCACATATTACGGGTACGAAACTCTAAAAACATGCATACATGACAATTCAGTCTTTCTACCCGTTCGCTTATTACGATTTTGCAATTTTCCCGCCAATTTTATTTTTGGCTATATCTCCGAAGGTAATAGTCAGATTCTAATGCAGTTTTCTTTTTCAAAAATTAGATTAAATTTACTACACAAAACAGTTTTTTTTTTTCTTGGAGAAAGTAGGTACTTTCTCCGGGAGAAAGTTTTGGTTATATTTATGAATATATATTTATATACTACATATATTGTATGTCTATTCAAATTTTATAATATTGTAGAAATATTGGGTTAAAATATGGGTGTCAAATTACAACCCACAACTCTTTGTTTTATTATTATTATATATTTTTTTTGTTTTTCATCTTTCTATCTTTCCAACGATACCCATATTACTATATATATAATACATAAAATAACTACTCATTAATATTGAGCCGGCAGAGGTGTGTCGATCGACACCTCCACAAGCCGCCGGGTTAACATCTTAGCGCCATCTATTATCTTACCAATGAAACTCAGTGTTAAAAGGTTGAAAATATACCCTCAGCATTACATTTCATTTCATCAATGAACCTCTGTAGAAACTGTCAAGCAATTCATCTCAGATGAGGATTATAGTTTGTGGAACTCCCTTGTTTTTTTATTATTATTCATTACCTATTACAGTTGAAGCTGTAGACTCCGCTGTGACAGAAGGACAGACAGATAGACAGACATAGGGTCCCGTTTGGCACACTCCGGGTAAAGACACCTAAAAAGGACTAGGGAAAGCTCATGACTACATCTGAGTGGGTTGGCGATATACATATGTACATACCTATAACACCCATTTTCGACAAAAAAATTTACACTCCGTTTCACCCCTTTATGCGGTGAATTTCGAAAAATCCTTTGTGTTGTATGTTGGTTGGATGTCAGTCAGATACGGATTTTTAAAATAATAGATATAATTTTATTATTCTGAAAAAAATACAAGAGAGCTTGTACGAGTCGTTTGACGGATGTGGAACAAGTGAAAGAGGAGTGTCAGGATCGTGGCGTAGCAGATGGAAATATTTATGATAGAAGAGCTTGTACGAGTCGTTTGACAGATGTGGAACAGATGAAAGAGGCGTGTCAGGATCGTAGCGTAGCAGATAGAAATCTTTAGTCTCTTCCTATCCCTCTTTAACAAGTGTATTATGTTTTTTATTATTCTATTTTCATCGAAATAAAAAAATTGTATTGAATCCACACGCTAAAAGTTACTTGTATTTATGTGTACTATAAATAAAGTTCTACTGAGGAAATTTACAATATTTTCGGTATAGATACTAAAATGAAAGAATGTGGTAATCCCGTTGCCCAGATTTAGGCAAACAGATCACCGCCGCACGCGCTACTATGGTCTTTACTCCCTTGTAACAAGATCTACCGAGTGTACTACGTTACTCCGTAATACTGTTTTGTCAGTTGCAGCGTCGCCCTAGTCCTGATAAACTACGTCATGCGGTTGGCAAACAAGTAAACTTGCTTTAGTTTACTTATGTTTAGTGCTCGCCTTACGTCCTGTGTCCTAGTAATAGATTTAGTTCGGGACTTATGCACTTATTTACTTTTGCTTAAAGAAGCACTATCTGCAGATACCATTGAAGCATTTTCTTACAATTTATTCTGCATCACATTATAAAAACAAATTATTTTAAATACCGTAAGTTACATCGTACCTGTCGTAGCCTGCGGCCTCTGACGGAAGATCAGCGTTATTGTTCTGCTCCGTCAAATATTAAAAACTTCGATTCAATAAGTGTATACAATTATTTTGTACTAATCAAAATAAATCTCTTTTCTTTCTTTCTTTTAAACTGCAACTTCGGGGTTTTATATTGATGAAACCCGTATGTAAAGATTTTTCTGTCTCTTTTACAGACTGCCACTACGAAAATCGCCATCTTTTTATCATGGGTAAATACTCACACGCCCTTTCACAATTCCAAATCAGTTTCTGTGCTGCTGAAGAGTTTTCTACATGAGTTTGATGTTACTTTTTTTTGAACAAGATTTTAAATTTTGGCACAGAAACTGTGAAAATAGATCCGTAAGAAGCTTGAGAAATTTGGTCAATTATTTAAGCACAAACTAGATTATTTTATGCAGATGAAATATAATATTATGTAGATGAGATTTCCGTAAAGTACCTACTAAAAAGGTTTCTAAACTGATATTATCTTGACACCTAAGAGTCTGGTTGTAAAATGAACACTACCTTTTTGTATCACTATTTGACAGTTTGTGTATCAAAGAAAAATGAGATTCTTTTTCGTATCCCTTTTCTGCTTTTCTATACAATACAAGCCAGGAGCATTATTGTCTAACTTCGACATACATCGCAGTCGCCTTCACACGCACCGTGATTGGCTAGAAATGATATCACACATCTTTTTGGGCCAATCACAACGTTTTTGAAGGCTATAGCGATGGATATTGAAGTTAGACAATTAGAGGGCAGGTTTACAATCGCGTGATTTGTGCTGTAAAGTGAAAGACATTTTTCGCTGAAAATGATTTTTAGATGAAATGCTCTAAGAAGAAGTATAGTTTCGAGTTAATTCCGGCGATACGTATAGGGACAGTGATAGATGAAAGGGAGAGACATGAAGTTCGTCTCTCTGTCTATCATTCCTTTTCTCTTCTGATGAAAATGCGCATATAAGATTGAACAGAACTGTGTACATACTCTTATTAAGTTTTCCTCCTGTATTTTTTTACTTTCTCGAAATATCGATAGTTGAGTGTGGTTTTTGAAAGAACTTTTCGAATTTACGTGAGAAAAACGGAAACATATACTGCACTGCATAACTCAGAGTACTGCAGGCAGCCGGACAGACATAAAACAATTTATCTATCTGTAAATCATTCACACAGAACATGAAGTTAGGCTATAAAGCCAATGCTAAACGATTTGCTTGAGGTTTCTTCTGAACTGTTACCTTCTTCAAGATACGAGTAATGAGAAAAGGTTAATTAACTGCTGGTGACCTTGAAAAGCAGCGATAAGGTTCGGTTTAATTCAAATGTCATGTTAGTAAGAAAAGTAGAAAAAATATTTGATCAACTACAAAATATCTGGAATGTAAAATAACTATTTCTTTAATTTTTATCAAGGACTTTAACGAATTAGTAAATATCATTAAGTAATTAAGACAATTTAAGACTAAGATCCAATTAAATGTATTAAGTAAGTAGTTATGCAAAGAAACAAATTGAAACTTAGTCAAATTAAAGATATTGTAAGTACAAGTGAAATTCCCTTAATTACTTTTGAAGAAATTGAGTTATAACTACCTATAGCTGTACCCGCGACTTCATTCGCGTGGCTTAAGGATAATATGTGGTTAGTTGAATAAGTAATAACTCGTTTTAAACACTCATTAAATTTTTGCCCTTTATTAACGACAATATTTAAAGGAACATAGACCTAAAGATGATCCTTGTCATTAACCAATAATGATGATGATCATGATGAACCTTGCCATTAACCAATAACCATTTCACTTGACCCTTGCCCAGTAAGAGTTTCAATTAAATTGTAGTCCAAGCGATAACTTTTGATCTCGGTAAGATATTGTGATAATTTAAAGCCCACAGCAATTTTGGGACACTACGCTATAAAACAATTAAAAACCCATTAAAATCCGTTCAGTAGTTTTGACGTGATGCTCTTTCATACATACATTTAGACAGAAATTATTCTTTTCAAAAAATATCACATGTACAGTTTCGACTTCGTTACAACTTCATTATACATACATATGTACCTTTAGAAATATGATACAATTTACTGAGGTAAATTAATTTGAGCGCGTTCGAAGCTTGATTCCCTCGAACGACAGAGATGCACCAAGGTTGCTAGCAATACTTGTCACCTTAATGGACAGATTCGATGATGTGTGTGTATGTTTGTTACTCTTTCACGCTGAAGCGGCTGGACGGATTTGGATGAAATTTAGAATGGATATAGCTTATACCCTAATTTAACACAAATGCTACTTTTTATCCCGGAAAAAAGCATGTCGTTAAGCCGAATAACACACGGGCGGAGCCGCGGGCAAAAGCTGGTGTAGACATAATCTGTTAAATAGGATTTTTGTAAAATCATTTAAAAGAAAGCGATTTTCTAGCATCAGTGGTCAGTAAATTTTTGTTGTCGTTGAAGACAGCCAATCACTTCCTATTATAAAATACAACTACATAAAATAGTAACTTTAAACCAAGTTTAAAATTCACGATAGCTACTCGTACGATATGAAACCAACCATTATGACCTCACTTATAATATGAAAACTGCTCTGGAAATTTGAATCCTGACAAATGATCCGGGTCACATTATTATTCAGAAAAGTCAGCTAATCGGTTCTGAAGCACCCGGGGACAGCTCGGTGTGGCCAGCTGCCATGTGTTCCCGCCAAACTGAAGGTAATGGCTGTTGGCGGACTCACTAAATCTTTGTTAGTACTGCCCGACGTGCTTTCACCTCGAAAGTGCCCAAACCGGCCCTTGTTCGGGGGATGAGAAGGTCAAGAACACATTATATTAGGGTGCTTTGGAGGTGATGAGGAAAAAAGAAGAAAAAAATTCTCGGGCATTTTTTTCATTTTACTTGCAAGTAGTATAGTTTCTTTCCGAAACGCTGCATTTATAAAATACGATTTGCTTTTTTAACAATGTATAATAATATGATGAAAGACAAAAACTTAGGTTTACACTCTAAACTCTACTCGTATCCATTACTAAAAGCAATTTTTTTATGTTATTCCAAGGCCCGGTTTTGTTGTGTATCTGATGAATATACATACAGTTTTTTTTATTATCGGCTTTGGTTTTTGAAGACAAACCTTTGATTCAAAAATAGGTGGTAGAGCTGATGCCGGGCTCGACTGTGGAGGTACCACCATATTACTTGCAAACCGCCCCTGAATTTATTCGGGGGAGAGTAAGAGAACAGCTTTCAGGTAAAACCAGGCGGGACCTGCCTGGGACCGATGGATGGCGGTACATCCATCCCCAATTGCCGGGCTTTGTATAAAACAGACTGGTGACGGGCAGCGGCGTCACTGGTGCAAGGGTTTTGGCACCGCGCTCACCAACCCGTCTGCCCAACGTGTGTTGAGTATGGGATTTTTTTCCAGGAGGATTGCCAAGAGTGGCGAAGGCCTATGTCCAGCAGTGGACGAAACAGGCTGAACCTTTGAGTCAAAAATAAATAAATAAAAACCTTTTATGGATACATAGGTAACACTAAAAGTTTCCGGAACTGGCCACTTACATAAACAATATTTAAAAATTTATTGCAACATTTGAAAATAGAACTCTTTGCCTGTAGAATGCAGTTTGTTTCATCTGACTGTCTTTTGTTTTTACCTTGTGGCGCCATTTAAAAAATTGTGTGCCTGCATCAACATGGATTTAACTCGGGAAAATTTTCGTAGTATGATTTTCTACGATTTTAAGTGTAATTTGACAGCTCAACAGAGCATCGCTCGGCTTGAAACAGCTTTTGGCAATTAAGCACCATGCAAGACGACTGTTTATAGCTGGTTTGCAGAATTCAAGCGTGGCCGTATCAATCTCAGTGACGAATCTCGCGATGGTCGGCCGTCCACCGCTGTGACCAACAAAAACATCGATGCTGTGCGCCGTATGATTGAAACAGACAGGCATGTGACCTACCATGAAATTCGCGCATCCTTAGAAATAGGCATGAGTCAAATACAATCAATCCTACACAAACATTTGGGTGTGAGAAAGCTGTGCTCGCGGTGGATCCCACACAACTTGACCGAGGCTCAAAAAACGGACCGCGTCACTTGGTGCAGTGCCATGCTTACCAGATTCAACGAAGGTGCGTCAAATTTGGTGTGGTACATAGTAACAGGTGACGAAACATGGATTTATTGCTACGATCCCAGAACAAAGCAGCAATCGAGCGTATGGGTCTTTCCAGATGAGCCGAAACCAACCAAAGTGGCGCGCGTGAAAAGTGCATCTAAGCGGATGATTGCTTCTTTTTTTAATAAAACTGGACACGTGGCTACTGTTGCTTTAGAGAATCGTCGTACCGTGAATAGTGACTGGTACACGACCATTTGTTTGCCGGAAGTTATTGACAAACTCCGTAAAAATAACCGTAAACGCCGTATCATCCTGCACCACGACAATGCTAGTTCTCACACGGCCAGACAGACAAACGACTTTTTGAAGACGAAAAATGTAGAACTCATGAGTCATCCTGCATACAGTCCCGACCTGGCACCTTGTGACTTTTTTCTGTTCCCAAAAATTAAGAACCAATTACGCGGTCAACGATTTTCATCACCAGAAGAGGCTGTCGAGGAGTATGAAAAACACGTTTCAGAGGTCACCACAGGGGAGTGGCACAAAAGTTTTCAAAACTGGTTTGATCGAATGAAAAAGTGCATAGACGCCAAGGGAGATTATTTTGAAAAACAATAAATTAATTTTGTACCTTTAATAGTATTTTTTCATATTCATTCCGGAAACTTATAGTGCGTCCCACGTATATTGTGGTATCCAATATAATAAACATGTAATTTGAATACTTAATAATTGTACACTACATATATACATGTATTTTGTACGTAGTATATTATATTTAAGTAATAAGAAGAAAATTATTTTCTTTTTGCACAAATAGCAATTAATGTGTAAAATTTTAATTTTTTAATACCATCGTTTGACTGGAAGAAATTTCTTTGAGGAATAAGTCCGCCCTTGCCTTCTGTTATTCTGTATTCTGTATTTTTTTTTCTGTGCAATAAAGTGTTTATTCATTCATTCATTCATTCATTTAACCACCAAAATAAACTTTTAGACTGCGATCCGCACAAACCTTTTAGAAAATAAAATTTAACGTCATAAAAATAAAACATTCACCAAATAACGAAAGTCTAGGTAGATGACATAGAGATGTACCTATGTTATTTAAATTAAAATTAGGTAAATGGTCAATTGATCACCAAATTTTCATTTGTAAGAAGTTTGTTAACTTATAAACCAAATAATGAAAGAGCATTATTTTATTTTATTTATTTTTCGTTAATGCCCTGCATTTTGTGTTCTCAACCTTCTGGGCTCCTGTACCATTGGATCCTTTTGTGGCTGGACTTTGGTTTAGTAGAAGTGATGGTGTATGTATTTATTGTTGTCATTATGTATACGTACGCCATTCTCTTTGTGTTTTTCTGTACATCTTGAAAAGTCAAGAAATGCTTTGGCTTCATAAAAGGCTTATTTATTTAAGGGCCATTTATTTATTATTTTACTATGTAAGAAATAATATGATTTGCTTAACGTCCCCTCCCTCTAATCAATCTTACCTAAGTTAAAATTTAGAGGAAATATTAATAAAAACCCAATTTTTTTGGTTCGTAGGCGTACAAAACACGACTTATATTGAGGAGAAAATAACTATCCATGAATCTGGATTAGCACAAGGTTTCAACAGGCAATCAGATAAAGAATCAGCCAATGGAAAATATGTGACATGATCATACGTAAGAAATATCTACATCCTCCTCCGCCCCCATATAAGAAAATATAAGATGTCTTACGTAATAAATGAATATTTCCAGGGCGGCTATTCCGGTATTATAGTGCGTTCACAAGTATCAGTCATTAGATATTTGTTTTAAGTTTGATAAACACCAAGCGATGGAAATTAGAGTGACTAAACCACATCAAATATCATAGGACAAGGCTGCCCAACCTTTTTAACAATCGGGGAAAACGGATGATTCAAAAGTCACTGACCACTGACAGCTCGTATTTTCGTTATTTTTATTTCATATAATGAAATAAATGGAATACGCGATTGGCTTGGCACACTGGCATAAGCAAATTTATATATTCGTTTGAATAAATTATCTGATTGATTTTTCCATGTCAGCTTTATCTATGATTAATCCTAAAAATTCATGTACTTGTACCTCGTCAATATTCTGTCCATTATAATTAATACGAGTATTCATGTCATTTATTCTGCACGCTCTTTGATAGAATTGCATTATTTTAGTTTTTGCTACATTCACAATAAAGATTCAAAGATTTAGAATGTTAATTTGTAAAATAGGTTGGGGAAAAAGTTTCTTCGCATTTTATATGAATATTCAAAACATTTTTTAATAAAGTTTATTTACATTTAACTAAAGTATGTAGGTGCCATTTTGCTCGATAACTTTCTGCCATCTTGTAGGTAGGGACATGATCCCATTGCTATAGAAATTCTGGAGCTTCTGATCAAAAAACCGCGACAAGTGGTTTTGGCAGTCCTCTCGTGATGTTAACCTGACACTGCCTAAAGAATTCTGAAGAGACCGAAACAAGTGGAAATCTGAAGGTGCAAGGTCAGGACTATACGGCGGATGCATTAATACGTCCCAGCAAAAATCTCTGGCAGTAACAGCACATAATGAATAATGCCCTTCCAATCCCACCATACACACAGCATTACCTTGTTCCGAGTTAACCCGGGTTTCGCCAGAGTCTGTGAAGTCTGACCAGCCTTTGACCTTGACTTTTTTCGCACGTTCTTGTCGTACGTGATCCACTTTTCATCACCAGTTATCAGGTTTTTCAAAAATGGTTCGGTTTCATTACGTCGTAATAAAGAATCACAAATGAGTACACGGTTCATTAAATTTCTTTCAGTGAGCTCATGAGGCATCCAAATATCGAGCTTTTTTGTGTACCCAGCTTTTTTCAAATGCGCCAGAACTGTTTTGTGGTCGATCCTCAGTTCTTCAGCTACATCGTAACTACTAATATGCCGATCTTGCTCCACTTTTTCAAAAATGGCATCCATTTTATCCGTAACAGGGCGCCCAGAGCGAGGTGCATCTTTGACATAAAAATTTCTTGATTGAAAACGCGTAAACCAAATTTGTGCTACTCTCACAGACACTGCACTAGGTCCATAAACATCAAACATTTTTTTCGCTGCTTGCGTTGCATTTTTACCTTTTTTGTAGTACAATTTTAAAATGTATCGAATTTCCTCATTAGATTCACTCATCTTAACAGTAATAAAAACCAATAATATCTAATATACCTAATTTGAATAGATAAATAATACCTTACTTGAATTTGGAATTATCTTTTTTTAAATTTAAACTTTTTAATAATACCATAATACTAAAACCAGCCAGATACAAATGGTATAGCCAAAGAGATTTTATTATAAGTTCATACATATGTACTATTTGCGAAAAGAGTTTTTCCCCAACCTATTAGATACATAAAATATGCGTTTTAAATGTCCAATCTAATCTTTATAAAAATAATATAATATGATTAAACTAATACAACACGGAAAATATACCTATAAAAAAACTGGGCTTAAGTTGGGCTAATAAAGTTATACATATGCATAAAAGAAAGGCTTATTGGAATAAGAATATTATTATACATAATTATAAATAAATAAGTTGATAAATAAACTGAATAGACCATAAATAAATATAATGCCTAACCAAGTATATACTAAAATAAGTTAAAAAATAAAATATTGTATATACCTATAGAATGCAATGAAAAACTAAGTTAATAGATATATAAACTATAAATAGATATAATGCCTAAATCCGCTTTAAAATAAAATTATTTTCGTCTAGCCAACGAGCTAAGTATCCATAGGTCTAGCCATTTGATTAAATCAATATACACATGTAATCATAGATATATCATCAATAAAAAAATAACGAAAGGAACTAATGACTAAATAAATGTTAGTAGCAGATATAAAAAGCAGTCGTCGTCCTGCAGCACCCGCCCGATAGAGCAGGTCATTGGTTATATTATATTATTTATTGTACAAAAGTAATGATATACAGTGGGTGGACTTAATGCTAAAAGCATTTCCTCCCAGTTAACCCGACAGGAGGTACAACAGAAAAACATATCTGTGTCTTTCTGTGTAGCCATACATTTTGTGCTATGTATTTTTATAAATATGGATCTGTACTGTAATAAATTATATCTTGTTACTGTGACTGAAATTAATGCCTATTTATTTATTTTTATTTGTTTTTTGAAGACATGTAACGAGTCAGAGCCACCTCAACATTCGTAATCGCGATTTATAAACCAAAGCCACTATCAGAGAGAGAAAATTTTAATAAAGCACTTCTGTCTTGTTTAAATCCAAGCCATTTAACTTTGCCCGGGCATAAGTCCTGCAGATTAATGTAAGACAGAGGGAGCAGTTGGGAGCAGTTGGGAACTCTTGCGATTTTTAATCAGGCTTACTTGCATCCCCTTGCCATCTGATTAAATCATTTAATCCGGTTAGTTTCGTGAGAATGGCTTTAATAGAGTTTTAACAAAAACTACATCAGAATTGTGTCTTTGTTCTTTTATCTTAAGTTTTGTAATTTTTAAAGTTTCTGCTTTCTTTAAGTATTATTTCAGTTCTGCAACTTCTTTAAGTTTGAAGAACGGATTATTAATTTTATTAATAAAGATATGTGTACATACTCTTCTAAGCTTTAATTTCCTGAATTCCTGAATCCCTTGAGAATGGTGTATTAACTGAAACCGGTCGGGATCAACGTCTAAATCTTAAAATTGAAACCAGTGAAACAAGTACAAGTGAATTTAATTATGATGTTCTCCAAGTTTCACCAAGTGCCGACAATCGCAAGTATATATTATATAAAACTTTATCTTATTAATCGACATTCGACTGATGACGGCTCTATACCAACGGCCGAAATATATCGAGAAAAATATTTCTTTTGTTATTTATATCGCGAAAGTTTCGATTTGACTTTTCACAGAATTTACAGGCTATTGGCGTAGGTAATAGAGCGGAAAATAGTTCAATAACGAATACATAGGTAACACTAAAAGTTTCCGGAACTGGCCACTAACATAAACAATATTTAAAAATTTATTGCAACATTTGAAAATAGAACTCTTTGGCTGTAGAATGCAGTTTGTTTCATCTGACTGTCTTTTGTTTTTACCTTGTGGCGCCATTTAAAAAATTGTGTGTCTGCATCAACATGGATTTAACTCGGGAAAATTTTCGTAGTATGATTTTCTACGATTTTAAGTGTAATTTGACAGCTCAACAGAGCATCGCTCGGCTTGAAACAGCTTTTGGCAATGAAGCACCATGCAAGACGACTGTTTATAGCTGGTTTGCATAATAATTTAAGCGTGGTCGTATCAATCTCAGTGACGAATCTCGCGATGGTCGGCCGTCCACCGCTGTGACCAACAAAAACATCGATGCTGTGCGCCGTATGATTGAAACAGACAGGCATGTGACCTACCATGAAATTCGCGCATCCTTAGAAATAGGCATGAGTCAAATACAATCAATCCTACACAAACATTTGGGTGTGAGAAAGCTGTGCTCGCGGTGGATCCCACACAACTTGACCGAGGCTCAAAAAACGGACCGCGTCACTTGGTGCAGTGCCATGCTTACCAGATTCAACGAAGGTGCGTCAAATTTGGTGTGGGATATAGTAACAGGTGACGAAACATGGATTTATTGCTACGATCCCAAAACAAAGCAGCAATCGAGCGTATGGGTCTTTCAAGATGAGCCGAAACCAACCAAAGTGGCGCGCGTGAAAAGTGCATCTAAGCGGATGATTGCTTCTTTTTTTAATAAAACTGGACACGTGGCTACTGTTGCTTTAGAGAATCGTCGTACCGTGAATAGTGACTGGTACACGACCATTTGTTTGCCGGAAGTTATTGACGAACTCCGTAAAAATAACCGTAAACGCCGTATCATCCTGCACCACGACAATGCTAGTTCTCACACGGCCAGACAGACAAACGACTTTTTGAAGACGAAAAATGTAGAACTCATGAGTCATCCTGCATACAGTCCCGACCTGGCACCTTGTGACTTTTTTCTGTTCCCAAAAATTAAGAACCAATTACGCGGTCAACGATTTTCATCACCAGAAGAGGCTGTCGAGGAGTATGAAAAACACGTTTCAGAGGTCACCACAGGGGAGTGGCACAAAAGTTTTCAAAACTGGTTTGATCGAATGAAAAAGTGCATAGACGCCAAGGGAGATTATTTTGAAAAACAATAAATTAATTTTGTACCTTTAATAGTATTTTTTCATATTCATTCCGGAAACTTATAGTGCGTCCCACGTACTTCAAAGTTACCTTATAACACTTGTTGTATTTTAGACTCCCCTGCTTATATAAGTTTTTAAAAGCCTATTTCATTGGTACCTATATTATTATTTCTCAAATAAATAAGACGGCATTTTTTAGGTTTCGTAATAAACAGCATTGTCATTTTATAATCACTTTTTCATTTCAGAACAACACTAAAGAAAATATTCAATTCTAAGAGCATCTTTTTGGGCTCGACTGTGAAGGTACCACCATCTTACTTGGAAATGCTCCCGAAGTTATTCGGGGGAGAGTAAGAGGACAGCTCTCAGGCAAAATAACCAGGTGGCCCACCATTGCCTGGGACCGATGGATGGCGGTATATCCATCCCCAATTGCCGGGCCTTATATAAATTAGACTGGTGACGGGCAGCGGCGTCATTGGTGCAAGGGTTTCGGCACCGCGCTCACCAACCCGCCTGCCCAGCGTGTGTGAGTATGGGCATTTCTAACAGGAGGACCGCCAAGAGTGGTGAAAGCCTGGAAAGGCCTATGTCCAGCAGTGGACGAAACAGGCTGATGGATGGATAGAAGAGCATCTTTTGTTTTTATTTGTTCGGTTATATGCTTACGCACAACCGATCAGGGAGTGTATTTTTGAATCATTCGAATTTTAATTCGCATACGAATCCGCATGATTGGCATACGAATACAATACTAATTTAAAGTTTTCGTATGCGAATAATGCGGATTCGTATGCGAATTGAAATTCGAATGATTCAAAAATACACTCCCCGGTCCATCGCACAACGAAAGACATATCTGAAAAGTGCCCGTCCGAGTACTGCGGTGAATCAAGAAAAGGTTGGATAATGCTCTTTTTTAATCAATAAAATTAGACATATATTCACACGAGAGTATTAAAAGAAACGCAATTATTTGTTTTAGATAAAAGATTTATATATTTAAAACAGTAATTATTGTTATTTTTACTTTATTATGTTGAACGGACTACTATTTTGAACAGAAAAAACGTATTTTTTGATGCAGTGATTTTTTCTGTATTACGTTTGGGTCTGTGTTATCGTCTTGTAAAAGTTCTCCTTTATAAAAAAAAATTCCAGGTCCCTCTCTATTGTAGTTTGGGAGTACTACTGTTTCAAATCTAGTTTCTTACTACCTATGTCGCCTTAAGCTTTGCTGTTTGTTTCCTGTCATCAATCAAACAGTATTATCAACTGTGACGAAACATGCCCCGAGGACAAGGTATAGGATGTTCATATATATTATGTCATTTAAGAACACCAGCCAGGGATAATGCAAAAGACGTCAAGGGACGATATTTGCCGCTTTTATTATACATAAAGATAACATCACATTATATTATTATTATACATGCATTTCTTTTGCGCTTTCACATGAAATAGAAATAGATTTATTTTTGTAACAGATGTATATTATTTACACTTATTCCTATTACGTCAATTTTAAAGTAAAATAACAATTTTTAAATTTTGGATGTGTTTTATTTTACAAACTTACACAATAATTAGGCCTAATTTTCATTGTATTTCACGGTATTATAATATATAGTTCAATAATTGAACTCAATATAATATCGTGAAACACAATGAAAATTTGGCTTTTGTGTAAATTTGTATAATAAAATATATCCATAATTTAAAAATGCATAAGGAAATAACAAATATTATTAAATATACATGATTAATAGTTACATAAATATATGATGAGTAATGAAATGACTCCTGAAAAAGAAGCAAGCTTCGAATGACATAAAATAATTTAATGAGAAAATCTGATATGCAACGAAATAGAAGAAAACAAAGGTTTCAGCGTCGCAAATTCCTTACTTTTTATGTTTAATTTGCTTTCATTTGAATTCTGTGAGGCTCTCAAGACTGCGCGAGGCGAGGAAACTCGAAGTTTTGTCCGTAAGGGGCTTCGTGCACCAAACTCGATTAACCCTTTCAATGATTCGGTTGTAAAACAAATCTTCACGAAATTAACCCCTGTCGGGGTGTCTAAGGAGTATCCAAGTATAGAGTGTGAAATGCGTAACAGCCCACTATCGTACACTCACGTTAAACCGACGATTATAACGTCCCGGCGTGGTTGGTGGTGAGCCCTGTTGCCGTACTTCGGGCAAAAATTGTACAAGCACACAGACTTAACATAAATGAACCCGTGACTGTGACCTTCGGATTACTCGATCCACTAGATTACAGAGGCGGTCAATAGTATAAAAAAAATATGATATGCGCAAATTTACGCTTCGCGATCGCCGCCCTTGATTTCAAACCTCAAGGTAAAAAAACTGAACCCTGAAAGCTAAAAGAGCACTACCTCTCGCTGTCATAAAGTAGGTAAGTTGTTGTGTGCATATATTTATTTATGTATATATCAAATATTTTATATATATTAAGTACAATGTATTTAAATACGTATCCTACTTTTATGTAATATTTTAATATACAGGATGTAATCGTTAAGTGTGACCAGGCGATTATTCCGTAACTATTACAGATATCAAAAAAATTTAAACTGATGTCGGAAGTTCGTTACCTAATCAGTAAAATGACATCAATAACTTTTTGAAAATCAAACGAAAAGTTTTAAAAATTTTGACATTACACACTCCCATACATTTATATGAGATTAGTAGAAAGGTTTTAGTTTCCTTATTTTAAAAGGTTATTTTAGCTTAGTACTGATATTAAAGGAAACTGTTTATTAACCAAACAAAGTAGTAAAACTATATTGAATAATATTTATTTCTTAGTAAGTGCAAAATTTTGTTTTCAAATCAGATGTTCAAAGTGACATCCTTGTTAATCTCATACTAAATTAAATGTATGGGAGTGTTTCAAGTCAAAGTTTTGAATACTTCTTGTTTGATGTTCAAAAAGTTATTGATGTCATTTTCCTGATTAGGTAACGTACTTTCGATATCAGTTTAACATTTTTTGATATCTGTAATAGTTACGGAATAATCGCCTGGTCACACTTAACGATTACATCCTGTATATTAAAATATTACATACAAGTAGGATACGTATTTAAATACATTGTACTTAACGATTTACACCCAGTATTTCCAAATATTTTTTGACTTTGTAGTACACGTATGTATGATTACTTAATTTATTATTATAGTTTCATCTCTCCCACTAAGGTTTGCAGGAAGAAATCTCTTTAGAAATAAGCTCGCCTCTGTGCACGATTTTTACTGTAAATAATGTTTTTATATCTATTTGTGTATAATAAAGAATAAGAATAAGAACCCTTATACGATCACTTTGTTGTCCGTATGTCTATCCGCCTGTTAAGACCCTTTTTCTTGGGCCCCGTTGGAGATATCAAGTTCAAACTAATACCTCCTTCACAAATCTATAGCTCCATAGTGCTGTTAAGAAAATCAAGCTTCTAGCTCAACGCGAAAAAGGGATGGCCCCTTTACGTACCTAATAGATTTCATGCAAATTTCAATGAAAATTACCACCAATTAGAAGTTCTAACACCAAACTCTGGATACCTGCCTGCCTATAACGTGACATATTTGAGCGGCTGATTTGAGATTTTTGGCTGCCACAACAAAAGTGATAGATGAATAAATTGATTCGGAAAATTTTGCGAACTCAAATAAAAATTATATCTTCGCGGTAAGAAAATGTTCATCAAATGCACAGCCATTTGATTGTAGGTAAGCAGGAAACTGTTTGCGGAGCAGATGTCTTGATATTCGCTTTGAGCAAACACAAATGTATTTACCTCAAGCGAGCACTGTTTGACGTGGCGTACACATGTATAATCTAACTACATCTTATTAAGAGAAGACAGAAGAAGGCCTTCCTTTGGCGCACGCGGCTGCTACCATAACATGGAAACTGACTTTATGAAGTTGAAAATCGTGTGCGCCGAAATGCTCGCGAAATTATTCAGAATGAGTATAATTTTAAGATTATAATTAAAACATTGGATTAAAGTATTTTTAAGGGTTCCGTACCCATAGGGTAACCAACGGGGCCCTATTACTAAGACTCCGCTGTCCGTCCCTCCGTCTGTCTGTCACCAGGCTGTATCTCATGGACCGTGATAGTTAGACAGTTGAAATTTTCACAAATGATGTATTATTATTGCTGCTATAACAAAAAATACTGGCCAAGTGCGAGTCGGGCCTGCGCACTCCCATACAACAGACATGATTCCTTTGCCGTTTTTATGGATAATAGTACGGAACCCTTCGTGCGCGAGTCCGACTCGCACCTGGCCGGTTTTTTCTTTTTCAAAAGAGTCAATAAACAGGTATTGATGGTAAAATATGAGACACAAAGATCAAGTGAATTCAAAACAAATTCAGAGGGACCCTCAAAAGTCAAAAATAAAAGTTCAAAAATAAAATATGCAGCTATATCGAGCAAAATTTTCCAGTTAAGTAACCGCTACGCTATTGTTAACAGCTGAATTATAAAGGTGTGAAAAAACATATATAAGGTGATTTTCGTTTATGTAGCTAAATTCATACTAGAGACTTGGTAATTGGTCAGGTTGACTCTGTTTGCGGAATACGAAAAATATTGTTCATTATAATAATTTATGAAACGACCTCGTCTCAATTAGTATAGGAAATCTTAATTTTATTCTGCGTATTTCACAGAAAGAGTAATTGATACTTGGTCCTGATGACTTACCGATACTCTGGTACGAATTTGGCGATATAGCCACGAAAGTCACCATACGTAAGTTTCACATTGATTCGGCATGTGGTAGACTTGATTAGGTTTGTTACGGGGTCTATCTCATTAACTAAACTGGTAGGGATTTAGAATTTCTGTATATTAAGTTATGTACAGTGGAGCCCGCATCAAGTTATACACATTGACTATAAGCTGACCTCTCATTGTACGGGAAGCCTATACAATGAGAGGTCAGCTTAAACTTAAAGTGTTTAGCTTGATGTGGGCTCCACTGTACCATCTGTATTTGAACAAAATATACTGAAAACGTCGATTCATATTGCTATTTTCGGGTTCCGTACCTGATTACTTCGCCAACTTAATTTTGCAGTTTCATTTCATAAATTTTGTTGAATAACGATAAGTTTATAATTTTTGTTGTAACTATTCAATGTGGAACCCTGAGGGCGTTAGACCAATTCGCAATTGCTGTTTTTTTTAAATTGAACATTTACAAAACCATCAAGGCAAAAATCATTCTCTCATTTGTCCGTGTTTTTCATAAAAGACCAAATCTTTGACCTTTATATAACGTTCCATTGAACCGTATCTTTAATAAAGATACTCGTAAAGATATTTCATGATATCTGTTTGGATTCGCATTTCAATCACAGCAATTCAGTAACAGTTTGTTTGCAATCAGTGTACCTTCTGTGAGCATTCTGTTATCATCCTTTCTATTCCTTTCATCGTTTTCATAAATGGTACATTGATATGGAATTATAAAATAAAATACACTTTTAACAAATATTATAACTTTAAAAGTCAAAAATTTAAAATAATTATCAAGGGTAGCGCGTAGAGTATGAGGAAAATCTAAACTGCAAGAGATAGATCAATTTGCTCAAAGGAATCTTGTCATCGATTTTATAGAAAATAAAAACTAATCCAATAAATAATAAGCCGGAAATTGTGAAAAAGTGGTGAAACAGCACTGACTTAAAAATACATTTCTCTCCTTAGGAACATTAATTCGTATTAAACTTTGCATTACCTCTGAAAATGAGAAAATTAGAGGGGTCTGACCCCCAAAAATTAGGACCTCAGATTCGTGATCGTGATTTCAGAAGCGAAATAATAATTTTAGTTTTTTTACGACAGCGACTTTTTGGGACACTTTGGGGGGATTTAAATTCCCTAACTTTCTCATTTTCGAAGGTAATGCAGGGGTCAATGCTAACGAATGTTCGTGGGTCTTGGAGACGATAAAGAAGGGATTTTTTAAATCGGATAAATGTTTTGTGACAGTTAATTTTTGAACTCAGACTCCCCTTACTTTCTAATTTTCGCAGGTACTGCAAAGGTTAATGTGGATGAATGTTCCTGGGGGTGAACAGAACACGTGAAAGAAAGATTTTTTTAAATCGGTGCTGTTCCATCACTTTTGAAACTTTTCCGGCTTATTTCCTGGACTGAAGTGCATTCAAAGTTGTTTGCAAAATGACCTATCTTATCTGGAAATCGAACCAGCCAAAACTTACAGCCTGTATATGGCATAAATAGAGTCGCTTGTAAGGAGCCATAAGGAGTACTAAGGACCAAGTCTTGCAAGGAAACATCATTGTTTTTTTTCAAAGGAAATATAAAATATTTGAATTTCCTTTACTTCGTACCATTATTTATTTGTATACGTACAATTTATAAAATAAGCCAATAACAAATTAGAATAACTCGGAAACATCAAAATTACCATTTTATTATTCATACTGAAGTGTTATTGTTCGATTTTTAGTAGGACTACTTCTTCTGCATCAAATATGGTACCTTGATCTAGTCCCACAGTTAACGCCAGTGTGGCTAGCATGTGTCAAAGATACTGTGTCTATCTATTCTAGTTGCGCCCTCATGCATACCGCATTTGTTGATGTACGAGAGAGCAAGTATAACGGAAAAAGATACTGTATCGACGGTGCGTGCTAAACCCCCAGTTCAGGATATCAGAAAAATAGCAGCTTAGAGCGAATACACAACAACTTGGCTAAAAGGCTAAAGTGCAATAATAAAATTATAGATTCCCACGATATAAATCCCCTTAGGGGTGTCTACTACGATCGATTCGACTCAGGATTAAACGAAACAAAACATCGAACAAAAACATTTGCAATAACCAACGGAACTGTTTGGGTCCAACCCGCCCCGGGGTCCTATTTATTATTTAGTAGACCAACAATAAGGAACTTTCCCACGATTATGACTGCTTGACTTCCTATTAATTACTGTTATTAATCTTGAGGTAACGAGTTTTGAAACTGTGATCAATGGTCGAGGTTACAAGGATGGTTTTGATAATGTAAACGGTAAAATTTTCGCGGTTTTTGCCGCTTTTACTCTTTAAGAGTACCCGGAATAGAAGAGCTTGTATGACTAGATTGATGGATGTGATGGAGGTAAAAGAGGTGTCAGGATCGTAGCAGATGAAAATTTATAGTATCTGCCTACCCCTCTTGGAGACAGGCGTCTGAATATCTATGTATGTATGAAAAATGTTATTACTCTGTTGACGAATTTCTAAGTTAGGAAGACATAATATTATTCAATTAACTAGCTTTTGCCCGCGGCTCCACCAGCGTCGAAGAGATTTTCATGGAAATAAGGAAAACAAAAGAATATTATCTTTGGACGACAATATGCAACGGGCACCATGTTTTACAAAAGTGCTAATAAAGACCAATCAAATAAGACCAAACTCGGAAGGGTCTGCTGTTGCCCATTGAGGAGATCCCGCACCCACCTTCCAGTCCCATCAGCAGACTTTGGTCACTATATTTTACCAAAGTACTAATAAATACCAATCAAAAAAGCCCAAACTCGCAGGGTCTGCTGTTTTCCGTTGAGGAGATCCCGTACCCATCTTCCAATCCCATAATCAGACGCTGCTCACCATTTGTTTTACAAAACAAAATATTTATTCTAAAATAAATAATAAAAAGTGAAAACAAATTTTACCAGTCGGGGTTTGAACCCGCGACGATCGGCTATACTACTCATTGCGCTGCTCCCCTTTGTCATAGCATAATGATACATATCCTAAAACCTTCCCGAAGAAATGCTTTGACTTTCAGTGAAAACTGTATCAAAATCCATTGAGTGGTTCTCAAGTTATAAGCGAACGAACAGACAGACAGACAGACAGACATTGTATTTTATATGTATAGACATTGTATTGCTATTTATAAAAAATTCTATTATGTACCTATTAATTTAATTGTAGGTGGTAGAGCTGATGCCGAGCTCGACTTTGGAGGTACCACCATCTTACTCGCAAATCCTCCCGAAGTTATTCGGGGGAGAGTAAGAGAAAAGCTCTCAGGCAAAACCAGGCGGCCCACCATTGCCTGGGACCGATGGATGGCGGTATACCCATCCCTAATTGCCAGGCCGGGCAGCGGCGTCACTGGTGCAAGGGTTTCGGCACCGCGCTCACCAACCCGCCTGCCCAGCGTGTGTGAGTATGGGCATTTCTTCCAGGACGACCACCAAGAGTGGTGAAATCCTGGAAAGGCCTATGTCCAGCAGTGGACGAAACAGGCTGATGGATGGATGGAATTTAATTGCCCTAAGTTTATTACAATTTTGTTGACATAATATAGCTGACAATTGATACGAGTATAAGTGTAAATATAACACTAGAACTAACTTAGTAAATAGTTAATAATACCATGCATGTTCCATTTACTCATTTCAATTATTACATATGCGTCTTATAATTCTTAACACCATTTATATTCAGCAATAAAAATTTACATTTACATAATAAACGGAAATTAATAATTAAATAAATAAAAATTTAATAAACTAAAAATATACATTTAGGGTTATGTTTTTCAATTTCAATAATTATTATTAATTAAATAATTATAATAATTTTATTTATTCATAAACAAGAAAATTGATTATTTTTAAATATGTGTGAACATTTAAGTTTTAAAATTGTTCCTAGTTGGTACTTTTATCCGTCGCGGAGAAAAGTGGCTCTGACAGACAGACGGACGGACGGACACACGAAACATAACACATTTGACAACGGAACAAAATACAGAAATTTCATATTAATATGCAACAAAGTTCTTAAGCGCTTGGATGAATATGGCAAAAACATAAATACATAGTTAAAAAAAATGCATTTTATTTTAACATTTTAGATTGTGTAGTTTCTGTTTTTACCAATAAGTGTACATACATTTTACTAGCTATTAATTTCAACAATAGTGATAACTCTAGTTTTGTTAATATCTAGATTGTAGATTTTGGAAATTGTGTTAGTAGTTAAGTTAGTTTCTTTTGAATATACATAAATTACATAATAACGTTTTTTTTCTCTTTCGCGTTTGTCTTTTACATTTAGTTATCTATCTAAAACAGGTTTTGTACATTATTTAAATATTTAAAAACATCACGAAAACCCCAACGGGTTAATCTGTGATATCTTTAAGCCACTTTAACAAAAAAGTTGAATACAAACAAATAAAATTTGGCTACGTGCAAATAACATAATTTCAACTAAGGGTATATTAGGGTAACAATTATTTTTTTATAATAATAATTGCTCTTATCTTATGAGGTTCGACATATATGTCTTGCAACACTTTCTGTGGACAATATTTAAGATTTGAGGTAGCATGAAGTCCCAAGTATACATTTCATAAACATTGTCGTGTTTAGGTAGAACAAAAAAAGGAAGATAAGAAAGATTACGTTATTTTTGTGACCGCATTCTTTTCGAAGACAGTTTATACTATCGTATTCTTCACAAACAATTGCTAATTTTATTTTATTCAAAACATCTATGAATCTGCAATATTTAAATAATCCTTTGTCATTCTCCTTGAAGCGGTTTCTTATGGTACAATGTTTTTAAGGATACTTCGTTGAAGTTTATATATTTTATCAAGATAATTTTTGTAGGTACGGCCGTAACTACGTAGACCGTAACTGATAAGTTGATAACGGAATCCGCCATATAGTAATCTCACTATAGAAAACGGTAGTTTATACTTTAATTTTATAAATTTAGCTAGGTTGACTCGCAATTTTTTACTTATATATTCTATTTTAAGTTTGGCGAGTGAATGGGCAATAATTTGTTTTTTTGTGCATTTATAGCCAGTCCAAAATCGTGCGCCCATTTACATAGCTGAATGATCATAGTTATACTGCAGAATGTTTTGCGCTACGTCAACATCTTCGTGCGCTGCTAAAATACATGTGTCGTCAGCAAACTGGTATACAGACCCATCCCGGAATATATTGCAAATGTCATTTACGTAGAGTAGGTATTCTGCCGGGCCCAAAATTAAACCTTGAGCGGTACCTTCTTCGGTTAAAATGGTATCAATAAGTTTTCCAGCTATATTGACCCCTCTGGCACTAAGCGTCTTTTGCTTGGAGTAACAGTGACGAAAATAAAATTTACATACATAGCCTCCAAGACGGTAGTATGAACACGATATAAAAGCATTGCCACCTTTTCCCCTGACCCTTAGGAAGGCGTGTATAAATTTAATTTTTCATTTAGCATAGTTGTCGTGCACAAAGTGGAATTTTAATGCAATTTAGTAGATGCACCGGGAGTGCCTCAGAGGTTATTTTTCATTCTGGGGCCCCGAGTAAGTGTCACGTGAGAGGAGCCTTAAAATAATAGCACGGGAATATAATGCTACGGCATTTTCTTTTGCGGTTTTCGACCTCAAGTAAAAAGGTTATTGGAAGATTAGACTGAAGCTCACCTTAAATCTTCAAAACAAACGTTCATTTATAATGTAGACTTTTTTACAGTGATCACAGCCACCCCTCTGTTTTACATGACAATGCCGTTTTAGGGTTCCGTAGCCGAAGGGTGCCAAACGGGACCCTATTACTAAGCCTCCGCTGTTTGTCTGTCCGTCCGTCTGTCACGGGTCTACGGCTTAAACCGTAAGTGTAGGTAGAAAGTTGAAATTTTCACAAAATACGTGTTACTGTGGCTTCTATCAAGTTCTATCACGACAAATAATAAATTACAAAAAAAGTTCAAGGTTGCATTATTGAAACGTTATTGGTTTTGTAATACATATAGTCATACAAGTTTTAAATTTAGTCAGATTGTAGGACATACTTTAAACTAAAACAAAAAATAATAAAAATTAGGGTTCCGTACGCAGACGGCGCCTATTTTTGGTCAGGTGCTACCATTTTAGCGCCTTGTGTTTTGTAGCCTTGATGTTGATTTGGCATGTACGAGTAGGTGTATTGTTGTTATTTACCATACATTTACCATCCCTTTGTGCGCGGGTTCGACTCGCACTTGGCCAATCGATTAATATAAGGAGTAATGTAAGTGCGTATTTTAAATAATTGAGAATTAACAGCTCTCCAATTTTGACTTTCAGTCTTATCCCTCAAAATAAGTGGTCAAGTACGAGCAGGACTTATGCCCCGAGGGTTCCGTAAATACCGTTTAAAACACAAATTTATTCCACTAGCAGTCATAAACAACCAACTTATCTTGATATTTACGGTCTATTAAACTCTATGTAACCAAAGGGTGTTATTAAGGGGTGTTGAATAATTATTTATAGGTAATATCCAGTAATTAAATATAGGTATTTTTTCCAAGAAGTGTGCTTTATTGTGAACGACATTTCAAGTAAGTCAATTGGAAGTACCTTCGTTTTCATGGTGACCCAATTTCTATGAAATTGATTAGGTAACGGGCAAAACCTTTTTTTTTGTCGCGTTGTGTTAGGAGCCTGATTTTTAATAGTACTATGGGACCGTAGATTTCGGTAGGAGTTTTCATATAATTGAAATACTTAGCTAATTCCTTAGAAATGAGAAAGGCAAAAATAAAACTGTACTTTTTATATAAATGTAATGACAAATATAGACTTGCCAATAAATCTGTAAGATAGATCAGAGCAGCGATCTAGAATTCGATTTTTTGTTTTAGCGATAATGGCAGGGGTATAGCACAGTCAATGGCCAATGTCAAAGACTTTATTAGCTTTTGATAGAGGCGATTATAGGCTGGCTCATTGACCTATTTGTCTTGGACGGGTAATACTAATAATCACGCGCGAAACAGCAGATCGGAGGGTTTTTAGCTAATACTGAAATATCTTATAGGCAAAACAAATAAGAATGGAGTATGGTCACTTTATTTTTGTATTACCTGTTTTATGAATAAAAATCAAGTCAATCCCGTCACTGCGTTCTTCTAAGTAACATTTAAAACTAAAAAACTTACAGAATTATTTTTTTTAGAAAAATGTAAATCAGTATATTTTTTATTTTACCAGTATATGGCCTTAAATTATTGTAGTTTTATTATGGACAATAGAGGAACTAAAAAAAGGAAAAAAATAAACGATATATTTCGACTCCTTCAGTCCTTTCAGGAGTCGTCATCTGTCGGATCAATATAATATTTTTTTCCTTTTTTAGTTTCTCTATTATCCATAATAAAACTACAATAGTTTTTTTGAAAAAAGTATACATAATTATTTATATTTTTTTTATTAGAGCGTTCACTTACTTAAGATCAATTTTTAATATTTGTTTTAGTCCTAATTTATTTAAGGAATCCTCGAAAGTCTGGCGTTATGATGTTCTAGGCTCAGAGGGTTGAATGATTGTTGTTTTTACTGTAAACTGACGAAAGTTGATTTTGTTTCAGATGTCAGCACTGCTGCTGGTGCTACTCCATCTGTCGATGCACGTGGTTGAGGAAGGACACGCCGTTAATCCAAGTAAGTGGTTTTCTTAGACTAAAGATACTCGTACGTGGGACGCACTATAAGTTTCCGGAATGAATATGAAAAAATACTATTAAAGGTACAAAATTAATTTATTGTTTTTCAAAATAATCTCCCTTGGCGTCTATGCACTTTTTCATTCGATCAAACCAGTTTTGAAAACTTTTGTGCCACTCCCCTGTGGTGACCTCTGAAACGTGTTTTTCATACTCCTCGACAGCCTCTTCTGGTGATGAAAAACGTTGACCACGTTATTGGTTCTTAATTTTTGGGAACAGAAAAAAGTCGCAAGGTGCCAGGTCGGGACTGTATGCAGGATGACTCATGAGTTCTACATTTTTCGTCTTCAAAAAGTCGTTTGTCTGTCTGGCCGTGTGAGAACTAGCATTGTCGTGGTGCAGGGTGATACGGCGTTTACGGTTATTTTTACGGAGTTAGTCAATAACTTCCGGCAAACAAATGGTCGTGTACCAGTCACTATTCACGGTACGACGATTCTCTAAAGCAACAGTAGCCACGTGTCCAGTTTTATTAAAAAAAGAAGCAATCATCCGCTTAGATGCACTTTTCACGCGCGCCACTTTGGTTGGTTTCGGCTCATCTTGAAAGACCTATACGCTCGATTGCTGCTTTGTTTTGGGATCGTAGCAATAAATCCATGTTTCGTCACCTATTACTATATCCCACACCAAATTTGACGCACCTTCGTTGAATCTGGTAAGCATGGCACTGCACCAAGTGACGCGGTCCGTTTTTTGAGCCTCGGTCAAGTTGTGTGGGATCCACCGCGAGCACAGCTTTCTCACACCCAAATGTTTGTGTAGGATTGATTGTATTTGACTCATGCCTATTTCTAAGGATGCACGAATTTCATGGTAGGTCACATGCCTGTCTGTTTCAATCATACGGCGCACAGCGTCGATGTTTTTGTTGGTCACAGCGGTGGACCGACCATCGCGAGATTCGTCACTGAGATTGATACGA
Source organism: Ypsolopha scabrella (assembly GCA_910592155.1). Taxonomy (NCBI): domain Eukaryota; kingdom Metazoa; phylum Arthropoda; class Insecta; order Lepidoptera; family Ypsolophidae; genus Ypsolopha; species Ypsolopha scabrella. The sequence goes on along the minus strand of OU342968.1, from coordinate 4,782,650 downwards.
CCACGCTTGAATTCTGCAAACCAGCTATAAACAGTCGTATTGCATGGTGCTTCATTGCCAAAAGCTGTTTCAAGCCGAGCGATGCTCTGTTGAGCTGTCAAATTACACTTAAAATCGTAGAAAATCATACTACGAAAATTTTCCCGAGTTAAATCCATGTTGATGCAGACACACAATTTTTTAAATGGCGCCACAAGGTAAAAACAAAAGACAGTCAGATGAAACAAACTGCATTCTACAGCCAAAGAGTTCTATTATCAAATGTTGCAATAAATTTTTAAATATCGTTTATGTAAGTGGCCAGTTCCGGAAACTTTTAGTGTTACCTATGTATTTCCCTGACAATGGGAAAGTCTGAAATTCAATATGAAATTATTTTTGACTCAAGTAATTTTGCTGTTTTTACATGTTTAGAAATACTGATTCTACGTTCACGTGTTATTGTATTTGACTTCATGTAAATTATTCCTTCTTTCACACAGCGTTGCCGCGTTGTCGTCTTGCCACGGAATAAGAACGACATGTTGGCCATTAGCAAAACTGTATTGATGAAAGAGTTGGTATTTAGTCAACAAAATTTATGCGTGAAATAACGTAATGAATACTAGCCTTTGCCTACGACTCCGCCCACGATTGTCCAATCTCGGCTTGAGTGATATTTTATGAACAACCCATAACCTTATATTGTACCAGAACGAACCTCGGATCGAGGCGTTCCGTTAGCACTCGCTAACATTTTTGTGGTAAGGTGGTGCCACTACCTTCGGATTACTATTGATGTCTTGATATTAGCTGAGGGTGGAAGCGACATCTGCTTAATATGTGGGAAACTCTTGAGTTCGGAGGTAGATTAGGTTCATTGAAAAGAATGTTACAACAAACATAAAAGTATCAGTTGTTTAGGTTAGATGGCATTACTTCCGGGATTAGAAAATAAAACAGACCTTATTTCCTTATTTTACTCAGGAAATGAAGAAATATTATTCAAATAAATTCCGGATGTTTTATTCTTAATGTTTGGAAGCAGGGAAAGAGTGAAAATTACGTGAATCGAGTAAAGATGTTGTTTCTATACTAAATTACGCGAACATTAAATTCGCACCGAAAACGGGTATTTCATGGCTATGTATCATGCATGGAATTAAAGATTTTCGGGTGTCTACAGTTGCTAAGCGAAATGGGTCCACTAAGCGAGGAGAAGAAATGTCTTTTGAGGAGAGAGATTTGGGGGGCTTTACACAAGTAAGGAATGCAGAAGGCGGGCTATGGAGGCGCAGTAGCGGGAAATTGGGTAAACTTTGATTCAAGAAGTTCCGTCATAATTCGCTGTCTTTCCGTCATAATGGCGCTGTTATTGTTAAATTGCCAGAGCCCGCTAGAATTTAGTATTGGGGGAAAAGAGGGCGACACTCGCATCTTGCAATAAACTCATGAACTTTGGTATAGTACAGATTAGGTGAATTGGTTTTAAGGCTATGTCAAAAGTGCCACTTGTTTCAGCTAGGTGGCGTATTTAGCAAAGCAGTAAAGGATACAGATCCCATTTTCGTATTTTAATTCAAAATAAAGTAAAACCTGCTCAAATGAATTTTAGATATTTTCATTATCTTAATAATTGGTGGTAAGGAAAATTAGAATCACGAAAAATACTATTTCAAGCTAAAAAGGAAAACATTATGATTGCTGTAGTCCGGATGTCGGCGTTGAGATTTCATGACCATATAAGGTAATACGGAAATTCTTGGAGAGAATGCGTGGACCGTGGATGCGGGGAGTGACAAGAAGGGAGCGGGGCACGGGGGAAGCGGCGTGGCGAGGCGCCGGGAGTGAGTCGATAAAAGTGGTTGTAGGGCGGGAATGGAGCTGAGTCTTTGGAGGTCAGTCTTCGGAGTGCAGTCTTCGAGGTCCGTCAAGCGAGATACAAGTGCAGTGATTAGTCGCGAATTTATTTTCTTGGGTTTTATTTTTATCAGGGCGTTTGTTTTATAGATATATTAATTTTCCTCGGGGTTATCTTCTTCAAAGTTCTGTCGGAATTATTTAGAGTGTGGGATACTTTTCGAGAAAGTGCAGTTTAAATTTAGAGATCCGCGAGTGTTTGTTCGAGGCGATTTCCGTAAAAGGACGAATATGTAGATCGGTTATAGGGCATTCCTTTTGAGACTTGTTTCAAATGATTTCCTAAGAATTCTGGGGTCTCTTTTAAATAATATAAGGTAAAGCTGGATGTTGCGGCTGTGAAAGGCTTTGAGCCCTAGGGCTCGGCTGGCCGGGGGAAGGATGGAAAAAGCCTCATTAAGAATCGCGGTTAATTGTGTTAGATCGTTCAGACCAGTTCTAGGGACGCGGATATCAGGCCTGGGCGTGGGGTTTTGTAGTTTATTAGCGCGAAAGTTTGAAGGGTTATTAGCGCGGGAACTACTCGGTGTTTCGAGCGTGGCAAAGGTGGGTGTCTCTGGGTTTAGTTTAGGGGTATCTTCAGTAGGCTTGACGGCTAATAGGTAGGGAAAATATGTGATGCTAAACAAAGAGGAGTCTCTTTGGGGATTTGATACGAGGGTAACCTAACGGAGTCGACAACTCGTATCTTATCCTTCAACCTCTCCGGAGGGGCAGTCGTTTTGAGATGACGCTGCAGCGGTTTAGTTATACCGTATAATATCTCCCATTTCTGACGTTACCATGTGATGTTGCCTGGGCGATCACGAGAGAAGTGTGAACCGGACATTGCCCCTCCAGGTTATCATCCGTGGCGCAGTCTTGGTCTTTATGTATATATTAATATATTTATCACACAACCATATAGGGAACTTCCGGTCAGTTGGGTGAGGCCCTTACCTTGAATCACCCGCTGACTGGCACGGAGAGTTTATAGGCAGTAGGTACACGTAGAGGAGAAAACTCGCCTCGCTTCTTTATTTTAGACTAGTTGAGGGATGTGATTTCCGCTGTGACTCTTTGGGAATCACCGCACAAACACAATTAAATGTAAATATGAGATTTTATCTCTAGTTTTGGGTTTTACACATTTGGCAGACTAGGAATTCTCATTCTAGGTACAAATGATAGGCAGGTAAAGTTTGGATAGTCAATTTAGTCACGATATTTGTTAGGATGCATTACACACTCACACAATTAAAAGTAAATGTGAGATTTTATCTCTAGTTTTGTTTTACACCAAAATAGGCTGAGAATTCTCTTGGCTATTCCCGAGTAGCCAGATCAGTCAAGGAACTTGTGGGAATGCTAGGACGTTACAAGGAATCTTAGGACGTTAAAATTTCACGTAGGGTCGCAAGAAGGGACAATAAATTGATTAGAACACAGTCAGGTATTATAGAAAAATGTAGGACGTTAGAATTGTGCTCGGAGAAAATAGGGTTCTGAAGGTTGTAGGCTCCTGGTAGTGTATGTTTTAGTCAATTATTTTTTGGTGTTACACGTAGGCACGATCAGGTTAGGATCCGTAGGCTTGAAAGGTTTTTAAGGGGGTAATTCTTGTAGAACCACGGATTGGTGAAATTTAGGTCAAATAGGTAGGCGGATATTAGCTAGGTTCCAGATTTTAGTTTGAAAAGAATAGACGAACTTCAGAAGTTAATAAAGGCAGAATTTGTTTAGATCAATCTTGTAACGATGTGTCGAAAGCATTCAGTGGAAAGCCTCCCTGATTGTCTGGTCAAGAAAGCCCTTTAAGTGACGGAAAGTTATTTTGTTGTGAAGTAAAGATAAGTAATGTTTTGCTCTTAATTTGCTATCAGATGGATTAAACTTGTGATCATCGTTCTCTGATTAGATAAAGAAGGTTCGACCTCAAGCTCAGAAACACTCCTACTTTACACGAGTGTCTAGTTCTTCAAGATACCCTTTTATTGAGATAAACTGTTTTGGTGTGAGAACCATCAGTTCAGAGTTTGGAGCAAAGTCCAGTTCTAAGTCTTAATTACAGTAAATAATTCTGGAATAATAATTTCCTTATAAAAAGGGAAGATTTCATTGTAAATAAATTTACCAAAGTAAGTAGCTTGGTTTCCATAGAAAAGGAATGATTTCTATTTGTGAATAATAATGCCTGAAAAATAAAGGTAATGAGTAGATGTATTTGTTCATACTAAGGGAAAATCCCACCCTTTTAGCCAAGCAATGCCGTGCTAATAAGAATCTTCTGTATACCAAACGGAACAGAAATCTTAGTTCGTCAAGTGTGAATAGATATATCTCTCCTTGAATTAATATTCTCAAGTACAATGTGGCCGAGAGATAGCCTTAAATACTGCTGAAACTATTCTGGATCTAACAAGGAAACCAGCTAGCTGAAATTATATCTATCTGAGTGAGACATCTTTCATATAATAAGAGGTCGCTTTTGCAGCCAATCGAGATGAAGGTTACAGGTCAGTTAGACTTGAAGGCAAACTTAAAGTCCCTCGAGTACGCTCTGCATTTGCTAACCGCTTTAAAATTTTCTTAGGTCCATTCGTTTACAATCAAATCATCAAAGAAATACCTTTAGCAGATAAAACTAAACTAAAAAATAATTTAATAAGAAATCTCTGTACTTGGCTTTTATCAAAATCTTATGACTATATTGAAAAACTGATGTGTATCGAATCATAATTTTGAATAATCTTTAAACAAAAACTTCATTTATTACATTTTTACCGACTTTAAAATCCTATATTTGTATGTATTATATTATATATAAATATATGTACGTATATATATATATATATATATATATATATATATATATATATATATATATATATATATTCGGCTTACACCACAAAAATAAATTAAATTACTGTATGAACTTTGTGCACTGGGCGCCTTCTGGCGAAAAATAACTTCATAGTGCTTCCGTGTTACGGAGAACTCTAGTATCGGAGCACTTACATTCGCAATAATATGTTCAACGTATGTTGGTTATACATATTGTACAATGCTTTTATTGGGTCGGATCCTGCCTATACTATAAGTCCGAACCGATGTATATTTTTGTATTTTACTAACCCTAGGTTAGGTCTATTTAAGTTTTTGTATTACTAACTATTTTCAGTAAATAAATAAAAATAAAATAAATAAAATAATTATAGCTTTGATTCTGAGACATCAGAACGGCTACTTACTAACTGGAATTCAGAAGAATTGAAATTAGTCAGACTAGTAGAACCGAATTAGTTATCTGTATGATTGAATTAATCCAGTATTGACTGCTAATAAATTTCTGTTAGAATAAACTACCTTAGAGCTGTTCTCATGTAGAATTCAGTAGGTACAGAGATTGGACATGTGATAAGGAGAATTATGCAGCTTTTACTGAAGTGATTAATATTCCACAGTAAGGTCACGATATTTAATTACGAGTAGGTACTCCTTGAGGTTTCTTAGTGATTCTTCCTCCAAGGTGTGTAGACAGGGAATCACTGTTCTTAGGTTTTCTTACAATAAATAATGTACTATTTAAAGATTACTGAAAGATTTTATAATGAGACTATAGTAGTGTTTGGTAGAAATTAAAGACTTGCCAACATGAACGATTTACTATTACAAAGTAACAAATCTTATAAATATTCAGTATAATAATACTGCCTTATCAAATTACAATATCTAAGTACTTAGTGCCCTGTAGCACGGTACAAATAATGTATCATCAAACTAAATGCAAAATTAAAGTCTATAATAATATAAAGTATTAAATCACAATTTCAAATAAAACTATATAAAATCTTTGTTAAATAATTAAATCACAATTTCCAATAAAACTAAATAAAACCTTTGTTCAAAAAAATTCACGGGTTATTCCCCATCCGAAAGGTAAAGGCTTTTATGTTCAACTTATACTCTTATTATCTAGGAGTATAATCTTCTCGTCTATTACTTTACTTAAGCAGAACCATAGAAGCTTTTGCTTTTACAGAACCCAAATTGACCGGTAGGGGCTATTAAACAAAAAACATAAAATTGCGGTATCTTCTAGATGAATTATATTTAGTTTCAGTTACTCCTCTCACTCTCTTACATAAGCCTGGTCAATAGGTGATATTCTCTTGGATAGTTTCAATTCAGTATTGACATCATATAATAACTTAGCTAGGCACAGATGTTATTCTATTTACTAGGGTCAGAGGAACTATTTACTTCTCGGATACTTTAGGTAATTTAACTAGACTTATTAGGAAATGTTGAGTTCGGATTCATTCTTATTATCACTAAAAAAACTAGGGTTACTTAAATACGGTTCACAACGAGGGGTCCTATCACAGCTGCTAGACGATTATTTGGCCTAATACTAGACTAACACCCTCCAAACCTTGTTTGTATTTATAACTAGTTCAAGCTACATGTGAGAAGGTAGAGTGGGTAGGCAGTGAGACGGAAAGTGTAGTTAGCAGAAAAGTTGGTAGGTAGGTGAGGTTAGTGATGTAGATTATTAGAGGTGGGGGGGAATGTTTCAATATGTTGACTAGGCCCACTCCATGGTAATAAAAAAAACTCATCCAAATTGGTTTGTGTGTATAATGGTTTTCAACATTTTTACTACTTTATTATTGGTAATAGATAAATTGACACTAATTTATTTTTCATATTTCGCAAAAACATTATTGAGCTGTAATATTGATCTTTTACCAATCCTCCAGAAGGAATTTTGCTGCATGCATTAATGTCACTTTCAATTTATTTTTATTTTTCTAATATTTGTTGCTAACCTATTTTGAAAAAATGATACAAAACCCTCGCTCTTGGCCAGTTTTTTGTGTAAAAGCTGCTAGTTCAGTGAGCCACTCGTATTTAACGACCGATCACTCGTTTCGCTGAGTGAGTTTGTAATCAACCAGAATTAGGCATAAAACGAAGGCTTTTTTAAAAGTCGTAACTTCTGATACTTTAGTCTTTGAAATTTAAATTGATTGCTTTTCTAATACTATGCGTAGTTGGAAAATTTCTGCTCTTCGAAATCCTGCCAAAGCTACGAGAAAATCATATTAAATATAAAAGTTGGATAGATGCTAAAGCTTTTGCTAAGGTATATAAAAAAATAATGAAATTAAAAAACACGTTCTAGTTGCCCAAAAACAAATTCCTGAAAGCCTTACCGGCTTTCACGAGATTGTTCTTGGAGTTCAAAATTATAATAATGTTGTTTCAGTATATTGAAATATGAAAAATAATTATTATTATTGATTTAATATTGATACTCATAATTCTAGAAGTGATTTTAAAATAATCTGATTTACGTGGTGTGTGAAAGATGCCTTAGATAGGATAAAGGGGTCTACTTTTGAAAAGAGTATATTATACGAATAGAATACGTTAAAAATGGCCAGTTGGGCATAATTTAAAACAATATTCGCAACAGATATTGTAGTGAAAACAGCGCCATCTCTGTTGATATGAACAAGGCGTGTCATCACATAACGGCCTCGTGAGCGTTAAGTATGTGCATTTCTGGCTGGTGCATCAAATAGCTACAAAAAATTGGTAAACATGTATAGTGGAAAAATTCAACGCTCTAGGATGGGTACCTCGATGGCCCAGTCGGTATGCACTTGGCGTGTAAGCAAAGCTCGTAGGTTTGAATTCTTGGCTCGAGGAATATTTTAAAAGGTCATAATAGGAATACTTGATGAGAAAATTTGTCTTTTTTACTACTAAAATATTCGTGGTTTAGATTCATACTGATATTGAAACGGCTACTCACGATTTTAATAGTCAGATTTCACTGATCTGACTGACTGATCTTACCAAACGGGGAACCGCCGCGTAACCATGTTTGCCTCCGAAGAAACTGTACGAATACAGTAAAACTATAGATGTACCACACAACTGATATAAATATAATAGTCAGGCGAAATATGACAATTAAAATCGTGAGTAGCCATTTCAATATCAGTATGAATATCTGTCTTACTTAAAGATTGTTTCTAATTGATATTTTTTTGTTTGTAATGAACTCACAATAAGAGGTCCTGCATAACCTTCGGCACCGCGCTCACCAACCCGCCTGCCCAGCGTGTGTGAGTATGGGCATTTTTTCCAGGAGAACCGCCATGAGTGGCGAAATCCTGGAAAGGCCTATGTCCAGCAGTGGACGAAACGGGCTGACGCTAAACGTTCAGCTACACGTTAACAGTTTTTTTTTTACTGAATTTAATTAGTGCCTCGTGTTTTAGAGTTTTTCCTACAAACAAACTAGGTATATACTGAAATTCGTAATGAGTATTTAGGTCAACCAAGCACGTTAGTATATGTATATGTATATATATATATGTATGTATACTCGTATGTCAGTTAATTAACTCGGCACATGCTGTGTCGCGTTTGATACTTTCGTGAGATTGTAGACTAATTATTTGTTAACTAACGAACTAGGTAAAAGATGTACCTATATGCTTTGAGCAGTTATTTATGGTGACTTTAATGTATGCAGCCAAATTCTCACTGAAGTCTCGGTAAGCGCACAGTAACAAGGTTCGATGACTCTTTTTGTTAAATTCGTAAATTATTTTTTTCGTGTTCCTTATAAACGCAAGCCCAGCCCCGAGTCAATTACTACGGGACGTCAAGATTTTATTTTGCGAAATTAGCAAAAAGTGTTATCGACCCGTGTTACCGATCACTTACCAAGCCTCCAGAATGAGTTTAGCTGGATAAAGCAAAGTCACCTCATGTACATAGAAAATATTAAGGGCAAAAAAATACTTGAAAACATTTTGGCCCGCGAGGCTGGCATCAGTCTTACAGAAGCGGGCTAAAATATGTTTTGTACACATTTTCATGTCTTACATTGTATAAATTTCGCTTTTCACTAATTTAAGATCCTATAATAATAAGTGAAAATTATTCTGATGTAGATTGTGTATCGTAAACCGATCACAATAGGAAAGAAAAAAATTGTTTGGTCATACATTTTTTTTACTTTTTAGTACAAAGTGGTTAAATCAGCTGACAAAATTTCGATGGAAAAATATAAAAAAAAAGAAATATTCTGAGTGGTCTACTAGGGTTCTTCATCTCTAAATTTTTTTCACTTTAAATTGTAGGACCTTATATCAAGTGACTTTCGTTTATACAGCCAAATTCATACTGGAGACTCAGTTAGTGGCAAGGACCAAGGTGCAAGGACCAGGGTTATCCCTTTCTGTGTTGCTACTACTTAAGTAAAGGTTGTTCTAGAACAAGAACGCAGGCAGAAAAAAAACTTATCCTGCGAACAGGGTCATTTAGCCTTGGCCGTGATCACTTACCGAATGTCCATTATGAATTCGATTATAAAAGCGAAAGTCACTTAGTCCTCACTCGGCGTAATTGAGGTAACAATAATTTATGCACACATAGCTTAACGTGCCTTTGAAGCACGCATACCGAACACAGTTTGCCCTACGGGATTTAAACCCACGACTATCGGTTCAGTGGTCGAGAAGTTAGAATCACTAGACCTCTTACTAAGATATTTTCTAATATCCACTGATACGATTGGGAACAGCAATATGTATAGGGAGTTTTGTCGTACCCTAAAACTTTTAACCCTTTGTGTGTCAGACCGTACTTCCATACGGTCATCACGTCAGCTACATTGAAGGTCAACACCAACCTCATGACGTCATATTTGCGTGAACCCTGCTTAACGTAATCTACCTTCGTTACAGTGAACGCCACGAAAATAGTCTCGCGGATTAAAGCAATTTCGTATTTATTGCTTGAAAATAAAAACTTTGAAAAGGAAATAATCCCGCAGCGTTTACTTTAGCTAATGGTATACGCGTGAAAATATTTCGTCTAACTTAATTTAGTTTTCTAGTTCAATGGTCAAAGCGTGACTTTTGAGCCGGAAAGAGCTAAAAATTCGGCTTGTTTGGTCTGAATTAAGGCAGGTTGCCGTTTTTGACTGTGTTGTATTCGATGGTTTTCGGGTCCTTTCAAAAAACGAAAGCTAATAGTATATGTCTAACCCAGAAATAGCTTGACATATTGAGATAAAACTTTTGGAACGAGGAGAGTCAAGACAACACTGGAACTAAAAAAAATATGCAAAATATTTGATTACACCATATTTTGCAAATTCATGACCAGTAATTTTTTTTTCAAATGTATAATGCATCAAGACATAAAACAGAAAACACATAAATGGAAATTTGGAAATCGTACAGTTGGGCTCATTAACGCATACACGTATTTGTCTTTGCTCCGCGATACTAAATTCTAAAGTAGTGATTTTTGCGGGCTTTTACATTTGCTCCTTGCACAATAGTAAATTCAACATTTCCCCGAGGTTTTAGTAAAGTCAGATCCCAGTTTCATTGCCTAGTTTAGCTTTAATCATCAAATTGATCTCCGCAACGTTAACATTTTCGATCTACAATACCCGTTAAAACCGACACCGAGAATTGGTGAATCATCAGCACAGCAACACATCGACAAGGAGGGTTCAGCCAATCGCGCTCCACTACGAGTAAGTCACTTTAGCTACTACCTATAGCTACAGCGCGTCATCGCTTCGCTTCTAGCTGTACCGCTTGCAACTAATAGGTACAGTAGACAGCCCTCTTAGCAGTAAAGAAACATGGCAACAAATATGACCGACAAAAATAAAACTGAAGTTCCTTCTTCTAAATCTAAAATGAATTCGAAATCTTGTGCAGGTTGTAGGAAGAACTTTGCAAACAACAGTATTTTGAAATGCTTTGAATGTCAAAACAAATATGATCTGTTTTGCGCGAATGTGGCTGGTAAGGTCTTCGATGACATGGATACTGAAACTAGACTAAACTGGATTTGCCCGGAATGTTTCTGCAAAAAACCGAAGTTGGATAACATAAACACCCCCGTTCGAAATTCCTCAAGACCTGCAGAAGACTTATTGTCTCCAATAAATGATGACAATATCACACATCGCAACAAAATTCAAAACAGAAATTTCAACTGTGAGCCTGAAGTGATCGGTTTTGACGTGTCACAAGATAAACTTAGAGCAATTATCAGAGAAGAACTGAGTGCTATCCTGAAAGAAACGATCAAAGAACATATTGTTACTCAGCTGAAGTGCATAGATGATAAGATGACATCCTTTACAAACTCGGTTAGTAACATCAAAAGCGAGATCTTAGTACTCAAAGAGGAAATTGCACTACTGAAGGACCAGATGAACCTACAAGAGCAAGCAACACTATGTAATGAAATAGAACTGGCCGGCATTCCGGAAACAAAGACTGAGAATTTGCACCACCTAGTTCTAGTAACAGCTCATAAAGTTGGGGTTGAGCTAGAGGATAAAGACATCGACTGGGTCAGCAGAGTAGGACCCAAAAAATCTTACTCCGCTGCTTTTACAGGAACAAGACTTCCTCGGCCAGTTGTCATTCGATTAGTCAGACGGGCTAAGCGCGATGAGTTGATGAAGGCAGGAAAAGCAAGGAAAACTCTTACCTCCAAGGACTTGGATTTCCAGGAGGATACACAAAAGATTTTCTTTAATGACCGTCTTACTCGCGAAAATCGGATGTTATTTCGTAAAACCAGAAACCAGGCCTCTCAAGCTGGCTACAAACATTGCTGGACCACTAAAGGAGTCATACATGTTCGAAAAACAGATCGAAGTGAAGCAATACAAATCAGATCAACAACTGATCTCAACTGCAAAATCAGTAGCTCTCTGCCATTTGGATCTTCCCTTGGTAATAATAAAACTTCTGACTGATTGTATAACCTTAATTACAGTATTTGTCAAGATTTGCATGGTTTGTGTAGCTTTTTGTAATCTTTTTAGTGTTTTGTTTGTCGAGGCTAATGTTGTAACAGATTTTTGCTTATTGGTTGAATCCCTATTTATTAGAGTATTTATGTTTCTGGGCATCTTTTTTAACTATGAAATCAACATGTATTTATATAAACACCAACTTATAAATTACGAAAGTCGAATCAATGTTTTTAAGAATTGGCAGGCACATTTCTACCACATGACAGGAAAAGTAATAATTTGTCAAATTTACAATGATAAACTTGAGATAAAACTGCCATGCAGGTAGAATTGGAAACTGACATCGATAATTCTCTACTTGTACCATGTCATGTGATAGACTTTCCAGAACATTGTCGAAATATAATTAATATTGCAACTGACTTTAAGATACTTAATTTTAATATTAGAAGCTTTCAAGCAAATTTTAACACATTTTTGGTGGTTCTTAAGCGATTGAATATAGTTTACGATGTCATAATATTAACAGAATGTCACTTGACAGAACTGGTTACGATCACTAGTATTCCAGGTTACACACATTACTTCACTAAAAAAGTTAATAACTCAGCGGGAGGTGTTGTAGTATTCGTAAAAGATAACTGGGAGAATCTCATTACTGTTAGTGAGCCTGACATCGATGAAGCAGAATGTTTGGCTGTTGACTTTCGAGGCTTACATACTGTTCTTGCAATTTATCGGTCTCCTTCTTTTAAAGAAACAGGTCCTTTTCTCAAGTCTCTTGAGATCATTGCAAAACCTATAAAGCAACGTAAATGTTTGATCATAGCAGGTGACATAAACATAAATATTTTACTTGATGAACAAAGCAATAAACGGTTAGAGCAAGCAAATGATTATCTGTGTCTGATGTCGGAGATGGGCTTAAAGCCGGTCATTACAAAACCAACTAGGGTTAAAACTTGTCTCGATCATATTTTCATCGAGACAAAAGTCACTGCAATTGGAGTAGTATGTAAAACATCTGTAACTGATCATGATCTAGTCATGATCGCACTTCAAATAGAAAAAGTCAAACCAACACAAAAGCGTACGCTTTTCAGAACTGACTTTTCTGCTGTAGCCAATGAATTATCAAATCACGATTGGTCAAATGTGACTAGCAAAACGGATCCCTCAGATGCCGCCCACTGTTTTACGAGTGAATTGGATAATATAATTCAAAAACATACAAAACTGGAGACGGTGAGCAGATCTAAATTTAATCTTAAGGAATGGATAACACCCGGCCTCATGCGCTGTATCCAGCATCGTGATAGATTACATCTGAAAGCTCGAAAACAACCAAATAACGCCACTGCACAAATTTCTTACAGGCGATACCGAAATTTCTGCAACAACCTACTCAAACGGTTAAAAACTCAACATGAAAATAAAGAGTTGCTAGATAGCAAAGACAATACAAAAAAGCTTTGGAATGTCATCAAAAGAATTTGCGAGTTAGGCAACAAACAAAGAGCTCCAACTGACTTGCTCCTAATCGATAAAACTCCAAAAGACTCTCTAAATCTCTGTAATAAGTACTTCGCTAATATCGGTCAGACTCTAGCAACACAAACACTTGACAAAATTGGCAAAACTGAAAGTGAACTAGTAAGCGAACAACGCGAATCTTTCAGTATGTCAAATCCCAACTCTTTCTTTTTCTATCCCACGGATGCGCACGAAGTTAAGACTTTAATTAAAAAGCTCAAAAATGAAAGCGCTCCTGGACGAGACGGGTTAAGAAATCCAGTAATTAAAAATGTTTGTAATTTTATTGTAGAACCACTTGTACATATATTTAATATAAGCCTATCGTCTGGAACCTTTCCAACTGACTGGAAAACTGCTCTTGTAGTTCCGATACACAAAGGAGGTGCAAGGAACGTCCTATCTCACTATCGACCAATTTCTCTACTCGGAATATTCTCAAAGCTGCTAGAAAAAATAGTCAATAAACGCTTGGTTGATTTTCTGGAGTGCCATAATTTGCTCTCACCGCGTCAATATGGTTTTAGACGGAAAAAATCCACGGAAGACGCAGTCACAATGCTTTTGGATAGCGTCTCTTCTGCACTGGACTCCGGTCAGGCTTGTGTTGGCGTGTTTGTAGATCTCGCAAAGGCATTCGATACGGTGTCTACTAAAATTCTTCTTAGGAAACTAGAACTTCTAGGAATACGAGGCACTACCCTTGAATGGTTCCATAGCTATTTGTCTGGTCGATCACAATGTGTAAAGCTTAATGATTGTGTCAGTGACGAAGAAAATATGATCTTTGGCGTGCCTCAGGGCAGTATTCTGGGTTCTTCACTTTTCACTATATATATAAACAGCATAACTGAACTCTTCCAGTTGAATGATAACATTGAGGTCATATGCTATGCTGATGACACCGCGGTAATATTTAAGGATAGAACCTGGGACAAAGTTATTAAGTGCGTAGAGGCTGGACTAGCTTCAATAGCGGATTGGCTACAAAGAAACCTACTTACGTTAAACGTTGATAAAACTAAGTTTGTTTGCTTCCATAAGACTGCTGCTTCTGGTCCATCTCTCTTATTTCCACATGAAATCAAGGTCCACATTTGTAATAAATGGAAAATTCCATCTCAATCAATCTGCTCGTGCATGACAATTGGTAGGGTGGCATCAGTCAAGTACCTTGGAGTTGTGTTGGATGAGAATCTTAACTTTAAAGAGCACGTACGAAACGTGGCAGGTCGTTTACGGAGATTGATTGGTGTGATGAAACTGCTACGAAATAGTGCGGACCGAGCAGTTTTACGACTTGTCTATTTGTCTTTGTGTCAATCAGTAATTTCCTATTGCATCACTGCGTGGGGTAGTTGTGCAAAGTCAACTCTTAAAATACTGGAGAGGGCTCAGAGATCGGTCCTGAAAGTTATGCTTAGGAAACCTTTCAGGCATCCAACAAAAGAAGTTTTTGGTGAAGCTCAGGTCCTTTCTGTAAGACAGTTGTATATACTGAGAGTTGGACTTTCCCACCATAGAACTGAATTAAGAGAATGTAGCCAGAGTGTTGAAACTGGGCGGAGACATCGAATGAATGTGAATACTCCCTTAGTCAAGACACAATTTGCAAAGAGATTTAGTTGTTTTTCTTTCCCATATATTTACAAACAGGCTTGTAAATATTGCAATCTCAGAAGCTGTAGTGTCTGGGAAGTGAAGCAAAGAATAACTAAATGGTTACTTACACTTAACTATGACGCTACCGAAAAAATATTAGAAATACAAAAATAAAAATAATCTTTTTCAATATGTTGTATGTCATATCGAGTATGTATTATTTAGTATAAAATTATATAAATATATATATATATTCTTTTTCTTTTGTAATAAATGTAATAAATTTCAGGATTTAATTAAAATGTTAAAAAAAAAATGGTAATGACAAAAATCTCGCATATTATAATTTAATTCATCATCATTTGATAAATTTTATTTAATTTGGCCTTGCAAATAGAAAATGTATTTGATTTCAATTTAATTTTAAGATAAATTTCTTGTAGTATACTTCTTTGTACATCTAGCCCATTTGTAACAATTTTTGCAAATCTCTGTTAAGACTCCCGCGTTTCAAGCTCGACTTAGTTTGGGGTCTGTTATTAAACGGGTGAAATTAATTCAACGCTCAAACGTACAAGCTCCACTTTTTTACTACACTGTCTGCGTACTGTGTACAACTACTTCCGCATGATAACAGGATTATTATTTTGTACGCTACCCACCTATATTTTTGTTTTTTGTGTACTGATTATTTGTTTGTGTTTGGGTCTGTAACTTCTTATTTTTCTTTTGCATTTGCATGTACTTTTGAGAAAATAAATGTTTTTGTATTTGTATTTGTATTTGTATAAAATCGTACATAGTGTACAAAAAGCATTAAAAAAGCATCATTCAATACATCATCGGCATTCAAAAACCTAAAACTATACAACGAGATGGCGTCTCATAACACTAAAATTATTGGTATGTAAAGCGAAAAGGCATAAATTTGATCAAACGCACGACTTTACATCCCCAAAAAGATTATCGAGGCAACCAGCAGCCTTGAACAAAGAACCCTTTCCTGTGCCCTGTTTGCTCAGTGGCCTGGACCCGGCTAGGCTTCCCATAAGCCTGGCCTTTGATGATAATACGCCGGAAAATTATTTATCAGTATTAGGGGACTTGACAAATTGTTTATAATTGAAGGGGTTAAGTTCTCGTGAGTAGGTGGGTTTTGTGTGGTGTAATATGGTGAGTTATAATAAAACAAGGCTGTTGTTTCATGACGTGTGCTCATTATCAGAAGTATACCACAGGGGGTCTAGCACGCGCCATCAATATAGTTTCTTTCCATCATACTTGCTCTCTTGCACATTGATAAAGGTGGTATGCGTGAGAGCGCCAGTATAGATAGACGCTGTGTTTAGGGCGCGTGCTAGTCACATAGGAATAAGGATACCAAAATGTATTTTCAAAACGGTAGCGTATAAATAATACAACATGTAGTTAAGGGGAGGTGCTATTCTAATTAGCCTATAAATATAAATTTTCGACGTCAAGGTTGCTGAAAAGACTCAAAGCCTCAAAAAAAAAGCATTGCTGACTACACGAATTAAATGATTATTCAAACAGAAATAGTAAAAGATTTTCAGTATCAATGAAAATAACTTGCAGACGAATACTTGAAAATAAGCTTCTGTTGCAAATATCTTAGAATTTTGAGCGACGACTACCATTTATTTTTTGGTATATAACTATACCATTGTATTAAATGCAAAATCGAGTATTTTCTTTATATCAGCCTTCGTTTTCCACAAAAGTACGAATCAACCGCAAAATAATGTCACATTTATAATTTGGGTTCCGTGCCTCAAGCGGAAAAAATGGAGCCCTTATAGGATCACTTTGTTGTCCGTCTGTCTGTCCGTCCGTCCGTATGTCCGTCTGTCTATCAAGACCGTTAATCTCGGGAACGCATGGAGGTATCGAGTTGATAATAAAACCATATCTAGTCTACAGTCTTTTGAAGCTGTAAAAAAATCAAACTTCTAAGTTAACCTAAACTGACATACGGCCGTTTATGCTGCAAAAAAACGTATATTTCGACACTCTCAAAGGAATCAAAATTCATAGGGTATTTTTCGTTGACCTGGAACTATGTAATTTGGCAAGTAGTACCGTCTTAAAATACAAATATAGGGAAAAATGTGAAAACTTTACATTTGTAATTAAATCATAAAAAATATAGTCTTTAACGGAACCCTCTGTGGGTGAGTCCGACTCGCACTTGTCCGGGTTTTTTTATATCAGAAGCCACACGAAATTCCACTATATATAACCTAACCTAACCCGTTAAAATTGTTTTTTGTTCTCAAGTCGACAGGCATGGTAGAACCTCGTCTTAATAAAAGTTTGATCCATTGTTTTGATTTTATTATCGATTTTACGGGATTTATGATTATACCGCCTCTGTAGTCTGTTTCGGACGTCTCCACCACTGAAAGTCGCACGTTCAAATCCTCTAGGTCCGTATTTGTACCCGAAATTCGGTGAAAGTGCTCATCGAAACCATCACTCGGGGATGTAATAATCGTCGATGTAATATCGGGTTATATTTCACAATTCAGTTTGGATATTTAATTTTAAATATCTTTTTAGAATAGATCAACATATAAGAGACTTAAATATTAAATTTACAATAGATAACAGAAAGTTTATGTAAAAACTAAGAATAAAATTGTAGTATTTTGGTTTCTTATTAGATTTAGCAGTATTTCTTTACCATGCGTAACGCTATAAACTTTATTTATATTGGAAATTGAACAAAATAATACAGACTCATCTTTTGTATTCCAAAACTGCTGCGAATTGACAGTACGGACATCCAATGGTTCAATAGTACAGTAAAATACCTAATTATTACGTAAAGATAAGACACCAGCAGAGTAAAACGCTCAATTTGTAACTCTAAGGAACTAAAGCTGAATGGTCGCAGAGAAATGGAATCATTTCTCTTTGTTGAACACCACAAAGGATTGAACACTTTCTTTTACTTTCCTTGACTTTGTGTTCATTACGCGGGTTTTCTTTCTAAGCCCTTATGTTTTATTGCCTTTACTTGAGCAGTGACTTTACTCGGGTGTGGTTTTACGGCAAAGAGAGGGTTAAATCTTATGCTGGAATTCTATTTTTCTTCAGACAAGGGTTTGGAACAAAGTCACACTTTTGGTCAGGTAGAGCGCTTGCCTGCTGACACAATGGTCGTGGGTTCAACCCCAATGGTTCAAATTAATTGATGTTCGGTCTGCGTGCTTCGGAAGGAACTTTGGCCATAGTAAAAACAGAATAGTAGAACAACTCCCGCGTTGTGCGAGGCTTAAATGCCTACTTCTGCAGGGCTGTCAATTTATTTTGCGGCGATGCGGCGCGGCGGCGCGGCGTACGTAAGCGCGACTGCGCAGCGCTGCCGACCCTACTCACACCGCCAGAAACCGCCTGAGATATTGTCGTTGTGTGCGTGCTGTGGTTCGTACGTGCAGGCTCGCAGTGGCTCGCACACATATAAGCCGCGCGGGCGACATCTCTGTGAAGATAGCTTACTAGTCTGTTTTACTGTCTTGGCTCACCGCCCTATGGGACGTTATAATCGTTATAGAAACTCGGGTGACTGTGACTTGTATTTCACCGTTCACACTTTGGAACACCTCTAAACATGTCATGTCTGTAATAAAAGCCCTTGTTACTGAACACTTACCTTCTCCTGTATGAATTATGAATGTAAACGAAAGTCACCTAATACGACGTGAAATTTAAGTCATTTTGTTAACGTAAACTGGTGATAGTACTCGTCCATATGATTTTGCCCGCCGCTCCGCCCGCGTGTTATTCGGTTAAACGCCATGCTTTTTTCCGGGATAAAAAGTGGCCTTTGTGTTAAGTTAGGGTATAAGCATATCCATTCTAAATTTCATCCAAATCCGTCCAGTCGTTTCAGCGTAAAAGAGTAACACAAATACACACACAAACACACACACACACACACAAACTTTCGCATTTAAAATATTAGTATGAGAGTGTGATTACTACGAAGCCAACCCTGAAATCATGAAAAAAATATCAGCTTTTCCATAGAAAAGTTAAATACCTACTCGACCAAAATGTATGAAACAGCTGATTTTTTTACACGATTTCAGGATTGGCTTCATAGTTAAAGTTGTTCATATGGACAAGTACTAACACCAAAATGACTTGAATTTCACGTTGTATTTGTATGGGAATCGCAGCAAATGCCTATCTATTAGTCTATGTTTACCCCTCTTGAAAACAGACGTAATTATATACGTAAATAGAGATTTTATTAGTAATCTGCATTTTCCAACAAAACATGCAGAATACGTAACCTACATAATCTAAATAATGTTAAGCTCAATAATTTATGTTCATAGCATAACTACGAGGACCACAGTATAAATTAATATACCTATTCAATGGATACCACAACGTATTTAGTCAAACAGTTGCAAAATAAGCCAGTGGATTTTGTATTATTTGAGGTGCATATTTTATTTGTTCAAAGCATTTCCTGAATGTTTTTGTAATATTCCTGCATGAATAATTGGGATGATCTGTGTTTGCAGAGGTATTCAAACATAATTGCGCTTCTGACTCCATCTATCTCTCTCTTTCATCTATCTCTGCCATCTATTTCTCTCATCTATCCTATCCCACCTGAGAACTTCACTTAATAATGATAAGTGATAACCACAGACATCCAATATATAATTTGATGTCTGTGCTGATAACTGCGAGACTAATGCACAGGTTAGAGTTTTTGGTAATCCTTTTTAAATTTACCTGCCGTTACACAAATGGTAACACTCGAAAAATAAAAGGTCCAAAGATTACTGTCATTAGAAGACATTTACGGTTATTTGAACAAAAAATCCTTTTATACGAAATTTCAGGCACTTTCAGTTATGCAACAGAGGGATCAGAATAAAAAACGAGTTCTAATGGGTTTCTGTTTTGTGGTAGGCAAAATCCAAAAGGAAAATTGATATAAAAGCTATTTCATAGCTGCAGTACAAGTTGGACCAGTGATTGGCCGAGTTATTGGTCTAGAGTGTACAGGGGTATACAATCCACACATCAAAGGATTTCGGCGCTAATGTTCAAGTTACCTTAAGCTTTTGATAATTTTGCACGTAGCTTATAGTAAAAATATGTTGCATTAAGTTTTGCCTGCACGTCAATATGACATACGCGTCATGAAATAACATGAGACGCAGGCGCAGGTGACGCTTGTATTACTTTGCACGCATTGTTACCAAAAGTAGCGTGGACTCACGAGAACATATATAAATTTATTCAAATTACATGAAAATAAAACCCGAAATATAGCATCCTGGAAAAACGCATCATAAAATTAAAATCAAAGAAAGTTTATTTTAAATTCATTATTATCATGTAGCATTAACTTTTAGGATAGGTATGTCACATTTTTCAGTAAATGTTGAACTAGCCTATAACGTTCTTTTTACTAGATCACCTTTTATTCGTAGTTCATTGCTACAACCAAATAAAATTATTTCTAAGTAATTTAGAGTGCATTACAAGCTGGAAAGATCAACTATACTAATTTCAAGAACCAGAGGTCGCGGGTTCGAATCCTAGCCCAAGCTATTATATTTTTCAAAATACTTTTCTCACCTGAAATTTGACCTATTTAATCCAGTTTTTAAAGCACTATAAATAATTATGGATGTAACTTTTGCATTGACAAATTATAATATCTAAACTGCAGCAATAAAGCACGTCCATCATGATGTAACGACTATACCAAAATGAGCAATCCGCCAGCGTTTCAACGCAACGGGTTCCCAAAGCTTGGCCTTGTTGCATTACCAGTGACTGGCCCAATAAAGGGCCCAGCGTGTACAAAGGGATTAAAGGCCCCTGTACACATTGGCCAATGCTTTGGTGCGCTGGCCAGAAAAAAAGGGACATAGCTATGGGAGTAAGCGAGTAGACCGCAGTACATTCCACTTACTTGCATAGGTTTGTCTCTTTCACACTGGCCAGCGTGTACATGTACAGGGACCCTTAGATGAAACTATATTCAGCTCTGTAGGACATATAGTGGCCTGTTTAACTATAGGGTGACTTTCGTTTATATTGCCAAATTCGTACTGGAAACTCGGTAAGTGGCCAGGAACAAGGTTTAATTACATTTTTTGTGAAATATGCAAAAAAAAATTAGACTTCCTACACGAATGAGTCGAGGTTTTTCTTGAACAAGTATAGATATAGGTATATTTTAATTTTTTCTTAAAATAGTATATATTTGGTTAGGCATTATATTTACTTATGGTCTATTCAGTTTATTTATCAACTTATTTATTAATTGCATTATGTATAAATATTCTTATTCCTATAAATCTGTATTTTATGCATATGTATAACTTTATTAGCCAAACTTAAATATAGTTTTTTTAATATATTTCCCATATTATATTTGTTTCATCATATAATGTTTATATAAATATTAGATATGACCTGTAAACCGTATACTTTTTGTATTTATTTTACAAATAAACTTTTTGAATCTTTGAATTTTCATTTCTATTTTTATTTTCTTACATCAAACTGCTTTTAGATTTTAGTCTTAATTTTTAACGGCATGATCGTTACAGTCAATATTGGTGCTAAATAAAAATAGCAATATCCATTATCTTAGCAACCCACAGTTTTGTTAAAAGGGAAACGATGTTATTGCTTTCTTTATGAAGAACAAACTGTTCTATTTTGTTTGTTCTTTTGTGAATCAACGAAACTCTGAGAATTTTGTGAAAATGTATATACATTTTTTTTGTATGCTCAATTTACTTACGCTTGGCCACCACTGCGCTTGATGAAAAGCGCCAATGAGACCTAGGATGAGGAGCGTTCCCTAGAAAAGTGGCAGAGAAAAAAATGCAAAACGAAGCGAAAAAACAATTTTTCAGTTTAAAACAGTAGTCCGTCCAAATTAATAAAATAAAAGATGTATTTCACGAAAAATGTTGCAGCCGCTATATTTTCCGATACGTAATAACAGGATATAATAATTTTATGCAACAATTTAAGAACGTTGCATTTAAATCATATTTTTAAGTTACCAATGCACATTAAAATAGTTACTCACCAAATTTTTATATATACTTTGTTTAGTAAATAATATTAACTGGGGTAATGGGTACGACAAAAGCAGTCAGCTTTCATGGAATTACCCAAAAATAACAATAATAATGACTGTGAACATACGGGGTGTAAATAGACTGCTACCATTAAATGAAACCACATATTCTACCGACCCTACTGAACCACTTTTCCCAAGAATCATACCCGCGGACAACCTTAGTTTAGGAAATAATTGAGTTCTAAACAAAAATGCGTGAACCCTAACGCACCGACACACGAGCGAGTTTAGAGAGAGCGTCCACCTCAAACAGCTTCAGGTTTCACGGTTTCGTTGTTTGAAACTCAATTATTTCCCAAAATAATTGCGCGGGTAGATTCTTGGGAAAAGTGTTTCAGTAGGGTCGGTAGAATATGTGGTTTCATTTAATGGTGGCAGTCTATTTACACCCGGTATAAGCAAACAAACCACTGCGTTTTTTTTTTTTTCAAAAAATCTTTTTTTTTTTAACTAATCTCTTGATTCATCGCACTTATACTCGGACAGAGTTTATTCACTTTCTGATATGTTTATCTCTTTCTTTATGTGATAGACCTACCGAGGTGGCTGAGTGAAGTTGGCTACAGCGATATGGATAGAGAAAAATAGATGACCGAGATAAATGAAAAAGAGAGATAGATATAGACGAACTTCAAAGCCGTTTTTAAATTTGAATACCTCTTGTACGTCAGTTTAGAAACCAACCACTAGGTAGCATCGGTTGCATTGCATTACCTGAAATGTGTTCCAACTAACGGAGTGAACTAATAAGATCGTTAGGGTGAATTGGTTCTCTTTGGTCATTAACGATTTAGTTGGTTTAGAAACTAATTGACCTAAATTAACGTAATGTCTAATAACTAAGCAGTTTCATCCAACATGGTTTGAAATAGTCACAGGATTTGAATATAAATTGGAATATAAATAACACGAGTGTCTAAGATTTATTATAAACTAGCCTTACCCGCGGTTCCACCCGCTTTTATTCAATTTTCCCTGTTATTGGCTTGGGCGTTACTTTAAAAACACCTCTGATAGCCGAGATGTTGATCAGAGTCACTATTGATGATAATAAAAAAAACGGATCGGTTGTTGGTTTTTGGCTTAATACGGAGCATAAAGACAGACAAGAAAAAAATTGAAAAAAAAATTGTTTTGGCCTCAGTACAATACTAATAACATTTCATTGAAAATTTCTCGAGAATATTCAATGTATGTGAATGTTTAACACGACCATTTTACTACTTTATTAATAGTATAGATGACTGTGGTAAGAAAAAATACTATACAGGGTGTAAATATGACATGCTCATTAAATTAAACCACTTGCTCTACTGATCATCCTGGACCACTTCCATGGAAAACTTTGGATAAAAAGCGAAAAAAAAATTGTTTCCTTAGAAAATGACAAGAAGGTATTAAAAATTTGTATGGCGAAGTGAATTTTTATTTCGCTTTTTCAAGTTTTTTCTATGTAAGTGGTTCAGGATGATTAGTAGAGCATGTGGTTTAATTTAATGAGCACGACATGATTACAACCTGTATATACTAGCGGACGCCCAGCGTTACTTGCGTGAATCCCGTTTCTACAGGGAATTTCTTAAAATCCTTTCTCAGCGAAAGTCTACATCCTGCAAGGAATCTATAGGTACAGTTATGCTCCTAGATTCAGCCGTTTGGTCTAGGTGTTGATAGCTGTGCCCCTGGTGAAAAACGATTTAACCCAAAAAACCCAACTTTACAGGAGAGCCGAAAAACAAATTTTTACGCACGAAAAAATGCATACATAAAATCAAATGTATCCGTTTAGCTGCTAGAAAATATACCATCTTAGAGATTAATCGTTCAAACGTTGAAATAAACCATCTCGTAGCAAAAAAATCATGTATTGTTAGATGCACTATGATTTAAGCGGAGTTTGTGCCTTTTTGTAGTTAAAGTGTAAAAAAAAACAAATTTTCGTTCGTTATTCAGACGGTATTGAATTTATAGTCAGGCGCTACCATTTTAGCACCTTGTCTTTTGGCATTTAATTGCATATTGTTTTAAAGTTCCGTACCTGAAGGTATCAAACGTCAAAACCTAGGGGGATCCCCACACAATATATTTATTATGTGTAGTATTTCGGGAACCTTTGTGGGCTCGTCCAACTCGCATTTGTTAATTTTTTTCCCTATTTTTTCACCCTTAAATAAGTAGGAAACCAGTTGCTTTACTATGTCGTTGAAAATATTAAGCGAAACACGGAAATTTACAAAATAAATTAAATTGTATACGTGCCACAGGCACAAAACAGCTAATGTACTTCACCTCACGAAATAAACTTTGGGGTCATTCCACTCAGTCTACGTCGAGTCTGCCCACGTTCATGGTGCATGTAACAGCACAGAAATATTTTAA
The DNA here is from genome assembly GCA_910592155.1 of Ypsolopha scabrella. Taxonomy (NCBI): domain Eukaryota; kingdom Metazoa; phylum Arthropoda; class Insecta; order Lepidoptera; family Ypsolophidae; genus Ypsolopha; species Ypsolopha scabrella. The sequence goes on along the minus strand of OU342968.1, from coordinate 4,758,279 downwards.
AACAAATCGCATTTAGTATCTACTCGTTAAATACACATACTTACTATGAAGTGTGTTTGGTTACAGTTTTATCATAACCATTTAAGTTAAAAATGTTACAATTTTCAAGTTTATTTTACAGTTCACTCACACGCAGGGTAAATATTTCGAACTGTTTTGTAAGGAAACCTCTTATTGTTCGTATTTTTCATTCAAATATATGTCATCGGCACATCGTAGAATTGGACATATCATAATCTGCCGATTTATGCTAAAACTGGGGAGGTCTCCTGGCCCGCTTCGCTTCGCTCGGTTCCCCAAATTTATTTACATAAAACCAAACACACGACTCCTCCTCGCTCCGCTCGTCATCGTACCTATTTTTGACTTTTGGTGAAATATTTTCGATTTCAAACTTTACTATCTGCCCAATTCTACGATTTTCCCAGGAAATATACATGAAAATTCATTCATTGATTTAAATTGAGATAAGTATAAATTTTAATATTTTCACATAGAGTATGTGTAGAAATAAGATATTTATATCAATATTAAATAACTAACAGCATATGCGTCTTACAGATGATTACATACTGCAGCCACAATGCAATTTTCTTTTGAAAATATGTACGTCTTAAAGAGATTAAATTCTACAGCCACAATGTGAAACGATTAAAAGTTTCTACATTCGTTGAATAGCCCTCCCTCAGCGAGCGCTTCGAAACAAACCGTTAAAAACTGCAAGCGGAATTTAAACGTGGAACAAAAAGTATTTTTTTCGTTTGTTTTGTGGCGCAAATGAATCCGACCTCTTTTCACACACACAGGTATGCGTCCTACTAGACGAGTACCTATAAGTCCTTGGCTCGGCGATGAGAGCAAAAGCTTTTATCAAATTGCTGTTGAAACATGCAAATAAAGTTAAATTGAGTACCACAGAAAAAGTGTGTCAAGTTTACCTCGTATGAAATGAAGGGCTGAGTCATTTATACCCTACAATATACAGCCTACATGAACAATACAATACGTACGCGACCTCATTCAAGAGTTTCGGAAAGAGTTTAACCCTTTTCATTCACAATCGCTAAAACAATGGTTAAAAAATACATGGCTGTGTAGATCGTGCTCAGAGCATCCTGAATTTAATCCATCCATCCATCCATCAGCCTGTTTCGTCCACTGCTGGACATAGGCTTTTCCAGGATTTCGCCACTCTTGGCGGTCCTCCTAACCGAATAACTTCAGGAGGATTTGCGAGTAAGGTGGTGGTACCTCCACAGTCGAGCCCGGCATCAGCTCTACCACCTATAAAACCTGAATTTAGTATTTGCTATTTGACACCCTCTTTCATTAAAAAATTTTTTTTTACTTTCTTTCTTGTAATTATTATTTTAGGAATATGTAACAAAAGTCGAAGCCAAAATCATAATAATCAATCAATCAGCCCGCATCCACCCACTGTTGGGCATAGGCCTCTAAAATCACAAGAATAAAAATAACTAGGCCAAGTGCGAGTTGGGACTCGGATACAAAGGGTTCCGTAACACCACTACACAACACGGGTATAAAACCCCTTAAAACACAGTAAATAATAACAATATTGATACTACCATCAAGGCGACACAAAACGAGCCGCTATAAAATGGGTAGCGCCTTCAAACAATTCGGCTCCCGCTGAGTATGGTACCCAATGTTTTATTATTTGCTGTGGTACTTTAAAATATGAAAAACTATTTTACGAAATTTTAAACTTGTATGTATTACGGTCTTTAAGATAGAGCTGAAACAAAAAACGTTAAAAATGCTACTTTTTCGAGGTTTTTTTCTATTGTATGTATACTTTTAATTACTTTTTTTGCTTTTGCCGTGGTAGGTACCATAGTAACACATATTTTATGAACATTTCAGCTGTCTATCTTTTACGGCTGAAGCTGTAGACCCCTGTGAAAGATGGACAGACAGACAAGCAGGCAGCGGAGGCTTATTAATAGGATCCCGTTTGCCACCCTTCGGTTACGGAACCCTAAAAAGTGCCATACAGGTAAATAATGCGCATTCATAAACAACCTGTGACTCTCTTTTTACTTATTCCTTACTTCTACCAGACCTTTTATTTATTCTGTTCTTCCAAATGAATTTAATTATTAATTAATTAAATGACTGAGGACCAACATTAAAAAACCCGACTAAAACTGGGAGTGCATTGTCGTTAGTGAAACTGCAGAAACAAGACTATCATCTAAAATAGCGGTATTAGAGCAAGAAAGTAGCGGTTTAATGACAAAAAGAGCTAACAGATATTCTGGCGGCCCCAGCTGTAACCCGACAAAGAATTAAATATGTACGATCATTAGCTCTTAGATACTTTTTACTCTTTTTTGTTCCAGTGAAATTGTTCGAGATATTACAATCAGCTTTTCGTTTTTATGATTAAAGAAGTCATTAAAAGAGTTGTATTTGAATAATAATGAAGTTTTATTTTGGGCTGAAGCTTTGTCTTTGGGGAATTTGAAGGATAATTTTATTTGTTACTATCGACTATAACGTTATTTTAAATCGTTCATTATGTTTTATTTTTAATTATTCATGATAAGTTATATGAATGGAATAATTTAAAAAATTACCTCTTAAACGAATGTGCCCCTATGAATTCCTTACGCTATACTATCGATTCAAGAAGAGTGGCGCGCATAGAACTTTTTGCTGGAAATCCAAGATTTGATGTCAAGATTGACAATTACAAAAAATATAAAAAAAATTAAATGTCACTTTAAAAAATCATTATTTGTGTTACGCCAGGGTAGGCACTGTACATGGTTTCATTTTTTTTTTCATATTGGTTTTAAATATTTATTCATGTTATTTATGGGTAGGATAGGAAGCTGAAAAAAGGCAGCAAAAAAAAATCCACTTAAATAATTTACGGATGTAAATAAACTGCTCTGCTTGTTTTTATGGTTCACCCATCAGCCTGTTACGTCCACTGCTGGACATAGGCCTTTTCAAAATTTCGCCACTCTTGGCGGTTTTCCTGGAAGAAATGCCCATAGTCACACACGCTGGGAAGACGGGTTGGTGAGCGCGGTGCCGAAACCCTCGCACCAGTGACGCCGCTGCCCATCACCAGTCTGTTTTATATAAGGCCCGGCAGTTGGGGATGGATATACCGCCATCAATTGGTCCCAGGCAATGGTGGGCCGCCTGGTTTTGCCTGAGAGCTGTTCTCTTACTCTCCCCCGAATAACTTCGGGAGGATTTGCGAGTAAGATGGTGGTACCTCCACAGTCGAGCCCGGCATCAGCCCTACCACCTATTAGTTGTGTCCTTATACGATCGATCTTATTTTAATTCTGTTATAATTACTAAACAAATTACATTTTATTATTATTAAAACCTTGCCAACATTTAGCGGTATAAAATAATCGTATCTGTTTGTAAACTTTTTGTACAGATTTTCATTAGATTTTTTTTTTAAATTTTAATCAACACCTGATTTACTTGCTTGAACTTATTTAAAATATTACTAACAAAGACTTTAGCTTTCGAATAAACATTTTTCATGAAGTTTATCAGGATAAATATTTATCAACTTCATAATAAATTCGGAGAACCCTTCATTTTTCAGCCACTCCGTGACGTTTATGTAACAGTCAAAAATATTCACAAAAAATATACCGCAGGTACTCAAATATTCAAAGGCAGATAAAGCCTTTTCAGGGTTCCTTTCGTTGATATTTAAAAGGTTTCGATAAAAGTATCTTCGCAGGCGGTAGAAAAACTTTTTTTATTTATAGATTTTCCGTTTCCATAGGCAACCAATTAAAATTATCTGTTAAAGTATAATAAAAAGTTTGCTTGGTAACTCGTACACGGAGAGAAGGATGTAATAGGTATCAAATTTTGGGTCAGATAGTTAAATAATAAAAATAAAAATATTGAACATTAAATTAACCTAATCTACCAATTTATAAATGAATCAAAACCTAACTGCGTTTTTAGGGTTCCGTACCTCAAAATGAAAAATCCGTACCCTTATATGATATAAAATCACTTTGTTGTCACTACATCTTCTTTCAGGCCGCAATGATCACGTATGTCGGTAATGAAAATTGGGTATAAAATACATAATCTACATAATCGACATGTTGAATTTTGCTTCAATCGACCCGAATTATAAAATGTATATACATATATAGGAAGGTATATTCTGCAAATGGAAATACGGATAAACACAAATGTTGCCCTTGATACATAGTTTTTAAGCAGAACCCAAAAATATACAAGGTTATCTATTCTACAGAATCTATATGGAAATCTCGGATAAAGCAGACATTTTTCTGTGAATTTTTGCGTGAGCACACAGCTAAGCTTGCTAATCCCTCTGTTTTGCCCAATCTTTGGTTGGGCTTTAAGCTATAGGTATATAAAAAGTCGCATCTTCCGCTAAAAAAGGCGTTACACATAGAAACAATTTTTAAACTGTATTTGATATCACCTGTCTTTGTTTACATTGAATAATTAGTTTGAAGAAGAAGGATAAAATAGGCGACATACTGAAGAAGGGCAAACTAAAAAGTACCCGGAATAGAAGAGCTTGTATGACTAAATTGATGGATGTAGACGAAGAAAAAGAGGTGTGTCAGGATCGTATCAGATGGAAATCTGTAGTTTCTGCCTACCCCTCTGGGAGACAGGCGTGATTATATGTATTTCCAACTAGTATTATACATGTGAAAGTCTGGATGTATGGATGATGGATGGATGTTTGTTACTCTTTCACGCCGTAGGTACAATTTTGCATGAATGTGGTTCTAGACCTGGAATAGGACGTAATCTACTTTTTATCCCATAAATCGGTTCCCATGGGATGAAAATATGGTTTTAAGTTTCTATAGAAAAGTGAGTGTTACCCTTTCACGCCGTACTTATTGAACCGATTGGGCTGAAACTTTGCACACATAAAGTTCTAGATCTAGAATAGGACAAAAATTTATTTTTATCCCATAAATCAGTTTCCATGGAAAAGCTACATAAGAGAGATACAAAATGGGAAATACAGAGGCGCATAACACACAATTTCCCTAGCTATGTTTATTGTAGGTCCGAAAAATGTTGACAAATTTTATAGGAGTATACAAAAACTTATTCAACGCGGGTGAAGCCGCGGGCAAAAGCTTTTATGTAATAAATTGATTCGTTGAAAGTAAAGATCACGACTTAGTACACAGAAATCGCCTCTCATACATAATTCAGCGGCCGTCTCCAGGATACTTGTGTATGGCGGTTAACGTTCTTCTTATGATATTACTTTTGTTGCCCAAGTAATTACGTGATGGCCGTGAAATTATCGCTGGGGTCGAGATAATGGGAGCAACAGTGCGACCAACTTATCTGTTCAGTTGGATTATCCACCCATCTCTTTCTAGTGCGGTAGAAAAGAGTATAATTAGAAAGAGACGGCGAATGATTTTACTGAACAGATAAGTTGGTCGCACTGTACCCTGATTTTAGGGCTGAATGATCTAAAAATAACAAGCTGCCAGTGTATAAACTATACTTGGCTACTTTTTCTGGTAAAAAGGCATGCTTTTATGTTTTTTTTTATGGATTGGTGCATAAGTTTCAAGAATTATGCAAATTAGTGGGCTTATCAGAAAAAAATAATTTTTGGATTTCGACTGGACGACTTGTTTTTGTAATTTTTTCAAATACTAGATAAATGGAGAGAAACCAGTGAGAAAAAAAGCATTATCGGAAACTTTTCCAAACTCAAATATCAACTAAACTCGCGCGCGCGGCTCAGTCGCCTGCCGGCGTCCAAAAAAAATATTTTTTGTTAGACAGGGGGCTTTTAGACATGAAAATAAAGAAAAAAAAAACAATTTAATTTTTGCAATAAAATTTCAATTTTTTTAATTTTTCTTTTTTTTTTAATTACTTACTCATAAAGCTGAACTCTTTTTGATTTTAATATCAAAAAGCACAAAAATATGTGCAAGCAGAATATCTATAAGATTTCTTTTTTCAAAAACTCTCTTTTCTATTTTCCCGCCAAAATGCGACAAAACACAAAATAAAAAGAAAAATAAATAAGAGAATTTTAAAGTTAAAATTTTTTTAAAGCTGTTGCCAAACATATTTTTAGCTCATATAATTTAAATTTTTAAATAAAATAATGTGTATAATATATAAAAAACCTTTGTATTCTTTTCGATACAAGATGCATTTAAGGGGAGTGCGAGATTTTGCGTTAGCACCCTTATCTTTCTTCCGGGGTCCATTCTGATAAAAATAGGAGCACATAATTTAAATTTATAATAGTGCTATGATAATTTAAAATAACGTATATTATTTGCATGTCTAAAGGCAATGAAAGAGATTGAGACAAAATCTCAATATTCAGTATAACTGTCTCGAACACGCCAAAATACAATTACTTTTTAGGTTTTTTTATCTTACATGGACTTATTTCTTTTAATAAATAAGTTTGTGTCGGGTGCCAGCATTTATTTATGCTGCCCACGGCACTACTTTTTGATGTACAAAGGACGATAACATTCTGTTCTTTACAATATTTATGAACCTTTCAAACTTTTACCAAGTCATAGTTTGTATGTTTTAGACTGTGACCAAGTCGCAAGAGTTTTTTTTTCGCTTAATATAATGGAGGTTTGTCTTTATAATGAACACTGTTTATAAGCATGTAGTAAAATATAGTTTACATTATTTATATTATTAGTTTACTGAGTCTGTAATTAATATATCTATTCAAATCTATACTATTTTGACATAATGTCACTTGTAGCATTCGCTACAGTTATTCAACCTGTTTCTTCGATTTTAGTTTTTCTTTATCTTTGATTCTTTTACAGAATTTTCAAAATTTAAAAGTTTGTTTTTCTCATTTTGAAGAGTATTGTCGTCGAGTCCACAAGACTAAATAAATTTCTGAATTTTAATCCCTTGGATTCGTAACACGGGATACATTTGCTTTGAAGTCTATTTTCAAGCCTTTTCTCTTCTTCTCCTGGTAAGTTTTGTGTACTTTTGGTTTCATTCTCTGAAAATCCCTTTTGTTCTTTTTCCAAAACGTTAGTTTCCTTGCTCGGTTTCCTACACTTCTTCACTCTGTTGTTTTGTCTCTTTACAGCGACCCTTCAGGCTTTTTAAGGGTTTTTTTAAAAAGTATCATTTAATTTCAAAATAACACCATCCTCCTGGTATCTTGTGTGGATGCACAACACGAATTCATTTCCACGACATCTGGAAGACAATCCTGTCGCATAGCGGAGTCTGGCTGCAGTTCACGGCGTGGTGAGGATTGGCTAACTTAGTGCGAGCGTTTTGGGGACCACCCCATACCAGAAGGCCTGCCAAATTGACCTCAGGAAGGAACCAGGTTCTTGGTAGTTTAGTAATTATCTTATTCTGTTTAGGTCATTTTCTTTCCTTATGTAAGGCTGAATAACGACAGCTCTTAAAACTTTCACGCATTTAGATACATTTTCTCTCGCCTAAGATTTATTAATATTTCCGCGATATTTCTTGGGATCCCATAAAAATAGATTAACTTTTAGTTTCAAATTTATAATAAAATAAGCTTAAAGCGTCGTTTTAGCCACATTAGAAAATTCTAAACCTTAAAAAAGGTGATTTACTAAATTAAATTTTATTGTAAAATTTGTAGACTCGACGATATACTCTTCTACAATTTTGTTTTTATACCTTTTTTATTTTGTTTTCGTTGTTAAGTTTCTTTAAGCTTGATATTTAAATTATACTTTTAACGAGGTTTTTCAGCATTTTTCTTGGGGGGCTGTCTCCAGGCTTGCCTGGCGGCAGCCTTTTTAAATCCAAATTATTTCTTTGTAAAGTGATACTACACACTCCCCTCAACAACTTCCTCATTACCAAAGGTTATCTGGTAGAAAATACTAAATGGTATTAGGCTCGCCTGTGTACAGATTTATCTCGAGCCATAATAGTAGTTTACGCTGTAAGTGCGGTAAGGAGGCAATAGCTCACGAGGTCGATTTGAAACTGATCGATAAGTGAGTGTTATAAACGTTACGAGTAAGGTATTACCCTTACCCACGTGTATCATAATACCACCAACGGAACATTTGGTTGCAATTATATTATCTATATAGTCTGCATCTCGTCATTGAGAAAAACTTTAGGCCGCACTCTGTCGCTTTCGCGGACAAGTGCCACGGGACTGCATAGAGACCTAAATTACACATACTTACGCCTGTCTCCCAGAGGGGTAGGCAGAGTATAGATTTCAACCTGCCACGATCCTGGCACACCTCATTTGCTTCTTCTACATCCATCAATCTAGTCATACAAGCTTTTTTTATTCCGGGTACTTTTTAATTTGTCCTTCTTCATTATGTCACCTATTTGGTCGGCATACGTCCTTCTAAGGCATTACCTTCCACCCACGCAGCATTAATTTCTTTCGTCAGTCTATTCTCATTCATCCTCTCTCTCTCTCTCTCTCTCTCTTATGAAGACATTTAGTGTAAAGTGAAGCGACACTCTAAATAGCATTATGCTTTATTTTACTGACGCAATTTTGTAATTGTATATAAGGTGAATTTCGTTTAAATAGGCAAATTCATACTAAAGACTCTGTAAGTGGTCAGAACCAAGGTTCAATGATTCTGTTTGCGAAATACGAAAAATATGATTTTGTGCCAGTAGACTTGTTCAAGAACAACCTCGACTCAATTGAAGGTCTAAATTTCATTTTGCGTATTTCACAGAAAAGGTCTTGGTCCTGACACTTACAAAGTCTCTAGTATGAATTTCGCTATTTGAACGAAAGTGACCTTATATTATGTTACTTTGTAAGGTATTTATATATGGGCCACTGATGCCTGATTATAAAATTGGTCCTGCTCATACAAAATTTACAGTCGGTATTTCTTAAAATTATAGAGAAGAACCATTTTGTATGTAAATTTGCGTGAGTATTTTTCTATGTGAAAATTGTTTAGTATGACATGTAGATTTGATTTCATTTTAAGAAGTAGTCACTTACACTCCGTATTCTTTGTAATTGCTGTAAAATGGATGAATACGCTAACGATCAAAATGGTAACTAAAATGTTTCAAGGCTGTCTCGGAAATATTAGGGTTAAAGTATGAAATTGCTGTTTTGTACTGAAAAACTCAATATTTTTTTATTCTTAAGTTAATTATATTTATTTATTCAAAGTATTTATCCTCGTTGCCTATGCGTTTCTGCCATATCATGGAAAGGTGATTTATGTCTTTGCCGAGGTATTTCTGCCATTTTATCGGACGCACTATAAGTTTCCGGAATGAATATGAAAAATTACTATTAAAGGTACAAAATTAATTTATTGTTTTTCAAAATAATGTCCCTTGGCGTCTATGCACTTTTTCATTCGATCAAACCAGTTTTGAAAACTTTTGTGCCACTCCCCTGTGGTGACCTCTGAAACGTGTTTTTCATACTCCTCGACAGCCTCTTCTGGTGATGAAAATCGTTGACCGCGTAATTGGTTCTTAATTTTTGGGAACAGAAAAAAGTCACAAGGTGCCAGGTCGGGAATGTGTGCATACTCATGAGTTCTACATTTTTCGTCTTCAAAAAGTCGTTTGTCTGTCTGGCCGTGTGAGAACTAGCATTGTCGTGGTGCAGGATGATACGGCGTTTACGGTTATTTTTACGGAGTTCGTCAATAACTTCCGGCAAACAAATGGTCGTGTACCAGTCACTATTCACGGTACGACGATTCTCTAAAGCAACAGTAGCCACGTGTCCAGTTTTATTAAAAAAAGAAGCAATCATCCGCTTAGATGCACTTTTCACGCGCGCCACTTTGGTTGGTTTCGGCTCATCTTGAAAGACCCATACGCTCGATTGCTGCTTTGTTTTGGGATCGTAGCAATAAATCCATGTTTCGTCACCTGTTTCTATATCCCACACCAAATTTGACGCACCTTCGTTGAATCTGGTAAGCATGGCACTGCACCAAGTGACGCGGTCCGTTTTTTGAGCCTCGGTCAAGTTGTGTGGGATCCACCGCGAGCACAGCTTTCTCACACCCAAATGTTTGTGTAGGATTGATTGTATTTGACTCATGCCTATTTCTAAGGATGCGCGAATTTCATGGTAGGTCACATGCCTGTCTGTTTCAATCATACGGCGCACAGCATCGATGTTTTTGTTGGTCACAGCGGTGGACGGCCGACCATCACGAGATTCATCACTGAGATTGATACGACCACGCTTGAATTCTGCAAACCAGCTATGAACAGTCGTCTTGCATGGTGCTTCATTGCCAAAAGCTCTTTCAAGCCGAGCGATGCTCTGTTGAGCTGTCAAATTACACTTAAAATCGTAGAAAATCATACTACGAAAATTTTCTAGAGTTAAATCCATGTTGATGCAGACACACAATTTTTTAAATGGCGCCACAAGGTAAAAACAAAAGACAGTCAGATGAAACAAACTGCATTCTACAGCCAAAGAGTTCTATTTTCAAATGTTGCAATAAATTTTTAAATATTGTTTATGTAAGTGGCCAGTTCCGGAAACTTTTAGTGTTACCTATGTATAAGGCTTTGCCGCGGTATTTCTGCCATCTTATGGAAAGGTCATTTAAGCCTTTGCCGCGGTATTTCTGCCACCTTATGGAAAGGTCATTTAAGCCTTTGCCGCGGTATTTCTGCTATCTTATGGAAAGGTCATTTAAGACTTTGCCGCGGTATTTCTGCCACCTCATGGATATGTCATTTATGCCTTTGCGGTAGAACTCTGAGGACCTAGACTCAACAAACTCTAGAAGCTGTACTTAGTGGGTCCTTCCTCGGGGCTCATTCTTCAAGTCGAAGTTTCCACTACGAAGGCGATTAAACCAAAAACGCACGGTGCGTTCACTAGAATGATCCTCTCCAAACACGGAATTGATATTGCTAGGTGCTTCTGCTACGTAAGTTCTATGTCGGAATCGGAATTCGTATTCAAAAATCATTCTAATTTTCAATGTATCCTTGCTAAAAAGCTAAATGAATAAAACAATTGAAAGTCAAACAATCGAACGTTGAACATTTTTCAAATTACGAATGTTATAGTTATCCCGTGAAAAAATGTTTACTGTAGAATGCAGGTTTCATTTTAATTCAAAATGGCCAATACGTTAAAACGTCAATTTCATATTTAAACCTCCATTATTATCATGACTTGCCTGGCTGTATTTTTATCAAATTCATCTTGTTCCATTGGTTCGTACAAAATCTTCAGGCTAACATTAATTATGTAAACGACTTACCCTTTTAAGTAAAGTAAGTGGGTAGGCTTAAATATGTTTTTTAAGTTTCAATTAACGGCACAGACGCTCCAAATTCAAGTTTAAGGTCAACATCATTTCGAATTCGATTTTTAATTAACAAGTTTGTAGATGTCAAAAAGGCAACTTAACTTACCTGTTTGAGTTAGTAAAGTTAGAATAAAGAGTTAAATCAAATTTGACAAATTTGACTTTTTATGCTTGTGATAAAAACATTTAGTTACGTAGGTATTTGAAGTCCATTTCGATAAAATACTGTAAATAATAATAATAATTTTTTTTCATATTAATGGATTGAATACCACTTTTTAAGAAAAAAGGTTAACAATGTATAACAGTAACAATTTTCTAAAGGGCAGAGTTTCTCATCCAACAGGGCAAAAAGCCCATGTGCAAAGAACAGGTAGAACAAAGTGTAGCTCAGTCGCGGACGGTTAAGGAGATAAGAGCTGCAACAATTTCCCTAAATGAATCGTGTTGAACGTCAGTCCTCTTTATCTCTTTACTGGGTGTTTCGCCGCAGTTCATTAGGTTCAGTGGTCGCTCAGTTGGTGAGACAATTCTTGAGACCCGGATTCAAATCTTGGCCGGTCATGCATCAATGAGTTTTCCCGAACATTTGTCTATGGTATGGCTCACAGTTTTCTGAACTGTTAAGGCAAACACTGAGGTAAACCTGTATGCTTTAAATGCGGGAGTGAACCAGGAATACGGCGATAAGGCTTACCCCTTGTCACGTTGGAATCGTAAAAATCATCAGTGAAAAGAGTTAACTATTACAGTAACAGTTCACCCACACTAGAGAAGGAATTGCCTGATAAAAAAAAATAAAAAATATTGGCCTAGTGCGAGTCGGACTCGTGCACTAAGGGTTCGCACCATCACACAAAACGGATAAGGAAATCTGAAATACATGATAAAAAACGACAATAAAGTGTATACCATATATCTATAGCAACATAATGGCGTCAAAAAAAGCCGCTAAAATGATAGGGCCTGTCAAATAATTCAGCATCCTTTGAGTACGGAGCCCTTTTTATTATTTATTCTAAACTAGCTTTTGCCCGCAGCTCGGCCCGCGAAGAAAAGATTTTCGTGGAAATAAGGAAAACAAAAGAATATGATTTTTTGAACGACTATATGCAATGGTCACCATGTTTTACCAAAGCGCTAATAAATACCAATCAAATAAGCCCAAACTCGAAGGGTCTGCTGTTGTCTGTTGAGGAGATCCCGTACCCATCTTCCAGCCCCATCACCAGACCCTGGTCACCATGTTTTACGAAAGTGCTCATCGTCAGACCCTGGTTACCATGTTTTACCGAAGTGCTAATAAAGACCAATCAAATAAGCCCAAACTCGTTGAGGAGATCCCGTACCCACCTTCCAGTCCCATCATCAGACCCTAGTCACGGTTAGTCACCATGTTTTAACAAAGTGCTCATAAATACCAATCAAATAAGCCTAAGCTGCATTCTAACCAAATTTTATAAACGTTCGGAAATTATTATTTGCTACATAACTTCTAATTGCTACCAGTAGAAAAGTAAATTCCAAAAATCTTTAAATGACGATAACTTTTTATCGAGATCCGATTTTAATGAAATGAAGCCCTTATTCTATTCCAAAATAAGCTTTGTACAGCTGTGAAAACTACATGAAAATCTGTTCAGTAGTTTTAGAGATGTGCGTGAACAAACAGACAAGACAGACAGAAAAGAATTCTAAAATCGTTGATTTGTGTTCTACTACTCTTCTTTAGTCACCCGCTTTTTATTTCTATTACTTTTCTTCAATTTACAGACAGCGGTTTCTACTTTTTTATTATAAGTATTGATATTGAGTATTGATATGTGGTTCTCGAGTTAAAATGGCACATACAGAGAGACAGTCAAAAATTCAAAACATTTGCCTCGGTATAGTACCAATAACCCATTTCATTTAAAATTTCGCAAAAATATTCCGTGTATAGACACGACTATTTTACTACTTTATTAGTAAAGTAGTATACCTAGACAAAGCGTGTTTGCACATCGGACGAAAGTAGCACTTATTGCAACTTATTTACCGTATTAAAATGAGAGCGGTAAGGCAATTAAATCATTTTAAAAATATAATTATTTTCTGATGTGATCAGTTAACGATACATGATCTACCTTAGAATTATTTTCACTTAGTATAGATAATTATTATCTCATTGATCCGTTTTTTCTGATTATCCTGCGACATATATACGTATTCAAAGATAAAGAAGTTATATTTAACTGAACAGTGGTGATAAATATAATCTTTAAAATTCCGTCTGAGATATATTTTTCACTTTTTTCTATTTTCTCATTTTTTCTATAATTTTTTCCATCACAACCGTTACGTATAATTTGGGGAAGTAAATATTGGAATTTTGCTTTGGGTCTGAGCTACAAAGCAATTTTTTCATGATCCTGGGTCTCTATTTAACTATTGGAAGAAAGTCTTCTCTTGACATCTAACCTACGTGAAACTTTTGGTAACATCATCTTCTAAACCGTGAATAAGTTTTAAAACATTGTAGCAGATGATGTCTCTAATGTTATGAAATACAAAACGTTCTTGTAATCCAACGTTATATACCGTTATTTACTTCATTCGGCAGCATTTGGAAAGTTGCGTCACATATTTACGTCGTCAATACCGCAGTGTATAAAGGCTAAGATGTACAACCAGAGCGTCCTTCCTGTGATGACGTGTCTCTTACAAGCGTTGTCAGATACACCGCTTTTCAGTTTTTTTTCCGCCTTTTTGACAATAGATCCTCCTTCCGCTTTTAATCTACGCGGTTCCGCTTTTTTCGAATCTGCTAAAACAACCAGTTTTTTTTTCACGAATGGCGGTTACACCATAGCTACTATGGTTATACTAAGGTACAAAGTATATTTTTTGCACGAAGCAGGAAATTGTAAGTTCGTGGTAGTAAGAAGGAAATGTGCTTTTAATTCCTATGTTGCATGAGCCATTTCACATTGTCGCGAACTTTTGAATGTTGCAATGTGAAATAGCTCATGCATCGTAAGAGTAAAAAGCGCATTTTCTACTAGCATGAACTGTCAGTTACCTCCTTCGTGCAAAAAAAAATACTTTAGTTATACACGGCGCGTCGAGACTACTGCAATTAAAAACATCAATAAGCTTATGAATTGAGAGAGAAAAATCGATGTCATTGTAAAAACAAACAAACGTTTTTGAAGCACCGCTACCCATTTTAATTTTTTTCATTTGGCAATACTACTTACAAAGGGCTTAATCCACCGATTTAAGGTCGCTCAGCGAGCTATGGAGCGGGCTATGCTTGGGGTACCTCTGATGGATAGAACCCGAAATGAGGAGACCAGTCGGAGATCGAAAGTAAGCGACATAGCCTGCAGAATCAGTAAGTTGAAGTGGCAGTGGGCAGGCCATATTTGTCGGCGACAAAACTTACAGCAAAGCGTATTGTAGGCCGACCTCGTGCCCGCTGGACTGACGACCTGAAGGACGTTGTGAATGGCGGCTGGATGAGGAGGACGGAAGACCGCCGTGAGCGGTGAAATCTGGGAAAGGCCTTTTGCCTATGAACACGTTCCGATGGATGGATTGACTTAATACCAACGGACATCGACTTTTCATTGTAACCTCCGCTTCTTTTGATAATAATCTAAAGCCTTAAGAGCTGATAAAGTGCGGCCACTTAGAAAAATAATAATTTCTTACTTACCAGAATTTTTATTAAATTCTACTCAGTGAGTGCAATACGCTTGTGGAACCGTTTGCCGCTACACATCCGTGAAGCTTCATCTGTGTCAGTCTTCAAGATTAAGATAAAGCAACACTTTCTTGATTTGCAGAACGATCCATGATAAATTAAATCTTTTGTTTATAATGATTTGAGTTATTCGATCAATTCTCCTCAATAAAGCTATCGACGAGTCTTTGAGTACTTATGTATGTAAACTTGCAAGTAGTATATGTATTTTATCACATTATGGTGTTAGTTCTTAATATTGTATATGTTTATTAGGATGTAGTGTAATATTATAATTTATTGAGTATTTTAGTGACAAATAATATATCTATTTAAAATTGTATCTATACTATTCTGACATCATGGCACTACCCCCAACAACTTCCCCATTGCCAAAGGTTAGCTGGTAGAAAATACTAAATAGTATTAAGCTCGCCTGTGTACAAAAATTTTATAGTGTGCAATAAAGAATTTTATTATTATTATTATTAGAGTCACAGTCGTGACGATCGTCACGCCTAGGCCGAATTGTAAATAAAAAAATATTATTGTTAGTTAATATATCATAAACCTAGTGATATGGGTATTTTTCGAAAGCTATTAAGATGAGAAACAAAAAAAAATAAAAATAAAATATTATAATAATATAAAAAAAAGTTGTGGATTGTTATACTAGACCCAAATCTTCTTTTTTTTTTAAATATATGTATAGAGTTGAATTTTTTTTTTTAACTTTTTTTTTATTATTCTTTATATTTTTTTACAATATTATAAAATTTGAATAGACATATATATATATATAGTTTACATACATATATTCATATATATAACTAAGATTTTTTCAAGGAGAAAGCCCCCCTCCCAACTTACCCCAAGAAAAAAAAAGTTTTCTTATAGGAAATTTTATCTAGTTTTAGAAAAACAAAACTGCATTAGAATTGGACAACTGGTTCCGGAGATAAAGCCAAAAACAAAATTGGCGGGAAAATTTGCAAACTTGCAAAAATGCACATAATCGGACGGGTTAAGTAAAAATATATTTTGTAGGGTTCCGTACCTGATAGGTCCTAATCTATACTAATAATAAAGTAGTAAAAATCTCGCATCTAAACATTGAATATTATGGTGAAATTTTAAATTATCGTTTTATCAGTATTGTACTGCGGCCAAAACTATTTTTTTATATTTGTTTGACTGTCTCTTTGTCTGTATGTACGTGTGTAAGTTCCATTTTAACTCAAGAACCACTCAAAGGCATAGGATGCAGTTTTATTTATTAGCATTGTAGTGATCCTGGTCAAGATATAGGCTTTCATAAGAAAACACCCAAGCTGAAAACAAGACAGAGATTAAATAAACGCGAGCGGAGCCGCGGGTAAAGACTAGTTAATATCTAAATGTTAACTCTACCTATATTCACATGAAGTACCTTTGCTTCACGAAAGCCTTCTAAAGTGATGACAGAAATAGGTAAGTATCTCTAAGCCTTGATTGGTATTCTTGCTCACGCAGGACCGAGTTATGCGATTGTTCATAAAGATAAAACTAAATAATGACAGAGGCAATGCCGTCATACTTTAGTTAAAAATAAATTGATGTATTTATTGTTTATCCCGAAATTATCCAAATGAGAATTTCAAGTTAAGCGGTGCTTAGGATATGTGAATTTTGTTTTTGACGTTGTCGCTCTAAGCCAAAACTTGTAGTGCAAGAGGCAGATTCAAGGCGAAAGAAAAATACGCTTTCTTTTATCAAAAAACCAGACAAGTGCGAGTCGGACTCGCCCACTGAGGGTTCCGTTAAAGACTATATTTTTTATGATATAATTACAAATGTATAGTTTTCAGATTTTTCCCTATACTTGTAGTATAAGACGGTATTACTTGCCAAATCTTATCGTTCTAGGTTCACGTACATTTAGGTACACTAATTTGAAGGTAATGTTACGGGTAAAGCCCGAAGTCGGGTAAAGTCCGAAAAATTACAAAAATAGGTGCGACAACAAGCGAAGCGAGGAGGAGCGTGTTAGTTTGACGTGTAAGATAAAATAAGGAGCCGAGCGAAGCGGAGCGGAGCTATTTGAATAGTTAATAAATTAAAATGGGCTTTCATTTATAACGTAAAACTTCCAGATACAATTAACAGTAATTTACTTAAGAAAGCTGATCCCATTTAAATAATTAACAAAACATAATTATTTACATGTTTCTTTCTATAAAACTTTTTAGTGTTCTTAGAAGTATCTCTACCCACAACCAACTATGGTCTACGACCACATCGGCGTAGCAATATAATAGTATTTTGACCATATTTGGCCACATTGACAGAATCCTTCCATTCCCAGAATTTTTATTAAAGTTGTATGTAAATTGTATATAACTTTATGTATTTACATATACAGGATCCATCCATCCATCAGCCTGTTTCGTCCACTGCTGGACATGGGCCTTTTCAGGATTTCGCCACTCTTGGCGGTCCTCCCGGAAGAAATGCGAGTTGGTGAGCGCGGTGCCGAAACCCTTGCACCAGTGACGTCGCTGCCCATCACCAGTCTGATTTATATAAGGCCCGGCAATTGGGGATGGATATACCGCCATCCATCGGTCCCAGGCAATGGTGGGCCGCCTGGTTTTTTGCCTGCGAGCTGTCCTCTTACTCTCCCCCGAATAACTTCGGGAGGATTTCCGAGTAAGATGGTGGTACCTCCACAGTCGAGCCCGGCATTAGCTCTACCACCTAACAGATATACAGGATGAACCAAACGAATGCCCCCTGGAGGGAAAGTACCTTAAATATTAGAGATAGCTAATTTTACTTAAAGGAACCTTCATTTTATTTTTAGTTAAGAAAAACTGCATTCAAGGAATTAAAAAAATCACCTGCGTAAGGCGGGAATCAAACCGGACAAATGAGAAAAAAAACACCTGTATATTTATGATACCGATCGAAAGGGTCAAACATATGAACCAAATTCTTCAGTGTAACATAGTTTCGTAAATTAAAGGAAAACCATGAAATTTTACATATTAATTACAAAACATTTAAAGATATCCAGAAATTCAATATTGCTAGAAATAATTAAAAATAAAAGTTTAATTCTTTGAATTCCGTTTTGCTTATGGGTACTGTTTAATATTTAGGTTGTATACTAGTTCTATTGTGTAGCAGTGAAGTGCATAGAACTTTGTGCTGGAAATGCAACGAGAAGGTCAAGTTTTACAATAAAAAAAAATGAAAAGATTTAAATTTCACTTTGAAATATTGTTATTTGTACGCACTGCCTTGCCCAGATAAATGATTTCTTAAAATATTTTTGTTGGTTTTTAATTTTTTTCATGTTATTTCTATCGTCAAATTTGACCTTCTCATTGGCTTTTCCAGCAAAAAGTTATATGCATGCCACCGTTGTGTAGCACTGGTCGACTTTAGATTTACATAGATCTTTTTTACTGAAATTTTTACTTTTATTTCTGACCAAAAATTTGTCTGGAAGAAATCGCTTTAAGCGATAAAAGTCACATTGTACTCTCACTGTTAAAAGTATTAAAGATGTTTTATTTTGGTGTACAATAAAGACTATTTATGTTATCTAAGTATATTCTTGAAGACGGCAAAAGATAAATGGAACTGTTCTGGCCACATTAATCGGAAGTTCATACTCGGATAGGTGGGCGAAAATCGCTACTGAGTGGGTGCCAGATGACGGCTACCGACGGCCAGGCAGACCAAAAAGACGATGGCGGGACTATCTTCATTCATTTTACCAAGGTGGTCGGAAGTAGCGCAGGATCGCGATGTGTAGTTTTAGAAAGGGGAGGCCCAGCAGTGGAACAGTTTATAAAAGGAACTTTCTCAAAGGAATTTTAGCAACAGTGAAAGAATGTAAATGAAACCTTTCTGCATCGAGTGAGGATCATCCCTGAAGAACGCCACCTTCACACCTGGGTGCTCCTAAATCAGGGTCGCACTAAATTATAAACGAGTGTGGTCAGGTTTTGAAACTGAAGGGTTTTGTTGGGTTATCTTTCGCCCTGTGTATGGGTACGCTTGGCTACAGGTTCAAGTGTAAGCTTTTGTTTTAAAGTATTATTGTAAAAGGACCTAATAATATTAGAAATCCTTCTGTCCAAAGTTTAAAAAGGTATGTTTTCTGCTTTACTTCAGAAAATTTAACGTTATTCAATACTACGATATAAATTAATTTCTATATTTTTCATACGTGCAATGAAATCTGAGCCAATGTTTATGAGACAGTAATTTAACAACAAAAGTTGTCTGGAAGAAATCGCTTTAAGCGATATGACTGCCAATTGTGTCTTTACCGTTTGTTAAGTTTTCTATTGTTATGTATTTTTTTCGGTGCACAATAAAGAGTATTTGTTTGTTTGTTTAACTTAAATATTCAAATTATCACGTTATCTGCCGAATACACAAACGATCTGCTTAGACATCCTGTTATCTTGTTCATTCAGAGATTATTTTAGACTAACACTTATGTGATTTCGGCACTAAGATATGTGTGCCTTGCTTTTTTGATACATTTTAAAGGTTAACCTTTAAATAAAATGAAAAATCTATTAAATTTTTGGTTCCATATTGATTAAGTTAGTCTTTTTACATGTATTATTATTAGTTAGACATGTCCAAGTGTATAATATTGTACCATTAGATAAATAAATAAACTTAAATAAACCATAACCATTACAATAAATAATTAAAACGTCATTGCAGTGTACAAAAAATTACCTTGATACCTATTTATTGATTGAAAACTTAAGTGAAAAATGAAAATCGAATACAAGTAAATATTGCAGTGAGAGTTTGTTTAGGTACGTTATGGAGTAATATGTTTACATCATGAGATAATATGTTTACGCCATGAGATAATTTTCTTTGTTTCTTTTTTTTAGTGGAAAATGTCAGAAATACCGCGGGCAAGATTATTATTCAAACCGTGCAAAACCCCATGCCGAACATAGGTATTAAATTAAATTCAACTTTTTTGTTTATTATCAGTTTAACTTGAGCCTAATGTACAATACCAACAGCGCCCTTCATTTATTATTCACTGGCCACCGGCCATTTGCTCGTATCAGAGGCGAAAGTACGAACGTTTAGTATCTTTGTAAAACGGCGCCCTTATTGTCCCCACTGAAAATGTATGTCACCTTCACATAAATTATTAACCTCCTTTAGGTCAGTGAAAAACTATGTATTCATAGTTCAAGTGAAATAGATGGGTTCTTTTATTGTTTTGTTTGAGATGTAAATTTTATTCAGTTTCCAAAATGAGCTGTTGGAGCTCAATTTGAGAACTAAATAAAATTTTTGCATAAAATGAGGCTTTTTAGACGCGTGAAATGAGATATATGACCAATGATTACTCCAAGAATCAACTAACTTGACAAATCCTTTCTCTTTCCCCTGTCACTCGCACAGTATGTGTGTGTGTGTATGTGTATCTGTCTTCGGTCACACACTTAGGTACGTACTGCATGCAAAAAAAACTGGATTATCCGCTAAGCTTACTCTACGCGTTTCCTTTCCTTGAACACATTGTTACTTGTTTACAATTCCTATAAATTATATAATTTCTAGGTAAAATGAAATATACAATTAAAATTAAACCTATCTAAATTTAAAGCAAATAAAAAATGTTGCCAAGGTTGTCGCTGCCGCATAGCAGGGTACCCAAGACGCTTATTTTTATGTTGAAATTTCGCAAATATGTTTGTAGGTACGTATAGTTTATCTGCACTTTACACATAATGTTACCTAGAAGTTGGCGCTTTCCCGTGAATGTGATAGAAAAACAATGTGAGAGCGCCGACATCTAGAGAACATGTCTTTCAGGAAGAAAGAAGTCAGTAAAAGTGTTATTTTGGTACCGTCGCGTCGGATAGTACCTGTGTAATTATTTTAAATATCTGCTATAAAATTTGAAGTCGGTTATAATTTTTTTTTTTTTTTTTTATTTATATACCACTTAACTTCTATGAACGCCTAGTACTATTTTTTCTTTTTTGTATTTTGTAGCAAAGTTTTGTTGGGTGAGAGCTATAAATTAACGAGGGTAGAAAGGGTCGATGCGATACGCGTCACGTTGCCTCTTGAGATTCTATTTTGGGTGTTTGTCACCCAACTTAGGATCCGGTATTATCTTTACTTTCAAATATTCATTTTTCAAAAGAGAACTATTTATATAAGGTGACTTTAAACGCAACCCCAATAATTTTAGGCTTTATACATTCGTAGAACACATTTCGGATATGAAAATTATTAAAATTTGGGAATTGGGAATATCATTTCAAAATGCTATTTATAAGATCCTAACGAACGGACCGACTAGAAAATATCGAATGCAGCACCAAAACTACAATCCAGCCTACTAATTCTGTATCGTTAAATCAGGTGCCAAACCGAGTGCCTATCGTCGAAAACATACTTATCTAAGGACACGTTCGCACTTGAAATGACGTCACAATTCGTAAATACCTAGTTCACATTGAAGGTTATTTTGGAAGTTCATTTTTTATCTGTTTTTGGTGAATAGCAACCATAGATGGCAACCGACACTCAGTTACATAAAAGGCCCGCAGACTGCACGTGAGTGCAACTTACAACCGCACTTTCCACACTACTCCACTTCTGAAGTTGATGCCTATGATTGTTGGCACTTGGTGGAACTTTCGATACAGCTTGATTTAAATGCACCTTGTACTTGTCCACTGTATTTACAGTGGTTAAGTACAAGTGCATTTAAATCAAGATACTCCACCTCTTTGTGGGTGACCATAAGTTCAGGGCGGACACCTTTAAGTGGTTCAAACTCTTAAACCAATCAATGAACATAATTGTGAATTATATGATTTATTATATTATATTATTGTAAAATAATCTGTTTAATTATTGGGGTTAGGTTCAAAGTCAACCTGTATACATTATATATTATGTTATGTATATAAAAGCAAATATTCATTGACCACAAAATCTCCAAACCTTTATAGCGTACAAACACGGCATATATAAGTACCTAAATACGACACAAGCATCCCCTAAAAAAGGATACAGTGATATACCCAACAGGTTTCACTATGATAGCATTTTCAAAGCATAATAATGTATTTAATAAAATCATTGCTGCTACTTATGTTTGTTTTCGTGCACCCTTTGAAAATGCTATTATAGCCAAACCGTTTAGGTGAATAAAATAATACAGTGGAAAAGTACAAGTGCATTTCAAACAAAGTGAAATCTATAACTGAACGAATTAAATAACACATTTGTATGTAAATTATCAACATAATTTATCAATCATTAATTAAACTGGTAGATTAGACAATTGTTTTTAAATTATTTGATGTGTTTATTCATCAAGCATGATGTTGATGACATTCATCAAGTAGCGGACTCATTAGTGTTATTATTCTAAGGGCGAACTATAGCAATAAACAGTTTTCTAAGAGCATAGTTTTCAATTATTTTTGTGCCTTTTTCACTTTTATTATTTGCTTATTATTATTCTTTGTTTTTGTGGGTTCCGTACCCGAAGGGTACCAAACGGGACATCCAATTGAAGATCCACCAAGTGCAATCACAAGCACCAACTTCATGGGAGTCGTTCAAAAAGATGATGGAACAGAAAATGTTCTTGTTTTAATAAGTGAAAGTGGCCCTGGCTCGGAGAAATTAAATATGAATGTTGGTGTGGCTCTGTGCGCAATCCTTTGTTGTGAAGTTAAAGCTTGACCACGACCAGGGAAATAAAAATCTGCTCAAGGGTGGTACATTTGCTTTTATGATTGCTACGCTCAAATTCGCACTCTAACACACGAAAAGAAAAAAACACTTTACCTTAGACATATGTGTATGGGCTAAGTTCCCATTGCAATATGTGGGAGAAAAAATACAAAAGAAAACACCAGCCCCAATTGACATAATGCTGCGCCCGCATTTAATCAATCTCTGCCCCGTTTCCAGCTTGGAGGTTATTTTATGAACAACCCCTATAACCTATATGTTCACCAGGATCACCAAGATGATAATAAAAAAAAGCATTCAAATCCGTTGCGTGGTTCTCGAGTTAAAACCACACATGTTAAAACGAAACAAATACACATACATACAGACAGACAGACAAATATTCTAAAATTTTAGTTTTGGCCTTAATAAAATACTATGACCAATTTCATTAAAAATTTCACATAAATATTCAATGTACACAGAACTTTTTTTACTACTTTATTATTAGTATAGTTTTTCCCCATAATATAATGAAAGATCTGTTGCATTTTTCTGTGTTGTATACTTCTGTTTTTTTTTCGTCCGCCGCTTCAACACTATTTCTCCATTTGCATACATTTCGACTTGTCAAATATGTATATTAAACTTCTTATAAGTCTAGATCTCACCACTGGTCAATGGTCTTATCTCTCAAATAACCCTGAAAATGGTCTTACGAGGGATTACTTAGTCTGTGAGTCGTTGCCCTGCCATCCATTATTAAAAGTTTTATATATGAGACTCACTCGGGATGAAAGCTTCGGAACTTTGTTAGTGACATTTTGAAAACCACGATGTCGAAAGTCTCCAAAGTACATATATGTTGGCATGGTTAATAACGAGAATTGAATAGTTCTATTACATGATACCCTTTGTTGGGCATAGCAATATAGTTGCATTGCATGCGTTTAAAAAAATAAAAAAAATAAAAATTATATGTGAATGTCTGATAACGAAATAATTGTTGTAATCCTAGTTTATCCATCAAACGTATTTTGTAATCCAACGGCCTTTGTGCATTGATCTAATCCGGTATTAAATTTCGGATCCTTCATAAATCACTAGTTAGGAATGACAACATCCCACAACGATATCGGACACAATCACTGTACAAAGGCTTTGAGATATACAAAGGTGTTGTATACTTAGTCATTATATCGACGCGAGTTATTCGAAGATGCCATAATTTGGCCAAGTGCGAGTCGGACTCGCGCTCAAAGAGTTCCGTACCACCCCACAACACAGGTGCAAAACCCTAAAAAAATTATGGTAAATAATAACAACATGCAAAAGCAGCATCAAGGCTACAAAAAACAAGTCGCTAATCATCTGCGTACGGAACTCTACATTTTATTATTTTTGTTTTACTTTAGAGAATATCCCACAATCTGACTAAATTGAAAACTTGTATGCCTTACCGTCTTCAAGTAAGAGCCAAAACCAACAACTTTTAAACAATGCAGTTTTTTGGAGGTTTCTTGTATGGGAACACCAATTAATTTATTACTTTGAATATTTTGTTATTTGTTGTGGTGGCCATAGTAACACGTATTCTGAGAAAATTGGATATCTCGTTTGGTAACCTTCGGGCACGGAACCCACAAAAACAAAGAATAATAATAAGCAAATAATAAAAGTGAATTTATATTTTATTTAATTTTTAATTTAATTTAATTTTTATTTAATTTATATTCAAAGTAATACATTAAGGTGGTAGAGCTGATGCCGGGCTCGACTGTGGAGGTACCACCATCTTACTCGCAAATCTTCCTGAAGTTATTCAGGAGAGAGTAAGAGAACAGCTCTCAGGCAAAACCAGGCGGCCCACCATTGCCTGGGACCGATGGATGGTGGTTTATCCATTCCCAACTGCCAAGCCTTATAAAAAAAAACTAGTGACGG
Source organism: Ypsolopha scabrella (assembly GCA_910592155.1). NCBI lineage: Eukaryota > Metazoa > Arthropoda > Insecta > Lepidoptera > Ypsolophidae > Ypsolopha > Ypsolopha scabrella. Next base: position 4,733,535 of record OU342968.1, on the reverse strand, counting down.
GCAGCGGCGTCACTGGTGCAAGGGTTTCGGCACCGCGCTCACCAACCCGCCTACCCAGCGTGTGTGAGTATGGGCATTTCTTCCAGGAGGACCGCCAAGAGTGGCGAAATCCTGGAAAGGCCTATGTCCAGCAGTGGACGAAACAGGCTGATGGATGGATGGATGGAATAAAAGTGAAAACGGCATAAAAATAATTGAAAAATATGCTCTTTGAAAACTGTTTATTGCTATAGTTCGCCCTTACAATAATAACACTAATGAGTCCGCTACTTGATGAATGTCATCAACATCATGCTTGATAAATAAACACATCAAATAATTAAAAAAAATTATCTAATCTACCAGTTTAATTAATGATTGATAAATTATGTTGATAATTTACATACAAAGTTGTTATTTAATTCGTTCAGTTATAAATTTCTGACAACAATTCAAGAATAATACAATTTTAAACAACGATTATTTTAAATATGATTGCTTATAATTCAGATGGTAAATTTAATCGTAAATAATAATTCGTAATTTACCATCCGTAATATAAGATCATATTTGTTATTCATCATTGTATATATAATTCACAGGTATTTTTTATCAAGATGCTGCTTTTTAATTTAATTATTCTTGACAGTCTTTAATGTAGGTAAATTGCCTAACAATTAACAATTAATGTATGGATAATTTTGCCGTAAGCAGTAAAAGCAGTTTAAGTTGCAGCTACTAAGTATGTTAGCAGCTTTTCAAAGGGCATAAACCTTAGCTTTATAGAAACAGCTTTGATGCCACTTGACGTTTTAGGGTGGATGCACCTTAACAAGTCTTTTACTTAGTTTGAAAACATAATATATTTTCTCTTTTATGCACCAGAGATTAGTTCTAATGGAACAGTGAAGGTTATAAGACGTGTGTTTTTGTGCTTTAGTTTTTATTAAAATTATTTATGAATGAGGTTCAAGAGTAGGTATTTGCACAGCAGAAGCTAAAAAAATAAACTAACATATGTGTGTAACACCGGAATCAAAAGATTTAGGTTATCATAGGAATATGGAAAAGATATATTTTGTTAAGGGCTGCATTTGTTTCTTAGCATTTGATTAACATTGTCTTTTTTACTCGCTTTAAATCTTGTGTCTCGACTTTAAGGGTATTTACACAAACACAAACTTTATCTATTTGAAAGTGGTATTTTATCACGATGCTTAAGAATAGGGGAATTTTGTCTTGAACATGTTTCTAATTATTCACTGTCGAGCATGATATCTATGCTGGGTATATTCTTTATTATCTGGCGTTTGTAAACTACCATCCTCGCAGATAGAAATGGCAAAATACAACACTCTCGTATGATATTCAGAACTGACTATAAAATCGCAAATAAGGGACAACTGATTGATGAACAGTATTTTTTGTGATTTTTTCTGTTTACTATTACAGCAAAAAATAATTTACAATATATATCTACTCCAGCAACATATTTTGTGTTGTGTGTAACTGTCCATTTAAATATTCATTTTTATCGATCAATTGCGAGATTATCTAAGAATAAGAATAAGAAATATTAATTTGCTAAAATAAGGGTGAAGAACAGTACAAAGTAGGTACATACATATAAGATCTCGTTATTAGCTAATTTTAGTTTAGCATGCAAATATTTACATACAAATTTTATTATTTTGCATTAATAATTCTAAAAAATTATTGAAATAAATAAAAGAAACATACTCGTACACTTAATAAGAACATAATAATTAATCAATTAAACAATAGAAATTAGATTTGAATTTAATTAATATGTCAACTACCTACGTATTATATGCATCTGCCATTAAAATTTTGAATAAAAAAATTCTTTCACAGTGTAAAATGTCTGATCTAATAAACATTTTTTTTATTTCGGCTTGAACAAGGTGAGAGGTAGATCTTTTATACTCTGTGGAAGTTTGTTATAAACTTTTATGCACATCGGGTAGCACGTTTTATTATAAGGTTTTGTTTTAGGCTGGTGATCTTGAACTAGTCTGTTATTCTTTGGATACACATCTTTAGCTGTTTTAAACAAATGTAGGTGTTGTCTCACAAATAAAGCCAGTTCGAAAATATACAAGGACGGAAAAGTTAAAATCCTGAGTTTACTAAATAATGTTTTGCATGATTTGTCTTGAGAGATGCCACAAATCGCACGAATACATTTCTTTTGTGCTATAAAAACTTTGAGATTATATGGACAGTTTCCCCATACAAACAAGCCATATCGCGATACCGATTCAACATAACCATAGTATGCTGCTAATGCAGTCTACTGTGAAGCTACATCGCTGAGTCTCTTTAATGCATAGCAAAATCGGTGAAGTTTATTACATACTTTATATATTTGCCCTCTCCAGTTTAATTTATTATCAATTACTATGCCCAAAAATGTCGTTTCATTTATTTGTTGAAGCTGGTGTCCATTGTGCATTATATTAAATTAGTAATTATGATAATTTAAATTTATGTAATTAGTTTTAGTCAAATTTGCCTGAAGGTTATAGTTATTTAAATATTGGATAATCGATGTCAGGGTATTATTAATTTCAGATTCGTGATATTGTAAGGGTTGATTTTTACGTGTTACTATTTTAGATATGTCGTCCGCAAAATAAAGGATAAACAAGTTTTCCACTGTTTTAATACTTTATACAAACTGTGTTCTGTGGAGATTTTTATCCAACATGATCGGCCGTTTAGAGAACCCAACATGAAACAAAGTTGGCTAATGAATTCGTTATATCAGATACGCTATGCTATCCCCGGCGGGCCCTCGTGATTTAAAACGCAATTTAAGTTACCATATACTTACTCACACTTACTCTTCTACTTAAAGTTACGTGATTTATTCTCAGTAACGTCCAGACTCTTGACACTAATGTCTTTCAGTTACAAAGATATACTGGTGTATTTATCACTTACGAGTAATGTTCGCTTACAGATATTTACCGAACCAAAGATTTCGATAACACTCTTTGAGATTTTGTGAAATTATATTTAGTCTACTATAGATATTACATAAGTCTCTATGTAACACGATCTGGTATACCTCTTTTTGTCCAATCTATTTGTAATAATCTGACCGCGAGCTAATAAGCTGACGCTTTTTCTCCGACTTGTTAAGAAAATTTTGCGAAGCGATATATAGGCACTCAATTAGCCAATCAAAGCACTGCTTGTCATATTTGAGCACAAAGGTAAGATAGATAAAAAATCAAGAGTCATATATGTTTTCTAACACTATTATATAGGCAGTGAAAATCACATAGAAACTGGTTTAAGTCTCCTGGCTTTAAAAAGTACAGGTACGGACCGGAAAATTATGCTTTTTATCTATAGAAATGAACTGAAAAATACGTCCTTGATGCAATTCAGATTTTTAAAATTTTTTTTTCTTTCGTCATAGGCACAAATGTTATTTTCTTACACACTTTCTGCTGTTTTTCTTAATTTCGACATTCCGTCCTTTGCGCGCCCACGCTTTGACAAAAATTCATCAGGCAAATGGACGAATTACTTAAGAAAAATTGCAAGTAATTTCGTCGGGGCCCATTTGAAACACCACCATTACATTTGTGGAGGCAAATACGGCGGCATTAGGAGAATTGTGGAAGAATTTGCCTAAGCCCTAACTTTCGTAATCATATCTTGGGTCTTATTACGAGAGCCGGCATACGGGTCTTAGCGTTTGAAGAAACGACATTAACCAATATAGGGAAATGCATATTATTTACATGTAACTGTTATACTTTAAAGGCCAGGTATGTAGAGAGTTTTGCGTATTTAGGGGATCCGTTACGATTTTCGTGCATATAGAACAACTTATGACTGTTTTTCTTATTCATTACCTATAAACTTTGCCTGCGCCTCCGCACGTGTTTATTCAATTTTTGCCTCGTTTTTGGCTTGGCCATTATTTTATTAACACCCCTTATAGCCTATATGTTAACCAGGGCTACTATGATAATAATAAAAAAACGGCATCCAACTCTGTTGAGTGGTTCTCGAAATGGAACATACAGACAGAAGACAAACAGAAATACAAAAATTTTAAAATGGTATTTTTGGATTCAGGGGGTCTAGCACAGCAGATCATATCGATCTTTAACCGCTCAATACAGAATGTCTATCCCTCTCGAGGGAGATCAACACAGTGAAAGAGAGCACGGAATCACGCGCTCTCGAGCTCGATATGGTTTGCTATGCTAGACTAACAACATTTCGCAAAAATATTCAATATAGAGACGATTTTCTTATGAATAAAATAAATGTGGTTTACGTGATTTTGTGATCATAGTTTAATGTGAATTAGGTTTTTCCAGCAAAATGTATTATTTTATGCATTATGTTGTCAATTAATAATGACATTATAGTCTGTTTTGATATCACGCGTAGTCTATAAAATGCCGTAAATCATCTAAAACCAAACGATTATTATTTAACAAAAACGCAAAATAAGATGAAAAGCATTTATTTTATACATTTTATTTAAAAAACTGGTCATGTGCGAGTAAGACTCGTACCCTGAGAGTTCCGTACACCGTTTAAAACATAAATTAATTACACGTGCATTTATAAACCTCCAAGTTAACTTGACACTTACGATATAATAAACTGTATGTATACCAAGGGTCTGATTAAGTTGTTATCTTATAGAGAATAATTAAAGGTAAATAATTTTCTGATTTTTTCCTTTGTATACTATAAGCTCGGTGACCTACCGTTATGCCTTTTTCAAGTTTTTACGTCTCCTGGAAGTGGTTTAGGCTTTATATGAGTGAGTGAATCAGTCAGCCAGTCAGTCAATGATAAAAATGGTAATTTTTGGACGTGAATAACTCAAGCGCTGTTAAAGTTTTATTTATGAAATTTAGGATTTTAGGTATTTGTAGGGACCTTTACAATACACGTGAAATTGCAAGTTCATAAGTCCATTATTAAATGAGTAATGGGGGATCAAAAGTAACTTGAAGCGGTTGGTATAGTATAAATATATTAAACGGCTGGTGCGCCGGCCTTTTCTTTTCAGAACTCGGCCCAGGACACGCTGCCGCGTGTCTAGAGATAGTTTTATTCTGTTCGTTTATTTGCATCCGGTTGTTTTTGAGTAAAAACAACGGACGAAAATCAAATACAAACACAGAAGAGAGATTTACGGCCCTCAACAAGATTATCTAGATTTATGCAACTTTAATCCCGACCTTACAGTGGACCTTAAAGTGATTTGGGTCACAGATTAAGCACTTAATTTGTAGTGTCGACCCCGAAGTACTGAACAAAAGGGTGCTTATTCATTCCTTAATCCGATTTCGACTGATAGTAATGTACTGAACTAATAGATTTGCACTTAGTATTGATTTAACTAATTAGCATATGTGAGGGTTAACAACTTGAAGTACTAAAAGCCAAAGACAATAGAAATATCAATTAAAAGACGCTATACAGCATCTACCATCCGTCAAGTTGTTATAAACAGAAGCCACTTATGGATTTATGTCACAATTTAATTGAAAATAGATTTTATTATGAAACTGGTACATAAAGAGGTTATTAAAACTTAAGCGAGAAAAGCTTACGACAAATATATTATATTAATGGATTTAAAAATAGGTAGATAAATAATGTAAGAGTTTAGATAAAGCAGTGTTTTTTATAAAACTGTTCCAAACTAGGTATTAAAACACTCTTATGAAATTATTAAAACAACTCGTTTTTTAAATTCACACTCGTGTTTTTATGACCTCCTTATTTACCAGTTTCATAAACTACTTTAATAAAATCTACGTGGTTTAAAAAGGTATCTGTTTCTTAATTATCTATATATTCAAAATGGGACATTATCTTTAGAAGCTGAAATGGTTGATTCAGATGTATTTGTATAAGTGTATGTCCTTTACTTTAATGAGTACCAACGTTTATCAGCTAAAACTAATCTTTGGCTTCCATTTAACCACACGACAGAAAGTTAATACAGTACTTGATCAAACTTTTATTATGTTGCCATATTCTTAACACAAATAATAGAGTACAATAAGTGATCAAACAGACAAAAAACCTAAACAATAAACTTTTTAATTTTAAACACCTTTGTTTGGCTATACTTTTACGCTGGCTGAAGTGACTGCCAGGCAGCATCCGGGCACCCGATGAGTCGACAAGATGCGCTGAAAGTCGGCCCGGCGCACCTTTGGATCCCAAAGCATAGGCCAAGGAACGTAGCTTTTTCTTGAGGCGCTACCACAAGATTATTGTCACTTTTTGGTACCCTGTAAACACTTCCATGACGAAGCTTCTTGTTTGATAAATTAGTATAACATTTTTGAAACCTTTTTCTAGCTTCTTACTGAACAAAAACGCGATTGAAAAACTTTCACTCGACATAAATAATAACAGAAATGGAGTCTTCAAAGACACTTTTTCTCAATTTTTGACAAATAGGAATCGTGTACAGAATTTTAATAATATAATTATAAGGTTATTTTAATTCATGCAGCCAAATTCTTACTGAAGACTCGGTAAGTGCTCAGTAACAAGATTCGATGACTTTTGTGAAAGTAGTAAATTATTCTTTTCATGTTCCTAACTCAGCCCCGAGTCAATTATGTACGTCAAGATTTTATTTAGCGAAATTTGCAAAAAGTGTTTTCGATCCGTGTTACAGATCACTTACCAAGCCTGTAGTATGAGTTTGGCTGCGTAAATTAAAGTCACCTTATATATTTTATTAGATGGGTTTTAACAACATCTAGATCAACCCGCGGATTGTGATGTGAAAGATGATGTCACGTTTAGCAACAAGCTCAAGGATGAAAAATGTAAAGTCCAAAACCGAGACAAAGATTACAGATGTGGAAGGCAGTCTGCGGGTTACGACCATAAAAATAAAAGCAAATATCGACAATCTAGTGAAAAGTAAACAGTGTCAATCCTTATAGAGATCTGTTTTTTTTTTAACAAATAAAGAGAATTTTTATTCACTTGTTTAGTGTTTAAATTATTGTTGAGGTGGTATGTTAACCTGGAATAAATTTTTGCTCCCTCAAGCTAAAAAAGATTGAAGACTCCTGATCTGGATATTGGTTGAAAGCTATATAAATAAAGAAGCTAGTTTTTTCTCTTTTGCCCTGTATCCGTCCCCCTCACACTGCGCGTTTTGCCACTTGGAGGGACAGTGACCGTTGAAAAATTCACATATCACATTAACATGGCGTTCTTGCGTCGGTTCTTATTTTCAGCTTTGTATATTTCGTCCTGCGGCACTTTCCATGTCTCGAGGGTGTTTATTAGGTTCATGCTGTCATCGGTTCGTTGAATTTCCAAAGAACCCACTGGCATATTACTAACTCTCCTTAATAAATTTCGCCATCACAGCATTATAAGTTTATAAAAACTAAGACACAATGTTTTAAATGAAACAACTTTGTCTTATGTTATTGAAACATTTATTTTTTTATTTGCGTCCTAAATCCGTTCTTAGCCAAGACGTACGTAGCTTGTTTGTTTAACACAATCTTTACCAAACCATTCTAGAACATCTTCCTGGGTGTATTCAGCATCAACCACTTGTGCATCACTGAAAGGATCTCTTGGTGTGGTCTGAGAGCTGCCTCCTGATAGACCTTCCGAAGATGGGTATGATGACTTTACTGGGACATACTTGTAGTCCCTTTCTACCTCAATAGCGTTTGCTGAATCCCACGTCAGCCTTTGAAGTTGACCGTTTAGTCTCACCACAACGGATGGATTAGGATCCCCTGATTTCAAAGATCTAAAATCACATGATAAATGCAAAGGTTTTTTGACTGTTGATATATCTTGCACGTTAGCTTCTTCAACAATTGTTCGGCTTTCTATCACAACAAAAACACATAACAAAAGTAAGAATTTCATTTTCACACTTCGCTCGAGCAGAGATGGCTTGTCAATGACTTGGTCTTGTATTTTTATTAAACATAAATATCGTTCATGTAGAAGTCTGTATAAATAACATTAGATAACAGGGTCAGCAAAAGTTGAGCTAATGTGTTTGCAAAGATAAAATAATGTCTTTACTTACTTCGTGTGGCCATTTAAAAGAATATTAATTTGATGAGTGAGAACACTTAGAGTTTTATTTTACATATACTCCATCCATCAGCCCGTGTTCGTCCAGTGTTGGACATAAGCCTTTCCCAAATTTCGCCACTCATGTCGGTCCTCCGTCCTCCTCATCCAGCCGCCCCCCGCAACGTCCTTCAGGTCGTCGGTCCAGCGGGCACGAGGTCGGCCTACATTACGCTTTGCTGTACGTGGTCTCCATTCTAAAACCTTTCGGCCCCAACGGCCATCATATCGGCGACAAATATGGCCTGCCCATTGCCACTTCAACTTACTGATTCTGCAGGTTACTTTCGATCTCGTTTCCTCGTTTCGGATTCTATCCATCAGAGATACCCCAAGCATAGCCCGCTCCATAGCTCGCTGAGCGACCTTAAATCGGTGGATCAGGCACTTTATAAGAGACCACGTCTCAGCGCCATACGTCATCACAGGAAGGACGCACTGGTTGTACATCTTAGCCTTTAAGCACTGTGGTATTGACAACGTAAATATGTGACGCAACTTTCCGAATGCTGCCACATAACATATACTCGTATTTAAACATTTGTAATTTGACAATTAGTTGTTTATTGCACGTTTTCACAATTTTAAATGTTTGTTGTGATCATAATCTATAAATACAATACAAGATGTCATTTATTTATGCAGACAAATTCATACTGGAGGCTATGTAAATGATCAGTATCGCGGATCAATAACACTTTTTGTGTAATTTGCAAAAGAAAATTTTGACTTTGTAATGTGACCCGAGTCTGAGCTTGCATTTGTAGGGAACAAGAAAAATAAATGTTGGATTTCCCAAAAAGGGGTCATCAAACCTTAATACTGACTACTTGCCGAGTCTTCAGTATGAATTAGGCTGCATAAATAAATTTCACCTTATATTATTATAAGTAGTTGCATCTCTGTTTAATGGCCTGTATTTTTTTATAATACCCATCGAAAGGATCTCGAGGATCGATTTCTTCTAAATAACAAAGTGTCTTAATTTAAGGGAACACCTTTTTTTAAATGAAATAGGTCCACGCAGTAATTTTTTCTTTCCAACGTGGAAGAGGCACGAGTAAGCCTAGTGTGCTTTGAAACAAATACATGTTTTCCTATTTATTTATCAAAAGGTACGTATAGTACAGATACAATGCACATGAACTTCGAGAAACTTGCTAGTATAAGCTCGTTACAGCTTCAAAATAGAAAGCCTCCCAACCGAGCAACCTATCCCGATCATTACATATGACGCGCCCGCACACACTAAGTTGATATAAAATAATGTTATTTCGAGTGAATGCCGAGAGTGCTTCGTAAGCGTAGAAGGATTACAGCTCATTGTACCGTAGAGACAACATGTGAAGGCATTATCGGCTTTACACACAAAATGGGCTTTGCTACTAAATAATTAATGCAGATTAATGTTTACTTAGAGCGAGAATCGCTTGAGAGTGGAATGGAGACGGGAATATTGATTCTTGATTTACGTACTTCACGCTTAGACGACACAACTTATAACTTTTAATTGCTATAGTCGATAGTGTTTTTGTTCTATTTTCCTTTGAAATTGTAGTAAAATCAAATTTGACGATGAAAATGCAATAATAACAGGAACCAAATTTTCTAGTTGGTTATCCTACAGGCATGACTGTGTTATTTCATATAACTACATATTTTCAATTCCAAATGGTTTAAAGTCTTACAGTGATGAAATAAATCCACTCTATTTTCCAAACTACCTATGAGTTTTTTGAATAAAAAGGATAATTTAAAAAGTAATGGATGAACTACCACAACTATACAAAAGCACAATTGACCTCAAACTACTGTCGTGTAGTGTTATTTATAAACCACACTTATTTATTACTTTTTATCCAAAAATAAGGAAAACAATCACAACTTATTATTTTATATTATTTATTTGTTAAAAAATAAAAAATATGAGTGTGAATATGAGCGATTTAATAATAATAATGTACAAATGTTTGTATTTCTTTTATAAAAAGTATTTGTAAATCAGTGGATTTATATTATATATTTATATTTATGTAGATGCATACTCACGCTGTCACAAGAGGGGTAGGCAGGTGTGCTACGATCCTGACGCTCGTTTTTTGCTTCCATATCCATCAATCTAGTCATAAAAGCTCTTCTATACCACATGCTTTTGAATTTTGACTGTCTAATGGATGGATGGATAGATGTCCTTCTAGGACGACCCGGTCAAGCTTTACCTTCTACTTGCGCGACATACAATTTTGTCACTATACTTTCATTCACACTCTCTATAAGCCCAAAAAACTACAAGCTTCTAAAAACACACAAAACGTAGCAAATAATATTCCCTATTTGTACAGAAATGGTTGAATTATAATTTTCAGTTTCTCGCATTATCCTTCCAAGTTTTCTTCAAATAAATGTAAGAAATGACATTTCACTTTCTAAAGTGCGATACTCAAGATAACCATTAGCTTTAAGTTCAAAACTTTCATCTCCTGTTACAAACGAGGAGTCAAGCTAATTGAAACTATTCGTGGACCGTTGAGACTAAGAACCTTAGAAAAGTCCAATTCTGGAAATATACATATTACAATGATTTTTTTATGAATTTTAAAACAAAAAGATATTTTCATGAGTAATGGGTTCAGGGTACCTAGCATGGTAGACTGTCCGTGCCTCTTTAAGTAGATCAACAGAGTGAGACAGAGAACTGTATCGAGCGCTAAGGAGTCCTTCATGTTAGAGGTGCAGACAACATATCGTAACAATACTTACTTCGTAGCCATCGTCGTAGCACGTAGCATGTGGCTGCTACGAGAACTATCTTTACAATTTACTGGCGTCGTAGTTTAATTTTTTTTTTATATTTTGAAGCTATAGATTAAGTAAAAGTAGACAATATAGTGTGCGGATGTCCTGTGGGGCGACAGACGTTGGCCGGGACGAGGTAACTTCGACCACGAGCATAGTAAAAATAGAATAGTAAGTGCGTGCCAGTATACACGAACCACAGCATGCACACAACGGCTACATTTATGCTTCTTTTGCCGGTACAAATCGGGGCTGCTCATTGTTAATTCATTTTAGTTATTTGGAGTTTGTTGTTATGAAAACATTGATTCTTGGAGAGGACAATAAATAAATTATTAACAAGCATGATACATACGTACTCGTATGTTTTGATTTTGTAACAGGTATAAAACTATAAGAGACTTCGCTACAAAATCAAGAGTAACAGCCCTGCAACAGTAGTCATTTAAGTTTCGCGGGGAGTTATCCTAATATTCTGTTTTTATTACTATGCTACGAGTCTGCGAATGTCGGTGAGTGATGGGTAGTGCACGCGCTTCCCTTCCCGCTACCCCACCCACCCTCCGCTGACATCATGATAACCTCGTCCCCGTCAATGATCGATTACGGTACAAGTTGGTATTCGATTCTCTTGCAGTTTTTGTCATTAAAATAGTGTCCGATTCCTCTTTTGTCGCGTCGGAGTCACATAATTCACGATCTAAACTTTAGCCGAGTATCGTCGGGTGGAGTTCTCTATGTAGTTCCCGTCTGAGATTAAATCTAGTCGGTTGAATACGGTTCTAGTTATTTTGTAATACATACTCGTACTTATTGACACTTTGTTAAAACTTTCACTGATGAATATGCGTAGATATATAATGAGAATATTTTTTTGCTTTAATGTTTATATTATTGTCGTGTCTCTCTTTATATTGCTTTTCCATAATATGTAAAATGTGACTTTAAAATTTATACAAATATTTTTCAAACCAAATCATCTTCACAAAAAATATAGTACAAGTTGTTTGTACATATAATATATTTAAGTAAGAAAAAGCGGTTTTCATTCAGTAGAGTTACATTATTTTTAGATAAGATTAGATAAGTGATAATTCTTGTTTTAAGTGCGCTTCTTGGAATACCCAACTACGACTATTTATCTGGAGATCTCAGGTTCAAATCCCGTGGGGTCGAATTTGTGTTTGGTCTGTGTGCTTCGAAAGGCATTTTTAAGACGACATAGGTAGTGAAAAATGAGATTTTAAAACAGTAGAACTCATATACCACAATAGATAAGGTTCTGAAAAAAAAACATGTTATAAATAATGCCTTTTCCAAGACTAGGTATATCAGAGCCCAAAAGCTGATTAAGAAAAATTCGCTGCATCGAAAAAAATTGTGAAGTTTGTTTATAGGGGCTGATTCTTTAGTTCAAAGCAGTATTTCGTCCATACTAATAAAGTAAAAACAACAATAATAACTGTTGTTAACATACAAACCTATTATCTTAAACATAAAAACGCTCTCGTGTGTATTATAATGAATATCATTCACTAAAAAAACAGCTATAGCTAACCTTCTCTTGATTCACTGCACTACTCGGCCGCACACTTTTTCAGATATGTTTATCTCTTTCGTTGTGCGATGGATATAAAATATTGTGCCTTAAACTGTAGTTCCAATTTCTCCCGAAGTACGGTAGTAGGGCGCACCACCCGTCATGTTGGACGTAATAATCGTTATTGAACCTTACGTGTATGAGTATGACTCGCATTTAACAGTCCACACTCGGAGAAACCTCTGGCATCCCCTCGGGGATTTATGTCGTAACGAATATGAACATTAACAGCTTTATTTGGCCCTAAAAACTTTCTTTACCATATGCTCCATAATTTAGGACATCCCAAACAAATGCCTAAAAGTTAGATTAGCTTTATGCGTAGCAGTTAGCCTTATCTAGGGTCCGATTCCCCAGATAGGAAAAGGATGCTAAAATTCTAAATGGCAAAGGTAGGCATAAAAATAAAAGCCCGTTTTTCCTCCAGCTACATTACGTTTTGTTTGTTTATAAGTAGGGATAATAAAATAAAACGGTCAAACGGAACTTGCTTTAAACTTTCGAATAATTCTTTACAAGGTATTAATATTATCATAGTTAAATTCAATCAGTTCTTTAAAATCGTAAATTCCATGTCCACTTTTTTTAAAATGCGCTTTAGTTTTTAGAAATTTATCATTAAAATAAAAATTTAAAATGTATGCTTTAAATGTTTTACTAATGAAAACCAAACCTGAATAATTGGATTTTTGAAAAATTCATTTTGCTTGCCGAAAATCAAACCCGCTCATCGAAAATAAAAAGCAGACGGTATATTATTACACCAGAACATACGGTTTATTATGTTATGACCATTGACGCCTCATAAATAACAAGACTCACAATCTCGCTCAAAAAGTGTCCGCGATGCATTTTGTCACCGCTATGGCGTGACAAATTCGAATGACGATTGCCTACAACTGACATTGCATCTTATGTTAACGACATAACGTCTTAATTTGGTTGAAGCATTTTTGCTACTATGCACGTCGCACGTTCGGACACTTTCTGACGAACTTTTCTTAGAGACTGTGTCTAGTTGTTTATGAGAGGTCAATGGTTATGACGTATTGTTTTGCGTCAATTTGTATGAAATGATTTTACAATATTTATTTCGATATCTTTATGGGGGCGTCTATAAAACAGGTGGTTTCAAGCATTCTTTGAATAATATCACGCTATCTGAGCTGATTCCTTTTGTCAAATATGTTAGGCGTACAGTACTCGTATTAGTTAAATGTATTTTTGTCTCTGATAAGCATTATTTGTATTTTTGTTTTCTGTCTTCTTTGTAAACAAACGTTTCTTATTCTTAAATAGCCTTTGCCCGTCGCTCCGCCCGCGTTTATTCAATCTTAGCCCCGTTTTCAGCTTGAACGTTATTTTATTAATACCCTTTATAGTCTATGTGTTGACCAGGGTAACCACAATGATAATAAAGAAAACTGCATTCAAATCCGTTGAGTGGTTCTCTACTCATAAAAGCATTTATTAAATATTTGCTCGGTTTTTGGCTAAGCCGTTATTTTATTAACACCCCTCATAGTCTATGTGTTGACCAAGGTAATGACAATAATAATAGAGAAGACCGCATCCAAATCCGTTGAGTGGTTCTCGAATTATAAAAGCGTTTATTTAATCTTTGCCCCGTTTCCGACTTAGGCGTTATTTTACTAACACCCCTTATAGTCTATGTGTTGACTAGGGTAACTACAATGATAGTGAAAAAAACGCATCCAAGTCCATTCAGTAGTTCTCGGGTTGAAACGAAACATACAGACAGACAGACAAACAGACAAAAATTCAAAAAATTGTGGTTTTGGCCTCAGTACCTATAGAATACTAATAACCCATTTCATAAAAAAAATTCGCGAAAATATTCAATGTACAGAGACGACCTTTTTACTACTTTAATATTAGTATATATAAATATATTATAGATAAATATATCAATAGAGTCAATAATGAAAACTCTGGTGTTTGACACCGACCTCTCCCCGCTTAGCTTTTACTAAACCCATAAGCAACCAACAACTCGTATAGAAAGTAGTATACGGTAGTAGCTTGTCGCATCTACATGTCGTATGCCTAAAACTATAGGACTTATAGGTAGGTAGTTCAGGGTTACTGTGTAATAAATCAACGTCAAGAAATCAGAAGTTTCTTCAGCAGCTTCCACAGCCGATTACCTCACTTCGGATTAAGTTGTTGACTCTCCCATGACTGAAGCCAAGATTAGTCGCTTTGTTCTCGTAAGCCGTGTTTAGAATTGAACGACAGGCGTAATAGGTCCGGTCCATCGCACAAGAAAAGAGATAAAAAAGTGCGCATCCGCGTAGTGCAGTTAATGAAAAGAAGGTTGGATATTGCTGTTTTTTTAATTAACAAAATTTAATATAAATTCACATGTTCCAGAATTCTATGTTTTAGATTGTAGGTTTATATGTTTATATAACGGTCATTATTGTTATTTTACTTTTAGTTTTGGCGGGCTACTATTTTGAATTGAAAAAACATTCTTCACTTTGTATTTTTTTTTCGATTCCTTGAATTTTTCTCCATCGCGTTTTGGGCCATGCTATCGTCTTGGATAAGACTTCCTTTAAAACATGTTTTTTTTACCCTGTCTATTCTAGTTTGGGAGTATTTCTGTTTTAAAATCTCATTTTTTATTTCTTATTTCGCTTTAAGCTATAGTAGCTTGGGGTGCATAAAGAGTGTCTCCACGAGTGACGTAAATTGCTATACAACTGATTACCCAAATACGTTTGGCGTTCTCTACACCAAGACTCAACTAACCGACATTATTTTCACTTCATTGGTTAATAGGTTTCTGCCACAAAATAAATACATACAGAAGGGAAGCTCCACACTACCAGTGATTTCGTGCGCACGCACACATAGACGCGTACATACGACGATCTCGGTCAAATGACAGTGCGCAAGTCTACCAAGATCGCTGTACACACGCGTCTACGAGTATGTGTGCATGCGCCCGGAATCACTTTTGTATGGAGCTGGCCTTTTGTGCCTCGGCTATGGCTTGTCACCACCCTCACTATGCCGCCAGGCGACTCGTGATGTTCTGACATCACGTCATGAGAAACCGTAGCGGGAGCGGGGTACAGGCAAATGCGTGGTATCAGTCATTCATCTGTCAGCGACTTCCGTAGATTTTGCGACAAGATCATCGCTTGATTTCACTCTCCTACTTTCGGGCCGAGCGCTACTCATCCTAAGTCACATCAACGCTTTTCATTAGGCGTGGTAGTGGTAAAGCGTGGGCCTATTGTCTATGAAAACAAATTTTACTGTACTTTAGAGTAAAAACATGAAAATTGTACTGAAGCAGAAGACTATATTAGGGGTATCAAAAAAGGAAAAAAAATTGTCCGACTATCACTAAAATGGCTGCGGCTTAACTGCTTATAAATTAAAAAACATTTTTCGGACTTACCATTTTGTATAATCCGAATATACAAAGAGCCTTAACTTTAAAATATGTTGTTGCAGGTTTACTACGATACTGTAGATCATGCATAATCTCTTACAATTTTGGATTATTTATCATGCCTATTACTGTTTAAGGCTCTACCGCGAAAATATTGATATTCAAGAAGAAGCAACTAGTTTAATAGATTAGTACAATATTTTCTAAACCTTCTTCTAGACTGAACAGTGACGCGATTGACAAACTTTTACTCGATAAAAATAATTATTGAGATTAAGAGGTATTCAAACACAATTTTTCTCCTCTTTTGTCGAATAGGCAGCATGTGAGGAACTAAATAAAACATTTTTTCTAGGATGGGTTTCAAGAAAAGGTATCTAGAATTTTGCTGAAGAAAATTTTGCTAGCTTAGCTATTTTGCTGATTAAATTACAACTTTTTTCTTTTCATCTTGAATGTTTCTCCACTTGGAAGGACCGTGAACGTCGAAAAGTGCCCATATCACCTTAAAGCTTTTTCTTAAATTTTTAACCAAAAACTAAATTGTGTTCATCCCCAAACACAGAAAGTAATATCATTCAATTAGGGTTCCTCAACGCTCGCCAGCAATCACCGAAGTTATCAGGTCACCAGCTGCAGAAACTTGGCAGAACCGCGTCCAGCGCCCAATTTCCGGCCAGCCAGTGGAGTAGTGGTTATACGGGCCAGTGATTATTGCTGAGCATCGGCCACTTCATTCCTAGCAATCACTGTAACCCTTGTTTTGGCTAGCAGTGTACATAATGCTCACGCTTATAGGGTTTCTCTAGTCACGATTGGTCTGGAATTCGTATTTCCAGGGTCACTCAATATGTTTGATGAAAAACCGAATGGTTGTTAAATTGCTTTCTTTTCAAACTTATGAACCACATAAAATTCACTTACAGGTTATAAGAAGATAGAAATCAATCAGTTGTATGGTTTAAAAAAACATATAACAAAAATATAAATTGACATTTGTTTAAGTAGCCAAATCCATAGTATGGATTCCATACCCAAGACTTAGCTCAATTACTCATTTTGTGAAATACGCAAAATAGAATTAGGATTTCCTATACTGATTGAGTCGAGGTTGGTCTTGAACAAAAGGCACAATAAAATATTTTTCATAATTCGCATACAGTGTAATTGAACTATGGTCCTGACCACTTACCAAGTCTCCAGTATGAATTTACTATATAAACGAAAGTCACCCTAATATTTGTGAGGTATGTTAAGAAGTAAAATATTAGCTACAACATCAACTTATGGAGTTTTACTATAAGTTAATAATTAATTTTAGAGCATCGCAAAGTCAAAAGCTTGGCCAAGCCACCAATTTAAAACATTTTTTCGTAGGTGTGAATGTTTTTGTTCGCGTTTAATTGTTGTTGTAAATCAGGAATGGTAATTAAAATTTCATCGACATTATCGGTGCTGCGCAGTAACGGCTGAATATCGACAAAGAACAACAATACGATGTGAATATGGTCATAAACGGTAAATGTAGGCTATATAATTAAGCGGCGGCGGTAGCTCAGGCGGTAGAACGCTGGCTTCTCAATCTTGAGACCCAGGTTCGATCCCTGGTCGAGTTTTTCGGAATTTATGTGTATAGTATTCAAATATTGGACCGCACCACTTTCTCACTAGCCATCGGGCTGCGACTGGGCGTCAATTTGAATGAGCCACATTGCTGCCGTTGCGGAGAGAGAGTCGACCGCCTCGGTCACCATGGCCTGTCGTGTCAGCGCAGCGCTGGCCGCCTGCCTCGTCACGCCAGTATCAACGATATCATCCGTCGGGCTCTTGCGAGCGTAAACGTACCTGCCATTCTGGAACCGAATGGCCTGTCACGTGACGATGGTAAGAGACCCGACGGGATATCGTTGATACCCTGGAAGAACGGGAGGTCCCTGGTGTGGGACGCGACTTGTGTTGACACAGTTGCTCCGTCCCACTTACAGGTGACCTCGTCACAGGCCGGGACGGCGGCAGCGTCTGCGGAGGAGGCGAAACGGCGCAAATATGTATCCCTTGGCGTAGGATACATATTTGTGCCTTTTGGCGTTGAAACCCTCGGGCCGTGGGGGCCGGGAGCGCGGCAGCTCTACAAAGAACTGTCGTCGAGATTGGTCGACGTTTCCGGAGATCCCAGGGCTGGCGCATACCTCGGCCAAAGAATTGGCCTAGCAATTCAACGAGGTAATGCTGCCAGTATCCTGGGTACTCTTCCACGTGACGACAGCGATTTTGGCTCAATTTTTTATCTACTTTAATTAAATATTTTTGCTAGGTAGTTTTAGTTTAGTTTAGTTTATTTCGTAGAATAATTTAGTTTTTTAAATTAGTTTATTTAAGTTTTGTTAATTAAATATAATATTGGATGGATTCGATTGATAGTTCTTGGTGGAATATCATCTTGAATAAATTATACACAAATTCTTGTACTTTTATTCCACATATATTTATTTTTATTCTAACTTAGGCTACCGGTTTCGTATTACACATCATCGGGCCAACAAATTATTAATTATTTAACATGTCAGAAAGAAAACAAAAGAAAACATTTTTAACAAGCAAATATAAAATAAACAGAGGTGAATCACCACAGCTTGCGTTTCAAAATTGGTATACGTCAAGGTTAAATCAGTAAATAACGGCAATAAATATCTTGTGTTTCAATATCATTTTTCTATTATATGTCAGGATACACTTCTAAAAATTAAGTCAAATAAGTTAAAAAATATAAAATATAAACTACAATTAAACATAAAATTTTGATTGATTAATTAATAACGTCATTTAAAATATGTCAGAAGTGGTGAGGAATTTAATTCTAATTGGTCATTTAAAATTCTGTCTGGATCGTTATTAATAATTTTATATAGTATATTTGTATAGTATTCGCTGTTCTTACCTAATACTTACTACTTGCTGAATTGTGTAGGAAAACATCGTGAGGAAATGGATGCCCTAAAAAGCGTGTAATTATGCCTGTGTACGGCGACAAGTTTGACCACCCATCACGTTGGGATGTCATAATCGTTGCTGAAACGCAGTTGTACCCGGTGCGGACTGTGACTTGCATTTCACAGTTCACACTCGAGAATACCGCTGACACCCCCTCGGAGATTCAGGTCGTGACGATATGTTTACTGTTAATTTAATATATCTTTAGAAGCAATTGTTACTTGTACGTAACGTTACTAGTATTTATAGATATACCGCTTAGAAAAGCGAGGTTACATTGAATAAAACATAGTTTACAACGAAAATGTTTTTAAAAAAATAACGCGTTAGTAAAAATATACTTTCTTGAGTTTCAGGAGCTTAAAAGCCACAAACTAGAGATAATACTGGCACTACGAATAAGTTTCACTATAGAGCAAAACCTAATATCAGAAAGAAAAATATCAGCTGTTCTATACAATATGTTCAAGTGGATATGTTTATCTTTTGTTGTAGAAAAGCTGATTTATTTTCCACGATTAGGCTTGGCTCCATAAAATAGTAAAATATGTTCGTATAAACGAGTACTATCTCTAGTTTTTGCCTTTCCAGTGACTAAAAAGCAATTGAAAACTTTCCCCATATAAAATTTCAGGATTAAATTCACTTGCACTTGTTTCACTGGTTTTATTTTAAAACTTACTGCCAACCGGTTTCTATTAATACACCATTCTCAAAAAAGTTGAATAATTCAAGAAATTACTGTCGTATAATTGTCGATACTGTCGAAATCGCCATATAATTCAATTTCTTGAACTCCAGAATCCCTTGAGCAAGGTGTATTAACCGAAACCGGTCGGAAGTAAATTTGCGTAATAAATCCAGCGAAACAAGTACAAGTGAATTTAATCATGATGTTTTACAAGTTTCAACAAGTGCAGACAATCGCAAGTATAAACCATATAAAATGTATCAATTTCGTTAATGGAGTGAGCACTTGATTGCGCTGTACGTAGACTGTGCTACGTATTTACTGACCACTTAACCCAAGCGTAGTCCCGGGCAAAAGCTAGTTACAATAGAAAGGTATTTATTAATTTTAGTTACCAAGCAGCTTGAACCCAATTAACGTTTATTCTACTAGAAGTTCACCCAAAATAACCATAATAACAGTTTAATTTAAACCGTTATTACTTGGAACCGGAAAGTGGGTAGTTAAGGAAATCTTAGCTAAGCACACAACGTCCTTGTACCCGCCCTTAAGGCCTTAAGGCGCAACCCACACGTACTGTTTGGCAATTAGCCACTCGTTTCCAGGCAGGGGTGTATGAAGGGTTTTGTCAACAGGGGGGCCCTTCTGTGCTCGTTTATTAATTCACTTGAGATGATGTTACAATAACGTTCATATAGACACTTTGGTTTACCATTTGCGTCGTATACAAATACAAAATACAAAAATATACTATATGGTCAATGTCAATGAAAAAGTCAACATATATTTTCATTTTATAAATAATTTTATTTCTTGATCAAAACATTCAAAAAGACGATAAATTGGACACCAGTGTTTACCTCAAGCTTTATTATTATCTTTTACTCGAAATTAAGATTGCTACGCCCACGGATTAGACACAAGCTACGACGAAGTACGCAGTCTACGCGAACTACAAGTCTTCAGTTGCCACTTGTGTTCGGTCCCACTAGGAGACAATTAAATCAGATATATCGGTAATATAATCTACGAACTAAGGTATCGCATATCACAGAATAAATGAAAGGACTTCATAACAAGATAGTGAGTGATTTGAACTATATAAACTAATTGGGACATCTATTTTTAGTTTTTTAAGGCAATATAACCAAGGATACTTTTATATTTTACATATTATTATTCGTGTTATTTTCTTTGTACATTTTAGCCCCATTTTGTAGATATTCCATGTTTTTATTATAAAATTGTACCTTTTAAGTTTTGTAATTTGGCACGTATTTATTCCAACGACATTTATTTATTAAAATTTTATTTATTGTCTTTGATGTCTCAGACGGCTGGCCCATCATCGAGGAGTCAGTCGGCAGCGTCACAGGACTTCGTGCTTTGTCCGGATTGCCCCCAGTCGTCTCGCGTATACAGAGGACAGAGAGGTCTAAACATTCATAAATCAAAATGCCACAAAAATGTGTCTGTCGACGATCTAAGCACTTCTAGATCAACTGATAATCCTTTTTGGTTAGAGATTAGTAAATATAAGTCATCTCTTCCAACGGTTAAAAGGATCCCACGAGGGGCCAGAAATACGGTGGCTACCTCTCTGTCCTCTTGTATACGGAAAGTTCTTGATAACAACGATAAAGCCAGCTGGGAGGATCTGCTCACTTTTTCATACCGGACTCTGCACGTGCCTAAAGGAAGAGATAATGGCAGTTCCCTAACACAAGAAATTAAGAAAAACTGTAAGCAACCAGTAAATTTAAAAGAAGCAGAGGATCTCACAAGAAAATTAAACAACACTCATAATATTGGTAAAAGGGTCGAAACTAAAATTAACGATGGAGATATAAGAGGAGCTGCCCAGATTCTCTTCTCAAGTGATGCAGTCGCACCTGACACCTCGGAGACCCTTTCATCCCTAGAGTCGAAACATCCACTGCCAGCAACCTCATCGCATTTACCTGATGCCCCTGATCCCTCTGAGCGTACTCCTGAAGCAACACCAGAGGAGGTGCAAGCCGCGATCGCGTCTTTCAAGAATGGTTCGGCTGGTGGTCTTGATGGGCTGACGCCACAGCACTTCAAAGATCTCATTTACGGCGTCCCGGGTGAGACTGGTCGTGCCCTCTTGGAAGACGTGACCCGGCTTGTGAACCTTATGCTGGCTGGGAAAGTGTGTGACGACGTTACTGACATTCTCTACGGTGCTAATCTTTGTGCACTCAAAAAAAAGGACGGAGGCATCCGGCCGATCGCAGTTGGGAACACCATCCGTCGTGTGGTCTCAAAGATCTGCTGTAGACATATTCAACCAGATTTAGTGAACAAATTTCAGCCTGTGCAGTTAGGCTTTGGGACTAAGGGAGGGTGTGAAGCCGCCGTGCACGCGGCTCGAACCTTCCTTGAACACGGCGGAGGGGAGGTTCTGCTGAAAGTGGATGTGCAGAACGCGTTTAACTCAATAGATAGGGGCGCCCTGTTGACACAAGTCAGGGAGAATATTCCTGCAGTGTTTCATTATTTATGGCAGTGTTACAGCTCGCCCTCCAAACTCGTATATAAAAACCATTTGTTGCAATCTGCCGTTGGCTGCCAGCAGGGTGACCCACTCGGACCGGCCATTTTCAGTTTGGCCATACAACCACAAATCACCTGCCTCAAATCTAAATTTAATGTTTGGTATTTGGACGATGGGACTCTGGGAGGCGAAGCGGACTCGGTTCTAACAGACTTGAAGAAATTAATTCAAAATTTCCACTCTATCGGTCTAAATTTAAACTTTTCAAAATGCGAATTATTTTTGAGTAACTCTTTGTCTCCTCACGTTAAAAATGACATTATAACCAAATTTAATACACTGGCTCCAAACATTAAAATCATAAACGAAGAATCGCTTCGCCTCCTAGGTGCCCCAGTACTGGATGATTCCCTCCCCTGTTTCATTTCGGAACAAATTTCAAAATTTCAGGAATCATCTAGTCTTCTAAAAATGATCAGCCCACATATAGCATACTGCATAATTAAATTCTGTCTCTTTACTCCAAAGTTCACGTACGTGCTACGTTGTAGCACCCTCTGGAAGCATTCCCCACTTTTGGTATATATAGATGAAATAATTAGAACAACTTTAGTGGAAATTCTAAATTGCCCTTTAAATGACCGGAGCTGGACCCAAGCCAGTCTACCGATCCGATTTGGCGGTTTAGGAATCCGAAGGGTGTCCAATGTGGCACTCCCTGCATTCTTGTCCTCAGCTTACAGCACGATGGACCTCTTTGGCAGAATTATAAACCCATCACTTGGTGATGTTGAGGTCGCGTGCTTGGCTGAGGCCAGGAGTGCATGGACTGACACTGCTGGTCCGTGTACTAACCTCCCGATGACTCTGTCTTCGCAGAGGTCATGGGACGAGCCGCTCTGTATCCAGTTTCAAAAGAACCTTCTGGATACCTCATTAAACCCTGCAGACCGAGCTCGTCTTTTGGCGTCCAGCGAACCAGAGTCAGGTTATTGGTTAAACGCTCTCCCTTCGGCCAATATAGGGACTGTACTTGACAAAACAACATTTACTTTGGCCACCTGTCTGAGACTGGGTGCACGGACAAATGAGCCTCATCGCTGCCGTTGTGGTAAAGCAGTCGATCAGCTTGGTCATCATGGCCTTTCGTGCCAGTACAGTGCTGGTCGCTTGCCGCGTCATGCCGCTCTTAATGACGTCATCCGTAGGGCCTTAGCCAGTGCCAGTGTTCCGGCCATTTTGGAACCAAATGGCGTCATACGTGAAGACGGCAAAAGGCCCGACGGAATGACGATCATACCATGGAAGCATGGTAGGTCGCTGGTATGGGACGCTACATGTGTCGACACGATGGCAGCGTCTCATCTCCAAGCGACCTCAGTCAGAGCGGGCGCGGCTGCGGCATCTGCAGAGGGCTCCAAGAGGCGCAAATATGCGGCCTTAGGAGAGGGCTACATGTTTGTGCCCTTCGGCGTAAAGACTCTCGGGCCATGGGGACCAGAAGCGCGACAACTCTTTAAGGAGATCTCGTCGCGCCTGATCGACGCTTCAGGTAACCAAAGGGCTGGGGCATATTTTGGTCAGCGGATTAGCCTCGCGATCCAGCGAGGCAATGCCACCAGCCTTTTGGGTACCTTGCCCAACGACGGTAGCGATCTGGCCAGCATATTTTATTTATTCCATTAAATAGGTGTCCAAAATTTCCATTTCTTTTATTTATTTGTATAATATTTAAATTGCTAGGTAATTTTAATTTTTAATTAGTTTAGTTTTGATGTAAATTGTTATTTAAGTTTTACAAGTAAAAAATACAAAAATTATTTATTGAATCTTACATCTTAACCTAAATATAACAATGCAGTTATTATGGCTAAGAATATTCACAATTATATTTTCTGTCAGTTAAGAGTCAGTTCCTTCTGTTCGTGCAATGGGGACACGTAGATTTTGGTAATATCATAACTATTGATGTTTTATATTAATAAATATAGTTAATGTTTGATGTTTTATATTAATAAATAAGTTGAATTCATGATAGGTATCGAGATGGGTGGACTTACTATTGAAATGTGCGAAATAGAACCAAGTGGCAAAAATCTCATTTTATAACAACTGTAAACTAAAATTACGCTCATACATTAGCTAAAATCAGTAAAGTACGGTTTGTAAGTAAATATCATATTTAATTTTATAAGCACGTCATTAATACATCCAGTGTATAAAAATATTGTGTGCCTTTATTTGGTTGCCCCTGAATCCGACCCTGCTTCTGGCCACTGCTGGGTAAACACAACTTGTTATTAAGAAAGTTCTTTTATAACTCGAACAATTTCGCGGCGCAAATGATATGGCATGAGATTTAATTACATACCCGAATAAACTTCAGCTATATTTTCTCCACATTGTGTGCGTCTCGACACTTAAATTGTTAAGCTTGGAATTTTGTACTTTAACGTCACAAAGTCTTTCTTCTTGTTATAAACTTGGAAGAAGTAAAATAAGTTAAACTAAAGTTTCTATGTCCGGTATAAATGTTCCAGTAAAGCTAGCATAGATGAAACTAATAGAGAAGATTTGTTTCTCGACGAAGCGTTTGACCAATGGAAACGCAGGACGAGTCGATGCATGGTAGCATGGTGTAACTTTCCTGCGTTTGTATTGATCAAAAGCTTCTTCGAGAGACAAAGCTTCTTAATTTTCATTTGTGCTAGCTAGACTGATCTTTGGACATAAATCGAAATACATAATATAAGGTGACTTTCGTTTATGCAGCCAAATTCATACTGGAGACTCGGTAAGTGTCAATGACCCTTTCTGTGAAGTCATTTAATTAAAGTTTATTTTAATACTTCTGATGATGTCTTACTATGTTGGCCCTAAGAATGACAAAAATAGCTCAAACTGTTTTTTCAAACAAAACTTTTTCTTCACCTAACTAATGTTGGAAGCCGATATTAGCGTTAAATGGCCTATGGAGACACACTTTATTTAATTTTTTTTGGTAAGCTGATAAACTGTTGAAGTTTCTAAAATTAGTTTGAATTTATGAATCATCCATTTTGTATTTTTAAAAGAATTTTGAAAATTTAACTGTGATCCAACCCGATATTTTTTTTACTTTGAATTTTTTTTCCATACCTCGTATGGATGTTGTGTGGTTGATTATTTTACGTTTAAAAGAACAACGCAAGACAACCATGTTACAGAAAAAAAGTTACAAAATATCGTACTATAAAAAAAGTTATGATAAATGTTGCTCCGGTAGAAAATTCGCAAAGACACATAATAAAAATCATAATACACCTAGGTGAGAGGAATCTATGCAAAAATATTTGACGTCACTATTTGGACCAACCTGTATATTTCAGATACATGTCACGGTAAACCTGAGGTGCAATTGTGTAAGCAATTTTGTCATTTAGCTATTCGGCTATAAGCCCGTTTGACAATTGAAATCGTACGTTTTGATTGTCAACAACAAAACAATTGTGATCAAATAGCCATATGACAATCGAATTTAAATACCATTTGGCTTACACAATTGCACCTCTGATTCAATACTTTGTAGTCGCCGATGTCTTTTTGAATAGTTATGTGGGATTTATTATAATACTCGATTTTTTTCTGAATTGAACAAAAAGCAAACTCTTCAGTAAAAATTATACAACTTTAAAAATCACAGATCTTGAATTAAAAGAATTGTGTTAACTCTTTTGTTTCATCCTTGCACTTTGCATACATCATTTTCACGGCAATGAAAAAACAATATTCTTTTTTCTTTTACAAATGTAAAAGCATTCGACTTTGCATCCCAAAAAGAAAATCTACCTTTTTAATAAACGATTTGCGAAATTTCCCCTCTTTAATATCCGGAAAAATTCCGGCACGAAATCTTATCAGCTGTCATTAATTCTCTTT
This sequence comes from Ypsolopha scabrella, assembly GCA_910592155.1. Taxonomy (NCBI): domain Eukaryota; kingdom Metazoa; phylum Arthropoda; class Insecta; order Lepidoptera; family Ypsolophidae; genus Ypsolopha; species Ypsolopha scabrella. The sequence goes on along the minus strand of OU342968.1, from coordinate 4,707,464 downwards.
CTGTTATCAATAATCATTGATTAAAACGAAACGAAAAACATTATTGGAATAACGATTGTTTGAATTCGAAGGAAAAATGACATCTATAATAATAAAGTAGTAAGAAAGTCGTGTTTGTACATTGAATGTATTCGTGGAATTTTAAATGGACCATACCTATACCTACACCCATACCTATAGTATAAGCAAAAAACCACAATATTTTGACTTTGTGTCTGTCTATCTCCAAATCAGTTGAGAGGTTCACGTGTGCCTGTATGTGTGTTTCGTTTTAACTCGAGAACCTGTAAACTGATTTGGATGCGGTTCGTTTTTATTATCATCATAGGGACCCTGGTCATCGCATAGACTTTGAGGGTATTCATAAAATAACACCTAAGCCGAAAACGGGGCAAAGATTGAAGAAACGCTTTTACCTCCATAACCACAACAGATTTGGATGCAGGTTTTTTATTATTTTCGTAGTGATCCTGGTCAACACATACCCTATAAGGGACGTTCATAAAATTACGCCCGAGCCGAAAACAGGACAATGATTGAATAATCATGGGCGGAACTGCGGGAAAAGGCTAGTTATTATCTTAAAAGTAACAAAGACCGGTGAATGAAAACAAAGACGCATTGTAAATTGTAAAATTATTAGTTGACCGCCTCTTTGGTCCAGTAGGTTGAGTACTCAACCAGTAAACCAGAGGTCATGCGTTCAAATCCCGTAGTGCAATTGTGTTCAGTTTGCGTGCTTCGGAAGGCATGTTGAGATGTGGGTCTAACTTGTGTTGTCCCCGATTTCCGGCGATAAGCTCACACCCATTACGTTGGAAAGAATAATCAGAACGTAACAAAAACGATTTTTTTTGTTGTTGCATGATTTTTTTTTGTATTCCTAAAGTAATTTGTGCCCTGAATCCTAATCTGAACTCATATTTTCTCTATCAGCTCGTAATATTTATCTAGGACCGGTTCAATTAAGAAAAAATCGTGCGATTTTACTAGTTTTGTTAGGTTTCACGCTTGGAATAATCAGTTTTTCGGCTTTAATTTTCGGCGTTCTTTTTAATAGTGAGATAAAAATATTCATGAAACCAAGCGTAGTTTTTTATTTAATAGTGCAAAACAATCACACCCGATTTTTCATAGAAAAACTTAGCATGAAATGAATGGAGAGTTAAGCTCTTACAGAATATTGTTTATTCTGTTATTGTTGCTTGTGATAATAAAGAATAAATGTTGATAAGTGCAAGATCTCATTAGAAATATTAAAAAACGTAAAGTTTCCAATTTTCCATATTTAAAGTTGATTTAACCAAAATTGAGAGCTGATAGAAGAAATCTGAGTTCAGGTTCGGATTCAGGACCCAATTTTGTATAGAAATAACAAAAAAAATATTCAAACAACAATAACCATGATGCCTCGGTGTAATGTGGGTGTACGAGTGTGGGCTGTGCCTTACATTACAGTCAACACTCGGAAATACCTCTGATACCCCCTCGGAGATTCATGTCGTGACGCTATATTACTTAATGTAAATGTTTGGTTAAGTTCAACCTAAAGACTGATACATATTTTAGTTCTTAATTGCCAATGTAAACTTTGTCATTAATTTAGTGTAGTGTATGTTTGTCTTAATCCCTATTAAGTGCTCAAACTTGAACCATCTTTAGAACTTCTGACGTGTTTATTATTGCTTAATCTGTTAAGCTGGATGCAGACGGTCTTGTTGCCAAACGAACAACTTATTTTTTTAATTTTTATTTTGTAACAAAATAGATGTGATTTATAGCATTATGCGGCCATAGATTTTTGTCAGTTCGGCTATTCTAGTAAAATTGTGTTATTTTTTGTATTACTATGTAAATTATCTTGCACAACTTTGAAGCGTGTTTATATACATATTCTTGGGTTATTTTTTTCACAAAACTGTTATGTATTTAATTATAATTAAAAGAAAAAAAACTGTTGAAGGCCTACATAAATTAACAAAAAACATTACTACGCTACAAAATACAAAGCTAGAATTAGGTTTCTTAAAATTATAACGAAGAAAAACACGAAGAAAAATCTCTTAGAGAAACAAAATAGATGACATAAAATACCGCTATATAAAATAAATTTCCTTCGCTTCATTTGGACAATATTCAGCAATGGTTTACTGTGCAATATATCTTTTTTTAAGTGTTCAAAAATGTTGTTATACATTATTATTTACAATTTGCTGATTATTATTATCATTTGTTTTTATTTCAATGTCTATAATAATGTATATTTTCATATCGAAACTGTTTTTTCTCAATTTTTACCTTCCCACAGCATACAGCTGAGCTTATTCTTTTTGACGCATATTTTTACGATAAATTTCCGTGTTAAAATGGGTATAATAAGACGAATAAATAATTTCAATTTCAATAATAGTCAATTCGTCACGCAGACCCACGGACAACATGTATGTATAACCCAAAAGGTTTCACAGATATTTCAAATCTCAACTGAATATTTGACCACACGTCTACCCACGTTTCACTGAGGTTTACTGTGCCGAAGTTACGAGTATCAGAGTCGATAAAGATCAAATGCGTCTAGATCCACCCAGGGAAGTTTTTCATATTTTTTAATTAACGGACACTAATAAGTAGATGAGGAGGACGGATGACCGACATGAGTGGCGAAATTTGGGAAAGGCCTGTGTCCAGCAGTGGACGAACACGGGCTGATGGATGGATGGATGGATGGAATAAGTAGTACGCACATTATTGGTAAATCAAACTAACCTATATCCATTCGAGTGTAGTAGAAAAATCGACATCAATATTGAGCTTTATTCCATACTCACCTAGACCCAAAATTAAAAGTAAATCAAATTCGACTAAGCACCGGCCAACCAATCACAAGACAGTCAGCGTCTGTCATGGCCGCCACAAATTCAACTATATCCCCCTGTGTTTTTTCATAATCGCTTAATTCCACTAACATTTGCTCTCAAACCAACCTAAATGCTAAACTAAATATCATAAGCACCTAAATCCAGAATTAAAAACCGATTTTTAACAAAACTACTGCGAGTTACGTTAAACAATGGAGATTTTGTCAAAAATAAAGGAAATACAAAAAATCCTGCTTTACCACAATTTTGTTTCGTGTGACTTAGGCGCATTTGATCTTTGTCGACTATTTATGTACTCTACCCGATTAGGAATCGCACTGCAGCAGTTTAAGGTTTACTGATGTAAAAACATGTATTCGTAAACGTTCAAAAAATCTTATTGATTTATGGGTCCAGTGGTCGAAATCTTACTTAGACCCATTGTAGACGTTCAATTTGCCGTCTTAAAAAGTGGTAGGCAGTATAAAAAACTTACATAAGTATTAAATGTGTCCAGATGGTATTTTAATATTTTGTCATTATATTTTAGTTCTTGTTATTGTTTTGCAATTATATATAGTAGGTCTGCAACAATAGCAAACTCGAAGATTAAATAATTATACAAAATATAATGATTTTGATGAAGATTGCGTATTATTTCGTGGTGTCAACTTTATGCTCTAGGTTTAGACAATCTTCCAATTAATTAAATACTTCGAGATACGTGGCCATCAACAGGCTTTTCAAGCCTAATTTGAAGCCTCTTTTGCAGGTTGCACGTGCATCCGCTTCACGTCGACGTACGGCAAGGAGCGCGGCACGTTCAGCTCACCCGACTACCCGCGCGCGTACCCGCCGCGCGTCGACTGTCTGCTCTACACCTTCCTCGCGGCGCCGCATCAGATCGTCGAGCTGCTCTTCACCGACTTCGACATCTATAAGGGACATCTAGAGTGAGTACCTACCTACTTTACATCTCCGCTTCACGTCGACGTACGGCAAGGAGCGCGGCACGTTCAGCTCGCCCGACTACCCGCGCGCGTACCCGCCGCGCGTCGACTGTCTGCTCTACACCTTCCTCGCGGCGCCGCATCAGATCGTCGAGCTGCTCTTCACCGACTTCGACATCTATAAGGGACATCTAGAGTGAGTACCTACCTACCTTACATCTCCGCCTTAAGTCGACGTGCGGTACTGTCAATGGCAAGTTAGTCTAACTGCAGCTCTTGAAATCCGCGACGCCTTAATCTGCTCTACTTGTGGTAATTCGTGTACATGCACGTTGTGCTAGTGTGCGTGCCTGCTGAGACCCCTGTACACGTCGATGCGCTGGCGCTGAAAGAGACATACCTATGTGAGTAAGTGGAATTCCCTGCGTTCTTCTGCACCACTGAATTGTCCTTTTCACACTGGTCAGCTTTGGCCAACGTGTGCAGAGGTCTTTACGTGTAGTGTGTTATTTAGCATATTATACACATACTTCATACAAAAAAAGCAGATAAACCCGTACAGTGGCGTTAGTCATGCATGATCTTGCTGTAAGTCTATTGTCATTAAGAATCAATAATTCTACAGCTTGATCGTCGTAGACTCTAAGAACTCTTACCATGTTTTTAAAATAACAAATTATATAAATGTGACTTTCGTTTATGTAGCCAAATTCATATTGGAGACTCAAAAAGTGGTCCGGACTAAGGTTCAATAACGCTTTTTGTGAAGTGCGCAAAATATAATTTAGACTTCTATACTACATAATAACTTACTCGAGGTTGTTCCTAAACAATATAGAGGCACAACAAATATGTTTCGTATTTCGCAAACAGGATCATTGAACTTGGTCCTTCACCCTTACTAAGTCTCCAGTATGAGTTTGGCTGTATAAATGAAAGTTACCTTACCTAACCGGCTATTGATAACAAAAACTAGTGATTTTAATTGTACAATAATATTAATGTGTATTTAATCGATAAAACTATCATGAAACGTACACAAAATATTTTTGGCAATTTCTTTTACTTACTGTGTCGAGTTTCAATTTCTACTGGTATATTCAGCTTATTTAATTAATAATTTCATACTTATCTTGAAAATCGTTTGCAATGTATAATTGAGGTTAGGTTATCTCGGAGTGGTGCCAACTATCTGCCGGTGTACCTCAGGGTATCATCCTATCACCTCTTCTATTTTACATAGGTGTTAATTAGTTTCATCTCTGAAGTATTTTCTTGCAACTACTACATTCATTTCAGCACTCGACTAAGTTGAAATTCAAACTGCAATCTCTGTTGATCTAAAACTTGTTAAGAGAGCTGAATGATATGGCCTTTTATGGACTTTGAACAATTTTAGACAACTATAATAGGTAGGAAATATGAGGCCAAACAATAAATCAGAGGACCATCTCACAGGTTACATAATAACAATATACCTATCATCTACGAACGAGTAGAAACCTTGAAACCGAAATGAAATTAAATGAAATGAAACGCATCATATTTGATTATAATTTTGTGTAGTTTTCTTACGTAAATCAAGGCAGTGGAAGGGCAAGATTGCCAAAGACTACGTTTTACTTTTCTAAGTTTCTCAGCAATTTCTACTGCTTTTTTTGAGCGGCGATAGCTCAGTCGTTTAGACGCCTCAATCTTGATGCCCGAGTTGGAATCTTGTAGATGCACCAATGAGTTTTCCGGGATTGATATGCATAGTATTTGCATACTTAACCAATTGCTGACGGTGAAGGGTTTGTGAGGTAGGCCTGCATGCCGTATGAAGCGTCTATTTGTGCCCGAAGTACGGCGATAAGGGCCACCCCCTATCACGTTATCTAATTACATTTATAGAAAAGTTAATGATTGCTGTGAAGCATAGCATGATCATTTTTATGGTGCCGTACCCGAAGGGTGCTAAACGGGACCCTATTACTAAGCCTCCGCTATCTGTTCGTCTGTCACGGGTCTACAGCTGCCACAGTATTAAGTAGAAAGTTGAAAATTTCACAGAATACGTGTTACTTTGGCTTCTATCACGACAAGTAATAAAAATAACAATGAGGACCCTTACAAGTCAACTCGAAAAAGTTGCATTATTAAACGTTATTATTGGTTTGGTTTGACGGTAATACAGACAAGTTTAAAATTTTGTCAGATTATAGGACCTACTCTTTAGAGTTTACTTTAGTAAACAAAAAATAAGCAAAAGTAGGTGTCCGTACGCAGGCGCCGCCAAATTTTTTGTCAGGCGCTACCATTTTAGCGCCTTGTTTTTTGTAGCCTTAATGTTGCTTTTGTTGTTATATTACCATAATGTTTTTAAGGTTCCACACCTGTATTGTGGAGTGGTACGGAACCCTCTGTGAGTGAAAAAACCCTGAAAAACGTTGCACGTTGTTTTTAAGTTCAGAAGCCCCCCAAAACAACTGATTTCACAAACAAGTGGTTCTCAATTTGTCGCGACTTTGATCCTTAATGACTACTTGACTAATGTGAATAATTGTACTGACAAAGTATCCACTTACGTCACAGGGGTATTTACTTATACTTATTAAGTCAAGTTGGAGTGTAGTACCCTATTAGGGTATGATTTACTAGTTCTCGTTACAGAACGTCTTCAAAGTCACTTTGAGAAATTAATATTTCTTCAAGGGACTCTCGGGGCTCTTGTAGCATTGTCTGAATTTCATAATGGTTATAGAACTGACGGTGATGGATAGGGAGATTATTTGATTTGATCATAACTATATCTATGAGTATTAATAAAGAAGAGTGCGAACAACAGGAAAATAAATATCGTTGTCTAAGTGTCGTGGGGTTATCGCAAAATTGATCAATATAAAATATTCGCATGAAATTTACAATAGTTGGACGACAAAAAGTAAAAATTAGGTGTGAAGACGAGCAAATCGAAGAGGAGCGTGTTAGACAGCTGGTGATCGGGAGCAGAGCGAAGCGGAGCCAAGCGAGGTGACTCTTTTAGTTTTAACGAATTTTGTGATATAGCCGATCAGATCATAAAATAGTCAGTTCTATGATATGGTAATTTTTAATAAACAGTAAAAAGGAAGTCGCAAACCGTGTTTGTCTGTGTATTCGCTTGTAACTTCTAAATTTCTGAATGGATTTCAATGCGGTTTTGGCCATCACTTTTCACCAGGGTGATTTTTATGCATAACATTTTCACATTTGGCGTAAAGAAAAGGAGCAATCGACTGTTCATAATCAGAGGTACAATTATCTAAGCTAATGGTATTCAAATTGATTGTCATATGGCTATTCGGCTAAGCAAATTAGCCCGTTTGACAATTGTTCTTCGTATATTTTTGGCTGTCAAATGAATATTTGTCTTGTTTTGTTGTTGACAACCACAAAAGTACGATTTCCATTGTCAAACGGGCTTATTTAATTAGCTGAATAGCCATATGACAATCGAATTTGAATACGATTGGCTTACACAATTGCAACTCTGGTCATCAAAAACCCGATTTAATGCTGACTAAACCATTAACACTGACACAGAATTGTTAAATACTTATTAAAATAAAATGTATTACTTAATTTTCAAATAAAAAACGGGCGTTTTAACACAAAACATTTATGACAATAATTCTATCCCAAACAAAGATGGGAGGGGGTCGCGTGGAGTTATTTAAATTAAACGATTCAATGTAAAATTATTCGATGGAACAAAATAAGCAATACTATACTTTACTCGTAACTATGAAAACAAGTATGTCCCACTATATAACGTTCGTAGTAGAGGCAAAATATCTCCGATAGTACCTCTACGACCAAAGTTATACTGGCGGCTTAGATATGGAGAAGACTTCAGTAAATATTTTAGCTTATAAAATAGCATTTGAATCTTGTCTAATACCAAGTTTGAAATATTGACGGTATAAATCAAAATCATAATATATGTGTATTATATTGAGTTTTTATTAAATTTTATTTGCCTTGTTTTAATATTTTTGTATAGTAGTGATTTGTAAAAGTTATAAGTATGTTGAATGTTCACTGTTGTATTGGCTCAGCTCTAAAGATATTGCAATATTGTTGTTGACACATAAAACTAAATTTTATAAAATTAAAACATGCCCTACTGCTTATACTGGTAAAACTTACATTAAAAAAACTTTTCAGACAATGCGAATTTAAAAGTAACATTTACCTGTAGGTATTGTTTGTTCCACGATTGGATTGGGAATGAGGTGCGATCGTCAACTTTACGCGAATGTATGAAATGACAGTTATCAAAAGCAGGATGTGCAAAAATACGTAAAAACTTTTTCAGTACTGCGAAATTATGATGTAGAGAAAATTTAACATTTAACCAAAATAATATTTCAAAAAAATTATATTCTTAAAAAACTGTAAGCTCGCCATTTTATTTTGATAATCAATCACTCATGGGTTCATCAACTTCATCATCAATACCAAATAGTGAGAGATTTGTCAAATATAAAATTTTAAGATTTAATTTATATAACATTAAATAGATTCAGAGAACAGTTCAGACAACTAAATCAGCGATTATTTCATATTTAGATGATATCGGATTGAAAAATAAATAAAAATAAAATTAAATTTTGGAGAAGCAATATTACTGATCAATAAACTTTTATAAACATCAGTAAGTACATAAACCGCAAAAATTTTATTATTATTTTACTTGATGGGCTTACGTACCTAAGTAATCATCTCATTTGTACTATTATGCAAACGGTACTTTTGAATCCCAATCCATATTATATAATCAGTGTATTTCAAGACCCAGGTTCAAATCGTATCGGTTAAGTTTGCACCAATGAGCTTTTCGAATTATATGTGCATTGTATTTGTCCTCTGAATGGGCAGCGGTCATAATATGAGCGCGCGATGCAGCCGTAATTTGAAAGCGGTCATTATGACCATGGCAGGTGGAAAGATTAGTGATTAGGGGATACTTACCGTTTGCCGAAAGGTGAAGGAAACCACTGTGAGATAAACTGGCAGGCCCTAAAAAGCGTGTAATATACGTAAGGTACGGCAATAAGGCTCACCTATTACATTGTGACGTAAAAAAAAAAACAAATGTTGACTTTTCTTTGACAGTTTACACTTTGAAACTTGTCGTATTTTTATTTGTTTGTCAAAAAAATCCTTGAAAACATTTAACCAAGTGGGACTAAACCACAAAAATAACCAAAACCCTAAAATTGGCCTAATAAATAATGATTAATAATCAAGCTCTTCGGTTTTAATTGTAAAGGCGAAAATTAATAAGCGGTCGGGTTCCCTAGCTATTAATTCATATTGAATTTATATACAACGTTTTATTGAAAATTCCATCCCAATTACCAGGGTCCCGCTGTACAATAATAAATGTGCAAACATTTTCGTTTATTCAACCTATAGCTTTATTATTTCAATCATAGTATTGATGGTTAGTGAACAGAATTGAGCATTTGACTGGTTTTAAAATATTTCTTGTGTATAAACAAAAGGAATTTAAAATTATTTTTTATCTGCTATCTGCGAGTATACCTAATGTAAACAGGTGTCTTAAGATAAAAAGAAACCGGTCAAGTGCGAGTCAGACTCGCATAACTAGGGTTCCGTAATTCAACAGTTTTGGGAACAGTCAGGTAGAAGGTATTTAAAATCCTGCCCATAACTGCTTATTATAAATAAATAAAGAATTGATTGTACCACAAAAGAGAGACTCAAATATGTTTACACCGTACGAAAAATTTAACTTTGTCATTTTCTTATCGTGAGTTTCACATCCGCTATATTTTTCCTGTAATCTTTACATGATCCCAAATTACAATGATTTTTTTCATATCTTTCGGTTCGGTGGTCTTTAACGGTGCTAATGTTTTGAGGCTGTGACATACGGACGGACAACGGAGTCTTACCATAAAGGTTCCTTTTACCTATCAGTTCTACTGATAATTCACAGTAGCTTCAAAATTATCAGGAAAAATAGGAAATGTTATTTTATTTGCGCTGCTATGTATTTTTGGGAAAGTTGTCAAAATTAACAGTGGATTATAACTAATTGCATATAACATAATTTTAAATTATGTGCGAGTAAATTAATTTTCATAAATCCAAGAAAGGTCTAAGTCCAGCAGTAGACTAAACAGGCTGATGGATGGAACTTTTATAGCTTTGTTTAGTTATAATTATTTTAGCACATTTTTTCTATCCTCTTACTGATTTGGAACATAAGTCTCTATGGTGTCACCCGACGTCAAGTTATAATATAACTAAGCTTTAATAGTTCATAGAAAACTAAGTTCTAAACCTTGACCTTGACGGAACCATCCAACCGTCCATCAGTCTGTTTTTGTCCACAGATGGACAAAGCCCTTTCCAAAATTTTCGTCCCTCTTGGAAGTGATGCTTATACTCACACACACTGGGCCGGCTAGTTGGAGAGCGTGGTGCCAAAACCCTTGCTCTAGTAACGCCACTGCCGGTTACTAGTGTGATTTGTTTGAGGCCTGGCAATTGGGGATGGATATATTACCGTCAATTGGTTCCCGGCGCCTCCCGATCAGAAAGTCTAAGTAGCAAAACTTCCAACAGCACGAAACGTCTAATGACCTGTGTACCTAATTAGCAAAACGTCCATGTGCAAAACAACCAACTATCTATCAGATGGTCTGTATAGCAGAACGTCTATATAGATAATGGTCATCTTTCAAATGTGTACAATCATGATCATTTACGCCTACGCGGCTGTTTGTAAGCTGTTCTTTCATTCGCCTCCAAATAATTTCGGGGGGTGCATCAGCTCTACAGAACAAGCAGCGTCTTGGTTATGAAAAGTTTTCTGACAGGCACGAAGTGTAGTGGGTAAGAAATAAAACAATTCACAAACACATCACATAGTTTATTAGTTTGCTCCCACACTAGTGTTCTTTCTTACTGCCCTTCCTCAGGCCAGCGAGCTGGCTGCAGAAGCGCACGTAGTCAATCATGTTCTGACCATTCCTGTAGACCGTAGGCGCCTCGTCCAAGGCGTATTCTGCCTCCTTCTCGGTGAAACGGTCCCCCCATGTCATCAGGTCATGGCGGATCCTGGGAAAGCATATAGAGCTATACATTTTACATGTATATGAATCTCCAATGGGGTGTCAGAGATTTTCTGAGTACGGATTGTAAAATGTGAGTCACAGTCCAGTCTCATACAATACATCTCCGTTTTACCGATAATTATTAGGTTTGGACAAGATGGTTGGTAAGTTCTGTATTTTGTTTAGAAATACAATTGTACACCCACAGCTAAACGTGCCGTCCGAAGCACGCAAACCAAACACAAAAGTGCCGGGACTACGGTATTTGAACCCGCGGCTTTCATGTGGTCATTGGAAAAATTGCTACATTGGGATGCAGTAATTTATGGTACCGTCTTAAATTTTATTACATTTTTTTATACAATACAGGAAAAATAATGAAACGTTCTACCTGACGCAGAATGAGGTGCTCAAGGAGGTGAGGTGGGCCCCTAAGCATCTCGTTAATTACAAAATACAAGTCAAGAAGGGTGCAGGGAGACAACGTATAAGAAACGCCGATTTAACATTTGCAAACCAACAGATTGCGGCTTTCAAAATAAAGAAGCTTAAAATAGTACTTTCATACATACAACTTTATCTTCCACGGGAAAAGGTATTCAGGTAAAAGATCATTATATTATTAAATCAATCAGAAGAAAAAGTTATGTTCAGTGAGTAGTAGGAGTAGGTTATATAATCTTTCGTACCATAATAACGTCTTTCTTAATACCTATTATCTTTTTTGTCTGTCGCAATTTCTGTAGGTTAATACACTTAAGTTGGGCTCGGCTTCCGTTTGTTTTAAATGGCTCTTTGCAATCTCATTATGATAAAAAGTTTTGCTTATAAATCATATTATTTTCTTTAGAAAACATTTTTCATTAACAAGGGGTATTATACCCATTAATATGAATGGCCAACCACGTGATATCGTAAAAAAAAGCTGCTTCGTACATTTTTGGTCGAATATGTATTTAGGTAAGTTTCCATGGAACTGCAGTTTTTTTTTTTTCGGTGGTTTTTTTGTTCCATTGTATAAGTTGTCTATATTCATAAATATAACAACCTTATGGAAGGAAAAGGGTTACTAAATAATTTATACACAGTGACTTGACATTTTAGTATTATAATCGCCTGACATATACAAGATGACATTAATTTATGCAGCCAAACGAATACTGGTGCTTGGTCAGTGATCAATATGACGGATGATCAACATATTATTTCGCGAAATTTTCAAAATAATATTATGCCTTTACAAATACAAATAGTTTATTGGACTAAACAGAAATAGCATACATACAATAATCCAAAACAGTAATTGCAATTATGAATTCGGCTAGATAAATGAAAGTCATCACATATCTATGTCATGTATTTACATATATTATTTCATCAGTACTAAAGAAAAAAACACACTTAATCTCTATTATTTTAGTAAGAACAGGCTTACATAAAAAGGTTGTTAAACATACTTTCGTTAAGACTACCACGTCTTCAATATATACTTCTCTGAGACTGCGGCAAGCAACTTATTAAAATTCCCGGTGTTATCTCTATTTAACGACGCCCCAGGATAGGCTTTCATAATATTTCAGACAGCAAATTTCAGCGGAACCAGAATATGAAAACATTTGTCGGTCGTATAGCAGATCGTAAAATGAAAACCGAAATTACTGTAACCGGTGCCTTCAGATTTTTAGTACAGTATATGGATGGTAAAAATAGAAACTCCCACACCCCGCGAGACTTAAATGTTAGAACTTCAATTAAACTGTTGCAGGGTTGTTTTGTTTAACCAAGTAATACTCCTGTTTTTGTTTTCGTAGCGACGTATCATATAGTTTTAAAGCTGTTACAAAATGAAAACATACAGATACGTATGTATCATGCTTTAATTATTTATTTATTTTCCTCTCCAAGAATCAATGTTTTCATAACAACAAACTCCAAATAACTAAAATGAATTAACAATGAGCAGCCCCGATTTGTACCGGCAAAACAAGCATAAATGCAGTTGTGGTTCGTGTATACTGGCACACATATTAGTCGCGCTCGGTACCTTTCTGTGAAGATAGCTGATTACTATTCTGTTTTTGCTATGGTATATGTTAGCAATGGGGACCGCGGCAGCATGCAGTCGTGTGATCAGTTACAATGTGGGCTTTGGGAAAATATGCTTTGTGATGGTAAGACGAACTTATTTAAGGAACTTTGAAGTTTTTTACTTGCTTTTCAGATAAAACCACTAATTTGATAAATCAGTATGTAAATTTCGGAACCTTTTTCAAGTTTTTTTCAGTACAGAAACGCGATTCCGTACCTTTCGCTCGATAGAAATAATTATTGAAATGAGGTTTTCTTCTACACTTTTTTTCATAGTATGACAAATAGGAGTGACATACAAAAATGGACGATATTTTATTAGATAGATTTAATGACATCTAAATTTTCTTGGTAGGAAAATTTGATAGGTATTTTAGTTCATTCTATATTAATTTAAAACCGACATTTTGCTATTTTTTCCGGAATCCGTCCCTCTCGCGCTGCGGGGCGTTCCGCGTGGAGTAACAGTGACCTTTGCAAGGCTAGCATGGATGATCGTAATGGCGCTAGTGAGCAAGATAGATATAGTATATGTCATTTTGGCAACTATTCGATAATACTAGTTAGTAAGGCAATATACTGAACGCTCACGAAAGCGTTATGTGATTTCACGCCTTGTTCTTAGGAAAGATAGTGACGAAAATTCGCTTTTCGTTTTACAAATCGTCCCCGTAAGCTTATTGCCTCTTAACCGCACTTGTAGCATAAACTACTATTTTAGTTTCAGGTTCATTACCATTATATCATTGAGGTACACACAGAAAAGCAGAAGAAAAGTAAATCTGCATGTGAGTAGCTCTGAAATGGGATACGAATCGGGAAAAAAAGTCCATCATATTAGGTAGTATGTTTGTTTAGTAAATTGGTTCAGTATGATCAGTAAAATATGTAATTACATTTAATGATACGCGTCCGCTCACACCCGGTATATCGTATTCATTGGGTTCCGTAAAGAGCCGTATTTCAGGCGGATGGTAAAATAAAACCGGCCAAGTGCGAGTTAGACTCGCGCACAAAGGGTTCTGTACCATTATCTATAAAAACGGCAAAAAAAATCATGTCTGTTGTATAGGAGTGCGCGGGTCCGACTCGCAATTGGCCGGTTTTAGTATTTGTTGTTATAGCGTCAACAGAAATACATCATCTGTGAGAATTTCAACTGTCTAACTATCACGGTTCATGAGATACAGCCTGGTGACAGACGGACAGCGGAGCCTTAGTAATAGGGTCCCGTTGGTTACTCTTTGGGTACGGAACTCATCGAAACCTGAGCTTTTAATCTTGAAAATTCTACTTTACAGAAACTAATGGAAACTTTGCGATTACATATTATATATTACGTAACAATACATATTACGTTTACACAATACGTATTTAGATTTTGTGGGGTAATTATGAAGCAAATTTATAATTTCTGTTTTTAGTATTGATTAATTACAAAAAAGCGATTATTTTACAATTTGCCTGCAATATGACTCTTAATGTTTTCCAACATTATCGAAGCTTTCCATCTTAAAAGACGCGTTGTTTTGCACCTTTCGCTTTTGGAAATTCCAAAGTATTTTATTCGGAAATCCTAGATGATTCTGCACAAATTGTTGCTTCTTAGGTTTATTAGCTCTATTATTAAGCCCGTGATTTACACGTTAAACATGGTCGATATCAGCTTTCAAGTTTAAAAAATCCCTCCAAGTGATACCAATAACTAATTTAAATGGTAATTTTCTCAAAGATGTAGATTCATCGCAAGATTTAAAAGTTACTGTACAAACGTTATATGAAGACATCGTTCTCATGTGGGATCGTTAAGGCCACGATTGATAAGGTTGTAATAAACTGACATCAAAGCTAAAAGAGAGACTTGTTACTTTTGTTTGATATATTTATTAGCAGTACAGTCAGATTTTGAGGTTTAATAAATGGTAACCTTGATTCATATCGTCACGACATAAAACCCCAAGGGGGTATCAGAGGTGTTTCAGAGTGTCGAGTGAAAAACTAACATTTAACACTCGTACATTTCAACGATGGTTTTTACGTCCCAACGTTTTATTTGTTTAGTTTATTTTGCAAAAGGTTACATCAGCAATGTCAACACAAACATTCAAAAAGGTAAAATACACATCGGGCCTTTTTCTGGTGTTGCCATCAATGATAGGCGTACAAAGCAAATCCTATGTCTATGTACACAGCATTATCCAGGTACAATTATTATTGACAATTAATCGAATACAAATTACCTTAAAAGTAGACAATTTAAACGTTAGCACTATCACCGTACTTCGGACACAATTATCCACTTTTTTGGGCATAATATACTCCTTCCTTGTATTCCTTCACCATTTAACAAAAATATATTACACATACTATGCACATAAATTCCTAAAAATTCATTTTTCCTCGACTGCCAGTAGCATTCGAAACCGGGGGCCTATCGTTTTTAAAGGCATTAAAGGCATCGTGTTTGGCTACAACTTATTTCACACATTATTTCTAGCCAATCACGATACGTTTGAAAGTGATAGCGATAGATGCTGAAGTTAGATAATAAGGCCCGGTCTTAAGATATAGAGTGTAGCGGGCGTATGGGCATCATATTTTTTTGAAATTTGGAGTGATGTTAATTATGTTTTTGGGTGTAATTAAATGAAAGGATTGTCAAAAAATTACAGGATTTGATTGGTTGAAGATCGTAAGTTATTCTGACGTAAAATTTTGATTGAGATTATGCTATATTCAATACGAAAATAGCTAAGCTGGTGACATTCATTAGGAAAATTTACGGAAATCTTTTAACGATGAATGTGGTGAATAATAAATTCTGTGTCGAATGTCGTCTGTGTGTTTTTGGAAGTATTTTTAACAAATTAATTAAATTTTAATAAAATATATTAGCGGCATTTTTTTAGTAAGCACGTTGGCAGTTGGATCACAAAAAGACAAGATAGTATATTTTGTAAATGTGATACAATAAATGGCAACGAATGGTTGGTCTATGTTTAACAGGTATTCAACAATATAAAAGTATTTTCTAAGGTAAATTACGCACTGGTATGTTGCATGAAAATGTGAAATGGCTTTTAACGATACCCATCTATGTGTACGATTTATTTACAAACGTTTTAATCTCTTTTTTGGTCTCGCAAAAGACGTTCGTAGCCCTTTTCCCACGTCATGACGTCACGCCACTGAGGCATAAAATGTTTTTTTCGGCCGGAAAAAATAAGTTATTCCCGCCGCGGTAGTGGGCTTACTCCAAAAAAATAAACATCACTTTTACCGAGTTATTCCGGTATGTGCCTTCCAAATGCCTACAAAAATGGAGATCCGTTTTTGTGTAACAATAAAATACTTTTATTTATGACAAAAATAATATTGACATTGCTACAAAAAAAAGGTTTTTCATATTTTTTTTATTTGTGTTCGTCCATTCTTCTATCAGCTTGTTTCGTCCAGTGCTAGACATAGGCCTTTCCAAGATTTCGCCACTCTTGGCAGTCCTCCTTAAAAAACTGCCCGTACTCAGGCTGGGCAGGCGGGTTGGTGAGCGCGGTTTACCAGTGACGCCGCGCCGCTGCCCGACACCAGTATGTTTTATATATAATGCCTGGCAAGTGAGGATGGATATACCGCCATTAATCAGTTCGAGGCAATGGTGGGCCACCTAGTTGTGCCTGTTTGAGAGCTGCCCTCTTACTCTATCTCGAATAACGAGGGGGATTTGCGACTAAGATGGTGTACCTCCTCAGTTGAACCCGGCACCAGCTTCACCACCTGCTACATATTTGGGTAAATTTATAATACCCTACCCATAGCCATAAAAAATGCAGTACTAACAAAATTTATATAATTTATACTTTTTTCTGTTTCACTGGTTTTATTTTAAAATGGACCCTTTAATCCCGACCGGTTTCGGTTAATACACCGTTCTCAAGGAATTCAGGAAATTAAACTATCAATATCAGCCAATAAAGATGTTATTATAAATGATATTAAAGATAATCATTGTGTAAATCTTTAATGGCTCGTCATATTGGCAATATAATTCCCTAAATTTCTGAATCCCTTGAGAATGGTGTATTAACCGAAACCGGTCAGGATTAAAGTGTAAATAAAATAGAGAAATAAGTACAAGTGAATTTAATTATGACTAACAATATTGACGCTTTGAAAAGTATGAATTCCCGATTTATCGTTTACGGAACCATCGCCAGTGTGAAATCTCAAGTCACCCATGACCGGGTTTATTTAATACTCTATTTGCTGCTTTATGAATGCAACATTTAGAAAGAAAATGAGCCAAGCTATAACCCCGATTACGATGACTCCCTATTTACGGGACAACCTGTATATTATTATCGGTTTAAAAAATTACGGTTGATTCTTGCGGGGAGGGAAGGGCGAGTCGTTTTTAATATTGGCCCATCTTTCCACATAATTTCCAGCCGGGGCTTCTATAAATCCATCATCAGAATACCAGAAAACGCAATTTAATCTTGAACCTCCTTGTTTATGGATCCGTAGGGAATGGTGAGACGAGAGATACTGCGGAACCATCTTACATCGCTCGGAAATTTAGTGTTTATGAAGAAAAATCCTTTTTATTTTTCATGCAAGTAAATAAAATCTGAAAGAGTAATTGTGTATGACTGGCAGAAAATTGCTACGACATATTTTTATTTTGTGGGGATTAGTTTGTTAGGGTTTTGTCCCCGAAGGGTGCCAAACGGGACCCTAATACTAAGCCTCCGCTGTCTGTCTGTCCGTCCGTTCGTCTGTCACAGGGGTCTACAGCTTCAGTTTTCACGGAATAAGCATTACCACGGCCTCTTTAAAAAAAAAAAAAATTGTACATGCCCTAAAGAAAAAAATGGGTGTAAATAGAGTGCGACCATTAAATGAAACCACATATTCTACCGACCCTACTGAACTACTTTTCCCAAGAGTCATACCCGCGGACACCCTTAGTTTAGGAAATAATTGAGTTCCAAACAAAAATGCTTGAACCCTAACGCATCGACATACGGGCGAGTTTAGAGAGAGCGTTGTCCGTTTCACTGACGTCGCTTCATGTCGCTTCATATGTGGTTTCATTTAATGGTCGCACTCTATTTACACCCGGTATACAGGTTTCCATACTCAAATATTAAGGAATTTAGTCAGGCAGGCGCTATCATTAAAGCATTATTTTTTTTCGCCTTAATGTTGCTATGGCAAATATACATTGTTATTAAATACCATGATGTTTTTGAGTTCCGTACCTGTATTGTGTAGTAGTACGGAACCCTTTGTGCACGAGTTGGACTTGAAGTTCGCCAAATTATTAGAGCTAAATACTGCTTAACATGAAGTCCTTCTCTAGAGATATTTAAGCGGAATATTAGGTCTCATTATGAAGATTCGTTGGGATGGTAGTCATGGCACTTTATTACTCAGTCTATTTGTATTATTCATTACATTTATGGTATTATATTCATTACAGTGATTTATATATATGTATATGTATTATATTTATATGTATGTATGTATGTATATTATGTATTTATTATCTATGTAAATGGCATTTATAACTATATAAATTTATACCTATTTGTTATTTTGACACTATATAAATAAGTAATAGTAAGATGTAGATTTAGTTATGTAGATCCACTTTATTGGTTATTGTTTTCCTTATCAAATATTTATTTGTTTGTCCCACCTGTATATTTTATTAATAATTATTTCTTCACCACCCAAAGGTTGGTTGGAAGAAATTGCTCTTAGTAATAAGCCCGCCTTTGTGCAATACTGTGTATTCTTTACGTTTTATTATTTAATTTTATTTCGTGTGTACAATAAAGTGTCTATTCATTCATTCATTCATTCATTCATTCATTCATTCATTCATTCATTCATTCATTCATTCAAGTTCTTAAACACAAAATAAATGTGACATACATCCTAGGAAAGTATTTCATCTATGTCCATTGTCCTTGAGTCAAACAAAATCTCAAAAGTCAAGTTTTACCGTTCAACATTTAGGTGGAATGATTTTCCTAAAAGCTTGTACAGTTCCCTTAGTCCCTCGTTCTGGATGGTTACGTTTGTCCCTAATCAACTGTCATCGGTCGGCCTCGGCTGGGCAGCTGAAGGCCGAATTGCAAGCAACTCTGTGGTTTTGATAAAACGAGTAAGGTTTTGAAGGGTATCCATGTTCAGTAAATACCTAAAGAAAGTACAAATACACGTCACGGCAGTAAATATTGCACATTGTATCATAGTGTCATCTCTGTCGCACGAAGCTCTATCACTCCGGTGATAGAGACGACGCTCTACGAAGCCGAAGCTGATTTTGATTTTGAAGCTAGACGATGTGCATTATTTACCAACTCATTATGTTTGACATTTACTTTAGAGACAGACGCTATCAGGGGTAGGGCGGTTAGCGGGTTTACTCTTATTTTGCTCTATCAATACCATTTTTTTTTTTAAATATAAGAGTAGACTAGACTAAAGAGCGTCAGAGATTTGAAATAATGGATCACAAGTAATTTAGCCTACTGACAAAACAAACAAACTTCACTATGAAGATGGCATAAAGACTAATTTAAATTATTAAAAAATAATCTTATAAAGAAAAAAATTACAATAGTATTGCCTGCCTGCATGTCGTGTGATTATGATAAGTGTGAAAGTTCTTTCTTTCTTATTATTTAGCAAAGTAATACACCCATATTTACTCGTTTTTCTGGTCTACTGGCAGTATAAGCTAATCCTGAGACCATGGGTACGTATCTCGAAGACTATCAGAGTTCGGTCTTCGTGCTGCTAACTGCTGCTATTATAAGAAAGAAGTCGCTAGCAAGGAGGGGGTGGTGGTTGTTTCTTGCGTCCCCGGGTGATCACCCTTAAGTTGCCTTCCCATAGTAATAGTAAAACCGGTCAAGTGCGAATAGGACTCGCGCCTGAAGGTTCCGTAGCATTCAAAAAACTTAATAGACTTAAATGATTCCAATAAAAAATACCAAGTCATTGTCTACAAAATGTATGAAACAAAACTGAGAAGTTAAGTTGGTCGACTTTTACTCGTTTACTTGTAAAGCCTACTTACGTGTGATAGTTCTCCTTTTAAATTAATTATATATGTATACAACGGCCGTGATTTTTTTCACATATCCAAAAACAAACATTCAGCTGGCAGAGGGGAGGAACGCTTGATCGGAACAATTTGCACTTTTATTTTATTAATATGTTATTAATATGTATACTCATGCTAGATTATAGCTTTCTAGTACTTAAGAGTCTCTGAGCTACAGAAAAAAAGATGGACGGACATGGCGAAAGTAGGGTTCCTTGTTGGTAACGGAACCCTCAAAAGTACAGAACCCAGCTTGCTGTAAACTACTAAACATTTAAGATATGTTAAGCTGTACCTGCCTTTAAAAATCTTCACAGTTCAGATTTAGCTGGAAATCAAAACGCGATACTATGACATATCGGTGTTGTCTAAAGCCCAATCTATGAGTCAAATTCCAGTGCGAACACTTTTTACTGCCGATAAATATGTTCCGCTATGCTCCGGGATAGAAAGAAAAAAGAAAATGGAAAAATGCCAAAACAATTATAGAATAAAAACCGGCCAAGTGCGTGTCGGGCCACGCGCAATGTAGGGTTCCGTAGTTGCCCGGTACATATAAGTTGGTCTACTAATACAGACCGCGCCAAACTTCTGGTCCCATACATTATAGAGGGCCAAAAGTTTGACGCGACCTGTACTCGTAAACCTGTAAAGCTGTACTTAGCTGTGATAGTTTCCCTTTTAAATTCATTATATATACTATTTCTGTAAATTTTTCATATTTCTATAAATAACCGTTTAGCCAGCAGGGGGGGGAGGGACGCCCCACTCTAACTAAAATTTTCACTTTAAGGCTTAATATTTCACCAACGGATCCCTAAATCGAAAAATGGTTTTCACAGACCCACAATGTTTTTGAACGGCCTATCTAACGATACCCCACACTATGGGATAGACGAGAAAAAAGAAATCATCCCCAGTTTACTTGAATGAGAGGAACCCTTAAAAAAATTTTTTTCAAGATTTTATATTACCATTTTGTCGGCGTGATTAATATTTATATCCATGCCAAATTACAGTTTTCTAATACTAATAATCTCTGCGCTAAGTCGTGGACAGACGGACATGGCGAAACTATATGGGTTCCTTGTCGGACTACGGAACCCTAAATGAACTTTAATTTAGTAAAAAAGAATACAAATGCATTTTTAGTGACAAAAACTACGCTTTGTAAAATTCTGGCAAATGGCTAATGCTCAGCAAAAAAAAAAGAAAAATTACAAACAGCCCTGATTTTCAGCATGTAACATGGATATGTAAATGTATTTCGCTGATTTCTGTACATGCAATATACAAAGTATTTTGTTGCTTCTTATTAAAGTTATAATTGGACGTAGCTTTGTTTTTTTTTTTATTTCGTGCATAATGTATTTGTATTTTAAGAAGGAGGTGCGTGTAGGCGTGGGTACATACGTACATAGGGGGATGTACAGTCAGATGTCTCCGTAGAAGAATATACTATACAGATTCCTACCTATCCTCAGAGATGTATCCCGAGTTGTCCTTGTCCCAGCGAGACAGAGCGTCCACCAGCGTTGCTTCGGAGTCCAGCTCCAAGGTCTTGTAGCCCAGCAGGTTCACGAACCCATCGAAGTCCAGGGGGTTTGGGGCCTGGATAATGGAAGAACTTTTAGATCTGATAAGTCAACGTCGTACCCCAAGTAGGGGTGTCAGAAATGTCCACCAATGTCTTCTGTATCACTAAAATTTGGGCGAGTGGCCATCATTGCGAAATATATACTACAGAGGTATTATCTTTATGTTTTCCCAATATTTAATTAAATAACCTGTGTTTCTACTCGTTATTAAGACGGTGTTGAACAAGACAGGAATGACGGTGTGCGTATAAACCCTTGCAGGTTTTATACACTTTTGTATTGTAACATCTACCTTACTTCAATAAATAAATTAACAGTAATATGTGTTTTGTTAATATATCATGTGATTAGAAAAATGGCTTTCGTTTGCAGTGGTAGTGACGCATGAATTTCCAATGGAGTCCCGGTTTTAATCCGTGTCTACATGCTAACCGTTCTTAAGTTTTGCCGTGGACAGAGAGACAGACACTGAAGCTTTGCTATAAGGGTTTTCCGTGTGTTCACGGATCCAAAAAATTACAGCAAGAACCATTTCTGTTCTAGTGCCTTGTTAACAATTTAATTATGTAGACCACGAAAACACGTCGAAAACTCTTATTATAATCAGAATCTTAGGTAGTTTACAAAGCTCGAAAAAATTCGCAAAGTGATTATTAGGTGTTTAGAGTGGCACGTAAATAATAAAAAAACGCTTTATTTTATCCTTGAAAACTCCTTAAAACCTATTATTTCTCAACAAATTCTTGATGTTCCACTGAATATTTCATCTGCATTACAGCGGACAGCTTATTTAAAGTTTGTTTCAGCAACTTTATTATAAAAGATAACTTGGCTCGAACTTGGCAAAGTATTGTTAGTGAAGTTCCTCTTTAGTTAAGGGACGGGTCAGAGAGAGGTCGAGGGCCTTACATGCCTATTTGACTTACAGGATGCTAGTTTGATAATCTTTTTCCTTCAAACAGGATGTTCTATCCATGAATATGGAAAACTTCTAGGGTGTCAAACGTCAAATCTCCAAAAAGACAACTGTTCCATAAAGAAGTTAAACATCTACTCGACCAAAATGTATGAAAAGGTTGTTTTTTACGATTTCTAAGTAGAATACCCTGCTTTAAGAGGCTTCAGTATGCTAAATTAGCAACTCAATGTGTGTCTGTACAAATATCGACAGAAACGACATTGAAATAACGTTCATATCAGCGTGCTTTGCAAATGGCTGTTACGACGATCACTGCAGGCTATAGTATCTTAGAACATTGTCAATAAAACCGACAAAAGCGTCATCTATTGAGCTGGCTCTCAAATAAGGAAAGAATTACCACAATAGAGGGCGGTGTCGTCGCCTGTTATAAAGTCGTTGACATTGTGGGAGGTGGCAACACTGGTCACACACATCACAAAAACAAAATGTCTGCCGGCTGCGTGAGCGCTTGTATTCAAAGCTTGTTCCGTGGTTATTTTAAGAAGATTTTTGTATATTCGAAGCATCTAGTGCAGTAATTTTAATAGAGTTGCGTTAGGACTACTCCTCTGCAAATTACAGCCAACAAACTTTAGTGAAGTGATTAGTGTTGAGTGAGAATTCTTTCTTCTTCACGAGTACCCACGATTTCCTTAAAAACTATAGTGCAGTGATTAGTGAGTAAGAAGCAACGAAAATTAAAATAATATATGAGAAAGGAACTTTGTTTTATTCTATTTTGAATCTGTTTCTGGTTATTGCAAATATACCTACAGCTAGCCCCAGACAGAATTTTTATCTCAATGTGTCTACCAACCAGGCTATATTTTGCACGTTGAGAAAAAATTACTTCGGTTTACTTATTATCATATTTACGTCTTTAGTAAAAATGTAAACTGAAGAAATTTTTCTTTAAGAGAAACATTGAGATAAAAGTTCTGTCTGGGGCTAGCTGCTAATGATGGTATAGCAGTGTTATATATGTACATACGTCACTTACACAAGGTATCGCAACTTCTGTAACAGTCTATTAAAAAAAGTCAAGTGCACCTACGAACAAAATGAGTTTAATAAAGCCAGAAATAATCCCAAGGCAACCTGGAACGTTATAAAAAAAGTTACTAATATAAATCGAAAGTCATCTCCACCAAAAGAACTTTTAAAAATAAAACCTGATACAGAATCTTCACTGAATGCAATAAATGATTTCTTTGTAAACATTGGAAGGAATCTCGCTGAAAAACTTCAATCTTCCCCTCTTGACAATAATGATTTTTCTATTTCTCTATCCGACTCTGTCTGTAACTCGCTGGCTATAGTCGAAACTGATGAGCATGAAATCGAAAAAATTATACTTGGTCTTCGCAATGACTGTGCAGTGGGATGGGATGGTATCTCTTCAACCATTATTAAGGCAGCCCGACACTGCATTATTCCTGCACTAACACATGTCTGTAATCTTTGTCTTAGAACTGGCACTTTTCCCAACGTATTTAAAAAGGCGATTGTGCATCCGGTGTTTAAGGCGGGGGACAGAGGCAGTGTCAACAACTACAGGCCTATATCCATCCTAACTACTTTATCCAAAATCCTTGAAAAAGTACTTAATTCACGACTAGTTCAGTTTCTGCATAATAATAACTTAATATCAAAGAACCAATACGGATTTCAAACTGGTAAATCTACGGAAGATGCATTACTTAATCTTACAAACACTGTGACTGAATATGTGGACAAAAAAATAAAGACTATAGGTATTTTTCTTGACCTCTCTAAGGCCTTCGACACTGTCTCTGTTCCTCTACTTCTCGGCCGATTACATCAAATAGGAGTCAGAGGCCTTGCTCATGATATTTTTTGTGACTACCTATCAAATCGTTTTCAGTGTGTGACTATTGATGGACTTACGAGTAGGGATGAACAGCTATCATTTGGGGTACCGCAAGGGAGTGTCCTGGGTCCAACCCTGTTCCTAATTTATATAAATAATTTGTGTAAATTCCAAATTCCAAATTGTAAAATTATATCTTACGCCGATGACACTGCCCTTCTCGTTCAAGGTAAAACTTGGAAAGATGCACATGAGCATGCCGAACACGCGATTGGCAGAGTTATGAGATGGTTTTCCGCCAATCAGCTTACACTAAATATTGACAAATCCCAATTCATTACATTCAGTGCTAGAGCTTTGAATCAGCCTCCTCTTGACTCGTACCATCTCACAGCCCATAGCTGCAATCGCTCCGGCTGGGAACAAAACTGTCAATGTTCCAATCTAAAAAGATCCATTTGCGTTAAATATCTAGGTGTTTTAATTGATAATACCCTAAGTTGGAAACATCACCTTGAATACTTAAAACCTCGTGTCAGGAAACTTGTTTACATATTCAAGAACCTTAGATCGTGTGCTGACCAAAAAACACTTCTAATGGTTTATCATGCCCTAGCCCAATCCATCTTAACATACGGCATTGCTGCATGGGGAGGTGCTGGTGTATCATCATTTCTCAGTATCGAGAGAGCGCAGAGGGCTATTCTTAAAGTGATGCATTCTAAACCTTTTCGATACCCGACGACACTTTTATATCAAGAATGCAAAGTTCTAACCGTAAGACAGCTCTTTGTACTTCAGGTTGTTCTGCGAAAACATGCTTCTCTAGCCTATGATCCGAACTTGATAACAGAAAAGCGCCGCAATGACCTTGTCTGCAAAATTCCTTTGTTTAAAACAGCATTAGCAAATCGCCACTATCCGAGCTTGTGTGGACGCCTCTACAACAAGATAAACAGAGAAATCCATATTTACCCTCTTCCTCAACGACGATGTAAAATTGCCATCAAGGACTGGATCCAAAATTTAACATACCAGGAGACCGAAGATTTGCTCTACCCACTAGTCTTCTACATGAAAAAGTAGATATGGCGAGATTCATATATTATATTATATTATTAGTTTAAATACACAAATACACGTCTTCACACACACTACACATTCATCCTCACCCTACGTTTATACACTACACACACACGCTACTCACACATACTATACTCACCCTCACACTCATACACTCTCCTTTCTTCTTTTGTTTGTTATTCTCTAGAATATAAGATAGATTTTAGAATATAAAATATGACAATCTATCGTCTAATAGTTTTATACTTGAAATTTAAAAAAATAATAATAATAATAAGATAGAAAAGTAAATTAAACCTAAAATGTATACAATTTACACATTTGTGTAAATTTAGTAAATAACTATTACGCTAACACAAAAATTTAATTTTGTAAATAAGAGGAGAAACTGGCTCCTGAATCTCAGTTTTAACTTTTTGGGAGCCAGTTGCTTTATGGTTTGTATCTTTTTGTTGAAAAATAAATAAATTTGAATTTGAATTTTGAATTTGACTTAAGCGTATGTTCACACCAGACATTAGTTGAGAGCTTAGCCGCTTGGCGGCAGCACTAGCATTGCCTGTGAAGTTAACTAAGTTTCGTATCTATTCCCGGTTTATACTCTTATCTATGGATCACTGCGTCGCCGAATAGCGCAAATTGAGAAAAATACAATACTTTTTATTCAGGAGAAATTAGATAGTTATAAGATTTAAACATCATTATGTTAGATTTTTGTACATTACATTTTCGTGTGTGTGTATTAGTTTTACTTGGCTCCTAAATCGTGAGTAGCCGTTTCCAATCAATATGAATTTAAACCACGAATATTTTCGTAGTAGGATGTAGAATCAGTGATTTCATTAAAATATTAGTTCGTTTACACACATAAAAAAAAAAATTACAACGATATAAGTTTCGGTAGTGCTTTACGGAAGTCTAAAAATTAAAAGTACCACTTATAAACCTCATAGTAAATTGTTTAAAATAGTAATACTCTTACTTTGGAAAATATATAACAATAAGAATATATTGCTAAGCTAGACGAATTTATTCTTCTGCAAGCAAATAGGTTAATACGCATTCTTAAAACGTAGAACACGGTCAAATAAAGCTTCTTCTTTATTTAAATTTATTTACCCTGACCTTTAAGGGTATCTATGAATAAAGGAATAGTTACTCCTTTTGTGTTCTTCCTAAGCTAATATTTGAGAGCTTGTCTGGGAGACTTAGTTGATGGAAAAGAAATCTTTGTGAGTTCCTATTCAGTTACGAATAATTTTTACAAGACAGATTTTTGGATAATGCGGATTATATTTTTTGAGTTTCGTACCCGAAGGTTGCCAAACGGAACCCTGTTTGTCTGTCTGTCCGTCTGTCACAGGGGTCTACAGCTTCAACCATATTAGGTAGAAAATTAAAATTTTCACACAAGACGTGTTATTATGTCCCATATCAAGAAAAATAATAAAAACAAAATGAAAAAAGTTAAACCCACTTGATATAATAAACCTCGTGTTAAATAGCACCATCTGATATTACTTGTTTAACAGCTTTTACCGAGGGAATAGATGGCGCTAAGATCCTAAAGGCGGTCATTTGTTGGTCATTGTACTATAATGTTTTTTGGGGTTCCATGCCCGTAATAGAAAAAAATAAGAAAGAAATAAAATAAATTTATTTGGAAACAAACAAAAATTAGGAAAATATTAAGGTTAACAATACTAATCTTAATATAAAACTTTTATCAAATTGACTATCAAATACACCGCTATTTGCTGCTACCAAAATGGCCGCAACTCAGCATGATGCTATGTTGACATGATGTTACTACGAAGTAGATAATCATCTGAACACAACGCTGGCATTCTGCTTCAGCCTAGCGTGTGTCAGTGACTCGCGGTTGTTTAAACTTGTGCACAAACAAGTTGATAAATAGCAAAGCTATTATACAAAAAATACAATTCTATTTTCATTTAACAATAAATTTTATTACTAACAGTTTTCTAGCATAGTTAATATACCTTTGCGCGCGAGTCCAGCTCGCACTTGGCCGAAATATTTAATTAAATGTTTTTTCACGTTCCTGTACCCAAGTATGAATGATCAATTTGCTTATTACGTCTCTTGGAATAATAAGTTAAAAAATACGCCGTTTTTCAGAGTAGTAAACATGTTAGAGGTGCAGGCGTTACTTTATCGAAGGCTTGTAGTTACAACAGATCACTTACCTCAGCCAGCATACTGTGGACTGCCTTTTCGTCAATTATTTCTCCAAGACTGATGAGAGTGGCTCTTAGGTCACTGTGGTCGATGCAACCATCGCCATCCATGTCAAACAGTAGAAAAGCCTGGGAAAACAAAACGCACCTTTGGTAGAACAATGACGCAATTACGTGTTTTCGAATTGTCCCGGAACGGCACATTAAGAAATTATCATTTTATTTTATTTTCTTGTCTGGCTCTATGACGTTATGTAATACAAACATTTATTAACATTTTATTATGAATATATGATAATTAATGTACCGTTCGCAAATTAAAACATTTTTATTTTGTAAACCACGCACAACTGACCAATCAGAAGGTATTATTCCAAAAACTGTGGAAAGCTACAACGACATACACGTTCTCTGTCTGAAACTATTGGAGCTAACTATCATTGTGTTTTTGTTACCCTTTAAAGAACAATACTTTTAGAACATTTTGGCATATTTAGTCAAATGAACAGGAACCGTAAGAAAGAGAAAGGTGGTGTTACCATCTTTGCTCGAAAAACGTTGCAATGTAAAAACAGAAAGGACATAGTTGGTCTATCTGTTCTAAGACATATAGAAATTACCTGCATTGAAGTATGTAAATTGGTGATCATTTGCATCTATCGTCCCCCTAAGGGAGATATAAAAACATTTTTTAAGGTTACTGAGGATATACTTCGTAAAGTCTGTCAATCTAATGAAGAAATAATCATTTGCGGGGATTTCAACATAGACATAATTGAAGAAAACAACAAGAGTAGCTATTTTTTAGATTTATTAAATACTTTTGGTCTTCAAAAAAATTTTTCAGATCCCACGCGAATAACTGATCACTCGGCGACATGTTTAGACAATATATACACAAATTCTAATGACAAAGTGGTAAACACAATTATGTTAAGTGAACTATCTTCTGACCACAAAGGACAGTTTATGTCATTTAAAACGAAAGGTGAGAAAATTAAAACGCAGATAAAAGTCAGACCAATTTCTGAGGCCAAATTAACATGTTTTAACAACAGAATTAGGAAACATTGTTTAGTAAATAATCCAATAGACATAAGTAACTCAACTGACATTAATACGAACATGGAGTATGACAAACTATTTCATGGTATCATGACAGAATTTACTGACATTTTCAAAATTAAGACAATTAATAAACATAACAAATCAACCTTTTGTGACTGGGCTACAAAAGGTATTAGAATAAGTAGAGATAAACTTTATAATTTGTATTTTATGAAAACTTACAATTTTAAGCCTGACTTCCTAAGCTACGTTAAAAGCTACAGTAAAATATTTAAAATCGTTTGTACCACGGCCAAGAAAATATTTATTGGTGCTAAGATTGTCAGTGCTACTGACAAAATAAAGGCAACATGGAATGTAATTAAACAAGAGACTGGCAAAAATAAAAATAAAACTAGTTCTGACATAAAAATTAAAAAAGGTAATCTGTTAATCAATGATAAAAAAGAGGTGGCTACTGAACTCGAAGATTTCTTTACAAATGAGCCCTCAAAAATTACCAGCTCACTTGGGTCCGACCCTTTAAAAGCCAGACGCTTGTTGCAAGAAAACGTTAAATCAACCAATAAAACTTTTAAATTCAAAAATGTTTCTGCTAACCAAGTGATAAAAACTTTTAAACAGCTAAATATGAAGAAAACTGAAGATTATTGGGGCATGTCAGTAAAAGTTCTCGGCTCTATTATTGACATCATAGCTCGTAAGCTAGCTGACATTTTCAATATATCTGTAGAGTCTGGTGAGTTCCCAAATCTTATGAAAGTAAGCAAAATTGTCCCCATTCATAAAGGAGACAGCAAAACTGACCCTTCTAAATACAGACCTGTCTCAGTACTACCAGCAACGAGCAAGATTTTCGAAAAAATTATGCTTGACCAATTAATCAATTTCTTTAGTGACAACGACATCCTGCATAATAAGCAATTTGGCTTTACAAAGGGTTCTTCAACTTGTGACGCCACAGTAACCCTAGTAAAAAGTGTGCACACTGCCTGGGAAGATTGCAATGATGCCATAGGAATTTTTTGCGATCTCTCAAAGGCGTTCGACTGTGTCGATCACACAATCCTACTAAATAAATTAGAATTTTATGGAATATTGAATAAGAATCTCGATTTGATTAACTCCTACTTGTCAAATAGGATGCAACACGTAGATGTTAATGGAGTTATGTCAGCTGGTTCAACGATAAAAATAGGTGTTCCGCAAGGATCTATTTTAGGGCCATTTTTATTTTTACTGTACGTAAATGACTTGCCATTCTTTGTGGAAAAAATAACTGACATCGTTATGTTTGCTGATGATACTTCAATAATATTTAAAATTCATAAAAATAACATTGACTCAGACAGAATAAATGATGCACTAGATAAATTAAATCAATGGTTTTCCATAAATAACTTATTATTAAATGCATCGAAAACTAATACAGTAAGATTTACTTTAAGGAGGGACATACAAGATAGTACTCTAGCGATTAACAATGAAGTTTTACCTTTTAAAAGCAATGTAAAATTTTTGGGTCTAGTTGTTGACCAGAAATTACGATGGCATAGTCATATCGAAAAACTTGCAAAAAGACTTAGCTCTGCTGTTTTTGCTGTTCGTAATATAAGACGACTAACTGACATAAAAACTGCTAAAATCGTCTACTTTAGCTACTTTCATAGTGTCATGTGCTACGGGGTTATTCTTTGGGGTAATGCCGCGGATGTTGACCGTATATTTATTCTACAGAAAAGGGCAATTAGGGCGATTTTGCAATTACCATCTAGGCACAGTCTACGTGAAATATTTAAGGATATTAAAGTAATGACATTACCTTCTATATTTATTTATGTTTGTTTAATTTATGCCCGTAAGAATGTGGGAAATGAAAAAAAACGTTGTGATATACACAATCATATAACGAGAAACAAAAATAAAATTGCCGTACCATTTACTCGCTTAGCAAAGGTCTCTAACAGCTTTGCTGTTGTTTGTTACAAATTGTATAATAAGGTTCCTCAAACGTGGTTAAGTTTTAATGAAAAGACATTCAAAAGACAGATAAAGTCAATGTTGCTAAGGAAGGCTTATTATAGTATTGATGACTTTTTAACAGATAAACATTCGTTTATTGATACTTGAGTGACTTACCTATATATTTTATTTTAATTAACTTATTTTTAAAGGACGTTGTCTTATGTACTTACTGAATAACATTTCTTTTTAATAGTTTGAATTTATTTTTAAATTTAATATATGTTATGTATGCGTAAGTTAGGCATACCTTTTACCTTTTACATAATAATAGTTGTTGTTATTGATTTATATTGTACTGTGTTACTTTAGTACAACTTGTAGAACTTTGACGTGTATAAGAGCGATTTATCGCCCATGTACTGAATAAATATCTGAATCTGAATCTGAATCTAATTGTGCATTTTTTGACAATTGCGCCATTGTTCTACCAAAGGTGCGAAATGTTGTCGATATCAGAGAAAAAAGTGGTCAAATGCGAGTAAGTCTGGCGCCCTGATAGTACTGTACCATTCCAACAAGTTGTAACAAAAATTACAAATATAATTAATTTTTATTTCATACTTTATTATTTCTTCTGGCACAAGTGAAGAAATAAATCCGATAAATATAGAAATAATCTGAATTATTCAATGGGTATTGACACTGAAAATATATTTATTCATCACAATAATTAACAGACAATATGAACTTTAAATATTCAAAACACAAAAAAAGAAACAGAAAACGAATAATTTAAAAATACAATTGAATAAAAGGTAATATTTAAGTAATTGTAATGTGATAAAAAGAGGCAGACTCAGCATTGTATTTTTAAATTATTTGTTTTCTGTAAGCAACACAAAGCTGATTTTCAGTCTGTCCCTTGTCCGTGCAATAAAATATATTTACACATTACGAGTACACAGCTAGCAATGATAAAGTCATAAAATTATTTGTAAACGACATAATTGTAATATTGTAATTGTAATTTTAATTCAATTTTTATATGTCCTTAAATGTATTTGTGCTGTCGTAATTGTTTTGTAATGCTCTATGTCAGTTTGTGTGTTTATTGTAATAATAATAATTGTATATAAATCTTTATGGGTTATTGACCTGAAATAAATAAATTCATTCATTCATTCATTCATTCATTCATAAACAATGGGTATGGCTCACCTCTTTCAACTCAAACAGCTTGGTCTCGTCGAGTTCAGCTCGCACGTTCTCGGGTACGAACATTGAGTCTCTCCTGGCTCTAGAGACTGACCTTGACCTTGACCTTGACCTGTCCTCCACGGTCGGCGGTGGGGTCGGGGCCCGTTCCGATGACATTATTGAGCTAGGGAGTCAATCACATAAATACATATTAGACTGGTGCAGTGGTTCCTACCTCTCTCTCTCGTGGGGGTAAAAAAAGGACGTAAGGTTAATTTCAAATTATAGTAAATGCAACACAATGCCAAATTTACATCGAGTGGAATTAAAATAAACATTTCTTGTCTTGTTCTAAGAAATGATATAAATAATATAATTATTAATTAGTTATATGAATTAACAGGGTCTTATCGAGAGTTATTTTATTTAAAAGTCTACTTAGGCCGACTTGCACCAATATTTAAATCTAGATTTAGGACTTAAGCTGAGTTTAATTTGACAGAAATGTCGATAAAATCGAGATTTAAGATTTTGGTGTAAGCCGCCCTTAGACTATAATAACAATATAATAAAATATTGACAGTGTTTTGCTAGTAAAATGATTGTCTGTCTGACAGCATTGATACAGGTGAAAATTAGAATAAAGAAAGAAAGAAAGAAAGAAAAGAGCTTTATTTCATAAAACCACAGTAGTTATCACAAATAATAAGTAATATTAACAAATTAGGCATATTCTATGGTTAAGAAAAGGGAGTCCAGCTCAGCTTAATGCCACAGCCAAAGCCATAGCACTGGTTTTCTGCTGGATCCTACATAAATAAAACTAATAACTAATCTAAATATAACTAAAATCTAAATTAAATTAAATATAAATTTAATAAAACGTATACTGTAAAATACATACAAATAGTGAAAAATAAATAGTAATATGAAATAAATATACAAATAATAGTGTTATACTAAACAAGATGCATAATTTATAAAAATACTATATAAGTTTACGCATTAATCTTACTGAACATCAAGGCATCGTTATTTGTTTTTCAATTAGATGGCTCTTGAGTTTAATACGAAAATTAGCTTTCGTCATGCATTCTCGTATAGGTGGAGGCAGGTCGTTCCATACTTTTGAAGCCCTATAACTGAAACTTCCCCTAAATCCAGCTGTTTGGTGTTTAGGAACAATTAAAAGATATGCAGATGCCCTAGTAGAATATATATTAACATCAGAAGACCAATGTAGTTTATCAAATAGATATTTTGGGTGTTTATGTTTAACAACACCAAACAACAGAACAGCAAAATGTAAATCCCGACGTGCAGCCATCTTTAATTGCTTACATTCATTTATGTAAGGCGTAACGTGTGCACGAGGTGGAACATTATAACAGAAGCGTGTACACGCATTTTGTACACGCTGTATAAGACGGTTAGATCTAGCCAACAAACAGTTTCCATACACTACATCTCCATAGTTTAATTTGGAAAGGACCAAAGCTTCACACATTTGAACCCTTACATCTACACTAATAAATTTTCTTATTTTGTAAAGCAACGATAATCTAAAGAAACAGTTTTTAACTATATTAACTATGTGGTCCTCGAAATTTAGAGAACCGTCCATTATCATTCCCAAATTTCTAACTTTACTGACTCTTTCAATATCTTCTCCTTTAATCATAATTCTTGGATTCTGAGCTAAGGTATCGGACATTTGCTTGTTAGTACCCAGAAGAATATATTTAGTTTTGCTCGAATTTAAAACCAGGGAACTTCGTTCTGACCAATCAGCTATAGCGTCAAGATCCTCACTAATTTTATTTATTGCAGAGACAGCATCTTGCGGTTTAAAAGAACAGTAAATTTGTAAGTCATCGGCGTAAATATGATATTTACAATGTTTTATTTTTTGGGATATGTTTGCCGTATATAAAATGAATAGAAGAGGCCCAAGTATGGAACCTTGAGGTACGCCTCGATATAGGTATTTCGGTACGGAAGTGATGGTTGATCCATCCAATTTACGAAGTTGAACTAGCTGTTTTCTGTTACTTAAGTATCCGTTGAACCAGTCAAGTGTCTTTCTCTCAACACCATAGTAACATAGCTTGGACAATAGTAAAGGAATGTTAATACAGTCAAATGCCCGTGAGTAGTCCAATAACACTAAAGCAGTACACATACCCTTGTCACGATCTAATATAATATTATCAACCACATCTGTTAAGGCCGTACAAGTACTAACACCCTTTCTAAAACCGGATTGCACCGTAGGAAGAATTTTGTTAAATTCTAAATAAGAAGAAAGCTGTGCATGTACGACTTTTTCAATTACTTTTGATAAAATGGGTAAAATGGATATTGCTCTCAGATCTTTATTTAGAACAGGGTTTGGTATCTTAGGAAGAGGTTTGACAATTGCAGTTTTCCATATTTCTGGAAAACAGCCTGACTCTAGAGATCTATTAACTATTGCTGTAATGACTTTGAGTGTTCTTGGCAACGTAAGAAGAATCATGTCGATATTCAAACCATCTATGCCTTGCGCTTTAGTATCAATACTCAAAATGTGCTTTTCAATCACCCTTTCGTCCACTTGGCGCAATGAGAAGCTGGAAAAATTAAAACGATGAAATTCATAAAAACTAAGTTCGGATTGTGTAATATTATTCCCCCCTGGTACGTCTAGAAAGTAACTATTAATAGCTTCAGCATCAACAAAGTGGTGAGGAAGTTCTGATACACTTGGCTTATACTGGATCGTTTGTTTTATATTTTTCCACATTGATTTGGGGTCTTTATATTTAGTGTTGACATAATGTTCATAGTAAGCACGTTTTTGTCTATCCAAGCTTTGGATAACTAGTTCTTTTAATGACTTGTAATAATTTTTATGTTTATCTAACTTTGTTAAACGATATTTAGCATGTGCTTTATTTCTTAAATTCATCATAATTATTATTGTGTCAGTAATCCACGGTGATTTTTTATGTTTAACTATTACCTTTTTTAGAATTAGAATCTACCCGACATTTTGAAAACAGCAACGAAAATATTTTACTATCAAAATCAAGAAAAACTTACGAAGAATATAACCAAGGTTTTATGAATTGGAAAAATAGTTAGGTAGGTAAACTGTTCATAACTACGCGTAGGTATTAGAACACTCGTGTGATACTATTAAAAAGCCTTATTAAATACACCTATAATGCTGCGATGTTAAACTCAAACTTGTCTTTTAATAACATCCGTTATGCACTAGTTTCATAAACTTCTACTCGTAATAAGAAAGCTTTGTTTTCTGTTGAACAATTGTCCTAAAATAATTGCGATAAGCGGAATAACGCAAGGTACACCAAGAAATGCTCCTGGTTTCATGTAGTTGTCAAACGAAACGTCTTTTTTAATGACTATGTTTTAATGAATATTGTGCAATTAGCTAAAAAGTTGAGCTACTCTTTCAGTTTTGCTACGTGTATAAAGACCACCAAGAAAAAAATATTGAAAGCCTCACGGCCCTTAAGCACACATAATAATCTATACTACTTATAATAAAGTAGTTAGAAAGTCGTATCTGTATATTGAATATTTTTGCGAAATTTTAAACTGAGGCTAAGACTACAATTTTTAAGAATTGTTTATCTGTCTGTCTATCTGTCCGTACCCGAAGGGCAACACGGAGCCCTAGTAAATGTCGCTCTGCTGTCTGTCCGTCTCTCCGTCCGTCTAAATAGGTCACGTGTTTCTAGATAAATAACGCTCAAGTCAAAAACGGCACAGAAATTGGAAAAACGCTAACGAAGCCGCGAAGCCGCGGGTGAAAGGCTAGTGTGAAAATAAGAGCATAAGTGTCGGCAGTCATTAATTTTCCAAATTTAATATTAGAGAGTTTTAAGGTTTCTAGTGTTATTATTCACCTTCATTCTAAAT
This sequence comes from Ypsolopha scabrella, assembly GCA_910592155.1. Taxonomy (NCBI): domain Eukaryota; kingdom Metazoa; phylum Arthropoda; class Insecta; order Lepidoptera; family Ypsolophidae; genus Ypsolopha; species Ypsolopha scabrella. Next base: position 4,671,502 of record OU342968.1, on the reverse strand, counting down.
TTTAACCAGTAAAATGATGTGACGGTTTTTATTTTTTGACAAGACCAGTAATTGGTAAGTTGTAAAAATCATGACTTCTCTGAATTGAGAGCGCTAGTTTGTAAACACTCGTAAAATGTGAATTTTAATTTAATTTTGATTGCGCTTGAAATCTTAAGATAAACATCTGAAGCCATCTTAAATCAAAACTAATCACAATCCAAAAATACGTAGGAATGTATATTAATGATTCTGTTTTAAAAAACACATGTTACATGTCTGGCATAATATTCAAATCCTTGAACAATTATATTTCTTAACATACTTTCAATGTTATCATAATCATGTTTTGGGGTACTGTTAACAAAAAGGAACCCTGTGTGTTTTATAAATTAATGTGTTAAGTCAACATTACAGCGAAAAAAAAATTGTAGTCAATCTGCAGATTATCTGGTTGAGTCCGTTAAAGTAGAAAAAAAAAGTTCTTATATTAACTAGATTATCTGCAGACTTCCTAGATAATCTGCCAAGCGTACGGTTATGTTTATAAAACAGGTTCTTTGCTTGAATAAAACATTTAAATTCATTGTAATTATTGTTTTAAAAACCAACATAGGTTGCGACGACGAGTGAAGCGAGGAAGAGCGGTTAGGTTGACATGTTAATACGGTTAGGAGCTGAGCGAAGTGAAGCGGAGCGAGCTGACCCTCGAGTTTTATATGGCACTAACTAGTGTTACTAAATGTGTTTCGCTCACTGTTTTTTCCGCGATTTAACGATGTAGCATCCGTTAATATGCAGATAAACTAGGTGAAGCGGAGATACTTGTATCTGCTACTTTAAGCCAAATTTCTTATTTTAACGGATCGTACCTGGTAATTTGCAGATTACCTAGTTAATGTACATATTGACGTATTCCGTATTCTAACGGCAACATATACAAATTTTGAAGAAAAAAAAACAGTGGTTTGTATCAGAGATACAACCGCGAATCATTTCAGTGGATACTTCATAAGTCGCCTCTATACTCAATCAAAGAGGAAGGAATTAATTGCGGTTATAGATATCATTTATTATGGCCATAGATTGGTAAGTGGTAGAACTGATGCCGGGCTAGACTGTGGAGGAACCACCATCTTATCCATCCCGAAGTTATTCGGGGTAGAGAAAGAAGACAGCTCTCAAACAAGCGGCCCATCATGCCTGGGAGAGATTGATGGCGGTATATCCATCCCAAATCGCCGGTCATATAAAACGTTGGTGCGAGGGTTTCGGTACCACGCTCACCAATCCGCCTGCCCAGCATGTGTGAGTACGGGCATTTCTTCCAGAAGGACCGTCAAGATGGGTAAAATCTTGAAAAGGCGTATATCCAGCAGTGCACGTACTAGGCTGATGGATGGATTGATGGTCAGAAAATTTAAGCGTAAGCTCCACTGAACCGCTCCCATAGAAAAACTTTTGATACAATATTAACACCTAAAGTATAATAATAAGCGAAAAGTAATAATAAAACATAGACAGATTAAAATAACATTGTTTTTATTTATTGTTAATGTACCTACCTAATTATAACTTAGTAACAACCTAATTATAGAAAAAGAAGTGCGACTCCCTCCCCACAGACAAACCAAATTTCTATTTGGTTTTGTGGGATGTATTTAGATTCAAGATATCTTTGAAATAAATAAATATACCTTTGAAATTGCTATTGTATAGAGAATTTGAAGAAAACTCAGTTTTCAGTACAAACTTTATTCCATTTATTTTAGGAATCACAAATCCAAATTTTATAAAACAAATTGTACATAAATGAGACAACATTCAGCTAACAGAAACTATAATTAAATTTTAGGAAAGTGAATAGACTTCTTATACTCATCAAGTCGAGGTTGTTTTTGAACAAGTATAGAGGCCCAAAAAAAACATTTTTTTGTGTTTTGCAAACAGGGTTTGGTCCTGACCACTACCGAATCCTGTATGAATTTAGCTATATAAACAAAAGTCACCTTATAACCTTTGGCATGGATTCTTCAGATTTGGGTGGGTAGAGAGAGAATAGACACTGCAATAACATTTCCTAAAGACGCCGTAAAGGGTTGGCCTGGAAAGGAACGGAAATTAGTAATATCCTTGTCTATCTCGGCACATTGTCTGCCAACGTATTTAGGAGAACCAATGTTACAAGCTTCAAAGGAGTTGGGGGCATTTTCTTTGTGGCCAAACTGGGCTGGCCCAGTCATATACCTCAGACAGAAAGACTGGATTTAGCAAAAATACCGCAAAGCAAATTACGGCCATTATAATTAAAAAAAAAAACTTTACAAAAACAAGAACAAGATAAACAAAAACAAGATAATCGGTTTGACAAGCAAAAAACAAAAAAGCTTGGTAACGTATACGTAAAATAATAATTATTTAATTCTTGCGATTATCGACACTTGGTGAGTAATCATCCCTTTTCTAACTCCAACCGGTTTCACCTTTCGGCATTAACAAGAATTCACAATATATATATATATATATATATTTATATATATATCCAACAATGAATAACATGGGTATGATTGCATTGCAGCTGGTAAATCAAAATGATAACCAAAAACTCTTATTTACCTACCATCTGCAATGCAATCATATCCATGTTATTAATTGGTATAATTATTAATTTTTCAATACAGTTGCTCGTAAAGTTTTCTTTTTTGTGTAACAAAATTATGCGGAAACCGACTCTTTATTTCACGCGTGAAATAAAACAGTACTGAAATCCTTTATTTCACGCGTGAAATAAAGTAATGTTTTAATTTTTTGAGACTATGGTGCATGGTGCAAGTCATACAATTTAAAAAATTACAAAGATGCAAGGAGGTTTTGCTGTCCGAAAAAAATCAATTATTTATAAGAATGCACGCTCTAGCAATAATTAAATGATGATAAACACCATTACACATAAGATTCTTGATTATCTCATTTAAAAATACGTGTTTTGTTTCCGCAAACAAAAATATTTTTCACATTATTGGATGTATGTATACTGTACCTTTGTCTTAAGAAAAAAAAAATTAAACGCGCGCTCTGCAAAGACAGCACGCCATTTTGTTGTAATAAAATATGTTGTAATGCTTTGGTGAAATAAAATTACTTTAATTTTATGGTTATACCTCTATTAATCTCGTAAAATGGGTTCTAATGAAGAAGTTATAGATTAAACTCCTACAAATATCGTCGAAGAAGCCCAAATAGCAAATGAAAATTCTTTGCCGCAAAAATCGAGAGATAAATACTTAGAAGAATACCAAAGATTTCTACAGTGGAAAATGGACAAAAACTGTTCCTCGTTTTCTGAGAACGTTCTTTTAGCATACTTCAATGAACCGGCATCAAGATATAAACCATCTTCATTATGGTCTAAATATTCAATGTTGAAGAGCACCATCAGCTGTAAAAATGACATAAACCTACAAAATTACCACAAACTGACTGCCTTCTTGAAACGACAAAATGATGGATTTAAATCTAAAAAGTCAAAAGTGCTTTCTGCAAGCGATATACAAAAATTCCTAAATGAAGCGCCAGATAGCAAGTACTTAGTAACAAAGGTTGGTATATTTTTTACTAACAACGAAGGTCAGTATTCATACTACTTATTCATTAGCTTACAAGTTAATTCTAAATTAATTTGTTACAGGTTGCTTTAATTTTTGGAATAACTGGAGCATGTAGACGAGAGGAACTTGCGAACATAAATGTGGATGATATTGAAAATCACGGCGAAACGTTACTAGTGAAAATTCCAAATACAAAGACCAAAATATCCAGCATCTTGATGAAAACCACTTGTACACTGTTTACACAAAATTTACTAAACTATAGGTACTTTTAACCCAACCGGTTTCAAAATTCAAAGCAACCCAAATGAGTTGTTAAGCCCTTGAAAATGAATTGAATTTCGAACTCAAATGAATTGTTAAGCCCTTGAAAATTAATTGAATTTCGAAACCGGTTGGGTTAAAAGTACCTATAGTTTAGTAAATTTTGTGTAAACAGTGTACAAGTGGTTTTCATCAAGATGTTTTCCATGTTTCACCAAGTGCCGACAATCGCAAGTATAAGTTACAAAATATCCAGATCTTTCACAATTCATGAGCAATTTTACAAAATTGTTAAAAAATACGAGTCTTTGCGTTCATCAAAATCAAAAAGCCAAAGATTCTTTCAAAACTTTCAAAATGGAAAATGTATTGCTCAATGCATAGGTGTAAATGAGTTTGGTGGAATGCCGAAAGAAATCGCTACATATCTTCGATTACCAGAGCCGGAATCATACACAGGTCACAGTTTCAGAAGGACATCCGCTACCTTACTTGCTGATTCGGGGGCAGATATAACCACGCTAAAACGGCATGGAGGGTGGAAGTCGAATACGGTAGCTGAAAATTACATTGAAGATTCTTTCAAGAATTAAAAAAACATATGTAGCAAAATAACTCAATCAGTGAATTTAACTGAACACAGACCGTCTACTTCAGATGAAAATATGATCCCGAATAAATTGCAGCGCCATTCTGCCTCATTTCATACTGACTGGACAGAACCGCAACCCTCTACTTCAACTGGCCATACTTTAACGAGTGAATCACTCTCGTCTCCAAGAAAACATCAGGAAGTATGTAACAATAACAGTAACCTAAGCCAAGCCATTAAATTAGCGGACAAGACCTGCACATTTTAACAATTGTTCAAACGTTACTTTCAATTTCAACAATTATTTTGTTATTTATAATAAATTTTCTTTATTATACTTATTTTTTTGTTGTATTTCTTCGCAAAATGCATTGAAAAATGTTGTAAGATACTTGACCGCAAAAGGTTTTTATCCGAATGCGTGCCAATGAAAACACGAGTTCGTATAAAAACTTACTTTCCGCACGTGTATCTTAAATAACTATTATTATGATTCCGTGAAAACTGGCTGGAGTTTCGATATTCAGCAGTATTGTGAATCAATCAAGTGTTTTTATCTAGGTACACGTACATTTATTTATTTATCAATTTATTTTGTCTTATTTATTTAATTCCTACGGTCAATTTTTAGCTATTTTGCATATCAAAAAAGACTACGAGTATTCCCATGACAACATGTTCACAGACATGGTTTTTGTTGCTTAAATTCTTAATCTGAATTCAGTTTTATATCAGCAGCTCTACGCACATACTCACACCTCTCTCCCAGATAAGAGGAGTAAGCAGAAACTACAGTTTTACTACAGCCACGATCCTTATACACCTGTTTCGATTTTTCGAAATCCATCGACTGTATTTTTTAAGAACAACCTCGACTCAATTAGTTCATATATAGGTAGTCTAAGTTTTATTTTTAGTATTTCACAGAAAGGGTAATTAAAACTTGGTCCGAGTCTGTAGTATGAATTTGGCTGTATAAAAGAAACGATTACTCACTCTCCATCAGCAACCTTCTGCAGCAGGCTTTCCTTGAACTTCTTGATCTCATCTCCGTTGTAATGTGGTACGTCAGACGGAGGCACGGTCAGACTGTCATCCTGCTGTTTAGCGCTGCTGCGGCGACGCTCTCCTTTCGTCTTCTTCTGTCAAAATACAGTAACTGTATTAGAAATTAATTTCTATATTTTTTACACTGACGTAAACAGTACAGCAAAGCGTAACGTAGGCCGACCTCGTGCCCGCTGGACCGACGACCTAAAGGTTGTTGCGGGTGGCGATGGCGGCTGGGTGAGGAGGATGGAGAACCGCCGTGGGAAAGGTTTATTTCCACGAGTGAATGAACACGGGCTGATGGATGGATGGATAGATTACACTTATGTAAGTAAAGGAGGTATTTAGTGATAGGAAACGGTTACTCACGATTTAATAGTCAGATTTCGCCTGACTAGTTTCACTGTAATCGTACAGTTTCTTCCAGTGAACCATGTTTGCCTCGGAAGAAACTGTACGATTACAGTGAAACTATAGTCAGGCGAAATGTGACTATTGACTCGTAAGTAGCCGTTTCCTATCAATATGAATCTAAACCACGAATCTTTTAGTAGTCAAAAGGAGGCACAAATTGACATTATACCATTGCTGTATAGAAACGCGGAAGATAAGTAAATCAAGATGTGATATCGCTCGGTATATAAAGGGGAGGTCCCGGGTTCAATTCAGGCTCAGAGCTCCTCACATCAAGATTTACTTTTCTGTACGTTTCTATACCGGAATTATATTATTATCTTAATGACCTATAATTTAAAAATTATTGGTAACTAGCTTTTGCCTGTGGCTTCACCCGCGTTGATATATTTGAATCATGAACTGTGATAGTTAGACAGTTGAAATTTTTACGGATGATGTAGTTCTGTTGCCGCTAGAACAACAAGTACTAAAAAACAGAATAAAATAAATATTTAAGGGGGCTCCTATACAACAAACCCGATTTTTGCCGTTTTTATAGATAACGGTACGGAACCCTTCACGCAAGTCCGACTCGCACCTGGCCGGTTTTTATAATTCACTTTAAATTTCAAAAGACAGATATCACAAAAGTATCAGACGTTAAATGTGACACTTGTCAAAAACGACAGGCAGATGACAGATGTCAAAAGTGACAGATATCAAAAGTTTTCAGATTTTCGGGAACCATGAATTGTTTCGCGCTTTATCATACTTTAAATTTTTGCTAAACTTCAGCAAAATCAGTTCAGCAGTATCAGCGTTAAAAAGTAACAAACAGACAGACATACTTTTGGATAGTACAAGTGATTTTCCGTTCATTATGTATTCAAAGTTCCTCCAAGTGCCAACAAACAAAACATACTTTTGGATTTATAATATTAGCAAAGATTTATAAAGATCCGTTGTCAATAAAAACAAAATGGATCCATTTAGTATGACTCGGGTTCTATCCATCTTCCTATTTTTCTCTCGCACTTTTCTCTCGAACTGATATTATTTTTTATTTGCGTTGGTCAGAATGCTTACAATTCAATCTTCGAAATAATTTTTAAGTGTTTATTGAGTGGGTAACCCGTACGGTAAAACCTTATTATACTTTCATGGGATCGAAACGACAAAATTTTCCATTCTTTACGAACCACCATTTTGTACCAAACTTGACTTGAAAAAGATTACAGATAACGTGTTCCTGATCCTTGGATAAGAAGACGTTGTCACTTGAGTAATAAATTCACAATTCAGAATTACCATATCCGTAAACTTAAGGCGATACATAGAAACAATTTCTCCATATTTCGTTGGTCTTGCATGCAAAATACCAAATGTGACTGAGCAGGTATCTCTAAATGAAATTACATAATGATTGTGAGTTTTGTGAGAGAAGATGCAATTTTTTTATTTATTTATTGCCGTGTACATATTGTACCGACGACCTGAAGGACGTTGCGGGGGGCGGCTGGATGAGGAGGACGGAGGACCGACATGAGTGGCGAAATTTGGGAAAGGCCTATGTCCAGCAGTGGACGAACACGGGCTGATGGATGGATGGATGGACATATTGTTTTGGAAAATTTATACAGCCTCTTAGCTGCAGATAATGTCGTTTTACTTACCTTTTATAGAGTATGTTTTGTTGGAATTATATAAGACATCACGATTAAAATTGTATTAATAAAGACATTCAGGTCTCATGTCATTGCATGAAGAAAATTTCAAGGATATTTATGAAATAACCAAATCTTATTCCTGTCTAAAAATCAAGCCCGCAAGTTTCTCAGGTACACAAATATTTTTCGTGTAGTGACTTAATCAAACAGCGCGAAATTTCGTACAATATCATGAAATATTTATAAGACGTCTTATCTTCAAAGGACAGTAATTTATGGAGTTTACTTATTTTGTATACTTGGTTCAAATAAATGGAAATGTATATAAGTTGGGCCTGCGCTGATTTATTTAAATACGAAAATAACACAGCAATTACTTGACTTCAATAAAGATAAAATCAAATAAAGTCAAACATTTTGACAAGGTTGCTTTCAGTCCTCGTGGTCGTAAACTTGGATTATTCACTGAGCCAACATTTTAAACAACTAAGCAGAAAATCTGAATAACTAGATCTGGCGCAAGATTTAATATATGAGTTTACTGGATCTAAAGTAATTTTTACATACCCTCTTAATGCCCAGAATCCCATAAAAAGACCCTCGTCCGACTTGGGGTAACGCCCGAAGCAAATTTTTTGATCTAGAGATTTTTTGTTTCCTATCAGCTAGCTAGGTACCCTTTATAAGTACCAACTATGCTTTTAACTCGAAGTACTTTTAAGAGGACCTTGGGATATGAGCCCTTTTTTTTCAGTTCTGTGGTTTAAATCTTTAATCAGTGAGAAAACAGCTATATCAGGTCAGAGGTGCAATTGTGTAAGACAATCGTCATCAAATTGATTGTCATTTGACTATTCGGCTAAACCAATTAGCCCGTTTGACAATGGAAATCGTAAATTTTTGGCTGTGAAATGAATACAATTGTCTTGTTTTGTTGTTGACAACCTAAAACGTACGATTTCAATTGTCGAAGATGACGATTGTCTAACACTATTGCACCTCTGATTTTGATACACCGCACTACTCACCCGCACTCTTTTAGAATTATGTCTGTATATTTTTAATATTATATATTATATTATAAAATCTCTGCAAAACATTACGCCTTGAAACATATTATGCTTTTCATGGTTTAAATTTGTGAAATCAAAACTGATGAACATAATGTTTTACGTGACAAATATCTTTATACTTCAAGTTAACTTTTAAGGGTTACATCATAAACAAGGAAACCTTATAATTTATTTCATTTGTCCAATGTTTCTTCTATCTGTAAGTCTTGAACTAACTCAAAAACAACTTGACCGATCTGAAATTGGGAATGATAACCGAAAAATATTCCTTATTAAACACAAACAATTTACGCGACTTAAACTCCAGACGTCCAGAAAAGCGGAAAAGCTATAAAACTCACTTTTTCTTTCACAGATCCGTTTGTGTTTTCAGACATTTCCGCTAATGTCACTCGCAAGTAGGCAACTACTCGTATAGTTTATTCACATGTGATTCCCACAACCGGACTCCAGCCACTGGAGTGGCTAAATTGCGAATAAACCGGTTCTAGGTACACTTCTAGCCCCCGGCAGTTTTGCAACACGAAATTTACTAAGAGATAAATTTTATCATGCGTCTTCCGTGGGCCGTAATTATTTATTTCAGTCGGATGCTCGAGATTTCACGATTATTGCGGGTTGTTTACGCCGACTAATTAATCTTGAGTCTAAGATTTCCAGGTCACCGATTACTTCGTGGCTCGCTTTCGCTGAGTGAGCAGCAAGTCTCGAGTTTTGACTCAGTTTGCTCGCTGGAAATCTTGTGTGTAACGTTTCCTCAGTTTTGTAGCACGCTTGGCTTGCTGCAGTGAGGGTATGCGGTTTGATCTCCCTTGGATCTCGCATATCAGCAATGTGAGATGCACAGTCATGTATCTGACAAATGCTGTTGACTGAAATCTTTCTCTTTGTAACATATGGACTAATAAATAGCAACGTTATTTTGACTATTCATCTTGAGTACCTGTAAAAGGAAAGACATTTGAAAAATATAATAAAAGTTAATCGGTGTTTTTGTTAATTATATTATTTTGTCATAGAAGAATGAACTAATGAATTGAGACTTTATTGTATAAACAAAAATTATTAAAAAGAAAAATAGAGTTTCGGTAACATAATTTTGTACAAAGGCGGGCTTGTCACCTGAAACGATATCTTCCAGCCAACCTTTGGGTCGTGAAGAAATTTTAATAACACGAAAGTAAATGGGAATAGAAAACATTGAAATAAAGATACAATAAATAAAGTCAAAGATATCAATAATGTAAATATAAAAATAAATCTAAAAACTTGCATATTACAAAAATATACTGCCTATACTTTATATAAGGTGACTTTTTTATGCAGCCAAATTCATACTGTAGGCTTGGTAAATGATGAGTATGACGGGTCGATAATACTTTTTTCTAATTTCGCAAGATAAAATTGATGACCCATTAGTAGATATTAAATCCGATTTTGATATGCTCTTAAATAAAACTATATTTTTTTAAATTATATCAAATGACAGCTCTAAAATGTGTCTTGAAATTACCAAAACAAGTTAAAATCACTAAGTTGAGTAAATTTGAGTAAAATTTTAGTTTGACGTTTATAAAATAGTAACTTGAAAATGGCTCTTCGTTTTAACCATACTTAAGTTTAATTTTAAGTATGTCAAAATCGGCTTTAATGTAAATATAAAAATAAATGTAAAAACTTGCATATTATGAAAATATACTGCCTACCTTATATAAGGTGACTTTTTTATGCAACCAAATTCATACTGTAGGCTTGGTAAGTGATGAGTATGACGGATCGATAATACTTTTTTCTAATTTCGCAAAATAAAATTGATCACCCATTAGTAGTTGTCTCGGGGCCGGGCTTGTGTTTGTAGTAAGACGAATAATAATAGTTTTCGTATTTCCTGAAAAGAGTCATCGGACCTTGATACCGACTATTTACAGAGTCTTCAGTATGAATTTGCCAGTATAACTAAAAGTCACCTTAATATAACTTACAGTAAATAATATAGATTAGCCATTCACTTTAGTAAAACAAATCAATGAAAATACGGCAGAAAACAGGGACGTCACACATAATTTCTGGCCAATCACGATACCTTTGAAAGCGATTGGAATAGATCTTTGTTTCTCGGTGTGTAGCAGTGGCGAAGGGTGAATAATTCAAAAAAGGGAAACCGTGCAAAAAAATCGCCTTACTCAGAAAAGCAACCAAGGAAACCATAAAAATGTTTATACTTTTCAACTCCCTGTCAGCCTGTATTTGTCGTATTGAGATTTATAGAAATGTTTGACAAAGCAAAGAGCACGGAATAAAGAAATGTAGTATGGATGCCATTTCCTAAACAAGCCGATGGGAATCGTGTTATATGGAGCCTTCGCCACTAATGTGTAGGTACTCGTAGAGAAGGCACCGTAAACGTAGATATTCGTATTTTCAGTGATGAATACTGATGAATGACTAATGCCTCATTACGTGTTGAGTAATATCACTAATTTAGTGGCAATACGTCATTCCCGTTAGGAACATGCACTGCGATCCCTCAAAATTATGATTTTGTGCAGCTGTTTTTGTTAAGAGTAGACTCTTTGAATTTTTTGAAAGGTATGATTAAATACTCGGCGAAAAATAGTGCACAGACTTATTTAAGACTAGTTTTTCCCGTGGCTTGACTCGCATCGATGTGTCTTTCAGTAATCGTCGGCTTGGTTGTTATTTTATTAAAACTCCTTTTATCTTTTATGTTACAATGATAATACAGAAAACCGCACCCAAATCCGTTAATTAATTCTTGAGTTAATATGGAACATACAGACAGACTGATGGACAGACAGACAGATAGACAGACAGACAAACAGATAGACAGACAGACGGACAAAGAGTCAAAGAAACAGACACGAAGAAAGCTACTACTTTATTATTATTATTATTAAATAAGAAAAACAATCATAGACCGTGCGTTTGGGAAAACGACCGTAAAGAACCACTGTAACATACTCGTGGATCCGAACCACGATCTGGACTGATACTTATTGTTTTTGTGATAAGGAACCTTAGGACGGTTACATTGCTTAAGGCCTTGCCTTCTAGATTTCAAGGGTTTTGCTTAAATATAATGACTGGTGTGATGAGGCAATTACTTACCTGATCTATGTTAAACTGACAGACATATTTTTTCAAACCTTTATCTTTTATTTGTAAAGACAGTTACCTAATTAAACACATCTTACTCGATAGAATTTATTTTTGAAAAATGACGCCTTTTTAGTAATTAATACGTATTTTTTAACTAAGCTGCTTAAATTTCATGTCTGAGATAATCGCAATAGCAAGAAAAGATAGCTTATTTAAGAATTTAAAGCTAGAACATACCTGTACTAAATACATTTTGGTAGATAAACCTCGAAAATTTACCGATTATGCGTACTGGCAGATTACGAAGCAAGCGTTCTTAATGTAGACTTTCTGACAATATACTTACTTTAGTTCAAAACCACTCGATAAGATTGTCGTGCCCCATGGGCCAGGCCATTTAGGTATTGATCATAAATCAAAAGATTTTGGTTGCCTTTCGTTTGTAATAAATCACGGCGTTTAATTATTAGGTCAATAATAGCCTTAATTATTCATAAGAAGAAACTGAGTTATAAACACCCGCAATCTGTCAAAATTATGTCATTCGAGTAAACACAACACTCATAAATTTGCTCCAAATATTGCGTAAAATACGTAAACAAATTTAATTAAGAAATATCGTAACAACTCAAATAGAAACCCCGTCACCTAAACTATCCGATTGAATTGCTTTGAAATCGGAACTGAATTTCTAAGTAAAGCTGGTTCCAGATAGAACTTACTGGTTCCGTAGAAGCTAAAGTTCAAATATAAGCGAGAACCGTTTTTAATCAACTGCAGGCGCAACTTGCATTTGAGTTCCGATAAATTTAAATGTTGCTACATTTCAATAAATTTTAGTAGAAGCCAGCAATGTAAGAGAGACATAACTATGATAGAAATAAAACACACAAGAAATGTATTCGACGTACACCATATATATATGTACATCGAATTGTTGTAACTACTTGATACAACATCTATTAATGCACACAGTGAACGCTAACGAGGGCGTTGTGCGTATGTTAAGCTTTTTTCAAAGGAGCAGAGATGAACTAAGCCGTAATCAAGTTATGCCGTAAATGGACGATATGGTGGACCAAAGGGTATTCGCGAGGCATTTGTTACATATTTTTGGATTTATAAGTACCTCTAAAATAAACTTAATTTCTCAAGATCAAGGTCTGCAATTCGCAAAAAATCGAAATCGTTTGAACGACATGATATTTCTAATTTTGTAAAACAATTTGGTACTTTCGTTTGGTTTGGGCATAAAGAGAGGATGAATGAAAGTAGAGTGACGAAAGAAATTTATGCTGCGCAATTGGAAAGTAAAGCTCGAACGGGTGTATAAGGACGTACGCCAACCAAATAGGTGACGTACTGAAGAAGGGCAAAGTAAAAAGTAACCGGAATAGAAGAGCTTATATGACTAGATTGATGGATGTAGAAGGGAGACAGACCTGAGTATGTGTATGTGTGGAATTTGGTACTTTTAAAATTTCAAGCTTTAATTAAACCTAAAGTTTCTTGTATGTACTAATGGTACATACTTTCACATAATAATAATAGTTTTACATAGCAGCGGTAACTTAGGCGATAGGAGGCCGGACTTCCAATCTTTAGGCTGGACTCCCAATGTTAAGACACAGGTTCGAATACTGCTAGTCAATAATGTACCAATAAGTTTTATGGGATTTATTTATATAATGTGAATGAAAACACTAAGAAAACTCTCAACAATAATCACCCCTTATCAATTCGGGACTTAGAGTAATGTATTCTCCAAGCTTCGGGACATTAGAATCGTCAGGTAAAAGAGGGTGTTACGAGTGTTAAATGTTCCAGTGGCAGATCAAATTCAAAAACACCTCTGACACCTGAATGTAATATGTCGTGAAGGTATATTTGTTATGTAAAGTAACTTTATGTTAAATAGTATAAACCGTTGCTAGATCACCGTCTATAAACCCGAAGGAGCAAAGAAATTGCAGCGTAACGTGAGAGGGGAACGTTTTTAGCCAGAATTGCTGTGGGATTCTACGTACTGACGAATTAACTTTTGCCGGAAATACCAAACCCTCTATGTTTTCTCCAAAACGAATCAAATTCAAATTTTTATTATTATTCACTCGAATGACAGAAAACCTCGTAAATATGGAAAAACTACTTATTGATACAAAAAATTAATTATTACATTTAATCTTACAGTCTATGCAAATGGGCGAGCTTATCTCTTCAATAGATTTCTACCAGCAAACCCTTGATAATAAAAGCAATTAACGTATATGGTATTAGAATCACAAATATGCACACAAGAAACTAAGTTTTACGAACAAAAAAGAAAAGAAACGGAAGTAAAATAAGGTAATACTACTTGGTTAACAAAAGCTACTTTATCAATACCGAAGTATATAATAGATAAAAATAAATAAGAGAATTATGTATATTATTATACAGTAAAAAGTCGTATCTGTACCCATACATTGAATACTTTTACAAAATTTTAAACGTAATGGGTTTCTAGTATTGTAATAAGGCAAAAACTAAAACAAATTAAAATTTTGTCTGCCTGTCTGTCTGTTTGTATGTTCCGTATTTTAACTCGAGAATTACTCAACGGGTTTCGATATGGTTCTTTTTACCATCGTACTAATCCTGGTCAACATTAAGGCTCTAAGGGGTGTTATGTGGCAAAGGCTAGCGAAATATGAAAATGCTTTTTAGGTAGCAATAATTAAATTGAAACCATTTTTTTGAACATTGTTGTTTCTTGAAAACACATTTACTCTATCAAAGCAATAAAATTAAAACCAACAGTGCATTTTATATACTTATTTTTAACATTATCTGTGGATATTATCATTTTATTTTTTAGTTGTTGTTTAGATTTTTTTTTTTTATTAAAGTATATGACATTTGTATTCTTTATTTTTTTAAATTAGTTTTTCAATTTAATTATGACATTTATTTTGGTTTGCATTTATTACTATGACAAATAGGACTTAAGATTTTTTTCTTCTATTATTATATAAATTGACGGTATCGCATTGATATTTCATTTATAAGATTTAATTAATGATCATACTATATGTTATAAACTTGTAAATTAATCTTAATTAGTTTAACCATTTGTGTCTTAGATTGTAATTTGACCTACCAATGTAACGACCACTGTTATATTTATGGTGAATAAAATGAATCTTGAATCTTGAATCTTAACTTGTAAAAAGTTCCAGTTAGATAAGAATCAATTGCGGTAAAAGGTATACGATAACTTTCGGAAACTGAATCGGGGTTCTTCCGTTCTTGCACCGCAATTTATGTGGGAAATGGGGATACCGTTAAATATCCTTGCGGGTTCCGTAGACTCGATATCTGATAGTTTTTCTCTGTCTACTGAGGAAATGGTTCGAGAAATTAGAGATGTTTACTGTAGAATATGTAGGTAAAGTCGGAAGTCTTTCAATTTAACATACATTGGAACCAAGTCTACAATTTCTATTATTTTGATAGTTGCTTGGAAATATTTTTTGGATATTAATTCAAGTGTAAGGGAGAGCTTTCACATTTTAAAATGTTTTTAGGGTTTCGTATTACTAAGCCTCCGCTGTCTGTCTGTCCTTCTGTCACATGGGTCCACAGATTCAAATTCAATTGTAATTTTCACAAAATACGTGTTATTAAGCCTCTACCACTATAAATAATAAAATATTAATATTTAAGGGAGGACCCCATACAAGAAACAAGTTGCATTATTTTATCGTTATTTGTTTTGGCTCATACTTAAAGACGGTAAACAAGTGTTAAATTTAGTCAGGTTGTAGGACACACGCTAAAATAGAACAAAAAATAATAAAAAGTAGGGTTCCGTATGCAGACTGTAGGTTCTCGTATTGTCGGATGGTACGGAATCTTTTGTGCACGAGTCCGACTCGCACTTGGCCACAACCGCGCCTGATAGACAGAGTCGTTGAGGCCTAGGATAAAGTGCACTCGCCCAAAAAGTGCGAGAGTTGAAGCAGACGAGGCGTCAATCAGTCACTCGAGGGAATCGCAAAATTTACAAGAGGACGGTAACGGAGGAACAACTGCTACAATACAACTACCAGGAAACGCTACAGGAGTAATTTGATACATAACTTTAAATACAAGATCTGAAAAAAAAAAACTGTACGAACCGAGTCAACCTCTATTAATATTAAAGAATTGTTATCTAAATCTATCTGCAGTGATATATTTATTTTCATAAGACCAAAATGTTTTACTACTTAAAGATTTTAGGTTTAGATTCATACTGGTATTGAAACGGCTACTCACGATTTTATAGTCAGATTGCCTGACTATAAAATCGTGAGTAGGCGTTTCATTTCAATATTAAACAGGTAACCGCCGCGTAACCATGTTTGCCTCCGAAGAAACTGTACGAATACACTGAAACTAGTCGACGAAATCTGACTATAAAATCGTGACTAGCCGTTTCAATATCAGTATGGACCAAAATGTTGTTTACCAACATTGAACTGGCTCAAGTATTCATTTTCGTAAGTATTAATATTGTGGCCGGGCTTGACTGTGAAGGTACCCCCATCTTACTCGCAAACCTCCCCCAAGTTATTCGGGGGAGAATAAGAGGACAGCTCTCAGGCAAAACCAGACGGCCCACCATTGCTTCGGACCGATAGATGGCGGTATATCCACGGGCAGCGGCGTCACTGGTGCGAGGTTTTCGGCACCGCGCCCACCAACCTAATAAAAAAAAACAGTCAAATTGAGAACCTCCTCCTTTTTTGAAGTCGGTTAAAAAAAGGAAACATTATAAAAGGATATAATCTTGCTAAGTTTTTTGCTCTTCTTCTTAACAAAACTTATCGTATGGGCAGAATTAGGCATTATATTTATTTAAAGTTTATTTATCTATTTTTTTTATTTGTAATGATATACATTTTAATAAAAAAATCTATCAACTAATTTAATTTTATTCATTGCCTTTATTATGTATATAGTATATACCTATAGGCTATAATATTTATAGTCCTATATTTTTTTATATTATACATGTTTATAACTTTATTAAATTTGAGTAACCTACACTTATGTAATTCTTTTTTCATGAATTTCCCGTATTATGTTGGATGACTCTCGTTCATGTGGCCGGGTTCATGCTGGGGACTCGGTGGGTGGTCGGGGACGGGGTCCGGTGACCCAGTTTGTGAAGTACGAGAAATGTTTTTTGTGCCTTTATAGTACTTATTTGAGAACAACCTCGACTCAACTGTGTCTCTGAATTTTATTTTGCGTATGTCGCGGAAGAGGTCACTTGCTGGGTATGGGTTTGGCTGTAAAGACGAGAGTCAACTTATACTTATTTATTTATCATTAATTTTATACATACTCTATTGTTTTTTATTTTTATTTTAATTTAACAAAAAATTATACTTTATTGCATCTATTTGACAGAATAAATTATTTGAATTTTGAACCCGACTGCTCAGCGTGTGTGATGTTGTGAGGTATGGGCATTTCTTCCAGCACTGCCCTGCCACGATAAAACACTAAGTCGAGACGCAGCGTTTTGTCATAACAGGTATAACCGAGCTCTCCATGACCTTTTACATGGAATATGAAAGAACAATTTTGAGATTTCATAACAATTTCTGAAAAATAACAAAGCAACTCATAGTGTACCTCAAAAACTATAAGAGCTTGATTCCACAAAACACTCATCTTACCGTGTTTTGTCATAACAACGTCCGTTATTTTACCCAGCACTAACTTTTAGTTGCAGTGTTTTGTCTTGATTCGTCGATATCAGGGGGGGGGGGGTTGGAAAGAGAGGGGCGAGGAATAGTCGATATTCCCAAATCAAAACAATTGTGTTCAAACAAATTAGTGTTCATTGAATTTTTTATACTCAAATCGATTATACTTCGTCTTCTTAGTTAACTCGAACTGCCAATACAGTTGAGACTTTTTTAAATCAACTTTTTTATTGTACATATATCAAGACATCAGCAATGGCTACGATGATGAAATTTTGATCAGATATTTATGAGTATATTATTTGAAAAATTGGACGGCTAAAAAGATTTTAACCAATTTGATAAAATATATGAAATAATAGGTATTTAGCAAGGCACGGCGATCAAATTTGTTTCAAAACATGAAAACACGTTTTTCTAAAAATCGACTTTTCAAAGTTGCAGTGTTTTGTTATGGGCAGCAGGACCGCCAAGAGAGTTGCAGAATCTTGAAAAGGCCTATGTCCAGCAGAGGACGAAACAGACTGATAGATGGATGGATGAAATATTTTTACTAATGCTTACAGGAAGATCTGGGTACAGAAAATCGACCAAAACACTCTTTAATAGATAAACGCCAATAGAAAAAAACAGTCTTTCATGATTTATTTCATGATGTTTAAGAAAACCGGGCTTTTTATTTTAAATTATTCTACGAGTAAGTAACTGTTTCCCCTTAGAGCCCCGATCTTAATGGACATGAGCGATTTGCCTCAATGACAGTCATCGCTCTTTCAAATTGAGAGAGCCTTAAGAGGATAGTCCCGCAAAACTATAATTTATTCTTCTTAGTATGAAAAATCCAGTCATAATACATATTTCAATAAATGTGTACTTCTATCTAGAATATAATGCACACTCTTATTAAAACATTACTATAATATTGAGAAAAAAAAACCAAGATAGCTCTAAAAAAGTTTTTATGTCGATTTTTGAGGTCATTTCTGCAAAAGCCCATACATTATTTATGAAACAAAACCTGAATAAACTTAATTTAACTCTGAAGCAGACAGATATTTTAAACAGATATATAGATTATTCGACTTTCTCTTGTCCTGTACTTTCTATGTCTTTACTAAAACAATGTTGTATTAATTTAACAATGATTATCGAAAAAAAGACATGATCTTGCTAATTTTCTCGCCCTTCTTCTTAGCAAGACTAATGGAATGGGCGGAGTTAGGCATATATTTATATATAATATTTAGTATATGGGTAGCTCTCGTTATCATATAGTAGGTACTATATACATTAAATGTATCTTTAATGTAGTTTATGTACGTGTATTAACTTATAATAGTAGTTTATGAAACTGGGACATAAAAAGGTATTTCTCAGAAGAACATTTTTACACATTCACTTAAAATGAGAACTTAATAAATTCTAATTAAAGTTCAACAGGACCCTATTACTTAGACTCCGCTGTCCGTCTGTCCGTCTGTCACCAGGCTGTATCTCATGAAACGTGATGTATTTCTGTTGCCGCTATAACAACAAATACTAAAACCGGCCAAGTTCGAGTTGGACCTACTCCCATACAACAGACATGATTTTTTGCCGTTTTTAGGGTCCCGTAGTCCGACAAAGAACCCTTATAGTTTCGCCATGTTCGTCTGTCCGTCTGTCCACGGCTTAGCGCAGAGACTATTAGTACTAGAAAGCTGTATTTTGGCATGGATATAAATATTAATCACGCCGACAAAATGGTAAAATAAAATGTTGAAAAACATTTTTTTATTATTATATCCTTTATTGTACACACACACAGAAACTTAAACTAAGATAACAAAAAAAGTAAAAAATATGCACAAAGGCGAGCTTACCTCTTCAAGAGGTTTCTTCCAGCCAACCAGTACTGTGGTGAAAGAATACACTAAATAGGTTGGCAGCAAGCATACAGAAGGATTATAACAACTTATTCTATACAAATAAAATAATAAAAATATAAATTATAGATATAAATATAATGGATATAAATGAATCAATACAAATATAATATTAATATATACTTAAATAATTTAAAATATATACTTAAATATTACTCATACGAGAGGAAGTGCTCTTTTAATTTACGTTTAAATGAAGATATTGACGGACTATCTCTCAGAATCTTAGGTAGTGTGTTCCACATTCGAGCTGCTCGTACTGTAAATGAATTAGAGTAAAATTTTGTATTACATTGAGGCACTTGCAAGGTCCTGAGGTCACACGATCTTTGAAGCCTGTCACGAGGGGGAAGAAAACCGAAACGTTCGCGAAGATACGGAGGGGCAAAGGGGTTGTGTAAAATATTAAACAAGACGCTAAGCATGTGCATATTTCTGCGAGAGCGAATTGATAGCCACTTTAGTTTGCGTCTGTACTCTGTAACATGATCATACTTGCGTAGACCAAAGACAAAACGTATGGCAAGATTCTGGAGACGCTCAAGCTTGTTGACAAGTTCCTCAGTGGCATCCATGAAGCACACGTCAGCGTAATCTAATAGTGGCAATAACAAAGTTTGTGCAAGCATGACTTTCGTTTTAACAGGCATGAAATTTTTGAGTTTTTTAAGCGAATGGAACGAGAAGTGCATGTGTCTACTAATTTCATTGATGTGCGCTTGCCATGACAAATTGCCATCCATGAAGACGCCAAGGTTTTTTACCTTGTCAGCAAAGGGGATTATTTCACCATTATACGACACGCATGGTTAAGTTCCAAAGGTGATGGTATCTCTCAAACGCTTACTACCAATGATGATAACCTGAGATTTTTTCGGGTTGACAAGAAGACCGTAGTCTTGCGCCCACCTCAAAATTGAAGTCAGATCATCATTAATGGCATTAATAGCTGCTGAAGCATTTTCCAAGTTTATACCATCACCAACATCATTTTCAGCTCTAACTGCATCGAAATGACGATAGATTTGCAGATCATCAGCATATAAATGATAATTAGAGACTAAAGTGCGGGTTATCTCATTGATGAAAACTGAAAAGAGAAGGGGAGAAAGAACACCTCCCTGAGGAACACCAGCACTTAAATCAATCCAATCTGATGAAGATTCATCACTGAAGACACATTGCTGACGTCCACGAAGGTAGGAGCTAAACCAATGGATAACGGTTGAAGACACATTATTACAACGAAGGATACCAAGCAAAATATCAAAATCAACGGAATTAAATGCACTGCTGAAGTCAAGTAGTGTAACCACGGTAAGCTGTTTGTTATCCATTGCTAGCCTGATGTCATCAGTGACTTTCAACAGTGCAGTGACAGGTACCTTTTAAGGGTACCTCTCATACAAGTAAACTGGGGATGAATTTTTTTAGGTTAGAGAGAGCGTTGGCCTCAATCTGCTCCAGGTTTCACGGACGATGCTCTCTCTAAACTCGCCCGTATGTCGGTGCGTTAGGGTTTACGCATTTTTGTTTGGAACTCAATTATTTCCCAAACTAAGGGTGTCCGCGGGTATGGCTCTTGGGAAAAGTGGTTCAGTAGGGTCGGTAGAATATGTGGTTTCATTTAATGGTCGCACTCTATTTACACCCGTATAATGAGTTTAAAAGGAAAACTATCACAGCTAAGTAGGCTTTACAGGTTTACGAGTACAGGTCGCGCCAAACTTTTAACCTATAATGTATGGGACCAGAAGTTTGACGCGGTCTGTATTAGCAGAGAGAGACCAACTTATATGTACCGGGCAACTACGGAACCCTACATTGCGCGTGTCCCGACACGCACTTGGCCGGTTTTATAGATAATGCATGAACTGTGATAGTTAGAAAGTTGAAATTTTCACAGATGATGTATTTCTGTCTATAACAAATACTAAAACCGGCCAAGTTCGAGACGGACCTACTCCCATATAAACGACATGATTTTTTTGCCGTTTGTATAGATAATGGTACGGAACCCTTCGTTCGCGTGTCTGACTCGCACTTGGCCGGTTTTTGAAAAACACTTCCACGTGGGCGAGCCGGCCGCGCGGGTAAAAGCTAATAGCTAATACGCGAGTAATTTCAAAGCAGAAAATATTTTGCGCGCCACTTTGTGAAGAAGACTCCTGCGGTCCAAAGGTTGGGTATGTATTTTCATAAAAGCTATCTGATTAGTAAGAATAACTGCTCTTTGTTGCAAAAGGTTAGTTTCTCATATTACAGCACAATTTTTTAATGATCTTAGTAGAAAATACGATTACATTATATTACATTACACGAACTTGTCGGATTATGTTACTTTGTGGTTTTAGAGAATTTCCTGATTTGAATATGCAGGCTCACGCGGCATATTACGCGGAAATTCTCAGAATTACAGCATAAATACGACGTCGTTACACGAGAATTATAAATTGAAATTATCAGGTTCAAAAGCTTAATACGTTACGTTTAAAAGTGTTCGTTATTTTGTTCATGCATGAAAATGTTATTCGGAAGCTGACATTTTATTCAAACGAATATTTAGTATATTTCTCTCTCCTATTGAAGGTGAGTACTTACCAAATTTTATTGACAGAGACAAAATCATACATTTATTTTTATATGCCTATAAGCTGTGTATATGTGATAAATAAATAAGTCAAGCACAGATTGCTCCACGCTTTCATGACGCAATTATTAGAACGTCACTCATGTGGAAAGACGTAGGTAATACTAGGCGTTGTCTTGCTTGCGTCAAGCTGTGCTGACGCCTACAAAATTACTAATCTGCATATAAATTACTGTTGAAACATAACTAGTAAACTAAGATATTGACTACTGCCCGTGGTTTTCCTGCGTTGATTTAGTTTTTGTGTAGTCCTATCGAAACTCACAATATTTTTCGGGTCCTTAATGATAATAATGTTTTCGGGTCTCACGGTCTCTTATTTGATCCCCAGGTAAAGTAAAAATGATCATTTAATCTGTATGCCGAAGGCCATGCCACGTTTCCGAACAAAATTAACTTTTGCCAAGTGATTTGATCTCTTCGAAAGTATTTTTTTTTCTTAGAATCGACTCTCTCGCCTATGCTGAGGTCGAAGGACGAGCCGTGTTTCTAAATGAAACTATTGCTTGACCCCTTGTTTGATCTCTCTAGAAGTGTCGTAGGCGAGGCCAGAGGCTTAGCCGCTTTTCCAAACGAAGTAATTTTTTATAACTGATTTAACCTCTAAGTATCGTAAGTTCGGCAAGGCCTAAGACCGGGCCACGTTTCCAAAGGAAACTATTTCTTTTTCTCTAAATTGAACATCGTTTAAAGTACCTTTGGCGAGACCGAAGACAAAGCCGCATATCCGAATAAAACTATTTATTAATCTCTTCTTTAAAGGCCGATTTTTGTTTGGAACTCAATTATTTCCCAACCTAAGGGATTCCGCGGGTATGGCTCTTGGGAAAAGTGATTCAGTAGGGTCGGTAGAATATGTGGTTTCATTTAATGGTCGCACTCTATTTACACCCGTATAATGAGTTTAAAAGGAAAACTAAAGTGTCTTTAGCGAGGCCGAAGGCCGGGCCGCTTTTTCTATCGAAATTATTTTTTTACACTGAAATAACACTCTAATATAAGGTATGTGGCGAGGCCGAGGGCCAAGCCACGTTTTGAAACGAAATTATATCTTGTTATCTGAATTGATCCTCTGCTAAATTGTTTTTGGCCAGGCCAAAGGCCGAGCCGCGGTTTTAATTGACTAGTAGCCTTTTGCTCTTCTGCACTGAATCACAGATCCTTTCTTATAAATGGAGTGTTGAAGATTCCCAAGGATGACACCGTGATGTGGAGCCCTAGTGCAAACCGTAGCCCATAACATTGAAGAATGCCCAATACACCGATTCTCTGGCACCTTGGTAAGATTATACCCAATGTGGTTTCATTAATTTTAGTCTCTGTCCATTTTTTTCGTATATACAAAGTATATCCAAATATACGAAGGTGGTAGAGCTGATGCCGGGCTCGACTGTGGAGGTACCACCATCTTACTCACAAATATTCCCGAAGTTATTCAGGGGAGAGTAAGAGAACAGCTCTTAGGCAAAACCAGGCGGCCCACCATTACCTGGGACCGATGGATGGCGGTTTATCCATCCCCAGTTGCCAAGCCTTATATAAAACAGACGTGACGGGCAGCAGCGTCACTAGTGCAAGGGTTTTGGCACCGCACTCACCAAACCGCCTGCCCAGCGTGTGTGAGTATGGGCATTTCTTCCCGGAGAACCGCCAAGAGTGGCGAAATCGTGGAAAGGCCTATGTCCAGCAGTGGACGAAACAGGCTGATGGATGGATGGATGGATATTCAAATAACGACCGTACATACATTTTTGGGGTGCACAAATTGCAATATATATAATAATATTAATTTTATTAGAATTCATATTGTTTACGGTTTATACTCATATATTTCTGCTCATCATTCTGCAGATTCTTATTTTTAAAAACAATAAAGCTTTTGACTCAATCTCTCACTCATTTTTCTGGAGAAGCTTGACAGATCAGAGAATATAATATTAAATACATTAACGTAATTAAAAGTATGTACGAAACCAGTTCTGGCAAAACAAAACTTCATAGAATTGGGAATTGTTTCAACATTCAGCCAGGTGTAAAACAAGGTCACCCAATATTTCCGAATCTATTTACTGGTGAATCGCAATCCATTTTCATACACCTAGAATATAATCAATTTGGAATCAATATAAATGAAAAAATACTTTCACATTTACGCTTTGCAGATAATATTGTCATCATATCTGAAAGTCCAACGAAACTAGAACAAATGCTGAATGCTCTTGACGTAAAGAGTCGCAAAGTTGGTCTTAATAAACCGAGACAAAACAAATCTCATGATACATGGAGAACAAACCCCAATTACAATACCAACAGAATACGTAGAATTATACATATAATGCATGATGGTTGGAAACAGCAATCCATTTATCATAGAAAAAATTGTGTAAAAATGGGAATAACTAAAACGAACTGTTAAAAAAAGTGTCTATTAAACATGATTTTTTAATTATTATGTACCTTTTCTTGTAAACAGGTATGTTTTTGTTATGTACGGCTAACAGAATAACAATTTTTAAAATTAAAGCAAGTTAGGTTTGTAATAAATTTCACTTCTTACTCATTATTTTTACTTACAAACCTGTTTTTTATGGAGCTTATAAAATCTTAAACACCATGTTACCATACTATGCAGGAATAGAAAACAGGAAATAAGAAAATTCATTATTCAGTTTAGTTGTCACGCGATTCTACAATTATTACAAGCCTAAGTGTTAACCCAACGATTGGCTTGGTATATTATAGTTTTTCCATTGAATTTTATTACTTCTGCTTGAAACATGTTTCATTGATAAAGTAAAACTCTATTACAAATAACAAAACTATACTTATTCATGTTATGACATTGCAAATAATGAAATATTTTTAACTGCTACATTATTTAAAAAAAAGCTGCCCGGAAACCTAAACCAACTCAAATTTTGTCTAATTTTTTTGCGATTTTTATGCTGAGAGGTAGAAATTAGGTGAACGGATGTGTTTGTATTCCTTTTGTTTATTCAAACGAAACGTATCGACTGATCTACCACGCCAACAAAACATTCTGAAAATTTCATACAAACATTGCCGATTTTAGCGAGTTTTCGAATTATATATTGTAAGCATAATTCCGTAAATACGTCTGCGCCTATGAATATCAACAGTAAACATAAATTAAAACAACATAAATAGATAAATATATTTGTATCAGCACTGTCACTGAATAAATATTGATATACGAAAATTGCAATTTCCGTAATTGCACCCGAGGCGTTAAAACACGATTTCATTTCGTGACAATCGAATCCAACTACCGAGAATACCGAGATATATGACATTCGAAATTCAAAATTATCTAATTAAGCGCGCGCAATTTTGTACTTCAGTCGTTTGTACTACGGTATCCGAGTTCCCTCCGAACGGCATTTGGATAGTCGAGGCCGCCGTGTCATTTGCTTTAATTGTACGAGTAACAATTTGTAGAAGCCGTCTCCGCGTATGCCTATTAACGACCATTATAACTTGATACCCACAAAGTTATAAAAACTTCCTCAATACTACCATTCTCTTTAGCTTTGGAGGGGACGGAAAGGCCAGCATAATATGGTTATGTTTCATATCGTTTCGTTAAGAGCTCGTTATGCCAAGCTAAAGGTTTGGAGGGAACATTTACGCATAGTTCCCTTAACTATTGTGTCTGGGAATTTCGTCTTTATCTATGAAGAATCCACTATTAATCAAAAGTTCAATTGGTATTTAACAGTACTTGGTTGTTTACCTAGTTTGGAAATATTTTTCAAAATTCTGAACATGATAGATTACGTGCCTGTTTAAAGTGCGTAAAATGACTATTTTGCACTCATACTTTTTGTTTTTACTACTGACGCCATCTAGGGGAAACCGGCCACATCATTTAGTAAGCATGTTTTACTTGTCGTTTTGTTGGTTATTCTTGAAGTAACCGGATACACTAAAAACTGTTTAAGATGAGTAGGTATTTCAAAACTTTTATATTATTTTTAAATATATTATATAAATTAAATTGTAAAAGATCTTTTAAAAATTCAAAACTATTTTAGATGTCATAATTTTTATTATATTTTAACTATCTTAGAACTTATTAACAACTTATTAACTTGATGAAGTTTCACCAAGTGCCGACAATCGCAAGTATTAATCATATTTAGAACTTATTATTAAAAAGATTTTAGAAAGAGACATCGGTCGTTATTATTATTATTTATTTAATTAACACACATATGAAATACATTACAGACATAAATCCAATGCGTATAGCATGGTAGACAAATTATTTACAAATTTATTTAACCTAAGAAAAAAAAATATAGTACACTAGCTAAAAATGCACATATTAAAATATACAAATGTATTAAAAGTAGACAAGCACTTCTCTACGTTAAGTACTTTACCATACGTACGTGTGTGGATGTGGACGGATTTTGTAGTATAGTTTAGCGCCAACAAACAGCGCTTTCTTATGTTGACGTGTATCTGTTTTGATTTGCAACAAAATTGCTTTTATTTTATTATTACATGCATTTTTTGCTGGTGTATGAAAAAACGTCATTTGATATCACTAGAACCAAAACGTACTATTGTAGGCATGTAGGTTTGTAAATTTTCTTGAATGAATATAACCGTCAAGAACCAGAACAAGTACTACAATTTATATTATTCATCACCATTAATTGTTAAAAAAAGACTTCCTTCTGTTTTCCCAATTCATGTGGCCTATTTACCATGTTTTGTTTGTCTTGAAGAAAGTAAAATTACAATCAAAATTTCATATCAAATTAACTTATGATCTTTGAGCAATTGAATTCAGTAATGTAATTCAGGCAATCCTTTTATTTAATTAGATCAAAAACACGTACATAATTTCGATCTAAACAGACACGCCAAACACAAAGCGTAATTTTGTGAAATGGGTCTTAACCATAAAATTATAGTTACGTTTACGCAGAAGACAAAATTTTCCTTTCCGAAAATATTTAACAACACAGAGAGAAAGCCTCGACACACTGACTAAAGAAATGTGAAATGATTTGGGACAGTATCAGATTTATTGCATTGTTTTTGTGAACACCGTCACGTTTCGTTCTACGCGTCTCTTTTTCGATAAAAAGGAATATAAATCGCTGAAGTTCTGGATGGACGTTTTTATTTGACTTTTTTTAGACGGTGATTTCTTACACACTATACGTACCTAGTGACTTCTTATACTTATATAATATCTGTGCTAGACAGAAATACAATTTTGAAAACGCATGACCAGACAAAGTTTTCGTTTATTACAAATGAATATTACTAGTTAAAAGGTATTTATTTTAATTCATTGTATGTATGTATATGTTACGGGTAATACTAGAAGATAGAGTAAACCTAGGATTACTCGGGTAATGTTATACAAAACTTCGGGGGTCGCCTTGCTCCGCTCTGCTACGCTCGGCGCCCAATGTTTATTAACATGTCAACCTAACACGCTCCTCCTCGCTTCGCTGGACCTGGCACCTATTTTTGACTTTTGTCGGCCTTTACCCGTAACATATATATTTATATAAAGATTTATTTATCTATTAAGATAGAAATACATATAATAACTTTTTGCTTCTTCACATATTTTTTTAAAATAATACTTTAGGGATTACCAAAATTCTTAGAATAAACTAAGTCTACCTACGCGTACATAAGTTGGTACAGGTCAGTCTTCTATATGTATAACTGGTAAATTTTATAAAAATATATAATATTTAAATTTATTACTTAAATTATGTACACGTAAAGAATTGATCTAAAAAAGTGATCTAAGTAATATTATCCGTGTAAGTAGTGAGGTCCAAAATTCAAAACTGTTGGGTTTGATAAATGTCACTTCTGCTATCTCATAATGTCACTCTATTCAATATACAGCTCGACTTTCCTCTTCCAACAAAGAATAGAAAAACGTAACGTAGTAACTAATTCTTATTCCACATCACGTATCTATTTCGTAAACACTGTCGTTTTATTATCTGTATACTCGTAGAGAGATACGAATATCTGTTTATATTTTATCGTATTGGGCTCTTTGGTATTCTGTGTAAGTGAGTGTGAATAGGGGAATCAGGTTTTGTTTACATGGAAAATAAAAAAGAATATCAACGCCCTGGGTGTTGGAGGTGTTTTGGACTATTGACTGTCTCTATAGCAGTTAAAACCTGTAATATCCTCTTTTTAACGCGTTAGAGGATGAGCCTTATCGCCGTATTTCGGGCAAAAATACGCGCTTTATAAAGCATGCAGATTTACCTTATAGTGTTTTCCTTCACCTTCTTCCTTAGGATTGCAGAGATCTAAATATGACGCATGTCATCACCCCCGACGTTTGACTTTACGTTGCTGGAATTTACCTCGCGACAACTGAAAGTAGCGTGCAAAATAAGGTCAGATTCTGATGGACCCCAAAATTGCAGTAACAAAGTAATCAATTTTAGAAAAAGGTTTTGCGGAAAACAAGGAGCTGTTAAAAGTATTTGACAAATTTTGTAATAAAATATATTGGCGATTTTCTTTGGAAATATCTGATCGGCATTGATGCAAAACAAACGCAGACAAAATTAAATTATTTCCGTAAAATGACTGTATTAGTATGTCAATTTAATAAACTAGGTCTTTGTATCTTTACTTTTTGTTTGGCCACATGTAGATTACCTTTGCCTCAGGGACTAATCTCCCGTTAAAAAATACGAGTACTGTTTGCATTAACACTTCCAGCTTTAATTATAGTTTTACTATTGTATTAAAATCGCCAAAAAGCTTTTATAAACTTCTACCACATATTTCATCTTTATTTTTAAAAACGCGCTATACTAAGCTCATAAAAAATGAAGTATGAATTTTCTAAAGTCTCGTAGAGAGGAAAATAATAAAAATCCAAAATGGCTGTAGAAAGAAGCAGTTAGGGTTGTCAGATGACGGAATTTTTCCTGATATATCCGGAATTTTGCCTCCGTTATTTTCAAGGAACTCAATCGAATGGGATATTTAAAATCATATCGTATCACAGCACATTTTGAGAAAATATATTTACCAACTCAATATAGTACACTTTACTAATTTTAGAACAAATTATGACTGAAATATTTTTTTGAGCTTATAAGTAGTGTTCTAGTACCTTTAAATATTATTTTTGACACAACTAAATTTTCATTTTATTTTAGTTAAATCAGTCTGAATTTCAGGTTTGTATTACTCGTACATGTGTTGTCGTGCGAAAAAATTGTGAAAGTCAGGAATTTTTCAGGAAATAAAATTTTAAGACCTGGAAACCATATGAACTAGCCTCGGAAGCGGCATAACTCTTTGAGCCGCATGGTGCTTATTTAGCTTTTTATTAGCTTCTTTTCAGACTGCAGTGCAGTTGAATCTTTATGGACCTCAATTTTTGATTAGTTTCCACCTGGGGTCCTGATAAAATGTCGCGGAGTTTTTTTGAAGTCCATTTTTGTGTCCATTCGTGCGAGGGTACGACTAGGTATCTCATGAATATTCAACTTAAAAAGATTTAACCTTTTAGATAAATCATTCTTGTAGAAAATTTCTTGATTAGTTGTAAGTTTGAATCAGTGATTTATTCATAAGCTTAGCGTACATTCTTCTGTTAGTTTCATGACTTATTTTGATATGTCCATGGAAACAAGTTTTTCCTGATAGAAGAAAGAAAGAAAAGCACTTTATTTCAGCTAGTCTAGCATAGCAAACCATATCGAGCTCTATGGCGCTTCATACAGTGCTCTGTCTCACTCTGTTGATCTACCTAAAAAGGGACGGACAGACAGTAAGATTATATACAGAGGGACTTTTAACCTAACCCCAATAATTTAGTATTTTGTAGAAGAGTATAAACTGGTTTTATTAAAACCATTAAAAATTATAGGTATTCATGATTATTTTTTAAAGTTGAAGCCCCTTGAAGATTTTCTTAAAATCCATAGAAATTGGTCACCCGAAGAGATAAGATAAGTAGATCGAGCGAAGTTATTTTTATTATTGATCCTACTATTTGGACTATTTTCAACTTTTTCTGTATGGAAATGGCTAGGATAACCATATATTTTATGTACAAGTAATATTTTTATTTGAATTATAACTTTTAATTTTAATAGTTTTTACATTTGAAATGTGTTCTACTGGCGGGGTTTGTTTGAAAGTCATCCTGTATATAAAAATATTTAGAAAAAAAAAACAAACACAGCGGTAAATAAAAAAAGGATTCACTTCTGCTTAATGCTGCAGTAAGTGTCACAATGCTGGTATTCTGTTGAACCCTGATTCAAAACCATGATTTCGGGTTTTCAATGTTTTAACTATATTGGCGAATACCGAAGAATGAAAAACACTTCTAGCCCCTGATTTCTAATTATGAATTTCAATTTGTGTTTTACTATGAAGTGCAGTGCTGTAATTAGCTGGTTCGTTACCTAAAAGTCACTTTACGTGACCTTTTACTGCTAGTGACCTTGAAGAGTCGCGACAATGTTCGCTTTAATTCAGATGTAATGTTGGTAAAAAATACATGATAAAGTACAGAATATCTGGAATGAGAAAATGTAAAACTTTTATCAAGAACTGTAACTAATTATCACCAAAACAAGGTCCAAGTTAAAACAATTTATGACAAGATCCGATTTTCAAATTACAAATTCAGATACAAATTCAAATTTAGTCAAATTGAAGATATTATAACTAACTACAAATGAGTTCCGTTGATTAGTTTTGAAGAATGTAGTTTTAATAATTGTAATTGTTTATTTAGGTCAATCTGAGCGCATTATCAGCTTGATTCCCCCTCGAAAGACAGAGAAATCAGATGAGAAAGTAAGACACACGCAGTAATATCACCAGCAGTAGTTGTCGCCTTAATAAAAAATCTTGCCATTACACATTTTTTTTGGTTTTTTAATCGACATTAAGTTGATTCTGCTCATTAAATGCTACTCGTATATAAGATGACTTCCATTGATATAGATTAATGCTGGTAAGTGGTCGGGACCAATGTTCAATGACCCTATGCCTCCGCGTCAATTAATATAAGAAGCGTAAATTTTGTTTTGCGTTTTTCACAGAAAGGTACATTGATCCTTGTTACTGATCATTTGTAAAGTCTCAATTGAATTTGGTTATAATATCAATCGAAGTTACTTTATATGTGTCCGACTTAAAATGATTTTCTATAGTATGTTCATGGAAAAATATGGGTATTCATTCTATCACATTAAAGCTGAAATCCCCGTACATTACCGCCGGAGAACTTTGTTATCTACATCATTAGTTGTGATTAATGAGGTAGAGGCGTCGGCTTCATACTTGACTATAGAGCCTTTGTTCAGGAGTCAACATCAAGGTCAGATTGTTTGGCAGGGACTCATCTAGCTTGGAAATGCTTTGGCTTCAATACACATTGTATTTGGTATTGATTTTGTATTCTTTCTTTTCAACGTCAAATATTAATATAATGATGGGAAGTGTCCTAAAAGACAAATTATTTTAACAATTCGTCGTATTTCGGTACAAATATCGACGGTAACGACATGGAAATAGCGTCCATATCAGCGTGCATTAGAATGGTTGTTACGACGATCGCTGCATCTTCGGATAGCGCGAAATAGGAGATTTTTTTTCGCAGGGACGCGTTTTATGGAAATATATTTGGTTCGTCTGTTTTACTAAGCTAAACTTTTTCAAAGAAATGTAAACATAAAGCGAAGTAACTCTATTTTTAATCCAGAATAATCATGATTTTGCGTCATAAATTTATATAATTTTATAAACCCCAGAACAAAATGAATCGTTTTCTTTAAAGGTCAAATCAAAAATCAAATCAAAATATATTTATTTACCAATAACAATACAACATTTACAATTGATAAAGTGAGTTGAGTACATAATATAAATTAACAATAATGCGACAAGTTGTAAAGGCGATCTTTTCAACGGACCCTAGACAAAGCAGAGCTTGAAACACAGGGCCCAGAATACGATTAGCTATAGTTACGAGTTCTCATTTAGTTTGATTAGTTTTAGGTCGATATAAGTAAATTTAGCATTACAGCAAAGCGTAATGTAGGACGACCTCGTGCCCGCTGGACCGACGACCTGAAGGACGTTGCGGGGGGCGGCTGGATGAGGAGGACGGAGGACCGACATGAGTGGCGAAATTTGGGAAAGGCCTATGTCCAGCAGTGGACGAACACGGGCTGATGGATGGATGGATGGAAGTAAATTTAAATTAAATATAACGTTAAAATTATTTATTGAATAAAATTAAATCACATAGAGGATTTACAAAACAAGGAAAAGTAAGTTAATAAAATAATTACCTACTGTTGGCCTTATTATAACTGTGAATATGGTAGATGATCGTGGTGAGTGTGGGTTTGTGTATATGAGAATGTTTTAGGGTGAGTGAAAGGGTGTGTATGAGGGCGAGAGTGTGTGTGTGTTTCATTTGTTTTGATTTTTGTGTTGAATTTCTTCTGTTTGCATGCAGTCTAACCCTTCGAGCCATTGAGAAATCAACAGAAAACATTTTCCATTGGTGCAAGTTTTAAGTTCTGGAATTTTTTTACAAGCTGCATTATACAAGTAAGGAAAAAGGAATAGTAATATTAGCAACATAGTATATTTTATTTAGAATTTTTACTTGTAGCGCTTAGGAGTTAACTTATTTTCAGTGGAGGTTATTTCAATAAACGCTTGAAATAACCCTCTTAAGAAGCTTAAACGTGCAAGCAAATATCCTGTTTTATAATCGCATCAACTTTTGCCATTAAAATCGTTTAAATGCAAACTAGCTCCACGCCAGTTAAACATTTTGTCGGACTAAATCAAATTTGAATTTTTGTAAATCAAAATTTATTTGAGTACGAATTGTGATAGGTATCGTAAATCAACAAGCTTTATCTTTGTGTTTTATTATAAACCCTAATCTAATATAAAAATGTATTTAATACATATAGAACTTTTTACTTTAGAAATAAACATATTATTAAACATACAAGAGCAATTTATGGTACGCAAGTGGAGGGTATAAAGCACGACCAGACCACCGTAGAAGGACTTATGGCAACCAAATTAGTGACATAATAAAGAAATGCAACGTCAAAAGTACCCAGAATAGGAGTGCTTGTATGAATAGATTGATAGA
Organism: Ypsolopha scabrella; assembly: GCA_910592155.1. Lineage (NCBI taxonomy): Eukaryota > Metazoa > Arthropoda > Insecta > Lepidoptera > Ypsolophidae > Ypsolopha > Ypsolopha scabrella. The sequence goes on along the minus strand of OU342968.1, from coordinate 4,638,255 downwards.
TGTTGAAGAGGTCGTTTTCAGGGTCGAAGCAGAGAGAAATCTCTATTTAATATATATAGAACTTTTTACTTTAGAAATAAACATATTATTAAACATACAAGAGCAATTTATGGTACGCAAGTGGAGGGTATAAAGCTCGACCAGACCACCGTAGAAGGACTTATGGCGACCAAATTAGTGACATAATAAAGAAATGCAACGTCAAAAGTACCCAGAATAGGAGTGCTTGTATGAATAGATTGATAGATGTTGAAGAGGTCGTTTTCAGGGTCGAAGCAGAGAGAAATCTCTATTTAATATATATAGAACTTTTTACTTTAGAAATAAACATATTATTAAACATACAAGAGCAATTTATGGTGCGCAAGTGGAGGGTATAAAGCTCGACCAGACCACCGTAGAAGGACTTATGGCGACCAAATTAGTGACATAATAAAGAAATGCAACGTCAAAAGTACCCAGAATAGGAGTGCTTGTATGAATAGATTGATAGATGTTGAAGAGGTCGTTTTCAGGGTCGAAGCAGAGAGAAATCTCTATTTAATATATATAGAACTTTTTACTTTAGAAATAAACATATTATTAAACATACAAGAGCAATTTATGGTGCGCAAGTGGAGGGTATAAAGCTCGACCAGACCACCGTAGAAGGACTTATGGCGACCAAATTAGTGACATAATAAAGAAATGCAACGTCAAAAGTACCCAGAATAGGAGTGCTTGTATGAATAGATTGATAGATGTTGAAGAGGTCGTTTTCAGGGTCGAAGCAGAGAGAAATCTCTATTTAATATATATAGAACTTTTTACTTTAGAAATAAACATATTATTAAACATACAAGAGCAATTTATGGTGCGCAAGTGGAGGGTATAAAGCTCGACCAGACCACCGTAGAAGGACTTATGGTGACCAAATTAGTGACATAATAAAGAAATGCAACGTCAAAAGTACCCAGAATAGGAGTGCTTGTATGAATAGATTGATAGATGTTGAAGAGGTCGTTTTCAGGGTCGAAGCAGAGAGAAATCTCTATTTATGGTGCGCAAGTGGAGGGTATAAAGCTCGACCAGACCACCGTAGAAGGACTTATGGCGACCAAATTAGTGACATAATAAAGAAATGCAAAGTCAAAAGTACCCAGAATAGGAGTGCTTGTATGAATAGATTGATAGATGTTGAAGAGGTCGTTTTCAGGGTCGAAGCAGAGAGAAATCTCTATTTATGGTGCGCAAGTGGAGGGTATAAAGCTCGACCAGACCACCGTAGAAGGACTTATGGCGACCAAATTAGTGACATAATAAAGAAATGCAACGTCAAAAGTACCCAGAATAGGAGTGCTTGTATGAATAGATTGATAGATGTTGAAGAGGTCGTTTTCAGGGTCGAAGCAGAGAGAAATCTCTATTTATGGTGCGCAAGTGGAGGGTATAAAGCTCGACCAGACCACCGTAGAAGGACTTATGGCGACCAAATTAGTGACATAATAAAGAAATGCAACGTCAAAAGTACCCAGAATAGGAGTGCTTGTATGAATAGATTGATAGATATTGAAGAGGTCGTTTTCAGGGTCGAAGCAGAGAGAAATCTCTATTTTCTGTCTATTTCTCCAGGAGATAGGCAGACCTTATGTCGGCTTTTATAATTTTCCTTATAGAGTTCCACCACATATGCACAATATGGCTGGTGATGTAATAATTTTCGGGGGATACTGTGAATTTCAACACAAAATCCGCCGTACGGCGGAAGTAAATCTACTGGCCGACATTAATTCGTGCTGTTTATTTAATAATCTCGATATATTTCGTTTTATTAACTTATTTACCAATTCTAGTTCTCCCAATAAACTCCACAAAAGATCCGTCATCAAATTACAACAAACGTCTCCGTAATAAAAGACAAACACAATGAGAACAATCACAAAGACAAAGAAAGCTGTTATTACTGCCGATGGATCCGCGGTTTGGCTTTTAGTTTGGGGACTGGATGTCAACAATATTAATACTTTGTGTAACTCGAGATACGTACCTTGAGTCACGAAATAGGAATAAAACTGGCCAAGTGCGTGTCGGGCCACGCGCAGTGTAGCGTTCCGTAGTTGCCTGGTATATTTTTCTAATTTGATCTACTAATACAGATCGCGCCAAACTTCTAGTCCCATACATTTAGAAGAACGGCCCATACATTGTGGTGTTTAGAGGGGGCTAAAAGTTTTGCGCGACCTGCACTCGTAAACCTGTAAAGCCTACTTAGCTGTGATAGTTTTCCTTTTAAATTCATTATATATGCTACTAATTAGCACATTAAAGCTTAATATTCGCCAACGGATCCCTAAATCGAAAAATGATTTTGACACACCCACAATGTTTTTAAGCGACTTATCCAACGATACCCCACATTATGGGATAGAAGAGAAAAAATATCTTAGTTTACATTATGTGTATGTACCCTTAAAATTTTTTTCTTACAGATTTTATTTTACCATTTTGTCGGCGTGATTAATATTTATATCCATGCCAAATTACAGCTTTCTAGTACTAAGAGTCTCTGGGCTAAGCCGCGGACAGACGTACAGATGGACGGACATGGCAAAACTTTAAGGGTTCCTTGTCGGACTACGGAACCCTAAAAAGGCATAGTGGGGCGCTCCGTGGGCGCTTCTTAATCAACTTCAGTTTTTCATCGGTTCCAGTTCCGTCTACGAAGATGATAAAAATAAAAAATAAATTTGGTGTGCGAAAATAACGATTTAGTTCCTAGATTTCAAAAACGAAACCTTCACACATCTGCTACTAAAACTATTACTTCAAGGCAAATGCTCGTAAAGTTCCATTTTCCAAGCGTCCAAACTGTTGTCAAAGTGAACTTTTCACAAAACAACACACGCTCACACCCATCTCATACCACACTATAGTGTTATATATACATAGGTAACACTAAAAGTTTCCGGAACTGGCTACTTACATAAACAATATTTAAAAATTTATTGCAACATTTGAAAATAGAACTCTTTGGCTGTAGAATGCAGTTTGTTTCATCTGACTGTCTTTTGTTTTTACCTTGTGGCGCCATTTAAAAAATTGTGTGTCTGCATCAACATGGATTTAACTCGGGAAAATTTTCGTAGTATGATTTTCTACGATTTTAAGTGTAATTTGACAGCTCAACAGAGCATCGCTCGGCTTGAAACAGCTTTTGGCAATGAAGCACCATGCAAGACGACTGTTTATAGCTGGTTTGCAGAATTCAAGCGTGGTCGTATCAATCTCAGTGACGAATCTCGCGATGGTCGGCCGTCCACCGCTGTGACCAACAAAAACATCGATGCTGTGCGCCGTATGATTGAAACAGACAGGCATGTGACCTACCATGAAATTCGCGCATCCTTAGAAATAGGCATGAGTCAAATACAATCAATCCTACACAAACATTTGGGTGTGAGAAAGCTGTGCTCGCGGTGGATCCCACACAACTTGACCGAGGCTCAAAAAACGGACCGCGTCACTTGGTGCAGTGCCATGCTTACCAGATTCAACGAAGGTGCGTCAAATTTGGTGTGGGACATAGTAACAGGTGACGAAACATGGATTTATTGCTACGATCCCAAAACAAAGCAGCAATCGAGCGTTTGGGTCTTTCAAGATGAGCCGAAACCAACCAAAGTGGCGCGCGTGAAAAGTGCATCTAAGCGGATGATTGCTTCTTTTTTTAATAAAACTGGACACGTGGCTACTGTTGCTTTAGAGAATCGTGGTACCGTGAATAGTGACTGGTACACGACCATTTGTTTGCCGGAAGTTATTGACGAACTCCGTAAAAATAACCGTAAACGCCGTATCATCCTGCACCACGACAATGCTAGTTCTCACACGGCCAGACAGACAAACGACTTTTTGAAGACGAAAAATGTAGAACTCATGAGTCATCTTGCATACAGTCCCGACCTGGCACCTTGTGACTTTTTTCTGTTCCCAAAAATTAAGAACCAATTACGCGGTCAACGATTTTCATCACCAGAAGAGGCTGTCGAGGAGTATGAAAAACACGTTTCAGAGGTCACCTCAGGGGAGTGGCACAAAAGTTTTCAAAACTGGTTTGATCGAATGAAAAAGTGCATAGACGCCAAGGGAGATTATTTTGAAAAACAATAAATTAATTTTGTACCTTTAATAGTATTTTTTCATATTCATTCCGGAAACTTATAGTGCGTCCCACGTATATATTTTTTTTTATTCACCCTTCTAGTAGAAAGGCAAATAGAACTTAGCCCTTACAGCCATGTCTGAGGTATGTTTTATTTTTTCAATTTACCGAAAAAAATTACCAGACTTATCTTGTGCTTTTTTATAGTCTTTTTATTTTCAAAAATTATAACCTAGGTACATAATATGCACAATCAACAAAAGCCCGTGGGTTTATCAGTGATTGTGGATTTTGTTGGCAAACGCTCGTGTTTCAAATCTTTCCTCGTAAGCTATTGCCTCCTTTACGCACTTGTAGCATAAATTACTATAATTACATTTTTTTATAATCAGTGTCCTAATGTAGCCACAATTTCAGAATAACTGAAGATTTGCGTGCGCGGATATTGATTAGAGCAGGATACAAAATTAAAAAGACTTGCAACCATAGACATTTTACACACTTCTTGCTGCTTGTAACATTTTAGTTTTTATAACTCCAACGGAGATCACGCAAGTATATATGTATTTTTCTATAGCTCGTTAAATTTAAGTGTTGAACTCTCAACACGTGAGTACCACCTGCATTTGATTGGATTTTCCAAAGTAATTCTTACTTTCCTTATTATTGTTTTTATGTGGATTGGTTTCCATGGCCTTAAAGTGTGACAAACGGATACAACGAATTATGAGTAGTCGACCAGATTAGTATAATAATAGATTTATTTTTTCATCAAATTTGGAGCCCGAGCGTTAATGAGGGTCCTAAAACATAATGTTCGAAATGCAGTTATAATGCAACTCGTATATACCTACTTACATATTATGAGTTCTTTGTTCGAGTAGAAGAATAGATAATGAGACTACCGAGAAATATACGTACGAAATTAGTTTCAAAGCGGTTATTTGTTTTTAAACAAGCAGTCCAATTCCCAATTTGAATTTTGTATTAAAGACAAAGGCATCATTTCCACTAAGATATAAAGTTTCATTTGTATCGCTCTCGCAATCAAAACAATGAGAAATTTTCCGTCGAAAGCTCAGCGGAAAATTCGAAATTTCATTCTCAAATTCTTTCACGATGGAGATAGGAATCCGGATAATTCGACGATGAATCCGAGCTTTTCGTATTTTCAAATATTCGGAATGCATCCTCAATTCTCAGGTTGAGTCGTGGTGTAACTGGAAGGTAGTTTTTTGTGGAGTAAATCCGAAACGGAAATTTTACTCGAGGATTTTGAAAATTCCTCCGAGCATTCGGAAGGTGTTATTTCGAATTCGACAAAATAAACTGGTCAAGTGCGAAAAAGACTCGTGGCCTGAGGGTTCCGTACATACACGTTTAAGGCGACGAATTGGTAAACTTTTAATGTGAAATCGGCGCCTTAGGGGAGCGGACTGAGGGGGACTTACTCCATACAAATATACGCTCGCGAACTAGCTTATGCCGTACGTAAGGTATACGCCAAAACAGCACTTCTCGTTGAAATTAAAGACTATCGCTAATGTTACCAAATCCAATTACTATTTTGAAGTGTGTACTTGGACTAATCTGTTTAGAGAGTTTTGAGGCTTAAATCGGTCTCGTGTCCATGCAAAATGAAAATCTCTGGTTATAAAGAGCAGTTTTGACATTTTTTTCTCTGCTGTAAAAGTTAACCAATCAAGAAAAGCTATTACTAAAATTATATGAAATACATAAATATCAGTTCTAAATGTTATGTAATGGCTGAGAAAAATTGAGATCCATTTTCAATGCATCCTCCTTATAACACGAATGTATTCCACGAGCAGTTATAAACCACCAAACTAACTTATCTATAGAATCTAAGTTGATATTTCATGTCTTCTTCAATAATTAAATATCGGTAACTTTCGCATTCTTCCCTAAATGTGTGCAATTAAGACCTAACTGTGAACGAAATTTCAAGTTTTTAAGTCAACTGAAAGTACTCTCTATATGTTTTACTGGTGATCCAACTTGTATTACATTGATTACGCAAGGAGCAAAACCTTTGATTTTTTAACAGCACTATGTGACCGTAGAGTTCTATATGAGGTATAAGTTTCAATTTGATATCTATAACGGAGACGGAAGGACGGACAACAAAGTGGTCTTTTAAGGGTTCCGGTTTGTTATTTTGAGGTACAGAACCCTTAAAAGATCACGCTACACCAATATCTTTTATGGATACGTACAAAATTTCAATAGGTTCTTCTGACAATTTTTCGTCTGTAGAATTAAAACTCTATAGAACACTAGGTTTGTAGGTTTGTGTGCTTTGTCATCGGCGGCTGTTTTGCCACTTTATCCATAATAACAAGATGGCCCTATAAATATTTACTTTTTCGGTCATAAGTAAAGGGTTAAGTCGCAAAACCTTTTCGCAGCTGACGAAATATACGTGAGGGACGTGAAGGCAAAGTCGCCGCAACGCAGGTGCGACGCACTTTGTCGTTGACACGCCGAGTTGTGTTTGGGGCAAGGCTTTGACGGTCGCGGGCAATATACTTTTTCAGGGTTTCGTACCCGGAGGGTGTCAAAAGGGACCCTAATACTAAGCCTCCGCTGTCTGTCTGTCAGTCTGTTACAGGGGTCTACAGCATCAACCGTAATAGGTAGCTAGTTTTAATTTTCATAGAAACGTGTTACTATGGCCTTTACCAGAGCATATAATAAACTAGCTTTTTCCCGCGGCTCCGCCCGCGTGTTATTCGGTTTAATGACATGCTTTTTTCCGGGATAAAAGTAACCTATGCTTTAAGTTAGGGTATAAGCTATATTCATTCTAAATTTCATCCAAATCCGTCCAGCCGTTTCAGCGTGAAAGAGTAACAAACATACACACGCACACACACACTTACACACACTCACATACACACACACACACACCCTCACATACACACACACACACACACACACCATGACATACACACACAAACTTTCGCTTTTATAATATTAGTGCGTAATATGAAAAAAAAAATGAAACCCAATTGGGGTCCCCATAAAGAAACTTGCTTTTTTTTTACATTATTTGTTTTAGCTATAACTTAAAGACAGTAATACACACAAGTTTCGAGTTTGGTCACATTGTTGTACGTACTATAAAGTAAAACAAGAAATAATAAAATTATTAATTATTATTATAATAAATTACTTAGAGGGTGCTGAATTGTTTGTCTGGCGCTAACACCACCTTGTTTCTTTCGCCTTAATGTTGCTGGAGCATCTATTGTTGTTATGTATATTTTAGGGTTCCTTGAACGTATTGTATGGTGATATAGAACCCTTTGAACGCGAGTCCGACTCACACTTGAACAAATTATTTGTAAACTAGGGCCTAAGGTTGGCCACAGCCGCATCTGATAGAAGGCGACGATAAGACCTTGGATGGACCAGGAGGAGTGAAAGCAGTGAAGAATAAAAACAGGTGAGGTGTTAATAAATCTGTCCAGGGACTCCTGCAAAATCTACGGTAATCGGTAACGGACGAATATCTGATACTTTCGTAACTACGAAGGTTTAGTATCTATCTATCTACGGTAAAGTTTTAAAACCATCTGATTCAGCTATGCAATAGGACTCCATATCGGAAAACCTTTGTGGTGTTGGAGACATTTGGGTCGCCACACAGGCATGACTCAATTACGCATTTCGCACTACATAGAACTAGGTGAAACCAAAATGGTATGCCATATTTTTTTTTGCTTTATTTCTTCATGACTTTGACAATGTCAATCATTATTAAGTTCTATAACCGCGTATCTCAGTTTTGATAATCATCTAACCCCAGATAATGTTTTTATTGCGAAATCAATACTCTATATATTATTATTAGAATGCATTACAAACCTGAAACGAAAAATTAGAAACAAATGTAACGACAATAATTTGAAAAAATCCTCGGGCCAGGATTCGAACCTGCAACCTCTCGTTTCCCAGACAAGCGCGCTACCAATAGCACCACCGAGGTACTTCTCGCACGACTTGAAACTAGTCACCAGGATCTCTTCATAGCGATGGTGCTACCAAATCTCCTATATTCCTCTTAAGCATGGTGTGTTTAAAATCCGAAACAAACTACTTAAAATTTGAAAAAGAGCTGAAACAATTCCTTATCAAGAAATGTTACTATAGCATTACTGAATATCAGAATGATAAACTTTGGGCTTCAGTATTATTTAATTTTATTTTATTATTATTAAGCTGGGTACCTAGGGTTAATTTACACCCCAAGATTGTGTAATATAAACCTAAGTTTAGAATATTGTTCTGTAGTGATAAGTACAACTAATGTTATTACATCTAAGACCTAGTTGGTATGTTATATAAATATTAAGTTAATTATGAATGTATACGTAATTTTAAGCTATGTTGCTGTACCCAAACAGGGTGTCATTGTACTACCAACATCTGTGTATATGGCAAATACAATAAAGAACTCGAACTTGAACTTGTATCGCTACCACAAATACGCATGCTGGACCGATTCTACCTTAAATGCCTGCGTAGCATCATGGAGATCAGATTATCTGATCGTGTGCGAAATACCGAAGTTCTGCGTTTTGCTGTCTTAAGTCTTACCTAATGCGTCGGCAGCTTCTTCAGTGGTACGGACACATCTCACGAATGTAGGAGGAGACACGTATACCGCAGAGATGACGATAAATGGAGTCATAGTCCCAATAACAATATGCTGAAAGAAGAATACCTGTAATATTCTGAAATATTCACTTGGACCCAACTTGTAAAAACTTGTACCACGGCTTCCCAAGAGAGTAGAAATGTCTGTAAATGTTTATATAGGTATAGTATATGTAGAGCTACGCTTTTATTACAACATAATATTATCATGCATATCGTCAAAACTTTTACGGGCAGCAACTTTTACGCTTTTTTCTTTTTACAAGTTTGTTTGTAGTAAAAGAGCAAGTATTTTTTTTGTATTGTTCTCTCCTGCCAAACTTGATACTAATATAAACATTATCATTTTGTTATGTGACTTGGTGGTTGTGTTTCAGGTTTCCTATTCGGAGGTCGTAAGTTCAAAGAGTAGAGGGGTATTGTCAGGTTTGCGTGTTACAGAAAGCACGTTAAGTCGCTGGTCCCGGCTACTTTTTTGTGTTTCGTACCCGAAGAGTGCCAAACAGGACCCTATTACTAAGCCTCCGGTGTCTATCTGTCTGTCTGTCTGTCTGTCCATCTATCACATGGGTCTAATTGCTGCTTCAGCCGTAATAGGTAGAAAGTTGAAATTTTCACAAAATACTTGTTACTATGGCCACTACCACTGCAAATAACAAAAATTGAAACACTTATAACTTTGAAGGCCCCCTGTTTCTTTATTTTCGAAAAATACAAATAAAAAACGTTATTGTATTCTTGGTAATGAAATCACAAATGTCAGGATAATAAAAAATGGCTTCTTTTTCATGTATTGGCCCCGGCCTGAAAAATCATATAATTGAAGAAGTCATAGACACGTGAGTTCACGAGACAAACGTATGGACAGACAACAGGGTGACATTAATAGGATTCCATTTTGCCCTTTGTGTAACTCTAAAAATAACAAAAATCATACAACAAACAAAATCCTCTAATAATTAAAAAAACGGTAAAGTTGCAATCAAAAATTTGAATTCAAGAGAAAATGAAACGATTAATTTAATTTGTTAATTTGCCAATCCATAAAACAATTTCCTTCTCCGATGTTCTATAAGAAGGACGAAAAGTAAAAACAGCGAAAATTCTCGAAGTCTCTCGAAACAAATCAATCAATATTGACCTCGACCTTATCAGCTTTATTTAAACGAGCTTGTTACGCAAAATGAAACGTAAGTTTAATGAAAAATTGGGACAAAGATTGGAAAATCTATACTAATAATAAAATACATAGTAAAAAAAGTCGTGTCTCTCTAATATAATTGCGAAATTTTAAATGAAATGGGTTGTTGGTATTGTACCTAAGACAAAATCATATTTTTTTGAATTTTTGTCGGACTGTCTTTCCTAGCCTTTCGCCCGTAGCTCCGCTCGCGTTTATTCAATCTCTGCCCCGTTTTCTGCTAGGGCGTTATTTTATGAATACCCCTTATAGCCTTTATGTTGACTAGGGTTACAACGGTGATAATGAAAAAATCGGTTCTCGAGCTAAAACGGAACATACAAACAGACCGGCGAAAATTCTAAAAATTTTGCTTTGGCCTCAGTACAATACTTAACCCATTTCATTTAAAATATCGCAAAAATACGCAATGTACAGACGTGACTTTTTTACTACTTTATGACCAATTAATAAAGATGTCATAATGTGGCTACAATTATAAAAAAACGAAAGTTTCGCAAATGCAACCGTTGATTAAAGCAGGATAGACAATAAGAAAACAAACGTGTTAGAGCGGGACAGAAGTTCAGCCTTGTGGAGCCCCTTAAAACTTGATTTCGGTCGCAATATCGCTAAGATGTGTAGTCGAACTTTTTTCTTCTACCATCTGACACACAACAGATGTGTTTGAAGATTTATCTTCTGTTAAGGTTTTGGGTCGCACACACGTCGCACATTCTTCTAGCGTATTACTCATTTTCGTCTCCAGAGGGTTTTGTGACACGTGAATTATTATTTTCCTGCAAATGTATTATAAACAGACCTTTTTCTCTATGATATGACTAGAAAAATGTTTCTATGCTAAGCTATTTATAGTATCTAGGTATTTAAAATTAGTAAGAAACTTTTTTTTACATCGCCGAGACAACTGGTTGTCAGAGGTGTTTCGAGTATGGACTGTGAAATTCAAGTGACAGTTCACACTCGTACACCCAAAATTCACCGACGATTATAATCGACTAACATGATCTCTGGACTCTCCGAAACTGAACTAGATGTGCCACTAAGGGATTTGAACGCGTGACCTGCGGATGAATGATCGAGTACTCAAACCACTACACCACAGCGACGATCAGTTTTTAAGGTTCTGTACCCAGTACCCAAAGGATGCCAAATTGGACCGTCTTACTAAGCCTCCGTTGTTTGTCTATCGCAGAGGTCTACAGCTTTAGTCTTAATAGGTAGCCAGTTGAAATTTTCACAGATTATATAAGGTCCTACATTTCAAAGTGAAAAAAATTCAAGACATGATAGAGTACTTATCCCTAATAAACAACAAACCACAGAAAAAAAATATTTTTGCGCGAAATTTTTTTTATCTTTCCATAGAAATCTAATCAGCTGATTGAATCACTTTGTACTGGGAAGTGAAAAAATTATTTTACCAAAAAATTTTTTGTCATCTTAAATATGATGAGCGATACATGATCTAGCCTTAAATTATTTTCACCTATTATTGTAGAGCCTTATATTACGGACGTTGCCACGAAAAATAATCGCCGCTGTACACTAATTTAAATTTTTAACTTGTGTAATTATGTATTTTTGTGTACAATAAAGAATGATAATGAATGAATAATGTAACATTTATCCCCAAGTACGGAACCCTAAAAACGGTGACATATACAAGTTAAAAATTTGGTCAGATTTTCGTACATAATCTAACATAAAACAACAAATAATTGAAATTTTGATTCCGTGTTCCGAAAATGTTCGTATCGGCTTCTATATTTTTGTTATTTACCATTACATTTTTAGGGTTCCGTACCCATATTTTTTGGTAATACCTTTTGTGCGTGAGTCCAACCCTTGGACTATTTTTGTTCTGTGATAAATTCAACTGTAGACACCTGTGACAGATGGACGGACAGACAGACCGCGGAGGCTTAGTAATAGTGTCCATTACGGCATTCTTTGGGTACGGAACCCTAAAAATATATACAGTGGAAGGTAAATCTCGATTGGACTGCCGTGTAAGGGTGTATGCCGACCAAATTGGCGACATACTAAAGACAGGCGAAATGAAAACCACTTTGTGGAAGAGGCGAATGACGTGTATTAGGATCGTAGCAGATTTAATTTTATATAATTATTAACCAAAATCCTCTACAATACAAAAAGTGTTGGCTTAAAAATATTATTTATACATACTGCCAACGACGGATTTCACTATGTTAAATTGTACATGTACAAGATATTTCATTTTGTAATAAATTTATAACACATAATGACAAAAACGCAAAACTCAGTGAAAGAATGGACACATGGAAATCATTTTAATACCAAGCATCGAGTATGTGTTATAAAATCTGACTATAGATAAACAGATGGGCAAAGAATAAAGAAACAAAAATGGCAATAAAAAAAAACTAATAATTTACATACAACATAGTACTGGGACTCTATGTTATGATTGTATTAGTTATCTGCAGTTCTAGATACCAAGTATTGTACGATTTTAACCTTTATGATATTGTCATAAAAACTGCTACTATGTGGATTTGATGTTTAGGCTACCGTCATATTTTAAATAATAATAAATTTGTAAATTTATTCTCGTCTGTACATTGAATACTATATTGTTACCGCGAATATAACAAGTACTTGATGTAAGAGGATGACAAACGGCCACCACGTAAATTTTATTTAATAGAAGAAGCAAAACTGACATGACAATATAATCTGAGAATTGTAAATTGTTAGCACTTGTAGGTACTAATATAGTAGATAGTAATAAGTATGCAATATAATATTATATAATGTGATAATTATGACCATAGACAATGACCTGTAAAGATTTTTTACCAATAAAGGATTCAATTGAATTGAATATTTTCGCGAAATTTTGAATGAAATGGGTGTTGTCATTGTATTGAGGCGAAGACCACAATAATTCTGTCTGTACGTATGCATGTTCCGTTTTAGCTCGATAACCACACAACAGGTTTGGGTACGGATTGTTTTATCAGTTATTGGTGACCCTGGTCAATAGATAGGCTAATAAGGGGTTGATTGAATGGTCGCTACGTAACTTAGTAGAAGTTCTTTGTTTACAAAATTTATAGCTTCTCGTGACGAGGACTTTAGTACCATAATAATATTATTTTCACCTCACAAGCTCGGAAAGGCTCTGTTTATCATTCGAAATCAGGGTAGAAATGCACACTTTATCGGCTAGCGTGGAAAGTGTTTTTAAAATTCGAATATTTTTATTCAATAAAGGTTTCGTACAATAATGTTACATATTATATAGAACCTCATTGGTTTCGTAATAGTTTATTGTCTCTGCAGCCAGTCCACTGAAAAGGAAATAATTATTTCATGTCATGCACCAGCCTCGTATAAAGAATAATCGCACTGGCCAGCAAGAAAATTTTATTAAAAACAAAAATTTTAGAATTTCCTTCTCTTTGTTCAATTCAATTTCCATCCATTATTTTGGTTTGTTTTTCGATAAAATCGAAAGAAATCATAAAATATGAGCGAGGCTAGCAGCGACGAAGATATAAATTTAACACCTGCAGAATTCGTGCAAGCGGTACATAATGCCGAGTTGAGTTTTCTTCCGGAAAAATCGCGCGAAAAATGCATAAAAAAGCGTACGATTTGTTCAATGCATGGAGACATTCCAAAGGCGCGAAGACGTTTTCGGAGACAATAATGCTATCATACTTCATTGAACTATCTGAAACAAGAAAATCAAGGACACTTTGGAGTATTAATTTAATATTTTTTAAACTGTTTTTCTTACACCTAACATTTTCCTCGCTTTAGTAAGGTGAAAAGTTGTGTGTTTCGCTCGGCAGCAAAGTTATTTAGCGTTCGTACCTTTGAAACCCTCGCTACGCTCAGGATTCTATATTTGAACCACTCGCTTCGCTCTTGGTTCAATCCCAAAAATTCTTCGCTTGCTCAGCTTTCAATACAAGGTACTCGCGTCAAAAATTAACTTTCCAGCCTTGCATAACAAAAAGCTATTTAATTGGTGTCGGTGGCTACCGTAGAGTGATGTCTAGACAATCATCAAGTGAATGTGGTATGTGCGTAGTATGCAGATACAACGCATATTTATTTATAGTAATTCTTTTCTGTTTAAAAGGGAGAAACGAAGGATTTATGACAGTGACTTCCGGAAGTTTATTTATTCGCCGGATATTTGTTATTCAGCGGATATTAGAAACCAGTCTCCGTAGGATTTACATAAACATATTGATATTATTTTTAGTGCAAATGCAGTCTGTTTACTTTTTAGATAATTTCTTTTTAGGGTTTCGTACCTCAAAAGGAAAAAAAACGGAGCCCTTATAGGATCACTTTGTTGTCCGTCTATCTGTCCGTCCGTCCGTCCATCTGTCTGTCAAGACCCTTTATCTCGGAAAACCGTGGAGGTATCGAGTTCCAAATAAAACCATATACTCGAGTTGACCGTCCCTTGAAGCTGTGAAGAAATTAAACTTTTTAGATAACGTTGATTTAGAATTTTATCTTGTCCTTTATGCATTACTTTATTTATCTCCAATGCTTCTAAGGCGATCATTTTTCTGCCTTTCTTACACATATGGAGAGGTTTAAAGTTTTTTGTTAAGTCAAAAGAATGATTTTGACAGATTTAATGATCGGCAACATTTATTAACGTGATTAACGTGTAAATCTTAAAATTAAAATCAGTGAAACAAGTACAAGTGAATTTAATTATGATGAATATATTTTTTAAGATTATGTTTTCTAGCTATGTCCATCACTTTGGAATACTCTAAATATTATTATTAGAGTGCATTCCAAACAAGAAAAGATCAATTAGAAACAAATTTAAAGACAAGAATTTGATAAAATTCCTCGGGCTAGGATTCGAACTGGCAATCTCTTGTTGAGATACTTACCATAGACCGTTGAATTTTTCCACTATACATGTCTACCGAATATTATAACTATTTGATTTAACCAGCTTGTAAGGCACATACTAAACGCTACGAGGGCGTTATGTGATTTCACGCCTTGCTCTAACAAAAATATTCGGCGGACTATTTTGTGGTGATGACGTCACAGTAGTTCAAATGAAAGATATCACTTTTCTCATCTAATAAAAGATTAAGTATATGATATGCACGTTAATTTTGAAATCTGTCTGCTAAAAACAGCAAGGAAAGCTTTTCCTTGACACAGTTTTCAAATTATAAATATTGGGGGGGAAAGAAGAGGCCAACTGCATTGGACGCGTGAATAGAGATTAATTTTATACAAATCCTGGATATTGTTGTTGTAATTTTCGTTCGACTACAAACATGATGTCTGTAGTTTATTTAAAGAAATTAGACTTGACCTTATCTATACTTAACCATAGTGGTACATTTTATTACAAGTACGACGTTTCTAGCTTTAGCCATTCAGAAATTATGGCGAAGTAAGAACCCGTTCCAATTTTTATTTCCTAAGTTATTTACGGTATTCAGACAAAAGTCAAAATTAATTTTTTTATTGATTATTGGATCTTTAATCAATAACACCCAGCGGTTTTATTTTAGGTATTGCTTGGATGTGTGAAATTTTGTACTTTTTACGCTAAAGCCGTTGATAACATTTTCCAAAAAAGGACCACTAAATCCAACAATTATAGGACAATTTATTTACCAGTTATTTATATTAGAAAACCTTTCGGTGGCACTGCAGATGAGATTGACGTAAAAAAAAAAACTTTTTTTTTAGTAATAGCTACCAGTTATACAAGTATTTTACATTATATTTCTTTATTAACAATATGTTAATCCAATAAACAATACAATAAATACCTTCAATTTTATTTTACTTATTGTCACAACATAATTAACAGAAAATCAGTTGTCAATAATTTCCTGGAATAGAATAAGTGGTTTTCTGTTCATTGTGTATTCAAAGTTCTACCAAGTGCCAGTCAACAGTATCAATATTTTATTGTAAGAAACCTAGCGAAATTATCACTATCTCAAAGTTATCGGATATTTCACGGACATCAAAGGCGTAGAATCACTGTTTAGATTTTACACTGCATTGTTATAAGTGTAGTATAACCTAGGCCAGTAAAGGTAGTGTAGTTGCCTTTGGTCTAGCAATATTCCACAATCTTACCCAACCATCGGGGAAGCCGCTCGATCCGCGCCTGAAATATGCACGCTGTAATTTCAGTTGCAAGCAGTGTGCACTTGATTCAAGATTCATATTGTTTGGGCTTGGCCTCTCTTATGCATGACTTTCTAATAAAGCTACCTACACGCATAAATAAGGGTTATTTCAAATAAAAACTGAGACTCATTTCTTAAATGATTCAGAAAGATAAATAAATTTATTTGTCCTAGATTATTCACTCAAAATTTCTTACGCCAACAAAATGTTTGGTGACAAAAGAGGAATCGCTCAGCGTTTTTCTGTAAGAGTGATTCTGCACAGAGCGCTTATTTACAGCGTGTCCTTGTTCTCACTGAAAACAATACGTTTGAAGCAGGTAGATTAAAAATTATACAAGGAAAAAAAACCAAAAACAAATAGAATTATAAAATAAAAAACAATAACTCGCCGAATAGGGTAAATAAAAAAAAATACAGTACTGTTGATTCGAAAAAAATAAGTACTTAATAAGAGCTAATAACTATTTTCCAATAATCATATAAATTCAAGAATACTGAAAAAAACTTCTTATCTCTTTCTACATCTAAAAAGGACTAAATTTATATTCAGTATGCAGAAAGTACATTTACGAGAACATTCACTGCTATAATAAACAAATACGTAGCAAGCTAGAAGCGTGCTATACTATCACGTAGTACGCTACGGCGTAGAAACTTTATAAAGCCTACGACGTAGCGTAGCAATGTACAAAGCGTGAACACGGAGTTGTACATTGGCAGTGATGTAGAAATTTACTAGTAAACCCAGTTGCAAAGAATACACGCACATCTATAGTCACGGTATCTTCACGACATATGAGATAAGTGTGGGGGTGTCAGAGGTGTTTCCGAGTATGGACTGTGAAATGAAAGTCTCAGCTTACACCTACATTTCACCAATAATTATTACGTTTGGTCTATTGAACTCTATTCACGTACTTCGGTCATAAATATGAACACACAATGTAGCGTGCCTTGCGAAGAACGCACACCGAACACAAGTGAACCTCCACGGAATTCGAACCCTCTATCGAACGGATTAGTGGTCGAGAGTATATAACTCCTAGACCACAAGCATAGGCATAACTAGGTAGGGACAGGGGGCTCGACCCCCCAAACTATCTTCTGCCCCCCCCCAGAAATATGGGTGTCATGGATGTAAAAATATATTTTATAGCACACCGTGCGTAAAATGACCACTTTACGCACGCTGCGCTTGCGTAAAGTCGGCATTTTCCGCACTTTTGCTATAAAATATTATACGAAACTCGTGCGAGAAACTTTTTCTCGACTCGTGTGATTGCAGCACTCACCTTCGGCTCGTGCAGCAAACTCACACTCGTCAGAAAACGTTTCATCGCTCTCGTATCGTAATGTACTATTATCCATTTTCAGGCGGTATTTATTATGTTTTATGGTTTGTATGTGATTTGGTTGTATGTTGGCTTATCCTTATCTACCTTATTACGATCGCATAATCGATAAACAGTGGGCGGCGTGAAGATGTGTGATTTTGGTACTTGGAATAAAAAAAAAATGGACATTCCCTTTCAGGAATAACTACTGACTACCGTAGGTGGTATAAATATCTCAGATACTGTAAACAATCATTTAATCACATTAATGATTTTGGGGTATATTCTTATTGATATCAATATTCCGTTCCAATTTTAAAAATCACACTACCTAACAAATACTCGTTGATGCCTTCATGAGTTGGAGCCGGGGCCGGGCCCCCAGCTACAAATCCTTTACACCAATGATCACAGGGTGGTCACAACATTACGCCAATAATTCCGTCCGGGAATAGACGAACAATGTTTGATGATGTCATAAAATTATTGTGTGTCCAATTTGGCGTTTCATAAGCATATTACATTATAAACCGTCGTCGGGATTTCAACTGGTGATTTCCGGATTAGTGAGCACAATAATAATTGTCGGTGAAAGGTGGGGGTCAGTTGTCAACTGTAACTTTACAGTTTATCTCATGTACACGTCTGACAATCCCTCTAACGATTCCTGTCGTGATGATACAATGACTCTATGAAGTTTGTGAAAGAAAGATAGGATTATATTAGGTAGTTTATAAACAACCTAACATAAATCTAGAATTTGTATATACATTAAAGGTTAATTTTAGCTCCTTGTGTACGATATACGAGTCTAAGGTGGCTTTCTCGGTAAGACTCGGTAAGCTGTCAGGACCAAGGTTCAATAACCCTTTCTGTGAAATACGCAAAATATAATTTAGACCTCCTATACCAGTTGTGTCGAGGTTGTTTTTGAACAAGTATTGTTTTTGACAAGATTAGGACTGTGGGTACCTGGACGCCGCTCACGTCATACAAAGATGTTATATGTGCCTAGGCACTCAACTAATTATTGTAAAAATTCAGTCCTTACCAGACTTTCGAACACATATAACCAGTTATTTAATAACGTGGAGATTTTCTCCGCTTCAAAAGTTAGATTCAAATCTGAAATTAGAGTGGCTCTAAAAAGTATTTCTGATGATAATTCTTGATACACATCGTGTTGTGTATAGTTGCTAAAACTACCTACTTTAAAATTTATATTTTTACACTTTACACTATATATACATATATTTACTTATATAGATAATATATATTTTACCATAATATTATGTATACCTACCTATATATTAAATCCATAATAACTATTTATTTAAAAACACGAATTACCAATAAAATTGCATACCTGCCTGTTAGACATTCCTTGATCTATTTTTGAAATACATTGAAATTGATTTACGATATTCACAAAATTAATTTTACTACTTTTTGAACTCATTGTCTAAGTTTTGATTTTTAGTGAAAACCTGTTATTGGCCTTGTTTATGTATCTAACTATTTTAATATCTCATTGTGTAATCGCTGTTGGTTTTCCAAATAAACGATAAAATAAAAATAAAATAAGTATAGCGTCACAATAAAATATTTTTCATATTGCGCAAACAGGGTTATTGAACCTTGGTCCGGATCATTTACCTAGTCTCCAGTATGTCTTTGGCTACATAAACGAAAGCCACCTTATACGAGTATACGTCTATTATAATTTTATTGATCTTAAACTGCAATGCGATGAGATTAGCCTGTTGTAAATGAGGGAAGTACTCCAAAACCTCAGCTATCGATCCCGTGACCATGTAACACACTCTTGGTTCATAGTTCAACGAATTCCACCACAAATAGCCATACTGAAAGAGTTTTAGCAACGTGAGAATATAGCTTATTGTTGCTTGGTATGGCAGTCCAGTTATCGCGGTCAATATTCAAGTTTATATCACCGAAAGCGCGCCGGCTGGCCTGTTTGGTCAAGCAAATTATACGCTATATTATCGGACTAACATGCTGCATAATGAATCCCTAGGAAGCCACTTACTGGAATGGTTACAAATGGATCGATATGGAATAAATGCAATATTTATTGACGAAATGAGCTATGGGTCGTTTAGTAATTACTTCTCAGAAACAATCTTGAATTGCTTAAAGCAAAGTTTATCGCTTAAGAAACCCTTAATTATATAAGGTCCTACAATAATAAGTGAAAATAATTCTAGGGTAGATCATGTATCGTTAACTGATCAAATTCCAAAAGAATAAAAAATGTTTTGCTCAAATAATTTTTCACTTCCCAGTACTAGGTTCAATCAGCTGATTAAATTTCTATGGAAAGGTAAAAAAAATGTGCAAAAAATTTTTTTCCTGTGAAATATACTCTATTAGGGATACTCCATCATCTGTTTTTTTTTATCACTTTGAATTATAGGACCTTATTTAAGATAGTTACTAGATAATTATAAAATACAAAAAAAAATATTTTTCGATTTATTTCGGCCTTAAGTATGGATCAGTCAAATTAAACATTTTGACAATCACACTATAATATTATAAATGCAAAAGTAGGTGTGTGTGAGGGTGTATATGTGTGTGTGTATGTTTGTTACTCTTTCACGCTAAAACGGCGAGACAGATTTGGATGAAATTTAGAATGGATATAGCTTATACCCTAACTTAACACATAGGCTACTTTTTATCCCGGAAAAAAGCAAGTCGTTAAACCGAATAACATGCGGGCAAAAGCTAGTGATAATGTAATAATGTTTCATTCGACTGATGACGGCTCCATACCGAGGGCCGAAATATATTGAAAAATATATTTTTTTGTTTTCTATAATTATCTAGTAACTATCTCCAATAAAATAAAGCTTAGAAGAGTACCCATATCTTTATTCGTATAATTTATATAAGTGTATATTTCGAGATAGAAAAATAAATCAGATGACAACACCTCTGTTCCTTAAAACAAGGCGTGAAATGCACACAACGCTGGTCCTCGCGACCGTTCATGTGTGTAAATATTATAAACCATGAGGGCATAGTCGGTAACCTTAACTCATGGTGTACCAGCATGACACAGTCACTGTTGGAACTGGACAAAAAGTAACTCTTAAAAAAGCTGACCAACCTTGGCGAAACCTGGCAGGTTGTGTACAGTCATAAAAAGGGGTCTTTATTCATATCAAATTATCTTATGGTACCAGCATTGAACTGTTTTCATACGATATCACTCGATTAGTATAGCTAGAAAAATATTTTCAGCTGTGAGCTTCAGATTTTAGGGTCGCATCCGAAAGTAGATTTTAATTAATCGAGTACCAGCATGTGGCACGCCATATTGTGGCCTTGACCAACCTATTTGAATTCCCTGAGTCTGGCATTATTCGGCCTGGCCATTTTTGCTGTCGTTTTTTTATGACTGCGTACTACCTGATTAATTGAAATAGGCGTTACCTTGCGGAAGTCCATCACTAAGTAAAGGATATATGATTGCAAATTATATTCATATATCCTTTACTGCGTACTACCTGCCTGGTTGCACCAAGGTCGGCTAGCATTTTTAAGAGTTACTTTTTGTTCCGCTTTCCACAATGACGGTGTCAAGCTGGTACTTGATGAGTTAAGAATACAGACTATGTCTTCATGATCTATTACTAGCAGTCTGTCGTCCAGCCTCCTTGTTGGCTTGCCACGCGACGCCTTGCTTGGTGGGGCGTTTCTGTGTCACCTGTTGCAAACTATTAAGATAATAATAAAAGTTTTTCTTTGTTCTTCTTTGGTTCCTGGACGCATAGCTGGTCGGTTCAGGGATAGGAAGAAGGGAGTAGGGATATATTAACCAGAGCCTGGACACTCAGGTCGCACAAACTTGAAAATTATTTCTTTTTACTCTACAGTTTACTTCACAAACGCCTTGATGAGACTGGCGGTTACAGCAAGGACACGTACATCCGGGCACATCACACGCGGAATCTACGTACCCACACGTTGCTGGATGGGCACGTTGTACTTTTCATAGATAAGAATCGACCGACGCACGCCACGGACTATTCTAGATCGTTATACATACAACGGGGGGCCAAATCTATGAGCCGGACACAATATTTTCTTGATCTGTCACTTTGACAGCTCGAGCTGCGTTCAAAAGATGGTTTCAACCCAAACTGAATACATACATTTTCATAATATATCCTATATTAAACTCCAGCAATACACTTTCATCACGCCCCCATAATGCCACGTTTTCTGTCTGCCGTTGAGTCAGTGTTTTTAGTTTCAGCTTTTATGAGCTAGCCCTAATTGTTTAACAGGATGTTTTGTATGTAAAGCTGTGAGTCGTGGCATAAACTTGGCAAATAAAAGGATTACTAAGCAAATAAGAACTTTTTTCCTATTACACGAAGTAACGTGGAACAAGTTTTATAGCTCCGGTTAGGAAATCGCTGGAGGGCAAACAAATCTCAGATTACTTTTGGTCATACGAGTAAAGAGGAAATTTTCTACACAACTTTTTGCTGTTTTCAACGCCCATATAGTATAGTAAATTAACTTGAACATGTTCTTCAGAAGACTTTACAAAGCTCAAAGAGTGCAAAAGGTACAGACCGTTCATAGTTTATTTACCTCCAGGCTGACCGAAAATGTTCCTTTTAAGTATTGGATATCGAACAACTAGCTATCAGAGGTAAATAAACTGTGAACTATGTGTTTATATGGTGACTTTTATTTATACAGCCAGGCTCATACTGGAGGCTTGGTAAGCATCAGTAACACGGATCGATAACACTTTTTGCTAATTTGGCAAAATAAAATCTTGACGTCCCATATCAATTAATTTGGGGCTGGGCTTACATTTGTAAAATGAAAAGAATAATTAACGAATAATTACGAATTTCACAAAAAGTAACCTTGTTACTGAGTGCTTACCGAGTCTTCAGTAAGAATTTGGCTGCATAAATAAAAGTCACCTTAGATTCATATATTCAATGGTAATTTTTCTGTAATAAGAAAAATCTATATTAGGGTCGCAATGGAAAGCAGAAGTTATTTTTTAATTATTCCAACAGGGTCTGTGAACTCTTTCTCATCGCTCACCAGAAGGCTCCAATTTTAATTTGGCTGTATCAGTCAAGGTCATCGAGGTCAATTTGCACCCTGCTTTTACTTTTAAATTTGTAACTTTATTTTGTTTTATTGGTGTGCAATAAAGAAAATATTGTATTGTATTGTGAAAAACTCCCTACGATAAAAATATTGAAAATCTCCAAAAATACTCGTATCACCAAAAAATTAATTCTGGGACAAAAATAAATATGCCTAAAAACCGCAGCTTTTAAACTTACCACTTTAACAAAGCTAAAAAAGCAGCGCTTTGTGTTAGAGACAAAACCGTTAATTATTTGAGTGGATACTTCTAATGCCTTTTCTTTACTGAACAGTGACGCCCAAACGTATCATAATAATGTGTGTGTGGTGGCAGCGCATTTGCTTACGAGTTTTTTTTTATTTCTTACAAATAAGCGTTTAATTACCGTGAGAGTAATGCATTGCCACACGGTTTTTTAAGAGGCCTCATTTTACGCTAAGGTCAAAAAATATATTTACCTATTTTTAATACTCGACGAATTACTGAAGAGCAGAATGGTATTTTATTTGACGAAGTATGTGTATTTTTTTAAATACCTACCTTTTTTCATTACAATACAATACTATCAAAATCGGCTTTAGCTAATGTACTTAAATTTATTTAATATTGATGTTTATTTTATATTTACAAGGCTTTAGAATGGAGACCACGTCCAGCAAAGCGTAGTGTAGGCCGACCTCGTGCCCGCTGGACCGACGACCTGAAGGACGTTGTGGGTGGCGGCTGGATGAGGAGGACGGAGGACTGACATGACGGAGGAAACGCCTATGTCCGGCAGTGGACGAACACGGGCTGATGAACGGATGGATGGATGGACTGATGTTTATTGTTGATGTCAACTGCTTGACCAATAGAATTTCGCCATTACAAAGGCAAATTTCGTTTTTAAGATTATATCAAAATATTAATAAAATTCAAGAAATGCTTCGTGGCAAAACTTCCATAACCATTTACACACATTATATTTAGATAATATACATTTGTCACGTTACCCGGGCAATGTTGATAGTATCCAAACTGCGGACATTAACCGTAACCTAGAGAGTTCGCCATTAGGAACTCGCTACCAAGTTTGGGTAGAACCAAATTAATGAAACATGAATCAACTGCAGAGTGCACGTTTGCAAGTGAAATTATGGCCGTAAATATTTCAGACATAAGATCAGAGTTTCTTGCCTACGAGAGTTTTGGGTTTGTACCATGTACAATGCCCAACACCTAGCAATATCCCGCTAGTGTTGGGTAGACATAGGTTTACCTGGGTAAACGTAGTTTTACCCATTTTTGTTGTATTATCTGTAAGGTACAGGTAACATACATAATACTGTTTAATTTACAGTTTCCTGGGTTCAATGGTCGGTTTAGAAAGGAAAAATAAAATATATTCCTAATTACATGTTTTTTCAGTTTACAAAAAAACACTACAGGAAAAAAATGCAGTGCCAAAACAAAACAAAAAACACATTAAAAAATTTTTGGAAATGTAAAGAATGGCACACAATTTTATGCTTGCAAGAGACAGACAGGCAGTGAATCCACAAATTTTATTTTATACTTTGTTGTGAAAACTAACATGCTTTCACAATTTATTTTCGAAAAATCACAATTGGAACATTTGCAACAGCATTTTCATGTTTTGTATTCCAAACTGAAATGGCGTAACACTTAAAGCAAACAATTGTAGAAACGTTTTTATATTGAAAATCGTTTTGTTCCGTGCACAGACGTGCAGTTGGGGCTGCATAAAGTCAAAATCCACTACAGAAGTTTCATACCTGCTCCATGATTGGTCATCCAGCTTTCTGATAAATTATATGTACGAAAGGCTATAGAAGACATTCTAGTTGTATGTATGGTTGTACCACAGTTAGAAAATCCATACAGTTGTCCAACGAAGTCGTTTGGACGAAGCGGTTGTGCCGGGCTTGCGTAGCAAGACTTCGAATTGCTTATTCGAATATTGTATGTAGCTCGGTGGCTTACCTGCCCGCGTCTCGCCCCGCAGACCCCGCACAATTGCTCTGTCTAAGCAATTTAAATATTAAACTGTGGTCGTACGATCCTAGTTTTCGAAATATTTGTATGTTTTAAAAAAAATATATAGCCATCGCACATATGAAGATTATTTTAATCTTTTGCAGTTGACTACAAAGTCAATATTGCAAAGTGATAAAAATCGATTTCTAAAACTAAAACGTAAATGTTTGTTATTTTTAATTTTAGTCTGTTAGATAATATTACAAATTGAATATTGTTGTGATGAAAAAACACTTTTACTTTTCCACAGATAATATTTAACACTACACTACCCAACCGGTTTCACTATATAAGAATACGTATGTAATGGTTATATGTTCTATTAGAGTGCATTACAATCTATTCTAGCTTGTAATGCACTCTAATAATATTAAATTAATCCAAGCAATGTATTCCGCTATCTTTTTAACTAATCTGTAGTATAATAAAGTATTCAAAAGTTGTGTAAATATTAATGCGAATTTTTATATGAAATGGGTATTGGATATTGATTGTACTGAGGTCAAAACTAAAACAAAAAGAAAAATATGTCTGTTTGTCTGACTATATGTTTGAATGTTTGTTCCGTTTTAACTAGACAATCACTCAAACGATTTGGATGCAGTTTTCTTTATTATCATCGTAGTGACCCTGGTCGTATATATAAAACTATAGGGTGTGTTGATAAAATAACGTCCAAGCCGAAAACGGGGCAGAAATTGAATAAGGCTAGTAAAACATAGAATCTTAGTTATAATTATAATATAAGTTTGTGCGATTTTGACCCCATATAACGAGTATTTTTCTGCGTACTAAGTTACCTTTAGATTCCATTTATCACTTCTCTGAATTGTTTTGACAAAGTTCCATGTAATATAAATAAGTGGCTCGGGCGAAATAAAAATAACCTGGACAATGTTGTTATGAAATATCTAGGAAAATCTGAAAGATAATATTTCCAATAAGTTCTCTACTACGTTTACTCAAGAAATAATTAATATTAAACACAATTGTAATAAAAAATTTTTAGACAGAGATTCATATGTTAAAAAAAGTGATGTGTCGTTCCATTTTGAAAAAGTTTGTGCCAGACAGGTAGAGAAAATAATATAGGTAGACAATTTACAGTGTGAAAAAGCTCCCGGCATTGATAAAATAAGGGTACAAGACTTAAAATATGTCAAAACCGATATAAGTAAAATATTAGCTAAGTTTATTAACCTATGCATATCTCATAGCACTTATCCAAATGAACTGAAGAGGGCGCTGATAAGACCTATCTATAAACAGGGAAGTCATAGTTAGGAAACTGTATATTACCCATGCAGTGCTAAAACTTCATAAGAACCTGCCATTTGTCCCTAACAAGATTGACAGAAGAAGGAAAAACAATGCTGTGGATGTGCCAAAAACAAAGAAAGACAGTTTACCAGACGTGCAGCTCATCTGTACAATATAATAAACAAGGAACTAGACATATATCCCAAAACACTTCACGATTGCAAGAAAATTATTCCTTCATGGTTAGAAACAAAATCATATGATGAGATAGAAGCTATAATAGAGAAATAATGAAGGCTACAACTACATTTTATGCAGTACTCACACTTACACACACACAGACACACACACACACACTCACACATACACACACGCGCCCTCTCACACACGCACGCACACATACACACACGCGCCCTCTCACACACGCACGCACACATACACACAGATGCACCACAAGCCATACACGTACATGGCTAAATTAAACTGATTGCTGAAATTGAATTTAAACTTAAATACTTACCTTAATGTATTTCCTGTGTGTAGTTTTAAGCAAAATGTTATTTTTAGGTATAATTAGTTTTCTAAAGAGGAGCGGTGCCTCCCAACTCAAGCCTTTCAAGCTTACAAGGAGACACCAGCCACTATTTATGTTAGTTTAACCTATTTAAACGAAATACATAGGTAACACTAAAAGTTTCCGGAACTGGCCACTTACATAAACAATATTTCAAAATGTATTGCAACATTTGAAAATAGAACTCTTTGGCTGTAGAATGCAGTTTGTTTCATCTGACTGTCTTTTGTTTTTACCTTGTGGCGCCATTTAAAAAATTGTGTGTCTGCATCAACATGGATTTAACTCGGGAAAATTTTCGTAGTATGATTTTCTACGATTTTAAGTGTAATTTGACAGCTCAACAGAGCATCGCTTGGCTTGAAACAGCATTTGGCAATGAAGCACCATGCAAGATGACTGTTTATAGCTGGTTTGCAGAATTCAAGCGTGGTCGTATCAATCTCAGTGACGAATCTCGCGATGGTCGGCCGTCCACCGCTGTGACCAACAAAAACATCGATGCTGTGCGCCGTATGATTGAAACAGACAGGCATGTGACCTACCATGAAATTCGCGCATCCTTAGAAATAGGCATGAGTCAAATACAATCAATCCTACACAAACATTTGGGTGTGAGAAAGCTGTGCTCGCGGTGGATCCCACACAACTTGACTGAGGCTCAAAAAACGGACCGCGTCACTTGGTGCAGTGCCATGCTTACCAGATTCAACGAAGGTGCGTCAAATTTGGTGTGGGACATAGTAACAGGTGACGAAACATGGATTTATTGCTACGATCCCAAAACAAAGCAGCAATCGAGCGTATGGGTCTTTCAAGATGAGCCGAAACCAACCAAAGTGGCGCGCGTGAAAAGTGAATCTAAGCGGATGATTGCTTCTTTTTTTAATAAAACTGGACACGTGGCTACTGTTGCTTTAGAGAATCGTCGTACTGTGAATAGTGACTGGTACACGACCATTTGTTTGCCGGAAGTTATTGACGAACTCCGTAAAAATAACCGTAAACGCCGTATCATCCTGCACCACGACAATGCTAGTTCTCACACGGCCAGACAGACAAACGACTTTTTGAAGACGAAAAATGTAGAACTCATGAGTCATCCTGCATACAGTCCCGACCTGGCACCTTGTGACTTTTTTCTGTTCCCAAAAATTAAGAACCAATTACGCGGTCAACGATTTTCATCACCAGAAGAGGCTGTCGAGGAGTATGAAAAACACGTTTCAGAGGTCACCACAGGGGAGTGGCACAAAAGTTTTCAAAACTGGTTTGATCGAATGAAAAAGTGCATAGACGCCAAGGGAGATTATTTTGAAAAACAATAAATTAATTTTGTACCTTTAATAGTATTTTTTCATATTCATTCCGGAAACTTATAGTGCGTCTATTTTTTTTTTTTTATTTTTTTTTTATATAGACTATGCTAATTATAGGCCAATAGCTATCCTGTCAGTAGTCAATAAGATCATGGAAAAGGTTGTCGTGGGTCAGGTAAGCTCATTTCTGGAGCGACATGATATAATATCGGACTCGCAGCACGGCTTTAGGCGTGGGCGCAGCACGGCCACCGCACTGGCCCGGTTCACCGACTGTGTCAACACTAGTCTCAACAATGGGGAGCAGGTTCTCGCTGTATTTATAGATTTTAAGAAGGCGTTTGACACCCTTGATCACTGTCAATTATTACAAGCCATGGAGGAGTGCGGAATTAGTGGTCCTACGAACCAGTGGTTCCGTAATTACCTCACAGACAGAACCCTTAGGACAACGGTGGGCGGGACAGTGGGGTCGGAGGTGCGTGTCAGGCTGGGTGTGCCGACCTGCTCAGTGTATGGTCCAGTCGGCTATATCATGCATGTAAATAGTGTTATTAACGTTGTTAAGAAATGTGGTGTATTTATGTATGCTGATGATATGTGTTTGTTGTTCTCTGGTTGGGATTTGGGCACTATACAAAATAATATACAAACAGACTTTGATATGATTACAAAATGGGCCCACGACAACGGCATAATATTAAATATAAATAAAACCAAATGTATGCATATATATTCTCCCTATAACAAAAAGGCAAAAGCTAGTAATTCATTGGTTAACATTATTGGCCACACATATGAATGTTTGCACGCTGATTATCACAACTGCCATTGTAAAAAGTTAGAAGTTGTTGATCGTTTTAAATACCTCGGATTACTTATAGATAGTAACTTTAACTGGAAACCACATATTAACGAAACATGTAATAGATTAAGATCAGTGCTAGGCAAGTTCTATCATTTAAGCAAAATAATAAATAAACGCATCCTGTATACCGTGTATTACGCCCTTGCAGACACCCTGTTTAGTTATGGTTTGAGCTGTTATGGCCTTACTTTTAAGACATATTTAGATAAAATAAAACAACTACAGGTGAGATTAATAAAATATTTAGCTGATAAAAAGACAAAAGATAGTTGTGATGGAGACTATGACAAATTGTTTGCCTCATGCCGAATACTTAGAGTTCATTGTAAGGTTAAGTATCTGATTGCTATTGAGGCATATTATTCCGAAGACCATAAGACCCTGGTAAAACACCACTATTGTACAAGATCAGCGAACAATAGAAAATATATCCAGCCAAAGGCAAATAATTACTACGGAGAAAGAACAAGAGGATACTTAACCCCAAAAATATGTAACAAAATCAAACTATTAAGAGTGGCTGAAAAATTTTGTAAGCCTACACTAAAATTCAAATTAAAAAAATATTTTTATAAATAAATGTGGTAAGCTTGTATTGTAAGTAGGTATAAATTATAAGTACTTGTTATTATTATAAATCTAAGAGCTCATCGGCCAACAAACTGTTATGCAGTTTGGCAGAAAATAAAATGTATTAGTCGTAAGCTTTCTTGTTAAATAAATTTATTAAAAAAAAAAAAAAATGTAAACTAACCAACACAACTCTTGCTTTGCTAATACTCAATCCATGAAGCCATTGCAGAAATGTACCAGATGGTTATCCAAATTTTGCAAACACATTATACCGTGGAAATGTATTATTAACAAATTACGGAGCGTGTCTAAAATTCTCGTAGTGGATTTTGCAAGTATGCGGCCGAGCTATCTTTTATCATTCTGTTCTGAATTTGTTTAGTTTGGGTTATCGTTATCGTATTTGAATCACGATGTTATTGAGAAATGATAATATTCCTTTTCACAGAAATTACTGATCGTTTAACCCTTTCATACTGTTAAAGTTCGTGTCGAAGTAAAAAAAAGTTCCGTGGCATTTTTTATCTTATTTATCCAGGTAGTAGAACTGGTGCCGAGCTCGAGTGTGGAGGTATCTTACTCTCAAACCCCCTCAAAGTTATTCAGAGGAGAGTAAGAGGACAGATCAGTGCAACCAGGCGGCTCACCAATGCCTGAGACCGATTGATGGCAGCATATCCATCCCAAATTGCCGAGTCTTACATAAAACAGACTGGTAAGGGGCCGCGGCGTCACTGGTGCGAGGGTTTCAAGATCAGCGAAGGATTTTAGAGTAGAATCCTGAGAGAAGCGAGGGCGTTTTAATTTTTACCATTGACCCGCAAGAAAATAAACAGTAGTACCCGCTCCCGGGCGCAGCCATTAAGATTAATGGCCGCTACTGTGCGCCGGAACACTTATCTTAATTGCCGCGTGGCGGTCGCGCCACTTAACTAACCCAACCTAAATATTTTTTGTATGTATTTCCCTTATTAGTATATATAGGTACATATTATTTTTTTTTATTTTTTATTCTAAAGATATTTATTTTAAAGATTAACTTTGACTTGTACTTTATGTATCTATTTTACAAAATAAATATTTTGATTAGATTTTGATATCTACCTCACTCGTGGTTTTTTATCCCACGAAACCATAATAAACCTACTACAGACTTATGATTTCAATGGATTGATGTTGTAGATTAATGTAGATTGTTTATATTAACTTGAGAAATATGACCGCTTTATTTATTTAATATGCCACTTACAATTGAAATACTCAAATACAATGGTACAATATTTTCAAAGAGGGCTTTTAATTGTTTTTTAATAGCATGCAAGAATAATTTCTTAGCTTTGGCTTCCAACCATGAAATCAAAAATCCGTTTAGAATTTTTCAGAAAAATATACTATTATACCATCCATCCAATCCATCAGCCTGTTTCGTCCACTGCTGGAAATAGGCCTTTCCAGGATTTTTCCACTCTTGGCGGTACTCCTGGAAGAAATGCCCATACTCACAAACGCTGGGCAGGCGGGTTGGTGAACGCGGTGCCGAAACCCTTGCACCAGTGACGCCGCTGTCCGTCACCAGTCTGTTTTATATAAGGCTCGGCAATTGGGGATGGATAAACCGCCATCCATCGGTCCCAGGCAATGATGGGCCACCTGGTTTTGCCTTAGAGCTGTTCTCTTACTCTCCCCCGAATAACTTCGGGAGGATTTGCGATTAAGATGGTGGTACCTCCACAGTCGAGCCCGGCATCAGCTCAACCACCAATTATTATAGCGTACTTGTAGCGTAATTTTTGCTCCGTTGGTGTGTAAACAAATAATTAGCTAAAAGTATCAAATTTTAGCATATATTTTGGTTTAAGATGCTTTGTTTATTTCTATATAATGTTTATTTGCGCCAAACAAGGCACATGGCAACAATAATTCACAAATCTACAAAATGTATTTTTTTTGTACGTCATAAATTTTCCGTTTTCGTTCCCATGTTCTTCATCACCTTTTACATATAACTTATAGATATTACTTTTTTTTTTTACATACACATCAACACTCAAAGAAATTTCCTGACTTCTCTTCTGAGTTTATCCTTCTGACTGTGTTTCCTACCAAAAAATAACTTTTTCCCTCCAACCTTTACCCACCAATTCTGAAGACTCCAGATTTCCTGCCAAAATATAGGAGGATTTCTTGGATTACCAAAGGTAATTTATTAGACGGATTGCACGAAGATGGAATAATCTTCCACATAATTATTCCCTCCAACAATTACCCACCAAAATCCATTTTAATAGAATGGAATTTTTCCTTTTGAGTCAAAAGGAATGGATTGGTCTTCTATTTGTGGAATATTATTTTTTTACATTGGTTCGACGTGCAAACAATGAAAATTACCAAGATTTATTACACGTGTGTAAATTAAATGTTTTATAATTTCAATATACTAAGTTCTCCTATTCACATGCTTTCAATACGAAATGCATTACCCTCTACACACCAGAAACTAACAAATTATGTTAGGAAAGTTATGCGGGCAGGCCACCGCGGTGTGGGAACGACAATAAATGTGGAATTTGGAATACTGGCTGGAATTGCAATACTAGCTTGAATTTTGTTTGAGACCTGCATTTTGTTACCAAAAAAAGTGAAGTATTCCGCTGTGTTGCAAGTAGACACCTTTTGGGACGGTATATGGGGGCAAGGCAGTGCCCTTCGCCACGACGAGCTAAACGAAGCGGGGCACTACGTACCTTTTCTCGAAGCGTTTCGTCATATTTTCGAACCCTCATAACTTCGGTCTGGATAATACTAGAGATACCAAATTCTCAATATAAGATGAAACAATAAGTTTTATTTGTCTAGCTTTTATACTTTGAATTTTATTAATACCTAAAATACGTTGATTTCGTCACTCACACATTCACTCACTCACTGATGATCATCGAAACCTCTAGGGTACTTCCTGAAGTCATAGAAAGCTGAAATTAGGTATGCAGGCTAGGATTAATACACAAACAACAAGTAAATTAAGAAATTTGTAGCTTTCAGCCTCCAAACCCTCTTAAGGGGGGTCCGGTTTTGATTTATAAAAAAAAAATTAACAACTTCCAAAAGTCCTAGAAAGTTGAAATTTGGTATGCTGGCTAGGACAAGCACACAAACAACAAATAAATTAAGAAATCTGTAACTTTCACCCTGCAAACCTTTCTTAAGGGAAGTCCGGTTCCGTATCAATAAAAAAAAATATTCCCAACTTCCAAAAGTCCTAGAAATCTGAAATTTGGTATGAAGGCTACGATTTGCACACACCCAATGAAAATATTAAAATATCTATTAATTTTACCCTCCAACTCCCCACCCCATATAGGGGTCAAGGCAACAGAAAACAAGGCGCTAAAGTTTTTGCGCCTGACAAACAATTCGACACCCTATTGAGTAAATTGCAAATAATATGCCAACAAAAAAAAGAGGCAAAGGTAGGGCTATAAAAAAATCATAACTGAGGCGCAAGAAATGCAGCCTGAAAAAACGAAAAAAAGTAGAGCATCTTAGAATAAAAAATTAAATTCCATCAAAAACTAGGTTACCAAGACGCAGAAGCTCATAAAGCTTTCACGGTTAAAAAGTTATCAGATCACATGGAGAGCCAAGCCCTTAACTCTAAAAGGCCTAACTCTACAAACTCTACTTCTACAAATCCTACATCTTGATCAAAAAGTATGGCTTGGCCGTTTCATGGAACTATGCATGACATAATATTATAAGTCCATGGGAGTGTCTGTTTGACGGCTGTAAAAGTAAAAGAAAGGGGTGACTAAAGAAGAGTAATATAAAACAAATCAATGATTTTTAGAATTATTTTCTATCCGTCTGTCTGTCGGTTTGTTCACGCACATGTTTAAAACTACTGAACGGATTCTCATATTCTGTACAGTGCTTAATTTGGAATAGAATGGCTTTACTTCATTAAAATCGAATCTCGGAAAAAAGTTGTCGTCATCTAAAGATTTTTGGAATTTACTTTTCTACTGGTAGTAATTAGAAGTTATGGCACGGGATCTCTTCAACGGATAACAGCAGACCCTTCGAGTTTAGACTTATTTGATTGGTACATATTTATTAGCTTTGGTACAAACATGGTGACCGTTGCATATTGTCGTTCAAGAATAGCAAATTATTTTGTTTTCCTTATTTCCACGCAAATCCATTAGACGCGGGCGGAGCCGCGGGTAAAAGCTAGTCTATACTAAAGTAATAAAAATGTCGTGTCTGTACATTTAATATTTTTGTGAAATTTTAAATGAAATGGGTTATTTGTAGAGCACTGAAGCAAAAACTAAAATTTTTTGAATTTTCGTCTGTCTGTTTGTCTGTATGTATTTTAACTCGAAAACCACTCAATGGATTTGGAAGCGTTTTTTTCATTATCGTTTTATTGACTCTGGTCAATATAAAGGCTATAAGGGGTGTTGATAAAATAACGTCTAAGCCGAAAACGGGGCAGAATTTAAAAACGGGCGGATTTACTTTTTTTTCTTTTACTGACGTAACCCTAAAAATGAACACTGCATGCTCACTCGTAATTCATACCGCACGTTTATACGAACCAGAGACTAGATAAACTGGCAATATTTCTTACCTGCCAGGTCCAATTGCCTTTGTTCTAGATCTAGGACAATCAATACAATACCGACCAAGGCTGAGTCCCAACTCTCCGAGCCTTTATTACGCCCAAAGGACTTGGTAAATAATCTTCCTGTATCAGGAAGGCGGGCTATCAACGAATTTAAAGAAAAATAAATTTTAAGTCATGAAATACCGTTGGTTTATTTTAAACAAGTATTTCGTACAGTTTTTTCTAAATGATAAAGTTTTCTCTGTAAGATTTTGTTAAACCTGTTTGTGCTAGTTCTTCCATATTCAACAATATTAAATAAATGGATATTCTATTCTATTCTAAGTTGGTAAAAAAAGAGATTTTATTCTTCAGGCCTAGATACTCACTAGGAAGTGCGTATAATTTTACTTGCGACAAAGTTATTAACAAATTATTGCAGATACATAAAGAATGAACCTGCACATAGGTAGCTAGGTAGAAACACTTGAGTGATACAATTGAAAACCTCGCCACTTTTTACCCCTGTTACGCACCAGTTTCATAAATCACAATAAGAATTGCATTTCTATTTTGTTTTTAAACAATTTCGCCTTTATGAAAGAACTTACTAACGTATTATTATTATTGGCTACATGTGAACTGTTTCACTGATGAGTGGTCGTGAACGCCGCGCTGTCGTCCTAAGAACGACACTCGCCTTGAAAATGTTGAAATTTTATCGGTGAAACGGTTGGCACCTAATCAACAACAATAACACGCGAGTGAACACCGTTTCTTTTATAGTAATTTAGTTTGTCAGTTCACGCGAGTTTTAATAGTATTGTGTCTTGCCTTTACTTACTGTCTTATCTTTGTTTCAGGTAAGTCCTCGCTAAATAGTCAGTTTAACTCTTCGGTTATCGTACAGACAGCCACGCGGTATGGTATCATTAAGAAGACAGAGTAAGAATTACTAATTATATACAAACACATATATATCACGTATTCTTAATTTATGTGAATGACAAACATGTGTACATACAATAATGTAAAAAACTAAAACCTACGTACTTTATTCCAAATACACAAGTATATAACATAAATTATAAAGAAAAAAAGGCGGCTGTTCTTTCCAACTACTTCCGCAGAGTTGGGATTCCAAATATTTTTTACAGACAGGTCTACTATTAAGAATCAGAATTGCCAAAGGATTTTTGACGGAAGTGAATACTTTCGGAGCAATAGTTTTACAAAGTTTGTAATGTTTCCAACCAAAATTTCGTCAATTTCCAAAAGGACCAGATTCCAGGTCAGAAAACCTTCATTAAAAAAAATCGTCACTTATTTGACAGTACTTTTACATAAGTTGAATTTAAATTACAAAAATTACATGATATAATTTGGTTGAACAGAACATAATCAGCCATTTTATGTTCTTCATGACCCAATACGATCTACCTGTCATAACTTAAAACCGAATTTTGTACTGATGGGTTAAAACTGTTCAAAAACTGACTTAATGCACCCCGACTCTATACAGTCTTGTGGTTACAACCCCTAGAGTGTCTATAAAAAGCCTGAGACGCGGAGGGAGAGCAGCCCCCGCCCGCTGTAATAAAGCGCAGGCAACCGTGCGAGCCGTAGCGGCTGAGGTTGGCGACCAGCAAGCCGAAGCTGCGGAGGTGAGCATGGGTGCTTGCGCTTTGTTACGTAAGGGCAAAAGGGCTGCACTTCCCGCAGCGTCGGAGCTGATGCAGAAGTGAATTAAACCATTTAATCTCAAAGGAAACCTACTCTAAATAATGTAAAAAAATCCCGATCGATGCCACTGGGCAGAATGGATAGATAACTAATGCGAGACTAAGTCTTAGCGAGGTATGCCCCCAGCCCTCCTGGTCACCCAAGGCGCCAACCAGGTGTAATGCTATCTATCTATGTATCGGTAGCAAACAGCACAAACATGCACCTTCAGCGAGATTTGCATATTCAAAGATTCAAAATGTTTATTTGTAAAATAGATACATAAAGTATACGTTTTACATGTCAAATCTAATCTGTATAAAAATAATATTTCATAATTGCTGATAACTGCTTGCTGACCTATCGCTATGTTACCCACCATTTCTAAGGTACTGGAAAAATTAGTAAAACGACGTCTCATCAGCTTCCTAGAAAAACATGAGCTTTTGTCGGATAAACAATATGGGTTTAGGCTCCAAAGATCAACAGGTGACGCCTTAGATGACTTGGTTAGCTACCTTGTTGAGCAGTTAGACAATGATCGGCGCTGTATCGGCGTATTCCTGGACCTGGCCAAGGCTTTTGATACAGTTTCTATTCCAATACTACTGTCTAAACTGGAAAGCCTTGGTATAAGAGACCTTCCGATGCAGTGGTTCCGCTCGTATCTAGAGAATAGGCATCAAAAAGTTAATATTGAGGGAACAATTAGTGAATCTTTGCCTGTAACCTACGGAGTTCCACAAGGCAGCGTCCTGGGCCCAGTATTGTTCTTGATATATATAAATAGTTTGACGGATTTAAATACTATAGATGGCAGGATAGTGTCTTTCGCGGATGATACTGCCCTCATTTTTACTGACTCTAATTGGGATACAGTCTTCAGCAAAGCAAATCGTGGAGTTGCGTTGATTAAAGAGTGGCTCGACAAGAATTTACTAACGCTGAACATAAGCAAAACTAAGTACTTATGCTTTACAAAAACATATCACACAGTCGTAGATGACAGTCAATCTCTGAAAATTCACACTTGTAACAACTTCACTGATTCCTCTGTCTCTCGTTGTCAATGCAATACCATCGAACGTGTGAGAACAGTCCACTACCTAGGGGTTGTTCTTGATGACAGACTCAACTGGCACGAACACATTAAAACTCTTTCTGGGCGGATACGAAAGTTGTCCTTCATTTTCGGGTCCCTTAAGAATATTCTTCACAATAAGCTTAAATTAAGTGTATACTACGCCATGTGCCAAAGCTTACTCTCTTATTGCATTGACTCCTGGGGTGGCGCAGCCAAAACAAAAATTTTGCAGCTAGAAAGAGCTCAGCGAATGGTTATCAAAGTAATGTTGAAAAAACCATTTCGTTACGACACGAACCTTTTACATCGTGAAAGTGGAATACTAAGTGTTCGTAGACTTTTTATTTCCAATATTGTAACAAAATTGACATTTCAAGAGGTCGCTTTTGCAGCCAATCGAGATGAAGGTTACAGGTCAGTTAGACTTGAAGGCAAACTTAAAGTCCCTCGAGTACGCTCTGCATTTGCTAACCGCTTTAAAATTTTCTTAGGTCCATTCGTTTACAATCAAATCATCAAAGAAATACCTTTAGCAGATAAAACTAAACTAAAAAATAATTTAATAAGAAATCTCCGTACTTGGCTTTTATCAAAATCTTATGACTATATTGAAAAACTGATGTGTATCGAATCATAATTTTGAATAATCTTTAAACAAAAACTTCATTTATTACATTTTTACCGACTTTAAAATCCTATATTTGTATGTATTATGTTATATATAAGTATATGTACGTATCTATATATGTATATATATATATATATATATATATATATATATATATATATATATTTATATATATATATATTCGGCTTACACCACAAAAATAAATTAAATTACTCTACGAACTTTGTGCACTGGGCGCCTTCTGGCGAAAAATAACTTCATAGTGCTTCCGTGTTACGGAGAACTCTAGTATCGGAGCACTTACATTCGCTATAATATGTGCAACGTACATGTTGGTTATACATAATGTACAATGTTTTTATTGGGTCGGACCCTGCCTATAGAATAAGTCCGAACCGTTGTATATTTTTGTATTCTACTAACCCTAGGTTAGGTCTATTTAAGTTTTTGTGTTACTAACTTTTTTCAGTAAATAAATAAATAAATAAATAAATAAATAAATAATGAAACAAATATGATACTTACGGGAAATATATATTTTAAAAAAACTTTATTTAAGTTGGGCCACTAGAGTTATACACATGCATAAAATAAAGACTTATTGGAATAATAATATTAGTTTACATAATGCAATTAATAAATAAGTTGATAAATAAACTGAATAAACCATAAATAAATATAATGACTAACCAAATATATACTAACTTAAGTAAAAATTTAAAATATTGTATACATAGGTAACACTAAAAGTTTCCGGAACTGGCCACTTACATAAACAATATTTAAAAATTTATTGCAACATTTGAAAATAGAACTCTTTGGCTGTAGAATGCAGTTTGTTTCATCTGACTGTCTTGTGTTTTTACCTTGTGGCGCCATTTAAAAAATTGTGTGTCTGCATCAACATGGATTTAACTCGGGAAAATTTTCGTAGTATGATTTTCTACGATTTTAAGTGTAATTTGACAGCTCAACAGAGCATCGCTCGGCTTGAAACAGCTTTTGGCAATGAAGCACCATGCAAGACGACTGTTTATAGCTGGTTTGCAGAATTCAAGCGTGGTCGTATCAATCTCAGTGACGAATCTCGCGATGGTCGGCCGTCCACCGCTGTGACCAACAAAAACATCGATGCTGTGCGCCGTATGATTGAAACAGACAGGCATGTGACCTACCATGAAATTCGCGCATCCTTAGAAATAGGCATGAGTCAAATACAATCAATCCTACACAAACATTTGGGTGTGAGAAAGCTGTGCTCGCGGTGGATCCCACACAACTTGACCGAGGCTCAAAAAACGGACCGCGTCACTTGGTGCAGTGCCATGCTTACCAGATTCAACGAAGGTGCGTCAAATTTGGTGTGGGACATAGTAACAGGTGACGAAACATGGATTTATTGCTACGATCCCAAAACAAAGCAGCAATCGAGCGTATGGGTCTTTCAAGATGAGCCGAAACCAACCAAAGTGGCGCGCGTGAAAAGTGCATCTAAGCGGATGATTGCTTCTTTTTTTAATAAAACTGGACACGTGGCTACTGTTGCTTTAGAGAATCGTCGTACCGTGAATAGTGACTGGTACACGACCATTTGTTTGCCGGAAGTTATTGACGAACTCCGTAAAAATAACCGTAAACGCCGTATCATCCTGCACCACGACAATGCTAGTTCTCACACGGCCAGACAGACAAACGACTTTTTGAAGACGAAAAATGTAGAACTCATGAGTCATCCTGCATACAGTCCCGACCTGGCACCTTGTGACTTTTTTCTGTTCCCAAAAATTAAGAACCAATTACGCGGTCAACGATTTTCATCACCAGAAGAGGCTGTCGAGGAGTATGAAAAACACGTTTCAGAGGTCACCACAGGGGAGTGGCACAAAAGTTTTCAAAACTGGTTTGATCGAATGAAAAAGTGCATAGATGCCAAGGGAGATTATTTTGAAAAACAATAAATTAATTTTGTACCTTTAATAGTATTTTTTCATATTCATTCCGGAAACTTATAGTGCGTCCCACGTATACCTACACAATGCAATGAATAAATAAGTTAATAGATAAATAAACTATAAATAGATTTAATGCCTAAGTCCGCCCATTCGATTAATCTTGCTAAGAAGAAGGGCAAGAAACTTAGCAAGATCATGTCTTTTTTATCAGTATTTTTTTTCAATATGGCTTAATACTATTACAGTCTTTTTAGCTTCCACAAAATTA
This sequence comes from Ypsolopha scabrella, assembly GCA_910592155.1. Taxonomy (NCBI): domain Eukaryota; kingdom Metazoa; phylum Arthropoda; class Insecta; order Lepidoptera; family Ypsolophidae; genus Ypsolopha; species Ypsolopha scabrella. The sequence continues at coordinate 4,598,650 of OU342968.1, read as the reverse complement.
TACAAAATAATATATTAAACTTTAATAACTAAAGAATAAAAATATAAAAGACAGAAGGAAATTGTGTCACGAGGGGAAAAAAAATACATCTTAGTCTACCTGTCTAATGAGGTAGTAAGTTAAAATACTAAGCAAAACATCATCTACCTGTCTCATATAGTTTATCTTTTTTTTATAGTCAGATTATCAACTAATAAATGCTAAGTTTAAGTTATAAAATGTTATGTCAATATGTAAAAATAAATGTCAAAATAATAATAAAAAAACAAAATAAAAATATTAGTCCACATAAAAACAAACGATTTGAAAAACACAAATCAGTTGGAAAATTAACGAACAGTATTTGCGCTGCGATCAGCGCTGCAGCAGCAGCTTTGGCTGCGGTCGCTTAGACATAAGTTTGGGCAAACGTACCAAATCAGATCACATCCCATACCAACGAGCTTCATGCCGTTGGGCCTCTTATGTCATCGTCGCGTGCAAGTCTACTTAGTTCTAAAATTGCGGGAACACTGGTGCTGGCAAGGGCGCGACGGATAATGCCGTTGATGATTTCACAATATAACGATACATCACGCGATCTCATTTCCTCATCCCCCTCCTACATATCACCGGGATAGTGAACGCGCAGCAGTCTCACGCTTACGCTTCACTTCATATTCCGCAGTGGCGAATGGTGAACATTTTAATAAGGAAAGCCGGACAAAAAAGCGTTTTTAGTAGATAATGTTTTTGTTTTCTTGTCCTGTTGTACGTATATTGCACACAACGTTCTTTTGATTTGGATAAATAAAGAAGTAGTATGGATGCCATTTTCTAAAAGGCAGCCGATGGGAATCATGTTATATGATCCCTTCACCACAGCTATTCCGCTAGTTTGATCACATCGTTTCAAATCTTCGTATATCAGCTGCACAGCTGATATGTAGAACAATACCGGCGTCCGTTTAACCGGATATTTAGAACATTGTTTTTCCTTTAAATGTTTATTTTTATTCAGCTCAATGTCTCGTGCAACAGCCATTTACTCAAGCCTTTAATCCTCTTGCTCTTCCGTCCATCTATCTTAAAATATTATCTGAAGTCAATTGAACCATATAAATAATTTTGCTTCGCACAAAATCTTCCAGCGCTAGTTGTTAGGGCAAAAGTTTATAATTTAAAAGAGTAAATTCTCAGTAAATTGCGGGAACGCGTCCAGTTAATCAACACCGAGATTCCATTCCTAGGACTGCGTTAATAAATTACAACTTAACCTACTTTTTAAATATAGTTGTATATTTTTGCTGGAGCAAATATGTTAATTAGAGAAATTATTGTAGAAACGTTGTAGATAAGTTTACACTCTATGTCTAAAATTAAAAGTGATTGCGTACGCTGTAATGTACGGACGCCAGTAAGACAGGCTATCTGTGGACAGTTCATATTGCGGCAATAGCAACAATACGGAGCTTGGACTGCATCATTATGCTTCAACTACATCTCCTTACGTACTTACTCGTATGTATATAATATTCTCTTATTATTACTTTTGGAAACGTATGTAAAAAAACACTTTTTTCGATATATTTCAGCCTCTTCTATGAGGCCGTCATCAGTCGAATAATCCATCGATTTTTTCAAGTTATATTACTCATTAAACTACGCACTTCAGTATATACCTACTATTTTAAATATTTTAAAGTAAATCCAAGATCTTCTTTTTGATACCCCAAAGTCTTTCGGTCCATCCGTATATCCACCACTAAAACTTTAAATTCAATACAAAAATTGCAGTTTTATATATCGCTTCAAATAACCTGAATTCTAAGAAGGAAAACCGATTTTTATAAATTAAAATTTGTGGAAAAGTGCTAGTATTTTATTTCAACAAAGATGTATATATATATATGTTATGTTATACTTAATTTTATTCATTTTATTACAAACTAGAGGACGCCTGTGTTTTACATTCCGTTTCACCCGTTCATGGCGTCAAAAATCCTTTCATAGTGCACACCTACATCACTAAATAATAAGTTACAATTTTCATGTTTATATCTTCAGCGGTTTAGGCTGTGCATGCTAGTCGGGCAATCAGTCACGGAACTGTTTTATATATAAGTTCCAGCAAGTGCCGACAATCACAAACATCGACATTGAATAAAAATAGCATATGTGCCCACACTACGTCGTAAAATTAAATTTGGATCTTGATTACGTCACAGCACATTTGACCAATCATTTCCGAGTATAGTATAAGCGGGAAACTCCCATGAAACCATAAAAGGGCCCCAATTTAGTGAAGTTTCAATAAAGATCTCCTCATCGGTTTCAATGGACCGTAATATTTATGGATACATGAGGTTATTGACGGTCCTTCTCATATTTTCCTCAATTCATACTTGCGGGTCGCCTTTTGGATTCGTTCTTATTTGTCCCGCTGGGAATGCCTGTATTTATGTTAATTTAACCCTTACAGGACTGATAAAAAGAACTATAGTATAACATTAGAAAGTGGAACATATATCCCATCAGTTGATGGTATCCGTACGATATCTGGTTATGTAAGGTTTCATTCAAAGGTTTTAGACTTTAGAATCTAGTGAAATCTAGCCGCCAATAAAAAATATTAAATGTTGCTTTTTTATGGAACGTAAAAAATTAAACAGCTTCAGGTTTCACGGACGACGCTCTCTCTAAACTCGCCCGTATGTCGGTGCGTTAGGGTTCACGCATTTTTGTTTGGAATTCAATTATTTCCTAAACTAAGGGTGTACGCGTGATTCTTGGGAAAAGTGGTTCAGTAGGGTCGGTAGAATATGTGGTTTCATTTAATGGTAGCAGTCTATTTGCACCCGGTAGATAATTTAATTATAGACGGAGCTGATATCGCAAAAATGTGTGTAATCTTAGACAAAAAAAATACAGGTTTTATTACTTTCTGGCGAAATGTATCGCTCTGGAAACTTCAATGTTAGATAGAGAAACCATTCAGGATCCAAAAATAAATCTTAGATGGGGCTGGCTCGAACCCATAATCCTTTCCGAATTTAGAAACTACTTGACAAACCATTTATATAGTATTCGAAGCGATGGATTTCACTTTTAAATGATATAACTTAATATACTAACTCTACTACATAGGTACGCATATTAAAGTTTAAAGCTCATACGGTCTATGCTTCACTTGTGGGATTCTAAACCAGATACCAATAATTTTGACAGAAATAATGATCTAATTGTAAAAAATGTGTCAGATTCCAATGACTATAGGTTTAAAAAAATACAAATCTAAAATCATGAAGGCTTAAGTCACAATGTGCAATATTTATTTAAATTAGTTTATAGCACACCGTGCGTAAAATGACCGCTTTACGCCCGCTGCGCTTGCGTAAAGTCGGCATTTTCCGCACTTTTGCTATAAAATATTATACGATACTCGTGCGAGAAACTTTTTCTCGACTCGTGTGATTGCAGCACTCACCTTCGGCTCGTGCCGCAAACTCACAAACGTTTCATCGCTCTCGTATCGTAATGTACTATTTGTTTACCATGTTGTCAGTCTGTCCATTCAATAAAAGCAAACAATACAATAAATATGCATAACATGCTTTGAACGCTCTCAATAATAATTTATCGACGGCAATGCGTAAAATATAATGAATATTTTAGTTTTAAGCCGGGCAAATGCATACGTACCAACGAGACTTCGTCGATTTCCCAGCCTTTTGCGGCTTTTCTGACTTTTTTACGAATATTAAGATCCAATTTATGTGGCGTCGCTTCCTCAAAAATTGAATCGTTCGACCCGTAATATTTTATTTTACTTTATTAGACCAGCATTACTTTCTGGTATCAGATATTTACACTTACTCCTACTTTATTTATTAGGGTTTTGTTTCATTTTATTAAAGATTGATACTTTTTTGTGTTTTTTTTTGGTTGAAAAAGCAAAATGAGAGTAAATATTCCCACTTCACGTAACAACTTTTATCAAAACGTCTAATATGATCATGTATACTTTAATTCTTCCTGGATTTTTCAGTTAAACCTGTTACAATACACACCCAAATCCATTAAACATACACTATATATACTCACACCTGTTTCCCAGAGGAGTATAGGCAGAGACTACAGATTGGCATCTACTACGATCCCGATACACCACTTTCGCTTTCACATCCATCCATTAGTCGTACAAACTTTTCTAATTGGAGTGTTTTGACTTTGTCACTGCATACTTGTCGCCAATTTGTATAGGGTGAAATGCAAGTCACACACCACACACGTACACCCATGTTTCACCGATGGTTACTACGTCCCAACGTGACGCCGTACTTGGGATGCAAATGAGTGCTTACATATACAAATTAAAAACTATTTAGAAACTTAGAAACCAAAGAGATATTTTGAATTCTCGTTAGTAAGTATAAGGTTCAGAAAATGCATCGCAAGGGTTCTACTTAAACATAATATTATTAGTAGCTGTCCGTCTGTCTCTTCGTCCGTCTGTCTCTTCGTCCATCTGAGTGTTAATTTATTTTTCTAGAAATCACTTTATTTATAACACGACAAGTAGTTTATTGCTTTTGCAGCTGTTTTCCGCTACCAAAGAGTTAACTCAGAATATAAGACAACCTAGTTCATCAAAAACTACGTTCTTAGGGTTCTGCGGCACATAATAGAAGAAGCGAAACTCCAATAATAATGTGTGTCAAACCCTATTTAGAAATAGTTTTGAAATTAATATGGAATATTTAAGTCTATAGTAATATATACCGGGTGTAAATAGACTGCTACCATTAAATGAAACCACATATTCTACTGACCCTACCGAACCACTTTTTCAAAGAGTCATACCCGCGGCCACCCTTAGATTAGTAAATAATTGAGTTCCAAACAAAAATGCATGAACCCTAACGCACCGACATACGGGCGAGTTTAGAGAGAGCGTGGTCGTCCATGAAACCTAAAGCTATTTTACAGACGACGCTCTCTCTAAACTCGCCCGTATGTCGGTATATATATGTAGGTATGACTCTTGGGAAAAGTGGTTCAGTAGGGTCGGTAGAATATGTGGTTTCATTTAATGGTAGCAGTCTATTTACACCCGGTATAGGCTCATGCTGCTTTAAAACCTGCAAGTTGCTAGTATAACGCAATAAAAATATAAGGCCCTTTAAGACATATTTTCATACACACAAAAATTTGTTAAGTTTGATAAGTAATTTGTATTTTGTCAGAATCCCGACGGCATTTACATCTGATTTAGTCGTTTTTCAAAGGTGGTGAAAACGGGTAGTAGGTATTAAAAGTCATATTTTTCTTTATTTTATTATATATATACTGGTTGAAAATGAACCCTCTAGCTATAAAAAAGGAAACTGCTCTAGGTTAGAATTAAAAATATGTGTTTTGTGTGATGCATAATTCATAAATTATATAAAAATAAATATCAACCGCCAAAGACGCACTAATACTCCGGTGACAAAGACGACGCTCTACGAAACCTATTTGTACATAGCCTTTGTGCATTATTTACCGCCAGGAATATGTACCGTCTATTGTCAATCACATGCCGCGTCACGTAAGCTGGCCATTTTTTCGAAATTTGAAAACCAAAAAGATGTGAAAAAAAAAACTTTATATACGGTTTTGTGTTCTATTAGTGATTCTGTTATTCATAGAGTTCAATAAAGGTAGAGAGTTCAGACTTTATTTTTCCAGCCAAGCTCATACTGGAGGCTTGGTAGGTGGTCAATAACACGGATCGATGACCCTTTTTGGGAAATTCGTAAATTATTCTTTTCTCGTTCCCTTTCCAACAATTCCCAGCCACGAGTCAATTAGTATGGTAATATATGGTAATATATAGTAATCAAGATTTTATTTTGCGAAATTGGCAAAAAGTGTTATTGATCCGTGTTACTGATCACTTACCAAGCCTCCAGTATGAGTTTGGCTGCATAAATTTAAGTCACCTTATTATAAAGTTAAATAAAACTAGTAATATTTTTATATTGCAGGGTTAATTTATTTAAAAGGGCGTGAATGGCCAAATCCGAAACTATAGGGAATAGCAAAAAATGCTCAAAGGAGTCGCGAGACCGATTTTCATGAAAACCAAAACTACATCATTAAATTTTTGGAAATCGCACTTTCTCCCGAGTAATACATAGTGCTTTATACTACACCTACGAGGAAAATAAAAGACTAAATCTTTAATTAAAGTTTATATTAAAATTATTACAGTTATTGAAACCCAGTGTTATACTTTACTCATATAATAACTGCTTGGGCAGTTTCTTTTAATTCTGGCGGCGTCACCCATTCTTCTATATCACTACTAGACGACATTTTGAGTTACTTTTAATAAAGATACAACTAAAGAAACAGGTTGATGAATCGCGTTCGATTTGCAGTTTTTAATTTCTTTTTTTAATTTATTCTTTATTCTTTATTGTACACTAAAAACTTATTTTTAAATAAAACTAAACAAATAAACATGTACAAAAGCAAACTTATCTCTAAGAATAGATTTCTTCCAGTTTACCTCTGGGGATTAGAGAAAAGATAGTAAATAGGTAGACATACATAAGTGTACATTTATTAATAATTGAATAATATATAATAATATATAATACATAATCTTATACATATATACTTATTAATATATAAATAAGAATACTAATACATACATATATACTAATGATACTATATTAAAATGCTAAAAGATACTCATGAGAGTGATATATAGTGCTCTTTGAGTCGCCTTTTAAATATATTCATAGAGGGACAATCACGAATATTAATTATGTACATAAATAACAAATGGCCAGTATTATTTTGCAAATTTAGACATAAAAACTTTTTGACTTTCACTTTTTTCATTTTTCTATGATCATAAATAGCAAGTGGCCAGTATTATTTTGCAAAATAAGACATAAAAACTTTTTGTCTTTTGGCATTATTGTTCAAGCTAGGTTATGTACCAAGAAGTTTTAACCCCTTTTAATGTAAAATTTATGGTTATCGTACGGATGTTGTCAACAAATAAAAAAAAACAGCACCTTAACAATGGATTTTCATATACTTTTTCTGCCCGCTCAGCACGTTAACAATGGATTTTCATACATTTTTTCCACCCGCATATTGGTATGACAGCAATGACGTATATTCTCCATCGTTTTCGAAAAAGTAAGAAGGAACTTTCCAAGCAGGTGTACTGTAAAATAATTTCCCTGGCCGGGAATAGAACTTGCCGATTTAAATATTTTTTTGCACCATCCGATAGTGTCGCTTATATTGTAAAGATCAAATTCTGGACAGCTATGTCAAAATGGCAAACGCTTCGCTCGTCGTCGCATCTATTTTTGACTTTTTGTTGGAAGTCTGTCGTAAACTTATTATTTCATACTTTAAGGTATTTACGATATTGAAATGATCAATTTTACGACGTGGCCACGGTATATATTTGTAATTAATTTCTAGGATTACGATTAAATTTGTGGTATTCGTATGCGGGATAAAAAATCGATCCAGGTTCTCATTTCTATGAAGTCTTTTTATTTTTTGCGAGTTTTCACATGCAAATCACCTATATTGAAAATTTCACATTAGTTGATAAGTACGCCAGTAGCTTAGTTGGTAAAGTAAACATTTTTATTTTGTTGACTACTATCGACTATTGCCGAAGATTTGTAGGTTTACCCTTTTTTTTTATTACTAACGTTTTTTGTCCCCAAAGTAATTTGATCAAGTAGAGCTCCCTCGCCAGGTTCTGTAAGAATTAAGTTACTTACCAATGCCACACCTACTTTTTATAATTCCAAGTGCCCATTTGTCAAATTATCTCACCAAACTGATATCGGGAAAATTGAATTTACATTACATTATGTATTCAAACATACGTACATAATGTGCGTATTGCGTATACATACGTGCAATCATACCGTGTCTAAATAGAGGGTAAGCATTTTCTGAAAACACACATACCACCCGCCTGTAAATGAAACTTTGACCACCTCTACTCAACTACTCATCTGAAGGTGGCGGGTTCACATCCCGTAGGGGCACGTTTGTGTTCGGTGTGCGTGCTTCGGAAGGCACGCAAAGCTGTGGGTCCGTATTTGTGCCCGAAGTAAGACGATAGGGTTGACCATCCGTCACGGTAGGACGACGTGACGCAATACACGTCGATGAAGCGTGTGTGTATGAGTGTGGACTTTAACTTGCCTTTCACTCGGAAACACTTCTGATACCGCCTCGGGGAGTCATGTCGTGATTGTGTATATTTAATATCCTGTGTTATGTTTTGTGTAAATGTACATTCCATCGATCCATCCATCCATCAGCCCGTATTCGTCCACTGCTGGACATAGGCCTTTCCCAAATTTCGCCACTCATGTCGGTCCTTCAGGTCGTCGGTCCAGCGGGCACGAGGTCGGCCTACACTACGATTTGCTGTACGTGGTCTCCATTTTAAAGCCTTTCGGCCCCAACGGCCATCATGTCGGCGACAAATATGACCCGCCCACTTCCACTTCAACTTACTGATTCTGCAGGCTATGTCGGTTATTTTCGATCTCCGACGGATCTCCTCATTTCGGATTATATCCATCAGAGATACCCCAAGCATAGCCCGCTTCATAGCTCGCTGAGCGACCTTAAACCGGTGGATCAGACCCTTTGTAAGAGACCACGTCTCAGCGCCATACGTCATCACAGGAAGGACGCACTGGTTGTACATCTTAGCATTTAAGCACTGTGGTATTGACGACGTAAATATCATCATCATCATCATCATCATAAATACTTTATTGCACAAAAAAATAAGTACAAAAAGGCGGACTTAATGCATAAAGCATTTTCTACCAGTCAACCCACAGATGGTACAAGATAAATAGGTAGGTGGGCGTGCAAGAAGAGTAAAAACTTGAAAATTACAAATTAAATGTGATATATGTGACGCAACTTTCCGAATGTCGAAGTTGTTTTTATCCAGCTGTATGACTTGGCCCAGATAAACATAGTTTTCAACATTTGAAAATAAATAAATAAAATTTATTGTCCGAGTTTTCAAATTTGTAACAAAATCTTTAAAAATAAAAAGATCAAAAATAAACTAGCATATACAAACAAATAATGTCGTACTACTAGTGCGTGCAACTATAAGTATAGTAAATGAAGCTTTAAACTATTATTTTTGCCTAGTCGCAAAGTTACAATTATATTGAATAATATAGTTTTATATGGTTTTTATTTAAGAGTTGTTGTTTTATTATGTAAGATATTTTTGGCCTTCTAAATAATAAGATTTGTTTTAACAACCCTCCCCCACATAGATTAAAATGCGATCAAATTTTAAAAGAAACATAATACAACCCAAATCAATTGATAAGTTTATTTGTAGGCGTTCAAACAATACTAAAATTGAGAAGAAAGGACACCATCAATGAATATTGAAAACAATATTGAATCCTAAGAAATGCAACACTAGAGAATTTCAAAGTATTGATTATTTTCTTACATATGTAGTGGTCAAATCAGGCGTATGCTTTTTCTTAGGGAAGCATGCGAGTTTTACTTTTGCCAATCAAAGCAAAGGTTCTTTTAACTTAAGAGCCCGTTGTCCCTGGTAACTATTGAGCACCTCATTTTACGTAAAGTAAAACTGAACTCTATGACGTTTGTTGTTTAAGAGGCCTGTAGTCGGCGGCTTGAAGTCAGTCGCGCACGGGGTCCCTATGCTTGCTATTTCATTCCACATTCAACTTCGGATTATAGAGCACTGACTGACTACTATTGGTTGGCCCGAACGTTCATTTCCCGAGCTCGTACGGAACTAGCCGAACACTCTGTGAGAGGCAAGCTAACGCAAGACAAAATTCATGTCATGAAAAAAGTTAAGAATGGTTTTGGGTCTTCCTATAATTTCAGGAAAAATATCCCAAAAATCTAAATAAAGCGAAAATATTTTTGAAAAGTATAAAATATACTATGCTGTGAACCTTAAATTATTTGATTTGTTGTATCGCTTCTGGGACATTACGGTACATACACATTCATCAAAATATGTGTAAAATCCAGGACTTTATACGCTTGTATGCACTCGTATTTGATTTTGATAAATGTTTTAGGTTCAAGTTATGGAAATTGTATGGGATATGTTGAAAAAGAAAAAATAATAAGATATTATCAGCGAACAGCGCTAGTATGGGAGTTCGGGCGAATAGAGTCGCCTTAAAAGAGCGCTGTCTTGTATGAGCCGTGGTAGTAACAACGATCGCGCGTGCTCTGAAAAATAAGGTTTTTCCTTCAAAAAACGTATTTACAGTGAAAGTTTAAATAAGTATCCGTAAATATTTTCAGTAAAGTACCTTTTATTTAATTATCTGCAATTTTTATATAATTTGGTCTTGCAAATTTCGTGTAAAACGAAAGTCTTAAAAAATAGACCAAGTTGCGAATTTTGTTTCGATCAAGCAAAGTGTAATCGCAAATTGGCCATAAAAAATCTGCAAAAAGGATGTATCTAAAACATATAATATGCTTTGAACATAAAATATCACAATTCTATGGTCCAGAATTAATTTCAAATGAGACAAAGTAGGGATTACCCTCCTAACAATAATAACCAACCAGACAAATATATATACGTTCGTCATCTTGAGATTTTACAAACAGGTAGTTAAAAAATCTAGGTTATTATTGCAAAACTACGAAACAAAAAATTACCGTCTTTTTTTCATTCTTCCTAGGTTCATTAAAATTTTCTACGTTGACAATCTTCTGATGACATCACATATATAGACCTTTTTAGCAATCTGAACTGACGAGTACCTAATTCGCCATGTTTGTTTAATAAAACACCACACCAACAGACCACAAGCCACATTCGAGGCATCAGTGAGAAATGCTTGAACTGAAAGCAGACTGAATGCCGGCACCGGTTGGAATGCAGTCATAGACACTGGTGGGTGTAAGGCACCGGAATGTCAGGTATTGTTACCGGAAATTAGAGGACAACGTGACAAAATGGAATCAAATGCAGTGAACAGATCTAGCAGGAAAACTGAATTCCTGGTCGTTTGGAATCAGAAACTGATTCAACGCAACTGACGTAATTCATGTTTAATCTAAATACGGTTATTATCATGGACTATTCTGCAGAATTTTTATAGGACTAACAGAAGATAAAATATATTTTAGAAAAATTGACAAATTTCTTTAGTTTCCTCCGTTGCCCGAACAGCAATTTTATCATTTGCACGTGTTGTTGAACACTATGTCCGTCCATGGTGATTTGGAAAAAAAGAGTCAATAAATTTGACAGATGTAGCTTTACCAAGATGGCCGCTATCAACTATAAAAGTTTGGAAGTCCCTATTGGAAAGACGCGTTATTATAGATGCAGGAACGTTTTAAATTTTCATGTCATCGAAAATTGTTCCTTTAATTTCTCGCTAACATTGTAGTATATTCTTAAATCTTTTGTTTGCTGCTACGAGAACTACACTGAAACAAATTCCGAGGTAAAACTTGAACCGTGATTAAAATTAACAAAATCTTAGGTGAACTCTTGCTGAGATATACACATTCTATGTCTATCTACTAAATACTAGAACTACGCAGTATAAAATATCATAAAGCGGAGATCCGGCTTCGTTTCACCAATAGAGGTAGCATTCAGGTTCTAGAGATGCATTATATAGGTAGGTTCAAAAGTATAACCCTAAAGTATTACCCTACTAGGAGAGTTAAAAATATAAAACCAAAGACTGTTAATCAATTTCTGGGGTTGGTTGGATATGCAAGCACACATTTGCCATCACGCATCTGCTTAGTCAATTATGTGTTAATAGTTGGCGTCACATTAGCGTAAGAGGAAGGATAATTGCATGTAGACCTATTACCAATTATAATTCGTTTGCTAAAAATAATTTACACGCTGCCGACTTGTGCCAAAAGGTGGCGCGTATCGTTGTACGTCGGCTACTTCAAAGACACGGCGTGTAGTGAGTGGACAATCAATATTAATTTTTTCATTTATAATTGTTATATTACTTATTATATTTTAGCGCAGTTTCCAAAACAGCATTTGGGCATACTGTAAACTATTTAAACAAATGAACTGTATAGCGTGAAACTCCCCGTGCGTATTTTCGGTGGACAGTTTTGTAAGACGGAATCATACTAATATTATAAATGCGAAAGTTTGTGTGTGTGTGTGTGTGTGTGTATATTTGTTACTCTTGCACACTGAAACGGCTGAACGGATTTGGATTAAATTTAGAATAGATATAGCTTATACCCTAACTTAACACATTATTTTTCATCCCGGAAAAAAGCATGTCGTTAAACCGAATAAAATGCGGGCGGAGCCGCGGGCAAAAACTGGTTCCCCATATTTTTTTTGCTTTGTTATTATATATCACTTTAGGACGATATTTTGGTGGTTTAAGGAAACTACTATAAATTAAATAAGAAAACCATTGACCTCTCATAAACGACTTAATTTTAAACGGGCCAGGATTCGAACCTGCGACCTCTTGTTATCAAGACAAGCGCGCTAACCGACTGCGCTACCAAGGTACATACCTAGACCGTTGAATTTTCCCACCATACTTGTCTACCGAATATCTTTGTAACTATTTGATCTAACTAGCTTTTAATGCACATACTGAACGCTCACGAGGGCGTTATGTGATTTCACGCCTTGTTCTTAGGAACAGATGGCGCTGTCGTCACAGACGTTCAGACAGTTAAGAAATTCACAATTTTCATTAACTAAGATTATGTTTTTATTGCGAAATCCATCGCTTTAGAATACTCTAAATATTATAAGAGTGCATTACAAACTAGAAAAGATAAATTAGAAACAAATGTAAAGACAAAAATTGGAAAAAATTCCTCGGGCCAGGATTCGAACCTGCGACTTCTTGTTATCAAGACAAGCGCGCTAACCGAGCGTTCAGTATGTGCATTACAAGCCAGTTGTGGATGGTGGAAAAATTCAACGGTCTAGGTATGTACCTCGATTGTTCTACACTTTTGGTACCACCGTCTTTGTTTATCTATGTACCTCTATACGGTTGGTAATGTGTTCATAGAAGCTGTATGTGCACAGAATCGACGCATTACCCTCTCAATTCAAGTGCACTCTCAGGATATATAGCGTGACTCACTGCGCATTCTGCACCTGAATATCCGGGTGTATCTGTGACCTATAAAACCTGAAACGCAATGTCTCTTATTATGCGGAACAAGTTCTACAATTACGCAAAAATTAATGTCTTTGCCCTTTAGAAAACAGCATATTATGTTTTGTGTAAATATAACATGTGTTATGTGAAGATTTTTTTTTCAATAATCTTTGTTTATTTCAAATATAAGTCAAACGTGAAACTTATACCACATTTAACGATCACACTGAAAAACACTTTTCCTGAAATAAAAATAAAAAACAATAATTTTATAGCAAATTATTTTATAAATTGTGTTACTAAAATTGACTTAAGAAATGTGAACTATTTTTATGTTTATGTACAATAATATGAAATTTAATTAAATAAATTTAATACCGGAATTAAAAAAGGCTGTAAGTGCCAATAAATAAATTACCGTTCTTAATGCAGAAATGAACAGTATGAGACATCGCCATTGTCCTATACTATCGTACAAGTATCTTTTCACTTTCTAACTGGTAAATATATGTGACTTCTAATTATATAGCAAAATTCATACTGGAGACTCGGTCAGTGGTCAGGACCAAAGTTCAATGATCCTGTTTGTGAAAAACGCAAAACAAAATTTGTGCCCCAATACGAATAAAACTGAATAAGTCCGGTTCAAATTTTATTATTACGAATTTAATTTTGCGTTTTTCACAGAAAGAGTAATTGAACCTCGGTCCTGACTACTTACCGAGTCTCCAGTGTGAATTTGACTACATAATTAGAAATAACCTTAGTTGACTTTAATTTATGCAGCCAAATTCTTACTAAAGACTCCGTATGTGCTCAGTATCAAGGTTTGATGACACTTTTTGTGAAATTCGTAAATTATTCTTTTTGTGTTCCTTACAAACGCAAGCCCAGCCCTGAGTCAATGTACGGGTTATCGATCCGGATCACTTACCAAGCCTCCAGTATTAATTTGATTGCATAAATTAAAGCCGCCTTATATATCCATCAGAAAGAAGAGCGGTGGAAGTAAGACGGGCTTTTGATTCATTAAAACAAAGAAAAACAAATTCCTCCTTCTTTTGTTTATGGCACGTACTCGTACGTACACCGTTTTTTTATTTGTGATATTCAATTAATGAAACGAAAATATACATTTATGCAACACACGTAGTTACATAAAGAGGTACTTTACGTTGTACAAATAAATGCATAATTTCATGTCCTCAATTAATTTAGTTCAATTTCATATTTTTGTAGAAACGTTTAGTTATTTTATAAATAATATTTACCTTCTTCGCGCCAGCTGCAAATTTAACTCAATTTTCCCAGACATCGTATCTTGTGCAAACATTCTCTATTTGTCGTCGAACTCTACAAACACTCGGTAAAAGAGTTCTCTAACACTCATATTACGCCTAAATCCCACCTAAGGGCAGTCTTGGGGGAATTCTTCTCTTAGTTCTTCCGCTCTCACTTTAATCCTGTATAAACTGCTAAACAAACTATGTTTTACGGTAAGTGGTGTCAAAGAAGATATTAAGAGCTTGGTTAATTTCAAAGAACCAAAAATCGAATATGATTATCATACGGGCATTGTTTTACGCAGGCTAAATTATTAACTTAGTAGATATTATAATACGAGTATGGTATAAAAAATTTCAATTCCCTGCGGATCTAAAAAGAAACTTCTTTTTTTGATAAGGTTCGTCCTAATTCCTAATTGGCCTCTTTTCTTTTTGCTAATATTTACGAATAACTTTCCTTAACTATTTCTAGAAGACAGATTTTTAAAAAAGCGTGCATCTTCCCTCTATCCCACTAATATTATAAATGCGAAAGTTTGGATGTATGGATGGATGGATGGGGGTTCGTTACTCTTTCACGCCGTAACTACTGAACCAATTGGGCTAAACGTTTACATGAATGTAGTTCTAGACCTGGAATAGGACATAGGCTACTTTTTATCCGATAAATCAATCCCCATGGGATGAAAATGAGCTTTCAAATTACTATAGAAAAGTGATGTGTCACCCAAGCCATGCTTACGAAACCGATTAGGTTGAAATTTTGCATAAATGTAGTTTTAGACTTTGAATTGGAAAAAAACTACTTTTTCCCTTTGTTCCCATGGAAAAACTATAAAAGAAACACACAAAATGGGCAACATAGGCGCATAACACACACATTTCACCAGCTGTGTTTACTGTAGGTAACAGTCCAAATAATATTGACTGATTTTATAGGAGTACACAAAAACTAATTCAACGCGGGTGAAACCACGGGCAAAAGCTAGTCTGTAATAAATGTACAAAAGCGATGCCTTCCATTTGACTTTCACTGACGCCATCTCCACACGAAAAAAATAATTTTCTTGAACGCATTTTAAAGTCTGACTTGGATCCGACCATTCAACTTAACATGATGAGTAACTTCTCGTTAATATTAAAATACTTATAAAAACAGTTCAAGAGCACAAAATTATTTATTTTTGAACTTGGTCTATTTATTCCAAAACCCAGACAAGAGGACAAGAGTAGCAACTTAGAAGTTTAAAAAACGAACGAATTTCAAATGCATTTCGATTACGCATAGTGTGTTATTTGATATCGAAACTCAATTAAAAGAAAATATATCACAACTTTTGCCTGGGCACTTTTTAACAAGCCAGCCACAGAAAATTTTTGTTATGTGTTCAGCAATCACATTGCTCTTCTTCATTTAAACCGATTTAACTAATAACGACGAATGGGTACTAAAAATAGTCACACACTAGACGAAGATCGATAGTCAACGTTTCTCAAGGTATCATTGAACCAGGTCAAGCGTAAATTTACGACGTCAATTCGTAATGATTTCATGATTGATGTACCTTCACATTATATGCACCACATGTCTAGGTAAACCCACATGAACGTAAAACATATTGACTCTACATAGGTTGACATGTTGAAATTGATGGGCTTACACAGAATTATTATTTTACAAACAGATGTGACCTCACTGCCTTTGTGGTCTAGTCGTCGGATAGTTTCGAGCACTTATCTGGAGGACGTGGGATCAAATTCCGAAGGAGCACATTTGAAAGAAAGAAAGAAATTTATTCGTCATTCATCTTACACGCACAAAAATAAAAGGAACTAAAAACGAAAAAAATAAAAATGATTAAAAGGGGTGAACTCAGCTCTTGTTGTGAGACGTACAGCCGCACAACGCTGATTTTCAGCCTGTCGCTATGCATTCAAAGTACAAAACACAACAGGGCACACTTTTTGTTTACAGGTAGCGCCAATCAAATAAGAATAACATTCATAATACCATATAAATAAACATTTGTGTTCAGCCACGTCACAGTATAAATAAAGTAAGCGATATTTTGTCTCAGCAGTATCCTTGAAACAATTACCTACGGCTCCTGGGTACGTAAACACGCAATAGGCCTGACCACGTGACCACTGACTGTCTTTCTTGGGTTACGTATTTGATAATTCTATATTAAATTGTGAATAAATATAATATATATTAAACTCTTTTTAACCTTCTTATTTATTTTGTAGCAATTAAGTATGAAAAAATTACATTTATTTTATATATTCGATATATTTCGGGCAACTGTATAGGGCCGCCATCAGTCGAATCTGAAATATAATAAATTGTTAAATTAAATTAAATTATTTATTAAATTGACGTATTAACTTTTATTTAACAATATAATAATGATATAATCGATAACTGCGTGCAATAACTTACGTAAATAAATGCGCGGGAGCATCTCACAATGTTTGCGTCGATTCGTAACTGTGGCGCACTTGCGACTGTCGTATACCGTGGCTCACCGAGATTTGGAAGCGCGTCGTTTTAGCCGTTTATATGAAGACGTAATACTGCTTACTTTAATTTTACTGTGGCCACGTTAAGCTGTAGGTAGATATCTGTACATTTCACGGTCTCAGGGATACATGTCGTGACGATGTATGTAAGCTGTTTTTTGGATTCCTTAAAACATGTAAACCGCAGCAGTGAAGTGTCTATCTATTTGTTAGCCCGTGGTATAACTCAAAAACGGCTAGACTGAATATTGCTTGGCATTTAGGTGCAGATTTACAGTAGAATCCAGAAAAATATAGTTAATTACGTCATATAGATGACGTCACATTTTGAAAACTTTTGTGGCGTGTAGAGTTTTCGTTTTTAATGGCCTTGAAAAAATTAAAAATAAAAGGTTTTTCCCATTTATCATTGAATGTTTTATAGATATAGTAGTGCTATATCAATATTTCAAATTCTCCTGTTAAGGCGTATAGGCACGCCACCGTTTTAGTACAAAATTTGATAACCCGTTTCTCTGTTGTTTTTCGTTATAGACTAAATTTTGAACCTCTGTAGTTTAATACGGGCATTTACAAAGTCACTATTGGGCTAAAAATTTTTGGTATAGGTACAATTTAAGGCAAGAAAACAAGTTTTATGTAAATCTGTCCTTCAAAACAAAATCAATATAAAAAAATTGGCAAAATGGTGCCTTTTAAAATATCAGTACCAGAAAGAGGTCTTATACTTTGGTCTATAACGAAAAACAACTGAGGAAAGGATTATCGAATTTTGTACTAAAACGGTGGCTACAGATTCTGTATTATTCTTTCAAAATTTCCTTAATCGACGCTTCCATCGCGCCGTGATTCATCAGCTCAATTCGCGGGTAAAAACACAAGCCTCTACTCTCCATTTCCACCATCACCATTGACCTTAGACATTGATTATTATTAATGACTTCCTAAGGGAACCAATTTAAGTGGATAATGGATCTTTTGTATCAACTGAAAAAGTAATTTGGAGCAAGCAGAGCCCGACCCCAATTAGAATGTGAACACTGGGAAACAGTTGTGATCAATCACTTTGGATAATAAAGATTTTGTGTGAAAGGTTGATACCATACAATGGTTAAGAAAGAACTTGTTCGGAAACGGATTAATCAGAAGGATTTTTCTTTTTTTGGACTTTGTTATTTAGTGAATTATCAAATCACGCCAAATCGAGCTGTTCCTTTTAGTTCTACTGTACATTCACAAAATTTAGATTATTTAAAGTATATTTCCTAGCTACGCCATCTATAATTTGCAATGCAAGTGCTCCGAAACATATATTTATTAAGCATCTAAACTATGATTAAAGTTAATTTTACCACACTAGTGTTTTATTTGATTTTTTTTAAAGGAATTGAAAAATAGTTGCCAGTCTTTTCTTGTGTACCATAGATAGACTTATGAGAAATGAGCTACAAACGCATCAAACTGAAAGCAGTTTGATGCTTCGTTTCGAGAAATCGATTCGTCAAGTTGGCAACTTACGTGCAAAGAAAAAGAAAAAGAATGCCCGCCTAAGTTGGTCTGGAGTATTTTGTGTTTGTTTGTTTCTTTAATTACGTTTCATTTATTTACTCACACTATGCATTGAAAAACGTTGTATGATACACGTGGGTAAGGGAAATAACTTACTCATAACGTTCCCTTATCGCTCGAGTTTCAAATCGTCCTCGAAAGCTATTGCAAGGAGGTAAGGATACCGCACGTATGGCTACGAAATAACGATTTAGCCTCCTAACGCCCAGATTTTTTTTCCCGTAAAAAGACTCACCTTACTTGGGGTTAGCGCCCAAAGCAATTTTTTTGACATAGAGATTTTTGTTTCCTGCGACCTAGGTATGCTTTCTACCAAATATGCTGTTAAGGCGCGTCCCCCAGCAAAATACTGTGGGAAGCCTTTTCTTGCTTCCCTTTAACTCGTTAGTATATAGACATAAAAATAAATTAAAAATACTGCACTTATCTACAACATATTGTCGTGCAGTTTCACAAATCAACTATATTGTAACTTAGGAATCCCTTAAGAAATTTGCCTTCGAAATAATTACTGAAATTAGAAATATTTACTAATTTCATGCATCTACACCTCAAATTGGCATTATTTATTTTTGATCGAAACATTAATGGTTAGAGAATTGATAACTAAAATATTATACAAATGAAATTATTGAATTAATAATCGCGTCTGTGTGAAAAGTACTATTTTCGCCTACTTTGCGCTACTTGGAGACGCAGCGATCGTCGTAACAGGCACTTTGTTACTTCTTTGCTTAATTCAATGTCTTTTTCGTCGGTATTTGTTCCGAAACAAATCGAGTTGCTTGCAAAGGGACACTGAGTCACGAGCCCATATTTTTTTATTCTGGGCGTTTACCTCTGTTCAAAAGAAGTCTATTTTGTAAGACCGTAAGCGTTTGGAGGTTATATTAAATTTACGCATCTCCTGACGCTAGTTCTCGATGCAAAATGCACATATATTATGATTGTTTTTCTTTTATTTGAATAAAAAGTATAAAATAAATGAGTTTTATTCTATTTCACAGCTATCGTTTAAAAATAATTAATATATTTATCTGCAGAATTGCGTTATTTATGGATTATAGTTCACGTACCTAAATGTGTAATACCAACTTTAGACCGTGTTTAAAGTTGCTGTGATATTAATTTTACACGTAATTTCTGGAAAAACCGAATTGATATAAAACTATAGGTATAGTCTATAAGTGCCATTATATCACATTTATTCGGGTTTTGAATATGGTTTATTTTGTTAAACTTAAATAACAATTTTCATCAAAACTAAACTAATTAAAAATTAAAATTACCTAGCAATTTAAATATTATACAAATAAATAAAAGAAAGGGAAATTTTGGACACCTATTTAATGGAATAAATAAAATATGCTGGCCAGATCGCTACCGTCGTTGGGCAAGGTACCCAAAAGGCTGGTGGCATTGCCTCGCTGGATCGCGAGGCTAATCCGCTGACCAAAATATGTCCCAGCCCTTTGGTTACCTGAAGCGTCGATCAGGCGCGACGAGATCTCCTTAAAGAGTTGTCGCGCTTCTGGTCCCCATGGCCCGAGAGTCTCTACGCCGAAGGGCACAAACATGTAGCCCTCTCCTAAGGCCGCATATTTGCGCCTCTTGGAGCCCTCTGCAGATGCCGCAGCCGCGCCCGCTCTGACTGAGGTCGCTTGGAGATGAGACGCTGCCATCGTGTCGACACATGTAGCGTCCCATACCAGCGACCTACCATGCTTCCATGGTATGATCGTCATTCCGTCGGGCCTTTTGCCGTCTTCACGTATGACGCCATTTGGTTCCAAAATGGCCGGAACACTGGCACTGGCTAAGGCCCTACGGATGACGTCATTAAGAGCGGCATGACGCGGCAAGCGACCAGCACTGTGCTGGCACGAAAGGCCATGATGACCAAGCTGATCGACGGCTTTACCACAACGGCAGCGATGAGGCTCATTTGTCCGTGCACCCAGTCTCAGACAGGTGGCCAAAGTAAATGTTGTTTTGTCAAGTAGAGTCCCTATATTAGCCGAAGGGAGAGCGTTTAACCAATAACCTGACTCTGGTTCGCTGGACGCCAAAAGACGAGCTCGGTCTGCAGGGTTTAATGAGGTATCCAGAAGGTTCTTTTGAACCTGGATACAGAGCGGCTCGTCCCATGACCTCTGCGAAGACAGAGTCATCGGGAGGTTAGTACACGGACCAGCAGTGTCAGTCCATGCACTCCTGGCCTCAGCCAAGCACGCGACCTCAACATCACCAAGTGATGGGTTTATAATTCTGCCAAAGAGGTCCATCGTGCTGTAAGCTGAGGACAAGAATGCAGGGAGTGCCACATTGGACACCCTTCGGATTCCTAAACCGCCAAATCGGATCGGTAGACTGGCTTGGGTCCAGCTCCGGTCATTTAAAGGGCAATTTAGAATTTCCACTAAAGTTGTTCTAATTATTTCATCTATATATACCAAAAGTGGGGAATGTTTCCAGAGGGTGCTACAACGTAGCACGTACGTGAACTTTGGCGTAAAGAGACAGAATTTAATTATGCAGTATGCTATATGTGGACTGATCATTTTTAGAAGACTAGATGATTCCTGAAATTTTGGAATTTGTTCCGAAATGAAACAGGGGAGGGAATCATCCAGTACTGGGGCACCTAGGAGGCGAAGCGATTCTTCGTTTATGATTTTAATGTTTGGAGCCAGTGTATTAAATTTGGTTATAATGTCATTTTTAACGTGAGGAGACAAAGAGTTATTCAAAAATAATTTGCATTTTGAAAAGTTTAAATTTAGTCCGATAGAGTGGCAATTTTGAATTAATTTCTTCAAGTCTGTTAGAACCGAGTCCGCTTCGCCTCCCAGAGTCCCATCGTCCAAATACCAAACATTAAATTTAGATTTGAGGCAGGTGATTTGTGGTTGTATGGCCAAACTGAAAATGGCCGGTCCGAGTGGGTCACCCTGCTGGCAGCCAACGGCAGATTGCAACAAATGGTTTTTATATACGAGTTTGGAGGGCGAGCTGTAACACTGCCATAAATAATGAAATACTGCAGGAATATTCTCCCTGACTTGTGTCAACAGGGCGCCCCTATCTATTGAGTTAAACGCGTTCTGCACATCCACTTTCAGCAGAACCTCCCCTCCGCCGTGTTCAAGGAAGGTCCGAGCCGCGTGCACGGCGGCTTCACACCCTCCCTTAGTCCCAAAGCCTAACTGCACAGGCTGAAATTTGTTCACTAAATCTAGTTGAATATGTCTACAGCAGATCTTTGAGACCACACGACGGATGGTGTTCCCAACTGCGATCGGCCGGATGCCTCCGTCCTTTTTTTTGAGTGCACAAAGATTAGCACCGTAGAGAATGCCAGTAACGTCGTCACACACTTTCCCAGCCAGCATAAGGTTCACAAGCCGGGTCACGTCTTCCAAGAGGGCACGACCAGTCTCACCCGGGGCGCCATAAATGAGATCTTTGAAGTGCTGTGGCGTCAGCCCATCAAGACCACCAGCCGAACCATTCCTGAAAGACGCGATCGCGGCTTGCTCCTCCTCTGGTGTTGCTTCAGGAGTACGCTCAGAGGGATCAGGGGCATCAGGTAAATACGATGAGGTTGCTGGCAGTGGATGTTTCGACTCTAGGGATGAAAGGGTCTCCGAGGTGTCAGGTGCGACTGCATCACTTGAGAAGAGAATCTGGGCAACTCCTCTTATATCTCCATCGTTAATTTTAGTTTCGACCCTTTTACCAATATTATGAGTGTTGTTTAATTTTCTTGTGAGATCCTCTGCTTCTTTTAAATTTACTGGTTGCTTACAGTTTTTCTTAATTTCTTGTGTTAGGGAACTGCCATTATCTCTTCCTTTAGGCACGTGCAGAGTCCGGTATGAAAAAGTGAGCAGATCCTCCCAGCTGGCTTTATCGTTGTTATCAAGAACTTTCCGTATATAAGAGGACAGAGAGGTAGCCACCGTATTTCTGGCCCCTCGTGGGATCCTTTTAACCGTTGGAAGAGATGACTTATATTTACTAATCTCTAACCAAAAAGGATTATCAGTTGATCTAGAAGTGCTTAGATCGTCGACAGACACATTTTTGTGGCATTTTGATTTATGAATGTTTAGACCTCTCTGTCCTCTGTATACGCGAGACGACTGGGGGCAATCCGGACAAAGCACGAAGTCCTGTGACGCTGCCGACTGACTCCTTGATGATGGGCCAGCCGTCTGAGACATCAAAGACAATAAATAAAATTTTAACAAATGTATGTCGTTGGAATAAATAGGTGCCAAATTACAAAACTTAAAAGGTACAATTTTATAATAAAAACATGGAATATCTACAACTTGGGCCTAAAATGTACAAAGAAAATAATACGAATAATAATATGTAAAATATAAAAGTATCCTTGGTTATATTGCCTTAAAAAACTAAAAATAGATGTCCCAATTAGTTTATATAGTTCAAATCACTCACTATCTTGTTATGAAGTCCTTTCATTTATTCTGTGATATGCGATACCTTAGTTCGTAGATTATATTACCGATATATCTGATTTAATTGTCTCCTAGTGGGACCGAACACAAGTGGCAACTGAAGACTTGTAGTTCGCGTAGACTGCGTACTTCGTCGTAGCTTGTGTCTAATCCGTGGGCGTAGCAATCTTATTTTCGAGTAAAAGATAATAATAAAGCTTGAGGTAAACACTGGTGTCCAATTTATCGTCTTTTTGAATGTTTTGATCAAGAAATAAAATTATTTATAAAATAAAAATATATGTTGACTTTTTCATTGACATTGACCACAGAGTTTTTTTTTTTTTATTCATTCATTTTTTATTTTACATTTATTCACATTTTTTTATAAAAGGACGAGAAAAACAATCATGAGTTGTCCATTTAACATCGTGAGCGTAACGAACCCCCTTAAGACTACGATGATGTAGCATATCTAAACACTATGGTCACGTAGCACTTATACATAGTTTAATATAGCTTAATATAAAATAACGAACAAAAATAAGAAATTGTTCAAACAGTGAACTGCGAAAAGAAAAATAACTAAACATCAATTTATCACACGATTCACACGACATCACATTATTAGACAAAAACGTCTCTACCTTTTAGAGCCCAACTTCCTGCAAATAAAAAATGACTCTCAAATACTCCACAGTAAGGTCTAGTTTTGATTTCACAAAGTTTTTATTTGAGTCGGTAAACCTAGCCAAGTCTAAAGCTAAGGAATAACGCTCTGCAGAAATATTGTCGTAGACTGAACGAGAGTAAATCTAGCTAAATCCTATACAGCCTTTAGGATTCGTCATTCCTCAGATTTCGCTAAGGCTGTTAGTTCTAAAAGATGGGATTCGACGTGTTATCGAAGTAAACAGACAGATTTCTGAAGAGAAAAATTGTGACTGGTTTGTTGTTCAGAAATAAATCTATAATAATATATATACATACTAATAATAAAGTAATAAAAACGTCATGTCTGTCATTGAATATTTTGTATCATTACGGTTATTGGTTATTGGTATTGAGAACTAAAAAACAATTTTTTGAATTCCGTTTTAACTCAAGAACCACTCAACGAATTCGGGTGCGTTTTTTTTTTTATTATCAACACATAGGCTAACACCTTATCATAATATAACGCCTAACCCGAAAACGGAGCAAACATTACGTAAACGCTTTTAACTCGAGAACCATTTTACAACTTTGGATCCGGTTTTTTCACTACCATCGTAGTGACCCTGGTCAATACATAAGCTGTAAGGGATGTTCATAACGTAACGCCTAACCTGACAACGGGACAAATATTAAATAAACGCTTTTAACTCGAGACACTTATCAGATTTGGATGCAGTTTTTTTTATTATCATCGTAGTGACCCTGGTCAACACACAGGCTAGAAAGGGTGCTCATAAAATAACGCTCAAGCCTAAACGGGGCCAAGATTTAATAAATGCGGGTGAAACCACGAGCAAATGCTAGTCGGAGAATAATTTTAAATATACGGATGGTCGTTGGTGGTAGTTGCATAGTAATGTCATTCGTCAGTTACCGACTGGCGTACATTTTGCGAAGTCTCTGGGGAGGATGATTAATGCTCTACCTACTCTCATTCTCCTGCTTTCTAGTCCGAAAGAAATGGGTTTGCAACAACCTTTAATTCACGAGTCACTTTTTTTGGTTTTAATAGATGTAGTTTACCATGTTGAAGAATAAAGTCTTCTTGTTGTTTTATAGCATAATGACTATCTAGCAGATGAAGTTCGGTTATAAATTTGATAACAGCTAGTTTGTACACAAATCGCCTGTACGAGTGGCTTTTATTAATCTGTTTTTGATCTTATTATACATAGTTTGCATGATGTAATAGGCAGTACACGACAGAATAATACTTATATTTTATAAACTTACTATGACCTGTTTTTCAGCAAATAAAAACGTTTAATTTGATTTGGTATTCTAACAGATCTTGGTCGAGGTATAAGTATTTTGCATGCGATGTGAATAACTTAAAGAAGGGAGAAAATGTCGGGTCAGTTTTGCAAACGTTGATTTGTTCAAATATGGTAAAAAACCATTCGTTATCATTTTATAACCATTTAAACCACGTATGCATACCAATTTGATTAACATACGAAAATTGAATAATTATTTTTGCAAAAAGTGTTTGAAAATTATTTCTATTGTTAAAATTGTTATAAAATTATGAATCATGTGATTCTTCTTTTCTTCCTTTAAGGTATTCAAGTCACGTCAATTACAAATATCAAGTCTTCGATCAAGATCAGTTAGAAAAGTGTACAATAAGTATTAATATATTGGAAACAACGAATAAAGTTACTCAGTTAATATAGCCAAAATTGCCGCAAACAAGACACAATACTTCTTGTTTGGAAGTTATTTGTTTCAGTATAGTAAGTAGACAGTTGAAATTTTCACAGAATACGTGTTACTATAGCCTCCATCACGCAAACAAAAAAAACCCAAGGACCCACCCGCATCCAAGAAACCTCGCATTATTTACATGTAATTGGCTTTGGCTCTTAGATAAAGACATAATAAATACAAGTTTAGTCAGATTGTAGAACATAGTTTAAATTAAAACAAAAAAAATATAAAAGTAGGATTCCGTACGCAGAAGTTGCCAAATTTTTTGTCAGGTCCTTTGGCATGTTTATCATTGTTATTTACCATAATGTTTTGAACCCTTTGTGCGCGGGTCTAACTTGCATTTGGCCAAATTATTTTATATCTGTGGTACGCTCTTTAGTACTACAAGTTGTAGTGCAATTCTCTAAACTATATCCTACTATATTATAACTTCACAAAACTACAATAGTTTGCTTTATCTGCTAGTGAACTTGAACGTGCCCATATTTGTAAGTATTATACTAGCCTTTCTTTTGTGGC
The DNA here is from genome assembly GCA_910592155.1 of Ypsolopha scabrella. Lineage (NCBI taxonomy): Eukaryota > Metazoa > Arthropoda > Insecta > Lepidoptera > Ypsolophidae > Ypsolopha > Ypsolopha scabrella. The sequence goes on along the minus strand of OU342968.1, from coordinate 4,572,670 downwards.
TGCGCTCACATGGGAAGAAAATCCTTATCTTTTATTTAACCTTTTTGTTTGAAAACTGCTCCGGTTCACTTAGTTTTGTGCAATTAAATAGTAACCCGTTTAGTTATTAACTTATTAATTACCAAAAACAATTAAAAAAACCGGACAAATGCGAGTCGGACACGCCCATTGAGGATTCCTTTAAATGTATAGTTTTCGGATTTTTCCCTTTACTTGTAGTATAAGACGGTATTACTTGCCAAATTTCATAGTTCTAGGTCAGCGGAAGATACCCTATAAATTTTGATTCCCTTGATAGTGTCGAAATAAACATTTTTTGCAGCATAAATAGCCGTATCTTTTTTTACGTTAACTCAAAGGTTTGATTTTTTCACTGCTTCAAGGAACTGGATCTGAGTATTATGGTTTTAATTTCAACTCGATACCTTCACGCGTTTCCAAGATAAAGGGTCTTGACAGACAGACAGATGGATAGACAGACGGACCACAAAGTGATTATTAGGGCTCCGTTTTTTTGTTTTGAGGTACGAGACTCTAAAAATGGAGCTCAATCACGCTTTGTACAATTAGACGGGTTAAACATTCTTCAAGAAACCCCATAATGGCAAAAACCGCATCAGACAGACGGATATTTAATATTTTATGTTGGTGAAAGATATAGTATGATATTATCTGTGGTCCCCACTATTCAGTTGGACCCAAGGATTAATGGGCTCGCCATAAAGTTCAAGTTTGGATAAGTTTGAACCCGAAGTCGACGAACAGATTGACTTAGTACCACTTCTCACAACTGTTTCAATATACAAGTACAGTAAGATCGGTCACAGAGACAGCGAAATTAAAGCTCCTACCTTTTGCGCGTGTATAGGTCGGGCCAATGTTGTTAACAGAAAGAAGCTTATGCCACAAATAAAAGTTTTAAACTTTAGAAAAGTTTGTAAATTTTCAAATCGCTGGCAAACGTTCAGAACCCTGCAACAATGAGGCAACTCTCAGCAACATGCTAGAGATGTGGCAGTTGTTATGAATGCTACAAAATCTGATAGAATTAACCTGATAAAAGGATTAATTGGTCACAAAAGCTATTGTTTATTGTTTTGTAAAAATTAAAACGCAAACATGTTTACAAAGAATTGTGCTTTATTTTTCATTCGCTTCGGAATGTTTATTTAGAAAAGTTGTTAACTGTTGTAGGAGTATTTGTTTCCTTTTAATGTTTGCATTCGGTATTACCAGAAAACGCAGAAAGTTTTTTATGTACTTCAAAATTAAGTCGAATGTCATGCCATTTTTTTCCAATCAAATATCTTGGTCACCCTACAAAAGTTGAAATGCGTCTTGTAGGCAACAAGGCAGTTTAAACAACTCGTTAAACGTTTCGTTCACTCGCTTGTCTGACGGAACTTTAGCGACTTGGTTAATGGTCGATTTTTAATTAACGGTCTCGGGTGTAAGTGAAGTGTCTGATTCAACCAACTAACTGCGACATATCCATTGAACGCCGGGTGGTAGAGGGAATGCTTGAAGGCACTAGAGCACGCGGTAGAGCACCAATGAGATGGGCAGATCAAACTAAAGCTGCCATAAAGCCAACCCTTGCACGAATGACAAGGAGAGCGGCTGTTAGAGACGAATAGAGGCGCACGACACTCACCAACAAACTTCCTGACGACCACGGCCACTTTGTCAAGAGTGTACCGACTCAAAAGAAGAAGAATTAGGCTGCATTACAAACTCGAAGAAGATTAATTAGAAACAAATTTAATTTTTGGAATGGCACAAAAGAGTTCTTTTTAAATTCTTGTATTTATGTTGTCCAAATTTTTCTATTCACTATAGTAATAATATATTTAGAGTATTCCAAAGCAATGGATTTCGCAATAAAAACAATCTGTTATAGTATTCTTACCGATATCTCCTCGTCTTTACCATTCGAATAGATGAGTAGCATTCCTCGCAGATTGTATCTCGGGTATTCGAATCCTCTTCAAATGTAAGGAACTGGGTGAAATGTTATCCCTAGTACAGTTAACCAAGTCACTGTAAGGTATATCATGGCAATTCTTAACACGCTTGCGTAAAGGTTACATTCAAATGGTAGATATAGCCCACTGTACTTGTAAATACCAATTAATTAGATCGAGGGTTCTATTTGACATTAAAGGCCCCATTTGACTATCTTCACTTAAGCACTGTTCAGCAAACAACTTAGAAAATCTAACGTATTTGTATTGATTGCTTCACAAATTAACTACCCCAATCACAAATTTAGCGCCACGGTCAAACCTTTTTGGTTTTTGTGATGTCTGTTTGTAAAGTCAAAATTATTATTGTATAACAATAAATTAATAACAAATTTTAAAAACCTGACAGTTTATCTGATTCTTGATGTTTATCATCCTTTTAATTGGGACTTTGTGTGAAAGCCGACGTGCCTACTATTTTATCAACCATACAATCCTGGTTTGATGTTCGTTGCTTAAAACTAAAGTAACTTTTTCTTATGATTATTTCTCTTGTTTTCAGTGACTTTACTTCATTCTAGATAGTAGAGGACTAAACAAGACCTAATAACTATAAATTGGATTTTTTATCATGCACCAAAATTTAGAACATAATTTCGAGTTATTTTTTAATTTCATCTTTTTACTTAAATATTCACATCATGTATGTATTTTACACCAAATGTTAAATACTTGTAGGTTATTTTTAGTATTTTTTTATCTGGAATGAAGTAGCGCATATTAGGATTCTGTTAAAACATAGAAACACCTACATTGAAGCCCCTATATCTGTCCGTCAGCAATAGAGCCCAAAAACAGCAAAAGCTCAGCAAATTTAGCTCCGAGATATTAGCCGGGAAAGCTTTGTGTCTTTCCTTAATAGTTTGTAAACTCAGCCATTGTATCGAATAAAGAAAATCACATCTGTATTCACGAAACTCTGACTTAAAAATCAAGCCTCTGTAAAGTAAAATTAAACAAGTAGGTATTCAAATAAATTAAACGAGTAGGTAGATAAGATAAAATAATTAAGCTTTTTATAAGCACGTCTCTTTTATCGTGGAGTTAGGAGAATGCGAAGTCTCTTTCAAAGATGCGTAAAAGACGGGAGAGGAAGGCATTTAGAAAATCCCCGGCTAAGTTTAAATTAGGCGCAAGAGTTCTGGTTCCGTAGCCACTTAAGCAAATTGCTAAAAAACAATACTACTTAGTACATGAGCTAATGCTGTATTTGTATAAGGATTTGGTATTTTTGACATTAAGTTTTTTTGTGAAATCTGTACTAAAACGGAGCGTAACGAATTCTCGTTTAATACCAGTCAGAAGTTCATCCGTTGTCGTAGTCCGCAGCTAAAACAAATACATTAATGTATCAAACTGCAATTTAGACCTATCTTGGAAGGGCTACTCCTCCTATACAGGTGGCCAAAAAGTACATAGTAGGCATACCATAATCACACTGATATTATAAATGCGAAAGTTTGTGTGTGTGTGTGTGTGTATGTTTGTTACTCTTTCACGCTGAAACGGCGGGGCAAATTTGGATGAAATTTAGAAATCATATAACTTATACCCTAACTTAACACATGGGCAACTTTTTATCTGGAAAAAAGCATGTCGTTAAACCGAATAACACGCGGGCGGAGCCACGGGCAAAAGCTAGTCAAAAATAAATTCCACAACTAATTAAAAAAATATATCTTTACTAATGACAAAAACAAATCGAAAGTTATCGAAAGTTTCCTGTGAATTTTCCTACTTCTTCCGAATATTTGAAGCGATTTACATTTTTTTTTACAGATCTACAAAACTATTGTTCAAAATTTTTACCCGACCATAGCGTCCATGTGAAATATATTATTTTCTTCTATTTGCGCTATCCAGAGACGCAGCGATCGTCGTAACAACCACTTTGCAATACGCTCTGATATGAATGTTATTTCAATGTCGTTACCGTCGATTTTCGTAATAACACATACCGAGTTGCCAATTTAGTGTAGGCATGCACCCTGACGAAATTGAAATTTAGGCTGTTCGTAGGTAATAAAATGAGGATTCCATAACGTTTAAAAATCCTTTTAAAACAATTTAAATGCGGTTTATTTTCCAGTAACCTACATGCATTGACCTCTCATAAACAACTTGACTCACAATCTCGCTCAAAAAGTGTCCGCGATGCATCTTGTCACCGCTATGGGGTGACAAAATCAACAACTGACATTGCATCTTATGTTAACGACATAACGTCTTAATTTGGTTGAATATTTGTGCTACTATGCACGTTCGGACACTTTCTGACCAATTTTTTTTTAGAGACTGTGTGTCTTGTTGGTTATGATAGGTCAATGCCTACATGCTAAACAATTTCAACTGGCTTGATAACTACTCGTATGGACGTAGGTACCTAATCACACTAATATTATAAATGCGAAAGTTTGTGTGCGTGTGTGTGTGTGTGTATGTTTGTTACTCTTTTACGCTAAAACGGCGCAACAGATTTAGATGAAATTTTGAAAGGATATATTATACCCTAACTTAACACATAGGCTTCTTTTGATCCCGGAAAAAAGTATGTCGTTAAACCGAATAAGCCGCGGGCAAAAATTTTAGTTTCATCTTCACATGCCATGTTTTGATTAAATATGTATTTCTGCTTTTTAATTTCTTAACACTTATAAAGTACATATTTATTGCAAATAAACGAATCTAAAATCATACGGCACCTGTCCTTGTTTCACAGTGGCTATATTTATTTAACTATCCCGACGAGTTTCGGTTTTATATTTAGGGTTAAATAAAACATTCTAAAGGATTTAAACATTCAATCGATGTTATTACATGCAATAAATGAAGTATGTCGTTAATCAATGACAAGTCAAATGCCGTTTATTCATCATTTTTAAATCTTAAATCAACGGAATCCCAAAAAGGAGGTCAGTAAAACTTAGAACCGCGGACTACGATCCCTCTCTGCGTTAATGAAGGAATTCCGTTTTGATTATACTCAAGTGAGCTGTCGCATCCATCTTGCTTTAGAATCTCACAGAAGTGCGGAGGGGACGGACGCTGCCATTTCACAGTAAATGGATAGCTCTGTATTCCTCAAAAAGTGAATACCTAGAAAATGAACTAGATTGATTATATTTGATATCTTAAGATTACTTTTTCGTGTCGCGTCGGAAATTCGAACCAAAAATATTACCATCTACAGAAAATTATACTTATGTCGATGATTATTATTTAAATAATTTGGTCAAGTGCGAGTCAGACTCGCGCACAAAGGGTTCCGTACCACCACACAATACGGATACGGAACTCCAAGAACATACATATGTACACATTGTACTGGGTGTAAGTATAAAGGTATTTGTAAATGAAACCACACAATCTTATGATCATACTGAACAACTCTCTCAAAGAAACAATTTTCAGGTCCGTGGGTGCCATGAAAATTATTTTCACGTTTCTTTAAGCGCACGCCAGACAGAAATGGCGCGGCGCGGCCCGCATCGAGCGCGCGGGCGTCATTCAAATTTCATACAAAACGCATTTAAATAAAGTCGCAATTTGAACGCTTCTTTGTGGCTTGCGCGTTACAAATTTTGAGAAGCTAATTTTGTATGACCAGGCCCACCTTTTTATCTATATTCGCATTTATATTTCAGGGGTGACTTTGTGCAGTATGTGAAGTAGATTATGTGGTTTTGTTGAAAAATACCTGGTCATTACACAAAAATAAAGTAGGTACCTCTCACTCATCACGAAATCTCTAAAACAACACTTAACTAAGCAAATAAGTCGGAAAATATGGACAAGTGTTCTCTAGAGCCCCAAGAACTTTTATCTACATTAACCTTTGCATTAACTCCTTTTTAGGGTTCCGTACCTCAAAAGGAAAAAACGGAACCCAGAATCACTTTGTTGTCCGTATGTCTGCCAAGAACCTTTATCTTGGGAACGCGTAAAGGTATCGGGTTGAAATTAAAACCACAGAACATTCAAATCTACAGTTTCCTAAAGCTGTGAAAAAATCAAATTTCTAAGTTAACTGCCGCAAAAAAAGTATATTTCGCCACTCTCAAGAGAATCAAAATTTATAGGGTATTTCCCGTTGAACTACAACTACGAAATTTGGCAAGTCCATCCATCCATCAGCCTGTTCGTCCACTGCTGGACATAGGCCTTTCCAGGATTTCACCACTCTTGGCGGTCCTCTTGGAAGAAATGCCCATACTCACGCTATGCAGGCTGGTTGGTGAGCGCGGTGCCGAAACCCTTGCACCAGTGACGCCGCTGCCCGTCATCAGTCTGTTTTATATAAGCCCTGGCAATTGGGGATGGATATACCGCCATCCATCGGTCCCAGGTAATGGTGGGCCGCCTGTTTTTTCCTGAGAGCTGTCCTCTTACTCTCCCCCGAATAACTTCGGGAGGAATTGCAAGTAATACCGTCTAATACTACAAGTATAGGAAAAAATCTTAAAACTATAATTTTTTTATTAAATCATAAAAAAATCATCGAAGTTAAGCAACGGTATGTGCGGTCATAATTGTACGGGTGACCAAATTTTTTGTAAATATTTTTAAACTCTTACTAATTTGTACGGAAACCTTGGTGGGTGAGTCCAACTCGCATTTGTGCAGTTTTTTACGATAGCTTCATTTTGGGACACTTCGGGGGGATTTAAGCCCCCCTAACTTCCTCATTTTAGGAGGTGATGCAAAGGTCGATGTAAATGAATATTCCTGGGCGTCTACAGAACACGAGAAAGATTTTTTTTAAATCTGTGCTGTTCCTCCACTTTTCCACATTTGAGACTTATTTCCGACTTATTTACTGCACTTTCTATGGTGGCATCATCATTCCTGTTTTTCATGGACAAAATTTAAACTTAGTCCATCGAAACCTAACCAAATGCCTTCTCCTGCAAATCTACAGAATGTATATCTGCGAGTATATATAAGCAAAACTAAATTAAAAACAATATTTCCTCGATGGAAAAGAAATCAAAGATATTGTATCCGAATCCATGCCTCTAACAAAATTACAGTATCCAATAAGTAAATCTTATTTCTCGAGCAGAAATTCTCGAAGCAAGATTTTAATCTGTTGTAGATATTGCAGAAGCGTATTATTGATCTTTCTGATTGTTGAGATTGTGGAGGTTTCTTTGATTGTTCGACTAAGCGCTCCGAGTCATTTTATTGTAAATTGTTGTATGTTTTTTAGTGTTATAAACTGTAGAGTAAAATTTTGTTTGTTTTGTTTCTGATTTTATGTTCAAAGAGGCAGCGATAAGTTTTTGCTAGGGAAGGGGCAAATTTTAAACCATAGCTATCCACAGACCTATATATATAATATATATAATATATATAATAAATATAATAAATAATAAAGACTACAAAACCAAAAGATTTAGATGTGGGTATATATGTGGTGAAGATATTTAAGATACAGAGTAATAAACAATTCAATTACAAAGATTCAAGATTCAAAGATTCAAAATGTTTATTTGTAAAATATATACATAAAGTATACGTTTTGCATGTCAAATCTAATCAGTATAAAAATAATATTTTATGATGAATCAAATATGGTACGGGAAATATATATAAAAACCATATTTAAGTTAAACACATGCATAATATAAAGACTTATTGGAATAAGAATATTATTATACATATTGCAATGAATAAATATGTTGATAAATAAACTGGATAGACCATAAATAAATATAATGCCTAACCAAATATATACACATAAGTATATATATACATAAGTAAAAAATTAAAATATTTTATATACCAACATAATGCAATGAATAAATAAGTTAATAGATAAATAAACTATAAATAGATATAATGCCTAAATCCGCCCATTCGATTAATCTTGATTAATCTTAATTAATCAAATGTTTTAATTTCCTTTATCACTATCAATCATCATCAGTTTAACCTATCGAAATTGTTTATCTCTTCTTCATCTTTCGAGTTAGATTTTTCCTAATATTGTTGCTGATATATGTTATTTTATTATGTGATAAAAAAATGGTACAATTTTCCAAAACAAGCCATTTTGACCTCATTAGTCGATTTTTCTCGTGAAGAAAACGTAGTCATTCTTACTTTTAATTTATAGCCTAACGTCAAGTACATATCTATTAAGGTATGTTGTTAGTTATCGCGAGTAAGACCCCAATACAAAGTTAATAATGTGTGAAAATCGCGAAAGTTTAAAGCTTAAATTAATATTGTAGCATTAAGTTGGTGTCCTGTATTTTACTAAAATAATGAGAAATATACTAAATATAGTAAATTTCTTTGTCATATTGGGGACACTTTTCTTAGCTTATCGATAACCCCCCCCCCCCTCCTTTTTCACAGAAGTAACATCAAAATACAAATAGTGCGCATTAGATTAGAACCTACGCCCCTCTTCGACAAAGGTCGTATTTCCTGACGCTTTGTGTTCTATATAATACAAAGATAGTGCATGGTTGGTCCACTATAAATTACTATGTAAATTACTTTGTCACTGCCTACCAAAAAAGCATACCAGAGGTGCGAATATGTAAGCCAATCGTATTCATTTGATGGCCAAAAATGTACGGTTTCAATTGTCAACCGGGCTAATTTGCTTACCCGAATAGCCGTTTGACAATTGAAATCATACGTTTTAAGCCGTCAAATGAATACGATTGTCTTACACAATTGCACCTCTGTTTTATCAACGGACATTTTACCATGGATCTATATACCTATAGTATATTCAGATACGGCATTAATATGCTCAGTTCACTGCGATACATTGTAGTGTAAATACGGCCCAGTTTGATTTACTGTTTACCGTCGCCTCGAAGCGGACGTGGCCCGAAATGTAGACCATTGTTTAGTAGGTTTGTACTTGGTACGATTCGAAAGCTACCTATTTACTATAGCCAAGCTATGCAGACTGATGTATACTTGCGATTGTTGTGTTAACGTCTTCATTAGAAATACTTGTACTGTTCCACGTACATTGACTTTAATAATAACTCCAACCGGTTTCACCTTACAGCATTATCAAGAAATAATAAAGAAATTTTAAATAAGTATTAATAATATAAATATAATTGTTTATATTGCCGATTATTGAAAATATAAACCATTATATTTATATTATTAATACTTATTTAATTTAGTTTTGTTTTATTAATCCTTGTTAATGCCATAAGGTGAAACCGAACTTACAGCGTCTCTGCTGGCCATAGTGATCGCCTCGAGCTACGAGTATTTGCTGAGCCAGTGATTTACTTAGACTAAAACAGGAAACCGAGGACTGAGAACTCAAGTTTGTGTGGAGTTTCTTGTGGAGGAGTACAAAGTCTTGTTGTTACTGACACACCTTCATACGAAGAAAGCCTTTTACTGTAACTAAATATTTGAAAGTCATAAGGTATTTTCTTAAAACTTTTTCAACGGGTATTGTAGTTATGAGAGCACACAACATAACCGTATTTCACTCATACTATCGCACGTTATAGTGTGAACTGAATGTTAATGTAGTAGTGTCCATCTTAACACTTTAAATAATACATATTATCACGGTACGTGTATATTCCAGAGAAGGTGTTAGAGGTACATCACTAGTAACAACTTATTAGGGGGTGAGTATCGCCGTACTATAGGCTGAAGGTTTACCTCACAGTGTGTCATTGCCAGCGAGTGGTAAGTATACAAATACTACGCACATCTATGGAAAACATATTAGAACATGTTCTACTGTCAGGTTTCAAACCTGGGTCTCAAGATTAAGACACCGCTTCCTACTGACTGAGCTACATCTCTTTTTGATGGTAAAAAAGGTTAAATTTGGAACACCATCCCTAGGCGCATCAAAGCAGTAGTGTTTTCGAGCCAAAATGTTTAGAAGTGGTGATCCTAAACTTTTTGACTCGAAGACACTATTGGGAATTTAGTCTACCTGTATTGGCTGTAACGCCAACAGTTGATATCTGGAGTCTTCTTTATTTAGCAGAGGGTAACCTGAACATTTCAGATCAACATTTTAAGTCGCAAGATGGTCAGATTTATTATTACTTTACTGATAAAAAGCTGTAACTAAACTTTTTGTAAGAGTTAATACAGAAAATTTGCCATATCCTTAATAAATATATTGATGGAGTATCGTTAACAGGTAACGCTGGCCACCTTTGCGGTACAGTAATTAGAGAGCTGCCTCTGTGGTCCAGTTGTTTAAACACTAAGACCACCAACCTGGAGGTTGCGAGTTTAAATCCAAAAGGGGACCATTTGTGTTAGGTCTGCGTGCTGCTGAGTCAGTTTTTTTTAACGTCATATTATTTTTTACCTTCACTTTTTTCTCTGAAAAATAGCAGTAATGATATTGAGTAAGATTTTATTTCAGTAGATAATGATAACATCTGGATTATTTTCACTTTGAATTTCAGGACCTTATATATTTTATCCTCACATGTGTGTGTTGTGTACCATAATCTGCAATAAGACGCTTTACACCCTATATGGATTTTTGTATAATAGGTTGGGGAAAAACTCTTTTCGCAAATAGTATGTATGAACTTATAATAAAATCCCTATGGCTATACCATTTGTATCTGGCTGGTTTTGGTATTATTAAAAAGTTTAAATTTTGAAAAAGATAATTCCAAATTCAAATTAGGTAAAATGTGTGATTTTCATTTGTTTTTCGTACTGTTAAAATGAGTGAATGTAATGAAGAAATTCGATACATTTTAAAATTTTACTACAAAAAAGGTAAAAACGCAACGCAGGCCGCGAAAAAAATATGTGATGTGTATGGACTTAGTGCAGTGTCTGTGAGAGTAGCACAAATTTGGTTTAAGCGTTTTCAATCCGGAAATTTTGATGTCAAAGATGCACCTCGCTCTGGGCGCCCTGGTACGGATAAAATGGATGCCATTTTTGAAAAAGTGGAGCAAGATCGGCTTATCAGTAGTTACGATGTAGCTGAAGAACTGAGGATTGACCACAAAACAGTTTGAGCGCATTTGAAAAAAGCTGGGTACACAAAAAAGCTCGATATTTGGGTGCCTCAAAAGCTCACTAAAGGAAACTTAATGAACCGTGTACTCATTTGTGATTCTTTATTACGACGTAATGAAACCGAACCATTTTTTAAAAACCTGATAACTGGTGATGAAAGGTGGATCACGTACGACAAGAACGTGCGAAAAAGGTCGTGGTCAAAGGCTGGTCAGGCTTCACAGACCCTGGCGAAATCCGGGTTATCTCGCAACCAGGTAATGCTGTGTGTATGGTGCGATTGGAAGGGCATTATTCATGATGAACTGTTACCGCCAGGTAGGACCAACGATTCTGAACTCTACTGCGAACAACTGATGAGATTAAAGCAAGAAGTTGAGAGAAAGCGGCCGGAATTAGTCAACAAAAGGGGTGTGGTTTTTCATCATGACAACGCTAGACCTCACACATCTTTAGCCACTCAGCAAAAATTAAGGGAGTTTGGCTGGGACGTATTAATGCATCCACCGTATAGTCCTGACCTTTTACCTTCAGATTTCCACTTGTTTTGGTCTCTTCAGAATTCTTTAGGCAGTGTCAGGTTAACATCACGAGAGGACTGCCAAAACCACTTGTCGCGGTTTTTTGATCAAAAGCCCCAGAATTTCTATAGCAATGGGATCATGTCTCTACCTACAAGATGGCAGAAAGTTTTCGAACAAAATGGAACCTACATACTTTAGTTAAATGTAAGAAAATTTTTATTAAAAAATGTTTTGAATTTTCATATAAAATGCGAAGAAACTTTTCCCCAACCTAATATTTAAAGATTTTTTTTCAGGATTGTTGTGTAGTTAAATCCAACCGGTTTCGCTTTACGACATTATCAAGCAATAACAGGTATATTTATTAATTTACCTGTCTAATCGATCCACTAATTTTTCAGTTACAACCTTTCGTTCAATTTGCGTTTCTCAACAAAAAGCAAAAATTACAAAGGGACATTCCCAAAATTAAATGGCAAGATTAAAGAAACAATAAATCATTAACCCTGGTACGTGGCTAATAACTCTCACTTTTTATAAGAATTTATTCAAAAATGTTCCCCAACTCTACAAAAGAAGAAACTTTATGTCCTTTCCCGGAAGTGAAACTTGAACACCTCGGGAAAAGTTGAACAACTTTTCGTGTTAATTCGAGCACGGGTGACTAATACCCACGGTAGAGTGATTTATTTATTAGTTTGAAAATGTGTGTTCATGGTAGTATTATTGAAAGAAATTTATACTTTTTGGAGATTATTTCTCCCTAATATATTTTTAAAACGAAACATACACTCAAATTGTTGCTAAACATTCCAACTATTTCACCGATACAATTTCGGCATTCCCAATAATATGTGAGTGCACATAGGCGTAAATGTAACATCATATCTAAAAAAAATATGTATAAATATTTGGTAAACATATTTAATTTTGTTTTGTTCTTTACGTATTTTCAACAAATAGAAGACATTTTGTGAATCTTGTGAAGCCAATTTTTATCCATTCTCGTGTCATTTTACACACAGTTTTATTTTTAGCGGTAGCTCAATCTTGAAACTGAGGTTCGAATCCTGCACCAGGCACCAAATAGCATGGAGCATGTAGTAATGAGTTTAAGTACAAGTATTTTGTGTACGCACTGCTTCAAAGAAAAGCGTGAGGTAGTGTATTTCAGTTCAATGATGCTCAAGTTTCAACCCGTATTACGTTGGGAGGTTAAAAATCGTCAGTGAAACGAGGTTGTACGAGTGTTTCTGTCATTTTACGGCAGGTTATTTCTGCTTTGCGTAACTTGAAAGGCCATCATCTAGTAACTATGATTAACAAAATAGGGTGTAATATTTGTACCATTTCACTGATAAACCGCACGTATACAATGTAGTTTGTGACAGATCTTGTGCATGTTGGAAATTTAGCTCCAATGTGACGTCATTGCATAACCTCACACATTAATATTCACCTGCATCGACCCGCGCCCTCGATTGTGCTGCAAACTGAGCGGAAATGGTCTGATTTACCACTAGACCAGTAAGCACTAGTTTTGGCAGTGTGCGGATATAATGCACGGATTTCCTTGCTAGGTTGAGAATACTATTAGTCCAGGTACACTCATGGACATAGACGCCTATGTAATAGGTTGAGATAATATTTTATAGAACTAGCCTTTTGCACATTTTTCCCCAAATCATTTGTCTAATATATATGCTTTTTGCGAAAAAATGCGTTCATTTGATCCCTTGCTGTATCCTTATGGCTTAAGCTTTAGTTATGCAATTAATATGTTAGATAATTAAGGATTCACTTCATAGATTATATACATTACAAACACGATTAGATGTAGTAACCTCGAAAAAAAAAATCAGAGGTATCTTTAAAAACAATATAAACCCTTAGTACGGCGTAAATACTTCACGAAAGGTTTTTGAATAATAACTACATGTTTTTAGAGTTGATGCTCGTGATTGTTGGCACTTGGTGGAACTTTTGAAACATTTTTTGTTTGATAAACACTTGTACTTGTCCACTTATTTATATTATTTCCCCTTACCGGTTTCGCTGTTAAAGCATTATAATTATAAAGATAATGCTTTAACAGCGAAACCGGTAAAGGGAAATAATATAAATAAGTGGACAAGTACAAGTGTTTATCAAACAAAAAACATGTTTTTATAACGTATTCACTTAATATTTTCAAAATGTGTATTAGTTTTAACAATACTATCTAGTCGAGTGGTCGTTACATAAACCACGTCAAAGGCCGTAAGACGTTTTAAAAACTCTGACACCAGGGCTTCTCGAGCCGATAGGTCTTGCAGCCCACACGATAAGAAGAAGAAGAACAATACGAAGGAAATACCTAAATTCACGCCCAGCCTAACCTAAGCCTTAAGTTAATATGTGAATTTTTCAAGGGTCACTGTCACTCCAAGTGGCAAAACGCGCAGTGTGAGAGGGACGAATTCAGGGCAAAAAATAAAAAACTAGCTTCTTTCTTTTTATTTAAAAAAATATTTAGCAAAATTTCTTTTATACTAATATATATAATGTAGCTTTATAAAAAGGCCCCGTTTTATCAGAACCGTGAAATAAAAGCCAAATTGAGTTGCTCTGAAAAGAGAATATTTTTATTAAACGCTAGTTACATATTTATCTTTTAAGTTATGCATGTTTAATGCAAGTAATTATTAATCTTACCTGAAAAGAGAAACAACATTTAGAGCTATTATTTCACAAATTCATTTACTTATAATATTTTGATGTTTTCTTTGTAATACACTCGTCTGACAACAGTTTACATAACCTTCAAACATGTCTGTCATCCTTCCATAGATTGACGCGTGAAAACGCGGTAAATTCAAATTAAATGAAGTGTCACTTCTTCATTTACATCTCCCCTCCCCAAGAATTTATACGGATGTGTTCGCTTACATTTTTAATTTTCCTGTACCGGAACAAGTTTTGTGACATGGAAAAGATTGGACTCGGACTTCCTATGCCCTGTGTTTATTTTATAAATTGAGTCTGACAATTTTTCTAAGATTTTATAAGGGCCAATTTTTAATTTATCGAGTTTTTTTCTGTTTAATCGATTACCGTTTTCCACATATACAAAATCTCCTATTTTTAATTCACATTATTTTCTGTTCTTATTGAATTGTTGCTTATTATAATTGTGTGATTTTATAGTATTTTCCAATGCAATTTTTCTATCTTGAAATAAATAATTTTGTGTTATTTTTTTTTCTATTCTTCTGGTAAAATATCTATGTTTTTCCCTTCTAATAAATATTTTGGGGAGAATCCTGTCACAGTGTGTTCAGTTTTATTATACATTTTGGTACATTCATGGGCAATAGTCGTCCAGGCCAATTTATCCTTCTTTTCGTTTATCTTACATCTAATTTTATTTACTAATGTTTGGTTTAATCTTTCATTCAAACCATTAGAGAATGGCGAGTTTACTGCAGTGAAGATAATGGGCATATTTTCTTTAACTAAAAAGTTCTTAAAATCTTTTGAATTGATGCCTGGATATTGATCAGATAAAATCATGCCCATTTTATTATTTCCCTGTGGTATTTTTTTAACAAGCTTTATAAAATCACTGGAATTTTGAGCTTTAGATGTCAAAACATAGGCATATCTGGTGAAATGATCTACAAGTAGGTGTAAGTATGTTTTTGTAGAACGAGAGCTACCAAATCCACCAATGGTGTCTATAGATACTATTTCAAAAGGGTAAGTAGCTGGACCTAAGTGAGACATTAGCCCAAATTAATATTTTCCTCTGGATTTGTTTATTATACAGATGTCACAGTTGTCACAAATTTTTCTAATATTATTAGTTAAATTTTTTGCTGTATAAAATGGCTTAATTTTATTTTCCATCTGTTGTATACCTAAATGACAGTAAAGATAATGTATTTTTTTATTATTTTTAAACTAAACTCTTCAGTTAGTAATATTTTTTTCCTTTTTCCCAATTGTCTTATAGTATATCGTATCTTTTAATATTAGTTTACTTGTATTTTGTTTAACTCTTTCATTTTTTTCTTGATCATTCTGTATGTCTTCTAGTTTAATAAAGTTTACCTTTATCTTGATTTTCGCACGATTCTAATACAGGGTTTCTGCTCAAACAATCTGCTTCTAAATTGTATTTTCCAGGAGAATATTTTACATCGAAATTAAACTGAGATAAATAGTATGTAAGATTTCCCAATTCTTCATCCGTTCTAGCCTTAATATTCATTTTCTCTAGAGGTTGATGATCCGAGAAAACCGTGAATGTTTTTCCTATAAGCCAATGGTACCAGTATTTTACCGCTTCTTTAATTGCTAAACACTCCAGATATATGGCTTTTTTACTTTTTTGGGAGTCATTTAATTTTTTGGAAAAATATGCGCAGGGTTTTTCTTCTCCATTGAGTTGTGGTTGTTTTAAAATTGCGCCTATGCCCTGTATACTTGCATCCGTATAAATATTAATTGGTAGATCTGGATCATAAATTGCCAAAATGGGCTTTGAGCAAAGTAGTTTTTTTATTGTCTCGAAAGATTCTTCACATTTTTGTGACCAAATAAATGTTTGTCCTTTTCTCAACAAATTATGTAAAGGATCTAGTATTATTGATATATTTGGCACATATTTTCCATAGAAATTTATTTTACCCAGAAACTGTCTAACATTTTTTTGTGTTTTCGGAATAGGAAAATCCTTTATGGCAACTAAATTGTCTTTTAGCGGAATAATTGTATTGTTTTTAATTATGTGGCCTAAATATTTGACTGAGTCCTGCGCAAAATTACATTTTGAAAATTTCAATTTAAAACCTTCCCTTAATATCGCTTCTAATAATAGTGATAGGTGTTTAATATGTTCTGCAAATGTCTCAGAGAATACCAGGATATCATCTTTGTAATTCACTGTGAAATCGGATAATTTATGTTTCCTTATTATGCTAGATAATATTCTCTGAAAAATCGCAGGAGAAATTTTCAAACCAAATGGTAAACAAGTCCATTGAAAGTGGCCTTCTTGAGTAACAAATGCTGTCTTTTGTTTGTCTTCAATTTTCAAAGGGATTGACCAGAACACTGAGTTTATATCTAGCGTTGAAAAGAATTTACATCTTCTTGTTTTGACCATTAAATCCTCAATTAATGGAAAAGGTTGTGATTGAGGAACCACAATCTTATTTAAATCACGAAAATCTATACATAATCTTGATCTTCTTCCTTCTTCCTTTTTAAAGGCTAATGTAACCGGAGCAGCAAAAGGACTATATGACTCCTCGATTAATTTTTTTTTTTATAATTTTGTTATTTGTTCTTCTATTTCTTTCATATAATCAATCGTGCATCTATATGGTCTTTTACTGCAATATTTGTCTATTATTAAATCAATATGAGCTTCAAAACCTTTTACAGTGCCTATATCATATTTGTCTTTTGCAAAAAGTGAATTATATTTGCATATCAATTTATCTATTTGTGACTGTTTTAGCAGGTCTAGATGGTTTATTGATATGGAAAAGTTGTCCACTTCTATGTTTTCATTAAAATTTATTTTACATTCATAATTTGTTTCATTTTTAGTTTTCTGAACTATATCCACATCCTTGTTTTTATCATTTATACTTTGTGTTTCCTCTTCATTGCTACCTGTAAAGCCAGGAATTATTTTTGTATTTTTAGGATTTATTGCTTTTTCTTTATCTTCTTCTTTGGGGTTAGGGATACTTTGTGTAATTTTTAAATCCTCATTTTGGATCAATTTAAATTTTACAATGCAATCTAACCCAATAAAGAAATCATAATCGAAATTTTCTTCATCTATGACAAAAACATTAATATTTTCTTCAATATCAAAAATTTTTGTCTTTAAAGTTACCATTCCAATAGATTTTTTTACGCCATTAATCGTTTTTAAACTTGCTTTTTTTTGTTATCATTAATCGTGTTTTTCTTTAACGACAATAATCTCGAATTTATTAAAGACACATTCGATCCAGAATCATAGATTCCCGAAGTTTCCAATGTGTCATTTATTAATAAGTTAATTTTAATTAATGGCAAAATAACAAGTTTTTTGGATCAATTTCATTTAATTCCGTTTCTAATTCAGAATTGTTAATGCTCCTTATCTGATCCCTTTTTGGTCTATCACCATTTTTGTTTTTAAACCAACATAAGGATTCAGGATGATAACGAGTTCCTTTATTTTCTTTTTCACAAATTTTACACGGACTGACTATATTTTTAACATATTTATCCTTAATTTTACTTTCAAAACTGACTATCTTTTTTTCCAAATTCTTTTTATTCACCAAATATTCTAAACCTCTGATATTATTAAATAAATCTTCAGTTTCATTCAAATCGTTCCTATCGATTTTATCTGCTACAAAATTTGGTAGCCCCGTAGCAATCAAATCAATAAGAGTGGGTTTATCCATTGATTTATTTATCTCCAGTAATAGTTTTTCTTTTTTTAAAGCGTATTCTAGTAATGAGCCCTGTCTATATTTAAATAAAATTGCGTACCTGACCGGCGACCAACCTCTGGCTGCAAAAGTCTCACAAAAGATTTTTTTCCATGTTGACCATTCAGAGTTAACCGTATACTTTATAAGCATGGAGCTGTACCAGTCTAGACACGATTTCTCCAAAAATAACCTAAGACTTTCAATTTTCTTAACGTCTTCATCAATTCCTAAACGCACACATTCCGCTTCAAAAATAATCATCCATTGGGACACATTTGACGTTTTACTGTTGAATTTTTCTATAACAAATTTCTCTAACAAATTTTTCATATTATGATGAGATTTTGATGTATCCTTCTTCATTTCAGCGAAGCTCTCCAGAATTCTTGTTAGAACCTCTTCTGAGACTCCTGAAGTAGAAGCCCGTTGTTGTGTTTCCGGTGAAGCTTCTTCCAGCAAATATCCTTTAAACTGCATATTTCCATCTTGATCTATATACACATCACTTATCTCCGATGTCAATGAAATCCATACTTGTCTTTTTTCATGTCTCCGTTGTAGTGTAGCTTTGACTTTTTGAAAAGCTTGTGTTTTTATAATCGTCTCATGTAGTCTTGCCGGTTGGAGCTGTTCCGGGATGTAAAATGTGTTTTTATCGGTATCCGTAATTGAGGTTATGCTGATTATATTTGATTTTGGATCTTCACCAGATTTCACCATGAATTCGAACTTTAATTTTTCCATTGTTGTTACAAACAGCTGTAGAAATGTTGTTTTATAATGTAGCTTTATAAACAGGCCCCGTTTTATCAGAACCGTGAAATAAAAGCCAAATTGAGTTGCTCTGAAAAGAGAATATTTTTATTAAACGCTAGTTACATATTTATCTTTTAAGTTATGCATGTTTAATGCAAGTAATTATTAATCTTACCTGAAAAGAGAAACAACATTTAGAGCTATTATTTCACAAATTCATTTACTTATAATATTTTGATGTTTTCTTTGTAATACACTCGTCTGACAACAGTTTACATAACCTTCAATTATGTCTGTCATCCTTCCATAGATTGACGCGTGAAAACGCGGTAAATTCAAATTAAATGAAGTGTCACTTCTTCATTTACATATATAATATAATAATATTTATACTTTGTTAAATCCATCTAATGAAATATATTTAAATTGTATACACGATTCCCATTCGTCAAAAATGGAAAAATAGTGTGTTCGAAGCGCCCATTTCAATAATTGTTTCTATCGAGTGAAAGTTTTTCATTCGCGTTTCTGTTCAGTAGGAGTCTAAAATGTACCAAACTAATTTATCAAACATGTAGCTTCTTCTTGAAAGTAGTTACAGGATTCCAAAAGTGACAATACTTTTGCGGTAGTGCCTTTCTCAACGACGCAGTGGCCTAGCATTATTGCATAATAAAAAAAAAAAATACTCCTACTGATACAAAAAGGACGTATGCCGACCAAATAGGCGACATACTGAAGAAGGGCGGGGTAAATAGTAACCGGAATAAAGAGCTTGTATGACTAGATTAGAAGAATTAGTTGATGTGTCAGGATCGTGGCAGATGGAAATCTGTAGTCTCTGCCTAAACCTCTAAGAGACAGACGTCTGTAAATGCATTATGATATAAAAAGTTCAGTGAAAATTTACAAATATGAGCACACTCTTCAACTTTTTTTCGTATGTCCTCCACTCATCAATAAAACTCTCACTATCGCTACAATGGGAGTGTCCTATCGATGGTCAGAGGTTGTGATTGATGACCGCTCTCCCCTTCTGTATCTCCCCCCCCCCTCAATCGAGACAACCAGGAACATGTCTGATCCCAAAGCTGATCAATCACAGACCAAACGTTGTTTCAAAAAAATGGAACGGTCCTTTTGTTACTTCGTACAATATGATGGGAAGATGGCTTTTTTTGACACTTTGATTTTAGATATCCGGTAAAATATGTAAGTTTTTTTTTTTGTCCCCAGTAGATGGCTTTGTTATTTTATTCTGTTATTAGACTATTGAGAGCGTGTTTTTTGAATTAAAACCAAACGAAAAAACTCAAGTCCTAGGACACACTTGGTACACCCGATTTTCACCGACGATTATTACGTCCAAAACGTGATAGGAGTTTA
This sequence comes from Ypsolopha scabrella, assembly GCA_910592155.1. Classification (NCBI taxonomy): domain Eukaryota; kingdom Metazoa; phylum Arthropoda; class Insecta; order Lepidoptera; family Ypsolophidae; genus Ypsolopha; species Ypsolopha scabrella. Next base: position 4,552,489 of record OU342968.1, on the reverse strand, counting down.
GCCCTTTTGGTGTACTTCGGGCAAAAAGGACCTTCCAAGGCACGCAGAACACAAATAGATGTACAACGCGGGGTTTGAACTCACGATCTCTAGGTTAGCAGGCGAGCGCATTACCACTCGATCACAGAGAGAAATCATTTTCCGTAATTTGTAAAGAAGTTATATAAACTTACGTAAAATTTTATAAAATATTGTCTTTTAAGATAACTTTTTAACTTTCTATGAACTTATCAACTTACTAAGATACTTTGTAAGATACTTTTGTACACTTCAAGTTTGTTTGGCTAATAAACAGTATAATATTTTAGAATAGTATAATATGACGTAGATATATAATGGTAGATGCTGTAAGTGCTTAAAGTTTGCCAGCAAAACCTGGCTGCAGATCAAAATGCTTATCGCAGACGATATAACCTGTGATAATTTGTGGATAGTATTTTTCTGAGTCCTAAATCTACATGGTTAAATGATATAAGTAAGTGAAACTGAAAACGTAAGTATTATACTCGTCCACATGAATAACTTTTTCTACTGGAGCTTTGCAAAATTCGCAACTTTTTTTTGCTCTTTCGTGGAATGTCGTGCAAAAGGTAATTTGACGTATCCATTATCCATCCATCAGACTGTTTTATCCACTGCTGGACATTAGTAAGTTGGTTACAAATCTTGCAACTGAATTTTAAACCAGTTCCCACACCGATTGTGCTGAAATTTTACAAACACGTTTTATTTTGGTAACAATGCACGATAAGCTAAGTGGTATAGCATGGTTTGGTATTGAATTATAGAGTGAAAAATATCAACATACAGGATCGTTGCGACCTGAAAGAAGATGTAGTACTGTAATAAAAAAAGAAAGAAGAAAGAAAGAGAGAAAAGACGTTTATTTTGAATGCTACATCAATACAAAAATCACATACAAAAAATATAAATAGATTTAACAATCCATCTACGAGGGGGCGTTTTTAAGTTCGCGGAATCGGGGGTAAGACGTGGAAATAAAAATACAAGTTTATTTTTCCTTTTCAATATATTCACCTGCAACCCTAATACATTTTTCAGATCTTTCAATTAGCTTATGTATACCCTCGAAAAAAAGTTTTTTCTTTGTCTGAAAAATAAGTTGAAACTGCTTCCTTCACTTCTTCATCGCTTGAGAACTTCTTCCCCGAAGTACTTTTTTCATTTTTGGAAAGAGATAATAATCACTGGGAGCCAGATCAGGGCTGTAGGGTGGATGAACCAAAATATCGAAGCCCATCTTATGCAGGGAAGCCAACGCAACACGGCTCTTGTTCACAGGCGCGTTGTCGTGCAGAAGGAGGACACCTTTGGTTAATTTTCCCCTCCTTTTTGCCTTGATTGATTCCTTTAATCACTCTAAGATTGAAGCGTAGTATTCTCCGGTTATGGAGACACCTTTATCTTTATAATCTATCAACATTTTCCGGAGTGGTCACCTCGATCGACCGTCCTGGCCGAGGATCATCTTCAAGTGAGGCCCTGCCTTTCTTAAAAAGGGTATGCCACTTATAAACCATGGTTTTACCGGGGCAAGACTCCCCGTAAATGGATGACATCTCTTCTAGTATAGTTTGAACCGATTTACCTTGCTTGGTAAGGAACTTTATGACAGCGCAGTGCTCGATTTTCTCAATTTTTCACAATGTTCTTCCCAACTGAGTTGTTTGATCGACGATAATTCAAATAGTAATGGCCCGATTAAAACAAAACATTCTATTTATACTAATAATGAGCTACTTAACCAGTTACGACTAAGGAAAGTACCCTCATTTATTAATTACCTACCCATTCCGCGAATATAAAAATGCACCTCGTACTTAAGATGCAGCAAACAAAAAGGTCTGTGACTCAACAAATGCCACAGCAAAACTGTGACGTTGATCTTCCGTCAGAGGCCGCGAGTTGCGACACATGCGATGTAACTAAATCTAATAATTAATTTAAAAAATATTGTCTCTCCGTGAAGATTTAAAAATTTACTAGTTTTGTCTGCAAACACGACTAAAAAATGCGTATCCATGATAAAATATACAAAAAATAAATAAATAAATGAGTAAAATACACACAATAAAATGCATACAAAATTTTATAAAATAATAAATAATAGAAAGGGAAGTGTGAAAAATACTTGAAAGAATTTTTTTATTTAACTGGCACAGATTAATTTTAATTTTAGTTATGAATTTGAGCTTGTAATAAATCCAAGATTTCGTCTTGGAATTCCTTATTGGCGGCGGAAGATTATTCCAACACTTAGTCGCCAGATATCTAAAACTGCCTTTAAAAGCTGCTGTTTTATGCTTAGGTGTTTGAAGCCTGTATGCATTGGCACGGGTATTATAGTAAGTACCTTGACGCAGCCATGTAAGTTTTTCATACAAATATTTGGGAATTTGTTTTGTTACAACATCAAAAACAACACATGCAAAATGCAATTTGCTTCGTGATTTCATGTTCAACATTTTCGCATCATCATTTATATAAGGACTGATATGAGTTCGAGGAGGCACATGAAAACAAAACCTTATACAAGCATTTTGGACTTTAAACGAGGTTCGAATACAGGCAGGCAATAATTTAATTTTGAAAGAATTAGGGATTCACATATCGCTATTCTAGCATTTCGACTAAGGTGATCTCGCAGTTTATAAAGCAAATGAAGTTTATAAAAAGGAATTGCTTCTGTGTTATGAACAAAAGCAGATAGGAGTTGTGACGAAAGAAATGTATGTTGAGGATAGATCTCGATCGAGCCGCCCTATAAGAGCGTATCCCGACAAAATTAGCGACATACTGAAGAAGGGTAGTGTCAAAAGTAGCCGGAATAGAAGAGCTTGTATGACCAGATTGATGAATGTGGGAGAAGCGAAAGAGGTGTGTTAGGGTCGATATAGAAATCGGTAGCCTTTGTCTACCCCTCCGAGAGACAGCCGTGAGTGTGTATGATATTTTAATACCCAGTAAAAAAACATATCTTCACGACATGAATCCCCGAGGGGTTGTCAGAGGTGTTCCGGAGTGTGAACTGTGAAATACAGGTCACAGTCCACACTCGGCACACCCGCGTTTCACCGACGATTATTACGTCCCAACGTGATGGGTGGTGAGCCCTATCGCCGTACTTCGGGCACAATTACACGCTGTTAAGGTGGTAACACCGAATCCCGGTGCAAAATGCACATCATAATATTGTTTTCCTTACTTTTGATTAAATAATATGGAAAAATTGCGTTTTAAAGCAATTAGCAGAAACTGATTAGTAATAATTGGGGATTTACATTTAAATTTAATCATTTCATGATTCACATTTTGATTGCATTCGATTAACAAACTTAAAAGCGTATTTATCGTTGTAATCGAATGTAATCAAAATGTAAGCCATAAAATATCATAATTTTAATGCGAAAACCCTACTCTTAGTAATCCATTTCCGCTAATTGCTTTAAAATGCAATGTTTCTATACTTTTTATTTAAAAGTAAGGAAAACAATATTATGATGTGCATTTTGGACCAGGATTCGGTTTTACCACCATAAGGACATTCAGGTTTCCTCACGATGTTTTCCTTCACAGTTCAGCAAGTGGTAAGTATTAGGTAAGAACACAAATACTATGCACATAAATTCCGAAAAACTCATTGGTGCATGCCTGACCGGTGATCGAACCCGGGTCTCAAGATTGAGAGGCCAGCGTTCCACTGCCTGAGCTACCCAGTAAAAAATATAATGATATAATCAAAGTTTAATAAAATACCACACGAAAATCACAAAACAATAAATCGGTAGGTGGACACAGAATGCACCTTCTTAAGGCCATGTTTGCAGTGAGCGTCGAGATTTCCCCGAAGCATCGTTCGTCCGGCTCTTTAACAGCCAAATACCTATTCCCGTATCGCTTTAGCGGCAATAAAAGTTGCCTTTTGTAAATCTTCAAGTCTTAGGTACACTCTCCAGGAGAAATAGCTCAGCACAAACGTTAAGGTGTTGCACGAAAATGGAATCTTGTTCCGCCATTTTCATTGTAAACTTATTTTGTGTATGCTATGTTGTCGCTGTAGCCAACGGCCGTGCATGCAATATTGAAGTACCTAATTTAAGAAGTTAAGGCGTAGTAGGGTCGATCGCACAACGGAAGAGATAAGCATATCTGAAAAAGCGCGCGATTGAGCAGTGCGGTAAATCAAAAAGAGAGTGGATAATGCTGTTTTTCAATGAATAAAATTTAATAAAAAAATCACACAAGTGCGTTTAAAAAAAAATCGCTGTGCTATCGTTTAGATAATAGGTTTAAATGTTTAAAACAGTAATCATTGTTATTTTTACTTAATCAATTTCGACAGACTGCTTGTTTGAAATGAAAAAATAGCCTTCACTTTGCAATTTTTTTAGATCTAGACAATTTTTTTCCATCGCGTTTTGGGCTGTTACATCGCTTTGGAAAAGGCTTGGTTTATGACACTTATTTATTTCAGAACCATGTCTATTGTAGTTTGAGAGTACTACTTGTTCAATAACTCCATTTTGACTACCTACCTCGTCTTAAATTGAAATTGTTAAAATGCAAATTTTTTGTACCTATAATTTTCATATATTTCGTTACGTTTGTCGGCACTTGAAAACATCATGATTAAGTTCACATGTTTCGACATGACCATTATGCACATAGTTTATAGCTCGTCGTATCAACAGTCTAATTCCCTATATCCCCTGAGAATGGTATATTAATCGAAACCGGTCGGGAGTATTATTGTGAAATAAACCTGTGAATTTAGTCATGATCATTTGGTGTATAATTTTAAAAATGTTTTTTATTATTATGAAATTAACCCGTAGAATTACAGTCGTGACGATCGTCACGCCTAGGCCGAATTGTAAATAAAAAATTATTATTGTTAGTTAATATATTATAAACCTAGTGATATGGGTATTTTTCGAAAGCTATTAAGATGAGCAATATAATAAAAAAAAATATGTATAATAATATAAAAAAAAGTTGTGGATTGTTATTCTAGGCCCAAATCTTCTTTTTATATATATATATATGTATAGAGTTATTTTGTATTATTATTTTTTTTATTATTCTTTATATTTTTTAACAATATTATAAAATTTGAATAGACATATATATATAGTATACATACATATATTCATATATATAACTAAGATTTTTTCAAGGAGGGGACCCCGCATCTTACCCAAAGAAAAAAAAAATGTTTTCTTGTAGGAAATATTATCTTGTTTTAGAAAAACAAAACTGCATTAGAATTGGACAACTAGTTCCGGAGATATAGCTAAAAACAAAATTGGCGGAAAAATTTGCAAACTTGCAAAAATGCACGTTAATCGGACAGGGGACTGCTTCTGTGGCCAAGTGGTAGAGCGCTCGCCTGCTAACTCAGAGGTCGTGGGTTCAATCGCCGTGTTGCAAGTTAATTTGTATTCGGTCTGCGTACTTTCGAATGCACGCTAACCCATTTGTACCCAAAGTTTGGAAATAGGGCCCACCGCCAATCACGTTTGGGACGTAATAACTGTCAGTAAAAAGTGGTTGGGCCACTTCTATTTCAATTATATGTAATATTAAATTCGACTATTTGTAATTTTGGGTTCCGTACCTAAAAATTAAAAAGCAGAACCCTTATGGGATCGCTTTATTGTCCGTTTGTCTGCTTGTCTTTCTCTGTCCTTTTCCTCGGGCCTCGTTAGAGATATCAAGTTGAAAGTAACACTTCCTGCAGAAGTCTACGGCTCCATAGTGCTGTTAAGAAAACTAAGCTTCTACTCAATGTGAAAACATAATAAATTTCATACAAATTGGCTAACCATAAAAACTTATATTGTGCTTCCAGTTGACTTAGAAATTTAAAATTAGGTCTTATAGTACACGTCTAGTAAAAATCTGAAACTTACGTTTATTCAAGAAAATGCCATCATAATTCATACTGGTTATTATACGAGTCAAATGTGACTCATATTATGCACACTGAAGTTCACATACAGGTAAAATATAAATAAATAAGGGTTTATTGCAATAATCGATCGGCCATATGCATAGGAATACCCAGACTTAACAGAGATTTTCTGTCCTTATCTTCCAACTCTGGATTAAAATGCAATAATGCCTCCCAACACATCTCACTTAGCTTTGGTATACACAACCATACTTTGCACATAGTATTATTTCTACAAGCAGACTCTTCTTTCGGCTCAATACCTCCAAAAACAGACATACACCCAAACGAAGTCACAGCACAGCAGAGGAGTGAAAGTACACAGGATTAGGAAAAATAGTCTTATACATTTGAAAATCTCTGTTAAGTCTGGGTATTCCTATGCATATGGCCGATCGATTATTGTAATAAACCCTTATTTATTTATATTTTACCTGTATGTGAACTTCAGTGTGCATAATATGTGTCATATTTGACTCGTATAAAAACCAGGTTAGGTGGTAGAGCTGATGAGGGGTCGACTGTGGAGGTACCATCATCTTACTCGCAAATCTCCCGAAGTTATTCGGGGGAGAGTAAGAGAACAGCTCTTAGGCAAAACCAGGCGGCCCACCATTGATGGATGGCGGTTTATCCATCCCCAATTGCCAAACCTTATATAAAACAGACTGGTCTGGTGCAAGGCTTTCGGCACCGCGCTCACCAACCCGCCTGCCCAGCGTCTGTGGGTACGGCCATTTCTTCCAGGAGGACCGCCAGAGTGGCGAAATCCTGGAAAGGCTTATGTCCGGCAGTGGACGAAACAGGCATAATAACCAGTATAAATTATGATGGTATATAAAAGACGAAATTTTAAATTGACAGTTAATCAACGAAAAACATTTTTTTTTGCGCATGAGTTTTACTTATTATATTCTGATAGTATCAGCAAATATATATAAAACAGTGCGATTACAAATCGAAAATATTTGCTTTTTAAGAAGTTATAGCGATTTAACCGTGACCATTTGTACTGAGAAGTACGAATTGGGAAAATGCAATATTAAATGGGAAGCAATTGTCGATCCTAAAACTATACTAACGCCAACATTGCATATTCAATTTGTAATCATGAGTCCGAAGCTTTCAAATATTTCAATGCTTTCAGAGGCGAAAATTAAAGCTGGAATCTTTGTAGACCCTCAAATAAAAAAAATATTATGAATATCAATTTGAATTCAAAGATTCAAAGATTCAAATTGTTTATTTGTAAAATAGATACATAAAGTATACGTTTTATATGTCAAATCTAATCTGTATATAAATAATATTTTATGATGAAACAAATATCGGGAAATATATAAAAAAACAATATTTAAGTTGGGCTACAAAAGTTAAATGCATAAAATAAAGACTTTATTCATATTCTTTATTGCACAGAAAAGTTATACGTACAAGCAGTCATAAATTAAACGTGCTATAGGCGAGCTTATCTCTGAGAGAGATTTCTGCCAGCAAAACCTAGGTGCTAAGGAAATATTAACTAAAAGTGTGTGATCAAATGTGCACACATAAAGAAACAAGTGATATAAAAAATAAAAATGTGGAGATAATATGAACTTAAAACTACCATAAATATACCTAACTTTTAAATAAATACTTACATAATAAATTAATTAATAATTACTTAAATATAAAAAGAACAAACATACTTAAATACTGTAATATAAACATGGGCATAAACCTACATAACAAAAGTATTCATAAATATATGTTTAAAACAAGAATTTAGTATATACCAAATATAAACATAAATACATACAGTGTATATACCTGCATAAATAATAAATAAATATATATTTTAAAGGGAAAAATATTTATAAATAATGCTCTTTAAGCTTCTTCTTGAATAGGCTGATCGTAGGACAGTCACGAATCGTATGCGGTAGGGAGTTCCAAAGTCTGATGGATGTCACCGTGAAAGAATTTCTAAAAGCACCCGTGTTATGACATGGAGTTTTTAAAAGAGATACTGTGTGTGGTCTGTTCTGTTTGTCATTGGAAAGAAGGTAGTTAAAGCGTTCACGCAAATAGGGAGGGGTAGTAGGGCTCCTAAGGATATTAAAGAGGCAACATAAAATGTGAAAATTTCGTCGTTGACGAATAGGAAGCCATTTCAGCTCCTCTCTATAATGAGACACATGGTCAAACTTACGCAGTCCGAAAATAAACCGAATCCCCAGGTTTTGAAGACGTTGTAGTTTGCTAAGCAACTCTTCATTGGCATCTAGGAAGCATAAATCCGCATAGTCGATGGTTGGCAATAGAAGGGTTTGTGCAAGAGTTACCTTTGTTCTATGGGGCAGAAATCGCTGGAGACGCTTGAGGGAGTAAAAAGTGGCAAAAACTCTTCTACTGACTTCATTCACGTGAGCAGTCCACGATAAGTTACAGTCAAAAAGACTTATTGGAATAAGAATTTTATTATACCTACATAATGCAATCAATAAATAAGTTGATAAATAAACTGAATAGACCACAAATAAATATAATGACTAACCAAATATATACTAACATAAGTAAAAAATTAAAATATTGCACCTGCATAATTCAATGAATAAATTAGTTAATATATAAATAAACTATAATATGGATAAATTTAAAGATAATATGGGGACTTATTCCGAAGAACAGGGGGAACGCTTCCATCATGATATAATGGAATTTGAGAGGTAAGGCCAGTGAAAGCATGGTGGGGGACTATATTTGGGGGTTAATAAGAAAAACTTCTACTGAACATGACAGGAAAAGTAAAACTGTTCATTTTTAAACGTATGGACTTTTTTAAAACTTCTGTTGTAAGAGTAAATCATAAATGAATGTATAAATCATCTCTATGTCCATTTCTTATGTATTTTCATTCATTTGAATTTTTCCATTTTTACACACAAAAGCAAATTCAGAACTATTTTTTGTTCTTATTCTTATTTATGGGCATAAAAGCAATAAAAATAAGGTATGTATAACCCGTGCGCAAAAATGCTGTAGACCGGTGAATTAATGTAAAAAAAAAATGGAATCGTAAGCGTATTCAGTAAAAGAATTTATGGATCTTACATACATAAGCCATTAGAAACCATACCATTCCCAACTAGCACAAAGAAGTTGCTTAAGAGCTATATAGGGTATAGAATTGCAGTTAGAAGCTGCAAGGATAAGCTGCATAGCATGCTATGCAACTCTTCTGCAGCTGCCATAGCACTAAAGGAGCGCCTTATAGACCTTATTTAATAGATCCAGTAGAGTTGCTATTTTCACTCCTTCAGCACACTCAACTGCTATTTTCACTACTTAAGCACAATTGAGAAGTGAAAATAGCAGCTAAAATCTGATATTGACACTAATTGAATGAACGAACGTCAAACTTGTCATTCACTCCGAGTCGTAAATTGCAGCTTGAAGCGCAAAATTGTGTTTTTAATTTAATACATATTGAATTTTATATGAAGTGTTAGATAAATGGCTGTGACAGCGTGTAGTGAAATAATAAAATGGTGGAATTATAGTGTAAATACAAGATTTGAGTTACACGGCTTGTTTAGATGAAAAACATCGGCAAATTTAATTTACTATAAAACATGTATGGTGTTTTTGGAATAAAACTATTGGGCCTTCAATTTATTGAAGATCTTATGAAAATCTGATGAATTTGTAGCTGTGGATCTAAAATGGTTGTCTTAATTTTGATAAGTATAACGCTAATTAATGTTTACTTATGGATAACTATCGATAACAGGATATTTTTGATCATACTAAACTGTGGTGTGTGTTCAAATAAACAGAAATATATAAAAAAAATATCTCAGAAAATGGCGTCAATATTATTGCAGCTTTGGTTTCTAATTTTCGTTACTGTAGCCTTCTTTTGCAATAATAAGTAAGAAAAATCAGTGTTCAGAAGCTCCTAGTTCCATATATGCTGCTAAATTCTGTGTTCTAGAACTTCAACCTCCAATAGAGTGAATATTATAACCTAGAGTGCGAATTTGATATGATATAAAGCTAGGACCTGCATTGCAGCACATACACTAAATATAATTTAGAGATCTGCAAAACATTGCTAGAAACCCTCGCTTGAAAAACTAGTAGTATTATGCTTATATTTAACTACTTACGATCTGAAAATCAACTTCGAGGGCAATGCACCTGTAGATTGACTAGGTTGTGAACTTGTAACTTAAAGAATTAATAGTCAAATAAAATGAAATTTGTGAATATAAATTTTCAAGAAAATAAAATCGACAATAAATATAATAACAACCAATAGGTAAAGAAAAAGTGCGGCCAGGTTTACAACGTTCTCCATTTTATTGAAAAGCTATTATTGTATATCATTAAGTACTGCAGACTGCATAGTAGTTCTACTAAAAGGAATTTTAAGAGCTGAGGAGCTAATTTTAACTCTAATGCATAACAGAAACTGTAAGAAGTAAATTAGTCACAATTTCCTATCCTATGCGGGAGAGCGTGGCAAAGTGTGCCACGCGGGACCGTAATGCAACTGAAAGTGCCTATAAAGGTGCAATTATAACTACAGTGCAGGCAATGGTGGTCAAAAATGCCATGCGAATCCTTATGCGACTAAAAGTGGCAAAAAAGCTACAAATCTGACTATTGTGCAATTAATGGTGCCATAAGGTGTCACAAAATACCTTTGGTTTCCGCTATGGTCATAAGCTATAATTTTCGCTGTTATAGAACTCGGTGCCTAATTCTGACTACCTCATGCCACTCTTATAGACTTTGAAGCTTTAAGGAAAGCTGCATTTTTCACTAGTGTGTTTGTTGGGTTGTAATTGTATTTATTTGTGAAATTGTAAATAATATATGACAAACATAATTTTAAAATATTTGCATACTATAATACTAGCTGATTAAGGCGTTTATCACAGCAAATAAATATTAATTAATATTTTTTCTTTCTTTCTTTCTTCCCAATCAAAAGGGTTATCAAACTTGGTTTTTTTACATATCTTGTACATTCATGTGGAATTTAGGGTAAAATTGACAAAACAGTAACATTTTAATGAGTCATTCGTTTTCCTTACAGTGCTTTGACTTTTTGTCAAGTGTCAGTGGGCTAGGAGATAGCTACAAATTGTTAAAACTTTTATTTTGTTGAGCATTCTCAGAAATTCTGTCTATAAAACTTTCACGGTTCTAGAGGTAACTTTAAGTTTCTCTGTATCGTAATCCTGAAAGCCACGAGAGTCTAGTGACTTCGAAATTGTTTTTCTTTTGTTCTCGCCAGCCGCTAGTGGGTTGTAGGTAAGTACTGGAAGTTTGCAAATTGTGAGATTTGAAAAAGAATACGAATCTTTACTAGGCTATTGAAGCCTTAAAACTTTTACCTTACTCGAGAACAGCCCGATATTTCAGAACAGAAAGTAGTTTAAAGATGTGAAAGTGGCTAAAACTCTCATAAAACTTGCTTAGCCATATAATTTTATAGGTTGTATGGAATAGTCTATATATTTAGGGTTTGTATTTTTGTCTAATACTAACATTTCACCAACGAATCGGCCCGAGAGTTTTTAAAAAATCTGCTCCATTTTTGGCTTGGGCATCAAATTATCAACAACTTTTATAGCTTGACCAGGGTAACTAGGTGATAATAAAGAAATTCTCATTCAAATCCGTTAAGTGGTTCTCGAGTAAAAACATAATATTGTGAATACCTTTAATATGTGTTTTACATACAGACAGACAACCACAAAAATTTAAAATAAAGTTGTTTCTTTATTTTATTAATCACACATTTCATTTAAAATTTTGTAAAAATATTCAACGTACAAAAACGACTTTTGATTACTTTATTATTGAGATAGTATTAGTCTTCACAGCTTGAGTTTATTAGCATAAAGATTTACAAACTAACCTATAGTGACATTATTTAAGAAAAAACAATAAACTAAAGAGCGTTCAAAGGGTTAAGTAACCTTTTTAAATTATGTGAGTTTGTTGGAACTAATATGGATAAGCCTTTTAGGTGAAACCTGCCATTTGAGCTTATGTCCAACACTTGCGAAATTTGTGTCCAGACTTTGTGTGCTACCTCATAAATTATGACGATCCGTCCATCTGGCGTTAAGAACAAACTCCAAATTCATCCATAAATTAAGTCTCTGTCGGTGCGCGGACAACGGTGGTGACTTTTCGAGATATTCAGCGCAATTCGCACCACTGGGAACATTAATATGCATCAGATGCGAGCGATCGCCAAGATTCTCTCTCTTGATTGGTCGAATCCCCAGAACAGCTGCACGGCGTACACCTGCAGTTCTGTGTATTTCGGTTCATGGTTATCTACAGAATCAACATAGTTTCACCGTCTAAATATACTCGGCTCTCGTCGTGATATGACATGTGGGAGTGTGAGTCATGTGTGTTTATAAATATGCATCTGACGGGAATAAATTATTAAAAAGTTTATTAAAGAAAAAAATAACCCGACTACGACTCTGTTATGCTGGGACCGGCCTTACGACGCTTAATTCATTGATTGGAAGGTAGAAGAGCTTATAGTTTTGGGTTCTTCATAGTTCTACTCTCACTTTAATTCTACTATACAGGTTGTCTCATTTAAAACGGTCAGTATGGGAAAGTCTGAAACTATAAGACATACGAAGATCTGTTCTTAGAAACCATGTCATCGATTTTAATAACAAGAAAAACTACATTCATACATTTAAAAAAAAACCTGTACTCAGCTCAGGAATCGAACCCGGTTGTTTTGAAAAAAATAAACTTACTAAAATAAATTAAAGTATGTGAAAACAATGAATTTTATTCATTTGAGAGATCATGCTTCATAGAGCCATTTACTGTTTAAGACCTACACAATCGATATCTAAATAGAAATAGTGTAAGTTTATTTTTTTCAAAACAACCGAATTCGATTCACGAGCTGAGTACAGGTTTTTTTTTTAAATGTATGAATACAGTTTTTCTTGTTATTAAAATCGATGACATGGTTCCTAAGAACAGATCTTCGTATGTCTTATAGTTTCTGACTTTCCCATACTGACCGTTTTAAATGAGACATAATAGAAATGGATTTTACTATCATCATTTAACAGGAAATTGAAAAAAAAACATTCTTAAGTTACATAATATTAACTTAGGATGTTAAAATAAACATTTGATAGTTAGTTTGTATTGTATAGTTAGTTAGATTGGTATAATACCTTAAAAATATGACTTATAAGATTCTGGTTGCCAAACGTTAGAATTTATCAGTTATTTTAGTTTTAAGTTTGTTGGTACGTTTTTTCCAGGACAACAATCGTCTGAATCCACAATTTTGCCTAAAAATACGCACACAACATTTTTTATGTAAAAGCTTTTTTTCAGTTTAGGCTTTTGTGAAAATAATACTTTGACCAAACGAATATCTTCTTTGATCGTTTACCTCCAATATTGTTTTTTATCTGTGTTTGTTTTTATTTAATTTCATAGATTGTTTATGAATAAAGTGTCTATTTTTTGGAGTAAGACTCGTTATGTTATAAAACCAAAACCATACTCAATATAATTTAAACTGGACTTTTGCTTGTTAATCGTTTATAATTTTTTAAGATAAAAAATCAATTTCTTTATTAATAACAAAGTAGTAAAAAGTAGTGTCTGTACATCAAATATTTTTGCGAAATTTTAAATTAATTTTACCGACGCCAGAACTATTTTTTTAATATTATGTCTCTCTGTCTCTTCTGTTTTAACCTGAGAACCAATTAACAGGCTCAGATTTGGGTTTATTTATAATCTTAGTGGTGACCCTGGTCAATATAAAGGCTATAAGGGTTGATCGTACAATAACCACCAAATCAAAAATTTACAATATTAGTTTTGAGTGAGACATTTCCACACGAGCGAAGCCGTAGGAAATAGCTAGTTAATAATCAAAAACAAAGGATTCATACATCTGCACTGAACTCAGGTATGTATAGACTTAAAGGCCATACTCGTACATACAAATAGACAAGTAAAAAGCGTTACCTTCTTCTTGGCGTTGGCATAAGTCGGGAAAAAAATCCAAATTTAGCTTGTGATAAATGTCAGCGAATATGTGTGGACATGCTCGTTGCACTGGTAATTGATGAAAGCGATAATTTCGGTTTCCTCCTCAAATTTTACGCAGATAAGGTAGGTCGAGACCAAGCCGCCAAAGGAGGACGTATACTGACTAAAATGCGGCAAATTAAATAATTTAGAACCTTAAAAACATGGTAAATAACAACATTATAGATATCGTAGCAACATGCAAAACAAGTTGCTAAAATGGTAGCGCTGACAAACAATTCGGTTCCCGCTGAGTATAAACCCAAATTTTTATCATTTGTTGTTTTAGTTTAAAATATAGACATAGACATACAATCATTTACTGGCCACATTATAACAGTTTACGTATATATACAAAACTCTGGTCAAATTTTAAACTTATATGCACTAAGTTACTACCGTCCTCAGGACAGAGCTGCAATAAATAACGTTGAAAAAATGCTACTATTAGAGGTTAGAAGCCACAGTAACACGTATTCTGTTAAAATTTTAAATATCTAGATAGGTATAACGGCTGAAGCTGTGGACCCATGTGACAGACGGACAGACAGACAGACAGACAGCGGGGGCTTAGTAATAATAATAATACCCTTCGGGTACGGAACCTAAAAAGGTCAACCCAATATTTCAGCTGAGGAAGTTCTTTGCATGCATATACTCACATAGGGCATCTCAAATCAGGGACATATACAGAAAGGGGGCAAGTACCGAACAAATCCTATACCCGATTCCACTTCAAAACTGTCAATCAATACAAAAGCTTTGAAATTACAGATGCCCTTTATCGAATAATTATCAAGGCAACAACTCAAGCTTACAAAGGCATACTTCAAATTTGATAGGAGTACAGTCCACGAAACATTGAATTACTTTCCTGGTGAGGCCAAGGTAAAATCAATTCTAAGCTAGTGGCATAAAGTCTTATCAGTTTGAAAACGTGAAAATCTTTCATCGATCCAATTTATAGAACTGATAGTGGGGTGGAAATCGTTCACGTTTGATATTTGAGGGCGGCGCGTAGAAAAAGTTGCTAGAGATACAAGCTTTTTTAAATTTTAAATGTATTAAGTGAGCGATTTTGGAAAATTGGCACAAAAAAGGAGTTGCAATATTTTCTCGAAACCTCGTGGGGACACTTCGGAAATTTGATATTTAAATGGTTATTTTTCATTATACAACAAATAACCCTAGTGCACAACTGAGTCTGTTTCTGAGGCATGGGAGCGGCTCGGGAGGGGTGACAAGTGAGGCAAGGCTGACGTCCGACTGAAGTTACGCGTCGTTTGACGTTCTGTAAACACACCCCTCCCGTACCGCTCGCATACCTCAAGAACAGACTCAGTTAAGCGCTAGACCTCTAATATAATAATTTCAAACCGGAAATCATTATCCTTCGTTAAAATATATTGTTCCGGAAGTGACAGAAGTAATCACTTCAAAAACGATAAATAACAATGGAATCACGTCTACGTTTTGTTGTGCTCTAAACGTGCTAATTATATTTTTCTAACTTTTTCTGAAACAATCTGTATGGAAATATGGTATCAGCCTTTTCATGTAGCTCTAGCACTGTAGTCTATGCTGCTCAAACGAAATTTAACGAAGGTTCATTTGGAGCCTAGGAATGAAACGGAACACGAGTTATTTTGAATTTGGGCAACGATTGGTCAATCTGCCATTGTTTTGACCGCTTCTGGCTTAGCGTGGAATTTTTGAACAAAGCCGTTTTGGTTGGAACTAGTGAAGAATTTGGGGAGTACAGTAACTTTTATTGATCAAAACCACCATGTCTTTTGGTTGGTCCATTCGTCTACGGCATAAATAAGGGTAAAGTAGCATCGTGCAAAAACTAAGGATTCCGAACTTTACGTCGTACCAACTCTGAAAACCAGCGTTGTGTTGCTGATCTACAGCTCACAGCAGATGCTGAGTCTGCCCCTTTTTATCACAATTATGATGTGCAAATTCAATAGAAATGTTTTATTAATAAGTATGATTATTATTTTTTGTATGCTGTATTGTATTTCTTTTGCATGTTTTTGTTTTTGTATTTTTATGTGATAAATAAATATTTTTCAATTTCAATTTTTCAATTTCAATTTCAACTTACAAAAAAAGTTCATCGTTGATATTTTGCTCAGGATCTGGGAATACTCGTAATCCTTCATCTCATGGCTGACCAGCTTGACCACCAGATCCTGACACATGCGTAAATTTACGAAGGCGGAAGGCGGGTAATTTTAAAAGCTCTTTATTCAGAATCGTATGAAAAGGAGCCCATATCAAATTAATTATATAATATTAAGTAACGTTTTATCGAGCCAGATAGTAGATGTAGTATCGACTATCGAGCGATACTGTTTTTATAAACTAACAAGCTGTGTTTGCCTGTAATTGGGCTACATCTCAAAACTACATTGTATATCCTTAAATAATTTATCGATTAAGATGTATGTCTGTTGGCAAACCAATAAATAAACCTTTAAGGGAAAAATATTTTTTCCGGATTCATAATATGTTTTACAAGTATTTTACTTCGTAGAATTATCATCACACTGCATTTACCAAAGTCGTATGTAAACTAAAGCATGTGAAAAATATTACTAGTCCTTAGAGCAAATACGTACAAAACAATATAATATTTAAATATTGTTTCTTACGTATTGGATATTATTTAAAAAAAATCTCATTGGTATTATATAATGTATTACAACCTCACATATATTTTAGCAGAAAAATATATTTATGGAATTATTTTGTTAAAACGATATGGGAAGTAAAAATATTTGAAACAGTAGAACTCTCGATAGGGTGCTAAAAAACATGTTATAAAAAAGGCCTTTTCCAAGACGATAACAGAGCCCTAAACGTGACAGAGAAAAATTCGCTGCATTGAAAAAAATTGCAACGTGAAGACTGTTTTTTCAGTTCAAAACAGTAGCCCTCCCAAATTAATAAAGTAAAAATAACAATAATTGCCGTTGTAAACATATAAACTTATTATCTTAGTCAACGCGTTTTTTTTAAACGCCCGCGTGTAAATTGATATTAATATAAAATGAATGACTATTTGGACGATAATGATGCTTGGTGTCATGAGAATATTGATCCTAGCCATAATACTACTGTTCGTTAATTTTCTAACTGATTTGTGTTTTTCAACTCGTTTGTTTTTATGTAGGCTAATATTTTTATATTGTTTTTTTATTATTATTTTG
This sequence comes from Ypsolopha scabrella, assembly GCA_910592155.1. Classification (NCBI taxonomy): domain Eukaryota; kingdom Metazoa; phylum Arthropoda; class Insecta; order Lepidoptera; family Ypsolophidae; genus Ypsolopha; species Ypsolopha scabrella. The sequence goes on along the minus strand of OU342968.1, from coordinate 4,535,197 downwards.
ACATTTCTTTTTACATATTGACATCAACATTTTATAACTTAAACTTAGCATTTATTAGTTGATAATCTTACTAACTAAGATAAACTATACGAGACAGGTAGATGATGTTTTGCATAGTATTTTAACTTACTACCTCATTAGACAGGTAGACTAAGATGTATTTTTTTTCCCTCATGACACAATTTCCTTCTGTCTTTTATATTTTTATCTTTTGGTTATTAAAGTTTGATACATTGTTTTGTATAATTGTATGTAAGTTAAAAAGAAAGTAATAGTATTAAGCCATATTGAGAAAAAAAACTGATAAAAAAGACATGATCTTGCTAATTTTCTTGCCCTTCTTCTTAGCAAGATTAATCTAATGGGCGGATTTAGGCATTATATCTATTTAAAGTTTATTTATCTATTAGCTTATTTATTCATTGCATTATGTAGGTATATACAATATTTTAATTTTTTACTTAAGTTAGTATATATATGGTTAGGCATTATATTTATTTATGGTCTATTTAGTTTATTTATCAACTTATTTATTAATTGCATTATGTATAATAATATTCTTATTCCAACTTTAGTAGCCCAACTTAAATATAGTTTTTTTTATATATTTCCCGTAAGTATCATATTTGTTTCATTATAAAATATTATTTTTATACAGATTAGATTTGACATGTAAATCGTATACTTTATGTATCTATTTTACAAATAAACATTTTGAATCTTTGAATCTTCTTTGAATTCACAAAAAAATATCAATATTGGTATATCAATATCCACCCTTTTCTTGATTCACCGCACTACTCGGACGCGCACTTTTTCAGATATTTTTATTTCTCTCGTTGTGCGATGGACATATTGCGCCTTAAGAAAACAAACTTTTCTTCGCATTTATAGACATTCTTCAACAAAATATGTCATTACGCATTATTTTTGAGTTCATAATCAGGATTTAACGATATTAGGAATGCTAATTAAGTTCTCGTATGTTCCGATCGTCTATAAGCCTTTGTGGTTATCTTCGGGCAGACATTAAATCTGAAGTGCAAATATTGAAACTTGGTCTACAGAGCCATAGGTAACGTTCAGTACAGCCTGCGGCATGACAGTCTAGCGGTGACCGTTACTGTGCAAAAGTCAAAAATGAGGGGTCGTGCGTGGTGAAGGAAGCGGCGCGCGGGGCTGGCGTAATACTCATGCGTAAGCCCTGAGGTGCAATTGTGTAAGACAATCGTATTCAAACTGATTGTCATATGGCTATTCGGCTAAAGAAGTTAGCCCGTTTGACAAATTGAAATAGTACATTGTTGGCTGTCAAATGAACACGATTGTCTTGTTTTGTTGTTGACAACCAAAAACGTACGATTTCAATTGTCAAACGGGCTAATTTGATTAACCGAATAGCATTATGACAATCGAATTTGATGACAACATTACAAATTAATAATTGGTGCAAAACTAAAAACCATTTGGAGGTATGGGCCTTCTGTGAATCTTTTTTTTTCAGCATTAAATCGTGTTTAAATGAAGATATATTTTCAAAAAACTAAAAATATGGTAAACACAGGATTTTAAAAACAATTTCCTTTGCTTTTAAGTTCATTTTGTTAAAAAAACTGTCTTGTCATGCCAAGATTTTTTTCAATAATCGATTGGCAATGAACATCGACTTTTGAAATCCTCAGACGTCATTACGTCCTTTTAGAATGAGTGGATAAGAAAACATAAAATTATGCAGGAAAAAAGTAAAATAAAAAAAATGAAAAAATACATAAGCTTCTCTTTTACGCAGCCCTTCAATATAGATATTAAAAACAAATGGTTCACTAAAATGAAATGTTGTCGATTGCACCTCTGATTGGCTTCCCGACTGTACTCATGCGCAGCTATTTTCTTTCACCGCAAGAGTTTCGTGCCGCGGGCTATAATGCAGAATGGTACGGTTAACTGGATTATTTGATAATAATTGCATTCAAACCATACAACTTTGAACTAATATTTTTAACTTCAGACAAGCAATTTTCGCATTTTTCTCGTAATTTTAAGTATAAATATTTATATCTACTTTACACATAGATACACTTTCTTTTTCTTATTTTTCATGAAATTGTTACTATTGTGTCCAACTATGACATATTTAATTACCCATTGGGAGACTCATGCTGCGTTCATTTAATTCGTTACAAGCACTCGTGTCTCAATGGCCCACATTATGTTACGGTTGTACAAAATATTATTGTATCGGCTGAATTGTCAATGTCAAAATATGTTTATATGGATTTTCTTAAGTATATACCACACTTTTTCAGCTATTTTGTCTAATGATTTGACAATTTGTAAGATTATCTGAGGCATTGTTTTTTTCGTCGTCCCAAGAAAAAGGGTCTTGATAGCAAAGTGATCCTATAAGGGTTTTTTATTTTATCATTTTGAGAGACGGAACCCTAAAAATGTGTATACGAAATATAGTGATAATGCTTACCCCCATCATGTTGGGACGTTAAAATCTTTGCTGAAAAGATGGATCTGCGAGTGTTGACTCGAGGATATACAGTCAGTGACACAAGAGCGTACGGGGTGAAAATAAAGAATGGTGGACCAGGGGAAAGGGGGGATGCTACTAATGTATACAGCGGAGCAACGACTCTGATGCACAGTGGTCTCGGGAAAAATATGATTGTTGAGTTCTATCTAGGTTTTGCTATGTAAAAGTGAGACCTAGTCTCAAGCCTAACCTTGGGTCTCTGTGAATATGAGCGCAAAAACTCTTTACTGTTAACCTGTAAGTGCACCTTGTTGTAGCATTGGTTGTAGGTAGCAACATCCATATCAGTAAATTCTTACAGCATTAGAACGGCCACCCGCGACGGCGATAACGCTCTTATCGCTGAACTTAAATGGTATTTATATTAATTTCCTCTCATTCAATTAAATATGTTATCGGGCTTAATTAACCGATCTCATCCTGTCCGTGGGGTTTATTGAAATATTAATAGTTCGGAAAAATGAAACAATACACCATTGTTCGATAAGGTTTGACGTCATACCTACGATAAGGCATACCTACGGTGAGGCATACCTACGGTAAGGTGTACAGGTACACCTGCGGAGGTAATTAAGTGTTCATCACCTAACGATGGTGTGCATGGACGATTCAACAAAAACCCAAGTCTCTCGGGTTCGCTTGGTAAACTGCTTTGCGGACATGAGTGCACGCTGCAACGCTGTAGTGGAATAGCTTGTCGGAGCCGAACATCCGAAGAACATACAACATAGTCGAGTAAGACTGCAGGTCACGTAGCAAGACTGCGTGCATACTCAGCATGCCGGGGTGCTTGCAGTTAGAGTTGAAACAATCGTTGGTTGCATTTGTACCGTAACGAGCACGTACTGAAGCTTACCTATACTTTTTTCCATACGGAGCATGATTGTGCTAGCTAACAGAAGTTAACACAGTGTATGATATGACTCCCGTAATAAAATGTAAAACTGTATGCATTATCCTTATCAATTTTTTCCTTTTCAGCTGAAAATAACTGGGTATTGCCGATATATGCATGTATTACCCGTTGACATCATCGATATTGCGCCATTTTACCACAAAATACGTTTCTCTACCTAATTTGCTTATCAATTCTGTCGTTACTGCGGTACACCATGATGTCACGGTATTTGAATTATCCCTCATTATAACGAGCTTATTCAAGTGGGAAAAAATTCGCGATAATTATGGAACAACGAGTCCTTGTTAGGTAGTTTTCGGGTTAGTATAAATGGAGGAAAGTACATATACAATCAATCATTAGCACATATACGCTCGCCATAATCACAAGGTTGTGTACAATCGATCAGTCTTGACAAAATCACCATGTCATCATTCACAAAATCATCATCCACCATGAGCGGAAACTCTGGAGAAGCCGTTCATCGAGACAACGGGGAAAAATCTCGGAAGGAGCAAGAGCGCGCGGAACAAGAAGAAGAAAAGCGCAGACAAGACTTGGAGCGTGAGGAGAGAAAACGTCAGAAGGCAGAGCAGCGGCGACTGGACAGGCACTTGATGCAGTATGCAGAAGCTTTGCGTCAGCAGGCATCGTGGCGTGGAACTCTCAACCGGCCGAAGTAGTGCTAGTCATAGATATGATCATTTGTTTATATAATAAGTATTAGGTATTTGTGTACATCAGTATTAAGTATATTGTGTGTGTGAGTGTTTGTTTTTGAAAATTAAAAAAAAAAAACTTGTTCCCGATACATAGTTATTTCATTTCAAAATGCATGCCGACTTACAAATTTCACGACATACCAGTTTCCTTCATGATACTAGATATTTAGGTAGTTAGTTTAATAATGATAATAATATATTGTATTAGTTCTATCCACTAAGATGTTGTACAATCTACATCCATGCATAGATAACCGTGGTCACTACACTTTGTAACACGATAGAGGGGCACCGCGACATGCTATGCAGCCATAGGTAGGTACGGTGCAGTGTTCAGGTAAGGTATCTGTCATACCATAGTCCTAACATTACAGGAATCATGAAAAGTATACATATTTAGAATGATGTTTTGTACATCGTTATAGTCTAACCAAACCTGTAAGCTATACAATGACAAATCTTAAGTATAAGTGAGGTGTATACATGTATGAAGCACACGTGTATGTCCCGGTAATTTTCTATGGTCACTCATCAGTTTTGATTTCGTTTTGAAATATACGCCGCCAGTCGGATACAGATCATAAAATGAATATAGCACGGGTTTTCCCGAATATTTCAAGACAGTGCCAACTAAACGTGGGTTGCCGTAATACGCTCGAGCTACTTACGTTCGGCCGGCAGCCTGTAATAATATTTCGATGAAGGTCCCGTCGTCTTATCATATTTACCTATCTTTTGAGTAGTGACACATAGTTTGTTCCATATTTAAACGATAGCGTGCCATGTGGTCATACGTATTATCGGTCCATAAGGAGTTACAGATGTAACGCCAATTGCCGCCGGTCTTTGTCATAATACTGTTTGCGGCTTACATGCAGTTATTCATGGATATAAAGTTAAGAAAAACCTTATTTAGACGTCTCATATTCCTGTATGGTCGGCTCCATACCTAAACGTCGCAGATACACGTACTCAGAGGCGAATGCACACTCAGGCCTTGCTCAAGCCATATGATAAGCATATGCCAAGCATAGTTTGTGATAACGGAGCTTTGCATCCCATGTGCACATAACGCTAATCATCACGCCTTGCAACTTATCTGCGTTAGTGATGTGACGTGCTATGCAGCGGCTAGTAGCACGTTACCTAGACGTTACATCTGATGCAGTCCAAGCTTGACTTGATTGTATCTAACATAGAGTGGTCACGAGAGAAACTAAATTTCAACTTGAAGCAACGTCAGAGGGAATGATCTCAGTACCTTACCTGCACAACTCTCCATCATCCTACACTCATAGGGGTACAAGAAAAAAAAAGTAAACATATTATAAACACAAATATTTATTTTAATAAGCGAACTACACATGCTGCTCCACTATTTAGCACTATTATCACTGATGTTGCGAGCCGAGTGCAGCAACATTTCTGTGTCCGTCCGGTCACCCGTCGAATAGTATTGGAGGATTTGCGGATCACCTTCATGCACTTTCTGGATGACCTCTCTGAAGATTTCTTGGGATTCTTTCAGCAGAATCGCCGGGACCATGTACTTTGTTATCCACGCAGAGACGTGCGCCGTGCAGAAATGATGAAAGTGCTGTGGGATCCTGCACTCACGTCCCGGTGGTACCACTACATTAGGCCTCTTGCCGCAGGAGCAGGTGTCCCCGGCGACCGCCTTGCACTTCGAAAAGCGAATCTTCGTTTCAACAAACTCCAGTATAGTGGGCACCCTCACGAGATCCCTCTCACCTGGCGGCGGCCCCCAAAATAAGGGCATGAGCCAGTCCCAGTTCACCAGCAGCCGATCTTCTTCTGGCCTCGTCGGATCAAAGTTGTAGCGGACGGGGCATGGCTTCCCGTTAAGGAAAGTCAGGTCGTCCAGCTGTCGTTGCGCCTGAAGAAACTGTTTGTATGCTTTGTTGAATTGCAGAATTTCGCCGGGGCTGAAAGGGGCCTCCTCGGGTATAGAAGGCCCGCGCCTCGTGAAGGTGTCCACCGGGAAACTGAGTATTCTGTCTTGGGACTGCATCTTGAGTTCTGGATGGATGTCACGGGACTCCTAAGTCTATATGATGTTCTTTCAGTAATGTTGACCGTGTAGTGTCTAGCCACTGACTGCCCGCATAGCAATTTATACCACTCCAGTTGTTTATCGTACCGAAAAAAGAAAACAATATAGGGATAATATCGATTTGGAATTCCCACAACCTCGCGTGCGGGTTATCGTTCGGCGTGGCAATCGGATCATTCCTAAAATAAACGAGTTAATATTAAAATATTCTTGGACCACGTCAGTCAAACTTCCATCCATATGAAAATAGACGATTTACAATTCATCCTGCGCTCCCATACTGGGGCCCCGGGAGTCACTCACGTGTTCACATAGTCACTATAGATCGTATCTCATACCTACGATAAAAATTACGCTACCAATTTGGGACATCGATAACAACGTTTAATTGCTGTACTCGATGCATTGTCTTAGCTCGCAACACCATAATATAAATGCCGGGCATTCACAGGGAAAACCAGTTCAAAAGTTTGTACCTTTAGTGTACAGGTAAAACATACCTATTAAGCACATACGGCATTGTGTGCGCGATAAGAGCGTGTCTTAACAACGACAATGATGCAGATCGGATGCAGTTTTAGTAGGGTGAAACAACTAGTATGTGCTTCTTGACCGAATACTGATAACACAGAAGATATAAACAAAATAGACTGGGTTTCTCCAAAACGAGAAACTGTTAGGTTATCGGGCGACTTAGTGATAAGGTATTTAACTCGTGTAAAAGCAATGCTGAGACCACGTCAGCCGATATTTAGATACACGTCGCACTTAGGTATCATCCCACTTTAGTACTCCTGTTTGAAAAAGAACTACAATTATAGCACTAGTGGATCTTGTGAGTGCCCGCTATGAATGCTGCGCTGCACTCCAGCGTCATGCTCACATTATGCAAAAGTGGCAAAGCGGTGTATGGCCTATGAGATGCGGGTGACCGCTGCATGGCAACAAAGCAGATAATTCTACAAGAAGTATGTTTATTCTAGGCGTTCTAGGTATCGTTCCGTGAGAACGTGAGCTGTAGGTTTCTGGCAATTCGGCCCCAGCTTGGATGCTGATGCTGCGGCCCCAGCAATTCATGTTACCTGCTGCTTTGACCCATACTCATATCACTTTAGAGGCGGCACATACAAAAAAAGTCAAAATTTTCGGAAATGCATCTGACCCCTATGCACTATAGAATCTTCATCACTGAATACGAAAATAGTACCCTTGCCTTACCTAGATGTTTAATTTTGAAGTTATAGACCGTACGCTACCGTGTCATTGACTGTATGTCATGGCGGCATGAATGATTGAACGAATGAATTAGTTAATAACTAAATATTGCACAGAAAATAAAAATAAAAATACAGATCAGAAAATAACAAAAAATGTTGATCAGTCTGAACAGACCAAATTGCTGTTTGGACCTCTGCAAGGAACCAACGAATAAGTATTTTGTAAATAATATTTTATCGTTTAGTTGTCGTATAGGCTTTACGGGTCAAATATCGGGAAGTAGTAGATATGTATCATTATTCTGTGAAGCGGACGAGTGCAGTTTCTGGAAGCGATTTGCAATTCAGAACGCGTCCGGCAAATAGATCGCGTTCGACGTCGCTATTTGCGATCACATCCCACACGCTGTTTATGAAGACGATTAGACATACCTGACAACGTGTGACTTCGTTTATCGCACTTTATAACCTGTTAAAATAAGCGATATAAGTCCCACCTCAGTCGTCAAAGGGCAAGTGGCGCTGCGAGATGTGGCTGCCACTCGCGCGTGATAAAACCATGGCTGGATAGAGATTCTCGTACATGCGACAATTTGCGAAACGGGTGATTTTTACAAGCTCTTTATGAAGAAACTTATCAATTTTTTAAAATATAAACCTGCTGTACGTATTCCTTACATGCCTTACGTGTCTTTTAAGGAGTTATAGTTATTAGAATTATCACCATACAGCATTTATGACGCGACAAACAGAGGCGTATGAAAAGCAAAGCGTGTGAAAAAATTTGCGAGAATAGCCACCCTGCTCGCCTACACGTGGTAGGGTTTTTTCTATTCATAATAATTCTATCGAGTGATGAATACAGCGTTCTTTAGGACAAGAACTTTCAATATATAAAAATACAAAAAAGACAGACAGACGAAAATTCAAAAAATTGTATTTTTGTCTTCAGTACGACACTAATAATAATAACATATTACATTCAAAATTTTGAAAGAAATAGTCAATGTACCTACAAGGCACCAGACACGACTTATTTACTTTTTTATAGATAGACTAGCCTTTGCCCGCGGCTCTGCCCGGGTTTATTCAATCTATGCCCGTTTTAAGTTTGAGTTATATTTTTTAAACACTTCTTATCCTACTAATATTATAAATGCGAAAGTTTGTGCGTGTGTGTGTGTGTGTATGTTTGTTACTCTTTCACGCTGAAACGGCTGGACGGATTTGGATTAAATTTAGAATGGATATAGCTTACACCCTAATTTAACACATAGGCTACTTTTTATCCCGGAAAAATGCATTGTTCCTGTAGGACAGATCAATATTATTTAAAAATCAGGTGTCTAATTAGCGCAGTACTTAATCGTTTGTGGTGAAATAAAACAAGGCTATGTTATCTCATCACACTTCACACTAATATTATAAATGCGAAAGTTTGTGTGTGTGTGTGTGTGTGTATTTGTTACTCTTTTTTGTTTGTTACGGATTTGGATGAAATTTAGAATGGATATAGCTTATACCCCAACTTAACACATAGGTTACTTTTTATCCCGGAAAAAAGCATGTCATTAAACCGAATAACACGCGGGCGGAGCCGCGGGCAAAAGCTAGTCTATCTATAAAAAAGTAAATAAGTCGTGTCTGGTGCCTTGTAGGTACATTGACTATTTCTTTCAAAATTTTGAATGTAATATGTTATTATTATTAGTGTCGTACTGAAGACAAAAATACAATTTTTTGAATTTTCGTCTGTCTGTCTTTTTTGTATTTTTATATATTGAAAGTTCTTGTCCTAAAGAACGCTGTATTCATCACTCGATAGAATTATTATGAATAGAAAAAACCCTACCACGTGTAGGCGAGCAGGGTGGCTATTCTCGCAAATTTTTTCACACGCTTTGCTTTTCATACGCCTCTGTTTGTCGCGTCATAAATGCTGTATGGTGATAATTCTAATAACTATAACTCCTTAACTTCCGGTTATGAACCTGTTTAACATATACGCCTATATGTTAAACAGGTTCATAACCGGAAACAAATCCTTAGAGTGGTATTTCAGTAAAAACGGAACATACATACATACAGAAAGACGGACAAAAATCCAAAAAATTGTGGTTTTGGCCTCAGTACAATACTTATAACACATTTCATAAAAAAACGCGAAAATATTCAATGTACAGAAACGAATTTTTAACATTTTTGTGTCAGTTTAGATAGATTTCGAGAAGAACTTTTAAATTAATGCTCAAAGACTTCGAATACCTATTTTCGGTTTTTGCCGACGAACATTTTGCAAGATTCAGGTAAACAAAGAAATCGGTAAACCTAGGGAAACGGCTACAACCGTGACGATAACAAATTGTCACCTGTCAGATGGAGTCTCCTCGACGTATAGTTTTAAAAATGACCTGTCACCACCAATAGACGTGGGCGGTACATGAAATTGTACAACGAAGCGACGGGCGGGAAAACTTGTACAAAGTATACTAAGGAAGATGAGATTTTAGGTTTAAATCGTAATATGGATGGATGGATTATAATAATCTATAAAAATCATAAAGTAGCAGAAAAGTCGTGTTTGTACATTGAATATTTTCGAATTTTTAAATGAATAGGTTATTAGTATGGCACTGAGGCCAAAACCACAATTTTTTTGAATTATGGTCGGTCTGTATGTATGTGCGAGAGTTTCAGCATCGCGCTCACCAACCTGCCCAGCGTATGTGGGTATGGGCATTTCTTCCAGGAGGACCGCCAAGAGTGGCGAAATCTTGGAAAGGCCTGTGTCCAGCAGTGGACGAAATAGACAGATGAATGGATGGATGTATGTACGAGTATGTTCCGTTTTAACTCGAGAACCACTCAACGCAGTGACCCTGGTCAACACTAGGCTATAAAGGCTGTTCATAAAATAACGCTCAAGCTGAAAACGGGGAAAAGATTTCAAAAACGCTTTTAACTCAACGGATTTGGATGCGTTTTTTTTATTCTCATCGTAGTGACCCTGGGCAACACATAGGCTCCAAGGGATTTTAATAAAATAACGTGCAAGCCGAAAACGGAGCAAAGAATATCTTAACCTTAAGGTCTTACAATAATAAGTGAATATAATTAGAGTAGATTCATGTATTTAAAAAAAAATAACTTTCTAGTACAAAGTGGTTCAATATGTATGTATAAAAATATAGTTCTAAGTACTCGATCACTGACCTGGAAATTGCAGGTTCAAATCTCGTAGAAGCACATTTGTATCCGGTCTGCGTGCTTCGGCACGTAAATGTTCAATTTGCTCCCGAAGTATGGCGAAAGGCTTCACCCTCTGCCACGTTTTCCGCTTGGCGATTATTTTATGAACACTCCTTATAGCTCATATGTTGACCAGGGTCATCACCATGATAAAGAAAACCGCATTTAAATCTGTGGAGTGGTTTTCGACTTAAAATGGAACATACATACAGACAAAAAAAAAAAAAAAACGCAAAAATATTTAATGGATTCGAAAAAAATAAAGAAATTTGAATCGTATCTTAACAGTAAACCCCTAAGAACATAAATTTTACTGTTTTTTTACCAAAATTGTAAACTGTAGCCGAGTGTGTTTTTATTGCTTAAGATAAAATCAAAATCTTAATACTAAGAAATCGAAAATGTAATCTAGATAATTTTACCAATGATATTCCTTAAAGACGGTTCTTTGGAAATATTCAGAACCAGCTCCTTTGCACCTCTTAATTTTTATGAATGTTTTTTTGGTAACGTACCTCAAGAGAAAAAAACGGAGCCCTTATAGGATCACTTTGTTGTCCGTCTGTCCGTCCGTCTGTCCTTTATCTCGGAAACGCGTGCAGGTATCGTGTTGAAATTAAAACCATATACTCAAATCTACTGTAGCTGTGAAAAAATCAAATTTCTAAATAAACTAAAAAAAACGATAAGGCCGTTTATGCCGCGAAAAACGTACATTCAAAGGAAACAAAATTTATAGGGTATTCTCTGTTGACCTAGAACTATGAAATTTGGCAAGTAATACCGTCTTATACTACAAGTAAAGGAAAAAATCTGAAAACTATACATTTGTAATTAAATCATAAAAAATATAGTCATTTAACGGAACCCTCTGTAGGAGACGGACTCGCACTTGTCCGGTTTTTTTTCTTTCTTCACTTTACTTCACTGGTCTTGTCAGAAGATAGTCTTACAGCATTTTCTTTTGCCCGCAAAATGTCTGAAAGTAATATTTCATACCAGTGTCTTATCCACAAAGGTACTGTAGAATTTCCCAAGAAAAATACCTGGTAGGAAATTTCTTTCCTCATTTTCCTGAGCTTGGAAATCATGTTGAAAAGAAACAGGACCTAATAAGTTTTATCCATAATTTAGTTTTGTGCTCATTATGTGCTAGTTTTAGTACCGCCTGCACGTTTGATACTAATTGAATCGATATTTTTTTTATATCTTGGAAAAGTTATGACTTATGAACAAAGACAATGTGAGTGATATTATGTATTTTTGTCATTCAAATAGTACTTAAGGTGACTTTCGTTTATATAACTAAATTCATGCTGGAGACTCGGTAAATAGTCAAGAGTCAAGACAATGGTTCTTTTATTCATACGGCAAATTCTTACTGAAGACTCGGTAAGTACTCAGTAACAAGGTTCGATGACCTTTTTGTGAAATTCGTAAATTATTCTTTTCGTGTTCCTTACAAATACAAGCCCAGCCCCGAGTCAATTACTATGGGACGTCAAGATTTTATTTTGCGAAATTTGCGAAAAGTGTTATCGATCCGTGTCACTAGTCACTTACCAAGCCTTCAGTATGAGTTTCGCTGCATAAATAAAAATCACCTTATTAATTATATTAACGCTCCTTAAAACTGTGTCGCAATATTAATTTTGTTACAAGGTCCATTGGAAGAAGTTCATCTAAACAACTTCTCACACTATTCAGTCTGCCTTTTATCTTAGTAATCTTTAAGGATTAATTTAAAAGCGTTTTATACAGGTTCTTGTAGCATATATGTATGTATATAGTTACTTATAAGTATTTTCTCAATTGTTTCAGTTGCAGCCGCGGGGACTACCTCAAGGTGTACTGGGAGGTCCAGGGCCCGGGGCCCCCTGGCGCCATCAGCGAGCGGTCGGCGTGGGCCCGCGAGCTCTGCGGGGCTCGCGCCGATGTCCCCACGGCTCTCTACTCGCCGGGCCCCGCGCTTGTGCTAGAATTTCACTCTGGACCCCGTCAGAACAACGCCACTGGCTTTGTGGGCACCTTCAGTTTTATAGATAAAAGTGAGTACTTAGTTTTATGTATATATTAGTTTTAGTTTCGAACAAGTTATAGTACAAGAGTCTCCAAACCAATGTTTGCAAAAATCCGATAAGTATAATAAATATCAAAATATCCGATATTTTATATATATCGGATATATATCAACGATAAGGAAAACAGTCAATTTTCATTATGTAAGTAGTTAAAACTGCTAACATGGTAAACTGAAATAATAAAATATGAGCTTGATTATTTGATGTTAATTAGTTTATATGTTAAGTAGTTTATGAAACTAGTACATAAAAAGGTTATTAAAAACACGAGTGTTTTAATACCTAGTTATATATAGTTTCATACACTAATTTATCTAAACTCATGCCTAACAACCTGTTTTCATAATAATCTTGATAAAATTAGTCGTTAGCCATTTTTGAGTTTTCTTGTAAAAGCTCGTTCTAAAAGTGTTCGTAATTTCCAGAATGTGAGGTGGAGTTAAATTATCATCACCATCACTGCTGTTAGTAATTTTAGGGCAAAATAATAATTTTGGTTTGACTCATAAAACCACAGTAAAAATAATTGCCACGTAAGCTACGGCACCAAAATCCAACAGTCCACCACGCATGTGTACGCGTTGCGCGCGCCGGCAATATATACCTACAATGCAAGTCGAAAATTAAATTAAATTTTGACCTCCTTTGTCACACCACAAAATTATTTAGTACATTTAGGCACGAGGTCAGCCTACGCCTCGCTTTGCTGTACGTGGTCTCCATTCTAAAGCCTTTCGGCCCCAACGGCCTTCATGTCGGCAACAAATTTGGATTCCCACTGCCACTTCAACTCACTGATTCTGCAGGCTATGTCTGTTACTTTCGATTTCCGATGGATTTCCTCATTTCGGATTCTATTCATCATAACGATTATAATATTCCCAATATTATTAAGTACGCATTACGAACTGAAAGAGATCAATTGAAACAAATTTAAAGTGAGAAAGTATTTTGAAAAAATACCTTGAGCCAAGATTTGAACCTGTGACCTCTTGCTTTCACGGCAAGTGCGCTACCGTTGCATTGCGGTATTTTTTTTATATATTTGTCTTTCTTGAAATTTGGTTCAATTGATCATTTCCAGTTTTTATTTCACTCTAAATTTAATAATGTTAAAATTATCCAAAGCGACGGTTTTCGCTTTATATCACTATAATCTTTAGCAGTAATTTCATTAGCTTTATACAACGTTGCGTTATATTAAGTATTACCTTGAAAGTTCTTTGTTGTAAAATACGCATTCATTATTAGTTTTTGTCAAAAGTGCTCCTTTTATAAAAACTAGTAATGAAAATTGATTTTCAGTATAAATTACGCCTTTTTACTTTGTTGCACAAAAGTTATGTATTACGTTTAACTTTACAAACTAGGTTATTATTTATCATTTATTATTTATTACAAAAAGGTACACCAACAATGTCAACACACACATTCAAAAAAAGAAGAAAGTAAACATAGGGCCTATATCTGGTGTTGCCATCAATTACAGGCGTACACAGCATTATTACGATACAATTATTGTGTAATAAAATGTTAACAGCATAATAATTAATCAAATACTAAATTACAATTACCAGGACAATATTAACAATTTGAACTATCTTAAATCTGAATTATAAATCTAGACACACAAAACACACAGATTATTTAAAAATATTATTAAATTGAAGTTATATATTAAATTTATTAATCACAATTCAGAATGTCAACATGAAAGAAAAAATTGAAAATTAAAATTACATTTGAAACAGTCAGAAAGAGAAAAAATAAAAAAGTATATATATATATATATAAATTTTCAGTTATTCAAAATAATTATGATAATGGATTTGGCTGTAATATCTTATATTTAAAATTAATAGCTTTATCGTTAAAAATGTCAAGAGAGTGAGAATTCCAAAATTTATTGTAAGTGGTACAAGATCTTACATCTGGTGCATTTCGACCAAGGTTTGTCCTACGAGTAGGTACTGAAAATGTGTCCTTCACTACTCGACGAGCTTGTAGTCGAGGGACAGTCAAGGACACACCATCAACGAACTCATCACACAAAGTTTATTGAAGGTTATGCTTTATTGTTTACAATGAAAGTTCCTATTGGTTTTAGAAAACCATTATTTTTCTCTTTACACAAAAATGTTTAGTTAGTATGCTTGGACACCTCGACATGACTAAACTTTTTATTTTATTTGGTGCGATGTGTATACAGGTGCTCCTTATATACAGGATGTGAATTAAACCTTTTTTCTCCAAAGAGTCTGTTCTACCCAATGAGGTTTTATTGTACCCATGAATATCTCAGACCAAATAAAAACTCAAGACGTACTTCATTCCTTCATTCATTCGTTTATTGATTGCATGTCACATTGTGGTCTTAGATGGTATGTTTATATAGTAAAATGTACAAAAATGTGGCGCCCTGTAAGGACGAAGCAACTTACTATCTTATTTTAATCAATTTAAGTACTATAACATTTACACATATATATTATCTACTACTCATAACATTGTACATAGTTTCTTAATTTATATAATTTTACAGATTTATATAATTATTATAAGAATACCTATACATATTATATTGAAAATCTGGTTGGTGAAATTGTTAATTATTGAACTATTGAAGAATTCGTTTATAGTGTAATAACTTTTGCCTATAAGATAATTTTTCAATGTTTTTATGAATGTACTGTACGGCTCTGAATTTTTAATATAATTTGGAATAGCGTTGTATATCTTAATCACCATAGAGTGGGGTCCAGACGTACACACCTTTAATTTTGAAAAAGGAGCTTTCAGTTTGTTCTGGTCACGGTTGTTTTTTTTTTATTATCATCTTGGGAGAGTATAACCTTTCATGAGTCCTGACAAGTTTGCATGATTCTAGTATATAGATACATGTAAGTGTAAGTATTCCATACTTTATAAAGTGAGGTTTGCAAGAATCCATTGATTTATGTTAGTTAAAATTCTAATACATTTCTTTTGTAAAATAAAAATATCGTCTATATTTGTGGAATTTCCCCATAGAATAATTCCGTAGGAGAGTCTGGAGTGTGCATATGCATAATACGCTGAGAGTGATGTTTTGAAGTATGTTACCTTTTTTAAATGATTAAGTGCATAGATATAAGAGGACAATTTATTTGATAAGTTTTGCACATGCATTTTCCAATTTAAGTGACTACCTAGGTCGATACCTAAAAGCTTTGCTGAGTCGACTGTTTTTATCTCAGTGTTTTTATATTTATAATTTATTTGTAAAGGTGTTCTTTGGTGAGGCCGGAATTTGTTATTTTTGTTATATCAAAATTAATCTTAAGGTTATGGTATTCTAGCCAGTCTCCTATTCTGTTTAAAGTTTAATTAAGTTTTCCCTTCAACTCTGTAACTTCCGAACAGGTTAATAAAATGGAAACATCATCTGCAAATAACATGCATTTTTCATTTAGTACTGTTGGTAGGTCATTTATGTAAATGAGAAATAAAATGTAACGGGTGAAGCAGGCCAAAAGTGAGACAGTCTCGTGTTCGTACACGGCTTGAAACTCACACACGCGCAATCTGTCTTTACTTGGCGGCTACACTCACTAAGTGCACACATGTTTACGAAACTGGCTCCACGTCAATGTTGACAGCGCTCCGTCTTGTATTCTTATTTGGTCTGAATTGAATATGAAAAACTTTTAATATGGTGCCCTCCGCCTCAGCCCCCGACTGCATGTAACTCGCGCGCTATCTGTACAATTAACGTCATTTAGTAGTAATGAATTCGGGTTTGTTTATAGCATTTGTATATATATTTAGCATTTGCTGTAATAGACGTCTACCTATACAAGGTGACATTAATTCATGCAACCAAATTAATACTGGAGACTTGGTAAGTAATCAATATTATGAATCAATAACATTTTCTTGCAAAATTCAAACAATATTATTTTGTCTTTTCATAGAATTAACTCAGGGCTGTGCTTGCATATGTAGGGAACGGGAAAAAATAGATTTCAATGTTTTAAAAAAGGTTCATTGAATATTTGTACCCACTGCTTACCGAGTTTTTAGTATTTATTTGGCTGTATAAATTAATGTCACCTAATTTAACTCGTCAGGACAAACAAGTAAATCCTCTGTAAAACATGTAAAACCACGAGATGGCAGTGAAGATCACAGTCAGCATTCTTTAACAACGTGTAAAGTAGGACTATTTCTAAAGGTTTATAAGCGCTCCACTCCATACAAATCTGAGTAGGATATAAAAGTTTTAATAACAGTAAACTCAAGTTAATTAATAAACTTTTGTGAATATCCTAAAAGCCAACAGAGAAGTCGGTAATAATTTCCAGTAATGCGGTTCAGCTTGGCGAATTCAATTCTGTGTAGTTAACACACTTTCAGGGACGCACTCAGAGTGAGGTGAAGGGGCCCAATATCTATTCAATATATCTTCCATCCATCCATCCATCAGCATGTTTCGTCCACTGCTGGACGTAGGCCTTTCCTCTTGGTGGTCCTTTTGGACACCACACACACGCATACTCACACACGCTGGGCAGGCGGGTTGATGAGCGCGGTGCCGAAACCCTCGCACCAGTGACGCCGCTGCCCGTCACCAGTCTGTTCTTTTATAAGGCCCGGTATTTTGGGATGGATATACCGCCATCAAACGGTCCCAGGCAATGATGAACCACCTGGTTGTGCCTGTTTGCTAGCTGTCCTCTTACTCTCCCCTGAATAACTTCGGGAGGATTTGCGAGTAAGATGGTGGTACCTCCGCAGTCAGCCCGGCACTAGCTCTACCTCATCAAAATCTCATTTATTTATAATTTACTATCTTATAATTGAGATAAGCACACCATTTTACATAATTCTTAACATGTATTTTATTATTAAGTTTTATGTGTGGTTAAAAAAAATTACAAATACATTTTAAGAACTTGGTGATTCAATAAATATAAAACTTTAAATATTTTATTTGCACAAAACAAACAATCTCTGTACATAGGCGAGCTTAATACTAATTAGTATTATCTACCAGCTAATCTTTAAAAATAGGGAAATTGATGAGGGTAGTGCCATAAAATTAAAGGGAAAAAAAATAATGAAAAGTAAAATAGTACTTAAATAGTTGAAATAACTAGACTACACCTTAATAAATATTAAAAGAAAAGGTATGGTTTATAATAACATATATAAGCTACTTAAAATGTTTATATAAATAAATAAGTATATACAGTGAAACTTGCTTAAGTGAAACGTGAATAAGTGAGAAACCGCCACAACTGTGGAACTCTTGCTGAGGTCCCAACACCTTGGCATTTGTATTCGTAAAATGAATGCCAACAAAAACAAAACTTATACAAAAAAACAAGTTCGCAACTTAGTTCTTCTACCGTAAAAAGTTGTGAGATCCATGTAAATACACGTCGGTTAAGTTATTCACTCCCTACTTAAGGGACCTTCTGTCTTAAGTTATTACATAATTAGCTAACCTAACAACATCTTAGAGTGACCGTATCAATATTAAGAATCTTTTATGTTTTAAATAAATAGATTGACTTGGCCATCGCATGAAAACACAATGTATCTCGCAAGTAATACATATTACATTGAATTAGATTATTTAGTGCGATTGCCAAGTCAATATATTTATTTAAAACATAAAAGATTTTTAATATTGATATGGTCACTATATGATGTTGTTAGGTTAGCTAATTATCTAATAACTTAAGACAGAATAGGTCCCTTAATAAATTAACCGACTTAGATTTACATGGATCTCACAAATTTTTACTGTAGAAGAACTAAATTGCGAGGCTTAGTTTTTTTTACAAGTTTTGTTTTTGATGGCATCTCGTTTCTTTTTGTAGATAGTCCTACTTTTTTTCCTTTCTGGCACATTCTACTTATAACTGAAAATCTTTGTAATCCTATATATTTACATGGAAGTACAAAGTTATTTATGCAGTTGTTGTATCTAGAGCACTGGACTGAAATTGCAAAATATTTTAGTTTTTCCTTGATTTATACACTAATTGTATTCCAAATTTGAAGCTTCTATGTCTGCTAGAAGTGCCTTAGAGTTTTGATCATCGGTCAGTCAGTCAGTGAGTGAGTGAGTGAGTGAGTGAGTAACAAAATTGAGAAACTTTGACTAGTTATAATTCTTAAACTACTTGTTCAAATTGAATGAAATTTGAAATATACCGTGTTTATACAATGCCTGCTTGGTTACTGAAAATTCAGGCTTCTAGTTTTATCCACAACGAAGTTATAGGGGGATCGAAAATGGCCTGATCTGTTTCGAGAAAAGGATGGTACGGCCGTGGCGCCTTTTACGCATTTTTTACGCGCGCGTGGCCCCCAGATTAGTGACGAAATTACTCAGTAATCTGTAACTGAAGAAAGTGTTGTCTAATCTTATTCGTGAAGAAGACTAATATTGAAATCGACTAAAAAGGTAATACTGTTTAATGTCAACGATCCCACTGAAGGTGTCGAAGTATAGCATTAAGTTGCGTATTTTTTTTGTTTATATCTTATTAAATCACCTAAAAATAAAAACTTATGACTATCAATTATTTAAAAATATATGACGCCATAAATTGCTGATTTAACAGAGTTTAACATTTGGAAAATGGTTAAATGCGAATTTTCTAACGATCAGAAATATTGAAGTTAAAAAAAAACTTCATTTTCAGAAGCAAGAATGCCACGAAAACATTGTTCTGACTAACGTCAATTTTAGTCCGAAAAGGATTCGTCTGTGCACAACGACATCCAGATATCTACCTGGTCACACTCTCAGTAAACACGTGTATTTCGAGGGAGGCCGTGAAATTGGCCAACCACCAGCAACACGCGAAAGAATCCCTGTCAGATAACTGCAAAAAAGAAAAACTTGTCAAGTTATACATGCAAAATACATAAGCCAGGTTCAATTACTGTGGAACTGTACCGAAATTCATAAGGAACAAATTAAAATGCAAAGATTAAAATTATTTAGCACCTGATTTGGATTTACTAACTAGGTTAAATATTGGAATTTGGTTCAGCATCCACACTGAAAAGAATAAGAAAACCCATGAATGTGAATGATTAATGGATGTCGATATTGGACCCCTTTCTAAGATCCTAGGTCCGTCCCTATCCCATGTTAGTATGCATTTCCACAAACCACCACCCAAATAGCCATTTGAAATTTTAGCAAGCTAGAATAATGCGGTTTGCAATTTACTCTCTATCTATACACATATTCATCTTTAAATAATACCCATAAATAAATCTTCATATTGATAATCATCCTAATATGAATGTGTTTAGTTGTTAAATTTTGATTGAACGAAATGGTATGTTTTTTTTTGTAAATATGCGTCGATTCGTCGTGAAAGCTGACTATTTGACTATTTTTATAGTCGACGACTAGTTGGCGATTAGTTGACAAAAATGTTTTCATTTATACTTGCGATTGTCAGCACTTGGTGAAACTTGGTTAACATCATAATTAAATTCACTTGTTGAAATATTTTGACATGACCATTGTGTACATTTTTAACGGCTCGTCGTAACGTTAGTTTAATTTCCTGAATTCCTGAATCCCTTGAGAATGGTGTATTAACGGTCGGGATTAAATTGTAAATTTAAAAATAAAACTATTGAAACAAGTATAAATGAGTTTAATTATGATGAAAACGGTAATTATTATATATTAAAACAGGAAATATTTTTTATCTAAACAGGTTTTAATTTGCTAATATTAATTTTTGGAACGAACATTTTATTTAACTATATTTAAATGGATCTTATCCGTTCTTAATTATTACCTCTTTTGTAATTAATTTTGCAGTAGACCCGCTGAAGTATTATAATGTGAACGAAACGCAGGAGTCTAAAGTTGACAATTCAATTATTTCTAAATCTACAATTACCTATATCATTCACCATCATTATTATAAGATACCATATCGCAGTCCAGATCCTGATTCAGATTTATCTTACAGATAAGGAGATCGGTAAAGCAGACTATTCGGTCATTTTTATATTCAACAATTAGTCAGCCATTGAAGGACCGATTCGTCGCTATTCGGGCTTATTCGGCCAAATCCAAACCTGTGTTTTTTTTTTTTTTCGATAAGCTTATTTATTTTTCTGTCCGTCTTTCCCTGGCATAAGAATGGCAAGACTGGTTGACCTGAAATTTGGCATTGCTATGAATAATGGTGCCTTGAAAAAATGCGGAAGATCTCCGATAACCACATTAAAAAAATGAAGTTAATATTGGGTATGAATTTAATGAAGCAAATCTTCCAACAAAGAAGGGACAGGCTAGCTTACACTGAAACAAATAGCTTTCAAACAAGAGGCTTGTTTGTCTTGTTTGGCTATATTAACTAACATATTGGTCGTTTCCAATGTTTGACCATGTAAACAAGTTGAGTTAGTACATGAAACTGACATCTTGTTGCGTTCATATGGAGTTAAAATAGTAGTTACAGTTAACAAGAACTTGTTCAAGTTACTTTTTTTTTCAGTGTAACTGAAACACAACAAGAGTCAAAACATATCATTTATTATCCGAGGCGCAGAAAAAAACCGGAAACAAACAAGCCTAGATAAAATCACGTTTATTGCCTCGTGAAAACAGTGATTGACAAAGCCCTTACATTGACATCCGGCTTCGACAAACTGACTCATTATTGCCCGTTCGAATTCAGCTCTCACTTTGTGTTATACAACGTTAGTTCTGGTCACTAAGCTTTGAGGATGGAGCATTTTGTTCTCGCTTTTATAAAAACTGCAAGCGGTAGGATATAGATCATGTGATTAATAGTAAATCTCATAGCTTTGGATACTCCAAACATAACTGCTTTAAAAACTGGAATAGATCAATTGAAAGGAATTTTAAAGTAAGACAATTATTTAAAAAAAATCTTTTGGCGAGGATTCAACGGATTGAATGGTTAAGGATGACTTACTCGATGGCGCAGACACAACTCTTTTTCAAACAGAAGCTCTTCTTGTAGTTACCAAATAACACATTATTATTATTTTTAATCCGCATACTTTTAATCTTTGTATCTATTTAAGTATATATTTATAGATACCCTTATTAATCTACTATCATTTTCATATATTTGTACTATCTATTGACATATCCTTAGGTATATATATGCACTAAAACATACCTTCACACACCCTTACTCACCCTCTCACCCACTCATACACACCCTCGCTCTCTCTCCCCCACACATATACACACCCTCACACACACAAACACACCCTCCCTCACAAATACACACCTTCGTAAAACTGGCCTATTGAAAGGCTTTCGTATTTTAGGAACTAATTGTTATCCATTTCTTTGTGTTCTTTTTTAATTATATAAAATGTTGTACTTTAGTTAAATTTACATTATATAATTTCTTAATACATGTTTCGGGATAGAGCCTAGTTATCCACGCTTCAAGACAACTTATAGTGGTAACTAGTGTCTAAATTATGTTTGTTACATATATATCTTAAATAAAAAAATTATTCTATTCTATTCTATCTATTCTATTATTAGTATAGATAAGAATGTTTTAACCTTTTCATATCCACACCCACCGCTATACGTACCCATCCAGCTGACGGTCCATTTGTTGTTCACTTATGAGAGGACAATCGATTTCACATATTGTCAAAATTCTCCGAATTGTCAAAACTTTTGCACGTGAGCTCCCAAACTTTTAGGTAAATATACGAATTTTCTAATATTATTTCAACGTTCTTGAAAACCTTTTAGGCTAAGTGGTGTTTAAAAAGTCTAATTGAAGTCAATCTATTCTTTTTTTTTCTAAAATAAACCGACATTATTACTTAGTATTCAAACAGCCTTGGAATTTTTATTCCTCTTAAAATGATTTACATGTTAAAGTCAGTGTTTTAAGGCGACGCCACGAAATTTTGGCTACAGAGATCTCCATTTTTCTCAGCAATGAGTAAAATATGCAATGAGTATTACATACGTAATTACCAATTTATATAATAGATTAAGCATTTCATTGACATCATTTTGCCCGAAGATTTAGTTGATTGATTAATTTTTATAGCAGAGAAAAAAATATTTAGATAACCTCTTTTAAAACAGAGATTTCTATTTTACTGACAAACGGGAGTGAATGAAGGCTCTAAGTTTTTTATTAAGATTAGTCTACAAATACACTTCAATATGCCCGATTGGATTTATTAAATTACTTATAGTTGTCATTTTAAATAAAAAATACTGTATTGCCGCATACGACCTTACGGCATAAGCTAGTTCGTGAGCGCATATTTGTGTGAAATAAGTCCCCCTCACTCCACTCCCCTAAGGCGCCGATTTGAAATTATAAGTTTATCAATGCCTCGCCTTAATCGATGATTGCAAGAGTTGATAAACTTTGTTACCTCAAAGGTTTATTTATTTAACCGCGAATTGCATTATCAGTTGAATTTTGTTCAGAATTTCGACGAATCCCTTCTTTTCCTATACCCTTCATATAAATATTTTACTAAATTATCCTGCACCATTATAAACTTTAACTAGGATGAGAGCTGCGAAATTTCAATTCAATTGGTTGGGGGAACTGGTTTAAAATTCAGTTGCAAATTTTCACACAAACATACAGTATATAGGGTGAAATTAAATCAACCGACCAAATTCATACTGGAGACTCGGTGAACGATCAAGAACTAGGTTCAGTAATCCTTTTGGCCAATTTCTAAAAATGAATTTTTTTGCTCCCTTACTGGTTGGACTAAAATAAGTACAATTCCTATTGCAGGCACTTAGGGGCAAAACAATTTTTTTTCGAATTTCACCCGGAGGGTCATAAAACCTTGTTACTGATGACTAACCGAGTCTCCAGTATGAATTTGGTCGGTTGATTTAATCTCACCTAGTATAGTAACTAACACTGGAAGTTAAAGAAAATGCGTGCGGGGTATGGCATGGGCTAAAAAAAATGTTACTACCTGTCCAACACAGGAATGTCAATGTCAAATACTTAATTAGCTTTTGATAGATGCGATTATTGGTTGACTCATTGTCCTATTTCTCTTGGACGGATAATACTCGTACTAATAATCACGTGCGACACAGCAGATTGGAGGGTTTTTAGCTAATACAGAAATATTATTAATTTTTATAGGCCAACAATTTTCGGATTTTAGTATTAACTTCAAATTTTTACTACCTATTTTAGGAAAAAGAAAACAAATAAATCCCGTAACCGCGTTCTTCTAAGGAACATTTTAAAACCAAAAATTATAGAGTTGCCGTTTATTTTTTCAAGCCATAAGTAATCTTATAAGTAAGTAAGTATCTTAATGTATTTTTTAAAGCACGTTCGATTAATAAAAGTTCGCTAAAGAAATAAACAAATCAAATAGGTTTTTTTATGTTAAGTGGGTCCTAATTTCATCAAACGAACCCTTGAAAATCTTGCGCTGTTCATGTTCAGGCTCAGGTTAAACAGGGTTAAACCTAGCTACATTATTTGTGAAGATCCATGTTCATTGGATCTCGCTAGACTCAATCTAATCTTAACTCGATTCAGCTTGTGCAAGGAAATCTTTTGATAGCTCTAAACTGATTAATTGAACGCTAACGAACGCTGACCGCAGCTAAAGTGTTAAGTCAGCTCAAAGTTGCCTTTACTATCTAACAGGTATTTACTCTATAACTAGCTTACGACCGCGACTTTATCCGCTTTGACCACTGATACTGACTCAATGTACAGCACAATCTTGAAGTCCATTCACGAACTAATTAACACATTGTAAACGTAGTTCACTAAATGCAGTGGCGTGCATATAACTTTTTGCTGGAAAACGAGAAGGTCAAGATTGACAATAAAAAAAATTTAACGTCAGTTTGAAAAATCTTTATTTGTATGACCAAAACCACAGGTGAATATGAGATTACTTCTGAATCTAATACGTGTAATATGTATGTAGGCAGGCGTATTTGATGAGAAACGGATGATACACGTTCATGTTTAATGTTTTTGTAGTTAGGCGTAAAGTTTAAGCTTTAAAAGATTATTATTTTGTAAAAACTAAACGCATGAAGAATAAGAATTAGGACCAAGGTATGTTAATCCATCCATCCATCAGCCTGTTGCGTCCACTGCTGGACATAGGCCTTTCCAGGATTTCGCCACTCTTGGCAGTCCTCCTGGAAGAAATGCCTATACTCACACAGGCTGGGCAGGCGGGTTGGTGAGCGCGGTGCCGAAACCCTTGCACCAGTGACGCCGCTGCCCGTCACCAGTCTGTTTTATATAAGGCTCGGCAATTGGGGATGGATAAACCGCCATCCATCGGTCCCAGGCAATGGTGGGCCGCCTGGTTTTGCCTAAGAGCTGTTCTCTTACTCTCCCCCGAATAACTTCGTTCGTAAGATGGTGGTACCTCCACAGTCGAGTCTGGCATCAGCTCTACCACCTATAAAAAATCACAAGGAAATATCTTGAAAATATTTGAAAGCGCCTGTAAGAAGAAATGAAACGCCGTCAGCAGCAACTAACGGTTTTAACTATTGCTACTAGAATTAATCAGGAGCTTTGGTGAAACAATTCGCAGTCACATAAAGTTGTGGAAACAAAATTTTAATAAATATTACGTGTTTTAGTAGTTAGGTGCATTTAACGATTTTGTTATCGTATTAACACTGATATACTACCCGTTTTAATATTGTGAACTAGTTGAGTGTTGTGTATATATACGTAAAATATTCCTTTTCGTCTGAGTCACTCTTGGGGCTCAGTTAAACGGACACGAAAGGGTATTTTATTTTCTATTGGACATTAAACTGTTTTGTTGACTGTACAACTGTACATGCCAAAAGTAAATTTTTATGGAAGTAAAAGAAACCGCGGACAAAAGCTCTAGATAAAACATTTTTCATAATACCCTGATACTATATTCATACGGAATATGATGAAAATACCTCCAAAATTATGTAAATGTAGATTCGGGAAGAAAAGTGTTAAAATTCACTTTAAATAAACCGCGAGCGGTAACCTCATTAACACACATTTTTCCACTTCAAATGGAGATTGTAGGAATTTCATTACAAGGGTTCAACTGCTGACGCGTACGGAACCTTTCCAGCGAGCCCTAAAAACCACGTCATCAAAAATCTGTAAACCAAATGTAAGTGAATAATTAATTTGATGAGTTTTAATTCGAACCTCGGGAGTACAATCAAACTCAAAGAAAAGTGACTTGAAAATTTAATTTATAAACGAGTAAAAAATTTGTGTATATAATAAAACCAGCCAAGTGCGAATCGGACTCGCGCACGAAGGGTTCCGTACCACCACACAATAAGAGTGCGGAACCCTAAAAACATTTATGGTGAATAACAAAAGCAACATCAAGGCTACAAAAATAAACCACTTGAATATTAACGCCGGACAAAAAAGGGTTTCTTGTATTGGGACTATTGGGGAGGGGACCCATAATCTTACTTTTATAATATTTTACTATTTTAATAACACGTAAGTGAAATTTTAAACTTTCTACCCATTACGGTTTAGGCTGAAGACCCCTAAAGCTATGGTTTCCTAAGAGAGCGGTGGCGTAATATAGCGGCCGTTTTGTATACTTATCTCTCTCTCTCTCTTACTGCAAAAAATTGAGAGATCATATATTACGGCCTTCGTTGTCTGTCTGCCCGTCCGTCTGTCGCAGGGGTCTAACAGCTTCAGCCCTAATAGGTACAAAGTTGAAAATTTAAAGATATACGTGCAAGCATGGCTTTTACCACGAAAAATAATAAAACTGAAAAAAAATGTAAACCCAAGGGGTGTCCCCATACAATAAACCTTGCATATTTTTAACGTTATTTGTTTCAGCTCTATCCTAAAGACGGAAATGCATAGTATATGTTTTCAAATTTGCACACATTATTATACATAGGTACTCTAAACTTAATTAACAAAAAAAAATGTGTTCCGTACTCAGAGGGTGCTAAATTGTTTGTCAGGTGTTACTATTTTAGCGCCTTGTTTTTTGTCGCCTTAATGTTATGTATAGCATTTATATTGTTGATATGTATGTTCTTAGAGTTCCGTACCGGTATTGTGTGGAGGTACGGAACCCTTTGTGCGCGAGTCCAACTCGCACTTTATACTTTATACTAATAATAAAATTATTTTGGTCTGGGCAAAGGTATCTCTGGCATGCAGCCTCTATGTTTACCGGAAAGACAAGTTGTTCTGTAACAAATACAGAAAGAAACTCTTCTAAAGATGCTTTAATATCTTGTATCCGTGGTATATCTTAAGAAGCTAGGTTAGTTTATTTTAAAATGATTTTTTAACTAAAATCGAGTGGAATTTGTACCCTTTTATGTACCTACTGCTCATTCACCTGTGCGATAAAAGCCTGGCTACCCATTGAACGGAGAATTTTAGCTTAGGAGCGAGGAGCCATCCTAGCATTAATTATATTGTAATAAAAGATTTTCATCTTCAACGATTTTGCTAAAATTTTACGTTTCGGAACATTCCCCACAGTTTAATAATAATAATAAAAATTCTTTATTGCACTAAAAATATTGTACACGAGGCGAACTTAATGCTATTTAGCATTGTCTTCCAGTTTACGCTGGAAAGAATACACTTATCATTTTTAATGTCTGAAATTTAGATATTTTTTGTAGAATGTTAATCTTAAGCCGCCGAATATTAAATTATTTGAAGAAGAGGTACATTAAAAAGGAGTTAAAAAGGAGTTATTAAAGGAGATGTTAAAAAGGAGCCAAAAAATAATATTTTAATACACCTGCTCAAAATATGATAGATTACGTTACGTATCTGTTTAGCGTACGTATAATGACATATTTCGCACTCTTGCTTTTTGTTTTTACTACTGACGCCATCTAGGGAAAACGGGCTACATCATTTAGTAAGCATATAAGCCGTTAGCGGATACCTCATGCTGCACTGAGCCACGCGATGCTATGCTATACCTACTATCCGTTGATTAACACATCTCACATCGTAGCTTAAGTTTATTCGCTCGCCTTGAGGGTTCTTCCAACGCCAACGACCTTGAACTGAGTAACTTTGTAACAGTACCGTTTTAATATAGAAAAATAAATACACACTAACCAACATTATACGAAGAGTGATGTGGCTTTTCCTTAATTTTATTTTATTAAACAGGGTGTAAATAGAGTGCGACCATCAAAAAAACCACATACTCTACTGATCGTACTGAACAACTATTCGAAAAAAAAAACGCGCAAATCTTCAGAGAAACAGATTTTCAACTGTAACTCAAAAACTTTAATCTCGTAGGAGGAAGGTCTATTTTAGAACGCTGCACGCTAACAGCTGTTTCACGGACGACGCTCTCACTAAACTCACCCGTATGTCGGTGCGTTAGGGTTCACTCACGCATTTTGTTTGGAACTCAATTATTTCCCAAACTAAGGGTGGCCGCGGGTATAATTCTTGGGAAAAGTGGTTCAGTAGGGTGAGTAGAATATGTGGTTTCATTTAATGGTAGCAGTCTATTTACACCCGGTATAGAAGTGAAGAGAAAAATATCTAAAGTCACCTTTATTTCTCAGTTTTTATTTCTTCTTGTAAAAATATAACTGCCGCAGTTTTTATTGAAACAGTATGAAAATTTATAAACTTCCGAATAAAACAATAATAAAATTATTTGGTTTCCTTACTTTTTGGAAATCCGTTTTATTTTATCGACGGATTACACCTTAAGTTTTAGAAGATTGGAGTTGGTAAGTCGGTTTATTACTCTTTTTTCAAGCGTTTATTTTCTCGATGACAATCGATTAGTGATACCAAAATAACCACTAGGATTACTTACTAACCTTTGCCCGCGGCTACGCCCGCGTTTATTCAATCTCCGCCCCGTTTTCTATAAAACTATATGAGACAGGTGGATGATGTTTTGCTTAGTATTTTAACTTACTACCTCATTAGACAGGTAGACTAAGATATATTTTTTTTTTCTCATGACACAAATTCCTTCTGTCTTTTATATTTTTATCCTTTTATAATATATTGTTTAGTATTATTTTATATAAGTTAAAAAAAACTGTAAAAGTATTAAGCCATATTGAGAAAAAAATTACTGATAAAAAAAGACATGATCTTTCTTGCCCTTCTTCTTAGCAAGATTAATTGAATGGGTGGATTTAGGCATTATATCTATATATAGTTTATTTATCTATTAACTTATTTATTAATTGCATTATGTAGGTATGTATATACAATATTTAAGATTTTTACTTATGTTAGTATATGTTTGGCTAGCCATTATATTTATTTATGGTCTATTTAGTTTATTTATCAACTTATTTATTAATTGCATTATGTATAATAATACTCTTATTCCAATAAGTCTTTTTTATTTTATGTATGTGTATAACTTTAGTAGCCCAACTTAAATACAGTTTTTTTATATATTTCCCGTATCATATTTGTTTCATCATAAAATATTATTTTTGTGCAGATTAGATTTGACATGTAAAACGTATACTTTATGTATCTTTTTTACAAATAAACAATTTGAATCTTTGAATCTTTCGGCTTGGACGTTATTTTATGAACACCTCTTATAGCCCTTATGTTGACCAAGATCACTAACTACGATGATAATAAAAAACCGCATCCAAATCCGTTGTGTGGTTCCCGAGATAAAATATAAAAATTTAAATTTCACGCAAAAATTTAATAAACACAGATACAACTTTTTTATATAGTAAACTACTAGCCTTCGCCCGCAGCTTCACCTGCGTTTATTCAATGTTGGCCCTGTTTTCGGGACGAGCGTTATTTTATGAACACCCCTTATAGCCTATATATAGACCGGGGTAACTACATTGATGATAAAAAAACTGCATCCAAATCCTTGTGGTTCAAGAGTTAAAATGGAACATACATACATTATACATAAATTATTTTAAGTGTAATATTTCAATTAATCTCAAGGTTTTATATTTAGTTCACTTCTACTTTTATTTCAAACATTTATTTAATTTTTAAGCTTACAATTTATTATTTTAAGTCTTTTTAAGTTCTGTCGATTTTGTGCCTAAAATACACACTACTTTTCGTAGTTTAGTTTAGGCAAAACATTTTGTACTAGCCGCAAGATCCTATTTTTGATTGTATTAATTCTAAGTTCCTTTACGCAAATAAATAAATATTATTTTTATTACCAGGGATCGGATTTTCCTGCTGCTAATTGATACATTAGTATGGATATGACTTTTTTTACCGGAAACGGATCTGGAAATGAATCTTTGAAATGAAAATTTTTAAAAATCATGCAAAACGCATACAAACCCAGTTGCGATTTGCCCAAATGCAGTTTCGGTGTTGCCAGCAATATTTTTTTTATATTGTCAACTGAACAAACATTTATTCATCGTATTACATAGTATGGTCGTAACTAAGTTTGTATGTAAAAACAAACCAAACGAAGTTTTAAGACCAGAAAACATGTTTTATTAACCAAATAATACAAATATATTAAAACACTTGAATAATTATACATATACAGGTTTAAATATCATATCTGTAAATCATCTTTAGAGGTATTGAAATAAATGTTCATGAATTTTTTCAATATTTTCTTCTTTGTGTCTATTTCGTTTCTCATCCAGGATCCATTTATAACTCGAAATTGAGCGCTCTACATCCGTTGAAGTAACTAAAGCGAGTTTAAATTTAACTAAAAAAGGATAATTTACTTCAAAACCTCTATCTAGTTTTTCACTAATTTCTCGTATTGAGTCCAAATTTGGATTTCAATCCAAAACTTTTTTCAATGTATGCTTAATTTTATTGGACGCACTTTGTAAGCAAATTCTGTCTTGGTTAAATGCTAATAGAGAATCGCTTAAACTTACATCACTGTTTGTACCTAGTTCTTTTTAAACAACTTGTATTATTCTAAAATTTTCATCTATGAATTGCAATTCATCAAATTATTGCTGACAATACTGAAACTGCTTTTAGGTAAATCTTAACTGGGTTTGTATGTGTTTTGCATGGTTTTTTAAATTTCAATTACCAAAGGTCCGTTTCCGGATTCGTTTCCGGTAAAAAAAGTCTTATCCATACTAATGTATCAATTAGCAGCAGAAAAATCCGATCCCTGATTATTACATACAGCCAGACAGACAGACAAATAATCTAAAAATTGTGGTTTTTACATTTTATTTGAAATTTCGCAAAAATATTGAAAACACAACTTTTAACCATTTATATTAGTATATAGGTAGATCTCTTGTTTTTTTGTCGCTATAATTATTAAGATTCTGATAGAAATCAGAAGAATCAACTCTTAACCTCTCGTCTGTTTAGTTAATCGCAACAATTGGTTCCATTGTTCATTTTTTTGCCGACATACGAGGGGTTAAGGCAAACCAGGTTAATTCAGTGGTCTATGTATTTAGTGGTACATTTATCTTTTCACAGCGATCTTAATTGCTTAAGTAAGGACGTGCCTTCGCTGTTTAATACCACTTCCCTTTTCAGATAACGACTTTCCAATACCTTAAAGTTTTTTAATTTAGAACATAAACCACCGTGTTTAACCTGTTGGCTTGCTTAGGACGAGTTCCTCCAATGTCATTATATTAATAATAATAATAATAAGCGCTTTATTTATCTTCTAAAAATAATACAAGTTACATAAAATACAAATTAAAATCAAAAAGAAGACAAAACAGTCCCAGGCTTGGCATACAACTGTTTAAGCATGCAAACAGTAGCTATTTTCAGTCTGGGCCTTATATTTACATAATGAAACTATAAATTATCCAAAAACATAAAATAATAATATAAACAAAAAATAAATTTAAATTTAATCTGAAAAGTAAAAATTATTATACAATTATAAAAACTAGAAATGTCACAAATATTAAACTCAAAAATAATTCGTTCAACGATTTCTATTATTATATATATTTTTCGTTAGTTAGAGGATCAACAAATACCTACCTTATCATAATATAAACTGATTTCTACTAATTCTTTATAGATCGAAGGAAATATAACCAATTAAATATGTAGCTCGAAAGAAATAGAACTAATTAAAAAAGTATTGTGACCTTGCACCTGTGTGATGTTGCTAAGCAACTGGCTGAATGGTTCCATATTAATGGCCTTGTTCTGAATTCCAAGAAAACAAATTTGATGCACTTCAACCTGGCTGGACGTCCCTATCGTTCACTGAACGTAAAAATTAACGAAGACATCCTGTCTCAAATATCTACCACCTGTTTCTTGGGATTCAGACTTGATTTCGCACTATTGTGGGACGTTCACATTGAGTGGCTATGCAAAAGACTGGGAAGTGCATGCTTCGCCCTCTCTCGCTTAGCAGCCACTCTGCCTCGGGACGTTGTACGTACGGCATACTTTGCTACTATTCAGTCCCTTCTGTGCTACGGACTTGAGTTGTGGGGAAGAACAGCGGACTGGCACAGAGTTTTCGTCATGCAGAAACGAGCGGTGCGGACGATAGCCCGCATCAAGTATGACGACACAGCACGACCACATTTTGTTGAGCTAGGTATACTGACGTTGCCCTGCTTGTATATACTCCAAGTCGCGTTATTTATGAGGCAAAACCTCCACAAATTTGACAGGAGATGCGAACGTACTAGGGGCCGTGACAAGCTCCGATCAGTTTCTCGTAGGCTTGCGAAGAGCGCTCGATCGGTGTACGTATGTGGTCCAACTATTTACAACCGACTTCCAGATGACATTGCAAAAATCGAATCGTTTTCCCTCTTTAAATGTAAGTTGAAGAAATGGCTCATTCAGCAGGCATTTTATTCAGTTGATGATTTTTTAAAATAAAGTGGCTATTATTATAATTATCAGAATTAGACGATGTGATGACATTAAGAAAATTAAAATTATTATTATTATTATTATTTTTTTTTTTTTTTTTTTTGTATTATTTGACATTATGATTTTACATTTCATACACTGTGCATGACAAATTTACTTAGATAAATTACTTTGTGACTAGTTATTTAACTTAATTTAATTTTAATTTAATAATTATTGTTTTACTCCATTTTTTTGTTATTTGATAACAACATGACATGTAACTGACCGTTATGAATAAAGTTCTGTATTCTGTATTCTGTGATTTTACGACTTAATTCGATCTGAGGAGGCCGTTAATTACCAGTCAATCATACAATTTTTATATTTTAATACAATTAAAAATCTACATAATTTATTATCCATAAATTTCTACCATTTGAAACATAATTATAAAAATATGCAAGTAGAAAAACAAATTACAATTTTTGAATATGTCCATGAATGTTATGGACATATTCAATAAATTTTAGCAAAAAATTGATGAATTTTTTTTTTTTTTTTTTTCGGTACAAATTATCGTGTGCCTCAAACGTTAGTTCTGCTTCTCTGTATTATGTTCTAAGTGAAAACAAGTTTCTAACATGTATTATTTCGATAGTAATTAAGTTTTTCTCTTGAACAACTTTTCTGATATAATTGGACAGAGGAACGGACACCCTAAGTTTATTTTTGAACTCTTTGTAAGATATTCGATACATTTCTTTTTCCTTCTAGACTTTTACACAAAGATGGTCTAAACAACGACCCATGAATGAGTAATCCACGAAACAAGTGTGTGTGTAGGAATCACGCATTTGTATCGTGTGTCTGTAATAATTGTAATAAAAAGGACACCTAAAGGTCATCAGTTAAAGTGTTCCATTTGCAAGATCTCTGGCTCCTTGTAGACGGATGAATTTAACAAATCACGTCCATTTTTCTACATGCGAAGATCAAATGTGCTGAGAATGGACCACTGTTTACATTTAGCTGGACCATAGAGTTAGATGATAAATACCACTATAAAAAAATGCTAATATAGGTACTTTTAATAATTTCCTGTCAAATTAATTTGATTTGCACAATTACATACGATTTCAAAAACTGCACTGAAGCCCAAAAATTATTACAACAAGCTTGAAGGGTGCCAAACGGGATTCTATTACTAAGCTCGTCTGTCTGTCTTTTTATCAACCTTCTTCAGCTTCAGCCGTTGAAATTTTCACAGAATACGTATTACTATGGCCTCTATCAAGTTAAACAAAATAAAAACCCCAAGCGTGATCCCCATATACCGGGTGTAAAAGCAAAGGTAAGAATCCTTTGAGGGTGTGTTAGTATGATCGGTAAAGATATTTTTTTAAATACTGGGATGTCTAAATAAAGTGCCATTACCTCATAATAAGACGAGTTTCTTTACTCAAAATACACTAATCGCGTGGACACCCTCACTGGTCGCTGGCCACTCGGATGAGGGGTGTGGGTTGCGGGGTGCAATTAGGTGTGTGGAGGCCGGTGAGCTGCGTAGCCATAGCTTAGAAAAACGATGGAATTTTTGGTGAAAATTCAAGGTGTATTTTTTTTTCTCGTAATGGCTTCAGAATCGTCTATACTTTCACATCCTAAAGGGATTATTGACTTTGCATTTACAGCCTGTACACAAGAAACCTCGGAAAATTGCATTTTTTCAACATTCATTGTTTCAGTTCTGTCTGTTTTGTCTACGGTAACACAGACGAATTTCAAATTTAGTTAGTTTGTAGAACATATTTTAAAGAAAAACAAAAATTAATTGAAACCTGGGTTTCTTACTCAGAGAGTGCCAAATTGTTTTTGATATTTCAGCGCCTTGTTTTTTGTCGTCTTAGTGTCGCTATGGTATATATAATTTGGCTATTTACCATAGTATCTTTAGGAATACGTACCCGTATTGTGTAGTGACAACGAACCCTTTGTGAGCGAGCCTAACTCGCACTTGGCTGGTTTCTAAATTATATGGGATATATATAGGTATATTGTAGGTATTTGCAAACTTTATAAGCTATATTCATGTCACCTGCAATATAGACACATACTGATTTTTTCTTGTATGCACATAGTTGTAATAGAATCAACACACATTATTGAGTACACAGTTCATATATTTTTGTAAATAATGTGCTTCCGCCGGCCACAAACTGGATGGAAAGCATCCGTGAGTTCTGGAATACATCAATGTCCTCCCAGAAAGTGGAAGAGGAACAGCAGGCGAGATATTAAGGTGATTCCGTCGGAAAAATTAGAAACTTGATTCGTGGTGATTGAAATTTCGAACAAAACCCTATTACCGTGAAGTTCTTATCGGTTCACACTCAAACATAGCGCAAAAAACAAGCAGAGCAGCTGACAAGTGCGAAAGTAGTGTTTTTAATAAATTTTAAATAAAATAAATTATATTTCCAAACAGTGAGGAAACCATATCATTTTATATTATTTTGTCTGGATATTTAAAAATTTGTATACTGTTTCGGTAAAAACTGCTGCAGATATATTGCTACAAGTGGACAAACAACTGAAAAATAACAGTGAATTTAGAATTATTTTTCTTCACTTCTACATATGAAAATAAAATTCAGGAAAAACCGCATCACTCTTCGTATCATGTAGATAACTATGTATTTTTTTCTGTAAAAAATTCTATAGTTACCGTGCAAACTGGTTACAAAGTTATTCAGTTCAAGGTCAAATCAAATCAAATCAAATCAAAATATTTATTTTGTAAAATAGGTACATAAAGTATACTTTCTACAAGTCAAAGTAAATCTTTACAATAAAAAACATCTTTATATTAAAAAAATATAAAAAAATAATATGTATATACTAATAAGGGAAATACATACTGATTGCGCGCTGGGTCAGAAAAGGTATTTGGACTAGGTATGGCGATAGATTTTAGTGGTTTTATCCCCAAATAACACGGTAATAAAGAAAGGAAATTAATGGTTTTGAAGGAAGCTCACCGGTAATCCGTTTTCAGCAAAATGTCGCTTC
The DNA here is from genome assembly GCA_910592155.1 of Ypsolopha scabrella. Lineage (NCBI taxonomy): Eukaryota > Metazoa > Arthropoda > Insecta > Lepidoptera > Ypsolophidae > Ypsolopha > Ypsolopha scabrella. The sequence continues at coordinate 4,499,495 of OU342968.1, read as the reverse complement.
TTCCACGGCGGGGGTGGCCACCCACAGATGACACAACACAATTGCACCTTTCTATATATTTAGATATAGTCCTACGAGAGTTTTCAGCTTAATTTGATGCACTTTTCCTAATTATAAGATGCGCGTGCGCGGTGGTAATGTCTCCATTTTTTTTATTGATTTTCTCGACTGCTGCGGGGCGCGCGGCTATTGGTGAGCCAGCGAGCGAATCAGCGAGCTAAGGGTTGAGGGGAAAAGAGACAAGGATATGCGGAACGCACTAGGTGTGCAAAGGACAAAATACAGTTACCGTGTTATTACAACAAATTCGGAAAACTTTATTTAATTATATTTGCCACTTAAATTGGCGTAATCATCCCCCCGGGCTTGACAGGATGGAATCCTTCAAGTTTATGAAATATTTAACATAAATTACTTTAAATTATTATTATTTATTTATTTTATTTTACTATGCAATATTACTTATATTTTAAGTTTTAATCTAATGAATTTACGATATTCTGTGGACTGTATGTATTTAAGTTTATTTATTGACTAGGTAATTTGAATACCTTTCCAATCGACCTCCGGTAGACGCCCGATTTAGTTCGAACATCTAAAACACGGACAATGTTATCAGTCTTGTTTGGATATGTTCGCTCGACCACACCGATAGGCCAATCTAAAGGACTGCTGTTATCAGATTTTAACAGAACAACAGTTCCTACTTCAATCGGTTCACTATGAGTCAGCCATTTACTACGGATCTGCAAAGTGTTTAGGTATTCGACCTTCCATCTTTTCCAAAACGACTGAACAATTTGGTCGACTACACGTTTTCGTTGGAGAAGAGTGACATTTTCGTTAGTCAAATCCTCAGACGGGAGGGATTTCAAGGGCGTCATCACGAGAAAATGCGCGGGCGTCAGAGCTAGTGGCTCAGCAGGGTCACTACTCAGTACCGAAAGGGGACGCGAATTTAATATGGCCTCGATTTGCGCAAGGACCGTGGTCATTTCCTCGAATGTCAATAACTGACTCCCTACTACTTTTGTGAGGTGATTTTTGACACTTTTAACATTACTTTCTGCCATGGAATTAAAGTGTGGACTCAGCGGTGGAAAGAATTTAATCTCAATCCGATTATCGCGCACCACGTTAGCGAATTTGTCTTTATAATCTTCCGATTCTAACAACTGGTACATTCCGTCTAAGTAAGACTTCGCTCCGATGAAATTCGTACCGTTATCGGAATAAAGGACCGCTACTGGACCGCGTCGCGATAAAAATCTTTTGAACGCATTCAAAAACGCTTCAGTACTTAAGTCGGATGCAAGTTCGAGATGCACAGCTTTAGTTACCAGACATACGAACAAGCACAGGTATGCCTTCATGCTATGTACCCCACGACGCCGATAAGGCACTATTAGTAAAGGACCTGCATAGTCCGAAGAAACGTGACAAAAGGCTTTTAAATTAGTATTTTGAAACCTACAAGCAGGCAAATCTGCCATAAAAGCCATCGTGTTCCTAGGATTGGCCTTGAAACAGACATTGCATTGTTGCACTCGTTTTCGAACGATACTACGGGCAGACAATATCCAAAATCTTTGCCTTAATAAAGACATGAGTAATTGAGGACCTGTGTGCAGATATTTTCTGTGATAATAATCAATTATTAGATTTACTATGTGATCTTTCCGAGGGAGTAGCATTGGATGCTGACTGTCATAATTCAAATCCGCATGGACTAGTCGCCCACCTACCCTGAAGACCCCTTCTTTTATGAAAGCATTGAGCTTCAAGAAAGCAGGGGGTAATTTATTTCCCGCAAGCGCAATTTTGATCTCATTAGAGAAGTGTATTTTCTGTAGGTCTTTAATTACATATTCTTCAGCTCGATCTAACTGGGGAACTTCAAATTTCTGAGGTAGTTTTTTCACAAAACGAAGAACATAGATCACTATTCTCAGTAATCTAGACCACGAGGACACCCTAGAAGCGAGCTCATAGAAGACGGGCGCAGAAGTCGGAGGGGTTGCAGAGGTAGTAGCCAAGACATGGACCTTTATTTCAGGTACTTCATCTTTTACCGCTGTGGGATCAAAGCGATTCACTGGCCATTCAGACACGGGGCCCCTTACGAACGGCGGCCCATGGAACCAAAGAGGATGCTCGAGCAAATGAGCGGGAGTGAGTCCTCTGGAGAGGCAATCAGCGGGATTTTCTTTCCCACTTATGTGATAGAAGTGTCTAGGATCCAACTCATTATGAATTTTGGCAACCCTATTAGCGACAAAAGTCTGCCATCGAGTGGGACAGGAATGAATCCAAACTAGTGCGACCGTGCTGTCTGTAAACGCATGCACATTGGATATTTGACATCGAGTAGCATAGGCGTCAATGACGACACGCATTAATTTAGCGAGTATGAAGTTCGCGCACAACTCCATTCTAGCCAGAGTTATTACGGTTTTTGACGGCGCCACTCTCGATTTAGCACAAATCAAATTGACTACAGAACGATTCTCGTTCGGCAAGTAAACATGTAAATACACTAGGCCACCGTAAGCGCGTTCTGAGGCATCCGCAAAGCCTACTATTGAGACAATGCAGTCGCCATTCACGCCCATGTGCCTCGGTAATTTTATGTTTTGTAACAAGGGCAATTCGGACTCAATCTGTTGCCACAAAGTCACAATATTAGGAGGGGGAATATCATCCCATCCGATATTATTTTCCCATAAGGATTTTATTATTAATTTTGATAATAGAGTTACCGGGGCCACGAATCCCATTAAGTCCCACAACCGGGCAATAGTCGACAGGATATTCCGTTTAGTACACTCGCGTGATTCGACCTTGACACTGAAGGTAAACACATCTTCAGCCGGCAACCAAAGAAGACCAAGTATTTTTAGGTAACTTTCCGGGCTGAATTCAATCGCCTCAGTGACACGATGAGACGCGGGAATGCTAGACATCACTCCGGGCGAGTTACTAGAGAATTTTACTAGATCAAACCCTCCAGCTGCGAACAATTCGATCAGCTGATTTGAAAGTTCGACACCCTCGGTGGTGGACGAGCAACTAATGGCTAAATCGTCCATGTAAAGCTGTTTCTCGGCTACCGAAGCGGCAGTCGGGAAACGCTCGCGCTCATCGGTGGCGAGTTGGCGTATAGTACGTATAGCTAGGAAGGTACTACAGTACAGACCGAACGGGACGCGGGACATCTCAAACACTGTAATGTCGTCGGTACTATCAAACCTATACAACAGACGGAGAAATCTCGTGTCATTTTCGTCAATTAAAACGCGCAAGTACATTTGCCGTATGTCGGCGCTTATCGCCACAGGTAATAATCGAAAATTTAATATTATCTGAAACAAATCATTTTGTAGATTCGGGCCAGTGTACAACAAATTATTGAGCGATGTTCCACTACTTGATTGACTGCTGGCATTCATCACTATTCGTAATTTGGTAGTACTTTTATCTTCACGAACCACCGCGTGATGTGGTATTACGTATTGATCAGTATTACCTATCTCAGAAACAGTACCAACGGGATGCATGTAATTTTTCTGCAAGTATTCTTTGAAAACGTTGTCATACTCCACCTTCACGGTTGGATTCGATAACAATTTACGCTCCAATGATAAGAACCTACGCTCGGCCGTACGCATTGAGTCTCCTAAAGCGGAGGAAGGGTCGCATTGAAACGGCAGCGAGACGACGTACCGCCCGTTCGATTCTCGACGCGTGGTGTCGCAATAATATTTTTCGCAAGCTTGTTCGTCTTTAGTTAGGCTATTGGGCACATTAGGTACCTCTTCCAATTCGAAAAATCGATTCATGCAATTTTCCAGAGATTCATCCATGGTACAATACGAACGAACAATATTGCAACACACGGGGTTAACGACCGGGGCCTGACCAATTATTACGTAACCTAATAAGGTTTCAATCGCGACAGGTTCGCCGGCTCCGCGAGATACCGAATTCGGACCTAAGATTCGAGCAAATAAATCCGTCCCCAAAATGAGGTCAATATTCGCGGGGGTGTAGTAATTACAATCCGCCAATGGAATGTTATTTAAATAATCCAGGCGCGCCGAGTCTATCTTCGCGGTAGGCAATTCATTAGTGATACGATTTACGACCACGGGCTGAATAGTGAACCTAACCGAATCATCGAAACGAGACCGAATGGTCAGGCAAGTAACTCCTTCTACTGGATTAGTGACGTCACCTACACCTGACACATATTTACTCTGCGGCTCATGTAGTTTTAAATTCAAGCGTTTGCAACATTCCGACGTTATTAAATTTTTCTGTGACGCGCTATCGATTAACGCCCTTAACACAAATATATTTCCTTCGGCATCCACAGTATTGCATTGTGCGGTGCCGAGCAAGACAGACGAGGCGAGACTCGAACTCAGGACATCACCGGCGGTAGCGGCGCACTCGCCGACCGCACAGGGCGATACGGCCGCGGCCGCCGGGCCGGACTCGGACGCGCCGGGCGCGCTCTGCGTCACGAGAGCCGTGATCGTATCCGCGTTGTTATAGCTACCTACCGTCTTGCTACTAGGAAAGTGTAGTAAGCTATGATGACTGCGATTACATTCTGTGCAACGTTTGGAATCTTTGCAATTCGCAATGACGTGTCTGTTATTTAAACAATTTACGCAAGATTTACTAGATTTTATCAATTTGTAGCGATCATTAGGGATCATTGACAGGAACTTGGGGCACTGAGCTAACTGAGAATGATCACTCCTCCCACAACACAAACAATTATTTTCCTGTACATTTACAAATGTTTTTACATTATTATTATTAGTGAACGCGCGTGCACCTGATCCCACTGACGATGAAGGCGTATTATAATGTTTACGCGACTGAGTATTACCCGCTTTCGTGTTTGTTGACATCGCGCTCGCGACATTATGCACGCGTTGCAAAATATGAGATTGATTTCGCACAAAGTCAATGAACCCCGAACAACTTGAGATTTTATCAGTACCATTGAATTTAAGCTCAAATGATTTGACTGTTTCTAATCCCACTTTTTTGCACGCGATGTGTATGAACAAAAAATCCTCTAAGCTTTGTAATTTTAATTGTTTCAAAGCGGAGTGAAGTGATGAAAATTTATCAATGAATTCCTCTAATTGCGTTGGAGAATTCTCATTAACATTCGGCAAATTCAACAGTTTGTCTAAATACGAAGCGGCAAGTATTCTTTCGTCATTGTATTTAGTCAGCAAAGCTTTCCAAATAACACTGTAATTTTCGGCAGTGGGTGCAATACCTTGGCAAATATTTAAAGCTTTGCCTTTTAATCTACCAATCAAATACTGTATTTTTTCACCGTCAGTAAGATCCGATTTATCATGAATAGCTGACTTGAAAGTCTCGTAGAAAATGGGCCATGATTCATTTTCACCATCAAAGGAACAGAGTTCTAATCGCGGCAACTTTAATGAAAGCTTTTCGCATTTGACTAGGGAACCCTGTCCGTCGCGACTAGTACTTTCAGTCATTTGCGACTTTAGTTGATGAACTTTGTATTTAATTTTCGCATACAATTGCTCGAATGCGATACACGAACTATAAGAAGGCGGAGGGCCATCAGATATGGATAATTGAAAATTATTTCTTTCCTCAATAGTTGCCAAAAAGTCGTTACGCAGTAAATCGATCGTAAAACTATCCGCCAAAAAATCGTCAATCTTTATTGGATCATTGTCCAATTTAGCAATAGAATCACATATCCCTTGTGCTCGACCAAACAAAGCCGAAAGTTTATTCTGTAATTTTTGAATACTACGATTATTTGTAGACGGTTCGAGAGGTGGATTGGAAGTCATTTTGCACAATATGGCGGTTACCTCGTGTTTTCACACAATACCTAATCAAAAATTTCCAATAATTCGCGATCGATAGGACCAAATGATTGCGCGCTGGGTCAGAAAAGGTATTTGGACTAGGTATGGCGATAGATTTTAGTGGTTTTATCCCCAAATAACACGGTAACAAAGAAAGGAAATTAATGGTTCTGAAGGAAGCTCACCGGTAATCCGTTTTCAGCAAAATGTCGCTTCTTCCACGGCGGGGGTGGCCACCCACAGATGACACAACACAATTGCACCTTTCTATATATTTAGATATAGTCCTACCAGAGTTTTCAGCTTAATTTGATGCACTTTTCCTAATTATAAGATGCGCGTGCGCGGAGGTAATGTCTCCATTTTTTTTATTGATTTTCTCGACTGCTGCGGGGCGCGCGGCTATTGGTGAGCCAGCGAGCGAATCAGCGAGCTAAGGGTTGAGGGGAAAAGAGACAAGGATATGCGGAACGCACTAGGTGTGCAAAGGACAAAATACAGTTACCGTGTTATAACAACAAATTCGGAAAACTTTATTTAATTATATTTGCCACTTAAATTGGCGTAATCACATACAAAAAATATTTAGTTTGGGTTACAAAAATTTAACTATACACCTACATAAAATAGATAAATTTAGGAATAAAAATATTATATATAAATGATGCAACGAACAAACAAGTTGATAAATAAATACAGGAAATACATCCAAAAAATATTAAGGTTGGGCTACTAAAAGGTAATAAAGTTATAAACCTGCATAAAATAAAGAAATATAGGAATAAAAATATTATATATACATAATGCCTAACCATCCGCACCATTCGATTAGTATTGCTAAGAAGAAGGGCAAGAAACTTAGCAAACATGATTTTTTTCATTTGTAACATAAACTTAATCTATACAATGTCATTGGCGTTGGGAGAAGCCTGAACCAGTCTGTCCAGCGATTAACGATAGTCGGTGATGGACGAATGGCCGATACTACGCAACTGCCTGTTACCACTCTCCCGTTACGGCTTCTTATGATATTATCCTGGAACATGTAGTTCAATCTCAGTCTTACTATCCAGGGTGCACTGGATGCCTTTGGGGTGATCAGTGGTTATATCTCACTTTATGCCACTCAGGGAGGCTTTATACACCCCAAAAACTCAAATAGCTTAGAATTTCAACCTAAAAAAATATTAGATTCATTTAGAAGTGGCACGGATGGTTTCTTTGCAATAAATACATATTTATATTACAGACAGTATTGTAACTTGAAGCCACTTCTAGTCCGACTGTAGTCTATGACAGCGAACCTCTCTAATGGCTGAACATTTGAAAGAACCGCAAGCCATTGCATCGTCTCTCTCTCCCTTTTTCTGTTACATTGTTCTGATTGTTTGACGAAACTGTTCTTTTATTTTTTACATATATTTTTTTGTTCTTTGTCATTGCAATGAAAGGCGGCGATGATTCGTGAGCAAGTGTTTGGGTAGGATGTAGTTTTAATGTCGCGATTCGAAAGTTCGTATATTTTATTGTGTACACCCACTAGAATAACTTTATTTGCACGTATTAAAAGAGTTTGGGAAGATAGGTCGCACTTACATTAATCACTAATCATTAACTTGCTACCTATTACGGCTGAAGCTATAGATCCCTGTGACAGACGGACGGACAGACAGACTGCGGAGGCTTAGTGAAAGGGCCCCGTTATAAAGCGTTGAAGAAAATCCAGTCATGCATAGTTTCACTTTCACTATTCCCTCTGTTTTCTTTATCTATGATTTACATAAATTCTTCGCGAAAATGCAAAGAATGAAATTCACTTTATATTTGAATATTTCACTCAATTCAGAATGCGTTCCGTTACCTTCACCGAACTGTGGTTTATAACGTTTCGTTTGACGTGGTATTACTGTGATAGTGACAAAGGAATTTGAAGAATAAAATGTGTACCGTAAAAAGATGTAACATTAACTTATATTATAATTTAACACAAGTATTATTTGTGCCATTTACAATGAACATTCGAACTAAAAAATTAAAAATAGATGCGACGACGAGCGAAGCGTGGAGGAGCGTGTTAGGTGCAAGCCACATAGAAGCGGCGCGGTGCGCTACCGTCGCGCTACCGGTGTGTGTCGGAGGTATTAAAGTGTTTGATTTTGATCTGACAAGATGTCTTCCTCTGAAGACGAAGGTGTGGGCGGTGCGCTTTCGGTGCATCCGCGGCGCAACCGTGGCGTGCCGTCTCGACACCTGTCCAATGTTCTTTCATACAAAATGTAGGAGAGGGACGTGGTGTAAAACAGATAGAAGAGGTGCACCGAGGGCGCGCCGCACAAGCGCTGTTTCTATGTGGCTTGCGCCTTAGCTTGCCTCCTGTGATCATAAAACCGGGAGCCGAGCGAATATTTATGATATTTGAGCAGATCATTAAATAATCAATTCTACGATAGGAGACGACATTGTACACGGAACAATTAGTAGACGGTGAAAGAAAACATTGTAAACTTGCAAGCCTTATAGAAGTAGACTTTAATTATACATCCAAATTCATACCGTAAGTAAGTGCTCAGTAACAAGGTTCGATGACCCTTTTAGTGAAATTCGTAAATTATTCTTTTCGTGTTCCTTACAAAAGCAAGACCAGCCCCGAGTCAATTACTATGGGACGTCAAGATTTTATTTTGTGAAATTAGCAAAAAATGTTGTCGACCCGTGATACTGATTAATTACCAAGCCTTCAGTATGAATTTGGCTGCATAAATTAAAGTCACCTATATATTTGTGCCTCAAGCCTTACATAAGTAAGAGCGTAAAGTCGTCGGTAAAAAGAGGGTGAAACAATATTTACCTTAGAGTATAAATAAGCAAGCTTATGTATACTCTAAGATATTGACTGTTCCAGTTGAAGTCCACACTCGGAAACCACTCTAACACGTCATTTTTAGGGTTCCGTACCTCAAAAGGAAAAAACGGAACCCTTATAGGATCACTTTGTTTTCCGTCTGTCTGTCTGTCAACACCCTTTATCTCGGGAACTCGTCGGGGTATCGAGTTGAAATTAAAAATATATACTCAAGTCTATAGTCCCTTGAACCTGTAAAAAAATCAAACTTCTAAATTAACGTTAAAAAAGATACGGCCGTTTATGTCGCAAAAAATGTAAATTTCAACTCTCCAAAGGGAATCAAAATTTATAGGGTATTTTCCGTTGACCTAGAACTATGAAATTCGGCAAGTAATACCATCCAATACTACAATTATAAAAAAAAAATTAAACTATACATTTGTGGTTAAATCATTAAAAAATCATCAAGGTTAAACAACGGTATCCATCTATCCATCAGCCTGTTTCGTTCACTGATGCCTATTTCCAGGATTTCGCCACTCTTGGCTGTCCTCCTGGAAGAAATGCCCATACTCACACACGCTGGGCAGGCGGGTTGGTGAGCACGGTGCCGAAACCCTGGCACCAGTAAAGCCGCTGCCCGTCACCAGTCTGTTTTTAAACCGCCATCCATCGGTCCCAGGCAATGTGGGCCGCCTGGTTTTGCCTAAGAGCTGTTCTCTTACTCTCCCCCGAATAGCTTCGGGAGGATTTGCGAGTAATATGGTGGTACCTCCACAGTCGAGCCCGACATCAGCTCTACCACCTATAACCTAGCAACGGTATGCGCGGTCATAATTGTACGGGTGACCAAAACTTTTTGTAGACTTTTTTTAAACTTTTACTAATTTGTACGGAACCCTCGGTGGGCGAGTCCGACTCGCACTTGTCCGGTTTTTTTAATATGCCCGTATTTTTCGTCATAGAGGCCATAGTAAAACGTATTCTGTGAAAATTTCAACTTTCTACCTATTACGGTTGAAAGTGTAGACCCTTTGTGACTGTGACAAACGACAGACAGACAGCGGAGGCTTAGTAATAGGGTCCCGTTTGGCACCCTTCGGGTACGGAACCCTAAAAAAGTACGACAGCAGAACTAATTAAATATTTATGTTGGTACAATATGAGGACGTAGAGAGACCACACCCGCAAAGATATATGGCAACCATGTTCTACGTGTCCTACTTACAAAAGCTCTTTAAGCTCTAATAAAGCAAAATAAGTCATAAAGTTGTACATTTTGCCGCCTAAGGTAAAGTTTAATCACCGAAATAATGAGAGTTAGATTATAACTTCGGTCTTAATTGCTCGAATAAATGAATGTTTCTTAACAAATATATTTGTGAATATAATATATTTGTGAAATGAAGTTTCGTTGTTATTGCGGTTGTTTTTCGTATTTTACGTAATAGGTTTAATATTGCCAGAAATATACTATACTAAATAGATATTAACCCGATAGCTAGAAAAAATACTTGTCTGGAGAAACAACTTTTATTGCGAATGAATTTAAAACATATAGATGCTGTAAAAGCTATAAATTTATTTGTTTTAGGGACAGAAAAAAATACAAGAATATGTTTTCTTTGAAATACTCTAAGTACAGTCAGCAAAAGATAAAGGTCTACAGGACCATCGCAAACACTTTGATCTTAATTTTGATTCGATCCTTGACCAATAGTTACATTGTGTATGTATTGACCTAGTATACCTTATCTCATCTATCACTTAGCTGTGGGTCTTAGGATCAAAGTGCTTGCGATGGGCCTGTATACCTTTATCTTTTGCTGACTGTACATTACAAACGAAAAGATAAATTAGAAACAAATTTAAAGACAAGAATTTGAAAAAATTCCTCGGGCCAGGATTTTAACCTGCGACCTCTTGTTTCCCAGACAAGTGCGCTACCATTGCGCCACCGAAGTACTTACCTGGACCATTGAATTTTTCTACCATACTTGTCCACCGAATGTTTTGTAACTAGCTTGTAATGCACATAATGAACGCTCACGAGGGCGTTATGTGATTTCACTTAAGATCAATGTGTTTGCGGTATGCTTTGTGAAATATATCTTTTGTTGACAGTACATAATATATTTTTGACCCTCTGTAACACCATATTAACATAAATCTAATGTTTCCGTGTAACATGTTTATGAAATAAAAATCTCAATCACAAAACAAATGGAAGCTCTATTAATTCTATGACGCATGTGGCTGCCGCCACCACCAACGTCCGCGTCGGCACAAATATTTCACAGGCTTTTCTACTTTTATGGCGTTATTTTGAATATTTTTGACTTAGTCGTTAATACAGCTCTCAGGCAAAACCAGGCGGCCCACCATTGCCTGGGACCGACGGATGGCGGCATAATAATAATAATAATAACCCGGCGTAGGGATGTGACGACCCCACCGCCCACTGGTGCGTCTAGATGGCGTCTGGGTGTGACGACCCCTTCGCCTTCTGGTACGTACAGTGCAACAGTCACCGCAGGGTGGCTTGTGGCGAGCCGATGGTGAGTGGCGACACCACGGACCCTACCTCCAGGGGAAACACACATACATGCACTTACACACAAAGCGACACACCTCCTCGCCTCTGCGCTTGCCTTTACCAGCCGGCCAGAGTGGAGTCGCAAGAGCGGAACCTATGCTCCAGGTTGGAAGTGTAAAATGTCATAACGCCGGGGGCACTTGACTGTATAAGGATCTTGCGCCCCGCAGACTCACCTCTCGACAACCTTGGCTGCTTACATAGTGTTGCCCCCTGGCCACCCCATGGTGGCTAGATAGGGGGCCCACAACGGCTATCCTTCTGGGTAGTCATCAAGCAGCAAGTCACCATCTGCCAGACTTAAATTTGTGAGAGATTTTCGAGGCAGATGTCCGTTATCTCACTCCATAGCCCTGTTATCCGGCCCATCTAGCATCCCATCCTCATAGCCCACTCCAAGTCTTCCTTCCTAGCAATAGTTTGGCAACTATGGGGGACTGTCCGTTAGTGTATCCCAATGGTACATTGAGGGAGAGGCCTCCGTGGATGCGGCCATCTCACATTTAGATTAAATGGTACTAAGGCCTCTTCAATGTTGGCTTCGGCCCCATGAATGCCTTTCAAATGACCGGGTCCCTATGGGCCCGTGACTGAAAAGTGTACCTACTTAATAATAACAGAAATTACAAACGATAATTAATGTACAATTGACTAAATTTCGTAAGCACCACCCAAAATCCTGTAAACAAAGGCTTACCTTACCTCGCTTAGAGGGAGGAAGAAAAATAATTGACATAACAAACATACACAATAGACAGATAACAATACTACGAAAATACTTTCACACAAAATCCGAACAATCCGAGCTGCATAAGCACGTTACAGCTTCAGACATAAAATTAACACCACTAAATCTAAGTAACAAAAACATACAGCCAAATGAATCACTTACACAGGCAACAGAAAAAATAGAAATATGGAGGAAAAAGTCCCTACACGGACGACACCGCAAAGACCTTGACCAATCACATATTGACAAGAATTGGTCAAACGCATGGCTCAAACGAGGAGAACTATTCCCAGAAACAGAAGCTTTCATGATAGCGATTCAAGACCAGGTCATTAACACTCGGAACTACAAAAAATATATCCTAAAAGAACGTAACTTACCTACAGATATGTGCAGACATTGCAGCAGCGCTTCGGAAACCATTCAGCATATAACTGGAGCGTGCAAAACTATAGTACAAACGGACTACAAACACAGGCATAACCAAGTAGCCTCCATTATACATCAACATTTTGCCCACAAAAACAAATTTATAGAGCAAAAGTCCCCCTACTATAAATACATACCGGAAAAAATTCTTGACAGTAACGCAATAAAAATTTATTGGGATAGGACCATAATTACCGATAAAACCGTTTATTTCAATAGACCGGACATTACAATACATGACAAACAAGATGGAACCGTATACTTAATAAATATAGCAATCCCAAATACTCATAATATACAAGCTACACATACAGAAAAGATGAACAAATACAAAGACCTAGCCGTTGAGATAAAAACACAGTGGCGAGCAAATACCGTAAAAATAGTCCCAATAATTATATCAACCACAGGAGTCATACCAAAAACCATTTTGACTAGCCTAAAAATTCTAAATATTCCCACATGTTTAATCCATATCATACAAAAAGCAGTAATTTTAAATACATGCCGCATCACGATAAAGTTTTTGCAGGCAGACCTATCACAGAACACTCTATAATATAGTTTATGCACTTGGCTGCGGCCCGTGCTCTTCTAACCTCTTTTCAGAAAAAGAGAGAATAAAAATAAATAAAGAAAAACATAATAATAATAATAAGCCTTTTTATTTCCCAAAAATAACTTAAATAACATCGAATGATTTCGTAGCATGCATTAAAAAATAATGTATATTTAGTTTTATTTAGACATAGTATAAATCTAGAGTTTCTATCATATACAAAATTAAACTGTTTAAAAAATATATGCGATAAATTGAATTGAATGTCAAACAAAACTTATTAATTTATACAAATTTAAAAAAAATTAAAATTCTAAAAATTCTGAACTAAAAAAAAATTCCATTTACATTAGATTTCAGTTAATAAAATAAACATTACTAGTATAATTAAATGTCTTGTTTTATAATTAAATGTCTTGTTTTAATAAAATCGAATATGAAAATAAATAATAATTCTAAGTAAGCATGCAAATTAATTTTCGTTCAAAATGGGCACCCAATTTAATGAAGGCCTCCTCCATCGAGTGCCAGAGATGTCTGTCTGCAACTAGTCTGGACCAGGTCGGGCTGGCCACCTTCTTGATATCGTCATACCAGCGCTGCCGCGGTCGCCCTGGTTGGCGCTTTGCTTCACGAGGATACCAATGAAGGACACGGTCTGTCCAGCGGCCGTCCGTCATCCGTGCTACATGACCGGCCCATCTCCATTTCAGTTTGCAGGCTAATACAGCAGCATCTATCAGTTGAGTTTTCTTTCTGATGTCTGTATTTCTTTCTTTATCTTTTAACTTAATGTTTAATATACTTATTTCAGTAGCCCTTTGAAATACTTGTATCTTCTCTATAACTTTTTTGGTCAGGGCCCAATTTTGACAGCCGTAAAGTAGAGTAGGAAGAACTGCTGTATCCATTGCCTTTTTTTAGAATTATTGGTAGTTTGGACTTAAAAATGTGTTTAAGTGACCAATATCTACGCTAGGCTATTTTGACTCTTCTCTCGACTTCTCTCTGTGTTTGATTTTGAAAGGATATATTCTGTCCTAAGTATGTATATTCGTCGACATATCTAACATTTTGGCCTTGCAGCTGAAGTGGTATTTTCTTACTGTTTGTTAGAAGACATGTTTTTTCGGGGTTCATTTGTAACCCGCATTTTCAACTCTCTAAGTCCAAAGTTTGTACCATATGCGTTAGGTCTTGATGGCTTTCACTAACGATAAAAATATCGTCAGCAAAGCGAAGGTGATTAAAGTATTCACCGTTGATATTAATTCCTTTTCTTTTCCAATTAAGATTTCTGAAAATATATTCTAAAAGCGCAGTAAAAAGGTTCGGTGAAATTGGGTCTCCTTGTTTAACGCCATTGTTAACATTGAATGTCTTTCCTCTTTGGTCCATTTTTACAGTAGCTTTGCTTCGCCTATAAATTTCTTTCAACAAGTTTATTATTTTTATTGGTACTCCTTGTGATACTAAGGCTTGCCATAGTGAGTTTTGGTTAATAGAGTCGAATGCTTTTGAATAGTCGATGAAAGCAATGTAGAGTTTTTATTATATTCCACATATTTTTCTATTACCTGTGTAAGAGTAAATATGTGATCCGTTGTTGAATAGTTTGGCCTGAAACCTGCTTGTTCTCTCGGCTGTTGTTTTTCTAGAGTCTTTCTTATTCGTTTCAGTAGAACGCTTGTAAAGATTTTGTAAATTGTTTGCAACAAATTTATTGGCCGGTAGTTTTCAATGTCAAGTGGGTCACCTTTTTTGTAAAGTAAGGTGATGATTGAGGTTTCCCATTCTTGAGGAATTTCGTTGAGGTCCAGAATATTATTAAACAATTCAGTAAATATTGATGTTATTGGCTCAATTATTGCCTTCATAATATCGTTAGTTATTCCATCTTCTCCTGGGCATTTTTCTGATTTTAAGTTGTTTATTGCTTGGTATATTTCACTTGGTACAAATCTTGGTACGTCGTCGTCTTCGGAAATATCATTTTCCATTATCAAATGATCGTTCCTATTAGGGCAGTTGTATAGATCTTTGTAAAATTCTGTAGCAATTTCAACTTGGCGTCGTCGGTCTGTAGCAACGCTTCCTTCTTTTTCTTTCAAATATTTTATCCATTCCTTTGATGTTTTAAGACGCTTTTGTGATCTTTTTACAGAGCCTCTTTCTTTTAGTTCTTGCTCTATTATCTCTAAGCGTTAACGTATCTTGCTTCTGAGGATCTTTTTCTCAACTTTTCGATAAAGTTTTGTAAGGTGTTTGTTGTCATTTATGGTCTTATTTTTCTTGTTTTTCAAATCCGTTCTTTTTGTTATCAGATCTTTGATCTCAGGACTCAGAGTGTACTGTTTAGACGTTGGTTTATTAGGCAACAATTTTACGCTTTCCTTTATCGTATTGACTAGGGATCTGTATTTGTCTTGCATGTCGGTTATATTAGCTTTTTTCCTTTCAGACTTAACTGAAAAAATATGTTTGAGAGAGTCCTTTTCAATAGGTAGTAATTCAGCCTCTCTCTGACCATAGGATTTTCTACTTTTCTTTGTATTTATTTCAAACTTAAGTGAGCTGCGTACAAGCCGATGATCTGATGGGAAAGTGGTGTTTATAACTCTTGTGTCTTGTACATCTTGAATGTTTTTTGTAAGAATGAAATCAATTTGATTCTTAGTTTTTCCATCAAATGATAACCAAGTCCATTGTTGTTTGGGTTTCTATTTGAAAAATGTGTTTGTAATGTACAGCTGATTTTCTAAGCAAAATTTTATAAGTGTATCACCTCTGTCGTTCTGATTGCCGGAACCCCATGGACCTATAGCAGGTTTGTCTTCTGGATTTGGTTGACCAAGTTTAGAATTAAAATCACCTATGACAATGATACGATCTAGAGTATTTAATACAGCTTTTCTTAACTCTGAGTATCAGATAGAGTGACAAAGTTTTTTATATTTTGCTTCCATTCCTTTTTTACAAGAAAACCGACACCATTAAATCCGCTCTTCTTTCCGGAGTACATCCGGATGAATTTATCATATTCTATGATTTTACTTTCTTTTTTCTTAACTTCTGAAAGTCCGATGATATCCCATTTTATATCTTTCAGGGCGTGAATCAATTCAGGTAGTCGTTCTTCAGATACTAATGAACGAACATTAAATGTACAAATATCTATTATGTTTGTCGTTTTTTTTCCTTTCTCTTTCTGTATATTGATGGAGGGTTGCAATCTACTCATCCCGCGGGGACCAGCCGTACTTTGAGAGGATTTTGGTATGTTATTTGTATTTATATTTGTAGGTATTTGTAGAGGAGGCACTGATAATTGCTAATTGTGTTGGTCGTTTTGATTCACTGCAGAATTATTTGCTCTAACGTTCAAGTATTGTGTTATAGTTCCGTTCTTCATACTAGTTTTGTTTTTCTTTGCTTGGTTTATTTCGTTTTGTTTTTCAGAATTTTTTGTTGGTGGAGATGACTGGAAAGTTCTCTTTTTACTTTGATTTGGTGCTTTCATTGAACTTGCAGTTTGCAGTACATTTTTTCCAGGTAAGATTACTAATTTATCATATTTTAGTACTGCCCTCTTTCCTTGATCTCTCTCTGCTTTCAATTTTTCTTGCAAAGATTTTCTTGCTTGAAGTATTTTTGGAGAAAAAATTTCTCTTGATCACTCAACTTTGATTTATTTTGTAGGATAAGAATTTTCTTTCCTAGAGTGGTTAATCCTAAATTTATAGGTCTTGGCTCGGCTCTCTGTTTACCCATTCGTCTGACATGCTCAATTTCTTCCCTCTTACATTGTACTTTCAGCTGTTCATTAAGAATTTTAAGCAGTACGTCTTCTAAATCGCCATAGGAACGCTCAGTTTCTCCGACTCCAAAAATGACTAAGTTGCGCAGTCTGGCATGTTTCTCTAGGAAATACAACCGTATTTCTTGGTCTTGTTGAATCTGCTTTGTTTTCTTAAGATCAACCTGGAACTGGGAAAGTTTTGTATCTAAATTATCAATTTTTGATGTTATGTTTCCTTCTAAGGACGTCATTCGCTGTCCCAAATCCCGGAGTAAATCTTTTAATTCATCCATTGTTTATAATTGTGTTGAAGTCTATTCGACAACAGATGGCGCTGATAAGCTTGACCGAACAAACGATTTTAAATTTTCCCGCTTTGGGAATTCTAGCTACTCGTCGCTAGATGGCGCTTATTATGAGGGTAAATAGATACTTGCCTTGAATCAGTGCGTGAGTATTTTGATGTTCCTTTGTTCCTTTTAGTAATATTTCACTTAATTTACAGAGTTTATATTTGACATACCATGATTATAAACTTTCCCATCCCATCTTACGGCTGATCGACAATACCATCCTTTACTGAGGTCGATTTGCGTTGATTTCGCTGCAACTTCACGTGGATCTGGCCAAGGCCTTTGACACCGTTTCTATTCCAATACTACTGCGTAAGCTTGAAGTATCAGGGATAAGAGGTGTGGCCTTGGCCTGGTTCAGAAGATACCTTATGGGCAGACAACAATGTGTTAAGGTCGGTGAATTATTGAGCGATTTCAACTCCGTCCGTTTTGGTGTGCCCCAAGGAAGTTTACTTGGGCCAACTTTATTTATTTTATATATTAATGACATTTCCTTGACCATCAAAAAAGACATCGACGCTATTTGTTATGCCGATGACACAGCGGTTCTCTTTCATGGCAAGACCTGGGAAGAATCTTTCAAAGCAGCGCAGCTGGGTATGGATGAGATAAACAAATGGCTCGAAAATAATCTACTTACTTTCAACAAAAGTAAAACTAAACTGCTGTGTTTTCACATAACAGAAGCCACCGCACCTCTTCAAGAATTGTCAGTGAAGGCTCACATTTTGCCTAGTTGTGTCACTAAACAAACACTAACTAACTAAACACTCTGCACAAAACACGATATACGAATTTGTTTCGTGTATCAGTTGACAAAAGCAAACTCAGTAGATTAGGTAACAGACAACTTTTTTTTTTTTTTAATTTGATATGACTTGAAGTCAAATCCTTTTAAGCCGTACGAATTGTTTTATTTATTTAAAATTTGTATATTAAAAATAATAAAACACTGTTGGTAACGCGATTTTTGTTTGACTGATGTAATGACGTGGAAGCTGATGCATTTTATCTCGCGTGCCGAAACTAATACAAAAGAAACGCGAGTTTCGGAACGCGACATTAAACTCCTCCAACTATGTATTCTGTGCTCCAACGCACACACGCACATTGTTTTGATAGATTCAATTTTCAAATTCAAATTCAAATTTATTTATTTTTCAACAAAAAGATACAAACCATAAAGCAACTGGCTCCCAAAAAGTTAAAACTGAGATTCAGGAGCCAGTTTCTCCTCTTATTTACAAAATTAAATTTTTGTGTTAGCGTAATAATTATTTACTAAATTTACACAAATGTGTAAATTGTATACATTTTAGGTTTAATTTACTTTTCTATCTTATTATTATTATTTTTTTTTAAATTTCAAGTATAAAACTATTAGACGATAGATTGTCATATTTTATATTCTAAAATCTATCTTATATTCTAGAGAATAACAAACAAAAGAAGAAAGGAGAGTGTATGAGTGTGAGGGTGAGTATAGTATGTGTGAGTAGCGTGTGTGTGTAGTGTATAAACGTAGGGTGAGGATGAATGTGTAGTGTGTGTGAAGACGTGTATTTGTGTATTTAAACTAATAATATAATATAATATATGAATCTCGCCATATCTACTTTTTCATGTAGAAGACTAGTGGGTAGAGCAAATCTTCGGTCTCCTGGTATGTTAAATTTTGGATCCAGTCCAAGATATGATATCCAGTCATAGATATGATCTTTGACGTTAGGAACACACCTACATGAGTGCTTGTAATTTAATATGAACTTTATACCATAGCAATAAAGCGCAAATTGACTACGTTTTAGTTAGAAATCATTTGTATGGGAAAAAGAAAAGGGCTATTTTTAGGGTTTTTCCAGCAATAATTCTAATTTTTCTCGCCGTAAAAACCATCCTTGAACTTCAACGAACATTTTAAAAAAAGATTTGGCCAAATTGGTCCAGGCGTTGTTGAGTTATGCTCTTACCAACACATTTTGCGATTCATTTTTATATTATAGATTGTTTCGTTTTTAGTTAATGTATCGTAATACTAAATAATGACATATGCAATGGCTAATTATTTTATCCCCAATTAAACATTATATAGACAACGTTTATATAGACAAACATATACATATATGTATCAATATATAAATATATATTATTATATTATTTATATTTATTTATTTATTATTTTTTAAGACATACTAAACTTTGTTAAATAAGATTTTTAGAGCACCTTTATATTATTATTTTTTATATTCATGTATCTTTACAAATTGTATTTTATACTATCATAATCCAAATGATGTAAAAATATTTATTTAAAATGTGTTTCCCAAAATCACTATTACGGAAATTTTATTTCATTTTAATTTTAACGTAACAATTATGCCTAACGTCCTGTCTACTCCTCTCGGAACTCAATTGGTCTATACACAATCACTAAGCATCACCTCCTACCTTACGCGACATAATTACCTATTTTGTTAAACAACATCACAGAATCTCCGCCGGACAGGCCCGGCCTAGCGCGGAGATTACAGTTAATTTAATAAATAAATTCATTTAATACCTAAAACATACTAACTATTGTGTAAATTGTAATTAAGTACTTACAATAACTGAAATTGTGTTTGTGTAATGTATTAAAATCGGATGTACCCTCTTTTTCTAACTGCCTGGTAAGTAAGATTTTTTCTTTTTGGAAATAAATATATTTGTATTTGTATTTGTTGTAGTATTTTAGGGAATATTCCGTTGTATTAACTTGTTTTTTCAGACAAATAACACTTTCACATAATATACGGGTTGTAAACTCACTACTGCACTGTTTCTATATAAGATTTTAGCACTTTAGACACAATTAGAAATATTTATTTGGGGAGCTGTTTACTTAGATGTTTTCGATGCGAGCCATATATATCCATCCCCAATTGCCGGGCCTTATATAAAACAGACTGGTGGCGGGCAGCGGCGTCACTGGTGCAAGGGTTTCGGCACCGCGCTCACCAACCCGCCCAGCGTGTGTGAGTATGGGCATTTCTTCCAGGAGGACCGCCAAGAGTGGCGAAATCCTGGAAAGGCCTATATCCAGCAGTGGACGAAACAGGCTGATGGATGGAGTCGTTAGTAGGTGGATAATAATTTGTTTGAAATCTTCGTAAACCGTCAAGTTTTAGGGGATTTTTCGAGTTGACATGGTTTGGGGAGTCATGACCCCCCCCCCCCCACAGCAAAACTAATGATAATGATGATTCCTTAATAGGAATGAGTAACAAAAATCAAAGTTGTCGTTTTGTTATGATATAAAATAAGTTAGTAAGGAAATTTGGTATGACTGGTCACAGCGTTTTCCCAGCACTTTGTGATTATAGTATTCCATTAGAAGCGTTTCAGAGCAGTGAGGATAGCAACAGGATTTCTGTACTGACAGCCGCGGGCGTTCACTTAGCATATAAAGAGCTCACGGTTTCCTTCAGCAAAACCGAGTTTAAATTCCCACAAACCTTCAACTACTTTAATATTATAAATGGACTTGTTGGTTTTGAAAAAGAGGTACGAAAAAGAAATAAGTACTACTTAATGAGATAATATATAAGGTCTTACAATAAGGTTTCT
Organism: Ypsolopha scabrella; assembly: GCA_910592155.1. Taxonomy (NCBI): domain Eukaryota; kingdom Metazoa; phylum Arthropoda; class Insecta; order Lepidoptera; family Ypsolophidae; genus Ypsolopha; species Ypsolopha scabrella. Next base: position 4,478,696 of record OU342968.1, on the reverse strand, counting down.
GATACACCTTCGTGTAAAATTGCATGTCATGTTATGTTTGATTAAAAATAAATAAATAAATAATAAATAAATAATAATAAGTGAAAGTAATTCTAGGGTAGATCATGTATCGTTAATTTTTTTACTCTTCCCAGTACAAGTGGTTGACTAAATTTCTATGGAAAGGTAAAAAAAAAGTTCGCACAAATTTTTATAATTTCGGTGGAATGTGGTCCATTAGGGATACTCTAATAACTGTTAATTTTTTTTCACTTAGAATTGTAGGACCTTATATATTAGGGGTGATTTTAACACAATATATGAATACTTACCCTATTTTGTATTTCAAATACTGTAAGTGGCCAATGATATTCCAATTAAATGGAGGGAGACCTAACGAGAAACTTAAGGCGCAATATATCCATCGCACAACGAAAGACCGATGGATGGCAGTTTAAAAAGAGACTGGTGACGGGCATCGGCGTCACTGGTGCAAGGGTTTCGACACCGCGGTCTCCAACCCGTCTGCCCAGTGTGTATGAGTATGAAACAGGCTGATGGATGGATGGACAACAAAAGAGATAAACATTCCGGGTACTTTTGGCTTTGACCTTCTTCGTTATGGCGCCAATTTGATCGGCATATGCCGTTTTAGGGTTGGATTACTTTATATAAAAAAAAGAAAAGTCGAAGAAAATTCAGGACTATTGCAAGCAGTGAATCGAGAAAAGGTTGGATATTGCTGTTTTTTTGTGAAAAATATTTAATATAAGCTCTCATTTTGTTTTAGATAACCGGTTTATAATGTTTACAACAGTCATTATTGTTATTTTTGCTTTATTAGTTCGGAAGGACTACTGTTTTGAACTGAAAAAACAGCCTTCACTTTGCAATTTTTTTCGGTGCAGTGAATTCATCTCTATCACGTTTACGGCTTTATTATCGTCTTGGATAAAGTTTTATTTATATTTTATTTTTTTCAGTAGTATGTGAGTTCTACTGTTTTAAAACTAATTTTTTACCACCTATGCTGTCTTGAAAAAACGGCAAAAGCTAAAAAAAACCAGCACAATAAAGCCAATGTCAAATACTTAATTAGCTTTTGATAGAGGCGATTATTGGTTGACTCATTGTCCTATTTCTCTTGGACGGATAATACTCGTGCTAATAATCACGCGCGACACAGCAGATTTGAGGGTTTTTTGCTAATACTGAAATATTTTGTAGGCAAACATTTTTTGGAGATTAGTAGATTGACTTCAAATTTGTATTTCCTATTTCATGAAAAAAAAATCCCGTAGCCGCGATTTTATATGCAACATTTTAAAACCAAAAAAATATGGAGTTGAAATATATATTTTGTAACTAGCTTTTGCCCGCGGTTTCACTCGCGTTGAATTAGTTTTTGTGTACTCCTATAAAATCAATATTTTTCGGACTGTTACCTACAGTAAACACAGCTGGTGAAATGTGTGTGTTATGCGCCTCTGTTTCCCGTTTTGTGTGTTTCTTTTAGCTTTTCCATGGGAACAAAGGGAAAAAGTAGTTTTTGTCCTATTCTAGATCTAGAACATTATTTGTGCAAATTTCAGCCTAATCGGTTCAATAGGTACGGCGTGAAAGGGTGACACATCACTTTTTTATAGAAACTTGAAACCTCATTTTCATCCCATGGGAACTGATTTATGGGATAAAAATTAGTCTATGTCCTATTCAAGGTCTAGAACTACATTTATGCAAAATCAAAAATCCAATCCAGCCCAATCAGTTAAGTAGTTACGGCTTAAAAGAATAACAAACATCCACTCATACATCCATCCATAAATCCAAACTTTCGCATTTATAATATTAGTGGGACGTAAGCATATATCTTAGCGATTTATTTTATAGTACGTTCGCTTAATTTCGACTTCACACCATAGATTTCGACCAATCACATTACACCAACTGATTGCCAACAGTATAACGAAACGTTTTGTTTTTGTAGTACAACTATGCGCTTAATTTCGTAGAACAAAACTTGGCTGTGAAAACCGGAACGTCATACGCGCGCAGTCTAAGCTTTGGACACTACCGGACTGCAAAATCAAAAGCGCAGACTGCGCGCGTTTGACGCTACAAAGGTTAATAAAAGATGAACAAAACAAAAACATTTTTTTCAATAGGAATTGGGTTCTAATTTCTTCAAACGAACCCTCGAAAATCTGGCGTTGTTCAATTTCTAGGCTCAGATACAGCCTTTATAGTGTTGTAGACATTAGATATTATTTCCAAAATAAAAAACAAAAGTTGTATTTAAAACATATCTTTATTTATGTAATCATAATTTAATGATGATAAGTAAGTTCTATTGAATGTTTATAAAGTGTTATCACAGAGTCAAGGATCATTTCGCGTGCCAAAGGTTATCATTTCCTTACATTCGTTTGTACTATAATTTCGTCCGTTTTTTGCAACTATAATTTCATCATGTACCTACAATACCTCTTCTTTTCTTCTGTTACTTAGCTCTTTGGCGCTTCGGGCTTGCCTTTTAAACTCTCCAACTGAAAAAAAAAAAACTTTTTAGTATCTTTTTGCCACATTTTTACGACATGTTTTACTAAAATGGACACTGGCTCTTTATGTCACAGCGCAGTAATAGCGAAAAGTCTCTTACTTAATTGAAAAAAGTTGTGTAAGCGTACAGCAAATACAGAAATTACCTACTTAAGGGCCCATTATGCCTCAATTCGCAGTCCTGCTCTAACGCTTCTCTTTTTAACTGTCTGTCCTACTCTAATCAGATGCCGCGCACGCAAAAACATCAGTTATTTTGAAATCGCGACTACACTGATGTTTTTTTTTTTTTAATTTTTATGGAACAGTCTGCGGCTGCTTCATACTAATATCATCTAATTTCAAGTATTCATTGAATGCTATTGGTTTATTGTACGGTTTGGAGAAAATTTGTAATTTTTTTCTATCGAGACAATTTAATGAAATCAAGTTTTCACAACAAGATGGACATATCATTATTCCTCAACTTTATCATATATTAATTTCAGAGTGATCGTTGCAGTATTTGTTGGTATAAAGCAGGATCATGCGAAGCGAAGTGAGGTATTATACACCCTTAAGAATTGAATGCTAACTAGGAGTTAGCTCGTACTTGGTGTCTATAGAAGACGCCAGCTACGAGTTGGGTCGTAGTACTTGTGAGAGACGCAGGAAGAAACCTACATGCTTCGGCATCCTCTAAGGAGCTTTTTATATTGGTGCCTTAAATAATACCAGAGATAAGTAAATAGTAGGATTCTTTCGTACCGCCACTTGTACAGGGCATTTGATTGAGCAGATTTTCCGTAATTATTAAGGTAAGCAAGATTTTTTTTCTAAATTGTCAGTTCTTTAGCATCTCTTAAGGCCTTAACTACACAAGAAGCCATAGCTGGGAGTCTTATGGGTCCACAATACCCTATAATCGACCCTGTTCTCTTATTTGTTGGATATTCATAATGATGTAATTGTACCCGAAGTACGGCGATAGGGCTCACCACCCATCACGTTGGGACGTAATAATCGTCGGTGAAACGCGGGCGTAGCGGGTGTGAACTGTGACTTTCATTTCACAGTTCACACTCGGTAACACCTCTGACACTCCCTCGGAGATTCATGCCGTGACGATATGTAATTTATAATGGTATAATTTGCTTTCATTTATCTATACTAATAATAAAATAGTAAAAAGTCGTGTTTGTACAATTAATATTTTTTCGAATTATTAAATGAAATAAGTTATATTTATTGTACTGAAGCCAAAACTACCATTTTTAGAATTTTTGTCTGTCTGTCTGTTGGTATGTTCCGTTATAACTCAAGAACCACCCAGCAGATTTATATGCCGTTTTTTTATTATAATAATCGTTTGCTATAAAGGTTGTTGATAAAATAAAGCCCAAGCCGAAAACGAGGCAGAGACCGAATTGGGGCGCAGCCCGCAAAGGTGACTTTGATTTCTTTTGCAGTAGCAAGTTCTTGTCACAACTACATTATTATTATTACGCAATTTTTATTATAATAATCTACATGTATCTGAGATTATATGATTTATTGCGAAATCTATTGCTTTGAAAACTTAAATATTTTAGAGTATGGAAAATACATTTCAGCGTTCTGCAAGGGCATTACAATTTAAAATGTTTATAATCAAATTATTAATTATTAAATTATATTATCATATTTATACGACTCGAAATTTTCTGTGCGACAATTCAGAAGCGGTCATCTGAGAGGACACCAAAAATTCTAACACCTCATGGAGATTATTGGTTCATAATTGCAAACTAACATTATTTGAAATTTTATTTGCGGCTATTTTCGGAGATATTCGCAAAATACTGAATGTTCGTTCATTTTGTTCAATGGTTGACTGCAAGCAATGGAACCTTTGCCACAATAAAAATAAAAATCGTTCATTCAAACTAGACCGAATGTCTCAAGGCCGTTCAAAAATTAACCTGTCTCGGTCTAAATAATTCTAGCATGTTACTCGGTACAAATGCACGTAAATATGTTTTAAACCTACAAAATTGAAGGGTTTCTGTACTAAAAATATAAATACTACAAAAAGGCATAACAATACAAGGCCGTTAAAATAACTCATAGTAATAATCATACCGTGACTTGACTTGACACATTTGACAGAGTTAAGTATTGAACTCTTTTTTTGATAAATTTTAATGTCATGTTTGACAGGTGACTTTTTTTATTAGTGAAAACTTCTCTATGGGGCAAAGGTCTCAGTCACGTAGAGCCAACCATTTGCACTTAAAACCTTTTAGAATGAAAAGTTTTTTAAATGGGAATAAGTAATGAAATAACCAATAACCATCGAGATTATTCTTTCTTCATATTTTAACGTTTGAAGTATATTTTTAGATTTATTTTTATTTAATGCCTTAGCATACAATTTGAACTGTTGTCAATTGTATTCCATCAAAATTGTTCAATAATAAATACATGAAAAATTCCGAAGTGTAACGTGACCTTGACCTTATTCTTACATTCTCAAATCTTTACGAGATAAATATCTTACCGCTTTGCCCGCGTCGTCGACCAACTTGTTGAACCCCTGCTTTATCTTCTCAGCGTCAAAGGTTTCCTTCAGCTGACCTTGAACGTTCTTGGCGAACTCTTCGAACTGCTTGCTCAAGTCACCTGCGCTGTTCTTCTCTGCCGTCTCAGCATCACGCTTTACAAATGCGTGAACCTGAGGAATGGAAACCATTCTACTTTAAGGTTTCAGTAATTTATCTGGCTGTCCTGCTTTAAGAGTATGGCATAGGCTAGGAAAAAATTTCACTACCCGTCCAACACAAAAAGGCCAATGTCAAATACTTTATTAACTTTTGATAGAGGCGATCATCGGTTAGCTGTCTAGGACGCGTAATACAAATAATTACACAGCAGGTCGGAGGGTTTTTAACTAAAACTGAAATATTTTGTGGGGAAAAAAATATTGGAGTTGAGTAGAAATCCTTTACATTTCTATTACATATTTTATGAAAAAAAAAGTTGATCTTTTAGCCGCGTTCTTGAAAATAACGTTTGAAAACCAAAAAAAAAAGGGGGTGGGTATCATTTTTTTTTGACATAAGTATAAATTTCAGTACATTGTTTATAAGTATAGGTAGATAAAAGATCAATAAATCAAATTTTTTTTTCAATAGTCCTAATTTCTTCAAAAGAATCCTCGAAAACTTTGTTCATGTTCTAGGCTCAGGTACAGCCTTAAGGCGCAATATGTGTCCATCGCACAAAGAAATATCAGTAAAAGTGCGCGGCCGAGTAGTGCGGTGAATCAAGAAAAGATTGGATATTACTGTTTTTTAGTGAATAATATTTGATATGAATTCAATCAAGATCGTTTAAAAAAACATTTATAGGTTTTAGATAATAGATTACTTTGAAATTACGTTGAATGTTGAAAATAAGTATGTATAGGTATTGATATAGGTACTTAGTAAAGTACTTTTTCATTTATTATCTGCAATTTTCATGTAATTTGGTCATATAAATTGAGTATAAAACGAAAAAATCTTGAAATATCGACCAAGTTTCCGTTTTTTTTTTCTTTATCTAGCAAAATGTAACGTATTGCAAATCGAACCGTTAATAAACCTGAAGAAAGGATGTATCTAAAACATACTCGTATATTTTTATCGGACATAAAATGTTCCAATTATGTGGTCTAAAATGAATTTGAAATGAGACAAAACCCTTTAAAAGTTTATTAAGATTCTCGATAAAGAGTATCTAAAAATCAGAATTAATTGAGCAAAATTTTTTTTCTTCTTGGATACATGATCTACCCTAGAATTATTTTCACTTATTATTGAAGGACACTTGACTCTAACGGCCCTTGTAGCCTCCAATAACCTAATAATAATATCTAGTTTTTATTTATTAACACTGCTGTAAATCAACATTTTTAAATTTACCGCAATGAGTTTTATAAACTATACTTTTTTTGTAATTTAGTGGAAGAACCATACAAATAACATTAGCGGTTTCCAAGAAATAGACAATTTTATTCCAAAACCAGCTTGACTTTGAGAAATATTTTCAAGGTGTTTCTTATAGGCGAGAATAATTTCCTGCAATAATGACATATATTTTTTAAAATAATTTTTAAGTAAGCCGTTTAAGAGAAATAACTTCATCAATTGGAGTAATTTTCGGATGAAGCGGGAACACGCGCCTTAAAGCTTAATATTTCGCCAACGGATCCCTAAATCGAAAAATGATTTTCACACACCCATAATGTTTTTGAACGACCTATATAATGATACCCCACACTATGGAATAGACGAGAAAAGAAACTCATCCCCAATTTACGTGTATGATAGATTCCCTTTCGATTATTAGAGTTTTTTTTTACCTTTTTGTCGTCGTGATTAAGTATACCCATACCAAATTGCAGCTTTCTAGTACTAATAGTCTCGCGGCTAAGCTGCGGACAGACGGACAAGGCGAAACTATGAGGGTTCCTTGTCGGACTAAGGAACCCCAAAAATCTGTTTAGTGTTATCAGTACAGCATGGACTTTGGTTTTGTAACATGTCATTGACACACCTGGATTTGCTTATTTGCCGTTAAAAAATAAAACAAAAATTGACTTACACTGAGCAGGCACACCGCCATCAATACAATCAAGGACTTGTTCATCTTGTAATAGAGTTTATTTTTCTTCAACAGCAGCACAGGTCCTTTCAACACAGACAAAGCTCGCTGACTATTTTGACCGCAACTCAATTTCGCCTTTTATCAGAATTTCGTTGTATTGTTGACATTAGCCGGGAGACGACATGTTTCCATACAAACACAATTTAATATTCTGCTTCTATAGCTTTTACTGATAAAGGTATAAGACTGGTTTTTGGTTGGTAATTTGGGAGATGTCGATATGTATCTTATCAGCTAATGCAGGTTATGTAGGGTCAAAGGCAATGTCCAAAGGCGATTGATTAATGAGCTTCCAATCATTTCTAATGTGACTGCCCCATTATATCGTTTGTTTGCTTCCTGTAATCTTTAACTGTCTTTTAACTTTATCTGCTTCTTCTCAGAAGCTATAGTTTACATTTGATGTACCAAAAGGAGGATGCGGTACGTTCTTATATCGTCAACTGAAAAATACCTCTTTTTTAAACAAGCGCCACCGAATGACAGAGATACTTATAGAGCGACAAGCTTTGACAGTAACGCGAACGAGATAAGGGGCACGAAACAGGCCCATTAAGGGCCCATTAGACCTATGTATATTCAAAATCAAAATATTTATTTTTGCAAAATAGATACATAAAGTATACTTTGTACAAGTCAAAATAAATTTTAACAATATATCTTTAGAATATAAAAAATATCTAATAATACGGGAAATAAAATATACACCTGCATAAAATAGAGGAATCTAGGAATAAGAATATTATATATACATAATGCAATGAAGAAATAAGTTCAGAAATAAAAACGGGAAATACATACAAAAAATATTAAGGTTGGGCTACTATTTGTAGGGACACACGCGGGGAGCGAGTGCCGTATCTTCCTTTTGTTTAATCTTTAGTTTATTCTCTGATGGTAACGTTTTGTCCAACCTTGCACTTTATTCTGCTTGGATTAAACTTGGTACGATTCAAATACATATCTATAGGTAACATTTAAGACGTGGCCGGCCCTGTAGGAGAGGATAGAAAAAAAATTGGTCTAAAAAAGTTGTCTTGTGTTTGCCGAGTCCAACGGTACCATTATTTTTGTTCTCGGACTGTTTCTTCCGGAGATGTAGGCTGGTATTTTAATAAATGCAATAATTTAGCCCCCTTCAAAGCCAGCCGGGGAGCACCCTTCTCAAATGTTACATAATATTATGATATATATGTAAGTACTTGTATCGTCTTGTAAGTCTTATCTCAGCAGAGAGTGCAACGTTGGATCCACTAACCTCCGTACCATGCTAGCACGCGCCAGAGATACAGCGTCTGTTTATCATACTTGCGTTCTCATCTCACGCATACAGCGTTTGTCAATTTGCGAAAGAGCAAGTATGATGGAAAGACACCGTATCGACGGCCCGTGCTATACCCGGTGATATGTAAGTAGATTTTTGTACCGAGCGGAAACTGATTTATTATTTCATCGACACTCATTTGGAGTCTAAACGCAAACGATGACTCTAAAAATGCAAGAAATCTTCACGACAGACCTATCTCTTCTTCAACTTCTCGAAAGGGAAGTATATAGTTAAAGTTGCATGTTATAAAAATCAAATTTATTTGACAAAAAGAAAGTTATATTATTTGACTTTGAGTTATAGAGGACCTCATTCCAATATAACTTAAACTATACTTATTAGTACTTAGTAACGTAACTTGCGGCTCTGTTGATATAAAGTATAATGTTCCTGAATGTATAAGTTGCACCGTTTGATTATCGATATTACGCTTGCTATTCATGTTCTAACCGACCAGGGCGGCTATTCCGGCATTAGTGCGATTGGATTGGAGTCCATTGTACAAATGTTTAGGACCCCTTTGAAAATTATCTAAACATAAATAGTAACGAGGATATTAAATAACATAAGCTGTGCTAAAGCTGCACTTGACCGTTAATGTTTTCAAATCGTTGGCCATGACTTTGAGCCAGCCGGTTACTCAATTATATTCCGGTATTCCTTGCATTATTTAAATTACATAAAAAACAGTATAAATGAGCTAAGCAACTTTTCTATCGGCGCCTGCCACTCTAATAGTCCGGGAGGTACCGTTGCAAATACAAAAGTCATAGTAAGCCGGCTGATATTGACATCGATCGTAGATCTCACATGACTGATATGTGAATCGACCGTCAGCTGCTCAAGTAGCGGTGGGTTTGGGAGCTAGAGGTTGCGAAAGTGGAAAAAAAGTGATAGTACGACGGCTGAAACTTTTCTCACAGATCACTCTTGACACACTGAGCTGAAAAAATATAGTCAGCTGACGCATCCGCGATTTTCACACATTATTAACTTTGTATTGGGGTCTTACTCGCGATAACTAACAACATACCTTAATAGATATGTGCTTGTCGTTTCGACGCCTCTATAGGCTGTCGTGGTCACAAGCTAACTGAAACAAGACAAAGTGCGGGAAGGAAAAAGAAAAATAATGTGCTACCTACCGCCGGCTCGCCAAGGACATTTTTGCTGCTACTCTCGTCAGTTAGCTTGTGACCACGACAGCCTACAGAGGCGTCGAAACGTCAAGCACATATCTATTAAGGTATGTTGTTAGTTCTCGCGAGTAAGACCCCAATACAAAGTTAATAATATTCCGGCATTGTCATTCGCAATATCAGTTATTCCATATTTGTTTAAAGTTATATAAATGCCATGCGATGAAAATTAGAGTGACTAAACTACATCAAATAGAAGCTATAGGATATAAGGAATGCTTACTATAAGTTTTCAATCAAAAAAATCAACACATATCTGTAGAAAATCCCTTTTAAAGTCACCCGCAATCTTTATGCAATTTTTGTGCACGTGCCAGAATTGAGAGCCTGTATTCTTTACTCTGTTAGAAGAATAAACAGAGGATCTTGTTTCAAAATGCTCATCATAACACTGTTTTGTTACTTTTGAATAAACAGTAGGTATACAATAAAAATACGTTTATGCGTATTCGCGAAATTGCTTATTAAATATTATTTTTTAACAAGAAAATGATGTAATTTTATGCATTACATTACAACTGTAAACACGCTTTACAGTTAATCAAAACTCTAAATTTTCTTGTACAAACATTATTTTTATAAAGAAATTTTCGAGAATATACATAAAATGCATTTATTGCATATATAGGCTGAAATTAAATCAACCGACCAAATTCATACTGAAGACTCGGTTAGTGATGAAGAACTAGGTTCAGTAATCCTTATGGTCAATTTCGAAAAAAAAATTTTTTGCTCCCTTACTGGTTGGACTAGTTTAAGTACAATTCCTAGTGCAGGCACTACGGGGCAAAAAAATTTTTTTTTTCCAATTTCGCCTGGTTAGTCATTAAACCTTGTTCCTGATGACTAACTGAGTCTGCAGCATGAATTTGGTCAGTTGATTTAATTTCACCTAAAATACTTTTTATTCAAAAGTAAGGCAAACAATATTAATATGCGCATTTTGCATCGAAACCCTCTGTTACTCCCAACATAATGTAAGAACTCTTTACACTTCGTTGGTTAATTTAAATTTTGAAACACCCTTATTGGGAGTCAGTGGATTCAATTTACCTAGCTAAGGAAATAAAGTTCCCTTTTTGTACAAAAATGCTTTTTAGATAAGTAATATTCAAAATAGTGTAAGTAGTTTGAAGAAGTAAAATAAAATCGTAGTAACATTTGTGTCTTAGCGCAATCCTCAGTGTAATCTTCCGATAGGGCTGGCACGTATTTCCGTGCGTTCACTGCGCGTCCCTTTTTAATAGCTCACCGGGATTCGTCTCCGAATACGGGGTTCAGGTCTGTAGCAGTATAGCATCTTCATTATTCCGTCACTTCTTGCACATTATGAAATACTTGTTATAGGAATACCCACATATGTGGTCTATTGGTTCGAATGTCTAGACTACAAATCTGGAAGCATGGTTTCTAAATCCATCCATTCATCAGCCTGTTTCGTCCACTGATGGACATAGGCCTTTCCAGGATTTCGCCACTCTTGGCGGCCTCCTGGAAGAAATTCCCATACTCACACACGCTGGGCAGGCGGGTTAGTGAGCGCGGTGCCGAAACCCTTGCACCAGTGACCCCGCTGCCCGTCACCAGTCTGTTTTATATAAGGCTCGGCAATTGAGGATGGATTAACCGCCATCCATCGGTCCCCTGGTTTTGCCTAAGAGCTGGGCCGCCTGGTTTTGCCTAAGAGCTGTTCTCTTACTCTCCCCCGAATAACTTCGGGAGGATTTTTCGGGAGGTAGGGACATTTTTGTGTTGGTATGTGTGCTTCAAAAAGCACGTAAAGTTAGTCTCCAACCACCACACTCGGACGCTGGGATAACAGCACGTTAACATTTTTCTGACCCTAGAAAAGGATTCGCCCGCGCTAATTGTACCTACTACCAAACTTGATGAAAATATTTCATCCTGATTGACTTACACTTCTATTTTCGTCCATATGACGATGGGTGATGCTGATGAATGATAAATAAATAAATAGACGTATCGACAAGTCCGAGGATGACCCACTGCGGTCGGTGTTTACCACCATGGCCCAAGTATTTACTTGAGAAAGCAACATCTATTACAATAAATACCGATCCCAACTTGAAATTGTTTCAGCTAAGGTTAAACTCAAGTGTTTGTTTAAGACAATCCTTTCATTCTTTGTTTGTTTGCTAATGTTTGCTGAGAACATAGACAATTAGACATTATATTTGTACTTAGCCATACAACGTTGATGATACCAGAGTCGCATACGTACGTGGGTTCAAGTTCACGTATCTAATAGCGGTAAACAATGTGCGATTTAACTTATTAGTGCCTATGTTTTATAATTATAATATAAGTTAAAACCGTAAATTACATTAAAAAAAAACGCAACAAAAAGATACTTGACTTAAACTTGACAGAAAAACTCCTAGTTATGTCCCTCCTATCACTTTAAACGGAAGCAGTCTAAAGAGAGTTAGCCAATTTAAATACCTTGGACATATTATATCTGATGATCTCAAAGATGACCTTGACATTGAGAGAGCACGTAGGGAGTTGGCAGTCAAAGCTAATATGTTGGCCCGCAGATTTGCTAGATGTTCCAACCAGGTAAAACTCACACTTTTTAAGTCGTACTGCCAAACTTTTTACTCATGCAGCCTGTGGATCAGCTATACAAAGCATTCATAAAGTGAATATATAACTAAATATTCTGTGAATATTCCAAGCCTCTACCTATTGCCGTTATAAATATCGAGCAAAAACGAGGAAAAAAATCACGTTTATTGTATGGGAGCCCCATTTAATATTTATTTTATTCTGTTTTTTAGTATTTGTTGTTACAGCGGCAACAGAAATACATCATCTGTGAAAATTTAAACTGTCTAACCAACACGGTTCATGAGATACAGCCTGGTGACAGACGGACGGACGGACAGCGGAGTCTTAGTAATAGGGTCCCGTTGGAACCCTAAAACTGGTGGCCTATACCTGAGAATGAGATTGAATAATTTATATTATGCAATATACATAATTTCCATTTATTACGCATAAATTTTAAATTAACAATATATTAATTATAATTTAACAGTTAAACCTACCCTCTTATTGTCTAACTTCAATATCCATCGCTATACCCTTTAAAAGCATCGGGATTGACCAAAAATGATGTGGGATGTCGTTTCTAGGCAATCACGGCGCGTTTGAAGGCGAAAGCGATAGATGTCGAAGTTAGACAAGATGGCCCCTGGCCTGTTCCACTCTGGAAAGGCTACAAGAAGATTCAAGTAATTCGGCAACCCAGCTGGGCAATTCGGTAGTCAGAAAGAGAGGCGCAGAGAAAATAGTAAAATTTTAGCCACTGTGTGGGCTAAATTGCACTTTATTGCCGCTAAGCAAGAGTAGCTTTTTATTCATCTGTCTTTGAAGAGTGGAGTTTCTCTATTAGGTACTTTTATTTTTTCCGTGGTTACACTTAAAACGGAATATATATAAAATAAAATATTGGGCTTACGTATTCTCTAGGTACCAAATGTAACCTCTATGGTAAAGAACTCCTTCAGAACGGCTGAGGCCGGATTCTCTTTGATATCGAAAGAAGATGTGGGCTTTATAAAAATGGACTCAGAAATATTTATTCTGCCATTCCGTCCGGTTATTGTGCCTGCTTAAATATAATTCCTTTGAAAATATGTAAATCCTGTAAGTGGAATTCTGACGACGTCATGTTTGTACAAAATAAAGCTTTCCCTTTTCATTCAATACAATTAGATTGTACAAACTTTTACGCCCTTACTCTAAACCCGTATCCTATTCTCTACCTTTTGTTACATTATTTACAATGTTTGCTTTGGCTTTTTATTGATCTGTAAGGTCTATACAAATGTATGTAAATACCGATACCGGTTTACCGATGAAAGTAAATAAAACGCTATTTCTAAACGGTCTTAATTGTCTACAAAGTCATGAGAAACGAAACATGACAAAAATTTGTTCAGTTTGTTTTTGAAATTTTTGTACGTTTATTTTCATTTTATGAATAAAATTAAATATTCCTAAAAAAATCGAATTCTCGTATCTCAATAATTTTCCATGAAAACTTTATGTCCATTCATCGTGTTCAATAATAAATTTCCCGCGCGCCATATTCCAGCAGTCCACTGCGCATGTGCCATACATATAAATACCTATAAATCATGAATATGTATTATTCATCTTCTCTCATTATATTTCATTTTATCTCATCTCATCACATTTTTCATCTTATCTCATCTCGTCTAAGCACATTTCATCTTCTCATAAATGTCATTATTTTATACTTTTTCTAAAACAAAGTTTCCTGGCCGCAATCGTTTGATAATTTAAAAAAGTATTAATGAACGAACGAAATCACATCGAAGTGATTTTAAAATGTTCCTTTTTACTGTTAAGAACTAAGGAAAACTAAAATGAAAATAACCGCCAACCATGTCTGTTCAACTAGGAACTTCAAAGGACGCTTTTCCTTTGGTTATTCATAATTTTACGGCATTCTCGCTACTACCCCATATTGCAGGCATTTTGTTGAATAACCATCAACTGCTCAAAGGCGAAATCGGTTCACGCTTTTCAACTTTCGAGTTATGCTGCTTTGATTGCGGTTTGCGAAGTTCTTTTTTATGTTACCCGATTTAATCAAATATAAATCTTATATGGAATCTATTTTATGGTTTTTATGGCTCTTTGTACTTGTTTTTTTTTATTATTGTGTAAGATAAAATATATGCATGTAAGTTATTTGTTTTTTGGTATTGGATGTGTATGGTGTATACTATGTGTTGTTAACTATTTAATTAGGTTCAGCCTGTAATGATAGAGCAAGTTTCTTAATAAATAAAAAATAAATATTTAAAAAAACAATCTTAATTAGATCAGAATAAAAATTTCGTTTTTTTAGCAATAATTAAACAAAAATCATATAAATAACTACTTAATTAAATTTAATTAATTCAACTTTAAACACTTATAGAAACTTTAAAATTAACATGATTCATGCATGCGATTACCGGCAATCAATACGTTATAGAAACTCAACCGGTTTCGTTTTACACCATTATAATGGATTTAAAATATCATACTCAACACAATTACCTTGAATAATACTGAAATCAAACCAGAATTCAAATTGCTAACTTTGGTGTGTAGACGGCAAAACTTAAATGGAACTGGGCTGGCCACGTTAGTCGTATGCACTCGGATCGGTGGGCGAAAATTGCTACCGAGTGGGTGCCAGATTACGGCTACCGAAGGCCAGGCAGACCAAAAAGACGATGGTAGGACGATCTTGACTCATTTTCACCGGGGTGTTTGGAAGTAGCACAGGATCGCGATGTGTGGTTTCAGCAAGGGGAGGCCTTTGCCCAGCAGTCGGACACAATAGAGGCTACATAAAAAACAAACTGAATAAATAAATACAACTCTATCATAGTAAGAGTAGCTACAGTTCAGGCCAGTACAGAAAGCGTACGCGAAGTGATCTGGTGGAAATATCCCCACGCGCATCCTCCTTTCCCGGTCAAAGCTCCAAGAACACGCAGTTATATGCAACGCCATCTGTAACCAACTTCACGCCCGCCTTTTGTACTAGCCTGAACCGTACAAGACGCCAGCAGTTCAAACTTCCTATTTGTAAACGATTTTAGCATCTATGACGCCGCAATAAGAACTGTCAATAGACAGCTTGTCGTGCTGATGTCCTTACATACACCAGCAAATTTAACATGCGCTATAGATTCAGCATATACCTATCCTCTTGCACCTCGGACGAACAAACCAACTGGACAGGCCACCAATAGGCGAAGTCCTCTGCCAAAGGTATAAGCCCGGCGGGCATACCGGTTGTATAAAAACGATAGATGTCCCTGTGTGTGAATGTGATTATGTGCGTATAGTTTAAGGTAGTGTTTGAGTATTTTGTAGTGTGCGTGCATCGCGACGCTGCCTCGTCCCCCACCGAAAATGACAGACTTTTTTGCATAAAAATTAGTGCGTGGCTCCACTCCAGTTGGTTTTCTCCTCCAAGTCTTGCGCTGTCATGCACCATACCGCGTTTCTCAGCGTGCGGGAAAATAAGTATGATGAAAAGACGCTGTGACAATGACAATGACAAATAGATATATAAATGTACCAGGCGTTTCCTGAATGTACTTTAAAAAATAAACACAACTTCTAATTAATTCTTTTGTGACACGAATGTTAAAATTACGATAATTTCACGTGATTTTCGGGTAGGTATTAAATTTTTGTATAGGAAAAACATTATTTTCGTTTAATTTTAAACGTCATAGAACAAAAGTATTTTAGTATGACCAGTAGAACAAGCATTTTTCGTTTCAAAGCTGGTCACACAGATACACCGTGTGTGATATGCGAGTATTGCTGTCTCCCTCACTGAACCGGTGTAATCCCTGGTACAGCAGATGGCGCCGACTTGCGCGTCTACATTATTCATCGTCTGGAGGCGTCGTGCTCTTTGGTGCCGTTAGAATATCCCACTGTAAAGAAAATAACGAAAACCGCTCAAAGTTCTCTAAAAATAAGAGTTTGCTGTCAAAAGAAAAAATATGTATGTCCTCACAACATAACTCTCCAAAAAGGGTATCAGAGAAGTTTCCCAAGTGTGGAGTGTAAAGTCACAAGTCGGGTGATAATCGATACCCGGAAACGACTTTGACGTACTTTTTTTTTCAATTGAGAATTTATTCGGTCCTATTGTAAATCTGCACCTACGTAGATGAATGCGTGCAGTGCAGTATATGCTTTCTTTTTCTTTCACTTTTAGTTAATTCAGCACCCGTATAGTATGATCGTGATATGATACCACGAGTATGTCACGCGTTTATAGCGCCCATCGACTAAAATAAACGCTATGATTGGTTGACAAGAGCGTGATAAAGCGATAGTTTTAATGTTTCAAATATGGATTTTATGTAAAATAAATTATTTTGATTTTGATTTGAAAACGGTCGACAAACGAAGTCGCCCGTCTTCATGCTACGGGTGCAGGGTAATAAGTCAGTTCTGCTGTTTACCTAATCAAAAGATCTGCCCTCAATTATGGCACGTGCGATAAAATTGCAAAGGTAGATTGCGCGTGATTTTAAAAGGACTTTTGTAGTGATATATCTTGAATTTTTTGTTGAAAACGTATATTTAGCATTCCTTATATCCTATAGCTTCTATTTGAGGTGGTTTAGTTACTCTGATTTCTAACAAATATCTAATGACAGATATTGTGAATACGCAATAATGCCAGAATAGCCGCCTTGGATTTTTCATTAACCACTACAAATAATGACCTTGGAGACAAACATTTATAACGTTACAAAATACCGGTATTAATTGTTTTATAACATTTATATTGATTCTATTGATAAAACATTGTTTGTTATGTCCTACTGATATTAAATAGGATATAAATAAACGATTCGATTCAGGTATATTTATATTAAAATAACGTTATAAGAACATTATTTATAACACATTATTATAGTTTACATTATTAGCGATACATGAAGCTATTTTCATGCTTCTTCGTCCAAAAATAATGTCATAGTATATTTACTTATAACGTTTAATCAAGCTCTGCTGGATGCTTATGCGAGCTTATTTTTGAATCGGTTGCCAATTATGGTTGCTATTCACCAAAAACAGATAGAAAATTATCTACCAAAATAACCTTCAATGGGTATTAAACTATTTCCGAATTGTGACGTCATTTAAAGTGCGAACGTATCCTTAGATAAGCGGAATTCGACAGTATATGTATGTTTGCAACAATAGTCACTCGGTTGGCAACTGATTTTACGATACAGAATCTGGTTCTGGTTAAAGCTGGTTCTCCCGCAGCTCCCTTATCATGTTGGTCAACTGCTGGTTAGTATAGTAAAACAAGATACTACTAATATTTATAGCGATATAGTATAAGGTGACTTCAATTTATGCAGCCGAATTCTTACTGAAGACTCAGTAAGTGCTTAGTAACAAGGTTCGATAACCCTTTTTGTGAAATTTGTAAATTATTCTTTTCGTGTACCTTACAAACGCAAGCCCAGCCCCGAGTCAATTCCTATGGGACGTCAAGATTTTTATTTTGCGAAATCCGCAAAAAGTGTTATCGATCCGTGTTACTGATCACTTACCAAGCCTCCAGTATGAGTTTGGCTGCATAAATTAAAGGCAACATATATAACTTTAGTTCCTTGTTCTAAAATAACGTTATTTATAACGGTATTTCAATGTCGGCCACCTACCGCCTTACTCAGC
Source organism: Ypsolopha scabrella (assembly GCA_910592155.1). Lineage (NCBI taxonomy): Eukaryota > Metazoa > Arthropoda > Insecta > Lepidoptera > Ypsolophidae > Ypsolopha > Ypsolopha scabrella. Next base: position 4,460,690 of record OU342968.1, on the reverse strand, counting down.
CTATAGACTTGGTCCCCCACGACGTTCAGCACGGGCTGCAACTGATTGGCCTGCACATCCCCCACCACGTTGGCCAAGTGCTGGTCGATGCAGTTCCTGAACTGGTCCAGGTGTTGGTCGAACTTCTTCGCGTCGATGAGCAGCGGTGAAGTTGGCTTGTCGGCGTCGCGCTTCACGTGGGCTTGTATCTGGGATTTTATTGCTAGAGTAAGTTGTGGGCTTTGAATTTGTGGATGTTACTGAAAGAGATTATAATTTTTAGTGAAGCAGAAGTTATTCCTTTTACCAACGTAGTTTAGAGTTACTTTTAAAGTTTATCTTCAAATATCAATATCAATCGGCCTAGTATATTTTGAATTGTACGCTATTTATACACACAGCAAAAACAGATGAACACTTTTAAGAAGGCCGGCGCAGTGGATATTTATTATAATATCTAATTAAGTTAGGTTGAAAATATCGATGCTTTTTATTTTATTTGTACGACTTTTCGCAGTTTTATTTGAATTAAAAATGTTTATTGGCAATTCAAAAAAAAAATTACCGTCATATTTTGGCTGTGGTTTGGCTTTGTAATTGTATGGAGTCTTAATTATAATAATTCTTTAAAAGGTTAATTAAGAGTTATGTTTGAATTTTTATTTATGTATGTTTCATTTTTTTGAGATCCGACAATATTTGCATAAAGATCTTGAAATGACTTTTTTTAAGCATAAATATGCCACCGTTTCTATGCCACACTGTTCTAAAAAAAAACGGTTTATATCGATTTCATGATTAGATCGAACCGCAGCTTTACATTGAAAGTCGAAGTTGGTGGCTGGTTATAATCAGATTTCATAAAACTGAAAAAAAAATATGATAAAATACAGAATATCTGAGATGATGTGCCTTGATTAGAATTTTATATTTTCATCAAAATCTTTAACTAAATAAATATCAAACTTGGGTCTATTTTAAGACGAATATCCGGTTTCATTAATTAAGTAAGCAAAGAAAAATATTGAAACTTAGAAATATCGAAGATTGAATGATTTCCCTTGATTTCTTTTTGAAGAATTGTAGTTATGGCAATTGTAATTATTTATTAAGGTATATTTAAGAAACATGATTCACCTTCGAGCGACTAGTAATTCACTTCCCTACCTTTAACACGAGCCTTGCCAACTAAAGCTAGAAATGAAGAACAGAAATAAACAAATATCAGGGTGTACTCACCGCTACAAGCAACAAGCTAATTATGAACAAGGACCTCATATTGACACACGAGTGTGTATATCATTTAGTTGACAGTGCGCGCGCCGTGGCAGCCTTGTGCGGTCTGAGACGAGAGGCGAAGGCTTTGTCGTTTATGTGATGCTCTATTGTAGATACTGGACAACTATAGATGTGTTGTTTGGGTTCTGTAGGTATTGTTTATATGTGCGTCTACGGGCTGGAATTGTAGCTACTGAAATACCGGAAACATGTGATAATGCTCGTCTATAGTTAACTTTTAATATGGGAAAAAATGTGAAGTGCTCGATAAAATTGTTCAATAGAACAGATGATTTTGGAAGTGGATACTTCTTTATAATAGCGAAATCCATCGCTTTGTATACTCTAAATATTTCAAGAGTGCATATAAACTAGAAAACATCAAATAGAACACATCGATGTTCATATTGCAAAAGGTCCTATGTCACCGAGGTCAACTTTACAGAAGAGCAAAAAAAAAAATTTCTTAAAAGCGCCGAGATTTAAGTTTACCTTCAATTTACCTATATTTAGGTTTATTGCCCAGTGTTCATAGTTAGGGTTGTAAAATATGTATTATGCCCTTTTCTTTGTTTTTAATGACATAGAACGAATTGAATCCTAAAACATCAATTTTTAAATATTTGCATGCTATAATACTAGCTGATTAAGGCGTTTATCTTCTGTATTATAATAACTTCTAGTACCCTTATCACAGCAAATAAATATTTTCTTTCTTTCTTTCTTTCTTTCTGTGACATATGACCTTTTGCAATATGAAAGACGACATTATATTTTGATCTTTTCTAGTTTATAATGTAGTCTTTAAATATTTAGAGTATACAAAGCGATTACAAATTTCTGTGTTTCATGAAATACACGAAAACATAGCACCTCTATTTTATTTGTATAGCCTCTTTAAGAGGATAGGTTCCGAAAAACCATAATTTATTCTTCCTTGTTTGAAGAATCTAGCAATACTAGATATTTGAAAAAAATTTGGACTTCTGTCAAGAATATAATGTACACTCTTATCGAAACAGAATCTTCAGAAGTCATTTCAACATTGAGCCATAAAAAATCAAAGATGACTCCAAAAAAAGATTTCATGTCGAGTTTTAACATTATTTGAGCAAAATCATATTATATTATTTATTTATTAAAATGTGTATAAACTTTATTATACTGTTATCGGAACAGATATTTGATACAAACTTTTTTTTTTTTTTTTTTTAAATAAAATTCTTGATAGAAGTCGTCATTTTGATAATTTTCCAGAATTCGTCCCTCTCGCACTACAGGTTTTTCGGCATTGAGTAACAGCGATCAATGCAATCGGAACCTATTCTCTTAAACTGATAAGGGATCCTAAAACTGCCTCTTACGAATAAGGATATAGCATCTTCATGTAACATGACTAAAGCAAAGCATTGATTATAGCCAATGTCCTCGTACTCGTGGTTGTGTCATATATCCTAACAGTCTTTTGTTTAACTCCACCTAAGGACGCAATAAGGATTCATTATACAGGTTGTTAAGATGGTAACCTTTTTCGCATTTTTGTTTGGAACTCAATTATTTCCCAAACTAAGGTTGTCCGCGGGTATGATTCTTGAGAAAAGTGGTTCAGTAGGGTCGGTAGAATATGTGGTTTCATTTAATAGTAGCAGTCTATTTACACCCGTTATAATAGGATACACTAACAGCATTTGTGTGATAATCACTACATGAGAAAGCCGACAAGGCGAAACTAGTTGGGATTTATTAAACGGCTTGAGTTTTATGTCTGAAATTATTGCTATAACAAGAAAACATGGTTTATTTTCCGATGTCAGGTGAAACATTTCCTACATTAAATACTTTTTTGTAAAATCCAGAAAAACCTCGAAAATTCACTGATTATTTGTGATGGCAGCGCGCGAATCGAACGTTCTAATGTAGACTTTCTGACAACATACTGAAGTTCAAAATCGCACAGTAAGATTATCGTGCACCATGCAAGTACGCAAGTACGCCAAGCCTTAAAGCGGGGAGTTCTTCCCATCAATATGAACTACTTTTACTCTGGGGCTAACCCTGAAATCGCGAAAATAAAATCAGCTCTTACATACATTTAGTTCGAGTAGGTATTCACTTTTCTATAAACCCTAATGCACCGACATACGGGTGAGTTTCGAGAGAGCGTCGACCGTGAAATAGCTGTTCCGGTGCAGCGTTCTAAAATACACCTTCCTCCTACGAGATAAAGTCTTTGAGTTACAGTTGAATATCTTTTTTTCTGAACATTTGCGCGGTTTTTTTTGAGTAGTTGTTCAGTATGATCATTAGAGTGTGTGGTTTTATTTAAAGGTCGCACTCTATTAGTCATCGTTAATAAATAACCGAGTCTCCAATATGAATTTAGGCGGTTGACTGAATTTCTATTATGCCCTTTTCTTTGTTTTTAATGACATAGAACGAATTGAATCCTAAAACATCAATTTTTAAATATTTGCATGCTATAATACTAGCTGATTAAGGCGTTTATCTTCTGTATTATAATAACTTCTAGTACCCTTATCACAGCAAATAAATATTTTCTTTCTTTCTTTCTTTCTTTCTGTGACATATGACCTTTTGCAATATGAAAGACGACATTATATTTTGATCTTTTCTAGTTTATAATGTAGTCTTTAAATATTTAGAGTATACAAAGCGATTACAAATTTCTGTGTTTCATGAAATACACGAAAACATAGCACCTCTATTTTATTTGTATAGCCTCTTTAAGAGGATAGGTTCCGAAAAACCATAATTTATTCTTCCTTGTTTGAAGAATCTAGCAATACTAGATATTTGAAAAAAATTTGGACTTCTGTCAAGAATATAATGTACACTCTTATCGAAACAGAATCTTCAGAAGTCATTTCAACATTGAGCCATAAAAAATCAAAGATGACTCCAAAAAAAGATTTCATGTCGAGTTTTAACATTATTTGAGCAAAATCATATTATATTATTTATTTATTAAAATGTGTATAAACTTTATTATACTGTTATCGGAACAGATATTTGATACAAACTTTTTTTTTTTTTTTTTTTAAATAAAATTCTTGATAGAAGTCGTCATTTTGATAATTTTCCAGAATTCGTCCCTCTCGCACTACAGGTTTTTCGGCATTGAGTAACAGCGATCAATGCAATCGGAACCTATTCTCTTAAACTGATAAGGGATCCTAAAACTGCCTCTTACGAATAAGGATATAGCATCTTCATGTAACATGACTAAAGCAAAGCATTGATTATAGCCAATGTCCTCGTACTCGTGGTTGTGTCATATATCCTAACAGTCTTTTGTTTAACTCCACCTAAGGACGCAATAAGGATTCATTATACAGGTTGTTAAGATGGTAACCTTTTTCGCATTTTTGTTTGGAACTCAATTATTTCCCAAACTAAGGTTGTCCGCGGGTATGATTCTTGAGGATAAGGTGACTTTAATTTATACAGCCAAACTCTTACTGAAGACTCGGTAAGTGCTCAGTAACAAGGTTCGATGACCCTTTTTGTGAAATTCGTAAATTATTCTTTTCGTGTTCCTTACAAACGCAAGCCCAGCCCCGAGTCAATTACTATGGGACGTCAACATTTTATTTTGCGAAATTAGCAAAAAGTGTTATCGATCCGCGTTACTGATCACTTACCAAGCCTCCAGTATACAAAAAATTTACAAAAATACAAAATTTATTTATTTGTACGCAAGTAATTTATAAGTACTTTGGACCCTCCTTTTAAGCTAACAAAACCTGTATTAGAAGGTATAAGTTTGTATGTATAAATTAAAGTCACCTTATATAATTTATAGCAAAATCCACATGAAAAATGATATTTTTATTGATACAAATTTTGACTTTATTATTAATTAAGGCACCCAAAGTGATGATTCAAAATTTAAAAAAAGGATATCGACCTCCAAAGAAGCACTAATACTCCGGTAACAGAGACAAAACCTATGTGTACATAGCCTATGTGCATTATTTACCGCCGGGAATATGTACTGTAAATTGTCAGTCACATGTTACGTCGCGTAGGTTGAAAATTTTTTCGAAATTTGATAACCAAAAAAAAATTTTAAAAAAGGAAGACCTTTTTTGTGTGCTAGTGATTTTAATTCATAGAGTTCAATAAAGCTAGAGGGTTCTTTTCAACCTGTATAAAAATAACTTTGAAGTTATATTTCGCAGGCTAAATACACCTCTTGAAATTTATATCGAGTGCAATATAAAAATTATGATAATAGACAACAGAAGATAGTTTTAAAACGAAATATATCTTAAAACGCATGTTCTTTTTGAGAAGGCTACATTTTTTTGCATGAATGTGCCTATTAAGACAGAAGTAAGGATAAGCAAAGCTATTGTTTTATTTTCTGAGCAAGTGGTTTAATTTTCTGACAACGTTATTAATACACCCGGTATATAAAACAAGTAAAAACACTAAATAAAACAGGTTACAAAATCCGGTACAAGTGTCATCTAGCTTCGTCCGTCAGTCAGCCACTGGGAGCCCAAGCCCTGGCCAGTTGAACCTTTCAGGGTCCTTTTGGGTCTCCGACTCCAACGTGTTCAACTGAAACAAATAAGGTTTCCAATAAATTAAGTGGACGGGATGAAATGATGAAAGGATGCAAGGAGCTCATTTGACATCGAACTTTCAAAAGTCATAAAGGCTTTTGAGTGTACGTCGGTACTTAATGTGTGGGTTCCGCGAATGGAGATGTCACGATAGTTAAAAGGCGTGTATAAAATATGTAAGTAAAAAATTGTCACGACATGAATCCCCGAGGGGGTGTCAGAGATGTTTTCGGGTTAGACTGTGAATTGCGAGTCACAGTCCACACTCGTACATTCACGTTGCAACGACGATTTATATGAGGCCTTACACGGATTATGTGAAAATTTTAACTGGATATCTATTTCGGCTGAAGCTGTCGAACCATGTGACAGACAGGCGGACGTACAGACAGACAGACAGCGGTGGCTTAGTAATAGGGTCCCGTTTGGCACCCTTTGGGTAAGGAACCCTAAAAAGTATCCCTACGAAATTTGAACCCGCAACCTCCAGATTAGCAGCTAGATGGTCGAACCACTAGATCACAGTGGCGGTTATAAAAAATATAATTATATATATTATATATATATATATTATATATATATTATAATATTGGTTAATAAACCAATATTTTTATTTTATTTGTTGTATTTTCCTGTTTTTAATGCAATTAGATTTATTGTTACATTAAAATGTGCATATAATAAGATATAATTAAATTATAATTAAATTATGTTTTAATTCTCTTTTGGTATTTTAAAATATTTTTCTCTGTTTCCTGGTGTAATTCGTCACTAAAATACCAAATTTCAAGGCAGGCATCTTTGCCGTTTACCCTTTATCCCACGGAGAGACTACAAAGTTTAGTCTTCAAAGGCTTTACCAAAACTCTAAATATCCAAAAATAAATCAAAATCCCAGATGTAAGAAACTTCAACGCCTAGTTTTTAAATTATGTCCCGGCTATACTTTCGTTTTGTTACGGAATCAGCTTAGCTGTTCGGTAAATATAGGTTTGTCGAGTTTATAAGTTTTTCATATATTTTATTCCTCCAAACATAAAATAGTTTTCGACAATAACCGAATTTCTTATCTTGTATGTAGTGGCAGCAACACAATTATTAGACCTTTTAGTAAGAATAACGAAGTGTCAGAAACGTAAATATCAAACATCAGTACTATTGACACTCGCAACGTAAATAAAAGGTATCGCTTAAGCAGATCCTTGATTATTCAGCAAATAATGAAAATTAACAATAATATTCGAATCGCACAGGACTTTGTATCTAGTTTGACGTCACTGATGCTATCATTCTGTTTATTTACTTCAATGATTTCAACAAATTGTTTGCTTATTGAATAATTACATTAAAAATATATATGAGACACTATCGTTTATGTACCCGAATTCATACTGGAGACTCGGTAAGTGGTCAGCACCAACGTTCAATGACGCTCTTTGCGAAGTACGAAAATTATTGTTTGTGCCTATATACCTGTTCAAGAACAACCTCGTCCCAATTAGTATAGGAAGTCTAAATTTCATTTTGCGTATTTCACAGAAAGGGTAATTGAGCCTTGCTCCTGACTCCTGACCACTTACCAAGTCTCCATTATGAATTTGGCTATATAAACGAAAACACGTTATATATGCAAACCCTTGACTTTTCCCAATCGTCTTATTTTTTTAAATGACAAGAAGGAACTGTGGAAACGTAAAAAAAACGTAACGACATATTATATATCCTCGAAAGGGAGGTAGAGATATTCCTGACGGAAATAGATCGCGCATCTTTCCTCGATAGTCCCGATACCTTTCCCAAAGAAACTTCAAAACTCTTTAATAATATTTCGATAGACTTTTTATATTAGGTAATTTATTAATTACACAAATTATAATGATAAACCTACCATCGCGGCAAAAAAAGAAGTAAATCTGGATGTTAGGAGCTCTGAACCGGGATTCGAACCCACGACTTCTTGCCTACCGGGCGATTGTTTTACCAACTGAGCTATGCCCGTCTCAAGAGTGGATTTAAAGGTTCAGAGATCTCCAAATCCAGATTTACGGCTTTGTTTCTCTGCCGCAATGATACGAGTACAATTTTAATTTGTACCTTCAAGAGAATCACAGAAAACCGTCTTAAATTATGTGGTATATAGGCCACGAGCTGCGATAGAGCTGCCACTTTAGAAAAAAAAAACATTTTTTACTAAACGGTTTTTTTTAAGGTGGTAAAACCGAATCCCGGTGCAAAATGCGCATCATAATATTGTTTTCCTTACTTTTGAATAAAAAGTATGCAAAAATTGTGTTTTAAAGCAATTAGCGGAAATTGATTATTAATATTTAAATATTAGCTATAAGCAGATTCTGAAGGCTTTAATTTTAGTTTCAATGCTGTCAAAACAAAATTTTTTTCATTCCAAAATAGATCTTTAGCAGTGGCGTGCATACATGGAGGAATAAAAATATGAAAAAATTCTAATGTCACTTTGATAAATCATTATTTTTATGACGTCAGGGTAGGCACTGCCTACCCTAGTACATGATTCCATACAATTTTTTTTTTTCGTATTGGTTTTTCGTATTTTTTCACATAATTTTCATCGTCAAACTTGACCTTCTCATTGCTTTCCCAGCAAATGCACGCCACTGTTCTTTAGTGTTAACAACAGAAGCTATATTACTTTGGAAAAAAAACAAGTTTTAAAGAAATGATTAATTAATGGATATCAATATGAATGAATGATGAAATGACAGCACTAAAACTTAAATAAAAGCCTTCAGAATCGATTTTATTGTTTATAAAAACTTTTCTTTTTAAAAATAGTTCTTTGCTATTTCTAGGCATTTATTAAACAGACTTAGAATATTTTTTTTCTAAAGTTGCAGCACTTTCACAGCTCGTATGGCTTTTTAAAAGCGTACAGAAAAGATACAGTTGATTCAGAAAATGTAGACCAAGTTTAATCAACACTTGAATAGTTGAACTTCAGGACAATATGCAGCAGCATAGGTAGCATAGATGAACTAACACAGAAGTTTTGTCTCCCGATGAAGTGTTTGACCAATGGAAACGCAGAATAAGTAGTTTGTTGAAACCGTAGACAGAGAATAAGATAGACGAGTCACTCGCGTATACGTTTGAGACGGAGATAGTTACTCTGGGTTGCCAGCATGAAACCTAAACTCCCCAAATGTATTTTATCTCTGACAAATGAAATTACAAATCTGCCTCAGATACTGTACCTACTATGCGTATAGAAATCTATAGCCGACCGACTGGACTCGCAATATCTGTCATGGATTGTATAGAAAACTAAGAAAAATACGACCTTTGCAGAATAGTGGCGAAGTCTCCTATGCACATTATACGCACATTATAATTAATTAAATATATCTTCAAACTTATTCGTGGAAAACAAGATAATCCACAGGTGTTACTGTCGATAGGGCTGTTTGTGCCGAATAATTACCAAAGAGCAAGAACCCACAAGCTGTTCTATGAGCCTATCGTGCGGACAAATATGCTGAAGGAGGCACCAGTTACGACAGCTATCCGATTTTTGAATAAAATTGATCAGGAGACAGATATTGACGTTTTTTACTGTTCGCTGACTGACTTTACAAGAGTAGCACTGTGTTTGTTATGTAAATAGGTTAAGTAGATGATATGTAATAAGTGATTTAGTTAATATTTTTTATGTGGCTTATATTTTCATGTCTGTTAAGATCATAGGTTTTCAGATTCTTCTTTTTTAATTTTTAACAATATTGCTTTAGGTTAACCTGTCATAATATTGTTTAGTTATTAGTAAATAAATAAATAAATTAAGATGGTACTACCGTAGGTACCTAAGTCGTCATTATGTCAACGTATTTATGTTAATATTAAAGTATTAAAAAATTCGTGTGTGTCATTGAATATTGTAGCGAAATTTTTAAATGTATTTTACGGATTTGGATGCGGTTTTCTTTATTATCATCGTAGTGGCTCTGGTCAAAATGTAGCCTTAACGGTGTGTTGATGAAATATCCGCCAAGCTGAAGACTGTCGAAGACTGAAGACTTTATGTTTTCTTTATTATCATCATTGTGACCTTAATATTTTTAATATTTATATAATATTTTTTGTACGTATTTCCCTTATTAGTATATATTTTTTTATATTCTAAAGATATACGAGGGGTGGCTGAAAAGTAATCTACCTGACTATGAAAGAAAATACATGGATTAATAATTTATTTTTTATTTTTCAATATAGTCCCCTGCAACTGAAATGCACTTACGACATTTGTCAATAAGTGACAGCATACCATTAAAATAATAATTATTATTTTGTTCGTCAAAATAGTCATTCACAGCGTCCTTCATCTCTTCGTCTGTTGAAAATCTGCGCCCTCTCAAATTTTTCTTTAAATTTTTAAATAAGAAGTAGTCAGAGGGAGCCAGGTCTGGACTATAGGGTGGGTGGTTGATCTCTGTAAAGCCGTTTTTTGTCAGAGATGACCGCGCCTTAAAGGCCGTGTGCGCGGGTGCATTATCATGCAAAATCAAAACGCCTTTGCTAAGTTTGCCCCTCCTGTCTTCTTTTATTTTTTTGCGTAGCTGGTCAAGTAAGTTCGCATAGTATTCAGCATTCATCGTGGTGTTTTTTGGCAGGTAATCTATCATAAGAATCCCCTCAACATCCCAAAAAATGGTTGCCATTAGTTTGCCCGCTGACAGCCGGACCTTAAACTTCCTTGGTGGTTTTTCCCCTTTAAATTTCCATTGCATCGATTCTTGTTTGCTTTCGGGATCCCACTGACGAATCCAAGTTTCATCACAGGTCACTATTCGCAAGATAGTTTCTTCCTCTTTATCCTTTACCAAGTCTAAAAATGACTGACAACATTCCACACGCCTTTGCTTATCAAACGGGGTCAACATTTTAGGCACCCAACGTGCGCTCACCTTGGACATTCCCAAATGTTCATGAATTATTTCATGAACTCGTTTCTTGCTAATGCCAACATCTCTAGCTATTTCCCACTGCTTAATTCGCCGATCGGCAAGGATCAGTTTCTTCACTTTTTCCACATTATCTGCGGTAACTGCAGAAATGGGCCTTCCACTACGGGGATCGTCTTCTAAGCTCACACGGCCTTGTTTAAACTGCTTTGACCAAAACTTTATTACAAATTCGGAAGGACATGAATCTCCGAACACCTTAAACATGCGCTCTCGGATCTGCGTCGGCGTATTCCCTTCTTTACCGAGGAATTTAATCACAGCGCGATACTCAATTTTATCCATTTTTAATTTTATTGCAACTTGATAAAAACGAAGACGCGCCAAAAAAAAATGGAACTCGTAGAAACAAATAAGTGTCATAATTTTTAAAAAAGGAATAAACAAAGAATACGAGAATATAGTGGCCAGTAACATTTTTTAAACTTTCTTTAACAAAGGAGATTTTATATCAGCCACCCCTCGTATATTGTACAGATTAACTTTGACTTGTAGAAAATATACTCTATGTATCTATTTTACAAAATAAATATTTTGATTTTGATTTTGTGACCCTGGTCATTTAAGCTATAAAGATGTTGATAAAATAACCACAAAGCGAAAAGTCTCGTTTAATTGAAAGATACTTCCCCTCGAGCAACGACGCGGCCAAAAGCTAGTGTATAGTCACAACTAGTCACAAGATAACATAAATTACTAAGAACTACAAAATCCACGATCAAAACATGTGATCCGAAAAAAAAACATAATTTAATAATAATTGCTTTATTTACTGAATCCTGACTTAAAATAATTAATAGATTTGATTGATGGAACTCCATTATAGCAATAAAAAGTCTTACTTGTCCTAGTTCCAAAGTGTTTATTTCTCCTGTTAGCGACCGGTTTCGTTTAAAACATCTTCAGGCGAAGTTATTTATACATTCGATGTGTTTACATCGGTTGCAAGAATGTAGTTAGAAGGAAGACTTTTCATTGCTATATACGATTACTAAAGTAAATGACACAATGTCACAGCCTCATAATTTATGAACGGTTTAAAGGAAAGACTTAGCACAAAAATAGCGTTAACTCCCCATTAATAAGGAGCAAAAAATTGGAAAAATAGAAATTGCTCAAAATATTGTCACAATACAAAGATATAGTATATATATGTTAAAATGATAAGTCGGACACTGGAAGCTGCCGATAGTAATACTCGGCAAAAAAACAACGATCATTCATTTAAAAAAATCCTTCAAAGTTTCTTAATTTAAAGTTGTTTGTGTGAACGATTACCACCGTTAGTTTTCGACTTCTGCAACATCATCTTATCACTCATATATCAGCCAAAAAATAATCCTGTGATTGACGTACTACTAAATGGACATCGAGTCTGTGTTCAAAAGTGTCCGAACCAAAAGAGAGTCAAAACCATTGAAAATTAAAAAGGGTGTCAATCACACGTCAATCAAAATTAAGCCGTGCAGTAATAAACATACGATTCAAATTGAAATTTTTTGTTTCTTAATATTTTGACACTTCACTAAGGACACTTTTTTGGTAAATTTTATACTAGACCCGAGGTCCATGGTTTGTAATGTCAATGAATCCTGTATTAAAATCTTTTTTAAAATTAATGATATTAAAAGGAAGAAGGAAAAAATATATAGATAGTAATGCTATAATTAATTGTACAGCTTTAAAGAAATCTTTGAAATCCCATATAAAATTAATGTCTTCCCCGTAACTCCAAAATAGGTTAACCAAAAATTAAAAAAAAAAATAATAAGACTTAGGATTAGGAATGTTTTAATTACTGCTCTTCTTGCACAATATATGTTGGTGATAGTAGGCTAGTAATATTATGCAAGAAGAGCAGTAATTAAAACATTAGGAATACCACTACAAAAATCATCCGATAAATGAAACTTATTTGTTAAAATTTACAAATCTCTTAACAAGTGTCACTTTTACAATTTTTTATTACTTTTTTTTGTCAATATGATGTTCTATTCGACTGATGACGGTCCCATACAGTGGGCCGAAATATATTGAATATAATAAAAGTTATTTCTTTCATACTTATTGCTACAAAATAAATAAGAAGGCTCAAGAAGAGTCAAATATATATTTATTCATATTTTTGAAATATGTACGACTGTATATTATTTACCCAACTTAATGGGTAAAATAAATTTTTCCCTCATGGTAACACTAAAGTCCCAATAACCCGACTAAATTGAATTGTCAGAAACCATACTGCAGATGTATGCATTAGCGTGCCCTACATAACTTGATACGAATAATACGAAAAACGAACAAATCATTTTCCCAAATTACTCGAAAATTAGCAGTGGAAAGGTAACCAGAAGACGTGTTGCATAGTAAACTTGTCATTTCATTTGCTACCATAACTTTGAACATTATACATATAATCACAAAAAATGAGCACTTACGAATGAAAGGTTATGTTGCTCTCTTTTCGCTCACTGCGGCTTTTGCAGCCTAAAATACTGTAATTCACCATCTTGCGACAATTGTTTCACTTCACGGCACTTCACAGAAACACAAGTATTAAACAGGTAAAGCCCAGAAACACAAAAAGTCCAACTCGAATTTCTCGTTCAACAGTTTGTCTGCCACAACTTGAATTGTGGCAAACAAGCAAAATCGTATACGCAAGAAAGGGACAAAATTTGAAGATGCCTCTCGCTTACGCATAAGTGATTTCAAATGATTGCATCTCTTTCTATTCTTGTATTATTATTCCATTGACACATCTATTCTATCTACGGTTGAAACCGACGACATGGTCACGTGATGTAGCTTCCCTGCGTTCCCATTGGTCAAACGCTTGTTTGAGAGACAAAACTTCTGTGTTATTTTTTCATCTGACACGAATAGAGAAATTTTGACTCTCAAAGAAACGTTTGACCAATCGACACGCAGAACGAGTCGTTTTATCGAGGCGATGATCACGTGATATAGCTTCCCTGCGTTTCCATTGGTCAAACGCTTGTTTGACAAACACAACTTCTTTATTATTTTCGTCCATGTTACCCATGCTGGACACATAGTTTTATTAGGGAAGAACAACTTACCATTGATCTGAAGTAGGCGATGAAGTTAGTGATGACTTTCCTCAACTGTTCAGGTTCTGGCGGGTTGTCCCACACTTGAGAGACTAATTCCCTCAGTTTCTGGATCGCTTGTAAAATGAATACTTTCAGTGGTTCTTCATATTGCCTCGTTAGAGCTTTTTCAGGCTGCGACTGGTCACATGTACACTGAAAAAAATTGATAACATTAAGCGATCATCAAAATAACAATGGAAAAAACCTTATCAGCTTTTAATAGAGGCGATTATTGATCGGCTCATGCCCTAATTGTCTTGTTCCATTATTATTGCCACTCGAAAATGAAATGGTTAACAATATCACAATATAATTATCGTTACTACATAATGTATATCTACGAGGGGGTGTCAGAGGTGTTTCCAAGTGTGAAATGCAAGGCATAAAGCTACACTTGATACAATTATAATTACGTCCCAAATGTGATGGGCGGTGAAACCCATCGCCGTATTTCGGGCACATTGTACCAACAGCATGGCGAAGCACGCAGACCGAACACAAATTAATGTGCACACATGGCCTCTGGGTTAGCAGGCGAGCCCTCTACCACTCTGACACACAGCTGCGGTTAACAAACCAAATGGTCAAATAAAAAAAGAAGCATATTATCCTGACGACGTACATTCCAAATGTGACGTCAGAGGTGTTAACTGTCACCAAATTAGTCAACACCTGTACAACCTCTTTTTACCGACAACTTTTTCTTCCCAACATGACATTTGGCACAATACGTGGGACGCACTATAAGTTTCCGGAATGAATATGAAAAAATACTATTAAAGGTACAAAATTAATTTATTGTTTTTCAAAATAATCTCCCTTGGCGTCTATGCACTTTTTCATTCGATCAAACCAGTTTTGAAAACTTTTGTGCCACTCCCCTGTGGTGACCTCTGAAACGTGTTTTTCATACTCCTCGACAGCCTCTTCTGGTGATGAAAATCGTTGACCGCGTAATTGGTTCTTAATTTTTGGGAACAGAAAAAAGTCACAAGGTGCCAGGTCGGGACTGTATGCAGGATGACTCATGAGTTCTACATTTTTCGTCTTCAAAAAGTCGTTTGTCTGTCTGGCCGTGTGAGAACTAGCATTGTCGTGGTGCAGGATGATACGGCGTTTACGGTTATTTTTACGGAGTTCGTCAATAACTTCCGGCAAACAAATGGTCGTGTACCAGTCACTATTCACGGTACGACGATTCTCTAAAGCAACAGTAGCCACGTGTCCAGTTTTATTAAAAAAAGAAGCAATCATCCGCTTAGATGCACTTTTCACGCGCGCTACTTTGGTTGGTTTCGGCTCATCTTGAAAGACCCATACGCTCGATTGCTGCTTTGTTTTGGGATCGTAGCAATAAATCCATGTTTCGTCACCTGTTACTATGTCCCACACCAAATTTGACGCACCTTCGTTGAATCTGGTAAGCATGGCACTGCACTAAGTGACGCGGTCCGTTTTTTGAGCCTCGGTCAAGTTGTGTGGGATCCACCGCGAGCACAGCTTTCTCACACCCAAATGTTTGTGTAGGATTGATTGTATTTGACTCATGCCTATTTCTAAGGATGCGCGAATTTCATGGTAGGTCACATGCCTGTCTGTTTCAATCATACGGCGCACAGCATCGATGTTTTTGTTGGTCACAGCGGTGGACGGCCGACCATCGCGAGATTCGTCACTGAGATTGATACGACCACGCTTGAATTCTGCAAACCAGCTATAAACAGTCGTCTTGCATGGTGCTTCATTGCCAAAAGCTGTTTCAAGCCGAGCGATGCTCTGTTGAGCTGTCAAATTACACTTAAAATCGTAGAAAATCATACTACGAAAATTTTCCCGAGTTAAATCCATGTTGATGCAGACACACAATTTTTTAAATGGCGCCACAAGGTAAAAACAAAAGACAGTCAGATGAAACAAACTGCATTCTACAGCCAAAGAGTTCTATTTTCAAATGTTGCAATAAATTTTTAAATATTGTTTATGTAAGTGGCCAGTTCCGGAAACTTTTAGTGTTACCTATGTACAAGGCTTAACTATCACCATTTAGCATATAAATACATCACATTAACTTCGAAAAATTTATTGGGCATGCCCATCCATCAGCCTGTTTCATCCACTGCTGGACATAGGCCTTTCCAGGATTTCGCCACTCTTGGCGGTCCTCTTGGAAGAAATGCCCATACTCACACACGCTGGGCAGGCGGGTTGGTGAGCGCGGTGCTGAAACCCTTGCACCAGTGACGCCGCTGCCCGTCACCTGTCTGTTTTATATAAGGCTCGGCAATTGGGGATGGATATATCGCCATCCATCGGTCCCAGGCAATGGTGGGCCGCCTGGTTTTGCCTGAGAGCTGTTCTCTTACTCTCCCCCGAATAACTTCGGGAGGATTTGCGAGTAAGATGGTGGTACCTCCACAGTCGAACCTGGCATCAGCTCTACCACCTACAAGCCCATGCCCAACCGTCAGGAATTGACCCCGGGTCCCAAGTTTGAGAGTCCATCGTCCAACCGAGCAACCACTGCAAAACAATCAAGATGGTATAATAAAAAAAAAATACTTACGAGACAAAACGCAGCAAATATAACTAAGACAACCAAATATTTAGCCGCCATTTTGAATATGCACTTTTATTTCAAAGAGATTTATGAAGATGCAAAAGTGTTTTGAAGATACTTCATCACGATACCTCTTTTATATTCTAAACTAAAATCAGTAAAATGCACGCGTGACGATAAGGCCTTGCACAAAATCACGTATAAATTAGCTCAAGTAAGTAACTTCTTTACGTGACTAAAGCCTACACATAATTCACAGTAACGTGATTCACTATACTGATAATGTGACCCGTTTCTTGCATTCAAGTTACAAGCAATATAACGTATTAGAACAAGTCTCGCAACGAGTTATGAGCGCTCGGCTAAAGTGGTGGGGGACTAGTGCATGTGTTCACTCGCGCACAAAATTACTAAGTGCGATAGAGAAACAATGACTAGCGCAGTCAAGGTCAGCGCTCATAAACCGTTGCGACACTTTGTACCTACGAGTATATTGACCACATCTAAGCCTAATGCCTTAAGACCTAGGGTTGCCACATGCCATTTCTTTATTTAAGGGTTATTAGCGTCAAAAATACGGGTGTTAGGTTTTTTACGGGTTAAAAGAACATGTTTGTACTTATAATTGAATATAACTATAATTTCTAGTAAACTTGTACTTCCTGTTTGAAGAAAGAGATTTTAAAATATATATGATATTTGTGCCCGAAGGACGGCGCGGCGATGGGGCTCACCAACCATCACGCTGGGATGTAATAATTGTCTGTGAAACGTGAGTGTACGAATGTAGACTGTGATACTTGGTAACACCTCCGACACCGCACAGGGATTGTCTACGCTAATGGTCAAACACGTTCCATATTTATTGATTATCAAATTGTTATCGAAATACGAATTAACGGGATAGAGATACCGATACGGTATCGTTTATTTTTTACCGAAACAGCTTAAAGTACCAAAATACTTATATCTTCACGACACGAATCGCCGAGGGGGTGTCAGGTGTACCCAAGTGTGAACTGTGAAATGCAAGTCACAAACCACACTCGATACACCCGCTTTTCACCGACGATTGTAACGTCCCAAACGTGATGGGTGGTGAACCCTATTGCCATACTTCGGTGAACAAATGCCCACAGAACGAACATAAATTTATGTCCACCATGTGGATTGAATCCACGACCTCTGGGTCAGCAGGCGAGCGCCCTACCACTCAGCCACAGGGAAGGTATTATAGGCCTTAAACCCAATAATGGGACTCAAATAGACATTTTCAATACTTTAATTCAACTAGCTAAAGTTTTGTAAGCGTATTATATTAATTAAAATTTAGTTTGTAAAATACGCGTTGGTGAAGATATCAGAAATTATAGCAAATGTATTATTATATAAAAGAACTAGCCTTTCACCTGCGGCTCCGCCTGCTTTCATTTAATCTGTACCCCGTTTTCGGTTTGGGCGTAATTTTATAAATACCTTATAGCCTATATATTGACCAGGATCATCACGACGATAATAAAAGAAACCGCACCCAAATCCGTTGAGTAATTTTTCAGTTAAAATGGAACATACTCACATACAGACAGACACAACAGACAGATAGATGAATTCTAAAAAATTTAGTTTGGGCCTCAGTACAATATCCATTTCATTTAAAATGTGCAATGTACAGATATGACTTTTTTACTACTTTATTATTTGTATAAATTAAATCAGTATACGAGAACAACTATAATTTCATATATTGCAAGATTCACAAACGACTTAAACTATTCTATTCTGGAACATCCGTAACACCATCATCATTGAGCACACTTTCACTATCATTATCATTCGGATCAGCTGCAATAAACTCTTCTTTATCAAGGTCAACATCATCTTTTTCATCACCGTTATCTTCTACTCCCATTTCTTCTGGCGTTGTTGTAGTAGCCAGTTCCTCTTCAGAAGACGAGCTGTCTGAATCTGACGATGAAGAACTGCTACTGCTGCTGTTATCATATTTGGGAGTCTGGTCTTCTGTGTCATCATTGTCTTGGTTTACTTTATCTTTGTCTTCGCTTGGTTTTTGGGGCGTTTGAGCTGGCTTTTTCGGTGGAAAGATTTCTTCTGGGAACCACTGAAAAATAAATATAACTTTTTTAGTAAAGGGTAAATTTTATTGATTAAACTTTTTTGGGTTACTTGCTATTAAAATACCAGAAAGTGTATGTGGCACATAACTCATTTAAAATACGTTCCATTTTTAAGACGACGTAGGTAGTAAAAACGGAGTTTTTGAACAAGTAGTACTCCGAAACTACAATAGATATCGTTCTGAAATAAATACATGTTATAAACAAAGCCTTTTCCAAGGCGATGTAACAGCACAAAACGCGATAAAGAAAAATTGTCTCGATCGAAAAAAATTGCAAAGTAAGTGAAGGCAATTTTTTCATTTCAAACAAGCAGTCTGTCTAAACCAATAAAGTAAAAAGAATAATGATTACTGTTTAAATTATATAAACCCATCACCTAAACTATAGCAAAGCGTTTTTTTTAAACCCACTTGTTTGAATTTATATTAAATTTTATTCATTGAAAAACAGCATTATCCCCTCCCTTATTGATTTACCGCACTGCTCAGACGCGTGCTTTTTCAGATATGCTTATCTCTTTCGTTGTGCGATCGACCTACTACGCCTTAAGCTTATGTCCTGAATAGCGCTTGTAAGAGAACCTGAGAGAATGTAGTGTTTTGCTAGCAGAAATCTCTTTTACAAATAAACTCGCCTATAGCACATTTAAGACTGCTTGTATGTTAACTCTTCTGTGCAATAAAAAATATGAATGTAATGCCTATACCACCAGATAAGAAAATCATCCAGTTAAGCGATCCATAGGTTCTCGTAGGTAGTCATTTTAAAAAAGGAACACTATACGAAATATTTGATGAATCGATAGTCAATAAATTTCTACTGATTTTTGTACCCCACAATAGTTGGTATCTGAGGAACTTGTCAACAAGCTTGAGCGTCTCCAGAATCTTGCCATACGTTTTGTCTTTGGTCTACGCAAGTATGATCATGTTACAGAGTACAGGCGCAAACTAAAGTGGCTATCAATTCGCTCTCGCAGAAATATGCACATGCTTAGCGTCTTGTTTAATATTTTACATAACCCCTTTGCCCCTCCGTATCTTCGCGAACGTTTTGGTTTTCTTCCCCCTCGTGACAGGCTTCAAAGATCGTGTGACCTCAGGACCTTGCAAGTGCCTCAATGTAATACAAAAATTTTCTCTAAATCATTTACAGTACGAGCAGCTCGCCTAAGATTCTGAGAGATAGTCCGTCAATATCTTCATTTAAACGTAAATTAAAAGTACTTCCTCTCGTATGAGTAATATTTAAGTATGTATTTTAAATTATTTAAGTACATATTTGTATTTATTCATTTATATCATTATATTTATATCTATAATTTATATTTTTATTATTTTATTTGTATAGAATAAGTTGTTGTCCTTTTGTATGCTTGCTGCCAACCTATTTCGTGTATTCTTTCACCACAGTACTGGTTGGCTGGAAGAAACCTCTTGAAGAGGTAAGCTCGCCTTTGTGCATATTTTTTACATTTTTTGTTATCTTAGTTTAAGTTTCTGTGTGTGTACAATAAAGGATATAATAATAATAATATCTTAAGAGGACCATAACTGCTGGTGACCTTGAAAGCCACAACTAAGGGTCGGTTTACTTCAGATGTTATTTAAGAAAAAATATTTTTTTACGTTTGGTATACTACAAAATACCCGAAATGATGTACCTTGATTAGTATTAAAAAAAAAATCCATAACTTTCGACTAAATAAATACCAAAACAAGGTTATTAAGAAAATTTAAGACCAAGATCCAATTCAATTTAATGAAATATGCAAAGAAACAAATTGAAACTTAGTCAAATTGAAGATTTTACAGTCAATTCTAAAGGCTTTATTTTATTTTAGTTATAATGCTGTCAAATCTTAGATTTTTCCAAACTAATATAGCTTCTGTTGTAAACACTTAAGAACTATTTAGGAATTAAGAAAATTTAGTTTTGACAGCACTAAAACTAAGATTAAAGCCTTCAGAATCGGCTTTATTAAAACTACAAATGAGTTCCCTCGATTGTTTTTGAAGAATTTTAGTTGAAACAATTGCAATTATTTATTGAATTATAAATAAGCCACGTGATTCTTACTCGATCGACACAGAGATAAGTATAGGACGAGTCGTTTGAGACCTGTAGTTGTCGCCATAAGTTTGACAGATCCGCAGCATTTAAAAAAAAGTTAATACTTACATACCACGGTCTCTCGTACCAATGCTCATCATCCTGTTTCGGGTACCACTTAGATGGGTCCTGCATTAGACGGAGACATTCGTTCACTTTATCGTTGAAACATTGCTCCGTGCGCACTCGCAGACAATCGAACAGCTTGTAGGTGATGCACTGGAATGCGAGGTTGTGTTTGCTTATTGCGTATGTTCTGTGTTGTGATTTAGCCTCTCTTCTTATAATGCGGCTGTTGGTCTGTAACAATTAAAAGGTAAGTTAATAGACATATCTTCACGACATGAATCCCTGAGGTGTCCAAGCCCATTATTGGTATACCCGCTTTTCATCGACAATTATTACATCCCAAACGTGATTGTTGGTGAGCCAATTTTTTTTTCTCCCTTACTGGTTGGACTAGTTTAAATACAATTCCTAGTGCAGGCAATACGGGGCAAAAAATATTTTTTTTCCAATTTCACCTGGAGGATCATTAAACCTTCTTCCTGATTACTAACCGAGTCTCCAGTATGAATTTGGTCAGTTGATTTAATTTCACCTAGTATATAACAAAATGATCCTATAAGAGTTCTGTTTTTCCATTATGAGGTAGAGAATGCTAACACGTCGATTTCTTCAAAAACAAAAGTAAAGTGACAAATAAAAAAAGGAATGTGTACAAACCGGAACATAAACACTAGTGAATATAATAAAAAATAACAAAAAGTAGTTTTTTGATATCATTCTAGTAATCGAGCAAAAACGAATGGAATTAAACAAGTAAAATACTGTTTTGTTAAAATCATTTCAGTCATATTCTTATATACGAACGCAAATGCTGGCAAATCCAGAAAACCACGTATCAATTGGCCAATTTTCTGCATTTCAGATAACCTGTATGTCAGAAACGTGGAGCAAAAACCGGTCAAGTGCGAACAGAACTCGCGCCTTGAGGGTTCCATACCATTCAAATAAGTTAGCAGACCTCAATATTTTTAACAGAAGTTTGAAATTATCATTTCCTCCAAAACCGATGTAACAAAACTGCAAAATTAAGTTGGTTGAGTATTCAGTTACGTTATCTTAAAACTTAATTAAATATCAGCGTCTTCGGTATTTGTTATTTAAATACAGCATATGGTACATATTATACAGAAATTCCTAACCGACAGCTACTTGAATTTTTGAGTAATTTGTCTAAACTGACAACTTTTAATGTCCCTCATTTTCACAGCAGAGTGACATTAAAAGGGCTTCGTTTTGCCCTTTGAGTACGAAACTCTAATGAAGCATCAATAAAAACAACAATGTAGAATAATACACGGCAACGAAGAAAAATGACTGTATCATTTAGATTAAGCAAACGACAAAAGCTACTTCTACACTCATATTTTAACTTTATCATACACAAATATAAAACAAAATATCGTCACGATATGAATGCCCGAAAGGTTCAAATCACAATCAATACTCGTACATCTACTTTTTACCGACGGTTAATGCGTCCCATGCATGCGAGCCTTATGATCGTACTTCGGCAACTAATATGTAAATACTCCTGCATATACCTATACACCTACCATACACACTTGTATTCCTTTGTAAACAAAACATTATATCTGTAGGGGGAAATAGCACTATGATATTTAGTTTCAGGTTTACCTAGATAAGTCTCTTTCTGTCTCCTTCTTTTTGGAGAAAGTTCAAGAATAGGTCCGCAACGCAGAGTACTGAAAACTATCTGAAAACTTTCTGCAAGAACTACATTTTCAAATAAATTGGACAAGTGCGAGTCGGCCGGCCTCGCACACAAAGAGTTTCGTACCGAGTGCGGAACCTCAAAAAACATTAGGCTACACACTTTAACCTGACAAAAAAATTTGCGCCATCTGCGTACGGAACCCTACCTTTTATATTTTTTTATTTTAGTTTAGAGTGTGTCCTACAATCAGACTAAATTTAAAACTTATATACATTACCGCATTTAAGTAAGAGCCAAAATCAATAACGTTTAAATAATGCAACATTTTCGAGGTTTCTTGTATGTGGACCCCGTAACATTTTTTTCACGTTTTATTATTTGTTCTGGGTTCTGATAAAGGCCACAGTAACACGTATTCTGTGAAAATTTCAACTTTCTACCTATTACGGTTAGACCCCTGTGTTAGACGGACAGACCACAGAGGCTTAGATTACTAAATTAAACATTTTTTGTCAGGCGTTAAAGTTTGTGTACAATAAGGCATACATACAAGGTATGTTTTTTGGGGTTCCGCGCCCGGTACGAAACTCTTTGTGTGCGAGTCCGACTCGCACTGGGCCTATTACTGGTACGTTTGGCACCATTCGGGTACGGAACTCCAAAAACATCTTTAATAAGTACGTCTTGAATGAAATACAATGACCATTTAGTTTATTGTTGAAATCTGATTACTGAGAGACAACAAAGTACACGTTTGACTGATCCAAGCACAAAACAACTTTCCGTTACCAGCTAAACCTAATCGTCTTTGTCTTGGGTGTATATGAAGTAAGTGAAACCTGCTAAAATGGATATTTTCTCAGCTCACGCAAGTTTCCTTTGACGTGAAGCGTGTTTTATATCGAAATATGAAAACGTGTTGTAGTGTTGATGTGATATTAGTTTGCGCACCTGTACCGTAACATCGAACAATGTCTAGAATTACTTTATCCTCCCGGTAATATCGTTGTAGCTCACGCTTTTGTTTAAACAAAAACCTTATAGATTTTTAGGGTTCCGTATCCGAACTGAAGCCTATTACTAAGTTCTGATTTTCTATACCGCAGTGATATAAAGTAACCTAATACTAAGCCTCCGCTGTCTGTCTTTCACAGGGGTCTACAGCTTCAACCGTCATGGGTAGAACGTTGAAATTTTCATAGAATACGTTACTATACGAAAAATAGTAAAAATTTAAATTAAAAAAGGTTACAAATAAACCTCGTGTTAAGTATAGCGTCATCTTAGATGACTTGTTTGACAGCTTTTACTGAGGTAATAGATGGCGCTAAGAGTAGCTTGTCAACTTTTTTTACACCTAAGTTCATTGGTAAGATGTAAGACGGCGCTAAGATCTTAAAGGCAGCTTATTATGTACCATAATGTTTTTAGGGTTCCGTGTACCCGTAATAGTGGTGGTACGGAACTCTTTAAGCGCGAGCCCGACTTGCGCTTGACCAAATTATTTTATCGACACCCGAATTTATTGGTTTTTATTCGTTATGGCTTCCGCTTTGGCAAATTGAAAGCGTCGATGAGGCCTGGGATGAAGGGCGCTTGGCCAGAAAGTGGAAGAGTAAAAGCAGGCGAGGCGATAATCAGCCCGAATTCACCCATCCATCAGTCTGTGTTCGTCCATTGCTCCAGATTACTTTTTGGTGGTAACGGTGGATCTTGGTGCAAAATCCACATCATAATATTGTTTTCCTTACTTTTGAATAAAAAGTTTGCAATAAATGCGGTTTATAGTAATTCGCGCAAACTGCTTGTTAATAGTTAGGTGATCACTCAATCGGGTGAAAGGATTTGTAAGTTAGTTGGATCTTGGTGTAACTGTCCAGGGGTACCAAAAGTATTATATTTATTTATATCAGACTTGGTTTGCCCGCGGCTCCGCCCGTGTTTAATGAATGTCTGCCCCGTTTACGGCTTGGGCGTTATTTTATCAACAGCCCTTAAAACCTATATGTTGACCAGGGTCATTACAATGATAATGAAAAAAACCGCATCCGAATCTGTTAAGTTTTTCTCGAGTTAAACGGAATATTCACAGACAGACAAAAATTCTAAAAATTGTATTTTTGGCCGTAGTACATATAAAAACCCATTTTATTAAAATTTCGTAAAATTATTCAATGTACAGACACAACTTCTTACAATTGTATTACTTATTATCATTACCATAGATATCTCATGTACCTTTTAGTTAGCTAAAGGAACTTTCATTATTGAGATAAGCAGGACATTGTATATAACTTTCAAGATATATTTTATTATGAAGTTTTCTATGTTCGTGAAGAATAAATGAAAAAAATAATATAAAATATATTTTATACGAGTCGTAATACGAGTCACTTTGAACGAGCTGATAAATAGTAACAAATCATCACGACACGAGTCCCAGGTGTCAGAAGTATTTTCAAGTATGGACTGTGTAATCCAAGTCACAATCCACACTTGTACACCCAGGTTTCACCGACGATTATTACGTCCCAGCGTGATGGGTGGTGAGCCTTATCGCCATTCTTCAGGCATAAACTGGGCCGAAGCCTGCAGACCGAACACAGATATGGCTCAACGGGATTTGAACACGCGACTTCCAGATTTGTACCCGAACCATAGAGATAACCATATTTTTCAATCATAATATTATAAGCAACTATGTTTATTTGATACATGATACAGAAGTCAAACATGTAGAAAATAAGATTAATTTTAATTTTATTATTTAAAAGATTATTATTAATTTCTATTGTCATATTTCCTTAACCCGGTATTGGGATCCCACGGTGTTAATCTCCATAGTGACACTTCTGGAAAAGTAGAAGCTAATATATATTATCTGTTAGTAGAAGTACGAAACAATATTCGAACGTTGTGTAAAAATACAAATATCCCTCTTGCAAGGTATATTTTCTTAAACATGCACGACAATTGAAAAAAACCGGTCAAGTGCGAGTCAGACTCGCATACCTAGGGTTCCGTAATTTGACAGTTTTGGGAACAGTCGGGAAGAAGGTATTTAAAATCTTGCCCTTAACTAAAAATAATCGTAATAACTAAAAATAGAACTAATTGTACCACAAAAGCGAAACTCAAATATATACCGTACTCGAAACAAAGAATAATGAGTGGTCGGCTTGGCTGTATGGCATTTTCCCCTTGGTCTCAATTTTTAAAAGTTTCCCATTTGACTCACGGATTTTTAATAGAATTCATGATATATGCAATAATCCTGAACTTGTTTCATTAATTTGCTACTCATATCTGTAATTCCGGCGCTGGCACCAAAAACCAACACCAAACGGCAAGCCTCGGCCTGCTAATTCAACGCAACTTACTCAACATTCTTTCCACCCATCGGATATAATATACTTTTACTTAATAAGCTTAAATTGTACTCTTTGTCATTGTGATTATGTCAAATTTGATACTTTAAAGCCACGACATCCTGCCATCATTATCAATTTTAAATAATAAAGCCTTTTCTAAAAATGTATGAGACAAATCCCCGATTTTACAGTTGAGAATGTCTAAGCATTTGCTTAGCTATAAAATGCAGCGCTGTAATTGGCTGTTTCGTCACCTAAGTATATTGTTTAGCTAGATTATTAAATTCTAAATATCATTGCGGTATAGAAAATCAGAAAAGGAAATCTGGATGTGAGGAGCTCTGAACTGGGACTCGAACCCGAGACCTCTCGCTTACCGGGCGGTTGCTCTAACTAGATTATGCTTGACGAGATGTGTAAGTTTCATGTTATAACTATTTAAATTTAATATTTATTCATCCTCAAGAAAAGTGGTTGTGACAAACAGACGAACAATCGAGTCATACCTGCAGGGTTCCTTTGCCTCGTTCTTGAATATGGAATCGTAAAATGTAGGCAGAACGATATTATTTTGCATCCTGTATTTACCACAAAACATTTTGTTCTGTGGTATTTACTAATGGAGTTATAGGCTGTCCGAGATATCATGATATGGGTGGCAGTTCAAAGTTGACAGTTACAGTGATGTACCCTAACGAAATAAAATCGATTTTTTTTGGTATCAAGAAAGTTAACAAGGACTATCAAATCGATTTTTTATTTGATTGATCTTTGATTATCCAAACTATTTTTTGATAATTACTAAATTAGTTAAATTAAACGAACCAATAACTCCAGAGCTTGAGAGTTCAAAGATTTTTTTTTTGTTTTTCTCGGAATTTCACCAATAACAAAACAAAAAATCAACAAAAACTGTAACAAACGTCAAAACAAATAGCACGTAAAGCAACCGCAACGAAAACACAAACCGTATACAAGATGTACTCATACTGACGCGATCCGATATGATGGCCGCACCAATTCATCGATATATTTTCGATTATGTAGTGTCCGTACCTATGGGTTAGCGTTCCGATCCACCAATCACGTAGCAAAAAGACATCAATATTTACTGAATCTTTTCTTCGTTAAATTTAACGAATACACTAAGATTTTTGTTCCGATTTATAGAGGCATTATTTATTGTGTTTTTGCAATAATTATTTACATTATTTCTAAAACCTATTATTTTCTTTTATGCCTGGGTGTATGTAGTTTGGTGTGAGTAGTATTAGGTGAACCGGAAAGTTACGAACTGTCACCCATATCATGATATCTCGGACAGCTAGTAAATTTTTTATTTGTAAAATGCATATATGAATTCCATACGAAAAGTTCAAATATAGAATCATACATGATACACTGTCAGTTCTACTGGCACTTTGTAAGTATACTTTATACCTTTATTCCTCCGTTATAAGGCCCGCTTCACATACTTTTCCCACTGACAAAGCATCTATTCCATTGTAAAAACGACGAATATTCCTTGGCATACGAGACAATACGGGTGACAAGCAGAAATAGGACAACTAAGTTCCGCACACCTCTCGCGAGATAACTTTGCCTCAAGCGAAACAGAACTTTGCGCAGTCGCTATAAAATTTAAAACAGGTAAACAGCAGTGGGTCGGTGCTGTACTAATTGTTGACAACTATCCGAGAGACCGTAGTTTACAGAAGTTGTTGCCCCAAAGGCCTGGTGACACCGGAGTTTGTAACATGAGCGGGAACACAATCCCTGTGTGTTTTACTCACATTTAGTATTTATGATGCTCTTCTAGCTTCACTGAACTTCTAACACTATTTGGAACCGGTAAATTTTTGTGGTCTTTGAAACGAAAATTGGTGGAGTACTCGTCAATACCACAGATATATAATTATTACTAAGTAACAGACCAAACATAAGGATTAAATAGCGTGGCAAGTTTCCATACAAAAAATAAGCTACATTTAGGCTTCATGGTACATGGGCCGCCTGGTTTTGCCTGAGAGCTGTTCTCTTACTCTCCCCCGAATAACTTCGGGAGGATTTACGAGTAAGATAGTGGTACCTCCACAGTCGAGCCCGGCATCAGCTCTACAACCTTGAAAAATATTAAATCGGGGAAAAAGTTTCTTCGCATTTTATATGAAAACTCAAAACATTTTTTAATAAACTTTATTTACATTTAACTAAAGTATGTAGGTGCCATTTTGTTCGATAACTTTCTGCCATCTTTTAGGTAGGGACATGATCCCATTGCTATAGAAATTCTGGGGCTTCTGATCAAAAAACTGCGACAAGTAGTTTTGGCAGTCCTCTCGTGATGTTAACCTGACACTGCCTAAAGAATTCTAAAGTGACCGAAACAAGTAGAAATCTGAAGGTGCAAGGTCAGGACTATACGGCGTATGCATTAATATGTCCCAGCCAAACTCTCTTAATTTTGGCTGAGTGGCTAAAGATGTGTGAGGTCTAACGTTATCCTGATGAAAAACCACACCCCTTCTGTTGACTAATTCCGGCCGCTTTCTCTCAACTTCTTGCTTTAATCTCATCAGTTGTTCGCAGTAGAGTTCAGAATCGATGGTCCTGCCTGGCGGTAACAGCTCATAATGCCCTTCCAATCCCACCATACACACAGCATTACCTTGTTGCGAGATAACCCGGGTTTTGCCAGGGTCTGTGAAGCCTGACCAGCCTTTGACCACGACCTTTTTCAAACGTTCTTGTCGTACGTGATCCACTTTTCATAACCAGTTATCAGGTTTTTCAAAAATGGTTCGGTTTCATTAAGTCGTAATAAAGAATCACAAATGAGTACACGGTTCATTAAGTTTCTTTCAGTGAGCTCATGAGGCACCCAAATATCGAGCTTTTTTGCTGTTTTTCAAATGCGCCAAAACTGTTTTGTGGTCAATCCCCGGTTCTTCAGCTACATCGTAACTACTGATTTGCCGACCTTGCTCCACTTTTTCAAAAATGGCATCCATTTTATCCGTAACAGGCCGCCCAGAGCGAGGTGCATCTTTGACATCAAAATTTCAGGATTGAAAACTCTTAAACCAAATTTGTGCTACTCTCACAGACACTGCACTAGGTCCATAAACATCACAAATTTTTTTCGCGGCTTGCGTTGCATTTTTACCGTTTTTGTTGTAAAATTTTAAAATTTATCGAATTTCTTCATTAGATTCACTCATCTTAACAGTAAGAAAAACAAATGAAAATCACACATTTTACCTAATTTGAATTTGGAATTACTTTTTTTTTAATTTTAACTTTTTAGTAATACCAAAACGAGCCAGATACAAATGGTATAGCCAAAGAGATGTTATTATAAGTTCATACATACTATTTGCGAAAAGAGTTTTTCCCCAACCTAATATTATATATGTACAGGGTCAATCCTAAAATCGCGAAAATAAAAACATCGGGTGCAAGTAGGTATTAAAGATATTTTTGGGTTCCGTAGCCGTAGTTCATCATGGAAAAATGGAACCTTTAAAGGAACTTTTATTCCGTGTGTCAATCTCTTAGTCCATTTTCTTAGATACGGTTTGAGGTATGAAGTTGAAATGTATATCAAATCAAATACTAAGGTTAATAAGTTGGGTATGTTTCTTGAGAAAAGTGGTCCAGTTTGATCCGTAGAATATATGGTTCATTTAATGGTAGCACTCTATTTACACCCGGTATATTTCAACCAACTTGTGATCGTCATCAGTCGAATCAATATAATTCAGTAGATACAACAAATATATTCCAGCTTACTACTTGGAAAACTTAAAATATTATAACATCAATAAAAGTGACTGAAACACTTTTTGAATTCACTCACAAAATGAAAAGTAGTAGGAGAAATATTTCTCGTGCAGAAAAATATACTTTGTGAGTAAACTCAGTTTCTCAGATTTTTATAGTGAGTTGTAACTTTGTGATGGCTCTACATGTACTCATAAGTTCATTTTTTCTCTTATATCAAGTTTTTAGTTATTATTAAGTTATGATATGAATTAAGTTATTTCTTACCCTCGTAGGTTAAACCAGAGGTGCAATTATGTAAGACAATCGTATTCAAAATTATTGTCTTACGGCTATTTGGCTAAGGGAATTAGCCCGTTTGACAATTGAAATCGACCTTTTTGGCTGTCAAATGAACACGGTTGCCTTGTTTTGTTGTTGACAACCAAAAACTTACGATTTCAATTGTCAAACGGGCTAATTTTCTTAGACAAATAGCCATATGACAATCAAATTTGAATACCACTGTCTTACACAATTGCACCTCAGATCTATCGCATATAACGATAACTAGATATATCTGAAAAAGTGCGCGTCCGAGTAGTGCAGTGAATTAAGAAAAGGTAAAATATTGCTGTTTTTAGTGAATTATATTTAATACTAGCTTTTGCCCGCAGCTCCGCCCGCGTGTTATTCTGTTTAACGACATGCTTTATTCCGGGATAAAAAGTAGCCTATGTTTTAAGTTAGGGTATAAGCTATATCCATTCTAAATTTCATCTCAATCCGTTAAGCCGTTTAAGCGTGAAAGAGTAACAAACATACACACACACACACACACACACACACACACACACACACACACACAAACACACACACACACACACACATAAACTTTCGCAATATTAGTGTGATGATTCATAGAAGAGCGTTATCAAAAATAACGTTTTTTACTTTTAGATAATAGGTTATAGAAAAAGTGTTTATTCATTAAGATTACATTACATAAGCAATATTAACGTCGGGGCCCCGTGTTAATTACGGGAACTGAAGTACAGAAACCCCAAGTCCTTAGTATTCTACTGTTTAAAATCTCATTTTATACTACTTATGTCGCCTTAACGACTAAAGTGTCCTTAGATTTCTGTCGCTGTCGTAGGCATTTCAAAGGGCTATAAATTTCAAAACAAAAATTTTCTAAAGTACTTTTTTATTGATTTTACCATTAATTAACCTGTTACTGATTTTAACATAATTAACTTGAACACGTTGTAACTAACTGATAGCTATATTTTGTCAATGAATTAACAAATTTAAAAAAAGAAAGTTAAGTTATTGACTCTTAGCAACGGATATTGCAGTCCGTCTGAATCTGAAGTATGCCACTATTAATTAAATTTAGTACGGAAGTGATGCATTTTTAGAGAGACGTTTTCTGAGTGTGAAATTCATTTTTTAAACAAGGTGAAAATAAATTATCAGGCACTTGACACACGTTATGTTATAACATTATGGCTTTGTGGCTGTGTAGTAGGTACAGGGTTTTCAGTTTATATGGAACCCTTACATCGTAGAGAAGTAGCTAATTGTATGAACCTTCTGTCAAAGCAGCCTTGCGCCTGGAAGATCTATTTCAGCATCAGCTGATCCATCACTTCAGGAAATTACAAAACTATGTACCTAATTACGAAATATGTCTTGAAATATTTTTTTATGTTGTATATACTATAATATAATAAAAAACTAAAATAAAAGAACAAGCTATAAAAGTTTATACTAACTTTTAAAATGAAAGCATGACATTATAGCCGATTCTGAAGGCTTTAATTATAGTTTTAGTGCTGTCAAAACATAAATTTTTCCAAAGTAATTTAGATTCTGTTCTTTACATATAAGGACTATTTTGCTATGAAGCAAATTTAGTTTTGACAGCACTTAAACTAAAATTAAAGCCTTCAGAATCGGCTCAATTATGCGAATATTGAATGACATTATTTTGCAATTATAATTAGACGTAATGAATTAATTTAATTTAATTTTCTTTTTGCTTCGTATGCCTAATTGGTAGCAAATATAGTGTCTCCTTAAAAATAATTCTAATGATTTTGTATGTTCATGAACAAATAAATACTGAATACTGAATACAAGGTATGTCCTCTTTTGTAGGACATGGTATAAGATTTTACAATAAACTTCCAAAGGAGGTCCTTAGTTTGCCTGAAAATAAGTTTAAACTATACATTAAGCAGGGACTACTTAAAAAAGCTTATTATAAAATCAATGATTATCTGGACGATAATGAAGCATGGTGTAATAAATAATAATAATCTTTATCAAAATTGTAAGTCATAATTAGCAAATTTTAAGAAATTAATTGAAATAGGCGTTACCTTGCGGAAGTCCAGTCCTAGCTAGTCCTAGCTGCTGAGCTGTCGGGCGAACAACATCAGTTGCTGCGGAGCGGCTGGGCAAGCAACACATCAGTTGCTGCGGAGAAGCCGAGCTAGCAACACATCCCGAGGATGCCTCGTTTAGAGGCGAAACACGTGTCGATAAGTTTTCTTGCTTGTTATTTAAGATTGCTTTGCTTGTATTGCTTGCTTGTTGCATGTTTTTATGCGGGCGGGCGGGCGGTGCACGAGTCTGCATTTTGAATAGCACGACAAGAATTGTTTAGCGGAATATTGCAAATTATATTCATATATCCTTTACTTAAATTTTAAGAAATGTTTGCTTCCTCTAAAGGCTAATCCTAAGCCCTTTATAGTTAATTAATATCTAAACTGACTTTGCTGTTTTGCTGTTTTATATTTGCCTTTACTTAAGTAGGTATAAGAAAATTGTATAGATTAAGTTTATTTTACAAATGAAAAAATTCATGTTTGCTAAGTTTCTTTCCCTTCTTTTTAGCAATACTATACGGATATTAATATGGATACAAGTGATACTTATGTTACACTTATTATTATATATTTTAGGTATGTGGCTAAAGAATGAATTACGGTTAGAACTATCTATAATTTCTATTATATCCGATTCTAGTTCCATTGTGATTGCCTGAATTTGCGTGGAGGAAATAGAGAAATATAGGAATAAAAATATTATATATACATAATGGGATGGTTAGGCATTATGTATATATAATATTTTTATTCCTATATTCCTGTATTTTATGCAGGTGAATAACTTTATTACATTTTAGTAGCCCAACCTTAATATTTTTTGGATGTATTTCCCGTATTTATTTATCAACTTGTTTGTTCGTTGCATCATTTATATAATATTTTTATTCCTAGATTTCTCTATTTTATGTAGGTGTATAATTAAATTTTTGTAGCCCAACCTAAATATTTTTTGTATGTATTTCCCTTATTAGTATATACATATTATTATTATTTTTTTTATATATTGTAAAGATATTTATTGTAAAGATTAACTTTGACTTGTAGAAAGTATACTTTATGTATCTATTTTACAAAATTAATATTTTGATTTAATTTTGATTTTGATGACGTTTACGAATTTTGGTACAGGTTGATGTAGCAAAATTATTGCAGTTGATGCTCGTGATTGTTGGCACTTGGTGGAACTTTTGAAACATTTTTTTTTGTTTGATAAACACTTGTACTTGTCCACTTATTTATATTTATTAGTAAGGGAAATTAATATAAATAAGTGGACAAGTACAAGTGTTTATCAAACAAAAAAAAAATTATTGCTATTTCGGTACCGAAAATGAGAGCGTTACCAGAGAATATAAAGCCAAGGTGCGTTGCGCTGGGTGAAGGAGGCAAGAAAGACACGAGCTACAGCAATGAACATAGTCCAAATCTCAGTCCAGTTGTTGTATACCGGTACCTTAACGGTAAAAAACCGGCCAAGTGCGTGTCGGGCCACTCGCAATGCCCGGTACATATAAGTTAGTCTACTAATACAGACCGCGCCAAACTTCTGGTCCCATACATAATAGGGGGCCAAAAGTTTGGCGCGACCTGTACTCGTAAACCTGTAAAGCCTTCTAAGCTGTGATAGTTTTCCTTTTAAATTCATTATATATACTACTTCTGTGAATTTTTTCAAAATTTGTGCGTGAAAGAGTAACAAACATACACATACACACACACACGCGCACAAACTTTCGCATTTATAATATTAGTGTGATGGTACGGAACCCATCGTCCGACTCTCACTTGGCCGGTTTTTTTGATCTAGAACCAATCAACGCATATAGATGCGGTTTTTGTTATGTGTAGAGTATCATAATGGGGTCACTATGGTGATGATGAAAAAAACAGGATTGTTAACATATGGTGGTGGTGGTAGGTGTTAATAAAATAACCGCCAAGCCGAAAACTGTCGATAATACTTAAGAGATACATTGAATGACACTATCACCAGAACGAAGTCGCAGGCAAAAGCTAGTCTTATAAATAGTATCTCTAAAAGTAACATGGAACTGTACGACCGTCACGTTCTTGTTACTGAGCGCGATATTGAAGAACTATTTCATACTGAGTCTTCATTCTGCGTTCGCTTCTGCCAATTTAGTGATGTAACATGCATGTTTTCATATATTACGTTATTTTGGTTACGTGCATGTTTTCTACATAGTTTCTTTTCCTAATCCATAATGCTGTTGAATATGGGGAAGATATCCTAACAGTATTTTACATAGGTATGTACGAGTAAGTTTAGATGTTTGAGCGCCATTTTGGCTGAACGGAGCATAAAAATTTCAAAAACGTGCGTTTTTTAAATTTATCTCTTCCTTAACTGACTCGTTCGGGATCAAGTTGTTAGCTATTTATGTGTTTAATACAAAAAATTGAGCTGTTTCCTAGGAACTCATCAGATGGGTTAAGCCACGAGCAATCTCAAGTGAGATAGAAATAGGTAATTTTGCTAAAAGGACATGCTAAACAGTACTTTTTAGAAGAATAAACTCGTACTGCTCTTCTTAGTGCATACACAGGGTGTAAAGGTGACCTGCTTAGAAAATGAAACCACATGTAGAGGATGTTATAAGGTTTCTTTTTCTTAAACTTCATTTCTCCATTCTTTATAATAAATCCACAAATTAATAATTAATTTTGTTTCGCTCACAAATGCGAACACACTAACCACGTGACGCATAGCAAGCTGTGCTTGACGCAATTCAAGGGAACAACTTTGTTGGACTAACATTACCAACACAGTTTAAAATTTCAACTGTGCTACCAAGCCCGATTTAGTTTGTGAAAATAGAATGAGATGTTGTTGTTCAGTCAAAATTCATGTGAAAATAGTGGTAAAAAATCATTGGTCCAAGTATGATTCATAGTTGATTCAATCTAGACGTTTTATACTTAGTGGTTGCGTGCACATTACGTACCTAACGGAATCAAATTTAGGAATTCCTCCTTTTACAGGTTTTTATTAAAAGGAGGAATCGACACCAAAATGTCTGTAACCTGATGTTATAAATAAATAATTCAATTATAGAAGTCTATTTAACGTGTAACATTTTAATATGTGTACGAAATCCAAAGGTTTCAAAAAAATCTAGAACACTATGCGGTTTCTTCGTCTGTCTCTTTCTGTGGATAGCCACAATTAAAGACAGTATGTTTGGCTCGGTACGAATGGGCAGTGACCAGAAGGGCACTTGATGAAGTAGAAATAAATAATGGGGTAATTCTTCTTTTCTTAAGTAGCTCCGCCGTCGTTGTAATCCTGTAATGGCTTCTACACAGATAATGTTCAATATATAAAAAAACATTCTTCAGTTCTCGAAAACCTGTTATTTTGGTTATTTTTAGTGATTAATATATTTACAATAATAAGTGAAACCTTGGTAAAAACCAATTGAAATATATTAAATATGTCGTACAATAACATAATTAATCCAATTAATTGAATAATTAATTGAAATAGGCGTTACCTTGCGGAAGTCCATCACTAAGTTATGGATATATGAATATGATTTGCTATTTGTTTAGCGGAATATTGCAAATTATATTCATATATCCATAACTTATTTAAAACAACTGTTTTTACATTTTGTACATTATTTGCTTACATCGTTTTTTGAAAGAAAAGAAAGAAAATGTTTTTATTATCAAATTACAAATATACCTATAAAGGGGCATTATTGTTTACAAAAGTAAAAACAAAATATAATTTAAAAATCTAAAAATAAATTGATTTAGCCTGATAAATGGACATAGCTCAGGTATATGCTATCAAAAACTACCCCCATTCTGCCAGTCCGATTATTTACATATAATAAGGACGACAAAATCAAAAGAACTTAGTAAAAGGAACCTAATTAACATCTTATAACAAATCAATTTAACAAAGGCTTAACATTATTGAATACCTAAAAATAACAAAATAAAAACACGACATCTGCTTACTTAAGCAAAAACAGAAAAACATACTTAAATAATAATAGGTTTATAATAAATATCCAAAAACATTATACAAGACTAGCGGAATATTTGCTTTCTAGAACATCTTACATGTGCAAATTTCTTTTTTTTAGTGTTATAATTATTCAACAAAAGAGAAGAACCGATTCTTAAGGCCCTATACATAGCTAAAACAATCATATTCTCGGTTACCATACCTTAGTATAAAATATAAATTAGTTACCATATTTAAAACAACAAAAAAAATATGTTACCATAGATTTCTGAAAATGTAATTTAATTAACTTCGCCCCAAAGGAAAAAATCGCGAAGTCATCTCTAAAATAAATATTTTTTTAAATAAATGTATTTTTAAAGCTTTATGCCTCAAAAGCCGCCATAATTTTCTACATACATAGAATTTTTAAATAAATGTCCTAATGAAGCCGCAAATTCAAAATAACAAAGTTCCACGTGCGTAGCAGTTGATTAGAGCAGGATAGACTGTTAAAAAACAAAAGCGCTAGACTGAAGTTCAGGGGTTGTACTGGGCCATAAGGCGCTATATGTCTATCGCACAACGAAAGAGATAAACATATTGGAAAAAGTGCGCGTCTGAGGTAGTGCAGTGAATCAAAAAAAGGTTGGATATTGCTGGTTTTTATTAAATAATATTTTAAATTCATTCATAAGAGAGCGTAAAAAACGCGTTGTTTTGTTTTAGATTATAGGTTTATATGTTTACAACAGTCATAATTGTTATTTAACTTTATTACTTGTTTGAACGGACTACTTTTATACTGAAAAAACAGCCTTCACATTGCAATTTTTTTCGATGCAGGGAATTTTTCTTTGTCACGTTTTGGGCTTTGTTATCGTCTCGGAAAAAGCCTTATTTATAATATGTTTTTATTTCAGAGCCCTATCAATTATAGTATGGGAGTTGTACTGTTTTCAAATATCATTTTTTTCTAGCTATGTGACTATAAGAGCGAGAACTCGCCCACTCACTAAACCCACACCTGTAAGTGACTGCTAGATAATTGCGTGTGTTTACACTCAAACAGCCAGGATTACTATTTGTTAAAGAATATTGGCTCAACGTGGGAAATAGACTCTTTCTACCAGTCAGTATTATTTTTGTTACATACCTATACATACCTATATACTGACAACTACAGATTTCCATCTGGTACGATCCTGATACCCTTTTATGCCTCTTTACATCCATAATCGAGTCACATAAGCTCTTTTTTTTGCTTTACGTACTTGCCACGGCTCAGAACGCGCTATTTTAAACAAAAAAAAAATAAAGTTCAGTTTTGATTGATGCAAAAATGAGTTCCTTCTATAAATATACAAAGCTAATAATAGTTAGCGAAACTCAAAACATAGGTAGTACTGGTCTATATGAATAACTTTTTCTATCAGGCCTAAGCGAAATTCGCAACTTTTTTTCACTTCCTCTCATACAAATTGACCATATCAGCCGTCTAGTTTACTCTCAGAAGGCGAAAAAAAAATTGAGAATTTTTCATAGACCCCATAGAAAAAGTTGTTCATATGGACGATTACTACCTTTGTTTTGAGTTTCACAACCTATTATTATTTAACCTTATATACCCTTAACACTCTATACAAAATTCTAGGCTTGTAATTAAATTTGCACTACATGTTGGTTCAATTCCCAGCACCTTCATCGCCAGCAGTGTTTCATGCGGCTAGAAGCATCGAAGCTCAGGTGTGCTTGCTTTTCATTACTTGCCGACCGAGGTAAGGCTACTGAGTATATCAAAACTCACCCCTATAGCTTTGCGATAAGAGTCTAAACAGTTGTCTAATTACCTTAGTCCTCTGGAATCGCGCTTTCAAGAGCTTGTGTTATTAAAAACAAGCGCTCGCAATATTTTATAGGAAAGCGCCGATAGGTTTCGAAATAGGATGATTGGATTGTTGCATTTTGTGTGACTTTGCCACATGTTTTTGTTGATATTGTTTACTTAAATTGTACTTTAACTAGCAAATGTTTTATTTTTTTATTTTTAAGGGTACCGTACCTAGAATTTACAAAACGGAACCCTTATACGATCACTTTGTTGCCAGTCTGTCAAGATCTATATTCTCGCGGGCCCCGAGGCCCCGTTAGAGATATCCAGTTCAAATTAATACCTCCTACAGAAGTCTTCTGCCGTATAGTGTTGTAAAAAAAGCCGGCCAAGTGCGAGTCGGACTAGCGCACGAAGGGTTCCGTACCATAATCTAATAAAACGGCAAAAAAATCATGTCTGTGGTATGGGAGCCCGCCCCCCTTTAATATTCATTTTATTCTGTTTTTTAGTATTTGTTGTTATAGCGGCAACAGAAATACATCATCTGTAAAAATTTCAACTGACAAGGTTCACGACATACAGTCTGGTAACAGACACACGACGGAGTCCTAGTAATAGGGTCCCGTTGGTTACCTCTTGGGAGCGGAACCCTAAAACTGAACTTTTTAAATTACTTTCAGTGTATATTGAACTATTCACGAACTGTGACGTCACTTTAAGTACGAACGCGTCCTTAGATAATCGGAATTCGATATCATATTGACGTTTAGCAACCAGTTAGCAACCGACACACCGATAAAAAAATCTAGGCGCTGGTCTGACAGCCCAGGTGGTGCCGGGCGTATTTGGAGTAATCAGCGGTTAGAATCTCAGTCTACGTCTCAGAGACGCTCCTTTCATACACCCCAAATTGAGACTAAAATAGTAGATGCTATGAGTTCGGTAAGGAGGCAATAGCTTACGACTCGGACGAACAAACCCACTGGACAGGCCACCAACAGGCGAACCTCTCTGCCAAAGGTATAAGCCCCACGGGCATACCGGTTATATAAAAACGATAGATATCCCTGTGTGTGAATGTGATTGTGTGCGTATAGTATAAGCTAGTGTTTGAGTATTTTGTAGTGTGCGTGCATCGCGACGCTCCCTCGTCCCCCACCGAAAATGACAGACATTTGCATAGAAATTAGTGTGCGGCTCCACTCCAGTTGGTTTTCTCCTCCAAGGCTTACGAGGACGATTTTAAACACGAGCGACAAGCGTGTATCATACTAAGTTTTTCAATGCATAGTGTAACCAAATAAATGAGGCATAATTGAAAAATTAAACAATAAATACTTCAAATGAACTTTAGGCAGGCATTATTTTTCTTTACACGCAAGTTGCCATCTTGACGGAAATACGCTGCTCTAAGTCCCCTCAAATACCTTGATACTGTCCTGCTGCCAGTGGTAGGCGGTGCCGCCCGATGATCAAACTGAACGTATCCTAAGAAAACATAAAAATGAAAGCAGCTCATTTCCGTCAAGTCTGTCTATGGTACACAAGAAAAGACTGGCAATTTTCTTTCAATAAATAAATAAATAAAATAAAGCACTAGTGTGGAAAAACAGACTTTGCCAACAGTTTTGATGCATACAAAATGGGTCTGTACGAGAACTTTAAATATTATTTATTTGATACACAACACTAATTGAACTATTTTTAATTGTGACGTCATAGTTTTTCCCGATTAATTCTTCACTTTTGATTTGATGTGATTTGACTTACATTCTATTCGAGTTAATCAGCTTAAATATTCAACATATTTATTACATTATAATGAGTATAGAAATAGATAAACGTACGTTCTTTTAGTTGATGGCTTCTTTCTTTTGAACTTGTTGTTTTTAAGTTTTATAAATACCACTGCTCTTCATAGCTGCACTTTTTCAATCATTTACTTTCAAGTTATGATTTGAAATATTATTTTTCCAGCTATCAGACCATTCTAGTCTGGAAAATATTAATCTTGCCCTCACTGCCCCTAGAAACTTAAGTGGGTAGTTATCAGTATTATTCAACTGATGACGGCCTCATAGAAGAGGCCGAAATATATTGAAAATTCTGTTTTTATTTTATTTATTTTTTTACTACCAATATTTAAAGAAAACAGTTAAGTGAGGCAACTTGTTTATTTGATTTCTCTGAAGTTAATTATACTCATGGTTTATTATAGTCTAATCAAATAACCAAGATTTGTTTTCTTTAATAAATGTATTATTAATACTAAAAGGGGCTCACGTTTCCAACCGGAATCCTAACAAGAAGAAAGAAAAGTAACATTTAAAATATTCTCGATCCAAGGAAGAAGTTGGGTGCGATGGCACATCGGATAACTTCGGCAAACCTCGAGCGCTGCCCGCAGAGTTCACAACTCAGAAACGCTTTATTAAAAAACTATTTTATTATTTTCTGTGAGAAAAAAAAAGAAAGTTCTCCGGGAGGAAGTATTGCTTGTTTTAAAGTTCCGTGCTACTGGAGGCGCGCGCCGATGTAACAGAAAATTAGAAGGTTGTAGGTATCTACGAGTACCTAGATGCGTCTTTTATTAAGGTGGCGTGGGTCTTTAGTAGATATTATAATTCTTAAGGTCAATGGCCATGCTGCTGAGCAGGCATAGAGAAAACCTTAAGTGTTTGTAATGTCTTGATAGGTTTGATCGCAATGAAACTTTGCACTAGGGTGGATCGATTTTTGCGTTTTTTGGATTTTCATTTGACCTGGGTGCGAAAAAGTTGCTACGAGAAATCAGGTATGAAAAAAATAGTAAAAAAATATCTTTTAATGTTTTGTACTGCCCCAAGGGGGTTGAGGTTTAACAAAATGTACGAAAGTAAAAAAAAGTTTTTTTTAACACTTGTTTTAGTTAAAGCCCTAGAAAATTATATCACAATAAAAACAGTCATGAGAATATTTATCCTTTCTCATGTCTCAAATAAAATAAAATCTGTGCAAATTAATAGAATTTCCCACTTCAGGCATTTTTATTACATTTTTTCATAGTTGATGCTTGTGATTGTTGGCACTTGGTGGAAATTAATTATTGTTATTTTATTGCACGTATTTTATCTGTAGATTCTGAAAATGTAATTAAATAAGTATTGTAGTAGTTAAGCCCTTGAGAATGCTGAATAGTGAAACCGGTTGGGTATTATATTTGATATAAGTATATTGTGGATAAGTACATGAGTTATAAATAAACATAATGTACATTTTTTCATCTTACGATTTCGGAACGCATGAGAATTTTCGTGACCTATTTTTGTAAATTGCTTACATGGGGTTTCACTAAAAATATTAAAAACAAAAATATTTTCTTTTTCCTTTCATACATTTTTTTAACTTCAACCCCCTTGGCTTGGGCCAGTACAAATCATAAAAAAAAATTACTATGTTTTTCATTTATCTGTTTACTTGTAGCAACTTTTCCGCACCCAGGGCACATGAAAATCCAAAAAAGGGAAAAATTGATCCACCCTAGTTTGCTCACGTCTTATAACATTACATTAACATAAACCCTTTTTGTCATTTCCATACAAACTTAATAAATGTTTTTCTTTTATAATTTATTGTGCGTGTGTGTGTTTTTGTGAAGTTTTTTCGAAAAAGTAAGATCATAAAAATGTACATAGTTATGAACTCGTTAAATAATATACTAGTGTCTTAGACATGACGTCAAAATAACAAATAATATTTATTATTATGTATGTTTTGTATGATGCACCGATGAGTCGTCATACATTACAACGCGTCGGCACCAGACCTGAAAAATTAAAATGGAAGTGACTAAATAGCCGTTAGCGGCGTTTAGCGTTAGTTCCTTAGTTTTAATTTTATTTGACGCTAGGGCAGGCTAGGGATAGGTTGTGATGACGAGCGAAGCGAGAAGGAGCGGTTAGATTGACAAGTAAGTACATATTAGGGAGCCAAGCGAAGCGGAGCGGAGCGAGGCGATTCCCGTAGTTTTAACAGAATTCACGATATGCAGAAAAAAACATTTTCCGAGCACTTTTCGATGACTTACGGTTCAATAATTTATAACATTAGAGGACCGCTTCACTTTTCGAACGTTACATTGCAAATTGAACTTTATTAGTTCGTGGTAAGGAAGATATTCCAACAGCTTAATAATGACTTACGGTTCAATAATTTAAATCGAAGGACCGCTGGAGGTCCTTTAGCCACTTCCAATTAAAATTTGTAGTACGTATTTGACTTTGACTTTTGGTTCTAAGTGAAAAAACTAACCATTACAATAGTGAAAATATATTCGAAATCGGTTCAGTAGTTCCATAGATAACCCGCGCAAATTTTATTATAGCGATGTTCCTAGGTAACTGCCCGGTAACACCTTAGAGAACAGTTAAAACAGCCATAGAGAAGTTGTTGTCCACTGGGGTA
This sequence comes from Ypsolopha scabrella, assembly GCA_910592155.1. NCBI lineage: Eukaryota > Metazoa > Arthropoda > Insecta > Lepidoptera > Ypsolophidae > Ypsolopha > Ypsolopha scabrella. The sequence goes on along the minus strand of OU342968.1, from coordinate 4,418,386 downwards.
CAGGAGAAAGATAAACGTGGAGGGCGAATGCCAGCAAATATTGAAAAAGATGAACGTGTGAATGCTCTGGTTGAAGAACACATAAAGCGGTTTCCGAAAGTCGAATCCTATTACTGTCGGGCCTCTACCACTCGCGAATATTTGCATTCCAATCTTACACCGACAGAGATGCACGAAATGCTTACTGACGAATTGCACGTTGGCTCGAAACCAAGCCTTTCTCTTTACAGGAAAGTTATAAAATCCAAGAACTTGTCTTTCCATCGTCCTAAGAAGAACCAATGTATCCTATGCTCAACATATCGCCAGGGAACGAATGAAACCAAAGCCAATTTGCAGGAACAGTACACTCCATATGCAACAAAAAGAATCATTCCGTGCAACAAGAAAAGAACGAAAAGAAGAAGCTCAAAGAAACGCAACAAGGATTGCTTGTGCTACTTTTGACATGCAACAAGTCATCAGTTTACCTACAAGTAGTGAAAGTGCTGTGTTTTATAAGAGAAGGCTATCAGTGTACAATTTCACTATCTATGAGATGGTGTCACATGATTGTTTCTGTTACACGTGGCATGAAGGACAGAGTAAGAGAGGAGCTTCAGAAATTTCTACTGCTTTATACCTTTACCTGAAAAGTGAAGGTATCTTTATATGCCGATGGTTGCAGCGGTCAAAACAAGAATTCAATTGTAGCTGCTAGTCTTCTTTACTTCATAGACAATTATATTTCTATTGAAAAAATTGTGTTGAGCATATCTGTTCCTTGCCATGGCCAAAATGAGGGTGACTCTTCTCATAGTGCCATTCACTATGCATTTTCGTCCCTTCCCAGATACATCCGATCATAAAATTGGCACGAAGACGACAACCTTACAAAGTAAACACTCTGAGGTATTCGGATTTTCTAGATTTCAAGACACTGTCACAAAATTTGCGACTGCTTTCCGTCCGAAAAGACACTTATAATAATATGTTGTGATCTCAGATTAAGACTGAATTGTGCTTTTCAGATCTAGAGTATATTTTGCTACAACTTTGTACCTACTTGATTTTATAAACTGAGGAATACACAATTGTTTTATTTTTTGGGATTTTTGTGATAGGTAAATACTTTTTTGGAAAATATTATTAATACTTGTCATTGTTATTACTTAATTATGTTGTGATCTCAGATTAATACTGAATTGTGCTTCTTAGATCAAGAATATATTATATTTAACTATAAATAAAGATATAATTGCTATGTTTAGCCTTTTATTTTCTTTAAATATTACTAGTTACAAGAAAAATTAAATAAAAACACAATTTTCAAAATATTTCGACCTCTTCTATGAGGCCGTCATCAGTTGAATGAATGATGAATAAATAAAAAAAATCAACTGATGACGGCCTCATAGAAGAGGTCGAAATATTTTGAAAATTGTGTTTTTATTTAATTTTTCTTATATTTAACTACAAATTTGTACCTACTTGAGTTTCCAAACTCGGAGATTACACCATTGTTATGTGATTGTAAACTAAAAATACATAAATGTTGTTTTTTTTTCTTTAACAATTATACTATCTCGTTCATATATTTATATATAAAAAATATATTGTTAAATATGTATCCAATATAATGTATTCAATTAATTTTGCGTGTTCTATTTCCATACATAATGTATACTATTTCGTCGTAACAGGAAAAAGAAAGCTCAGATTGAAAAAAAAATTTCACGAAGTGTCCTATCTGTTTCGATAAATAAAAATAAATAATAATAACACAAATAGCCAAGTAAATATGACATGACATTAAAGTATAAAAAATGATCTTTTGGAACAAATGTCTTTAATTATCCAGAATATACGAGAGACCAAGTTTTATCAACATTAGAAATGTCTTTATCGAAAAACGCTCTTTCTGGAAAAAACGTTTTACTGAGTTAGGACAGTAAGTCATGTGAGCGACATAATATAACTTCTTATTATTTTAAAAATCTTCTGTTTTCTGCGTGTTTTTTTTAATAAACCCAAAACCTTATACAAAATACGAGTACCCATACAAAAACTCAAATAAAACTACTTTAGTTACACAATTTGAGATTCAATGAATAATATCCAGACAGAACAGAGGTCCCGAGTCAATATTACAAAGGGTGCTCTCTTTGTAACTCCCGGGTGACATGTATAATCCGAACCCTTATTGGAAAACTTCTACGGCGAAAGGGCCTACTTAAAGAAACTTTTTGTGGTTCCGTCAAAACACAGAGACCTTTATAGCAAAACATTGATCCGAGACTGCGATCTATAAATTGTTTTAGCGGAAATAAGACTAAGAAGGTTAAGGCGAACGTATTCAGAGAAATCTGTTCTGCTTACATGTTTTAATTTTTCACTTATCTATCCTGCTCAGTGGAAGCAAGCCGCTCAAAAAACTCGCGATAAGGGTTCTCATTAGTTTTCAATGTTTATTTTAACTATTTTACAAATAATGTTTCACCTATTAAGTAATTAATATTATTTCATTGCAAAAAAACCTACTTATACAATAAATGAAACTGTTCTTTAAATAGCTAAAAATTATCTACATGTTTAAGAATTATGACTATGCAGGGAAGTTGAATAAATTGCTTGAAAAATTCCACAATAATTAAAAAGAAAAATTTGCTCAATATATATTTCGAGCCCTACTCTCAACTGAAATATATCTTAAGCAATGTTTTCTTTTTTTCTTATTTATTACTAAAACTCACTGATATATTTCAGTTGAAGAGTATAAGTTGAAATTAATACTTCTCAACTGAAGCTGGGCCCAGTAGGGCTCGAAATATATATTGAGCAAATTTTTCTTTTTAATTATTGTGGGACTTTATATTTAGTTTTCCGATTTTCTATACCGCAATGATACACGTATAAATTTAACTTTTATTTAGTGTTTTATTATAAGAGGTAATCTTTATTTATATCGTAGAATAAAACACAAAATAAAAGTTAAATTTATATCATTGCGGTATAGAAAATCACAAAAGTACATCTGGACGTAAGGAGCTCTGAGTCGGGATAAAAGCTTCTATAAGAGCATACATAATTTATTTATGAACAATAATTAAAACAAAGACATGAACAAGCACATAAATATTTTATATTTTTATTGATATTTTATTGCCCCGGAAATTAATTTGAAACAAAGCAATTTTGGGTAAAACACGAATTTCCTCGCCTTAAGGTGGTAACGGAGGATCTCGGTGCAAAATGCCCAACTTATTATTGTTTTCCTTACTTACTTGCAATAAATGCGTTTAATAGCAAATCGCGCAAACTGCTTGTTAATAGTTAGGTGATCACATGAAAAATATTCAATTTTATGTGTTACATTTTAGCTGCATTACATTACAACTGTAAACACGATTTTAAGTTTGTTAATGTAATGCCAACAAAATGTAATACATTAACATACGTATTTTTTGTGAAGACTTTGTTAATAATAAACTATTTCCGCAAGTTGCTTTAAAACACATTTATTGCATACTTTTTATTCAAACGTAAGGAAAGCAATATTATGATGTGCATTTTGTACCGAGATAATAAGTTTCCCCTTGCATTGAGAATGTTAAAGGTAGTGTAGGATTTTCCGAGTGAAAATATGTTTTTTTTTACCATAATTCAGAAACTACTTTTGTAATTAATTATAGACGTCAAATTATTATAGAGGTAGCTATTACTCGTCCAAAGATTTTTTCCTATATTATATGCATAGTATTTGTATACTCACATCTTGCAAAAGGAAAACAGTCGCAAACCCTACATGCCCTAAAATAGTGTGTTTGTGTCGAAGTACGGTGATATAAATCCCTGGTGAAACATGGGTATACAAATTTTGACTCCAAATGGAACAACGCCTCTGATATATATACATATCGTGAAGATTTATGTACATATATATACACTGCATTCACTCTACTTCATCTTAATCATGACGATTTATACGCACATGTAGATTTTTTATTTTATAAAGTTTATACAAATCCCGTCCAATCAGAACTCAGAACAGAACCGCTCTCATGTGAGTGGGATGATGTATACTTGGCAAACTTTTTTAACCTGCTCAACTTAAGCGGGCTGAGCTCCCGAAAATCCTCTTACATTACCCGTGCATCGCTGAAATGTAAAGATAAAATTTACAGCATTTTTATACACTTCCACGAAGTTGTTTTGTTGCCTTTTTAATAATCCTTAAACTTCGTTTATTATGAAGTTAAGGCAGTTAATCTCGCGAATTCTTCATATTTTTCAAGTGTATTTTTTCCATAAAAAGGATTCTGGAACGCAATTTTCGTCCTTTTTATTGCTATGGGTGCCGCTATTAAGTTAATTTGTTTTTTACACCTTCTGTGAATAGAAATAGGAAATTATAATGTTTTATTTGTTGCCTTAAATTAAATTGTTGCTTTTTTATGATAAGTGGGAATTTATTTTGCTACGTAACTTTATATTTTTACTTTAATGCACGTTTATTTAATTTATGGACTTAAAAATATGAATATGTCGTCGGCAATTTGTAGAATTGGGCAGATCGTAAAGTATGAAACCGAAAATCTTTTACTAAAAGTGAAAAATAGGTGCGACGACGAGCGGAGCGAAGAGGGGCAAGGAGAAGCGTGTTAGGTTGTTTGTGATCATAAATTTAGGGAGCCGAGCGTAGCCAAGCAGAGCGAGGCAACCGCCTAGTTTTAACAGAAATACGATATGCCTGGGCAGATCATGATGTTCCCAACTCTAAGATCTGCTGACGACAAATACAAGGGTTAACAGAAACATCAGGATAAAACCAGTCAAGTGAATAATTATCATTTTCATTGTCAATAACCTTATCAGTAAGCCACGAATAAATTTTATATTATCTCAACTACACTGCTCTAATCCTAGGATTAATTTTCTCAACAGTACCGTTCTTAACACATAAATGAATTTTAAATAATAGGACTTACGCAAATAGGGTTCCCTACAATACGGGTACGGAACCCTAAAAATATGGTAAATAACAATAATAAAGATGTCGTAGCAACATCAAGGCGACACAAAACAAACAATTTGGCTTCCGCTGAGTACGGAACCAATATTTTAATTTTTATTGTTTAACTTGCAACAATCTGATTAAAATTAAAACTTGTGGATATTACCGTCCTTAAGATAGAGCAGAAACAAATAACGATAAAAATATTCAACATATTCAAAGTTTTCCCGTTTGGCACCCCGCATGGAACCCTAAAAATATATTCAAATATCCGCCGCTGGCTACATCCGTACCTCCACCCTTCTAAAATATCTGAAAATTTATATTGGAATGATATAAAAAATAGGAACCTAAGCGATGTTTCCGTGTCTATATGTACATAACTCAAGAACGGCTAAAATAACTGAAAGATATGCAAAATAAGGTATCATTAACATGACTTCATACTTTGAATATTTTGGAAATTCGTGGCGGGGTATTTTTATTAACGTTGATGGAACAATAGTAGATTATTAACCAAGGGCTGTATGACATCAATTGCATACGAGGTTTTAACCCGACTATGCAATTGATGCTTACGCCCGAGATAAGTACTCTGCTTTACATATCGATTGTGAGGTAAGTAAACAACAAGACAGCAGGTTTCAATGAACATTTATTAAGAAGAAAAAAATGTGTATTTAATTAAAATTAATAGTAAAATTATTACAATTTGTAAGAGATATGATCACGTTCTTTTTAGGAATATTTATAGTTTGAATATGAGTTTGTGATGATAAGACTTGAGTTTGAGTGACTTGAGGTTCTTGCATCGTAAATGGCGGCAGTTGACTGGTACTATTTTCTTCATTAAAAAATGGCTCAGATGATGTGCTTTGACGTGGTGATTTCAAGTTTATATTTTCTGTTATTTTAGAAGTAATTTTGCTTTTGTTTGCCACCGAATCTTCAATATAACCTTCGGCCACTTTGCTGGACTTCCAGCCGCCGTGCCTTTTTAACAGAGTGAGGTTGGCTCCCGAATCAGCAAATAGAGTCGCTGATGTTCTGCGAAAGCAATGCCCGGTGTATAATTCTACGTTACTCAGTTTTAAATATGTGGCTATTTGCTTTGGCATGCCTGTAAATTTGTTTTTTCCTATTACTTGTCTGTGGCATTTTCCTTTACTGTAATTACGAAAAAAACGATTTGTATCCACGTTTTCAGGCCGAAGAGCTTGATATTTTTCAACATAATTTGCAAATTCTTCATGCACAACAAATGACCGGTCAATTTTAGTTTTCGTATTAGGCAGTTTTATGAGTAGTAATTTGTTATGTTTTTCTACATTTTCTATTGTCAAGTTTGTCAATTCCACGGTTCTGCAGGCTCCCGATATCCCAAAAATTAGAACAACCTGTAAAAAAGACATAAGTTGTATTAAAGGCACCAAATTCGCATAGTATTTTTGTGAAATATTTTGTTAACTTATTAAAAAGGGCAAGTAAATACGTAGGTACCTTTATTGCTAAATAAATTTCATCCGGAGCTTCATTTAAGAATTTCTGTACTTCTTCTGCAGTAAATACCTTCGATTTCTTGCTTTTAAAGCCGTCAGACTGCCTTTTCAAGAAAGCAGTAAGTTTAGAAAAATCTTTCAAATTCACGTCATGTTTTGTCATCATTGTAGATTTTAGCATGGAATAAAAGCACCATAAACTGGAAGGTTGTAGCCTCTTAGATAATTCATCAAAATATGATATAAAAACACTTTCAGAAAGAGATTTCACTTTTTTTCTGACCGCCATTTCATAAATTCGTCGTATGCCTTTACATATCTTTCTTTCGAGTTCGGCGGTAATATATTTTCGACAACTGTTTTTGCCCTTTCTTTAATAAAATCGGGCGTTAGATCTATGTCTTCGTCACTAGACATGTTTAAAACTTTTGAAAAAGAACTCAAACAAGAAAATTAATTACTTTCGCGATGCTTTCGCGCCTACTAGTAGACTGCCTTTTTTTTTCACGCACGCAAGCGCGTCAAATCTTGCTGGCCAGTTTGATTTTTAAATCGATTCCATCTAACATACGATGTGGAAACAAATAGTTCCATATTTAAAATAAAATCTTTATAAAATAAATTGTCAAGATTCCGATTCGAGTAATTAATCGATACCGAGAAAAAAAATATTAACTTTTTAAAAATATTCTTCGTGCAGTACGAGTATGACAGTTCTTTTTTCAAATTCCAAAACCTATGCTGTAATGATAGTCATACACCCCGGCATTCAGGGGTGTAAGGGTGTACTTACAGAGCAAGAGATATGTAAAAATATTTTTTCTCAAAAATACATTGTAATTTACCATTACATACTGTAAGGACCTATCAGAAAATACTTAATCCTGGCGAGCCATCTAAAAGTGTCCAGGAAATCTGAATAACTGTCCAGGAAATTTTTATGAAAATCCATTACATACTATATATTCACAGAGTACATTTCATAATAATATAATAATAATAATAATAATAATAATAATAAAAGCCTTTATTTAGCATATTAATAAATTGTACATGCAATTAACCTAACACGATACAAAAATTATAATTCCTAATAATAATAAAATATAATAAAATAATAATAAAATTTAAATTAAAATACTGACATGACATTAATTAAATTATGTGGTAATAATTTTCATACAAAAAATAATATTTGCTTGGTATATAGATCAAATAATACAATAATTTCTTTAAAGTAAACTAAATTCACTAGCCGTATGAAATTATTTATTAAATTTATCATGTCAAATTTACTTAGTCCTTATTGTAGGACATGGTAGGCCTCTCACTGAGGTTTCAGCAAGGTTTAGTCTAGATCACCCTAGCTGACCAGGCTTGACTGGGTGACATGTTCCAGCTGGCATGACTATTTTCGATCTTTTTCGTTATACACATTTTGAGTAATGAAGTCTTTCGACATCCTATTCCACAACGCTCTGTTTGGGACATACCTCCACCATAATGGGTCGATTTTCTTCAGCTCGTCAGTCCATCGCAACAATGGTCTACTGACTCTTCGCCAGCCGTCTTTAGGGATCCACTCAGTTGTGAGGCGCGTCCATCTGTTATCGTCGGTTCTCATTACGTGTCCTGCCCATTGCCACTTAAGTTTTCTAATTGTGGTGATGATGTCTGATCCTCTTGTTTGCTTTCTTACATTTTCATTGCGTACTCTATCAAATTTCCTAAGATTTAGCATGCTGCGTTCCATTGCTCTTTGGTTAACTGATAGTGTAGTCCTATGTTTCTCTGTAGTAGCCCATGTTTGAGCGCCATACGTCATTGCCGGTAGAATACAAATGTTGAATATCTTACTTCTAATGGAAATGTGGAGATCGGATTTAAAAATGAATTTTAATGCCCAGTACTTTTTCCATCCTATGTTCATTACATTTCATAGTCTGTTTTTATGAGACTAAAGAGTTTGGCGATCATTATGTTAAAACCGGCAAATTTACAAAGAAAAATAAAATGAATTACAATTTCATGTTTAGAATGTAGAAATATTTGCTATATTTTATAATTGCAATAATAATAAGAATATATTGAATAATAAAATAAAATTGAAACTGAAAGTGAAAGATATTTCGGGCCCTCTCCTGGGTCCGGCATCAGTCACAAATTGTGAATCGCGAAAAATTGTGACTGATGAATATATTTCACTTTCAATTTTTATGTTATTTTATTAATCAATATATCTATATATAAACGTTATAATAAAGACAAAGAAGTCGACTAATCATATTTATTTACAATAATGATAATGAAAATATATAATTTATATTGATTTTATAGGTATATTTAAAATCATTGAATACTTGAAATTTAGTAAACTTTAAACTTTCGCGATTTTCACACATTATTAACTTTGTATTGGGGTCTTACTCGCGATAACTAATATAATAACATAACCTTAGTAGATATGTGCTTGCCGTTTCTATTAGCCAAACAAAGCAAACCATAGCCGAAAGGGTCAAAAAACACATTACAGCTGTAAAAACAGGCAAATTAAATAAATCGGCGATTGCAGAACACGTGCTAACAGCTGGTTTAAACCACTGGATAGAACTTCATGACCCGAAAACCTTTTCTACTGACCGCTAGTACTATCCGAAGCAATCGAAATTAAAAAACACACAAAAAATTTCAATCGGGAAGATGGGTTTAAGTTATCTGCGGCTCTATCAAATTCAAACCTCGCGATTTTTCTTAGAATATTTGCCTCGATACTGTTAGTGTTGTGTGTCGTGTGTGACGAAAGAAACAATTAACAAAAGACAAAGTGCGGGTAGTAAAAATAAAAATAATGTGCTACATACCTACCGCCGGCTCGCCAAAGACATTGTTGCTGCTACTCTTATCAGTAAGCTTGTGACCACGACAGTCTGCAAAGGCGTTGAAGACCCCAATACAAAGGTATTGAAATTTTACCTAAATGAGCGGTTTTCTCCTTGTTTTTTTTTCTTAGTTCTTAGCGTTCCTCTAGATGGCGTTGTCATGAAGAAGGCTCCATGGTGGTAAATACCTTTGCCCAGCTGGCAATAATAAAAAATAGTTGCGTAAAAGCGGGAATTTATGTTGCTTTATATTTTAGTTGAAAGTGTTTTGTGCAAAAAAATTACAAAATGAGTTCAGAAGCGGGCTCTGATATAGATTGTACTCCACTAATGCTTTGCTGAAGAAATCAATAACAATAAACATTAATGATTGCCCAAATATGAGCAAGTCACTTTTAATATTACCTAGTAAGTTTATTTTATTTGATGTAACTCATTATCATGAAAACATTAAAATGTCTCATTTTATTTTTGAAAAAAGCACTATACTTGCTTCGACCATTAATTGTAGCCCGGGCGGTAGCGTTGCAGTTTAGGTAGTGATTTTAAGCCGATTGATTTCCATCTTTTTCAATAGATCTGGAATGGCTTATAACAGAACCAAGCGTCAGCTGACGCACCCGTGGTGGGTGTGGGTGTGGGAGGCAGAGGAAGTGGTAAAAAAAAGTAATAGTACGCCGGCTGAAACTTTTCTCACAGATAGCTGACGCCATAATAGGCTAAAAAAAAATCGTCAGCTGCATAGTAGAGGGGGGAAGATGTGATGAACTTGTTTGCATTTTAGGGAGTGATTTTACGCCGATTGATTTCCATCTTTTTCAATAGATCTGGAATAGCTAATAACAGAACCAAGCGTCAGCTGACGCACCCGCGGTGGGTGTGGATGTGAGAGGCTCCGAAAGTGGTAAAAAAAAGTAATAGAACGCCGGCTGGAACATGTTTTTTTACAGATAGTTGACATCATACTGAGCTGAAAAAAAATCGTCAGCCAACGCACCCACGGTGGGTTTGGGTGTTAGAAGTTGTGAAAGTGGTAAAAAAGTGATAGTACGCCGGCTGAAACTTTTCTCACAGATAGTTGACATCATACTGAGCTAAAAAAAAAATCGTCTGCTGCATCGTGGATTCGTTAGTTTTTTTTACCACTTTCGCAACCTCTCACATCCAGACTCACCGCGAGTGCGTCAGCTGACGATTTTTTTTCAGCTCTGTATGATGTCAAATATCTGTGAGAAAAATTTCAGCCAGCGTACTATCACTTTTTTTTTTTTTTCCACTTTCTCAACCTCTAACTCCCAAACCCACCGCTACTTGAGCAGCTGACGATCAATTCACATATCTGTCATGTGAGATCTACGATCAATGTCAATATCAGCCGGCTTACTATGACTTTTGTAGTTGCAACGGTACCTCCTGGACTATTAGCAATCCTGGCCTCGTATATAAAAGTCCTCGCCCGCCCTACGGGCTCGGACTTTTAACATACTTGTCCAGGATCTTAGCAGTAATATACTATTAATAAGCGTACAAAACACTCGATGCAAGCCTGAATCGCTTTTGAATGGCTGTTATTTTCCCGCAATTTGATTTTTAGGTTTCCGTACCTCAAAAGGAAAAAAACGGAACCCTTATAGTATCACTTTGTTGTCCGTCTCTCTGTCAAGACCCTTTATCTCGAGCCTGCGTAGAGGTATCAAATTGAAATTAAAACCGTATACTAGAGTCCACAGTCCCTTGAGGCTGTGAAAAAATCAAATTTCTAAGTTAACGTAAAAAAATATACCGCCGTTTATGCCGCCAAAAACGTATATTTGGACACTCTCGAGGCAATCAAAATTTATAGGGTATTTCCCGTTGATCTAGAACTATGAAATTTGGCGAGTAATACCGTCTAATACTACAAGTAAAAAAAAAAACTTAAAACTTTACATTTGTGTGGTCCTAATTGTTCGGGTGACCAAATCTTTTTGTAGATTTTTAAAACTTTTACTTATTTTTACGGAACCCTCGGTGGGCGAGTCCGACTTGCACTTGTACAGTTTTTTCATTTTAGGTTACTTTTTTCATGTGCCTAACCTCGGGAGCGCTACAAAACGGGCCACACATATACCACGTGTTTATCTGTACAGTCACTACTACAACCAAAGCTAAACGGATTTCGTGATATACAATTTTTGAACATGGATAGTATGGATACGCTTCTGATAGCTACATACTGTAATCATCATTGTATCTGATTGGATTACGAGTCTTAATTATTTTAATTACAAATTAATCCACAGTGAAAGAACACAATACCTGGGCATTAAACAGTAGGCCGTGTAAACGCAAAGTAAGTGAGCACAAAAACGAAATTAACCCTTTGATTGATGTTTGTAGAGGCCGCGAATATTTAACCGAGAAACTGCTGAATTGTACATTATTCATCATTATTTCCTCAGTTATAAAGCCGCAATGAAGGGTTCACTACCAGCTCATTTCGCAAAATATCGTAATTTATTTTATGCCGCCTCAATGGCCGAGTGGTAGAGCGCTTGCCTGCTAACTAACGCCGGCTCTGTTTTCGGTATGCGTATTTTTTCCGAAGATCTCAGCGACGACGTTGATATAGAACGAGAGCGCAGAGCATTGGCGGTCCGCTGCAATATGCTGGCCCGCAGGTTTGCAAGATGCACGAAACCAGTCAAAATAACGCTGTTTAAAGCATACTGTCAGTCACTTTACACGGGTGGCCTGTGGGTCAGCTATACGCAGAGGGCCTTCAATGCTCTCCGTGTGCAATATAATAATGCATTCAGGGTGATGTTGAGACTGCCCAGATTTTGTAGCGCGTCAGGCATGTTTGCGGAGGCTAGAACTGATGACTTTCATGCTCTCGTTCGTAAACGCATAGCCTCACTAAGAGATAGGGTCAATTGCAGTCTCAACAGCATCCTGAGCACTCTCAGGAATAGAGAGGACTGTCCATTGATGGGACATTGGGTATACCGCCATATGTACGGAGCTGCAGGTTTGGGCGCTCCAAATTAAAATTATTTTAAATTGAAATTAAAATTTAAAGTAAGTATTTTGTATCTTATATTTTACATTGAATTCTAATTTATTAATTTTCATTTTTATCTTTACTATTGCCTGGTTTTTCTTTTTCATGTTTTGTTTTATTGTGTGTGTAAATATGGACTAATTTGGTCTGAAATAAATATATTTGATTTGATTTGATTGATTTGATTTTAGAAGGCACGTTAAGCTGTTGTTGGTCCATTTGTACAAGTATGGTGATATGATCTCACGACCCATCACGTTTGGGATGTTGTAATCGTCGGTAAGGATTTCGTCATATCTACGTAGGCGGAACCATTACATTAATATTTTTAGGGTTCCGTACCCAAAGGATAACCCAATTACTAAGGCTCCGCTGTCCGTCTGTCACCAGGCTGTATCTCATGAAAAGTGATAGTTAGACAGTTAAAATTTTCACAGATGATGTATTTGTATTGCCGCTATAACAACAAATACTAAAACCGGCCAAGTGTGAGTCGGACCCGTGCACTTCCATACAACAGACATGATTTTTTTGCCGTTTTTATAGATAACTAGCTTTTGCCTGCGGCTCCGCCCGCGTGTTATTCGTTAAACGACATTTTTTCCGGTATAAAAAGTAGCCTATGTGTTAAGTAAGGGTATAAGCTATATCCATTCTAAATTTAAATTAAATTTGTTCCGCCGTTTCAGCGTGAAAGAGTAACAAACTTACACCCCCCCCCCCCCCCACACACACACACACATACATAGACAAACTTTCGCATTTATAATATTAGTGTGATGGTACGAAACCCTTCGTGCGCGAGTACAACTCTCACTTGGCCGGTTTTTATACTTTTTAGGATTTTGTGACTGGAGGGTGCCGAACGGGACACTATTTCTAAGCCTCTGCTGTCTCTTTTGGAGTTTGAGTTGAAGTTACAGAGGACCTCCTTGCTTTAACTTCGTGTTGGTATTGGCGGTCCACTATATCCTAAACTAAGTAGAAACGTAGTGTGTGGCATTGTCTGTCTGTCCGTCTGTTACAGGGGTCTACAGCTTCAACGGTGATAAATAGAAACATGGACGAATTATTCGTCCATGGTAGAAAGTAGAAATTCTCACAAAATACGCGTACGCGATTCAAGTAAGTTTGGAAACCGCTGGTATGAGGAAATATTACAATTACATTATTAAAATCATCAGCCTGGTTCGTCCACCGCTGGACATGATCCAAGATTTTACCACTCTTGGCGGATCTCCTGGAAGAAAGGTCCAGGGTGGGGTTCGTGAACGCGGTGCCGAAACCCTCAGACCAATGCCCGTCACCAGTCTGTTTTATGTATGGTGACTTTCGTTTATACAGCCCAATTCATACTGGTGACTCGGTGAGTGGTCAGAACAGGGTTCAATCACGCTTTCTGCGAAATACGCAAAATAAGATTTTGACTTTCTATACTAATTGAGTCGAGGTTGTTCTTGAACAAGTGTAGAGGCACAAAAAATATGTTTCGTAATTCGCAAACAGGGTCATTTAACCTTAGTCCATCACTTACCGAGTCTCCAGTACTAATTTGGCTACACCTTATAAGAGCCGGCAATTTATTTTATTTTATTTATTTTTGGAAAAACAACAGGAGCAAACTACAGAAAGCAAATGTTGACAGGTACATAAATCTTTTTCACAAAGAGATAGACTTGTTAATTAACTTTTGGTGACATTACATATTAAAGAATATAAACATAAACCTAATTTAACTAAATTTACAACTACACTACATTACAAACTCTGTCTTCCGAAATAGTAAATACATAAATAGATATGTCGGAAAATATACAATACATATATACCTACTGTACTTATAATATTACATTCATAAACATATTCATATTTATACCATACGTATCCATTGTTTAATATATTTTAATTAATTAGATTATATTTCTTGATTTTTTCGGAGTCGTCAAGGATTTGTCTTATTTTTCTTTTAAAGTAAACCTTTTTAAATTGAATAGGTCAGCTATTAGGGATGAATATACAGCCATCAATTGGTCTCAGGCATGGTGGGTCACCTAGTTGTGCCTGTTTGAGAGCTGTCATCTTACTCTCCCCCGAATAACTTCAGAGGTGTTTGCGAGATGGCGGTAGAGTAAGTAAGAAGAGTACTATATACTTTGCTATATTCAGTACTATATTAAGGATAAATCAAGTTCCAATAATTATCGACCAATAGCACTTGCCTCGATCATTGCTCGCCTACTAGAAATTGTGCTTTATTCTAAAGCTGAGATCTATTTGACTACTGAGCCCAACCAGATGGGGTTTAAACACAACCACTCGACCGTATCAGCTGTATACACCTTAAAGCAGGTAGCTAACTACTACAAAAAACGTAAAACGTCTGTGTATGCCTGCTTCCTTGACCTGAGTAAAGCGTTTGATCGGGTCAATCATCAGCTGCTGTGGAAGAAGCTGGAGAACCGTGGTATGCCCCCTTTTATTGTTTGTGCCCTCAACGCCTGGTATCAGACACAGACGAACGTCGTAAGATGGAATGGTGCGCTATCTAGTCCCGCGGGACTGAGCTGCGGCGTTAAGCAGGGCGGGAGCATGTCTCCAGTCCTGTTTAACGTATACATGGATGACCTCAATAAGGAGCTCATGCGCACCAATGTCGGCTGTTCAATGCATGGCCAGATAGTAAATAATATATGCTACGCTGACGATATGGTCCTCCTCGCACCCTCCGTGGCTGCAATGAGGAGATTACTATCGGTGTGCGAGAGATATGCAGAGGACCATAACATGCAATATAATGTGGATAAAACTGAGCTCCTGGTTTTCCAGTCCGCGAATACGCCTGCATCAAAGCTCCCACTCACAGTTAAATGGTAATATGTTGCGGCAGGTAGAGGAAGTGAAGTACCTCGGCCACATAATCAACAGTCAACTGTCAGACGACGCCGATATAGAACGCCAGCGACGAGCTATAACGGTTCGAGCCAACATGCTCGCGCGACGCTTCTGTCGCTGCAGCAGGGAAGTGAAGAGGCAGCTGTTCATTACGTACTGTACGAGCGTGTACACGGTGGAGCTGTGGAGCTCACACACGGTGGAGGCGATGCGACGGATGCGCGTGCAGAACAACAACGCATGGCGCGCGCTGTTTCGACTCCAGTACTACTGCAGCGCCAGCGGTATGTTCTGCGAGGGTCGCGCGCCGGGCTGGGCAGCACTGTTGCGTCAGCGCTCTGCGGGGACGCGTGCTCGTATCGAAGCATCGGATAACCCGATAATGTGCGCTGTTCGCCAATGACCAGAAAGCCCACTCCACAATATTTGGAGAAAATACCACACTGAGTATAATAGTTAATTTTTATTTGTTTTATTTTAATGCATGTGATTGTAATGTAATTTTAATTTTATTGGACGGAAGTCTGGCAATAAATAATTCATTCTTTGCTCCACAGTCGAGCCCGGTACTAGCTTTACCACTTTGATTAATATAATGTTCATTACAATTAATTAGAGCGTCAAAGAAAAATGTTTGAGTTATTTAATTCATGGCTTCCCACCTTCCTTACAACCCACACTTTTTAAGTTTGCGTCGAAATATATGGAAACCCAGTTTATGTTTAATAAATTGATGAGTGAAATTTTTCACAATGGTACTCATGAAAGACCCGTGTTGCGATACAAAAAAAATATACTAAAATATTTATTTCACACTCCTACCCGGTACATATTATATAACACCGTATTCTGATAAAGTAAAGAATCTTGGCCACACCATGAACTGTTGCTTGTCTTGGCAAGCTCAAGCAAATGAAATCAGTCGGCACATACACTATTCTTTCCATTCTTTAAAAAAACTTCAATACCTTTTACCATTTACTTAGTACTAAAGTGGTGCTTGCACAAACTTCGCTGTTACCTCTGCTCGATTACGCTGACATCTGTTTCATGGATGCCGCTGGAGATGTAACAAGCTGGAGCGACTACAGAATCTACCTATACGTTTTGTTTTTAACTCACGAAAGTACGACCATGTCAACTATTTAACATTCCCAAGAACCCTGAGTATCTTTGTGACCGCTTTAAACTTCTGCCTCCTCGTGATAGGCTCCAGAGAAAATGTGATACTAGGACTCTGCTGCTACCATCATGCAAAACAAACTTTTTTATTTTGATAGTTAGATATTCAATTCGGCGCAGGCTCGTAAGTAATAAAATAACTCGCAAAAGAGAAACAATTCAATGAAATGAATTCTAGGCCTTTATTTAGACGGCCAATATGAAGTGGTGTATGTCCCTAGTTTTTACAAAAACGTCGCGATAAAGGCTAGAAAAATATTTAACATATTCTTTTTGATCAAAGTTGTCGTCGTCGCGGACCGGGCTCTTAAAAAGAAACTTAAAGAGTATTTCCTTTCTGACTACATTTTTTTTTTTTTTTTTTTGTATTTATGTAAAATACGTACAGTATGAGTTTTATTTCATAATTTAATATAATATGTAAATATGTGTATGTGTATATAGAGTGAAATTAAATCAACCGACCAAATTCATACTAGCGACTCGGTTAGTGATCAGAAACTAGGTTCAGTAATCTTCTTGGCCAAATTCGAAAAAAAATATTTTTTGCTTCCTTACTGGTTGCACAATTTTCTAGTCTAGTCAGTAAGGTAGCAAAAAAAATGTTTTTGAATTTCACCATAAGGGTAATTAAATATTAACCAAATTGATAAAATAAATGTTCAGAAAATATATTTATTATTATAAATATATATATATTTTTTTATCTGTATATTTATTAGTTTATGTACCTAGGACGCCTTTATATATTATTTATGTATTTAAGTTTAGTTATTTAATATGTTATATTTTCGGTATTAAATTTGTTGTACGCTTTCACTTACCTTGACATTTTTTTTATCTCATCATACCCACAGGTTGGCTGGAACAGATTTCTTTGCAGAAATAAGCCCGCCATTGTACTGATTTTTACTGTACTTATAAAATTGCTTTGTTTTTTAAGTTCTTATGCACAATAAAGAATAAAGAACTTGTTACAATAAAAATTCAGTATCTGCTTGACTAGACGATGGGTAGTCTGTTCCATGGGCGCTGGTGGGTTAGTCAACAGTTTTGTCTTATATTTGGACAATTTAGATTTGGATTAGGTTCTAAATCCCAGAACTTATTTTAACCTAAGCCTGAACAAAACATTTTGAAAATCTAAAAACAGGCCAACTGCAGGTTCCGTAGTTGCCCAGTAGTTTCATTTTATGTGTTGGAAGTTGCTCTCCCGAAGAACGGCCCATACATTGTAGTGTTTAGAGGGGACTAAAAATTTGGCGCGACTTGTACTAGTAAACCTGTAAAACCTGCTCAGCTGTGATAGATTTCCTTTTAAATTCATTATATATACTAGTTCTGTGAATTTTTTCACACATCCATCATAAACAACCGTTTAGCCGTCAGGGGGGGGACACTCCACTCTAACAAAAATTTTTGCACTTTAAAGCTTTTTTGCCAACGGTTCCCTAAATCCAAAAATGGTTTTCATATAGCCACAATGTTTTGAAACGACCTATCCAACGATACCTCACACTTGTGGGCCACAATATGGGATAGACGAGAAAAAAAATCATCCTCAGAATACGTGTACCGGAGATACGCTTTAAAAAAAATTGCGAGATTTTTTTTACCATTTTGTCGGCGTGATTTATATGTATACCCATACCAAATTACAATTTTCTAGTACTAATAGTCTCTGGGCTAAGCTGCGGACAGACGGACATGGCGAAACTATAAGGGTTCCTTGTCGGACCACGGAACCCTAAAAAGGACCCAATGCGACTAAACACAATGAGTACTTACATACAATAAATACGGTATGTTTTGTACGATTATCGCCTTTACGCGCACGTAGTAAGAATTGCCGTGCTGTTAGTTGCAGACTAGACCCATAAAAATGTAAGGGTAATAATTTGTCAATTTTTTATCAACAACTTGTTACTGTCAATACTGCGAACGATCAAACCCGTCAAATACATGTATACTCTTAAGAAAGATCTGTTTTTGGGTTCCGTACCTCAAAATTAAAAAAACAAAATCCCAACTGTGGCTCAACTCAAATACTTACTACTTTGTCAATTCGCCTCAAAGGTACATAAAATTGATTGACAATGACATAAAAATAAACGAATCCCTTGAAATGAACGATATAATTGACTACCATTATTTCTTTCGTTGTCCTCAGGCCTGTTCGAGACGGACGGCGTCCGGCTGCCGGGCACGGAATGCGACTACCAGTTCAGCCGGTCCGGCAACCGTCCGGCGCACGGCCGACTCTACAGCCCGCAGTACCCGTCCAGCTATCCCAACAACGTGCGGTGCTCTTACCATTTACATGCAAGGTATTTATGGTAACTTAAAATATTTGTATTAATTATAATAAAATTTACATATAATTCGCTGTGACCGAAAACGATCGCGGCCGGTCATAATCATCATTTATTGTATGAGAGTTGGTTTTATGAAATTATCTGAAAGATTGTTTATTTTCAAATTTGTAATCACGTACAGTTTTCAACTACGAGTATTTTAAAGCTTTGGTAAAAAACGCCACAAAAAAAAGTACACATCAAAACAAAAAAATGCAGCATTTTCAGTTTTTTTTTTGGTTTATACTGAAACAAAAACAAAAAAAACAAAAATAATGACATTTGAACAACAAACAAATAATTCTCCTATTGACATAAAATATATTAACAATAAAATTGAAGAAACTGAAACAATAAAATTTCTAGGTCTACACATACACCCAATGACACAAGTCCGTACGGCCTATAACTCCAAAGTTAAGGGTCGGGGGGAGCGGGGAGTGGTATTTTTGAACTCAGGAGACACAGTTCTATCATGCAATGGTGCTAACTCCCAAGCCGTTATGCTCGACCTATTAGAGTGCAGTATCTGTTGCACAAGTTGCAGCGTGACGTCTATATCTGCACATCGGTCCGATGCACATTACATGTGCATGTAGCCTAGCAGACCGATGGTAACCTAAGCTCACAGCCAGGTATATACGACAGTTGGGATACCTACGTCAGCTTATCTACATCAATGATACCAAGAAATACTTTATAAAAAATTTTATTTAAAAAAAAAACCCCCTGACCCAGACTCAACCAATACTGGTGCTATGACGCCTCATACCACCAGTATTGGTTCTCGTCTGGGCCGTTTGGGAAACCCATCCGGGTCCCAATGGCCTCCCACTTCTTGACGTGGTGAGGGCCCGCAGCTTCGCCGCTGCAGCGGGACCTGGTCGGATCAGTAATCTGTAAATAGAAAAATTAACATTAATTTCGTTGAAGCTTACAAGACGTTCTGAGGGTTGGGGCATACGACAAACTCTTTGCTTAAAACTTCCAACGGTAATAAGAAACTTGGATGGGTCGTTGATAGCAGTTTGTAGAAATGATATACTCACAGCAGCAACCTGCGGAGGCACCTCAGGCCTGGCGGCAGGCCTCGCCTCCGACATCAGGACGATGATCATAGCCACGCAGATGGCCGCCTTCATTTTATAGTTTAGTGGCTGCGAATGAAAAGAAATAAAATATTAAATTCAGTCATAAAACAGGCGCTTTATCCCTGGAAAGAATGCACAAGAGAAGTATAAAAATGCACAAAATAATTAATTTAAATATTCAATACTTACATATAGCACGGAGAGTCACGGGTCACTTGGCACGTTGGCTGTCGATGAGCTTATGAATATCAAGGATAATTTGGGCCCATTATATAGGGGCCTGCTGATATCATCGCCTGTGACGTGAACGATCCAATGAAGCAATGTAACGAAAATTGATTAGGCATTTATGAAATAATCCTGAATTAAAATTAATAAATAATTGTGGTTAAATCGCGAGCGGTTTATTCTTTTGCGTCACCCATCAGAAATAATGCCGATACCATTGTAATAATAGGCAACTATTTCTGTGGTTTGGCTGAAACCCTGACGTCAACGGAAATTTCACCATATTTTTATGCCATAACTAAATAAATGTTATCATACCGTTTGTTTTTAAACTAAAGTTGGGTTTGTACCTAATGTAGCTAATACAAAGTGCATACGTTTTGACATGCTAACTTTTTCAAACTCCGTACAAGATTAACTTGCACGCCGACCAGGTGTAACTCCGTCTTGGCCGTACGTACCACCGAGCTACCGATAAGACCGCTCTGCACGTGACTATCCAAGGCTGCATGGAGATCTCGGTAACGCAACGGAACGAGGTGCAACGAGTGCGCTATCTTTGAAGAAAAAACCATGTATTTTACTCAGGCTTATCGACAGCGGCTTGGCGCCCATCAGCGAACACGTCGCAACATACAAAAGTCCTGCCGTGATTTTGTTTTCAAAGGTGCGCATATAGCAACGGGGCGCGGCGAGAATGTTTAATTAACTACACGATAGACGCAACCTTGGCTGAAATTCAGGTGAATTCCCAATGACATCATTCGGCCTTGCCACACATGGTCCTGCCTAGCGACATACCTTTTAGTGATCGTTATCCTCATTACAACGGGTCGATAAGTCAAATAATTATTTGACCTATACCTATGGGTTTAATCGTTTGGCTAACAAGGAAAAATACTTCGGGAATCACGAAATGACGTAGCAACGAACCCGTGCTAGTTTTTATAAAACCGAAGATAAGGTATTTGGGATTATTTGGTTGCTACACAAAAGTAAAGTTTGACAACGCTTTTCGCTAACATAGCGAAACATCTCGCCGTCCGAGGGTCCGAGCAGAACGGTGACGGATAACACACAGCTTTCATAATGTAAATAATGTTTATGCAACATTACACCATCGATGTGTCTCGAGCGTTGCGGCGCATTGATACAGAGTGCATATATCAGACGTTCGTACTTGCGCTTGCTGCTCCGGCACCCTAACGTTATACTATCATTGCTGACATGCTGACTGCTACATGACGACGGTCGTAGTAAACGTAGTAAAGACATGTTCACGTCATACTATCTTACCTATGCAACATACGTGTACGTGTACGATAACTATATACATACACACACATATACACATACAAACGTGGTATGATCTCTACATTCGTCACGAACGTTTCAAGATTAAGGAATGTCTGTAGCAAAGGTCTACGAGCAGGTGAGCTTACGAACGACGTTACGTTACATATAATCTTAAAAGACTTCGTGTCGGAGTCGTCGCACCATCGAGCTACCGATAAAACCGCGGTGCAGGTGACTCTCCAACGCTGCATGGAGCTCCCGGTCACACAATGGAATCAGGTGCGGCGACTGTGCTATCTTTGAAGAAAAAATCATGTATTTTACTCAGGCTTATCGACAGCGGCTTGGAGCCCATCAGCGAATACGTCGCAACATACGAAAGTGCAGTCGAACGTTACACAGCGGGTGCTCGCCTGCGAGGCGCCCGTAAACTCGCCTACGGGCGCCGCAGTGTCGCAGTCATAATTTCTAATTATATCATTACACGCCCACATTCCGCTGAAATTTACTGGGGTTTCCTATTAAGACACTTAGCGTAGCGACACTTCGGGCGCGCCGCACATAATTTTTGTTTATGTGATTCCACGCCCAAGGTACTTGCCGCAACCTTGGCTGAAATTCACTGGAATTCCCCGTTACGACATTGCATGTATTTGCCACATATATTCAGGCGACTTTTATCGATCGTTTCATTTTACGACGGGTCGTTTATAACGAGGAAAAGCACTTTGTGAATCGATAAATGAGGTGCTAACACACCCGTGGAGTTATTATGAAAAACCCAAGATAAAGTATTTGGGTTAATTTCGTTGCTACGGCCACAAAACAAAACTAAAGTATGAAAACGCTTTTCGCTAACATATTTGCTGCTGCTTTCGCCGTCTGAGAGTCCGGCGGGCAAGACGGTGACGGATGACACACAGCTTTATAATGTAAATAAATAAAATGTTCATAAAATGTTCGTACACTAACTAGACACACACACACACACACACACACACACACACACACACACACACACACACATATATACACATACAAAAAAAACGTGACATGATCTCTACATTCGTCACGAACGTTTCTAGATTAAGAAAGCCTAGCTAGCCTAGGATCGACGTTACGTTACTAGAAGTCTAAGTTTTGCGCCGTGGGCTTCATGGGCTATGCAGCTGTGATTTTCTTACTTTTGTGCAACACCTGCAAGTCTTTTGCAGAGATTTATGTCTAGAACTTATCCAGGAGCAAGCCCGGAGGCTCGCAACCACCGTTTGTAGTGAAAAAATTCAAGTGCATTTTGAGTGAAATGCATCCTAGTGCATCGGGTTAAGATTGCAATGGCAAGATTCTTAGTCACACCTGAAACTGCATTCAGGCATTATAGACCGGACGGATCTGTGTTCCTGGCTGTAGATAGAAAAATGTCATGGCAAGCCCAAATTGACCACATATGCTCAAAACTAAATAAATTCTCATATGCACTTCACAACTTAACTAAAATAGTTAGTGAAGACGCAGTAGTTACTGCCTATAAAGGTTATGTGGATTCCACACTACGTTACGGGGTTATATTTTGGGGCAACGCAACAAACAGGGAAACAATTTTCAAAGCCCAAAAAAGGTGCATTCTATCAGTAAAATTAGGAGCACGGAAACTTGCAAGCCACATTTTAAAAATTTCAAAATTCTTACGTTCCCGTCACTATATATCTACGAAATGGCGGTATTTGTAAAATTAAATTTTAATCTTTTTGACCACTTCAAAAGCAAACGCTACGGAAACAAAATCTGTAGCTTTCAACACAAAAAAGCACTCTTCAGAAAAAGTGTTTTTGGAATGGCACCCTCTATCTATAATAAGTTACCAAAGGCCATAAGAGATGCAGAAGACATCCAAATGTTTAAAACGAATCTTAAAAACTATTTACACGACAAAACTTATTATAGCGTAAATGAATATTTGTCCGATGCACAGTGAGTCCAAAGGTATATGCATGTTAATTTTATTATAACTGACTTAACTATTTTATATAAAATGTGACATAATTGTGTATATTTTATTTTCTGTGTGAATATTTGTACGCCATGTGGCAGAGCACGGAGAGACGAAACCTATGTACTTGCTATCTAACCACTAACCTGTGACTCACAAAAAAAAAAAAAAAAACGAAAAAAACAATAAACAAATAAAAATAAACTGTAACAAATACTAAAATGCCGATTCATAATGTAGTTTGTAACCTGAGAGCAAAACAATATTTTCTTTCTTTCACGGGTTGTTGCGATCTTGAAAAAACCAGACAAGTGCGTGTTTGGCCACGCGCAGTGTGTAGGGTTCCGTAGTTGGCCAGTACATATTATAAGTTGACCTACTAAAACAGATCGCGCCAAACTTCTATGTAGCTCGCTCGGAAATTGCTCTCCCGAAGAACGGCCCATACATTGTCATGTTTAGAGGGGACTAAATGTTTGGCGCGACCTGTACTCGTAAACCTGTAAAGCCTACTTAGCTGTGATAGTTTACCTTTTAACTTGTTTCTGTGAATTTTTCCACATATTCATAAACAACCGTTTAGCCGGCAGGGGGGGATACTTGACTCTAACAAAAATTAGCACTTTAAAGCTTAATATTTCGCCAACGGTTTTCTAAATCGAAAAAGGGTTTTCACACACCCATAACGTTTTTAACGACCTATCCAACGATACCCCACTCTATGGGATAGACGAGAAAGAAAAATCATCCCCAATTTACGTGTATGGGAGCATAAAAACATATTTTTCGAGATTTTTTTTACCGTTATGTTGGCATGTATACCCATGCCAAATTACATCTTTCTAGTACTAATAATCTCTGAGCTGGGCCACGGCCAGACCTACTACGGAACTATAAAAAGTATGGAATTCTAATAGAGCGAGGCCCGACTCGCACTTGGCCAGTTCTTTTTTTTTATTTGACCTGTTTTCCCACAAAATCTTTTTTAAATATTGGATGGATTCGATTAATGGTTCTTGGTGGGATATCATCTTCAATAAATTACACACAAATTCTTGTACTTTTTATTTCACATATATTTATTTTTATTCTTACATAGGCCTTAGGCTCTTTTTTACCATAACCAGAGAATATATACTATTACTTCGTCCATAACTAAGCTCACTTACTCTGCATTTTAATGGTTTAACCCATACATATTTAGTTTTGAATCTATATGTTTCTTATATTGCAGGCCACAAGAACGCGTGAAAGTGGTGTTCGAAGAAGTAGCACTACAGAAAGGCGATATAAGGTAATTAACCATCTACGTCCTTCTTAATAATTTTGTTGTTGCGACTTTGACAACGTTTTTTGACTCTGTACACGACAATCCGGATAGTACTAAGTACTCAGTGGGTCCGAGTGTCAATTCCCAAAAATGGCTGGGCGTTAGTTAATGGAACAAAAAAATATGTAATATAAGAATCAAAAAATATTAAGATCTCGATATACAAGGTGAAATTAAATTAACCGACCAAATTCACACTAGAGACTCGGTTGGTGATCAGAAACAAGCTTCAATTACCCCTTTGGTGAAAATATTTTTCTTTGCTTCCTTACTGCCTAGACTAGGAATTGTACTTAAGAAGCCTGTAGTCGGCGGCTCGAAAACAGTCGCGCACGGGGTCACTATGCTTGTTATTTCATTCTACATTCAACTTCGGATTATAGAGCACTGACTGACTGTTATTGGTTGGCCCGAACGTTCATTTCCCGAGCTCGCACGGAACTAACCGAATACGGTGTGAGAGAGGCAAGCTAACGCGAGACAACATTCAGGTTTTGAATAAAACTCGAGAATGGTTTTGGTGGTTCCTATGATTTCTGAAGAAATATCCTAAAAATTGAAATGAAAGAAAAATATTTTTGAATAGTATAAAATATACTATGCTGTGAAACTAAAATTATTTGAGTGTTTGTATCGCTTCTAGGACATTAAGGTACATAAACAAAACATTCATCAAAATATGTGTATAATCCAGTACTTTTATACGCTTGTAACTTGTATGTATTTGATTTTGATAAATATTTTAGGTTCACATCATGGATATTGTATAGGATATGTTGAAAAAGAAAAAATAATAAGCAAGTACCTATAAATAAGGATATGATCAGCGAACTGCGCTAGTATGGGAGTTCGGGCGAATAGAGTCGCCTTAAACTAATCCAACCAGTAAGAGAGCAAAAACTATATTTTTCGAATTTGGCCAAAAGGAGTACTGAACCTGATTACTAACCGAGTCTCCAGTATGAATTTAGTCGATCGATTTAATTTCACCCTATATATTTCGACCCAGTAGTGATCGTCGTCAGTCGAACGATCGAACGATAATTATTGTTGCATTAACTAAAACTAAAAAGCTGTACAAGGTATCAAACATAATGTTTATTTAATTTTACATTCACAATCTTTAATGGGACTCCTACAGAAATGTAAAATCAAATGACACATTTTTAGGAAGCAGATTTCATTGCCATAGACTCACAATCTCGCTCAAAAAGTGTCCGCGATGCATTTTCTTACCGCTATGGGGTGACAAAATCGAATGACGATTTCGTACATTTGATATTGCGTCTTATGTTAACGACATAACGTCTTAATTTGGTTGAATATTTATGCTACTATGCACGTTCGGACACATTCTGACGAACTTTTTTTAGAGACTGTGTGTCTTGTTGCTTATGAGAGGTCAATGCCAGCGCCCAAATATATTTTTTTCGTGCTATCTGGTATTTGATTCTCCTCAAAATAATGTGCTATGGTTACAACATTTTATATAATTCGATATTAAAAATCGATAAATAAATAAATACCAAATTGGTACTTCGTGAAAAACTTGAACCTATTTGCACTGGAAAACTATCTTCGGAATATAAATATGTACGTATGTAAGTGTATGATCGATAGCCAAAATGTGTGCCTCGTGTGAGCTAACACTTGCGTCTAATATGTGCCTAGATTACGCCGGGGCTAGTCTTAGTCATGAAGTCGTAGCGCTTGCTAGGAAGGTTAGGTTTTTTGGGGTTCCGTACCCGAAAGGTACCAAACGGGGCCCTATTACTACGCCTCCGCTGTATGTATGTCTGTCCGTCTGTAACAGGGGTCTACAGCTTCAACCGTAATAGCTATAAAGTGGAAATTTTCACAGAATACGTGTTACTATGGCCTCTATCATTAAAAATAATAAAATATAGAAAAAAAGAGGTGGTTCCCCATACAAGAAATATATATGTCTTATACCTATATAAGTATTTTAGTATGTAGTAGTTATGAACACATATGGTTGCCAATTTTTGTAAATAGTACTCCTACATCCATTCGGTTTGCTATAAAAAAAACATTTTGAGAGCTCGCCGCTCTACTGAAATTTATATTATTAAATGTTTGTAATCAAGTTTTTTTTGGTGTACAATAATGAATGAGGATAAGGTACCTCTAAAAAGTTCCATCGTTTAAACGTTATTGATTTTGGCTCTTACATAAAGACGGGAATGCATACAAGTTTTAAATTTGTTCATATTGTAGGACATACTCTATTAAAGTAAATCAAAAAATAATAACAAGTAGGGTTCCGTAAGCAGACGATGCCAAGTTGTTTAACAGCCGCTACCATTTTAGCACCTTGTTTTTTGTAGCCTTGATGTGCTTTGGGGAAGAAAACTGGCAATTTTTGCCACCGAGGGCGCTGCGGTCGCTTGACCCAAGGAAAGCTTCAGTATCTGTCAAATACCATACAAAATTTAGTTTAAATAATGACGCTTTGTGTAGCGATTCGTTGAAATAACAATGGAAATCATTCATTTCCTGAAGATTTACGAATGAAAAAACTATGGGAAAAGGCCACCAAGATCCAAATATTATTGGAGGAAGCACAGTGCTACTATTAATATCATGATAGCTCTCTGACGGTGGTAAATCCATCTTTATATCATTAGTTTCATGTTGCTGGAGTATCTCAAAGTTAAAATTCCGATCAAATAAGTCGAGTCTGAAAGAGAAATTATAGGTTATGGTTATTATGTTTGTAGGTCCTAAAGCATTGAAAATATACTAAAATTGCTGTGTATAGTTAAAAGATCTTATCAACTCAGTAAATAACATAAAACATTTTAAACTATTAACAAAATTAGGTAAAAAGGAGAATGTAAATACCTGGTAACCAGATCAGCTTTTCGGTCTTTTAATTAAGCTCCTTGACTCTTTAATTCAGTTTTTAACCGAGAAACCGTCCACGTAGAGTACATTTTTCACCGCCATAGCAAAATGAACGACAATTCTATGTTTTATTGTTGTAATATCGAAGATCACAAAAAATCCAAAATGACAAATGCTTTGTTATGAGTTAAGCGTTAGAGCGCCATCTGCAAATAGCTTTGCGTTTACTTCCGCATTGGCATGTATAAAATAATTTTTATTTACCATAGTATTTTTAGGTGGCCAAATTTTTTTTTTCAGTCTTTTTACTTGTGCTATGTGCGCTTATGCCTTCACTCTTAAAGACTAGCTAAAAGCTAACTTTAATTATTTTATTAAACCACATGTTTTAATGCATTTTCTTTGAAGGGATTTGCTTAATACTACGTTACATACCTAGTATTACTTCTACATAGTATCACTACAAACTATTAGATACCCCACAATAATTACACTAATGGATAAGAAACACCGTTGGAACAAAAAGTGGCAGTTACCGCCATTAAAGAGCCACAAACTTCCTTTACCGTCTGCAGGTATAATTTTCCGTTTTATCGGCAATATCGTGGCGATAAAAATCACGAAGTTCGTCATAATCTCGTTGGAATAGTGAAATATTGAAGCGATGGAGCCCGAATTCTCATAAAACCGGCCGTAAACCTCGTCCGGACCGCGAATTCACAAAACCCTTGCCTTTACATTCACGGATTAATATTTTAGATTAGGACTTTTAATGGCCTCGTATTTCATGTGTTCAAATGATATTATTCACTGTCAGTTTTAGAGAGTTTTCAAATTAAAACTGGCATGTCAGTGTCAGCTACACCATTATATTTTGAGTAAAGTATATTCAATTCACTGATAATTTATCTAAAAGTCGTGTCTGTACATGTGAATATTTTTTCAACTTTTTTAATGAAACGGACCAAAACCAATTTTATTTATTTTTATTACTTAAATATTATTTGTGGGTGGTAGAGCTAATGCCGGGCTCGACTGTGGAGGTACCACCATCTTACTCGGAAATCCTCCCGAAGTTATTCGGGGGAGAGTAAGAGGAAAGCTCTCAGGTAAAAAAAGCAGGAGACCCACCATTGCCTGGGACCGATGGATGGCGGTATATCCATCCCCAATTGCCGGGCCTTATACAAAACAGACTGGTGACGGGCAGCGGCGTCACTGGTGCAAGGGTTTCGGCACCGCGCTCACCAACCCGCCTGCCCAGCGTCTGTGAGTATGGGTATTTCTTCCAGTAGGACCGCCAAGAGTGGCGAAATCCTGGAAAGGCCTATGTCCAGCAGTGGACGAAACAGGCTGATGGATGGATGGATGGATTATTTGTGGAAATGTAGGTGCACGTGTTTTTCGTCACAACAATGTCTTATAAATTCTACCAAGTGCCGACAATCTCAACAATCAACTTAAATCTAGTAAGATATTTTTCTCAAATTAGATCCAGTTTCAATGGAAATGGAGAGAAAAATGTCTCACTAGATCCATAGCAGTTTATTGTGTGTCCATAGTGGATCTAGTCAATGGATCTACTGATAATGGTCGGGAAAAAGTAGCTGATATATTAACCCAAATTAAATCTATCTCACGGCAAAATTGAATTGATATTCCTTCATTGAATTGCTGTAGCTAGCAAATAAACAAAACCAATTTTCAGAATCGGTATAATAGAATCAATAATTTTATTTTATTTTATTAATACTAGAGAAACCAATTTGTAATAAGTGATAAATAAAGGACGTCATCATTTTAAGTACATAAACATTCATTGTGTTTATGAAATACGCACCTCACTCTGGTGCATTTTTCAACAAAGTTATTCATAAAATGTAATTCCTGCAGCTGTGTATGTATTATATGTACATATCCAGTTTCGCAATATTTTATGTAATTAATTATAGTATTTAACAACTGGCCCGGAGGTCTGGCTGATTATTAACAGTACTAACAAACTCTCTCAGCAATAGTTAGCTCAGTTTGCAACTGTAATTTAGCTTTTGAGTCATAATTTTAGTATTATTATCATAATTTTAGTACGAAAGTTGGGATAATAAAGCATAGTTTTTAATCACGTATCTCTCGGTAGTGACTTTCAATGTTTTTTTATACTCAGATCAACGAAAAGAACTCCATAGCAAAATTATTTATTTATTTTTATTTTACTCGAATAAAAAAGGGATTGCTTCGGTGGTTAGGGTATACAAGGTTAAATAATAATAGTTAGAGAAACTCAAAACATAGGTAGTACTAGTCTATATGAATAACTTTTTCTATGGGGGCTAAGTGGAATTCGCAACTTTTTTTCACTTACTCTTATACAAATTGATACACGTACACGCTTTCGCGCATAAATTCATTTCATTTTTAGGGCCTTACCTTTACAGTAAAATTAATAAAATAATCAACTTATTTGACCTCACTAGCCTTAAATGCAATTATTCTGCTTTAGTTTCAACAAATTATTTTAAGTGTAATGTTTAATTATATTAAGGCTTTGTGCTTGTACTTATATGACTCCTGCTTTTTTCAAACGTTTATTTATTTTTAAGCTTATTAATTGTTTGCGCGCGCAACCACTTCCGGTCGTCGCGTGCGGTATCGCGATTCGCGAATACCATTCACAGTCGTCGTGAACTCAAATCAAAATTAACTCGAGTCGAGTTGAACCGATTCGATTCGGTTCAGATCGGCAGTGTTTGGGTGCTTGGCAACTACTAGTAAATAAATGTGAATCGTGCAATAGACTCACCGGTATGAGCCGTAAACGGTGTGTGGGTGTATCCCTAGCTAAATGTGTTTATATATTCATACACTACCAAATACAACTATATGTGTGCGGCTCCCAATGAGTATTCCACTCCAACGAATTATTCCTGGTATGTTCCACAAAACTAACGGTTTCGTCCGAGTAAACCAACGCGAGCTGACGCCACTCTTATTGTATCATTTAATATGGCCGGCCACAAAGTCAATTATGCGTTGCCGTTCTTTCGGCACCAGCACAGTTAAAACAAATACACAACACATTCACGGGAAACGCGATACGCGGTTAGAAGGTACAAGATAATACACTCATTAATTATCTCAATTTAAAACAATTATTTCAAAGCCAAACAAATCCAAAAAACCGATCGCAAACAATTCACAATAATGTTCTGACAACTGGTCCCAACCAACCGAGCTGCCCCAGCCGTCCGCTTTATTTACATCTACCTCCATATTAAGTATAATTTAAAACACTAAAAATTAACAACACTAAAAGTTTCCGGAACTGGCCACTTACATAAACAATATTTAAAAATTTATTGCAACATTTGAAAATAGAACTCTTTGGCTGTAGAATGCAGTTTGTTTCATCTGACTGTCTTTTGTTTTTACCTTGTGGCGCCATTTAAAAAATTGTGTGTCTGCATCAACATGGATTTAACTCGGGAAAATTTTCGTAGTATGATTTTCTACGATTTTAAGTGTAATTTGACAGCTCAACAGAGCATCGCTCGGCTTGAAACAGCTTTTGGCAATGAAGCACCATGCAAGACGACGGTTTATAGCTGGTTTGCAGAATTCAAGCGTGGTCGTATCAATCTCAGTGACGAATCTCGCGATGGTCGGCCGTCCACCGCTGTGACCAACAAAAACATCGATGCTGTGCACCGTATGATTGAAATAGACAGGCATGTGACCTACCATGAAATTCGCGTATCCTTAGAAATAGGCATGAGTCAAATACAAAATCCTACACAAACATTTGGGTGTGAGAAAGCTGTGCTCGCGGTGGATCCCACACAACTTGACCGAGGCTCAAAAAACGGACCGCGTCACTTGGTGCAGTGCCATGCTTACCAGATTCAAGGAAGGTGCGTCAAATTTGGTGTGGGACATAGTAACAGGTAACGAAACATGGATTTATTGCTACGATCCCAAAACAAAGCAGCAATCGAGCGTATGGGTCTTTCAAGATGAGCCGAAACCAACCAAAGTGGCTCGCGTGAAAAGTGCATCTAAGCGGATGATTGCTTCTATTTTTAATAAAACTGGACACGTGGCTACTGTTGCTTTAGAGAATCGTCGTACCGTGAATAGTGACTGGTACACGACCATTTGTTTGCCGGAAGTTATTGACGAACTCCGTAAAAATAACCGTAAACGCCGTATCATCCTGCACCACGACAATGCTAGTTCTCACACGGCCAGACAGACAAACGACTTTTTGAAGACGAAAAATGTAGAACTCATGCATACAGTCCCGACCTGGCACCTTGTGACTTTTTTCTGTTCCCAAAAATTAAGAACCAATTACGCGGTCAACGATTTTCATCACCAGAAGAGGCTGTCGAGGAGTATGAAAAACACGTTTCAGAGGTCACCACAGGGGAGTGGCACAAAAGTTTTCAAAACTGGTTTGATCGAATGAAAAAGTGCATAGACGCCAAGGGAGATTATTTTGAAAAACAATAAATTAATTTTGTACCTTTAATAGTATTTTTTCATATTCATTCCGGAAACTTATAGTGCGTCCCACGTATTCGGGCTATTTCAAACATTAATTGTTATTTTAGTTTTCATTACGTTTAGTTCATTTTATGCCTAAATTACAGGCTACTTTTCGTAGTTTAGTTTAGGCAAAATATGTTTACTAGCCTTAAGATCATAATTTGAATGTATTATTTTTAAGTTCTTTTACCCAAAATAAATAAATATTAAAAAAATATTATTATATTATATCAGCCGTCTGGTTTACTATGAGAAAGCGAAAAAAAAATTGAGATTTTTTTTTATAGTCCTCATAAAAAAGTTGTTCATATAGACGAGTACTACCTATGTTTTGAGTTTCGCCAACTATTATTATTTAACTTATACTTACGATTGTCGGCACTTGGTGAAACATGGAAAGCATCCTGATGAAAACCACTTGTACACTGTTTACACAAAATTTACTAAACTATAGGTACTTTTATCCCAACCGGTTTCGAAATTCAATTCATTTTCAAGGGCTTAACAACTCAGTTTAATATTTTAAGACCTAACCTACGTGCTGTAAATAAAATTTGTTTTTTTTTTTGTAATGATGAAATTATGTGGGTATGTTAGCAGAACCTTGGTTTGTCAGGGATACCAGTGTATATTATTATTTCATCTTATATATGTAGAGAGGGTGAATGAAAGAAGAATGACAAAAGAATTTTATAGTGCGCAAGTATAAGGTAAAGCTCAACCGGGCCGCCTTAGAAGGATGTATGCCGACCAGAGCGGTGACAAACTGAAGAAGGGTAAAGTAAAAACCACCCGGAATAGAAGATCTTGTAAGACTAAATTGATGAAATGAAGACCAAGGCTCCACAAACAACAAGTCCTTTCATTGCAAGTAGTGATAGCCATCGGCCGTGGCTTGGCGCCACCCTCATGACCAAACCATATCGCCAAGCCTCAGTGTTATCTGGCATGACATCACGAGAAGCCGTACCGGGGTGTCAGTTTGTATC
The DNA here is from genome assembly GCA_910592155.1 of Ypsolopha scabrella. Taxonomy (NCBI): domain Eukaryota; kingdom Metazoa; phylum Arthropoda; class Insecta; order Lepidoptera; family Ypsolophidae; genus Ypsolopha; species Ypsolopha scabrella. The sequence continues at coordinate 4,385,207 of OU342968.1, read as the reverse complement.
AAACGGCCGAAATATTAAGTTTAGAGAGTGAAAATATATATTTTTTTCAAATGCAATTTTCTTCATTCCAAAATAGTTTTTTATAGCAACAGAAGCGATATTACTTTGGAAAAAAATGAGTTTTGACAGGACTAAAACTAAAGTTATAGCCTTCAGAATCGACTTTAATGTCAGGATAACACCCCCTTAAATTAATATAGTGACAATGACAAGCTGCACTCCCCTGCGCTACGCCTCTTTCCAGTCATAATTTCTCTACAACCAAGTTTCGTAATGGCCTCCATGCCTTTATTACTTGATGGATAATGAGTCAAATGTTTGTTCCAGTTGCCTGCGTCGTGCGGACATTATTAAGGTGTTTGATGGCAGAGACACCACTGCGCCCACTATAGCCATGCTGTGTAACGAGCTTACTGGTGAGGTTCCTTTTTTTAGGGCTACGATAAAAAAAAAAACTTAAGGCCGAGTCAACGATCACAATCACGATTGTTCAATGTGAGTAGAATGGGGCATTGGTATTGGTATCGGTATAAGGAGTGTTATAAAACCTTAAGAAGACAATGTAAATCCTACCGAATTTTCTTTAGCTAGTGACTGTTTAGTTATAATGAGACACATTCCATAATAAATTGAACTTTTACAAGTAAAAGTAAAACAGACATTTCTTTTGATTTAAGACTATAATAGATTGATGCCATTATACAGAATGTTATTACTTTTGCAAAATGAGCAGGTTAGATTTCCGACTAAGGTAAGTAATAAAAAAAACGTTTCAAAATTAAAAGCAATTTTTATTTTTTACACAATGGATGATGGGCGTCCTTTAAGCAAATTTCTCAAATTCTTATTCTATGTTTAGATTTTCCCTATACTGCCCCATTTCAACGCGCTGGCTAAGGCTACTTTCGTTTATATAGCCAAATTCATACTGGAGACTCTTTAAGTGGTCAGGACCATGATTCAATTATCCAGTTCGCTAAAACAAAAATAGTAGTTTATGCCACGCGTGCGTAAAGGAGGCAATAGCTTATACGAGGAACGATTTGAAACACGAGCGGTAAGCGAGTGTTTTAAACGTTACGAGTAAGTTAATGCCCTTACGCACGTGTATCATACTACGTTTTTCAATGCATAGTGTGAGTAAATAAATTAAGCGTAATTAAAGAAACAAACAATAAATACTTACTTCAAATGAACCTCATCATCATCATCGTATGGCCTTGGTATCCTGCTTTTCTATTTTATATATACAGCTACAATTCTAAATCCGGGTTTGATAGCCATACTTTTGCCTGAGGTGTTAACTTATGTAGCTGCTCCAGCCCACCAGAAAACCTTCTATTGGGGCACTCTTCCACGATGTGACGGATAGTTTGTTCCGAGGCTCCACAGTCACAACGAGGTGAGTCAGCTATATCCCACTGATGCATGTTGTAGTTGCACCTTGCCACGCCAGTACGAATTCTATTCAGCGTAGTCCATAGCTTACGGTGTTCTCTAAAACCTGGTTGTGTGCCAGACGGGTCAGATATGATGTCTGCCTCTGAACATTTTTCTTCTCGCCATTTTGCCCGCCACTCAGTCTGGATGTCGGTTTGGTGTTTGATCTTAGCATCAATCCAGATTGGTTTGCGGGAAGGAAGTCGCTGAGGTGGTATCTGGTCTAGTGTTTTCCTTATAGGCATTTTGTGTGGGGCCTCGTTGAATGCTCTAGTCCATTCACTAGCAGTTGCTTGCTCTCTCCTGAGCTGTGGTGGGGCTATGTGTGCTAGCACCGGTAGCCACGGTATCGGAGTTGGCTTGAGGCTGCCTGATATAATTCGCATCACTCTGTTTAGTTGGACATCTATTTTATTTTTATGTGCGCTTTGGTACCACACTGGAGCGCAGAACTCAGCGGTGGAGTACACCAAGGCAAGTGCGGAGGTACGAAGGACGTCAGCGCGAGCTCTCCACGTCGTGCCAGCTAGCCGGCCAATTAGGTTGACTCGAGTCTTCAGCTTTTGGGCGACGTTCTCCAGGTGATCACGGAAGGTCAGAGATCTGTCTAGGATAACACCTAGGTATTTTGAGGAAAAATTATGACGTAATATTTTTCCACAGAATGTTACCCGAAGTTCACATCGAGCCAGGCTGTTTGAGAGATGAAAGGCGCTTACTTCAGTTTTTGTAGGGTTTGGTTGAAGTCGCCACTGCGTATAATATTTGTTCAGCTCACGAAGATCTTCACATAGTGTTCTATGCTTCTGCATCTTCAAACTTTTTTCCTTGGAAAGCCAGGGCCAGGTCATCAGCGTATATGAATTTTTCCGATCGGGTGCTGGGCATGTCACTAGTGTACACATTGAACAAAATGAATCTTAGGCGGGCATTCTTTTTCTTTGCACGCAAGTTGCCAACTTCACGGAAATAAGCTGCTTTCAGTTTGATGCGTTCGGAGGCTGCTTTCAGTCATACATTAATAAAATAATTCGACTCCACCAGCTTATTCGAATAATGTAAACAGCAATGGCTGCCCGAATATGGTCTATTCTTTATATACAAAGAATGTTGTTATCAGGGAAGCCCTATCGATAACGTTGTATTTTTTTTAAATAATGTACAGGGAAAGCAAGTGGCCAGTATCATTTCGCGAACTGGCATATAAAAACTTTTGTCAAAAAGTTCATATTCATATTACGATTAAATGAGGTTACCTGCCAAGAAGTTTATTTTAACCAGATTTCAGTATCCTTCTTGTTACCTATATAATAGGTTGGGGAAAAACTCTTTTCGCAAATAGTATGTATGAACTTATAATAAAATCTTTTGGGCAATACAATTTGTATCTGGCTGGTTTTGGTATTATTAAAAAGTTTAAATTTTATAAAAGATAATTCCAAATTCAAATAAGGTAACATGCGATTTTCATTTGTTTTTCTTATTGTTAAGATGAGTGAATCTAATGAAGAAATTCGATACATTTTAAAATTTTACTACATAAAAGGTAAAATGCAACGCAAGCCGCGAAAAAAATTTGTGATGTTTATGGACCTAGTGCAGTGTTTGTGAGAGTATCACAAATTTGGTTTAAGCGTTTTCAATCCGGAAATTTTGATGTCAAAGATGCACCTCGCTCTGGGCACCCTGTTACGGATAAAATGGATGCCATTTTTGAAAAAGTGGAGCAAGATCGGCATATCAGTAGTTACGATGTAGCTGAAGAACTGGGGATTGACCATAAAACAGTTTTGGCGCATTTGAAAAAAGCTGGGTACACAAAAAAGCTCGATATTTGGGTGCCTCATGAGCTCACTGAAAGAAATATAATGAACCGTGTACTCATTTGTGATTCTTTATTACGACGTAATGAAACCGAACCATTTTTGAAAAACCTGATAACTGGTGATGAAAAGTGGATCACGTACGACAAGAACGTGCGAAAAAGGTCGTGGTCAAAGGCTGGTCAGGCTTCACAGACTGCCGAAACCCGGGTTATCTCGCAACAAGGTAATGCTGTGTGTATGGTGGGATTGGAAGGGCATTATTCATTATGAGCTGTTACCGCCAGGCAGGACCATCGATTTTGAACTCTACCGCGAACAACTGATGATATTGAAGCAAGAAGTTGAGAGAAAGCGGCCGGAATTAGTCAACAGAAGGGGTGTGGTTTTTCATCATGATAACGCTAGACCTCACACATCTTTAGCCACTCAGCAAAAATTAAGAGAGTTTGGCTGGGACGTATTAATGCATCCGCCGTATAGTCCTGATTTCCACTTGTTTCGGTCTTTAGGCAGTGTCAGGTTAACATCACGAGAGGACTGCTAAAACCACTTGCCGCGGTTTTTTTATCAGAAGCCCCAGAATTTCTATAGCAATGGGATCATGTCCCTACCTACAAGATGGCAGAAAGTTATCGAACAAAATGATTCCTACATACTTTAGTTAAATGTAAATAAACTTTATAAAAAAATGTTTTGAATTTTCATATAAAATGCGAAGAAACTTTTTCCCTATTATTATCAAAAAAAAGCGGCTAGAAATTTTTGGGTTAGAACGCTGGCCTCTCAATCTTTGAGATCCAGGTTCGATCCCCGGCCGGGGCATGCACCAATGAGTTTTTCGGAATTTATCTGCAGGGTATTTAATACTTACCACTTGCTGAACGGTGAAGGAAAACATCGTGAGGAAACCTGTATGCCCTAAGAAGCGTGTATTTGTGCCCGAAGAACGGTGATAGAGCTCACCAGCCATCACGTTGGGACGTAATAATCGTCGGTGAAACGTGGGTGTACCGGGTGTGGACTGTGACTTGCATTTCACAGTTCACACCCCGAACACCTCTGACATCCTCTCGGGGATTCATGTCGTGACGATATATTTTTATATATTATTTTAAAAGATTCCGATTTCATCGGAATTTTCAATTTGTAAAGTTACTACCTACTCAAAATGTCGTCTAAACAGTTTTCATTTCATTTCATCTATCAAACTGAAAGCAGCCTATGAACGCATCAAACTGAATTTATTATGTCTATCCATGGTACACAAGATAAGACTGACAACTGTTGTCGATAAATGAAAAAATAAAACATAGGTACCTCGGACATGTCTGTATGAGCTAAGTTCATTTGCTTTCCCACTATGTAGGGAAAACAAAACCAAAAAAAAATTAAAACATTAAACACTCGTGCGGTAAAGTTGACTTTGACAACGGATTAGACGCATAAAAAACAGAAATTTACGAGCACTTGCATTGAAAAAAAAATTATGCCCTAATACTTGTTCAAGAAGAACCTCAACTCAATTACTATAAGAAGTCAACATTTATTTTGCTTATTTCAAATTAAGGGTTATTGAATCTTGGTCTTGACCACTTACTGAGTCTCCAATATGGATTTGGCTATATAAACAAAAGTCATCTTATATTTGCGTTATTGTTAAAAGATTCTTTTTAGCGCAGATGGTACCACAGCGAAAGCTATGGGAACAAAACAGTCCCATTTCTATTCGGTTTCTACTCATTTCGTTTTTACAAAAAGCCTTAAGCCGAATTACAAGGCTCAGAGAAACCCTATTTCCCCAATCTGTCTTTCTTAGCAGAGACCAGTGAACAAGAAAACCATAGAAGTGTAACGCTGAAAATTTACCCCGTGAAAACTGTGCCGGCCACATATTTGCTTATAGTCCGTAAGCCCGGTCCGAAATTGCCTACGTGATATGACAACACGATAAAATGCATGGCACACGGTCGAAAAAAGTATGCTGAGCGAGTATCAGACAATATAACACCTAAAATTTGTCGGAAGTTTGAGAAAATCCTTCACTTCCGGTCACCATTTTAACGTTATATTTACGTCATGTGACATCAGTACGACACACATGGCATCATTTAGCCCTTTAATCATGGAGAGGGTAAACATATGTAAGTCTATCAGTACTGAAATGGCCGCAAGTACTTGACAGGCGGTGACAAAGATGGCCACTGGATACTCTTTCCTACGTGATGTGACATCTTGATAAAAATTACTGTAAAAGTTTTGAAATAATAGTGTCTTTAAGCGTAAATAAGTTTGCCCAGCCATATTTGGCCGGAAGTCCTTTAAAAGTAATGTTGTAAGTACCAGGTAGAAGTGAACGAATCCTTGTTAAGGAGGTTTATTGTTAAGATAATCCTTGTTATGTGGCCATTTCAGAACTGACAGACTCATGTTTACTCTCTCTACGATTAAATGGCAAAATGATGACATGTGTATCGTACTAATATGACATTACGTAAATAGAACGTTAAAATAGTGACCGAAAGTGAAGGATTTTCTCAAACTTTTGGCCAATTTTAGGTGCTATACTTATCTGATCCTCGCTCAGCACATCTCTTTCGACCGTGTGCCATGCATTTCATCGTGTTGTCATATCACGTAGGCAATTTTGAACCGGGCTTACGGACTATTAGCATGGCGTTAGACGATGTAATACTTTAGATTCTCTGGCGTTAGCTTCCTTACACTGTCGTCGCTTTCTCTGTGAATCGGCCAATCACGGCTGGCCGAGTGAACCAATCATGAGCATTGAGTGTCTGGTACTATTTTCAAATGACAATTTGTTAAAAACGCTTCATCTATGTTTTTTTCGTTGCCAGCAGCGACCTATTCTAGACGGGTATCGTTGAAATACCACATCCTTTGCATAATGCTGGCTTACAAGCAACGAGACGATATAGGACCCTGTATAAGTGGCTGAGTCAGATAGCTGACTACCTTCTCTGATGGGTCGGGGGGCGGAGAACGTGTAGAACACATTCTATCTAGGACGTTTTTAACAATATCTGGGACGTAAGAAAATATAAAGCGAAATATTAAGGTTTAAAGTGCAAATTTTTGTTATAGTCAAGTGTCCCCCTCCCCTTGCCAGCTAAATAGTTGCTTTTGGATATGTGAAAAAATTCACGGCAAAAGGAAACTATCACAGCTAAGTAGGCTTTACAAGTTAACGTGTAATAGTCGACCAACTTCATTTTGCAGTTTCGTCTCATTTTTCGTTCTGCGGAACCCTCAGGGGCGAGTCCTTCTCGCACTTGACCGGATTTTATTTTTAAATATAATTACGACAAAAAAAAATTACTTTGTAACCATCCATCCATCCATCAGCCTGTTTCGTCCACTGCTGGACATAGGCCTTTCCAGGATTTCGCCACTCTTGGCGGTCCTCCTGGAAGAAATGCCCATACTCACACACGCTGGGCAGGCGGGTTGGTGAGCGCGGTGCCGAAACCCTTGCACCAGTGATGCCGCTGCCCGTCGCTAGTCTGTTTTTTATAAGGCTTGGCAATTGGGGATGGATAAACCGCCATCCATCGGTCCCAGGCAATGGTGGGCCGCCTGGTTTTGCCTGAGAGCTGTTCTCTTACTCTCTCCTGAATAACTTCAGTAAGATTTGCGAGTAAGATAGTGGTACCTCCACAGTCGAGCCCGGCATCAGCACCTTAACTTTGTAACGGTTCAACTAAATCCAAGTCTAATTGTTAAAAACATCGAGATTATCCACGAAGCTACTTCGTGAGATTATCCTTGTTTCTGATAGACTCTAGAACGCCCCAAACGTGTTTGACATCTCCTGTACCCGGAACAAATTTTTAGGGTTCCGTACCTCAAAAGGAAAAAAACGGAACCCTTATAGGATCACTTTGTTGTCCGTCTGTCTGTCAAGACCCTTTATCTCGAGAACACGTGGAGGTATCAAGTTGAAATTAAAACCGTATACTCATCTCTACAGTCCCTAGAAGCTGTAAAGAAATCAAACTTCTAAGTTAACTTAAAAAAGATACGGCCGTTTATGCCGCAAAAAACATATATTTCAACACTCTCAAGAGAATCAAAATTTATCGGGTATTTCCCGTTGACCTAGAACTATGAAACTTGGCGAGTAATATCGTCTTACACAGCAAATATAGGAAAATATCTTAAAACTATTTAAATCATAAAAAAACCATAGAGGTTAAGCAACGGTACGTGCGGTCATAATTGTACGGGTGACCAAATATTTTTATAGATTTTTTTTTAACTTTTACTAATTTGAACGGAACTCTAGTTGAGCGAGTCTGACTCGCACTTGTCCAGTTTCTTACACGACCTAGACTTGCGTTGATAAAAATTGAATTATAGACAAGGTTCCAACTTTCAGTCACATGTCAGATGATAAGACCTTGGTACCTAACAATAGCACGCCGTTTGTAGGGCATCGATTTTCGTATTCTATTTGCAATAGCACCTTTAAGGGGCTTCAGTAGGCTACATTAGCAGCTCGGTGTGACGGTACAACTATCGGCCGAAACGACATTGAAACAAGATTGTTACGACGATCGCTGCGTCGCCGGATAGCGCAAAATAGAGAAAATAATACTTTTATAAAATTATAAATCACGTAGGTACGTAGGTGCTTGTGTTTGTGTATAAGTTTTAGCGGCATCCCTTTTGAATTTAGAATATTTAAGCTTTTTAAGCGGCGGTAGCTCACGTGTTAGGACGCGTGATCTTGAGACCCAGGTTCGATCCCCGGTCGGGCGTACACCGATAGGTTTTTCGGAATTTATGTACAAAGTATTTGTGTTCTTACCACTTGCTGAACGGTGAAGGAATACATCGTGCGGAAACCTGCATACCCTAAAAACCGTGCAATATTGCCCGAAGTATGGCGATAAGGCTCACTACACATCACGTTGGGACGTAATAATCTTCGTCGAAACGCGGATGCACCGGGTGTGGACTATGACTTGCATTTCGTAGTTCACATTCGGGAACACCTCTGACACCTCCTCGGGAGTTCATGTCGCGACGATAGCTTTTTATTCGTTTTTTAAAGGTTTTTGAAATCATTTTAAAGATGTTTATTTACTTTTTGTAGGTAAAAATTTTATATTTTGACAATTTATAACAGGACTTAAGTCAACAAATGTCATGTAGGTACTCATTTTAAAATTTTGTGATTTTGATATAGAAAGTTTAAAGCGATTCAAAAAATGTCCTTAAACCAGTTAGGCTTATGAAGCCCCTTAATATGAACGGGCAGTCTGTTCGGCGCCAAACGAGCTCCCTTTTTGAATGAGTAATGCTTGTTCAAAGAACTGACTATGTAGTTACTAACATTTTCGTGGACACTATATTTGTAGTTTCACTTGTTTGGAGAGTTATGTATTCTGAAACTGTTTAAATTTTAGATCGATTATTGTCAAGTCCTTGGGGTTGTGATTGGTTAAATTATCTATTCGTTTAGTCGGAAATAGTCCACTATGGCATGTTAAAGACAATAAACTGTGCGTATTATGATAAACGGACAGTTGTATTAGTGGATGGCATGTAAGTTATTGGTTAAAGGGAGGTTTCCCCACTCGTGAAGTCCGACTCACGCAACACTCAACAATGAGAAAAAAACTTATTATTTAATTTATTTATTTATTGAACAAACATTAACATAATGTTACACGAACTAAAACAAAAACTATCTGACGCAAACCATTTCGGTTTTATTTTTGCAATAAGTGACTATTATTACATAAATATTTTATTTAATAGGTGTTTAATAGTTTTAGTTTTATGATTCTTAACGAGGACAACTGCGTAATTTATTCCTGTTAAGGTGAATATAATATATGTATACTCAAACTCCAATATTAGACCAGAATTTTAAGGCCTGTTCTACCTATAAGTGTAGTCCAAACTTTAAAAAAAATACATAATAGGCATATATATTAGAGGTGCATTTGTGTAAGACAATCGTCATCAAATTCGATTGTCATATGGCTATTCGGCTAGTGAAATTAGCCCATTTGACAATTGAAATCGTACGTTTTTCGTTGTCAACAACAAAACAAGACAATCGTATTCATTTGACAGTCAAAAATGTACGATTTTAATTGTCAACCGGCTAATTTGCTTAGCCGAATAGCCATTTGACAATCTGAATACGATTGTCATACACCTCAAGCCTATTACCCATTTCGACACACACAGAGATATTCTCCTCCCAGTCTCGCTCTTGAATGAATGAATGAATTAACACTTTATTACAGAGAAAATTGAAATTAAAACACAGAATACAAAATAACAGAAGGCAAGGGCGGACTTATTCCTCAAAGAAATTTCTTCCAGTCAACCAATTTTTTAGGAAATATTTTTTTTACATATTAATTGTTATTTGTTCAAAAAGAAATCAATTTTCTTTAAGCGTATTACTTAATATAATACACTACACACAAATACATACATAAATACATAACATACATATAATAACATACATATATACAAACAAAGTGGCATAGTCAGTCGAGTAATTCAGAGAGATGAAAGGTAATAATTTTTCAGGTTATATCTAAAAGAGGACACAGAAGGAAGGTTTCTGAGGGTTTGCGGAAGTACATTCCAAAGTCGAACTGCATTGAACGTAAATGATTTTGAGAAACTATCAGTGGTGTGCGCAGGTATCGTCAGATCGATATGATGACAAGACCGAAGCTCTTTCTATCTGACACCCTGGATAATCAAGTTTATAAGCTGATAAGTGATAATTCCAACTCTATAACTAAACCCTGCAGGATACGAGGTGCTGTCAACCGGCCCAGCGCTGCTGCTGCAGTTCACCGCCAACTCCGCGACCCCGGGGCAAGGATTCGCAGCTACCTTCCACTTCCAGCCACCGCCAGACTCCACAGCTGCAGGTATGACCAATACAAGGTGTTAAGATAGCAACTGTTTCCCTTATGACAGGATATTCTAGCTATAAATGTGAACAACTTTAGTAATACCCTGAAACCGCGAGAACAAAATCAGCTGTTTCATAGAAAAGTTAAATACTTACTAAACCAAAATGTATAAAAGAACTGTTTTTGTACGATTTCAAAGTAAAAGTTTTATATATTAATAGGTAGAATACCCTGTTTTAAGGAAAAAGTTTGTAGGTATATCTGGTTGTTTTGGTAGTTTTCACGCGAACTTTTTTTTCGCTTTTCCATAGAAATTTAGTCAGCTGATTGAACCACTTTATACCGGGAAGTAAAAAAAATATTTGACCAAAAACGTGGTCAGTGAACGATACATAATCTACCCTAAAATTATTTTCACTTATTGTTATAGGACCTTGTATATAAGGTGACTTTCGTTTTTATCCATCAGCCTGTTTCGTCCGCTGCTGGCCATAGGCCTTTCCAGGATTTCGCCACTCTTGGCGGTCCTCCTGGAAGAAATTCCCATACTCACAAACGCTGGGAAGGCGGGTTGGTGAACGCGGTGCCGAAACCTTTGCGCCACTGCCCGCCACCAGTCTGTTTTATATAAGGCCTGGCAATTGGGGATGGATATACCGCCATCCATCGGTCCCAGGCAACGGTGGGCCGCCTGGTTTTGCCTGAGAGCTGTTCTCTTACTCTCCCCCAAATAACTTCGGGAGGATTTGCAAGTAAGATGGTGGTACCTCCACAGTCGAGCTCGGCATCAGCTCTACCACCTAGTACTTAACCTTTCTTAAACTTAAACTTTCGTTTATGTATCCAAATTCATACTGGAGATTCGGTAAGTGGTCAAGACAAAGTTTCAATTGACCTTTCTCTGAAATACGCAAAATTAAATCTCGATTTCTTATACTAAAGGAGTCGAGGTTGTTCTATAACAAGTATTAGACGCACAAAAAATATTTTTCGTATTTCGCAAACAGGGTAATCAAACCTAGGTCCTGACCACTTACCGAGTCTCCAGTATGAATTTGGCTATATCAACTAAAGTCATTTAATATATTATTTAGTAAGTTTCTTGCTTCATCAAATCCTTTTCAAAGCCTTCTATGGTTCTTATACTTGTGCTGAAGAAATTTTGAGTAAAACTAAAAAGCTTGAATATTTAAAAAGTTCGACTTACTCGTTCTAAAGCCCAGCTATTCCTTAAGGCGCCTAGGCACGCCACCGTTTTAGTACAAAGTTTAATAATACGTTTCTCTGTTGTTTCTCGTAATAGACCAAACTATATGACCTCCATCATCTGGTGCTGGGATTTTAAAAGACACCATTTTGCCAAAATTTTGAATATTAATTTTGTTTTAAAGATATTAAGCTGGACAGATTTACATACAAAGTTGTTTTCTTGCCTCTGATTGTACATATATAAAAATTTAACATTTCAGCCACATAGCGACTTTGTAAATGCCTGTATTAAACTATTGAGGTCTATACCTTTAGTCTATAATGAAAAACAACAGAGAAACGGGTTATCAAATTTTGTACTAAAACGGTGGCGTGCCTAGGCGCCTTAATACATGTTTGTATGCATTATGCGTAGTGGATTAATGTATAACTTTGAATACCTTCATAAGCTGCTGTATAATATCTATATAAGCTAGAGATACCTCCTGGCAGCGTAAGACCATGGCTTATAAATATAAGAGCATAGCTGCAGTCTTATTCCGTATACATTATTGCTACGGTCGTAGATAGTGCTACGAACTTGCTACGAGAAATAAATCGTCACGGCATGAATCCCCGAGGGGATGTCAGAGGTGTTTCGGAGTATATCACAGTCCACACTCGTACACCCATGTTTAACCGACGATTATTGCGTCCCAACGGGTTGTGAGCCTTAACGCCGTACTTCGGACAGAAATATGCACCCACAGCTTTACGTGCCTGCCGAAGCACGCAGACTGAACACAAATGTACTCCGACGGGATTTGAACCGGTGAGCTCGAGATTAATGGTCAAATATTCTAATCACTTAACAACTGTCACAAAAGCTCGTCAAGCGATTTTTCGATTTTAAACAGAAATAAAGGTTTCGCTTTTTACAAAAAAATGTTTTGAAATATGATGTCATCCCGATTTTATTCACTAAAATTATAAAGAGGTAAAGTTTGTTTGTTTGTGGCGTGTAAAGGGTTATCTATTGAACCAATGAACCAATTTCAAAAATTGTTTTAGACTCTTCACTCCAAGTTTATAGTTTGTTCCCTCTATCCATCCATCAGCCTGTTTCGTCCACTGCTGGACATAAGCCTTTCCGCTTAGTGGTCTTTCTGGAAGAAATGCCCATACTTTGTTCCCTAGGGAAAGGCGATTCCCCTAGGGACATAGTCATTAATCAGATTCGCGCGGGTGAAACTGCGGGCGAGAGGCTAAAAACTAATAATTCCATCCCGCAAAGTTCGGCCCAATTATTTCTTTTGTTTTTTATGTTATATGATGTGAGACAAATGAAAGTTGAAAAAAAGATTAAATTCTACAACGGAATCCTAAAATTACCACTTTAAAAATGCAGTTTAATCAAGACATTCCTGTACTCCATTATTCCATTGTCCACAGGCTCATAAAGAACGCTTTTTCCTTTGTTATTGAGCGAGAAAATTTAACATTTGTCTATTGTGAATTGCTCATTCCATGGCACTTGGGTCACAAAAGCTTTTATTTACCTCCAAATTAAATTAATTCAAACAAATCTAGCCCTTTTTAACTGAGCTGATTAAGTTTTCTCATGTTTTACTTTCCTATAAAGCTTATTATCACACTATCACACTAGAATGCGAATGTTTTTGTGTGTGTGTGTATGTATGTTTGTTACTCTTTCACGCTGAAACGGTTAAACGGATTTGGATGACATTTAGAAGGGATATAGTTTATACCCTAACTTAAGACGTAGGCTACTTTTTATCCCGGAAAAAAGGATGTCGTTAAACCGTATAACACGCGGGCGGAGCCGCGGGAAAAAGCTAGTTATGAGAATAAATAACTTCAATCAAAATTAGAGCGAGTTGACATCAAAAATGTTGTAACTAGGGAATGGACTCACTTTCAGCTGTGTAAGAAGGCACAGGTCAACCGTCTACATATTCAGTAGCGAGGACCAAGTTAAAACAAGTGAATAACGTTGTACATTATTGCAGTTATGACTGAATGAACCTCCAAAAACCTCGGTACCCAATTTGATCTCAATTCTTTTATCGGTGAAGCCGACAATCTTGCACTGCCTTTGTACTGAACTAGGCCCCCCCTTTTTTATGTGATTACTTAATACAGTAACATAACATAACATAAATATAAATACTCTTTATTGTTCACCAAAATAAAAAACAAGTAATGAAAATATTTTATCAGAAAGGTTCCAGACAACCTTTGGGTGGAAGATACTGTTAAAAAGGATAAGTTGATGGTGGTGTACAGGAGATATTTATGTAATATATATACATACATGTACTGCACAATGTAAATTAACTAATTATTTAAATACTAAACAATCTACTACGTGTAAATATACATACAAATACATACTATACAATATTATAATATAAACTAATATTTATTCATATAATATACCTACTTGAACGTACCTATTAAAGGGAGAAAAAATATTCTTTTATTCGTCTTTTAAAGATAGCCGAGGAAGAAGAAGATTTTATAGAAAAGGGCAAAGCATTCCACAAACGCACAGCTTCAACTGTGAAGTAACTAGTAATTTCTTCGAGATCAAGGCTTCGTTTAAATAAAGCCTTACTAGGAATCCATATTTTTCATATTTCCATAACTGTTTTTGATAGACGGTATTTAGATTCTTTAATATGACCTTCAATGACGTCATCGGAGCGCATTTCCAAAGGCATATTTATTTTTCTTGAACGCAGCCTAAAGTTTGATGCTTTGAACCATTCAATCTAAAATGATGACATCACTTCCTGTCAATAGTCAATTTGTACTTATAAAATCGGTTTAAAAGCATTAAAAAATATTTTTGTAATCACATTCCCAAGTTGATCTATTTATTCAAAAGAGCAAACAAAAATAGCAAATTAAAGTTTAAAAAACAACCGAATTGTATTCTAAATTCTACAAACGCAAACTAGTGTTCCTGAAATCGCACTCTGAGCTATAAATTTGCTTAAAGACTCGCAGTAACGAATGATCCAGTTAAATTTGTGAGTGCAGCCAACAAGGTATGAATAGGAATTCTGGCTAGGGTCCAAGTTGCCCTTAGAGACGTTGTAGTGTTGCCATTATCACTAAAAACCTTGTTACGTTTTTACTTTAAAATCTTCCATTAAATTCAACATCTTCTTACTCGTAGGTACACATAAATGTATTATGTTCAAATATGCGAGTTAATAATAGCTTAATAAATATAATTTTAAATTAAATTTCCATTAAATTCAAGCAATTCTGAGTAAAGCATGGAATGAAATGAAACATTAAATAAAATGAAATATATTTATTTACGTAATATGGGTACCTTTTTCAAAGTTAAATAAAACAAAATGTCTTACTTCATTTGAATTAAATAATATACTTGCAAAACTACAAATATAACTAATACAATAATAATAACAAAGTACATATATAAGTTGACTTTAATTTATTCAGCCAAATTTATACTGGAGGCTTGGTAAGTAATTAGTATCACGGATTGATAACAATTTTTGCCAATTTCGCAAAATAAAATGTTGGTGTCCCATAGTAATCGACTCTGGGGTGGGCTTGCGTTTGTCATCAAACAGGAAACACGAAAAGAATAATTTACGAATTTCACAAAATGGTTTATCGAATGAGCACTTACCGACTTTTCGGTATGAATTTGGGTGCATAAATTAAAGGCATCTTATATATAAGAAAACTATAAATATTTAATTTCAATTAGTACTTTAAGGTATAAAAACAATAAACAAAGGTAAATTTGGGATGTGAAATATATTAAAATAAATATTAAAATAAATAATTAAGATGCCTAGCTCCACCCATTCGATGAGTATTCCAGATAGAAACAGCCCAATTACCGTATTTTTATTTCTAACAGATTCTAAACCAATATCCAGTGTTTGGTCACTTATATTATATTATAACCATCCATATAACTACTTACGGATCAAAAGTGGAACTGCGGCTTTTTTCCGACAGTACATGCCACATTTGAAGCCAAATCGACCCGGATATTTGATCATGCCGCAAATAACTTAGACAAAATATAATCTTGCCTTTTTGACGAATTTCTACAAAAAACTCAAATGGTAGAATTTGTAAGACATGTAATGGCAACATTGTTACTCGTTTCCATGGCGACCAGCCAGGAAGTAGCACTTCTCTACCCGTAATGTCCTGTAAGCCGACGCGTGCTGGGACCTAAATGTATGTGGCATTGCTTGAATTCCTAAGCCGCATCACTTATGGCTCTCCGCAGTTATTCCTAGCGACTGGTAATGTGTTTTATGTTGGCTTCTTTTACTAAACCAAAGAGACTACTGATGCAGTATCTTCTTTTTTTAATTTTGTGTGGCCATTAGAACCTTTAAAGTGTATTTTAAAAGCACTCGGAACAGAAGAGCAAATTGTATTATTATTTAATCTATAAATGTAAGAGATTAAAGTCTATAACTGTAAGAGATTAGTCAAATTTATGGTACTCTTAGCTGTAATATTCAAAATAAAAACTGTAAATCCCTCTGGACAAAATGTGAATGTGTAGGTACGTACCTTATTTATCTTTGCCATAAAAATATATATTTGTGGTTTATATAGAGTATATAGCACATACATAATATACAAAAAATTCAAAATTCCTAACTAGTTTAGTTTTGGAGATAGACTCCGTAACAAATTTGGTTTAAAATTGTCAACTTTGATGGCCGCCCCCATATCTTGATTTTGGAAAAAAAAACAAAAATATAATACATAAACTATTGTATATGTAACTTATTGGTTTTTTTATTTCCAAATTCAAGATATGGGAGGCCATCAAAGTTGTCAATTTTAAACCAAATTTGTTACGGAGTCTATCTCCAAAACTAAACTTAGTACCCCAAATGCAGTGGGTAGAGTAACAGGAGTAAGAAAAAAAATTTTTTTTTTTTATGATGAAAAATAGGCCCGCTGAAAATGTTTTTTTAAATTCATTTTTCGGTTTTGTTTCAACATTTTACATAACATATCGAAATTCCAGATTTGCACCTCATTTCGTTTGCAAGCTAGAGACCCATGACATACGGACGGACAGACAGCAGAACAAAACTAACGAGGCTCTGTTTTGCTCTTTGGGCACGGAACCCTAAAAACCCTACACCATCGCCTGTCTTAAAAGCGCCATCTGTTATAGTTTATTCGAACTTTTTGTTGCGACGTGGAATCACTACCAGTGCCGGCTGCTTGAAACTGAAAGCTTTATAACGTTGCCTTTTACCTTTGACAGATGGTGCTAGTAGTAAACTTTTCATGTGAATATATTTAGTTCACGTCAATGTTTTAGATATAAATAAATAGTTTTAAATAGTTTCCTTTTTTTTTCAGATTCGGACAGACTACTAAAGCTGAGCTTTGGAAAGGCATTCGAGTCCTTGGGCCCTGAAGTCAGCGCTACAAGTAAGTTTTAAGACATTTCGTTTAAGGATGGCAGTTAGAACTTCGTCTTGGCATAGTCTTGAGTCTTGGCTGAGTGTAAAACTAAGCTGTTCAATTTCCGGTTACTGGAAGAAAGATGAGAATGGAATGAAAGTTGGTAAAATATTCTAGAATTCAACGAAGCTGCGGACTGGATTTTACCTTCTAAATAAGGTATGAATCATTGTTTTAAGTTAATAAGTTTCTTAATTAGTTCTTGAAGATGCAGACGAATTAAATAATTGAATAGGTAGGAGTTTTACACACATAAGAAAGGGACAAGTACATGCAAAAGTGAAAAAAGTATATTACAAAGGAAGAAATCTTCAGAATACAGAAAAAAATGTTCATGTTAAAATTTATAAATAGTTTTAAAAAGAGCGTTTATGAACTTGAATGTCACGATTACTTACCTCACGATATTACATCAAAAAATATATAATCTTAAGGGTAAGTAAGTCCTATCCACGGAGGAAAATAACCAAGTCCTATACCCTAGTGCGATACACGAATTAATAATCCGTTTGACATAACGTAAAACTACTACTTATTTGTTCCGTGGTAAAACTTTAAAGCAGCTATAACTGTGATGACATTTAACGATCTATGAATTTAATAACTAACACAACTTTTACAACTTTTTGACACCCATTTTATAACACAGATATTTTTTGAATAACAGTTTTGACTTTCCTTTTATTTTAATTATCTTTACCAATCTATAATTAAGATAACTTTAACAACATTTTCACATTCATTTTATAACAACCTTTTGACATTCATAACACATTAATACAATACTTCCTTTCATAACTGACATTTAATTGATCTTTTGCTTGACTTCATTTATTTTATCACATACCTTTTACTTGTAAAAATATAAATAAATTCCCACAATCTGGGGTAAATTTGCCATGTGACATCACTTTTTTCACCAACTCCATTATCAAACTCAGATTTGATTGTTGAAATAAAAATGTAGCTTTCCTTACTAATATCAAACAACGTTGCATATAAATCCATCTTTACTTGCTATCTGTCATTTTATTTATTATTAAATTACCCTCGGAAATGATTTGACATTTATCGCACGCATTAAACATGTAAATATTATTTAAGTCATTTTTACGTTATAAAGCCCTAGACAATGCTTATAAGCGAAACCGGTCGGGTGTATTAAGTTAAATTATAATCCTGTGGACAAGTACAAGTGTTGTTTAAAGCAGCTCTCCATATGTGTGAGAAGGAAAGAAAATGTTCACTTACGAGTTTTGAAAATAAATACCTACTAATTGAGAATATTATCTCAATCAACAGTTAGGGGTGCTAACATGCTAAAGGTTGCCTGGTAGATATTGCTATTAGCAATAAGTGCCGCCTTTGTACAATATGTTCTTTTATTATGTCTTGTTTTTATGTATCTTTTGTAAATGTACATTAAGTGTAATAAATAAATAAATAAATAAATAATGCCCTCGCGTTTGGCAGTTTAGCACAATAAAATAAACATAAAAAAATGTGTCATTAGTTTAAGAAGTTTAACTACATTATGCATAAAAAATGTAATTTGGTGATGACAATACAGAAACAAATAATTATTGACAAAAAGAGTTTTTTTATTTATTTAGTTTAGTAACAAAATCAAAGTACCTTATCTATATATTTTTTTTAGTTACTTATAAGTATATGCTGAAATGTATTTTTTTTGTGATGTCTGTATCTAAGATCTTAAATATTTGAGTATTTCTTTTAAAATAACCAAAGGAAAAAATTTTTTTGGAAAGGCCACCATGATAAATATATCCTTATTCCAGAAAAAAAATTTAATTTGGTAGTCTGATCCAAAGAGAATATAATATACTACGTAATAAGAGTCGGGACTTCCCTATATAATGCGTATTTGCCACGGAATGCCCCGCAACTAGTACCAAACTACAATAAGAAATGACAAATCACAAACAAAGCTGCCAACATAAGTGTGTAGGGATGTACTACAGAAGCAATACATTTTATCGATATTGATTTTTTTTTACTGTAGGAATTTCATGTGTAATGAAAAGGCCAATTACGAAGACTTCAGTTTTATCAGGGCTTTCAATAATTTGTATGTGACAGTTTTGCAATAATATTGTTGTGATAAAAAAACACTTGTACTTTTCCACAGATAATATTTAATTCTACACTACCCAACCGGTTTCACTATATAAGAATGAATAAGTAGAATTAAATATTATCTGTGGAAAAGTACAAGTGTTTTTTTATCACAACAATGTTTGATAAATTCCACCAAGTGCCGACAATCTCAACTATCAACTTCCTTTGCAATAATACGTTTCTAGTTTTAACAGCTCTAGATGAAACTGGAGCCTTTGGACTTTTTATGCAAGAAAAGGAAATAAAAAGCTTCCTGTTCAATTAATTTAATTCTTATTACATAAAAAAATATGAGCAATGATGTTGACTTGGACTTGGCCCTGAAGAAGATGGCTCTGAAAAAGAAAAAAACAATTACGTCTACATACTTTAAATAATAATATTAAAAAGTCAATTTTTGCAACTTCAATCTGGCTGGTACACAAATAAAAAACTGGACAAGTGCAAGTTGGACTCGCTCACCGAGGGTTCCGTACAAATTTGTAGGTACAAGTTATAAATACTTAATAAAATTTATTAATAATTATACTTGTAGTTTAAGATGGTATTATTTACCAAATTTCATAGTTATAGGTCAACGGGACATACCCAATAAATTTTGATTACCTTGAAAGTGTCGAAATATACGTTTTTTGTGGCATAAATAGAACGGAGATAAATATGGTAGTAGAAGACACAACACATCTTAATATACCTAATTTTAAACTCGGTACCTACTTTGCAAGAAAAGACCGAAATGGTGGAACATGTATACTTGTTGGAAACCAGCATGAATATACTGTTTGCAAAAACATATTAGATTTTAATGTTCCAGGTGTTTTAGAATTGATAACCCATAATACCATTATAATCTGTATCTATAGAATTACAAAATACACAGTTGACATTTTCGAATCCTTTTTTAACATATTTCAGAACATTCTAAATTTATTTTGTTTTAATTAGACAAAAAACGTAATAATATGTGGTGACTTTAATTTAGATATGTTGAAGTCAAATCCCTGAAGTTATAAATTTGATGAGATTTTGTATACCTATAATCTTAAGCGGGAAATTAATCAACCGACTCGTTTATCTAGTAAAACTTGTATCGATAACATACTTCATAACAACATTCGTGGTTGCAAGAGTGAGGTTTTAGAGTTTGCTCTCTCTGATCACACCGCTCAGCTATTATTATGTCCTGTGAAAAAAACGTCCACTAGTTCGTTTTGGTACGTAGAAAAGCGTGACATAAGTAAAGAAAATATGGTTAAATTCAAAAATTACATAAGTCAACTAAGCTTGACATAAGTAAAGAAAATATGGTTAAATTTAAAAATTACATGAGTCAACTAAGCTTTGATGATACGTACAATACGAAAGATCCCAATAAACCTTTTGAAAACTTTTCTAACTTGTTTCAACTATTTTATGACCTCTGTTTCCCAGTTATCAGGGTAAAAATCAAGCCAACTATGAAAACTAAGTGGATATCTAAAGGTATACGGAGATGCTGCAAACGAAAACGAGCACTTTTATGGTGTTACAGAATCTCTTCAAATTCAAAAAATAAACATTAATTTAAAACTTACTCACAGAAACTTAAAAAAATTATCTATTTGACAAAAAAATCACAAAATGATTATCTTATAGCAACGGCTACAAACAAAACAAAAGCATCATGGAAAATCATAAACAGTACGAAAGCTAATCTGCCTAGACAATCTATAGATAATATTAAAGTAAGAGACATAACAATACATGACCCACGTAAAATTGCTCAAGCTTATAATGACCACTTTATTAACTCAGTAACTCAGAAGATCTTGCTGAGTAAGGCCTACTATACCGTGACTGAGTTCCTACAAGACAATCAAGTGGAAACTTAAATTATTGTTGGAAGGCTAGTAGTCATATTAGATCATTGTTACTTGTTAATTTTAATTTTAATGTAATTTTCATATATTTTTGTCTTGTTGTCTTAGTAAATAATTATTTAATTTTAGTAATAAGAATGATTTTGTATGCCTTTTGGTGCAACATAGCTTGGACTCAATGTATTTAACATCTTAATTATTACCTATCTTGAACAAAATAAATATTTATGATTTATGATTATGATATCTTTTTTTACGTTACCTTAGAAATTTGATTTTTTCACAGCATCAAGAGACTGTAAACTTGAGTAAATGGTTTTAATTTCAACTCAATACCTTCTCGCGTTCCCAAAATAAAGGGTCTTGGCAGACAGACGGATGGACGGACATACGGATAGACGGATAACAAAGTGATTATATAAGGGTTTCGTTTTTTTCCTTTTGAGGTACGGTACCCTAATAATATTTTTAATAAAATGACAAATGTATGTACGTACCCTTATCTAAATATACGTGACAAGTAAACTCATGCAAAATCGTATCAGGAAGTGATGCTTCTGAGAGTTGATTTGAAGGTATGGTTGACTTTTTGAACCGAGTTTTCTTATTGAAATATTTGTCATCAAAGTGCTTTCCATAGGAAAATTTTCTATTGGAAGATAAATAAGGTCTTCACTGCCAGTGACTTTTACTTACTGCTGTCACCTGTAATAATAGTATTATTTTAAAAAGCAGCTTCACAATATCTATATTCCAAAAAAAAACAAGACGCATTTTTGGAAAGTGATTTGACTATTTTGTCAGTTTATTTTTTCTCCATAAAATATGTTGATTAATCAATAAACAGAAAATAAATAATAAAAAACATTTTCCATATTTCATATTTCCATATTTCACCATAAAAATATATTGCACTATGATATTAGGATGAAATTATGACACCCTTACCTTAGTGGAAATGTTATGATTTATCGACACAATCCCATCACTATTCAATTTACAAATAAATGTTATGAAAATTATTTTCACTTTTAAATTTCTTTATAACACAAAATAAGTCGCAAGATGAGTACAGAGGTACTTACCGAGTCTCTTTTAAAAGAAATTTGGCCTGAATATAATGTTTTCACCATTATTTCGACCGCTTCGCACCTCACATATTTCACGCTTTTTATAATTCATTGCGTGATGCAAATATCCATTATTTTACACAACATATTAAAGAACCAACACATAATCAAAATTGCTTGGACCTTATATTTACAAATTTTCATACTAAATATATAAACACTACGGTACAGGATTTCGGTTTTTCAGACCATAAAGGTACTGTGTTATACCTGTCATTACCACAGTCTAACAATAAAAAAATATGGTTTCTGGAAAAAAGAATATATAATAGTAAAAATATAGAAAAATTTAAACGAAACCTAAAACAAGTATACTGGCTGAATATCATAAAATCTCACCAAGATGTAAACAAAAACTATATTGATTTTGATAAAAAATTAAAAAATATCCTAGACCAAAGCATCCCTAAACAAAAAATTAAGTTAGAAATTAAGTATAAAAAACATTGGCTTACTACTGGTATAAGAAACTCTTGCCGGCATAAAAGATTACTAAAAGCACTGACGAATAATTCAAATAACCAAATACTTAAAAACCACTACATTCAATATGAAAAAACGCTAAAAACCCTAATTTCACTATCAAAGAAACTTAATTACATAAATAGATTTAAAAAAGCAAGAAATAAAATGAAAACGGTTTGGAAGATAATAAATGAACGCACAAATAAAAATATAAAAAAGGATAAAGTTAACCTAAAACTAATTGAAAACAATATTTCTGTCACAGATCCATTTAACATAGTAAATATTTTCAACACCCACTTTGCATCAATTGGAGAAGAGAAAACACAGCTTCCTGACGGAAGTAGTCCCCGCGGCCGACCCGTCCTCCAACCTACCCAAAACACTATGTTCCTTACCCCAGTAACCTACACAGAAATAAACAAAATTATTAACAATTTAAAAAATAAAATCAGTTGTGGAGCCGATGACCTTCCACCGACCTTAATTAAAGCGTGCTCAAATGAACTTGTATTACCTTTAACTAAACTTATTAACCAATCCTTTGCAGAAGGTAAATTCCCAGATGCCCTTAAAAATACAATAATCAAACCCATACATAAAAAAGATGAAAAAACAGACGTTAACAAATATCGCCCTATCGCTTTGTTACCTACCTTTTCAAAAGTTTTCGAAAAGGCTATGTGCAATAGAGTATATTCATTTTGTGAAAAGTATAATATCTTTGATAAGTGCCAAAATGGTTTTAGAAAGAAACATTCCACTATAACAGCAGTTTATAAATATGTCCAACAAATCCTCAATACTAGCAACAACCGAGAATACCCTGTAGGAATATTGCTAGATATGTCAAAAGCCTACGATAAGGTACAACACAACATATTATTAAATAAATTATATGACATAGGAATACGTGGATTAACCCACAAGTGGTTTCAGACCTATTTAAAAGATAGACAGCAACTGGTTGAAATAGAGTATTATGACACAAAAACAAATGAAATTCAAAAAATTAGATCTCAATATAAAACAATAAACGCTTCCATTCCTCAAGGCAGTGTAGTTGGATGCCTACTCTTTTTAATATATATAAACGATCTCCCTAAAATAATAAATGACACCTGTGTACTGTTTGCCGATGATATATCTATACTTACAAAATGCCAGAATGATTTAAACCTAACGGAAAAATTAACTTATCTATTTGACTCAATTACAGATTGGATGAATGACCATAACTTACAAATAAACTTTTTAAAAACAAAATTAATGATTTACCGCCCGCGACAAAAACCTCCTTTGAACATAACATTTAAATATAATAATATTGAAATAAACATCGTCAACGAATTTACCCTACTTGGAATGGAATTAGATACGCATATAAACTGGAAAAGCCATGTCACTAAACTAACAAAAAAATTATCAAAATTTACGTACGCATTAAAAGAAATCAAGAAATCTACAGATTTCAAAACCGCTCTAATTACGTACTACGCATATGCTTATGCATGGCTCAGCTATGGCATAATTTTGTGGGGAAATAGTACAGAATCACCATCACTACTTATACTACAAAAAAAACTTATCCGAATATTAGTAAATATAAAACAAATAGACAGCTGCAAACCATACTTCCAGAAACATCAAATCCTTACCCTTCCGTGCATTTATATATTAGAAATTTGTAAATTTGTCAGATACAATTCCGAATTATTTGTGACCCGAAAAGAAAAACCTTCAACTTCAACCTACTCTTGGCGTCATAAAAATTTACTTATGTTGCCAAAATCTAATCTTTCTTTGCATTCATCTAGTCCTTATGTAATGTCAATAAAAATATACAATAAACTACCAAAGACCTTAAAAGAAGAGTCGAATAATAAAACTTTTATTCATTTACTGAAAAAAATATTAATAAATAAATGTTATTATAGTGTTAGGGAATACTTAAATGATAATTTAAAATAGAATCTATAACAATAAATTATTACATAATAATGTCATTGGTTGAGTGTGTGCATGTGTACATCTATGTAGGTATATAAATATAGATATTTTATCGATAATTTTGTCTTCCTCTCTCCTAATTTGCTGTGCCCAACAGGGTCCACAACTTGTATGATGTGAATGTGTTGCATTAAGAAACATTTTGTGGAACGCAAATAAAATTATTGAGTATTGAGTATACGTTCTACTTACTTCTCTATTAATAAAACACAATAGTATGAAACATAAAGCACTATATCAATGTAACACAGTTAAATCTCATTTTAATCAGATAAATAAAGTTTTGCAAATAAACAAACAACCGCCATATTAACTTGACACAACGTTAGATAGAGACAAGCTAAGTTAGCGAAAGAGGAAAAACATATCGCCCTTCGTCCAAGCACAATTTTCGTACATAACTCCATTTGTGCTGAGTTTCGTTAGGCTGGTCTGATCAGTAGACAGATTATAATTGTCCAAACGTCAAATAACGTCTTTAGTGATTTTAGTGGCCTTTAAATTTTTCTCTCGATAATTGTGATAGTTGTGTCAAATCTAAAATAAACATAATCTACATATTTTAACTTCTTTACTGATTACACATATTTTATTCGTTGCAAATATTCTGATTTAATTTTTTCTGGAGCCCACCATTTTTTCTTTTTTTTTACCGTATTATGTAGGCGAGTGAATGCTATTTGTGTGGAAAATTTCAAGTCTTAACTTTAACAGTGCTAAAGTTATGAGGCTGCTGTGACATACGGACGGACAGACGGACGGACAACGTAGTCTCACCATAAATTACTTTTGTACCTTTTAGGTACTACGGAACCCTAAAAATCACTTGTACTAGTCCACAATTTATTACTTACCTATTTACTATTATCACCTGACGACGGTTTCGCCTTGTCTACTTCATATATTTCTTTAATGGGACCCTTAAAAGTAAACAAATCACCTCTGCTTTACCATTTTATTTAACCTCTTAACATTTATAGGTTTTGAATTTGACATTATTATTTGAGAAATATTTCATTTAAATAAAATATCACATACATTTTTTTTTCCTTTCGTCCTTGCCCTATTGATTAACATCAATTATATAGAGCTCGTAACTATTTTAATCATTCATAAATGATAAATGTAAAATCATAAATGTAAAATGATTTTTTTTAAAGGTCGTGTAGATCAAAATTATTTATCCCACTTTAAGCCCACTATAAGTTACCTTCTGAGACGAACAAAAATCGATGGATAATAAATTTGTTTCCTTCTGGTCGTGATTTCACATCAGCAATTTCTGATTTACACAGAGCGGCGAGAATTACAGCTTAAAATTTAATAGGAATCCAGCCAGTATGGCTTCATTATTGATGTGCTAGATATATGAATTCTGAAAAGGTCAGTTTTAGTATGGATAATTGTGTAACCAACTATCACACTGACTGATTTCACAATAACAAATACAAATACAAATACGTTTATTGAATTAGAAAAGAGAGTAACATAAGTTAGTGTATTACAAATGTATCCTGGACTAGACTATTCTGATTTTCAGGGTACGGTCCAAGTTATACATAATCGATCTTAAACCTTATTGTTAAGCGACAGTTTCTCTATCCTATAATTAATCTTATTAACTTACTGTTCATTACATTTTTAAGCAAATTATACTACTTATATACATGGAAAAATCAAAAATAAATATAAATATAAATAATTCGAAATCCAAATAAGAACATCTTGCTTCATAGTTTTAAAATTAATCTAAATAATGAAAAAACTTATATGATATTTATTATAGACTAGATTGCAAGGAATGTATGGGTTGGTGGAGTGATGTGGACTTATTTTATGGTTTCGATCAAGTTATCGGTATTAATGAATGTTAGTTTTTGAAGAAAGTCGTTTAAGATGAATCTGTGTTTTGATTTGGGGTAACTGTGTAACTTGATGGATTTGTTAGCAATATTTAAAAAGCGTGGTTTTTTTATTTTCAATAATAAACTAGTGAAAAAGTCGTGCCTGTACATTTAATATTTTTGTGAAATTTTAAATGAAGTGGGTTATTGGTACTGTATCACAGAATAACTACATTGTATTCAGGTCAAAACTATTTTTTTTTTGTATTTATGTGTGTTCCGTTTTAACTTAAGAACCACTCAATGGATTTGGATGCGGCTTATTATCGTAGTGACCCTCTAGTCAACATATAGGTTATAAATTGTGTTAATAAAATAACGGCCAAACCGAAACCGGGGCGAAGATTGAATAAAAGCAGGCGGAGCCGCGTCCAAAGGCTACTGCTTAGTAAATTAGTGACAAATTCGTGTCAGTACATTCGCCTTTACGGCATTTTCAAAGGAATTATATAAATCTAAAGTTCTCCCAAGTGCCAACAATCAATAGTATCAACTATTATTATTAGTATTTTACTGATGCCAAAACTAAAATTTTTAGAATTTTTGTCTGTATAATGTTCCATTTTAACTCTGGGTTAACTGATTTAGATGCGGTTTTCTTTGTTATCATCGTAGTGACCCTGGTCAACACACAGGCTATAAGTAGTGTTCAGAAAATAACGGCTAGGCCGAAAACGGGGCGAAGGTTTAATAAACGCGGGCGGAGCAAGTTTTATATCAAAATGGTTTAACGCTTGAAAATTACCGAGCCTGATAGAAAAAAAGCGGGAGAGTAAAACCAGACAAAGCGTTATCGAAATGTACAGAAATCTAAACCCATATAACTTCCTGACGCAACCTGGTGCAGCAACCTTTCTGCCATAAATCCTGCAGCTTTGATCCCTCACGCCGCGTCACTGGAGCGCGTCAGTTCACCGCGACATTAATATGCCGTGTGACGTGAATATTTCAGACGTGCGGGCTCCCGGACTAATGACTTCATAAATGATTATTTATGGATAGAGGTGCGCCTCAATTATTTCCGTAACGATGTAACTTTCGTTAGTACGTACTATGTTTTGATTGCCTCCGAAAAATAATAGTAAGCAAATGGTTTTACTAATTTATTTATATGTTGGATGTTTAGGAAATCTATCGATTGTCTAATATGAAATAGTGAGCAACTTAATAATTTAATCGTTAAAAGTTATCAGAGATATCAGAATACATTAAAATGGATGTAGAAGAAGCAAGATAGGTATGTCAGGATCGTAGCAGATGGAAATCTGTAGTTTCTGCCTACCCCTCTGGAAGACAGGCGCCAGTATATATATGTATTAAAATGCATATGAAACATTATTTAAATACCTTAATACTATTTTGATAAATTATAGTATAAATTTGGAACCTCTCCCTAGTTTTCTGTAGTACAGAAACGCGATTGCAGAAATGTCGCTCGATCGAAATAATTATTGAAATGAGGTCTCCATCGACACTTTTTCTCATAGTTGAATAAATAGGAATGATATAAATATCTCAACAATATTTTATTAGAGGGACGTTAACAATACCTAAATTTTGCTATTTTGAAACTTTGTGAAATTTAAATTCCATTACTTTATTTGTAAAATAGATACATAAAGTATACGTTTTACAGGTCATCTCTAATCTTTATAAAAACAATATAATATGACGAACCATATACAGGGTGTAATAATGACGTGCTCATTAAATTAGACCACATGCTCTACTGATCATCCTGAACCACTTCCTTAAATAAACGCGAAAAAAATAAGGAGTTCCCATAGAAAATGACAAGGAGGTATAAAAAATTTGTATGGGTAACTGAATTTTTATTTTGCGTTTTATCTTAAGTTTTTCTATGGTGATCAGTAAGGCATGTGGTTTAATTTAATGAACACGTCATGATTACACGCGGTACAATACGGGAAATACATAAAAAAACCGGACAAGTGCGAGACGGACTAGCCTACCGAGGGTTCCGTAAGAATTAGTAAAAGTTTAAAAACATCTACAAAAAAATATGGTCACCCGTACATGTATTGCTTAACTTGATTTTTCAATGATTTAATTACAAATGTATAGTTTTAAGATTTTTTTCCTTTACTAATTTAGAAATTTGATTTTGTCACAGCTTCAAGGGACTGTAGACTTGAGTACCTGTGTGGTTTTAATTTCAATTCGATACCTCCGTGCGTTCCCGAGATAAAGGGCCTTGACAAACAGACGGACAAAAAAGTGTTCCTTTAAGGGTTCCGTTTTTTCTTTTTGAGATTCGGAGCCCCAAAATCAATATTTAAGTTTGGCTAATGAAGTCATAAACCTGCATAAAATAAAGAAATGATGAGAATATTACATTATTACACTGTAAAATGAATAAATAAGTTGATAAATAAACTAAATAGACCATAAATAAATATACTGCCTAACCATTTATGCCATAAATAAATATAACGCCTAACCATTTTAACCATAGCTATTTCAGTAAATTTTATATCAATTTAAAACCGACATTGTGCCAATTTTAGGGTTCTGTACCTTAAAAGGAAAAACGAAACCCTTATAGGATCACTTTGTTGTTCGTCTGTCTATCCGTCTGTCCGTCCGTCCGTCCATCTGTCTGTCAAGACCCTTTATTTCGGGAACGCGTGAAGGTATCGAGTAGAAATTTAAACTATATACTTAAGTTTACAGTCCCTTGAAGCTGTGAAAAAATAAAACTTAAAAAAAAGATAAGGCCGTTTATACCGCAAAAAACTTATATTTCGAAACCCTCAAAGGTATCAAAATTTATAGGGTATTTTCCGTTGACCTAGAATTATGTAATTTGGCAAGTAATACCGTAATAACGTATTACAAGTAGAGGAAAAAATCTGAAAACAAATCATTAGCAATTAAATCATAAAAAATATAGTCTTGTCCGGTTTTTTTACAAAATCTGTCCCTCTCGCACTGCGGGTCGTTCCGCATCGAGTGACAATGACTTTTGCAATATCGTGAGGATATATTATATATCCTCTTAAAGAATACGTTGTTTAAAGCATTAAACTGGAGCCAACGAGAGATGGCAGATGGCACTTATGACGTTTAAATGGCTACCAAGTTTCGTAATTATTTACGAGCGAGTGTCTACGACGAAAGTATATATAGCTCGTTGGCGAGTGTCGCTAAAACAATGTAATACTTCATTGTTGCTGGCATAGAGCTCTATGGGTGCTGGTGACGAAAAGTGATCTCCTACTGTACTACACGTTTTGGTTATAATTTTTCGTTTTTAATGTCGCCATTGTATTGTTATGTATTTGATAGAATTTTAAAGGCATGAAAACTGATAAAAACAAAAGTGTTTAATTTTTTTCAAACTCAAGTGTTCTGCTATTTATTAAAATTCAACATGGAGTAATAGAGGCTGAATTGTAATCAACAAAATACTCTCTTTGATCGTAAGGCAGATTGGGCACATTTGCCTTTTTAAATATTATGGCGCATGTTGTATTTGTATAATTATTTGATATTTTATCCACTCAACTCACAATTGATTTTTAGGGTTCCGTACCCAAAGGTTAACCAACGGTACCCTATTACTAAGACTCCGCTGTCCGTCTGTCACCAGGCTGTATCTCATGAACCGTGATATTTAGACAGTTGAAATTTTCACAGATAATGTATTTCTGTTGCCGCTATAACAACAAATACAGAATACAATAAATATTAAAGGGGCCTCCCATACAACAAACGTGATTTTGTCGTTTTTATAGGTAATGGTACGGAACCGTTGTGCGCGAGTCCAACTCGCACTTAGCCGGTTTTTATTTTTACCCGTAATTTGAAATGTACCCATCACTTGACCTAGCTATCATAAGTGCTATCTCTCGTTGTTTTTAGTTTAGCGTCCTCTTTTTGTTACGGCGTAGCAAGTGCTACGATCCTATAGTTATCGCATTTTTTTACTAAATTTGGTTCCGTTCGTGAGGGAATCAGGTAAAAACTACTTGGCCGATTTAGATTAAGCAATAGAATCAAAATATAACACTAGAATATATCTCAAAATTTTTACATTAATATAATAATAATATATTCATATATACATAATGCATATTAATATATTTATATTTTTAATAAAAAGTTGTAGTTAAATATTTTTCATAATATCTTTAGTTCTTGGAAAAAAAAATACTTTTAAATTAAAAGTAATTTCTATTACTTTTGACCCGCTACGGCGTAGCTCGACCGCAAATACGTGTCAGGGGCAACTGATGTTTAGCAACTGTTAAAAGAGTCTCATCTTAGAAATACTACAACGAAAAAACAATATTACATTTTAAACAACTGAGGTTGTTTATTTCGCAAAAATTCAATCTTCATACCGAAAATATGATTTCGGGCCAAGCGGAACAAGTTGCGAAGCTGGTAATTTCAAAAAGTTACAATGTCATGGTACAAAAACACATTCATTCCAGGCACTTCAGGAAGATATCGCGGCAACTGTGCCTCTAGGAATAAAACATCACCTTGCAGTTGAATAAATAAACAAACAGGCTGCCCCTGTATGCAGTAGGCCTTGAACTCTATATTTCCTGGTCTGCTTGCACTGTTTTCTGTTCTGCGAGATAAGTTCTTTACTATGTGAAATATTTACGCTCTACCAAGATTTATGTCTTAAGGCGGCGGTGTATAAGAGTTTCAGATTTATTTCCCGCGATTTGTTCGAAAACAAAGGTTAAGTTTGGTTGCTAATTTTGAAACTACGCAAAGTGAAGCGACGCCAGTTTAATCACTCACTACTTTAAAGGTAAGAAGTTCCTTGTTAAAGGTGGAATACTCCTCCCTTGTCGCCAATTCATCTTCGGAGGTAACGAGACAACAAACTTCATCATCATCATCATCATCATCATAATCATCATCATCATCATCATCATCATAAATACTTTATTTCACACAAAAAATAAGAACAAAAAGGCACACTTAATGCATTAAGCATTTTCTACCAATCAACCCACAGAAGGTACAAGATAAATGGGTCCAAGAAAAATAAAAACTTAACAAATACAACTTAAATTAAGATACTACTCTAAATGAATGACTATAGGTAACATATACCTAAAAGGGAATATATGCTATATAATACTCACACTGTACTTAAAATATAGGTACATAATATTTAAAATAAAATAGGTACATTATCAAAAATTTATTTCAATACATAAATAAATACAAATTTTAATAGGTATATTGTAAATAAATACATACCATGACTGCAAAAAAAGGAACAGTAATTAAATATAAAACTCATATTTATGTGTTTTTGGATATGTTAGTGTTTGTGCATAGAATACTTAAAGGAGTAACGGGAGGGGGCTTTCCTGTCATCGGTAAGTTCGTTCCAGAGACGAACAACAACTACACTAAAAGAATTGGATAGAAATCCGGAATGATGCAAAGGAATCGAGAGAAGAAGGTTACTTGAGGATCTGAGCATTCTATCGTGATTGTCAGACAAGAGACGTATCATTGACTTGAGGTATGAGGGGGTATTTGGATCGGTAATTATACTATAAAGAAGGCAAACAATTCTTAGGTTTCTACGGTCGCGAATAGGAAGCCAGTTGAGTTTTGCATGTTTTATGAATTTTAGGCCGAGTCTAGGTTTGACCGAGTTTTATTTGTATTATGTATGACAAATCGATAAAAAAACCTTAATA
The DNA here is from genome assembly GCA_910592155.1 of Ypsolopha scabrella. Lineage (NCBI taxonomy): Eukaryota > Metazoa > Arthropoda > Insecta > Lepidoptera > Ypsolophidae > Ypsolopha > Ypsolopha scabrella. The sequence goes on along the minus strand of OU342968.1, from coordinate 4,353,116 downwards.
AAGTCTTCTATTTAATCCTATTCTATTTTTCAGTTTAGTTCGTAATTTATTTATATTTAGGTCTGTAGTTTTAGTTTTAATTATTCTATAGGATTATTTAGTTTTAATTTTGAGCAACCTTTTTGTTATTTATGTTTTGTTTGTTATATTGTAATAATTATCATGTTCATATAAACAAGAGCCCTATTAAGTGATTTTATAAACATCATATTTCAAGAGTTATTGAATGAAAAATAGCATGCAATGGTCGCGCTATTTTAAATAAAAACTTGTCAAGTGCGAGCAGGGACTCGCACCCTGAGGGTTTCGTACCGTTTAATGATTTGAATAAAAATTACAAACTTATCAGTACCTAAGAAAGGTATGAAACAAAACTGAAAAATTGAGTTGGTCGAGTATTCGGGTACGTAACCCTAAACCTATATAAAAAGGGGTTTCCAGTATATGTTGTTTAAAATGAAATATATAGCACATAATATACAAAAATATCAAATTATTAACGGGTTAATTTTTTGAAATAGAGCCCGTAACAAGAATTCTAGGTTTTATAACTGAGTCTGAAAATGACAACTTTGATGGCCCCCATTTCTTAATTTTTGGAAATAAAAAGAGAAGAAATCATAAATTTCTACTCTACTTACTGAGTTCAAGATAATGTCATTCCACATACCGGGGAAACAAAAAAAGATCTGCTTTTTCATGTATGACCCCCCTGAAATTTAATTTAATATTCAGTTTTGGGTTAACATTTTACATAACTTGTCCAAATTTCAGATCTGTAACTCATTCCGTATGCAAGCTAGAGACCCGTGACCTACAGACGGACAGACAGCAGAGCGATATTAATAAGACTTCGTCTTGCTCTTTGGGCGCGGAATCATAAAAGCGAGTTCAGTTCAGACTGATGTAAAATGAAGTGCTCAATCTGAATCTGAGTTTATTTGCGGACCCTTAAAATATATAGAAACTAACTTTTGCCCGCGGCTTCACCCGCGTTGAATTAGTTTTTGTGTTCTCCTATAAAATCTGTCAATATTTTTTGGACTGTTACCTACAGTAAACATAGCTGGTGAAATGTGTGTGTTATGCGCCTCTGTTTTTCTTATTTTGTATGTCTCTTATATAGCTTTTCCATGGGAACTGATTTATGGAATAAAAAGTAGCCTACGTCCTATTCAAGGTTTAGAACTACATTCATGCAAAATTTCAGCCCAATCGGTTCAGTAGATACGGCGTGAAAGAGCAACAAACATCCATCCATCCATCCATACATCCAAACTTTCGCATTTATAATATTAAGTGGGATTAGTGGGATGGGATAGTCCCTAGAATCTTCATGACTTTAAAAAATAATGCAAACCAAATAGCTTTCATCACATTCATAAGAAAAATAAATTATATTTTAAATCTTTTGTCAGATCTTTATAATCACAGAGAAAAATACGGTGACTTCTAAAAATTCGTTTGTCTCTGAAGGGTTCTTCAGAAACTGACTAAAGTAAACCGATTCTTCGCAGTTGTTAAAGCGCGATATCTTCTGAAGGTATCCTTTTGTGTGGATTCTTCCAGCTTTAGTCCCGCGTCAAGGACGGAGGTTTTTAGAAGTTGGAGTTTTTGAAAAATACGTCAATAAGGAAGGAAAAATTCCCAAGGAAAAACCCTTTTGTTTACTAACGGATACACCTATTAAAATAAAAGGGTCAAGATTGATTCATATTATGTATTATTTATTTTATTTATTTATTAGCCTTATGTAGATGACAATAAAAATATATATTATAATTTTCTACATTAAATCCCATTGCTGAGCAAAGGCCTCCCCCATCCTGCTCCATTCATGCCTGTCGAACGTTAATCTGGTCCACAGTTCTCCGCCATATTTCTCCAGTTCATCACGCCATCTTGTTTTTGGTCTCCCTTTACTTCTTTTATGTTCTCTGGGGCACCATTCAGTTACTTCTCTGGTCCATCTGTTGTCTCTCTGCCTTATCACATGCCCTGCCCATTCCCATTTTAACTTTCTGGCTTGGCGTATAACGTCCATTAATCCAGTCATCTTTCTAAGTTCTACGTTAGATATTTTATCCAGCAGTCTTTTTCGAGCATGCTTCTCTCCATTTTTCTCTGGGTTATTTTAAGTTGGTATATTTGCTGTTTGTTTAAGGCCCAGGTCTGTGAACCGTAGGTCAATATAGGTAATATACAGCTGTTAAAAACCCTGGCCTTCTCTCTAATCGATATATATTTTTTTTTTAAATATAAAACGTAAGCTCCAGTATCTTTTGCAGCTGTTGTTTATTCGGCGCTGTACTTCTTCTGACTGGCAATCATTAAAAGAATATACTTTCCCGAAATAAATGTAGTTGCTTACTTTTTCAATTATTTCATCTTCTATTGTTATAAATAAGTCTTCAGAAGAGTTTGACATAACTTTGGTTTTACTTTTATTTATGCTAAGACCAACGCTCTTACATGCTGTATTGAGTACATATTCGAGGAGGGAGTTGTGCAGTTGTTCTTAAAACACGACTAAGTTCACTATTTTCTGTTTATTTGTTATGTTATGAATACACGCCCAGGGCTCGCGGGTCGTAAATGTGTTCTGACTGACTGTCTGCGGCGCGGCGATGCGCGCCACAGAGGTGTTTGGTTACACCGAACAGTACACATACCATGGATTGGAGCTTTTCAGGTGAGTTTTCAAATAAAACAATATCGTCAGCAAACCGCAGATTAGACAATATTAGACATATTATGTATACGTACACAAATTATAACAAAAAATGATGTTTTTTTCACTCTGTTTTTAAAACATAGATTTAAAGGATATAGTGCATAGTACACAGTAAATTTTCAAACCATATTAACATTAAATAAAAACTGGTCAAGTGCGAGTAAGACACTTGCCCTGGGGGTTCCGTACATACCATTTAAACACAAACTTATTCAACTAGCTTATGAAGGAACAACTTAACGACCTACTTAAGTCTATGTATTCAAAGGGTGTAATTAAGTTGGTCCATAATATCTTCTTGAATAATTAAATTTAGGCAATTTTCAGGTTTTTTCCTAGACTTATGCCATAAGACCTAATTATGAAAGGATATATTTTGACAGTTTTTAAGAAAATCACGAAAATAATATATTTAGCATATTGCCCATGACTGAAAATGATATACAAAAAAAGAATTGATTAAATATAATAACAAAATATTTAAAATGATTAAATTTAGTGATAAAATGAAGCATTTGTTTTCGGCAATTTCTTAGTTATCACCTTGTGTGCAATGTGTCAAGTCTTTAGTCTATTCTGTTTCTCTTCAACGGTCCACGAGTTATGACGCTGTGACAAATGGACAGACAGTCGGACAACGTGAGTTTCACCATAATGGTTCCCTATGAAACCCTAAAAAATAAAATATCGTTCCTGTCACTGAAGTACTCGCTTAGATATTTACGTAAAGGTTCATTAAATCTTTTATAATTCAAAAACAACTTCTTTCACGTGTTTTCAGGCTACATGATTAAAATTAATAATGCATTAAGCTCAGTACAGCAAGGTCTTACAAATCCTAAGGAGACTCAGATGTAGGCAAGTTAATTCAGTAAATATCTTCCTAAACTTGGTAGGGTTACACAACCGTGCCCTCAAGCGTGCCAATTTTTAAACTTTGAATAATTTAACTATTGACCCTACAATAATTTCTCCAGCGAACATACTCTGGGATGCAAACTATAAAATATTGAAGCGAAGTTTGCAACAGGCAAGCGCCTGCGGCACTTAAACAAGCAAAAACATGCCACAAAGCAATCACTTGCTGCAAACTATTTCATATTGGACCTCGTGTTTTCGACTAATAATATTGCATGAAGAATTGGTAATATTCTAGGGGTAAAAGTTGATAGCATAACCGGGACATAACGCCTCTGTATTTTTTGTAATTCGAGTACTCGAATACAAATTCGAAGGTCGTAGGTTTAAGTCCGTTAGAACATTTTTGGTTCCGTTTGCTTTGAAGTATGGGCTTACCTGAGGGTTTAGAACAAGGCACAAAAAGTGTCTTTTGAAAAAGTCTTCAGCTGTCAAACTTGATTTCTTAAAATACTAAAAATCAAGTGGGCCGGTCTTCTTGTGCCTCGTTCTAGGCCTCCTGGGTCGCTGGGACTTAATAATCATCGTTGGTGGAACGTGTACATGTGCACTAGTGTCACTTGCTTTTTACAGTCTGGCAACTCCTTGGGGTGTCATGGTATGTTGAGGTATAATTTGATGATTTCTTAGTTTTCCGGTTCTAATCATAATGCTACGAAGCTACATGCAATGAAACGCACTGACAGTATAAAATATAATAATAAAGTTGTAAAAATTATCGTGTAAAAATATTGAATGTTTTTTTAATTTGAATACTTTTGTGTAATTTGGCTTATAATTATTCTTAAAATTATAAACTTATTTTTATACTTCATTTTGAGGCCAAATATATATTTTCTTAGAATTCTAATCTGTTCTAACTCGAGAACCACTAAATAAATTTGGATGCAGTTATCTTTATTATCATTGTTATGATCCTGGTCAACATAAAGGCTGTAAAGAATGTTGATAGCATAACCGTTAAGCCGAAAACTGTCGATAATTGAAAGACACTTCCATACGAGCGAAACCGCGAGCAAAAGCTAGTATGATACTATAGCTATTAGTAAACCTTTCAGTTAAGCTGTCCGATTCTTTGTTTTTTTTCACAGTTGTTTTCTAAAAATCTCAGGTCACGTGCCTGAAGGGGCATTAGGGAAAGATTTGTATTTAACTAAATTAAATTAACTAACTAAATTAAATTAATTAATAATTTAACTAAATTAAAAACTTGATGCCCCTGTAGCTCAGGCACGTGACCTGAGAATTCTAGGAAACAACTGTGAAAAAAAACCAAAGAATCGGAAAATACTAAATCAAAGCTACCTAAAACATCGTTACAAAAACATCGATACATTATTAGAATTTATTCGTTCATGAAGCATCCAATACGATACAAATACGACGAGTCGTTAGTTTAATTTCCTGAATTCCTGAATCCCTAGAGAATGGTGTATTAACCGAAACCGGTCCGGATTAACGTGTCTTGAAATTAAAACCAGTGAAACAAGTACAAGTGAATTTAATTATGATTACTGGTTTTAATTTCAAGACACGTTAATCCCGACCGGTTTTAGTTAATACACCATTCTCAAGGGATTCAGGAATTCAGGAAATTAAACTAAAATTACGACGAGTCGTTAGTTTAATTTCCTGAATTCCTGAATCCCTATAGAATGGTGTATTAACCGAAACCGGTCGGGATTAACGTGTCTTGAAATTAAAACCAGTGAAACAAGTACAAGTGAATTTAATTATGATGTTAAATACTTGTATCTAGACGTAGATAAGCAAAGTGTATATTTAACAAAATTTGCATTTTTAGTACGAATGCATTCACTTACATATTATATACATTTCCAATTAAATAACTATAATAAAAATAGATTCTAGAAAAAAACTCATAAGTTTATATATAAAAATCAGAAAATTCAAAATCAGTGAATTTTCGAGGTTTTTCTGCATTTTACGAAAAAGTAATTGATGTAGGCAATTTTTCACCTGACATCGGAAAATAAACCATGTTTTCTTGTTATGGCAGTAATTTGAGACATAAAACTCCAGCCGTTTAGACATAAAACGAAATAATAACTTAAACCAGCATCATTTTCAAAAATAAAATCTATCGAGCGAAGTGTGTCCAATTAGGTAACCGACCTGACAACGGAAAGACAACGGTCTGAAAAAACACGTGTTCAAGTTTTACATTGATCAGATAAGTAGTTGACTCAGCATATTAAAACAAAAAGCGATGAAAGACCCAATACAAGCCCTTCAATCAATGTAAAACTTGGCCACGTTTTTTTTCAGACCTTTGTCTTTTCGTTGTCAGGTCGGTTACCTAATTGGACAAAATTCACTTGATACATTTTATTTCTTAAAATGACGCCTTTTTAAGTTATTAATTAATTTTATGTCTAAACAGCTTGAGTTTTATGTCTGAAATTACTGCTACAACATGAAAACATGGTTTATTTTTCAATGTCTGGTGAAAAAGCTCCTACATAAAATACCTTTTCGTAAAATCCAGGAAAACCTCGAAAATTCACTGATTTTGCGTGCCGGCAGCGCGCGAAGCGAGCGTTCTGATGTAGACTTTCTAACAGCATACTGAAGTTCAAAATCGTAAGATAATCGTGCACCAGGGGTGCCTTAAGCGTTGATAGATCAGATAGTCAATTCAGGTATTTAGTTAAACACAAAGATTAATATATAAATCCACTCTCATATTCGTACATTACACAGACCACATCTGCAATGGCGGAACGTCTTCTCTAAATTTCGAATGACGTCCTATATTTACTTACAATAATATTAAAGATACATTACTTTGGGTATTCCCGTACAAGTCTTACCCAATTCGGCCACCTCCATCGCTGTAATAACATTAATCTTAGATATTCTCCGCCGGAACTGAAGTTGAGAACCTTTTGGTTTCCCTGCCAAATGAGGTTTTTCAACCTCCCTAAACGAACGAGTTTATTGGTTTGGCTCGTGTTTCAAAAAGAGCGTCACAGTGGTAAAATAAAACGTCATAGCACATGATAACATTACTATAGCATAGCTCAGTCGCTGGGATACTGGACTCTCAACCTTAACACTCGGGTTCAAGTCGTGGTTCAAGTCCTGTCAATTGAGATGTACTAAAAAGTTTTAAAATTTATATTAAACCTGCGTGACCTAAAAAACGTGCGTTTAGGCGATAAGGCTCACCTTTTGCATTTAGACGTTAATATCGTCGGAAAAAAGAAGGTGTGCGAGTGTTGACTGTTCCAGTGACAGTCCACAGTGGGAAACACGTCTGACACCCCCCGGGGATATCGTGACGATATGTTTTTTATTGTGGGTCACGACATAAACAACAATAATTGTTATTTCATATTTGCACTTGAAAAAATTGAAACTCAAAAACACTTTTTTTTACACATAGGTAGGTACAGTAAGGCGGCCTTATCGCTTAAAGTAATTTCGTCCACACAACCTATGGATGGAAGAAGCAGTTGAAAATGGACGAATGAAGAAGCACTTACTGAGTATTAACCTTAAGGTGGTTTTGGCGTGTGATAGTTATTGTTCAAATTCAAATAGTTTTATTTGTGCAGCACAGGTAAAAATTTTAAAATGGTGCGCATAAAATTGTGGTACTTGTCATGCCCAATGCCGAGTCACTAAAGCATACAAAACATACATAAATTGATCACACACAAAATGGAGAAAAATAAATTAACATATTTACTACAATACATCACACTATCACACTGTCACACTATCACATCACACTAATACCTATTATAAATGCGAAAGTTGTGTGAGGGTGCGTATGTATGTATGTAAATTCTTTATTGCACACAAAATATACAATGCACAAAGGCGAACTTAATGCTAATTAGCATTCTCTGCCAGTTAACCTTTAGTTATGTGGAGAGTTCAAGGGTAGTGCCAGATAATTGAATTAATTTGATATTATAAAAATTGGTACCATTGGTATTGGTATATACATATATATTAAACTACACTGAATTACAGATTACATATAAATTAATATAAATAAAATTTAAATATACATGACTTCTCATAAATAATAAAATATGCATATAAAGGTACATAAATATATAATAATAATTAATATTTACGAAAAGGAAAATGACTCAGGGAGACTTACAAGTGAGGTGAGCGATTCTGTAGCTGTAGATAGTGTTGATAGACTCTGGTTTTGAAGGTGCAGATAGAGGGAGATTGTCGGATGTCAAGAGGAAGACTATTCCACAGGCGGATTGCTGACACTGTGAAAGAATTAGTATACATTTTACAGTGCGTGTGTGTGTATGTTTGTTTAAAATTTAAATCTAATATATTTTATCTTCATTATTGTTTATTTATTTATATATTTTTATTTATTATGTTCTGTTTTATTGTGTGTAAATATGGACTAATTTGTTCTGAAATAAATATATTTGATTTGATTTGTTACTCTTTCACGCCGAAACGGCTAAAAGGATTTGGATGAAATTTAGAATGGATGTAGCTTATACCTTAACTTAACACATAGGCTTCTTTTTATCCCGGAAAAAAGCATGTTGTTAAACCGAATAACACGTGGGCGGAGCCGCGGGCAAAAGCTAGTGCCATTTATAAGGTCCTACAATACAAAGTGAAAAAAATTTAAGAGATGATAGAGTATCTCCAATGGATAACTTTCCACCGAAATAAATTTTTTTTGTGCGTTATTTTTTTTCACCTCTCCATAGAAATTTAGTCAGCTGATTGAACCACTTTGTACTGGGAAGTGAAAAAATTATTTGACCAAAATTTTTTTTTCTTTCTGGAATGTGATCAGTTAAAGATACATAATCTACCCTAGAATTATTTTCACTTATTATTGTTCCTACAAAATTTTCTTTGCATTTTATATGAAAATTCAAAACATTTTTTAATAAAGTTCATTTACATTTAGCTAAAGTATGTAGGTGCCATTTTGTTCGATAACTTTCTGCCATCTTGTAGGTAGGGACATGATCCCATTGCTATAGAAATTCTGGGGCTTCTGATCAAAAACCGCGACAAGTGGTTTTGGCATTCCTCTCGTGATGTTAACCTGACACTGCCTAAAGAATTCTGAAGAGACCGAAACAAGTGGAAATCTGAAAGTGCAAGGTCAGGACTATACGGCGGATGCATTAATACCTCCCAGCCAAACTCTCTTAATTTTTGCTGAGTGGCTAAAGATGTGTGAGGTCTAGCGTTATCATGATGAAAAACCACACCCCTTCTGTTGACTAATTCCGGCCGCTTTCTCTCAACTTCTTGCTTTAATCTCATCAGTTGTTCGCAGTACAGTTCAGAATCGATGGTCCTGCCTGGCGGTAATAGCTCATAATGAATAATGCCCTTCCAATCCCACCATACACACAGCATTACCTTGTTGCGAGATAACCCGGGTTTCACCAGAGTCTGTGAAGCCTGACCAGCCTTTGACCACGACCTTTTTCGCACGTTCTTGGCGTACGTGATCCACTTTTCATCACCAGTTATCAGGTTTTTCAAAAATGGTTCGTTTTCATTACGTCGTAATAAAGAATAACAAATGAGTACACGGTTCATTATATTTCTTTCAGTGAGCTCATGAGGCACCCAAATATCAAGCTTTTTTGTGTACCCAGCTTTTTTCAAATGCGCCAAAACTGTTTTGTGGTCAATCCCCAGTTCTTCAGCTACATCGTAACTACTGATATGCCAATCTTGCTCCACTTTTTCAAAAATGGCATCCATTTTATCCCTAACAAAGCGCCCAGAGCGAGGTGCATCTTTGACATCAAAATTTCCGGATTGAAAACGCTTAACCCGTAGAGTCACAGTCGTGACGATCGTCACGCCTTGGCCGAATTGTAAATAAAAAAATATTATTGTTAGTTAATATATTATAAACCTAGTGATATGGGTATTTTTCGAAAGCTATTAAGATGAGCAATAAAATAAAAAATAAAAAATAAATATTATACTAATATAAAAAAAAGTTGTGGATTGTTATTTTAGGCCCAAATCTTCTTTTTTTTTAATATATGTATAGAGTTATATTTTTTTTTTATTTTTTTTTATTATTCTTTATATTTTTTTACAATATTATAAAATTTGAATAGACATATATATATAGTATACATACATATATATAACTAAGATTTTTTCAAGGAGAAAGCCCCCCCCCCTAACTTACGCCAAGAAAAAAAAATGTTTTCTTGTAGGAAATTTTATCTAGTTTTAGAAAAACAAAATTACATTAGAATTGGACAACTAGTTCCGGAGATATAGCCAAAAATAAAATTGGCGGGAAAATTTGCAAACTTGCAAAAATGCACGATGACCGGACAGGTTTAAACCAAATTTGTGCTACTCTCACAAACACTGCACTAGGTCCATAAACATCATAAACTTTTTTCGCGGCTTGCGTTGCTTTTACCTTTTTTGTAGTAAAATTTTAAAATGTATCGAATTTCTTCATTAGATTAACTCATCTTAACAGTAAGAAAAACAAATGAAAATCACACACTTTACCTAATTTGAATTTGGAATTATCTTTTTTAAAATTTTAACTTTTTAATAAAACCAAAACCAGCCAGATACTAATGGTATAGCCAAAGAGATTTTATTATAAGTTCATACATACTATTTGCGAAAAGAGTTTTTCCCCAACCTATCATAAACAAAAAATAACAAAACAGAAAATTTTTAGCTTTAGTTTTTTTTCATGTTAGGATAAAATAATAAATATCAGTACTTACTATTTTATCCATAAACAACCGAAAATGATTTTATTATTATAATTACAGCCAGAGAACCAAAAACACAGAAGCAAAAAAAACACAAGGTTTGTGAAAGTTATCAATATAATGCATAAAATAACAGAACTTTGCTAGTAAACCAAATCAAATCATTTGTTGTCAGGCATCTGTGGCCCGTAGATAAATACCTTACAAACTAATACATATTATTATTATAGTATATCGATAAAATTTACTTAGTCAATAAAGCTTAATACTATGTTAGTTAGTAAATATAATATTATAGTAAAGCCTAATGGACATTAAACTATTTTCGCGTAGTGAAATAAATCACATTTATTTATTACTTTTTATTCAAAAATAAAAAAACAATTATAAGTTATGCGTTTGAGAACGAACCACGAACCGACCTTGGAAAAAATAACTATAATCATATTTGCAGCCTCGTATATTGTGTATGACGTATACCTACTTGTTCGTTCATGTATGTACACAATTTGTTTCTCTGTGAGTGCAATACGCCGGTGAAACGGTTTTCCTCTACTCATCCGTGAAGCTGTCTCTACCAGCCATCAAGAGTAAGGGAAACAGTACTTTCTCGATTTATAGAACGATTCATAATTATAAAATATAATTTAGATTATCTTTATTACAGATTTGTATGTATAAAGTAGTATAAGTATTTTATAATTTAATTTAGGTGTCTTTTAATCATTATACGTAAAGTTTTGACGTGATTGGCGTTACTCTTATTAACTTCTCCATTGCCAAAGTTGTTAAACTGCTTGCCAGTTATTGCAGAAAATACTAAATAGTATTGAGCTAACCCATGTACAAAATTGTGTCTTGTGAAATAAAGAATAATATTAAATTTTATATCATTGCGGTATACAAAATCAGAAAAGTAAATCTGGACTCACGTCCTCACGGAGCTCTGAACCGGGATTCGAACCCGGGACCTCTCGCTTACCGGGCGGTTGCTCTAGAATAATATTATTTTATTATTATTATACTTGGCAGACTAATGTTTAGTCAAAACACGTCCACATTCTGCTATGGTGGCGGCGTAGCAAGTGCTACGACCCTACAGTTTTGCCGCAGTAACAGTATGAATAAACTAAACAGTATTTTGTCTCGACAGTCTTCTTGAAATAATTACCTACGGTTGCTCGGTACGTAAACACCCACTAGGGCCCCCTGACTGTCTTTCTTGGGTTATTTCTGGTTCCGATATAGATAAATTAAAACATTCATACCCTGAACAATATAATCGATAACTTCGTGCCATAATTTACGTAAATAAATGCGCGGGAGCATAGGCGTAACTTGGTAGAAGCAAAGGGGCACAGACACCCTAGAACACCGTTTGCCCCACCCCCCAGAAATATACGGGTGTCATTGATGTAAACAGATGCTTTATCCACTTCAAGGTGTATAGGGGATTATCTCTTATTATGATCATATAATTGAGAACAGATAATTGTTGATGGCTTCATGAATTGGAGCCAGGAGCCTCCCCCCAGCTTCAATTTCCTAGTTACGCCAATGCGCGGGAGCACACAATGTCCGCGTCCGTACGTAACTGCGGAGCACTCGCGACTGTTGTTTACCGTAGTTCACCGAGATTTGGAAGCGCATTGTTTCGGCCCTTTCTATGAAGAAGTAGTACTGCTTAATTTAATTATATTGTGACGCAGTGTAGATCCACAGCGCTGTAGTCCGAATGCAAATACGCATCCGGGGCAACGCATGTCCATGATTTCAATGCTTCCATACAAACTGCGCGTGATGCTATTTCTATTTAATGGGACTGGAAGGTGGATACGAGATCTCCTCAACGGAAAACGCCAGACCCTGTTCCTTCGTTGCGGCAAAACATATTCCATCCCAACCCGCTCCATTTTATTCCATCTCACTCACCCCACCCACACTTTATTCAATTTATGAATCTGAAACTTGGTTTGTGTGAATTTTGGCTTATAGCTCTGCAACCAATAAACGCATCGCAATTGAACTTTTTAAGTGGGATATTTTATGATCCCGACCATTATATGTCCTTAGGGACTGAGAAAAATAAGTAATATGTTTAAAATGTATACTGAAGAAGGGCAAGCTTCTATGACTAGATTGATAGATGTAGAAGAAGCAAAAGAGGTATATCGAGATCGTAACAGATGAAAATCTTTAGTGTCTGCCTACCTCTCTGGGAGACAGGCGTGAGTATATGTATATATGTTTAAAATATACGAGTAACTTCATCTAAAATGACTAATATAAGCCGTAGCCACGGGCAAAAAGCTGGTATCATAAAGTAGAGTGAGAAAGTCTTATTTTAAGGGCATGGATCACCTAAAATTGAGCATATCATTTTGCATCAAGTAGAACTAAATTCTATTTCATTCTTGTATAAAATAGTTGGCACTGAGCCGTGAAATACCACGCGCTCTCGAAATACGGAATGTTATAGCTCGGCTTGTAGTTTAAATAAAAACACGTTTTCTTCAAAACCGCTGCATATTAATCAAATAAATACTAAAAAGAAAAAATCATCTGAATCCCTGAATCGATACTGGATAACATACATATGAAATATAGAATAGAGTAAAATAGAATGTTACAAAAATGCATTTACAGTACAAACAAATCAATTTGCGCGGTTTGTTCAAAACAACGTAATAAGAACATAAGTATATTTTTGATAAATATTTGTATCCTGATTCATTACGAAACTTTAACTTTTTAAATGATAAAATAAAAGATAAACATAGCTTACGGTCTCAGAATAAACTAAACTTTTTCTAGGTACATGTTTTTTAAAAATATATTATCTTTTATAATAGCTTTATAAAAACAGCTAAGTTGACGTGTAGTCAACTTTATGTTCCCAAATACATATTATAGCAAAATAAAAATCGCATAAGTAGGTACTTTTAATTAAAAATACATTTCAAAACGATTATTAAATTAGATCTTCAAAAGGAGACCTTACATAAACAGTCATAAAGTATATTACATCCTTACGTGCACCAAATCTTCGTTCAGATCATTGCATCATCGCAAAGCTACATATTGAATACACAAAATACTCTCCCAATATCATCCAAAACCCAACATCATCAAGGGTTTTCAAAACCACGGAATAAAAGCCCTGCAGCCAAAAAATTATGATACCAGGAATCGTACCAGAAATATTTTTAGCTGTAGTCAAAAAAGAGATAGTGGTGCAAGGTAGTAGGAACTTCCAACTTGTGAATAATATTCACAAGAGTATTTCCGTACAAGCGACGCATGTATAGTCTGACTTGGGCCAATAATGGAAGTGGTTTCTTAGCTCTTTCTATTAGAGCTTCTTTTTGCTTAGCGTTCAGAGTGTGGTTTCTTCTGATCATGCAAAGATCGAAGGCTTTGGTGGCCTCTAGGAGCAGGTAGAAGATGTGTTCGTATTCTTCAGCTGTAACATTCTGCAGGTGGTTGAGGACACCATCCGGGTCACGGAACTGAGTCTTCATGATAACCCTGGCTCCATACCGCAGCAGCATCCTGACGATCTCCCCAGAAGGCTCGGTGTTGCTGGCGAGATACTCAGCCAGCGCCGGCCTCAGCTGTGTGGCGTCGTCTTCGTTGTACACCTTCAGGTTAGGATCCGCTCCACTCTCCAGTAGGATTTTCACAATTTCTTTCCTGTTTGTAATGTTGTCTGAGCAAGCCACGTGCAGAGGAGACCCGATCACTGAAGAAGACGCATTCACTTGTGCACCAAAATTTAAAAGCATCTCGACCATAGGTACGTCTCCTTTCAGAATAGCCAAGTCCAGAGCACTGGGCTTCGACAGATCTGGACCTTCGTAGTTCAAACGAGCTCCCTGTTTGATGACAAGGTTCACTACGTCTGCGTTACCCGACAACACAGCGTAGTGTAGGACAGTACAGTAATCGTTTCTGGCATCAGCCATCGCGTTCACATCAGCTCCGTAGCTGATGAGAAGCACCACCGCATCCATTCCTTTTCGTTGTCGGGCCGCTTTCATCAAGGGAGTCATTCCAGCTCGGTCCCGAGAGTCAGGGTTGGCACCAAACGTCAACAGAAGCTCTAAGTACTCAGGGTCAGACACCAAGTTGATCTCGGAGCCGAAGAAGTAGCGTTTGATATATTAGGAATAAGCACTATGAAGTGGCCCGTCTTCTTCTAGAGCATGGTGCAGATCCGAACAAACGCTACTTCTTCGGCTCCGAGATCAACTTGGTGTCTGACCCTGAGTACTTAGAGCTTCTGTTGACGTTTGGTGCCAACCCTGACTCTCGGGACCGAGCTGGAATGACTCCCTTGATGAAAGCGGCCCGACAACGAAAAGGAATGGATGCGGTGGTGCTTCTCATCAGCTACGGAGCTGATGTGAACGCGATGGCTGATGCCAGAAACGATTACCGTACTGTCCTACACTACGCTGTGTTGTCGGGTAACGCAGACGTAGTGAACCTTGTCATCAAACAGGGAGCTCGTTTGAACTACGAAGGTCCAGATCTGTCGAAGCCCAGTGCTCTGGACTTGGCTATTCTGAAAGGAGACGTACCTATGGTCGAGATGCTTTTAAATTTTGGTGCACAAGTGAATGCGTCTTCTTCAGTGATCGGGTCTCCTCTGCACGTGGCTTGCTCAGACAACATTACAAACAGGAAAGAAATTGTGAAAATCCTACTGGAGAGTGGAGCGGATCCTAACCTGAAGGTGTACAACGAAGACGACGCCACACAGCTGAGGCCGGCGCTGGCTGAGTATCTCGCCAGCAACACCGAGCCTTCTGGGGAGATCGTCAGGATGCTGCTGCGGTATGGAGCCAGGGTTATCATGAAGACTCAGTTCCGTGACCCGGATGGTGTCCTCAACCACCTGCAGAATGTTACAGCTGAAGAATACGAACACATCTTCTACCTGCTCCTAGAGGCCACCGAAGCCTTCGATCTTTGCATGATCAGAAGAAACCACACTCTGAACGCTAAGCAAAAAGAAGCTCTAATAGAAAGAGCTAAGAAACCACTTCCATTATTGGCCCAAGTCAGACTATACATGCGTCGCTTGTACGGAAATACTCTTGTGAATATTATTCACAAGTTGGAAGTTCCTACTACCTTGCACCACTATCTCTTTTTTGACTACAGCTAAAAATATTTCTGGTACGATTCCTGGTATCATAATTTTTTGGCTGCAGGGCTTTTATTCCGTGGTTTTGAAAACCCTTGATGATGTTGGGTTTTGGAAGATATTGGGAGAGTATTTTGTGTATTCAATATGTAGCTTTGCGATGATGCAATGATCTGAACGAAGATTTGGTGCACGTAAGGATGTAATATACTTTATGACTGTTTATGTAAGGTCTCCTTTTGAAGATCTAATTTAATAATCGTTTTGAAATGTATTTTTAATTAAAAGTACCTACTTATGCGATTTTTATTTTGCTATAATATGTATTTGGGAACATAAAGTTGACTACACGTCAACTTAGCTGTTTTTATAAAGCTATTATAAAAGATAATATATTTTTAAAAAACATGTACCTAGAAAAAGTTTAGTTTATTCTGAGACCGTAAGCTATGTTTATCTTTTATTTTATCATTTAAAAAGTTAAAGTCTTGCAATTTATTTGCTTTATACTTTGTGCTTGATTCATTACGAAATCATCCAGTCTGTACTTTTATTTCTATTTGCATCATCTTCCCCCTTAACAAGTAAACAAATATGTATTTCATCGTGAAGTGACTATCGTTAGCCTTTATGAAATGACTATACCTATACTATTAACATAAAGTCTATTCACTGCAGTTTCCAGGCACGAGCCAAACTCAGTCTACCAAGTATTTTATACCTTACCAAGTTCTGAGCCATCTAAGCACTCTTAATGCCTGAAGTTTAAAGTTGTTTTTCTTTGGCAAATTCTAAAGTTATGGTGATATAACAAAGCGTCAATGTAACGATCAATGGGCCACAACGGGACTATCGGGCTAGGTCGACGAAAGACAGTGAACTAAATTGAGAATATGATTAATACTTTAATATTATTAAAACTCACTTGAGCTGACACACTACATTTTTATGAAAGAAGAAACATATGCCAACTGTTTCACCGATTCAATTTTGACGTTATCAAGGTGGGTCACATAAGAAATAAAATTGCGAGTGTCGTACTAAGGACCACGACACGGTGCTACCATTGTTTTCAAACTGCCACTGGTCGATGAAATAGTTGGCATGTAGTCAACAACAGTATAATATGTGAGTGTACAACCGTTTCTTTCATAATAATTCATTATTGATACTTGCGTAACTTGTAGAACAACACGAGAAATGATAACAGCACTTGAACTCGTTTCTCAAGACACTTTATTAATTTATCCAGCCGGTTTCAGATTTACACCATTATCAAGGGTAAACAGACGAACTGAATATGATTACGTGCGATTATGCGAATGTAAACAATGAAGTATGGAAATGGTAAATACACATGATAGTGGTTTTAATCCGAAACCGGCTAGGTAAATAAATAAATTATATTGTAGAACGAGAACAAGGCTGTCGTCATTCACCATGTCAAATTGAGAATATTAAAATTCTGCCACATTTGCTTTAAAGTTGAAGCTAGACCTGGATGCATGTAGGATAAAGTCACCCAGCGGTAAAAGTAGTTTACTGGAAGAACGACTTGAGAGCTTTTTAATTAAAATAACGGAGTGTCACTCCTAGGTACACTGAGGGTTGTGAAAGGGAATGCGCTAAATAACTAGAGAATTTATAAATTAACCTGTTCGTAGTGCACTCTGCTGACCAGTGAAGGAAAATATACATTTTACGTTTAGTGATTTTGTTTAAATCACTATTCTTCTTATGATACCGTTGACTGATACAGCTTTTATTACATAACTAGCTTTTCGCCTGCGGCTCCGCCTGCATTTATTCAATCTCCGCCCCGTTTTCAGGTTATTTTACTAAAGACGATTCGTGTAAAGAACCAGAAAAGGGTCAATAAATTATTATATTTTAAATACTATTAGAGTGCATTGCAAACAAAAAAAGATCAATCAGAAACAATTTGAACAAATTCCTCGGGCCAGGATTCGAACCTTTGACCTCTTGTTATCAAGTCGCTACCGACTGCGCCACCGAGGTACTCATCCTAGTTATTGTAGCTATTTGATTAAACCAGCTCGTAAGGCACATACTCAACGCTTACGAGGGCGTTATGGCGTTATATATTTACTAAATTAAACGAACTTACCTTAAGTGAAGTTCTATTGTAATTATACGAAGTGCTTAGTCCGAGATACTTATATAATTCACTATGTAGTTTCACAATGTTTGCATTGTTTATCCGCATATTTAAAGCTTCTTGAACGCTTCTTGAAGCAAAAAACACTGGCAATACTCCATCTGTCAATCATTCTTTTTAGAGCATAAGTTATTACAAAATAATTCTCAACTTTTCTTTGGTCTTAACTCCAAAAATGGAAGCATACGTTTTTACTTACCAATTTCGTCCATAATAACAACCCAACCATAATATTATCCTGTTTTATAAGGTCAGGAAGTCAGAAGTGCCTGCCTCCTTGGGAAGGCTTTTCTTTTGAGAGATTTGTCTCCAACTTCCTAATTTTTCGTGTTATTAATCTTTTTCCACTTTCCTTTTCGTCAGTTTTGCATCCTAAACTCTCACTATAAACGATAAATTGAAATATTTTTTCTCGGCGTTGCAGATTTACCGGCGCAAAAAATGTGAATGATTGACAGATGGAGTATTGCCAGTGTTTTTTGCTTCAAGAAGCGTTCAAGAAGCTTTAAATATGCGGATAAACAATGCAAACATTGTGAAACTACATAGTGAATTATATAAGTATCTCGGACTAAGCACAAGTATAATTCGCTATTAAAACATAGTCTTACTTAATTAATGAGAATTTTTAATTTCTCATCTGAAAATTTCGGAATAGTGAATAAAAATAACTTCAAGAGACCAAAAAATTTTAAAGAAAATAATATCAATAAAAATAATAATACGACAATTAAAGTAGAAACATGAGCTAATACATCGATAAACATATACCTAAAAAGAAAATAATAATACATGTCCCAAATAACCCATTTATGTTCCGTAGTACCTGAAAGTTAAAAGGAACCTTCATGGTGAGACTCCGTTGTCCGTCCGTCCGTCCGTATGTCACAGCCTCATAACTTTAGCACCGTTTAAGATAATGACTTGAAATTTGCTACAAAAATAGCATTCACTTGCTTACGCAATACAGAAAAAAAAATGAAAAGTTTTAAATTGTTCAAAGTATATCCAATACAACAGTGAGAAAAAAAATATATCCTATAAATACAATATGGGTATCAAATTGTAGATATTAAAGAGCTAATTATAAAAATATACATTTATACTTTATTTACTAACACCGATTTCGAGAAATCTTTGAAAAACCACAAAACAGTGCTTGTCCCCCCTTATTTCCGAAACTGGTGGACACAAAAAAATTGAAAAAAATTACGATTATAGGCCATAACTGGCCAATTAGAGGAAAACTATAGCGATTAAAAAAATGTTGATAACAAATGAAAAGTAAAAAAAAAAGTTACATACAATATGGGTATCAAATTCTAGATATTAAATAGCTGATTATAAAAATATATACTTTTAGTATATTTACTGGCACAGATTTCGAGAAATATTTGGAAAACCACGAAAAAATGCGAATTTCCGAAACGAATGAACCGAAAAATATGAAAAAAATATGATAATTTGGGATGACGTAAAGATTACAGAAAAAATATAGCGGGTGAGAAATTCACGATACAAAATGAAATTTTTTTTAATCTACGTGTTTTACTTCGAGTACGGGTAAAAATATTTGTGTCTCTCCTTTGTGGTACAATCAATTCTTTATTTAGTTATCATAAACAGTTATGGGTAAGATTTTAAATACCTTCTTCCTGACTGTTCCCAAAACTGTCGAATACGGAACCTATGTCTGACCCGCACTTGACCGTTTTTTTTTATATTTTTCATTGTAACCTTTCACAAAATAAGGCTAGCGACTTAATACTCAACAATTATACGCAGGAAAATATGGTATTTAAAATTTAAACAATAACGGGGAAATTGGATATTGTAATTGATATCTTCGAAATTACATATTACCATTTAAAGGATATTAACTAAAAAACTACACAAAATAAATAAGAAAACCTAAAGTGAAATAAAAGAAATATTTAAAAATTAAATACGTGTAATTAATAAAACATTTACCGGTCCTGTTACCGAGGAACACCGACAGATTTGAAATTATTTTTTTATCAAATATCGAGAAATTTTCGTTTCGTAAAATTAAATGCTACTCTTAGAAAGTTAAAGATCAGTTTTTTGCCCTACTTATATACAACTTTATATCCTCCCTTGTCCCAAATATCGCTGAATGTCCCAAATTTACCAATTTTATTATTAAGTTTTTAAGAAACCGATACTGTTAAGTTTTGTTAGAAGTATTACGTGACTCGTTTCTCTCGGAACGAAGGCTGTGTAAAGTGCAACAACTGAATCGTTATGGAAGCTCTCCGTCTTGCTTTACTAAGGAAAGCTCCGGGCTTACTTGTTAGAGCTTTTTCCTTGTAAGACGCCTATTTTATTTATAATGTACTTACTACGTGGAAATTTTATTGTTGTGTTTAGGTTTTTCGAGTTCCATTCTATAGATGTTACCTTTATTTATAGCGATGTTTTATCCGTGTGTACACCTAATATTAACAACAACTAAAAAGTTATTTTAATTATATTTATTTTAGTATTTTTTTTGTCTATATTTCAAGTACTTGTCTTAACTGTCTGAAGTAAAAGGTATTGTAGCGATGACAGCGCCATCTCTGTTCGTATTAGTAAGCCGTAAATTCACATAACGCCCCTGTGAGCGTTCAGTATGTGCAATACTGGCTGGTGGATCAAGTAGTTACAAAATTCGGTGTACAGGTATAGTGGAACATTTCAACGGTAAATGAGCACCCTCGGTGGCGTAGTTGGTAGTGCACTTGCCGTGTAAGCAAGAGGTCGAAGACTCAAACCCTCGCCCAGTCTTCAGTGTATAATAAATATTATTCAACCCAAATATAAATTCTTCAAATTATATAAGGTACTAAAAATATCAAAGTTCAAAGCTACATCTTGTCTTTGTAAAAGAAAGCTTTGTAAATGTGAGTAGATCGTTAGCTTCTGTCTGCTCTTTGAACAGACACGTAATTAGGGAAATTTTAAACTTAAAAAAATATATTATCTTTATTTTTGTTTTCGGAAAAAACTTGTCTATTTCGCCGTCTGACGGCGTATACTGCTTTTTAGCGAGAAAGCCGCTTTTTTGTAAAAAACCGAATATGGCTTAAGCGCCAACCATTACGCAATCATTCACAATAATCCGCTTTTTCGCGAAAAAGGGATATTAAAAAAAATACGAAAGTAAGCAGTTCTCGCCGTCATTAGACGACATACATACGAGTATAAGGTGACTTTTCTTTATAAAGCCAAACTCATACTTATATAGTCAACTCATAAGGCTTGGTAAGTGATCAGTAACACGGATCGATGACACTTTTCACTAATTTCGCAAAATTAATTCTTGACGTCCCATAGTAATTGACTCGGGGCTGGGCTTGCGTTTGTAAGGAACACGAAAATAATAATTTATGAATTTCACAAAAAGGGTCATCGAAACTTGTCACTGAGAACTTATTGAGTCTTCGGTAAGAATTTGGATGCATAAATTAAAGTCATCCTATATACGATTATAGCAAATTTATAAAGATATAATTATAAAGATATAACTTGAAATATTGGTGATTATGAGTAAGGGTAGAGCTGATGCCGGGCTCGACTGTGGAGGTACCACCATCTTACTCGGAAATCCTCCCGAAGTTATTCGGGGGAGAGTAAGAGAACAGCTCTCAGGCAAAACCAGGCGGCCCACCATCGCCTGGTACCGATGGATGGCGGTATATACATCTCCAATTGCCGGGCCTTATATAAAACAGACTGGTGACGGGCAGCGGCGTCACTGGTTTCGGCACCGCGCTCACCAATCCGCCTGCCCAGCGTGTGTGAGTATAGGCATTTCTTCCAGGAGGACTGCCAAGAGTGGTGAAATCTTGGAAAGGCCTATGTTCAGCAGTGGACGAAACAGGGGATGGATGGATGGATGGATGGATAAGTAAGGGTACTTGATTCAATGGATCTTTCCAATGGATTTTTGTGGACAAAGGGAACATCGATGACTTCGATGAATCGCTTTAAGGCGACATAGGTAGTACAAACTGAAATTTTAAAACAGTAGAACTCCCATACTACAAAAGATAGAATTCTGAAAAAAAAACATGCTAGAAAGGAGGCCTTTTCCAAGACGATAGCAGAGCCCAAAACGCGATAGAGAAGAGTTCGCTGCATCGAAAAAAAATGCAAAAAGTAATGTTTTTTCAGTTCACAAATACTAGTCCGTCCAAACGAATTAAATAAAAATAACAATAATGACTGTTGTATACATATAAACCTATTATCAAAAGCAGAGAAATGCGTTTTTTTAAACGCTCTCATCGAATTATATTAAATATTATTTACTAAAAAACAGTAATATTCCACCTTTTCTTGTTTCACCACACTACTCGAATGCGCACTTCTTCAGACATGTTTATTTCGATGACCGATAAGTCGCTACCGCTAGTCAGTTAGTCGACCAAGTCCAATTCTTATATTTAACCTTTAGATCATGTAACACGGGACTAGGCAAGCGCACTTATCCCCCTCTGCCGAAGTACATGAACAATTTGTTCATGTAAGTTTGCTTGTGTGCGCGTTTTGTGTTTGTCTTGCAGCTTCTGATTTAGTGTGACATATCAATTTTTCGCAGTGTGCGTAATTGAGTAAGTGTGTGCTGTGCGTGTTTACCTCCCCTCCCGTGGAAAACGGCAGAATAATTTCAATACTAAGAGTCGCGCTTTGCCAGGTCCCGTGTTAAATGGTCTAAGATTTAACAGCTAGTCTGCTAAAATCACATTCATCCACTTCATTCTCTATTCCACTACGGAGACGAAAGTTACTAACGTACATATCTGCTTTACCTGCCTAAACTTAAATGACATTACAATTAGTGTAAATAGTGTATATTATGTACCTAGACTACAGAATAAATGATTTGATTTTGACTCGAAACAGTTTTTATATTGCTATACATGCTTTGATTATATTTTTTTTGGAATCAAACAATTTTTATATTTTTTATAGGTATAAAGGTGCAATCTTTTTATCTGAACGCCTAATTATAATTGATATTGGGCCATATTCACCAATAAATTATTAATAAAGTTAGAGCTACAATAATAACAACCTTGTTGTATTGGTGCTTCCATACAATCTAAATAAACTGACTTGGCTTTACATAATAAGATCTCACAACTTTTTACGGTGGAAGGATTGCGTTGCCAGACATGAAATTTTTGTACATTTTATGCTTTTGATGGGATTTTATCTACGACAAGAACTCTATAAATATATTTCCCCATAAGTAAGATGTATTTTTCATAAAAAAATATGTATGCATAGTTTTATATTATAATAACGGTTTCCAGGATAGCTTCCATAAAATGCACATAGATGGCACTGTCTAAGCACTTAAAAATACATAATCTGTTGGCTATTGATCTTTTGCTTAATTTTAATTTAATTTTTTTCCATGTTCCATTTCATTTTATTAATAATTTAATATTTAGACATGTTATAATAATAATTACAATAACTTAAAACATAAAAAATAAAAACTTATTCTAAACTAAAATTACCTCACAATATAAATTACACACTTAAAAATAACTACAAAAAATATACCTCATCTAAAATTGACCCCTGCGGCATGGTGCCCAGAACGCTGGCCACATTTCCTCTTTGAATGGAC
Organism: Ypsolopha scabrella; assembly: GCA_910592155.1. Classification (NCBI taxonomy): domain Eukaryota; kingdom Metazoa; phylum Arthropoda; class Insecta; order Lepidoptera; family Ypsolophidae; genus Ypsolopha; species Ypsolopha scabrella. The sequence continues at coordinate 4,329,743 of OU342968.1, read as the reverse complement.
AAACTTATACGTTGGCCGAGGAATGCGCCAGCCCTCTGGTCACCCGATGTTTCCACTAAAAGAAATGATAGATTTTTACTAGTTTTTTGGCGCTGGGACCCCTACGGGCCGAAAGTTTCAACCCCAAACGGCTCAAACGTATAAAAGCTTCCTAAGGACGCATATTTGCGCCGTTTGGAGTTTTCAGCAGTTTGGGCGGCCACGCCAGCGGCCCTGATGGATTGGGAGACGTGGGAGGGCGCCAGCGTATCGACGCATGTCGCATCCCACACTAGCGGCCTCCCCTGTCTCCAAGGTATTAAAGTCATACCGTCGGGTCTCCTGTAATTTAATTCAAATTGTTATATTATGGTAAATTATGGCTGCCTTAGCTGGAATAAAAATCATTTTTATTTATTTTGCCATTCGAAAAGATTTAATACAACTATAGTTATTTTGCGCCTTTGCTGTGTTTGTTTTGGTATATTTTTCTTAGATACTTTAAATATCAATAGCACCAACGACGACGATTAGGACACTGATTTTACTGTATATGTTAACTTGGCTACGCAACTGTTTGGTCACTGATGTTATTGCGATTTTGGACTTTGAAACCTCTGGCGAAACTGATTTGTTGAACTGATCTGCTCAAAACTAGTATTATTAAGAGCAGAGACTACGGTTTTTGGTCCCTAGTAACTGAAACCGAAATATTCGGGCTCCGGAACTCACTGCCACACACGAGTCGTGATAGTCCAACTATTGGTATATTCAAGAAGAGAATTAAAGAACACTTTCTATAATTATATATATATTAACTTCCAGTAATTTTTAGTATATGTATTTTTATTTTTTGTTTTTATTATTTATTCAAATATTTATAATATATTATATATATTTTATTTACAGTAATTATATTCATAATTTGATTTATTTTCCGTAATTTTTTTATTTAATTAATTAACATTATATATAGCTGCAATACGGTGACTGACTCACTCATTGACATGGTTGTTTTAGTGGAAGGGGGGGTTTTACACTAATATGATGTAGGGGGGGTTGTAGTCGACCATTATACGAGTACCAATAAAATCTGACATTTCAATTTTTTTGACATTTGACATGACTTTTATGACGTCAAAGTGAGGTCGTTTGTATGGGATTTCACCGAGCTGGCGAAGCCAGCGAGCACAAAATTACTACCGGGGGGGTTGGCGGGCTGGCGCAGCCAGCTCGCCCACCCCCCCGGTAGGAATTTTGCCTATCGCTGGAAGAAATTCATACTGGCTACTCGGTCGTTTTTTTTTCAAACCCCCCCCCAATCATTGGTACCATGTATGGGAGTCAAAGTTAATGTATGGGAACTAAATTCATACTGAATATTCGGTGGTTTTGGAAAATTTATACTGGATATTCGGTCATTTTTATCGAACCCCCCCCGCATTTTTAGTAGTATGTATGGGATTTTTTGATTTCGAGCTGGCGCAGCCAGCGAGTACAAAATTACTACCGGGGGGGTTGGCGGGCTGGCGCAGCCAGCTCGCCCACCCCCCCGGTAGGAATTTTGCCTATCGCTGGAAGGAATTCATACTGGCTACTCGGACGTTTTTTTCGAAACCCCCCCCAATGTTTGGTACCATGTATGGGGGTCAAAGTTAGTGTATGGGAACTAAATTCATACCGAATATTCGGTAGTTTTGGAAAATTCATACTGGATATTCGGTTGTTTTTATCGAACCCCCCCCCGCATTTTTAGTAGTATCGATATGAGTTGACGTATTTCTGTGGGACAAAATTCATACTGGATATTCGGTCAAAATTTTCGTAACCCCCCCCGCATTTTTAGTACTATCCATGAAAGTTGACGTATTCCCATGGGACAAAATTCATACTGGATATTCGGTCGAAATTTACGTAACCCCCCCCGCATTTTTAGTACTATCCATGAAAGTTGACGTATTCCCATGGGACAAAATTCATACTGGATATTCGGTCGAAATTTACGTAACCCCCCCCGCATTTTTAGTACTATCCATGAAAGTTGGCCTATTTGTATGGGAAAAAATTCATACTGAATATTCGGTCAAGTATGACATTTTCGGACCCCAAAATTTTCGGAACGCACCCCGGGGTCCGAAAAAAAAAAAATATATTTTAAAATGTTTAAATTTTTTTTTTTCTTTTAGCCATATCTCCGCAATGGTTCGTCTTGGAACCCCCAAACTTGGACCCCGGGGGTCCGAAAAAAGTTTTCTTTCATTTAAAAAAAATTTTATCCGAGGCGCGAAAAAATTTTTGTTTTGGCCATATCTCCGTGACGGTTGGCCTTAGAACCCTCAAACTCGGACCCCTGGGGTCCAAAAAAAAATCTCTTTCTTTTCAAGGGGTCCATTCTTTTTCGGCCCATATCTCCCAAACCAATGAAGATAGACCCCTGTTCAGGGGGTCCGTTTGAAAGGGCTCGCCGAGATCTACCCGAATATGCAAAAAAAAAATTTGACATTTTTGACATTATTGACATTATTGCCATTATTTCCCAAACCAATGAAGATAGACCCCTGTTATGGGGGTCCGTTTGAAAGGGCTTGACGAGATCTACCCGAATATGCAAAAAAAAAATTTGACATTTTTGACATTATTGACATTATTTTTTTAAATTGCTATAACTTCGGAACGGTTGGAGCTACAGCTACGCGGTTTTCACCATAGTGAATGGCATCAAAACGGCCACAATTTGGCAAAAAAAAATTTGACATTTTTGACATTTTTTTTTTAAATTGCCATAACTTCGGGACGGATGGTGGTAGCGCTTCCGGGTTTGCACTCGAATGATGAGTATCACGGGCTGTTCCCGACCGATGACATTTTTGACATTTTTTTTTTAAATTGCTATAACTTCGGAACGGGTTTGCACTCGAATGATTAGTATCACGGGCTCTTCCCGACCGATGACATTTTTGACATTTTTGACATTCTTTTTTTTAAATTGCCATAACTTCGGAATGGATGGTGGTAGCGCTTCCGGGTTTGCACTCGAATGATGAGTATCACGGGCTCTTCCCGACCGATGACATTTTTGACATTTATGACATTCTTTTTTTTAAATTGCTATAACTTCGAAACGGATGGTGGTAGCGCTTCCGGGTTTGCTTTCGAATGATGAGTATCAGGGGCTCTTCCCGACCGATGACAAATTTTGACATTTGACAACTGTCAAAAAATGTCAATCGCGTTTATTCAACCGATCGCCCTGAAATTCAGTTTCCACACGTTTTCAAGGTTGCTCTTTGTATTACAATACGTTGACATACTTACTCGGCCGCAGGCCGAGCCCGGAGGAAGCGGGCGCGAAGCCGCAGGCTGAGCGCACGCTTCCGGAGGTCAGACAATCCAGAACTATGACGAGGGTGCGCACCGCAGGTGTGCGGCCGAGTCATAAAGTCAAAGAAAAATGACCCTACCGTTCACCGAGGGACGATGTCGCGCACCGCAGGTGCGCGGCAGAGTCCAACAAAATGCCCAATGACTCTTTTTCACACATCTTCCAACCGATGACAGGTTTTGACACTCGACACACATCCCATCCTCTGTCAATCACGGATTTTTCAACGATTACCTCCAACTTCACTGTAGTAAAAGTCCAATACGTCACTGATTCAAAGAAAATAAACGCACAAACAAAAGAAAAAGAAAAAAATAAGGCATAGACAACAATCGCGGGCTGCTTGCAGCCCGCGCACCACGCAAAACACTAGTTAGTTAGTTCATATATAATTGTATTTAATATATTCATACAAGTATTTTGTTTTTATTTTATTAATATTAGTACCTATTTATTAATAAATTACTTTAATATGTATTTAGTTGGTACAAGTAGAATAGGGACATTTACGTCATTTTGTTTTTATTTAAGGCCTTTCTTTTTGTTTTCTTGTATGTGCACATATGTTTTATTCATACCTGTTTCTTGTTGTTTCTCCTATCACCTAGGTTTGCTGGTAGAAATCTCTTTTAGAGATAAGCTCGCCTTAGGCTTGCATAAATTTTAAAATTACTGTTTAATATGTATTTTATGTGCAATAAATAATATGAATATGAATATATTTTTTAAAGTTTTAATACAGCGCCATCTATAAAATTTTCAAGGAAGCTAGCCTGTAAAACGGTTTATTAACAGTCCAAATATTTAAATTTCTTTGCATATTACATGAATTTTATTTTCACAATATATTATTTGTCAAATGAATCCAAAAAAAGTAAAATAAAGAGACTATTTTCCGTATTAGCAAGTTTCTTAGCTATTTAGCCTAGTTTCTGTGAAAGTATTCGAGTCTGCATGGCAAGTATCGTTTGCCTAGTCGGAATTATAGTAAGAAAGAAGATAAAATTGTTTATGTCTACTTATCTAGCCCCAACTGCTCAAACCCCGTTATGCTATAAACTGAATACCGAAAGTTCTGCACAAGCACCTGTTTCAGTATTTACCTGCCTATAAATTACCTAGAAACTTGACCTAACTACTGAAGTCTGCGGTCCTACTAAGTTACTGAGTAAACTCAAGTTTTGTGTCAACCCGTGCGCCTCTTGGGTTCATATATTACTTTATATTATTATGATTATATTATTTATATATTTTTTATTATTTTAGTAACATGGTGTAGTGAATCTTATTTAATTTATCTATGGTGTGAAGAATCGTTCGATTTGTCAAATTTTTGTGTATGGTGCTGTAAACAATTCGGTCGTTTTATAAACTTTAAAGTGCTATGCTATTTTTATAAGTATTTGAGTGACGTCCTCATATCAGGTTAAAGGGTCGGATCCTTGCCTTCAAGAAAAAAATATAAATCTATGAAAATGTGTGCTGATAACGTCACTGATGGTGAAATGAAAAATCGCTTTTTCATTAAATTAAGTAGATATATGCACGCTTATTAAAAATCTTTATGAAAAGTTATTCTCCGAAACTGTTATTAAGACGTAAATAATGGCGACAAAGGGAGGAGAAACATTAATTTTTGTGATGGTGTCAGACATTTGTTTTAAAACGCTGCCGAACATTCGTTTTTATAATGCCGTCCTTACTTTAATGGTTTAAGATGCCATCAAACAATTGTAAGTATGGTGCTGTCAAACAATTATTTGCTTAGTGCTTCAAAACATTTGCTAGTATGGAGCTGTACTTGTTTTGATAGTTTTGTAAAGCAAACAGTTTGCTAAGTATTTGTTTGTGTAGCAATGTCGAGCATTTTTAAAAGAAGCAACAAAAGAGAGCTTAAACAAGTAGATTTTATAGATTATTGGCTACATACTTAGTATATTTAAGCAGGGCTTTTTTACTATATAAAACGATTTGTGAATTCTATAGTAGTACTTTTTATATAGCTTGTTGATATATTATTAAAAATTCAGGTATTGGTAGGCTATCATCCGCTTCGTTCAAATTATGTCAATAAATCATTGTTATGACTGAAAATAAAACCCATTTACTGACTAATTTGTACCACTACATTTAAAGTTAAATCAGTTTATTGTCCCGGAAGTTTATCAATAAATTGATTTAGGTACCTTTATGTTTTATCTACATATATGTATATTAAGTTATACTAAGCTCAGGGGTGATAACTAGGTCAGATATTAATAAAGATAATTATTCCTTTCTTTGGTAGATACGGCCTAGCCAATCTATTGGATGGCGCCATATATCGAACAACTTAGCCGTCAAATTAGAAGCCTGATTAATAATCTGGCAGCGACATAATACATTGTTCTTAGATGGAAGCTAGTTTATGGGATGGTAATTTTTTTGGATTTGGTACAAATGTGAGGAAACGACTCTTAAACAATATGCGTAAAAACATGAGATGACGAAATTTTTTTCGAAACGTTTGTTTTTTTTATGATTTTGTTATATTTCGATATTTCGATTTCCCTTGAAGCTTCAACAAAAGTAAATCGAGAGCGCAAGTATGAAGAAAAGAATTACTTCGCGACTCGTACTATTTTTTATGTGTTTCAGTGATAAACTACTTATTTTATGATTGCTTTTATGTGAAAACTAATCCACTTAGCTTTGGCTCTGGTGTCGTATGTTTGCTTGAACCTTTTGTGTACTAAGTGAGAAATCTGTTTGCTTTGGAACTGAAGTTCATTTTGAATATTAGTTTGAAGGACGAATGCTGACAATATTGGCGACCTAATGAGCAAAGGACAAGTCAAAAGCACCAGAAGTTTAAGAATTTGCATGTTTCGGCTGATGAATGTGTAGCGAAAGGGGTTTGTCAAGATTATAGGTTTCAGCGTTCATTCGTTAACGACTTGCGTAGATTTTATCTATCTACAGACTGATTAACGCCTCACCTGCTTTCACTCTCCCAATTTCTGGGCGAGCCCTCCTAATCCTAGGTTTCGTTGATGCTTTGGAGTGTTGTGGCCAAGCTTAACTCCCAAACACAACTGTTATTTTGTACACAGTGGGTTTCTACAATAGTATCCACCGCCTCCGCGGTCTAGTGGATCGAAGGCCTCGACGTTCAAATCCCTCTGGATCCACATTTGTGCCTGGCAGGGTGGCGCTAGGCGTCGGCAAACGCCGACGGCCTCTTGCCTGAGAAGGCCTCGCAAAAAAGTTTTACAGGCTATTTAAAGTTCAGTTACATTTTACAAAATAATATAATTTGGAAGAAGGATATCCAAACTTTTACATAACAATTAGAATCATGCTTACAGTTCCAGTCAGTACAGCTTCCGCTGAGAGAAGCTTCTCAAAGTTAAAATTGATAAAGACCTTCTTGAGAAGCACGATGAGCTAAGACAGACTATCTACGTTATCAGTTCTATCTATTGAAACTGAAATAGCGGCTAGTCTTAGCTATGACATAATCCTGAAAAAAAAAGCAGTGAGGCTAAAAGCCGAAAAATTCGTCTATTTTAATTTCTATATGTGTAATAAATTTTTGTCGTAATTTTATTAGTAATAATAAAACTCGTTTACTCATACATTAGTTTTCGGCTCATGTAATTTTACGTTTTCTTTTTGACTGGGAAATAAAAGAGTCATCGCAAACCTAGTGTCGCCAACGTCCATGTGTGGTCTAGCGCCGCCATTGGTGCCCGGTGCATTCGATAGGACGTAATAATTGTCTATGGTGTACGAGTATGGATTATATAGTCCATATATCGAAAGCTCTCTAATACTCCCTAGGAGATTCATGCTGTAACGATGTATTTTTAGCTCAATCGGTTTACCTGTTCTTTAGACTACAGAAAGGCAGTTAACGAAGCTTCGGTATTCGGTGTCCATTACTAGCGGAACCCTTAAAAGGTTTTAATAAAATAAACCGCCTGCACTCACCATCATACACGGAGGTAGGAAAATATACATTGCAGCCTCCCCTCTATACATGTTTCTGCATAGACTTCACTATAGCCTTCCAACTCGATGCAAACTCGACAAAAAAGTCGATCAAGTTTTGCATTGCGGCCCCACTAAAACGATAAATTTTCGGATCTCTACGGCAAAATATATTTGGATGATAGTGGGTCGACAGTTTTAAACTTTTATTAAAATACTGGCACCATTTTAGACGAACACTTTTATGGTGAAGCTTCTGTCGGTATACAGCATTACTTTAAAACGGCTGGGCTGATTGAGCATGAATTTGGCCTGTTGGTGGATAATTCATCTGGGATCCCGGATACAATACGGAAAATATTATGACATCACTTTTTGATAATTCGTGTACGATGTTCACTGAAGCGTATTTTTTAACAGTTTACATATATTTACGTTGAAGAAACCCGTACATCCGTTTTTTTTTAATTTTGTAACGTTATCGCTTAAGTACTAATCGTTTTAGCAATTTTGTAATGATCTTAGCATGATACGCTTAATGACTTATTGAAAAATGTAAAATTTGTTTAAAAAAATACCTTTATAAAAATATCAGTTCCACGTACACCTACGTGTTCCCTAACGTTTACGACGTAGCAAGAAAACTATGGGTCGTAGCACATACTACGGCGTAGTAAACAGGAGGAAATCACTGCCAAAAGCGCAAGCGAGAGTGAGACAAAAAGCTGTTTGCGTAAGCTGCGAAACTCTGGTACCCCAGCAATGCTTTGCTCCCGCATCCACCGTAGTTGGAGCACGCCTTCAGTCGACACCACTCGACTGTCGAGCCCACGACCTTGGGACCCTCGGCCTGCAGTGACATGTAAACATCAAGTGGAAGTTTAGAGAAATGCTGAATAAAACCTTTCAGGGAGTGTTCTTCAGTTTCATATCTATTTCATTCTGCTGTCAGCTGACTGAGTCTATGGCGAGGAGTGCGAGTCGGTTTATTGGTGAGTATTTGTGTAGTATATAAATACCGGGTGTGAATGGATAGAGGTGTCTTTAAATTAAATCACATAATCTACCGATCATACTAAAGAACTTAATTATAAAATATATTGTTACATTTCCTTAGTAATTTTGAAAATCTACTGTGTATTTTATATTGACAGGCCCGATCTTTTCTTTGGCAAACTGATTTAGTTTAATAAGTAGATCATTATGGGTTCATTAAAGATATACCTGTCTATTTATAAACCGTACTTGTATATATTTGTGTACGTATGTATTTTGCGTAGATGATAATGCGATTTACACTCATAAGTGCAAAATTGTTCTGTAGGTTATAAATGTTTTTCAAGATAGTTTTCTAAATCAAAGTTTCCTTTTGGTGATGTTTTGGAAAGTGTAGTTATAATTGTTGATATATATTTGACATATTATTCGGATTTATTGCAAGTCATAATATTAATATTTCATTTTTGCTTTGGCCAATATTGTAATTGTACAACACACAGGCTTCTAAGTATAAAAAAAGAATTTATTAAAAATATGTATATCACAGTAACATTGTAAAATCTGATAGTTCATAATTTCACTAGTCAAATTACAATTTGGCGGTAGGTTTTCGTTAGGTTGCTTATAAACTAAACAAACCTTGTGAAATTATAAAGTAACATATTTTACAATCTTACAGTGCGATATAACATATATACTGGATGTAAATAGACTACTGTCTTTAGATAAATACCATAATATTCTACTGACTTTTTACTCAAAATGTTTTACGTCTACTCAAACATACTGAATAGCTTCACCCTAAAATATATAAATTAATAAATCTGTTCTCCTCTTTATACGAACATTATAAATCTACTGTAAATTTTGTGTACGCAAGACATCTTTTTATTAAGTTATTCAGTATGACAAGTATAATATGTGGTTGATATGTATCAAATGTTTCACGAATGTTGTTCGTCAACGCTTAGTCACTTAACTTAGACACGGGTATTTAATTAATTATTTCTTGAACACTTTTTATATTAACTTCCTTTGAAATATTAAACGGTTCCATCCCCGTCAACGTAAATAAGGCGCCACTGATTATTAATGAAGGTAATTTTGAAACTAAATCAGCGTTTAATACCCAAGCATCTTGCGGCTGTCCTGAGGTGGCCTTCTGGGGACGATTCTCAGACTACTTTGAAAGTAGCTTCATCCCTTGTAAAAATGTCACTGACGGGGAACGAGGGACAGAATCGTTGTCAAATTAGGTCAAATACGTGTTTATCATGCTGCAGCTTTACTTTGGTAAGTTGCACGATTCTTAAAAATAATGCCACGTGAAAGTTATCTTTAATCCTCGCTAAATATATAAGGTTCAACAATTCAAAGGGGAAAAAAAAGGGGAATCTTTTTGATAGAAACTTTGTCAGCTGATCGAACCACTTTGTACTGGGAAGTGATCAATTTATTTCAAGGAAAAAGAAATCATCAGCATACGATACATAATCTAACCTAGAATTATTTTCACTTATTATTGTAGAATTTTATATAACTAATTACAGCAAGATGCCTATTATTCTAACGCAAATAAAATGTTTTGTGCGTCACGATATTTTTTAAATTATGAGTGAATGAAGAGTAAGTTTCGTAGATACAAAAAAAGTTTTTAATATTTGGTTATCTTCTGTGAGTAAGAAGAGGTTTTTTATTCAGATCAAGTCCATGAGTCCATAGATAGCTAGCATGGAATAATAATTTGATTCTCTTAAATGAAAGTAATCATATTTTTTTCGTATAAAATCACCTACATACCTAGGTATTTGTTACATTAAGGAATTATCTTTTCACGTCAACTTTTTTGTAATTCTTGGACTAAGAACATTAAATCTTTTCTTCATTTAATTTGATAATTTAGAACTAGATTTTCAAATCCATCCACAGAATATCTTGGTTAAAATAAATGTTCAAATCTAATTTTTGTCGTTATCTAAAAATCTTTTCGTTGTACACACAGATGATAAACAAATCAAAGAACTTCAAATATAGCCAACATGTTGAGTGACAATCTTTCTGTTGTGAGACAAGGACAGCACTTCGCGTCAGCGGTGTCCGAGGGGGGATTCAGTCACACGACATATTTGCAGAAATGCTACGACGCGACGGGGCAGGTTTCAAATTCTTGTATGAAGTTGACTAAGTACGGTACAAATGTTTTTGTGATTGCAACGTATTGAAAAAATATGTTCAGGCCATTGACGTCTCAAAAACAACAAGACTCACAATCTTGCTCAAAAAGTGTCCGCGATGCATTTCGTCACCACTATGGCGTGACAAATTCGAATGACGATTGCGTACAACTGACATTGCATCTTACGTTAACGATATAACGTCTTAATTTGGTTGAAGCATTTTTGATATTATGCACGTCGCACGTTCGGGCGTTTTCTGACGAACGTTTCTTAGAGACTGTATGTCTAGTTGTTTATGAGAGGTCAAAGGATCAGGCACATCTTTCGGTAGCCAAACTTAAGCTGTAAATTTTAAATTTTGAACATTCATACATAGCATAGGAGTCATCAAGGCTATTTGTTTTGATTTACGATCATTTTAAACGTCTCAAAACGAAATCAACATGGCTGTAAAAATCATGCATTAGCGCACAAACTACGGCGATACGGCTCACTCCCTGACATGTTGGGACGTCGGTGAAAAGAGAGTGTGCGGTGTTGTCTGTTCTAGTGATATTTCACAGTCGAAAACCCCTCTGACTTCCTGTTCATTATATTAGGCGTAACGATATGTTATGTAACGTATTAATTTTAAAACAATTATGTAGTTTTACTATACGTAAATCATCTTACGAAGTCCGTACAGTAGTGACGTCATGACGTGTACGTTTAAAATCAAAACTTTTTATTCCAGCTTTCACACATACGTATTAGAGCTTGTACGAGGCAAGTCGCAAGTAAGCAGTTCACGCCACTAGACTCATTTTCATGAACACGAGTCAGTTAGTAATTGTTAGCAACAAGGCCAACACGCGTGCTCTCCCACTATCATATCATCAAGTCATTCTATCAAGTGAATAAATTACAGATATTTTATATACTCGAGTATTATCGACTTATTATCAATTACATCAATCAAATATCAAGACTTCCGTCAAGTCGGAACAGAGCCATAGATTTTAATAACATAAATGAATAATATTCATAAATAAAAATTACTTCATTACTTAATAATGAAATTATTATTATGGTTTCGTATGTCTTGTGCGTTTTGTAGCCCCCCTGAGGTAACGCACACTGGAAAAAAGTGCGTGCGCACGCACTACTACTCGTACAGCCATAGCCGAACGGACTTCGTGAGGTAATCCAAGTATACTAAAAGAATCAGGTTTAGATTCATAATTGATAAGAATACATTATGAGTAGCCGATTCTTATTAATTAATTATATAGTTTTACTATCCATCCATCCATCAGCCTGTTTCGTCCACTGCTGGACATAGGCCTTTCCAGGATTTCACCACTCTTGGTGGTCCTCCTGGAAGAAATGCCCATACTCACACACGCTGGGAAGGCGGGTTGGTGAGCGCGGTGCCGAAACCCTTGCACCAGTGATGCCGCTGCCCGTCACTAGTCTGTTTTAAGGCCTGGCAATTAGGGATGGATATACCGCCATCCATCGGTCCGAGGCAATGGTGGGCCGCCTGGTTTTGCCTGAGAGCAGTTCTCTTACTCTCCCCCGAATAACTTCGGGAGGATTTGCGAGTAAGATCCTCAAGTAAAACTCTTACAAACTGAAACTCCACATGCCACGTTTACCTTGTTTGAGCTCTCCAAATAGTAAATTTCGTGACGTTGGATAAGTACGAGTATGCTGGGTGACGTTTAAAAATTTAACGTCAGTCAGTAGCTTTAAACTTTCCGGAGAAAAGTCACTGTGGATAAATACAAGAAAAAATGGCTCTCTAGTACAGGTTTTTGCAAAACTTACAAGGAGAGATTCACAACATACAAATGTAAGGAAATAAGGTTTTTTTTTTTGTGTCACTCTGTCACAGTATAGGGATTTCATTTCCTCTTTTCTGAGTATGCAACCGAAAATATTGAAAAATAAGCTCAATATTAACAAATAAGCTTAGCAATTCAACGCGCGAATGTCGCCAGCATACTGGGCACCTTGCCGCGGAGCAGCGATTTGGATGAGGTTTTTTATTTATAGGTATTTTTATTTATTTGTATCGGTTTTTATTTTGTTTTCTTTTATATTTAAGTAGGTATTAAGATGATTTAGTTTTTATAGTTAAACTGTATCACAGATAATTAAAGTATTCAAGTGAGTATATAATTTCAACAAAATAAAAATATAAATGTTAATATATATTTTTATTGGTTATTTTATTTATACGAACTGTTACTATTGAGCATCTACTATTTTGTGTGTAATCACTACCTTTCCTTTATGTATACTACTAATATATTTATTTATATTAGTCGAATTAGGTGGTAGAGCTGATAGCTGGTACCACCATCTTACTCGCAAATTCTCCCAAAGTTATTCAGGGGAGAGTAAGAGAACAGCTCTCAGGCAAAACCAGGCGGCACACCATTGCCTGGGCCCGATGGATGGCGGTATATTCATCCCCAATTGCTGGGCCTTATAAAAAATAGACTGGTGACGGGCAGCGGCGTCACTGGTGCAAGGGTTTCGGCACCGCGCTCACCAACCCACCTGCCCAGCGTGTGTGAGTATGGGCATTTCTTCCAGGAGGACGGCCAAGAGTGGCAAAATCCTGGAAAGGCCTATGTCCAGCAGTGGACGAAACAGGCTGATGGATGGATGGATATTAGTCGAATCTGATGACGGCTTCATACCGTGAGCCAAAATGTAATTAAACGTAAATGTATATGTATATTTAAATTTACATAACATTTGTATTTACCCAATGATTCCTCTACTCAGATACGTGTATCAGGCTCTATTGCGCACCTAGAAACAAAGCCTAACAAGGCGACGTTTTGACCACTTTGCCATGAATTCGTAAGCTGGTCCTATACTCATGTTGTTAATATTTAAAACGGAAACCTTCTGTTCGTACAAATGAGAAAGGCTGTATGCAAAGGTGTTCCTGAAGTAACAATGGATAACCTTTCGGTTGTTTATACACGAAATGAAACTGACAATAAAATTTAATAAATTGACTTCAATAAAAGTAACGGCACGCTTCGTTTCGATATTAATGATCATTATGATATCATTACGGGAGCTATTTTGAATGCAAAATGGTACTTAAGCAGTTTATTAACAAAACTGTATTTTACTATTTGCACTGCCAGGTTCAAAGAGGCGTAGATTCTGCTTCACATATTGGATTTTAAATATTAACAGGGCCGTGAAGAGCTTTTGAAACATTTGACGAACTTTTAAGTATTAAAATGGTATAGTAATAAATTCTTTTCCGCAGCACTTGTGAAAACAGTACAAAATATTTTGTTATTACATACTGGTATATACGTTGCCCTTGACGCATATTAGCGGTCGGACTACGACGTAGCGCGTCTACGATGCGGTGAAACTAAACATTGTAGCAGTTGCTACGCCCCATTTTTTCGCAGGACGCGATTGTGTACTACTGCGTGATATTAGGATAATCGTAGAGTTAACAACTATTTATTTTAAATCTCATATCTTAATCGGCGTATCCTGATCTGAATGAATATTCAAACAGTTTTATATAATATTTCAGCATTTTCCATCAATTGATTAAATATTCGCTGTATTGTTAATTATTTTCATATTTCAGAATTATAAGACAGTTGTTTGGTTGTTCAGTTTAAGCCTTCAAAACAACGAAAGTTTTGTACGAATCAGGAAACTTAGCGAATCATCCTTTCACACAACCACACAAATGTGCCCGACCTATGTAATGTTGTATTGTGCCCGCACCGCTTGCCTCCGCTGTAGGTAATTGCGATCCCGTAACTTTTTCTATTCCTCTCAACTACAGTCGGGTTTCCCCACCACGGCCTTAAGGAGTCTTAGACGGGTCTTCATTTATCCGCGAAAACCTAATGACATTTTGTTTTATTACTGTCCGAAAGATTTTCGATATCTTTACTTATAATAAAGTAGTAAAAAGTCATGTCTGCATAAAACCTCGTAGTGGCCCTTTAACCGACATACAAGCTATAACGAGTGATAATAAATCTGTATAGTTTTTTGTTTGTCTGTCTGTCTGTTTGCATGTATGTCCCATTTTAACTCGACAACCACACAATAGATTTGGATGCGGTTTAATATAAATCATCGTAGTGGCCCTGGTCAAGATATAAGCTATAAGGGGTGTTAATAAAATAACCATCAAACCGAAAAATTTCGGTAAAGGCTTTAAAAGGTATACCTACATCGATTGAAAGAAACTTACACGCGAGCGAAGTCGAGGGTATTAAGGTCGCATCAAAGAAATCGTATTCTACATATATTCAAGAACCTTGTGAAAATGGGTGACTTTTTTAAATTATTATAGTAGAAAATGCTTTCTACGCCTTAACATTTTATTATATTAACCGGTCGAAAGATGTTTGCCGTTGATACCAATTATTAATAATTCACTACTCGATAGTTTCACTCCTAATAGCCTATATGTTAATAAAAAACCGGCCAAGTGCGAGTCGGACTTGCGCACGAAGAATTCCGTACCATTATCTATACCTCTAGAAATAGCAAATACCGTTTGTTGTATGGGACCCCCCATAAATATTCGTTTTATTTTAATTAAAACATTTATTTATTAAGTGAATATATAACTGAATATTCTGTGAATATTTTAAGCGTCTACCTGTTGCCGTTACCAATATCGAGCAAAAACGAGCAAAAAAATCATGTTTGTTGTATGGGAGTGCGCTGTTCTGACTCGCACTTGGCCGGTTTTAGTATTTATTGTTATAGCAGCAACAGAAATACATCATCTGTGAAAATTTAAACTGTCTTACAATCACGGTTCATGAGATACAGCATGGTGACAGACGGACGGACGGACGGACGGACGGACGGACGGATGGACGGACGGACGGACAGCGGAGTCGTTGGTTACCCTTTGGGTACAGAACCCTAAAAACGATGATAATACAAAAAATGCATCCAAATCCGTAGAGTGGTTCTTGCTTTAAAACCAAACATACAGGCAGATAGTCAAAAACAGACAGACGAAAATTCTAAAAATTGTGGTTTTGGCTTCAGTAAGTACAATAATAATAACCCATTTCTTTTATTAAAGATATATTTAATGTACAGACACGACTTTTTTATACTTTATTATTATTAGTATGAATGAAAGTTAAGTGACAAAATAAATGGTGCGTACTTAGTTAAAAAATAAAAAGCTTGACTCGGCTGCCCCAGAAGGACGTATGCCGTTGAAATGGCCCACATACTATAAAGAGCAAAGTCAAAAATACCAGGAGTTTAAGAACGAGGATTGTAGGTGGAAAAGGTGAAAGTGTGTGTCAGGATCGTATTAGATGGAAATCTTTGGTATATGCCTAGCCCTCTGGAAAGCAGGTGTGAATATGTACCTATATATATTTTCTAAGGAAATCTATCTCTTTAAGAAAGACAGGAAGTCTTAAGAACTTATACTTTCAGGTGCTTTTGGTAACGAGTAGTAGAAGTCGAAGAGTTGGGAGTTAATGAAACCCATTCAGACTTTCTTGAACCACTCGCTAAGTTTTATGTTTTTGAGCAAACTTCGTGTTTTAGTGATAGTGGCAGAAATTATTTCCGTAGTAATTCCATCGCACACACAACGAAAGAGATAAACATATCTGAAAAAGTGCGCGTCCGAGTAGTGCGGTGAATAAAGAAAAGGGTGGATAATGCTGTTTTTTAGTCAATTATATTTAATTTTAATTCACACGAGAGCGTTTAAAAAAAAACGCGTTGTTTTTTTTTAAATAACAGTCATTATTGTTATTTTTACTTTATTCGTTAGGACTTTTTTTCGATGCAGCGAATTTTTATTTATCACGTTTTGTGCTTTCACCTTAGAAAAGACCTCATTTAAAGCTTTATTTCAGAACCTTGTCTTTAGTATTATGTTAGCTCTACTGTTTTAAAATCTCATTTTTTACTACCTGTGTCGTCTTAAACGTAAAACAACAACCTTCCTTTTAGCTTACTTTCAGCAACTGCATTCTTACGTCCCAACTTGAATGGTCAACTTGAATTGCACTATTGTAATGTAGCATTTCCTATATCAAGTTATAATTATACCTTTATAAGATGTATTTAAAAAATGTGAAAACTAAATAAATAAAATAAAATAAAGTTAAATAATACTGTACTGTACAAAAAAAAAACAGTTTGTCCATTGTTTATTTCGTTCTAATATACCTATATATGTCTCAGGTGCATGTTAAACCAGGTTTTCTAATCAAAGACCTAGTTTTTTTATCAAGAACCGCAAGAAGACAAAACTATTACTTAATCTTATCATAAACCTGAGAAAATCGAGTTCTTTTTTGATCAAAAACCTGAACTTATTTAGACCCTATTTTGTTATTTGTATAATTTAAGTTCTGAATAAAAAAATTAAATACTAATTTAATTTCCATACTCATTTCAGATATTCTGTAGATATTCATATTTTTTTTTTATTTTAACCTACCATAACATCTGAATCACACCAGACCTTATCACGGCTTTTTAAGATCACCAAGAAACTTGTATCTTGACAAACAAACATTGTTTGAAATAAACTTGTTTCTTTCTCACAAGAAAAAGCACATGGGTAAACTCGTGAGTTGAGCTGAGAATTGGATAGCTCAGTTGGTAGAGAAATCGCCCGGTTAGTGAAGGTTTAGGGTTGGAATCCCGGTTCAGAGATCCTCACATCCAGATATACTTTTCTTCTGCTTTCCTACACCTTTCCTATATTATACCTGTTGTGTTTCTTTCTTATTATGGTTGCCATTAACTTTATGGCTGAAACGTCCAAACGCTTAAGTGCACTCGGATTCGTTTCAGGCAGTTGCTCGCATGCTACGAGCTGTATAAGCTGCAAGATGGCGTGGTAAGATGGGGCAGTAAAGGAAAAGTCTTGACTATGACACTCAGAAAAGGGACGTTGAAAATTTATCAATGAACAATAAATACATCCACTTCCCATTACTTCAGCCTCATTGGTTGCTAAAAGTAAGTTCCCTTTGTTACAGATATACTATCTCAGGAAGTCTGTTTAACTATGGTTTTGTAGCAAACACGAGGTTACGTACACTATGTAAGTACAATAAAACCGGTATAAAGTGCGAGTAGGACTCGCGCCCTGAGAGTTCGTACCACTAAGATAAGTTAATACAGATATAAATAGTTTGAATAAAAATTGCAAACTTATCAGTAACTTATTGATATATGAATATAATTGCAATATTCCACTAAACAATTTTTGTCATGCTATTCAAAATGCAGACTCGTGCACCGCCCGCCCGCATAAATCATGCAACAAGCAAGCATTATTATCTAGAGAGTTTTTGCTTGTTAGCTTATATGCTCGTATTGCTTGCTTGTTGCATGTTTTATGCGGGTGGGTGGACGGTGAACGAGTCTGCATTTTGAATAGCATGAGAAGAATTGTTTAGCGGAATATTGCAATGATATTCATATATCCATAAGTTAGTGATGGACTTCCGCAAGGTAACGCCTATTTCAATCAAACTTATCAGTACCTAGAAAATGAATGAAACAAAACTGCAAAATTTAGTTGATCTATTATTCGGGTACGTAACCCAAGACCTGTATTAAAAATCAGTGTTTTCAGTATTTGTTGTTTAAAAAGAGTATAATGGCACATACAGAAAATTCCTAACTCCTAACTAGTTTAGTTTTTGACATAGACCCCGTAACAAATATATTATGGTCTAAAACCATTGACCTTTCATGAAACTACTAGACTCACAATCTCGCTCAAAAACTGTCCGCAATGCATCTTGTCACCGCTACGACGTGACAAGATCGAATGACGATTGCGTAGAACTGACATTGCATCTTACTTTAACGTTTTCTGATGAACTTTTCATGGAGACTGTGTGTCAAGTTGTTTATGAGAGGTCAATGTCTAAAACTGACAACTTTGATGGCCTAGTTTGTACTCTACTTAATAAGTTCTACACAATGACACGACATAAGAAAAAAAACATTTTTTAGGCTTCTTTTTCATGGGACCCCCTAAAAATAATATCATTTAATTTTTAATTCAATATCCAGATTATGTCAACATTCTACACAAGATATTCAAATTTCAGGTTTGTAAATCATTCCACCTGCAAGCTAGAGACCCGTGACTTACTGGAACGGACAGACGAACAGACAGCAGAGCGACATTAATAATGCACCGTGTTGCCCTTCGGGTAAGCAACTCTAAAAAATGTACTATTGCTACCATAACCGAACGAACTTCGTCAGCTAGAAGATTTTTCTTGAAATGCATGATTAAATTACAATAAAATGGCCCGTTAAAACTACTACTATTACTTTTTACGTCAAGGGAAACATAAAGGAAGGCATCAAACAATCGTACAATAGCCTGACTCTCTGCCTTATTCGACAAAACCAACTAAGTAACTAATTGTTCGGCTAACGGGTGGAATCTTCTCAACAACTGTCCGTTTTATGTTCAGTGATTCATAACCGTCGTCATGGGTGACAGTCGTCCAAGTTATTTGGTCGAGTTGTACTTGTAAAGCAATGATATAATATAGTATTACTACGTCATTGTGGTGAACCCGCACGTAGTAAATAGCATGTATTTGTAACAGACCGGCCCCTGTCATGTTGAGACGGAACGGAATATCGTCGATGAAAATTGAAGGGACGAGTGTTTGGCTGTTTAATTGACACTCGGGGCACCTCTGTAATCTCTTCGTAGATACAAGTTGTGACTACATATTTGTACATATATATCCTTTTTTATTAATTAGCGTGCTTTTCTTTCTTTTGCTATGCTAACTTTAAATTCCGAATATCTGTTAAAAAAAATACCTTTACTTGTAACACCTGGATGTGTATGTAGTTTAATATTTAAATAAAATAAAAATAAAGTTAATTTAAGAAATATTATAAATGTTTTTCTGGTTGTCTCTAAGTGCGCGCGATTTACATTAATAAATGAGCGATTTTGTTTTGGGTGGGGTTTTCTTTGATGTGTGGATGAATCTTGGGTTGTAATAAAATTATTCAAAACACAATTTAAAAAATCACGTACTTATAGCAATCTAGACTTCTTGTCTCCAGTATGTAGATGTTAAAACTACAGGGATTGCTTCTCTCCGCTCCACTTCGTTTGGCTCCCCAAATTTATTTACACGTAAACCTAACACGGTTCTCGCTCCGCTCGTCGTCCATCTATTTTTGGGTTTCTTGAAAAAAACTTTCGATTTCATCCTTCATGATATGCTCAATTCTACCATATTCCCACCACATCACGATTGCTTTTACAATGTGCTAATTGGTTTATGAGATGCACCACTAGATGGCAATAAATACTAAGTCGCTTACTACTAGGAATTTTGTGACTTAGTCACGACTAGGAAGTCCACACAGATGAAGTCCCAGGCAAAAACTACTTGTTTTATAAGTCCGATACCAGTCTGAAACACTTCGGTTCGCCGCCGTATACGACTAGAGCGCGATCAATTCACTAATTCGATTAGGCTTCCTTTGTGTTTCGTTTGAATTCAGCAAAAATACGACCGAATCCGTAATTTTTCAGGGATCGGCAGAACTAATAACACGTTTGAAAACATTCCAGCCGGGATTTAGAACTGAAACGATTGTGTCCGTCATTTGGCACGGGTCGGCATTTGGGCACTACCGCAATGTCCACAAATCTTGTCACTGTCTATTCCATTGTTCCATTTGGTAATGTTCGGGGCCCAGGGGATAGGCGTTCAATGTTTCAAGTTGTAGCTGCACACTCAAGTTAGGACCAATGGTACTTATACTGAGAATTTCTCTGAAAGTCACTCAAGTTTTTTCATTTAAAATAGCAAAAGTAGCAAACGTTTTATTTTCTTTATATACGTGCAAGCACATTTTCATCTATTACGCCAATATTAAATTTATTAAAAGGAAAGCACTTTCTGTTTGCGAAATTAAAATCTTTTAAGTTTTTTAGGCCCAAAATACAATAAATGTAATATTTCTGTTCATCGATTGAAAAATGTTCGACCTGTTACTGACCTAACATTCAACAAATGTGTCTCAAAAATTATCTACCGCCTACGTGCGATCCAAAGCAACATTCAGACAAGTTGTTGTTTTGCAGGTTCATGTATAAATTTTATTTGTATAATATTTTCGTAGACGTATTTCACAAAACACAAAACGACCCCAGGGCTCAAGTATGTTTGAAAATACTGACCCAAAATTAAACCAAATCAAATAATCAAAATACTTAAGGTACCGAATGTATACAAATAGCTTTAAGGCACACAGTTTTGTCTGCATGATTAAGTCTACTTGTAAGCTAATTATGTTTTGCGGATACATAAGGTGACTTTAATTTCTGCAGTCAAATTCTTACTGAAGACTCGGTAAGTGCTGAGTAACAATGTTCGACGACCCTTTTTGTGAAATTCATAAATTATTCTTTTCGTGTTCCTTACAAACTCAAGCCCAGCCCCGAGTCAACCAAGCACTATGGAACGTCAACGTTTTATTTTGCGAAATTAGCAAAAAGTGTTATCGTTCCGTGTTACTGATCACTTACCAAGCCTCCAGTATGAGTTTGGCTGCATAAATAAAAGTCACCTTCTATATCCGTAAGTCCGGGATATCTGTCCAGCTATATCCTATATTCCCCGCTTATAGCGAACTTTCTCCTTTGATGTTACAACGAAGGCAAATAACCCTGGCCTACAGTGTGTCGCAATTACCAAGAATCTACATACAGGAAGCCTTGTTCACTACAAGTACAGTCTCCAATATTTTACTTTATACAGCAGCTCTTCCTACGCGCGCTTAAAGGTGATAATCGAACAAAAACGTGAACTTTAACGCGTGACCGAGTGTAGTGTACAAACTTTGGTTCGGTCCGGAATCTCATTGTACGAAACTGGGTGGCTGATTTCGTTTGATTCAACTTTTTCTGCTGATTGCTTTTAGAACATTCATGACGTTTTTTTCTTACCGAGGAAAATTATAAGCCTAATTTAAATCCTACAGCGCGGCGTAGTAAGCGCTGCGCTGTAATGCTATTGTTTTACCGCTTTGTAGACACGCTAAGTTGCCGTTTGGACGCATATATGCGTCAAAGAACACAAACGTAGTCAAAAGGTTTGTCTATCTATGACTATAATATCATTGAAATATTTAGAAAACTATTAGCTCTTTTGTAAAATTTACTTAAATAATTTATACAATACCATTGATAAATTGAAGGTAAATATTGTTTCTTGGTAGAACATCAACATCAATTTAAATAAATACACTTTCTAAGAAACAACAAATTTTGATTTGTTTACGTTATCTATATCTAATAATAAAGTAGTAAAAAAGTCAAGTCTGTACATTGAATATTTTCGCGAATATATACGAGTATACATATAGGTTTGTGGAATGTCCACTTTGTTCGAATTTCATATTGTAATAGTGGAATTACTATATGAAGAGACCTATAAAGAGCCCAAATAAAAATAATGAAGATATAGACATCTTCTGCCCCCGTATTCAATTTAAATTTTTAAAAAGGTAAACTAGAAAAAAGTAGGTTAAATCCTTATGTAAGCAAATCATAAAAATATGTACTATATACAAATATGGATCACTTAACATGTGTGAAATTTAATAAAGAGTCGGACTCGCGCACAAAGGGTTCCGTACCACCACACAATACAGGTACGGAACCCTAAATAAATACATATCAACAACATTAAGGCGACAAAAACAAGACACCAAAATGGTAGCGTCTGACAAAAAATTTGGCGTCGTCTGTTTACGGAACCCTATTTTTTATTATTAGGGTTCCATACCCAAAGGGTAACCAACGAGACCCTATTACTAAGACTTCGCTGTCCGCCCGTCCGTCCGTCTGTCGCCAGGCTGTATCTCAAGTTAGTTTCAAGTTAGACACTTGAAATTTTCACAGATGGTGTATTTCTGTTGCCGCTATAACAAAAAATACTAAAACCGGCCAAGTGCAAGTCGGACCCACGCACTCCCATACAACAGACATGATTTTTTTGCCGTTTTTATAGACTATATACCTATATATTATATATACTTGGCTGGTTTTTTCTCGTTTTATTTTAGAATATATCCTACAATCTGACTAAATTTAAAACTTGTGTGTATTCCCGTCTTTAAGTAAAAGCCAAAACTAATAACTTTCTAACTATTACGGTTGAAACTTTAGACACCTGTGACAGACGGACAGACGGACAGACGGACAGACAGACGGATAGACAGAGACATCGGAGGCTTAGTAATAGGGTCCCGTTTTTAACCCTTCGGGTACGGAACCCTAAGAATGTGTATTCTTTTACTATAAAATAAAAGTACTCTTTTTAGTAAATTATGTAGCAAGATTTCGTGAATAGCATTTCAGGGGGAAGGTGATATTCCGTCACAGTAACTAATGCTTTGTGCCAATGTTGCCATAATTCCAGAAAATTTGGAAAAAGGCATATATCTTAATCCCCAATTTCATTTTCATTTTATAGACTGCTCTATAAGTCTATATTAACAACCGACCGAAACTACGGAACAAATCACTATATTGCAAAAAAATAAACCTATTGAACGAGTAGTCTTCAAAAATTCAGGCAATAACCCAAAAGCTTTATGTTGACTTTTCAACTTAGATCTAACAGGCTATGCGTAAACACTTCAAAGACAAAATAACAAACCTCTCGACCCAATTTTCAGGGCAACATCATAATTAACAGGTCTGGACCCCGTCTCATGCATAACTGAAGTCTGAACCCTCGGTACTGAGAACTATAGAGGCTTCGTATAGGTTGTGACGGATTTGTGGGCATTACCCTATTGAAATACTAGTTGTTTGTCTAGTTCATACAAAACGAGGGATGTATCTTCCAAAATCTGCAGCGTGGATATGGAATCATCAAAAGGCAATTGTTTGCCTTACTACATCGTTGAATGAATGAATAAATGAATTTATTTCATAACTAGCTTTTGCCCGCGACTTCGTTCGCGTGGGTTTCGGATATAAATTTGAATCAGACTTCCCATAGATTTATATAATAGACTTTACCGTCTGCGTCTATTCAATCTTTGCCCCGTTTTCAGCTTGGGCATTATTTTATGAACGCCCCTTGTAGTCTATGTGTTGACCAGGGTAACTACGATGATAATAAAGAAAACCGCATGCAAATTCGTGGAGTGGTTCTCGAGTTATAAAATCGTTTATTCAATCTTTGCCCCGTTTTAAGCTTGGGCGTTATTTAATGAACAACCTTTATAGTCTATGTGTTGACCAGGGTAACCACAATGATAATAAATAAAACTGCATTCAAATCTGTTGATTTTTCTCGAGATATAAAAGCATTTATTCAATATTTGCCCCGTTTCCGGCTTGGGCATTATTTTATGAACACACCCTATAGTCGATGTGTTAAGAAAGGTGACTACAATGATAATTAAGAAAACCGCATTCAAATCCGTTGATGGGTCCTTGAGTTATAAAAGCGTTTATTCAATCTTTGCTCCGTTTCCGGCTTGGGCGTTACTGTATGAACACCCCTTATAGCCTATGTGTTGACCAACGTCACTGCGATGATAATAAAAAAAACACTTCCAAATCCGTTAAGTGTTTCTCGAGTTAAAACGGAACATACAGACAGACAGATAGACAGACAGACGAAAATTCTAAAAATTGTTGCTTCGGCCTCAGTACAGTACCAATAACCCATTTCATTTAAAATTTCGCAAAATATTCAATGTATAGGCACGACTTTTTTACTACTTTATTATTAGTATATATATATATGTATATAGATTTACAATTTTATCCTTATAATCGACGCTATCGGGTAGTGCAATAATATAGGTACAGTATGTTTTTTAAATATCAACGTTTTCGATTCCCAGCTAGGGAAATTATTATTTTTAAAATCGATGATTCCGTTTTGGTTTTTATGAAAATCGGCCCCGAGACTCTTGATCATTATTTGCTATTATTCCTTAAAGTTTCGGATTTGGCCATCCAATCCCACTTAAAAAACTAATCCCGTATAGCTATACAAGATGCCATTAATTTATGCCGCCAAATTCATACTAGAGGCTTAGTAATGGATTAGTATCATGTAAAATGTCGACCTACCATACTAATTAACTCGGATGGACTTGCGTTTGTAAAGAACACGAAAAAAAATCATTTATGAATTTCACAAAAAGGGTCATCGATCCTTGATAATGACTGAATAACTGAGTCTTCAGTACGAATTTGGCTATATAAATTAATGTCATATTGTAGGTAATATTTAGGGATCGTTTCTTAAAGAGTGTATCGCAAAAATATTCTCTTCAGTCAAAATATTTTTAGTATTTTACTTTTTCACGTAAATCTAGACAAACAATTAAAAAGAGAGGATACTTTAGCAAGACTCAAAAAACGCTCTGAAAAATAAGTGTGAAAGGGGTGCAGAGCAAGGATATAAATGGCAGGTTGATTACTTAACTAATAGCTTTTACTGAAGATGGGATATTGATTGAATCTCTCCTAGAAATTAGACTGTGGTTTAAACTGGGTTGATAATTTGTTTCTAAAATGGATTTCATAAATACTCTGCTTATTTAAATCTGCTTATAAGTAAAGGTGGTTATTTTTTATGTCTTTCATATATTAATACTATCTTTTGCCCGCGGTTCCACCCGCGTGTTATTTGGTTTAACGACATGCTTTTTGCCGGTACAAAAAGTAGCCTATGTGTTAAGTTGGGGTATAAGCTATTACCATTCTGAATTTGATCCAAATCCTTTCAGCCGTTTCAGCCTGAAAGAGCAACAAACATACACACACACACACACACACTCACACACACACACACACACACACACACACACACACACTAACACACACACTCACACACACACTCAGACACAAACTTTCGCATTTATAATATTAGTGTGATTATTACATTACATAAAAATATCGTCACGACATGAATCCCCGAAGGGGTGTCAGAGGTGTTTCCAAGTGTGAACTGTGGAATGCGTACTTTTTCAGCGACGATTTTTATGTCCCAAACGTGATGGGCGGTGAGCCCTATTGCCGTACACCAGGCACAAAAGGACCAACAGCTTAACGTCTCTTCCGATGCACGTAGACCGAACCGCGTAGACCGAACCCACGAACGCTGGGTTAACAGGCGAGCGCTCCACTACTTGGCCACAGAGCATTACCATAACCATTTGTAGGCTAAAAAGTCAAAAGGTCCAAAAATGCAGTAGACTTGATTTATTCGCATATTTGACCAAATATTTTCTTGTAGCCATTATTTCGATGTTGTTTTATTCGAAACAATACAATACTCGTCAGCAAAACTCAACTTATAGTACAACTGCTTAATGAAATGTAGATGCTTTCAAAAATTAAACAACCCATCCAACTCTTATCTTATACGTGTTAACTTGCGACCCGCCCTGGTTTCGCACGCGTGGCACTAGGTATATAACTGTGGTAACCTTATTATAGGTTACACAGTTACATCATCATCATCATCATCATCATCATCATCATCATCATCATCATCATCATCATCATCATCATCATCATCATCATCACCATCATCATCATCATCATCATCATCATCATCATCATCATCATCATCATCATTATAGTAAAATGTGTTATTATGTTATAAAGTAATTCTACGATGAATAAAATTGTGATTAATAATTACAACGTTTTTGTTGTTTGGCTTGCTTGAGTGACAACCATCTGTTGATCATATTCACCTATAAATAATAGACGCTTTATATTACGTTTTTTTTAAACTCTTTTGAAGTGCACGCCAGAAGCTCTCAAGAGACAAATATCATGAAACCATCAGCAAATTTACACAAAATATTAATACATTGTATACTTCAACCCTTGCTATGATTAAGTCCGTCTATTGGTGAAAACCGAATGAAAATCCCAACAACAGTTTCTGAGATTAGCGCGAACATAAATACAGACAGACGTGGCGGGATACTTTAATTCTTAATACGTATTGATTGATCTCGAGAAAACTTTCCACCGGTCACGTAGCTCACGTATCCGAAGTAAACGAAGAAAGCGTATTCCGCAATATATTTAAAAAGAAACTTTGCAAATTGCCTGGAATTAACCGCCATTCAGGGTGAAGAAAATGTCTATCAGCGAATAAAAGCCTTGTCAAACTCACGAATAAAGTGAAACGTGAGAACGCAAGTTTTTTTGTCGACTTTATTTTTTACGCCTCTGTGGCCTGGTGGCTCGAGAACTCTACTCTAATCGTAAGGTCGTGGGTTCGAACCCTGTGGGGCAGTTTTTGGTTCGATCTTGTGCTTCGGAAGGCACGTTAAGTTGTAGGTGCAAGTGATTGAAGTACGGCTAACAGGGCTTACCATCTACCACGGTGGGACGTAATAATCGTCGTTGAAATGTGGGTGGATGAGTGTGGACTGTGACTTGCATTTCACTGTCTAGACTCATGTCGTGACAATGCATTTTTTTTTATTATATTATTTACTGTTGTGACTAAAAATGGGCGGCGGAAAGATTCCCGTTGGGAAGATGGGTAGCAACCCGAAATGGGCATTTGTGCGGGTGAAATCATAATTAGTGTAACTAAATGAATTAACAAATATAAAATGATTGATACCTAATATACTGTAAATATTTAGTTTTGTTGTTTTTATTTAATATCTTTACTTACACTCATTATTACCAAATAAAAATATATAATTAATTAAAATACTTCAAATCCAACTCTAAACACTTGCGCATGAACATTTGCGTTCATTTTAATGTTTATGTGCTTTGTTGCTTCAAGTTATGCAACGCTCGTCTCGGCTATTTTAGGAATGGGTGACCGTAAAATTTTACTATCAAAAATAAACACCTAGGTACTTTTTGACTCATCACAAAAAAACAGATTGAAACAAACTAATCGTAGTAAATTTTTACCACAATTCATTTGACTTTATTTTCCAATTTATTGTTCAGCATGTACTAATGAACTGTAATAGATTAAGATGGTCCCTATCTTCATATAAAAACCGTGAGATAACTTCTAATATACCACGTGAAAGTAGTGAAAAACGTTAATACCGAAATAAATACCCGTCGGGTGGTTTCAATGGGAATCTTTCCAAAATCGGGAAAGATTCCGGGTGGAATCCCATCGCTAGTTGTGATGCAAGCTTGGGCTGGCAGTCATTACGGAATAAACGGAACGAATGCGGTGATAGGCCTTGGATAGTTTGTTAGGGTTCCGTAGAACAATTAACAACTGTGATTGCGTTCGTTAGCGCTTTCTGGGTTTTCGTCGATGAAGCTAAAATTGCTTTTGGCAACACAGAACTTCAGAACTATAAATATAAAATATATGTGAACTGGACGAACGAGCTCCGCTCATTGGCGTAGCTACTTGTAGCTGGGAGGGAGAGGGGGGGCGGCTACAACTCATGAAGCCTTCAAAAAGTATCTGTTCTTGATTATGTGATAGAAATACACTAAATAGAGATAACCCTGGAAACAATAGTCTCACATAAAAACCAAAAACAAAACAAATAACGCTCTAAAATGGATAAAGTATCTTTTTACATTAATGACATTCATATTTCTGGGGGGCAGACAGTACACTGGGGGGGGGGCGTGCCGCTCTGGCCCCTACCTAGTTACGCCTATGACTATAGGGACAAGTACGAATGCTAAAAAAAAAATTCTTACAAACCTTCAGGGACATAAACAGAAAACGGAAAAAAAATGAAAATCTTTTAT
This sequence comes from Ypsolopha scabrella, assembly GCA_910592155.1. Taxonomy (NCBI): domain Eukaryota; kingdom Metazoa; phylum Arthropoda; class Insecta; order Lepidoptera; family Ypsolophidae; genus Ypsolopha; species Ypsolopha scabrella. The sequence continues at coordinate 4,301,434 of OU342968.1, read as the reverse complement.
TTCGATGTTTGAACCAAGGACCTCTTGCGTGCCATGCAGGTGCTGTACCAACTGAGTCAATGGTGTACGAATACAAAACGATACAGGAGATTTACTCGTAAAAAATAGCATATAACGACTATTCAGAAAGATGACTTAGCTAGATACATTTTTAACCCCGAAAATCCTTATATTGTTGACTTCATCGAAATCCTTAGAGCCGCTTTCTAGAAAGCTGTTACGAATATACAAAATACTGCTCGTTTAATGGTATTGGATAGATATAAATGATAAAATTCTAAAACAAAGCGACTTGTAATGCAATTAAATCTATTTCCTTCTAAATAGCATTACAAACTAGAAAAGACCAATAGAAACAAGTTTAAAGACAAGAATAATGAAAAAAATACACGGGCCAGAATTGGAATCTGCTACCTCTTGTTATCTAGACAAACGCGCTATCTACTGCGCCAACGAAGTATACCGCTACAAAATACTGCTACAAGGGCGTAAATATAAGCAGATCACTTACAAAGCCTACGAAAGCCTACGAGACGCGCTAAAGCCTAGGAATTACTTGCCTAGAGACTTGAGTTTTTGACGTTTTGTATGTTAAGAATCTACTATGTTTTAAAGTATACATCTGTATTTAAAAATACGAGAAAACAGAATGGCAAATGCTTATTTTTTACTCACCATTATCAAACCAATGCTATGCAAAGAAAGTCATGTTTTTTTGTATACGCTCGCGGGTTATTTTTCTAGGCAACTCAAACTCAACTCAACACAAACTCAAAATATTTATGGGCCAGTGTATGCCAGTGTTTAATTTTGTCTTAAAACTACATTCACTACAAAACTCATGATTGAAATCACAGTGTTAGGTCTAAAATGTAAATTACTCCGCAACTAGCCATAATATTCTTAAACATTATTTATAGTGCAACAAACTAGAAAATATAGATTAGAAACTAATTTCAAGTAACATCAATATTTTAAAAATATCGTCGGACCAGGATTTGAACTTGCGTTTTGTGGCTTTCAGGGCCTGCCCCGACGAATAGGAGGAATATTTTCAAAATATTGATGTCACTTGAAATTTGTTTCAATTGAACTACTCTAGTTCGTGATGCGCTATGTTTAGAGTATCCAAAGCGATGTATTTAGCTGTAATTAATATAATAATACTATTATTGTTTAATTAAACTCTGCAATTGTATAAACAGAAGAGTTAGTTTATGTTAGCGCTAGATTTACAACATCAAAGGCTCAAAGATGATTCATCCTTTAGTAACAAGATTGCGATGTTAAATGTAAGTCCTCATACAAGACAAGAGTACCAACAAAGGCAGAATACGTGTTTGTTTTACTATAAAATAAGTATTTTTACTTATGCTTACGCCTCTCTTTTACAGGGGATTGCATATTGTTTATTAATAATAAATATATGTCAAAAATAATTGCATATACTTAAAGTAAAATTATAGGTATATGAAGTTAATATAATTAGTTCAAAATAGGTTATTGTATTAATTATACTCAAGTAATGTCAAAAATGTGAATTTATACATGCGATTGTCGGCACTTGGTGAAACTTGGAAAACATCATAATTAAATTCACTTGTACTTTTTCTACTTGTACCAGTGAAACAAGTACAAGTGAAGTTGATGCTCGTGATTGTTGGCACTTGGTGGAACTTTTGAAACATTTTTTGTTTGATAAACACTTGTACTTGTCCACTTATTTATATTAATTTCCCTTACCGGTTTCGCTGTTAAAGCATTATCAAAGGTTTGATCAAAGGTTTGATCAAAGGTTTGATCAAAGGTTTGATAATGCTTTAACAGCGAAACCGGTAAGGGAAATTAATATAAATAAGTGGACAAGTACAAGTGTTTATCAAACAAAAAAGTACAAGTGAATTTAATTATAAAAAATATGAATAATATTATACGTTTTTAATCATTTTATTTTGATAGTTAAAAACAAAGTATATTTTTACACGAAATATTTTGGCCTATGGCATGGAGCCGTCATCCTCATCAGTCATATAGAAGCTAGAGTAAAATATGTAAAAAAGTAAAAGTGACATTTGATCACAAATTTTTGGAAGTTTTTTGCATGAGTTTCGGACGAGTTCGCACAATATGAAAGTGGTTAATTATAACAGTGAGTCGTTAAAATTAATGTCACGGGTAATGTTAAAGATATTTATGCTGAGTAGGTAACATCATCATTTGTCCATAAACTCCTTGACTGTGTCGCAAACTCTACTAGCAGTCTTTTCAGCTTGCTTTTAAAACTATAGGTAGTAAGTGATGGTGCGCATTGGTGTCACTAGTATTCGTAGCTGGGGGGCCCGGCCCCGGCTCCAGCATATGAAGCCATCAACAAGTATCTGTAATATAAATAGAGATAACCCTTTACATGATGAGATCACACACAAACCAATTGACAATACAAATAACGCCTTAAACTGGACAAAGTATCTTTTTTATCAATGCCACCTATATTTCTGGGGGCAGCCGGTACTCTAGAGCAGTATTCCGCAAACTTTTTGTGTTCACAAATTAAAAATCAGTTTTTTAGTAATATTAATCAACATTTATTATTAATCATTACCCTTACTTACTAAAACTAAGTTTATAAGATAACCTTATTCTTCCGAGGCATACCCGTAAATGACCACGGAACACCGTTTGCGGAACACTACTCTAGGGGGGCCGTGCCCCTGGCCCCTGACTAGTTACGCCTATGATGGTGCATCCGTTATCTCAGTAGGCAGCGAGTTATACACAGTTATATCCGAAAACGCTAGTACATTTATCGATTTAGATCAGCGGCGCCTTACCACTTGTGCTTCACCATTTTTTTCAAAACTTTTCTTTTACTCATTCCCTCGACATTCCCCTGCCCAAACCTTTAAAGCATTTCTGCTGAAGCTTTAAAGTAAAGATTAAAACTTTTATAAAGGTGAATACCAATAACAAAGTTCTCTGCGGTGTATACCTACTGTATAGTACTCTAGTGAACTGTAAGTGTTGCACATTGTAAATTTTTAGTTCGCCATTTTTACATTTTCTTAGATGTACTCAACAAACAACCAGTGGGCTTTAAATATATGGATTCGACTAAGGGTTATTAATGTCACCTTAAACAAATTAATATTATTATAAGTATCCATTATTATACAAACACACAAAAACTAAAAATAAAATAATAATTTTTGAAATAACAATCACTAAGGCGGGCATAATTCTATTATCTTATTTTTAAAGACTTTATATAAGGTCCTACAATTCAAAGTGAAAAAAATTTAAGAGATCATAGAGTATCCCTAATAGACGTAATTCGAAATAAAATAAAAAATTTGGGCGAACTTTTTTTTTCGCCTTTCCATAGAAGTTGAGTCAGCTGATTGACCCACTTTGTACTGGGAAGTGAAAAATTATTTGAGTAATTTTTTTTTTCCTTTATTGTGATCAGTTAACGATACATGATCTACCCTAAAATTATTTTCATTTATTATTGTAGGACCTTATATAATAAGATACAAATATTCTTATACAACATTTAGAACTTGAAATTTTATTCATATACTAGCTTTTCGCCCGCGGTTCTGCCCACGTTTATTCAATCTCCGCCCCGTTTTTGGCTTAGGCGTTATTTTATGAACACCCCTTATTGCCTATGTGTTGTCTAGGGGCACTACTACGATGATAATAAAAAACCGCATCCAAATCCGTTGAGTGGTTCTCGAGTTAAAACGGAACATACGAGTACATACAGACACACAGACAGAGAAAAATCCCAAAGATTGTGGATTCGACCTCAGTACAATACTTATTATTAATAATAACCCATTACAAAATGAAATACAAATGCAAATTTCAATACAATTTCAAAAAATGTGCAGACACGACATTATCACTTATATAAGGAAAATGAGAATATCCGAGATTTGTAGTATATTTAAGAGGCTTACCTTTAAAACAGCGGTTTTCAAAGTGGGGGCCTTCAAAGGAGGGCGCAGGCGATCCGTATAGTTAACGACCTTATTTAGAGATAAACAAGAAACAACGTTCGTAGGTAGGTATAGTACGAATTAATAGTTACAATTGATGCACGTTCATCCATCACATTCCAATAGGTATTACCAAATTAAAATATTATTATTACAGTGGATTTCGATGGATTTCGCAATTAAAACATAATCTCAGTTAATGAGAACTGTGAATTGCTTAACTGTCTGACGCAACACATATTGTAGCGACGACAGCGCCATCTGTTTCTTAAGAACAAGGCGTGAAATCACATAACGCCCTCGTGAGCGTTCAGTATGTGCATTACAAGCTAGTTAGATCAAATAGTCACAAAAATATTCAGTGGACAATTATGGTGGAAAAATTCAACGGTCTAGGTAAGTACCTCGGTGGCGCAATTGGTAGCGCGCTTGTCTGGATTATGAAATTAGTTTTCTATAATTTTTATGTAAATTTAATAAGCGACAAAAATAGTTATTTTGGTATTGAATAGTATTTTTGATCTGATATTAACTTAAATTAATTTTTGGTAGAAAGTCCCAAATAATTTAAGGAACCCCTGCTTTGAAACATGCTCCATATCATAGCAAAATTATATTTGTAAGATGTTATGTTTTTTTGCGTGGGTTTAGCTTATACCTGTCATTATTTTATCCTTTGCTGGTATGATATACTTGTAAACACCGCGGTAGTAAACTTTTCACACAGATCCCTCCCCATGTAGACTTGACAATTGAGTTGTAAAACCAGTCTTGTTTATAGTTAGCTAGCGGCTTGATTGACAGTAGAAGCGAATAGTAGAGTACTCTCCCGTTTTATGGTCTGTTCTCCAGGTGTAAACCTGCCCGTGATGTCACTCGAACCTCGTTTACTGGTTATTTGGTTTTGTTGTGCTACCTGTACAGAAGTATAGGCAAAATTTGAACTAAACTGGTTTTTGATGTACGGGGACGCTTTTTGGACTAAAACACTTATTTAATTTTTTGACTTTATAAAAATGTTAACTTGGCATTCTTACTTTTGAAAATTAAATTATTTTATTACATATTTTATTTATATTTGGAAACAAAAATTGGTGATAGTACTCGTCCATAATGAACTGGAGAACATTTACTTTGAAGCCAACCCAGAAGTGGTGAAAAAATCAGCTGTATCATATATTTTCGTCGAGTAACTTTTCTCTGGAACATCTGACATTTTTTTTGCGATTTCAGGGTTGGTTCTATAGTTAAAGTTGTTCATATGGACGAGTACTATCACTAGTTTTCGTTTCCAAAATCACTTAAATGTCACTTTGGATAAAAGAAAGAGATTAATCGAAAAATGTTGATTGTAGTCATGGCGAGACCAAACTCTAAAATATTGTTTAAATTTACCCCTTCCTCAAACCTCATGTGAATCGTCTATTTAATGTACAAAATAATACACCGACTTATTGCATTTAGACTTATTAATGTATCACGCTGAACAACAAACAGTAAAAAGAAACTGTGTGTGTGTAGCGGGTGTGTAGGAGTGTAGGAGGGTGTGTTAATGTGTATAAATGAAAGGTAATGAATAATAGTTTTCATGTAAGAATGTACACACTCCGAACAGAAGATCTTGGATGACTCTATTGATGAACAATGTGAACATGATTAATATTTTTTATTAACTTTTCCATAGTAATTTAGTTAACTGATTGAACCTTTTTGTACTGGCAAGTAAGTAAAATGGTAAAATAGTTGATCAAAAAATTTCCTATATAATGTGATCAATCTGTTAACGATACACAATCTACCCTAGAGTTATTTTCACTTATTATTGTAGGACAATTAACTATAATTATTTCTTAAATATTTATTTTGTTATATTTAGAACAAGTCAAAGTCACACAGAAATCGTAATAATTAAAGAATAAACCTGAAATTTCCTAAAATTAACAATTAAAATAAAACTAATATAGAAGCAATGTAAATAGAACATAAACAACGTGTCCTATAAAAGACATTAATAATTATACAGAAGGTATTTAAATATAAAAGTATAAGTAAATTTTGAATACGGAAAAGTTTAAAATATAATATACGATAACATGAAAAAATTACTATTATATTTCAGAGAATTAATTTTGAAACGTTGGTGGCATATAGAGAACAAGTCTAAATATTACAGGTAGTTTGGTCTATAATATAAAAGGTACGTAGCCTTAATTTACACAGCAGAAAATTTAGCTAGTCTTTTTTAAAAAAAACTTCATAATAAAATTACCTTTAAAGTAGAACAGAAGTTGTTTCCTCCAGAAATTGTATGGAACGTTTCAATTCCCGGTAGGTTCAAAAGAAAATGGGGTTTAAAAGAAACGCTTATTATACGGGCAAAACGTTGAATTTTTTACCATTTTCAAACTTTTAAACAGAACATCGATCTGACTTCCTGTTAAGTTTCTCTGTGAAAACTGGTAATTTGATATTAAAGCGTGGAAAACTTCAATTACCTTTCGAGCAGTTCAGGAATTTTCTACCAATATTGTTCTCAACGGGTTTAATACCGAACTATTCGGTGGGGTTTAAGTTCTAAATTCAACAGTGAAAATAAAACTCATATAACAAACGCTTTGGTGCATCAACAACGGTTTCAACAATGTGTCGATGAATAAACTACACATAATGCCGTTTTATTCTTTAAATAATAAATAAATAAAATAGCTACTATTTATGTAGCATATAAAGACAGATAAGGATTGGTTTGAAAGCTAAAATGGCTTAGTCAATGGAAGAAAAACTTTTCCAAATAATATTAGGGTAACTTAAGATACAAAAGGTGGTAGAGCTGATGCCGGGCTCGACTGTGGAGGTACCACCATCTTACTCGCAAATCCTCCCGAAGTTATTCGGGGGAGAGTAAGAGAACAGCTCTCAGGCAAAACCAGGCGGCCCACCATTGCCTGGGACCAATGGATGGCGGTATATTCATCCCCAATTGCCGGGCCTTATATAAAACAGACTGGTGATGGGCAGCGGGGTCACTGGTGCAAAGGTGTCGGCACCGCACCCGCCTGCCCAGCGTGTGTGAGTATGGGCATTTCTTCCAGGAGGACCGCCAAAAGTGGCTAAACCCTGGAAAGGCCTATGTCCAGCAGTGGACGAAACAGGCTGATGGATGGAAGATAGAAAAATAAAACAGAAATTATTTACATTCTTAAATTTATTAATCAAATTTCCTAGGCGATGGATTTCGCTATAAATATTGTACGTACAGTTAGTTGAGGCGTGAGAAAATCAATTCTCCTGATCTCGAAGATTGGTTTGAATAAAGACCATCATTTGGTTTAAATAAAGAGAGGAATTCTTCAGATTCCTATGTCAAAAGGTATAATAAATCTTTAGCGTGTAAGAAATCTTAGAAAATTATAACATTGCTATCAAACTAATATTAAAAAAAAAAAACATAACGCCAGGGTAGTAAAAGCCTCAAATGCTTTATAAGGAAAAGTAACTGGGAAAATACAGCCTTTTTGTCAGAAATTATCACAAAGGCTGTGACGCCACAAACTAGGAATGCTGCCAAGTTCATTTGCTACATTTGTGAGCCTTGGAGCAGTCCGTAGCGCCTTCCCTGATTAGATTTTACGAACATAGATAGAAAAGTTCTGGGCGAGATGATAAATGGGCTACAACCCTGCCTTTTAGAGAAACCGAATCCGAGGGGATTTTTGCATTACGAATGGCACAAAACAAGTTTATCATCCAAGTTTGTTGAGTTATTCCAATCATTCAATAATGTTAGAGTTTTTAGAACGAAGAAGTAGCGGTAGTTCAGTTGGTAGGACGCTGGGCTCTCAATCTTGGGACCTGGGTTCGAATCCTACCTAAAAATTCATATTTATTATAGCTGCAAGCCACGTGCCTTACTGCAAAACAGATATATAACCGGCAAGACTACTAGAAAAACATGTAATCTTAGCGCTAATTACACGCTTTTACCGTTTTGGAGACTTGTAGTGCAAGTAACAAAAATAGCATTTTTTCATAATTATTATAATTATCTGTGATTTGGTGGCCCCGCTCAAAATTGCAAATAAACGTTTTGTAATCTTTAAAATTTTATAAATTCCGTATTTAAAGAAACTATAAAGATATTATAGCATTAGAGGTATCAAGTCTTAAGTTTGAAAAAGCTTAGTTAAGAAATATAGAGTTTAACGCAGTATAGAAAGAAATTCCAGAATCCACCGGCGCGTTAGTTCCTAATTTATACATATATCAATTTATTATATAGGTATGTATAAAGTATACCTGTATTAAAGGTGGTAGACCTGATGCCGGGCTCGGCTGTCGAGATACCCCCCTCCAATGTTATTCGGAGGCAGTGCTGCCATATATACAGATTTATCTGTATTTATACAGATTTTGAGCGATCGTTACAGATACCAGATTTTATCCTACTTTTATACAGATTTTTAAATGGTATGTATGCTAAATGGAAAAATTATTTGAGAATCGATGGGGGAAATGACAAAACGAGTTGGCAACACTGTAGCTGGGATTCCCCGAAACATTTATCTAAAGAACAAGATGGCGCGAATGGAACGAACGATTGATGTTTGAATGAATGAATACATTGTTTTGTTTTGTTTTTGCTTTGGGCGGGCGACTAATGCGTTCGCGTAACAGTCTTTCTTATATTTAAATTACATACAGTGCTAGTTAAATCGTGCGTGAAGTTTTTGTTTGGTAAACCACAATGTTAGCTAAAAAGCCACGGAAAACTCAACGATTCAATCATTGTTGGATGGAAGAAAGTTTTTTTCAAGCTTGGCTAACACCTAGTAAAAGGGGAGACGATTATGCATACTGTAAGTTCTGTTTAACGGATCTTGTCATTGGAGGTGGTGGTAAAAATGATCTTGTGCGACATATGAAAACTGCAAAACATCTAAACTCAGTTCCTAGCTCGAGTGCTCAGAAGCCAATTAAAGATTTTTTTCAAAGACAAAATGTCACAAATAGTGTTAAGAAAGGGGAAATTTTGATGGCTGCTTTTGTTGCCGAACATAACCTGGCGATGAATGTTATGGAACACCTTCCCGAATTAATAAAAAATATCTGTACCGATTCTACCATTGCAAAGGAACTTGCTTGTAGCCGGACAAAAACCACAGCTCTTATAAAATCAGTAACCGGATCTACTGAAAAAGCTAACATAATCGCCGATTTGAAAACTAACAAATTTTCATTACTAGTTGATGAAAGTACTGACAGGAGCTGTGTAAAACATTTATGTCTCGTCATTAGATATTATAAGAAAAACGTAGTAAAAGATGTGTTTTTTGGATTGATACCTGTTCAAGAAGCCACTGCCGAAAAACTATATGAACATATTGTGAAAGTGTTTACAGATAACGATATTCCCTATAAACATAATATGATTGGGTTCGCCGCTGACGGAGCAAATGCAATGATGGGTCAGCATAATTCATTGGCAAGCAGATTACTCTTAGATATTCCGAACCTGTATGTTATGAAATGCATATGCCATTCATTTAATTTGTGCGCTTCATACGCTTGTCTAAAGTTACCTCGGGAACCTGAAGGCCTAGTCAGGGATATATACAATTATATCAGCACGAGTCCGAAACGAGCAGGAATATTTAAAGAATTTCAAGAATTTCTGGCGCTCAAACCTCACAAAATTTTGCACCCATGCCAAACAAGATGGCTCTCACTGCAGTCTTCAGTAAATCGTATTTTAGAACAATACGAAGCATTAAAATTATTTTTCACCGAGGCTGCTCTCTCAGATAGACTGAACGCTGCAGATTCAATTTTGCGGATGCTAAATAATCCCTACAATAAAATGTATTTGCAATTTTTAGATTTTGCTTTGGCATTTTTTACCAAATTAAACAAACTTATGCAGTCAGAGAAACCGCAAATACACAAGCTGCATGAATATCTTAGCAATACCTACAGAAGCTTTTTAGATTGCTACATGGATAGTTCATACCTGTCACGAACTGCGATTCAAAATGTGCAGCACGATAATCCTCGACACTACAAGCCAATTGAAGAATTGTATCTTGGTGTTAATGTAGCTGCTTCATTATCTGGTTCCAACCTGAGTTCCAGTGATGTCAAAACATTTAAACTACGATGTTTAGAATTCTACATAGAAGGAGCGAGACAAATAAAAACGCGTTACAACTTTGGAAATGAAATTACAAAAAACCTGGATTTTTTAAACCCGATTGTGGTCAAACGCCGCAGCATCGTATCATTGAATGATATTACACGAAGTTTACCAGGCATTATCAGGCAGTCAGATTTACAAACTCTGGACAATGAGTGGCGTCATTTGAAATTCAACAACAGTCTTTTGGAAACAGATGAAGAAGACCCTGAAAAATTTTGGTACCAAGTTTTTTGTGCGGAAGACACAGATGGGACCTTGCTATATCCAAAACTTAAAGAATGGGTATCTGCTATATTAAGCCTTCCTCACTCTACTGCTACAGTAGAAAGAATTTTCTCATCAATTAATTTGATCAAAACAAAAACTAGAAATTCTTTATCTACAAGCACAATAGAGGGTTTACTGTTAACAAAACAGTTACTTAACAATAACCCTTGCTACAAACTTTTAGTCAACAATAATATGGTAGACAAAATTAATAAAGACATTTATAAAAATTAAAAATATAAATTTGATACAAAAACTTCTTTTTTTTATAACCTAAGCAGTCCAAACTCGCTATTTCGCTGATTTTAATTTATCAGATTCAGATGTTTTTTTTTTAAACTAAGCATTTTTACAGATTTTATACAGAATTTGGCATAAACTTTCGATACAGATTTTGTACAGATTTTTAAACCATACTTTACAGATTTTGTAATTTGTCATATGGCAGCACTGTTCGGAGGACAGCTCTCAAACGCGCACAACCTGTTGGCCACCATTGCCTGAACCGACTGATGTCGGTATATCCGTTATATATAAAAAAAAAATCAAGATTTTGTTTTACCATTTTGTCGGCGTGATTAATATTTATATCCATGCCAAATTACAGCTTTCTAGTACTAATAGTCTCTGCGCTAAGCCGCGGACAGACGGACAGATGGATATGGCGAAACTATAAGGGTTCCTTGTCGGACTACGGAACCCTAAAAACTACATCCAAATCTGTTAAGTGATTCTCTAGTTAAAACGGGATATACATACAGACAATCAAAAATTCAAAAAAATTTAGTTTTTCCCTCAGTACAATATCGATAACCCATTTCATTTATAATTTCCCAAAAATATTCCATGTACAGACACGACTATCTTACTACTTTATTATTAGTATATGTATAGAAGTATTAAGCTATATAGGTAGATAAACATTATCTGCAACAGAAAAGCAGAGAGCGTGTTAAAGATGATAAATTGCATGCTAACTACTTGCTAGCGAAGCTCTCAGAAACAATATCCTATGGGAATACTTGCATTACGATGTTGTGCAAGTTAATGCAGTCTCTTGATAGATTCACTCCTTCCTTCTTCATTTTCAAAAGGCTACACTTGATGAAGAAATAATTTGAGATCTTGGCTCAACATTTTTTTTAGAAGTGTATCCTGACATATAATAGAAAAATGATATTGAAACACAACATATTTATTGCCGTTATTTATTGATTTAACCTTGGCGTAGACCCATTTTGAAACGCAAGCTGTGGTGATTCACCTCTGTTTATTTTATATTTGCTTGTTAAAAATGTTTTCTTTTGTTTTCTTTCTGTCATGTTAAATAATTAATAATTTGTTGGCCCGATGATGTGTAATACGAAACCGGTAGCCTAAGTTAGAATAAAAATAAATATATGTGGAATAAAAGTACAAGAATTTGTGTATAATTTATATAGCTTCTGTTGTTACCACTAAAGAACTATTTTGGAATAAAGAAAATTTAGTTTTGACAGCGCTAAAACTAAAATTAAAGCCTTCAGAATCGGCTATAATATCTATCTTCTACACTAATAATAAAGTAGTAAAAAAGTCGTGTCTGTACATTGAAGATTTTCGCGAATTTTTTTATGAAATTGAAATGGGTTATTGGTACTGTACTAAGGCCGAAACAACAATTTTTAGAATATTTGTCTGTCTGTCTGTATGTTCCGTTTTAACTCGAGAACTACTCAACGGATTTGGATTTGGTTTTTTCTTTATCATCGTAGTGACCCTGGTCAACACATAGGCGATAAGGGTTGTTAATAAAATAACGCCACAGCCGAAAACGGGGCAAACATTAAATAAACGCTTTAACTCTGGAACCACGCAACGGGTTTGGACGTGGTTTTTTATTTTATTATCATTTTAGTGACCACGGTCAACACAAAAGCTATATGCGGTGTTCAAAAAACATCGCCTAAGCCGAAAACGGGACAAAGATTTACTGAACGTGGGCGAAGCTGCAGGCAAAGGCTAGTCTTAAAATATAGCGGTCGTTGCATGTAAGAAAATCACTGTTTTCCACAATATTTATACTTAACGAGGTAATTATCATATTTTAGGGTTCCTTCACTAAATGGTAACCCGCAAAATGTAGTTATCCGCCTTGTGTTTCCGTCTTCCTGTCAAAGGCATGGCTCAAAACTTGAGATAAATTTTATCAGGACCTTTGTTGCCGCGGGCCATTTCTCAAATTACCCTACCAAAAGAAAAATATCGCCGTATTTGCACAAAAATTTACATTGTCTTTGCCTTGATTACTTAATGCTTGGGACTCGTAAAATGACGCCATCAACACTTTTACCAGTGTCTGCACATTTCTATAGATACCACATTCTGGAATTAAAATAAAAACCATAGAATTATTTCGCAGACTAAATTTTAATCAATTTTCAAGAGCATTCTGATTGGTTACAATATACATATTAAATATCATGTCATCACGGATGGTAGTAACTATGTATTATTTAAAAACCTTTAAAATCTCTGTCCATATAAAAAAATACAAATTTTCATTTTAAGAGTGATATTCGCCTCATTTCAGTAGATGATTAATTGAAATAGGCGTTACCTTGCGGAAGTCCATCACTAAGTAAAGGATATATGAATATAATTTGCAATATTCCGCTAAACAATTCTTGTCGTGCTATTCAAAATGCAGACTCGTGCACCGCCCGCCCGCCCGCATAAAAACATGCAACAAGCAAGCAATACAAGCAAAGCAATCTTAAATAACAAGCAAGAAAACTTATCGACACGTGTTTCGCCTCTGAACGAGGCATCCTCGGGATGTGTTGCTAGCCCGGCTTCTCCGCAGCAACTGATGTGTTGCTCGCCCCGCCGCTCCGCAGCAACTGATGTTGTTCGCCCGACAGCTCAGCAGCTAGTGACGAGCCGCCGACCAAAACTCGCCTTTTATACACCGGCCTGACTAGTTGTTTGGTGAGGAAAATGGGGAGACGAAAACATGCGTAACAGTGGGGTAGTGGTAAATTTAGTTAGTTCGTTTAGTAAATCAGGGTTATTCTTGTTTTTTAGTATTTCTAATTGTTCTAACACACACATTCTTAAACCTTTTTTACAAATATGTTTTACTTCAAATGAATGGTTATCAGGCAAACTATGACCGGACTCTAATAGATGTCAGTAGACCTATTCTCAGTCTGTCGAATTAGCCTTCTCGATCGTAAAAACCCATTTTATCAGTCGAGCTCCATACATTTTTAGGTGCAAGCCACATAGAAACGGCGCGGGTGCGGGCGCGCCCTCAGTGCACCTCTTCTATCTGTTTTACACCCTTAGACCGTATATTATGGGACTAGGCAAGCGCACTTATCCCCCTCTGCCGAAGTACATGAACAATTTGTTCATGTAAGTTTTTCTTGTGTGCGCTTTTTTTTTCTGTGTTGCAGCTTTAGATTTAGTGTGACATATCAATTTATAGCAGAAGTGTGCGGGAAAGAGTAAATGTGTACTGTGCGTGTTTACTTCCCCTCCCGTGGAAAACGGCAGAATGATTTCAGTACTAAGATTAGTGCTTTGCCAGGTTAAATGGTCTAAGTTTACCGTGTTAAATGGGCTAAGTTTACACCACGTCCCTCTCCTACATTTTGTATGAAAGAACATTGGACAGGCGTCGAGACGGTACGCCACGGTTGCGCCGCGGGCGCGCCGCGTGTGCACCGCCCACACCTTCGTCGTCAGAGGAAGACATCTTGTCAGATCAAAATCAAACACTTGAATACCACCGATACACACCGGTAGCGCGCCAGTGGCGCGGCCGTGTGCGCCGGTAGCGCGACGGTATCGCGCCGCGCCGCTTCAGTGTGGGTTGCACCTAAAGTATTAGAGATCTCGCTTCGATTGTTTCTCCAGAATTGCCCCCCTGGTAATCATTATATTCTAGTCGTTCTCTCACCTGCCGACATAGTGTAGCCACTAATGTGTCAAGGGATTTAGAAACTTCGCTAGCTATAATCGGAAAAAAATTGTTAACTCACCTATTGTCTCTCTAACGCGTGGTTCTTGAACTTTTTGTACTCACGGACCACTTTCAGAAAATCAAACATTCCACAAACCTCTGTCGAAGAAAATTTTAAAATCACTTTTATTGTTTAGTTTAAATGAAACTTAAATTGTATCAAAACTAAGTTAATGAAAAGAATGCTGTTGTTTGTACTCAGTATGATAAATATGTTAAGAGTGAACTGAGTGGCTGTGGACCCCTGGCACTCATGCACATGGACCCCAGTTTAAGAAACCCTGCTCTAACGACTGTACGAGTACTGAGAACAAAATAAAGAATATCGGTGGTAACTGGGTTCTGCAAGTGCATTATGGCGGTCTATTCCAGGAAATAGTACATATTTCTTTAAAAAATATATATTATTTTTTACACTTAAAGTACAGAAACATAAAAAGGATATTAAAAATATTTTATAGTGTGCAAAGGCGGCACTTATTGCTTACAGCAATATTTTCCAGACAACCTTTGGGTGAAACAGAAGATGATAAAAAAACATAAAAAGGGAGCGTCTAAATGTATAAAGAAACAATAACAATAAAATACGTTAGTAGATCATTTTTGCCAATTATAAGATATCCTTAGAAAATAAAACAATAAAATAAACAAATCGAATACAAATAGGTACATTAATATGACATTCAATCAAAATCAATCAAAACTTTGAATCAGCTTACAGTATTAGATAGTTTTTCTGTCTCATCATAGTCCAATTGAGCTAGCCATTTGGAAATAGTATATTTGACAATTTAAGGATTTTATATCACAAAATATTAAAACTTTATTATAAATTATTGTTTTCGTTATAATTTGCTCTATTACTATTTATTACTAATAAAAACCGGCCAAGTGCGTGTCGGGCCTCGCGCAATGTAGGGTTCTGTAGTTGCCCAGTACATTTTACTATTGCTGGGCTTAAAAATGAGCTAAATGACCGCGACCAAGAGTTGTTGCAAAATGACATCGATATTACTGGTGTGCCTGAGGTCGCGGGTGAGAATGTCGGTCACATTATACTGGCGTTGTCGAGTAAGCTCGGAGTGGCTCTGGATGAGCGGGACATAGCTAATGTTCATCGTGTCGGCCTTCCCCGGGCCGGTGGTCTAACTGAGAGAGAGAGCGGCGCAGCGAGTGTCGATCGGCCGCGCCCCATCGCCGTGCGGCTTGTACAGCGGGCGGTTCGTGATCGAATCCTGCACGGAGCGAGAGTACGCCGCGGAGCGACCACTGCGGATTGCGGCTTGCCCGGACCAGCACGACGTTTTTACGTCAATGAACGGCTAACCAAATTGAACCGGCAGCTATTCAACAGGGCTAAGGAATTGTGCAAAAGTCACGATTGGAAGTTCTTCTGGACTAAGAAGGGTCGTATTTTGATCCGCCGAGAACAGGGCAAAGCCAGTCATCGAATACGCTCGGAATCCGACCTAACGAGTGTTTTTGGGTCAACAGCGGTTAATCCCCACTCTAAGTAGTAGCATTATTTATGCTTTTGCTGCCATTTCAATATTTTCATTTGTTTATGAGTGCAGTGAAAATAAGCATTTAGTAAAAGAAAAAAATAACTTGCGTAATAAACGTAATAAATTAAGAAGTTTCCAAAATGTATGTATATTATTAATTTTTTGCTTGTTATTAACATGTTTGCTTATAACATATTTGCAAAGACTGATAGGAGAAACATGTATCAATCTTATTTTTTATCCCCTTACTTATTTATTTGTAATTAAACTCATGTATTTATTTTATACAAATTTTAGGTCGACTTATATATTATTATTACTATTTCTATTTGAACTATGTCAAATTACTTGCTTTCCTATATACTTAATCTCAAATAAAATAAATGTGTACTACTATATGAGGTCCTTGCGCAAATACTTTTTCATTATTATTGAAAGGCAAACATAAATTTTTAAAACTTAGTTTGCTCAACGTTGGCTCTTTAGGGACAGGCCATGATGAATTCCGTGTAGTCATGCAGCGTGAAGCGGCTGATATTGTTGCCATCAACGAGACGTGGCTGCGTGACGGGCAGGACGAGAAGGCACCAACCTGTCCTGGTTATCGTCTGCGTCACGTTCCTCGCCCCCCAGGATTGGGAGGACGAAAAAGCGGTGGAGGGGTAGGATTTTATATCAAAACAGGAGTAAATGCTCGTACTCTGGCACACCCTTCATCTACAGTCGAACAAATGTGGCTGTCACTTAATATGCAGGGAACTCGTCTCGCAATAGGTACTGCTTACCGTCCCGTATGGGTTAACACGGATATTTTTCTCGATAGTATAACGGAATCAGTTTTAGCTTTTAGTCGATTTGATAAAATTATTTTGGTAGGTGATTTTAATATTGATCTTTTAGACTCTACTGATAGTTCAACACAAAAGATTGAAGATTTCCTTTCCTATACACAGCTCAGTCAAGTAATAAAAGAACCAACACACTTTTTTACCGACAAAAGTAAAACGTTAATAGATCTAGTGATCACCAATGCAAAAGTTCGTGAATGTACAGTGAAACTAAACCCTGTTTTAAGCAAACATGCATTTATTAGTGTTATTCTTGATTTGAAAATAGACAAAATTAAACCAACCTGTAATGTAATTCTAAATATTAATAAAATTAATGAAATAAAATTTAATATCGATTTAAATAAGATAACCTGGGAAGATATTTCAAAATTAAGTTCTGTAAATGACATGGTTACTATGTTTAATTCATATATCACACAGTTATTTAATATTCATGCGCCAGAAAAAAAGGTAATAGTTAAAAATAAAAAATCACCGTGGATTACTGACACAATAATAATTATGATGAATTTAAGAAATAAAGCACATGCTAAATATCGTTTAACAAAGTTAGATAAACATAAAAATTATTACAAGTCATTAAAAGAACTAGTTATCCAAAGCTTGGACAGAGAAAAACGTGCTTACTATGAACATTATGTCAACACTAAATATAAAGACCCCAAATCAATGTGGAAAAATATAAAACAAACTATCCAGTATAAGCCAAGTGTATCAGAACTTCCTCACCACTTTGTTGATGCTGAAGCTATTAATAGTTACTTTCTAGACGTACCAGGGGGGAATAATATTACACAATCCGAACTTAGTTTTTATGAATTTCATCGTTTTAATTTTTCCAGCTTCTCATTGCGCCAAGTGGACGAAAGGGTGATTGAAAAGCACATTTTGAGTATTGATACTAAAGCGCAAGGCATAGATGGTTTGAATATCGACATGATTCTTCTTACGTTGCCAAGAACACTCAAAGTCATTACAGCAATAGTTAATAGATCTCTAGAATCAGGCTGTTTTCCAGAAATATGGAAAACTGCAATTGTCAAACCCCTTCCTAAGATACCAAACCCTGTTCTAAATAAAGATCTGAGAGCAATATCCATTTTACCCATTTTATCAAAAGTAATTGAAAAAGTCGTACATGCACAGCTTTCTTCTTATTTAGAATTTAACAAAATTCTTCCTACGGTGCAATCCGGTTTTAGAAAGGGTGTTAGTACTTGTACGGCCTTAACAGATGTGGTTGATAATATTATATTAGATCGTGACAAGGGTATGTGTACTGCTTTAGTGTTATTGGACTACTCACGGGCATTTGACTGTATTAACATTCCTCTACTATTGTCCAAGCTATGTTACTATGGTGTTGAGAGAAAGACACTTGACTGGTTCAACGGATACTTAAGTAACAGAAAACAGCTAGTTCAACTTCGTAAATTGGATGGATCAACCATCACTTCCGTACCGAAATACCTATATCGAGGCGTACCTCAAGGTTCCATACTTGGGCCTCTTCTATTCATTTTATATACGGCAAACATATCCCAAAAAATAAAACATTGTAAATATCATATTTACGCCGATGACTTACAAATTTACTGTTCTTTTAAACCGCAAGATGCTGTCTCTGCAATAAATAAAATTAATGAGGATCTTGACGCTATAGCTGATTGGTCAGAACGAAGTTCCTTGGTTTTAAATTCGAGCAAAACTAAATATATTCTTCTGGGTACTAACAAGCAAATGTCCGATACCTTAGCTCAGAATCCAAGAATTATGATTAAAGGAGAAGATATTGAAAGAGTCAGTAAAGTTAGAAATTTGGGAATGATAATGGACGGTTCTCTAAATTTCGAGGACCACATAGTTAATATAGTTAAAAACTGTTTCTTTAGATTATCGTTGCTTTACAAAATAAGAAAATTTATTAGTGTAGATGTTAGGGTTCAAATGTGTGAAGCTTTGGTCCTTTCCAAATTAAACTATGGAGATGTAGTGTATGGAAACTGTTTGCTGGCTAGATCTAACCGTCTTATACAGCGTGTACAAAATGCGTGTACACGCTTCTGTTATAATGTTCCACCTCGTGCACACGTTACGCCTTACATAAATGAATGTAAGCAATTAAAGATGGCTGCACGTCGGGATTTACATTTTGCTGTTCTGTTGTTTGGTGTTGTTAAACATAAACACCCAAAATATCTATTTGATAAACTACATTGGTCTTCTGATGTTAATATATATTCTACTAGGGCATCTGCATATCTTTTAATTGTTCCTAAACACCAAACAGCTGGATTTAGGGGAAGTTTCAGTTATAGGGCTTCAAAAGTATGGAACGACCTGCCTCCACCTATACGAGAATGCAAGACGAAAGCTAATTTTCGTATTAAACTCAAGAGCCATCTAATTGAAAAACAAATAACGATGCCTTGATGTTCAGTAAGATTAATGCGTAAACTTATATAGTATTTTTATAAATTATGCATCTTGTTTAGTATAACACTATTATTTGTATATTTATTTCATATCACTATTTATTTTTCATTATTTGTATGTATTTTACAGTATACGTTTTATTAAATTTATATTTAATTTAATTTAGATTTTAGTTATATTTAGATTAGTTATTAGTTTTATTTATGTAGGATCCAGCAGAAAACCAGCGCTATGGCTTTGGCTGTGGCATTAAGCTGAGCTGGACTCCCTTTTCTTAACCATAGAATATGCCTAATTTGTTAATATTAATTATTATTTGTGATAACTACTGTGGTTTTATGAAATAAAGCTCTTTTCTTTCTTTCTTTCTATTTTATAAGTTGAACTACTAATACAGATCGCGCCAGACTTCTCAAACTTCTTAAACGACCCAGACATTGTCCTGTTTAGAGGGGGACAAAAGTTTGGCGCGACGTGTACTCGTAAACATGTAAAGCCTAATTAGCTGTAATAGTTTTTCTTTTAACTTTTTTATATACCGCGTGTAAAAGCAAAGTCAAGAATCCTTTATGGGTGTATTAGTATGATTGGTAAAGATATTATTTTAAATACTGGGATCTCTAAATAAAGTACCAGTACCTCATAATAAGACGATTTTCTTTACTCAAAATACACTAATCGCGTGGAAACCCTCACGGCCGCCGACCACTTGGATGAGGGGTGCGGGTTGCGGGGTGCAATTATGTGTGTGGGCAGGCCGGTGAGCTGCGTAGCCATAGCTTAGAAAAATGATGGAATTTTTGGTGAAAATTTAAGGTATTTCTTTTTCTCGTAATGACATCAGAATCGTGTATACTTTCATACCCTAAAGGGATTCTTGACTTTGCATTTACACTCTGTAAACTACTTCTGTGAATTTTTTCACATATCTATAAACAACCGTTTAGCAGGCAGGGGGGGACACTTGACTCTAACAAAAATTATCTTTTTAAAGCTTAATATTTCGCCAACGGAACCCTAAATCGAAAAATTGTTTTCACACACCCATAATGTTTTCAAAAGACCTATCCTACGATACCCCACACTATGAGATAGACGAGAAAAAATTATCCCCAGTTTACGTATATTTACGTGTATTTACGTATATTTTTATGGTTAAACATAAAAAAAAATTTTTTGGCGACTTTATTTTACCATTTATTGGCGTGATTAATATGTATACTCATGCCAAAATACATCTTCCTAGAACTCATAGTCTCTGAGCTAAGCCGCGGACAGACGGACATGGCGAAACTATAATGGTTCCTTGTCGGACTACGGAACCCTAAAAACGTAAATTTATCTCGTCAAGCCCTTAAAAGTGTGCAGAAGAATTGTGCCAAATTTCGTGAATATAAATTTTAATGAACAGACCAAAATATGGAACTTGCTTGGTTTTCGAGAGCTTACTTGCGATTTGTTGTATCAATCTAAATTTTTTGGGTTTACTTATTTTTAATAATTGAACTGGCCAAATATTTTTATTTATTTGCTTGTAATTGTCTTCGATTTATTTAATTTGTCCGATTGCATGATCTAAGGGCCTACGCACACCTGTAAAACAGCAAATCTACTTACCATTCAAAATAATGTCAATATATTTGAATATTTCTTTGAATTAATGCAACTTGTTTTTGAATATTAACAAAGATGAATGAATATTTTATTATTTATTAATTTAATGCAGTCTTGTTCACTTGAAGGGTCTGCTGTTGTCCGTTGAGGAGATCCCGTACCCATCTTCCAGTCCCGTCATCAGACCCTGGTCTCCATGTTTTACCAAAGTGCTAATAAAGACCAATCAAATAAGCCCAAACTCAAAGATCACGTACCCATCTTCCAGTCAAATCATCAGACCCTAGTTACTATGTTTTAGCAAAGTGCCAAAAAGTGTGTCAGGATCTTTATAGATGGAAATCTGTATTCAGATTAAACTGATACAGTTTTCTCGTACGGGAAAAAATCAATACATAAACCTGGCTTTAATCACTTTTTAAGCTACATATTAGCAAGAGGTGTGTCCGGATCGTTGCAGATGTAAATCTGTAGTCAGATTAAACTGATACAGTTTTTTCGTATGGAGAAATAACCGGTTTTATCACGTATAACTAACCATTTGGTCAGGGCACGCCGATAAAGCAGCTAAGCAGCGTTTTTTCTCCCGACATGGTTCACAAATACTGAATTTTCAAACTGACAACTTACTTTTATTGAAATAAAATATAGCCTATGTTACTCAGAAATTGTGTAGCTTTTTAAAAAAGAAAGAATTTTTAGAATCGGTTCAGTAGTCCCAAAGTGTACCTCAAATGTTTGTCAAACAAACAAACAAACAAATCTTTCCTCTTTATATAATAGTGTAGATAGTGTAGAAGTGTAGATGTAGATGTAGACTAGCTTTTGCCCGCGGCTCCGCCCGCGTGTTAACAACATGCTTTTTGTGGGATAAAAAGTAACTTATGCGTTAATTTGGGGTATAAGCTATATCCATTCTAAATTTCATCCAAATCCGTCCAGCCGTTTCAGCGTGAAAGAGTAACAAACATACACACACACACATACACACACACACACACACACACACACACACACACACACACACACACACACACACACACAAACTTTCGAATTTATAATATTAGTGTGATAAAAGGGGCTGAAAATCAAATAAAACGGTGTGATAATACTGTTTGTGTCTTGGGTGTTTTTACATAAAATACTCTTTTTTTAAACATATCCTTATACGCAGATGAGCTAAGGATTGTCTTGTGCTGCATTACGGTTAATCTTGGAAAATACAGTTGTCGTACGGAAAGTATGTTTGCTTCTCTTAGCAGATCAGTAGTTGGGAATCTGAAAGGCTTTATAAGCATAACTTTTAAGACTGACCTTTGTAATAAACAACTTCGAGCATGGGGGCATAATCTTACTCTTGTGTACTTCTAGGATTTAAATCTTTCAAGTATTCAAATGTTTTTTCATTTTATCGGCGTAATAGAAAAAAAATACAGAATATTTCTAGACCATAAAATCTCTATATTAAGAACACCGCCCGAATTCCCATACTAGTGCAGTTCGCTGATAATGTCCTTATTTATAGGTACTCGCTCATTATTTTTTCTTTTTCAACATATTCCATACAATGTTAAATGTCCTGGATTTACACATATTTTGATGAATGTACTTTTCAAAAACATTTTTGTTTCATTTCGATTTTTGGAATATTTCTCCTAAAATCATAGGAAGAACCAAAACCATTCTCGAGTTTTTTCAAGACATGAATTTTTCCTCGCGTTAGCTTGTCTCTCACAGCGTGTTCGGTTAGTTCCGTACGAGCTCGGGTAATGAGAGTTCGAGCCAACCAATAACAGTCAGTCAGTGCTCTATAATCCGAACTTGAATGTGGAATGAAATAGCAAGCATAGTGACCAAGTGCGCAACTGATTTCAAGCCACCGACTACAGTGCCCAGGGTGCGTTCAATCTTCTGTTAACCACATCTCAATCAAATAACTTATGACGAAAATACATTAGTTCCAGCATCAGATCTATTACGGTACAACACAACAAACGAAAAAATATAATAACATTACACTCCGGGCACAAGCTTCATATCATATAACTGTGTATTTTATCGAACTACAAAGTCCATCTTCTAATGCGGTTAGTGCATCGGAGACTTTGCTACATGAACCAGGGGTATGCGGCTTTGTTTACACGAATTGAACCGCGTTATGTAACAACGGATCAAGCTACAAAATTAGACAAATGTCGTTTTCGACGGGACATCATTGCAGGCAATAAAATCCATCACTGAATTGGTGTTTCTTAAATAGTATAGGTATCTCTTATTGCCTTATTTATACGAGTTAAATAAAGTGACATGAGAAAGTTAGAATTATCGAGCTCTCGTTATCGTTTTTAGGGTTCCAACAGTTAACCAACGGGAGTATCCATCCATCCATCCATCCATCAGCCTGTTTCGTCCACTGCTGGACATAGGCCTTTCCAGGATTTCGCCACTCTTGGCGGTCCTCCTAGAAGAAATGCCCATACTCACACACGCTGGGCAGGCGGGTTGGTGAGCGCGAAGCCGAAACCTTTTCACTAGTGACGCCGCTGCCCGTCACTAGTCTGTTTTATATAAGGCTCGGCAATTGGGAATTACCGCCATCCGTCGGGCTCAGGCAGTGGTGGGCCGCCTGGTTTTGCCTAAGAGCTGTTTGTTCTCTTACTCTCCCCCGAATAACTTCGGGAGGATTTGCGAGTAAGATGGTGGTACCTCCACAGTCGAGCCCGGCATCAGCTCTACCACCTACGGGAGTATAACGGGTTACGGAACCCTATTACTAAGACTCCGCTGTACGTCCGTCCGTCCGTCTGTCACCAGGCTGTATCTTGTGGACTGCGATAGTTAGACAGTTGAAATTTTCAGAGATGATGTATTTCTGTTGCTGCTGTAACAACAAATACGAAAACCGGCCAAGTGCGAGTCGAACCTGTGCACTCCCATACAACAGACATGATTTTTTGCCGTTTTTATAGATAATGTTACGGAACCCTTCATGCGCGAGGCTGACTTGGCCGGTTTTTTGTTTTACTATACTAAATAAAATATATTATATAAAATATTATGTACAGACATATGACCGATAAGAAGAAGGGAAGTTGGTATTTTTAACAAATGTTGTTTTGGAAAGAAAAACGTGGATGTCGGACTTCCTATTTATTTAACGATTAGTTACATATGCACACTTCATATATTGAAAACATGCAAAAAATGGATGTCATATCCAAAAACTTACAAAATATAAGTCAAAATATCAATTTTTGATTTAGGAAATGAAAATATCCTTTTCAAAAATTATGAGTCGAAATCAGGCAAATTATGAGAAAATAATTATTATAATCAAGTGTTAACAACAAGCCAAATTCTTACTGAAGACTCAATAAGAGCTCAGTAACAAGGTTCGATGACCCTTTTTGTGAAATTCGAAAATTATTATTTTCGTGTTCCTTACAAACGCAAACCCACCCCCGAGTCAATTACTATCAAGATTTTATTTTGCGACTTTTTTTTTGGAAGGAACAATACTTACACAAAATAAATAATTTAAATTTCAAGAAATAATAGTAATAAAAAAAATAAATACTTACCTGAAAGAAACACTGAAATTAAATTAGTAAAAAGTGTTATCGATTCATGTTACTGATCACTTACCAAGCCTCCAGAATGAGTTTGGCTGCTTTAATTAAAGTCACCTGATACATATAAACCAGACTGGGGAATTGGGGATGAGTTTGACTGACATTCGAAAACTAATTTTGATTCATCCTTCAACACCTGCCTTAATTGAATTTTGGTCTTCAAATCCTGCCACCTTCTACCCTATCGAAGTGTGTAGTTTTGGATAAAATTTGCTCCTATTGACTTTTTACATTTAATGCAATAGTAATAAGAGTGAAAATGGGGCCAGGAGTGAAACTTTCGTCGATAGTACAACTACATAAGATACCCAAAATATCCTCAGACGAAATCTCCGTTACTATACAACACTGGAATTTAAGGTGTTAAAACCGAATCCCGGTGCAAAATGCACGTCATAATATTGTTTTCCTTACTTTTGAATAAAAAGTATGCAAAAATTGCGTTTTAAGTTGTAAAGCAATTAGCGGAAATTGATTACTAATAATTGGCGTTTTACAGTCAAATTCTATAACAAAAATCTAAATAATAATCAAAACATTAAAATGGAGATAATTTAGGGTTGCGTACCCGAATACTCGACCAACTTAAGTTGGCAGTTTTGTTTCATACATTTTGTAGTTTCTGAAAAGCCCCCCGAAACTTTAAACTATACCGTGTGCACCAAAAACATAGATATCTTGATACTATTATACTATACCGGGTGTAAAAGCAAAGTCAAGAATCCTTCAAGCGTGTGTTAGTATGATCGGTAAAGATATTTTTTTTAATACTGGGATCTCTAAGTAAAGTACCAGTACCTCATAATAAGACGATTTTCTTTACTCAAAATACACTAATCGCGTGGACACCCTCACTGGTCGCTGGCCACTCGGATGAGCGGTGCGGGTTGCGGGGTGCAATTAGGTGTGTGGGGCGGCCGGTGAGCTGCGTAGCCATAGCTTAGAAAAATGATGGAATTTTTGGTGAAAATTCAAGGTATATATTTTTTTCTCGTAATGACATCAGAATCGTGTATACTTTCATACCCTAAAGGGATTCTTGACTTTGCATTTACAACCTGTATAGATCATTGAGCAAAAAGCATACAACACAATCTTAAAAGAGCATATCACAACAGGCAAAGGCTCAGGGCCGTCTCCAGTATTTAGTTATTCATGGCCGCCGTCCCTGGCCTCCAGTTAATTATGACAGGCGCCGGCAACTTTCAAATTAGATTACCCGCGTTCGCGTAACAGTCACAGCGGAATGGGGTGACAATTTCATGTGCGGATACACCTGACAACTGCAGTGGTATGTACTTACTTACAGAGAAACTTTCCATTGGCATAGTTGCCTTTTTACTTGAGTTTGCGGTATTGCCAACTTATCATTCCTGAGTCTAGCCCTTCATCTTGTAGTGTGACCTTATCACCTTGTATATCTTACTGCTGTGCGGTCAAAACGAGGAGTAAGTTTGATTTGTGATTTGGTTATACCAAAATAGTAGTTTATGAAACTGCTGCAGGGTTATTAGAACACGGGTCGTTCCCACTATTCCAGTCCAGTTGAGAATTCCCGTGATGGGACTAGTGAGACTTATTTTTCTCATTAATCCAGTGTACCTGGGACATGCTACTGAACTGGACTAGTGGGAATAAATATTCCCGGTAATGCTTCAATTCTTGACACGAAATTTTGCAAAATGTTAGTTATGACACGAGTGTGAGTTTGGTATTTTAATAATAACACATAGATACGTACACATGTACCTAACTATCATTCCAATCCATCAAATTTTGGTAAAATTTGTCGTAAGCTTTTATTGATTTCATAAAAAACAAAGTAAATAATAATTTATAACGTAAATTTTATCGCCAAAATCCAGCAGTCTACAGCTGTGAGACAAAAGGTTCGGTCACGAGTTCGACTATCATTTGACCCATTCGCAGGCCACCGCGCTTGTGCGACAAAGAATCCGAACGATAGTTGAACTTGTGACCTAAATCCTTTGTCGCTATTTATTAATAATATTAATAACAAATCAATCAATAATTCTCTATCAAAACCTCAGACATGGCTGTTTTGCCTAAGTATCCTTTGCCTTGTCACTTAGTGTAAAAGTATCACGATGAAAAAAAAACTATTGTCTGGTTCAGAAGACAATGCTAATGCTCTTTAGAAGGCAGCAAATTCAATTGTCAATTTACTATATTTTGAAAGTTACTCCTGGGTATGGCCATACGATGTGATACGATGGGACCTAGGCTGAAGTGCGCTTGCTCACTTATTTACTCCACTTTTAGAGTAATCTGGGTTATAACCATAAACAACATTATCCGTAATCCATCGCCTTGCACAGCATTCATATATAAGGTGACTTTAATTTATCCAGCCAAATTCTTACTGAAGAATCGGTGAGAGCTGAGTAACAAGGTTCCATGATCCTTTTTGTGAAATTCGTAAATTATTCTTTTCGTGTTCCTTACAAACGCAAGCCCAGCCCCAAGTCACAGAGACAATTACTATGGGACGTCAAGATTTTATATTGCGAAATCAGCATTCATTCATTGGATCCCAAAATTTCTACTGACTGAGTCATCGTGCTGTTTATTCCAGAATTTACAAATACCCCTACACCGCAGCCTCCAAACTTCAGTTGTAATAACAGCTAAAAACAAAGCTCATCCATTACCACAGGTGTACAACTTAAATGAATACGACTGTAACTTTTAAATCAGGTTAGCGGTTACCGCATCGCATCCCCAACTTGTACTCGTACAGTTGTAACTTGTAACTAGAGCGACAATTTCATTCACACCTGCCTTCTGTTGCACAACGAATTGCATATAAAAATTGCAAGAGAAATTTCCGGTTGAGTCAGGCAAGGATGCCTGCAATATTTTAACGAAAATCACATTTTGAAATGGAAAAAAAGCACAGCAGAAAGTAAATTTCGGAATATTTTGACGTTTTTGTTGAGAATACATATTTGTGCAAATTATGTATTCTCAACAAAAAAATAATTAACAAGTCAACTACTACCACTTTTTATTCTTCTCCTTGTAGTGTCTTCCCATCATTGAAGGTTGGCCGTCTGGTTTTTGTACTGGCATGTATTCCTTGCATGTCTGAGTAGAGCCTCCACGATTTTGGCATCGATCCGATCCATTTCTTAGTATTGCTCCATCCATCCATCCATCAGTCTCTTTCGTTCACTGTTGGACATAGGCCTTTCCAAGATTTCGCCATGTTTGACGTTCGTCCTACCATAGAGTACACGATTAGTACATACAATTCTTTTTTCAAATTTGTTTTTATTTGTTTTCATGCTATTTTTATCGTCGAACTTTGAGATACTCATTACTTTTCCAGCGAAAAGTTCTATGCACGCCACTGTAGAGTGTACACGTATAAGCAGATACTAGTTTCTTAGAATACTTACAACTTAAACCCTTTACCTGAAAACGTTTTCAAACTACATATGTACCCATATCATAATATGGGCAGAATCAAACATACGTGGGAATTCTACACGTGTTTAATAATGTTAATTAAAGTAAATAGTGACTCGTTTGCCTACAATACCTTGTAATTGGATAGTTAACTAATGTAGATTGTTTTTTGGGTTCACGCTGTTTTTTGTGAATGGTTTTCATGAAATAATAAGGTTTTAATAGATACTTTGGATGAGCATGATTTTATGTATCCAGGTAGCGGTAGTAGCTAAGCGTAAAAAAACTGTCTTTTGCAACAAAATCGCACTTTTATTGTGTCTAAAAATAATCGCAATCAAATATATACGTAAAAAACGTACAGATATGAAGTTATCCGATCAAATTATATCAGTTCCTTTCAAGTTACCTGATACCTAGCAAAAAAAGTTTCATTTCTCCATATTGTATAGGTATAAGAAACTCCCAGGGTAGCTTTACTTAAGAAAATTATGCGAAAAGTTGTTCATTTCGACGAGTAGAAAACATGCAAAGTTTCTGCCCGTTTACTTCCAGAACAAGAGTTAACACTCCAGTATTTTCTTTAAATTTACCTGTAAATATACTTTTATTTTTCACCGTTACTTTACGCAGACATTCTTTGCAACTAGTAATAAAATATTCATCTAGCAATAGATGCCAATAAATCTAAGGAACACCAGCCAAGTCCTATCCTCCATCTTTCAAGATGGCCGATATCTTAAAGCATACTAGTCACATGGTACCCTGTAGTAAAATATTCCCTTTCGAACATCTATAGTGGCATAGTGGCATAGTGGCACATTTTGGCGGCAGAGAAGTTTAAAAATTGGTTTATTGCGCACGAAAGACGTGGTTCGGAATCTCTTATAAATATTTGAGAGGATGAAGCTACGATATTTGCGTTTGGCAGCCGTCTGTGAGAGTTGGCTTGGACTCGTTGGACCTTGGACAAAAATACCTAAAATGGGGACATTGAGTCATTGCACCTATAACGTTTAAATGCCTACCAAGTCAACGAAATAATTCAATACTTTATGTCTGCGGGCGAGCTAAAGTGATATCATTTACGATTTATATCCATTTTGTAGCAAATCTTTTTATTTAAATTTTGGAAGTAGTAGTTTTTGTTTTAAGTGCGTGTAGTAAGATGGTTTGCAGGACATCAACAAACAGTGTCTTATGTTTAACATTAAGCAACTGCTGTTTTGAAAGCAGTTACTATTTTGCCCTTTTGTCTTTCATATTATTTTGACTGATTTTTTATAACTATGAACGGGTATTTCTTTACTCAACTCATACTCGAATTTTATTTTATACTTATCCCATCACTATTTGCAGCTGTCATAGTTAGATGCCATTGCTTATTGTCTGCGTGCGCGCGAGTTAAATGCAGGCCTGAAGAATACGCTATATTATGTCACCATAAGATTGTAACATATGATAGTTTAAAATTTCAAATCAAATCAAATCAAAATATTTATTTTTGCAAAATAGATACATTAAGTATACTTTCTACAAGTCAAAGTTAATTTTAACAATATATCTTTAGAATATAAAAAAATATATAATAATACGGGAAATAAAATATACACCTGCATAAATAAATGATAGTCGTAAATTTTTAAATAAATAAAAAATAAATAAAATAGAGGAATCTAGGAATAAAAATATTATATATACATAATGCAATGAAGAAATAAGTTCATAAATAAAAACGGGAAATACATACAAAAAATATTAAGGTGGGCTACTAAAATGTAATAAAGTTATAAAATTGCATAAAATATAGAAATATAGGAATAAAAATATTATATATACATAATGCCTAACCATCCGCACCATTTGATTAGTATTGCTAAGAAGAAGGGCAAGAAACTTGGCAAGATTATAATTTTCACTACTAAGATTACAATTTCATGGTACTGAAATTATAAACTATAGAATCTTGCATTCTCACGCTGCCTTATACACACAGCCGTTCGCTGTATGCGAACAGCACTACACTGCAGGTCAGTGGCGTGCATAGAACTTTTTGCTGGAAAAGCAATGAGAAGGTCAAGTTTGACGATAAATATAACACAAAAAAAATTAAAAACCAATATGATTTTTTTTGTATGAAATCTTGTTTTCTAGGGTAGGCAGGCCCGGCGTCATAGAAATAATAATTTTTCAAAGAAACATTTAATTTTATTCAATCTTCTTTTACTGTCGAACTTGACCTTCTCATGGGGGAGATGCCCCCGTCCTTCACCTCTGCTCTCGACTGCATTCAACTCGCGCACGGAATGTAAATAATTAATATCTTTCTTTTTGAGTGTAATCTCAAATCTGGATTTTAGCTATGATCTGGACTGTTGGACAAATTACACACACACTGTATTATACTTCTCAGGTCAAAAGCGAAGAGTCATTCGGGTCTCAGACATAAAAGCACCACTACACGGTTTCAAGCAATATCCATGCAACTTTAAGAGTTGAACTAATAAAGTTTTCACTTTGATATGCTGTAGGCCTGGAATGTTGATTGTCATTCTGGAAAAGGGTGCAATCAAAAAGAATTGAGGTTTGAACAACGCGGCGCGCCACTGTTCCTTGATATTATTTTAATTCATGCAGCGCAGCATTCTCTTATAACCTTATTTTGTTATGAAGGCATTTATATGTATAATTTATTCTTTTATTTTCAATATTATTTTATTTATATTAAAATCAACGTATAATAGTGTATATACAATATAGTGTACAAATTATTATGTAATAGGATTGCAAAAATAAATATATTATGTATATTTATATCCTGTGATGCTTTGGATAAATTTTTCAAGATGACTTCAACTGGTGGTTGCTTGTCACCATGCTCATAAATAAATCATGCCGCCAAGCGACTCGTCCTGTTCCGGTATGACGTAAATGAGAAGCTGTACCGGGAAAGTGGTTAGATGCAATTGCAATTGCATATTATCAGTCATTCGTCTGGTTACCGTTATATTGACTTATTTGCTATGACTCTCCCGTTTTCTGGGCTTACGCGTTTCATCCCATGTCTTATCATTATCACCGCTTTCATTACAGTGCGGTAATGGCTAAACGGTACGCCCATTGTGTGTAAAAATATCATCAATAGAAAATGAGCACGGAAGAGAATAAGAAGATATTTTTCTTTAGAAAGTGCTTCCTCACGCTTGTATATTAATAATGAAGATTTAAAAAATATAGATTATCCTTTTAATGTCATGATGTCTGTAAACCAAATGTCAACAAGTCACAAAGATATTTTTACTGTAATGAGAGTGCATAGTGAGTAAAAATTCAGTTCCGGCGATCTTACAACGTTCTATGTATTTTACGGTCATGATAAAACTTGCGTCCCCTCTAAATTGACATTAAGTATTTAAGGTTTTTCTTGTCCGTTACGACGCAGAAAAATAAATAATTTAGCCAAGTGCGAGTTGGACTCGCGCATAAATGGTTCCGTATCACTACATATTACGGGTACGGAACCCTAAAAACTTTAACTTTTATTACTTGTCGTGATAGAGGCTATAGTAACACGTATTCTTTGAAAATTTAAATTTTCTACCTATTACGGTTGACGCTGTAGGTAGACTCCTGTAACAGACAGACAGACCGACGAAGGTTTAGTAATGTGGTCCCGTATAGCACCCGTCGGGTACGGAACCCTAAAAATCCTTTACGCTATCGTCACTGTATTACATACGAGTATATGAATAACGCATATTCGCGTCCTAAAAACGGAAAACATTATGTACATACTGCGTCGTTAATACGACGTAACAGGATTGCAAGTACGTTAACTAGGTGGTAGAGCTAATGCCGGGCTCGACTGTGGAGGTACCACCATCTTACTCGCAAATCCTCCCGAAGTTATTCGGGGAAGAGTAAGAGAACAGCTCTCAGGCAAAACCAGGCGGCCCACCATTGCCTGGGACCGATGGATGGCGGTCGGGCCTTATATAAAACAGACCGGTGACGGGCAGCGGCGTCACTGGTGCAAGGGTTTCGGCACCGCGCTCATCAACCCGCCTGCCCAGCGTGTGTGATTACGGGCATTTCTTCCAGGAGGACCGTCAAGAGTGGCGAAATCCTGGAAAGGCCTATGTGCGTAGACAAAACAGGCTGATGGATGGAAACATCGATTCGATAAATTTGACAGATAAACTCAATAAATTCTAAACTACAACTCTTATTGTTATGAAATAAGAGCTACATTATTGTTTATCGAGTCGATAGCATGTTTATACTTGGTACAGATCTACGAAGCGAGAAAACTATGAGATCGTAGCACTTGCTACGCCGGGGAGAAAACAGAATGCTAATATTAGTGTAGCGCACTTAGTTTTATGTGTAGCATACTTATTTTATGTGTAGCATACTTATTTTATGTGTAGCATACTTACTTTTATGAAAAACTTTCCAATATTTTCAACTTCTTACAAATTTGAATGATACTTTATACTTTATTTGCTTCAGGAAAACCTAATCGTTAAGGTCCTTATCTTTGTATAAACTATCTAATATGTATGTGCCCCTATGTCCTTTACAATCTGCCGTACTCGTATCTCCATAGAGTGTATTCTTCGGCAGTTCTCTAGGGACCCTTTTCCATAAAATTACACTTTTATCAGCTTCAATTCTTTTACAAGGAATTTTATTTTATCTAAGTCCGCAGCAAAAAATTTGAATGAGCATTCTCTATATTTCGATATGTTTCTACCAAGTATAAATTTAAGTTAATGAAAGTTATGCGGTAAAACATATTGCAGTATAAACTAACTTCATTTTATAGGAAATGGCTGTAGTCTCCTTATTTATTACTTAACCTTTGATTGGCGAAGTTTGGAAACCGACTTCGTAAGGTTGACTGAACTTTACACTGACTTGCATCGATATTAGATCTCAATCAAGCAGATTAACTAAATATAAGGTGACTTTCATTTATACAGCCAAACTTATACTGGACGCATGGTAAGTGATGATAGATAACACTTTTTGCTAATTTTGTAAAATAAAATCTTGACATCCCATAGTAAACTTTATGGGCTTCCGTGTGTAGAAAGAATAATTAACGAATTCCACAAAAAGGGTCATCGAACCTTGTTACTGAGCACTTACTGAGTCTCCAATAAGAATTTGGCTGCATAAATTAAAGTCACCTTATATATAACGAAGTTAACTATGACAGCTAAGTAGGCCTTAGGTATAAGTTAACTTGTAGTAACAGTCGACCAACATATTTTAAGTCGTTGTGTGTTTAAGTGTTACGGGCAACTAGGAAACCCGTGTCGTGACACGTATTTGGCCGGTTTTTATCAACACCACCCAAAGGACACATGTAACCAGACTCTTGCGGAAGGAAGCAAAAATCGTCTCCAATGGATGTACATAAATATTTCATTTAAATACGCCGAAAACGCAATGCGATAAAAAATCCACACTAATTGTCCAACGAAAGCGTTTGGACTCGAGACTCAACTGCTTGTTGAAAAATTGTATGTAGCTCGGTGGCTTACCGCCCGCGTATCGCCCCGCAGACCCCGTAAAATTGCTCTGTCTGAGCGCTTTCGTTGGACAACTGTATGGATATTTATACTGTGGCGATTAGTTCAGGTGTTTAGTGTGTAAGCGGGTTCTAATGCTTTCTCTGTCGCACGCAAATCAAATCAAAATATTTATTTTGTAAAATAGATACATAAAGTATACTTTCTACAAGTCAAAGTTAATCTTTACAATATATCTCTTTAGAATAAAAAAATAATATGTGTATACTAATAAGGGAAATACGTACATAAAATATTAAGGCTGGGCTACTAAAATGTAATAAAGTTACACACCTGCATAAAATAGAGAAATATAGGAATAAAAATATTATAACATAATGCCTAACCATCCGCACCATTCGATTAGTATTGCTAAGAAGAAGGGCAAGAAACTTTAACGCTTTGAAAATTGTATGCGCTATCCTGCTGCCAGTGTCAGAACCTGACGAAATTGTTAGTTTATGAACGGCTACCTGATGGTTATGTTATGTTATGAGCACGTCTTCACTTAGCAATACGTTCAATGATCCATCCGCCGTGACCGGTGCGGGCTGATGGACGCGAGCCTTAAGGGTCCATATAGGGCTATATAGATGCGCAACTTCAAATGAGCATATCACTTTATGTAACTAATCGGTATAGCAAAAATAATATATAGGTAGTCAGTAGACTATAAGGCTGATAGATTCATTTTAGGAAAGAAGCAAAATCTTTCAGTTCGCTTGATAGAAAAAAATTACGAAGTTACCTCTAAATTTCATATTTTTCAGGTGTTTAAGGGCCGTCCTTAAATCATACAGCCTTGAAATTTATATTAAAAATAAGGTAACAAATGACAACGTCAGCTCGTTCTAGAATATTTTAAAAACTTTATCTAAAGGCAGAGTTATTAAATAAAAAAGCAGATTTTTGTGTGCGCGTGTTTCTTGGTGGTCGTAACAGCCACGGCTGAGAGCGCGCTATTTTAAACTAAAAGGAAACGTCGTAGAGTTCAGTTCTGATTGATGCAAAATGTAGTGCTCAATCTGACCTTATATGTAGCCTTAAGGATGATAGAGGCGAGCCTTAGGGTTGGTGCACGCGAGCCTTAGGCAATACAAGCAATTTCAGTTTTCAAGGCTAGGAGTATATATAGGATGTAATTAATTATGCCAGTCTAGGATGAGGGAAATGGGGTCTAATTAAGTCGTCTGTGGGTCAGTTAGTCAAGACATGTCGTGCACGATGTCGTCGAGAATAGAACCCCGGCTGTAGTACGTTTCACTCTGTAGTCATGAATGAAATATTTAATGTATCTTTAGAGATTCACTTTGAACCCGCTTGCTTGATTATCTTGGAGTACATTTTAAATTATTTACATCACCCTTCGTACATAATGTTACATTAAAAGAGCTCTGTACCTTATTATGAAAAACGGAACCCTTGTAAATCACTTTGTTTTCCGTCTATCTGTGTCTCAGACCCTGTTTCTGAAGAACAACAGCTTGAACTACCTAGTTGAAACTAATATCACATACTTGAATATTTGCAATCTATACTTATGCAAGATGGTAGAGCTGATGCCGGGCTCGTCTGTGGAGGTACCACCATCTTATACCACCATGGATGGACTTATGCAAAAAATTCAAAAAATGCCTATCTGAGTGATCACAAAAACCTATGAGGTACTTCACAGGTGAAGGAACAAATTTGAAAACCATTAATTTCCATTTCAATTTGGAATAATGAATACATGACTTACTTAGTTTTGCCGTTTCGCTTAATTATTTTGTACTTACAATACAAGTTTGTATTTTTTGTTGAACTTATTCAAGTTTCCTAATTTATTTGATAATATGTTGAGGAACCCTAATACTACGAGACCTTTGCACTGGACTGTTTTTGCATTTCACGGAAGACAGCACACCACCAACTAATTATTTTGACAACAAAATTATTATATTTATATAAAAGACGGAAATTGGTGATACTACTGGTCGATATGAACGACTTTTACTGAGGAGGTTAACCTGAAAATCGATAAAAATAAATCAACAGTTCCATAGAAAAAGTACATCCCTACTCGCTAGCTCGCTACTCCCTACTCAACCAAGATCTATCGAAGAAAAGAAATTTTTTCGCAATTTTTGGATTGACTCTAATGCCCTAATATTGATTTTAAAAAACTGTTATACAATCTCATCCCTTAATGCGTCTTTTAAAGACTGTATTTTAATTTATAACTTTTCCTAAAAACATTTTAGGAAGCGAGAGCTACTCACTACAATCAAAAGAAGGAAACTAGCATATCTGGGACATGTTTATAGACACATTAAATACAAGGTAGTAAAAAAACTTTATAGAAGGAAAAATAGAGGGGAAACGGGGAAGAGGCAGAAGAAGGACTAAGTGGATTGACAACCTAAAAGCCTGGACTAATATTAAGGAAGCGGCAGAGATCTGCAAGCTCGCTAAAGTTCGGACGAAGTTTAGAGAGATGGTAGCCGACGCCCGTTAGGGCATGGTACAGGAAGAAGAAGATATCTCACATGCAGCTATGTATATAAAATTAAATCTCACAGGGGAAACGGGGAAGAGGCAGAGGGAGCACTAAGTGCATTGACAACCTAAAAGCCTGGACTAATATTAAGGAAGCGGCAGAGATCTGCAAGCTCACTAAAGTTTGGACGAAGTTTAGAGAGATGGTAGCCGACGCCCGTTAGGGCATGGTATAGGAAGAAGAAGATATCTCACATGCAGCTATGTATATAAAATTAAATCTCACAGGAGAAACGGGGAAAAGGCAGAGGAAGGACTAAGTGGATTGACAACGTAAAAGCCTGGACTAATATTAAGGAAGCGGCAGAGATCTGCAAGCTCACTAAAGATCGGACGAAGTTTAGAGAGATGGTAGCCGACGGGCATGGTACAGGAAGAAGAAGAAAAACATTTATTTATGGTGAATAACAACAATGTAACGTGTCAAAGTAACGTAAAGGCTACAAAAAACAAGTTGCTTCTATGGTTACGCCTGGCGAAAAATTTGGCACCGTCTGCGTACGGAACCCTACTTTTTATTATTTTTTGTTTTACTGTAGAGTATATGCTACAATCTATAATATGTATTAAGTTAGAGCCAAAACCAATAACGTTTAAATAATTAAACTTATTGAGGTTTCTTGTACTTGTAAAGGGGACCCTTTAATTATTATTTTTATATTTCTATTATTTGCAGTGGTAGAAGCCATAGTAACACGTATTGTATGAAAATTTCAACTATATAACTATTACAGTTGAGGCTGTAAACCCCGTGACAGATGAACAGACAGACAGACAGGCAGACAGCGGAGGGTTAGTAATAGGGTCCCGTTTGGCACCATTCGGGTACCGAACCCTAAAAATTGTAGAATAGAATAGAATAGAATATCCATTTATTTATCTACCACAACACAATAAATTATAAAAACAAATTATAAAGTCAAACACAAGGAAATAACATAAAAGAATAAAACAATGTGACTAAAGCTAAATGAAATCATGTGTCGAAGCAGACAAAAAGGCTAGAACTCAGCATATGCTGTAGTCTTACAGAGTAAGACCGACAGCGCTGATTTTCAGTCCAAGCCCGCGTAGGTAACGCACGAACAAACAAAACAGCGCGAGTATTCTTGCACATTTTGAAAATAATAATTACGAATGGCAGAATAAATATGATATACATATACGAGTACATAATGTAGGTGCTAATATTTGTAAATAAATAAATTCAATTAATAGGTAAGCTCTAAATAAATGTCAAAAACTCGTTGGTCAAAAATTATTAAAATGGCGATGAAGCGTCTAGTTTTAGGCAGGCGAAGACATTTGTAAGTCAAGGAGATACTTTTTTAGTTTAATTTTAAAAGTATACTTACACTTGTGTGGTTTTGGTGTCAGTACAATACTGTTATTAGGGCCTGTGTTAAGGATGGAAGCCTCTTTATTATAATTAAATCTGGGGGCACGCCAAGTCGAGCTAAAAAGCGGCACGGCCGTACCATCCTTTTCTCGAAACAGCTCAGGCCATTTTCGACCCCCCTATAACTTCGTTGTGGATAAAACCAGAAGCCTGATTTTTCAGTAACCAAGCAGAAATTGTATAAACACGGTATATTTCAAATTTCATTCCATTTGAACCAGTAGTCTAAGAATTATAACTAGTCAAAGTTTCTCAATTTTGTCACTCACTCACTCACTGACTGACTGACTGACCGATCATCAAAACTCTAAGGCACTTCTAGCAGACATAGAATCTTCAAATTTGGAATACAATTAGTGTTTAGTGTATAAATCAAGGAAAATCTAACATATTTTGCAATTTCGGTCCAGTGCTCTAGATACACCAACCGCATAAATAACTTTGTAATCCCATATAAATATTATAATTTTCAGTTGTAAGTAATAGGCCCGTCATATCTAACACTAGAAATTGCTAAAATCGCAAACTAACGGCTAGTTCTGATTTTTTTATATGTTATTGGGACCACTACCAGTAGCGTATATGCAAGTTTGCAGCACTCGAAAAACCGCGAAATTTTCGCTCAGTTTTTGGTATTCTTAATATAAGCCCTAAAGTACACTTTTCATCAAATTATTTCGATATTTTTTAAAAGTTCACTAAAATTGCTATAATTTGAGACTAGAACCAGCTCTGTAAGTTCAATACTCACCGAGATACATTTCTCCAAAAATTGTTTTTTTACCAATAAAGTGAAATTTAAGTAGAAGGTACCGGAAAGGAAAAAAAGTAGGACTATCTACAAAAAGAAATGAAATACCATCAAAAACAAAACTTGTAAAAAAAACCAAGGCTCGCAACTTTGTACTTCTGCCGTAAAAAGTTGTGAGATCCATGTAAATCCAAGTCAGTTTATTTATTCAGTCCCTACTTAAGGGACCTTCTGTCTTAAGTTATTACATAATTAGCTAACCTAACAAGATTTTATAGTGACCATATCAACATTAAAAATCATTTATGTTTTAAATAAATAGATTGACTGGCAATCGCACTAAATAGTCCAATTCAATGTAATATGTATTACTTGTGAGATACATTGTGTTTTCAGGCATATTATGAGCCTTGATACCTTTGAGCTGCCTTTACGCAATCCTTTGTTTACAAAAACTAAAAGAACGCTGGCCTTTTTATTTGCAACTAGCGCATTTCATTTCGCTTTGTTTTTGGCGACAAAATGAACTTGAAATTCTCTTACATTTTCGTGTTTCTATAATTCTGTCCCCGAATGTGAGCTTGCTGTACGCGTATAAACAAACAGCCAGAATTTTGAATACCCAGCTCTCGTTTGCGAGAGGCGGGTATGTTTGTTAAATTATTAATTTATTTCAGCTCACTCACCTTCGTAGTTGGTTCAAATATGTGTGCTCAGCGTCCTACGTGTATGCTTGTATGGGTTGCGATTTACAATGTATACTCTAAACCTACCACTGACAGTTCAGTTCCCTTCATTTCCGCTATCCTACTTAAGGAAAGCAGTTACGTGACGTAACTTCATCGTTTGAATTTTGAATTTGAATGTTACATTACCTGTTATTATCTTAAAAGCAGCTGACCTTTCGATCTATGATGACCAAAAAGCAGCTTTCTTTTGTTATAAGGGCAGAGATAACAATTTAAAAAAAAAATCAAATACCTCTTAATCATAACATAAGATTCCTGTAATTATTTCGAATTCAAGTTAATTGTGATCCCAACCTGTCTACAAATTTATAAGATAGGAAATCTTTACTGTCTACTACACCATTGAAAGTGTACCAAACCAATCACCTACACCATCATTTTAACTACGTAATTATGTGAAATAAAGTAAAGAGCTTAAGAATGCATCAAAATAAATACCGTTAAAATAAAACCTTAAAATTACCTTAAGTCTAAGTAGGGTTTTAGATACTACAAAATGGTAATTGGTTTCAGCGCAATTCCATTGTAGAACGAAAGTGATTTTGTAAATTCTATAGAGGGTGGGTATCAGCAGGTACCTAATGAATGTGCTCAAAAAAGGCCGGTTGAAAACAGCCTAAAGGCAAAGAAGCCAGTTTTTATTGTACTGTTCTATTTAATTTCATATGAAATGGAAGTCATTGGATTTTACGCATGGTTTGTTCAGACCATTTTTGTATTTGCAATTTTTGCTCTCTTTATTAGCGTAGTTTGTTTACGTTACTGTTGTCTGGTTAGAATACGTTTTCTGATTTGGCAAGCTCTCCGTAAACAGTGCCAGATATTATGTAAATAAAGAGAAAAGTGTTCGTTCAGGGATTTTTGGTTTTCGTTCGTAATGGAAGTTGTTATTGTGGCTAATTAGTACACTAGGCGTTATACGGGGACCTCAGGTGATTCGTTGTACCGAGAATGTATTAAACTTTGTGTTGTGCTCTGATTAATAGTACACAATTTTACAAATAATTTATCATGAAAATATGCAAACAAAGCTTTTATTTGTGGTTTACAGAGTAATCTCGTTGTGATGATGATAAAGTTTAAAATGGTAATGTGTGAAATGACAATGTTATTTTAACCAAAAAAAAGGAAAAAATTTAAAGAGATCTCTGAAATTTTTATTTATGTCTCTAATGTACACCGAATCATTGCAATACATGACACAAATGTCTATCTATTGACTCCAAGATTTGTTTCTATACTGTCCAAGTTTGTTTTCAATTGTTTTACTCAGAGTTTGTTTTATTGTTTTGTGAAATGTGAGTAGGTTTTGTAAACGAATTACGGCGATAGGGCTCATCACCCTTCACGCTGGGACGTAATAATCGTCGATGTAATGTGGGTGTATTACATTACAGTCCACACTCGGAAACACCTCTGGCATCCCCTCGAGGATTCATGTCGTGACGATGTATTTCTTTTTAATGTATTGTATGCAACGACATAATCTTTAAGTCATTGATTGTATGTTGTAATTTTAGTTTCTTAATTTATCTAAGTACGAGTAGGTATATATGCCTAAAGATGATCAATGAATGAATGAATAAAAATTGGTCAAGTGCGAATAGGACTCCTGCCCTGAGGGTTCCGTACATACAATACAAACTTAGGTATTCCAGAAGCCGTTATATACCCAACTTAACTTGACACTTACGTTCTATTAATATTTATATAACCGCGGGGTCTACGTAAGTTGGACACCTATTACTTGTTGAATAATTAAATATATGTAACTTTCAGATTATTTCCTAGATGTGTGCGATAAGACCTAATTATAAACGCAATTTCAAGATTCTAAGTTAACTGAAAGTACCCCATGTTTTTCATGGGGGGCAATATCTAAAAAACATTAATGTATTAGTGAGTATGTTAAGGAAACTGATATATTTATTTAATTACCTGTATCAGTTCTATCTTATAAAATATGTATCTTTTTCTGTTTTTACTCCTTGTTCCAATAAATAAATAAATAAATAAATTTGTATGAAATTAATTACGTAATTTTTTTCGCGTTGAGTTAGTAGCCTGATTTTTTAACAGAGAACTGTTAAGAATTGGGTTATAGAAATGGGGCCATAGACTTCGGTAAGAGGTATTAGTTTCAACCTGATATCTTTCACGGGACCCGACAAAAATGGCCTTGATAGACGGACAGACAACAAAGTAATCCTATAAGGATTCCGTTTTTTCCTTTTATGATACAGAACCCTAAATTGGTGACGATTTTTACAGAACCTTTGAAAAGCAATAAGTATTAATACAAAACACCACCGCTATTTATATTTTGAAAATGAGACTCAGAGAAATACAATGAAAACGAAACAATGATCACTGATTAGTTCATTGTTTTTGAAAACAAATGAGTGTATTCGGTATTTTGTATTATTTTTCTTTCTCTTTGTTTTTACTTCAGGATGTTCTCGTTTCAATAAGTTAGTGAAATCCTCAGGGAATCTTCGAGTTTGTGGTCTGAAAATCGCTATATAAATGTGTACCTTTGTATTTATTTCTCTGGAAACTGAACCAAGTTTTCAGAAAAATTAATACGTTTTGCTTTGATCCAAATTAAAGAGTA
Organism: Ypsolopha scabrella; assembly: GCA_910592155.1. NCBI lineage: Eukaryota > Metazoa > Arthropoda > Insecta > Lepidoptera > Ypsolophidae > Ypsolopha > Ypsolopha scabrella. The sequence goes on along the minus strand of OU342968.1, from coordinate 4,259,861 downwards.
CCATGTATGGTACTTTGCAAGCTGAAGTGTCAGTGGGCTGGTCACATCTGCCGAAAAACCGACTACCGACGGGGGAAAAGTTCCAATTGGAGACCACGAATCGCCAGACGTAGTAGGACGCCCGCCAGCTCGCTGGACTGAAAGATTGTCTGAAAAATGTGCCGTGCCGTTGGAGAGGCCTTTGTCCAGCAGTGGACTGATAAATGTTTGCTGATTGGTTTGAATGATACTTTGAATTTAAACTGCGATCTATTTTTTAAGCGATAACGAGAAATATAGCAATATAAATTTAATAATAAGTGTCTAAACAGTGCACCGAATACAAACGTTAAATGGGTTTTTGTAGAGTTCCGTATTCTGTTTATTACTTTAAAACGTATTGTCCAAACGTTTAGAATTGTTTTATCAAAATTCGTTGCTAAATTTTGTGGAGTTGAATCGAAAAGAACCATTGTTGTTTTATTTGCTTTAATTTCATGAGCTCAATTAAGAGTTTTTAACTACCGAGAAAAATAAACAGAATACCGTTTTTGTTTCGTTTGTTTACTTTCACTTCTGATTTATTTTATTTTATTTAGTTCTAATTAATTACTGGAAAACATTGAAACAAGACTGCTTGCTAGACTTATGTAAAAAGTAACGTCTAAGTTACTTCAAGGAGCTCTCCTGGCTGGGCTGACTGACCGGGGGGAAGTGCACAATACCATAGTATAAATAACAAATAGTGTTCTATCTCTATACAAACGAGCCGAAACGAACCCCCCAAAACTCGGTACAACTCGGTTTACGACAGTCGCAGTCATAGAGTAACTTATAAACTGGGAATTGAGACATCAGTTTTATCTCGGTTTAGCGACATCTCGTGGGTAACGACGGACTTAGTTCGTTACTGTACCTACCTATACCTACACAGGTATAATATATATACCTCATGTATAGCCCAGCCTTAATGCATTGTATTTTTATTTTTCAAATACCTACTACATATTAGTTAAATAAAACAACATTTAAGAAATTAATGATAATTTATTTACATTTAATTTAAGTAAACAATACATTTTAGATAAACTAAAGTGACCTAATTTCACAAGTTTTCGCAAATTTCACAAATCACGCGAATCTGAAATACGATATGTTCGTTAAAGTCACATTCACCGGGGTTTAAACATAAATGATTGCACAAGATAGGTATTTACCACAGTTCACAGCACACGGCACATTTTTTCCGATGACATTGTTGTAGCAAAATGAAGTCCATTCAACGTAAACAAAGACGATCGTCGGAGTCCAAAAAGAAAGCTGGGTAGTCAAAATAAAACACAGTCAACAGAATCCACGAAACATTGCCGGTTCGTAAGTTAATCGTCACTGATTTTGATTTATCGCAAAATCATGAAGACCACAAATGCAGCTCAGAACAGAAACAGACAGACATTTTAAAATTGAAACAAGTCCTGCTAGATCAAAAACCCTATTCAGCGCTAGCAACGTTCAAAAAAGCGCTAGATTATACAAAATTCAGAGATTTAAAAAAACGCCAAATTCAGTTCGAATTTTCAACAGTAAAAGACATAATATATAGAAATGAAAACAAACACTAAATAAAACCACTAAATTCTCCGCAAGGAGCAAAAACTCTAAATGCGCGCTAACCATACCAAAAATCCGTTAGATGTAGCGCCGAATGCGCTTAAATGACAGCAGTGATTGAAACAACCTCTTGTAGCTCAATCTATTGAGGAACGACGAAAATAGGGCTTCGACGATGCTTCGACGTTTTCTCATACAAAGAAAAAATGGTCTAAGTGAAAAGACCCTGGTCGCGGTCGCACCGCAGTTACGTATGCACGTTGTCACTGTGACGATCTCGCGCATTTTCGTAAATTATGGCACGAAATTACAGTGTATGTTGTGCATTCTAGGGTTACTTAAATACAACTTTTATAATAATAATAAGGCATTATCAAATACGTAAGCAGTCATTTGGCAGCCCTAGGACGTGTTTAGGCGCCGAGCGGCCGTAGGTATTGATTTCTAGGACACCGCCTAGTTAAACTACTTTTGTTACCTATACTGTGACAATACTCACGATCACGGAGATTCAGTGCAGGACCCATCACCCCTGCTACGAATATAGAGGGGCCACAAATGGGGCTGCGTAATTTTTCCCGTTAGTATTCACGGGTAAATATTTAGTGCTACGGCGTAGCAAGTGTCAAGTCGACGTACATGCTACATCGTAGATATTAGGGGACACGCTAAAGGAAAATCACGAAAAAACTCGTTTTTAGGGTTCTGCGCCCAAAGGGCAAGAGCCCTATTAATGTCTCTGTACTGTCTGACCGTCCGTCAGTCTCTCCGTATGTCACGGGTCTCTAGCTTGCAGACAGAAAGAGTTACAGATCTGAAATTTGGATATTATGTAGAATGTTAACCCAAAACCGAATATTGAATATAAAAAAAATGTTTTCAGAGGGGTCCCATAAGTGAATTCTTTGTACCCCGTCATGTGGTGTGTCATTGTCTTGTACATTCCTTTTTTTATCTCTGAATCTAAATAAACGGGCAAGCTACCGTTTTAGTTCAAAATTTGATAACCCGTTTCTGTGTTGTTTTTCGTTAAAGACCAAAGTACAAGGCCTCACTATCTGGTACTGATATTTTGAAAGTGGTACCTTTTAAAATGTAAGATTTTGGTACCGGTACAATTTAAGGCAAGAGAACAACAAAATTTTGAGAAAATTTTGAAAGTGGTACCTTTCAAACTATCAGTACCAGATAGTGAGGTCTTATACTTTGTCTTTAACGAAAAACAACACAGAAACGGGTTGTCAAATTTTGTCAAAATTTTGTTCTTTTCTTGCCTTAAATTGTATCTATACCAAAATCTTACATTTCAGCCTTTGACTTTGTAAATGCCTGTATTAAACTATAGAGGTCTCAAACTTTAGTCTATAACGTAAAACGTCAGAGACACGGGTTATCAAATTTTGTACTAAAACGGTGGCGTGGCATGCATATGCACCTTATTATCGAATGGTTTTACTTTAAAAACAAAGTTACCAACTTAACCCAGATTCCGAATAGAAAATCCTTTCAATGCACTCCAATAAAGTGCAAAACGGGATTTCATCGACATAACTAGACCCCAACTATGAAGTTTCAATTGAATTCCCCAGGTTGTACAGTTTTATAGGCTGTTACGAGCCTGCATTGCAGTAGGATATGTGTACCTATTGAGGTGGCTTAGTTAAGAGGATAGTCGCTTGCATCAATCACTTTTGCTCCGTGAGGAAAGACCCGCAGTGCCAGAGGGACCGATTAGCGATAAAAACCGGACAAGTGCGAGTCGGACTGGCCCACCGAGGGTTCCGTTAAAGACTGTATTTTTTTATGATTTAATTACAAATGTATAGTTTTCAGATTTCCACCTATACTTGTAGTTTAAGACGGTATTACTTGCCAAATTTCATAGTTCTACGTCAACGGAAAATACCCTATAAATTTTGATTCCCTTGAGTGTCGAAATACACTTTTTTGCGGCATAAACAGCCGTATCTTTTTTACGTTAACTTAGAAGTTTAATTTTTTCACATCTTCAAGGAACTGTAGACTTAAGTATATGGTTTTAATTTCAACTCGATGCCTCCCACGCGTCTTGACAGACAGACGGACAGTCGATATGATTACCGACGGGTAAAAAGTGTATTTTATGTAAGTAACCATCTACAAAATAAATTATTTTAACTTGAATTTGCAGATTCTTTTCACAATTTTCACGATACCTACTAATTTTGAAAACCTACTATGAATTTAGTAATTTGCATTTTTTTTTTCAAATTGCCTTTGTTTCTCTGGGTACTTTGTTTATTACGACTTAATACGTTTTAGTACGAGTAATTTTAAGAAACCAGTCTTTTTCCACCCGGTTTAAGAAAAGCACCTTTGACCACAGGGTAAGTAGTTTTCTCCACTGCCAGTTCAGTCAGAAACTGGGGCACAGAATAATACGATAATACTATAAACGGCAACAGCATCCAGAATCAAGATCTCCCCTTTATGCCTGTATCAGGCGTCCGGAAATGTCTCCAGAACGATATCTCCCGTCAGGGGCTGATGTTCACTCGTTATTGTATCTGCACCTTTACAACAAACTGTTATACGTTGGTGTAATAACGTAAATTAGGTTTTGCCCACGACTTCATTCGCGTTTAACTTAAAGCTTCAAGTAACACAACCCCCAAGGCTGAAATAGGAGTGATTTTGTCAAAATCTAGTCAGAGTGACAATTAGGGTTATACCTAAATACTTGTAGAATATTAAGGCCATGTCACACTAAGGGTCCGTTTGGAAACGAGTGAATTGCACATGGAGTGATGCGAATTTCACCCTAGAGCGTTCAAAAATTGACCCGAGTTAAACCGAGGGTAACCGAACTGTTACCTGACAGTTGCTCGGAAGTGTTTTGAAACGCTTCCAAGTAATGCGAAAACCACACTGGGCCACCTGATTGGTGCAACCAGATTTCTGTTTCTCTTGGTCCTATATAGATCTGTCTCTTTCTAATAAACGAGTGAAATTTCGCACTATAATTGCACGTTCTGAAACGCTTCCTAAGTGACTAAGTGTCAAATATGTCTAGTAGCTTTACATCGCGAGCAGACAGACAAAGTTACTGATTGATAATTTGATACTTTAAAGAGCCACGGAATATCTTACTTTTTTCATTTGTACCAGGTGACTTTAGTTTATAAAGCCAAATTGTTTATAAAAACAACTCCGACTCCGTTAATATAGGAAGTCTAAATTGTATTTTGCGTATTTCACTGAAGGGTTATTGAACCTTAGTCCTGACTACAACCCGGTCACAATATCTGTGCACCTGACCTCGTGACGTCATATCGGCGGTCTGGGTACGGTGTGAAAAAAGTTTTTTCGAGAAATGTGGAGGTAAAAAAAATTTACTAACCTTTTCAAATCAATTTATTATTGATGAAGGGTTTGTTATTAAAAAACAATAATTTTGATTACAAAAACATTTATTATTAAACTCAGTCACTATAAATTATTGACTCTATGCCTGACATTGTATCTTCCTCACTCTCACTTCCTGAACTCGCCGAACTGTCTTCCCCTAGTGATATTAAAAGTTGTGTGATGTTGTCATCTGCTAGATGATCCTTTTCCCAGTTTGTTTGTTTGCTTTCTCCGATTCAAAAAACTTGAGAACCTTCAAGATTAAATTTCTTGATTCGCTGTGTATTGTTTTTCCCATGACTTCAGTTTAACAGCTACAACAATTTTAATAACAACCAAACCAGTCCAAACTTAACAGTAAACAGTCTAAACTTAACAATAAACATTAAAAAACAAAACAACAATAAAGTGAAAATATCAAAATTATCGGGACGTGTAGCGGCAACGAAGATGCTAACCGTACTGTCGCACCGGGGAGTGCGCGGAGAGGTGACAGGGGAAGCGGGAGAGGCGCCACATTCCAGCGAGGTGCACAGATATTGGGACCGAGTTATACTTACCGAGTCTCCAGTATGAATTTGGCTAAGTATAAGAAGGAAAGTCAGCTTATATAACCCTACGTAAGATGTCGGTTTTATTTTAAAATGCTTCTATACAGGTTGTAAATGAACTCTATGAATCAGAATCACCAATAGAACACAAAACCGTAAAAGAACGATTTTTTGGGAATTTGAATTTCGAAAAAACGGCCAGCCTATGCGACGCGACAGTAACGGACAACAGACGGTACATATTCCCAGCGGTAAATAATCCACATAGGCCTTGTAGAGCGTCGTCTCTGTCACAGGAGTATTATTAGTGCTTCTTTGGCGGTCGATATCTTTTTTATGGTTCCGTAGTACCTGAAAGGTAAAAGGAACCTTTATGGTGAGACTCCGTTGCCATCCGTCCGTATGTCACAGCCTCATTTGAAATTTTCCACAAAAATGGCATTTACTTGCATACATAATACAATGTAAAAAAAAGATTGAAATTGTGTGAAATATTTCCAATACAAAAGGGAGAAAAATAAAAAAACATATCAGAATACAATATGGATATCAAATTGAGAAATTCACGATCATAAAATTACAAAGTTAAATTTTTCATCCACGAGTTTTATTTCGAGTATCTTCTTCCTGCCTGTTCCCAAAACTGTCGAATTACGGATCCCTAAGTATGCGAGTCTGACTCGCACTTGACCGGTTTTTATTTTATTATGAATCATGCATGACAAAATTAACAAAACGCGTATTTTTCATTTTTAACGTCATGGAACAGTTTCCTTTGTTATAGCTGGAGAGTTCATTTTCAACCGGTATATTAATCCAAACAAATATAACAAATAAACAAATATATAGCGCGCGGTACAGTTTAAAATCGGACTAACTTTTTTACCGGAAAGTCGCAATTCACAACTTTAACAGTTTCAGGGACACATAACGACTGTAACGAGACACAATAGAAAGAACAATCGAATCACGTCTTTGGGTGTCCCCGCGCTAAACTACTTCGCCGATCTGAGTAAAGGAGCGAGTTAGTGAAACTGAGAATTCGGTCTTTTTTAGGGTTCCGTACCCGAAGGGCAACACGGAGCCCTATTAATGTCAGTTGTTTGTCCGTCCGTATGTCACAGGTATCTAGCTTGCAGACGGAATGAGTTACAGATCTGAAATTTGGATATGTTATGTAAAATGTTGACCCAAACCGAATATTGAATTGGAAATTTAATTAATTTTCAGGCAGACACAGACCGTGCATGAAAAAAGAGCCGAAAGGAATAAATATTTTTCTTTCCCCAGGATGTGGGGTGCCATTGTCTAGAACCTATTGAGTAATAGTAGATTACACAACAAGTGAAAAAAAGGGAATTTCTTTCGAGGCTCAAAGGTGGATCCCGAGAGGAGCGAAGGATTCTAGAGTAGAATCCTGAGCGGAGCGAGAGATCCAAGAGCCGAGATGGAATTTTTTTTTCACGAGTTATGTACTCTAATTTTCACCATTGACTATGAGAAAATAAACAGTACCATATTATCTATTTGAATCAAATTTTATTATACTTACAACCAATCGGTACATAGTAAATTAATAAGAGAACAAAACATAAAAATGGCTGTTCTTTTTTTTTTTGGTCTTTTTTCCAAGTGGCCAGCCAGTACGTTTGGTAAGATATTTTTTTATATTGTGCATTGACGCTTGTTCCAAATTTAAAATGCTTTATTCGGGCATTTTTGTGGAACATAAAATGTAGTGATTGCAAGATTTATAGTTTATAGCTTCTCGGGTGATTATGTTTTAAGATGGCTGTATGGTCACAGATACCTTTGCCATGCCTTTGCCTATCCAAAAAGTTTAAAAAGTTACTTGTTCTCACTCAGTGAGGAAAAGAGCGTTTTATTCACTGTTTTTTGTGAACCAATAACCCCTTTTCGAATAGTAATGGTGAAAAATTATTTTTTTCTTTTTATAGACGAAAATAATGTATTGAAATGAGGATCCATCAAAGTTGTAAATTTTAGACCATTTTTGTTAAAGGGTCTATCTCAAAAACTAAACTAGTTAGGAATTTGTCATTTTCTGTATATTATGTGCCATATACTGTATTTAAACAACAAATATTTAAAACTCCGATTTTTGTTTCATACATTTCTTATGAGATAATGATAAGTTTGTAATTTTTATTCAAATCATTTAAGCCTACTCCTACTCGCACTTGACCGGTTTTTAAACTTCAATGTGCCATTTTTATCTGCTTTTTGGATCAATTTCGGTATGTAATTTAAATAATAAGTTGTTTCATGTTTTGAAACCGTTTTTGTAAGTATTTGAGTTTTCACAGGAAGTGACGTCATCCTATCAGGTAGAATGGTCGGGCCTGACACTTCAGAATGCATTCAAGAAAAAAAAGACATGCCTATGGTAAATGTGGTGATGACGTCACTGAAGGTCAAATGAAAGAAATCGCTTTTTTCATTTAATTAAGGACATGTACGCTTATTTTAAAATCTGATAGGTACTAAAAACAGTTCAGGAAAGCTATTCCTCGAAACGGTTTTCGAATTGTAAATATTAACGAAAAAAAGAATAGGCCAATTAACAAATGTACAGAAGCAGGCCAGAAAATCTATCAATCAGAATCACGAAACAGGCTGACCGATGAAAATTAGCAAAATGATTTCTTTGCAAACATACAAAGCACTCTGCCAGTGCATTCTATGTTATTGCATACCTACTTGGGGTGGTGCAGTAAAATCTAATCTCATTGAGATTGAAAGAGCACGGCGAGCCGTATTGCTTATGTCTCTTCCATTTCGGCATCCCACCACTCTAGTGTATGACCAATCACAAGTGCTTTCAGTCCGGAAACTGTATATCTATCAGATACTTCGTAAATACCACCAAACTATTATACCAAATATACCAGATACTAACAAACGAATTGAACGCTGTCCTACCATTTGTTAAAAGTGAATTTGCCCGCAGAAACTTCATCAACATGGCTCCAAGACTCTACAACATATTTTTCAATAACAATGTTCTCATTAAACGGTTAAGTAATTTTAAAATTAAAAAACATATACTAGAGTGGCTGAAACAATTTGATTATGATGGTACTGAAAAATTAATAAAACAGTAATCCTGATAAATTTTTATATAGATATTTCCTCTTCATTATTACTTTCATTTTTCACAGTCATTCATCTCACAACTCCCTCATTACAATACTCTCATATAATCACATATCCCATAGACCCGTACAAACTACCCCATCTCACACACACGCACCCTTACACACAAACACACAAACTCACTCACACACATATACACATACACACACACACCCTTACACAAACATACACCCTCTCTTATCTAAAGAGATCTTATCTTACATGTCCAAAATATATTATATAAATATTACATTATTGCATCTATTTTTATATCCTGTGTTTACTTTTGTTAAGTAGAAGTTTTAATTTTATTTTTTTAAAACCCTATCTATTGTAGTATGGGAGTTCTACTGTTTTGGAATCTAATTTTTAGGGTTCCGTACCCAAAGGGTAACCAACGGGACCCTATCTAAGACTCCGCTGTCCGTCCGCCCGTCTGTCACCAGGCTGTATCTCATGAATCGTGATAGTTAGACAGTTGAAATTTTCACAGATGATGTATTTCTGTTGCCGCTATAACAATAAATACTAAAACCGGCCAAGTGCGAGTCGGACCTGCGCACTCCCATTCAACGAACATGAATTTTTTGCCGTTTTTATAGATAATGGCACGCAACCCTTCACGCGTGTCCGACTCGCACTTGGCCGGTTTTTTTTTCAGTCTTCTATCTCTCTTTCTGTATTTCACGTGACTCTAGTTCGTATATGGAATGTGTTACAGACATGAAATTTTGATATTTTGTGTAAAATATTTGGATAATAAATTCAATTAAATTAGCTTTCAAGGGAAACCAAAACCAATACTTTGTTCTTATTCGAAACACGTGTAATGTCATTTTCTAGAGCTCCTACAATGCGCGTGGCCCGACACGCACTTGGTCGGTTTTTATTATGGCTACGGTCACATTTATTGCGCAATTTTATCATGAAATCTTAAGCACAGGTTACATAGGATCTTATGTGTTTTGAACATGGTTAGCCTGTACGTAGGGGCTTATTTGAAAATAGAAAAGCATGAAATCACTTACTCGACAGACACAAAAGAAAGCAATTATTTATTCTTCATACCCAGGGAATATATTACAGCATTTTGTCCAAGTTAAAATCTAACGGTTACAACAGTGAAATAAATTCCAAAATCTATTGGTTCCAGAGATTACCCACGCGTTTCTAGGAAGCTGCCCGTCCCCAGGACACAAACCTATAGCACTCAGGGATAATGTAGTTTCATATTAGTGAAAGAATTTTCAAAATCGGATCAGTCGTTACGGAGATTACTCCCTACATCCAAATTCACAAACACCTCTTTATAATAATATTATTAGTGTAGATCTAGGTTATTCATTACGTATGATGTCCGTGTCTATGGAATGGATGCGGGTTTGATAGGGGACAAACTGACACTAGCTATATAACAACTTTAAAAAAGCCTTCGTATGTTAACACTGTGGTAATAACTAAGTACATACAGATAATAAAGGGACCGGTTTCATTTCAACCATGTAAAATGCCCCCGATAACAAAAACGTTGTGTAACAGTCTTTCTGTTGTGAAAAAACCGAATTTCGCGTCATTGGAGTCACGATACTTATTTGGATAAATGCTACGGGGTAAATTATTTTCGGGGCGGCCAGCTAAAGTCTTAATCAAGATAGATTATTTACAGAACCCGTCAAAAATGTAGCACCGCTACATAACATCTTAGGATCCATTTCGAAACGAGCGAAAATCACTCGGAGTGATGCGAATTTCACCCTAGAGCGTTCAAAAATGGACACGAGTTAAACCGAGGGTATACGTATACGAACTGTTACCTGATAGTTGCACGGAAGTGTTTTGAAACCACGAAGCAGATACTTTGAAACGTTTCGGAGTAATGCGGAAATCACACTGGGCCACCTGATTTGTACAACCAGATTTTTCTTTCTCTGTCTCCTATATAGATCTGTCTCTTTGTAATAAGCGCACGATCGCACGTTTTGAAACGCTTCCTTATTGGACAGAATCCGAATTGTCTAAGGTACTAATGGTACACTTGAAGGAGTAATTGAAAACTAAAGATATATTATGTAAACAAACAAATTTATTTCAAAAATAATTTAAATCGTATAACGTACGATAATGAAGCTAAGTATAGTAACATGATCATTGATCATAATATAATTTAAAGAAAGATTTACGAATTTCTAAGGTAACTATGAAAATTACATTGTTATCATTATCATATCACCCAGAATATACCTATAGCGGCCTATTCCAAAAATATTCCTTATTTTAATAAGTAACTTATTATGATTTAGAACTTTGGCGAAGAATTGATCAATCACTGATAAATGAGCAGTTTTGGAAGTTCTTAAAATTTCCTGCTAAATCGTTCTGTCTTTATATGCGTGTAAGAGCAACCAATCTGGAAGAACAAAATACTTGACATAATATATAACTTTTCAGGGCTCAACGGTCACAGCGAATTTCGTAGTATCACACAATTGAACTTCATTAATACACTTCATCAACCAATCTTTTGTCACATGCCTCACATGAGGTGGGACCCTCTCCTTTAATATTTGCATTTTATTAAATTCTATCTTACTACTATTATGTATAACGTAATCAACATCTATACATTTTAGAGACTTAACAACTGTACCTGCGTAAGCTACCCAATGCCTTTCTAAATGCCTTCTTTCACTCTCAGGGAAACTTATGAAATCTGGATAGAAACCTATCTTTTTGTCTTTAAAAGTGTCTGGCAAGGGGTCTTTTGGAAGCAACTGATAATCAATTTTATCTCTTTTCGTTTTACTTTCCTTAAAACTTGTACTCTCTTGGCTGGTATTGCTTTTTGTGTCTGAGGATTCATCCCAATGTTTTCTTTTAGATTTCTTAGTTCTAGGTGATTCTTCTTTCGAATCTAAGGATGTAGAACTATATTCTTCGTTTTTTAAATTAGACTTTTTCGTTTTCGGTGATTCTAGTTTTGAATCTGAGGATGTAGAATTGTCTAATTCGTCTTTTATGCTAGATTTTTTCGTTTTTAGCGATTCTGCTTTTGTATCTAAGGATGTAGAATTGTCTGATTCCGTTTTCACTTTAGATTTCTTTGCTTTTGGTGACTCTTCTCGGCTATCGGGACTTTTAGAAGTGTCATTTTTTCTTTTTTTTATGTCCTTCGGTGAAGCTTCCTTTTTCGTAAAGAAAGAATCAATTGTCGTTACTTTTGATGAGCTCGTTTTCATTTTCTTCTTCGGAGATTCTTCTGAAACATCTGATTTAGACGAAGTTTCTGCCAATTTATTTAGAAGAGACACATCAGTCTTTTCCTTGGATGTTTTAAACAAGTGTTTTAGTTCATCTAAGTTAGTTGCCGTCTCCCAATTCTTGTCAGTTCTGATTCTGGTCACTCTAGGAAATCTTACTGATATTCCATCCGCCGTATGAATATTCGCCTTTGTGAATTCCGTCCCTGGAACATTAGAAAAATTATATGTTAAAATAGACACACAATGCAACCGTGGTATCTAACTTAACCTCTTTAGGTGGACTATTTTTCTGGGTTGGGATTATATTATGGTCTAAGTTGCAAAATGACTTGGTGGGCTAAACGTCCTGATTGCAAAAGGTCTTGGTTGTAAAACGTCTAAGTAGGCAAAACGTCGACATTGTATAAGGTCATGCTTGTCAAATGTCAAGATAAGCAAAACGTTGAGATTGGTGTTGGCTGTAAAATGTCTAGGTATGCAAAACGTTTTGATAATGGAATTGTTCATTGTTCACGAAGGGGACAAAGTTGCCGATGACCAACGAGGGTAGCCTCGGTTGTGGGTTGACACGGTCGTACACCTTATGATCTTCCCTCACGGACAGTAGCTCAGCCAAGACTTTGTGTTCATGCATGATAATGCACGTGCACACATCGCGAAAAATAGATAAAATTGGAAAGATATATCACAGCACAAGATGCATAACATCTGTTTGGTATACATATAGGCAATGTTTGCAAATGTACAGCGGTACAGCTTTAAGGCGACTCTATTCGCCTTAACTCCCATACTAGCGCAGTTCGCTGATCATATCCTTATTTATAGGTACTTGCTTAGTATTTTTTTCTTTTTCAACATATCCCATACAATGCCCATGACGTGAAACTAAAACATTTATAAAAATCAAATAAGTACATTCAAAAGTTACAAGCGTATAAAATTCCTGGATTTTACACATATTTTGATGAATGTTTACGTACCTTAATGTCCTAGAAGCGATACAACAAATCATTCATTCATTCATTTCATTTCATTTATTTATTTCACAAGCAATATACATCGCATTTGAATTTCATACATAATAAAACAAACTTAACACTAATTAAAAAATAAAACTTAATTTCTACAATAATATACATTTATGTTAATGTCGTTTCAGTATTTAAAATGCAATAATTATGTCAAAATAAAATAAAACACAAAAATATAAACATATAATTTGTCACAATCACAATTCATCAATTTTGTACAGATTCCTCTCCAACAAAAACTGTTTTAATTTGTTTTTAAACAAAGTATGACTTTACTGTCTTTAACTCCGTAGGCAACTTGTTGAACAAGACAACTGATTGATACCGTGTGCAGTGTTTAGAAATGTCTAATTTAGGGTTGAAGTTATTGGTTAAGTCCTTGCGTCTAGAGCTAAGCCTAATTTGCCGTTCATCCGCCGTTTCAAACTTGTGCATAATTTTAGAAAAATCTGTGAGAAGCACGAATATATACAGACTTGGAGCAATTAGTATTCCTAGTTTTCGGAAATATTCTCGGCATGACTCGGTTTGCTTTATTCGAACCATCGTGCGAATAGCCCTTTTTTGAATAACAAAGGCCTTTTCAATGTTATATTTGTAACTATGCCCCCAGAATTTGATACTATATCGAAGTCTTGACTCGACCAAAGCATAATATACACTTTTCAATTCTTTTATGCCGACCTCATGTCTCAAGCTTCTGATTGCCTAACAGGCAGAGGCAATCGATCCCACAATGGCTTTTAACTCACACCTCCAATTTAAAAGCGAGTCAATGTTAATTCCTAGGAACTTGACCTGTTCTAATCTCTGTTTCCTGCTGTTGTTCTGAATAACATAGCATTAGTTTTAGTTGCATTGACCAATAATTGATTTGTTTTAAACCAAGTGTCAAATGCCTTAAGGGTGAGGTTAGCTTTAAGACTTAAGTCGGCCAAATTCGAAGAAGAGATGATAGCGTTGGTGTCGTCTGCATATATAACTAACTGTATATCTGATATTACTTTCACAACGTAATTAATAAGGTCGTTAGTAAAAATAAAAAAGTACAGGTCTCAATATTGAACCTTGTGGAACTCCTCTCAATAGCTTAACTGACTTAGACTTTACCACTAATTCTTGTTGATTTTCTATTGTTTTTATTTGAATTAATAGTTTTCTATTTTGCAAATAGGATTTGAAAAGATGTAAAATACTGCCTCTAACACCGTAATGTTCTAACTTAAGTAGTAAGATATCGTGGTCAACCAAGTCAAAGACGGAGCTTAGATCTAAAAATATACCAACGACTTTTTGTTTGTTATTAATATGTTCAAATATCTATTGCATCTGTCGTTCCTACACCTCTTTGATATCCATATTGTCTAGAACTGATAACTTTATTTAAATGTAAATAAACAATTAGTCTTTCTTTCATAATTTTTTCAAATATTTTCGAAGTAACTGGCAATAACGAAATAGGGCGATATTTACTAGGGTCAGTTTTAAAATTAGGTAACATTTTCGCAATTTTGAGTTGATCAGGAAATACACCAGATTTTAAACACGCATTAAAGAAAATTTGAAAGTGGTTCTGCCAGAATGTCAATGTTACTTTTGATAACAGTCACAGGCATCTCATCATAACCGCAAGACTTCTTTGTCAAATCAAATAATTTTAGTTTCACAGCATAGTATATTTTATACTATTCAAAAATATTTTCGTTTCATTTCGATTTTTGGGATATTTCTCCTGAAATTATAGGAACCACCAAAACCATTCTCAAGTTTTTTCAAAACATGAATGTTGTCTCGCGTTAGCTTGCCTCACACACCGTGTTCGGTTAGTTCCATACGAGCTCGGGAAATGAACGTTCGGGCCAACCAATAACAGTCAGTCAGTGCTCTATAATCCGAAGTTGTATGTAGAATGAAATAGCAAGCATAGCGACCCCGTGCGCGACTGACTTCAAGCCGCCGACTACAGGCTTCTTAAGGTATTCTTCTTACTAACTTTCAACAGGTATTGTACATCAGAACGCACATAATCCCGAAATAATATAGAATATAATACCAACCAGTAATCTCCCAAACAGGCTGCTCCTTCGGGTCTTTAGCAACATAATCCGGCACCAAACCCTTATTGCAGTCCAACCACGAGGGAGTCTTGTTACTGTCTTGAGAGATCTTGACCATAAGTGGTGCCAATTCCTTCTGAAGTCTCTCCAGGGTGCTGTCATCGTGCCCTGTGTGCACTTTAGTAACAGTTACCCAGACGTTGCGGCGTTTATCGTGACAGCCCATAAGGAAAACTGACATCATACCGCCTTTTTTGCCAGTTCCTGTAAAAGAAAATAAATATGTTCAACAATTTTTATTTTTAATTGATCTTTTTTGTTTTGTAATGCACTCTAAATAATATTTAGACTATCCAAAGCTATGGATTTCACTATAAATCGTAAAATCGAAATATGTTCTGAGTAAAAAAACAGATTTGTGTGCTTTTGTTATTGAAATGTATTTTCATTCAAATATTCTATCACAGCTGTAATGAACTCAGTTTATTGTGATGTCTTTGAAACCACTCGAATTAAAATATTTTTTTATGTTGTGTAACAAAATTGACTTCGAGATAAAACAGGGTGTTGATTGGGAAACCCAATAGCCGTTTAAGACATACAGACGTAAGAAGACTGACTAGTAAGGTTCTGAATTTTGATAGAGCTTCATATGGTCTACACTTGGGAACACCTCTGGCACTTCCCTACGGGCATATGTTGTGAAGATGTTTATGTTTTTGATGAAATACCAACCAAACCAAGCTCCCAAAACGACTAGATCAGCAGTATCCGCCATCGCCCCGTCAAACAAGTAATCTTTCTTTACCTTCAGCCAATGCCTCTTGCCAGGCTCATATGTCGACTCTAGGTCTTTGAGAACCAGGCCTTCTAAACCAAGTTGGAGGACCTGAAAAGTATTGTAATATAATAAGTATTAACTTTTACATAAAACTGTAATATTTCACTTCATAAATATATGGCAAAAAACAAAAGAGAATGAAAAAGAGAATGAACAAAAGTGTAATTAACGGCAGTTAAAAGACATACAAACGAAAAAACCGGACAAGTGCGAATCGGTTCCCAGGGTTCCGTACAAATTAGTAAAAGTTTAAAAATGATCTACAAAAAGATTTGGTCACCTGTACAATTATGACCGCGATATTTTTTATGATTTAATTACTAATGTACAGTTTTAAGATTTTTTCGTTATACTTGTAGTATTAGACGGTATTATGCTAAATTTCATAGTTCTAGGTCAACGGGAAATCCTACTAATTCTACTAATATTATAAATGTGAAAGTTTGTGCGCGTGTGTGTGTATATGTTTGTTACTCTTTCACGCTGAAACAGCTGAACAGATTTGGATGAAATTTAGAAGGGATATAGCTTTTACCCTAACTTAACACATAGGCTACTTTTTATCCCGGAAAAATGCATGGTTCCTGTAGGATAGATCAATATCATTGAAAAATCAGGTATCTAATTAGCGCGGACCAAATCGTTTGTGGTGAACTAAGACAAGGCTTTGTGATTTCATACTTCAGGTGTCTAATTAGCGCGGTCAGTAATCGTTTGTGGTGAAATAAGACAAGGCTATGTTATCTCATCACACTTCACACTAATATTATAAATGCGAAAGTTTGTGTGTGTGTGTGTATGTTTGTTACTCTTTCACGCTGAAACGGCTGGACGGAATTGGATGAAATTTAGAATGGATATAGCTTATACCCCAACTTAACACATAGGTTTCTTTTTACCCCAGAAAAAAGCATGTCGTTAAGCCGAATAACACGCGGGCGGAGCCGCGGGCAAAAGCTAGTACCCTATAAACACACATTAACTAAGAAGTATTGGATGGATTCGATTGATGGTTCTTGGTGGAATATCATCTTGAATAAATTATACACAAATTCTTGTACTTTTATTCCACATATATGTGGAATAAAAGTACAAGAATTTGTGTATAATTTATTTAACTTAGAAGTTTCGTTTTTTCACAGCTTCAAGGAACTGTAGACTTGAGTATATGGTTTTAATTTCAACTCGATACCTCTACGCGTTCCTGAGATAAAGGGTCTTGACAGACAGACAGACAGACAACAAAGTTAGGATCACCAGGGGCTCTAAGGGCTCCTTATTTTCCTTTTGAGGTACGGAACCCTAAAAAACAGTCAAATACGAGTAGGACTCGCACCTGAGGGTTCCGTACCATTCAAATAAGTTAATATACTGAAATGATTAGAATATAAATAACAAACTTATAAAATGTATGAAACAAAACTGCAAAATTAAGTTAAGTTCACGTCCAACAACAACGGTTCAGCTGGCAGGGACACTTGCTCTTACTTTTAAAAGACCTATCCGATAAAAATCCCACTTTACGAGAAGGGGAAATACAACAAAAAATGTCTTTCAAGATTTTTTTACCCTTTTTTGAGTGTGTTTAGTGTAAACCCATGCCAAAATATAGCTTTCTAGAGCTAAAAGTTTCTGAGCTAAGCTGGGGACAGACAGACAGACGGACAGACATGGCGAAATAGACAAATAAAATAGTGTATGGAGTGATACAAACAACCAACTCCAAGAACTGCCAAAAGTACAATTATAAGTAAAGTCTTACCTCAGCAATCATGCTAGCTAAATCACCAGGCTCTTTGATAAGTTTCTGTTCAGAAAACATTATATGATTCTCTATCTCTGTCATGTGCTCATACAAGATCTCCCGTCTCTTTCTAATAGGCACATCCAAGAGAACTCTGCCATTGTAATATAGACAATCAAATACAAACAAACAAACTTGTGCATCTTTAAATGCTGACTGTTTATGGATTCCTAGTGTACCGAACGGCAATGGCTTCCCAGTCTTCACATCAACCATCAAGACTTCTGCATCTAAAATAAGATCTTCACCCTCCGGAAATGCTTGAGGCAAGTAGTCTTTAAAATGACTGACTTTGTGTGGCATTACAGGTTTTAACGACCGAGAAAAATACTTGAACTCCTTTCCCTTTTTGTGTACTTGAACTCTTTCACCATCATATTTGATTTCAGAGAACATTCCATTAGGACATTTTTTCATTGCCATTTCAACAGATTTACAAGCTTCCGCTAACATTGGGAGAACTGGAGTCATTATTTGTATTTGAGCTTTGACAGTCTTCTGTATTGAATCTTTATGTTTTACACTACTGCTTTGACCTAAAACTCTTTCCAAAACCATATCAAGGTTTCTAGATGTCTGGAAAACATTGTATGCATCAGGATGAACTCCTTCTAAAATGTGTTTTGGTCCAGCATTGATCCTCAAGTCACCTTTTATAAGTCTGATGATCATTTTTATGTCTCCTAATGTGCAACGCTTGACAATCTTTTTAAAGTGATATATTTGCTCCTCTTCTTTGGTTAATTTAGATAAATCATCAAGGAAATTTTCCACTTTGTGTATTGTTAGAGTGCTTTCGGTCGCAGGTTCGTAAACTCTAGACTTTTTAAAGAAATGTTCAATTGTTTTAGCAACATCCCCTTGCTCTAAATGTGTAAGCATGTCGTCTTGATCTGTATTGAATATTCTTGAAAATAACTTTACCAGTTGCTTACTTTTTAAATTATAAACCCTTTTTATTGCTTGTGGCAGTAATAATTTACACCACAATACTATGTCACCTTTAAAATCACTGCCATCAGTACCTTTAGTAAAGAAATTATTTACAACTGCAGTTTTTTCGGTGTAGGCATCAACACGGGATATTTTCTTGCATAGGTTTATAAATTCGGCAAAGTTGTTGTCATCTGTCTTTATCACATCTGGCTCTTTGTCCTTCTCTGTTTTAGGAGACTGAATACTTTGTTCCACAGTATTCGACTCGTTTTTTAATATTTTTGCCTTGTACTTTCCACTGTTTTTCTCTTCATAATCTTTTTCCATGTCATTTATTTTTTTGAGTATAAATTCTTGGTCCTCTTTGCTCAGTGTGGTCCAGTTCCCGATATCATCTATCGATTCTATGCGTTTAGTGGCCGGTCGTTGCTTTAGGAGTGCGTTCATCATACAATCCACATGGAACCAAGACTTCATTTGTTGATTTTCCCCATAAGGACTTGGAACTATTTTGGCCATTCGAAGTTCGCCATTTGGACACTTATCTTTACATCCCTTGCAGCCTGCTCTCCCGCCTTTGGCTCTGTCCACGTAAAAAGCCTGAAAACTTTCCGACATGATTTTGTTGAGGTTACGTAGTTGTTACATCTGATTGATTTTTCGCTCACATGCGCACTGGAATTCAATCTCGGTAGGATAAATAAATTTAACTCGAAAATTTGCTTCCATACACTTGATATTTTAGGAATTCAAAGTAAAATAAATAGGTGTTGAGTTTGTTTGTTTACGAGAATTGCCAAAACGAATTATCGAACGAGAACGAAGGAAACGACGACAACCGCGACAACGCAACGAACGACGCGACGTTAGCAGGATGAAAAAAGTATCGATACTTGAGTATACTCGATACTTTGGTTACAATCTTAGACCATTCTAAGGTAACAATACCCAGTATTTTCGTACTCGAAATTTTTTTCCGATATTTTACTAAGCATCGATACTTTTCTATGAGCGGGAATTGATAAGTCTCTAATTCATAGACTTAACGGTAATTTAAAATAACTTTAGCATAAAATATGCACAAAGTTTAGATGATTTGTCGCAGTGAAGAGGTAATTTCATCATTATTCCAATGCAACACATTTCTAACCAGTGATATTTGTGGTAACTGTAGCATCGACATCATGTTATCCCGTTGATTATAGAAATCTTGTACTACTCGTATAAGATTTTTTTTAAATATTTTATGAGTAATTTGAGTTTTTAAGGTCATTCGCTTGACTTGTCAACTTTGTTTATATTTTATGTGAAATATTAGAGTTACCCATACCGAGTCTAATTATAATGGTAACTTTAAAGTAAACATAATTGTTCTACTATCATGCTTAGCAACCTTCTTATAAACAAACCCTAAATGAAATATATACTCATCAAAAGAACACAGGAAATACCTACTGAATTTGGGAGAATAAAGGAAAAAGGAAATTTATCCACGCATTTGTTTTTTTGGAAATTTGTCTTGCTTGATCAGTAGAATATTTTGTTTCATTTAATGTTATTTATTTTTTCATTATGCCCGATCAAATCCATAAAATATTGAGCATTGGATTCAGGAACCAAAATATTCCAAATAGTACTCGATACCCGTTAGTATCGATTCGTTTTGGTCGATACTGTTACCGCTATCGATACTTTTTACACGATACCAGTATCAAGTACAGTATCGACACGTTTAATTGAAATAGGCGTTACCTTGCGGAAGTCCATCACTAAGTAAAGGATATATGAATATAATTTGCAATATTCCGCTAAACAATTCTTGTCGTGCTATTCAAAATGCAGACTCGTGCACCGCCCGAATTGTTTAGCGGAATATTGCAAATTATATTCATATATCCTTTACTTATCGACACGTTTGTTTCGATATCACATCCCTAACCACGGTGCGAACGCGACGCTGACGTGCGCAGGCAGCTGTGCTGTCAAAGTGCGTTTCAAAATTAGCTCTAGAGTCCTGCTGACTGATAGATGATGATACAGTCAAATCATGCATCTTTAGTCTTATACATGTATATTAAAACCAGGGATTTAAAACAGTACCAATAACCGATAAATTAACCGAAATAAATAATGATAGCCCATATGGCATCCTTTTGAATTATGCACCGTTATTTCACCGTTTTTCCGTTTCGGTACCGATATAAAGACGATTCAATACGTGATGGGTATAAAAAGGGTAAGTGAGGGGGTGAGACGGGAGTACGTTGCGCATCACACACACCCGTTCGCTGCCACGCCGCCGCCGCTTGCTTAATCGGTTATAAGCGGTTAATTTTCTGCCACCGTTAATTTTTAATAAGGCGGCGGCGACTCAGAGTAAACCCAAATTCCCAACCGGTTATAAGCGGTTAAATTTCTGTGTACATTGTTTTTCGGCATGACGTCATTTCGGTGAATGGAGGTATCGTAATTTATGAGTCATTCAATCCCTGATTCAAACCCGAGCTACCTACTATTTAATTATGAAGCTACCAAGCTAATCCGCAGCCGCACACATTTTTTCCATCCATGTAACGGATAAGATTCTCCGTCGTCACAACTATTTGCATTATGGACCTGTATCTTTATTGGTATTTTCTGCTCTGAAGCTTTCAGTTTGGTTGAAGCTGCAGGGCCGCGTTCATAAGCTAGGGGTGTCTCGTCTGTGGCTGTTTTTGTTTGAACAGCTTACCACCGACGATGGTAGCGACGACGACGGCTGCTTGTTTTAACGAGGGTGACGGAACACCTAAATACTCATTAAACAGTAGAAATGCTGCTGTATTTACAGGCATAAATTTAAAAACATTTAATGGCTCTATGATTTTTAGCTAGGTACTTTGGTAAAATGTTTGTTTATTTTAGGGACTTTTTAAATCGGAAATGACCATAAATAATTTTGAATTTTCTTTTACTTTCAGCTTCATCATGCCACCAAGAGTTCAGCAGTGATGGTACCAAGCATGGTACTCTATCAACCCCTAACTATCCTTCACCATATCCAGCGAATACCCACTGCCACTACGAGTTCTTCGGTAGAGGAAAGGAGAGAGTTAGACTTATATTTCAAGATTTTTACCTGCATAAACCTTCGGACAGTACTGGAGAGTAAGTGTCCCTTTATTATGTTATTAATATTATTTTTTTCTCAGATTTCCATCTGTTACGATTCTGACCCACCTCTTCCATATCATCAATCTAGTTACACGAGTTATATTATATTCTTTTCCTGGTTCTTTTGACTTTGCCCTTCTTCAGTATGTCACCAAAGGCATGATGAATAAAACATTTTTATTCGTCCGTTACTTAAATTATCAGAAAATATTGGACACATATTTTTTCTTTTTTAATTAAACAAAAGCTGAAAGCTGAAGTTCCGCGTGACGTCACATCTAAGTACAATTTTACTTAGAAGTGACGTCATTTTCCCCCACGCCCAAACTTTAACGCACTTTATCTTTGTAATTTTTTGTTTGATTGACAAAAGAAAAAATACCTGTCCAATATTTTTGGATAATCTAAATGATGGACTAAATAGTAAAATATTTTGTTTACCCTGTCTACGAGCCTGTGGCCCAGTCAAGCTTTACCTTTCACTTGCAAAAATTTCTTTTTGCATCCGCTTTATATAATATGTTCAAACCACAAAAGCATTCCTTTACCTACACTAGTCACTTCATCGATTCTTTTTTCTACTCTAGTCACTATGTTGATACATAAGATCCTACAATTCAAAGTAAAAAAAAAAACAACAGATGATAAAGTAGGTATTCCCAAAAGGAAACATTTTTTTTTGCCCAAACCTTTTTTCACCTTTCCATAATTTAGTCAGCTGATTGAACCAACCTTATTATAGGACCTTATATTTCACTATTCGATGTGGTGTCAAACCAACTGACCTCTTTTATGAACGCATTCTGTTGCATTGAATTATATTTTGGTGGTTATCTTAGTATACCCAACATTCACAACCATACGAAAGTGTAGATGCTAACATTTCTTTAAGAACTGCCAATCGTGCCTTTTCAGTCACATTTGCGCAACTTGTAAAGGTTTTTAGGGCTCTGTTCACTTTATTTCCAGCATTCACCCTTCTTTCAATGCCACCGTCTCATTTTCCATCAAACGTAAAGGCACAACCCAGGTAGACAAATTCTTTAACCTATTCTTCTTCCTCGTCACCAATATTAAACTTGCATGCAATCACCGCTTCATCCCTCTCTAACATTACCTTTAATTTTCCTACGTTAGTTTCGACAATCATTCATACATCGTCGATGATTCCGTTGACGAAGAAAGGGAAATTTGGTCATCTATGTTTAGGAGGCCTTTGATATAATTTCTCTAACTTCAACATTTTCTTCGTCCAAATTCACGCTCTTTTAAATAACATTTCATTAATATATTGAACAGCCACGACAATAGTTAAGATAAAAGTAATAGATGTAACAACGATAATTAACAAAAATCACAAATAAATAAAAGCAAGATATATTTCATGCCCTATTAGGGTCGGCATCAGATGAAAAATTGTATCATTTCAAATAATTTATTGGGAATATTTGATAAATAAATAATATTGTTGATGATAAATTTTGGCCTATAGATGAAAATTGCAAGTAAAATATGGAAAAATAATTAGCAATATATCTGAAAGAAGCAACTGTGACAAAAGAAGACTCTGGTCGAGTACTTATTCGTCATTTATTTATATATTTGTTTATCTATTTATTTATTTAAATATTTAATCTATATATTTAAATATTTATTTATTTAATATTATGGCCATAGTAATTTGTGATCGTTTAGTATCTACTTTGGTAGGACCTCTACATTGTATTTATAACGGTTAAAATAAACAGAGAAATAGAATTTTGATCCGGACATCGTAATAAATGGGTACAGGTACACAAGTTCAGAATTTATCAAATGAAAAGAGAGAAATCGTAAGATTGAAGTATTTCATGCGACTTAGCTGGATAAACCGCTCCTTCAGGAACAACAGGTTTCAGCAACTCCCAGGACTCCAACAATTACACTGCATTATTATTATTACATACCGTATCACCGCATAACACTTTAATTTGACGTAAGCCGAAGATGAATTCAGTGTGTAAACATAATGTGTTATATAATTATTTTGTATATGTGTGTTAGGTATAATATTAGGGATATATATATAGTTTTATAAAGAATATTGAAGAGTCGTCGATACCCGTAGCGTAGCTGCAGCTATAATTAAAATTTGAGGGAATTCGAGATTCTTTGCAAATCCAGAATGAAATGGGGGCCCTAACGATTTAGAAGACGACCTCCCTGCCAACCTTTAATAGTCGTCCCCACATATTACACAGAATAACACGCTTCCAAACAAAATCCAGCGCCAATCTTGACTACCATTTAAACCCTAAGTCCCTAGAATTTTACTCATTCATACTGAAAACCCTTTCAAAACATCTCCAATTTTCACACATCTCTCCTAAAGACCTGGCCAAGTCAGTTTTAAGTTTTCTAACTTACTAAGCTTGACTGGTGAACGAAGAGCTTTTACAAGATACTAACAGATGGGGTCCTGGTACGGCCAGGCCAGCTGTGGTTTCCGACACAAACATAAAAGTAAGGCTTCCCTCCACAGCTAACTGCACACCTGGCCCGGTCACACACCTAAATGCTTTACCCTTGGAAAAACTCTACGTTCCTAAACCCCTTGGTTCCTAAAATAATATTAGATACACAATACTCCATTTTCAAAAAAGGTTCTAAAATAAAGCCTAAAGACAGAAGTTTGAGAACAGTCATGTGGAAATTTTCTGCCCTGGATCTCGTTGATCTATCTATAAAAAAAAGGAAAGCTATAAAAAAAAGAAACACCTGTATGAAGAAAACCTAAATATAGGGAAAAAGGTAAGAATTGTTTCTGCTGGCTCCTTCAACCTAAAAAATCTCGTAATTTCCACAGATCTTCTATACTAGATCAAAATATAAGTATCTCTGCCAGACGAAGGAAAGCTAAAAT
The DNA here is from genome assembly GCA_910592155.1 of Ypsolopha scabrella. Taxonomy (NCBI): domain Eukaryota; kingdom Metazoa; phylum Arthropoda; class Insecta; order Lepidoptera; family Ypsolophidae; genus Ypsolopha; species Ypsolopha scabrella. Next base: position 4,235,193 of record OU342968.1, on the reverse strand, counting down.
AATATAATATAATCTCCCTCAGGACCTAGATAGCTATAGGGATAAAGGATAAATATAAAACGTGTGACATAAATAAATTTTTGGTGTAGATACTTGATATTTATAAATATTGTACATCCGCTAATTTCACAACGCCTCTATAGCGAAATAGTCATATTTCGTTTCTATTGAGTTTCATGAGAAAACCGCTGCGGGTAAAATTTAAATTAGTTAATTCAGTTTTACGCTTTTACGAACGCACTTCACCGGCGCACTGTTAACACTTTCAGACTATTTAAATAACGAAGCTCTATTTATCGCAATTCCACACTTTCGATGAACGTACACGATACTCGACACTCTTATAACCCGTTACGCGACTCGTACGATTAGACTTCGGTTCGCGCGCGACGTAGATACTAATATCCTTCCGAGGTTTTATTCCGCGATTTGACGACCCGTTCGCGCTTCGAGATCAACGCCACTCTCCGATTCGCGCTTGACTGCCCAAAAAAAACCCTGATTTCCTTTAAATCAGCTCCTTCTCCCACCTAGATTATTTTATGTTCCGCCCCTGTAGACACATTAATTTTCTATTTTATTACCTGTCAAAACCTATCTGAAGTGTATTTACCAATCTGAAAAAAATCCTGTCAAACTAAAATTAATGCCCTGAAGACTGCAGTTTTTGTCATGTCGAAGAACATAGAGGTAGGAATAACCGATTCAACAAGTTTCAAGATGCAAATGAGGTGGGAAAAAAAATAGAATAAATAAAATTTAATATATTTCTAGATCAAAGAACTTCGTTCCTGTTTTTCTGCTTTGTAAATCTTTTAGAAATCCTTTCATCAATAAAACTGGAAGACAGTACCAGTCAAAACTCCTAAATTATATGTATATGTTTTATTATTATTATTCAACGTTCTTACATAAGAGATAACATCACTTTTACGCTTCAAATTTAAAGTATATTTATTTATTATTAAACTGCTCGCTCTACCGCTTCCTACCTCAATGTGACTTTCCGGGAAGCGCTCTGCTCTCTAAAAAATATTAACATGTTTCTGAAATCTAACCTTTGACGTCCTGTCCAAATGGCAATAAATTCATTTGGTTTATGACCTGAGAACTTTGAAAAAAATTATATCGGCGCCACAGGAAAGCTTGCCCACAGAAAGAGTGTAGAATTATCGTTTCCTCTCCAAACAATACGACACTTATATCGCTATAGCTATAAGCTATAAGGTTACAAATGCTATTGAATCCGTACAGATTTGGCATAGTCGACCGTACCACTTCTTAGAAAGTGCAATTTATTCCAAATTTAAAACATCGCAAGGGATTAAAGAAACACTCTATTTTGAAGTCAAACCCAGCTGACATAGGATCGAAGTCGATATTATGATAATAAATTTTGGTCCCGCCCCTGGCTAAGTTTGTTGAAATTCACATTTAGACGGGGCCAGTAGTTAAATAAATAATTGAATATATGAGTAGGTACTGTAGCCAAAAGTATCAACTTTGGTTGCTACACAACCATTTCTTAAGAACAAAATTTTGTATTCTCTATTTCCAGTTGTACAAACATGGATTCTCTACAAGCCTTTGTCAATGTTGACGGTCGACTAGAAAAAGTGGATTCATTTTGTGGGACTGATCTACCAAAGCCTATCATGTCCAATGGGCCGAAACTGATGCTGGAATTCAGGGGCCTGCATTCTTCGAGATACGCAAGAGGATTTAAAATATCCTATTCATTTGTAGAGAGTAAGTTTCTTCATAAATTTTAATTACACACGAAAATTTCAAAATATCTTAGTTATGTACCGTAACTAAACATAGTCTTTAAAGGGAAAATAGTGTGATCGATTTGATATTTTCTAAGATGGGTCTGCCTTGGGGCTTGACGACCGAATCTACCATTAGCAAGAAACTAAGTCCATACGGGTATTTCAGTCCTAATATATTTTTGGTCATGGTTTTAAATACGATACACTCAGCCTTGTGTAACATTATATATATTAAATCCATTAATTAGCCTGTCGCCTATAACTGGCCTTTCAAAGATTTCACCACTCTTAGCGGTCCTCCTATAAGAAATGCCTGTACTCACACACGCTTGGCAGGCGTTATTTTAAAACTTTCATATTTTTTTACAGATTTCGGAATCTCAACAGGAAGGCAACTGAAGGAATTCCCTTGCGCTTTCGTGTATAATAGTAGTGAATCACGCAATGGAACCTTCGCATCACCAAACTCTCCGGGACCATACCCTCGAGATACGGAGTGTACATATTTCTTTTACGGAGGAGACAGTGAAAAAGTTCACCTTTATTTCACGAACTTCGATGTGGAGGGTGTTTTACCGTAAGTTCAAATTAACAAATTATATCTAACTTCTAATGACCTCATTAAAATTTAAAAACATAGATCTTGCACAGTGTAGAGTAATTTCCTAAATTAGTAGCTGCGTTAAAACGTAGAGAACTTTCACTTTAAATAAATACTTTAAATTATAATTTAGTTTTTTTGAGTTAGTTTATTTAAGTTTCGTCTCAAATTTAAATAAAATATCTTAGCCTTTCTTGACAAAACTATTGTAAATGTTGAGTTTCAGAAAACCAAAAGAACTATAAAATCAGCCAATATTCAATATCATATACTATCTGTACCTAATACCTTTACTTTGAGTTATACTAATGTTGTATTGTGAAGTAACATAATACCATTTAATTTACAGGTGTGAAGCTGTGTCAGCCAGCGACTACGTAGAATTTTCTAACTATATGACTGAAGATAGCAGATATGGCCGATACTGCGGTCAAATGAAAGAATTTCATGTGGAATCAGAACGAAACTTCTTTAAAGTCACCTTCAGGTCGAATGACAGACTCGATGGTACCGGCTTCAAAGCTATCTACCAATTTTTAGAAATTACTGATGAATATCAAGCACCAATGCTTGATGGAGCTCAGAAATTTGCTGGTAAATTGAAATAATTTACATATTATTATGTCGAAAAAAGTTCACGATCTAACACACAGTCGAAAGCTTGTAGAAGACTGTGTGGTGTAAATGAAATTATTAAGAGCCAGCAATGTTCTAGAATTTCATTTATAGAAGACTATAATTACGAGTATTGTTAAACTGCCTATGATATTACATGGATTTTATGTTCATCATCATTGGGTGCCATCTTCATTATTAAGTTTGGAGGTCAGTGGGCTAAATTGCTTGCAAACCGTTGTTTTATCCTTCAACTCTCTGAAGCTTTTTAGTCCAGTCTACTCTTTATTGTCATCTATCCATTTGTGACATTGACATCCTGGTGCTCTTTTTCCGGGAATTTTACCCTTGAGGATCAACCTTGAAAATTTGTGGAGGGAACCTCTTTGCAAGTGCCCAAAAAAGGCGGTCTTTCTTTTCATGACAGTTAAAATCAGCTCCCGCTTACGAGTGGCCTTTTTAAGAACTTTGACATTAGAAGTGAAGTTAGTCCATGATATTTTGAGTATTTTGCATAGAGTCCACATTTTAATGCCTGAAGTTGCTCGCATGCTTCTTTAATGTCCATGTTTCGCATCCATATAGCAGAGTAGACCAAACGTAGCATCTCATGATACGATGACTAATATTAAATTTGATATTGGGGTCGCAAAGCACTTTGGAAATCTTAGTGAATGCAGTTTTGGCTTGCCCAATTCTGCATTTTATCTCTGCACGGTGGTCAGGATTTGAGGTGAAGTAATGGCCAAAATATTTAAATTTTATTACCCTCTTATTAAAATCTCGTCCAGAAAGCTTTTTATTGGGTAACTGTTTAGATGATTTAGCTATGACCATCGCTTTTGTCTTTTTCACGTTGATGATTAGTCCCATTTTGTCTCCTGCGGCTGATACTTCTTGTAACAGCTGTTGAAGACCTAGCTCTGTGTCAGCAATAAGGACTGTGTCATCCGTGTATCGTATGTTATTGACACACACACCATTAACGTGCACTCTATCAATCCTTGGCCTAAGCAGATCTGTCAGAGTGTCCTCTGAATATTAATTGAAGAGTAGTGGTGACAGTTTGCATCCTGATCTGACAGCCCTAGTGATCGGTTTCAAAGCAGACAGCTTTCCCTCCACTCGAACAGCTGCCTCTTGTTCCCAATATAAATTTCCGATCAGACGTAGATCCCTTTCATTAAAATCTCTTTTTCTAAGGATCTCCATTAGCTTGTCGTGCTGGACTCAGTCAAAAACTTTCTCATAGTCTATGAAGCAATGTAGATTTTTTTTGCACATCTCTGCAAGTATGTTGAGGGTAAATATAGCTTCGGCGCCTAAGCCCGGTTTCAATCCAAATTGTTGTGGGTTCAAACTATCTAGAAATTTCTTCTTAAGGGGGTAACTTTTTACCCCAGTACAAAATGCACATCATAATATTGTTTTCCTTACTTTTGAATAAAAAGTATGCAATAAGTGCGTTTTAAAGTAACTTGCTGAAATATTTAAATAATAGTAATAAAGTCTTCACAAAAAATTACGCACTTTAACGTAATACATTTTGTTTGTATTACATTAACAAACTTAAAAGCGTGTTTACAGTTGTAATGTAATGCAGCTAAAATGTAACGCATAAAATTTAATAATTTTCATGTGATCACCTAATAACTATTAACAAGCAGTTTGCGCAAAAACGCATTTATAAACGTATTTATTGCAAACTTTTCATTCAGAAGTAAGGAAAACAAGATTATGATGTGCATTTTGCACCGAGATCCTCCGTTACCAGCTAAATTATCTTAAGGAGAACTTTCATTGTGTGGCGCATTCAGCTAATGGTACGGTGATCAGAACAGTGAACCGCCTTTGACTTCTTCAGGATAGCTACGAAAGCTGATCGAAGACGGTCTCTGGGGATGTGACCTGTGTCGTAGATTCTATTGAACAGAGAAAACATAAAAACTTTGACTCTACCTCCCATGTATAAAAGTAGATCCATTGGCACCACATCTACACGAGGTGTGACTTAATTGAATTTATGATTAAATACCGGCTTTAACACTCAGGTATTATTATCGTCGTTTTAAGAACGACACTTGCCTTGAGAATGCCGAATTTGTCTCGGCGAAACAGTTGGCACATACTTAGTCAACAATAATAATACGTGAGTGTTAATGCCGGTGTTATATAATAATTTAGAATGTCAGCTCACGTGAGTTTTAATAAATTGAATTTTGGTTAATTTTGCAGGTCTTGCCAGTTACCTTCTTCTACTGGTTGCTGCATCAGCTAGACAACTTTATCAATATATCATTGAATGAAGTGATATTAGAACTAATGAATTTATTAAGTAAATAGCTTAATCCTGTATATTTTGTAAATTATGTGCCATACACTTGTAATTAATGTAGATGTGCAATATTTTCTATAAAATTTTAGTTCTTCTCCTAAATAAAGACTAAAGCAATATTTAAAACACAATAAATCGTTTTATCCAACAAGGCACGTCATTGTAACACAAATTAAATGACTTTTGAACTGAATTGCAGGTGTTTATTTAATTTGTAAACTTTCTGTACAATCTGCAGAGTAGCATAATTTACATATTACTAAATTTTCATATTTATATTTTGTCCGATTTATCAATAAGCAGATTAACTATGCATCCAGCCTTCAGCCTGTGTTCGTTCACTGCTGAACATAATCCTCTAGATTTTGCCACTCTTGACGGTCCTCCGTCCTTCTTCGTAACGGCTGGGCAAAAACTTTTGAGCATACTCGTATGTTTCACTGGATCGCTATTTCACGATTACCCCTTTCTTAACAAGCGAAAATTAATTTTCCCTTTAACGCTCTTGTTAAGAAAGGGGTAATCTGTAGAGTTTGAAAACATTTGCCATCTCTGCCTCGTCAGGTACAAAGATCCACTAGAAGTTTTGGACTCTTTAACTTTCGCTCTGTCGTAAAATAAGTCCTGCCCACCTCGTACACGACATTCGTCAAACTGTTTACAAGCTGGTCAACATCCTCAGTGGTTTCCAACAGGGCAAATCGGTTCTGAAGTTCCATGGGGAACTTTTCAGAATCCGCAGTGGTTTTGCGCAGGGGAGAGCGGAGGCGTAGACTTCATCAGACAGTTTCCCTCAGCTGTTCAAGATGCTTCTAACAAGTCGGTGATCGCTACAGGTACAAAACTTATTGATGACAGAGACATATTGGAATATGTGCTTTTAATGTCATGATGAAGTCTATCTTATTTATAGTCTTACTATCGGGGCTTCGCTTCGCCAGGTCCACTTCCTCTGACGCTTATTTTTGAGGAATGAATTCATCAAATAGAGCCTATGGCTCTCAAGGAAGCTAACCATTATCTGGCCCCGAGGGTTTGGGCTGCCATAACCGTGTAGTCCGATTACTGATTCACCACTCCTGTACTCCCACTTTAGCGTTATAATCTCCCAACCCAACTGTAAAATGTGTCTTGGTGGTGTTATGTCTGGCCGTATATATGTCATCATCATCATTGGAATCTCTCTACACTTTAATGACTTTCAGAGAATATCTCTTGTTGAGTCCAAGAACCAAGATATGCCACACGTGTTTATACACTGCTGATTTCTAACACGTTGCTATGCTAGTGAGGACTTTATTGACCAGCGTGTCAAATCCACTGATAGACAATATTGATCACCCTCTCTGTAGTGGAGCGGGTGTACTGAATTCAGAGTTATCGTGTCCTCTCCCACTTGTCAGACTTGACAGCCCCAAAATAGTCCAGTTGATTCTACCTTACTCTGACGCGAGCTCGGCAAGGACTTCCTGTAGCATGAGTCAAAGATTTCAATATAATACTGAGCATCAGTGTATTTTACGACACCAAAAACAGTCGCTGGTTTTGGTGGCCATCACTATGGAGATTCTTAGCACCACATGCCCCACTGCACCGTGACCGCGACCGCCTCCGTAGCCAGGAATAGTGGGGCTAGTGGGAGCTGGGGGCTGTTTATTAGGATTATACATCATAATAAAGCCGATCCTGAAGGCTTTAATTTTAGTTTTAGTACTATCAAAACTGAATTTTCTTTACTCAAAAATAGATGTTTAGTGTCTAAGACAGAGGTTATATTAATTTGGAAAAATGTAATTATTGACAGCACCTAAACTAAAATTAAAGCCTTCAGAAACATAACTAAAAAAAGGCGCAGTGTTTTCAGTACATCTTTTTGGTGAATGGTTATCTCCAACATGGTATGTTGTACGGCAGAAGTTTGTTTCAAATGATTAGGCTAGAGACCAAATAGATTTGCTTTCCAAAAAGTATCAAGCCAATTAATCCCTATGGGGCTAATGTTGTTGCAACGAGCCCAACATAGAACTCTTTTGCAGGACTAGGTAGCGTTGTTAAATAATCTCTTTTTGGTTGCAATATCTGAAGCTTTGCTACACAAGATCAAGAGTCAGCCAAGATAGTAACATGGGACCCCTCCAATTTATTTTAATGATAAACGACTTGCCGGAGATGGTAAGCGAGTCGACATGCCTATTATTTGCCGATGATCTAAAATTGGTCCGTGAGGTGAGAGAAGTATCGGATCATGAAAAACTTCAGCGAGATATAGATAGGGTAGTCAAGTGGAGTCAGGAAAATAAATTATATTTTAATATTGCCAAATGCTCGGTATTGGCATTCAGCCGCAAGCGTACCCCACGCCACCATCAGTATTGCATAGAAGAAAAACCGATGCAGTGCGTCACTGAAGTCAGAGATTTAGGGGTCCGCTTCACCGTCGATATGAACTTTGGAGAGCATATCATAGATATTTGTAAGAAAGCGTATCGCAATTTGGGGTTTGTACTACGACAAGCAAGTACATTCACGAATATCAACGCGTTGCGAGCCCTGCACAAGCTATCGTAAAGAGTCACCTAGAGTACAATGCTGCTGTTTGGTCTCCAAGCGAAGCTAAGTACAAATTCAAAGTAGAAACGATACAAAATAAATTTGTTAGCTTTTTCTACCTTTAGCTATATGGAACTTATCCCCGATATCCACTCCTGCATCCCACATTATTTGTCCTGGTTAGTGGGATACAGCAAGCTCGAAGTGAGGAGAGAAGTATCTCTCGCCATTTACTTGTTTAAAGTAATGCGCGGTAAACTGCATAACCCAGCCATCCTCGCAGAGCTGAGGTTATACGTGCCGGACCAAATGGTGTCGCGGCATCGTAGGCCACAACTGCTGGCCGAGCCGCGCGCGCGTACCAACTTGTTGCAGAGAGCACCGCTGTCACGCGCTCTGCGGACGCTCAACACAGTGGCTGAAGGTACAGACTTGTTCTCATGTTCGCTGGACGAGTTCACAAAGGCCTTTCTATACGGGTTTGGTTCAATTAGGATTTAAGTTGATATGCATGACTGTTTATGTAACTACTATTAGACCCGTATTATAATAATCTGTTAATTTTTGGAGAATATTTATATTGTTAATTGTATAATGTTCAGTTGTTACTACTCTATCGCATTAGGTTAACCCTGTAAAGATAGTAAAGATAAATAAATAAATAAATAAACTCAGGCTAAAATGGATCTATCATATACTTGGTCGATCTTAAGTCGGTCTAAGATAAAACAAAGTAAGATCATTTAGAACCGACTAAAGATACACTAAAAACACACTAAAGTTTATCTTTACCGTGTCATAACAACCGACTTAAAACTAAATTCTACGACAGACTTGAAACGATATGGTCCTTACCTCCCAACTAAGGCTAAAATGGATCCATCATTTACTTGGTCGATCTTAAGTCGGTATAAGATAAAACAAAGTAAGCATTAAGTTTAGACACATTTACCTTTAGTAGTGTTTAAGCCTCAGTATTGGTTTTAAGTGTTCGGTTAAGAGTGAGCTACAGATATACTATTCTTAAAGAATAAAGTGTCTATTCCTAAACCCATATACTTACAACTGTTTACACTTAGTGAAAACATAGTTAGGTCATATTATTACCAGTTTATGCTCTAGTAGGAGGCTCTCGAAACGTCAAAATCATGTTGGTGCGCTGTCAAAGCCCTGAACACCTATGTATATGTACATACGTACTATTATATCAGTGCCCTTTACACATTCGGTGTGATGGCGCTACTATCGCATTTCATTCGGGCTGCGTTCCAATGTTAATTCTAGGCGACTCACTCACGCCCCCACCTACTACGGCCTCCTTTCGTTTCGTTCGTGCGTGTTTGACTTGAGTTCGTTCGCCGCTCGCTTGTTAGTTGGTCGGTTGTTGTGTGCGTTCAGTAGGTATTTCCGCGAAACTTTTTGCCGCTCAACTTTTGGAAGTGATAAAAAGTTTACGTTACCATTATTTTGGTGGATTAAACTACAAACAAAAGTGACTTACAGGAATAGTTGAAGACTTTGAACTTGTGAGTTCCGTGTGTAAGTGTTTAGTGGTCATAGCACAGGTGTCGGTCGCATTCCTGGAGACGACGCAGCCTCCCGAGCAGCTAGGTAGCATTAAAGGCAGGTGGACCGCTAGAAACCCAATTTAAAAGTAAGTACCGGTTATTACTCTAATAAATCTTTGAAAAAAGACTGTCATAGGCTAGGTAAACAATCTGGTTTGTCAAGATTTGGTTTTGATTTCACCAATCAATAGGTGTGCATAGTCACGATATCAATCCCCGAGAGGGTGTCAGAGGTGTTTCATGGACTGAAATGACGATTATGACGTAGTGTGATAAGTGGTAAGCCCTATCATCGCCGTATTTCGGGCACAAATGTGGATCCACAGCATTCCGTGCCTTCCGAAGCACGCAGACCGAGGCACAAATGTGTCCTTACGGGGTTTGAACCCGCGACCTCAGGTTTGGTAGTTGAGTTGCATACTCGAACCAGTAGACCACAAGATACTTAAACAAACAGAATCGAAAATTACACTCTATCGAAAAATTTTGTCATAATCTTGTAGCTCATACACTTTTAGGGTTGCGTACCGAAAGGGTAAAAAAGAATCATTACGTCGAGACTCGGTTGTCCATCTGTATATCACAGTTCAAAACCTAAGGGAAAAATACAAATATAAAAAACCCGGGTGATCTGACAAGATATTTTAAGAACATTAAAAATGTTATTAATTGAGAAAGCCTAAGTCTTAAATTATGTACTAGCTGTGACATTATATCTTGTTTCAAATTTAATTTCTAATGGTATCAAAATGGAAAAACTAAGCAGTATTGATATCATTATGATCCATCTCCAAAACTATGTCTGATGAAGTAGAATAAACAATATTTATTTTAGGCATTATTTTGCCAAAGATGCAATGTCTAAAATAACAACTTTCCAGGAGAAATAAAATTTGTAATCATAGATGTACTGAATGTTATGCAGAGTGTTTTTTTCTGCCTTGCATAATTGTAGCCAGAAACTGTTTTTGTGAAAACCAATCTCATAATTTGAGTCTCTTTTCAGAGTATTGCTGGAAATGCAAAATGTTGAAAACTGCATCCAATTGGACATTGGTTGTTTTTGTAAATTGCCTTATTTTAATATGGTAGTTTGGGCTCTTTAATTAAACCTGACTCAAGTTATTAATTTGTATTGTATTTGTAAAAACTGAACTTTAAAATATTGTACTTGTTTTTTTTCTTTGAATTTTAATTTGTTTGATATTTATTCTGACATTTAAGTAGTTGTGTATTTAATTTGATTTGTTCATCAGTGTATGTATTAGTCTGCAGGTGAAAATTGCATGTTAGGCCTATGCTTGTATGATGTTTCTTTTTTTTCTACATTTAAATTATTTATCGCTTGTATATAAGGTGACTTTAATTTATGCAACCAAATTCTTACTGAATACTCGGTGTGTGCTCAGTAACAAGGTTCGATGACCCTTTTTGTGAAATTCGTAAATTATTCTTTTCGTGTTCCTTACGAATGCAAGCCCAGCCCGGAGTTAATTACTATGGGAAGTCAAGATTTTATTTTGCGAAAATCACTTACCAAGCCTCCACTATGAGTTTGTCTACCTGTATAAATTAAAGTCACCCTATATTTATATATGCCCTGCAGGGCAAAGCTGACATGAGACTTATATTTAGGTATATGCCCTGCAGGGCAAAGCTGACATGAGACTTCTTGATGTTGTTATTTATTCCTACTATACTCTTGGTTCAACAACCAAAGTACCTTGAATCTTGAACAGATATTACACTCACATGTTATTTATTGTTGAATTACTACATGACAACTGTTTCGCTGATACAAAGAGGGCATTTTCAAGATGAGAATGGCCTTAGAGAAAGTCTTACCCACATGTTGTCAGTGCTCCAACAGCGCGTACACAATGTTTCAAAACTTTGTTCATCATCCGTACAGCTGAGATGTGGCCCTCCCTGCCAGGATCCGTATTTCCAAATAGTTATAACTCAGGATTTCTGTAAAAGAAACATAAAAAGGTACCTTCCAGGCGAGGCGCTTCATATTGTGGATAAAAACAAATACAAGACTGATATCCATTTTCAACATATTTTATTAAGACTTAAAATCAACACCGGATCCTATGCCCTACTCTTTTTTGACTCAAACCTTACCAAAACAAGGGCCCTATACTTTTAAAATGGAAAAATAAAAGCTCATTAAATATGTTGCATGCTAAGTTGATCATGTAATAAATTTATTTTCATGTAATGATGAAATAAAAAAGTACCTTCAATTGTTACCAAGGTGTAGCGAGTTACGGGCAGGGGGGTGGCTGCCCCCCCCCCCTCCCCCCTCCTTAGAAGCGGTTGTGCGCTGGTAAACTGTAATTCTGACGAGCTTCATAGCTTGCGATGCTCCTTATAAGGTCAATAATATCTAATTAAGAATTCCACTGCTCATGTGACACTCATACCTATGTTAAAAACAACGATCAAAACAATATAATCTAAGATTTTCTTTGTCTGCCCATTTATATACAATCCTAGTTACGCCCTTGATTGTTACCACCATCACGGCTGTTTTTCTACACCCAAGGGTGATAAACCAAACCATATAAAAAGGTATGGTACTTCCACAGAACCGATTTGGGTAGGTACTTCCTACTTAGTGTTTGGTTGGATGTGTGTACAACTGTTCACTGGTCGCGTCGTAGATACCATAATAATAAAATCCCATACCTACAATTTATACCTGTCGTCAGTAGACGCAAAAACTGCACAACCGCTAAAATTTCATTAAATATATGAAAAATTAGTAACATATTTTTAAAAAGTGGGTAACGTATTTTGTAGATTTTTTCATGTGGTACGATTTTTTCTGTTCAGTCAAAATATAATAATGTAGGTACCACCCTCAGTTAGTTTTTCAGACAAACAGATTAGCAAAAATTTAACACCAAGAAAACCAGAGTTTCTGATCTTCCGCAGATGGATATATCAAACTATGAACAATGCGACTTTGTTTCACTCCGGTTTTAGGGTTCCGTAGCCATAGGGCAAACTGGAGCTATGTCACTCTCTGCCTCTCCGTGTGGATCTCAAGCTCGTAGACGGAATGAGTTACAGACACGAAATTTTTATATTTGTGTAGGATGTTGACCCGAAATTTGTATTTAAATTAGAAATTCCATTAAATTATTTTTAGTAAACTTTAAACTTTCGCGATTTTCACACATTATTAACTTTGTATTAGGGTCTTACCCGCGATAACTAACGTAAGTTATCTTCGGCATGGAGTTCAGTCATACAGAAATTTAAACCTCGCGATTTATCTTCGAATATTTGCCTCGATACTGTTAGTGTTGTGTGTCGTGTGTGACGAAAGAAACAATTAATTAACAAAAGACAAAGTGCGGGTAGGAAAAAAAAAATAATGTGCTACCTACCGCCGGCTCGCCAAGGACATTTTTGCTGCTACTTTCGTCAGTTAGCTTGTGACCACGACAGCCTACAGAGGCGTCGAAACGTCAAGCACATATCTATTAAGGTATGTTGTTAGTTATCGCGAGTAAGACCCCAATACAAAGTTAGTAAAATTATGATTAATTTTTAGTTAGTAAAATTTTTTAGTTAGTAAAATTATTTTTAGTCCCGTATGTACATAAAAAAGAAGCCCAAAAGTATTTTCTTCCTTACCCTGGCATCCTGGCATGTTAGGTGTTATTGTCTAGCTAGAGTTAGAGCTCAGTGAGTAGAGTAGATATTTTTTTTAATAAATCATATTTTATAATTTTTGTCTTCAGAAATAAAGAAATGGGGAGCCGTCAAAGTTGGCAGCTTTTATTACGGGGTCTATCTAAAAAAAAAAAACAAATATTATAATATAATGTACATATATTGGGAATTTGAAATTTCTGTATATTATTATGTATTTATAATCTCGTTTCAGGATTACGTACCCGCATCAACGAAACATCGTTGCCACGGATACTCGAGCATCTTAATTTTGCAGTTTTGTTTAATATATTTTATAGGAAATTGTAAGATAGTAATTTTTGTTCAAATTATTTAAGTCTTAACTTATTTGAATGGTACGGAACCCTCAAGACGCGAGTCCTATTTGAACTTGACCGGTTTTTAAAGAACCCCAAATTAAATTAGACCATCACGACATCACGATGTATTTTATGTTTTAATTTGTCTGGTTCCTACACAATAGGGTACCTATTGGCTGGTAAAAGTGTGTCCTCAAACACTGTCCTCGCCTACTGGTAAGGTCGACCACTATCTAACATTTTGATTACCTTTGTTTGGTGTTAGTTGTTGACAGTGGCGGTGGACAGGAAATTATCGTACGACTTCAGTCCTTATCTGTAGGAAATAAGAACTGCCATGGACTTGATTGGTATTGGTGATAGAGAAGATCTGCTGTTTTTGGGCAATCGCGTTCAGGGTTATCTCCCGAAGTTCCTTGTTATACCTATCCCTATTTCAAGAGATTCAAATGTGTATATGCACAGCAAATATGACAGAAACAAAGAGGAACTTCTCTTTAAAAAAATACATTATCTTAGTTTCAACTTAGTTTGAAAAGAAAAAACGTAATCCGTAAAAGTTTAAATCTTGTCTTGCCTTTCTACTTGAGATCCATTTTACAGAAGAATTGACAGTAAAATTACAGAATTCGATAGGTTAATCTGATATATACAATTTCGATTGTAGTTTGCTTTATTTAATACAAAAGTGACAGTAAACTGGCGACAAACTCGGGAACATTGATGGAAGTCAACCAAATTATATGTGATGTTTGGCTATTTTTTTCAGCAATGTGATTGAACTCGAATGAAAGATTTAGCTCTTTGAAGTTGACAATGTGATTATTTTTCCATAAACGAGATCTGTGAGGGAGATTGATTTCTACAAAGAAAAGGTAAATGTGATACAATAATAAATTGTCAATTAATACCATAGAACATGACATGTATTCAACAATATAAAAGTCTTTCCTAGAGATAGTAAACCAGTTATTAATTAATGAAATTATGCTATCAAATTTATTCTCTATCGTTGACATAGATATTTAAAAGTGCTATTTATTTATCTCTACGAGATATTTATAATATAAATCATAATTAATAAACGTAGTAAGTGTAAACTAACCTACATATAATAAATACTATAGCATAAATGAACTAACTTATCCTATAGGTATTTACCTTTTTGAAAATACCTCGTCAACCCAATCCGTTGTGCTCTGGAAGCCTTCGATATTCGAGATCGCAAGAGAGATCTCAAGTCTTAAATATCGAGGCGTGGCTATCGTTGAATAGCTATTTGAACTTATCGAACGTAACTCTGTTCCAAGAAGTTATAAGATTGCTAACTTTGTTTGGAAGGTAATAGAAATCGTTTGAGAAGGAAGGTAAAATACAGGAATTGCGTCCCTTCCCATTAGTTTCAGAGGAAATTTAAATGAAAGGTTGTGTCTGAGTGCCTAATAATGATGTCCGAACGTAAGAAACCGGTAAAAAGAAACTAAAACTCTCAGAGAAATCATAAAAATGAGAGTACCCAGCAATAACCCCACTTTTTATGAGTCAACTTGGAATAGTTCAAGCAACGATTAACCCAGAAATGTCTTTCGAGACGCGCGGATCAGTAAAAACGACACTTGATGAGGCAAACCTTTTATTGTGGCTCTATATGGTGGTGGGACATAAAGAAACTGCTTGAAGTCTACTTGGGTAAGTGTTTCTAAGCCTTGTTCCATTATGAGTGGCCATATCTCGGCTGACATAACAGAAACGTTACCGCCACCTACAGAGCGTAGCCATTGGTTCAAGTAGTTCGATTTTGTCCGTATATGTCGCAGATAATTTATCTGTTTCGGTGGAGTAGGTCTGTGATATCCAGGGCCGGGCTATTGTCTCAAGTTACGTCAAGCAGCGACCTCGAGTAAAGGTAAGCGGCTCCTGACGGGGTAGATTGTTGCATACCTTCGCGGATTCTATTCTCATGGCTTTAAATCGACACAGGTTTGACGTTCCGTAAGCTCCACCCTAATTGCGTCACAAATGAGTGTCTACCAAAACTTGGAATAGAACTTGATGGTCGGTGTTGTATTTAAAACAGTAAGGTCTGTTCAGATCTCGTAAAACTAATACGAATCGAATACGAATCTGTCCACAAATGCCCTAACAGATCGCTCAGTCACTCACTTGTCTCGAAATATTCAGAAAGAACCTAAGAACTTTATAGGAGGGTTATCGATAAGCTAAGAAAAGTGAACCCAAACAATATGACAAAAGTTTAACTATATATTATATTATTTTTTCCTTAACGCTACAATAAATTAAAAGTAAAAATGACTAAGTTTTCTATTGAAAGAAAACGTGGTCTATTTACTTATCGAGTTTTTCAGACATGAGCGCATTTATTTAGCATGGTGATTTTTTCAAATTGTTCTTTAGACGTCAACAAATATAAAATACAATAATTAAACTGCTGAACATATGCGATTATGTCTAAAAAACTCGATATAGTAATAAAGGGTACAATTTTCCAACAACGCACTAGTTTCTTAAAATGCCGACAATCACAAGAAACAACTTCAGTAAATGTAAACCTCAGAGGGGGTGTCAGAGGTGTTTCGGGTATGGACTGTGAAATATAAGTCTCAGATCACGTTCGTACACCCACATTTCACCGACATTATTACGTCCCAACGTGATGGGTGGTGAGCCCTGTCGCCGTACTTCGACAACATGGCGAAGCAGGCAGACCGAACACACACAAAATGTGCCCTCGCCGGGATTTGAAGCCGGATTAGTCATCTTCAAGCCCTGATGTGTTGAGGAGCGGCAGAGCGAGTAGCACATCCCAAAGATGCCTCGATTAGAAGTGAAACACGTGTCGATAAGTTTGCTTGCTTGTTATTTAATTTCGTTTTAATTTGTGCTCGTACTGCTTGCATGTGCATTGTTTGATGCGGGAGCGCGGGCGGTGCATGAGTATGCATTTTGAGTAGCATGGTAAGAGTGTTTAGCGGAATATTGCAATTTATTTATATATCCAAAAGTTGGTTATTTCCGCGAGTAAGGCCTAAATCTATTTTCTATACAGTAATTTATATAAAATGACTTTGATTGATACAGCCAAATTCGGATAAATCAACTAAAAAGTCACCAAAGTCACTTCAAAGTTATCAACTTACAAATAAAACGTGTAACTAAAGCTTCTGATAAACCGTCAACAATATGTAATTGTTTAAATTAAAACGATTAGATTACCACAACTTCGCGGTTTTAGCAAAATGTGATTTAGGATTTCGTAAATCACAAGCTCGTATTAGATCTAGTAAATTGTGAGACTTGTCAAAGAATAAATTAAGGCACCTTTCGACCCACTTATTTGAACGGCCTTACTGCATTCCTTAACAGGTTAGATTGGATCACATTGTAACCAGCCCTTTAACTGATTGTAACAACGATCTAACTACATTAATGTTATTGTAACCTTTTTAGGGTTCCGTAGTTCGACAAGGAACCATTATAGTTTCGTCATGTCCGTCTGTCCGTCCGGCTTAGCTCTGAGACTATTAGTACTAGAAAGCTGTAATTTGATATGGGTATACAAATTATGCACGCCGACCAAACAGTAAAAATGCAAGGAGATACAAATCAACACTAAATCAAAACACTTCTCAAGTTTGTGTTTTTAATGGATTATTAGAAAAATATTGTATAATACGGAAGAAATTAAAATGTCGTACAGCCGTAGCGTAGGTAGTACAAGGTTTCGAATTCCCTATACTAACGTTCCAAATTCAAATTCATTTTTTTAAAGAATCAATCCTCTTTTTTTGTTATTTGTCGCCGGAAAGAAAGTCTTGGTAGTTTTTCAATTTTTTTGATGAGAACTGTATCATTGCGGTACCTATTGAAAATCAGAAAAAGTAAATCTGGACGTGAGAAGCTCTGAACCGAGATTCGAACCCGGGACCTCTCGCAAACCGGGCGATTGCTTTAGTCATCTAGGTTATTTTACTCATAAATATCTGCCCCCAATTTCGAGCTTATCATTATGATTTTCTATTTCTCTTTGCTTTTACTCGTACGACTTGAAATTATCCAATTTACTAAAATGGGAACTCGTTTCTGTATATTTTACAATAAAAAGTTGTTCAAGTACAGTTATTAGGTTTGCTATAATACTAAAACATTTTAAGGCATAGTAATAAATGTTATCTTAACTATCTCTGACATCGGAATGGTGTGTAAGAAGGGCTTGGTCTTTTTAGGGTTCCGCATTCATTCGTTCGTCAATTTGTCACATTTTTTTTTTCGGTGATGCATTATTTTGTTGTCATTTAATTAGGTCTATCTTAATTTTTTACGTTTTCTTTTTAACCCGTGCAGTTATCGATAACAATGAAAGATAATTCATATGGAGTGACCGCAAACTGAGGGCGGAAAAGTAAATATTTTTGATCCCCAGCAATTTTTGGAAGTATGCGTTCTGATAATCGGAAAATATTTTTCAATATAGAGGTATGTACCTATGTACATATAAAGTGGTGGAGCTGATGCCGGGCTCTACTGTGGAGGTACCACCATCTTACTTGCAAATCCCCCCGAAGTTATTCGGGGGAGAGTAAGAGAACAGCTCTCAAGCAAAACCAGGCGGCCCACCATTGCCTGGGACCGATGGATGGCGGTATATCCATCCCCAATTGCCGAGCCTTATATAAACCAAACTGGTGACGGGCAGCGACGTCACTGGTGCAAGGGTTTCGGCACCGCGCTCACCAACCCGCCTGCCCAGCGTGTGTGAGTATGGGAATTTCTTCCAGGAGGACCGCCAAGAGTGGCGAAATCCTGGAAAGGCCTATGTCCAGCAGTGAACGAAACAGGCTGATGGATGGATGGATACATATAAGGTAACTTTTATTTATAGAGCCAAGTTCATACTGGAGACTTGGTAAGTGGTCAGAACCAAGGTTCAATAACCCTTTCTGTAAATACGCAACATAAAATTTAGACTTTCATTACTAGTCGCCGACATCCGCTTAGATATGGCAACTCCAAGAAGAAGAATACTAGTTGAGTCGCGGTTGTTCCTGAATAAGTATCCATGCATTCATCCATCAGCCTGTTTCGTCCACTGCTGGACATAGGCCTTTCCAGTATTTTACCACTCTTGGCGGTCCTCCTGGAAGATGCTCACACACGCTGGACAGGCGGGTTGGTGAGCGCGGTGCCGAAACCCTTGCACCAGTGACGCCGCTGCCCGTCATCAGTAAATTTTTTATAAGGCCCGGCAATTGGGGGCCGCCTGGTTTTGCCTGAGAGCTGTTCTCTTACTCTCCCCCGAATAACTTCGGGAGGATTTGCGAGTAAGATGGTGGTACTTCGACAGTCGAGCCCGGCACCAGCTCTACCAACTCGAGTAAGTATAGAGGCACAAAAAATATATTTCGTTTTTCGCAAATGACCACTTACCGAGTCTCCAGTATGAATTTGGCTAGATAAACAAAACTCTCCTTATATTTGAATAAAACAGGAAAACTGTAGCGATGATTTATGTGCAAAACCTTCTGTGCGCGATTCGAATTCGCACTTGCCCCGTTTTTTGTCTCGTGTTTCGATAAAATCTTCAACTTGGACTCTTGGTGTTCTCTTTATATGGACTTATAGCTGGTTTATTGCTGTGGGTTTGGTCAAACAGCTCTTTATGAATAATAATTCGTGCATCTCTGTATTTAAGTATTGCAATGGTTAAAAAAACGCAATGAATTGATCAATCTGGGTTATGTATGTGGATAGATGAAAACCCTTTTGGGTTCGTTTCTGTGTATAAATTTTAAATAATTTCCTTTTTACTACAAAATAGTAGTAATCCAGGAAAATATTTAAATAACACTTTTGGAAGGTTTGATAGGCAGAGACTACAGATTTCCATTTACTGCGATCCTGACACAATTTTTTTGCTTCTACATCCATCAATCTAGTCATACGAGCCCTTCTATTCCGGGTACCTTTACCTGTACCCATTAGTATGTCGGCATTTGGTCGGCCCTACGTCCTAGGGCTGTCCGGTCGAGCTTTATATGTCTATTATTGTTATTTTTACCTTTGTTATTGGTACTTTCGGGGCAAGCGTGCTTTGTCCTGGGTGTCATCAACGCTTCCCATTAGGTGCGATAATGGCCAAGAACAAGCTCATTGTAGTTTAATAAAGTTTCTCTCATATAATTTGATTGCTAAATAACAATTGATTTTTCTATCTTGTAAAGCACTCCTAATAGTAATAACGTAAAAATTTCAAGAAAGTTTATTAGATACAAACACATTTAACAAACAAAAACCTTATAATCTAAATATAGATATGACCAAATCGCTGCCATCTTGTAGCAGGAGGGCTATTCTCAGTCTGTCGAATTAGCCTTCTCGACCGTAAAATCCCATTTTATCTGTCAAACTCCGTACATTTTTCTCCTTTCGTCCGTGTTTTCGGAATTGCCCTCCAGTCCCTAAAAGGCTGGCGACATTTCCCCCGTTGAATACTAAGACGTTGTCCTAGGGTGTGCCCCAGCCCTCGTAAAAATTAATTATTATTCTTTTATTATTGGTTTTCTCATACACACTTACGCAAATCAATATCTACCAACAGTGTTGCCACCTAAGCGACGTTGTCGCTAAATCTAGTGGAATTCTACCCGATTTAGCGACTTGATAATTTTATCAGACATTTCATCCATTTTAGCGACTTTTTTCAAACTGGTATTCCACACATTTGGCGATATTTTGGTAAAATGTCAGGTAATATGGTGACTTTCTTATAAAAATCTAGGGACAGAAACAAAATTGAAGTGGCAACACTTACCATTTAATACCACCCTAATATTAACAGTTCGTTTGTCAGGAACTGATACACCCACTTAATTTTATATTCACAAGTCGAGCGTTGACAAATGACAAGCCTGTGCAGTCAACTACACGTCAGAGTAAACCATGACAGTTCTTATTTCACACACTCAAAGACCATAATCGAACTAGCTACGTTGACTGACTGTGCCTATTATACTACTACTAGTATTCACTTATTTTTTAACAAGATTAAAGTCTAATAGCCCACGCATGGCCATGACATAGAAAAGATAAAGTTTGCTCCCTAAGTTGACGTAGGCTGACTCTATTCAAATAAAATCTGCCTAAACGCCTTTTCGTAACTTTAATGTGTCTTGTTGGCGTATAGGTTTAAATTACTACAATTTAATGAGATCTTTTAAAAATATTTATGAGTGCCCATTAAAACCACGCAAAAGCAAATCAGCTTTCGTTTGTAGCCAATAGAAACTCACTACAGAAAAATGGTCTAAATTGAGATTTTTTTGTGCTCAGTCAAGTTTCAATATCATTAAGCACCTTCGTTATATCGCAAATAGAATTCTTAGGGTTCCAGCAAAAAACAGAAACCCTACCAGTGTGGTTTTTGTTGTATAAAAGTAGATGCCGCCCGTGCTTCGCCAGCGTTGATTTTATTTATTTGAAGCATTTCAGTGACAGATGTTGATGAGTGAGATAATGATAGGTGACAAAATTTTCTAGATTAGTTGTCAAAAGTGACAGTTGTCAAAAGTTACTCACTGAAAAGTCTCCTGACCCGCCATTGACGTACTAATAAATAGACATCGGGTCTGTGCTCAAAAGTGTCCGAGCTAATAGAGAACCAAAACCATAGAAAATTTAAAAGGGGCAACAATCACACGTCAATCAAAATTAAGCCGTGCAGCAATGACATACGATTCAAATTCAAGTGTTTTTGACACTTCACTAAGGACACTTTTTTGGTAAATTTTATACTAGACCTGAGGTCCATTTGGTAGGACGTCAATGTGACCCGCAAATGAAAATCTTAAAATCGGTTAAGGCACGGTGTTCAACAAACAAACAATAATTTTAAGAACACGCGTTGGGTTTGTTAATGTGCATATGTAAGTAACCGAACAATCACAGACAGACACTTCTTACATTTTATTTATTTGTCTGGATTGATATTTATTGATGTTATAAAAAGCAATGAAACTAAGTTAAGACAACGGATCAATATTTTTGTAAAATGTTTAAGGTTGTAATTGCCGAAACTTATTAATATTATAGTTATTATATATCTTTGTTTAATTAAGACACTTGTACTTGTCCACAAAATTATGTAAGTATATAAAACTATGAAATTTCGTAGACAAGTACAAAGTGTCTTATTTAAAAAAGATGGGATATTGTCTTTGCTACAAAGTAAATGTATTTTGATTCGGGCGTCCTTACAACGACTTAAGTAGTTAAAAATAGGTTTTGAAACACTGTCATTCCCAAACTACAATAGATGGAGTTCTGATAAAACTGCATGCTTTTCCCAAGACAATGACAAAGCCCAAAAGGTAACATAAAAAAGTTCGCTGCGCCGAAAAAATATACAGTTTTTTCAGTTAACAATAGAACGTCCAAACTAATAAAGTAAAAATAACTATGATTGACTGTTTTAAACACATAAACCCGTAATATAAAAAAAAATCCAAAAGGCTCTTGTTTATTAATTAAAAAATAACGTTATCCAATCTGTTCTAGATTCATTGCACTAATCGGAAACGCATTTTTCTAAATATATTTATCTCTTTGTAAAGAAATCATAAGAAATTATTGTAATGCTCAAAAAACAACTATCTGCTAAAAACAATGAAGACCAAAAATGCAGACCCTTATTTTTTCAAACTTATCGATACATCGAATTGTGGTTGAATTACTAAACAATTAAACCAAGTTCCATAAAAATATGACGTGACCGCCCTTTTGTCCATTATTTGCCGAGGTTCTGCCCATATTTAGAGCACGTTAATTGCATAGGACGTACTCTCGTTCCAGTTTCTGCCGCCAATAAATTGACTTCTATAGAAAAACGTCGCGTCGTGACTTGGTAGCCCGTTCATTAATTCTTTAAAGGATCTTCAGCCATTACTTTTACACTTCCAATGAAGCAGTTTAGGAAAAAATCAAAGTCTATACTTATAATTAAAATTGTAAGAAGGATTTTGTTTCGTACAAGGGAAAAAATGTCGGAAGTAATTCATTCTTGGGGCTCCCCATAAACCCGAACAAAATATAATTAATATTATTATTATTGAATAACTGGGGCCAAAACTACCAATTTTAGAATGTTTGTCTGTCTGTATGTTCCGTTTTAACTCGAGAACCACTTAACGAATATGAATGTGTTTTTTTTATTATTTTTGCAGTCTTAACCCTGGTTAAGAAATAGGCTATAAGGGGCGTTGATAAAATAACGGCGAAGCCAAAAACCATTTTCACGCAACTGATTGTCTGACTGACATACAGTACAACAGCACACTGACTAAACCAGGTACCTACACCTAGAAACTAACAAAAATATTTGAATTTCATTGAGGGGGTAAAATGGTCTGTACATTTTTGTGTCGAAAATGCGTTTTTGACGTGAACAACGGGCTGTTTATATTCCAGATGAATGCGGACAAATCGTAAACGTCCTCTAGTAAATCATATAATTGTACTAGAATAATATTAAACCTACATTAATTTCAGCCCAACAGGCCGGCCGCGGCCCAGCCATTCTTGAGTTATGGTGCGGACAGACCGAGACCGCACCAAAGCCAATTTTTAACGAATCCTAAAACATTCTGCTGCGTAATGAAATGGCATCTTCACTGAGTGATGCTGGTGACGCAACTATCTTTTTTCTTCCCCTCTTATCCATCAAGTTAGATATCTCTGTCTCTTTCTGGCTAGAATTCTAACTGTTGCACGTCTTCGTAAACACGGCCACGCGCTGCAATGTACCATGTCGTACGATTATCAACTTAATTCCGTGGTAATAAGGGCTTTTATGGTACACAGTGCCGTTTTGCAGACTGTACTATACAACCTGCCAGTCTTGTGGGAAATTCATTTAGAATAATGGGGTTTTTGTAGGTTAATTAATGTTCTTGTAAGGAAAGACCCTTTTGTGGACCCATAGTTGATATTGTTAAGAATCTAGTGGTGTCTTTGTTTTTTGGTATTAAAAAAATGGTGCTGAATGATTGTTAATTAGGATTAATTGGTCTTTGCGTTGTTTGTCTATATTAGAGAATTTGGCTTCCATTTTCTTGGAATTTTTTGGGTTTAAGGATTAAGGAAAGCATAGGGCTTGGATTTTATAACGGACAGCAGGTTTTGAGATAAATATGAGTGTAGGGGGTTTTGTGGGGTCCAGCTCGAACAACCTGCACAATTTTTTTTTCTTGGGAATGCGTTTTTTTTTTCCTTTTGAAAATATTAAATTACGTAAAATGACATGAAACGAAACGTGATATCGACGTCTTGTTTGGTTCCCGTTTATCCCCGACTCTACACAGTCTTGTGGCTACTACCCCTAGAGTGTATATAAAAAGCCGGAGGCGCGGAGGAAGGCCCCCCCCCCGCTGTAACAAAGTGCAGGCAAAGTGCGTGTCCCGTCGTGTCACTTCTGCGGCGGCAGAAGTGTCTAGTTTTTTAATCCAGTGAAATGTTAGAAAAAAGTGAGGTTATAAATTTACGAAAAAATAAAAAACGTATAACTATATATTTCCTGGACAAGGGGGTTAGTGGGGGGACTTTATCTCCCCCCATCTTCCTCCCACTCCATTACTAAGGTACTAGATGTCAAAAAAAGAAAAAAAGTGAGGTTATAGTTGTTGAAAAAAAAATCATATCTAAACAACTTCTCATGTCCTAAGGTTGAGAATGTGTTTAAGGGGGTGTGCAAACCTCCCCACTTCCCCTTAAACCCTACATAAAAATTGTATACTTTCAAATTTCTAATCTATAATTCCACTCTCCCTTGATTCGTATTTTAGTAATTGATTCCATACAAAGTCCATACTTGTGTTTCGTCAGTGTATTAGACATCAACGGGGTGCCGAACTTGAAAGTTATCAAATTTCTTTGGTGATAATTTAGGTTGTTTGCTCGCGCCCTTGAAAACTTGTCGCAGTCGTTATAAAATTATAACTTTATAATCAACTAGCCTTTGCCCGCGGCTCCGCCCGCGTTTATTCAATCTCTGCTCCGTTTTCGGCTTGGGCGCAACAAAAACCGCATCCAAATCCGTTTACTGGTTCCCGAGTTAAGAGACAGACTGACAGACAGACAAACATAAATTAAAAAAAAATATTTTGGCCCTCAGTACAAAACCAATAACCCATTTCATTTAAAATTTCTCAAAAATATTCAATGTACAGACACGAAATTATTACTACTTTGTTATTAGTATAGTAGATATACGAGTAGATGTAAAACAGGTATCTTGATCTGCAGGCAACGTACATTTAGCATAACCTAAAGATATGTATTTTGTATAATTATTTTATAACACAGACATAAAAATAACCTTTAATCATAGACGAAGGGGCCGGACTCGCCGCTAAGCAACAACTGAAGCATAGCAATGGCGGCAGTTTACAAGTGTGTGGGTGGATTTACTATGGACTTAGGCTTCCTATGATGTGGTTGTGTGTGTCCGGGCTCGTGCGTACACGTGAGTAGGCTTACTATTGGGTGCTTCAGATTTTGGTTGGCGAAACTCCTTCCGACATTTTTTGTACTATGCGTTTAATTTGTGAAATTAAAACTGCCGTGGTAGGTGTATACTATGATGTGGGTAATTATTGTGCAAGCCAAAACTCTTGACGTTTCCTTTTGGCATTTCACCCATGTCAATTATATAAAACTATATAGACTTATCCCACGGCTCTGCCGGCGTTTATTCAATCTCTGGCCCGTTTTTGGCCTGTACGTTATTTTATCATCCTTCCTTATAGCCTATTATGTAGACCAGAGTTACTATGATGCCAATAAAAATATCACATCCAAATCTGTTGAGTGGTTGTCGAGTTAAAACGGAACAGACAGACAGACAAAAATTGTAATAGTGGTAGTTTCGGCTTGAGTACAATACCAACAAAGTAATAAAATAACCCATCTCACTTAAAATTTTGAAAAAATATTCAATGTTTAATACAAACACGACTTTTTACTAGGTCATTATTAGTACCTATATCACACTAATACTATAAAAGCGAAAGTTTGTGTGTGTGTGTGTGTGTGAGGGTGTGTGTGTGTATGTTTGTTACTCTTTCACGGCTGGACGGATTTGGGACTACTTTTTATCCCGGAAAAAAGCATGTCGTTAAACCGAATAACACGTGGCTGGAGCCGCGGGGAAAAGCTAGTAGATATATATTTAATGTCGCCAACACGACAACATGCCCAATGGCTCGTAAGTACTTGTAAGTACTGTTTTTATAAAGGAAATGAAAACATGAAAATATCGAGCAATGTCAACAATTTTAATGATACCAGTCTTCAAACCCAAGATTCTCGCTTGACGAATTGATCATTCGAGCGACGATGGACAGAAGACTGAAGAAGTTGTAGACAGGCGTAACGTCGAGTTTTTCTCGTAACTCAAAGTAAATCTATTTTTGTTATCGTCACACTTGACCTCCTCATTGCATTTTTAGAAAAAAGTTCTATACACGTGACTGAGAGATGTTATATCTATTTCGTTAACATTCTTTCGATGGAATATCTTTTACATATTTTCTTCTTAGCATTTATTTGTGCCCTGTTCGACATTATGCCTCCCCATTCAGTTTAAGCCTACAGTCGCCTGTCATCAACTCCCTTGGAATCCCTGGGATTTTCAAAAATAAGCTTATTCCTACCGAAAATATAAAAAATGTGCAATGTGCCCAATTATTTAACAATTCCGGCTCCTTTTAAAATATATTTCTTATAAAATTTTTGTCTAATTGGATCGTGAACCCTGTCAGTGATCTTGATCTTTACATAACAGGTCACTCGTTATGATATTGACCTCCAGTTGACCGCTTTGTTTGCATAACAGAAGGCAACAAGATATGAGTTGTATCAATAAAACAAATAATTGGAAAAAAACTTGCTTTGAAAGTCAAATTGAATTATTATACAACTTCTACATCTAATTCGAAAAAAATGACAGGTCTGCAGAGTGATTAGCTCTATAATCCCTCAGGTGACTGCTTTGAATGCGCCCGCGCACCCCCCCTTCCTCTACCGCGCGCCGCCGGTTCCGATCGTCTTTTGTTTGTTAAACGCACCACAAAACCAACACGTACAAGGAACTCTACTATGCTCGAGCCTTTGTTCGTGTAATAATTTCCTTTATTTTTTTTCGGCCGTTTATACAACGGTGCCTGGTAGTTTATTCTCCGGTTAACTTTGTTCCCGTAGACTTGGGAGTTTTATGATCTACCTGACCGCTGGTAAGATCATAAAGTTTTTTTTATGTTCCTTTTTTTGTTTCTGTTGCTTATTAGTAGCATTACGTGGTTTTATGTGTAGGCCCTTTTAGGGTGTTCATTTGCGAAGACTGTAGGCTTTTTTATGGTTATTTCACTTCAAATTGTTCAAATCCTCGTGGCGTTCAGTTTCATTACACTCTATGTAATTAAAATCTTAATTAATTACTGCTGATATTCCTTCTAATAAGACTTACCGGTTTGTTTTCGAATCGGAACAAGAGTCGAAGCAAGGAAAGCGTTCAACCGTAAAATCGATTTCTAGACACAGAATAAACAGGTTTTTGCAATTTAATGATATTTCGAAGAATCATCTTGTGACAGCCTGCCTGTCTCGTTGCTTTAAAAGATTGCTCACAAAAAAGCTACTTATAGTTTTTTATATTGATTTGCCTGGTTTCGTATATTTTTGTATCGCGTCTTCTCTGCCATTATCATTAGACGGTATTGATGAAGATTCTGAAGAAACTTTTCATTTGGTTTTATATTTTGAATTGGCCTTTTGCCCGCCGTTTTATTCGCTTTGTACCAAAAAGCTTGTCTTCGTCCTTTTTTCTCTGATTGGACAATACCTACCTATAGCATGTCTTCTTAGCGCAACTATGTTACCCTAAAATTTCCTCTAAGACATCCTTGTCTAATAGTGAACTGCATCCGATTGCAGTAGTTCCTTCTGAAGTTACAAGCAAAAAGACAGACTGTTGCATTTTATTTGTAAATATTAAGTTTTTATGACTGACTTTTACTGTCTATGATGAATGGTTTCACGACAGCAATTTGATTCGAACGGAAATATAATTCATAGGCCAACACCGCACAATTAAGAACCTGTTAATAAAATACAGAAATGGCCACGATTCAAGCTAATGAAATCTAAAGATGACATCATTCGGCTTATTTTAGCGACTTTCACGTCTTTAACCACGCCCTCTATTGGTGAATCGTGTTATTACATGCTGCAGTAATTGCCTAGATTATATCATTACGGGGACGGACGCGGTGGGATCGCTCCCGGCTACAAACCCGGAACGAAGCGAGTTTTGGACAAATTGAGTTGTGGGTTCAAAAAAATAGTCGCTCGAGTCAGCCGTGGGAAATTTTATAGTATAAGATGTTGACGGCACTCTTTTGATTTATGTTCAACTGAGCATAAAATTCTTTCAGCTAAAATTCAAGTTTATGGTTTTTGAATGTTACTGGCAATTACAGTTACATTTTTAGCACAAAATGATTGATGTTTTTTATCAATTTTTTTGTTTGCTTGCATTGATTTTAGATTTAAATAAAATCATTTATAGAAGTGACTAGGTCTAATTGAGCAAAAGGTAAAAGAAAAATGCTTACTGTGCATCATTAACCCATGAGGTGTATAAATTGTACAAAAAATTGGCGTAAATAAGTTAAAAGTGCCTAATCTCCAAAGGAAAATAATATTAAATTACTTATTATATTAATAAAATAAAGTACCGGGTTAAAAAATGGCCAGGCTTAAAATAAACATCATAAATGATTTGGTTGAAATCTTTAATAACGCCAGAGACTTGAAATTCCATGAAAATACCATGAAATATTACACATTGATACTTGGTACCTGCTAAATAAGGAATTGAGGCACGTTGTAAAAGGCTGTAAGAAAGTTAAACACAAAACCCGTCGGCCTTTTTTCTGTTTCGCTAAATACCTATATGTTTATCCTTTTCACGCAATTCTCTTCTCATGCTGCTAATGACCACACACCTGTAACTTCCATCTCATCCACTTTTAGATTCTGAGGTGCACAATGGTAACATGATACCCCGGCTGCGTCATGCGATATCCATCATAGCCTGCGGATGTGCGTATCCTACCGTAATTCCATCCTGACGGTCAACCAGTTCTGCAGGTTACCTTCTTAGGGTCCCGTACCTCATCATGAGAAAACAGAACCCTTAAAGGATTACTATGTTGCTCGTCTTGTCTGTCTCTATGTCTGTCCGTGTATCAAGACCCCTTTTCTCAGGCGCGGCTTGAAGCGTCAAGTAGAAATTAATACCTATCAATAATAAAATCTATAGCCTGATGTAAAAAATCATACTGATGTAAAAAACTGAAGTTGAAGTTCAACGCAATTAAAAGAGACGACATTTTAAAGAGTATTTTCACACTAAAAATCCCTGTCACTTGTCATCAAAACCCATAGGGTACTTCCTACTTCCTAATTATAAAGTAACTTATTGAAGATGATTGTTCGGAACCCTAAGAGCACGAGTTTAGATCGCACTTGACCGGTTTTTTTCCTTCTGTGTCGTAACCTATCATTTGCTTACAATTTTGACCAGCCATTTGTGGCTCAGCGTCGTCTGTTGATGCAGGATTGTGCGGACCGCGGTCCTCTTTGAAAACTTTATGGTTAAACATTGTCTGTTCTGTTCCAAGAAGTACCGAATGGCACTAATCGGCTTGTTGGCAGACTATTATTTTGAAGCAGTTACATACAATGCGCGTTTTGTAGAGCGTATAATAAGATCTAGTTAAGGCAATTGCAATTTAACGCATTACCATTCACGTTCGTTTTCAAAACTACTTCCATGATCGCTATTCTCATGGCCCATATTTTACGTTCCGTTTCACTCCCACGATGTTACACTCTTTGTCAGCACGCGATTCTGTTGTCACGCTATCAATCTAAACGGAACAATAGGAATCTTATGCGATGATGCGAATTTTCTAATAGCCAAAATGGACCATTTATGTCTGGTTACCGAAGTTTTTGGACTGTTATTGTTGTTGATTGATGATGGCGATGACTTTCGTTTTCGTGCAAAGAGGTTTAAGTTTGACAATAAAGCTATAACACCGTAATTTTATCCTAACTGAGCACGATACAAATAGAAATCCAAATGGAAGTGTAAATGGGGCGGTAAATGGTTTAAACAACACGAATAATAAAGACATAAAATGCAGTACCGCTGATCTAACAGAACATATTCAGCCGTCTGAATAGAAGAAGTCTTTGTTTATGTCTCCCACGCAGCTGAAGTAACGGAACTACTAACTAAATGGACAGGTAAAAGCGGCTAATTTAAACGTATGTATTGAAACGTGTGAAAACTTTCAGTGTCACATTTCCAAGGCATGCAAATAGGTTTTTGTTAGTGTTATTAACACGTTTTGCACGAATCGAAAAAAATGAAATAAGACGCGCTTTGTACAGAACGCAAGATAACAGCTGACAAGAAACTCTACAGCCGTCCGTCTGTTCCAAACATACAAGAATCTTTAGTCACCTTTAATAAATCAATATTATTCAAGTTTGGTCATCATAATTTTGATGTTTGTGTAGATTACGATAAGATCTTACATTTATTTCCTGAGCAGGAATCTTTGATTAACTTTTGAATACCATTTGCATAGTTTTTCACTACTATAAATGACCAATAAAATTAATAAACGGCTACAATAGGAACTGGCTGTTCGCCTTAATCGTAAAGTCTATTCAACAAAAATATTACAAATATTTTGACGGCCTTAAAAACAACACGCCAAAAAGCTTTTGTTGATTAAAACGATTTACGATAACAGTAATTTAAATGACAAAGATAAACTAAAGTCTTTAACTTTCTCCAGCTTTTGTAGAAAGAAGTGAAACTGTCGTATTGCCCGACATAATAAATCACAAAAAATGCCGCCTCCTGACCACGCATAAATAATAAAATTTAATAAATATCGTCTGTTGCGTCAAAGAGGCTTGAATTTCGCTGACCTTTCTGTAATCGCCAGTTTTTGTTAACATTGTGAACTTTCTTGAATGGGTTAATGTACGTATACGATTTCGGAAAATCCCCCACTTTTGTAATTTCTTTGTTGTCAATTTGTGTGCTGACAAAACTTCAATGTTTTTTGTGGCTACAGTATTTTTGTGTTAAGCTTGTTTTCAGGTAGTTGTTAACTAACCAAATTTTTATTGACTTGCAAAATACCGGATTTGGGGACAATATTTATTTTTAGAGGCGGAGCCGAGCCACAGGTAAATGCCCTTGAAGTCGAACACACACCGCATTTTCAATGTTAGAAATGTCTTTTCAAAACATGTAACGAAACAGGTTTTATATTTGAATCTACGATGTGGTCCCAGTCCCATCCAAGAGATTAGAGAAAAAAACACTCCCAAAGAATATTCAAACAAATTCCGTCTTGTCATGTCTTAATACCATGTCTATAACGAAGATGTGACATAAATGTGCATAGTTTATCTTTTCCGCCTTGACGCGCTGCTCGGCACTGCATAGACGCTTATCTGGAACAAAAGGGCCGGCTGCACTTGTTCTGTAGACGATTGAAAACTGAACAGGTTCTATTGGCGCAACCTTACCTTTAAAGATCTTTTTGAAAAGATCACTCTAGTACGCTTGTGAGTCTTGTGGCATTGTGGTAAGGATAATAATTCTTTGGGGATACTGAAAGTGTAATAAAGTCATGTCTCCAAGAATCCTCGACATCAAATGCCATTGTAATGGCCGTGGTCATTGACCGTTTCTTGAATAGCATGATGTATAGCATGCGTGTACTAAAATATCAATTCAAATTATTCACTTATTTACAGACGATATACTCGTATTTCTAATCGTGCGTGATCATCTCATATAAATCAATGATTACGGGTGGTAATTATAAAGTTAATGTCTCAACATGTACATTCGACTAATGGTAATTAACCTTGCGTTGAACGAGTTTGACTGATCGTGATCGTGAAGCTGGTTTTTGGGCGAAATGATAACGGTGTTTTTTAATGAACTTAACAGGTATCTCACCTATGACACCCCTACTATTAAACAAGCACGTTGCTTGAATTGTGCAATATCACATATCAGTATGCATTTTTGGCAGATCAGAATGTTACAAAATGCAACGTTTGTATTTGTGTATTTCCTTTATAACTTGAGAGTTTTGGTGGCGTTTGTAAGGTTTAAGGTAAAGGAAATCAAACACCAGTTCTAGTGTATATGCTGTAGCTAACACAGTAAAACAAGATTACCATACTGTTAAAAACAGTCAGCTGGCAACCAAAATGCGGGTGGAACCGCAAACAAAAAGTTGGTCAATGTAAAACACACCTTGCAAATTCAATATGGACACTCTGTGGTAGGTACAATTTTTTCAATAGTACCTACATGGAATTATAAAGGCAGGTGCTTCCCATCTCACAAACATACGGCTTCCCAACATATTTATTCTCATAATTTTACCGCAACACTAGGAATAATGCCGTGCTGAATGTTGTAATGCATCATCATTCGTGCATGCAAAATGACCTAGGCATTACACTAAACGGCTTACAGTTGCGCATTTATCTAATACTGCATATTATCTTGTTCATGCGACATTCCGAGCACGTGCCGCTTTTCAGCTTTGGCATGGGCGCAGCGTCTTATATGAGATAGGATCAGTGTGTGGACTGAATCACATCGAATGCCTTCGATGGCTCAATTACTAGTGTGAGTTGTTTTGTTTTGTTCTGGCATGCTCAGGATTGGCTCCCGATCACATTCCGCGAGCCGTTCTTCTTTTTGGTTCCTGGATCTGCGATGTGATTATTCTGACTTTGATATGTATATATGGTTTCTGTTATGTAGACGATATGATAATGAACTGCTAAGCTAGTAGTTTCAAGCCTCATGTTTTTGCATCTGCAGATCTTTCTCAATCAATTTCAGAGCGGCTACGATTCCACAAACTAAATCCAAATTTGCAAGCATCCAATACAGCGATCAGCTTTCCTCTATAATCTGATGAACAAAAAGATTGGCATTTATAACAAAAAATGATATGACTGCAAAAATCTTATTAATAATTGGTTGTAACCACTGAATTATGATGAAACTGAGGCAATTTTGACATATTTACAATAATGCACATATATAATATGGTTCACACGATGTACGGACCTTCTTGTTTAGGCTCCTACCTACCAATATATTGCATTATATTTATCGACACAATACGTTAGATCTAAATTAACTAAAACAATAAACACATTGTATATGTATATATTTACCTACCCACCAATATATATTCTACGTTTTACGAACAAAATATACCGATAGAATATGTGTCTTAAAAAACTACTTTTGTTAAGCTCTAATTAAATATGTAACCTAGAAATTTTATTATAATACTTGTTAATGTTGATCAAAAATCACTGAAGTGAAGCTATGAAGGAGCGGGGTCACATTTTGCTTAAAAGGTGATCCCAAGCACTAGTTTTAAGTTAAACCTTCTGTGAATGAAAAATCTTTTTGATTTTTTCTATTTTTATACAAAATCATCTCATCTCAAACCAGATGCAATCTCAAAAAGACACTTCCTACAATCATGTAAACAACATGAAACAATCTCGATAACAGTAAAAACCTGCAGGACTACCGACCACAACAACAGCGCGTGCCACGCATCACGGCTTTACCATGTTACAAGAACACCACTTCATTTAAAAGATTGTTAGCACCTGGTAATAGAGTTGATTCTATGTTGGTTCAATGTTCTAATCAGTTTGGTGGAGTGGTATACTGGTGTCTGACATGACTTCGCGGGTCAGTGGCCCTCGACTATTGGACGGTCCCCTTCTGTTACTGTTTTGCTTGTATGCAATTGATGATTTTCGTATGGGTGGCGTTAACGGAAACGAAAGATGCTCGAAGGTTTAAAAACAGAAGTACAAAAATGGCAGATCATCGTTGCTTTATTGTTACATACGGACGTAAATAAACATTTAATTGTGAATAAGTTTCGATTTATTTTGAATATTCTGCTCATTTTACAACTGCCGGGCAGAAGTTGTCCAGGTTTTGGCAAATCATCGCAGTACGATCCAATTATTGTCCAATTAGGAGTTTTATCTCACGTACAATCATGCGCGAAATCACCCACTCATCTTGAGATGGTGGTGAAACTGCGCGCGCGCCGACCTCTGACACTAAAACCAAGATGGCCGCCGCCTGTCAAACTAAAATCCGCTCTTACTTTCCTTATCTACTAACGAATTGTATTTACCGTTTGATAACGCAATGGTTGAGCAGTGATGCGATATTGTTAGCTTCATTTGTTGCTTCCATTGTGAAATTACTTTAAGAAACTCTTTAAAAGGTTTTGTTGTTACAAAATGGCTTCTCATTTTTCTGTTCATTCTAGGGTCATCACAGAATTGCGTGGCTAATACAGAATTGATTATCTCTTGTTCTGGACCATTTGATTAAGTGAACGTGTTATTTAGGATCGTAAATATAAAGTGTTCAAGTGAATCTCTTGTGTAAAGCGCTCTTATGTGCGGTTTTATGCATGGAAATGATCGAAGAAGTCATATTGTAAGTCATAAGAAGAAGTAATTGCAGAGTATATTTCTTAAAGATAAGTACTTGCATTCTTGACAGTTTTTTGTTACATTTAACAGCCACCATTCCTTACAAATAGAATACTGCTACCAATTAGATTTTAGTTATATTTAGATTAGTTATTAGTTTTATTTATGTAAGATCCAGCAGAAAACCAGCGCTATGGCTTTGGTTGTGGCATTAAGCTGAGCTGGACTCCCTTTTCTTAACCATAGAATATGCCTAATTTGTTAATAATAATTATTTTTTGTGACAACTACTGTGGTTTTATGAAATAAAGCTCTTTTCTTTCTTTCTTTTTTTTAATTTTCACTTGGCATTTATCTTGTTCTCGAGAACAAAACTGCTTAATGATCGGCGTTTAGCGCATACAAAACATTTGACCGGAAGATTATACACACTTTCAACTTGTCCCTTGTCTTGCTCCCCGGTATAGGTATATATACGTATTACACGAGCCGTCAATAAGTAGGCCCTACTTTCTATTTCGTGTTAACTAGCCACCACTCTCGCCTGATAAAGTTTGCAGCAACCTTTAAGTAGCTATTTCAGACCCCTACATTATCATAAAACGTTTTGACGACATTTAATTCAACTACATTCAAACAATCGCCAATTGCAGTAAGATACTACGGTGAACTTACGAGAATTAGAGTTGGCAAAGGAAACTTATGTCTTTTAAACGTATTACCACAGACTATCGCAAGATCTTCTCGGTAACTGTGTCGCTGGAGGCGGCTTGTCTTTTCGTAAATCACACAGGCTGTATCTGGTCCCGGTACTTTGTTACTCTCCTATATTTGCCGTAGGCGACTTACTTGTTTTGTTCTAGTCTAACATAAATGAATATCCTCTGCTCCCTATCGAGACTGGACTAGTTTAGTGCGTTAGCTCACTCAGGCCAGCTTACTGTGTTACATGAAACAAATACCGCTAGCTTATCAACTTTATTTATTGTATTTAGAGCTACGCTTGGAACTAAAGCAATGGTTTCATAAGGCATTAAATTTATCATAGATACTGATTACTGTATTCAGTTCGTAAAGTTACCATGAAATAGTTTGTTTTTGTGTGTAATATATTTGAATTTCAACGTGATTCTGATATAAACTTTATCTATGCGTTTCAGCAGTTAAGGCTTTTAAAGATTTTAAAGGACTTAAACCGTAAGCGCTCTCCATAAAAACTAAGTTTGATAATATTTCAGAAAATAACTAATCAAACTCTAGGATATTATGTGAAAGGTTAAAGAAACTAATATCTGGGATTGTGATAAGTCAGATCCCGTCGATAGTTTAATTTCAAAATGAAAAGTAACTCAAATACTCGTCTAAACTGTAGCAACAAAAGAATTTTTATACAGCCATGAGCATTGGAAATTAATGAATTTTCATGTCAAAAATTTACTCTACCTCTACCATAAATAGTTGAGTAAACACTGAACTAGTAATGAGCTCGCGCGGCCTAGCGAAACAGACCTTTTTAGTCAGATTTACCAATAGCACTAAATGATTATTGAGTAACATATTAAGTCACTCTGATCCTTTCATTCTTCATAATACTATTGTTTCAGTAGTCGCATCAGGAGTTCTCAGTTCATCAGAAGCATCTGAAGCATAATTAACTTCTGCTTCGCATAGGTACATCTACTTGAGGTCTAAGATTCTTATCCGAAGGAAGCATTACTCAGACTCGCACTTGAGGGAACCGGCTAAATATGCATGAGAACCTTATTCTTAGATCCTCCATGTTTATTTTATCTCGTTTTATTTATGTAGTTTATTTTTACATTACATACAATAGGTGCACGAAAATTGTTCATTTGTATATTCCTACCTACAAATTCATGTCACTACCTTCTGATAAGTAAGGAAATGATAGTTACGTTTGAAATAAAGCTAAATTCTTGTCTTGTTATTTATAATATAGTTCATTTAGGACATTAATATGAGAAAATAATTGTCTGTTAAATGATTTCAAATAACACATATAGATTGAAGAGCCTCAGAGAAAAAGATCTGATTGAAATTACAATTGACATCACTTTCCAAAGTCTTTTTTTTACTCTGTGTATTTATATGTAAATCTGGCATTAAAACTCGAACAGACATAGTTTGAATAAACAGATACAGTCTGTCTTTTTGTCTACATGCATAGACCGCCTTAAATACAAAAAAGATATCAAATGCTTTACCAATGTTGGCAAGCTAGTTAGAGCTATTATAAGATTGCCTCCTTATCTATAATCCTTATCTAATCATATTATTATTCCAGCTTTCTTGCAATTTTAATAGTGCATTTAGAGATCCATCGTCATTGAGTTCAATCTAATGCTTATTCTTTCAGTGACGATATCAGAGGCGTAAGCCTTTGTGTAAGCCAATGGTATTCAAATTGATTGTCATATGGCTATTCGGCTAAGCCTTTGACGTACTAATAAATAGACATCGGGTCTGTGCTCAAAAGTGTCCGAAATAAAAGAGAACCAAAACCATAGAAAATTTAAAAAGGGCAACAATCACACGTCAATCAAAATTAGGCCGTGCAGCAATGACATACGATTCAAATTCAAATGTGTTGTTTCTTAATATTTTAACACTTCACTAAGGACACTTTTTTGGTAAATTTTATACTAGACCCGAGGTCCATTTGGTAGGACGTCAATGGGCTAAGCAAATTATCCCGTTTGACAATCGAAATCGTACATTTTTGGCTGTTAAATGATCACTAGCCGCTTAGCCGAATAGCCATATGACAATCGAATTTGAATACGATTGGCATGCACAATTGCACCTCAGGTCTATTGTAATAATCTGTTCTCGGGTGGTCAAAAACTAATTGGGACAGGTATAGCAAGTTGCATGCACTCTGCACTCGCGCAAGTGCACGTTGACTAATCAAGAGATAACCAGTTACTCGTAAGTCCATCCATGAGGTTACGTCAGCATCGCAACACACACCCATCATGCAGATTGGCGCAGACACGGTGCATCTAATAACACTAAGAATACGTGACGACCCGTGCGCTAAACATTATACTTTACAGGTACGACTAGAAATACCTGCCCAGGTGGATGCACATGGAACTTGTATTAGCCGAGCTGTCTACCTGTAAATCACTTGGGTACGACTCTGGCACTTCCTATCCTGTCGGCTTTCATGCTTTCATACACACTTGATCGCGCTTTACGTAACATGGAGCGTGGGATGTGAACGACGGGATAATCAGTTTAGGTGATACCAGATAAATATCATTTGATGTCAGAGGCTGTTAATTTCTGTCTAAGAAATCTAGACTATCATAGATATATCAAGATTAAATCTGTAAGCAAAGAAACGGGCGTTGGAGTTGTTAATTCGATGACATCAAATACAACTGTTTACATCATCTAAATACAAGCAGTGTACGAATTGAAAGCGAAACAAAATTTGCTCGAAATCGAGTACCAACAGAGCCTTTGCGCACATCCTTTGAAGCCTTTCCCATATTTTATTCTGATGCCGCTTCCACGTGTTCCTGCTGCGCCAACTGACTTGTGTACATAAACCAATGCACGCCCATTCACTGCAAAATGTAACCGTAACTTGTTACTGAATCAACCTATTTTGAATTTTCTTGTAATAGCCATAAAGTCTTTGTGCATTGTAAAGCTAGCTCTGCCAACCTGCTGTAAGATGCATTCGTGCTATTTTGTGAAGCTCTTTACTCAGTGTCCAGGATTGAATAAAGATTTCCTGAGATATAGAAAGAGATGCGCTTGAGAAACCTCAGAACATTCCAAAGGTATCATGTTCGACAGAGAGCTAGGGCAACAAATCAATGTCAATTAAAATTAGTCTGTGTTTAAGAGTTTTCTTGTTCTTGCTGCTAAGCTTCTCCGTGAATTCATTATTGAATCACTTGGTTTAAATAAACATTCAAATAAAGAAGAACGTAACATAACGAGGTATAAAATAAACCTATTAGAGAATCAAACATAATTTATTTACTACCTAATTAATATTTGTCGTCTAATCTAATATTAGCGGATTAACGGTCTTATAATAAAATAAAAGTTGTGTGACAAGATTTATTCACATCCTACGACTATGTAAATGCCGTAAATTGGTAAGTTCATCCATAAAGTCAAGCGTTTGAGCATGACAAATCATCACAAGCCCATGAAATAATAACAATCGCAGTTTCCGCGGAGTTTCGACACTGTTCGTGACACATTGTGCTTTCTTATAGCTCAGCTACACAACACACTATAGCACCGTAAATGTTAGATACGGTGACGTATGGCCCAATCGCGCCGTAAAATCATATTACTTCAGCGTTCACTTTCGAGATAGAGAACTTTACTGCAGGCGGAGAGTTTCCAGATGATGAGATTACCAAATGTCCTCTGACCTTTACCATCTTGGGTGCTCCTTCCGTCGCCCATTACGGAGAAACCAATAAAATAAATTAACTCTATGTCATCGCGACCAAAGCTTTTTCTTATGCAAGATGTATCAAAAACCAATAAACCAACAATTTATAGTCTAGCGTTAATCTGTTTGACATATACTCGACGCCCTGTCTCGCATTTGCAAACAACCAGCTTGAAATATCCCTTATCGGGGAAGTTCATTAGCATAGAAAATGCGTAAAGATGATAGAAATAGAGTTGAAATTTGAATGTGGAGTCTTGTGAAGATGTGTCTCTGATAGGGGCACGCGCAGTGCCGTTATCCCGCTCACCTGCGCAAGCGCGCTTCTCCAGCTACAATATGCTAATAGCTGCGCCTAGCTCTGTTCTAACTACTCAAGCATATGGAGGTATTCGTGTTCGCTATTTTCGCGATGGAAACAAGCCGTGGGTGGACGCAAAATAGCTTAACGGAAATCGATCCGAGTAAAATCGTGTAGCGGCCAATCCGAGTCATCGACTCTAGGGTTAAGTGGACCTGCGAATAAGATATTCCGTATAGTGAATAGCGGGAAGACAGTGTGTGAACATGTTGCTTTAGCGGATAATGTCAAGGGTTTTTGTATAGACTTACCTGAGAGTATGAGTCACATTGCTTTTATGGGGGGAACTAATACGGTAAAGGCAGTTTTATTAATATTTAACGAAGGAAGAACCGGCAATGATGACGCATTTGTGGCTCTACAAATACTTAATAACTGATGCTGTCTTATTTTTTGTAAGCTTATCCTCGTCAATCTCCCAATGACTCTGACATCTATTTTTATCGATGAAAATCACTAAGACACTGTAATCACCGTATCCAAAGCTTAATGTACAACTGTCTCAATCGTAATTAACTTATTGTTTCCAATTCGGTCTGGACACCTGTTGAGGAGGTAAATCAATCCGTTCTAGATTCAAATTGCATAAGACCGTCGTAAATAAAAGAAAAACACTACTTACACAAAACAAATAGTAATAGCAGGCTTTGCTTTGCCATCGATTGAGGAAGTGTTTCACAATTGACGTATGGTATTCACTGTGGCAAATTAGACAGATATAATGAACGGTTTTCAAGCGAATTCATTATTACGAAGCGTGCTATTGTGGTTACTTAGATAACAGACGCTACCGGCGTTCCAACGCTACGTCTTAATGGAGCACCATCGATTACCTCGATTGTCATTTATAAATCGAGATCGAGAACTTTGCACATCGGATCGAGTCGTGAAATCGATCTGGGCCACACAATGAGCCGCATTATTGATGGTTTCGATGGAGGTTCTTTAACACATTCGTTATTGGTTACAGGATGATTTGTACCTACTGTTACGAGTTAATTAGAATACATCGTGCCTTTTGTTGTGTGGTCGAAATCACATCGTCTATTTTATTGGCATTGATCTGATTGGAATAATTTTATTGCAATGGCATTCAACCATTTCTGGACTATCTTATCAGGTCTGATTGTACATTAATATACCGTTGAACTATTTTGTTAATTGGCTTGAAGCGATGTGAGGCGCTTTGACAATAAATCGGATTTGGACGTGAACTGGACGTGAATGGTCAAATTAGTCTAAAATATTGGCGTGG
The DNA here is from genome assembly GCA_910592155.1 of Ypsolopha scabrella. Classification (NCBI taxonomy): domain Eukaryota; kingdom Metazoa; phylum Arthropoda; class Insecta; order Lepidoptera; family Ypsolophidae; genus Ypsolopha; species Ypsolopha scabrella. The sequence continues at coordinate 4,195,006 of OU342968.1, read as the reverse complement.
GCAGATGTTTTCGTATTGATTTAGCGAATAGCACACTTATGCATTTGCAACTAGACTGACAGGAAGCATTTGCAAGAACTGGTCGACCAAAATTGCGAAAGTGACGTCTGGGGCGTAGTATGTTTTTTTTTTCTCTATTAGTCTAATTCATTATCTCGTATTATATGTACTGCTTAGTTTCATCAAGTTGTTTATTGAAATCTCAAACCTCGTAACGATCTGCTATTTGCACAAATCGTGCAGTTCCATTAGTTCCTCATTTGTCGTCCCGACAAAGTCAGTCAAGCCATCCCTCGGAGCAATAACTTGTTTTGACACAGGAAACTATTGTTTCAACGGGAACTTACGTCGTTCAAACGTGTACGGTTGGCGTTTCTGTCTTATGGTCATTCGTCATCGAGTTGTGAGTGACGTGGTCGTGTAGTGCCCACCCAGGCCAGGCTGGATGAGGACTAACTGTATAGTTTAGGAATGGGGCATGATAGGAACGGGTACACGATAAGGTGCAACATAACTGTGACTAGAGATGGGCGGCGGAAAGATTCCGTTGAACCTAAAATGGGTAGCAACCCGAATTGCAATCCGAAATGGGTATTTATGCGGGTGAAATCATAATTAGTGTAACTAAATGAATTAACAAACATAAAATGAGTTCTTGATACGTAATAGACTGTAAATATTTAGTTTTGTAGTTTTTATTTAATTTCTTTACTTACACTCATTATTACTAAATAAAAATACATAATGATTTTAAAATCCTTCAAATCCAACTTTGAACACATGCGCATGAACATTTGCGTTCATTTTAATGTTTATGTTCTTTGTTGCTTCAAATTAAGCAACGTTCATCTCGGTTATTTTAGGGATGGGTGACCGTAAAATTTTATTATCAAAAAGGAACACCTAGGTACTTTTTGACTAATCACAAATAAACAGATTGAAACAAACTGATCGTAGTCATTTTTTGCCACAAATCACATAAATTACTTTATTTTCCAATTTATTGTTCAGCATTACGAATGAACCGTAATACATTAAGATGGTCCCTAGCGTCATATAAAAACGGTGAGCTAACTCCTAATATACCACGTAAAAGTAGTGAAAAACGTTAAAACCCGCATAAATACCCATCGGGTGGTTTCAATGGGAATCTTTCCGGAATCTTTCCGAAATCGGGAAAGATTCCGGGTGGAATCCCATCTCTAACTGTGACTAGTGGACAGGAGAAGGGCAAATTTTTCTAAGTGATTTAATTGTTGACTTGCTCGAAAAAAGTGGCCAAGCGCGAGTAGGGCTCATGGCCTAAGGGTTTCGTACGTACGGTTTAAAGTACGGAACCCTAAAATGATCTCTTTGCCACATTTTATTTTACCACATAAAAAAGTAATTGGAACTTTAATATGCACACTTCAACCATTTCGCCTTAAAAGAATCGCGGAAGACACGGTTTTTAGGGTTCCGCGCCCAATGGGCAAAACGGAGCCCTATTAATGTCGCTCTGCTGTCCGTCCGTCCGTATGTCACGGTCTTTCTAGCTTGCAGACGGAATGAGTTGATGGATATGTTGTGTAAAATCTTGACCCAAAACTGAATATTTAATTTTCATGTAAATTTACTTAATTTTCAGGGTCCCATACATGAAAAATAAATAAATGGGGGCCATCAAAGTTGTCAGTTTCGTACATCAGACTATTTTTGTATCTCAAAAACTAGCTAGGAATTTAGAATTTTCTGTATACATACATGTGCCATAAATACTGAAAACGCCGATTTTTAAATAGGTTTAGGGTTACGAGTTTAATTTTGCAGTTTTGTTTCATACATTTTGGAGATACTGTAAGTTTGTAATTTTTATTCAGTCTATATTTTAAACACTTGGCGATTTATCCATCTCAACGAGATAACAAATTAACATTATATCATAATTGGATTGCTCAGTTGGTAGAGTAACCGCCCAGAGTTCTTCTCGACCAGATTTACTTTTCTGATTTTCATACCGCAATCTATTAACTTTATTTAAATGGTACGGGCCCTCAGGGCGCGAGTCCTACTCGCACTTGACCGGTTTTTATCCAAAGACTCCTAAATTTTATTAACGACATGAGACATAACGTATCAAGACTTGTCTATATCTCGTTATGGGTGCTTGCTACCCGGTCTTATAAAGAGAAGCTCAAAGACCGGTCCAGTAAGCCTCTGGATTCTGACCAAACCACTCGATTCTATTTGCCGAGTTGCCCTTCTTAAATAAACAACCATTCCGAGTAAGGCAGGACCCAATTCTGTTGGATTTTTTGAATCGACGTATCCAGAATAAGGGATCAGCCCACTGGCCTCGATTCAACAACGCGTGAGCGGGTACAAATCGATTTGACAGATCTCTCGTATATAATTTCAAAATTTATAGCCCGATCTTTATCGTAAATATCAGCTGGGGTCGGAAAAAGAGAAATTCGAGGTTAAAATAACATGAATATGGCTTTACGATTCAAGAATTGGGCCATTTGTGGGCTTTGTAGCCCTTAGCATGGAATCGGGTTTCTTCGAAACGGTTTTGAGGATCATCTTTCTTTCAACAATAGATAAACTGTTGTTAACTGCTGTGGTTTTCTTATTACTCTATTGGAATGTCATAAAAATAAAAACCGTCTCGGCACTAATTTCTTTAAATAATCGATTGTTTATTTCAAAAAAGTGTCAAGATGTTAGTTTCGTGACGCGTGACGTGAGAGAAGAGTGGATGTACGCAGTCACAATGAAATACTAAAAGATATAGTAATTTAACTCCAAACACATTTCTAGTCACGAGTATCTGAACAAAGATGCTTTCCGGTTTTACTACAAGTTTGGTTTATATTATATTAGTGGCTGTGATTTTGTTATATAAGAGGAAATAATGTCTTCATCTTCTGTACCTCAAATAAGGCTCAATTCCTGTACCTTCACTATAGACGCAGGCGCAGCATCCGCGCTGTGCCAATGACCCAGTGAGGCTTTTTGTTTGACTAACGGTACGACCCTGTTGATGTCAATGTTTTACTGATCAAAGCTAATGACTCCGAGCCATCGGGAGATGGAGACAGGTATGCTTCTTGCGAAGATAAAGGCGGTTTGGGCGGAAAAGCTTTTTTGATTGATGATTCTGATTGAATCGATGTCGGCGGCTCATCCGATTGTGAAGTAATGGGAAAGTTATTGACTAGACTTCTAATGTTAACTCAATAATGCTATTCTTAGTTAAATTAATTTGAATTTCTTTTGGAGATATCTTCGCCCATATCCGTCAAAGATATCTATGACGTCTTCATAGTAATTTCAATCTAACACTAGATCAGCAAAAGCCGTATCTATCATTAAATAAATTGGCTGTTAATTTCGGAAATATTTTATCGAGTGTAATTTTATCGCTTAACGGTGTTTCTTTCCTGACTTCAACCGTTCTAGATAAGTCAGAATCTACAAACAACCGGTCCTGACGAAGCGTTTCCATATTTGCAAACTGAAGATTGGTCACTGGTCATTTTTAAATTTAATTACCTCTCTAGACAGCCGGTGATTTGAAGCAATTCTCTTTGGTTTGTTTGCAGTAAGTATTTTCTTTTGTGTAGACGGAAGAAAAGTAGGACAAGTCAATATATTCTTTGGGTCGTATGCATGAATTAGCATCTGAAATATTGACGAAATGTTTGCTTCCACAGTTAGGTAGCTATTAGCAAGTAACAGTTTTGTAGCATATTTTTTGTTTTTCTAATTACATTACAATAGAGAACTTTAAAATGCAGCGTTTTTTTTCTATTTCGTGTTTAAAATTACTGAGATTATGTTTTAAGTCTTCAGTCATCCTGTGAGTTTGGCATAATTTTTGGACTTTTTATTCATATTTCGGAGTCAAAGCGTGGAAATAAAAATGTATATAGCTAACTAGAGCGTGAGCTAGAATTATAATTTTCCTATGAAAATAATGTCTAAAGCTGAATTAACTTAGGCTGCAGTGGTTAAGAAAACTGATCGCGAAGTAGGAGCAATAGCCTGAACCATAAACAAAAACCACAATTTCCTACTTTCAAACGCTACTGAAATGTATCCTATACCTTCCACCTTTAAGATCATTTTTGATACACAGATGGAGTGTACATCAATAGTCCTGTGAGAATGAAACGCTCTGGAAACCACGGCTTATATTGCAGTAGACACAATGGTCGTCGCATGATTGTGGAAAAAGTCCACCAGAAGAATCTACACAAACGCGTATTGATCAATAAAAATACCCGCATCTGCATCCTTTGTCTGATTGATCTGTTCCCATGGCTTTTTACTTTTTAATTTCAAAATGCCTTGGTTAGGTTAGCATCTTGATGGCCAATTGCATTGTTTTGTCTGGCTTTTAATACAATTGTTCATTATTTATTCGTACGTACACGACAAGTAATGTCAGTATACTTTTGCTTAATACCGTCGTTGAAAATATCACTACTGTTTTCATTATTCTCGATGGTTATAGTAAATAAGACGTTTCAACAAAGAATCTACGAAACAAGTGTTTGTCAACTAGGCCAGTGTAAGACAATGGAATGTGTGACAAACATATATACATATAGTAGTCCATGTATACTTTTCACTCAGTTGTTCTGTAGTTACAAATGGAATCCCAACAAGTTCTCAGAAACATAGGCTAGTTCATTGTATGAAAATTAAAATGTAGGTGAGATTCTGTATTGTTCTCGTTCCACTTTATGACCGCTACTTGTTTTCGTGCATTTCATGTTATTATGGAGTAATTATATGGTTGTTTTAATAAAATTGATAGTCCGATAATGCTGATGGTCCTTAATTGTTTCTGTACATAATATATTTAGTCAGTTACATAATTTGGCTTTATGTTAGGAATTATTTGTTAACAAATGTTACATTATTAATTTGTTGCTTTATTAGCAGTTCCTTTTTAAGTAAATACGAGTACGTACCTATTTTGCAGAGAATGCCTTAATAATCACAGTTTTTTGTTTTAATCCAAATCATATGGTTGGTGTTACATTTGCACAGCTTGTATTGGCTGCGTCTTTTCTTCTCAAGAAAAAAATAGTTTTCTCTGCTTCAAAAGCTGTCCCAGTTTCTTATAGGTAAGTTTGCTTTGACGCCGATTCGACCATGTAATTGGTCGTCGTGCGCAATGCTTGGACTGAATTTCTCACTCTTATACTATTATCTACTTCGATATTGTTATTGTACCTATAGAGTTGTCGTACAATAATGCGACACGGGTTCATTTGATTTATTATTAGTATATCAGCCATATCTACATACTCAACTATCAATATGTACATTTTGATACCGAGTAAAATGTTCGTAAAATACGCGTCTATCCATCGTCGTTTTTTTACGTTGAGATGGTCTATTTTTGGAAACTTTCTATAAGCCTATTCAATGTTACGCAATTTAAAACTATTCTCATGTTTCTAATACAGACGATGCATCAATGTCATTGCAAGCCACATCACATGTACCGTTCACACTTTCTGAAATAAATCTTCCACACATTTGAAAAAGTATCCGTCGGTCCAATAGAAGCTTACTTATTTACATAATACGTTGCTTACTGACCTTTAGCGTATGACCCTACCAATGCTTTCATCTAGACGTGAGTGACTGGGAAAGATTAACGAGTAACCCGCCTTAGTCATCTGTCATTTTAGTGAATCCAAGAAGTCGTTTGCATTTGGTGTGGATCTTAAGAGTGCGTTTATACAGATACAAACTGCGCGCATGTTCTAATTGATCATCTTGTAGTTACTTGCAAAACATTTTGCTCTCTATGAAGGCTATTGTCTAATGAAGCTTTTAATTTAGAGTTTTACTTAATGTATGTTGTAATTAAATTGTCTTCAACAAAGGCGGTGATTATTAGCGATGAATGTGACTTACTCTAGAAGAAAAAATGGATTAATATGTCTGTGGCCTTCAAATTGAATTTGTGATTAATAATGTAAGTAGGTATCTATTCTTAAAGGTAACGGGTGTTGTATTGAATTTGAAATTACATGTAACAGTATCACAAGATGGTCGAAGCCAGGTCTTATTGTATGAGCAAATATAGATATACTTTTTTGTCGGTAGTCGTTATGTTTCACTTTTAATTCTATGGTTATTATTAAAACTTAACTTATTGGTTTAATTATTGTAAGAAAGTGCCTTAAAATTAAAAACAACCCAATTTTAATGAAAAATGCGCAGTTTACAAATCGTGTGGTCACATGTTTTATTATGGTGTTAAGAATTCCATTTCACTATTGACGTATCTATTTTCCATTCGCATATACCGTAAAGATTATAAAGAAATATTCTGAAATTTTGTACAATCGGGTGGGAATATCAAAAGCCCTGCAGTAATTTATTATGAAATATTTGCCCTATTAGTAACGGTTTTACAGTTACAACTCTTACGGCGGCGCCGGCGCGCAAGTAAATAATGAAGACACGATCCTTAGATCACGTTACACATTCGTCAAGCGCGTGCGCATCTAATTTTCTGTCGTAAGTAATGATGAAAATTGCATTACAGGTTATTTATTCAAATTCCAACAAAATAAGGTTGCTTAGCTCTACGTGTTAGAAAAACAAACCCTATTGGATAAAGGAATATAATTTTGCTGTCAAGTGCATATTATACCTTTTTAAGCAGCTTGAAGACTTTCGATTGAAACAATTATGATGGAAACCCTTACATCCTCCCGGAAATAGGAAATCAACTTGACAATATTTGCTCTATTTAAGAAAGGTGTAACTTCATAATATATCATAGACCACCCTTCTTCTGTGTGAAATAATACATCCAAACGGTCCCTTAAATCGGTCAGGAGCACGTATTTCCTTCGTGTGCGTTTTGTGTCAGTCACGTAATTGCAGTCACGAATATAAAGATGGTGTTTCCATTCCAAAAGTCCCTTCTCTGGGTTTGTAATGCATTGAAATAAGCACTAAAGTTCATAATCTTCGAAACTAACTTACGTGGTTATGTATGTCTAATATCGCGCTTCACGTTCTTATTAGTTGTTCAATGTTCAGCAATTATATGTCCGTAACAGTTTGAATTGCATTCAAATCAAAGTGACCTATGATGGAATAGTTTACGGTATAAGTATGACTTGTATTGGTCTCTAATAAATAGTTATTTACAATGTCGTAAAATGCGATTCTTCTACATTTGGAAAATCTAACTCGGAAAGTTATGCCCTGACAACGTGTTAAGATTTAAAATGTTCTTCTTGTATATCAGATTACTATTGAAGTATTTATGTCGATATTATTGATCTAAGAAAGTAATTAAATGGAAATCCCTATCGGACTCAAGAGTATCTTGTATTGCTCCATCTGTAATTTTTTAGAGCAATATAATTATATTCAGCATATGTAAATTATATTTCTTCGTACCTTTACCTAATTTGAATTAATTATTAGACAAGTAGGTCTCTTTACGAGTGTTATATCTCCCTGTCAATTCCCCTAACGTATCCTTTGGAAATATTTTTATAGGTCCTGCTGATTTTTTTTCAAGTCATAATCATAATTTCATCTCCCGCTATATGACTGCATTCAAATTCATTTTTATTGTCAGTCCGTTCATCATTCTCAGACCCACTGAAGGATATACGAGTATTTCCAATCATCCGTTTTTGTATAGATCGACGTGGCCGTAATTCAAATAAACTTCAAGGGATTTTCTTTATTGGTGTCCCATAGTAAGTAGAAGTTTGCAGGACCTTACTGATTGAGAATAAAGCCGGCTTTGCGTTGCCGTATTAGTTTATTATGGTAAGGGACTAACTCCAAGACATACGGAAGTTTAATACGCATTCCCTCCATTCAAGGCCCATGTAAGGGAGTGTTGGTAAATAATATTTATAGTTATAACGGCCAGTATTACAGCTATAAATTGGGAGCTTTGGATGTCAGCTATTCGTCATGTGAGGTTTCTATTAGAGGCTTGAATTGAGGAAATTATAGCCAGAAGAAACTTGTGTGGAAGGTTTGAATTATTATTTGGGATCCAATATGTTATTTGACACGTCAGTGAGGTATTGCTCGTGCTAGATTTCTTTTTTGTAAATATTGATATTTCTAAATATCCAGAAGCTCTTTTAGCTTTCATCGGTTGGATAAAATCTAGTAATGGTTTACATTTCAAACACAAAAAGCCCGCTTTTTAAGGCCGTCTGTCTATCGACTGTCTGGAATAAAATTTAGTACTAATAGTATGCTCTAGTAAATGACACAAAAGGATGTGCAATTCTTGAACAATAAATATACCTCTATGACCACTTAGCCATTGACCCTGAAACCCTAATAACGATTGTATTTAGATCTATCGTGACTCCGTGAACAATCATAATTTTGTAGACTTTAGCTTGTACTATATCATATCATTAAATGTTTTCATTGATTTCAGATTCAACATGCCGAAACGATTATGAAGTAGATCAAACCCCTTTTAGGTGAGTACGAAATGCAAATCGTGTTATGAAAGCATACGTTCTGGCGGACATAATAGGACTATTCTGGCATTTAATCGACCATCTATATGGATGTATAGTCCTCTTGTAAGCTTAATGAGTGCTGTTTCGGCTTCATAACAGAGCTTTAGATTGGTGTTTTCAGCCTACGCTATACAACAATCTCAAAGTTGTCTCGTTAAATTATTTGTCCGATTTGTAACGCCCTTGCCTTCAGTGTGATTTAGGGAACCATATTCATAGATATTCTGTCGCGAGACTTGGAAGTGGTGTAATATCTTAAAGGTTGAATGTTGCAAATAACTTTGTCCTATTACGAGAGTATTGTTTAGTTGGCCTTAAAATACTAGTAGAATTCCCCTTTACTCATAACTATTAAATTTAGCTGTGTTTTAGAATGCCTTTGTTGGTGTGTTCTTGACATTCATATTTAATTTTAATTCATCGCATTCTACTTCCATGACAGTCACGCATGAAATAACTCGAACCAAGACAAGTATCTATGTCTATTCTTTGACTATATAACGCCCTATAAAACAAACCAAAGTTTAATGTCTCTAATCTTTGTCAGTATTTATGTGTTTTCAAGGTAGCCGATTTAAATATAATATTCAATGCTTACGTAAATCTACGATATTAGAGTGACGAAAGAAATTTATGGTGCCTAAGCGGATAGTAAATATCCGGAATAGAAGTACTTGTATCAATAGATAGATGCGTGTGGAAGAAGCGAAAATGGTGTGTCAGGATCGTATCAGATGGAAATCTGTAGTCCCTGCCTACTCATCTGGGAGACTGGCGTGAGCATATACTGTATGTACTTTTAGAAAGATATCTTTCATTTAGTTTCAATTCAAGTATGGTTTTGGATAGGTCTATGTACCAAAGTATTATTGCGCATTGACTTTTGACATGGACTATTTGCTTAATATATGTAGATACTTACAGGTAAAACGTACATACGTACAAAACAACATGTGCAGGTTGCGTAACAAATTATGATTGACCGTCTTGTCTTAGAAAGGGAAACGTGAGCTTTTAAGATGAACATTTTAAAACGTTTGCATAAAAAAGCACATTATGAACTGTTGTTAGATGAATAAATAAATAGTGGTTGTGCAAAAACGAAATGAATGAGGTGATTAGTCTAACACCTAATTTGCTCTCGGTACAAGTAACGTTGCGAATTGATGTTCTCAGGTTTTTTTATCAGTAAATAGTTAAACTAGGCAAACTAGTGTATAAAATGTTTATAATTTAAAACACAAGAAAGGATATATCGCTATAAAAGTAATTCAAAGTAAGTATCTAACAAAACAGAAATCAGAATAAATCACGCGAGCGAACAAGCAGTTACAGCTCCTTAAAGCTAATAAGATATTTTCGAATCGGTTCTCGCAGACGACAACGCGGTTCAAAGTAACGGTTTCTACGGAACCCGTCCGGTGCCCTGGTTGGGGTGGCAAAGCTTGCTTCTGGACCACTGATCGCTTTGCCGATTGTTTTGAAATGCCCGGGGAAAGAGGGAATTTTATTAATGAGGCGTTAGATGTGAATAGAAAGTCTGTCTTGCCGCTACTCAGCAAGTTTGATTATTTTCATGATATCATTGGAAATGGGGCTACTTTAAATTCGAATTAAATAGCAATTCGCCACCACCTTTATATTTAGTTACCTTAGAATTGAAATAGTCACACACATTACAATTATAATAAGTAAAGGATGTAAGTAATAATTTGCGTGCAGATGCTTCATTCACAAACAGTCCGAGTTGTAATTAAAGCATTTTTATCCATATCATCATTACCATCGTCATTTTTATTTAAATCGGTCCTGCTGACTCCTGCTGCTGAGGCAGTCATTAAACTTTTAATGAGATGTAATCCTGATCCTTTGCGTAATGCTTATTTTATTGGAATGTTCTTCTTAAAAACAAAACATAAGTTTAATTCTGCCTTTAAAACTCGGTTTCATAATCTAATATTACAAAGACTTTTGATTGTATATCGACCGCAATCGAATTCTTATCTCTACTAAGAAATTTTGCTCACCGTTATTAGAATATAGCAGTGGATCTTCAAAAATACCGTTATGGTTTCGGCTGACCAGATTTAATAGTGTACCGGTTGTAATTTGTAATCAATTCTGAATCGATTTATGATTATTTCTTTTGACTTTCGTAGAATTTTGTTTATAGCAGTTCTTTAAAACTGCAAAGGCGTATTCAACTTTCAAGGTGTGTCTAAACAACAAAAAAATTTAAACTTGTTTTATTAATTGATCGTTTTATGTTACCTTTAGGTACGGCATCTTTTCTGTATTAGCTGTGTTAAATTTATTGCCATGAAAATTCCATTTATTTTAAAAATATCAGGTAAATACCTTTATTGCGGATAATACTCGTGACTATTATTTTGGTATGGTTCCATTTAGAGAATGACTACGCATATTTACACGACCAATTGATTGTGTAACCGGCCAATTGACGCTGAATTGACAGTTACTAATAGGCTTTCTTGCATGAAATCAAAGTGAACTGGTTTCTGAATTGCATTTGATATAAAGTCAGATGTAAGAATTTCAAAAAAGTTGTTTGGGTGCTTTCTGAATTACATTTTTTAAATAACTTGTCTTTAAGCTCACGTAAGGTTTCAATTCAATTACGCATATCAAACTACAACTAGTTTTATGTTTTTCTTGTCTGCGACGTTAATCAATCTCAATCTCAATAAGTGAGTGATGCAGAGTATCGCTAACTACGTGGTGACTTTGTACATGTAGAGAAGATTAGGTGTAATACCAATAATGGTTATCCATCCATCATTCTACGTATGCTTATTAATAAAATAGTTTTTGTTAAAGTAAAAATTTATAAAACCGGTTCGGGTCAGTACTCTTCGTTTTTGTCGAGCGCGTAATTGCTTACAATTTTTTAAAAACCTTGTATGTATGTTAAGTGGTCAGACGACTCGATGTTCAGGCGAATCGAAGCCGGTCTGAAATCGGACCAACCAGTAAGGATGTGTACAACAATCACCGCTACTCCAACTTGGGTACCAGTTTTGGTGGTACGCGTGTTGTCTTCGTGAAGTTTACTTTTTTTAATTGTTTAAACAGCCTATAATGGTCCTTATTCTCTGTCATTATGACTGCTTTCGTTAGAGCGTCCGATATTTGCTTTTGAATTATGATTTTTTAATGAGATTTTTTTAATGATGGTCATACTCTTATCTTCGAATACGATCGCGCGTTCTTTTTTAGAACTTGATATAATATCATAATAACGGTTTAAATTGTTCATGTAAATTGACTTACCTCTGTATTATTCATACGTACTAGCAAACATGCCTTAGTTGTTAAAATTTTATTCCTGTTCATTATAGCCAACTATATTGTTTGCATAATTATGTATTCCACAGTCATGACCTATGGTATGCTTGTACTATTTCTTTGCCGTTTTTAGGTCCCCACTTCATGTATCGTTCTACCATAGACATAGAATCAACTGATGTCTATGCGTTTTACAGACAAAGATGAATAGCAAAAGGAAGTATAAATTGTCCAAATACCACACAAGCTCAAGAGAAAATCAAGATTTGTTTGTCTCATTGTTGTTTGACAAGAGTATCTATCCAAACCGATGCGTTGCATAGATTAGCGCTCTCTCAGGCATATTCTAAGCTTGCATTCCGATCGTGCCGATTCTCAATGGCGATACGAAGACCGATCTCGATTGTCGAGTACCGTTCGGGGTACTATCGTTAAGTTATCGCTCACGTTTCGCTACCGAAGTGGCGTCCTAATATTACGGTGGAATAACGATGTTTGGGCGCAATATCCGATGGGCGTAGCTGGTGACGGACCTGTCCAACCGTTAACCGATCATGTGGCTGGTCTCGTCACATGATCACATTGGCACGTTGCGGTAATGTTATCGTGAAGCAATCGCCGGTTTGCAAGATACGTGAGAAGATTACGTGCAAGTGTTTGGTGGCTTCACATTGCTCTGAATTTTAATATTCTATTGTTTGGATGTGTCAGTCAAGTTTACAATAATTATTACTCATTACGAAAATCTGATATCCTCTGAGCTAGTCATATCACTTCGTACCACATCATTTTTGGTAACTTTATTCATGTTCTGTTCGCGACTTTTTAATTAATTAATTTAGTTCGAGCACAACTGCAATCGACGGCTTGCAAAAATCTTTCGAATATATGAGGTGAAATTTATTTATGCAGCCAAATTCATACTGGAGGCTTGGTAAGTGATCAGTATCACGGATCGATGACACTTTTTGCTAATTTAATCACATTATCACAAAATAAAATGTTGACGTCCCATAGTAATTGACTCGGGGCTGGGCTTGCGTTTGTAGGGAACACGGGAAGAATAATTAAGGCGAGGTTATCCGGCGAAATCTGTCCTGCTTCAACGCTTTCGTTTTACACATGGTCATCCTGCTTAGCGGAAGAGCGCCGCTTAGAAAATTCGCGGTTTCGAGGTGTTTTATTTATTATTTTGGAATTAGAGGGATGGGTTTTTAATATGACGGCCGTTTTATATTACATTTTTTAAGACGTTTATTTTAGTATAAGTATTACTGTTCAAAACTTGACATAGCTCAAATGAAATGATAATTAGATCATAGTTCAGACCTATCTTTACGATTTAAATGGATCGAGGAAAATGTAAGTAATCGTGTATCGAACGGCCGAAATATCAAGATCAAAGAGTGAAGTATAACATATACTTTTTACAAATTTTATCTTCACTATTTATTGGCTAAAAATTAATTTGAAAAGGGATGAAATCGGGATAACCCCCCCTTAACGAATTTCACAAAAAGGGTCATCGAACCATGATACTGAACATTTGGCTGTATAAATAAATGTCATCTTGTATTGCATTTTTTTTTCTAATTTTAAACTAAAGCTCATATAAAGCATAGCTTATTATATTATATACACGATCACGTTCTCAGCAAAAACGCTACATTTCTCTTGAACGATAACTTAAAGTACCCTCCACTAAACTCCCGTTACAGGCTCTAGTGTAGCCTCAATGCATTTATCAGTTGCAATCGCAGCCATTACTCGACCGATTTAGAATAGCTTCGTTAAAATAAATTGCAAGGGACTTAGGTTTGGTTTTGGGCAATTATGTATGGCTGGTTTTACGGTTTCCATCACAAAATGCTGTTGTTTACAAGTATCATCGTCTAATCGCTGTTATAACGAAAATATTATGGTTAATACTGTCGATAAAACATTTTGAAATAAAGAATACTAAAGATACTCCGTGGAATTAAACCGTGTTCGTTAGACAGCTTAAAACGTGTGGTTTTAATTGTCAAAGAGGCTAATTTGCTTAGTAGAATAGCCGTTTGACAATTCAAAATCACATACGTTTTAAGCTTGCAAATGAATACAAATTTCTTATACAATCGCTCCTCTGATTGCTAGATTCAACATGAAAACCTTTTTCTAGCCGGACATATAAATAACGGTGAAGGAAAACCCCACGTTTTTGCGATCAAATTACGCAAGAAATAATTCCATTGTTTTTTCTCCAGTCAATGATAAATTGTCTGCAAATTGAAACCAGTTACGCTCTGTAAACCTAGAAAGAAAAAGACCTAAATTGGTATTACGCCTTTGTTTTCGTAACGAAATTTAGTTTTTGTATAATACAATAACACTATTATTCTTATTTACTAATACTGTTATTGTATACAAGCTTGAAGTGAAGTCGTTCGATTCGGATTTCGTCAGCGATAAGCCAATTAAAATTGCACATTGCAGACTGTTAAAAAACTGATAGTGCTTTTATATTTTGTTTTCCTGCATAACATTTATGTAAATATGTATTTTATGTTAGTATATTTCATTCGTATAATTAAAAAAAACTCCGGTAACATTGTCGTTTTATTTGCTGTTCAATAAAGAAAAGAGCAATACAAAACAAAAAAGTTTCATGTTTTTCTTATGTTACTGTTAAAAACCCTATGGTTGATTTATTGGCGAAGAACAACAGATACTGATAAATATATTTGCCTGCGCACAAAAACATTCAAAAATCTCTTTTAATAAATATATTTTTTAGATATATACGTTCCTCAAAGCCTCTTTTCTTAACGCTCTTAATGCTCACTTTCTTCGCATTTTTTTATTCGGATAGAGTTAGCGACATAAACAAAGTTTTTATCTATCTATTTATCCAATCTTACCGATTAAGCTAGTATACAGGGTGATTTGTAATTGCTCTTTTTCCTCTCGGGGAAGAAACTATGATTAATTTGCAATGATTTGACCCTTATCACCAGGGGGTCGCAAATCCGCCATTTTCGAGAAAATCGACATTCAATGTTTTATTTATAAAATTGCAAAATTTGGTAAATAAAAAACGCCAAAAAAATCTTGTTGTTTTTTGGCCTGAAATTTGGCGTGGACTGATAGCTTACTGATTGATCGATCTTCTTAAAGAAAAAAAGAAAAAGAAAAAAGAAAGAAAAATATCGTTTTTTGCCAAACAAGAAAAAAAAATAACATAATTATAATAATAGATAAAATCTTAAGCTAATTTGACAAAAGGTCATGCGTTCAGCAATACTGTCGGATCATAAGCAATGATTCGAACAGCGCTGTTTTTCACTGCATCCCTGTAAAATTAAAGCTAAAAATCACTCAAACAATTGCAAAATCTTATGTTGCATGTCTAAAATAACGATAACAAAGAATAAAAAATTGAAACAAGAATATAAATTTTCTCGAAAATGGCGGATTTTGCGACCCCCAAGTGATTGATCACTCCAAATGAATCATAGTTTCTTCCCCCGAGAGGAATAAGAGTAATAACCGGTCATCCTGTATATTAAAAAAGAAAAAAACTTGAACTTCTAGTACTGCCTGATTATATTCAACCAAATATGTCAGAAATCATGAGAAACGGTAAATAATAACATTATTCAAAACCACTTAACATCAACACAGAAGTGGGCCGTCGGACTTCGCTTTCGTGCTCGCATGCGCCCGCGCAGCTTCACCCACTTGTTGTTGTGTTGAATTCGATAGCGAATGGCAGACGGTTACATACTGTTATGTTACTAGAGTTACCACTGGTTACAAGCTACGCGGTTGGCGTGTTAAGTGCAAATATACTGAATATCGCGGGAAAATATCTTAATTTTATGTCTAACATGTCGTTCTACTAGTCTCGATAGTGATAAAATTGCAACTTCAATAAATATCCTTAGTGCAAACTTGTTTTTATTACATTTTACCTCAATTATCAGCTTCAGCGTACTAGCGATCACGAAACCAGACCTAATAACCATTTAGAATTAAATATTGTGTTGATACTATTGCAACTTCTATGAATTCCTTAGAAACATGCTTTCATCCTAATCTTACTCAATATTCAATACCCCGGATCTCGTTTCTCTTTCAACTCTTCAAAAGATTTCCCCGCGATGTCCAAGATGTGACAGGACACTACTCCATGTTTATTTCTGAACTCCATACAATCGAAAGAAGTCCTTATTTCTAACTCGCAAAGATCAGCAAAACCTGTTTGTATTCCTCTAGCTTGTGTTACAGTTTGTCCAACCTCCACACCCACGCTTGGTTTAAGCTCCATAAATTTCACTTCGTTATGTGAACCAACGACATCAGACGGCAGGTGGCGACAACAACACTGTTTCCAACGGACCAGCTTTATTTACACAATTCTAGCCTCTATGAGAACAATATAAGAACTGCTATTGTGTACGTTGACGTCCTGTCGACGGTCCTAATGCTAACTGATAAGACCGTAAGCCTTAATTAACCTGTCGAGATAAAAAGAAGACAAAAAATAATTTTCGCACAATTATCCAGTTACCAAGGGACTACATAGTATTTAAGTGACTACCACTCTGGGATAGGCAGTAATACTGTCAACCAGTGTTCCTTTTTCAGTGAACTGATGTTTATTGATGGTAAATCAAGTGTGAGTATTTAATGGGGCTGTTAATCTTTCAACTAATGCGTGTGCTGTTATAATGAATGCGTCTTGGCTTTGAATTACCAGAGTTCTAGGGATATCTTTTCGAAACCAATTTAATTGATCTTAGTTAATAAATTTATCCAATACAATACAACATTCTTTATTGCACACTAAAACAAAAATAAGCTACTTATCAATTTTAAAATGTGTAGAAGGTTGCACTTGGCGGTTTTTTCACTAATAAAAAACTATCTCTTCCAGAAAATCCTCGGACGGAAAAATTCTTAAAAAAAGAAAATGTGTACCGGTGCGAAGCGCATATAGTATATGATACAATTTTTCCAGGAATCTTTAAAAAAAGTTATCATCTATACAAAGAAATAAAAAAACAATATATCCCAATTTATGTATCTATCAATAACTTAAGAGATACATTCTGATCGGTGCGTGGAGTAACCGTCATATTTTCTGTCTTCTGTCTGCTAATGATTTGATTTCTTCATATGACATAACATTAACTTTCTCCTTCAATTAAGTACAGTAATACACACTTATAGATATAATATAAATAAATAATAAATAAACATACATTATATATCGGAACAGGTGGGTCAACCAATGTTGTCTATTAACCAAAACAATAAGTTACTCTTCCTTATTTTATCGGGCCCAAGCAAAGCAATGGGAACGTGTTCAAACCGGCTGATACTACAATACCCTTCGGTGTATCGCAAAATAGTATTTCTTATTTATGTAGCATTTATTCCAGCATTTGTGATAGGTCGTGGGCGAAACCACTACTCACGAGTGAAATGATAACTCGCGCTACAATATTTATGTTATTTATATGAATTAAATGTTAACGAATGACTTATTCAAGGGAGGCACTGATTATGCATTTATGCGAGAGCTGATTTAGCTCAGTATGATTTATCTTGAAACCAGTAGCCGTATTTGGCTATCGTTCCCCTTTCTGAACAATCGGTGATTTAGTGTGCTTGTACTCCTATCATCTCATTATCATAAATTCTTCGTCTGGATAAGCACCTGTTGTTTAAGTAGATGGCTTTATTTACACTAGCTGTTCCGTGTTGTGGATTGTGCTGTTCAGTTTTGTCAACATGGAATTTAGCAATTTCTTCCTACACATCTTCACGACAAGAATCCTCGCTGAGGTGTCAGAGGTGTTTTTGAGCATGGATTTTGATATGAAAGTCACAGTCAACATCCTTACACCCATGCTTAACCAACGATTATTATGTCCTAGCGTGATGGGTGGCGCCTTATTTCGGTAGACCCACGGGATTTAAACTCGCAAACTCTGGATTAATAGTCTACACCTTTAAACCACTAGCCACAAAGACGGTTTGCTTTATGGCGGTTGCTTTCATATCCTTGAATTCTGTTTTTTTACTTTATTTAAATTTTCTGCGCTTTTTACGTAGAGAATTAACAATTTCACAATTAGTGCCTTGTCTAACTTCAGACAGCGGTGCAAACTAAACCCCATTAAAATTTCAACACTTGTTATCTGGATAGCGCTTGGAAAAGACCAGGAAGTATTCTAATCTGACGTGCTCTCCTGTGCAGTGGTCAGGTTATAGAAACAATGTTGGTAATTGCTGAGAGCTCAGCGGGTGATAGTTTAGATTTACACTGGGTTCATCGTTTCCCCTAGGTAGTTATTAGTATAACTAATTTTAATTACGCTTCTCTTCCTGCTTACGTTGTTGCGTGTAGCTTTCTTTAGGCCCTTTGGGAGTACAGTTACAGATATTCTATCTCAGGAAGTCTGTTTAACTATGGTTGTAGTAGTGACGCTTTTTGTGTGTGCGGCGCGTATTGTAGCGCTCCCGAGGTTACGCACACTGGAAAAAGTACAACAAGTGCATGTATTACTAAAACCATAGACAAACGGACTACGTGAGAAAATATTTATACTTAAACACACAAGCATTTAAGCTCTCAGAATGCTCTTCTCAAATTTGGAGTCAAATGCATTAAATCCGTGTTCCAGTTTTTTCAATTGCACAACAAAAATGGCCTCCGGACCACTAGTACCATTGAACAGTACCATCAATGGTAGTTCGTTCTCCAAAAGTTACGAGTATAACGCCGATACCAAGAAAAAAATAATTTATGCCATCTACCTATGCAATGTTTTTATATTATCATCTGCCTATGCCATAGTAAAAACTTTACTATGACTATGCGGTGTACCAAAGGATAGTCTCTTAGTTTTTGAGTTGTGTAGCTTCGTTAAAGGTTTTCGCGTTTGGGTTTTTTAAAGTAGCTATAGAGAAATCGATGTTTAAATGTATCAGAGATCGACAACGACCATGTAAAGGACTCTTTTCGGAATCACATCGTGACATGATGTACACGTTTAAAAAGAATCAGCAGCAGGTCAAGATACGGCGGCAATGAAACACTGTAATTGCCAGTAGTTGCGAAATGCCAGCGGGTGGCGGTTTACTTCTCAAATTCCAGGAACCTCCCGCTGGGACGATGAAGTGCCAAGGGATTTTCAACTCTCAAGATAACGCAGTAAAGCTCAAATATATGAGACCCAATTATCGTGAGAGTACGAGTACCTGGAATGTTTCAGTTCTTGCTTAGAAGTGACTAAAGTTGTTGAGAGTATTCTCTTTGCAACAAAGGTTTATTCCAAGTGATTCATATATTGTACGTAAACAAATGCAACAACAATTGAATAAACCTTCGAAAATGCTTGTATAGCGAAACGGGTTCGGCAAATCAAACAACTACAGTGGACAAGTGCATTTCAATCAAAATTTATTGGACGCATCAGTAGTAATCTATCCATCCATCAGCCTGTTTCGTCCACTGCTGGACTGCTTGGCCTTTCCAAGATTTCGCCATGTTTGGCACTCCTCCTCGAAGAAAAGCCCATACTTACAAACGCTGGGCAGGTGGGGTAGTAAGCGCGGTGCCAAAACCCTGGCAGCAGGGACGCCGCTGCCTGTCACCAGTCTTTTATAAGGCCCGGCAATTCGAACCAACCATAAATTGTAACAGGTCCTTTTGTATTTTTTTTTTGATAATATAGGCAAAATCATGAAGATCCATACTGTTCTTTAACTTTCAGGTCGTATTTTTTATAACGAAATAATTTTTTGAAAATCAGTTTGGAGAAGTGGGAATGTGACGTAATAGTCATACCGTTTAGGCTCAATAGGGAGTTCCTTGACGTAAAGAATAAAGAAAAAAAAAATTAGGGGATAAGACCTGAAGATAGGATTACTAGAAATTTAAAAAAACAGTCGTCGGTTTTGAAATTACTTTTTTTTTCTAGTGGGCAATGGCCTATTTTCTGTATGATATGACTATTACGTCATCAAAGCTATTTATTCAGTTCCTGAATATTTTCGCCTCCGGACCACTAGTACCATTGAACATTGTACCATCAATGGTACTAGTGGCACTGATTTGTCCCACTAGTACCATCAATGGTACAAATGGCACTGATTTGTCCCACTAGTACCATCAATGGTACAAATGGTACTAAATTATTTTTAAATTGATTTTTAGAACTTATTAGCTTAGTACACTACAACTAAAGTGGAGCACATATGTATTTATGTAATGAAACTACTCTGAATATCAAATTTAGCATTATTACCGATGAAAGATGGTTAATATTATACAGATTTTATGACAATTGTCAAAGTGACAGATGTTTTTTTTTGACTGATGTCAAAGTGACAGATGATTTTTTGACAGATGTCAATGAAAGATTATTTTTTTAGGTTTTTTGACAGATGTCAAAGTGCCAGATGATTTTTGACAGATGTCAAAGTGACAGATGTTTTCTTTTTTGGTTTTTTGACAGAAGTCAAAGTGACAGATGATTTTTTTCAGATTTTTTGACAGATATCAAAGTGACAGATGATTTTTTGACAGATGTCAGTGAAAGATTTTTTTTTTTAGATTTTTTGACAGATTTCAAAGTGCCGGATGATTTTTGACAGATGTCAAAGTGACAGATGTTTTCTTTTTAGATTTTTTGACAGATGTCAGTGAAAGATTTATTTTTTATTTTTTGACAGATGTCAAAGTGCCAGATGATTTTTGACAGATGTCAAAGTGACAGATGTTTTCTTTTTAGATTTTTGACAGATGTCAAAGTGACAGATGATTTTTTTCAGATTTTTTGACAGATGTCAAAGTGACAAAGTGTAGATGTCATCGTACTGTTTCACTGATATAAACTTTAATTACTCCAACCTGTTTCGCCTTAAGGCATTGTCAAGGAATAATAGAACTGAATGAAATAACTATTAATAATATACATTTTTAGGGTTTTGTTCCCAAAAAGCAAAACGGAGCTGTACTAATGCCTGTTGATATGTTGGGTCTCTAGCTTGCAGACGAAATTAGTTATAGACCTGAAATTCGGGCAGTAGCGGATTAACAACGTAGCAAAAGTAGCAAATGCCTTTGTGGGCCCCGCGCCTGTGCACAAAATATCTATCAAGTCAGATAGTTATTGGTATAGCACCCAATAGGTTGTAATTAATTAATACTTGCCACTGTCGGTACTTGGTGAAACATCAACATCTTGAGAAAATAACTTGTTCTGTCTTACTGATATAAACTTTAATAAGTGGTTTCAGCTTACGGTATTGTCGAGGAGTAATAGAACTGAATTAAACAACTATGAATAATGTAATCGTTTACATTGCAGATGGTCAATAATAATTTCTAAGAGGATAAATTAAAATTAGAATTAATTTTAGGTTATTTTTTACTGTTGTAAATGATTTAATTAAATTTGTATTAAAATGAAATGTTAAAAAACTGTGATACACGTCTTGAATATCAATAAATTGTTAAGTTTCAATTAAAATCATAGTGTGAAATTAATTATAAGTTAGGGAGATTATTATTGACCTTCCGCGATGTAAACGATCATATTATGTATATTATTTATAGTTATTTCATTCAGTTCTATTATTCCTTGACAATGCCTTAAGGCGAAACAGGTTGGAGTTATTAAAGTTTATATCAGTGAAACAGTACAATGACATCTACACTTTGACATCCGTCAAAAATCATCTGTCACTTTGACATCTGTCAAAAAATCTCAAAAAAGTAATTGTTCACTGATATCTTTCAAAAAATCTGAAAAAAATCATCTGTCACTTTGACTTCTGTCAAAAAACAAAAAAAAATCATCTGTCCATTTGACACCTGTAAAAAAATCTAAAAAAAAAACATCTGTCAAAAATCATGTCACTTTGACATCTGTCAAAAAATCTTTATAAAAATAATCTTTCACTGACATCTGTCAAAAAATCTGAAAAATCATCCGTATAAAACAAAAAAAACATCTGTCACTTTGACATCTGTCAAAAAATCTAAGAAGAAAACATCTGCCACTTTGACATCTGTCAAAAAATGTAAAAAAAAAATATCTGTCACTTTGACAGCTGTCAAAAAAAAACATCTGTCACTTTGACATTTGTCAAAAAATCTGTATAATATTAACCATCTTTCATCGGTACTAATGGTACATTTGATATTCAGAGTAGTTTCATTACATAAATATGTGCTCCACTTTAGTTGTAGTGTACTAAGCTAATAAGTTCATAACCCTTCTAAAAATCAATTTAAAAATAATTTAGTACCATTTGTACCATTGATGGTACTAGTGGGACAAATCAGTGCCATTTGTACCATTGATGGTACTAGTGGGACAAATCAGTGCCACTAGTACCATTGATGGTACTGTTCAATGGTACTAGTGGTCCGGAGGCGTTTTCCTCTTGAGGTACGGAACCCTAAAAATACAAATTAATAGGTCTTGACGGACAGACGGACGGACGGACGGACGGACAGACGGACAGACAGACAGACAGACGAAAAACAAAGTAATCCTATAAGGGCTCCTTTTTTCCTCTTGAGGTACGGAACCCTAAAAATTCAAATTAATATTTTCTGTCACTAAAAGACATAACTTTTCAGTAAGGCATTCTGTAAGGTACATGAAATAAAAAAATCTTAAGGATTCTCTCTGTTTCTCGATATCCATTAGAATAATCCATCCATCCATCAGCCTGTTTCGTCCACTGCTGAACATAACCTTTCAAGGATTTTGCCATCCTTGGCGGTCCTCCTGGAAGAAATACCCATACTCACACACGCTGGGCAGGCGGGTTGGTGAGTGCGGTGCCGAAACCCTTGCACCAATGACGCCGCTGCCCATCACCAGTCTATTTTTTATAATGGATATACCGCGATCCGTCGGGCCCAGGCAATGGTGCGCCGCCTGGTTTTGCCTGAGAGCTGTTCTCTTACTCTCCCCCGAATAACTTTGGGAGGATTTGCGAGTAAGATGGTGGTACCTCCACAGTCGAGCCCGGCATCAGCTCTACCACCTAAACCATTAGACTAAATTATGTTTTAATTTAGTATTAATTGCTTTCTGTCAATAACAGTTATTAGATAATACAAAAAGAACACAGCCCATATATAAATAATTATGATTGAAAATAATTGCTCCAATATATTTGAAAGAAACTAAAAGGCCTTGATACATACTCCCATTGAAAGAGGCAAGAACCTAATACCTTCCCATTAATATAATTTTCATGTTTTAACCTTGTCTTTATTACAGACATCAATCAAGAACTTCTGGCCTATATTTTGGCGCAGATAATATTTCTCAAGCCAATTACACTATTATCGAACGCATTTAATATTTCGCACACATGCTCTGAGTGCTTCAATACTAGTTCGTAACTAAAACAATTGTCTAACGTCGAAATATTTAATAGGTTCATAACAGAATTTAACGTAGTATAAGTTGCCAAAGATAGTGTTTCGAAGTTGTATAAGGACTTAGTTATCGAATCGGTGTCTGTCCGTTAGCCAATCACAAGCGACAATTTTTAACCGTTAGACCTAAGAAGCTGTATATAAGGTGATTTTCGTTTGTATAGCTAAATTCATACTGGAGACTCGGTAAGTGGTCAGAACCAAGGTCCAGTGACTCTGTTTGCGAGGTAAGAAAAATATTTTTTTCAAGAACAACCTCAGCTCAATTAGAATCGGAAGTCTAAATTTTATTTTGCGTATTTAGCAGAAAGGGTAATTAAACCTTTGTCCTGACCACTTACCGGGTCTCCAGTATTAATATGGCTATACAAACTAAAGTCACCTTGTGTTGTTTTCAAATTTTACGGACTTGGACAAAAACAGGGTTTGGCATTCTCACACTTCAGAAAATAGTAAATACAAAAACAAAATAAATGTCACACCATAAAAAAATAGCTATAAAATTTTGTACTGACTTCAGAAAAATATCACGAATTTCGAAAAAATTTCTTGAATTCATTACCGCATTCTCAGTATTGTGATTTAATAAGAGACATTACAACGACAATACATATATCAGAACCATAGTAACACATCAAAAAATATGATAAAGAGAACAGTTTTCCGATACGATAAATAAATAGATTTTCCGCACTAGCTAAAATTGTTGCAAAATAAAATAGCTGAGGTTTTGGGTGCCAGTTGATTAGGGCGAGATAGATAGTTAAAAAATAAAACTGTTAGAGCAGGACTTTTTCCGAGGAGCCCCGATCCTTATGTACTAACGCCATTTTTTTGTTTATTTATGGTCGAGTATGTTGTCAAATTACTTGTGCATCAACTACTTACAGTGATAAGTACATTAAAGTACTTTTTGCATGCATGACTGCCCAGGCTTTCTACTGAACCAATACGGTGTACATCATGTCCAAAAGTAGCCCTTGTTGCAAAGTACATAGAGTTACTTTACAGTTCAAGATTAACCTGTCTACCCACACAACCTTCCATAGCAGGTTGGTTGTAGTCACAACTGTTTAGAACATGACAAGTATTGTACCTATACTATTGCTGCCCTACTTATTGCAAATGTATAATGCTGATAATAAATACTTAGAATATCTAAAAGCAGCGACAAAGTAGGTTTTGTATCTCTATTTTCATTGTAAGACGAACGTAAACTAAATAATAACAATACACTCGCTTGCGTATCTTATTCAAAGCATTTGCTTCAACAGATAACTGTCAATGTCTGAAAATGTCAGTTCAATAGACGAGGCTGTTTAGGAGGATAGTCCCTGCAAAACCATAATTTCTTCTTCCTTGTTTGGAGAATCTAGCAAGACCTAAGATAAAAAAATAGTAGCCAAGAATATAATGCACACTTTTGGCGAAACAGAATCTCTTGTAATCATTCCAGTATTAATTATTATTATTATTATTTATTTATTTAAAAAGTATAACATTACAGCTTACACCAATGCGTTATACAATTATATATTAAAATTAATTATTGATTAAAATAAAATATAAATTCAATATGTACAATTAACAATTAAAAAGATAAAGTAAGATATACAATTAATTATAAATAGGGACGTTCCTTTCATTCATCACGCTCACAGAACGCCAGACATTTCTCACTCACAGTCATCAATCTATCAGCAAACAAATCACACTCTGGTACCGAAGACAACAGTGTGTTGAGTGATGACCGGGCCCGGACGAGCGGAGACATGCTACGAGCAACAGTATGCGACGCCGGAACCGACAATAGAACGTGCTTACGAGTTCGGAGGTATTTGTCAGGCACAAACAGTCGACATACTTGATTGGTGAGCTGTGGGCAGTCTGATTCACCACGCAACATGCGACATGCTGCAACAAGCTGCTCACAGTCTCGTCGAACTTCCAACGAGTTGAACCCCAGCATACCAAGGAGGTATTTTGTCGGATACATAAAAGGGTAGTACCCAAATTTCTTTTTGTACAGAAAACGAAGGAACGCTTTCTGCACTTTTTCGAGCAATAGCACGTATGTTGATTCATGAGGGCTCCAGACGATGGCTCCAGTTTCAATCTTACTTCTCACAAGAGCTGTAAAGAGAAGTTCTATTGCTTTTAGATTTTTGAAATCCTTAGCGTTACGAAGAACGAAACCTAGCCTTTTGGAGCAATCAGCAGCCAGGGTCTTTATGTGCTCGTGGAACGTTAGACGAGTATCAAAAGTGACACCAAGGTCTTTGATAGAGTTCACACGAGCAATCATTTCGGACCCAAGCACATAAGTTGCTTCATAGGTCTGGGTCGCCCTCGTGAAAGACACACAAAAGCATTTGCTGACGTTAAAGTGCAGTTTGTTCTGTACAAGAAATAAAAGTCTGTATTAAGAAATAAAAGAGCAAAAATGGCTCTAAAAAAAGTTTCTATGTCGAGTTTTAAGATTATTTTTGCAAAAGCCCAGACATATTGTTTGTGCATTAAAATCTGTTCTGTATAAATTTTATGAAACTCTGAAACTAACAGATAAGTTACCTTTGATTTGTTTTAAATAAAATTAGACTTTAAAATAAAAGTATAGCAATTTACTGTGTAGACAATTTTTTTTATTTCACTTTTTGTGAAATAAAAATTTGTGTGGTTTATCACCTGCTTGTACCTATTTATAGATAGCAGATGATTAACTTTCTGTATACTGCAAGTACGATAATTGCCTTTTTTAGTAAGTTAAATCGTGTACGCTCAGCCGCCAAAGAAAATCGTGATCTAGATTTTTTCGAATTTTTGTGCAGCCATAACGAGGAGTAGGTTTTAAAATGTTCTCTTTTGACAGTACCAATCGCCTTTAATAGCAATTTGCAACACCAACATTTTTTTTAAATTGTTTTCTTTCTGATTGCACTGCACAAACTCTGTATCACGAACTTATGTTCAGTTTTTTTAGTAAAACTTATCATATGTCCTTACTTATAGATAGCAGGTGATTAACTTACTTACTGTATACTGCAAGTACGATATGCCCTTTTAAGTACTATAAACCGTGTACTGCAGCCGCCAAATAAAATCGTGATCTAGCGTGAACTAAGCAGTTATCTATGCGTTTACTAACACATTTGATATTTTGA
The DNA here is from genome assembly GCA_910592155.1 of Ypsolopha scabrella. Taxonomy (NCBI): domain Eukaryota; kingdom Metazoa; phylum Arthropoda; class Insecta; order Lepidoptera; family Ypsolophidae; genus Ypsolopha; species Ypsolopha scabrella. The sequence continues at coordinate 4,168,550 of OU342968.1, read as the reverse complement.
TTGTTACACTATCAGCCAGTTACCTGCCCTCTGACACCAGAGCAAGGCCAAACCTTTCACTTTTTCACTTAAGTGATAACTGTTTCCAAAGAACACTGCACTTTGACCTTATCGCAACCAGCTCAATTGAAATCGAAACAAAAAACAAAAACGAAAACCAAGTGCTAATTCTCTTCGCCATTTCGACATGCTCCATTACTCCGACCAAATGACAGATAATCCGACATTATTCGTAATTCGTCGTTTTGCTGGAGAATGTGATTTGGGAGCGTGACTTTCGTAACTGGAGGCATTATCGCTTCGTGTCAAGCCAAATCGAAAATGCGGGTAGACGCCGACCTCGCGGTTGACACAACGCTAGAAATTATTATCAAGGTGTCATTTCATAAAACCCTAATGGAAAGTAAAACGAGAACACGGAAATAGACGACGCTGAATTACTACACCAAGGGAATCGTATTTGAGCTGAGCTTAATTTAGTGCAATGTTTTATTTGCTTTAACTCTATCGATTGTGATCTTATCTTTGATCGTAACAATGATACTACCGCGCAAAACAATAAGACTGCAAGTGTATTGCGATCTAAAAGCAACAATCTAGTAGGTCTTTAAACCATAAAATTTACGGACAAAGTACCAATTGTCAATAGCCACGCGTGAGCAATCAAAATGGTATACCAGTCAGCCCGGTCTACTTGCGATTTCATTCCAAAAAGATCTTAATCTGAAGCCATTATCGTCTCTTTTAGCACATAGAAGGCTATCGGATCTACATTGCTTTATTTGGTGGGTAAAATCGAAACCGCGTGGAGTCACGACGAGACAGTTAGCTAGCCGCTCTTTGCTCCAGGATAATAAGTAAAATGTGATCGTGCGCTGTACCCAGTGCGTTCCCATTTACAAAAGAGAATTTACAATTTCAAATTCTGAACCATAGAACACGGTTCCTAACGTAACCACCAAAATGTTGGACAGCGAGACGTTTGTAAAGCTAATACATGTTGTGAAACAACCTGCAGATGCAACAAGCATTTGTAAACGATAAATTCGATGAAGAAATAATTTTCTGAAGAAACCTTTAGTTCGTGTTTACGATCTGGATATATCTGAGTGAAATTTAAGAGCTTTAAACACGCAATGTTTGGTTAAAAGGCAATTTCCTGGTATTGATTGGACGCAAGGTGTGATGTTTTATGACTTCATTCCGCGCTGTGTTTATTGATTCCTTGATCTTATCGATTTTAGACTCATAAATTGCCCCTCTGTACTTAATTTATCCCTTTCAAAGGATATTTTTAATCAGCGTTATTAGGTTCAGGCTTGTAGGCGTGTGCTTGCGAACTGACGCGCAGGTCGCGAAAAACATATTTTTATCACACAGATTCATGCATGATGCATGGATATATCTAAAATGCTCCACAGCACAAATTAAATTCTGAATTAAGTTTTTATGACGCGTTTGAATCGTCATAAAAAAGAAATGTAGGGAACAGTGGAAACAATCTCAACCGTGCCGTCCTAAAATGGTAACCAAGGTGCCCGCTCATACCCTCGTGACGTTGCTGTTCCGATAACGGCATCTCTCCAAGACCTTGACAAGTAATAGTACTCGTCTTCACCGACTTCGACGAGCTGGTGGCTTGCCCTTTCCCTGCCCTCCAGTGCCTCTAGCCTTTATCTACTGCATACCTAGGAGGTCCTAGGGAGTACAGGTCGTTTTGAACGTGTCATATAATATTTTTAACGAAAGTAAGTTATTTTTTGGTTAAATGGTGGAAATTTAAGCTCAGGTTCTAATCACAATGACAGTACACTGTGGTAAGAGTTCCAGGGCAGACTGTATATAGCGGCAGTATTTTCCAAAAAAATCAAAAGCTTCGATAGGTATCGTATTACTCCCCAAAAGTAGCTTCAATTATTACATGGTGCTTCAACCAGTCGCCTTTTCATTTTGAATGTGATGTGATCAAAACCGCCTAAGCTCCTCTACACAGACAATCTCCTATCAGGTTCCAAATGTCAACACGCTCCAGCGACGTGGGAGATTCACATTTTACTTGAAATCACGTTTGCGGCTGCAATTGTTTCCCTAGAAAAATATATGACGTCCGCATCAGATAACACCACGCAAGCAAAGTGACGTGATGTAGAAAAGGAAACTGAACAGAGTAAAGCAAACGATGTAAATCATTTCGGAGAGGACAGTATATTAATTTATTTAATTACTTATCGTAGTGCAATCCGAAAAGGGCGTTCGGGTGAATGTGCAAGCAGTAAAAAGTGAACGGACATATGCAAGCGTAGATCAGGTTTCTTACGGCCGATATCCAACTCATTTATTTTTTTGTCCTTACCTCAGTGAAACTTACCGGCGGCGGCTTTGCGTAACATCGACTGGACACTGTCCACATTTAAAAGAACCTGCAAAAGTGTAAAAATGCTGACCGTCTCGTTGAATATAGAAACGGTTGTATTAATAATGAACATAAAATATATTTATCGCCATGTTGACTCAGACGTTTCGGTCTTATGAAAAAGAGTAAATGGAAGACAGTGCTGCTATATATCATGTATATGCAATGGGTGTATATGCCATTGTCATTAAGGATAAATTATTTTCAAAACTTACTAGTGACTTAAGAATATCCTAAATCAAAATGTACTTACTGATGTTGATTACTACGGTATGAAATCTGTTATTAGCTATTACGAGTATGTATAATATAAAATTTTAAATTTACACAGTCAATATAAACATTATTATATCGTCCAAAAGTGCTAATTAATCATTGTTTTAATCTCGCTTTTTCTTGAAATATCTGTTTTGCGCGTGATAGCGAATTAATTACATATAATCACGTAATAATAATCATAAATGAAAAGAAAAAAAAAGGAAATAAAACAAAAGAAATAGGGTAAAGCAGAAATATATGTCTTATTCTTAGGTAAATATAAAATGTATCTTTTTCTTTATTAATTTTTAGTTTTAATGATTTTTTATTTTAAGTTTGCATGTGCATGCTGTAGGTTTTTTGCTTAGTCTGTATTTTTGGCTTTGGGTTTATAGCCAATATTGTCATAAACCATTTATCTTCTTCATCTGCTTCATTTTTATCTCTTTATGTAATTTGTGAGAATGTTAAGGGAATAGATATACTTAAACTAATGTTATCACCATTGTTATTGTCAAACATGTATCTATTTCTGTTTTTTCTCCTATCAAATAAATAAATAAATAAATCTTAAGCGGCTTTTTCGCGACAAAGCAGTTTACGCCATCAAACGGCGACATACGATTTGACATCTTACATCAAATTATACCATCACATTCAAAATCAAATACTGGTAACGAGATGTATGACACTCGTGCCGTTGCATAAGGTTCGATATGCATACGAGATTGTGTTCTTTGTTCAGCCTCGTTCCTGCAAGTGGGGCATTTAGTGACGTCGCACGTTTCCCGCGATATTTGTACACAATAGTGCCATTATTGCCTCGTGCTTCGGGTGAACTTTTAGAAGCTGTTTTAAGTACAACTTTATTGGATTCGACATTTTTGGTTCTGTTGTTTGAATTTGGAACTCGATCATTAGCATTATTTTTTTATTCAGTTACGAGTATTTGCTTACTCTTTATAAGAAGATTTAGAATCAGTTTAATTATGTTCTTTAAGAAGTTAACACTAAATGTTATCATATCAGTGATTAAACAGAACATTATTGACGTTTGTAATGGGTACAAAATAATATTTACATGCTTCTTAAAAGTATTGAAATTTACCCACAACAATTTACTTTTTGACTTAACCTGAGACCACGCATTTTTTGATTAGTTTTTATTTAAATGCTTTTAAATGTTTCCCTTCGCTCAGGACACGTTTCAATTAATTCAATTTCTCTACCGCAATGATATAATATAATGTAATATAATATTAATTTTTCATTAAATTAGCTTTCGAATCATTGTTTTTCAAATTTATTAAATATCAATTGACATTAGTGCAGTAGATCAATATTGGCAATGTGCTACAGTTATCGAATACCATAATAAACCACATTAATTAAAACGAACAACTGCCATGCTACAATATTTATTCTTTCTTGAATATAATAGCTGTGCTATTACCAATTCAATGTGTACCTATTTATTCAACCTGTTCTGTTCAACCGCATTTGGACACAGTCACTCCTTCGTCCCACACGTTGAGAGAGGCATCAAGTTATTCGTCCCGTAAATTTGCGTATTGTCGTGCTTATTACAATTGGATAAGGACTTCAGTGTATTTGGTGTTCTTTGGGCGAAAGTTGTACAGTGAAGTAATAGAGAAGTGCGTTTTTGTGTTATTTTTCGTGCAATGTCTCATGTCATGAATGAAGCTTCGTCTGCAGTGTCCGACTCTGAAATCGATTCTGTGTACAGATATTGTATCTCACGAAGTCCGTTCGGCTTTGTTTGTAGTAGTGACGTGTACAGATAAGCACGTTTCGTGTGGGTGGCGCGTTTTGTAGCGCTCATGAAGTTACGATTTTGTGTGTGTGGCGCATTTTGTAGCGCCCCCGAGGTTACGCCCACTAGAAAATCTGTTGTAGTTTGGTGCGTTTTGTAGCATTCTCGATGTTATGCGCATTAGAAAAAAGTGCGTGAGCACGCACTGCTACAAACATAGCCAAACGAAATTCGTGAGATAGAGTATCTGTACGTTTAATGTCGAAAGATGAATCGATTGTTGTGATTCGCAGAAGGTGTCGAAGACAAAAACTTGTTCAATTATTTAGTTTACGTGATGTTTTAATTGGATCATCGTTTTCGTGACATTGTTTTGATTCAAGCAGTAAGCTGAAATATGTCACAATGTGTTATTTTTAGTACATCATATAATAGCCTATAGGCTATATATACCTATAGGTACGGATTTCAATGTTTTCCAAGAGGCAAATTATTATTGTATCGCTAAAAGTCTTTAAAATATTATTAAAACATGGCGTCATTAACGGATTCTCGCATTCTCATTCGAAAACTATGTGCAACAGCTTAATGATACTTACATCTTTACGACGTAAATCCCCGTGGGGGTTTTAGAGGTGTTTCCAAGCGTAGAATATGAAGTGCAAGTCACATTCCACACTGGTACGCTCACATTTCACGGATGACTTATACGTCCCAGTTTGATGGGTGTGTGGTGAGCCCTATCGCCGTATATCGGATCGGGCACAAATTTTAATATGGACCTTCGGCTTAATTTAATAAGGCGCATAAAGATTAATTAAAATTCTCAATTTGAATATCAGACTACATAACTAAGTAAAAAAAAATTAAGAAAAATATTTATGGGTACCTATTGGACATACCGGTTGAAAATGAAACCTCTAGGGAAAACAAGGGAAACTGTTCTATGTTCTAAATAAAAAATACATGTTTTGTTACTTTTGTCATGATTCATATTTAAAAAAAAAGATATCGACCGCCAAAGAAGCACAAATACTCCGGTAACAGAGACAAAACCCATGTGTACATAGCCTATGTGCATTATTTACCGCCGGGAATATGTACGGACTATTGTCAGTCACATGTTGCATCAGGTAGGTTTGCCATTTTCCGGGCAAAAAAAATTTTTTTTTCGGTTTTGTGTTCTACTAGTGATTCTGAACCATAGAGTTCAATAAAGCTAGTGACTTAATTTTCAACCAATATATAATTCCAAGAGCCCAGGATGATACAAAACGTAAAAGTAAAATTGCCTCAATAGAAAAAAAGACGCAACGACGGACCTTCACATCCGTGGAAGTAACCTCGAACTTTGACCGAGTTTCTAGTTGTATTATGTGTAGTGCACAGCGCACTAAATTAGGTAAATAATATGTAAACAACTGTATTCTATTCTAAGAGTTATTAAAAAAAAATACAGTTTTTCGTGAGCGCGGGTTTCTTGATGTGACGTAACAGCCACGGCTGAGAGCGCGCTATTTTAAGGTGAATGTATACTCTAAAGTCTAACTGCAATTTAGACCTATCTTTGAAGGCCTCCTCCTCTTATACGGGTGGTCTAAACACTTTAAAAAAAATTTACTATAGGCATAACATAATCAAAAATAAACATCAAGTTCAATAAAAAAAAAAAACTTTACTTTTGACAAAAATTACTTGAAAGTTATCGAAAGTCTCCTATTATTTACGCTATAATTTTCCTATTCCTTTCGCATCCATCCATCCATCCATCCATCAGCCTGTTTCGTCCATTGCTGGACATAGGCCTTTCCAGGATTTCGCCAATCTTGGCGGTCCTCCTGGAAGAAATGCCCATACGCACACACGCTGGGCAGGCGGGTTGGTGAGCGCGGTGCCGAAACCCTTGCACCAGTGACGCCGCTGCCCGTCACCAGTCTGTTTTATATAAGGCTCGGCAATTGGGGATGGATAAACCACCATCCATCGGTCCCAGGCGATGGTGGCCCGCCTGGTTTTGCCTAAGAGCTGTTCTCTTACTCTCCCCCAAATAACTTCAGGAGGATTTGCGAGTAAGATGGTGGCACCTCCACAGTCGAGCCCGGCATCAGCTCTACCACCTAAACTTTCGAATGCTTGAAGCGATTTTAATGATTATTTCACCATACTAAAGACAATCCATAGATGTACAAAACTATTGTTCAACATATTTTTTCCGTATATGTATTATTTTCTCCTATGAGACGTAGCGATCGTTGTAACAGCCACTTTGCAATACGCGCTGATATGAATGTCATTTCAATGTCGTTTCCGACGATTTTTGCACAGACACACATCGAGTCGCTAATTTAGCGTAGGCATGCGCCTTAAACAACAAAAAAAACTACAGTTCAGATCTGATTCATGCAAAATGAGGAGTTATACGTACTTACCTTAGACCGAACACCAATGTGCCCCTAGGGGATTTGAACCCGCGACCTACTACGGTGTTGGTCGATACGTTCGAACTACTGAACCACATGCAAAGATACTAACTATAACTCCGTACACAAAACTCAATAAAGCTAATTATTTTCGAGATGTCGTGTGAATAAGAGTTTTGAATAGGGTTTCGTTTCGAAACGAGTGAATTTCACTCGGAGTGATGCGAGTTCACCCTATAGAGCGTTCAAAAATTGACCCGAGTTAAACCGAAACTGTTACCTGACAGTAATGCGAAAATCACTCTGGGTCACTTGATTTGTGCAACCAGATTTTTCTTTCTCCTATAAAGATCTTTCTCTTTCTAATAAACGAGTGAAATTTCGCAGTATGATCGCACGTTTTGAAATGCTTCCTGTTATAAAATAAATAAGCGATTCTAGTTATAGTAAGTTTTCACTGTATTTTATTAGCCGCGGCAATTTACCGGCCAGTTTTGGTCATCCCTGTCAATTTCAAGACTAAATCTCGATATCGTAAGAGTGAGTCACGAAAAAGACAGGTTCCCACACTCCAGTTCAGCCCACGCACTTTCAGACTGCGTCTTGACCAGCGTTTACATATTGTCGAAGATGCTGATTTAAATAATATACGGGTTTGTCAATGATAATGTTTATTTATTGAACGAATAATAAATATTGTCAATGTTGCAGACTACCTCTAGAAAAGGCGCGCTAAATTACGCCAAAAAAGCGCTAGATTTACGAATCTTTCTGAAAAATAGGCGCTACATTAAAAAAAACGTGTTCTTCACGCATATTTTGATGCTAATATTAATATAAAATGGCGAATAAAAAAAAAAACTTATGTATGCAACGGCCACTACAATAAAAAAATTACATGCTCTATTAATTAATTAGCTGGATAAGGCGAAAATTTATGTAAGTACCTATTATTCATCTTGTTACAACCTTCCCTTTCCAAAGCAAATAAATGATTCTATTCTATTCTACGTCAGTGTCAATAAAGAGTGAAAAATTTACCTTACAATGTTTAGACAACTAAAAATCCGTGCAAATTTGTCATTGTATAGGTACATAATAAACTGTCAGAACATGAATGTGTATATAGGCATGTTGTCTATTAGTATAGGCTATGATTTTATTTTTGTCTCTCCTCTTTATCCACACCAAACCTGGTGGAACTGCAAAGTATAGTTCATGGTACAATAAAAAATTCTTCTTTGGTAGAATATTGAAACTGTGAAACTGCAAACAAAAATAAGTAATTTCATATAAAGCCTCATCAAACAAAGTAAAAATTCCGGTAGATCTAGCACCGATAGCGCTTAGTTGGCAACGCTGAATTGTCAAGCAGCATTGAGGAGGTGGTCAGACATGTTTCTAGTCTCATGCAACGGACTCTGCCATAGACAATTTATGTAACATCAGCTCATCTTGTCAAATTAGAAAACTAAAATAATGAAAGACTTTCTGTTCTTCTCTTATACAATTAAAAGTACATTAGTGTACGATTTTTATCACTACGGTTGAAAGTAAAATAGTTTTGTTATTTAGAGTTTCGTTGAAAATTTAAACCCCTTATATCGAAACTTCTTCGGTGTCTGTTATGTCCATCTGTCTCCGGCGTAACCGGGGTAGTGGTTACAGGCAGTTGCGTAGTATCAGTCATTCCGACCGACTTCCGTAGATTTTGTAGAGGTTTCTGCGCAAGTCCACTAAATCCCATGTCTTATCGAGGCTTCACGTCAGATGCGGTATATGCGGTAAAAAATATTTGATAATTCTTATGGTTTCTGTAACGAAGCGTATTAAAGATTATGTTATTTCAACCGTAAAAGGTACATCACTATTACATTGAAATACCTACAAGACAATTCGTGTGGAGGACCCTTAACATACTTTTATGTTACCGTCTGTGCCTTAAGAGAATAGGTTCCGATTGCATTGATCGCTTTTGACGAATTATGGAAAGAAAAACAAAAAACGACTTTTATCACGAATTTTATTATTTAAAAAAAAACGAAAGTTTGTATAAAATACCTGTCGTTTCGGAGTTTAATACAGTTCATACAGAATTTTAATCTATACATAATATAATATGATTTTGCTCAAATAATGTTAAAACTCGACATGAAATTTTTTTTTGGAGTCATCTTTAATTTTTTATGATTTAATGTTGAATGACGTCTGAAGATTCTGTTTCGATAAGAGTGTGCATTATATTCTTGACTGAAGTCCAAATTTTTTTCAAATATCTAATATTGCTAGATTCTTCAAATAAGGAAGAATAAATTATGGTTTTTCGGAACAAAGATAGAAACCTCATAAAATCACTCTTGTTTCGGTCACAAAGGTTTTTGTCGAAAACTATATAACTTTAAAATTTTAGTTAGCATAATGTTGAGGTATTGTTAAGCGCACATATCGCCTGTCAATTATTACAAAAAAAATCAAGCAGTATATTTATTAAAGAAAAAGAAGTTTTAATAATTATATCGTTTATTTATTTATTTATTGGGAAACAAACAGTTTTCTTATTACACAATACAATCAAAAAAAGCTAAAATATAAAACCAAAAACGTGCTGTCCACATAAAGCTTAGCAGCAAAATTCACAACAAGACAAGTTACCAGTAAAAAAAAACCGGCCAAGTGCGAGTCAGACTCGCGCACGAAGGGTTCCGTACCATTATCTATAAAAACGGAAAAAAATCACGTTTGTTGTATGGGAGCCCCCTTAAATAATTATTTTATTCTATTTTTAGTATTTGTTGATATAGCGCCAACAGAAATACATCATCTGTGAAAATTTCAACTAACTATCACGGTTCATGAGATACAGCCTGGTGTGGTGACAGACGGACAGCGGAGTTCTAATAATAGGGTCCCGTTGGTTACCCTTTGGGTATGGAACCCTAAAAACACATACAATCTACTTAAAAGCACGGAAAACAAGATACAAAAAATTACAATAAAAAAAAATACAAGAAAAAGCATCCATATAATTTTGAAAGAGTTACCTCTCAGGATTCTAAAATTACTTGCTGTGATCGTTCCTCCTAGTCTCCCTAGGTTTCAAAAGCTAGAATTAGGATTTTAATAGTGTTTGTAGATAAGTCGTAGACAACCGGAAATTAACAAATAATTGTTGCTATAATAACATATTAATAACTGACGAAAAAAAGGTTTAATTTAGGTAGTTTATTGACTGCTCAATGTATTATTGGTATGGAACCGTATTGTGTCGCTCATGGAGGGCAATTCCGGAAACAAGGTCGAAACGAGATTTCTAAACCTCGACCGAAAAACGTATGGAGTTCGACGGTCGGGAAGGCTATCTGGACAGACTGAGAACAACCCTCCTGGCCGGTTTTTTTCATGTTGCGCCGTGCCAGAATTGAGGGCTTGGACGGCGATTCTCGCAAAATTTTTCACACGCTTTGCTTTTCCTACGCCTCTGTTTATTGTGTCACAAATGCCGTGTGATGTTATAGTACATTACGATACGAGAGCGATGAAACGTTTCTCGCACGAGTTTCGTATAATATTTTATAGCACAAGTGCGGAAAATGCCGACTTTACGCAAGCGCAGCGTGCGTAAAGCGGTCATTTTACGCACGGTGTGCTATAAATTATATTAACCATAACTCCTCAAAAGACACGTAAAGCGTGTTATGAATACGTACAACAGGTTTATATTTTAAAAGTTTGATACGTTTCATCATAAAGACCTTGTAAAAATCACCCTCTTTCGGCCCTCGCAAATTATCGCATGTGCGAGAATCGCCGTCCAGAGGTGCAATTGTGTAAGCCGATTTATTCAAATTGATTGTCATGTCGCAGTAAAGTAGTTAAATCAGAGAGTTAATTGAATCTCTAGAGAGTTAATTAAAGATCGACATTCAATCAAGTCGCTAGCATTTTGATTTAAATAAAGCAGCGTCGAAAACGTTTAACTATCTGTCTGACCGAAAGCCAGCGTGTTGATTGATTAATAATGTAAAACAAGATGATGGCTCTGAGTTGTTTCATAATGTTCAAACCTGACCTAACGTACTGTTTTTAAATACATTTTGACCTATCCATTATGCACCTATTTAGTATCCTACTCGGGGACGCCTCGCTCCGCTCCGCTTCGCTCGGCTCTGAGTTGTTTCATAATGTTCAAACCTAACCTAACCTAGTGTTTTTAAATACATTTCGACCTATCCATTATGCGACTATTTAGTATCCTACTCGGGGACGCCTCACAAAGGTCACCCTACCAAAGTTGAAATGCGCCTAGGAACGTTTAGGAAACTCGTTAAACGTTTCGTTCACTCACTTGTCTGACGGAACTTAAGCGACTTGATTGAATGTCGATCTTTAATTAACTGTCTAGAGATTCAACTAACTCTCTGATTTAACTACTTTACTGCGACAGTCATATGGCCATTCGGCTTAGCAAATTAGCCCGTTTGACTGTTGAAATCGTAAATTTTTGGCTGTCAAATGAATACGATTGTCTTGTTTTGTTCTTGACAACCAAACACGTACGACTTCAATTGTCAAACGGGCTAATTTAAATAGCCGAATAGCCATATGGAAATCGAATTTGATGACTATTGTCTTACACAATTGCACCTCTGCACTAAGAGATGTTAGGGGACTGACGACCAAGTGAGTCGACATTACACGTATGCTACCAGACGCATTTCCCTCACTTATTTGGCAATTAATTAATTTATGCAATATTTAAGTAGTTATGCCGTGGTTTTTGCGTGTACTTATATATTATATGAAAATAATTTAGAACTCAATAGCTAGTGCTATTTAATTTCAGTATAATTTTATTAGGTGGTAGAGCTGATGCCGGGCTCTACTGTGGAGATACCACCATCTTATGTGCAAATCCTCCCGAAGTTATTCGGGGGAGAGTAAGAGAACAGCTCTCAGGCAAAACCAGGCGGCCCACCATCGTCTGGGACCGATGGATGGCGGTATATCCATCCCCAATTGCCGGGCCTTATATAAAACAGAATGGTGACGGGCAGCGGCGTCACTGGTGCAAGGGTTTGGGCACCGCGCTCACCAACCCGCCTGCCCAGCGTGTGTGAGTATGGGCATTTCTTCCAGGAAGACCGCCAAGAGTGGAGAAATCCTGGAAAGGCCTATGTCCAGCTGTGGACGAAACAGGCCGATGGATGGATAATTTTTGATGGGCAAAAAACAAGAAAGCGCGGGGTCACTCTCGGACATTTGCGGTGGAACTCTGAAAAAACTTGCAAGATTTCGATGAACATTCAACTGCACAGTTTGGTCTTTCTCTAGTCATTAGAGAAGACTGAGATAACTTGACTCGAAGGAGAAAAATTAAAACTTCCTGGGTTCATTGGGGTCTTAAATTCAAACCGAAATAGGAACCATTATTCCTAGTTAATCTTATTGCATTCCTCCCAGCATCTTGTTTTGCTAATGAGATGCACAAAACAATAAAATTAAAACAAATAATTCCTTCTAATTGCTACGTTGTGCTCATTGTTTCTTTTCGACAATTGCCATTGTCAATGGACAATGTTGGGAGCTGACCTCGGGCTTACAGACCTGCTAAGTAACCCGTGCTTGAAACCCATTGAAATTCAACCTTTATTACTTCAACTTAAGAAGTAGTCGTTTTCCAACAAATGCTAAAGGAGGTTTTGCAGGTCTGCTAGGGTCTAAGAGGAAGCAGATGCGATCTTTTGGCGAACGTTGACTTGCGATTTTTTTGTGATAATCGGCAGTTGTATTGTTTGATGATTGGTAAATGAATTAGCTGTGCTTTTGCTTCCCACTTCCTCTATAAGTATCCTAAGTGGTCAGGTCAAGGTTCGGTGAAGAAAGTCCATATTGTGTTGTGAAATTTTAAATTACTGTTTTGAACTAATAGAATCAATATGCTTGCAACTTACAACTTTCAGAAACTGTAGAATCAACAAAAAAACTAATTTGAAATTCTGATCTTGTTCCAGATGAATGGGTGAAGCATATGGCTTAAGGAATGCGATTACTCCGGAATAATATTCGTTGCGTAAGTTTATTTTTAAACTACTCCAGTTTTTTGTTGTTCTGGCTTGTTTTCATTGTAATTAGTGGGTAATTGCCCGTAGTCATCATGCCACTAAACAAATTTGCAGGTCATAAAAGTCAGCAAAGTGTGAATTATGCGGATCTACTGGTTTAGAGTTAGTGTGGTGTCGCCCGGTGAAATTTGTATGAATCAAGATTCCTGTGGTCGGCAGTTCGGCACTAGAGAATGTGTCACACAGCCTCATAAAGACCAGGCAAATTTCAAAAACATTGTTTTGGGAACTGAAGTCCTTTTAAGATGAGTTAATAGCATAATTCGTTAAACCTATAGATACCTGGGTCATATTTTATGTTTTATTTTGTGACCAAGCGATTTTTTTTGTACAGACTTACTCTTAATCACTACCGTGCCGATGAGATAAAGGATTAAGGACGTTCGCCCAGAAAAGGGAGATCACTCTACCTTTCCGCAAGCGTTAATCAGTCTTTTTAGTAACTGCAAAATCTACGAAAGGCTTTAAAGGATTCTCATAACTGGTAGTATACTAATCATAGTTTATTGTGACATTTTACGGAACTCCAAATATTCGCATAAACCTAAACCAGTTTGACCACAAAGCGTTAAACCTGCACTAATGTATTTTAAACGTGCCCAACTGAATGTATTACACACCATTCGCTTATCTATCTAATGAGGTTTCTTGGGACATTAAACGTACAAGTTCGTACAGCTCAATTAGAATCTTAGATGGCTATTCAATGCCCGTGAAATCGAACCTTACCGCCCCTTTATTAAGGTTCCAATTGTGTACATAACTGGTCAGCTATGCGTTACGTGTACTTGCGTTTAGTTTTATATTGCGCTAAATCTTTGATAGTGGATAAGATAGAGGCCATTCAGTCGAGTAATACCATAAACACGATAGACGATTGGAGATGCTGTTCTGTTATCGAGATTTTAGCTTCTGTCGTGGTTCTCGGAATTAAGTATGTAGGCTACATTTTGAACAATCGACGCATTTGTTATTTTACTGAGGTGAGCTGGCTTCTCACGGTGCTATTTGCATACGGGATGACTTCCTTTTAAAATAAAGTAGCTTTGCTTTCAGTTGCGTTTGCGCATGGCCAGGTTTCTTAAAGCATGTTCATAAAGAAATTTTCTATTATGCCCATATTTTGTACCCTTTATCATGTATCAATAATAATGTTCAATTTGGTTACGTAACTGTTTAAAACTTCGTCTTTTCTTTGTTTTGCAACCACCTTCCTTTTTTATAGGTTTAAAGTATGACCGCTTGAAAAGTAAATCCAGATTTATACTAGAAATTACATTTAGGTATAAAATTACAAGATTTTGGTCACGGCTTCGTCCCGTGGAAGTGTCTAAGAGATAATAGTAAATTACGATACGAGAGCGATGAAACGTTTTCTGACGAGTGTGAGTTTGCGGCACGAGCCGAAGGTGAGTGCTGCAATCACACGAGTCGAGAAAAAGTTTCTCGCACGAGTATCGTATAATATTTTATAGCACAAGTGCGGAAAATGCCGACTTTACGCAAGCGCAGCGTGCGTAAAGCGGTCATTTTACGCACGGTGTGCTATAAAAAATATTATTTACAGTTGTCGGCTTTGCGGTTATTTTATCAACAACCCTTATAGCTTATACGTTGACCAGAGTCACTACGATTATAATAAATAAAAAAACACTTCCAAATTCATTAAGTGTTCTCAAGTAAAACTGGACAGACAAAAATTATAAAAATTGTAGTTTCCACCTCAGTACAATTTTCATTTAATATTTCGTAACGTTTCACACTGATATTTCGTAACGTTTCACACTGATATTTCGTAACGTTTCACACGATATTTTTGGTACTTTTTAGTCTAAATTTGAAATAGTTAAATAACGTGATATGTAATCGAAACCAGTTCCTATTATTACTGCTAACATCGCATTGGCATTTAAAATTACATTACTGTTGATAATCTTTAAATAATGTTTATTACGAGTAATAAGTACTAAGTGAAATGTACGAAAACTAGTTTTATGATGTCTTGTGGAGAAATAAGACGTAGAGAAATAATAAGTTTTATCTTTTCCCATAATACGATTAGAAAACGGTTTTTAAGTATCCACATTGTTTTATCCGATGTTATAAATAGATGTTATTTATATATGTCGCAGGCATCTGGTTAAATTCAGTGACTTAACTAAATGACTAGGCTTTTGGTTTAAGTGGTGGTCATAAAAAAATAACAACGAATCTAAGGTATGGCGACCGCCTCTCTTCTGCCTGATTTAACCAAATGTCTGCGACATATCCTACTATCCTACTTCCTACTAATATTATAAATGCGAAAGTTTGTGTGTGTGTGTGTGTGTGTGTGTATGTTTGTTACTCTTTCACGTTGAAACGGCTGAACGGATTTGGATGAAATTTAGAATGGATATAGCTTATACCTCAACTTAACACATAGGTTACTTTTTATCCCGGAAAAAAGCATGTCGTCAAACCAAATAACACGCGGGCGGAGCCACGGGCAAAAGCTAGTATATTATAAATAACACCGTGATTCTGCGCTGTGATTGATCCAATTCATTATAACATTGCATATACTAATTAGCGACTGATATATCTTCTTCTTTTGTTTGGGTCTAGGTAAGGGTACCTCTGCCATGCAGCCTCGGAATGCTCCTACAGAAAACATCTCTTAAATTACCAACAATTAGGCTGAAAAGTTAAAAACCCTTGCCTAAGCCTATATTCAGAAACAAAAAAAAACCGATCAAGTGTGAGTAGGACTCGAGCCTTGAGGGTTCCGTACACCCCGTTTAAAACAAAAGTCCCAGACTGGCGCCTCGCCTGCTGTTACTCTCCCAATTTCTGGGTCTCCCTCAGTGGCGGCTGGTGCCTCAGAGAACCGGTGGTGCACTGCATGGTTTTATTAAAAAGATGAAATAAAATGCAGCAATTTAAGGAAACAAATTTTATTTATATTCCGTCCAAATCGCTTCTCCGCCGAAAATAACACAAGGAAAGCAAAAAAAAAGCATTTAGTCTCTCACATCCACATAACCATTTCTTTTTAACATACATTTCACTTTTGAACGTTCTCGTGAACGATTTATTTTTTTGTTTTGCATTCCTGTTTTATATTATGAATAGACCGGGTTTTCATAAGTCCTGTTGGTTTTAACAAAGTCAATATTGTAATTTACACTCATTATTATCACTCTTTCTAATCTTTAGTTTACTTTTTTACATAATTATAGTAATTAAATAAACAATTAATCCTCCGCAAGCGCGCGCAAAAAGTGACAAACTGACGACAAAAGCAACGTGCGTAGGTCAAGGCCTCGGGGTAACGCGAGTGAACTACTCGTTTCGCTTCGTATTCTTTCGGCAATTTCCGGTCGCGTGCGGCGCACAAATCTGTCCTAAAACTGCCATACATTTTGTACTACGCATCTTCTGTCTCGCGCGCCGGGCTGTTTACACCGTGTTTCATAGAAGTTGTATGAGCTCGCTGCGTGCGATTTCCCGAGCGCACGGGGTACGGGCCGATTTTGGTCAAGCAAAAATAAGATTTATTTCCTTTGCAGTAGAAATCTATACATTTTTATTTACCTCGTAATAACAAAACATGTATATATATGTACTATAATCAGATATTTAATTTCCGTATAGGGCAGTATGGATGGATGGGTAATGATAGGTATAGGACATTATTGTGTAAGTTTAATTTAAATGGTAGTGCGGCGCACGGGCGCACTTAAGGTGCAGCCGCCACTGGTCTCCCTTAGGAGACCTTATCCTAAGTCTTATCGACGCTGTCGTGATGAAGGTCAAGCGTAATCCCATAGCAAAAAAAAAAAACGTTCAGTTTTGTCCGGCCTTGCTTGAGTATTACATTATTTATTTTACAATCCATGGTACCGAACAAATAGTCTGATCATGACTTCCAGAATTATTTATTGACGCAATCGACTCATTTCCTTTTATACCACCAACAGATCTTGTACCGAAAAATCCTTGAAGCCAAGCCACCTGCTATTCGGACAGGAACCAATCAAAAACCATTCTTATATCTTCGATCCTAAAGTAATAATTTGCACAGGAACAGTTCCGATACTCTTTAAGTATAGCTTTGCAGGTGGTAAAGAGCTTACGGTGTTTCCATGGACATTTGGCTTTGACTCTTCAGAGTAGTATTGAAATTTGGTGCTTATTCCATTTTAATAAGCACTGTAGTGGGATCAGCCAGATCTTCTGAGTATTTTATTCAACTTTGAAGTCATGTGTGGTTGTAGAACGCGGCGGGTGGCGATGACGACGGGGTTGCCAGTATACAAAATATTTTCTTTGTAAATGTAGTTTCCTAGGCTGTTTATTTGTACTTCGTTCGAGTAACGTGTCTATGTTAGAGTGAGTATAATATTATGTATTTGTTGCTAATTAAGTTGGTCCTTTTAGGGCTCCGTATAGAAAAAAACGGAGCCCTTATAGGATCACTTTGTTGTCCGTCTGTCCGTCCGTCTGTCTGTCAAGACCCTTTATCTCGGGAACGCGTGGAGGTATCGAGTTGAAATTAAAACCATATACTCAAGTCTACAGTCCCCTGAAACTGTAAAAATAACAAACTTCTAAGTTATCGTGAAAAAAAGATACGGCCGTTTATGCCGCAAAAAACGTACATTTCGACACTCTCAAGGAATCCAAATTTATAGGGTATTTCCCGTTGACCTAGAACTATGAAATTTAGCAAGTAATACCGTCTTATACTACAAGTATAGGAAAAAAAATTAAAACTGCATTTGTAATTAAATCATAAAAAATATAGTCTTTAACGGAGCCCTCGGTGGGCGAGTCCGACTCGCACTTATCCGGTTTTTTTGTTCTCGAATAATTAAATATAGGTTATTTTCTTATTTATTTCTTGACGTGTATTTACTATTAGACCTAATTGTAAACGGAGTTTCAAGTTTCAAAATCAACTGGAAGGATATCCAATATCGGCCAATATCCTTAGCTACTATTATAGCGAAAGTGCTTGACCGTGTGCTTGATCAATACCTGAGTAGATATTTAAATCTACATGATGCACAGTTTGGGTTTCGACCTGGACTATTGACGGAATCTGCAGTGCTCTGCCTAAAGAACACAGTCGAGTACTACACTGAGAGGAAGACACCCGTATACGCGTGCTTTTTGGACCTATCGAAGGCCTTCGACTTGGTGTCTTACGACATACTCTGGAAAAAGCTTGCAGAGGACTCTGACTTGCCTCCAGAACTAATCCAGCTTTTTAAGATCTGGTATGACAACCAGACAAATGTAGTTAGATGGACGAATGGTTTGTCTGAAGTGTATAGGTTGGAATGCGGGGTGAGACAGGGGGGTTTGACTTCACCAAAGCTTTTCAATCTGTACATGAATCAGCTGATTATTGGGCTCAGTAGCTCCGGGATTGGGTGTTCCATTGACAGTAGTCCTGTGAACAATATAAGCTATGCAGATGATATGGTGCTGCTGAGCCCCTCAATCAGCGGCCTTAGTAAAATGATAAAGATGTGTGAATCTTACGCGATGGCTCATGGGCTTAGGTACAATGCTGAAAAGAGCAAACTTCTGGTCTTCAAGGCGGGAAACAAAACATATGACACGCCTCCTGTCTCTCTTTGTGGCACTCCCCTTGCCAGAGTCAAGCAATTTAAGTACCTGGGTCACTGGGTCAACGAAGAACTATCTGATGATGTAGATATAGAGAGGGAACGCAGGGCGTTGGCGGTGAGGTGTAACATGTTGGTACGTAGGTTTGCGCGATGCACAAAAAACGTCAAGATAACCTTATTTAAGGCATTTTGCCAATCTTTTTATACCTGCAGCCTGTGGATCAACTTTACACAAAAATCTTACAGCGCCCTGCGTGTCCAATATAACAATGCATTCAGGATGCTGTTGGGATTGCCTCGATTCTGCAGTGCTTCGGGGATGTTCACTGAATCTTATACAGACGGCTTTCATGCGATAATTCGTAAGAGGGTGGCATCCCTGTTGTGCAGGGTTAGGGGTAGCTCTAACAGCCTCCTGAAAGTGTTTGCCGAGAGGACGAGCGGTCCCATCTTGCGTCACTGGGTGTCATTGCATACCACTTCGACAGGCAGTGGCACAAGATTCAGTTAGATTAAGGTAAATTAATAACACCATTATTGTAATACTAATATAGTTTTTAAGACCTTGTTACTAACACTATGGGCACTGCCTGAAATAAAGATTACATTATTATTATTATTATTATTATAGGTTTTTATAGCGAGCCAATTTGTATAAATTTGATTACGTAAAAGGTTATCAATTTTTTTCACGTTGAGTTGTATCTGTAGACTGCTGTATTAGTTTCAACTTGATACATAAACAAGATTATCTGTGACTTGATATTATAACGGGGCCCGAGAAAAAGGGTCACAACAGATGGACAACAAAGTGATCTTATAAGGGAAGTGTTTTTTCGTTTTAAGGTACGGAACCCTAAAAAAAGATTAATAATAGACCAATAAATAGGTTATTTCAAAAAAACTACTATCACCGTTTCGTAAGATTCACAAACTAAATCGTGGTTGTAGATATCTCTATCTAATATCTGCTAGTCTAGCATAGAGCAAACCATATCGAGCTCGATAGCGCTTGATACAGTGTTCTGTCTCACTCTGTTGATCTACTTAGAGAGGGACAGACAGTGTATATCGAGCTGTCAAAGCTCGATATGCTAGGTACCCTGGTGAAGGTGTCGGTGGTTTACCGCATGTCACATTTGCTTCGGTCCATCAAAAACGTAAAACTCGGTCACCGTGTCGTAGGTCCAGTTTAGCCAAGCAATTTAATGTCCGTATGGTTATGGAAGTAGCATAAAAACCGTGTTTGTAGTTGTCACTTTACAAAATAACACAACTTTGCATGAAAAGCCAAATTGACATTAACGACATTTATTTGGTACTTCAAAAATAAGAGAACCAGTTAAAAATTGTGCAATTTACCCTTAAATAAAACCGGCCAAGTGCGTGTCGGGCTACGCGCAATGTAGGGTTCCGTAGTTGCCCGGTACATATAAGTTGGTCTAGTAATACAGATCGCACCAAACTTCTAATACCATACATTATAGGGGGCCAAAAGTTTGGCGCGACCTGTACTCGTAAACCTGTAAAACCTACTTAGCTGTGATAGTTTTCCTTTTAAATTCATTATATATACTACTTCTGTGAATTTTTTCACATTTCTATAAACAACCGTTTAGCCAGCAGGGGGAGGGGGGGAAGCTTAATATTTCACCAACGTATCCCTAAATCGAAAAATGGTTTTTACACACCCACAATGTTTTTGAACGGTCTATCCAACGATACCCCACACTATGGGTTAGACGAGAAAAAAAAATTCATCCCCAGTTTACTTGTATGAGAGGTACCCTTAAACATTTTTTTTTTCAAGATTTTATTTTACCATTTTGTCGGCGTGATTTATATTTATATCCATGCCAAATTACAGCTTTCTAGTACTAATAGTCTCTGCGCTAAGCCGCGGACAGACGGACAGACGGACATGGCGAAACTATAAGGGTTCCTTGTCGGACTACGGAACCCTAAAAAGTGTATGGATAACATTACATAACTGGCTTTTTACACATTGTAATTTTTTCTCATGCGTCAAACCAATACTCTCTATTCTTTTGCCAATCTGTTAAATCTCAATTTTAGATTGGCACCTTCTGCTTCTCCTTAGTGCCAGAATCTGCTAAGATAATAATCGATGTTGACTTCCCTAAGGCTGCCAAAAGGCCTTATGTATTGTGAAAATATTATTTCAACCAAAGCTCGCGATAAACAACATCGTTGACTCAGCGCCGTAACTAGCCTTTTATGCGCCCGGTGCGAGCTTTCAAAACTGCGCCCTTGAAAAATGCTCTAACCAGGCTCTGACAATAAAGTGGACAAATGTGCATAAAAATAAATCTATCTATTTTTTGTTTACGAAGGTATAGGTACTTAGTAGATTTCTTTAAGATAAAAATTGTTTATTCAAAAATATTTGCTCAAATACAGAAATGACACAAAGTACTCGATAGTAAAGACCCAAGGCTAAGGTAAACCGTAATCACAAGAAAAGGACAGCTACCTACTCAAAGATTTACTTTCCGCGCTTTTCTCATTGCGAAGTCCTTGATTACATTGTCATACGACAGGAGCCGTGCTATGTTGCGTTCAATCGACAAAATCGCTAGGCCAGACAATTTTTCTTGGCCCATCGTCGAGCGCAGGTACGTCTTTATTAATTTGAGCTTACTGAATGATCTCTCGCAGGAAGCTACAGTCACTGGCATCGTTAAAAATATCTTTATAGCGACTACTACATTGGGAAACATTTCCTTTAAATCCAGTTCCACTATAGCTTTGAGAAGACCCATACTTGACTGACATTCACATTTATCAAATAATGTAGTCGCTTCAACTTGACTCTTCAAAGTTTCTATTTCGGCCCAAAATTCTGTGGCATTTATATCTGCAGAATATTTGATACTCAAATCAGCTGCATGTTTTTTTAGTTCTTCAACCGATTATGTAGTTATGTGTTTTACGGTCAAAAAACCGAAAGAGTGGTGTATGTCGCGTAGTTTTTCGAATCGCCATTTTAATTCAGAAATTATTGTATCTATTGCTTCATTTATCTGAATTTTGAAACTTTGTTGCTGAGTAATGTGGTAGCCGGCGTCTGAACTTTCACTTAAATCGTGTCTTTTTACTCGCTTTCGTCGCTTTTCAGGAAAATTGTCTTCAATGTCACATTGTTCACAAATTCTTTTTGCCTTTTCGAAAACAATGTCCACAGTGTCGCGAATATTCTGAATCTGGCTTGTTAATCCCTTGATTAATTCAGAGGCTTTGTCGATAGTAATGGTTTTAGACTGTAGAGCTACATTCACTCTGTAACAGATTCCAAAATTTGATCCCAAATTTGCAGAGTACATATGAATTTATAATTAATTAGGTCCATTATACTCTTAGCTGTAGCGATTGTTTCCGCATTATAATCATTGGTAGTTAGAATCTTTAGCACACACCTGATTTGGGGTATTTGCGTGTTCAAAGCTTTGACGGCCCTAGCTTTAGAGGCCCATCTAGTGTCGGCGTGTTTTTTCAATGAAATATTTAAGTGTTTCATTAAAGTTTCCCATCTGACCGTTGAACTCGAAAAAAACACAAATATTTTCTGGATTAATCCAAAAAATGTGATCATGTCAGTTGTCACACTAGCAGCGTGTACGCCAAATAAATTCAAAGAATGCGCTGCGCACGGAACGTAATCAGCATTTTCATTAATTTGTTTTATTTTGGCTTGGACTCCGTTATATTTACCGGCCATATTACTACCATTGTCGTAGCCTTGGCCACGAAGATCTTGAATATTCAATCCATCAACTTCTAATTTCTCTAAAATCTCTTTCGACAATCCCTCGCCCGATTTTTCATGAGACTGGATGAAATCTATGAATCGTTCTTCGATTGTAACTTTCTGCTCGGATACTTTTACGAATCTCAATATTTGTGACATCTGTTCTTGATGCGATACGTCTGGCGTACAATCAAAAAGTATGGAAAAGTATTTTGCCGCACGAACGTCGTCTAAAATTTGTTTTTTGACCTCAGAGGCAAGAATATCTACAAGCTCGTTTTGAATATAAGGCGTAAAATATGAAATATTTCCTTTATTAAGCGATTCGATGTGCGCTCTAAGTTCAGGATCGAATTTTGAAATCATATCCACGGCACTTAAGAAAACTCCAGATCCTGATTCTCCAATATGCTCATGAGAGCCTCTGAGGGGTAAATTATTTTCCGCGCAAAACAAAATTATGCTAGTACACACTTTTAAAATATGTCTCCACTTATTTGTTTCTTGATCAATAGCCTTTTGTAAGGATGCATCTATTGTGGTCTTACTTTTTATTTGCTGTTCAAGCATTTTCCACTTAATACAATTTTCTCTATGAAATGTAGAGTTTTCGTGCTCAGGAATACGTGGACTTAAATGACGCCAATCATTAAATCCTTTTTGTGCATCAGCCAGTGCCGGCATTATTTGCTTAGTCGAGGAAGAACCGAAAAGTATACATGGGAAACAAAATATTGCATCTCTTTTTTTACTGTAAATCAACCAAGGCCTTGGTACCATCTCGCCATTGCTCATCTTTTTTGTAAACCAATGCATATGAAATTTTCGTCCTGCGTCTTCAGTTGAAGAAATATTTTGACTACCTTTTCCTTGATCAGGACCTTTCTCAACAAGGAAACAACGAATGTGTTCAGTTAATGGTAACCATGAAACAGGATCGTTTATGTCTAACTGGATCTTATAAGTTGCAGTTGCTTCTTTAATTTGAATTTCAGAACTTGGACTAGTGGTGATGGGCAAGGTCAAGTCTTGCTGGAATGGGCTGACTGGGCTGTCTTCTTTATATTCTATCTTTAAATTGTTTCCAGATCTAGTTCCAGACATACCAGGGTGGGCCAAAACGTCATTATTGGACACATCTTCCTGACTGTTTTCTGGTTGTGTGACTGTCCACTTTCGTAACGTATTTCCCATTTTTTTTGCTTCCATCTCTCTCACGCGTTTTCTCTTACGAAATTCAGAACCGGATGGACGTTTTTGAGACATGTTGTTTGTTATAGCATGCGTGCTTAGCTTACGGTAGCCGGCAGGTAATATTTCTGAAAGAAGAATCGCTAATCAGGCCTAGTCTAGTATATACGAGTAGTTCGGAACTCAACACAAGTACCTGTCTATATGTATACTTGTGTGTCGAACCGAACTCGAGCATAAAAATGGTCAACATAAAAATGCCACCTAAAAATACCTACTTAGGAAAGTAATAACACTTAATAATAATATAAAGTAATAACATTTACAAGTCATAAATATTTATTGATATTATCAATGTCCTACTGCTGGGCACAGGCCGCTCCTACTTACTCCCACCGACCTTAAAATATTTTCAGTTAATTTCACTATTAACGTAAAAATTTTAACCGAAAAAATATACTTATATACAACTTTCTTTGTAAAACTTTTAAATACAATTTTCTAACTTACCCAAACGAGTTTATCAACGAACAACAAATCAACAATAAACTTATTCACTCTCACACACAATTTTACTTTAAAGTAATGAAATTTTATACAAATAATGACCATGGTTGAGAAGCAAGACAATCAATCCGAGTGCCCCCGGCCGGCTATCTGAATGCGTGATTCTCGATGTATCGGGGAATCCCCGAACATTGGGTGGGACGGCGCGGCAGAATGGAACGTTTGTGAATCGTTTAGTTTTGTAAGTCATCCTTTTCACTCTTGTCGCACGATGAATTTTCTATCTATCTCTCGCACGCTAGTGCGTCAGTAACGCCGCACGTAGTTAATGAATAAAATCAAAGATAAAGGGAGGACCAATGAATGTGGCTGACAGCAATGACAGCGTAACGTGAACTATATGTACATCTCCTCAGCTAGATTGACAGATTTGCTTAGAACTTCTAAGTTAGAAGTGGCGCCCTCCAAATGAATATAGACAGAAATTGTCTCATAGTTACGGTATAGGTACTTTTGTTTGTGTATGTAATATTGCGAGCAAGACAAGGTGGATTTATATTTGTCTGATGTGTCGTGACGTGACGCGTCAGAACTGTATCGGTTCCATACATAAGCCATCACAACACAACACGTTACGCACTAGTGTGAACGTTACCATCCTACTAATATTATAAACGCGAAAGTTTGTATGGATGGATGGATGGATGTTTGTTACTCTTTCACGCAAAAACTACTGAATGGATTTTAATGAAACTTTACAATAATATAGCTTATACATCAGAATAACACATAGGCTAAAATTTATAAACATATTGTTCGAAATACTAATCCTGCGCAGACGAAGTCGCGGGCACCAGCTAGTACTAAATGTATGAAACCGATACCGTTCTGACGCGTCACGTCACGACACATCAGACAAATATAAAACCACCTTTATAAGTGTTGTTGTTTCAAGATCGCTTGAAAAATGCCATATAGATATAGATAGTACAGAGGGCGCGTCTACACCATATTCGCAATAAAACAAAATGTACCCACTAACTACCATGCATGAAACAAAACTAGATACTGGTCTGGTCATTTCTGCGCCCCTCCAGGGTCTGCGCCCTGTGCCTGGGCACCGCTGGCACCGCCCTAGTTACGGCACTGCGTTGACTATTGAATTCATATTTAAATGACAACTATATTTGGATGAGTTTCTTCTATGGGAACTTATTCGCTCATTTCATTCGCTTAATGAGGTTGTCCATTCTATATTTCTATATGACTATCTTAAAAAAAAAAAACTATCTATGTTGTTTGTATAATTTTATACATATTATGATTCTGGTGATATAGCCAAAATGGTACTGAAGATTCTGTAAGTGGTCAGGTCTGGTATTTATTGACCCTTTCTGTGAAATACGCAAAATAAAATTTAGGCTTCCCTATCCTTATTGAGTCGAGGTTGTTCTGAAGAAGTATTCGGAGCACAAAAACATATTTTTCGTATTTCGCAAACAGGGCTTTTGAACCTTGGTTCTGACGCTTATCCAGTTTACTATTTATTTATTTAATATTTGGGAGTCTTACAGCTTATTAACTTACAATATAATACATAAATTGATAAACCTATGCCATTTACAAGTCTCCGCATATGGATAGACAAGAAAAGAAAGGAAAATAAATAGAACTAAATGAAGTTTGCACGATAAGAAAATACTAAAATATTACAAGAATATAATAATTAAAGGTTAATTAATAATCAATACTATAAGGTACACAACTATCCAAATAAATACTACATATTGTCAGGGTTGAAAAAACAGTTTGTACAGTATGAATTTGGCAATACCAACCGAAGTCACCTTATATACCAAATGCGTTTTTCTTGTTTCCGATTCGCTAGTCTAACTAACCACGCTTGTAAATCTAAATAAACCGCAGGAGACCAAAATCATCACATTAATTTAATCTCCCAAAGAATTTATTACATTAATTTCCAGTACTGTAATGAAGTGCCCCATGCCGCTTATTTTGTTCCCGACTTCAAACATTACCATAATTCCTTCAATGTAATTCACCGGCTTATACAAAAGTTGCAGTGACAAAGTTCCATACGCGTAGTCAATGGGTGAGACATAAATCCTTGTCAAAGCAAGGATAACAGTGCAAGAGGTGCAGTTGTCGTTACCGATTCGGATTACGACCGCTGGAATGTGGTTGGACTCGGACTAATCGCGCTGCGTGACGAAATCGGACCGCGGCCCTATAGACGTCGGCGTCGTCGTGTTGTCTTTGCTCTATGTTTTACGGCTGTTATAATTGTTGCTCTAGCAAATCATACTGTTACTAGTGTAGATGTGGTGGGCATATCGTAGCATCGATCATTTCATGAAATAATCGACAAAATCGTTAAGTATAAAATTACCAACATACACAGGCTTTACTACAACAAAAGCACATTTTTTGGCAGAACCATAATACAGAAATAAAAAAAACAAACAATGCTTTAAAAACAGACACAGTTTAACGCTTGGGTAACAGAAACGACAGATTTTCGTAACTTTTTATAATAATATTTATTAAATTTCACAATATTGTTGTGGAGAACGCAATATTGCCATTTCAAAGGTATAATTGGCAAATGAATAACTATAAAGGTGCTTTTTGACGTTTCTTCAGCTGCTATTACGTCATCACTGTTGTATGAAATCACGACAGGTTTTTTTATATGATTAATTTAATTTATTAACATTACGAAGTGATATTTGATAAAAACTACCATTTAAAACGCCCACAAGTCACACCTTGCAAGTTTCAATATTCACTTTCGTTTCTGGTGTCATAATGAAATATTATGGTCTTTCATTATCCTATAATTTTCTATAGGTATTCTCGTGTGACCGAAGAACTTTTTTTACTGTTTAATAGATTTTATTTATAAAAGGTGGTAGAGCCGATGCCGGGCTCGACTGTGGAGGTACCGCCATCTTACTCGCAAATCCTCCAGAAGTTATTCGGGGGAGAGTCAGAGAACAGCTCTCAGGCAAAACCAGGCGGCGCACCATTGCCTGGGACCGATGGATGGCGGTATATCCATTCCCAATTGCCGGGCCTTATATAAAACAGACTGGTGACGGGCAGCGGCGTCACTGATGCAAGGGTTTCGGCACCGCGCTCACCAACCCGCCTGCCCAGCGTGTGTGGGTATGGACATTCCTTCCAGGAGCACCGCCAAGAGTGGCGAAAGGCCTATGTCCAGCAGTGGACGAAACGGGCTGATGGATGGATGGATGGATTTATAAAAATTTAATAACATAGAGGAGCCTACGCGAAAAAGGAGAGCTTATATTTCTCGATTGGCAGAGTATGAGTATGTATCAGAATGGTAGCAGATATATCTGTTTGTAGTATTTGCGTACCTATATATACAAGTATTTATATGGCTGACAAGCTTTTGGCCGCGTTTTCGCTTGCGTTAAAGTGTCTAAATAATAACTACTATCGCCAGTTTTCGGCTTGGCTGTCATTTTGTCAACACCCGTCATAGCCTATGTTGACTGGAATCACTACGATGATAATGAAGAAAACCGCACCTAAATCTGTTGGGTGGTTCTCGAGTTAAAAATCGACAAAAATTCTGAAAATTGTAGTTTTGGCTTCAGTAAAATAAATGAACCCATTTCATTTTAAATTTCGATAAAATATACAATGTACAGATACGTCTTTGTTACTACTTTATTATTATTATAGATGTTGTGTGGTGTCTTATTTTATTAATACCAATATTCGTGGCGACTTTTTGTAAATCTATCTTGTGTCTTAGCGCAGTGTTAACTTATTTTATTTGAACTACTAAACCGATAACTTTAACCTGAGGTCCGGCTTCCCTTCTATTTATTACTCAATAAAAATTAAATGCTCCAACGGTTACAAAGTGTTTATTTAAAAGACAAAAAACGACCTCGCTTGTTGGTGCCAGTTGATTTGCGTGCATAGTAAATAACACCAATAGTATGCTCCATTACATTGTAATAAGGTTCTAATTATGCTTTAAATTTTTTAGTCACTTTGCCTCCTTTTGCTTTCTCACGACTACAGCGTAAAGTATTTGCGGTTCTTCTTAGGTGTCAGTTTGAATATAATACGTCTAGTCTTTGTAATATAATATTTTAATGGTTTATTAAAACACTAGTATTTGAAAGAGGTACATAAGTATAGCACAAAAGACAGTACATGTATAGCACAAATAAAATATATTTTAGTAAATAAGACTTATCACGTTTGAAGAATTTCTACATGATCCTTTAATCTTGTGAAATGAGAAATGTTAATATTATTATGATAGGCTATAATGCTATGTAATGAACAGAAAATCACTTGTACTATCTCAAAAATTTATTATAAACTTCCTGACCGATTTCACCTTTATAGCATTTTCAAGGGAATTTATACTTATATTACCTAACAAAGTTTAGCTACGTATAAGTTTGGCTATCCAAAGAGCAAATGTGGCCAGCGTTCTAGGCACCATGCCGCAGAGTTAATTTTAGGTCAGTTATATTATTTGTAGGTAAGTTATTTTTAATAAGTTTAAGATTGTATTTTATATTGCTAGGTAATTTTAATTTAGAATATATAAGGTGACTTTAATTTATGCAGCCAAACTCTTACCGAAGACTCGGTAAGTAACAAGGTTCGATGACCCTTTTTGTGAAATTCGTAAATTATTCCTTTCGTGTTCCGTACAAACGCAAGCTCGAGTCAATTACCAAGTGGAGTCAACATTTTATTTTGCGAAATTAGAAAAAGTGTTATCGATCCGTGTTACTGATCACTTACCAAGCCTGTAAGTTTGGCTGTATAAATTAAAGTCATATATTTTTTATGTTGTAAAGTATAAAATTCTCCTTATGAAAAAAAAAATTATACTTATTTCTAAATTAATAGGATAGTACAAGAGTGATTTCTGCTCATTATGTTTTCCAAGTGCGAACAATCAACAGTATCACCGCTCTACTATGTAATTAATTACTTCGATGGTGTAATACATATTATAGTGCCCATGCAGGGTATCACGAAAGATCCTAAAGTAGAATACCATAAGACCAAAATGTACTTCATGATGCCAATCCCACTATCCCACTAATATTATAAATGCGAAAGTTTGGATGTATGGATGGATGGATGTTTGTTACTCTTTCACGCCGTAACTACTGAACCGATTGGGCTGAAATTTTACATGAATGTAGTTATAGACCTGGAATAGGACATAGGCTACTTTTTATCTCATAAATCAGTTCCCATGGGATGAAAATGAGCCTTAAAATTTCTATAGAAAAGTGCTGTGTCACCCTTTCACGCCATGCTTACGAAACCGATTAGGCTGAAATTTTGCATAAATGTAGTTCTAGACTTTAAATAGGACAAAAACTACTTCTTCCCTTTGTTCCCATGGAAAAACTATAAAAGAGACACATAAAATGGGAACCACACACATTTCACCAGTTGTGTTTACTGTAGGTAACAGTCCGAATAATATTGACTGATTTTATAGGAGTACACAAAAACTAATTCAACGCGGGTGAAACCGCGGGCAAAAGCTAGTAAATAAATAATTTAATCTGATACTGATTACATAACGTGAGCGAGCAGTCGGCGCAGTATACATAGGTATAAACTAAATATTGTGTACTGTTCTGTATGTTTGTTTGGAATTTAAATTTTGTCGTTTCTTTTCCCTTTTTTAAATTTTCTATCGTAAGTGTATATAGGAGTTTGGTTTAACAGTTTCTCTGGGCATGGTTACCTAGGTTTGTACTGGATTTGTTTTAGTAATTCCTTAATTTCTTTCTAGATTCAATCTAACCATAAACACAATGTGAAAAAAGTGGTAATGCCTGGTAAAATAAACAAGTAGGTAAGTTTATAAACGAAAGTCACCTTAAAAAAATAAGGTTACATTAATTTATATAGCTGAATTCATACTGAACATTCGGTAAATAGTCGGTATCAAGGTTTGATGATCCTTTTTTCTTAATTCGAAAATTATTCTTTTCCTGTTCCTTACAAATGCAAGCCCAACACCTAAGTCAATACTATGGAAAGCTAAAATTTTCTCAGGAAATTATAACTGTTTGTCATACTGATCAAGTGATCTCTCATCAAGCCAGTATGAATTTGGCTGCATAAATTATTGTCACCTTCTATAACACTGTGATTGATTGTTGCTTGTGATTGTTGGCACTTGGTGGAAATTAATACACATTATGTACCTATAGTGTTATTTTATTGCACGTATTTTTATTAGTAGATTCTGAAAATGTAATTAAATAAGTATTTTAGTAAAGCCCTTGAGAACGCTGAATAGCGAAACCGGTTGGGTATAATATTTAATACAACTATATTATGCATAAGTACATGTGTTATAAATATACATAATTTCTGTAACACTGTTAACTAAATCTTTAACTTTGTATATTTTCACTCAGGGTAAGGAAGTGTTTCTCTCTCAAATTAATACTTTTCGTTTCATAAGAGCTTGGTAGTGTTGACTTGCAGAGTCTGCATCGGGGTCAACAGTGTTAGCACTTCATAGAACTGGGCGCGCCTGCCATATTCACTTCCTGTAGAAAGCCTACGAGAAAGCAAATAAAGTTGTCTCATTTTGTGAAGGTGTGTGGAAGAAGGTAGAAAGGAATGGTCTTATCGTTAGCTTTCTTTTGGATAAGCTACTGAGTTTTTTTAAGGATCGTCATCAGGAACTCTTTCGTTTGCATAAGCTGGTTTAAGCAGCTTCATACTCATACTCATTTTCATTTTTTTCATAATTTATCATTACATGTCAGTCAACGAACAATTAGTTCGTAGGCATCTGTACAAATATTCGTGGATGTTCCTAGAATGGCGAGGGAAGAAGTGGAACTTGTGCCTTAAAAGTCACCCCTGCCTGACCTGCCCCCTGATTCTGTATCGTTAAATCAGTTGCCAAACTGAGTGCCTATCGTCGAAAACATACATATCCGTCTATCTAAGGATACGTTCGCACTTGAAATGACGTCACTATTCGTAAATAGTTAATTCACCATTTCAGGTTATTTTGGAAGTTAATTTTTCATCTGTTTTTGGTGAATAGCAACCATAGTTAGCAACCGATTCAAAGATACGTAATAGGCCCGCTGAAGTTATTGAAATCTACAATCGTCAACTACATTAGGTTAGTATAGTTTATTTTATAGGCTTTATTGTATTAGGCTCCTATACTTTCACGTCTATGTAACTAACCAATATCTAAAATTTGTTCCCATTTGAAAGGTTTACGGTTGTGATTATTCCGCATCCTTTTAAAGTTGGACTTGTTTATACATTATTTACACCTTGCGACATTAACATTTGTGAAGTGCAACAATTGTAACATATACAATAACAATAAATAGATGTTCCAGGTGATGACACGAAAACGTTGACTGCAAATGAAGCTATGTATCCTATAAACGATATAATCTAATAATATACCATCGTTGATTTAATCATCTTAGTATAAGATATCATATCAGTGATGTAACTGATTTAATTACTTTCAAATCATTCAAATGACTGAGTTTTAAAATGATGTTTAACTTAATGAAATGGATATAGAACGTTTAATTTCATAACCGATGATCATAAAAATTTGTGTAATTTTTTGTGATTTGATTATATTTAATTTGACGAATAACGTAACCGCTGTGATTAAATTATTTAAAGCATTTATTATTAATAGTAGAGATAGGTATATTGAACAATATAATTATAGTGCAAACAAAAAGTAATTAACTTTGAACTATACTGTTAATTTTCTTGACAAGAACGTGCACTGATACTGATCTTTCAATCAGTTGTCAGTAAACTGTTTAAAATAGAAAAATTTGACTGAGTGGGCGCCTATGCCTTGTTGATCAAGATAGGCTGCTCTTGTGCAAAACCAATACGATCCAGCCTGCCAGGGAAACTAATTATGTGTTGCAACAAAATTATACCAGAACTAATTAAATGATTACCAATTGAGCCGTCCCAAACACCTCATAGATGAATTCGCAACTGATAAATTACATACACTACCTTAAATTAAATTGAGATTGGCTGGACATCGAAAGTTATTGATCGAAACCGGGTCTTGCGATCTCGTTACATGAGTCTGAGGCAATCGATACATAATGAAGTTATTGCCGGCCCTTGTACATTATGTTCAGTTTTGTTATCTTTTGCAATTTCAACCATGATCATTACATATGAATCATTATTAAGTTTAAGTATCTTATCATTAAATTGGACCAAAGCATCTCAGAAGTTATTCGATTAATTACGAAACGGCCCGGGGTTTTAAACAAAATGAAAAAGAACAAATGAATGAGAGCTCTCTGTCTCACTAACAACATTTCTTAACTACCTGAGAAGTGTTCGAGAATTAATGTTCATTGCTCAGATTGCACATAACTTCTACCGCTTTAGTGTTGCCAGCTTGTCTATTGCTAAAGTATTTTTCGACCTCTTTGCTTTTACTAAACAACAGAAAAAATAATTTCATCGTTCTATAAGAATAGTATAGTCAATAAAGATCAACCAGTTTTTTAACATTTATGTCGTTGCGGTAGAGAAACGCATAAGAAAAGTAAATCTGGATGTAAGGAGCTCTGGAATGGAATTTGAACTCGGGACCTCCCGCTTACTGGGTAATTGCTTTAGCAAGGTCTAGGTCTCGACACGACTACCGAATTTACCCATGTTCCTTTAAAATGATTCAGATTTTCTATCACTCAAAAAATTCTTTCTCGCTCTTTTCTGCCAAAAAACTAAAACTACATCTAAGAAAATTGGTTATCATTTCTACTTTTTGTTTAAATTTCTTTTTTCGTTGATCTTCATCTTCTAATTCGTTTTGCGAAAAGGGGAAATAAAAGTTGGCAATACAACAAGCTCACGTCGGATGCGCCCTTTTGCAACCCTACCATCTTGGGTTTAATCGATAACGTCTTCACCGACTATAGGGTTATTTAAAACGTTCGTTGCTACGCTCTCGCGTAGGTAGAGCATTGCATGCGATGAGAGGAGAAACAATAAATTTTAATGGCAATCGAACTGACTAGAGATTTACTTTACGATATGGTGACAGAGGTGTCCGAGCTGGTTGGAACTTATATCGGTTCATATGATCTGCAAACTTGAATAAATGTTGGATTTCATAATAATAAAACGCTGTTTCTTTCAAGTTTGATAAGGGTTTACTGATCTAATCTAATCTAAAGTTTTGAATCTTACAATTTTGAAGATTATATTATTTAAGATGGATAAAATATAGTACAGTAGATGGTAAAAAAGCCGTGTGTGTTTCGCAATCTTATTAAATCTTGACCATTAGTCTTTGATGCTACATTTAAATCCTAAAATTTCTTCTGAAAATTTGCTATAATTTCACCTGTAATGCAGTGTGCACGAGATAAGGTATATCACTTCATTATTTATGTTCTTTGTAGTCTGATTATGCTTATTCGTTTGGAACACGAGAGAATGTCAAGTTAAATCCAAATCCTATTCCGATATTAAAGTTTATGCTTTATTAAAATTTATGAAGTCGCCGCGAACATCTGGCGTTCTAACAAATGTAAAGAATAGCATCGCATTAATAAATCCTTCCGGATACATAGAATGTATTTTATACCCGCGTTCAACATAATATTTTACCATTCCACCGATTCTATCGAGATTGAAACAGGTTCCAGCAAATTATGCGTCGCATTAAGACCCGGTGCCGGGTCTTCTTCTTAATAATTTATAACATTTGCTTTCTAAGCCCTAGGATTTACGTTGAACGCGCTGAGATACATTTCCGCTATACTATAATAATTAAGCTCCTCTGTAATGTAATAACCATTCATAGCATTTACGTGTAATACTGTAATTTCGATTTCAAGGTACTATTCTTTATTCTAATCGTCTTTCACCTGATGATCTAATGCTTCAAATATGACTAATAGCTTACAAATAGTATTACCAACCATCGCATAGCTTTGAAATTTATGCATTTTAATAGT
The DNA here is from genome assembly GCA_910592155.1 of Ypsolopha scabrella. Lineage (NCBI taxonomy): Eukaryota > Metazoa > Arthropoda > Insecta > Lepidoptera > Ypsolophidae > Ypsolopha > Ypsolopha scabrella. The sequence goes on along the minus strand of OU342968.1, from coordinate 4,134,423 downwards.
CTAATCAATTCGTTCGATATAGCGTTTAATATCTTTAATGGGTTTTAGAAATTTTAACTACCTTTCCCATCACCTTAGTTCCTACACTAATTTGCATCTGGAACCGTTTGTACAATTTATCTTAATCCAAATGCTCTTGGATTCTTGGTGCATTGACGACTTTGAAAGCATTCGGAAGGTAATAATGGCGTATCTATGTAGTAGAATGTTCGCTACCTGCCCCGTTCAGGTAATTAGTGTCCAACGAATGCTTTGTGCTTAGCATACTGCAAGTTTTGTGCTATCTATTCTGCATTCCTCATAAACGGGAATTTGATGTTTGCGGCAACTTTGTTGGTGGTATAGGTAATCAGTGTTACTGACCGTCCTTCTGATTCTGTTTTCTTAAAATCTTCTCTAGATACAAAAAAGTTGAAAATAAAATTAGCGACGGTGATATAAGGGGAGCCGCACAACTTCTGTTTTCTAGCGATGATATTGCCCCGGATTCACCTGAAACTCTTGCAATACTACAAAGCAAGCATCCTCCAGCCTCAGCAGCGACCTCTCTTCCACAAGCTCCACAACCTGGTGATCCTTAGATCCAGGTATTGGGCAAAGATGTTTTAGCGGCAATAATGTCTTTTAAAAATGGCACAGCTGGTGGCGTAGATGGCCTTAGCCCGCAGCATTTGAAAGATCTACTCTGCGGCACAACAGGTCAGGCAGGGGAGACCCTATTAAGTAACATTACATCCCTAGTAAATTTAATGTTAGCTGGCAAGGTAAACTGGGAAATTTCATCCATACTCTATGGTGCTAATCTGTATGCTTTGAAAAAAAAGGATGGTGGTATTAGGCCAATAGCCATCGGTACAACCTTTCGGCGTCTGGTCTCTAAATTATGTTGCCGACACATTACTCCAAACCTCACAGAGTATTTGCAACCCACGCAACTCGGTTTTGGATCAAAGGGAGGTTGCGAAGCAGCTGTTCATACCTTACGTACTTATATTGAACAAAATGGGGGTGAGGTTGTGCTGAAAGTGGACATACAAAACGCATTTAATGCCGTCGATAGAGGTGCTCTGCTTAAAGAAGTTAAAGAAGTAATACCGGAAATATTTCCATACCTATGGCAATGTTACAGCCAGTCGTCAAAATTGCTATATCAGGATCATCTCCTTTTATCCTCAGTTGGTTGTCAGCAAGGCGATCCTCTAGGACCAGCAATATTCAGTCTAGCAATCCATAAGATTATCACATCCATGCATTCAAATTTAAACATGTGGTACCTAGATGACGGTACCTTAGGAGGGGATTCTAAAACTGTACTGAATGATTTAAGAGACCTATCAGAAAAATTTCGTCTGATCGGACTGGAACTAAATAGCTCCAAGTGCGAGATATTTATCACCGATACTGTCCCTGATACCCAAAAAACCTCAATTTATGATGATTTCAATTCCTTAGCTCCCAATATAAAGATTTTGGATAAATGCTCACTTCGCCTCCTAGGAGCGCCAATCTTGAAAGATTCCATGCCTCAGTTTTTAGACAATGAGAAATCAAAATTCTTTGACACTATTCCACATCTCACAAAAATAAATTCACACATGGCTTTCCAAATAATAAGATATTGTCTGTTCGTTCCCTGCTTCACTTTTGTTTTAAGAAGCAGCCCTATGTTTAAATTAAAAAACTTGCTATCCACAGTAGATTCACTAATTCAAGTAGCTTTAACTCGAGTACTGAACCTTCCCATTACCGATCGTTGTTGGCTTCAGGCTTCCCTTCCCATCAGATTTGGGGGGCTTGGAATAAGAAAAGTGTCCGATGTCGCGCTACCTGCCTTTTTGTCTTCTATTCACAGCACTGAGACCTTGTATAAGAAACTTATTCAGCCTTCTTTGGTTGATATTGAGGTCTCGTGCTGTGATGAAGCCAAACAGGCATGGTCTGTGGCCTGCCCGTGTGAGGACGTCCCCGATAACTTTTCATCGCAGCGGCAGTGGGATGAGCCTTGTTGCAAATTGCAACAAAAAAAACTGCTTGCCTCAAGTAGGAATATCACAGAGCGAGCTCGGCTTCTTGCTGTGGCAGAGCACGAGTCGGGTCTCTGGCTCCACGCCCTCCCATCCGCCAACATCGGGACACTATTAGACGATCGGTCCTTCACCACGGCCGTCGGTCTGCGAATAGGGGCTTCATTAACTGAACCTCATCACTGCCCTTGCGGGGCTAGCGTTTGTCGGGCCGGACTCCATGGACTTTCTTGTCAGCGCAGTGCCGGCCGCTTGTCTCGCCATGCAGCCCTCAATGACGTTATCCGAAGGGCCCTTGTCTCCGTCGGTGCTCCGGCTACTCTTGAACCACCCGGAGTAGTTCGCGATGACGGTAAGAGGCCTGACGGTATGACGTTAATACCGTGGAAGCATGGGAGGCCGCTCGTATGGGACGCAACCTGCGTGGACACGCTGGCGCCCTCTCATGTTTCCATGAGTAGTAGGGCTGCTGGTTCGGCGGCGGCCGCTGCTGAGCTCTCCAAGGGGCGTAAATATGCGGCAATAGGTTCAAGCTACATGTTTACACCTTTTGGGGTTGAGACAATGGGAACATGGGGTCCAGAGGCGCGACAATTTATCAAGGACCTCTCTGTCAAGCTGATAGATACCAGCGGCGACCGGCGGGCTGGCTCTTATCTGGGCCAGCGTATAAGTCTTGCCATACAGAGAGGTAACGCGGCCAGTATTTTGGGTACTCTCCCGCAGGGCAGTGATCTGGAGGCAATCTTTTTTTTGTGATTGTTATGTGTGTACAGGTTTGCGTTTTTTTTTTTTTTTTTAGGGTTATTTAGTTTCTGTTATTACATCTTCTGTTTTATTTATAGTTAGTTTATTTAAGTTTTTGCTATAAGTTGTTTAGTTTAGATATAAAATGTTATTTAAGTTAGAATTTGGGTATAATATTTAAAGAGTTTATTTATTGTTAAAATATGTAATATACAGATATTGGTAGGGATTAATGTCGATCTAGATCTACAAAAATAAATCTTTGAAATCAATATTTTGCTATGGAATTTCAATTATTTGTTTGTGTAAAGCAAATCCTTTCGCTACCAAATAATACTTAGGAATGGTGCAAGGTGTTGTTCAGCTACATGCCTTTTGCAAACTAGGAAAATGTTCTATTGCTCTCGTTAGAAATGTACCATGAAGCAAGAAATTCCAGTAGTTTAATCGCCTCTGAATTGGCCCTTGCTTAGTCCTTGATTGTGCCTTATATCCAGTTAGGAGGGAAATCATAATGGACGATTTCCGTTACATGAAGTTCAGTGACATGAGGAAGTACAGGTAGTGGTGTGTTGTAATATAATTGTGAATGTACATCCTTTGCGAATTGTACAATAGCAAACGTTTGTAGCAGTGGCGTGCACAGAAATTTTTGCTGGAAATGCAATGAGAATGCCGAGTTTGACAATAAAAAAATATTAAAAAATTAGGCATTGCCTACCCTAGAGTAAAAGATTTCATACAAAAAAAAAATATATTTTTCAAGTTTTTAAGTAAGTTTTTAAAAGAAAGTTACTCCTTAACTTTGAAGGCTGGTTATAGAAAAAAGGCCTATTGAGGTCTGGTTTTTTTAATGGTTTTTGTTGCTAAAGGGCAGTAACAGTTTTTGAAATTACTTTGAAACCATTGACAACTATTCAAATACACTTTTCAATATTTTGAAATTGTAGGCTATTATTATTAAACAGTAATTTTGAACTTTCGACTAAATTTTAGTCATGTTCCACAAGACCTAGGTAAACCATAATTTTCAAGGTAGTTACTCACATCGTTTTTATAAATAACCTCTAATAAACATTCACAAATATTAAATGGAAAGGGGCCGTTCAAGTATTACGTAAGCAGATTTATTACAATTATTTACCCCCCCACCCCCCTTGTCAGCAAAAGTAAGCAAAGCTCTTACCCCCTCCCCCCATGCTTACGTAAACATTTTTCAATTATAAATATATATTTTTTTATATTATAATGTTATAATTATAATTTTAAAAATAAGAAAATAGATTTAGGATAGAGATTAGATTTTACTGATACAGTATTCAACATAGAGTAAGGGGCAAAAATATACCGATGACGTAATCATCATCTAGACTCCCCTACCCCCCATGTCATCGAAAATAAGCAAAACAAAGACCCCCCCCCCCCATAGTGCTTACATAATACTTGAACGGCCCCAAAGAGAGAAAAAATCAAAATTAATGTCAGGTGAAAATTATTATTAAAATCATTTAAAATAATCATATCTCCTAAACTACTAAAAATCGCGGAACATACATGGGGGTGATTCACCATGATAACTAAATGTAAGGCAGCCAAAAAAAAAATTTTGGACGTCTCTGTCCCGGCCAGCCTGTCACGGATCTCTAGCTCGAAGTCGGAATGAGTTGCAGACCTGAAATTTTGATATTTTGTGTAGAATGTTGTTAACCCTAAACCGAATATTAAATTAGAATTCGATTTCATTATTTTTCAGAGAGGCCTCAAATTTTCTTTTTACCCTGACATGTGGGTAAGGTGTCATTGTCTAGAACTCCTTGAGGAGAGTATCATATTTATTTTATTCTTTTGGGGCTGTCGCATTTGTCAGTTTTGGACAATTTTTGTTACGGGGTTTATCTGAAAAGCTGAAGTAGTTGGGAATTTTAAATTTCTGTATATTACACAAATATAGTCTGTTAAAAAAGTTTTGAAATTAAAATGAAACTTTAATGAACTTTATTGGACTTTAAACGTTCAAATATTATAATTTAGGTAATATATTTATGAAATAACAACGCGGTTAACTCGATTTAACAGATTTTGTACTTATTTGTTTGGTGTAACCAGGCGAAAGAAAAATAGTTTCTTCAATATTCATTTTAACACTTTTTTGACAGACTGTATGCTGTATTTAAACAATAAATCGCTGATTTATGATGTAGTTTTATACTCGATTTTGTAATCTTGCAACTTAATTTTGCAGTTCTGTTTTATACTATTTGCAGAAAATAACTGAAACCCTTCGGGCGCGAGTCCTACTCGCACTCGAACGGTTTTCTGTTTATTGACAGTAAATCTTTAGTGTATCTTACATCGAAATAACAGGGAATAGAGAGTATAAAAAGAAATGTACTTTTCGATTGCAACTCTTTTGAACGTTAGTTAATGGGTCAACCATAAACAGGATTTCGACAAAACGAACCGAATGGGCAACAGAGATCACCGTCAATCATAAATTAATTTGTGTTGTTTATGTAACCCCAGCATATTCATGCATATTTCCTAATTTATCGGTGTCTCTTTTAATTTAACACATACTTTGTTTTTTTTGCCTTTATTTCATAACATAAGTGTATTAAATGCACCTACATTATAGAAATAATGTATTCATTGTCATTTTCTTCTTAAAATAAGTCCTTCCTTTACCTTAAAACTTGTGAATAAAATTAATACTGTGATAATGTTGTTAATGTCGCCGAGAAAATTATGAAAAATATCCTGTTAAGTGGTCATGAATAATGCTATCTTTTCAACTTAGCGCTCAATTTATGGAGTTTGAAGTCGTACGCTTCTTATTTCATAAATTTAAGATTATCCTTCTCTTCATAAATGTGCATTATTACGTATTTACGATGCTCGGTCATTATTTAAATGCCTTCCTGACATTTCGCGTTGTATTATGCTCTTACGACATTGAGTACTGTATCTGACAGATCATTATCTGTCTCCCATGAGATGCGCTAAATTACTGTACCTACTGTTGTTTCACATTGCGTAGGACGTTTTATATCATTTCCAAATCGCAAAAATAATGTAGGAAAGTCCAGGTCCCAAATTTCTTATATCTATAGAAAGAGTATGGATAAAAACTTACATTGAATTCCTCCATTTAAGCGAAACACGATTGTTGATGCTCCCTATTTGTAGTGTAGCCCATTCCGATATAGGAACATAAACTGAGGCTAACGTTATGGTCAAGGATATATCCGCAAGAAATTATTAGCTATCAACTCTACTGATACTTTTTGTTTATTAAATCCAATTGAATGTACCCTTCAGGTGATTAAGCAGAGAGTAGTCTTATAAAGATTGATTATGCTCACAACACTCGCCAAAGTCGATCTAACGTCGATTCCAAGGTCGATTCAACTGATTTTTGTTACTCAAAAAGCCAGAATAACCATGAAAATAAAAATCAATTAGAGGTGCAATTGTGTAAGACAGTGGTATTCAAATTTGATTGTCATATGGCTATTTGGCTAAGTAAATTAGCCCGTTTGACAGTTGAAATCGTACGTTTTTGGTTGCCAACAACAAAACAAGACAATCGTATTCATTTGACAGCCAAAAATGTATGATTTCAGTGCTAATTTGCTTAGCCGAATAGCCATGACAATCAATTTGAATACCATTGGCTTACACAATTGCACCTCTGACAGTGCAATAAAAAGATACAAAAAATAGGTGTTTCCGTTCTTTAAGGCTTCAAAGGCGCTGCACGTGAGATAGCATCGCGATACCATCGTCGCGTGCCGATCGCATCTCAGTCACATAATGAGCATGAGAATGATGGAGGGGATGGAAATAAGGTGCTGGAGGGTGCAATGCAATTGTAAAATAGTGATGCTTCTGATTTGTTGTTTGATGATGTTATGAGTTTTGATGACAATGCCGATGGTTAAGAAACCAGATCAACTAAATAAATATTGACTACCACCAATTGAATACCAATCTTGTATGGTAAAACAATAGGAAATATTTAAGAAGCAACAGCAAAAGATTATCATAGAAACTAAGAACCAATTCTCATGCGTTGAACTAATTATTCAAAATGCAATAGAAATTATACAAACTGCTTTGTAAATACAAACTCAATAATCATGATATTCAGACGGAATTGGCTTACAATTTCCCACTTGCATTGTAAAGGTTGCTTATAATTCCGTTAGATTGTTTGAACACAGCATCGATAGTGCAGTTTCACCTGCTGAACTTTACAAATGAAGTCGTTACACAACCTTAATGCAAATACTGAGGATGCGCTTGCGCTTGCATAAAGACTTTCTCGGCTTAATTGAATATTTCTATTAAAGTATACAGGTACTTCCTTAAATAGCAGCAATAAACGCCGAAGCATCTAAGCAGTTTGTCTCATCCAATGATAGGATCTCAGGAGACAAGTCTGCGATGAGCCCCGTCGATAGAAACTTTACAGGCATAGATAACCCGACCTCGGTCTAAGCCAGATATTTAATAGAATCTTTCCTTTGCGGGTGGTCTTGTAACTGCTTTCTATTTAAACTGTTATGAAAAGTGCTCGCTTTGCTATGAATATTTTAAACTTGTAGGCGTTGAAGTCAAAACGTCTGACGCTGACGAAATTGCTCTAAAGCTGAAGCAAAAAGGAAGTCATATTATTTACGACAATTCCATTTAAAATTCAACCGTGTAGCGAACCCCGAGGGTGTATATTGCTGCGTGACTGATCAATGGTCGTGTTTTACACCTGTCCCGAGGATCAAGAAACTTTAATCTGGCTCATGGTTGTATTGGTTTACTTGTAAAAGGGCTTAACTCGTTCGTTGCTTGGTTTGCTTTGGGTCTTGTTGCTGTAATTTAATTAGATCTTGCAGATAAAGTTAAATGTCACGTGGTTCAGACTAGTCTTTGCAACATTCGACATTTCAGCTCGGAATATCGCGTGCTTATTGAATTTCTTAGTTCAGTCTACTTTTTGTGCTTCAAATAGAGGTTCTTATAGGGATTCTGTTGCAACGTGCAATTAACGTTATTCGATATTTATTTCGGAATTAATACTTTGCCTTATAAGCTCTATATGCTTTGTCGTGCAGTATATCGTTTTAATTTTCATAGTTGATGCTTGTGATTGTTGGCACTTGGTGGAAATTAATAGACATTATGTTTATTTATAACTCATGTACTTGTCCACAATATACTTATATTAAATATTATACCCAACCGGTTTCGCTATTCACCATCACAATTCCAACTGTTTGTACAACACTGGTATTACAATACGTTTTCGTAATAATTTGTAAACATCACTTCACAACGTTGTCTCAACTACCTTCCATTGTTTATCGGCCATATTTTATTTGGTATTCCCCTAATCAATTCGATAATATTGTTATTTTATTGCACGTACTTTATTTGTAGATTCTGAAAATGTAATTAAATAAATATTGTAGTTAAGCCCTTGAGAATGCTGAATAGCGAAACCGGTTGGGTATAATATTTAATATAAGTATATTGTGGACAAGTACATGAGTTATAAATAAACATAATGTTTTAATTATCGTTCACGGCGTCCCATCTCAATAGACCATAAAGGGAAAGCACTTTAAATATTAAAAATAGAAAATTCCGCTTAAAAGTGACATCATTTTATGAAAGTAAGCAGATTTGCATTCAAAGATTTTTGAATTTCTTACTTGAACCGGAAATAAAAACAGGCAAATAAAAAAAAACTGTATTTTTATAATACAGATTGTACAAGTAAGTGCCTAAAATGAGGACCAATTCCTTCTTAATAACACGCTATCTTGAATCACAGGAAGCCTATTTTCTTTAACTTGTATTAATAATAAAAAAATATTAATTTTCGAAATATATTTCGGCCCACTATGGGGCCGGCATCAGTCGAATACTTGAGTATTTATTATATTTATTATATTACTTATATTATTCGACTGATGCCGGCCCCATAGTGGGCCGAAATATATTTCGAAAATTAATATTTTTTTATTATTAATACAAGTTAAAGGAAACGAAAGGCTTTATATAGCTAAATTATATATATTTATTTCAAGGAAGCCTATTTAAAATTGCATTCTTTTTAAAATTTTGTTCAACAAAATAAATACTCTGTCTGTAAATACATATTCCTAATATCTTTCCGTTCATCTTACATTATTTATTAACAAGAAAAATGAGACAGATAAATAGGTACATAATATAATTTGAGTACAAGTACTTAATGTATCTCTGTTAAAAAAAAGTTGCTGATGATAGCTTATCGCACTTAAAAACTTATTTGGTAGTAGAACAGAGGCTTGAAATTCAAGCATATTTTACTAAGCAAAATTTTAAACTGGATATTTAATTCCCGTGTCTTCCTTTAATTTAAGGTATCTAATATGCTATTCAGAAATAATTTATTCTTATAATTAGCCCTTTCGATAGATATCATAAAAATAGTGGACATAAATAATTATTTTTTTCTTTTTTTTATTATTTTTGTTGGAGAGTGACGTCCTGTATCTATTTGTGGTACTTTGCGTTATTTCATTATATTTCATGTATTCTCTCTCTAGTATATCTTTATAAGTATTGTAAATGTGATGAATTCAGATTGTTGCTATTGCTATACATTTTCCTGTCAGCATTTGCATATTTGAAACCTGCACTATTTCACAATAAACGAACTCGAAAGTATAAATCAATCGTAAGTCATCCGGCCCATGTAGCACTTTGTCCTGCAAAACCAATCCTTCCCTGACCGGTTGCATTGCGTCGCCTCCCCAAAGCAAAAAGTAGTCCTAGTTGAATTAGCTACTACCGATATTATCTCCCAACAGCCTCAAGTAAATCATAAAACGTTTTCACTGTAACCACCTCGCCCCAAGATACAAAGTCAAAGACACCGGGTGGGCGGGTCTTGGACAATAAATATTAGATAAATCGTTGCAAAAATCTAACAATTTAAGACGATCACCGCGTTATACAGACTGTTTGTGATTATATGCTGGTGGATATTCTCGAAATGATAGTCCAGTCTGGATTCTCTCAACCCATAACTTCTAAATGAAGGATGTGTTGTTTTGTAAGAACTGGCTCCTGTATCTCTTCTCTGGATTGCAAAAGTTAAAAACACAGTAAGAAAAACTGTCTCCAAAATAAAATTTGGATTAACCTGACTATAGGTGGCACGACCTAATTTTAATATGTAATGCTAAACATTACCATTTCAAAGGGATTCTGAAGAAATCAGAGACAGGTCTGCAAAGCTTCCAGCGATTGTTCAACATAAAAGTGGACATGTTTTATGAAATTCAACTTAAGTTTGAACCAATCAATATTCACCTTTATTTGTATTGTTCGAAGTACTTACCTATACGTGTCTGACAACCTTTATGAATGGAGTTGTGTGGTGCTTTTGTACCACGCAGGTTACGCCCAGAGGATGTTTGGAATGTTTTGAGCCTATATGAAAGTTGATTGAATTTCTTTTCTGTTCTATTTGGATCTTTATGCGTTCTGCAACTATATAATTTATTAAGTTTGTGGACGCTTTGCATTGTCTTTCTTTCCATTATTACAACAGCAGTGTTTCATAATGTAAATTATTTCCAATAAATATTGCAGTTGAATACCCATACTCATGATTTCACAGCCATGCATAAAAACCATTCATTATTTCTACAAGGCGCTGTTTAATGGGTATATCGTTTAGTTCTTTACGACGACACCAGGACAAGCTTTTACATATTTAACGAGCAATGCATTACAAATTGAGAATCATAGAGTTTTCTTTATGACTATGAGCCACCCTCAAGGCTCAAAGATGTATTCCTTATAAGGATAAATGAAACACAAACCGCTTTTGATGCTTTTTTCTTTTTTGATAAATAACTGCGTCTGCATCACAAACATATACTCGTAATAGCAAAATGTCCTTAAGTAGTTTATGGCCACGCTTATAAAACTTTCCATTATAGCAGACCTCTCTAAAGCCTGTCAGATAAAAATGTCTTATATTATTCTGAAATTAACACATAAAACTTAAGTATTATTCGCTTCTTTAATCCTTTAAACTTCAAAATGGGCGACGAAGTCATTTATTATTTATACCGTGTACTTTGACAGTTTATAGGCGCGTTGAAATTCACAAATACTTGAATGATGTTTTGATCTTAGCAGAAGAGAATTTTTATAAAGCTTCATTCGCATCGTTAAAAGGAACGGGAAGGGCAGGTGTGGAAAACCATAATTTCGCAGTGGAATTCGTATTGTATTACCACATAACCATTGTCTAGCGACTAGACTAGCGGGCCGCGGTTCGAACTCCTGCGCACGTTCGAAAACAATACTCGGGGAAGACGCTGCTAGAATACTCATCATCAGACGTCGTGAACGCAGTAATGTTAGAGCTGGCATTTAGTTCCATAGTTCAACGTCGTTTACATAAAATTATAATGATGTTACTAAACAAGATAGTGTGTCTGAAATCTTTGATTAACGGGATTTTGCGTATGTCCTAGTTCCAGAACACATCGATTAACGGGATTTTGTATGTGATGTTGGATTAGAATTCTCGGCTTGAAGAAGAGGGAGTTAACAAAATCGGTTAAAAATTCAAATTAATTTATTCATATCTTTACGTTTGGAATGAGCTACTCCAATTTGTTGATATCTGCTATCTGTAAGTTATTATGACTTCGTAACATTTTCATAGCCGTTTATTTGAACATCTAAAGTAAAGGTATATCCATAGTAGACCGAGTTTCGTAGAGATTTAAAAATATTTAAATGTTTATTTAACATGTTTAAATAATTACTATTTGAAAGTTATCATTCAAGTCTTTTGTACGAGTACATATATGCTATCTTTTTGCTTATCCTTTATTATATTTAATAGAAATTTATTATTTATTCGATTTGAATATATTCTATCACTTTTAAAGCAACTTTACCAATTTCCTAACTCCTTGCTCTAAGATGTACGATATCTAGATACAACATTTCATCTATTTCCGCGTCCTCCCCTCAATTTGGGTCCCAAGGCCGAACGCTTAAAAATCTAATAAAATACAAGTTTAAAATATTAAAATGTCTCAATCAGTGCTGTTGACATATTTTCTTCGCCAGCAACCTGCTTTAAAAGCTCGGTTTCTTTGATTATTTTGTAAAAAAGTTATTAAGTACCTACTCGTTAGATGTCATAAATTAAATTCCACAAATAACGTTTTTGAATAATTTCATATTTATATTCATATATTTTATTGCATTCCATAATGTATATACACAGGTGAAAAACATTACATTATTAGATCATTATGGACCTTGTCCAGGCACAGCAATATAAGAGAGGACGGGATTTTATTATTATAGATTTATTATTTGTGAAGATCCTACTATAAGCAACTTATTATGCTACATAAAAATATTTAAAATTGTTGCAAATGAATAATATATGTTATATGGAAGAGCAAGGTATCTTAGTATGTAAGGTTTGCGCAATAAAGAGATTTATTTGTATCATCATTATTATTACTATGTATTATTAATTATTTTAACTTGTTTCTTTGTTTTATCCATTGTTGTCCTATGAAAAATAATACTCTTTCTACATTGTTGGCATTATGGTCCGGTATTGCAAAATAATACTCGCAAAAAGAAAGGAACTCTGAATAACAATATAATTATATTGGTTACTCAGCGTTTATTTAACATGTTTAAATAATAATTATTTGAAAGTTTTATTCTTCAAGTCTTTTGTACGAGTACATATATGCTATCTTTTTGCTGATCCTTTATTATATTTAATATATATTTTTTATTTATTCGATTTTAATATATTCTATCACTTTTAAAGCAACTTTACCCATTTTCTAACTCCTTGCTCTAAGATGTACGATATCTAGATACAACATTTCATCTATTTCCGCGTCCTCCCCTCAATTTGCTTTGCTAACGGCGATGATTGTTGCGCGCGCGCCGCTCGTGAGCACTAGATCAATGGTTTACTGTTATAGCCCACACGTACGGGAACTGATTAGGACTATTCATTTGTGTATTGGTTATTGTAAAAGGGGTGTACAAAAGCATGCTCTTCCGTGGTAACATGCATAGGTATTGAATGCTCTTCTAGTAATATTGGGCACTTTGTTGCAGCGGCAAATTTCTTTGCTGATACGTTGATCCTAAAACACGTAGGTGTCACACATGACATAAACTCACCAATGAAACCATACAAACAAAGCGAATTATGTCATGACAAATATCCTGTTTACTACGCAAAATTGGCACAGATTTGATTTTAGCTTTAGTCAACAACGTCACTTGTAGGATTTCATTATTTAGGGTCTGGTGTAAAAACGTCAATACTTGTGGAGTCAAGGTTATTACGACTGAAGGCTTATTAAGGGATAATCCGGTGGATCTGAGATTTAATTAACGGTTTAGTGTAATCTTATAGTAATCTTGTTTAGTTCTTGTGTTTACTGTCATTGTGTTTTGATATATTTGTCGATGTTGTTGTATTTTACTTAAACACAATGGATACTAAATTAGATTGTTAGCAGATAAGTTCTTGATTATTAAAACATTAAATTGTAATAATTATTAATCAGAACGGACACTAATAATGCGTTAAGATACCATACTAATTAACTTAAAGTTTCAACATTGTAGGACATTTTAAAGCGACCGAAGTTCATCGTGTTAAGTCTAATATTATTTATTTATTTAATATTTGGTAGCGTTTAAGTTTAATAACTTACATATCATACATAAATCGATAAACTATATGCCATTGACAAGTCTCAAGACAAGATATACAAGAAAAGAAAATAAATAGAACTAAAATAGAACTAATGAACCTAAAAGTTAATTCTATGTTAATACTTCATTTCTATTTTAAATTAATGTCCTCTCCACAAAATTACAGTGCTGGCAGACAATATTAAACTTACAGGTTTTCTTCGTAAACATGTGTTGCCCTTGCAAGATATAGGAGTAAGATTCCCTGTATCTTACTCCTGTATCTTATATCCAAGGACCGGAATTCTTCATAGCAAAAATCAAACTGTCAGAGGGAATGACCAGTGTTTTATCAAAGAGTGTCTTAATTTTTTTTTAATGTCTCGTCTTAAAGACTGTAAATTAAAAGATAAGATATTCCTTAAAGATGCAGAAGTAGTAGTAGAAGTAGCCCAATATATCGTTCTTGGAGTTCCGGGTTCTTATTCTTGGGACCCGGGTTTAAACACTGCCGGTGGCGGCTATGCACCAATGAGTTTTGAGGAATTTATATGACAGTCCTCACTTGAAAATATCTGTAACGCCCCTATATCGTCTATAATGGTAAAACGAAACCCTTATAGGATCATTTTGTTGTCTGTCTCTGTCTCAAGGCATTTTTTCCGAGGCACGGCTTGAGGTATTAAGTTGAAATTAATATTAATATCGAATAATAAGGTCTACGCCAGTAAGAAATGTCAAGTTTCTAATTTATTCAAGGCGCAATTTATTCTGTAAATAGCAGTCTCTAATCATCAAAACCCTTAGACCATAATAACACTGTAACACGAGATTTGGCAAGCGCACGCATTCCTCTCTTCCGAAGTACATGAACAATCTGTTGGTGTAAGTTTGCTTGTGTACTCGTTTGTGTTTGTGTTACATACAGCTTTTGATTTAGTGACATTTAAAATTTTCGCAGGAGTTTCACTGAATAAATGTGTGCTGTGCGTGTTTACCTCACCTCCCGCGGAAAATGGCAGAATGAATTCGCGCTTTACTACGTCCCTTGTTAAATGGTCTAAGTCAAAAACTACTCGTTAAGGCTACTTCCCAGTTGCCTAAAATCTTGAAAAGTCCAAAGGAATTTCTTATGCCACTAGTAAAGAAATAAATCATTTCATTTATGCAGCCAAACTTATACTGTAGGCTTGGTAAGTGATAGGTATCACGGACCGATAACACTTTTTGCTGATTTCGCAAAATAAAATCTTGACCTCCCATAGTAATTGACTCAAGGAATGGACTCGTTTGTAAGGAACACGAAAAGAGTAATTTACGAATTTCACAAAAAGGGTCATCGAACCTTGTTACTGAACACTTAGCGAGTCTATTCTTAAATTTGCCTGCATAAATTAAAGTCACCTATTTGTTCAAATTATTCAAGTCTACTAACTTATTCGATATGAGGGTGCGGAAACCTCAGGGCACTAAGCCTAGCGTTGCCATCTCTAAAAATCAGAAAGCCGGACTTTTGGGTCCCAAGGCCGAACGCTTAAAAATCTAATAAAATACAAGCTCAAAAGCTTTAAAAGCTCGGTTTCTTTGATAATTTTGTAAAAAAGTTATTAAGTACCTACTCGTTAGATGTCATCAATTAAATTCCACAAATAACGTTTTTGAATAATTTCAGGGTTTAACCTGTTTCTTTGTTTTATCCATTGTTGTCCTATGAAAAAGAATACTCTTTCTACATTTTTGGCATTATGGTCCGGTATTGCAAAATAATACTCGCAAAAAGAAAGGAACTCTGAATAACAATATAATTATATAGGTTACTCAGCGATTTCTACGATACGACTCACGGCCGTGTTGCGTGAAAAGTAAGAAAATGATAAAGCCTTACTGAAGCCGGACAGGCCGGACGCAGTCAAATTTGGCCGGACAAGAGGTCAAAAAGCCTAACACTGTCCGGCTTTATCCCGGCGGATGGCAACGCTAACTAGGCCTATTATCACATGACCGTATTTCTTACACATCTGTGTTGATTGTTCCAGTGAGATGGCGCGGTGGTTCGCGCTGATCAGAGATGGACGAGCACAGATATTTCTGCTTCTCTTCTGCTTGCTGCAGGTGGCTAGAGCGACCCCTGGTGAGTCACAGCTTTTTTTTATTAGTTGCGTTTAGTCACTACCGCGTCTGATGAAAAGCGTCGGTGAAACTCAAAATGAAACGTGTTCGCCCAGAACGTGGGAGAGTGAAAGCTGGCGTTAATCAGTCTGCTGAGGGACCCCCGAAAAATCTACGGAAGTCGGTACGTACGAATGACTAATACGTGGTAGTGACCAAGCGTAAGCGTGTCGTAGACAAAAAAAATGCAAGGTCTTACAATAATAAGTAAAAATAGGTAATATTCTAGGGTGGACTGTGCATCGTTGTTGTGCAACTGATCACATTCATGAAGAAGAAAAAAAAATGGGCTAAATTTTCATTTATTTTCACAAAAAAGCTCTGAAACAAAGCTTTAGATCCGACTATAGGTTAAATGGAAGTGGCGTTCCACAAGGTAGCATATTAGGTCCACTTCTGTTTCTCCTATACATAAATGATTTACCGAACGCTACTATACATGAGTGTTTACTATTTGCTGGGCCCTGTAAGTATTAATTTGTAAGGAACATGTAAAGAATAATTTTCGAATTTCACAAAAAGGGTCATATCGAACCTTGTTACTGCGTACTTACCGAGTCTTCAGTAAGAGTTTGGCTGTATAAATAAAACATTTATTTATGCACTCAAATTCATAACGAAGACTCGGTAAGTAGTCGGTATCATGGTTCAATTACCTTTTTTAGGAAATTCGATTTTTTTCAAATGCAAGCCCAGCCCCAAGCCCATACTATGGAAAGCCAAAATTTTCTTTTTTTAATTACGTACAAATTTTGCTGATCCCTGGTACTGATCACTTAATACCAATACATTTGGCTGTTTATATAAAAGTCAGCTTGTGTATTGTGCAACTGAACCTTGCATCCAGTAGGAATTTCATACATCGGTTCATTTTATGCCATTTAATTTGTCGCATATATCTCTCATAGAACTCCTAAAAAGGAAAGCAATTCATTCCTCATTACCATGCGCAAATATACTACACAAAGCGCCAGAGCAATAGTTTTGTCTTGCCAATATTGTGTGACCTGGAAACGACAAATCAATAACAATTGTCAACAACGCTATTGTTCATAATCGACAACATTTCATTTTAGTTAACCATTTGTTTTTAATATTTATATTGAAATTTTGCGTAAAAAAGAAGCTTAAAAGTATTTTTTTATTTTGTTTCATTTTATGTTTTTCTTGTATAATTTAATGTTTTCTTATTCACTCATTCTAAAAGGACGTAAGTCGCATCTGAGGATTTCAAAAGTCGATGTTCATTGCCAATGGATTATTAAAAAAAAAAGCTTGGCATGTTTATGTCTGCTGCCACGTGGAATGACAGTTGATTTCTTTTTAAACAAAATGTTCTTAAAAGCAAAGGAAATTGTTTTAAAAATCCTGTGTTAGCCATATTTTTAGTTTTTTGAAAATATCTCTTTATTTAATCACGATTTAATTCTGAAAAAAATATATGATGCTCAGAAAGCACATCTCGTAATGGTTTTTAGTTTTGCACCAATTATTAATTTGTAATGTTGTCGATTGTGACCACAAAATGTTGATCTTATTTATTTACATTGAAGACCAAGTGTGTTTATACATTTAACATGAATCCTGAAGGGCGTCAGAGGTGTTTCCGAATATGGACTATCAAATACAAGTCACAGTCCACACTCGTACACCCACGTTTCACCGACTATTGCCGTGTTTCGGGCGCAAATATGGACCGTTAAACGTACCTCTTGCGGGCCTATTATGTAACTTTGTATCGGTTGCCAAAAACATAAATAAAAACGAAACTTACAAAATTGCCTTTGATGTGTATTGAACTGTTCACGAACTGTCCCGTCACTTTAAGTACGAACGTATCCTTAGATAATCGGAATTCGATAGCATATCTATGTATGGATGTTTGGCAACCAGTTGGCAACCGACTCAATGATAATCTAGGGTCTGGTTCAGTATTCCCTAAATAAATGATCCTCGGTGAAGAAATGACGAATCACTCTCCAACCACTACCCATTGTTTGGTAATATCCGAGAAGACAATGCTACAATTGTTTATTCAGTACAAGAGTAAACGAAACTAATAACTAAACTCTGTACATGCGATAGTGAAAGTCTGATTCTGATCTTTAATTTAGTGAAATTATTCACTGCAATAAAACAAATAAAGCTACATTTCATAGCTTAAGGCGTTTCAGCTCCAATAGTCGCGATAATGATCGGTACATTAAAATAATTAATAAGATACTGGTGCACATTTGCAGTTCTCCACCTACAGCATCATTAAAATTTTACGTAACACGAAATGAGTGCTAAGAAGAAGAAATAAATAGACCCAATTAGCGATCACCAGTCTAGTCTAGATTTAAGGCGTCGAACGCAGAAACAACATAATTCATTACTCTCATTACTTGAACAACATAGCTAATTACTTTCTGTCACATTAAATTTGAACCACCCACTGGATTGGATTCCTGCAGCACCCAAATCGAGCTACGACTTGAGATTTTCAATTCTAGTCTGCACATAAAAGGGCCTAGCTACGGCGCCAAGACTTTTAGGGAGTTGGACTAAAATCTATGTTCTTATTAAGTACACATGTACTAATTAATACAGGCTTTTAAGGTATGGAGAGAGCCCTTGTGTGAGCGTAAGCGTTTGTTGACAAATAGTCAATTGCATATTTTCTGTTGCGTCTTTGAGAATTTCAACAGTTTTTAATGGTGGTGTTAATGGCAGAAATATGTTATTTCTACGAGGTTAATGAATTTATTGTACATGCTTGATTTACTAAGTCTCATTTCGTAATGGTCGTACAATTTATCTTTTAATTGCCATAGCGTTCCTAAGTATAGATAATTGGGGCTCAGTAAGGATTACATAAGGTGGTAGATGCATGATGCCGGGCTCGACTGTGGAGGTACCACCATCGTGCTCGCAAATCCTCCCGAAGTTATTCGGGGGAGAGTAAGAGAACCACCATTGCCTGGGACCGATGGACGGCGGCGGTTTATCCATCCCCAATTGCCGGGCCTTATATAAAACAGACAGGTGACGGGCAGCGGCGTCACTGGTGCAAGGGTTTCGGCACCGTGCTCACCAACCCGCCTGCCCAGCGTGTGTGAGTATGGGCATTTCTTCCAGGAGGACCGCCAAGAGTGGCGAAATACTGGAAAGGCCTATGTCCAGCAGTGGACGAAACAGGCTGGTGGATGGATGGATGGAAGGATTACATATTTTATTGAAGAAATATCACAAAAACCGGTCAAGTGCGAGTAGAAATCGTGCCCTTAGGGTTGCGTAGTTCTTGCAGTTAAGATCAACTTTACTTGACACTTTCTATCCATTAAACTCTTTGTATTCAAAGGGTCGAATTAAGTTGGTCCATAACATGTTTTTGAATAAGTAATTTTCTGATTGATAATGGAATTTCAAGTTTCTAAGTCAAAATGCGCCGTGGGCGTTCATGGTGAGGTCATTTGTATGAAATCGATCGCTTGAAGGGCAATAACTTTTTTTCGTATTGATTTAAAAGTCTGATTTTGTAACAGCATCATGGTGCTGGAGAATTCTGTAGGAGGTATTAGTTTCAACTTGATATAACTAACGGGGTCTGGAAAAAGAGTATTGTGACAGACGGACAACAAAGTGATTGTATAAGGGTTCAGTTTTGTAATGTTGACGTCCCGATCCCTATAACCGAGTATGTTACGTGGGACGCACTATAAGTTTCCGGAATGAATATGAAAAAATACTATTAAAGGTACAAAATTAATTTATTGTTTTTCAAAATAATCTCCCTTGGTGTCTATGCACGTTTTCATTCGATCAAACCAGTTTTGAAAACTTTTGTGCCACTCCCCTGTGGTGACCTCTGAAACGTGTTTTTCATACTCCTCGACAGCCTCTTCTGGTGATGAAAATCGTTGACCGCGTAATTGGTTCTTAATTTTTGGAAACAGAAAAAAGTCACAAGGTGCCAGGTCGGGACAGGTATGCAGGATGACTCATGAGTTCTACATTTTTCGTCTTCAAAAAGTCGTTTGTCTGTCTGGCCGTGTGAGAACTAGCATTGTCGTGGTGCAGGATGATACGGCGTTTACGGTTATTTTTACGGAGTTCGTCAATAACTTCCGGCAAACAAATGGTCGTGTACCAGTCACTATTCACGGTACGACGATTCTCTAAAGCAACAGTAGCCACGTGTCCAGTTTTATTAAAAAAGAAGCAATCATCCGCTTAGATGCACTTTTCACGCGCGCCACTTTGGTTGGTTTCGGCTCATCTTGAAAAACCCATACGCTCGATTGCTGCTTTGTTTTGGGATCGTAGCAATAAATCCATGTTTCGTCACCTGTTACTGTGTCCCACACCAAATTTGACGCACCTTCGTTGAATCTGGTAAGCATGGCACTGCACCAAGTGACGCGGTCCGTTTTTTGAGCCTCGGTCAAGTTGTGTGGGATCCACCGCGAGCACAGCTTTCTCACACCCAAATGTTTGTGTAGGATTGATTGCATTTGACTCATGCCTATTTCTAAGGATGCGCGAATTTCATGTTAGGTCACATGCCTGTCTGTTTCAATCATACGGCGCACAGCATCGATGTTTTTGTTGGTCACAGCGGTGGACGGCCGACCATCGCGAGATTCGTCACTGAGATTGATACGACCACGCTTGAATTCTGCAAACCAGTTATAAACAGTCGTTTTGCATGGTGCTTCATTGCCAAAAGCTGTTTCAAGCCGAGCGATGCTCTGTTGAGCTGTCAAATTACACTTAAAATCGTAGAAAATCATACTACGAAAATTTTCCCGAGTTAAATCCATGTTGATGCAGACACACAATTTTTTAAATGGCGCCACAAGGTAAAAACAAAAGACAGTCAGATGAAACAAACTGCATTCTACAGCCAAAGAGTTCTTTTTTCAAATGTTGCAATAAATTTTTAAATATTGTTTATGTAAGTGGCCAGTTCCGGAAACTTTTAGTGTTACCTATGTACAAGATCAGGGGTGCAATTGTGCAAGCCAATGGTATTCAAATTCGATTGTCATATGGCTATTCGGCTAAGCAAATTAGCCCGTTTGACAAATGAAATCGTACGTTTTTGGTCGTCAACAACAAAATAAGACAATTGTATTCATTTGACAGCCAAAAATTTACGATTTCAACTGTCAAACGGGCTAATTTGCTTAACCGAATGACAATCAATCTGAATACCATTGGCTTACACAATTGCACCTCAGATGTGCTAATAATAAACTGCAAATGTATAACACGAAAAAATCAAAAAACTATACGTTCAAATTCAAAAGACCGTTCTGTTCACCGTAGAAAGTATAACATGGTGCAATATTTGTCTTGTACGGATTAGCATTATTGTACTAATCAATGTTTGTCTAGCATCATTCGGCGAAAGTTGATGCCACAACCTCGCAAAACAAATATTCAAAGCTTAAATAAGCATTAAGCCGGCAAATCCTAATAAGTAAAGCAGATCCGTTAACGAGTTTCTAAATTAAATTTCACGCCGTTCTAGTTGTCTATGGTTTATTTATAGCCTGTTTGCTTTGTTAAAGATAATATTTTGTACTTTGTTGAGAAATGCAACGGATGTAAATGACAGGATACCGACAACTCCTAGTCCCTGGATATTGAAAAACATCCTTAAAGAAACGTACATGTGGAAATAAAAAAAAATACCCAAAGAGCGGAATCCATCCATCCATCAGCCCGTGTTCGTCTACTGCTGGACCTTTGCTGGACTGCTGATAGGTCTTTCCCCAATTTCGCCACTTATGGCGGTCCTCCGTCCTCCTCATCCAGCCGCCACCCTCAACGTCCTTTGAGAGCAAGAGCAGAAATCAGTTTTTTTTTTAAAAGAGTAATTTTTTTTTTTTGAATTCGTACTTTTGCTTTTTTTTCAGGTCCGTGTGAAGTGGAGACAGGGCAGTCAAGTATTATAGTGGACATAGAAGAGAGTTTAGGAAATCGTAAGTAAATTTATCTTTGGCGCATCATCTATTTTACTTGATATTCTCATTTGTAACATGTTTTTTTTTCAGAACCCTATTTATTGCAGTATGTGAGTTCTACTGTTTTAAAGTCTCATTTTTACTACCTATATCATCTTAAATATTAAATATTTATTTTAACGTTCTGTGCTACTGATCATACGAAATTTAGACCCGGTATATACTTAGTGGAACTTGTACACGGAGACTTTTCATAGTGTTGAAATGAAGTTCCATCAAGGAGTCACACCTTACAGTATAAAAAAAAGAATTACAGAGAGTACTCCTTCAGCGCGAGCGGAGCCGTGAGCAAAAGGCTAGTTTGCTGTTCCGTTTATCGGTTTATCTGTTCTGGAATTTTATTCGTCTAAATGCCTGAAACTAGAGACAGTCCAAAAAAATAATAGTAAAATTACGTACATGAAGTTTTAATATTTCTCTATTATTGTTGAATGTCTCATCAAGAAGTGACAACACAGGACGACTTTCAAACAAACCCCGATAATTTTAGAGGTTAATAAGAAACGTTAGTAGAACACATCTTAAATGTAAAAACAATTAAAATTAAAAGTCTAAATATTATTAAAATATGTTACTTGGAAATAAAATGTATAGTTATCCTAGCCATTCCCATATGGAAAAAGTTGAAAAAAGTTCAAAATATTGGGATCAATAATAAAAATAACTTCGCGCGATCTAATTATCTTATCTCTTCGGGTTACCATGATTTCTTTCGATTTTACGAAAAGCTTCAAAGGGCTCCAACTTTAAAAAATAATTATGAATATGATTTTGAACGGTTTTAATATATCCATTTTGTATTTTTCTACAAAATACTAAATTATCGGGGTTAGATTAAAAGTCAACCTGTATACATCATCAATCACTAATTCTGAAATCGTGAAAATTAGGCATTTATGCAAATGCCCCTGCCACCGCTTTATTATGCATACTTAAAATCGAAAAATCTGGTTATAATAACTACATATATAATATGGTTGGATTTGAATAAAGTTTAGCTCAATAAATTGTATAAGTCATAATGGGACAGTAAACTACCCATCCAATCTAGCCATGGATTTATGTCTAAGAGGTGCTGCAAAAATTATTAGTCAATATTGATTTTCAAAGGTATTGCCCATTAATCTTTAAAACAATTACAGTAAAATGTATATATACTTCACGGTTTAATTTAATGGTTTTCTACCATTTCACGGCAGTAATGATATGGTGCTAATTTAGGGCCTAATCAAAATTTTAGATATATGAGCTAATTTATAGTTATCCTATATATAAGGAAAACCTAATATAATTTCTTCTTGAATGACATGTCTGTCTACAAAGTTGGGTCTTCTGAGTATTTTTTATTATGCACACTAACTATAGGAGAAATTCTTTTATACAAAGAGCACCCATCTCAATCAACAATTATGTGAAAAGAAACCTAGTATTTATTTGGATAGTTGTGTGTAATCTCGACTTAATTACCTTTAATTTGTATATTTTTGTTGTATCTTATTATTTTCATATTGTATAAACTTCATTAGTTCTATTTATTTTCTTGTGCATCCATATGCGGAGACTTTTCAATGGCATAGGCTTACTAATTTATGTATCATATGTAAGTCAGTAAGCTGTATGACTCCCAAATATTCAATAAATAAATAAATAATAATATTTTCATATAAAATAAATATAAAACTGAAGGGTTAGGGACTAACGCTAACCATCTCTCTAGACCAGTGATATAATTTCCTCATACAAATCTAGAAGCTAGGGTCCAAATCTCGTAGGGGCGTAATTCATGTTCGCTCTGCTTGACAAGGAAAGCACGACTACCATCTACCATTGCAAAATAGAAGTCGTAAAACGGATGTGGCTTAAAATCCTGCGCACATCCCTAGATGGCGTTAAAAAGCACAGAATTCCGCTTACATATCTCTTTTCAAAATCTCTTCAATATATTGATTGATTTTGCTTTTTACTTGGTCGTAAGGCTTTTTAGAAGTCTCCATCGATAATAATTTACAAAATTCAATTTATAATTAAATACCAGAAGTAAATGTAACCTTAACTTTTAAAAACTTTATTGGAATGTAAGCAACAACCTAAAGATTTTTAGGTCGTTGACTGTAAGAGTCTTTTAAAGAAACGTTTGGTGCTATTACTGGAATAATGCTATTTGCTCTTAATTAACATTATTGATAAAAACGATAAGATCGTGACTCGGACCTATCTTTCAGATTAAATTTACGAGTTTATTACACGGTCAAAATACGGTATTATATACCGACCTAAAACCCGTGCGCAGAAGAAGGTTTGCCGATGTTAAGACCCCGCCCTCACCCGCTGACTGCGGCGGGTCTGATACACGTCGGCAAATTCTGCTCAAAGTTGTACTTGTTATAGAACTTTTATCTCAGGAAGCAACTTGCGCCTTACTTGTATGCGATGCGTGCGTACGCATTACAGTAGTGTGCATTTATGGCAGCTGTGTACACTCACACCATTGCAATGCATATAAACATGCTGCCATACAAGTAAGGCGCATGTTGCTCCCTGAGATAAAAATACTATATGGCTACTAACTACTACGTATGATAAAGATGTAATTTAATAATTAAGGTTTGAAAATGGAGTAACTAAACTACAATTTTAAACTACCCCCCCTCCCGCTGCGCAGATGCGGTGAAGCGTATGACATAAATATCTTTACAATACGATGGTAAAATAGTTAAGACTTGAGTTTCCAGTTTTCAAGACTTTACGGACAGACAAAGCTTTGTTAAAGTTAACGAAGCTCGTTACATCTAGAATCACACGTTACCAACGGATACCTCCGATTTAAAACTAACAGCCTATTCCATACTGCGGAACCAATCTGTAAACTCCTACATGGAACCCTGATAAATACAGACATCGGTGAGGTCTTCGTTCGTTGGAATACCACCTAATTTGCATTGAGAGGTTGTGTAATTAATCTGGTTGTGTGGTTGTTGTCTACAATTTCATGCGGCAAGCTCTGATCGAATCAAAAGTTTAGTGGATTGATATTTTGATGGTAGGTGGTGTTTACATTTTAAATAAATAATTGAGCATAAACAACGATGGTGTGATTTTCAAGTTAAAACCTTTAACAGTGAAAAGCTGAGAGTACGAAAATCCAATTTTAATCTTAGATATTGACTACAGTACCAAATAACTTAGACTATATGTCAATCGACCAATTACGGCCCCATACTGTGGGCTGAAATATATCGAGTAAATACAAATATATTTATTTTAATATTTATTAATATGGTTTATGGTTTCGGAAGCCATAATCTTGCTTTCCAGGAAATACAAGAAGTTTTGTAAGTTGGGTAACGCCCTTTGATCGGGAAGCTCCTTTATATATTCTTGATAAGTTCTTGAGTCTAGCTTTTGAGCTATAAGATGCACAATGATTGGATCCCAAGAAGATTTATTTAGGCCAATGTTTGACAGTCCGTTCAAACATTAAGTTGTGACGTCATGCAACTTCTTGAGGTTGTAAGCCTCAGGTTGTTGGATAACTGGAAGCTGCAGCATCGCATTCATGAAGGAACTAAACTGTAGGCGTTGATTTTCATACCGTTGGTTTAGTATTTCCCAACACCCGTGGTAGTTGTCGGTGCTAATAGTTAAGTGTTGCACCAACTTCTCCGCTTCTCCCCGCAGCTTAGTTTTGAGATGCAGCATCTTCTGTGCATCATTTATCGTCTGGTTGTTATGGATAGTTTCGACGAAAAGATCTTTGAAGGAAATCCATTGTTGATACTTTCCGGAAAACTCCGGAACCTCTACCCTCAGGGCTTATCTTTGGTAGCGAATTGTAGACCAAATCTTGTCATTGAGAGCTTTCTTCATCGAGTCATATTTGCCCTCATTTGCCTAGTTCCCAGTGGAGACTATCAATCTTGTCCCACTTTGATTTTAAGATGGTAAGGTGATCTTCAGGTTCCCATTTATCTCTAGTTGTGTCAATGTCAATTTTCGACATTGCTCGGTCGAGAGCTTTAAAGTTGCATTCTTGCTTGCCGAGCAGTTGCTTTAAGTTGTTGTTGTAACCCTCTTCTGCGATACCAGTAAGATCAACGTTCACATCTTTTGGCTTGGGTATGGATGCCAAGAGAAATATAATATCAGATTTTGTAGCTTCATACATTATGTCAGTTCGGTTATATACATCGTCGTGAAAGTACTTGATGGTTTTATGTTCAATTTCTTGCTCGAGAATCTCGTGATGCGACTAGAAATTATCCCGTAAGTTTTCGAGCAATTCCAGCCGCTTAGTTAGGTAGTCTTCACTTTTTCTCGACACGCTGTCCTTTTTGTAGTTGGTATATAAAGTTTTAATTCTTTCGAAGCAAGTTGACTGAAGCGAAAGAGCTTCCATCTTAAGTGGCTTTTCTTCTCAGTTGCGTGAAGAAAATATGTAGTTAATAAGATACACTGAAGTTAGTCACTGAGGTTTGTAAAGTTGGTTAATTTTCTTCTCAGTTGTCTGAAGAAAATATGCTATTAAGGAGATACCTTGAAGTTAGTTGAAGCTTTTATTATCTGTCACGTGTGTAGTTTACGATGCCAGATGGTAAGCTTGGCAAAGAACACGAAGTTTCGGTAGTCTTCGTGTTCAGGATTTTCTTCAAATCTCGTAACTTGAAGTTTTCACGCTCTGAAACTTGTAGAATTTCGAAGTAATTCCGCAGTCCATGGATCAAAAGTGCTGCTATTCCTGCGCCTCAGTGTGCTTATTATCCTACCCACAATGTGTGCGCCTTCTCAATCTGACTGGGGAGATCCGCTCGTGGAAGGCCAGTCAAACCGAATCGCTTCTCGGAGTAGATCAGGATTTTAAACAACACTGAAGTATCCGGCTCGAAGGACCATAAAATGTAGGAGCTAATAGTTAAGGTTCCGTACATTTGAATGAAGTTGTAGTTATTTAGTTGTGGAGCACGAAGAGAAAGAATAGAAGAAACCTCAGTTAAGGTACTATATTGACGTAAGTACAGAGTTCATTTTGACGTCTCTTTCTCTATATGTGTCGGTATCGACAGTTGGATTCGTATTAATTTAAAAACAGTAAAAATGTATAAATTGTCGCTAAGTAAATAAAGTAGGTTGCAACGCGAGCAAAACAATGTACGGTTGCTAAACCGTACATAATTATTATTCTAAAATAAATAAGGCTCAAAAAGAGTAACATATATATTTATTAAAATAACTTAAAATAAGATATGTAGGTACAAGCTGAATAAGACGAGGAAATTGGGAAAGATGTTTACATTATTTGGCGGACCTACATATTTTGGACGTTGAGCATACTGTAAAATATTTTTCCATAATAGTGTATGTAATTTCCTAAAGATGGTGTAAGTAAACATAACTACTATTAATCATACTGAATAATAAAAAAAAACGTACATACTCGAACAATTTTTTTTTTCTTAATATTGCTCGGCAACGGTCTCTTTTCTTTTAAAACAAACATGGAAAGAGATAATTTTTTGCCCTAGGAGAAAAATAAATGTTTAATTTTTACCGACTAAGATAAAGTTTTAAAAGTTCTGTGAATTGCATATAAAATTCAAGGGATCAAAGGGAAAATGCCATACAGCCAAGACGACCGCTCGCTTTCAATAACTGTTTTTTTTTTCTCTTGGAATGCCACAGAGCAATAAATAGCCCAAGCAGCAAATTTTCAACACAATACGTTCTTTATTTATTTTTTTTCTAAAAGGTACATAGCTAAAAATACAAATTTAAATTGTTTTGAAAATGCGGCAAAGTAGCTTCATTTTATTTACTTCGAAAAATGAGCTGAAGTAAAGGAAGTAGCGTCAATGGTAGGCGTTGAGATGAGATAGACAATTTCAAAGAAACAGTCAATTGGGTCGTAGAAAACTTACTTCCTGCAAAATTGAAGGAAAGGTATAACCGAGGCTATGTGTTATTTCCATTAAATTACTCGCTCTTTTGCAAAAGCATTTTTTTACTATCTCACGTTGGTTGCGAAAAGCACTATAAGCCTCGGTGGAAAGTGTATTGTCTGACTGGTATTATAGCGATATATATAAACCAGCTATTATTACATATTATAATTTTTTTTTATGGATTTTAACGGCTATGGCACCACAACAAGAACTGCCAGTAGATAGCCTGTCATGCTCGCGTTTGTACCGCACAATTCTCGTAGAAGATCAAAGGAGTCCAAAAGTTTATAGTTTCTAATTACCAGAGGTAATTGCAAAGCCTTGATTGGTTCCACTTTGTTCACGTCACGATCTCCAGTTGGTTTTAGTTTATTTAAATTATTTTTATTGGGTTTTCCTTGTACTCTAGCATCCTTATAATAATAAAAAGCTATATTTTTTAAGCTTTGGAGATTGTGATTTCTGGCAACTAAACACTGATTAGTGATTATTACGTATGATATGATTTTGACGTTTCAAAAGCCTCATACTAGTCAACCAAACAATTACAATGAACATTTCTTTCGAGAACAGACGTAATAGGGTTACAAGGGGGTAGCGTACACCATGTTATGTATCACCTACGACGAATGTCGCCATTTGGGTAATTATAGTTCAAATAAGTATATATATATATATATATAATGGTACTTATAGACACCTATTCTCGTGTAGCAAATTTTAGATTTAGAGCTGCCATAACCTAAAACTTTTCATTGCAAAATAGGCTTTAACGCAGATGGCTAAAAGTTAAATGAGCTTGTATTGTTGTAGGTTTTTCAAATCTAAGGTCACATAGTTGATGAATTTATGATGATGACAAGAATACAAGAATCAAGGTTACGTGATGTTCCTTTTCAACCTGTATCGATAACTATAGATAAAATATAATTCAAATAAACTAAATTATATCTTTAAACTTTAATTAATTAAAACGAACTAACGTCATTGTTCACATATAAAAATATATATTCTCAACTTGGACGTACAATTTCGTTTTCAGGTATTTTTAGGGTTCCGTAACCAAAGGGTAACCAACGGGACCCTATTACTAAGACTCCGCTGTCCGTCTATCTGTCCGTCTGTCCGTCTGTCACCAGTATGTATCTCAAGAACCGTGATAGTTAGACAGTTGACATTTTAATATAAGATGTAATAGGTTGGGGAAAAACTCTTTTCGCAAATAGTATGTATGAACTTATAATAAAATCTCTTTGGCTATACCATTTGTATCTGGCTGGTTTTGGTATTATTAAAAAGATTATTCCAAATTCAAATTAGGTAAAATGTGTGATTTTCATTTGTTTTTCTTACTGTTAAGATAAGTGAATCTAATGAAATTCGATACATTTTAAAATTTTACTACAAAAAAGGTAAAAATGCAACGCAAGCCGCGAAAAAAAATTGTGATGTTTATGGACCTAGTGCAGTGTCTGTGAGAGTAGCACAAATTTGGTTTAAGCGTTTTCAATTCGGAAATTTTGATGTCAAAGATGCACTTTGCTCTGGGCGCCCTGTTACGGATAAAATAGATGCCATTTTTGAAAAAGTGGAGCAAAATCAGCATATAAGTAGTTACGATGTAGCTGAAGAACTGAGGATTGACCACAAAACAGTTTTGGCGCATTTGAAAAAAGCTGAGTACACAAAAAAGCTCGATATTTGGGTGCCTCATGAGCTCACTGAATGAAACTTAATGAACCGTGTACTCATTTGTGATTCTTTATTAAGACGTAATGAAAACGAACCATTTTTGAAAAACCTGATAACTGGTGATGAAAAGTGGATCACGTACGACAAGAACGTGATAAAAGGTCGTGGTCAAAGGCTGGTCAGGCTTCACAGACTCTGGCGAAACCCGGGTTATCTCGCAACAAGGTAATGCTGTGTGTATGGTGGGATTGGAAGGGCATTATTCATTATGAGTTGTTACCGCCAGGCAGGACCATCGATTCTGAACTCTACTGCGAACAGCTGATGAGATTAAAGCAAGAAGTTGAGAGAAAGCGGCCGGAATTAGTCAACAGAAGGGGTGTGGTTTTTCATCATGTTAACGCTAGACCTCACACATCTTTAGCCACTCGTATCAATGCATCCGCCGTATAGTCCTGACCTTGCACCTTCAGATTTCCATTTGTTTCGGTTTCTTCAGAATTCTTTAGGCAGTGTCAGCTTAACATCACGATAGGACTGCCAAAACCACTTGTCGCGGTTTTTTGATCAGAAGCCCCAGAATTTCTATAGGAATGGGATCATGTCCCTACCTACAAGATGGCAGAAAGTTATCGAACAAAATGGCACCTACATACTTTAGTTAAATATTTCTGTTGCCGCTATAACAACAAATACTAAAAAATAAATATTAAAGAGGGCTCCCATACAACAAACGTGATTGTCTTGCTCGTTTTTGCTCGATATTAATAACGGCAACAGGTATTAATTGTCTCAAACGACTCTGGTCATCGATTTTGAAAAAAAAAACTGTATTCAAAGCTTTCTAAAAATTACTTACCTTAACCGGGAATCGATTCTGTTCATTGTGCAAAAGAATAACATTCTGTATTATGGCAACAATCGCTAGTGCTGCTACTAAGGCGCTGTCCCAGTTTTTTGGGTATTTTGCAAAAAAAAAATACATATAGGTCTTTACCTATGAAATTGCCGTTTTGTCTGGAGAATTTGAAGAAAACTTAGTTTTCAGTATAAACGTTTTTCCATTTATTTTAGGAATGACAAATCCAAATTTTACAAAACAAATTGATTATGAATGAGTGAGACAACATTAAGCTAACAGAAACTACAATTAAATTTTTGAAACGTGTCACCTGTTAAAAGTTATTACGAGTCCTATTGTGAAAACGGATGACACTTAAGACGAACTGTCTTTAAAGGCTAAATTTTCGTAATCAAGATATCCATCCACCCATCCATCAGCCAGTTTCGTCCACTGCTGGACATACCCCTTTACAGGATTTCGCCAATCTTGGCGGTCCTCCTGGAAGAAACGCCCATACTCACACACGCTGGGCAGGCGGGTTGGTGAGTGCGGTGCCGAAACCCTTGCACCAGTGACGCCGCTGCCCGTCACCAGTCTGATTTATATAAGGCCCGGCTATACCGCCATCCATCGATCCCAGGCATGGCCCATAGGCAACCGTGTTTCATAGAAGTTGTATGAGCTCGCTGCGTGCGCTTTCCCGAGCGCACGGGGCCGATTTTGTTCAAGCAAAAATAATATTTAATTCTTTTGCAGTAGAAATCTATACATTTTTATTTACCTCGTAATAACAAAACATGTATATATATGTACTATAATCAGATATTAATTTCCGTATAGGGCAGTATAGATGGATGGGTAAGGATAGGTATAGGACATTATTGTGTAAGTTTAATTTAAACGATAGTGCGGCGCACGGGCGCACTTAAGGTGCAGCCGCCACTGATGGTGGACCGCCTGGTTTTTTTGCCTGAGAGCTGTCCTCTTACTCTCCCCCGAATAACTTCGGGAGGATTTCCGGGTAAGACGGTGGTACCTCCACAGTCGAGCCCGGTATTAGCTCTACCACCTAACAAGACCACCTAAATCAAGATATAAAACCTTGAAATTATTACAGGAATTATGAAATCATGAATCTGTTAGGAAATTTCGACAACTTTATAATATAATATATATAAAGACCTATTAATGGACATAATTATTAAATTAATTACAATGCCTTATTTTTGTATTTTCTTCGAACTGATGCTACTATTTATTTGGAAAATGAATAAAATAGGCGATTTAAAAAAAATATAATATTTTTGTGTTATTGGGATTTTTATGAAAAAATGATCCAAATGAAAATTTTTATGGTTATATAACATACTTACACGTGTTTTATTCATTTTAATAGCGAATAGCTTCCTTTACAAACAGTAATTAGGGTTAATTGCCTTAAAAACGACATCTCTCGTTGTTATGGATCTTTTATCAAGAGGGATTAATAAAGTTTTTAACTATCTATCTACTTGTTACCAATCTATCTATATCTATATCTTTATCTTTATTGAAATAAACCATGTACATACATTTTTAATAGTGTTCTCTAGTCCCTACACTAGGATTCCCTTTACCAATTGTAAAGAACTAAATTTTTCCCCCAACAGAAGTAAACCAAAGCACCGTGCCAGTGGAACTGCCGATTGTCGGCGAGCCGGACGTGGATGTGGTCCTGTCGACGGTGTTCCCCAAGGGTCCCACCTTGTTCCAGCTGGACGGCAAGCGGTTGCAGCTGCTGCAGCCGCTAGACAGGGATGTGGATAACTTGTCGCATATGGTGTTCCAGGTGGGTTTAGTAATTTCACGTCGCTGCTTCTAGGGCAAAAAAATCTATCATAGCTTACAAGCTTTGAAAAGCAGCTGTGCTGGTTGGTGAACTTAATTTCCAACCTTAGAGAGGAAGGTTGGTTCTCCGCTTGAGGAAAAAGTTAAAGAGTTGTGTTAGGATCATAGCAGATAAAGCTCAAATAAATTAAACAGTCTTCTGGTTAAGCCAGTAAAAAGTAAAGAGCTTGTATGACTAGCATTCACTGTGTCTATGAGTCAGACAATCACGGCTGGCGCAGTGTCGCATGGCATGACCCATGGTGCGCATTTGAGTCTTTGGTGCCATTATCGAATGAAACTTTTTTTCATTCATGTCCAAACACTACACGTTGCTGCTTTTAGCGCTCGATTACGAGCTTGGAAAAGTAGCGGTTAGTGGACTTAATTTCCAACCTTAGAGAGGATGGTTTGTTCTCCGTTTGTATGAGGAAGAAGTGAAAGAGTTTTGTCTGAACCGTAACAGATGAAGCTCTAATAAATTAATGAGAAGCGAAAAAAACACGTCAGGAGTATACAGGGCATGGCAAATAGAAGTCTAGTCTCAGTCTACCCCTTGGAGACAGTCGTGAGTGTATTAATGTAAGACGTGGAGTTTCATAACGAATTAAACTGGACTCGATTGCGACGCATCTTTGTAGGTACAATATTGCCGACTACCGTAATAAAAGTGATTAGAGTGAAAGGTAATACTCATTAAGTTACACTAGAAAGTAATATCAAGATCGGTCAAAGTCGAAAGGCTTTTATTTGAATTAGACCTTTTATGATCCTGCTGAAAATAATTTCTTTCCATTTAATTGAATTAAGTCTTTCTTGTGTCACATTATACTCAGGTCTTTGGCTTAATTTTTTTTTACAAAATATACTGTTTTTATTAATTTTACTTGTAAAACTTAAATAACAATTTACATCAAAACTAAACTAATTAAAAATTAAAATTACCTAGCAATTTAAATATTAAACAAATAAATAAAAGAAAGGGAAATTTTGGACACCTATTTAAATATACTGTTATTGTCAATGTAGTAGATGCACAGCGTCACTGCTGTGGTATTTTGCTGAGTAGAGACCTTTTTGTTTGCTGCATCTTATAAACTGCCTCAAACTGGATAACTAAAATTTGAGTAACTATAACTAAAATTTAAGTAACAGTACAATACAAATACAAGATATCTTTATTGGTAAAACATGTAGTTTACATAATCGAGTTGTTGGAACCATGCCTGTGTCAGGTGACACCGCTCTTCTATATCTTATTGTTCTTTGTATGTTTTTCCATAATAGTTTATTGTTTACTGATTTGGCTAATGTATCCCTGTCATGTTTTCGTTTTAGTTTTTTATAAGATTATTGCAGTAAGTAGTATAGCTACAATATGTGATTTTTAGTACTTCATTGTGTTGGTCGTTTCTAGTATGTTTTTGCATTTTGTTTCTATTTTTTATGCAACGTAAAATACCTGTAGTAATCCGCGGTTTTATGATGCGTTTATTTTTTAGGGATTGTGACAATTGTAGTGTTGTTATTTATTGTAGAAATTGTTAATTACAGTATCAGCTACTTCATTTGGATCATTATTCAGGAACAGTTCACATATATTTTTGTCTTGTAATTCTTTATGAGCGTTCTTATAGCCTATTTTCTTTCGCTATTTGGCTGAAGTTTGATTTTTATTAATTTTTTATAAAGAAAGGAAGGTCGTAAAATGGTCAGTAATAGAAGTGTGATGAATTATAGCGATGAATGCCATTTGAGCGTAAAATGGTCTAGGCGAGGTTTTTTTTGGTAAATTACAACTAAAAGTTAGGTAACGGTGTTTATAACAAAAACTGTTTATTCACTGAGTGTATTTGATTTTTTGTACAGATTATTCTTTTTGTTATACTAAAAAATACCCTTAATTTGACAACATAAATGAGATTTAAAAATCTGTTTATCGTTTTTCCTTGAGTCCCAGTATGTATATTTTTATAAATGCCACTTTTCAGTTCAGTAAGAGGCCTTTGTATATTTATGCTCTAAAAACGAAAAATCAAGTCTAGTTGTTTAAATATTTATTTTCTTTTGTGAAGTTGACTAAGTAATTTAAGCATTATTTTTGGGGCTGCCAGCTAAACGAAAAAAATGTCTATCTGTAATATTTAATTCTATCTGTAATATTTACAGATGATTCGAAAAAACAAATAACAAAAATATATATGTCTCCTTCCAGCTGGTGTGTCAAGTAAAAGCGACGAAAAAGCGAAGAACGATACCTGTGATTGTTCGAGTATCGGATATCAATGACAATGCTCCAGTCTTCCAGGGAACACCTTATGAGACTTCTATTTCAGAGGTGAGTCATAGAAATACACCACTAACCACACTTTCTGATTTGAAAAAATCTCGCTGAACTATATTTAAGCCACAAATAGGCTCTAATCATAGCACGCTCTTAAGCATTGCTTAATTTTGAATATTTTTGTATATTATTGAAATAATTAATTTGTCTCTAGGAAAAAATAAAAGCCTATGTCCAAGTAAAGAGTCTAATCGCTATAACGGTGAAAGAGTTTTCAAAATCGGTTCAGTAGTTCTTGAGATAATCCTCAATACAAACACAAAAATAAAAATATAACACTAGTGTAGATAAAGAAAACTTCTGCATGAACAGTACATAATATGTATAAGGTGACTTTAATTTATGCAGCCAAATTCTTAGTGAAGACTCGGTAAGTGCTCAGTAACAAGGTTCGATGATCATTTTTGTGAAATTCTTAAATTATTCTTTTCGTGTTCCTTACTATGCCCCGAGTCAATTACTATGGGACGTCAAGATTTCATTTTGCGAAATCAGCAAAAAGTGTTATCGATCCGTGTTACTGATCACTTACCAAGCCTCCAGTATGAGTTTGGCTCTATAAAATAAAGTCACCTTATACCGGGTGTAAATAGACTGCTACTATTAAATGAAACCACATATACTACTGACCCTACTGAACCACTTTTCCCAAGAGTCATACCCGCGGACAGCCTTAGTTTAGGAAATAATTGAGTTCCAAACAAAAACGCGTGAACCCTAACGAGTTTAGAGAGAGCGTTGACCTCAAACAGCTACAGGTTTCACGGACGATGCTCTCTCTAAACTCGCCCGTATGTCGGTGCGTTGGGGTTCATGCATTTTTGTTTGGAACTCAATTATTTCCCAAACTAAGGGACTCTTGGGAAAAGTGGTTCAGTAGGGTCGGTAGAATGTGTGGTTTCATTTAATGGTCGCACTCTATTTACACCTGGTATATTCACCTTTATCACACTTTTGCAATCTTTTATATTTTATGATTTCTGTTTTTGTATTTATTTTAAATACCTAGCTTCTATTGTGTTGCATTTTGAAAGAAATGACATTCCATTCCTGAGACAATATTGATCACGGTCCGAGTAAAAACGAGTCGAGATCGTGCCATTTATGTCTCTGTTTTTATTTCAGCTCACTCCTATTGGGACCACGATATTCGACAAGATCAAAGCTGTGGACACCGATGCAGGCGTCAACGGCCTCGCGGAATACTTCATTATACCAGGAGATAATGCAACTCTAGAAGCAAATAACGCTGAAGATGGATATGGCTACTTCTCTATAGCTCTGCCTCATCAGGGGCAAGTGACCGTGAACAGGACCTTGGATTATGAACGCACGCAGCAGTATCTAGTCACTATTGTAGCTTCTGTAAGTATCGAAGTAGTCTCTTTATACTAGGAGAGTATAAGACGGTAGGAGTTACGGTGGAGAAATGGCTTCCTCTCGATAGCACTGCCTCATCGGGGACAAAACACACATTGTAGCATCTGTTTAGTGAAGTAGCATCATAGTACCAGGCGATATTAAGATGGTAAAAGTTACAACGTCAAAGATGAATACAACTACTTCTCTATATTGCTACCTCATCAATCAGCGGCTGGCGACCGTGAACACCTTGCATTAAGAACGCATGCAGCAGTATTTAGTCACTATTATAGCTTCTTACTTATTTACTTATACTCGTAGTACTAGGAGAGAATAAGATGGTAGAAACTACATAGCCGATGTCCTTCTCCATAGGGCTGCTTTCTCAGGGGAAAACGACCGTGAACAGGACCTTAGCTAACGTAGCTAGTTATTCACTATTCTAGCTACTACAAGGTTTGAGCAATCGCAAAATTACAGCCAATCGGCGCACAGCACCGTTTGTGGTTTTAAGGTAGGCAAATTATAGTTTGAGATTAGAAAAAATATCTGAGGCGTCAACACTAAAAAGGATAGTCCTTTCAGCTGTTATACATTTTGCTGTCATTTGTGTATAGAAATCTTGTAATATTTCTACAGTGCAACAGGGATCTAAATTATTCTCAATGAACTTGCCAAAAAGAAGTACTAACACCGCCTTCATATAAAACGCCACATTCGACAGTTCGCCGCGTTCTACCTGCGGCCTTGCTTTGGATCCTTTTCGCACTTTAGAAGAATATTTGCACTAAAAGCATTAACTTTGAAGTGAACCCTTATCTATAGTCATCTATTTTCCAGGACCGTGCGCGTGATACCAAGCGAAGACTATCAAGCACCACCACCCTCACTGTGAACGTGAAAGATGACGATGACCAAGATCCCTCCTTCATCTACAAGGGCTGCAGTCTGCATGAAGGAGTCTGCATCAATCCGGAGTATGCTAGCTTTGTAAGTTGCCTTCTGTTTTAGTTTGCTATCGCGCTATTCATTGCACATTAGAAGAAAGAATGATTGAATAGGCACTTCATTGTACCCATACGAAATAAAACAGGACACAGTAATGTATACAAATTATTGTACAAATTACTAAAAGCAATTTCTTCCAGCAAAGCTTTCCTTGCTATCGCTCGATAAGCCTGTATATGGTATTTTTTCATCCTTGGACTCTTGAAACTGGGCTTCTTATTCTTGACGGATTAGCGTATCATACATTCTTACCTGCCCCGCTTTCGTCCCAGGACTGAGGGCGTATCGTTCACAAACTCGCATTTGTTAATATGCAACAGATATACCCTAGTACTGGGTATCCGTTTCAAATGCTATTAGGATAGGACCTTTTGGAATGGAGAGGTTTATGATGCCTGTGTGCGTTGGCAATGCCGTCACTACGCTCTTCCATCAGTGCTGCTAACGCAGACAGACATCGTAAACCAATCCATTCCAAAAGACCCTATCCTAATAGCATTTGAAACGGATTGTACACGCAGTATTCTGCAAACGGAAGTTTTATTGTCTTTTGTTCAAGACGATACAATTTAGGACAACATTCGAGGGTATATTATGATTGTCACTGAACATAATAACGATTCACCTTTTCGGGGAGGAGCCCGGTTTGCAACAACAAAGTTGCTTACTGGGCCCATAACCTAAACTGCACAATGAGGCCATAATACAGAAACGTCAATACTCCGGCGTTGGGCCTGATTCTCAAGTTCTGCCATTTTGTTTTATTCTTAAACAACTTTGTATGGGATTTATTGATATTGTTATTCAATGCCTGTACCATAGGCTATATAAGGGCATTTACTTCATATGGTTTTTTCGGTACGCTACCATTTAAAATCGTATTGTTATTCAGTTGATAAAATAACGGGATGACTGCTTTATAATTACACTACCAGTTATGTTTTCGAACTCATGGGAAAGCGGAACCGTCAGGGCCCTTTTCTCAGGAATGTCTTCACGTATCCAGTTGAGATTTGTAATGTTTTCGACCTCATGGGAAAGCGGAACCGTCAGGGCCCTTTTCTCAGGAATGTCTTCACGTATCCAGTTGAGATTTGTAATGTTTTCGACCTCATGGGAAAGCGGA
This sequence comes from Ypsolopha scabrella, assembly GCA_910592155.1. Lineage (NCBI taxonomy): Eukaryota > Metazoa > Arthropoda > Insecta > Lepidoptera > Ypsolophidae > Ypsolopha > Ypsolopha scabrella. Next base: position 4,096,530 of record OU342968.1, on the reverse strand, counting down.
ACCGTCAGGGCCCTTTTCTCAGGAATGTCTTCACGTATCTAGTTGAGATTTGTAATGTTTTCGACCTCATGGGAAAGCGGAACCGTCAGGGCCCTTTTCTCAGGAATGTCTTCACGTATCCAGTTGAAATTTGTAGCGAATACTCAGATCTACTGAAAATATGCGATCTATCAAAGCGTATTTTCACTATCCACTCACTGACTGATCAACAAATTGTATAGGGTACTTTTCGGCTACCTACAATGTTAAAATTTGTTACGAAGGGAGGTTATTTTGGTACAAGTGAAGGAATAGATAAGAAAATTATCAATTGTAGCTTTATTTGGCAATTTCTTTCATACTTTCCGAAATAAGCGACGACAGCGCCATCTGTTTCTTAAGAACAAGGCGTGAAATCACATAACGCCCTCGTGAGCGTTCAGTATGTGCATTACAAGCTAGTTAGTTAGTACAAAAATATTCGGTGGACACGTACGGTAGATAAGTTCAATGGTCTAGGTAAGTACATCGGTGGCGCAATTGGTAGCGCGCTTGTCTGGGAAACAAGAGGTCAAAGGTTCGAATCCTGGCCCGAAGAATTTTTTCAAATTCTTGTCTTTATATTTGTTTGTAATTTATCTTTTCTGGTTTGTAATGCACTCTAATAATAATATTTAGAATGATAAGTTTCTATTTTCGTTGAACTTATTTGATATAGCGTTATAGAACGCTCAGGGCACGAGCACAACCGGCACTTGACTGGTTTTCCTACCTCAAATTGACTTTTATTTACTAAATTTTTACTAAACGTTTAGGTAAACAGCGGCGTCCTATCCGGTCTTCTCTCCATTGAACCGGAGAAGATTCAAGCTGTAGACATGGACACTCTAGACGCGAGAATCAAGTACTCCATAGAGACCGGTGAACCTGATACATGGCAGACTTACTTCGCAATAGATTCCACTACCGGCGCTGTGAGGCAATTGGTGCCAGTCGATACTAGTATCGCGAAAAAGTTCGTCTTGACTATCAAGGTGAGTTGTATAGAGTTTTTTTATTTTATTTATGTAGTCACTATAGCTGATTTTAAAGGGTTTAGATTTAGCTTAATGCTGTTAAAAAATAAAATTTATTGATTGCAATATACGTGGGACGCACTATAAGTTTCCGGAATGAATATGAAAAAATACTATTAAAGGTACAAAATTAATTTATTGTTTTTCAAAATAATCTCCCTTGGCGTCCATGCACTTTTTCATTCGATCAAACCAGTTTTGAAAACTTTTGTGCCACTTCCCTGTGGTGACCTCTGAAACGTGTTTTTCATACTCCTCGACAGCCTCTTCTGGTGATGAAAATCGTTGACCGCGTAATTGGATCTTAATTTTTGGGAACAGAAAAAAGTCACAAGGTGCCAGGTCGGGACTGTATGCAGGATGACTCATGAGTTCTACATTTTTCGTCTTCAAAAAGTCGTTTGTCTGTCTGGCCGTGTGAGAACTAGCATTGTCGTGGTGCAGGATGATACGGCGTTTACGGTTATTTTTACGGAGTTCGTCAATAACTTCCGGCTAACAAATGGTCGTGTACCAGTCACTATTCACGGTACGACGATTCTCTAAAGCAACAGTCGCCACGTGTCCAGTTTTATTAAAAAAAGAAGCAATCATCCGCTTAGATGCACTTTTCACGCGCGCCACTTTGGTTGGTTTCGGCTCATCTTGAAAGACCCATACGCTCGATTGCTGCTTTGTTTTGGGATCGTAGCAATAAATCCATGTTTCGTCACCTGTTACTATGTCCCACACCAAATTTGACGCACCTTCATTGAATCTGGTAAGCATGGCACTGCACCAAGTGACGCGGTCCGTTTTTTGAGCCTCGGTCAAGTTGTGTGGGATCCACCGCGAGCACAGATTTCTCACACCCAAATGTTTGTGTAGGATTGATTGTATTTGACTCATGCCTATTTCTAAGGATGCGCGAATCTCATGGTAGGTCACATGCCTGTCTGTTTCAATCATACGGCGCACAGCATCGATGTTTTTGTTGGTCACAGCGGTGGACGGCCGACCATCGCGAGATTCGTCACTGAGATTGATACGACCACGCTTGAATTCTGCAAACCAGCTATAAACAGTCGTCTTGCATGGTGCTTCATTGCCAAAAGCTGTTTCAAGCCGAGCGATGCTCTGTTGAGCTGTCAAATTACACTTAAAATCGTAGAAAATCATACTACGAAAATTTTCCCGAGTTAAATCCATGTTGATGCAGACACACAATTTTTTAAATGGCGCCACGAGGTAAAAACAAAAGACAGTCAGATGAAACAAACTGCATTCTACAGCCAAAGAGTTCTATTTTCAAATGTTGCAATAAATTTTTAAATATTGTTTATGTAAGTGGCCAGTTCCGGAAACTTTTAGTGTTACCTATGTACCTAATACTATCTGCTAATATACAACGTGAAATTTAAGTCATTTTGCTAATGAAAACTGGTGATAGTACTCGTCCATATGACCAACTTTTACTATGGAGCCAACCCTGAAATCGTGAAAAAAATATCAGCTGTTCCATAGAAAAGTTAAATACCTAGGTACTCGACTCAAATGTATGAAACAGCTGATTTTTTTACGATTTCAGGGTTGGTTTCATAGTAAAAGTTTTTCACATTTTGTTAACAAAATGACTTAAATTTCACGTTGTATACGTAATAAAAGCTAAATTACGTTGCAAGAATTTAAGTTTTGACAGCACTAAAACTAAAGCCTTCAAAATTGAAGTCACATGCTATGCCGGATTCCTTTTCTGTCGGAAACAATGGTTGTATTTGTTTTTTCTAAAATGTATATTTTTAAGTGTTAAATATAAATAATTAGTCATCTATTATCTTCATTGTTTGATAACTTAGTATTTATTGTAGAAAAGTTTTTTGTAAAGTTTTTTTCGTTTTTGGTCGAATAAAGTGTTTTGTATTTGTAAAATTAGCTACAATACACTTTACTTCGATATAATATTAATTTGTCTCAAGTCTTAAGGGAACACAGAGAAAGAAAAAAACGTTTCTAACATTAATTTTATACTTTCCAGGCCGAGGAAGTATCGGAAGCGCGTCGCTCCACGAACGCTAAACTAACGGTGACAGTGCGTCCAGTGGACGCCAGCCCCCCGGTCGTCAACGCGACCTCCGACGAAGGCATGGTCGAGGAAAACAGTCCGAAGGGGACCAGGGTACTTGACACGAATGGGGGTATGATCCAGTTGAGCGTCAGCGATCCCGATTTGGTGAGTTTCAATTAGATTTTGTGATTATCGATTCTTACAACGGTTTACTTGGAAGGCCAAACGAATTAAATAGGGGCCTATGTACTTCTTTGGTAATAAAGTGGAGGAATTGTTCATGAGAATAGTACTTGACAATAGTGGAAATCCTATATTGTCCATACTTATATACATACATTGTTACTTTTACTTTTACCTTTTTTTTTTTGTTAGTTCTTAACATAGACAAAATTACTTTCTTAATTTGTGTTCAGTCTGTGCAAACCTGCAAATATTTAAATAATTATCAAATTTTAGTTAATTAAATTCGTTATTGGCATTTTTAAATTAGTATCCCATGAATAATTACTGTGTCCATTGTATTTTGCTGTGAATTTAATAAATGTATGAAATGAAATGAAATATATTACGTCATTTGAAATTAGGGGGGGGGTCTAGTCTAAGGATGACGGTAATATCATGAGCATAGATGGCAATAATGAACGGCCCTGCCAACAGAAAAAAAACTATTGTTTAAACAACAATATTGATTTTGTAATACAGAATAATGGACCCAAACGAAGGCCTCCATATAATTGCTTTCATTGATGATACCTGTGCTGGATAATATAACATTTCAAGGTCATTTCCATAAATTCGATCTCAAGAAGATCGTGCGCCTTGGTCATATAATATTCCATTTTTTACATAGATCTTCCAGGTTACATTTATTAGGCAATATTTATAAGACCTTAATCTCCATAGTTATGTGATAACCTCAGTCTGGGCTCTGCGAGCCTCCTGTAAGGAATAATGTTTAACTTTCAAACGTATTTCCCCCACATAACGCTACGCTTATACGAGACTAGTAAAATCAGCCCTAAATAAACTATTGCTATAAATAAACCCGTACAAATTTCTTATTTATAGCGGCGGCTAGCTCAGGTTCGATCCCCGGCCGGGTGTGAAGCAAGTTTCGGAATTTATGTGGAGAGTATTTAATACTTACCACTTGCTGAACGGTGAAGGAAAACATCGTGAGGAAACCTGCATACCCTAAAAAGCATGTATTTGTGCCCGAAGAAAGGCGATAGGGCTCACCACCCCTCACGTTGGGACGTAATAATCGTCGGTGAAACGCGGATGTGCCGAGTGTGGACTGTGACTTGCATTTCACAGCTGACAGTCGGAACACCTCTGCCATCCCCTCGGGGATTGATGTCGTGACGATGTACTTATACTAAATTTCTTATCCGCAGGGTCCAGGCGACCCGGTACCAGAGTACAGCTACGAACTGACCACCAACTACTTCGACATCGACCGCGGCGGGTACCTCGTGGTAAATGACGACAAGTTGGACCGCGACCCGCCCAACCTGGCCAAGTTTAGGTTCCAGGTCAGATATATACTAGTTTTACTACTAAAAGATTCGTGGTTTAGATTCATATTGATATTGAAACGGCTACTCACGATTTTATAAAGTCAGATTTCGCCTGACTAGTTTCACTGTATTCGTGCAGTTTCTTCGGAGGCAAACATGGCTACGCGGCGGTTCCCCGTTTGACACCGATATAATACTAGTTTGTTGTACGTGTGGTCGGGTACCTTACAAGTACAAGTTGGACCGCAACCGCCCAACCTTTCCAAGATTATGATAGAAATTTTCTACAGCTTTGATACTTCGTGATTAGTCCATAGCAAAGACATAGAACATTTAATTAAATTTATGCCTAAAACATTTTTGGTTCTTAGCATTGACCTCTCATAAACAACAAGACACACAGTCTCTAAGAAAAGTTCGTCAAAAAGTATCAGAACATGCGACGTGCATAGTGGCAAAATTGCTTCAACCAAATTAAGACGTTATATGGTTAACATAAGATGCAATGTCAGTTGTACGCAATCGTCATTCGAATTTGTCACCCCATAGCGGTGACAAGATGCATCGCGGACACTTTTTGAGCGAGATTGTGAGTCTAGTTGTTTATGAGAGGTCAATGGTTCTTAGTTAATAAAATCACGTTCGAGAAATAAACCCTCTATGAAATAAACTCCCCCGTGCTACCGACGACATATTATGTAAATATATCACGAAATAATATGAAATAGATTTTGAAATGAAATGCGTTGCGTCAGTATCGTAAAAGGTATAAATGCGAAAAAAAAACATAGGTTTTTGTAGTTTCACACAGCGTACTTCACGTTTAATTTCAGTCTAAATATTGTAAGAGCGCATTAAAAATTTAATAATAATAGTAAAGTTTCGTCTCTCGAAGAAACGTCTGACCAATGGAAACGCAGGTATGCTTTATCACGTGAACATCGCCTCCACAAAACGACTCGTTCTGCGTGTCCATTGGTCAAACGTTTCTTCGACAGACAAAATTTCTCTATTCGTGTCATCTATGCTAGCTAAACAAGAGATACCCGTCGCTGGTGGCCTTTTTACCTTTTAATTTTACCTGTAATTGCCCTTACAGGTGGTGGCTCGGGAGGCGAACGGCGGCGCGGCCTCAGCTCCCCTGTCCTTGGCAGTTCAGCTCCTGGATCAAAACGACAACGCGCCCGTCATTCCGAAGACGCAGCCTGTTATTGTACCAGCTAGCTTGGAACCTACTGAAGTTTACAAGGTAATTATTTATATGCTTGCAACTGCGGGTATGCGATCCCTGTGTATTTTTTATGTATATCCGAGGGAACGGACCGGTTTCTCGATATAAATACTAGCCTATGTTAGTCCGAATTATAATCTATCCCGCTGCAAAAGTTTCGTCGTGATCTGTTGTTTGGTTGCAGAGAATCTAACTTTTGGATTTGTAATATTAGTAGGGAAGGGATGACTAAACAAAAGTACTTTTGTGCAGGTTGAAGCAAAAGATATTGACGAAGGAGAAAACGCGCGAATTACGTACAGTATCTTCCACGTGTCCAACAATGGCGGTAACAAGTTCACCATCGATCCTAACACTGGAGTTATTTGTAAGTCATTATTTATATGTGTATTTTTTTTTTTTCCATAAAAATATACAAGGCGTTGTCGCAAAAATATTAAGGTTCTTGATCTTTTCAAAATCCTTTTTCTAAAATAAATTTAAATTATTAAAATTTTATACGAAAAATATAAATAGCATTAGCAATGGTAGATTTTCCGTATTTTCACAAAAAAAACAAAAAAAAATTGTAACGCCCATTATAGAACCTTTAGCTAAGAAAAATGTACACAAATAGAAAATTGAAAAAAATCCTCGGCCTAGGATTCGAACCTGCGACCTCTTGCTATCAACAATGTTATAGTTGTATTTTTTTTCTAATTCTGGTGTTTATCTCTGTTTCTGATTGATCTTTTCTAGTTTGTGATGCACTCTAATAATAAAATATTTATAGTATTCCAAAGCAATGGATTTTGTAATAACATGATCTTGGTATGAGAACTGTGAATTTCTTAACTTTATGAAGCAGCAAGTATTGTAGCGACGACATCTGTTCTTAACAAGGCGTGAAATCACATAACGCCCTCGTGAGCGTTCAGTACTTCAGTATGTGCCTTACAAGCTGGTTAAATTAAATAATTACAAATATATTCGCTGGAAAAAATCAACGAGCTTCAAAATTACTGAATTTTTGTAGACGAGAAGCTAGGATTTCACAGCTAACTTCACGACTATCTTTGTACCTGCTAGTACAAATAAAGTCTACTTCCAGCGAGCACGGGTCGCCTCTCAGCGGGCGAGCAGTACAGCGTGACGGTGGGCGCGCGGGACGCGGGGGGACTTAGCACGCAGGGCATCATAGAGCTGTCCGTGGCTCCCGGACCCAACACCAGGCCGCCGCAGTTCAGCTCCCGGGACTACCACGCGCAAGTCAGCGAGGGAGCCGCCATCAACTCTACTGTTACTACTGTCACTGTGAGTACTTGATAGAATAAGCCTCAGGTGTTTGTGACGTCGTGATAGGTTAAATCTCAATGTTTCTTATACAAGGTGACATTAATTTAAAACTCTTGTCCTTGTCTTTTCAATACAAAAAGAAAATACAGAAGCTTAAACCTGTGGCTCCGGTGAATAACTTTTTTACTTATTTACTTAGGCCCAAAAGGAGATTTTTTTACAATTTTGCTCCGTTTTTTTTTACACTAAACCAGTAACAGTTTGTCTAAGTGGAATTTAGATATCTTTAAAAACACCGGAGACAGAAATGGTTTGAGTACATTTTTTGCGGTACACGATTGTTTAAAAAGAGTTAGTCGCATACTGAAATATCACATTTCGTGAAATTAGATGTACATAATTTCACAGTAATAGAACTTAATATTATCTATATGACCCTTTGATTTTGCGTACGAAAGGTGAATGGTTGGCAAAAAATGATTTTTACTGTGCAAAAAAATTTGTTTTTCGGCTCTATTGTAAAGTTGTTTTTTTTTTAGTTAAATCGTATTTTACCGAAGGCACAAAATTTAGTTTAGTCCTGTCAAATCAGTTAAGTCGTGTTATACCGAGTCGACACCATTCTATTCTATAACAACGGCATAATTTATAGGCAAACAAAAACAAACCTTTGCTTTGACTTTTATTAAAATGTAATGCCCCTCTTATTCCAGGCGAAAGATCCAGAGAACGAGCAAGTGACGTACGCCATCGCGTCCGGCAACGACCTACGCCAGTTCGGCATCGGTACCACCACTGGCATCATCACCGTCATCCGACGACTCGACCGGGAGGTGCTCACGCGGTATCAGCTGGTCAGTTTACTGTCCTCGCTCCATGGAACCTTGTCACAGTGTAGATAACCTTCGGCAACTGGCACGTTCAATAGTGGCCGCTTTGTGTACAGCGGGCCTAGAACGTACCTTTGAATCGGTTGCCAACTATGACAAAGCGATTCACCAAAAACAAATAAAAAATTAACTTCCAAAATAACCTTCAATGAGTATTGAACTATATTTAAGAATTGTGACGTCACTTCAAGTGCGAACGTATCCTTAGATAAGCAGAATTCGATAGTATATGTGTAATGATTCCACGTTTGTGGAATGATCTTCCTCTATCTATAAGAAGAGCACCTTCCCTACCAGTCTTTAAGAGACTGGTAAAAGAACACTACCTCTCACTCTGACCACTGAACTATCTACATTCCTCTTAAAGTTTATTTATTATTTATGTAATATATGTATGTATGTATTTATTTATTCATTCATTCATGTTATCTATCTATAATACATTATTATTTTTCTTTTAATTTATTAATGTAGGTTTTGTATAGTATATTTAAATATTATTTTAAAATTAGTGCACCGCCTATTCATCAATCTCCTTTTAAACCAGATTCTACCCAAAGGTTGTCTGGAAGAGATCGCTATAAGCGATAAGGCCGCCTGATTGTACCTACGTTATTTGGCTATTGTAATTTATATTATTTTTGTTTCCTTCTGTGTGGTGTGCAAATAAAGTTATATTGTATTGTATTGTATTGTATGTTTTCGACGATAGGTACTCGGTAGCAAAGTTGCTCGTATAGACGAATACTATTTTTAGTTTTTGGCTTTTAGTGAGAACAGCTTGTAACTGTCAAATATAATATAATATTATACTAGTTACTATGTTAGGCCGGGCGCTCTTTCCTTCTGCGTCGGCGTACAGCTTTGCTATAACGGCCCGGAGACTTGACTTTCATAAAATAAATAATTAAAACGCGTGCCGAGCGCCCTTTGAACTTATAAATGATTCAGAATTAAATGACAGAAATCTTATTATAAGTAAAAAATTACAATAGTTTATGTGGGTAACTGTTTTTCATACAGATCTTAACAAAGTTTGTTTTTTTGCTGTGAGTATTTTTAGACATAAAGAGAAGCATAATTTTAAAATAAAATTTATCGATTGAATATTATACAATTAAGTAACTGGGTTTGCAACGCAATGGGTCTGAAAAAAAAGTTTATATTCATGCAAAAACTCTTACAATTTAGAGGGCATTGTCTTTAAAGTCGAAGCCATGGACTTATTTTCGTGTATACTAGGTAAAATTCGTGAAGCTATGGACGATAGGCAACTTACCCTCCTTACCCTTCTTGATTTTAGCAGCGCTTTTAATTGTGTTGACTATGATATTCTCTTGGCCATTCTCCGTTCTCTCAATGTTTCTGAGTCAGCTACTAAGTGGTTCCATTCGTATCTCTTTGGGCGTCAACAACGTATACGGTCTGATGATAATTTCTCTGATTGGTGCGATGTTACAGCTGGCGTCCCCCAGGGTGGTGTGCTATCTCCTCTCCTATTCTCCGTGTTTATAAACACTCTCACGTCCACCATTAACTTCAGTTGTTATCACATGTACGCTGACGACCTTCAACTCTATATGTCCTTTAAGCAGGACTTAATTCTAGTAGCCATACAGAAAATGACTTCTGACCTAGACCACATAAGTCAATGGACGGAACAATTTGGACTCCTCGTTAACCCATCTAAAACACAAGTCATGATAGTCGGCAGCAGGGCACTCACTGACAAAACGGACCTCAGCTTGCTTCCACCAGTATGTTTAAATGGAACACCTCTTAAGTTCTGTAGGTCGGTAAAAAACCTGGGGCTCTATATCCAGAACAATTTGTCATGGGACCTGCATGTCGCTGAACTTAGCAAAAAGATCTTTGGATCAATACACTCTCTTAAACGCATGCAAAGATTTTTACCGTATTCTGCTAAGATCATGCTAGTTAATTCACTCTTGCTCCCCATCCTAGACTATGCCGATGTCTGTTACCCTGACCTCACTGAAGGATTGCTAAATAAGCTTGATCGTCTCCTTAATTTATTCATACGGTACATTTTTGGCCTCCGTAAGTACGACCATGTGTCGCAATCCCGTTTTGATCTTAAATGGCTTAATATCCGAAATCGCCGTAACGCTCACATTCTAACGCTTCTTTGGAACGTCCTCAATGATCCCCTCTCCCCCGCTTACCTGAAAGAAAGATTCGTTTCCCTTGATTCCCTTGGCCGCCTCCATCGTACAGAGACCCATTTACTTTTGCGTACCCCGACACATAAAACAAACATGTTTACAAATTCTTTTACAGTTTCCGCAATACGTATTTGGAATAGTTTACCGCTCGCCATTCGAGAGAGTCCATCAATAGCCATCTTTAAAAATAGAGTCCATCAGCACTTTTTAGATTTACAAAATAAATAACCTGCCTTCTCAGTCTTCGTATGAATTTTGAACCTGTCTCCTAATTGCATATCACTCATTATAAGTATTATTTATTTATTTTTATTATTTATTTTTATAGTAAGTATATGATGTTTATTATTATTTAGATTATGTAGATAATTGGAATATTTTAATGCCCCCGTCCCTATAGATTTTAGCTTTTGTCTACGACCGACACATTTACCGGCACTACCCAAGAATGATCCACACCACCAAAGGTTAACTGGAAGACAATGCTAAATAGCATTAAGTTCGCCTCGTGTACAATATTTTTAGTGCAATAAAGAATTTTTATTATTATTATTAAAATTAAATCAACCGACCAAATTCATACTGGAGACTTGGTAGTCATCAGGACCAAGGTTTGATGACACACCAGGTGAAATTTGAAAAAAAATTTTTTCCACTGTAATGCCTGCACAAGGAATTGTACTTAAACTAGTCCAACCAGTAAGGGAGCAAAACAATATAGTTTTCGAAATTGGCCGAAAGAATTACTGACCTAGTTCTTGATCACTAACCGAGTCTCCAGTTCAGAATTTGGTCGGTTGATTTAATTTCAGCCTATATAACTCAAAATGTAATATGTTTCAGATGATCAGAGCGGAGGACCCTGGCAAGTTGGCGAGCACAGCTACAGTGAACATCAAGGTCACAGACATCAACGACAACAATCCGGAGTTCGAGCAGGATTCATATCTGTTCCACGTCAAAGAAGGTGAGCTTTACAAGGAGGTTGTACTGGATAGTACTGGACTAGGTTCTACAGTGGACTGTATGTAGTAAAACTTCTTCATAGGTTCTTTATTTATATTAATATCTTTCTTCGGTAGTGCATACATTACTAACAATAATCAGTTATTATATTCTAAAATCTACAATGTTAGCAAGTGCTTATTACAACGATCTAACTAAAGTAAGGCCAACGAGACGATTTAAAAAATGTACACAATCGGACTTTTACTGAGTTATCTCCATTCTTATCTCTCGTACGCAATAATGGCGTCAATAGATCGACATAATGGCGTCAGTCGGTCGACGACAGCTGTCGTTGCGTGGATCGTGGTACAGGTGAGCAGTCAGTCAGTACCGCAGCTACCACACTGATCTATATAGAATAATATTATAAGATGTCTATGAGCTACCAACATTAGGTCGCCATTTTGAATTTTGTGAACAAGTTCTTTCCTGGAGTTGATGCTTGTGATTGTTGGCACTTGGTGAAACTTTTTATACATTTTTGATTGAAAAACACTCGTACTTTTCCACTTATTTATATTATTTTCCTTACTGGTTTCGCTGTTATAGCATTTTCAAAGGTTTTTTGGTTGTTTACGTACAATAACGTTTCCTGTTTGGATTGCGTTCGAAGTGATACGTATTCTTTCGTTTATGTATTTTTTTAGTTTTTTGTTATTATTAAACCGTTACTGTTAGTTTTTCTTGTTGATGTTACTGTTAATGTAAGTGGTTGTTGATTTTAATTATGGAATCACAGCCTGGCAGACAACCTTTGAAAGATATCAATTCACCACGCAAAAAACGTCAAAAGGTAAGTAAGTCAACATATTAATTAATTTTCCGGACTTGAACCACTAATATAACTTCGATTTTTAGGGTTCCGTACCAAAAAGGAATTTTTTTTAGGGTTCCGTATCTAAAGGGCAAACAGAGCCCTATTGCTGTCACTCTGTCTGTTTGTCTGTCTGTCTCTTTTTCCGAATATTTTACGGCTCTCTAGCTCTAAAACGGAATGATTTACAGATTATCTGCAGATTATGTACGGAATCCTAAGAGAGGACTCCCATTCGGCTGTTTTTTTTATAAACGAAGTTAAATTTAAATAATTAAATATTAAAGAAGTTAAATTTTCTATTCTTTAGTATTTTTTATTTACAGCGGACGTATTTTAAAAATCTTTTGAACCCCTGAAAGTGTGTTTACCTTTTTTAAATCATCCCGTTGGCCTTACTTTAGAACAAGGGCAGGCGAAGGAAGGTGGAGACGCGCCAGAACAGGGGCCTTATTGTCTAACTTCGATATCTATCGCAATCGCCTTCAAACGCGCCCTGATTGGCTAGAAATGACATCACACATCATTTTTGGCCAATCATGATGCTTTTGAAGGCTATAGCGAAGGATATAGAAGTTAGACAATAAGAGGGCAGGTGTCAGCATGGACGCAAGTCAGCATTAGCTGTCTCTCTACCTCGCGTAGCGGCGTCCTATGGTCCGCAGGCCAGCTTGCGTGTCTTGCTAGCTTGCTCGTTCTGATAGTGGTCTAGCTGAACTCGGCGTCCGTAATAGAGGTGTTCTGTAATCTACGTAAGGAGACAATATTTCAAGTGCCCTATTAAGATGGGCTGAAGCAGTACAGGATAGGAAAGTATGGACACAAGGGCGGGGCTTTCAGGCTAAATTAATAAATTTAAGTTGAATTATTTTTATACCGACATATTTATCATAATCGCTAAAACAATAGATGGCAGTCCAGAATGTTTCTCGAATTCATCTTAGGGGCTGTTTATTTATTACACAAGTTTTGGCCTTATTTGACTTAAGAGCCAGTCCACAAAATGACACTATCGAAGTTTCGGTAAATACGCTGCGTGACCTCTCATGACCCTCGAGCACGATGCGACGATGTTGCGAATAGCGCGACCTAGACGTATTGATGTTTGCATCTTTTATAAATATTATGATTTTTCAAAATTTAAAATAAAGTGGGTTGTTTGTTAGTATTTATTACTGTACTATTTTTTTTATTTTTGTCGGCCTGTCTTTAACTTAACTTATGTATTTATTCATTGCATTATGTAGGTATATGCTTACAATGTTTTAATTTTTTACTTATGTTAGTATATATTTGGTTAGGCATTATATTTATTTATGGTCTATTCAGTTTATTTATCAACTTATTTATTAATTGCATTATGTATAATAATATTCTTATTCCAATAAGACTTTATTTTATGCATATGTATAATTTATTATACTATATATTTTACGCATAAACATTTTTAATCTTGAATCTTGGTACCGTTTAAACCCGATAACCACTCAATGGATTTGGACGCGGTTCTTTTTTACCCTATTGTGTAGGTGTAGGTATTACCTACAAGGTGAGGATGTGGGAGTGAAGGGGTAGTGAAATTAATGTGTGAGGATAATTTTTGTCAAGGTTTAAAAATAAATTAAAAGTTTCGTAAGGTGTACATTTGTGTTTATATACATTGGAACAAAAATATATTGGTACCACAGTCAACAAATGGTTTAATTTTACGCTATACTGGGTGAAATTAAATCAACCGACCAAATTCATACTGGAGACTCGGTTAGTCACCAGAAACAAGGTTTAATGACCCACCAGGTGAAATTCGAAAAAAAATTTTTTTTGCCCCTTATTGCCTGCACTAGGAATTGTAGTCCAACCAGTAAGGGAGTAAAAAATGTGTTTTTCGAAATTGGCTAAAAGGATTACCGAACCTAGTTATTGATCACTAACCGAGTCTCCAGTATGAATTTGGTCGGTTGATTTAATTTCATTATATATATATATATATATATTTGCCGTAAGGGCATAGATCTTGTCTTTCTAGGGTCTATGATTTTTTGCAATACGCAATCATGGTAAAACCGAGTCAATTTAGGAAGCATTTTTCCTGCCAAAAAACGTCATCTCTGAATATCCTTACGACTTTCAGCTGAAAATCCGAACCAGTCCATACAGCAAATAAACATACATTTAAACTAACACCAAAATATAAGATTATAAATATTCCGAAATAAATACTATTATTTTTGACAACAAACAAAATTGAAGTACGAAAAAGTGTCGATCAATGATCAAAACTCTGCGATCGTATACGAGTATCGCGTACAGAGAGTCGAGACGCAGTATGGCGGGAAAAAACTGACATAGATCCTACCTGATTGAGCGCTCGCGCCGTACTGATCGGTGCGCGTTTGAGCATCGTAATTTATTGGAATTTGGAGTAAAGATAATGATGTTTTTGAGTCTAATTAAATAAAAGGAATGTCAACAAAATTACAGAATACAATTGATAAAAGTCATAGGCTATTTTGAAATGCAATTTTGAATGTAAAATAAGCTGTATTCAATACAAAAACTCGTTGTATACTGGCTACATTAATTGGGAAAATTGACGGAATTCTTTTATTTTTTTGGGGATAATGTGATTATTTATACATATTCTGGTAAATGATGTCACAACAAATTTATATGTCTGATGTACTGGTATTTTTTTTTAGCAAATTTATTGAAATTAATATACAGAATTCGATCCTTAAAGTTGACAATGTGATCAGTTTTTCGTAAACGAGGTGTGGGAGATTGATCACCACAAAAAATACAAAGTAGTATTTGGAATTGGGGTAAATTAACACACAATACGAAAGATTGGTCTATGTTTATCACGTATTAAACAGTATAAAAATCTTTCCTAAGATGATAAATTAGGCGCTTGAAAATTGAGATTACTTCAGGAAAGTGTAAGATGCCTCTTAAGTAACTAAACTTAAGATTTGTTTGAACCCCAATCAATGTTATGCAAGATTTAATTTTAAACCCAACTTTTCGATTTATTTATTGGTAGGCGTACAAAACTAGAGCAAAATGAAAAGAAAACATCAATATAAAGGATCAGCTAGTCTAGCATAGCAAACCATATCAAGCTCGATAGCGCTTGATACAGTGATCTGTCTCACTCTGTTGATCTACTTAGAGTGGGACAGACAGTGTATTATCGAGCTGTCAAAGCTTGATATGGTCTACTATGCTAGGTACCCTAGAATATGTCATTTTATCTTACGTAAGACTCTCTCCCTTCCATGTAAGAAAAAACAAGATTGGTCTGAGCCCCTAAAACATCTAACCTAATAAATTAATAATGAATGAACAGCCCCAGATTAATCCGTAATATGGTTTCAGGCCACTATCTTGCCTACTATATTTTGTTTAACCATTCTTTGGTTATAGTGAGAACTCAACAGACCAAATTATTAATAACGTAAAATTTTTAGAAAATTTGTTATCTATCTATATATCTATATAATAAAGTAGTAAAAAAGTCGTGTTATATTCGATGGTTATTGGCACTGTACCGAGGCCGAAACAATAATTTTTAGAATTTTTTCTGTCTGTTCCGTTTTAACTCGAGAACCACTTAACGGAATTAGATGCGGTTTTTTTATTATCATCGCAGTGACGCTGGTCAACACATAAGCTATAAGGAGGGTTCATAAAATAACGCCCAAGCTGAAAACGGGGCAAAGATTGAATAAACGATTTTATAACTCGAGAACCACTCCACGGATTTGCATGCGGTTTTCTTTATTATCATCGTAGTTACCCTGGTCAACATATAGACTACAAGGGGTGTTCATAAAATAACACCCAAGCCGAAAACGGAACCGAATTTCGAAACCCACGCGAACGAAGTCGCGGGCAAAAGCTAGTTATTATTAAAATACATGTAACCTTTATTTATGTCCCAAAAATAAATGAAAAATTTCCAGGTGTAAAAGGCGAACAAGTAGGCTTCGTCCACGCGACGGACGCAGATGAAGGCATTAACGCGATGGTCTCATACAATCTACCGACACATCTGCCCTTCAGTATCGATAACATCACTGGACTGATCACTACTAATACTGAACTGGACTATGAGCATACGAAGGTAAGGATTCATGTGAAAACTGATCTTGATTTCGGAATAGGTAAATCTCGTTGGATCGACAATTAAAGACGATCGTCATGAGCGCTGCAACTCAGTTGGTGGGCGTGACCATTACGGTATGCTCGATGAAACTTGCGAAGGCAATACAATCGCACTGATTTCGCTGCGCTCGCAAAAAAAAAAACATATTCGGCTACTTTTTTGGTAGAAACCGTTAAATTTACGCTTTTTATGGGTTTGTTGTTAAGATATGATTCAAATTTGCTGATTTTTAGTTCTAATTTAGCAGATATGTCAATGGATTCAGCCTAAAATATTATAAAAACATTTCAACGACACGTCACAATCACAATTTTGTTTTTGGGTTTGTATGGAGGCTTGCACGTGATGGCTGTCCTTAAGTGCAAAGCGATCTAACGTTATCTTACTACATTTTAGACGTTATTGTATATACATTTTTGAGTATTCAGTCAAAACTTAAACCCTAATAGCAATCTATTGTGACCTATTCTGGTGCAGCAAACCTTAAATTTAGAGTTGAAAAACCTAAAACAATACAAGCTCATTTAACTTTCATCCATGTGCGTTAAAGCCTATTTTGCAATGAAAAGTTTTAGGTTATGGCAGCTCTAAATCTAATATTGCTACACGAGAATAGGTGTCATTATCTATCTACCAGTTTAAAATAAAGCAAGTCGCGAGTGTGCAATGTTTAATAAAAAAAAAAACAAAAATGTAAGAAAACGTTGTAAAGACAGAAACTTCAGGTCTTCATTCACTACGATCCTAACGCACCTCTCTTTCCAGGAGTACGCGTTCGTAGTGACAGCGCACGACGGCGCGCCGGACAAGCGACTGGGCACAGCGTCGGTGACCGTGCAAGTCGACGATATCCAGGACGAAATGCCCGTGTTCACGCAGACCTTGTACTCGACGCATGTGCCGGAAAATGAACCTAATTACCCTGTCGTTATGGTGCAGGTTTGTTTGTCTTATTTGTATTTCCTATTGGGTGACCCGAAATATGACGATGTGTGTTTAGATATCACTTTATGCCGTTTTCTGAGTCGGTACAATATGTAGATTCGCTTTAGGTATTTGTTTTGGCTAGGATTAAATATAACCAAACAAATAAAAAAAGGTATACATTAAATATCCTTATAGGCGATATTATATAGTGATTTTTTTGAAAACCAATGCTTTTGTTTCCGCCTAGGGAATTTATTTTTCATAAATATAATGATACCGTGTGGTTATTATCAAAGCAAGCCTCGAGGCTCCATTAAGCATTTTACGATATTCCCTATAGTTTCGGATTTTGCCATCCACGCCCACTTGAAAAACTAAACCTGTGTATGTATTTAATACCCATTTAGATTTAAATAAAACCTGATACAATGTGTATTTGTGATTTTTTTTAAAGTTAGTTTATATGTAATAATTTTTTCTACTATATTTTAATGTTTGTTAGAAAGAATATAAAATAAAAATAGTTATATTATAATAACAGTTCCTATTCCACAACTTTCATAATTACGCCAAAAAAACCTGGTCAAGTGCGAGCGGGACTCGTGGCCTGGGGGTTCCGTACATGCACACAAACTTATTCCACGAGCAGTTATGTTGAACTCTAAACATACTCTATATATCTAAAGGGTTAAGTTGTTAGTTGTCTTCCTTAATATTTAAATATGGGTAATTTTCAGATTTTTTCCTAGCCGTGTGCTATTAGACCTAATTGTAAACGGAATTTCAAGTTTCTAAGTCAACTGGAAGGACCCTATAGACTTTCTTGGTGCGCCAATCAGTATGAAATTGATTGGTTAAAGGGCATAAACTTTTTTCCCCATTAAGGGCCCATAGTACCTCAATTGGCAGTTCTGTTCTAACAGTTCTGCTTTTTAACTGTCTATCCTACTCTAATCAGATGCCGCGCACGCAAAAACATCAGTTATTTTGAAATCGCGGCTACACTGATGGTTTTTTCATTTTTATGGAACAGTCTGCAGCTGATTTATACTAATAACAGTTATATTATGCAAAGTTTCAGATCTAATTTTAAGTATTCATTGAATGCTATCGGTTTATTGTACGGTTTGGAGGTAACTTTGTAATTTTTTTCTATAGAAAAAATTTAATGGGATCAAGTTTTCACAACAGCATGGACATAGCATTAGTCCTCAACTTTATCATATATTAATTTCAGAGTGATCGTTGCAGTATTTGTTGGTATAAAACAGGATCATGCGAAGCGAAGAAGTGAGGTATTATACACCCTTACGTTAGAAGCCTAATTTCTTAACCGCAATATAGGGCCGTAGACTTCTGTAGGAGTTATTAGTTTCAACTTGATATCACTCACAGGGTCCAAGAAAAAGGGTCTTGACAAACGGACAACAAAGCGATCTTTTAAGGGTTCCGTTTTCCATTTTGAGGTACGGAACCCTAAAATCATGGTTTGGACTAAAGGGATACTTTGTTTTCAATTAACAGGCCGAAGACCCAGACACGATCCCAGAAATAACATACACCATCCTCCGCGGAGACATGGAGTTGTTCTCTATAGACAGAAAGACCGGTATGGTCCGCACGGTTTCGCCGCTCGACCGCGAGACTTCCTCACGGCACACGCTGGTCGTGGGCACTGAGGAAAACAGCTGGGATGGTCCGGGAGCCATGGCCACTGTGGAAGTGCTCGTTGATGTGAGTATTGGCTTTTTGATTTGGCCTTCACCGAAAAATTACACTTTTTGAATACATGTGAACGACTCTTTAACACAGTACGGATAACACTTGAAATATAAATAAGTCGTGGTTTCAAAGCGTTCATAAAATGCACTATCTACCATTCGTATCCATATAATGTTGTAATGAATATGTATTGAAATGTATGACGGGTTCAGGTACGGTACTCAGAATACCGATGGTCCGAGCAACATGCCACGTCTGATGGTTCACAAAGTCTGTATTGATAATTTAATGTTACACACTTTAAACACATCGCGATGAACTAGATAAAAGGCGATATCATGGGTATCGGACATGATGAAATTACAGTAAGTAGAATAAAAATAATAACTAAAGCCTCATAGTGGAAACAGATAAGTTTCTTAGCACTTCAGTTACCTACTTCGACCACACATCAAACAAAAGTCACCTGCTAATTCCATTTCAAAAATGGGAAGTCGTTCGTAACTCTGCCAAGAGCCATGTCCAAGCGCAGTAAAACTAAACGCTTGCGTTTCCACCAATCAAATAGAATTTGGTACAGTCCACCAATTAAACAAAACAAATCTTTCAAATCTGACAATAATCAGTCTAGCCAACTTAACAAAACAATGATTATTGATGGCTTATAACACCAATGACAAAACATTGGCGTACAGCGCCATCTTTTGGCAACGTTAACAAATTGTAACGCAAAGAAAGAATAGACAATGAATGACATTTTCGTTTGGAAATTCGTTCGATGACAAATCCGATTCCAAAATAATCGTTGTCGGCAGGTGGCTCCACGAGGCTCCACGTCTCGATCCGTCAAGGAATGTCAAAATGAAATTTAGGACAAAGAATCCTTATTATATAACATCTACTATACGTGGTTTCATTTTCTGAGCAGGTCATTATTACACCCTATAGGGCTTGGTGGATTATCATCTTCAAACAATAAGTGGTTTTATTCCACAAATATTTATAGTTTTATGTAAGCTTAATTAAACTGTCGGTTTCGTATTAAACATCATTAATTTTAAAAGTAACTACAAAATTAACAATTAAATTCAATTAATAATTAACAAAGGAAATAAGTTTACTATTTATTTGCATTAAATACTCATGTATTCAAGGTGACATTAATTTATGCAGCCAAATTCATAATAAAGTCTTGTTAAATGATTATTATTACCGACCAATAACAACATTTATTGCGAAATTCGAAAATATAAATATTGACTTTCCATACTACTGACACGGGGCTAGGCTTGCGTTTGTAGGGAACACGAAAAAAAACGAATTTCCCAAAAAGGATCATCGGACCTTGGTACCGTCTACTTACTGAGTCTTCATTGTGAATTTTGTGATTATTTTAATTCATCTCTCCCTATCAAATATTTCTGCTGATGTGCTTCACACTTCACAGTGAAGTTCTCCGTGGTTGACAGACACATCTCCCACGAAAATTTGGTCGGTTGAATTAATTTCACCTCGTCTATACTATCTTCTTTCATAACGAACTTAATTTTCAGGACAAGAACGACAACGCGCCAATCTTCACGTCAGTGATCCGACCAATCACGATCGAGGATTCGTCCTCGATCGGCACGTTAGTGGAGACGGTGGTCGCGACGGACGCGGACGCCGCGTCACCCAACAACAAAGTGCGGTACAAGCTTGTCGGGCGCGGGAAGGCTTCCAAGTACTTCCACGTGGAGCCGGACACCGGCGCGATCAGGGTCAGAGACGATCTGCGGAAGGAGGCCGATAGCGAATATACTGTGAGTATTATATCCGAAGGCGTTAGAATGGAGACCACGTTCAGTAAAGCGTAGCCAGAGAAGATATATGAATCAGTACGTAAACTATAAGGTTAATACGCCTTGAATCAATACACACAGAGACACGCGCTTTTACACGCTGCGCCGTCTCGCCCATTGTCGCGGTACGTAAGCGTCAGATGGCAGTCACGAGCGCTGCACCGTGTCATAAAGGTTGCTTTTAGATTTCGCCCGATGCCAGCCCTAAAGTGCAAGCTACAAAGAAGCGGGTGAAGAAGAGGGGTAACGGGGGGATGCGCGCCGGCGGTGCGCCTTCGGTGTACCCGCGGCGTGCCTGCGTCGCAACCGTGGCGTGCCGTATCAGTCTTTTTAATTTTCTTTCATACAAAATGTAGGAGGGGAACATGGTGCAAAACAGATAGAAAAGGTGCGCTGAGTTTCTATGTGGCTTGCGCCTAACGCGCCGATCGGGCGTACGTAATTATCTCGAGAATACGGTGGAGTTTCACAACTGTTTGTATACTGTGTCTGTAGTCTCTGCTTACCCCCCTTGGAGACATGCGTGTGTATATGTATTTAGCCTTTCGATTCAAAAGTCTTGCTAGAGCAATCACCCGGTAAGTGACAGACGCAAATCCACTTTTCTTCTGCATTTCTATTCCGCAATGATACAACAATAGATAAGATTTGATTTAAGAATTATAATTTCTAGGATACTGATTGTATTTTCTCAGGTTGACGTCCAAGCCTACGATCAGGGCGAGCCAGTGATGTCTTCAGTGTCAAGTCTGACCGTCTACGTCAGCCATTCCGCCACGGTGCCGCCCGATGTGAGTACTGCCTTTATCTATCTGTGTATATAAAATCTGTGTTTTTATTTTTTTTACATATTGCCATAGACAAAATGTTCATCCATGATATTGCCTCACGCTTTGCCACTAACCCGACTGATGGAAAGAGTTGATGAGATCTAGGTTAAAAGGGCTTGTCCGAACGGTTTCTCATGCTTGGTGGCATGGTTTCGTCATGAGAGTGGTGACCATCCACGGCCGAAGCACCAACGGTTGAAATTGAAAGGATGTATCAGGTGCCGCAGAGCTGGTGCCGGGCTCGACTGTGGAGGTACCACCATCTTACTTGAAAATCCTCCCGAAGTTATTCGGGGGAGAGTGAGAGGACAGGTCTCAGACAAAACCAGGCGGCCCACCATTGCCTGGGACCGATGGATAGCGGTATATCTATATAAAACAACTAGTGACAGGCAGCGGCGTCAATAGCGGCGGCGTTACTTTACGATGCTATGTTACCTTTCGATCGGTATCATAAAAATACAGAATGTTTTATTTTACTAAGTCCGGTTCGATACCCGGCTTAGGCAGGTGATTTTTTAAAATTCATTGTATTGAGTTTTCCTTAACTTAAAAAATAAATTAAGGTTCCTTTATGTCAAATTTGCTATCTTTAATATTTAAGGTACTTTCCCTCCAGGGGTATTTGTTTGGTTCATCCTGTATATATATTTTTATAATTTCAGGTGGGCCTAGGCTTTGCAGATACACTTTACACAGAACACATCGCTGAGAACTCTCCAAACAACACCCTTGTTAGAGTGCTTCCTCTGCTGAATAAACGAGCGCATTCCAAGGACACGCCGCTCAAGTGTCGCCTGACTGAGTCTTCTCAATTAGGTAATTATCGTACCGATGAAGACGATTCCATGTTGGTCGAAACGTCGGTTTATTTTTGCGTCGAGTTTATAACAATTTAATACTTCGCTTTTTACTTTTGAGATCGACTTTGTCCTGGTCGTATTATCGAATGCTGCGCGGCCATAGTAAAATAAAAAAATACGGCAAATTTCAAGAGAGTAAAAAAAAAATACTGGGCAATATTTTGGTCTTTTGTCTGTCCCGTCGCCCGCTAACTTGTTTGGTGCGCTGAAGGCAAATACTGTGATAAAATTGGCATGCCTTAAAAGTAAATTATTTGTGCCCGCAAATATAAAGTAAAAATCGTCAGTGAAACAAGGTTTAACGAGTGTTATCTGTTCGATTGACATGCGCTGCGAAAACCTTTGTCACATCCTCCGGAATACACATTAGTGAAAACACTTTATCAATTAACGTTTTTGTTTCAGGCGTTTTTTACGTAAAACTGAACGAAGATCGGGATTGCGCTGTGTACCTGAATTCTAGCTCTTTGGATTATGAGACCATAAACGAGTATTCACTAGAAGTACAACTGGAATCTATCAAAGGTATTGCAAATGTCAACAACTCAACAAATTGTGTACAGTACACGCGCGAACTGAATGCATGGGGCCTGAGGTGAAGCGCGGAAGCACCTCACCGCCCGCACACCTCCCTTACACGCCTGCAATGTAGTGCCTTGTTCATAGAGAGAACGGTTGTATGTTATTTATATAGCGCATTTCTCAGAGCTGCATTCAGTTTGCGCGCGTCCAGTAGACTTCTATTGACCTCTGAGTCAGAGGTACTCCTGAGCGTGGATTGTCTATACCTCTGACACCCCCTTGGGGATAAAGTCGTGATGTTATGTGTTATATTTTAGGTCTAATAAACCCGGACAGCAGTTTCGCCAACATAAAAGTCCACGTGACAGATGTGAATGACAACGCGCCATACTTCGTGTTCAACGAACAGTCGACCATCGCTGCCGCTAAGGGGAAGTACTTTGCGATCGTTACCAAAGACATGTTGCTGGGAACTAATGTACTACAAGTCAAGGCTAGTTTACTTTGAACACTTTGTAAGGCAGAAACTAGCTTATGTAAGCAAAAAAATACTTGTCTACGAAATAATACTATTAAAACTCGCGTGAGCTGACATACTAAATTGTTATTAAATAACGATTTTTACACTGACAAATTATTATGTTCCTTAAAACGCAACTCTCCTTGAAAATGCCGAAATTGTATCGGTGAAACAGTTGCCATGTAGTAAACTGGCAATTTGAAATTTCCTTTTTTTTACTGTTGCGCTATTTGAAAATCCCAGATTAGTAACTACATTCTTTCACGGCATCCATAAACTAAAGAAACTCATCAATGACTTCATTCCAATCCTCCGACAAAAAGAAGAAACAAAAAACCTACTCCCCACAAACCCACAAATCTGCTACAGACAGAACACCAATCTAAGATCATCTTTTACTAAAACTAAACCCAAATATCAATCCGACCCATAAAATACATCACTGGCTACCGCTCCATGCCGACGATCACGATGTAAAACATGTCCCATCATTAAAACAGACAAGAAATGCACTTTATACCGGAATTAATCAGCATCGTCATACTACACATCTAATACCACATAATAATTTACCTGTACCCACACATGCTCGCTCTTATTCTGAATCATTTAATAACTGCATCACCGTCTGTATCATTAAAGCATTTTACCCTCCATTGACCGATATTGAACTGAGATCTTGGGAATCGTCCTACATTTGGTCGCTTGGTGCCCACTACGGAGACTGAACTGAACAGACAACACTGACCGACCGACACTCTCTCATACATCCCATAGACCACACCACAGCCACATAATAACCAAGCAGAAAGTAGACTACTTAAACATAATTAGTTTAGGAAAGTATTTAAGTTCATGTCATTCCTATACTATATTTGTCATCTTTGTTTATTCTACCGGTTGAAAATGAAACCTCTACTAGCTATAACAAGGGAAACTGTTATATGTCCGAAACAGAAAATACATGTTTGTTACTTTTGTCATGAATTCATGATTCATTTTTTTTTAAAGATATCGACCGCCAAAGAAACACAAATACTCCGGTAACAGAGACAAAATCTATGTGTACATAGCCTATGTGCATTATTTACCGCCGGGAATATGTACGGACTATTGTTCCATCGCGTAGGTTTGCCATTTTTTCGAAATTTGGTAAAAAAAAAACTAAAAAAATTTACATTCATGTTACAATATAATATATTGACGCAACTTTTGGTAGACATGATTGTATTATGAACGTAATAAACTTATTTAAATATCACCGATTCCAGGCCAAAGACAAAGACAGCAGCGACTACGGCAAGCTAGAATACCAGAAGAACTCCTGGACCAGAATTACCGAAGAATATTTTAGCCTAGACCAGGACACCGGTGTCATATCCAACATCAAGAGTTTCGAGAACGTTCCTACAGAAGTGTTACCGTTCAAGTTTAGTGTTACCGCGCGAGATAACCCCAACTCCGCTAGCGATTACAATGTGGCGCGGGCGGCCGTTGTGGTGAGTATACTCGTGTTTGTTACTAATATATAATCAGGTTGGAATACTTCATTCTTCACACTTACTTCACTGTATTTGAAAAAAGTGGTGATAGGTGTGGAATGTCACTGAAACAACCCTCTTTACCGACGATGTTTACGTCCCAACGTGATGATAGCCCAATGATATTATATAACACTAAGGGCTCAGTTAACTTAACGCTTATTACGGAGCGTAGCTGTGCCACGAGTCGGGCATCGGCAGCGGTGGCTGTGACAGCATTGGACGGATCGTTATCACAAGTGGCACAATTACTTGTACATTTCTCGTATCTTTTTAGCTTAAGGGGTATCGAGCTTTTAGCGAAATAATTGCGTTCGTTTGATCCCTCGCTGTATCGTTATTACTTAAGCTTTAGTTATGCAATTAATGTGCAAGATATTTAAAGATTCACTCCATAAATCATACATTATATGCACTATTATACAGTCGGTGGCGCAGTCGGTAGCGCGCTTGTCTTGATAACAAGAGGTCGCAGGTTCGAATCCTGGCCCAAGGAATTTTTTCAAATTCTTGTCTTTACATTTGTTTCTAATTTATCTTTTCTAGTTTGTAATGCACTCTAATAATAATATTTAGAATATTCCAAAGCGATGGATTTCGCAACGAAAACATAATAAATCATACAGTTTAAAAACAAGTTCCCTCGATAGAAAATAAATTCCTAAAACACAAAATAAACCCCTTAGTATGGTGTAAATACTTCACGGAAGTTCATCAGTTTTTGAATAATGACAAAACCACATGTTTTCTATAACCTATACAATACACT
Source organism: Ypsolopha scabrella (assembly GCA_910592155.1). Classification (NCBI taxonomy): domain Eukaryota; kingdom Metazoa; phylum Arthropoda; class Insecta; order Lepidoptera; family Ypsolophidae; genus Ypsolopha; species Ypsolopha scabrella. Next base: position 4,070,801 of record OU342968.1, on the reverse strand, counting down.
TTACGTTTTCAAAATATGTATTTGTTTTATCAATACGAAAGAAATACCTAAATTCTCGCGCGTTCCACCCAGCCTAACCTGAGCCACCTCGCTTCCCCCCTGTCCGCAGTCCTGCTTCGACCGTCGAACGGGGAGCCTGTATTGCTTGCGCTTTAAGAACGATTTTAAAACGCTCGCTCGCTCTTGCACGCTGCCTCACGCACACATAATCGGAGCCTCGGTATCCCCTTAAGATATATTAAGTGTTTTGTTGCATCCTGTTTTGTGGATGCTTTGACATCTTTGTAGCAGGTCTCTGCAAACTTCTACTCGGCAATATTCTCAAAAAGCGTGCGGATAAATGAAATTATTTATTCAAGACGCCCGACACTGAGTTCGTCTCTTGCACTCGTCGTTTGCGCAGTTCTGATTCACCCCGTGCCACTACTCAACACGCTCCAGTGTTGAATAGCAGGATGTTTTACTATACACTTACGCGACGCTGTGTTCCGGAATTCATACTACGCGTCAACAGTGAAACGCAGTATGTTTTCATCTGAGATATTTCAATTAGCACGTCCAAATTGCTACTAGAGTTGAACACTAGGATGGATTTATTAGACTAATACATTATTGCCAATACGGAAATCATCCTCGATGTTAACGCCGGGCTGTGTTGTGTACAGCTCGTATTCTGCCCCTTTTGGTAGCGTGGTGGAAAGTATAATAGCTGTCTCTTTCTAAGAACAACCGATCACGGGTCATTGCATTGCGGCCTGTTTAAACTATTCTTCATGCGACCGTTTTCTCTTCGAAAAACTTTTCATTAAAAAAAATATATATAGTGTAGTAATAAATATCAACTAAATTTGCGTATTTTTCAAGATGTCTAGTGTTCGTGAAGAAGATTTAAATAACTTTTTGACTGAAGTTTGTGAGGAGTTCGTGATTTTGGAATTTGAAAAAGGAAATGGTGAACAGTTTTGTTTACAAGTGCGATGCAAGATGAATAATGGTCGCTATGAAGATAATTATAACCATTTCGCTACGGATTGGGTGAAGAAATTTTCAGACGTTACACATACGAACTGGAATGTGCGGTTTACCTTTCCAAATATTAAAAGGTACGTTTTCAAAAAAATATACGTATGTCAACATTCTTCCCACAACAAAAGTGCTAAGACAACAAACAAACGCCAACGCAATAAAATGTGCACGGCAGGAATAATTTTTAAAGCAAAGATTGTTAACATAAACACCATCCGAAATGACGAGTTACTGGAAAAGGGATTTAATGTTGATGTCGACGTCAAATTCAACCATTCCCATTTACTAAATGTGGCTGAAGCTTTTAGCTTTTTGCGAAGCAATGTAGATGAGGATTTTTACACCTATTTTGAAACCGGAATGTCACCTACCGCGGCAAAAATATTCCATGAAATGAAAATCATTGAAAGGTATAAAGAAGAAAGTACAACGTATTTAGCCAATGGTCACATAAATCCCACCGATAATCATGTCCAGTACTTGTATCAAAAGTGGAGGGCTGCAAAATATGGAGATCGCATTGAAACTAACATCTCGGAGAAATTAAACCAAAGAAAAGCGGAATTAGAAAAACACGGTTTTACGATAGTGTATAGAGAAAGCCCCAGGATTATTGTTATAATTTCTCCGATTATGAAAAGAACTTTTCTAGCTGAATTTGCAGACGAGATGGTATTCATAGATACGACCGGATCATGTGACCAGACAAGTACAAACATAACATTGATTTTCACTGCACAGAAGGTTGGTGCATTACCAGTAGGTTGCATTTTACACACAGAGCAAACAGAATTCAGTTATACGCTAGCCTTTGCAGCTATAAAGGAGGCTATCGAAAATAACAGTCAAGGAAAAAAGTTCGAGCCAAAGGTAATAATGACAGACGATTCTTTGGCAGAGCGAAATTCACTTGCTTCAATTTTTCCTAAATCACGACTTCTGCTATGTGCGTTCCACATGGCTCAAGCATTTTGGCGATGGCTGTGTAACTCGGCCTATGGTGTTGAAACAAATAAACGGCAGCATATAATGGTTCAATTTCGTGAAATTTTATCTGCCACCACTATTTCCGAATGTGAGCGTCGGTTTGAAGTTATAAGTAATGATACAACTGTACAAAATAATAACAAACTGATGCGCCACTTAGAAAAACTATGGATGAGACGTGAAGAATGGTGCATAGCATTCAGAAGTGACATTATAACTCGAGGGCACGATACTACCAACTACTTCGAGGCTTCCAGTAGAGTTCTAAAAGACATTGTACTTCAAGGATGCAAAGTCTTCAATGCCTGCGCGCTTATTCATTTTATTACATCAATATTCGAGAAGTATCACTTTCGTCGTTTAATGGCGTTTGCTAACATGAGAAGAACTAATCTAACTATAGATGCAGATTTTCACAAAAAAGACCAACACTTAAAGGTACAACGCGCAAATCTGACTGAATTTACTGTGTATAACTCAAATAATGATGGAAGTTTTTATACAGTTAATTTACAAACAGCCTTATGTGACTGTGTAGCTGGAAGAAGTGGATCCTTTTGCAAGCATCTTTATGCAGTTGAGAAAAAATGCGGATTTGTGTTTAAAAATTCACCAAAATTATCGAATAGTGACAGAATCACGTATGCTAAGTTAGCTATGGGTGAAAATATACATGAGCAATTTTACAGAGATATGACACCGAACGCTGATGATGATGCGTCAATAAAACCCGAGGATCTCGGACTATCAGCTGACTCCGAATCAAATTTCAACACTTTAGATGAGCCCACAACATCGCATGACTTGTCAGAAAATATTGCGAGCAACGATGAATTCATTCATGATTATAAATCTTCTCTTCTAAACCTGCAATCGGAATTCCACAAGGTCATTGAAATATATGTGAAAAATCCAACACCAGGCAGCTTAAAATCAGTTAAATATTTAACAAAACGATTGAAAAGTATTAATTCTTCACAGCACGCTTTCGAATTTATTTTTAACATACAACATACAAGAACAAACTCAATTAAAGTACAACCAACTGCTTTAAGTCGCAGACAAGACCGAGGAATTTCGAAAACGAAAAATAGAATTCAGTCTGGCCGTCCAGCAGCGAGGGAGAAAATGCTCAGTAAGAAAAGAAAACACAATCTTTCTCAAAATGTATCTAATAATATGTAAATAATATTAAGGTAGGCAACTGGTATAGTTTTCCTATCTGTATTTGTATGTTAATTTATAATTTGTCTCTTCGGAGTCATTATACTAGTACATTAATTGTAAATGCGTTTTAATTATCCTTGCTAACAGCTTATACGCCATGAAATGATTCACAGGACTGAGCATAAGTATGAAATATGTTAGTAAAAGTTTCTGGAGTGGCTAGTCCTTGTTATTAGTCTTCGAATACGTGCATATTGAGCCGTAGGATGTTTTTGCAAGACGCTTTAAATAATAAGCGCCCGGGCATCATCCTCGCGTTCAACACGTAAAAAGAGTATTGTTTGTGGAGCAAAATTGTGCGAAAGCGTTCAGTAAAACATCCTGGAGCGCGTTGAGCGGTAGTATGTGTATACTAATAATTAAGTAGATTATAAATAGACTTGCATGTCACAGTTCACGCCCGGAACACCTCTGACACCCCTTCGGAGATTCATGTCGTGGCGATATATTTATAAAGTAGTAAAAAGGTCGTGTGAAATGGGTTATTTCTATTGTACTGAAGCCAAAACTACCATTCTTAGAATTTTTGTCTGTCTGTATGTATGTTCCGTTTTAACTCGATAACCACTCAACGGATTTGGATGCGGTTTAATTATTATCATGGTAGTGACCCTGGCCAACACATAGGCTATAAGAGCCCAAGCCGAAAACGGGGCAAAGATTGAATGATTTAACTCTGGAACCACTCAACGGATTTAGATGTGGTTTTTTATTTTATTATCATTGTAGTGACCCTGGTCGACACGTAAGTTATAGGGGATGTTCATAAAATAATGGCCAAGCCGAGAACGGGTCAAAGATCCTATAAACGCGAGTGAAGCTGCGGGCAAAGGCTAGTGATTTAATAAGGCGCGCGCCTGCCAGACACTATCCAGACTTTTGTTTCGGGGGAGGGGGGGGGCATTAATTGAAACAACAATGTGAATTGTGAAAGAAACCTGCGTAATCAGTGTACAATGATATTATTAAGTATCAAATATCGTACTTTTTTTATTAAATGTACTATAACGTACTTTACACTGGTTATGAATAAACATTCCCGGTCCCGTCTATGTCACGCCAAATTTCAAGGGGTAGATAAATACCACCTATCCACCCCCCTGGATACGTGCTTGGCGCCTGCTTCGCCTGCCGCCAGCCGCCCAAGTCATTGCGCTCCGCTCGACTCTCCGCAATGCGCGCCGCAGCGACTTGTGGTCGGCTCTGGTTCAAACTTCGTGGTTGTTATTGCGTGCGCTGACGCAATACACAAGACGCGCGAGAGTTGAGGTCGTGGCCCAGCGGTAAAAACTTCACAAGGCACAAGTTACACGCTTTTTAGGGAATGTAGGTTAAACCTACCGTCTTGTGTATTAGTGTTTTCTTTTACAGTAAAACAAGTGGTTAGTAAACAAAGACTATGCTATGAATACATATTCCGAAAAGCTCATTGGATTCGAACTCATACGTCAGCGTCATACTGACTAAGCACAGCATCTTCAGGCAGCCTTTAATTGAATCATCCATCAAACTAACGCTATAACAGACAAAGGAAATATTAGTATGTAGGTACTACAGAAGATCCACTCTTCAAAGACACACGAATAAAAAGCTACTCTCGCCACGCGGCAGTAAAGTGCAATTCAGTTTGCACAGCGCTGCGTGGCTAAAATTGTATTCACCTACGAGGCGCCTCTTTTTTATGCCGAAACTCTTCCTCCCTTCTTAACCCACTAACAACCCGCCCAGGCGACGGACGTCAATGTACTTGTAAGTCTTCGCAAAGTCTGATAGAGATCCCCTACGACCTACGGTATACGAGCATAGTAAAAACAGAATAATAGAATAACTCCCGCGCCTCGCGAGACTTTAATGCCTACTGTTGCAGGGTTGTTACGCTTGGCTTATGGTATAGTTTCACAGCTGTTACAAAATCAAAACATACGGATACGTATATATCATGCTTGTTAATAATTTCTTTGGTTTCCTCTCCAAGAATCAATATTTTCATAACAACTAGTTTCAAATACCTGAAATGAATTAACAATGTGCAACCCCGATTTGTACCGGCAAAACAGGTATAAAATGTTGCCGTTGTGTGTATGCTGTGGTTCGTCCATACTCTCATGCACACATATTAGCCGCGCTATTAGCCTTTATGTGAAGATAGCTTACTATTCTGTTTTTACTGTGGTACGAGTCAGGTTAAAATGATTTATATATCCATTCTCTTTTACAGGTAAACCTCCTACAGAAGGATAACCAACTCGTCCTTGAGATCTCCAATCAAAACCCGGATATGATACGCCGGAAATCACGCAGTTTGCTCTCTGCAATAGAAGACAAAACCGGCCTTGTGGCGGGCATTGAGAAGTTAACCGCGAGACATTACTTGGGAGAAAATGGGACGTTGGAGAAAGATGAAAAAGGGACGGACGTGTGGCTTTATATGGTGGATCCGAATACGGGAGAGATTTTGACAAGAGAATCCAAACCGGTGAAAAAGTAAGTTCTAAAAGAGTATTCTTATACTTACATTTTAGTAAACCTTCGCCTTTGGTACACATATTTTACAATATCCCAAAGAAAAACTACAAATAATTATCGATTATGTCACATGCAAAATAGGTTTTTTGTTGACTATATATGTGTACACGCAGCCCAATTATATTAAGATTCTAGAAAAATCCTTTTAATCTCATGGATAGTGTCTCGAATAAGCGTTTTAAATCCGTTTATATTTAACCAGAGATTCCCTTACAATAATAAAATGTAACTTTGAAAGAAGTTTATTTGACACAATGTGGTTACGTTTGGGTGCCTGATGGAAAGAATCGACTAGACCTGGGATGGGCAGTCGAGGCGTTAGCCAGTCTCTCCAGAAACTTTCGCAAAATCTACGGAAGTCAGTATCGGATGAATTATACTATGCAACTGCCTCCACTCTCCTGGTATATTTTAGGGAGCGTGTCAACGATAATACAGTTTTAAAATGAATACCCTAGCTTTATCTATGAATCAGATTTACCAATAGAACAAAGCCGTTGAAAAAAAGTTTTTTTGGTTCCTAAATTTCGAATGTATGGCCAACCTACGCGACGCAACATGTGACTGACAATAGACCGTACATCCCCGGCGGTAAATAATGCACACAAGGCTATGTAGCTTCGGCTTCGTAGAATGTCGTCTCTGTAACCGGAGTGTTAGTGCTTCTTTTGACGGTGGATACCTTTTGTTTAAATTATAAATCATAACAAAAGTAATAAAACATGTATTTTTCATCATACAACAGTTTCCTTTGCATGAATCGGACTACAACTATGAAACAACTTATATACAGGCTGTCCCAAAAGTCAACGTCATCCCTTGGAGGGCTCATAGGCCAGCTCATGACTGTCCAGAATATCAAAACATGACCTCAATAAAAAGTCGATAGTTTTCGAGTTATCGATACTTTTATAAATTTTGTGAAATTCGACACCTTAGATGAGTCTTTCCAGTGCCACAGCTACACGATTCCATATTCTCAGATTCTTATTTTTGTTTCAGAATCCTGAATAGCCCTGCTATTGACCCCAGTCCAAAATTAAACTACTATGATACATATTTGTAAGAAAAAACACATTTTTGTTCGAATTATGAGTTTGAAATTTTTTATTTGCTAACTTTGACTCTTCATACTGTGAAAAAAATGTACTACGCTTAGGTGGCAAGTAATTTTAATTGATAGGTAATTTAGTGCAGTTTCTTAAATAGTAAATAATTGCCATGTTTTACTTTAGAAAAAAGTATTATTGCTATTCTACTGTATTAGGAGCTCATCTTAAAATATTATAATACTTAGATATTCGAATGAAAACACTTGTTAAATAAAGTGACAGGTATTTACAAAAAAAAAACTAATTGAAATTGGAAGCAGGTGTTCAAACTACCTGCCTCGGCAATTTCTTAGAAATGAGCGATCGGTGTTTTATTGCATAAATCAGAGTGAGATAGATAGTGATGCCATTTTACAAGAGTTAGAGGGAGATAGTAACACTGTAAATAAGAAAGAGATATACAGTGACAAAATTTTATATAAGATATAGTAATCAATCACTGTTCTTGTTTGTCAGTACGCTACGCTACTTCGTTTGTTGTGCTTACGCTGCGCTTTTGTCTCGGTTCTTTCATTTTAAACTTACGGATTTTGCTTTGTTCTCTGGACTTTTGTGTTGCCGAGTGATTTGATTTGAATTTGTTTGCGAGTAAAAGTAATTATTTGGAGAAAAAACGAACTGACCTGGCCTACTCCTGGACTTTGTGGTTGTGTTAAATAGAAGTTAAATACTTCTTTTTCATTATGCCGGACTTGTATACTGCTGAGGAATACGCTAACATGCATTTATGGGGAATGCAAAGGCAATGGTGCTGCTGCAGCTGATCTATATCGCCAAAGATATCGGAATGCGTTGAGATATCCAGATCATCGCATATTCGCAAATGTTCACCTTGCATATTCGGAGGGTAGAATGCCTCACCACCCTGATAGAACAGGAAGACCACGTATGAATTACGACGAAGAAGTTTTGCAAGAGATTCAAAATGATCCAACTACTTCAGCACGAGCAATCGAAAGGCGTACAGGGATACCAAAATCTACTGTAAACAGGATTACACGGCGCCATCGGTTCCACCCATATCACGTGCAACGTGTGCAAACGTTACTTCCGCGTGACTACGAAAAACGTGTCCAATTTTGCGAAAGATTGCTGCAGAAACATAGGGAAGATCCAGAGTTCCTAGACAACATTTTATGGTCAGATGAAAGCACATTCAAAAAAGATGGTTTCATGAACATGCATAATCTTCATAGTTATTCACTTGAAAACCCACATTCAATTCGACAAGAAAAGTCACAATATCGATTTAAAGTTAATCTGTGGACAGGCATTTTGAATGGCCAAATAATTGGTCCCTTTGAGTTACCAGAAAACCTCAACGGAGAAATGTACCTCGATTTCTTAGAAAATGAATTGCCGAATCTCTTGGAAGATGTGCCATTGAATAGAAACAGGGCAATGTGGCTTCAAAATGATGGCTGTCCAGCTCATTACGCACTAAATGTGAGAAATTATTTGAACGAAGCTTATGAACAAAGACGGATCGGCCGTCTTGGTCCCAGTTTGTGGCTTCTGAGATCTCCAGATTTAAATCCTCTGGATTTTTTTTTACTGGAGTTGTATCAAGGAGAAGGTATACTCGAAACCAATTAATGACATTGATCAATTGAGACAACGAATTAATGAATGCGCACAACAAATAAATATTGCAAGATTTGCAAGAACGATCAAGAGATCTTTCCTGAAAAGATGCTGTGCTTGCATAAGATTCGGTGGCAGGCATTTTGAACACATTATCTGATTTTAATTAGTATTTTTCAATAAATACCTTTTACCTAAGCTTAATGTGTTTTAATTCGAATTCCTAATTAATAAAATATTTTCAAAATGAGCTCCTATTACAGTAGAACACCTGCTTTTAATTTCAATTAGTTTTTTTTTTGTAAATACCTGTCATTTAATTTAACAAGTGTTTTCATTCGAATATCTAAGTATTAAAATATTTTTAATATGAGCTCCTAATACAGTAGAATAGCAATAATACTTTTTTCTAAAGTAAAACATGGCAATTATTTTAGTATTTAAGAAACTGCACTAAATCACCTATTAATTAAAATTATTTGCCACCTAGTCGTAGTACATTTTTTTCACAGTATGAAGAGTCAAAGTAAGCACATAAAAAAATTCAAAATCATAATTCGAACAAAAATGTTTTTTTTTTCTTTCAAATGTGTATCATATTAGTTTGATTTTGGACTAGGGTCAATAGCAGGGCTATTCAGGATTCTGAAACAACAATAAGAATCTTAGAACATGGAATCGTGTAGCTGTGGCACTGGAAAGACTCATCTAAGGTGTCGAATTTCACAAAATTGATAAAAGTATCGATAACTCGAAAACTATCGACTTTTTACTGAGGTCATGTTTTGATATTCTGGACAGTCATGAGCTGGCCTATGAGCCCTCCAAGGAATGACGTTGACTTTTGGGACACCCTATACATATCTTCATTTTCCCAGGGCCATAGACAACGGAGTAAGCAAAGCAGTTGCCGCGCACCTACAGTCCCCCGTCAGTGACGTCAGAGCGCCGCTAATACCTGCGGAACCTCCGAGGAAACCCCATGTAGCCGTCGCGCCGCTAGCTAATGCCCTGCCCGCGGCTTTACTCGCGTTGGCGGCGCTCGTGTTAGTGGCCGCGTCCGCTGCCACCGTCTATATTTGCGCTTCTTGGAACAGGTTATTTGATTTTTTGTCTTATAGTCAAAGCTCAAAAGAAGGCATGGTCTGCCCGAGGCCTGTCACAATACCAAATTTATCATAAATACATAATTTATCATGTAGAGGTCACTATAAGAAGAAAACGTTAGCAGCATATTGTGATAATGGTTTATAGTGAAAATATGTCCTCCTAAATGAAAATGTTCTGTATCACAGATTTCCTACATTCAAAATATCAGCCTTTGCAATACTTAAAATTATATATATTTGTCCAGTTACAAGAAACACAAGCAACAAGCGATGCAACAATACGGCACTCTAAGCGTCAGCATGCCTCCGCGGCCGGCGTCGGGCTACGAGTCCAGCGAAGACGACCCGGCACCAAGATACGAGACTCAGGTACTTATATCATCAATAATCATCATTCTTAAAATAAGATAATAATGAGTGTACAAAATACATAAGTCCAGTTGTACAACAAGTATAATTAGTTATCATAATTGGATGCAATGTAGAATGGTAATAAATAAATAATAATAATAATTCAGGCCATAGATAAAGGAAACGAGGTAGAGGGTGACTATATGTATATGGTGACGGGGGCGTCACCTTAAGTTGGTATGGATATGCACGCGAACTATAATCCATAAAATGACGCAATTCTCTAAAAACTCCTGATACATATATTAAACAAGTCGCAAAATAAGATGAAACTATTTTAATTCATACATTTGATTTAAAATAAAGGTCATAAGTTGTGCATTCTGCACTGAGATCGAACGGTTCCCTTTAAGGTATCAAGTTTAGGATATATTTAAACTACAATGACGGCACCCCTACATCGATGTAGTTCAACCAGCCTTGATTATAGAGCTCCATCAAGTATCAAAAGGACAAACTGATAGTTGAAACTGATATAATGAAATGAGTGTAAAACCGACATAAATAATCAAAACTCTGTGTTCCAGGTGCTAAATATGGCGGTGGATGATGCAGATCTGCAATTGGATTTCAGTTCAAACAATCACGCTTTCAATATACACAGTGTGCAATATTTATCTAAGGATAATGGTAAGTCTTTTACCCTATATTTAAGAGTGAGTCGGTCGAGTATGAATAAAGACACGCGTCCTCAAAAGTTCCGTACCGTAAAACTGAATAAGAACACTCGAATCAATAAACAAAAAATACAAACTTATAATAACGTACAAAATGTCTGAAAAATTAAGTTGGTCTGGTATTGTTCACATAGGATTTGAATTAATTATATTTGTTAGTTTTTATTTTTATTAATGAACAGACGGAAATCATATAAAGTAAAATGTGCTATATTTCGACCCCCTTAGTGGGGTCGTCCTCAGGCGAATGGAAAATAAAATTATGATATGAAGGAGTAAGGGGAAGAATCGGCTTAGTCACATTTACAAACCTTTACAGTATCGACGATTTAAGATTTGATAGCATTGTATGGCTGGCTTGAAAATACTACTGGTATATACCAGTGCAACTAGTATATACTGGTACATATATACCAGTAGTATTTTCAAGCTAGCTATATAATAATATCTGTAAAATAATACCGGTATATACCAGTATATAGTAAATGTGACTTAGCCCATTCTTCCCCTTACCTCTTCATATACATAAAATGTAAAAAACACTGACATCTATTGACATAATTAATTATAAACTTTTTAGAAAGGAGCTGTTAATAGCTGCTGTACAACTTCATGTACATGTATTTTATAATATTTTATTTTCCATTCCCTGAGGACGACCCCACTAAGGGGGTCGAAATATAGCACATTTTACTTTAAGTATATGATTTCCGTCTGTTCATTAATAAAAATAAAAACTAACAAATCAAAGCCATTATCTGGTTTTTTGAAGAAAATTATATTTATTAAGCTATAATTAATTATATTTGGATTTATTTCTTCACTTGTGCTAAAATACCCCCTTTCGTACCAAAATTTCAAGATTGTGAGATACCGAGGAGTACTCTAAAGTCGTTTGCAATAGAATCCAACAATCATGTAAACAAATATGGCGGACTGACATTGACAGCGTATTGTTTATGCCCATAGTGATGTCATAGTGTTCTAATTTAATTTTAATTAAATTTATTTTTCTAATTATTTTAATTTTAAGTCATAGACTATGGCCCATAGTAGGATAGGTACTAAAATAAAACTGACTAAATAGATTAAATATATAAGCCATAGACTATAAAATAAAACTGATTATATATAAAAAATGTGTTTATTAAAACAAATTTAAATCTTCGTCTTCGTCATCATCACTATCAGAAGTGTCGCCGGTGACCGTAATTATAAATGGAACCACTGTGTCATCGCTTGCCGTGTTTAAAATGCCGTCGAGCTTTTTCATTTCTTCCTCTTCCTTTAGGACGTGACTTACGCATTTCGACCATTGTTCGGCTCCGATTCTCGCCAACCCTTCGTTCAATAAAGTTTTTATTTCCGCCATTTTAAAAGATTTGTTATTTCTCCCAACATACGACTTAACCTGTGCCCAAATGAGCTCAATTGGGTTGAGTTCGCAGTGGTAGGGAGGAAGGCGAAGCACAGTTATTCCTTTCGATGCGGCGAGCTCGTCAACGTATTTTGTAACATAATTTTTTTTATCAAATTTTGTGAGTAACTGTGCTTTTATTTCACTTGTTTCAAAAGCTATATTTTTGCTACGTAACCATTCTTGTATAGCATCCTTCCTCCAGCTCATGTTGGGCACTCATTCAGTAATTGTGATCTATTCAAATAATTAGTTACGAGGGCAATACAATATTAAAGTGCGTCTAATAGATTTCCGTTGTAGGTAATAGATCTAAATCATTCTTACCTCCTGATTACTCCTTGAGAAAAAATACCAATCGTATGCTATATCAAAGTCCGTGATGCCGTGCAAAGGTCGTCGTTCCAAGAAAAATATGTCCAGCCAAATCGTAAAGCAAAACAAAAGTCCAAAATGAGAATGCAAAGTCGTAGAAATCGGAAACAGAAAACGGAAACAGAAAACACTAATGCACAGCGAACCCACAGAACAGTGAATGACTGTGAATGACAATTCTAACAAAATGGCCACCTGTCAATTTTTAAAAACTAACCATTATTTTTATGGCTTAGGATACAATCCGTTTTGGTTAATTATATTAAGCTCTTGAAAAAAAATTTTTATTGTATTCAAATAATATTAAATTAAAATAATTTATTAAATTAAAAATAAAAGATAACTTCAGATTACGAACAACACTAACTTTTCAATGACTTATAGAGTTCGATGAGTAAAAAACTAAGATGACAGCTTGTCAAATACTTCGAAATTTTTACGTTGCAAATGTTTTAACAAATTTAACTTATAAATACAAGTTAAATCGTGTTGAAGATAATGTGAAAACAATGGTGCGTTCGTTGAAATCAGACTATGTTCATAATTGATCGTCAAATGTATGTGATTACGGAGTAATCGTGACAATTTGGTTTGTTTACATGATTGTTGGATTCTATTGCAAACGACTGTATAGGTTTTGATGGGAAGGCAGTAAGTGCGATTTTTTGTACGAAACTACGCTTTGATATTAGTATTTTTTTATTGAGTTGAACTAATTTTTTTACGGCTGTATGAGACTATAGCTGTAGTAAACCTTGGTATTCGATACCACAAGCCGACACACAAACAGACGGACAACAAAGTGCACCTATCACTGGCGAAGGGTGAACATTTTAAAAAGGGAAGCCGGACAAAAATGTCGTCTTACAAAGAAAAGCAAAAAACTTTTTGTACTTTGCAACTCCCTGTCAGCCAAGTGTATTTGTCGTATTGAGATTTATGGAAATGTTTGACAAAGCGAAGAGCACGGAATAAACAAATGTATGTACAGACCATTCACTATAAGTCCCCTGGCTTAGGAAATAGTAGCACTGTATACCTAATGTTGCCAATGGCTCACGTAGCATTCACCCTAATACACATTCATAATATTTACTTAACTGCGTTTTTTATATATTAATTAGACTACGCTTTAATGAAAATAAAATGTACAGAATGAAAAAAACAAAATTATCAATTATTTAATTATTTGTATTTCGCAAACAATACGTATGATCCAATGGTATGAATATTTATATCTCTGTACTAAAACGGTATTTTATTTCTTGTTCTAGCTCGAAGACGTTTGTTCTTAATCGTCGAGCTCCCGTTTTTTACGTTTTTGACAATTTTTTCCAGGCGACTTAATGTGAACGCTTTTTTCGATATGCCTGCAAAAGTAAATCTGACAACAAAATGACAGCAAAAGTTTGACAAGTTTCAAAAGTATTAGTGATGCCAACATGAATCCAAGGGACAAGTTATGATGAATGGTCTGTAGTATGAATGCCATTTCCTAAACAAGCCGATGGGAATCGTGTTATATGGACCCTTCGCCACTGGTACCTATAAGGGTTCCGTTTATATGGTCTGAGTCCATATCCTTTAAATTTCATTTAATGTGTAGGCTACAAATTACAACGTTACCATGTATTGTTTCTTCAGGTGAACGTAGCCCAACACTCTCAGAAACAGCAACCACCGCGCGCGCGTCAAGCGTCAACGATAACAATACATTGAACAACTCGAATATGTACGACAACAATGTCACTATGGCGCGGAACACACAGACGTTGAACCGGCGGCCGCACAATCCGCACGCATTGAATAACGCGCTGGGTGAGTTTCTCTGCCGATGTTTATTTCGAACGTGTTGTCTATCGTTTTTTAGCGTTCTGTGAAAATGAAGAAGCCATTATATCTAAATGAAGCGTGTTCTTCGTGTACTTTCGTCGCGTAACTAAAAAAACCCTGATTAAGGCTGAACCTCCTGGGTGAAGAGACCTTATTGGTGTCGATTCGGTGTAACACGACTTAACGTATTTGACGGGACTAAACCTAATTTAAGCATTCTGTCTTTATCTTTCTGTGTCGAAAAGACAAGAACAGGACGCCTGAAAATAAGGTTTGTCCTATCAAATAAGTTGTGTTGCACCGAATCGACACCATTGTCGATATGGACTTATTAATGTTTCCATAATCTGCATACATCTAACGAAACGTGTTATAATATTTCGGAAGCTAAAACCGGCAATAAGGTCCCTTTTCATAAATAACTTCACATATCTGGGGGCACGGCAGTGCCCCCGCCAAGTTGAGCTAAAAAATTAGCTAACTTAACAACATCTTATAGTGACCATATCAATATTAAAAATCTTTTACATTTTAAATAAATAGATTGACTTGGCAATCGCACTAAATAATCTAATTCAATGTAATATGTATTACTTGTGAGATACATTGTGTTTTCATGCGATGGCCAAGTCAATCTAATTATTTAAAACATAAAAGATTCTTAATATTGATATGGTCACTATAAGATGTTGTTACGTTAACTAATTATGTAATAACTTAAGACAGAGGGTCTTTTAAGTAGGGACTGAATAAATTAACCGATGGATTTACATGAATCTCACAACTTTTTACGGTAGAAGAACTAAGTTGCGAGACTTGTTTTTTTTTATGTCATGTGTATTTACTGTTACAGGAACTCTGCCTCGCGCTAACAACAACAGTTTGCCGGGCGGCGGTCTGTTGGCCGCGACACTTGGAAGGAAGATAAACGGCGGAAACAATCACAAGAAGAAAACACATCCAATTATGGCGTATGATGAAATACCGGGCCTGCAGAGGTGAGACCAAGTCATTTTATTCACTAATAATATTGACGTCTCATAAACAACAAGACTCACAATCTCGCTCAAAAAGTGTCCGCGATGCATTTTGTCACCGCTATGGCGTGACAAATTCGAATGACGATTGCATACAACTGACATTGCATCTTATGTTTACGATATAACGTCTTAATTGGGTTGAAGTATTTTTGTTATTATGCACGTCGCACGTTCGGACGTTTTTTAACGAACTTTTCTTAGAGACTGTGTGTCTTGTTGTTTATGAGAGGGCAATGATTCATAAGTATAAAATTACAGTATTAGTACGTAAACGTTATTAGCACAAATCGGACCGCAAAAACTAAAATATATTTTGACAGCTCATTAGCCAATCACGGTCGTTGACAATTCTAAGATTGTAAGTTGGCAGTCATTGAAGATTTATTTTTCGTAAAAACTTACTTCTTATGCTATTTTTTACATGATAAAACTTTTTGCGCTTCGTACATAATACGCTTACTTTTAATTTCTTGAACATGCCGTTAAAACGGAAAAATTGCGGGCCCTCTACTGCCATTATCTTTTAACCTGGCCTTTGAACCCGTTGTTTTAACTTCGATCGATGCCATAAGTTACAAAGAGAAGTGCTTGACGTACTGGCTGACCCCCCAGAAATACAGGTGACATTGATGTAAAAAGATGCTTTGTCCAGTTTAAAGCGTTCTTTGTCTTGTTAATTGGTTTGTGTGTGATCTCGTTGTATGGAGGGTTATCTCTCATAATCGATAACAGATACTTGGAGCCAGGGACGGGACCCCAGGTAAGAATCCTATTTACGCCAATGCAGACACGCGATAAGCTGGTGCTAATGTAGTCTTAGTGGTAATTTATCTTGATGACGTTATTTTAACCAAACCTTTTCTGTTTACAGAGCGAGCGATAACGATAATGTGACATTCGGTAAGAGAAACTTCTCAGGTTTTACTTACGACCAATCGCCAGTCGAAACTACCACCGAACTATAGCCTTAAACACTTTCAAACTGATACGAGTGTAGTGAACCTCAGAGACCGCAGATTGTGAAGTGTATAATCGAGTAACTTACGTGAAGTGATGAACTTATCCGTCCAAACTACGAAAACCGTCCATTTTCGAATTAAATCCTGATTAAGTCTAGCATAATATTGTCATAATGTGTTCAACGAAACGTAAGCGAAGAAAAAATGACTGAATAAAATGCTTCAATTTTTAGTTTGTAAAGTGTGAATAACGAATTTTTAGATAATTTTATTACTATACATATTATATTGTATGTACTTACTTAGCGATGGCTAGTCTCTCGAAGGATTAAGAACAAATTGTGCATAATTTTTATGTACCTAATTATATAAATATTTATCTGTAAATAATTGAGGCATTACTCGATAAAATAACTAGTAACAGTACCTGAGTATAAACGCAGGTACAAAATGTAAATTTTGTAAAAATATGTAAAGTCTTGTAATGAAAACTGGGTAAAAGGATGGCCTTTGTTGTGCCATGAAAAATAATACATTCCGTATTTTCGATTCCTATACGAACTACTTTAAACTGTTACTGTGCAACGCAAGTGAAGAAGCATAATTTGACTTAATGTCAAAATAAATAGATGTCATAGGTTGAAAGAAATGCCTGCCGCGTTCTTATTGGTTAAAACTGGCGTGGTGCGTTGTTACTACTTGTATCATGTGGCTAATTAGCCGAAGTTGAATGAACGTCATTAAAGAAGTCCCCCGAAACAAGGCATTTTCTTCATTATTAAGTACTTTGACAAGGGAATTCTTCATGGCGTTCCGTCTAATTCTTGTCTTGTGTCGCACCGGTAGATCTAAACTTCTTATATATTAATTTTATAGATTTAACCGAACGTTGTAACTTGTGATATAAATATGCCAGTTTGGTGAAAATCTTCCATTTATTTATTTCAAACCTTTTAGCATAAACGTACAAAAAAAGTGGACGGAGTTTCGCTAACCAAAAACTGAAGCACCCAAGATAAGTCTACTTGTGTGCACGCACGAGCCCGGCACGCACACATTCACATCATGATAAGTCTATTTTCATTGTATTGGGGTCTTAATCGCGATAACTAACAACATACCTTAATAGATATGTGCTTGACGTTTCGACGCCTCTGCAGGCTGTCGTGGTCACAAGCTAACTGACGAGAGGAAAAAGAAAAATAATGTGCTACCTACCGCCGGCTCGCCAAGGACATTTTTGCTGCTACTCTCGTCAGTTAGCTTGTGACCACGACAGCCTACAGAGGCGTCGAAACGTCAAGCACATATCTATTAAGGTATGTTGTTAGTTATCGCGAGTAAGACCCCAATACAAAGTTAATAATGTGTGAAAATCGCGAAAGTTTAAAGTTTACTTATTTTCTATATAAAATCCAATCACACACTTGTAAACCGTCGCCATTGCTATGCTTCAGTTGTTGCTTAGCGGAGACTCCGTCTTACTTTTTTGTACGTCTATGCCTTTTAGTAGTTTTAAATGTATTATTGTTAGGTATTTTTTTGTATTGTTTTTTTTGTGCCAGTCGTAAAAAGCACGTAAAATTAGCATAATATTGAAATGCTCATTTTCTTTCTGAACCTATGTATTTTCCGTCAAAATGTCTGTGCCAAACAAACAAGACTGTTTTGTGACAATTTTTTTAACTCTTCTGTTTTTATTTGGCTTATAGACCAAAAATGTTATCAAGATCTGTGTATTATTTTGTAAATCCTTTTTATTTACGACGAATTGTAAATGGTGAAATAAGATATTGTTAATATATTTTTTGGTAATAAATTACATTTTGAACCTATTGTACAAATTATTTTATTTAATTTTTACTGCCTCCTTTCTTAAGTACACTTCTTTATAAATATAAAAATGCAAAGCAACAAAATATTACTTTAAAACTACTTTTTAGGGTTCTGTACCTTAAAAGGAAAACGGAACCTCATACGCTCAACTCGTATCCGTCCGTCTCATTCGTAAAACAGGTTCAAACAGAAAACTTCTAACGTCGATTTGAAATAAGCCATAATGTAAAACAATTGAGGATGCGCATATATCACTGGAAAAAATGGGATGATTATAAGCTGATCCCAAATTCACAAAAGAAAAAAGAATTATTAATATAAAACCCCCAAACCTTAGGAATGAATTGTTTTTTTTTTACATTTTTGTTGTTCTTAATGGATATACTGAGCTCAAGCTCAAGTTACAAAGCGCTCAATTCTCAGCACAGTAGCGTCTCTATATAATCCCAATGGTTGGGTTACTCCAGTTGTTTTCCGCGCTAAGACCCTCCTGCAGAAGCTGTGGCTTCTGAAAATAGGATGGGATGAGCCTGTTCCCGAAGAAGTCCACACAGAGTGGCAACACATCTCAGAGGATCTCCCTCAGCTCTCTAACCTCCGCTTACCTCGACACATCTGTAAATATAAGCCCACGTCCACTTACTCGCTTCACGGGTTTGCGGACGCATCAGAGGCTGGCTTTGGTGCCGTTATTTACCTCCATGAGCTCATTACCGATGGACATGTCAATGTACACTTAGTCATTGGCAAGTCAAAGGTAGCACCCATCAAGACTCCTCTCTCAATTCCCAAGTTAGAGTTGTCAGCCTCAGCTCTTTTATCCCAGCTCATGACTCGAGTGTCAGCCCAATTGTCAGCTCATATCCCCATTCAAACACACACATGCTGGTCCGTCAGTACCATAGTCCTGGCATGGCTCAATACTCCTCCTCATAGGCTACAGACTTTCGAAGCCAATCGAGTGGCTAAGATCACAGCCTGCTCAACCAGCGATACGTGGAGACATGTGCCCACGAACCTCAATCCTGCTGATTGTGCCAGCAGGGGAATGTCTGCCCAGTCTCTCGCACTTCATGATCTCTGGTGGTCCCCCAGTTGGCTCAAAGAGCCTCCCTGCACCCTGACACCCTCGCGGTGTCATCTTTGGTCCTTCGAGCCGGACCAAAGATGACACCGCGAGGGTGTCAGGGTGCAGGGCTGAAATGTGGAATATGGGGATGAGCGGAAGACAATGAGGAATGTGGGCTTACCTGGTTGCTGCTTTTCTTTGTCCAAGATGGCCGCACGGAGGACGCGGCGTGCCGACAAACTGGTATGTCTTCTTCCTGCTGGGCTGATGGGAGATGCACTTGTAAACTGCACTTGAAATAGTTATATTGGAATGAGCACACACGAGCCGAGAAATGTTTATGAGCGGATCAAAAATGGCGCGGCACTGCGCACCTCGAGAAGCGTGTGGCACTGCGCAACTCTCGGAGGTCAATATGCCAGAAATGACTGTTCCCTTGATCTAAGTTTCGTGTTGATTTTATTAAGATGAGGTGTCATAAGAAGGTTTGAAAGTATTTATTGTCGCGCCATGCTTAAAGGGACTTAAGTAGTGACCATTTTGGTACACCAAGGGTAATAATAAAATAAAAAAGTCATTACCTTTTTAGTTTCAAATGAATATTTAATTTCGATTATGACAAACAAAACGTCACCTTTAAAAAACAAAAGTAATTTAATGACCGAAACAAACAACCAATCTAGTAATATACCAAAACTAATAAAAAGGAACGTTAAACGTAAAGGAGAATGACATCATTCACACGGACGCTTTACATTGCGTCTCGGGTATGCAGACTCCTTTGTCGTCTCTGTAATAGCCGTCATTGCAGCGGCACTGCGGATGACAGCACGGCTTCCACGAACTGCAGTTGTAGGACTTGGCTAGGCGGGCCTTGCAGGTCTGGGGAGGGCAGGTCTTTGGGCATCGTTCGTGATGCTCGTTGGGCCCGCAGTTCGTTTTCACTGAAATTAAGTTGAAAATTTTTAGGTTAGGAGTCTCTAAAACTAAGTAAATGACTTTGGAAAAATCCCATTACTCTGGAGGTACTTTTATGACATAATAAATACGACTATTTATTTAATTAAATTTATATCACTGCGGTAATAGAAAATCAGAAAAGTAAATCTGGACGGGATTCGAACCCGGGACCTCTCGCTTACCAGGCGGTTGCTCTACCAATTTACTATATAAGGCGAATTTTATGACAAATTCATACTGGAGACTCGGTAAGTGGTCAAGTCAGGGCGAATATAATATATATATATAATATATATTTGTGCTCATTTACTTCTTCAAGAACAACCTCGAATCAATCATGGAACCTTGGCTTTACTTGCCGAGTAACTTACCGAGACACTTACCGAGTCTCCAGTGTGAAATTGGCTGTATGTATCAACCAAAGTAACCTTAAATAGGATAAAGTTGACGACGGTGTAGCTAAACTGGTTTACAAGTAAATGTAATGTTTTGCCAAGTCCAGCTATTTGCATTTTGACCCCTCAAACTTACACATGCCAAACCGATCTATGTCCATAAACAAAAGTTTACTAGCTTATAACGTTAGGTTACGCTTAAGCATTTTTAGAATTAAAAGAAAAGTACACAGCTATTACTGGTCGATCTATTGACATAAATTATATTTTTATTGGATTTTGGATAGACCAGCTCCTAGATATGTATTTTTGAGTCTTTACCAACTGGTTGCCAAAAATCGAAAACATAGATATACTATCGAATTCCGAATACCTATACCAAGGATATACCTATTAGTGACGTCACAGTAAGGCGCGGTCGCAAGTCAAGATTTGGGGGGGGGGTCCTTTAGGCTCAAGTACTTTATTTATTTATTTAACTACATTACACTATTTTTACAGCTAGGCCAATTCAACAGTGCAGTAAAATCAACAATATATAAGTTACCACACAACGTGACACAAAAGAAACACAAGTATTTACATTCTCACAAAATTACCAACACATAACATGACACAAGCAACAAATTTAAACATAACAAATAAGATATAATGCTACTCTTGTGAAATCACCCAGAGAGCAGAGAAAAAGGTCTGTGTGATCGTGGATCTTGTTGAGCAGTTGTAGCGCCCGTGTCAGGGGAGCCTTCTGGTGAAGGTTTGTCCTACTACTTTCTATAACGAATAGTCGGCCATTTCGCACCCTTAGGAAATCCTTGGGCACCCTCAGCTTACATTCCCTTAGTAAAACCGGATTCGTTTCCATTCCGCGACATATCTTAAACAGATACGAGGCCAGAGTAAGCTCCCGCCGAACCTCCAACTTGTTGTATCCAACCATACCCAGCACGAATAATGTCGGATACATTAGTGGATATTTAGGATACACCCCATGAAGTTTCATGTAGAGATATCTTGTAAATTTATTTTGAATTTTCTCCAACATGAGTTTATACTTAGCTTCATGGGGTGCCCAGACAACTGCGTTAAACTCTAACTTACTTCGAACTAAGGCGTTGTACAAATTCTTCATAGCTGTGATGCTAGTAAAGCCATTAGCCGAGAACAAACCCTAGCATTCTAAATGCCTTTTTGCAAACATCGACAATATGCTCACGAAATGTGAGGTCTGAAGTCATCCGCACACCCAAGTCGCTTACTACCGTCACGCGTCCCATCTTGCTGCCCTCCATTGAGTACTGGTGGAGACTTGGGGAGTGGCTCCGGCTGAACGATATGACGTTACACTTGGACACGTTAAACCGGAGCTTGTTCTCATGACTCCACGCCACAACATTATCTATATCGCGCTGTAAGTGATTATGATCCTCCTCGCAGGTGATTTTAGCATAAAGCTTCAAGTCATCCGCGAAAAGTAAACACCCAGCATATTCCACTACTCTGGGCAGGTCATTGATCATGATGATGAACTCCAGCGGTCCAAGATTGCTACCCTGGCTGACTCCAGAGTATGTACAGTAGACTTCCGATACGCTGTTGCCGTACTGAACATATTGTTTCCTGTCCTTCAAGTAGCTCGCGAAGAATCTCAAAGTCTTATTGGTACAACCTGCTCTAGCTAACTTCTCAAGGAGCACGTCATTGTCCACGGTATCAAATGCTTTCCTGAAATTCAAGTACGCAGCATCCACTTGTATACCCTGGTCAACATGTGGTATTACGGATGACATGAAATTTAAAAGGTTACTGGTGGTGCTGCGACCCGATCTGAACCCATGTTGTGCATCCGACAATTGCGTCTTGACGTCATTGTAAACAACATTGTACAACACCGATTCAAATACTTTAGCGTACGTACACAATACTGCCACCGGCCTATAATCCCCCACATCGGACCCCCCCGCTCCTTTAGGAACAGGGATGACTCGTGTAGTTTTCCATTTCTCCGGGAATGTCGCACTCTCAATACACAGGCTGTACACATGTGTGAGAGGCTCAGTTAGCACCGTCCCACAATCCCGTGCCAGGAATGGTGGTATACCATCTGGCCCCACGGAGCGCTTGGGCGGGAGGGCAGCGAGTGCACGGCGGACCTGGGCTGGCTAGAGCACCGCGAGGTGCACGCGCGCCGCGCCCCGCCCTTACTTACTTACTGTAACAGTTCAAGAGGTCAACTTTATTAACTTTACCAGTAAAAAACGTCAAATAAAAGAAGATAATTTTTTATAAAATGAAAAATTTTAATCACAAAGTAAATGGAAGCCTTCTTTAATTTTATTGGGCATGCGGTCGCCGCCACCAACATCCGTGTTGTCAAGAATAGGTATTTCGCGGGATTTTCTGGTTTTCATATTGATTTACTTTTTTTAACGTTATTTTGAAAAAAATTTACGTAGACCTTAGTAGGCAGATAATAATTTGTTTTTTTTAAAGCTTTGGGGATTTTTCGAGTTGACGTAAATGATTTTGGGGGGGGGGGGGGGCGGTCATGACCCCTGTGACCTCCCTTCGGACCGCCACTGGTTACAGTTCGCGAACAGTTCAATACACATTGAAGGAAATTTAGAAAGTTCAGTTTTTATCTATGTTTTTAGTGTTTAGCGACCAGTTGGCAACCGATACAATGTTATTTAATACGCACGTTGTTTAGTTCCATGTTCGTCAGTTATTGGTCAATAATACAAGCTGACTACACTATTAGGTAATTGAATTAATTTGCCCCTTAATTACCGAATATCATCAAGTCCAAATCAAGAGAACTGAGTGGTATTATGTCTTTTTAAAACAAAAGAAAAAAACTAGTTTTGTGTAGCTTGTCTCGCTCGCGCCACTGTCGAAGCTTATAGCTCTATCACTGTCATTCGGTTGCATTTGTTT
The DNA here is from genome assembly GCA_910592155.1 of Ypsolopha scabrella. Classification (NCBI taxonomy): domain Eukaryota; kingdom Metazoa; phylum Arthropoda; class Insecta; order Lepidoptera; family Ypsolophidae; genus Ypsolopha; species Ypsolopha scabrella. Next base: position 4,047,321 of record OU342968.1, on the reverse strand, counting down.
AAAAAAGAGGTCCATTTTTAAGTTGACGATATAAGAACGTTCCGTATCTACCCTTTGTTATATATAAATGTACCTCTATTATGTAGTATTTGTGTCACGCTGGTTTACCAGAGAGATAGAAAAGGGCTTAAATGAGCTGTAACTTGTATGTTTCCTATCATCTTCTATTAATTATCGTGAGCCGGAAGTTCTTCTCTGAGCGATATACCTATTAGTTATATCTTGTGATTCACTCTCCTCTCCGATTTGATGTGTAAACCTTGAGAATGCCGTTAAGGCGAAACCAATTGGTAAATAAGAATCCTGAAAACTGTGCAAGTGCTATTAAGTCATGATCATGTTTCACCAAGTACCAACAATCGCAAGTCGCAAGTTTCTCAAACATGCTCATCAATAGTCACCTATCTTTTGAAAAAAGAAGACGGGAAGAGCATCCTTTTTCCCCTAGGGGAAAAATAAATGTATGAAAATCTAAGCCCGTATTATACCAGGCCAAGGGCTTAATTCACCCGGGCAGGCAATACCCTCCTTTCCACCCCTCGGATGTAACATACTATTCTTGTGATTCCATTCCAAATCAGAAGAAGCGTTCCTGTTTTGTTTTGTGAATAACAGGAAAAAATATATAAAACTTACAGCATTGGTCCGGCTTGACGCAAGTAACGCCGTCGTCCGCTCTGACCAGTCCCTGTTTACAGAAGCAGCCGTCCGTGCATTGTTTAGGGCACTTCTTGCAGGTGCTGTTGAGGGAGGAGCAAGCTGGCTCGCAGGAGGGGCCGCATACTGGGTGGTACTCGTCATGGTTGCAGATAGGGGCCGCTGGGGAGGTGGTGAATAACTATTATGAGTTTTATGAGGCTGTGACTGATTTATCGCTATCTTATTGAGTAATTTTGAACTTGAGTGTATTGTCAGAAAGTCTATATTACAACGTTCGCTTCGCGCGCTGCCGCGCCGGCACGCATATCAGTGAATTATTGAGGTTTTCCTGGATTTTACGAAAAAGTCTTTGGTGCAAGTATTTTAGGTATACCTTTACATCGAAAGTTAAAAGTGTTTTTCTTGCTATAGCAGTTATTTCAGGCATAAAACTCGAGCCCCTTAGATAAAAAAGTATTTATTACTTAAAAAGGCGTCATCTTCGGAAGTAAAATCTATTGAGACTGATTGAGACTAAAACATGGTACAAAATAAAGTCTATAAATATTTACAAAGCACGAGACATGTTTCACCAATATTGGCATGCAAATTGACATGTTACACAAATTATTTACAATTAATTTAACAAAAACTATTGGGTGAAATGTGTCCAATTAGATAATTGTCTTAACAACGGAAAGATAAAGGTCTGTGAATTTTACTATACTCGGGTAAGTAATTGCTTCCGCAACGCACCTGTGATTGGACGTCTAAAATTAGGGATACCTATTATTCTCATAGTCCTGTTTGACTTTGCTCTACTTTATCTAGTTTTATACCCTCCTTAGAATCTAGTTGTACAAATAAAACTCACAACACTCATAGACAGGAACGCAGCTTCCATTGTCATGTCTCAAATACCCGTCGATACACTTGCAGCCGACCTTACACACGTCGTTCCTGCAGATCCGACCGTCCGATCGGAACCGAGTCTTGCAGGTTTTGGTGCAAGGCCTGATGCAGTTGCTCGGCTCCTCGAACTTCCAACATACCGGTGCAGCTAGAATAGGAAATATCTATTACTGACAGTCGTACTTTTGATTATTTATCATTACAATCCGTAAAATATAGCTAGAGCCCCGTGACAGCAGAAGTATACAATTTGTATTTCTCTTTTTCTCATGCTCAAATATGTATAGCGCTGACAGCTTTACAGGGCTCAAGCTATATTTTACAGACTAAAGGTATATTAAAGCCGATTTTGAAGGTTTTAGTTTTAGTTTGACATACATAAAATTAAACTTAGGTATGGTTAAAACGAAGAGCCATTTTCAAGTCACCATTTTATAAACGTCAAACTAAAATTTTAGTTTGACAGCCATAATTTACTCAACTGAGTGATTTTAACTTGTATTGGTAATTTCAAGGCACATTTTAGAGCTGTTATTTTATTACATTGAATTTAAAAGAAATAGATTAATTTAAAAGACTTGCTAATTTTAGTTGGTGTGCCTTTCAGAATAGCAAAATATAGTGCTGTCACTTAAAATTACGTTTTTTAGTAAGTTTCTTAGCTTAAAATTAAAACTTTCAAAATTAGCTTTATTGTAGAGACTATACCTTACATGGTAACTAGTGAACGCATAATGGACTGCTATTATAACACATTAGGCTGCTATTAAGAACAATCATAATGGCTACAGCTGTATTGCTATAGTTACAAGATATATTTATTTCTTCTCTGCTGTTAACTACTTGGACATGTGTACCTACTAATCATCACAAATTCTGAGATATTAATGTTGTGTGCTTAATTCCACCACCATTCTTAATGAAACATTAACACTATATTTAATAAAACAATAGAAATGCGTAAATAAAAATAAATAAATACAAAAAAGTTGATCTATAAATATAACCTTGTCTTATACAGGTGTTGGTTTAGCCCGCAACTTGCATCACATGAATACACAATACATCTACATTACGCTTTTTCCAAAAACAGCATACACAACAAAATACAAATTGAAGAAGGAAACATGTCCTTTTTTATTTGTCCTAAAATTCTCCTCATAACTATTCGCGAAGTGCTAGTGCTTACCGACTTGGATGCCGGACACAGCCCTACCAGTGTTGAGTCAATTTCATCATGCCTGTCCTACACCAGACGTTTTTTGGGTGCGCCAAAGTATCGTTAATAAATTCAAGAAAAAACAAACAATATTATTTTCGTCATCAGTGTCGTGAATATAACCTAATGTGACGGAAGTTGCTGACCAAATCAACAACCTGTATATTAAACCATCGTGATCATGATGTTTAGAACTTTCTGGTTGCCTTTACCATATCCACAAAAAATCACTTACGGCAATCCCTTGGCGCCACACATTCTCCGTCGTTGTTCTTCACAAATCCTTGTTTACAGACGCATCCGGTAGTGGCCTCACAGGCGCAGTATTTGTGGTTTCTGTTCTCGCATGTCCTTAGAGAAACTTTCTCATTCTCTACGTACGTCTCGTTTGCACGACAAGTTATCGCTAAAAACATTAAATGGTATAATTTTATAATAGCGCCAATGGATCATCGGGAACAGTTCCACTCTGGCAGTTTTCAGTAAATGAGCGTTGGTTTCAGCAATATTCAGAACTTGTATGAGATCTGATCGTTTATTTTTCACTGTTTTACTAAAGTATTTTACAGATATAGTTCATGGAAAAAACTAGACCATACCTTATTTCACTTGATTATTTTGTATTGTAAAAAAAAGTACAAATACTGTTATTAAATTTCAAATTTTAGGCGAAACATGAATATGCCTTGAACTTTTTTTAAACATCCATCCATGGATATCAGCCTGTTCGTCCACTGCTGGACATAGGCTTTTCCAGGATTTCGCCACTTTTGGCTGTCCTCCTGGAAGAAATTCCCATACTCATACACGCTGGGCAGGCAGGTTGGTGAGCGCGGTGCCGAAACCCTTGCACCAGTGACGCCGCTGTCCGTCACCAGTCTATTTTATATAATATACCGCCATCCATCGGTCCCAGGCAATGGTGGGCCGCCTAGTTTTGCCTGAGAGCTGTTCTCTTACTCTCCCCCGAGTTACAAGTAAGTATATTATAATAATATTACATTACACTGAGTGTTTTCTTATTTATTAGGCAGTTCACAAATCAACTGTATTTATATTAAATTGTGAAAACTATAGGCTAACTTGCATTGCCATGTTATGTTAAGTTTCGATTTAAACCTGTTTGTTTTCCTATCATAAATAAATAAAAAAATAAATTTATACTGATTTTACTCACGTGGTTGCCTAGGACATTGTGTGCTCGGGATGCAAGGGCTGTTTTCAGTTCCATTCCTCAAGTAGCCTTTAACGCAATCGCATCCAGCTTGGCATGTTATGTTCGCTATACAGTTGTAGAAAGTGTACAAGGTATTACATGTTTGAGGAGGGCATTGCGTTCGACAGTCCTTCCAAAGTTCGTTATTTCCGCATTGCCCGGTAGGTGGAGGAACATCTGAAGAAAAAAAACCGGTCAAGTGCGAGTCAGACTCGCATACCTTGGGTTCCGTAATTCAACAGTTAGTCAGCAAGAAGGTATTTAAAATCTTGCCCATAACTGTTTATGATAACTAAAAAACCGGCCAAGTGCGAGTCAGACTCGCGCACGAAGGGTTCCGTACGATTATCTATAAAAACGGCAAAAAAATATTGTCTGTTGTATGGAAATGCGCAGGTCCGACTCGCACTTGGCTGGTTTTAGTATTTGTTGTTATAGCAGCAACAGAAATACATCATCTGTGAAAATTTCAATTGTCTAACTATCACGGTTCATGAGATACAGCCTGGTGACAGACGGACGGACAGCGGAGTCTTAGTAATAGGGCCCCGTTGGTTACCCGTTGGGTACGGAACCCTAAAAAGAATTGATCGTACCACAAAAGAGAGACTCGAATTTTTTATACTGTATTTGAAATAAAACTCGTGGATGAAAAATTTAATTTTGTCATTTTGTCATCGTGAATTTCTCACCCGCTGTATTTTTCCACAATACTTTATACAATATTACCCTTTACGTAATCCCAAATTACCATGATTTTTTTCATATTTTTCGGTTCATTCGTTTCGGAAATAAGGGGGGACGACATGCATTATTTTGTGATTTTTCAAAGATTTCTCGAGATCGGTGCCAGTAAATATAGTAATAAAAGTATATACAGTCCTACAATTCAAAGCGAAAAAAATTTAAGAGATGATAGAGTATCCCTAATTGCAGCGAAAACAAAAATTTTTGCGCTAACATTTTTTTACCTTTCCATAGAAATTTAGTCAGCTGATTCAACCAACTTGTACTGGGAAGTGAAAAAATTATTTGATCAAAACATTTTTTTTCCTTCTGGAATGTGATCAGTTAACGATACATGATCTACCCTAGAATTATTTTCACTTATTGTAACACCTTATATATTTTATAATCAACTTCTTATATCTACAATTTGATCCTATATTGTATTGTATTTAATCGCTATAGTTTTCCTGTAATTGGCCAGTTATGACCTATAATCGTCATTTTTTTCTTATTTTTCGGTCCACCAGTTTCGGAAATAAGAGGGGGGGGACATGCATTTTTTATGGCTTTTAAAAGATTTCTTGAAATCGGTGCCAGTAAATAAAGTAAGAGTATATATTTTTACAATCAGCTCCTTAATATCTACAATTTTATGACCATATTGTATTTTAAGAATTTATTTTTCAAACTTTTGTATTGGAAATATTTTAAACAATTTCATTTTTTTTTTTACCTTAGCAGGTATGTAGGCGAGTGAATGCAATTTTTGTGGAAAATTTCAGTCTTAACCTTTAACGGTGCTAAAGTTATGAGGCTGTGACATACGGACAGACGGACACGTCACCGACAACTTTCCATTGTTTTTATTGTACTTATTCAGATTAAATAACCACTTACATGCCAAATGAGAGTTCATTGAACAAAAAAATATTAAATTTACTTTGAAATTTAACTTACAGCACTCAGCCGGAGGGACACATTTCCCTTGATTGTTCCTGACTAATCCGGAATTGCAAATGCAGCCAGTGATTTTGTTGCAGTCTCTCGATGGTTCATTCCTGTTTGAGCAAGTCTTCTCACATATTTGCCAGTCCACTACGTAAGATTCATTCTTGGGACAGGTTGTATTCGCTGCAAAAAATTGTGTTTTATCAAGGTGTTCACATATCTTGAAATAACGTTTTAAACAGCCAATTCGGTGTTATAGCATTGTTAGATAAAGTCGAAAACCAATAAATAGGTGCCTGCGTTGGCTCTGCAGACGGGGCCAAAATCCTATAACCTGATGACCCTCAATACTACAGAGACATACATTATTGGCATACTTTTTATTATCCCCTTATAGTGCCACCAATTTAACTGTTCAGTAAAATTATTCGCCGTCTCTTTCTAATCATACTCTTTTCTACCGCATTAGAAAGAGATGGGTGGATAATCCAACTGAACAGATAAGTTGGTGGCACTGTAGTTGCCTTTTACGACACCCAAGAGAAGATGAGTGACAATATTCTTTTCAACACGTTCTTAGGGTCATAATGCAGCATATTAAACACGCGTGCTTTTTACTTTATATGATCGCACTAGTGTTTTTTACATTACAGTATTTTTAAAAATCTTAATCTTAATCTGAATTTTGATGTCTTGAGAAATAGTAAAGTTTTTGCGAATAAATAGACTGTCTCAGTTGAAATATAAAAAATGATCGTTTAATTTCATCAAATTATTTATTTTGATCTACAAATTAACTCAATTTTTTGTTGTAAATACAAAAATATTCAGTTTGCTAATATTTAATATTTGGCTATTTGGGAATAATTTCCATATGCGCAAAAAAAAAAACAAAATCTCCGCCGCCATTTTTCAAAGAAAATTGTTAGTTCATAGCTGTGTTTTCGATTATGTGGAAAAAAATACAGTGAAATTTTATTATTTTTCCTCGCAAGTGTGTTAAAAAACGTCGTATGAAACGCGTGAGCATTAGATATTACACTCTCGGCTCCATTACGTCCTCGCCTTCGGCTCGGCCTGCAATCCCGCCGCGACTGTAATGCCCAACGCACTTGTATCATAATGTACTATTTCAGCTGACGGTGCGACACGCCACAATGACGTTGACACGGGCGGGACCTTAAATGGTCCATAAGTACTTGTTTTGAGGTGTCTGACCGATGAACACTGTAACTTAACGAGATAAGATCGGTAAGAATACTTACGACACTGGTTCGGAGGCACACAGGTTCCATTTTGAAGTCTCAACCAATCGGATTTACAGGTACAACCAGGTTCATTGCAACTGTGAGGCACGCTGGGACAAGATGGCTTACTTATGAGGTCTTTGCAATTTTTGTAGCATTTCGTCAGCGTGCAGTTGGAATATACTTCGTTGGTTTTACATTCTGGTTTAGGAGGTAAAGCTGAAAATGCAAAAGGTTAAAATGGGTAATTGAAAATGCTATCGCAAATATATATAGTACTAGCTTTTGCCCGCGGCTCCGCCCGCGTCGAAGAGAATTTCGTAAAAATAAGGAAAACAAAAGAATATGATTTTTTGAACCACTATATGCAACGGACACCATGTTTAACCAAGGCGCTAATAAAGACCAATCAAATAAGTCCAAACTCGAAGGGTCTGCTTTTGTCCGTTGAGGAGATCCCGTACCCACCTTCTAGTCCCATCACCAGATCCTGGTCACCGTGTTTTACCAAAGTGCTAATAAATACCAATCAGTAAGCCCAAACTCGAAGGGCCTGCTGTTGTCCGTTGAAGAGATCCCGTACCCACCTTCCAGTCCCACCAGCAGACATTGGTCACCATGTTTTACCAAAGTGCTAATAAATACCAATAAATAAGCCCAAACTCGAAGGGTCTGCTGTTGTCCGTTGAGGAGATCCCGTACCCATCTTCCAGTCCAATCATCAGACCCTGGTTACTATGTTTTAGCAAAGTGTCAAGAAGTGTGTCAGGATCGTTGTCGATGGAAATCTGTAGTCAGATTAAACTGATATAGTTTTTCCGTATGGGAAAAAATCCTTACTTAAATCAAAGTATTGAATGTATCTGTGCTTAAACCTGGCTGTAGTCACTTTCTCAATATTAGCAAGAGGTGTGTCAGGATCGTTGTAGATGGAAATCTGTAGTCAGATAAACTGATTAGTTTTGCCATATGGGAAGAAATCATTACTTAAACCACAGTATTTGATGTATCTATGCTTAAACCTGGCTGTAGTCAATTTTTTAAAGCTTAATATTAGCAAGAGGTGTGTCAGGATCATTGTAGATGGAAATATTTTGTCAGATTAAATTGATACAGTTTCGTCGTATGGAAAAACAACCGGTTTTAATACGTATAACTAACCATTTGGTCAGGGCACGCCGATAAAGCAGCTAAGCGGCGTTTTTTCTCCCGACATGGTTCACAAATACTGAATTTTCAAACTGAAAACTTACTTTTATTTAAATAGAATATAGCTTATGTTACTCAGCAATTGTGTAGCTTTTTACAAAAGAAAGAATTTTTAGAATCGGTTCAGTAGTTCCAGTTTACCTCAAACATACAAACAAACAAATCTTTCCTCTTTATATAATAGTGTAGATGTAGATAGATGTAGATATATAGTGTAGATGTAGATAGTGTAGATGTAGATATAGATGCAGATGACATCCGAGCTTACAGCACTGCTTCAAAGGGACATTATGTTTACAAAAGGGACACACAAGAACAACAACAACACATCGTCACGACATGAATCCCCGAGGGGGTGTCACAGTTGTGTGTTCCTGGGTGTGAACCATTGACGTACTACGTTGAACTGTGAAATGCAAGTGACAGTCCACACCCGGTACACCCGCGTTTCACCGACGATTATTACGTCCCAACGTGATGGGTGCGTGAGTCATATCACTGTACTTCAGGCACAATTACCATAAAATTACACGCTTTTAAGGGCATCCAGGTTTCCTCACGATGTTTTCCTTCACCTTTCAGCAGGTGGTAAGACTGCTAAGTATTAGGTAAGAACACATAACTATGCACATACATTCCGAAAAACTCATTGGTGCATGCTGACCGGGGATCGAACCTGGGACTCAAGATTGAGAGGCCAGCGTTCTACCGCCTGAGCTACCACCGCCGTGCAAGAATAAGTCGATTTATAATTATAACACCTTTTCAGGATCACAAAGAAAATCATTCATAATTTTTTGCATAACGTAAAAACAAAAGAAAATTAAAGCAGGAAAATTATGTGTGTATCTCAGTCAGATATCTAAAATCTATTAAAAAAACATATAACGAGAAACACTTACAACACTGATTCGGAGAGACACATGTTCCATTTGGAAGTCTCAACCAGTCATCTTTGCAGACACAACCTGGCTTACTGCAGTTAGATGGTACAGAAGCGCAAGCTGGCTTGTTTATCAGGTCGGTACAATTTTGGTAACATTTCTTTAATGTGCAATTGGAATAGGTTTCGTCTTTTTTACATTGTTCTTGAGGAGGCGAATATAAAAATAGGACCATTATTAATCTTTCTACTCGACATTGTTATGGTCGTTCTAATTGAGATCAAACAAGACAAAAAATACTGAAGATAACGTAATATCTTATTGATGGTGTGATAAAACTATAATTTTTGTTACCTATGTACGTGTCATAGCTCTGACGAAAATAAATCAACCATATACAATATTTAACAAAAACCTGAAAAGCGTAATATATTTATTTGCAACACAGGTACCGTAAATACACAAATAGGTACGTCAATTTTAATATATATAAAATTAAACTCTAAATTACTACACCTGTATAAATAAAAACCGGCCAAGTGCGTGTCGGGCCACGCGCAATGTAGGGTTCCGTAGTTGCCCGGTACATTTTATAAGTCTACTAATACAGTCCGCGCCAAACTTCTAGTCCCATACATTAGTGGGGACTAAAAGTTTGGCGCAACCTGTAAAGCCTACTTAGCTGTGATAGTTTTCCTTTTAAATGCATGATATATACTACTTCTGTGAATTTTTTCACATTTCTAAAAATAACCGTTTAAATATAAATAAATATATGCCTAACTCGATTAGCCCATTCGATTAGAAACTTAGCAAGATCATGTTTTTTCTTTTTATTTACTAGATGACCGTTATCTCTAAAAATTTACCAACTTAGTTTTCATTGATGCAACCTTATCAAGGTCAATAATCACAATTCGTTTGTAGTTTTCACAAGAAAGAAATAATCGGAGTCTCATAAGATAACTTACGGCACTGATTCGGATAGACGCAAATTCCTTTATTATTTCTCAACCAATTATCTTTGCAAACACAACCTGGCTGATTGCAGTTGGACGGTACAACAGGACAAGTTGGTTTGTTTATCAAGTCTCTACAGTTCTTGTAACATTTCGTTAATGTACAATTCGAATAGATTTCGTTTGTTCGACATTCTTGTTGAGGTGTAGTAGGTGCTGGAAAAAAAATAGTTCATTAGATGCGACATTAGTAGGTACTTTGACAATAAATTTATACAAAAAATAAAATAGTAAAGAACTCGTGTCTGTACATTGAATATTCTCGCGAAATTATAAATGAAATCTATGTGTGTACTCGTATGTACATATGTAGTATGTTCCGTTTTAACTCAACGAATTTGGGTGCGGTTTTTTTATTGTCACTGTAATATCTGTCTGCACCAATACGTCACTAAACAATCCGTGCTTTTGAGCTTTGTGTTGTCGTTTTGTGTTTACTCGTATTATTATGATGGTCAAAGGCCTATGAGCCTAACAACCTTGGTCTCAATATCTGTGTTACACAATCACTTATCATCGGTACATGTTCTTTGACTAAAGTTAAAAATATAAATTCGTTTCCCAAATTTCCTTTTTCTTTTAATTATATTACATTTTGTTCCGTTGCCAACAAAAATAGGCATGACGACAATTTTTTTAAAATTAATCCGTCAGTTAGATAATCAGAAAATATAGGACACGTATTTTTTCTTTTTTCAATTAAACAAAAAATGACGAAGATTCAACGGGCTATCCGTTGAAGTTCCGCGTGACGTCACATCTCAGTACAATTTTACTTAGAAGTGACGTCATTTTCTCCCACGCCCAAACTTTAACGCGCTTTATCTTTGTAATTTTTTGTTTGATTGACAAAAGAAAAAATACCTGTCCAATATTTTTTTATAATCTAAATGATGGACTATATATAATAATATTTTGTTTACCCTGTGTACAAGCCTATTGGGACCGTGACAGGACAGGATTCGAAATGAAACTCATGACCGTTGTCTCAACCGAGGACGAATATCACGTATCACGTCGCTTTGTTTATCTTGAGTGGTCTTGAAAGGCTACTAGAATATTCTACATCTACGTTGAGTCCAGTACGTGCAGCACACACCCCGTCCCACTGAGGAAAGGGGACACGTGAATCCAGGCAGGGGACACATCGTATTCCAACGGGACCCTCATCAACGTGTCGGGAGCTCCACCAGACTTGTGCATCAACTTCACCTGCCGTATCATCTTGAGCTTGTTCCTTTTATATTCTATGGTGTCACCCTTAATTAGGGGGTAGAGCTGATGCCGAGCTCGACTGTGGAGGTACCACCATCTAACTCGCAAATCCTCTCGAAGTTATTCGGGGGAGAGTTTGCTCTCAGGCAAAACCAGGCGGCCCACCATTGTCTGGGCCCGACGGATGGCGGTATATCCATCCCCAATTGCCCGGCCTATAAAACAGACTGGTGACGGGCAGCGGCGTCACTGGTGCAAGGGTTTCGGCACCGCGCTCACCAACCCGCCTGCCCAGCGTGTGTGAGTATGGGCATTTCTTCCAGGAGGACCGCCAAGAGTGGCGAAATCCTGGAAAGGCCTATGTCCAGCAGTGGACTAAACAGGCTGATGGATGGACCCTTAATTTGTTCATTTAGGGGGACTGGTTCCTCAAATAATCAGTGGCTATTTTGTGCTATTCATGTGTGCCTATTTCCCCCAAAGTAATTAATCCAAGAGCCTAATGAGTAATATTATTATTACACATTAATTATTTATGAAATGGCTGAGAAATTAGACTCGAACACATATTTCTTGACATTAGATGCATAGGGTCGGATGTAGCACATTTTGTAAAATTCACTTTTTCCCATATTCTGTATCAACTTTTTTTTCTCTTTTTTTCTGTCTTGTTACCGTATTTCTAACACCTTTATTTTGAAAGATAGTTTTCCAAAATTAGGTCTTATGTTCCCATGGACTGGAAAGCATATGGTCGGTAACTACAAAGACATCGAGATGCCTGTGAGCAAATATTAAAAAAACGAAAAAGCTTACGGGTCCGATCTAAACAGCCGCTGTTTTGGCAATTATCTTTGTTAATTTCCATGGGTTTGATCTTTACATCAAGCTCTATGCCTCCACATTTGTTATTCGTTTTTACAATTACAATGATATACGACCTTAATGTTCTAAGTCGTTCATACTTTTACCTAAGTAAGAAAAGGACAAAATAGCAAACATACGACCTCGTTCTCCTTGCCGCAAAAACAAAGAACGCCACTTGATTTTTTGTCCGTTATAGTATAAACTAGGTTCCCCATAAAAGTGATAAATATGGTTATAAATAATTTGGCCAACTTCGAGTTGAACTCCCCCACAAAAGATTCCGTACCCCCACAATATGGCTACGGAACCCTAAAACATTAGTACATTTTTAACTTTAACATCCTTCCATTATAAGAAAGAGGGGCTCTTCTAATTCAGGTTTTGCAAAACTTACTAGGAGAGACCCACAACTTAATAATAACGAAAATGTAAGGAAATAAAGAAAAATTTCGTTTTTTTTTTGTTTTTTTTTCCATTCTTGCTTCAAAAGCCGTTTTTTTAGAACCCTATATATTGTAGTATGGGAATTCTACTGTTTCAGTAAAAATTTTTTTTTTTGTCGCCTTTACGTGTGTAATAACTTTGTATGTTAAATTTTGGCGCCGTCTACGTACGGAACCCTACTTTTTATAATTTTTTGTTTTATTTAATAGTATTTCCCACAATCTGACTAAGTTTAAAACTTGTATGTATTGTTTAAAACTTGTATGTACTGTCTTTAAGTATGTAAGAACCAAAACCAATAACGTTTAAATAATGCAACTTTTTCGAGGTTTCTTGTCACTCATCCTTATTTTTTTTATTATTTGCCGTGACGGGGGCCATAGCAACACGTATTCTGTGAAAATTTCAATTTTCTTACTATTACGGTTGAAACCGTAGACCCCTGTGACAGACGGACAGACAGTGGAGGCTTAGTAACAGGGTCCCGTTTGGCACCTTTGGGTACGAATCCCGAAAACAATAAAAAAGATTGTGTTTAACAGGGAACCACGATGTAAAATACAAATCTTACTATTGGTTTCCTTTCTTTTTAATAAAATGTGTTTAATGTATATTCGCGGAAATAGCTTAATATAATTATTTATTTCCACAAAAAATTATGTCATCTTAGGCATTAAAATTTTGATTGCATTACAGTAACAAACTTTAAAGCGTGTACAGTTTGTAATGCATAAAATGAAATAATTTTCTTGTTAAAACCTCTAAAAATTTGGTCAAAATGCTATACAAAAGCATTAATTGCACAGATTTGATTAAAAAGTAAGGAAAACAACGTTGTGATGTGCATTTTGCACCAAGATCCTCTGTTACCACCTTTTAATGCGTTTTATTTGTGTTCGTGAACATAGCTTAATATATTATTATGTTTTCACAAGAAAATTATGTCATCTTAGGTATTAAATTTTGTTTGCATTACATTTAAAAACTACAAAGCGTATACTTAAACTTGTTATGTAATGCAATCAAAATGTAACGTAATGAAATAACTTTTTTATCAGCATTTTGCGCCGGTTGCTATAAAACGCATTAATTACATACTTTTTATTAAAAAGTAAGGAAAACAAGGTTATAATGTGTATTTTGCATCGAAATCCTCTGTTACCCCCTTAAGTTTGGTAGGTAGAAGAACTAGGTAGAAGTAGGTAACTTAGATGAACACTGTGGGAAAAACAATGAATTACCGAGCGGTATTATAGTTGTTATACTAAAATACTGTATTACTTGTATCCAATACACAACTCACTGAGACAAACACCTACATCCATTCCAAGACTGTGATAATAGTGATGACGAAGATTTTTTCCAAGAACGAGGTACATAAATTGTGTCTTTGAAAGAGTCAAACAAACTTGACTTCTTACATACAAAAATATCAAGTTTGAGAGCTGAAGACTCTTTCAAAAGACACTATTTTTATGCCTCATTCTACGCCCTCAACCAATAATTACGATTCTTCTGATTTTGAATAAAATGAGAACTCGAAAACAATTTTTTTTACCGAGGATCTTATATTTTTAAATTACATACCGATCTTCAGAAAGTAGATCGCGCAATCTAGATACAAAATAACACAACACGACCAGCGCAAGATGAAGAGTCAGAAAATTAAAATGTTTTCGTTCCTGCCAACATTCCTAATGTTCAAAAAGAAAATGTGTCAGCTTTTGTCCACAGTCAAAATGTTCAAATTAAACGAAGCTAATAGCAGCATCAACAATAAAAATGGGAAGAGAAATCAATACTGCTGGAATTGAAATAAAGCCAAGAAGGCACATATGAAGAGATTACCGTATACCTAGATCAAGTTTTGCAGAAAAAGAAAGATGTAGAAGAAAGCGTTTTAAGGAATCCTTGCTCTTGTAGAAGAAAATCCTTTTAAAAATTGGTTGAAGAAGAAAGAAAAACCATTCACGTAGAATTTGGCAAACGTGTTTAGAATGGAAGCAAAGGAGGCAATAATATGTTGTACTTTCTTAAATACATCATAGAAAATAATAAACATTGCTTTTATTTACACAAGAATAAACTCCGATTAGGTTTATTTTGTTCCCACTGAATGTCGGATATCCATCCATCCATCCATCAGCCTGTTCCGTCCACTGCTGGACATAGGCCTTTCCAGGATTTCGCCACTCTTGGCGGTCCTCCTGGAAGAAATTCCCATACTCACACACGCTGGGCAGGTGGGTTGGTGAGCGCGGTGCCGAAACCTTTGCACTAGTGACGCCGCTGCCCTCCACTAGTCTGTTTTATATAAGGCCCGGCAATTGGGGATGGATATACCGCCATCCGTTGGGCCCAGGCAATGGTGGGCCGCCTGGTTTTGCCTGAGAGCTGTCCTCTTACTCTCCCCCGAATAACTTCGGGAGGATTTTCGAGTAAGATGGTGGTACCTCCACAGTCGAGCAAATGTCGGATATAATGTTTATAAAACCATATTAAGTATTATCTTTGGCATAAAGGGTGCATTTAAACATATGACTGTTGTAACCCACAATTTTTAAGATTTTCCGAATCACAAAGTCGTATTTAGGTCACAGAAAAAGAAAAAAAAAGGTCGCAATATAAATCTTGGAAAGATTTTCATGTTTTTTGAAAAAGCATGAGGAAATACATATATTTAAATGTTGCCTAGTTTTTTCAACAAAATATTAAAATAGTCAGAAGCACAAAGTCGTATTTTTAGGTACGACTCATAAAAATTGAATTGATTTAATTGCATAAAGATGGTTGTTGTTCAAGTTTTTTGCGTTGCCTTCGAAAAGGTGTCAAATTATAGCAGTTTTCAGTATAGTGTTGTGTTTTACTGTTTCATAGTGGTCTTAGAGTTGGATTAAAGTGGTTATCAGGACTTAGGAAATTCGTGAGTACGGAACATAGAAAAATTACAAGTGTTAAAAACTTTGAATTTCTTAGGACATTGAGTTAGCTAAAAGACTTTACTGGTGTCTGGAGAAAATATAGTGGTAATAAAAAGTTATTGGTAAAAAGACTTGTAAAATTTTCTGAACTGAGTGCAAAAAAGACTTATAAAATTTCCTTGTGTTTGGACTTATTAAAAAAATAGTAGTAATATAAATATAGAACAATTTACTACAATTATTATTTATACAATTTACATTTGTGGACTAATACTTAAATTATTGCAGAATGGAGGAAACTTTAGCGATTCAGCAAGATCTTTATGAAAAGATAGCCAAAGGTTTTTCAAATTATAAAAAATCACCAAAAGATCTAATTACATAAGAGTATGTAGAAGCCAGATTAGAATCTTTGATTGGGAGATGGAAAGAGTTTCAAGGGGATCATGACCAGATTGTTGCATCCAATTCGACTGAAGAGAAGTCTAGTTTATCTTATTTCAAAAAAGAAACATACAATGATGCGGAAGAGTACTTCATACTGCGTAAGAGTGCTGCTATCAAGAAGTTGAGTCCCGAAGTAATACCGTCTACTGCAAAGATGAGTGATTCAGTTGCAATAAAACCATCTAATACTGAAGTGAAATTGCCTCGGAGAACAATACCAGTTTTTTCAGGCAATTATACAGAGTGGCAATCTTTCCATGATCTGTTTGTTGCATTAATAGATAGAAATGACTCTCATAAAGATGTTCAAAAACTACATTACTTGAAGAGTAATTTATCCGGAGAAGCCGAAGCATTATTGCGTTAATTTGCCATAAGAGATGAGAATAACACAAAAGCTTGAGAGATTTAAAAAAAATATACAGTAACAAGAGATACATTGCTAATTATATTTTCAAGAAGCTTTTCGGTCAAAATTAATTGAATGTGGAGTCCGCACAAGCTTTGAAGCAATTATTAGACTCCTCAGTTCAATGCTTGAATTCATTGGAGAATTTGAAGTTGCCAGTAGAACATTGGGATGCTATAGTTATCTATATTATAGTATCAAAGCTTGATTCAGAAAGTAACAAACAGTGGGAGGAAACAACTGCGAATGAGAACAACAATGACCTACCCAAGCTATAAAAACTTAATTTTTTTCTTGAAATTAGATTCCGCACACTGGAAATGATTGACTCTTCCACTAAGAGCGAGAAACCCAAGACGTTTCATGCCCTTACAGCAAACACAGAACAATGTTCTTTCTGCAACAAGAACGACTATATTTACCAGTGCAAGCAGTTCATTGAGCAACCAGTAAATGAGAGATGTAAATTTGTTAAGAAAAATGGTTTATGCTTCGATTGTTTGATCCCATATCATTCAGTTTACAAATGCAGACAGTCTACCAGTTGTAAGATTAGTCATAAGAGACACCATTCCTTACTGCACCTTGAATTTGTAATTTTTTGTTTGGCTGCCCACATACTGCAGTCTCTACTTGCCTGCTTGTAAATGTATGGGAATGAGAAAGAGCTAAATCTCTTTGCAAATTCAGTCTTGACTAATGCGGTATTCACATTCAGACGATGTCTTCGTCCCGATTGAACAGTCTGATTGCATGCTTTTAACTCAGTTTTGTGACGGATTAGCCCTACTCTTATTAAATATAGGTATAATTGTCTCACAGAGAGGACTTGCACTTAAACTCTAGCTGTAACAAGTGCAAGTCGGGAAATATATTAGTAGGTTGTAAAAACATTGGAAAAATTTTGCCTTGACGTACTGAAATTGCTTTTATTTGAAAATGTTAACAACATAATTTTAAACTTACGACACTTATCCTTGGGTACACAATTTTTATCGTCGGAACGAAGGTAGCCATCTTTGCATACACAACCTGGCTTATTACAATCTTTAGATACAGCGGGGCAAGAAGGTGGTGGGTTGGTTAAGTCATTACAATATTGAATGCAGAATGAGTCTGTGCAGTTGGAGAACATTTCGTTTGTCGAACAATTTGTTGGTGGAGAAGTTGCTAGAATTAAAAAATATCAAGATTGAAATTTCTGCAATGACCCATTTTCGCTCTACAGTCGACCATATCTACTTCAACACTCCATATTGAGTTACTCGATTAAACAAGTCCGTAAATATTTGAGAAAATATAACAACAATGGGAATATTCAATCTCAAAAAAAGTACCTACCTACCACATATAAGCATTTGAATCAAATCAATAATGTAAAACTTACGACACTTATCCTTTGGCACACATTTCATATCGTCGGAACGTAGGAAGCCATCTTGGCATACACAACCTGGCTTATTGCAGTCTGAAGATACGACAGGGCAAGTAGGTGAAGGATTGGTTAAGTCATCACAAGATTGAATACAGAACAAGTCTGTGCAATTGGAGAACATTTCATTGGTCGAACAATTTGTTGGTGGAGAAGATGCTGGAAAATGAGAGGAATCAAAGGTCATTAAAACGATGCATTTTTACTTTTTAAATAATCTTTTCTGCACTTAAACCCTAGCTGTAACAAGTGCAAGTCGGGAAATATATTAGTAGGTTGTAAAAACATTGGAAAAAATTTGCCTTGATGTACTGAAATTGCTTTTATTTGAAAATGTTAACAACATAATTTTAAACTTACGACACTTATCCTTGGGTACACAATTTTTATCGTCGGAACGAAGGTAGCCATCTTTGCATACACAACCTGGCTTATTACAATCTTTAGATACAGCGGGGCAAGAAGGTGGTGGGTTGGTTAAGTCATTACAATATTGAATGCAGAATGAGTCTGTGCAGTTGGAGAACATTTCGTTTGTCGAACAGTTTGTTGGTGGAGAAGTTGCTAGAATGAAAAAATATCAAGATTGAAATTTCTGCAATGACCCATTTTCGCTCTACAGTCGACCATATCTACTTCAACACTCCATATAATTGAGTTTTTCGATTAAACAAGTCCGTAAATATTTGAGAAAATATTACAACAATGGGAATATTCAATCTCAAAAAAAGTACTTACCTACCACATATAAGCATTTGAATATAATCAATAAAGTAAAACTTACGACACTTATCCTTTGGCACACATTTCATATCGTCGGAACGTAGGTAGCCATCTTGGCATACACAACCTGGCTTATTGCAGTCTGAAGATACGACAGGGCAAGTAGGTGAAGGATTGGTTAAGTCATCACAAGATTGAATACAGAACAAGTCTGTGCAATTGGAGAACATTTCATTGGTCGAACAATTTGTTGGTGGAGAAGATGCTGGAAGAAGAGAGGAATTACGGGTCATTAAAACGATGTATTTTTACTTTTTAAATAATCTTTCTGCACTTAAACCCTAGCTGTAACAAGTGCAAGTCGGGAAATATATTAGTAGGTTGTAAAAACATTGGAAAAATTTTGCCTTGATGTACTGAAATTGCTTTTATTTGAAAATGTTAACAACATAATTTTAAACTTACGACACTTATCCTTGGGTACACAATTTTTATCGTCGGAACGAAGGTAGCCATCTTTGCATACACAACCTGGCTTATTACAATCTTTAGATACAGCGGGGCAAGAAGGTGGTGGGTTGGTTAAGTCATTACAATATTGAATGCAGAATGAGTCTGTGCAGTTGGAGAACATTTCGTTTGTCGAACAATTTGTTGGTGGAGAAGTTGCTATAATGAAAAAATATCATGATTGAAATATCTGCAATGACCCATTTTCGCTCTACAGTCGACCATATCTACTTCAACACTCCATATAATTGAGTTTTTCGATTAAACAAGTCCGTAAATATTTGAGAAAATATTACAACAATGGGAATATTCCATTTCAAAAAAAGGACTTACCTACCACATATAAGCATTTGAATATAATCAATAATGTAAAACTTACGACACTTATCCTTTGGCACACATTTCATATCGTCGGAACGTAGGTAGCCATCTTGGCATACACAACCTGGCTTATTGCAGTCTGAAGATACGACAGGGCAAGTAGGTGAAGGATTGGATAAGTCATCACAAGATTGAATACAGAACAAGTCTGTGCAATTGGAGAACATTTCATTGGTCGAACAATTTGTTGGTGGAGAAGATGCTGGAAAAAGAGAGGAATTACGGGTCACTAAAACGATGTATTTTTACTTTTTAAATAATATTTTCTGCACTTAAACCCTAGCTGTAACAAGTGCAAGTCGGGAAATATATTAGTAGGTTGTAAAAACATTGGAAAAATTTTGCCTTGATGTACTGAAATTGCTTTTATTTGAAAATGTTAACAACATAATTTTAAACTTACGACACTTATCCTTGGGTACACAATTTTTATCGTCGGAACGAAGGTAGCCATCTTTGCATACACAACCTGGCTTATTACAATCTTTAGATACAGCGGGGCAAGAAGGTGGTGGGTTGGTAAAGTCATTACAATATTGAATGCAGAATGAGTCTGTGCAGTTGGAGAACATTTCGTTTGTCGAACAATTTGTTGGTGGAGAAGTTGCTATAATGAAAAAATATCAAGATTGAAATATCTGCAATGACCCATTTTCGCTCTACAGTTGACCATATCTACTTCAACACTCCATATAATTGAGTTTTTCGATTAAACAAGTCCGTAAATATTTGAGAAAATATTACAACAATGGGAATATTCCATCTCAAAAAAAGTACTTACCTACCACATATAAGCATTTGAATATAATCAATAATGTAAAACTTACGACACTTATCCTTTGGCACACATTTCATATCGTCGGAACGTAGGTAGCCATCTTGGCATACACAACCTGGCTTATTGCAGTCTGAAGATACGACAGGGCAAGTAGGTGAAGGATTGGATAAGTCATCACAAGATTGAATACAGAACAAGTCTGTGCAATTGGAGAACATTTCATTGGTCGAACAATTTGTTGGTGGAGAAAATGCTGGAAAAAGAGAGGAATTACGGGTCATTAAAACGATGTATTTTTACTTTTTAAATAATATTTTCTGCACTTAAACCCTAGTTGTAACAAGTGCAAGTCGGGAAATATATTAGTAGGTTGTAAAAACATTGGAAAAATTTTGCCTTGATGTACTGAAATTGCTTTTATTTGAAAATGTTAACAACATAATTTTAAACTTACGACACTTATCCTTGGGTACACAATTTTTATCGTCGGAACGAAGGTAGCCATCTTTGCATACACAACCTGGCTTATTACAATCTTTAGATACAGCGGGGCAAGAAGGTGGTGGGTTGGTTAAGTCATTACAATATTGAATGCAGAATGAGTCTGTGCAGTTGGAGAACATTTCGTTTGTCGAACAATTTGTTGGTGGAGAAGTTGCTAGAATGAAAAAATATCAAGATTGAAATTTCTGCAATGACCCATTTTCGCTCTACAGTCGACCATGTCTACTTCAACACTCCATAAAATTGAGTTACTCGATTAAACAAGTCCGTTAATATTTGAGAAAATATAACAACAATGGGAATATTCAATCTCAAAAAAGTACCTACCTACCACATATAAGCATTTGAATATAATCAATAATGTAAAACTTACGACACTTATCCTTTGGCACACATTTCATATCGTCGGAACGTAGGTAGCCATCTTGGCATACACAACCTGGCTTATTGCAGTCTGAAGATACGACAGGGCAAGTAGGTGAAGGATTGGTTAAGTCATCACAAGATTGGATACAGAACAAGTCTGTGCAATTGGAGAACATTTCATTGGTCGAACAATTTGTTGGTGGAGAAGATGCTGGAAAATGAGAGGAATCACAGGTTATTAAAACGATGCATTTTTACTTTTTAAATAATCTTTTCTGCACTTAAACTCTAGCCGTAACAAGTGCAAGTCGGGAAATATATTAGTAGGTTGTAAAAACATTGGAAAAATTTTGCCTTGATGTACTGAAATTGCTTTTATTTGAAAATGTTAACAACATAATTTTAAACTTACGACACTTATCCTTGGGTACACAATTTTTATCGTCGGAACGAAGGTAGCCATCTTTGCATACACAACCTGGCTTATTACAATCTTTAGATACAGCGGGGCAAGAAGGTGGTGGGTTGGTTAAGTCATTACAATATTGAATGCAGAATGAGTCTGTGCAGTTGGAGAACATTTCGTTTGTCGAACAATTTGTTGGTGGAGAAGTTGCTAGAATGAAAAAATATCAAGATTGAAATTTCTGCAATGACCCATTTTCGCTCTACAGTCGACCATATCTACTTCAACACTCCATATAATTGAGTAACTCGATTAAACAAGTCCGTAAATATTGAGAAAATATTACAACAATGGGAATGTTCAATCTCAAAAATTGTACCTACCTACCACATATAAGCATTTGAATATAATCAATAATGTAAAACTTACGACACTTATCCTTTGGCACACATTTCATATCGTCGGAACGTAGGTAGCCATCTTGGCATACACAACCTGGCTTATTGCAATCTTTAGATACAGCGGGGCAAGAAGGTGGTGGGTTGGTTAAGTCATTACAATATTGAATGCAGAATGAGTCTGTGCAGTTGGAGAACATTTCGTTTGTCGAACAATTTGTTGGTGGAGAAGTTGCTAGAATGAAAAAATATCAAGATTGAAATTTCTGCAATGACCCATTTTCGCTCTACAGTCGACCATATCTACTTCATTACTCTATATAATTGAGTTACTCGATTAAACAAGTCCGTAAATATTTGAGAAAATATTACAACAATGGGAATATTCAATCTCAAATAAAGTACCTACCTACCACATACGTGGGAAGCACTATAAGTTTCCGGAATGAATATGAAAAAATACTATTAAAGGTATAAAATTAATTTATTGTTTTTCAAAATAATCTCCCTTGGCGTCTTTGCACTTTTTCATTCGATCAAACCAGTTTTGAAAACTTTTGTGCCACTCCCCTGTGGTGACCTCTGAAACGTGTTTTTCATACTCCTCGACAGCCTCTTCTGGTGATGAAAATCGTTGACCGCGTAATTGGTTCTTAATTTTTGGGAACAGAAAAAAGTCACAAGGTGCCAGGTCGGGACTGTATGCAGGATGACTCATGAGTTCTACATTTTTCGTCTTCAAAAAGTCGTTTGTCTGTCTGGCCGTGTGAGAACTAGCATTGTCGTGGTGCAGGATGATACGGCGTTTACGGTTATTTTTACGGAGTTCGTCAATAACTTCCGGCAAACAAATGGTCGTGTACCAGTCACTATTCACGGTACGACGATTCTCTAAAGCAACAGTAGCCATGTGTCCAGTTTTATTAAAAAAAATGAGCAATCATCCGCTTAGATGCACTTTTCACGCGCGCCACTTTGGTTGGTTTCGGCTCATCTTGAAAGACCCATACGCTCGATTGCTGCTTTGTTTTGGGATCGTAGCAATAAATCCATGTTTCGTCACCTGTTACTATGTCCCACACCAAATTTGACGCACCTTCGTTGAATCTGGTAAGCATGGCACTGCACCAAGTGACGCGGTCCGTTTTTTGAGCCTCGGTCAAGTTGTGTGGGATCCACCGCGAGCACAGCTTTCTCACACCCAAATGTTTGTGTAGGATTGATTGTATTTAACTCATGCCTATTTTTAAGGATGCGCGAATTTCATGGTAGGTCACATGCCTGTCTGTTTCAATCGTACGGCGCACAGCATCGATGTTTTTGTTGGTCACAGCGGTGGACGGACGACCATCGCGAGATTCGTCACTGAGATTGATACGACCACGCTTGAATTCTGCAAACCAGCTATAAACAGTCGTCTTGCATGGTGCTTCATTGCCAAAAGCTGTTTCAAGCCGAGCGATGCTCTGTTGAGCTGTCAAATTACACTTAAAATCGTAGAAAATCATACTACGATAATTTTCCCGAGTTAAATCCATGTTGATGCAGACACACAATTTTATAAATGGCGCCACAAGGTAAAAACAAAAGACAGTCAGATGAAACAAACTGCATTCTACAGCCAAAGAGTTCTATTTTCAAATGTTGCAATAAATTTTTAAATATTGTTTAAGTAAGTGGCCAGTTCCGGAAACTTTTAGTGTTACCTATGTATAAGCATTTGAATCAAATCAATAATGTAAAACTTACGACACTTATCCTTTGGCACACATTTCATATCGTCGGAACGTAGGTAGCCATCTTGGCATACACAACCTGGCTTATTGCAGTCTGAAGATACGACAGGGCAAGTAGGTGAAGGATTGGTTAAGTCATCACAAGATTGGATACAGAACAAGTCTGTGCAATTGGAGAACATTTCATTGGTCGAACAATTTGTTGGTGGAGAAGATGCTGGAAAATGAGAGGAATCACAGGTCATTAAAACGATACATTTTTACTTTTTAAATGATCTTTTCTGCACTTTAACTCTAGCTAGCTGTAACAAATGCAGGTCGGGAAATATATTAGTAGGTTGTAAAAACATTGATAAAATTTTGCCTTGATGTACTGAAATTGCTTTTATTTGAAATGTTAACAACATAATTTTAAACTTACGACACTTATCCTTGGGTACACAATTTTTATCGTCGGAACGAAGGTAGCCATCTTTGCATACACAACCTGGCTTATTACAATCTTTAGATACAGCGGGGCAAGAAGGTGGTGGGTTGGTTAAGTCATTACAATATTGAATGCAGAATGAGTCTGTGCAGTTGGAGAACATTTCGTTTGTCGAACAATTTGTTGGTGGAGAAGTTGCTAGAATGAAAAAATATCAAGATTGAAATTTCTGCAATGACCCATTTTCGCTCTACAGTCGACCATATCTACTTCAACACTCCATATAATTGAGTAACTCGATTAAACAAGTCTGTAAATATTCGAGAAAATATTACAACAATGGGAATATTCAATCTCAAAAATTGTACCTACCTACCACTTATAAGCATTTGAATATAATCTTTAATGTAAAACTTACGACACTTATCCTTTGGCACACATTTCATATCGTCGGAACGTAGGTAGCCATCTTGGCATACACAACCTGGCTTATTGCAATCTTTAGATACAGCGGGGCAAGAAGGTGGTGGGTTGGTTAAGTCATTACAATATTGAATGCAGAATGAGTCTGTGCAGTTGGAGAACATTTCGTTTGTCGAACAATTTGTTGGTGGAGAAGTTGCTAGAATGAAAAAATATCAAGATTGAAATTTCTGCAATGACCCATTTTCGCTCTACAGTCGACCATATCTACTTCAACACTCCATATAATTGAGTAACTCGATTAAACAAGTCCGTAAATATTCGAGAAAATATTACAACAATGGGAATATTCAATCTCAAAAATTGTACCTACCTACCACATATAAGCATTTGAATATAATCAATAATGTAAAACTTACGACACTTATCCTTTGGCACACATTTCATATCGTCGGAACGTAGGTAGCCATCTTGGCATACACAACCTGGCTTATTGCAGTCTGAAGATACGACAGGGCAAGTAGGTGAAGGATTGGATAAGTCATCACAAGATTGAATACAGAACAAGTCTGTGCAATTGGAGAACATTTCATTGGTCGAACAATTTGTTGGTGGAGAAGATGCTGGAAAAAGAGAGGAATTACGGGTCATTAAAACGATGTATTCTTACTTTTTAAATAATATTTTCTGCACTTAAACCCTAGCTGTAACAAGTGCAAGTCGGGAAATATATTAGTAGGTTGTAAAAACATTGGAAAAATTTTGCCTTGATGTACTGAAATTGCTTTTATTTGAAAATGTTAACAACATAATTTTAAACTTACGACACTTATCCTTGGGTACACAATTTTTATCGTCGGAACGAAGGTAGCCATCTTTGCATACACAACCTGGCTTATTACAATATTTAGATACAGCGGGGCAAGAAGGTGGTGGGTTGGTTAAGTCATTACAATATTGAATGCAGAATGAGTCTGTGCAGTTGGAGAACATTTCGTTTGTCGAACAATTTGTTGGTGGAGAAGTTGCTAGAATGAAAAAATATCAAGATTGAAATTTCTGCAATGACCCATTTTCGCTCTACAGTCGACCATATCTACTTCAACACTCCATATAATTGAGTTTTTCGATTAAACAAGTCCGTAAATATTTGAGAAAATATTACAACAATGGGAATATTCAATCTCAAAAAAAGTACCTACCTACCACATATAAGCATTTGAATATAATCAATAATGTAAAACTTACGACACTTATCCTTTGGCACACATTTCATATCGTCGGAACGTAGGTAGCCATCTTGGCATACACAACCTGGCTTCTTGCAGTCTGAAGATGCGACAGGGCAAGTAGGTGAAGGATTGGTTAAGTCATCACAAGATTGAATACAGAACAAGTCTGTGCAATTGGAGAACATTTCATTGGTCGAACAATTTGTTGGTGGAGAAGATGCTGGAAAATGAGAGGAATCACAGGTTATTAAAACGATGCATTTTTACTTTTTAAATAATCGTTTCTGCACTTAAACTCCAGCTAAAACAAGTGCAAGTCGGGAAATATATTAGTAGGTTGTAAAAACATTGGAAAAATTTTGCCTTGATGTACTGAAATTGCTTTTATTTGAAAATGTTAACAACATAATTTTAAACTTACGACACTTATCCTTGGGTACACAATTTTTATCGTCGGAACGAAGGTAGCCATCTTTGCATACACAACCTGGCTTATTACAATCTTTAGATACAGCGGGGCAAGAAGGTGGTGGGTTGGTTAAGTCATTACAATATTGAATGCAGAATGAGTCTGTGCAGTTGGAGAACATTTCGTTTGTCGAACAATTTGTTGGTGGAGAAGTTGCTAGAATGAAAAAATATCAAGATTGAAATTTCTGCAATGACCCATTTTCGCTCTACAGTCGACCATATCTACTTCAACACTCCATATAATTGAGTTTTTCGATTAAACAAGTCCGTAAATATTTGAAAAAATATTACAACAATGGGAATATTCAATCTCAAAAAAGTACCTACCTACCACATATAAGCATTTGAATATAATCAATAATGTAAAACTTACGACACTTATCCTTTGGCACACATTTCATATCGTCGGAACGTAGGTAGCCATCTTGGCATACACAACCTGGCTTCTTGCAGTCTGAAGATACGACAGGGCAAGTAGGTGAAGGATTGGTTAAGTCATCACAAGATTGAATACAGAACAAGTCTGTGCAATTGGAGAACATTTCATTGGTCGAACAATTTGTTGGTGGAGAAGATGCTGGAAAATGAGAGGAATCACAGGTTATTAAAACGATGCATTTTTACTTTTTAAATAATCTTTTCTGCACTTAAACTCTAGCTGTAACAAGTGCAAGTCGGGAAATATATTAGTAGGTTGTAAAAACATTGGAAAAATTTTGCCTTGATGTACTGAAATTGCTTTTATTTGAAAATGTTAACAACATAATTTTAAACTTACGACACTTATCCTTGGGTACACAATTTTTATCGTCGGAACGAAGGTAGCCATCTTTGCATACACAACCTGGCTTATTACAATCTTTAGATACAGCGGGGCAAGAAGGTGGTGGGTTGGTTAAGTCATTACAATATTGAATGCAGAATAAGTCTGTGCAGTTGGAGAACATTTCGTTTGTCGAACAATTTGTTGGTGGAGAAGTTGCTACATTGAAAAAATAACAAGATTAAAATTTCTGCAATGACCCATTTTCGCTCTACAGTCGACCATGTCTACTTCAACACTCCATATAATTGAGTTACTTGATTAAACAAGTCCGTAAATATTTGAGAAAATATTACAACAATGGGAATATTCAATCTCAAAAAAAGTACCTACCTACCACATATAAGCATTTGAATCAAATCAATAATGTAAAACTTACGACACTTATCCTTTGGCACACATTTCATATCGTCGGAACGTAGGTAGCCATCTTGGCATACACAACCTGGCTTCTTGCAGTCTGAAGATACGACAGGGCAAGTAGGTGAAGGATTAGTTAAGTCATCACAAGATTGAATACAGAACAAGTCTGTGCAATTGGAGAACATTTCATTGGTCGAACAATTTGTTGGTGGAGAAGATGCTGGAAAATGAGAGGAATCACAGGCTATTAAAACGATGCATTTTTACTTTTTAAATAATCATTTCTGCACTTAAACTCTAGCTGTAACAAGTGCAAGTCGGGAAATATATTAGTAGGTTGTAAAAACATTGGAAAAATTTTGACTTGATGTACTGAAATAGCTTTTATTTGAAAATGTTAACAACATAATTTTAAACTTACGACACTTATCCTTGGGTACACAATTTTTATCGTCGGAACGAAGGTAGCCATCTTTGCATACACAACCTGGCTTATTACAATCTTTAGATACAGCGGGGCAAGAAGGTGGTGGGTTGGTTAAGTAATTACAATATTGAATGCAGAATGAGTCTGTGCAGTTGGAGAACATTTCGTTTGTCGAACAATTTGTTGGTGGAGAAGTTGCTAGAATGAAAAAATATCAAGATTGAAATTTCTGCAATGACCCATTTTCGCTCTACAGTCGACCATATCTACTTCAACACACCATCTAATTGAGTTACTCGATTAAACAAGTCCGTAAATATTTGAGAAAATATTACAACAATGGGAATATTCAATCTCAAAAAAAGTACCTACCTACCACATATAAGCATTTGAATATAATCAATAATGTAAAACTTACGACACTTATCCTTTGGCACACATTTCATATCGTCGGAACGTAGGTAGCCATCTTGGCATACACAACCTGGCTTATTGCAGTCTGAAGATACGACAGGGCAAGTAGGTGAAGGATTGGTTAAGTCATCACAAGATTGAATACAGAACAAGTCTGTGCAATTGGAGAACATTTCATTGGTCGAACAATTTGTTGGTGGAGAAGATGCTGGAAAATGAGAGGAATCACAGGTTATTAAAACGATGCATTTTTACTTTTTAAATAATCTTTTCTGCACTTAAACTCTAGCTGTAACAAGTGCAAGTCGGGAAATATATTAGTAGGTTGTAAAAACATTGGAAAAATTTTGCCTTGATGTACTGAAATTGCTTTTATTTGAAAATTTTAACAACATAATTTTAAACTTACGACACTTATCCTTGGGCACACAATTTTTATCGTCGGAACGAAGGTAGCCATCTTTGCATACACAACCTGGCTTATTACAATCTTTAGATACAGCGGGGCAAGAAGGTGGTGGGTTGGTTAAGTCATTACAATATTGAATGCAGAATGAGTCTGTGCAGTTGGAGAACATTTCGTTTGTCGAACAATTTGTTGGTGGAGAAGTTGCTAGAATGAAAAAATATCAAGATTGAAATTTCTGCAATGACCCATTTTCGCTCTACAGTCGACCATATTTACTTCAACACACCATATAATTGAGTTACTCGATTAAACAAGTCCGTAAATATTTGAGAAAATATTACAACAATGGGAATATTCAATCTCAAAAAAGTACCTACCTACCACATATAAGCATTTGAATATAATCAATAATGTAAAACTTACGACACTTATCCTTTGGCACACATTTCATATCGTCGGAACGTAGGTAGCCATCTTGGCATACACAACCTGGCTTATTGCAGTCTGAAGATACGACAGGGCAAGTAGGTGAAGGATTGGTTAAGTCATCACAAGATTGGATACAGAACAAGTCTGTGCAATTGGAGAACATTTCATTGGTCGAACAATTTGTTGGTGGAGAAGATGCTGGAAAATGAGAGGAATCACAGGTTATTAAAACGATGCATTTTTACTTTTTAAATAATCTTTTCTGCACTTAAACTCTAGCTGTAACAAGTGCAAGTCGGGAAATATATTAGTAGGTTGTAAAAACATTGGAAAAATTTTGCCTTGATGTACTGAAATTGCTTTTATTTGAAAATGTTAACAACATAATTTTAAACTTACGACACTTATCCTTGGGTACACAATTTTTATCGTCGGAACGAAGGTAGCCATCTTTGCATACACAACCTGGCTTATTACAATCTTTAGATACAGCGGGGCAAGAAGGTGGTGGGTTGGTTAAGTCATTACAATATTGAATGCAGAATGAGTCTGTGCAGTTGGAGAACATTTCGTTTGTCGAACAATTTGTTGGTGGAGAAGTTGCTAGAATGAAAAAATATCAAGATTGAAATTTCTGCAATGACCCATTTTCGCTCTACAGTCGACCATATCTACTTCAACACTCCATATAATTGAGTAACTCGATTAAACAAGTCCGTAAATATTCGAGAAAATATTACAACAATGGGAATATTCAATCTCAAAAATTGTACCTACCTACCACATATAAGCATTTGAATATAATCAATAATGTAAAACTTACGACACTTATCCTTTGGCACACATTTCATATCGTCGGAACGTAGGTAGCCATCTTGGCATACACAACCTGGCTTATTGCAATCTTTAGATACAGCGGGGCAAGAAGGTGGTGGGTTGGTTAAGTCATTACAATATTGAATGCAGAATGAGTCTGTGCAGTTGGAGAACATTTCGCTTGTCGAACAATTTGTTGGTGGAGAAGTTGCTAGAATGAAAAAATATCAAGATTGAAATTTCTGCAATGACCCATTTTCGCTCTACAGTCGACCATATCTACTTCATTACTCTATATAATTGAGTTACTCGATTAAACAAGTCCGTAAATATTTGAGAAAATATTACAACAATGGGAATATTCAATCTCAAATAAAGTACCTACCTACCACATACGTGGGAAGCACTATAAGTTTCCGGAATGAATATGAAAAAATACTATTAAAGGTACAAAATTAATTTATTGTTTTTCAAAATAATCTCCCTTGGCGTCTTTGCACTTTTTCATTCGATCAAACCAGTTTTGAAAACTTTTGTGCCACTCCCCTGTGGTGACCTCTGAAACGTGTTTTTCATACTCCTCGACAGCCTCTTCTGGTGATGAAAATCGTTGACCGCGTAATTGGTTCTTAATTTTTGGGAACAGAAAAAAGTCACAAGGTGCCAGGTCGGGACTGTATGCAGGATGACTCATGAGTTCTACATTTTTCGTCTTCAAAAAGTCGTTTGTCTGTCTGGCCGTGTGAGAACTAGCATTGTCGTGGTGCAGGATGATACGGCGTTTACGGTTATTTTTACGGAGTTCGTCAATAACTTCCGGCAAACAAATGGTCGTGTACCAGTCACTATTCACGGTACGACGATTCTCTAAAGCAACAGTAGCCATGTGTCCAGTTTTATTAAAAAAAATGAGCAATCATCCGCTTAGATGCACTTTTCACGCGCGCCACTTTGGTTGGTTTCGGCTCATCTTGAAAGACCCATACGCTCGATTGCTGCTTTGTTTTGGGATCGTAGCAATAAATCCATGTTTCGTCACCTGTTACTATGTCCCACACCAAATTTGACGCACCTTCGTTGAATCTGGTAAGCATGGCACTGCACCAAGTGACGCGGTCCGTTTTTTGAGCCTCGGTCAAGTTGTGTGGGATCCACCGCGAGCACAGCTTTCTCACACCCAAATGTTTGTGTAGGATTGATTGTATTTGACTCATGCCTATTTCTAAGGATGCGCGAATTTCATGGTAGGTCACATGCCTGTCTGTTTCAATCGTACGGCGCACAGCATCGATGTTTTTGTTGGTCACAGCGGTGGACGGCCGACCATCGCGAGATTCGTCACTGAGATTAATACGACCACGCTTGAATTCTGCAAACCAGCTATAAACAGTCGTCTTGCATGGTGCTTCATTGCCAAAAGCTGTTTCAAGCCGAGCGATGCTCTGTTGAGCTGTCAAATTACACTTAAAATCGTAGAAAATCATACTACGAAAAATTTCCCGAGTTAAATCCATGTTGATGCAGACACACAATTTTTTAAATGGCACCACAAGGTAAAAACAAAAGACAGTCAGATGAAACAAACTGCATTCTACAGCCAAAGAGTTCTATTTTCAAATGTTGCAATAAATTTTTAAATATTGTTTAAGTAAGTGGCCAGTTCCGGAAACTTTTAGTGTTACCTATGTATAAGCATTTGAATCAAATCAATAATGTAAAACTTACGACACTTATCCTTTGGCACACATTTCATATCGTCGGAACGTAGGTAGCCATCTTGGCATACACAACCTGGCTTATTGCAGTCTGAAGATACGACAGGGCAAGTAGGTGAAGGATTGGTTAAGTCATCACAAGATTGGATACAGAACAAGTCTGTGCAATTGGAGAACATTTCATTGGTCGAACAATTTGTTGGTGGAGAAGATGCTGGAAAATGAGAGGAATCACAGGTCATTAAAACGATACATTTTTACTTTTTAAATGATCTTTTCTGCACTTTAACTCTAGCTAGCTGTAACAAATGCAAGTCGGGAAATATATTAGTAGGTTGTAAAAACATTGATAAAATTTTGCCTTGATGTACTGAAATTGCTTTTATTTGAAATGTTAACAACATAATTTTAAACTTACGACACTTATCCTTGGGTACACAATTTTTATCGTCGGAACGAAGGTAGCCATCTTTGCATACACAACCTGGCTTATTACAATCTTTAGATACAGCGGGGCAAGAAGGTGGTGGGTTGGTTAAGTCATTACAATATTGAATGCAGAATGAGTCTGTGCAGTTGGAGAACATTTCGTTTGTCGAACAATTTGTTGGTGGAGAAGTTGCTAGAATGAAAAAATATCAAGATTGAAATTTCTGCAATGACCCATTTTCGCTCTCCAGTCGACCATATCTACTTCAACACTCCATATAATTGAGTAACTCGATTAAACAAGTCTGTAAATATTCGAGAAAATATTACAACAATGGGAATATTCAATCTCAAAAATTGTACCTACCTACCACTTATAAGCATTTGAATATAATCTATAATGTAAAACTTACGACACTTATCCTTTGGCACACATTTCATATCGTCGGAACGTAGGTAGCCATCTTGGCATACACAACCTGGCTTATTGCAATCTTTAGATACAGCGGGGCAAGAAGGTGGTGGGTTGGTTAAGTCATTACAATATTGAATGCAGAATGAGTCTGTGCAGTTGGAGAACATTTCGTTTGTCGAACAATTTGTTGGTGGAGAAGTTGCTAGAATGAAAATATATCAAGATTGAAATTTCTGCAATGACCCATTTTCGCTCTACAGTCGACCATATCTACTTCAACACTCCATATAATTGAGTAACTCGATTAAACAAGTCCGTAAATATTTGAGAAAATATTACAACAATGGGAATATTCAATCTCAAAAATTGTACCTACCTACCACATATAAGCATTTGAATATAATCAATAATGTAAAACTTACGACACTTATCCTTTGGCACACATTTCATATCGTCGGAACGTAGGTAGCCATCTTGGCATACACAACCTGGCTTATTGCAGTCTGAAGATACGACAGGGCAAGTAGGTGAAGGATTGGATAAGTCATCACAAGATTGAATACAGAACAAGTCTGTGCAATTGGAGAACATTTCATTGGTCGAACAATTTGTTGGTGGAGAAGATGCTGGAAAAAGAGAGGAATTACGGGTCATTAAAACGATGTATTCTTACTTTTTAAATAATATTTTCTGCACTTAAACCCTAGCTGTAACAAGTGCAAGTCGGGAAATATATTAGTAGGTTGTAAAAACATTGGAAAAATTTTGCCTTGATGTACTGAAATTGCTTTTATTTGAAAATGTTAACAACATAATTTTAAACTTACGACACTTATCCTTGGGTACACAATTTTTATCGTCGGAACGAAGGTAGCCATCTTTGCATACACAACCTGGCTTATTACAATCTTTAGATACAGCGGGGCAAGAAGGTGGTGGGTTGGTTAAGTCATTACAATATTGAATGCAGAATGAGTCTGTGCAGTTGGAGAACATTTCGTTTGTCGAACAATTTGTTGGTGGAGAAGTTGCTAGAATGAAAAAATATCAAGATTGAAATTTCTGCAATGACCCATTTTCGCTCTACAGTCGACCATATCTACTTCAACACTCCATATAATTGAGTTTTTCGATTAAACAGGTCCGTAAATATTTGAGAAAATATTACAACAATGGGAATATTCAATCTCAAAAAAAGTACCTACCTACCACATATAAGCATTTGAATATAATCAATAATGTAAAACTTACGACACTTATCCTTTGGCACACATTTCATATCGTCGGAACGTAGGTAGCCATCTTGGCATACACAACCTGGCTTCTTGCAGTCTGAAGATACGACAGGGCAAGTAGGTGGTGGATTGGTTAAGTCATCACAAGATTGAATACAGAACAAGTCTGTGCAATTGGAGAACATTTCATTGTTCGAACAATTTGTTGGTGGAGAAGATGCTGGAAAATGAGAGGAATCACAGGTTATTAAAACGATGCATTTTTACTTTTTAAATAATCGTTTCTGCACTTAAACTCTAGCTAAAACAAGTGCAAGTCGGGAAATATATTAGTAGGTTGTAAAAACATTGGAAAAATTTTGCCTTGATGTACTGAAATTGCTTTTATTTGAAAATGTTAACAACATAATTTTAAACTTACGACACTTATCCTTGGGTACACAATTTTTATCGTCGGAACGAAGGTAGCCATCTTTGCATACACAACCTGGCTTATTACAATCTTTAGATACAGCGGGGCAAGAAGGTGGTGGGTTGGTTAAGTCATTACAATATTGAATGCAGAATGAGTCTGTGCAGTTGGAGAACATTTCGTTTGTCGAACAATTTGTTGGTGGAGAAGTTGCTAGAATGAAAAAATATCAAGATTGAAATTTCTGCAATGACCCATTTTCGCTCTACAGTCGACCATATCTACTTCAACACTCCATATAATTGAGTTTTTCGATTAAACAAGTCCGTAAATATTTGAGAAAATATTACAACAATGGGAATATTCAATCTCAAAAAAAGTACCTACCTACCACATATAAGCATTTGAATATAATCAATAATGTAAAACTTACGACACTTATCCTTTGGCACACATTTCATATCGTCGGAACGTAGGTAGCCATCTTGGCATACACAACCTGGCTTCTTGCAGTCTGAAGATACGACAGGGCAAGTAGGTGAAGGATTGGTTAAGTCATCACAAGATTGAATACAGAACAAGTCTGTGCAATTGGAGAACATTTCATTGGTCGAACAATTTGTTGGTTGAGAAGATGCTGGAAAATGAGAAGAATCACAGGTTATTAAAACGATGCATTTTTACTTTTTAAATAATCGTTTCTGCGTTTAAACTCTAGCTAAAACAAGTGCAAGGCGGGAAATATATTAGTAGGTTGTAAAAACATTGGAAAAATTTTGCCTTGATGTACTGAAATTGCTTTTATTTGAAAATGTTAACAACATAATTTTAAACTTACGACACTTATCCTTGGGCACACAATTTTTATCGTCGGAACGAAGGTAGCCATCTTTGCATACACAACCTGGCTTATTACAATCTTTAGATACAGCGGGGCAAGAAGGTGGTGGGTTGGTTAAGTCATTACAATATTGAATGCAGAATGAGTCTGTGCAGTTGGAGAACATTTCGTTTGTCGAACAATTTGTTGGTGGAGAAGTTGCTACAATGAAAAAATAACAAGATTAAAATTTCTGCAATGACCCATTTTCGCTCTACAGTCGACCATGTCTACTTCAACACTCCATATAATTGAGTTACTCGATTAAACAAGTCCGTAAATATTTGAGAAAATATTACAACAATGGGAATATTCAATCTCAAAAAAAGTACCTACCTACCACATATAAGCATTTGAATCAAATCAATAACGTAAAACTTACGACACTTATCCTTTGGCACACATTTCATATCGTCGGAACGTAGGTAGCCATCTTGGCATACACAACCTGGCTTATTGCAGTCTGAAGATACGACAGGGCAAGTAGGTGAAGGATTGGTTAAGTCATCACAAGATTGAATACAGAACAAGTCAGTGCAATTGGAGAACATTTCATTGGTCGAACAATTTGTTGGTGGAGAAGATGCTGGAAAATGAGAGGAATCACAGGTCATTAAAACGATGTATTGTTACTTTTTAAATAATATTTTCTGCACTTAAACCCTAGCTGTAACAAGTGCAAGTCGGGAAATATATTAGTAGGTTGTAAAAACATTGGAAAAATTTTGCCTTGATGTACTGAAATTGCTTTAATTTGAAAATTTTAACAACATAATTTTAAACTTACGACACTTATCCTTGGGTACACAATTTTTATCGTCGGAACGAAGGTAGCCATCTTTGCATACACAACCTGGCTTATTACAATCTTTAGATACAGCGGGGCAAGAAGGTGGTGGGTTGGTTAAGTCATTACAATATTGAATGCAGAATGAGTCTGTGCAGTTGGAGAACATTTCGTTTGTCGAACAATTTGTTGGTGGAGAAGTTGCTAGAATGAAAAAATATCAAGATTTAAATTTCTGCAATGACCCATTTTCGCTCTACAGTCGACCATATCTACTTCAACACTCCATATAATTGAGTTTTTCGATTAAACAAGTCTGTAAATATTTGAGAAAATATTACAACAATGGGAATATTCAATCTCAAAAAAAGTACTTACCTACCACATATAAGCATTTGAATATAATCAATAATGTAAAACTCACGACACTTATCCTTTGGCACACATTTCATATCGTCGGAACGTAGGTAGCCATCTTGGCATACACAACCTGGCTTCTTGCAGTCTGAAGATACGACAGGGCAAGTAGGTGAAGGATTGGTTAAGTCATCACAAGATTGAATACAGAACAAGTCTGTGCAATTGGAGAACATTTCATTGGTCGAACAATTTGTTGGTGGAGAAGATGCTGGAAAATGAGAGGAATCACAGGTTATTAAAACGATGTATTTTTACTTTTAAATAATCGTTTCTGCACTTAAACTCTAGCTAAAACAAGTGCAAGTCGGGAAATATATTAGTAGGTTGTAAAAACATTGGAAAATTTTTGCCTTGATGTACTGAAATTGCTTTTATTTGAAAATGTTAACAACATAATTTTAAACTTACGACACTTATCCTTGGGTACACAATTTTTATCGTCGGAACGAAGGTAGCCATCTTTGCATACACAACCTGGCTTATTACAATCTTTAGATACAGCGGGGCAAGAAGGTGGTGGGTTGGTTAAGTAATTACAATATTGAATGCAGAATGAGTCTGTGCAGTTGGAGAACATTTCGTTTGTCGAACAATTTGTTGGTGGAGAAGTTGCTAGAATGAAAAAATATCAAGATTGAAATTTCTGCAATGACCCATTTTCGCTCTACAGTCGACCATATCTACTTCAACACTCCATATAATTGAGTTACTCGATTAAACAAGTCCGTAAATATTTGAGAAAATATTACAACAATGGGAATATTCAATCTCAAAAAAAGTACCTACCTACCACATATAAGCATTTGAATATAATCAATAATGTAAAACTTACGACACTTATCCTTTGGCACACATTTCATATCGTCGGAACGTAGGTAGCCATCTTGGCATACACAACCTGGCTTATTGCAGTCTGAAGATACGACAGGGCAAGTAGGTGAAGGATTGGTTAAGTCATCACAAGATTGGATACAGAACAAGTCTGTGCAATTGGAGAACATTTCATTGGTCGAACAATTTGTTGGTGGAGAAGATGCTGGAAAATGAGAAGAATCACAGGTTATTAAAACGATGCATTTTTACTTTTTAAATAATCTTTTCTGCACTTAAACTCTAGCTGTAACAAGTGCAAGTCGGGAAATATATTAGTAGGTTGTAAAAACATTCGAAAAATTTTGCCTTGATGTACTGAAATTGCTTTTATTTGAAAATGTTAACAACATAATTTTAAACTTACGACACTTATCCTTGGGTACACAATTTTTATCGTCGGAACGAAGGTAGCCATCTTTGCATACACAACCTGGCTTATTACAATCTTTAGATACAGCGGGGCAAGAAGGTGGTGGGTTGGTTAAGTCATTACAATATTGAATGCAGAATGAGTCTGTGCAGTTGGAGAACATTTCGTTTGTCGAACAATTTGTTGGTGGAGAAGTTGCTAGAATGAAAAAATATCAAGATTCAAATTTCTGCAATGACCCATTTTCGCTCTACAGTCGACCATATCTACTTCAACACTCCATATAATTGAGTAACTCGATTAAACAAGTCCGTAAATATTTGAGAAAATATTACAACAATGGGAATATTCAATCTCAAAAAAAGTACCTACCTACCACATATAAGCATTTGAATATAATCAATAATGTAAAACTTACGACACTTATCCTTTGGCACACATTTCATATCGTCGGAACGTAGGTAGCCATCTTGGCATACACAACCTGGCTTCTTGCAGTCTGAAGATACGACAGGGCAAGTAGGTGAAGGATTGGTTAAGTCATCACAAGATTGAATACAGAACAAGTCTGTGCAATTGGAGAACATTTCATTGGTCGAACAATTTGTTGGTGGAGAAGATGCTGGAAAAAGAGAGGAATAACGGGTCATTAAAACGATGTATTTTTACTTTTTAAATAATATTTTCTGCACTTAAACCCTAGCTGTAACAAGTGCAAAACGGGAAATATATTAGTAGGTTGTAAAAACATTGGAAAAATTTTGCCTTGATGTACTGAAATTGCTTTTATTTGAAAATGTTAACAACATAATTTTAAACTTACGACACTTATCCTTGGGTACACAATTTTTATCGTCGGAACGAAGGTAGCCATCTTTGCATACACAACCTGGCTTATTACAATCTTTAGATACAGCGGGGCAAGAAGGTGGTGGGTTGGTTAAGTCATTACAATATTGAATGCAGAATGAGTCTGTGCAGTTGGAGAACATTTCGTTTGTCGAACAATTTGTTGGTGGAGAAGTTGCTAGAATGAAAAAATATCAAGATTGAAATTTCTGCAATGACCCATTTTCGCTCTACAGTCGACCATATCTACTTCAACACTCCATATAATTGAGTAACTCGATTAAACAAGTCCGTAAATATTTGAGAAAATATTACAACAATGGGAATATTCAATCTCAAAAAAGTACCTACCTACCACATATAAGCATTTGAATATAATCAATAATGTAAAACTCACGACACTTATCCTTTGGCACACATTTCATATCGTCGGAACGTAGGTAGCCATCTTGGCATACACAACCTGGCTTCTTGCAGTCTGAAGATACGACAGGGCAAGTAGGTGAAGGATTGGTTAAGTCATCACAAGATTGAATACAGAACAAGTCTGTGCAATTGGAGAACATTTCATTGGTCGAACAATTTGTTGGTTGAGAAGATGCTGGAAAATGAGAAGAATCACAGGTTATTAAAACGATGCATTTTTACTTTTTAAATAATCGTTTCTGCGTTTAAACTCTAGCTAAAACAAGTGCAAGGCGGGAAATATATTAGTAGGTTGTAAAAACATTGGAAAAATTTTGCCTTGATGTACTGAAATTGCTTTTATTTGAAAATGTTAACAACATAATTTTAAACTTACGACACTTATCCTTGGGTACACAATTTTTATCGTCGGAACGAAGGTAGCCATCTTTGCATACACAACCTGGCTTATTACAATCTTTAGATACAGCGGGGCAAGAAGGTGGTGGGTTGGTTAAGTCATTACAATATTGAATGCAGAATGAGTCTGTGCAGTTGGAGAACATTTCGTTTGTCGAACAATTTGTTGGTGGAGAAGTTGCTAGAATGAAAAAATATCAAGATTGAAATTTCTGCAATGACCCATTTTCGCTCTACAGTCGACCATATTTACTTCAACACTCCATATAATTGAGTTACTCGATTAAACAAGTCCGTAAATATTTGAGAAAATATTACAACAATGGGAATATTCAATCTCAAAAAAAGTACCTACCTACCACATATAAGCATTTGAATCAAATCAATAACGTAAAACTTACGACACTTATCCTTTGGCACACATTTCATATCGTCGGAACGTAGGTAGCCATCTTGGCATACACAACCTGGCTTATTGCAGTCTGAAGATACGACAGGGCAAGTAGGTGAAGGATTGGTTAAGTCATCACAAGATTGAATACAGAACAAGTCAGTGCAATTGGAGAACATTTCATTGGTCGAACAATTTGTTGGTGGAGAAGATGCTGGAAAATGAGAGGAATCACAGGTCATTAAAACGATGTATTTTTACTTTTTAAATAATATTTTCTGCACTTAAACCCTAGCTGTAACAAGTGCAAGTCGGGAAATATATTAGTAGGTTGTAAAAACATTGGAAAAATTTTGCCTTGATGTTCTGAAATTGCTTTAATTTGAAAATTTTAACAACATAATTTTAAACTTACGACACTTATCCTTGGGTACACAATTTTTATCGTCGGAACGAAGGTAGCCATCTTTGCATACACAACCTGGCTTATTACAATCTTTAGATACAGCGGGGCAAGAAGGTGGTGGGTTGGTTAAGTCATTACAATATTGAATGCAGAATGAGTCTGTGCAGTTGGAGAACATTTCGTTTGTCGAACAATTTGTTGGTGGAGAAGTTGCTAGAATGAAAAAATATCAAGATTTAAATTTCTGCAATGACCCATTTTCGCTCTACAGTCGACCATATCTACTTCAACACTCCATATAATTGAGTTTTTCGATTAAACAAGTCCGTAAATATTTGAGAAAATATTACAACAATGGGAATATTCAATCTCAAAAAAAGTACTTACCTACCACATACAAGCATTTGAATATAATCAATAATGTAAAACTCACGACACTTATCCTTTGGCACACATTTCATATCGTCGGAACGTAGGTAGCCATCTTGGCATACACAACCTGGCTTCTTGCAGTCTGAAGATACGACAGGGCAAGTAGGTGAAGGATTGGTTAAGTCATCACAAGATTGAATACAGAACAAGTCTGTGCAATTGGAGAACATTTCATTGGTCGAACAATTTGTTGGTGGAGAAGATGCTGGAAAATGAGAGGAATCACAGGTTATTAAAACGATGTATTTTTACTTTTAAATAATCGTTTCTGCACTTAAACTCTAGCTAAAACAAGTGCAAGTCGGGAAATATATTAGTAGGTTGTAAAAACATCGGAAAATTTTTGCCTTGATGTACTGAAATTGCTTTTATTTGAAAATGTTAACAACATAATTTTAAACTTACGACACTTATCCTTGGGTACACAATTTTTATCGTCGGAACGAAGGTAGCCATCTTTGCATACACAACCTGGCTTATTACAATCTTTAGATACAGCGGGGCAAGAAGGTGGTGGGTTGGTTAAGTCATTACAATATTGAATGCAGAATGAGTC
This sequence comes from Ypsolopha scabrella, assembly GCA_910592155.1. Classification (NCBI taxonomy): domain Eukaryota; kingdom Metazoa; phylum Arthropoda; class Insecta; order Lepidoptera; family Ypsolophidae; genus Ypsolopha; species Ypsolopha scabrella. The sequence goes on along the minus strand of OU342968.1, from coordinate 4,006,533 downwards.
TGTGCAGTTGGAGAACATTTCGTTTGTCGAACAATTTGTTGGTGGAGAAGTTGCTAGAATGAAAAAATATCAAGATTGAAATTTCTGCAATGACCCATTTTCGCTCTACAGTCGACCATGTCTACTTCAACACTCCATATAATTGAGTTACTCGATTAAACAAGTCCGTAAATATTTGAGAAAATATTACAACAATGGGAATATTCAATCTCAAAAAAAGTACCTACCTACCACATATAAGCATTTGAATCAAATCAATAACGTAAAACTTACGACACTTATCCTTTGGCACACATTTCATATCGTCGGAACGTAGGTAGCCATCTTGGCATACACAACCTGGCTTATTGCAGTCTGAAGATACGACAGGGCAAGTAGGTGAAGGATTGGTTAAGTCATCACAAGATTGAATACAGAACAAGTCTGTGCAATTGGAGAACATTTCATTGGTCGAACAATTTGTTGGTGGAGAAGATGCTGGAAAATGAGAGGAATCACAGGTTATTAAAACGATGTATTTTTACTTTTAAATAATCGTTTCTGCACTTAAACTCTAGCTAAAACAAGTGCAAGTCGGGAAATATATTAGTAGGTTGTAAAAACATTGGAAAAATTTTGCCTTGATGTACTGAAATTGCTTTTATTTGAAAATTTTAACAACATAATTTTAAACTTACGACACTTATCCTTGGGCACACAATTTTTATCGTCGGAACGAAGGTAGCCATCTTTGCATACACAACCTGGCTTATTACAATCTTTAGATACAGCGGGGCAAGAAGGTGGTGGGTTGGTTAAGTAATTACAATACTGAATGCAGAATGAGTCTGTGCAGTTGGAGAACATTTCGTTTGTCGAACAATTTGTTGGTGGAGAAGTTGCTAGAATGAAAAAATATCAAGATTGAAATTTCTGCAATGACCCATTTTCGCTCTACAGTCGACCATATTTACTTCAACACTCCATATAATTGAGTTACTCGATTAAACAAGTCCGTAAATATTTGAGAAAATATTACAACAATGGGAATATTCAATCTCAAAAAAAGTACCTACCTACCACATATAAGCATTTGAATATAATCAATAATGTAAAACTTACGACACTTATCCTTTGGCACACATTTCATATCGTCGGAACGTAGGTAGCCATCTTGGCATACACAACCTGGCTTATTGCAGTCTGAAGATACGACAGGGCAAGTAGGTGAAGGATTGGTTAAGTCATCACAAGATTGGATACAGAACAAGTCTGTGCAATTGGAGAACATTTCATTGGTCGAACAATTTGTTGGTGGAGAAGATGCTGGAAAATGAGAAGAATCACAGGTTATTAAAACGATGCATTTTTACTTTTTAAATAATCTTTTCTGCACTTAAACTCTAGCTGTAACAAGTGCAAGTCGGGAAATATATTAGTAGGTTGTAAAAACATTGGAAAAATTTTGCCTTGATGTACTGAAATTGCTTTTATTTGAAAATGTTAACAACATAATTTTAAACTTACGACACTTATCCTTGGGTACACAATTTTTATCGTCGGAACGAAGGTAGCCATCTTTGCATACACAACCTGGCTTATTACAATCTTTAGATACAGCGGGGCAAGAAGGTGGTGGGTTGGTTAAGTCATTACAATATTGAATGCAGAATGAGTCTGTGCAGTTGGAGAACATTTCGTTTGTCGAACAATTTGTTGGTGGAGAAGTTGCTAGAATGAAAAAATATCAAGATTCAAATTTCTGCAATGACCCATTTTCGCTCTACAGTCGACCATATCTACTTCAACACTCCATATAATTGAGTAACTCGATTAAACAAGTCCGTAAATATTTGAGAAAATATTACAACAATGGGAATATTCAATCTCAAAAAAGTACCTACCTACCACATATAAGCATTTGAATATAATCAATAATGTAAAACTCACGACACTTATCCTTTGGCACACATTTCATATCGTCGGAACGTAGGTAGCCATCTTGGCATACACAACCTGGCTTCTTGCAGTCTGAAGATACGACAGGGCAAGTAGGTGAAGGATTGGTTAAGTCATCACAAGATTGAATACAGAACAAGTCTGTGCAATTGGAGAACATTTCATTGGTCGAACAATTTGTTGGTTGAGAAGATGCTGGAAAATGAGAAGAATCACAGGTTATTAAAACGATGCATTTTTACTTTTTAAATAATCGTTTCTGCGTTTAAACTCTAGCTAAAACAAGTGCAAGGCGGGAAATATATTAGTAGGTTGTAAAAACATTGGAAAAATTTTGCCTTGATGTACTGAAATTGCTTTTATTTGAAAATGTTAACAACATAATTTTAAACTTACGACACTTATCCTTGGGTACACAATTTTTATCGTCGGAACGAAGGTAGCCATCTTTGCATACACAACCTGGCTTATTACAATCTTTAGATACAGCGGGGCAAGAAGGTGGTGGGTTGGTTAAGTCATTACAATATTGAATGCAGAATGAGTCTGTGCAGTTGGAGAACATTTCGTTTGTCGAACAATTTGTTGGTGGAGAAGTTGCTAGAATGAAAAAATATCAAGATTGAAATTTCTGCAATGACCCATTTTCGCTCTACAGTCGACCATATTTACTTCAACACTCCATATAATTGAGTTACTCGATTAAACAAGTCCGTAAATATTTGAGAAAATATTACAACAATGGGAATATTCAATCTCAAAAAAAGTACCTACCTACCACATATAAGCATTTGAATCAAATCAATAACGTAAAACTTACGACACTTATCCTTTGGCACACATTTCATATCGTCGGAACGTAGGTAGCCATCTTGGCATACACAACCTGGCTTATTGCAGTCTGAAGATACGACAGGGCAAGTAGGTGAAGGATTGGTTAAGTCATCACAAGATTGAATACAGAACAAGTCAGTGCAATTGGAGAACATTTCATTGGTCGAACAATTTGTTGGTGGAGAAGATGCTGGAAAATGAGAGGAATCACAGGTCATTAAAACGATGTATTTTTACTTTTTAAATAATATTTTCTGCACTTAAACCCTAGCTGTAACAAGTGCAAGTCGGGAAATATATTAGTAGGTTGTAAAAACATTGGAAAAATTTTGCCTTGATGTTCTGAAATTGCTTTAATTTGAAAATTTTAACAACATAATTTTAAACTTACGACACTTATCCTTGGGTACACAATTTTTATCGTCGGAACGAAGGTAGCCATCTTTGCATACACAACCTGGCTTATTACAATCTTTAGATACAGCGGGGCAAGAAGGTGGTGGGTTGGTTAAGTCATTACAATATTGAATGCAGAATGAGTCTGTGCAGTTGGAGAACATTTCGTTTGTCGAACAATTTGTTGGTGGAGAAGTTGCTAGAATGAAAAAATATCAAGATTTTAATTTCTGCAATGACCCATTTTCGCTCTACAGTCGACCATATCTACTTCAACACTCCATATAATTGAGTTTTTCGATTAAACAAGTCCGTAAATATTTGAGAAAATATTACAACAATGGGAATATTCAATCTCAAAAAAAGTACTTACCTACCACATATAAGCATTTGAATATAATCAATAATGTAAAACTCACGACACTTATCCTTTGGCACACATTTCATATCGTCGGAACGTAGGTAGCCATCTTGGCATACACAACCTGGCTTCTTGCAGTCTGAAGATACGACAGGGCAAGTAGGTGAAGGATTGGTTAAGTCATCACAAGATTGAATACAGAACAAGTCTGTGCAATTGGAGAACATTTCATTGGTCGAACAATTTGTTGGTGGAGAAGATGCTGGAAAATGAGAGGAATCACAGGTTATTAAAACGATGTATTTTTACTTTTAAATAATCGTTTCTGCACTTAAACTCTAGCTAAAACAAGTGCAAGTCGGGAAATATATTAGTAGGTTGTAAAAACATCGGAAAATTTTTGCCTTGATGTACTGAAATTGCTTTTATTTGAAAATGTTAACAACATAATTTTAAACTTACGACACTTATCCTTGGGTACACAATTTTTATCGTCGGAACGAAGGTAGCCATCTTTGCATACACAACCTGGCTTATTACAATCTTTAGATACAGCGGGGCAAGAAGGTGGTGGGTTGGTTAAGTCATTACAATATTGAATGCAGAATGAGTCTGTGCAGTTGGAGAACATTTCGTTTGTCGAACAATTTGTTGGTGGAGAAGTTGCTAGAATGAAAAAATATCAAGATTGAAATTTCTGCAATGACCCATTTTCGCTCTACAGTCGACCATGTCTACTTCAACACTCCATATAATTGAGTTACTCCATTAAACAAGTCCGTAAATATTTGAGAAAATATTACAACAATGGGAATATTCAATCTCAAAAAAAGTACCTACCTACCACATATAAGCATTTGAATCAAATCAATAACGTAAAACTTACGACACTTATCCTTTGGCACACATTTCATATCGTCGGAACGTAGGTAGCCATCTTGGCATACACAACCTGGCTTATTGCAGTCTGAAGATACGACAGGGCAAGTAGGTGAAGGATTGGTTAAGTCATCACAAGATTGAATACAGAACAAGTCTGTGCAATTGGAGAACATTTCATTGGTCGAACAATTTGTTGGTGGAGAAGATGCTGGAAAATGAGAGGAATCACAGGTTATTAAAACGATGTATTTTTACTTTTAAATAATCGTTTCTGCACTTAAACTCTAGCTTAAACAAGTGCAAGTCGGGAAATATATTAGTAGGTTGTAAAAACATTGGAAAAATTTTGCCTTGATGTACTGAAATTGCTTTTATTTGAAAATTTTAACAACATAATTTTAAACTTACGACACTTATCCTTGGGCACACAATTTTTATCGTCGGAACGAAGGTAGCCATCTTTGCATACACAACCTGGCTTATTACAATCTTTAGATACAGCGGGGCAAGAAGGTGGTGGGTTGGTTAAGTAATTACAATACTGAATGCAGAATGAGTCTGTGCAGTTGGAGAACATTTCGTTTGTCGAACAATTTGTTGGTGGAGAAGTTGCTAGAATGAAAAAATATCAAGATTGAAATTTCTGCAATGACCCATTTTCGCTCTACAGTCGACCATATTTACTTCAACACTCCATATAATTGAGTTACTCGATTAAACAAGTCCGTAAATATTTGAGAAAATATTACAACAATGGGAATATTCAATCTCAAAAAAAGTACCTACCTACCACATATAAGCATTTGAATATAATCAATAATGTAAAACTTACGACACTTATCCTTTGGCACACATTTCATATCGTCGGAACGTAGGTAGCCATCTTGGCATACACAACCTGGCTTATTGCAGTCTGAAGATACGACAGGGCAAGTAGGTGAAGGATTGGTTAAGTCATCACAAGATTGGATACAGAACAAGTCTGTGCAATTGGAGAACATTTCATTGGTCGAACAATTTGTTGGTGGAGAAGATGCTGGAAAATGAGAAGAATCACAGGTTATTAAAACGATTTCATTGGTCGAACAATTTGTTGGTGGAGAAGATGCTGGAAAATGAGAAGAATCACAGGTTATTAAAACGATGCATTTTTACTTTTTAAATAATCTTTTCTGCACTTAAACTCTAGCTGTAACAAGTGCAAGTCGGGAAATATATTAGTAGGTTGTAAAAACATTGGAAAAATTTTGCCTTGATGTACTGAAATTGCTTTTATTTGAAAATGTTAACAACATAATTTTAAACTTACGACACTTATCCTTGGGTACACAATTTTTATCGTCGGAACGAAGGTAGCCATCTTTGCATACACAACCTGGCTTATTACAATCTTTAGATACAGCGGGGCAAGAAGGTGGAGGGTTGGTTAAGTCATTACAATATTGAATGCAGAATGAGTCTGTGCAGTTGGAGAACATTTCGTTTGTCGAACAATTTGTTGGTGGAGAAGTTGCTAGAATGAAAAAATATCAAGATTCAAATTTCTGCAATGACCCATTTTCGCTCTACAGTCGACCATATCTACTTCAACACTCCATATAATTGAGTAACTCGATTAAACAAGTCCGTAAATATTTGAGAAAATATTACAACAATGGGAATATTCAATCTCAAAAAAAGTACCTACCTACCACATATAAGCATTTGAATATAATCAATAATGTAAAACTTACGACACTTATCCTTTGGCACACATTTCATATCGTCGGAACGTAGGTAGCCATCTTGGCATACACAACCTGGCTTCTTGCAGTCTGAAGATACGACAGGGCAAGTAGGTGAAGGATTGGTTAAGTCATCACAAGATTGAATACAGAACAAGTCTGTGCAATTGGAGAACATTTCATTGGTCGAACAATTTGTTGGTGGAGAAGATGCTGGAAAAAGAGAGGAATTACGGGTCATTAAAACGATGTATTTTTACTTTTTAAATAATATTTTCTGCACTTAAACCCTAGCTGTAACAAGTGCAAGTCGGGAAATATATTAGTAGGTTGTAAAAACATTGGAAAAATTTTGCCTTGATGTACTGAAATTGCTTTTATTTGAAAATGTTAACAACATAATTTTAAACTTACGACACTTATCCTTGGGTACACAATTTTTATCGTCGGAACGAAGGTAGCCATCTTTGCATACACAACCTGGCTTATTACAATCTTTAGATACAGCGGGGCAAGAAGGTGGTGGGTTGGTTAAGTCATTACAATATTGAATGCAGAATGAGTCTGTGCAGTTGGAGAACATTTCGTTTGTCGAACAATTTGTTGGTGGAGAAGTTGCTAGAATGAAAAAATATCAAGATTGAAATTTCTGCAATGAACCATTTTCGCTCTACAGTCGACCATATCTACTTCAACACTCCATATAATTGAGTTACTCGATGAAACAAGTCCGTAAATATTTGAGAAAATATTACAACAATGGGAATATTCAATCTCAAAAAAAGTACCTACCTACCACATATAAGCATTTGAATATAATCAATAATGTAAAACTCACGACACTTATCCTTTGGCACACATTTCATATCGTCGGAACGTAGGTAGCCATCTTGGCATACACAACCTGGCTTCTTGCAGTCTGAAGATACGACAGGGCAAGTAGGTGAAGGATTGGTTAAGTCATCACAAGATTGAATACAGAACAAGTCTGTGCAATTGGAGAACATTTCATTGGTCGAACAATTTGTTGGTTGAGAAGATGCTGGAAAATGAGAAGAATCACAGGTTATTAAAACGATGCATTTTTACTTTTTAAATAATCGTTTCTGCGTTTAAACTCTAGCTAAAACAAGTGCAAGGCGGGAAATATATTAGTAGGTTGTAAAAACATTGGAAAAATTTTGCCTTGATGTACTGAAATTGCTTTTATTTGAAAATGTTAACAACATAATTTTAAACTTACGACACTTATCCTTGGGTACACAATTTTTATCGTCGGAACGAAGGTAGCCATCTTTGCATACACAACCTGGCTTATTACAATCTTTAGATACAGCGGGGCAAGAAGGTGGTGGGTTGGTTAAGTCATTACAATATTGAATGCAGAATGAGTCTGTGCAGTTGGAGAACATTTCGTTTGTCGAACAATTTGTTGGTGGAGAAGTTGCTACAATGAAAAAATAACAAGATTAAAATTTCTGCAATGACCCATTTTCGCTCTACAGTCGACCATGTCTACTTCAACACTCCATATAATTGAGTTACTCGATTAAACAAGTCCGTAAATATTTGAGAAAATATTACAACAATGGGAATATTCAATCTCAAAAAAAGTACCTACCTACCACATATAAGCATTTGAATCAAATCAATAACGTAAAACTTACGACACTTATCCTTTGGCACACATTTCATATCGTCGGAACGTAGGTAGCCATCTTGGCATACACAACCTGGCTTATTGCAGTCTGAAGATACGACAGGGCAAGTAGGTGAAGGATTGGTTAAGTCATCACAAGATTGAATACAGAACAAGTCAGTGCAATTGGAGAACATTTCATTGGTCGAACAATTTGTTGGTGGAGAAGATGCTGGAAAATGAGAGGAATCACAGGTCATTAAAACGATGTATTTTTACTTTTTAAATAATATTTTCTGCACTTAAACCCTAGCTGTAACAAGTGCAAGTCGGGAAATATATTAGTAGGTTGTAAAAACATTGGAAAAATTTTGCCTTGATGTACTGAAATTGCTTTAATTTGAAAATTTTAACAACATAATTTTAACTTACGACACTTATCCTTGGGTACACAATTTTTATCGTCGGAACGAAGGTAGCCATCTTTGCATACACAACCTGGCTTATTACAATCTTTAGATACAGCGGGGCAAGAAGGTGGTGGGTTGGTTAAGTCATTACAATATTGAATGCAGAATGAGTCTGTGCAGTTGGAGAACATTTCGTTTGTCGAACAATTTGTTGGTGGAGAAGTTGCTAGAATGAAAAAATATCAAGATTTAAATTTCTGCAATGACCCATTTTCGCTCTACAGTCGACCATATCTACTTCAACACTCCATATAATTGAGTTTTTCGATTAAACAAGTCCGTAAATATTTGAGAAAATATTACAACAATGGGAATATTCAATCTCAAAAAAAGTACTTACCTACCACATATAAGCATTTGAATATAATCAATAATGTAAAACTTACGACACTTATCCTTTGGCACACATTTCATATCGTCGGAACGTAGGTAGCCATCTTGGCATACACAACCTGGCTTCTTGCAGTCTGAAGATACGACAGGGCAAGTAGGTGAAGGATTGGTTAAGTCATCACAAGATTGAATACAGAACAAGTCTGTGCAATTGGAGAACATTTCATTGGTCGAACAATTTGTTGGTGGAGAAGATGCTGGATAATGAGAGGAATCACAGGTTATTAAAACGATGTATTTTTACTTTTAAATAATCGTTTCTGCACTTAAACTCAAAGCTAAAACAAGTGCAAGTCGGGAAATATATTAGTAGGTTGTAAAAACATCGGAAAAATTTTGCCTTGATGTACTGAAATTGCTTTTATTTGAAAATGTTAACAACATAATTTTAAACTTACGACACTTATCCTTGGGTACACAATTTTTATCGTCGGAACGAAGGTAGCCATCTTTGCATACACAACCTGGCTTATTACAATCTTTAGATACAGCGGGGCAAGAAGGTGGTGGGTTGGTTAAGTCATTACAATATTGAATGCAGAATGAGTCTGTGCAGTTGGAGAACATTTCGTTTGTCGAACAATTTGTTGGTGGAGAAGTTGCTACAATGAAAAAATAACAAGATTAAAATTTCTGCAATGACCCATTTTCGCTCTACAGTCGACCATGTCTACTTCAACACTCCATATAATTGAGTTACTCGATTAAACAAGTCCGTAAATATTTGAGAAAATATTACAACAATGGGAATATTCAATCTCAAAAAAAGTACCTACCTACCACATATAAGCATTTGAATCAAATCAATAACGTAAAACTTACGACACTTATCCTTTGGCACACATTTCATATCGTCGGAACGTAGGTAGCCATCTTGGCATACACAACCTGGCTTATTGCAGTCTGAAGATACGACAGGGCAAGTAGGTGAAGGATTGGTTAAGTCATCACAAGATTGAATACAGAACAAGTCAGTGCAATTGGAGAACATTTCATTGGTCGAACAATTTGTTGGTGGAGAAGATGCTGGAAAATGAGAGGAATCACAGGTTATTAAAACGATGTATTTTTACTTTTTAAATAATCTTTTCTGCACTTAAACTCTAGCTGTAACAAGTGCAAGTCGGGAAATATATTAGTAGGTTGTAAAAACATTGGAAAAATTTTGCCTTGATGTACTGAAATTGCTTTTATTTGAAAATGTTAACAACATAATTTTAAACTTACGACACTTATCCTTGGGTACACAATTTTTATCGTCGGAACGAAGGTAGCCATCTTTGCATACACAACCTGGCTTATTACAATCTTTAGATACAGCGGGGCAAGAAGGTGGTGGGTTGGTTAAGTCATTACAATATTGAATGCAGAATGAGTCTGTGCAGTTGGAGAACATTTCGTTTGTCGAACAATTTGTTGGTGGAGAAGTTGCTAGAATGAAAAAATATCAAGATTGAAATTTCTGCGATGACCCATTTTCGCTCTACAGTCGACCATATCTACTTCAACACTCCATATAATTGAGTTACTCGATTAAACAAGTCCGTAAATATTTGAGAAAATATTACAACAATGGGAATATTCAATCTCAAAAAAAGTACCTACCTACCACATATAAGCATTTGAATATAATCAATAATGTAAAACTTACGACACTTATCCTTTGGCACACATTTCATATCGTCGGAACGTAGGTAGCCATCTTGGCATACACAACCTGGCTTATTGCAGTCTGAAGATACGACAGGGCAAGTAGGTGAAGGATTGGTTAAGTCATCACAAGATTGAATACAGAACAAGTCTGTGCAATTGGAGAACATTTCATTGGCCGAACAATTTGTTGGTGGAGAAGATGCTGGAAAATGAGAGGAATCACAGGTTATTAAAACGATGCCTTTTTACTTTTTAAATAATCTTTTCTGCACTTAAACTCTAGCTGTAACAAGTGCAAGTCGGGAAATATATTAGTAGGTTGTAAAAACATTGGAAAAATTTTGCCTCGATGTACTGAAATTGCTTTTATTTGAAAATTTTAACGACATAATTTTAAACTTACGACACTTATCCTTGGGTACACAATTTTTATCGTCGGAACGAAGGTAGCCATCTTTGCATACACAACCTGGCTTATTACAATCTTTAGATACAGCGGGGCAAGAAGGTGGTGGGTTGGTTAAGTCATTACAATATTGAATGCAGAATGAGTCTGTGCAGTTGGAGAACATTTCGTTTGTCGAACAATTTGTTGGTGGAGAAGTTGCTAGAATGAAAAAATATCAAGATTGAAATTTCTGCAATGACCCATTTTCGCTCTACAGTCGACCATATTTACTTCAACACTCCATATAATTGAGTTACTCGATTAAACAAGTCCGTAAATATTTGAGAAAATATTACAACAATAGGAATATTCAATCTCAAAAAAAGTACCTACCTACCACATATAAGCATTTGAATATAATCAATAATGTAAAACTTACGACACTTATCCTTTGGCACACATTTCATATCGTCGGAACGTAGGTAGCCATCTTGGCATACACAACCTGGCTTCTTGCAGTCTGAAGATACGACAGGGCAAGTAGCTGAAGGATTGGTTAAGTCATCACAAGATTGAATACAGAACAAGTCTGTGCAATTGGAGAACATTTCATTGGTCGAACAATTTGTTGGTGGAGAAGATGCTGGAAAATGAGAAGAATCACAGGTTATTAAAACGATGCATTTTTACTTTTTAAATAATCGTTTCTGCACTTAAACTCTAGCTAAAACAAGTGCAAGTCGGGAAATATATTAGTAGGTTGTAAAAACATTGGAAAAATTTTGCCTTGATGTACTGAAATTGCTTTTATTTGAAAATGTTAACAACATAATTTTAAACTTACGACACTTATCCTTGGGTACACAATTTTTATCGTCGGAACGAAGGTAGCCATCTTTGCATACACAACCTGGCTTATTACAATCTTTAGATACAGCGGGGCAAGAAGGTGGTGGGTTGGTTAAGTCATTACAATATTGAATGCAGAATGAGTCTGTGCAGTTGGAGAACATTTCGTTTGTCGAACAATTTGTTGGTGGAGAAGTTGCTACAATGAAAAAATAACAAGATTAAAATGTCTGCAATGACCCATTTTCGCTCTACAGTCGACCATGTCTACTTCAACACTCCATATAATTGAGTTACTCGATTAAACAAGTCCGTAAATATTTGAGAAAATATTACAACAATGGGAATATTCAATCTCAAAAAAAGTACCTAATGTAAAACTTACGACACTTATCCTTTGGCACACATTTCATATCGTCGGAACGTAGGTAGCCATCTTGGCATACACAACCTGGCTTATTGCAGTCTGAAGATACGACAGGGCAAGTAGGTGAAGGATTGGTTAAGTCATCACAAGATTGGATACAGAACAAGTCTGTGCAATTGGAGAACATTTCATTGGTCGAACAATTTGTTGGTGGAGAAGATGCTGGAAAAAGAGAGGAATTACGGGTCATTAAAACGATGTATTTTTACTTTTTAAATAATATTTTCTGCACTTAAACCCTAGCTGTAACAAGTGCAAGTCGGGAAATATATTAGTAGGTTGTAAAAACATTCGAAAAATTTTGCCTTGATGTACTGAAATTGCTTTTATTTGAAAATGTTAACAACATAATTTTAAACTTACGACACTTATCCTTGGGTACACAATTTTTATCGTCGGAACGAAGGTAGCCATCTTTGCATACACAACCTGGCTTATTACAATCTTTAGATACAGCGGGGCAAGAAGGTGGTGGGTTGGTTAAGTCATTACAATATTGAATGCAGAATAAGTCTGTGCAGTTGGAGAACATTTCGTTTGTCGAACAATTTGTTGGTGGAGAAGTTGCTACAATGAAAAAATAACAAAATTAAAATTTCTGCAATGACCCATTTTCGCTCTACAGTCGACCATGTCTACTTCAACACTCCATATAATTGAGTTACTTGATTAAACAAGTCCGTAAATATTTGAGAAAATATTACAACAATGGGAATATTCAATCTCAAAAAAAGTACCTACCTACCACATATAAGCATTTGAATCAAATCAATAATGTAAAACTTACGACACTTATCCTTTGGCACACATTTCATATCGTCGGAACGTAGGTAGCCATCTTGGCATACACAACCTGGCTTCTTGCAGTCTGAAGATACGACAGGGCAAGTAGGTGAAGGATTGGTTAAGTCATCACAAGATTGAATACAGAACAAGTCTGTGCAATTGGAGAACATTTCATTGGTCGAACAATTTGTTGGTGGAGAAGATGCTGGAAAATGAGAGGAATCACAGGCTATTAAAACGATGCATTTTTACTTTTTAAATAATCGTTTCTGCACTTAAACTCTAGCTGTAACAAGTGCAAGTCGGGAAATATATTAGTAGGTTGTACAAACATTGGAAAAATTTTGACTTGATGTACTGAAATTGCTTTTATTTGAAAATGTTAACAACATAATTTTAAACTTACGACACTTATCCTTGGGTACACAATTTTTATCGTCGGAACGAAGGTAGCCATCTTTGCATACACAACCTGGCTTATTACAATCTTTAGATACAGCGGGGCAAGAAGGTGGTGGGTTGGTTAAGTCATTACAATATTGAATGCAGAATGAGTCTGTGCAGTTGGAGAACATTTCGTTTGTCGAACAATTTGTTGGTGGAGAAGTTGCTAGAATGAAAAAATATCAAGATTGAAATTTCTGCAATGACCCATTTTCGCTCTACAGTCGACCATATTTACTTCAACACTCCATATAATTGAGTTACTCGATTAAACAAGTCCGTAAATATTTGAGAAAATATTACAACAATGGGAATATTCAATCTCAAAAAAAGTACCTACCTACCACATATAAGCATTTGAATATAATCAATAATGTAAAACTTACGACACTTATCCTTTGGCACACATTTCATATCGTCGGAACGTAGGTAGCCATCTTGGCATACACAACCTGGCTTCTTGCAGTCTGAAGATACGACAGGGCAAGTAGGTGAAGGATTGGTTAAGTCATCACAAGATTGAATACAGAACAAGTCTGTGCAATTGGAGAACATTTCATTGGTCGAACAATTTGTTGGTGGAGTAGATGCTGGAAAATGAGAGGAATCACAGGTTATAAAAACGATGCATTTTTACTTTTTAAATAATCGTTTCTGAACTTAAACTCTAGCTAAAACAAGTGCAAGTCGGGAAATATATTAGTAGGTTGTAAAAACATCGGAAAAATTTTGCCTTGATGTACTGAAATTGCTTTTATTTGAAAATGTTAACAACATAATTTTAAACTTACGACACTTATCCTTGGGTACACAATTTTTATCGTCGGAACGAAGGTAGCCATCTTTGCATACACAACCTGGCTTATTACAATCTTTAGATACAGCGGGGCAAGAAGGTGGTGGGTTGGTTAAGTCATTACAATATTGAATGCAGAATGAGTCTGTGCAGTTGGAGAACATTTCGTTTGTCGAACAATTTGTTGGTGGAGAAGTTGCTACAATGAAAAAATAACAAGATTAAAATTTCTGCAATGACCCATTTTCGCTCTACAGTCGACCATGTCTACTTCAACACTCCATATAATTGAGTTACTCGATTAAACAAGTCCGTAAATATTTGAGAAAATATTACAACAATGGGAATATTCAATCTCAAAAAAAGTACCTACCTACCACATATAAGCATTTGAATCAAATCAATAATGTAAAACTTACGACACTTATCCTTTGGCACACATTTCATATCGTCGGAACGTAGGTAGCCATCTTGGCATACACAACCTGGCTTATTGCAGTCTGAAGATACGACAGGGCAAGTAGGTGAAGGATTGGTTAAGTCATCACAAGATTGAATACAGAACAAGTCTGTGCAATTGGAGAACATTTCATTGGTCGAACAATTTGTTGGTGGAGAAGATGCTGGAAAATGAGAGGAATCACAGGTTATTAAAACAATGTATTTTTACTTTTTAAATAATCTTTTCTGCACTTAAACTCTAGCTGTAACAAGTGCAAGTCGGGAAATATATTAGTAGGTTGTAAAAACATTGGAAAAATTTTGCCTTGATGTACTGAAATTGCTTTTATTTGAAAATGTTAACAACATAATTTTAAACTTACGACACTTATCCTTGGGTACACAATTTTTATCGTCGGAACGAAGGTAGCCATCTTTGCATACACAACCTGGCTTATTACAATCTTTAGATACAGCGGGGCAAGAAGGTGGTGGGTTGGTTAAGTCATTACAATATTGAATGCAGAATGAGTCTGTGCAGTTGGAGAACATTTCGTTTGTCGAACAATTTGTTGGTGGAGAAGTTGCTAGAATGAAAAAATATCAAGATTGAAATTTCTCCAATGACCCATTTTCGCTCTACAGTCGACCATATCTACTTCATTACTCTATATAATTGAGTTACTCTATTAAACAAGTCCGTAAATATTTGAGAAAATATTACAACAATGGGAATATTCAATCTCAAAAAAAGTACCTACCTACCACATATAAGCATTTGAATCAAATCAATAATGTAAAACTTACGACACTTATCCTTTGGCACACATTTCATATCGTCGGAACGTAGGTAGCCATCTTGGCATACACAACCTGGCTTATTGCAGTCTGAAGATACGACAGGGCAAGTAGGTGAAGGATTGGTTAAGTCATCACAAGATTGGATACAGAACAAGTCTGTGCAATTGGAGAACATTTCAGTGGTCGAACAATTTGTTGGTGGAGAAGATGCTGGAAAAAGAGAGGAATTACGGGTCATTAAAACGATGTATTTTTACTTTTTAAATAATATTTTCTGCACTTAAACCCTAGCTGTAACAAGTGCAAGTCGGGAAATATATTAGTAGGTTGTAAAAACATTGGAAAAATTTTGCCTTGATGTACTGAAATTGCTTTTATTTGAAAATGTTAACAACATAATTTTAAACTTACGACACTTATCCTTGGGTACACAATTTTTATCGTCGGAACGAAGGTAGCCATCTTTGCATACACAACCTGGCTTATTACAATCTTTAGATACAGCGGGGCAAGAAGGTGGTGGGTTGGTTAAGTCATTACAATATTGAATGCAGAATGAGTCTGTGCAGTTGGAGAACATTTCGTTTGTCGAACAATTTGTTGGTGGAGAAGTTGCTAGAATGAAAAAATATCAAGATTTAAATTTCTGCAATGACCCATTTTCGCTCTACAGTCGACCATATCTACTTCAACACTCCATATAATTGAGTTACTCGATGAAACAAGTCCGTAAATATTTGAGAAAATATTACAACAATGGGAATATTCAATCTCAAAAAAAGTACCTACCTACCACATATAAGCATTTGAATATAATCAATAATGTAAAACTCACGACACTTATCCTTTGGCACACATTTCATATCGTCGGAACGTAGGTAGCCATCTTGGCATACACAACCTGGCTTCTTGCAGTCTGAAGATACGACAGGGCAAGGAGGTGAAGGATTGGTTAAGTCATCACAAGATTGAATACAGAACAAGTCTGTGCAATTGGAGAACATTTCATTGGTCGAACAATTTGTTGGTTGAGAAGATGCTGGAAAATGAGAAGAATCACAGGTTATTAAAACGATGCATTTTTACTTTTTAAATAATCGTTTCTGCGTTTAAACTCTAGCTAAAACAAGTGCAAGTCGGGAAATATATTAGTAGGTTGTAAAAACATTGGAAAAATTTTGCCTTGATGTACTGAAATTGCTTTTATTTGAAAATGTTAACAACATAATTTTAAACTTACGACACTTATCCTTGGGTACACAATTTTTATCGTCGGAACGAAGGTAGCCATCTTTGCATACACAACCTGGCTTATTACAATCTTTAGATACAGCGGGGCAAGAAGGTGGTGGGTTGGTTAAGTCATTACAATATTGAATGCAGAATGAGTCTGTGCAGTTGGAGAACATTTCGTTTGTCGAACAATTTGTTGGTGGAGAAGTTGCTACAATGAAAAAATAGCAAGATTAAAATTTCTGCAATGACCCATTTTCGCTCTACAGTCGACCATGTCTACTTCAACACTCCATATAATTGAGTTACTCGATTAAACAAGTCCGTAAATATTTGAGAAAATATTACAACAATGGGAATATTCAATCTCAAAAAAAGTACCTACCTACCACATATAAGCATTTGAATATAATCAATAATGTAAAACTTACGACACTTATCCTTTGGCACACATTTCATATCGTCGGAACGTAGGTAGCCATCTTGGCATACACAACCTGGCTTATTGCAGTCTGAAGATACGACAGGGCAAGTAGGTGAAGGATTGGTTAAGTCATCACAAGATTGAATACAGAACAAGTCTGTGCAATTGGAGAACATTTCATTGGCCGAACAATTTGTTGGTGGAGAAGATGCTGGAAAATGAGAGGAATCACAGGTTATTAAAACGATGCCTTTTTACTTTTTAAATAATCTTTTCTGCACTTAAACTCTAGCTGTAACAAGTGCAAGTCGGGAAATATATTAGTAGGTTGTAAAAACATTGGAAAAATTTTGCCTTGATGTACTGAAATTGCTTTTATTTGAAAATGTTAACAACATAATTTTAAACTTACGACACTTATCCTTGGGTACACAATTTTTATCGTCGGAACGAAGGTAGCCATCTTTGCATACACAACCTGGCTTATTACAATCTTTAGATACAGCGGGGCAAGAAGGTGGTGGGTTGGTTAAGTCATTACAATATTGAATGCAGAATGAGTCTGTGCAGTTGGAGAACATTTCGTTTGTCGAACAATTTGTTGGTGGAGAAGTTGCTAGAATGAAAAAATATCAAGATTGAAATTTCTGCAATGACCCATTTTCGCTCTACAGTCGACCATATCTACTTCAACACTCCATATAATTGAGTAACTCGATTAAACAAGTCCGTAAATATTCGAGAAATTATTACAACAATGGGAATATTCAATCTCAAAAATTGTACCTACCTACCACATATAAGCATTTGAATATAATCAATAATGTAAAACTTACGACACTTATCCTTTGGCACACATTTCATATCGTCGGAACGTAGGTAGCCATCTTGGCATACACAACCTGGCTTATTGCAGTCTGAAGATACGACAGGGCAAGTAGGTGAAGGATTGGATAAGTCATCACAAGATTGAATACAGAACAAGTCTGTGCAATTGGAGAACATTTCATTGGTCGAACAATTTGTTGGTGGAGAAGATGCTGGAAAATGAGAGGAATCACAGGTTATTAAAACGATGCATTTTTACTTTTTAAATAATCTTTTCTGCACTTAAACTCTAGCTGTAACAAGTGCAAGTCGGGAAATATATTAGTAGGTTGTAAAAACATTCGAAAAATTTTGCCTTGATGTACTGAAATTGCTTTTATTTGAAAATGTTAACAACATAATTTTAAACTTACGACACTTATCCTTGGGTACACAATTTTTATCGTCGGAACGAAGGTAGCTATCTTTGCATACACAACCTGGCTTATTACAATCTTTAGATACAGCGGGGCAAGAAGGTGGTGGGTTGGTTAAGTCATTACAATATTGAATGCAGAATGAGTCTGTGCAATTGGAGAACATTTCGTTTGTCGAACAATTTGTTGGTGGAGAATTTGCTACAATGAAAAAATAACAAGATAAAAATTTCTGCAATGACCCATTTTCGCTCTACAGTCGACCATGTCTACTTCAACACTCCATATAATTAAGTAACTCGATTAAACCTGTCCGTAAAAATTTGAGAAAATATTACAACAATGGGAATATTCAATCTCAAAAATTGTACCTACCTACATTATATATTTACCGCGACCGCCACCTTAGTCTTGAATAGTGGGGCTGCCGGGAACTGGGGGCTGTTTCTGTGTAGTGTACATAATTTGGGAAGAAAGTAGCCATACTTACACACGCTGGGCAGGCGGATTGGTGAGCTGGTGCTGGAACCCCTTGTACTAGTGACGCCGCTTCCCGTCACTAGTCTGTTTATTTAAGGTCTGGCAGCTTTGAACGGAGATACCGCCATCAAACGGTCCCAGGCTTGGCTTTGGCCACCTGGTTTTGTGCCTGTCTGCGAGCTGTCCTCTTACTCTCCCCCGAATAACTTTAGGGGCGGTTTGCGAGTAAGGTTATGGTACCTCCACGGTCGAGCCCGGCATCAGCTCTACCACCTACCTGTTTCTGTAAGTGCCAAGTTTATACTTACGTGCTAAGCAGTCATCGGCGTCAATGCAAGTGTTGTTTTGATTTTTAACGTAACCATCGATACACACGCATCCTGGTCGATAGCAGCCGGGATGTATGGTGGGACAGTCAGGCTGGGTTAACACATCATCACAAGTTTGCCAGCATTTAGTTAAAGTGCATGTTGTATATTCTTCGTATTCTTGACATTGAGTTGGAGGACTTGGTGCTGAAATAACGAAATATCAAATTTGGAGAAATTAAACTAAGGGAAGAAACTTTCTATATTATCTAACAATAATTGCAACTTTGAACCCCATTCTCTTTTTCAGTTTTGGTGCTAAAATATATTTTAAATAGTATAAAACTAAGTAATGGCTGTCTATATTGATGTAAAACTGTAATACGCACGACACATTTTTGGGCTTATACAAGATTTATTCGCAGACCTCACAAGTCCTGATTTACAGAAACACCCACTCACACACTGCTGTGTACATGCTCGGTTAAAGTCGTTGTAGTTCTTACAAGTGGCTTCACATGCTGTTCCACAATCATTCCAATACTCGTCTTCGGCACATTTTGTTGGAGCTGTTTAAAAGTTTTAAACAGATTTAGTCTAAATATTGTATAAAGATATGTTTTTATGGGGTCTAATACGTCTTTACCTATGAAGTTGCCGAAATTTACTAACAAATTCATGAGTTTATATTTATCTATTTCCATATTTCCATTATTAGTTATTTTGTTTGAAAGTTGATTTCAAGGTTTTATATCTTAGTATTAAATTTCGTTTTCATTTTCAGATTTATTACTAAAATTAAATCTTCAAAGACTTAATAGATCTGTAGCCCAGAACGAAGTAGGACTAGAGGTACAGGAACGCTGAATTAATTATAGCTCGAAAGAGCACTCCAAAGTGCATCATCTCGGCTCGGTCTTACAACCCATATCGGATACGATATAGGAATCAAGGTGAAGCCATTTTGGGAAGAGGGGCTCTAGGATAACACCAGGCAATATTTTTTTCCTCTAATCGGTCACAGCATGAAATTAGACCGGGGCGAAAATTGGAAAAAATGGATCTTGGGACTAAACATATAGGAATCGTGAAACCAACATGAATCGATAGAACACACTTTACCTGTTACGAAAATGTCGGTCTTACAAGGCGGATCGGTCACCTTAGCCGAATCAGACCACTTTTTATAATGTACCAAAATGTATGAATTTTATTTTTATTGGGTAAAAATTTAGTATCCAGACTTCCGAATTTGGGGCTGGGTTGCAGGGGAGGATTAGACCGTCCAGAACCACTCAGCCCCCTGGAAATGCGGCTTGGGGCAATTGTGACATGATCAGGGAGTCTATTATACACTCTCGGACCTCTTATGTGCGTGGTTTTTCCTAGTTTCACTAGCCTGCAACCATGTCCAACCAATTTATTTCCGTTTCTTGTGCTGTAATTATGAGAATCCGAGCTTTTGCTACCTATATAATGTTAATTTTTTTCTGACATTAATTGCAACTTGGTAAATTACGATGGCTGGCAACGTCATTATTCCCAGAGATTTAAAATATGGTTTGGCGGAGCGGAGGTAAATTGTGACACTCGAACTATTGCGCGTACGGCTCGCTTTTGCATTTTGAAGACGCGCTCCCAGTCGGCAGCGCGTCCCCACGGCTCGGCGCCATATTGTAGTACGGAATGTAAAGTGGCAAAATAACACGAGCGCAAAAACATCCCTCGGAAGGGGTTCGGAGAGGCGATAAAGGGTGAAGCTGACGCTACCCAGTCTCGCGCACAATCTCTATACATATAAAATACAACGTCTGTCTGTCTGTCTGTCTGTCCTTCCGTCTGTCTGTCCGTCTGTCTGTTTGTTCGCTTATAACTAGAGAACCAATCAATGGATTTTGATGCAGTTTTCACTGAAAGATAAAGCATTCCTTCAGGAAGGTTTAGGGCTATGTATTATCACGCTATGACAAATGGAAACAGCGCAATGAGAATTTTAGTGTTACATATGGAAGCTTCAAACCCTGACAGGTAAAATTTGTTTTCACTTTTTATTTTTATTCTTTTATTTTATTTTCAGAAAAAATATTTCCTTTTGTAAAAAAAATATTAAAGCTGAAATTATATTTCTTGACTGCGCAAAGACCAATAACTAAAATATTTTTATTTTCAAGTGCTTAGAAAACGCCATCTCTGGGAAGCTATCCTGGATAACGGCTCAGTAAGCTGGCGTTGAAATTGTTTTTATTTTAATACACTAGCTAGCGCTGCATGTTTCAAAATATCGAATTTGACGCAGTCTGGTTCAAATCAACCCACATTAAAGTTTGTCTACACTATTATATAAAGAAGAAAGATTTGTTTGTTTGTTTGCATATAATGGGTAATATCTAGAACTACTGAACTGACTTTAAAAATTCTTTAAGCACTCAATAAGATTATAGTTAATCGTGTGGTATGTACGCCTTGCGTAGTCGTACGTATGTAGTCTCATCTTCAGGGTTTCAATCATCCACTGGTAAATGTTTTTTTTAGGAGACCTCTCAAGTTTAAGTTTATTTGATCGGTATTGATAAGTATTTTTGTAGAACATGGTGACTAGGATCTAATGACGGGACTGTGGGAGATGGGTACGGGATCTCCTCAACGGATAACAGCAGACCCATCGACTTTGGGCTTATTTTATTGGTCTTTATTAGCACTTTGGTAAAACATGGTGACCACGGTCTTCTGATGGGACTGGAAGGTGGTTATGGGATCTCCTCAACGGATAACAGCAGACCCTTAGACTTTGGGCTTATTTGATTGGTCTTCATTAGCATTTTGGTATAACATGGTGACCATGGTCTGATGATGGGACTGGAAGGTGGGTACGGGATCTCCTCAACGGACAACAGCAGACCCTTCGAGTTTAGGCTTATTTTGTTGGTATTTATTAACACTTTGGTAAAACATGGTGACCAGGGTCTGCTGATGGGACTGGAAGATGATTATGGGATCTCCTCAACGAATAACAGCAGACCCTTCGAGTTTGGGCTTATGCGATTGGTATTTATTAGCACATTGGTAAAACAAGGTGACCGTTGCATATTGTCGTTCAAAAAATCATATTCTTTTGTTTTCCTTATTTCCACGAAAATCTCTTCGACGCGGGCGGAGCCGCGGGCAAAAGCTAGTTTGTCTATATGACCAGTCCAGGTAAGCCCTCTGTCTAGCTTAAAACTGAGGAATGTTGTCACCATAACTTGCTTGATTATAGTACCATCCACTTTTAGTGCCAACGACCTTGGCGGGCTGCCAACTAGGTAAAATTGTATAAATTGCATTTTTCCTAAGTTCAACACAAGACCGTTTTTAATGAACCATTTTAAGATCGTCCCGGCAGTTTCATTCAAACAATATTGAAACAATCTTTGAATTTGAAAAAAGTCTCCGCAAGATGGGTGCCGAGAATGTTAACCGACAGTCAGAAACAAAATCGGCTTGACATTTCGAAGGCATTGTTGGACAAGTTTCAAGAAGATTCTGAAAACTTTTTGTCTCGTTTCATAACAATGGACGAAACATGGGTCCATCATTTTGATCCCGAGACAAAACAGCAATCTTCGCAATGGAAACGGCCATAATCATCGACCCCGAAGAAGTTTGGTGCCGTGTCATCGGCTGGCAAGGTTATGGCCTCTCAATATTTTGGGACTCAGAAGAGATATTTTTAATTGATTACCTGGAGCGTGGAACCACTATTACTGGCCAATATTATGCAGCTTTAATTCCCAAGTTGAGGAATGCCATCAAAGAGAAAAGGAGAGGGAAACTTCGAAGGGGCGTGCTGTTTCATTATTACAACGCACCCGCGCACAGTTCGGCGGTTGCGATGGCTGCCATTCAGCAAGCTGGCTTCGAATTGGTTGACCACCCCCCTTATTCACCAGATTTGGCACCTATCAATTTTCACCTGTTCCCCAAATTGAAAGAATACTGGAGGGGAAACAGGTACGAAGACGATAACGAGGATGGATGCCGTGAAGAGCTTTTTTTTAAAGGAATTAAAGCCTTGGAAAAGCGCTGGACTCGGTGTGCAGAGAGACTCGGAGACTATGTAGAAAACTAAATTATGAAATTATCAATAGTCTCACTACTTTTTGATCCCTCCTCGTATGTAAGGTTCTACAATATTTAAAAAGTAAAAGTAATTCAAGAGTAGATTGTTTATCGTTCACGGATCACATTCAAGAAGAAAAAAAATAAAATAGTGGCGAATTTTTTTTTTTTACTTCCCGGTACAGACTCTTTCAATCATCTGACTTAATATCCATGGAAAAACTCGCGCATTTTTTTTGTTTTCGCTGGAAATTATTTAGGCATTAGCAATACTCTATCACCTCTTATTTTTTTTTTCATTTCTATGTTTAAAATATAGGTAATACACTGTCTTTGTTTTCTTTTAAATACGCAAAATAAAATAAGGCTTGAAAGGGTTGAAAATCTCGTCAAGTCATAAGTTTGGTTCTCAATACTCTATCTGTAGGGTAAGTTGTCCTAAAACAATAGGCTACAAAAAAGTTTTCTGATATTTTTAAAGTTATTTTTCCCTTCTCGTTATTTTTACCTTGTAAGGGCAAAGCTCGTTAAAGAATTTATGAATAGTATATAGAGAGAAGAATATACTATGCACGTTGAACAAAAGTCACATGACTGTTTTTGGTATGCGAAATAATGCCGAAACATCTGTTCAAGTATCAAATTCTACTTGTTCGCAAATGTCAATGACCATCAAATTACCATCAAATTAATTAATTTAGAGTTTCTTAGCGCGTGGCGCCATCTAACATTCTGTACACATTTCTGTTTGCGGTTTTACCACCTTAAGGCTTTACCCTTGGTGCACGATAATCTTACCTAGTGATTTTGAACTTCAGTATGTTGTCTGAGAGCAGTGCCGGCTCTAGCACCAGGGTGCAATCGATACCCTGGTGCCTTCTTGTAGGCGCGCGTTTAAAATGGAATACTAACAGTTATATTTTTCCTCGTGATCGGAAATTTGGGTACAAATGGTGCAATTATAAATGTTGGGAAGCAATAGCTCGGCGCCCCCTAAGCCCCTGCGCCCGTGTGCGCCGCACACCCTGCACCATAGATAAATCCGGCCCTGTCAGAAAGTATACATTAGAACGCTAGCTTCGCGCGCTGCCGGTACGCAAAATCAGTGAATTTTCGAGCTTTTGTGGATTTTACGAAAAAGTATTTGATGTAGGAGTTTTTTCACCTGACATCGGAAAATAAACCATGTTTTCTTGTTAAAGCAGTAAATTTACACATTAAAATCAAGCCGTTTAGACATAAAACGAATTAATAATTTAACAAAAGTAAAATTTATTGAGTGAAATGTGTCCATTTAAGTAACCAACCTGACAACGGAAAGACAAATGTTTGAAAAAACACGTGTCCAAGTTTTACATTGATTAGATAAGTAGTTGACTCAGCATATTAAAACAAAAACCGTTGAAAGACCAAAGGCAAACCCTTAAGTGTGGACTGCGAAGGACACCTATGCAACTATACTTCAGAAAGAATTGCAAAACTAAAAAAAAAAATTCTATAGGTACATTTTTTTTTTATCTTTTCAAGTACGGAGAGTACCAGCCTCTATACAAAGTTATATGCGTCTAAACCAGTTTTCAAAACACTTTTTGCAGTCCGCCGCAGACAACTCGCTTACAGCCTGCTCGAACGCAGCCAGCGCATCTTCCGGCGACGAAAATTGTATTCCTTTAAGCTAATTTTTTATTTTTGGAAATAAAAAGAAGTCACACGGTGCTAGATCAGGGCTGTAAGGAGGGTGACCCAAGAGTTGACTGGCGTGCTGTCCAGGAAGTCCCTCGTTTTGAGTGCGGTGTGCGCAGGTGCATTGTCGTGGTGGAGCAGTAGCCCGTGGAGCCCTGTGTTTGGTCGCTTGTTGCTAACAACAGAGAAAAATTCTGGCAAACATTTGGTAGTATACTATTCGGCATTGATGCTTCTTTGATCCCATAAGGGAATTGATACCAAGTGGCCAGTCAAATTAAAAAAGCTAGCGATCAAAATCTTTCCCCCGCTTCTAGATTGCTTCACTTCGGTAGGCGTTGGTTTATTTTGAAACACCCAAACAGTCGACTGGCGCTTTGTTTTCTGGGTCGTATTGATAGCTCCAGGACTCATTACCTGTAACGATGTCGTAAACACGCCGAGACGAGCCTGCTTCAAATTTATTTAGCATATCACGGCACCATTCCACCCGGGCCTGCTTCTGAGCATCGGTGCGGCACCCAGCGTGATACTATCCTCTTCACGCGAAGATGGCTGTGTAGAATCTCGTGAACGCTTCCCGATCTAATCTTCAATATGTGTTGAATCCCCTGATATGTAATTCTCCTATTGTCTTGGGTTGAATTTTTCACTGCCAGCACGTTTTATTCGGTAACAGCCGTCAAAGGGCGATCGCTTCTTTCTTCATCCCCCAAAGTTGGTCGACCACGCTTGAATTCGTTATACTCGTACCAACGATACACGGTTGCCTTGGAAGGGACTTCATCCATGAATGCCATTTGAAGTCTATCGTACGATTCATCCGGTTTCAGGCGACACTTGAAATCGTAAAAAATCATAGCTCTAAAATGTTCCCGGCGCAGATCCATATTTCAGCGAGACACAATACTTTGAATTAGTTCGCAAAAAATGTGGAGGGAAATTATGAAATTAGAATATACCTATTTTTACTTATAAATAATTATAATTTCGAAAAACATTATAACTGGCCAGTCTCCCATATATAGAAACTTTTTTTCGCAATACTTTCTGAGGGGCCTGGTATATACCTAGCCCAAGCAAAAGAATATCATTAAACCGATGTGCATTAGAGTAGCAGAACAAAGAAAACTTACGACAATTATCAGCAGGAATGCAACTAGAATTGTCTGCTCTCACCCAATCTCCCAAACAAACGCAACCTGGGTGATAGCAATCCGAGGAAGCCTTGTAGCATGAGATGTTTTTTTGCAGGTCATTGCATGTTTCATGGCATTTAGTCAAAGTGCAGTTGGAAAATTCTTCATTAATCGGACATTTAGATCTAGGGCCTTGAGCTAAAATAGTACATTGTTATACAAGAGGCTCGCTTCGCTCACTCGTGCGCCTAAATATGTCGGGTGCAATTTATCGCTTACACCCGTGAGTAACACTCTACTTTTCATCACTAATGCGAGGAAATAAAAAAAATACAAAATCATAACATGAGGATTAACTGCAAACTGCACCTGTACTTGTTTCACAGTAATTATTTTATCCCAACCGGTTTCGGTTTTACACCATTATCAAGGGTCTATCTATAATCAAATAAACAATGACACATTTTGCAGGTTATAAAAATTTATCCGACATGCATTCAATGAAATATGTCGTTAATCAATTATAAAATTATGTTTGCAACAACGTTTTTAACAAGATAATTTTACTGCCGCCATTTTATGTTCATGAGACTTTTTCTTTTTTTTTAGGCAATAGTGTCTTAGTGGCCAAGGTTGATTGTTTTAAAAATAATCTTTTTAAAATTTTATTTAGGATATTTACCTGTACATACGCAAGTGTCATTTTTCCACAATGATATATAAATAAAATACAGAATAACAAGATAAAAAGGAAAAAGGCAGAAAAGATATTTTCTATTGTAATTTAGCGAGACGAGTAATTTACTCCATAGTTAGTGACTGTAAGGGACACTCGTTTGATTTTCAAATTTACTTACCTTCCTAGGTTGGTGAATCGAATTTACCTCCCGCATTTCAAGATAAATACGACTTACTTTCAGAGCATTAGTGATGAAAATACAATTTAATAATGTTTACAGATACAAAAGTAGGCAATGAAATGAAATGATATGAATAAGCACAACACATTTTACTTACGACACTGTTTTGGGTCTACGCAGGAATCATTTTCAGTTCTCACTAGTCCTGGCTTACAGAAGCAGCCTTTCACACATTGCTTTGAACATACTCTGCCAGATTTGTTATAGTTTTGACAAGTGTCTTGACATGCTGTACCACATTCGCTCCATTCTTCGTTTTTATTGCAGTCTGGTGGTGCTTAAGGAAGAGAGGATAAAATTATCGTTTAAATCATCATGTCCAGCAATAATCCAACCATGAATGAGTAAGATTTTCAATTGATTAACGTGACTAAATACTGTCGAAAAGCAAGACGGTTCCATGACTTATTCAATAAGAGTTTCATTTATTGCACGTTTACATTTTTCAACTAAATACTTTGATGACAAGAAGTCATTGGAGCTACTTACGACATTGGTGCGAAGGAATACAAGTCCCATTGGAAGCTCGCAACCAACCAGATTTGCAGACACAACCAGATTGGTCGCAGTCAGAAGGTATATCAGGGCAGCCAGTTTTATTTTCCAAATCCTTGCAGGTTTGTTGGCATTTCGTAAGGGTACAGTTAGAATATTCCTCGTTTGGTGCACATGGGGGAGGAGCTGAAGCAAAGCAAAATGTCCATTGAGAAGCGGATAAATAAAGATCTTTATAATCATTGAAGTATTGAAACTCCTTAACTTACGACATTCGCTGGGAGGGACACAAGTCCCATTTTGTGTCCACACCCAATCATCTGGACACAAACATCCAGGTTGATAGCAATTCGCTGTTGCGTTGTCACATGGTGGTGGATTAAATAAGTCATCACAAGTCTTGTTGCATTTCAAAAGTGTGCATTCGGTGTACTCTTCCTCCTCTTTTGGGCAATCCGGTGGCTCGGGCTGTGGAGCTGCAGGTAAATTGTTAAGGGGGTTCACATTTTCATTTTTATGTTTATTACAAAAACCACACCCATAATTATACATTATTGTAACCATAACACTTATGAAAAGTATGTTTTTTTAAATTAATAAAATATTATGTTTGAATACTTCAAAGACCAAGAAAAATGTACATTTTAACATATATTTACAGCAAAAACATAATATAGCAGTGCAAGTGTAAATGTGAGTGCGTGTGTGAATGAGTTAAGGTATGGTGTGATAGAACAAAAATCAATCAGCGGGTTCGATTCTAGGCTAGGGAAATTATTTAAGAAATCTAATGATGCCGTTTTGGTTTTGATTTTCATTTCACCACATGTAGTGAGTTTAGATGTATTTTTGACAGTTATTTTAGACTTCACTGTACTCATAAATGCAAGAATACATAAACTTACTAGGAAGTGGTGGGCACTGCGTGGATGGTATACAATCATCAGTATCAGTCCCGTTCCTCAGGTAACCACTCTTGCAGTTACAGCCCGGGATGCATTTCCCGCCGTGCTCACAGTACGTGTACATCTGCATACTCCTGCACGTTTGTGGAGGACACACGATCATGCATTCACTCCAGATTTCGTTTTTGTTACATTTGTCAGGAGGCGGCGGCAGTACTACAAATAAACAAACAAACAAACAAACATATCTTATCAATATTTCTGAAGAGAAAACAGAGGTGTTTCCGGGTCGGAACTGCCATTGGAACAGTCATAGTCAGTTAATACTGGTACACACTATTTTTACCGATGATTTTTACATCCCAACGTGTTAGAAAGTGTACCTTATCGCCGTACTTTGGGCGCAAATAGACGGAATGCTGGTTTACCTAACAGTGTTATCCTTTACTGTTCAGCAAGTGGCTTGTATTACTTACAATATTTTAATTTTTTTTAATAAAATTATCTATGGCAGTATGCTAACATAGGTTTCACTATGCCTAATAAGTTTAGTCATAGTATAAATAAGTAATAGTATTCCATCTCCATACAAACGGGCCGAAACGCACCCCCACCCTCCCAAAACTGGGTACAACTCGGTTTACGACAGTCGCGGTCGCACCGCAGTTGCGTACGCACGTTGTCTCTGTGATGCTCCCGCGCATTTTCGTAAATTATGGCACGAAATTACAGAGTATGTTGAGCATTGTATGGTTGCTTAAATACAAATTTTATAATAAGAATATAGCATTATCAAATACGTGCGTAAACAGTTAGTTAGCAGCCCTGGGGCGTGTTTAGGCGCCAAGCGGCCGTAGGTATTGATTTCAAGGACACCGCCTAGTTAAACTACTGTTGTTACCTATACTGTGGTTTAGTGCTGTGTGCGCAGAGAGAACGGTTCTGTATGTAAAGAAAGAGATACACTGGTGTCGATTCGGTGTAGCACGATTTAACTTATTTGACAGGACTAACCTTATTTTTGGCTTCCTGTCCATGTCTTTTCGATACAGAAAGAAAAAGACAGAATATGTTTAGTCGTGTTATGCCGAATCGACAACAGTGTGTCTCAAAAGTCTGCCATCCGCTCCCCGCGGGTTTCCCATAATAACAAAATCAATTAAAAATGAGCAGCCCTGAGTTGTACCGGCAAAACAAGCATAAATGTTGCCTTTGTGTGCGTGCTGTGGTTCGTTATCCCCACTTGATACCTTTATGTGAAGATAGCTTACTATTCTGTTTCTACTATGTCTATACATAGTTTGATAGAAATAAAATAATTCTTACTTGGACATCTGTTTTTCGGGATACAGACTCCATTAACATTCCTTAAGAAACCTCTCATACATCGACATTGTGGGTGACAGCACTGTCTTGCGTTGCTGCAGTCATAGGTCCTCGTATCGATGGAGCACTCTTGAGGCGGACAGGTTCTTGGGCACTCGTCAAAATATTCATTGTGACCTGTGCATGTGCGGGGAGCTGAAAATAAATAGTTTAATCAGTACCAAAGTTTGCTGACCGAGAATAAGAAAATATAAGGTAACTTTCGTATATTTAGCCAAATTAATACTGGAGACTCAGTAAGTGGTCAGGACCAAGGTTCAATGATCATTTCTGTAAAATACGCAAAATAAAATTTAGACTTTCTATACTAAATGTCTTATGTATACAGACCAGGGAATGCAAACCGGTTTCACTGAAAACCATAAACCAGGATTTCGGCATTTTAAAATTTAGAAAAGTCCGGTTTTTTAACATTTCCGTGTTTTCGGGTTTTTTATTATTTGGGTTTGAACACCGGTTCTTCAGCTCCTAATTTCAAAGGTTTCAAAGAGAAGCTTTTGTATGCATAGAAATTGAAACCAACAAACAGCTGTTGTACAACACTATTTTTATCTGCGCCAAATCTAAATTTGTTTTTTCAGTTTCTAAAAACTGAAAAAATGCTGTTATGTGAAATGGCATTACACGAAAATGATGGTGGACGCGGCATTTTGTTACCATAGGCCATACAAAGCCTTCATCACTTCATCAAGCTAACAAGTGTCGAATCAGAACGCACGAACGTTTTCGACAGGTGGTTATTTCTGGAGCAAAATACGGTCTGGTTTTAATTCTACTCTAAATGATTTACTTTTTTAAGATCTTACTTTCTTACTCATACCAAAAACATTTAAGCAATTTGTTTTTGAAGAAAATCTCGGTTGAAATTTTGGTTTTGTATTTTATAATACTTTATATTCATGCGTGATACTTATAATTATTTGATAAATGTATGTTCAGTTGATTGTATGATTCCTCTAAAGGCTTAAAATTAATTAATATGTAAACTGACTTTGTTGTTAAAGGTAATAATAGACAATATGAGACAGGTTGACTAAGATACATTTTTTCTCATGACATAATTCCTGCAGTCTTATATTTTTTATGCCTTTACTTAAGTAGGTACAAAAAAAAAGTATATTTGTAATATGGTTTTGTACCAAATACATAATAATTGTTTATATTTATTCCATTTAATAGGTACGTTTCTATTGAAGAATTGAAATGGTACAAGATGAAGGCGGCATGAATTACACATGCAGGAAAAATTTAATAAAAAAAAACTTATTTTCAACCGGTTTCACCAAAAACCGAGTTTTTTATATGATACCCGAAAAAACCCGGGCTCTAATTTTGGCCGGCTTTGCATTCTCTAATAGAGACACAAAAATATTTTTCGTATTTCGCAACCAAGTTTGATGTTTTTTATTAAAGTAAGTTCAAAGTTGTTTTTCTCTGGAAACGGTTCGGCTTAAGAAGTAGAGCATATGGTTTAATTTTCTGAGCATGTCTATAATACACCCGGTATACGTTACGCTTTGTCAATAGGTGAAAGTTTGCAAATAACAGTGGCTTTGTCAAAAGGTTTTTGTTAGCATGGTGTTGTTTTCCAATATTAACATCGTGTACTTACGGCATTGGTCGGTTTTAACACAAGTCCCATTCCTGGCCCTAATGAGGCCTCGCTCACAGAAGCATCCTTCGACACATTCGAATTTGCAGATCTTACAGGTGTCGTTTCTATTGTCACAAGTGTCTTCGCAGGGAGTACCACAGTCGGTGTATCTTTCACCGACGTCACATTGCGGTGGAGCTGGGTGATAAAAATAAATAAACACACTTTATGTAAGTATCATCATCATCATCATCATCATCATCATCATCATCATCATCATCATCAGCACCACATTACACTAATATTATAAATGCGAAAGTTTGTGTGTGTGTGTGTGTGTGTATGTTTGTTACTCTTTCACGCTGAAACGGCTGAACGGATTTGGATGAAATTTAGAATTGATATACCTTACAGTGGCGAAGAGTCCATATAACACGACTCCCGTCGGCTTTTTTCCCAATGGCATCCGTACTACATTCCTTAACTCCGCTTTGTCAAACATTTCCTTAAATCTCGTTGAAAAGTACAAAAAAAATACATTTTTAATACACCTGCTCAAAATATGATAGATTACGTGCCTGCTTAGCGTGCGTAAAATTACATATTTCGCACTGTGCTTTTTGATTTTACTACCTACTGACGCCATCTAAGGGAAACCAGGCACATCATTTAGTAAGCATGTAAACCTTTATTTTACCGGACACTCTAAAAACTGTTTAATGAGTAACAAAATTTCATTTTTAATTTCAATTTCTTTTTTTCAATTTTAAATTTCAAAATTTCACATATAAATATATAATTCGTTATCTCCTTGCGATGGATAAATCGCCTAGTGTTTAAAAATATATAAATTTATTTCTATCATAGTTTTGTTTAATGAGTATTTTCAACTTTTATATTTTATTATTAAATATATAATTTTTGTTAAATTGTAAAAGGGTTTAAACATTCAAAACGATTTTAGACGTCATAATTTATATTATATTTTAAAAATCTTAGAAATTATTATTAAGAAGATTTTAGAAAGAGACATTGGTCTTTGTAGTACAGATTGGCGCCAACCAGACTGCGTGTTCTTCTGTCGGCTTGTATTCGTTTTGATTTTCAACAAAATAGCTTTTATTTTATAATTTCATGTAATTTTTCGCGGACCGGGTATAATAAAAAACGTCTAATGTATTATTTTTCCTTGTTTGTTTTCTGGGTAAGGCAATTTTTTTGTCCGGCTTCCCCTTTTAAAATGTTCACCCTTCGCCAGAGAACTTATATCCTAACTTAATACATAGGCTACTTTTATCCCGAAAAAAGCATGTCATTAAACCGAATAACACGCGGGCGGAGCCGCGGGCAAAAGCTAGTTAATAGTAATCTTTTCAGCGAATAGTGAGTCAAGCCTTTTTGTTGTTGTTATATGAACACATTTTATACCTACATTTGTAAAACACTACTTGTCCCGTGTTTTTAATGGTTTTATCTATGTTAAATTGTGTTATTGTAATGACAAATAAACGATTTTTCTATCTATCAATACAATAAACAGCATAATAATAAACCTTTATAAACACGGAAATTTAATACATACGAGTGCATTTAAATGAAACATTTATACTTGTCCACGAAACTATTATATATTTCACCAGTTTCGCTTATAAGCACTTTATATGGTTTTTTAAATAAAATAACTTAAGTGATTACACAATACACGATATCGCACGCATGAAACATCGTAAACAATATTGTGTAATTAAATTACTTGAATTATTTTATTCAAAAAACTCTAGAAAATGCTTATAAGCGAAACCGGTCGGATGTATTGAAATATACCGGTTTAAAATGAAACCTTTAGCTATAACAAGGGAAACTGTGATATGTTTGAAATAGAAAATACATGTTTTGTTACTTTTGTCATGATTCATATTTAAAAAAATATCGACCGCCAAAGAAGCACTGATACTCCGGTAACAGAGACAAAACCTATGTGTACATAGCCTATGTGCATTATTTACCGCCGGGAATATGTACGGACTATTGTCAGTCACGTGTTACGTCGCGTAGGTTTGCCATTTTTTCGAAAATTGGTAAAAAAAAACTGAAAAAAAAAATAAATGTTTTTTTCGGTTTTGTGTTCTACTAGTGATTCTGAACCATAGAGTTCAATAAAGCTAGTGACTTATTTTCAACCTGTATAATAGTTTGTGGACAAGTACAAGTGTCATTTAAACAAATATGTGCATTAAGTTCCACCAAGTGCCGACAATCACAACATCAACACACTACAGATGTATATCTGCAACGATCCTGACACACAAATATAATGCCTGGGCAGTGGCGTAGCTTAAGACGGGCCCTGTATCAAAATTTGTGGGGAGGCCCAAATGAAGTATTATTATTATTATTAATATTATTATACATTAGTACAGTCCTTAAAAAATAAAATTTGATTGTTTTAATAATCTCATTATTCCATATATTTATTTTTAATAATAAATAATA
Source organism: Ypsolopha scabrella (assembly GCA_910592155.1). Taxonomy (NCBI): domain Eukaryota; kingdom Metazoa; phylum Arthropoda; class Insecta; order Lepidoptera; family Ypsolophidae; genus Ypsolopha; species Ypsolopha scabrella. Next base: position 3,972,909 of record OU342968.1, on the reverse strand, counting down.
AATAAATTTATTTCAAAAACCAAATAAATTAAACTTAAAAATTAAAAACAATTTGTGATTTAACCATAGGTGTAATGAAGGGTAGAGATTTTTCACAAAAGTAACAAATCTCTTATATTTAATTAAAACAATTATAAATATTGATTAAGTATAAGTTATTAGTGTTATTACTTACAATAAATGGTCCTAGGAGCTAAGTTAGCCAAACAATTCAAATTTAAATATAAACTTTTCACTTTTTCGGCAAAATAGCTAAAGACTTTTGTAAAGACGATTTCAGTTATTCTAGATTTTCTGCCTCTATAGACATTCATAGTCCTAGGATAATTTTACATCAGTTTTAATTTCGAAAAACTTTCGCTTTTGCAGGTTGTAACCGCAAGGGTAAAGAAAAACCGGCCAAGTGCGAGTCGGACTTAGACGCAGATGAGACGGTGGAGCATGTGCTGCTTCACTGCCCCGCCACTGATGACATGAGACGTAAAGCAGGGATCGCAATGAGCTCCATCTCCCCTTCTCTGGACCAGATTTTGTGTCGGCAGGCTGAAGCCGTTCGGCTCTACTTCAAGGAGCTGTCCTGGCTGGGCTGACTGACCGGGGGGAAGTGCACAATACTCACGATCACGGAGAGTCAGTGCAGGACTCATCGCCCCCGCCACGAATTTAGAATTTAGAATTTAGAGTCGGACTCGCGCATGAAGGGTACCAGTTGCCGTTATCAATATCGAGCAAAAACAGAGCCCCCTTTAATATTTATTTTATTCTGTTTTTTAGTATGTTTTGTTAAAGCGGCAACAGAAATACATCATCTGTGAAAATTTCAACTGTCTAACTATCACGGTTCATTCAGATTTTAATTACGTTTTCAAAGCAATCAATTGTTTATACATATCAACTGACATGTCTTTACTTTATTTAACAGACTGTTCTCCGGTATCGTTTTTAGGGTTCCATAGTCCAACAAGGAACCCTTTGTAGTTTCGTCATGTCCGTCTGTCCGTCCGTCCGTCAGTCAGTCTGTCCGCGCTTAGCTCAAAGAATATTGGTACTAGAAAACTGTAATTTGGTATGAATAAACATATTAATCACGCCGACAAAACGGTAAAAAAAATATTGAAAAAAATATTTTTTATGGATATCTCCGATACACGTAAATTGGGGATCTTTTTTTTTCTCGTCTATACCATAGTGTGGGGACTGCGGGGTATATTGTTGGATAGGTCGTTCAAAAACAGTATTTTTTGATTTAGGGATTCGTTGGCAAAATATCCAGCTTTAAATTGCTAATTTTTGTTAGAGTCCTGCCGGCTAAACGGTTGTTTACGGATATGTAAAAAATTGACAGAAATAGTATATTATAATGAATATATAATAACATTCCAGGAGGACCGCCAAGAGTGGCAAAATCTTGGAAAGGCCTATGTCCAGCAGTGGACGAAACAGGCTGATGGATGGAACTACGGAACCCTACATTGCGCGTGGCGGACGCACTTGGCCGGTTTTTATTATTTCGTTTGAAAAAGAGAAGAGTTTCTCTGGTTGTAACGCATCGAACGTATTACTCAGATCATAGAGGTTCTGAAATCTTTATTTAGTTTCAGAAATTAATATCTAAACGGCAATAGTACACAGTTCAATAGTTTGAAGTACGATGAACCCGCCAAGTCGAGCTAAAAAGCGGCACGCCGTACCAACCTTTTCTCGAAACAGTTCAAGCCCTTTTCGACCCCCTATAACTTCGTTGTGGATAAAACTAGAAGCCTGAATTTTCGGTAACCAAGCAGGCATTGCATAAACACGGTATGCTTCAAATTTCATTCAATTTGAACCAGTAGTTTAAGATTATAAGAATTATAACTAGTCAAAGTTTCTCAAATTTGTCACTCACTCACTGACTGACTGACCGATCATCAAAACTCTAAGGCACTTCTAGCAGACATAGAAGCTTCAAATTTGGAATACGAAATAGTGTTTAGTGTATAATCAAGGAAAAACGAAAATATTTTGCGATTTCGGTCCAGTCTCAGTCAGCTCCGGCTTCGTTAGTCCGTCTGCTCCTCACCGCACGCTGGCGGCGCGCTCCTTCGACTATTTTATGTACACTCTATGGACAAGCTAGAAGGCTGGCTTCGCTAGCCTAATGACCGCTACAGTACCGTGTCGGACTTCTACATTCTCACCGATTTCGCGGAAGAATTCATATAAACAATACAACCAAAGGCTAAACGTCGTTCAGCCTTCTCGTTAAACGTTGCGTTGAACTATTTGGCTGAGCAGCTTATAGAAATTTAGTTGGATGCCGCCATTTTGTTAGCATCCTAGGCATCCAATCAGGAAGCTGATTTAACCAGATGCAACCACATACATATAGCAATTAAGCAATCTGGTCCAAACTAAGATTTGTAAAACGCATGCACTGCAACCATACTGCTATGCCCAACAAAGGGTATCATGTAATAAAACTTTATTATAATAATTGTTATTATTAATGTTATAAATGCGATAAATAAATGAATGCAATAAATGAATTATTATGAATAATACTTCTAATTCTAAATAATACGTGCATCCGTGTACTCTGCATGTTGTAAAAATAAATAATAAATAAACATACAAGTCAAAGCTGTTTTAGTCAACACTTGCACACTTTCTTCTCACCGACAATTTTTACGTCTTCCCAAGTTATCCCATTTTGTCTGTTTTCAAATTAATTTTAAACCAATAAATAGCAAGGATTAAATTAAAACTACTTACATTTTGCTCGATGCAATTAAATCGCAAAGATAGGTGTGAACTATGATCTAAATATCATTTCATTTAAGTTATATTAAGTTGTAGTAACAGCGTTGGAGGAGGACAGATTTCTCTGGATAACCTCGCCTTAATATTGAAAGTCAGCCATCTTACCGACTGAGCTACCGCAGGTTTTGTTCACTAAAGTATAGGTAATAAAATTGTCAGATCGCTGTACCCTTCAAAATCGTAACACTTCAAACTCACAGCACTCCTCCACAGGAACGCAAGTCCCGTCGTCATGCCTCAGATACCCATCAGCACAGGTGCACCCCACATCACAGTCTTGGGAGCAGTCTGCCCCGTCATGCCGGAACCTGGTCCTGCAGGTCTTCTGGCAAGAGTTATAGCAGTTCGTTGGGACTTCGTTCTCTCCGTAACACTTGGGCGGTCGTGGCGCTGAAAAGGTTCACTGAAATGTTTTTATTCCTATCCTCTACTATTGTACAAAATAATGTCTAAACTGGTAAAACAGATTTCATAAATTGTCAAAAAATCTGGCTTCTAACTCAGCGTTATTTTATTTACCTACTTTAAGTTAATGAAAAGTTTCCATACAAATTGAAATGAAATCTTCCTGGGCGCTTCCAGTTGACTTAGAAACTTGAAATCGGTTCACAAAGTAGGTCTTATATAAAAGAGATCATCTTGCTAAGTTTCTTGCCCTTCTCTTAGCAAGGTTAATCGAATGGGTGGATTTAGGCATTTTATCTATGTATAGTTTATTTTTCTATCAACTTATTTATTCATTGCATTATGTAGGTGTATATTATATTTTAATTTTTTTCTTATGTAAGGTAGTATAGGTATATTTGGATAGGCATTATATATATTTATGGTCTATTTAGTTTATTTATCTGCTTATTTATTTATTGCATTATTTTTAATGCGGATGAATTTGGATAAGACTAAGGTCATGTCCAACTGTCACGTCATCCAAGGGCCAGTAACCGTCGACAATGTCAGCATCGAAGTTGTTCAAAAATATGTTTATCTGGGTCAAGTCATACAGCTGGATAAAAACAACTTCGACGCCGAGGCTGACAGAAGAGTATGCTTGGGTTGAGCGGCATTCGGAAAGTTGCGTCACATATTTACGTCCTCAATACCGCAGTGCTTAAAGGCTAAGATGTCCTTCCTGTGATGACGTATGGCGCTGAGACGTGGTCTCTTACAAAGGGCCTGATCCACCGGTTTAAGGTCGCTCAGCGAGCTATGAAGCGGGCTATGCTTGGGGTATCTCTAATGGATAGAATCCAAAATGAGGAGATCCGTCGGAGATCGAAAGTAACCGACATAGCCTGCAGAATCAAAGTCTAAATTGAAGTGGCAGTGGGTAGGCCATATTTGTCGCCGACATGATGGCCATTGGGGCCGAAAGGCTTTAGAATGGAGACCACGTACAGCAAAGCGTAGTGTAGGACGACCTCGTGCCCGCTGGACTGACGACCTGAAGGTCGTTGCGGGGGCGGCTGGATGAGGAGGACGGAGGACCGACATGAGTGGCGAAATTTGGGAAAGGCCTATGTCCAGCAGTGGACGAACACGGGCTGATGGATGGATGGATTATGTTTAATACTATTCGTATTCCTATACTTGTTTATTTTATGCAGATGCATAATTTTACCAGCCCAACATAATTATCACACTAATATTATAAATACGAAAGTTTGTGTGTGTGTATGTATGTTACTCATTCGCGCTGAAACGGCCGAACGAATTTTCATGAAATTTAGACTGTATATAGCTTATACCTTTACGTAACACATATGCTACTTTTTATCCCGGAAAAAAGCATGTCGTTAAACCGAATAACACGCGGGCGGAGCCGCAAGCAAAAGCTAGTTTAATATATATTTTTAAATATTTCCCGTCTTATATTTGTTTTATCATATAATATTGTTATTATAAAGATTAGATATGACCTGTAAAACGGATACTTTATGTATCTATTTTACAAAATAAACAAATTTAATTTGAGTTGGTTTAATTTATAGCACAGGTATAGGAAAAAAATCGAAGAATTAGCAAAATTTTGTTATTCAACGAGATATTAACTTAATTAGAACTCTGATACATACAGTTTAATGAGGCGTAGTATCAAGTTAAGTTTGTGTTTTAAACGGTATGTGTGGAACCCTCAAGGCACGAGTCCTAAGCTTTGCTCATCTAGCTCAAACTTACTTGAATTACCCTCTTCATCGCATTCTTCAGACGAAGATGATTCCTCGTGTTTTTTCCCAGGGTGGCTACCCCGATCATTCTTATTGGATTTTTCATTATTCTCTGAACCAGCCGATACAAGCGATATGAAATTTGGTTGAAAACTTGGTATAACGCAACAAACAAATAGCAGCAGTATCAGATACTTCATTTTGGTTATTCACCCGTCCGAAGACGAGACTGAATTGATAACCTCGTCCTTTGGTTCTCATTATATTTCGTTTATTTTATGATATTTCGTGCACTTTCTTCTAGTTAATATTCGTAGATTTATTTGCGGTAAAAAAATACGATCGACTCATGTAAACCTTATCACCAACCACGTTCTGTTCTGTTTTCATGAACTTACACGTGCCACGTTATTTTAATTATTCTATTAAATCCTTCGTTATTTTATAATGTCAATAGTCAACTCATGCCAAAAATACCAAATAGTATTAATGAATACCTTAGATGTAGAGTTCCATCCATCCATCCATCAGCCTGTTTCGTCCACTGCTGGACATAGGCCTTTCCAGGATTTCGCCGCTCTTGGCGGTCCTCCTGGAAGAAATGCCCATACTCACACACGCTGGGCAGGTGGGTTGGTGAGCGCGGTGCCGAAACCCTTGCACCAGTGATGCCGCTGCCCGTCACTAGTCTGTTTTTTATATTTTGTCTGCTTTTTGGAATAAATAGTCCACTTTAGGAATTTAATTTGAATAATTTGTGCTTTAAAACCGATATTATAAGTATTTTAGTATTTACAGGAAATGACGTCATCACATTAGGTTGGATCACTATTCGCATCACTCCGATAGAAACCCACTCGTTTTGAAACGGACCCAATCAGTCAAAGTATCAGTGTTTCCAACAGCAACAATAATTTTAAAATTTCGGCCTCTGTATTTCTTTTTTCAAAACTTCGATACTGTCTGATAGAACTAGAGAATATAGGTACCTACCCAGCTAGGATGAGTTCGAACAAAAATCATAAATCTACATTTAACACCTAAATCAGGATCACGATCTGACAGCCAATACATTTCTTTTAAAATAAACTAGTTTTAAATACCTATTCGTGCAATGACCTCTGTTTAATATAAATAATTATTAATAATTAATAATAATTTAATGAGTAATTTTTATATAAATAGGTTTCAAAGTTGACCCCCAACTCTTATTATTTGTTGATAGTGATTATTATTATATTATTTGTTGTTAGTTCTCGAATTCTGATAATTATTGGTAAAATACCTATTAAAACAGGGTTTTTTGATAAAATTGGTAACGTTTACAATTTGAAGTCTTTCGAAAGCGTTCAAGAAAAAAATACGTCTTAGGATGCGTTCAATGAAAATGGAAATGTGTGATGATGACGTCACTGAAGATCAAGTTAATGTCATAGCATTTTTTTCATTTAATAAATGTTATGAACGCTTATTTTAAAATCTGTCTACTAAAAACTGTTCAGGAAAGCTATTCCTCGAAATGGTTTTCGAGGGATGCAACGAATATTCAGCAACTATTCGGTATTCGGCCTATTCGGTATTCGGCCGAATAGTAGACGGTATTCGGCCGAATACCGAATACCTAATAATGAAAATAAAAACACATTTTAATCAGAAAGTATATATTTGGTAAGATGGCAGAAAAACTTGTTTTTATTAGTTACAATCTAATAATATATAGTTGAATCTTGTAATATATAGTTGAACCGGACACCAGTGAATTACCAACATGTGAAAACTAGATGGCGTTGGCTGTATCCTACATCGCGACATCGATTGTTCGTCGCACAATTGTGACCCCGGCTATGTACATTTTGTTTGCAATCCTTGCTTGGGCACTCGATTCGTGTATTATAATAGCTTTCAAGCAAGTGAAATACTATCTCACTCTGAATCGAAGTAAGACCACAAATCGGCCAGTACGGAGACTCTGTCGAATCGCCTACTGAGACGCATTGTTTCTTTCCTCTTACTAGTCCTAGACTCTTATTGTATTGGATTAGAGTTTAATATACATGTTCAGTTTACTTTGAACCTTGTCGTTTGTATTTTCGAATATCCCGCCGTGAACCAACGAATACTACACTATATAAATGAGTGAAAATATAAACGAATTTTATCAGAAAGTCGGTATATATTTGGTAAGTTGGCGGAAAAACTCGTTTTTATTCACTTATTCTCTACAATCTACTACATAAGTATTATTAATATTTAAAATTAATCAGAGGCAGATTATTGAAGTTAAACATTTTCAATTGTTCGTTGTAAAAAACTTGTATTTCACTAAATTAAACACACACTAGTAGCCCAGCGCACCCGTGACACGCACGGTGTGCTCGAAAATGAGCTTTCTTCCACCACCCCGTCCACCCGCGTGCCCCCACACCGGGACAGATCGTAACATAATCTGTACGAGTGTACGCGCGAAATGCACAGATCTCTCACCAAATATTAGGCGCTTCGGCCTATAAAGCGCCGCCGAATATTCGGTATTCGGCCAAATCACTATTCGTTGCATCTCTCATAAATATTGGTGGAAACAAGAATGGGCCTACCGAAAAACTCAGCCTGATCATACTGCACAACAAATCTTATTTGGGAAGTATAAGAAAGTTATTTTCACCCACGTCGAAGCGGAGCTGGTAATTGAAAGATTTAGCTCTGTAAGTAAGTTTATTTTCCTGTAAACGAGATGTGGGTTTGGGATATTAATCACTACAAAATCACTATAAAAAATAAATGAATAATCTAGTCAATGACCTTGTGTATAGAATCTCATTGAATCTAGTAGTTGAGAATGTGATTATTAATTGTCATTACGAAAGATCGGTATGTTTGCCAAGTATTCAACAGTATTATAGTATTTCCTTAACAATAAGGCGCCGGAAATTTTTATTTACTCGTATGGAGATGAAAGGATTGATAGAACAGTAGGATGAAGAGATAATCTAATAATTTTTTGTTTTTATACTATGTTACTCCATTTTTGGCCTTATTATCAGACTTTCTCTTGTCCTGTACTTTCTCTCTTTACTAAAACAATGTTGTGTTAGTATAATATTGATGATCGAAAAAAAAGACATGATCTTGCTAAATTTCTTGCCCTTCTTCTTAGCAAGACTAATCGAATGGACGGAGTTAGTCATATATTTATTTATATAACGCATTAGTATTTAGTATATGGGTAGCTATCATTATCATATAGTAGGTATATATATTAATGTATACATTAAATATACCTTTAATGTAGTTTATGTACGTGTATTAACTTATTAAGTATACCTATATATACCCAAAACCCAAATTAATATATTGTATTTTCCTCTTTTAAATTTAATAATTTTACTTATTTACTATTTTACTATTCTAACGTGCGATAAGTGTATTTATGTACCCTTTGCAAAAATAAAGTATTCATTTCATTTCATTTTATTGAACGTGTGAAGTGGACCTTTGAAATAAATTTTAAATCTATTTTATATCGTCGTGATTTAGTATTTTCTTTTTCAAAAGTCTTACTGTTTTTATAAACGATTTTTATTTGTTATTATTTCGAAGAAAAACAATTTTTGAACGGCTTTTACAGATTAAAGTTATAAACGTGTGTACAAAACGAACACTTGATTCAGAATTTATGTACTTTCGGTAAATCTATCTCGAATTTATCAATCTTTGAAATAATCTCTTAAACTTTTAATTTATAATTTGAATACGGTGCTCATCATGATTATTAAAAATATTTAAAATCGGATATCCTTTGTATATAATTTGTAATAAAACGAATCAAGTTCCATTCATCCTCTCTACCATCATGTAAAGTTCTTAAGGTTCGCTTAAATTTTTTTCCTGAAAATTACTGGGTTTGATAAAAAAAACAATGAATAATATTAGAAATCTGTCTAGTTTACTGATTTGTATTGTTATATCTTCTTTTTAAATTTTTATTATATTAGCTTGATAAGAAACGACAAAATAATATATAGATTAAGATTTTATTAATAAATCGTGAAAACTGTATCCAGATATCTGTCAGACATTGTTTCATAACAACAACACGACATCAATAACCATAAGAAATGTACTTAACAAATTAAAACAAACAGCTACTACGAACAATCAGAATCACGAACACAAATGCCTCCGTCATTCCTCAAGAAACCTTCGTCACATCGGCATTGTGGCTCGCAACATTTTTCGGCGTTTGCGCAATCATAATCCTCAGATGATAATTGTGCCTTGCAGGTTTGTGGTATGCAGGTGTCGGGACAGGTGTCGAAGTGTTCATTGAGGCCACAAGTAGGGACATCTGCGATAAAGAAAACAATCATTTTATTAGTAAAAAGACGATACGATCTTTAGAGAAGGACAAGCCAGCAGACACGATTTTTTTTGTATTTTTGCTTCCAATGTTCTCTAGACCAATGAAGAAGGTGGGTCAACTGCTTGAGTCGCTTGGAACCCGTGTTGGTATTGCCTAGGCTAGATCTAGCTTTAATAATATCTAAAAATAGGTCACTTTATGATTATTTAAAAATTAAAATTAAAATAAAAGAAATCCTTTTTTTATGTCGAAAGAATAACGATATGTAATACGGACAAGCGGACGTTTAGCCTCACCGTTGTTAGCGCGCTCTCTAAGCGGCTCTCTGCCAATTCTGTACATTTATGAGATGGCATGTTTCATGGAATCACGAAATTTATTTAAAAAATGCAGTGAAAAATACAATTTTCAACTAGATACCCTAACCTAACCCTAAAAACCTTATAACTCCACTATGCAGAACGGAATTCTGCCAAAGAAATACATATTATATGCAAATAAAGATTTTCAATAAGTTTCCAGACAAACTTAAAGACTTGCCTTATAATTTATTTAAGAGATTGTTATTTAATTGGTTAGTAAAAAACTGCTTTTGTGATGTTAAAACATTTTTAAATTTAAGAAATACTGAGGTATAGCCAATTTTCATTATTTAATCTATAGTTATTAATATAATCTAAAGTTTCTAAAGTTTAAGTGTAGGATAATCTTTAAACTTCTATGAGTGGATACTTACATAACATATAAATGTATATACTCAAAAACATTTCATGCCTGAATAAGGTAAATTGTGCTGAACCTACTTATGTACCTCACCACCTTTATGTGTTCCACAATTAATGCAAATAAATTGTCTTTCTTTCTCTCAGGGGTCGACCATAAAGAGCGAGTTCTGCGTTCCAAACAATCAGTAGGCCTACCATGAGTTTTGCTTACTATACACGTTACCGTCTGCGTAAAATATTTTCTATGAGAAATGCTGGTTCCTGTAGTAAGCCGCTAGGGGCGCTTAATTTCTCATATAAATATTTTATGCAGACGTTAACGTGTATAGTAAGCAAAACTCATGGGAGGCCTACAGAACGCTAAGTGCGAGTTACGACGGTAACATGTAGAGTAAGCAAAACTCATGGTAGGCCTACATCTTCTTCTTCTTCTCTATACATATAAAATGCAACGTCTGTTTGTCTGTCTGTTCGTTCGCTCATAACTTGAGAATCAATCAATGGATTTTGATGCAGTTTTCACTGAAATATAAAGAATTTCTTCCGGAAGGTTTAAAGCTATGTATCATCACGCTATGACAAAAGGGAGCAGCGCAATGAGAATTTTAGTGAGACATATGGAAGGTTCGCCGCCGTAGCATAGTCGATCGTCGTGGGTTCAAACCCCGACTGGTAAAATTTGTTTTCACTTTTTATTTTTTATTCTTTTATTTTAATTTCAAAAAAAATATTTCCTTTTGTAGAAAAAATATTAAAGCTGAAATTATATTATTAACTTTGTATTGGGGTCTTACTCGCGATAACGAACAACATACCTTAATAGATATGTGCTTGACGTTTCGTATTTCGTTTTGAAATTATATCTATATTTCTTGACTGAGCAAAGACCAATAACTAAAATGTTTTTATTTTCAAGTGCTTAGAAAACGCCATCTCTGGGAAGCTATCCTTGATAACTGCTCAGTAAGATGGAGTTGAAATTGGTTGTAAGCTGGCGTTGAAATTGTTTTTATTTTAATACACTAGATGGCGCTGCATGTTTCAAAATATCGAATTTGACGCAGTCTGGTTCAAATCAACTAACGTTAAAGATTGTCTACACTATTATATAAAGAATAAAGATTTGTTTGTTTGCATATAATGGGTAATATCTATAACTACTGAACTGACTATAAAAATTTTTTAAGCACTCAATAAGATTTTTAGTTATACATGTGGTGTACGCCTTGCGTAGTCGTACGTACGAGTATGTAGTCTCATCGTCGGGGTTTCAATCATCCACTGGTAAATGGTTTTTTAGGAGACCTCACAAGTTTAAGTTTATTTCATCGGTATTGATGAGTATTTTTGTAGAACATGGTGACCAGGATCTAATGACGGGACTGGGAGGTGGGTACGGGATCTCCTCAACGGAAAACAGCAGACCCTTCGAGTGTGGGCTTATTTTATTGCTCTTTATTACCACTTTGGTAAAACATGGTGACCATGGGCTGATGATGGGACTGGAAGGTGGGTACGGGATCTCCTCAACGAACAACAGCAGACCCTACGAGTTTAGGCTTATTTTGTTGGTATTTATTAGCACTTTGCTAAAACATGGTAACCAGGGCCTGCTGATGGGACTGGAAGGTGATTATGGGATCTCCTCAACAGATAACAGCAGACCCTTCGAGTTTGGGCTTACTGATTGGTATTATTAGCACTTTGGTAAAACATGGTAACCAGGGTATAATGATAGGACTGGAAGATGGGCACGGGATCTCCTCAACGGACAACAGCAGACCCTTCCAGTTTGGGCTTATTTGATTGGTCTTTATTAGCACTTTGGTAAAACATGGTGACCGTTGCATATTGTCGTTCAAAAATCATATTCTTTTGTTTTCCTTAATTCCACGAAAATCTCTTCGACGCGGGCGGAGCCGCGGGCAAAAGCTAGTGTTTGAATAATTTTAGTCGTGTTACACCGAATCGATACCATTATAGACTCTTTGGTGCAGTGGAAATTCTATTTTGTAAGATTCTTAATTTTGTTTGGGTCAGGATTACTATAATACCTATGAGATTACTTAACCAAGTTCTGTTCTGGGTAAAAGGGATAAACATATGTACGGAAGCGGGATAGACTGTGTTATACAGTCAAACCATGGTCAAACCCAACCAAAGAGAACATAACTAAGGCATTCCGTTGGCCATAAAAAAAATATTTAAAAAAAATAATTGTCAAGTCAGTAATGTTTACATCGAAATAGCAATCAAAAGTGCTTGAACCATTTTATAAACTTCTTAAATAATTTATAATGTGACCTTTTCTCGTGCAGCAAACCTTAAATTTACAGTTACAAAACCTCAAATATTACAAGCTCATTTAACTTTTATCCCTCTGCGTTAAAGCCTATTTTGCAATGAAATGTTTTAGGTTATGGCAGCTCTAAATCTAATATTGCTACACGAGAATATGTGTCAATGAGGTCTTAGGCTAGGCTGCCTCCAAAACATCAATGCAGTAAGTCGAGTTTTTTTTCAACTTTCTACTTTTTTTCGATCTCGATACATTTTTTAATATATTGATTTCATTCGTCTATACTTAGATCCTTTTTCAATAAGTAAGAAACGCAACATATAAAAAATTCTACTACTTACTGCTGCTATGTTTGAGAGAAGTAATTAATGCCGATTTTAAAAGTACCAGTAGACAGGGTCGGAAAAAAACAGTTTTTTTTAAAAGATCAAAACATCCTGTTTAATACAAAATACAAAAAAATCATGTTTAAAACAAATATTTACTGTTTTTTTTTGCGGCTGTTTTAAACATGTTAACATGTTTAAAACATTTTTTGGGTGTCGTATTGGTAACTTATGTATATGTAAAATTAATTAAAAAGCGTTTTTTGAATGTTATCAATTATCATCATAATCTAATCACGTATTGAGTGAAAAAATAATAAGCGCTTTCCCAATAAACACTAAACATATAATATGACACCGCTCGTTCTCGTCTTTATGTTTGGGGGAAACCCCCGCCAGTAAAGGAATTCTAACCGCACCGATTTATTATTCTATTAAAAAGGATGCGTTAAAAAAAATAGTAATAACAACGACACGTTCCATATAAGGAAAAAATTATAATTTGAATGCTAAAAAACAGTGTTTTAAACAAGGGTGTTTTTTTCTCGGTGTTTTAAACACTGTTTAAAACACTTGTTTTAAACATTTGTTTTAAACAATGTTTAATAAGATCTCTAAGATTACAGAGAAAAGGATTCCCTCTTTTGAATGTTGATACTATTGATTGTTGGCACTCGGTGGAACTTGGAAAACATACTGAACAAAAAATCCCTTGTACTATTCATTGTTCACTATGATTCCCACTTTTGGTTTTGAAATTGACATATTTGTTAAGGAAAACGGAGTGATAATGACGCAATTTGCAATGTGCTTTGCATGGTGTTCCCACGGACCTTAAAATTTATAATGTTCCCTCTTACTTGCATATGATTTTGGAATGGAATTGGGCCCAAGTAATGCTAAACCCACTTTTATACACTTACTACACTGTTCCGGTTTAATGCAAGTCTCTCCATCATCAGCTCTCACGAGTCCAGGCTTACAAAAGCATCCATCAGTGGAAGGTGAGGAAAACGTGCTGCAAGTATTGTCGTAGTTGGTACAATTCTTCTCACAAGATGGTCCCATCTTGGCATAATATTCATCTCCGTTGCAAATAGGCGGTGCTGTGAAATTGAGATTAGATAATGAGTTATTGTGTAAAATTGCTTGTACAATGCGAGTTTTAGTAGTCGGTTTTCGTCAGTTTTCACCTTTTTGGGTAAGTTTTCGTATGTTAAATATTTATAATGGTTTTGTTATAGAAAAAAGGCTATGTTTACATTGTTTATTTTACAAATGCCTCAAAAAGGCAAACCCGAACGAAAATACAATCAACAGACCATCGCAAATGATTTTAATTTAAACGTTAGTTTAGTTTATTTTACCAAACGCCAAAAATAAAAACTTTGCATTTTAAAACTCTCTAAAAATAAAGTTCATTATTTAAAAGTCGGTGGTTCGTTTCCGTCCCGATGCAAAATGCTGCACAACTCATTATTGTTTTTCTTATTTTTGTATAAATAAATAAAATAAATAGGTTTTGTGTTGTTTCGCAAGTATCGTTTAATAATTAATCAGAGATTTTTTAAGAAAATTGCGTCTTTGAATGCCCATATCAACTTTAAGGCGTGTTCAAAGTTGTTGCTGACCTTAATTTAGCACGTAATGCACAAAATAATACAACTTTGCTGGAAGAGTTTATTTAACATAAAAATATGGTGGTGAAGTGCCATACATTTATTTATAGCACACCGTGCGTAAAATGACCACTTTACGCACGCTGCGCTTGCGTAAAGTCGGCATTTTCCGCACTTTTGCTATAAAATATTATACGATACTCGTGCGAGAAACTTTTTCTCGACTTGTGTGATTGCAGCACTCACCTTCGGCTCGTGCCGCAAACTCACACTCGTCAGAAAACGTTTCATCGCTCTCGTATCGTAATGTACTATTATATGTGTATTCAAGAATGAGAAATCTGGGACATGTTTATAGACACATTAAACACAATGTAGTAAACACCATTATAGAAGGAAAAATAGAGGGGAAACGGGGAAGAGGCAGAGGAAGGACTAAGTGGATCGACAACCTAAAAGCCTGGACTAATATTAAGGAAGCGGCAGAGATCTGCAAGCTCACTAAAGATCGGACGAAGTTTAGAGAGATGGTAGCCAACGCCCGTTAGGGCATGGTACAGGAAGAAGAAGAAGAACGAGAAAAACAAGCATAAGTTGTGCAAGACCCCTTCAACTTACAACATTCATCTATGGGTACGCAGGTCCCGTTATCGTGTCTCAAGAATCCTTCTTTACATTTGCAGCCTCTCCAATCTAAACATGGACTGTGGTCTGATCGGAACCTAGTCTTGCAAGCTTCTGCACAGGAGTTGTACTTCTGAGTTTCCACTTCGTTCACAAGACATATCTTCGGTGCGACTAAAGGTAAAAAAAAAATTGTTAAGGAAAGCTATTCCTAGAAATGGTTTTGGAATCGTACTTAAATATTTATGAAAATAAGAACAGGCCAATTCCGGGTAAAATATTTTGTTCATCGTCTCGATCGCTAATCCGGAGGTCATGGGTTCAAATCCTTTAGAAGCACATTTGTGTCCGGTCTGCGTGCTTCGGAAGGCACGAGAAGCTGCGAATCCAATATTTGTGTCCGAAGTACGGCGATAGGGCTCACCACCCATCCTCGCAGTCCATATCCACTCGGAAACAATTCTTCAGGGATTCCTGACGTGACAATGTATCTTGTATTTGTGACAATATACCTTGTATTTGTGACAATATACCTTGTATTTGTGCAATATACCTTGTATTTGTGATAATCCTACCTTGTTTGTGACAATATAGCTTGCATTTGTGACAATAAAGCTTGTATTTGTGACAATAAACCTTGTATATGTGACAATATACCTTGTATTTGTGATAATATACCTTGTATTTGTGACAATATACCTTGTATTTGTGACAGTACTTACAAACTGGTGGGGGGCATTCAGTTATTGGCACGCAAGGGTCGTCAAGGGTAACGTTTCTCAAATATCCCTTGATACAATTACACCCCGGGTGGCAAGTGTCGTCCATTGGATAACAGAAGTAGCTGGAATTCATGGAGTTACAAGTTTGTGCTGGACAGGCTATTGTACAGGTGCTCCATACCTCAAACTCACCACAGGCATCGGGTGGGGGTGTAGGCCCTAAATAAAACAACAGGTTAATAGTAGATTGTTACACTAGGGGGGTAATTGATCACTTACACAAATGTTGAACACACAATTTCACTACAAGTGCGAGGAAAAAATAAAAGTAATAAATTGTGTTTGCAACAAAGCTTATGCCTCCAATTCTTTTATTAATTTTTTTTCATCACTAATGAAACTAATCTGAAAGTATGTCATATATAACTCGAAATACGGGAGGTAAATTTGGCGTACTTACCTAGGGAGGTAATTAAATTTGAAAATCAAACGAGTGTCCCTTACAGACACTAACTATGTAGTCAATCACTCGTCTCGCCAAATGACAATGGAAAATATCTGTTCTGCCTATTTCCTTTTTATTTTGTTATTCTGTATTTTATTTATATATTAATATGGAAAAATGTGACTTGCGTGTATATGTAAATATGCTAATTAAAATATTAAAAAGACGTTGATGACTTAAACCTAATAATAATTATGTCTGTGGACTTAAGCACCCACTAAATTAGTTTTATTTTTAAAACACTCACACTGGCTCTTACTGGCCAGTGTGATTATTTTAAAAATATAACTTGCACAAAAAAAAAAGAAAAAGTCACATGAAAATAAAATGGCGGCAGTCAATTTATCTTGTTGGAAACGTTGTTGCAAACATAATTTCATAATTGATTTACGACATATTTCATTGATTGCACGTCTAAATAATTTTTATTTGCTGCCAAAAAGTGTTATTAGTTATTTATTAGACCCATGGTATTAGTGTAAAATCGAAACCGGTTGGGATAAATATAATTGTAGCAGGATTTTTTTTAAATGTCGGAATCCACTTTAGGTCTTATCTTCTAATGAATAGCATTGTCATCTATTGTTAAGATCGACCGCTAAATGAGCAGTGCATAACAAAACGCATAAACAACAAAATATTTTTTGTTAATAGCGACTTTAACTCATTGGAAGATAAGCTTATAGCGGATCCCGACATTTAAAAAAAATCCTACTATACTGTGAAACAAACAAGTAGGTACAGGTGCAGTTAATCGTCATGTTATAATTTTGTATTTTTTTTTATTTCCTCACATTAGTGATGAAAATTAGAGTATGTAGAGCTTCGCTTGCTTGTGCGCCTAAATATCTTAGGTGCGATTGATCGCTTACCTCCCTTGGATAACAATCTACTATTTCGTGAACTCGTTCTTCTTTAAACATTTCATTTCACGTTTTTCACATATGAAAATCACATTTTTACAAATAGTTAATAAAAATACAGAATAACAAAATAAAAATCAGACAAAACAGATAATTGACTATAGCAGTTAGTGAATGTAAGGGAGCCTTTCTCAAATTTCCTTAGCTCCCTAGGGCTGTAAATCGAATTAAGATCCCGCATTTCGTGTAAAATAACACTTACATCCAGCGCATTATTGATGAATAATATAACAATATCCAGAAATCTACGGCCCATAATTTAAGAAAACAGGTTAACAAAAAATTACACAGATAGGTAGATACATAATTTTGAATAAGCATAAACTTGATCGATTTATTTTTTTTTGGTCGTTTAAAATTTATGGCAGTAGGTAGAAGGTACCTATTAATCGATCAAGTTTATGATTAATTGATATATTTTAAAAAAATATGACGACATTTTTCTGTTTTGCATTAAATCTACATAGATAATATCAACTTACTCTGACACTCCTTTTCAGGGATACAAATACTAAGTTCATTTCTCAGGAACCCTTGTGTACATCTACACTGAGGCTGACAGCAGTTACTCTGATACAAACAGTCGTAGGATTCTTGATCTATTGAGCAGTTTTGTGCCGGACAGAGTTGTGGGCATTCATCAAAATACTCGTTTGGTCCTACACAGGTGCGAATAGCTGAAAAATACCAAACAGACTGTGAAGTCGATAAAACCGTATATTTATTTAAATGGATAATTCTTATGTTGCTTCTTTACTCAATGACAGAGGAAGAAAAAATGGTGGATATAGATATCATAAAAATATGTCAGTGATGGCAGCGAATTCCCTTTAGAGATGATTACAAAAAATTTATTGTTCCGTTTTCCGATCAAATAAGCATTTACCTATCTTGAATAAAATATTATTAGTTACTAACAAATAATCATCCATCCATCAGCCTGTTCCGTCCACTGCTGGACATAGGCCTTTCCAGGATTTCACCACTCTTGGCGGTCCCCCTGGAAGAAATGCCCATACTCACACACGCTGGGCAGGCGGGTTGGTGAGCGCGGTGCCGAAACCCTTGCACCAGTGACGCCGCTGCCCGTCACCAGTCTGTTTTAAGGCCTGACAATTAGGGATGGATATACCGCCATCCATCGGTCCCAGGCAATGGTGGGCCGCCTGGTTTTGCCTGAGAGCTGTTCTCTTACTCTCCCCCGAATAACTTCGGGAGGATTTTCGAGTAAGATGGTGGTACCTCCACAGTCGAGCTCGACATCAGCTCTACCACCTACAAATAATGAACAATTAAAAAACGTAATAATCTATTATAAAGGTCTCACAATTCATGCAAGAAAAAACTTAAGACATGATAGAGTATCCTTAATATAATGGGCGTATAAACTTTTTTACTTATCCTATAGAAATTAAGTCAGCTGGTTGAACCACTTTGTACTAAGAACTGAAAAAAATATTTGACTAAAAAGCTTCAAAGGGTTCATTTTTAACCTGTATAATCGGAAATCAAATTATCTTTCGTTGAAAAACCGTCCGATCCTGTTCTTGGTGTTCCAATATGTGATATTTTAAATCAAGAAAAATTGAGTATCTACCTATAAATGCTTTTATTTTGCCGAGGGTCTCAAGTTGTACAGACTGATAAGATAATATTATCCGATGTTAATGGACTTAAAAGCTGTACAAGAATGGTGTGTTGATAATAAAATGTAACTTAATTCCAGCAAATTCTTGAAACATCAACTTCATGCCTTCTTCATGGAGAAGGTTGGTACCTACCTAATTGTCATTTACAGTACCTACTATATGATTGATATTAGTTACTAAGGCTACTAAGCTCTGTGTTTTCACTATAAAAACGCGCCAACAATTATTTAAGAGTATTTTTACTATTACAACTTTATTTAATGCTTTTGTTCGTAGCACATTAAGTAGAGTTTACATCTGTGGCTTGGAGTCCTGTCTATCAAAGACAAACAGATATAATCAAGCATGCGCCAGTTTTACTAGATACCTAGTGTATCGTGAGTGTAGGTACACCCGTTATTGTAATTTGTTTGAAATATTATTAATGATATAATTTGACATGTAATGATAAATTATGAATATATATGAGTATGAGTAATGATTAGTCTTGTTTTTTTCGTGCGGATAATCCTCAAAGACTCAATCAGTTCAAGATGGCTTCCCATGAACCGCAAATGCTTAAATGATCTTATAGCCTTTCAAAATGAATTCAGTTGCCTGGTGTTCTTTCAGGATTAAATTTTGCTGCACCTCGCAGCAGTAACATTAGACCATAAGGCGAAAAGTTTTGAACCTCTTACACAATTAGCAAATATAGGTTAATTTCCTTATTTATATAGAAATTCGGTTTGATATTATAACCTTTATGATAATAACAGCGATATTGATATGTTTTGCAACAAAATTTATACATGATTGACTTGCAATATCACCGAATAAATTTATGATCACATAATTAAGCTTCAAGGTTCACTAAGATTTTTTCAAATTTGTTATTCATAAGTTCGTGCATGCTTTAATAGTTAGTAATTATATAATTTTGCAGGCTTATAATTTTTATTTATTTAGATTTTTTTATTTGAAAATTGTATTAATGAGTTACTATTACTCCAACTTACGGCATTCTTCTGGTAGAATGCAGGATCCATTTTTAGCCCTGACGAGTTCCGGTTTGCAGAAGCAACCGCTGAGACACTGGAAGGTGCAGTATTTGCATGTGTTGTCATAATCATCGCAAGTTCTTTCGCAGGTAGTTCCGCAGTTGTAGTAGATTTCACCATCTTTACATTGAAACGCTGCAAGGGAAACATTGTGGCAAAATCATGAGAAAACTTTTATATCTTCACAAGAGTAATTTTTTGTGCTTTGCAACTCCCTGTCAGCCAAGTGGTTTTGTCGTATTGAGATTTACGGAAATGTTTGACAAAGCCGGAATAAAGAAACGTAGTATGGATGCCACTTCCTAAACAAGCCGATGGGAATCGTGTTATATGGCCCCTTCGCCACTGGTAGATACCACACAAAGAAAGAGCAAACGAGAAATATTAAATCTATTAAAAGACTAAGCTAAGCCATGACATGGAATTAAAAAGAGTGGGTTTGGAAGGAACCCTCATAACTAACTTGTGTTGTCATTGGTATCCCAAGTTGAAGTTGAAGAAGACGAATTACTGGCTTCTGATGTTGAAGACAATGTTGCCGTGGATGATGAACCCGGAGATAGTGATTCTTCATATGTAGAATCAATAGAGTTACTAGAATCACCAAATTCTACAGAAGGTGAAACTATATTTGCCAAGACTAAGCTTGTCGTTATTGCAAGCAGTATGAAACGCATTTTACTAACAGGTATTCTTCTGAGACGTTGCCTAAATGGACTCACTTCTCGTACAATGATTTTCACCGTTTATGAATCGTTTCACGTTTTGTGACTTTACAAGGATTTCAAATAATTTACGGTCCTAATGAAGCATGAATGTGAATAAAGAAATATTCGCTCGAAATGGTAATTTTTTTACGTGATTTTCTTTCCTAACCAACCTGTGTCTTTGTTGATATTTTGTCTTAGTTAATTGGACCGTAACCATGGTCCAGAATGAATAACAAAAGTAGTCTTTCTCTACAATTTAAGCTTGCATTTTCCTATTATGGTTACCCTTTGTTTACCGATATTGGTTTCGGTGTTAGGTAGTTTTGGTCTTAGTCTATTAGAAGCAACGGTAGCTCTGTCAGTAAGGCCTCAATCTTCAGACCTGGGTTTGAATCCTGTTGTTCAAGCGGGTAGAGTCTTTAGAAATTTTTGTGCTAAGTATTTTTGTACTTAACCCTGACTGAACGGTAAATGAAAACGCCTTGTTAGGTAAACGTATATGCCCTAAAAAGTGTGTTTTATTCGTGCTCGAATTATGGCGATGAGATTCACCTCCTATTACTGAGGACGTAGATAATCGTCGGTGATAAGAGGCTGTCGGGGCGTTACCTATTTTAGTGACAGTCTACACTCGAAATTGAATACCTATATATCATATGTCTTGACGTGTGTATGTTTAAAAAATTTACATAACGTGACTTTAGTTGATACAGCCAAATTCATACTGGAGATGTATAATCGTTAAGTGGTCAGGACCAAGGTTCAATGACCGTTGATGACTGTTCACTGTTCCCCAAAGGACAATTATATTAGTTTGGGCTTCAGAGTCTTAACAATATTTTTTGTAAAACAATTGTTCAATAAAGAAATTTGATTTGATTTGAATGACTTTCTGTGAAATACGCAAAATAAACTATATAGGTCCTATACTAATTTAGAAAGAAAGAAAGAAAATGGAATTTATTGCCAAACAAAACACATGAAACAAAATTAAAACAATAAAAAGGATTAGACTAACTTAAATACAAATTTTGTTCGACAAAAGGTGGCACGCTCAGCATTTGCTGTCGGAGATTTTTGAAGGATCCCTACAGCGCTGATTTCCAGCGAGCCCCTAAATACTTTGTCATAATAAAATAAATTTAGAACTTAAAAATTGTTGCAGTTGTTCTTGAACATGGTGAAATATTTGAGTTAATTCGCAAACAACTTGAACCTTGGTTAAGTGGCCTGATCACTTACAGAGTCTTAGTATGAATTTAGCTTTATCAATCAAAGTCACCTTACATAGGCACCAGTTTGTTGGTCTGCAAGTCTGCAACATCGTGTTATATTTTTTATATTGTTAAGTGCAAGAATAAACACCTCACAAAATAAATATAGGCCACTATTGAGCCTTGTTCTTAAAAAATAAAATAAAATAGACAGTTAAAAGAAAAATATATTTTATTAAATAAAAATTATTTTAGTATTTAAATTATCATATTTTTTTTACTTTTCTAGATTTTACATGTTAAACGAGTTAGATGGTTATAAAGTACAATTATTGTAATTACTTTTGTAATCAATTATGCTCATTTTTAGCAAGTTAGAATAATTCAATCTTTGTATTTATCTTTGGTGTAAAGCAACGATCAATTATTTATTTATTATATCGTTTATTTTATTAACTCATTGCCATATTTCCATTGCAAGAAGCAAATATTCTGAGCAATTACTTGTGCTTATTTCACAAGAAGTTTTTTACTTTAGAAGTTTTACCAAGTGCGGACAATCGTAAGTATAAATAATAGTTACACTTGAAAAAATTAGGGATAACAAAATTTTATATTGATACTTACACGATATTTTATACATCGATACCTAGTTATACAATAACCATTCACTACATAAATCTGTATCAAATTTATCAATGAACATACGGAGAAAAAAACATAGAAGACGCGTTTCTAACAAAGTGTCATTTGAAAATGGCATCAGAGAATCAAAAGGGCTCATGATTGGTGCGTACTGTGTGTCATGCGGCGACACTGCGTCAGCCGTGATTGGCTGAATCGTAGACAGAGTAAATGCTATTGGAGTCGTTGCCATAAAAAACTGTGTGGAATACCATGTGTATATAATACTACCTATTAAGTTATTTTTGATTTGTGTATATAAGGTTACTTTAATTTTTGCAGCCAATTTCTTACTGAAGACTCGGTAAGTGCTCAGTAACAAGGTTCGAGGACCCCTTTTGTGAAATTCGAAAAATAATTTTTTCGTGTTCCTTATAAACGTAAGCTCAGCCCCGAGTCAATTACTATGGGACGTCAAGATTTAATTTTGTGAAATAAGCAAAAAATGTAATCGATCCGTGTTACTGATCACTTACCGAGCCTCCAGTATGAGTTTAGCTGCATAAATAAAAGTCACCTTATATATAGATACTAGGTGAAATAAAATCAACCGACCAAATTCATTCTGGAGACTCGGTTAGTCATCGGGAACAAGGTTTAACGACCATCCAGGTGAAATTCGAAACAAATTTTTTTGTGCCCCCTAGTGCCTGCACTAGGAATTGTACTTAAACTAGTCCAACCAGTAAGGGAGCAGAAAAAGTAATTTTTCGAAATTGGCTAGAAGGATTACTGAACCTAGTTCTTGATCGCTAACCGAGTTTCCAATATGAATTTGGTCCGTTGATTTAATTTCAACCTAAACATTTAGTATAGTTTATTTATTTTAGGTTATTATAAAAATTTTATGTGGGTAGATTAGGTTTATTTTATTTTTAATAATAATCATAATTTATTTTATTTATGTTTCTTGCAATAAATATAATATTATCGTTTATGACGGGGCAATTTTTGGCGCTTCTATGTCGTGTTGTTTGCCGGGTACATGGCATTAAAAAGAAATTCAGCATTCGCATTCAAGAATGCATATCCCGCCATCGTTCCGCACGTAGCCATCATTGCACCGGCACTTCGGTTTGGGAGTCTTGTCGGCCTTCTCACAGTCAATCCGCTCTAGCCTGGCGTGGCAGGTTCGTGGTGGACAAGGGTCTGGGCCATTGTCAAAGTGCTCGTTCTCACCGCATTGCGGACCTGAAAAGATTAAACGCTATTTCACAATATGTTTTTTTTTACTTGTCGTTTGCCCCTTAGATGTCGTCATACGATTGCTAACTGCTAATATTGCTTTTCGTAAAAATCCGAATTATGGCGGAAACACGGTCCCACTACGCGATCATAACGAGACTATTTTCTGTTAAAACTGGGAAGGTCTCTTCACTCCGCTCTGCCTCACTCGGCTCCCAAAATTCATTTACATGTTCACCTATCACGAATTAAATTTTATATTATAGAAAATCAGAAAGGTCGTGAGGAGCTCTGAACCGGGACTCGAACCCGGGACCTATCGTTTACCGGGAGGTTGCTCTACCACTGAGCTATCTATTTCTCAACACAACATGCGAATTTACCCGTGTGCTTTTCCATACCGCAACGATATGTACATATAGATATTATGCTCACTTAGTAGTGAGCCTCTTGGCGCCTAGAGGGCGCTAGTGTATTCAAGACTTATTGCCCTACCGTCACCTGTTACAGCATCGGGTAGTGAAAAAAACACATTACTCTTATCAAAACTATCATATAAATAAATTTCTATATTTTTAAACACTTGGCGATTTATCCATCGCAAGGAGATAACAAATTAAATTTTATATAATTGCGGTATATAAAATCAGAAAATTAAATCTGAACGTGAGGAGACCTGAACCGGGACTCGAACCCTATCACGCTCCTCCTCACTTCGCTTGTTACCGCATCTATTTTTTACTTCGTTTTCGTAAAATATCTGCTTTGTCGCGAAAAATAGCAATAATTTCTTATAGTCGCGAAATGAGTCTGTCTTTACGCCATAATTCGATTTTTTTACGAAAAAGCGTTTTTCCGAAAAAAAAAAAACACTTAACGCTATTATACGGCGACATAGCAGCAACGGCTCAGTGGGTACGACGTACGACTCTCAATCTTGAAATCCGGGTTCAAATTGGAATTTATTTGTACAGTTCATTTGTAAAACTTGCTGACGATGAAGGGAAATGCAGGTAAACCTGTATGCTGTAAGAAGCGTGTGTTTGTGCACGAAGTACGACTATAAGGATCACCTCCTATATGTCGGTGAAAAGAGGGTGTTACGAGTGTTGAAACGCATTCGGAAACACCTATGTCATCCCCTCAGGGATATACGAGTATGACGTAAGAAAATATCCATCCATCCATCAGCCCTTGCTTGTCCACTGCTGGAAATAAGCCTTTCCTAAATTTCGCCACTCTTGGTGGTCCTCCATCCTCGTCATCCAGCCGCTACAACGAGAAAATATACGTTTGTTTAATCCATAGACAATGTATTTTCTTCTTTTACCAATAACATCCGTAATGCAACGTCTATGTGTTTGCGAGTATTTTCAGCTGTAGCTGTGTTATCTCATTTTCCGTTACCTAGAACTGAACTGTATGTCGTTTCATCTGAGTCTTTGCTGTTACGACGGCCGAAACAACGCGCGCTTTCAAAAAACGCGTTTTTGACTCAAAAATATTTTTTACGCTCTAATGTTCAAGAAAGTATCTTTAAAGTAATTAGTAAAGTACCTTTTCAGTCAGTACCTGGAAATATCAGTTGGTACAGTATAGAAGACAGCAAAGGAAGAAAAAAACTATTGACCGTGGCACAATCATAATCACATAGAATTCAATTTGTATAAGAAAATTTGGTTCAAATTTCATATTATTTTAACTTTGTTCGATTTACCATTAGAAATTAATTGAAAAAACTTACTGCAATTACACGGGTCCACACATTCATTCTGGTTATCCCTCACGTAACCGTCTTGACAAACACAACCAGTTGTGGTCTTGCAGGTTGTGCATGAGTCATCCTTGTCTTCACAAGTCTTCTCACATACTTCGGAGTCTTGCACATACATTTGGTTTGGACCACAATCAATAATGGCTGGAAGAGATAGTATTATTAAATTCTAGTGTAACATCTTTGTACTGATCATTGTCATTTATATTTTAGTTTAAATAATAGTTTACTTGGATTGATAGAAACAAATTCATTGTAGAGAATTGATAAGGACCGAAAAAAAGTCTCATAGGTCTTTATGCAAATTCAATTAGAATTTTGGAATTTGGCTGTTGCAGTCATCCTATCTACAGTAATAGTGGCTTACGTGGCAGTCCTGGACATTGATCACTGGGTATGCAAATGTCAGTACTTGATCCATTCCTCAAGTAGTTGGGCCTGCAGTCGCACCCAGGTTCAATGAGCTGTGGCTGGATACAGCTGTAGTCAGTGTATATAGAGGCACAGGTCTGTGGTGGGCAGATGATTCGACACGAACTCCAGTTTTCGTTTTCATTGCAAGGGTTAGGCGTCGGTGGTGTTGCTAAATGATATTAGTTATTATCAGATTAGAGTGCTAATTAATTAATTAATTAGTTATTTCATAATTAGATTAAAAACATAATCATTCTAATGTTATCCTTAGTAGATAAAGGAGTTCATCATGATATGTATGGTGAATTATTTAGATACACTTTTTTGCACCTTCATATTACAGGTCAAACCCGTGTGGTAGATGAATGATACATAATTATGTTTTTTAAATGAAGAATTTTATGTTCTTTTGTCTATAACTTAAATATCTTTCGGTAGTTGCATAAAAGAAATAATAGAGTTGTTAAAAGTCCAATTGACAAAGTGGTTGAGGTATACAATAATTCCTTTGTTGGGGAAACCTTGAAGTGGGGTAAAGATAAATATACTTATTAGACTGCAGTACAAGATAAGAAAGATCATTTAGAAAATAAAAAGTAAATTATAATGCGTTCTTATACAATTTTGAGTATACAAAGCTATGTATTTCACCATAAATAATAATATATATTATTAAACATAGATGTCCATTGAGAAATAATCCAACAGTAGAAATTTTAACCATATCCCGACGAAGGAATTAGTTATATAAGATGACTTTTATTTACACAGCCAAACTCGTGCTGAAGATTCGGTAAGTGCTAGTAACAAGGTTAGATGATCCTTTTTGTGAAATTCGTAAATTATTCTTTCCGTGTTCCTTACAAACGCAAGCCCAGCCCCGAGTCAATTACTATGGGACGTCAACATTTTATTTTGCAAAATTATCCATTATTGTTATCGATCCGTGTTACTGATCACTTACCAAGCTCCAGGATGAGTTTGGCTGTATAAATTAAAGTCACCTTATACTTAGGTCTTGATGTACAATGTAATTAAAGATGGGCATTTCGTATATTATAAGCCAGTATTAGAACGCGTTTGTTAAGTTAGCTATTTATCTGCGCAGTATCCCCACGCGCACGCACGCTGCCTTTTTTGCCGTAATAAGAATACACACACAATGCGACGCCACTTGTGACTAATAGCACGTTTAAAGATAGTTACTCACGACAACAACTTTTTTCTATACACTTTCCATAACAGTCTCTGAAATATCCATCGATGCATTTACATCCCGTGTATTCATAGCCACACAAATTCGACTCGTCTTTAGTTGAACAAGTTCTATCACAGGTCATTGAATTCTCTACGTAGATCTCATTATCGCCACAAGTTGGAGCTGTGGAAAAAAAATAACATTAGCTTAAGGAAATTTACTACTGTAATTAGGCAGGATAAGGATCAAGATCTGCTAAGAATTATTCTCACGTGTTGGTTCTGAAGGGCATTCGTCCTTGGGAATGCAAGGAGCAGTACTATTTCCATTTCTATAATAATTAGGCTTGCAGTTGCATCCAGGTTCACAAGGGATATCAGATCTGCATTTGACTTGTATATCCTTCGAGTCACATGTTTCTGGAGGGCATTTTACTTTACATTCCTTGTATATTTCGTTTTCACCGCATTCTGGTGCAGATGTTGGTGCTAGAATATTTAAGATTGGTAAATGAAAAACTCTGCATGATTTGGATTCCAAAAAAGGCAGACAAAGAATATTGAAACTAACAACAATCCTGAATGGGAACGCAAACGCCAGCCTTGCTTCTCAAATAGTCTGCTTTGCACACACAACCAGGTTGATTGCAGTCAGCTATAGCAGGACACGGAGGCTGATTCTTCAAGTCATCGCAAGTTTTGTAGCAAGTTGCTGGTAAACAAGTTGTGTAGACTTCGTTTTTCGGACATTGTTGTTCTGGAGGTGCTGTTAAATAAAAGCTTTATTGCAAATATGAAAATGTAAATTCTTATACATATATATAAGTTGCAAGATATAACAGCAAAAAAAACCGTTCAGGTGCAAGATAGACTCGTTTTTAGATATTTTCTTATACCTGTGCTATAAGACCTACTTGTAAATGGCATGTCAAGTTTCTAAGTTAAGTAAAAGTGGCCTTAAAGAATTCATGGTAAAATATTGGACGAATAAATAAATATTAGTAATTTTCCGATTTTTCCCTATCCTTGTGCTATAAGACCTACTTGTGAATGGAATTTCAATTTCCAAGTCAACTGTTAGTGCCCTATAGGTTTTTATGGTAAGCCAATATATAAGGTCCTACAATAATAAGTGAAAATAATTCTAGGGTAGATCATGTATCGTTCACTGATCAAATTCCAGAAGAACAAAAAATTTTTTGCTCAAATAATTCTTTCACTTCCCAGTAGAAAGTGGTTCAATCAGCTGACTAAATTTCTATGGAAAGGTAAAAAAAAGTAAGCGAAAAATATATTTTTTTTCGGTGGAATGTGGGCTTAGGTATACTGTATTAGGGATACTGTACCATCTGTTGATTTTTTTTCACTTTGAATTGTAGGACCTTATAAGTATATTGTAGGTACAAAATTGACGACGTAAATAAATGGAAATAACTTTTAAGCTTGATTATTTGACACCACCATGGAGCCGCAGTCTTTTGTAAGATGTATTAGTTTCAACTTAAGGCAAGGCTATCCAGAGAAATCTGTCCTACTCCAACGCTTTCATTTTAGACATGTTTATCCTGCTCAGCGGAAGCGGGCCGCTCAGAAAACTCGCGGTTTCGAGGTGTTTTTATTTATTATTTTAGAATAAGAAGGATGGGTTTTTAATTGACGGTCACATTTTTCACGACGTTTATTTAAGTAGTAAAACTAAACATAATTCAAATGAAACTATATTAAGATTATAGTTTAGACCTATCTTTGCGATTTAATCGGATCGAGAGAAATGCAAGTAATCGTGTTTCAAACATCCGAAATATTAAGATCAAAAAGTGAAATATGACATATATTTTTTACAAAATTAAACCATCCCTATTTATTGGTTTAAAATTAATTTGAAAAGAGACAAAATCGGGATAACCTCCCTTAACATCTCTCACGGGGCCCGAGAAAAAAGCTCTTGATAGACGGACAACAAAGTGATCTCACAAGGGTTCCGTTTTTTAATTTTGGGGTAACCCTACCTAAAACCTAGGAACCCTAAAAATGAGCTGGTTAAGGTTGAGGCTAAGGATATAAAAACACATGATAAGTGCAAAATTTTAAACTCGAACCTAAAAGATTCATCAAGTTCAAATAGAAACAAAAGTTACAAGCGTATAAAAGTCCTGGATTTTACACATATTTTGATGAATGTTTATGTACCGTAATGTCCTAGAAGCGATACAACAAATCAAATAATTTTATAATATTCAAAAATATTTTTGTTTCATTTCGATTTTTGGGATATTTCTCCTGAAATCATAGGAAGAACCAAAACCATTCACGAGTTTTTTCAAAACATGAATGTTGTCTCGCGTTAGCTTAACTCTCACACCGTGTTTGGTTAGTTCCGTACGAGCTCGGGAAATGAACATAACAGTCAGACAGTGCTCTATAATCCGAAGTTGAATGGAGAATGAAATAGCAAGCATAGCGACCCCGTGCGCGACTGACTTCAAGCCACCGACTACAGGCCTCTTAATGCACATGTCTAGCTTGCTACAATATTATGATTAATTGTCACCAGGATTCATGACAGATAATAAGACTGTTCTATCATTGTATAAGGATATATCCAAAGGAAGTGTATCTGGTTTTAACTTCTTGGGACTTGTATTTTTTGTAAAACGTTGATGGACCCTATTTGCATTAATAACTTTTCGCGCTTCATTTGTAAATAACACTTACGGCATTGGTCTGTCGTCACACATGATCCATCTGAAGCTCGAACTGTGCCCTTTTTACAGAAGCAACCATCAACACATTGTTTTG
Organism: Ypsolopha scabrella; assembly: GCA_910592155.1. Taxonomy (NCBI): domain Eukaryota; kingdom Metazoa; phylum Arthropoda; class Insecta; order Lepidoptera; family Ypsolophidae; genus Ypsolopha; species Ypsolopha scabrella. Next base: position 3,943,173 of record OU342968.1, on the reverse strand, counting down.
TGCAGGGTTGGTTGGTTTCTTGGTAGTTGGCACAAGTGGTTTCACAGGCGCTACCACAACGATTTCTTTCTTCGTCCGCATTACAAATCGGTTCCGCTAAAGAAATTGTTTACTATTCACTCTTCGTGTAATATTCTAAATTATAGTGAAAACCGCATGAAATCAACTTAATAGTTTGGAAGTTATAAGCGAAAACACAAACAAACGTGTGTATGGCAACTTTGTTTTATACAATTTAGAAGAAAGACTAGAAGATTTACTTAAATATACTTGTTAGGTAATTGCAAGAAATATAATTTTCATGTCACATTTTCGGTTCTGCTTCTGCCACAAGTGAAACAAATTTGAAAAAAATATATATAAACTGTATAAATGTTATACAATTAAGCGCAGAACTTACAGCATTGATCAATAGGGACGCAGATTCCATTGTCATTTCTTAAGTGATTTTCTACACACTTGCAACCTTTTCGGCAAACCTGTGCGCAGACTCTACCGTCAGATCTGAACCGAGTCCTGCACGTAGTTTCGCAGCCAGTGACGCAATCTGATGGTTCTTCGTTATCACCACAATCTGAGATTTAAGGAATATAAAAAAAAGATAAGTATATGTTTGTGGAATTAAAAGCACAAGATTTGTGTGTTCTATTAGTATTGAAGATAATATTCTACCAAGTACGATCAATCGGATCCATGAAATAAAAAAAAAATGATCTTTACGACATGAATTTCCGATCGGGTGTCAGAGGTGTTACCGTAAATAGACTGTGAAATGAAAGGCCACGTGAAGGGTGGTGAATCAAGAACTCAAACCACTGGATTAAAGAGGCCGTGTTAATAACAACTGCCTTTGTTACAGTTTTTATTTCTTTTATCAAAAGTTGTAAAAAAGAAGCAACATTTTTTTTCAATCACACGATTGGACTTGCACACAATGGGTTCTGTACCACCACACGATACCGACACGGAACCCTAATTTTTTTTTAGTAAATAACAACAATAAACGTACATTCTAGAGCAACATTAAGGCTATAAAAAACAAGCCGCTAAAATGATAGCGCCGGACAAAAAAATGTGCATTTAAAGGTTCGAGCACACTATGCCGGGCCGCAGCGTGTCGGGGCGGAGCGCAAAAATCCGCTCAAATCGCTTCAATACAATTTTTATGAAATAACGCACACTGTGTCGGGCCGCAGCGGCTCGCATTATTGCGCGGCGGATTTCCGTCAGTGCGATGCGGCCCGCCCCGCCCCGCTGCGCCCCGCCTATATTTTATGTTTTCTCTTTTGACGAACTTCTTGTCTCCGCTGATCATTTACTTCTTCTTCTAAGAGCAGGCAAAAAAATGAAAGTTCTTCGTCAGAGCTATCCATAACGTACAGTTGCACGCAAATTCCGGCAGTACACTCTACTCAAATTCCGTCAATGCAATGCGACCCGGCCCGTCACAAATGTGCTAGGTACGCATTTTGCGCTGCGCTGCGGCCCGCTCCGCCCCGCTGCGGCCCGACACAACGTGCGCGAACCTTTATTGAGTATCGAACTCAAATTTTTATTATTTGTTGTTTTTCTTTAGAGTATGAACTGTAATGTCACTATTTTTTTTATATTATACCGTCTTCAAGTAAGAATAACGTTAAAAAATTAAACTTTTTCGAGGTTTCTCGTACGGAGACCATTCTTAGATTTTATTCCATTTTATATTTTATTATTTGTCGTAATAGAGATTACAGTTACACGTATTCTGTAATAAATTCAACTGTTTGCCTATTACGGTTGAAGCCGGTGACCCCCGTGACAGACACAGAGACATACAAATTTGGCATCATAAAAAATATATTTCTAATGAAAACACAGCTTACTTTCTGGTTTCCTTGGACACTGGTTTACTGGTATGCAAGGGTCATCGAGCGTGCCATTTCTCGTGTATCCCTCCTTGCAGTTACATCCACCCTTACTGCAGTCATTGGGAGCGAAGCACAGTATATTTTCTCCATAAAACTGGCACGTTGGAGGCGGGCATGTTACTTTACATTGCTCAAAGACTTCGTTTTCACCACATTGTACAGGAGGCGATGTTGGGGCTAGAATTTTAAATGTCTTGGTATTATAAGTGACAAACATCGGAAGAGAAATTTGAATAATAATTTGGCCAAGTGCGAGTCAAACTCGCGCACAAAGGGTTCCATACCACCACATAATACGGGTACAGAACATGATAACAACAATAAAGATGTCGTAAGAACGCGACACAAAACGAGACACTAACTTGGTAGCGCCTGACAAACATTTTGACTCCCGCTGAGCACGGAACCCAAATTTTTAACATTTGTTGTTTTACTCCAGGATTTATGTACAAACAATAAATTGATCAAATTTAAAACTTGTATTTAAGAGCCAAAACAAATAACGTAAGAAACAACTTTTTGGAGGTTTTTTGTATTTGTCTTGGCGGAACCCCTTGAAATTAAATTTCATAAATATTTTAGTATTTGTCGTAATAGAGGCCATAGCAACACGTATTCTGTGAAAAACTTTCCACCTATTACGGCTGGGGCTGTTACGTAGTAAATATTATAATTATAATAATCTCTGCTGTAGACCCCTGTGACGGACGAAGGGACAGACAGACAACAAAGGCTTAGTAATAAATAGGGTTCCGATCGGGTACGGAGCCCTAAAAATTTGTATGCTTTTCCTTAATAATCATTCACAATTCAAAAATTAAAAATTCAAAGTTTTATTTTTGAAATAGATACATAAATTATACTTTTTAGAGGTCAAGAATTAATCTTTATAAATCAGTAGAATATTATAAAAAAAATAATAATACGGGAAAAACACAAAAAAATATTTAGGTTTGGATACTAAAATGTAATACTCGTGAAATTATGTACCTGCATAAAATATAGCAATATAGGAATAAAAACATTGTATATACATACATATGTACTTAATGCTATGAACAAAAAAGTTAATAAATAAACTAAATTAACCATAAATAAAAATAACGCCTAACCATCCGCCCATTCGATTAGTCTTGCTAAGAAAAAAGGCAAGAAACTTAGCAAGCATGTCTTTTTTCAATATTGCAGTCTTTTTTTCAATAAGTTTTGTTACATAATCTTATTCTACACAATTTTTTATACCTACTTAGGTAAAGGCATAAAATATCTAAGACTGCAGGAATTATGTCATGAGAAAAAAAAATTTGTCAACCCGTCTCATTATTGTCTATTACCTTTATAAGCAGAGTCAGTTTACATATTATCTTTAAGCCTTTAGAGGAATCATACATTACTGCTAATTAGGAATTATAATTTTGATAAAGATTATTTTTGTTTAGTACACCATGCTTCATTATCGTCCAAATAATCAATGATTTTATAATGAGATTTTTTTAGTGGTCCCTGCTTTATTACAGTTTAAACTTATTTTAAGGCGAAGTAAGGACCTCCTCTGGAAGTTTATTGTAAAATCTTATACCATGTCCTACAAAAGAAGTATCTACTTTGGCAAGTCAAAATTTTGGAAAAGCCAGTTTATGTTTGTTTCTGCTTTCAACAGAGTGTTGCACACCAAGCCTCATGAAATTATCAATATTTTTTCTGACATATCTAATAACTTGGTAAATAACTTCAATTTCTTTAAACTTTTCTAAGTATGAACCTCAATACTCAATAAGTTTATTTGCATTCCACAAAATGTTTCTTATAATGTAAACACAAGTTGTGGACCCTGGTGGGCACAGCAAATTAGGAGAGAGGAAGACATAAAATTATCGACAAAATATCTTTACTTCTCGGTACTCGAATCTCGGTACTTCATGTTATAAATAGACCGAATCGCTTTCTTTTGCAAGACAAAAACTGTTTCTATATCAGGGGCTCTATTGCTCTCAACATTATGCTGTACGACATAACGCTTTGAAAATTACTAAAATATACTAATCTAGCAATATCTTCATCAGTAATCTGCCTTATGCGTCTAACAGCATATGCGGCTGAACTACGGAGGCCTTCTATGTACGGACCCCACTGAAGACGAGAGTCTGTAGTAATGCATAAACGCTTAGTTTCGTTAATTAACGCCAGCTCGAACCCCTTCAAAAATATCCTGACATCTTCTTGAATTACAAGGTAATGTAAATTTTATACGTTTGCAGTGAACTAATGAAGAATCAGTGAAAGAGTTGAATTTGCATCATCAAGAACATCCTTACGTTAAATAACCATTTTATGTCGCCCTCTAGCAGCTACTTTTATCTATGGCACTATCTAGCATCTGTAAACTTTGTCTACCCCTCTGGGAGACAGTCGAGAGCATTATTAATTGTAAACTTACGACACTGGTCAGGCTTGACACAGCTGCCATCTAAAGACCTCACGAAGCCTCCCTTACAGAAGCAGTTCTCGACGCACTGCTCAGTGCAGACTTGAGGAGGATTCTCGCAGTTGTCGCAGGTTACTTCACAAGCAGTACCGCATTGCTTGTACTTCTCGTTTTTGTTGCAGTTTGGTGGCGCTGTAATTCATACGGGAGCTTGTTGTATTTACAAATACCAGAAGTAAACGAGGTTGGATTGTAAAAATAAAATTAAAGGCTGCTCGTCTATCAAACACTATGCATTGAAACTTTAAACACGGAACATGCTCTACACTGAAGTTGGTGTAGTTTTCCAAAAAACTTTTTTATCTTTGTTTAGTTTTATTTTGTATACAACACGAGTACAGTCTGCGATTGATTTTTATTTGAGAATTTGTTTGTAATAAGTTTGTTTCTTTCTTATTGTACCTATAATGATATACTTTCGTATACTCTAATTAAATATCGCTGTAAATATCAGAATGCATTATAGGTACAATAAGAAAGAAACACACTTATTAGGAACAAATTCTCCAATAAAAATCAATCTCAGACTGGGCTCGAACGTGTATTTTGCCTATCACGGGCCAGTGATTTATCTAGTTTGTATGTTCACTGTGATTCTCTGGATTTTCTAATAACATGATACTCTATCCAGCTGAACTAGCTGAACGCTCACGAGGGCGTTTAATAACACGTGTATTTTCAGTTAAGTGAAATATTATATTACTAAAAATTGGATTTAAATTATTCTTTTTAGCATACTTATTTAGAATAAGCACGCGTAGTAAAAGGGGTTTCCTTTAATATTTTTAAAAGTCGTATTTACCGATTAAAATCTTCCAATTAAGGACATCATTTTCAAAAGTCTCTTAAAAAGTGCAGCGAGATAAACAAAAGAAAATGACTCACAGCATTGGTCGATGGGGACACAAGTTTTGTTGTCATGTCTCTTATAGCCGTCAATGCAAATGCAGCCTTTCGCACAATATTGGGGACACGCTTGCGGCTTCCTTAGTCTGGTCTTGCAAGTTCCTGTGAAGCATTCGTTGGCACAATCTGTTGGCGTTTCATTCGGCGGGCATGTTGTTTCGGGAACTATAAATGAAATAACCATGGGTGTAATGAACCGTAGGGCTAGCAAATGGCATAGATACGTCTATTTCAACTGCACTTTTGCCTGGTTAACTAGTAGTTCGCCCCGAAATGTGAACTCGCGCTCGCCCGATTTGTGCTCGACCGATTTGGTTCATGTTTGAAGCTAAAACTCTTTTTGCCTTATTTACTCGCCTGCCAAATTTCATGACATTCCGATCAACGATACTCGGGTTATCGTCGAATAAACATTCATACATACATACAAACGCTGGATTGTTCAAGAAGACTCGGAGAACTTCGCCCGCTTTGCTCGCTCGTTCAATTAACGCAGCACGCGTGAAAGTGCAAGTAGGATAGATGAAAGCTTTTTCTATAGAACGTGGTTGGGCTACTGGTTTGTCTTGGTTGAAAATATGATGAGTAAATATATTGAGTTTTTCTTCATTTATTGTCCTTGATATAATAGTCATTTGCTAACCACATTCGCTTGGAGGAACACAAACGCCATCGCTGTTCTTCAACCAGTCATCTTTGCAGACACAACCAGGCAATTTGCAAGGTATGGCGACCAGTATCCTTGGACATTGTCTTTTTGATAGAAAGTCGGAACATGTTTTGTAGCATTTGGACCTTGTGCAGTTAGAGTATATTTCGTCTTTACCACATTGTTGACTTGCTGGAATAAGAGAAAAGGTCATTTGAAGATATTTTATAGTCTCACAAGCAGTGTGTCGAGATTCTTGTAACGCTTTAGGAATAAAGTAAATAAATATATTATATCAATTCACTATTATCACCACCATCTTCTGGAAGCTAATCTAAATATAAAAATTTAACTGTGATTAAGTATGTGTGCATTTTAATCAATTTGTACATGAAAAATTTATACAATCAACAGTGGTTTACACAGTAAAACACATATCACACGGGATTGTACAATCACACTAATATTATAAATGTGAAAGTTTGTGAGGATGTGTGTGTGTGTGTGTGTGTGTATGTTTGTTACTCTTTCACGCTGAAACGGCTGAAAGGATTTGGATGAAATTTAAAATGGATATAGGTTTTACCCTAACTTAACACATAGGTTACTTTTTATCCCGGAAAAAGCATGTCGTTAAACCGAATAACAGGCGGGCGGAGCCGCGGGCAAAAGCTAGTAATCATATAATACATACACGAATCGATATCATATAGCTAGCATAGTACCTTGAGGGAATAACCCACCATTTTTGTAAGGCTTTCAAACTTTCCATGGTCACATCTAACACAATCGATAACTCTTAGTTTTGTATGGGCTTTATTTTGGAAAGTGTACGCAGGAATTACATGAACTAATTTCCTCATCCTTTTCCTACTACCAGAATAGTCAACGCGCAGCAAAGTCTCATCCATATGTTGTCAGTATTCCGACAGACGGGATTCAACGTTCTAAATCCTCTTTCATAACCTCTACAGCTGAGATGTGGAACTCCCTGCCAGCGTCTGTATTTTTCCGGATAGTTATTAACTGAGATTCCTTTAAGAGAAGAGTAAAAAGAACTGTGATCTCTACCTGCCCCTCTGCAAGACACTCGTGAGTATATATACTTATGTACTTATTATAATTGTAAACTTACGACACTGATCAGGCTTGACACAACTGCCATCCAAAGACCGCACGAAGCCTTTCTTGCAGAAACACTTCTCGACGCATTGATCAGTGCAAATTTCAGGAGGATTCTTGCAGTTGTCGCAAGTTACTTCACAAGCTGTACCACAGCTGTTGTATTCCTCATTTTCGTTGCAGTTTGGTGGTGCTGAAATACATATAAGGGAGACTGTTGTATTTATAATCAGAAGAATTCAGTGAAAGTTGGACTCAAAAATAAAATTAATAGCTGCATATAAAAGGTTTTAATCTTTCCTCTATCGAATATTCTGTGTATTGAAACGTTAAACATGGAACAAAAATTCTACATCCAACTTGGTGAATTTTTGCCAAAACCCAATTATCTTTGTTAAGTTTTACTTCGTATACTCTTATTAAATATTATTAATAACATTAGATTGCATTATAGGATAGAAAAAAAAAATTTGGCACAAATCTGCAAAAAAAATCTTAGACTTAGCTCAAACAGGTATCTCTGGCTGTTACGGGCCATATCCAATTTCTTCACCAAGATCTACCTCTTCCTTATGTTGTTAAGGACAAGTTATGGCGACCAATATTCTTGGACATACTCTTTTTGATAGAAAGTCGAAACATGTTTTATGGCATTTGGACAGTGTGCAGTTGGAATATATTTGGTCTTTACCACATTGAGAATGATATTAAAATGAGAGGTTCTTAGAAGATATGCCAGTCTTACAAATGGCGTGTTAAATATTTATCATACCTCAGGAAATAGGTACCTACACAAAGGGGTCAACATTATGAACAGCTATTTAATATTGAACTAACAAAATAAATCATCACGACACGTAATCTGAAAGTGGTTTCAGAATGTTAACTTTTTGCCATAAATCAGCTTCTGAAGCACGCAGACCAAACATAAATGTAGCGCACTTTGAAATTCAAACTGGTGACTCACGTTCGAACGACTACGCCACAAGAGTCGTCAGAACAAACAAGGAAGATTCACTGTGACAGTAATCTGAAGGGCTGACCATAAACTGCTTTAATTTATTACAATCTTCTCTTTCCGTATATGCGCATTAATATAGGCACAGTTTAAAAATCCATACAAATGTCCAATGAAAACGTTTAGATGCGGGGCGAGACGCGGTAAGTAAGCTACCCAGCTACATACACTTTTCGAACAAGCAATTCGGAGTCTCGCCCCGCAAGCCCTGCACAACCGCTCCATCCGAACACCCTCATAGGACAACTATAGTGATCCCTCATAGTTACTAGTGGAAGTATGATTGGGGGAGATCTTAGCGGGATCTTAGAGGTGTGAGCTAATCAAATAGTAAGTTGATTATTACCCCGCCCACACCTCTACAAGGAATGCTAAGCTTAAGGATTAATATCAGGTCATTTGCAAGCAATAGCTGACACACATCGTCAATCCCCAAGGAGATATCAGAGGTGTTCCCAAGTGTAAACTATGATAATGCAAGTTACAGTACACCCGCTTATCTACTAAGTGAAGGGTCTTACCATTACAACCGTGAAAAAAAATGGGTTTAGTGGTTCCAGAGATAACCCACGTGATTTTAATGTATGGCTGTGTCACGAGGGAACAAACTGTAACCTATGCACTCAGGGATAATGTAGTACAAGTACACAATATTAGCAGATTTTAGAATCGGATCAGTAAACCCGGAGATTACCCATACATCTAAACTCACTACAAACATCTCATATTTGTAATCCATCCATCAGCCTGTTTCGTCCACTGCTGGACATAGGCCTTTCCAGAATTTCGCCACGCTCGGCGGATCTCCTGGAAGAAATGCCCATACTCACACACGCTGGGCAGGCGGGTTGGTGAGCGCGGTGCCGAAACCCTCGCACCAGTGACGCCACTGCCCGTCACCAGTCTGTTTTATATAAGGCCCGGCAATTGGGGATGGATATACCGCCATCCATCGGTCCCAGGCAATGGTGGGCCGCCTGGTTTTGCCTGAGAGCTGTTCTCTTACTCTCCCCCGAATAACTTCGGGAGGATTTGCGAGTAAGATGGTGGTACCTCCACACTCGAGCCAGGCATCAGCTCTACCACCTAAATTTGTAATATTAGTGTAGAAATGCAGATGAAGAAGCTGTCAATAAAATAACGCCCAAGCCGAAAACGGGGCAGAGATGAAATAAACGCAGACTAGTACCTAAACGATAAAATCAACTTACAGCATGTGCACAGATCGACACAATCCCCGTTATCATTTCTGACGAACCCATCATTGCAGACACATCCGGTTATAGTATTGCAGACAACTACCTCATTCTTGCAAGTTCTTGAGCAAACCGATTCGTTGTTCACGTAGTGTTCATTGTCACTGCAACAATTTTCTTCGTCTGAAATAAAAAATAAATGGAAAATTACTTAGGATAAATTTAAATGCGATAGAAAAAAAATACTATTTATGGTATATTATCTGACGAACTAGATTTCGCGTCTGATGTCCAGGATGACGATTTGGATTCAGATGATAATGAATCCTGGAACGATTCTTGAGATGAAGATTCGATGGAGTTTCTGGATTCATCTAATTCCGTAAAAGAACTTTTACGACCCGAGACTATGCACGTAGTTAGTATCAGCAATATTAATATTCTATTTAACTCCATTTTGCAACACAACCCTTTGAATTCGAAAAAATAATGGTACTCATTATCTTGTTAGTTGCTTTTATACTTTTCAATAAAATAATTTATTATATTTTCATGGCACGATTTTTAACACAAATGTTGCAAACAAATGTAACTATTTAATGAGCTATTTGCAAAAACTGGTCTAACTGGAAGATGAATTATCTATGTATACTTAGGTATGCTAAGTTCATTGTTTACCTGTTTTTATTTGGTCATGAGTTTAAAGGCACTTTTTGTTTGTGATAGATAACTACGAGTTTACCCAACTAGCAATCAGGATATACCGCATATTATTATATACTTACGACGAGGAACATAAAACGAGTTTTTATCTGCTCATTACAAGCTTATAAGTCTATTTAAATAAAACCAAATCGAGCCATGAAAAAAAAAACTTATATAAAAACAAGTACATTATCCCAAAAAAGTAACATTAAAGAATCCTTTATTTATATTTATTTAAATTAACACGATATCATTGCGATATAGAAAAGCAGAAGAAAATTATGTCTTTTATTTATTTTATTACTCTCAATTTACTTTGTCACAAGCGCGTATTATAAAATAAATGTTGTTGTATATTTAACGACCAACAGTCGACAACACGAATACACTAATGATTTTTATTGTTCCACCAACAATAAAAAACCATATTATTATCCACTTATTTTTTTGTCCGTCCATTTATTAGTATAAAGCTGACGCGTAAATATCTAAATTAACGTAGCCGATTCTAGAGGCTTTAGTTTAAATTCACAAAACTTGAAAATGCAGGTATTTGTTGTCTTATCAAAAAGTTTTTTTTTAAAGATAACATTTGTAGAACAAGTTTAGTTATAGATTAAATAGTTTTAGTGTTTTATGTTATTGAATTAAGTATTTTTAAGTTTTCTTTATGTTATTTAAGTTGATATTTGATTTAAAAAACCTTTTCATTATAATTACATCAAATTTTGTCGTGTGATAACATTAATAATTTAAATCTAAACTAAGCTATAGAAAAAAAAACAAAAAAACTTTTTTAATTTCGCTTTAATATCATTATCACCATCTTAGAACTGTTTTGTCATTAGAAACTTAACTTTTAACATTACTCAAAGTAAAATCATATAAATATATCCATCCATCCATCAGCCTGTTTCGTCCACTGCTGGACATAGGCCTTTCCAAGATTTCGCCACTCTTGGCGGTCTTCCTGGAAGAAATGCCCATACTCACACACGCTGGGCAGGCGGGTTGGTGAGCGCGGTGCCGAAACCCTTGTACCAGTGACGCCGCCGCTGCCCATCACCAGTCTGATTTATATAAGGCCCGGCAATTGGGGATGGATATACCGCCATCCATCGGTCCCAGGCAATGGTGGGCCGCCTGGTTTTTTTGCCTGAGAGCTGTCCTCTTACTCTCCCCCGAATAACTTCGGGAGGATTTCCGAGTAAGATGGTGGTACCTCCACAGTCGAGCACGGCATTAGCTCTACCACCTTTAAAAAAAATATATATAATATTTGAAACATGGGATCAAGAGGGAAGCACCGCAAAAAACGCGTCCCACTTTTTCATAGAATACAGCGTCTTTCCTCCTGATGACGTCAATATGTTTAATAATAATTTGTAACATTGGAAAAATGGAAATAAGCAAGATAGTCCAGCAGTAGACGAACCAGGTTGACGAAGAATGACAATTTTTACTCTTACCGTGTTAGTATGAAAACTGCGGTTTTTTTATTCTGAATGAATTAAACTGTTTTGAATACGGAACTCGTCAACCAGTAATAAAAATCATCTCGAGATTTTTGCACTTCGTTATAAACTGTAGGCCTATTCTCAGTCTGTCAATTATCCTTCTCGATCGTAAAAACCCATTTTATCAGTAGAACTCCATACATTTCATGATCGAGTTTTAGAGATCTCGGTTCGATTGAATCTCCGGAATTGCCCCCCTAGTTGATTGTAATCGGGGATTTCCATAAACTTACTCGTATATAATGATAGGTTGGTAACAAATATAGACTCAATACTCTATACTATATACGGGCGTGACGCTTCTGGACTTTGACCCATGGTTTAAGGAAAATAAGAATGTAAAACCTGCACACTTAAACACGAATAGGTGGTACGTTATGCGTAATAGTGTTTTTTTAGAATATCTATGATTCTTTCCTCCTTTGTTGTCCTTTTACTTAATCAATTAATTTTACTTAGTTATTTGTAATATTGCATTTGAATGTTAATCTAAACTTAGTCGTGTCCGTACATTGAATATTTTGTATTGAAATAGGTAATATACTGAGGATAATCTGTTCCGTTTAACTTGAGAACCAATCAATGGATTTGTGTACGGGTTTTTTATTGTCATCGTAGTGACCTTCCTTGGTATAAAGATTATAAGGAGTGTTGAAAAAAATAATCACCAAGCCGAAAACTGACGATATTTAATCGTACGCTCAAATAAATCACATTAATATTATAACGGCGAAAGTTTGTGTGTGTGTGTGTGTGTGTGTGTGTGTGTGTGTGTGTGTATGTGTGTGTGTGTGTATGTTTGTTACTCTTTCACGCTGAAACGGCTGGACAGATTTGGATGAAATTTAGAATGGATATAGCTTATACCCTAACTTAGCACACAGGCTACTTTTTATCCCGTAAAAAAGCATGTCGTTAAACCGAATAATACGCGGGCGGAGCCGCGGGCAAAAGCTAGTATCTAATAATATGTCTCCTGGTCTGTAACTAGTACATACAAAACAAAGACACCTAACGAAGCTCTTTTATTGGTTCATAATTTTTTTTACGGTTCACTAACCGGTTTTCGTTTCCAATACCACTATTTTATAGTATAAATTAATATTGACAAGAATATTTATGAAGAATTACACCGAGACACGAGGGAAATATGAAAAATACTTCAATTAGAAAATCCAGACGAAATGGGTGTCCAAGTTAAATAAAACATATATAACGTTAAGACAAGAACAGAGGTGTTCCCGAATCCATCCATCCATCCATCAGCCTGTCATCATCCACTGCTGGACATAGGCCTTTCCAATATACGCCACTCTTGGGGTGTCAACTTCGGGCACAAATACACGTGCTGTTGGAGCATGCAGGTTTCTTCACGGTCTTTTCCTTCACCATTCAGAAAGTGGTAAGTATTAGGAACACAAATACTACGCACTTAAATTCAGAAAAACTTACTACTGCATGCCCGACCAGGGATTGAACCTGGGTCTCAAGATTGAAAGGCCAGTGTTGCCAAATGAATAGAATTCAGACATGGGCCTTATTGTATAACTTCAACATCTACGTTATCGCTTTAAAATGTGTTGTAATTGGCTAAAAATTATGTGTGAGGTAATTTATAGCCAATCCAATACATTTGAAAGCGATAGCGTTAAGTGTTGAAGTTGACACATTAAAGGGCTGGCTGGATTGAGAGGCACATTTGCGATCTGTATGCGTGCTTTGGAAGCCACGGTTTCCAATTCCTGCCCGAAACTACGATAAGGCTCACCACCTTCAATCTTCGTTGAAGCGTGGATGTACAAGTGCGGACTGTGACTTGCATTTCACAGTTCATATCGGAAACACCCCTGACACCACCTCGGAGATTCCTGTCTTAAAGTGTTTCATACTTTGTATTTTTTATGTCGAAACATCAGTCCAAAAAGATTAATTTTTAAAGAGATAAAAACTTACCGTCTCCGCTACTTGAAGTCGTAGAAGATGAGCTTGTGGATTGGGTAGACGAATATGATGAGGATGAAGAAGTTGAAACTGACGAGCTAGTGGACGCAGATTGTGCTTCTGTTGTTGAAGAACTTGCTTCAGAATCGCAGTTTTCAGGTACATGGGTAGCGGCAGCCAAAACCAAGCACGCACTTAGTACTAGCAGTATTAACTGCATTTTACAAAATATACTCGTCCAAAGACGAGACTCGAATGTCGTGAACTAACATGATGTTTTCCATTTTATTCAAATCGTCTGATATGTTGAATTCAAAAGAATTTCCAACAAAATAAACGCCTGACAAGTGAATTTAAAAAAAACAATGATGAAAATGGTAATTTTAAAAAAATTATTGCCTGTTTGCTTACCTGTTCCATTGATATAATGATATTTAAATGTGTTAACATATTTGTCTTGCGTTTCATTAATCAAACAATATTATTTATTTATGAATAAAGAGTACCTATCTACGAGTACGTAAACTGAGAAAAAAAAGAGGCCGAAATTTGGTTAACATAAACCGTGTACAATTGGTTCCCGATTTGCAGCCGATTGCACTCAGTTACGGGTAAAAGACTAGTGGTACACGGTTAAACTGCAAACATTTTTGAACTAGGTTCAACAAGGTAAAATTGTGTACTCGTTAAAAACAAACATTGTACTTTAAGTAATATGAACTCGGTCAATGATTTGCATTTGAGTAAGGGTACTCGGTTTAACCAATACTCAAAGCACCATAGGCAGGTACCATAGGTCGGTACCAATTGGACAGTACAAAGTCAACTTCTAGCTGCCTTTTCCGACAGTCGAAGGACCATGAACAAATTCCTAAAAATATCCCTCTAATATTGGTATAATATATAGGGGTAAAGGGTTTTTATTGGAATAAAATATTATTAAACTATAACAATTTAGCACAAGAAATATAGATACCGCGATGTATAGTCGTACAACGCCATCCACAATGATTTTTTAGAACATAAAACTTAGAAATCTTAACAGTTATCATCAACCGATTCTGGTGTTCTTACTTAGGCGAGTTTGCTTTTTAAATACCTCTTTTAACTTATTACATGGTTAACTTAACATGGGAGTAATCAGTTTCTTTAAAATGAGCTTGGCAATCTTTACTTTGTTAACTTTAACGAGTACTCGGTTATCACACTTCAATCTTTGCCCATAAATAAGTCTCCAGGAGGTTGCTAAACAAGTACTTAGTTATCATACCGATTCTGGTTGTTTTACCTTAACCAAAGTTTTTGGCGAGTACATCTTTCAACTTATTAGATGGTTAACTTAACAAAGTAAAAAACCTTTATCAGGGTAATCAGTTTCCTTTAAATGAACTTGGCAATCTTTACTTTGTTGATTTGACCGAGTAATCAGTCGTCACACTCTCAACTCTGCCTGTAACTAAGTAGACTTGTTCAGTTATATACAATAATCTGTTAAGTGCAATCGAGTGTTACGTTGCTGGAACTGACAACTTGGTTATGATAACCGTGTCCTTTCGCTTAACCAAGACACGGTTCTGGAATCGGTTGGTTTTTCTTTGTTTGCGCAACCGACTACTCTTTTACCGTGAATTGAACCGATTACAGAACCGAGTTTTTTTTCCCAGTGTACATGTACAGGAACAGCCATAAAGTTATGTTTGATTTGATTAAAAAAGCAAAGCACTTTCCAATTTTGTCATAGCTAGTAAGCTAATTAATTAAATTAAAATGAAAACCTTGCTGTTGATTGTTTCTTTTACGAGTTTGTTTAGTGTTATTTTCAGTCTAATATTTGCCGATGGGTCAGAAGGTATGGTAGAAACGATAAGAATGAAATATGAAAAAAATATTGTAGCCTTCATAACAAACATATTTATGTTCATAATTTATTGAAAACAATAAACTTATATAATATACTCAATTTTATCAAAAAGCTAATAATATATGCGTTGGCAATCAAAAAAATAATTGATGTGTTTTAAAACGATAATTTTTGTATATTCAGTTGTTCTTGTGTCGTAATCAACAGTTTTCTTCAGAAAAACACGCATGGCAAAATATATAGGGTGAAATTCAGCTATTTTAGTTAATTTTATATTAATTTAAAACCGACATTTTGCTATTTTTTCCGGAATCCGTCTCTCTCGCACTGCGGGCGTTCCGCGTGGAGTAACAGTGACCTTTACAAGCGCGACATATCCTCTTAAGTAATGCTTTTGGCCAAATTCGAAAAATAATTATGTTTTGCTCCCGTGCTGGTTGGACTTGTTTAAGTACAATTCCTAGTCTAGGCAGTAAGGAAGCAAAAAAATATAATTATCTAATTTCACCAAAAGCGTAATTGAACCTTATTTTTGATCACTAACCGAGTCTCCAGTATAAATTTGGCCGGTTGATTGAATTTCACCTAGTAGATAGATATTCCTGTGGGTTAGTTTCAGATACGACAAAAGAAGAACTTTGAGATGTTATTAGATGATTGGTGTAGTATCTGGCAGATTCATGTCGAATCACTATTATGTATTATTATTATTACTATAAATAGTATGTCACTATTTTCTCAGGTGATATTATCCCAATATTTGCAAAATAGCTGTTGTCTTGGAGTAGATTCAGTGTCTAGGAAATGTAAATTTTCAGTTCTGCACTGGATTTTTATTTTTGGTAGCTTTACTTAATAGATGACTCTCGTATTTTATTTTTATTTTTTTATGAGATTATTTCAGAAGTTCAATATGTTTTTTTTTAAATTAAATGAAATGTTTCAGCACGTAGCTTTTATTGCATCTTGTGACTGTTTCGAATACAGCGTACGTCATCCATAGTTTAATTAGTCGATTTTTATTCGATATTCTCATCACAAATTGTATTATCTAGCAGGCCACACCATGACAGGATAATTATTTGATAACATGTAGTCCAATTGATTATTCTAATTTAATAAGCCTAGATTTATGTTAAAAATAACATAAATTCCCCATTTTTCGGGAACTTTTTTTAATATGACATCCTTCACTGAAGTTTTATTGACTTACCTACCAATATTTATATTTTCGTTTCGACATGATCATTGTGTACATCTTTAATGGCTTTAATGGCTAATTATTACTAATCAATTTCCGCTCATTGCTTTTAAACGCAATTTTTGCACACTTTTTATTTAAAAGTAAGGAAAACAATATTATGATGTGCATTTTGCACCGGGATTCGGTTTAACCACCTTAATTTCCTGAATCTCTTTAGAATGGTGTATTAACCGAAACCGGTCGGGATTAAAGTGTTAATTTTAAAATAAAACCAGTGAAGCAAGTATGTGAATTTAAGTACGGTATTTTCAAGTTTCATCAAGTGCCGACAATCGCATGTATAAATTATGCCTAATTGATTATTTTATTTTAATTTGATTATAGCTTTGTCTCATCACTCGCACGACTCGTTCCGTACGTATTGATCTCTTCGTCGCTCGATGGGGAATCAGGAATCAAGTCGCGAACGCACTTAAATATACTCACATAATTAATTACAATTATCATAATTTAAAATTTTCAAAAATAATCAAGTGAAATCATTTGTTGTTATAATATCATAGCTTCAATTTGCCTAAGTTTCAATGTATTTATTTGCATACTTATTTAATTAAACCGGATATTCATTTTAAATTAGACCCAGGTTTGGTAGTTATTAAGTTAATGATTTTGATGAAAATTTAAAAAGAGTCATTATACTTATCAATCTTTTTTAGTACGGGAGAATGGATACTTCACAAAGAATAGTTAGGTCATTATTGTGATTTGGAGACATGACGCATTACTCAGAATTACTCTTTGACACTGACTTGTGGTTATTTTTTACGTATATAAAAACCCCGTCGAACTTATGGTATTCGTGGTGGAAGAGAATTTATAATTACCATTGATGTATTGTTCTGAGATAATTACCAATAATCACAATAATCAGAACCAATAAGTCGAAATCAAACTTAAATTAAGTCATTGTGATAACGACAAGCAAACAATCTAGATTCTTAGAGACATTTCTAATATTGTGTGTATGAACATTGTCTATGTTAATAGTAAGGTCTGAAGTATGAGTGTGCATATTTATGATGAAATATTTAAGTTGAGATTCACATGATTGTCCAATTTCTGTACTGTCTATTGCATTTATTGTTTGTAGTAACTTTTAATTTTTAGGGTTCCGTACTAAGACTCCGCTGTCCGTCTGTCCGTCTGTCACCAGGCTGTATCTATGAACCGTGATAGTTAGACAGTTGAAATTTTCACAGATAATGTATTTCTGTTGCCGCTATGACAACAAATACTAAAACCGGCCAAGTGCAAGTCGGACCCGCGCACTCCCATACAACAGACATGATTTTTTTGCCATTTTTACAGTTAATGGTACGGAACCCTTCGTGTGCGAGTTCGACTCGCACTTGGCTGGTTTTTTAATATTTGCAAGAGATTATGCGTCAGTTCTACATCAAATTTAAACAAATTGAGTAAAAGTAGATAGTTTAATCGTAGTAATTTATATAATTAAAAACAAATTTAAATTATTTCTATTACGGATATTTATTTATGTTTTCAAATGTTTTATTTCATTTTACTCGATTTACATTCTTATCGAGTATATTATTTTTGTAACTAATAAACTAAACTAAAGTTGGGATGGGAATTCCCTTTCCTTCTAGGGATGAAAGACGCATTGACTTTGGCTACGTATGTATGTCTAGTAAAGTATTTCTCCAATATCTTGTACATCCCAACAAATAAAGCATTTTTGGAACGGCGGCGGCGCAGTCGTGTCTTAATTATTTAATTTTTATTCTAAGTGTTGCCCATTGAAGATCCTTCCAATTATAGATTGTAATTGTAAATCTGTATTGGATAAGGTTTTCGAAAAAGTTGTTTTAATTCAGTCTCATTTTTATATAAATAAGTTGATTCACTGTGATACGAAGGATGTTTCAAACATGCGGCATCAAAAATATGGAACCATCTACTGCCACCGTTAAGAGAAAAAATGTGTACTAAAACTTTTAAAGCTAAGTTTAAGGCAATACTTCTACAGCGACAAAAACAAGGTGAAAATTTGAAGCATCCTCTTAAAGGAAATTTTCTTTTAAATATATATTATTAAGTAAAACATTTTATCTCCAAGCAAATTGTAAACATGTCCCTCATCTAAAACACAACATTCACTACACTACATTAAACGTATTTTGGTTTAAAATAATAATCACTATTCTTTCTTACACATACATAACACTACAAATCAGACACTTTACACAATTACAACCGTTCTTTTTTATTGTGTACTTACCCCTAATACTTTATGCTCTGACCACTACCTTAAGAGCTGGGGATTACTGACAACCAGCACTGCACACTGTATGACAGCGTCAGAAAATTGCTGAGTTATTCCCATTTGTCCAAATGTTTTCTTTATGTTTAAATGTTTATATTTTGTGTACATAGGTAACACTAAAAGTTTCCGGAACTGGCCACTTACATAAACAATATTTAAAAATTTATTGCAACATATTTGAAAATAGAACTCTTTGGCTGTAGAATGCAGTTTGTTTCATCTGACTGTCTTTTGTTTTTACCTCGTGGCGCCTGTTGGGGAAACCACCAACAATGTCCACAGCGCCGCTGGTGTTGAGGAAACCATCAAACACGTCCTCTTCCAGTAGCTCTGCAATTGGCAGCACCCTTCGATGCGATGCTGCGGCTTCCCGTCAGTCGTTTGAATTGCCGGTGGACTGGTACTAACAATGATGCAGCGTAGGGGTTCCAAAATAAAAGTCAGACTTCTTTGCGCAAAGAAATCCGAAGGGCCAAGTGGGGGATTATGTGATAACTTCTTCTTTAGTTGTACCCGAGGTGTCGATCGATCAATGATTTTAATTTGTATGGGATGACCCCCTGTAAGACGGCGTTGCCGCACAGACGCGCGACGCTAGCGCTTGTATTTTTGACGATTGCTCGCCCGTTTGGCCCCTCGTAATTCACTCTTTTATTTAAATAACTTTCTTATTTTAAACAGTTTTACATTAATTCTTATTAGTTAACATAGTCTAATGTTAGTACTTATAAGAAAACAAAACTTGTACAGATATTCTTATTGGATAATAAGTTACAAAGGTTTTTCTACGAAAGTTTAGCAATGTTGAATGTCTTTCAGTACATTGTATATGGAAGTTAAGGATATTTACTTTAAAGTGGTTATATAATGCTAAGCATATAAAACAAATGTGAAACAAACTATTTTCAACATATTTCAATACATGGAAACAAAATTATAACATTACGCCTTCACAAAAATGCATTTCTATTTATATATTTATGTTTCGAGTTTGCTTAAGGCATACAACTTGCAAATGTACATAAACAACTGAAAGACTATAGATACAGTGGTTATTTACTGATATAAACCATTTCAAGTAAGAATTAATGCAATACATCTTGAATATTGTTTCATCAACAATTTGTTTCTAGAAATGTGACATTTTACGGTCAAAACGAGTTTAAATTTACGTGTTTTAATAATAATTACGAGTTCGATACAGAATTACTTTTAAAATTCACAAGATATGAATGTTACTGCAATTTACAGCTAGTAACTAGAGTTTTTCATGTAAATGCGAATTTTCGCTTTAAAATGTTGACTTTCTACGACAATATCAACACATATTTATATTGCTTAATGGGTATTCAAGTTGCATTACTTAAAATCCAGGCAATCTTAAAGTAACAGCCCTTTACACAGCAATACTGTTACGTAGATAACATATCTCAGCGGGTTACGCTCTGCGCGCCCCTTTTAAGCATGAAAATGGCTGAAATTCATTCATTTCATGGTCAGCAAGTGACTTATCAACAAATTACATTAATATTTTACCGTTAAACGGTTTAAAAAGGCAAAAAACCTATAATTTGAACATATCTGTAAGACCCCGGCAAATTGATGATATTAACTAGTGGGCGAAAGCCCGCGAAAGGAAACTCTGCTTTCTGATTGGCGGTAGGTACCTTTCAGAATATGTTCACATTATTTCAGGTTTCTACAGCACTGGGTCAGGCTTTTGAAGTTTATTTTTACTTTATACATTAATATAGTCGAGAAGCGACGTATAAAAGTTGAAAAAATTCATAATAAAGATAGTCTGCTAAGACCCAGATAACTTAATAATGTTAACTAGCGGGGTTAAGCCCGATTTAAAGTTCTATACTAAATCCAAGTTTGGGGAGCTGTATTTGTTTTCTGAAAGCTCTCTTCTGGCCATCAAGCCTTGTTCGAGCGAGAAAGTATATTCTCAAAATACGCTATTAATCAGCAGTATTTTCAACAGTCTCCCCCTCGTGCGAAAGTAGTGAGCACCAAAGTCTTGAGTGAAAATACTGATGTAGTTCGTAGTAGTTGTTAGGGATTTCATGAAATGGCTTTATGGCCTCCAGCTTTCCGGTAGTACCGTAGCGGGCCGCCTTTAGAGACTAGTGATGGAGCTTTTCCGGAACTGTTGATGTTTCAGGAACCAAATTGACAGATGATAAGATGACAAGTCGCGATGTCGGTCGACGTACTATTCCGTTTCTCGTTCGTATCTCTACCACTCTGACGTTGCCGTCTGGTCCGGGGTGAACTTTGGTGATTTCACCGCGCGGCCATGTGCCTCGTGGGAGTGAAGCATCCACGATCAACACGATGTCTCCGGGGCTTGGATTGATGTAAGCTCTCCCGTTTAAATATCTCGGTTGTAGAGTTGGTAGGTATTCTTTAGTCCATCTGGTCCAGAAATGATCAGCTAAACGTTGTACTGTTCGCCATGAAGATCGGCTGACTAAGCTCGTGTCGTCAAAATCTCCGATGGATGGGGCTCCATTTGAACAACCAATTAAGAAGTGATTTGGCGTCAATGATTCTGTGTCTTCAGGATCTAGGCTTACTTCAGTTAGCGGTCTCGAATTTACGATATGTTCGGCTTCTAGCAACAATGTATGTAAGGCTTCTTCTTTGGGATATCTCTCGTTCAGGGTAGATGTTAATGCGACTTTTATGGATCTTACAAGTCGTTCCCAAACCCCGCCAGCACTTGGGTTTCCAGGCGGTATAAACTTCCAGGTTATTCCCTTTTCAGCTGCCTTATTGACCATATGCGTCTTGTTCATTTTGTCGAACTCTTCTCTAAGTTGCTTGTTAGCAAGGCAGAAATTCGTTGCGTTATCGCTCATGCATACTGTAGGTGCTCCTCTGCGGGCAGCCAGTCTTCGTAGCGCCAGGATCATGGAATCGGCAGATAAGGAACATGCTAATTCAATGTGTACTGCTCTGGTGGAAAGGCAAGTAAACAATGCGCCCCATCGTTTTTCGTGACGTCTTCCAATCGTAATCATCATTGGGCCAAAGTAATCGACTGCCAGGCATGTAAATGGTCTTTTATAACGGTATAATCTTTCAGGAGGCAAATCGCCAAAAGGTGCTGTCATCGGTAAACTTTTGTTTAGTTTGCATTGATAGCAGTTTCTTGCAATGCTTTTCACAGTAGTTCTCAGAGATGTTATGTAGTATTTTTGACGAAGTTCGTTCATTATCGTTTGGTGATTCGCGTGATTGAAGTCTTTGTGGTATTGCTCAATCAGCAGTCGGGTTAATCGGTGTTTACCGTCTAATACGATCGGTTTCTTGTAGGTTTCAGGTACATATTGAGCGGAACTTATTCTTGTTGACAAGTACATAAGGCCGTCGTCATACTGCAGTGTTAATCGCCGAAGTTTAGAATTTTTGTCGAGCGGTTGATTTGTTTTTAATTTTAAGATGTCGTTCTTGAAGCTGTCGTTTTGTATAATTTTTAACAGAGTGTTTAAGGCTTGATTTTTAAATTTGTTTGAAAGCGGAATGATATTTTTATTCCCCAGTTGAGAGGGAATATTTTTACGCGGGGTTTTTGATAGCTTTTCCAATTTTTTATCGCGTTTTTTATTTAAACGCCATGTAGCGTCTTTATTTGCGTTCGAAAGCTTTTTTGTAACGTTAACGGTGTTTAAGTTTTCTTCTGTTTTCAATTTGGACTTAAATATTTCGATGACTTGGTAGATTCGAGCGTAAATATTCAGGATTCTTGCGAAGCTTGAGAAGCGTTCGGGTTTCGGCAGATCTTCAAATGGCTGAATTCGTGAAGACGCGAGCGAGCGAGATGGTGATATATTGTTGTTGTCTTGCGCGAGCAGAGGCGTGGTCACAGCGATGACGTCTTGTTTTCGTTTTTCTTCGCCCGTAGTCGGCGGTAATCTATTACTGGTGTCTTCAGGCCAATTTTCTGGGTTTTCATGCAAAAATTCGGGTCCGTTGAACCACCTGTGGTTCGTATTGAAGGTGGTAGGAGCGCCTCTAGTCGTGTCGTCGGCTACGTTTTGTGATGTCGGAACCCATCTCCACTGCTTAGGTTTCGTATAATCTTCAATTTCAGCGAGTCTATGCGCTACAAACGGTTTAAATGTTCGCGCGTCTGCTTTTATCCATGCGAGTACGGTGCGTGAATCCGTCCAGAATGTTTTGCTGGTTATTTGAAGATTCGATTCCTTTTCAATGGAATGCGCTAATCTGCATCCTAATAAAGCGGCCTGTAGTTCTAAACGAGGTATCGATACAGGTTTCAGCGGAGCGACTCTAGCCTTCCCAGCTATTAATTTTATTTCGACACTGCCGTCTTGGTTAAGTGCGCGCCAGTACACGGCGGTTCCGTAGCTTTTCTCAGAACTGTCACAAAAGGTATGTAACTCGCCTTCTATGTTTATGCTTGATATGCACCTTGGTATATTTAAATTTTGCAATTTATTCAATTCACAAAGCCATTGTTGCCATTCTTTGTTCTCGTTATCGCATAATGGTTCGTCCCATGCTACGCCTGATCTCCAAACGTTCTGAAGCATTATTTTTCCCAGTACGAGTATAGGTGACGCTAATCCTAGCGGGTCAAAGACGGTCATTACCGCACTCGTAGCTTCACGTTTTGTAGGCTTTCTATGGCCTGAAATAGCTTCCTTAGGCGTGGATCTTAAACTCAAAGTGAAATTCAGCGTGTCGCTTTTTAGGTTCCATCTTAAACCTAGAGTTTTCTCCTCTTGGTGCTGACTTCCAATGGTGACTTGCGTATTTTCTTGTACATTGTCGGAAAATTTCTGAACGACGGAGGGGTAGTTACTCGCCCATCCCCGTAGGTGAAAGTTGCCAGCTTTGTTTATCTCATAGACTTGTTGAGATATCTCTTTCGCTTTCTCTTCGGAGTAAAAGCTCTGAAGGTAGTCGTCCACATAGAAGTTGTGTTCAATCGCTTTTACCGCTTCGGGGTATTTATCTTTGAAGTCTTGTGCGTTTCTATTCTTCACATAAATTGCGGTAGTCGGTGATGATGTAGCGCCGAAGATAAGCGATTTCATACGGTACTCTTGCGGTTTTTGGTCGTATTTGTCACGCCAGAAAAATCTCAAGCTGTCTCTGTCTTCTTCGCGTATTTTTACGCGTAAAAACATGTCCTTTATGTCGGCCATTACAGCGATCGGTCCCTCTCGAAACCTTATTAACACACCGAACAATGACTGTAATAAGTCAGGTCCAGATAACAGAGCGTCGTTTAAGCATTTGGTAGAGACGCGGTTTGCGGCGTCGAACACTTGACGCGTTTTACCTTTCTGCGGGTGTGTTACGGCGAAATGAGGTAAGTACCACGTTCTCGGCGATGTGGGTTCTGTAGATGTCTTTTCGGCATAGTCGTTGTCCAATAAATTTTGAACTAATTTGCGATACTCTTTGTCGAGATGTGCGTCTTTTCGTAATTTTCTTTCGAGGTTGTAAAGTCTACTAAGTGCCGTGTCTTTACTCGCTGGCATGGTTTCATGGTCTGTTTGCCACAATAAACCACTCTCGAAACTGCCGTCGGGCAAACGCTTAGTAGTTTTTTCCAGTATTGTGAGCGCTCGTTGTTCCGGATCGCTTTTCGGTTTTCTCGGAGATACGCCTAACGACTCTATGCTGAAATGATTTTTCACTGCCTGTTCGAGTTCATCATCTCTTGACTTCGTAACGTAAAGGTGATTTACCGATCTTGTGGTTTCTTCGGGTAGGCTTTTAGTGTTACAGCCGTGTAATACCCATCCTAGCTTGGTTCTCGAAGCGACTGGTTTAGATGGTTCACCTGTTCTGATTTCTCGAGTGTAGATCAATTGGATGTTGTCCTGCCCGAGTAATAATTTAGGTTTTTGAAGATCATACGTTAGATTCATTTTGATGTCGTTGAGATGTGGACAATCGCGTACATCTTGTTCTTTAACGGCTTGTTCGGGAAGTTTCATATCCGAAAGTGTGTGTACGTCACACATGTTCATGTCTCGCGTGTATAAACCGCGTATCTTGATTTGAAGTATTTGCGACTTCGACTCTTTTAGACGCTGTCCTCCTATGCCATTAAGTTGAAGATCTTCCTTAGGACCTTTGGCCCCTATCTTCTTGGCTACCTTGCTATCTAGCAATGAAATAGAAGCTCCTTCGTCAAGTAGAGCCAATATCTGTACGGAACCTTTCGGTCCGAACACCTCTACGGGTGCTATTTTTAAGTAGGCTTTTGTATTGCTGACAGTATTGACTGACATCGCCTGTCCCTCTCGCACAGGAGCCTTTGAAGTCGACTTGACGCTATCGTTCTCCTTATCGCGCTTCCTGTGTAAAAGTTTGTGATGCCTTCCTCTGCATCCGTCATGACCACACAATTTCTTTCGACAGCCATATCCTCGATGTTTTGTGCTCAAACATAAAAAGCACGCTCGCATTTTCTTAACAGTTTCCCATCGTTCATCCATTTTCATCCCGGAAAACTTCTTGCACTTGCTTAATAAGTGATTTTCTTTGCATAGCGGGCATTCTATATTTTCTTGTCTCTGGGCGATCGCTACGGTATCGGTTACTCCTTCGATCTCGTCACTCGATTCCTCCTCAGAAGACATCTCCTGTTCGCTCTCCGACTCAGCCGACGACGAGTCATCCCGGCGGTGAACTTGCACTGTTTTATTTAACGGTCGCCCACGGTTATACTCCTTCCGTGGCGGTGCCCGTACAACGTCAGTTTCGTATGTCTCGTACGTGTCAGAAAGCTCGCTTAAGAACGTATTAAGCGCCAGTAATATAGGGCTGTCATTGTGGGCTGATCTGTATTCATACCACTTGAATTTGATGATAAGGCTTAATTTGTTTATCACCTTTTCCGATACGTCGGTCGAATGAAGGTAAGCCAGCTCGTTCATTTGTTGAATAGTTGTCACTGTATTCGCGACTGTACCCACGAACGAAACCAGGTTGCGCGCGTCATCTGCTAGAGGCGCCATTCGTTCGAGGTTGGCTATTTCACTTTTGATAAGGCGTCGCGGTCGTCCGAAGCGTCGTTCCAAAGCGTCCATAATAATTCCTGGATTCGTGCTTGTATATAAAATCGATCGTATCGCTTCTCTCGCTTTGCCTTGAACTGCTTTCCTTATTCGTGCGACGTTTTGTGTTTCACTGAAGAAACGTTCTGTATCACGAAATGTTGCTCTAAACGCTATCCATTCGCTCGGCTCTCCGTTAAATTGTAATAATTCCGAAATATATTTCGGTGCTACGGTCTGTGCCGTCGGATATGGTTGTTGTTGTGCTTGCGAAGTTGGTGGTGAAGCACTCGCTACCGCCTCGCGTATGGCTTGTACGAAACTTGTAGTGAATAATTGCATTTCAGTGCTTGGTTGTGAAGTCGAGACGGGCAGATTTACACGACTTCTATCTCCCTCTCGCTCCCTCACTGCTTGTGACGTCATCGAAACCCTTTTTTCTCCTGACGGTTCCTCCGGTATAGGCTCGGGCCGCTCCTCAACTGACTTGTCCCATCGCTCGATTCGTGCTTGCGTTTCAATACGCCCTGCTTCTGTCTCGCAATCGCTGAGTGACGTGTCGGAGTCTAAACGCGCTAACTCGTATTCCGTACGTGCAAGCGCCGCCTCTGCTTTCACCATTTTAATCTTTGCTTCTAACTCGCGCCGTCGTTTACTTGAAGACGCTTTCGATGCTCTTGATTTTCTAATTCGAGGTTCATTTACCGTTAAGATAGGATTTGAGTGTACTTGCTCAAAGTTCTCCTTCTGTTGCGAAGTTCGCTCAATATTTCGTTGATCATCACCCGATTTGCTGTTTGTTACTACATTCTCCTGAGAACTCTGTTTTGATGTAATCTCTGAAGATGACGATGTGAAACCGGTCGGTTCTACTGTGGTGCCCGTACCGGTCGACGTGGTTGTAGTCGAATTATCGGCTGATCCCATTGTCTTGTTCGTACAATCTGCGTTTGTCGTAGATCTTGTCTTATCGGCTATCACAGGTGCCGTGGGTGCCCCATCCGTTGCTAATTTGTTGTTTGCAGCGGTTGTTTCACTGGGTCCATCTTCATTTTCATGGACCTTTACATTGGAGCTGCCATCATTAGTCTCTTTTCCCACCGATCTTGTAACGGGTCTCATCTTCTTGTCTGTGTGGGGTAAATTAATAGTTAAAGCTACAGCTAGCTACTATCACAAGTATACTTACCTGAACGTTCCCTAACGTCCCTGACTCGACCACTTTCGGTCCTAACTGACCAACTTTCGGTCCTAACAATCCCTACGGGTCCCTATGGGTCCCTATCAGCCTCAGTCAACGGTTGTAGGCTTGGACTTGGTAACCGTTGGAAGGAGGAATGGATGTTCGTGCAGGTGGATAGTTAGAGATCGTTTTGGTAAAGTGAGCGACACAACTGGGCTGGACCGCACCGTGAGGGGGGAATATCCTCACTTCGCTGTGCTACGAGAATGGTAGCTTAGCCCACGTTCCAGCTGTGCCGTACCGCCACGACAGACTACTTCCGACTGCCCGTCCTGCTCTGACAAGAGCGCGAATCAGACAGTCGTGTGGGCCCGCCTGAAAGACCACACCGCTGTACGTTATATGTAACGTACGTAGCGTTAACACCCCGATACACGTTTGGCACCGTTAGGTGTGGATCGGTGATGCCGAGTATAAAACTCGTAGAAACTAAGATGATGACTCTGACAAGAGCTCTTCTCGGGCCCCCCGCCCTGGAATTCTATGGCTGCTTGGCTATTTGACTGCTTGGCTGCTTGGCTATTTGGCTGCTTGGCTGCTTGGCTACCATCCGTCGTCGAAGGACCATTAAACTGTTGGGGAAACCACCAACAATGTCCACAGCGCCGCTGGTGTTGAGGAAACCATCAAACACGTCCTCTTCCAGTAGCTCTGCAATTGGCAGCACCCTTCGATGCGATGCTGCGGCTTCCCGTCAGTCGTTTGAATTGCCGGTGGACTGGTACTAACAATGATGCAGCGTAGGGGTTCCAAAATAAAAGTCAGACTTCTTTGCGCAAAGAAATCCGAAGGGCCAAGTGGGGGATTATGTGATAACTTCTTCTTTAGTTGTACCCGAGGTGTCGATCGATCAATGATTTTAATTTGTATGGGATGACCCCCTGTAAGACGGCGTTGCCGCACAGACGCGCGACGCTAGCGCTTGTATTTTTGACGATTGCTCGCCCGTTTGGCCCCTCGTAATTCACTCTTTTATTTAAATAACTTTCTTATTTTAAACAGTTTTACATTAATTCTTATTAGTTAACATAGTCTAATGTTAGTACTTATAAGAAAACAAAACTTGTACAGATATTCTTATTGGATAATAAGTTACAAAGGTTTTTCTACGAAAGTTTAGCAATGTTGAATGTCTTTCAGTACATTGTATATGGAAGTTAAGGATATTTACTTTAAAGTGGTTATATAATGCTAAGCATATAAAACAAATGTGAAACAAACTATTTTCAACATATTTCAATACATGGAAACAAAATTATAACATTACGCCTTCACAAAAATGCATTTCTATTTATATATTTATGTTTCGAGTTTGCTTAAGGCATACAACTTGCAAATGTACATAAACAACTGAAAGACTATAGATACAGTGGTTATTTACTGATATAAACCATTTCAAGTAAGAATTAATGCAATACATCTTGAATATTGTTTCATCAACAATTTGTTTCTAGAAATGTGACATTTTACGGTCAAAACGAGTTTAAATTTACGTGTTTTAATAATAATTACGAGTTCGATACAGAATTACTTTTAAAATTAACAAGATATGAATGTTACTGCAATTTACAGCTAGTAACTAGAGTTTTTCATGTAAATGCGAATTTTCGCTTTAAAATGTTGACTTTCTACGACAATATCAACACATATTTATATTGCTTAATGGGTATTCAAGTTGCATTACTTAAAATCCAGGCA
Source organism: Ypsolopha scabrella (assembly GCA_910592155.1). Lineage (NCBI taxonomy): Eukaryota > Metazoa > Arthropoda > Insecta > Lepidoptera > Ypsolophidae > Ypsolopha > Ypsolopha scabrella. The sequence continues at coordinate 3,914,328 of OU342968.1, read as the reverse complement.
ATCTTAAAGTAACAGCCCTTTACACAGCAATACTGTTACGTAGATAACATATCTCAGCGGGTTACGCTCTGCGCGCCCCTTTTAAGCATGAAAATGGCTGAAATTCATTCATTTCATGGTCAGCAAGTGACTTATCAACAAATTACATTAATATTTTACCGTTAAACGGTTTAAAAAGGCAAAAAACCTATAATTTGAACATATCTGTAAGACCCCGGCAAATTGATGATATTAACTAGTGGGCGAAAGCCCGCGAAAGGAAACTCTGCTTTCTGATTGGCGGTAGGTACCTTTCAGAATATGTTCACATTATTTCAGGTTTCTACAGCACTGGGTCAGGCTTTTGAAGTTTATTTTTACTTTATACATTAATATAGTCGAGAAGCGACGTATAAAAGTTGAAAAAATTCATAATAAAGATAGTCTGCTAAGACCCAGATAACTTAATAATGTTAACTAGCGGGGTTAAGCCCGATTTAAAGTTCTATACTAAATCCAAGTTTGGGGAGCTGTATTTGTTTTCTGAAAGCTCTCTTCTGGCCATCAAGCCTTGTTCGAGCGAGAAAGTATATTCTCAAAATACGCTATTAATCAGCAGTATTTTCAACAGCGCCATTTAAAAAATTGTGTGTCTGCATCAACATGGATTTAACTCGGGAAAATTTTCGTAGTATGATTTTCTACGATTTTAAGTGTAATTTGACAGCTCAACAGAGCATCGCTCGGCTTGAAACAGCTTTTGGCAATGAATCACCATGCAAGACGACTGTTTATAGCTGGTTTGCAGAATTCAAGCGTGGTCGTATCAATCTCAGTGACGAATCTCGCGATGGTCGGCCGTCCACCGCTGTGACCAACAAAAACATCGATGCTGTGCGCCGTATGATTGAAACAGACAGGCATGTGACCTACCATGAGATTCGCGCATCCTTAGAAATAGGCATGAGTCAAATACAATCAATCCTACACAAACATTTGGGTGTGAGAAATCTGTGCTCGCGGTGGATCCCACACAACTTGACCGAGGCTCAAAAAACGGACCGCGTCACTTGGTGCAGTGCCATGCTTACCAGATTCAATGAAGGTGCGTCAAATTTGGTGTGGGACATAGTAACAGGTGACGAAACATGGATTTATTGCTACGATCCCAAAACAAAGCAGCAATCGAGCGTATGGGTCTTTCAAGATGAGCCGAAACCAACCAAAGTGGCGCGCGTGAAAAGTGCATCTAAGCGGATGATTGCTTCTTTTTTTAATAAAACTGGACACGTGGCTACTGTTGCTTTAGAGAATCGTCGTACCGTGAATAGTGACTGGTACACGACCATTTGTTAGCCGGAAGTTATTGACGAACTCCGTAAAAATAACCGTAAACGCCGTATCATCCTGCACCACGACAATGCTAGTTCTCACACGGCCAGACAGACAAACGACTTTTTGAAGACGAAAAATGTAGAACTCATGAGTCATCCTGCATACAGTCCCGACCTGGCACCTTGTGACTTTTTTCTGTTCCCAAAAATTAAGAACCAATTACGCGGTCAACGATTTTCATCACCAGAAGAGGCTGTCGAGGAGTATGAAAAACACGTTTCAGAGGTCACCACAGGGGAGTGGCACAAAAGTTTTCAAAACTGGTTTGATCGAATGAAAAAGTGCATAGACGCCAAGGGAGATTATTTTGAAAAACAATAAATTAATTTTGTACCTTTAATAGTATTTTTTCATATTCATTCCGGAAACTTATAGTGCGTCCACGTATGAACTATTTGTGTCTTTTGTTCTTTTTTTATTTTAATTTGATTGCACAAATTTTTTTCGTGTGTTTGGCAATAAATATTTCTTATTTCTTATTATTATTTCTTAACAATGCGGTTGCTTTAGTCAAGCATATATTTAATGCTTGGGAAGAAAAGCAGGATGCATTCGGTGTATTTTGTGACCTCAACAGCTTTCGATAACGTTAATCATAAAATATGATTTTTTTAACCTTATTATTTATTTTGGACTGCTATAAGTATAATAAAATAAAATATATTTGTAAGTACTCAATATATTTTCGACTACTGAAGGCCCCAAATCTTAGGACGAAATATATCAAGTATGTACTTACTTACTTTTTTTGTATTAATAACTGTCCAAAATAAATATTAATCATAAAAGACTTATAATTGTGGAGTAAGGTGTAATCTTTGGCATCATTGAAGTCAAATTCACAGTCATCTAGAGCATTTGTTGAAATGGGTGACCCGCAGGGCTCCATATTAGGAACTTACCTATATATGATTTCGATAAATATTAATGTCCTTTCTTATATTAGAAAAATTTATCTCAATGTTTTTATTTTTAACGCTTGTACTTATCCACATAAATATTTATATTCTTTATTATGACCAACTGGTTTCGCTATGCAACATTCTCGAGGGTTTTATTATTACATATACATTTACAGGCTGTAAATGCAAAGTCAAGAATCCCTTTAGGGTATGAAAGTATACACGATTCTGGTGTCATTACGAGAAAAAAAAATTAACCTTGAATTTTTACCAAAAATTTCATCATTTTTCTAGGCTATGGCTACGCAGCTCACCGGACTCTCCGCACACCTAATTGCACCCCGCCACCCGCACCCCTCATCCGAGTGGCCGGCGAGCGTGAGGGTGTCCACGCGATTAGTGTATTTTGAGTAAAGAAAATAGTCTTATAATGAGGTACTGGTACTTTATTTAGAGATCCCAGTATTTAAAATAATATCTTTACCGGACATACTAATATACCCTTAAAGGATTCTTGCCTTTGCTTTTACACCCGGTATAATACTTGGTAACTGATACATAAGTTGGACGTTATTAGTTAATTATGACAGGTAATACTTATACTAACAGCGGTTGTTTTCAGATATTTATCCAAAGCAGCCGTTAATACAGTTATTTATAGGTATATATATATTTTTTAAATGTCAATAATATATATTTTTACACAAGCTTTTCATATAAGTGGACGATGCTATAGATAGAAGATAGGTAATTGCTTACCTACTAAACTTAACTATTGTCATTGAAAATTACTAAATTAAACGAACTTACCTTAAGTGAAGTTCTATTGTAATTATACGAAGTGCTTAGTCCGAGATACTCCAATAATTCACTATGTAGTTTCACAATGTTTGCATTGTTTATCCGCATATTTAAAGCTTCTTGAACCCTTCTTGAAGCAAAAACACTGGCATACTCCATCTGTCAATCATTCTTTTTAGAGCATAAGTTATTACAAAATAATTCTCGACTTTTCTTTGGTCATAACTCCAGGGCAAATAGAAAACTTTCCATTTTTTGGGTTCGGGTGGGTTAGGAGTATCTCGGACTAAGCACTTCGTATAATTACAATAGAACTTCACTTAAGGTAAGTTCGTTTAATTTAGTAATTATACTTTTGCTTAGTCCGAGATACTCCAATAATTCACTATGTAGATGTTTAGAGTTAAAGTTGAGAATTATACCACATGAGGGATTTTGATAGATATCTAAAAATCCACAATATTATATTTCTAAAAATATAACAGAAGGTAACAATAGACCTTGTAGACTTATTGTTTTCTTAAAATTATGAACAATTTCTTTTAATTACATATCAGTCTTCATCATTTACGTTTATTGTAACTTTTTACTGTGTACCACCTATAAACTCCATTCAATATAACACTAGAAAGAAGGAAAAATTATTTCTTCATGACGCACACTTCGACGAAATGATTAATGTTTTGTGTCATTTTATGCGTAAAAATCTGTATGGAATAACCATCTAAACGATTATTAAATACCTGACCTAAAATAACTATTTATGTTTAACTTATTATAATGACAAGGACCTTCCAAGCTACGAAATATTATTTCAAACAACAACATTGAAAATGTTCCTGTTGAAAGACATAAAGAAGCAGGATATTCTAATTTTTTTAGGGAAGCATTGCAACTAATTGAAAATTCGTAAATGTATAACGTTTTAATTTTATCCGATTGTCGTACCGTAATCTTATATGAAATACGTTGCTATACAACTGTTTGTTGTTAATCATGTTGACTTTTGTGAGTGACTCAAACTGCTCTCTTTGTACTAAGTACGTTTTATAATGTATCTTGTCTTTATAATAGTGCACATAAATAGTAAAATAATTAACGCTAAGCATAAAGTAGCACCTAGGTGAAGCCAAATATATAGATTTTTCGTAGTGTTTTCCAGTAAATTAAATAATGTGCATGGTATGAAATAGTTTCAAAAACCTTGGTTCTGTTTTCTTCTTTTTCCTAATGTTATTTGGAATGGAATATAGAGCTGAATCTATTATAAGTGATAAAGCTGACCGATGTTTTTAATGTTTGCTAGGAAGCTGGTTGCTTTAATTTTTCAGTAAGAAATTGTAGTACTCTAAGTATAGCTATTTCAAATAGTTTTTAATCTTCGCTATACATTCACCACTGCCTTAATTAAACCCAAGCTACATTGCTTTATGGTATATTCTGACAGACATGCTACCATGTTAACTGTTGCATAGTGGATGTAGAGTTTTGAAAAGGTGACAGTAACAATTTTACAGAGGGTTGAATATCCTTTACATGGGATATGGCCATCGTTTTGATTACTGTCTACCTACCATGGCTATGATGTCTTTATTGAATAAAGTGATAATAACAGTAGGCTTTGTCGCTTAAATTTTGTGTACAATTTCTAATATGAGGGTACAAAAGGAAATAAACTTAAGCAAAGTATAGCTAGACCAATCTATAATAAAGGCATCAATATTATTTGCATTTGCCTGGACAAATATTTTTTGTATTGCCTTTTGTTGCAAATAAATCAATGGAAGAGTGACAAAAAAAAAAAAAAAACTATAATTTCTTGAAAGGCTGTCTGAGCCTATATTTTAAAACCTCCAGATCAATTTTACATAGGAAGCAAAAAACCCTAATATTTTGGGCCTCACACCACTGCCATATTGTCTTAGCTAACAAGTTTAAATTAGGAAATTGTATTATTCCATCCTGTTTATTCAATAATACTTGGAATTAACTAAAGTTTTTAACAAAGTATTGTAGCCCAAAAACAAAAAATGCTGCTAAGTTCCAAATGATTTATAAACCTAATATTTTTATTATCATTGGTCCAAAAAACCCTTGGCTGTTTTACCCTAACAATATAATATACCCCAGCCCATTGTCTTACAGAATTTTTAGCTATATTAATTTGTCTAGACTACCATAAGATTGAGCATAGAAAACATTATTAGTTTTATTCAAAGCTTTTGTCTTTCAAATATCTTGGTATATAAGTAGCCATAGAATACAGGAGGGCAAGTAGCTACTAGTGTTCTAATTAATTTTGTGAAGTCTCTTATTGAACACAGATTCATTTTATAAATTTATTATTAATCATCTGTGATATAAACAAATATAATATGTATAATACATGTTTTCTTTTCTTAATTGATCATGTCATGTCATTTTAATTGATAACAAATTCTAAGTATTCAACAGTCTGAAAAGGGATCAGGCAACTTATTTCCCTATTTTATAACCCAAGATATTTATTGTCAAAAGTTTTATTGTCATCTGACAGCTCTTTAAGCATTCTGAGTAAAAATCTGCAGTACATGTTGCACATCCTCTGAGTATATATGACTAATATTTTGTATTAAACTTAAAATTGGCTTTAATAAAATTTATAATTTCTGAATGTTAATTGACCAGTATAGAGACCAAATGGCATATGTATAGCTGAACTCATATGTGATATTTAGAGAAATAAAGCAAATATATTTTTTATCATCGCCCATTGGAATTAAGTTGTAAACTACATTATTCATGTCAATAGCACACATAAAATCACGTGATTTTACGAAGTGTCCTAACATTTTTGACTTTGAAATGTTCAGGTATAATGTGCTTATTCAGAGATTTTAAATTTATGATAAATCTATATGTACCATTGGGTTTCAGTACCTATTATAAATGACCTAGACAAGAACTGTCCCTCCACAGGTTCATATCTTGAAAAGACACCCAGTTTCAATAACTTCTGAATTTCATCTGTGATGATAGCCATATCAGACCCTGATAAGCCAAAATTTTTTGCAGCTATTGACCGTATATGAGTGCTAGTAACATATTTTGTATCCATTAATCCAGGAGAATATAGTAAAAGTCATCAATTAGTCATCTTCTAACATTTTTTATAAAATCTGGGTCTGCCAGCAGCATTATTTACCTTTCTTAAGACTGTTTGACAAACTTCAGTTGATAAGGTTTTGGTGGTAGACCTGGCGGACGATGCTGCTATGCAGGTCTTGCTGAGCTCTTCTGGAATTTGTCCCCCCCCCCTTGTTTTTAGGATTTCGACTGGTTTGAGTAAGGAGGTACGTACTCAGTAGTCTCCCTGTGGTCATGCTGGTCGAGCAGAGAGTCGTACCCTTGAGTACTATTTTGCAGTGTGATGCACACTTGACCATATTTTTAAAATTTTCTCTAATCATGAATTTTGTTACGTTTGTTCTTGTCTATGGTATTAACCAGATTTTTGTTCAGACTACGAGAAATAAGCTGTTTTCTGGTATTATTGATTGGATTGTAGTCCAAATAACTGGCAACACAATGCTCAGTTTTATCCGTCCATGAACACTGTTGTTGTTGATGCTCCTTAATTCTGTTGTCACTTGACTTGATAGCGTCTCCAAGCAATCCTACCAGTTCATTGTTCAGGATTGGGGCCTGTGAGCGTGGGGCAAAGTAATATTTTTTGGTGTCAAATCCTTCAGTTAATATATTTTTCATTCTCTTAAAAATGTCAGTGTATTTATCAGAAGATATATATATATCCATTGAATAAAAGCAGTTTAATATGTGAGCAAAAAATGTGAATGATTGACAGATGGAGTATTGCCAGTGTTTTTGCTTCAAGAAGCGTTCAAGAAGCTTTAAATATGCGGATAAACAATTCAAACATTGTGAAACTACATAGTGAATTATTGGAGTATCTCGGACTAAGCACAAGTATAATTACTATTAGATCGGTTACCATTCCTGTGAGCACTGCGATTTCCTGATGCCTTCAAGTCTTGTTGATACCAAAATATAGATACATAAATATATTTTAAGCAATTTATAATTTACGTATATTCAGAAGGTTAAGCGCGAAATCTGTGAATATTTCTTTGTCAGAGGTATTTAAAAATGCACCAGGATAAGTTTGGTTAGGTAGGTATACTTACATAGAAATGATCTTCACAACAGTCAGTGTTGTGTCCTATTGAATCGACTCTTCTTATTACTGTCATCCACTTTTTTCCTGATTTCGGATTCTTTGTCACGTTAAAAATAGCTTTTTTGGTGTTTTTGCACTCGAATTAAGACACTGAGGCACAACACAGTATTTATTACTAATTTTTACTAACGAATGAAAAAAGGCGAGCGACCCGTGAATGAATTAGCGCCCTCATCCAGCCGGTCACTCGAACCGTTACGTCATCACGTGATCGAGTGCCACCCGCGTTTTTAAATAATTTCAAACGAAAATTCGCAATTTGATCTTACTTTTCTAGGCCATTTTTAAAGATAGAAAAAAAGTAAAAATGCAGTTATTTTTGTAATTTTATCTTGATTAGTTTGGCATTTGTAGATGACGTTTGTGACATTCATTCTGTCTGACATGGGCGTCGGAAGAGTGCGGCAGGGGGGGCAGCAGTCCCCGCCTGGAAACGGAATGGGACAGTATAAAATAGTACTAAAGTACACTTAGAGCGGATATATGAGAGACAAGACCGATCGGCAGCTTTGTTTGCTCAAAAATACGTGTTTTATCTTTCAACTATAATAATATTTCAAAGAGGTCGCCCCACTCTAGACTTTCGTCTCCCGACGCCCATGTGTCTCACCAATGTGATAGGTGGTGAGCTTGATCGCCGTACTTCGGGCACTAACACATACCAGTTTACCTTCACTGTCAGCATGTTGTAAATATAATACTATGCACATAAATTCACGGAAAATTACTGGTAGTTAAGGCAGGCATGATCCGAACCTGGGTCTTAAGTATAGAGTGCGGCGTCCTCCTGATTGAGCTGCCGCTGCTTCGTAAAGTGATTTTTAAATATATCTCAAAAAGAAAAGATGTATAAACGGACAAAAGTATATATTATATTTCAATCCTTCTATGGGCACTCCTCAACCTTGACACACTTGTTGGAGACGGTGTCCCTCACAGTCGGAGGGTTGCAGTAGCAGGCCGAGTAGTCACAAATCATGCCGTCCTTCTGTTCCTCAGGACAGGGCTCATCGCAGGTGGCTTCAGGGGTCAGGTAACCGCAATCATAAACGGTGTATAAGTATGTACCATCTTCACATTCGCCGGAGTCTGAAAAGTGAGAATTTTGAAAGTTTAAAAGGTTTAAAAGTTTAGTGAATAAATACAACACTTCATTATATACCTATATATTAATCATTTTCAACATTCCGCGAAACACTTTTGTTATGCTTTTCAAACTGCAGACTCAAGCAAACATAAAATAAATATATTAAACTAAAAATATCACACTGTGGGAAATACCCCAACTAATGAACCAACATTTTGGTGTCAGTTACAAGTTTTTTTATAACTTTAAGTGATATTACAGAGTAACAATAATTATCTCAAATCTAACTAACGGCGATGAAGAGGAGTCAGCAAACAAATTAAGCCCCAAAAGCGGCACTAGAACTTTAATGGACGATGTAGCACACCTCCAAGAGTTAAAAGAGTGCTAGTAAAAGCAAGTAAACTTAATGTTAACCTCTCTGTAATACCAAAGTCTTAACAACAGTGTTCATTGACTCCTGTTAACACATAGTTTTGTTTAGCTATTGCCATAAAGTGTCTTATATACTTTAAGGTGTTACATTGACTATTATTGCAGACATAGGTTATACGAGTTTATCGAGAGTTTACTAACATGAGATACTAACAAAGTCGAACAACTCCTTTAACTAGTTTTAACCTGTAATAAAGGAATTTAACTAAAACTTATTGTGTTAGGCAGTTTCCATAAAAGACGTTCTATGGTATCTGTAGTAAATGTATTTAGCTAAGTCTAGTATCTGTTAAGTGTACCAAAGGCAGCAAAATATTCTTGACTAACGATGTTGTAGTTAAAAGAGTGGAACAAATGACTTAAATGAAGATTTAATATTTAAATTGAGTTCGCCATTGTTTTGTTAAACTAACTATAAATATTACTTTTAGTTATTGAATATTTGACTACAAAATAATACATTTCTTATATTATTTGAAGCGTTCCACAAATACTACTTAATTTTACATGCCATTGCTCAGGAAGCAGAAATAAATAATAATGCTAACATTTGAGGCGTCCATATTTTTGTAATAACTTTTCTTTTAAATCTTTAATAATTCCTAGGCGCGTTAAAATTTAGATTAGAAACATGGTATACATTTACTGTGAAATCATAAAGGCAGTAATTTTTTGCTTCACAAACATAGCTGAAATACTTCTTGTGGTTACAAGTATTTTTGCCATTATTTTGCTACGTTGAATGATGGATGATAGACACTTCCACTACAAATAGATCTATAGTTTTTAACCTTACATGCCTTTTCATATTTGACGTACGCTAGAAATTATACATGAAGTATGAAACCGAAACCGAAAGCCTGAACAAAAAGTAAAAGACTTATGTGACGACGTGTGTGTATTACTTGTAGGTGACCTCTGTAGTTTTAACAGTCATGATATGCTTTAATAAACACTAATATAATTAAAAAAAGCAATTAAGAAACAAAAGTATAATTTAATTTGGTGCGGAAAGTTTCAAGATGAATATTAAAAATCATCAAGGTCATTCAAAGATTATCACATCCATTATTTGATAGAATAGGTTACAACAAGGAGTTCGATTGTTACATAAACTACTATTCTCTACAAATCACCTAAAATTATACTTTGGAAATTTGTTATCCGTAGTGTTGGCCGAAGAAAGTGTTTTCTATTTTTTATAAAGGCAATATTATTTAGTATCGTTGATTGAAGAACCAATAGAGCACTATTATATCAAAGAAGTTATTGGAGTATGCTTCAATAAAAAGTTTGTCTCTGACACCCGGTTGTTAACTAATAACATGATGAGAATAATTATTTAGGCAAACTTTAATTGTTATGATAAATGTTGATGTTATTTTGGTAAAGGGTGGTATTAGTAATCCAGAGAAATTGGAAAACCTGAATGTTTACAATCAAGTTACAGAATACTCAGACATATCAGTTGGCACAGCATAGATACCAGCTGTTAAAGACATAAGGAAAGAAAAGAAACTATAAAAAATTTAGGTTAACATGAAAAAAAAATGGAAAATCTTACTGCATTCATATGGGTCCACACATTCACCCTGGCTATTCCTCACGTAACCATCTAGGCATACACAACCGGTGGTGATCTGGCAGGTTGTGCATGGGTCTTCATCCTTATTCTCACAAGTCTTCTCACATACTTCGGAGTCTTGCACATACATCATGTTTGGACCGCAATCAATAATGGCTAGAAAAAATATAGTATTATTCAATTCTAGTGAAAGCCAATCATTTGTCATTTAGTTTAATAAGAATAAGAATTTGTTTATTCATGAATGTAGGTGATACAATATGTAGGTCTTAGAAATAATTTTAAGTACGCTACAGTCTGCCAGAAGGCGTATGAATAGGTATTTACATTAATTACAAGTTGTTACAATGCTACAAAACTAGAAATTTGAAATACCATGCCTTAGCTTAAATTATTGTTATGCAGTATTATACAATATTAAGCCATTTTGTTCAACACATAAATTTGGGTATATTTGATTAAATTGAATTTTCGTTTAATAAATCGTTTATTTTGTAATAGCATTTGTGAATTAGGAAATGGAACAATTTGTTTTTAAATGCATTCATACTTAATTCTTTCCAACCATTGGGTATTTTATTATATAGTTTAGGGCCCATAACAAATATGCTTTTCTGGAAGAGTTCTGTGTTGTGCTTATCATACCGTAACCTGTCCTTGTTTCTCAGGTTTCTATCTGTTCTTTGAGATACCTTGTGAATAGGTCAATATTATTTCTTGCAAAAATACACGTCTCAAATATATAAAGGCAAGGCAGTGTTCAAATCTTTAAAGCTAGGTACACAGGTCTCGTGTGTTTTCATACCACAGATAGCTCTAATGCACCTTTTTTGTGCTTTAAATAGGGTTTCTTTTTCAGTGCAGTCGCCCCAGAAGATGATACCGAAACGTAAAAGTGAGGCAACATACCCATGATAGGCGGCTAATACAGCCTTTCGTTCAACTATTTTTGACAATTTAAATAAGGTTTAAGCAAATCTGTTAAGTTTGTTACATAAGTCATCAGCATGCTGTTTCCAAGTTAACTTATTATCTATGTTCAACCCTAAAAATTTTGTATTTTGTACTTCGGCCACTGCTTGTCCGTTATAATTTACATTCAAATTATCAATTCTGCAACTTCTCTGATAAAATTGCATAACTTTTGTCTTGCTTACGTTAACAATCAAATCATTACTATTTAGCCAATTAATTATATTATTCAATGTATTATTAATGTCATATTCGTAATTATTTATATTATCACATTTTATTATTGCTGTGCTGTCGTCCGCAAATAAGACCATAGGTTTGCATATACTACTGGGCATGTCATTGATATATATTAAGAACAACAAGGGTCCAAGTACGCTTCCTTGTGGAACACCGCTTACTACAGATCTCTCATGAGATGTATAAGTAATTTCTGTTTTTGAGATAGTATCGATCTTGGTAACTTCGGTGAATTGTTTTCTATTTCCTAAATATGATTGCATGAACATAAGAGCATTTCCTCTGATTCCATAGGCAAATAGTTTATCCAGTAAGAGGTCATGGTTAACAAAGTTGAATGCCTTTGTAAGGTCCATAAAAAAGTGCAAACAGGCTTTCTTTTGTCAACATTAGGTAATATAGATTGGAGAAGATCAAAAATGGCCATGTTGATCGAGTGATTTTTTCTAAATCCTTTTTGTTCCATAACCAGGATACTATTTTTTTGCAAGTAGGAGTAAAGTGTGTGATAAATAAATTTTTCAAATACTTTAGAAATTACTGGTGTCTTAACATTTGGCCTATAAAACTTCATATCCTCTTTATCAGTGTGTTCAAAAAGTGGCGCAATGATATTAGTTTTCAGTTTTTCTGGGAATATTCCCTCACTAAGACAGAGATTTATTATGTGACTCAGATGTGGTGCTATTTCTTGTGCTACGAATTTCAGTACATTCGTAGCTATTCCATCATAGCCGACCGTTCTTGTATTATTTAATGATTTTATAATTTTAAGGATATCATTAGGAACAGTTGGTGCCAGAAAAATAGATTTTTGTAAATTTTCTAACCTTTTATGGGAAGATTTCATTGCAGGTGTGAGGTTTATAATTTCATCAATGAAAAAGTCATTGAATTCATTGGCGATTGCCTGTGGGTTTGTTATAAAAGAATCACCTTTTTTAAGTTTTGTAACCGGTTCCTTTGGAATTTTTTTTTGAACTATTTATGACCTGCCATGTTGCTTTAGATTTGTTATCTGATGTATTAAAGAAATAATTGTTTTGGGCCTTTTGTGTCAGTTTAATTATTTTTCGTAAGCGTTTTGTATATGTACATAATTTTATTTTATTGAATTTATTTGGATTTCTTATGAATGTCCAGAGAAGCGCACGTTGTCTCTTACTACACTTTTTTATTCCAGATGTAATCCATTTGGATTTTTTTGTAATTGCCATGTTCACAAGTATTATTGGAAAACATAGATCATAGAATAATAAAAAAAAAATATATAATTATATAATAATAATTTTTAAAATAAATTTTTAATAAAGGTTTAGTTAGACTGACATGACTATAAATTTAATCCGAGCAAGTCCCAGTGACTCTTTTTGCAAATTCAATATGAGTATTTTTAGGAGTTTTTTTATTATTTGCCTGAATTTTCGGCAAATAGTAATAAAAAAAAGAGACGGAGGGTAGATCGCTAATGTTCCTGGCCTGTCATCATCGCTACACCAATCAGTTATCCCGCAACCATGTCAGATGTAACTTGCCGAAAATTCAATGCCAATTAAAAATAAATACGGCGATTTCCGTACTCCTAATACCGATTTTCGTATTCCGTACGCAGTGACCGTGTAAACTTTTTTTTACTTGAAATGGAATTTGGGATTTGGCTGTATCAACGTAATTATGACGTCATGCCGGAACACGATATATTGCTTGGCGACACGATTTCGTTGTAGGAGTGGTGAGGGTGGTGGGGGGCCACGGCCAAAGCCTACCACCAGTAAATAGGTGCCTACGTCATCTCTGCTGACAGGGCCAAGATCAGGTGACCTTATGATCCTCAATTCTACAGAGACATAGATTAATAGCATACTTCTTTAAAATCCTCTAGTCAGCTTTTGTGATATCCACGAGAACACACTGTGACAATTTTCATTTTTACGTAACGGTGCCATGCGCAGTAAATGTAACATACTCTTAGACAACCAAATTAATATTTATAGTTATGTATCTTCTTACGAGTATTCGTACTTATGATTATTTGGTAAGAGGTTGACGGACTCTATTTTGATTAGTACTTTTTCGCGCTTCATTTGTAAAATAACACTTACGGCATTGGTCTGTCGTCACACATGATCCATCTGAACCTCGAACTGTGCCCTTTTTGCAGAAGCAACCATCAACACATTGTTTTGTGCAGGGTCGGTTGGTTTCTTGGTAGTTGGCACAAGTGGTTTCACAGGCGCTACCACAACGATTTCTTTCTTCGTCCGCATTACAAATCGGTTCCGCTAAAAAGAGTTTTTGATTTTTAACTTTTACAGATATTCTTACCCCCGATTTCACAATTGAGAATTTCCAGTTAAGTAGTGCTTAACTTTCAAATGCAGCGCTGTGATTGGCCAATTCGTCACTTATGTATGCACTTAGCGAGACTTTCTTAATTCAGAAACTGGCCTTTAGTCAAGAAGTCCGTTTGATTATGGTTGTAGTAGTGACGTGTATGGATAAGCTAATTTTTTGTGTCTGGCGCGTTTTGTAGCAATCCTCAGGTTACGCACACTAGAAAAAAGTGCATGTGCACGCACTACTAGAGCCATAGCTAAACGGAATTCGTGAGATCCATCCATTCATCCATCCGCCTGTTTCGTCCACTGCTGGACATAGGCCTTTCCAGCATTTCGCCACTCTTGGCGGTCCTCCTGGAAGAGATGCCCATACTCACACACGCTGGGCAGGCGGGTTGATGAGCGCGGTGCTGCCCGTCACTAGTCTGTTTTATATAAGGCCCAGCAATTGGGAATGGATATATGTACCGCCATCCATCGGTCTCAGGAAATGGTGGGCCGCAGTGGCGTACATTGAACTTTTTGCTGGAAATGCAATAAGAAAGTCAATTTTGACAATAAAAAAAATATGAAAAATTTTAATGTCACTTTGAGAAATCATTATTTGTGTGACGCACTGTAATTACCCTAGAGTACATGATTTCATACAAATTTTAATTTTTTCGTGTTATTTTTATCGTCAAAGTTAACCTTCTCATTGCTTTTCCAGCAAAAAGTTCAATGCACGCCACTGGTGGGCCACCTGGTTTTGACTAAGAGCTGTTCTCTTACTCTCCCCTGAATAACTTCGGGAGGATTTGCGAGTAAGATGGTGGTACCTCCACAGTCGAGCCCGGCATCAGCTCTACCACCTCATTCATGAAATAATAGGTTGGGGAAAAACTCTTTTCGCAAATAGTATGTATGAACTTATAATAAAATCTCTTTGGCTATACCATTTGTATCTGGCTGGTTTTGGTATTATTAAAAAGTTTAAATTTAAAAAAAGATAATTCCAAATTCAAATTAGGTAAAATGTGTGATTTTCATTTGTTTTTATTACTGTTAAGATGAGTGAATCTAATGAAGAAATTCGATACATTTAAAATTTTTAATACATAACAGGTAAAAACGCAACGCAAGCCGCGAAAAAAATTTGTGATGTTTATGGACCCAGTGCAGTGTCTGTGAGAGTAGCACAAATTTGGTTTAAGCGTTTTCAATCCGGAAATTTTGATGTCAAAGATGCACTTCGCTCTGGGCGCCCTGTTACGGATAAAATAGATGCCATTTTTGAAAAAGTGGAGCAATATCGGCATATCAGTAGTTACGATGTAGCTGAAGAACTGGGGATTGACCACAAAACAGTTTTGGCGCATTTGAAAAAAGCTGGGTACACAAAAAAGCTCGATGTTTGAGTGCCTCATGAGCTCATTGAAAGAAATTTAATGAATCGTGTACTCATTTGTGATTCTTTATTACGACGTAATGAAACCGAACCATTTTTGAAATACCTGATAACTGGTGATGAAAAGTGGATCACGTACGACAAGAACGTGCGAAAAAGGTCGTGGTCAAAGGATGGTCAGGCTTCAGAGACTCTGGTGAAACCCGGGTTATCTCGCAACAAGGTAATGCTGTGTGTATAGTGGGATTGGAAGGGCATTATTCATAATGAGCTGTTACCACCAGGCAGGACCATCGATTCTGAACTCTACTGCGAACAACTGATGAGATTAAAGCAAGAAGTTGAGAGAAAGTGGCCGGAATTAGTCAACAGAAGGGTTATCATGATGAATTTTTCATCATGATAACGCTAGACCTCACAGATCTTTAGCCACTCAGCAAAAATTAAGAGAGTTTGGCTGGGATGTATTAATGCATCCGCCGTATAGTCCTGACCTTGCACCTTCAGATTCCCACTTGTTTCGGTCTCTTCAGAATTCTTTAGGCAGTGTCAGGTTTACATCACGAGAAGGCTACCAAAACCACTTGTCGCGGTTTTTTGATCAGAAGCCCCAGAATTTCTATAGCAATGGGATCATGTCCCTACCTACAAGATGGCAGAAAGTTATGGAACAAAATGGCACCTACATACTTTAGTTAAATGTAAATGAACTTTATTAAAAAATGTTTTGAATTTTCATATAAAATGCGAAGAAACTTTTCCCCGACCTAATAGAATACTTATGAATATATTAATGTGATTTTTGATGTTTTTCTGTACAATTTCTGCCATTACCAGATGATGCAAATAAAATAAATATGATATAAAACTGAGCAACAAGCTTACAGCATTGATAAATAGGGACGCAGATTCCATTGTCATTTCTTAAGTGATTTTCTATACACTTGCAACCTTTTCGGCAAACCTGTGCGCAGACTCTACCGTCAGATCTGAACCGAGTCCTGCACGTAGTTTCGCAGCCAGTGACGCAATCTGATGGTTCTTCGTTGACACCACAGCAGTCTGAGATTTAAGGGATGTAAAAAAGATAAATTACAGAAATAAAATAAATGATTTGGCCAAGTGCGAGTCGGACTCGCGCACAAAGGGTTCAGTACCACCACACAATACTTTTACGGAACCCTAAAAACATATATATCAACAATATAGATGCTATAGCAATATTAAGGCGACGAAAAACAAGGCGCTAAAATGGTAGCGCCTGACAAACAATTAGCTAGAGCTAAAACAAATAACGTTAAAGAAGTGCTGTTTTTTCGAGGTTTAACTTTTTTTTTTTTTATTTGCCGTGTTAAATGCCACCGTAACACGTAGGTATTTGGTGAAAATTTCAACTGACTAACAATTATTTGGGGGTTGGAATTTACGCGCCTGTCAGTTTACCCTAGAGACCTGAATTGTGATCCCCGGGTGTTGCTAAACGAGTAACAAACTTTCTTTATTTATTTGACCCAGATTTATAAAAATGTCTATAACTTTCGTGTTGGAGACACCCCAGCTGGAACTACGGGTCCGACTGGGTTTTATTGGGTACCACGGGAGTCGGACTTGAGCCGGCCTGATGGTTGCTTGCGCTCGCGGAAGGTGTCTGACTGGGTTTGGTTTCGTAGTGGCATGTTATTAGTTTTGACTAATAACTTAATGGTTTGAACTGCAGGAGGCCGAGCAAATTCAAATTTGTTATTTGCATTATCACATACATAATAAAGATGACAGGGTTTTTTTTTGAGATCTTGTGATACCCCGTAGGGGCACAGCAAAGCAATGACAATGAGGGGAGGACATACATTGTTTAACATTATTAAAGTATTAATACGCTTACAATACTTTAACTTTACAAAATGAAATAAAAATCACATTTAACTCAATAGTATTCTAGTATTCTTAACTTTCGATAGAAATTATGCGTAAAAATAATGATATAATCAATCTACTTACAAACACTTACTACTAAGTACTAACTTATGATTATGTAGACAGATTCTATTTATTTATGGATCGTGGTTATTAAAATTATTGTAATCTCTCATTTACGAGTAAGTATTCATTCAATGAATAGTAGCATTTTGTATTTAATAATATTTTCAGTTGTTTTGTAAATGTGGCGTCTTTTGTTTCATTTTTTATTGTTTCGGGCGAATGGTTATAGATCTTTATAGACATGGCTAGAGGACCAGATGAGGTAAGTTTAAGTCGGGTGGGGATTGTATTAGTAGTTTCTTACGGGAGGTTCTTAAATGGTATTTTGAGGGTACATCTTCGCGTTTTTTATAGAATTCAGGGTATTTTCTAACAAGTTCACAAATTTAAAGTGAGAATTTGGTGTTGTATGAAATGCTGTTTCGTTTGATTTATATTTACTACTAGCTTAGCCCGCGTGTTATTCGGTTTAACGACATGCTTTTTTCCGGGATAAAATTTAAGCTATGTGTTAAGTTGGGGTATAAGCTATATCCCTTCTAAATTTCATCCATTTGAAATAACAAAGCCTTGTCTTATTTAACCAAAAACCGACACCTGACACAAATTAGACACCTGATTTTTTAATGGTATTGATATATCCTACAGGAACCATGCATTTTTCCGGTATAAAAAGTAACCTATGTGTTAAGCTATAAGATATATCCATTCTAAATTTCATCCAAATCCGTTCATCCGTTTCAGCGTGAAAGAGTAACAAACATACACACACACACACACACACACACACACGCACAAACTTTCGCATTTATAATATTAGTAGGAGGATAGGAAGTAGGATAATTCTTAATACCTTTTTTTGAGCTGTGAAGATATTCGTTGCATCCACACTATTTCCCCACAAGATGACGCCGCAGCTGAGCCATGCGTATGCATGTGCATAATAGGTGGCAAGTGCTGTTTTCAGGTCGGTCGTCTTTTTTACTTCATATATGCTCATATGAGAAACTTGCCAATTTTAATCTGATTTTTTTAATATGTTCTTTCCAATTTAAGTGTGTATCTATATCTAGACCTAGTAATGTGAATTTATTAACTGTTTTAAGTGAGTTGTTATTAAATGTGAAGTTTATATCTATGGGGGTTTTCTGATGTGGATGAAATGTCATTATTTTGGTTTTGTCAAAGTTTATTTCTAAATTGTGTTCTTGTAACCAGCTTACAGTTTTGTGTAGGATTGAATTTAGTTTTTCATTTATGTCTGAGTTATTGTGGCTTGATGTAAGGAGGGAAATATCATCAGCAAATAATACGCATGGTTCATCCACGGTTTTTGGCATGTTATTAATGTAAATCAGGAAAAGAAGACAACTTATTACGCTTCCTTGGGGGATAGATGCGTTCATTTCTCTATTATCTGATCTTACTATTTGTATTTCGTTTGTCACACGGTTAAAATATTCTATTTCTACTAATTGTAATCTGTTAAGTATGATGTGAACTATTTATGGGCAATAAATACCACGAATCCCTATATTGTATAACTTGTCAAGAAGTATATTGAATTGAACTTAATCGTATGCCTTAGACATATCTAATAAAATTCCTATGGCATACTTTTTATTATTTATTATTTGAAGTATTTCTTCTATGTATATAAATACCGCTAAAACTATTGATCTTTTTTTTACGAAAACTATTTTGGTATTCGTCAAAAATTGAATATTTTACGCAAAATTGTATACACGATCGCACATTGCCTTTTCAAATACTTTTGAAGTTGAAGGAACCAGCTTTTCTGGCAGGTCCAACAACACATAGTTGAATCAATCATGTCATATATCTGTTTGACAGCGGAGCAGCAGCGCTTGCTTCTGCACGGTGCTATCCTGTCTTGACCCTTGACTATGGCGTCATTGTTGCCAATTGTCAATGTTGCTCACACAGATAAGCAAAGTGTGGATCAGGTGGGTGCGATGTCGGGTGACCTGTGCCTGTTGCGGTAAAACGTGACGATTGTGTATCTACTGGTTTTAGTTAACAATGGTCGATAACATCAGCGGTGTGCGATACGCTGCCCATAAGTGGGAAAGAGATTACTTGAATATATACTTGGGTTTAAGTTTGAGTTAAAGTTACAGAGGACCTGCTTTCTATAACTTCGTGTTAGTATTGGCGGTCCAGTATAACCTAAACTAAGAAGGTTCTGAGCGTGTGGCTCTGTCTACTACGGTTGAAGCTGTAGACCCCTGTGACAGACGGACGGAAAGACAGACAGAAGGGCTTCGTACCCGTATTTTGTGGTGGTATGGAACCCTTTGCGTGTGAGTCCGACTCGCACTTGGCCACATTTTTATTGCATGTATTAAAGTTGCGAAAAAGAGCAGGATTCTTGCAAACATGCTAAAAATATGAACACAAGAAATATAGTGATGGTGAAAACACAGCTTACTTTCTGGTTTCTTTGGACACTGGTTTACTGGTATGCAAGGGTCATCCAGCGTGCCATTTCTCGTGTATCCCTCCTTGCAGTTACATCCACCCTTACTGCAGTCATTGGGAGCGAAGCACTGTATATTTTCTCCATAAAACTCGCACGTTGGAAGCGGGCACGTGATTTTACATTGCTCGAAGACTTCGTTTGGACCACACTGAGTAGGCGATGTTGGAGCTAGAATTTATATTTCTAGTAAGTTACAAACATCCAAAAGGAAATGTTATTTAAAACTTTATCCGCTTTTCGTTTTTTTGTGTTTATATATCTATATATAAAGTAAAAATTTGGCTATATCATGCAGGCAAATACATACTGGAGGCTTGGTAAGTAAACAATATTACCTATATATTATTATAAATTCTGTTAATAAAAATTCTAGACAAGCTTGATCCAACCATTTCCATCTAGAGCCCCTTTAAGGGGTTGGCTATAGCTCTCCAATTTCTGATTTTAATTATGGTTTGAGATTAGGAGCCTTGTTGAGTTTCACGTTGAACCTTTTCAACCTTTTTTGTTGCTAGGAAATGTGTTTTAAATTAATTATGATAAAAATAAGATACAAGAAAAATTATTAAAAACGAAACGCAATTCTATGAAGTTTTTATAGTGTCAAGAGGTAAGTAAGGTGTTAAAAACACGTAATCAATGTGTGAAACGAAACGCAACTCTAGTTGTTGTATACATAAAAATATCAAATAGATGCATTTGTGGAGCTTAAGACAGATATAAAACACGTTTATCCATCCATCAGCCTGTTTCGTCCATTGCTGGACATAGGCCTTTCCAGGATTTCGCCACTCTTGACGGTCCTCCTGGAAGAAATGCCCATGCTATCATATCAAATCACACACGCTGGGCAGGCGGGTTGGTGAGCGCGGTGCCGAAACCTTTGCACTAGTGACGCCGCTGCCCGTCACTAGTCTGTTTTATCTAAGGCCCGGCAATTGGGGATGGACATACCGCCATCCGTCAAATAAAAATATCAAAAAGATACATTTGTGGAGCTAAAGACAGATATAAACATGTTTATAAGGTTGAATAATTAATTAAAACAATAAATGACATTGTTTTATTTGTATTTTCAGTATAATAGCATATAGATGTCAGCAGGGGTCCAAAACCGACTCAGCACACCCCGACTCTATACAGTCTTGTGGTTACAACCCCTAGAGTGTCTATAAAAAGCCTGAGACGCGGAGGGAGAGCAGCCCCCGCCCGCTGTAGTAAGCGCAGGAGCGTGCGAGCCGTAGCGGCTGAGGCTGGGCGCCGCCGAAGGTGACCAGAGCGGGCCTATTACGTATCTTTGAATCGATTGCCAACTATGGTTGCTATTTACCAAAAATAGACAAAAAATGAACTACCAAAATAACCTTCAACGGGTATTGAATTAATAATTAATTTCAAGTTCGAACGTATCCTTAGATAAGCGGATATGTATCTTTTCGACGATAGGCATCCGGTTTGGCAATTGATTTTACGATACAGAATCAGGAGGGAAAAAAGCCGAAGTTGCGGGGAGGTGAACATGGGTGCCTGCGCTTTGTAACGCAAGGGCGAGAGGCTGCACTTCCCGCAGCGCCGCGCTGGAGCCGATGCAAAAGTAAATTTGGGTCATTAAGGCGAGGTTATCCAGAAACTCTCGGTTTTGATGTGTTTTTATTTATAATTTTGGAATTAGAGGGATGAGTTTTTAATTTTACGGCCGTTTTAGACCACATTTTTCACGACGTTTATTTTAATATAAGTATAGTTGTCAAAAACTTAACATAGCTTTAAATGAAATTATGTTTAGATCATAATTTAGACCTATTTTTGCGGATTATTAATCGGATCGAGGAAAATGTAAGTAATTGTGTATCGAACAGTCGAAGTATTAAGATCAAAGGGTGAAATATGAAATATATTTAAAAAAAATTAACCATCTCTATTTATTGGTTTGAAATGAATTTGAAAAGAGGCAAAATCGGGATACCCCTCTTAATCCACTGATAGGTCAGAAAAAAGTGAGGTTATGATTTTACAAAAAAAAATCATAACTCGAAAACTATACATTCATTAGACGAGGGGATTAGAGGAGTGGACTTCTCCTCCCCTCGCCCGTTCACACCCCTCCCTCCCACCCTCTACAAGGAGTAAAGGAGAGCAATATATACTAAATATACTAACGACATTGTTTTGGATTAATGCAGGATCCATCCTCAGCTCTCACGGTGTTCTCTTTGCAGAAGCAACCTTCGACACATTGCAGAGTACATACTTTCGGAGGATTGTTGTAGTTCTTACAAGTCAGTGGACAAGCTGTTCCACAGTTTGTGTACTCTTCGTTTTTGTTACAGTATGGAGGAGCTGAAACATACGTACATAAGACATGAACTAAAAAAATATAAAAAAGCTCTTATACCCTCGTTTCTCCGACGATTAGCAGGTCCCAACGTGATGGGTGGTGACCAAATCGCTCTACTTCGGGCACAAATATGGACATATAACCAAAACATACAACATTATTAAATTGAACAGCAAGCTAAGAAATAACCAAGACCAAATTGTGCCTAGTCTTAGCTTCAATCAATCATTTACAAAGAATTACGTTTAAAAGAACATGTTATTCTACTTACAGCACTCGAAAAGTGGTACGCAAGTTTTATTGTCATGTCTATAGTAATTTTCTTCGCATGTACACCCTTCTATACAGTACTGAGGACAAACCCTATCTGGTCTTAATCTATTCTTACAAGAATTTTCAAAACAAGGATTAGCGCAATCTGTCGGCTCCTCGTTTACTCCGCACTGTTTAGGATCGCAATCTGAAAACGAATAATATTAATGAAATATAATGAATTTTATTTCCCGTATTATTATTATATATATTTAATTTTCATTTTCTCCAATGCCATATAAATAACCCACTCCATTTAAAATGTTCCGAAAATGTTCAATGTGCAGACGACTTTGTTACTAGTTTATTATTAGTATAAATATACTCGTACAGTGGAGCCCACATCAAGCTATACAGATTGAGTATAAGCTGACCTCTCATTGTGCGGGAAGCCTATATAATGAGAGGTCAACTTATACTGAAAGTGTTTAGCTTGATGTGGGCTCCACTGTACGAGTATATTTATACTAATAATAAACTAGTAACAAAGTCGTCTGCACATTGAACATTTTTGGAACATTTTAAATGGAGTGGGTTATTTATATGGTATTGGAGAAAATGAAAATTAAATACATATAATAATAATACGGGAAATAAAATATACACCTGTATAAAATAGAGGAATCTGGGAATAAAAATATTATATGTTAATTCAATGAACAAATAAGTTATTATTAGAGTGCATTACCAACCAGAAAAGATAAATTAGAAACAAATGTAAAGAAAAGAATTTGAAAAAATACCTCGGGCCAAAATTTTTTCAAATTCTTGTCTTTACATTTGTTTCTAATTTATCTTTTCTGGTTGGTAATGCACTCTAATAATAATATTTTGAGTATTCCAAAGCAATGGATTTCGCAATAAAAACATAATCTCAACAAATAAGTTGATAAGTAAATACGGGAAATACACACAAAAAATATGAAGGTTGGGCTACTAAAATGTAATAAAGTTATACACCTGCATAAAATATAGAAATATAAGAATAAAAATATTATATGAACAATGTGTTGAAAAATGAACTAAATAAACCATAAATAAAAATAATGCCTAACCATCCGCACCATTCGATAAGTATTGCTAAGAAGAAAGGCAAGAAACTTAGCAAGCATATTGTTTTTCAAAAAAACATTTTTAAAAAATCATATACATTTTTTTTATTCCTACTTAAGTAAAGGCATAAAAAATATAAGACTGCAGGAATTATGTCACGGGAAAAAATTGATCTTAGTCAATCCGTCTCATATTGTCCATTACCTTTAACAAAGTCAGTTTACATATTAAGCCTTAAGTTTTTCACAACCCAGAAACTTCAACACTTCAGGGCAGAAGTGAGCTTGTAGGTTAGGTTAGAAGATTAGGTATGGCAAGTAGCAAAACGTAGTGGAGCGACTTCCATACCTTACTTTCGTGGTTATGGCTTTATGACAACTATCCAGTTGTTATCTCAGATGCTATCTGTTCGACCTTAGCCAGAGTCCCGGGATCTTACCGAATCGCGTTTATTCCTATTATTTATTGTACGACATAAATCTTATCCAAATTTGCTTGTGATAACTGAAAGATGCTTTCCAGATCAATAAATCGAGACCCAATTTTTTTTTATAAAATTCATTAAAATTAATATTAACTCTACAACTTACAACACTCTTCTTGTGGTATACACACGCCATCATCATCCCTCAGCCAGCCTTCTTTGCAAATACAGCCAGGATAATCATCGCACCCACTTATAGCCACACAGTAGACCTGGTCCCTCAGGTCTGCGCAAGACTGATAGCATGTGGCTATAGTGCAGGTTGTGAAAACTTCGTTAACAGGACAGGTGCAATCTGCAAGTGAAACAAGTTATGAAAATATACCACATTCACCTCCTTTTAAATAGTTCAAACAAGTGTCCATAAATAAATTGAACAGCCATAGTGACGCTAAGCATAAGATCATGAAATACTGTACTACTTTCCATATTAGAATCCTATTCCTACTACTATTATAAATGCGAAAGTTTGTGCAAGTGTGTGTGTGTATGTTTGTTACTCTTTCACGCTGAAACGGCTGAGCGGATTTGGATGAAATTTAGAATGGACATAGCTTATAACTAACTTAACACATAAGCTACTTTTTATCCCGGAAAAATGCATGGTTCCTGTAGGATAGATCAATATCATTGAAAAATTAGGTGTCTAATTAGCGCGGTCATTAATCGTTTGGGATGAAATAAGACAACGGTATGTTATCTTATCACACTTCACACTAATATTATAAATACGAAAGTTTGTGTGTGTGTGTGTGTGTGTATGTTTGTTACTCTTTCACGCTGAAACGGCTGGACGGATTTACATGAAATTTAGAATGAATATAGCTTATACCCCAACTTAACACATAGGTTACTTTTTATCACGGAAAAAAGCATGTCGTTAAACCGAATAACACGCGGGTGGAGCCGCAGGCAAAAGCTAGTAAAATATATTGAGATATCTATGACTACTAAATCAATACAGCGAAATTGCGTTATTGGAGCTGTCAATACTGCAAAATTTGATAACAAAATCACTTAAATCTTTGATTATGTAAAGAGAAATTGGACTGATTAGTCTTCTTAGTCTTGTTTAGTCTTAATAAACATGATCATCAAAATGTATTTAGTATTCAGTATTTACGTTCTAAATGTTCTTTTTTTTTTCAAAAACAATTTGTGACGTTTGACATTACTTTTCTGAATTTGATCCTTATAAGCGACACCTATCGGATAGTGCGATATTATCGTGTTTTTGGGGTTCCGTACCCAAAGGGTAACCAACGAGACCCTATTACTAAGCTCCACTGTCCGTCCGTCCGTCTGTCACCAGGTTGTATCTCATGAACCGTGATAGCTAGACAGTTGAAATTTTCACAGGTGATGTATTTCTGTTGCCGAACAACACATACTAAAACCGGCCAATTGCGAGTCGGAGCTGCGCACTCCCATACAACAGACATGATTTTTTTTGCCGTTTTTATAGATAATGGTACGAAACCCTTCGTGCACGAGTCCGACTCGCACTTGGCCGGTTTTTTTTTTAATAAACCGGCTCAATATCTGGCTATATAGAATTTTTTTTTCAAGAATCTAATGATGCAGTTTTGCTTTTCATAAATCGGCAATCGGCTCCAAAACTCCCTTTTTAGCTATTTTCGCTATTCCCTATAGTTTCGGATTTGGCCACCCAATCCCACTTGAAAATCTAAACCTGTGTATATATCCGGCATTGGAAAATGTTCGTTCGGATTCGATACTAGTTGGTGGTACAGTCCTTGAGTGTAGCTCTTTTGCTTTAGGAGAAGCCTTTGTCTACACTCATATCATAAAATCCTCATTATGAATTAATTTATATAATCAAGGGTAAAATATATTATTTTATATTATATTATTGTAAATATTATATTATTCTATATCTAACTGAAGCCGACCACATCAAGTGACCGAAATATATTTTACCCTGATTATGTGTTTCCTTATATATTAAATAAATAATAAAGGCAAGAAGTAAATTTTTTTTTAATGTTATGTTCATTATGAATTAAAAAATCGATGTTAATAATGAAGTAGTAAAAAAGGCAAAAATTGAAAATTTTCGCGAAATAAATGTAATAGGTTATTGGTATTGTACTGAGGCTATTTTAAGGTTTTTACAATTTTTTGGTTTTGTAAACTACTAACTCCTTAACGACCCGTGTCGAACTCTAAAGGAAAATTCAAGAAGGGGCAAATAAAAACATTTTCTGAGGCATTCAAATGGAAACCAAATTGTTTAGAGCATTTGAAACCGTGACCATTGGATAAGTAAACCTTAAATTTGACCACTTGTCTACAAAGGTGGTCTTAATACCAAATTTCAAAGTCGCAGAAAAAAAAATAGTTTTGTACGTTCATAGAACATGTGGTTGGGGTTCGGTAGCGTGTCGTGGATACGATTGTTTCTAAATTAAGATTGAACTCACCAGAACATTGATCTTTCGGAACGCAAATTCCAGTGTCGTCGTCTCTCAGATATCCGGGTTCGCAAACACACCGAGCGTCGCAACAATCTCTCGGGTCCTGGGTGCAGTTGGGCGAAACGTCCATGCCTGAGCAAGTCTGTGGCTGGCAAGGGTTAGGGCAGCTGTCGTACATTTCATAAGGTCCAGCACAAGTTCGTGGTGCTGTAAGAATAGAAATTTACACTTCCAAATGCAATGCACCAGAGCCTTGATCGTTCTAGCAGTAAAATGTATGCTCTGTTTGGGTTCACGAAGCATTCGGATTACAATAAGTGGATATTTTGAAAGGAATATATAGTGCTTTGAGGAGTGATATTTAGCGACAAAACTGCTGAGAAAACGATGGATGCGTAGGGGTGTTTGGATTACAGAGACGTTTGGATTAGTAAGACTATCGAAGCCCTACTGTATAGGACATGAAGGACTTTGGTACGAATCTTGCTGAAAAACTTTCAATAATAAACATTACCGCGCAAATTAAAAATAAATTAGGCCTGCCCCTTCACAATCAGTTTTCAAAACTAGAAAGGAAATGTTGTTTTAATAATTTTAAATGATTTTCCGATTGATGCTGGTAGGGCGGAGAGAGGGGGAAGCTATGGCAATGGTTAAAGAGTCAAAAAATGTTAAGGTCAAGACGAAATAAAATAATTTTTTATTATTTTTATTTTTTTAAGTTAAAGTCCCTTATAAGGTCTCTTTGTAGTCAGTCTGTCCGAGTGTCCGTACGTCCGTCTGTCTGTTAAGACCCTTTATCTCGGGATCACGTAGAGATATCGAGTTAAAATTAAAACCATATATTCAAACCTACAGTCCCTTGAAGCTGTGAAAAAATCAAACTTCTTAGTTAACGTAAGAAAGACACGGCCGTTTATGCCATAAAAAACGTATATTTCGACACTCTCAAGGGAATCAAAATTAAAAGGGTACTTTCCGTTGACCTAGTACTATGAAATTTGGCTAGTATTACCGTCTTATACTACGAGTATAGAGAAAAATCTAAAAGCTATATATTTGTAATTAAATCATAAACAAATTCATTCATTTAATTTCATAAAATATTTATAATACGAGTATTTTCTTTAAATATTACTTGTTACAAGAAAAATTTAATAAAAACACAATTTTCAAAATATTTCGGCCTCTTCTATTACGAGTACAAATTTGTACGGAATCCTTGGTGGGCGAGTTTTTTTTAAGGGCACCTAAGTATAATTTTATTTGATATCCCAAATACTCACGACACTGGTCTTTTGTGACACAAGCTCTGGATCCATCTGTAACCCTGACGGTATTTCCCTTACAGAAACAGCCACTGTAGCAGACAGCCGCACAAGCCCTGCAAGTGTTGTCGTAGTTGTCGCAGGTATCTTCACAGGTTCCACAGCTTTGGTACTCCTCGTCTTCGTTGCATTGGGCTGGAAGGGAAGAATCACTATGACAGTAATCCTAAGTAAACTGATTTAATTGATTAAATTCTTCTCTTTTCAGTTCATTATCATTACCTCAGACCTCAAATTTAGCAGAGATCATGGTTACGTGAGGAAGTATGTGTGGGCAAATCAAATGCGGGAGGTAAACAATGTCTGTGTAAAGGAAAAGGTAGGTGGAGCTAAATTAACTGGTATTAACCTGAATTCATTATTATTAAATATTAATAACTCTTCGTCTTCAATGCGTTGGGCTGAAAACTAAAGGTTCTCTGTGACAGTGATTCCGAAGGCAGTCCATAAATTGCTTTCAATTATTAAATATTTCCCTTTTCAGTTAATGCGCATTAACTAAGGCCTCCATTTAGCAGATATCATTTATGGTTACAAGAGGAAGTTTGAAGTGAAAGAAGTGTGCGGTGGGAAGGGAAAGGTAGCAGGGAGCTTATTTAATAGTAATAAACAAAATTAATTATTATTAAATGTTAACTTCCTATTACCTCGCCCATACCTCCGAGGAATGCTAAGTTTGAGGATCAAGAAAAGTCATTTACTAGCAATAGATGGCACATATCGTCACGACATGAATCCCCGAGAGTATGCCAGAGGTGTTCGCAAATGTAAACTGTGAAATGCAAGTCACGGGCCACCATAGATATCTAAAAAATATTATTCTACTATACAGGTATACTACTACCAAACGAATGAAATAATAAATATATAATAAATAAATATATTAAAGATAGCATATTTCACTTAAAGGAACCTTTGCTTTATTTTTAAAGTTAAGGGGAACTGCATTCTAAGAATTAAAAAATATACATGCATGAACCGGGAATCGAACCGGACAAATGTGTAAAAAAACATACTGTATATTTATGACACCTATGATATTAAATATAATTGTCTACCGTTTTCACAATCCAAATGCTATTTAATGCTTAGATTTATCGTGATCAGTCTATTTACTTAATTTCCTACTAATTCTATTAAGAAATTCTTCCTTTTGTTCTCTTTATCTTGACTCAATCTCCTGGATTTACAAGTTAATATTGTAATAAAAAGAAAAGGGATAAAAATTTCGTGGATATTTCATAAAAATATATAAATGTACCAGTATAACACGTCTACTCTGGATATCACCGCCCTGTAAAAGATGCATCTGGCGTTTCCATCCGAATTATTCCGAATACGATTGCAAACCGTTACACCAGTATACCTCGTCAAAGCGTGCAAAATAGTGCCAATATTGTACCAATATTCGTCACTGTAACCTCAGAACGGATAAAGATTTTGAAAACATATATATTCCAAAAATTAAAAAAATTGACAATCGGGGTTACACCAGCACACGTAGGAGGTGACGATATCATGATCTGATTGACCATATCAAGAATTCTGTTAAGACTACAGACTGTCTCGCTTCGCTCCTTAATTTATGACACGTCCGTCCACGTTTCGCTCGTCGTCACACCTACATATTATTGACGTTTTGTTGTGTTGACTTTCGTAATTTATTTGACAATTTATTCATGACTGACCAATTTTATGATATGGTTCGGACATGTTCCTTTTTTAGTGTATTTTTTTTATTTAAAGTATTTTCGAAATGAAAAAATATAACTATCAGTTTCACAGTCAAACTGTAAGCGCCCTCATCTAAAGCTGTTCGTTTCATAACTTTGTTGACAATCTGCAATTTCTATTTGATAAGTCCCAACATAACGTATTTCTCGTGTATATCTTTGACCTCAAGAGATATAAGCAATAAAATCAAACTTACGGCATGTGCACAGATCGACACAATCCCCGTTATCATTTCTGACGAACCCATCATTGCAGACACATCCGGTTATAGTATCGCACATGACATTCTCATTGTTACATGTTCTTGAACAAATCTCTTCGTTGTTCACGTAGTGTTCATTGTCACAACAATTGTCTTCATCTGAAATAAAAAATAAATGGAAAATTACTTAGGATAAATTAAAATGCGATGGAAAAAAATACTATTTATGGTATATTATCTGACGAACTAGATTTCGCGTCTGATGTCCAGGATGACGATTTGGATTCAGATGATAATGAATCCTGGAACGATTCTTGAGATGAAAATTCGATGGAGTTTCTGGATTCATCTAATTCCGTAAAACGACTTTTACGAACTGGGACTATGCATGTAGTTAGTACCAGCAATATTAATATTCTATTTAACTCCATATTGCAACCTAATTACATACAATTCTAAACAAAATAAAGAAATACCAATTAATCATGTTATTTGCTTTTACACTTTGTCAATAAAAGCATATTTATTTTATTTTCATGACGTTCGAACAAAAGATGCAACCATGTGTAACTAATTTCTAGTGAGCTATTTACACAAACTGGTCTACTGATAGATAAATTATCTATTATATACATAAGTAGTTCGATATTCACCTATTTTTACTTGAGTGATACATAACACAAGTTTAAAGTTAGTTTTACCCTTTTTAATTTAGGTAAGTTTTATTTATATTCTATATTTTAACATTATGTGTGTTAGTTTAAAGTTATATGTCATCACGACATGAATCCCCGAGGGGTGTC
The DNA here is from genome assembly GCA_910592155.1 of Ypsolopha scabrella. Taxonomy (NCBI): domain Eukaryota; kingdom Metazoa; phylum Arthropoda; class Insecta; order Lepidoptera; family Ypsolophidae; genus Ypsolopha; species Ypsolopha scabrella. Next base: position 3,883,794 of record OU342968.1, on the reverse strand, counting down.
AGAGGTCTTCCGTGTGTGAACTTTGAAATGCAAGTCACAGTTCACACTCGGCACACCCACGTTTCACCGACGGTTATTACGTCCCAACGTGATGAGCGGTGAGCCCTATCGCAGTTCTTCGGGCACAAACACTTTTTAGGGCATGCAAGTTTCCTCAGGATGTTTTCTTCGCCGTTCAGCCGTTCAGCAAGTGGTAAGTATTGAAAGAGAAAAAAGTATGTTTTTAATTTCATAAAAAACTAAAATACCTAGCGAAATTTCAAAAATGTATTAAAATTTTCCGTGTACTTCATGAAATACACAGAAACAAAGCATCCGTATATTTTTTACATAGCCTCAATGGATCCCTAAATTGAAAAATAGCTTTCACACACCCACCATGTTTTTGAACGACCTATCAAACGATACCCCACAGTCCCATACTATGGGATAGATGAGAAAAAAAAGCATCCCCAATTTACGTGTATCGAAGGCGAAATTTTTTTCAAGTTTTATTTTACCGTTTTGTTGTTGTGATTAATATGTATACTCATGCCAAATTACAGCTTTCTAGTACTAATAGTCTCTGAGCTAAGCCGCGGACAAATAACTCGGTAAGAAATGTTTTAGTACACTAAAATCACGGTGAACGAAATCTATGAAAGAGATTAAAAAACTTACCGCTATTGCTACTTGAAGTCGAAGAAGATGAACTTGAGGATTGGGAAGAGGAATATGATGAAGAAGAAGAATGACTTGAACTTGACGAGATAGAGGACGCAGATTGTGAAGCCGTTGTTGAAGTACTTTGTACAAGGGTAGTGGCAGACAAACCTAAGCACGTAGTTAGTACTAGCAGTATTAACTGCATTTTGCAAATAAGTACTCGTTTATAGACGAGACTGGAATGATGTGAATTAACGTGATGTTTTTCATTTTATTCAAATTGTCTTTAATGTTGAATTTAAAAGAAAATCCAACACAGTTACGCTCGACAGGTGAATAAAAGAAATGTTATTTTTTTATTATTGCTTGTTTGCTTACCTATTCCATTGATATAATGATAAATTATTGTGTTTGCATAGAAAAACATTTTGTATTAATATATTTGTTTTATATTTCATTAATCAAACAAAATTATTAATGTTGAAGAGTACCTATGAGTATTTACGTATATATAACATAAATTATGTTTGATCGCAGTTGGAAAAAGCAATAGCGAAGCTTAGTTCGTCGTTTAAATTTTTTGAAATTCTACTGTCGTTATCGTTTACATTTATTTAAAGATACTTCCACACAAGCGGAGCCGCAGAAAAAGCTAGTCCTCAAAATAAATTAAAAAGATTAAGAAATTACCCACACGTTTATCTCTGTTTAAATCTATAGACTAGTGTATAGTGCAGCAAACTTATCTGACCCGGTGATAAGGACTGTCGCTTCTTGAATATAGAGGTCATTTTAGTTTGGCTTATAGGGTCAGACAAGCTCGTGGCGCTGTACAATTAAATTGATCACATAAACAAAGCAACACAAACATAATCGTTTCAACATGAATCTCAGACGGATATCAGAGGTGTTCCCAAGTGTGAAGTATGAAATGCACTCTTGGTAAACCGTTTTTCATCGACTACTATTACGTCCCAAACGTGATGAATAGTGAACCTTATCGCCGTAGTTCGGGCACAAATGGACCAAAATCTTACCGTGCCTTCCGAAGCACGCAGACCGAACATAAATTAATGTGCACCGCGGGAATTGAACCCCTTTAGCAAGCGAGCGCCCTACCACTCGGACACAGAAGTGGTCACAAAAATTTCTTTTGGTTAGTATTTCATTTAACAAGATTTGAATAGACTACAATTATAGTTATATTTTGAATATTGAAAAAAAATAAAATAAAATAAACATATCGTCACGACATGAATCTCCGAAGGGGTGTCAGAGGTGTCACCGAATGTGAACTGTGAAATGCAAGTCACAGTCCACACCCGGTACACCCACGTTTCACTGACGATTATTATGTCCCAACGTGATGAGCGGTGAGCCCTATCGCCGTACTTCGGGCACAATTACACGCTTTATAGGGCATGCAGGTTTCCTCACGATGTTTTCCTTCTTCGTTCAGCAAGTAGTAAGTATCAGGTAAGAACACAAATACTATGCACATAAATTCCGATAAACTCATTGGTGCATGTCCGACCGGGGATCAAACCTGGGTCTCAATATTGAGAGGCCAGCGTTCTATCGCCTGAGCTACCGCCGATACAGCAGAAGGTAGATACAGTAAGTAATGATTGATCATTGATCAATATCAAATTCGATATCAATATTAATATCAGGGGGTTGACCGTTACTAACGTCCGTCAGTTTACCCTAGAGAACTATAGACCTAGAGAGCTAAGTGCGAGTTGCCTATCGAATAACTTACTACCGCATGAATCAAGTTAAGCTGGGTCTCCAGCGCGTGTTTTGTCTTACACACTATCTACACAAAAATGTTTACAGAAAATATTATTTAGTTACATATTGGGTCTCCTAAATGGCTATCAGCGAAAACGTGTAACGAAACAATGTTTTGTGTAGACGTTTTTGTTTAATGTGTAGCACAAAACACGCGCTGGAGACCCGGCTTAACTCGATTCACGCGGTAGTAAGTAGCATGGGGCTAAGGTGCGTAGAGATGGAGCCTTATGGAGAAAATTTAAACAATAGGAGATATAAGAAATTTGCTCAAAAGACATCGATTTTGGAGAAAAAGAAACTGCGTTCAAACCTTTAAAAAAATACTTTTCTTAACAAAAAAATTTTTCCGTTTAAAAATTAATCAACAGTGTTGCTAATAGGGGCCAAGTCTTGCAAATAGACATAATGTTTCAAATAAAAGGAAATCTTATTTTTTATTTTCTTTCAATTCGTTCTTATAAAAGTAAAATTTATAATTATAATGATATGTGTAGTTTATAAAAAAATGTATAACTTTTTATCTAAGTAACATATTTTTTTGGCGATTTCAGTGTTAGCTCTGTAATAAAATTTGTTCATAAAGACGAGTAGTTTCCAGTTTTCGGCTTTTGAGAGATTAAAAATCTAGTCTGTACCAATACAATGTGTAACAGACAGGAGTAGTATATATCGTAGTCGCCAAGCAGGCTGGGTTTCGAAAAGGCTACAGCACCGTTGACCAATAATTATATGTCCGTGCGTAAACCACATTCAACACGCTAATATTAATATTATATACACAGATTATACAGAAAACGCGAGTACTAGTATGATCAACCTTTTTGGACTACGAAAAAGCCTTCGAACATCAAAACTTGTTCTGTTCTGCAGTCCTTGCAGCAATGCCAAGTTGACTGGTGGTACGTGGTGATAGTGAAACGTCAGCGTGGCGTGAGACAGGGAGATGTTATTTCTCCAAAACTGTTTACCGCCACGCTGGAGGACGTCCTCAACTAGACTGGAAAAGACAAGGCTTAAAATTTCACATGTTCGCTTTGCTGATGACATAGGTAGTCATTATGGCGGAAACGAGAAAACCTAAAAAATTCTTCAAGACGAGTGGACCTGCGGATGAATTTGGATAAGACTAAGATCATTAGAGAAGATGAATGAAAGTAGAGCCCATCCATCCATCAGCCCATGTTCGTCCGCTGCTGGACATAGGCCTTTCCCAAATTTCGCCACTCATGTCGGTCCTCCGTCCTCCTCATCCAGCCGCCACCCACAACGTCCTTCAGGTCATCGGTCCAGCGGCCACGAGGTCGGCCTACACTACGCTTTGCTGTACGTGGTCTCCATCCTAAAGCCTTTCGGCCCCAACGGCCATAATGTCGGTGACATAATTGACTTCCAAACAAAAATGCGTGAACCCTAACGCATCGACATATGGGCGAGTATCGAGAGAGCGTCGACCGTGAAACAGCTGTTCCGGTGCATCGTTCTAAAATAGACCTTCCCCCTACGAGATAAAGTCTTTGAGTTACAGTTGAATGTCTTTTTCTCTGAAGATTTGCGCGGGTTATTTTTTTAGATTAGTTGTTCAGTATGATCAGTAGTGTATGTGGACGCACTGTATTTGGTATCTTGTCGCGACGTGCAGTGTCGTCGTCGCCGCTCCGTTGCATCTCAGTTCCAACTAGTGCGTTAGATGTTTGTGACGTCTTTATAGATTTGATCTCAGTAAAATTTTGCACACATTATTTTTGTGTCACAAACACTTGCAGCGATAAGTTCGGTCGCGCGTACATGTTTGTTATTTATTAATAATTAATTTGCTATTCGTCCTTTTAAAATAAATATACTTGTTACTTGTTTGATCTAGAACAGTTGTAATCTTTGAAGGGCACAGCTGCACTAATTGGATATCGTTCTTTTGTTTTAGTAGAAAGGTATACATGTAAAAGATATATTTTGTAGGTTAAAAATATTTGTATACCTACAGGTTAGTATAACAAGTGGGCGTAGATAGCCAATCGCAAAACTATAGGAAATAGCGAAAAATTTTCAAAGGAGCCCGGGGCTAATTTAATTGAAAACCAAAACAGCATGTTTATATTTTTGAAAAAATGATGTCCTATAGCCGAGAATTGAACTCGCTAATTTAAAAAAAACATACTGTATATTATTGCACCACCGATATAGTGTCCCTTATCCTAGGAAGTAATATATACATCCATCCATCAGCCTGTTTCGTCCACTGCTGGACATAGGCCTTTCCAGGATTTTGCCACCCTTGGCGGTCCTCCTGGAAGAAATTCCCATACTCACACACGCTGGGCAGGCAGGTTGGTGAGCGCGGTGCCGAAACCTTTGCACCAGTGACGCCGCTGTCCGTCATCAGTCTGTTTTATGTAGGGCCCGGCAATTGGGGATGGATATACCGCCATCCATCGGTCCCAGGCAATGGTGTGCCGCCTGGTTTTGCCTGAGAACTGTTCTCCTACTCTCCCCCGAATAACCTCGAGGGGATTTGCGAGTAAGATGGTGGTACCTCCACAATCGAGCCCGGCATCAGCTTTACCACCTTTTAAGTAATATATACGACAAAGTAAACAAAAGTGCTCATTTGCAATAAATAGATTCATATTTTTTAAATGTTCATATACATTATACGTAATATGCGTAACAGGTAATATAATTTAATGTATTATATGAATAAATATAATATAATTTAATATATTATATGAATTATATTACCTGTGACGTATCTCTTGGTGTTTACTTTTCACACACATCTAACTTGATGATTGTAGATACCAATCCAATATACCTAAGGTTATAAAGTGCTCTAAAAATATCTGTCACGGCTGCAATGGGAGATGATATTGTGTATGTAGATTACAAAAGTGAAGAAATTTTTTACCCCGGAATAGTTATTTATGTTTGAAAAAATAAAGTAAATAAATGAATATTTCCTTTATTCGGCATAAAGTGATTCACAAACTACGAGCGATGTGTAGTTTCGTCAATGAAAATAATTTCTAATATTGGATGGATTCGATTGATGGTTCTTGGTGGAATATCATCTTGAATAAATTATACACAAATTCTTGTACTTTTCTTTTGGTTTTTCTTTTGTTTTCTTTCTGTCATGTTAAATAATTAATAATTTGTTGGCCCGATGATGTGTAATACGAAACCGGTAGCCTAAGTTAGAATAAAAATAAATATATGTGGAATAAAAGTACAAGAATTTGTGTATAATTTATTCAAAATAATTTCTATCTCTTTCCAACTGTTTTGTGTTATTACAAGACGGTTTCATGCAAGTAAATCTATTCTAACCTAATACGCACATGTTTTTGTATGAAAAAATGTATGACGTTAGATTAATAAAATATCGTTACTATTGTAATCTATATACACAATACATTCTCCCATTACAGCCGTGGCAGATATTTTTAGAGCACCTTATGTATTGCAATTTTCCTTCATGATTGCAATCATTAATCTTGTAATCTTGAATGATGATATGTAAAATTCGCCTATGAATTGGGATAATAGGCATCATTTCGAACAATTGATTAGTTGAGGTCTAGGTTATTGATGTAAGAAAAACTCACGTTAGATTTTTTTTATTTAATTTAATATAACTTAGGTACATGCATGCTAGTTTACATTTTCAGAGCCATCCACGAAAACTCGCAGTGTTTATCTGTGGCAGCGAGGCGTTCAATATTTTGCTGGTTATAAATACTTATAGTAACTATAAGTATTTAGAACTGTTCTAAATCAGTAAATAGGTTCTTATTACGTACATTACGAAGTCTATAAGATGGTCTAAATTATTGTAACAGTTTAACAAGCCATATTTTTGTTATTTATATGACATATATTTTCTAACTAGCTTTTGCTCGCAACTTCGTTCGCGTGGGTTTCAGATATAAATTCGAATCAGACTTCCCATAGATTTATATAATAGCCTTTGCCGTTTGCGTCTATTCAATCTTTGCCCCGTTTTTTGGGCGTGATTTTATGAACACCCCTTGTAGCCTATGTGTTGACCAGGGTCACTACGATGATAATAAAAAAAAACCGCATCCAAATTCGTTAAGTGGTTCTCGACTTAAAACGGAATATACAGACAGACAGACAGACAAACAAAAATTCTAAAAATTGTTGTTTCGGCCTCAGCCTCAGTACAGTACCAATAACCCATTTCATTTAAAATTTCGCGAAAGTATTTTATGTACAGACACGACTTTTTTTCTACTTTATTATTAGTAATAATATTATATGTGGTTAATATATATATATAATATAATTAATTAGAAGTATGATAGAATACGTAAATCTATATAATATTATATGACATGAATCTCCGAAGGGGTGTCGGAGGTGTTCCAGGTGTGAACAAGTCACAGTCCGCACTTGGCACACCCGCGCTTCTCTATAATATATATATATATACACCTGGAACACCTCCGACACCCCTTCGGAGATTCATGTCGTGACGATATTATGTCACAGTTAAAAGTGTCACAGTAGTTCGCCCTGAACTTTGAACTCGCGCTCACCCGATTCGCGCTTGACCGATTTGGCTCATATTCAACTAAAAAAGTATTTTTGCCTTATTTACTCGCCTGCCAAATTTCATGAGATTCCGATCAACGACATTAAAGTTATCGTCGAACAAACATTCATTCATACATACATACAAACGCCGGATTGTTCCTGTAGACTCTGAGAACTCGTTCGCTTCGCGCACTCGTTCAACTATTAGGAGAATAAACAGACAAAATAATTTTAAAAAGAAATAATTGATGGCTGATGTGTATAATGCTCAACATAACGTGAAAAATGTTTAAATCTACATAAAAAGGGGCTTGCGTAATTTTGATGGAGTGTTCTTCAAAACTTACGCCAGAACGACCGTTTGAATAAATATTGTTACGATCTTGTTACTTTTGAACATCTTATATTTAAACAAAATAAACCTATGGAAATGTTGTTTTTGGCTATAACACAAGTGTTTTTGAACATGTGGCTTAGATTTGATCACGTCAAAGAATATTCCCTAGAAATTGTCTACAAAACGAAATACACAATTTTTGTATATTTATTCCTGGTAAGCGTGGTAAATTTTGTTAATAAATTAAATATTGTTAGGCGTGGAAAATTAACCCACGCACTGGTAGAGTAAATACTTTTTTTTATTAACAATTCGGTGAACGAACTATAATACCAGCTAATTAAACAACGTTTTGAATCATATGCCAATGTATTCAAAGAAAAGTGCAAAAACAAAACTTGTATTTTCAGAATGACACTTCTTGAGTTGTATCACTTATACGGGTGTAGTTTTATTGGTAAAAACAAAGAAATATACAGTTTCATGCGCTACATTTCGACCCCTCACCTCAATGTGGTCGTCATCAGGCAAATGGAATAAATAGTATGGTAGTACCAGTGAACGAAAAAAGCCTAGAAGCCGCGTTTCGAACAAATTGTCATTCTGAAATGGTACCAAAGAGATCAACAAACTCAATGACTAATGAAATTAGTACAAATCGCAAAAGGATCATGATTGGTTTGTACTGTTCATCATGCAACACTAGGCCAGCCGTGATTGGCTGAAACACAGTGACAGATACGTAGTGCGTCACTCGCACAGGACCAACCGGCAATCGAACAGTTGTTGAAGGTTTTCATGCAATAAAGAACCAGCAAAATTATACTTCAGTAGAATAGGTAGCTCTGCAAATTTTCTCTAAGCTACTCGTATAAATGACTAGAAATGGGCGGTGGATAAAAACTCAAATAGTATTTACTCAAAACTCAAACTTTACAATACAATACGTTTATTTGCTTCAAAATGTGTGTTAGTTTTACAGTTGTTCATACGTTTTGGTCCAGCACATTTTACCATTACTGGTATGCAAAATAATAACTAAAATTGGACATGCAGTTAATCTACGAGGAACTAATTACTCTAATCATAGTTGTACCAGAAAAGTGCAATATATTGACAAAATTTATATAAAATTAAATTAGAAATGTCATTAAAATTTATTAGTTTTAGGTATCTATGTCATTATCATTTAAATATGGTGAGTTCTCAGTTGTCCGATGCGCAGCACGGTTTCCGTCCTGGGCGGGGGACGGCAGGGAACTTACTACATCTGATGACACGAGTGGTCCCGGCGGTAGACGCTGGGGTTCAAGTAGATGTTGCCTACTTTGATTTCCGGAAGGCGTTCGACACGGTCGATAATGACATACTGCTCGCGAAATTGGCCGGCGTAGGTTGCACGCAGCACACGCTCAACTTCATAGCCAACTACATGCGAGACAGGCGCCAGTACGTCGACTGTGGTGGACACCAATCTGAACCATATTACACAAGATCAGGCGTCAGTCAAGGTAATAACTTGGGACCCCTTCTATTTAACTTAATGGTTAATGATTTACCGGAGGTAGTCGGCGAGTCAACATGTCTACTATTTGCTGACGACCTAAAATTAATTCTTGAAATCAGTAAATCTCGGATCATGACAGACTGCAGCGAGATATAAATAATGTTTTTAGGTGGAGCCAGGAGAAAAAGTAATACTTCAATGTGTCCAAATGCTCGGTGATGTCGTTCAACCGTGCGCAAACACCTCGCCACTACCAGAATCATATGGATGGTGAGCTGCTGCAGTGCGTCACAGAGGTCAGAGACCTGGGCGTTCGCTTCAATGCTGATTTGACATTTCGGGAACACATCATTGATGTGTGCAAGAAAGCATACCAAAATCTGGGTTTCGTTTCGTCACCAATATCAACGCATTACGTATCTTGTATTGGTAAAAAGTCATTTAGAATTTAATGCGATCATTTGGGCTCCACACGCAGTTAAATATAAAACAATGCTGGAGCAAATACAAAACAAATTCTTGAGAGTTTTGTATCATAGGTTATATTTGGTCTACCCAGGATATCCATTATTGTATCCGACTTCATTTGTCCTTGGAATGGTGGGCTATAACAAATTAGAAGTAAGGAGGGAACTATCCCTTGCCACATACCTATTTAAATTGGTGCGTGGTAATGTTTACAATCCCAGCATTCTACAGAAAGTCCAGTTGTGTGTGCCAGATGTGTACGTGGGGCGGCGGCGTCGGCCGCGGCTGCTGGCAGTGCCACGTGCGCGTACTAAATTGCTGCAGGAGGCGCCACTCACGCACGCGCTACGTACTTTAAACGTGGTGGCGGAGAGAGTAGTTTGTTTTGCTGCTCACTGAGTGAGTTCACGGAGGCCACTCTTTATGTATTATGTTATATATAATTAAGCTTAATAGTTTTAAGTATCTCTTTGTAACTTCGCTGTCCTATTAGGTAAATTACCTGTAATGCTAGTAGTAATTGGATTTGATAAATAAAAAAAAAAATAAAAAAAAAATAGTCATAAACCTTATAGAAACACTTACTGACTAATATTTTGTACAATTTGTTCTGAAAGGTCGTTAAATTAAGCTCTCTCATTTCATATATTGGATGGATTCGATGAAAATATATTTCTCATTTCATTCGGAAGATCATTATACAATTTTGGGGCCATGACATAGACTGTATTTGAATAGAACACTGTATTTGCGTTATGGAGTGGGAAGACAGTATAATTACTCCGTGCTGTTCTTAATATCCTAGGGTGTACAACTTCGAATAGCATAAGGTTTTTGTGGATAAATGTACATGCTTCATAAATATACATGCAAAGGACCGTTAATATATAATATATATTTTTAAATAAAGTTGCACAGTGATCCCTTTGTTTGGCTCCGAATATGGCTCTAACACATCTTTTTTGCATCCTAAACACTGGTAGGACATGTTTTGAGTTGCCCCAGTGCAAATTGGATGCCACAAATCTGTGATACGCACATAGGGCAGCTTTACGATTACACTTATTTGAAATGTTCTACAGGGCAAAAATAAATCTACTCGGTTTTTTTTTTTAGGTAGTTTGTATGTGGTTTCCAATTTCCGTGGTAATCCAACATCATGCCTAGAAACTTAATTTCTTTCACTTGCTCTATAACCGTGTTTGCATGATTGATTGATATTTCTTTTGGTTTATTTTGGGGTAGGTAAAATTGCATACATTTCGTCTGGTTTAAATTTATCAATAAATTATTTATATCAAACCAATTAATTAAAATCTATTTAAAGCACTGCTTACGGCATTTTCATAGAGGTCAATTTCTTTACATTTAATTAATAGTGTGGAATCATCGGCGAACATAATTATTTGATGGTCTACACATAAGGGCAGATCATTAATGTAAATGATAAAAATAAGAGGACCCAGGATGCTTCCTTGTGGTACTCCAAATTCTACAGGCCTGACAGTGGATTTAGCATAAGTCTCGGTTCTATTGGCATCCACTTACCCTTTATCTGAATATTGTTTCCGGTTTCGAATGCCTTCGACATATCCATAAATATGGCTGTAATCGGAACTCGACGATCTAAAGATTCAGAGACTGATTTAACCAGGTCGTACACCGCCGTACTTGTTGATTTTTTCTTTCTAAAGCCATGTTGTTCTTTACATATTATGTTAAATTTCTCAAAGAACTTGCATAGTCGGGAATAAAACGCTCGCTCAAATACTTTAGAGGTGACTGGTATAAAAGCAATAGGACGATATTTTTCACAGTTTTTCTTATCTCCTTCCATAAATATTGGCTTTATAACAGTAAGTTTGAATTTTTCAGGAAACACTCCGTGTAAAATACTGAGATTTATTATATAGCTTAATGGTCTAGCAATCTCTTTTGAAACGTACTTCAGCATTTTTGTCGATAATTCATCGTACCCCACACTATTGGTATTTTTTAAGTTATTAATTATTTTCTCAATTTCATAATCTGTTGTAGGTTCCAGATATATGGTTTTTGTGTTTGTTTTAATGTGATTTAATGATGAATTAAGTAATTTAGTTTTGTTTTTCATTTTATTTTCTACCATGTCAATATATGTGTCATTAAAAGCATTGGCGATGTCTGTTGGGTTTGTAAGAATAGAGCTGTTAAGATTTATTTTCTTAACTGCTTCTTTTGGATTTCTGTATTTATTGTTAGAAATTATTTGCCATGTAGCCTTTGTAGAATTTATAGACTTTTCTCTATGTTTATTGTTTTGCAGTTTATGAGAGGTATTTATTATTTTATTTACTATTTTTGTGTAATTTTTATACTAAACGGCTTGCTCCCATGTACCATCTCGACATTTCCAATACAAATCTCTTTTAGTTTTGGCAGATTTTTTTATTCACTTTGTTAACCAATGCATTATCTGTTTCTTGTTTATTTTTATCTTGATTGTTGGAAAACATAAGTCAAAAAAGAGTTTTATCATATCATAAAAAGCATTTTAAGCATCATTACCATCCGTTATTTTGTAAATTTCACTAAAAGATAAGTTCTCTAGGCATTGCTTGAATTTATTAACATTTTCAGAGCAATAATCTCGTTTTTTTTCATACCAATAGTTGTATTTAAATAGTTTAGGAACTGGACACTTTAACATTTGTGCAGAATGATCTGATAAACAAAGATGGTATACTTTACTAGTGCTTCCACGAATATTGTGTGTTATATTATCCAGACAGGTTTTGCTTTTTAGACTTGTTACTTCTTTGATTTGTAATTTTGAAGTAAATTTTCAAAATTCATTGACGAGTCAGTTTCTTTCAACATATAATGTTAGGGGCCGTTCAAGTATTACGTAAGCAGATTTATTACAATTATTTACCCCCCCATCCCCCTTGTCAGCAAAAGTAAGCAAAGCTCTTACCCCCTCCCCCCATGCTTACGTAAATATTTTTCAATTTTAAATATATATATTTTTATATAATTATGTTATAATTATAATTTTAAAAATAAGAAAATAGATTTAGAATAGAGATTAGATTTTACTGATACAGTATTCAACATAGAGTAAGGGGCAAAAATATACCGATGACGTAATCATCATCTAGACTCCCTTACCCCCCCATGTCATCGAAAATAAGCAAAACAATGACCCCCCCCCTCCATAGTGCTTACGTAATACTTGAACGGCCCTTATATGTTATTAACTCTATTGCACTACCCTCAAATACTGATATTATAGACAGTTTTTTAAGAACTGTAAGCTCTTTAAATTCAGGTCCTTTCTTTATAAATATGCAGGAACCCCCTATTTTCTTATTCCTAGAAAAAAAGGAGGATAGTTGATAATTTGTTAACATTACATTGTTTTTTTCCCCATCCTTTATAAAATGTTCTGTCAAGCAAATCACATCTATTTTCTCATTCCTTTCAGTAAATTCTTGTAAGTTTATTTCTAACATGTCGGTTTTTTTTTCAAGACTCTCAATATTCTGGTGAAGTATGTTTACACATTTAATCAGAACTTGACGACTGGCATGGGAGACGAAAAAATTTTTCATTATCTTTAGAGTTTGTGTTGCTACCTGAAACTACTTTTTTCTTAAAATAGTAAGGTTTTTTCCCAGGTTTTGGTTCACTTATTTGATCAAAAGAAAATTCTTGTTTCTTCGCTTGCTGTTGTTTTTTATGTGCTTCAAATTTATTTTAGTAGTTTATTCTCAAGATTTCCTGCAGTGCATTTTGAGCTAAGATTGTTGTATGTAACTTTCCTAGGTATTGGAAGTTGCTGTAGTCAATGTTCAGAAACATGGAATGTCCAAAAAGTCCGGAGATCATTTTGCTTTCCTGATTCAGCCTATTTACATTAAGGCTTTTGCTGTGGGGAATCTTACTCAGGAGAATGTTTGTGTTTTTTGAGTTCATTAGTAGATTACTATATTGAAATGTATTGGGCTTGTATCATTAGAACCTGCAATCACAATCACATAGTCATCTTTTGTGAGTAGCTTGAACTCGGTAAGTACACCTTCCGTTAGAATGTCATTTAATTTTGCTACTGGTTTGAATATGCAAGAAACCTTAAAATCATCTCCTAGTAATTTTTGTAGAGCTTTTTGAATGCCCCGCTCTTGCTGGTCTGCCAGTATTGTGACCTTTTTCGTTTTAGTAATGTTGTGAGTAGACTTTTCTTTACCCTTTTCGTTATCTTTCGTTTCATTAATTATTTTTCTACGCACTGTAACATTGACATCAATAGGACTGTTTCCTACGATATCATCAACATTTGTGGTTTTCTGTGACTTATGTTGTTTTTCTTTTTTGGATGATGACAAATCTTTAGTTTCATCAATTTTTATTGTGTTATTTTGCTTGAGCAATTTCTGTTTCATTTCAGTACTTTCCTGAGTTAACTGTTGGATTTCGATGTGTACGCCGTCTAATTCCAACTCTAATTGCTCCATTTTTAATTTCAATTCTGTAAGTTCTTGGATTAGGTGAGAACTAGTTGCACTAGAATTACTATCATCAATGGAACTAACAGAAACATTGTCATCTTCCATCGTTAGTTAATTTCTTAATGTTTCAACGATTCCAAAGTTACAATATCTGACCGTTATCGTTTATAATATATGAAAATAGTATAGTATGCAGTAACGAATCGCACACAACTGACATTTTGTCAGTAATCAGCTTTTCGATTCTGTGTTTGGCGGAACTAATGTGCGGAGACACATTATAGGAAGCCAGATAAAACGGCTTTGATTGATTGATTGATTGATTCTGTGTTTTTACTTTAACTTTTTAATTGGATTTTGCTGTAATTGGCTAATTTTGAGTTATTTTGGTTTCAATGTTTTGAAATAATGTTCGTTGAGCCTGTGATTGTGATGATTTTTATTAATTTCACTGAAATTCGAACAGTTTAGGATTTAAATCAGATCCTACCTTGTAGTTTAGGTTACGTTGAATAATTTCCAAGGTGTTGCGGCTTTAAATTTTCACTTTTTAAACACGTTTCTAATTCAATTATAGGATCTACTAATAAAGGGCTTTGTTTACTTCAAGGTTCACAGAGTAAGCCTTTATCCTACATAAATACTTTTTCTATGAAAATTTGAAAAAAATGCCATCGCCATTGTAATAATATTCTTTAGGCATAAACGAGGAAGAGCATAAGCTACATATATGCTCATGATTTGGTCATAAAATCTGACTTTACACATGGAAAATATAAAATAATCTAATCATAAAAGTGGGAGAACTATCGATGTAACGACATTTAATATCTTACAAGTATTGAATTTTGTCCAAAACCCGACAAAACTCAGAAGTGAAAGTGACACTGTCAAACAGCGTTAAAAATCGCATTAGCCAGTGTGAATCTGAATCGCTTCAAAACACTTCCGTGCAACTCTGTCAGACTCAGGTAACAGTTCGGTTACTCTCGGTTTAGCTCGTGTCAATGTTTGAACGCTCTAGGTTGAAATTCGCATCACTCCGATTAAAATTTGCTGATTTCGAAACGGAACCTTTGTTCTGTTGGGCGAGTGTAAATCTTAAAAAAATAATAAATATATAGCTAAGACTCATTTTGATTTTCACGAAAAAGACTCTCAAGACTCTTTCCTGCGAAACTTGAGAGTGACCTTCGCTACGCCTCGAGAAGAACTTATCTATCTTCTGTACCAATATATCTATACCTTGGCTGAGCCATTTCAAAACCTAGCAAGGGCCTATGGACAAATTTTACAGGAGAGCCAAAAAATGGTTTGGTCACTTTCATTTGGTGCCCTACTAAAACTATGAGATAAAGCTGAACGAGAGTGAGCTCAAACGAAGCGGCAGATGCTTGTCTTGCCATATAATATCTTTTATTTATATTCTACAATCGATATCGAAGGTGTAATTCGCATATGAATGCACGTAGTTGGTAAGAAATGGTTGTCTGATCCGTCACTGACCATTTGATAACCTGTGTTGTTACTAGGTTATAATTTATTTTTGTTAAACCACAAACCTTTGAAATTACATTTTCATAAACCTAGCAACTATGTACAACCTGATTAAATTTACCTAACATATGTATAGGATGATTTATTTGTAGAATAATTTGAATGCCCAGTTTATCTACCTAAATTAACAAGGCTATATACAGGTGATATTTAATTAACTGAGGATGTTTTCGGGAATGATGATAGTGCCTACTAAATTTGATCAACTTTCCCAAAAACACATAATGGTAAGAAATTAAAAAAAAAACTTTCATCAGTACATTGATCCGATCACATGATTGTAAATTACTATAGGAGACCCAATTATTTTTTCGTTTGCGACCAAAATATATTATGTTCTTGGAAAAATTTGTTCCCAATGATGGCTACTATCATTCCCCGACATATCGTCAGTTCATTAAATGTCACCGTGTATTATTAATAAAATGAAACCAAATTAATAATTAAAATTAAGTTTTATTAATAAAAGACAAACAAAATAGCAATCAGTCACAAAGAATTTGCTGACCTCCTGTAAAAAACTCACTCGAAATGCCAAGACCTTTTGTTTCACTCAGTATTAGAACTTTTTTGCAGGCACACTGTATTATTTTTCATTTATTTATTTATTTATTAGCCAATTTATTCTAGTTGAAGGTTTTAACAATTTTTTACAATAAACATGCTTTATACTTAGCTAATACTAATTAAAAATATACACAAAAAAATCATTGAGTAAAGCACAAAATAATTGAAACAAAAAATAAAAGAGAAGTCCATACGACCTTCGCCTACCTCATAGTTTTCTTTGCTATTCTACACGTAGGTTTTTCCCAGATTTTCCCATTTTTCTCTCTCTAGAACAACATTCATCCAGTCTGTACCTGCAATCAACACAATGTCGTCTTCCCGGCGTCTTTTCTGCCTTCCTCTTTTCCTTTTGCCGATTTGTGGTTTCCAGCTGGTTAGGATTTTTGTCCATCTGTTAACTTCTGACATTCTTGCTGCATGACCTGCCCAATGCCAGTTCATTTTAGAATGAAATCTAATGCATCGATTAGTTTTGTTTCTCTTGCTGGTATTTTTTGACAAAGTTTGACGTTGAGCAAGCTACGTTCAATTCCTCTCTGACATACTTCGACATTTTGGATGATCTCTTTTGCCAATTTCCAGGTTTGGCAACCATATGTTAGACAAGGCAGCAGAGATCTGTCTGCAGCTATCTTCTTAAGTATAACTGGGAGTCATCGACCAGTATCTCTTCCATGTGTTACCAAGCCTTGTTTCGACTTCCTTTTTGGTGCATCCTATAATAGGTATACGTGGGACGCACTATAAGTTTCCGGAATGAATATGAAAAAATACTATTAAAGGTACAAAATTAATTTATTGTTTTTCAAAATAATCTCCCTTGGCGTCTATGCACTTTTTCATTCGATCAAACCAGTTTTGAAAACTTTTGTGCCACTCCCCTGTGGTGACCTCTGAAACGTGTTTTTCATACTCCTCGACAGCCTCTTCTGGTGATGAAAATCGTTGACCGCGTAATTGGTTCTTAATTTTTGGGAACAGAAAAAAGTCACAAGGTGCCAGGTCGGGACTGTATGCAGGATGACTCATGAGTTCTACATTTTTCGTCTTCAAAAAGTCGTTTGTCTGTCTGGCCGTGTGAGAACTAGCATTGTCGTGGTGCAGGATGATACGGCGTTTACGGTTATTTTTACGGAGTTCGTCAATAACTTCCGGCAAACGAATGGTCGTGTACCAGTCACTATTCACGGTACGACGATTCTCTAAAGCAACAGTAGCCACGTGTCCAGTTTTATTAAAAAAAGAAGCAATCATCCGCTTAGATGCACTTTTCACGCGCGCCACTTTGGTTGGTTTCGGCTCATCTTGAAAGACCCATACGCTCGATTGCTGCTTTGTTTTGGGATCGTAGCAATAAATCCATGTTTCGTCACCTGTTACTATGTCCCACACCAAATTTGACGCACCTTCGTTGAATCTGGTAAGCATGGCACTGCACCAAGTGACGCGGTCCGTTTTTTGAGCCTCGGTCAAGTTGTGTGGGATCCACCGCGAGCACAGCTTTCTCACACCCAAATGTTTGTGTAGGATTGATTGTATTTGACTCATGCCTATTTCTAAGGATGCGCGAATTTCATGGTAGGTCACATGCCTGTCTGTTTCAATCATACGGCGCACAGCATCGATGTTTTTGTTGGTCACAGCGGTGGACAGCCGACCATCGCGAGATTCGTCACTGAGATTGATACGACCACGCTTGAATTCTGCAAACCAGCTATAAACAGTCGTCTTGCATGGTGCTTCATTGCCAAAAGCTGTTTCAAGCCGAGCGATGCTCTGTTGAGCTGTCAAATTATACTTAAAATCGTAGAAAATCATACTACGAAAATTTTCCCGAGTTAAATCCATGTTGATGCAGACACACAATTTTTTAAATGGCGCCACAAGGTAAAAACAAAAGACAGTCAGATGAAACAAACTGCATTCTACAGCCAAAGAGTTCTATTTTCAAATGTTGCAATAAATTTTTAAATATTGTTTATGTAAGTGGCCAGTTCCGGAAACTTTTAGTGTTACCTATGTATTAGGAACTTTTTATTTTACACTTACAATGGCTGCTGAAATTAATTTAATACATTTTACACCAGGAGACACCCATAAATCAGTGTGGTTGGATTAAGTTATCAATAGTGTTTTTAAATAAATAAAAAATAAAATAAAAAGAAGTTTATTTGTCTTCAATCAAAATATACAAAAACAAAACTTTACAAAATGGTGACAAGATTAAAATTAAATTAGAAAAAATAGATAAAGAATAAATTAATTATTTAAAGACAAAAAGGCTTAACTGTCGGCATGTAGCTGTTGGACATGGAAACAGCTGCCGATTTTCAAACTTAGCCTAAAAGAGACGAGGAACACAATAAATCATTTAATAATAAATTAATAAACCAATACAAATCTGAAATTGAAAATAAACAATATTAAAAAGATGTCAATATAATAAATAGATGTCATTTAACAATAGTAATAACAAGGTAAAATAACGAAAATAACATTTAGTAATGAAATATTATCAAAATAATAAAACACTAATGAATTAAAGGGATCCCACTATCTTTTTTAGGGTTCCGTACCCAAAGGGTAATCAACGGGACCCTTTTACTAAGACTCCGCTGTCCGTCTGTCACCAAGCTGTATCTCATGAACCGTGATAGTTAGACAGTTGAAATTTTCACATATGATGTATTTCCGTTGCCGCTATTTCAAAAAATACTGAAAAACAGAATAAAATAAATATTAAAAGGGGCTTTTTGCTCGTGTTTGCTCGATGTTGTTAACAGCAATAGGTAGACGCTTGAAATATTTAAAGAATATTTAGTTACACATTCACTTTAAAAATAAATAACTGAATTAAAATAAAACACATATTTAAAGGGAGCAATATCCCATACAGCAGACGTGTTTTTTTTGCCGTTTTTATAGATAATGGTACGGAACCTTTCGTGCGCGAGTCCGACTAGCACTTGGCCGGTTTTTTAAATTTATTTATCTAAAACAGGTTTTGTACATATATGAATATTGAGTATCCTTGGACTGCTTCAAAAGCAATAGGCGGTGGTATGACGTTCCAGCATTTACAGGCAGCAATCTTGAAGCAGCCCTTGGTTATGGCCAAAATTGCCAAATATCCATATAATTTTCCATGATAATTTAATTTCACAAGTCTTGATTCACAAGATTATTATACTCGTACTTTACAAGTTTAACCAAGTGCTTGACAATCTTAGGTGTAAATAATATTTATTGTCTATGCTTTTTGCATCGAGGTTACGCTTGAAAAAATTAGGGATACACCATTTTGCATTTGATACTTAAACGATATGTTATACATCGATATATAGCTATACAATAACCATTATGTATATAAGGCTGTATCAAATTCATCAATAAAAATGCGGAGAAAAAAACATAGAAGACGCGTTTCTAACAAAGTGTCATTTGAAAATGGCATCAGAGAATCAAAAGGGCTCATGATTGGTGCGTACTGTGTGTCATGCGACACTGCGTCAGCCGTGATTGGCTGAATCATAGACAGAGTAAATGCTATAGGAGTCGTTGCCATAAAAAAACTGTGTGAAATACTATGTGGAGCATAGTTTATTAAGAGGCAATTTTTTGCGCTTCTATGCCGTTTTCGTTCGCTGGATACATAACATTAATAAGAAATTCAGCAGTCGCATTCAAGAATGCATATCCCGCCATCGTTCCGCACGTAGCCATCATTGCACCGGCACTTCGGTTTGGGAGTCTTGTCGGCCTTCTCACAGTCAATCCGCTCTAGCCTGGCGTGGCAGGTTCGTGGTGGACAAGGGTCTGGGCCATTCTCAAAGTGCTCGTTCTCACCGCATTGGGAACCTGAAAGGATTAAAGACTATTTCATATGTTTTTATTTCACTTGTTGTCGATTGCCCCTTAATACATGTGGTGTATGATGGCTAATATTGATTTTTCGTGAAAAACCGAATTATGGCAAAACCACAGTCCAACTACATTGTAAAGAGTGTTATACTATGTTCGGCTTGCTCCGGTCTGGTTCGCTCGGCTCCCAAAATGTATTTACATGTTAATTTATTTACATTCGCTGGTCATCGCGCCGGACCTATTTTGTACGTTTTTTCGTAAAATATCTGCTTTTTTGCGAAAAATAGCAATAATTTCTCATAATCGCGTAATGAGTCTGTCTTTACACCATAAATCGTTTTTTTCAGCAAGAAAACACTTTACGCTATTTATTATACGGCGACATCAGCAACGGCTCAGTGGGTACGAAGTTGCAGGTCTCTCAATCTTTAACCCGGGTTCAAATCGCAGTTTATTTGTACAGTTCATTTGTAACACTTGCTGACGGCGAAGGGAAATGCAGGTTTTTTTTCATTTTACAATTTTTATCATTTACACACAATTATTATTATTACAAAAATAACAATAGCAGCTAAAAACCACAGAGGTTTAGACTTGTGCTATCATGAGTCACGTAGTTATTAATTAGGTTCTTTGTTTACAATAAACAGCTAAAAATTATAAATGTAATTAAATTATACATAGGTACTAATTATTATTTTCTTTCACTGGACCTAGGTATGTAAAAGATGTAAGAGAGTAAGCAGACACTTATGTTATGATGAAATATTTGAACCAAGAAGATATTTTTTTAGTTTAAACACCCATATATGCCCAGAACTTTTTTGGTCACTGATTTTAGTAATTTTTAGATATGTTAGTCAATTTTGGCCACTTTTATCAAGTATGGTGACAGTTTTCAGTTTTCAGGTCTGGAAGTATTTTTTTTTCAGTGGGTCGCTAACGACCCCTGGGGCATATACACTGACCCATTAAATTGATTTTGTAAGAAAACAATTATGAACTAAAACACGGCTTAGAGAGAGAAAAAAATATTTTATTACTAATTTGTATCGTGATACATTGCGAAACATTTATCATGGAGGTTTACTTTACATTTGCGGCACATTTTGTTCGTTTTGTTCTTACAAACAGCACATCTTTTCCTCTCTTGACCTGTGAGAATCATATGATCAGCTTTATGTTTCCGGACCGATTGAGGTACTGAAATTGAAAAATGTCTCGCAGGTGATGGCCCAGGCTGACTCTTCATATCTCCATACTTCTGCAAAAGCGATCTAGAGCTCTGCGGTGTTCCAGTGTATCCATAGTCGATCCAAGGGATCTAGCGAGCAAAAAACAGTTGTTTACTGCAACGTCAATAAGCCACATCAAGATTGATGAGTACCACTTCTTCCCTCTGATGGCTATTCTGTAGACACCAACATTAGCGTCCAGTCTATCTATGCCACCCATGTACTTATTATATTGGGAAATTAAATTTGGCTGATCAATTTCAATTTTGTTCTTAGCAGCTGCTGAGTATCGCATGGCTTTTTGAATGGGATTCACGCCGTATTCATTTGACAGTAAAGTAACCACGCTATTATCATGCCAACGAACAGCTAAAATGTTGTCCCTGGTATCCAATTTGTAATCGTAATAACCTCTTTGTTCCTTCTTGCAAGCTTTCGCGTCTTTTAGAGGACAATGATCGACTCTATTTTGTCGAACAGTTCCAGTGATCTTTACATGATTCACTTGCAGGGCACTTAGCAGAGACGGTGAAGTAAAAAAGTTGTCACAGTATACAGAAAACTCCGTATCGGGATATGTTTTTTGTACAGTGTTCATCAGCTTAGTGACTACATGCTCACCAAGTCCCGTACTACGTGCCTCAGAGCGTCCCTCATATAGCTCAGCTTGTAGGCAGTAACCAAGACGAGTAGCTGCAACCCAAGCTTTGAAACCAAAGCGGATTGGTTTTCCGTGAATGTGCTGCTTACAACCATGACGTCCGTAATATGGTATCATAGACTCATCAATGCTAATATCTTTTTCTATAGGAGCGTAAGTCACAAATTTCTCATTTAGGAGGTCAAACAATGGTCGTACTTTGGCCATTTTATCATTTGGTCGTAAGTTTTGATTGTCTGCTACATGCAAGTATCTGAAAATCTCTTCAAATCGATTTCTACGCATGGATTTGACCACAAAAACGTTGCGAGTATCTTCATTGGATTCCCAATACATGCGGCGTCTGGGTAAGGGAGCATAACCAGTGAGGATAAGGATTCCTATAAAACAGTAAATTTCATCGCCAGAAAGAGTAAAGTTTGTGTTGTGATGTTCTCCAACAGCGTACATGACAGAATGTCTCACGATGTGTCTGATAACCTCTTCACTAAAGAATAATTCAAAAAATTCTATAGGTTCACTGTCCTTAGAGAGCGTCAGAACAGCACGTGGCGCCGGCTGCACCCACTGTTCCTGTTGCGGCCTCAAGTCGCGCTTGACCCAATGTCGAGGTCGTAGCTCGCTGGTTTCAACATTGGGCCGTATGCCGTCTTCTAACGCAGCTGTTTCGCCTTCATTTCTTGCTCGTCGAAGCCTCTTTGGTGCGGAAGTTGAAGGTCGGGCACGTTCATTATCGGCGACTGATGAACTTGGGGTAGGATTATCATCTGCTACGTCTTCGTCATCTTGGTGGCGATGAACTACAAGCTCGGCTGGTGCTAGCAACTGATGTCGGTTCATCCGGTCGACGTCGTTTCCATCCTCTTCATCCGAGTCACCATCAGATAAAATGCCACTGCAAGGCGGATCAATGTACACGTCCAAGCCTTGAACATCCTCAACATCAAAAGACTCGAGGCAGTCAAGAATCTCATGTGCAGTAAGCTGACGGCGAGACCTGATAAAAAAACAGTACAAAAACATGAGTCATGGTATTTGCCCACGGGGTCGATAACGACCCAATGAAATATTCGCGTCAATTTCAACCAATAAAACAATTTTTATCATAAAAAATGTTTTCACATAACCTGACACACTTACTCATCTTCCAATAACACCTGATAAAACAAACAAATATCAATAAGTAAAAACAGTACTTACATTTATTTCCGCTCTGGTAGCAACTTTTCGCCAAATAAAACTGAAGTAATTTTTCACGGACAATAATTGTATGAAAACACACGTATTAGCACAAGCGCACACGACTTACTTCTAGATACGTTCCTTGGCAATGAAAAAATGTGGGTAGTACGAAAAACATGCATACAGTTTGATATCACGGTGCATTACCATAAGTGGCTAGGTGATGGGTCGTTATTTACCCACTGGGCATATATGGGTAAATATTAGTAGGAGTTAAACTGTTGCAAAGATCGGAGGGTAAGCTATTGATAAGCCGAGGCACCATAAAACCGGTTGTTCGCTCGCCATATGCATTGTTAGCTCGCTGCGTGTAAAACCGTTTTTTGTGAACAGCCCGAGTGTATACAAGGTAGTCAACAATATTTCGTAAGGATTCATTAAAGAATCTAACCTGTATGCTGTAAAAAGCTTGTTTGTGCACGAACTACGACTACAAGGATCACCTTTTTACCCTAGTTATTGGTAAAAAGAGGATGTTACGAGTGTTGAAACGCATTCGGAAACACCTATGTCATCCCCTCAGGGATCTATGAGTATGACGTAAGAAAATATCTATACATCCATTAGCCCTTGTTTGTCCACTGCTGGATATAAGCCTTTCCCAAATTTCGTCACTCTTGGTGGTCTTCCATCCTCCTCATCCATCCTCCTCATCATCCATAATGCTATAAAAAAACTTTTTCTGAGATTACAGTACATGTGATACTAACTAGGAAGGCAAAGGGAACTTAGCCCAAACAGCCACGTCTGAGGTTTAATATCAAATACCAATGAGGTTATCATATAATATTCTCTAACACGTACTAAATAATATTGCGGCGTGACAAAGGAGGTCACAGTTTCATTTTATTTTCGGCCTGTATTGTCTATGGCTGCCGCCGGCGCGGCGGCGCGCGCAAAGCGTACACATGCGTGGTGGACTGTTGGATTTTGGCGCCATAGCTGACGTGGAAATTATTATTTACTGTGGTTTTATGGGTCAAACCAAAAGTATTATTTTGCCCTAAAATTACTAACAGCAGTGATGGTGATGATAATTTAACTCCATCTGACATTCTAGAAATAACGAACACTTTTAGAACGAGCTTTTGCAAGAAAACTCAAAAATGGCTAACGACTAATTTTATCAAGATTATTATGAAAACAGGTTGTTAGGCATGAGTTTAGATAAAGTAGTGTATGAAACTATACATAACTAGGTATTAAACACTCGTGTAAATGACACTGGTGTTTTTAATAACCTTTTTATGTACCGGTTTCGTAAACTATTACTGTTTAATCCATAAACAATGTATTTACTTCTTTTACCAATAACTTACGTAATGCAACGTCGCTGTGTCATCTCTGACATTAAGCAGCTCAGAAGTGAACTCTATGACGTTTCATCTGAGATCATTCATCTACAACGACGGTCAAAACATCGCGCTTTTAAAAAACGTGTTATTAACTCAAAAATATTTTTTACGCTCTAATGTTCAAGAAAGTATCTTTAAAGTAATTCGTAAAGTAACTTTTCAGTCAGTACCTAGAAATATCAGTTGGCACAGTAAAGAGACATCTCTTGAAGACTGCGAAGGAATAAAAAACTATTGACCTTGGTGCAATCAAAATCACATAGAATTCAATTTGTGTAAGAAAATTTGGTTCAAATTTCATATTTTGTTCCCTTTTGTCGATTTATCATTAGAAAATTAATGTAAAAAACTTACTGCAATTACACGGGTCAACACATTCATTCTGGTTATCCCTCACGTAACCGTCTTGACAAATACAACCAGTTGTGGTCTTGCAGGTTGTGTATGAGTCATCCTTGTCTTCACAAGTCTTCTCACAGACTACGGAGTCTTGCACATACATTTGGTTTGGACCACAATCAATAATGGCTGGAAGAGATAGTATTATTAAATTCTAGTGTAACATATTTGTACTGATCATTGTCATTTATATTTTAGTTTAAATAATAGTTTACTTGGATTGATAGAAACAAATTCATTGTAGAGAATTGATAACGACCGAAAAAATGTCTCGTAGGTCTTTATGCAAATTCAATTAGAATTTTGGAATTTGGCTGTTGCAGTCAACCTATCTACAGTAATAGTGGCTTACGTGGCAGTCCTGGACATTGATCACTGGGTATGCAAATGTCAGTACTTGATCCATTCCTCAAGTAATTTGGCCTGCAGTCGCACCCAGGTTCAATGAGCTGTGGCTGGATACAGCTGTAGTCAGTGTATATAGAGGCACAGATCTGTGGTGGGCAGATGATTCGACACAAACTCCAGTTTTCGTTTTCATTGCAAGGGTTAGGCGTCGGTGGTTTTGCTAAATGATATTAGTGCTAATTAATTATTTATTAGTTATTTCATAATTAGATTAAAAACATAATCATCCTTATGTTTCCCTTAGTAGATATAGGAGTGCATCATGATATGTATTGTGAATTAGATACACTTGTTTGCACCTTCATTTTATAACTCAAAGCCGTGGTGGACGAATGATAATTTAGTTTTGTAAATAAAGTCTTTTATTTGATTTCGTCTATAACTTTAATGTCTTTCGGTAGTTGCATAAAATAAATAATAGTTATTAATAGTCCAATTGATAAAAGGGTTGAGGTATACAATAATTCCTGTTTTGGTGAAACCTTGAAGTGTGGTAAAGAAGAATATACTTATTAGACTGCATTACAAGATAAGAAAGTTTATTTAGAAAAAAAAGTAAATTTTAATCATTATAATATTAAACATAGATGTCTATTGAGAAATAATCCAACAATAGAAATTTTAACCATATCCCAACGAAGGAATTAGTTATTTTCGGGTCTTCATGTACAATGTACTTAAAGATGGGTATTTTGTATATTACAGATGTCTAAGCCAGTACAGAACGCGTTTGTGAAGTTAGCTATTTATCTGCACAGTATCCCCACGCACACGCACGCTCCCTTTCTTGCCGTAATAAGAATGCACAATGCAACGCCACTTGTGACTAATAAAATAAGGTAGTTACTCACGACAACAACTTTTTTCTATACACTTTCCATAACAGTCTCTGACATATCCATCGATGCATTTACATCCCGTGTATTCATAGCCACACAAATTCGACTCGTCTTTAGTTGAACAAGTTCTATCACAGGTCATTGAATTCTCTACGTAGATCTCATTATCGCCACAAGTTGGAGCTGTGGAAAAAAAATAACATTAGCTTAAGGAAATTTACGACTTTAATTATGCAGGATAAGGATCAGGATCTGCTAAGAATTATTCTCACGTGTTGGTTTTGAAGGGCATTCGTCCTTAGGAATGCAAGAAGCAGTACTATTTCCATTTCTATAATAATTAGGCTTGCAGTTGAATCCAGGTTTACAAGGGATATCAAATCTGCATTTGGCTAGTATATCCTTTGAGTCACATGTAGATAACGAATGGCAAAAAAGATTCCATTGGGCGCCGCCCTGCATCGTGCCCCCTTATCGACACTCTAACGCTGTTGGCGGCAGGGCCAGTCACGTGCGACAAGTGATACGATATGACAACGCTATTTGATTTTTGTAGGAAAACTTTGACAGTGAACATCTTTTTCTTTTATTATGAAGCATTACAAAAGTAATAAGACATTATATCTTTTATTTCGAACATGGAATAGTTTCCTTGATATAGGTAGGGGGTACATTTTCAACCTGTATATTGAAGATGATAATCTACCAAGTAGGATCAATCGAATACATCAAATAAAATAAAATTATATCGTCACAACATGAATCTCTGAAAGGGGTGTCAGAGGTGTTTCCGTAAATGGATGGATGGACACGTGATGGGTGGTGAATCCTACCGCCCGCCGCGCCGCGCCGTACGTCGAGCACAAAATGGACCCAGCCGAAGTACGCAGACCGAACACAAATGTGCAATATTTGAATTTTTTACTTATGCTAGTATATATTTGGCTAGGCATTATATTTATTTATGGTCTATTCAGTTTATTTATCAACTTATTTATTAATTGCATTATGTCGGTATAATAATATTCTTCTTCCAATAAGTCTTTATTTTATGCATGTGTATAACTTTAGTAGCCCAACTTAAATATAGTTTTTATATATATTTCCCGTATCATATTTGTTGTTCGCTTTAAAACGTATCGGAACGCACATTGTATGTGTCAAGATATTTGATTTTTATTGATATGGCAACACGAGTTGTCTTCAGGGGAATTGTCAAAAGTCGTGAGACGGCGATATTGTGTTTTACGACAGCAAGAGTTGAAATTTTCAAGGAAATAAGTAGTTAAAATAGAGAAATAAACCAGTTAATCAGTATTAATTGTGATCCGGGACGTGTACGCGAAAAGTTTCGTAAATTTAATAATAGTGGAAGGTGATGGGAAACGATTCTCATTACCACGTTTACTGAAATCGTGTTAGTTTTCTTGGACAGGCCAGCCTTAGGGGTAGAGGGTTGAGTTTAGGAATCTACATCTGCAAACTGCTGGCTGGGCTGGTCGTTTGTCAGAAATCTCTGTGCCGAGGTCGACGACAGTCAACGTCAGAAGAAGGGGAACGCACACCCAGGGGACCTGTGCCTTCCTCTGAACCAGGGTTGAGTCGTGACATCGGATCGAGCGCGGAGGACCCGTCCAGGACGAAAAAGTGAACTTTAATGTGAGTGTTTGAACCATTTACCCTTGTAAAGGGATTTAGTATATAAGGCCTCCTTGTGTGGAAAGCCCCGCTGCTGGCAGAGTTTAGTTTTTGTACAATATAAATGGGTCCAGCACGCGAAACCTAAATTACACCTGTCGAGAGGGGGGTTTATCATACATTTGTTTCATCATAAAATATTATTTTTATACAGATTAGATTTGACATGTAAAACGTATACTTTATGTATCTATTTTACAAATAAACATTTTCAATCTTTGAATCTTTAAATCTTTGTGCCCCGAAGAGATTTGAACCAGTTAAGTCCGGATTAGTATTCAAGAACTCTAACCACTGGACTAGAGAGGCCGTGTTAATAACAACTGCCTTTGTTACAGTTTTTATTTCTTTTTTCAAAAGTTGTAAAAAAGAAGCACAATTGTTGAAATCACACAGTACAAATGTAAAATAATCCACGTGCGAGTTGAACTCGCGCACAAAGGGTTTCGTACCACCACGCGATACGAGTACGTGACCCTAAAAAAATAGTGGAGTACCTAAATAACAACAATAAAGATTACATAACAACATAAATATGATATAATTTTTTGAATGTTTCAGCATTTTTGTAGCAATTGTATATTTTTTTTAAATTTTAGTTTTGTGTTGATGTAAGTACTCGTAATATGTAAATTTAATTTAGTGCATGAAAAGGGACAGACTGTAAATCAGCGTTGCGTTGTTGTTCGACAACTCACAACAAATGCTGAGTCTGCCCCTTTTTATCACATTATAATTACTCAATTCAATATTAACTTATATTCAATTGTATTTTTTATTTTTGTTTTGTTTTTTTTCCATGTAGAATATTTTAAAATGTATACTGTGTGTGAGTAATTATTATCGTGATACTCGTAAATAAATATATTTTCCAACTTAAGTTATCAACATCAAGCCTAAATGCCACCATTTGCGTTCGGAAACAATTTTTTATTTTGTTGTTTTACTTTGCAGTAAGTATGTAAAACAATGTGAATAAAAAAACTTTTATATATTAATCTTTAAGTAAGAGGCGAAACAAACATTTAAAGATGAAACATTTCGAGGTTTCTTGAGACCCCTCTTTATTTTATTTACATTTTATTATTTGTCGTGATAGAGGCTATAGTAACACGTATTCTGTGAAAATTTCAACTGTTGGCCTATAACGATTGAAGCCAGAGGTCCCCGTGACAGACAGATGGACAGACAGACAAACAGCGGAGGCTTAATAATTCGGTCCCGTTCGGCATCCATAAAATTTTTTTAAAAAATAAATTTTAAACTAGATAAGATAAATTAGAAACAAATGTAAAAACATCTTGTAATCAAGACAAGCGCGCTACCACTTGCACCATCAAAGTATCTAAACCGTTGAATTTTTCCACCATTCATCCAACAGGTATTCTGTGAAAAAAATTCTACCTATTACGGTTGAGGCTGTGACAGACGGAGGGACAGACAAACAGCCAGCGGAGGTTTAGTAATCGGGTCCCGTTTGGCATTTTCGGGTACGGAAACCTAAAAATTTGTTTCTTTTTCCTTAATTATATTTATAATTATTTGTAATATTATTTATTCCGTCAATAAAACTTCTAGACAAGCTTGATACAACCATTTCCATCTAGACCCCCTTGAAAATATTATATTCTCTATACATCTTCTTTTTATCCTCTCTATACATATTAAATGCAACGTCAATGGATTTTGATGCAGTTTTCACTGAAAGATAAAGCATTTCTTCGGGAAGGTTTTAAGCTATCTATCATCACGCTATGACAAAAGGGAGCAGCGCAATGAGAATTTTAGTGAAACATGGAAGGTTCACCGGACCAACGCCTGCTAACATAATCCCTAAATATTGTCCATTATGGTTTACGGTCTAGCCCGTACCATGCAATCCGCACTCTGCTCCAATTAGCTGATAACGAGGGTCATCGATTTCCCCACGCTGCCCAGGCCCTCCGCAAATCAATATTTGTGGATGATATTCTACCAGGCCATGACTCAGTAGAATCTGCTCAGTCACTCCAAACCGAGTTGATTGAGTTATTAGCCCTAGTGGCTTCCAGCTCAGTAAACCTCGAAATCACCCCAGACCTTGAACGATGATCAGTGTGACTTGCCCAAAGACTTTGACACCAGCTCCGACTCAAACTCCATTAATGTTTTTGGGAATACAGTGGATTCCTCAAACTGATGAGTTCACTTATCGCATTTCTCTGCCCCCCTCTCGCTCAGATTACAAAGAACTCAATCCTCAACACAGTAGCGTCTCTTTATGATCCCAATGGCTGGGTTACTCTAGTTGTCTTCCGCGCAAAGATTTTTCTACAGAAGCTTTGGTTTCTGAAGATAGGATGGGACGAGCCTACTCCCGAAGTATCCCATCTTCGTTATCCAAACTAATCTACACTATCTACACTTCTAAAGTAATGTTATAAAGAGGAGGTGTTTGTGAGTTTGTTAGTTTGTGGGGATGTAGGAGGTAATCTCCGAAACTGCTGATCCGATTCTAAAAATTCTTTCACTAATAGGCAGCTACATTATTTTTCAATGCTATAGGCTATAGTTTATTCCCTGGGGACGGGCAGTTCGCTGGAAACATATCCATTAATGAAATTCGCGGGGGTAATCTATGGAACCAATGAAACATTTTGAAAATTCTTCCACTGTTGTAATGGTTAGACGCTTCACTTGAACACCGTCGATGTTTCTCAGGTTTTTATAGGGATTATTTTGGATGTACGCAGGATTTACACGACCTAATTACCCTATCCCCATCTACCATCGGAATAGTTGACGCGCAGTAAAATTTAATCCATATGTTGTCAGTATTCCGACAGTTTGAACGCAACGTTTCAAATCTTCGTTCATCATCCGTCCAGATGATGTAGATGATGATGAGATTTACCAAAAGGCAAGCGCTCTTCACCCTAGTATCTATCGACGCTGAACATCGGGCGCAGTGTTGACCAAGCGTTAGACTATTGCGAATACATAGAAAAGAACTGTGATCTCTACTTGCCCCTCTGGGAGACAGTTGTGAGTATACATCATGTACTTAATTGTAAACTTACGACACTGATCAGGCTTGACACATCTGCCATCCGAAGACCGCACGAAGCCTTCCTTGCAGAAACAGTTCTCGACGCATTGATCAGTGCAAATTGCAGGAGGATTCTTGCAGTTGTCGCAAGTTACTTCACAAGCTGTACCACAGCTGTTGTATTCCTCATTTTCGTTGCAGTCTGGTGGTGCTGAAATACATAGAGGAGACTGTTGTATTTATGAGCAGAAGAAGACAGTGAAAGTTAGACTCAAAAATAAAATTAATAACTGTATATAAAAGGTTTTCACCTTTCCACTATCGAATATTCTTGGTATTGAAACATTAAACATGGAACAAAAAATCTACACCCAACTTGGTGTATTTTTGCAGAAACCTCAATAATTTTGTTTAGTTTTACTTCATATACTCGTATTAAATATCCTTATAATTTACACATAAGATAAAAACATTTAATTACGATCAAATCTCCAAAAAAGATAATCTCAGACGGGGCTCAAATACGCCTGTCACGGGCCGTATCCATGTTCTTCGCCAAGATCTACTTACCTCCTCCTTAGGTTGTTAATAACAAGTTACTAAATGAAGGAGTCTAGTAGATCTTGAGGTACTCCAGCTAGTAGTGAAAGTTCATGTGATTGTTGTTTAATATTTTTAGATAAGTGAAATACTATATCACAAAAAATTGAATGTACAGTCGTCTTCGGAGTTAGTGTAGACAGTCACAAAAACTCATTGCATGCGACATCAGTTATCACACACGACACGCACACATTTACACTTTACATATGATTGGAAAAAGATTGGAAAAGTGTGAGCAAGTTGCGGGTAGATGAAATTGTGATTGAAGATTTTAAATTCTGATAGAATAGAATCCATTCAGCGTTCTTTTACTAGACATCTCGCTTACAACTGCCCTGGAATTAGTCACCGAACTGGGTATGAGGACAGGTTATTGTTTTTTAAAATGCATAAATTATCAGACCGTAGAATTATGCTTGATTTGGCATTTTTGAAAAACACAATCGATGGACGTGCTTTGTGTGATGAGTTCGTTGATGGTGTGTCCTTGACTGTCCCTCGACTACAAGCTCGTCGAGTAGTGAAGGACACATTTTCAGTACCTACTCGTAGGACAAACCTTGGTCGAAATGCACCAGATGTAAGATCTTGTACCACTTACAATAAATTTTGGAATTCTCACTCCCTTGACATTTTTAACGATAAAGCTATTAATTTTAAATATAAGATATTACAGCCAAATCCATTATCATAATTATTTTGAATAACTGAAAATTTATATATATATATATATATATACTTTTTTATTTTTGCTCTTTCTGACTGTTTCAAATGTAATTTTAATTTTCAATTTTCTCTTTCATGTTGACATTCTGAATTGTGATTAATAAATTTAATATATAACTTCAATTTAATAATATTTTTAAATAATCTGTGTGTTTTGTGTGTCTAGATTTATAATTCAGATTTAAGATAGTTCAAATTGTTAATATTGTCCTGGTAATTGTAATTTAGTATTTGATTAATTATTATGCTGTTAACATTTTATTACACAATAATTGTATCGTAATAATGCTGTGTACGCCTGTAATTGATGGCAACACCAGATATAGGCCCTATGTTTACTTTCTTCTTTTTTTTGAATGTGTGTGTTGACATTGTTGGTGTACCTTTTTGTAATAAATAAATAAATAAATAAATATACCCTGTTCACAAATCAGTCACAGCTAGTTCTTGCGACACTACGACAGTTATTATTTAGTTTGCTTTGATGCTTTTTTGGTTATCTATAATATCTCAGAGTCAGTTAACCGATGTGATGCAGTCTCGCATTGTAGTGATGTTTAACTCTTAAACCCTACAGTTCAGTAAACCCCAGTGTCTAATATTTTTAAATATCTTAACGGAAAGGAAACGTATATACATTCACATCACTTAAGATAATCCTCTATGACGTGAGCGGCCATCTTGTCATCCGTAGTGTGCCAGCACTGGTACGCTGTAGAGGTAGTTTTTGCAGTTTTTGGGGTTCATCGGATCCCAGGGTAGTAATGACGTATGGTTTTTACATATCTGTTGCTTAGTGTTTGTGTGATGAATACTATTGTTTTTGAGAAAATAATTAAATAGGTAAGTTTGATTTGAACTCAACTACCGGAGATAGTAGAATTTTATAGCAAGACAAAAATCGGCGTCGATTTGATGGACCAATTATGTCACAAGTACAGCATGTCAAGGAAAACAAAAAGATGGCCAATGGCAATTTCCTCTGGCCTTTTGAATATAGTGTGTGTCAATCAATCAAAATCAAATCAAATCAAAATATTTATTTTGTAAAATAGATACATAAAGTATACTTTCTACAAGTCAAAGTTAATCTTTACGATAAATATCTTTAGAGAAAAAAAATAATATGTATATACTAATAAGGGAAATACATACAAAAAATATTAAGGTTGGGCTACAAAAAATAATTTATACACAAACATAATATAGAGAAATCTAGGAATAAAAATATTATATATGATATAAATGATGCAACGAACAAAGAATTTGGTAAATAAATATTTTTCAGATATTTGATTTAGTAAAGATATGGGCCTGTAGTGTTTAGGATTGTTTTTTGATCCACTCTTGTGTATGGGAATGACTACAGCCCTCTTCCACGACTCGGGAAAAACTCCAGAATTCAGTATATGTGTTAGAGGCTTTAAAATAACGTGACAAACTTCCTTTATAAGCCGCTTCTTGTTTCCATCCATTCCAGGTGCACTATCATTTTTCAATTGGCTTATGATTGACTTTACTTCAAATTCGTCTGTTGGCTGCATGAAAAATGACTGTAAAACCGGTGGTAAGTTGACATCTGATACCAAGGATTCCTCTATTTTATTTAGTTTGGTCAGAAGTCTGCCTGCGAGATTCCTGCCCAAACCCAAAAAGTAGCCGTTGCAATCGTTTACGGAGTCCATGGGATCTGGTTTGGTCGTTAGAAGTTCAGGAGAAGTAGATTTATTGCTAGGACACTCACAGATGTTCTTAATAACCTTCCAGAGACCTTTTGTATTTTTATTGTTATCTTCTAATAGTTTACTCTCATATGCAATCTTACGTTTACGCACAACTTCCGTGAAATAGTTTCTATAACGAGAGTATACAAGTTTACGCACTGGGTCTTCGGGGTGTTTTCTTAAATCTAGGTGAAGTTTATCGCGGTGTTTCATGCAACGCAGAAGTCCAGGGGTGATCCAAGATTTAAGTGCAAATTGGGTTCGACTTATACGTTTTTCTGAAGTATTTTTTACCACTGACTGATTCAGTACTTTATTAAACTCTTCAACTGCTTCATCTGTATCTGTTGAATGTATTACTTTAGACCAATCCGTGTTTCCTAACTCTGTTGCTACTGAGACGAAATCAATATGAGTAACAGTTCGATTTCTTTGTTTCGAAGGAGCAGACGTTACATCGACACCAAGCATTACCATGTTGTGATCAGTCACAGCAGTTTTACCAACAACGCCAACCAGACATTTAGATTTGGATTTTACAAATATGTGATCCAGGCAGGTTTGAAATCTTGTAGGTTTTGTAATTGCTGGCAGAAGACCAGATTTGGACATAAGACACTGGTACTCACAACTGATACTGTCTTCAAGGTCTAAAATATTAATATTAATATCACTGACTACGAAAAGCGCTGACTTTGCTTTGTGCTGGTCTAGCGATTTATATAAAGATTCTATAAATTTAGTTTTATTTTCTAGACCACCGGAGGGCGTGCGATATATACATAAAACAGATAAAGAGTTCAACTGTAAGACATTCAGCACATTTAAAGTGAGAAGGTTCTGTAACTTTTGCGGTTCTCGACCAACAATCCTTTAAATACACAACAACTCCGCCGTTTTGATTAATATTATTAACGGTTGCGTAAGATTTGTAGCCAGGAATTTGTTGGACTAAAAGGCAAAAAGGCAGAAAAAAAAGAAAAAAACATAATGTGATTATTTTTACCAATGAAAAGACCTTTAATTCGAATAAGGATGGCCGTAAAATCATATGGCGGAGAAAAGGTAAGCGCTATAATGATATTAATATTTTAGCAAACAGAGGGAATGGCAAAATTATTCTTGGTTACTGGGGCTGGATTACTGGGGTGATTTATGGGCCCCGGCGAACTGATTGAGATTGGTGGCTGGTTAATGGACCAAAAGTATTTGGAAATACTGCGTGACTTCATGATGCCACCTGTGCGTGTAGCCTACCTAGACGAACAGATATATTTTGTGCACGACTACTGTGCAATCCATCGCGCCGCCATCGCCATCGTGCAAAAATGGCTAGTTGCACAAATGACATCACAGTTATCAATTGGCCTTCTAAATGCCCAAATTTGAACCTAATTGAAAATTGATGGGGTCAAATGATTTTAAATTGGGATCAATCTAAAGTAAGATCAAAAAATAACTTGGAGGAATTGGTGAAAACAACATGGGAAGAAATGCGTGATAAAAATCATTCTCCTATGATATAAAGTAACCCTTAATTAATTAAATTAAATTAAATTAAATTTCATTTATTTCGGATAACAGTGATCCATATTTGTTTGTTACATAGGTACATAAATCAAATAATTAATAACTAATATAATATAAAATCAAATTACAAAAATCGAAATAAAATAAAATAAAAATTACAATAATAGAATCATACAATCAAAATAAAATAAAATAAAAATATCAATTTCAATACCTTCTCACCGGCACTGCTAATGCGATATGTCTATCACAGCAGTGCCGGAGAAAAGGGCAGTCTAGTCTGTCTCCAATCATTTTCAGGACAACATTGGAACTGGCCCTAACTCTCCGCACAAAGAATGCGGCGCGCTTGCGCATAATGGTGGAGAAGCAGTCAGTGCGTGCCTCTGCGAACATGCCAGAGGCGCTGCAGAATCGGGGCAGCCCCAACAATATCCTGAAAGCATTATTGTACAGGACGCGAAGGTCGCTGTAACTTCGCTTAGTGTAATCTGCCCACAGGCTGCAGCTGTAGAGTGATGTACAGTACGCCCTAAATAGTGTAATTTTGACTTCCTGTGAACATCGCGCAAACCTGCGGGCTATCATGTTAGCTCTTATTGACAGCGCCCTCCGCTCCCGCTCAATGTCCGCATTGTCCTTGAGGCCGGTAGTTAGTATGTGCCCTAGGTACTTAAACTGCTCAACATTTTCTAGAGGCATACCATTCAGCACCTGTGGTAAATTAAAGGGCCGTTTTATACCGGCTTCAAAGACCATGCATTGGCTTTTCTTTACGTTATATGTTAACCCGTGACCACTTGCGTACTCCTCACAAGTCCGTACCAACCTCCTCAGGCCACAGATCGACGCGCTCAGCAGCACCATGTCGTCTGCATAACTCAAGTTGTTGACACAAATTCCGTCAACATGGCAGCCGACATGCTGACTGCTGAGCGCGACGATCAGATCATTGATGTAATAATAACATTAATAAGTTGACAATTATGTAAAAATATTTTTTAACAGTTTTGTTTATACTAAATAATAGAAAGAGTTTTTTTTTTCGGTGGATTGCTTTTTGAAACTTTTTGCTTATTACTGTACCAAAATATTTGTTTGTTTAGTTAACAACTTAGCTTCATCCCAGGTCATTCAAATCTGCTCATAATAAGGACTTATTTATTATTATCATTATCATTGTTACAAAGATAATAATCCATGCTGGGTGAATAATTAAAATATTATACTATGTAAACAAAGAGAAATAAATAATATGACTGAACCGAGTTTATTTTTATCAAAAAGTATGTTAAATTATTCATAAATCCCTTTTTATATCAACTTTAAACTAAATGTCAAAATATTTTTATAGAAACTTGAATAAAATAAGACGAAAAAAAAAAAGCAAAATATTAAATTTGTCTTACGAGGATCGACCGCAATCCTCATGGTAGATCTATCGCTAAGTCAATGCCTTATTCACTCGATAACGATGGCTGATAGAATACTTTGTGAAGTTGTGAACCATGACAGAATGTATGATTCTAACCAGCTATAGAAATTCAAACCATTTTAGAAAATGAATAACTTAAAAAATGAGGACAGCTACTCATCAGTAAAGGAACTGGTTTGAAGCGTTGACGCTGGTAGTGGTGTGAGTTTCTGTATGTATGCAACATTAAGACGACAAGTACTGATGTGTGTATGAATGGAGTTTGTGTGGCACAGTGAGTGCTGTCTACCATATCTCCGAACGCGATTGAGCTTAAAATGTGTCAAGTTTATCTTAAGGAATAAGAAGCGTTATAAAAAGGGTTCTTTTTAATAATTTTAAAACTCGTATTTTCCGATTAAAATCAATTAAAATAAATTAAGGACATACTTTTCTATTCGAAGGTCTGTTAAAAAGTGCATTGGGATAAACAAGAAAATAACTCACAGCATTGGTTGATGGGGACACAAGTTTTGTTGTCATGTCTCTTATAGCCGTCAATGCAAATGCAGCCTTCCCCACAAGATTGGGGACACGCTTGCGGTTTCCTTAGTCTGGTCTTGCAAGTTCCTGTGAAGCATTCGTTGGCGCAAGTCGTTGGCATTTCGTGCGGCGGGCATGTTGTTTCGGGAACTATAAATGAAATAACCATGAGTGTAAAGAACCACCGAGTCAGCGCAGCGTTTTTCTGTTTTAACTGCTCTTTTGCCCGTTGACTACACTAAAATAGTCGCGTTTTACGTACCTAGAGTGCAAATAGTTCTTTTGCTGTAATGTTAGTAAGTAGTAATGCAATAACAAATCATATGACATATAACCTACGAGTATAAGAGTGATGCGGCATGCGTAAGTATGATACATAGAACTTTCATGTTGCAATGTAAGATAGCTCATGCATCATAGGAGTTAAAAGCGCGTTTTTCACTACCATGAACTGTCAGTTTCCTCCTTCGAGCAAAAAATATACTTTAGTTACAGGGTTTTAAATAAATATATGATTGTCGCTCAAAATTATAAGATCTTGTTAATGAAAGTTCATTTTGATGCGTTCGTTTACATTTTTAGGGTTATACGCCCAAAGGGTAAGACGGTGCTGTCTGTCCGTCGGTCCCTCCGTACGGTCGTCACGGATTTCTAACTTGCAGACATCTTGCAGACTTTAAAATCTTCCTATTTGGTTCAAATAAATGTTATGAAGCAGTGTTGTGACAGATAAGAAGTAAAAAGAGGTCTTATAAGTAGGATATTTTAATTAATTTTCTTAAGAAATAGGCAAGGAAGTTAAAATGCTCTATGCAGGAAACCCAGAAATCTTAAAAAATGCTTTTGTGTGAGTTGGTTTGTTTTGATTTCACGGTCTGCCCCAAAGCCAAAATTCTTTATAAAGACGAATATATCACCGGTGTTTGTTTCCAATAACACTATTTTATGGTATAAATGCGCATTGACTAGTATATTTATGAAGAATTACATTGGACACGGGGAAAATATGAAAAAATCTGACGAATTTGGTACTCAAATAAAATTAAAAAAATAATTATATCGTCAAGACACGAATCTCGGGTGTCAGAGGTCTTCCCAAATGTGAACTGAGAAATGAAACTCACAGTCCACACTCGGTAAACCCGTGTTTCACCAACGATTATTACGTCCCAACGTAATGGGTGTTGGGCCCTATCGCTGTACTTCAGGCACAAATACACGTTTTTTAGGGCATGCAGGTTTCTCCATGGTGATTTCCTTCACCGTACCGCGAGTGGTAAGGGGTAAGAACACAAAATATTATGCACATAAATTCCGAAAAACTCATCAGTGCATGCCCGACCGGGGATCGAACTTGGGTCTCAAGATTGAGAGGCCAGCGTTGTCAAATGTATAGTTTAGCAAATCAGACCTGGACCATAACTACAACAACTAACGTTATCGCTTTCAAATGTATTGGGCTAAAAATTATGAGTGATGTCATTTCTAGTTAATATCGATACATTTGAAAGGGATAGTGATAGATGTTGAAGTTATACATTAAGGGGGCTAGATTGACGGGCACATTTGCGGTAGGTATGCGTGCTTTGGAGGACACGTTAAGCTGTGGTTCCATTCCTGCCCGAAGTATGATAAGGCTCATCTCACCATCCATTACGCTGGGACAAAATAATCCCAGGTGAAACGTGGGTGTACAAGTGTGGACTGTGACTTGCATTTCACAGTTCATCTCGGAAATACCCCTGACACCCCCTCGGAGATTCCTGTCGAGGAGGGTTTTATATTTTGTATTTTTCTGACAAAACAAATGTCCAAAAATAGACAAACAACTAACCGTTGCTGCTACTTGAAGTCGCAGAAGATGAGCTTGTGGATTGAGACGACGAATAAGATGAAGAAGTTGAAACTGACGAGCTAGTGGACGCAGATTGTGCTTCTGTTGTTAAAGAACTTGTTTCAGAATCGCAGTCTTCAGGTACATGAGTAGCGGCAGCCAAAACCAAGCACGCACTTAGTACTAGCAGTATTAACTGCATTTTACAAATATATACTCGTCTTTAGACGAGACTCGAATGTAGTGAACTAACATGATGTTTTCCATTTTATTCAAATCGTGTTATGTTGAATTCAAAAGAAAATCCAACACAGTTACGCCTGATAAGTGAATAAAATAACACATATTTTTTTATTATTATAGCTTGTTTGTTTACCTATTCCATTGATATCATGATACATTATTGTGAATTTAAAAAAACACATTGGTAAAATGGTATTTTTTAAATTAGGTATTGCCTATTTGCTTACCTGTGTCATTTTTTTTGTCCTGTGTTTCATTTATCAAACAATATTATTTATTTAGGAATAAAGAGTACGAGTACGTACATGTACAGGAAAAGCGATGAAGTTATGTTTGATTTGATTTCTTTTGTTTGAAAAAGCACTAGTGAAGCGTAATTTGTCATTTGATTTATTGTTATAGCTAGTATATCAGCAAATTAATTTAATTAAAATGACAACCTAGCTGTTCTTTCAAATTTTTAATGTTTTTTTTTACAAATATATGAGACGTTTGTTAAGTATTATTTACAGTAAACTATGATAGAAATAAATTAATATATTTTTAAACACTTGGCGTTTATCCATCGCAAGGAGATAACAAATTAAATTTATGTCGTTGCGGTGTAGAAAATCAGAAAAGTATATCTAGACGTGAGGAGCTCTGAACCGGGATTCAAACCCGGGACCTCTCGCTTACCGGGCGGTTGCTCTACCAACTGAGCTATCCAGTTCTCAACATGACCTGCGAATTTACGCTTGTGCTTTCCCATACAGAGGTTCCGAGCTCCTCACGTCCAGATTTACTTTTCTGATTTTTTTACCGCAATCTGACCACGATGATTTAAATTTAATTATTCACCGTAGTTTTTAATTGCAGATAGGCCAGAATTATTATTATTTTATTTTATTATTATTATGTAACTTAAACTACACAGGTAGGTAGATCACAGTAAGTTGAGTCACTTTGTATTGACGTTGTTCAATTCTACCACGTAATTTATGTGTCTGCACATTTCTTAAGGCAGGCCCGCGCAGAAATGAGCAGGTTCCGTACCGTTATTTTTTAATAATTAGTTATTTAATAACTTAGCAACAAAAACTGCAAAATCGTCAAAGTTTTGGAATTTGGAATAAGGGGAGTTATAAAAGTATAATATAATTTAATATACATACGTATAAGTAGAAAAAATATACTATACATAAACAGGAAATATTAAAGTATACCTACATGTATATATATATGTATAAACAAATATCTAAATAGGATATATTTATAAGTTACGTAAATTTGTGCATGACTAAGTCTAAAAATATAAATTATGTTTGTGTTAAATGTCAAATTAAATTAAATATAAATTATGTTTATTCACATTGAAATCAGTTTCATTATGTAATAATGAGCTTAAGCAAGTTTTCGGACTCTTCCAGCCCAAGACTGTTAATCCACTTTTTGAGTGTGT
This sequence comes from Ypsolopha scabrella, assembly GCA_910592155.1. Lineage (NCBI taxonomy): Eukaryota > Metazoa > Arthropoda > Insecta > Lepidoptera > Ypsolophidae > Ypsolopha > Ypsolopha scabrella. Next base: position 3,843,082 of record OU342968.1, on the reverse strand, counting down.
TTTTATTCTTTTGTAAGTTATCCTTGATATTGTCAGGGATCTTATTAAAAAGTCTAGGACCCAGCCAATAGTGAAACCTCTGACCAAAGGAAGTATTTGTAGTATCTACCGTCAAGTAACCTCGTTGAGCTGTTCGTGTAATATTATGTGTTTTGATCTTATGCAAATCTGTATGTGTCCGATAGTAGCTAACTAATCTGTACATATATTGCTGCCGAATATTCAAGATGCACGTGTCCTTAAAAAGGTCTTCATTGTGATATCGAGGTGGTTTTCTGGCAATGACGCGAAGTATTGCATTTTGTGCTGGTTGTGCATGATTCAATGTAGTTTTACAAGAACCTCCGTAAGCAAGGATAGCATAATCAATGACGGAATGTGCTAGGGCATGATAAACACACCAGAGAAGGTTGACATCACAAATGTTTCGGAGTTGCCAGAAAAAGTGGATAAGTGATCGTAGTTTCTTAGTAATAGCAATTATGTGTGGCTTCCAGTTCAGATTTTGATCAATTATAACACCTAAATATCGTATTTCTGACACTTTGTTTAGATTTGGACATGAACAGCCAGTATAAGAGTTAGCATGTTGACAAGTAGATATAGTGAGATCATCAGTTGGTTGAGAATTATTATAAATAGAATAACACATATATTTAGTTTTATTTTTGTTTAAAGTTAATAATTTAGAGTCCAGCCAGTTCATTACCTCGGTGAATCCTTTTTGAGCCAATTCGAATGTAACATCCCATTTCTTACCGGTAAAGAGAATAAGCGTGTCATCAGCAAATGATATGACTTTACCCCCATCTAATTTTAGGTCACATAGCTTGTTTAAATAGATAAGGAAAAGCACAGGCCCCAAGACACTACCCTGCGGGACACCGTAGCTTACACTACACTCATCTGATAACTCTTTTATAAAGACTTGTTGCTTTCTATCTAAGAGATAGGTTCTAAACCATTGGAGAGGTAGTCCACGGACGCCTATTGATTCTAGTTCTTTGAGAAGTATCGGAAAAGCCACGGTATCAAATGCCTTTTTTAAGTCTAGGAATATTCCTATGACTTTTCCCCCGCCATCAAGACATATCAAGAAGGTATGGTGGAAACAATAAGGCTACAGGATAATGAAAAAAAAAAAATCAATTATATATTATTACGCAATTCTTTATCACTGCTCTAATATTTCACAGTGTCTTAATATCTAATAATCTTTTACAAGATGTTTGCATAAACGGTAAACTTAACTAACTTAAACAGTACTTAAAAGGTAAGAGATCAGAAAGCCATATCACATTATTTTTCATCAGACAGAAAACTTTCTACTGTGTAGAAGCACTCTTCTACTAAATATTGCTTCAATGTTTTTATAAACGCGGATTCATTTTGTGTGGTCTTTATAGTAGTTGGTAATTTATTAAATATTTTAACTGCCATATAGTAGGGACTACAATTTAACATTTTTATTCGCGACGGGGGCAAATATAATTTATCTTTGTGCCGGGTATTAATTGAATGCGTATCTTTAATTTGTGGAAATAGGTTCTTGTTTTTAAAAACAAATATACTTATATCAACAATATATATACAAGGTAATGTCAATAATTGAAATTTTTTGAAAAATGTTTTGCAGCTCTCTGTTGAATGAATAGAATGGATATAGCTTATACCCCACCTTAACACATAGGTAGGTTACTTTTTATCCCGGAAAAAACCATGTCGTTAAACCGAATAACACGCGGGCGGAGCCGCGGGCAAAAGCTAGTATTATATAAATTACACAATTATTAATGCATTTCGAATCACGTCGGTATCGATAAGAATATTGATTAGGCAGGATATCCTTGTTTGGGTGTGATCTGTTGTAGTAAAGCATTGTATGGCGGTTGACTAGTTTTGTACGAGATCAAGTAAAAAAAAAGGTTCCCAACGCTGTACACTCGCCGCGCGACATGCTATGAGAAATCTGGCAACACCGCCGTGTTCCTTGGTTCTCGCGCTTTATTCTCCCACCCGGACGAAGTCAGTACGACGCTCAGTGCCGGCCTGACAGCCATCCGAGATGGAGCTCCCAATCGCTGTCACCGCCAGGTGTGAGATTCGATCAGTTATCCGTTTTTTACACGCAAAAAAGGTAAAACCTATTGAAATTCATAGGCAGTTGCAAGAAGTGTATGGCGAAGCTTGCATCAGTGTTCAACACGTCCGCAAATGGTGTAGGGAGTTCTCCGAAGGACGCACAGACGTCCACGACGAGGAAAGGAGCGGGAGGCCATCGGTATCCGACGAAGTCGTGGCGAAGATCGAGCGCATTCTCCTCGAGGATCGGCGAGTAACGCTTCGGGAGCTGGCTGCCCAAGTTGGGATGTGGTTGAACAAGCCCCCTACAGCCCTGATGTTGCTCCCAGCGACTTTCACTTGTTTCCAAAATTGAAACAACACTTGGGTGGACAACGCTTCAGATCGGACGAAGAGGTACAGGAAGCGGTCACAAACTTCCTCAACGGCCTGGCGGCGGAGTTCTTCGAAGAGGGTTTTCAAAAGTGGATAACTCGTCAGCAAAAATGTATAGAAAAATCTGGCGACTATGTAGAAAAATAGTTTAAAGTACAAGCTTTCAGATGGTGTACTCCTCGATTATAATAAAAAATGCGTTACACCAGAAAAAATGTGGGAACCTTATTTTTTACTTGACCCGTAATTATGATCAATAATTTGAGGTGTAATAATTCGTAACATAATCAATGTTTGGTATTTTTATTAGATTTTACTATAATTTAAAACCTATTTTGTTAAAAGTAAGCTTGGATCACAGACATCGCTTGGATGGTAATATTGGTACGACTGAGGGGCCCAGGTTTAATCGCGGCGAGGGAATTCCGGAACTGTATGTATTTAGCGTTACCTCAGCCCCCGCGCATTGAGCGCAAGTCGTGTTCATCTACGGTTCAACGGCACAGGGAGTGTATTTTAGAATCATGCGAATTTCAATTCGCATATGAATCCGCATGATTCGCATACGAAAACTTAAAATTAGTATTGTATTCGTTGCGAATCATGCGGATTCGTATGCGAATTGTAATTCGAATGATTCAAAAATACACTCCCAGGTTCGATGCACCGCGCCGCGTTCAAAAGCTTCGTCCCACCGCGTGCCACAGTATAAAAAATTAAGCAGTAGGTAGGTACTTTAGCTAAACTGAGTTCTTGATATTATTATTCAAAAGGAAGGTTTATTGGTTTTGTCGGTTTATTTTAGCACCCTTCACCCCCGCAGCAATGTTTACCCCTCTCGCTGCGTTCGTCTCGCGCGATCTCACGCGACTTGATCTACGTACAACCCGGTCACATTATCTCGAGACCTCGCTGGAATGCGAACCACCCGCCCCGTTCTCCTTTCACCTCCCCGCGCTCGCCACGGCGCGTCAGTACGGTTAGCACTTTCGTTGCCGATACGCGTCGACTTGTTTTTGTGGTATATTTTTAAACATTCCATTGTTACGTTTGGACTTTTATTGTTATTTTGTTATTGCTGTTACGTTAAAATATTGTTTTTGTTGCTACGTTGGACATTTTTGTTAAGTTGGGTCATTTTGGTTTAGTTTGGACATTTTTGTTACTATTTCGTTGCTTTGAAGTGGGACAGTGAAAGTTTTTTCAAATATGGGAAAAACTATTCACAGTGAAGCAAGAAATTTAATCCTGAAAGTTCTCGCTTTCTTTGAATCAGAGAAAGCTAACAAACAATTCGTAATACCTGTAGATCAAGTTGTTAAACGAACCTGTGCTGCAACAGGAATATCAAAATGTACTTTGATGAGAATAAAAAAGGAGGAAAAAGAATTGCGGCATGCGTCATTGCATTTTAATCATATCATTATAATAATATTACCTACATTAAATTGATTAACACAATATTTGTTTTGTTGGAAATCTTATTGTTTATAATAATATCCTACTAGAGGATGCTTGTTTTGCGTACCATATCTGAGCGCCGACGCGACGTGACGTCATCGACGCCAGGTCTCGAGATAATGTGACCGGGTAGTATATGCATGATATCATTTTATTTGGGACAATTTACGACGCATAATTTTATTTGCTAATTTCATCGCTTGAAATATTGTTATTTTGAGTGCATGATAAATCAGAAACACGATCAGAAACAAATTCTCAATAAAATGTGTCTCAAGCGGGATTTGAATCTGTATCTCTGCGTATCGAGGGTCAGTGACTTTAGTATTATAGTTGCATTGAAATATCAACCAATTTGAATTATTTTTACGTGTTTTTCTGCAAACAAAATTTGTTGCTGACAAAGTCAAAACCTAATTATTGATAATGGTCAGGATAAGAGCAAAGTTACAGTAGAATTCTAACTAGTTATTTTATACACTATATATTTGACTTCTGAAAAATAAAAATTCATATTGGCCAGGAAATGTTATACAAATTTTCCAATTCTCGCAGTAGAGACAACCAGTCGGTATAAATAATGATCGATTACAACAATTTACATGTATTTGTAGATATGAAAAATTGTTAAATAAAATTTTGATTATAAGCAGTGCGGTGCATAGAGTTTGTTGACAGGGTGGGTGTAAACATTAAAAAAAAACTTCGTTCTAACTATTTTTATTTTTATAATTAATAAAAGTTTAGAAAAACACACTAGTTGTTTTGATTTATAATCACGATTTCATGATTTTGTACACACACATCCGATCGGTCGATTGAAATATTTTTTCTATTTCCCTAGGATTTGAATTTTTCATTTTTGACTTGTTCGATTTTCCACTCAAGCCGGCAATTAAAAAAAAACCTTGAATGTAAATTAATTAACTCGTAAAAATTAAATAATATCTGGGGGCACGGCAGTGCCCCCCGCCAAGACGAGCCAAAGGAAGCGGGGCACTACGTACCTTTTCTCGAAGCGCTTCGTCATATTTTCGAACCCTCATAGCTTCGGTCTGGATAATACTAGAGATACCAAAATCTCAAGATAAGATGAAGTAAGCTGCCTTATTAAAGACGATAGGTTTCATTTTTCTAGCTTTTATACTTTGAATTTTATTAACACCCAAAATACGTCGATTTCGACACTCACTCAGTCACTGATGATCATCAAAATCTTTAGGGTACTTCCTGAAGTCCTAGAAAGCTGAAATTTGGTATGCAGGCTAGGATCAGTATACAAACTACAGAAAATTTAAGAAATCTGTAACTTTCACCCTATACAACCCTCTGGGGGGTCCGGTTCTGTATTATTAAAAAAAATGTTCCCAACTTCCAAAAGTCCTAGAAAGCTGAAATTTCTTATGAAAGCTACGATTTGCACACACTCAACGAAAATAATAAAATATCTGTTAATTTTACCCCCTCCCCATAAAAGGGTCAAGGCGACAAAAACAAGGCGTTAAAAATCTTGCGCCTGACAAACAATTCGACACGCTCTTGAGTAAGGAACCCTAATAATACCTTGACCGCAGTATTTTTCCTGTCATCTTTACATCCATCCATCCATCCATCAGCCCGTGTTCGTGCACTGCTGGACATAGGCCTTCCCTAAATTTCGCCACTCATGTCGGTCCTCCGTCCTCCTCATCCAGCCGCCCCCCGCAACGTCCTTCAGGTCTCCATTCTAGAGCCTTTTGGCCACAACGGCCATCATGTCGGCGACAAATATGACCTGCCCACTGCCACTTCAACTTACTGATTCTGCAGGCTATGTCGGTTACTTTCGATCTCCGACGGATCTCCTCATTTCGGATTCTATCCATCAGAGATACCCCAAGCATAGCCCGCTCCATAGCTCGCTGAGCGACCTTAAATCGGTGGATCAGACCCTTTGTAAGAGACCACGCCTCAGTGCCATACGTCATCACAGGAAGGACATCTTAGCCTTTAAGCACTGCGGTATTGAGGACGTAAATATGTGACGCAACTTTCCGAATGCCGCTCAACCCAAGCATACTCTTCTGTCAGCCTCGGCGTCGAAGTTGTTTTTATCCAGCTGTATGACTTGACCCAGGTAAACATATTTCTGAACAACTTCGATGCTGACATTGTCGACGGTTAGTGGCCCTTGGATGACGTGACAGTTGGACATGACCTTAGTCTTATCCAAATTCATCCGCAGGCTCACTTGTCTCGAAGAATCGCTAAGGCCGCGCACCATTACCTCCAGTTCCTGCAGCGATTCCGACATTATCACGATGTCATCTTTACATAATACATATCATCACCTATTACCATGACTTTTTACATATTTTTCGGTCTTCTAGTTTCGCAAATAAGGGAGGGGAGGGGACAATATAACGTTGAAAACTTTCTTTTTTGAGGATTTCTTATGAAAACCACCTTTGGGTACAAATTTTATCTAAATTTTAGTATTTGCCGTGTTAGAGGCCATAGTAACAGGTAGGTATTCTGTCAAATTAGTAATCCAGTAACTATCAGTGGCTATCTATAACGGCTGAAACTGTAGACCCCTGTAACATACGGACACCCAACGGAGGCTTAGTAATAGGGTTCGTTTGGCACACTTTTGGAACCTTAAATAGTTATCTGTGATCCAAGGGATGAGGGGATGGAAGGATACTCGTAGTTAGCGTCGCCTCACAATGCCACGTCACTGCCGTCACAGCCCTGGTCTATCGCTTATTGCAAATAATAAGCCAACAAGAAAAAGAGGCAAATATAAAGAGTGGGCTATAAAAAAAGTGATAGCTGAGGCGTCAGAAATGCAGCTTGAAAAAATAAAAAAGTAGAGCATCTTACAAAAAAAAAAGGAAATCCCGCCAAAAACATTTCATGGAAACTAGGTCGCCAAGACTCAGAAGCTCATAACGCTTTCACGGTTAAAAAGTTATTAGATCTCATGTAGAGCCAAGCCCTTATCTCGACAAGGCATAACTCTACAAGCCCTAACTCTACAAACCCTACATCTTGATCAAAAAGTATGGCTTGGCCGTTTCCAAACAGACACTCCCATGGACTTATAATATTTTGTAATGCAATAGTTCCATGAAGCGGCCAAGCATACTTTTTGATCAAGATGTAGTGTTTGTAGAGTTAGGGCTTCTAGAGTTAGGGCTTGTAGAGTTAAGGGCTTGGCTCTACATGAGATCTGATAACTTTTTAACCGTGAAAGCGTTATGAGCTTCTGAGTCTTGGCGACCTAGTTAACATGAAATGTTTTTGATGGGATAGTACTTTCCCTCCAAGGCCCATTGATACGGAACGTCCTAGATTTATATAAAGTCTACCTGGTAGAGCTGCCAGTTATGAGCTGGTCTAACTGAAGGTCTTCATGAGGAAAGGCTGATGTCCATTTTGTTCCCAGCAAATCAACTAAATAAAATCATGAATGTGTTGACTTGCTTCTTATACTATACGCGTATATTTTGAATATTTTGTAACAAGCGAAATCACTAGAGAACAGTCCACACTCGTAGCACCCTTTTTTAGGGTTCCGTAGTCAGACAAGGAACCCTTATAGTTTTGCCATGTCCGTCTGTCCGTCTGTCCGCGGCTTAGCGCAGAGACTATTAGTACTATAAAGCTGTAATTTGGCATGGATATAAATATTAATCACGTCAACAAAACGGTAAAATAAAATCTTGAATTTTTTTTTTAGGGTACCTCTCATACACTTAAACTGGGGATAAAAAAAAATTCTCGCCTATCCCATAGTATGGGGTATCGATGGATTGGCCGTTTAAAAACATCGTAGGTGTGTGAAAGCCATTTTTCCATTTAGGGATCCGTTGGCGAAATATTAAGCTTTAAAGTGAAAATTTTAGTTAGAGTGGAGCGTCGGTCGCCCCCCCCCTGCCGGCCAAACGGTTGTTTATAAAAATGTGAAAAAATTTACAGAAGTAGTATATATAATGAATTTAAAAGGAAAACTATCACAGCTAAGTAGGCTTTAAAGGTTTACGAGTACAAGTCACGCCAAACTTTTGGCCCCCTACAATGTAGACCAACTTATATGTACCGGGCAACTACAGAACCCTACATTGCGCGTGGCCCGACACGCACTTGGCCGGTTTTTATATATTAGATCAATGTAAAACTTGGACACGTGTTTTTTCAGACTTTTTTCCGTTGTCAAGTCGGTTACCTAATTAGACCCATTTCACTCGATAGATTTTATTTTTGAAAATTATGCCTTTTTAAGTTATTATATCGTTTTATGTCTAAGCGGCTTGTGATTTATGTCTGAAATTACTGCTAAAATATGAAAACATGGTTTATTTTCCGATGTCAGGTGGAAAAACTCCTATATAAAATACTTTTTCGTAAAATCCAGAAAAACCTCAAAAATTCACTGATTTCGCGTGCTGCCAGCTCGCGAAGCGAGCATTCTAATATAGACTTCCTGACAACATACTGAAGTTCAAAATCGTTCAGTAAGATTATCGTGCACCAGGGGTAGAGCTGCTGCTTCGTAAAGTGATTTTTAAATATATCCTAAATAAAAAAGATGTTTAAAACAGATACAAAATCTATATTTCAATCCTTCTATGGGCACTCCTCAACCTTGACACACTTGTTGGAGACGGTGTCCCTCACAGTCGGAGGGTTGCAGTAGCAGGCCGAGTAGTCACAAATCATGCCGTCCTTCTGTTCCTCAGGACAGGGCTCATCGCAGGTGGCTTCAGGGGTCAGGTAACCACAACCAGTGGTGTATAAGTAGGTACCATCTTCACATTCGCAGGAGTCTGAAAGTGAGAATTTTGAAAGTAATGATGAAAGGTTTCCAAGTTTAGTGACTAAATAAAATACTTCATTTTACAACTAAAACATTATTTTCTTAATTACAATATAAAAAATTCTAGGTGGTAGAGCTGATGCCGGGCTCGACTGTAGAGGTACCACTATCTTACTCGCAAATCTTCCCGAAGTTTTCGGGGTAGAGTAAGAGAACAGCTCTTAGGCAAAACCAGGCGGCCCACCAATGCCTGGGACCGATGGATGGCGGTATATCGGCCTTATATAAAGCAGACTGGTGACGGGCAGCGGCGTCACTGGTGCAAGGGCTTCGGCACCGCGTTCTCCAACCCGCCTGCCAAGCGTGTGTGAGTATGGGCCTTTCTTCCAGGAGGACCGCCAAGAGGGGCGAAATCCTGGAAAGGCCTATGTCCAGCAGTGGACGAAACAGGCTGATGGATGGATGGATGGATAAAAAATTCCTCCTTCCTGGGATTGCAGTGATAAATACTAACATGCCACAGCTCAATCTATAGGGATTTACGATTTTACATATTAACACAAAATACTCTGTACTAACAATAACGTAAATAATCTACTTACTGATATATATTCCGATTAACACTTTTGTTATGCTTTTCAAAATGCAGACTCATGCAAGCATAAAATAAATACATTAAAGGAAGTGACTAAAGGACCAATACCAAATTTCAAAATCGCAGATTAAAAATTATTGATCTAGCGGGTTCTCCGAATCTACTTGAACATTTCGGCGTTTGTATGTATGTACTTATGTATGAATGTTTGTTCGACGACATCGACGATAACTCGAGTATCGTTGATCGGAATGTCATGAAATTTGACAGGCGAGTAAATAAGGCCAAAAGAATGTTTAAGAAATAAAGAAAATGGAATTTATTGCCCAACAAAACACATGAAACAAAAGATAAAAATTAAAAAGGAATTACTTAAATTCTAATAAATTAACCACGAAGGTAAGTTCCTAACAGAATACAAAAATGCTAAATTATGTCCATGGTTAATCATAATTATGCTAGCAAACATTTAAACAAATTTTGTTTGACAAAAAGTGGCACGCTCAGCATTTGCTGTCGGAGATTTTTCAGGAATCCCTACAGCGCTGCTGATTTTCAGCGTGCCCCTTAATAAAATTCAAGTTCAAACATGAGCCAAATCGGTCAAGCACGAATCGGACGAGCGCGAGTTGACAGTTCGGGGAGAACTACTAAGTTAGTATGTTTATAAAACAAGTGGTTTAAGTTTCGTAGCATGTGGGTTAATACAATGGTTTCGAAGTTAAGATTGAACTTACTAGGGCATTGATCTTCCGGAACGCAAACTCCAGTGAGGTCGTCTCTCAGATATCCGGGTTCGCACACACACCGAGCGTCGCAACAGTCTCTCGGGTCCTGGGTGCAGTTGGGCGGAACGTCCATGCCTGAGCAATTCTGTTGCTGGCAGTAGGGAGGGCAGCTGTCGTAGATTTCATTGGCTCCAGTACAAGTACGAGGAGCTGTAAGAATAGAAATTTTCAACAAACGCTTTTCATGTTAGCTGTCTTAAACGATTACGATTCATTTTATGATTTTCCTAATGCGGCAGAGCTTAGCCTTGATCGTTTTAGCACTAAAAATGTATGCCCTGTTGGGGTGCACGAAGCATTCATGACGTGCTCATTAAATTAAACCACATGCTCTACTGATAATCCTGAACCACTTCAAAAGAGAAACTTAGAAAAAGCGCGAAATAAAAATTCACTTTCCCATACAACATTTTAATACCTCCCCGTTATTCTCTATGGGAACTTTTGATTTTATGGAATATGGAATGAACTATGGAAGTGGTTCAGGATGATGAGTTGAGCATGTGGTTTAATTTAATGAGCACAACATGATTACATATATAATATGTAATAATGACGTGCGCATTATATATCAGTATATACCTAGTGCTTGGATTACAGAGACGTTTGGATTAGGTGGGGTTCGGACTTTCGAAACCCTACTATGTTGTGAAGCATAGAAAAATTGCTTACATCTCATGGAGGACTTATTACAAAAAATACTGAAATATTTTCAATAAAAACATTACCGCACATATTTAAAAATATATATTGGGCCTTTACTTTCACAATCCGTTTTCAAAACTACCTATAAAAAGGAAACGTGGTTTATTCGTAAATTTTTTTTAATCGATTTATTTGATATCCCAAATACTCACGACACTGGTCTTTTGTGACACAAGCTCTGGATCCATCTGTAACCCTGACGGTATTTCCCTTACAGAAACAGCCACTGTAGCAGACAGCCGCACAAGCCCTGCAAGTGTTGTCGTAGTTGTCGCAGGTATCTTCACAGGTTCCACAGCTTTGGTACTCCTCGTCTTCGTTGCATTGGGCTGGAAGGGAAGATTCACTATGACAGTAATCCTAAGTAAACTACTTAATTTTATTAAACGTTAAGGATAACTGCATTCAAAGAATATTTAAGGTAGGTAAGTAAGTACTTTTCGTACCACACGTGAATGTATGTATGTACCACACTTGTTACAACCGATTTTCATCGACGATTATTCACTGAGAAAAATGTAGTTTTGGCTTCATTATAAAATTGCATTACATCAAGTTAATACTTGCGATCGTCGGCACTCGGTGAAACATCATCATGGTTGAAGAAAACACTTGTAGTGTTTCACAAGATTATTATAATTATATTTCCGACTAGTTTCGCCTTAAAGGCATTTTCCAGGTTTTATGTCATCCTGTTTTCACATACTTGAACAGCTTTTGCGACAAACTCGTACATTTATAAAACCTGGATGGAAAATGCCTTTACGGCGAAACTAGTCGGAAATATAATTATAATAATCTTGTGAAACAGTACAAGTGTTTTCTTCAACCAGCATTACATAAGTTTAAAATACGGTGAATTGTTTTTAAATTAGGTGTTAATAGGAAAATATAACGCTGTTATTAAAACGTTTGAGAAAATAATCGAGATTTAAAGGTAAGCAAGGCAATATTATGATGACTGATCACCGTAAAAATTGGTCACAGAAAATAAGATTATCATTTCGTTATTACATTATGCCTTCCCCATATAATAACACTATGTCACAACAAAATGTCTTACGTGCTTATGAAATTGGATGATACTACCAAATAATATTATAATTATAAAACACTAGGTGGTAGAGCTAATGCCAGGCTCGACTGTGGAGGTACCACCATCTTACTCGGAAATCCTCCCGAAGTTATTCGGCGGAGAGTAAGAGAACAGCTCTCAGGCAAAAAAAAAAACCAGGCGGCTCACCATTGCCTGGGACCGATGGATGGCGGTATATCCATCCCCAATTGCCGGGCCTTATATAAATCAGACTGGTGACGGGCAGCGGCGTCACTGGTGCAAGGGTTTCGGCACCGCGCTCACCAACCCGACTGCCCAGCGTGTGTGAGTATGGGCATTTCTTCCAGGAGGACCACCAAGAGTGGCGAAATCGTGGAAAGGCATATGTCTTGAGACGACATATGATTGAGACGCAGAACGGTCACGTCACGTCACGACTGACTCTGTATATAAAAATACTAAACTACTTATACTTTGTGATTTCTAACAGTTTCTGTGCATATATCTTTCAATATAAAGTAAATACTTATACACAAGGTAGAAAACTCATAATTTAGTGCGAAAAAACGACTTTATTGAGTGAAAATAAATAACAACAACAGTGACCAGTAAAGTGACTCATTCTGATCGCCGGTGGTAGAAAATCGCTCAAGCCATCCTCGCATTTCGGAGAGAGGCGGACGAGTCATTATTGCGTACACTGATTAATCAGCTGACTGACCGTTACGAGCTTCAACCTTCTATAAATAAACAAAGAAAGGTAACATTTTTCTTAATACGATAATGAAATGCTTAGCGTGTTCGCGTGAACTTGGCAATAGCGAATTACTAAGATGTAGTGCCTGCAAGGGAATATACCATTACCAATGCGTAAATATGACGACCGCATTTTACATGGCCAATCGCGCCTTCACACACAAACAATGGCAATGCCCATCTTGTTCAACTTGCCAAAAAAAAGACTGCAATTCATGTCTTGAAGAAACTGATGAATCAACCGACGAGATCAACTTAACCAATATAAATACGGATAATGTAACTAGACGAAATCAGATTCGCAAGGTTAAGTCTCTGGAAGACTTATCCTTTTTCAATGATGGTAATAGCAGCTCAAATACTTTTCTTGATACCACATTAAAAAGCTTGCCGGAAACATCACTAGATCTGTCGGCAATAACAGAATTGAAGGATCAGTTAACTCAACTTCAAACGGAGCTAGCCACTGCGCATCAAGAAATATCTCAGCTTAATATTGAAAATACTGAGTTAAAAAAAGAGATACTTGGTATGAACAGGAAAATAGACTTGCTTATTAAGCTAACATCTAACAGATCATCTTGCAACACTTCTCCAGTTAACACTAGGACACCTATAACTTCAAAAAGAGTGATTCTAACGAACCGAAAATTGCTAGAGCTCAGTTCTACATCTTCTCCGATTAGCAGAGGTAATGAGGACAAAGCTACCCCTGTCACTTTCAACGAGATCCAACAGAATATACCTATAAATAGAAGTCCAATAATAAATAATGAGAGACAAAATGAAAATACCATGACGATTAGGACCTCACATGAAAATGACGTGCAGCAGTCCAACATCAAACCCAATACATCTCATACCAATCAATTATTTCGCAGTCAACATGAATCACAAAAAACAAGGGTTAAACAAGCCGACTATTTACATCCTTGGCGACCAGCATGCTCGAGGATTATCTCTTAATTGTCAGAAGACAGAAAAAATAAATGGAACGATCAATACCGTGTAAATGGTTTCATAAAACCGGGGGCTTCAAGTCGTGAAATTCTTCAGGATAATGATGATCTCTTGCTGAACATGAACTGTGACGATGTTTGGGCAAAAATGACAAAGACCCATATGCTTTTGTCTTTGACCGCTTTTTGTCTTTGATGCGCTTCACAGATTTAACAAATGCAATGCTCAGTACATATATGTTATTAAGGTGCTAGACAACGAGTATATAAATGTAGAAGAACAGAATCATTATATAAAATTGTTATGTAAACATTACACCAAAACTAAATTCATTGAGGTTCAAAACTATAACCTATCTCATCTAAGTTACGCTATAAATATTGAGATTGATAGCACTCAATATCAAAAGCAATTTCTTACCTTCGGAAAAAACAAGAATATGGCTTCTCGTTGTAAAAATGACAAGTTAAAAATAGGGACTATCCCTTATCTCTTCCATAATCAAAACATTAAATCACAAAACAAAAAAAATACTATAAAACCATTAGTCGAGAACCTACAAAAAAAGATACCCCTGATAAAGTCAAAAACACCAAATAGACAAGAAAATAAAAATAAGCTTTTTCTTTGTTCCCTCCCATTGTACTAACTCACAAAACCGTAATCAAAAAATTGCCCATCTCAATGTTCAAAGCTTAACTGCTTATAAAATATCTTTGCTTGAGGTTTGGCTAAACGAGGAGGGCAAAGACGTCGAAATATTATGTATTACAGAGCACCATCGTAGAGAGGAGGACCTGTGTAGAATAGTTGTCCCAGGTTTTAAATTGGCTAGTTGCTTTTGTCGCTCAAACAATAGGAGCAAGGGGGGGTGTGTATTTACCTACGAATTGATGTTCAGTATAGGGATCTGACCTATATTAATAAATGCACGATTCCATATATTTTTGAAATATGTGGAATAGATCTAAATGGTATCTTTATACTATGTTTGTATAGACCTAAAACCGTGAAGGAAAACGATAGTTTTTTGGATCATTTGGAGGGCGTCCTGAGCACAATTTTTAAACATAAAGAGCGAAAAGTAATAATCTGCGGAGATTATAATATTGACATTTTATCTAAAAACTCGGAGTCTTTGGCATTTCTGTCTCTCTTAAAATCGTTTAATGTCAAAGAGTTTATCCATGTACCGACGCGTATCACTAACCACAGTGAAACATGCCTCGACAATATACTGTCAAATTACGTTTTGAAGGATGCGACTGTCACTGAGGTTGGTATTTCTGACCATACTCTTCAGTTTGCTTCTTTCAACGTCCGAATCAGCAAAACTACTAAAAGACTCTTTAAACTTGTCAGAGATTTTAAAGATGAAAATCTTCTTAGGCTGAATAATTTTCTACTTAGTAGATCATGGACTGAAATATTTGAATCAACAGACTGCAATATGGCTTTTGAGAAGTTTCTCGATATTTTAACTGAAGCTATTGATATGTATTGTCCAGAAATCAAAGTTAGATGTGACAATAAGATGAAAAAAGATATGTGGATTACACCGGGTATAAAGAAATCATGTAAGACAAAAAGAGATTTATTTATTCAATCAAAAAGATCAAATTCCGATGAACTACTTCGTTTTTATAAGGCATATTGTTTAGTCTTATCAAGGGTCATTGGTCACGCAAAAAGAAAAGCAAATGAAGAAATAATCCTAAAATCTGATGACGCAGTAAAATCTACTTGGAAACTCATCAATAAAACCATCAAAGGAAATAAGCTAAATGAAATTAATATTTATAAAGGTCTAACGGATGGTACTAAAGTGGTGCTTGATAACTTAGAAGCTGCTCAGTTGTTTAATAGTTTTTTTACCGACCCAGGTGTGGATGCTCCCAGGGCCTCAACCAATCCAATAAAATTACCACATTTTAGTAACGAAACTATGTTCCTAAAACCGGTCTCAAAAGATGACCTTCTAAAAGCAGTGTCCTCACTTAAAAATAAGAAATCGTGTGGATACGATGGTATACCTCCTAGGGTCGTTAAATTTATAATTAACCCTATCGCTGAACCCCTATTATGCATTATCAATCTTTCCTTCAGGGAAGGTGTCTTCCCGTGTAGATTAAAACGAGCTCAAATAAAACCTATACATAAGAAAGACTCAAGACTGGCCGTCGATAATTATAGACCCGTCTCGCAGTTGACTGTTTTTTCTAAGATATTTGAAAAGTTAATGTTAAGCCAGCTTCGTAGATTCCTCACTTTTCATAGGATACTAGCAAGGGAACAGTTTGGATTCCAGAAAGATCTTTCGACAGTGGATGCTATCTTTGACATGGCGGAGTTTGTGTCAGAAGCCTTGGATGGCAAACAAAATATAGTGACTGTCCTATTAGATTTATCCAAAGCTTTCGATAGTATCGACCACGGTATAATGCTTGAGATGCTGAACAGATACGGTCTGCGTGGCAAGGTTAATGAGTGGTTCTTTTCATACCTTACAAACCGTGAGCAAAGTGTCCTACTTCCTATCATAGACAGTAATGATATGTTGGTAAATGTGGAGTCTGAATAACTTGTATTACAGAAAGGCGTCCCTCAGGGTAGTATATTGGGCCCAATCCTCTTCCTACTATATATTAACCACTTGCCACAGGTGTCAAACAACAAAGTGGTAATGTTTGCCGATGACGTGTCGGTTTTCTTCAGTTTTGAAAGAGGTAGTGATAAGGACTTAGCAAGTGAAATCCAACATTCCATTTTTGCTATTATAAATTGGTTCAGAGATATTAAATTAAGCACTAACGTAAATAAGACTAAAATGATTCACTTTAGAAACTACAATACGCAAATTATGGATGTTAGTGTCACTCTGGAACTCAAAACTTTGGAATTTGTATCCGAGGCCACGTTTCTTGGAGTACACGCTGATGAATTTATGAATTGGAAGTGCCACATCCAAGCCTTACAATGCAAACTTAGTAGCTTCTGTTACGCCCTTAGAATGCTAACTCATGTAGCAACAAAACGTGCTGCACTTCAGGCATATTTTGCCTTTTTCCAGTCGAGGGTACTCTATGGTTTGTCAATATGGGGTGCTAGTGTGGACATAAAAAAACTGTTCATATTACAGAAGCGTTGCATAAGAATAATTGTAGGGTTGACATCAAGCACGGTGTCATGTAGAAATTATTTTAGGCAATTAAAAATTCACACGATTACGGCATTATACATAATTGAACTATGTAAACTAATCAAGCGGTATCCAGACAAATTCCCTATTAGATCACTTAGCCACAGTGACAGGTTAAGGGAGCGCTATAGATATGACATTGAGCAATCCCCTTGTCGTACAGCTGCTTGTGCAAGATCCACTAAAATGGTTGCTGTGAAGGTGTATAATGCGCTTCCAAGTGTAATTAAGTGCCTCACTGGATCTAAATTCCTTGTTGCATTAAAAGGCTACTTGTTAAAAATCTCACCATATGACCTCAATGAATATTATAATTACAGCGATCTTTAACTTCTATCATACTTGCTCAGTGTTTGGCACTTTCGCATTAGAATAATAGTGTAATGATTCGTATCCGGAGTCCATTGTTGTTTGATTATAATTGTAAATAATTTGTCCATCCAAATTTATTTTATATAATTTATTTGTGTGCATGATATTGTTACACCCTGTGGGTATAATTACATTGATACATAATTATAATACTATTACCTATTATCATACATGTAATTAATTGCAATAAACGAATATGAATATGAATATGAATATGTCCAGCAGTGGACGCAACAGGCTGATGGATGGAAAACACTAGGAAACTTTCACCTAAAATATTTAGAAGTTCTTAGTATAATATAAGAACTATGACCATCAATACGTTGAAGTCACCTTATTGGTAGAAATAATAATTTGTGTGGCTTGTCTCATTATTTATGTAGTAAGCATCAATTTTGTTTAAGATAGTCATATTTAAATGTAATGGAATCGTAATAATATATGATTACTGATACACAAAAATATGCGGAAAACGGATCCGTTTACAAAACCATAAAATATGATTACAGGCACCTAAAAATAAGAGGACGGCACATAAGCTCATAAAGCCCAGTTAATACGAGAAAATTACGGAATTATGAAAAAGGATGCCGTCATCATATTTTGGTGAGTGAAGCATGAAACACGGTGCCATCATCATACTTTTGTGTTGGAACTGTGGAATAAATGACTATCACCATACTTTGTGTGACAGCACGAATATTTGTGTGCTGTCATTTTATTGAAGTGCCGGTCATCGTATTTTATGATGACGACGCTCTTATCGGAGCACCGCCATGGCGCGCCATTTTAATTGATCATTTCGTACCATTAAGTAATCAGTGTTGCGTGGGCGCTTGTGCAAGCTGCTGCTCGAAAGGCTTGTACCGGTAGAATATCCTATATTGATAAGTGTTGCCCAGATCCTATCGCTCTCCAACGACATTGGGCAGTTTTTTATAAAACAGTCCCCGCCTCTCTACTACACTCCGTACCTGCCTGCTGATGCCTATCAAGCTAAGAAAAATACCAACGACTTGTTGTCGGTCATGGTCAATGCCAGAAGGGCTCGGTGTGTCTATCTTATTTCTTTGGGTCTTCTGTCGAGGCCCAAGTCCCGCTCTCGTTCAGACTACAGCATCAAATCCAACGTCACGTCGTCGTCTCCTGGGATTAGGAAGAACTCGAAGAAGGTAATTTTATTTTCAATGCAAGTGCTCGTAAAGTCTTATTTTATATGCGTATTTATATTTTGATTACTTCAATTATACTAATTATTATAAGACTTAAATATTTCAAATAAAATCTTCTGAATGTGTAATACCTAAGCATCGATTAATTTAATTGTAACGACTATGCCCATTTTGTGTTATTTAGTGATAAGTAGTTTACATAATGTAAGGTATAAAGTAATAATTAATACTAACTTTAAAATATATTATAAGATAAGATATTTATATAAAAAAATATCAAAATAAATCCTTTTCTGTTAACAGTATATTTTTCTTTTCTTTGTAACAAATTGTATCCTCAAATCAGCTTTTAGCTTCGGTAAAGTACTCTACTAAATAGGTATTCCTGGTTATTTCTTGTTCTAATATATTTCAGAACTCTTCTTTCCAAGCGACCTCTGTGTTTCATTCCTCTTAGTTATTCATATTGTTTATGTGTTTTCCTGTTATTTCAGTTATCCACTATTATTTGTTTCTACTATTTATCTATCTCGTATTAATTTTAAGGTATATAGTTCCTTGGATATTGATAGGTCAATTTACTTATATAAACTATTACTAATTACAAATATTTCCTATTAATATTATAAGACCAAAAATTGTTTTTTTTTGTTTTTGCATTTATAACTCCTCACAAACAAACAAACCACCTTTACCGTTATTATATTACTGGTTTAAATAGTTTATTGGCCTGTAAATATTTAAGGAATCTCATGGAAGCCCAAAGTTAAGAGGTAGAGAATAGATAAAAGTAGGAACAAGTAATAGGATTTAACTGAAATAATAAGAGAGCACATGAATAGTATGAGGAAAGCTTCAAAAATATAAGGAAGGGATAGATAAATATTAGGACAAAATAGTAGGAAGCAACTGAAATAAGAGGAAAGTCCTTGAACAGTATCAGGAAAGCATGTAAAATATGAGGAAAGCATCGTTTATACGACGACCGTCATCATATTTTAGTATTCTTTCCTACTACTGTCTATGTTGGTTGTTGTTCCCTCACCAAAATTTATGGGGTCCGTCACACTATGGTATGCTTACTGTCATCATAAAAGCTGTTACGGAGCGCATAATTCTGTCTGCATCCTACTAAAGTCATAGTGACAGTGTATATTATATCGTTAGCAGTAGCAACAATAGTTTCCTCGTATTTTATTGTGATGTCCGTATGCTCCCTACTTTACGTGAAATCCTTTTTATTTCTGCTGAATTCAGTTTATTTTAATATGACAAATTTTCTCAGTGTTACGTTATAACTTACGAGTAAGTAGCCATATTGTGGAATTGGCCATATCATGATCTGATTGACAATGTCATGAATTTTATTAAAACTACAAGGGTTGTCTCGCTTCGCTCCTTAATTTATGGCATAACGCATAACACGTTCGTCCACGTTTCGCTCGTCGTCACACCTATTATTGACGTTTTTTTAATTTCATTTTTTTTTTAATTTCTTCATGACTTATGGCCAATTTCACGATATGGTCCCGACATATTCCTTTTTAATGTAAATTTATTTATTTAAAGTATTTTCGAAATGGAAATAAAGAACTAACTATCAGTTTCACACTCAAACTGTAAATGCCCTCATCTAAAGCTGTTCGTTTCATAACTTTGTTGACAATCTGCAATTTATATTTGATAAGTCTTAACATAACGTATTTCTCGTGTATATCTTTGACCTCAAGAGATATAAGCAATAAAATCAAACTTACGGCATGTGCACAGATCGACACAATCCCCGTTATCATTTCTGACGAACCCATCATTGCAGACACATCCGGTTATAGTATCGCACATGACATTCTCATTGTTACATGTTCTTGAACAAATCTCTTCGTTGTTCACGTAGTGTTCATTGTCACAACAATTGTCGTTAACTGAAAGGAAAAATAAATACGTTTGATATCCAGGATAACGATTCAGATGATGATGAATATTTGAACCATTCTTGAGATGAAGATTCGATGGATTCATCGTATTCCGTAAAACAAATTTTACAAACTGGGACTACGCACGTAGTTAATACCAGCAATATTAATATTCTATTTAACTTCATTTGACTCTTTGAATGCGCCAACAAAATAAAAAAATATGCATTTATCATGTTATCTGCTTTTATACAAGTCAATAAAAGCACATTTATAATATTTTCTTAACGTTTTACACAAGATGCAACAAATGTACCTATTTTCTAGGGAGCTAGTTACACAAACTGCTCTGGGATGGATTAATTTAAGAGCTGTGCTCTTGTCGGTGGAGTCTTCTCCATTCACTTCTGTACTTCGCCTTCCTTTTGACTTCTTGATACGACACAACAGTTACTTTTTCTTTTACTTGATCCATGAATGTTCTTCTGGGCATTCCTGTCTTTCTTTTTCCTTCCCTGGCTCCACTCCAGTTCGTTTTCTCCTCCAAGTATAAAACAGACTAGTGGCGCGCAGCGGCATCACTGGTGCAAGGGGTTTCAGCACCGCGCTCACCAACCCGCCTGCCCAGCGTGTGCTCTATGCGTTACGGGTATAAAAGTGCTCCGTACACCTCGCCCTATTTAGATGATTTTAAAATCGCGTGTGTGTAGGGATGGGAGGAATGTTGTTTTGTGTGCAGTCTGCTGCAGTGTGTCGGTGTTGATTCACTCGTTTGTGTATCGGGTTTTTGGTCTCACCTGCATAGAATTAATAATTACCTTGCGTTTATGTTTAATTGAGAACTTTACCTTTAATGTAGTTTATGTACGTGTATTAACTTATTAACTATATAGTATATCTATCCAAATCCTAATATAATATATCGTATTTTCCTCTTTTAAATTTAGCCATTTTATGAGTTAGGGATTGTAGAGTTAAGGGCTTGGCTCTACATGAGATCTGATAAGTTTTTAACCGTGAAAGCGCTATGAGCTTCTGAGTCTTGGCGGTCTAGTTAACATGAAATGTTTTTGATGGGATAGTAAGTACTTTCCCTCCAAGGCCCATTGATATGGAACGTCCTACATTTATGTTAAGTCTACCTGGTAGAGCTGTCAGTCATGAGCTGGTCTAACATGAAGGTCTTCATAAGGAAGGCCATTTTGTTCCCAGCAAATCAACTAAATAAAATCATGAATGTGTTGACTTGCTTCTTATACTATACGCGTATATTTTGAATATTTTGTAACAAGCGAAATCACTAGAGAACAGTCCACACTCGTAGCCCCCTTTTTAGGGTTCCGTAATCCGACAAAGAACCCTTATAGTTTCGCCATGTCCGTCTGTCCGTCTGTCCGCGGCTTAGCGCAGAGACTATTAGTACTATAAAGCTGTAATTTGGCATGGATATAAATATAAATCACGCCAACAAAACGGTAAATTAAAACCTCTCATACACTTGAACTGGGGATAATTTTTTTTCTCGCCTATCCCATAGTATGGGGTATCGTTGGATTGGCCGTTTAAAAACATCGTGGGTGTGTGAAAACCATTTTTCGATTGAGAGATCCGTTGGCGAAATATTAAGCTTTAAAGTGAAAATTTTAGTTAGAGTGGAGCGTCGCCCCCCTGCCGGCCAAACGGTTGTTTATAGAAATGTGAAAAAATTGACAGAAGTAGTATATATAATGAATTTAAAAGGAAAACTATCACAGTTAAGTAGGCTTTAAAGGTTTACGAGTACAAGTCACGCCAAACTTTTGGCCCTCTATGATGTATGGAACCAGAAGTTTGGCGCGGTCTGAATTAGTAGACCAACTTATATGTACCGGGCAACTACAGAACCCTACATTGCGCGTGGCCCGACACGCACTTGGCCGGTTTTTTTCACCGCTAATTCTGATGTTCCTACGTGAAAGGTGTTAAGCTTGATCGCTGTACTGCGGGCACAAATACATGCAGGTTTACCCAACAATTTACATTCACTGTCAGCAAATTGTAAATATACAAATACTATGCACATACACTCCGAGAAAAGACCAGGTAGATAGGCAGGCAGGATTCGAACCTGGGTCTTAAGTATAGAGTGCGGCGTCCTCCTGATTAAGGGCTTGTATTGGGTCTTTCAACGATTTTTGTTTTAATATGCTGAGTCATCTACATATATTAGATCAATGTAAAACTTGGACACGTGTTGTCAAGTCGGTTACCTAATTAGACACATTTCACTCGATAGATTTTATTTTTGAAAATTATGCCTTTTTAAGTTATTATATCGTTTTATGTCTAAGCGGCTTGTGATTTATGTCTGAAATTACTGCTAAAACATAGAAACATGGTTTATTTTCCGATGTCAGGTGGAAAAACTCCTATATAAAATACTTTTTCGTAAAAACCAGAAAAACCTCAAAAATTCACTGATTTCGCGTGCTGCCAGCTCGCGAAGCGAGCATTCTAATATAGACTTTCTGACAACATACTGAAGTTCAAAATCGCTCAGTAAGATTATCGTGCACCAGGGGTAAAGCTGCTGCTTCGTAAAGTGGTTTTTAAATATATCCTAAAAAGAAAAGACGTTTAAAACAGATACAAAATCTATATTTCAATCCTTCTATGGGCACTCCTCAACCTTGACACACTTGTTGGAGACGGTGTCCCTCACAGTCGGAGGGTTGCAGTAGCAGGCCGAGTAGTCACAAATCATGCCGTCCTTCTGTTCCTCAGGACAGGGCTCATCGCAGGTGGCTTCAGGGGTCAGGTAACCGCAACCAGTGGTGTATAAGTAGGTACCATCTTCACATTCGCAGGAGTCTGAAAGTGAGAAGAGAGAAAGTAATGATGAAAGGTTTCCAAGTTTAGTGAATAAATAAAATACTTCATTTTACAACTAAAACATTATTTTCTTAATTACAATATAAAAAATTCTAGGTGGTAGAGCTGATGCCGGGCTCGACTGTGGAGGTACCACCATCTTACTCGCAAATCTTCCCGAAGTTATTCGGGGTAGAGTAAGAGAACAGCTCTTAGGCAAAACCAGGCGGCCCACCAATGCCTGGGACCGATGGATGGCGGTATATCGGCCTTATATAAAGCAGACTGGTGACGGGCAGCGGCGTCACTGGTGCAAGGGCTTCGGCACCGCGCTCTCCAACCCGCCTGCCTAGCGCGAGTGAGTATGGGCCTTTCTTCCAGGAGGACCACCAAGAAGGGCGAAATCCTGGAAAGGCCTATGTCCAGCAGTGGACGAAACAGGCTGATGGATGGATGGATGGATAAAAAATTCCTCCTTCCTGGGATTGCATTGATAAATACTAACATGCCACAGCTCAATCTATAGGGATTTACGATTTTACATATTAACACAAAATACTCTGTACTAACAATAATGTAAATAATCTACTTACTGATATATATTCCGATTAACACTTTTGTTATGCTTTTCAAAATGCAGACTCATGCAAGCATAAAATAAATACATTAAAGGAAGTGACTAAAGGACCAATACCAAATTTCAAAATCGCAGATTAAAAATTATTGATCTAGCGGGTTCTCCGAATCTACTTGAACATTTCGGCGTTTGTATGTATGTACTTATGTATGAATGTTTGTTCGACGACATCGACGATAACTCGAGTATCGTTGATCGGAATGTCATGAAATTTGACAGGCGAGTAAATAAGGCCAAAAGAATGTTTAAGAAATAAAGAAAATGGAATTTATTGCCCAACAAAACACATGAAACAAAAGATAAAAATTAAAAAGGAATTACTTAAATTCTAATAAATTAACCACGAAGGTAAGTTCCTAACAGAATAAAAAAATGCTAAATTATGTCCATGGTTAATCATAATTATGCTAGCAAACATTTAAACAAATTTTGTTTGACAAAAAGTGGCACGCTCAGCATTTGCTGTCGGAGATTTTTCAAGAATCCCTACAGCGCTGATTTTCAGCGTGCCCCTTAAAAAAATTCAAATTCAAACATGAGCCAAATCGGTCAAGCACGAATCGGACGAGCGCGAGTTGACAGTTCGGGGAGAACTACTAAGTTAGTATGTTTATAAAACAAGTGGTTTAAGTTTCGTAGCATGTGGGTTAATACAATGGTTTCGAAGTTAAGATTGAACTTACTAGGGCATTGATCTTCCGGAACGCAAACTCCAGTGAGGTCGTCTCTCAGATATCCAGGTTCGCACACACACCGAGCGTCGCAACAATCTCTCGGGTCCTGGGTGCAGTTGGGCGGAACGTCCATGCCTGAGCAATTCTGTTGCTGGCAGTAGGGAGGGCAGCTGTCGTAGATTTCATTGGCTCCAGTACAAGTACGAGGAGCTGTAAGAATAGAAATTTTCAACAAACGCTTTTCATATTAGCTGTCTTAAACGATCAAGATTCATTTTATGATTTTCCTAATGCGGCAGAGCCTAGCCTTGATCGTTTTAGCACTAAAAATGTATGCCCTGTTGGGGTGCACGAAGCATTCATGACGTGCTCATTAAATTAAACCACATGCTCTACTGATAATCCTGAACTACTTCAAAAGAGAAACTTAAAAAAGCGCGAAATAAAAATTCACTTTCCCATACAAAATTTTAATACCTCCCTGTTATTGGAATATGGAATGAACTATGGAAGTAGTTCAGGATGATGAGTTGAGCATGTGGTTTAATTTAATGAGCACAACATGATTACATATATAATATGTAATAATGACGTGCGCATTATATATCAGTATATACCTAGTGCTTGGATTACAGAGACGTTTGGATTAGGTGGGGTTCGGACTTTCGAAACCCTACTATGTTGTGAAGCATAGAAAAATTGCTTACATCTCATGGAGGACTTATTACGAAAAATACTGAAATATTTTCAATAAAAACATTACCGCACATATTTAAAAATATATATTGGGCCTGTACTTTCACAATCCGTTTTCAAAACTACCTATAAAAAGGAAACGTGGTTTAATCGTAAATTTTTTGTATCGATTTATTTGATATCCCGAATACTCACGACACTCGCATATTGGGACACAAGCTCTGGATCCATCCGTAGCCCTGACGGTATCTGCCTTACAGAAACAGCCACTGTAGCAGACAGCCGCACAAACCTTGCAAGTTTTGTCGTAGTCGTCGCAGGTATCTTCACAGGTTCCACAGCTTTGGTACTCCTCGTCTTCGTTGCATTGGGCTGGAAGGAAAGATTCGCTGTCACAGTCATCCGAAGTAAACTACTTAATTTTATTAAATTCTTCCCTTTTCAATTCATTACCATTACCTCAGGCCTCAAATTTAGCAGAGATCATGGTTACGTGAGGAAGTATGTGTGGGCAAATCAAATGTGGGAGGTACATACATAATGTCTGTGTAAAGAAAAGGATAGGTGGAGCTAAATTAATTGGTATTAACCTAAATTAATTATTATTAAATACTAGCTTTTGCCTGCGGCTCCGTCCGCGTATATGATATTTCTGTGGAAATAAGGTAAATAAAGGAGCTCGGTTTTTCAATCGATATTAAATGCAAGGAAGACAGTTTTCACTGTATCAGTAATTAGTTCAGCGCCTCTGTGTACACTAAATCCTTTGTTTTTTCATAAGACTGCTGCTGACTCGCGATATGGGAACATACAGTTGACCATGCGAAACGAATTCAGTTGTTTTTAAAACATCGATGTGCTATTTTTGTCTGCTTTTTGTAATAAATAGATGAATTTAAGAATGCATTTTCAATATTGAATTTTTTTGTGCTTATAAACCATTTTAGTTTTTACAGGAAATTACGTCATTCATCATATTAGGTTTAATGTCAGATCCTTTCCAAACTTCAGGATGCGTTCAAGAAATGATTTTTTTTTCGTATGGCAATGTGTTGTGATGTCGTCACTGAAGGTCAAATGAAAGACATCGCTTTTTTATTTAACAAAAGATACGCACGCTTATTTTTCAATCTGTATACCTACTAAAAAGAGTTAAGGAAAGCTATCCTCGAAACGGTTTTCGAATCAAAATAACAAAAAATAACAGTCCAATTGTTATCCGGTAAGGAGTTCCCATTTCCACCTTTCAGTGGCATCATCAAACACTGATCATTATATTTTACCAAAGAACTCGTCAAGATTGAGCAAATAATCCCAAAATAAAGAGGTATGCTGTTCTCCGTTGAAGATTTCCCGTATCCATCTTCCAGTCCCAAACCAAAGTACTAATCAAGACCAATCAAATAAGCCCAAACTCGAAGGGTCTGCAGTTTTCCATTTCCGGAGATCCTGTGTCCACCGAACAGACAGATAGTCGTATTGAGAACAAAGAATAAGAAGACGAACATGCTTCACGAAATACTTAGGCCATTTTATTCCAACAAACAACTGAATCAGCAAAATAAAGAATTTGTTTAATAGCAGCAACTGTGAAAAAATGAATACTGGTTTAAAATATTAGTTTGCTTGTCAAGGTAAAAAAATTGGTCAAGTGCGAGAAGAACCCTAAGACTGTATCAAAAATCGGCATTTTCAGTATTTGTTGTTTAAATACAATATAGGACACATAGTATACAGAAAATTCCAAACCAGTTTAGTTTTTGAAACAGACCCCGTAACAAAAAATTTCTAAAACTGACTATTTCTGGATTGAAAAGATATTTGTACTTTACTTAATGCTTTCTTTTTTCATGTATGGGACCCCTCCTTAATGTTTATTTAATTACATTTTTGATTTAGTATTCGGTTTCGGTTCCAAATTTTACACAACATTTCCATATTTCAGATGTGTAACTCATTCCGTCTACAAGCTAGAGACCCGTGACATACGGACGGACAGACGAC
Organism: Ypsolopha scabrella; assembly: GCA_910592155.1. Classification (NCBI taxonomy): domain Eukaryota; kingdom Metazoa; phylum Arthropoda; class Insecta; order Lepidoptera; family Ypsolophidae; genus Ypsolopha; species Ypsolopha scabrella. The sequence goes on along the minus strand of OU342968.1, from coordinate 3,815,985 downwards.
AGCGCGGAGCCCTTAAAACGTTTTATACGCTGAATTTTATAATTTTCTGCGAAGATACATAAATATACTCACGCCTGTCTCCCAGAGGGGTAGACTACGACTACGGACTTCCATGTGCTACGACCCAGACACACCTCTTTTGCTTCAACGTCCATCAATCTAGTCATATATAAGCTCTTCTTTTCCGGGTACTTTTTATTTTGCCCTTTTTCAATTGTTAATTAGCCATAACGTAAGTTTATATATATATTTTAATTAAAATAAAAAAAAAATTCCGAGCCCTAAATTCAGCTGAAATACGAGTATATCTTGAAAATATTTAATTTATGAACTTCTTATTGTGTATTTAATTCAATGAAAAGCTTTCAAAAGCAATATACAGGTTGAAAATTTAGTCACTAGCTTTATTAAACTCTGTGGTTCAGAATCACTGTAAACACAAAACCGTAAAAAAAACAGTTTTTATACAGAAAAACAAGGAGATAGAGATTAATAACTCTTCGTCCTCAATTTATTGGGCTGAAAAGTAAAGGTTCTCTGTGACATTAATTCCGAAAGCAGTCCATAAACTAGCCGTAGTCTGCCGTAAGTCTGCCGTAGAACAGTTTCAACTAGCACGGAGAGCAGAGATCACTATCCTGAACTCTTTATAGCCTTGTTTTTAAATTGTTTTTAGTTTTACTATATTATAAGAAGTATAATTGTATAACTAGGCTAAATTATGAGTCAATAAACGATTATTCTATTCTATTCTATTATGAAATATTTCCCTTTTCAGTTAATGCGCATTACGAAGGCCTCAAATATAGCAGAGATCAGTCATGTTTACAGAAGTGTGCGGTGGGAAGGGAAAGGTAGCAGGGAGCTAATTAAAAAGTAATAAACAAAGTTAATTATTATTAAATGTTAACTTACTACCCAGCCCACACCTCTACGAAGAATGCTAAGTTTGAGGATTAAGAAAAGTGATTTACTAGAAATACATGACACGTATCGTCACGACATGAATCCCCGAGAGTATGTCAGAGGTGTTCGCAAATGTAAACTGTGAAATGCAAGTCAAGGTCCACCACAGATATCTAAACAATATTAATCTACTATACAGGCTGAACCAAACTTGGAGGGAAAGTACAATAAATTTTAAAGATAGCAAATCTTACTTTAAGGAACCTTCGTTTTATTTTTAAAGTTAAGGAAAACTGCATTCAAAGAATATTTAAGGTAGGTAAGTAAGTACTTTCCGTACCACACGTGAATGTATGTATGTACCACACTTGTTACAACCGATTTTCATCGACGATTATTCACTGAGAAAAATGTAGTTTTGGCTTCATTATAAAATTGCATTACATAAAGTTAATACTTGCGATCGTCGGCACTTGGTGAAACATCATCATGGTTGAAGATAACACTTGTAGTGTTTCACAAGATTATTATAATTATATTTCCGACTAGTTTCGCCGTAAAGGCATTTTCCAGGTTTTATGTCATCCTGTTTTCACATACTTGAACAGCTTTTGCGACAAACTCGTACATTTATAAAACCTGGATGGAAAATGCCTTTACGGCGAAACTAGTCGGAAATATAATTATAATAATCTTGTGAAACAGTACAAGTGTTTTCTTCAACCAGCATTACATAAGTTTAAAATACGGTGAATTGTTTTTAAATTAGTTGATAATAGGAAAATATCCCAAGTAGCATTTTACTCCATTTAAGAGTACACATTTAGTTCCCAGGTGTACTTGAAGCCAGGGCCGTCTTTACCCGGGGGTGCAAGGGGTGCGGTGCACCCGGGCGCGGAGCGCTCGGGGGCGCCTGCCGATCGCTGAATATTTAGATATTTCATTGAACTTAACGCCATTGCACAGTTTCATATAGGTACTTATTACGACAAATACGTATGCGCAAAATTAAATATTTTAAAAAATAGTCATCAACAATAATCATTGTTTTACTTTTAATACGCTTTCGGCACTTGTCATACCGCTCATGATGTGCAAGATAAAATGACTCTTATTACTACATCAATAACAATTTTATTTAATACAACACGCGCGCGGCAAAATCTCTAATCCAAAGAGAGTGTATAACCTTTGACACATTGCCACCCGGTCGCCCGCAGTTGAAGCAAAATGATATCTAAGTCAATAAAGTGTAAGTTCATTTGAAATGGGCGCGTGGCGCGGCACCTGTGATGTGCGTTTGTCATAGCCGATAGTAATTTGCACCCTTTGACATAGCCGTCTGGGCGCGTGCAATTAAAGAGAAATGATCTTTAAATCACTACAATTAGGTGTAAGTTCATTTGAATATACAGCGCGGCGCGCAGCGCCCATGTAAGTGTCGGTCTGTGATTGATCTGATTTCTTCTTTTTATGTAATTGAATTCGTTAGCTCATTTCATTTGCGACAACCACCTAATTAGCACGGGAGATCTAGTGTACTGTAGTGTATGTAACCATACTCGTAGTGCTTTGCAATACTTATTTGGAATTTGAAATACTTAATTGGAATTAATCTGGTTAAAAAAGATTTGGAGCAATATCGCACCCATAGTGCGTTTAAACAGTTGTTATCTGATGCAAAATTAATTGCTGAAGAATTGGAATGTGAAACAGAATTTAAAGAAACTGCTCGTCCACGTCCCCGAAAAAGACATTTTGATTACGAGGCTGCAGATGAGCCCATATTAGACCCAACCAACAAATTTAGAGGAAATTAGAGATGCTGGAAAAAAAATCTCAATATTCTCGGCTCCAAGAAAAACTAACATTTAAAAATAGATCTGATATTGACGGAGAGGATTTATATAATGAATTAGAATTGTTGCCAATATTTTTTCCCAATGCATCAACAAGTACTCCCACTGATATTTTAAGCTATATATATTCTAATAATTTAATGTCCTCATTTCCTAATATCTCAATATCTCTACGTATATATTTAACACTGCCTGTTACAGTAGAACAGGCAGTGTTAAATATATACGTAGAGATATTGAGATATAGCTGAAGGTGAACGATCCTTCTCAAAACTAAAGTTAATAAAAAATTATCTTCGGTCAACAAGACAGACTGACAAACTTAGCTATTATAAGTATAGAATCCAAAATTGATACAAAAATAAATGATTAAATTAAAATCTTTGCCAACGCAAAAGCAAGAAAAATTGAGTTCGTTTGATGAATGTACAGAAGGCAGCAGCTCAACCTTTACATGCCCATAGTAAGCTGATCTCTGCCATGTATAAAGGTGTTGCGTGTGCAAGTCCCGCTTACGCTGGAAATGTAAAGGTTGACTTGCCGTCCTCTGTACATACAATAAATTTAGCAATTAAATAATAATATAAACGAGAGTTGGATTGCTGGTGGTTTTCGCCATTACAATCACTGTTAATTGTAATTAACTCATAATTCTATTGATTTCTCAACGAATAGGTTCCTTCTTTTCTTTGTTTTTGCATCATGTTCTTTTTCGTGTTAAAATAAAAGTGTAATTTTTAGAAGGTTCATCGAAGAATCTTCAGTTTTTTGAAGAAGTAGGTACCTTTTCTAGAGTGTTAATTCCAGAAAATTGACATAATGTCTCGAATGGGGAATAGTTTAGTTTTTTATTTGTATAATATAAGTTTTGTATTTTAGAGAAATAAATAAATAAATTATGAAAATTATGTGTATTGTGTTTTCTTGGTTGACTAGGACCCCTTTCATACTGCAGTGTGTCGTCAGTCGCGTGACAGGCTGCAGTGTAAAAGAAAATGAGGGCGCAGGCTGAGTCCCGCACCCCGGCGCCGAATAGACTTAAGACGGCACTGCTTGAAGCATTATTACAGTTCACTCGTGATGTATAAGCTGCATTATTGCGATTAATTACACCTATACCTGTCTAAGGGACTTATAGGAGTGTAGAGTTATACTGTTATACGATTGTTGGTGTTATAATACTCTAACAACTATCCTTTAGTCAGCCGTCTGACTAAGAGCATTATAGGAGGGTAGAGATACGCCAACCACTGTTTAACGGCCTACTTGTACGATGTTACAGAGCTAGCATTTTAATAGAACACATGGGGTCATTTATAAAGACAAAGGCTGTTATGTTTACTTGTTTTAGACTGTTATACAGCTGAGAGCTGTAATAGGACTTGTTTGTGATCATTAAAATGACCTTTTTTTACTGCTGTACAGAAGTGTTTAAATGGTTCACATGTGCACTGTAGGCTGTTAAAAGGACTACATGTGTTGTCTATTAACATCAATAGCAGTTTATTTGTCCACAAGTACTACTCTTATTGGCTGTAAGCTGAACATGAATGTGAATGTGATATTCTATTACACTTATCCCACAAGCTGCGTGTTATTACGTCTCGTGCAAAAAATTGTGAAAATTAATAAAAAATCCTGGAAAATAAGAGCGAGAACCGGTGGAATAAGAAGAAAAATTGCAAAAGAACATTCGCAAATTGTAAAAATAAACAGTCGATTGACAACGACGCCCGAAAATGAGCCCGTCGATACGGCTTCAACAAGTGCGACTTCAACCGTTGTTCATGGTGGTTCTGTACATGATGCAGAGGAAAATGTGCCTGAACCTGAAAGTTCCCTTCAAAATATACAGATATCAGAGTGTGGTGATTGCAGTTCTAGTGATAGTGAATACAATTTTGACTTGGACAATCATTTAACCTTTCGCAAAAAAATAAGAACATGGGCTATTGAAAATGGTATTCCTCATTCCGCTTTGAATAAATTGTCAGGCATAATAAACGAATTTAAACCGGGAACACTACCGTCTAATGCTAGAACAATTTTATGCACTCCCGTTAATGTAACTTTAAAAAACGTAGATGGAGGTCTAACATGCTAAATATCATAGTATTATTGGTCTACTTAAATATCCTATTACTATTGATATCCTATTTATGGAAAATAAAAAAATGAAATTAAAAAACGTCAATAATAGGTGTGACGACGAGCGAAACGTGGACGAACGTGTTATGCGTTATGCCATAAATTAAGGAGCGAAGCGAGACAGCCCTTGTAGTTTTAATAAAATTCATGACATTGTCAATCAGATCATGACATGGCCAATTCTACAATATGGCTACTTACTCGTAAGTTATAACGTAACACTGAGAAATTCCTTTTTTAATGTAAATTTATTTATTTAAAGTATTTTCAAAATGGAAATAAAGAACTAACTATCAGTTTCACACTCAAACTGTAAATGCCCTCATCTAAAGCTGTTCTTTTCATAACTTTGTTGACAATCTGCAAATTCTATTTGATAAGTCCCAACATAATGTATTACTCGTATATATCTTTGACCTCAAGAGATAAAGCAATAAAATCAAACTTACGGCATGTGCACAGATCGACACAATCCCCGTTATCATTTCTGACGAACCCATCATTGCAGACACATCCGGTTATAGTATCGCACATGACATTCTCATCGTTACATGTTCTTGAACAAATCTGTTCGTTGTTCACGTAGTGTTCATTATCACTGCAACAATTGTCGTTATCTGAAAGGAAAAATAAATACGTTTGTTATCCAGGATAACGATTCAGATGATGATGAATATTTGAACCATTCTTGAGATGAAGATTCGATGGATTCATCGTATTCCGTAAAACAAATTTTACAAACTGGGACTACGCACGTAGTTAATACCAGCAATATTAATATTCTATTTAACTTCATTTAACTCTTTGAATGCGCCAACAAAATAAAAAATATGCATTTATCATGTTATCTGCTTTTATACAAGTCAATAAAAGCACATTTATAATATTTTATTAACGTTTTACACAAGATGCAAACAAATGTACCTATTTTCTAGGGAGCTATTTACACAAACTGCTCTGGGATGGATTAATTTAAGAGCTGTGCTCTTGTCGGTGGAGTCTTCTCCATTCACTTCTGTACTTCGCCTTCCTTTTTTGAGTTTGTTTGAGGGGGTAGATGGTGTTAGTGCTGTCAGTATAGTCTCCTTCCCGTTTAATTAAATTATGCCTATTTTAGTAGCTATTTAAACTTTTTGGTATAGTGCCTTTGGTTATAGTTTGGTGAAGTTTCTGCACAAGTGTTATTTCCTGAAATCTATACGTATTAATAATTTTAGCCCCAAATAGTGACGAGAACAAAAGATTGTGCTAGTACCCACAGTGCTAAAATATTTCGCAATCTCAGTTTCCTTTACGCTTTTTAGCTAGTGAAAAAGTGATTACTCAAGGAAAAAGAAAAAAACGATTAAACTCGGTGCTGCTTTCTACTGAAAACAGTAATTGAAGCCTTTCAGTTCATCTATTGTAGTGACATCTATTGGTGGCACGTCGTACTAGCTCCTTTACAATTGAACGTCCTAACTGGTCAGTGCTCTAGCGCTGCTGACATTCACATCACACAGATTGTCACGCCTTATCGACAGCGGGCGCTACTGGTTCAACGTCTTCGCGCTAAAACGCTGCCGCTCCGTAACTCTGCGCGCTCTACGAGCTGCGAGCTGCTGCTACGTTGTGTATGCTGCCATGACTACGACACAGTGCTACGCCTGCCGTATTTGGATTGCCATCCCGCCCGTTTTTATCTGCGGCTATTGATTTGTGAGAAAACAATTATATTAAGCAATTCGGGAAAAAAGCACGAAGCGGTTAAGAACGAGAAAGCATTAAAACGTTCCAAATTATCGCCTTTTCATCATGTTGTGTGTGGTTTGCAATAAAAGTGTGTACAACACGGAGTTGTTAAAATGCACTACATGCAACTGTTTGCAACATTATCTATGCGCCAATATAACCTCAGCGCAATACAGGGAGGACAATGACCTGAAGCGAAGCTGGCGTTGTCTATCTTGCGCTTCTAAGCCAAAGGTTGTTACGACGAGTAACGAACGAGACCAAGTTACTCAAAGGAAGAAACCATTGCAAACTTCAGGAAATAAAGGATACGATTCATTTGACTTAATTGATTCTCCATCGGAGAGCAGACTGCTGCGTGAGGAGATGAGAGCTGTGCGTCTTGAAATTAGTATGTTTCGCTCAACAGTGGCTGATCTGACTGCCGCCATAAATGTTCAGAATACTCGAATGGACGGCATCGAAACTAGGTTAGTTACTTTAGAGAAGAAATTAGGTGAAACTCAAAATAGCGAAGTCAAAGTCATGGAAGAGACTATAGCGCAGTTAATGTTAGACATTCAGGACCGTGACCAGGACCTTTTGGCTAACGATTTAGAGATCACGAGCTTACCGGAAACGACAAATGAGAATAGCTCACACGTTATTCTCGCAATAGCTAAGAAGGTTGGCGTGGAGCTGGAAGACCGGGATATTGTAAATGCCGAGCGTGTGGGACCGATACGGGCGTACATAGAGAGTGGCGCCGCCGGCGGCGGCGGCGGGGCGCCGTGGCCACGTCCTCTCGTCGTGCGGCTGGCACGGCGCGCGTCGCGTGACTCTTTGTTGCGAGCGGCTCGTGTGCGTCGCGGCCTCACCACTGAGGGCATGGACGTTTCGGGCCCAACTCGCTCCTTCCATATCAATGAACGTCTTACGAGAACAAATAGGCAGTTGTTCCAGAAGGCACGTGAAGCCATCAAACGGCTGAATTGGAGGTTTGCCTGGACACGGGACGGGAAGGTTTTCATGCGACAAGAACAAGGCAAAGCGCGTCACCGAATACGATCGGACTCTGACTTAGCAAAGGTTTTTGGTGGTGATACTGTTAGTCGGGACACTATGTCGGTTAATAAGTGAACTTTTCCGACATCAATTATATAACACAAAATTAAATATTGAATTCCTATATTTTACAGTTTATAACTTAGGAGTACTTCAGTGTTCTCATGTAAAATGTGATGACGATTTATCGATTTCATTTTATTTTCTAAAATATGTTCCTTTAGACATCAAAAATTGTCATAAAGTGTGTTTTATGTTGTTGTATTTATTTATTTGTCAACTGCTATTAAAAACAGAACAGACATATTATTTACACTATTACTATAATACATATATATTTGTTAAATGCATCAACGGTATCTTAAAACCATATATCATAAAAGTCGTAATTCATTACTCTTTTACTTTTAGCGAATGGAGCTCGTATTTACCACTATATTTTGATATCGGCTATTTTACCACGGATTTAATTTTAAAACTCGACAGAAGACATTTAACTATTCTGAAAAGGTTTTTAGATAACTGTAGATTAATTCAGGTATCATTCTCCTTCGTTATTAAATTTATTGTCTCCAAAAACGTTTCCATAGGCTTATTAAACCCTGGCTCATTGGGTACTCATCATGACGAATTTCTTATGGCTATGGATCGGCACGACGTCGATATCATGGCGATTAATGAGACGTGGCTGCATGCGGGTGAGGATGCGCGCGCGCCCGCTGTGCCCGGCTACAGGTTACGGCATGCGCCGCGGCCCGTCGGTGCGCGCAAGCGCGGTGGCGGCGTCGGGTTTTACTTGCGACGCGGTATCTATACCCGCTTTCTTGAACATCCACCATCATCCGTCGAGCAAATGTGGATTAGTGTCAATCTGAATGGCCTTAAGGTCGTCATCGGTACCGCGTATCGTCCACAATGGGTCAACGTAGACACGTTTATAGATGCGTTAACTGAATCAATGAGTTCTTTTTCGGTGTACGATCATATTGTTCTGCTTGGTGATTTTAACATTGATTTATTAAAATGTGATGATACCAATTCTAAAAAGCTCCTTAATTTCTTTACTTACATGAGTATTCACCAATATGTCACTGAAGCTACACATTTTACTGAAAACTCTGAAACACTGCTGGACCTAATATGTAGTAGTACTAAAGTTACTAAGATTTGTGTTGACCACGTGCCTGAACTTAGTGGTCATGCTTTCCTTACTTGTGAGCTTAACATAAAAAAGCATAAACCTCTACCACGGTGGATATTCTACAGACCCCTAAAAGATATTAATTTAGATGTTTTCAACATTGATTTAAACAGCATACCATGGGAAAATCTTTTAAGTGGTGATGTAAACGAGTCAATCACAGCTTTTAACTCATACATTATGAATTTATTTAATACCCATGCTCCCTTAAAATCTCTTTATGTGAAGAATATAAGCTATCCGTGGTTAACACCAACAGTCAAGGAAATGGTTAAACTCCGAAATGACGCTCACGCTAAATATCGCCAAACAAAATTAGACAAAGATAAAAAATACTACAAAGAATTAAAAACCATTGTAACCGTAGCTTTGTTTAACGAAAAAACCGCTTACTTCCAGCACTGCGTCAACAATAATTTAAAAGATCCACGTAAACTCTGGAAAAATATAAAACGTAACGTGGTCGACTTCAGGAAAAATCAAACCGAACTTCCCAAAAACCTTATTGACCCTGATCATATTAATGCCCATTTTTTAGATATTCCTGGTAACAATGAAATTAACCTTTCCCAACTTACATACTACTGGTTACATAGACACGGTTCTTCTGTATTCAGTCTCAAAACAGTAGAAGAAGAAACAGTACTAAAAATAATAAATAACTTCAAAACAAATTCGCAAGGTTTTGATGAAATCACGCTAGATATGATTATTTTAACGTTGCCGCGAACACTAAGTGTTATTACCCGACTTGTCAATAGATCTATCCAAACAGGCACATTTCCCGATGTATGGAAAGAAGCTAAAGTTATACCACTTCCTAAAATAAACAATCCAAAAGACTTAAAAGATTTACGGCCAATAAGTATTCTGCCGTTTATGTCAAAAATTCTTGAAAAGGTAGTTTGTATGCAATTAACCGAATACTTATATGTTAACGATATACTTCCACAAAAACAATCAGGTTTTAGGAAGGGTAGAAGCACGGCGACTGCTCTCTTAGATGTTGTTGATGATATTTTAACCGGACAGGATGTAGGCGAGGGAGCAATTCTAATATTGCTTGACTTTTCTCGCGCCTTTGACACCATCAATACAACATTGCTTCTTTCCAAACTCTCATACTACGGTTTTGATGATGCCACAATTAAATGGTTTACTAGCTACTTGACTGATCGTTCCCAAAGTGTTGAAATATCTGGAGATAATGGTTCTAAGAATTATTCGAAACCTACAACCGTGAATAAAGGAGTTCCGCAAGGTTCAATTTTGGGTCCGATTCTGTTCATACTATATTCTGCTGACTTACCAAAAATTATAAATAACAGTAGGTACCATCTGTACGCCGACGACCTCCAAGTCTATAAATCGTTTAAGCCCAAAGACACCACAACGGAAGTAACTAAACTCAACGAAGATCTAAGACAAATATCTGATTGGTCAGATAAAAATGGATTGGTTTTAAATCCAGCTAAAACAAAGTTTCTAGTTTTGGGGACAAAAAATCAAAAAAAAAAAAAAAAAATCAAATTAAACTAATTAAAAGTCATATTATTGATATTAAAATTAGAAACATCCAGATAGAACAAGTTCCTGAAGTGCGAAATTTAGGAGTTATATTCGATGAGAGATTAAGGTTTGAGAAGCATGTCTTAGAGACAGTGAAAAATTGTTATTATAGGTTGAAAGTACTATACAAAGTACGTGAACATCTTAGCGTGGATACGAGAATTCACCTTTGTGAATCGCTGATTTTATCAAAGCTTAACTACGCTGATACAGTTATTGGCGGATGCTTGTTAGCAAGAACTCGGAAATTAATTCAAAGAGTGCAAAACTCCTGCGCAAGGTTCTGTTTTCCGGTTCCCAGCCGAGCACATATTACACCTTACCTAAATAGAAGTAATTTATTAAACATGGAATCACGACGCGCACTACACTTCGCAACGTTACTTTTTGGCGTAATTAAAACAAAAAGTCCGCTTTATTTGTACAATAAACTTAAATTCTCTCAACATCAGTTACGTATTCCCCAATTGTTACTTTGTCCATCCCATAAAACATCTTTATTTCGAGGAAGTTTTCGTTACTGCGCCACAAAATGTTGGAATAATATCCCTCCCCCTCTCAAGCTCTCTTCATCAGTAAATAGTTTCAGATGTAGGTATAAAAGATTTTTAATCAATGTCCAAAAAGAGAAGCAGCAATTTAATTGATATTTTTTCGTTACATATTGTATAAAATAAAGTATATTATATGTTTTCATTTATATTTATTTTTATTGTATTATTATAGATAAATATAATATATAATATATATATATATATTTATTTATTCATTTTTTGTTTTACAAAAGTTGTTCTGTTTTTTGTGTGTTATTTGTTATGTTATGAATGGTATAACTGGAACTGCTAACCCAACTTTAAAACATGGGCATCCGCTGAAAATCAGCGTCGTGGCAGTAGCTGCGATATTATGCTGAGCGGAGACCTTTTTGGTATCATTTAGTTTTTAAGTAGTTAGAATATTTTATAAAATGTTTTGTTAATACAACTAGGTCTTAAGTAATTTCTGGTACCAAATAAACATTTTTTCTTTCTTTCTTTTCTTTCTTTCTTTTGACTTCTTGATACGACACAACATTTACTTTTTCTTTTACTTGATCCATGAATGTTCTTCTGGGCATTCCTGTCTTTCTTTTTCCCTCCACTTTTCCTTCAATTATGTTTTTGATATAACTTAACAAAAAGAAACCCCTAGGTACTTTTTGACAAATCACGAAAAAACAGATTGAAACAAACTGATCGTAGTAAATTTTAACTACAAATCACATAAATGACTTCATTTTCTAATTTATTGTTCAGCATGTACTAATGATCTTTAATAAATATATTAAAATGATCCCTAGCTTCATATAAAACCGTGAGATAACTCCTAATATTACCACATAAAAGTAGTGAAAAACGTTAATACCCGAATAAATACCCGTCGGGTGGTTTCAATGGGAATCTTTCCGAAACCGGGAAAGATTCCGGGTGGAATCCCATCTCTAAATTCGTGCCTGATGCCGATGACGAAGAAGCAATGGATTCAGAACGGCTACAAACGACCACTAACGAGACCAACAATCAGATGCTAGCCCAGATACGACGAGAAGTACGTGAAACCATACGTATGAAAATGCAACAAGTAGTAGAGAAAGTAGTAAGTCAGAGAAATTCGATGAATTTGAAGAGAAGATAAAAATATATGAAAAAGATCGAAAAAATATGGAAAAGCAACATCAAGAACTTAAAAACAAATTGAGCATTATAAATCTACGAAATGACGCGTTGGCGCAACGGATTAATATGATAGAGGAAACTCAGATTAACAACCAAATTGAGATAATGTGGAATCAAAAAAGAAAAAAACGAAAATATACCGGATATTGTGAAACAAATATGTACTAAGATAAATCAAAAACCAGATGATATTAAAAAAAGTATTTCGGAAGAAATCTCGCCAATCAAATGTAAACAAGGAACGGGGAACTTACTCGGCCATCACCATCACAGTTATCCTACGTGATGGATGCTGTGAGCAACGGATCAATAAGGCGAAAGAGATCACCATACACAGCAAGGACGGAGGCATAGACGGAGCCTACAAGGTATACCTACGCGAGTCGCTCAAACCCTCAACTGCATTTCTATCGTAGAAAGCGAAAATGGAGCTGAAAGAAAAACATCGCTTCAAGTTCGTGTGGATTAAGCACGGAAACATCATGGTGCGTAAATCGGAAAACCAAAAATACTATGTGGTTAGGTCCTCAAAAGTGATATTGATAGGTAAGTGTCCCAATCTGAGGAGCAAACCTATACAAGGATTTACAGTGTCCATAACTTTATATACCTAATATTAATGGTCTACACTATGTTAATAAAAATGGCTAATCAGTCTTTCATATTAAAACAAAACTTTGATACGTGGTGTAACTTCGTAGAAGCAAAATTAATCAGCAGGAAATGCTTAATATCACTTCATGCTAATATACGATCGATGGTAAAAAACTTTAACATTTATTTTAATAAGAAAACTACAGTATGTATACAGAAATACTAAGGAAATATAGAAAGGGCGGCGGCATTGTATCGTATACTCATAAAAGTCTAGAATTCTGTAGATCTAACTTATGTACTTATAACTTTGAGTGCATAACGGGCGAAATTAAAACATCTTACAATTATAAAATAGGAATATGTGCTGTCTACAGACTGCCGGATACAAGTAAAACGCTATTAGTCGAAGAACTATCGAAAATAAATAAAAAATACTCGCTAAAAATTATTACATAATAATGAATATATGAATGATATGAATAATAATACTAAGAATTATGATGACTGTAGAAACCAGTATTTAAATAAACTAAGCGAAATAGGTCTACAATGTGGAATAACGCAATACACGCGAATAGAAAAAAAAGGTGAAATTATAACGAGGTCTTGCATTGACCATATTTTTATGCGCAGCGTAGGTAACTGTGATGCCGTAATTAACATAGCCCCGACCGATCACTGTATAACCGGTTGTCTGATAAAAGAGAACACGTTTTTGCCTTCCACACGACAAAATAAAACTGTTACTAAACTTGATAAACAGAGACTAAATATTGAACTACAAAACATCGACTGGAGCATGGGTTTGGAAATGAAAATCCCAAACGATATACTTAACTTTATTTTAGATAAATTAACCTTGGCTTATAATAAGTGTAAAAGCAAAACAACAGTAAATTACACAGGAAAAAGCAAAATATGTAAGTGGGTAAATAAAAAAGTGAACTATGTGTGAAAAGATGCCTATTTCAATTATTTATGTAAAAAAGAGATGAACTGTACAAAATATGGAAAAAGATCAAAGCAACGCTAAAATAGATTTATAGACAATAATTACAGAAACCAAACGATAGCTTATACTAATTTAATAAAAAACAATTATACAAAACAGGAAATCAGTAGTAACTATAAAAATACAAAAATGTTTGGCAAATAATAAATCGTCTATGTGGTAAAATTACGAAATCAATCGATAAATTAATAGTTAAGGCTTTTAAAACGGATGTTAATATTGTAATTGTAACCAATGAGTTTGCTAAAGAATGTAGTCATAATGTCAAAAAAATCTGTTGAAATTGTAAAATACCGCTCCTTGAAACCAACAATCATTTAAATATAACAGATAGATATATTAAAATATATAAGGCTAGTAATGAAATCACGGAGAAAATCATAAAACATATGAATACAAAAAAAGTCCCGGTTTAGATTGCATTAGAGTATCTGATATAAAAAACATAAGTTAAGAGTTTATTCCAATTATTACGCACTTAATAAATCAGTGTTTTGAAACGACATTATACCCCGACAAACTAAAAGTAGGTATCATAAGACCAATATTCAAGAAGGGTACTTAAAACGACATAAGCAATTACAGGCCTATCACTATTTTATCAAGCATTGATAAAATTGTGGAAAGGTACTTCGGTACACAAATAAATAAATATATACAAAAAAATGGAATAAACAATAACAACCAGTATGGCTTTCAAAACAAGAAAAGTACATCCCAATTACTCTCCAAATTCACTAACGAAGTCAATCGGCACCTTAACAACAAAAAGCATGTCCTAACGATTTTCATCGATTTTAGTAAGGCGTTTGAAACCATTAGGTATTATGAAACGTTATATAACGTTATATTGTGAGGTAGGATCTGCCCAGGGGTGAATTTTAGACCCTCTGGAATATTTGTAATATTATTACTAATGCTCGGCAGATGGGAGTCCTTTTGTGGCGAAAGTATAACGTGGACATGGATCTAGTCTATCCTATACAATAAAGACGTAAACATACAAACTACTTAATTTTTATGCTCTATGTAAGGTTTTGACATTTATTTTCTACATCGTCTCCTTGATATTTATGAATATTATCTCCTATTCCTTCAATGAATGGTATTTGATTTATTAAAGATTAAATTTGTTCCTAGCCATGGCCAATGAAGACACTGTTCGTAAATGGATAGGTGAAAATACGGATTTAATTTACGATACCACAAACCGTTCGATATTTTGTACAAAACGCAAAATGCTTGCAAAACGACGAAGTAATTTAAATAGACATGTTGCATTCTGCAACACACAGGCGTCCTCAAGATTACACGAAAACGGATCAGGAAACGTTTAACATAGATTTCCTAAATTTCTTAATTTTGTGCAATATTCCTTGTTCGAATTAATTGTCCTGCATTTCAGCATTTTTTTCCAAGTTATACCAGATTAAACTTAGCGAATTGCTACCATATTAATACGCACCTCTTACATCTTTTGATGTGGAGAGGTCGTTTTCTTTGTACAAATGGATTGTAAATATGTAGTAAAAGGAACGGGTTTAAAATAGAAAATATAGTAAAATATATATTAATAATTTACTATATTAGTAAATTATAATATTTTTTTTCAAAAATGTGTTCTTATTTTTCCTTTACCCGGCATATGCATATTTTATCATTGTTTAAAGTCAATATGACGTAAGGAACTCCCACTGGCCGACCATTAATTATTACCAACGGCTCTGTATACCAATTTGCAGACGATACGTGCCTCGTTGTCGCTCATAGTAATATTAAAATAGCAGAAAAGATCATACAAAATAACTATGACTTGATTAGCAAATGGGCACATGACGCGGGCCTTGTCCACAACTCAAACAAAACCAAGTTAGTACATATACATTCATCTCATAATAATACGGATACTAAACCTCGCATCGTCACGCACGACCATCATTTTTCCATGCAAAAAATATTAAACTATAATTGCACATCTTTAGAGGTGGTTAAACAACACAAGTACTTAGGGCTTATGATAGATGAACGTTTAAACTGGGGACCACATATTCAACAAGTGTGTAGTAAGTTGAGAGCACTGCTCAGTAAATTTGCCATATTTAAATATAAAGTACCATTTAGTATATTAAGATTAATTTATATGGCCATGGCTAATTCGGTAATTTAAATTTGGCTTGAGTAGCTACGGCAAGACATATAAAACCTACCTAGAAAACATTTACAAACTACAAAGGAGTAGTGTTTTAGAGTAAGAGTAAGAGTTAGAGTAAGTGTTTTTCAATCAAAAATGTACAAAGGAGTATTATAAAAGTAATAAAATTCCTAATAAAATTGTGTAAGAATATAAGGAAAACAAAAGTTATTTATTCCAGTACTACAGAATTTTAGACATTTATGACAAAATTAAATTAACTACACTCATTGAAGACTGCAACAAAGTATTTTTGCCAAATAATGAACGTCACTGTATGTAGATTGCGTAAACTAAGTTATACGCCTTCATTTGTACCACCTGGATATAACAATGTCTATGGTACTAGAACCTGGATGTACTACTTGACAATGATGGTCAATGAGCTTCCAAACGACCTTCAGAAACTATATATCAATAGTTCTAAGTATATTAATAACATAAAAAACTTCCTTATTAAAGGTTCGACTACATACAATTATTATAATTATATCATAGAAGCTAAATGTAATAAACATATATTACATATACGAGCGCCGCCACCACATATAAACCTACTGGTTTTCGTTAGTGGCTACATTGTTAAGTTTCTGTTATTTGTGTATTAGGGATTAATAAAGAATTTAAAAAAATATATATATATATTGTACAGTAAAATTTTGGTGAACGAAACCTATGAAAGAGATAAAAAAACTTGCCGATAATGCCACTTGAAGCTGAAGAAGATGCTTTTGATGCCGCTGTTGAAGAACTTTGTACATTGACAGTGGCAACCAAACCTAAGCACGTAGTTAGTACTAGCAGTATTACCTGCATTTTGCAAATGAATACTCGTTGGAAGACGAGACTCGAATGAACTGAATTTACATTATGTTTTTCATTTTATTCAAATTGTCTTAATTGTTGAATTCAAATCCAACACAGCTACACCTGAAAAAATATTAAAAAACAACTGTTATTTTTTATTATTGCTTGTTTGCTTGTCTATTCCATTGATATCATGATAAATTATTGTGTTTGCATAAAAAAATTGTATTAATATAGGTATTTGTTTTATGTTTCATTAATCAAAAAATATTGTCTATGTAGAAATGAAGAGTACCTATGAGTATCTACGTACATATAGGAACAGCGATGAAATTATGTCTTTGTTTAATTATGTATACTATATGGGGTGACTCCTTGATGGAACTTCATTCTAACACTAATAAAAGTCTCCGTGTACAAGTTCCACTATAAATATAATAAGCGACTAGTTTCGTCTCTAAAACATCGTCTGTAAAATAAAAAACCGGTCAAGTATGATGAATGTATGATCGCAGTTGGAAAAAGCACTAGCAAAGTATAATTCGGCGTTTAGATTTTCGAAATTCTACTGGAGCTATTGTTTACATTGATTAAAAGACATGTCTACGCAAGCGGAGCCGCTAGTCCTAAAAACAAATTGAAAATAATATGAGATTCCCCAGAAGTAGCTCTATTTAAATCATAGTACGTAGTAATTAAATTGATTAAAATAAGATAGTAAGTTGCTGCGTCCTTACAGGGCATCACATTTTTGTACATTTTACTATAAACTTACCATCTACGAATACAATGTGACATGCAATAAATAAAAGTATTGGATGGATTCGATTGATGGTTCTTGGTGGAATATCATCTTGAATAAATTATACACAAATTCTTGTACTTTTATTCCACATATATATATTTTTTTTTGGTGACTCACCTCATTCACCAAGCTGTGGTGACTCACCTCTGTTTATTTTATATTTGCTTGTTAAAAATGTTTTCTTTTGTTTTCTTTCTGTCATTTAAATAATTAATAATTTGTTGGCCCGATGATGTGTAATACGAAACCGGTAGCCTAAGTTAGAATAAAAATAAATATATGTGGAATAAAAGTACAAGAATTTGTGTATAATTTATTCAATAAATAAAAGAATATGAATATGAAGAGTCTTCTAGTCTACAAAACCACACAAACATAATCGCCATGACATGAATCTCAGAGGGGTGTCAGGGATGTTTTCAACTTTGAAGTATTAAATGTACTGTTGGTACACCCACTTTTCATCGACGATTATTACGTCCCAAACGTGATGGGTGTGAACCTTGTCGCCGTAGTTCGGGCATAAATGGACCAACAGCTTACCGTGCCTTCCGAAGCACGCAGACCGAACATAAATGAATGTGCACTGCGGGGATTGAACCCGTGACCTCTGGGTTAGCAGGCGAATGCTTTACCACTCGGCCACAGAGGTGGTCACAAACGTTTCTTTTACCAAGTATTTCAATTAACAAGATTTGAATGGACTACTATTTACATCGATTACATACGATTTATTTTATTTTTGAATATTGAAAAGATATAAAGGGGTGTCAGAGGTGTTACTGAATGTAAACTGTGAAATGCAAATCACAGTCCACACCCGGTACAACCGCGTTTCACCGAATCAAATCAAATCAAATCAAAATATTTATTTTTGCAAAATAGATACATTAAGTATACTTTCTACAAGTCAAAGTTAATTTTCACAAAAAATATAAAATAATACGGGAAATAAAATATACACTTGCATAAATAAATGATAGTCGTAAGTTTTTAAATAAAGAAATAAATAAAAAATAAATAAAATAGAGGAATCTAGGAATAAAAATATAAAAATATTATATATACATAATGCAATGAAGAAATAAGTTCATAAATAAAAACGGGAAACACATACAAAAAATATTAAGGGTGGGCTACTAAAATGTAATAAAGTTATACACTTGCATAAAATATAGAAGTATAGGAATAAAAATATTATATACATAATGCCTAACCATCCGCACCATTCGATTAGTATTGCTAAGAAGAAGGGCAAGAAACTTAGCAAACATTCCTTTTTTCAAAATAAAACATATGATACAAAGTCATATACATACCTACTCAAGTAAAGGCATAAAAAAATATAAGACTGCGGGAATTAGTCACGACAAAAAAAAATATATCTTAGTCAACCCGTCTCATATTGTCTATTACCTTTAACAAAGTAAGTTTACATATTAATTAATTTTAAGCCTTTAGAGGAATCGTACAGTATTAAAATATGCTAATTATTAATTACAATATTGAATAAGATTATTATTATTTATTACACCATGCTTCGTTATCATCCAAATAATCATTGATTTTATAATAAGCTTTCTTAAGTAGTCCCTGCTTAATATATAGTTTAAACTTATTTTCAGGCAAACTAAGGACCTCCTCTGGAAGCTTATTGTAAAATCTTATACCATGTCCTACAAAAGAGGTACCTACTTTGGCAAGTCTTAATTTTGGAAAAGCTAGTTTATGTTTGTTTCTGGTTTCAACAGAGTGGTGCACACCAAGCCTCGGGAAACTATCAATATTTTTTCTGACATATCTTATAACTTGATAAATAAATTCACATGGGACCGTAAATATATTAATTTCTTTAAACTTTTCTCTTAATGAATCTCGGTACTTCATGTTATAAATAGACCGAATTGCTCTCTTTTGCAAGACAAAGACTGCTTCTATATCCGCGGCTCTACCCCATAACATTATGCCATATGACATAATGCTGTGAAAATAACTGAAATATACTAATCTAGCAGTATCTTCATCAGTAATCTGCCTTATGCGTCTAACAGCGTATGCGGCTGTATTAAGTCTACCACATAGAGCTTCTATGTGGGGACCCCACTGAAGACGAGAGTCTATAGTAATACCTAAAAACTTAGTTTCGTTAACTAACTCCAGCTTGGACCCCTGCAAAAATAAACTGACATCTACTTGAATTACATTTGGTAAAGTCGATTGTATTTAGCGCACTCTAGCTTATTACTAATAGTACTATGGTTTAAACATGCCCTACCACACACACACAGACATTTCAACAAACAACCTATAAACATCTTAATCTTCATATACACACTTCCATACATACATATACTTACATACACATACCTACACAAAAATTCATGCCTTAGGTTTGTCGGTTCTCTGCTTCTACACACAGAACACTGTGCGGAAATATTTAAAATTACTGAACTACGTCCTTTATGTACTAAAATCTTATTTTAATGAATAATACACTTACTAATACATTGCACGATATAGACAATATTGAAATTGCCCGTTCTGTTCTCTGTGAAATTGAAGATCTCAATCGACATATACCCATAAAACAAAATGACTTAAAAATACTCTGCCAAAATATAAGAAGTGTATATAAAAATATCGATGATCTAAATATTACCGTTCAGTCCTTTGATTTTATACCAGATGTAATTTTTTTAACAGAATGTCGCTTAAATGCAGATAAACCAACCCCGTCCTTAGAAAACTACACAACGTGTGAATCCACCCAACATTTGAACCAAAATGACGGCGTTGTGATTTACATCAAAAATGATATCGTTATCACTAACATTCGAGAGATCAAATTGGAGCATGCATCGTGTATTCAGATAGATACATACAATACTGCTTTGTTAGGGATATATCGTTCTCCATCCAACACAAATGCTGATCCATTCATAAATTCACTTAGTGCCCACTTAGAGACTATAAAAACATATAATAACATCGTAATAACGGGAGATATTAATATCAATTTAATTTCTAAAGAAAATGAACAAAATTATGAACGTAATAATAGAGAAAATTACTTAAATATGATATGTATGCATGGCTTGATGCCAGGTCATATTATACCGACTAGAGAAGCCAGCTGCCTGGACCATGTCATACTAAAGATCGATAAGACTAAACTTTCAGCACAAATTGCAGTTCTTGAAACGACTATCACTGACCATTCAATAGTATTCTTAAATTTATCTGGTCAAAAGGTCAGCAATACATGCTTAAGGGTTAAAAATGTTACCGACTTTAATAAAGCGCTAGCTAGTCTCGCGGAAAGGAACTTATCACAGCTTCTACTCTCTGATGATCCTAATTACATAGTGCAGCGCTTGGTTGAAGGAATTTTTGAGTCTTTACGTGATAACACGAGAACAGTAAATATACCCAAATGTAGACGGACCTTAAAACCGTGGATGACTATTGGGATTTTAAAGTGCATAAAAAATCGAAATAAACTTCAAAAACACCTACGACTAAATCCTGATAATGAAATCGCTAAAATTACTTATAGAAGGTACCGTAACCACTGTAATAATCTTATAAAAAAACTAAAGAGAATCTAGGAGAGAAATAAACTAGCAGAATCAACAAAAAATCCAAAATCTCTATGGCAAAACATAAAATCACTAACTTATCTAAAAGGAAACAAAAGTGATAATTTAAAACTTCTTAACATCAAAAATACTCAAAGTGAATCTGTAGACTATGTAAACAATTACTTTTCCAAAATTGGTAAAGAGCTGGCTGAGGACATAATGGATAATAATTCGCTGATTAAATATCAATCAACAAACAATGAACAAGAAAACCAGGTTAATTCTTTCGTACTACTGGAAACTGATCTAGATGAGGTACATAACGTGCTCATGAACCTTAAGTCGGAGAGTGCCCCTGGATATGATAGTATACCTACTAATTTTCTGAAGATGGCCAAGCACGAAATAGTACCTATTCTTTGCCACTTAACAAATCTATGTTTTTCACAGGGTACATTTCCATATATTCTAAAAAAATCTATCATAACACCAGTGTACAAGAGTGGGGAAAAGGACGATGTCAATGATTATAGACCAATATCGATATTACCATCCATTTCTAAAATTCTAGAAAAGCTTTTGAATACGAGACTTATTAAGTACCTAAACAAATACAATTTACTATCTGATGCCCAGTACGATTTTAGAAATGGAAGGTCCACAGAAGATGCCGTGACATCTTTAACTACCCACATTATAGAGAAGGTAGATGATGGTAAAAAATGTCTAGCTGTATTTTTAGACTTAAAAAAGGCTTTTGACACAGTCTGTATCCCCATTCTTGTGCAAAAGTTGGAGAAAATTGGCATAAGGGACACTGCACTAAAACTATTTAAAGACTACCTAAGTGACAGGAGACAAAAAGTCAAAATAGGTCAATCTATCAGCAAAGATGCAGAAATAACTTACGGCGTCCCGCAAGGGAGCGTGTTGGGTCCTACATTATTCCTTGTGTATATAAATCAATTGTGCAGTATAAACATTAAGCACGCAAAAGTTATCTCCTACGCTGATGATACTGCAGTAGTATTTTCAAACACAACCTGGGACTCAACTCTAAAGAGTGCAGAATCTGGACTTTCAAAAATGTCACATTGGCTAAACTTAAACTTGCTCACTCTTAACGCGCTGAAGACCAACTTTATCTGTTTTACTAAATATAATCGAACCCAACCCCCCGATAACACTAAAATCAAAATTCATAACTGTACAAATGACCATCTAAACTGTAATTGCCCTGCTATTGTTAAGATTTCCAAAACTAAATACTTAGGCGTAATGATAGACCAGCGACTATCCTGGTTCCCACAAATTGAAATACTGAGTTCTCGAGTAAGAAGGTTAATTTGGATCTTCAAAATGCTTAGACATATAGCTACCCCTTCACTCCTCAATCAAATATACATAGCCCTTGTGCAATCTGTACTTAACTATTGCATACCAACTTGGGGAGGAGCTGCAAAATCTAAATTTATCGAATTGGAGAGAGCCCAAAGAGCATTATTAAAGGTTATGTATTTTAAACCCTACAGATACCCAACAGATAATTTATATTCTTTTTGCGATCTCTTGTCCGTAAGAAAATTGTATAATGCAAATGCAGTGCTAAAAAAGCATAAAAATTCTGTTTTCGACCCACATTTTTCAAAAAAGAGAAAAAGAGGCAACATTATTAAACTTCCATTTTACAAATCTACTTTTGCACGCAGACAATTTAACTATCAGTCAGCTTATATATACAACGAGATAAACAGAAGTCTAGATATATGTACAAAAAATAACTTTGAATGCATAAAGCAAACAACATTATTATTAAAAACAAAGAGCTACGAAACCTGCTGAAAACCTAATTTACCAAATTACTTAGAAATAAAATTAACTAGTATGTAGTATGTAGATAAAGAAATATAAAAATAAAATATACAAACAAACAAACACACACACACGCACACACCCTCTCCCTCTCACCCTCATACACATCCTCACACACACACACACACATACACCCTCTCACACACCCTTCCATAGCACTGACGCATGCTGCATGTTATTTTTCTTTTATTATACTTTTATTATGTACTAAAATCAATTTTTGTAAATTATTCGAAACAGTATTTTAAAACCAAAGCTGTGGACTGAAGGAGCGGAGTCTTCTGTTACAGGTATTTATTACTTAAAAGAAGGCTCCAGTTGTAATTGTAATTAAGAAAATATTT
The DNA here is from genome assembly GCA_910592155.1 of Ypsolopha scabrella. Lineage (NCBI taxonomy): Eukaryota > Metazoa > Arthropoda > Insecta > Lepidoptera > Ypsolophidae > Ypsolopha > Ypsolopha scabrella. The sequence goes on along the minus strand of OU342968.1, from coordinate 3,792,603 downwards.
GGTTACCACAATAAACATTTTTGATTTTTTTTTTTTTTTGATTTGAAGTAAACTTTACACATTTCGTTTTTTTTTCATTTAGAACTAAATTATTAGGCAGTGAACCAATCAAGAATCAGAGAGAGAGTTGAATTCGCGTCATCAAGAATATCGTTATGTCGATTCACTTTAAAAATAAGTGACGTGTCATCTGCGAATAGAACTATCTCAGATAAGTCTCTAACTAAGTAAGGAAGGTCATTTATTAAGGTCAGTTCGGTCAGTTGCGTCATCGCGGCTGGGTGTGTTTTTGAGTGCGAGCGTTATGATGACGAGAGTTTTAAAGTGTAATTCGTGTAACATTGTCATAAATGAGATATTAACTTTTATAGATTGTAAAATACAAGTGATGGACAAGGAGAGTTTAATTCGCTTGTGCCGTACTAGTTTTTCAACGCGAGAAATTGAAGAGGCTAAGTCGTTATTATTTGAATCAGTACCTACCGATAAGCGGAAAATATCACGCAGGAATGACGGCAAAGCCGAACGAGATCTTCAGGACATCATTACGGTTTTCAAGGAAACGGACCCTGAAAGGATTCCGGTTTTTGTGCCCCGGGAACTACACAGACTGCCACCGGTCACCTTTGACCATATCGACGCTACGAGATTGTTGAAGGATATACTGGTTATGCGTGAAGATTTGACAAAACTGAAAGCTGAGTGTGTTACGAAAGACGAGCTGCAGGAAGCCTTGAGTTCCAAAAGGCAGGCTGCATCTCCACAATCACAAGGTACGTCCCCGAACCAGTCTGATCCTCTCTTTGAACCGGAATACAGACACATGAATGTTAATACTAAAAGAGGCGCTTATTTAGCCTCATATCAACTAGACAGCGGACCGTCTGGCATAATTAATGTTGATGAATCCCCTCGGAACACTAGTGAGGAAACCATATTAAATCGAAACAATAATATATCGTCGACGCCTATACATAGCTGTGCTTTACAAAATAGTGATCAAAAAATTGTCGACCACCGGATCAGTGCAAAATTACCGACACACCCGCAATTATCGCCACAAATAAGCAAGCCTAAACAACAACCGACGACGACGGAGCTAAGAGCGGGCGCGGCGGGTGGCAGCCGACAAACCGGTTCCGCTGTCGCTACTTGCCGGAGCGTTCCGCACTCGCTGCCGCCACCGCCGCTACAGCTGGCTGATGTAAACAATAAGCAAAAATCACAACATGATGTACTGGCGAATGGGATTTTCGGTAAACAGAAGAAGAGTTTAGCTGAAATAGTTGGTGACGGGACTCAGTGGAAACCTGAAAAGGTGGATCCTGCATGGATACAGGTACAGCGAAAAAGGTTGAGGAATCATTTTATAGGAAAGACAGGCAGTGCACCAAATAAAACGGGAAATTTCAAAGCCGCGGAGACTAAAGTGCCTTTGTATATTTATAATGTAGCTAAGGAGGTCACGGACGCGGATATTAAGGAGTACATCTATGGCAAGACAAAAGAGCAAGTTTCATTGTATAAGCTGAAGATGCGACGTGAAAAAAGCTATGATTCGTATAAGATCTTCGTATGCAAAAGTAAACTGGCCCTTTATCTGGATGATAAGCTGTGGCCGGCCGATATAAAGAAATCTATGGAATGCGTTCGAGAGCTATGTAAGGAGGCTGATGTGATAGCGCTACAGGAAACATGGCTGCTGCCACACGACATCCCACTGCTGGGCGACATCGACTCCGAGTTTAGTACGACAGGGGTGTCCGCGGTGGATACGAGTACAGGGCCACTGCGAGGGCGGCCGCACGGGGGTGTGGCTCTGTTGTGGCGGCGTGCCGCCTTCTCCCACGTGTCGGTAGTACAGTGCAATCAAGAAAGGATTTGTGCCATTAAGGTTTCGGTGAGTGATCGATCGTTCCTAGTAATAAGCGCGTATTTGCCGACAGATTGCTTGGAAAATCTGGTACTATTCACGGACTGTATAAGTGCGATTAGTGCTATTGTAGACAGTGTTGGTGAGGAAAGCGTCTACATCTTGGGAGACTTTAATGCCCACCCTACAAGACAGTTTGGTAACGAACTACTGTCATTTTGTGATGAACAACAGTGGTTATGTGCAGACGTGGAGAAATTGGGTCTTGACTCTGGATGTTATACATACGTCAGTGAGATACATGGAACGCAAAGTTGGCTCGATCATTGTTTAGTAACTCAAGCGTCATGGGAGTCTGTAGTAGATATACATATATGTTATAATGTTTACTGGTCGGATCATTTTCCATTGCACATAAATTGTAATTTAGATGTACTGAGATGCAAGTTAGACGCTAAAATTAAATGTAATAATAATGCAATGTGGGGTGAGCGGGATATAAATCAAATTAAGGAATATTATACAATATGTCATAATAAGTTAGGTAAATTAAATTTTCCTGTCGAATGTGAACGTTGTGGTGATTCTATGTGCACGAATAATGACCATAAAAATGTAATTGATAACTTGTACCGTGACTTGGTTGGTGTACTATCTGACGCAGCCATTGCGACCAATACTAAGTGTGATAGACCCACCAAACGCCCGAACAAAAATTCGTACGTCGTGGGGTGGAATAAACACGTCAAATCTCTGCACGGACAGGCGCGGCTTGACTTTCAAATGTGGCTTTTATGTGGGAGACCGAGAAGTGGAATATTTTACAATAATATGTGTGATAGTAGAAAGAAATTCAAGGCTAAATTGAAGTGGTGCATTAAACATGCAGAACAGGTAAGAATGGATATTTTGGCAACGAAACATAACTCAAAACGATTTAGTGAATTTTGGAAGGGAGTTAATAAACTGAACAGCAAGCCGCGCCTGCCCGTGAGTGTGGATGGGCTGAGTGAGCCCGCAGCCATTGCCAACTTATTCAAAGACCATTTTAGAGTACCGGCACAACCGTTAGTGCAGGCAAAGGACCCGAATGCTGTTGCTGGTGTGGAGAAGAGCAAACCATCGTGTGTGCGGCTGGTGCTAGTTACAGCTAAAGAAGTTGGGAAGGTTATTGCACACATGACCAGGGGAAAGTCTCCTGGTCATGATGGACTTAGCATAGAACACTTTAAACATGCGGGAGCTCACTTACCTAGGGTTTTGGCGCTTTTGTTCAACCTCTGCATACGACATTCGTACTTGCCGCCAGACTTGATGAGGACAATTGTGGTGCCGATTGTCAAAAACAAGACGGGAGATTCATCTGATAAGACCAACTATAGACCCATTTCGTTAGCTACAATAACAGCTAAGGTACTCGATGGTGTGCTTGATAAGCGCTTAGATGAGCATATTAGTCTGCACGATGCTCAGTTCGGGTTTAGGGCAGGCTTGTCAACAGAAAGCGCCATCTTGGCGCTCAAGCGCACCGTCAGGTACTATACGGACAGGAGCACGCCAATCTATGCATGCTTCTTAGACTTGTCCAAAGCTTTCGATTTGGTGTCATATCCAGTGCTATGGGACAAGCTGGATGGGGTGAATCTTCCGTCTGAGCTCACTGGCATCTTCAGGCACTGGTATGAAAACCAGGTGAACTACGTCCGATGGGGGGAGGAGCGCTCGGAGGAGTACAGATTGGAGTGCGGGGTGAGGCAGGGGGGGTTGGCCTCACCCAGGCTCTTCAACCTGTATGTGGACCAGCTGATCCGAGGGCTCAGCAGCATGCATGCGGGATGTTCAATTGATGGCGTCAAAGTCAACAACATCAGTTACACGGACGATATGGTCCTGCTGAGCCCGTCGATCAGCGCACTCAGGAAGCTATTGCACGTGTGTGAAACCTATGCACAAACTCATGGGTTGAAATACAACACCAAAAAGAGTGAGCTCTTGGTTTTCACCGCGGGCAGCAGCTCTCCACAAGATGTACCCCCAGTAACGCTGTACGGGACTGCATTGACGAGAGTCAAGCAGTTCAAGTATCTGGGCCACATTGTGACAGAGGACCTGAAAGATGACCAGGACATTGAGCGCGAACGTAGAGCGTTGGCTGTCAGAAGCAATATGCTCGCCCGTAGGTTTTCTCGTTGTACAGAGCAGGTAAAGATTACACTTTCCAAGGCGTTCTGTCAATCTTTTTACACGAGCGGCCTGTGGGTGAGATACACGCAGAAGACCTACAGCGCTCTACGGGTGCAATACAATAATGCTTTCAGGATGCTGTTGGGGCTGCCGTGGTGCTGCAGCGCATCCGGCATGTTTGCTGAGGCGCGAACAATGGATTTTTACGCAATTATGCGCAAAAAAGTTGCTTCTCTCATGCACAGAGTGTGCGGCAGCCACAATACCATTCTGAAAGTAGTGGGAGGCGGGTGCGGGTGTCCTATCAGCCATCACTGGACGACACTACATGCTAATAATAATCATAATATTTAGTAATCAAAATTATATCGTTTTTATTACCGCTTTATTTTAGTTCTATTGTTAATTTTTATTTTTTTTTGTGTAATCATATGGAACCCAGTTCTGAATTAAATGATTTTTATTTTATTTTATTTTATTATTACGACGATTATTATGTCCCAACGTAATGGGTGGTAAGCCCTATCGCCGTACTTCGGCACAATTACATCATGATGTGTTCCTTCTTCGTTCAGCAATTGGTAAGTATTAGGTAAGGACACAAATACTATGCACATAAATTCCGATAAACTCATTGGTGTATGTCCGACCAGGGATCGAAACTGGGTCTCAAGATTGAGAGGGCAGCGTTTTACCGCCTGAGCTACCGCCGCATTGAAAAAAAATGGAAAAATATATATATATATACATATGTATAAGGAGACTGATTGATTATACAGCAGAAGGTATAGATACAGTAAGTAATCAATCAAATCATTGATCACAATAACAAATTCAATATCAATATCGCGGGGTTGGTTGGCCATTACTCGCGTCCATCAGCTTACCCTAGAGACCTGACACTTGATCCCGGCTGTTGCTGAACGAGTAACAAACTTTCTTTATTTATTTGACCCAGATTTATAAAGATGTCTATAACTTTCGGGTTGGAGACACCCCAGCTGGAACTACGGGTCCGACTGGGTTTTGTTGGGTACTATACGGGAGGCGGATTTGAGCTGGCCTAATGCCTGCTTACGCTCGCGGAATGTGTCTCACATGGGTGGGTATGTAGTTCGGGTTAGTATGGGTTTCGTAGCATGGCATGTTATTAGTTTCGGATAATAACTAAGTGGTTTGAACTGCAGCAGTGCAAGCATGTTGTCTGTCCGGTATAGCTTGTGACCGGACGCTCGTGTCGGTGAGCAGTTATATAGCATTCCCTAGTAGCGGCGCTTGGGCGGCCACCAATGCGAACGGACTATGCGGGGCACGTGAGTTGTCCTCAAGTTGTCCGATGAACACTGCTGGTGTATGGATGCGTGCACTCGTGTGGGCGATCGTGCGCTTTCACCCCATCTGGATATTGGAGTAGACAACTCGACGCTGTGTTGTCCAGGTCACCCGTCCTCGTAGGAGGAATAAGGGTTTGGCGTGATATGTATTCGTGCATTTTCATTCCGCGAGCTGAGAGCGCCTACAGCTCCGACTACCCCCTTTGGATAATAAGGAAGCCAGCTTCTCTGGTAGGTCAAACAAATAGTTGAGTCAATCATGTCTTAATTGTTTGACGGCGGAGGAGCAGCGCTTGGTTCTGCTCGGGACTATCCTGTCTTGACCCTTGATTATGGCGTCATTGTTGCTCACACAGGTAGGCAGAGTGCGGATGAGGTGGGTGCGATGTCGGGTGACCTGTGCCTGTTGCGGTAAAACGTGACGATCGCAGGTACTGGTGTTAGTTGACAATGGTCGATAACATCAGCGGTGCGATACGCTGTCCTTAATATTGAAATATTTAGTGAATATACATACCTACCAAAGAGAAGTGTAAAGGTGATTACGAAAAATCGTTTGCAGTCTCTAAGATCCTCCCTGTTCACAGTAAAGTCAAATATTTAATTGCTTTGGAATCATATTACACTTCAGATTATAAGACCCCAGTAACACGCCGCCATTACACTAGATCTGTTGAGAAAGGTAAATTGTCACAATCAAGCCTCAGCAAAAAAATATTATGGACAAAAAAACTAGAGAGTATTTGACTCCGAAGTTATGCAACACCTATCCTCTCTTGTTAGGTGTAACCAAACTAAAGATAAGCACCTTGAAGCCAAAATATAAAAGTATATTGTTAAAATTAAAAGAATAAATTATGTGTTAGATATAAAATGAGATTGTTAAGATTTTGCTCTGTTAGATAAAATTAAAAAAGTCTTTTTAAGCGCTACGCCAACAAACTGCTTTGCTTTGCCTTGCAGTTTGGTGAACTCTGTTGAACTTTTTAAATGTAAAATAATAGAAAAAAAAGAGTGGAAAAGAGATTACTTGAATTCATATTTGAGTTTAAGTTACAGAGGACCCCCTTTCTATAACGTCAAGTTGGTATTGGCGGTCCACTATAACTTAAACTAAATAGTAAGGTAGCGTGTGGCTCTGATCAATATCAAGGTTACCATTGAGATTATGGACGATTAGTTTGAAAATTACAACAATTTGCCAAATTCTTAGCAATTATGAACTCAATTCAGAATTTGTTGAAGTTACTATTTTGGCTAATTACGGAATTTGTTTCTATTTTGTTACTATGGCGCTAACTAGTGCGTTGAGAGGGGACAATATGGGGAACTATTAGGAGACTTATGAAATTTGCACAAAAGACATCGAATTTGGAGAAATTAAAACTGCGTTCAAAGTTTTTTAAAAAATGACTTCTCTTGACGAAAAAAAATCTAGTTAAAAAATCAATCAATCGCGTTGCTAGTAAGGACCAAGTCTTGCAAAGAAACATTATGTTTAAAATAAAAGTAAATGTCTTATTTTTGATTTTCTTTCAATTCCTACCTAAAATTTATAAATTATCGGAAGTACGGTCGGCAGTAACTCCAAGTTGGTCGGAGCGTAAGCTGTGAACGCGACCTGTGAACATGATTTGGTTTTTAAGAAAAAAGAAGGTGGTCTTGTCTATGTTTTCTTTGGACGTGGAAAAAAGGGGTTTTGATAAATTAAAAAAAGAATAATCCTTTGTAATCTTCAGATTGAGTTAAGTTTTCGGAATTTATACTTTTGTGTTTTGTTATGGTTGTTCTTTTTGTCAGTTTGGGAAAATTATTTCAACGTTACGATAATCAGATATTGTAATTACGAAAATTACTTCCTTGCAAATTATTGTTGTTGTAAATCTGTTTGAATCATTTAATATCTCTTGTTGTCTGTTTCTAATATAATTTCGATGCCTACACTTTGTTTATAAATGAGAATTTCTGTTTAACGGCAATTAGTGCACCGAGATAAGTATGTTAAATATTGCTGCGTAATGATCATTTACATTTTGTGGGTTTAGTAATTTAGTCCCAATATTTGTTTGGCTGAGATGAAATTTATACCTCCGTGCTTAGGTGCTTAGTTGGAAAACATTATTTTAACAATTATTAATAAAATTTTAGTTCACAAAGTTACGTCAATTGTTACACTGTTACAGTTTCTTGATTTAAGTTTTTTTTAAATAGGGTTGATTAACACACGAATTATAGGGGAGTTATAATCTTGTGCTAATACTATTCTTAACAATTTTTCAGAAGTGGGATAAATAATGCCCAAGCGTAAGCGGCAGACAGAATTTTAGGTCGAGGACCTTGTAGACCCTGATGTTCCTGATCCGAAGCCGTGGCGGTCAAGTAACTCAGCACCATGTCCTTACGCAACCGTTGGGGATCCAATTCCTGAACCTGAAGCAAGGGTCACGGAGCCGAAACGTGCCTTGGTAACACCAAATAACACAAAACCCTCAACACTGGATACCGGTAAGCCTGATCCAAACTATTACGGCCATTTCATGGCGAAAGCTAAAAAATAACATTATTTGACCTCGAAAAAACCGGATCTCTTCGCGAATCAGTGGGTGAAAAAAATCGAGCGACTTTTCGAAGTGCACCAGTGGTCGGACAAAATGATGAGCTTGTTTATGCAGTCTCGATTACAAGGTATGGCGCGCACCTGGTTCTCCTCTTTGTCCAGTTATGATCTGACTTGGAATGAATGGAAACTTGAGTTACTGAAAGCATTCCCATCTAGTTCAGACTATCCTGAACCATTACGAGAGATGCTGTCACGCAAGAAAGGCGTGAATGAAAGTATGGCTCAATATTTTTATGAGAAAAATGCGTTGCTGAATAGACTAAACATTCACGGCGAAGAGGCCGTGGCGTGCCTTATTGACGGGTTACCTTTTCGCATGAAAATTTCAGCCAGAGCAAGAAATTTTACGGTGCCTACCGATCTGTACACGAAGTTTTTGTCTAAAACAGAGAACCAACCTAAATCCATTAACCCAATATTAAGATCATATTTTGAGCAGCCCAAAACGGATGCTGATCCATATAATGGAAATCAGAACACGAATTTAAAGAAGAATATCACCTGTTTTCTATGTCATGAGCAGGGCCATGCAGTTAGGCGTTGTCCAAAAAATGAAGAACGTCCAACGTGTAAAGTTTGTGGTAAAGTAGGACATTCCTTGGAGAAAATGCTAGTCGAGACGTGACTTTAGTGGAACTACAGCAACTGCTTCGAAAGCTTCAGCAAACATCATCTCAACAAACACAAATACAAATTTTATTTTTCTCAAATGTTAGTAGGTACATAAAAAAGTGACTAACTGTAATGATATGAATAATTGTTACTTATTTGATCTGGAACAGTTGTTATCTTTGAAGGGTACAGCTGCACTAATTGGATATCGTTCTTTTGTTTGAGTAGATAGGTATTACATGCAAAAAAACATTTATGTAGGTAAAAAATTATTGTACCTATATATCTACATGATTAGTTTTTCAAGATGGCATAGATAGCCAATTCCAAAACTATAGGAAATAGCAAAAAGTGTTCAAAGGACTCCCGGGGCTAATTTTAATGAAAACCAAAACATAAGATTAGATTTTTGAAAAAATCGAATCGAGCTCGCTGATTTAAAAAAAGAACATATATTATTGCACCATCCGATATAGTGTAGCTTATCCTGGGAAGTAGTATATGTAACAAAATAAACAAAAGTGCTCAGTTAAAATAAATTGATTCATATTTTTTAAATTTTAATATGCTTATTACCTGTTATGTACTCTTTTAGCATTTACTTTTCAACACACATCTGACTCGATGATTGTACCAATATGTATTACAATCAATAATCTTGTGATCTTTAATGATTACAATCCCTCTGAGGTAAATTAGTTGATTTTTAATATAATTTAAGAATAACCCAAGTTTGTTAAGTATCTCAGTAGTATTTTCGTAAAAATACGCCTTTTCCTTTAGTTTTCCGTTTGAAATTACTTCCCAGAATTATATCCATATAAGCGACTCTATTGGTTGTTGCAATAATATTAAGTAATTAAATTGTATTTATTTTAAATATTCGGTCTGCAAGAAAAATCAGTGCAAAAGTTGTATTGACAGCATACTAGGTTTTGTAGGCCTTAAAGAAAAACCATCAGCAATGCTTGAGGTGCAATTGTGTAAGCCAATAGTATTAAAATTGTTTGTCATATGGCTATTCGGTTAAGCAAATTAGCCCGTTTGATAGTTGAAATCGTATGCTTTTAGCTGTCAAATGAATACAATTGTCTTATTTTGTTGTTGACAACCCAAAACGTACGATTTTATTTGTCAAACGGGCTTATTTGCTTGGCCGAATAGCCATAATACAATCGAATTTGAATACCATTGGCTTACACAATCGCACCTCTGGTCAGCAACTAAATCAAGGATTATCAGAAAATAAGTAGATAGTTGGTTGGGAAATCATTTTTTCATAAATTGCATCCAAATCGCCCCCGCGACTCCTTTGAGCATTTTTCACTATTCTCTATAGTTTTGGGTTTTACCATCTAAGCCCACTTGAAAAACTAACCCCTGCCTGTAAATACAGGGTGTAAATGCAAAGTCAAGAATCCCTTAAGGGTATGAAAGTATACACGATTCTGATGTCATTACGAGAAAAAAATATATACCTTGAGTTTTCACCAAAAATTCCATCATTTGCCGCCCCACACACCTAACTGCACCCCGCAACCCGCACCCCTCATCCGAGTGCCCAGCGACCGTGAGGGTGTCCACGCGATTAGTGTATTTTGAGTAAAGAAAATAGTCTTAATATGAGGTACTGGTACTTTATTTAGAGATCCCAGTATTTAAAATAATATCTTTACCGATCATACTAACACGCCCTTAAAGGATTCTTGCCTTTGCTTATACATCCGGTATATACTATTTTAATACATCCGTTGCCAAGCCTAAACGGGCGGACATAAAAAAAATTCAAATCTTGTAAGGGCACGGAAAAAATAAGGGCACAGTTTGTCTTCGGTTTGTGTCTTGAATGCACGTTAAGGGCTTTCCTTTGGTCTTTCAACGGTTTTAGTTTTAATATGCTGAATCAACTACTTATCTGATCAATCTAAGACTTGGACACATGTTTTTTAGACCTTTGTCTTTCCGTTGTCAGGTTGGTTACCTAATCGGATACATTTCACTACATAGATTTTACTTTTGAAAATTATGCCTTTTGAGTTGTTAATTCGTTTTATGTCGGCTGGAGTTTTATGTCTGAAATTACTACTATTACAAGATATTATGGTTTATTTTCCGATATCAGGTGAAAAAACTCCTAAATCAAATACTTTTTCGTAAAATCCAGAAAATCCTCGAAAATTTACCGATTCTGCGCCATGGCAGCGCGTGAAGCGAGCGTTCTAATGTAGACTTTCTGACAACACACTGAAGTTCAAAATCGCTCATTAAGATTATCGTGCACCAGAGGTAAGGCCTTAAGGAGCGATTGTTCAGCTTTGTAATATAATATAATACACAATAAATAAGCATATTTTACAATTCTCCCTGCTGTTAACGACGGTACATATACAATACATACATTATTTATTTAAACAACAACCTGAATAAATTTGAAACTTGTGTGTCTTTAAGATAGAGCTGAAACAAATAACGTTAAAAAAATGCAACATTTTTGGAGGTCGTTGGTTCCTACCCATTTTATATTTTTGTTATTTGCATTGATAGAAGCTGTAGTAACACGTTTCCTGTGAAAGTTTCAACTGACCCCTACGGCTGGCTGAAATTGTGCAGTCTCAACGGAATTAAGTTTGTTCCGAAGCACTGTTACAAAACCGGCCAAGTGGGAGTTATGCTTCTTTCTATTACGGTTCCGTACACCAGACCAATTTTTTTTTTCTTTGTTTGTTTATATAGAACTAAATTTGCCTGCGGCTCCGCCCGCGTCGAAGAGATTTTCGTGGAAATAAGGAAAACAAAATAATATGATTTTTTGAACGACTATAAATATGCAACAAAGTGCTAATAAAAACCAATTAAATAAACCCAAACTCGAAGGGTCTGCTGTTGTCCGTTGAGGAGATCTCGTACCCATCTTCCAGTCCCATCATCAGACCCTGGTCACCATGTTTTACCAAAGTGCCAAGAAGTGTGTCAGGATCGTTGTAGATGGAAATCTGTAGTCAGATTAAACTCATACAGTTTTCTCGTATGGGAAAAAATCAATACATGAACCTGGCTGTAATCACTTTTTCAAGCTAAATATTAGCAAGAGGTGTGTCCTGATCGTTGGAGATGTAAATCTGTAGTCAAATTAAACTGATATAGTTTTCCCGTATGGGAACAAATCATTACTTAAACCATAGTATTTAATGTATCTGTGCTTAAACCTGGCTGTAGTTAGTTTTTCAAGCTTAATATTATCAAGATGTGTTTCAGGATCGTTGTAGATGGAAATCTTTAGTCAAATTAAACTGATACAGTTTCCTCGTATGGAAGAACAACTGTAACCGGTTTCATCACGTATAACTAACCATTTGGTCAAGGAACGCCAATAAAGCAGCTAAGCAGCGTTTTTTCTCCCAACATGGTTCACAAATATTGAATTTTCAAACTGAAAACTTTCTTTTATTAAAAAAAATTATAGCCAATGTTACTCAGCAATAGTATAGATTTTTATAAAAGAAAGAATTTTTAGAATCGGTTCAGTAGTTCCAAAGTTTACCTCAAACATACAAACAAACAAAGAAATCTTTTCTTTTTATATAATAATGTAGATGTGTAGATAAATAGAATGCAAAGTGACAAAACGCCTACTGCACTACGCTTAGCAAAGACGTTCTGTGATGTGCTACTTATATAATTTTTTCAAGGCGCTATTCTTTCTACTTTGGATGTATTCCAAGTAACACCAGCTAAGTACTCATTTTATTATATTTCAAGTATACAAACTAAAAGACTCGTCTTTTTTAATTAGCTTTGGTCTCAGCTCAAGAACTATATTGGGAATCGGTGTTTTCAGTGTTTGTTGTATAAATACAGTATATGGTACATAATAAATAACATAGGTACTATACAGATATTTTATATACCTAACTAATTAAATTTTTGAGATAGAACCAATGACGTAAATATACTTTAACGTTGTTGCATTGAACCCGTATCAAAAAATAGTCTCGAACTGACAACCTTGACGGCCCCCTATTTCTTTATTTGTAAAGATAAAAAACAATAAATATATGAACATTGACAACACACAATATGCCAGGGTTATTAAAAATAATTTATTTTGGCTCCTTTTCATACACGGGATTTTTTTTATTGAATTTTAATTCAATATTCGGTTTTCGATCAACATTCTACATAAAACATACAGGCTGTAGTTCTGTAACTCAATTGCGCCTACGAGCTAGAGACTCGTGACATACGAACGGATAAACAGACGGCAGAGTAACATAAAAAGGCTCCGTTTTGTCCTTTGGGTACGGAACCCTAAAAAGGCCTAACCATGAACATTAAAATATGCGCGCTTTCTTAGTTTGTTTTACTTGAAAAATGATCCATATTTCAAAACAACTCTATGCTAAAATTGTTTCAAAATAAATATATCATTCAACAAAACCCTTAACTCAAAGTGAATTCCGAATTCTCTTTGCAAATCTTTTCTTCACTTCAGTTACCAGAGCTTCTTATGTCAGATGAACTGACGGATTGGCGCCGGATTGTAGGTAGTATGAGAGCTGGTGATCGCCAAAATATATTAACCTTAGTAACGCCAGCTTTCTCACTGTTGTAATTTTTAGTTGGCAAGGAAACCTAAGATTGGCTATGACGTGGTGGATCTATTGACTTATTTATAGGGCATCAAACAGGTGCATTTTTTTTCACTAAAATGTAAGCTACTTTTAATAATACGTTGAAGATCATATCCGAAAGCTGTCACGATTGGTCAGAATCTGAATTGTTTATTTGCAGAAATACAAAGCCATACAATAGTACATTATATGCGAGGGGTAGAAAAAAGGGTATTGCCTAACGAGATAAGTAATTAGGCAGAGACTTACGAAGGCTTGCTATAATACGAGTCAGGCAATACCCGTTTTCACAGGTAAATACCGGGTGTAAATATAGACTAATCATATTTTATCGGTCGGTCACACTGAACTAATTTTGTATTATTTTATTCGAAACATACCCGCTCTAAAGTATAAGGTAGTTTGGGAAATATTCGAGTTTCAAATAAAAATGCGTGAACCCTAACGCATCGAGATAACGCATTTTTTGGGGCAACGTCTTCCTGGAAACAGCCGTTTAGTTGCAGAGTTCTAAAATAGACAAGTAAACAAGTAAATATAATAGAAAGTGACTAAATAGCCGTTAGCGGCTTCCTTAGTTATGAAGCTGTGGCATACGGACGGACGGACGGACGGACAACGGAGTCTCACCATAAAGGTTCCTTTTATATTTTAGGTACTACGGAACCCTAAAAATAAGTTCCTAGAGATTACGTTTATATTATCACAATTTTTAATATCTTTGGTTAAGCAAAACAAGATTATCATTATTCATTAAAAGATGTGTCTTAATGTCACCAACGAGGTTGTATTTTAGTTACTCTTGAACATTTTGAACCAAGGGTGGATCCAGAGGGGCGCATAGGGGCACCTGCCCCCCTCAAACGGTTCAAATAAAGCAAGGAGCTGGGAGATTAACACTATACCGCTTTAAAAATATTAGGTTATTTATGTGTCATACTACTTTTTGCAGCATTCTTGGCCTACCGGTAGAACTAAAAGATATAGTCTAATACTATGCGGGACACTCTACATCTATACCTACTTGACCTTTGTGCCCGCCCCCAAAAATAAATCCTGGATCCACCCTTGTTTTCAACTATATTGTACCGGGTGTAAAAGCAAAGTCAAGAATCCTTTAAGGGTGTGTTAGTATGATCGGTAAAGATATTATTTTTAATACTGGGATCTCTAAATAAAGTACCATCCATCCATCAGCCTGTTTCGTCCACTGCTGAAGATAGGCCTTTCCAGGATTTCGCCACTCTTAGTGGTCCTCCTGGAAGAAATGCACATACTCACACACGCTGGGCAGGCGGGTTGGTGACCGCGGTGCCGAAATCCTTGCACCAGTGACGCCGCTGCCCGTCACTAGTCTGTTTTATATAAGGCCCGGCAATTGGGGATGAATATACCGCCATCCATCGGTCCCAGGCAACGGTGGGCCGCCTGGTTTTGCCTGAGAGCTGTTCTCTTACTCTCCCCCGAATAACTTCGGGAGGATTTGCGAGTAAGATGGTGGTACCTCCACAGTCGAGCCCGGCATTAGCTCTACCACCTAATAAAAATAAAGTACCGGTACCTCATAATAAGACGATTTTCTTTACTCAAAATACACTAATCGCGTGGACACCCTCACTGGTGGCTGGCCACTCGGATGAGGAGTGCGGGTTGCGGGGTGCAATTAGGTGTGTGGGCAGGCCGGTGAGCTGCGTAGCCATAGCTTAGGAAAATTATGGAATTTTTGGTGAAAATTCGTGATATATTTTTTTCTCGTAATGACATCAGAATCGTGTATACTTTCATACCTTAAAGGGATTCTTGACTTTGCATTTACACACTGTATAAAGACAAAATTATCAACAAAAAAAAGCTTAAAGCTTTGGATCTCCCTAAAAAGTTAAAAACCTGAATTATCAGGATGGCTCTTCTAGAAGTATGTTCAAGGATATAAAAACTACCACTCACATAAAAAAAATATGTCCAAAATCAAAATCAAAATATTTATTTTTGCAAAATAGATACATTAAGTATACTTTCTACAAGTCAAAGTTAATTTACACAATATGATATATCTTTAGAATATAAAAAAAAATATATAATAATACGGGAAATAAAATATACACCTGCATTAATAAATGATAGTCGTAAGTTTTTAAATAAATAAAAAATAAATAAAATAGGGGAATCTAGGAATAAAAATATTATATATACATAATACAATGAAGAAATAATAAAAACGGGAAATACATACAAAAAATATTAAGGGTGGGCTACTAAAATGTAATAAAGTTATACACTTGCATAAAATATAGAAATATAGGAATAAAAATATTGTATATACATAATGCCTAACCATCCGCACCATTCGATTAGTATTGCTAAGAAGAAGGGCAAGAAACTTAGCAAACATTCCTTTTTTCAAAATAAAACATATGATACAAAATCATATACATACCTACTCAAGTAAAGAAAATTACTATGTCCTTTAAGAAAATTACTACCTGCGGTCCGCCTAACAGCCAAACGACCCGTTTCTTCGAGGCTAGCTTAAGATTTTCATAGTCTGATCACTAAAGTTAAAACTGTTAGAATTTTATTTTGATTTTCACTAGCTCTTATACTAACATAACATTTTTCGTTCTTCCCATGTTTTTAACATCTGATCAGTTGAGCCGTAGCAGTGGTTTTGTTCACTGATCTAAAATATGTGCTTTTTTTAATCCTTTGTGTTTTGAATTCTGATTTTTATGACTTCTATACTAATAGTAAAGTAGTAAATATATTTAAGTAAGGTTTTTTATTAAAGTAAATTGTTAAGAGAGATTTTAAGATATACATTTTATTTATTGAAATAGGCGGATAATTTCGGTCTGCATTATTAATTTTTAAGAGTGTTTATAATAGCAGAATATTAATTAAATTCTTAAGTTTACAATTTGATATTCTATATCTAAGCTGAGCAGGTGGTAGAGCTGATGACGGGCTCGACTGTGGAGGTACTGCCATCTTATTCACAAACATCCCTGAAGTATTCATGCTCTCAAATAGCATAACTGGGACCGACTCACGGCGGTATATTATGTCGTGGCCATATCGTAGAATTGATAATTTCATGATCTGCTCAAATATCGTGAAATATGTAAAAACAAAAGGGTTCACCTCGCTCCGTTCCGCTTCGTTCGGCTTCCAAATTTATGATCACAGGCAATCTAACACGTTCCTCAACGCTTCGCTCGTCATCGCACCTATTTTTTACTTTTTGTTGGAAGTCTATCGTAAATTTATTTTTTCATACTTTAAGGTCATTGATTTCACGGTATTGTCGATCACATCATGAAATGACCAATTGGTAATTTGGAAGTCACGATAGGGCCACCACACATCCAACCCCATGGCATGCCCACGCTAAATTAGCAAATCGATATGTGTCAGTACAAAAATCTACGGAAACGACATCAAAATAAGGCAAGTAATTAAATGGTATTTATTTTAAATATTCGGTCAGCAAGAAAAATTGGCTGAAAAGTTATTTTGACAGCACGATATGTTTTTGTCGGCCGTTAAAAAACCACCAGCAATATCTGGTCTGCAACTAAATCAAGGATCATCAGAAGATAAGTAGATATTTGGTCCGCTTGAATAAATAGTTATTATTTGGTCAGCAGGATTATACAATCGATAAGCATAAAAATAATATTTGTTAAGCTATAATCTTTAAGAGTCTGTACTTTAAAATTATGGTTAGGTAACAATTTAAAATTAGCGCAATTTTATTTTAAAAGCGGCAATGATCGGTTAAAGTGAGCGGAGTTTCGCAACACGAGCGGCCAATTGCGTGTGAGAATTGTCATTCGACGAATTGTTGCATTGACAATAACAGTGTTTACAAAACTATTTTTGATGTTTGACAATAAATTATTTAATTTATAGTTATTTTGTGACCTCTTTGACTCATATCTTTATTAAAAACTAGCCTTTGCCCGCGCGGCTCCACCCACTTTTATTCAATCTCTGCCCCGTTTTTGGCTTCTAAGTAATTTTTTAACATCCTTATGGCCTATATAATATATTGACAAGGGTCCCTACTATGATAAAATAAATAAAAAAACCGCATCCAAATCCAGTGTTTCTAGAGCTACAGTCGCCGTCAATAGAAATTGTGGACTATGTAAACAAAGCGCCATGTTGTCTTTGTCTATGAATAGGTGAACTATCTAGAGATGGGTTATATGTTAGGTGCTTAATTAATTTTCTTTATTTGATTCATCGCTAAAATATTCTGATGAATCGCTAGTCAAATCGCCCACGTTAATTACAAATGGTTCCGTCACAGCGTCGGTGGCCGTATCTATTATCCCATCCAGTTCTTTAGTTTTTTCTTCTCCTTTTAGGACATGAGCTACACATTTCGCCCACTGTTCTGGCCCGATCCGCGCCAAACCTTGGAGCAACAAAATCTTCACATCGTCCATTTTGAATGTTTTGTTGTTCCTTCAAACGTAACCTTTTCCTTGCGCCAATATCAACTCTATCGGGTTAAGCTCGCAATGATATGGTGGAAGGCGCAAAACTATCACATTTTTCGATGCCGCCAACTCATCTACATACATTTTTTTATATTTTTGCTTGTCCACTTTAGCTATGAGATTCGCTTTGATTTCGGTTTCTTGAAATTTGATTTCTTTTTCGTGCAACCAGCTTTGGATAGCCTCCTTCCGCCAACTCATGTTGGGCGCCTTTTCGATTTGACGCGAATGATATGGGGCATTGTCCATTACTATGACGGAACCAATTGTCGTTGTTTCAAGGTAAAACACTATCCAAATCACAAAGAAAGATCAGTAAGAGAAGCCTACAGAGGCGTCGAAACGTCAAGCACATATCTATTAAGGTATGTTATTAGTTATCGCGAGTAAGACCCCAATACAAAGTTAATAAAGGGAAGCAAAGTCGTTAGAATACCGAAAACACAAAAGATTTTAGAGCAACGCTGGAAGATCACACAGCTCTCGATAGAATCACACAAACGTTATGTCAAAGATTATGAAGTAACGCTACCAAAAAAAAGACGGAATAAAATTGCATCACGAATAAAATAGGTTTATAGTCAAGTAGATTCGTACATCACTAATTTTCAAAGATAATACAGATTCGATGAGAAAAAAATATGACAGCAATCTCGTCGCAGTACAGATTTGACTATTGATTCTATAATTTTCCGTAATTAACTGGTGATTATTGAATATTTCATGATGAAATACAGTGAATGGCAGATAAGACTTGATGCTTCATGATTTGGAATAATGTTCAGTGAGACTCCGTGACAGAACCTTGAGAAAAATTGAGAAAACGGTTTGTTTACATAGTCCACAATTTCTATTGACGGCGACTATATAACGGAACATCCATACAGACAGACAGACAGAAAAACAAAAAATTCTAATAATGGTTGTTTTGGCTTCAGTGCAATACTAATAAACCATTTCAATAAAAATTTGAAAATAAATTTTATTTGTTTAAATTAGCTATTAAAGCATTATGTTTTTCCTATTTTAATTTTAATTTGTTTTCAAATAGTAGGTAGTGTAAGTGGTCAGTCATTATTGAATGCAATAAATTATTTCACAATAATTCGATGCAGCAAAAACTGCACACTCTTGTTGATGTAGATGTAAAATTATTAAGTAAATCAAAGTAAATTTTACAGCTTGCCAAATTTTATGAAGCCCGTATCACGATTTGCTGCAAATATTGCTGCAGATATATATATTAATGACATCAATTTTAAAGCTGTCCAAAATCACATTACTTGCTAATCAATTTTGTTATTTTTGCCGATCACTAGAAGCAGCTGAAGTAACTTTGTTTGCTGACAAAATATATTTTGGAGCTGACAAAAACCTCTTTAATTTATATCAGCGCGTATTGCAAAGTGGCTGTTACGACGATCGCTGCTTCTCCGGATACCGCAAAATACGAGAAAATAATACTTTTCAGGTGGATGCGACAGACGGAAAAAAAATTTGAACAATTAGTTTTGTATAACTGTAAATTGCCGTTAGTATGGTGTAATATTAAAATCGCTTCAAGCATTTGGAAGGAGTAGGAAAAACTGTTGCGTTAATCGTAGGAAACTTTCGATAACTTTCGGTTTGTTTTTGTCAAAAGTAAACACAATTATTTTATTACTAAACTTGGAATTTGTTTTTGATTATGTTATGCCTATTTTTAAAGTGTTTTGACCACTCGTGTAGGAGCAATAGGCCTTCAAAGATACGTCTGCAGTTTGAGTATATATTCACCTTTGAGATAGGTAATAGAATGCTGCATGCTGCTAAGATTTCTGATTACAATTCTCGCCGCACTTGTATTGGCTATAACCCGCTTAGCCCATACAGAAAATATAACATTGTATTCAAGTATGTTGCTCATACTAGGCGGTGGAGCTGATGCCGGGCTCGACTGTGGAGGTACCCCATCGTATTCGCAAACCCTCCCGAAGTTATTCGGGGGAGAGTAATAGAACAGCTCTCAGGCTAAACCAGGCGGCCCACCATTGCCTGGGACCGATGGATGGCGGTATATCCATCCCCAATTGCCGAGCCTTATATAAAACAGACTGGTGACGGGCAGCGGCGTCACTGGTGCCCAGCGTGTGTGAGTATAAGCATTTCTTCCAGGAGTACCGCCAAGAGTGGTGAAATCCTGGAAAGGCCTATGTCAAGCAGTGGACGAAACAAGCTGATGGATGAATGATGTTGTTCATACAAATGAATCATCTATATTTGTTGAGTGATTTACCAGGATGCTTGAGGAAAATCTAAGTACTCTTACGTGTGATTGCATTAATCATTTTAAGGAAAACCAAATTCAAATCAAACAGTGTAACGTATGCCATGGGCACTAAGGTCTAAATCTGGTTAATTGAATTTAACTGGCACATTTTAAAGTTGCAATACTAATAGTTTAATTTGCAAATTCAATTGAAGGGGACGTTCTTTGGTTCACGTAAATTAAAGTGTTTTAATATGTTTTGGCTTTTGATTACTTGTGTGTTGTTTTCCGAGTATTCGAGCAGTGCAGGTATTTATTTCAAATTGTAGACTTATGGAACAAGCATTGTCACACGTCAGCGTCACAGGCACTATGGGCCTATAGCTGCAGCGACATTGCACTTACGTGCGGTAACATTAAAATTCTAACAAAGCTTTTATTGTAGCTTTGTCAGCCGATTTTTCTCTGAGAGTATGTAGATCAGTTTTTTTTTAATCTTCTCAGTTTTTAGTTTAGGCGTCCAAATCAAAAGAAATCTACAGTTATTTTATTCGCTGCGTAATCCGTACACTCAGCTTCAGCTAAACCTACTACTACCACGATGTTATTTTATGAACACCCCTATTAAGGTCCTACAATTAAAAGAGAAAAAAAAATTGGAGATGATAGAGTATCCCCAATAGACAACCTTCCAAAGAAAAAAAATCTTTTTTTTAACCTCTCCATAGAAATTTAGTCAGCTGTCTTACAAAGGGCCTGATCCACCGATTTAAGGTCGCTCAGCGAGCTATGGAGCGGGCTATGCTTGGGGTATCTCTGATGGATAGAATCCGAAACGAGGAGATCCGTCGGAGATCGAAAGTAACCGACATAGCCTGCAGAGTCAGTAAGTTGAAGTGGCAGCGGGCAGGCCATATTTGTCGCCGACATGGTGGCCGTTGGGGGCGAAAGGCTCTAGAATGGAGACCACGTACGGCAAGGGGTAGTAGGCCGACCTCGTGCCCGCTGGACCGACGACCTGAAGGTTGTGGGTGGCAGCTGGGTGAGGAGGACGGAGGATCGACATGAGTGGCGAAATTTGGGAAAGGCCTATGTCCAGCAGTGGACGAACATGGGCTGATGGATGGATGATGGATGGATATTTATTAATAAATTATAAAAAATAAAATCGCATACTTATTAGGTTATTAATATGTTTCAGTTACTCCAGTCAAACGGTCAGTACCGATCTGCAGAGAAGATGAGCTCCTCATCGAGTGTGGCCACTGTGGTCCCAAGAGCTGCGATGACCTGGGATATCCCATACGGTGCCCTGGCAACACCGGGATATGTAGGCCGGTGTGCGCGTGCGCAGACGGCTTCGTTAGAAATGCTGAGGGTATCTGCATACTGAAGAAAGAATGCCGTGAGTACTTATTTTATAGGTCGTCACGACATGAATGCTGAGGGGGTGTCAGAGGTGTTTCAGAGTGCGGACTGTGAAATGCAAGTCGCAATGCAACACCCACGCCGACGATATAGCGTCCCAGTATGATGGGGTTCGTACAAAAGTACGGAGACCGAATACCAGTGCCTCTACGGAATTTGAACCCGGCAGAAAATAAAAACTGCATTTAAATATTGTGTCTAGGATACAGATTTCAAGAAGTGAGATTAAACGAAATAAAAGCTTCCAAAATGGTAGGAATTGAAAGAAATTGCATAAAATAAGACATTTGTTTGGAAAATAACGTTTCTTGCAAGACATTGTACTTACTACCAACACCATTGATTGATGCCATAATACGTGTGTATTTTCTTTTACGAGCAGGTACGATTTCTGACTTTACCTTCAGGTACTTAAGTCATTCTTCACAAAGCTTTGAATGCAGTTTTTATTTTCTCCAAAATCGATGATGAGAGTCCCTTGAGCAAATTTCTTCATCTCTTATAGTTTATTAAGATTTATATTAATATATTTTATTAGTATAGCGAAAGGGAATCTTTAAATTAAACCACATTTTCTACTGATCATACTCAACCATTTTCCCAACGAAACATACCTGCGAAAGTAAAATCATAATTATCATTCCTTCTTACTAATTTTGAAAATTAACTATTACATTTGTGCGACCGAGTTATAAAAATTATATTTCCTTGGAAAAGTTAAACAGTTCGATCAACACATTACGTGACTTCGAAGGTACCAGGCTATTTCCACCCGGTATATCCAAATCACTTTACATTACAGGAAGCTGCAAAGGTGATCCCAACGCAGTGTCGGGTTGTGGAAATCACTGCGGGAACTCGTGCGCAGATTATAACAAGAACAACACTTGCTTCAGTGGCTGCCGATACAACAGCTGCGATTGTAGAACTGGCTTCGTGTTTCACGAAGGATCTGGGAAATGCGTTTTGCCTGTTGACTGTTGTAAGTAGCGAAATATCTGCAATTTGTCCAAATATCAACTGCGTTGGCCGGCGCTAGCGCATAAATTCTGCTGTTAGGATGCAGTTTTAAGGAATGTGTGTCCTCTATGATTTTTACTAACCACTTGTTAAAAAGTGAACTAAAAATACTAAAGCATAACTTGGATGTATTAAAAATAGTACATTACGATACGAGAGCGATGAAACGTTTTCTGACAAGTGTGAGTTTGCGGCACGAGCCGAAGGTGAGTGCTGCAATCACACGAGTCGAGAAAAAGTTTCTCGCACGAGTATCGTATAATATTTTACGCACGGTGTGCAATAAAGAAAATTAAATATGCAGTGTGACCAGATTTAGTAGAATCCTGCGACTTAAGCAATTAAGGACCTTAATTTAGAGCTTAGCAGGTTTTGTCGCAGATTGACGGGAACTAATAAAACGCACATGTGTTTTGTCTATTTCTTTTAAATTTGTCCTTTTATAATATACTCGTACTAGCAGACGGTTTTACCCGCGCGTGCATCCCGTTCTTCCGTACCCATGAAATTTTCCTAAAATTCCTTTTAGGGGATGTCCACGTCCTAAAAGAAATCTTCAGTCCAAATTTTATGTTCCTAGATCAAAGTCAAAGTCAAACGTTTATTGCAAACCAAGTGTACAAAAAGATGGAAATAAAAATAGTATCTTACAACTTAGTTGCCTTTTTCTAGGCACAGCAAATATCTGGTAGATACATATAAAAACTTAAAATAAGGTAAATTTTAACATTTTTCCTTACATCTTAAACACTTAATAATAGGATATAGCACCGATATTTTTTGTTTAATAATTAATGTAGTTTTTTTTTATATATAATATATAACTATTTATTTTGAATGAGTTAAATATTCATCAATTGAGTATGGGCATTTTTGTATCAAATATGTTTTGAGTTTATTACTGTAGCTAGCTGGTCAACTTAGGTTCATCTTTTATATTTTCTGGTAACTTGTTAAATATTTTTATTGCCATATAATATGGACTGTGGTGCAGCATTCTTAATCTTGACTGTGGTAAATGTAGTTTATTTTTGTTACGAGTGTTAATATTCTGCGTATCTTTTATTTGTAAAAATATTTCACGGTTTGTAAATACGAATGTACATATGTCGTGGATATATATTGCGGGTAGGGTTAAAAGGTTATATTTTATGAAATACGGTTTACAGCTGGTAATGTTATCAATCCGGGCAATTATTCTGATACATTTCTTTTGAGTTAGAAACAGATCATTAGCATCCACGCTGTTGATCCACAATATTAATATGCGTACGCGATAATGAGTAAGCTGATAATGCTGTTTCTGTGTTGGTGTTATTATTGATCTCGAATAGGGCGTAGGTAAATCTAGATAATTTGGCTTTCGTAAGTTTTATGTGGTTTTTCCAATTTAAGTTCATTTCCAATCTTAATACCAAGTAAGTTAAAAGTATCTACTTTTTCATTAACTGTTTTCAAATTTTAGATCAATATTAAATTGTGTTTTGTAGGGTCTGAAATGCATGACTTTTGTTTTATTGAAGTTTATTTCTAAGTTGTGATCTTGAAGCCAGTTTTGTATTATTAAGATGGATCTATCCATTTAGTCAATAAGATTTGTCATTGAATCAGTTGAATTTTTATGCGAGACAAAAATTGTATTAATTGAGAAATTGTTTGTAACAATAAAAGTTTTCTTTTTAATTAAACTTAAAAACCGCTTTTCCTGTACCATTTTACTAATTTAATTTTTATTATCGATAATATATCGGCGCCTGAAAACGGTATTATCAAGTATAAATATTTAAGAAACGTTGGTGATAATATCGATATAATCAATCAATCAATTGGAGAAAAGTGAAAAGTATTTGTATGAATATTTGACTACTGAGTTGGCCCTTGGAACTACTCCGAAATCATATAACGTAAAGACTTACCATGTTCCGGAAAACTAATAGAACTAATTTCTTTTACTGGCAACACTAACTTTAAAACGTTATTTTTCGATTGCGTTGAAGTGCGTTATTCGTTTTTTGTGTGTGTAATGTGAATATGCATGTGCTGCCAAAGTGTGGTGTTGATTTCTTTTCGTGTTGCGAATATAAGAGTTGCAATCAAGAAAGCCAATGTGGTGCTCCTAGAGCAGGCTTTTTATTACACTGGCCATGCTTTAAAATGTATTTTTTTTAATTCTATTTAGTTATTAATTAGAATTGCGCTTGGCCACTACTGTACCTGATGAAAAAAAGTGGATATCGGTCTACGGCCGGCGCCTATCATATCGGTACAGGAAATCTCAATTGGCGTAAAGGACAAAAATGAGAAAATGTGTTTTCAATGCCACGATACTCCGTTTTTTTTCTCTATCGAATGGTATATTTAAAATAGCGCTACTTTCAGAAATTTGCCCTTTACTACCATAACATTTTGAATGCCTTAAAAAGATATTCACATAAAAAAAGACAAAAGCCATTCATATTACCATTTTGGCGTAAATCATTTTATTTTAATATAACAGGGCGTAAGTGCTGATTCTGTCTCTGTAGACAAAGACCTGTGTTTTTTACGACCTAATTACGTTCAAGTATTAAATTGAAAAAAAAGCAGTCAAGTGCAATTCAGACTCGTATACCTAGGGTTCCGTAATTCGACAGTTTTGGGAACAGGCAAGAAAAAGGTACGTATTTAAAATCATGCCCATAACTGTTTATGATCACTAAAAAAAGAATTGGTTGTACCACATTTTAAAATAGCATGGTATAAGAAAACAAGGTATGGGGTTCGAGAGCTCATGACGACGTCATCATGTATTAACTTTAGAAATCACTATGGATGGGTGTCTGTGTGTGTGACAATAAAAGCTCATAAAATGACGTCTCGGTGAGCAAAGCCCGTTGTAAATAGTCAATCATCTCAGTGTAGAAGTGTAGACATACGAGCTCTCTTCGTCACTCAATCACACTATCGCAATTATGCATTATGCTTTCCTGCTGTCAGTGTTCAAATTGAAATAAGCGTAAGTTTATATATTTCTTTTCACGTATAGCAAATACCCCAGAAATATTTTCACTTAATATTGTAGGAACTTATATATATATATATTTCTTTTCGCGTAATCGTAATATTTGTAGCAACAAAAGAGAGAAACAAGTATTTTTTTATACTGTACTCGAAATAAAACTTGTGGATGAAAAATTCAATTTTGTCATTTTACTATCGTGAATTTCTCAACCACTATATTTTTCTTGTAATCTTTACGTATTACTTATATTTTTATAATTTTTTTTATATTTCTCATTTGTGTTCAACTTTTTTAATCCTATAGTTTTCCTCTAATTGGAAAGTTATAGCCTATAATCATATTTTTTTTCATTTTTTGGTCCCTCAATTTCGGAAATAAGGGGGAAGTGGGCTGTTTTTTTGACAGTAAATATAGTAAAAGTGGGTATATATTTTTAATATTATTAATATTGATGAAAAGTGGTAATTTGTGTAAATCTCTCCGAAGCTACACAATTATTTTTATTTTTATACTAATAAAAAAAATCCGACTCTATTACAATATTTTTTTTATTTCTCTTGCTCCGCAATAAAATTCCTTGGTGCATTTGGATAATTTCAGCTCCAAATTTATTCAATTACATCTCGTTTTGTTTCTTTTTGCGATCTTTACGACACTAAACTAATTTTTTATTAATTTAAAATTACCTTTGCGACTCATCATATGCTTTGAACATCAAAATATCAATAGGCGTATAGGGAATAATTGCTAAAACCAGCAGGTCGTAAGGGTTATTATCTGGATAAACGAATGATCTACAATAATATGGTAATACCGGTTAAAAGAAGAAAAAATAATAATGAGGGTCTCCATTGACATCAATTTAATACCTTTACAAACATTAAAGCAACTAATTTTTTTCCAAAAATATTAACGTTTTTTGTTCATACTGTAAAGTTAAACGATGTCCTTTACATCAATTGAGATTTCCGGTACCGATATTATCAGTTATATTGAAAGGATTTGTCAGTTAGGGCTTGGTCCAACAGTCCAGGCGTATTTGGTGTTCTCAGCCGGTTATACCTATATATCTCAGTTTACGCATAATGTACTCTGTGGCTTACGCCATTCGGAGAGACCTCCAGCAGGCCTAACATGGTTGCCATTTTAAAACCATTTTAAAACCATTTTAAACACCATACATGGAATTTACTATCAAATGGTGTTAAAGTGTCATGTTAATGAAATGGCACCACGTTAGGCCTCCCGGGTACCTAGCATAGTAGACCATATCGAGCTTTGACAGCTCGATAAACACTGTCTGTCCCTCTCTAAGTAGATCAACAGAGTCAGACAGAGCACTGTATCAAGCGCTAGCGAGCTCGATATGGTTTGCTATGCTAGACTAACAGAAGTGGTTAGTAACAAGGTTCAATGACCACTTAGCATCCATCATTCATGCATCAGTTTGTCATCGTCATAGTATGCATAACAAATAATATTTTATCTCCATAAAAACGGTCCGAAACGAACCCCCCCCCACCAAAACTCGGTACTACTCGGTTTACGATAGTCGCCGTTGCGCCGCAGTTACATACGCACTTTGTCACTGTGACGCTGCGCTGCCGCGTATTTTCGTAAATTATGGTACGAAATTACAGTGTATGTTGTGCATTCTAGGATTGCTTAAATACAACTTTTATAATAATAATATAGCATTATCAAATACGTAAACAGTCAGTTGGCAGCCCTAGCGCTGAGCCGAGCGGCCGTAGGTGTTGATTTCTAGGACACCGTCTAGGTAAACTACTGTTGTTACCTATATGTCATCGTCCACTTTCCAAGTTTTCAAGTCATCTGTTCACCCCGTAATTCAAAAATTTAATTTTGACTCCATAAACGATTGGTTTTGAACAAGTATGTGTTTTTTGTAGTTTTTTTGGTTGGTTGGTGTATACTTTTCGGACCAACACATGTAGTATATGTATATTGTATATGTAGGTAATTATTTCTCGTTTTGTTGTCAAATCTTTTTAGGTGTTTTTCTTATAAATAAAGATAATTATTACATAACGTTTTTTTTTCTGACTGATTCTCTACATTAATTTTACTATATTTGTATGAATTTTAGTTCTATAATAACTTGTCTGTTAAATATTTTCTATTCATCTTTGTTATATAAGACACTTGTACTTGTCCACAGAATTATTATTATACTTGAATACACCCGACCGGTTTCGCTTATGAGCATTTTCTAGGGATTTATAAAATAAAATAACTTAAATAATCACAAAACAATGTTTACATATTTCATGCGTGAGATGAATCTCAAATAATTTCCGAGGATATTTTTAATATGACAATGACAGAAAACAAAAAGATGCATTTATATGCATCGTTGTTTGATAATAATATGGAAAGCTCGTATAATACCTATATAGTAGTAATAATTAATGTTTGTGGGAAAGTTTCATTTTTATATCAAAAATCAAATCTGAGTTTGATCATGGAGGTGGTGCAAAAAGTGATGTGACATTGTAAATTTTCCCTAGATTGTCGAGAATTTATTTATATTTTTATATATAATTTATGTAAAAGGTATGTAATAAAATTAATGAAGTAAAGCAAAAGTTCAATTAAATATCAGTTATGTATTAATTTGTATTAATTAAGTATTGTATTAATGTGTTATAAAATGATTTTTTTAAATAAAATTATAAAGTTTTTAAAGTTATCTCAAATATAAATAGGTTAAGTTAATTAAAATAAAAATATAAATGTCAAAACTGTAATTCAAAAATATCTGTTGAAATGAGTGTCAAAAAGTTGTAAAAGTTGTGTTAATTGTTAAATTCGTAGTTTATTAAAAATGTCAAAACAGTTATTTAAAATATTAACGAAGAGGTGAATTGTTGATGTAGAGCTGTTGATTTAATATTTGATTGGGTTGCGAGTAGCGTAATTTATTAATTTCTAGAGATTTTAAAGCTGATAATTTCCTACCCTTGTCACAAACATGTAAGGTCGTTGAATTCAGTTTTGGGTCAAAAGTGTGTTTTTCTTTTATAGAGGTCAGCAAAATTAGAGTCAGTTTTATTTGTGGACAAGTACAAGTGTCTTATTTAACAAAGATGTATAATAAGTTCCACCAAGTGCCGACTATCACAACCATCAACATGTTTATTTTATTTAAAAATGTCAAACAAATGTCAAACAAGGAAGTCATAATTTTTTCACAAAATATAATTTTAAAGTAAAAGACGCAAGAAAATACCACCGGCCCACGTAATAGAAGCTAAAACAATAAAGAAAATAAAAATAATCATTATCCGACATAAATAAGGGAAAGGCTTTCCAGACGTCGACAAGATTTAAAATTTCCACGACATCCAAACAATGATCCAACAAGAAGATTTCAAGAAATACAACGCCAGTACCTATTAATCAATGAAGAAATATTAAAAAGTGCCCATCAAATTGCGAAATAATTAAATAACAAAAGCTGGAATGAGACCCTAATAATGCCTTGCTAATTGAACC
Organism: Ypsolopha scabrella; assembly: GCA_910592155.1. NCBI lineage: Eukaryota > Metazoa > Arthropoda > Insecta > Lepidoptera > Ypsolophidae > Ypsolopha > Ypsolopha scabrella. Next base: position 3,763,625 of record OU342968.1, on the reverse strand, counting down.
TTTTACTTCTATATTCCGTTTTTTAGTGTTATTTTTAATTCTTATTAGGTTTCGAATATAAGGTAATCGATATTACCTCAATATTTGAAAACATATCTATGTCGCAGACAGCTGGTCCGTCCACTGCAGCCGGAAACCAGTCATCGTTGAATGACGTGCAGTGTCCAGATTGTAAGAATAAACAATACTAAACAACTAAACAACTATTCAAAAAAAACCAAGCAAATCTTCAGAGAAAAAGATATTCAACTGTAACTCGAAGACTTTATCTCGTAGAAGGAAGGTCTATTTTAGAACGCTGCACCGGAACAGCTGTTTCACGGACGACGCTCTCTCGATACTCGCCCGTATATCGGTGCGTTAGGGTTCACGCATTTTTGTTTGGAACTCAATTGTTTCCCAAACTAAGTGTGGCCGCGGGTATGATTCTTGGGAAAAGTGGTTCAGTAGGGTCAGTAGAATATGTGGTTTCATTTAATGGTAGCAGTCTATTTACAACCGGTATACTATCGGATTTTACAATATCACGTTGAAATATAGGTATATAAGGTGAATTTAATTTTTTAGTCAAACTCTTACGAGGATTGGTAATTTATCAGTGTCCCATAGTAATTGACTCGGGGCTGGGCTTGCGTTTGTAAGGAATACACGAAGAATAATTTACGAATTTCAGAAAAAGAATCATCGGGCCTTTTTACTGAGCACTTACCCTGCTGAGCCTTCAGTAACAGTTTGGCTGTGTAAATTAAAGTCACCTTATATATTCGTCTATGTAATATCGTCAGGACTCACAACTTGTATTGCCGAGGAAGGCCTATAAAAACGCTGGAAGTACCTAATTGTATTTCATTTTTGTTTCAGAATGATTACCAATGGAACGAATGGAAAGGACTGGGGGGAATTTCTATCAGATTATTTGAAAAACTGGTTATAAATAAATACAAAGATTCGAATATTTTTTTTGTTTCTTCTCGCCAATAGTATCTGCATATTTAGCATACGTCAAACTTGTTTTTCGGAAACGCAAAATAAAATTTAGACTTCCTATACCTGAACAGGCACCGGTCATAATATGACCGCGCGATGCAGCCAGAATTTGATGGCGGTCGTATTACCGCGGCAGGTGGTCATATCATGACTGCTGTTTTCTATCCACAATCGGATTTTTGGGGTCTGTAGTCTGTTTTAAGTGGTTACACAGGTTACTTATGTGCATTGGAAACAGTCTGTTCGATGAAAACAGGAATGAATTAATGAATAAACACTTTATTGCACACAGAACAAGATATTTACAAACATACAAAGAACAAACAGAAGGCAAGGGCGGACTTATTCCTAAAAGGAATTTCTTCCAGTCAACCTTGGGAAAATATGAAACATTTTTATTGTAGAAATTCACGTCAGTGCATAAGTACATTCTGAGTTAATTCTAAATCTATAATCTAATTATAAGTATACTACATACAAATACAAACTTAAATACACAAATACATACATACAAATAAACAAGTAGCTTAGTCAGTAAGTCATTCAGAGAGAGGAGAGGTAAAATTTTTTAAAGTTATATTTAAAAGAGGACACAGAAGGAAGATCTTTGATAGTTTGCGGAAGTTCATTCCAAAGCCGAACAGCATTGACCGTAAAAGATTTGGAGAAACGATCAGTGGTATGCAGAGGCATCGCCAGATCGTGGTGGTGACAGGAGCGAAGCGTTCTGTTGCTACGGTCAATGCGAAGGACAACTCTTTCTTTTAAATAATTAGGGTAGAGGGGATTGTGAAGAACATTATATAAAAGGGAAAGGATATGGAATTTCCTGCGAAGACGGATAGGGAGCCACTTTAACCTGCATCGAAACTCGGAGACGTGATCATACTTGCGCAGTCCGAATATGAATCGAATGCACAAATTCTGAAGACGCTCCAGCTTATCAATAAGCTCTTCAGTGGGACCTAGATAAGCAACATCGGCATAATCCAGAAGGGGAAGAAGAAGAGATTGAGCAAACGTTATTTTCGTATCCAGTGGCAGGAATTTCTGTAGGCGCTTAAGCGAGTGATATGAGCCGAAAACTTTACGACTTACTTCATTGATATGTGGAGACCAAGACAAAATACGGGTAACCCTTTTTCTTTTTTTACTCGCCTGAAACCAAGCTAAATTAATTAGGTTTGTATAGGTGTAGGTTGCGCAATTCTGGAGGGTGGCCCTTCGAAAACTTGCTGTAAATTAATAAATATATCATAATCAACCGTGTTTGAATAAAATAAAACAGAAATTAAAGAAAAATTAAATACAATTATTTGTTAAGTTAAAAAAAAAGTTACTCCTTAACTTTGAAGGCTGGTTACAGAAAAAAAAGGCCTATTGAGGTCTAGTTTTTTTTATGGTTTTTGTTGCTGAAGGGCAAGTAGTTTTTGAAATTACTTTGAAACCACTGACAATATTTCAAATGCACTTTCCTATTTTTTGAAATCTTAAGACTAAACTTAACTTAAGTGGCTCCCTATTCGGAAGCGCAGAAATCTCCATACGTTGTGTTGCCTTTTCAATGTCCTCAAAAGTTCAACAGCTCCGGATTATCTTAGTGAGCGCTTCAACTTCCTGTTTAGCAGAGATATCAATAAACCACTCAGGTCGCACACAGTCACACTCCTTAAAATGCCTTCTCACAATACCGGAGCTTTCGGAAATTCGTTCACTGTTAGAGCCATCAGGCTGTGGAATTCTCTTCCGCACACAATCCGAGATTGTCGCACTATCTCCTCTTTTAAAAATAAACTAAAGGAATACTATTCAGCAAATCCTTAAGCTATCCTAAATATGTTTAATTATTTATTGCTGTATTATCAATTATTATGTATCGTTATGTTCATTATACTTATATATCCATTTTATATGCATATAGTCATGTTTATATGTAGTCAGTTTATATTAAAGTTAGTTATATTAGTATGTATGTTAGATATATTTTAGTGGCATATACACCTATGTAAGTATTTTAGTATTTAGTAGTCATGTAGTACGTACACATATGGTTACCTATTTATTTTTTAAGGCGCTTAATCCCTTCAAATACTGCCAAATAGGTACTTTCTAAAGCTTCTAACTCATTTACGGCTGGACCAAATGGCTTGAAAAAAATATATATAAATTATTGACTCTCGGAAAACATTATTAACATATTTTTATTTCGTACGACCAAAACTTCCATATTAAAAGAAATAACATCCAAACGATGTTTTTTTGGCTTTATTTCATTCTAACTCTTAAGCTGCTACGACGTTTGGAAATATTTACACGCCAAAAAATTAAGAATCTGTTGTACTCTAAATTCAACATAGCTCAATTAAATCCAGTGACATTTTCCATTAGAAATATCGAAATATGCAAGATTTCAAGGTCAACGGCTTAGAGGTGCTCCACAGGGGCAGGGGCGGCAGTCACGCACTGGCGTTCCGACGTGGAGGCTGTGTCGCTCGTTGCCACGTCGTCGCGCGTTGGCATATGTTGTAAAAATATTTAGAGGCTTTTTTTATTTGGGTACGTCCGAGAGTACTATCGGCAATTTTTATTTAGAGGATAAAGTGTGCAGTTGAGTTCGCGCGTGGACTAGACGTTTGATGAATTAGATATATTGTAATTGGGAAAAATGTTACGAAAAACTAAAAGAAGAAAAGAAGCGGCTAAAAAAGTTTTGAAAATGCATGCAGTAATGTTACCTAACATAATCTACCTATACAATAATTATCCATAGTAGAGTAGATATCTGAATAATTACTGGTAATATTATAGTAGCTCAGGTAGAACGCTGGCCTCTCAATCTTGAGATTCAGGTTCACGGAACCCTAAAAATAAGCAACAATTCACGCAAAACACGTTGCTCAAAATTTTATTTTTACTCCTATATAGCTAAATAAACTACCCAAGTATCAAGACTCGGACTATGTATATAGGCTGAAATGAAATCAACCGACCAAGTTCATACTGGAGACTCGGTTAGTGATTAATTGAATTTATATTCATATATCCTTTACTCGGTTAGTGATCATTTTGGCCAAATTCGAAAAATATATTTTTTTACTTCCTTACAAGTTTGACTATTTTAAGTACAATTCCTAGTCTGGCAGTAAGGAAGCAAAAAAAAATATTTATCTAATTTCACCAAAAGCTTGTTTCTGATCACTAACCGAGTCTCCAATATGAATTTGGTTGGTTAATTTAATTTCACCTTGTATAATTGATATATTATTTCAGGGCATCTAAAAAGAAAACAAAGGTCAAAGAAAATAATCCGACAAAATCTGCACAAAAGACTACTGAATCCCTCTATTCTACTCAAAATTATCTGTGCATGTAACCTGTAATGTCTTTGAAATTTAGTAAATATTTAGGGCGCCAACAAACGAACGTAACTGCAGATGCCGAACAATGTTAGCGACAGCCGTCGACTACCATTGATCAATGGTAGCGAGCGTCAGCTAGCAGTTGCAGTCGACGCGCTGACGCAGCCAAACAGCGCCGACCGCTACTGACCGGACTCAATTGATGGTAGTGTCAGCCGTTGGATGGTCAACTGCAACCGGCGGCTGACGCTAACGTCATACGATGGCAATTTATAGTATAGACTGTCAGAGTACAGTCGGTAACTCTACATAATGTCATCGAAATGAATAATAATTATCCAATAATATAATATATAGGGTGAAATTCAATCAACCGACCAAATTCATACTGGAGACTCGGTTAGTGATCAGGAACAAGGTTCAGTAATCCTTTTGGCCAAATTCGAAAAATACTTTTTTTTGCTTCCGTATTGGTTGGACTAGTTTAAGTACAATTCCCAACGACCTATACCAATTCCTAATCAAGGCAGAAAGGAAGCATAAAAATGATTATATTTCGAAATTCACCAAAAGGGTAATTGAAGCTCGTTTCTGATCACTTACCGAGTCTCCAGTATGAATTTGGTCGATTAATTTAATATCACCTTGTATTTTTGTGCTTACGACAAGAACCAGAATTTCCAATACAATACACCTATTTTACGCAGTCGCTAACATGCTCGTATATTTATTATTATCATTATGTGTGTATTTTATATATTTTTTCGATTATCACCTCTACGGACTTTGTCCACACATTTTATTATCTTGACACAATTGATATTTCCTTATAACATAGTTAACTTAAGTCAAGGTTGCTTATACGGCATTCGCTGGTATTGAGGCCAATTTCTAGTGCTATACGGAAGACGAAGTCCAAAGAATACTGCCAGCGACACATAATTAACAATAATTCTTTCCACTATTATCCTGCCAAGACATCTGGACTCGTGGTAGCGTTCGGCCATCGCGTGCGGATCACGAGTACTTTCTGTAAGGGTGAGCTAGTCCGATATTAGCCCCTACCCTTCCATATGGTCCTTCGAACCGGATTTTCTACTGATTCCATGTACGCGTTGATGATTTCAGGCGAAAGTTTTTGCAGGAGTATATGCACAATTAACGGATCCCAATTTCCAATGTTGATTAAATTAGCAATGGCTTCCAAGCATTCCATTGTGATGTCATGCATACTTTTAATCCTTGCTGCTGTAGGAATTTGTATACTTGGTTGATTTAACAAAATGTTAATGTGGTACGTCAAAAGAAGTCTTGGGTTGTCGTATCTCCCTTGTAATTTATTCCAACAAATTTCATAATTGTCAGCACTTGTGTTCAAACTACTCACCAGACGCTCTGCCTCGCCTCTTAATTTCGATTTTAAATGTTGCATTTTTTGCACAGTGGGGATGAACTTATTGCGGTGGATTGCTTCAAGAAAGAGGTCTTTAAATGTTGGCCAGTGTTCGTAATCTCCGTAGAAATATGGCAGATTTATTTTTGGGACAGATTCTTCAATATTAATAACAACAAACTCTGGTTAACTACAAATTTAATTAATCATGAATTAAGCTAAAGTAATTAATTATGTTACACTGTAAAGTAATGTACGAAATAAAATTATAAAATAATAACTTAAGCTAGGAAACTTAAAACAATTGTCTTAACTAATGTTTTGTCCATATAAAGTTAATTATCCTTAAAATAAGTAATTTATGTAACAATATTATTAACAAAACAATAATTCTTTCCACTATTATCCTGCCAAGAGATCTGGACTCGTGGTAGCGTTCGGCCGTCGCGTGCGGATCACGAGTACTTTCTGTAAGGGTGAGCTAGTCCGATAGTAGCCCCTACCCTTCCATCACCACTAGTTTGCATTTATCACTAAGTACTAAATTGTTTTCAAAACTACCAAAATATCGCCGCGTAATATAAGGATGAATATGAATGTAGTAATCTTTCTGTTACAGCCTTTTGAGCTCAAAAAGTTGAAGTTATTTAAATGTTTACGTATAAAACAATGAAATTTATTTCTATCTCACCGCGCCGCGAGGTGTGAATCATTTCACCGTTCGCGATCTTTGTAGAGGGGCACGGGGCGTCTGCGCAGAGGCATGCGGGGTGCAGCGCCTGTAAATCCCCGCGGGGGAGGCCGATTGCTAAAGGTCGTTGGCGTGGGTAATCACCTTAAAGCACTCCTATACCCATTCGGTTTGCTATAAAAAATCTCTTTGAGAGATAAGCTCGCCGCTGTACTCAAATTAATGTATCAAATATTTGTAATCTCCTTTTTTGTGTACAATAAAGAATAAGAAAAAGACTATTATGATTGAACAGTAATTTTGAACTTTCGACTAAATTTTAGTCATGTCCCACAAGACCTAGGTAAACCATAATTTTTAAAGTACATAGTTTTCATAAATAACCTCGAAAAAACGTTCACAAATATTAAATAGATAGAGAGAAAAAATAAAAAGTAATGTCAGGTGAAATTTATTATTAAAATCATTTAAAATAATCATATCTCCTAAACTAGTAAAAATCGCAGAACATACATGGGAGTGATTTAGAAACCCTAAATGTACGACAGCCAAAAAAATTTTTGGATGTCTCTTTCCCGGCCACCTTATAACCGTATAAATAACAAATAGTATCTTCATACAAACGGGCTGAAACGAAAGCCCCCCCCCCCCCAAAACTCGGTACAACTCGGTTTACGACAGTCGCGGTCGCACTGCAGTTACGTACGCACGTTGTCACTGTGACGCTCTCGCGCATTTTTGTAAATTATGGCAAGAAATTACAGAGTATATTGTGCATTCTAGGGTTGCTTAAATACAACTTTTATAATAATAATATAGCATTATCAAATACGTAAACAGTCATTTGGCAGCCCTAGCGCTTGTTTAGGCACCGAGCGGCCGTAGGTATAGATTTCAAGGACACCGCCTAATTAAACTACTGTTGTTACCTATACTGTGCCCTTAGTTTGGGAAATAATTGAGTTCCAAACAAAAATGCGTGAACCCTAACGCACCGACATACGGGTGAGTTCAGAGAGAGCGTCGTCCGTGAAGCGATGTCTGTAAAAAGGACGACGCTCTCTTTAAACTCGCCCGTATGTCGATGCGTTAGGGTTCACGCATTTTTGTTTGGAACTCAATTATACGGATATGATTCTTGAGAAAAGTGGTTCAGTAGGGTTGGTAGAATCTGTGGTTTCATTTAATTGTAGCAGATACATGATTCTGATGTCATTACGAGAAAAAAAATATAACTTGAATTTTCACCAAAAATTCCATCATTTTTCTAAGATATGGCTACGCAGTTCACCGGCCTCCCCACGCACCTAATTGCACCCCGCAACCCGCACCCCTCATCCGAGTGGCCAGCGACCGGTGAGGGTGTCCACACGATTAGTGTATTTTGAGTAAAGAAAATCGTCTTATTATGAGGTACTGGTACTTTATTTAGAGATCCCAGTATTTAAAATAATATCTTTATCGATCATATTAACATACCCTTAAAGCATTCTTGCCTTTGCTTTTACACCCGGTATATAAAGTGACTTTAATTTATGCAGCCAAATTCTTACTGAAGACTTGGTAAGTGCTCAGTGACAAGGTTCGATGACCTTTTTTGTGAAATTCGTAAGTTATTCTTTTTGTGTTTCTTACAAACGCAAGCCCAGCGCGAGTCAATTACTATGAGACGTCAAGATTTTATTTTGCGAAATTAGCAAAAAGTGTTATCGATCCGTGTTACTGATCACTTACCAAGCCTCCAGTATGGCTGCATAAATTAATGTAATATATATATATATATATATGTCGTCGAGCTCTTGAGGAGATGTATGGGAAACAAGGGCAGGTCACCACCTGACATGTCTGAGCATGGGCCTTGGCAGCAGCGTCGCGTCATTCGAAAACAACGATGTGAGGGCAGTCTGGATCCATCCTGGTTCGGTGACGCACGTAGCCAAGGGACTTGCTTGTTTTATCATACATCATCGTGTGAATAGTGAAAAGATAATAATACCTAGTGATAGTGACAGACATTGTGACAACTAAGTTATGTTTAGTGTGACAATCAATGTAGAACTTTATTAAATACGTTAGACTGTAACTGTATTGTCTCATTTCTGCTTGAGTACCCAAAAGCCTACACCAAGATGGGAGATAATGCTGAAGAAGATCCTAAGATCTTACTGATTCTCCGACATATATATAAAATATTTTTATTATCTTTGGGTCACCGTTATCTGTTCTAATAAATTAAAAAATGTAATGATTATCTACTCATCGATTTTTGAGCTGAGATATAATAATACTTAACATGTAAGAAATTACACTACTAACCATGTTTTTTAACAGCTTTTCGCACGAAGGGACCCATCCAAAGACTCTACCATGCCAAGCGTTACCATAGCGTGAACAATATGAATGACAGAATGTTAGACGTGGTGCTGACGGGTCCGGAATGTGGTGCAGTGTCTGTGCGGGGTGTGGACCCGGGGGACGAGTTGTCTAACATTGACCCGCATCACCCGCCGCTGTCGGTGCAGGTCCAGTACAACTTTGCTAAGCAGGTAACTCTCATGGACCCATTTAATATTGATAACTCTAGGGACTGGAATTTTACCAAAGCAGACTTTTACTACATGTATTGTTTAATACGCGATACTGATTGGGATAAACTTTACCTCTTTGATAACGTAGACAGAGCTCTTAGCTTCTTTTATAGTCAGATATATAGTATATTCAACCACTGCGTTCCAAATAAAATACGGAAGCATTCTTGTAGCCGTACTTATCCAGTCTTCTACACGAAAGCAATAATCCGTGACATCGAAATGAAAGCAAAAATGCATAGTACGTGAAAAAGAACAGGTAATACAACTTCTCAATCGGAATTTAAGCGACTTCGCTCAAAAATTAAGCGGGATATTAAAACCGCACATAGTAATTACAGTAAGGATATCTCACTACAGTTACATAAGAATCCCAAAACCTTCTGGGAATATATGAATACGCTACGTAACCGTGGCGGTCTGCAAACGGTGGTGACAAGAGGAGACACCGAATACCGCGGTGCTGAAGCAGCGACTACTTTCGCCGCCCACTTCCATTCTGTGTTCCTTCCGACGCAACCGATACTGGATTCCGAGCCCGCAAGCTCCGGTACAGCCGCCGCCGGCGCGCGTTACGTCACCGTGACGTCACTTAGCGTCAACGAGATACGACAAGCAGTTCATAAACTTAAACCGACCACATCTGCCGGTCCTGACTTAATCCCTGCCTACATCATTAAAGGATGTATTAGCGAGCTCATAAATTCTATAACCTTTATTTATAACTTAATTTTAAGAACGTGTACTTACCCCGAGACGTGGAAGGAATCTAGGGTAACACCCATACCTAAGAAAGGTGATAAAAAAATGGTCCAAATCATAGACCGGTTGCTAATCTCTGTGCACTAGCTAAAATATTTGAAACAGCTATACATGATCGCCTTCTGTCGCAATGCTTACCACATATAACCAGCGCACAACACGCGTTTTTGCCGAAACGATCTGTCTCTACGAACCTAGTTACACTTGTCGATATACTATCTAAAGAGCTGGATTCAGGGGGGCAGACTGATGTAGTTTATTTGGATTTCCAAAAAGCGTTTGACCGCGTGGATAACGATGTCTTACTTTTCAAGTTAGGGGACATGGGATTTGCGCCCGGACTTCTCAAACTGTTCTCTAGTTACTTACGAGGTAGAAAACAGTTTGTGAAATACGGTCCCTACTTATCAGATTCATATCCCACGCGGTCAGGAATTTCTCAGGGCTCAAATTTGGGTCCTTTGTTGTTTGTCCTGCTCATCAACGACCTACCTGAGACCGTCCATGATTCCCAGGTTTTATTGTTCGCTGATGATGTGAAAATAATTAAAACAATTAAAACCATGGAGGACTGTGAGGCGTTACAACACGATATCGATGCAGTTCTTCAATGGAGTGTCAAAAATAAACTTTTATTCAACCCGAGTAAATGCGAGATGATGAGTTTCACCCGGTCCCACTCTCCCGCGCAGCACCAATACACGCTTGGGGACGAGCCAGTAGCACGTGTCACGGAGGTACGCGACCTCGGCGTGCTCTTTGACCCGAACCTCACATTTCGCCCTCACGTGCAGAAGCTGACGGCCACCGCGTACCAGAGACTCGGCTTCGTGCTACGCAACAGCGGGCCTTTAACTACGGAAGCGACTCGTACTTTATACGCTGCATTAGTCCGGAGTGTACTCGAAACGAACGCAGTGGTATGGTGCCCGCATGAGAAGAAATATATTCTCATGCTGGAGCAAGTACAAAAACGATTTTTGAGGAATTTATATAAAAGAACTAAAACATATTATCCGTATTTGTATCCCACGCGGTTTCTAGAGGGTCATTTAGGATATGACTCCTTAGAATTACGAAGATCGATGTTACTTGTAGATTCATAATTAACATAGTTAGGAATAAAATTGATTGCATCGATCTCGTCAATAAATTAATAAGTATATTTGTACCTGAGGGGTACACAAAAGCGCGTGAGTCACGCCGACACCGGCTGCTCTCGACAACAGCTTGTCGCACGAGATCACACGCCGAGTCAGCACTCCCGCGCGCGCGGACTCTTATCAACTCTCTGCTCTCTGAGGCACCACACTGTGACTTATTTACGACCGGGATAGGGTGCTTGATGAGAGAATTTAAGAGAATATTAGAAAGACGTATGAATGAAAATGTTTAATTTAAGTATATCTGAAAAAGTACGTGTCCAAGTAGTGCGGTGAATCAGGAAAGGAGTGGAACATACAGTAACTTATAAACTGGGAATAGAGTCATCAGTTTTATCTCGGTTTAGCGACATCTCGTGGGTAACGACGGACTTAGTTCGCTATTGTACCTGCCTATACCTACACAGGTATATATACCTTATATATAGCCCAGCCTTACTGCATTGTATTTTTATTTTTCAAATACCTACAACACATTAGTTAAATAAAACAGCATTTAAGAAATTGATGATAATTTATTTACATGTAATTTAAGTAAACAATACATTTTAGATAACCTAAATTGACCTAAGTTCACAAGTTTTCACAAATTTCACAATTCCCGCGAATCTGAAACACGATATGTTCGTTAAAGTCACATTCACCGGGGTTTAAACATAAAATTGCACAAGATGGGTATTTACCACAGTTCGGCACACAGCACATTTTTTCCGATGTCATTGTTGTAGCAAAATGAAGTCCATTCAACGTAAACAAACACGATCATCAGAGTCCAAAAAGAAAGCTGGGTAGTCAAAATAAAACACAGTCAACAGAATCCACGAAACATTGCCGGTTCGTAAGTTAATTGTCACTGATTTTGATTTATCGTAAAATCATGAATACCACAAATACAGCTCAGAACAGAAACAGACAGACATTTTGAAATTGAAACCAGTGCTGCCAGATCAAAAACCCCATTCAGCGCTAGCAACGCTCAAATAAGCGATAGACTCTACAAAATTCGGAGATAAACAAAAACGCCAAATTCAGTTCCAATTTTCAACAGTAAAAGACATAATGTATATAAATGAAAACATTCACTAAATAAAACCACTAAATTCTCCGCAAAAAAGAAAAAGCAAAAACTTTAAATGCGCGCTAACCATACCAAAAATCCATCAGTGATTGAAACAACCTCTTGCAGCGCAATCTATTGTGGAACGACGAAAATAGGGCTTCGACGTTTTCTCATACAAAGAAAAAATGGTCTTAGTGAAAAGACCCTGGGGTGGATATTGCTGTTTTTTAATGAATAATAATATGTTTTAAATTATTTATGACTATTTTTGTACATTCACACAAGTATATATTTAACAACACATTTTAAAATAAAGAAAAGATATTGTGTACGTGTGTATTGGTGGCACTTATTGCTTAAAGCAATATCTCCCAGGAAGCTTTTAATATAAATTCACACGAGAGCGTTAGAAAACAACGCGTTGTTATGTTTTAGATAATAGGTTTGTATGTATACAACAGTTATTATTCTTATCTTTACATAGTTTGGACGGACTACTGTTTTAAACTGAAAAAACAGCCTTTCTTTTGCATGTTATTTTAGATGCAGTAAATTTTTCTCTGTCACGTTTTTGGGTTTTCGTAATCGTCATAATAATACATACGAATTCACTTAAAATGAGAAAAACAGTTTGTTCTTACTACACTCTTAAAAACTATTTACACAAGTTATATTCAGGATTTACATGCTCCACTCAACAATAAATACATCAATATAGATCAAAATCTCAAAACTCAAAAGCCTAAAATACTAAACAGAATTTATGCATATAAAACTAAAAAATTCAACATAGTTTACGTTATGTTTTCATAAACATACCTCTTGAGTTGTGTTTTAAAGATTGCCACAGATTCTGAATCTTTAAGATGCCTTTGGTAGTCTATTATACCGGATGACTTTTTGACCATCGTCCAATTTTATTTATTATAATGTTTGGTGAAAATAATGAAATACGTGTTTTTTCTTTAAGTATCACCCAGTACTAAAATATTAAGATACGGCTATGCAAAGTTATCTCAATAACAATTGCGTTTGTAGACACCATGCGCCGTGCGCACTACGCGGCTACGTTTGTAGACACCATGCGCCGCACGCGCTACGCGACTACGTTTGTAGACACCATGCGTCGCACGCGCTACGCGGATACGCGCCTTCCGTTCGCCATTCGTAGCTTAGTGTAGTGACAACGCTGTACGAAAAATCTTGAGAAAAAAATATGTTGAGGTGAACACTTTACCTACCTATTCTTTTCAAAAATGGCCTCTATGAATAACACCTAATGCTTAAAAAAAATTGGACGATGTTCGAAAAGTCACCCGGTATAATTGTGCTCCTTCAAACATAATATTTTTTTCCCATATAACGTGCGTGATGTATAAATGAATGTTGTTTTGTTTTAGAATTTATATTTGATATAATAAGTTTGTGGGTTATTTTATATACAAGAATACATGTTAGGTATATATATATAATTGTTTAATGTACATAATTTTAGTCTCTTATTTATTTATTTATAACACTTTTTGCACATACAATAAAATCAATACAAAATATCAAAACAATCAAACATGGTGTACAAAGGCGGCACTTATTGCTAACAGCAATATCTTCCAGGCAACCTTTGCAAGCAAACAGAAAGATAGTTGACAGAATAAAAAGGAAGGAGTAAATGCTAATCAGTGAGGAAAGATCAAGCTAAAAATATATATCTAAATAGACTTATCTAAGACATAAACTTACATATACAATACATGAACATACTAATACATACCTACATACATATAATAAATAAACATACAAATATTATAATACTGCATATTTGAGTTCTACTTTGATGAGTATTCGGCGGAGAAAAATTCCTTCACTTTAATTTTAAATAATTTTATATTTTTCAATGTCTGTATTGACAAAGGCAATCGGTTCCACAGTCTTGCAGCGTGTACCGTAAATGAGTCACTGTAAAAACCTGTTTTGCTTACGGGAATGGCTAGTCTTCCACTATTGAACGTGCGCATTTCACGCCCACGTTCAGTAATAAAGGTGAAACGTTCACAGAGGTACCTAGGAGCGGAGGGATTGTTTATGACACTATGGAGAAGAGAAAGGATGTGAGCATTTCTGCGAAGACGAATAGGGAGCCAATTTAACTGAGAACGGAACACTGAGACATGATCGTACTTACGAAGAGAAAAAATGAAGCGAATACATAAATTTTGAAGCCGTTCGAGTTTATTGAGAAGTTCCTCAGTGAGGTCTAAATAACAAGAGTCTGCGTAATCTAGGATTGGGAGAAGAAAAGACTGTGCTAGCATAATTTTGGTTTTGATTGGCAGGAAACTCTGCATGCGTTTCAATGCGTGAAAGGTACCGTACATCTTTCTACTTAAAGATTCCACATGTGGAGCCCAAGATAGCGTTCTATCAAACGTTACTCCTAAGTTTTTCGCTGTATCTGTGTAAGGAATTACAGAATTATCAAATACAATCCTTGGCATTTGGTCAATGTCAATCTTAGACAACATACGTGAACTACCTATAATGATAGCCTGTCTCTTCATCAAGATTCGGGTAGGTGTTAAAAAAATGTAATTAAAAAGTACCTTAATTATTCTCTTCTGGGCAATCTGTATGCTTTTTATATGTGTCAGTGGCGAAGGGTCCATTCACGATTCCCATCGTCTTGTTTAGGAAAAGGCATCCATACTACATTTCTTTAATCCGTGCTCTTTGCTTTGTCAAACATTTCCATAAATCTCTATACGTTGTTGCCTGACAGGGAGTTGCAAAGTTCAAAATTTTTGATGTTTTCCCTGGTTGCTTTTTTTAGTAAGGTAATTTTTTGCCCGGCTTCTTTTTTTTAAATAATCACCCTTCGCCACTGACATGTGTGCCGGCTACAGAGCCCCATACCTCGATCAGGTATTCAAGGCGAGGTCTGTAAGAGAATCGTATATGGTGTATCGGATGTTTCGCGGAAAGCACCCACTAATAGTTCGGAGCGCGCTTGTGAGCGATCCCATTTTTGATATTACTCGCTGAATGTGTTCTTTCACAGCCTTCTCTAGTCTCAAGCCGTGCTATTATAATTGGCAACGTCGCATTTTCGCAAAAAGGGAACCGATCTTTCATAGAGCCCACCTAATTGAAGGCACTGATAATGAATGCTAAACCGTTATTATTTAGTGCTAAAACTGAATAAATAATAGTTTTAATTAAGAAATAACTCAATAATGGCATACATAAAACATCAAGCTCATTTATTGACCTTAAGGAGGCCTAGGCTCCGATCTCAGCTTACCTATAAACTGCTAGCAAATGCTGTAGTTATTTATTTTATGGATTTCTGATAGAATAAAACTAATTCTTTTTTTGCTTATAAATATGTTCTTTATTATACATTATATATATATATATAAATAACAATATAGTCACAACAACATACATCAACGGGAGGGTGGTAAAATAGGTAAAAAAGTAACGTCCATTTCAATTAATTATATACTTGCATGACTAGATTGATGGATGTAGAAGAAGCGAAAGAGGTATGTCTGGATCGTAGCAGATTAAAATCTGTAGTCCTGACTACGCCTCTGGGAGACAGGAGTGCGTATATAAGGTGAAATTTAATCAACCGCCTGAATTCACACTGGAGACTCGGTTAGTAATCAGGAACAATTTTCAATGACCTGCCAGGTGCGATTCGAAAAAAATATATTTTTTTTCTATGTTGCCTATTCTAGGATTTATATGTATTTGAACTAGTGAAGTAGGAATGCGAACAAAAATTTTCTTTACGATTTTGAAGAAAAGCATCGTTGAAGCTTGTTCCTGATCACTAACCGAGTCTCCAGTATGAATTCAAGCGGTTGATTAAATTTCACCTTATCTACTCACTCATGTTACACGAAGGCCAGAATAATAAAAAAAATGAGTTTAACCTATGAAGCACTTGACAAACTGAGGTTAGGTAGAATTTTTCCGTTAAATAGAGGTAAACTTGCGAATACTGCTGCAATACGCGCCTTGTCAACAGCTTGCTATGTGTATTCAATGAGATTTTGGGTTATTGGAGAATAAACACTTGTTTTCCTAAACAAACCCACAAATATCATACGAATATTCTATTTAGGCGCGAAGATATAGTCCTTCCCCTATAAATAGTACTTTTGTTCTACCAAATTGAACAGATCCAATGACCAACATAAATAGTAAGCATATGAATATTGACTGAATTTAGTTGTCACTTAAATAAGACAACAAATGTTGCAGTACGTGATTTTAAATTTGGCCGGATTATCTCTCTGAAATGTCAAAATTAGACCCGGTTCCCTCGCGACGTTGCCAAGTTTTAACAACACGGCTTGAGACTAGAGAAGGCTATGGTTCTTTCCAAGTCAGTTTTGAGTCTAAAATTAAACTCAGGTATTTTTATTTTCTTGATTTATGCAAGATAGCGCTGTCTATAGTCAGGGAAGCATGGTTTGGATAACTTTGTTCTTTGCGGAAAAATTGATATAGCCGGTTTTAGTCTTGTTTATTGTTAGAAGATTGTATTTTAATCAGCACTCTGACAGTTTATTCAGATCTTCCTGAGCTTGTTTTATTAGATTTTCAATTGATTGTCGCGAATAAAACAAACACGTATCATCTGCGTATAATGTTATGTGGCCGCACAATCCTATCTCACAAACGTTGTTAATATAAACAAAAAAGGGTAGGGGTCCTAATTTTAAATCTCATTTCTTACTACCTATGTCGTCTTATGGGGATTATCCCGGACAAAATGTGAAATTCGACATTTTAGAACGCCAAAGACGCTGCATTCTGTCGCTTTAAGAAATTTAAGCTCGGCATAAACATACGTTTATCCTAAATCTAAGACCCCCTGGCTTTAGTTTTTACATAATTTATCATTTAAAACTATAGTAAGCTTCACGCGTGACTACAAAGACCAAAAAAAATATATATATCGTAAGTTTTTCAAAAATTACGGGCTAAAATGCAGAAGCAATCACATATTCAGCTATGGTTCAAAAAAGTAAATTTGTTTTAGAAGGAAAAAGCTTGAAAATATTTAATAGCGCCTGCAAGAAAAAATGCCGCTACACGATCTTACAGTTTTGATTATTGCTTTTAAAATTAATCAGGCGCTTAGAGTTAAACGATTCACAGCCATATGACATCTGACGGAGAGCTAGCGACCAAATCGGTCATGTAGCTTCAGCTGTATTGAAACTCCGTTAGCTACTCCCCTGAACAACCTTTTCCCATAATCTCCGTGCTGGCAGGCCGCGGGCGGTGGGTGCGGGTGTAGTGGGGTGGGGAAAAAAATGTGGGCTTAGCGGCTTTAATTTTTTTTTCAAACAGTTGCTCTTTACTCCCTTGCACCCAAAAAAAAATTAAATCGATCGGGTGATGGGTAGGGGTTGCCAGCGTTAATTAAAAGTACCAAAAGAATAATAATTTTCATGTGGGCTCAGCTGTATTGGCTTTTTTTCTGACGCGAGATTAATTAATATGTGAGCCCCCAAAAAATAGCCATGCAAAAATATCGGTGGGTAGGTTTCGAAACAAAATGTTGAAATCGTTGGATTTCATTCGAAAATGAAAATGCTGAGCCCACATTTTTTTTTTCTTTTTTTTGACTGTAATTTAATTTTTTATTACTTTATGATCTTTATTTATATTGCTTTGTCACACTGTATGAATAATTATAAATGTAATTAAATTAATATTTGTATGCCGTAAGGCAGATCATGGCGCTCTTATAAAATATTCCTAACAACTATTTGTACCTAACATTTATACCCATGTTCACAAATAAATATTTCTGATTCTGATTCTTTAAAGCTTAATATTTCACCAACAGATCCCTAAATCGAAAAATGGTTTTTACACACCCACAATGTTTTTGAACAGCCTATCCAACCATACCCAACACTATGGGATAGACAAGAAAATAAAAATCATCCCCAGTTTACTTGTAACCATAAAACCATAAAAATTTTTTTTTCAAGATTTTATTTTACCGTTTTGTCGACGTGATTAATATTTATATCCATGCCAAATTACAGCTTTCTAGTACTAATAGTCTCTGCGCTAAGCCACGAACAGACGGACAGACTGACATGGCGAAACTATAAGTGTTCCTTGTCGGACTACGGAGCCCTAAAAATGTACGATACTCTCGTACTTTTGATACTTGATAATATTAATATAATGATAACAGAGGTTTCTTTCACAATTCACATTGTTGTTTCAATGAATGTCCCCCCCCCAAACAAAAGTCTGGATACGTGCCTGAACATTGTTACAGTAGAAAACAATAAATGGTAAACGTGACTTTTTTCGATCACAGTCCCTTGAACATATACAGGATGTTGATTTGGTCTGTCAATACCGTCACAGGGTAGGTTATATTCACGATACTGACAAAAAAACGCTTTTTTTTTTCATAAATTTTTCAAGATGTTTTGGATCGAAAAAAAAACATGTAGCGTACGACAAACATGATGAAATTGAAACAGCACTGGGGGGTGGGCGTCAGGGTGTTGTAGGGCACCCAAGTAGGTAGGTACCCGCGCTTCAAGTCGCAGTAATCAATTTTCAAGAAAATTTTAGGACAAATAAAAAAAGGCACATCTCCTTCCTCAGTAGGTTTTAATAATAGAATAAGCATTCATGTGACGGCATCGAATAACAAAATGAACTTCCTGTATAGTACAGGGGTGAAATTTGCATGAAAAAATACAGTATTTTTGTCCTTTTTATGGATAAGACATAAGATAAGCACCACCTGCCTATGTCATGGCGCACGGGGGCAGCTCGTTTGTGTCTGGGTGACATTTTTCGACATTGTTCCATTCAGGGTCAAGGTCATCGTACTGCCAGAAGGACCAGTCAATTTTTCATTAAAAATACGTACTGCCAGCAGGACAGCAGACTGCTTTTGTCAGGACGTTTTGCACAAACAGCCCATCCTTCCAGAAGATCCACAAATAAATATCCAAATACGCTACAAATAAATATCTGCCTAACTTTTCCCGTTCGATTAGTCTTACTAATCAACCAATCAAACAAAATTATGGGTTTATTTACATACATAATATGTGTTCTTTTACTCTAATTTGGGATTCTTTCGCAAAACTCATAAACTAAACATAAAAAAACTGATATGTTACTGTTTACATTACCAGAATACGGACGCCTCACAGAATAGGGCGACTCGCTTGCAAGTGCGCCGCGCAGCGGGATTTTGACGGCTAGTTTTTTCAAATACCTATCGCGGCCTAGGGCGCTAACTCAATGATTCCCTCGTTACTGATCCCGCAGCCGCACGCTGCTATAGACACCTAATACTTATTGAAATTATTATACAAACAAACCATTATTATTGTGAACCTGTGACTGGACAAATGCCTCCCTCCTCTTTCCCAAACAAACTATAAACCTATGTACGGACAGACAGCCATTTTGTCCTTTGGTTACGGAACCCCACAAACTTGCGACGATGCCAAAACAAATAAAATTTAAAGAAGTACGCTGATGCGCACATGAACGAAACCCTCACTGCGCAAGCAATTCGCACTTGTCTGGTTTTCTTATAGGTACATTTAATGCATGTGCAATTGTATCAATATTATTGATAGATAGTAATAATAAATAATCATTTAGTAGTTTTGTTAAAAATAAGTAACGTATTTTATTTACGACGAGTCTGTTGTTTAGAAAAAAACAAGTCCAAGATAATTTTCATAATATTTACAGATCATAAATAGTTAAGTCGCTAAATAGTTCAACGTCAAAATGTAAGGGTTCCTTCAAGATCGATGTTTTCTTTAATTTAAAATATACTTCATTAGACACCCTACACAGGTTACCATAACATTTCACAGCAATTTTATCGAAGAGTTCTTGAAGTCCCAAATGAATTTTCTAATGCCCAATAACATTTCAAGGAAAGACTAAAACAAAAAACGTTTTCAAAAACTTCAAACGATTGCGTTCTTCATGGTTTAATTTTCAAACCGTTTTAACAATGACAATGTGGTCAACTTTCAATAAAGTGTTCAAGTTACAAACTGAATCATAAATAAGTACTTTTTGTAAGATAAAATGTCTGACTTACTTATTCGAGATAAGGTCTACTTACTGCCGATAATCAAAAACATAAAAATACGTTATGTTCTCATTTCATGTCATTAACATTATTCATCCATCCATCCATCCATCAGCCTGTTTCGTCCACTGCTGGACATAGGCCTTTCCAAGATTTCGCCACTCTTGGCGGTCCTCCCCGAAGAAACGCCCGTACTCACACACGCTGGGCAGGCGCCATCCATCGGTCCCAGGCAATGTTGGGCCGCCTGGTTTTGCCTGAGAGCTGTATTCTTACTCTCCCCCGAACAACTTCGGGGGCGTTTGCGAGTAAGATGGTGGTACCTCAGTCGAGTCTGGCATCAGCTCTACCACCTCTAACATCATTAACGTAAACAAACGTCAAAAACCTTTTTTGCACACTTAACTGGACTTAAAGCTTAAAATTTAGGTTAAGCTATAAAACATATTTCAAGTAGAACGAGATAAATATCATGAAAGTTTATATTAGATCGACTTTTGTCTATCAGTACAGTACCCGACAAGATACCGCGACAAGCCGCGAGATGGACAAAACAGACACGGAAGTTTCGTTGGAAGGGTTTAAATACTTTGATGGAACTCTTAAATTTGAAATGAATTGTATTGATTTATTAAACACCTAAACATACCATAAATCCGTATATAAGAGATGTTTTCTTGAAGATCACAATATATTCAGTTTGTAATCTTATGTGAAAAGAAAAAAATGAAGTTTCTATTAGTGGTTCTTGCGCTGTGCTTTGCAGTAGTTAATGCTGTTTATGGTGGGTCATTGTAAACCATAAAATAACGGAGCAGGTTTATACTTTGGGAAAGAAATTGTTTATTTTTCAATATGTATCTTTGAGCGGTTCATTATTACCTCCTATACTATACTATAAATGGCTTGACCAATTTTTATATAGTTTTCTGGCAAATGATCTATGTGTTCTCAAAGATGGTTTATCGTTCCTGACCACTAGGAGGCACGCAGAGGAAAGATATTTAACCTACATTGCGACAAATATCTAAAAGAACGTGAACGAGGGCGCTGGTACAACGCGGCGCACTATCAAAACGTGACGTTTCATACAAAGGCGAGGGGGGGAGGAGTTCATGGTCATTCGTTAGCTTTTCGCCACGTTCAACGCACTGCACAGTGCGACAAAGACCTTTTGGCGTGTAGTTTGGTCATGCGTGTCCAAAATCGGAATTAACGCCGCCATTCCAATAAAGTATAACCCTCCTCCAGTCAGTGTCATCCACGCGAAAAGAGTGTCGCACTTGGATTGTTGAAGTTTCATTAAATTTAGGGCATTAATTCTATCATAATGGTCTCTATTGCTTGTTGTTAAAAGTTAACGCAAGTTTGTTAAAATTTCAAGAGGTACGTAATGAAAGTCAAAAATCTGATTAGATCTCGGCGCAAATATTCCTTGCACAGGGTTAATTTTTCAAGAGGGCGTGCGTGGATATATCCGAAACTATAGATAACAGCGAAACATCCTCAAAAGTGTCTCGGGACCGATTTAAATGAAAACAAAGAACTCTGGCTTCTCAATCTTTGAAATCTAGGTTCGATCTCCGGCCGGAGCATGCACCAATGAGTTTTTTAGAATTTATGTGCACAGTATTTAATACTTACCACTTGCTGAACGGTAAAGGAAAACATCGCGAGGAAACCTGCATGCCCTAAAAAGCGTGTATTTGTGCCCGAAGAACAGCCCACCACCCATCACGTTGGAACGTAATAATCGTCGGTGAAACGTGGGTGTGCCTAGTGTAGACTGTGAATTGCATTTCATAGTTCACATCGGGAACATCTCTGACACCCGCGCGGGGATTCATGTCGTGACGATATATACCGGGGGTAAACATTAAATGAAACCACATATTCTACCGATCATACTAAACATACCCGCGCTAACTATTAGTTGAGGAAATATTTGAGTTTCAGACAAAAATGCGTGAACTCTAACACACCGACATAAGAGCGTTTTTTGAAACAGCGTATTCCGTAAATAGCTGTTACGGTGCAGCGTTCTTAAGTAGACCTATGAAATAAAGTCTTTTAAGTTACAGTTGAACATCTTGTTCTCTGAAGATTTGCGTTGGTATTTTTCTTCAGAAAGTTGTTTAGTGTGATGAGTAAAGTACGTGGGTCGCACTCTATTTACACCCGCCTTCAGAAGCCTTCAGAATCAACTTTATTACCAACCAGCCCATTTGAGTAGTAGACTCCGCTTAACAGTTTCATTTACTTACCTAGGACCACCATGCAACAGCAACGAAGTATACATAGATATACCATCAGATGGGGGAACGTACCAGGAGACATATTGCCCGAATGGGAATACGATTTATCAGAAGGAAAGTGGGTGCTACTGCTCCGGCGGCCTTTACAGAGGATCGACGAGCGATCGAAACTGCTATAATAATTGTCGTAAGTACTACTATTTTTTCTTTTGTTATCCCCCGCCCGACCGAAGAAAGAAAGGCTATGTGTTTAGATTATCAAGAACTTACTTACTGGGATATATCTGGTAAAATAATCAGTCTGCAACATAAAAATTTAATTTATTTTTTGTATAACCGCAACTGCTGGCACAAAATTTGTTAATAATTTTTATATTACTAAATCATAATTTCTTATATAATTAATATTAAATAGGCCTTTTGACGCTGTACCTTTACACTTTATTGCATGACGCACTCAATAATGAGGGCGAACATCAAGGAAACAAGTACCAAGGGCATGGAAAAGGAGGTCAGAACTGGCGCACACATGTAGGAAGTAATAGCCAAAGTGAAGTTTTACTTACGACGGTACAATTGAGGGTCCAATCAAGAGATGGATCTTATATAAATCTTCGCGGAATTTGTGACCAAGGTTCGCAGGTTAACCTGTTGTGCGAGGATGCAGCACAACGTCTTCAACTGCAACGCAATAAAATGAACGCAGTAGTAACTGGAATCGGAGCTCAACCTACTAACAGGTGCAAAGGAATGGTGCAGCTATCGTGCAAAGCTCTTCATAACAACTTTACATTTAACATGGAAGCTTTAGTAATGAATACGTTAACAAGTAAATTACCAGTAAACAGTATAAGTACAGAATCGTTCGAACATTTCAAGCAAATATAGCTTGCAGACCCGGAATTTAATATATCAGGGAATATTGACATTTTATTGGGAGCTGATGTTTATTCAAGGATATTGATGAAAGGATTGATAAGAAGCCCAAATACCTCCATAATTGCGCAACAAACGCAGCTTGGCTGGATAGTGTGTGGAAAATTTCAACATCTCAACTGCCTAGTAACAATAAATAATATGGAGGATATTTCAAGGTTTTGGGAACAAGAAGAAATACATGAAGACAGTAAACAAATCGAAACAAACATGATAGAACAATGGTATACAAAAACAACAACAAGGCTAGAAGATGGAAGATATCAGGTACGCTTACCGCTAAAACCTGAGATCGAGAACAAACTTGGAACTTCGAAACCACAAGCGGTGGCGCAGTTTAAACAATTAGAACGAAAAATGAAAGCTCAGCCCGATTATTCCCGTAACTATAAGGAATTTATGTCAGAATATAAAAAATTAGGACATATGAGAGAAACTAAACAGAAAACTAACTTGGAGTATTTTTAACCGCACCATGGTGTCCATAGGGTTGAAGCAGTGACTACAAAATTAAGGGTAGTTTTCAACGCGTCATCACACCACCCCGAAAAGGATAAATATAATTTGAACGAATTGATGGAATGCGGACCAAATTTACAAAAGGACTTACAGTGTATTCTGCTGCAATGGAGGATGCATAAATACGTGTTGACGGGTGACATTGAAAAGATGTTTAGGTACATAGCCATGCATCCAGAAGATCAGCCACTTCAAAAGAGTTTGGAGAGATTCCCCCAAGCAAGAGCTAAAGGAGTTCCAACTATGTACAGTCACCTACGGAACAAAGGCCGCGCCGTATTTAGCACTAAGAACGCTCAAACAATTGGCTTTGGATGAGGGAGACAAATATCCGAAGGCAAAGATAATCCTCGAAAATAACTTCTTTGTCGATGATGCCTTGTTTGGAGAAAATACGGTAAAAGAAGCCAAGTCAGCACGGGACCAACTCATTCATTTACTACGAGCAGGTGGATTTAACCTAAGAAAATGGGCAAGCAACGATCCAAGATTAGTCGAAGACCTTCCGGAGTACATGAGAAGTCCAAACAACTTCGAATTTACAGAAGCTGAGACATCAAAAACTTTAGGCCTTGGGTGGAATCCCATAAATGACGAATTCGTGTTTTCATCCAAGCTGAAAGATAACATAAAACTTACAAAACGAAACATATTGAGTAACATTTCAACACTATTTGACCCGTTAGGCTGGTTATCTCCAATAACAATTAAAATGAAAATTTTGTTTCAAGAAATATGGACAACCAAAATTCAGTGGGATGAGGAAGTCCCTGAAAGCATAAAAAGAGAGTGGCTTAACATTAAAACGACCTGAGAAACATTGATCAATTAAAAATAAAAAGGTGGCTCGGGTTTGCACGAGAAAACGAAACCGTTAGCCTACACGCATTTTGCGATAGTTCTCAAAAGGCATTTGCCTGTTCAGTATATGCCATAATTAAGAATAAATACGGCAAAACAACAATCAACTTAATAGCCGCAAAGACAAAAGTAGCGCCCTTAAGTACAAAACAATCGCTGCCACGCTTGGAATTTTGCGGAGCAGCTCTTTTAGCAAAATTAGTCAGCAAAATAAAGAGCAGCATAAATAAACAAGATATTCCGGTAACAGCTTAGACAGACTCTATGGTTGTATTGGGCTGGCTTAAGGGAAACATAAACAGATGGAAGATTTACGTCGCAAACAAAGTAAAACAAATATTAGAGGTAGTTCCAGCTAATAATTGGAAACATGTTAAATCAGAAGAGAACCCAGCTGATTGTGCATCAAGAGGATTATTGCCTTCGCAATTGGCAAAATTCTCTCTTTGGTGGGATGGTCCGGAATGGCTCATATCGGGAAATATGCCCAAACAATCCGACTATAACACTAACAGTGAATCACCGGCACTCGAAGCAAAAATCCATACAACTTTAATATCTGATGAGCAGCCACAACAATTAATTTATAGTCTACTACATAAATACAGCTCTATCACAATGGCAATAACAGTCCTCGCTAGAGTATCACGTTTCATAACATTACTACGCACGCCCCAGACAGCGAGTCTACCGAAACAGCTGACGCTAGTAGAAATACGCAGAGCGCACTCTATGACAATTAAGGCGATACAACAAGTTTATTTTGAAAAGGAAATCAAGGATTTAAAATTGAAAGGTAGATTAA
The DNA here is from genome assembly GCA_910592155.1 of Ypsolopha scabrella. NCBI lineage: Eukaryota > Metazoa > Arthropoda > Insecta > Lepidoptera > Ypsolophidae > Ypsolopha > Ypsolopha scabrella. Next base: position 3,738,127 of record OU342968.1, on the reverse strand, counting down.
ATAACAACAGCAAACTTTTCAAATTGAACCCGAAGCTTGACAATGAAGGGATACTGCGGGTGACAGGAAGACTAAAAGAATCATGTTTGAGGGAAGATACGAAGTACCCAGCAATTTTGCCGCAAAATAGTAGATTGACGCAATTATTAATCGAACAAGCTCATATGACAACATTACACGGTGGAGCGAGACTAACATTAGCAACTTTACGACAGCAATACTGGATAATAGGCGGTAATAATACGGTGAAAAAGAAGTTGCGTAAGTGCGTAAAATGTAGCCACTTCAATGTAAACACTCACCATCAATTAATGGGTAACTTACCTGCAGCTAGAATAACACCTTCCAAACCATTCCATCACACAGCGACAGACTACACAGGATTCGTGGAGGTCAAGGCTGCCAAGGGGAGAGGCGTAAGAATAACCAAGGGTTATATAGCAATTTTTGTGTGCATGGTTACGAAGGCAGTACATTTAGAACTAGTCTCAGACATGAGCACAGAAACCTTCATTATGGCGCTCAAAAGAATGACAGCCAGAAAAGGTGTAATTAAACATTTATATAGTGATAATGGAACCAACTTTGTAGGGGCAGACAGAGAATTAAGAAAACAATTAAAATTAGCACAAACCTTTGAAAACAGTAAGTTTGGAGCGTCTCTGTCTGATATGGGCATTGAGTGGCATTTCAATGTAGCTAAATGGTGTTCCGCAGGAGGGCTATGGGAAAGTGCTGTAAAGTCAATGAAGCATCATTTAAAGCGTGTATTGGGAGAACAAAAATTAACATTGAAGAATTTTCAACTTTACTAGCCCAAATTGAAGCATGTCTAAACTCTCGACCGCTCTGCCCTCTAACAGAAGATGTTGAGGACCTAGACTCAGTTTTAACGCCAGGACATTTCTTAGTAGGGCGGCCCTTAATAACAATACCTCATGAAGACATTCAGGGACCAATGACCTTAAGAAACAGGTGGCGTTTGACAGAAAAAATGATGCAAGACTTTTGGAAGGGATGGTCGTCAGAATACTTGCAACAGCTGCAAGTTAGAGGTAAATGGCAGCACAAAACAAGAAATTTGGCCGTAGGAGAGTTAGTACTGATAAAAGAAGATTTTATTCCTCGCTCAAGGTGGTTAATGGGTAGAGTGCAAGAAATACACCCTGGAAATGATGGATTGGTAAGAGTAGTAACAGTAAAAACAAAGAACGGAACACTAAAACGTCCAATAGTAAAGCTGGTACTTTTGCCAATAGATAGAGAAGAAACTCCAGTGCAACCCTCCAAAAACTCACCACCAGAAAACAAATCAAAAGTAGTGCAACAGAATGTTTTCGCAAGGCCACCAAGAATAAAACGGCAAGGCCTGTTTTGCTTATTCGTGACATTGTTATCCATATTTCAACCTACACATACACACCAAACAGATGAATTCATAAGGATAACTCCGTTCGAGAAAAATAAAGCTATTTATTTAGATGAAGTCGGAAGAATGCAAGGAGTGCATGATAACTGGAGAATGGTTACCTACTATAACATGACAACATTTTGGAAAGGTATGGGGGAAGTGGAGCCATTAGTACATCGATTAACGAATATTTGCAGCCAAATTGAATATAGAGTGCTTTGTAGCAGTATTACAGCGGGCTTAAATCAAGAAGTAGAGGAATTAAAACACAACAACTTCCTTTTAATGGCACAGCATAACCAAAAACCTAAACGAAAAATACGAGGCCTAATTAACGGCATTGGCTACCTCGCAAATAGCCTGTTTGGAGTATTAGATGGAAGATTTGCTGAACAGTATAAGCAAGACATCGAAACGGTGCAGGGTAACTCACAGCATCTGTTGAACTTAATTAAAAATAAAACATCTATACTAGAAGTACATAACAACATCCTCAAGCGAAATGAAGAAATCATGAATCAACAATTTACACAAATCCGAACCCATATGTTTACAACTGATAAATTCTTACAAAACATAAGGGATAAAATGAACCTTTCCGAAACGACATCATACTTCAACATGATGGCCATGTCAGCAAACATAATAATATCCAAGCTAAGACAAATTCAATATCTTGTTTTGGACACCGTAACGAGTATACATAATGGGCAAATTAACTCAAGATTAATTTCGCAAGATCAGTTGCTTCAGGAATTAACCCTAATTTCCGGGAAGTTGCCAAGTCATCTAACATTACCAATAGAAAAAACACAAAGTCATCTTGCTGAGATCTATAAGTTGTTAACAGTCAAATCCAGAATAGTGGGCAATTATTTTATAATGGAAATCAACATCCCCTTAACAAGTGATAATCAACTTATGTTGTATAAAACCGTCCCCATACCGATAATAAAAAACAACAGCACATTGACGGTAAATGTCGCTTCCGATTACATTGCCATTAACATAAGAAAGGAAATATACATGACCTTAACACAAGCGGACATTCAGCATTGTACAAAAATTGAAGGTTCTTTGATTTGCAACATTCAGCAGCCTACCTTTAATATGAAAAATAGCCGAGTTCCGTGTGAGATAGACATGATAACACATGCAGCCATATCTTCATGTACCTACAGCAAAAACCGCTGTAAGAATAAATGGGTTAGCTTACAACAACCAAACACCTGGATGTATTTCTGCTGCGATGATTGTCTTTTAAGAGTAATATGCCAGGACCACATAAATTCCAAATCCGCTCACGCAGCAGGAATCGTACGAGCGAACCAAGGATGTGTGATAAAACACGGAGAAGCCACTTTATACACTAACGGAATTTACAAAAACAATGTTTATATCAACTCGGAAATTCAAATGCCGAAGGCTTATTTAGAAGACATCAACAATTTAACAAATATTAATCCACCACCATTGGAAGCAATTAACCAAGGAAATGCAGGAGAGTTTGAAAGGATGCAGAAACTCCTTGATCAAATGAAGGAGCAAAGTAACTTGAGAAACATGTCAGGCCACGACTTCCATCAATATATTGTTTCATATGGGGCTTTATTTGGAGTAGCGAGCCTAGTGGCAGTGGCAACATGGATGTGCATAAAGTGGAGAAGGTATAAGACCAGACCAAAACAACAAGAAATACAAATGTGCACTCTACCACAAAGACCGAAACCCGTACAATACGAGATCAAATCGATACCGAATGACACGGATAAGCCTCGGATTAATATATAGTGTAGTGCGCGATCAGAAAACATTATTGTTAAAAATTAAGGACCTCTTAACTGGTACTGATAGTGATAAAGTGAAGTGACAGTGTTACATAAATTACTTATTTTAAGGACAATTAACTTTATATGGACAAAACATTAGTTAAGACAATTGTTTTAAGTTTCCTAACTTAAGTTATTATTTTATAATTTTATTTCGTACATTACGTTACAGTTTAACATAATTAATTACTTTAGCTTAATTCATGATTAATTAAATTTGTAGTTAACCAGAGTTTGTTGTTATGTCGTTGGTAGGATGTAAATACTTCATCTTACATTTATTTTTCAGTTTTTTTTATTTTTTTATTTTTTGTTGTTGGCAGCATGTACGGACTTTGTCCACACATTTTATTATCTTGACACAATTGATATTTCCTTATAACATAGTTAACTTAAGTCAAGGTTGCTTATGCGGCATTCGCTGGTATTGAGGCCAATTTCTAGTGCTATACGGAAGACGAAGTCCAAAGAATACTGCCAGCGACACATAATTAAGCAAGGTCTAAATTCATGTACAAAAGTCAGTTGGTTTCATGCCGCTCACGAACATTAACATAACAATTTATTAATAACATAACATTTATATTATATTAAACAATATTATTAACAAAACAATAATTCTTTCCACTATTATCCTGCCAAGACATCTGGACTCGTGGTAGCGTTCGGCCGTCGCGTGCGGATCACGAGTACTTTCTGTAAGGGTGAGCTAGTCCGATATTAGCCCCTACCCTTCCATATAGATATTCGTAAAGTAAATTTTTTTTTTCATCTTACTTAGTGCTACCATCCATCCATCCATCAGGCCGTGCTCATCCACAGTGTAAAATCGGTAACTTTCACTGAGTTACGTAAACAAAGCTTTGTGTATCTCTCTTACAATTAACTAGAAAATATTATCTTATAATCAGTGTTTGGTTGTGAATTCTGTATAAAAACATTCGACTAACCTCTATAAGTGAGTTCCAGTCATACTTTGCACTGTACAAGGGTGAGCCCGGCTGTATTTACTCAAAACCATTTCACATTTCTACTTGGGCATCAATTTTAACGGATATATTTTTTGAAAACACTTTTGAATACAAGATATGGACCAATAAACACTCAACATTTAAGAAACTTGCGCTAGTACAGTCATCGCAACAGCTGATTTGCATACACAGTTGACAGTGACATATCTCAGCGAGTGTTGCTAGTAATATACTTGCGTTCCGTTTTGCGCAATAATGTCTACTAAAGTGTGTGCTGGCTGTCCATCTCTGATCAAGGGCAGCGAATATATGGAATGCTGTATATGCAATAATATTTATGATCTAAGCTGCGCTAATGTAAACCAAACAAAATTTAAACAGTTAAAAAGTGAGCAAAGGAAGAATTGGCAATGTGATGCGTGTAAAAACAAGCGTCCTAAAGGAGATAACACATTAACACCGGCTCGCACTACCCAAAGATTGGAAGTTGGAACAATCGACGATGGATACAATTCCGGCGTCAATAATGTCACCATGCGCGCAAAATCTTCACAAAATAACCGCTCCAGCGATGTGGATCTTCCTTGCACATCTATTGATCAATTGTCCGCTTTTATCAGCTCAGAAATTTTAAAGGCACTAAATGACCATTTGCCTAAAATGTTGCCTAAAATTTTACGAGAATTAGTCAATAAGGAATTACTAGTAATTAACAAAGATGTTGCCGAGTTGTCCAAATCTGTGAATTTCATTGATAAATCCTATGAAGAAATGTCTGCTAAATTGAAGTCTCGTGAAGATGACATAAAGAAATTAGTTACTGATAATGAGACCTTAACAAAAAATGTGGGGGAGCTAATGACTAGATTATCAGACATGGAGAATCACACTCGAGAAGCAAACATAGAAATTCATGGTATACCAGAATCCAAGACTGAAAATTTGGCTAAAATAATAATGCACGTCGGAAACGTAGTCAACCACACAATTGGGGATGGCGATATCATGTCCTGTTTCCGTGTTGCCAAAATGGATAACAACAGCAGTCGTCCAAGAGCTGTGGTAGCTAAGCTGCACAGTGCTCGTTGTCGCGATGCCGTCCTAGCAGCAGTTGCTAAATACAATAAAAGTAATCCAAAAGATAAACTCAATACCAGTCTCATAGGCATTGGTGGTGACAAATGTCCCATATTTGTTAGTGAACACCTGTCTCGTGAAAAGAAGTCACTGCATGCTGCGTCCAGGCTGAAATCTAAGGAGTTATCCTATAAGTTTGTTTGGGTTAGGAATGGTAGAATATTGATGAGAAAGACCGAATCTACACAAGCAATTACCATACATAGTCATGAATTCCTAAGTAGGCTGAAGTGATTTTGTTTTTGATTTACTTTCTCTAGCATGTATACTTACTTTTTTATTATCGGCCTCCTCCACATTTATTATCAAAACGTTAGGGGAATGAGAACCAAAACTAATACAATAGCTAAAAATATTTTGCAAAATAGTTACGACGTGATTGTTTTTGCAGAGACATGGCTAAATTCTGACATATTTAATGGTGAATTTATTGATGCCAGGTATCATGTATATCGTCGCGATCGCACAGTGTACTCTAGTAGTAAGGATGATGGTGGCGGCGTTTTAATAGCTGTACATAAAAGTTTCAAGTCAGTCCGTGTGACTGAATGGGAAAGTACTTGCGAGGATGTATGGATCGTTCTTGAGTTTGTGCATGATAATATACCTAAACGTCTTGGTATTGGTGCTGTTTACCTGCCCTCTCCTATAAAATTAAAAGAACTTGAAATATTTCTGGAAAATGCTTCTAATATAACTAGTAACTTAGATGATTTTATTATTGTTGGTGATTTTAATATTGGTTCCATATCTTGAACCGACAATGATGAACAGGAGGGACTCAAACCAGATAATTATCACACTAAAATTGGATATGCTTTGACCGATTTTATATCCTTGACTGGGCTACAGCAACGAAATGCTGTTAAAAACTTTCAAAGTAGAACGCTTGATTTGGTCCTCAGCAATGTCCCATGTTCAGTTCGAAATTCTGATGTTTTAATAAGTAAACTAGATCATTTTCACCCCCCTTTAGATATTTGTGTTAACTTCTGTATTAATGATCTATCAACTCCTATCCCTCGAACCGATTTTAATTTCTATAAAGCAGATTTTGTAAATTTGACATCATTTCTTAAGAAAATAACGTGGTCTGAATGCTTCAAGGACTGTACTGACGTAAATAATATGGTTGAAGTATTTTATGAGAGGATCAAAGAAGCAATTGCTATTTTTGTTCCAAAAAGAAAACCCCGTAGGAAAAATAACCCCCCCTGGTTTATTCCCGAATTAGTTAGGCTGTTGAAAGAGAAGGATAAACTGCGGACCAAATTCCGTAGGTACAAAAACCCCCGAGACAAACTAGAATACGAAATTCTTAGAAAACGCTGTGATAAATTGTATAGCCAATGCTATAATTGCTACATCGCCAAAATCGAGAACAGTGTGAAAAATAACCCCAAAGTATTCTGGAGTTTTGTTAAGCAAAAGAGATGTGGGTCTAATTCTCTTCCTTCAGTAATGTTTAAAGATGATCAATCTGCCCAATCTCCGAAGGATGTAGCTGACTTATTTGCAGCTCACTTCGTATCCGGCTTCAATCCTGAAAATAGCAATGGATCTCCCGATCAAACAGCAGCTATGCCAAATTCCTGTAACAGTATTCTATCAGCTGTTAAGTTAGATGAAATATCAGTACTTAAATTCCTAAAAAAGTTGAACCATAATAAGGGCGCTGGTCCTGATGACATCCCTCCACTATTCCTAAAAAAATGTGCTTCTGCTCTGTCCTTTCCTTTGATGTTGATATTTAATAAATCTTTGGAAACTGGAGTTTTTCCGTGCGAGTGGAAAAAGGCTCGTATCATCCCTGTATTTAAAAAAGGTGTCGCAGATAAAGTTGGTAATTACCGACCTATATCTAACATTTCTGCTTTCTCTAAATTGTTTGAATCTCTGTTGGTCCCCATAATAGCATTCCATACTCAGAATCTAATTAGTGATAGGCAGCATGGCTTTCGGCAAAAGAGGTCAATTTTGACAAATCTAGCGTCATATATTTCAACAGTAATTAAGCATGTTGACCATGGCGATCAAGTTGATGCGGTCTTTACTGACTTCAGTAGCGCCTTTGATAAAGTAAGTCATCAAATTTTGCTTCATAAGCTCAAATATCAGTACAGCATAATGGGCCAGTTACATGTCTGGTTCGCGTCATATCTCCGCAACAGGCCTCAAGCTGTTGTTATCAATGGCTCTTCTTCCAAAAGTTATGTGGCCACCTCTGGAGTTCCGCAAGGTTCGCATCTTGGTCCAATATTGTTCAGTCTTTTCGTAAATGATATTGTTAATTGCATGCAAAGCAGTTATTGCTCCTTGTATGCGGATGATATGAAGATATTTAGGAAAATTGATTCTCAGGCAGATGCTGTGTTGCTTCAGGCTGATCTAGAGCGAGTGCGTTTATGGTGTCTTACAAATAAAATGCAATTAAATGCCACTAAATGCTTTTTCATTAGGTTTACAAAAAAAAGAAACCCAATTGAGACTTCCTACATGATCGCTGATGGCAATATTGCTGAAGTGACTCAAATTCGTGACTTGGGTGTGATTTTGGATTCAAAACTGAGTTTTATTCCTCATTTTGACCATATTGTTAAGAAAGCAGCAAAGATGCTTGGTTTTCTCAAAAGAACCACCAAGGATTTTCGTAATATCCAATCGAAGATTACTCTCTATACGGCACTGGTACGCAGTACTCTTGAATTTGCTTCTCTTGTCTGGAACCCATGCTATGCAACGCATTCTGATAGAATAGAATCCATTCAGCGTTCTTTTACTAGACATCTCGCTTACAACTGCCCTGGAATTAGTCACCGAACTGGGTATGAGGACAGGTTATTGTTTTTTAAAATGCATAAATTATCAGACCGTAGAATTATGCTTGATTTGGCATTTTTGAAAAACACAATCGATGGACGTGCTTTGTGTGATGAGTTCGTTGATGGTGTGTCCTTGACTGTCCCTCGACTACAAGCTCGTCGAGTAGTGAAGGACACATTTTCAGTACCTACTCGTAGGACAAACCTTGGTCGAAATGCACCAGATGTAAGATCTTGTACCACTTACAATAAATTTTGGAATTCTCACTCCCTTGACATTTTTAACGATAAAGCTATTAATTTTAAATATAAGATATTACAGCCAAATCCATTATCATAATTATTTTGAATAACTGAAAATTTATATATATATATATATATATATATATATATACTTTTTTATTTTTTCTCTTTCTGACTGTTTCAAATGTAATTTTAATTTTCAATTTTTTCTTTCATGTTGACATTCTGAATTGTGATTAATAAATTTAATATATAACTTCAATTTAATAATATTTTTAAATAATCTGTGTGTTTTGTGTGTCTAGATTTATTATTCAGATTTAAGATAGTTCAAATTGTTAATATTGTCCTGGTAATTGTAATTTAGTATTTGATTAATTATTATGCTGTTAACATTTTATTACACAATAATTGTATCGTAATAATGCGGTGTACGCCTGTAATTGATGGCAACACCAGATATAGGCCCTATGTTTACTTTCTTCTTTTTTTGAATGTGTGTGTTGACATTGTTGGTGTACCTTTTTGTAATAAATAAATAAATAAATAAATAAATAAATAAAAGTAACTTATTTAAATAACTTGGCCAAAAGCGAGTCGGACTCGTGCACAAAGAGTTTCGTATCATTGTACGATATAATAATAAAAATAAATAATAATAATAATAAATTGCTTTATTTCAGGCAACAAGGCCCATAACAATAAATACCTTATACTACTAATACATATGTTTTTATACTAAAAACTAAGACTAACAAACTAAAATATCATTTTGAACGTGAACACGACCTTCTTTATAATGCTGACAAGTCAGTCTTCATGGTGTTTGAATCGGCTCACACTCCAAGTATAGTCCCAACCCTAGTACTGAACGGAAGGATCTTACACAGAGTCGATAAGGTGACATATCTCGGACATGCACTGCGAAGTGACCTGTCTGACAGCGATGACATTGAACGTCAACGTCGAGCAACGAGCGTGCGGGCTAATATGATCGCCCGGAGGTTCTACAGATGTAGCGCAGAGGTCAAACGCCTGCTATTTATGACTTACTGCGCCAATGTATACACGGTAGAACTCTGGACAAATTTCAGCAAAGCTGCACTGAGTGCGATGCGCGTTCAGTATAATAACGCCTACCGCGCAATATTCCATCTTCCTTGGCGTTGCAGCGCGAGCGGTATGCACGCCGCGGGCCGCACGCCAACATTCCCCGCGCTGCTGCGTGCGCGGTCAGCATCAATGCGCGCGCGTCTCCTAGCCACTAATAACACCATCTTACGTAGCTGCACCGAGTGGACTCAGAGCCCCGTGCATAAGAAGTGGCGACAACATCACGCAAGCTTTGGTGTACTATAAAGTTTATTATTTTTTCTTTTTTAATTTTCTTTTTTTGTGTGTAATATGGCCTGATTTTTATTGTATTTATGTAAATCTGGCTGGAATAAAGAAATTTTATTATTATTATTATTTGGCACAACGTCACTGAGCCGGTCCGGTGGTGTAGGTGGAAGTCTACCGCAAAAACGACGGTATACCCAGCCCTTCGGCCAGAAGTCCTCCTTCATGAAGGTGGGCAGCCTGCTTGTCGGTATTCGTGCCACAAACGCTTTGAAACTTGCGTTGTGGCGCGACTCCAGCGGCTCCACTCTCAATAAGAAGTTGGTCTTGCTCTGGATGTAGTCGACGATGTCCTGCGCCTTAGTGGTGTAGTGTAGGCGGGACAGGTACATCGCCGTGGTCGGCGTTGCAGCCCGCAACAGGAAGTTGCGCCCCGTTGATCCGGTGCCGCAACGGTTTTGGTTTACTCGCTTAAGGCGCCTCCTCTTCTCGACCTTGACGAAGCCATCTTCATCACAGTAATCAGTGGAGGCATCTAATGTAGCGACGTTCGGTGGTCTCTCAGACGTAGGCCGTAAAGTCGGAGCAACCGGTCGGCTCTTGACGATGGAGGCGTAATTTTTCTGAGAGGAGTTCGCCTTTTTGGCTGGTTCTGCTGGCACGTGCAGCGCTGCTAGCGGTCGCGGAGTGCGGGGAGTGGCTACAGGGGCAGCGGGGACAGTGTCACGAGGCACGCACGATCCACGTTTCGCTGACACGGCGGACGGCGATGGCGACGGCGGTGGCGGCGGCGGCGGCGGTGGCGGTGTCAACACGGCTGACTCGAAACTTGACTCCGATATGTCGAGGCAAGCTCCGCGCCGCGTGTTGATATGCACGTCATCAGATGACCTCAATGAACTACGCAAACTTACGACTTCCTTGCGCAGCTCAGATACGGTGGTTTCTGAGACCTCGAGCCTTACCAGCACATCCGCGAGACTGGTTTTCAGACTGACGATGTCCTTAAGAAGGCTGGTAACATCGACGTGGTCAAAGGTGACCGGAGGAAGCTTTTTTAAGCAACTTGGAAGGACGTTTCGACAGCTTTGATAAGCGTCTCTCGTCCGTGGAGAACAAAGTCGACTCTGGCCGACGACTTAGATATTGCCAACACCACCATTATCTCACTTCAGAGAACCAACGAAGAGCGAGACCAGTTCTCTAGACTCAATAATATTGAGATATCAGGGGTGCCGTACACTAAGAGTGAAAATTTTTATAACATTCTCAACGAAATATGTATCAAAGTTGGAATATCATTGCGCGATTCAGATATCGACACAATACATCGTGTGCGAAGGTACTCTGATAACAAACCGACCGGCTCAGCCACCAAGTCCGATTATACCCGCCCCGCAGCTATCATCGTTCGACTCACGCAACGTCGTCGGAGGACGAAATTCTCCGCCGGCGGTGCGAGTGCGCCGGGGCTTAAATACCGCGGATATCGGAATGTCGGGTGCCGTCTCAGATATCTACGTGAATGAACATCTCACTCCCGCAAGCAAATTACTGCTCAAACGAGCTCGCGAAATTAAGTCTGAACGTAGCTATGATTATCTGTGGGTCAGAAATTGCGTTATACTGATGCGTAAGAGTGACAAATCAAAAGTTACGCGTATTACTTGCGAATCTGATTTTGATAAATTAAAATGACTGCCCTTTGTTACTTTTTCGCCTCAGTTTGACGCCCTCTGTTTTAGAATGCTCTTGTGTTATGATTGTAATAGTGTATTACTCGTAAATTATCGCCTTCTTAATTGTTTGCTTGTAACTCCCAAGATTGATAAGTTATTTTATGCCCTGAACATTAAATAAAATAAATAAAATTTCTTTATTCCAGCCAGATTTACATAAATACAATAAAAAATCAGGCCATATTACACACAAAAAAAGAAAACTAAAAAAGAAAAAATAATAAACTCTATAGTACACCAAAGCTTGCGTGATATTGTCGCCACTTCTTATGCACGGGGCTCTGAGTCCACTCGGTGCAGCTACGTAAGATGGTGTTATTAGTGGCTAGGAGACGCGCGCGCATTGATGCTGACCGCGCACGCAGCAGCGCGGGGAATGTTGGCGTGCGGCCCGCGGCGTGCATACCGCTCGCGCTGCAACGCCAAGGAAGATGGAATATTGCGCGGTAGGCGTTATTATACTGAACGCGCATCGCACTCAGTGCAGCTTTGGTGAAATTTGTCCAGAGTTCTACCGTGTATACATTGGCGCAGTAAGTCATAAATAGCAGGCGTTTGACCTCTGCGCTACATCTGTAGAACCTCCGGGCGATCATATTAGCCCGCACGCTCGTTGCTCGACGTTGACGTTCAATGTCATCGCTGTCAGACAGGTCACTTCGCAGTGTATGTCCGAGATATGTCACCTTATCGACTCTGTGTAAGATCCTTCCGTTCAGTACTAGGGTTGGGACTATACTTGGAGTGTGAGCCGATTCAAACACCATGAAGACTGACTTGTCAGCATTATAAAGAAGGTCGTGTTCACGTGCATAGTTTTCACATATTGTAAGTAAGACTCTCATAGCTGTGATGGAGGGTGCTAAGATCACCATATCATCAGCATAGCTAATGTTATTTATCATGGCACCATTCAAAGAGCAGCCCACTTTGGACTCGGTTAACTGCTTACAAAGATCGTCCATGTAAAAATTGAAGAGGACTGGAGACATAGATCCTCCCTGTCTAACGCCACATCTCAGAGGAACTGGTCGAGAGCAGCTAGTGTTCCATTGTACATAGCTTTCCTGTTGCTCGTGCCATACTTTCAGAACGTCTATGATGTGACTGGAGACTCCTCGATCCTTCATCTTCCTCCACAACAAGCTGTGTGACACGCGATCGAATGCCATGCTTAGATCTAGGAAGCATGCATATGTAGACGTCTTCCTTGATTTGTAGTATTGTGCAATTTGCTTCACTGTGTAGATAGCCGAACCAGTGGAACAGCCCGCTTTAAAGCCCATCTGTTCATCAGTACTATGTAAGAGATCCCCAGTTAAGCAAAGCAAAATCTTTATTAGTCGACTGTTTATTTCATTTGATGTTGTTATTGTTATTGTCCCGCACATATTGCAAATATACGTATAATTTGCCGTTTCTTCACTTTATTATATTCCATCCATCCATCCATCAGCCTGTTTCGTCCACTGCTGGACATAGGCCTTTCCAGGATTTCACCACTCATGGCGGTCCCCCTGGAAGAAATGCCCATACTCACACACGCTGGGCAGTCCATATTATATATTGCATGGAGGTTATTCAGAATTAATTTTGAGCAAATTTATTTATTCGTATTTTCGAGCTTAACGATTTAGATATACCTATATAAGGTGAAATTAAATCAGCCGACCAAATTCATGCTGGAGACTCAGCTAGTGATCAGGAATTAGGTTCAGTAATCCTTTTGGCCAATCTCGAAAAATATTTACTGGTTGGATTAGTTTAAGTACAATACCTAGAGCAGGCAATATGGGACAATTTTTTTTTTCGAATTTCACCTGAATTGAAATTAAACCTTGTTCTTGATGACTAACCGAGTCTCCAGTATGAATTTGGTCGGTTGATTTAATTTCACCTTATATATTATCAGAATACTAGGGGTCTGAGGACTAAATCACATAACTTTTTTACCAATGTTTTGACTAATTACGACATAATAGGGATAACTGAAAGTGGCTCGACGATACTTTTAATGACTCCGAATACTTCGATTCTCGCTATAACGTGTTCCGGCTAGACCGTATTCAGGCCAGAGGCATCGCGCAGCTGGGTGGCGGAGTCATGTTGGCGGTGCGTCGTGAGTTGACAGCTCAGCTGCGGGATGGGTGGCGTGCCCGGCGACATCATGAAGAACTGTGGATAAGCATTGATTTGAACTCTTCGCTCAGTCGCACTCGTTCTGCCGCTACTAGATCAGCCGCCGCGGCAATGACAAATCTATATCTGAATGCTTATCTAATACTGACTGGTCGGTCTTAAACAATATGAGCACTGATGACTGCACGGCTTACACTTATTCTGTACTTGACAATTTATTTGAACATTATGTCCCCAAACGTACTGTACGTTCTAACTCTAGCTACCCTCCCTGGTATTGTCAGTCTTTAATCAAAGTTGTTAAAGAAAAATTAAGAACACACAAAAGGTGGAAAACCTACAGTAATCCACCTGATTATAATATCTTTGCGATACTACGTTCTAGAGAGAAAAAGATAGAAAAAGAATGTTACGTAGCCTATATTTTTGACGCAGAGGATAATATACGTAAGTCTCCCAAATACTTGTGGTCATATATTAAATCTAAATCGAATCATAACCAAATACCTGATAAAATGATGTACAATGACAAGTCATCTGACAATGGTGAAACTATCTGTAATCTTTTCAAAGATTACTTTAATTCAGTATTTGTTGATGATAATACTCGCCAAACTAACCAGCCACACGAGCTTGATCATCTGAAGTCTGCACTAAATGTTTCATCCGTTCATATTACAGAGAAACTTGTTCTAAAGCTATTAGAGGCGGTAAACATTAATAAGGGAGCCGGCTCCGATGGTATTCACCAGTGGCGGCAGCACCTTAAGTGCGCCCGTGCGCTGCACTACCATTTAAATTAAACTTACACAATAATGTCCTATACCTATCATTACCCATCCATCCACACTGCCATATACGGAAAATAAATATCTGATTATAGTACATATATATACATGTTTTGTTATTACGAGGTAAATAAAAATGTATAGATTTCTACTGCAAAGGAAATAAATCTTATTTTTGCTTGAACAAAATCGGCCCCGTACCCCGTGCGCTCGGGAAAGCGCACGCAGCGAGCTCATACAACTTCTATGAAACACGGTGTAAACAGCCCGGCGCGTGAGACAAAAGATGCGTAGTACAAAATGTATGGCAGTTTTAGGTTAGATTCGTGCGCCGCACGCGACCGGGAATTGCCGAAAGAATACGAAGCGAAACGAGTAGTTCACTCGCATTACCCCGAGGCCTTGACATACGCACGATGCTTTTGTCGTCAGTTTGTCACTTTTTGCGCGCGCTTGCGGAGGAGTAATTGTTTATTTAATTACTATAATTATGTAAAAAAGTAAACTAAAGATTAGAAAGAGTGATAATAATGAGTGTAAATTACAATATTGACTTTATTAAAACCAACAGGACTTATGAAAACCCGGTCTACTCATAATATATAACAGGAATGCAAAACAAAAAATAAATCGTTCACGATAACGTTCAAAAGTGAAATGTATGTTAAAAAGAAATGGTTATGTGGATGTGAGAGACTAAATGCTTTTTTTTTTGCTTTCCCTGTGTTATTTTCGGCGGAGAAGCGATTTGGACGGAATATAAATAAAATTTGTTTCCTTAAATTGCGGCATTTTATTTGATCTTTTTAATAAAACCATGCAGTGCACCACCGGTTCTCTGAGGCACCAGCCGCCACTGGTATTCACCCGTTTTTAATAAGAAAATGCTCAAAGGAACTATGTGTCCCTTTGACTATTCTTTTCAAAAAATCATTAAGCGAGGGTTGTTTTCCTAAATTGTGAAAAAAGCTCTGATTACGCCAATTTTTAAAGGTGGAGATAAAGCAGACATTACCAAGTATCGTCCTATATCTAAATTTTGTTTATTCGGAAAGTTGCTGGAGAAAATAGTAACTAATGAAATATCCAGTATTTTCAGCAGTTATATTTCTCCTTGTTAGCATGGTTTCATAAAGAATCGTAATATCGAAACCAATTTACTTACCTTTACTGATATCGTTCTCAATGCTTTAGATGCTGGCCAGCAGGTGGACGCCGTGAACACGGATTTTTCAAAGGCATTCGACAAAATAAGTCACAAATTACTGCTAAAAAAACTGGTTACCATCGGTGTACATGCTGACCTCCTCCGCTGGATTGAGTCTTACATTAGAAATCGCTCACAAGCTGTAGCTGTTAAAGAACTCGTATCAGACTTTCTCCCAATAAGTTCAGGCGTCCCCCAGGGCTCTCACTTGGGTCCTCTTCTTTTTATACTGTATATTAATGATATTGATAGTATTTTCACGAATTCCAACCACGAAAAATTTCATATCGTCAATTCTGTCGTAGATAGCCATAAATTGCAGGAGGATTTAGAAAGCCTTCTTGTTTACTGCAATAATAATTATTTATTTTTGAACGTAGATAAGTGTTATGCAATATCATTATCTAGAAAGCGTCAAACTTTAGTCTTCCCATATAGTATCGAAGGAAAAGATATTACCAGAGTCAAAAAAGTGAGAGACCTTGGTACAATACTGGATTACAGGATGAACTTCAACCTCCATGTTGACTTCATTACGGCCAAAGCCTTCAAACAACTAGGTTTTAGTCTCCGTATCAGTCAACCCTTCAAGCGAGTTATAACTTACAAAACATTATTTTTTGCTTATGTCCGTAGTATCTTGGAGTTTGGTTGTGTGGTCTGAAATCCTCGATACGCAGTTCATATTGACAGAATTGAAAAATTCAGAATAAGTTCCTGAAAGCACTTGATTACAGAACTCACATTAACTTTACAGATTATTTATCTTCAGCTGTGCACCATAATATTCACTCCTTGGCTGGTCGGCGTGAACTCGCAGATGTCACTTTTTTGCATAAATTGGTTAATAATAGCATAAACTCATCCACACTCCTTGAAAAAGTCTCCTTTAAAGCTCCTCGAGCTTCCTCTCGTCCCAAATATTTCTTCTACACCAAAATTGCGCATTCTAATTATGCAAAAAATTCTTACTTTTGACGGGCCCCCGATAATTATAACAAGAAGCTCACCAAAGTTGTGGTATAAATTGTTGGTATAAATAAACATAATGTATGTTTTTTTTGTTATTTAAGTCTTAAAAGGCATTTTGTTGTTTGTATTTTTTTATTTATTTTTCAAGAGTCTATGTTATTCTTTTGAGTTGTTGCGTTAATGCGTAGTGTAGAATTATTTTTGTGTGTCTGGTACTTGAGGTTTATTTATGTGTTTTTATCTTTATAACTATTTCATTGTATTCTGACTGTTTGATACCTCAATAAATAAAAATAAAATAATAAATAAAAGCGTTCGCGCAAACGCAGGTGCACACACTCGTCCTTCCCCTCCTTGACATACGCTACGACTAGAGGAGGGTTTGGATGACGAAGGGACTAGGTGTTCTGCGTCAGTTATTAGTCGCCTTATACGACTTCCAAAAGTTAAATGGGTGGTACTACTCTACCGAACACCACACGGCTCACGGATACGAGCGTAGGTCACTATTATGAGTTTTGAGACATGCGTTAGCCGGTAACTAAACAATATAAATATATATATTTTTTTCAAAGTACTCTCCATTGTTCCCTATGCAAAGTTCTATGCGCCTAAACAAGTCCTGAAAACATTTATTCCAGTCTTAAACCTCCAACAGGTCAGAAATGTCTGATTCGTAGGCACTAGAAAAAAACTTTCCTTTTATTTTATCCTTGGTGGTTGGGAATAAACAGATATCACAGGGAGCAAAGTCGTGATTGTATTATTATTTATTTATTATTTATTTTATTTATTTAAAAAGTATAACATTACAGCTTACACCAATGCGTTATACAATTAAATATTAAAATTAATTATTGATTAAAATAAAATATAAATTCAATATGTACAATTAACAATTAAAAAGATAAAGTAAGATATACAATTCATTATAAATAGGGACGTTCCTTTCATTCATCACGCTCACAGAACGCCAGACATTTCTCACTCACAGTCATCAATCTATCAGCAAACAAATCACACTCTGGTACCGAAGACAACAGTGTGTTGAGTGATGACCGGGCCCGGACGAGCGGAGACATGCTACGAGCAACAGTATGCGACGCCGGAACCGACAATAGAACGTGCTTACGAGTTCGGAGGTATTTGTCAGGCACAAACAGTCGACATACTTGATTGGTGAGCTGTGGGCAGTCTGATTCACCACGCAACATGCGACATGCTGCAACAAGCTGCTCACAGTCTCGTCGAACTTCCAACGAGTTGAACCCCAGCATACCAAGGAGGTATTTTGTCGGATACATAAAAGGGTAGTACCCAAATTTCTTTTTGTACAGAAAACGGAGGAACGCTTTCTGCACTTTTTCGAGCAATAGCACGTATGTTGATTCATGAGGGCTCCAGACGATGGCTCCAGTTTCAATCTTACTTCTCACAAGAGCTGTAAAGAGAAGTTCTATTGCTTTTAGATTTTTGAAATCCTTAGCGTTACGAAGAACGAAACCTAGCCTTTTGGAGCAATCAGCAGCCAGAGTCTTTATGTGCTCGTGGAACGTTAGACGAGTATCAAAAGTGACACCAAGGTCTTTGATAGAGTTCACACGAGCAATCATTTCGGACCCAAGCACATAAGTTGCTTCATAGGTCTGGGTCGCCCTCGTGAAAGACACACAAAAGCATTTGCTGACGTTAAAGTGCAGTTTGTTCTGTACACTCCATCTGTACACAGCGTCTAGGTCCTTCTGTAATAAGTCACAATCAGCCATCTGATTTACATTTAGTATCAGCTTCAGGTCATCAGCATACAGAAGACAAGATACGTGTTTAAGAATGGCCTCTATATCATTAATCATTATAACGAAAAGAAGCGGGCCGAGGATAGAACCTTGACTCACACCTGATCGCGTATGATAAGGTTTTGAGGTGTAACAGCCATACTTGACATACTGTTGTCGGTTTCTGAGATAGTCGGCAAACAGGCTGAGCAGACTTGGAGCAAATCCAATGGCGCACAGCTTTTCAAGTAGGACGTCATTATCAACCCGATCAAAGGCTTTTTTAAAATCGAGGTATGCTACGTCCACTTGGAAGCCTCTCTCCATATGACCGGATATAGTGTCCGCCAGCGTCAATAGATTTGTGTTTGTTGATCGACCACTCCTAAATCCGTGTTGTGAATCTGCCAAGTATGGCTGAATTTGAGGGCATAATTTTTTATGCAATATAGTCTCAAAAACCTTGGCTGGAGAACAGAGAATCGCGATAGGGCGATAAAACTCTACATGGGAATGATCTGAGGTCTTAGGGATAGGGCTCACGCGAGATAATTTCCATTGTGTCGGGTACTTGCTACTTGCCAACACTAGGTTAAATAGGTAGCACAAGGGTGTAACAAAAACATCTGCACATGCTTTCAGGACATAAGGCGGAATATTGTCAGGTCCTACTGAACTACGGGGCTTTATTCTACGGAGTACTAATTCTACATCCCGCTCTGAAACATGAGAAATGTTAACGTAATTGGCCGTTCGCGTGTGATCAGTTTGATTTGTGTATTTTGCGCTTAATTTGGGTTCTTCTGGTAAAAATACTCCGGAAAAGAACTCCGCAAATGCAGTTGCAGCCGCCTCACCAACGAATTCCCTGCTCTCATAGCTTACTTTTGGCTCAAACCCTCCCTTAGACTTGAGATTAGCAATGTGCTTCCAGAAAGCCCGCGGATTTGCGTTTAAGTTGGTTTCAAGATCACGTATATACTGGTCGTATTTAAAGGCAAGCTTAGCTTTGATGTCCAACCTAATCTTACTAAAAGCCTCATATACAGCTCTATTTTTGGTTGACTTCCATTTTCGATGAAGTGCAGCTTTATGGTTTATGTCGTTGATTAACTCACCCGTGAACCAAACCGGGTATCTTCGCTGGCTACTCTTTGATCGAATTTTTTTCGGCATGCTGATATCAAATATTTCATATATTTTCTTGTAGAATAATTCGATCGCGGAATCAACGTCTCTACATTCGTATAAAGCAAACCATGAGGCTTGGCAAAGTAGACCATAAAACAGCGCAAAGTCACCTTTAGCAAAGTTCCAGTCACGTTGCGGACTAATATTGCTTGGATCAAGGCGACCAGTACAACGAGATGGGTGCACACTAGCTAATGGGATTACAATGTCTAAGGGAGGGTGATACTTGTCGGTGTGTTCGACCAGACCGATGTCCGCCGCACACACACTCACCCATCCAACACACTCCGGCGCCAGCACCACGTCTAACTTTCCACCATGCTCATTCTTCACCTCATTTTTCTCTACCATACCACAAAAATTTACGAAATATCCATAGTAATTAAAAATGTTGACAGTGGCACTATTTAAATTTAGATCTCCCAAAATTAATACAGTACCATCAATATTTAAGTATCCGTCTTCTAACAAACAAAACCAATTCATATAGACCTTATCTTGAGCTTTCGGGTGAATATAAATTACACAAACAACAAATACTTCGCCATTAAACGTGAAAGATGCCCAGAGATCTTCTCCATTCTCAGTCTCCAAATCACGTCGACGATGCAGAGTGATACCGGGACGCGCAGCTAGCAGTACTCCTCCGCATGAGGTGGGGGGATCGCGCCGCAGTACGCTCCAGCCTCCTTCGGTTACCTCTGCATCTCCGATTGATGCGTCCAGATTCGTCTCAGAAACAGCTACAATGTCGTGTTCGACCACAAGAAGGTTTTGTCGCCAGTGCTTGAGCTTGGTTCTTAAGCCCCGTACATTCTGATAAATTATATCCAGGCTATGGTCATCTCTTGAATTACAGGTAATTGAAGACGCGCTGTTAGAGTTATCTACGTTGTTCTTGGATATTTTTTGGGCCTCGAAATGGAATCCAGGCTTTGACCCTGGCGTTGTCCGGCCATACAGCAACAGAAATACAACCCTCATAGTACTCAGCAGGAACTCCGATTTTATACGACTTGTAGTCTCCTTTAGGATTGAGTTCTTGGATCGTAAAGGTTCCAGTAGGACATAATGTTGGTAAGTAGCTTTTCACTTCTTCTACTCCAGAGACCATATTCCATAGATGAAAGTAGTGATAACGCTCCACTGCCTTCAGACCTGATGCTGTAGAGCTACCAGTGCAGCGCAGGGATGCTGGGAGGCTTTTGTTCTGGACTGGCAGTCTCTCTTCGTTGCTACTTTCTATCACAGGTAGTAGTTTGTTACCAGTTTTTTGAGTCTGTGTTTTAGACTTAATCAATATTGCCTGGTCATCTAGGTTAGTCATACCCACACCTCGAGCTGAACACCGAACTTCTGTAGGTACGTCTGATGGCAAAGCAGGTTTAGCGGCCACTATTTTATTTCTGGGTGAACTAGAGACAACAGTGGCAAAAGTATGCTGCATATTCTTTGACAAGTTTGTGTTTACATCTTGGCTTGGGTGAACTACAGCATTGACTGCCTTTGCATTAAACAGAGATATGAATTTATCTATTTTCTCATTATACATATCTAAAGATGAGGTTACTTTATTAAGGACATTTTTCATAGAGGATATTTCCTGGCGAATCAATCTCATCTCGGCCATCACCCCTAAAAGGTCATTATCAGCGAGTTCTGAAGGGCTTGTTACTTTAGTCTTTTGTCTTCTGATAGTAACGTTCGATACATCTATTTTAAGTGCAGGTAGAGTAGTAGTAGTAGTAGTAGGTTGTAGTAGTAGAGTCAGGGCTTCAATACCAGAATCTTCAACAAACACCTTTGTTCTGAGTGAAGTGTGTGAACACGCATTGTCTTGGTGCAGCATTATTACCAGAGCCCTGTCTTTACTCTTTTCTCCTGCACATCATTAAAAACTTTTCGCAAGGTGATTTTAGTGTACCATTCTGAATTAACTGACCTAAAATTCTCTAGGATTGATGTCACAAAATGTCCACTCCGTGAAAAAAAAACAAGTCACCATTTTTTTGTCTATACAATTTAAACAATACAAAAATCCTAATATTAAAAAAAAGATGTTTTCCGACAAATACCTTTTGACTTTGACTTGACTTTGAAATATTCTGTTAAATTATATAAGGGATTATTTTCATTTTCATTAGGAATATTTTTCAAATAATGATTTAATTTTTTGTTTATACATTAACACGTTGATGGACACGGAAGCAACTCGATAGTTTTGTGGTACGACAGTCTTATACTTCGCGACTCTAAAAGCGTCCTGTCATAACAAATATTCTACCGAAGCATGCGTTATGTTATGTTATGATATGACGGACGCCTATGGACGTCGTGGCATATTTTAGAGTCTATGAGTCATAGAGTTTATGGTCTATTCAGTTTATTTATCAACTTATTTATTTATTACAAATACAAATACAAAATACAAATACAAAATTTATTTATTTATACACAAGTAATTTATAAGTACTTTGGACCCTCCTTTTAAGCTAACAAAACCTGAATTAGAAGGGACCGTTCTTCCCTAGTTGTTACATTATTCTTGTGCTGTTTGTAGGTATTACAACTACAGATTATATAAATTAATAAATTAACAGAAATCTTTTTTTTGAAGAAAAAAAGATGAGAGGTTATACATACATAATATGTTTGTGTGTGGTGTGTGAAAGGGTGTGTAGGTGAGTTTATATTCACCCGAATCTGGAGACATTGATTTACAATTCCATCCGGTATCTGCGGACTCCACCGAATTCAGGGACGTCCGCAGATTCGCAGACTCTATTACTCATATGTATCTATGGAATCAGCGTGATCTGATTGGTTAGATGGTGATGTTCGTTCATAAATCATGGCGAGTCCGCATTTTCATTGCGAAAATGACAATGTGTGTGGGTGTACAATTTGGCACGTCGCTGCTTAGTTCCATGTGTGTATTCCAGGGGGCAGCACTAACGCTTAAGTGTAAAAATGTTTACTGAGACCCAAATATGACGCATGTCTTTAGATTCGGGTTGGTGTGGTCCATACTTGTGACTGTCGCTAAGGATCACATTACATTTTAATACTTTGGGTGGATGGAACGTTTTAAGAAAAAAATTGCAGGTTTCGTCACTTATAGCGATGAATTTTCTGATGAATTTTCTGATGAATTTTCTGTAAGGATAGAAAAGAAAAAAACTTACAAGTATTCGTTTTTGATTTTATTTAAAAGTAAGTTAGTATTAAACTTAATCTACTAAAATCTCTAAACTCCAAAACAGTAAATCCGGTGCTATTTTAGGGCTCAACAAAATCATCTAAGTAACCAGAAAAATAAAACACGATAGGACCGAAAAAATCTAGCCACGAGCTGTAAATGTACTAAGGGTCTCCATAACGATAACTGCAAAACTTCAAATGACCATGTCACATTGTATTACTTGGTGCATCGGTTTAAAAAAATTATGTATTATACTTTGGAAAAGCATGTCTAATAAAAACGTTTTAGCTTTAAGTTTACTTGATAGAAGAAAAAACTACGAAGTTATCCCTACATGTTTTTCACGTTTCACGTTTTCTTTAGATCATAAACCTTGAAATTTATATATTAAAAATAAGTGATCAAATTAATTCGCAATTGTATTTATACACAAGTAATTTATAAGTACTTTGGACCCTCCTTTTAAGCTAACAAAACCTGAATTAGAAGGGACCGTTCTTCCCTAGTTGTTACATTATTCTTGTGCTGTTTGTAGGTATTACAACTACAGATTATATAAATTAATAAATTAACAGAAATCTTTTTTTTGAAGAAAAAAAGATGAGAGGTTATACATACATAATATGTTTGTGTGTGGTGTGTGAAAGGGTGTGTAGGTGTGTGTGAGGGTGTGTGTCTGTGTGCGTGTGTAAGCGTATTTGCATTTGCGTGGTTAAGAATCCATGGTATATATGTATAATAATATGTTTAAAAAAGTATTAAATATAGTTTACAACTAATAGTAATTCTCTTAAATATAGGTATAAAGTCCTACGATAATAAGTGTAAATAATTCTAGGGAAGACTGTGTATCGCTAACTGAACTTTCGGCGGAAAGTGGTCTATTTGCGATACTCCATCACCTCTTTTGTTTTCTTAATAATATTACTTTGAATTTCAGGACCCTATATAATAATAATATTAATACTTTTATATATTTTAAATTTGGAAAGTAGTAATTGATGTAAGTGAGATATAACCACCAATTTTATCACAATTTACACAAATAGGGTAGGTACCAAAAAGTATCAACTGTTCCAAGGTGCAAAGAAAAAAGACAATTGAAGCCAGTTTATAAAAGAATTACCGTTTGAGAATGACTCTTATGAGTAACATTATAAAAGCAGGGTTAGGGTAGGCCTGTCGGTGTTGTTCTCCGTAGGGTTAGACTGCGATAACTTGAGACATGTGAATATTTATGATATTGGTTTTAGTAAATTTTCAGTATCTTCGTAGTTAAGTTGTTTTATCCAAGTAGTAATGGTCTTTTTACAATCTGTGTATTTTAGTAAATAAATGTTTAGTATTCTGTTTATCTTATTGTACAAATAGGTTGATCTAGATGAAAATTGATTTGACGCAAAAGTAGTTTTGACAGAAGATGATTTAATTATACAAGGGTTACGTTTATATTTAATGTTTGGATTAGGTATTAAGTGTTTATGTATTTTTAAGACACATTGTACAATATATAGTTGTCTCACTGTTAGTAGATTCGTTTCTTTAAAAATACTAGTAGTACTATATGTTTTTTTTTAAACATTAACACTTTGAGAATATACCTCTGACTACGTTCTAGCGTGATGAGTTTAGTTTTGTGTGATCCACCCCAAATAGGCAAACAGTACAGTAAGATAGATTGAACCATTGTTTTATAGATATAAATAAGTAGTTCTTTGTCAGCAATGTGTCTAAGATACTTAAAAAGCCAAATGAGTTTTCTAGCACGAGACGAGACCATATCAATTTGCTTGTGCCATGAAAGCAGTTGATCAATGTGTACACCTAGGTATTTGGTAGTAGTTACTTTTTCTAAGGATATACATTTACATTTATTATTTCCATTACACGTGTGTGCAATAAGTTCAATTTTTTTATCAGGTTGTTTTGATTTTAATAAAGAAAAGGTAATGTAATTCGTTTTATTTATATTTAATGTGAGAAGGTTCGTTTGTAACCAATATATAACTTGACGAAGACCATCTTCAGCCAAGGTGTATACTTCTGTCCAACTGCTTCCATGAAAGAGCAAAGCCGTGTCGTCAGCGTAAGAAAAGACTTTCCCATTTGTCAGTTTAATATTAGTGAGATCATTTATATAAATAAGAAACAGGGTAGGTCCTAAGACACTACCCCGTGGGACACCATACTGCGTGGTGGGTTCATCTGAGCTAAAGGTGTTTTCATCTAGTTTGACACGTTGTGTTCTATGTTGAAGATAATCCGACAGAAGGTCCAGGAAATTACCACGGATACCAAGCTTCTCAAGTTTACGTGTAAGAATGGGGACAGAGACAGTGTCGAATGCTTTTCTGAGGTCAAGAAAAATACAAAATGTTTTTTTTTTTGTGTCTAGAAAATTTGTTACATTTTTAGTTAACTCAAGGACTGCGTCTTCCGTACTTTTTTCTTGTTGAAATCCAAACTGTGAGTCAGATATTATATTGTAGTTTTTTAAATAGCTAACTAATCTTTTATTAATGATTTTTTCAAGTATTTTGGATAGTGCTGGAAGAACAGATATGGGCCTATAATTATCTACATCGACTCTGTCTCCACCCTTATAGACAGGATGAATAATGGTCTTTTTAAGGGCTAGGGGAAAAATTCCTTGGTTAAAACACATAATACTTAGATGATTTATGATAGGGACTAGTTCATTTTTGGCTAGTTTTAGAAATTTTATTGGAATATTATTCCAGCCACTAGCTGAATCAGTTTGAGATTAAGTAGTATTGATTCTATTTCACTCATTGTCGGTTCTATTACGCCAATGGAGTGTTTTTTACTGGGAAGTGAAGCAAGATACTTATTACAAATATGGTTACTTTCAGGAGTTATGATTTGTTCAGCGAGCAACTTTCCTGCATTTTTAAAGTGTTTATTTATCATAACAGCTGATTTTATAGGAGAACTTTTTAAGTTCAGAAGTTCATTATTATTTGTTTTAACTTTATTTAAGTTGGTTATGGATTTAATTGTATTCCACAGTAATTTGTTATTGCTTTTTGTTTTAGTCAGTTGATCACGCTCGTACTGTCTCTTTAATTTTTTGATCAGATTGTTGCAAAAATTCCTGTATCTTCGGTAAGTGATGCTAAGAATTTCATTATTTTGATCTTTTTGTAATTGTTTTTGTAACCTATTTCTATTTTTAATGCACTTTACAATACCCGGCGTAATCCAAGGTTTTAAAATACGTTTATTACATGATATCTTTATTATTTTCGTATTAGAATTTAGTGACACTGATATGAGCTCAATCAATTTATCAGTCAATGTATTTGGGTCATTAATTGTCATCAGTTCAGATAAGTCGTTTTTTTTTAGAGATTCTAGTGCATTTGTATAGTTGATTACCGTTTTTGTTCTTTTTGTAATTTTCAAGCTTGATTTTATGTATATGTTCACGAGAATCATGGAATGATCCGTTACAGTCGTTGTAAGAACTGCTATTACTGCTGAGATATTGTTCGGGTCTAAGTTAGTAATTACATGATCTAGGCAATTATTTAATCTAGTACTAAGTAGGTGACCAGGTAGCAGACTGTGGCTAGCTAGCATATCAAGATATTTATTACAACGGTTGTCAGTATTTCCTTCTACAATATTGATGTTTATGTCGCCAGAAATCAAGACATTATTTTTTAAATGTTCAGAGTTGAGGTATGAGTCTAACGCGGTAATGAAGTTTGTAATATTGGCATTCGATGGTGACCTATAGATACATAAAATTGTTAAGTTTGGGAGTCTGACCTCGAGACATGATGCTTCGGATAAGAAAACTTCTTTGACCTTGTGCTCAATGGAGCGGTTTATATAAACAACGACTCCATCATTTTGTGTGACTTTATTTGTTGTGTAATAGTTAAGATAGTTATGTCTGTTTGGAATAGGTTTGTCTGGATTTAGGCGGCATTCCGCATGCATTTATTGCATTATGCATAATAATATTCTTATTCCAATAAGTCTTTATTTTATGCATGTGTATAACTTTAGTAGCCCAACTTAAATATAGTTTTTTTAGATATATTTCCCGTAAGTATCATATTTGCTTCATCATAAAATATTATTTTTATACAGATTAGATTTGACATGTAAAACGTATACTTTATTTATCATTTTATAAAAATACAATATGAGTATCAAATTGTAGATATTTTAGAGCTGATTATAAAAATATATATTTTTGCTATATTAACTGGCACCAATTTCGAGAAATCTTTGAAAAATCACAAAAAATGCATGCACCCCCCCCTTATCTCCGAAACTGGTGGATCGAAAAAAAATTTAAAAATCATGGAAATTTGGGATTATATAAAGATTACAGGAAAAATATAACAGTTGAGAAATTCACAATAATAAAATGACAAAATGTAATTTTAGATCCTCGAGTTTTATTTCGAGTACGGTATTAAAATATTTGTGTCTCTCTTTTGTGGTACAATCAATTCCTTTTTAAGTTAACATAAACAGTTAAGGGCAATATTTTAAATACTTTTTTCCTGACTGTTCCCAAAACTGTCGAATTACGGAACCCTAGGTATGCGAGTCTGATCAAATCAAATCAAATCAAAATATTTATTTTGTAAAATAGATACATAAAGTATACTTACTACAAGTCAAAGTTAATCTTTACAATAAATATCTTTAGAATAAAAAAATAATATGTATATAATAATAAGGGAAATACATACAAAAAATATTTAGGTTGGGCTACAAAAATTAATTTATACACATACATAAAATAGAGAAATCTAGGAATAAAAGTATTATATATAAATGATGCAACGAACAAAGAAGTTGGTAAATAAATACGGGAAACACATCCAAAAAATATTAAGGTCGGGCTACTAAAATGTAATAAAGTTATAGACCTGCATAAAGTAAAGAAATATAGGAATAAAAATATTATATATACATAATGCCTAACCATCCGCACCATTCGATTAGTATTGCTACGAAGAAGGGCAAGAAACTTAGCAAACATGAATTTTTTCATTTGTAACATAACCATAATGTATACAATTTTCTTATACCTACTTAAGTAAAGGCAAATATAAAACCATTGGAATTATGTCCAAGAGAGAAAAAAAAAATTAAAAAAATATTGATCTTAGTTAATCCGTCTTACATTGTCTATTACCTTTTATCTGACTCGCACTTGACCGGTTTTATTTTTTTTATTTTTCTTGTTTTTCCATACCCGGTGTGAAGTTAATCTAAGTGGATATGTATATGTAGTTATAAAATGTTGTTGATAAAAAACATCGATATTAAATGTAGTTAATCAACGCATCACTACTAAATAACAACTTCGGAAGTATGACTTGTAAGTTATTCATAAATTAAATTTAACAGGCAAATAAATATTTTGGGTACATGCATTTCCCATAAATAGTTATTTTAAGAAGTACATTTTTTATTTTATTTAATACTATCCACTTGCTGAACGGTGAAGGAAAACATCGTGAGGAAACCTGCATGCCCTAAAAAGCGTGTAAGTATTTATTCCTGAAAAACGGCGATAGGGCTCAATACCCATCACGTTGGGACGTAATAATCGTCGGTGAAACGCGGATGTGCCGGGTTTTGACTGTGACTTGCATTTCACAGTTCACACTCGGAACACCTCTGACACCCCTTTGGGGATTCATGTCGTGACAAAATATACTATGCTTTAAGAAGTAAGATAAGGCACTGTGTTTCTCAACTCGTAAGCCCTTTTCAAGAAAGAAGACTTACACAGCTAATATTAATATTAAAAAATAATAAATAAACAAACTTACATAAAAATTATCTTCACACACATATTTTGTGCTTTGAAGACCAATTAAATATTACCTTATTAGTTAACACTACTTTTTCCTTTTTTTATGTCACCGGAAGTAGAAAAAAACTTTGTTTGGGGTTTTAAATGTTGTGCTTTCACATAGCGGAACAATACAGTATTTGTAAGTGCAGCTCTTAGTCTCACTCATCATTTACAGCAACATTTTTTCCAAAAATTAACAAAAGTCACGATACAAGCGGCGCAAATTAACCGAATGCCAATGAACTTTACGAATGCAAACTGCGAATTAATTAGCGTGACGTCACGCGCTGGACCGTCGCAAATAGAACGAAATTAATTTTTGAGCGCCACTTTGAGGTCCCATAACTTTTTCAATTGTAGAGATATGTTAGTGCTTTCTTTTACAATTTTGTTTTACTTTACTTAAATTGATTTATTTAGTCCATAAAACTAATAGGTTGGGAAAAAAGTTCTTCGCATTTTATATGAAAATTCAAAACATTTTTTAATGAAATTGATTCACATTTAACTAAACTATGTAGGTGCCATTTTGTTCGTAAATTTTCTGCCATCTTGTAGGTAGGGACTTCCATTGCTATAGAAATTCTGGGGTTCTGATCAAAAAACCGCGACAAGTGGTTTTGGCAGTCCTCTCATGATGTTAACCTGACACTGCCAAAATAATTCTGAAGAGACCGAAACAAGTGGAAATACGGCGGATGCATTAATACGTCCCAGCTAAACTCTCTTAATTTTTGCTGAGTGGCTAAAGATGTGTGAGGTCTAACGTTATCATGTTGAAAAACCACACCCCCTCTGTTGACTAATTCCGGCCGCTTTCTCTCAACTTCTTGCTTTAATCTCATCAGTTGTTCGCAGTAGAGTTCAGAATCGATGGTCCTGCCTGGCGGTAACAGCTCATAATTAATAATGCCCTTCCAATCCCACCATACACAGAGCATTACCTTGTTGCGAGATAACCCGGGTTTCGCCAGAGTCTGTGAAGCCTGACCAGCCTTTGAACACGACCTTTTTCGCAAGTTCTTGTCGTACGTGATCCACTTTTCTTCATCAGTTATCAGGTTTTTCAAAAATGGTTCGGTTTTATTACGTCATAATAAAGAATCACAAATGAGTACACGGTTCATTAAGTTTCTTTCAGTGAGCTCATGAGGCACCCAAATATAGAGCTTTTTTGTGTACCCAGCTTTTTTCAAATGCACCAAAACTGTTTTGTGGTCAATCTCCAGTTCTTCAGCTACATTGTAACTACTGATGTGCCGATCTTGCTCCACTTTTTCAATAATGGCATCCATTTTATCCGTAACAAGGCGCCCCGAGCATTTGACATCAAAATTTCCGGATTGAAAACGCTTAAACCAAATTTGTGCTACTCTCACAGACACTGCACTAGGTCCATAAACATCACAATTTTTTTTCGCGGCTGCGTTGCATTTTTACCTTTTTTGTAGTAAAATTTTAAAATGTATCGAATTTCTTCATTAGGATCACTCATCTTAACAGTAAGAAAAACAAATTAAAATCACACATTTTACCTAATTAAAATTTGGAATTATCTTTTTTTAAATTTGAACTTTTTAATAATACCAAAACCAGCCAGATACAAGTGGTATAGCCAAAGAGATTTTATTATAAGTTCATACATACTATTTACGAAAAGAGTTTTTCCCCAACCTTGGAAACTAGTTCATTATTAATAAAGTTTATTGTCTAGCATAGTGAAATCCTTGCCTTGTTAGCTGATTCTATTTTAAGTATATATTTAATGTATTTGCTGTGGACATTTTTCATAAATAAAATAAAATATTTAAGAATCATAAAAAAGTTTGAAAATACTCATCCTAAACAGTTTCTTCAAGTCTTCAGTGGCCGTGTGACAACGTCGGTGAACGCCACGTCGTCTAAGAACGACACTCGGTTTGAGAATGCCGAAATTATCTCGGTGAAACTGTTGGTATATAGTCAACAATAATAATACGTGAGTGTTAAAGCCGGTATTTAATAATAATTTAGAATGTCAGCTCACGTGACTTTTATAATATTATCCTAAACAGTTTTTAGTGTATCCGGTTACTTTCAAAAATACCAACAAAACGACAAGTAAAACAAAGTTTACAACTGCTTACTAAATGATGTCGCTGGTTTCCCCTAGATGGCGTTAGTAGTGAAAAAATCAAAAAACAGTACGAAATATGTAATTTTACGCACACTAAACAGGCACGTAGTCTATCATATTTTGAGCAGGTGTATTAAAAAATAATTACTCAAATAATCCTCAACGTGTTTACTTTTTAACTATTTTTCTCATCTTGCCCAGGATCTTGCTTCATTTATGTCTCTGCTGAAAATAAAATATTTTGTTAGAAGTTTTCAGTCACTAGTTATTATATGTCGTCGGCATGTCATAGATTCGGCACATCATATTTGCCTACGCAGATCGTATTTCTGTTAACATTGCTTTGCTCGGCTCCCCAAATTTATTAATTAATTTTTTATTTTAATTTATTTTAAATCTAACACGCTTTTCCTGGCTCCGATCGCGGTCGCACCAATTTTTTTACTTTTGGAAAAACAATTTCGATTTCATACTTTACGATCTGCCGAATTCAACGATTTGCCGGTGACATTTATATCATTTAAGCTTACTACGGTG
The DNA here is from genome assembly GCA_910592155.1 of Ypsolopha scabrella. Lineage (NCBI taxonomy): Eukaryota > Metazoa > Arthropoda > Insecta > Lepidoptera > Ypsolophidae > Ypsolopha > Ypsolopha scabrella. The sequence continues at coordinate 3,706,853 of OU342968.1, read as the reverse complement.
TTATTAAAAAAAAACAGCACCCAAATCGTTTTCGAGTTAAAACGGTACATACGTACATATTGTATATAGACACATAGACAAAAAATAATGTTTTGGCCTCAGTACTACAACCTAATAACCTGTTTCAATTAAAATTTTGCCAAAATATTCAATGTGGAGACACGACTTTTTTAACTACTCTATTATTAGTATACCGATAGCAAAATTCGTCCCATGGGATTTTTTACTTGGTCTGAGTCCCAGGGAAAATTTTGAATGAGTGCAATGCAAAATGGAAAAATCAATTATCAAATAAAATAATCCCTGTCAAAATTAATTCTCAGATGGGGCTTGTACCCGTTTCTCTATTAACTGCGAACTTATCCAGTTTGTTTATCAACATCTACTATGCTCTTCTGAATTTAATAACTACTTGATATCAGCTAGAATTGCACAAATGAATGCTCACGTGGGTGTTTTGTGCACGTCATCTTGCAAAGTTCCGTCATTTTACGATTACGTTGTAAATGAACGTCCACACTACGCTAACATCGATCGTGACAGCGGGAAGTCGCCACTCTGATTATCGAGATCACTTAGACATAAGTTTAATGAAAGATAGACACCTAATCATAAGCTAGGACTCTCAAATATATTACACTTTAATTGAATTTCCTTCCGACTTTCTTTTTTAAGACCCTTGACGACGGCCAACTTTCGTACTTAGCACATTCCTTTACATCGTAATGCACAATGTAACACAATTTTGCTGGAAAAGCACAATTGTCATTAAACTATGGCCGGAAAATGCCATAACATTATTTCATACCTTTTATTCAAAAACGATAAAAACGATCATCAAACGCGACCGCGACAAACTACATTAAAATATTATAATATTGAGGGATTTTTCCAGCAGTGCAGTGTATTTTTTTAACAAGATTCTTATTCATGATGACTTGTACTCGTTTCACAATAATTGTATAATATTAATCCCAACCGGTTTCGGTATTACACCATTATTAAGCGTTTCTATTCTAATAACTAACACATTTTGCAGGATATATAGGTATTATTGCTACATTGATTCGACGTGCAAACAATGAAATGATTCTTATTGCTGTATAAATAATGTCCCGATTGCTATTTGGCTTATACCAATAAGTCAACCCAAATTGAAAGCCAAAATGAGTAACCGCATTAAAATAATAGTAAAATTTTTGCTTACGACATTCAGATGTGGGAATACACGTTCTGTTCGTCTCAGATACCCTGAGAGTGTCCTGCTTGCAGGAGCATCCAGCACTACCACCTCTCTTACAATCATAGCTTAAGTCACAGAAGTATTCACATTGATCTGCAGGTTTATATTCTTCGTCATCTTTGCATTTGTCTGTAAGCGAATGAAAATTTCAGAAAATTTAGGTAATAATACACTTTCTGTTCGTCTCCGATATCCTAAGAGTGTCCTGCTAGAAGCAGCATCCAGGACTGCAACCTCTGTGTTACAATTACAGTTAAAGCATAAATATAAGTATTCATATTGATCTGAGGTTTATATAATTCGACACCTTTGCATTTGTCTGTTAGCGGATGAAAATTAAGTCAGTTATTAAAGCCGATTTTAAAGGTTTTAGTTTTAGTTTGACAGACATAAAATTAAACTTAGGTATGGCTAAAGCGAAGAGCCATTTTCAAGTCACCATTTTATAAACGTCAAACTAAAATTTTAGTTTGACAGCCATAATTTACTTGACTTAGTGATTTTAACTTGTTTTGGTAATTTTAAGGCACATTTTAGAGCTGTCATTTGATTGAATTTTAAAAAATTAGTTTGATTTAAGAGCGTTTAAGAGACTTGCTAATTTTAGTTAGTGTGCCCTTCAGAATAGCAAAATATAGTGCTATCACTTGAAATTACGTTTTTTGGTAAGTTTCTTAGCTTAAAATTAAAACCTTCAAAATCGTCTTTAATGTGTTATTATTTTTTATTTAGTTATTATTTATCAATATTAGAATGACTTATAAAGATTCTATTTCGATAAGAGTGTGTATTATTCTCTAAAGAAGTACTTTTTTGTACTAAGAAGAACAAATAAGGTTTTGCGGTGCTTTTGCTTTACCCTCTAAAATAAAAATGAAAATTTGTGCTTACAACATTCACGTAGGGTAATACATGTTCTGCTGTTCTCCGATTTTCTGATAGTGCCCTCTTTGCAGATGCATCCAGATTCACTTTGTATACAAAGACCCGGGTCTTTCATGCGACAAAAATTTTCACAGTCGTCTGGAATATAAATAACTACTTCTTCATCGTTGCATTTGTCTGAAAGTGAATGAACATGTCAGCGAAAGACGGGTAAGCGGACAGACAAACAATCTAGTTGCATGATATATAATCACAGTGTAAGTAGTTACTTATACCGTGATATGTTTGATGGAACTGTTTTTTTTTGTGCAATATTCTGAAATGCGATTTTTTAAGAAGTATGAAATTATTATTGAAATTATTTTCAACATAACGTACATATAAGATAATCTTATCACAAAAAAATATTGATTATAAAATAAAATTAATCCGAAATAACCATAAGTTAAATCATAAACATAATATTTATGAGTACATTTTACAGTCTAGCATTTCCAGATTTTGATCGCGGCTCCCTTTACCGTCTAAATACCACGCCCTCGGGCCAAAACTTTGGATCCAGGAATACGGTGACTGTAGCGCCTCCAGCCTCACTTGCGATAAATCCTGGACTCGTCCACAGCACTTCTTCTCGATATACTGAACAATATCCTGTCCCGAAGTATTCTGCTCAAATCGGGACAAGTACATTGCTGACAAAAGCACTGCCGCACGGAGGGTTGTTGTGGCGGCAGCGGGAGCGGTGCCGCGTTGGTTGCGGGGCGGTCGAGGTCGACCATACTCCTTTTTGGCACGGGCGGTGGCGGGTGCGATGTCCAGGTTTCCAACCTGTGCATACGCCTTCTGGCGCCAAGATGGAACTTCCGGCGCAGCTGAAGTAAGTGCAGAATTTGCAAGTTAAGCCGATCTGTTTTCGGCGGTCGAAACAGCAGAAATAGGGCGGTCAGCAACTTGCGGTGAATGGGGGTCGAGTGACGGTATCACTAACTCGCTGACCGATGCAAGTGGTTTTAGCCCGGGCGGTAGGGTTGCATTTTAGGTAGTGATTTTACGCCGATTGATTTCCATCTTTTTCAACAGATCTGGAATGGGTAATAATAGAACCAAGCGTCAGCTGCCGCACCCGCGGTGGGTGTGGTCGTAAGATGTAAGAGACTGCGAAAGTGGTAAAAAAAAGTAATAGTATGTCGGCTGAAACTTTTCCCACAGATAGTTGACATCATACTGAGCTGAAAAAAAATCGTCAGCTGACGTACCCGCGGTGGGTGTGGATGTGAGAGGTTATGAAAGTGGTAAAAAAAAAGTAATAGTACGCCAGCTGAAACTTTTCTCACAGATAGTTGACATCATACAGAGCTAAAAAAAAAATCGTCAGCTGCATCGTGGATTCGTTCGTTTGTTTTTTTTTTACCACTCACATCCAGACCCACCGCGGGTGTGGCAGCTGACGATCTGTGAGAAAAGTTTCAACCGGCGTACTATTACTTTTTTTTTACCTCTTTCGCAACCTCTCGCATCCACACCCACCGCGGGTGCGTTAGCTGACGATTTTTTTTCCGCTCAGTATAATGTCAACTATCTGGAGAAAATTTTCAGCCAGCGTACTTTTACTTTTTTTTTACCACTTTCGCAACCTCCCACAACCACACCCACCGCTACTTGAGCAGCTGACGGTCGATTCACATATTAGTCATGTGAGATCTACGATCGATATCAATATCAGCCGGCTTATGACTTTTGTATTCGCAACGGTATATACCTCCCGGGCTATTTTCTACCGCGTCGTCGCACGTAATGTTTCTGTGGACTTTGGGGAAATTGTCGGCGAAGCATTTTTGTAACGAAACTCTGCTACTTCCGTCTTCAAATTGCCCACATTTTTTTCAGAAATGGCCAACATGGAACGAATTTCGGTGATGTCTTTTAGCAACCTCGTTACATCGAGTGTCACTTGGTGCAGCTTATTGAGATCACGCGTCACAAACGTCGGGATCTGTCTCCTTCAGGACACGAAAGATGTCCTGCAGGTACTTCTTGCCGCACCCGTCCTTCTGCCGTATCTCGAGGCGGACAGTAGTTACGGCGGCGGTGTTGGCTAGCACCTTCCAAGTTGACATGAGTTTATCCTCCGACTAGCTGGACACACAGATTTGCTCAAGGCTGAGCTCATCCGTAATGTCCAGATTTTACTGCACGAAAGCAAGCTGCTCGTGTACGATCACACTGTCGGAGCGTTTCGGTTCAATTTTTCGACGCGTTAGTTTGTGAACACTGAAACAATCTGGGTCAACATTGGAGCAGCCGCTGCTGTACGAAACCAGGCAGCGATATATTCGATATACTCGTAAATACGACTGCTAAAAAACGTAATTCAATTTCTTTTATAAATGTGCCTTAATTTGTTAAGATGATTAATTGAAATAGGCGTTACCTTGCGGAAGTCCATCACTAAGTAAAGGATATATGAATATAATTTGCAATATTCCGCTAAACAATTCTTGTCGTGCTATTCAAAATGCAGACTCGTGCACCGCCCACCCGCCCGCATAAAAACATGCAACAAGCAAGCAATACAAGCAAAGCAATCTTAAATAACAAGCAAGAAAACTTATCGACACGTGTTTCGCCTCTGAACGAGGCATCCTCGGGATGTGTTGCTAGCTCGGCTTCTCCGCAGCAACTGATGTGTTGCTCGCCCAGCCGCTCCGCAGCAACTGATGTTGTTCGCGGAATATTGCAAATTATATTCATATATCCTTTACTTAATTTGTTAACATTAAATAATAAGATAATACATTTTAGTTTCGTAATTGTCTTAATGTTAAGTTTCCTTTAACATTCTTAGGTAGGTACTTGTAACAATAATAAAAATTTATTAATTTTAGAAATATATTTCGGCCCACTATGGGGCCGGCATCAGTCGAATACTTAAATGACATGATGTAAAAATGACATGATGATATATAATAATGTCAAGGTCATTAATGTATATGTTTTTTAGTGTTCCCACCCATCCATCAGCCTGTGTTCTTCCACTGCTGGACATAAGCCGTTAATTAGTATTTAGTGCTGTGAAATTAATAAATATGTATCATTTTTGTTAATTGAAGTACCGGGCTACTCAGGAAAGAAAGCAAAACATGTTTCTTCCGTTAAGACCGAGCTATTTGTTCCTAAAACTATTGAAGTAAAACTATTTAAATCATAAATAACGAACATTTCCAATTCATATTTCCCGCCAATTTTTTTATGATCTTAATTCACTTATTTATACTTATAGTACCCAAAAATAATTAGATCGTATCAGACTGAAAAATTTATTTGCGTCGAGAACATTCTCGCGCGATAATTTTGTATGATTTTAATTGTCGATTAAAACCAGAAGACTCATTTGTTAAACTTTAAATGTTTTTTTGAGAAAGCCCTTCCAAGGCAGCTGTGTACCGCTGGATTAACTTTGACGTACGGAAAAATAAGTGGCCGGCCTTTGACAGCTGTGAATAAAACGTGGTGTCAGTGAAAATTTTTAATGAAGAAATTTGTTGAAAATTGTTATTGACATTGTTAATTGGATCTAGAAGTTTGTATGAGATTCTACATGAGCATCTTCGCGTCACCAAGGCTCAGAAACAGGATCTTGTGGTTTGTTGTCGTAATATGTTGGATAAATTTCAACCAAGCTTGTATTAGCGCTCTTACGGCATCATTATTGGTGAGGAATTTTGAATCTACCAATATTATCGAGCTATTTCAACATGAATTAACGCTTACAAAAGTATAGTCCGGGAGGTACCGTTGCAAATACAAAAGTCATAGTAAGCCGGCTGATATTGACATCGATCGTAGATCTCACATGACTGATATGTGAATCGACCGCCAGCTGCTCAAGTAGCGGTGGGTTTGGGAGTTAGATTTCGCGAAAGTGTTAAAAAAAAGTGTTAGTATGCCGGCTGAAACTTTTCTCACAGATAGTTGACATCATATTGAGCTGAAAAAAAATCATCATACGCCGGTTGATTTCCATCTTTTTCAGAACCAAGCGTCAGCTGACGCACCCGCGGTGGGTGTGGATGTGAGGGGATGCGAAAGTGGTAAAAAAAGTGATAGTACGCCGGCTGAAACTTTTCTCACAGATAGTTGACATCATACTGAGCTGAAAAAAATCGTCACCTGACGCACTCACGGTGGGTCTGGATGTGAGAGGTTGCAAAAGTGGTAAAAAAAACGAACGAATCCACGATGCAGCAGACGATTTTTTTTTCAGCTCAGTATGATGTCAACTATTTGTGAAAAATGTTTCAGCCGGCGTACTATTACTTTTTTTTTACCACTTTCGCAACCTCTCACATTCAGACCCACCGCGGGTGCGTCAGCTGACGATTATATTTCAGCTCAGTATGATGTTAACTATATGTGAGAAAAGTTTCAGCCGGCGTACTATCACTTTTCTTTTTTTTACCACTTTCGGAACCTTTAACTCCCAAACCCACCGCGGGTGCGTCAGCTGACGATTATTTTTTAGCTCAGTATGATGTCAATTATCTGTGAAAAAAGTTTCAGCCGGCGTACCATTACTTTTTTTTTTACCACTTTCGTAGCCTCTTACATCCACACCCACCGCAGGTACGTCAGCTGACGCTTGGTTCTGAAAAAGATGGAAATCAACCGGCGTAAAATCACTTCCTCAAATGCAAACAAGTTCATGCGAGCAGCTGACGCATCTTCCCCCCTCCACTATGCAGCTCACGATTTTTTTTTTAGCTTATTATGGCCTCAGCTATCTGTGAGAAAAGTTTCAGCCGGCGTCTATTATTTTTTTGTTTTTTTTTTACCACTTCCTCTTCGTTCCACACCCACACCCACCGCGGGTGCGCCAGCTGACGTTTGGTTCTGTTATTAGCCATTCCAGTAGCCTTAGCATGAAAACATTACGGTTACGTTTCGTTTGAACGTAACGCGGTTTTGTATGAAATCTGATAACCGCCCCTAGCGGTCAGTAGCGGAACTTATCAGAATTCCATACAAAACCGCGTTACGTTCAAACTAAACGTAATCGTAATATTTTCATGCTAAGGCTACAGATCTATTGAAAAAGATGGAAATCAATCGGCTTAAAATCACTACCTAAAATGCTACTCTTCCTCCCGGGCTAGTACTTTAATTTGTTTTTCCGGCGTTCTTTACCTTTACTGGCCTTGTATTGTATGCTTTTCAGCGTTTTTTGTTTGTATATTATTGTCCTTGCTTTACAAATTATTTATGTTATTAAGGTCCCCATGGCATCTGACTGAATATTCTCATACAAATATTTTTGTTTTGAGAGCCTAAACATTTCAATACAATGATAGAATATAAATTAAAAATAAAACTTACCTAAATTAAAAAGTGTAAAACTAACCTAAAATCCTTGTTAAACCTATAATAAAAATAAACTAAACTAAATAGAAAATCCTATTTAAATCGTCACCGTCATGTGGAAGGGTACCTAGAAGACTGGCAGCATTTCCTCTTTGAATGGCCATGCTAATTCTCTGGCCAAGATACGCACCAGCGTTCGGGTCCCCACACCACCTAATCTCTCTGTTTTTGTCGGGGCTCTAAATAAGAAAATAGTTGTGCTTACAGCATTCATGTGGGGTTATACATGTCATGTTGTTCTTCGATGCTCTGAAATAGCCCTTTTTGCAGTAGCAACCAGAGTTCTGTCGTTCATCATACGGCCCAAACCCATACAAATATTTTTCAGGGCAGTAATGCTCAATGAATACCCCATCTTCTTCCAGAGTAACATATTCTTCGTCATCGTTGCACTGTTGGTCTGTAAAATAATGAAAATTAAAATTTTAAGGAACTAATTGCGAAGCGAGGATTTGTCCGTTTACCAATCATTCAAAATAAATATAAATAAATCAAGAATTGAATTAACCCGTTCAATTCGTTTTTCGATAACAATTGTGTAAAATTTGACGACTCTTGAAATAAGATGGATTAAAATTTCAGCGAATATAATAAGGTACGAAGCGAAAGACGAGCAAACGGACACACAAAAAGCTTGTGTAATTTTTTTAAGAAACTTTATAACCTTACTCGTATAATACGAGTAAATTAAATGAGGAGTAAGGAAGCACTCTGTCAAAATCCACCTTTTTATGATCTATTTAATATTTCATATATATTTTAGTGTTCAGTTTCTGAATTATCAAACGGAACCAATACGAATGTCATAATCTATTGTAAAAAACAATAATTCGGCCAAGTGGGAGTTGGACTCGCACACACAATAACATAAAAACATTATGGTCATAACAAAAACATAAATGCCATAGACAACACTTAGGCGACAAAAATCAATGCGCTAAAGCGGTAGCGCCTTACAAACATTTCGGGCTCTCTGGGCACGCAACCCTATTTTTTATTATTATTAGTTTACTTTAGCGTTTAAAGGTGATGCCGGGCTCGACTGTGGAGGTACCACCATCTTACTCGCAAATCCTCCCAAGGTTAATCGTGGGAGAGTAAGAGGACAGCTCTCAGGCAAAACCAGGCGGCCCACCAATGCCTGGGACCGATGGATGGCGGTATATCCATCCCTAATTGCCGGGCCTTATATAAAACAGACTGGTGACGGGCAGCGGCGTCACTAGTGCGAAGGTTTCGGCACCGCGCTCACCAACCCGCCTGCCCATCGTGTGTGAGTATGGGCATTTCTTCCAGGAGGACCGCCAAGAGTGGCGAAATCCTGGAAAGGCCTATGTCCAGCAGTGGACGAAAAAGGCTGATGGATGGATATTTTAGCGTAAGTACTTGACTACATCTCAAACTTGTATTATCACCGTCTTTAAGATAAAGCTAAAACTTTATTTTTGCAATGTAGGTACATACGTAAATCGCACGTTAGGATTTATTAAATAATAACAATAACTAAATTTAAAAGAGGAAAAATACAATCTATAAAATTAGATTTTGGGTTTGCTTATATAATTTAAAAATAATTATATATAATATAATATTGCTCTCAACTATTTTGATATTTAATATGTGATTAGTTATTTCCTGTAGCAAAAAGTATGGACTGGCAGTTGCCATTGTTAAAACCATAGACTTAGAGTTTTGACAGTAAAAGATGAAAGACGGAGCAGAGGAGAAAAATATTTAGTTCTTTATAAGTGTAATTCGTTGTTTATCGTTTATTATAGTATTCAATATAAGAAACAAGTTCAAGAAAAATGAAATTTATTATTTGTGACTTGTGACCATCCCACAACTACAAGTACACGTACCTACACGAATTAAAATAAAGTTATATTGAACTAGCTTTTGCCCGCGGTTTCGCCCGCGTTGAATTAATTTTTGTGTACTCCTATAAAATCTGTCAATATTTTTCGGACTGTTACCTACAGTAAACATAGCTGGTGAATTGTGTGTGTTATGCGCCTCTGTATTTCCCATTTTGTATGTCTCTTTTATAGCTTTTCCAAGGGAACTGATTTATTGGATAAAAAATAGCCTATGTTCTTTTCAAGATCCAGAACTACATTCATGCAAAAAAATTCAGTCAAATCGTTTTAGCAGTTACGGCGTGAAAGAGCAACAAACATCCACCCATCCATCCATACATCCAAACTTTCGCATTTATAATATTAGTGGGATGTATAGGTATACAATTATGACTGTATATAAGATATGTGTGTGAAAAGCCCCCCTCTCCACAGATATGGTTTAAACCTCGCGTGCTGGACCCATTTGAATATTATAAGGAGGTTAAAACCTGTCAGAAAGGGGCTTCCCATACAAAGGGGGTTCTTATATACTAAAATTCCTTTCTGAAGGGTAAATGGTTCAAAGACTCACATTCGGATGCAGCCTTACTTCTTGAACTTCTGCGCTGGATACAGACCACCAGACTCAATCTTGGTGTCTGGGCAGACAGCGTTCTCCTCTCGTCGGTCTGGCGCGTCACAGGTCTTCGACAAACTACTGGCTCATCCAGCAGCTTTTGGGAGTTTACCTAAACACCAATATCTAACCCCGAGCTAGCTCGACCCAGACCTCTACCACGATTTCCGTGAATCGTGTTAATGAAAATCCAAACACATCACTTTCCACCGGCGACCGATTCCCGAGACTGTTCGGACACACAATTTAGCTCGCAATTAATGCTCATTAATTGGGTGATTTTACCACTTTTCCACTGTTTATTTCCTTGAAATACATAATAATTACTTCAACACTGGTTGAATCCATTTTTTTACACGCATCTCTTTCGAGACCAAGATTGACAGTAAACCGGAAAAACAACTTTGACATTTCACTTTTTTACAACCCGTGTTGCCATCTCAATAAAATAGAATCTGACACATACTTGCGCGTTCCGAACGCTTTTAAACCGAACAATCCCCCGCTCCGGGCTGTTATCCTTATCAGACCGCTAGCTTACTCAACCGGGAGCCGGGAGAGAGTCGCCAAGGCTCGTCACAGAATCAAACCTTCGACCAATCACCTCAGCGGCGCGAGGAGTCTCATCCCCGCCAATTATCAACTTAATAATGCGACCACGTCGCCAATACAAAGAATTCCAAATTCGCATCTTTCAATAAGATTACATCCCCGATGACGCGGCGGAGGTGGGTCTTGGCCGATTTCACATAATAACCATGACTTAACTAAATACAATTATCTTCTAAAATGTATACATCTTTTCAAGTAATTTGCGGTACCCTTGTAATTCGTGCCGTTGTCTGAACTAACTAAAAAAGCAAACCTCTACGCGATACTAATCGGTCTAATGCAACGACGAAGGCCTCCATGGACAACGAGGACTCTAATCCCAAGTGTACGGCCTTGGTGGACAGACACACGAATACTCACAGGTACGCCTTAACAATCCGAGCGTTGCGAAGGCTAGACGTTCGGACGAGGAACGGTCCCCCCACGTCCGTAGCCACTCCATCAAAAGGTCTCGACTGTGTGATCCCATCAGCTGGCAGATCTCCTATCTGCGGCTGCATCGACAAGGCTCGCAGCCTGTAACAAAGAACACAGGAGAAGAGAACATTGCGAATTACCCGGCAAGTTGACAAAATCCAAAACTCTCGCTGTAAAATCGCCAATAACACGTTTCATCCCGCGTGTGAGTTACAAACATGTCGGTCGGACAGCAAACGCCTCATCAAAGGCCCTCCTTGGGTAACAACAAAGGATGGCGACTTGCGTGCTCCGACCCGACGCACACCGTGCCGATGCCACCGTCGCGACGCCCCAGCGTCTCAACACACGGTGACCCAACTCACGGCGTCCAATCAGGAATTAGTTTGGTCCCTAGAACTAGAGCATGCACACGCAACCCGGGTAAAATCTGGGGTGTCCTATCCAACTGCTGGACAGGCCAAGAAACCTGTTTCTTTAAGCCACTCCGGCCCCCATCATAAATGATGCGACACCAACTCCGGCGCTGTGCAGCCCCTAGATGCGCACTCTGCAGGATTACATTCACCTGGGACGTGCCTCCAATTTATTGTGAATAACTATATTCTGAATTTGTGAAACCCGGTTTCCTACAAAAATCTCTAAAGTACGTGGGGATGCGCGTAGCCATGCTCGCGCAACCTGACTATCCGATCATGCATACACGTCCCGAAATTCAACAGTGGTCCTTACTCTAACTGAATCTCCCCCCGGGGGGCCCCAACTACTAACTAATATGGTGGGCCGAAGAACTGTCCTCGGCTCCGCACCGGTACAGGGGCAGACAAATTATTGGGGGCCCGGCCCCTCCAATCCAGGGTGCATCCATTGCCCTATATATGGTGAGCGTATAGACAATGCCATCCGAGGTGGTGCGTAACCCGCTGCCCTACCATATCTCGAATAAGGCGGGTGATATTCTAACCGCGGATACTCGTGTATCGGCGGAGAGTATCGCTGTGGCTCCGCCCTGCTATACTGTCCTACAGTGGGCGCAGGCACTGGTTCGGCAAACTGGGGTCCACTCATACAACCTTGAGTGGGGCCCCCGCCCGTGGAGCCCCCCCCCCCCTCGGGGGGTCCCTACTCGGGCCCGCTGTCGCGGAAGCATGGGGTCCACTCCTAATATCCTGAGTGCGGCCCTGACCCGTTGAACCCCCCCCCATGAGGGGTCCCCCACCCGGGTCCGCAATATAGCCTCGTACCGCAGGCGCACGATTCACACCACTATCAAACTGAGCACGACTCACGCGAGGGCTCTCTCCACTCTCTGACGGGTGCGGTCCTCGTCCTTGAGAGGGGCCTCTCGACGGACGTGACTGATAGGTGGACTGCGCCGCGGCTCCCCCGCTCGTGGCGTGACCGTAGGCTCCAGACCTGTTCGCACAAATTAAATCATTATGTGGCCGGCCACATTCTCTACACATTCGCTGTCTGGAGCACTCGCGCGCTAAGTGGTCCTCTAAACAAAAATAGCACAGTCTATTAATTTTAACTAATCGCCGTCTGTCCACTACCGGTAATGCAGCAAAATCATGGCACTGCGATAACGCGTGTGCTGGGCGTCCACACTGGTGGCAATTTGGGCTCTCAGCCACAGCGGCCAGTGCAGCCAGACGTGCAGCAACGCGTCCCCGAAGCGGTTGCACTCCCTGTGGCCCCCTTCGCCCCGAATTACCGGCAGGTTCCCTGAAACTCCCGGTAGGTGGCGCCACCTCCGAAGTCGATGAAGATTCCACGGCCCTAGCCTCAAATTCTAAAAACTTCATCAAATCAGCGAAAGTAGGAAGAGCCTTGTCCTCCCTTTCCGCGGTCTCACGTTCGAAACGTGAACGAGTATCAGACGGTAACTTACCCAAAATAATGTGTACCAACAAGAACGACCACTCATCCACGGGCAAACCTAACATTTTTAACGCGTTACAGGCTACTGTAACCGGGGTCAGTAACTGCGTTCGAATTTGAGCCTTATTACCTACCCTAGGCAAACTTAACAATTGGCTCGTATGAGCATCGGCCAACAGACGGACATTCTGATATCTATTATTTAATAGTTCCCACGCTATGCTATAAGAATCGTCCTCTACTCTTAAATGTTGCACTAAGCTCTTTGCCTCACTTTCTAAAGTGGACATCAAATATGCCATCTTTTGTGCGTTGGTTAAATCCTGCCTACTGTCAACCAACGAGGTGAACATATCCTTATATGCCACCCATAGCTCCATGGTACCGTCAAAATGTCCTAACTCCAAAGTAGGGAGCCTACTGTGCAACGATGTACCTTGCGCTGCATGTCTTACCTCAGGTGTGCTCGAAACACCTGACTGTCGCTTTTTAATCTGACAGGCGACCTGTGTGACCTCATTATAAATATCCATAATTTGATCCATGTCATTATTAGGGCTAGCCATTACCTCCGGTGGCAGCTCCTGGTCCAACAGCTCGATGAGCGCCTGCTCAGCTTTCTCGAGGCGATGCTCCATCTGTGAGTACCGCTCCAGGACTGCATCGCCCCGATCAGCTCGAGCCAACAAGCCTTGAACGCTGACAAACCAGCGCAGCTGGCTGGCCAAGATGTTCCTCGGAGAAGTCCTCGACATTGTAGACCGGGAAATCAAAGAAAATACCAACAATTTAAAAACCGAACTAACTCTGGCACGAATCACAAACGTCCCCGTATACAATCCTATTGTAGACCCAAATATACTAGACTCTAGTCAGTATGCTAATTTCAATACAATAATACACAATACAACCCTGTTGTTCAATTATGCGAGTTCAACCAAAACCAATTTTTAATACTCAAATGTGTACAAACAAACACAATATCATAACTTTATGAACAAACAGACAGACCTTTTCTGTTGCTATATATCACTCAAACATTTTCAAATAAACACAATATCATAACTTTATGAACAGACAGACAGACCGTTTCTGCTGCTATATATATATAATCCATACAACATAAACCAGTTAATTACATTTATGCTACACTTTTGACAAACAACTATGTCCAAGCCTCAATCGCAAGTGTCAAGAAGTTTTCATTCAAAATAAACAATATAAACCAAACTGTAGCACTAACTAACAGTATATCCAAAGGTAATTGGCTTCTGAAAGTATGTAATCACATTAAACACTTGTTAAAGACTAAACATACTCCAAAACAAACAAATTTAACAATTCCAAGTTGTAACATAACCTATGTACGTTGTTATAATATTATACCTAAGCGCTCGCTTAGTTAATATGATTCACTAACCAAAAACTACACATTACACATTAGCCCTGCTATGTACTTTGTAATTTATATAAGCCGAGGCTTTCAACAACTATATAACTAATAATTAAGCCGCTTCGCTTGCTAGCAATGGTTATGCTGTATGAATTTACAAACTATTATAGTTTTGTCGCCGGGTTCACTAGGCTTAACCGCGCTTATAAAGTTATATGTTTATCCACAATACAACATATAATACAATACCTAAAGCTAAAGGAGCTGTGTAAATATCCTTCCAGCTTACATAAACCTATTCATATACACAGTCCGAGTACTGTAGTATAAGAAATAACAAAATATTCTATTTGATCTCGCTTTAGGTTACAAGGTTCCAAACTACCTACCTAAAACAAAGTATAATTCACAAATTATCTTAGGCCAACGGAGCTACTATATCGGTTCGGCTTATATAAACAGAATATATCTTGGTCCGGGGTTGTTTAATATCCGATATTAAACAACTTAACCGCACTATGCTACCAGCAATTGTTTGTGAAAAGCCCCCCTCTCCACAGATATGGTTTAAACCTCGCGTGCTGGACCCATTTGAATATTATAAGGAGGTTAAAACCTGTCAGAAAGGGGCTTCCCATACAAAGGGGGTTCTTATATACTAAAATTCCTTTCTGAAGGGTAAATGGTTCAAAGACTCACATTCGGATGCAGCCTTACTTCTTGAACTTCTGCGCTGGATACAGACCACCAGACTCAATCTTGGTGTCTGGGCAGACAGCGTTCTCCTCTCGTCGGTCTGGCGCGTCACAGGTCTTCGACAAACTACTGGCTCATCCAGCAGCTTTTGGGAGTTTACCTAAACACCAATATCTAACCCCGAGCTAGCTCGACCCAGACCTCTACCACGATTTCCGTGAATCGTGTTAATGAAAATCCAAACACATCACTTTCCACCGGCGACCGATTCCCGAGACTGTTCGGACACACAATTTAGCTCGCAATTAATGCTCATTAATTGGGTGATTTTACCACTTTTCCACTGTTTATTTCCTTGAAATACATAATAATTACTTCAACACTGGTTGAATCCATTTTTTTACACGCATCTCTCTCGAGACCAAGATTGACAGTAAACCGGAAAAAACAACTTTGACATTTCACTTTTTTACAACCCGTGTTGCCATCTCAATAAAATAGAATCTGACACATACTTGCGCGTTCCGAACGCTTTTAAACCGAACAAGATATGATAATAATAGCTACGCATATATATGTACATGCCTAACTCCGCCTATTCAATTAGTCTTGCTAAGAAGAAGGGCAAAAAACTTAGCAAGATCATGTCGTTTTTCTTCGATCATCATATTTTTACAACAGTATACGGGACAAGAGAAAGTCGGATAAGCAGGCCAAAAGTTGAGTTAAATAATATAAAATACAAAACGAAATTAAAAGACCATCTCTTTAAAAAATCGTGGTATATTTTATGGGTATAATTGTAAAATTTAATTGTTAAATCCTTTAAGCGACTGTTCCGCAGAAGTAATTGGTGTCGCATAAAGGAACACAATTGTGGTTGATTTTTTGGTACGTATTGTTAAACGACTGTTGTCATCATTATGCTGCCTGGAAGAAACATTTAAGCAACTATGTAACACTTAATCGTGTTGGGAAAAGATCGCTTATGTTACTTATCTTATAAAATTTGTACCCAGAAAAGACACCGAAATGACTCGCATGAAGAAACTAATTCTTTTTGAATTGATTTGAGCGCATAGTTATGGTGACTTTAATTTATGCAGCTAAAACTGCTTTACGTTCAACAATTTGCGTCAATTTATAAAGAGCGTAAGCAAATTTACTTAGCTTAACACATAGACCGTCAGAATGCTGTTTAAATGTCAGTTTATTGTCAATAGTTAATCCTAAAAATTTGGTCACATTCACTTCGTCGATTGTATGTCCATTGTAATATTTAAATTGTCAATTATACATGATCTTTGATAAAATTGCATTATGTTTGTCTTACCTACATTAACTATTAATTCATTATTATTCAACCAGGTAATTATGTTATTTAGTGTATTGTTTATGTCATTTTCATATAAATTTATATTACTACATTTAATTATAGCAGTGCTGTCGTCTGCCAATAGGACCATTGGTTGCTGTGTACAATTGGGCATTATAATAATGGTCCAAGTACGCTCCCTTGTGGAACACCACATACAACTGATCTTTCGTGGGATTGATAAGTTGTTTCCACTTTAGTGATGGTATTAATTTCAGTAACTTCAGTATACTGTTTCCTACCTTCTAAGTATGACTTTATTAAATCTAAAGCAGTACCTCTGACGCCATATGATGATAATTTTTTAAGTAAGATTCCATGATCTACAAAGTCAAATGCTTTTGTAAGATCCATAAATAATTTTTTGTCAACGTTAGGCATTATAGCTTTGAGTAGATCAAAAATAGCCATATTTATGGAATAATTTTTTCTAAATCCCTTTTGCTCTATCGATAAGATGTCATTTTTATTAAAATATATATAGAGTGCCTGATATATAACCTTCTCAAATATTTTAGATATTATAGGTGTTTTTGCTATAGGTCTATAATATTTCATATCTTGTTTGTCAGTGTGCTTGAAGAGTGGCTTTATGACATTTGTCTTTAGTTTTTCAGGAAATATACCTTCACTTAAACATAAATTTAATATATGGCTCAGATGTGGTGCTATTTCGTGGATGACAAATTTAATAACAACCGTCGATATTCCATCATATCCTACAGTTTTTTTATTTGTTCGTGATTTTACAATTTCAATAATATCATCAGGTATGGTTGGTGCTATAAAAATTGATTTTAAAGTAGTTTTAAGTTTTTGGTTTTCATATGTTTTATTAGAAGAAAGATTTACAATTTCATGTATAAAATAGTTATTGAATTCATTTGCAATATCTTGGGGATCTGTGAAAATTGTGTCGTGTTTTTTTATTCTTGTTATTGGTTCTTTTGGAAATGAATTTTTTGAACTACTTATAACCCGCCAAGTTGCTTTGGATTTGTTTTCCGATGTAGTGATAAAATAATTATTTTGTGCCTTTTGTGTGAGTTTTATTATCCTTCTTAATCTTTGTGTATACGTTTTAAGTTTAATTTTGTTAATAATATTAGGCTGTGATCTGAATGCCCAAAGAAGTTCACGTTGTTTTTAGCTGCATTTTTTAAGTCCCGAGTTTTGTTGGAAAACACAAGTCATATATAACTTTAAAAAGTTCAATGAAGGAGTCATATGCTAAGTTTGCATTTGATGCAATATATATGTCAAATTTTGTATATGTGTCCTAAATTTTATCAGATTTTCAATGCTGTAGTCACGTATTTTTATCCGCCACGAGTTAAATTTACATGACTTTTGTACAGGAAATGTTAACACTTGCGCGGTGTGGTCAGATAAACCCAGGTGAATTACTACACCCTTACATTCCCGAGACATATTATGGGCAAAATTATCAATACAGGTGCCACTGTTTGGCCTAGTAACTTCTCTTATTTCAAGTTTAAGGTTATAGCTGTGGAGAAAATTCTCAAAATCTAGCGACATGTTGTTTCTCTTGAAAATGTCAATATTAAAGTCATCAGCTACAATAATTTTTTCATTTTTAAATTTCAATTATACAATTTTAAGAATTTCTTCAAGTTTTTCATAAAAAAGTTCAAGATACATTTTGACTTTATCTTTTTTAGGTACCCTATAAATACATAAAACTACTGTTTGGTGTGATATCAATTCAATACCACAACATTCAATTACATCTCTTATAGATAATTTAGCTATCTGTGGTATAATTTTGTATTGAAGGCCTGCTCTTACTAGTATGTATGATCCTCCTCTCTTTTTAGCTTCTCTTGAATAGTGGGCTGCTAGTTGATAATTTGGCAATGTTATTAGTTCTTCCTGTCCTAATTTTACAAAATGCTCAGTTACACATATTACATCGATTGACATATTTTTTTCTGTAAGTTCTTCTAGATATAGTGTAAGAGTTTAAAGATTTTTTAATGAGACCAGCTATATTTTGACGTAAAATATGCAGATGATTATATACGAAAAAATCATCTTTTTTATTTTTCGTTTTTCTGCATGCTTTTTTTGTTTCTTCTGTTACTTTTTGTTCAGTCTCATTTATTTTGAGCTCATTTGAGTCTGAGTAAGTTTTGGAGTTTAATATCTCATTGTAAGATTCGTTGACTAACTTTATTTCTTCTGTTGCTTCCTTAAGAATCTGAAAAATACTTATCATGCCTTTGTCGTTTAATGTTCCATGTGCTTCAGAAAACATGTCAAAGTTATAAGAAAGCTTTGCATTCTTATCTAATAAATAAGCGTTTCGGTGTGTTAAAATGTCTAGGTACAGCAATTGATTGAAAGATTCAATTCGCCAGTTATACATCATTTTGTAATTACCACACTTATATGTTGGCAGGCAAATAATAATGTTTGTATGATCCACGTTTTGTGTTAATTGCCGTATCAAAAGAACAAGCTCGCAATAGTCGTTGGTTTGTCTAAAATCCTCATCACCAATCATAACAATGCAATAGTCATCAAACGTTTACTGATTTAATTTGTCTTGTAACCCCGTGAAAAGTTGTTTAATTCCTGCATTAGGTGTGAGAAAGTGACAAGTGTTAAATTTCTCCACAAAAGTACTTTGTTCAATCTTCAGTATTTTATTACTTTTATTGCTTGTTATTAAGCAGAGCCTATTTTTCTTTTCTTGTTCATTTTGAATAGTCTCATACTGTGTAGGTCTTTTTTTCATAGTTAGTACCCCGTCTTAGCCTCAATCAGTCATACATTGTTCGGAATAGGTTAAGATTATCTACCTAAACTTCTTGGAATAATGGTTCCATGAGACATTTTCTTTTTTAAATTTAATTTTTCAGATTTCATCCGGGATATTATTTTAGTATAGTGGATGTAACTCTCTGGTTAGGTAGGAATGATCACTAAGCAACACACTTGTAACCTATACTGTTTAATTGTATAACTTGGTTATTATAACCGTAATTTGCAACACTACAATAATAATAATTCACAGTGATAGTTGAAGAGGTAATGCGAGCTGCCATCTTGCACCCGCTAGCCTGGTGTCAGCCGGAAACACGATATAGCGGGAGCGTCTAGACCAATACGAAGCAACACGAACGCTCATTGGTCGAACACGCCATCTGATTGGTCCATAGCGGTCACGTGATATTGCCCGCTTACTGAATGTTGCGCGCGGAATCTGAACCGGAAATAGTGGCGCCAACATCCGGCCCTCCTGCACGGTGTCTGTCCTCAGACACCTGATTTTCTGTAACGTGACACATAAAACGTTTCATTAGAATACAATCGTATCAACCTGTCTTCTCAGAGTCGTGTAACCATTATATTATTCTAATCCTTCATTTGAGTTTCCAAGTTCTAGTCCATACAGTAAACCCGATTGTCCAACTTTGGAAGAGCATGCTCAGACTCGCAGTCAACATTCCCAACAAAGTTTCTCCGGTTTATCGATTTACTTTTTGTACGAACTATGACTCCACTCACTTGTCACAGACTCAAGGTCGCACCTCATCTGTTACAGACAATAGGATTACTTATACTGGATACAGACAAGAAAGACATTTTGCTTTTAATTCATTTTTTTAACGGAATAATTCTAAGCATCAATCTATTCTATATAATTAATTATTTATCATCATCATCGCCAACATCCGCTTCTTTATTCCATATGTCGACTATTATCCATAAAAATACTTCACTTGGAACATTGCAGTAGAATATGAAGGCGGATCCAGCATCACTGATCAGATCAGCCTCTCCGGGTAGCCAAACATTTTTAATAAGCTAACTTTGTCTTCAGATAACGAATTCAGTGCATAACGCATTCCACACAACAAAATTGAATGCAAATTTCGTAAATGAACGACTACCAAAAATGTGACAATTGCCTTTTGTATATTTTATAATGTATACTCATTTTCAAGAACCTCGTACTTAATAAAAATTTCTCTATTAGCTTCGGCCCCTCCTGATAAAATATCTTGAATTTTACACAATACAAAATCTTGTTCCTGAATAATGAAAAATACAGTCCGATTTTGAAAAGTCATTGCACGTAAATCAGCTTTCGCAATTGTTAAAAACCAAATTTACACAATTACAATCCATATCATTTAAATATTTCATGGGAAAATCCCTTATAGTAACTAAATTACCATTTTTTTTTTCTTATTTTATTAGGTATATGAATTTTATATATATTTTTTTTACTTCACCTCTTTTTTATTAAGACAATAGCTTTCAGTGTGGCCTTTTTTACTGCAAAATGTACATACTTCTGAACATTCAAACTTTTTATGATTGCCACCACAACCAAAGCATTTAATTTGCCTGACCGATCCACTTATTGAAGGCAACACGTTTGATAATGCTTGATTTTGAGAAGGTAAACGATCAACAGCTTCAGAATTTGAGACGTTTTTGGGTAAGCATTTTTGCACGTTTTTCCATTGAGAAATAGGTGCAGGAGCGTCGGTCGGAGTATATATACGTCCATGTAAAAATGATGCAAGTTGATCACACTTAAGAAGATTGCCTGCATCTACCGAAGCACAGAGATTCGCATCGTTAATATTACCGATAATAATAGCAATAATATCACGCTCCGAAAAATTCAAACCCAATCTGTCTATTTTAGATTTTTGCTGAAAATAAAATTCGTACAACGATTGAGAAGGACTAGGTCCGCAGTCTAGTATATCCTTCAGCAAAGAATGCATATTACGTTGAATTTGGAACGTAAATGCTATCTTATCACGCCACTCTTTCCATTTCCAAACGGCCCAACCACTCTCATTCTTGACAAAAGAATCGTACCAAGTTTTAGATGTGCCTCTCAATTTATTAACAGCTTGGAAAATTATGACTGCATCTTTCCATTGAAAAGTTTTAGCATGCAAATCTACAATACTAAGCCAATTTTCAACTTTATGGGTAAGAGGGTCAAACTCCGGCACCATTGAATTTAAAACCATATTGTTGCAATGCGATACCTGACTGTCAGCTGATGCCCTTGCCTTTTTACGACGCGGTGGCGTCTGCCTTCCACCTGAAGTACTAGAACTGTTAGTACTACTACTGCTACTGGATGAAGATAAACTCCTCTTATTCTTCTTGGGGCGAGCGTTTTTCCGTCCCCGATTACCGGCCATGACCGGGGCAGGAGTTCAACACTTCTGATGTAACTCTCTGGTTAGGTAGGAATGATCACTAAGCAACACACTTGTAACCTATACTGTTTAATTGTATAACTTGGTTATTATAACCGTAATTTGCAACACTACAATAATAATAATTCACAGTGATAGTTGAAGAGGTAATGCGAGCTGCCATCTTGCACCCGCTAGCCTGGTGTCAGCCGGAAACACGATATAGCGGGAGCGTCTAGACCAATACGAAGCAACACGAACGCTCATTGGTCGAACACGCCATCTGATTGGTCCATAGCGGTCACGTGATATTGCCCGCTTACTGAATGTTGCGCGCGGAATCTGAACCGGAAATAGTGGCGCCAACATGGACATAAATAAAAAGTTTGTAATAAATGCATTTTATCGCAATTCGCGTAAACTGCTTGTTAATAGTTAAGTGATCACATGAAAGTAATTCAATTTTATGCGTTACATTTCAGCTGCATTACATTACAACTGTAAACACGCTTTTAAGTATATCAAAAGATAGCATTATCAAAGGTTTTTTGGTTGTTTACGTACAATATATGAATCGCTTGGCATGCGGGTAGGACAAACAAATTCTATGACAAAAACATTTTAGTATTTTCATTTCTCAATATAACGTTGTACCTACCTATAAGATATTCATAAGTTTCCATAGATACACTATCCTAAATATCCAACTTTGTGGCAAGGTTTGGCAATGGTAGAATTAGTTATGGGGTTGTCATATAACAAAAATAAAGTGAACACGGTAGAAGAAAGAAAAAAATATCTTAAAAACAAAAATAAGGATTTAATATGCTAAAATGTCAGTGAATGTTGATTTTTTAAATAAAATAAAATTGAAATAGTCAACAGTAGTAAAATATATAATTGTGAGAAGGTGATTTAGTAATATAGTCAAATTAATTTATGAAATAATGGGGTTACCTAAATAGGGGGTTATCCCCCGATTTCACAATTGAGAATTTCTAGTTAAGTAGTGCTTAACTTTCTAATGCAGCGCTGTGATTGGCCAATTCGTCACTTATGTATCCACTTAGCGAGACTTTCTTAATTCAGAAACTGGCCTTTAGTCGAGTATTGTGTAATTGAGTGTCAAGTCAGATAAATGTCAAACTATTCAATCGTGTTTCATGTCAAATAAGAGCCAATGTCAAAATACAAAATGAGCGTATTTAAAATATTGAAGCAGTGGTGGGTGAGTTATTAACGTCTAATTGTTTATTTAATATTTGGTTGACATTGGAATGGCAAAATTTATTTATTTCGAGTGCTTCTAGGGCTGATAATTTTTTTTCCAAGAGAATGTGTTTCTTATTTATACTTTTCTTTCATTTATTTTGTTTTATTTTAATTTTTTCTGCACCCTAAAAATATATCTTGACCAATATCATATCCAATAATCGATATTTTATCATTTACATGCTTTTATTTTTTTGGTGTCGTTGATTGTATAGGAGTTAACCACACTAATATTAAGAAAAAGTTAAATTTGTATTTCTTAATATTATGTGTGTGGTAATCTTTGGAACTACTAAACTCATAAAAATATCTTTAACTGTTGGAAGGGTAGGTGCTAATATCGGACTAGCGCACCCTTACAGAAAGTACTCGTGATCCGCACGCGATGACTGAGCGATACCACGAGTCCAGATGCCTTGGCAATAATAATTGTTTAATATAATATAAATGTTACACTGAGTTACAAGAGATATAAAATGTTATGTTATAAATAAATTGTTATGTTATTGTTCGTGAGCGGCACGAAACCAACTAACTTTTGTACATGCATTTAGAGCTTGCTTAATCATGTGTCGCTAGCAGTATTCTTTGGACATCGTCTTCCGTATGGCACTAGAAATTGGCCTCAATACTAGTGGATGCCGTGTAAGCAACCTTGACTTAAGTAAACTATGTTATTAGGGAATATTAATTGTGTTAAGATAATAAATGTGTGGACAAAGTCCGTACAGTTGTAATGGTTTGACTTGTCACTTTTACATAGGCTAGAGTTAGTTCGCGCGGGTAATACCGAAGGCAAAACTCTTATAGGTAACAACCAAAATTTGCTTTCAGTCGTATAAGGTAACCCCGTTGTAAATACGTATAAAGAACGCATATAAGCACGTTATAGCCTCACCATCCATCCGTCCATTATCATGTTCGTTCACTGCTGCACCTCTAACATGAAGGACCATATCGAGCTTGATAGCGCTTGATGCTGTCTCACTCTGTTCATCTACCTAAAGAGCTGTCATAGGTACCATGTCCAGAGTTTTCCGGAAAAAGACAAAAGGACTGAATAAATTAACTGACTTGGATTCACATGGATCTCACAACTTTTTACGGTAGAAGAACTAAGTTGCGAGACTTGTTTTTTTTTACAAGCTTTGTTTTTGATGGCATCTTATTTCTTTTTGTACGTAGTCCTACTTTTTTCCTTTCCAGTATCTTCTACTTGCAGCTGCAAATTTAACTTTGTAATCCTATATATTTATATGAGATTACAAAGTAATTTATTCAGTTAATGTATCTAGAAAACTGGACCTAAATTAGAAAATATTTCAATTTTTTCTTGATTTATACACTAAACACTAATTGTATTCCAAATTTGAAGCTTCTATGTCTGCTAGAAGTGCCTTAGAGTTTTGATGATCGGTCAGTCAGTCAGTTAGTCAGTGAGTGAGTGACAAATTTGAGAAACTTTGACTAGTTATAATTCTTAAACCACTGGTTCAAATTAAATTAAATTTGAAATATGCCATATTTATACAATAACGTTTGGTTACTGAAAACTCAGGCTTCTAGTTTTATCCACAACGAAGTTATAGGGGGTCAAAAATGGCCTAAACTGTTTCGAAAAAATGATGGTACGGCCGTGCCGCTTTTTAGCTCGACTTGGCGGGGGCACTGCCGTGCCTCCAGATATACCTGCTCCACACCGTCATCGTCAGTCGGAACAAAGCGTGAGGAGACTTACCATCAGCAGCGGCTATCACAAAGCATAACGCAAAGATTACGAATAGAAACTTCATTTTGTCTCTCCACAAATAATGTTTCAAACTGAATAATTGCCTGCTCTGCAAGAAAACCTCTCTTATATACGGGTTTGTCTTATATTCAAGTGTTTCAGGAAATAACACAAATAATTTTCGGTGTTAGGGTTCCTCCCAAAAATTTAAACCTTTTGAATGAAGCTTCGATGTCTCACTTGTCCGTCTGTCTGTATGTATGTAGTCTGTCCTCGACATAACTAGAAAATGGTTCTTATCTTTCGAAAAAAGATTCTGGAAGACAACGGAAACTCTTCGATCACATTTAATTTTGTTGAATGTTTAATAAAGCGTTTTATGAAATAGAGGTTACATTTATATTGACGGACTCCGTACATTGTGTACGACTTACACTTCACAGGCCTTGTATAAAATATCTGCGTATTTAAACAAGTGTAGACAGTTAAGACAAGAAGACTTTGAACGTATACAAACGCTGTCATATCCTGGTGAATCATCTTTTTTCAATTTCTGTCGATAATGAGCAAATGTTATCATAAATAAATATTTATACGAATATTATACGAACAATCTTTTATAAAAAAGACAGCAGAATACATTTTATTTTTTTGTTGATATTTTAAATGTATAGAATTTGGAACAGATGATTCACGGATGCCAAAATTAAAATTTTCGGAATATTTATTGGTCCTTATCTGAGCTTATGTCCGTTAAATTGGCGAAACTAGACTTGGGTTGACTACGATTGATATATTCACTTTGATCACGACTAGTTTGCGAGTGACTGAATCACCCATCACAAAAAGATTAGACAATTTTTGACCCATCCTCACCACTGTTGCCAAGCGAGAGATTTGACAACTACGGAAAATAAATGTAGTTTTATCGGATGCTAAACTGAGTATACTTAGGTAGGATCAATTCAGATTGAGTATTAAGGTGGTTCAAGAAAACTCCGGCAAAGGCTTTTCCAGGGCCTGACAATATTAATAATACCTCCATAGGTGTTATTTCGTGATTCAATGAGGAAATAAAGGAAACAACGTCTCACTTGAACAGCTATCTATTTTAGACTGCCTCGTACAAAAGAATCTCTTACCCTCTTATTACTAACATCCCTCCACCAATAATTACAGAACAATTTTAAAAGTATTTCTTATAATCTACGGGGACACGAAGCCGTCGCGATCGTGAAGAATTCCAAGCAGATGTAGTCTCTGGCTGAACCGACTCTGTTATCACCGTAGGACCGCCAAGGGGTGCTGCGGCGACCTCCTCAGCTTCCTGGCAATCGAGTACAGGGCCTGCGGCTGGGAACTGAGGACGTTCGTCTGTAACACCCACGTCGCTCGTAGGAGAATTGGAAGCGGGCGGACCCGAAGATATCGTGTCTGGAGCTGATAGTACGTCCGACGGCAAGCACTCTGTCGTGACTGAAGCATGATCTTGGCTCGGATCACTCTGTACATCGTTTCTTATTCCACTCTCCCGTTTTAGCTCATGAAGTTGATTCTTATGTCTTTTTACAATACGATCAAAATCTTGTAAATAAACTAAGTACGCTGACTTTCCAAGTTTCCTTTTAATAACCCCTTTAGACCAAAAAGTTTTTTTATTTTGGTGAGCTTTCACTAATACTAAATCATTTACAAAAAAGTCTATATTTCTTCTTCCTTTGTAATATTTAGCCTGTAAGGACTGATTTTTCTTTACATTTTCTACCAGTGCCGTATCGGATGACGAGGATGGTTTTGGATTTAATAAATCCAACCTACATCTAAGCTTTCTACCAAAAAGAACCTCTGCAGGAGACTTATTTGTAGTTGAGTGCACCGAATTACAGTAATTAAAAAGAAACTCATTTAATTTTATATTTATGTCACTGTTACTCGTGCCAGAAATAATAATACCCTTTAATGCCTTCTTGACAATTTTAACGTAACTTTCTGCTTGCCCATTACTGGCCGCGTTAAAGACGGGTGACGTCAGATGAGTAATACCATTACTTGCGCAAAAATACTCAAATTCTGAAGAAACAAAAGATGTTCCATTTACAAATAGTATTAATTAATCCGAATGTAGCCATTAAATCGCATAACTTTTGAATCACCACCTTTGACCCATACCCTGAACTAACATCATACACTTGTACCCACTTAGAATACGCATCCACTAACACTAAATATACCCTATTATTAAATGGCCCTAAGAAGTCCATGTGTACCCTGTGCCAGGGCTCATCGGGATACGGCCAGGACGTGAGGGGGCTGCGCTGCGGGGTGGGCCGCAACTGTGTGCACACGTCGCAACTCGATACCGCCCGCTCGACTTCCGAAGTCATGCCGGGCCACCAGAACCGAGTGCGTGCATCAGCCTTCATTTTTACTACACCTAAGTGACCGCTATGTAACTCCTTAATTATTTTCTGTCTGCACAAAACAGGAATTACTAATTTTGTTCCCCTCATTAAACAACCCTTCTCGACTGCTAATTCATATCGACACCCATAATAAGGTCGAAATGTTTTGTCAGACACTTTTTCAGGCCACCCCCCCAGCGTGTATTTCACAACCTGAGATAAAATTATATCAGTTTCAGTTAAGCGCTTCACCTCGCTTAAAGATAAAGGAGCTGAGCTAGCATTCCATATAAAATTTACATAACAAGCCTCCTCAACAATATGTTCATAACCTAAAGGGACCGGTTCGCTAAGACTTTGTTTATTCTCAATACTTGGTAGCTGTGACGTCATCGGTGACATGGAGCGACTAAGATAATCAGCACAGTTGTCTGCACTACACACATACTCAATCGTATAATTATAGGCAGACAAAAACAACGCATATCGCTGAAGTCTGTTAGCCGATACTTCCGGGATACCTTTTTCTGGATGAAAAATGGAAAGTAAAGGTTTATGATCAGTTCTCAATGTGAACGGGTCTGCTCTGCCGTACAAATATTGGTGATATTTGCGAACCCCGAATACTATCGCGGTAGCCTCTTTTTGAATTTGGCTATATTGCTTTTCAGCCGAGTTCAAAGACCTAGACGCATATGACACCGGTCGTTCTATGCCATCTTTATCAATCTGTGAAAGTAAACTCCCTAATCCAAAAGGTGACGCATCCACAGTTAAAATTATTCGTGCATCCGGGTTGAAATGCGCCAATGTTTTATCAGAAGTTAAATCCTTTTTTATAGAAATGAAAGCATTTTCATGACTTTTGTCCCAATGCCATTTATTATTTTTTTGTAATAATTCATGCAAAGGAGCCAAAATAGAAGACGCGTTCCTTACAAAATTTCTATAATAATTTACTAACCCTAAAAAGGATTTCAATTCTGTAATATTTTCCGGTCTTTTAGCATCACAAATACTTTTTACCTTTTCCGGGCATTTATGTATCCCATTTTTGTTAATGATAAAACCTAAATAAGAAACCGAATCTTGAAAGAAATTACATTTTTCTTGTTTCAAAACAAGTCCGGCAGTTTCTAGTCTTTTAAAAACCTCTCTCAGCCTAGACATATGTTCGCTCCTTGTTCGTCCTGTCACCAAAATGTCATCTAAAAACTGAAGGACCCCGTCCTGCAGGGACGAAGGACGACCGTCTGCATCTGGAGCAGATAGAATATTTTCTAACGTACGCTGAAAAATTGCGGGTGCGCTAGAGAGACCGAAAACCAATCTAGTATACTTATACAACCCTTTATGTGTATTTATGCAAGTAAGGTCCTGGGAATCATTGCTGAGAACCAGCTGATTATATGCTCCTGATAAATCCAGCTTAGTGAACTGGACCCCATTGTGTAACTTGGAAAATAACTCTTCAATCCGAGGAAGAGGGTATTTTTCTATCAATAATTGCTTATTCAAAGAGACAGAATAGTCCGCACACAATCTAATTTTACCGTCATTTTTTAAAACCGGTACAACTGGACTTGCATAGTCTGAAAACGTAACAGGCACAATTATACCTAAACGCTCCAGTCTGTCGATTTCTTCCTCTAATTTAGACTTAAGCGCGAATGGTACAGGTCGAGCCTTAAAATAAATTGGCGAACTATGCGGCTTCAAATTGAGTTTAACCTCCATATCTCGACAACAACCCAAATTATTAGAAAATAAACGGGGATATTGCTTTGTAAAGTAATCGATATTTTTACTTTCAGTTACCTTACAATGGTTAATGGGACAAATTTGTAACTTGAATTTTGAGATAAAATCTCGACCTAGTAACGGAGGGCCACCATTTTTAATAACAAATACCTGGATAGGTTCAGTTTGAGAACGGAAAGAAAAAGGTAGGGATATGGTTCCTAATGTTTCTATGGAACTACCGTTATAACTTTGCAAAATCTTCCTACTCTCACGTAACGGATAATTAGCAAAATATTTACGATAAATTGAGTCAGAAAAGGCCGTAACTGCGGAGCCAGTGTCCACCTCAAAACTCAATTTAATATTATTTACAATTACTGATTCCTGCATAGGTTCTCCTTGAAAACAACGAATGTTGAAAAGTAATCGCTTACCATCATCGCCATCATCCGAACAACACTGTAAGAAATGTTGGTTACCACCTATCATCTTATTGCTACCGCAAACACGTTTCATATGGCCTTTTATACCGCACTTTCTACACAATGCATTTTTAAAACGGCACTTTTTATTGTTATGTCCGAAATATCAGCACACCGAACACTGTTCAGAAGAACGATATGACGCCGCAGAAGCTGACCCGGCCTCATTATTATGATTCTTCACGCCACTCCACGAAGACGAAGCGCGGTCGCGCGCAGCCATCTTGAGTACATCGATGACGACGGGAGCTGGCGCCGGAGCACCCGCACCCTGACGGGATCCTTCTCTTGCGCAGCGCACGCCTTCCGCCAACTGTAACGCCTTTTGCATCGTCAGCTGTTCCATGGGCTTGTTGAACAGACGATCCCGCTCGGGACCACAAGCCATACCGAGCACAAAGCGATCTCGCAAAGTGTCTTCCAGTGATGTCACCGGGAAACCACATTCCATGGCCAAGCCACGTACACGCGCTGACCATTGCGCTAAGGATTCTTCTGATTTTTGAACGGCACAATGGAACTTGTGACGCTCTGCAAAAGTACACCTCTTTGTTTGGAAATGGCCGTCGAACAAGTTGATAACCTCTTGATAGGTTAGGGTACCGACATCTTTAGGAAGTGCTAGATCCCTGATGAGTCTGTAAGTAGTTTCGTATAAACTACTGAGTAAGATAGCTCGACGTTTTGCTCCTGATTTGTCTGTTTCGCTGGTTATTTCATTCGCTAGGAACCATTGTTGCAGTTGACCTTTGAACAGCAGCCATTCATGTGTTTCGTGATTGAACACATTTAACACACCAAATGTTCCTGATGCCATTTTCACCAAGTAGAAATGGTTATTATTAAATCACACGCGTAAAGTTCAGACTGCGCCACTGTTATTTCGTGATTCAATGAGGAAATAAAGGAAACAACGTCTCACTTGAACAGCTATCTATTTTAGACTGCCTCGTACAAAAGAATCTCTTACCCTCTTATTACTAACAATAGGAATTGCAGTTTGAAAGATTGCCTTTATTCTTATACCTACTAGCTTTTGCCCGCGGCTCCGGCCGTGTCGAGGAGACTTTGGTGTAAATAAGGAAAACAAAAGAATACTAGGGGGGGATCAAAAAGTAGTGAGAACGACATAATATACTACTAGGTAAGAAAAAAAAAACTGGCAGGCATAGCTCAGATAATAAAGAAAAAAATCTTCGATTCTCTTTTTATTTTCTAAATGTAGTCATTTGTTTGCTTCGTGTCGGAACGTGTTCTGGAAAATGGAGAAAAACGAAGTGCGAGCCGTTATTAAATACCTCTGTTTAAAAAAGTTAACGACGCAAGAGATTCACTGCGATTTGGAGGCAACATTAGGAGAGTCTGCTCCGCCGTATTCCACTGTCGCAAGGTGGGCTTCTCAATTTCGAGTGGGGAGAATGAGCACGGAAGACGAACATCGTTGCGGCCGTCCATCGACGTCAGTTACCCAAGAAAACGTCGTGAAAGTCGAGAAAATCGTATTGAGCGATCGAAGAATTACCATCCGTTACTTGTCTGCTTCGCTGATGATACTGTGATTACTTTTTCTGGTGCTACTTGGGAAGAGGTTGTGTCTAAAGCGAATGAAAGAATGAAAAAAGTTAAAACTTGGCTCGATCACAATCTCCTAATACTTAATTCTAGCAAAACAAAGTACCTTTGCTTCCAGAAAACGTACCATAAAGTTCCACCTGATCACTTAAACCTTAGAGTCTGTGACTGTGCAGTGTCGCCTTGCGTTCAATGCTTATGTCCTATACTCGAAATGGTTGCACAAATCAAGTAACTAGGCATCATTGTGGATGAAAAACTGGTATGGGAACCATATATCAAACTGCTTAGTGGACGTATAAGGAAGCTATGTATTTTATTAAGACCGTTAGAAACTACACCAGTGACAAATTAAAGAGATCCATCTACTTTGCAATGTGTCAGAGTCTATTGCTGTATTGTATAACTGCCTGGGGCGGGGCAACCAAGCCAAATATGCTTCCTTTTGAAAGGGAACAAAGGATGGTCCTTAAGGTTATGCTTAACAAGCCTTTTAAATATTCCACAACACTTTTGTACAAGAAATCTAAGTTACTCACCGTAAGGCATATATATCAATATCAGTCCTTTCATTGCTAAAAACTTGTACCTTAACAATGACTCAAAACTTCCTCCTACTATCCCAATACCTTTGACAAGTACATCTTTTGGTCAAAGGTTTGGTTTATTTCAAAAGCCCCGATTACTGAACACCATCAACAAAGCTGTTAATCTATATCAATATCCAAAATCTAGATTAAAAAGCATCATTAACAACTTTCTAATGAAGAAAGATTATGCCAAAACTGAATTTGTTGGGTGTAATATCATACAATTAATATCATAATAGTTGAGGTAGTTTTCGTGACACATGGTATTTTGTTATTAATATTGTTATTTTTTTTTTCATTTGTTTCATGGCTTTGTGCTTTTGTAAATTTTTTATTATATCATGATTGTATAAATATTGAAAATTCTATTAATTAATATAATATGTATGGCTGATTTTATATTTTTGTTATTCAGTGAATAGTGAAACTTATTGGATTCAATAATGCATGTTTAGTATTTAAATTTAATTGTGCATGCTAAATTAAGTATATCTATTGTATTAATCCGATGTATCTCAATTTTAATCCGATTGTATTATGTGGAGCCTTACCCTGAGAGTCAGGGCAATGTCTCAGTTCAGTGTAAATTTTACTCTGAATATTGATATTGTGTGTATTTTTATGTGGAAATAAATGATTTGTATTTGTATTGTAGTTCAAGAAACGGGCATTTCATATGTAAGTATTCAATCCATATTGAAACAATCTTTGAATATGGCAAAAATCTCCGCAAGATGGGTGCTGAGAATAGTCCAGTCACCTTAGTATAAGACTTATTCAAGAGACCCACCCTCTGGCCAATTTTTTTATAGGTTGTCTGGACCTCCAGGAATATAGCCCTGAGTTTTCGGACATTTCCAAATTGTTTTTTAGCAATAAAAAATTATTGAAAATTAAAAAATCGCTATTTTTGCGATAATTTTTTTGGAACGCGTCCTATCAAAAAAAGTTTCAAATAAAATTTGTTTATTATAACGTTCTCTGTAAGAAAGGTCCTGAAAATAAAACTGCTAACATCGTTAATTAAGCCGTTAATGGCAAAAGAAAATGAAAATTCTCGATTTAATTTTTACAACCGCAATCGGTTATTTGTCAACTTATCGGTTTCAAACTCGTACGAAATGTGAAGGAACCAAACCCCAAGAGAATCATGCAAGATTTTTTGATCTGCGAGATATAGTTTAGCGACAATCTGCGATCATCGAAATCGAAAAATCTTTGCCCTTCAATATTGACAAGAAAAAATCACGTGAAATGAAAAAAAAAAAAGAAGTTTTACGACCATCTTTGAGCAAGTTTGAGCATTTTTTCTTAACTAAGCCGCTCGCACCGGGCTGCGAAGTGAGAGGGGGCATCCCCACCGCGCCACCCAGCCGCGCGATCGACGATTGTGATGGTCAGAATTGTTATTTGTTTGAAAGCAAAAATCTAAAATCACCGAAAAACAGTATTTATTTTTCGAAAAACGCATTTTTTTTTCAAATCGGTTGTGCATGATGACAAGAAGCTCCTCGATTTTTTTCTACCTTGTGGGCCCTCGTCGCGAAATTCTATTGAAGGGCAAAGATTTTTCGATGATCGCAGATTGTCGCTAAACTATATCTCGCAGATCAAAAAAACTTGCACGATTCTCTTGGGGTTTGGTTCCTTCACATCTCGTACGAGTTTGAAACCGATAAGTTGATAAATAACCGATTGCGGTTATAAAAATGAAATCGAGAATTTTCATTTTCTTTTGCCATTAACGGCTTGAATAACGATGTTAGGACTTTTTTTTCAGCACCTTTCTTACAGAAGACGTTATAATAAACAAATTTTAATTGAAACTTTTTTTGATAGGACGCGTTCCAAAAAAATTATCGCAAAAATAGCGATTTTTAATTTTCAATAATTTTTTATTGCTAATAAACAACTCGGAAATGTCGACTTGAAATTTCGGAGACATTGTTGGACAAGTTTCAAAAAGATTCTGAAAACTTTTTGTCTCGTTTCGTAACAATCGACGAAACATGGGTCCATAAAATTTTGATCCCGAGACAAAACAGCAATCTTCACAATGGAAACGGCCATCATCACCGACCCCGAAGAAGTATCGTACCGTGGCATATTTTGGGACTAAGAAGGGATATTGTTGATTGATTACATGGAGCGTGGAACCACTATTACTGGCCAATATTATGCAGCTTTAATTCCCAAGTTGAGGAATGCCATTAAAAGAAAAGGAGAGGGAAACTTCGAAGGGGCGTGCTGTTTCATCACGACAACGCACACGACCCACGCACAGCTCGGCGGTTGCGATGGCTGCCATTCAGCAAGCTGGTTTCGAATTGGTTGACCATCTCCCTTATTCACCAAATCTGGCGCTTAGTGATTTTTAATCAAAATTAGCTTTAGAATAACAATATTTAGTTTGAGGCTTCGCCTGAAGTAACTCAAAAACTCCATTTTAATGGAAAGTGCTTTATGGTGCGCATCTAGAAGTAAGAGAGGGTTAAGACATTCATCCACGTTCACCAAGTCATTAGACAGTACAAGATCCAATATACGACCAAAAACATTTTTAATGCCATTGAATTGATTTAGACCGGACATGCAGATCGAATCAGTCAAGTGGATTCCTTCTTTAGTATGTAAATTTGCAGGTGAGAAATGTAAGCTACTATTATCTGCTGTCCAGTGAATATCCCCAAGATTGAAGTCTCCTAGTATTAAAAACTTATCTTGCGGGTTTGAAAGCATAATTAAGTTTAAATTATCTGAAAAAGTATTTAATTGCTGGGAAAAGCAATCGATTTTGCTCAATCAAGTACAGCACACAAACATGAAGTTTACCTCCTTTGGTTTGCGTTTTAGAGTTGCTTAAATTAATAGTCACCCAGAGGTCCTCAGCAGTATAGTTCCAATCCGGTTTCGGTCTGACCGATAAACCCCCACGAGTGGCTAACATGACCCCTCTGATTTGTTTTGTAAGATCATAGTCGCGATCGCGTCTCCAAACCATGTAAGTATCGTCAAAAAGCTCAGCATCGTAAATACTATTATTTAACCAAGTCTCCGTTATTGCAATCAGGTCGTAAGAATTTATGCAAGTATTGCGATAAAAATCGTTTGTTTTTGTGCGCATACCCCTAACGTTCTGATAATAAATTTTTAAGTTAATTGTACTACTCGTTGTACTCATTATATAAATATTTATTTATTACAAAGAAAAGCAGAGGAAAAATGCATCTCTGCTTTTTTGTTATAACAATATTTTGGTTTTTCAGAACGTTATGAGTTTGCATAACAAGAATGAAGAAGCGATAGCTCGTTTGAATAATCAGCTCAGCAATTAAATTACAGCAAATATTATTTGACAACAACATAGTAGCACGAATATAAGAATAGTTCGTCTGGCAGAATAATATTTCAACTGTTACTAAGCAAAGAGAAACAGACGAGTAAACTATCAAGGAGATTTTATTTAGATACTTTAAGCTTATAGGTATAAGGGCGATAATTGCCAGATAATTTTCATGTAAGTATGGGAGGATCATTGCGGCAAATAGCGGGTAGGTAACAAAAACGATAGCTCGAGCGTTATCTATACAAAGGCGAGAAAAAAATGGCTAATAAAGCAAGTCAGGGATGATAAACATTTTAGTGCGTTTAAGTGCAATCAAGTACAAAACACACAAGAAAAGTTCAAACAATTTTGTTTAAATCGTTTAAGGATTTTATCACAAAAACCGGCGAAGTATCACTCTTTCGCACTTGAATTTTCGCAAACTTTACCCAGACATGCAGGTATCCCTTCTCGTTAGCCAACACCTTTGTTTTTGTGAGCAGTTTCTTGTTTTCCGACGACAAATGGTCATTTACATAAATGCGTTGCTTATTATCGCCGAAACCAATGTCCGAAGCAGTTATTTTCTTCATCCCTCTAGCAGCCGCTATAAACTCTTCTTTAGCGTAGCGGTTTACGAAACTTAACAGAATAGATTTCTCCTTGGCGTTATATACTGGAATTCGAGAGACATAGTTTATTTGCGGCTTAGGAATCACGCAATTAATATGCTCCCCTAGTTTTGCTACCACTTGGAAAAGGTTTTCTGTTTTAGTCACTGGAACTCCCTTTATCTCGACATTGTTGAGTCGTGACCATTGGTCGTTGCTGATGAAGTCCTGCTATAGTATTTCTATTGATAATTTATTGGCACCTACATCATCTCGCATGCCCTCCAAAGCCGAAACTCGTTTGCTGACTCCTTCAAGCTTAGACGCGAATTCAGCTATCTTCTTGCAATTGTCATCTATGGTTTTCATGGCCGTCTTCATCTCCTGAACATCCTTTACCAACGCAGAAAGGGTGTCCAACCGACGCAAGACCTCGTTAATCAATGCTTGAGGTTTCTGAGGGACCACAGCGGTAGACATTTTGCAAGGCGGGCACTTCCACGCAGCTCTGCGTTCAGGACCCAGTTTCCGAAATCCCTGTTCCGTAATATTCCCACAGGTGTAGCAATAGTGTTGCTGGCACTGAGCACAATGCGCACTATCACCGAACGAATCCTTGCACGCGTAACACTGCATCCTACTCGGCAAAGAAAAATGTTTTCAAAGCCTGGCTTTTATACCGATAACTTTAGGCACGTATACTTTGCACTGTAGCTCGAGAGCGACTGACTGACCTTAGGGCAGAGATATGAGAGAAGAGAGAACAAAAAAAATAAACACACGAAGAAAAAAAAACTTTTCCTTTTGTACCTGGGTAATACACTTTTACCGTGACATTAAATCACCGTAACGAGCCGAAGATGTGTATAAAATAACCGCTATATGAAACCGCAATACGTGCTTAATAAATGATCCCACACCTATTTATGATATGAGATATGTATGAACAGAAAACGCCTGGCAAATCCAGTTGCGCAAACTATTGTTTTGGCTCAGACAGCCACGAAAGGCGCAAAAAACCTGTCGTTAGAAACAAAGTCAGTCGGAACTCTGTTTATCGAACCGTATCATCAAAATAACACAATACAATCACCAACAAGTGCCGACCTATACATGTACGAGTATGTAGTATATAGTATAAACATACACACTAACGTCTAACGTGAAAACAACCACTGTATATACAAGGTAATGATGGAGAGAAATTATTCTGTTAAACTTGAGCGGGTAAGACACACAAAAGCAAAAATTGAAACGAATTGTATGAGCGATGTTTTATGCAAATGAGGACACAAGGGCGAAGCGTAACCTTGAGAAATGAGAAAATGTAATGTGGGTAATTGAGTTGGGAACCAAAGAATGTTCTAAAACTGCGTAAGTGGATTTGATAGTAAAATATTTTTGAGTTTTGAGCAGAATTGTAGGAGCTAATAGTTAAGGTTCCGTACATTTGAATGAAGTTGTAGTTATTTAGTTGTGGAGCACGAAGAGAAAGAATAGAAGAAACCTCAGTTAAGGTACTATATTGACGTAAGTACAGAGTTAAGTTTGACGTCTCTTTCTCTATGTGTCGGTATCGACAGTTGGATTCGTACTAAGTTAAAAACAGTAAAAATGTATAAATTGTCGCTAAGTAAATAAAAAAGGTTGCAACGTGAGCAAAACAATGTGCGGTTGCTAAACCGTACATATTGGCAACCCCAAAAAAGATAATAAAAAAGATAAAATAAGAGAAAGAGAGGCCAGTACAAAGCAAATAAATTCTTTAACAAATTAATTAAAGTCGAAGGCAATATTATCCGCTTGTGTGCGCATAATATCCAGCCGTGGCCGTGGTTGTGGTGGCGTCGGCTCGCTGTGGTCCCCGTGCTCCTGCCGGGGAGGCTCTGTCTGTTGATGAGTTTCGCTCTTGCCACCTTTTGTTTGACCGCCGGTAAAGTGACGCACGGTTCGTAGTTCGATGTTCTCGTGGTCTTGTGTTGTTGTTGCGTCTCTCCTATCCTGCCTTTTGCATCGATGTAGGCAACATCTTTTGTATATGCCCCAGATGATAAGAGCGGCTGCTCCTCCCAGCAACGTGTAACAAATCACATCTTGTTGGATGTCGTGAGTTGATAGTGCGGACGGCAAGTTGACCTCACGTTCCTTCTGGTATGTTAGGCGCCGTTCAATTTCTTCAGTCTGCAGTCCTCCTAACAGTTGTTTTTGCGTATGGTAATAATGAGTTATATTCACAATCTTGTTTAAAGATGAGTTTATTGTAGGTATAGTCAGTTCGTTGGCCATGTTTATGTTCACCTTGCTTCTGTATTGATTGTGAGAGTAAA
The DNA here is from genome assembly GCA_910592155.1 of Ypsolopha scabrella. Taxonomy (NCBI): domain Eukaryota; kingdom Metazoa; phylum Arthropoda; class Insecta; order Lepidoptera; family Ypsolophidae; genus Ypsolopha; species Ypsolopha scabrella. The sequence goes on along the minus strand of OU342968.1, from coordinate 3,669,201 downwards.
TGCTTGAATCCTTGGACTGGAGTACGCATCCTGGCTCTAAAGTTACTGACCCGGAAGTATTCATAGTGTACGATGTTATCTCCTTATCGCATATTGTTCGCAATGAACATCTATCACAGCATATTATCAGCCAGCTGTTCGGTGCTCGTAACTTAATCCAAGCGTCCTTGCAAGGAATGTTTTGCATATCACATGGTAAGGCAGTTTGATGACTTAGGAGTTTTGCTTCGCACGGCGCTTTGTTGTTGTGTAAGTTGAATACTGGTAGGTTCATGTCACAGAGATAGCTATCAGATTTTTGCTGCGAACATAGCTTCAGTTCATTTTCTGTCAAAGAGATGTAAGTATTCTTCTCGAAGTTGACAGCAATGTAGCTAGAGTATGTCTGAATCACCACTGCTCCCATCTCAGTTTTGATGGGTAGTGGAATAGCTCGGTAGTAGTTGTAATTTTCATCCGAGATGAGTGGAATGTGGATCTCAAAGAGGAAGTAGTTAGTTGTCACTCGTGCTTTTACGGAAATTAACTTATAAAGTTCCTTCAAGTCCCCTCTGACGTCTTCAACTGGCAAGGATAAAGTTCTTGGAAGACTTCCAGATATCTCATTCAGCTGCTTAATGAAGACGACTGGAGATAGCAGGTGGATGTCTATGTGACCTTTGTAGATATTAGTTAAAGTATTGTAGAGCATTTCCTGAACTGTTTTCAAGTTGTTTATCAGTAGGTATGCAGCAAATGAAGTGGAGTTAAAATAGTTTGAAGCCATCACTATTTCCATTTCTGATTCGATCTTTGCGAAGTTTGAGTTAGTTAGCTGCATGAAGTGGTCGATGAGCGTAAACTGTCGCAGAATGTTTTCTTCACTTCTTTTCAAAGCATTGTTTTCCAGTTCCGCTATTGATGTTTGATTCTTTATTAGTTCCAGTAAGAAGTTTTCGTTAGTCTGGATAGCCTTAATATCTTGCTGGTATTTATCTGCAAACCGTTGATCCAAAACACCGAAAAGATTATTAGCTAGATAGCCAACTCTGTCTACCAAACCTCGCTTCTTCCGCTTCGATAAATGTTTGTGCGGTGTCAGTAAAATAGTGTTGTAGTATTTGAGAAGTTCCGCCTCGTGAAGTAACTGCTTCAAGGTCGTTTTACAGTATCTTGGGTCCGTTTTTTCTATGACTCCTTTGAGGTAACCTTCGATTCGACGGACACCTTCCCAGTAGTTAGTTAAGTTGTAGTACATGAGTAATGTCCAATCATCATGTATCAGCTGTAGTTTTCCCATTCTGTCGTAGTAAATAGGGCGCTCAGGTTCAAAGTTTGTAATGTGAGCATTTGATTTCATTGTTGAGCCGTCTGATCAAGTTATAAATGCAAACATTGTCAGTAGTACGGCCAACATTGTAGTCAAAGTTTTCTTGCCCGTTATCTTTCGTCTAGTTGTTAAGGTTGTTTGTTGAGTAGTTTTTTCTCGTTGTATGTTTTTAGATCCAAAATCAGAGTCGTCATGCGCCTCTGGTATGGAGTCCACGGGATGGGGCACCAGTTTGACAATAGGTCGTTTTATAACGCCAGTTTGTGTTTTCACAGTTGTAACTCGAACGTAGCCATCGGTACCGGCGTGAAGTTCCATTACTCGCCCCATGGCCCATTTTCCAGGTGGCAAGTTGTTGTCTTTGATCAACACAATATCATCTTTCTGTATGTTTTTTGTCGCCTTATTCCACTTGCTTCTAGCCTGTAGCTGAGTAAGGTATTCATTGGACCAGGTTTTCCAAAATTGTTGCAGCGTGTGTTCTGTTTGTTGCCATCTTTTGCGTAAAGTTAAGTTTCGTTCATCTTTATAGCCAGATAATGGCAGCATCATTGTGGGGCTTCCGGTAAGGAAGTGACCGGGTGTCAAGTAATTGTAGAACTCTTCCGGATCTTCAGTAATGGGGCAGAGTGGTCTAGAGTTCATGCATGCTTCAATCTTTGCTAGTAGTGTCGTTAAGTCTTCGAAAGTGAGCTTTTGCTCTCCCAACACTCGCTTGAGATGGTATTTCATTGACTTAACGGCAGCCTCCCAAAGCCCACCCCCACCGTTTGGCCACGCGGGGGCGTTAAAGTGCCACTCCACTTCCATTTTTGCAATTTCAGTAAGGAATTCAGGAGTTAGTAGTTGTTTGAACTCTTCAAATTCTTGACGCAGCATCCTTGAGGCGCCAATAAAATTCGTTCCACAGTCAGAGTACACATGTTTTGGCGTGCCGCGCCTTGCACACATTCTTTGAAATGCAGCGATGAAAGTTTCCGTAGATAGGTCGGATGCTAGTTCAATATGCACCGCCTTTGTAGCCATGCACACGAAGATAGCGATGTAGGCTTTCGATGTCTTCACGCCTCTTCCCTTATTTAACTTCACATTTACATTTCTCGTGTAATCGACTCCAGTATGAGTGAAAGGTCGGGAAGGGGTAGTTCTTAGCTGCGGCAGATCGCCCATTAATTGACTGTTTTGTGTCGCTTTGAATCGCTCACATATTACACAGCGACGAAGTTGAGCCTTAACAACTCTGTTCCCTCCAACAATCCAGTATCGCTGTCGGATGTGGGATAGTGTCAGTCGCGCACCTCCGTGTAAAGTGGATAGATGCGCTTGATGTATGATTAGTTGAGTGAGTCGCCCACTTCGAGATAAGATAATAGGATTTTTCATCTCGGATGGCAGGCTGGAGTTTCTCAGTCGTCCACAGACTCTGATGATTCCCTTTTTATCCAGATAAGGGTTTAATTTGTAGATGCTGCTTTGCTTAATTAAAATTTCGTTTTTCCTAAGTTGCTTGAATTCACGTGGAAAGTCAATAAGTTGTATAGTTTTGATGATTAGCTCCTTCGCTGCAGTAAGTTCGCATGTAGTTAGGTAGTTGGTGTCGGATTTCTTCTTATCGCGTAAGTTTGCGATAAACCGAAGTATTCAAGTTGTAACTCTCGTAACGCGAGTCAATGAACTGTATTTATTTAACAATTCAATTATTAAGTCTTTGTTTTGAGTGATAGTTAGGGCTGTCACAGTTTCTTCCGAACTCTTAATGTTTGTAGTGTAAAAACATTTCTTGAATTAATAAAGAAAAAACAAGAATAATAACTCGAAACTGAGCAGGCGGGGGGAGAACGCTTGTGTGTTGGTCAAACAAAAAATGATTTCAACAAAAGTGTAAAACTGGGCAGAAAATATCATGCGTAGGTGGGCGAAAGAATGTTCCAGAACTGAATGGGCGGATTTTATTTTATTATTTCAGCGGACTGTATAATTTTGGGCTGAGATGTTGACCATAGGTCGCTGGTTCAACGGCTGAGAAGGACCAAATATGATTTCAACATATTGTTCTGAGCAGTGGACTGTATAATAGGGGCTGGTTCAAAGACGGTCTCGAAGGACCAAATATGAAACCAAAATTAATTTTTAGACCATAGGTCGCTGGTTCAACGGCTTCGAAGGACCAATTATGACACCGCGAGCGTGTCAGGATGCAGGGCTGAGTTTTGGGTTACGTGCTGATGTGTGGGAGATATGGAGAGAGAGAAACAATATGGGATGTGAGCACTGGCACTGACCTGGTTGGTGGTTTCCTTTGTCCAAGATGGCCGCAGAGAGGACGCGGCGTGCCGACAAACTGCTGCTGGGCTGATGGGAGATGCACTTAAGATGCACTTGCACACAAAATAGTTCAGTGGTATGATCACACGAGCCGAGAAATTGTTTTTGAGCGGATCGTAAATGGCGTGGCACTGCGTGCATCGAGACACGTGCGGCGCGCGCGAGGGCTGGTCGAGCAAGAAGTCACTGCGTGCATCGAGACGCGTGCGGCGCGCGCGAGGGGTGGTCGAGCCAGAAGCGCGAGGCCACGGTGCTTCCACCGTGCACCGACAGCGCTCGAGTCGCGCGGTTGACGTGGCCCAATCAAAGCACACAGCTCAGTGGTGCCCCCTGTCGCACAAATGTCGCGGTGGCGCGAACAGGAGCATTTGGCACAAGAACCGAAACAAAAACAATACAGCTTACCTTTATATTCCAATTTCGATGGCGGTGGATGCACAATGCAAAACAACACGCACCGCTCGATGCGTGCTGCACCAGGGCCGCCATTCGCCTTGCTGCCACTACTTGGGCACGAGATCTTGTTTGTCCACATGTGAAGAGGCTTCGCTCACGGGGCAGGGCTGCTTGACTAGATGTTGTAGGTAGATGTAACAGGTGGTCTTTAGATGTCCATGAGTTTGCTTCTCCTTTGAAGGCACGACTCAGTGCAATCGTCATTGTAGCACCTTCACGATGTAGATCGGTCACGCACATGTATGCAATTGTCACCCATGTGCGTGCATCAATTTTGCGCTTTTCCATATTGAAGTCAGGGAGATGGAAATCACCACTCAAAGCAGCTGCACGCATTGCTTGTACCAACTCCAGAAAATTTAGATTTTGATGATCCATTAAAAGGCGCAATTTTTCATCACTCGCGTCGCTTCCAGTAGCACGTGTTTCATTCTCGCAATGGCTATTTTTCGACACACTATTTTTTTACACGAGGAGCGTTGCGGTTGCATCCCACTTCTGATGACGAAGCGGGGAAGGCGTCAGGATCTTCAGACATGGCGCAACGGCGAAATAAAACTTTTTCCGATACTTCACACTTCTTGTTATTTGATTTTTACAACAATCTCCTTAAAATACAGCTCGATTGAAAGACGCGGCAAGTTCAGTGCGGAGAGGTACACTTGTGTTCCGTAGCGATGCTCAGTCCAAAGTGAGTCTGCTTCTATCTCCTCCCGCGTAGACTCACAAAACACGTTTTACACAACCCAGGCCTCTCATTGGTCGAACCTCGCAGCCCTTCCAACCCTATCTGTCAAAACAAGTGTTGCCAGCTCCGCACCGACCTCAGCCAGGCGGAAGCATGACGTTTCAAATCAATAACACAGAATACTTTAACATTTTGACGTTTAAGAATCACAATATTCAAGACTACCAACACAAATAACACTAAGTACTGCTATCGAACGTCAGAGGGCGTTGGGAGCACTCCGACATATCTAAATAGATGACGCGAGTGTATGTGCTTCGCGTGCCCAATCGCCGCCAAAAGGGAGAACAATGCTCTTCCTTCACGAATATTGATTACTACAACTTTGAGTCTTATGTATTAAGTCTTACAATTCCTCAAATTGTAATTCAATATAATACTATTGCAATTGTAAAATGTGAAACGCTTGGTTTTCATAGAGTTTGATGCACTTGCGGCATCTATTAAGATCAAATTCTGTGCTTCCACCCTTGTCAGCACTTTTGATAGACTTTCCTAGATAACACAGATGTCGTGAGTCTTGACGGTACTATACCAGGTGTTAAGATGATGTTGCCGAAGCCGGAAACTGACCGTATACCCGTCCATACGAACAACTTTTACTATGGAACCAACCATTAAATCACGAAAAAAAATATTACTTGTTCCATAGAAAAGTTACATACCCATTTGATAAAAATGTATGAAATAACAAATATTTTTTTCATGTTGTTCGAATGTACGGGTTCCTATCGCCAGTTTTCGGCTTCTGCACCATCATATTCACAACCTGTATTATTGTTACGGATCAAATGCTAGAAAAATAAGTTTCAAAATAAGTTTACACTTTGGGTAAAATATAATTGATTGGAATATATTTTGGGTTTAGTTCGAAATGTAACGTTCACTCGTATATACTTGGGTCTACCCAATGCTAGTTAATATAAAGTTACGTCATTTTAGTTAGTAAAATAAATCTCTTTACATATAAAATGCAACTTCTGTCTGTTTGTCTGTCTGTCTGTCTGTTTGTTCGCTTATAACTTGGGAACCACTCAATGAATTTTGATGCAGTTTTCACTGAAAGATAAAGCATTTATTTGGGAAGGCTTAAGGCTATGTATCATTACGCTATGACAAAGTGGAGCAGCGCAATGAGAGTTTTAGTGAAACATGTGAAAGGTTTGCCACCGTAGCGTATTCGATCGTTGTGGGTTCAATCCCCCATACCGGTAAAACATTTTTCGCTTTTTATTTTTTATTTTAGGCTCAGAATAAATAATTTCTTTTGAAAAACATTTAAGCTGACGTTATATTTATCCTTTTACACAATACAAGTATCCTGGCGCCATCTGGCGCTTAAAAACAGTAGTTCAGCACTGTAAGAACAGTTCACACTGATTGTAGGTACATTATGATTTTAGTAGGTTTTCTATTATAATAATATCAAATAAATATAAATATTTTGCTTTTGTAAGCTTTTCACTGAGTTAAACACACAATAAGAAGCTCATAAATTAAATGTTTTCAAGACACATTTTGGCCTACTTAGGGGCTAGCATCAGTGGAATAAATGATTTTAATGTAGTTAAGTAAAAAATATATAACCTCATCTTACGACTAATTAGTAAAACCTGCGTTTAACAAAAGTCATTAAAAAAAATTGCATGTTAGAAGAGCCATCTGGTGCACAGTGTACCAAACACCCTGACATTTAAAAACGAACGCAGAGTACATTGAATAGAATCAGGGATGAGCAGAAAATGCACGTGAAAGCCGCTAGATGGCATTGAGTAAACAAGTTACTAAATATGCCATGACTGTATTTTCTTTGTTTATAGCAACTATAACAGCGATGGAATTTAATGCAATCAATGATTAATTTAAATATAAAAATAATAAGTAGTGTCTTATTTGACTTTGAGTTCAATACGAAAACTGAAATATAGATTTGCCTTAGCCGCCAAGCCTTATTAGTGACTAAAATTAAATAGGTATTTCGTGTTGTGTCTGTTATTATAATCACAAAAAATTTGCGGGTCTCCTTGCAGATGGAATGAGTTACCCACAGATCTGAAAATGTGGATTTGTGGTGTAAAATGTAAGCAAAACCGAATATTGAATAAAAAAATGAATTAAATAAACATTCAGGAGGGGCCCATACATGAAAAAAATAACTTGAGAACCACTCAATCGATTTTGATGCATTTTTCACTGAAAGATAAAGCATTTTTTCGGAAAGGTTTTAGGCTAGGTATGTACTATATCATGACAAAAGCGCAATACAATGAGAATTTTAGTGAAACATGGAAGGTTCGGCGCCGTAGCGTAGCCGATCGTCGCGGGTTCAAACCACGACTGGTAAAATTTGTTTTCACTTTTATTTTTTTATATTATATTCAGAATAAATATTTTCTTTCTTTTGCACTTTGGTAAAACATGGTGACCAGGGTCTAATGATGGGACTGGAAGATGGGTACGGGATATTTTTCATTTCATTTCAGGAATATACAAAAATCATGAGAGACTCGATCATTAATAATGAACTTTTCTCTATTCTTTGCATGAAAATATAAACACAACCAAAGTACAGTCAAAACAGATGCGCATTGGCGAGCATATCTCTAAAAAAATGTTTTAGATGATTTCTTACTGCAAAACAATCATAGGAAAAATATATAAAAACGAAATAATATATAGCCATGTATACAAAAACGAACACCATACTTAAAAAATCACTATGGACATACATTAATTAAGGACATTACATTCCTGGAAACTGCGTCCTAACAGCTCAGCTGAAATGCCTGGAAAAAGTTTAACGTGCTACCGCCTGCCGTCGCAGTTGATGTTTGGACAAATAACTGATAATTTTATACTTACAGCAGTCTCCAGGCAAAACGCATTTCCGTGATCTTTCGTGAAACACGAAGCCAGTTCTACAATCACAGTTATTCTCGTTACAGATACTGAGGCAAAGCTTTATCTCATTCTTGTAATCAGTACACGAGTTCCCGCAGTGATTTCCACAACCCGGTACTGCGTTGGGATCCCCGTTGCAGCTTCCTGTAACGTATTATTGTAAATATTTTACTTTTATGAGCTTTTAATTTTATTTTGCGCGAAAGAAATTTTTGGTGGAAAACAAAGGAACATAACTTTTCGAGGACAACAGATGGAAGGGAGACAGTTTTAGTATAACATATCAGTATACAACGTGACATTCATTTATACAGTCAAATCCATACTGAAGATTCGGTAAATGATCAGTACTAATAGTCCGGGAGGTACCGTTGCAAATACAAAGTCATAGTAAGCCGGCTGATATTGACACCGATCGTCGATCTCACATGACTGATCAAGTAGCGGTGGGTGTGGGTGTGAAAGGTTGCGAAAGTGGTAAAAAAAAAGTAATAGTACGCCGGCTGAAACTTTTCTCACAGATAGTTGACATCATACTGATCTGAAAAAATTGTCAGCTGCATGGTCGAGGGGGGATGATACGCTGCTCGCATGAACTTGTAAAAAAACACGTAAAATAAAGTGATAGTACGCCGCATAAAATGTTACTAGGTGATTCTTTAAATAATTAATAGTACGAAAACAACAATCAGCTGCGCGGGTAGCGGTGGACAGGCCGTCAGCTGACGCAGTAAAGTTGAAAAATATTGCAGCATTTTCCCTTTAAACGCATATTTGGAGATAGATTTCGGAACCATTTGGGCTACCAGGGTCTCTCCCCCCAAAATTCCAAAGAAACTTCTCCGTCATCTGTTTCTTTGTCGTATTAGTGTAAAACGGGATTAATATATTTGATCTGTACCTTTACTGCGTCAGCTGACGGTCTTTACACCGCTACCCATGCAGTGGATTGTTGTTTTTGTACTTTTAATTATTTAAAGAATCACCTAGTAAAATTTCATGTGGCGTACTATAACTAATAACTTTTTTTTACCACTTTGGCAACCTCCCACACCCACACCCACCGCGGGTGCGTCAGCTGACGCTTGGTTCTCTTATTAGTCATTCCAGATCTATTGAAAAAGATGGCAATCTCTCGGCGTAAAATAACTTCCTAAAATGCAAAAAGTTCATGCGAGCAGCTGACGCATCGTTCCCCCTCCACGATGCAGTTGACGAGGTTTTTTAGCTTACTATGTCGTCAACTATCTTTGAAAATTAGAGTGAGTTGACATCATGAATATTTAAAAACGGATAGGACTCACTTTTTCATTTAACTGTGCAAGGAGGCACAGGTCGACCGCAGCTGAAGAGCGGAAAGGCTAGCAGCGACGAGAGAGTGGAGTGAAGCTTTGTACTCGACTGACCGCCATGCGCAAAAGTACTCCCGAAGAGTCCTGATGATTTTGAGTCATAATCTCATCGAAAGCTCGACCTGTGCCTCCTCGCACAGTTAGAAAAGTGAGTCCTATCCGTTTTTAATTATTTTGTCAGTGTTTGTTACAAACGCAAGCCCAGCCCCGAGTTACTATGGGATATTTTAATCAAAATGTTATTCTGAGGAATTAGCGCGAAAAGTGTTATCGATCCGTGATACTGATAATATTAAGGATCCAGTACGAATATGGCTGCCTAATTTAATGTCACCTTTATATAAGTTGCTGGATAGTTTAAGGTCTATCCTCAATTTTCGGTAGAGTGACATCTGCCATGGTGACTGGTTAGTGCAGGGACGATGACATGCCTTTCCATGACATCTCCCGAGACATGATAACGGTCACACAACTTTAAGATCACGCTTTGGTTAGTTCGTAGAGTGTCAGCAACTAAGCGTTGGGTAGCGTAATATTCCAACATGCCTACAACTATAACAACTTCTTCTTGACATACGAGTATATGATACCTAAATATAATAGTTCATTATGATACAAGTGAGCTTGCAGACGGGATTGCAGGCCGAGCCGAAGGCGAGGCCGTGATTTAGCCGAGAGTGTAATTTCTAATGCTCACGCGTTTCATACGACGTTTTTCAACACACTTGCGAGGAAAAATAACAAAATTTCACTATCTTTTTTCCACATAATCGAAACCACAGCTATGAACTGACAATTTTATTTGAAAAATGGCGGCCTTTGGGGGCAGAGATTTTGTTTTTTACGCAGATGGAAATAGAGGCACTGACGCATCCGCTAAACAGCCAAATATTAAATATTAACGAACTGAATATTTTTGTACTTACAACAAAAATTTGAGTTAATTTGTTGAGAAAATAAATAATTTGATAAACTTAAATGATTTTTATTATATTTTAACTGAGACAGTGTATATATTCGCAAAAACTCAACTATTTCTCCAGACATCAAAACTCTTTGCTAAGATTTAACAAAAACTGTAATGTAAAGCACTAGTGCGATAATGTAAAGTAAAAAGCACGCGTGTTTAATATGCTGCATCGTTCTTAGGGCCATACATAAAGCAGCATAATAAACACGCGTGTGTTGAAAAAATAATTATACATGCTTCGTACCGTCGGTCGATGGGGGTAAAGCGTCTAATTTAAATTACTTACCATCAGCAGCGGCTACCACAAAGCATTAACGCAACAAGTAAGAATATATACTTCATTTTCCCTTTTCAGATGATCGTACAAACTGACAAATTGATCTTCAAGAAAACTTCTTCTACATACGGGTTTATTGTAGACTCAAGTGGTTCAGGAAATAATACAAAAAAAAAACTAGTTTTTAGGGTTCCGTAGAGAAAAGAAAAAGCTTCGGTGTATAAATGACTAAACTCAAACTTGGCATCTGAAAATTAATCTGGAACCCTGATAACAAGAAAGAGAATAAATACGTTATTTCTGTAATTGAAGCACAAAACATGCGCTTATTACATGTCAAACTAAATAAAAACCTAAACAACAATTTAATTTATTTATGTTTTGAGCATACATACTTACTTATATTTATATTTAAATGCCTCACTCCGCCCATTCAAGTAGTCTTTCTAAGAAGATGGGCAAGAAACTTATCAAGATCATGTCTATTCTTAGAGTTCTATAGTCAACAAGAAACCTTTATAGTTTCGCCATGTCCGTCTGGCTGTCTGTCTATCCGCGACTTATCTCAGAGACTCTTAAGGTACGTTCAAGGGGAGGCGACGCGTCAGGCGGCACGGTGCGCGAAGCCCGCCGCAGTTGACGCGTAAAAACAAACATATGGTAACTAGTAGTTTCTTTTATGAACGAGCGGGGCAGCTTTCTTATTTCTTGCATTCTACCAGTCGTGTTCGAATAGTAACAATGGGCAAACGTGTGTATTTATGTTTGTAATCATGGGCGACTTTATAGACAAACATATTGCTTGAAGATAATTATTACTTGAAAAGTATCTTATTCACCGCTAGATCATAACTCGTTACTTCACCCACTGCGTCTATCGCGGCGTTGCCCGTCGCTTCATCCGCCGCGTCTCCCGTTGCGTCACTCGTTACTTCACCCGCCGCGTCAATCGCGGCGTCGCTGTCGCTTCATCCACCGCGTCCTACGCGGCGTCCCCCGTCGCATGCGATGCTACAATTCAAACAAACGCGTTCAAAAACGCTCCTCCTTGAACGCTCCATACATCGGTGTATGTTTGTGTTTCCGGCGGCCCGCTTCGCACACCACGCCGCACCTCCTTGTTTGTCGCCTTAGGCTGAGATTCAGAGTGCACTGAATCTTACAAACGTCAAAAAGCGACGTGATCTCATGGTCAACACATATTTTAAATTTAGAAACGCGAGTTTTGCGACTCATCTCTAACTCTGGCTCAACTGAGAATGAGACGGGCTGAGTCCTCGATATCGGACACTCAAGACGAACTCAGCGCTACAGTAGCGCTATTTACTGGGATATTTTGCGGGCAAACATAGAAACACGTATGACAAAAATATAAGTTTCTAAGGCAGGCAAGGTCCGATTTATTTGTTTCTTTGCACTTGTTATTTATCAAGTTATTAGATATGTCAGAAAAAATATTGATAATTTCCCGAGGCTTGGTGTGCACCACTCTGTTGAAACCAGAAACAAACATAAACTAGCTTTTCCAAAATTAAGACTTGCCAAAGTAGGTTCCTCTTTTGTAGGACATGGTATAAGATTTTACAATAAGTTTAAACTTTAAACTATATATTAAGCAGGGACTACTTAAGAAAGCTTATTATAAAATCAATGATTATTTGGATGATAATGAAGCATGGTGTAATAAATAATAATAATCTTATTAAATATTGTAATTAATAATTAGCATATTTTAATACTGTATGATTCCTCTAAAGGCTTAAAATTAATTAATATGTAAACTTACTTTGTTAAACGTAATAGACAATATGAGACGGGTTGACTAAGATATTTTTTTTTCTCGTGACTAATTCCTGCAGTCTTATATTTTTTTATGCCTTTACTTGAGTAGGTATGTATATGATTTTGTATCATATGTTTTATTTTGAAAAAAGGAATGTTTGCTAAGTTTCTTGCCCTTCTTCTTAGCAATACTAATCGAATGGTGCGGATGGTTAGGCATTATGTATATATAATATTTTTATTCCTATATTTTATGCATGTTTATAACTTTATTACATTTTAGTAGCCCAACCTTAATATTTTTTGTTTGTATTTCCCGTTTTTATTTATGAACTTATTTCTTCATTGCATTAGGTATATATAATATTTTTATTCCTAGATTCCTCTATTTTATTTATTTTTTATTTATTTAAAAACTTACGAATATCATTTATTTATGCAGGTGTATATTTTATTTCCCGTATTATTATATATTTTTTTATATTCTAAAGATATATTATATTGTTAAAATTAACTTTGACCTGTAGAAAGTATACTTTATGTATCTATTTTGCAAGAATAAATATTTTGATTTTTTGATTTGTTTGTTAAATTTCGAAATCATAATTTTCTTTTCATTAAAATTGCTGTTTTGTTCGATTCCAGGATGTGTATTTATGGAAGAAATAGCTGTCGTAAATATAGTTTTTCAAATTCCGTAAATGGGGATATACGTGCAGTAGGCACTTTCTCGATTGTTCGGGGAACTTTAGCCATTTTGACAAAACATATATTCACGACACTATTGTTTTCAAAACGACGAATGCTGTGTGAATATGCGCGCGAAGATCACAAAAATAACGTTTCTTTTGTTTCACTTACTCATTTGAACTTTGGATATTCCATCATTATCTAGTACAACCATCTTTATTTGAATTGTGAATTCGGCTGAGCACAACAGAAGTAAAAGCCCAAACTTGTCTGTGAATACAATATTTGTGAGTTGCAGTCCCGAGCATGAGATTCAAACTCTGCTTAGCCACCTAGAGTTGTGATCAAACGACGGCACTGTGAATCTCAGCCTTAGAACCAGAAAGTTGTAATTTGTCATGACTGAACATATTAATTACCCCTTTAAAGTGGTAAAATTAAATATTGTGTAGCGTACTGCCCAGGATCAGAAGACGTAGATAAGGAAACTATAAGATGTGGATATACTTATTGTATTTCTCTCCTTGAATACAGGAACCAACTTCACTTGATGCGTGCTTCCAACCAAAGAGACCTGCGGCCGTCCCGTCCGCCCTTTTATATCCACCCGCCCGCGTCATTTCGTTCACTAGTGTTGCCACTTGTAAACCGATAATAATAGAATCGAATATAATTTTAACAATCGAATCGCAACAATAATAAATAAAACAATAAAAACCTAACATTTGAAAAAAAAACATATTTTTTCGTTGTACTTTCCCTCACGTAAAGTCAATCCCATTATATGGGGTGTCATTGAATATGTCGTTCAAAAATATTGCGGCTGTGTTAAGACCGTTTTTTTATTCAGTTTGAGAAATATTAAGCTTTAAAGTGCTAATTTTGTTAGAGTCAAGTACTCGTATCTCCCGCCCTGCCAGACAAACAGTGGTTTTAAAATATTAAAAACTTTCAAACAACCCCGATAATTTTAGAGGTTATTATGAAACGTTAGTATACCAAATTTTAAATGTAAATACAATTAAAATTAGAAGTCAAAATATTATTAAAAATTGTTTCTTGGAAATAAAATGTATGGTTATCCTAGCCATTCCCATATGGAACAAGTTTAAAATGGTCAAAAATAGTGGAATCAATAATAATAAAAATAACTTCACCCAATCTAATTATCTTATCTCTTCGGGTTACTATGATTTCTTTGGATTTTAAGAAAATATTCACAGGGCTCTAATTAAAAAAATATATTATATACTCTTGAATTGTTTTCATAAAACCTGTTGTTATTCATCTACAAAACATTAAATTATCGGGGTTAGGTTAAAAGTCGTCCTGTATAACGAGGTTAAAAGGAAAACTATCACAGCTAAGTAGGCTTTACAAGTACCGGGTACACATGCCTACATTATTTTTTCATGAAAAAGTGTTTCATATCTGTTAGGTGTATTAGAGTAATTGGGGTATCAGCATACAGTATCAGCATCAGGAATCTGTGATTAGTTTTTTTGCCAGAACAGCAGGTTTTCAAGAAAAGTGTGTAATATGATTTTGTAAATTTTCATATATACTACCATAAGAACTGAGAAAATATTTATTAAACAAAGATACACATAGAAAGATGCATTGCAAGATAGCGTTGTTATTTGTGTATTACACAAGCATTGTTTTTTTTTAATTGAAATTTTTCCCTTTTTCCCTGGAAACTACGTTTTGGTGTTTTATTTTTGTGCATTTTAGTCTTGTTGTTTCCAAGGAAACCGTCTGTGACTTCTACGAAAGAACTCCATGCTGCAGTTTTATCCTGGGTCAGCGCATTCTGGAACAATCCGTCGAATTTTAAGGTTCGAATTTGAGGACCTACAAAAATTACTTCGTTCAATTTTGCAACAGAAAGCAGGATTTTTTTCGCACAGGTATTCGATCCATTCACTCTCTTTATTTGAGGTTTTCACAAACTGTTTCATCAGTTCTAACTTGATATGAAGAGGTGGCAAAAGAATTAACTTGGGATCGACCAAATTCACGCTGCACATTTTTGTACCCTGGCACGAGTCGATCTCTGGCTGGCCAGCAGTGGCAAAGGGTAAACATTTTAAAAAGGGAAGCTGGAAAAAAAAATTGCCTTACTTACAATGGATAACATTTTTTTTTGTACGTGGCTATTCCCTGTCAGCCAAGTGTATTTGTCGTATTGAGATTTATCGAAATGTTTGACAAAGCGAAGAGCAGAGCACGGAACAAAGAAATGTAGTATGGATGCCATTTTCCAAACAAGCCGATGGGAATCGTGTTATATGGACCCTTCACCACTACTGGCCAGTCTTTCACTGGCCAGTCTTTCTTCATGCAATGTAAATTTCGTGCTCGACTGTCCTACTCACAGAAGAAACACTGATGCTTAATATTATAAAGTAAATGAAAGAAATTTAATGGAATTAATGAATTCCCAACGAGGTGGTATTACCCCCTAATACAAAAAAATCTATTTATTTTTTGTAAAAATTTTTGACGTGGTTGACTCAAACCGAATGCGTACCCAAAATAGATAAGAACACTCATCAAATTCAAAACACAAAAAAATCATGTAATCGACCAACTTCATTTTGCAGTTTTGTTTCATTAATTTTGTAGGTGCCTAAATGAAAGTGAAAGTGTAAGTGAAATGAATTTATTTGCCACAAAACATATACAAAAAAAATAGAAATATAAACAAACATGCAAAATAAAAAACAATAAGAAAAAAAATCTATCAATAAATTAATTAATAATGGCAAAAAGGAGCAAGCTCGGCAGATGCCACAAGTTGGATTCAACTTGCAGCGCCGATTTTCAGTTTAAATTTAAATAAGTCTATTATCATATTTGAATGATAGGGAACCCTAAGGCGTGAGTCCCTCGCACTTGACCGGTTTTTCACGATACGGCAACTCTTCGATAACTTTCATTTTGTAAATGTTGCAGTTATTGAGGCTTGCCTTCCCTTGGTCTTTAAACGGTTTTTGCTTTAATCTGCTTATCTGATCAATGTAAAACTTAGACACGTGTTTTTTCAGACCTTTATCTTTACGTTGTCAGGTCGGTTACCTAATTCGACACATTTGATTCGATGGATTTTATTTTTGAAAATGATGCCTTTTTAAGATATTAATTCGTTTTATGTCTAAACGGTTTGAAATTTATATCTGAAATTAGTCCTGTAACAAGAAAACATGGTTTATATTCCGATGTCAGGTTAAGAAACTCCTATATCAAATACTTTTTCGTAAAATCCAGAAAAACTTCGAATATTCACTGATTATGCGTGCCGGCAGCGCACGAAGCGAGCGTTCTAATGTAGACTTTCTGACAACATACTGAAGTTCAAAATCACTCAGATTATCTTGCACCAGCATGGACCAAGCCTGAATTTGGGATGTCTTTTATTAGATAAAGCGTATTATTAAGACCAGGCCTTCCAAAAATATTTCTTAGCTCGCTCCGCCCACTCACCCCGCCCGCCAACCGGCCACCCGCACCGCGTCTCTCGCGCGCGATGCACTCCCGCTATTTCGTATAAAGAAGTACGCGCTTTGCTGGAGTTGCGAACATAGGAGGCAAGGAGTCGTCTTCATCTTTTTGGAAATGCCAGGGACTTCTTGACTTGTTACTTTTAAATGTATTTTTTTAAACGCTTATACTATTAGGCTATTTGATTGCTTTTAAGAAGTGAATATCATTCTTTATCTTTTATTAGTCTGGTATGTTCGAGGCAAGTCTTAATAAGTATGTAAATTTAATTAAAATGTTATTTTGTGATAAAAATAAAACTTTACTTTTAGTTAACAGTTTATTGAAGATATGGGATGTAATATCAGTGAAGTGACAATTGACCTAATTGAATTTTCTAAAATGATTAAATATTTATCTATTTCATTGGATTTATTAATTCATATAACAATAGGCCTGTTTAAAATGTACCCCCTCCCCTAGCTATTAAAAAATACACGTTTTGACGACACTCTACAAAATCTATGTTTTCATGGCCTATGTGCATTGTTTACCGCCGTTCATTCGAAATTTGGAAAACGAAAAAAGTAAAAAAAATATTTACGGTTTTGTGTTCTATTAGTGATTCTGATTGTTAGATTTTAATAAAGCTGGGGGGTTCATTTTCAACTTGTATAAGGCTTGGTAAGTGATCAGCTTGACGGATCGATAACACTTTTTGCTAATTTCGCAAAAGGGTCATCGAATCTTGATACCAACTACTTACTGAGTCTTTAGTATGAAACTGGCTGTATAACTAAATGTCACATTATATTTGATATTGCATATAATTTGCATTAAAAAAACATGTACAGTACAATTTATGGTTACAAATACATGGATAAGTAATAATAGTTAGCGAAACTCGAAACATAGGTATATAACTCCTCACCGGATGACAGCACATAACATGAGATTTCGGCAATCACTTTGCGTGAGTGTGCTGATTCCAGGGTATTACTTGAGAATTGACAATATACCCAACGACCTTCGATCCTGGCCGCATCATTATAAAACTCCTGAACGGATGACAGCACATAACTCTCAATGGCAACAATTGCTTTGTTTTAGTGTGCTAATTGCAGGATATAACTTGAAAATTGTCATTATGCCAAGGGACAGCAATCAGAGTGCTCACTGTGTAGTCTACCCATTTTTTACAATTTATTCCGTCAACACTAAAAAGCGTGAAATAAACTTTTAACAAAAATATAATAACTGACTGCAAATTTAATAGCAGACATTCACTAAAAAGTTTAAAATAATTGCATACTGACTGATGGTACCAAAATAACACTTTTGCCGACTTCTTTCTTCCTGAAACATATGTTATTTAGAAGTCGGCGCATTGCCCATACTATAGAATACAAAAACCAATGTGAGAGCACCGACTTCTAGAGAACATGTCTTTCAGAAAAAAAGAAGTCGGCAAAAGTGTTATTTTGGTACCATCGGTCAGTAGCCATGGCCAATCTATTTATTTAAATCATAAAAGATTTTTAAAATTGATATGGTCACTATAAGATGTTGTTAGGTTAGCTAATTATGTAATAACTTAAGACAGAAGGTCCTTTAAGTAGGAACTGAATAAATAAACCGATTTGGATTCTCACAACTTTTTACGGTAGAAGAACTAAGTTGAGAGACTTGTTTTTTAACACGTTTTGTTTTTGATGTCATTTAATTTTTTTTGTAGGTTTACTACCTCTTTTCCTTTCCGGGACCTTCTACTTACAAATGTTACTTTGTAATCCTTGGTGTATCTAGAAAACTGGACGGAAATTGGAAAATATTTTAGTTTTTCCTTGATTTATACACTAAACACCAATTGTATTCCAAATTTTAAACTTCAATGTCTGCTAGAAGTGCCTAAGAGTTTTGATGATCGGTCAGTCAGTGAGTGAGTGAGTGAGTGAGTGACAAAATTGAGAAAATTTGACTAGTTATAATTCTTAAACCACTCGTTCAAATTGAAATATACCGTACTTGCTTGGTTACTGAAAATTCAGGCTTCTCGTTTTATCCACAACGAAGTTATAGGGGGGTCGAAAATGGCCTGAACTGTTTCGAGAAAGGATGGTACGGCCGTGCCGCTTTTTAGCTCGACTTGGCGGGTGCACTGCCGTGCCCCCAGATAATGAAGGTACTCTGTAATTTAGAATACATATTATTATTATTATTGTACCGAATAAAAATAAATCTTTCATTTGCAAAAATGTTTATTATAATGATGGACGTGATGACATATTGATTTGATTTGATAAGTGCGCATAATATTTCAAAAATGCTTTCAAGTCCAACTTTCGTCTTAGGACTGGTGACGCTTCTGAACACTTTTCTGCTGATTGCAATTTACGTTTTTTAGTTGTCGTCTGATCTGTAATAGAAGACACTGCCTGTGTAGTGATGTAAAGTGGATCCCGTATCAGTTTTTTCTTTGGATGTCGTAGGTCTACTTATTCGGGAAGTAAACAATCCATATAAATGGAAATTACTTTTGGTTCCATCTCTCCTCTCGAAAATTCATCGTCTTCATCCAGGATACATTTTTAGTTTTTTATCGCTATACCATACTCAAAAAGACATATTTTGATCTCTTGATCAGTTGCATCAGTCCTGAGTACCAATCCGACTATTTATTTATTAGCACCTGGAACAAAAAAAAAATGTTTTCCGTATGATTAGTAACTGTAATCATAGGTAAGTTATTTAAAAATGAACAAATAAAACACTAGTGCGGTAAAGTTGATAGTTTAGACGCATATAAAATAGGAATTTACGAGCACTTGCAATAAAAAATAATTATAAACCATTTTACCTACAGTTCTCCATAAATTAATGGAACAGACACTTGATTAGTTTTGATGGCGACTCCATAGGTTCTCTATAATCCGGACACTTTTTGTTCCTAAAAACAAATAAATTTCTTATTTTGATAAAAAATTCACTTTATACCACCTACCTAAGTAGGTACTACATTTATGGCAATTTTGATTTATCATTAAAAAAATCATAAATCATAATTAGGAATAAAAAATACACGTTCTTTGCGGAAAACCAGTAATAATCGTAATTAAAATTATGCCGATTTGTAGTAAGTAAATATGACTTTGGATGATATAGTCAAATTCATACTGGATACTTGGTCAGGAGCAAGGTTCACTGACCTGAGCGTTTCAGCGTAATACGAAAACTATTTTGTATCCCTACACTAGTTCAATAATAACCCCGAGCCTTCATTTACGTATTTCATAGAAAAGGTCATTGGACCATAATCAGTTGGTTACTTACCGAGTCTCCAGTATTATTTTAGCTATATCATCTAAAGTCACCTTATCTATCGTCCTGTTTTCGACAAAGCATAAAATCAAAATACACTTAGTAAACCCATTATTTATTTATCAAACGATATCAAAAAAAGCTCATAAGTATGTTATTATTAGGTATAAGTAAGAAAATACTTACGCCCTAGCTTCCCTCATACGTTTTGCTAAGATTTTACGAACCCGGGCTTTCTTTCCCTTGGTAACATAATATCTTATATTTTGCTTGTTTTTCATCGTAAGTAATCTTTCGAAGTCGCTTCTAGGCACGCGCACTTGCAAATTCATCATAAGTCCTACTCAGTCGGCGCACAGAGCGGTACTGAGGAACGATACGCTAGCATTGCTATTATAAGTCGAAGTGCAGCGTCGTAAAGACGATAATTGCTTGCGCATTTGGAACGTTTTTTGGCTCAGAACTAAATGACGTAAGTCTCAAAACTACTATAATTAATTACAGTAGTAATATTGGGTTAAAGTCATTCGTCGACTTAGAACTGGTAATAAACAAGATTTTCGTATTGTACGTAAAATATGAGACACAAAGATCAAATGGATTAAACACAAAACCAAAAAAACACTCAAAGAGAGACTATTTTCAAAAATAAAATCTATCAAGCGAAAGTTTTCCAATTAGGTAACGAAACATGCAACAAAAAGATAAAGGTGTGAAAAAACATATAAATAAATTTCATATTGATTGGGTAAGTGGTAGATTCGGTACGATCGTTCAAAAACTATTGAAAAGAGGAAGGCCTCCTCTTAAACAGAGGTTACGTCTATGTTGACGGAACCCGTCCATTATGTACGAAGTACACTTCACAGGCCCTTGTTATTTGTAAAATATCTATTTATACAAGTATTGTAGTTCAGACAGATGAAGGATTTATGTGTCGATGAAATTCTTATTTGAATTATTGTAAATTTATTTCGACAAAAAGCAAGCAACTGTGTAAACATTAATTATTACGCATGTATGCTTTATATGAAAACACAAGATTTTTTTTTTTAAACAATAGTTTTGTTTTATCTTAGCTGTAATTTTAATAGTACAAAGTATTGTTAATGTTGATAAACAAATTAGATGTTGCTCCGAGGCTGAAACTAATATTTTCTGATGAATTATTCGTCTATAATTGATTATTATATAAATATATTTCACATTATATTTTCGTAACCACTTGATAGATGTTGATTTGGTTTTATTTATTATTAGCTTACCAAGCTTCTTAACAAAACTAATAGAAAGGGCGAAGTTAGGCATTATATTTCCTTATAGTTTATTTTCCGTCAACTTATTTAGGAATTGCATTATATGTATACATTTTTATTTCTTAATTTTTTTGCAGGATGATAATTTTATTAAATTTAAAAAACCCAACTTAATTATTTTAATCTTTTTAGTGAATGTCTGCTATAATATTTGAAATCGGTTATTATTTTTTTCTTAAATGTTTCCATCCATCCATCCATCAGCCCGTGTTCGTCCACTACTGGACATAGGCTTTTCCCAAATTTCGCCCTCATGTCGGTCCTCCGTCCTCCTCACCCAGCTGCCACCCACAACCTTCTGGGCCTTTAAAAAGGCCACTTTGGATGATTTATATTATTGCCGTCTGTTTTGCATGGGTGAATAAATTCTATCTCTGTCCTACTTTCAAATCATTTTATGATTCACCCAAGTCGGCCTTTTTACAGTCAGTGACAGGAGAGCGTATGGTCTATAACTTCACAATTAAGCATCTAGGCAAGGCAAGGGTGATATTATCGTATTCAATGATAAAGATATTACAGTGCATAGGGATCAAATGCATTTTCAAAAATTTCGACCCGTTATATGTATGTGCCACCTTGAAGGTGCTATGAATGTGGGTCAAAGTAACAGGTAACATGACTTGCTGAGGCTGCAGCATCAGCATCCAAGCTGGGGCCAAATTATCAGAAACCTACAGCTCACGTTCTCACAGAACGTGACACTTAGAACGCCTAGAACAAACATACTGCTTGTAGAATTATCTGCTTATCGTTGACATGCAGCGTTCACCTGTGCATCTCGTAGGCCATGCACCGCTTGCCACTTTTGCACAATGTAAGCATGACGATGAACTGCAGCGCAGCATTCATAGCGGGCACTCACAAGACCCACTAATGCTAGAATCAAAGTTAATTTTCCAACAGGACTACTAAAGTGTGATGATACCTATAACTGCAGCCAGCAACCGGGACATGGGATGACGTGGTCGCAGAATTGTTTTTTACACAAGTTCAATTTCCCAAGTCGCTTGCTTATCTCAAAGTCACCCAGTAACCAGACCGCTACTTTGTTGGGTAAAACCCAATAAATTTTGTTTATACTTTATGTGTTATCAGTACATTCGGTCAAGCTTCGCATCCTAGTTGTTTTAACCTACTAGAACTGCATCCGATCTGCATCGTTGTCGTTGTTAAGACATGCTCTTATCACGCACACAATGCCGTATGTACTTGGAAGGTACAAACTTTTGAAATGGTTTTCACGATGAGTCTCCAACATTCCTATTATGGACTGCCTAGGTAAGACAATGCGTCTGGTACAGCAATTAAACATTGTTCACGATGTACCAAATTGATAGCGTAAACTCCCGACCTTCAGGTATGGGAGCGCAGGATCATTTATTTCCATCTATTTATAGAAAGTCTGGCTGAAGTGAGCGATTACATCAGCGTCGCCGCGGATAACCCGCGGGTTAGGTCACGGGAATTCCGAATTGCTTTGTTACCCCTATATCGTTGCATTTATCCTGTTTCACAATCTACTGGCTCGGTATAAATTGATTTGCGCCCAGTCGATAGCTACACACACTGAACGGCGCACGTTCACGAAGGAATATTATTTAGACGGAGAAGCCCCGTGACATCGAGAACTCAACATGACGTCCCAAGAAGATCAAGAGTATCAAGACAGAGAACTTACTTTTCCGGTGGACACCTTCACGTTCCGCGGGCCTGCTATACCCGGCAAGGCCCCTTTCAGCGTTGGCGAATTCATGCATTTTCACCAAGCATATACACAGTTTGCTCGGTCAATCCGAAACCTGGACTTGACTTTTCTTAATGGAAAAGCATGCACCGTCCGCTACAGCTTTGATGCAACGAGGCCGGAAGAGGATCGCCTGCTGATAAATTGGGACTGGCTCGTGGCCCTATTTTGGAAGCTGCCGCCAGGTAAAAGAGATTTTGTGAGGCTGCCTAAGATAGTGAAGTTCGTCGAGAAAAAGCTTCGTTTTTAGAAGTGCAAGGCGGTTGCCGGCGACACCTGCACCTGTGACAAGAATCCACATAAAGTGGTATCTCCTGGAAGCGAGTGCACGAACGAACTCCACTGGCATCATTTCTGTACCGCGCACGTCTCTGCGTGGTTGACCAATTATATGGTGCCGGCGATTCTTCTTAAAGAATCTAAAGAGATGTTTCATGCGATGATTGCAAAAGTGCATCGAGACGATCCAGCCATCTTGGAATATTATTCCACGGGTGAACGTACGGACACACAATTGTTGCTTGACTCGGCTCGCAGTATTGGTGGTTCCGGCTCTGGTGCAGCCGCATCTCAATAGTGTTAATAGTGTGAATAGTCTGCATTAGTCTAAAGTAGCGTAGATTGAAATAAATAGTTGTGTTCAATATGTCTACTTTCATTTTTTTTTATTCCTATTAGTAGTGTAGAATGATGGAGAGTTGTGCAGGTAAGGTATTGAGACCGTTTCGTCTTACGTTGCTCCAAGTTCGTAGTTTCCTTCATGACAACTCTGTGTTAGATACAATCAAGTCAAGCTTGGACGGCACTAGAGGTAACGGCTAGGTAACGTGCTACTAGCAGCCGCATAGCACGTCACATCACTATCACTTACAGTTGTGAGTTGCAAGGCGTGATGATAAGAGTTACGTGCACATGGGATGCAAAGCTCCGCTATCACAAACAATGCTTATCATATGTCTTGAGCAAGGTCTGAATGTGCATTCGCTTACTGAGTACGTGTACCTGCGACGTTTAGCCGCGGAGCAGACCATACAGGAATGTGAGACGTGTAAATAACGTTTTTCTTAAGTTGGTTCATGATTAGTATCTACGCATAAGCCGCAAACAGTATAATGTGTAGACATACACATAGACGTAGATTTCCCGATAATACGCCGCAAGACGTGGCGCACTTTAGTTTAAATATAGAACAAACCATGTGTCACTCCTCAGAATATAGGTAATATGTTACGAGTGCGAGATCGTTATCAAAACATTGTTATTGGGTGCCTTGAGACAGTTAGTCGGGCTCGACGTCTTACGATAACCTAAGATCAGTTGGCACTGGCTACAAATTCTTGAGGAAAACCCAACGCTAAATATACTTTATGATAAGTATTTCATCTTTAATATAATAGCAGATCTTCAGTCACAAATCACTTTCGGTTACTAAACGTTACGAACGTGCCCACCTCTTTGCCGTCTTTGTTGAGCTAAGAAAAGATAAACGTATAACAATGTCCGCACCGGCAGAAGCAAGCTGTTTCACACAATTGTTGATAGAGTTAAACGTGAAGACTTTCGAAGCGACATTCTACAATGGAAAAAAGCTGAGCATCGAGTACCTTTTCCATTCCGAAGTTATTGGAGAAGAATGTCTGCAAGTAGGCCTCAACAGCTTGAAACCACTGTTCGGAGGTATCACACCTCCCGGTATACCCCAGTTCACCTATATCTCGGAACTCTCCAATTTCCTCCGGCTTATAAACATGGATGACTGTTCACACGGTGACTACGCTTCTTGCGCGTGTCGGCACAAGATCGAACCAGGTCAAGAGCATTCCGACTACCGTTGTCAAGATAATCACTGGCATCACTACTGCACGGGACACGTCCATCAGTGGCTGAAGTTCTACCTGGAACGTGCGATTCTGTTGAAAGAATCTCGGAAGCACTACGAGTACCGCGTGAGCGAAGTGCACGGGCCAGTAACCGGCTTTTATTATTCAAGCGGCGAGATGGCAACTGCAGAATATTGGCTAAGGTCGGCTTGGACGAGTATTTTGTGGCGGCGTGTATGATAAAACCTGATGAGTTAGCGTAGACGACTACTGTGACATAAGCATGTGCTTAATACACCTTGCTTATATTTAAGATTTGTCATTTCATAGCTTACAGGATTTGTTAGACTTTATTTTGCCTGAAATGTTAGGGTATACTATCACAGATACCTTACCTAGAAACTATGTAACGTGTGCACCGTACCTACCTATCGCTGCATAGTATGTCACTGTGCACCTACAATCCTCTTACAAAGTGTAGTGACTAGTCTTGACATTTATGAGGAGGTACACGCAAGCTTGGCATTCGTTGCTAAGCTGACATGCACTTTGAAATGAAATAGTCATGTATGAGGAACGAGTTTTTTATTTTTAACAATAAATACTATTATAAATTAACGGAGGAACGAGTTTTTTATTTTTAACAATAATTACTATTATAAATTATCACATATACGGTTAGGATGTATTACTTCGGCCTGTTGTGTGTCACGCGCCACGATGCCTGCTGGCGTAAAGCTTCTGCATACCGCAAGAGGTGCTCCTCAAGTTTCCGCTGCTCTTCCCAGTTACGCTTTCTTTCTTCACGCTCCTGCTCTTGTCTTTTCCACGCTGCTTTTTGGTCCTCCCAACGTTCCTCGGCGGCTCGACGAGCGGCTTCTCCAGATCTTCCATTATTATTGCTTCCCCACATGGTGATTATATGTCGAGGGTCAATACTATGCTGATTGACTATATAACTCCTGGCGATTGTGTCGCGGATATGTGTCCGACTGATTGGTTGTATAGTGCTTTCCTTCAATTTATACTAATTCGAAACCTACCTAATAAGGACTGGTTGGAATTCCATAATCATCGGGAATTTATTTGTGGTTTGATTATCTCGCTGAAATAAGGATATTTAAAACGTACTAACCGCATGGTGTAACGTAGTAACGAAAAATTAATTATTTTTAACTGAAAAAGGAAAAATGACGGCCATAATTCATACAGTTTTGTATTTTATTACGCGAGTGATGTCATAGACTGTGTTAACTTTCCCGTTAGGTTATGCAATCATGCTCCAGTTGCGCAATATGGAAAAAAATATATAGGTAATATTCAGAAGCTGCTGGTGACATGCTGAGCATGCATGGAGTCTTGCTACGTGACCTGCAGTCGTACTTGACCGTGTGATGTTCTCTGGAGGTTTGGTTACGCCAAGCTATTCCACTAAAGCGTTGCAGCGTGCACTCATGTCCTCAGAAAAGTTTACGAAGCAAACTCGAGAGACTTGAGTTTATATTGAAACATTCATCCACACCATCGTTAGGTAATGAACACTTGAATACCTCCATAAGTGTACTTGTGGTTTACCGTAGGTATGACGTCAAACCTTATCGGACAATGGTATATTGTTTTATTTTCCCGAAGTATGAATAATTTTATAAATTCAAATAACCGGATAATATCAATTAATTAAGCCCGATAACCTATTTAATTGAAGCAAGAGAAACTTAAATGAATATCGTTTAACTTCAGCGATAACGGCGTTATCGCCGTCACGGTTGGTTGCTCTAATGTTGTAGCAATATGCTGATATGGATATTGCTCCTTACAACGAAGGTGAAACTTACAGGTTGACAGTAAAGAGTTTTTACGCTTGCATTCGTAGGGACCTAAGGTTATAGGTGCTTGAATCGAGGACTCATGGTCTCATAGCAAAACCTAGAACTGCTCCAACAGTCATACTTCTCCCGAGTCTACTATGCATTAAAGTCGTTTCTCCACTGCATACAATAGTATCACCCTCCCCTTCCCCTCGTACACCGTTTTTGATTTTTGCCCCGCACGCTCTTGTGTCCCCTACTGTAGATGTCGTCGGTCCAGCGGGCACGAGGTCGGCCTACACTACGCTTTGCTGTACTTATGTGGTCTCCATTCTCCAAAGCCTTTCGGCCCCAACGGTTAAAAGTTTATTATACGTACATTATTCGTTTCAGCTCTATCTTAAAAACGATAATACATATGCCATCAAAAACAAAACTTGTAAAAAAAACAAGTCTCGCAACTTAGTTCTTTCAATTTATTCAGTCCCTACTTAAGGGACCTTCTGTCTTAAGTTATTACATAATTAGCTAACCCAACAACATCATATAGTGACCGTATCAATACTAAAAATCTTTTATGTTTTAAATAAATAGATTGACTTGGCCGTCCAAGTTTTCCCCACCCCACTACACCCGCACCCACCGCCCGCGGCCTGCCAGCACGGAGATTATGGGAAAAGGTTGTTCAGGGAAGTAGCTAACGGAGTTTCAATAGAGCTGAAGCCACATGACCGATTTGGTCGCTAGCTCTTAGACGTTCTCATGGAAACGATTTCATTATTATTATCATTGTGGAATGTGTTCTCTTGGTAATGCTATCCTCTAAGAGGTTAGGTTAGTTTGCGGTTTCATTTATTAAATAAATTAACATTTTCAAGCACGTATCCAGGGGGGGATAGGTGGGATTTATCCCCCCCCGAAATTTGGCGTGATATACACGGGACCGCGAATGTTTATTCATTGCCACTGTAAAGTGCGTTTTAGTAAAAAAAACCGGCCAAGTGCATGTCGGGCCACGCGTAATGTAGGGTTCCTTATTTGCCCGGTATATATAAGTTGGTCTACTAATACAGACCGCGCCAAACTTCTGGTCCCATACATTATAGGGGGCCAAAAGTTTGGCGCGACCTGTACTCGTAAACCTGTAAAGCCTACTTAGCTGTGATAGTTTTCCTTTTAAATTCATTATATATACTACTTCTGTGAATTTTTCACATTTCTATAAATAACCGTTTAGCCGGAAGGGGCGGGGGGGCGGGGGGAAAATTTTCACTTTGAAGCTTAATATTTCACCAACAGATCCCTAAATCGAAAAATGGTTTTTACACACCCACAATGTTTTTGAACAGCCTATCCAACCATACCCAACACTATGGGATAGACAAGAAAATAAAAATCATCCCCAGTTTACTTGTATAAGGGGTAAACATAAAAAATTTTTTTTTAAGATTTTATTTTACCGTTTTGTCGACGTGATTAATATTTATATCCATGCAAAATTACAGCTTTCTAGTACTAATAGTCTCTGCGCTAAGCCACGAACAGACGGACAGACTGACATGGCGAAACTATAAGTGTTCCTTGTCGGACTACGGAGCCATAAAAATGTACGATACTCTCGTACTTTTGATACTTGATAATATTAATATAATGATAACAGAGGTTTCTTTCATAATGGTAAACGTGACTTTTTTCGATCACAGTCCCTTGAACATATACAGGATGTTGATTTGGTCTGTCAATACCGTCACAGGGTAGGTTATATTCACGATACTGACAAAAAAACGCTTTTTTTTTTCATAAATTTTTCAAGATGTTTTGGATCGACAAAAAAACATGTAGCGTACGACAAACATGATGAAATTGAAACAGCACTGGGGGGTGGGCGTCAGGGTGTGGTGGGGCACCCATGTAGGTAGGTACCCGCGCTTCAAGTTGCAGTAGTCAATTTTCAAGAAAATTTTAGGACAAATAAAAAAAGGCACATCTCCTTCCTCAGTAGGTTTTAATAATAGAATAAGCATTCATGTGACGGCATCGAATAACCAAATGAACTTCCTGTATAGTACAGAGGTGAAATTTGCATGAAAAAATACAGTATTTTTGTCCTTTTTATGGATAAGACATAAGATAAGCACCACCTGCCTATGTCTTGGCGCACGGGGGCAGCTCGTTTGTGTCTGGGTGACATTTTTTGACGTTGTTCCATTCAGGGTCAAGGTCATCGTACTGCCAGAAGGACCAGTCAATTTTTCATTAAAAATACGTACTGCCAGCAAGACAGCAGATTGCTTTTGTCAGGACGTTTTGCACAAACAGCCCATCCTTCCAGAAGATCCACAAATAAATATCCAAATACGCTACAAATAAATATCTGCCTAACTTTTCCCGTTCGATTAGTCTTACTAATCAACCAATCAAATAAAATTATGGGTTTATTTACATACATAATATGTGTTCTTTTACTCTAATTTGGGATTCTTTCGCAAAACTCATAAACTAAACATAAAAAAACTGATATGTTACTGTTTACATTACCAGAATACGGACGCCTCACAGAATAGGGCGACTCGCTTGCAAGTGCGCCGCGCAGCGGGATTTTGACGGCTAGTTTTTTCAAATACCTATCGCGGCCTAGGGCGCTAACTCAATGATTCCCTCGTTACTGATCCCGCAGCCGCACGCTGCTATAGACACCTAATACTTATTGAAATTATTATACAAACAAACCATTATTATTGTGAACCTGTGACTGGACAAATGCCTCCCTCCTCTTTCCCAAACAAACTATAAACCTATGTACGGACAGACAGCCATTTTGTCCTTTGGTTACGGAACCCCACAAACTTGCGACGATGCCAAAACAAATAAAATTTAAAGAAGTACGCTGATGCGCACATGAACGAAACCCTCACTGCGCAAGCAATTCGCACTTGTCTGGTTTTCTTATAGGTACATTTAATGCATGTGCAATTGTATCAATATTATTGATAGATAGTAATAATAAATAATAATTTAGTAGTTTTGTTAAAAATAAGTAACGTATTTTATTTACGACGAGTCTGTTGTTTAGAAAAAAACAAGTCCAAGATAATTTTCATAATATTTACAGATCATAAATAGTTAAGTCGGTAAATAGTTCAACGTCAAAATGTAAGGGTTCCTTCAAGATCGATGTTTTCTTTAATTTAAAATATACTTCATTAGACACCCTACACAGGTTACCATAACATTTCACAGCAATTTTATCGAAGAGTTCTTGAAGTCCCAAATGAATTTTCTAATGCCCAATAACATTTCAAGGAAAGACTAAAACAAAAAACGTTTTCAAAAACTTCAAACGATTGCGTTCTTCATGGTTTAATTTTCAAACCGTTTTAACAATGACAATGTGGTCAACTTTCAATAAAGTGTTCAAGTTACAAACTGAATCATAAATAAGTACTTTTTGTAAGATAAAATGTCTGACTTACTTATTCGAGATAAGGTCTACTTACTGCCGATAATCAAAAACATAAAAATACGTTATGTTCTCATTTCATGTCATTAACATTATTCATCCATCCATCCATCCATCAGCCTGTTTCGTCCACTGCTGGACATAGGCCTTTCCAAGATTTCGCCACTCTTGGCGGTCCTCCCCGAAGAAACGCCCGTACTCACACACGCTGGGCAGGCGCCATCCATCGGTCCCAGGCAATGTTGGGCCGCCTGGTTTTGCCTGAGAGCTGTATTCTTACTCTCCCCCGAACAACTTCGGGGGCGTTTGCGAGTAAGATGGTGGTACCTCAGTCGAGTCTGGCATCAGCTCTACCACCTCTAACATCATTAACGTAAACAAACGTCAAAAACCTTTTTTGCACACTTAACTGGACTTAAAGCTTAAAATTTAGGTTAAGCTATAAAACATATTTCAAGTAGAACGAGATAAATATCATGAAAGTTTATATTAGATCGACTTTTGTCTATCAGTACAGTACCCGACAAGATACCGCGACAAGCCGCGAGATGGACAAAACAGACACGGAAGTTTCGTTGGAAGGGTTTAAATACTTTGATGGAACTCTTAAATTTGAAATGAATTGTATTGATTTATTAAACACCTAAACATACCATAAATCCGTATATAAGAGATGTTTTCTTGAAGATCACAATATATTCAGTTTGTAATCTTATGTGAAAAGAAAAAAATGAAGTTTCTATTAGTGGTTCTTGCGCTGTGCTTTGCAGTAGTTAATGCTGTTTATGGTGGGTCATTGTAAACCATAAAATAACGGAGCAGGTTTATACTTTGGGAAAGAAATTGTTTATTTTTCAATATGTATCTTTGAGCGGTTCATTATTACCTCCTATACTATACTATAAATGGCTTGACCAATTTTTATATAGTTTTCTGGCAAATGATCTATGTGTTCTCAAAGATGGTTTATCGTTCCTGACCACTAGGAGGCACGCAGAGGAAAGATATTTAACCTACATTGCGACAAATATCTAAAAGAACGTGAACGAGGGCGCTGGTACAACGCGGCGCACTATCAAAACGTGACGTTTCATACAAAGGCGAGGGGGGGAGGAGTTCATGGTCATTCGTTAGCTTTTCGCCACGTTCAACGCACTGCACAGTGCGACAAAGACCTTTTGGCGTGTAGTTTGGTCATGCGTGTCCAAAATCGGAATTAACGCCGCCATTCCAATAAAGTATAACCCTCCTCCAGTCAGTGTCATCCACGCGAAAAGAGTGTCGCACTTGGATTGTTGAAGTTTCATTAAATTTAGGGCATTAATTCTATCATAATGGTCTCTATTGCTTGTTGTTAAAAGTTAACGCAAGTTTGTTAAAATTTCAAGAGGTACGTAATGAAAGTCAAAAATCTGATTAGATCTCGGCGCAAATATTCCTTGCACAGGGTTAATTTTTCAAGAGGGCGTGCGTGGATATATCCGAAACTATAGATAACAGCGAAACATATTCAAAAGTGTCTCGGGACCGATTTAAATGAAAACAAAGAACTCTGGCTTCTCAATCTTTGAAATCTAGGTTCGATCTCCGGCCGGAGCATGCACCAATGAGTTTTTTAGAATTTATGTGCACAGTATTTAATACTTACCACTTGCTGAACGGTAAAGGAAAAAATCGCGAGGAAACCTGCATGCCCTAAAAAGCGTGTATTTGTGCCCGAAGGACAGCCCACCACCCATCACGTTGGAACGTAATAATCGTCGGTGAAACGTGGGTGTGCCTAGTGTAGACTGTGAATTGCATTTCATAGTTCACATCGGGAACATCTCTGACACCCGCGCGGGGATTCATGTCGTGACGATATATACCGGGGGTAAACATTAAATGAAACCACATATTCTACCGATCATACTAAACATACCCGCGCTAACTATTAGTTGAGGAAATATTTGAGTTTCAGACAAAAATGCGTGAACTCTAACACACCGACATAAGAGCGTTTTTTGAAACAGCGTATTCCGTAAATAGCTGTTACGGTGCAGCGTTCTTAAGTAGACCTATGAAATAAAGTCTTTTAAGTTACAGTTGAACATCTTGTTCTCTGAAGATTTGCGTCGGTATTTTTCTTCAGAAAGTTGTTTAGTGTGATGAGTAAAGTACGTGGGTCGCACTCTATTTACACCCGCCTTCAGAAGCCTTCAGAATCAACTTTATTACCAACCAGCCCATTTGAGTAGTAGACTCCGCTTAACAGTTTCATTTACTTACCTAGGACCACCATGCAACAGCAACGAAGTATACATAGATATACCATCAGATGGGGGAACGTACCAGGAGACATATTGCCCGAATGGGAATACGATTTATCAGAAGGAAAGTGGGTGCTACTGCTCCGGCGGCCTTTACAGAGGATCGACGAGCGATCGAAACTGCTATAATAATTGTCGTAAGTACTACTATTTTTTCTTTTGTTATCCCCCGCCCGACCGAAGAAAGAAAGGCTATGTGTTTAGATTATCAAGAACTTACTCACTGGGATATATCTGGTAAAATAATCAGTCTGCAACATAAAAATTTAATTTATTTTTTGTATAACCGCAACTGCTGGCACAAAATTTGTTAATAATTTTTATATTAATAATAATAATAATAAAAGCCTTTATTTTACATAACATAATACAATTTTTGACATGCACTGACATTCAAAATTAAATAAAAACAAAATAAATTACATTCGAAAATTCATGCGGAAATGCTAATAATTCATTATGTCAAATTAACAAAATTATAAATTCATAAAATAAAAAATCATTATAAAATTCAAAACAAATTAGATTAAATGTCATTTTCAAGTTAATGACAAAATGAAATTTGCAAAAATGTCAAATTCATTTTAAGTCCTTTCAGAACATGGTAGGCCTCTCACTTATTCAGTGAGGTTTGGTCTAGGTCACCCTAGCTGACCAGGCTTGACTGGGTGACTGATATTGTGCTTTTTATAGAGCTCTTTTTAGCATCACCATGAGCAATGAAATCATTTGACATGTCGCTCCACTCAGCTCTGTCTGGGGCATACCTCCACCATAATGGGTTAAAGGATTTAAGTTCATCAATTTTTATATTACTAAATCATAATTTCTTATATAATTAATATTAAATAGGCCTTTTGACGCTGTACCTATAGATATTCGTAAAGTAAATTTTTTTTTTCATCTTACTTAGTGCTACCATCCATCCATCCATCAGGGCGTGCTCATCCACAGTGTAAAATCGGTAACTTATTTAAATAACTTGGCCAAAAGCGAGTCGGACTCGTGCACAAAGAGTTTCGTATCATTGTACAATATAATAATAATAATAAATAATAATAATAATAAATTACTTTATTTCAGGCAACAAGGCCCATAACAATAAATATCTTACACTACTAATACTTATTTATTTATTTATTTATTTATTTAGGTTACAAACGGTCATTACATATTAAAAAGAAAACAATAGAGAAAACATTAATATAAACAGACCTAAAGAACCCTTATAAAATAACACACATTTTTAGAATAAACACTGGAGCTTACATGGTTTGTTAACAAATACATTACATACAAAGTTCCAGATGCATATTATACATATACAAGCACGAGAAATAATTAAAAGTCACTTACATAGTATTTTATTTGCTTTGGCTTTAAAACAGTTTTTATTTTCAAGGAAGATGTCGATGTCACCCAACATTTTGTTATATAATGCCGGAGAGCGAGAGAAAAATCGGTTTTTATTGTAGTTCGTTCGACTCCTACTAATGTGAAATCTTAACGAACTGCAACGAGAGGGGGGGCGCGGTATTTGAAAAAATAATAATTCAAGCAGGTGTGGACAATCTAGTTCGTTGTTTACTAGTTTATATAGAAATGTAGCATCAATGACTTTACGTCGACTAGTCAAGGTAAATATATTGTATCGAAAAGCCGAAGAGGTATAGTCCGTAAAATAATTCCCTGTTCTATAATCAAGGGCTTTAAGAAACTTGTTCTGTATCCTCTCGATGCGGTCCACGTGCACTGCATAAAAAGGACACCAGATCACACTACAGAACTCAAGAATACTTCTAACATATGCAAAGAAAAGTACCTTGTAAACAGAAGCACGCCTGAATGGTTCACATATCCGGAGAATGAAACCCAGTAGTTTAAATGCTCTTTGTATTATACAATCGATATGGATGTTGAAGTTCATTTTAGCATCCAAAGTAATGCCAAGGTCTCGTATATGTTCAACACGTGTTATACTTCTGCCTGAGAACTGATAGTTATGTGTAATTTTTTGCTGCCGTCTGGTATAACTTATGGTATAACATTTGTTCACGTTAATAAATAGAGAATTTAGCTCACAATAATACAAAAGGTCACTTAGATCTTGTCGAAGTTTGAAACAGTCCTCAACAGAGTCAACCACCCGATATATTTTCATATCATCGGCGTAGAGCAGATGGTTAGAATTTTTGAAAACAGTATCTACATCGTTAATGTATAATACGAAAAGAAGGGGACCCAAATGGGATCCCTGCGGCACTCCAGAATCAATGGGAAGAAAATTTGACAAGAAACCTTTAAGTGCTACCGCTTGTGAACGTCTGCTAATATATGATTGGATCCACCTAAGCAGGTCGCCGTGAATACCGATCTCCAATAGTTTTGATATAAGCGTCTTGTGTCTAATTTTATCAAAAGCTTTTGAAAAGTCGGTATACACGGCATCAACCTGATGGCCATCCTGTATAGCAGTGAGAACAAAGTCAGTGAAGGTCAATAAATTTGTTTCTACGCTGCGACCCTTCATAAATCCATGCTGGTTAAGGGAAATTTGCCGGCTCACGGCACCCGTTATTTGATCTGTGACAATTTTTTCAAATACTTTTCCGAATATGCTAAGTTTAGAAATTGGTCTGTAATCCACTACATTAGATTTGTCACCTCCCTTAAAAATAGGTGTAATAAGCACATTTTTCCAGACATTAGGAAAGCATCCATCTCGGAGTGATTTGGAAAAAATAATCGATAAAGGGACACAAATTACCTTTGCACATCTTTTGATAACCAGGGGGTGTATACCGTCATGTCCAGCGCCCTTTGTAATGTCTAATTGCTCTAATTGTTTGAGGACAGAATCCTTAGAGATATTTATATTAGCAATATCAACGGAGGTATCAGCAGATGAAACATTATTGATCACATTAGACTCACAAGAGGAGGTATTATCATCTTTAACAAAGACAGAATGGAAATATTTATTAAATAAATCACAAATAACTTCTCCTTGGTCGGAACTCCTGTCTCCATAAGTGACTTTTTCAGGTACAGAGTTGTGATCAGACTTGGATTTAACGAACGCCCAAAAATATTTGGGTGATTTAGTGATGTTTTCTTCAGCATATTTCAAATATTTATTATAGTTATCTTTTTCCAGTTTTTTCACCCGGGCTCTTAATAATTTAAATTCATGATAATCGCGATTGTTTCCGTATATCTTCCATTTCTTGTAAGTTTTAGTTTTTTCCTTATGTAGTTTGACTAGAGAGCGAGAAAACCAAGGTGGATGGTTTGTATTGTTCAAAACAATGCGTTTCGGTACGTGTTCCTGAATTAAATTGTACAAAACAGAATAAAAGTATTGGATACCGTCATTTACATTCAAGGTGTGGAGGTTAGACCAGTCGATGTTATTTAATCCATTCGAGATGGCTATATAGTCGCCTTTGAAAAACATATATTTTTTTCTCGCGTTTTGTCTTAGTGTAGGCGATGGCTTAAGTGAGACAGTAACTTCTATGGAACGATGATGCGCATCTTCTGGTGTGAGAGGATGCAGACTAGGTGTTACACAACATTCTACATTGGATAAAACTAAATCGAGTATACGATTATTAACATTAAGACAATAGTTGTATTGACAAAGCGATGCAAAAGCCATGAAATCAGATAGGCATGTTACGAATGGGTCATTTAATGTGTTTAGGTTTAGTAATTTAGAGCTAGGCAATGGGACCCATGTAGCCTGTGTGATATTAAAATCACCCAGAAGCAGGAAAACATCACTAGGATGCTCTAATATTAGGCGCGCCACATTCTCAAAAAACGTCTGTAGACTTTCTAGGTGATTGAAATTATGTGGGAAATACACACAAGCAACATGTAGATGGGTGGACGACGAGCTGCATGGAACTGAGGCATGTTGAGATTGCCGAACCCGGTTGAGGCCATCAAGATACATATGTTTTTATACTAAAAACTAAGACTAACAAACTAAAATATCATTTTGGCACAACGTCACTGAGCCGGTCCGGTGGTGTAGGTGGAAGTCTACCGCAAAAACGACGGTATACCACGCCCTTCGGCCAGAAGTCCTCCTTCATGAAGGTGGGCAGCCTGCTTGTCGGTATTCGTGCCACAAACGCTATGAAACTTGCGTTGTGGCGCGACTCCAGCGGCTCCACTCTCAATAAGAAGTTGGTCTTGCTCTGGATGTAGTCGACGATGTCCTGCACCTTAGTGGTGGTGTAGTGTAGGCGGGACAGGTACATCGCTGTGGTCGGCGTTGCAGCCCGCAACAGGAAGTTGGGCCCCGTTGATCCGGTGCCGCAACGGTTTTGGTTTACTCGCTTAAGGCGCCTCCTCTTCTCGACCTTGACGAAGCCATCTTCATCACAGTAATCAGTGGAGGCATCTAATGTAGCGACGGTCGGTGGTCTCTCAGACGTAGGCCGTAAAGTCGGAGCAATCGGTCGGCTCTTGACGATGGAGGCGTAATTTTTCTGAGAGGATTTCGCCTTTTTGGCTGGTCCCGCTGGGAGTGCGGGGAGTGGCTACAGGGGCAGCGGGGACAGTGTCACGAGGCACGCACGATCCACGTTTCGCTGACACGGCGGACGGCGGTGGCGGCGGCGGTAGCGGCGGCGGCGGCGGCGGTGGCGGTGTCAACACGGCTGACTCGAAACTTGACTCCGATATGTTGAGGCAAGCTCCGCGCCGCGTGTTGATATGCACGTCATCAGATGACCTCAATGAACTACGCAAACTTACGACTTACTTGCGCAGCTCAGATACGGTGGTTTCTGAGACCTCGAGCCTTACCAGCACATCCGCGAGACTGGTCTACAGACTGACGATGTCCTTAAGAAGGCTGGTAACATCGACGTGGTCAAAGGTGACCGGAGGAAGCTTTTTTAGCTCCTTGGCCATAAAAGTTGGCACGTCATCCGGATCAGTCGCTTTCAGGAGCGTGATGATGTCCTGCAGACTTCTCTTGGTCCTGTCGCGTCGGCGAGACACCATCTGGTCACTCATGTTGAGCGATGTGTAGAGCAGCTTCTTGGCTTCAGATGTATCATCTTCACTGAAGCTAGACGAACATATCTGGATCGCGTTCATTTCATCCACTACGTCCAACTTCTGTTGCAGGAACGCAAGGAGTTCTTTAGCAATGAGCGGCTGCTCCATATCACTAACAAAAGAGCGTCGCCTTACGCCGCGCTAAGCATTTAATTATATATAAATATAACACGTCTGTTTCAGCTTACGCTTACTGACTTACTGACCCTAAAACATGATAAATAGCAACAATACAAAGAATACGAAGAATTGTTTACCCTATTTAGCAGTATTTATGGAATAGTAAATAGTTATGTAGTATTTTATTGATACACTCTAAGTATGTATCTATTTGGAGTGACAAATGACAGCTGATTAAAATTATGGACTTTCATGGCTTACACTTTTATGCAAACTGCAATTCGTGGAAATGTGCATAAATATAAAAAAAATACCAAGATAACATAGTTCATCTACTTTAAAAGTTTTTGAAACATGAATAGTGGCATCCATCGTTCGGGAATCTCTGTAATTATTAGAGTGCATTACAATATCTTAATTAGAATTGGAAACAATTTCTCGGACAAAAATATGTCTCGGATAAGCATGAGAGATCTTGTAATGTACTAAAAAAATAAATAAAAAAAACTGTCCAGTTCTCAGCTTTAAATAAAGACTCCGCCAATGGCGTATCTGCTGGATAACAATAAAAATGAGGAATAAAACAGACGGGTAAAATGGCGCCAACCGACAGAAATCATTGATAAAGAAAGATAAACTGATGTTGAATTTTATAATTACCAATTCATCCATCCATCCATCTGGCTGTCATCGTCCACTCCTGCACATAGGCCTTTCCAATATTACGTTACTCTTGGTGGTCCTCCGTCCTCCTCATCCAGCCTTTGTTGTACGTGGTCTCCACTCTAACGCCTTTTGGCCCCAATGCCCATCATGACGGCTACGAATACGGCCCGCCCACTGCCACCTCAACTGATTAGGCAGGCTATATCGGTCACTTTCGATCTTCGACGTATCTTCTCGTTTCGGATTTCATCCATCAGATATATCCCAAGCATAGCCCGCTCCGCCTCTTTGAGTGACCATAAACCGGTGGATCAAGCCCTTTGTAAGAGTCCACGTCTTAGCGCCGTACGTCATTACAGGAAGTACGCACTGGTTGAACCTGCTGCGGTATATAACGACGTAAATATGTGACACAGCTTCCCGAATTCTGCCCACCCTAAAAATATTCTTCTGTCAGTCTCGGAATAAAATAAAAAGTTTCTATAGGTTGCTGCCATTTTAAATGACATTTTATTATTGAAATAATAAATAGTCCTTGGTCCTTAGTCCTTAGATGTTGATTCTCGATGACAGTTGATTTATTTATAATGGACTTCCAGCTCCATCGTGTCTCATGCCACTTTACAGGTGCATAAAACAACAAAGAAGTGTTAATAATAGTTTTTTTTTTCAGCATAACCATCATCTGTTGTAATAAGAAGCTTCGAAGTCTGATGAGGAGCTCATTCAAGCATCTTCGTTGTGAATATTTTTTAAATTATTCTTTAGTTCCAGTTCAAGAATCTATTTGTAGGCATCATTGTTTTATTTGGTTTTACTGATTATTTTTATTGTTTTTGATTTTATATGATTATAATTTAAATTCTATGGTTATACGTTGACTCGATAAAATAAAAAGTAAAGTCGTTTGCAATAGAATCCAACAATCATGTAAACAAATATGGCGGACTGACATTGACAGCGTATTGTTTATGCCCATAGTGATGTCATAGTGTTCTAATTTAATTTTAATTAAATTTATTTTTCTAATTATTTTAATTTTAAGTCATAGACTATGGCCCATAGTAGAATAGGTACTAAAATAAAACTGACTAAATAGATTAAATATATAAGCCATAGACTATAAAATAAAACTGATTATATATAAAAAAAGTGTTTATTAAAACAAATTTAAATCTTCGTTTTCGTCATCATCACTATCAGAAGTGTCGCCGGTGACCGTAATTATAAATGGAACCACTGTGTCATCGCTTGCCGTGTCTAAAATGCCGTCGAGCTTTTTTATTTCTTCCTCTTCCTTTAGGACGTGACTTACGCATTTCGACCATTGTTCGGCTCCGATTTTGGCGCCAACCCTTCGTTCAATAAAGTTTTTATTTCCGCCATTTTAAAAGATTTGTTATTTCTCCCAACATACGACTTAACCTGTGCCCAAATGAGCTCAATTGGGTTGAGTTCGCAGTGGTAGGGAGGAAGGCGAAGCACAGTTATTCCTTTCGATGCGGCGAGCTCGTCAACGTATTTTGTAACATAATTTTTTTTATCAAATTTTGTGAGTAACTGTGATTTTATTTCACTTGTTTCAAAAGCTATATTTTTGCTACGTAACCATTCTTGTATAGCATCCTTCCTCCAGCTCATGTTGGGCACTCGTTCGAGTTGGCGAGAATGGTATGGAGCATTATCCATTACAATTACAGATCCCGGCAGAATTTTGTCTAAAACCATCTTAAACCTGAAACAAAAAAGATAATTTTCTGTCATAATGTAATTTAATAATATAATATTAATTATTTAATATATAATAATATTAATTTTATATAGTGTTATCATAAATATACAAAAATACACAAATGAAACCTTACCATTTCTCAAAATTATGAGCATCCATTTCCCCGTGATAATCGCCATCTGACTTTTTTGCTTCAAAAACCCAATCTGCGCCTTCTAAAAAACCATCTTCATTGCCTATATGTGTGATAATCAGCCTCTTTCCTTTCTGAGGATTTTTTAAGCCACTTGAAAGGCCTCCCAAGAATGCCTGTCTACTACTCTTGATGTCATTATCCATCCACACATAATTGCAGGTGTGCCCTAAGTAAAAAAAAAGTTTTAAATACATAATTATGTCAATAAAAACATTATTTATATTTAAAATTAAGCAAACCTGTAACCTATCACAATTTAAAATAATGTGTGAAATAAGTATCTTATCTATCACCATTATCTCAAACAAATGTTTTTAAGCAACCTGCGGAACACAAAAAAAATTAAGCATTTAAATAAATAAAAAGCTCTCACCCTCATTAAGCCATGTTTCATCCAAATAATAAATCTTTTTATTTTGCTTTCTGTATTCATTGATTTTCAACAAATAATTCACCCTCCAAATTTGTAAGTCAGGTCTATCTAGCAAAATGCTTTTTCTTGATCGCTTGCTGTATGTGAAGTTTAATTTCTTCAATATTCTATACATTGTACCGAATGTAAAATTTGGTAGGCTGTCATCTTCATTGACTGCTGTCAAAATTTTGGCAATGGTTGGCAATTCCCCATCAAAGTAAAATTTATGAACCTTTCTTCTTATTGCAGATAAGATAAAATCATCTAACTTATCAATTATGGCTCGATTTGCAGGTCTCTCCTAAAAAACAGACAGAGAATACTAAATGGCACAAATCATAACATAACAAATAAAGTAAAGCTCAAAAGAGTAAAAAAAAGGCTGGCTAAGTTAATATTATAAATACCTTAGGCTGGGGTACTTCTTGATTTTGTGTGTAATGTTTCATTACGTCACGAACAATATATTCTGAGACGTCCATTATTTTTGAGGTGGTTTTATATAATTCGATTTTTGATGGGTATGTAGGAGAGGTTTTCTCCAAGTGATTATAAATATTCACCAAAATTTTTTTCTTCCTTTGCGATAACTGTTTTTTAACAGCCAATTTTGGTTTTTTGACCGGGGCGGCGGCGGAGCAGTCCCCGACGAACCTGGCTGCGGCTCGCTCATTATAACCTTAAAAACAAATATAATTTTACACACATACATTTTAGTAATTGTGATCTATTCAAATAATTAGTTACGAGGGCAATACAATATTAAAGTGCGTCTAATAGATTTCCGTTGTAGGTAATAGATCTAAATCATTCTTACCTCCTGATTACTCCTTTAGAAAAAATACCAATCGTATGCTATATCAAAGTCCGTGATGCCGTGCAAAGGTCGTCGTTCCAAGAAAAATATGTCCAGCCAAATCGTAAAGCAAAACAAAAGTCCAAAATGAGAATGCAAAGTCGTAGAAATCGGAAACAGAAAACACTAATGCACAGCGAACCCACAGAACAGTGAATGACAATTCTAACAAAATGGCCACCTGTCAATTTTTAAAAACTAACCATTATTTTTATGGCTTAGGATACAATCCGTTTTGGTTAATTATATTAAGCTCTTGAAAAAAAAAATTTATTGTATTCAAATAATATTAAATTAAAATAATTTATTAAATTAAAAATAAAAGATAACTTCAGATTACGAACAACACTAACTTTTCAATGACTTATAGAGTTCGATGAGTAAAAAACTAAGATGACAGCTTGTCAAATACTTCGAAATTATTACGTTGCAAATGTTTTAACAAATTTAACTTATAAATACAAGTTAAATCGTGTTGAAGATAATGTGAAAACAATGGTGCGTTCGTTGAAATCAGACTATGTTCATAATTGATCGTCAAATGTATG
This sequence comes from Ypsolopha scabrella, assembly GCA_910592155.1. Classification (NCBI taxonomy): domain Eukaryota; kingdom Metazoa; phylum Arthropoda; class Insecta; order Lepidoptera; family Ypsolophidae; genus Ypsolopha; species Ypsolopha scabrella. The sequence goes on along the minus strand of OU342968.1, from coordinate 3,627,518 downwards.
TGATTACGGAGTAATCGTGACAATTTGGTTTGTTTACATGATTGTTGGATTCTATTGCAAACGACTTTATATTTCTTATCTATGGTTTAATTTATCTGATCCGTTAAATATTTCACCTCAATTTACAATACTTCCATCGACATGAAATATTTACTCAGCATCCTATTTGTCACTACCACCTTCCGCAAAAGAACAAGCACTTTTTTGGAGCACTTTTTCTAGCCTCGTCCTCGACTCAGCAAGGAAAGCAGTGCTTCCCTAAATTGGGCCGCTTGGTCACCCCAGCAGGTCTAACATGGTTGCCACTTTAACACCATTTTAAACACCATTTTGTGATTGTATGGGATTTACTGTCAAATGGTGTTTAAAATGGTGTTAAAGTGGCACCATCCTACCCCCGAGGTGACCAGTTGCCGCCGAATACAGACTGTCAACACCCCTCTAGCTGCCTTAGTGCAAGGCTCGGATGAAGCCCGGTTTGCAAATAACGGACCTCTCTACCTCATCCCATCGCCTTAGTCCCAATATTCGGAAGCAGTCAATGGCGCAGAGTATTAAGGCGCACAAGCGTTCGCGCAAACACTAGGGTTCCCAACTTAGTGGTTTTCCCCCTAAATTTAGGGGGAAAAGATTTTGAATGAAAGGTTTTAGGAGGCTTATATTTTTACGGGTAAATTTAAGGGAATTACGATTTTAAAAAAAACTTTTTATGGGTTAAAAAAAGTTACATCTGATGAAATATCTCGTTACTTTGACTGGGGCAGCTAGATAGCGCTTTTCAAATTTATTTTTGTTTTCACTATTAGTTTTATTTATCTACAAAACATATATCCCCTGATCCCCTGACCTGATGTTACGCGCCGAGGCTACAAACCCCTGTCTGATGGCGGTCATTTTTTTAGGAGTGAGCAACTCTGCAGTGAAATTCCTCGGTAGGCATTGCAGTCAGATCTATCACCGTTGTTCTTGTAAAAGGACAGCATATACGTGAAATTTGAAAGTCTACTGGCACCTGCTCTTCATTCCACAAACGCACAAACAGCTTCCAAAAAGTACTGCGGTGTTCATCAGATCCATACTCAAGTAGTTCACCTGAAATGTTATCAACTTGATAAGTAAATATTAGTGGAACAACGTACAAGTGGTTTCGTATTTTTTTCTATTATAGGTTCAGTTAACACAAGTTTTTTATTTTTATGTATTTTGAAACAAGAAACTTATATTACATAAATAAATAACAATAATTTAAAAAAATACGTAATAAAATAATAATTGAAAAAAGTTCATGTTTATCTATGATAGAAATAAATTTTGTATATGTTTTAAACACTTGGCGATTTATCCATAGCAAGGAGATAACAAATTAAATGTATATCATTGCGGTATAGAACATCACAAAAGTAATATGGACAACAGGAGCTCTGAACCGGGATTCCAACCCGGGACTTGCATGCACTAGCGTCCTGTAGGCGCCAAGAGGCTAACTATTATGAGCATCTATCTATACACATTGTTGCGGCATGGGATCACAATGCCTAGAACATTTTATTTATTATTAACTTTTATTTATCTTTCCTGGCAAAAGATGGCGATAGATGTATCAAATAATGAATGTACAAAATTTAAAAAATACAAACAGCATATTTTAACATTTTGTTATCGAAAAATATTTATTTTTACATCATGGGTGGTTTTAAATCCTTTTTGTACCGCTTAGAACAAAAATATTATTACTACTTTACCGCCATCTATGTTTTTTTCTCTGCTTTTACATCTCTAGAATACTACCATATATAGGGTGAAATTAAATCAACCGACCAATTTTTTATGCAAGGTGTAGTCAACCACAGAGAACCTTATTGAAAAGTCTGAAGCACGTTTGCTGAAATATAAGATAGGGAGAGAAGAATTAAAATAATCACTATATTGCATGAAGCGCTCCTATAATCTCAGCTAAAAACGCACACATGTACGCGCAAAACATAGCCGAGACGCGTGTTTATGTGTGCAAGCGTAAAGAAGATACCCACACACATACAACATTAGCTGCTTGATTGAATCTTCACTCACACAATGATAGATTACGTGGTTATTTCGTGGTTCGCAACGAGCTATCGTCGTCGTAGGTGGTTCGTCAAAATTACAGGATAGTGCTCTCGCCACCAAAGAAGACCCACGGCGAAGTCTTACCTTTTTCGTACGTAGAGTACAGTAGCTGCTTGATTGAATCTTCACTCACACAATGATAGATTACGTGGTTATTTCGTGGTTCGCAACGAGCTATCGTTGTTGTAGGTGGTTCGTCAAAATTACAGGCTAGTGCTCTCGCCACCAAAGAAGACCCACGGCGAAGTCTTACCTTTTTCGTACGTAGAGTACAGTAGCTGCTTGATTGAATCTTCACTCACACAATGATAGATTACGTGGTTATTTCGTGGTTCGCAACGAGCTATCGTCGTCGTAGGTGGTTCGTCAAAATTACAGGATAGTGCTCTCGCCACCAAAGAAGACCCACGGCGAAGTCTTACCTTTTTCGTACGTAGAGTACAGTAGCTGCTTGATTGAATCTTCACTCACACAATGATAGATTACGTGGTTATTTCGTGGTTCGCAACGAGCTATCGTTGTTGTAGGTGGTTCGTCAAAATTACAGGATAGTGCTCTCGCCACCAAAGAAGACCCACGGCGAAGTCTTACCTTTTTCGTACGTAGAGTACAGTACCTGCTTGATTGAATCTTCACTCAAACAATGATAGATTACGTGGTTCGCAACGAGCTATGGTTGTTGTAGGTGGTTCGTCAAAATTACATCTTAGCGTTTGTGTAACCGGTAACTACCTACCACTTGTTGCTGTAGCTGATTTGATAAAACATTCATTTTCGAAAACAACTGCAAGTGTGTGTGAACTTAATAAGCTTAACTTACTTAAGTTTGGACAGTTCACAAACTTACAGTATGACTCTACGGCGGCGGTAGCGAATTCACCCAAGTAGAGATTATAAACAAACCGGTTTAGTAAACTTACCAAAACAAAGGTAAGTACTTACCTATTGATTCTCTTTCTCCATCAGTCCATCACCCCATTTAACAAATTTGCACAAACTCAAGACTACAACCACAACATAAGTTACACTACACAAATCAGCGATTTTAAAGATTTAAATCGAAGGCACAAACGCTAAGATACAACACAAACTCTTACTTAAAACCATTCCATTGAACAAATTAAAAAAAATACGGATTGCGAATTGCGACCGAGCGGCGATTTGTTGACAAACAAACGTCACAACTGACTAACGGAAACTGATAAATTAAATGAAACAACAAAAACAAACACAGGCGGACACCTTTGTTACCCCTCGCCCCCTACCTCTGGCGAAAAATGGTTGCATTGCATTCCGTCTTACACACTTTTTGCATACGTCTGTATCGCTAGCACGCGGCAGAGATACGGCATCTACTATCTATGCTACTTGCCCTCTCACGCATACCGCATTTGTCAATGTGGGAGAGAGAAAGTAAGATGGAAAGATCTATCGACGGAGCGTGCTAGACCCTCCGGTGCATTAGTCAGTGCTTTGAGTATTTAAGTTCGGCTTTTAAAATGAATGGTGAATTTCAACGACCTTTGGTGAATTTATAAAAAACTAACTAAATTAAACTTTTGTTTTTCGCCTCTGTTTTGTAGCAGTTAAAAGTCTGGATACTAATTGGAGTTCACGGTTCATATCCTACAAGGGCTCATTTGTGTCCGGTCTGCGTGTTTTGGGTTCCCTCATTACTGCCCAAAGTATGGCGAATATGGCAATAGAGAACTCGTGATCCATCACGCTAGCCCATAAAAAAATAAAAAAATCAATGTTATCGAGAGTTTCTTACAATAAGTTACACTAATAAGGCTAAAACTACGTACCTGGGAGTTAAATGGAGTTTCTGATTGATTTATTGAAATTATTTTGATTCTCAGACTTTACTTTCTACCGTTTCCATACAACCTTCAACGGTTAAATCCAGAGCCCTGACATACGGCTAGACTTAGTAGGTATTATTATTAAAAAAAACAATGATGTCGATAATTTTTTATAATAAGTCACTCAGATAACGCCAATATTACGGACATAGAAGTAAATGTGGTTTCTAATTACTAATCTGAAGTATTTTTTTTACTCAGATGTTTCCTTCTACCGTTTCCATGCAAACTTCAGCTGTAAAGTCAACAGCCCTGGCTAACGGCTAGACTTAAATAGGTACTTTCTTAACATAAATTATCTAAAACCTTGGGATGGTTCATAAGAATGAATTTTAAACGCAATTTATTCATTATTAATAAAAAAACCATGCTGCCGAGAATTTTTTATAATAAGTCACTCCGATAAGGCTAAAATTACGTACATAGAAGTAAATGTGGTTTTTAATTACTATTCTGAAGTTTTTTTTTTACTCAGATGTTTCCTTCTACCGTTTCCATGCAAACTTCAACTGTAAAGTCAACAGCCCTGGCTAACGGCTAGACTTAAATAGGTACTTTCTTAACATAAATTATCTAAAACCTTGGGATGGTTCATAAGAATGAATTTTAAACGCAATTTATTCATTATTAATAAAAAATACTATGCTGTCGAGAATTTTTTATAATAAGTCACTCCGATAAGGCTAAAATTACGTACATAGAAGTAAATGTGGTTTCTAATTACTATTCTGAAGTTTTTTTTTTACTCAGGTGTTTCCTTCTACCGTTTCCATGCAAACTTCAGCTGTAAAGTCAACAGCCCTGGCTAACGGCTAGACTTAAATAGGTACTTTCTTAACATAAATTATCTAAAACCTTAGGATGGTTCATAAGAATGAATTTTAAACGCAATTTATTCATTATTAATTAATAAAAAATACTATGCTGCCGAGAATTTTATATAATAAGTCACTCAGATAACGCCAATATTACGTACATAGAAGTTAATGTGGTTTCTCATTACTATTCTGAAGTAATTTTTTCACTCAAATGTTTCCTTCTACCGTTTCCATGCAAACTTCAACTGTAAAGTCAACAGCCCTGGCTAACGGCTAGACTTAAGTAGGTACTTTCTCAACAGAAATTATCTTAAACCTTGGGAAGGTTCAGAAGAATGAATTTTGAACGCAATTTATTCATTATTAATAAAAAATACTATGCTGTCGAGAATTTTTTATAATAAGTCACTCCGATAAGGCTAAAATTACGTACATAGAAGTAAATGTGGTTTCTAATTACTATTCTGAAGTTTTTTTTTTACTCAGATGTTTCCTTCTACTGTTTCTATGCAAACTTCAACTGTAAAGTCAACAGCCCTGGCTAACGGCCAGACTTAAGTAGGTACTTTCTTAACAGAAATTATCTAAAACCTTGGGATGGTTCATAAGAATGAATTTAAACGCAATTTATTTATTATTAATAAAAAAAACTACGCTGCCGAGAATTTTTTATAATAAGTCACTCAGATAAGGCTAAAATTTCGTACATAGAAGTTAATGTGGTTTCCTATTAGTATTCTGAATCCATTTTTTTACTTAGATCTTTCCTTCTATCGTTTCCATGCAAACTTCAACTGTAAAGTCATGTAACAGCCTTGGCTAACGGCTACACTTAGTAGGTAATTTCTAAACATAAATTGCCTGAAACCTTCGGACGGTTCATAGGAATGAATTTTAAATGCAATTTATTAATTATTAATAAAAAAACTACTGCTGATAATTTTTTTATAATAAGTCACTCAGATTAGGCTAAAATTACGTTCAATGTGTTTTCTAATTACTATTGTGAAGTGTTTTTTTTACTCATATGTTTCCTTCCACCGTTTCCATGCAAACTTCAACTTCAAAGTCAACAGCCTTGCTAACAGCTAGACTTGGTACGTACTTTCTAAACATACAATTGTCTTAAACCTTGGGACGGTTCATAGGACTGAATTGTAAAGACAATTTTATTTAAAAAAAATGTATGGCACCGATCATTTTCCGTTAACTACTCGTATTTTAGCGTCTCCTGCTCAACTGTAAAATTTGCTATTTCTAAATATGTAAGGCTTTGCGGGAACAATTTAACTCGCAATAACTATTAATTAAATACAGTAACAATGTTCAAGGTTCAATCCGTACTCGAGCACATTAACCATAGTAAGATTTCATTTTATTTTGTCCCTTCACAATAAAAAGTTGCCTAAATTATTGTTACTGTTTTATTTACAACTTTTTGTATCGTTAACATTAATAAGTATCGTTACAAAAACGGAACGCAAGGAAGTCAAAAAGGGGAGCAGGGGTGTGGGAGAGCGGGGGAGGACACGTGGCGCGGCGGGCCGCTCATAATTTTATCGACAGTAAATCGTGTGTACGTGATCGTGATTTTGACAAATTTGCGAAAATTTGTTTAAAAAAAAAGTGAATATGCCGTACCAGTACACAGACTGGGAATATTTGGATATGGAGTTGTGTTATCGTTTTGGCGGTAACAGCCTTCGCCAGGCGCAAGTGCTAATACGCGGAGCTACACCCGGACGTGCCTCCAACACACCGCACCACTATCCTCGGGGCTGTGCAGCGCTTTAGGGGATTTTTCATCCACCGGACCTGGGGGCAGGCAGGCCTCGCCTTGCACTCCTCCAACCACATCAGCGGCATCGCGAGTGTTGGCCTCAGGGTTAGCGTTAATGAAGTCGGTTTGTGTAGAAGTGTGGGACGTGGAGGACTGCACTTCCAGCAACTCTTGTAAATAACTCATTAGTGTTTGTGTAAATAAAATAACTTATTATTGTGTGTAAATAACTTCGTAAAGTGTGTTTTTTATGTAATCGTGGTATAAACAGTGAAACTACCACTAAAATCAGTAACCTCACTGACGGTGACGGACGATCGTTGTACATACACATTCGTTCGTTGTAAGTACATATGAAGTACATACTTATTATTGTACATACCCAGGTGATTAGCCTTTGAAACAAGCCAGTTTATCGGACAATCCTCCTAGTTATACCAACTTAAAACGATAGATTGCCAGTCCAAAGCCTGGAAAAAGTGTGATGGAAAAGTGTTAATGAGATTGCAGTATTATCAAGTGATAGTGATATTGTGGTACAAATTCAAGATTTCGCCGTATGCAGTGCAGTAAGTACCGAGTAATTTATTATTTCAGTATTATTGTGAAGTTGTCACTGTGTTGCTGCGTAAAACCCGAAGTACTCTGTGATGTAATAGTAATTGAGAAGTAACTAGGTAGTTAATAACTTAAACATCAATGAATACGCTGTTTCCCGAGGCCGCGAGGTGGCGCAGCGCTCGCCTGAGCACCGTCTCGCCGCACGCGCGCGGCACGTGCGGGTCACGCACACAAACAGACACTGTTCGGCGCGTATAGCGTAGCGACGAGGCGTAGCAACAGACACACACCACTACGCAATTCTTTACGCCAAAGTTAACCACGCTGTTTTCGTGTGCTTTTATTTATTGCACAATCATAGTGTCGTAACCACCTGTAATTTTACAGTTGTGTTTGCTTACGGATACTGAACATCCTGATAAATAGTTGGGCGCAGATGCACAAACCTTCATGATCCACCTGAAAGCACTCGTATATGGCCAATATCACCTACTGAACCTCCCACAAAAAAGTGGTCGGTTGATTAAATTTCACCTTGTATAGGGTGAAATTAAATCAACCGACCAATTTTTTATGCAAGGTGTAGTCAACCACAGAGAACCTTATTGAAAAGTCTGAAGCACGTTTGCTGAAATATAAGATAGGGAGAGATGAATTAAAATAATCACTATATTGCATGAAGCGCTCCTAGAATCTCAGCTAAAAACGCACACATGTACGCGCAAAACAAACATGGCCGAGACGCGTGTTTATGTGTGCGAGCGTAAAGAAGATACCCACACACATACAACAGTAGCTGCTTGATTGAATCTTCACTCACAATGATAGATTACGTGGTTATTTCGTGGTTCGCAACGAGCTATCGTCGTTGTAGGTAGGTGGTTCGTCAAAATTACAAGCTAGTGCTCTCGCCACCAAAGAAAACCCACGGCGAAGTCTTACCTTTTCCGTACGTAGAGTACAGTAGCTGCTTGATTGAATCTTCACTCACACAATGATAGATTACGTGGTTATTTCGTGGTTTGCAACGAGCTATCGTCGTCGTAGGTGGTTCGTCAAAATTACAGGATAGTGCTCTCGCCACCAAAGAAGACCCACGGCGAAGTCTTACCTTTTTCGTACGTAGAGTACAGTACCTGCTTGATTGAATCTTCACTCAAACAATGATAGATTACGTGGTTCGCAACGAGCTATCGTTGTTGTAGGTGGTTCGTCAAAATTACAGGCTAGTGCTCTCGCCACCAAAGAAGACCCACGGCGAAGTCTTACCTTTTTTGTACTCTACTCAAGTTATGTTCTTTCTACAGGGCTGCTTATCTATCTCACTCATCTTAGCGTTTGTGTAACCGGTAACTACCTACCACTTGTTGCTGTAGCTGATTTGATAAAACATTCATTTTCGAAAACAACTGCAAGTGTGCGTGAACTTAATAAGCTTAACTTACTTAAGTTTGGACAGGTCACAAACTTACAGTATGACTCTACGGCGGCGGTAGCGAATTTACCCAATTAGAGATTATAAACAAACCGGTTTAGTAAACTTACCAAAACAAAGGTAAGTACTTACCTATTGATTATCTTTCTCCATCAGTCCATCACCCCATTTAACAAATTTGCACAAACTCAAGACTACAACCACAACATAAGTTACACTACACAAATCAGCGATTTTAAAGATTTAAATCGAAGGCACAAACGCTAAGATACAACACAAACTCTTACTTAAAACCATTCCATTGAACAAATAAAAAAAAATACGGATTGCGAGTTGTGACCGAGCGGCGATTTGTTGACAAACAAACGTCACAACTGACTAACGGAAACTGATAAATTAAATGAAACAACAAAAACAAACACTGGCGGACACCTTTGTTACCCCTCGCCCCCTACCTCTGGCGAAAAATGGTTGCATTGCATTCCGTCTTACACACTTTTTGCATACGTCTGTATCGCTAGCACGCGGCAGAGATACGGCTTCTACTATCTATGCTACTTGCCCTCTCACGCATACCGCATTTGTCAATGTGGGAGAGAGAAAGTAAGATGGAAAGATCTATCGACGGAGCGTGCTAGACCCTCCGGTGCATTAGTCAGTGCTTTGAGTATTATTATGTTCGGCTTTTAAAATGAATGGTGAATTTCAACGACCTTTGGTGAATTTATAAGAAACTAACTAAATTAAACTTTTGTTTTTCGCCTCTGTTTTGTAGCAGTTAAAAGTCTGGATACTAATTGGAGTTCACGGTTCATATCCTACAAGGGCTCATTTGTGTCCGGTCTGCGTGTTTTGGGTTCCCTCATTACTGCCCAAAGTATGGCGAATATGGCAATAGAGAACTCATAGTGATCCATCACGCTAGCCCATAAAAAAATAAAAAAATAAATGTTATCGAGAGTTTCTTACAATAAGTTACACTAATAAGGCTAAAACTACGTACCTGGGAGTTAAATGGAGTTTCTGATTGATTTATTGAAATTATTTTGATTCTCAGACTTTACTTTCTACCGTTTCCATACAACCTTCAACGGTTAAATCCAGAGCCCTGACATACGGCTAGACTTAGTAGGTATTATTATTAAAAAAAACAATGATGTCGATAATTTTTTATAATAAGTCACTCAGATAACGCCAATATTACGGACATAGAAGTTAATGTGGTTTCTAGTTACTATTCTGAAGTAATTTTTTCACTCAGATGTTTCCTTCCACCGTTTTCATGCAAACTTCAACTGTAAAGTCAACAGCCCTGGCTAACGGCTAGACTTAAGTAGGTACTTTCTCAACAGAAATTATCTAAAACCTTGGGAAGGTTCAGAAGAATGAATTTTAAACGCAATTTATTCATTATTAATAAAAAAACTATGCTGCCGAGAATTTTTTATAATAAGTCACTCAGATAAGGCTAAAATTACGTACATAGAAGTTAATGAGCTTCCTAATTACTATTCTGAAGTATTTTTTTTACTCAGATGTTTCCTTCTACCGTTTCTATGCAAACTTCAACTGTAAAGTCAACAGCCTTGGCTAACGGCTACACTTAGTAGGTAATTTCTAAACATAAATTGCCTGAAACCTTCGGACGGTTCATAGGAATGAATTTTAAATGCAATTTATTAATTATTAATAAAAAAACTACTGCTGATAATTTTTTTATAATAAGTCACTCAGATAAGGCTAAAACTACGTACATAGAAGTTAATGTGGTTCCTAATTACTATTCTGAAGTATTTTTTTTACTCAGATGTTTCCTTCCACCGTTTCCATGCAAACTTCAACTTCAAAGTCAACAGCCTTGCTAACAGCTAGACTTGGTACGTACTTTCTAAACATACAATTGTCTTAAACCTTGGGACGGTTCATAGGACTGAATTGTAAAGACAATTTTATTTAAAAAAAATGTTTGGCACCGATCATTTTCCGTTAACTACTCGTATTTTAGCGTCTCCTGCTCAACTGTAAAATTAGCTATTTCTAAATATGTAAGGCTTTGCGGGAACAATTTAACTCGCAATAACTATTAATTAAATACAGTTACAATGTTCAAGGTTCAATCCGTACTCGAGCACATTAACCATAGTAAGATGTCATTTTATTTTGTCCCTTCACAATAAAAAGTTGCCTAAATTATTGTTACTGTTTTATTTACAACTTTTTGTATCGTTAACATTAATAAGTATCGTTACAAAAACGGAACGCAAGGAAGTCAAAAAGGGGAGCAGGGGTGTGGGAGAGCGGGGGAGGACACGTGGCGCGGCGGGCCGCTCATAATTTTATCGACAGTAAATCGTGTGTACGTGATCGTGATTTTGATAAATTTGCGAAAATTTGTTTAAAAAAAAAGTGAATATGCCGTACCAGTACACAGACTGGGAATATTTGGATATGGAGGTGTGTTATCATTTTGGCGGTAACAGCCTTCGCCAGGCGCAAGTGTTAATACGCGGAGCTACACCCGGACGTGCCTCCAACACACCGCACCACTATCCTCGGGGCTGTGCAGCGCTTTAGGGGATTTTTCATCCACCGGACCTGGGGGCAGGCAGGCCTCGCCTTGCACTCCTCCAACCACATCAGCGGCATCGCGAGTGTTGGCCTCAGGGTTAGCGTTAATGAAGTCGGTTTGTGTAGAAGTGTGGGACGTGGAGGACTGCACTTCCAGCAACTCTTGTAAATAACTCATTAGTGTTTGTGTAAATAAAATAACTTATTAATGTGTAAATAACTTCGTAAAGTGTGTTTTTTATGTAATCGTGGTATAAACAGTGAAACTACCACTAAAATCAGTAACCTCACTGACGGTGACGGACGATCGTTGTACATACACATTCGTTCGTTGTAAGTACATATGAAGTACATACTTATTATTGTACATACCCAGGTGATTGGCCTTTGAAACAAGCCAGTTTATCGGACAATCCTCCTAGTTATACCAACTTAAAACGATCGATTGCCAGTCCAAAGCCTGGAAAAAGTGTGATGGAAAAGTGTTAATGAGATTGCAGTATTATCAAGTGATAGTGATATTGTGGTACAAATTCAAGATTTCGCCGTATGCAGTGCAGTAAGTACCGAGCAATTTATTATTTCAGTATTATTGTGAAGTTGTCACTGTGTTGCTGCGTAAAACCCGAAGTACTCTGTGATGTAGTAGTAATTGAGAAGTAACTAGGTAGTTAATAACTTAAACATCAATGAATACGCTGTTTCCCGCGGCCGCGGGGTGGCGTGGCGCTCGCCTGAGCACCGTCTCGTCGCACGCGCGCGGCACGTGCGGGTCACGCACACAAACAGACACTGTTCGGCGCGTATAGCGTAGCGACGAGGCGTAGCAACAGACACACACCACTACGCAATTCTTTACGCCAAAGTTAACCACGCTGTTTTCGTGTGCTTTTATTTATTGCACAATCATAGTGTCGTAACCACCTGTAATTTTACAGTTGTGTTTGCTTACGGATACTGAACATCCTGAAAAATAGTTGGGCGCAGATGCACAAACCTTCATGATCCACCTGAAAGCACTCGTATATGGCCAATATCACCTACTGAACCTCCCACAATAGTGGTCGGTTGATTAAATTTCACCTTGTATGTTAAAAATATGAACTAGTTGACTATTGCAATTTTTTGTGTAGATGGCTCTATTGACTATCTCATTATGCAATGAGCAGTTTTATTCCATTATGCTAAAGAATAAAATAACTCCTTTTTATAGTACGCGTGTCCTTGCAGCAAACGCAGGTGCTAGCTGCGTTTTATTTTTGCATTCGCTGATAGAATTGTATTTCATTTCATCAAGACTTTCAATATTATTAAAGTAATCTCTATACATATAAAATACAACGTCTGACTGTCTGTCTGTCTGTATGTCTATTCGTCTTCTCTATACATATAAAATACAACGTCTGTCTGTCTGTCTGTCTGTTCGTTCGCTTATAACTTGAGAACCACTCAATGGATTTTGATGCGGTTATCACTGAAAGATAAATCATCTTTTCGGGAAGGTTTAAAGCTATATATAATCACGTTGTGACAAAAAGGAGCAGCGCAATGAGAATTTTAGTGACACATGTGGAATGCTCGCCGTTGCACAGTCGAATGTAATCTGTTAGTCGTGGGTTTGAATCCCACACTGAGGAATTCTTTTTGTTTTTTTGTTTAAGGTATAAATATATACCTATAAATATATTTTATATATTTTTCTGAAGGTAACATATATTTATATTTGTCCTTGCGCTAAATTCATAAACTTTATATTTTTGAGATATATTTTGGCCCACTTTTGAGCCGCCATCAGTCGAAGAAAATACAAATTTAAATGACCTTAATATATAAATAACTTTACGAAGACTAATTAGGAAAACCAATTATTAAATAATAAAATACATTTTGAAAGTCGAGAGCAGCCATCTTGCGGTCAGTGGCCACTACCACAACTACATTTGTTATAAATAATACCTAACAGGAATAAGAAGGAATGCATCTAACTCTCACTTAATATTTGTATACATAATTAATAAGTAGCCTGTATTATGATGTTATTTATTACTTATTTTTACATAATGTTTTCAGTGAACCCGGTCGTAGTATCTCCTAAATACAACAAAACATGAAACAGACGAGAGGTGCATATTGCGTTTAAGATGCGCTGTGTTTCCCTACTCGACACTAGATGGCACTACAGGTTTAAATGTCATAATCGAAAGCAATGCGTAGTTTATGCTACTGTATTAAACTATATTTTTTTGGAATCTAGCCTGGAAAACTAGGTTTAGATAACTTACAACAATTATTAAATTACTCTTATTTTTACTTTATTAGTTTGGACCAGTAGCCTTAGCATGAAAACATCACGGTTACGTTTAGTTTGAACGTAACTCGATTTTGTATGGAATCTGTTAAATTTTGCTACTGTCCGCTAGGGGTGGTTAACAGATTCCATACGATTTCTAACATGAACGCAACAACTATAACGTGACCGTAATGTTTTCATGCTAAGGCTTTGGTTTGGACGAAATACTGTTTTGAAATCAAAAAATTGCCTTTAAATAGCTTTTTATATTAGTACTTTGGTAAAACATGGTGAGGGTCTGCTGATGGGCCTGGAAGGTGGATACGGGATCTCCTCAACGGATTACAGCAGGCCTTTCGAGTTTGGGCTTATTTGATTGGTATTTGTTAGCACTTTGGTCAAATAGACCAGAGTCTGATAATGGGACTGGAATGTGGGTACGGGATCCCCTCAACGGACAACAGCAGACCCTTCCGAGTTTGGGTTTATTTGATTGGTATTTATTAGCACTTTGGTAAAACATGGTGACCAGGGTCTGATGATGGGACTGGAACATTGGTACGGGATCTCCTCAACGGACAACAGCAGACACTTCGAGTTTGAGCTTATTTGATTAGTTTCTATTAGCATTTGGTAAAACATGGTGACCAGAGTCTAATAATGGGACTGGAATGTGGGTACGGGATCTCCTCAAAGGACAACAGCAGACCCTTCGAGTTTGGGCTTATTTGATTGGTATTTATTAGCACTTTGGTAAAACATGGTAACCATTGCATATCGTCGTTAATAAAATCATATTCTTTTGTTTTCCTTATTTCCACGGAAATCTCTTCGACGCGGGCGGAGCCGCGGGAAAAAGCTAGTAGGTTTTATATATCTAAAATTTACCATAGGGTCCCCACCACTTGGGTATAATCTATGTTTAAGTAGGTATACAAAATATTATAAATAACACTAAAAGGATGTTTTGTTCGCGAAATGATGGTTGCGAGTTGCAAATATAAAACGCCTTTTGTTTTATGACTTTGTATGCTCACCCCTTGCTCATCCAAAGAAAACTTTTGAAGTTTCAATTTTTTGCGCGATCTCTGCATTCTGCATTTTGTTTATCCGACCGAAATGATATTTTTTTCTCGATTTCAGGATCTGCTCCATAGTAAAAGTTGATCGTATGGACGAGTGCTATCGCCAGTTTCCGGCTCCTACAACTTTATCTTATCATTTTATCAACCTGATATACGAGTATATTCATCTCGCCCGCTAAGTTGTAAAATAAAATATTAATAATTTCAATATATCGGTTATGTACTCTGTGGTGTCAGTCAGTCAGTATTATCATCAGAACAAAAAAATCATGACGATTCAATGTACTTTCTCGAACTTTTTAAGTCGTTTCTGGGCATTTTCGTCAGAACTTGCACTGCCAAGAAATAATAATGGTTGATCTCGTTTTTGATTGTATTGAGATATACATGGCTTAGTAATTTTGAGAATTTCATCAAGTAAACTAGGTAATAATTAGTTTTGTAATGTTTATTTTAAATAACAATAGAAACTTAAATAACATAAAAAGATAACCTAAAATACTTAAAAATATTTAACTAAAAAAAAAAAAACTAAAATACTTACCAAATAAAAGCTATAAGTAAAAAATGTTTGCCAGATCACCGCCGTCATGTGGCAGAGTCCCCAGAAGACTGGCGGCATTCCCTCTTTGGATTGCCAAACTAAGGCGTTGTCCGAGGTATGCCCCAGCCCTTGGGTCCCCGGAAACGTCGACCAGCCGCGAAGAAATCTCTTTAAAGAGACGTTTCGCATCCGGACCCCACGGCCCAAGTGTTTCGACACCAAAAGGCGCAAACATGTATTCAGAACCAAGCTCTGCATATTTACGCCTTTTGGTTGCCTCAGCCGCTGCCGCGGCTGCGCCAGCCCTGGCGGCTGTCGCTTGGATGTGGGACGGAGCAAGAGTGTCAACGCATGTTGCGTCCCAAACCAAAGACTTGCCGCATTTCCAAGGAATGAGTGTCATACCGTCGGGCCTCTTGCCATCGCTGCGTGCGATTCCGTTCGGCTCTAAGATAGCCGGCACACTAACTGTGGCAAAGGCCCTTCGGATGACATCATTTAGGCTGGCATGCCGCGACAATCGGCCAGCACTTCGTTGGCAAGATAGGCCGTGGTGTCCGAGCTGATTGACGTTAGTGCCACACCGGCAGCGATGTGGCTCGTTAGTCCTAGCACCGAGCCGCAGGCTGACGGCCAGAGTAAAAGTTACTCTGTCCAGCTGGGTGCCGATATTTGCGGATGGTAGTGCGTGTAGCCAATACCCTGACTCTCGCTCGCCGGAAGCAAGGAGACGAGCTCGATCCACAGAGTTGGTGGCAGAATCCAGTAGTTGTTTTTGGATCTGGCTGCAGATCGGCTCGTCCCACAATCTCTGGGAGTTCAAATCGGTAGGTAGATTTTTACCAGGACAGGCAACAATCCATGCATTAGTTTTGTGATATTTTTATTACTTTAATTGATATTAAAAGAAATAGTTACTGAGGGAACACTTTTATTCATGTTCGTTACCAAAATTAATATTGTATAATATTGACAATTTAAACAAGAAAATACTATACTATGAATAAGCATTGGTAAAATATTAGGATTTATTCGTCCTGCTCGCTGTATCTATCTCCTTCTAGCCGTATCGATAAATGCGTTATTAGTTGTAAGCAAAACTTTGATTTTATTTAGTAAAAAAAGTGATTATTATTGGGATTTAATACAAAATATTCATAAAAGTAATGCGCTTTACGCACGCTGCGCTTGCGTAAAGTCGGCATTTTCCGCACTTGTGCTATAAAATATTATACGATACTCGTGCGAGAAACTTTTTCTCGACTCGTGTGATTGTAGCACTCACCTTCGGCTCGTGCCGCAAACTCACACTCGTCAGAAAACGTTTCATCGCTCTCGTATCGTATTGTAATATTTCAACACACTTGCTTATAAAGTGGCCCTTATTGCAGCGTGTTTAGGGTCATACTACAGCATATTAAACACACGTGCTTTTTACTTTACATTATCGCACTAGTGTTTGTTACATGACAGTTTTTTAAAATCTTAGCAAAGAATTTTGATGTCTTGAGAAATAGTAAAGTTTTTGCGAATAAATAGACTGTATCAGTTGAAATATTATAATTAATCATTTAATTTCATCAAATTGTGTATTTTTATCAACAAATTAACTCAAATTTTTGATGTACATACAAAAATATTCTGTTTCTTAATATTTACTAATTGGCTGTTTGGCAATATTTGGCTGTTTGGGTTTTTGCGTCAGTGCCTCTATTTCCATCTGCGCAAAAAACAAAATCTAGGCCGCCATTTTCAAAGAAAATTGTCAGTTCATAGCTGTGGTTTCGATTATGTGGAAAAAAAAGACAGTGAAATTTTATTACTTTTCCTCGCAAGTGTGTTGAAAAACGTCGTATGAAACGCGTGAGCATTAGACAGTACCTTCGGCTCGGCCTGCAATCCCAACGCAGCTCACTTGTATTATAATGTACTATTTTGAATCTCATTTAGTGCTACATCGGTAACTTATTTCAATAATTTGACTAAGTGCGAGTTGGAATCGCGCGCAAAGAGTAACGTACCACCATACAATATGGGAACAGAATCCTAAAACATGATTATTAACAATAATACAGATACGAAAGTAACAACAAGGCGACAAAAAACAAGGCGCTAGAATATTAGCAACTGACAAACAATTCGGCAAAGCCGGGTTCTGAACCTTAATTTTATTATTTGTTGTTTTACTTTACAGTAAATAAATTACAATCCGACCAAATTATAAACTTTTACGTATTATCGTCTTTGAGATAGAGCTGAAATAAGTAACGTTAAAAATGCTACTTTTTCGAGGTTTTTGTTGGAGACAATTTCTTGAATATTTTACCAACAATTAAGTAAATAGTCCTTTTGTATTCTTAGGTATTTATTCTCGAAAACAATTGATTTACAATGGACTTCCGGCACGATCGTGACCCCTGCCACTTGACGAGTTAATAAAACAACAATAAAGTGTTAATAACAGTTTATTTTTATTTTCAGCAGATTCTTGCTTCTTTTTAGGAACTTTAAGCTCGTTTGTGAAAAGAAATTAAAATAAATAAAAAATACAGCACTTATCTCCAATATCTTGCCTTGAAGTTCCACAATGAAATTATTTTTTTACGTTATTAATGTCTTACGACATCTGCTTTCAAAAGAATGACTGTAGTTGAAGATTCCATGCATCTACATCTCAAATTGACGTCATTTATTTTCGAACAATACACTAATGGTTAGATAATTTAATAACTTAAATAATACACAAAAAAAAATATTGAAAATACCATTTTTTAATTTTTCTTTCAAATAACTACATCAATTGGTACGAATTCTAGAGCAAAAGTTGTGCGCGAGAGCGGCCGGCAGTGTGCCGCTGGCTGTCTGACGTGGAAGCCGTGTCGTTTGTGCACGCGCCAGCCGCTCTGCACCATTGACCATTTCTTTTAGTAGGTATTATGAATGGTATATCGTTGTAGTCGGTAGTGAAGACGAGAAGATTTATGTTTTGGAACAATTTTATAGACATATTATTCGTAAAGTGCAAAAAGACGCTTTGTTTTATTTTTAATTTGTTCTTTTTTAAGGACATATTGATAGTGAATTTTGTGTGCGAAAAGACGCTTTCGTTTTGTTTAGTTTAGTTTTTACCTAAGTAAATTCTGGTCAATTTTGTTTATCATAGTGGTAGATAGATACTAAAGCCGATTCTGAAGGCTTTAATTTTAGTTTTAATGCAGTCAAAACTTAAATTTTTCCAAAGTGATATAGCTCTTGTTGTAAACACTAAAGAACTATTTTGGAATGAAGAAAATTTAGTTTTGACAGCACTAAAACTAAAATTAAAGCCTTCAGAATCGGCTTTACTGACTGCACTACGAGTATTCCAGTAATAAGACCTGTGTTTGTGCAAAAATGCCGATATACAAAAAGGATAAGATACAAAGGAGGCGAAACGCCCAGAAAATGCACCAAATTGTGTAAGTAGATACCTATTACTTATTATTAGAATATATTTATTACTCATACATTTATATTATACCATAGCAGTATAGAAACGCAGAAAGAAAAGTAAATATGTATGTGAGGAGCTCTGAACCGGGATTCGAACCCGGGACCTCTCGCTTGCCGGGCGATTGCTCTACCAACTGAGCTAATATATTACTCATAGATTGATGGATGTGGAAGAGGCGAAAGAGATGTGTCAGGATCGTAGCAGATGGAAATCTGTAGTATATGCCTACCCTTTTATGGGAGACAAGCGTGAGTGTATGTATGTACGAGGTAAAAAACTTAAACAATGAAGCGGCGCAGATTTCGCCCTTCGGTCCACCGAATAGAGACTATACGATTCTCGCAATACGTCGCTTTTTTGTTCGAGTCGTTTACCCAGGTCTTTACTCGTAAAATACTGCAAGTTTATTTATATACCTATTTTTATTTTATTTTAGACGGGCACGGAGAAGCCAAAGGATATTTCCAACATCACAGCTCAATGACGATGCTAATAGGTAAGTACCTACCAGTACTCCATGATTTGATTGTGAATTACCTACGTCATATAAATAAAGCTCGGTGGCGGCGATAGCACAGGTGGTAGAACGCTGGCCTCCCAATTTTGAGACCCAGGTTCGATCCCCGGTCGGGCATGCACCTATGATTTTTTATAAATATCGTGCATAGTCTTTGTATCTAATACTTGTTACTTGTTGAACGGTAAAGGAAAACACCGTGATGAAACCTGCATGCCCTAAAAAGCATAGTTCACACTCGGAAACACCTCTGACACCCCCTCGGGGATACATGTCGTGACGATATTTGTACTCAACACAAAATATCAGAATCATCACATCTCCATAATTTATCGACAGATAAAACTCCGATACGTAAAATATATACATAGAGTTATGAAACCACAGACACGAACGTAACAGTTCAGTGAATAGTCGTGATGTTTTTGTTTTCCTGTTTGTAGACATCTTATTCGAATAACGTAATATTTATTATTGTATCGATTCGGTATAATACGACTTCACTTATTTGACAGGACTAACCTTATTTTAGGCGTACCGTCTTTGTCTTGTGATACAGAAAGAAGAAGCTAGCACGCTTAAATTTAGTTAAATAGTCCTGTTAAATAAGTAAAGTCGTGTTACACCGAATGGACACAAATAAAAATTAATAATAATAATAATAAATTCCGTTATTTTTAATATTACATTTACTTTTGTTTTTGGAACGAAGTTCCTTATCGTACGTTACAAACACTTGACGAATGAGAGCTTTGCCGAAAAAAGTATAAGCCTTCGACCGACATGACACTTTTGCTCTCGTTTTTTATTTTGTTATTTACTTTTCAAGTCTTTAAAAACAGAATCTTGTTTTTTAATTAAAAAGAAAGTCACCTAAAGGCGTCATTTTTAAACCCTACAAACAATAATTTCTTACACTTTACAATAGGTAATTAATAATTTAAATAACATTTATAAAATTACTCCCTGTCTATTTTCTATGACTACCCTCAAAATTGCTCCCATTGTACAATTCGTTGAGTCTTTAATATGTGTGCTTTATTGCAGGCTAAAAGCTACTCAGCAACTCGAGGAATTAAATAAAGCTGGGCTGGAAGAAGAAGGAGAAATGGAATGCCTGACTCAGAAACCTGAAGCATTAAAAAATACCGGACTTGATTCCACTGATTCTAATGACACTGAAAATGAAGAGGTAGATTTTCAAATTTGATTTAGTGAATGCCCACGTCAAAGAAAATTAAAATTTCTAAGCCAAGTACTTGTGAGATTTCTAAAATTATGTTTACGTTTTGGGCCTTATGGATATAATATTGTAACGACAGAAATCTAAACCTATTATTGTTGGGAAATATGTAACCATTATATGTTTTTTGCAGTTACTAATTTCGTATGGACATGAAGAAATAGCAAATAAAAGAACAGTTGGAAGACGAATAATAGACGTTAGCCACTTTATTACTGAAATACAAAACATTTCCAACCATGGACCGCTTGGGTGCAATGTCAACGAATTGCAATTAGTTGGAGAAACTCAAAATGGCCTAGAATCTAAATTTACCATCAAGTGTAGTCTATGCAATGGTGTATTTTATATAGATGCTGATAGATGCCAAGATAATTATTTACCAATGAATAAGTGCGCGGTTTCAGGTACAATGGCAATAGGTGCTGGATATTCCCAACTTCTGGAAATTTTAGCGTCGTTAAATTTACCTATGATGTCTGAAAAGACGTATATCAATAATCACAACTTTCTCAGTCAGAAATGGCAAGATGTTAGCGTAGAATTTATGAAACAGGCTGCAGAGAAAGAAAGACAACACGCAATTTCAGAGAAAATGGAAAAAAAACTCATCTCATTTTACAAAGTTTGCATTCTTCCAGAACTTATTGACCCCTGTTACCCTCGAGGTATGCCGATAAGGAACCCTTCCTACATTGAAGAAGTTCATATTCATATTCATTCATATTCTTTATTGCACACAGTTATTAATATTTACAAGTAGTCTTAAATTAAATGTGCTATAGGCGAGCTTATCTCTGAAAGAGATTTCTAACAGCAAAACCTAGGTGCTATGGACATGTTGGTAAAAAAGTGCATAGTCCTATGTGCACACATAAAGAAAAATACCCACATAAATGATTTAAAAAAAAAAAGGAAAACAAATTTGGAAACAATATCGACTTAAAACTAGCCTTAACATACTCGCTAAATAAATAAGTATAATATTTATTACATAATAATAAAAGTAATATATACAAATCTATAATACACATACTTAAATAATGTGTATATAAATGGACATATACCTACATAAACGTACTTACATAATACATATTATGTTTTAAATAAGAACATAAACATATTTACATAAAAATATTCATAAATAGTGCTCTTTGAGTTTCTTCTTAAATAAGCTGATCGTTTGACAATCGCGAATCGTGTGCGGTAGCGAGTTCCAGAGTTTGATGGATGTCACCGTAAACGAATTCCCAAAAGCACCCGTGTTGTGACATGGAGTTTTTAAAAGGGATACTGTGTGTGGTCTGTTCTGTTTGTCTTAAGTTATTAAGAAGAAAAATGATAAAAATAAAGAAAACATTAAAACAGTCGATCGCAATAAGATTATCGAAAAAACAGACCAGGAAACCAGAAGGGTAGGTGAAGAACCAGATGTTTTGCCTGAAATTAATATGCCTACATGTAGCCGGTATTTAGATTTCGAAGACATGTGAACGTTTGTTTTATTTTTTATTAAAATTAGAGTGAGTTGACATCATAAATATTTAAAAACGGATATACGTTTTTAAATATTTAAGATGTCAACTCACTCTAATTTTACACGGATTATCCGTTTTTAAATATTTATGTTTTATTTTTAATATGATTAAATACCAAAGAATTGCTAACAGAAATTTGTTTTGTTTTTTCTGTACCCTGGACCATCCCCCAATTCCTCTCCTGACCTATGAGGGGGTCAACATTGTATATTGTTTCTATTTTCCAAGCTTGGTAGTATGTTTTTATTGTTGGAACTATCGCAGCAGAGCTAGACCGAAAAACGTGCAAGGCTTCGGCCGTCACGAAACTTTTGCTAATAGTATGTTAGAACTTCGTTCACACCGGGATTCCCACTACATTTAAAGATTTTTCATTTTTAATGAAAATTTTTAAATCTAATGAAAACTGTGATAACAGTTTAATTTAACAACAAAGTAGTTACGCGGGGTAATAGTTTAATTTAAGTAAATATTTAAAAAATGGACAACTCACATATTTTTTTATATTTATGATGTCAACCTAATTTTAATAAATTTAAGTTATCAGTTTTGATTAATTACAAAAAGGCGGGTTTCTCACAATCCTCCTGCGTGCAGGGCACTTAAGTGAGATTTGGCAATGAAACAATGAAAATATACCATA
This sequence comes from Ypsolopha scabrella, assembly GCA_910592155.1. NCBI lineage: Eukaryota > Metazoa > Arthropoda > Insecta > Lepidoptera > Ypsolophidae > Ypsolopha > Ypsolopha scabrella. Next base: position 3,605,032 of record OU342968.1, on the reverse strand, counting down.
TTAAATAAAATAAGTTTTAATAAAAATAGGTTACTAGATTATGAAAATAGGTGAACATGTTTAAGTCTAATATTTAATACTGCCGCCTCTGTCGCTTCAAATGCTTGTGTTGTAAGACTGTAATGCCAGGCTACTGACCTAGACACTGACAGCGCGTCATTGTGGTTTAGCTGCGAACTTATAGATGTCGCTGTATCATTATTCCGATGTTTTGTAGAGGTGTGGTGCGGTGCGGAGGTAGCGAACGCTCAAGGCCGTTGGCTCTCGGAGCCTTCTTAAACATCATCTGCTACAAGAAGCTTTGAAGCCTGATTAGAAGCTGATTCAGGCATTTTTGTTGTTGATATTTTCGAAATTATTCTTTAGTTTCAATGCAAGAATCTATGATTTAGAAATTATGGTTTTATGTGGTTTTACTGATTATTTTTATTGTTGCGGATTTTCGTGTTACTTTTGATTTATTACATTAGGTTTTGTTGACTGAAAAGAATAAAAAGTATTTTGATTTATTTCACTAAACTTATCTGATCCATAAAACAGTTCACCTCACTTTAAAATACTTCCATCAGCATGTTGACTAAATAAAGGGTGAAATATTTACCCAGCATCCTATTTTTTACTACCACCTTCTGGATAGGACCAAGCATATTTTGGAGCATCTTTTCTAGCTCTCTTCTCCGCTGAGCGAATAAAGCAGTGCCGGCCTCCCTGAATAGGACTGCTTTGTAACCCAAGGTGCCGCAAAATCCATACTGTCGTTCCCACATTCCAGCGCCGAAACAACCATGACGTCATACAATACTCCTGCGGGCCCATTATGTAACTCAGTGTCGGTTGCCATCAATGGTTGCTATTCACCAAAAAGAGATAAAAATTAACTTCCAAAATAACCTTCAATGGGTATTGAACTATTTATGAATTGTAACGTCATTTCAAGTGCCAACGTATCCTTAGATAAGCGGATATGTATGTTTTCGACGATAGGCATTCGATTTGGTAACTGAAGTCACGATACAGAATCAGGGGGCTGAAGCCGCCTAATTGCAAGACTCAGACAAAGCCTGGTTTGCATCAAGCCAAAAGTACCTAATCCCATCGCCTTGATTTTAAAACCGGAGTCCCAATATTCGGAAGCAGTCAATGGCGCAGGGGTATTATGGCGCAAAAGCGCAAAGTCAAAAAGGCAGCTGTAAAGCTCGCAAACGCGCGGTTGTCTTTTGTATCGCGCTTAGTGAAACACGTAAGACGCAAGCCGTCTATTTATTCACTCAGTGATACTAGTCAATCGTGACTCAGTTGAATAACTTATCATAGTAAATAGTATTTTATCGTTTCCAACATTTATTTGAATGAATTGCAATAAGTGCGACTTAGAAGTGACAGACGGAGTAAAATGTAAACAATGTTCCAATTGCCTGCATTTCGGATGTGCTGGCCTCGCCGAGACTACTTACCGTAAGATAACGCAAGAGAAGAAGGCTGCCTGGCGTTGTCCCACCTGTCGTGTTGCTGATAATCAACCCCTACCCCAGAATCAAACACAGGCGCTCATTGATTTGATAGCCGAGATAAAGGTTTTAAATCGGAGATGACATCGATGAGGGCCGATTTACGATTAACTACCCAGGGAATTCAGGAGATAATCAATAAATTAAGCAACTTGGAAGGACGTTTCGACAGCTTTGATAAGCGTCTCTCGTCCGTGGAGAACAAAGTCGACTCTGGCCCACGACTTAGATATTGCCAACACCACCATTATCTCACTTCAGAGAACCAACGAAGAGCAAGACCAGTTCTCTAGACTCAATAATATTGAGATATCAGGGGTGCCGTACACTAAGAGTGAAAATTTTTATAACATTCTCAACGAAATATGTATCAAAGTTGGAATATCATTGCGCGATTCAGATATCGACACAATACATCGTGTGCGAAGGTACTCTGATAACAAACCGACCGGCTCGGCCGCCAAGTCCGATTATACCCGCCCCGCAGCTATCATCGTTCGACTCACGCAACGTCGTCGGAGGACGAAATTCTCCGCCGGCGGTGCGAGTGCGCCGGGGCTTAAATACCGCGGATATCGGAATGTCGGGTGCCGTCTCAGATATCTACGTGAATGAACATCTCACTCCCGCAAGCAAATTACTGCTCAAACGAGCTCGCGAAATTAAGTCTGAACGTAGCTATGATTATCTGTGGGTCAGAAATTGCGTTATACTGATGCGTAAGAGTGACAATCAAAAGTTACGCGTATTACTTGCGAATCTGATTTTGATAAATTAAAATGACTGCCCTTTGTTACTTATTCGCCTCAGTTTGACGCCCTCTGTTTTAGAATGCTCTTGTGTTATGATTGTAATAGTGTATTACTCGTAAATTATCGCCTTCTTAATTGTTTGCTTGTAACTCCCAAGATTGATAAGTTATTTTATGCCCTGAACATTATTAGTCGACTGTTTATTTCATTTGATGTTGTTATTGTTATTGTCCCGCACATATTGCAAATATACGTATACTTTGCCGTTTCTTCACTTTATTATATTCCATCCATCCATCCATCAGCCTGTTTCGTCCACTGCTGGACATAGGCCTTTCCAGGATTTCACCACTCATGGCGGTCCCCCTGGAAGAAATGCCCATACTCACACACGCTGGGCAGTCCATATTATATATTGCATGGAGGTTATTCAGAATTAATTTTGAGCAAATTTATTTATTCGTATTTTCGAGCTTAACGATTTAGATATACCTATATAAGGTGAAATTAAATCAGCCGACCAAATTCATGCTGGAGACTCAGCTAGTGATCAGGAATTAGGTTCAGTTATCCTTTTGGCCAATCTCGAAAAATATTTACTGGTTGGATTAGTTTAAGTACAATACCTAGAGCAGGCATTATGGGACAATTTTTTTTTTTCGAATTTCACCTGTATTGACATTAAACCTTATTCTTGATGACTAACCGAGTCTCCAGTACGAATTTGGTCGGTTGATTTAATTCCACCTTATATATTATCAGAATACTAGGGGTCTGAGGACTAAATCACATGATTTTTTTACTAATGTTTTGACTAATTACGACATAATAGGGATAACTGAAAGCTGGCTCGACGATACTTTTAATGACTCCGAATACTTCGATTCTCGCTATAACGTGTTCCGGCTAGACCGTATTCAGGCCAGAGGCATCGCGCAGCTGGGTGGCGGAATCATGTTGGCGGTGCGTCGTGAGTTGACAGCTCAGCTGCGGGATGGGTGGCGTGCCCGGCGACATCATGAAAAACTGTGGATAAGCATTGATTTGAACTCTTCGCTCAGTCGCACTTGTTCTGCCGCTACTAGATCAGCCGCCGCGGCAATTACAAATCTATATCTGAATGCTTATCTAATACTGACTGGTCGGTCTTAAACAATATGAGCACTGATGACTGCACGGCTTACACTTATTCTGTACTTGACAATTTATTTGAACATTATGTCCCCAAACGTACTGTACGTTCTAACTCTAGCTACCCTCCCTGGTATTGTCAGTCTTTAATCAAAGTTGTCAAAGAAAAATTAAGAACACACAAAAGGTGGAAGACCTACGGTAATCCACCTGATTATAATATCTTTGCGATACTACGTTCTAGAGAGAAAAGCTAGAAAAAGAATGTTACGTAGCCTATATTTTTGACGCAGAGGATAATATACGTAAGTCTCCCAAATACTTGTGGTCGTATATTAAATCTAAATCGAATCATAACCAAATACCTGATAAAATGATGTACAATGACAAGTCATCTGACAATGGTGAAACTATCTGTAATCTTTTCAAAGATTACTTTAATTCAGTATTTTTTGATGATAATACTCGCCAAACTAACCAGCCACACGAGCTTGACCATCTGAAGTCTGCACTAAATGTTTCATCCGTTCATATTACAGAGAAACTTGTTCTAAAGCTATTAGAGGCGGTAAACATTAATAAGGGAGTCGGCTCCGATGGTATTCACCCGTTTTTAATAAGAAAATGCTCAAAGGAACTATGTGTCCCGTTGACTATTCTTTTCAAAAAATCATTAAGCGAGGGTTGTTTTCCTAAATTGTGAAAAAAGCTCTGATTACGCCATTTTTTAAAGGTGGAGATAAAGCAGACATTACCAAGTATCGTCCTATATCAAAACTTTGTTTATTCGGAAAGTTGCTGGAGAAAATAGTAACTAATGAAATATTTAGTATTTTAGTATTTTCAGCAGTTATATTTCTCCTTGTTAGCATGGTTTCATAAAGAATCGTAATATCGAAACCAATTTACTTACCTTTACTGATATCGTTCTCAATGCTTTAGATGCTGGCCAGCAGGTGGACGCCGTGAACACGGATTTTTCAAAGGCATTCGACAAAATAAGTCACAAATTACTGCTAAAAAAACTGGTTACCATCGGTGTACATGGTGACCTCCTCCGCTGGATTGAGTCTTACATTAGAAATCGCTCACAAGCTGTAGCTGTTAAAGAACTCGTATCAGACTTTCTCCCAATAAGTTCAGGCGTCCCCCAGGGCTCTCACTTGGGTCCTCTTCTTTTTATACTGTATATTAATGATATTGATAGTTTTTTCACAAATTCCAACCACGAAAAATTTCGTATCGTCAATTCTGTCGTAGATAGCCATAAATTGCAGGAGGATATAGAAAGCCTTCTTGTTTACTGCAATAATAATTATTTATTTTTGAACGTAGATAAGTGTTATGCAATATCATTTTCTAGAAAGCGTCAAACTTTAGTCTTCCTATATAGTATCGAAGGAAAAGATATTACCAGAGTCAAAAAAGTGAGAGACCTTGGTACAATACTGGATTACAGGATGAACTTCAACCTCCATGTTGACTTCATAACAGCCAAAGCCTTCAAACAACTAGGTTTTAGTCTCCGTATCAGTCAACCCTTCAAGCGAGTTATAACTTACAAAACATTATTTTTTGCTTATGTCCGTAGTATCTTGGAGTTTGGTTTTGTGGTCTGAAATCCTCGATACGCAGTTCATATTGACAAAATTGAAAAATTCAGAATAAGTTCCTGAAAGCACTTGATTACAGAACTCACATTAACTTTACAGATTATTTATCTTCAGCTGTGCACCATAATATTCACTCCTTGGCTGGTCGGCGTGAACTCGCAGATGTCACTTTTTTGCATAAATTGGTTAATAATAGCATAAACTCATCCACACTCCTTGAAAAAGTCTCCTTTAAAGCTCCTCGAGCTTCCTCTCGTCCCAAATATTTCTTCCACACCAAAATTGCGCATTCTAATGATGCAAAAAATTCTTACTTTTGACGGGCCCCCGATAATTATAACAAGAACGTAAAATATCCGTAAAATCTCCTTGGCTATACCATTTGTATCTGGCTGGTTTTGGTATTATTAAAAAGTTCAAATTAAAAAAAAGATAATTCCAAATTTTAAGTAAGTAAACTGTATGATTTTCATTTGTTTTTCTTACTGATAAGATGAGTGATCCTAATGAAGAAATTTGATACATTTTAAAAATTTACTACAAAAAAGGTAAAAACGCAACGAAAGCCGCGAAAAAAATTTGTGATGTTTATGGACCTAGTGCAGTGTCTGTGAGAGTAGCACAAATTTGGTTTAAGCGTTTTCAATCCGGAAATTTCGATGTCAAATGTGCACCTCGCTCTGGGCGCTCTGTTACGGATAAAATGGATGCCATTTTTGAAAAAAGTGGAGCAAGACCGGCATATCAGTAGTTACGATGTAGCTGAAGAACTGGAGATTGACCACAAAACAGTTTTGGTGCATTTGAAAAAAGCCGGGTACACAAAAAGCTCGATATTTGGGTGCCTCATGAGCTCACTGAAAGAAGCTGAATGAACCGTGTACTCATTGGTGATTCTTTATTTAAGACGTAATGAAACCGAATCATTTTTGAAAAACCTGATAACTGGTGATAAAAAGTGGATCACGTACGACAAGAACGTGCAAAAAAGGTCGTGGTCAAAGACTGGTCAGGCTTCACAGACTCTGGCGAAACCCGGTCTATCTCGCAACAAGGTAATGCTGTGTGTATGGTGGGATTGGAGGGGCATTATTCATTATGAGTAAAATAATCATAATAATGAAGATACATAATCTGTAAAGTTAATGTGAGTTCTGTAATCAAGTGCTTTCAGGAACTTATTCTGAATTTTTCAATTTTGTCAATATGAACTGCGTATCAAGGATTCCAGACCACACAACCAAACTACTATTATAAAAATAATGTTTTCTAAGTTATAACACGCTTGAAGGGTTGACTGATACGGAGACTAAAACCTAGTTGTTTGAAGGCTTTGGCTGTAATGAAGTCAACATGGAGGTTGAAGTTCATCCTGTATTCCAGTATTGTACCAAGGTCTCTCACTTTTTTGACTCTGGTAATATCTTTTCCTTCGATACTATATGGGAAGACTAAAGTTTGACGCTTTCTAGAAAATGATATTGCATAACACTTATCTACGTTCAAAAATAAATAATTATTATTGCAGTAAACAAGAAGGCTTTCTAAATCCTCCTGCAATTTATGGCTATCTACGACAGAATTGACGATACGAAATTTTTTGTGGTTGGAATTTGTGAAAATACTATCAATATCATTAATATACAGTATAAAAAGAAGAGGACCCAAGTGAGAGCCCTGGGGGACGCCTGAACTTATTGAGAGAAAGTCTGATACGAATTCTTTAACAGCTACAGCTTGTGAGCGATTTCTAATGTAAGACTCAATCCAGCGGAGGAGGTCACCATGTACACCGATGGTAACCAGTTTTTTTAGCAGTAATTTGTGACTTATTTTGTCGAATGCCTTTGAAAAATCCGTGTTCACGGCGTCCACCTGCTGGCCAGCATCTAAAGCATTGAGAACGATATCAGTAAAGGTAAGTAAATTGGTTTCGATATTACGATTCTTTATGAAACCATGCTAACAAGGAGAAATATAACTGCTGAAAATACTAAAATACTAAATATTTCATTAGTTACTATTTTCTCCAGCAACTTTCCGAATAAACAAAGTTTAGATATAGGACGATACTTGGTAATGTCTGCTTTATCTCCACCTTTAAAAAATGGCGTAATCAGAGCTTTTTTCACAATTTAGGAAAACAACCCTCGCTTAATGATTTTTTGAAAAGAATAGTCAACGGGACACATAGTTCCTTTGAGCATTTTCTTATTAAAAACGGGTGAATACCATCGGAGCCGACTCCCTTATTAATGTTTACCGCCTCTAATAGCTTTAGAACAAGTTTCTCTGTAATATGAACGGATGAAACATTTAGTGCAGACTTCAGATGGTCAAGCTCGTGTGGCTGGTTAGTTTGGCGAGTATTATCATTTATTTATTATTTTTTTATTTATTTATTTGCAAATACATAATTACATTACAGATAACTATTGCGTAATTAATTGCATGACTTAAAACTATATACATATTTACATAGAAAGCGAACACACATTATAATGATCAAAATTTTAAAATGTTTAAATTAATTAATATTATATGTCAAAGATTCGGTAAGTTTCGAACTAGAGTAAAAATCCTTCTATGAATCCTTCTCACAAAACGCCAAGCATTCCTTCATAATTTTCCTCCAAGGACTATTAAAAATATCAGCGTGTGGTACCGCCGCATGCAGCTGGTTCAATCTGGCAAGGGTCCGGTTCAGGGGGGACCAGCTGTGAGCACACGTACGTGCTCTCTCCAGACTGAAAAGAGGCCGGAGCCTTCTCATGCCGTGACTAAAGCGGTTAGGGACATTAAGCCTAAGTAGTTTTTTCAATAGTGTAGGGGAGTCGAGTCTCCCTCGCAAAATCTGAATAATTATCAGCATTTGGTCTCGACTGCGCCTCGTCTCAAGGGAATTAAAACCAAGTACACCCAGAAGAAATTTGGTTGGGTACATGAAAGGGTATAATCTATACTTAACTTTGTAAAGATATCTTAAAAATCTCTTTTGGACCTTTTCTAACATAAGATTATACTTGTCCTCATGTGGATTCCACACGCAAGCGCTAGTCTCCAGTTTACTCCTGACGAGGGATGTATAGAGCAACTGTGCAGTTCGTGAACAAATACTGAATTAAAGTAATCTTTGAAAAGATTACAGATAGTTTCACCATTGTCAGATGACTTGTCATTGTACATCATTTTATCAGGTATTTGGTTATGATTCGATTTAGATTTAATATACGACCACAAGTATTTGGGAGACTTACGTATATTATCCTCTGCGTCAAAAATATAGGCTACGTATTCTTTTTCTAGCTTTTCTCTCTAGAACGTAGTATCGCAAAGATATTATAATCAGGTGGATTACCGTAGGTTTTCCACCTTTTGTGTGTTCTTAATTTTTCTTTGACAACTTTGATTAAAGACTGACAATACCAGGGAGGGTAGCTAGAGTTAGAACGTACAGTACGTTTGGGGACATAATGTTCAAATAAATTGTCAAGTACAGAATAAGTGTAAGCCGTGCAGTCATCAGTGCTCATATTGTTTAAGACCGACCAGTCAGTATTAGATAAGCATTCAGATATAGATTTGTAATTGCCGCGGCGGCTGATCTAGTAGCGGCAGAACAAGTGCGACTGAGCGAAGAGTTCAAATCAATGCTTATCCACAGTTTTTCATGATGTCGCCGGGCACGCCACCCATCCCGCAGCTGAGCTGTCAACTCACGACGCACCGCCAACATGATTCCGCCACCCAGCTGCGCGATGCCTCTGGCCTGAATACGGTCTAGCCGGAACACGTTATAGCGAGAATCGAAGTATTCGGAGTCATTAAAAGTATCGTCGAGCCAGCTTTCAGTTATCCCTATTATGTCGTAATTAGTCAAAACATTAGTAAAAAAATCATGTGATTTAGTCCTCAGACCCCTAGTATTCTGATAATATATAAGGTGGAATTAAATCAACCGACCAAATTCGTACTGGAGACTCGGTTAGTCATCAAGAATAAGGTTTAATGTCAATACAGGTGAAATTCGAAAAAAAAAAATTGTCCCATAATGCCTGCTCTAGGTATTGTACTTAAACTAATCCAACCAGTAAATATTTTTCGAGATTGGCCAAAAGGATAACTGAACCTAATTCCTGATCACTAGCTGAGTCTCCAGCATGAATTTGGTCGGCTGATTTAATTTCACCTTATATAGGTATATCTAAATCGTTAAGCTCGAAAATACGAATAAATAAATTTGCTCAAAATTAATTCTGAATAACCTCCATGCAATATATAATATGGACTGCCCAGCGTGTGTGAGTATGGGCATTTCTTCCAGGGGGACCGCCATGAGTGGTGAAATCCTGGAAAGGCCTATGTCCAGCAGTGGACGAAACAGGCTGATGGATGGATGGATGGAATATAATAAAGTGAAGAAACGGCAAAGTATACGTATATTTGCAATATGTGCGGGACAATAACAATAACAACATCAAATGAAATAAACAGTCGACTAATAATGTTCAGGGCATAAAATAACTTATCAATCTTGGGAGTTACAAGCAAACAATTAAGAAGGCGATAATTTACGAGTAATACACTATTACAATCATAACACAAGAGCATTCTAAAACAAGCCGTTAATTAGTATTAGTATTTACTGCTGTGGAAATAATAAATATGTATTATTTTTGGTTATTTGCAGTACCGGGCTACTCAGGAAAGAAAGCGAAAAAAAGTTTCTCCCGATAAGACCAGGCTATTCGTTCCTAAAACTATTGAAGTAAAACTATTTAAATCATAAATAACGAACATTTCCAATTCATATATCCCGCCAATTTTTTTATGATCTTAATTCAAGGATATTACTTATTTATACTTATAGTACCCAAAAATAATAAGATCGTATCAGACTGAAAAATTTACTTGCGTCGAGAACATTCTGGCGCGATAATTTTGTATGATTTTAATTGTCGATTAAAACCAGAAGACTCATTTGTTAAACTTTAAATGTTTTTTTGAGAAAGCCCTTCCAAGGCTTTAAAAAGGAAAAATAAGTGGCCGGCCTTTGACAGCTGTGAATAAAACGTGGTGTCAGTGAAAAATTTTAATGAAGAAAATTGTTGAAAATTGTTATTGACATTGTTAATTGGATCTAGAAGTGTGTATGAGATTCTACATGAGCATCTTCGCGTCACCAAGGCTCAGAAGCAGGATCTTGTGGTTTGCTGTCGTAATATGTGGGATAAATTTCAACCAGGCTCGTATTAGCGCTCCTACGGCATCATTATGGGTGAGGAATTTTGAATCTACCAATATGATCGAGAAATGAAGCGACAACCCAAGTAGCATTTTACTCCATTTAAGAGTACACATTTAGTTCCCAGGTGTACTTGAAGCATTATTACAGTTCACTCGTGATGTATAAGCTGCATTATTGCGATTAATTACACCTATACCTGTCTAAGGGACTTATAGGAGTGTAGAGTTATACTGTTATACGATTGTTGGTGTTATAATACTCTAACAACTATCCTTTAGTCAGCCATCTGACTAAGAGCATTATAGGAGGGTAGAGATACGCCAACCGCTGTTTAACGGCCTACTTGTACGATGTTACAGAGCTAGCATTTTAATAGAACACATGTGGTCATTTATAAAGCCAAAGGCTGTTATGTTTACTTGTTTTAGACTGTTATACAGCTGAGAGCTGTAGTAGGACTTGTTTGTGATCATTAAAATAACCTTTTTTTACTGCTGTACAGAAGTGTTTAAATGGTTCACATGTGCACTGTAGGCTGTTAAAAGGACTACATGTGTTGTCTATTAACATCAATAGCAGTTTATTTGTCCACAAGTACTACTCTTATTGGCTGTAAGCTGAACATGAATGTGATATTCTATTACACTTATCCCGCAAGCTGCGTGTTATTACGTCTCGTGCAAAAAATTGTGAAAATGAATAAAAAATCCTGGAAAATAAGAGCGAGAACCGGTGGAATAAGAAGAAAAATTGCAAAAGAATATTCGCAAATTGTAAAAATAAACAGTCGATTGACAACGACGCCCGAAAATGAGCCCGTCGATACGGCTTCAACAAGTGCGACTTCAACCGTTGTTCATGGTGGTTCTGTACATGATGCAGAGGAAAATGTGCCTGAACCTGAAAGTTCCCTTCAAAATATACAGATATCAGAGTGTGGTGATTGCAGTTCTAGTGATAGTGAATACAATTTTGTTTTGGACAATCATTTAACCTTTCGCAAAAAATAAGAACATGGGCTATTGAAAATCGTATTCCTCATTCCGCTTTGAATAAATTGTCAGGCATAATAAACGAATTTAAACCGGGAACACTACCGTCTGATGCTAGAACAATTTCATGCACTCCCGTTAATGTAACTTTAAAAAATGTAGATGGAGGTCTAAGATGCTAAATATCATAGTATTATTGGTCTACTTAAATATCCTATTACTATTGATATCCTATTATAATTATATATGGATATAAATATATAGCTATAAACTTTATCATAATCAGTTTTTAATACATTTTTAACTTCAATTAGAGACTAAAGTTGATTCTAAAGGCTTTAATTTTAATTTTAGTGCTGTCAAAACTTAATATTTTCCAAAGTTAATATATCTTCTCTTGTTAACACTAAGATCTATTTTGCAATAAAGAAAATGTATATTTATCAGCACTAAAACTAAAATTAAAGCCTTCAGAATCGGCTTTGGTCTCTAATTGAAGTTAAAAATGTATTAAAAACTGGTTATAATAGAGTTTAAAATTTTCAGCAAATTTTTTAAAATCAATTTATAGGTCTACAATGTCTGGTAAATCTGAAATATCTTCTGTCTGTTTACTCCGTAGTCTTCCAATAGTAATAATCTAAAAAAATACCAAAAATAGATAGAAGTAGCTAGATTTGTTTTGGTGGCTAAAATGGACTATTTTTTGGCTAAAACTGTTGAAAATCCACTAGATCTACCCACAAAGTGGCCAAAATGGCAACACCGACAATAACTAATCCTATCCTGGCCATCACGCACGCCACGGGCGCACGCGAGTGATCAGAGGATCTATACCTATCCCGTTCCCGCCTCTATTTCTCGCTTACTTATTAAAAGGAATGCGCATGATTACTTTCAAGTTCAGAAAGAAATAGCATAAACTTTCTCTAAGTTGATATTTAAGGTGATCGTCAAGCACGTATCCAGGGGGGGATAGGTGGGATTTATCCCCCCCCCCCGAAATTTGGCGTGACATACACGGGACTAGGAATGTTTATTCATAACCACTGTAAAGTACGTTTTAATAAAAAAGGTAGGGTACTTTTGATACTTAATAATAATATAGTACAGTGATTACAGAGGCTTCTTTCACAATTCACATTGTTGGTTCAATGAATGTCCCCCCCCGAAACAAAAGTCTGGATACGTGCCTGGTGATCGTACACCCGTCAGCTCCGTACGCGCCAAGTCTGCTAGTGTAACCATATTTTACAGAATTTTAACAGATAAATATCAGAAATAACAGTTATTTATCTCATAAATAACAGGAAAAACAGTTATTTATCTGATAAATTCTGCAAAATGTGGTCACACCACAGTTATTTATACTATGGTTACACTATTACACTTGCTGACTCGGCGTTTTAAAAGATTGTAAACAGTGTTTGTTACTATGGCTGAGTGACAACTATTATTTTTTGTCCTTTTCTGTCGCAGGGCATAAATGTTGTCCCTCTTTATCTAGTTTGTTTACATTATTTTAAATACCTCCTTGAACAGAGTAGTGTTTTTGTAAGTGTAAATGTCACCGGCAATCTGTATAATTCAGGTATTGTATACAGTACCTAGGTAATGTATACAATGCCTAGGGCGTCCCGGCAATGTATGAAATATTATGAATATTATTGTCCGTTACATACTTTACCTAGGCAATGTATAAAATTCCTAGGCATTGTATAGAGTACCTGCTGGTCAACCGGCAAAGTGTAAAGTTATTACTAATTAATGGAATAATATTAAACAGTCAGAATTAGTTTTTTGGAAGTCTTCCAGTGCAGAAGAGAGCCGGTAGGTTAGGTTAGAAGATTAGGTATGGCGAGTCGCGCTACTTGTGGCGCGACCGCGATACATAATCTTCGTGGTTATTTTTCTTATGACCACCCTGAAATACCATTTAACCAAAAGGCTAAGCTTTGTTCATAAAATATCATTTAAATACATGCCCTACATTACCTTAATCTTTTTGGCATTGTATACATTGCCTAGGCATTGTATACAATACCGGATTATACAGAAAGCCGGTAACATAAATACTCTGAGACCAAACTGTGTGTCTCACACGAAAACAAAAAGTGATTTTTGTTAGTTTGTTACAACATTTTTACTTTAGGTACTCATACTTGACTTAGTACCTGGGCTAGGCGATTTAACGGACAATAATTATTATTGTGGATCTCTAAAATTTCAGTATATTAAAAGAATTAAACGATGACACAAGTGACCTGAACTACATCTTAAAGCTGTACATAAGTTCACATTAGAATAAGTTTATAGACATTGGCTCTGTAGTGGTGCAAATGTGGGACTTTAAATAGAAAACAGCATTCTAACAGAACACATGTGAACCTATATACGCTTCACCGCATTAAATTGGAGTTATAACAGTTCACATAGCCGTATTTCATTTCCACCATTTTGTTCTAAACTAAAATATTTACCAAATATATCTCCAAAATTATCATGCAGATTTATCACAAAATACGTAGATAGAGCGATTGAGTTTTGGTTTCCTGTTATAATTAATTACCGTAGTATAATTATAATGCCAATATAATATCAAACACTGAAAATTGTAGATTTCCTCTCAGCCAGTTTTAAATATTTTAAAATGAATATCGCGTTTTTACAGAGGCGCGTGAATATTTTAGCTGTAAATATGTATATATTTCACGATAAAGTTGCATTCCCATGGCATTAACATTATTAAGTATTTAAAACAGGTACTACCTCGTGTTATCATACATTTTTATACTTGATCCGCCGGAGTTTGGTTTCTGATGGCACACACAAAATCAACTATGAGGATAATAATTAATAATAAAATAAAGAAATAATTTAGGACACACGTGAACTTTAGGTAGCACTGGAGTAATTTTGTGGGATTTTATAACTGTAAAGGCTGTGTATTTAGTCACTTGTTACTCTTTATTACACTCATGTACTTAGTATGGTTCACACTGCGTCTCATATAGTGCCGTAAGTCAGCCTTAAGTCCGATGTTACTACTTAAACAGCTATTATAATGCTATTATACTGCTAATGTACAGCCATAGTGAACTTAAGGCTGTCTAATTTGTGCCCAAACTGGTTCTGTAAGAGCATTATAGCAAGCTATACAGCTCTTATACAGCTAACTTACACAGCTTTTGGAGTACATGTGAACGACTAGACAGCTTATATAGAACCCCGAATGCTACTTGGGAATCGAGCTATTTCAAATGAATTAACGCTTACAAAAGTTTAGTCCGGGAGGTACCGTTGCAAATACAAAAGTCATAGTAAGCCGGCTGATATTGACATCGATCGTAGATCTCACATGACTGATATGTGAATCGACCGCAGCTGCTCAAGTAGTGGTGGGTTTGGGAGTTAGATGTCGTGAAAGTGTTAAAAAAAAAGTGTTAGTATGCCGGCTGAAACTTTTCTCACAGATAGTTGACATCATACTGAGCTGAAAAAAAATCGTCAGCTGACGCACTCGCGGTGGGTCTGGATGTGAGAGGTTGCAAAAGTGGTAAAAAAAAAGTCAATCTCAATCTTTAATAGATAAAATTTAATTTAATGGCATTGTTTTGGATCAATGCAAGATCCATCCTCAGCTCTCACTGTATACTTTTTGCAGACGCAACCTTCGACACATTGCGTTGTACATATTTGCGGAGGATTGTTGTAGTTCTTACAAGTCAGTGGACAAGCTGTTCCACAGCTTGTGTACTCTTCGTTTTTCTTACATTTTGGAGAAGCTGAAAGATACGTAAATGAACATTTCAAAGACACTCTTACATTCTCACGTTTCTCCGACGATTACTTCGAGTGCGAACACAGACCTACAGGTTATCGTTGAAACTTGAAAGTGTTGGGAAAACGCCAAAATAACACGAATTTGCCTCAACGAGATTTGAACCTACGACCTCTGACTATACCTCAGAGGCGTTCAAAAAACATGAATACATATAAAAGAATCAAAATATTTATTTTGTAAAATAGATACATAAGCATACTTTCTACAAGTCAAAGTTAATCTTTACAATATATCTATATCTTTAGAATATGAAAAGATTACACTAATAAGGGAAATATAGGTACATATAAATTTTTTTTATGTTGGGCTACTAAAATGTTATTATACTCCTGCATAAAATAGAGAAATCTAGGAATAAAAATATTATTAAGACATAATGCAATGAACAAATGAGCTGATAAATAAATACGGGAAATACCTATACATACAAAAAATATTAAGGTTGGGCTACTTAAATGAAATAAACTTATACACCTGCATAAAATAGAAAAATATAGGAATAAAAATATTATATCATAATGCAATGAAAAAATTTGTTGAAAAATGAACTAAATAAACCATAAATAAAAATAATGCCTAACCATCCGCACCATTCGATTAGTATTGCTAAGAAGAAGGGCAAGAAACTTAGCAAACATGCCTTATTTTCAAAAATTCTTCCAGAGGAGGTCCTTAGTTTGCCTGAAAATAAGTTTAAACTATATATTAAGCAGGGACTACTTAAGAAAGCTTATTATAAAATCAATGATTATTTGGATGATAATGAAGCATGGTGTAATAAATAATAATAATCTTATTCAATATTGTAATTAATAATTAGCATATTTTAATACTGTACGATTCCTCTAAAGGCTTAAAATTAATTAATATGTAAACTTACTTTGTTAAAGGTAATAGACAATATGAGACGGGTTGACTAAGATATATTTTTTTTTCTCGTGACTAATTCCCGCAGTCTTATATTTTTTTATGCCTTTACTTGAGTAGGTATGTATATGATTTTGTATCATATGTTTTATTTTGAAAAAAGGAATGTTTGCTAAGTTTCTTGCCCTTCTTCTTAGCAATACTAATCGAATGGTGCGGATGGTTAGGCATTATGTATATACAATATTTTTATTCCTATATTTCTATATTTTATGCAAGTGTGTAACTTTATTACATTTTAGTAGCCCACCCTTAATATGTTTTGTATGTATTTCCCGTTTTTATTATTTCTTCATTGTATTATGTATATATAATATTTTTATTCCTAGATTCCCCTATTTTATTTATTTTTTATTTATTTATTTATTTAAAAACTTACGACTATCATTTATTAATGCAGGTGTATATTTTATTTCCCGTATTATTATATATTTTTTTTATATTCTAAAGACATATTATATTGTGTAAATTAACTTTGACTTGTAGAAAGTATACTTAATGTATCTATTTTGCAAAAATAAATATTTTGATTTGATTTGATTTGAAATATTTGTAACAAAATCATATTAAAGATATACAATTTTTTATACCTACTTAAGTAAAGGCATAAAAAATATAAGACTGCAGGAATTATGTCACGAGAAAAAATGTATCTTAGTCAACCCGTCTCATATTGTCTATTACCTTTAACAACAAAATCAGTTTACATGTGAATTAATTTTAAGCCTTTAGAGGAATCATACAGTATTAAAGTATGCTAATTATGAAATACAATTTTGATTAAGATTATTATTATTTATTACACCATGCTTCATTATCATCCAAATAATCATTGATTTTAAAATAAGCTTTCTTAAGTAGTCCCTGCTATATATTCAGGTCAAATTTGCTTGATGTACGCGCTCGCCCGACAACACGGCGCGGCGCGGCGGCCGCGGCGGTCGAATTCATTATCTTGCTATTACCCTATAAATTTTAATTTTGCGAACCTACCGTGTTAGCTTTAAGTTTCCCATGCAACAAATGTTCGTTGTTATCAAGACGTACATAACTAGTAACTAGTTAATCTTTTATTGATCTTATGTTTTAAAAAGCTCAAGCTCACTAATGTTGTTATGTTTTTTCGTAGATGTTTCAATCTAATAAAAACATTCAAGTGTTATATATTGGTGCCGCCAATAATCATAAAATAGGAATTTGATAAGAGTGGACTGTAGAATGCGAAATCGGCTAAAAATGGCGGACCACACTGGCGTGAAAAGTATTAAATAATGGAAAAGCTTGTAATCTTGTAAGCTTGATCGAATCTCGTCCAGGATGCACACAGCACTGAATCTCCTGATCAGGAAGATGTCCTTGCAGGAACACGAGGGTCTAGGGTTATAGGTCTAGACGGTGCGCGCGCGCGTCCTTGGAGGTGGTCAATTCACAACTGACTCAAGGTCAGCTAGCGCGGGCGCGCGTGGTTGATCGACCGATGGTGCGTGCAATACACCAAGGATTTGATCAAATCCAAAAAGATGCCAAGGAACCAAACTATTCCTTGGTGATTTATACTAGTCCGCCAGCGTATATAAATAAAACATTTATGCGATAAACAAAGTAAACATACAATATATATTGGCGGAACCATTTCCCCGGCCTTGAAAGTACCAGATTTCAAAAAAAATTAGTAGTAAACCAATTCAAAACTAAAATTAAGCTACCCTAACCCTCATTGCGAACACATAACTTTGGTGAATAAACCAAAACAAAAATATAACCTAAAACTAAATGTCTTAACACCTAATAATTACGTATTAAGATATCACGCAGTTACTGTGTTGGGCATAATTTCACAATAGGTCTCTTAAAGAGCCAGTGTAGATAAAGTCGATGGTAATAATCCACCATAAAATTCATCACATAATCATGATTTGATAGTAAAATTGGGTGCTGATAAATAAAGCTAACATCAGAAGTCAGAAGTTTAATTTCCGGCAATTCGTTATCTTGGCTGGATACAAAAGGCTGAATTGGCCATTCAGATTTAGGAAGTTTAGCCCATGGTGGGCCTTGCAACCAGAGCGGATGACCAAGGAGTTGTGCAGGTGACAATACTCGCGAAAGACAATCACTTGGGTTTTCATCTCCTTTCACATGAAAAAAGTGTTCAGGAGACAGCAGTTGTTGAATTTTGGAAATCCGATTGGCCACACATGTTTGCCATCGATGCGGTGAAGACTTGATCCAACTCAATGTTACTGTTGAGTCGGAGAAGGCATAGACACCGTCTATGTTAAATCGTGCAGAATAAGTGTCGACAACCTTTTTAATGAGAGTGGCAAGCAATAATGCTGCGCAAAGCTCAAGAGGAGCAAGAGAGACCACTTTCAAAGGAGTGACCTTAGATTTTGCACATAAAAGTGTAACACTGACACTATTCCCGGATGTGACGTGAGCA
This sequence comes from Ypsolopha scabrella, assembly GCA_910592155.1. Classification (NCBI taxonomy): domain Eukaryota; kingdom Metazoa; phylum Arthropoda; class Insecta; order Lepidoptera; family Ypsolophidae; genus Ypsolopha; species Ypsolopha scabrella. The sequence goes on along the minus strand of OU342968.1, from coordinate 3,586,574 downwards.
TAAACAACTCCTCCGTACCCGACTTCACTCACGTCAGCGAAACCAATAATGGAACAATGGTTATCTACACCGATATGGCGCGAAAACTCTAACTGAGTAATAAGCGGCAATTCGTTCTGAAACTTTTTCCAAAGGCAGACGATGCGCGGAGAGGGAACCTCGTCCCAACCAATTTTTTGTAGCCAAAGCTCCTTTATATTTATAGCTTAGCGTATAAGACGACAGGTGCGACTAAGCCCAAGACATCAAACAGACGCGCTATAGATGATAGCATATTGCGTTTCGTGCAAGGACGGTCGTCAGGAACAACCTTGAAAACAAAAATGTCTTCATTGGGAAGCCAACAAAGTCCTAGAACTTTAAAAGTGGCTTCTTTATCAAACTCAATACTTTGTTCCAATCGAAGAGATTCAGGAATTTGTGAGAGCACGTCTTTTGAGTTACTAGGCCATTTAACCAATTGAAATCCGCCAGCACGGAATAAATCAATCAGTTGATGTGCTGCGGAAACAGCTTGCGTGGGATCTTGCAATGAGCTTACAATATCGTCAACATAGGTATCTCTTGTAGAAATTTCTTGAGCAAGAGGGAACCGAGCTCCTTCATCAGCTGCTAGCTGATGTATGGTGCGGATGGCCAAGAAAGGACTGGTGCGAAGGCCGAAGGCAACGCGGTTGAATTCATAAACCTGAAGGGGGTCATTCGTATTAAACCTATACAACGTACGTTGATAAGGGTGATCTTCTTGTCGCACGCTTATCTGAAGACAATGTTATCTAACATCTGCAGAAATCGCAATAGAAAACAGACGCATATTGAGTAATAGCGTGAACAACTCAGGTTGGAGGCTCGGGTCTGTGTGTAAATCATCATTGAACGCTAAACCAGTATCGGTCTTTGCGCTACTTGGATCTAAAACTACCCCTAATTTGGTGGTAGCTTTATCTTCACGATAGACACCGTGGTGCGGTATAAAATATTGTCCCTCACTAGAGACATTAACATTGTCAACCAATGATATATACGTTTTATCTATATATTCTTTGATGACAGCATCATTTAACAGCTTAAGTGTAGGTTTGGTTTCGAATTTACGTTATAACGCTAAGAAACGAAGTTTAGCAACATTGTACGAACGGCCTAAAACTCCTACTGGATCAGCTTTGAAGGGTAAAGCAACTTCATACCTCCTTGTCGAATCGTGAGTTGTTGTTTTAGAATAAAACTCCTGACAATATTTTTCGTCCACACTTAAAGGTGGCGCAGATTCAACTTCTTCTACCTCCCAGAACTTACGCATGAGCGAATCAACCTCACATGATGCGGCTGAACAAAATGATAGCGAAGACTCATGAGGCGATTTTATCAGAGCATCCCCCAAAATTATATAACCTAAGACGGTTTCCAACGCATCTGGGATGCCTGGTGGATTGACTATCTTCCCCGGCCGTAGCATCTCTGCAAACAGCTGAACACCGATAAAAAGATCAATATTCCCTGGGATCGCCCAGGTGTCGTCAGCGAGTGAAATATTTTCAAATGATTGGACCATGCTTGGATCAACTTGACAAGTAGGTAACTCACAAGTGATTTGCGGTAACACAAGTGCTTCGATTGTATACTGCGAAGACTTATCAAAGCGAGATCTAAAAGTCACGTCCACTTTACCTTTAATAGGTTGCGGAGAACCACCAATACCTTGTACGGTAGTTAATAAAGTTGAGCGAAGTGGAAGCCCTAGCATAGCACAACATCTTATGGTGGCATAATGCCGTTGAAAATCAGGATCAAGGATGCATCTAATATTAACATCCTTTCCACCACGACCTACAGCAAGTACCTTTGCGGTAGCAAGTAGTTCCGTGGAATGAGTGGAAGAAGTCGAAGAAACATTACAAGAAGAATTTTGCGGATTAGTCCCTTTAGATGAGGACGCGGTAGTTGCAACAGAACCATTGGTATTATTATTACCACCTAAGTGGTCAACAGCAGGATGCTGCGGTGCGGGTGCGGTACTAGGTGTCTGTGAATTATTAAAATGCAACAACGAATGATGCCTACCATGACATTTGCGACACAAGGATCGTGAATTACATTTATAAGCTCCATGTTGTGAGCTTAGGCAATTAGTGCATATTCTATTATCCTTAACGAACGAGTAACGTTCGTTAGGCGAAAGCTGTAAAACCGGTTACAGGTGTACAGCTGCGGATGTGTGTCTTTAAATAACACACACTTTGCATTAGGCGCGTGAGAATTCGATTGTGTACCCACATATGTTTGAGGCACACGCGGTGGTGCAGTGGGTGTACGTGGCTTATTTATTTTATCAGCAGCAATAGGCACGTTGTGCGAACGTTGTGCAGAGCGTTGTAGTACATTTGCGTGCTGCTGCACAAATTCAATAAATGAATTATAACTTGGTATGCCTGTGTCGTTACGAATTGATGATTCGTAACACTTTGCCGTGTCTGCGTCTAATAAATTTAACCCCATATAAACAAATATAAAATCACCCAAATCAGCAATTTCCAATTGTTTTATAGCGGTTATTGAAGCTACGAAACGATCAATTAATGTTTCCAAGTTATTAGTAGAAGGATTAACGGCTAATGGTTTAATTGAAAACACTTGATTTAAATAAGAGGTAGCAAGGGCACGCCTATCGTGATATTTCTTTATTAAGGCTTTCCACGTTGATTCGTAATTTCCCGCAGCGGGAGCCACGCCAGCACAAACATCCTTTGCACGACCAGTTAAATGGCCAAACAAATAATGGACACGTTCGAAATCAGTTAACTCTTAGTTGTCATGAATGACGCGTTTAAAAGTTTCATAAAAGAAAGGACAATTTTGAATTTCTCCATCGAAGAACGGAATTTCGATTCGCGGTATTTTCAAACTTTTCTGTTTTGAGGTTTCCACCGGTGCGCTAATCGCTACCGAAGATGACGGTGCAGGTTTCTCCAGTTTTGCGTAATTCTGCATAACGTGTGCGTACATTTCCTCAAATGCTGACAGCGATTGATTATTAACCGTGTATTCCGGATTTAATTCTAATTGTAGTAAATTAATTTCATCTACTATCGCAATATATTCCGAACGCCATTTATCTGCTAATCGTGCCTGTGCCATAAAAGAAAGTCTATTTTTATCACTTTTTAAATTAATTATGTAATTGAATGTAGTCTGCATGGAATTAAAATACTGTGCTCTTTTGCCTTCATTCAATTTAATACGTGCTTGCGTCGTCGTCATGGTTACGTTCGAATAATACACAAGTTTATTTTATTTATAAACAGTCCCAATCTAGCAAACGATACTAAATTATTTGATTTAAATCAAAGTGCCGCGCGATTATCAACAAAAATAACACCAGTTTATTAATTTATTATGTATAACCAATAAGTAGGTCGGTATGTAGCTTCATTTTACAATTAAAAGTATAAAACCGATGCGGATATGTTAGGTATAACAAAATGAACTCGATAAAAATATAAACACAACATCTAGGTATTGATCATCATAACAAAAAATGTAAACGCGTATTTACGTAAACAATCTCAAAAGCAGCATTTTAATCAATGCATAATTACTCGTACAATGACTAAACACTGTTTCGATATTCAATACGTAAACAAGTAATGGAGAAAATATTCACCTATGTAGGTATTATGTTCAAAGCGGTAAGGTCTGTAACAGCCTAACAACAAAGACCTAACAACTAAGTGTAAAGAATAGGTAAGTAGTAAGTATACACTTATTCAAGCGGTCCTGTTATTAAACAATAACCGGATGAATATAATATAACAAAGAATAAGTAGGTAGGTACACACTTCCACGCGAATCAATAACTGACAAACCGTCACAGCACTAAGTGTAGATACAAAAACCTTATTACCTCCAACTAGTGCGAGAAAATAACAAACAAAACTAGGGTTACAAACAATAAGGAGATATATCGTTCGTATGTACTTGTGTATATACCTATATGTACGTATTTATTCGAGCGGTACGATAAAGGTGTAACTGTACGCACGACAAACGTTGTCTGTACGTTAAAATTAAACCAAAAATACCGATGCTGCGAAAGCTACTCAATTAGTAGCTTTCGCAGCTTCGGTATTTTTGGTCATCAATTATGGGCTTATAAATAATTAATAATAGAATGTCTATAATTCGAAGCGAAAGAAATAAAAGTTCAAATAAAATACGAATTATAAACATTCGCGCGGTAAGCACAATGCTAATTTCTATGAGTATGTGAACGCTTTATATAAAGTACACCGTGAAAATGATTAAACGCATAATCGTGTGTGTGATTGCGTAGCAACAATAATATTGATTTATTTATTTATTTATTTATTTATTTATTACAAAAAGGTACACCAACAATGTCAACACACACATTCAAAAAAAGAAGAAAGTAAACATAGGGCCTATATCTGGTGTTGCCATCAATTACAGGCGTACACAGCATTATTCCGATACAATTATTGTGTAATAAAATATTATTGCTTTATAAAGTTATAATTTATATAGACACGCGATAGCTAAAGCGGGTAAACCAAACAAGATTTACAGAGATCGATCAATAAGACAAAGAGATTTTGAAAACGTTTTCTCAAGCGTCACGCTAATTTCACCTGTATGTGTACGCAATAAGGTCGATATTTATATGCAACGTTTCTTTAAAATTTATAGAAGCATAGAATATTAGCAAATAAGGCGAAATATGCTGATTATAACAATTAATCCGACCGAAGGATCAAACTATAACGTGTTGTTTGTAATTCTTAGATTCATAATAATTTTAAGAATATCATAAGCATTAGTTGGATTTAAGAATATTTAATTGGGTAAATTATATGTCAAAGTAATATTTTTAATTGTATTATTATTAAATGTTGTATTATTATTATCAAAATCCGCAATTTGATTAGGATCTTTAATTATTGATCCATTTACTTTTATTTGGGAGAAATTTTCTTTGGGAACATTGACCGTATTATTATTTATGACATTCCACATTGCTTTCGCTTTGTTCGTTGAGTATAGGATGCAATAATTATTTTGTGCTTATATGACAACGCTATTCGGTTTTTGTAGTAAAACTTTGGGTCGATATCTTTTTCATTTTTGCTTGAAAAACACTTGTACTTGTCCACTTATTTATATTATTTCCCTTACCGGTTTCGCTGTTATATCATTATCAAAGGTTTTTTGGTCGTTTGGTGCCTCCAGATATACCTGCTCCGCACCGTCATCGTCGGTTGGAACAAAGCGTGAGGAGACTTACCATCAGCAGCGGTTATCACAAAGCATAACGCAAAGAGTACGAATAGGAACTTCATTTTGTCTCTCCACAACTAATGTTTCAAACTGAATAATTGCCTGCTCTTCAAGAAAACCTCTCTTAAATACGGTTTTGTCTTTCAAGTGTTTCAGGAAATAACACAAATAATTTTAGGTGTTAGGGTTCCTCCAAAAGCTTTAAACCTTTTGAATGAAGCTTCGATGTCTCACTTGTCCGTCTGTCTGTATTTATGTAGTCTGTCCTCGACATAACTAGAAAATGGTTCTTATCTTTCGAAAAAAGATTTTGAAAGACAACGGAAACTCTTCGATCACATTTAATTTTGTTGAATGTTTAATAAAGCGTTTTATGAAATAGAGGTTACATTTATATTGACGGACTCCGTTCATTGTGTACGACTTACACTTCACAGGCCCCGTGTAAGATACCGTGTATTTAAACAAGTTTAGACAGTTAATACATATGTTAATACATGTTGATGATATCGTAGGAAACAGTCCTATTGATGTAAATGTTACAGTGCGTAGAAAAATAATTAATGAAACGAAAGATAACGAAAAGGGTAAATAAAAGTCTACTCACAACATTACTAAAACGAAAAAGGTCACAATACTGGCAGACCAGCAAGGGCGGGCACTCAAAAAGCTCTACAAAAATTACTAGGAGATGATTTTAAGGTTTCTTGCATATTCAAACCAGGAGCAAAATTAAATGACATTCTAACGGAAGGTGCACTTACCGAGTTCAAGCTACTCACAAAAGATGACTATGTGATTGTAATTGCAGATTCTAATGATACAAGCCCAATACGTTTCAATGTATACCTCAGTAATCTACTAATGAACTCAAAAAACACAAACATTCTCCTGTGTAAGATTCCCTACAGCAAAAGCCTTAATGAAAATAGGCTGAATCAGGAAATCAAAATGGTCTCCGGACTTTTTGGACATTCCACGTTTCTGAACATTGACTACAGCAACTTCCAACACCTAGGAAAGTTACAAACAACGATCTTAACTCAAAATACACTGCAGGAAATCTTGAGAATAAACTACAAAAATAAATTTGAAGCACATAAAAAACAACAGCAAGCGAAGAAACAAGAATTTTCTTTTGATCAAATAGATGAACCAAAACCTGGGACAATACCTTACTATTTTAAGAAAAAAATAGTTTCAGATAGCGACACAAACTCTAAAAATAATGAAAAATTTTTTCGTCTCCCATGCCACTCGTCAAGTTCTGAGTAAATATGTAAACATACTTCACCAGAATATTGAGAGTCTTGCAAAAAAAAACCGACATGTTAGAAATAAACTTACAAGAATTTACTGAAAAGAATGAGGAAATTGATGTGATTTGCTTGACGGAACATTTTATAAAGGATGGGGAAAAAACAATGTAATGTTAACAAATTATTAACTATCCTCCTGTTTTTCTAGGAATAAGAAAAGAGGGGGTTCTTGCATATTTATAAAGAAAGGACTTGAATTTAAAGAGCTTACAGTTCTTAAAAAACTGTCTATAATATCAGTATTTGAGTGTAGTGCAATAGAATTAATAACATATAACATTATTGTAATTTGTGTCTATAGAGTACCCAACACGAAAAATTTGGATGGTTTCATGGAACAGTTAGAACTTATGCTTAGAAAATTATGTAATTCAAAAAATAAAAATGTTGTTCTGTGCGGAGACTTTAATATTGACATTTTGAAAGAAACTGACTCGTCAATGAATTTTGAAAATTTACTTAAAAAATACAATTTTATAATTACAAATCAAAGAAGTAACAAGACTAAAAAGCAAAACCTGTCTGGATAATATAGCACACAATATTCGTGGAAGCACTAGTAAAGTATACCATCTTTGTTTATCAGATAATTCTGCACAAATTTTAAAGTGTCCAGTTCCTAAACTATTTAAATACAACTATTGGTATGAAGAAAAACGACATTATTGCTCTGAAAATGTTAATAAATTTTATGCAATGCCTAGAAAACTTATCTTTTAGTGAAATTTACAAAATAACGGATGTTAATGATGCTTATAATGCTTTTTATGATATGATGAAACTCTTCTTTGACTTATGTTTTCCAACAATCAAGATAAAAATAAACATGAAAAAGAAAATGCATTGGTTGACAAAGGGAATAAAAAAATCTGCCAAAACTAAAAGAGATTTGTATTGGAAATGTCGAAATGGTACACGGGAGCAAGCCGTTAAGTATAAAAATTACACAAAAATATTAAAGAAAATTATAAAGACCTGGCATAAACTGCAAATAAATAAACATATAGAAAATTCTATAAATTCTACAAAGGCTACATGGCAAATAATTTCTGACAATAAATACAGAAATCCAAAAGAAGCAGTTAAGAAAATAAATCTTAACAGCACTATTCTTACAAACCCAACAGACATAGCCAATGCTTTTAATGACACATATCTTACTTAATATCTCTTTTAATTGAATAAGAACAATTTTAGGGTTAATATTTTTACCTTATTATTTTTGACATGGTACAAAATAAAATGAAAATCAAAACTAAATTACTTAATTCATCATTAAATCACATTAAAACAAACACAAAAACCATATATCTGGAACCTACAAAAGATTATGAAATTAAGAAAATAATTAATAACTTAAAAAATACCAATAGTGTGGGGTACGATGAATTATCGACAAAAATGCTGAAGTACGTTTCAAAAGAGATTGCTAGACCATTAAGCTATATAATAAATCTCAGTATTTCACAGGGAGTGTTTCCTGAAAAATTAAAACTTACTGTTATAAAGCCACTATTTAAGGAAGGAGATAAGGAAAACTGCGAAAAATATCGCCCTATTGCTTTTATACCAGTCACCTCTAAAGTATTTGAGCGAGCGTTTTATTCCCGACTATGCAGGTTCTTTGAGAAATTTAACATAATATGTAAAGAACAACATGGCTTTAGGAAGAAAAAATCAACAAGTACGGCGGTGTACGACCTGGTTAAATCAGTCTCTGAATCTTTAGATCGTCGAGTTCTGATTACAGCCATATTTATGGATATGTCGAAGGCATTCGACTTTGTTTGCCATAAAACTTTGCTTAACAAGTTGTACAGGTATGGCATTCGTGGTCTCGCACACGATTTAATTAAATCCTATCTCAAAAACCGGTAACAATATTCAGTTATAGAGTACGTGGATGCCAATAGAACCGAGACTTATGCTAAATCCACTGTCAGGCCTGTAGAATTTGGAGTGCGACAAGGAAGCATCCTGGGTCCCCTTCTTTTTATCATTTACATTAATGATCTGCCCTTAAGTGTAGACCATCAAATAATTATGTTCGCCGATGATTCCACACTATTAATTGAATGTAAAGAAATTGACCTCTATGAAAATGCCGTAAACAGTGCTTTAAAATCTATAATTAATTGGTTTGATATAAATAATTTAATGATAAATTTAAACAAGACGAAATGTATGCAATTTTACCTACTCCAAAATAAACCAAAAGAAATATCAATCAAATATGAAAACAGGACTATAGAGCAAGTGAAAGAGATTAAGTTTCTAGGCATGATGTTGGATTGCCACGGAAACTGGAAACCACATACAAACTACCTAAAAAAAAACTGACTAGATTTGTTTTTGCCCTGTGGAACATTTCAAATAAGTGTAATCGTAAAGCTGCCCTTTGTGCGTATCACGGATTTGTGGCATCCAATTTGCGCTACGGATTACTGCACTGGGGCAACTCAAAACATGTTCTTCCAGTGTTTAGGATGCAAAAAAGATGTGTTAGAGCCATATTCGGAGCCAAACAAAGGGATCATTGTGCACCTTTATTTAAAGATATATATATATATATATTAACGGTCCCCTGCATGTATATTTATGAAGCATGTACATTTGTCCACAAAAACCTTATGCTGTTCGAAGTTGTTTACCCTAGGATATTAAGAACAGCACGGAGTAAACTCCTCAGGTCCTCTAACAACCCTCTCCTGTCTTTTCCTTCTCACCGTTCTGGTTTTATGTCCGATTCTTTTGCCGTCACGGCTGTCTGTTTGTGGAACGATCTACCCGTTAAAATTAGAAATGCCCCGTCTCGTCATGCGTTTAAACAGTCCTTGCGCAGACATTATCTTAGTAAAATACAGTAAATCTGGTGTCAACATAGCAATCTGAAATTATCACGACTAGTAGTTTATTCTTGTATATTCTTGTATTTATTATTGTATTATATATATTTATATAATATTATATAATCGTATTTATGTAGTAATTATTGTTATTTGTTTAAAATATATTTATGTATTTTTTATTAATTTATGTATTTAGTATTTACCTACAAATCTACTTATCTATTTTATTTATTAGTACATTCATGTTTTTTTTTTCTCTTTTCTCTCATTTATTTTTTTTATGTCTTAAAGCCTTTCTGCACGCCTGCCTCTGTTCCTTTCTAGTACTTTATGTCGGGTTGACTGGGATAAAATGCTTTTAGCATTAAGTCCGCCTTTTGTACATGTTACTTTTGTTTTGTGCAATGAAGTATTTAGAACGAAGAAAGAAAGAGTAATTATACTGTCTTCCCACTCCATAATGGAAGTACAGTGTTCTATTCAAATACAATCTATGTCATGGCCCCAAAATTGTATAATTATCTTCCGAATGAAATGAGAGAGCTTAATTTAACGACATTTCAGAACAAATTGTACAAAATATTAGTCAGTAAGTGTTACTATAAGGTTGATGACTATTTAAATGATAATGACATAGATACTAAAAACTAATACATTTTAATGACATTTCTAATCTTTTCTGACATTTTAAATTAATTTTATATAAATTTTGTCAATATTTTGCACTTTTCTGGTACAACTATGATTAGATTAATTAGTTCCTCGTAGATTAACTGCATGTCCTATTTCAGTTATTATTTTGCATACCAGTAATGGTAAAATGTGCTGGACCAAAACGTATGAACAACTGTAAAACTAACACACATTTTGAAGCAAATAAACGTATTGTTTTGTATTGTATTGTACTGTTGCCACGCACCATACGTAAAAGCGAGAGTTTGTCGGAAGCCAAACTGAGTATTAGGTAGGACCAATTCAGATTGAGTATTGAGGTGGTTCAAGAAAACTCCGGCAAAGGCTTTTCCAGGGCCTGACAATATTAAAAATACCTCCATAGGAATTGCAGTTTGAAAGGTTGCCTTTATTCTTATACTAGCTTTTGGAAATAAGGAAAACAAAAGAATACTAGGGGGATCAAAAAGTACTGAAAACGACATAATACTATATACACATTTTAGTAGCCTAACCTTAATATTTTTGTATGTATTTCCCGTTTTTCTTTATGAACTTATTTCTTCATTGCATTATGTATATATAATATTTTTATATTTTTATTCCTAGATTCCTCTATTTTATTTATTTTTTATTTATTTAAAAACTTACGACTATCATTTATTTATAGTTTTTTCAAATTCCGTAAATGGGGATATACGTGCAGTAGGCATTTTCTCGATTGTTCGGGGAACTTTAGCCATTTTGACAAAACATATATTCACGACACTATCGTTTTCAAAACGACGAATGCTGTGTGAATATGCGCGCGAAGATCACAAAAATGACGTTTCTTTTGTTTCACTTACTCATTTGAACTTTGGATATTCCATCATTATCTAGTACAACCATCTTTATTTGAATTGTGAATTCGGCTGAGCACAACAGAAGTAAAAGCCCAAACTTGTCTGTGAATACAATATTTGTGAGTTGCAGTCCTGATTTTGAGATTCAAACTCTGCTTAGCCACCTAGAGTTGTGATCAAACGACGGCACTGTGAATCTCAGCCTTAGAACCAGAAAGTTGTAATTTGTCATGACTGAACATATTAATTACCCCTTTAAAGTGGTAAAATTAAATATTGTGTAGCGTACTGCCCAGGATCAGAAGACGTAGATAAGGAAACTATAAGATGTGGATATACTTATTGTATTTCTCTCCTTGAATACAGGAACCAACTTCACTTGATGCGTGCTTCCAACCAAAGAGACCTGCGGCCGTCCCGTCCGCCCTTTTATATCCACCCGCCCGCGTCATTTCGTTCACTAGTGTTGCCACTTGTAAACCGATAATAATAGAATCGAATATAATTTTAACAATCGAATCGCAACAATAATAAATAAAACAATAAAAACCTAACATTTGAAAAAAAAACATATTTTTTCGTTGTACTTTCCCTCACGTAAAGTCAATCCCATTATATGGGGTGTCATTGAATATGTCGTTCAAAAATATTGCGGCTGTGTTAAGACCGTTTTTTTATTCAGTTTGAGAAATATTAAGCTTTAAAGTGCTAATTTTGTTAGAGTCAAGTACTCGTATCTCCCGCCCTGCCAGACAAACAGTGGTTTTAAAATATTAAAAACTTTCAAACAACCCCGATAATTTTAGAGGTTATTATGAAACGTTAGTATACCAAATTTTAAATGTAAATACAATTAAAATTAGAAGTCAAAATATTATTAAAAATTGTTTCTTGGAAATAAAATGTATGGTTATCCTAGCCATTCCCATATGGAACAAGTTTAAAATAGTCAAAAATAGTGGAATCAATAATAATAAAAATAACTTCACCCAATCTAATTATCTTATCTCTTCGGGTTACTATGATTTCTTTGGATTTTAAGAAAATATTCACAGGGCTCTAATTAAAAAAATATATTATATAATCTTGAATTGTTTTCATAAAACCTATTGTTATTCATCTACAAAACATTAAATTATCGGGGTTAGGTTAAAAGTCGTCCTGTATAACGAGGTTAAAAGGAAAACTATCACAGCTAAGTAGGCTTTACAAGTACCGGGTACACATGCCTACATTATTTTTTCATGAAAAAGTGTTTTATATCTGTTAGGTGTATTAGAGTAATTGGGGTATGCTGATCAGGAATCTGTGATTAGTTTTTTTGCCAGAACGGCAGGTTTTCAAGAAAAGCGTGTAATATGATTTTGTAAATTTTCATATATACTACCATAAGAACTGAGAAAATATTTATTAAAACAAAGATACTCATCGAAAGATGCATTGCAAGATAGCGTTGTTATTTGTGTATTACACAAGCATTGTTTTTTTTAATTGAAATTTTTCCCCTTTTCCCTGGAAACTACGTTTTGGTGTTTTATTTTTGTGCATTTTAGTCTTGTTGTTTCCAAGGAAACCGTCTGTGACTTCTACGAAAGAACTCCATGCTGCAGTTTTATCCTGGGTCAGCGCATTCTGGAACAATCCGTCGAATTTTAAGGTTCGAATTTGAGGACCTACAAAAATTACTTCGTTCAATTTTGCAACAGAAAGCAGGATTTTTTTCGCACAGGTATTCGATCCATTCACTCTCTTTATTTGAGGTTTTCACAAACTGTTTCATCAGTTCTAACTTGATATGAAGAGGTGGCAAAAGAATGGCAAAAAGGAGCAAGCTCGGCAGATGCCACAAGTTGGATTCAACTTGCAGCGCCGATTTTCAGTTTAAATTTAAATAAGTCTATTATCATATTTGAATGATAGGGAACCCTAAGGCGTGAGTCCCTCGCACTTGACCGGTTTTTCACGATACGGCAACTCTTCGATAACTTTCATTTTGTAAATGTTGCAGTTATTGAGGCTTGCCTTCCCTTGGTCTTTAAACGGTTTTTGCTTTAATCTGCTTATCTGATCAATGTAAAACTTAGACACGTGTTTTTTCAGACCTTTATCTTTACGTTGTCAGGTCGGTTACCTAATTCGACACATTTGATTCGATGGATTTTATTTTTGAAAATGATGCCTTTTTAAGATATTAATTATTAATTATTATTATATATTATTATTAAGATATTAGTTTTATGTCTAAACGGTTTGAAATTTATATCTGAAATTAGTCCTGTAACAAGAAAACATGGTTTATATTCCGATGTCAGGTTAAGAAACTCCTACATCAAATACTTTTTCGTAAAATCCAGAAAAACTTCGAATATTCACTGATTATGCGTGCCGGCAGCGCGCGAAGCGAGCGTTCTAATGTAGACTTTCTGACAACATACTGAAGTTCAAAATCACTCAGATTATCTTGCACCAGCATGGACCAAGCCTGAATTTGGGATGTCTTTTATTAGATAAAGCGTATTATTAAACAGAGGTTACGTCTATGTTGAACGAAGTACACTAACGAAGTACACTAAAATATCTATTTATACAAGTATTGTAGTTCAGACAGATGAAGGATTTATGTGTCGATGAAATTCTTATTTGAATTATTGTAAATTTATTTCGACAAAAAGCAAGCAACTGTGTAAACATTAATTATTACGCATGTATGCTTTATATGAAAACACAAGATTTTTTTTTTAAACAATAGTTTTGTTTTATCTTAGCTGTAATTTTAATAGTACAAAGTATTGTTAATGTTGATAAACAAATTAGATGTTGCTCCGAGGCTGAAACTAATATTTTCTGATGAATTATTCGTCTATAATTGATTATTATATAAATATATTTCACATTATATTTTCGAAACCACTTGATAGATGTTGATTTGGTTTTATTTATTATTAGCTTACCAAGCTTCTTAACAAAACTAATAGAAAGGGCGAAGTTAGGCATTATATTTCCTTATAGTTTATTTTCCGTCAACTTATTTAGGAATTGCATTATAAGTATACATTTTTATTTCTTAATTTTTTTTGCAGGATTATAATTTTATTAAATTTAAAAAACCCAACTTAATTATTTTAATCTTGTTAGTGAATGTCTGCTATAATATTTGAAATCGGTTATTATTTTTTTCTTAAATGTTTCCATCCATCCATCCATCAGCCCGTGTTCGTCCACTGCTGGGAATAGGCTTTTCCCAAATTTCGCCCTCATGTCGGTCCTCCGTCCTCCTCACCCAGCTGCCACCCACAACCTTCTGGGCCTTTAAAAAGGCCACTTTGGATGATTTATATTATTGCCATCTCTTTTGCATGGGTGAATAAATTCTATCTCTGTCCTACTTTCAAATCATTTTATGATTCAACCAAGTCGGCCTTTTTACAGTCAGTGACAGGAGAGCGTATGGTCTATAACTTCACAATTAAGCATCTAGGCAAGGCAAGGGTGATATTATCGTATTCAGTGATAAAGATATTACAGTGCATAGGGATCAAATGCATTTTCAAAAATTTCGACCCGTTATATGTATGTGCCACCTTGAAGGTGCTATGAATGTGGGTCGAAGTAACAGGTAACATGACTTGCTGAGGCTGCAGCATCAGCATCCAAGCTGGGGCCGAATTATCAGAAACCTACAGCTCACGTTCTCACAGTTCTAAGGAACGCCTAGAACAAACATACTGCTTGTAGAATTATCTGCTTATCGTTGACATGCAGCGTTCACCTGTGCATCTCGTAGGCCATGCACCGCTTGCCACTTTTTCACAATGTAAGCATGACGATGAACTGCAGCGCAGCATTCATAGCGGGCACTCACAAGACCCACTAATGCTAGAATCAAAGTTAATTTTCCAACAGGACTACTAAAGTGTGATGATACCTATAACTGCAGCCAGCAACCGGGACATGGGATGACGTGTCGCAGAATTGTTTTTTACACAAGTTCAATTTCCCAAGTCGCTTGCTTATCTCAAAGTCACCCAGTAACCAGACCGCTACTTTGTTGGGTAAAACCCAATAAATTTTGTTTTTACTTTATGTGTTATCAGTACATTCAGTCAAGCGTCGCATACTAGTTGTTTTAACCTACTAGAACTGCATCCGATCTGCATCGTTGTCGTTGTTAAGACATGCTCTTATCACGCACACAATGCCTTATGTACTTGGAAGGTACAAACTTTTGAACTGGTTTTCACGATGAGTCTCCAGCATTCCTATTATGGACTGCCTAGGTAAGACAATGCGTCTGGTACAGCAATTAAACATTGTTCACGATGTACCAAATTGATAGCGTAAACTCCCGACCTTCAGGTATGGGAGCGCAGGATCATTTATTTCCATCTATTTATAGAAAGTCTGGCTGAAGTGAGCGATTACGTCAGCGTCGCCGCGGATAACCCGCGGGTTAGGTCACGGGAATTCCGAATTGCTTTGTTACCCCTATATCGTTGCATTTATCCTGTTTCACAATCTACTGGCTCGGTATAAATTGATTTGCGCCCAGTCGATAGCTACACACACTGAACGGCGCACGTTCACGAAGGAATATTATTTAGACGGAGAAGCCCCGTGACATCGAGAACTCAACATGACGTCCCAAGAAGATCAAGAGTATCAAGACAGAGAACTTACTTTTCCGGTGGACACCTTCACGTTCCGCGGGCCTGCTATACCCGGCAAGGCCCCTTTCAGCGATGGCGAATTCATGCATTTTCACCAAGCATATACACAGTTTGCTCGGTCAATCCGAAACCTGGACTTGACTTTTCTTAATGGAAAAGCATGCACCGTCCGCTACAGCTTTGATGCAACGAGGCCGGAAGAGGATCACCTGCTGATAAATTGGGACTGGCTCGTGGCCCTATTTTGGAAGCTGCCGCCAGGTAAAAGAGATTTTGTGAGGCTGCCTAAGATAGTGAAGTTCGTCGAGAAAAAGCTTCGTTTTCAGAAGTGCAA
The DNA here is from genome assembly GCA_910592155.1 of Ypsolopha scabrella. NCBI lineage: Eukaryota > Metazoa > Arthropoda > Insecta > Lepidoptera > Ypsolophidae > Ypsolopha > Ypsolopha scabrella. The sequence goes on along the minus strand of OU342968.1, from coordinate 3,570,596 downwards.
GGCGGTTGCCGGCGACACCTGCACCTGTGACAAGAATCCACATAAAGTGGTATCTCCTGGAAGCGAGTGCACGAACGAACTCCACTGGCATCATTTCTGTACCGCGCACGTCTCTGCGTGGTTGACCAATTATATGGCGCTGGCGATTCTTCTTAAAGAATCTAAAGAGATGTTTCATGCGATGATTGCAAAAGTGCATCGAGACGATCCAGCCATCTTGGAATATTATTCCACGGGTGAACGTACGGACACACAATTGTTGCTTGACTCGGCTCGCAGTATTGGTGGTTCCGGCTCTGGTGCAGCCGCATCTCAATAGTGTTAATAGTGTGAATAGTCTGCATTAGTCTAAAGTAGCGTAGATTGAAATAAATAGTTGTGTTCAATATGTCTACTTTTATTTTTTTTATTCCTATTAGTAGTGTAGAATGATGGAGAGTTGTGCAGGTAAGATATTGAGACCGTTCCTTCATGACAACTCTGTGTTAGATACAATCAAGTCAAGCTTGGACGGCACTAGAGGTAACGGCTAGGTTACGTGCTACTAGCAGCCGCATAGCACGTCACACCACTATCACTTACAGTTGTGAGTTGCAAGGCGTGATGATAAGAGTTACGTGCACATGGGATGCAAAGCTCCGCTATCACAAACAATGCTTATCATATGTCTTGAGCAAGGCCTGAATGTGCATTCGCTTACTGAGTACGTGTACCTGCGACGTTTAGCCGCGGAGCAGACCATACAGGAATGTGAGACTTGTAAATAACGTTTTTCTTAAGTTGGTTCATGATTAGTATCTACGCATAAGCCGCAAACAGTATAATGTGTAGACATACACGTAGACGTAGATTTCCCGATAATACGCCGCAAGACGTGGCGCACTTTAGTTTAAATATAGAACAAACCATGTGTCACTCCTCAGAATATAGGTAATATGTTACGAGTGCGAGATCGTTATCAAAACATTGTTATTGGGTGCCTTGAGACAGCTAGTCGGGCTCAGCGTCTTACGATAACCTAGGATCAGTTGGCACTGGCTACAAATTCTTGAGGAAAACCCAACGCTAAATATACTTTATGATAAGTATTCATCTTTAATATAATAGCAGATCTTCAGTCACAAATCACTTTCGGTTACTGAACGTTACGAACGTGCCCACCTCTTTGCCGTCTTTGTTGAGCTAAGAAAAGATAAACGTATAACAATGTCCGCACCGGCAGAAGCAAGCTGTTTCACACAATTGTTGATAGAGTTAAACGTGAAGACTTTCGAAGCGACATTCTACAATGGAAAAAAGCTGAGCATCGAGTACCTTTTCCATTCCGAAGTTATGGGAGAAGAATGTCTGCAAGTAGGCCTCAACAGCTTGAAACCACTGTTCGGAGGTATCACACCTCCCGGTATACCCCAGTTCACCTATATCTCGGAACTCTCCAATTTCCTCCGGCTTATAAACATGGATGACTGTTCACACGGTGACTACGCTTCTTGCGCGTGTCGGCACAAGATCGAACCAGGTCAAGAGCATTCCGACTACCGTTGTCAAGATAATCACTGGCATCACCACTGCACGGGACACGTCCATCAGTGGCTGAAGTTCTACCTGGAACGTGCGATTCTGTTGAAAGAATCTCGGAAGCACTACGAGTACCGCGTGAGCGAAGTGCACGGGCCAGTAACCGGCTTTTATTATTCAAGCGGCGAGATGGCAACTGCAGAATATTGGCTAAGGTCGGCTTGGACGAGTATTTTGTGGCGGCGTGTATGATAAAACCTGATGAGTTAGCGTAGACGACTACTGTGACATAAGCATGTGTTTAATACACCTTACTTATATTTAAGATTTGTCATTTCATAGCTTACAGGATTTGTTAGACTTTATTTTGCCTGAAATGTTAGGGTATACTATCACAGATACCTTACCTAGAAACTATGTAACGTGTGCACCGTACCTACCTATCGCTGCATAGTATGTCACTGTGCACCTACAATCCTCTTACAAAGTGTAGTGACTAGTCTTGACATTTATGAGGAGGTACACGCAAGCTTGGCATTCGTTGCTAAGCTGACATGCACTTTGAAATGAAATAGTCATGTATGAGGAACGAGTTTTTTATTTTTAACAATAAATACTATTATAAATTAACGGAGGAACGAGTTTTTTATTTTTAACAATAATTACTATTATAAATTATCACATATACGGTTAGGATGTATTACTTCGGCCTGTTGTGTGTCCCGCGCCACGATGCCTGCTGGCGTAAAGCTTCTGCATACTGCAAGAGGTGCTCCTCAAGTTTCCTTTGCTCATCCCGGTTACGCTTTCTTTCTTCACGCTCCTGCTCTTGTCTTTTCCACGCTGCTTTTTGGTCCTCCCAACGTTCCTCGGCGCCTCGACGAGCGGCTTCTCCAGATCTTCCATTATTATTGCTTCCCCACATGGTGATTATATGTCGAGGGTCAATAGTATGCTGATTGACTATATAACTCCTGGCGATTGTGTCGAGGATATGTGTCCGACTGATTGGTTGTATAGGGCTTTCCTTCAATTTATACTAATTCGAAACCTACCTAATAAGGACTGGTTGGAATTCCATAATCATCGGGAATTTATTTGTGGTTTGATTATCTCGCTGAAATAAGGATAATTAAAACGTACTAACCGCATGGTGTAACGTAGTAACGAAAAATTAATTATTTATAACTGAAAAAGGAAAAATGACGGCCATAATTCATACAGTTTTATATTTTATTACGTGAGTGATGTCATAGACTGTGTTAACTTTCCCGTTAGGTTATGCAATCATGCTCCAGTTGCGCAATATGGAAAAAAATATATAGGTAATATTCAGAAGCTGCTGGTGACATGCTGAGCATGCATGGAGTCTTGCTACGTGACCTGCAGTCGTACTTGACCGTGTGATGTTCTCTGGAGGTTTGGTTACGCCAAGCTATTCCACTAAAGCGTTGCAGCGTGCACTCATGTCCTCAGAAAAGTTTACGAAGCAAACTCGAGAGACTTGAGTTTATATTGAAACATTCATCCACACCATCGTTAGGTAATGAACACTTGAATACCTCCATAAGTGTACTTGTGGTTTACCGTAGGTATGACGTCAAACCTTATCGGACAATGGTATATTGTTTTATTTTCCCGAACTATGAATAATTTTATAAATTCAAATAACCGGATAATATCAATTAATTAAGCCCGATAACCTATTTAATTGAAGCAAGAGAAACTTAAATGAATATCGTTTAACTTCAGCGATAACGGCGTTATCGCCGTCACGGTTGGTTGCTCTAATGTTGTAGCAATATGCTGATATGGATATTGCTCCTTACAACGAAGGTGAAACTTACAGGTTGACAGTAAAGAGTTTTTACGCTTGCATTCGTAGGGACCTAAGGTTATAGGTGCTTGAATCGAGGACTCATGGTCTCATAGCAAAACCTAGAACTGCTCCAACAGTCATACTTCTCCCGAGTCTACTATGCATTAAAGTCGTTTCTCCACTGCATACAATAGTATCACCCTCCCCTTCCCCTCGTACACCGTTTTTGATTTTTGCCCCGCACGCTCTTGTGTCCCCTACTGTAGATGTCGTCGGTCCAGCGGGCACGAGGTCGGCCTACACTACGCTTTGCTGTACTTATGTGGTCTCCATTCTCCAAAGCCTTTCGGCCCCAACGGTTAAAAGTTTATTATACGTACATTATTTGTTTCAGCTCTATCTTAAAAACGATAATACATATGCCATCAAAAACAAAACTTGTAAAAAAAACAAGTCTCGCAACTTAGTTCTTTCAATTTATTCAGTCCCTACTTAAGGGACCTTCTGTCTTAAGTTATTACATAATTAGCTAACCCAACAACATCATATAGTGACCGTATCAATACTAAAAATCTTTTATGTTTTAAATAAATAGATTGACTTGGCCGTCCAAGTTTTCCCCACCCCACTACACCCGCACCCACCGCCCGCGGCCTGCCAGCACGGAGATTATGGGAAAAGGTTGTTCAGGGAAGTAGCTAACGGAGTTTCAATAGAGCTGAAGCCACATGACCGATTTGGTCGCTAGCTCTTAGACGTTCTCATGGAAACGATTTCATTATTATTATCATTGTGGAATGTGTTCTCTTGGTAATGCTATCCTCTAAGAGGTTAGGTTAGTTTGCGGTTTCATTTATTAAATAAATTAACATTTTCAAGCACGTATCCAGGGGGGGATAGGTGGGATTTATCCCCCCCCGAAATTTGGCGTGATATACACGGGACCGCGAATGTTTATTCATTGCCACTGTAAAGTGCGTTTTAGTAAAAAAAACCGGCCAAGTGCATGTCGGGCCACGCGTAATGTAGGGTTCCTTATTTGCCCGGTATATATAAGTTGGTCTACTAATACAGACCGCGCCAAACTTCTGGTCCCATACATTATAGGGGGCCAAAAGTTTGGCGCGACCTGTACTCGTAAACCTGTAAAGCCTACTTAGCTGTGATAGTTTTCCTTTTAAATTCATTATATATACTACTTCTGTGAATTTTTCACATTTCTATAAATAACCGTTTAGCCGGAAGGGGCGGGGGGGCGGGGGGAAAATTTTCACTTTGAAGCTTAATATTTCACCAACAGATCCCTAAATCGAAAAATGGTTTTTACACACCCACAATGTTTTTGAACAGCCTATCCAACCATACCCAACACTATGGGATAGACAAGAAAATAAAAATCATCCCCAGTTTACTTGTATAAGGGGTAAACATAAAAAATTTTTTTTTAAGATTTTATTTTACCGTTTTGTCGACGTGATTAATATTTATATCCATGCAAAATTACAGCTTTCTAGTACTAATAGTCTCTGCGCTAAGCCACGAACAGACGGACAGACTGACATGGCGAAACTATAAGTGTTCCTTGTCGGACTACGGAGCCATAAAAATGTACGATACTCTCGTACTTTTGATACTTGATAATATTAATATAATGATAACAGAGGTTTCTTTCATAATGGTAAACGTGACTTTTTTCGATCACAGTCCCTTGAACATATACAGGATGTTGATTTGGTCTGTCAATACCGTCACAGGGTAGGTTATATTCACGATACTGACAAAAAAACGCTTTTTTTTTTCATAAATTTTTCAAGATGTTTTGGATCGACAAAAAAACATGTAGCGTACGACAAACATGATGAAATTGAAACAGCACTGGGGGGTGGGCGTCAGGGTGTGGTGGGGCACCCATGTAGGTAGGTACCCGCGCTTCAAGTTGCAGTAGTCAATTTTCAAGAAAATTTTAGGACAAATAAAAAAAGGCACATCTCCTTCCTCAGTAGGTTTTAATAATAGAATAAGCATTCATGTGACGGCATCGAATAACCAAATGAACTTCCTGTATAGTACAGAGGTGAAATTTGCATGAAAAAATACAGTATTTTTGTCCTTTTTATGGATAAGACATAAGATAAGCACCACCTGCCTATGTCTTGGCGCACGGGGGCAGCTCGTTTGTGTCTGGGTGACATTTTTTGACGTTGTTCCATTCAGGGTCAAGGTCATCGTACTGCCAGAAGGACCAGTCAATTTTTCATTAAAAATACGTACTGCCAGCAAGACAGCAGATTGCTTTTGTCAGGACGTTTTGCACAAACAGCCCATCCTTCCAGAAGATCCACAAATAAATATCCAAATACGCTACAAATAAATATCTGCCTAACTTTTCCCGTTCGATTAGTCTTACTAATCAACCAATCAAATAAAATTATGGGTTTATTTACATACATAATATGTGTTCTTTTACTCTAATTTGGGATTCTTTCGCAAAACTCATAAACTAAACATAAAAAAACTGATATGTTACTGTTTACATTACCAGAATACGGACGCCTCACAGAATAGGGCGACTCGCTTGCAAGTGCGCCGCGCAGCGGGATTTTGACGGCTAGTTTTTTCAAATACCTATCGCGGCCTAGGGCGCTAACTCAATGATTCCCTCGTTACTGATCCCGCAGCCGCACGCTGCTATAGACACCTAATACTTATTGAAATTATTATACAAACAAACCATTATTATTGTGAACCTGTGACTGGACAAATGCCTCCCTCCTCTTTCCCAAACAAACTATAAACCTATGTACGGACAGACAGCCATTTTGTCCTTTGGTTACGGAACCCCACAAACTTGCGACGATGCCAAAACAAATAAAATTTAAAGAAGTACGCTGATGCGCACATGAACGAAACCCTCACTGCGCAAGCAATTCGCACTTGTCTGGTTTTCTTATAGGTACATTTAATGCATGTGCAATTGTATCAATATTATTGATAGATAGTAATAATAAATAATAATTTAGTAGTTTTGTTAAAAATAAGTAACGTATTTTATTTACGACGAGTCTGTTGTTTAGAAAAAAACAAGTCCAAGATAATTTTCATAATATTTACAGATCATAAATAGTTAAGTCGGTAAATAGTTCAACGTCAAAATGTAAGGGTTCCTTCAAGATCGATGTTTTCTTTAATTTAAAATATACTTCATTAGACACCCTACACAGGTTACCATAACATTTCACAGCAATTTTATCGAAGAGTTCTTGAAGTCCCAAATGAATTTTCTAATGCCCAATAACATTTCAAGGAAAGACTAAAACAAAAAACGTTTTCAAAAACTTCAAACGATTGCGTTCTTCATGGTTTAATTTTCAAACCGTTTTAACAATGACAATGTGGTCAACTTTCAATAAAGTGTTCAAGTTACAAACTGAATCATAAATAAGTACTTTTTGTAAGATAAAATGTCTGACTTACTTATTCGAGATAAGGTCTACTTACTGCCGATAATCAAAAACATAAAAATACGTTATGTTCTCATTTCATGTCATTAACATTATTCATCCATCCATCCATCCATCAGCCTGTTTCGTCCACTGCTGGACATAGGCCTTTCCAAGATTTCGCCACTCTTGGCGGTCCTCCCCGAAGAAACGCCCGTACTCACACACGCTGGGCAGGCGCCATCCATCGGTCCCAGGCAATGTTGGGCCGCCTGGTTTTGCCTGAGAGCTGTATTCTTACTCTCCCCCGAACAACTTCGGGGGCGTTTGCGAGTAAGATGGTGGTACCTCAGTCGAGTCTGGCATCAGCTCTACCACCTCTAACATCATTAACGTAAACAAACGTCAAAAACCTTTTTTGCACACTTAACTGGACTTAAAGCTTAAAATTTAGGTTAAGCTATAAAACATATTTCAAGTAGAACGAGATAAATATCATGAAAGTTTATATTAGATCGACTTTTGTCTATCAGTACAGTACCCGACAAGATACCGCGACAAGCCGCGAGATGGACAAAACAGACACGGAAGTTTCGTTGGAAGGGTTTAAATACTTTGATGGAACTCTTAAATTTGAAATGAATTGTATTGATTTATTAAACACCTAAACATACCATAAATCCGTATATAAGAGATGTTTTCTTGAAGATCACAATATATTCAGTTTGTAATCTTATGTGAAAAGAAAAAAATGAAGTTTCTATTAGTGGTTCTTGCGCTGTGCTTTGCAGTAGTTAATGCTGTTTATGGTGGGTCATTGTAAACCATAAAATAACGGAGCAGGTTTATACTTTGGGAAAGAAATTGTTTATTTTTCAATATGTATCTTTGAGCGGTTCATTATTACCTCCTATACTATACTATAAATGGCTTGACCAATTTTTATATAGTTTTCTGGCAAATGATCTATGTGTTCTCAAAGATGGTTTATCGTTCCTGACCACTAGGAGGCACGCAGAGGAAAGATATTTAACCTACAGTGCGACAAATATCTAAAAGAACGTGAACGAGGGCGCTGGTACAACGCGGCGCACTATCAAAACGTGACGTTTCATACAAAGGCGAGGGGGGGAGGAGTTCGTGGTCATTCGTTAGCTTTTCGCCACGTTCAACGCACTGCACAGTGCGACAAAGACCTTTTGGAGTGTAGTTTGGTCATGCGTGTCCAAAATCGGAATTAACGCCGCCATTCCAATAAAGTATAACCCTCCTCCAGTCAGTGTCATCCACGCGAAAAGAGTGTCGCACTTGGATTGTTGAAGTTTCATTAAATTTAGGGCATTAATTCTATCATAATGGTCTCTATTGCTTGTTGTTAAAAGTTAACGCAAGTTTGTTAAAATTTCAAGAGGTACGTAATGAAAGTCAAAAATCTGATTAGATCTCGGCGCAAATATTCCTTGCACAGGGTTAATTTTTCAAGAGGGCGTGCGTGGATATATCCGAAACTATAGATAACAGCGAAACATATTCAAAAGTGTCTCGGGACCGATTTAAATGAAAACAAAGAACTCTGGCTTCTCAATCTTTGAAATCTAGGTTCGATCTCCGGCCGGAGCATGCACCAATGAGTTTTTTAGAATTTATGTGCACAGTATTTAATACTTACCACTTGCTGAACGGTAAAGGAAAACATCGCGAGGAAACCTGCATGCCCTAAAAAGCGTGTATTTGTGCCCGAAGAACAGCCCACCACCCATCACGTTGGAACGTAATAATCGTCGGTGAAACGTGGGTGTGCCTAGTGTAGACTGTGAATTGCATTTCATAGTTCACATCGGGAACATCTCTGACACCCGCGCGGGGATTCATGTCGTGACGATATATACCGGGGGTAAACATTAAATGAAACCACATATTCTACCGATCATACTAAACATACCCGCGCTAACTATTAGTTGAGGAAATATTTGAGTTTCAGACAAAAATGCGTGAACTCTAACACACCGACATAAGAGCGTTTTTTGAAACAGCGTATTCCGTAAATAGCTGTTACGGTGCAGCGTTCTTAAGTAGACCTATGAAATAAAGTCTTTTAAGTTACAGTTGAACATCTTGTTCTCTGAAGATTTGCGTCGGTATTTTTCTTCAGAAAGTTGTTTAGTGTGATGAGTAAAGTACGTGGGTCGCACTCTATTTACACCCGCCTTCAGAAGCCTTCAGAATCAACTTTATTACCAACCAGCCCATTTGAGTAGTAGACTCCGCTTAACAGTTTCATTTACTTACCTAGGACCACCATGCAACAGCAACGAAGTATACATAGATATACCATCAGATGGGGGAACGTACCAGGAGACATATTGCCCGAATGGGAATACGATTTATCAGAAGGAAAGTGGGTGCTACTGCTCCGGCGGCCTTTACAGAGGATCGACGAGCGATCGAAACTGCTATAATAATTGTCGTAAGTACTACTATTTTTTCTTTTGTTATCCCCCGCCCGACCGAAGAAAGAAAGGCTATGTGTTTAGATTATCAAGAACTTACTCACTGGGATATATCTGGTAAAATAATCAGTCTGCAACATAAAAATTTAATTTATTTTTTGTATAACCGCAACTGCTGGCACAAAATTTGTTAATAATTTTTATATTAATAATAATAATAATAAAAGCCTTTATTTTACATAACATAATACAATTTTTGACATGCACTGACATTCAAAATTAAATAAAAACAAAATAAATTACATTCGAAAATTCATGCGGAAATGCTAATAATTCATTATGTCAAATTAACAAAATTATAAATTCATAAAATAAAAAATCATTATAAAATTCAAAACAAATTAGATTAAATGTCATTTTCAAGTTAATGACAAAATGAAATTTGCAAAAATGTCAAATTCATTTTAAGTCCTTTCAGAACATGGTAGGCCTCTCACTTATTCAGTGAGGTTTGGTCTAGGTCACCCTAGCTGACCAGGCTTGACTGGGTGACTGATATTGTGCTTTTTATAGAGCTCTTTTTAGCATCACCATGAGCAATGAAATCATTTGACATGTCGCTCCACTCAGCTCTGTCTGGGGCATACCTCCACCATAATGGGTTAAAGGATTTAAGTTCATCAATTTTTATATTACTAAATCATAATTTCTTATATAATTAATATTAAATAGGCCTTTTGACGCTGTACCTATAGATATTCGTAAAGTAAATTTTTTTTTTCATCTTACTTAGTGCTACCATCCATCCATCCATCAGGGCGTGCTCATCCACAGTGTAAAATCGGTAACTTATTTAAATAACTTGGCCAAAAGCGAGTCGGACTCGTGCACAAAGAGTTTCGTATCATTGTACAATATAATAATAATAATAAATAATAATAATAATAAATTACTTTATTTCAGGCAACAAGGCCCATAACAATAAATATCTTATACTACTAATACTTATTTATTTATTTATTTATTTATTTAGGTTACAAACGGTCATTACATATTAAAAAGAAAACAATAGAGAAAACATTAATATAAACAGACCTAAAGAACCCTTATAAAATAACACACATTTTTAGAATAAACACTGGAGCTTACATGGTTTGTTAACAAATACATTACATACAAAGTTCCAGATGCATATTATACATATACAAGCACGAGAAATAATTAAAAGTCACTTACATAGTATTTTATTTGCTTTGGCTTTAAAACAGTTTTTATTTTCAAGGAAGATGTCGATGTCACCCAACATTTTGTTATATAATGCCAGAGAGCGAGAGAAAAATCGGTTTTTATTGTAGTTCGTTCGACTCCTACTAATGTGAAATCTTAACGAACTGCAACGAGAGGAGGGGCGCGGTATTTGAAAAAATAATAATTCAAGCAGGTGTGGACAATCTAGTTCGTTGTTTACTAGTTTATATAGAAATGTAGCATCAATGACTTTACGTCGACTAGTCAAGGTAAATATATTGTATCGAAAAGCCGAAGAGGTATAGTCCGTAAAATAATTCCCTGTTCTATAATCAAGGGCTTTAAGAAACTTGTTCTGTATCCTCTCGATGCGGTCCACGTGCACTGCATAAAAAGGACACCAGATCACACTACAGAACTCAAGAATACTTCTAACATATGCAAAGAAAAGTACCTTGTAAACAGAAGCACGCCTGAATGGTTCACATATCCGGAGAATGAAACCCAGTAGTTTAAATGCTCTTTGTATTATACAATCGATATGGATGTTGAAGTTCATTTTAGCATCCAAAGTAATGCCAAGGTCTCGTATATGTTCAACACGTGTTATACTTCTGCCTGAGAACTGATAGTTATGTGTAATTTTTTGCTGCCGTCTGGTATAACTTATGGTATAACATTTGTTCACGTTAATAAATAGAGAATTTAGCTCACAATAATACAAAAGGTCACTTAGATCTTGTCGAAGTTTGAAACAGTCCTCAACAGAGTCAACCACCCGATATATTTTCATATCATCGGCGTAGAGCAGATGGTTAGAATTTTTGAAAACAGTATCTACATCGTTAATGTATAATACGAAAAGAAGGGGACCCAAATGGGATCCCTGCGGCACTCCAGAATCAATGGGAAGAAAATTTGACAAGAAACCTTTAAGTGCTACCGCTTGTGAACGTCTGCTAATATATGATTGGATCCACCTAAGCAGGTCGCCGTGAATACCGATCTCCAATAGTTTTGATATAAGCGTCTTGTGTCTAATTTTATCAAAAGCTTTTGAAAAGTCGGTATACACGGCATCAACCTGATGGCCATCCTGTATAGCAGTGAGAACAAAGTCAGTGAAGGTCAATAAATTTGTTTCTACGCTGCGACCCTTCATAAATCCATGCTGGTTAAGGGAAATTTGCCGGCTCACGGCACCCGTTATTTGATCTGTGACAATTTTTTCAAATACTTTTCCGAATATGCTAAGTTTAGAAATTGGTCTGTAATCCACTACATTAGATTTGTCACCTCCCTTAAAAATAGGTGTAATAAGCACATTTTTCCAGACATTAGGAAAGCATCCATCTCGGAGTGATTTGGAAAAAATAATCGATAAAGGGACACAAATTACCTTTGCACATCTTTTGATAACCAGGGGGTGTATACCGTCATGTCCAGCGCCCTTTGTAATGTCTAATTGCTCTAATTGTTTGAGGACAGAATCCTTAGAGATATTTATATTAGCAATATCAACGGAGGTATCAGCAGATGAAACATTATTGATCACATTAGACTCACAAGAGGAGGTATTATCATCTTTAACAAAGACAGAATGGAAATATTTATTAAATAAATCACAAATAACTTCTCCTTGGTCGGAACTCCTGTCTCCATAAGTGACTTTTTCAGGTACAGAGTTGTGATCAGACTTGGATTTAACGAACGCCCAAAAATATTTGGGTGATTTAGTGATGTTTTCTTCAGCATATTTCAAATATTTATTATAGTTATCTTTTTCCAGTTTTTTCACCCGGGCTCTTAATAATTTAAATTCATGATAATCGCGATTGTTTCCGTATATCTTCCATTTCTTGTGAGTTTTAGTTTTTTCCTTATGTAGTTTGACTAGAGAGCGAGAAAACCAAGGTGGATGGTTTGTATTGTTCAAAACAATGCGTTTCGGTACGTGTTCCTGAATTAAATTGTACAAAACAGAATAAAAGTATTGGATACCGTCATTTACATTCAAGGTGTGGAGGTTAGACCAGTCGATGTTATTTAATCCATTCGAGATGGCTATATAGTCGCCTTTGAAAAACATATATTTTTTTCTCGCGTTTTGTCTTAGTGTAGGCGATGGCTTAAGTGAGACAGTAACTTCTATGGAACGATGATGCGCATCTTCTGGTGTGAGAGGATGCAGACTAGGTGTTACACAACATTCTACATTGGATAAAACTAAATCGAGTATACGATTATTAACATTAAGACAATAGCTGTATTGACAAAGCGATGCAAAAGCCATGAAATCAGATAGGCATGTTACGAATGGGTCATTTAATGTGTTTAGGTTTAGTAATTTAGAGCTAGGCAATGGGACCCATGTAGCCTGTGTGATATTAAAATCACCCAGAAGCAGGAAAACATCACTAGGATGCTCTAATATTAGGCGCGCCACATTCTCAAAAAACGTCTGTAGACTTTCTAGGTGATTGAAATTATGTGGGAAATACACACAAGCAACATGTAGATGGGTGGACGACGAGCTGCATGGAACTGAGGCATGTTGAGATTGCCGAACCCGGTTGAGGCCATCAAGATACATATGTTTTTATACTAAAAACTAAGACTAACAAACTAAAATATCATTTTGGCACAACGTCACTGAGCCGGTCCGGTGGTGTAGGTGGAAGTCTACCGCAAAAACGACGGTATACCACGCCCTTCGGCCAGAAGTCCTCCTTCATGAAGGTGGGCAGCCTGCTTGTCGGTATTCGTGACACAAACGCTATGAAACTTGCGTTGTGGCGCGACTCCAGCGGCTCCACTCTCAATAAGAAGTTGGTCTTGCTCTGGATGTAGTCGACGATGTCCTGCACCTTAGTGGTGGTGTAGTGTAGGCGGGACAGGTACATCGCTGTGGTCGGCGTTGCAGCCCGCAACAGGAAGTTGGGCCCCGTTGATCCGGTGCCGCAACGGTTTTGGTTTACTCGCTTAAGGCGCCTCCTCTTCTCGACCTTGACGAAGCCATCTTCATCACAGTAATCAGTGGAGGCATCTAATGTAGCGACGGTCGGTGGTCTCTCAGACGTAGGCCGTAAAGTCGGAGCAATCGGTCGGCTCTTGACGATGGAGGCGTAATTTTTCTGAGAGGAGTTCGCCTTTTTGGCTGGTCCCGCTGGGAGTGCGGGGAGTGGCTACAGGGGCAGCGGGGACAGTGTCACGAGGCACGCACGATCCACGTTTCGCTGACACGGCGGACGGCGGTGGCGGCGGCGGTAGCGGCGGCGGCGGCGGCGGTGGCGGTGTCAACACGGCTGACTCGAAACTTGACTCCGATATGTTGAGGCAAGCTCCGCGCCGCGTGTTGATATGCACGTCATCAGATGACCTCAATGAACTACGCAAACTTACGACTTACTTGCGCAGCTCAGATACGGTGGTTTCTGAGACCTCGAGCCTTACCAGCACATCCGCGAGACTGGTCTACAGACTGACGATGTCCTTAAGAAGGCTGGTAACATCGACGTGGTCAAAGGTGACCGGAGGAAGCTTTTTTAGCTCCTTGGCCATAAAAGTTGGCACGTCATCCGGATCAGTCGCTTTCAGGAGCGTGATGATGTCCTGCAGACTTCTCTTGGTCCTGTCGCGTCGGCGAGACACCATCTGGTCACTCATGTTGAGCGATGTGTAGAGCAGCTTCTTGGCTTCAGATGTATCATCTTCACTGAAGCTAGACGAACATATCTGGATCGCGTTCATTTCATCCACTACGTCCAACTTCTGTTGCAGGAACGCAAGGAGTTCTTTAGCAATGAGCGGCTGCTCCATATCACTAACAAAAGAGCGTCGCCTTACGCCGCGCTAAGCATTTAATTATATATAAATATAACACGTCTGTTTCAGCTTACGCTTACTGACTTACTGACCCTAAAACATGATAAATAGCAACAATACAAAGAATACGAAGAATTGTTTACCCTATTTAGCAGTATTTATGGAATAGTAAATAGTTATGTAGTATTTTATTGATACACTCTAAGTATGTATCTATTTGGAGTGACAAATGACAGCTGATTAAAATTATGGACTTTCATGGCTTACACTTTTATGCAAACTGCAATTCGTGGAAATGTGCATAAATATAAAAAAAATACCAAGATAACATAGTTCATCTACTTTAAAAGTTTTTGAAACATGAATAGTGGCATCCATCGTTCGGGAATCTCTGTAATTATTAGAGTGCATTACAATATCTTAATTAGAATTGGAAACAATTTCTCGGACAAAAATATGTCTCGGATAAGCATGAGAGATCTTGTAATGTACTAAAAAATAAAATAAAAAAACTGTCCAGTTTTCAGCTTTAAATAAAGACTCCGCCAATGGCGTATCTGCTGGATAACAATAAAAATGAGGAATAAAACAGACGGGTAAAATGGCGCCAACCGACAGAAATCATTGATAAAGAAAGATAAACTGATGTTGAATTTTATTATTACCAATTCATCCATCCATCCATCTGGCTGTCATCGTCCACTCCTGCACATAGGCCTTTCCAATATTACGTCACTCTTGGCGGTCCTCCGTCCTCTTCATCCAGCCTTTGTTGTACGTGGTCTCCACTCTAACGCCTTTTGGCCCCAATGCCCATCATGACGGCGACGAATACGGCCCGCCCACTGCCACCTCAACTTACTGATTAGGCAGGCTATATCGGTCACTTTCGATCTTCGACGTATCTCCTCGTTTCGGATTTCATCCATCAGATATATCCCAAGCATAGCCCGCTCCATAGCTCTTTGAGTGACCATAAACCGGTGGATCAAGCCCTTTGTAAGAGTCCAGGTCTTAGCGCCGTACGTCATTACAGGAAGTACGCACTGGTTGAACCTGCTGCGGTATATAACGACGTAAATATGTGACACAGCTTCCCGAATTCTGCCCACCCTAAAAATATTCTTCTGTCAGTCTCGGAATAAAATAAAAAGTTTCTTTAGGTTGCTGCCATTTTAAATGATATTTTATTATTGAAATAATAAATAGTCCTTAGTCCTTAGTCCTTAGATGTTGATTCTCGATGACAGTTGTTTTATTTATAATGGACTTCCAGCTCCATCGTGTCTCATGCCACTTTACAGGTGCATAAAACAACAAAGAAGTGTTAATAATAGTTTTTTTTTTCAGCATAAACATCATCTGTTGTAATAAGAAGCTTCGAAGTCTGATGAGGAGCTCATTCAAGCATCTTCGTTGTGAATATTTTTTAAATTATTCTTTAGTTCCAGTTCAAGAATCTATTTGTGGGCATCATTGTTTTATTGGTTTTACTGTATATTTTTATTGTTTTTGATTATAATTTAAATTCTATGGTTATACGTTGACTCGATAAAATAAAAAGTATATTTCTTATCTATGGTTTAATTTATCTGATCCGTTAAATATTTCACCTCAATTTACAATACTTCCATCGGCATGGCTTAATAAAAGGTGAAATATTTACTCAGCATCCTATTTGTCACTACCACCTTCCGCAAAAGAACAAGCACATTTTTGGAGCACCTTTTCTAGCCTCGTCCTCGACTCAGCAAGGAAAGCAGTGCTTCCCTAAATAGGGCCGCTTTGTCACCCCAGCAGGTCTAACATGGTTGCCACTTTAACAGCATTTTGTGAATGTATGGGATTTACTGTCAAATGGTGTTTAAAATGGTGTTAAAGTGGCACCATCCTACCCCCAGGTGACCAGTTGCCGCCGAATACACACTGTCAACACCCCTCTAGCTGCCTTAGTGCAAGGCTCGGATGAAGCCCGGTTTGCAAATAACGGACCTCTCTACCTCATCCCATCGCCTTAGTCCCAATATTCGGAAGCATTCAATGGCGCAGAGCATTAAGGCGCACAAGTGTTCGCGCAAACACTAGGGTTCCCAACTTAGTGGTTTTCCCCCTAAATTTAGGGGGAAAAGATTTTGAATGAGGGGTTTTAGGAGGCTTATATTTTTACGGGTAAATTTAGGGGAATTATGACTAAAAAAAATACTTTTAATGGGTTAAAAAAAGTTACATCTGATGAAATATCTCGTTACTTTGACTGGGGCAGCTAGATAGCGCTTTTCAAATTTATTTTTGTTTTCACTATTAGTTTTATTTATCTACAAAACATATATCCCCTGATCCCCTGACCTGATGTTACGCGCCGAGGCTACAAACCCCTGTCTGATGGCGGTCATTTTTTTAGGAGTGAGCAACTCTGCAGTGAAATTCCTCGGTAGGCATTGCAGTCAGATCTATCACCGTTGTTCTTGTAAAAGAACAGCATATACGTGAAATTTGAAAGTCTACTGGCACCTGCTCTTCATTCCACAAACGCACAAACAGCTTCCAAAAAGTACTGCGGAGTTCATCAGATCCATACTCAAGTAGTTCACCTGAAATGTTATCAACTTGATAAGTAAATATTAGTGGAACAACGTACAAGTGATTTCGTATTTTTTTCTATTATAGGTTCAGTTAACACAAGTTTTTTATTTTTATGTATTTTGAAACAAGAAACTTATATTACATAAATAAATAACAATAATTTAAAAAAATACGTAATAAAATAATAATTGAAAAAAGTTCATGTTTATCTATGATAGAAATAAATTTTGTATATGTTTTAAACACTTGGCGATTTATCCATAGCAAGGAGATAACAAATTAAATGTATATCATTGCGGTATAGAACATCACAAAAGTAATATGGACAAGAGGAGCTCTGAACCGGGATTCCAACCCGGGACTTGCATACACTAGCGTCCTGTAGGCGCCAAGAGGCTAACTATTATGAGCATCTATCTATACACATTGTTACGGCATGGGGTCACAACGCCTAGAAGTTACTTTTATTTCTCTTTCCTGGCAAAAGATGGCAATAGATGTATCAAATAATGAATGTAAAAAATTTAAAAAATACAATATTTTAACATTTTGTTATCGAAAAATATTTATTTTTACATCATGGGTGGTTTTAAATCCTTTTTGTACCGCTTAGAACAAAAATATTATTACTACTTTACCGCCATCTATGTTTTTTTCTCTGCTTTTACATCTCTAGAATACTACCATATATGTTAAAAATATGAACTAGTTGACTATTGCAATTTTTTGTGTAGATGGCTCTAGTGACTATCTCATTATGCAATGAGCAGTTTTATTCCATTATGCTAAAGAATAAAATAACTCCTTTTTATGGTACGCGTGTCCTTGCAACAAACGCAGGTGCTAGCTGCGTTTTATTTTTGCATTCGCTGATAGAATTGTATTTTATTTCGTCAAGACTTTCAATATTATTAAAGTAATCTCTATACATATAAAATACAACGTCTGACTGTCTGTCTGTCTGTCTGTCTATTCGTCTTCTCTATACATATAAAATACAACGTCTGTCTGTCTGTCTGTTCGTTCGCTTATAACTTGAGAACAACTCAATGGATTTTGATGCGGTTTTCACTGAAAGATACATCATTTCTTCGGGAAGGTTTAAAGCTATATATCATCACGTTGTGACGAAAGGGAGCAGCGCAATGAGAATTTTAGTGACAAATGTGGAATGCTCGCCGTTGCACAGTCGAATGTAATCTGTTAGTCGCGGGTTGGAATCCCACACTGAGGAATTCTTTTTGTTTTTTTTATTTAAGGTATAAATATATACCTATAAATATATTTTATATATTTTTCTGAAGGTAACATATATTTATATTTGTCATTGCGCTAAATATATATTTTTGAGATATATTTTGGCCCACTTTTGAGCCGCCATCAGTCGAAGAAAATACAAATTTAAATGACCTTAATATATAAATAACTTTACGAAGACTAATTAGGAAAACCAATTATTAAATAATAAAATACATTTTGAAAGTCGAGAGCAGCCATCTCGCGGTCAGTGGCCACTACCACAACTACATTTGTTATAAATAATACCTAACAGGAATAAGAAGGAATGCATCTAACTCTCACTAGATGGCATCGCTATGCCTTAATATTTGTATACATAATTAATAAGTAGCCTGTATTATGATGTTATTTATTACTTATTTTTACATAATGTTTTCAGTAAACCCGGTCGTAGTATCTCCTAAATACAACAAAACATGAAACAGACGAGAGGCGCATATTGCGTTTAAGATGCGCTGTATTTCCCTACTCGACACTAGATGGCACTACAGGTTTAAATGTCATAATCGAAAGCAATGCGTAGTTTATGCTACTGTATTAAACTATAATTTTTATGGAATCTAGCCTGGAAAACTAGGTTTAGATAACTTAAAACAATTATTAAATTACTCTTATTTTTACTTTATTAGTTTGGACCAGTAGCCTTAGCATGAAAACATCACGGTTACGTTTAGTTTGAACGTAACTCGATTTTGTATGGAATCTGTTAAATTCCGCTACTGTCCGCTAGGGGTGGTTAACAGATTCCATACGATTTCTAACATGAACGCAACTATAACGTAACCGTAATGTTTTCATGCTAAGGCTTTGGTTTGGACGAACTACTAATTTGAAATCAAAAAATTGCCTTTAAATTGATTTTTATATTAGTACTTTGGTAAAACATGGTGAGGGTCTGCTGATGGGCCTGGAAGGTTGATCTTCTCAACGGATTACAGCAGGCCTTTCGAGTTTGGGCTTATTTGATTGGTATTTGTTAGCACTTTGGTCAAATAGACCAGAGGCTGATAATGGGACTGGAATGTGGGTACGGGATCTCCTCAAAGGACAACAGCAGACCCTTCCGAGTTTGGGTTTATTTGATTGGTATTTATTAGCACTTTGGTAAAACATGGTGACCAGGGTCTGATGATGGGACTGGAACATTGGTACGGGACCTCCTCAAAGGACAACAGCAGACCCTTCGAGTTTGGGCTTATTTGATTGGTATTTATTAGCACTTTGGTAAAACATGGTAACCACTGCATATCGTCGTTAATAAAATCATATTCTTTTGTTTTCCTTATTTCCACGGAAATCTCTTCGACGCGGGCGGAGCCGCGGGAAAAAGCTAGTAGGTATTATATATCTAAAATTTACCATAGGGTCCCCACCACTTGGGTATAATCTATGTTTAAGTAGGTATACAAAATATTATAAATAACACTAAAAGGATGTTTTGTTCGCGAAATGATGGTTGCGAGTTGCAAATATAAAACGCCTTTTGTTTTATGACTTTGTATGCTCACCCCTTGCTCATCCAAAGAAAACTTTTGAAGTTTCAATTTTTTGCGCGATCTCTGCATTCTGCATTTTGTTTTCGAATTGTTTACATTTTGTTGAAAGAATTAATAAACTGACCATCCACAACGGACTTTGATGTAAAATACTTACACGTTGACCGCAGTTTTTGTTTGAAGGACTCTGATAAGTATCTGAGTAAAAAAATCAGCTGTATAGTAGAAAAGTAAAGTTAAGATAAGTCTGCGCGCGACTGGTGGCGTTACTAACGTTTTACTACTTCACCTTGACACGATGATTGCCAAACTTGAGCACTGAAAACTAATAAAATGATGTACATTCTACACACTCACTAGCTACACCTGACATAACAACAACTTGGCTGCCTGCGATTTATGATTTTGGCCACGCGCAGACTTATCCGACCGAAATGATATTTTTTTATCGATTTCAGGATCTGCTCCATAGTAAAAGTTGATCGTATGGACGAGTGCTATCGCCAGTTTCCGGCTCCTACAACTTTATCTTATCATTTTATCAACCTGATATACGAGTATATTCATCTCGCCCGCTAAGTTGTAAAATAAAATATTAATAATTTCAATGTGTCGGTTATGTACTCTGTGGTGTCAGTCAGTCAGTATTATCATCAGAACAAAAATATCATGACGATTCAATGTACTTTCTCGAACTTTTTAAGTCGTTTCTGGGCATTTTCGTCAGAACTTGCACTGCCAAGAAATAATAATGGTTGATCTCGTTTTTGATTGTATTGAGATATACATGGCTTAGTAATTTTGAGAATTTCATCAAGTAAACTAGGTAATAATTAGTTTTGTGATATTTTTATTACTTTAATTGGTATTAAAAGAAATAGTTACTGAGGGAACACTTTTATTCATGTTCGTTACCAAAATTAATATTGTATAATATTGACAATTTAAACAAGAAAATACTATACTATGAATAAGCATTGGTAAAATATTAGGATTTATTCGTCCTGCTCGCTGTATCTATCTCCTTCTAGCCGTATCGATAAATGCGTTATTAGTTGTAAGCAAAACTTTGATTTTATTTAGTAAAAAAAGTGATTATTATTGGGATTTAATACAAAATATTCATAAAAGTAATGCGTTTTTCGAATGCCTTATAATATTATTTATTTGGCATGTTGCTAGTAAATCAGTCAATTGCAACCACACGGTGCTGTGATTACGAAAAATAAATAAATAACATTTTTATTTTACTTTTTGTTTCATTTTTCTGTTGTCTGTACGAAAAATGGGTGTGTACAAAAAATATAATGAATATAAAAATATTTTAAATTATAAGTAAAAAGAAATGCTTATCTTTTAGATAAATTGAACAAATAGTGCTTAAAACAAGGTTTTTCATTATATTCTAATTTCAGTAGCAATTATGAATGTAGCAAACTAATTAAATGATATTAATATTAATAAGAAGTCTAGAAATAATAACAACGTAATACCTAACGGTAACATGCTGGACAAGCAAAAGGTGAGGTTGCACTAGTCACTAAGAACTAGTAATTTTGAAAATGAAACTTTTTTAAATAAATTATTGCACAATGTGCGTATTAATTAGACTAAACAGAACAAAACAATTCATAAAACATAGATTTATATTCATACTGCTATTAAGTACAAGATATAATATTATATTATTTTTGTTCATTACTTAATTCAGTTATATTTTTTCTTTTTAGCTTCATTATCCTTTTTCCGTTGTTGTTTATGCTTATTGTGCGTTCCCTATATCGACGCATTTTTTCAGCGGCCGTGAGAGCCATTGCAATCTAAAACAAAATCGGAATCAAAAATTAAATCAAGAGTGTCATTCTTGCACGTAAAGAAATGTTTAGTATCTAGGTATATTATGAAAAGTTCTTTGCGAAAAAATATTAGTCATTTATTTTACCATTTAAATTAACATAACATAAAAATTCTTAGTCCACAATTTTACACGCTCAGCTTTCATGAGGTTTAGCGTAATGATAGCTTGTCGTATCTATACTTTAAACTATAGATATATGCAAAGATTTGTTATTTTCCTTCCGCTTTTGGGGGTTGAAGACATAACAAACAAACGGGTTGTTGTAAATTCGCCACAAAGTAAACTCGTCACATTTTTTGGACACACCCATTTTTCGTACAGACAACAGAAAAATGAAACAAAAAGTAAAATAAAAATGTTATTTATTTATTTTTCGTAATCACAGCACCGTGTGGTTGCAATTGACTGATTTACTAGCAACATGCCAAATAAATAATATTATAAGGCATTCGAAAAACGCATTACTTTCATGAATATTTTGTAATAAATGACAGTAATAATCAGTTTTTTTACTAAATAAAATCAAAGTTTTGCTTACAACTAATAAATTTCAAGATATATGTATATTCAAAGAAAAAAAAATACAAGGTGACGTTCGTTTATATGGCCAAATTCGTACTAGAGACTCGGTAAGGGTCAGGACCAAAATTCAATGCGAGCGTTCCGAGCTAGAGATATTCTCTGATACTCTGATAATATACGGACGGCCGCACAGACAGCAGTTACGAAACGATAAACTTGCGACGATCCCAAAGCGAATAAAATTTAAAGAAGAATGACGCGTAAATATAGCCACATCCATCCATCCATCAGCCTGTTTCGTCCACTGCTGGACATAGGCCTTTCCAAGATTTCGCCACTCTTGGCGGTCCTCCCGGAAGAAATGCCCATACTCACACACGCTGGGCAGGCGGGTTGGTGAGCGCGGTGCCGAAACCCTTGCACCAGTGACGCCGCTGCCCGTCACCAGTCTGTTTTATATAAGGCTCGGCAATTGGGGATGGATAAACCGCCATCCATCAGTCCCAGGCAATGGTGGGCCGCCTGGTTTTGCCTGAGAGCTGTTCTCTTACTCTCCTCCGAATAACTTCGGGAGGATTTGCGAGTAAGATGGGGGTACCTCCACAGTCGAGCCCGGCATCAGCTCTACCACCTATATAGCCACAGTGCGAAGGCAAAACTCGCATTTGCTAGGTTTCCTTACATTTAAATGCGCATGTGGATTTGTATGAATCATAATGATGAATAATAGTGGTAACAGTTATGTTATAAATAAGTAACGTTTTTTATTTACGACAAACGTGTTGTTTAAATTAAAAAAAACCGAACAAGTGCGAGTCGAACTCGCCCACCGAGGGTTCCAATAAAGACTATATTTTTTAATGATTTAATCGCGAATGTATAGTTGAAGACGGTATTACTTGCCAAATTTCATAGTTCTATGTCAACGGAAATACCCTATAAATTTTGATTCCCTTGAGAGTGTCGAAATATACGTTTTTTGCAGCATAAACGGCCGTATCTGTTTTTCACGTTTTTAGAAGTTTGATTTTTTCACAGCCTCAAGGGACTGTAGACTTGATTATATGGTTTTAATTTCAACTCCTGAGATAAAGGGTCTTCACGGACGGATGGACGGACGGACAGACAAACGGACCACAAAGTGATCCTATAAGGGCTCCGTTTTTTCTTCTTGAGGTACGGAACCCTAAAAACAAGTCTAAGATATTTTTCATAATATTTACAGATCATAAACAGCTAAGTCTGTATCTATGTAGTTTATTGTCAAAAGGTACAAGTTCGGTCAACATCGATGTTTTATTTTATTTTTATAATACACTTCATTAGACACTTCAAACAAATTACTATATTTCACAGTATTTTTGTCGAACAGTTTTGAATAAATTTTTAATGACTAATAAATAACTTCTAGAAGAGACTTAAAAAAAAAAACGTTTGCAAAAGCCTCACAGAAGATCGTCCTTCATGGTTTATTTTTCAAATCGTTTTAACAAATGACAACGTTGTCAATTAACTTTCAATAAAGTATTGCCAAGTTACAAAAAATTACAACGTTGCCAACGAAGTTTCGCTGGAAGGGTTTAAATTCTTTGACGGAACTTTTAAATTTGAAATGGATTGTATTCATTTATTAAACACCTGAACATACGATAAACCCGTATATAAAAGATGTTTTCTTGAAGATCACATATTCAGTTTGTAATCCTGAAAAGAAAAAAATGAAGTTTCTATTTGTGGTTCTTGCGCTGTGCTTTGCTGTAGTTAATGCTGTTTATGGTAAGTCATGTTAAACAATGAAATAACGGAGTAGGTTTATATAAGGTGACTTTCGTTTATATAGCCTAACTCATACTGGAGACTCGGTAAGTGGACAGGACCAAGACGGAGAGCCTGTATGTGTATGTGTATACCCAAATTAAGGCGACGCATTGGACATTTTGGCGACATGGATCTCCATATTTCTCAGCAATAAAAAAACATATGTAATTACCAATTTATATACTAGATTGAGGTGGTAGAGTTGATGCCAGGCTCGACTGAGGAGGTACCACCATCTTACTCGCAAATCCTCCCGAAGTTATTTGGGGGAGAGTAAGAGAACAGCTCTCAGGCAAAACCAGGCGGCCCACCATTGCCTGGGACCGATGGCTGGCGGTATATCAATCCCCAATTGCCAGGCCTTATATAAAACAGACTGGTGACGGGCAGTGGCGTCACGGGTGCAAGGGTTTCGGCACCGCGCTCACCAACCCGCCTGCCCAGCGTGTGTGAATATGGGCATAACTTCTGGGAGAACCGCCAAGAGTGGCGAAATCCTGGAAAGGCCTATGTCCAGCAGTGGACGAAATAGGCTGATGGATGGATGGATGTAGGGTGTTATATTGGTAGCATTTTAATACAACACGCGTGAACATTAATGGATCCAAAAGCTGTTGTATAGAACCTTTTGTGGAGCGTTATTCAGTTTGTTGCTGTAAGCGGGTCTAGTTTGCGATATATTAATCAACCTTATTATTATTCTGAAAAGTGAGTTCACTTAAACGTGTAAGGTATATTACACGCTCCAATATTGATATCTAGTAACACTGACAGCTGTTCGTTTGTTCGAGTACCACATTGTTATCCTCTAAACTAAACTGAATAAATATGTGAACGCGGTTTAGAGACTTATACCTTTGCGCACAAGGAATACATGGAATGCCTGTGATTATTATGAATTCGCAATTAGTTAAAGACAGACAGACAGATAGGGACTGAATAAATTAAACGACTTGGATTTACATGGATCTCACAACAGTTTACGGTAGAAGAACTAATTTGCGAGACTTGTTTTTTTTACATGTTTTGTTTTGAATGGCATTAATATTTCTGCATCTGCGCGCCAATTTATTCCGGGTCTACACGGGCAGGAATCCCACATAATCTATTGAACATACTGACCAACATTCCTATTTCCCATTCCCAAATCTACTGTGAATATTAATATTGAAACAAATTCAGAGACAAGAATTTGAATAATTCCTCGGGCTAGGATTTGAACCTGCTAACTCTTGTTATCAGGACTTATTCAATGAAAACAATGAATTTCGAAGCAACACTATGTAGCGACAACAACGCCATCTGGTTCCTAAGAGCGATGCGTGAAATCACATAAAGCCTTCGTGAGAATTCAGTAGGTGCCTTACAAGCTGATTAGATCATGCTTAATGATTTAAATGTTAGGTGTACAAGTATGATGGAAAGATTCAACGGCCTAGCGCAGTCGGTAGCGCACTTGTCTTGATAACAAGAGGCCATAGCGCAGTTCCAATCATGGCCTGATTTTTTTTGCAAGTTTTTGTCTTAGAATCATTGACCTCTCTTAAGCAACTAGACACACAGTCTCTTATAAAAGTTCGTCCGAAAGTGTCCGAACGTGCGACGGGCATCGTAGCAAAAATCTTCAACCAAATTAAGACGTTAAATCGTTAACATTAGATGCAATGTCAGTTGTACGCAATCGTCATTCGAATTTGTCACGCCATAGCGGTGACAAGATGCATCGCGGACACTTCTTGTTGTTTATGAGACGTCAATGCTTAGAGTGATTAATCTTTTCTAGTTTGTAATGCACTTTAGTAATAATATTTAGAGTTTTCCAAAGCGATGGATTTCGCTATCACACAAAATATTATAAATGCGAATGTTTTTGTGTGTGTATGGTTAATACTCTTTCACGCTGAAACGGCTGGATGGATTTAGATGAAATTTAGAATTAATATAGCTTAAGCCCTAACTTAATACATAGGCTACTTTTTATCCCGGAAAAAAAGCATGTTGTTAAACCGAATAACACGTGGGCGGAGCCGCGGGAAAAAGCCAGTAAAAACATGAGATATGTATTCTCGTAACCTACTCTGAGTTTTGTACGGGTAGGCGCAATTTTTTTTCATTTGCTCTTTAATGTTTCTTTTGCAAAGTTTGTTCAACAGATCATTACTAAATCATGTGGATTCTTTTAAAGATACTCGTACTTGTCCATTTTATACCTGGTATGAGATAATATTTCTGAGATTTTATTGAACTATACAAATATTTACAATTCATTCGCTAATGCCTAGTTTACACAGGTAGAGTAAGTAGTTGAGTAACAGGGATAAAAACATTACTAGCTTAATGTAAACAGTTACAAACTAGCACTAAAGATGGTAGCTGAGAGAGAAGAGTGGATAACGCATGTAGTAAATAGTACGTTAGTTACTCTACTTTGAACTAGCCTAAATATAAACCCTGCTCAACAGTTTCATTCCCTTACCCAGACCCACCATGCAACGACGACGAAGATTATATAGATATTCCATCAGGTGGAACATACCAAGAGAACTATTGCCCGGAAGGGAAGTTCATCGATCAGCAGGAAAGTGGATGCTACTGCTTGTCCGACCTTTTTAGAGGATCGACGGACGAACGAAGTTGTTATAATGTTTGCCGTAAGCACACCTTTTTTTGTCTTTTGTAATGCGTCTACCGAGAAGTGAAAGGTTACATAGGTGTTTGGGTTGTCACGAACTTACTACCATATACTTACTAAAATAAACAGCTCAGGCCTTTTGACCAAGCAAAAAATATTTTATAGCACACCGTGCGTAAAATGACCGCTTTACGCACGCTGAGCTTGCGTAAAGTCGGCATTTTCCCCACTTGTGCTATAATAGTACATTATATTATATAATATTTATCTTATTTAATAATTATCGTATAATATTTTATAGCAAAAGTGCCGACTTTACGCAAGCGCAGCGTGCGTAAAGCGGTCATTTTACGCACGGTGTGCTATAAAATATTTTTTGCTTGGTCAAAAGGCCTGAGCTGTTTATTTTAGTAAGTATATGGTAGTAAGTTCGTGACAACCCAAACACCTATATAACCTTTCACTTCTCGGTATAAAATATTATACGATACTCGTGCGAGAAACTTTTTCTCGACTCGTATGATTGCACACTCGTCAGAAAACGTTTCATCGCTCTCGTATCGTAATGTACTATTTCAACACACTTGCTTATAAAGTGGCCCTTATTGCAGCGTGTTTAGGGTCATACTACAGCATATTAAACACACGTGCTTTTTACTTTACATTATCGCACTAGTGTTTGTTACATGACGGTTTTTTAAAATCTTAGCAAAGAATTTTGATGTCTTGAGAAATAGTAAAGTTTTTGCGAATAAATAGACTGTATCAGTTGAAATATTATAATTAATCATTTAATTTCATCAAATTGTGTATTTTTATCAACAAATTAACTCAAATTTTTGATGTACATACAAAAATATTCTGTTTCTTAATATGTACTAATTGGCTGTTTGGCAATATTTGGCTGTTTGGGTTTTTGCGTCAGTGCCTCTATTTCCATCTGCGCAAAAAACAAAATCTAGGCCGCCATTTTCAAAGAAAATTGTCAGTTCATAGCTGTGGTTTCGATTATGTGGAAAAAAAAGACAGTGAAATTTTATTACTTTTCCTCGCCAGTGTGTTGAAAAACGTCGTATGAAACGCGTGAGCATTAGACAGTACCTTCGGCTCGGCCTGCAATCCCAACGCAGCTCACTTGTATTATAATGTACTATTTTGAATCACATTTAGTGCTACATCGGTAACTTATTTCAATAATTTGACTAAGTGCGAGTTGGAATCGCGCGCAAAGAGTAACGTACCACCATACAATATGGGAACAGAATCCTAAAACATGATTATTAACAATAATACAGATACGAAAGTAACAACAAGGCGACAAAAAACAAGGCGCTAGAATATTAGCAACTGACAAACAATTCGGCAAAGCCGGGTTCTGAACCTTAATTTTTATTATTTGTTGTTTTACTTTACAGTAAATAAATTACAATCCGACCAAATTATAAACTTTTACGTATTATCGTCTTTGAGATAGAGCTGAAATAAGTAACGTTAAAAATGCTACTTTTTCGAGGTTTTTGTTGGAGACAATTTCTTGAATATTTTACCAACAATTAAGTAAATAGTCCTTTTGTATTCTTAGGTATTTATTCTCGAAAACAATTGATTTACAATGGACTTCCGGCACGATCGTGACCCCTGTCACTTGACGGGTTAATAAAACAACAATAAAGTGTTAATAACAGTTTATTTTTATTTTCAGCTTAAACATCATCTGCTACAAGAAGCTTTGAAGCCTGATTAGGAGCTGATTCAGGCATTTTTGTTGTTGATATTTTCGAGATTATTCTTTAGTTTCAATGCAAAAATCTATGGTTCAGAAATTATGGTTTTATGTGGTTTTACTGATTATTTTTATTGTTGCGGATTTTCGTGTTACTTTTGATTTATTACATTAGGTTTTGTTGACTGAAACGAATAAAAAGTATTTTGATTTATTTCACTAAACTTATCTGATCCATAAAACAGTTCACCTCACTTTAAAATACTTCCATCAGCATGTTGACTAAGTAAAGGGTGAAATATTTACCCAGCATCCTATTTTTTACTACCACCTTCTGGATAGGACCAAGCATATTTTGGAGCATCTTTTCTAGCTCTCTTCTCCGCTGAGCGAATAAAGCAGTGCCTCCCTGAATAGGACCGCTTTGTAACCCAAGGTGCCGCAAAATCCATACTGTCGTTCCCACATTGCAGCGCCGAAACAACCATGGCGTCATACAATACTCCTGCGGGCCCATTATGTAACTCAGTGTCGGTTGCCATCAATGGTTGCTATTCACCAAAAAGAGATAAAAATTAACTTCCAAAATAACTTTCAATGGGTATTGAACTATTTATGAATTGTGACGTCATTTCAAGTGCCAACGTATCCTTAGATAAGCGGATATGTATGTTTTTGACGATAGGCATTCGATTTGGTAACTGAAGTCACGATACAGAATCAGGGGGCTGAAGCCGCCTAATTGCAAGACTCAGACAAAGCCTGGTTTGCATCAAGCCAAAAGTACCTAATCCCATCGCCTTGATTTTAAAACCGGAGTCCCAATATTCGGAAGCAGTCAATGGCGCAGGGGTATTAAGGCGCAAAAGCGCAAAGTCAAAAAGGCAGCTGTCAAGCTCGCAAACGCGCGGTTGTCTTTTGTATCGCGCTTAGTGAAACACGTAAGACGCAAGCCGTCTATTTATTCACTCAGTGATACTAGTCAATCGTGACTCAGTTGAATAACTTATCATAGTAAATAGTTTTTTATCGTTTCCAACATTTATTCGAATGAATTGCAATAAGTGCGACTTAGAAGTGACAGACGGAGTAAAATGTAAACAATGTTCCAATTGCCTGCATTTCGGATGTGCTGGCCTCGCCGAGACTACTTACCGTAAGAGAAGAAGGCTGCCTGGCGTTGTCCCACCTGTCGTGTTGCTGATAATCAACCCCTACCCCAGAATCAAACACAGGCGCTCATTGATTTGATAGCCGAGATAAAGGTTTTAAATCGGAGATGACATCGATGAGGGCCGATTTACGATTAACTACCCAGGGAATTCAGGAGATAATCAATAAATTAAGCAACTTGGAAGGACGTTTCGACAGCTTTGATAAGCGTCTCTCGTCCGTGGAGAACAAAGTCGACTCTGGCCGACGACTTAGATATTGCCAACACCACCATTATCTCACTTCAGAGAACCAACGAAGAGCGAGACCAGTTCTCTAGACTCAATAATATTGAGATATCAGGGGTGCTGTGCTGTCTCACCGTAGGCAAGTATTTATAAGTGAATTAAATAGAAACACAAAGTGTAACGTTCCGTGCCCTGCGACACGCCCGCTCGCCACGAGGTCTCCCGTGGAAGTGTGGGCCGCGCGGGCGGTTCGCAACCACCATATTTATTATTACTAATCACGTACATCACATCTCTCCTTTTCAATAAATTTTGAAATGAATTATTTTACAACTTACAAACGTGTAACTTAAGATTATGATATGTACTTATAATTATTCTTACAAATCAACGTACAAATAAATTGGAATACAACACAATTAGATGCACGTATGTACCTTCTTAATCTAATCAACATTATTTGAAAATTTTAATCTAATCAACATTATTTGAAAATTTAAAATAAATTAACGTCCTCCCTGAACAAACAAAAGTAACGAAATAAATGCTGATATAATTTTATTCATCTTCATCTGTTTCCATTTCTGAACTATTATTATTTTCATCAGTTCCATTATCTTTACTGTCATTTTCATTTTCTTTCTCATTGTGTATCTTCCATTTCCCTTCTACCTTTTTTAGATGTATTATGTTTCTTCGCAATTCTTGTCCAGTCTCATCGTTTCTGACATTTATATCTCCTCCATTGGCGCCTATCACGGTGTGTGGCGTAGGATTTAATTTGGTGTCAATTTATTTTCCTTGATTAAATTTTTTACATATACTTTTTCCCCTATACTTATGTCATTATTCTTTGCTTTTCTTTTCCTATCCTCTCTGCTCTTCCCCTTTTCTTTCATCATTTTGTCTCTGTCGTATACTTCTAAATTTATTTGCCTGTTTTCAACATCTACAACAGAAGGAATTTTATCTCTAAACTGTCTGTTAAAAAATAACTCTGAGGGTGTCTTCCCCGTCGTGCTATGCGGTGTACTGTTGTACATCATAAGATAGCGTAAGAGGTCATCCTTCCAGTCAGATTTTTGGCACTGGCTTATCTTTAGACGCTTGATTATGTCACGGTTTTGCCTTTCAACTTCACCGTTTTGCTGCGGCCAATACGGTATAGAATGATAAAGCTTAATGCCAAACTCTGAGCAGAAAGATTTGAATTCCTCGCTAGTAAACTGCCGTCCATTATCTGATGTCAAACTAACCGGTATACCTAGCCTTGAAAAAATTTCTTTCAATACCCCGATTGATTCTTGAGACGTTATCGACTTCATGACTTTGATTTCTTTGTAACGGCTGAAGTAATCTACCACAACAAATAAGTGATGCCCACTTGGAAGTGGACCTAAAAAATCCACGGCTATATCGATCCAAGGTTGGGATGGCAATTCACGTCTCTTCATCGGCACTGGAGGATTGGGTCCTGAGACTAAGGTGCAGCTCTGGCAACTTTTTACCATACTTTCTGCATCTTTATCAATTTTTGGCCACCACACCTTAGTCCTAAGTCTGCCTTTCATGGCGACAATCCCTGGATGACCCTCATGAGCCGATGCTAGTACTTGTTTACGAAGCTCGACGGGAATTACGATTTTATTTCCGCGCAACAAAATTTCATCATGAACGCAGAGTTCATTCTCAAAGAGTTTATAACTATTTACTTTTGAATCCCAGCGCTTATCCGAAAGACCGACCTTAACCAATTGAATTTCGTTATCTTTTATGGATTCACTAATTATGTTATCTATGGACACTGCTAAAGGTCTCGCAAATCGCACGATTTGGTTAACATGATGACCATCATCGTAAGGCCGTGAATCTTGTACGGGACACAACCTAGAAAGTGAGTCAGCTATGTTGTTTTTCCCAGAACAATATACTACTTTATAGTTGTAGGATTGCAACCGTAATACCCAGCGTTCTATTCTCGCGCAGGGTTTAGATCGCGGCCCAAATATTACCCCCAGAGGTTTGTGGTCGGTGACTAACTCGAATTCTTTCAACCCATAAAGGTACATGCTGAAATGTTCTATAGCCCAAACCAATGCCAAAGCCTCCTTTTCCGTCTGACAGTACCGCTTTTCGACATCAGTTAGACTTTTGTGACCATAAGCGATAACTCGAGGACCATGTGTGTCGTATTGAATGAGAATTGCCCCTAGTCCCACGGGGCTGGCGTCTGCAATCACTTGCGTTTTGTCATGAGGATCGTAAAACCCCAGGGTGCGGAGATTACTTAAACTTTGCTTTAATTCAGCAAACGCAAGTGCTTGTTTTTCTTTCCAGAATTCAGCAATATCAGCGTGTTTGGAAAGCTTGTGCCTTAAAATTTCGCGAATCGGTTCTGTAATTGTGGCCAAATTTGGAATCCATTTTCCTGTGTAATTAACAAGTCCCAGAAAGCTTTGAACCTCTTCAACAGATTTTGGCTCTCTAAAAGATGCTATAGTTTTGATATATTTGTCTAGAGGTTTAATGCCTTCTGAAGATAATTCATGGCCAAGAAATTCAATTTTAGGCTGACTAAGTATACATTTTTTTTCATTGAGAAGTACATTATTTTGTTTTAAAATTTGCATAACTTTGCCCAATCTAGCGTTATGTTCTTCCTCATTGCTTCCAAACACGACGATATCGTCGATGAAATTTATAACACCTTCGCAAGGGAGAAGCAACCTTTCTAAAATTTTTTGTAAATGCTCGGGTGCACACGATATCCCAAACATTAACCTTTTATAGCGAAACAACCCTTTGCTGGTAATAAAGGTTGTTATGTCTCGACAGTCTTCTTTAATTTCCACTTGGTGGAAAGCGTCTTTAATATCCAGCTTAGAAAAGACGCGAGCTTTGCTTAGTTTTGGTAAGAGTTGTGTCATAGTAGGCAAAGGATGATTCTCCCGCATGATGGCTTTGTTGGCACACCTCATGTCGACGCAAAGTCTTACATCACCGTCAGTTTTCAAAATAGGTACGAGTGGAGAGACCCAACTTGAAGCTTTATCGACGGGTTCAATTATGTCTTTTTTTACTAATTTGTCGATTTTTTCATTAATTTTATCTTCGAGTGGTATGGGTACTCTTCTGTATGGCTGACAAATTGGGGTTACCGATTTGTCAATCGCAATGTTAAGCTGGACGTCTTTAAATCTGGGAAAAGTGACTGTGTTTGTATCTAAGGAATTTATACTCACCCCTAATTTAAGTACGTTGAGTCTCATGGCCGTTTCCTTACCCAACAGATTTCGCGTACCATTTTTGATGACATAAAATTTGGCCGTTTGTTTTTCGGGTTCTATCGCGATTGTGGCTTCAAATGAGCCCAGCACCTCCAGCGGGTCTTTGGATCCATATGCCATGAAAACTTGATCCGAGTTTCTTTGCTGATTTGATGTAACAACCGCATTTGATTTTAAATATTCCCAAGTTTTGTCATCGATTATATTTGTTTTACTACCCGAGTCAATAAGCATGTTCACTTTGACACCTCCAATTTGACACATTATTTCCGCATCATCATCTATGTGAAACACATAGTTGACATTTGGTGGAATTGGATTTGTTGGTTCTTTGGTTTGTGTAGTAGTACTTTGGTTCGATTGTTTAAGTGAACGATCATTAATCTTAGTTTTTTTAGCATTCTGTGATTTGCTAGCGTCAGGCATCATCCTTCGCTTTACTTGCCTAGTGCGACATTGATTTCTAAAGTGGCCTTTATACCCACACTTGGTGCAAGTTTTGTCTTTTGCCATACATTGTTCACTGTCACTGTCATGGTATGAACTCCCACATCTAGTACACCGTATACTGCTGTTTTTTGGTCTAGTTCCAATTTTGTTAACATCAAGGTTGTTATTTCCTTGAAATACCTTAAATTGTCTTTCAACAGTCTCAATCGAGTTTGCTTCCAAAATAATTTGCTCAACGGTGACTGAATCTCCTAACTTTAGGATTTTTTTCCTGAGATCAGATGAACTGCATTTCTCAACAATTTGGTCGATAAGATCGTCTTCTTTTCGCGCGAAATTGCATTTAGAGCTTTGGTTACGCAACCTGATTAAAAACTTTTCGAACTTTTCATCCGTTTCCTGCTTTAATAGCCTAAAAATATGTCTTTCGTAAAGAAAACTCTGTTTAGGTGAAAAGTACGCGTCGAGCTTTTCTATTGCGATTTTAAAAACGTCATTCGATTCCGTCTCTTCGACATGCGCGCCGGGAAGATTATAATAAATTTCTTGAAACACGAGTCCGGCGGTATGTAGAAGAACTGCTCGCTTTTTTATCGGTTTGTCTATTCCAGTAGCTAGAAGGTAAATATCTAAGGCGCGTTTCCATTTTTCCCATCGATGGCCTAATGAGCTTGAATCGCCTTCACAGTCAAAATTTTCTATAGCCAGTAGTTGAGACGTCATTATGGGACGATCTGCAAGTACATAAAACTTGTTTCTGTACATGCAATTAAAGTAAAATGTGGGTAGAACAACTTTCTTTAAAACCGACTTTTACTTTCCGTTTTATCTAACAGTATGTTTTGATATTAAACATTATTTGATAATTAAGTATTATTTTTTATCTTTTGGAAGCAATCTCAGTTAAAGTTGGAACTACATAGCATAAACTGACATTTAAAACATGTCACAAACTGACATGTAAAATATGTCAGTCTATGTAAACTTGACGAGTTTTCACTCGTTCGCTATTGTACGGTGTACTTTCTCGGTCGGATTAGTATCCCGACTTGGCTAATATATACAGGCACATCTTGTTGTATGTATAGTCGGGATTTGCCAACAGTTGGTACAGCTTTAAATTATCAGATATTAGATAAGTTTAAAATTATTGCATAGGTAGGTGTTTACTTATTTGCGTGCTAACTGGAATAAAACTAGAAACAGTTAGGTAAACGAAGGGAAAAAAAAAAGAAATGAAATTTTAATCGTACTAAACACGTACATATTTTACTTAGAAAGTTTTCTTTTTAATGTGTAATAAGCATTTATGTTTTAGTTAGGTTATAAGTGTTTATGTCCCCATATCTCGAAACAATCAAGCTAATGGCTGATACCGACTATACAACAATGGAACAAATTTATTTATATTGGTATATATTAGCTTATTTTCACGACTATGTACATGGGTAAACCTTTTGTTATCAATCCGAATGTTTACAAAATGTTATGCAATGTGATTGTAGTCTGCTGAAGAATTAGGTCATTCCAAGCACTATAAGTACCTAATTAAAAGAATAAACAAAGAATGGTAACCTAAATAGCTACCTTAGGACTATGGCAATACTTATCCTACCCTCCTTTTAAAAATAAAGCATTTTTTACTTTATTTCGTCATGATTATAAAACTTTCGTCTGATAACTCCAGGTCGAAATTGTAGTCGTGTGAAATGTAAGTATTTACTCACGTTCTTTGTCCTCGTCGCCAGTTTTGTGCTGTCTCACCGTAGGCAAGTATTTATAAGTGAATTAAATAGAAACACAAAGTGTAACGTTCCGTGCCCTGCGACACGCCCGCTCGCCACGAGGTCTCCCGTGGAAGTGTGGGCCGCGCGGGCGGTTCGCAACCACCATATTTATTATTACTAATCACGTACATCACAGGTGCCGTACACTAAGAGTGAAAATTTTTATAACATTCTCAACGAAATATGTATCAAAGTTGGAATATCATTGCGCGATTCAGATATCGACACAATACATCGTGTGCGAAGGTACTCTGATAACAAACCGACCGGCTCGGCCGCCAAGTCCGATTATACCCGCCCCGCAGCTATCATCGTTCGACTCACGCAACGTCGTCGGAGGACGAAATTCTCCGCCGGCGGTGCGAGTGCGCCGGGGCTTAAATACCGCGGATATCGGAATGTCGGGTGCCGTCTCAGATATCTACGTGAATGAACATCTCACTCCCGCAAGCAAATTACTGCTCAAACGAGCTCGCGAAATTAAGTCTGAACGTAGCTATGATTATCTGTGGGTCAGAAATTGCGTTATACTGATGCGTAAGAGTGACAAATCAAAAGTTACGCGTATTACTTGCGAATCTGATTTTGATAAATTAAAATGACTGCCCTTTGTTACTTTTTCGCCTCAGTTTGACGCCCTCTGTTTTAGAATGCTCTTGTGTTATGATTGTAATAGTGTATTACTCGTAAATTATCGCCTTCTTAATTGTTTGCTTGTAACTCCCAAGATTGATAAGTTATTTTATGCCCTGAACATTATTAGTCGACTGTTTATTTCATTTGATGTTGGTATTGTTATTGTCCCGCACATATTGCAAATATACGTATACTTTGCCGTTTCTTCACTTAATTATATTCCATCCATCCATCCATCAGCCTGTTTCGTCCACTGCTGGACATAGGCCTTTCCAGGATTTCACCACTCATGGCGGTCCCCCTGGAAGAAATGCCCATACTCACACACGCTGGGCAGGCGGGTTGATGAGCGCGGTGCGCTGCCCGTCACCAGTCTATATTATATATTGCATGGAGGTTATTCAGAATTAATTTTGAGCAAATTTATTTATTCGTATTTTCGAGCTTAACGATTTAGATATACCTATATAAGGTGAAATTAAATCAGCCGACCAAATTCATGCTGGAGACTCAGCTAGTGATCAGGAATTAGGTTCAGTTATCCTTTTGGCCAATCTCGAAAAATATTTACTGGTTGGATTAGTTTAAGTACAATACCTAGAGCAGGCATTATGGGTCAATTTTTTTTTTCGAATTTCACCTTTATTGACATTAAACCTTATTCTTGATGACTAACCGAGTCTCCAGTATGAATTTGGTCGGTTGATTTAATTCCACCTTATATATTATCAGAATACTAGGGGTCTGAGGACTAAATCACATAATTTTTTTACTAATGTTTTGACTAATTACGACATAATAGGGATAACTGAAAGCTGGCTCGACGATACTTTTAATGACTCCGAATACTTCGATTCTCGCTATAACGTGTTCCGGCTAGACCGTATTCAGGCCAGAGGCATCGCGCAGCTGGGTGGCGGAGTCATGTTGGCGGTGCGTCGTGAGTTGACAGCTCAGCTGCGGGATGGGTGGCGTGCCCGGCGACATCATGAAAAACTGTGGATAAGCATTGATTTGAACTCTTCGCTCAGTCGCACTTGTTCTGCCGCTACTAGATCAGCCGCCGCGGCAATTACAAATCTATATCTGAATGCTTATCTAATACTGACTGGTCGGTCTTAAACAATATGAGCACTGATGACTGCACGGCTTACACTTATTCTGTACTTGACAATTTATGTGAACATTATGTCCCCAAACGTACTGTACGTTCTAACTCTAGCTACCCTCCCTGGTATTGTCAGTCTTTAATCAAAGTTGTTAAAGAAAAATTAAGAACACACAAAAGGTGGAAAACCTACGGTAATCCACCTGATTATAATATCTTTGCGATACTACGTTCTAGAGAGAAAAGCTAGAAAAAGAATGTTACGTAGCCTATATTTTTGACGCAGAGGATAATATACGTAAGTCTCCCAAATACTTGTGGTCGTATATTAAATCTAAATCGAATCATAACCAAATACCTGATAAAATGATGTACAATGACAAGTCATCTGACAATGGTGAAACTATCTGTAATCTTTTCAAAGATTACTTTAATTCAGTATTTGTTGATGATAATACTCGCCAAACTAACCAGCCACACGAGCTTGACCATCTGAAGTCTGCACTAAATGTTTCATCCGTTCATATTACAGAGAAACTTGTTCTAAAGCTATTAGAGGCGGTAAACATTAATAAGGGAGTCGGCTCCGATGGTATTCACCCGTTTTTAATAAGAAAATGCTCAAAGGAACTATGTGTCCCGTTGACTATTCTTTTCAAAAAATCATTAAGCAAGGGTTGTTTTCCTAAATTGTGAAAAAAGCTCTGATTACGCCATTTTTTAAAGGTGGAGATAAAGCAGACATTACCAAGTATCGTCCTATATCTAAACTTTGTTTATTCGGAAAGTTGCTGGAGAAAATAGTAACTAATGAAATATCTAGTATTTTCAGCAGTTATATTTCTCCTTGTTAGCATGGTTTCATAAAGAATCGTAATATCGAAACCAATTTACTTACCTTTACTGATATCGTTCTCAATGCTTTAGATGCTGGCCATTAGGTGGACGCCGTGAACACGGATTTTTCAAAGGCATTCGACAAAATAAGTCACAAATTACTGCTAAAAAAACTGGTTACCATCGGTGTACATGCTGACCTCCTCCGCTGGATTGAGTCTTACATTAGAAATCGCTCACAAGCTGTAGCTGTTAAAGAATTCGTATCCGACTTTCTCCCAATAAGTTCAGGCGTCCCCCAGGGCTCTCACTTGGGTCCTCTTCTTTTTATACTGTATATTAATGATATTGATAGTATTTTCACAAATTCCAACCACGAAAAATTTCGTATCGTCAATTCTGTCGTAGATAGCCATAAATTGCAGGAGGATTTAGAAAGCCTTCTTGTTTACTGCAATAATAATTATTTATTTTTGAACGTAGATAAGTGTTAAACAATATCATTTTCTAGAAAGCGTCAAACTTTAGTCTTCCCACATAGTATCGAAGGAAAAGATATTACCAGAGTCAAAAAAGTGAGAGACCTTGGTACAATACTGGATTACAGGATGAACTTCAACCTCCATGTTGACTTCATTACAGCCAAAGCCTTCAAACAACTAGGTTTTAGTCTCCGTATCAGTCAACCCTTCAAGCGAGTTATAACTTACAAAACATTATTTTTATAATAGTAGTTTGGTTGTGTGGTCTGGAATCCTTGATACGCAGTTCATATTGACAAAATTGAAAAATTCAGAATAAGTTCCTGAAAGCACTTGATTACAGAACTCACATTAACTTTACAGATTATTTATCTTCATTATTATGATTATTTTACTATTCTTATTTTGAATTATCTTTTTTTTAATTTGAACTTTTTAATAATACCAAAACCAGCCAGATACAAATGGTATAGCCAAGGAGATTTTACGGATATTTTACGTTCTTGTTATAATTATCGGGGCCCGTCAAAAGTAAGAATTTTTTGCATAATTAGAATGCGCAATTTTGGTGTAAATTGGTAAGTAAATTGGTTTCGATATTACGATTCTTTATGAAACCATGCTAACAAGGAGAAATATAACTGCTGAAAATACTAGATATTTCATTAGTTACTATTTTCTCCAGCAACTTTCCGAATAAACAAAGTTTAGATATAGGACGATACTTGGTAATGTCTGCTTTATCTCCACCTTTAAAAAATGGCGTAATTAGAGCTTTTTTCACAATTTAGGAAAACAACCCTCGCTTAATGATTTTTTGAAAAGAATAGTCAACGGGACACATAGTTCCTTTGAGCATTTTCTTATTAAAAACGGGTGAATACCATCGGAGCCGACTTCCTTATTAATGTTTACCGCCTCTAATAGCTTTAGAACAAGTTTCTCTGTAATATGAACGGATGAAACATTTAGTGCAGACTTCAGATGGTGAAGCTCGTGTGGCTGGTTAGTTTGGCGAGTATTATCATCAACAAATACTGAATTAAAGTAATCTTTGAAAAGATTACAGATAGTTTCACCATTGTCAGATGACTTGTCATTGTACATCATTTTATCAGGTATTTGGTTATGATTCGATTTAGATTTAATATACGACCACAAGTATTTGGGAGACTTACGTATATTATCCTCTGCGTCAAAAATATAGGCTACGTAACATTCTTTTTCTAGCTTTTCTCTCTAGAACGTAGTATCGCAAAGATATTATAATCAGGTGGATTACCGTAGGTTTTCCACCTTTTGTGTGTTCTTAATTTTTCTTTGACAACTTTGATTAAAGACTGACAATACCAGGGAGGGTAGCTAGAGTTAGAACGTACTGTACGTTTGGGGACATAATTTTCAAATAAATTGTCAAGTACAGAATAAGTGTAAGCCGTGCAGTCATCAGTGCTCATATTGTTTAAGACCGACCAGTCAGTATTAGATAAGCATTCAGATATAGATTTGTAATTGCCGCGGCGGCTGATCTAGTAGCGGCAGAACAAGTGCGACTGAGCGAGGAGTTCAAATCAATGCTTATCCACAGTTTTTCATGATATCGCCGGGCACGCCACCCATCCCGCAGCTGAGCTGTCAACTCACGACGCACCGCCAACATGACTCCGCCACCCAGCTGCGCGATGCCTCTGGCCTGAATACGGTCTAGCCGGAACACGTTATAGCGAGAATCGAAGTATTCGGAGTCATTAAAAGTATCGTCGAGCCAGCTTTCAGTTATCCCTATTATGTCGTAATTAGTCAAAACATTAGTAAAAAAATTATGTGATTTAGTCCTCAGACCCCTAGTATTCTGATAATATATAAGGTGGAATTAAATCAACCGACCAAATTCATACTGGAGACTCGGTTAGTCATCAAGAATAAGGTTTAATGTCAATACAGGTGAAATTCGAAAAAAAAAAATTGTCCCATAATGCCTGCTCTAGTTATTGTACTTAAACTAATCCAACCAGTAAATATTTTTCGAGATTGGCCAAAAGGATTACTGAACCTAATTCCTGATCACTAGCTGAGTCTCCAGCATGAATTTGGTCGGCTGATTTAATTTCACCTTATATAGGTATATCTAAATCGTTAAGCTCGAAAATACGAATAAATAAATTTGCTCAAAATTAATTCTGAATAACCTCCATGCAATATATAATATGGACTGCCCAGCGTGTGTGAGTATGGGCATTTCTTCCAGGGGGACCGCCATGAGTGGTGAAATCCTGGAAAGGCCTATGTCCAGCAGTGGACGAAACAGGCTGATGGATGGATGGATGGAATATAATAAAGTGAAGAAACGGCAAAGTATACGTATATTTGCAATATGTGCGGGACAATAACAATAACAACATCAAATGAAATAAACAGTCGACTAATAATGTTCAGGGCATAAAATAACTTATCAATCTTGGGAGTTACAAGCAAACAATTAAGAAGGCGATAATTTACGAGTAATACACTATTACAATCATAACACAAGAGCATTCTAAAACAAGCCGTTTATTAGTATTAGTATTTACTGCTGTGGAAATAATAAATATGTATTATTTTTGTTATTTGCAGTACCGGGCTACTCAGGAAAGAAAGCGAAAAAAAGTTTCTCCCGATAAGACCAGGCTATTCGTTCCTAAAACTATTGAAGTAAAACTATTTAAATCATAAATAACGAACATTTCCAATTCATATATCCCGCCAATTTTTTTATGATCTTAATTCAAGGATATTACTTATTTATACTTATAGTACCCAAAAATAATAAGATCGTATCAGACTGAAAAATTTACTTGCGTCGAGAACATTCTCGCGCGATAATTTTGTATGATTTTAATTGTCGATTAAAACCAGAAGACTCATTTGTTAAACTTTAAATGTTTTTTTGAGAAAGCCCTTCCAAGGCAGTTGTGTACCGCTGGATGTGTACGTACGGAAAAATAAAAAATTGGTGAAAATTGTTATTGACATTGTTAATTGGATCTAGAAGTGTGTATGAGATTCTACATGAGCATCTTCGCGTCACCAAGGCTCAGAAGCAGGATCTTGTGGTTTGCTGTCGTAATATGTGGGATAAATTTCAACCAGGCTCGTATTAGCGCTCCTACGGCATCATTATGGGTGAGGAATTTTGAATCTACCAATATGATCGAGAAATGAAGCGACAACCCAAGTAGCATTTTACTCCATTTAAGAGTACACATTTAGTTCCCAGGTGTACTTGAAGCATTATTACAGTTCACTCGTGATGTATAAGCTGCATTATTGCGATTAATTACACCTATACCTGTCTAAGGGACTTATAGGAGTGTAGAGTTATACTGTTATACCATTGTTGGTGTTATAATACTCTAACAACTATCCTTTAGTCAGCCATCTGACTAAGAGCATTATAGGAGGGTAGAGATACGGCAACCGCTGTTTAACGGCCTACTTGTACGATGTTACAGAGCTAGCATTTTAATAGAACACATGTGGTCATTTATAAAGCCAAAGGCTGTTATGTTTACTTGTTTTAGACTGTTATACAGCTGAGAGCTGTAGTAGGACTTGTTTGTGATCATTAAAATAACCTTTTTTTACTGCTGTACAGAAGTGTTTAAATGGTTCACATGTGCACTGTAGGCTGTTAAAAGGACTACATGTGTTGTCTATTAACATCAATAGCAGTTTATTTGTCCACAAGTACTACTCTTATTGGCTGTAAGCTGAACATGAATGTGATATTCTATTACACTTATCCCACAAGCTGCGTGTTATTACGTCTCGTGCAAAAAATTGTGAAAATGAATAAAAAATCCTGGAAAATAAGAGCGAGAACCGGTGGATTAAGAAGAAAAATTGCAAAAGAATATTCGCAAATTGTAAAAATAAACAGTCGATTGACAACGACGCCCGAAAATGAGCCCGTCGATACGGCTTCAACAAGTGCGACTTCAACCGTTGTTCATGGTGGTTCTGTACATGATGCAGAGGAAAATGTGCCTGAACCTGAAAGTTCCCTTCAAAATATACAGATATCAGAGTGTGGTGATTGCAGTTCTAGTGATAGTGAATACAATTTTGTTTTGGACAATCATTTAACCTTTCGCAAAAAATAAGAACATGGGCTATTGAAAATCGTATTCCTCATTCCGCTTTGAATAAATTGTCAGGCATAATAAACGAATTTAAACCGGGAACACTACCGTCTGATGCTAGAACAATTTCATGCACTCCCGTTAATGTAACTTTAAAAAATGTAGATGGAGGTCTAAGATGCTAAATATCATAGTATTA
The DNA here is from genome assembly GCA_910592155.1 of Ypsolopha scabrella. NCBI lineage: Eukaryota > Metazoa > Arthropoda > Insecta > Lepidoptera > Ypsolophidae > Ypsolopha > Ypsolopha scabrella. Next base: position 3,528,058 of record OU342968.1, on the reverse strand, counting down.
TTGGTCTACTTAAATATCCTATTACTATTGATATCCTATTATAATTATATATGGATATAAATATATAGCTATAAACTTTATCATAACCAGTTTTTAATACATTTTTAACTTCAATTAGAGACTAAAGTTGATTCTAAAGGCTTTAATTTTAATTTTAGTGCTGTCAAAACTTAATATTTTCCTAAGTTAATATATCTTCTCTTGTTAACACTAAGATCTATTTTGCAATAAAGAAAATGTATATTTATCAGCACTAAAACTAAAATTAAAGCCTTCAGAATCGGCTTTGGTCTCTAATTGAAGTTAAAAATGTATTAAAAACTGGTTATAATAGAGTTTAAAATTTTCAGCAAATTTTTTAAAATCAATTTATAGGTCTACAATGTCTGGTAAATCTGAAATATCTTCTGTCTGTTTACTCCGTAGTCTTCCAATAGTAATAATCTAAAAAAATACCAAAAATAGATAGAAGTAGCTAGATTTGTTTTGGTGGCTAAAATGGACTATTTTTTGGCTAAAACTGTTGAAAATCCGCTAGATCTACCCACAAAGTGGCCAAAATGGCAACACCGACAATAACTAATCCTATCCTGGCCATCACGCACGCCACGGGCGCACGCGAGTGATCAGAGGATCTATACCTATCCCGTTCCCGCCTCTATTTCTCGCTTACTTATTAAAAGGAATGCGCATGATTACTTTCAAGTTCAGAAAGAAATAGCATAAACTTTCTCTAAGTAGATATTTAAGGTGATCGTCAAGCACGTATCCAGGGGGGGATAGGTGGGATTTATCCCCCCCCCCGAAATTTGGCGTGACATACACGGGACTAGGAATGTTTATTCATAACCACTGTAAAGTACGTTTTAATAAAAAAGGTAGGGTACTCTTGATACTTAATAATAATATAGTACAGTGATTACAGAGGCTTCTTTCACAATTCACATTGTTGGTTCAATGAATGTCCCCCCCCGAAACAAAAGTCTGGATACGTGCCTGGTGATCGTACACCCGTCAGCTCCGTACGCGCCAAGTCTGCTAGTGTAACCATATTTTACAGAATTTTAACAGATAAATATCAGAAATAACAGTTATTTATCTCATAAATAACAGGAAAAACAGTTATTTATCTGATAAATTCTGCAAAATGTGGTCACACCACAGTTATTTATACTATGGTTACACTATTACACTTGCTGACTCGGCGTTTTAAAAGATTGTAAACAGTGTTTGTTACTATGGCTGAGTGACAACTATTATTTTCTGTCCTTTTCTGTCGCAGGGCATAAATGTTGTCCCTCTTTATCTAGTTTGTTTACATTATATTAAATACCTCCTTGAACAGAGTAGTGTTTTTGTAAGTGTAAATGTCACCGGCAATCTGTATAATTCAGGTATTGTATACAGTACCTAGGTAATGTATACAATGTCTGGGGCGTCCCGGCAATGTATGAAATATTATGAATATTATTGTCCGTTACATACTTTACCTAGGCAATGTATACAATTCCTAGGCATTGTATAGAGTACCTGCTGGTCATCTGGCAAAGTGTAAAGTTATTACTAATTAATGGAATAATATTAAACAGTCAGAATTAGTTTTTTGGAAGTCTTCCAGTGCAGAAGAGAGCCGGTAGGTTAGGTTAGAAGATTAGGTATGGCGAGTCGCGCCACTTGTGCCTAGGCATTGTATACAATACCGGATTATACAGAAAGCCGGTAACATAGATACTCTGAGACCAAATTGTGTGTCTCACACGAAAACAAAAAGTGATTTTTGTTACTTTGTTACAACATTTTTACTTTAGGTACTCATACTTGACTTAGTACCTGGGCTAGGCGATTTAACGGACAATAATTATTATTGCGGATCTCTAAAATTTCAGTATATTAAAAGAATTAAACGATGACACAAGTGACCTGAACTACATCTTAAAGCTGTACATAAGTTCACATTAGAATAAGTTTATAGACATTGGCTCTGTAGTGGTGCAAATGTGGGACTTTAAATAGAAAACAGCATTCTAACAGAACACATGTGAACCTATATACGCTTCACCGCATTAAATTGGAGTTATAACAGTTCACATAGCCGTATTTCATTTCCACCATTTTGTTCTAACCTAAAATATTTACCAAATAAATCTCCAAAATTATCATGCAGATTTATCACAAAATACGTAGATAGAGCGATTGAGTTTTGGTTTCCTGTTATACCTAATTACCGTAGTATAATTATAATGCCAATATAATATATTGCTCTTAGTAATAAGCCCGCCTTTGTGCAATACTGTGTATTCTTTACGTTTTATTATTTAATTTTATTTCGTGTGTACAATAAAGTGTCTATTCATTCATTAATTCATTCATTCATTCATTTATTCATATCAAACACTGAAAATTGTAGATTTCCTCTCAGCCAGTTTTAAATATTTTAAAATGAATATCGCGTTTTTACAGAGGCGCGTGAATATTTTAGCTGTAAATATGTATATATTTCACGATAAAGTTGCATTCCCATGGCATTAACATTATTAAGTATTTAAAACAGGTACTACCTCGTGTTGTCATACATTTTTATCCTTGATCCGCCGGAGTTTGGTTTCTGATGGCACACACAAAATCAACTATGAGGATAATAATTAATAATAAAATAAAGAAATAATTTAGGACACACGTGAACTTTAGGTAGCACTGGAGTAATTTTGTGGGATTTTATAACTGTAAAGGCTGTGTATTTAGCCACTTGTTACTCTTTATTACACTCATGTACTTAGTATGGTTCACACTGCGTCTCATATAGTGCCGTAAGTCAGCCTTAAGTCCGATGTTACTACTTAAACAGCTATTATAATGCTATTATACTGCTAATGTACAGCCATAGTGAACTTAAGGCTGTCTAATTTGTGCCCAAACTGGTTCTATAAGAGCATTTACACAGCTTTTGGAGTACATGTGAACGACTAGACAGCTTATATAGAACCCCGAATGCTACTTGGGAATCGAGCTATTTCAAATGAATTTACGCTTACAAAAGTTTAGTCCGGGAGGTACCGTTGCAAATACAAAAGTCATAGTAAGCCGGCTGATATTGACATCGATCGTAGATCTCACATGACTGATATGTGAATCGACCGTCAGCTGCTCAAGTAGTGGTGGGTTTGGGAGTTAGATGTCGTGAAAGTGTTAAAAAAAAAGTGTTAGTATGCCGGCTGAAACTTTTCTCACAGATAGTTGACATCATACTGAGCTGAAAAAAAATCGTCAGCTGACGCACTCGCGGTGGGTCTGGATGTGAGAGGTTGCAAAAGTGGTAAAAAAAAAAGTCAATCTCAATCTTTAATAGATAAAATTTAATTTAATGGCATTGTTTTGGATCAATGCAAGATCCATCCTCAGCTCTCACTGTATACTTTTTGCAGACGCAACCTTCGACACATTGCGTTGTACATATTTGCGGAGGATTGTTGTAGTTCTTACAAGTCAGTGGACAAGCTGTTCCACAGCTTGTGTACTCTTCGTTTTTCTTACATTTTGGAGAAGCTGAAAGATACGTAAATGAACATTTCAAAGACACTCTTACATTCTCACGTTTCTCCGACGATTACTTCGAGTGCGAACACAGACCTACAGGTTATCGTTGAAACTTGAAAGTGTTGGGAAAACGCCAAAATAACACGAATTTGCCTCAACGGGATTTGAACCTACGACCTCTGACTATACCTCAGAGGCGTTCAAAAAACATGAATACATATAAAAGAATCAAAATATTTATTTTGTAAAATAGATACATAAGTATACTTTCTACAAGTCAAAGTTAATCTTTACAATATATCTATATCTTTAGAAAATGAAAAGATTACACTAATATAGGTACATATAAAAAAAAATTATGTTGGGCTACTAAAATGTTATTATACTCCTGCATAAAATAGAGAAATCTAGGAATAAAAATATTATTAAGACATAATGCAATGAACAAATGAGCTGATAAATAAATACGGGAAATACCTATACATACAAAAAATATTAAGGTTGGGCTACTTAAATGAAATAAACTTATACACCTGCATAAAATAGAAAAATATAGGAATAAAAATATTATATATGCATAATGCAATGAAAAAATTTGTTGAAAAATGAACTAAATAAACCATAAATAAAAATAATGCCTAACCATCCGCACCATTCGATTAGTATTGCTAAGAAGAAGGGCAAGAAACTTAGCAAACATGCCTTATTTTCTAAAATATTTGTAACAAAATCATATTAAAGATATACAATTTTTTATACCTACTTAAGTAAAGGCATAAAAAATATAAGACTGCAGGAATTATGTCACGAGAAAAAATGTATCTTAGTCAACCCGTCTCATATTGTCTATTACCTTTAACAACAAAATCAGTTTAAATGTGAATTAATTTTAAGCCTTTAGAGGAATCATACAGTATTAAAGTATGCTAATTATGAAATACAATTTTGATTAAGATTATTATTATTTATTACACCATGCTTCATTATCATCCAAATAATCATTGATTTTAAAATAAGCTTTCTTAAGTAGTCCCTGCTATATATTCAGGTCAAATTTGCTTGATGTACGCGCTCGCCCGACAACACGGCGCGGCGCGGCGGCCGCGGCGGTCGAATTCATTATCTTGCTATTACCCTATAAATTTTAATTTTGCGAACCTACCGTGTTAGCTTTAAGTTTCCCATGCAACAAATGTTCGTTGTTATCAAGACGTACATAACTAGTAACTAGTTAATCTTTTATTGATCTTATGTTTTAAAAAGCTCAAGCTCACTAATGTTGTTATGTTTTTTCGTAGATGTTTCAATCTAATAAAAACATTCAAGTGTTATATATTGGTGCCGCCAATAATCATAAAATAAGAATTTGATAAGAGTGGACTGTAGAATGCGAAATCGGCTAAAAATGGCGAACCACACTGGCGTGAAAAGTATTAAATAATGGAAAAGCTTGTTATCTCAAAATTCCTTGTGATCGAATCTCGTCCAGGATGCACACAGCATAATTTTTTGGTCCAGCACATTTTACCATTACTGGTATACAAAATAATAATTAAAATTGGACATGCAGTTAATCTACGAGGAACTAATTAATCTAATCATAGTTGTACCAGAAAAGTGCAATATATTGACAAAATTTATATAAAATTAATTCAAAATGTCAGAAAAGATTAGAGATGTCATTAAAATGTATTAGTTTTTAGTATATATGTCATTATCATTTAAATAGTCATCAACCTTATAGTAACACTTACTGACTAATATTTTGTACAATTTGTTCTGAAATGTCGTTAAATTAAGCTCTCTCATTTCATTCGGAAGATAATTATACAATTTTGGGGCCATGACATAGACTGTATTTGAATAGAACACTGTACTTCCATTATGGAGTGGGAAGACAGTATAATTACTCTTTCTTTCTTCGTTCTAAATACTTCATTGCACAAAACAAAAGTAACATGTACAAAAGGCGGACTTAATGCTAAAAGCATTTTATCCCAGTCAACCCGACATAAAGTACTAGAAATGAACAGAGGCAGGCGTGCAGAAAGGCTTTAAGACATAAAAAAATAAGTGAGAGAAAAGAGAAAAAAAAACATGAATGTACTAATAAATAAAATAGATAAGTAGATTTGTAGGTAAATACTAAATACATAAATTAATAAAAAATACATAAATATATTTTAAACAAATAACAATAATTACTACATAAATACGATTATATAATATTATATAAATATATATAATACAATAATAAATACAAGAATATACAAGAATAAACTACTAGTCGTGATAATTTCAGATTGCTATGTTGACACCAGATTTACTGTATTTTACTAAGATAATGTCTGCGCAAGGACTGTTTAAACGCATGACGAGACGGGGCATTTCTAATTTTAACGGGTAGATCGTTCCACAAACAGACAGCCGTGACGGCAAAAGAATCGGACATAAAACCAGAACGGTGAGAAGGAAAAGACAGGAGAAGGTTGTTAGAGGACCTGAGGAGTTTACTCCGTGCTGTTCTTAATATCCTAGGGTGAACAACTTCGAATAGCATAAGGTTTTTGTGGACAAATGTACATGCTTCATAAATATACATCTTTAAATAAAGGTGCACAATGATCCCTTTGTTTGGCTCCGAATATGGCTCTAACACATCTTTTTTGCATCCTAAACACTGGTAGGACATGTTTTGAGTTGCCCCAGTGCAGTAATCCGTAGCGCAAATTGGATGCCACAAATCCGTGATACGCACAAAGGGCAGCTTTACGATTACACTTATTTGAAATGTTCCACAGGGCAAAAACAAATCTAGTCAGTTTTTTTTTAGGTAGTTTGTATGTGGTTTCCAGTTTCCGTGGCAATCCAACATCATGCCTAGAAACTTAATCTCTTTCACTTGCTCTATAGTCCTGTTTTCATATTTGATTGATATTTCTTTTGGTTTATTTTGGAGTAGGTAAAATTGCATACATTTCGTCTTGTTTAAATTTATCATTAAATTATTTATATCAAACCAATTAATTATAGATTTTAAAGCACTGTTTACGGCATTTTCATAGAGGTCAATTTCTTTACATTCAATTAATAGTGTGGAATCATCGGCGAACATAATTATTTGATGGTCTACACTTAAGGGCAGATCATTAATGTAAATGATAAAAAGAAGGGGACCCAGGATGCTTCCTTGTCGCACTCCAAATTCTACAGGCCTGACAGTGGATTTAGCATAAGTCTCGGTTCTATTGGCATCCACGTACTCTATAACTGAATATTGTTACCGGTTTTTGAGATAGGATTTAATTAAATCGTGTGCGAGACCACGAATGCCATACCTGTACAACTTGTTAAGCAAAGTTTTATGGCAAACAAAGTCGAATGCCTTCGACATATCCATAAAAATGGCTATAATCGGAACTCGACGATCTAAATATTCAGAGACTGATTTAACCAGGTCGTACACCGCCGTACTTGTTGATTTTTTCTTCCTAAAGCCATGTTGTTCTTAACATATTATGTTAAATTTCTCAAAGAACTTGCATAGTCGGGAATAAAACGCTCGCTTAAATACTTTAGAGGTGACTGGTATAAAAGCAATAGGACGATATTTTTCGCAGTTTTCCTTATCTCCTTCCTTAAATAGTGGCTTTATAACAGTAAGTTTTAATTTTTCAGGAAACACTCCCTGTGAAATACTGAGATTTATTATATAGCTTAATGGTCTAGCAATATCTTTTGAAACGTACTTCAGCATTTTTGTCGATAATTCATCGTACCCCACACTTTTGGTATTTTTTAAGTTATTAATCATTTTCTTAATTTCATAATCTTTTGTAGGTTCCAGATATATGGTTTTTGTGTTTGTTTTAATGTGATTTAATGATGAATTAAGTAATTTAGTTTTGATTTTCATTTTATTTTGTACCATGTCAAAAATAATAAGGTAAAAATATTAACCCTAAAATTGTTCTTATTCAATTAAAAGAGATATTAAGTAAGATATGTGTCATTAAAAGCATTGGCTATGTCTGTTGGGTTTGTAAGAATAGTGCTGTTAAGATTTATTTTCTTAACTGCTTCTTTTGGATTTCTGTATTTATTGTTAGAAATTATTTGCCATGTAGCCTTTGTAGAATTTATAGAATTTTCTATATGTTTATTGTTTTGCAGTTTATGCGAGGTATTTATAATTTTCTTTAATATTTTTGTGTAATTTTTATACTTAACGGCTTGCTCCCGTGTACCATTTCGACATTTCCAATACGAATCTCTTTTAGTTTTGGCAGATTATTTATTCCCTTTCTTAACTAATGCATTCTCTTTTTCTTGTTTATTTTTATCTTGATTGTTGGAAAACATAAGTCAAAGAAGAGTTTTATCATATCATAAAAAGCATTATAAGCATCATTAACATCCGTTATTTTGTAAATTTCACTAAAAGATAAGTTCTCTAGGCATTGCATAAAATTAATAACATTTTCAGAGCAATAATGTCGTTTTTCTTCATACCAATAGTTGTATTTAAATAGTTTAGGAACTGGACACTTTAAAATTTGTGCAGAATTATCTGATAAACAAAGATTTACTTTATATACTTATATTTATATTATTATATAAATATACTTTACTAGTGCTTCCACGAATATTGTGTGCTATATTATCCAGACAGGTTTTGCTTTTTAGTCTTGTTACTTCTTTGATTTGTAATTATAAAATTGTATTTTTTAAGTAAATTTTCAAAATTCATTGACGAGTCAGTTTCTTTCAAAATGTCAATATTAAAGTCTCCGCACAGAACAACATTTTTATTTTTTGAATTACATAATTTCCTAAGCATAAGTTCTAACTGTTCCATGAAACCATCCAAATTTTTCGTGTTGGGTACTCTATAGACACAAATTACAATAATGTTATATGTTATTAATTCTATTGCACTACACTCAAATACTGATATTATAGACAGTTTTTTAAGAACTGTAAGCTCTTTAAATTCAAGTCCTTCCTTTATAAATATGCAAGAACCCCCTCTTTTCTTATTCCTAGAAAAACAGGAGGATAGTTAATAATTTGTTAACATTACATTGTTTTTTCCCCATCCTTTATAAAATGTTCCGTCAAGCAAATCACATCAATTTCCTCATTCTTTTCAGTAAATTCTTGTAAGTTTATTTCTAACATGTCGGTTTTTTTTTGCAAGACTCTCAATATTCTGGTGAAGTATGTTTACATATTTACTCAGAACTTGACGAGTGGCATGGGAGACGAAAAAATTTTTCATTATTTTTAGAGTTTGTGTCGCTATCTGAAACTATTTTTTTCTTAAAATAGTAAGGTATTGTCCCAGGTTTTGGTTCATCTATTTGATCAAAAGAAAATTCTTGTTTCTTCGCTTGCTGTTGTTTTTTATGTGCTTCAAATTTATTTTTGTAGTTTATTCTCAAGATTTCCTGCAGTGTATTTTGAGCTAAGATCGTTGTTTGTAACTTTCCTAGGTGTTGGAAGTTGCTGTAGTCAATGTTCAGAAACGTGGAATGTCCAAAAAGTCCGGAGACCATTTTGATTTCCTGATTCAGCCTCGGTATTATTATTACCACCTAAGTGGTCAACAGCAGGATGCTGCGGTGCGGGTGCGGTACTAGGTGTCTGTGAATTATTAAAATGCAACAACGAATGATGCCTACCATGACATTTGCGACACAAGGATCGTGAATTACATTTATAAGCTCCATGTTGTGAGCTTAGGCAATTAGTGCATATTCTATTATCCTTAACGAACGAGTAACGTTCGTTAGGCGAAAGCTGTAAAAACCGGTTACAGGTGTACAGCTGCGGATGTGTGTCTTTACATAACACACACTTTGCATTAGGCGCGTGAGAATTCGATTGTGTACCCACATATGTTTGAGGCACACGCGGTGGTGCAGTGGGTGTACGTGGCTTATTTATTTTATCAGCAGCAATAGGCACGTTGTGCGAACGTTGTGCAGAGCGTTGTAGTACTTTTGCGTGCTGCTGCACAAATTCAATAAATGAATTATAACTTGGTATGCCTGTGTCGTTACGAATTGATGATTCGTAACACTTTGCCGTATCTGCGTCTAATAAATTTAACCCCACATAAACAAATATAAAATCACCCAAATCAGCAATTTCCAATTGTTTTATAGCGGTTATTGAAGCTACGAAACGATCAATTAATGTTTCCAAGTTATTAGTAGAAGGATTAACGGCTAATGGTTTAATTGAAAACACTTGATTTAAATAAGAGGTAGCAAGGGCACGCCTATCGTGATATTTCTTTATTAAGGCTTTCCACGTTGATTCGTAATTTCCCGCAGCGGGAGCCACGCCAGCACTAACATCCTTTGCACGACCAGTTAAATGGCCAAACAAATCATGGACACGTTCGAAATCAGTTAACTCTTAGTTGTCATGAATGACGCGTTTAAAAGTTTCATAAAAGAAAGGACAATTTTGAATTTCTCCATCGAAGAACGGAATTTCGATTCGCGGTATTTTCAAACTTTTCTGTTTTGAGGTTTCCACCGGTGCGCTAATCGCTACCGAAGATGACGGTGCAGGTTTCTCCAGTTTTACGTAATTCTGCACAACGTGTGCGTACATTTCCTTAAATGCTGACAGCGATTGATTACTAACCGTGTATTCCGGATTTAATTCTAATTGTAGTAAATTAATTTCATCTACTATCGCAATATATTCCGAACGCCATTTATCTGCTAATCGTGCCTGTGCCATAAAAGAAAGTCTATTTTTATCACTTTTTAAATTAATTATGTAATTGAATGTAGTCTGCATGGAATTAAAATACTGTGCTCTTTTGCCTTCATTCAATTTAATACGTGCTTGCGTCGTCGTCATGGTTACGTTCGAATAATACACAAGTTTATTTTATTTATAAACAGTCCCAATCTAGCAAACGATACTAAATTATTTGATTTAAATCAAAGTGCCGCGCGATTATCAACAAAAATAACACCAGTTTATTAATTTATTATGTATAACCAATAAGTAGGTCGGTATGTAGCTTCATTTTACAATTAAAAGTATAAAACCGATGCGGATACCTAACATAGGTATAACCCGGTCCCAATATCTGTGCACCTCACTAGAATGTGGCGCCTCTCCCGCTTCCCCTGTCACCTCTCCGCGCAGTCCCCGGTGCGACAGTACGGTTAGCATCTTCGTTGCCGCTACACGTCTCGATAATTTTGATATTTTCGCTTTATTGTTGTTTTGTTTTTTAATGTTTATTGTTAAGTTTAGACTGTTTACCGTTAAGTTTGGACTGGTTTGGTTGTTATTAAAATTGTTGTAGCTGTTAAACTGAAGTCATGGGAAAAACAATACTCAGCGAATCAAGAAATTTAATCTTGAAGGTGCTCAAGTTTTTTGAATCGGAGAAAGCAAACAAACAGTACACCATACCTGTAGACCAAGTGGTGAAACGAACCTGTGCTGCAACTGGGATATCAAAGAGGACTCTAATAAAATTAAAAATGAAGCCAAAGTACAACCACCTACTTCGCCGGGCGCTAGTCTGACTCCAAGTACTAGTAATAATTTAGAAACCCACCCAGAATCAAAATTATCGACAACGAGTAAGAAGCGTAAACAGTACAAAAAACGCATCGAAGTAGATGATTTTGAAATTTGCGCAACACGAAATATCATCAACAGTTTTTATGCTGTAAAAAAAGAAATCCCAACTTTGAAGAAAATTCTGGCAGCAGTTAAGAGAGACCTAAATTTTCAAGGTGGGAGAACATATTTAAGAAATATTTTTATTCAAAATTGGGCTACAAGTTCAAAAAGTGTAAAAATATCCGTTGTGTATTGACACAAAAGCCGGACATCGCCACATGGAGGGCTCGCTACCTACGCCGTATGAAGGAGAATAATGACCTTGGCGCTGATAAAAAACCGGTTACCTACCTGGACGAGACGTGGATCCATTCCCACTATGCGGTCAGTAAATGCTGGCAAAATAATACCGACAGCAGTGTGAAGAAAAATTTAAATCCGGGTCAACTTTGGATTCTTGTACACGCTGGAGGAGAAAATGGATTTATTGAAGGTGCAGAATTACTTTATAAATGTAAAAGTAAAATCGGCGATTATCATAACGAGATGGACACAAACAATTTTTTAAAATGGCTCCGTGAAAAGCTTATACCAAATTTACCGCCGAACGGTATAGTTGTCATAGACAATGCACCCTACCATTCCACGCAGTCGGTGAAAGCGCCCACTAGTGCTGCTCTTAAAGCAGACATGCAAAATTGGCTACGTGAACACAATATTCCATTTAATGACAAAATGACAAAGAGGGAATTGTATCCCATTATACTGAGAACAAAGCCGCCGAAAAAATATGTCGTCGACGATTTGATGCGAGAGCATGGCCAAGAAGTTGTACGTCTGCCACCTTACCATTGTGACCTAAACCCTATCGAATATATATGGAACTTGGTAAAGCAAAGGGTGGCAGATAAAAACATTGATATTGATAGTCATTGCTCGTGTTGAGTCTATCAGAGACCTGGGTGTCGTTTTCGACTACCAACTCACGTTCCATGAGCATATAAAAAGTCTTGCGGTAGCATGTTATCGTCGGCTGGGTTTCATACTACGTAATGCAAAATACTTCCACGATGCTAAAATAAGCCAGATTTTATATACAGCGCTGGTTAGAAGCAAAATTGAGGCTAGTTCTATTGTGTGGAGTCCACACGAGAAAAAGTATGCCCTTATGCTTGAAAAGATTCAAAAAGCATTCTTGCGATTTCTCTACAAGAAAAAGTATGGTTTTTATCCATTTATGTATCCCACCAAGTTTCTCCTGGGCGTGCTAGGATTCAACTCTCTTGAGGTCCGACGAGCATGTGAGTTGATGGTGACTGCATGCTGCCTACTTCGCGGAAATTCTGACTGCCCTGAGCTGGTAGCTCAGGTCTGTCAATTTTTTGTGCCAAATAATTATCTTCGTGCCCGCTCACACAAGCTCTTGGCAACGTCCTCCTCATCCTCCTCGTGCCAGTGGGCAGGGACTGGGGACTTACACCCAAACTCTGCAAATGGCTGTACACAGTAGTGGTAAGACCGGTACTAACTTATGGAGCATTGGTGTGGTGGCCAAGAACAGAGTTAATTACAGCCGAGAACAAACTAAAGCAACTCCAAAGACTGGCATGTACACTGATTAGCGGATGCATGAGATCAACACCCTCCGCAGCACTGGACATCCTACTAGGGCTCACACCGCCATATCTGCATATACAGCAGGAGGCGATGGTTGCAGCCCTTCGGGTGAAGTCCACTGGTCAATGGAAAGGTAACAATATAAAAACCAATCACTGTCTGAATCACTGTCCAATTCTGGAACGAGCTTTAGAGATTGTACCAGAGGCAGTCACAGGAACGGATAGGATACCGAAATCCTACATAATGGACCATAGATACGAGATACACTCTCAGGGAGAACCAAGCTCCAATCGAAAGGTACTGGCTTTTTACACTGACGGCTCCAAAAGGAAGGATGGCAGTGCTGGTTGCAGCTACGTGTCTCCGGAACTAGGGCTCAGTAAAGCAGTTCCACTCAACAGCTTAACAACGGTGTTTCAAACCGAGACGGCAAGTATACTCCTAGCAGCTAAGGCAGCGACCGCAATTTGCACAAGTAGGCCTTTTGACATACAGGAGGTCACAATCACTACAGACAGCATGGCTACATTAACAGCGCTAAGCAAACCTGTAAGTAGATCCAAAATCATAGTAGATTGTCATGGGGAACTACAAAACCTATCAACGATGTGCAAGGTAAATATATACTGGACCAGGGCACACAACGGAAATGAAGGTAAAGAACAAGCAGATTCTCTTGCTAAATTAGCATCCCACATGGAAGTAACGGCACATGGCATTAACCTGTGTCGACCATCGGCGGAAGCAATCAGAGGGGAACTCAGAAAACACACACTGACCATACACAACAAAAAGTGGGCGGAACGAAACGACTGCCGTCTATCAAGAAGAATGGTACCGCAGTCAAATGGTAAAGTAACACGATACTTACTAAAATTAAAAAGGTCCGATCTACGTGAAATGGTAGGTATCATTACTGGACACTGTAACCTGAATAAGCACCTTTTCACTACAGGTGGCACCGATAGCCCTCTATGTAGAGGGTGCCTTCTAGAGGACGAGACAGTGGAACATGTGCTACTCCACTGCTCTGCAACCGAAGACATAAGACGAAAAGCAGGGATCGCGACGAACTCCACCTTCCCTTCACTGGACCAGTTTTTGTGTCAGCATGCTGAAGCTGTTCGGCTCTACTTCAAGGAGCTGTCCTGGCTGGGCTGACTGACCGGGGGGAAGTGCACAATACTCACGATCACGGAGAGTCAGTGCAGGACTCATCGCCCCCGCTACGAATTTAGAATGCTCCGTGGCGCGGAGGGAGTCCCCACTGATGCGTGCACCCCTGAAACTCAACGCGCTCTTGGTATCAGAACCAATGTGTGATCTTTTCTCTGACAGAATGATGGATGTTGTGAGGGAATGTTTGAAGTTTTGTGAGAGTGAAGCCTCAATGACGATGTCCTTAGATTCTAAGCCTTAGACCATAATTTTACTTTGGTTAATTTTTGTTATTATTTTTCTCAACTATTTTATGTGGATGTCAATCATTTATGTAGATTAGTTAACTTTCTTTTAACTTTTTAATTGTACAGCGAATTGGATTATTCTGTAATGCTGTGCAAATTTTTGATAAATAAATAAATAAATAAATAAATAATAAATAAATAAATAAATTGACCAATCGGAAAAGAACATAGAACAACTTACAAAAGATGCGATTAAGTCAATTACGCCAGCTGACTGGAAAAAAGAAGTGAATCACGTGGAGAGACTACAGCGAGAATACTGGGAAAAGGATCATCTAGCAGATGACAACATCACACAACTTTTAATATCACTAGGGGAAGACAGTTCGGCGAGTTCAGAAAGTGAGGGTGAGGAAGATACAATGTCAGGCGTAGAGTCAATAATTTATAGTGACTGAGTTTAATAATAAATGTTTTTGTAATCAAAATTATTGTTTTTTAATAACAAACCCTTCATCAATAATAAATTGATTTGAAAAGGTTAGTAAATTTTTTTTACCTCCACATTTCTAGAAAAAACTTTTTTTCACACCGTACCCAGACCGCCGATATGACGTCACGAGGTCAGGTGCACAGATATTTTGACCGGGTTGTATAACAAAATGAACTCGATAAAAATATAAACACAACATCTAGGTATTGATCATCATAACAAAAAATGTAAACGCGTATTTACGTAAACAATCTCAAAAGCAGCATTTTAATCAATGCATAATTACTCGTACAATGACTAAACACTGTTTCGATATTCAATACGTAAACAAGTAATGGAGAAAATATTCACCTATGTAGGTACATAGGTAACACTAAAAGTTTCCGGAACTGGCCACTTACATAAACAATATTTAAAAATTTATTGCAACATTTGAAAATAGAACTCTTTGGCTGTAGAATGCAGTTTGTTTCATCTGACTGTCTTTTGTTTTTACCTTGTGGCGCCATTTAAAAAATTGTGTGTCTGCATCAACATGGATTTAACTCGGGAAAATTTTCGTAGTATGATTTTCTACGATTTTAAGTGTAATTTGACAGCTCAACAGAGCATCGCTCGGCTTGAAACAGCTTTTGGCAATGAAGCACCATGCAAGAGGACTGTTTATAGCTGGTTTGCAGAATTCAAGCGTTTTCGTATCAATCTCAGTGACGAATCTCGCGATGGTCGGCCGTCCACCGCTGTGACCAACAAAAACATCGATGCTGTGCGCCGTATGATTGAAACAGACAGGCATGTGACCTACCATGAAATTCGCGCATCCTTAGAAATAGGCATGAGTCAAATACAATCAATCCTACACAAACATTTGGGTGTGAGAAAGCTGTGCTCGCGGTGGATCCCACACAACTTGACCGAGGCTCAAAAAACGGACCGCGTCACTTGGTGCAGTGCCATGCTTACCAGATTCAACGAAGGTGCGTCAAATTTTTTGTGGGACATAGTAACAGGTGACGAAACATGGATTTATTGCTACGATCCCAAAACAAAGCAGCAATCGAGCGTATGCGTCTTTCAAGATGAGCCGAAACCAACCAAAGTGGCGCGCGTGAAAAGTGCATCTAAGCGGATGATTGCTTCTTTTTTTAATAAAACTGGACACGTGGCTACTGTTGCTTTAGAGAATCGTCGTACCGTGAATAGTGACTGGTGCACGACCATTTGTTTGCCGGAAGTTATTGAAGAACTCCGTAAAAATAACCGTAAACGCCGTATCATCCTGCACCACGACAATGCTAGTTCTCACACGGCCAGACAGACAAACGACTTTTTGAAGACGAAAAATGTAGAACTCATGAGTCATCCTGCATACAGTCCCGACCTGGCACCTTGTGACTTTTTTCTGTTCCCAAAAATTAAGAACCAATTACGCGGTCAACGATTTTCATCACCAGAAGAGGCTGTCAAGGAGTATGAAAAACACGTTTCAGAGGTCACCACTGGGGAGTGGCACAAAAGTTTTCAAAACTGGTTTAATCGATTGAAAAAGTGCATAGACGCCAAGTGAGATTATTTTGAAAAACAATAAATTAATTTTGTACCTTTAATAGTATTTTTTCATATTCATTCCGGAAACTTATAGTGCGTCCCACGTATTATGTTCAAAGCGGTAAGGTCTGTAACAGCCTAACAACAAAGACCTAACAACTAAGTGTAAAGAATAGGTAAGTATACACTTATTCAAGCGGTCCTGTTATTAAACAATAACCGGATGAATATAATATAACAAAGAATAAGTAGGTAGGTACACACTTCCACGCGAATCAATAACTGACAAACCGTCACAGCACTAAGTGTAGATACAAAAACCTTATTACCTCCAACTAGTGCGAGAAAATAACAAACAAAACTAGGGTTACAAACAATAAGGAGATATATCGTTCGTATGTACTTGTGTATATATGTACGTATTTATTCGAGCGGTACGTTATAGGTGTAACTGTACGCACGACAAACGTTGTCTTTACGTTAAAATTAAACCAAAAATACCGCTGCTGCGAAAGCTACTCAATTAGTAGCTTTCGCAGCTTCGGTATTTTTGGTCATCAATTATGGGCTTATAAATAATTAATAATAGAATGTCTATAATTCGAAGCGAAAGAAATAAAAGTTCAAATAAAATACGAATTATAAACATTCGCGCGGTAAGCACAATGCTAATTTCTATGAGTATGTGAACGCTTTATATAAAGTACACCGTGAAAATGATTAAACGCATAATCGTGTGTGTGATTGCGTAGCAACAATAATATTGATTTATTTATTTATTTATTTATTTATTTATTTATTTATTTATTTATTTATTTATTTATTTATTTATTACAAAAAGGTACACCAACAATGTCAACACACACATTCAAAAAAAGAAGAAAGTAAACATAGGGCCTATATCTGGTGTTGCCATCAATTACAGGCGTACACAGCATTATTACGATACAATTATTGTGTAATAAAATATTATTGCTTTATAAAGTTATAATTTATATAGACACGCGATAGCTAAAGCGGGTAAACCAAACAAGATTTACAGAGATCGATCAATAAGACAAAGAGATTTTGAAAACGTTTTCTCAAGCGTCACGCTAATTTCACCTGTATGTGTACGCAATAAGGTCGATATTTATATGCAACGTTTCTTTAAAATTTATAGAAGCATAGAATATTAGCAAATAAGGCGAAATATGCTGATTATAACAATTAATCCGACCGAAGGATCAAACTATAACGTGTTGTTTGTAATTCTTAGATTCATAATAATTTTAAGAATATCATAAGCATTAGTTGGATTTAAGAATATTTAATTGGGTAAATTATATGTCAAAGTAATATTTTTAATTGTATTATTATTAAATGTTGTATTATTATTATCAAAATCCGCAATTTGATTAGGATCTTTAATTATTGATCCATTTACTTTTATTTGGGAGAAATTTTCTTTGGGAACATTGACCGTATTATTATTTATGACATTCCACATTGCTTTCGCTTTGTTCGTTGAGTATAGGATGCAATAATTATTTTGTGCTTATATGACAACGCTATTCGGTTTTTGTAGTAAAACTTTGGGTCGATATCTTTTTCATTTTTGCTTGAAAAACACTTGTACTTGTCCACTTATTTATATTATTTCCCTTACCGGTTTCGCTGTTATATCATTATCAAAGGTTTTTTGGTCGTTTGGTGCCTCCAGATATACCTGCTCCGCACCGTCATCGTCGGTCGGAACAAAGCGTGAGGAGACTTACCATCAGCAGCGGCTATCACAAAGCATAACGCAAAGAGTACGAATAGGAACTTCATTTTGTCTCTCCACAACTAATGTTTCAAACTGAATAATTGCCTGCTCTTCAAGAAAACCTCTCTTAAATACGGTTTTGTCTTTCAAGTGTTTCAGGAAATAACACAAATAATTTTAGGTGTTAGGGTTCCTCCAAAAGCTTTAAACCTTTTGAATGAAGCTTCGATGTCTCACTTGTCCGTCTGTCTGTATTTATGTAGTCTGTCCTCGACATAACTAGAAAATGGTTCTTATCTTTCGAAAAAAGATTTTGAAAGACAACGGAAACTCTTCGATCACATTTAATTTTGTTGAATGTTTAATAAAGCGTTTTATGAAATAGAGGTTACATTTATATTGACGGACTCCGTTCATTGTGTACGACTTACACTTCACAGGCCCCGTGTAAGATACCGTGTATTTAAACAAGTTTAGACAGTTAATACATATGTTAATACATGTTGATGATATCGTAGGAAACAGTCCTATTGATGTAAATGTTACAGTGCGTAGAAAAATAATTAATGAAACGAAAGATAACGAAAAGGGTAAATAAAAGTCTACTCACAACATTACTAAAACGAAAAAGGTCACAATACTGGCAGACCAGCAAGGGCGGGCACTCAAAAAGCTCTACAAAAATTACTAGGAGATGATTTTAAGGTTTCTTGCATATTTAAACCAGGAGCAAAATTAAATGACATTCTAACGGAAGGTGTACTTACCGAGTTCAAGCTACTCACAAAAGATGACTATGTGATTGTAATTGCAGATTCTAATGATACAAGCCCAATACGTTTCAATGTATACCTCAGTAATCTACTAATGAACTCAAAAAACACAAACATTCTCCTGTGTAAGATTCCCTACAGCAAAAGCCTTAATGAAAATAGGCTGAATCAGGAAATCAAAATGGTCTCCGGACTTTTTGGACATTCCACGTTTCTGAACATTGACTACAGCAACTTCCAACACCTAGGAAAGTTACAAACAACGATCTTAACTCAAAATACACTGCAGGAAATCTTGAGAATAAACTACAAAAATAAATTTGAAGCACATAAAAAACAACAGCAAGCGAAGAAACAAGAATTTTCTTTTGATCAAATAGATGAACCAAAACCTGGGACAATACCTTACTATTTTAAGAAAAAAATAGTTTCAGATAGCGACACAAACTCTAAAAATAATGAAAAATTTTTTCGTCTCCCATGCCACTCGTCAAGTTCTGAGTAAATATGTAAACATACTTCACCAGAATATTGAGAGTCTTGCAAAAAAAAACCGACATGTTAGAAATAAACTTACAAGAATTTACTGAAAAGAATGAGGAAATTGATGTGATTTGCTTGACGGAACATTTTATAAAGGATGGGGAAAAAACAATGTTATGTTAATAAATTATTAACTATCCTCCTGTTTTTCTAGGAATAAGAAAAGAGGGGGTTCTTGCATATTTATAAAGAAAGGACTTGAATTTAAAGAGCTTACAGTTCTTAAAAAACTGTCTATAATATCAGTATTTGAGTGTAGTGCAATAGAATTAATAACATATAACATTATTGTAATTTGTGTCTATAGAGTACCCAACACGAAAAATTTGGATGGTTTCATGGAACAGTTAGAACTTATGCTTAGGAAATTATGTAATTCAAAAAATAAAAATGTTGTTCTGTGCGGAGACTTTAATATTGACATTTTGAAAGAAACTGACTCGTCAATGAATTTTGAAAATTTACTTAAAAAATACAATTTTATAATTACAAATCAAAGAAGTAACAAGACTAAAAAGCAAAACCTGTCTGGATAATATAGCACACAATATTCGTGGAAGCACTAGTAAAGTATACCATCTTTGTTTATCAGATAATTCTGCACAAATTTTAAAGTGTCCAGTTCCTAAACTATTTAAATACAACTATTGGTATGAAGAAAAACGACATTATTGCTCTGAAAATGTTAATAAATTTTATGCAATGCCTAGAAAACTTATCTTTTAGTGAAATTTACAAAATAACGGATGTTAATGATGCTTATAATGCTTTTTATGATATGATGAAACTCTTCTTTGACTTATGTTTTCCAACAATCAAGATAAAAATAAACATGAAAAAGAGAATGCATTGGTTGACAAAGGGAATAAAAAAATCTGCCAAAACTAAAAGAGATTTGTGTTGGAAATGTCGAAATGGTACACGGGAGCAAGCCGTTAAGTATAAAAATTACACAAAAATATTAAAGAAAATTATAAAGACCTGGCATAAACTGCAAATAAATAAACATATAGAAAATTCTATAAATTCTACAAAGGCTACATGGCAAATAATTTCTAACAATAAATACAGAAATCCAAAAGAAGCAGTTAAGAAAATAAATCTTAACAGCACTATTCTTACAAACCCAACAGACATAGCCAATGCTTTTAATGACACATATCTTACTTAATATCTCTTTTAATTGAATAAGAACAATTTTAGGGTTAATATTTTTACCTTATTATTTTTGACATGGTACAAAATAAAATGAAAATCAAAACTAAATTACTTAATTCATCATTAAATCACATTAAAACAAACACAAAAACCATATATCTGGAACCTACAAAAGATTATGAAATTAAGAAAATAATTAATAACTTAAAAAATACCAATAGTGTGGGGTACGATGAATTATCGACAAAAATGCTGAAGTACGTTTCAAAAGAGATTGCTAGACCATTAAGCTATATAATAAATCTCAGTATTTCACAGGGAGTGTTTCCTGAAAAATTAAAACTTACCGTTATAAAGCCACTATTTAAGGAAGGAGATAAGGAAAACTGCGAAAAATGTCGCCCTATTGCTTTTATACCAGTCACCTCTAAAGTATTTGAGCGAGCGTTTTATTCCCGACTATGCAGGTTCTTTGAGAAATTTAACATAATATGTAAAGAACAACATGGCTTTAGGAAGAAAAAATCAACAAGTACGGCGGTGTACGACCTGGTTAAATCAGTCTCTGAATCTTTAGATCGTCGAGTTCTGATTACAGCCATATTTATGGATATGTCGAAGGCATTCGACTTTGTTTGCCATAAAACTTTGCTTAACAAGTTGTACAGGTATGGCATTCGTGGTCTCGCACACGATTTAATTAAATCCTATCTCAAAAACCGGTAACAATATTCAGTTATAGAGTACGTGGATGCCAATAGAACCGAGACTTATGCTAAATCCACTGTCAGGCCTGTAGAATTTGGAGTGCGACAAGGAAGCATCCTGGGTCCCCTTCTTTTTATCATTTACATTAATGATCTGCCCTTAAGTGTAGACCATCAAATAATTATGTTCGCCGATGATTCCACACTATTAATTGAATGTAAAGAAATTGACCTCTATGAAAATGCCGTAAACAGTGCTTTAAAATCTATAATTAATTGGTTTGATATAAATAATTTAATGATAAATTTAAACAAGACGAAATGTATGCAATTTTACCTACTCCAAAATAAACCAAAAGAAATATCAATCAAATATGAAAACAGGACTATAGAGCAAGTGAAAGAGATTAAGTTTCTAGGCATGATGTTGGATTGCCACGGAAACTGGAAACCACATACAAACTACCTAAAAAAAACTGACTAGATTTGTTTTTGCCCTGTGGAACATTTCAAATAAGTGTAATCGTAAAGCTGCCCTTTGTGCGTATCACGGATTTGTGGCATCCAATTTGCGCTACGGATTACTGCACTGGGGCAACTCAAAACATGTTCTTCCAGTGTTTAGGATGCAAAAAAGATGTGTTAGAGCCATATTCGGAGCCAAACAAAGGGATCATTGTGCACCTTTATTTAAAGATATATATATATATATATATTAACGGTCCCCTGCATGTATATTTATGAAGCATGTACATTTGTCCACAAAAACCTTATGCTGTTCGAAGTTGTTTACCCTAGGATATTAAGAACAGCACGGAGTAAACTCCTCAGGTCCTCTAACAACCTTCTCCTGTCTTTTCCTTCTCACCGTTCTG
Source organism: Ypsolopha scabrella (assembly GCA_910592155.1). Lineage (NCBI taxonomy): Eukaryota > Metazoa > Arthropoda > Insecta > Lepidoptera > Ypsolophidae > Ypsolopha > Ypsolopha scabrella. The sequence continues at coordinate 3,506,049 of OU342968.1, read as the reverse complement.
GTTTTATGTCCGATTCTTTTGCCGTCACGGCTGTCTGTTTGTGGAACGATCTACCCGTTAAAATTAGAAATGCCCCGTCTCGTCATGCGTTTAAACAGTCCTTGCGCAGACATTATCTTAGTAAAATACAGTAAATCTGGTGTCAACATAGCAATCTGAAATTATCACGACTAGTAGTTTATTCTTGTATATTCTTGTATTTATTATTGTATTATATTTATTTATATAATATTATATAATCGTATTTATGTAGTAATTATTGTTATTTGTTTAAAATATATTTATGTATTTTTTATTAATTTATGTATTTAGTATTTACCTACAAATCTACTTATCTATTTTATTTATTAGTACATTCATGTTTTTTTTTTCTCTTTTCTCTCATTTATTTTTTTATGTCTTAAAGCCTTTCTGCACGCCTGCCTCTGTTCCTTTCTAGTACTTTATGTCGGGTTGACTGGGATAAAATGCTTTTAGCATTAAGTCCGCCTTTTGTACATGTTACTTTTGTTTTGTGCAATGAAGTATTTAGAACGAAGAAAGAAAGAGTAATTATACTGTCTTCCCACTCCATAATGGAAGTACAGTGTTCTATTCAAATACAGTCTATGTCATGGCCCCAAAATTGTATAATTATCTTCCGAATGAAATGAGAGAGCTTAATTTAACGACATTTCAGAACAAATTGTACAAAATATTAGTCAGTAAGTGTTACTATAAGGTTGATGACTATTTAAATGATAATGACATAGATACTAAAAACTAATACATTTTAATGACATTTCTAATCTTTTCTGACATTTTAAATTAATTTTATATAAATTTTGTCAATATTTTGCACTTTTCTGGTACAACTATGATTAGATTAATTAGTTCCTCGTAGATTAACTGCATGTCCTATTTCAGTTATTATTTTGCATACCAGTAATGGTAAAATGTGCTGGACCAAAACGTATGAACAACTGTAAAACTAACACACATTTTGAAGCAAATAAACGTATTGTTTTGTATTGTATTGTACTGTTGCCACGCACCATACGTAAAAGCGAGAGTTTGTCGGAAGCCAAACTGAGTATTAGGTAGGACCAATTCAGATTAAGTATTGAGGTGGTTCAAGAAAACTCCGGCAAAGGCTTTTCCAGGGCCTGACAATATTAAAAATACCTCCATAGGAATTGCAGTTTGAAAGGTTGCCTTTATTCTTATACTAGCTTTTGGAAATAAGGAAAACAAAAGAATACTAGGGGGATCAAAAAGTACTGAGAACGACATAATACTATATACACATTTTAGTAGCCTAACCTTAATATTTTTGTATGTATTTCCCGTTTTTCTTTATGAACTTATTTCTTCATTGCATTATGTATATATAATATTTTTATATTTTTATTCCTAGATTCCTCTATTTTATTTATTTTTTATTTATTTAAAAACTTACGACTATCATTTATTTATAGTTTTTTCAAATTCCGTAAATGGGGATATACGTGCAGTAGGCATTTTCTCGATTGTTCGGGGAACTTTAGCCATTTTGACAAAACATATATTCACGACACTATCGTTTTCAAAACGACGAATGCTGTGTGAATATGCGCGCGAAGATCACAAAAATGACGTTTCTTTTGTTTCACTTACTCATTTGAACTTTGGATATTCCATCATTATCTAGTACAACCATCTTTATTTGAATTGTGAATTCGGCTGAGCACAACAGAAGTAAAAGCCCAAACTTGTCTGTGAATACAATATTTGTGAGTTGCAGTCCTGATTTTGAGATTCAAACTCTGCTTAGCCACCTAGAGTTGTGATCAAACGACGGCACTGTGAATCTCAGCCTTAGAACCAGAAAGTTGTAATTTGTCATGACTGAACATATTAATTACCCCTTTAAAGTGGTAAAATTAAATATTGTGTAGCGTACTGCCCAGGATCAGAAGACGTAGATAAGGAAACTACAAGATGTGGATATACTTATTGTATTTCTCTCCTTGAATACAGGAACCAACTTCACTTGATGCGTGCTTCCAACCAAAGAGACCTGCGGCCGTCCCGTCCGCCCTTTTATATCCACCCGCCCGCGTCATTTCGTTCACTAGTGTTGCCACTTGTAAACCGATAATAATAGAATCGAATATAATTTTAACAATCGAATCGCAACAATAATAAATAAAACAATAAAAACCTAACATTTGAAAAAAAAACATATTTTTTCGTTGTACTTTCCCTCACGCAAAGTCAATCCCATTATATGGGGTGTCATTGAATATGTCGTTCAAAAATATTGCGGCTGTGTTAAGACCGTTTTTTTATTCAGTTTGAGAAATATTAAGCTTTAAAGTGCTAATTTTGTTAGAGTCAAGTACTCGTATCTCCCGCCCTGCCAGACAAACAGTGGTTTTAAAATATTAAAAACTTTCAAACAACCCCGATAATTTTAGAGGTTATTATAAAACGTTAGTATACCAAATTTTAAATGTAAATACAATTAAAATTAGAAGTCAAAATATTATTAAAAATTGTTTCTTGGAAATAAAATGTATGGTTATCCTAGCCATTCCCATATGGAACAAGTATAAAATAGTCAAAAATAGTGGAATCAATAATAATAAAAATAACTTCACCCAATCTAATTATCTTATCTCTTCGGGTTACTATGATTTCTTTGGATTTTAAGAAAATATTCACAGGGCTCTAATTAAAAAAATATATTATATAATCTTGAATTGTTTTCATAAAACCTATTGTTATTCATCTACAAAACATTAAATTATCGGGGTTAGGTTAAAAGTCGTCCTGTATAACGAGGTTAAAAGGAAAACTATCACAGCTAAGTAGGCTTTACAAGTACCGGGTACACATGCCTACATTATTTTTTCATGAAAAAGTGTTTTATATCTGTTAGGTGTATTAGAGTAATTGGGGTATGCTGATCAGGAATCTGTGATTAGTTTTTTTGCCAGAACGGCAGGTTTTCAAGAAAAGCGTGTAATATGATTTTGTAAATTTTCATATATACTACCATAAGAACTGAGAAAATATTTATTAAAACAAAGATACTCATCGAAAGATGCATTGCAAGATAGCGTTGTTATTTGTGTATTACACAAGCATTGTTTTTTTTAATTGAAATTTTTCCCCTTTTCCCTGGAAACTACGTTTTGGTGTTTTATTTTTGTGCATTTTAGTCTTGTTGTTTCCAAGGAAACCGTCTGTGACTTCTACGAAAGAACTCCATGCTGCAGTTTTATCCTGGGTCAGCGCATTCTGGAACAATCCGTCGAATTTTAAGGTTCGAATTTGAGGACCTACAAAAATTACTTCGTTCAATTTTGCAACAGAAAGCAGGATTTTTTTCGCACAGGTATTCGATCCATTCACTCTCTTTATTTGAGGTTTTCACAAACTGTTTCATCAGTTCTAACTTGATATGAAGAGGTGGCAAAAGAATGGCAAAAAGGAGCAAGCTCGGCAGATGCCACAAGTTGGATTCAACTTGCAGCGCCGATTTTCAGTTTAAATTTAAATAAGTCTATTATCATATTTGAATGATAGGGAACCCTAAGGCGTGAGTCCCTCGCACTTGACCGGTTTTTCACGATACGGCAACTCTTCGATAACTTTCATTTTGTAAATGTTGCAGTTATTGAGGCTTGCCTTCCCTTGGTCTTTAAACGGTTTTTGCTTTAATCTGCTTATCTGATCAATGTAAAACTTAGACACGTGTTTTTTCAGACCTTTATATTTACGTTGTCAGGTCGGTTACCTAATTCGACACATTTGATTCGATGGATTTTATTTTTGAAAATGATGCCTTTTTAAGATATTAATTCGTTTTATGTCTAAACGGTTTGAAATTTATATCTGAAATTAGTCCTGTAACAAGAAAACATGGTTTATATTCCGATGTCAGGTTAAGAAACTCCTACATCAAATACTTTTTCGTAAAATCCAGAAAAACTTCGAATATTCACTGATTATGCGTGCCGGCAGCGCGCGAAGCGAGCGTTCTAATGTAGACTTTCTGACAACATACTGAAGTTCAAAATCACTCAGATTATCTTGCACCAGCATGGACCAAGTCTGAATTTGGGATGTCTTTTATTAGATAAAGCGTATTATTAAACAGAGGTTACGTCTATGTTGACGGAACCCGTCCATCATGTACGAAGTACACTAAAATATCTATTTATACAAGTATTGTAGTTCAGACAGATGAAGGATTTATGTGTCGATGAAATTCTTATTTGAATTATTGTAAATTTATTTCGATAAAAAGCAAGCAACTGTGTAAACATTAATTATTACGCATGTATGCTTTATATGAAAACACAAGATTTTTTTTTTAAACAATAGTTTTGTTTTATCTTAGCTGTAATTTTAATAGTACAAAGTATTGTTAATGTTGATAAACAAATTAGATGTTGCTCCGAGGCTGAAACTAATATTTTCTGATGAATTATTCGTCTATAATTGATTATTATATAAATATATTTCACATTATATTTTCGAAACCACTTGATAGATGTTGATTTGGTTTTATTTATTATTAGCTTACCAAGCTTCTTAACAAAACTAATAGAAAGGGCGAAGTTAGGCATTATATTTCCTTATAGTTTATTTTTTCGTTCAATTTTGCAACAGAAAGCAGGATTTTTTTCGCACAGGTATTCGATCCATTCACTCTCTTTATTTGAGGTTTTCACAAACTGTTTCATCAGTTCTAACTTGATATGAAGAGGTGGCAAAAGAATGGCAAAAAGGAGCAAGCTCGGCAGATGCCACAAGTTGGATTCAACTTGCAGCGCCGATTTTCAGTTTAAATTTAAATAAGTCTATTATCATATTTGAATGATAGGGAACCCTAAGGCGTGAGTCCCTCGCACTTGACCGGTTTTTCACGATACGGCAACTCTTCGATAACTTTCATTTTGTAAATGTTGCAGTTATTGAGGCTTGCCTTCCCTTGGTCTTTAAACGGTTTTTGCTTTAATCTGCTTATCTGATCAATGTAAAACTTAGACACGTGTTTTTTCAGACCTTTATCTTTACGTTGTCAGGTCGGTTACCTAATTCGACACATTTGATTCGATGGATTTTATTTTTGAAAATGATGCCTTTTTAAGATATTAATTCGTTTTATGTCTAAACGGTTTGAAATTTATATCTGAAATTAGTCCTGTAACAAGAAAACATGGTTTATATTCCGATGTCAGGTTAAGAAACTCCTACATCAAATACTTTTTCGTAAAATCTAGAAAAACTTCGAATATTCACTGATTATGCGTGCCGGCAGCGCGCGAAGCGAGCGTTCTAATGTAGACTTTCTGACAACATACTGAAGTTTAAAATCACTCAGATTATCTTGCACCAGCATGGAACAAGCCTGAATTTGGGATGTCTTTTATTAGATAAAGCGTATTATTAAACAGAGGTTACGTCTATGTTGACGGAACCCGTCCATCATGTACGAAGTACACTAAAATATCTATTTATACAAGTATTGTAGTTCAGACAGATGAAGGATTTATGTGTCGATGAAATTCTTATTTGAATTATTGTAAATTTATTTCGACAAAAAGCAAGCAACTGTGTAAACATTAATTATTACGCATGTATGCTTTATATGAAAACACAAGATTTTTTTTTTAAACAATAGTTTTGTTTTATCTTAGCTGTAATTTTAATAGTACAAAGTATTGTTAATGTTGATAAACAAATTAGATGTTGCTCCGAGGCTGAAACTAATATTTTCTGATGAATTATTCGTCTATAATTGATTATTATATAAATATATTTCACATTATATTTTCGAAACCACTTGATAGATGTTGATTTGGTTTTATTTATTATTAGCTTACCAAGCTTATAACAAAACTAATAGAAAGGGCGAAGTTAGGCATTATATTTCCTTATAGTTTATTTTCCGTCAACTTATTTAGGAATTGCATTATAAGTATACATTTTTATTTCTTAATTTTTTTTGCAGGATTATAATTTTATTAAATTTAAAAAACCCAACTTAATTATTTTAATCTTGTTAGTGAATGTCTGCTATAATATTTGAAATCGGTTATTATTTTTTTCTTAAATGTTTCCATCCATCCATCCATCAGCCCGTGTTCGTCCACTGCTGGGAATAGGCTTTTCCCAAATTTCGCCCTCATGTCGGTCCTCCGTCCTCCTCACCCAGCTGCCACCCACAACCTTCTGGGCCTTTAAAAAGGCCACTTTGGATGATTTATATTATTGCCATCTCTTTTGCATGGGTGAATAAATTCTATCTCTGTCCTACTTTCAAATCATTTTATGATTCACCCAAGTCGGCCTTTTTACAGTCAGTGACAGGAGAGCGTATGGTCTATAACTTCACAATTAAGCATCTAGGCAAGGCAAGGGTGATATTATCGTATTCAGTGATAAAGATATTACAGTGCATAGGGATCAAATGCATTTTCAAAAAATTTCGACCCATTATATGTATGTGCCACCTTGAAGGTGCTATGAATGTGGGTCGAAGTAACAGGTAACATGACTTGCTGAGGCTGCAGCATCAGCATCCAAGCTGGGGCCGAATTATCAGAAACCAACAGCTCACGTTCTCACAGTTCTAAGGAACGCCTAGAACAAACATACTGCTTGTAGAATTATCTGCTTATCGTTGACATGCAGCGTTCACCTGTGCATCTCGTAGGCCATGCACCGCTTGCCACTTTTGCACAATGTAAGCATGACGATGAACTGCAGCGCAGCATTCATAGCGGGCACTCACAAGACCCACTAATGCTAGAATCAAAGTTAATTTTCCAACAGGACTACTAAAGTGTGATGATACCTATAACTGCAGCCAGCAACCGGGACATGGGATGACGTGGTCGCAGAATTGTTTTTTACACAAGTTCAATTTCCCAAGTCGCTTGCTTATCTCAAAGTCTCCCAGTAACCAGACCGCTACTTTGTTGGGTAAAACCCAATAAATTTTGTTTTTACTTTATGTGTTATCAGTACATTCAGTCAAGCGTCGCATACTAGTTGTTTTAACCTACTAGAACTGCATCCGATCTGCATCGTTGTCGTTGTTAAGACATGCTCTTATCACGCACACAATGCCTTATGTACTTGGAAGGTACAAACTTTTGAACTGGTTTTCACGATGAGTCTCCAGCATTCCTATTATGGACTGCCTAGGTAAGACAATGCGTCTGGTACAGCAATTAAACATTGTTCACGATGTACCAAATTGATAGCGTAAACTCCCGACCTTCAGGTATGGGAGCGCAGGATCATTTATTTCCATCTATTTATAGAAAGTCTGGCTGAAGTGAGCGATTACGTCAGCGTCGCCGCGGATAACCCGCGGGTTAGGTCACGGGAATTCCGAATTGATTTGTTACCCCTATATCGTTGCATTTATCCTGTTTCACAATCTACTGGCTCGGTATAAATTGATTTGCGCCCAGTCGATAGCTACACACACTGAACGGCGCACGTTCACGAAGGAATATTATTTAGACGGAGAAGCCCCGTGACATCGAGAACTCAACATGACGTCCCAAGAAGATCAAGAGTATCAAGACAGAGAACTTACTTTTCCGGTGGACACCTTCACGTTCCGCGGGCCTGCTATACCCGGCAAGGCCCCTTTCAGCGATGGCGAATTCATGCATTTTCACCAAGCATATACACAGTTTGCTCGGTCAATCCGAAACCTGGACTTGACTTTTCTTAATGGAAAAGCATGCACCGTCCGCTACAGCTTTGATGGAACGAGGCCGGAAGAGGATCACCTGCTGATAAATTGGGACTGGCTCGTGGCCCTATTTTGGAAGCTGCCGCCAGGTAAAAGAGATTTTGTGAGGCTGCCTAAGATAGTGAAGTTCGTCGAGAAAAAGCTTCGTTTTCAGAAGTGCAAGGCGGTTGCCGGCGACACCTGCACCTGTGACAAGAATCCACATAAAGTGGTATCTCCTGGAAGCGAGTGCACGAACGAACTCCACTGGCATCATTTCTGTACCGCGCACGTCTCTGCGTGGTTGACCAATTATATGGTGCTGGCGATTCTTCTTAAAGAATCTAAAGAGATGTTTCATGCGATGATTGCAAAAGTGCATCGAGACGATCCAGCCATCTTGGAATATTATTCCACGGGTGAACGTATGGACACACAATTGTTGCTTGACTCGGCTCGCAGTATTGGTGGTTCCGGCTCTGGTGCAGCCGCATCTCAATAGTGTTAATAGTGTGAATAGTCTGCATTAGTCTAAAGTAGCGTAGATTGAAATAAATAGTTGTGTTCAATATGTCTACTTTCATTTTTTTTATTCCTATTAGTAGTGTAGAATGATGGAGAGTTGTGCAGGTAAGATATTGAGACCGTTTCGTCTTACGTTGCTCCAAGTTCGTAGTTTCCTTCATGACAACTCTGTGTTAGATACAATCAAGTCAAGCTTGGACGGCACTAGAGGTAACGGCTAGGTTACGTGCTACTAGCAGCCGCATAGCACGTCACACCACTATCACTTACAAATGTGAGTTGCAAGGCGTGATGATAAGAGTTACGTGCACATGGGATGCAAAGCTCCGCTATCACAAACGATGCTTATCATATGTCTTGAGCAAGGCCTGAATGTGCATTCGCTTACTGAGTACGTGTACCTGCGACGTTTAGCCGCGGAGCAGACCATACAGGAATGTGAGACGTGTAAATAACGTTTTTCTTAAGTTGGTTCATGATTAGTATCTACGCATAAGCCGCAAACAGTATAATGTGTAGACATACACGTAGACGTAGATTTCCCGATAATACGCCGCAAGACGTGGCGCACTTTAGTTTAAATATAGAACAAACCATGTGTCACTTCTCAGAATATAGGTAATATGTTACGAGTGCGAGATCGTTATCAAAACATTGTTATTGGGTGCCTTGAGACAGCTAGTCGGGCTCAGCGTCTTACGATAACCTAGGATCAGTTGGCACTGGCTACAAATTCTTGAGGAAAACCCAACGCTAAATATACTTTATGATAAGTATTCATCTTTAATATAATAGCAGATCTTCAGTCACAAATCACTTTCGGTTACTGAACGTTACGAACGTGCCCACCTCTTTGCCGTCTTTGTTGAGCTAAGAAAAGATAAACGTATAACAATGTCCGCACCGGCAGAAGCAAGCTGTTTCACACAATTGTTGATAGAGTTAAACGTGAAGACTTTCGAAGCGACATTCTACAATGGAAAAAAGCTGAGCATCGAGTACCTTTTCCATTCCGAAGTTATGGGAGAAGAATGTCTGCAAGTAGGCCTCAACAGCTTGAAACCACTGTTCGGAGGTATCACACCTCCCGGTATACCCCAGTTCACCTATATCTCGGAACTCTCCAATTTCCTCCGGCTTATAAACATGGATGACTGTTCACACGGTGACTACGCTTCTTGCGCGTGTCGGCACAAGATCGAACCAGGTCAAGAGCATTCCGACTACCGTTGTCAAGATAATCACTGACATCACCACTGCACGGGACACGTCCATCAGTGGCTGAAGTTCTACCTGGAACGTGCGATTCTGTTGAAAGAATCTCGGAAGCACTACGAGTACCGCGTGAGCGAAGTGCACGGGCCAGTAACCGGCTTTTATTATTCAAGCGGCGAGATGGCAACTGCAGAATATTGGCTAAGGTCGGCTTGGACGAGTATTTTGTGGCGGCGTTTATGATAAAACCTGATGAGTTAGCGTAGACGACTACTGTGACATAAGCATGTGTTTAATACACCTTACTTATATTTAAGATTTGTCATTTCATAGCTTACAGGATTTGTTAGACTTTATTTTGCCTGAAATGTTAGGGTATACTATCACAGATACCTTACCTAGAAACTATGTAACGTGTGCACCGTACCTACCTATCGTTGCATAGTATGTCACTGTGCACCTACAATCCTCTTACAAAGTGTAGTGACTAGTCTTGACATTTATGAGGAGGTACACGCAAGCTTGGCATTCGTTACTAAGCTGACATGCACTTTGAAATGAAATAATCATGTATGAGGAACGAGTTTTTTATTTTTAACAATAAATACTATTATAAATTAACGGAGGAACGAGTTTTTTATTTTTAACAATAATTACTATTATAAATGATCACATATACGGTTAGGATGTATTACTTCGGCCTGTTGTGTGTCCCGCGCCACGATGCTTGCTGGCGTAAAGCTTCTGCATACTGCAAGAGGTACTCCTCAAGTTTCCGCTGCTCTTCCCGGTTACGCTTTCTTTCTTCACGCTCCTGCTCTTGTCTTTTCCACGCTGCTTTTTGGTCCTCCCAACGTTCCTCGGCGCCTCGACGAGCGGCTTCTCAAGATCTTCCATTATTATTGCTTCCCCACATGGTGATTATATGTCGAGGGTCAATAGTATGCTGATTGACTATATAACTCCTGGCGATTGTGTCGAGGATATGTGTCCGACTGATTGGTTGTATAGGGCTTTCCTTCAATTTATACTAATTCGAAACCTACCTGATAAGGACTGGTTGGAATTCCATAATCATCGGGAATTTATTTGTGGTTTGATTATCTCGCTGAAATAAGGATAATTAAAACGTACTAACCGCATGGTGTAACGTAGTAACGAAAAATTAATTATTTATAACTGAAAAAGGAAAAATGACGGCCATAATTCATACAGTTTTATATTTTATTACGTGAGTGATGTCATAGACTGTGTTAACTTTCCCGTTAGGTTATGCAATCATGCTCCAGTTGCGCAATATGGAAAAAAATATATAGGTAATATTCAGAAGCTGCTGGGGACATGCTGAGCATGCATGGAGTCTTGCTACGTGACCTGCAGTCGTACTTGACCGTGTGATGTTCTCTGGAGGTTTGGTTACGCCAAGCTATTCCACTAAAGCGTTGCAGCGTGCACTCATGTCCTCAGAAAAGTTTACGAAGCAAACTCGAGAGACTTGAGTTTATATTGAAACATTCATCCACACCATCGTTAGGTAATGAACACTTGAATACCTCCATAAGTGTACTTGTGGTTTACCGTAGGTATGACGTCAAACCTTATCGGACAATGGTATATTGTTTTATTTTCCCGAACTATGAATAATTTTATAAATTCAAATAACCGGATAATATCAATTAATTAAGCCCGATAACCTATTTAATTGAAGCAAGAGAAACTTAAATGAATATCGTTTAACTTCAGCGATAACGGCGTTATCGCCGTCACGGTTGGTTGCTCTAATGTTGTAGCAATATGCTGATATGGATATTGCTCCTTACAACGAAGGTGAAACTTACAGGTTGACAGTAAAGAGTTTTTACGCTTGCATTCGCAGGGACCTAAGGTTATAGGTGCTTGAATCGAGGACTCATGGTCTCATAGCAAAACCTAGAACTGCTCCAACAGTCATACTTCTCCCGAGTCTACTATGCATTAAAGTCGTTTCTCCACTGCATACAATAGTATCACCCTCCCCTTCCCCTCGTACACCGTTTTTGATTTTCGCCCCGCACGCTCTTGTGTCCCCTACTGTAGATGTGGTCGGTCCAGCGGGCACGAGGTCGGCCTACACTACGCTTTGCTGTACTTATGTGGTCTCCATTCTCCAAAGCCTTTCGGCCCCAACGGTTAAAAGTTTATTATACGTACATTATTTGTTTCAGCTCTATCTTAAAAACGATAATACATATGCCATCAAAAACAAAACTTGTAAAAAAAACCAAGTCTCGCAACTTAGTTCTTCTACCGTAAAAAGTTGTGAGATCCATCTAAATCCAAGTCGATCAATTTATTCAGTCCCTACTTAAGGTACCTTCTGTCTTAATTACATAATTAGCTAACCCAACAACATCATATAGTGACCGTATCAATACTAAAAATCTTTTATGTTTTAAATAAATAGATTGACTTGGCCATCGCATGAAAATACAATGTATCTCACAAGTAATACATATTACATTAAATTAGATTATTTGGTGCGATTGCTTCTTTTGCGTATATCACAGAAAGGATCATTGGACCTTAGTCCTGACTACTTACCGAGTCCCTAGTACGAATTAGGATATATAAACGAAAGTCAACTTACTCGTTTATATTCAAAAGTAAAAGAAAAAAATAAAGTTTCCGTACTGGGAGGGAACCGAATTATTTGTCAAGCAATGTCTAAGCAGCTTGTTTTTTATTACTTTGTTGTTGCTTTGCCATGTACATTGTTGTTATTTACCAAAAATGTTTTAAGTGTTCCCTACCCGTATTGTGTGGTAGTACAGAACTGTTTGTTGGCGAGGTCAACTCGCACTTGACCAAATAATTTTTACTCCTTCTATTTATATGCAGGTAATTAAGAAGAGACAGGTACAATATTTTTTGTCCATTCCCTCTTACTTTCCTTAGAAAAATGTGTTTTAGATTAGGATTGGTTTTATAAATGCTCCTGTATGTTAGAAATAAATAATGTATAATTTTTCTTAACTACATAAATTATGTACTAAGTTATGTTATTCAACTCTAGTTAAGTTATTCACGTGTTTTGTTTATGAAAAGACTAGCTTTTGCCCGCGGTTCCGCCCGCGTGTTATTCGGTTTAACGACATGCTTTTTTCCGGGATAAATAGTAGCCTATGTGTTAAGTTAGGGTATAAGCAATATCTATTCTAAATTTCATCCAAATCACACACCACACACACACAAACTGTCGCATTTTTAATATTAGTGTGATGTTTACGCGACCAACACAGTCTAACTAATTTATAACCACTTCTAGAAAACAAGTTATCTTTTTGTAACGAAACCTTAGTAAAATTGAGGAACCCGCTATCTGGTCCATATTTTTAATGTAATTATAAAAACAAATTAAAGATTTAGTACAGATTTTTAAAACTTAGGTTATTATTTTTTGATACCAATCTTTAAATATTTGTCCTCAAAAAGAATATTAAAATGTTCATTTATATAAAGTGACTTTAATTTATGTAGCCAAATTCTTACTGAAGACTCATAAGTACTCAGTAACAAGGTTCGATGAACCTTTTTGTGAAATTTGAAAATCATTCTTTTTATGTTCCTTACAAACGCAAGCCCAGCCCCGAGTCAATTACTATGAGACGTCAAGATTTTATTTTGCGATATCAGCAAAAAGTATTATCGATCCGTAGATCAATAAACAAGCCTCCAGTTTGAGTTTAGCTGCATAAATTAAAGTCACCTTATATATTTACGTAACATATATTCATTAAACAAGCTAAAGGGGGCGTTTCAAGACGACTATTAAAAAATCTAGTAACAGAATTTACATTTTCCATCTAATTTAAGCGGTTTCCTGGCTAGATTGCGCCCGATGCAATTAGGGTCTCGGCTGGAAAGTGCTTAAAAATTCGAGTCAGCAATTTCAATATGAAACTTCATTCTGAGGCTCAGAATCTGAGGAATGGAAGTTTTAATAATCTGCGCCGTCAGATATGAACCAAGGTACTTGTTCATCTACAATTCTACATGAACTTTACATATTTCATAGTTATAATATGTTGTTCTCTGTTTTGTTCAATTATAGGAGTAATGGTTGTTTTGCCAAAACTAGGACAAATCGTATGTCCGCTTAAGGGGGGGTTATCCCGATTTTGTCTCTTTTCAAATTCATTTCAAACCATTAAATAGCGATGATTAAGCTTTGTAGAAAATATATGTCATACATCACTCTTTGATCTTAATATTTCAGCCGTTCGAAACACGATTACTTGCATTTCCCTCGATTCGATTAAATTGCAAAGATAGGTCTCAACTATGATCAAAATATAATTTCATTTGAGCTATATTAAATTATGGACAATAAAACTTATATCAAAATAACGTCGTGAAAAATGTTATATAAAACGTCCGTCATATTAAAAATCCATCCTTCTAATTCACAGATAACCCCCTATAGATACCGCTTACAGGGCGACCGACGCGCACCACTCATTTGTTTTTTAGCGCCTATATTAAGAATAACACAACGGAACAGGTTCAGTACCGACCAATTCTTGGAACTGCGTACGTGCTTTTGACGTGTCTGTGAACAATTCAAATTTAATTACTCCTGAGTATAAACAGTGAAAAAATGCCGTATTGTTCCGTAAAATGGTGCGGAAAAAATTCTAAGACTTCGAATTTCAAAAAAGATGGCATTACATTTCATCGGTAAGTAAAATTTATTATAATTTTTCGCTTCACGGAGTTCAACTTACACTGGATGAACAGAGTACCACGCCGCACGCGCGGTCTAACATCTCTTTTTCACACTACTTTAATTCATATTTTTCTCTCTTTCTGTCATGGGCACGTGTAAGCTAGTGATGTGAATTTGATCGGATTGGGCGGCGGCCCACCGGTATCGATAAACGAATAAAAAATAATTAGTAATACACAAATACGAGTAGAAATAAAAAAGATTTCATACTTGCAAACTTTATAAAGATTCTAAACATTTTAGATCGAGTAGTTTCACGATAATGGTTTTTATACCTAAATTTATTATTTAAGTATAAATTAATTTTAATGTGGTCGTGTTCCATGTTTCGTTTCTATAATGGCTGAATCGATTTTGATGCGGTTTTCACAAAAACATTTGTTAGACTTAGGAGAAGATTTTGTTATTTTAATCGACTTTAACCGAACACACGAAACCGAACAAAACCTTTGACACGGTATTTTAGTCGGAAGGAGTGATTTGACGTTGACATGATGTATAGAGGAGTTTTGGGGAATTCGGTACCGCATCTAGGATTAGTTTGACATTTTGACATTTTTGACATTTGACATGAGTTTTGACAGTTTTTATACCGTTTTTGACCCATTGACATGGTAGTTTAGTCGGAAGGGGATATCTGACGTTGACATGATGTACGGGGGGTTGTAGGAAATGTATTAATGTATTCCAGAAAAATCTGACATTTTGATATTTTTGACATTTGACATGGGTTTTGACGTTTCTACGAAACCCTGTTTTTATGGGATTTTTGTATGGGAATTTGTTATCTTTGACTCGAGAATTATGTAGGGAGGGGTCGGTTGCCTGAACGGTCGATAAGTAAAAAGTAGTTTTGACTTTTTTGACATTTTTTGACATGATTTCACTGTCTCGGCCGTAGTTTTAAAGATCTAAACATACATAGGTACAGACAGAAAGTCAGACAGCTGGAAGCGACTTTGTTTATTACTATGTAATGATTGTTATTATATTTGTATTATTAGTTTTCTTATTCAATGTTATCGAATTAAAACAGGGCTCAAATAAAGTTTACAAAAAGATTTTAATAATTTGACATTTTGTTTTAAGGTTTCCAAAATGTCCCGATAAAAAATCGATTTGGATTGATTCTACTTGTCGCGGAGAGGAATGGTTTCCGAGTAACAACAGCGTTGTATGTTCAAGACATTTTACCGATGACTGCTTTCACGTTATGAAGGGTCGTAGGCGGTTGATGGACTCTACTGTGCCAACTTTATTCTTACCAATCTTGGTATTGTACCATAACTTTACTTGACAAATAAATATCATCGTGTAAAAGTATAATGTATTTACGCGAACATATTTTTTTTTACAGAGTTCAGTACCAATGACTACAAATAGCGATAATAAAAGCACAACATCTAAGACCAATCCTGAGTCTTTTAAAGGAGTAAGAATTTATACATGCATCGGATCCTATTTGATAGAAAGGTGTCAACAGAAAGCTACGCAATTTGAAAATGTAGCTAATCTTCTGAAATTTTATAGCGTCTAATAGAAACTGAGCAAATTAACACCTTTTTTCTAAACAGGATTTAATAATTTTTTTGAATAACATGTTTATATTTCATTATAATTTTATTGCTTTTCCTTTTTACCTTATTTCAGACTCATGGTTCGACATCATCAAAACTTGAGAAGTCATTTTGCGAAAACCAACCAAGTGGTTCGGAAACACCAAAAAGAAAGCGAAAATTAAATTTTCTTCCCGATTCTCCATCGGCCTATGATAGTCCAACCGCAAAACGACTTTGTCGTAGAGTTATTGAACTAAAGAACACAGTTACGATAAAAAATAAGGAACTTAGAAAAGTACGCGACAGTAATAGAAGATTAAAGAGAAAAATCACTTCGTTAAAATCATTACTAGCCGAGTTAGAAAGTAAAAATTTAATTACAACGGAGAATAGCGACATTCTTAAGTCAGTAGGAGTAAAATGTCAAGAACTCATTAAAAGGCAAATGCTCAAGGGAAAGTCGGGTTCTATAGTCAGAAAAAAATATTCTCCTGAGTTGAGGGCCTTTGCTTTGACATTAGCCTTTTACTCGACTAAGGCTTATAATTATGTACGTAAAACCTTTGATTCATGTTTGCCATCAGTAAAAACTTTAGGGAAATGGTACAGCACAGTAGATGGGAGCCCAGGATTTACAAGAGAAGCTTTTGATGCTTTGAAAATAAAAGCACAGCAGTCTACGGAACCGTTGTATTGTACTATTATATTCGACGAAATGAAAATTAAGAGTAAAGTCGAGAAAACGTACGGCTACGTTGATTTTGGAAGTAGTATCGATTCAGACTGTAGAGAGGAATGTACAGATGCATTGGTTTACCTAGTTGTGCCCTTGCATGGTAAATGGAAAGTACCAATCGGTTACTTTTTGATAAATAAGGTGACGGCTGATCAGAAAGTATTTTTACTGACTCGTGCCATTGAACTCTGCAATGAAGCTAACATCATTATTAAAGCAGTAACTTTTGACGGATGTCCTGCTAATACAGCAATGGCCAAAAAGTTAGGATGTAGTTTAGATCCTGACAATTTAAAAACCGTTTTTAATTTGAATAACAATGAAATTGCAATTTTTCTGGATCCAGCACACATGATAAAATTAGTACGAAATAGTTTTGAATATTACAAAGAATTTTCAGATTCTGAAGGCAATACTATTTCGTGGCAATATATAGAAACATTACATAACTTACAAGAAACCGAATTGTTTCATGCAGCAAATCGACTCCGATCAGAACATTTGCATTTCAAAAAAAATATAATGAAGGTAAAACTCGCCACTCAATTATTTAGCCGTTCAGTAGCAGTAGCGCTTCAATTTTGCAAAAATAAATTAAAACTAAAACAATTTCAGTCAGTTGATCCAACTGCAGACTTTTTGTTGATTATGAACGACTTATTTGATATACTGGATTCCAAAGTACATGGACAGAAGTTAAAGAGGGCTTTAAACCAGGAAAACGCAGATAGTTTAATACAAAAGCTTGAAGACTTTAAACATTTTCTTCTGAATCTAACAGTGCATTTAAAGAACAAAGAAATAAAACTAATTAATTCACCAAGATTTACCGGGTTTTTGGGGCTATGTGTTGGTATAGAAAGTTTGAAATTTCTTTTCCGTGATTTAATTCAAAACAATAGCTGTCCGTACATTTCTTTTCACAGAATAAGTCAAGATCATATTGAATTATTTTTTTGCAACATCAGATCACACGGAGGGGCAAACGATAACCCTACACCAAGACAATTTCACGGTATATACCGAAAAATGTTAATTCACATGGAATTACAACAAACTGAAACTGGCAATTGTATTCCTCTTGAAAAAATCGGAATATTACATTGTTCATCAGCCGTAAAGCGTATTAACGCGTCCGTAGAGAGAGGAGATGATGCTTGCGTTGCTGACAAACCAGATGATGATAATTTTGTCAAAGCATTACAAGGAATTTCTCTGTCTTTGTTTTCAGAGAGTATCATAGAATACATTGCTGGGGCAGTGGTACATTACCTTATAAAATCAATACAATGCAATAAATGTGTTAGAGCCTTGATATCACTGGATAAAAAATATAATAGCCTCATCTACGCTAGAGATTTTGGTGGATTATTATATCCGTCAAACACTGTTACAAAAATTTGTAGGCGCTGCGAACAGGTTATTCGCAGCACTATAAAAGGAAACTCTCCAAAATTTTATTATAATGATAAGATGCGGCTGACAACAAAAACCATGATGACATTTATAAATGAAGACATTTTTACTGAGTTACGTACGCATCAATTTGATCATGAAAGTTGTAATCACATTATCGAATTAACAAAAAGTGTTGCCCAAAAGTATATTGACATAAGATTACTGTATTTAACTAGAAAGTCAAACCCTAAAGACGCAATCCGAAGAGTTTATACTAAACTCGTTCATTTTAAAAATCAATAAATTGATGAAGCAAAGATGTATATAGAGCAGATAAAAAAGTAATTTAAAAAAAGAACCGACTGCTGGCTGTGTCGATTGAACTAAAAATATATTAACAATCTGTTTCAAAACTTCAGAATTTAAAAAAAACAGCATGGTATGAAATGATTACATGCACTCGGAGGCAACATCTACATTGGTTTTTGGCTAGTATGTACATTGTTTATTATTGATAGCCTCCGACTGCATGTAATGATTTCATAAATTCATATTATGATTTTTATTTTGAAATTTTTTGAAGTTTTGAAACTGTCTGTTTATATCTTTTTGGTTCAATGAACACACCCAGCAGTCGGGATTTTTGTTTTTTTATATTACTTTTTTATTTCGAACTTTTTAGTTTTGTAAACTTGTGCACCCCACCAGATTCAGAATGTTAAAGAGCAAAGTTTTCACTTCCAAACTGTTTGTAAACATATAAGTTACATATAGGTATTTTTTTAATCAACTTTTAAAACTCTATATTTCGATAACTTATTCGATGGGTTTCGACAAAGCTTTTTTTCAAATGGCCAATATCGCGTCTAACCTATCTATCTAATACCCGTCATTATGTTGTTTTATTATTAAAATGTACCCTATGTTACTTGCGTCACCAAGAGGAATCTAACGACATATCATTTATCAAAATCGGTTCACTGGTTTCCCAGATAGGAATAGGAGGGAACAAAGAAACGGACATACATACTTACATACGCGGCAAACACATGATCCTCCTTTTTTGCTTTGCCGGAGTCGGGGAAATAAGGACGGAGAGATGGAGGGAAATAACTTAAATGGAGTGGTGGCCGGATGAACGGAGGGACTAATAGAATTAAGGATTTCATTAGAGTTTATATTTTGACATAGTTGTTAATATTGTATTTTCTAATGTACAGAATAACTTTGAAGGAAAATTTTTATGCAACTTTCATCTACATGTTATATAACTATTCAACAACATAGTTTTGTCACAAATAAAACTGGAGGAATAATGATTAAAAATAAAAATAATTATTAATATAAATAGTAGTTACTAATTTATTCTTTTAACTTCCCTTCCGACACATTCATAAAGTTTTGACGAAATAACATTTTTTGAAATGCATTATATATTACAAAATATTCAATAAAATAAAAGGTCTAAAATAAAGTAGGTAATCCGTGGACTTTGACTTTCCCACCAAAAATCATCGATATTTTTATCGACACTCTTGAAATCTCTATGTTTGGTGCTTCTAAGTGCGACCTTGAAATAGCCAATCACGGCGTCGCTGTTACGCCGCTCGCGACCCGCAACTTCCTCCATTTTTGGTGAACTCGATGCCGAACAAAATGGCCAATATAAGGTATCTATAGGGGGTTATCTGTGTTCTAATTCCAAAATAATAAATAAAAACACCTCGAAACCGCGAGTTTTCTGAACGGCCCGCTTCCGCTAAGCAGGATAAACATGTGTAAAATAAAAGCGTTAGAGCAGAACAGAGGCGCAATTGTGTAAGGCAATTGTCATCAAATTCCATTGTCATATGGCTATTCGGCTAAGCAAATTAGCCCGTTTGACAATTAAAATCGTATGTTTTTGGTTGTCAACAACAAAACAAAACAATTGTATTCATTTGACAGCCAAAAATGTACGACTTCAATTGTCAAATGGATTAATTTTCTTAGCCGAATAGCCATATGACAATCAATTTGAATACGATTGTCTTACACAATTGCACCTCTGATTTCTCTGGATAACCTTGTCTTAATTCTAGGCATTGGATTGTGAATGTTATTGTCCTTTATTTTCAATTTACTCGAAGGGGGTACAGTAAAAGTAGGCATTTCATGTTTATTTTATTCAAAAATTAGTGCATAAACTTTGTCATTAATATTTTTTTATATTAAAATCCTTAACATGCAATAACAAAAGGCAACTTCGCATCAGTTTGTAAACTGCACGAAAGTAAACATTCAACCTGTAAACTTTATATAATAAATCAATATTTGGCTCTTTGAAGCTTTTTATTGTTTTTTATTTATAGTAGATGTATATAGATATATATCAAAATAATAAACTAGCAGACAGACGCAGACCATCTTTTCTATAATGTTTATAAATAAATACTAACGCATTAACATATCACGGCTGCTGCATATCACGCTGTCTCAAAAAATTAATAAATATATTAGTTCAGTCAATTGTAAATAAACCTCTTTCTTTATGTAAATATATTAGTAACATTAAGCAGGTTAGTATAATAAATTGTAAATAAACCTCTTTTTTTATGTAAATATATTAGTAACATTAAGCAGGTTAGTATAATAAATTGTAAATAAACCTCTTTTTTTTTGTAAATATGTAAGTCACATTATATGTATAATTCTTTTGACATATTTTTCAACTGACGCCGGGCCCAGTAGGGCCTGAAATATATCTTGAATTGTGTTTTATATACCTTATATCTATATACATCTACTATAAATAAAAAAAAAATATAATAAATGTAATGTATAAGTGAAAATAATTCTAGGGTAGATCATGTATCGTTAAGCGATCAAATTCCAGACGGAGAAAAATTTTTTGCTCAAATATTTTTTTCTCTTCCCAGTACAACGTGGTTCAATCAGCTGACTTGATTTCTATGGAAAGGTTAAAAAAAGTACGCGCAAAAATAAATTCGGTGGAATGTTGTCTATTGTTGGGATACTCTATCATCTGTTAATTTTTTTGTCACTTTGAATTGTAGGACCTTAAATAAGGTGACTTTCGTATTTATAGCCAAATTCATACTGGAGACTCGCTAAGTGGTCAGGTCCGAGGTATAATGACCATTTTTGCGAATTACGAAATAAAATTTTTTTGTGCCTCTTTACGTCAAGAACATTAACCTCGTCTCAATAAGTATATGAAGTCTATGTTTAATTTTGCGTATTTCATAGAAAGGTGACCCAATGATTTGAACCTTGGTCCTCCCTCACCCTTACCGAGTCTCAAATATGAATTTGGCTATATAAACGAACGCCAACTTTTATGGGTAACTAGCCATTGCTCGCGGCTCCGCCTACGTTAATCAATCTCTGCCCCGTTTTCGGCTTAGTCGTTACTGTATCAATATCCCTTGTGGCATTTTATTATAATGACCAAGATCAATAAAGAAAACTGTATCCAAATACGTTGAGTGGTTCTCGAGTTAAAACGGAACATGCATACTAACAGACAAAAATTCAAAAAATAATAGTTTTGCACAAAACAAAAAACTGAAGCACTATAGTAAATAGGTCTGCTCGAGTTAAGACTGTCCTTATGTCCGTCTGTCACAGGAGTCTACAGTTTCAGCCGTAAAAAACAGCCAGTTGAAATTTTTACAAAATACGTAGGTATTACTATAAAATAATAAATAATAAATAAATAATAATAAAAATAAAATAATAAATAATAAAATAATAAAATTAAATATAATAAAAAAAATTAAATATGAAAAATAAAGGGGCTCTCCATGCAAGCCACCTTCTAAAAGTTGCATTATTTTAACGTTATTTGTTTCAGCTCTATCTTTTCGACGGTAACACACACAAGTTTTATATTTAGTCAGATTGTTATACATTTATTTATTTATTTATTAAGGATCTCCAACTGTATACTCCGATTTCAAACATATTCTCAGTTCTATATTTGAAATAGAAAAAATTTGTTTTTATAAATTTTATAAAAAAACAAAGCCCTCACATATAAATCCGGTACAATTTTCAAAAATAATAAACCTTAATTAAACAAAATTAAAAACATGCCAAATTATATGAGTAACTACAAAAGCAGCCACAAACAAAGCTTGCATAAACAAATTAAAACTAATAAATTACAAATTAAAAAGAAAAACATATATTAAGCTTAAAGCCCGATTATTTTATTAAAAATTACTTCATTGAGAAAAAAAAATACAAAAAAAATAATATTTATAAACTGTTCCCATAACTCACAAAAGTAATTGATATTCCTATCGGCGGTCTTGCAAGTCAACCACGTCTTAGTTTTGTTTATATTAAATTTAAACATTGCCAAGGAATTGCAAATGATATCAATGTCGCTGTTATTATCATAAAGGTTATTATAGCAAACCGACATTCTATTTAAAGGAGAAAATTTACCTACATTTGTTAAATGAGTGAGAGGTTCAAAAACTTTTCGCCTCTTATTAGGTATTATAATGTTGCTCCTGGGTACAGCAAAGTTTAATTCTGAAAGAACACCAGGCAATTGCAAAGTTCCATTGACAATCTTGGGCTATAAGATCATTTAAGCATCTGCGGTGTTCAAGGGAAGCCATCTTGAAATGACTGAGTCTTTGTGGATAATTTGCACGAAAAGGACAACACTAATCCCGATACGCTAGATATCTTGTAAAACTGCGTTGCACGCGTTCTATTCTGTCTATGTGTGTTTGGTAAAAAGGACTCCAAACCATAGATTCTGATGTAAACTTTAATGTGCTACGAACAAAAGCGTAAAATAAAGTTGTAATAGGGAAAAAAATCTTGAATTCTTGGCACGCTCTTTTAATTAAACCACAAAGTTTAGCAGCCTTAGTAACTATACTATCATAGTGTGCTGCAAATGACAATTTGTTATCTAAAATTATTCCAAGATCGTGAATCGTACCGACCTCCTTTAGTGGCGTATCGTTAATTGAATATGAAGAAGGCACGATATTCAATTTCTTGTAACTTTGATGTGATAGCATTTGTTAGGGTTAAGTTACATTTTATTATTTACACATCATTCCTGTACCGTTTTTAAGTCCTTCTGATTCTTCAGATCTTCTGATCAACATCGGATAAATTGTATATTGGTCTGTACAACTTGAGATCGTCAGCAAATACAGCAATAATCTAATGTATAAATAAACTTTTAACAAAAAAATTATTACCGACTTCAAATTTTATAGCAGACATTTACTAAAAAGTGTAAAATAATTACATACTGACCCATGGTACCAAAATAACACTTTTGCCGACTTCTTTTTTCCTGATATACATGTTCTCTAGAAGTCGGTGCTTTCACATTGGTTTTTGTGTTCTTTACTGTGGGGAATGCGCCGACTTCTAAATAACATAGAATGGAAGAAAGAAGTTGGCAAAAGTGTTATTTTGGTACTATGGGTCAGTAATCAGTATGTAATTATTTTAAAATTTTTAGTGAATGTCTGCTTTAAAATTTAAAGTCGATTATTTATTTTTGTAAAAAGTTAATTTATTTCACGCTTTTTAGTGTTGACGGGATAAATTTTGAAAAATGGGCAGACTACAGTAAGCACTATGATTGCTGCCCCGTGACATAATGACAATTTTCAAGTTATATCCTGAAATGAGCACACTAACACAAAGCGATTGCCATCATTGAGAGTTATGTGCTGTCAGTCATCCGTTAAAGAGTTTCAATGGTGATGTGGCCAGGAACGAAGGTCAGTAGGCATATTATCAATTTTCAAGTAATACCCTGGAATCAGCACACTCACACAAAGTGATTACCGAAATCTCGTGTTATGTACTGTCATACGTTGAGGAGTTCTATGGTGATGATATTTGGGTGATACGTGGGACGCACTATAAGTTTCCGGAATGAATATGAAAAAATACTATTAAAGGTACAAAATTAATTTATTGTTTTTCAAAATAATCTCCCTTGGCGTCTATGCACTTTTTCATTCGATCAAACCAGTTTTGAAAACTTTTGTGCCACTCCCCTGTGGTGACCTCTGAAACGTGTTTTTCATACTCCTCGACAGCCTCTTCTGGTGATGAAAATCGTTGACCGCGTAATTGGTTCTTAATTTTTGGGAACAGAAAAAAGTCACAAGGTGCCAGGTCGGGACTGTATGCAGGATGACTCATGAGTTCTACATTTTTCGTCTTCAAAAAGTCGTTTGTCTGTCTGGCCGTGTGAGAACTAGCATTGTCGTGGTGCAGGATGATACGGCGTTTACGGTTATTTTTACGGAGTTCGTCAATAACTTCCGGCAAACAAATGGTCGTGTACCCGTCACTATTCACGGTACGACGATTCTCTAAAGCAACAGTAGCCACGTGTCCAGTTTTATTAAAAAAAGAAGCAATCATCCGCTTAGATGCACTTTTCACGCGCGCCACTTTGGTTGGTTTCGGCTCATCTTGAAAGACCCATACGCTCGATTGCTGCTTTGTTTTGGGATCTTAGCAATAAATCCATGTTTCGTCACCTGTTACTATGTCCCACACCAAATTTGACGCACCTTCGTTGAATCTGGTAAGCATGGCACTGCACCAAGTGACGCGGTCCGTTTTTTGAGCCTCGGTCAAGTTGTGTGGGATCCACCGCGAGCACAGCTTTCTCACACCCAAATGTTTGTGTAGGATTGATTGTATTTGACTCATGCCTATTTCTAAGGATGCGTGAATTTCATGGTAGGTCACATGCCTGTCTGTTTCAATCATACGGCGCACAGCATCGATGTTTTTGTTGGTCACAGCGGTGGACGGCCGACCATCGCGACATTCGTCACTGAGATTGATACGACCACGCTTGAATTCTGCAAACCAGCTATAAACAGTCGTCTTGCATGGTGCTTCATTGCCAAAAGCTGTTTCAAGCCGAGCGATGCTCTGTTGAGCTGTCAAATTACACTTAAAATCGTAGAAAATCATACTACGAAAATTTTCCCGAGTTAAATCCATGTTGATGCAGACACACAATTTTTTAAATGGCGCCACAAGGTAAAAACAAAAGACAGTCATATGAAACAAACTGCATTTTACAGCCAAAGAGTTCTATTTTCAAATGTTGCAATAAATTTTTAAATATTGTTTATGTAAGTGGCCAGTTCCGGAAACTTTTAGTGTTACCTATGTAGTGACGGGTGGCGTCATGAGAATATTGATCTTGGCCATAATAATACTGTTCGTTTATTTTCTAACTGATTTGTGTTTTTCAAATCGTTTGTTTTTATGTAGACTAATATTGTTATATTGTTTTTTTTTATTATTTTGACATTTCTTTTTACATATTGACATAAACATTATATAACTTAACGTTTATTAGTTGATAATTTGACTGTAAAAAGTGATAAACTATATGAGACAGGTAGATGATATTGTTTTGCTTAGTATTTTAACTTTCTACCTCATTAGACAGGTAGACTAAGATTTATTTTTTTCGTCATGACACAATTTCCTTCTGTCTTTTATATTTTTATTACTTAAGTGCAACGCCTTGCTGAATATAATAATTTTATATAAGTTAAAAATACTGTAATAGCATTAAGCCATATGAAGAAAAAAGACATGAAATGATAAAAAAGACATGATCTTGCTAAGTTTCTTGCCGTTCTTCTCAGCAAGATTAATCGTATAGGTGGATTTAGACATTATATCTATGTATAGTTTATTTATCTATCAAATTATTTATTCATTGCATTATGTGGGTATGTAGATACAATATATATATTCTCACCATTACTACGTATGTATTCGAAAAGGGATTATTGGTTCACCAAAAACAGTGAATAAAACGCTCTTTTCCTCACTGAGTGAGAACAAGTAACTTTTTAAACTTTTTGGATAGGCAAAGGCATGGCAAAGGTATCTGTGACCATACAGCCATCTTAAAACATAATCACCCGAGAATCTATAAACTATAAATCTTGCAATCACTACATTTTATGTTCCACAAAAATGCCCAAATACAGCATTTTAAATTTGGAACAAGCGTCAATGCACAATATAAAAAATATCTTACCAAACGTACTGGCCAGTCGCTTGGAAAAAAGACAAAAAAAAAGAGAACCGCCATTTTTATTTTTTGTTCTCTTATTAATTTACTATGTACCGATTGGTTGTAAGTATAATAAAATTTGATTCAAATAGTTAATATGGTACTGATTATTTTCTCATAGTCAATGGTGAAAAGTAGAGTACATAACTCGTGAAAAAAAAATTCCATCTCGGCTCTTGGATCTCTCGCTCCGCTCAGGATTCTACTCTAGAATCCCTCGCTTCGCTCGGGATTCAACTTTAGAATCCTTCGCTCCTCTCGGGATCCACCTTTGAGCCTCGAAATAAATTCCCTTTTTTTTCACTTGTTGTGTAATCTACTATTTTTACATAATATTATGTTAGTATACCGGGTGTAAATAGACTGCTACCATTAAATGAAACCACATATTCTACCGACCCTACTGTACCACTTTTCCCAAGAATCATACCCGCGGACACCCTTAGTTTAGGAAATAATTGAGTTCTAAACAAAAAGGCGTGAACCCTAACGCATCGACATACGTGAAACCTGAAGCTGTTTTACGGACGACGCTCTCTCTAAACTCGCCCGTATGTCATGCGTATCGTCTTGGGAAAAGTGGTTCAGTAGGGTCGGTACAATATGTGGTTTCATTTAATGGTAGCAGTCTATTTACACCCGGTATATGTATATAGATATAGGTATTATTTGGTTAGACATTATATTTATTCATGGTCTATTTTGTTTATTTATCAACCTATTTATTCATTGCATTATGTATAAAAATATTCTCATTCCTATATTTCTTTATTTTATCCATATGTACAACTTTATTTAGTCGAATTTAAATAAAGAATTTGTATATATTTCCCATATTATATTTTAATAATAAATATTTTAGCTTTATAAAAGCTTTTCCATTGTTTTTTTTTAAATTTATAATATTATATTTGTTTCACAATGTTCTGTTGTTTTTTTAAATATTAAATTTGACCTTTAGAAAATATATACTTTATGTATCTATTTTAAAAAGAAATAAAAATAATAAAAAGAAAAAAAAATGTTGAAAATATTTCCAATACCAAAGTGAGCAAATAAAAAAATAGCTTTAAAATACAATATAGGTATCAAATTGAAGAAATTAAACAGTTGGTTATAAAAATATATATTTATTCAATATATTTACTGGCACCGATTTCGAGAAATATTTGAAAAACCACAAATACGCATGTACCACCCTTATTCCCGAAACTGGTAGACCAAAAAAATGACGAATATAGTCATAACTACCCAATTACAGGAAAACTATAGCGATAAAAAAAGTTGAAAATAAACTACAAATATAAAAAAAAGAAAAAAAAATTATAAAATTTAATATGGGTAACAAATTCAAGGTATTAAAGAGTTAGTTGTAAAAATATATAATTTGACCATATTTACTTGCATCTATTTCGAGAAATCTTTTATCCACAAATAAAATGTGAGTTATCTCCAAAACTAATGAACCAAAAAATATGAAAAATCACGGTAATTTGGGATTACGTAAACATTACGGGAAAAATAGCGGTTTAGAAATTTATGATAACAAAATGACAAAATTAAATTTTTCATCCACGAGTTTTTTTCGAGTACGGTATAAAATTACTTGTTTCTCTCTGTTTTTGCTACAAATATTATGATTACGCGAAAAGAAATATACCTATATATTAGATAACCTATTTTATCATCCATTACAAAATGCAAAATTACAAATAACTAGGTACTCAGTAACGTACTACCAAATTTACATTCCCGAAAGTGTCAAATTACTGAACCCTAGGTATGCGAGTCTGACTCACACATCGCGAGTTTTTTTACATTTTGAAAATACATGAATATATTTTAGTGTAATCGCTCCTTCCTACATTGAGTACACGAAAAACATTGAGCAGCCAAAATTTTAGAGTTTTAGAATTTTAGAGACGCCGCGCCGCTATTGTTGCTCGAACAGAGCGAGTCATCATACACGTACAGTACTCCCAAACTTATAATGCGCATACGAATCTTCGCCACTGCTCGGCAAAGTTCGTATTTCCCTACACTTTCTATGCAAGCAGTAAGGTAACGTGGTACGTACGGTCGCTCGGCTATTAGATTTCTATGCGCATTATTACTTTGGGCGCACTGTGTAGGCGATAACACAGTCAAAAGTGAAGTTTATGATGATGGAGATGCAATTTCGGAAGTAGAAGAAATATTTATACACTCGTAATTGTAAAAGTAGAATTTTAAACGTTACGAGTAAGTTACTGCCCTTACTCATGTGTATCATACTACATTTTTCAATGCATAGTGTGAGTAATGAAAAGAAACGTAATTAAAGAAGCAAACAAACAATAAATACTCCGAATGAACTTTTGGTGGGCATTCTTTTTCTTTTTCTTCGTCAACTTGACGGAAATAAGGTGCTTTCAGTTTGATGTGTTCGTATTTTATTTCTGTCAATACTGTCTATGGTACACAAGAAAAGACTGGCAACCATTTACAATAAATTAAAAAAATACTTGTATGGTAAAGTTGACTTTGACAACAGTTTTGAAGCATATAAGATTGGTCCTTACGAGCACTTGCTTTGAAAATAAATAAAACTCTTTGCAATTTTTTTCTCTCACTGTATGTATATTTGAGTATCACTCACGGTTACGCATTTCTCAGGTCTTGCCTTCTGGACTGTTCTTCTTTTTCCTCTCAGGATATTTAGGAAATCTTACACAGAAAATAAAAATGTTTCTATTGAAAATGATAGTTTACAAAATGCATGTATACCATAAATATTTTTATTTCTCATAATTTTCTTAACAGTAAGAAGAATTGTCTCTAATTCCAGAAAAAAACATTCTTATATACTATTACTATTCGTATTCAAATCAAAAACTGAAGCGGTTAAATTGCGTACATATTAACCGCACAAAATGGATAGTTCCTAATAAATTCAGCAGCTCTACTAGCTGACTGGGTCACCACAATCATCCGCATAATTGCCTCATTACCATTAAAATACCGCTCAAAAGCTCCTCCAAGTGTTGCCAGCCCAAAGAACTATCCGTAAAATTACGGATTTTCAATTTATATTAGGACAGTTGGTTTTTCTTACGGCCTTCACGTTTAGTTGTCTCAAAGGGCTCACAGACTACACAGACATAATTATTACCTGTGTGTGTAAGTACTAAAGTATGTTCGAGTTATCATGATATGGGTGGCAGTTCAAAATTGACAGTTATAGTTAAGTGCCTTAACGAAAGAGAATCGATTTTTTTTAGTATCAAGAAAGTTAACAAGGGCTATCAAATCGATTTTTATTTGATTGATATTTGATTATGCAAACTTATTATTAATAAGTATATATTTGTTAATATTTACTTGCATATTTTTGTTAATATCTAAATTAATTTAATTAAACGAACCAATAACGCTCGAGCTTGAGAGTACAGAGTTCTTTTTTGTTTTTCTCGGCATTTCACCAAAAACAAACAACAATAACAAAACAAAAATCAACAAAAACTGTAACAAACGTCAAAACAAATAGCACGTAATGCAACCGCAATGAAAACACAAACCGCATACAAGATGAACTCATACTGACGCGATCCTATAAGATGGCCGCACCGATTCATCGATGTATTTTCGATTATGTAGTGTCAGCACCTATGGGCATCCACGCATTATGTAGCAAAAATACATTTTTATTTCATGAATCATTTTTCGTTAAATATAACGAATACACTGTAATTATTGTTTCGAATTATAGATAAATAATTTATTGTATTTTTGCAATAATGATATACACTCTTTCTAAAACCTAATATTTTCTTTTGTACATGGGTGTATGTAGTATGGTGTGAGTAGTATAGGTTAAACGGAAAATTACGAACTGTCAACCATATCATGATAACTCGAACGTACTATACAATAGTATACAACATCATTAAGACATGAATTCCCGAAGGGGTGCTAGAGGTGCTTCAGAGCACGGACTTGTGAAATGCAAGTCACAGTCCACACTCGTACACCCGCGTTTCACCGAAGATTATTACGTCCCAGCGTGATGGATGGTGAGCCTTATCGTTGTGTGAAAATGTAGCTTACCTTGCCTTCCGAAGCACGCAGACTGAAAACAAATGTGCCCCTACTGACTTCCGAATTAGTGTCGAATACTTGAACGAATACCACATATTATTATACTAATAACCACCGCACCATAGAGACGGTTGAATGAAGATAGGAGATGTTCATAAAATAACCCCCAAGCCGAAAACGGGGCAAAAATTCAATAAACGCAGGCGAAGCTGTTAGCAAAGGCTAGTAAAGTAATAAAAAGGTGGAGTAAGTACATTGATTATTTTCGCGAATTTTTAAATGAAATGGGTTATTACTATTGTACTAAAGACAAAACCACAATTTTTAGAAACTTTGTCTGTCTGTCTGTCTTTTTGTCTGTCTTTCTATCTGTCTGTCTGTATGTTTGTTCCGTTTTAACTCAAGAACCAATGAACTGATTTGGATGCGGTTTTTTTTACCATCACCGTAGTGATCCCGGCCAACACATAGGCTTTATGGGTGTTCATAAACTAACGCTTTAGCTGAAAACGGGGCAAAGATTGAATAAACGCGGGCGGGGCCGCGGACAAAGGCTAGTTAAATAACAAAATTAGCGATAAAAGACATGGTCTTTTTTTTTAATCCGTCCCTTTCGCACTGCGAGTCTTTCCGCATGGAGTAACAGTGATTGATTGAATTAAGCGCGACCTATCTGTATTTAGCACTTCAAATTAACAGTGTCAAATATACATTTACCTGGATGACTTTATAATAAACAAAGTAGCCGTAGGATAAAATATCTGCATAATTATGGCAGCACCTTGTCCTAACTAATGGAATGATGAAAATTACGCAAACAAATTTTATAATACACCCCGCCTGCTGCAATTGATGTCACTTCACATTTTTGAAACAGCTACGTTTTGTGTCTGCGTTGTGGGTACCCAATGCTGATTATGTACGCTGTACGCTTTACAAACATTCTCCTCAAAATATAATATAAAAAATTAAAAACCCCCAACATTACTTGAAATTACTTTAACTGAAAATATTAATTACGTATGTAAAGAAATTCATCGTTGCGAACTTTCGGTACCCCAAATTTGACCGCCGCTGTGGCTGAAACGTTTTAGTTTTAGCTGTCTGCATGCGATCGAATACGGTTTTTTATCGAAACTAAAACAGAACCACCTTCTTCTTCTTTAAAGTCGTATTATTCAATGCTGAAGGTCGTGTCAGGATGCGAAGTTCGTTATCGTAGCAATAGTTATTTTTTCCATTCATGTCTGTTCTCGGCATGCTTGTTTATTAGTAGTTAATCCGAATACTGAATAAGATACCTCAAAGTGTTAAATTTTACTCCAACTTACTTTAGTTTATCACTGCTAGGCATCCTTATGAACTAGCGTATGTGATAGATAGTCTTACGCAAATGAAAGAAACCGCATTAGAATTGGACTATTGGTGTAGGAGGTCACAAGTACATACATTATGTACTTGCCTACAAAACGCATAATCCCTCTTTTCTTGGTGAGCGGTTAAAAACAATTTCTGCCCATCTTCTGCTTGAACAGTGGGCACAAACAATAAACAGCGGTTTGATCTGATGCCAGAGATTGGGCAAATATATGAGCCTTGCGATCGAGATACCGTTAATAAAGGAGCTTGTGAGTCCTCTGTTTTTGGGGACCTAGTGTTTGTTTATGAAGAGAAAGATTTGGAGGTGTAGCTGCTCAGTCAGTAGGTTGTTGGGCCCTTCAGATTCAACATTAAAAAAATGTTTCTTGTTCTTTTTTTTAGGATAAATTAATTTTAAATTTAGTCTATTAAAGTTTTATGTTATTTAATTATTACTATTTTAAACAATGATATTCTGAAAAAAGAACCTTTGTTTACTGCTGTGATGTAAACTTGCATGCCTTAAAGGTATGTTTGTACCGAAGTTCGACAATTATTAATGATAGAAACAAATAATAAAAAAGAATCACTTTATTCAATGTAAGCACAATTATTTTAATTTTTTCCTATAATTTATTTAGATAATATGAACTTGTGCAGAGTGTAATATTATGTACCTATATTACAGAATTAATTATTTGATTTCAATAGTCAGAACAACAGTACAAAAAAAGTGCTGTGTGCCTGCATGAGATCATATTTCCATGGAAACGACAAAATTCCTCATTTCGTTTACGGATGAAACTTCCAAATAGGCGATAGAAATTCGCATTTTACCCAAAAATGCTTAAAGGTTTAAATCAATTTCCGGATTACAAAACATGGACTAACAACTTCATGATGATGTATGTGCTTCTTCATGTCTAAGTGGGTTGTTGCACTTTAAAGCTTAATATTTTGCCAACGGATCTCTAAATCGAAAAATGGTTTTCACACACCCACAATGTTTTTGAACGACCTATCTAACGATATCCCACATTATGGGATAGAGCAGAAAAAAAGTTTATCCCCAATACAACATACATATAAAATACAACGTCTTTCTGTCTGTCTGTCTGTTCGTTCGCTTATAACTTGAGAACCAATCAATGGATTTTGATGCAGTTTTCACTAAAAGATAAAGCATTTCTTCGGAAAGGTTTGAAGCTATGTATCTTCACGCTATGACAAAAGGGAGCAGCGCAATGAGAATTTTAGTGAGACATATGGAAGGTTTGCCGCCGTAGCATAGTCGATCGTCGCGGGTTCAAACCCCGACTGGTAAAATTTGTTTTTACTTTTTATTTTTTTATTTTATTTCCAGAAAAAATATTTCCTTTTGTAAAA
Source organism: Ypsolopha scabrella (assembly GCA_910592155.1). Lineage (NCBI taxonomy): Eukaryota > Metazoa > Arthropoda > Insecta > Lepidoptera > Ypsolophidae > Ypsolopha > Ypsolopha scabrella. Next base: position 3,473,190 of record OU342968.1, on the reverse strand, counting down.
AAAATATAAAAGCTGAAATTATATTTCTTGACTGAGCAAATACTAATAACTAAAATATTTTTATTTTCAAGTGCTTAGAAAACGCCATCTCTGGGAAGCTACCCTGGATAACGGCTCAGTAAGCTGGCGTTGAAATTGTTTGTAAGCTGACGTTGAAATTATTTTTATTTTAATACACTAGATGGCACTGCATGTTTCAAAATATCGAATTTGACGCAGTCTGGTTCAAATTAACTCACGTTAAAGTTTGTCTACACTATTATTATTTAAAAAGGAAAGATTTCTTTGTTTGTTTGTTTGCATGTAATGGGTAATATCTAGAACTACTGAACTGACTATAAAAATTCTTTAAGCACTCAATAAGATTTTTAGTAAATCATGTGGTATGTACGCCTTGCGTAGTCGTACGTATGTAGTCTCATCTTCGGGGTTTCAATCATCCACTGGTAAATGTTTTTTTTTAGGACAACTCTCAAGTTTAAGTTTATTTGACCGGTATTGATGAGTATTTTTGTAGAACATGGTGACCAGGATTGACGGGACTGGGAGGTGGGTACGGGATCTCATTAACGGATAACAGCAGACTCTTCGAGTTTAGGCTTATTTTATGGTCTTTATTAGCACTTTGGTAAAAAATGGTGAACAGGGTCTGATGATGGGACTGGAAGGTGCGTACGGGATCTTCCAACGGACAATAACAGACCCTTCGAGTTTAGGCTTATTTAGTTGGTACTTATTAGCACCAACCATGGTAAATTATGGTGACCAGGGTCTGCTGATGGGACTAGAAAGTGGTTATGGGATCTCCTCAACGGATAACAGCAGACCCTTAGAGTTTGGGCTTATTCGATTGGTCTTTATTAGCACTTTGGTAAATTATGGTGACCAGGGTCTGCTGATGGGACTGGAAAGTGGTTATGGGATCTCCTCAACGGATAACAGCAGACCCTTAGAGTTTGGGCTTATTCGATTGGTCTTTATTAGCACTTTGGTAAAACATGGTGATCATGGTCTGATGATGGGACTGGAAGGTGCGTACCAGGGTCTGCTGATGGGACTGGAAAGTGGTTATGGGATCTCCTCAACGGATAACAGCAGACCCTTAGAGTTTGGGCTTATTCGATTGGTCTTTATTAGCACTTTGGTAAAACATGGTGATCATGGTCTGATGATGGGACTGGAAGGTGCGTACCAGGGTCTGCTGATGGGACTGGAAAGTGGTTATGGGATCTCCTCAACGGATAACAGCAGACCCTTAGAGTTTGGGCTTATTCGATTGGTCTTTATTAGCACTTTGGTAAAACATGGTGATCATGGTCTGATGATGGGACTGGAAGGTGCGTACGGGATCTCCCCAACGGACAACAGCAGACTCTTCGAGTTTAGGCTTATTTTGTTGGTATTTATTAGCACTCATATTCTTTTGTTTTCCTTATTTCTACGAAAATCTCTACGACGCGGGCGGAGCCGCGGGCAAAAGCTTGTTTACGTGTAAGGGAAGCACCATTAAAAAAAATTACAAGATTTTATTTTACCACTTTGTCGATGTGATTAATATGTACACCCATGCCAAATTACAGCTTTCTTTCTTTCTCGTACAAATAGTCTCTGAGCTAAGCCGCGGACGGACAGACGGACACGGTGAAACTATTAAGGGTTCCTTGTCGGACTACGGAACCCTAAAAAGGTATGATACAGAGTGATAAAGTTTATATCCACGCACCAAAAAGTCCTTGTAGCCAACGACATAGTTTAACGTCGTCGTTGCTCGCAACGACATCGACAATTGACTTTGCAGCGTCATTGTCGACCCTTGGAAATGTTGGCGGATCATTTATTTAGGTTCTGTCAACTTGCAAACGCAGAGGTTCGTGAGTATTCTACTTTTGTATCGTGCCCTATCTTATATTGTGGAAGTCAGGATGGCCCCAAATATTTGAGGGCAAACATTCGTAAAGCCTTGTTTGTTGACTACCCAAAGGAGTTTTAAATTAAAATGTGTACCGTGTTTAAAAGAACGTTAAATAATCATAGTGGTTTATGATTGGTGATTACTTATTCAGTCATGTTATATATTTTTTTCATTTTTTTTATTTGCTAATTTCCACTATGTATGGAAATTTGGATACATACTGTATAAATTTAAAAAAGTACAATAGCATCAGATTTTTAACCTAGTCATAACCGTAATTATGAAAGCTATTATTAATTTTTAAAATTAATAATTTTATTATTCAATAAAATATATCAAGTTTGCTCAAGTCAACCGATCGGATTATGTATCACTTGAATTTGTGCGAATCTAAATAATTTGGCCAAGTGCAAGTCGGACTCGCGCACGAAGGGTTCCGTACCACGACACAATCCGGGTGCAGAAACCTAAAAACATCATGGTACATAACAACAACACAGATGCCATTAAGGCGACAAAAAACAAGGCGCTAAAACCCGAGCCTGGCAAACAATTCAGCACCTCTGAGTACGAAGCCCATATTATTATTATTTGTGTTTTATTTTAGTTGGAGTATTTATAACAATCTGAATATACGTATTACCGTCTAATCTTTTAGGATGATGGGCGTAGGTCCAACAGAATTCATACCTTGAAATAAAAATATCATAGCCTAAACTAAGTAAAATTAATTTATATTAAATAAAAGAAGGTTAGGTGGTAGAGCTAATGCCGGGCTCGACTGTGGAGGTACCACCATCTTACTCGCAAATCCTCCCGAAGTTATTCGGGGGAGAGTTAGAGAACAGCTCTCAGGCTAAACCAGGCGGCCCACCATTGCCTGGGACCGATGGATGGTGGTATATCCATCCCCAATTGCCGGGCCTTATATAAAACAGACTGGTGACGGGCAGCGGCGTCACTGGTGCAAGGGTTTCGGCACCGCGCTCACCAACCCGCCTGCCCAGCGTGTGTGAGTATGGGCATTTCTTCCAGGAGGACCGCCAAGAGTGGCGAAATCGGGCTGATGGATGGAAATAAAAGAAAAAAAAAGGCTTATAATTAGTGCTCTATTTCATACTGTGGCCACAACTGTACCAAAGTCTCCAGAAAACATGGATAATTTGAGATAGAGAGGAATTGCAAACAGGAACTGGTGAAAATATTTGCTTGTATATTCCCGTCGCTAAGTCCGAAGATTCGGTGATACGCTTTATTATACGCGATAGAAATGGTTAACAGACCATACGGACACTCGGGCAGCTTCTCAACATGTACCTATTAAGGTTTTTCAGCGACTAATTGATACTTTTTTATTGGATACTAGCTTTTGCCCGCGGCTCCGCCCGCGTGTTATTCGGACTAACGCCATGCATTTTTCCGGGATAAGAAGTAGCCTATATGTTAAGTTAAGGTATAAGCTATACCCATTCTAAATTTCATCCAAATCCGTTGGGCCGTTTCAGCGTGAAAGAGTAACAAACATACACACACACCCTCACACACAAACTTTCGCATTTATAATATTAGTGTTAGTGTGATGTGATATCTAAATCTGTAAGATACATCCAATAAAAAGTATCTTTTCTTAATATATTAAACAATGATAATCTGCAATTTTATCAATAAATGTTATTATTCTCAGCGCTCTGTGGTGGTGTCATCCAAAACTGTAAGTAACCATTAATAATTCTCAGGATTTATACGGACCTGCAAAAAAAATTGCAAGTAAAACCGGGATATTTACCTAGTCTTAAATATACTCGTACATATATAACTAAGTCATAAAGACTGGCACTAGTTGCATTTATGTTAGTCGTATGCCCAGGTTCCATACAAATTTGCCCATCATCCTTTTTAGAGGTAGTTTATTTGGGGACCACCTTGGGTTTAATTTTTTTTAAATTATATTTGCTTTGATAGAAGCCATAGTGACACGTATTCTGTGAAAAGTTCAACTGGCTACCTGTTACGGTTGAAGCCGCTGTAGACCGCTTTGACAGACGGACAGACAGACAGCAGAGGCTCGGTAAACGCCCGGGCTATTAAAGTGTATCCGACGGAGAGATTTGTTTCATTTAAAGGCAAGAAAATACACTAATAATTTACTCCTACAGGATGAGTATAAAAAATACAGAAACATCTGTAATAATATCCTGCAAAATTTAAAAAATGAATACGATAAAGAACTTCTAAGAAAAGGCCAAGGAGACTCTAAAAGAACTTGGAAAACTATTAAAGGGATATGTGGTATCAACAAAAATAAAACCAGTAACATTGAACTGATCCAATGTAAAGACAAAAAAAAGTCACTAAACGAAGCCAACAACTACTTTGCTAACGTTGGACAGGAACTTGCGAAAAACATCCTGTGCAAACTAAACAAAACTGAAAAAGAATTAACCAACGACTTAGACAAAAGCCTAATACTCAACCAACCATTGAACTCCTTTTACTTGACGCCAACTGACAACTATGAGGTATCAAAAATAATTAGTAATTTACGAACAGTTTCAGCACCAGGTTGGGATAAAATTGGTAATAAAATACTTAAGTCCTGTAAGATCGTTCTGGTTCCTTTGATTACTTTTATTTGTAACTTGAGCATGTCAACGAGTACAATGCCGGAGTGGCTAAAGTTTGCTGACATTTGTCCTATCTAAAGATAGAAAAGGCAGGCTTAAAAGGCAGGTGACAAAAAGTCCATATCGAACTACAGGCCAATATCCTTGTTGACTTCCCTTTCCAAGATACTCGAGAAACTTGTTAATTATAGACTTTTGAAGTTCCTTGAGAAAGAAAACCTTCTCTCCGAAAATCAATTTGGATTTCGCCATAACAGGTCTACCGACGATGCTGTATCAAACCTTATAGACCATGTGAAAGTAGAGTTAGACAAAGGCCAAAAGTGTGCTGGGGTCTTCTTAGACCTCGCAAAGGCCTTCGACACAGTGTCACAAACGATACTATTAAAAAAATTGGAACGTATGGGTGTTAGAGGAACTGCACTTCAATGGTTCAATTCATATCTAATGGGACGAAAACAACGTGTTTTTATTGATGGTATATGCAGTGATTACTCTGAGAACCACTTCGGTGTACCTCAGGGTAGCGTCTTGGGACCAACGCTTTTTCTGATTTACATCAACGACCTTAGTGACATGAGTCTCACTCAAGCTAGGGTTTTCACTTTTGCTGATGACACAGCGTTAATATTTAGTGGAAAATCGTGGGACGAGGTCGTTGATGTGGCTCAGAGCGGGCTGAGTTTGGTTTCCGACTGGCTAAATTTTAACCTTCTTACGCTGAATATTAATAAAACAAACTTTGCCTGTTTCCACATCCGCGATCATACATCTATTAATATTCTTACACATCTCATTCTTCACTCCTGCGGTGATCGTGGGGGCATCTGCAATTGTCAAACAATTAATAGAGTTAGTTGCATTAAGTACCTAGGTGTTTATATTGATGAAAAGCTTCCATGGAGACAGCAAATTGACTCGGTTAGCAATCGCCTTCGCAAAATGCTGCATATATTCAAGAAACTTGGAAATTTTGCTGACGACAAAACGATAAAAATGGTGTACTATGCGCTCTGCCAGTCTGTCCTTAACTATTGTATCATAGCCTGGGGAAGTGCATGTAAAACTATCTTGATTAAGGCTGAAAGAGCCCAAAGAGCCGTTCTTAAAGTTGCATACAAGAGACCGTTTCGCTACCCTATGGATGTCTTATTTGAAGAGTGTAAGGTTCTTCGAGTCAGACAGCTCTTTGTTTTATCGAATATTCTAAGGTTCCACAAAACAGCTTACAATAATCAAAAAGAAACAACAAGATCTCAAAGACGATTCACCTGGCTTGTTCCACAACTGCGAACAAATTTTGCACAAAAAAGCTACTTCTATCTTGGTCCATATTTGTACAACAAAATTAACTTATGTCTTAACATTAGTCGAGCTACTAGATTCACTTGTAGAAAACAAGTAACTCTGTGGCTACTCCAGGTAAGCTACGATAAGACTGAGGACATTCTGTGTATTCACGAATAAAGACTTCCTGCAATACTACTTCGATCATAATTACAAATCTTTTCTTTAAACATTTGTACCCACCCACACTCATAAATTTTTACCCACATTTCCCAATTTATACATCCTACAAAAATCACCTACATACACTCACACACCCCCTCCCACCTTTTCCTTTCCACCACTCGTAATACATACACACTAGCATAAGTTATTACACACATAAGTTATAATTGTAAATAAGTATCCCGTTTGTTTGTTTGTTATATTAACATTAATTTATATTCAATTTCAAATAGTTAACGTTAAATTAGTTTTATCTAAAAATTCTAAATTGTATTAAATTTAAAATTTTATTAAATTATACATAAATATATAAATCATAGCAGAGCGTTAGAGACTAGTTACCTACAACCTAAAGGGAATCCTAGTGTAGGGACTAGAGAACACTATTAAAAATGTATGTACATGGTTTATTTCAATAAAGATAAAGATATATATAGGGTCCCGTTTGGTACCCTTTGGGTACGGTACCCAGATAAGAAGCCTTTAAAGTCGAATTTAGTGGCTGATGGTTATAAACAGACGCTACAAAAGAAAAAAAATGAAAGAAAAATATGACAAACTACTGGAATATCTGTCTCAAATATCTAATATCTGGAATGATTTAATGGAATTTTTAATTTTCAACTCTTTAACTAAATGAATACAAAACCTAGGAAACAAATTGAAACTAAGACAGATTGAAGATATTGTAACAAAAAATGAATTCCAATGATAATTTAAAAAAAAATGTATATTTTAGTAGCGCGTTTGCAACTTGATTTCTCGTCGAGCGACGGAAAATCAATGTCAATGCCATTTCTTTTATTTATCTTATGTATTTGTTTAATTTTGTTTTGAATTGTAAGCAGAAAAATACAGGTTCCGTTTTATGATAGTTGAAATATTCAAATGATCTGGAGGGTTACGTTTAAGGGGGCGTAATTAAATATCCATGTAGGTTTAAGTGATTCGCAATAGCAAATAGCCGTAACTTGGGTTACGGCTTTATACTTCGTAATAAATAATTAATTAGGTAAAACCCTTTCCAAAAGTTTGGTACTTTCAACCATTTAGTAACTTAAAGGTTTCTATTAAAACTTTACAGAAACATTTGTAACACCTGAACCTGTGATGCAGTTTTGTTTAATGTTTATTTTTCAAAACCCATTTTAACTTATGAGTGATTACCGTATCATCTAAATAATAAAATAACACTTCGTTTACCCTTAGCTTGAGATCACAATTTTTAGCGCTATGATCTCTTTTTTCTGATCTTTTTTTAAAGTTTAGGTTACTTATTACTTTTTGCCGGATATTTTTTATTTATAATTGCAGTGCAATATTAATTATGTATTTTTAGACAAATAAACGATATTTTAAAAACACATAGAAAGCATCCTCCGAAGTGTAATGTACTGATCGATTCGGTGACAGTCATAGGCGTAATTAGGTAGGAGACAGGGGGTCACGCCCCCCACATTACCTTCTGCCCCCCTGGCCGTCTGGGTATCATTGATGTAAATAGATACTTTATCCAATTTAACCCCCGCTTCAAATCCTAGTTACGCCAATGGTGACGCTATCTATATATGGTCAACAGGATAATTCTAGCGTACATGAAATACGTATAACTGCATAAAACAGAACGGATACAGTACATAATCCTGCATTGTTCTGTTCACGCCACCTTTGCTTGTTCATGCAAATGAGTTTCCACGAGGTCAGTTGTACAATACGCCTAGTCAAGATTTTAATGTTAACAAACTCACCTGAACAAACTTCCCTTTCTGTATTCATGAAGCAATTTTAGCGGTAACACGATGCGTTTCAGCAGCCTCTCGAATTTGAAATTTGGATTCACGGGGTAACATGGTCGCTGAGTCGATTCTACTACATAACATTCGTGCCACCTCAGAAGGCAGCTGCACAATAGAGTTAGTGCTAGAAGAGAATGTTGGTGTGAAGTCGGCCGAAATTTAGTTGTATTTAGGGTTCCGTGCCCAAGGGGCAAAATGGAGCCCTGTGTCTGCCACGGGACTCCAGCTCGTAGATGGAATGAGTGACATACCTGAAGTTATTTTGTGTATAATGTTGACCCTAAATCGATTATTGAATTAACTATAGATATGTCATTTTCAAAACGGAGTCGTCAAGATTTTCAGTGTTAGACCATTTTTATACATATCACTGCGAACTGGCTAAGGTGATGTGTGAATATTTCATCGGTCACTTTTACTCGATGCGGAACGATCCGCAGTACAAGAGGGACACATTCCGGAAAAAAATGCAAAATGTCGGTTTAAAATTAATATAAAACTAACTAATATAGTTATCAAAATTTCAAATTCACAAAATCTTGATATTGTTAAAATCTATCTAATAAAATATGGTTAAGGTCTGTATGTCATTCCTATTTCGCATAATATGAAAAAAAAGTGTAGAAGAAGACCGCATTTCAATAATTATTTCTATCGAGCGAAAGTTCTGCAATCGCGTTACAGAAAACTAGAAATAGGTACCCATATTTATATACTAATTTATCAAATTAGTGGCTTCTTCTGAAAAGCAGGTACAACTTAAAAAAGTTTCAATTTTAGTGAGATAGCGCCGTCGCGGATACCGCAAAATAGGAGACAATGAAACGAGAACAAATAATGACAATTAATGAAAACAAAAATTTTACAAAAATTTGATTAGTTGATTAGTTCCAATTTGTTTCTTTGAATACTTTATTAATTAAATCGGATTTTAGTCCTAATTTAGAATTTCTTTTGATATTTATGTTATATTTTTTGATATTCTTATATTCTTTTGTTATATTCTTTTGATATACCTTAATCTCTCCTTAATAGCGGTGCAACTGCAACGCCACTATCGACTAAATCGCCCGCCTTGTTAAATGACGCATAATGTAAAAATAAACGTGAAAAAAATAATAGCTATTATTGTTAATGGACAGGTATCTTTAAATGACACAACATACTCTACTGATCATATTTAACAACTTTTTCAAAGAATATTATCGGCGCAAATAAAAAATAGCAGAATTCTCATAAATGAAATTAACAGTACGAATTCAAAGTATGGGAAAGGCTTTTTTCCAGTGGTATGTTTCTTCGGAAAAGTTGTTCAGTATGATCAGTTGTTTATGTGGTTTCGTTTAAAATATCTGTCCATTTACACCCGGGTCTAAGTATGAAGGACTTGCTATGGACTCGACATCGAATCGATAAACAAAAACGTAGCTCTTATTTCATAGCAATAAGAGTTGTCGTTTAGAATTTATCGAGTTTATCTGCCAATTTATCGAATCGATGCTTACGTAGATGCACTCCAGCACCTCTAGCATGGTAGATCATATACCACTGTCTGTCCCTTTTTAGGTAGATCAACAAAGTGAGAGAGAGCACTGTATCAAGCGCTATCGAGCTCGATTATGGTCGTTCATGTTAGAGGTGCAGGTATGTAGAGCTCTAAGCCACCTTAGGTAGACGCATGCTAATTGTCGACTTCTTATGTTCTTGATGGTTTTGACGAGGCCCATCTTTGGTATACGTAACCAGTTTAGTCGCTATTCACTTTCCTATAGAAGAAACCATGAAAACCATTTCAATGATATTGAAGATCATTGAAATTATTAGAAACCTAAATCAGCTATTACATAACTTGAACCCAGTCTACTCCACAAAACATGATGTTGTTTTACTTAAGTATCACGATGATTTCGTCTGTTTGTGTTTAATATTTAGGGGAAGCACAGCAACAATACTTGTATCCTACAATACATTTTTCAGCCAGTAACAGGTGAAATTCAAAGTAGGTTAACTATTACTAACGAAGCTCTCTTGTTTCACGGATGTACATGAATATAAAACTGAGTTTTAGAAATCGAATTCATTCCGGCCTGAATAGGAAAGTTTTTCATATTTGCTATAACTTCTACGATGTCTACACTTTTATATAGACAGGTAAGCATAGATTTGTTTGTTTGTACGTGAGGGCTAATCTCTGGAACTATTAAACTGAATCTAAAAATTATTTAATTAGTAAAAAGCTATACTAATGTTGAGTAACATAGGCTATAAGGCCAGGCCAGTGAACTGGGGAATGTGCAGTTACCTGGGGATATGGGCATTAAGTATATTTGCGCGGGTAATCTCTGGAGCTACTGAACCGATTTTAAAAAATTTTTCACTACTGTAATAGGTTAATAAATATAATTTTATTCGAGAAACCGATCAATGGCTTTTATTACTTAGTTTTTATTTTTACTAATTAACCCACATAAATAATATATGGCAAAGTGTGTTATATTTCGACTCCTCAGTGGGGTCGTCTTCAGGCGAGTGGAAAATAAAATTATGACATATATAAAACGTAGAAAACACTATTGTAATGGTTAGACTTTTCACTTGAACACAGCTGTTCCCTAGGGACATAGCAGTTAGATAAACTCAAGCGGGTAATCTTTGGAACTCCTCAGATGATTTTGAAAATTCTTTCACTGTTTTATTCTTTACTTGGACACCACATCACACTGTCACACTCATTTTATAAATGCGAAAGTTTGTGTGGGTGTATGTGTGGGGGGATGTGAGGGTGTGTGTGTGTGAGTGTATGTTTGTTACTCTTTCACGCTGAAACGGCTGGATGGATTTGGATGAAAGGAGAATGCTCACCGAATACTGAAAAAAACCCAGAGCGAACATATACAGTAATTTAAGTGACATTTAATTACATCATTCTGAAATTATTATACTATAAGATTCGATGGCTAAATGTGTGACATTATTGCTATTTGTTTTTCATCAGGGCTGAGATTTTTCATCTCGAGGATAATGTCCGATTTGGATATACCCCACGATGCAAATAATACATTATTCAATAGTGTTATTAAACTTCCATGGCCACTAATGTGTGATATTGCTATTTCTTTTTTAAAAGGGACGAGATTTTTCATCTTTAAGATATCTCCGATTTGGATATACCCGACGATTAGACAAATGCACGATTGTAGTTTAAGCTTGCAAAATTAAAACGTGACAATAAAGTCGATTCTGAAGGTTATAATTTGAGTTTTAGTGCTGTCAAAACTAAATTTTTCTCATTCCAAAATAGTTCTTTTGTGTTAACAATAAAAGCTAAATTACTTTGGAAAAGTCAGAATCGTCTTAATTGTCATTCTGATGACTATGACCTATTGTAAAATGTCATTGTTTATGTCACTTTTTTTTGCAAAAGTAAACAAGTGAAATGATCATTTATTGTGTTCTATTTAAATTATTGAACTACAAGGAGAAATTGTATACCTGTGATTGTATCGTAAAAGCCTGACGATATTGTAAAACGAAACCGGTCGCGGACAACAATAGAATACCTAGCGTAACAGTATCAATGTTATTAACAACTAGCTTTTGCCCGCGGCTCCGCCCGGGTGTTATTCAGCTTAACGACATGCCTTAAGTTAGGGTATAAGCTATATCCATTCTAAATTTCATCCAAATCCGTCCAGCCGTTTCAGCGTGAAAGTAACAAACATACACACAGACACACCACAACTTTTCGCATTTATAATATTACTGTGGTTTTTATTATTTATTAAGAAAATTAAACAAATACTCAATAAAATGCGCTATATTTCGACCCCCCAGTGGGGCCGTCATCAGGCTAATGGAAATAAAATATCATGATATTTTACAGATTGGTCGAACGAATGACTGGTTTGAAAGAAAATATATTAATTTTGTTATTAACAATATGTTTCAAATGTTCCTTCCATCAAGAACTTATAACTACAAGTATCAATTTCGTAAAAAAAACTTTGTACATTATAAATTACCTTTTGAGAAACTACTTTCTCAGTACGGGTCACTGAATAAAATGTTGTACATTATCAGCTCATCAACAAAATCGATCGTATTGCTTGGAAATAAGGATGAAGTCATGTCTTTCTCTCTGTCTGGGATACAAATGTTCGTTTTCAAAGGGATACTTGTCTATTGTATGTTGAATAGTTTAGTATATTGCTGAAGTTACAAATTACTCTAATTGCTGCTTTTGAGTATCCCGTCAATACTGTAGGGGTAAACGGGTGAGAATTTAGAGTACGGGGTGGTGTTTACTTAAGGTTAATGAGGATTTCGAACGACTCTCAGGCTTTATAAGCCTTTTTGTTCTTCGGTCTGTACTTTGACAAGTTACTTAAGAGGATATGTGACGCTTAAAAAGGTCACTGTTAGTCCACGCGGAACGCCCCGCAGTGCGAGAGGGACGGATTCCGGAAAAAATAGCAAAATGTCGGTTTTAAATTAATATCAAATGAACTGAAATAGCTATCAAAATTTCCAACTAAGAAAATTTAGATATCGTTGAAATCTATCTAATAAAATATCTTTCAGTTCTGTATGTCATTCCTGCTTGTCATACTACATAGGTAACACTAAAAGTTTCCGGAACTGGCCACTTACATAAACAGTATTTAAAAATTTATTGCAACATTTGAAAATAGAACTCTTTGGCTGTAGAATGCAGTTTGTTTCATCTGACTGTCTTTTGTTTTTACCTTGTGGCGCCATTTAAAAAATTGTGTGTCTGCATCAACATGGATTTAACTCGGGAAAATTTTCGTAGTATGATTTTCTACGATTTTAAGTGTAATTTGACAGCTCAACAGAGCATCGCTCGGCTTGAAACAGCTTTTGGCAATGAAGCACCATGCAAGACGACTGTTTATAGCTCGTTTGCAGAATTCAAGCGTGGTCGTATCAATCTCAGTGACGAATCTTGCGATGGTCGGCCGTCCACCGCTGTGACCAACAAAAACATCGATGCTGTGCGCCGTATGATTGAAACAGACAGGCATGTGACCTACCATGAAATTCGCGCATCCTTAGAAATAGGCATGAGTCAAATACAATCAATCCTACACAAACATTTGGGTGTGAGAAAGCTGTGCTCGCGGTGGATCCCACACAACTTGAACGAGGCTCAAAAAACGGACCGCGTCACTTGGTGCAGTGCCATGCTTACCAGATTCAACGAAGGTGCGTCAAATTTGGTGTGGGACATAGTAACAGGTGACGAAACATGGATTTATTGCTACGATCCCAAAACAAAGCAGCAATCGAGCGTATGGGTCTTTCAAGATGAGCCGAAACCAACCAAAGTGGCGCGCGTGAAAAGTGCATCTAAGCGGATGATTGCTTCTTTTTTTAATAAAACTGGACACGTGGCTACTGTTGCTTTAGAGAATCGTCGTACTGTGAATAGTGACTGGTACACAACCATTTGTTTGCCGGAAGTTATTGACGAACTCCGTAAAAATAACCGTAAACGCCGTATCATCCTGCACCACGACAATGCTAGTTCTCACACGGCCAGACAGACAAACGACTTTTTGAAGACGAAAAATGTAGAACTCATGAGTCATCCTGCATACAGTCCCGACCTGGCACCTTGTGACTTTTTTCTGTTCCCAAAAATTAAGAACCAATTACGCGGTCAACGATTTTCATCACCAGAAGAGGCTGTCGAGGAGTATGAAAAACACGTTTCAGAGGTCACCACAGGGGAGTGGCACAAAAGTTTTCAAAACTGGTTTCATCGAATGAAAAAGTGCATAAACGCCAAGGGAGATTATTTTGAAAAACAATAAATTAATTTTGTACCTTTAATAGTATTTTTTCATATTCATTCCGGAAACTTATAGTGCGTCAGTGTAGAAGACCTCATTTGAATAATTATTTCTATCGAGCGAAAGTTACGCAATCACATTTCTGTACTGAACAAAACCATAAAAAGGTTTTCGAAATTTATATACTGATTCATCAAATTAGTGCTTCATCTGAAAAGCAGGTTTACAACTTAAACTTAAACTTTAGCCCCTTAAGAACAGCGACCGTCACTAGTGTTTTCAGCACCGCGCTCACCAACCTGCCTGCACACTGTGTGTGAGTATGGGCATATCTTCCAGCGGGACCGCCAAGAGTGGTGAATTCTTGGAAAGGCCTATCTCCAGCTGCTGGAAGAAACAGGCTGATGGATGGATGGATGAATGTTAACTTATACATTTTTGTAATGAAACTGTCTGGATATAATTAGTGTGTAAGTCTTGTTTCACTCAAGTGCTAACAATTGCAACAATCAATACTGTGTAAAAATTGTCCTTTGTGGGATATGATATGATAATAACATCATATCACAGACCGCAAAGGCCTATTAATTTACATTTAAAATGTCTTTATTTTATTTATTTTAATATAAAATCAAACCAAAATTGGTAGATATGTCAAATCAAATCAAATCAAAATATTTATTTTGTAAAATAAATACATAAAGTATACTTTTTACAAGTCAAAGTTAATCTTTACAATATATATCTTTTGAATATAATACAATATAAATACTAATAAGGGAAATACATACAAAAAATATTAAGGTTGGGCTAATAACATGTAATAAAGTTATACACCTGCATAAAATAGAGAAATATAGGAATAAAAATGTTATATATACATAATGCCTAACCATCCGCACCATTCGATTAGTATTGCTAAGAAGAAGGGCAAGAAACTTGCTTTTTTGTATACTCGTACATATGAAAGTACATTATACCGGGTGTAAATAGAGTGCGATCTTTAAATAAAACTACATATTCTACGGATCATATTGAACAACTGTTTGGAAAAAAAAAACCACGCAAATCTTCAGAGAAAAATATATTCATCTGTAACGCAAAGACTTTATCTCGTAGGAGGAAGGTCTATTTCAGAACGCTGCACCGTAACAGCTGTTTCACGGACGACGCTCACTTGAAACTCGCCCGTGTGTCGGTGCGTTAGGGTTCACGCATTTTTGTTTGAAACTCAAATATTTCCAAAACTAAGTGGTATCATTCTTGGCAAAAGTGGTTCAGTAGGGTCGGTAGAATATGTGGTTTCATTTAATGGTAGCAGTCTATTTACACCCGGTATAAAATACAATAGAAAAAACATATTATTATGAATTTTAAAATTGTGGCTTGTAAAAAATTAATAGGACGCCAAATACATAGGACACGAATCCAAATATAAACTTATCCAAAAACTAACTTTTCATTTTAATTTTAATTAGTACAAAATAAAACCTCCAGTACGTTTTAAATTTGGTAACTACTTTTTAATTGAGGTACATTGACCTCTCATAAACAACTAGACTCACAATCTCGCTCAAAAAGTGTCCGCGATGCATTTTGTCACCGCTATGGGGTGACAAATTCGAATGACGATTTCGTACAACTGACATTGCGTCTTATGTAAACGACATAACGCCTTAATTAGGTTGAAGATTTTTGCTACTATGCACCTCGCACGTTCGGACACTTTCTGACGAACTTTTCTTAGAGACTGTGTGTCTTGTTGTTTATGAGAGGTCAATGTTGAGGATGCAATGCTGTGTTGTGCTACCTGCGATGCGTGCTCTGCGCCGCGTCTTATTTGTGAAACAAGCAATTACAGTACTTCCAAACTTATAATGCGCATACGAATCTTCGCCACCGCTCGGCAAAGTTCGTATTTCCCTACACTTTCTATACAAGCAGTAAGGTCACGTGGTACGTCTGGTCGCTCGGTTATAGATTTCTATGCGCAATATAACTTTGGACGTACTGTACAAACTCTAATATAACTTTATTTCCTTCTGGCTAGGCAAAAGTGTATTCCTGCCGTGTAGCTCGAAAAGTCTTTCAAGTCTTTCGCCTGTGTTTATTCAGCCTCTGCCCCGTTTTCGGCTTGGGCGTTATTTTATGAACACCTTTATAGCCTATATAACAATAGCAATAGCAATATGTTACTAACGCAATCGTTAAAAAAACTGGTCAATGGTATGGGTATACTTAATAATCACGCCGACGAAACGGTAAAAAAAATCTCGATTTTTTTTATTGTATCTCCCATACCCGTAAATTAGGAATACATTTTTTTTTTCTTGTCTATCCCATAGTGTGGGTATCGTTGGATAGGTCGCGAAATATTAAGCTTTAAAGTGCTAATTTTTGTTAGAGTCAAGTGTCCCTCCCCCTGCTGACTAAACGGTTGTTTATGAATATCTGGAAAAATTCACAGTATATAAATAATGAAGTTAAAAAGGAAAACTATCACAACTACGTGGCCTTTACAGCAGGTATGGGCAACCTTTTGAAAGTTGCGGGCGAAACTTGTAGATGTAAAAAAAACGGAAATTGTAAAAAAAACTGTTTATTTTAAACACATATCATTTTATTTGCCAAACAGAAGTACTTGAGCTTGAACTTGAGAAACAAGGTAATAAATATTAGGAATCCCCCTAATAAACAGGCGCAAAGAATTTTCTAAATTTTTATCTGTGAGCCTAGTTTGATATTTTGTTATTATCCTTCACCATTGAAAAAAATTGTTCACATTTATTATGTGCTTGCAACTGGCCGCACCCCGCTAATGCGATAAAATTGTTGCCGTCGACATACTCATTATTCATTGCTTGCACACCTTACAATTTAATATGTAAAAAGTGAGCAAAAAAAGCAGTGGACATCAATTATAATGAAAGAATAACTTTTGTTGCTTTATTATGCTTTCACTTAGCATTTTTCGAACGTGTACCAAAAAAAATAACGATTCATGGCGCGCAATTTTGAAAATGTTCCGCGGGCCACCGGTTCAAAAGCTGGGACGTTGCCCATATATGCTTTACAGGTTTACGAGTATAGGTCGCGCCAAACTTTTAGTCCCCTCTAAGCACGACAATGCTTAAGGCGTTCTTCGGGAGAGCAACTTCCGAGCGGACTAGAAGCTTGGCGCGATCTATATTAGTAGACCAACCTATAAAATTTACTGGGCAACAAGGGAACCCTACACTGTCCGTGGCCCGATACGCACTTGGCAGACGGACAGACAACAGAGCGAAATTAAATAGGCTCCGTGTTGGCCTTCAGGTACCGAACCCTAAAGAGCATCGTCGTCGACATCATACATTAAAAAAATCCATTGACAGATTCACACCTTCATACCTTTTCAACAAATGGTACTACTTAGAAAATCGCAATAGCAAGTAAAACTTATAATTAGAAGCGAAGTCTCTAATATTCGTCACATAAGATACTAAAACATAATTATTGTTCATTTAGGTACGTTCACAAAGTATTTTGTTTTTAGGGAAAATATTCCCAAAATTTTCCTTTTACATTATATTTAGAAAGGAAAACCACAAAAAGTTATTCTTTCTGCATAAACCATTGTATAACTACCTAATTGTATTAGAATTGTGGAAGATGGTTTGACGCTATCCCCAAAATTAATTTTAGTATTCGTAAAGTAATAATAGAGTTTTTAACTTCGTATTTATATTAATTTCCTTATTGCAGTAGTTGCTATGTTAATAATAATTTTATCTAACCTCATATTGTGAAATCCTCATTACGAACTCAAAACTACTGGCATAATGAAATAGTAGTTTATGCTACGAGAGCGTAAAGGAGGCAATAGCTTGTACGAGGAACGATTTGAAACACGAGCGATAAGCGAGTATCATACTACGTTTTTCAATGCACAGTGTGAGTAAATAAATTAAATGTAATTAAAGAAACAATAAATACATACTCCAAATGAATTTTAGGTGGGCATTATTTTTCTTTGCACGCAAGTTGCCGACTTGACGGAATTAAGCTGCTTTCAGTTTGATGCGTTCGAAGGCTGCTTTCAGTATTCACTTATTCTACATAATAATGTAAACAACAATGGCTGCCCAATATTGTCTATTCTTTAGATACAAAGAATGTTGTTAACAAGGAAGACCGATCGATAATATTGTATTTTTCTAAAATATTGTTTGTACAGAGAATGCAAGTGGCCAGTATCATTTTGCGAACTTCAGTCTTTTGGCATTATAATCTAAAAGTACTTATTCATATTAGGACTAAATGAGGTTACCTACCAAGAAGTTTATTTTAACCAGATCCTCCTTGTTACCTATATAAGGTGACTTTAATTTATTTAGCCAAATTGTCACTGAAGACTCGGTAAGGGTTCAGTAACAAGATTCAATTACCCTTGTTGTGAAGTTCGTTAATTATTTTTTTCGTGTTCTTTACAAACGCAAGCCCAGCCCCGAGTCAATTACGATGATACGTCAAGATTTCATTTTGAAATTAGCAAAAACTGTTATCGATCCGTGATACTGATCACTTACCAAGCCTCTAATAAGAGTTTGGCTGTATAAATTAAAGTCACCTTATATATATTAACAAAAGAAATAAAAAAGTAAACATCAGGCACTAAATGGTTGATTATGTTTCATCAGAATTTTCAATTTGTAAAGTTACTAACTACGCAAAATATCGTCTAAACAGTTTTCATTTTAACAGCCTACGAACGCATCAAACTGAAACACTAGTCTAGCATAGCAAACCATATCGAGCTCGATGGCGCTTGATACAGTGCTCTGTCTCACTCTTTTGATCTACCTAAAGAGGGACGGACAGTAGTGTATATCGAGCTGACAAGGCTCAATATTGTCTACTATGCTAGGTACCCAGCTCATTTCTGTCAATTATATCTATAGTACACAACATAAGACTGACAATTGTTTTCGATAAATAAAACATACCTCAGACATGGCTGTTTGAGCTAAGTTCCATTTGCCTTATTTAGTCTATGCCACTATGTAGGGGAACAAAACAAAAAAAATATAAAAAATTTAAACATTAAACACTCGTGCGGTAAAGTTGACTTTGACAACGGATTAGACGCTTAAAAATCAGAACTTTACGAGCTCTTGCATTAAAAATTATTTTTCATAAACATCTAATAAAAAAAAATAGTTCATGAAACTGATACATAAAAAGGTTATTAAAAACACGAGTATCTGTATAAAAAACGAGCCGAAGGCGAGTTTTTTAATAGAACACGAGTGCTTTAATACCTAGTTATGTATAGTTTCATACACTACTTTATATCAACTCATGCCTACTAACCTGTTTCATAATTTTTGTAAATTTGTCGTCAGCCATTTTTGATTATTCTTAAAAAAAATTGTTCTGAAAGTGCTCGTAATTTCTGTCGTTATTTCCAGAATGTCAGGTGGAGTCAAATATCATTCATCACCATCCCTGCTGTCAGTAATTTTAGGGCAAAATAATTATTTTGACCCATAAAACCACTGTAAGTAATAAATACATTTACTCGAAAACTATGGCGCAACAAACAGTTCATCCATTGACAGACCGAGTCAAACGAGCAGACGGATCAGAAGGATCCTTACCAGGTTTCAGAATCGGGATTATTATCTGGGTGTTCCACTAATCTGGAGTAACCCCATTCCCATAAAAGTGATTAACTAAATTTAGGTAAAGTTAATTAAGAATGAATAAGGGATGTTGTCAAAACCTGGGGTGAAGTCAGTGAGGCCATGTATAGCGCACTGTAGTTCATTAAAAGAGAAAGGGGAATTCATAAAATCAAAACTATTGCTGGGACATGAAGAAGGAGAAAAAGTAATGTGTAAAGAAGCAGGAGGTATGACCGCAGTGCAAGAAGGAGCAAGCCTCTCAGCAAAAGCTCCCACCCAAGAATCAGAATCATTCGAAGTAAGATTCTGAACCTTAAGTGACACTCGAAACCTTCTTATTTGTTTGTTGTCAATTTCTGGTTGAATAATTAAACATTGGTAATTTTTTTTCCAATACGTCTGCTGTAGGACCTTATTGTGAACGGAACTAACTTAAAGCTGTACCTGAGCCTAGAACATAAACAAAGCCAGATTTTCGAGGGCCCTTTTGAAGAAATTAGGATTATCTTAATATTGAAAAAAATATTTGATTTATTGATCTTTTTTTCTAGGTGATCCACGTATAAACATTGTACTAAGATTTATACTTTGGTCAAAAAAAATATTCTACCCTTTTTTTGGTTTTCAAACTTGATTTTTTTATTCATAAAATAGGTATAAATATAAAGGTTTTCTACGTAAATCCAAATTTTTTTTCCTACAAAATAATTTGGGATTTTTTTTCTGTACGTTTGGGTTTTTGGCACGTAACCCAACTTATTAAGGAAATTTTGCCATTAACATAATAAAAACGGGCAAATTGTCTTGTTATTTAAAGAATATATTAATTTGTCTGTCCAATAAATATACTTTATGTCAAAACATCAGTATTATTATTTAATTATGAATTTTTTTGTAAATACACCTTTTCATTTTCCATTAAGTGAAAGCTTAGCCAATTTAGTTTAAGTAACCAAAAAATTTAGTTGTCAAACACTGATAACTTTTGTTAGATAAGCATGTGTCGTGCCATATTTTCACGAAATGATAAGAAATTATTTAAGGTTTTTTATATTAAGATTTCATTGCTAGTTGATTAAAAATAATTTGGGTATGTTAAAAAAATCGATCAACTTTCACCATCACGTAACTCAGACGAAGCTTTAGTAGATGAGAATGTTAAAACTTGCTACTTATTTTACATTTAATAAAACTTTTAAATCAATATGGTTATTTTATTTTCTAAATCTATTAATCCCAAAATATTTTGTTATTCTAATAATGCTAAAACAGACTAACATTTCGTAACTCAATGGAGCATTCTGTCTGCTCTTCTCCAATTAAAATTTAATTTAAAATAATAAAATATGAATTATTATAGGTACTATTTTGTAGAAATATTATAATTATAATAGGTTAGTAACAGCAACTTTTTTAAATCTCATCTTTTCAAGACAGGTACAGAAAAATAAAAAATGTCTAGCTACAAACCCTCCGATCTGCTATTTCACGCTTAAATATTAGTATTACATGTCCTAGACAAATAGGTCAATTAGCTTACCAATAATAGCCTCTATCAAAAGCTATTAAAGTATTTGACATTGGCTTTTTTATGTTGGACGGGTAATAACATTTTTCCCTAGCCTATGCCATACTCTTATCTAGATATACCCTATAGGTTTTCATGATGATCCAATTGAATGAAACTCCAACCACCTGTAAATGTCCATGACTTTGTAAATGTAATAAATAATTTTGTATTTGTATTGCCCTTTATTACAATTACAACATCGCTTAGATAATCAATAAGCAACTATTATAATAAAGCAATATTTCTTTATTTCCTTCTGGCTAGACCAAAAGTGTATCCCTGCCGTGCAGCTCGAATGTCCCCGCAGAGTACTTTCAATAGCGAATTACTATCTAAGTGTGATATATTTGCTGTTAGATTTATGATTGTGGCATAATAATATCCTAATCTAAGTACCTATTGCAAGCGTTAGTTAACTTAGAATTGAGTTTGGTTGAGCTAGAAGCTTGATATTTAAAGGACGCCTTGGATCCGTAGAGTTCTGTATAGGAGATATCGGAACCTGAGGCAACAAAGTGATCCTATACAGGTTCTGTTTGTTTTATTTAGAGGTGTGGAACCCCAAAATATTTAAAAGGTCAAAAATAACATACCATCAAGATCAGTTTGTTGAACTATTGTTTCCGCTTTCCGTCGGAATCGAACAAAGTTTGTCGCCGTATGAACATAACTTCATGATTTGATAAAAACAGCTAGATTTATCGCAGCCAGAAAAAAAGTTACGATCGCGGAATTCCGTCTATAATGTTATAATGAAATATGTTGTTTAGTAACTAAACTTTGTTGATAATGTCCCTTCTCTAGATATTGGTCGCATAATAACCCCCATGCAAATCAACAGCCTTCTACAAACTAAGCCTTCCCACAAAAATGAAGCCCTATAGATAAAAATTATATCAAAGTGCAAGTCAGAGTCACGCATAAAGGGTTCTGTACCACCACGCAATATGAATACGGAGCCCTGAGACTATAATATGGTATATGACAACAATACCTATATACTCGTAGATACCAAAACAACATCAAGACGACAAAAACAAGGCGCCTGGCAAACAATTAGGCACGCTCCGAGTACCGAACCCAAATTTGTATTCTTTGCTATTTTACATTAGTGAGAGAACTTACTACAACCTGATCGAATGTGAAACTTGTTATCTTTATGATAGAGTTGAAATATACAACGTTAAAAATGCTTTTACTGATTTTTTTATTGGGAATCCCTTTGGTTTAATTTATTTTATTATTATTTGCCGTGATAGAGGCACTAGTAACACGTATTCTGTTAAATTCAACTGGCTACCTATTAAAGCTGAAGCTCTGGACCCCTGTGACAGACAGACGGACGGACGGACGAACAGCAAAGGTTTATGTAATAAAATCCCGTTTGGCGCCCTTCTGGTACAAACCTCTAAAAATGGACCCAAAGAAAATGTAGGGAAAACAAGCAAAAAACACATGTATGGAAAATTTTATATGGTTGGGTTATTGTCGTTAGTTATGCTTCATCATACTTACAAGGCTTACGTTCCTCAGTTACTGTCTTCACATGTGAGCTTGCGCAACATTGTACAAACAAACATAATACACTAAAGCAACACATAAACAAAATCTTCCGGTAGCCATATTCAAGACTGTGAGCTATACTACCCTTAGATCACGTTTTATATTATCTTAGACACTATTTGTAATTACTATTAATGACCTAAATGGCTACTGAGATCTGTATATAGATAACACGAATAGAGAAATTCTGTCTCTTGAAGAAGCGTTTGACCAATGGACTTGCAGGACGAGTCGATCTATCGAGCCGATAAAGCTTACCTGCGTTTATTGGTCAAACGTTTCTCCGAGAGACGAAAATTCTCTTTTATATTTGTCCATGTTAGATAAGCAAGAAACGAGTTTCCAACTGGTTAATGATAGGTTACCTAAAACAAAGTTGTTGATGGCCAGTGTTTAAGCAGTTCTACTAACAAAATAATCAGAAAAGTCATCAAGTTCCGGGATAAGACAAAACATATGTAATAAAATAAATGATTTTGTTAATTATTCTATTTTATTTGTATTAAACTAAATTATTTTACTATAGTAATAATTCTGTGGACAAGTAAGGGAACAAGTTCAAGGGAACTCATTATATTTTTTGTGATAATATTTGTAATTTGACTACTTTTGAAATTATTTCTTTGCATACTTATTTAATTATATCGGTTCTAATGTCTTACTTTTATCAGACATTTATCGAGTTAAAGTTCTTAATAAAAGTTCAAAATTCTAGTCCAGGTACAGTCAGCAACAGATAAAGGTATACATGCACATCTCAAACACTTTGATCCTAAGAGACACAAGTAAGTGATAGATGAGATAAGGTATACTTGGTCAATACATACACACATGTACAATTGATCAAAGATCAAATCAAGATTATTCAATCAATCAATCAAGATTAAGATCAAAGTGTTTGCGATAGGCCTGTATACCTTTATCTTTTGCTGACAGTACGTCATTCTAGATATTCTGTAGTTTATTTATTATGTAATTTTCTTCAATATTTTATTCAAATAACGCCTGAATGCAGCCGGGCCTTATATGTGGCTTTGAAGGTCACCGGCAATTATAGCCCTTTTAAAAGGTAAGTGCTGACGAAGTAAATAGGTAAAAGGTAATAAGAAATAAATTAACATAACAAAAATTTCATTATCTTTTAATTTTTATTTCTTATTATTCTGTTATCATTGGTATACCATGTCCTTAAATCTTTGCTCTGTCTCAATCTGAAAAAAACAAGAAACCAGATATTAGTTCACTTCCTGAGAATCTAGCAAGCGCCTTCGATATATACTTTCGGACTTTGAAATAGTGCAAGTAGGATAGACGTTGTATCTCTGGCGCGTGCTAGCCACACTGGAGAGTGTAGCAAATGACACAAAAAGACTGTCCTTTGAGGAATATACCAGCCGAAAACGATAAGGGTGCAAAATAATTACTTTCCTTTTTATAATCTTTTTTTGATTGCACTTTCCGAGCTCTTAAATAACATGAAAAGGTTTTCCTATTAAGGAAGTGTTTCAAACATGCGATCATATAGAGCGAAATTTCATTCGTTTATTGGAAAGAGACAGATCTATATAGGAAAAAGAGAAAGAAAAATCTGGTTGCACAAATCAGGTGGCCCAGTGTGATTTTCGCATTACAGGCATACCAACTTATTTGTGAAATGAACTAGAGATTACCGGGCCTGTCATTGGCTAATATTCCGCCAATTTCATTTTACACAGATAATTTGGTAGGTCTGTACGCGGAAGCGTTTCAAAACTGTTCGGTTACCCTCGGTTTAACTCGTGTCAATTTTTGGGCGCTCTAACGTGAAATTCGCAACACTCCGAGCGAAATTCATTCGTTTCTAAACGGAACCCAAGGAAGAAGCGACGGGTTTCGTTCTCAAACCCACAGCATGTGATTTTCTTGTTTATGATTAAAAATCATAAAATATATGTGGTTTAATGTATTACGCGACGATAGTTTAATGTTAATTAGGCTCTTCTCTTCTATCACAGTTGTGTTACATAATGCATGTGTAAATGATCGAGTGTTTTTATAGTAGTTGTGAAGTATACATTTTTACTAATTAATGTAAACTAAAATAGCATAACTTTGCTAAAAAAGCCTAACTGACATTTAACTATGGTTGCGTAATGCAATAAATTATATATACAATATTTTTTATTAAAAAACAAGAAAACAATCATAAATTGCGCGTTTGAGAAGGTAACCTGTCGTTTTTACCTTAAGGCGAGGTTATCTAGAGTAATCTTTCCTGCTCCAACGCTTTCATTTTACACTTTTCTATCCTGCTTATTGGGAGCGGGCCGCTCAGGAAAGTCGCGATTTCCATGTGTTTTATTTATTATTTTGGAATTAAGAGGATGGATTTTTAAGTTATAAATTACATTAACTTTACTCTACATTATACGTAATTCTTAAAGTTTTACTGTCTAAAACCTAATATAACTCGAATGAAACGGCATTTATAAAATAGCTTAGACTTTGCGATTTTATTGGGTGCAGTAAAATGCAAGTATTCGTATATCAAACGGCCGAAATAATAAGTTAAGAGAGTGAAATATGATACATAAGGTGACTATTATTTATACTGTCAAATTGATACTGAAGAATCAGTAAATGCTTAGTATCAAAGTTCGATGACCCTTTTTGTGAAATTCGTAAATTATTCTTTTCGTGTTCCTTACAAACGCAAGGCCAGCCCCGAGTCAAGATTTTATTTTGCGAAATTAGCAGAAAGTGTTATCGATCCGTGTTACTGATCACTTACCAAGCGTCCACTATGAGTTTGGCTGTACAAAAAAAAGTCACCTTATTTATTTTTATTAAATGTATTTATTACAATTTCAAAGCTTAAAATGAGTTTGCAAAGAGACAATATCGGGATAAGGCCCCCTTATGTGCGATATATTTCATTAATAATAATAATTTGTCTATTCCGTTTAACTTTCTTGACAAGATTTAAATTTAGACCCAAATATCATGGGAAAGATGACACAAATAGAAAAGAATTTACTGAATTTGCATGATTTTGTTGCATTATTCAGGATACGCTTAATTAACAAAACATTTAATTATGTTTTTTTTACGTTTATGAAATAGTTTTGAACAAAACGCGTCAATTGATTAATTTATTTACTGTAAATAAAATCTTTTGTAGGCCTTTTATTTCAAGACTACTTATTAATTTTCTTTCAAGTATCAGTTTAGGTTAGGGATTTAGTCTTAGTTTACAGGTAAATAAATTTGGAGAGCTGAATAAAGGGGATTGGAGCGAGGGGACCCCTTAAGTCCTTAACAGAAGGTATCCAATTTTTATTCCTAGATTTTTATATTTTATGCAGGTGTATAATTACATTTTAGTTACCCAACCTGAATATTTTTTGTATGTATTTCCTTTATTAGTATATATATACTATATACTTTTTTTTATTCTAAAGATATATATTGTAAAGATTAACTTTGACTTGTAAAAAGTATACTTTATGTATCTATTTTACAAAATAAATATTTTGATTTGATTTGATTTGATCTGGGACTATGAAAAAATCCTAGAATTTTCGTTTTAATCCATTTTTTCAACATTTCCATTAACGTAAATTAGTTGCAGTAGGTATTACATCTAAATGAACAACTTTTCCAATAAGGCCAACCCTGGAACAACGATAGAAAAATCTGCGGTTTCATACAACATTGCAATACCTACTCTATTAAAATGTATGGAGCAGCTGATTTTTTCGTCGAATACCCATTCTAATTTATAGCAAAGGTTGATCAGGACGAAATCAATCTAATAATTGTAAACAGAGGTAGTTGGAAACGAGTTTTATAACAGTAGCAATTTCCGTTTATACGAACTTTGGAAACACAACTGAACGCAAACTAATGGCCACTCGCGCCAAGCAACTTAACTAACTTTTTATGCTTTATCCTTATTGGTGCAGAGGTTAATTGATCCAACCTTGCATATTATTATTCTGCTAAGATGAAACTTGGGACGATTCAAGTACATATTTATAGGTAACAATTAAAAAGTGGCAGTAGAAAAAAAAACAGAGACCCGGGTAGGGGGCGGAAAAAATATCCGGAATAAAACGGTTGTCCTGTAAGTGACAGTTCTTGGATGATTTTTTTCAGAGATATAGGCTGATAAGAATGAATGCAATAATTTTCCCCTATGAAAAGTAAGCCAAAAAAGCCGACCGGAGAGCAACACCCCTAAAGTTGATTACTCAGTACACAATTACCCCACAGAGTTACTCTACGAATTACCCCATGTGACATTATTTATTAAGGCCAAAACAATGACCTTATAGAATCTCATTGGGCCAAAACGAAGTTTTTAAAAACAAAAAAAAGAAAAGTAAACGAATACAAGCATTAAAAAGGGTACAGCCCGAAATTATTGCTCTTTTATATTATATTTATTTATTATTTTAGTATTTACTGGCTGAAATTGATTTCCATTTTCATATTAATATACATTTTTATATAGGTATTTGTAGCCTGTATGTACCTATAATATCGATTTCAAAATTGCCTGTTATCGGGTTTCATCATCACACTTCATCGAATTGGGCTTTTCTTACCGCAGTCTTCAAAAGGAACGCACTTGCCAGTGCTATCTCTCAACCAGTCATCCTTACACAGGCAAGCGGGCACATAGCAGGTTGGACTCAAAGCGGGACACGGGGGTGGATGGGAAAGCTCGTGACATATCTTGTAGCACTTTTCCAGAGAACACGTATAGTAAGTTTCGTTTGGCGGACAATCAACTGAAAAAATATGTCTAACTATGGAAACACATATTATCAAGACTATATGCTTTAGGGGACGTCACAGGTTTTCTGAGTGTGGACTCCGTATTTTTTTTCCAAATGTTGATTACCTCCCCCATCGTGATAGGAGGTAAGCCTCATTGCCGTGCCTTAGGCACAAACGCACACGCTTTTTAAAGCACGCAGGCTTTCCCCGCAGCGTTTTTTTACCGTTCAGTAAGAAGTAAGTACTATGCAAATCAAACCGATAGCAGTTGAATACGGGTCTCAAGATTGACGCCATGAAAAATGTTTAAATATACAGGATGAACCAAACGAATGCCCCCTGGAGGGAAAGTACCTTAAATATTAGAGATAGCAAATTTTACTTAAGGGAACCCTTATTTTATTTTTAAAGTTAAGAAATACCGAATAAAAAGAATTAAATAAAATCACCTGCAAAAGCCGGGAATCGAACCGGACAGATGTAAAAAAAAATCACCTGTATTTTTATGATTCCGATCAAACATATGAACTAAATTCTTCGAAGTAACATAGTATCGTAAATTAAATGAAAACCATGAAATTTTACATTTTTATTACGAAACTTTAACGATATCCCAAAATTCAATACAGTTAGAAGTAGAAAAAAAAGGGTTTTTAATTATTTTTATGCAGTGTTCCTTAAATTTAAAAATAAAATAAAGGTTCCTTTCAGTAAAATTTGCTATCTTTAATATTTAAGGTACTTTCCTTCCGGGGGGCATTCGTTTTGTTCAGCCTGCATTATTGTAACAACATCTTTGTTGAAGGTTTAGCCGATAAAACAATGGCGCACGAGTCACAGTTAACACTTGTATACCCGTGTTTTACCGAGGATCAATTACCAAGTTTGTTATATTATGCACTGTAAATACCGCTACCAAGGCATGGTATGTTTTATTACAGTGCTTCCCTTTGCTGTAACAAGCGTTAAGTATTCAAATACTTTGCACATACTGGTTTAAGAGGCACTGAATGAGAAAAGCACGTCATTTTGTTTCGAAAATGTTGTGCTTCTCCGTTATCTAAATCTAGTTTCAGCCTAGTTACTTACGCCAACGTCTGGCTAGCTGCGCTGTTGCTTTTACCTAGAGCGGGTCAAGTAAATATTTAGAAAGCAAGGCCGGTAAATAAGTGATAATCAGAATAGAAATTTCGGTGTTAGTTCACAGTTTTTTTATATTCATCCATCCATCAGCCCGTGTTCGTCCACTGCTGGACATAGGCCTTTCCCAAATTTCGCCACTCATGTTGGTCTTCAGTCTTCCTCATCCAGCCGCCCCCCGCAACGTCCTTCGGGTCATCGGTCCAGCGGGCACGAAGTCGGCCTACACTACGCTTTGCTGTACGTCTCCATTCTAAAGCCTTTCGGCCCCAACGGCCATCATGTCGGCGATAATATTTTTATATTAGATAAATACAATTTTTGTGACTTCTTGAGCCTTTAAATATTGATAGTTAGATGGAAAATACGTTTATAGAAACAAATAAAAAATAATTATCATTACTATTCATTTGTTTTACTATACATATTTTCCATATAACTATCTATATTTTTTATATTAGTAAACTTAAGCTAATGTTGCCAGATCAGTATAAAGTTGATTAAGCTATGTCTGAGCTACCGACGAGGCTGATTCTTTTATATGTTGCTGTTCACTTACCAAATATATTGCATTTGAAATGACAGACCATTCACAGGCTGCTTTCATGCCGCCAGACGATTCGCATTTATAACTTGACTCACTCTAGGTAAACGCAACAGCTGTAGCTTCCCAGATGTTGACTTATGTCAACTGAAATTACATTTAAATAACGGAGAATAATGACAAAATTATGACATTTTCATAAGAATTTTGTATACCAAAATGATGTGCTTTTCTTGTTCAGTGCCTTCTGGACCATACCAAATAAATTGAAAAAAAACTCATGTTGCGCGCTGGACTGACTAAATTTAAACCCAGATCCCATGATTGAGAAACCCGCGTTCTATTGACTGGGGTACCGAAGCGTACTCTCAAACTGATAACATCTTCCCTTGAACAACGTATCTTTATTGAGTTTTTTTTTCGTGGCTTCAAATCCCTATTTTACCCTTCTGAAAGCACGTTACGCTGGGAGTCCATATTTGTACCCAAAGTAACAATCTGGTCCTTGGAGGTAATATAAAATCATCAGTGGGCCATAAACCTGGGTGGTACGAGAGCTGGACTGTGACTTGCACTTCACAGTTCCTACTCAGAAATACCTCTGACCACCCCTCGGGGATTCATGTCGTGACAACACAAAGAGAATGCAAAAATTAACTAACTAGGTGGCGAACTTTCCATTAAAGGGGACGCGTTAATTCCAAATCTTAAACAAGAAATAATAACGAACAACACAATATATCTTTGGAAACCCATTTTGAAGACTGAATAATTCTTTACTACAAACACGTTTTATACCAGAACATATAATTAACATAATGATCTTTTGTTGGTAATGAATATTAATGATATGCATGATCTTGATAATGACTTTATGAGCCGAGATTACGTAGATGGGAATGGGTCTGCGACTTCAAACTTTGTACCGACAAAGCAGCTCAAGTAAGGCGCAAGCCACATAGGAACGGCGCGGGTGCGGGCGCGCCCTCTACGCACCTTTTCTATCTGTTTTGCACCACGTCCCTCTCCTACATGTTGTATGAAAGAACATTGGAAAGGTGTCGAGACGGCACGCCACGGTTGCGACGCATGCACGCCGCTGGTGCACCGAAGGCGCACCGTCAGCGCACCGCCCGCGCTCACCCCCCGTCACCTCGCCTACATCTTGTCAGATCAAAATCAAACACTCGCTGGTAGCATGCCGGTAGCGCGCCGCCAGTAGCACGCCCGAAGCGCACCGCGCCGCCTCTGTGTGGCTTGCACCTTAGGTTGGTGCCATGGATGGTACGTTATTTGTAAGGACCAATTTGGGGTCATAGGAAAATCCACCACTGACTATAGCTATTCTAAGTATGTCTGGAACATCCTACACAGTTGGACAGACTAAAAACTAACTTGAAAATCCTTTCATTTCAGCCAACGTTAGTCACCATCATGACCAAAGAGAATATAATGTATACTACGTAACATCATCATGACGAAAACACGCGACAATCAAGCGACTTGTCTTTCGCTTTGATGTCATTTGAAGTCGTACTGGAAGAGTAGTTGAAGGTAGTTGCATTTTAAAAGTCATTCGTCCGTTATTACAGACTTTCGTAAATTTTGCGGAAGTCCCTAGACGAACTGATTTCGATGCAATATCTACTTTGACAGAACCCGTTTATTGTGAATGTTAGGTGGTAATGAGGATCTCGGTACTCGGTGCACATCAAAACATTGTTTTTCTTACTTTTGAATGAAAAGTATGCAATAATTACGTTTTATGTTGATTCGCGAAACTTGCTTGATAATAATTATGTTATAACAAGAAAATTATGTTATTTTATGCATTGTATTTTGATTGCATTAAACAATGATACGTGCTTTAATGTTTTTAATGTAATTCATTCAAAACTCGATGCATAAAATGACATAATTTTTTTGTAAAAAGATAATTATTATATATTTTATATTTCGTGAATAAAAATTAAATGCGTCTATTGCATATTTTTTATTATTCATTAGGAAAACAATACTAAGATGTGCCTTTTGCACCGAGATCCTCCGATAAGTAGTCTCGGTTGTGCTGATTCCTAAAAAAACATTCCATTCATTATGTTCATTAAAATCACATTGTGTAATGGATACAATTATGTAAATTAATGTAAGGTCTGTTGAAGAAAAATCCCCAGTTACTATTTTACTCTTATTGCAAAGGTAATATGAGCGAAAAGTGAGTCTGCAGACATTTTTTCAATAGTACCTTTGATTGTTTTTCCGAGTTTGATAGGGAATAATTGCTTAAAGCAAGAACTAAAGGCATCTATCAACAGAACAATTAAGTAAATTGTTTGTAATTAAGGAGATAAGTTGATTGATACAACTTTAAAACAATACTTTGATAACATTATGTATGCTTATCATTATCATCATGTTCATCGTGGTGCCGAAACCCTCGCACCAGTGACGCCGCAGCTTGTCACTAGTCTAAGTATTTTAAATGAGGCCTGGCAATTGGGGATGTACCTTATACCACCATTAAACGGTTCCAGGCATGTGGGCCACCTGTTTGTGTCTGTTTGAGATCAGTTCTCTTACTCTCCCCCGAATAACTTTAAAGTCAAAGTCAAAGTCAAAGTCAAAAGTCAAAGTCAAAGTCAAAAAGTATTTATTGCCACAACATGTACACAGAAATACAGAAAATACATGTTAAACTATAGAACTTAACTAAAAATAATAATAGTATTCCTCCGCACTTAATGTGGCAAAAGGAACAATCTCAGACATGTTGCGTGTTGTGTAGCAACAACGCAATGCTGGTTTTCAGACTGCCCCTTTTACTATGCTAAACTTAAAAAATATTAGATGAATACTCTGCAATAAAATTAAAGTGGAGGTCATCTTATAATTTTATATAATATGCGGATTCATCTATATAAGAGCGCTTTACACAATTAATTTACAGATAATAATAAAGACAGCAATGTTTGTATGTAACAGTACACTAAAAAATATAATTAAATAATAAATAAAAGTAAATCTCATTTTAACACATCACAGCAACACCATGAATCTACAACCTCGCAACAACAAGACTTATACGAAACCACCACAAAATCGACATCTGTTTCAAATACAAATGATCACGGAATTAGCGCAGAAAACAAAAGATCGACCATTGATTGCGACACCCAACAGAAAACTGATCGGAATGAGTCCTTGGAGACATCTGCGCCCACAACGGTGAAGGCCATTTTACCTGCAAGTATAGGTAAATATAACACAAGAAGAAATGAAACACCTACATTTGTGGCACCTCAAACTAGAAGTAGGCGGAGAACAGTTGAAACTAATAACAATAGAAATTCCTTTCGAGGACGGTTTTAAGTCAATTTTTCAAAACATGAACAGCATAGGAAACAAACAGCATTTAATACAAGCTTTTTTAACTGACTCACCCTACCACGTCGTTGGATTGTCGGAGCTATGGTACGACCTCGACTATTGCAGACTCATCAACTTTCCAGGTTATAAAATTTCGTCTATCTTATGTCGTGAACATTATGAAAAGGGAGGCCTGTGCATTTTGGCTAAAGAAAATATAGAAACAATAGAATTAAAAGACTTGGTAAATTTATCGAATGAATTTATAATAGAAATTAGTGCTGTAGAAATCCCAAAAATTAATTTAATTATTATTCATTTGTACAGAGCAGGGCGTCATATTGATGTCTTTTTTAGTGTCATGACACAATTACTAAATAAAATAAAAAACAAAAATAAAAGTATTTTAATAGCGGGAGACTTTAATATTAATGTTTTAGAAGACACAAGACAAGCTCGCGATTTAATTAATCTGATGAAATGCTTTAATCTAAAACAACTTGTTAGAGAACCTACAAGGGTAACAAAAACATCAGCTACTTGTATCGATTTAATTTTCACAAACATCATAAAAAATAAGTCAGAAGTTCAGAATCTTGGCTTTTCAGACCACAAAGCTGTTGAAATAAACATAAATAGCGAACAGTTGCCCGGATTAAAACAGAAAGTATGGATGACAAATAAAAGGGTATTTTCAGAAAAGAACATGCTATCATTTAAAGAAGATTTAAAGGAGATAGATTGGAACCACATAATTTGTAAAAATAAAAATATAAACGAAAATTATGACAACTTTCATAACACGATACAAAAAATTTTAAACATAAATATACCGACACAAAAAATAAAAATTAAAAGCAAAATGTCAAAAACCTGGCTAACAAATGGACTAAAAAAATCATGCATCCATAAAAGAGCCCTTAAAACCATGTTAAATGATACAAACGATCCTATTATTAAAAAATACCACAATAAATACAGCAAAATCTTGAAAAAGGCTATAAAAAATGCGAAAAAACACGAATTTACTAGACAAATGAAAATATCAGATAATAAAATGAAAACAATGTGGAAGATTATAAATACGAACCGAGGTAAAACAAATAAGAAAGAACAAAAAAACTTAATACTGAAAATTAATAACAAAACTGAAAATTGTCCTAACAAAATAGCAAATGAGTTTAATAGATTTTTCGCAGAAGTCGGCGCAAACCCTGCGGGTACAGAGGAGGCGCGCGGGAAACCGGTTGTTAACCCTCCCTCCACCTCCATGTACTTGCGCCCGGTCACGTACAATGAAGTACTGATTATCATTCAGAAACTAAAAAATAAACACAGTTTTGGCATTGACGACATCCCCGCTATTCTGTTAAAAAAATGTGCACTAGAACTTGTCGAACCGTTAACGATCTTAATTAACCAAAGTTTCGAGGAGGGCAAATTTCCTGATTTATTAAAAATATCGCTGATCAAACCTGTCCATAAAAAAGACGATGAACAAATACCAGACCACTATCGACCAATTGCCTTGCTAATAACATTTTCAAAAGTTTTTGAAAAGGCCATGTCAAACCGCTTATATTACTTTTTTGAAAAATACACAATATTCGATGACAGCCAAAACGGGTTTAGAAAATCAAGATCGACAACAATTGCAGTATATAAATACATTCAAGCTGCACTGACCTACATAAACGATAAAAAGTGTGCACTCGGCATATTATTGGATATGACGAAAGCCTACGATAAAGTCTCATATAAAATACTATTATCTAAACTATACGGATCAGGAATTCGAGGTCCAGCTTTTTCGTGGTTTTCTTCTTATCTCGAAAATAGAAAACAAATTGTACAAGTAGAATTTTTCAACAATGTATCAAATATAATAGAAAATGTTAGGTCGGAAGAAAGAAACTTAATATGTTCTATACCTCAAGGCAGTGTCCTCGGATGCATATTATTTCTTATTTATATTAACGACTTACCTAAAGTGCTTAACAAAGAAACAACACTTACAGTTCTCTTCGCAGATGATATATCATTGCTTATAAAATGTGATGATGACTCGGACGCAGAAATGTTGATGAAACAAAACCTTCTTACTGTTAAAAACTGGTTAGACGATCACAACCTTAGCATAAATTATAAAAAAACCAAGACAATGCAATTCCGTCCATTTCAGAAACCCAGCCTTGACATTAATTTACAAATCAGAAATACAAAACTTGAATCTGTAAATCAATTCTGCCTCTTAGGTATAAATATAGATACGCACCTCAACTGGAAAAGTCATATAAAAAAAGTCAAATCTAAATTATCGTCATTCACCTATGCGCTTAAAAACATTGAGAATAACACAAACACTGAAACAGCGCTGTCAGCATATCACGCTTTCGCTAGCTCCTGGCTCAGGTATGGAGTAATGTTATGGGGCATCAGCGTAGACGCTGATCAGCTATTTATACTTCAAAAACGTTGCATTCGAATCCTTGCTCATGTGGACTCCAGAACAAGTTGTAAAGATTATTTTATAAAATTCAACCTTCTAACCCTTCCATGTATTTATATACATGATGTATGTATGTTTGTTTTCAAGAACATGAAGCATTTCAAACAGGTTAAAGACACGCACAATCATAATACCCGGAATAAAGAAAAATTACACTTGCCATTGTCTCGCATAAAAATGCTTAACAATAGCCCATACCACATGGCAATAAAAACTTATAATAAAATACCCGCAGAAATAAAATCGGAAATTAAAGAACACATTTTCTCTAAAAGGATAAGAATATTTCTAGTAAAAAAATGCTACTACTCGGTTGAGGATTTCTTAACAGAATAATTTATGATAGTTAATGTGCCCTTTTTAATTTATTTTTTTTCTGTTTTTGTCCACCTTTAACACGATATCATAGTTATGCTATATTAGAATGTAAAATATATATATATTCAAATGTTATACTATATGTTGTAAATTCATTTTTATTTATATTATACGAAAATTTTATGTCTATAATAGAGCCGATTTTGAAGGCTTTGGTTTTGGTTTTGGTGTTGTCAAAACGAAATCTTCGTCATTCCAAAATAGTTCTTTAGTGTCAACAACAGAAGCTATAATACAATGGATTTTTTTTAGTTTTGACAGCAGTAGACTAAGGTTGGAGCCTTTAGAATCGACTGTATTGTGTCGATAGTTAAGTTTTTATGTTAACTTTAAGTTGTGTTACAAATTTGCAACGCCTATAATAGGCATCTAAGTTATAAGCGCCAAAAATACATAAAATCTGTACACACTTAGATTGCAATAAACGTTTGAGTTTGAGTTTGAGTTTAAATAAAAAAGTGTTTATATGAAAAGTGTTTATGAAATCTTAAATAAAATATCATATTTATATACTTGTAATATATAGATGTTTTCATGAAATATTTATATGTTTCGTAAAAAAAGAAATATTTATAGATATGCAGGATCTTGTTGTTGCTTCAGTAGTAACAAATAACGCAATTTAGTTTTAAATGTATTTGGGGATCTTATTTCTCTTAGGGGCGGAGGTAAATCGTTCCAAATTTTGGATGCTGCGTAACTGAAGCTTCCTTTATATCCGACAGTTTTATGTATGGGTATGTTTATTTTATTATTGGATCTGTTTCTTGTGTTATACGTGAGAATATCCCTTTTCCAAGTTATTTTTTGATGAAGGTATTCTGGTACTTGCTTATGCACAACTTTATGTACAAGATTAGTTAAATGCAATTGTCGGCGTGCTGCCATTTTAATTAATTTTAGGGCATTTGCGACTAAGGTGGTGGTACCTCCACAGTCGAGCTTGGCATCAGCTTTGCCACCTACCTCATCATCATCATCGTCGTCAATTATTGATATGTTATTAAATGAAAAGTTCCGACTTACTTACTCACTAACTGACTCATAAACACCCAGCCCAAATCAGAAAAGGTCCTAGACAAGAGAGACAAGGAATAAGACCGGATTTTTCTAAATATCTCTGGGATCGAGAGAAACGGGATGCATACGAGCAACGCCGCGCGGCGTCCGCTAACACAGAACTTTTAAATATTTTTAAAGTTCTGTGTCCGCTAAGTTATTACAAAATAAAGCAGCGGTAGTTTAATTGGTGGGATGCCGGACTCGCAATCTTGAGACCCGGGTTCGAATCCTACCGATCGATCAATGAGTTTTTCGGATTATACAGGATGTAAAAAGAGTGCGACCATTAAATAAAACCACATACTCTACTGATCATACCGGACAAGTATTCTAAAAAAAAAACCCGCGCAAATCTTCAGACAAAAAGATATGCAACTGTAACTCAAAGACTTTATCTCGTCGGAGAAGGTCTATTTTAGAACACTGCACCGGAACAGCTCTTTCACTGATGACGCTCTGTCAAAACTCGCCCGTGTGCGTTAGGGTTCACGCATTTTTGTTTGGAACTCAATTATTTCCAAAACAAAGGGTGGCCGCGGGTATGATTCTTGGGAAAAGTCGTTTAGTAGGATCGGTAGAATATGTGCTTTCATTTATTGGTAGCAGTCTATTTACACCCGGTATATGCATAATATTTGTGTACTTACCATTTACTGACAATGAAGGAAAACACTGAATGATAAACCTGCATTAAGCGTATGTTTGGGAAGCACGAATGATAAGGATTTATGGATGATGAAATTGTCGGTAAAAATTAAGTATGTAATTTTAAATTAAGTATGTAATTATTACGATGACGTAGAAATTAAAATGGTATAATATATTAAAGATTGCTTGAACTGCAGGTGAACGCAAAGGTTCGACACAAAGAATAGACGTAAGCGAACATCTTGGAGAGCACAGTAATAAAGAAACAATGTCTTGTTCCTGACACTAACAAATCTATTTACGTCGTGCTTTGAAATAGAGTTCATAGTCGCACAGCAGGATGACACGGAAAAAATAAATAATGTTCCGTGTTTCTAATGTGACGTCGCTATTTCCAACTATGCTTTGCTATTTTGCTATGCCTATAGTTAAAATGGTGTATTGGTTTTGGAGATTTCAACTATTTCTTTTTCACGCTTCTCTCTCAGAGAGATAGGCAGAGACTACTAATTTTTATCTGCTATGATTCTGACCTTTCGCTTCTTCCACAGACACAAAACAAGCTTTTTTATTGCTTATGTTTTAGACTTGTTGCCAATTTTGTCCTCCTAGGGCGGCCCAGTCAAATTTCACCTTCCATTTAAGCACCATACATTTCTTTCTTCACTCTTCCTTCATTCATCCTAAACCCGTTATTTTATTTTGGACTGGACACGCAAGGCGTTGTAGGCTTTCGGACTTGTGGGACAATTACACACAGAAAGCCTACAACGCCTTGCATGTCCAATATAATAACGGATTTAGGATGCTGTTGGGGCTGCCGCGATACTGTAGTGCATCAGGTATGTTTCTAGAGGCTCAGATTGTGGATTTTTACTGCATTATAAAAAAACGGTAGCCTCCCTGATGGTGCACGTTCGTGACAGCACCAACCAGTCTCCTATCTGTACTAAGGAACAAGCTGGATAGCCTATCTTCAAACAATGGGTGGCTATCCATCTTGCCCCCTGAAGGCGCGCGTTCGCGACAGCACCAACCAAATCAAAAATGTAGACAATTTAAATAAATTGCTTTTATATTTTGTAACTAACTTAGATATATAAGAAAAGTACTAACCATATGGATTTATATGGTCTGAAATAAACTATATTCCATTATATTATATATTATAAGCCATTTGATTTAAAAAATATAAAAATATTACATGTTCACACACGACGTTTTTACTATTTTATTATTAGTATAGATAGATTTTTCTCTCTACAATAGTATTAAATAATATACCTATAAATATACTCGTATACCCTTGCGCCCTTTGTAACAAAATACGTTCGTAGGGAGGTAAAAGAAGCTTAAATTATACAGAATTTATTAAGTATTGAAAGCCAAGTTCAAAGTGTCTTGAACTTTCCAAATAAAACCGTAGTTGAACAAATCTTCCAGGCCTAATTTTAAGTCTCTTAAGCGTACAAAATCCCAAAAGTAGGTACTCCCAAGTTTTCAGGACATCGTTTTGCTTTTACGCAAGCATAATAAATAACAGCTTTATTGTTCGTTGCCGTAACTTCATAAACTGCCAATCTTGCGGAAACTATCACGCTATCATGTAAGAAATATTGTTTACTGGCAATCTGATTCTTACAAAAAAATGTGGATGAAAAAGGTAAAGTTTATTTCAAGTGGTTTTCTTAATCTAGACTTTTTTCTCTATTTAGGTAAAAATGGACAGTCATCACGCGCAAATCTTCATTAAAAGCTTATACAAAATTGTGAGGTGTCATCGAAATGTTTTTATAATAAAAGGTTGGAGAAAACTCTTTTCGCAAATAGTATGTATGAACCATTTTAATTTCTAATAAAATCTCTCTGGCTATACCATTTGCATCTAGCTGGTTTTGGTATTAATAAAAATTTTAAATTTTAAAAAAGATAATTCCAAATTCAAATTAGGTAAAATGTGTGATTTTCATTTGTTTTTCTTACTGTTAAGATGAGTGAATCTAATAAAGAAATTCGATACATTTTAAAATTTTACTACAAAAAAGGTAATAAAGCAACGCAAGCCGCGAAAAAAATTTGTGATGTTTATTGACCTAGTCACAGATAATATAATACTATACACCTAGTGCAGTGTCTGTGAGAGTAGCACAAATTTGGTTTAAGCGTTTTCAATTCGGAAATTTTGATGTCAAAGATGGACCTCGCTCTGAGCACCCTGTTACAGATAAAATGGATGCCATTTTTGAAAAAAGTGGAGCAAGATCGGCAAATCAGTAGTTACGATGTAGCTGAAGAACTGGAGATTGACCACAAACAGTTTTGGTGCATTTGAAAAAAGCCGGGTACAATAAAAGCTCGATATTTGGGTGCCTCATGAGCTCACTGAAAGAAACTGAATGAACCGTGTACTCATTGGTGATTCTTTATTTAAGACGTAATGAAACCGAATCATTTTTGAAAAACCTGATAACTGGTGTTGAAAAGTGGATCACGTACGACAAGAACGTGCGAAAAAGGTCGTCGTCAAAGGCTGGTCAGGCTTCACAGACTCTGGCGAAACCCGGGTTATCTCGCAACAAGGTAATGCTGTGTGTATGGTGGGATTGGAAGGGCGTTATTCATTATGAGCTGCTACTGCCAGGCAGGACCATCGATTCTGAACTCTACTGCGAACAACTGATGAGATTAAAGCAAGAAGTTGAGAGAAAGCGGCCGGAATTAGTCAACAGAAGGGGTGTGGTTTTTCATCATGATAACGCTAGACCTCACACATCTTTAGCCACTCAGCAAAAATTAAGAGAGTTTTGCTGGGACGTATTAATGCATCCGCTGTATAGTCCTGACCTTGCACCTTCAGATTTCCACTTGTTTCGGTCTATTCAGAATTCTTTAGGCAGTGTCAGGTTAACATCACGAGAGGACTGTCAAAACCACTTCTCGTGGTTTTTTTATCAGAAGCCCCAGAATTTCTATAGCAATGGGATCATGTCTCTACCCACAAGATGGCAGAAAGTTATCGAACAAAATGGCACCTACATACTTTACTTAAATGTAAATAAACTTTATTAAAAATGATTTGAATTTTTATATAAAATGCGAAGAAACTTTTTCCCGAATCAATATTTTAGGCTAATTCAGCAGATATTAACTGGTTCTATGCGAAATTAGAAGCTTATAACTAAAAATCGGTCAATTTTAATCGTACCTTAGCAAAAAACCCCTGTAATCGTAAATGATACGGTTTTATACCAAAAGTCTATATAGCCGAATGTGCTTTTATTGTTCTTGAAAAAATTATAAAAACTGGCTTAGTGCTTGTCGGGCTACGCGCTGTGTAGTGTTCCGTAGTTGCCCAGTACATTTTATAAGTTGGTCTACTTATACAGATCGCCCCAAACTTCTAGTCCCATTCATTTAGAAGTATACGGCCCATACATTGTCGTGGTTAGAGGGAACTAAAAGTTTGGCGCGACCTGTACTCGTAAATCTGTAAAGCCTACTTAGCTGTGATAGTTTTCCTTATAATTTCATTATATATAATACTTCTATGGTTTTTTTCACATAATAATTTACTTAAACAACCGTTTAGCAGGCAGGGGTGATGGGTTTTCAAGTTTCATCGAGTGTGCACGTAATAGCAAAATGAAATACCATTACATTTGGTCAAGCCCACAACTAAGTTGCTGCGCTCATGACGACTGTCTTTTACAATCGCGATTAAGGGGAGGTCATCTCATTTCGTCCCTTTTCAAATTCGTTTTAAACCAATAAATAGCTATGATTAAATTTTGTTAAAAATATATGTCATATTTCACTCTTTGATCTTGTCATTTTGGCCATTGGATACATGATTACTTATATTGTGCTCGATCTAATTAAACAGCCAAGACAGGTCTCAACTATGATCTAAATATCATTTCATTTGAGCTGTATTAAGTTTTGGACAATAAAAGTTATACTTAAATAAACGTCGTGAAAAATGTGATATAAAACGGCCTTCATATTAAGAACCCATCCCTCTAATACCAAAATAATAAATAAAAACACCTCGAAACCGCGAGTTTTCTGAGCAGCCCGCTTCCACTGAGCAGGATAAACATGTGTAAAATGAAAGCGTTGGAGCAGGGCAGATTTCCCTAGATAACCTAGCCTAAAGGCAATAAACCCCTATTTCCCCTTAGTACATTTACATGTACTTGTCTGTTTGAATTAATGAAACTTTTGAGACCGTGGGATAAGATACGATGGTTATAGTATTATTTGCAATTTGGATAACTCCCTTTTGTTATCCACATTAGTTACAAAT
This sequence comes from Ypsolopha scabrella, assembly GCA_910592155.1. Lineage (NCBI taxonomy): Eukaryota > Metazoa > Arthropoda > Insecta > Lepidoptera > Ypsolophidae > Ypsolopha > Ypsolopha scabrella. Next base: position 3,432,014 of record OU342968.1, on the reverse strand, counting down.
ATCTAGTCCTAGACTAAGATCAGTTATATAAGATTTTACTTTCTTAAAATAGTATTCAATAAAATTGATTAAAAATTTTTTTATTCATTTTATTGCTATTTCCACAGGGCTAGTACAACGTAAGAAAGAAACATGTTATTTCTAAGCCTTTGAAAAAATACATTTGTTTTGTAAACCACGATTAGCACGAAATAAAATTGCTGGCCAGGATCATTTTGACAATTTAAATCAAAATAAATAAATTGAAGCAAGATAAGATCATACTGATCGTCGTCTGGTAGAAAAATATTAGATATTTCACCTAATGGATTAGCCACTTATATAAATAATAATAATATGAGTATAACAATAACACTCATTCAAAAAAGGTCACCCATCCAAAGACTGACTATACCAAGCGTTGCTTAGCCACGGATTGTAACTGATCCAAGGCTGCAATAGCGTGCTATATTGAAATTTGAAATCCATGTGAAATTGGTTTTTTATAAATACATCTGTAAGCATAGATTTTTGACAATTATTAAAATTTTGTATTTTTATGACAAGTTTGGATATGACATGAATCAAAAGCTACAAATTATAACACAGTAGGACATTTAATTAAAAGAATAGCACGAAAATGAATATTATATTTAAAAAAAACAAAGAATTTTGCGTACATACTATAACAACATCTTACCGTACATTTTTCATAAATCAATATTCCCACAATTTTATCACATAAAATATAGTTACCTGCAAATCAGATCAGATTTCAAAAACAAGTCGTGGCGGTACATAAATATTAGATATATATTTTCCTTTAAACTTTAAAATTGCCTTCTTTCTTAAGGTTTTGTTAAACAACAAGAAAGTATTTTCTTTGAAGACACCTGTTTCCTTAGTAAAACATCTATTTAAACTATAAATCAAAACTTATTTTTCTTTGTAGCGTAACTAGGAGGTGAATTGTTATCGTCAACAATAAAATCCAGTATTAGAGTTGTTGCTGACTCTATTTATGTAAATTGCCAAAATAAACAGGTTGAAGAAGAACCCACTAGCTATATCAAAGGAAGCTATTCTATGTTCGAAATAAGTAAAATATATGTTTTGTTACTTTTGTCATGATTCATGATTCATCATAATTTAAAAAAAGATATCGTCTGTCAAAAGAAGCACTAATACTCCGGTGACAGGACGACGCTCTACGAAACCTATTTGTACATGTATGTGCACTATTTACCGCCGGGAATATGTACTGTCTATTGTCAGTCACACGTCCGTCGCGTAAGTCGGCCATTCATTCGTAATTTGAAAAACAACAAGAAAATCTGATTCATAAATTTCAATTTAGGGGGTAAATTTTCAACCTGTTTATATTTTTCAATAAATACACAAGAAAATGTTCGATATTTAATAACAATTTTATGGATTTCATTGGCACTTGAAGATTTACTTTATTTTTAACTTATAATACGCACTCCTTAAGGCCTTAAGAGCTGCAAAAGGGCTTCCACTTAATAAAATAAAAAAAACATATCTTTATTACCAGAATACTCATTAAAAGTCGCTGCTCAATCAAATTTTAATAACTAGAAAAACCAATGAACTGTTTTTTAATAGCATAGTTTTCATAGAAAAAAATATTTTAAATTTTGACATGAAAACTTTGCTCTTAAAAAAATAGTTCCAACCTATGTTTTTCTAGGCATTTAATTAAGCAGATTGAATAATAAGAGAAATATTTTTTTTTGTTCAATTGTCAGCACTAGCTCACCTCTTAAGGCCTTAAAAGCACGTATTATTTTTGAAGAAAGTATTCGCAAAAATCTTACGAAACAGATTATAAACTCGTATGTACTGAGTTTCATAGTCTGCCGGTTCAGAATAGACCTGCAGGTTATTTCTTCCAGCGAAATCCATTAGGGTTATGACGAAAGATACAATTCGTCGCCCGGTGGACACATTAAAAGGAATATCATTTCACTAATGGACAAGGCTGTAACGTACGATATGTTGCGTTTCGCGTTGCTGTTACAAAAACTTGTCGCGATGAAACATTACCCAAGGGTGTTCTTTCATGCGTGAAGATGAGGTTAATATTGTGTTCGTATAATCTGCGTATCTAAATAATATGCACATTTACATGGTTTTGTTAATTTTTTGAACTTAATTGCTTGTGTTGTGATATGAGAAATAGTTAACAGTTCTATTACTGTTATGGTCTAAGTTAAATTAGTCATTTTTAACTCATTTTCAAATTTAGCCAAAACCATAATGTATGTACGTTCCGTTTTAACTTAAGAAACACTCAACGGATTTGGATGTTTTTTTATTAGATTCACTCAACGGTTTTTGATACAGTTTTTATGATCTTCGTAGTGACCCTGGTCAACACACAAGCTACAAGGGGTGTTTATAAAATAACGCTCAGGCCGAAAACGGGGCGGAGCCGCGGGAAAAGGCTAGTAGGCTATAAAGGTTGTTGATAAAATAACGCCCAAGCCAAAGATAGGGCGGAGATTGGATAAACGCGGGCAGAGCCACGGGCGAAAAGCTAGTCTATACTAACAATACCTAAGCAATAAAAATGTCAAGTGGATTCATTGAAAACTTTTGCGAAATTTTTAATGAGATATGGGTCTCTTATTATTAGTGTTGAGGCCAAGACTACATTTAATTTTTTTGTCTTTCTGTCTGCTCCGTTTTAACTCGAAAACCACTCATTGGAAATCCAAATGGATACGGTTTTGTTTATTATAATCTTAGGGACTCTAGTCAACATATAGGCAATAAGGGGTGTTAATAAAACAACGATCAAGCCGAAAACTGTCGATATTACTCAAATATTGAAAGACACTTCCACGCGAGTGAATCTATTACGTATCTTTGAAGCGGTTGCCAACTATGGTTGCTATTTACCAAAAACAAATAAAAAAGGAACTTTTCAAATAACTAATTATAATGGATTTTCAAGTATTTACGAATTGTGACGTCATTTCAAGTGCGAATGTATCCTTGGTTAAGCGAATGTTTTCTACGACAGGCACTCAGTTGGACTTGGCAGTTTCCTAGTTTTGAGGTAAAGGGCATAGCCCAAACATATTGTATTTATGCCCGAAGTACGGTACGGCTCAACTCTGACTTGGGCGTAAAAATCGTCGGTAAAAAGAGGCTGTACAAGTGTTCTACTGGCACACCATATTTGTAATCACCTAATAGGTTTTCAGGATTAACCATCGTGACTATATGTTTAGTTAACGCATATTGTCTTCTGGAACTAAAGTTCATTATTCATTATAGTGATGATTGAGTAACAATGATATTTACCACATATTATTTACCTATTTATATTATTGCTATTATCCTATATAAAAGGAAACAGACGTCATTGTGGTCAGGTAATTATGTGTTAGCTCATCGTATGACCGATTCCCATGGGTTCAGCTTATATAAATTGCAACAGACTGAAGAGGAAAGTGACATTTCGAAAATGGGTCTAAAAGTGTACTGTTTAGTTACTCTATTTTTAATTTTATATGTTAACGATGGGTTGTCTTTCAATCAAATAACATCACGGTTTTTACTGCGTGGTAAGTTTTAAAGTAAACACAGTTGATGCTTGTGATTGTTGGCACTTGGTGGAAATTAATACACATTATGTTTATTTTTAACACTTGTACTTATCCACAATATATTATTATATTAATTAATTAAGTAATGAGTATAAATTAATATTTAATATTGTGGATAACAAGTGTTAAAAATAAACATAATTTTAAAGTAAACTCTACTTTTATAGCTTTATACTCTTTTTGTTCAAAGTGCATAAATTGTTAATTTATGACTATCTTTTGCCTACTGGTTGTGAATTTTATTTACAGCTCTAGGGATGTAAGGAAAATTAAACAAGGCTCCTTTTCATTTACTGACCGATAAAAGTCACTCGTCTAGCTAAATGGCGATGTAAAATATTCGTTCTGCCTAATATCATTTTATTTTGTTATTCTGTAATAAATATATTTACATATTTCTTCCTTTAGCGTTGAAAAATAAAGTGTGCTAATCAATTAAACTCTCAAACTATAAGCACCCATCGATCCCCTTAAATATCTCGGGTGTAATCGATCACTTACCTTACATGTGTAACAAACCACCATTAATGTAAAGATAACCGTATTTTTGCAAAATTTAAGGTCGTAACAGAGGATCTCGGTGCAAAATGCTCATCATAATATTGTTTTCTTTACTTTTGAATAAAAAGTACGCAATAAATGCCTTTTATAGCAATTCGGTGATCACATGAAAATTACTTCATTTTATACGTAACATAACAACTGTGAACATGCTTTAAAGTTTGTTAATGTATTTTTTTTTGTAAATACTTTATATTGATAAACTTATTCCGCAAATTGCTTTAAAACGCATTTATTGCATACTTTTTATTCAATAAGTTTTTCATAATTTATGTGTATAGTAGGTATTTGTGTTATTACCTAATTCTTACCACCTGACGGTGATAGGGATCAACACCGATTACCTTGGGACGTAACGTAATAATCTAATAATCGTCGGTGAAACGCTGATCATCAGGCTGATGTACCGGGTGTGGACTGTGACTTGCATTTCACACCTCTGACACCCGCTCGGGGAAAACAATATTATGATGTTCATTTTGCACCGAGGTAAAAAGTTACCCCGTTAACAACGTTCAATTATCAAAAGCGCTTATGGTCACTTTCAGCCGCCGAGGTATGTAAGAAACGTAATGAAATCTTCACGCCCTGCACTTTGCACTATTGTGAGACATTATGTGAGCACTTGAGGTTGCCACCGGCTTGCCCTGAAAGTGTACCAGCCACCTGCTACCAACCTGGCTGCGTGTGTCCGGAACAATGGCTGAGGGACAGCACTGGGAAATGTGTGCCATACGTCGAATGCCGTGAGTAAACTTCCCTGTTTTGATTTGAATACTAGCAGGGCGGCAATTATGACACATGCAAAAATTTGCGAAGATCGAAGGCGACTGAGCACTTAGGTACTATGACTTCTTAAAAAAGCTCGATGGAAAATATCCTCAGCCACTCCAACTTATATACAGGCTGTAAATAAAGTGCGACCATTAAATAAAATCACATACTCTACAGACCATACTGAACTACTATTCGAAGAAAAAAAACCCGCGCAAATCTTCAGAGAAAAAGATATTCAACTCTAACTCAAAGCCTTTATCTCGTAGGTCTATTTTATATCGCTGCACTGGAACAGCTGTTTCACAGACGACGCTGTCTCGATACTCGCCCGTATGTCGGTGCGTTAGGGCTTACGCATTTTTGTTTTACCCAATTATTTCCTAAACTAAGGTTGTCCGCGGGTATGATTCTTGGGAAAAGTGGTTCAGTAGGGTCGGTAGAATATGTGGTTTCATTTAATGGTTGCAGTCTATTTACACCCGGTATGTTTCTGGCACTAAAAAGATGTTATCTATTGAAAGTGGTTAAAGAGTAGTAGGTCGATCACTTAGCGAAAGAGAAGCATAATCTGAAAAGCGCGCGATTGAGCAGTGCCGTAAATCAAGAAGAGAGTGGATAATGCTGTTTTTCAATGAATAAAATTTAATATAAATTTACAAGTACGTTTTTTAAATAAGCATTGTAATTTCTTTTAGATAATAGGTCAATATGTTTCAAACAGTAATCATTGTTATTTTTACTGTATAAGTTTGGATAGACTGCTTGTTTGAAATGAAAAAATAGCGTTCATTTTGCAATGTTCTTCGATCGAGCCAATTTTTCTCTATCGCGTTTTGGGATGTTACATCGCCTTGAAAAAGGCTTTGCTTATAACATGTATATATTTCAGAACCACATCTATTGTAGTTTTGGAGTACTACTTATTCAAAAACAGAGTTCTGCCTACGTCGTCTTAATTATAAATAACACTTTCACATTTGCTAAGTACACACTTAGCTTCTACAATATTATAATGACCAGTATATTTATGTTTCAGCGGAGTTTTTTGAAGTCATGACGGAGATGATGCCTTGACCAAGGGCCTGAGTTTGACGGTGCCAACCTCCGTACAGCATATAAGTTATAAATACTCGTAAATTTTCTTATAGAAACGTACCTGCCGCACAAATTACCGAAAATGGGGAATTTCTCATACATAACTTACGGTATTCAAAGTTAGTATGGAAAGGAGAGCTTTTTTTGAAATGGATACTTCTATGTTAGCACCTCGGGTATGGGGGCTCGTTTAGAACTTATGTCACTTCTGGGACAAACTTCACGAAAGGAGTCCCGCAGATCGAGGCATTTTCAACCTTAGTACTTGGCAATAAAAGTACTCGTACTTTAACAGGGGAGCACTTTCGTGAAAAGAACTTTAAGATATAAGCTCATTGACTTGATCTACATATTTATTGACAGTTTTTTTAACGGAGGTTGATTTGATTTCTTAGTAAAGATAATTACGTTTTATTCATTAGTTATTGTAAGTTATTGGAAATAATAAAATGCTGAAATTATATTGTAAGCAATTGCGCTGTCATCTTGGTCAAGACAGAGTCGTTTAACTTTTAAATAATAAAAGCTTTGGCAAACTTAGAACTTTGGGAGATAGGGCATCAGCAATATTATTTATGATATCTATAGCCGCCATTAATTCCTTCCTCTTTGACTGAATAAAGAGGCAACTTAAAAAGTATCCACTTAAATTTATGCTTTTATTTTCATTTGAGCGGGTATGTTTCTTTGGAAAAATCGTTAAGACCATTAGAGTAAGCGTTTTTTTTAAGTTATCTGTTTTCAGTTTACACCTGTTTAGCTTTTTGTCATTGTAAAAACCAATAAATTAGTTAAACAGAGAAACTATTTTATTTGTAAGAAACCATAGTATGTACGTATAATCCTTACAAAATTTTTTGCAATACTCTTGTTAAGGGTGCTGTACCTACTATCGGTGGTATTGCGCAAACATGACATGTGGTTTCACACTAATTCGATAATAGCGAAATAATAGCAAACATTGGACCTGCAAAACTTTCGGAGTAGAATCTATGACAATAATAATAAATAAATATTTTTTTTTCTAGCTAAGGCAGCCATAGTTTACAATAATATTACAATTAATTAAATGTTGAATTAATAAATTAAATAAAAAACTCTCGCACAGTCTCTTCTTCTACCCCTAATCGATTACGCTGACGTTTGTTTTATAGACGCGAATGAAGAGCTCTTGGGTAAATTGGAAAGGTTGCAGAATCTGGGCATCAGATTCGTGTATGGCTTGCGCAAATACGACCACGTTTCATACTACCGCGCGGAACTTAAATGGCTCCCTATTCGGAAGCGCAGAAATCTCCATACGTTGTGTTGCCTTTTCAATGTCCTCAAGAGTTCAACAGCTCCGGATTATCTTCGTGAGCGCTTCAACTTCCTGTTTAGCAGAGATATCAATAAACCACTCAGGTCGCACACAGTCACACTCCTTAAAACGCCTTCTCACAATACCGGAGCTTTCGCAAATTCGTTCACTGTTAGAGCCATCAGGCTGTGGAATTCTCTTCCGTACACAATCCGAGATTGTCGCACTATCTCCTCTTTTAAAAAGAAACTAAAGGAATACTATTCAGCAAATCCTTAAGCTATCCTAATTATGTTTAATTATTTATTGCTGTATTATCAATTATCATGTATCGTTATGTCATGTTTATATATAGTCAGTTTATATTAGAGTTAGTTATATTAGTATGTATGTTAGATATATTTATATATTTATATATATTTTATACACCTATGTAAGTATTTTAGTATGTAGTACGTACACATATGGTTACCTATTTATTTTTTAAAGCACTCCTATATTCATTCGGTTTGCTATAAAAAATCTCTTTGAGAGATAAGCTCGCCGCTGTACTCAAATTATTGTATCAAATATTTGTAATCTCCTTTTTTGTGTACAATAAAGAATAAGAATAAGAAGAATAAGAATAAGAAAAAACGTACAATCACTAATTACACTGTCTGTGTAGTTGTCTTCAGGCAGCGTGTATAGGACTTCCGTACCACTCATACACGGCACTCACGACCCTGTTTGTGGAGGTGCGCAGGCGCTCGGCGGCATCGGCGGTCACGTGACGCCGCAGCGCCGGCCAGCCATTCACGCGTGCCTTGCAGAACATTCCAGATGCACTACAGCTGCGGGGGAGGCCATGTAGTGCACGCCACGCATTGCTGTATTGCACTCTTCTCTTGTTTCCATCCATCCATCCATCAGTATGTTTCGTCCACTGCTGGACATAGGCCTTTCCAGGATTTCGCCACTCTTGGTGGTCCTCCTGGAAGAGATGCCCATACTCACACACGCTGGGCAGGCGGGTCGGTGAGCGCGGTGCCGAAACACTTGCACCAGTGAAGCCACTGCCCGTCACTAGTCTGTTTTATATAAGGCCTGGCGATTGGGGATGGATATACCGCCATACATCGGTCCCAGGCAAAGGTGGGCCGCCTGGTTTTGCCTGAGAGCTGTTCTCTTACTTTTCCCCGAATAACTTCGGGAGGATTTACGTGTTAGATGGTGGTACCTCCACAGTTGAGCCCGGCATCAGCTCTACCACCTAGAAACCTAGAACTATCTGGTTTAGGGATGCCTTATTGTAGTTACATCAGAGTTCCGCAGTACACAAGTTGGTGCAGTATGTGCAGAATAATACCCGTTTGAGCGGTTCACTGTACCGATAGAATCGCCGAGCCAGCATGTTTCCCCTGGCGTTGACATAAGAACAAACAAAACACCATATCGTCACAATATGCCAGCCTTGTTTCCGAATATTACTAGAACAGTCAAAACTTGCTATCAACAATTTTAACGTCCCAACGTGGTAGAAGGTGATTTTATCGCCGTAAAAATACATCTTTTAGGGCATGCATGCATGTTAATATGTTTGTTGCGAGATTTTACCTTGACTGTCAGACCACAGGGCGAAATTCATATACAATTTTCTCCCACTGCTCTGCTGTTTGATCTAGTTGTCTTAATCTTTTTATTAAAAATGAATGTTTACGTTACTAACTTAAAACGAAAAATTTTTAGCAACGTAACTTATTTGAAACCGCTCATTATTTAGTTTGTAATTATGAGTACTTGTTTTTGCAATGTATGAATCTATTTTAAGTAATTAATGGACAAAATTATGCTTATGTAAAGTTATATGTTACTACTACGTTCATAAATCGTTAAAATGATCGATAAAAACTGCAGGATCATTTGAAATTTGTCCAAAACTGGTAACACACCCAACATCAGCACATAGCGTAAAAAATTGACATTAAAATCATGCTTTACGATTTTAGCCATTTGTTTATGTACGATTTTACTGGCATAATTGGGTTTACGGAATTCGTTTTGTTCTTAAATGGAAGCTAATTAAATCGACCACAATCTAATTACCTATGTCTCTTCCCGTTGGATGAGTATTATACCAAAATGAGAGCTGTTTTGGGAAAAGAAAATCGCCATATCTCGTAAACATTACGCGATTGGACGCATGAAATTGCGGGAAGCTTTTAGAGTACTTTAAAAATGGATATTTAATTAGTAATGAAAAGCAATAACTAAAAATTTATTTAATTTATTAGATTATTACGCCGCGAACACAATTTTATTCGAAGCTGCAAATTTGGACTCGCAATGCCCTAACTATACCTAGGTAGATCCAAACAACAGAAAAAAATCAGAGTTTCATCACGCTTTGCAATTTTAACCTTTATTCAGTACAATTTTACTGGTTTTAGTTGACGTGATGCAAGTTTGGGCAAATCTGTCATGTCATAACGAGTTCAACATTTGACAGCACAGATTTATATGCTGGATAAAGCACGATTTTGATTGAATCAGAACCAGTTCCAAAATTGGAATATTAGGAAAAATACAGAAAATATATATTCATATTCATATTCTTTATTGCACACAGTTATTAATATTTACAAGTAGTCTTAAATTAAATGTGCTATAGGCGAGCTTATCTCTGAAAGAGATTTCTAACAGCAAAACCTAGGTGCTATGGACATGGTGGTAAAAAAGTGCATAGTCCTATGTGCACACATAAAGAAAAATACCCACATAAATGATTTAAAAAAGGAAAACAAATTTGGAAACAATATCGACTTAAAACTAGCCTTAACATACTCGCTAAATAAATAAGTATAATATTTATTACATAATAATAAAAGTAATATATACAAATCTATAATACACATACTTAAATAATGTGTATATAAATGGACATATACCTACATAAACGTACTTACATAATACATATTATGTTTTAAATAAGAACATAAACATATTTACATAAAAATATTCATAAATAGTGCTCTTTGAGTTTCTTCTTAAATAAGCTGATCGTTTGACAATCGCGAATCGTGTGCGGTAGCGAGTTCCAGAGTTTGATGGATGTCACCGTAAACGAATTCCCAAAAGCACCCGTGTTGTGACATGGAGTTTTTAAAAGGGATACTGTATATACTGTATATATATATTTACTTTTGCTCCCTCACATTTTGGTCCACAAAACTTGTTTCAGTCAAACACCTCTAAGCTACGACAAGCAAGTTTTTTAAACTACGAGTATTCCAAAGGTTACCATTCAAATTCAAGGAATGCTCCATGGTCGGTCGATTAAAAAATGAACATCTAAGCCATAAAATTCTGTTTCATGTTTCAAAAGATATAAGTGAATACTTAATGCAAAGACTAAAACATTCACATTACTGTTTAGCTCCTGTTTGTTATAGTTAACAGTTAACACTTTATTAAAATCTGTAGTGCAATAAGCATCGATTATAGAATTTGACAGACAAACTCGGTAATTTCTAAACGACAACAATTATTGCTTAGAAGTAAGTATGAGCTACATTTATTTTTATTTATCGAATCGATGTTGAGTCGATAAAAGATTCATACTTTTCTGTTCTGTGGATCTTACTGTTCTGCGGATCGGACGGTAGAGCACAACATGGAATACTTTTGATCACGGCAAAATGGCATAGTTCCCGAGATGACACTAGTCACGCATTTCAAACTTTTTCTTCTTCAGCACTTTCAAGTTGAAAGTATTCTCCTTCTGGAAAGTCGTCTAATTTAATATAATCAGCATCCCTCTCCAACAGAGCTGCTAATATTTCAGCACACATTGTAAAGTCTGGTCTTCCTTCTGGTTCCTGGGCCCAGCACTGCATCATCAGTTCGTGGAGTTCTTCGGCGCAACTCTTCGGTTTGTCCATGCGTTCACCACTACAGACCTGGGAGAAGAAAAAGTGCTATTCCAATGTGTTATTTTATTCGAGCCGTACAGAAGGCAGGCTTGAAGTTGCTCACAAAATGATATCGCATCCGTTTGGTCACAGTGTAATTAAACTAAGCAGTATTACGTCTTCATAGAAACTGTGAACTACGGTACACGACAGTATTTTGTCTCGACAGTGTGCACACTGCCCAGACAAAATACTGCTTACTTTAGTTACACTGTGGTGAGGTGAATAGACTATTAAGTTATTTTTATTTTTCTAGAACTGCTGCTTAGAAATAATATTCACACATTATTCACTTACACTACTAACACGCCACATTTTTAACAATAACCTTAGAATTTTTCACAAAAAAATGTATGAAAAGAATAAAATAGCAAAATTGAATTGTAAAAACTTTTTTGTGATAAAATTTATTATTCGCTGGTGTAGAATTGTTGGAGCGTGTAGAAAAAAGTAACAACGAAATTATAATGCTTTTGTCGTGGTTGTTGGTTCCGACAAGTTTGTATGGAGAGTGGCTTTGGACCATCCCCTTTAAGAGGTGGTTTACACTTTTATGCGAGTATTTTAAAGTTAAGAAAGAATTTTAAACGGTGGAAAACATAGACCAATCTCACAAATTGACAGTTGATGTATCCCTTCGTTTACGAAAAAATAATCATATTGTCATTTTCAAAGAGCTAAATCTTTCATTCAAAATCAATAACTGTGCTGGAAAGACTTTCCAAAACATCAGATACTTATTATTATCCTTGTTTCACTGATTTTGTTTTTTACATTTTACAATTTAGTCCTGACCGGTTTCAGTCAATGCATCATTCTCATCATCTCAAGGGATTCAGGAATTCAGGAAATTAAACTATCAATATGACGAGCCATTAAAGATGTACACAATGACATGACCAAATTTCATGTCAGAATAACACATGGTGATCTTTTATCAATCGAAGTCTGCAATTTTATTGAAAATCCTCTCATTTAATTTGACCGTAAAACGCGTTATTAGCATCACTCTAAATTTGATACCAAAAGCGTAATTTTGTGAAATAGCTCTTAAACGGAGGCTTTCCTTTAGCTTTGCTATTATAACCCGAATGCGTGCGTACTGTTTCAGAATGTGTCTTACATAATAGTGTTTTTTTAGAACCGATAACAATTAAGATTTTTTACTGATAATAAAATATTAAGACACAAAAATTAAGTGACACAGGAAGATATTACAGCAAAGACAAACAAAAACATATCATCAAAAAAATAAAATCTACTGAGCGAAAATTTTTAAATTAGGCAACGCTATTTATAACCGCAAAACTAAAGGTGAGAAAGTTAAAACGTAATCTCCCCATTAATTGGGTATATGGTAGATTCAGTATGATATTTCAAAAATACTTGGAAAAAGAAGGCCTTCTCGTCGGCTAAAAACCGGTTATATACGAGAGTCGTGTCAAGCGAAATCGGCTATTTTGAACAAAAATTCAAATGTATCATGCATGACGTATAAAAAAGACGAAAGAAACTGCACAATTCAACTATTCAAGTATTAAGAGCCGAGTGGGTTTGGGATATATAAGGTGACTTTTATTTATACAGCCATGCTCATATTGGAGGCTTGGTAAGTGATTAGTAACACGGATCAATAACACTTTTTGCTAATTTCGCAAAATTAAATCTTGACGCCCCATAATAATTGATTCGGGGCTGGGCTTGCGTTTCTAGGGAACACGAGAAAAATAATTAACGAATTTCACAAAAAGCGTCATCCTTGTTACTGAGCACTTACCGATTCTTCAGTATGAATTTGGCTGTATAAATTAAAGTCACCTTATATACAGCCCGTTGTACTAGTGCACCTTGGTATTCTGAACTTTGGGTTGAACGCACAGGCATTATAATTATTACAATAATACGTCTGTGGTTGTACGTAGTACCTCAGTTAGTCAGACAGTCAGAGTGAGATATTTCAAAATTGATTGATAACAAAATTTTCCTGACCCTAAGGAGCGTTATTCTGGGATAAAAAGTATCCTATATTCTTTTTCGTCCCTGACTATAGCTCTACGCAAAATGCCAGCGAAATTAGATTAGTAATTACAAAGATTAGCTGTGGCAAACTAACGACCAAAAAACGTTCCCTCTTTATTATATTCGTGTAATCATAGTTTTAGTGTAATGTAACGAAGTGTGATAGTAGTCTGATATTGTGATGTAGATATAATTGGAAATTAATTACTTCAAGATTTATTCTTTCGCTTGTGCCAAAAGACCATCCTTCGTAACAAATTACAAAATGGTATTTTATAGTAGGATTTTTTTTAAATGTCGGTTTCCACTTCTTATCTTCCAATGAATGGCATTGTCATCTCTTGTTAAGTTAGACCGCTAAATGAGCAGTGCATAACGAAAGACATAAACAACAAAATATTTAAACTTTAAACTTTCGCGATTTTCACACATTATTAACTTTGTATTGGGGTATCTATTAACAAAAGACAAAGTGCGGGTAGGAAAAAGAAAAATAATGTGCTACCTACCGCTCGCCAAAGACATTTTTGCTGCTACTCTCGTCAGTTATCTTGTGACCACGACAGCCTACAGAGGCGTCGAAACGTCAAGCACATATCCATTAAGGTATGTTGTTAGTTATCGCGAGTAAGACCCTAATACAAAGTTAATAACAAAATATTTTATGTTAATATCAACTTTACCACCTAAACAAAGATGCTCAAATTTGAACGCCAAGCATTTCAGATTTAATTTTTGAAAAAGGAAGCGGCAGCCATTTTGTGTCAGTTACAGGATGATTAAGTAATGGCTTTCGTATCTGAATATCGTATACTTCTCTGTGTTTTATTCCGGATATTTCATAAATTTGACCCTGGCCTACGTTTAGAGGATTTTGATTGCTTACCTACTATTTTGATTTTTGTGAAAACTGTGTTCGATAACAAACTTTGATTTGACGACGATTTCGACTTTGATTCAGCGGGAATAAGAGGTAGAAAAATGTAATGTATGTAATTTTAAATGTAACTTTAATAATTACGGTAGATTGCAGCCGTACAATTTTTTTTTTGTATTTGTAGGTACTTACTGTTTTTTATTGGAATTATGTAAGTATAAGTAAACATAGTTATTTAACAAACATTTGTTGTGTTAAATTAAAGTTTCAAAGAGATAAATAAACTTTTTTAAACTCAAATACCGTTTTTCTTAATAACATGCATATACAATTATGTAAAAATCTTTAATAATTTCATCCTGTATCACACCCGTACCTTGCTGCCGCTTTCAATTTCAAAATGTACTATCTGGAATGCGTTGCCGTTCAAATTTGAGCTTTTTTGTTCCTGCGTTAAAGTTGCTATTAACATAATATATTATTGATTCAAATTGTTTATTTGTAAAATAGATACATAAAGTATACGTTTTACATGTCAAATCTAATCTGTATAAAAATAATATTTTATGATGAAACATTATGATACGGGAAATTTATAAAAAACTGTATTTAAATTGGGCTACTAAAGTTATACACATGCTTAAAATAAAAAGACTTTTTTGAATAAGAGTATTATTATGCTGTTTATGCGTTTCGTAGTGCACTGCTAATTAGCGGCGGAACTTAACAATAGGAAAATGCCATTCATTGGAAGATAAGCTCTTAATAGACCAGGGCAAAAATGGTAAAAAGTGAAAAAAAAAAAAAAGTAGGATGAAACCCATTAGAAAAGGAGGGGAATATGATAAAAATGAAAGGTAAAAAAATTACGGGCGATCCGAGTTCGGGAAGTGGGAGAGTTTTTAAGGGTATAAAATGGTTTATCTCGATTTCCGGCAAAAGTACAAATCATATGGAAAAAAATTGAATAGCAAAGTTGTAGGTAATAAAAAGATCTATAACTTTTGCATTAACAATTTTTTCACATAACCTTAAAATTTATGTGAAAAATTCAAATAACAAGTATTTGGTTTTTTAAATTTATCTTTCTCAAAAAAATATTTTTTACCAAATTTGGTGAAAATTTACCTTATTATGTCCCAAATACACTGTAATTTATTTGATCTAAAATATTTATTCTTCACCTTATTTCCACTTAATATTAAAAAAGCACCTTAATTTTCAATCGAATATTCTCGTGTCAAAATATAATTTTTTTTAAAAGTCAGTTGTTTGTTGAAATCTCTACTTTCTGATGGTTTAAAAAGACATATAAATTACTATAGTAAATGTTCTCATAAAATAAAAACTTGAATTCGAAAATTTTTTGTAAGAGATAAATATTAAAAACCAATGAAAAAATTGTTTTTACAAAAGTTGTAGATCTTGTTATGACCTACAACTTTCCCATTTAACTTTTTTCCACAGGACTTGTAGTTTTGCCGGAAATGGAGATAAACCATTTTTTACCCTTAAAAACTAACTTATTTTTTAATAATACTTATTAATTTATTTTTATCATATTCCCCTCCTTTTCTAATGGGTTTCATCCTACTGTTGTTTTTTTTTGTTTTAAAAATCATCGATTCGATATTGATATTTTACGTCATGAAAGGTACTATAGAACAAAGGGATCCTATGAGGGGTTTCGTTATTCCATAATGAGGTACAAAACTCTAAGAAAATTCCATCACAAGCATACCATATCTTTGACTTGCTGAGCTCTCTTCCCTGGATAAGGCGTAGCTCCGAGTGTTGCCATTTCCCATAGCAATACTCCATAACTCCAAATATCCGATCTGACGCTGGCCTCGTCAGAGGTCAATGACTCAGGAGCCATCCACCTGAAATTGTTTTAGAATAAAAGATTTTTAAGAATATTAATCGTCTCTAAGTCGATCTATCAATGTTAAGTGTAACACAAAAAATATCTCCATGACATATTATTATGTCAAAAATCATCTCTGACAACCAACATAGAAGATTGCCCAAGGGGTGGTCAGAGATAATTTTTCCAGTGTAAATTACTCGTATTAATTTAACTAATAAGTTTTAAGGTACTTTCTGGGGGAGTGCCCTTCATCTTAGGTCTTACCGTCGCTTTTCCTTTGGTAGTGGCCAAGCGTATATGTAAAATAAAATAAAACCATAAGATATATAAAAATATAAGGATAACATTATATAAAAACATATTTATAATAGAGTCTAGACGAGATAAAGGAAACGCCGATGATACGTACTTTGGGCACGAATACGCAGACGGACACAGATTGAGATGACAACTGAGCTACTGCAATTTTTAGGGTTCCGTATGTTAATATGACGTATGCTCATAGAGAAACCAACAGCCGTAAAGATGTGCAACTTGACACTTGGTTCGTTCTAAATAAATTCCGTCAACTTACGTTTTTCTTTATTTGATCCGGATGTACGTAGAGTACGAATGTTAATGACATAGAGGTGGCATTTTTGTATAGAACCTACCTGATGGGAAGTGGCAGGTTGGTCTTCCTAACGTATATTTCTTCATCATTTACTTCCCGCGCAAGACCAAAGTCAGCAATTTTACATACTAGATCTGTGCTAAGCAGGATATTTCGAGCTGCTAGGTCTCTATGTATGATCTGTAAACCGAACATTCCAATGATATAATTTGAATAAATCTTCATAATAATGAACTGGTTTGGGCGCAACGTGCCCGCTGGTAAATCACGTCATCGTTTTTGGGTGCAGGTATAATAAAAATAACAAGATATGATGTTAGTTTTTACGGTTCTGTACCCAAAGGGTAACCAACGGGAACCGAGCTCCGCTCTCCGTCTGTCCGTTTGTCACCAGGCTGCATCTCATGAACCGTGATAGTTAGACAGTAAAATTTTCACAGATGATGTATTTCTGTTGCCGCTTTAACAACAAACACTAAAACTGGCCAAGTGCGAGTCGGACCCGCGCACTCCCATACAAAAGACATGATTTTTATAGATAACTAGCTTTTGCCCGCGGCTCCGCCCGCGTGTTATTCGGATAAACGACATTTTTTCCGGTATAAAAAGTAGCCTATGTGTTAAGTTAGGGTATAAGCGATATCAATTCTAAATTTCATTTAAATCCGTCCAGCCGTTTCAGCGTGAAAGAGTAACAAACATAGTACACACACACACACAAACTTTCGCATTTATAATATTAGTGGGATGGTACGGAAACCTTCGTGCGCGAGTACGACTCCCACGTGGCCGGTTTTTAGTCTCACTTGCTTCTCCTTGATTTATTTCACTAAAATTACTATAGCTTATTTTATTAAGAGCGAAGTCAAACATACCCATCGTGATAAAATTATAATTTATTGACGTCAAACGTAATTGAAATTACAAGTAAAAAATACATAACACAACTGAAAACGCTTTATAAAAAATAAACGATCACTAAACAGAAAAGCGTAAAGTTTAAAAAATAATCAGCAAAAATAATAATTGCAAAGATTCCAAAAGCATCTTAGAAATGTCTTTATTGACATACTTTGAGCATAACAGGTTTGGTACCTCAACATTTAGTATTGAACCTGTTACGGAAGATTTAGTAAGAAAAATTACCGAAAAGCTTAAGTCTAATGCATTAGGAGTTGATCGCATAGCTCTCAAAATGATATTACTGACATTCCCTCGTACAATTAATATACTCACTGACATCGTAAACAAATCGATTCAAACTTCTACGTTTCCGGATCTCTGGAAGGTGGCATTGGTTCGACCTTTACCAAAAAAACCGAATCCAACTTTAATTAAGGATTTACGTCCCATAAGTTTACTTCCATGTGTCTCTAAAATATTAGAAAAGGCTGTCTGTCAACAGACCATAAACTATCTAGAAGGAAACAAGATACTACCCTCGCAACAATCTGGGTTCCGTAAAGGTCGTAGCACATCTACTGCACTTTTAGATGTTGTTGACAATATCTTAAAGGCTCAAGACGTAGGCGAGGGCACTATAATGGCCCTATTAGACTTCTCTCGTGCTTTCGATTCTATTAATCTAGCACTTCTTTTATCGAAACTTGCGTTTTATGGTTTTGACTCTGGCTCAATTAAATGGTTCAACAGTTACATCGATGGGCGTTCTCAAATTGTAGAACTCAGTAGCAGTGTCTCCGGTACAAATAAAAGATCAACACCGAGTCCTGTGACCAGGGGAGTCCCTCAGGGCTCTATTTTGGGTCCCATTCTATTTATTTTGTACAGCGCTGATATGATTAAAGGAATTAAACATTGCAAATACCATATGTACGCAGATGACCTCCAATTATACCTATCATTTCCTCCACGCGTGACTCAGGAATCTGTTGAAAAAATTGTTGAAGATCTTAATCACGTAGCTAGTTGGTCCCAAAAAAACACGCTAGTTCTGAATCCCACTAAATCAAAATTCATGATATTGGGTTCATTAAAACAAATCAAAAAAATCACAAATTTGGCTCCAGATGTCTCTATTGGTGGAGAAAGCATAGAGCGTGTTGAAGAAGGACGTAATTTGGGGTTACTGATGGACAGCAACCTGCGCTTTGAGAATCATGTATTGGCTATGGTTAAAAACTGTTTCTACAGATTAAAAGTAATCTACAAAATTCGTGAATTCCTTACTGTGGACTTACGTGTTCAATTGTGTGAGTCCCTTATTCTTTCAAGACTCAATTATGCAGATACAGTTTATGGTCCATGTCTGTTGGGTAGAACAATTAAACTTATTCAAAGGGTCCAAAATGCGTGCGCGAGATTTTGTTTTCCTATTCCACCTAAGACACACGTAACTCCCTTTTTAAATGCTTCCAACTTGCTAAAACTGGAAGCACGCAGGCATCTCCATTTGGCTACGTTGCTCTTTGGTGTCGTGAATACTGGGTCTCCTGACTATCTGATGAAAAAACTGACCTGGTCTCGTGATCAGTCTGCATACAATACACGTGCATCCTTGTACCTTTTGTCCATGCCTCGGCACCACACTGCTGCATTTCGCGGTAGCTTCAGATACGCTGCTACGAAATGCTGGAACAACCTGCCTCCACCGATACGCGACTTGAAACATGTCACTACCTTTAGAAAAAAATACAAAAAATTTTTGCTAAATGGACAAAAGGATCAAAATCTGTTTTATCTTTAATTACTTTAGAAATAACTTGCCCAATATTTGTTATCCAACCTTGTTTTTTAATTCCACCAACAAACTTTTGCCCTCGTGTTAAAGTAATCGGCTCCATAACATTTTCTTTCTTGTTTTATCTCTGATGATTCCACCCTCCTTAATTTATAGGTACTATTTCTTATTTCTAGTTGAATACGAGTACCTACATTTAACACTTATTTAGTCACCGTTCAACTGTTGTTGAATTATTATTATTTATTTATTTGTTTGTTTGTGTACACGTTTCCGCAACTGCGAGTCACTCACACACGCTCGGCTGCAACAGAATACCAGCGTTGTGTCGAGATGATTACCTACTTCGTAGGTATACCATGTCAACACAGCATCATGCTGAGTTGCGACCATTTTGGTAGCACCAAACACTTTTATTTAGATTTAGTTTTTAGTAGTCATAAGTTTATTTTATGTAACTTTTCTTTTTTAATTTTTGTTTTTTTCATTTTGTGTGTTACCGAATAAATTTATTTTCTTTCTTTCTTCTTTCTTCTTTCTTCTTCTTTCAAGTACCCGCATCCCGCACTGCATTTATCAACTGGTTCTGAATTAACAAATGAATACACTTTCAAATTGTAATAGTCAGTTGGTCTCTGTTCAACCCTTATTGATAGATGCAGTAATGGTAAATAACTAACCAAAAAAAAATAACCAACGTAAATATAGTTTTTTTATATATTTCCCGTATCATATTTGTTAATCATAAAATATTTTTTTTATACAGATTAGATTTGACATGTAAAACGTATACTTTATGTATCTATTTTACAAATAAACAATTTGAATTTGAATTTGAACACAAATACACGCTTTTTAGGGCATACAGGTTTCCTCAAGATGTTTGCTTTTACTTTTTAGCTAGTGGTAAGTATTTGGTAGAACACAAATTTCTGAAGAATAAATTATCCGCTAAAAAATTTAGAAAATTCTGACTTTCACAGACAAAATTGTATGTAGTAATAGAGAGATTTTGTTCATTTGTGCGGATCGTTTTTTGGGAAAGTTTTCATTTAGAGATGTCTGTCTATTTAAACTATTGCCTATTTATCTTACCCCTAAGGAGCTAAGGTGTTGCATGCCCCTCGAGGCTTGTAAGGCAAATCCGAGTAGTAGCTTTGATGAAAGTAGGTATGAAGCAGTGTTTGTTGTCACCATGTGCTCTTTGTTGTCACGAGCTCTTCGCAAGAACTGAATCAGTGACTCTCGATGTAGCTCCATGATCACAAATATTGGGGCCTGAAATTATATATACATTGCCATGACATGAAATCGCGTGGGGTTATCAGAGATGATGAAATGAGTACTTTATTTCTGCAATATAGGTACATAAATACACTTATCGCACGTTAGTATTTAGTGAATATGTAATAAAAATAATTAAATTTAAAAGAGGAAATACAATATATTAAAATAGCTTTTGGGTTTGTTTATATTTAATAAGTAAATACACGTACATGAAGTAAAATAAAGGTATATTTAATGTATACAATTATGTATATACGATTTGATAATAATAATAGCTATCTAGATACTAAATACTAATACGTTACATATATAAATACATGCCTAACTCCGCCCATTCGATTAGTATTGCTAAGAAGAATGGGCAAGAAACTTAGCAAGATCATGTCTTTTTTTTTTCAAATAATCAATATTTATGTACACAATGATTCCGAGGATGAACTGTGAAGTGCAATAGGTGGTGAGCCCTAAAAATATAAGGAAATAGTCCTTCAAGTATACAATTGCTGTCAGTTAAAGCTATCAGCAAATTTCAATACCATTTTAACGGTTATTAAAATGAGTCAGAGCTGCCACTGAATGAATGTTTGGCAACTATACGGCTACCCGGCCATATTCAAGCTGGTGCCGAGCTCGATTGTGGGGATACCACCATCTGCTTCGCAAACTCTCCGAACTTATCCGGGAGAGCGTAAGAGGATAGCTCTCATACAGGCACAACCACGTGGCCCATCATGCAGGACCGATTTATGGTGGTAATTGCTGGGCCGTATATAAACGCAGACTTGTGATGGGCCTAGCGTGTGTGAGTATGGTCATTTCTTCAAAAAGCAATTCCAAGAGTTGCAAAATCTCCTACATAGGAAAGTCCTATGTCTAGGTGGTAGAGCTGATGCCGAGCTTGACTGTGGAGGTACCACCATCTTATTCGTAAATCCTCCCGAAGTTATTCGGGAGAGAGTAAGAGAACAGCTCTCAGGCAAAACCAGGCGGCCCACCATTGCCTGGGACCGATGGATGGCGGTAAATCCATCCCTAATCACCGGGCCTTATATAAAACAGACTGGTGACAGGCAGCGGTGTCACTGGTGCAAGGGTTTCGGTCCCGCGCTCACCAACCCGCCTGCCCAGCGTGTGTGAGTATAGGCATTTCTTCCAGGAGGACCGCCAAGAGTGGCGAAATCCTGGAAAGGTATATGTCCAGCAGTGGAAGAAACAGGCTGATGGATGGATGGGTGGATGTCCAGTAGTACACGAAACAGGCTGGTGGATGGATGACCATACGGCTCCCAAAATATATTTATATAAATATTGATTATCTGTGCTAATAATAAGGTCGTGAAAAAGTCGTGTCTGTATATATATTTTTTTTCGAAATTTTAAACAATTTTTTTAGTATCCAAACTGAATGATAAATTGAACTGAGGCCAAAACCACAATTTATAGAACTTCTGTCTTCCTGTTTGTCTTTAAGTTCCGCTTAAACTCAATAACCACTAAACGGATTTAATAGATACAGTTTTCTTTGTTATCATATTTTCTTTGTGACTATGGTCAATATACAGGTTATAGGCCCTATAATATAGGGGATGTTGATAAGGTAACCACTAAGCCAAAAGCTGTCGACAATAGTATTTATCTTACGCGCAAATATAATATGCATTTGTTGAAATGCTTACATGCGAGTGAAGAAGCGAGCAAAAGTATGTTTGTTATAAAAAAATTATGTTCAAAGATGTTTGTTAGAAACTATGATAGAAATAAATTTTAAACACTTGCAGATTTATCCATCGCAAGGCGATAACCAATTAAATTTATATCATTGTGGTATAGAAAATCAGAAAAGTAAACCTGGACGTGAGAAGCTCTGAACCGGGATTCGAACCCGGGACCTATCGCTTACCGGGCGGTTGCTCTACCAACTGAGCTATCCAGTTCTCAACGCGATCTGGAATTTACGCATGTGCTTTCCTATGTTTGTAAGAGACATCTTTTTGTTAAACTGCCAATGATATCATTTTAAAACATCCAACTGTTTAGAAAAGTATCTAGTGCCTAAGATTCGGAGAGATAGTCCGTCAATATCTTCATTTAAACGTAAATTAAAAGAACACTTCCTCTCGTATGAGTAATATTTAAGTATGTATTTTAAATTATTTAAGTATATAATAAAGCCGATTTTGAAGGTTTTAATTTTAATCTAAGAAACTTACTAAAAAACGTAATTTTAAGTGACAGCACTATATTTTGCTATTCTGAAGGGCACACCAACTAAAATTAGCAAGTCTTTTAAATGATCTTAAATCAAACTAAATTTTTTAAATTCAATCACATGACAGCTTTTAAATGTGCCTTGAAATTAGTAAAACAAGTTAAAATCACTAAGTTGAGTAAATTATGGCTGTCAAATTAAAAATTTTAGTTTGACGTTTATAAAATGGTGACTTGAAAATGGCTGTTCGTTTTAACCATACTTAAGTTTAATTTTAGGTATGTCAAACTAAAACTAAAGCCTTCAAAATCGGCTTTATTAATATATATTTGTATTTATTAATTTATATCCATTATATTTATATCTATAATTTACATTTATATTAATTTATTTGTATAGAATTAGTTGTTAAAATCCTTTTGTATGCTTGCTGCCAACCTATTTCGTGTATTCTTTCACCACAGTACTGGTTGGTTGGAAGAAACCTCTTGAAGAGGTAAGCTCGCCTTTGTGCATATTTTTTACTTTTTTGTTATCTTAGTTTAAGTTTCTGTGTGTGTACAATAAAGGATATAACAAATCTAACGCCCCTCACAAATCTAACTCCACGTCCGGCTTGACCATCTTATGCCATGTGAGGGGCGGACATTGGCAGCATTTAGCTAAATACTTACCAATGACCAACGGAGCACTAGTAAACCCGAAGTAGCGATGCGTTTAAGAAGTAGAAATATATTACCCCAGGCGGGTACCAGTAATGGAGAATCCCGCCCCGAGCTGAAACGCCCGGGCAGCCCTACGTACTCTGGGGTGGGCACCGTATCGCTATGTTCTGAACAGTCGAGAAATGTTGTAGGACAAAAAACTAACTCACCATCACCCAACATGCTCTCATGTCATCTCACATCATCGACTACATCACCCATCAGTTTATTCGCTGCATCAGATTCATCCCGCCATAGTTTTTCACGTTCACCTTCTCATGCATCACAATCATCTATGTCATCAAGTTCATCACAAAACGATGAGGCAGCAGATGTTGTACAGGAGGCATATGCCGAAAACCCTGAACCCACTGTTGCCCAAAAACGCACAAGACGAAGATGGAGTGAAGAAACGAACACTTTCATTTGGCGTACGTACCTCGAGATAACTATGCTTGAAGCTGATACAAGAAGATTTCTTGACAAACTTTATGACGCATTCATACATAAATTCCCGGAAATACAAGTTTCAAAACAGAGAATAGGCGATCAAAGAAGAGCAATTGTACAAAATAATTTATGACCCAAAAATACACTTAACCAAATAAGAAAACAAGTAGAAGAAAGCTTAAGACTCAGAATTTACCTAATAATACAGTTTACATCCAAAACGCAATAATACCAACACAAGGCCGTTCATTAACACGTATGCGATGGTCAAACGAAACAAATGAAAGTATTATGAAAATTTACTACCGGATTACAGAACTAGAAAAAAATAAAACCGCATATCGCCAACAACTTTATTCTAAATTTATCGAAAGCTATCCCGAATTATCTCACATCTCAGAACAACGCCTTGCCGACCAGAGAAGAGCCATAATAAAAAACAAATACATACCGGATTACAGGTTAGAAGAAATAAAAAATGAGGTAGAAATAGAAATAACAAATGATAATAGCATGAGAACCCAAAATTCAATAACTCAAGAGGAAGAAGCATCCCAAATAACAGAAAATTGAACTGATCTGACTAATAACAATCTAAATGAACAAATAATCATTTTAAACAACACACAACAACACAGCGTTCAGCAAACATCTAAACAAACAGAATTAACCGACGAAAATGCTCAAAGAGAACTTACAGAAATATTTGAGGAAACGTTAGAAAAATATAAAGATACTGACCTCATACAAAGACCTTACATACCTAAACAAAAATCAACCAAAAAATTAGCCCAACTAACCCAATACATTGACAACACTATTTTGCCCAAATACCTAAATTTTGAACAAGATTTTTTTACTCTGCATACCCTGATTTACTGTGCAGCTTTTACGGTAGCAACCTGTAATGGAACTAAAATTTTTTTAAGCTAAGTCATCTTAGCTGAACAACAGAAAGGTAGTAGAAAAAATTGCCAAGGATGCAAAGAGCAACTGACAATTGACTCAGTAGCAATGAGACAAGCCCGAAAAACAAAACGCAATATATATACAATGTTTATCGACTACCGTAAAGCATTTGATTCGGTTCCACATAGCTGGCTAATACAAGTACTGACACACTACAAAATCAATCAAACAATAGTGGATTTTTTACAAAAAATTATGACCAATTGGCAGATTAATTTAAAAATAAATAGTGAAGTTGGAGAAGTTTCTGCAGCACCAATCACAATACAAAGAGAGATATTTCAAGGAGATGCTTTGAGTCCTTTATGGTTTTGCTTAGCACTCAACCCACTTTCTAATCTTCTTAATACTACAAATGCAGGATTTAAACTTGTTAACAACTCACAATTATCACACAGTCTCACACATCTAATGTACATGGACGATATCAAATTGTACGCTAACAACAAAAGAGAACTGTTCAACCTTGCAAATATTACGCAGACGTTTTCTAATGACATTAAAATGCAGTTTGGTATAGACAAATGTAAAATCAACTCAATTAAAAAAGGGAAAGTTGAACTAAATAGTTATACTCTTACTACAGGTGAAACGATTGAGCCAATGGACGAGCATAGTACGTACAAATATCTAGGATTCAAACAATCGAAATGTATTGAACAGAAGGAAACAAAAAGTGATCTTATCAAGAAATTTAAACAAAGACTGACGCACATATTGAAGACCTATTTAAATTCACGAAACTTAATTAAAGCTATCAATACCTATGCCATTCCGATACTAACATACTCATTTGGAATTATAAGCTGGTCCAAAACTGATTTACAGAAATTACAAACGATAATTAATGTACAATTGACTAAATTTCGTAAGCACCACCCAAAATCCTGTAAACAAAGGCTTACCTTACCTCGCTTAGAGGGAGGAAGAAAAATAATTGACATAACAAACATACACAATAGACAGATAACAATACTACGAAAATACTTTCACACAAAATCCGAACAATCCGAGCTGCATAAGCACGTTACAGCTTCAGACATAAAATTAACACCACTAAATCTAAGTAACAAAAACATAAAAAATAGAAATATGGAAGAAAAAGTCCCTACATGGACGACACCGCAAAGACCTTGACCAATCACATATTGACAAGAATTGGTCAAACGCATGGCTCAAACGAGGAGAACTATTCCCAGAAACAGAAGCTTTCATGATAGCGATTCAAGACCAGGTCATTAACACTCGGAACTACAAAAAATACATCCTAAAAGAACATAACTTACCTACAGATATGTGCAGACATTGCAGCAGCGCTTCGGAAACCATTCAACATATAACTGGAGCGTGCAAAACTATAGTACAAACGGACTACAAACACAGGCACGACCAAGTAGCCTCCATTATACATCAACATTTTGCCCACAAAAACAAATTTATAGAGCAAAAGTCCCCCTACTATAAATACATACCGGAAAAAATTCTTGACAGTAACGCAATAAAAATTTATTGGGATAGGACCATAATTACCGATAAAACCGTTTATTTCAATAGACCGGACATTACAATACATGACAAAGAAGATGGAACCGTATACTTTATAGATATAGCAATCCCAAATACTCATAATATATAGGTACAAGCTACACATACAGAAAAGATGAACAAATACAAAGACCTAGCCGTTGAGATAAAAACACAGTGGGGAGCAAACACCGTAAAAATAGTCCCAATAATTATATCAACCACAGGAGTCATACCAAAAACCATTCTGACTAGCCTAAAAATTCTAAATATTCCCACATATTTAATCCATATCATACAAAAAGCAGTAATTTTAAATACATGCCGCATCACGAGAAAATTTTTGCAGGCAGACCTATCACAGAACACTCTATAATATAGTTTATGCACTTGGCTGCGGCCCGTGCTCTTCTAACCTCTTTTCAGAAAAAGAGAGAAAAAAAATAAATAAAGAAAAACATAATAATAGTGTTCATAATAAAAAAAACAATTTGTACCTTCTCAGCACATGCTCCGATTAATTTGACTACGTTGAGGTGTGTCCCAATGAGTTTCATAATAGCAAGTTCTTGGAGCAAATCTATTTGAGCTGATTCAGGAGCGTTCATTTGTGTTGTCTTCACTGCTATTTTTTGCCGGATCTTACAACCTGTGTGTAAATATGAAAATTATTTAAATCAGTGATTTGTACGCCGAAATTTTCCATAGAAAGTCCTTGGAATTTATGGGGCAAAGAGATTTATAAAACCATATGGGTCAAAATGCAATGGAAGATTTATTATATCATCTTAAATGGTGCAGGTACTAAAAATCACACAGAAGTGCCCCATCACAGTGTTTTTTAACATATTGTGCAAGATCTTGCTTTGAAAAGTAGTGTAAGTAGTTCGAGCAAGCGGGATTCGGAACAGGCTGATGGTATTCTCACCAGACGAGAACTTATGGGCCAGAAATGCAACAAAAGCTTCAATTATCGATTTCAAAAAAATGATTGTCTGGTCTGCACTGAGAATGATAAGTCATAGTTTTCGCAAGATAAATGAGAATATTGTCTCTATGATGGATAGATATGCACAAATATGATAGTGTTTTACCATGAAAAACACTTACAGACCTAGTCCTTGTTACAGCTGGAGAGAAACAAGAGGGCCCGTTATTTCCAGAGAACAGGATAATGTTATTTGGAGAGTGACTTGCAGGTGTCAAAGAGGAATTTCATGGACCAAGGACAGTTCAGAGGCGAAACACGTGTCGATAAGTTTTCTTGCTTGTTATTTAAGATTGCTTTGCTTGTATTGCTTGCTTGTTGCATGTTTTTATGCGGGCGAGCGGGTGGTGCACGAGTCTGCATTTTGAATAGCACGACAAGAATTGTTTAGCGGAATATTGCAAATTATATTCATATATCCTTTACTTAGTCATTTCATTTCTCATTTTGTTTAGCGAAATTATAATTACGCTGATATTTTCTAGAGAAATTATGAAAAATGTGATCGACTTAATAATAATTCAATTTAATTTTTACTGTACGGTGTGACTTATAGTTGATGGAACGTCATTCTTACACAAATTAAAGTCTTGTTGTATAAGTTCTATTATATTTTTAAATAAACGAGACCTTCACACTACGATGCCACAAAATATACAAAACTACTCATGATTAATATAATAAAATTTATTGTAACTTGTACAGAAATAATACAATAAATACAAGAATCACTATATACTTATGCTTTTAAAATAAATCTGTATATGTATATAAAATTCAAGGTCCTGACTGACTGACTGATATATCAACGCACGGCCTAAACCGCTGGTCCAGAGACATGACATTTGGAGGGTGTATTCTTTGTGAAGTATAGGCATTTTAGGCATCCACTAAGAAAGGGATTTTCGAAATTCTACCCTTAAGAGGGTGAAATGGGGGTTGACATTGTTGTGAAACTTATTATTCTCTTGGTCGATTGACTAGGATATTGGTACACGTACTCTCAATTAAAGTTAATAGGGCTCCGAAAGTCCTACACGGCATGGTAGACGAGCGTAGGGCGCGCAGGGTGGTGCAGGGCGTGCGGGGAGCGCGGCGCAGGAGTATTTATCTATTAGTAAGTAGGTAGGATATTTCTGAGGTAGAGGCGTATCTGTAATTTATACCTGATATCACTATGAACTAATATTTACAAGTAATAAGTACATGTGAAAAACGCGTTTGTTTCTCTATCAGATAAAATTAAATACAATAGCAGCAGTCTGGTGATATTAGCACTCAAAGAAAAAAAAATTATAAGGAAATACTGCAGTAGAATAGTATTTCGTTGCAAACAATATTAATAATTGATAATTCACTTCTGGTTGTCTCCTAATTAGATCTTTTCACACACAATTTAAACTCTCATCCCAGTGATTAGTGTTACGAAGAACTTCGTCCTTATTGCTTTGCATGGGATATTTTCAGTTTGTATGCCTATATTCAATTGAGAGGGAGTGAGAGAGCTTTAAATGTTTGTTTCTGAAAAAAAAAACTTGTCATTTGTTTCATGTAGGCCACGCGGGCGAGGCCGTAGGCAGAAGCTAGTCTATTATAATAAAACGGGTTTTACAATATAGCTGCGACACATACACAAAATTATTGACTAATACAATTCCTTGTCTTATCGGATATGCTTGATGATGAATAACTATCCTATTTTGACAGACACAGAACTCACATTCTTCTGAGCCTGACGGGCCTTTTACGAGATACGGTAAGACTGCTGCATGAAATAGGATTTCTGTGTTACCCAAAAAGTTATGCGATAAAATAAAACTTACGTGAAATCAGAGTTAGTTCCAAAAACATTTTGTCTTCACTAAGAACCACAAATCCCACCTACTTATTTTGTATTTATATAAAAAATACATAATTTTATTGGCAATATATTCAATATTCATTTAAAACTGGTCCATATGCTCGCGATGCAAAAAGCGATTTGACTGGTTTGTCTGGAAAAGACACAATTAGCAAATTTTGTATCAATAAAAACAAAACTAAACTAACAAAAGGTCAAAGATAAAGGTCAAAAGTTCAAGGATGTTGGAATGATAAAAATTTTAGAAATAATTTGTACTGGCGATAAAAACCTAACTTGCACACGACATGTTTTGTCAGTCATACCTACGTCACGATGTACTGGGCACTGTGGATCACTAATAATAGTAGTTTATGAAACTGGTGCATAAAAAGGTTATTAAAAACACGAGTGTTTTAATACCTAGTCATGTATAGTTTCATACACTACTTTATCTAAACTCATGCTTACTAACCTGTTTTCATAATATTGGGAAATTTTTCGTTAGCCATTTTTGATTGTTCTTGTAAAAGTGTTGTTCTAAAAGTGTTCATAATTTCTGTCGTTATTTCCAGAATGTCAGGTGGAGTCAAATATCATCACCATCCCTGCTGTAAGTTTAGGGCACAATAATTTTAGGACAAAATATTTATCATAAACGTCTCTAAGAAATTAAAAAAATTAAATTATAGTATAGGTCTCCGAACAACATAATGCTGTAAGAAAATTTTTTCTGTGATTACAGTACATGTGATACTGAATAGGAAGGCAAAGGGAACTTAGCCCAAACAGCCATGTCTGAAGTTTATTATGTATGTATGTATGTAAATTCTTTATTGCACACAAAATATACAATGCACAAAGGCGAACTTAATGCTAATTAACCAGTATTATCAAATACCAATGAGGTTTATTTAGGTGGTAGAGCTGATGCCGGGCTCGACTGTGGAGCTACCACCATCTTACTCGGAAATCCTCCCGAAGTTATTCGAGGGAGAGTGAGAGGACAGCTCTCAGGCAAAACTAGGCTGCCCACCATTGCCTGAGACCGATGGATGGCGGTATATCCATCCCCAATTGCCGGGCCTTATATAAAACAGACTAGTGATGGGAAGCGGCGTCACTAGTGCAAGGGTTTCGGCACCGCGCTCACAAACCCGCCTGCCCAGCGTGTGTGAGTATGGGCATTTCTTCCAGGAGGATCGCCAAGAGTGGCGAAATCCTGGAAAGGCCTATGTCCAGCAGTGGACGAAACAGGCTGATGGATGGATGGATGGAATGAGGTTATCATATAATATTCTCCAATACATAATACATACAAAACAGTAACGAGGTTACAGTCAACTTTATTTTCGTCCACGTATTGTCTATGGCTTACGGCGCCTTAGACTCGGTCTGTCAATGGATGAACTGTTTGTTGCGCCATAGTTTTCAAGGAAATGTATTTATTACTTACTGTGGTTTTATAGGTCAAAAGAATTATTGTGCCCTAAAATTACTGACAGTAGGGATGGTGATGATATTTGACTCTACCTGACATTCTGGAAATAATGACGGAAATTACGAACACTTTTATAACAAAACTTTTATAAGAACAATCAAAATTGGCTAACGAAAAATTTCCCAAGATTAAGAAAACAGGTTACTGGGCATAGTTTAGATAAATTAGTGTATGAAACTATACATAACTAGGTATTTAAACACAGTTTCATAAACTACTAATACTGTATCAACTGTTTTTGTATGGAATGATAAATCTAGGGCTTGGAATATCGTTGTAGCTCCTGTATACTAATTTATGATAATCTGAAGCAACAACTAGAAAAATTTCAATTTTTTTTGCTGTTTTGTGTAGCTATTCTATTAGTATTAGTGATGAACTCACGGCTGGTATGGCTTTTTCTTTTTACCTTTTCTACTCGGCCCCAGACAAGCTGCCGCGTGCTTAGATCAAAAGAAGTCTTTATATTTGGTATGTAAATTATTGTGAGAGTCCACTCCACAAACTATGGCGAAAGTACCTCCTAACCTTCGCAGTCTAATATGTAATCTGTAATTTGGTGGCTGGCTGATAAAGGCAAGCGCAGAAGAAGTGGGGTGTGCATATGTGTTATCCCTGGAGGTAGGATCCACTCGCAATTGGCTCACTCAAGCCGTCCTGCGGTTACTTACTGCTCTGGACGTACCAGTAGGCGATGGAGTCGTCACATCGCGACGCAATTTATTATTATTATTAATACAATTGAAGAACGATAGATAAGAAGCGCAAACGCACGTTGTAAAATTATAGGGGTAAAAATAATAAAACTACTGTCTATTGAAAAGGTATTTTATTTTAGACGTTTTTTTTTCTAAAATTTCCGCTTAATTTATTACATTCTTTATAGGGATTTTAGTGTTGAAACAAAGGAAAAGACTCAAATCCCATAGAAGAACTGACCCAACTATGTGAGATAGGCAGCCTTTACTTAATAAAAGAAACTTCTAAGTGGCACCCATTATCTGTCGGCTTAACAAACACTTTATCACGATAGAGACAATAAAACTTGCATTTCAGTCTACGGCCCCAATTCTGGGCCACAAGTCTCGGTGGTTGATCGGTTTACGACCGCCCTTATTGGTTTGGGAGAAAACACTTTATCAAGATACATATACTGCTTGATTGTATATCTACAGAAATCTCCTATACCGGAAGTACGAGTATTAATTGAGTTACAGAGATTTAGACTACATCTTGTACTGATTGTGATCAGTCATACAGATAAACTGTTATTTTATTAATTTATTTATCTAACATCATATCGTACAATATGATTATGAACTCAAAAATAGTGCACAATGTTATGCACAAAATAAAAGTGTTCGTATTTTCCGTCATCGATATTTCCAGAACGTCAGGTGGAGTCAAATTATCATCACCATCACTGCTGTCAGTAATTTTAGGGCAAAATAATACTTTTCACCTATAAAACCACAGTAAATAATAAAATAATTTCTCCATAAACTATGGCACCGAAATCCAACAAGACAATCCAACGCGCAGCACCCTAGCCATAAAGAATTCCTGGCCGAAAATAAAGTTGAACTGTGACCTCCTTAGCTGTTTTGTACGTATTGAAGAATATTAAATAAAAACCTCATTGGTAGGTACCTATTTGAGATAAAATCTTAGACATGGCTGTACGGTCTAAGTTCCCTTAGCCATCCTAGTTAGTGTCACATGTACTGGAATACAGAAAAAGTTATTTTATAGCATTATGTTGTTCGGAGACCTATTAAACTATAATTTAATTTATTTTCTGTTTTAGAAACGTTCGTGAAAAAGTTTTTTCACCATGCAAGTAGTTTTGAGTTCTTAAGGAGGATTTTACGATATGAGGTCAGATAAAATATTTTTTCTGATATTAAAGTATAATCCATAGAATAAGAAGTATAATCACTCCAAGTAGGAAGACAAAGAATACTTAGTCCATACAGTCATGTCTGTGGTTTTGATATTAATACAAATGAGATTTTTAAATAATATTGGCTAATACGTACAACAATACACTGCGGCCCGACCAAGGAGGTTTTATGACAGATGGCGGTGCGAGACGTCACCGCTATGAATCCAAGTTTTATGGATTGAAAAATAAGTTCATAATTATTGTATGAATCAGATAAAGTACTGTATGAAACTGTACATAACTAGCTATTAAAATACTCGTATAAAAAATTCACCTACGGTTTGTTTCTTAAAGTCATACTCGTGTTTTAATAACCTTTATAGCACACCGTGCGTAAAATGACCACTTTACGCACGCTGCGCTTGCGTAAAGTCGGCATTTTCCGCACGTGTGCTATAAAATATTATACGAAACTCGCGCGAGAAACTTTTTCATCGCTCTCGTGTCGTAATGTACTATTCTATGTACCAGTTTCACAAACTATTATTTATTAGCCAAAACTTAAGGCATTAAATTTTTTTTTATAATATAAGGTGTCTTTTATTTATGCAGCCAAATTCATACAGCAGTATGACGGATCGATAATACTTGGTTCTAATTTCTCAAAATAACGTCCCATAGAGTTGACTTGGGGCCGGGCTTGCGTTTTTAAGGAACACGAAAAGATTTATTTATGAATTTCACAAAAAGGGTTATAGAGCCTTGTTACTGAGCACTTACCGAGTCTTCAGTAAGAATTTGGCTGCATATATTAAAGTCACTTAATATATATTAATTTGCTAAGCAAAGCGCCTTCTCCATCCTGCTCCATTGTTGCCTGACAGTTCTCTGTCATATTTCACAAATTTATCGCACCATCTTGTTCTTGATGATTCTTGGTGGAATATCATCTTCAATAAATTATACACCAATTCTTAAATTTTCATTCTTGTATATTTTATTTTTATTTGTGAAATAAAAGGTAAGAATTTGTGTATAATTTATTCAAGTACTCGTACATACATTTTTGCGATCAAACTGGCATAACTTCTATACGCTATCGAAGTTGATATTTTAGTTCTCATATTATAGCCTTCAAACACAAACTTGGACAGTCGTCTATCTATAGTAATGTAAAATTAAATCTTTATGCAGAACAAGTGTTTATTTTCGGAACTAAAATTTTGCTTCGCGGAAGGTCTTTAGAAGATTTATTAAGTTCTTTAAAAAATGTTGCAAGTGTACACATTATTGAGGTTAGAGAATAAAAAAAAAGGTATTTGCGTCGTCCTTTATTAATGAGCCCTGTTTATTGAGAGTTGAAGTGATTTTAAGAATCTGAAAAAAATATATTGTAGCAGTCTCCATCCATCCGTCAGCCTGTCATCGTCCACTGCTGGACATAGGCCTTCTCAATATGACGCAACTCTTGGTGGTCTTCCGTCCTCCTCATCCAGCCGCCACCCGCAACGTCGATCGTCAGTCCAGCGGGCACGAGGTCGGCCTACGCTACGCTATCTTGTACGTGGTCTAACGCGTTCTAACGCCTTTCCGCCCCAACGGCCATCACGTCAGCGACAGATATGGCTCACCCACTGCCACTTCACCTTTCTGATTCGGCAGGCTTTGTGGTCAGCTATATACTCGTATAATTCTGGGTTGTCACAAAATAATTACCAAGAAAGTTATGTAATTACTATGAGATAAACTTGCATGGCCTAAAAAGCTTTTATTTGTGACGCTGGTACGTAAAAATCAGGGAAAAGAGGATGTAAGAGTGTTAACATTAAGGAGAGGAACTTTCACATGTTCAGGAGGTACTTATAATGAAACGGATACAACGTGTAAGGCAAAGACGAAAACTGAGAAATTAAAAGCATCCTGAGGTCAGCCGACAGAGAGATTTCATGTAATATGTGAATGAAATAACGGAAAAAAATGGAAGTCCACTCGGATTTGAGCACTTTTTATAATTTTTAACGGCTTATTTATTTTACAATTCTTCGCGAAACAGAATTAAAGTTCTTGGACATGCGTCTTTTTAGTTTAGATCGACAAAACAGAAGAAAAAACTTCGTTGATTAAGTCCCTTTTCAATATACCGGTGCGATGGCGACCCAAAAAGTTTTTTAATAAAACCTGCTAAGTGCCCTTTTTGCCCTTCCCGGGGCATAAATTTGGATAGGAAATGGCCCAAAAACTGTCAGGTAGGAAATTATTTATTAACCTACCTTAGAATGGGACAAGAGGCTGGAATTATTGAAATCACCCAAAAAAGACAATTGTCTTTTTATACGAAGCTGACATGGAGAAATTTAAAATACTTGAAATTTGATAGCTTTATAGTTTAAATATGTACCAGTTGATTTGATTTGAGTGGTACCAGTTAAATAATTGTCGTACGTATCTTTGCCACTCTTCGGCAAACAAAGGTACGTATTTCCAAACGCTTCCTATACGTGGGACGCACTATAAGTTTCCGGAATGAATATGAAAAAATACTATTAAAGGTACAAAATTAATTTATTGTTTTTCAAAATAATCTCCCTTGGCGTCTATGCACTTTTTCATTCGATCAAACCAGTTTTGAAAACTTTTGTGCCACTCCCCTGTGGTGACCTCTGAAACGTGTTTTTCATACTCCTCGACAGCCTCTTCTGGTGATGAAAATCGTTGACCGCGTAATTGGTTCTTAATTTTTGGGAACAGAAAAAAGTCACAAGGTGCCAGGTCGGGACTGTATGCAAGATGACTCATGAGTTCTACATTTTTCGTCTTCAAAAAGTCGTTTGTCTGTCTGTCCGTGTGAGAACTAGCATTGTCGTGGTGCAGGATGATACGGCGTTTACGGTTATTTTTACGGAGTTCGTCAATAACTTCCGGCAAACAAATGGTCGTGTACCAGTCACTATTTACGGTACGACGATTCTCTAAAGCAACAGTAGCCACGTGTCCAGTTTTATTAAAAAAAGAAGCAATCATCCGCTTAGATGCACTTTTCACGCGCGCCACTTTGGTTGGTTTCGGCTCATCTTGAAAGACCCATACGCTCGATTGCTGCTTTGTTTTGGGATCGTAGCAATAAATCCATGTTTCGTCACCTGTTACTATGTCCCACACCAAATTTGACGCACCTTCGTTGAATCTGGTAAGCATGGCACTGCACCAAGTGACGCGGTCCGTTTTTTGAGCCTCGGTCAAGTTGTGTGGGATCCACCGCGAGCACAGCTTTCTCACACCCAAATGTTTGTGTAGGATTGATTGTATTTGACTCATGCCTATTTCTAAGGATGCGCGAATTTCATGGTAGGTCACATGCCTGTCTGTTTCAATCATACGGCGCACAGCATCGATGTTTTTGTTGGTCACAGCGGTGGACGGCCAACCATCGCGAGATTCGTCACTGAGATTGATACGACTACGCTTGAATTCTGCAAACCAGCTATAGACAGTCGTCTTGCATGGTGCTTCATTGCCAAAAGCTGTTTCAAGCCGAGCGATGCTCTGTTGAGCTGTCAAATTACACTTAAAATCGTAGAAAATCATACTACGAAAATTTTCCCGAGTTAAATCCATGTTGATGCAGACACACAATTTTTTAAATGGCGCCACAAGGTAAAAACAAAAGACAGTCAGATGAAACAAACTGCATTCTACAGCCAAAGAGTTCTATTTTCAAATGTTGCAATAAATTTTTAAATACTGTTTATGTAAGTGGCCAGTTCCTGAAACTTTTAGTGTTACCAATGTACAATCCACGACAGATAGTGCATGACCGGTCAGCTAGCAGTGTTCCGCAAACGGTGTACCGCGGCACACTGGTGTACCGTGGTCATTAGATGGTGTGTCTCGGAAAAATAAGGTTATCTTATAAACTTATTTTTAGTAAGTAAGTAAGGGTTGAATTATAAATGTTGATTACTCGGACCAAGTAAAAACTCAGGACGTAGCGCTATCAACATTGACGTGGGCCGGTTTTGTAAACATGTTTGCGTTTAGTCAGTGTTGCCACGCAGCTAAATCTCATTACCCAAATTTTTGTCTAAGTACTGCCATGGCGACTGAACGGTTCTTTTGAAAATTATACATGGGTACCTCACGTTCAAGCGTGGTATTTTAGTATGCTTATTCCGACAAGGCAAGGTAAAAAAAAAACAATACTTAAAGGAGTAACAATATTTATAATTAAAGCAATGGTTTTTAAAAACATCTTTGTTGGGTCCATTTTTTGTAATATTGCCTTCTACTGTCCACTGTGTTGGAAATTGTTTACAATTTGGAAATATGGTGAAAACGAATTGATAAATATTTTTAAAATTTTGCATCGTATTAAACTTATTTTATGCTCTTGTCCAGCACAAACAACAACTACAACTGAATTTAAACATAAAACCAGTATTTGAAAAAACATGCAGTCATGGGGACTGCCGACAGAGGTTAAATATTTTCACGGCTGAAATTTTTTTCGGAGACAGCAGTCATGAATTTATGGGACAGGTGCCGGAGGTGATCGTCATCGTCAATGAGCCGTTTTCCATGTTAGCTTCCATCAAAGTGTCATAGATGGCGCTTTTTAAGGACTTTTTTATTTTTAAATATTTTATCTCTAGGCTGCATGGGCTTTTCAATTATGAAAATGTCTCAGGAATGTCGTATGATTATCGCAATCTGTGTGCGGATGTCGCTTATCTTCGCATGCACAGAGTTTTGTGGTACGACGCTCGTAGTTCTGACCAAGCGCGATGCATGGCAGGCGAGCCAACGCGGCTGCCATATTGTTGCCATGGTGACCGCGTGTTATTTACTGTTTGATCAAGTTATTGATTATTTGTTGTTATTGTTGTAAAAAATATTTGTGATTATAAAAAATATTTAACTCTTACTAAATAGACTTTACTACACCATTAATTCAGTTTTTGAAGTGACGAATATAACCCTATTTAATCACGTGACCTCCGGCAACTGTCCCAAATGCCGAGTCATTTTTTTATGAATTCCCCGATTAAGGTTACTTTGAAAAATAAAAATTGGCAACAGTGGCAATAATACGTCAAAATTTGTTGTAGAAAATTTCTGTTTTGGAAAATTAAATAGACCAATTATTAACGATTTAAGAGAATACCTACAGGTGAAACGTGACTTCATCCAATTTTTTGTTTCTATTGTTGTTATTTATGCACCATTTTACAACACAGGAAGGCATATTTCGTTGCAATCTTGCACTGATTTTCGCGTATTGCGTCTTGTTTGGAACTGAAATTCTGTCTTAGTTTTGATTGCGCATGTATGAGTTTCAAGCCTGTACCTACGAGACTGTCTCACTTTTGGCCTGCTTCACCCGTCACAAGGAGCAAGTTCTGTCTTGATTTTTTACTTGGTCTGAGGTTGATTAATATTACTTAAAACCGTTTTTTTTTATATAATAATTTGTGGTGTGTTCAGGTTACATCTAGGAAAACGAAAATGTTCGTTTTCCTAGATGTACCTTGAACACAAAAAGTTTGCGGAACACTGAGCTAGACAACCCAAACATATTAAAACAGAATAGTAGGAGAACTCCCGCGCCGTGCGAGACTAACATGCCTACTGTTGCAGGATTGTCCCTATCTTTTATGATTTTGTAGCTAATACAAAATCAGTAGATATATATTATGTTGGTTAGTAATTTCTTCATTTTCCTCTCAAATAAATCAATGTTCGTTGATAATTCATAAGGATCCGGTGACAGCTTATATCCATATACCTATACATATTGAAATCCCAGTTTTACTTTTACATTACAATAATCTCAGATTTATCATTAGTTTCGTATTGATAATGGCTAGGCGTATCATCATCATACTAAACGTGACCGCTGCGAGCACTTGCGCAGAGCACTTTGCAGAAAACTTCTTAAACATACCAAAATATTGCCGTTGTGTGCTTGCTGTGGTGCGTGCGGACTATCACGCATACATATTAGCCGCTATCAGTATCTTTCAATTAAGATAACCAACTATTTTGTTTTAGTCATGTCCAAAAACGTTTTTCCATAATAATTGCTTCCAGTTACAATTTCTTGCACAAGTTTTAAAATGAATTTGACTCCTGTTTCCTCTTTCTTAACTTTCCAAACGCTAGTGCAATGTTAAGGGCTCTTACAATTTATGATTCGGTTTTTTTTCGAGAATACCACGAAAGTGTCTTTCAAATGTCCGCACTGAGAACACTGTTCATCATAAAATAAAGTGAATTCAGCTAAAATTATGATGATTTACGTAAAGTAGGGAGCATACAGACATCACAACAAAATACGATGAAACTACTGTTGCTGCTGCTAGCGATATAATATGATGCACTGTCACCATGACTTTGTAGGAAGCAGCTTTTATGGTGACAGTAAGCATACCGAAGTGTGACGGACCTCTTTTATGGGGAAGGCATGATTTAATACGAAAATGATAATCTTATTTTCTGTGCACAATTTTACGGTGATCTGGCATCATAATATTGCGTTACTTACCTTAAAAACTTGATTATTTCGTCAAACGTTTTAATTACAGCATAATATTTTCCAATTATCACCAAATTTAAAATCAATTCACCGTATTTTAAACTTATGTAATGCTATTTTATAATGAAGCCAAAAATATTTTTTTCTCAGTGCGACAGTTTTCAGCTTGGCGGCTTTTTACTAACACCCCATAAAGCCTAACATGTTGACCAGAGTCACTACTACAATAATGAAAAAAAAAATTATTCCGTTGAGTAGTTTTCTAGATAAAATAAAACAGACAGACAGACAAAACAAAAAAAGAAGTACCTTAGTGCAATACCAATAATCCTTATAAAATTACGCAAAAATATTAAATGTGCCAGACACGACTCTTCCTACTTTATTATTATTAGCATAGATGAGAAAGGAGACCCATTTCCAGTTCCATTATCTTCCTATAGAATAATTAACAATTCGTGAATTTACCTTTTTCTTTTTTGTTCACGAATTATCTTGGCATGAACTATGCAACAACAAACGTTATTGCCTAAAATTGGGTACTCACCTGTTTCACGTTCTTTGTAAATTCTTGTGACTCAAACTTACAGCAATATTGCAACTTGCAAGGTGGAGTTAACTTCGAAAGAGTAGATAGTGTATCGACGCCTTTAGGGCATTCCACGGGGTTCCAAGTTATAAAAGTCTCAACTTATTCTCAGTACTGACACTTGGTTTTTATTGTAAGGTTAAGACATCTACACTTCTAAATCTACACTAATATTATAAAGAGGAGGTGTTTGTGAGTTTTTTTTTTATGTTGGAGGTAAAAATACAAAATTAAAAAAAGAAACAAAATAAAAAAATTCAAATTTCAAAATCTCCGGAACTACTGATCCGATTTTAGAAATGATTTCACTATTACAAAACTACGTTATTACTGAGTGCTAAAAACTATAATTTCGTCTTCGGGCTGCAGTTACCTAGGGACATGGCCATAAATTACATTCACGCGAGTATTCTCTAGATTTACAGAATTCAATGTTGTAATGCTTAGTCTCTTCACTTGGATAAAGGCTATAGTTTTTCCATAAACTTACTAGGTAATATTAAAAAATTACTAGTTGATATTTGGGCAATTACTAATGTTTATTGTTATTGATTTCTTCAGCAAAGCATTAGTGGAGTACAATCTATATCAGAGCCTTCTTCTTAACTCATTTTGTAATTTATTTGCACAAAACACTTTCAACTAAAATATAAAGCAACATAAATTCCCGCTTTTACGCAACTTTTTTATTTTATTGCCAGCTGAGCAAAGGTATTTACCGCCATGCTGCCTTCTTAAGAAAAAAAAAACAACGAGAATAACGCTCGTTGTCGTTAAATTTTGAGTAATCAATGGTTTTAAATATACGTATAAAATCAACAAAAATTGATATTTTATTATTATTCTTGCAATTATAAAATAAAGCAAATATTTCTACATTCTAAACATGAAATTGTAATAAATTTTATTTTCCTTTTTACACTGTCCACTTAGAATCTTAATCGCCAAACGCCTTTGTCTCTTAAGAACATAGACACGGATAGTTTTAAAAAGAAAACTTATGGTGTGTAATAGATTTTCATTCGAATTTCCCGGACTGTTATTCAGATTTCTTGGACACTTTTTCATAGCTCACCAGGATGAAGTATTTCCTGATAGGTCTTTATAGTATGTAATGGTAATATTACAATGTATTTTTGAGAAAATTTATATTTTGCAACTCAGTCGGTTTTATTTTATTATAATAAAGAGTTTTTTAAACATAAGCAAAGACATACTTTTAGTACCGTTTTCCTGCTTACCTATTGGTTGCACCTTTGATACAAAGTTAAATAAATAACTTACACAAAGAGAAGTAAAATAAAATATTACGCAAACAAAATTTATTTTAAGAAAATTTGTTTTAAAGGCTGGCTGTTCTGTTCAATCATCCAAACTCGCGCGTGCGACCCAGACACCCGGGCGCCCCCCAGCCTTCACAACAGGGGGAACCTGTGGCGCCGATCGTCGCACGCGCCGTTCCGCGAAACTATTATTTCAATTTGACCGCGCCTTAGTGCTTGTAGCAAAAGGAAAATGCATAATAGTACATTATGATACAAGTAAGCTGCGTTGGACATTACAGTCGAGGCGGGATTGCAGCACGAGCCAAATGGCGAGGCCGTAATAGAGCCGATAGTGTAATGTCTAATGCTCACGCGTTTCATACGACGTTTTTCAACACACTTGC
Source organism: Ypsolopha scabrella (assembly GCA_910592155.1). NCBI lineage: Eukaryota > Metazoa > Arthropoda > Insecta > Lepidoptera > Ypsolophidae > Ypsolopha > Ypsolopha scabrella. The sequence goes on along the minus strand of OU342968.1, from coordinate 3,390,487 downwards.
GAGGAGTCTTTCGTCTTGCGTCTTTTTTTCCACATAATCAAAAACACAGGTATGAACTAACAATTTTCTTTGAAAAATGGCGGCGGAGATTTTGTTTTTTTGCGCAGATGGACTGACGCAAAAAGCCAAACGGCCAAATATTGCCAAATAGCATAACTTAAAAAATAACAAACTGAATATTTTTGTATTTACAACAAAAATTTGAGTTAATTTGTTAATAAAAATAAATAATTTGATGAAATTAAATGATTATTTATTATATTTCAACTGAGACAGTCTATTTATTCGCAAAAACTTTACTATTTCTCAAGACATCGAAACTCTTTGCTAAGATTTAAAAAAACTGTAATGTAATAAACACAAGTGCGATAATGTAAAGTAAAAAGCACGCGTGTTTAATGTGCTGCATTATGACCCTAAGAACGCTGCAATAAGGGCCATTTTATAAGCAAGTATGTTGAAAACAATATTACGAAAATGCAAGCACATTGCTGTAAGTCACATTATCTGTCTGCGTACATGAAAATACCTTACACTGGAGTGCGAGATTCTGAGTGAGCACCTGTGTGTGTGGCAACGTCATCGTATAAAGAATATTGCCACTCCATGTCATCTCGTGTATGTCGTAAAAGGTGACCAATGGCGCAGTATGGTTTCTAGGCGGTGTCCTTGAAATCAATACCTACGGCCGCTCGGTGCCTAAACAAGCGCTAGGGCTGATAACTGACTGTTTACGTATTTAATGATGCTATATTATTATTATAAAAGTTGTATTTAAGCAATCATACAATACTTTGTAATTTCGTATCATAGTTTACGAAAATGCGCGGGAACGTCACAGAGACAACGTGCGTACGTAACTGCGGTGCGACCGCGACTGTCGTAAACCGAGTTGAACCATGTTTTGGCGGTGGCTCGTTTCGGCCCGCTTGTATGGAGATAGAATACTATTTGTTACTTATACTATGCTAAGGGGTTATAGACAGGTAAGTATGCCAACAGTCTGTCTCTGTAGTATTGAGGGTCATGACGTCATCGGATCTTGGCGCCGTCTGTAGAGACGACGTAGTCACCTATTTACTGGAGATAGGCTTCGCCCGTAGCTTGTCGCCACCCTCATGACAGCCGCCAGGCGACTCGTGGTGTGCCGGTAAAACGTCACGAGTAGCCGTACCGGGGAGCGGTTACAGGTAGTTGCTTAGTAACAGTCATTCTTCTGTTACCGACTTTCGTAGATTTTTGTAAAAGTCCCTGAAAAGACTGATTAACGTCTCCCGGTTTCTGGGCGAGCGCGTTTAATCCTAGGTCTGTCCATCCGGCAGGGTAGCGGACAAGCGTAAGCCCATTGAAGTTAAAAAAAGTTTAAAAATCACTTTATTATCTACTGCCGGTGCCCGCGGCTCCGCCCGCGTTTGAAGAATTTCTGTCCCGTTTTCGGCTTGCGCGTTATTTTTGATTAATATTTATATTTTTTAGCCTAGGTACTTTGTAATCAGGATCACTACGATTATCAAAAGAAAATTAAAAGAAAGTTACGATAGTCTTTTTTATTTAATGTAAATGTAATGTAAAAATATTTTAATTTTAATGTATGTACACATATGATTACTGTTTTCGTTTTTTTATGTATTCCTTATCTTTTTACGGTTTGCTGGAAGAAATCTCTCATAGAGATAAGCTCGCCGCTGTTCACTAATTCTAATTTTTAACTTGTGTAATTGCGTATTTTTGTGTACAATAAAAAATAAGAATGAATGATTATTTAAAATAAATCGCATCGAAGTCAAAGTTTGTTCGGAACATGCATATAGACAGACAGACAGACAAAACTTCTAAAAATGGTAGTTTTAGACTAATATTAATACTAAATCCTTCAGAATCGTCTTTTTTAATAGCATAGAGCTTCTGCAGTCCTATAGAAAATTTACCACTGAATAAAGGCCAGTTTCTGAATTAAGAAAGTCTCATTATAAGTGGATACATAAGTGACGAATTGGCCAATCACAGCGCTGCATTTCAAAGTTAAGCACTACTCAACTAGAAATTCTCAATTGTGAAATCGGGGGTAAGTCATTCACATAATTTACTAGATATCTACATGTTCGCGTAAAGTAGATAGAAGTAAACCAGCATTAATTAAAATTTGTGACGTCAGTTCCTAGAGAGAATTCCCTCCGGACCAAAAGTTGATAGGAATTTCCTGCTATAGAACCGAGCCATGACTCTGTATACCTTGGAGAGACAACTTGAGAGTTGCTTATTGGATAATATAGCGTACGTAATAGCATGCTAATGTAATAACGCGCTAAAACTCATTCCAATACATATTCCAAATAGCATTTAATACAAGAAAAAGAAAACACTTAAGGGTTCCGTACACATTGTTTGAAAATCTTATTTAACTTGACAATTACGGCCCATTAAACTCTATGTATCCAAAAGATCTAATTAAGCTGGTTAAACATAAGTTCTTTATTAATTATATAAGGTGACTTTAAATTTATACAGCCAAACTTATACTGGAGGCTTGGTAAGTGATCAGTAACCGTGTCGATGACACTTTTTGCTAATTTCTGACAAAAAAAAGAAAAAAAAAACATAATATATCAAGAGACATATTACGTCTGCAAAGTTCCGCCATAATATGCCGAATGACATGTCAGGGGGGATCTTTGTTGACAGCTAAAGAGAAGAAAAGCGAAAAAAAAATACAAAAAATAATGTCTTATGGCAAGGACTTTTTATCCAGTTTCTAATCTATCAAATATCAGCTGAACTTTGAAGGAAGTTGACGATCAAAATTTTCATTCACGATCACAATTCTTTTACAAGTGAATCGACTTTTTATCCCAAGTCATGGAAAACAAGAAAATAATTTGGCCAAGTGTGAGTCGGACTCGCGCACAAAGGGTTCTGCACCACCACATACGAACCCTAAAAACATTATGGAACATAACAAGTGACTGCCTTTAAGATCATAGCGCTATCTATCATCTTAACAATGAACCTTGGTACAAAAATGTTGACAAGCTAATCTTAGCGCCATCTACCTCGGTAAAAGCTGTCAAACAAGTCATTTCAGATAGCGCAATGGTTAAAACTGGGGATCTTGAGTAACACTTTTTAAATTATATTACTTGTGAGTTTCGACAGACAGCGCAGGCTTATATATTAATAGGGTTCTATTTGGCACCCTTCGGGTACGGAACCCTAAAAACAGACTTTAAATATAAAAGCGGTTTTCGATAATGCGAAGAGCGTTCCGAAAACTTGAGAAGGGCCCCGAATGGAAAGTGTACTTTTCACTTAAAGTAATTATTTCGAAGTTTACTTTTTACTTCACCTAATTGCTTATTCTGGGGAGACACGCCGATGGCCAGTCCATTAACAATGTCTCTTTTCATTAATAATTCCCGGGAAATAAAACTTTTGACGGTAATTCAATTGAAATTCGTCACTTCACAAAGAAATCGCCTAATTGAAGATTTTTTCTGGCTAATGTTAATTTGATTAAAAAAATACTTAAGGTAATGGTAAAAATCTTTGCAAAAATATTTTTGTCTCTCTTGAAAGTACCTATGTGTAATAATTTGTACTTCTAACTACTTAGAATATTAGTGATTGTACGGATGTAAACAACGTTATAATTTTGATTTAAGTATTCCTTTGAAAATTCCATAAAAGCGAAACCTTAGAGATTACTCTAAGAGCGAAAAATTTATGGAATAGTACAAGTGATTTTCTGTTAATTATCGAAATAAAATGTTTTTTTTTGCCATCCAACACATGATATTATTATATAAGTATACGGACTGGAAAATTTGTGCCTATTTTATTAAAAAAACAACGAAATATGAAAAATAATAGCCTATTAAAACGTATTTTCTGATTCGTATTAGAATGCGGACCTCTAAAACGTGAAGGTGCTGGAACAAATATATTGTATTCTTTAAGGCGAGGCATTGATTAACTTTTATTTTCAAATCGGCGCCTTAGGGGAGTGGAGTGAGGGGGACTTACTCCATACACGAACTAGCTTATGCCGTAAGGTCGTATGCGGCAAAAAAGTATTTTTCATTTAAAATGACAACTATAAGTAATTTAATAAATCCAATCAGCCATATTGTAGTGTATTTGTAGACTAATTTAAATAAAAAACGAAGAGGCTTCATTCGCTCCCGTTTGTCAGTAAAATAGAAATCTCTGTTTTAACAGAGGTTTTCAATATATTTTCTTCTCTGCTATGAAAATTAATCAATCAACTAAATCTTCGGGCAAAATGATTTCAATGAAATGCTTAATCTAGTATATAAATTGGTATTTACATATGTTTTTTTATTTCTGAGATAAATAGAGATCCATGTCGCCAAAATTTCCAATGCGTCGCCCTAAATATGGAATTGCATTTTCCAGAAAAAATCGTCTTGTTTCCGCCACTAAATGGCGCCGCTTTCCCCTTGATCCCGCTACACTTCTTTGCTTTTGCTACTTGATAACAGATGGCGCTAGCATAGCGTTTTTGTCCATAAAGCCTGCGTAACAGTTTAATAAATCTGTTCAAAAATGTTTTTGGGAATAAACATGACCGTCGTGATATTCATCTCTCACTTACACTCGATCTCCATCTATATTCGCACATAGAAGAATAGTCAATGTCAACTACGTTGATGTCAACATTGTCAATCGCTCGAATCCCATTGTGATGTTATATTAAATGTCGGGTGTAAGTTAAGTCTTTGTTCACATTATAAACAAAACGGGAAAACATTTTAAGGCGACATAGGTAGTAAAAAGGGAGATTTTTAAAGAGTAGTCAAACTACAATAGACAGAGTTCTGAAAAAATGATTTTATGAAGGAGGCTTTTTCAAGACGATAGCATAGCCCAAATCGTGATAGAGCAATATTCGCTGAAGCATGGTGAAATAAATAATAATAATCTTACTCAAAATTGTAATTCGTAATTATCATATTTTAATACTGTATGATTCCTCTAAAGGCTTAAAATTAATTTATAACTAAACTGACTTTGTTGTTAAATATGAGACGGGTTGACTAAGTCTTATATTTTTTATGCCTTTACTTAAGTAGGTATATTTTTCTTTTGTATAGAATAAGATTTTGTACCACATATTAAAAAAAAAGGAAAAAAAAAATACATGTTTGCTAAGTTTCTTGCCCTTCTTCTGAGTAATACTAATCGAATGGTGCGGATGGTTAGGTTTTATTTTTATTTATGGTTTACTTCAGTTAATTTTTCAACACATTTGTCCATTGCACTAAGTATATGTAATATTTTTATTTCTATATTTCTCTATTGTATGCAGGTGTATAACTTTATAACATTTTAGTAGCCTAACCTAAATATTTTTTGTATGTATTTCCCGTATTTATTTATTGAGTTATTTGTTCATTGCATTATGTATAGGTACATATAATATTTTTATTCTTAGATTTCTCTATGTATTTCCCGTATTATTATATTTTTTTTTATATTCTAAAGATATATATTGTTAAGATTATCTTTGACTTGTAGAAAGTATACTTTATGTATCTATTTTACAAAATTAATATTTTGATTTTTGCTGCATCAAAAAAAATGCTAAGTGAAGGCTGCTTTTTCAGTTCAAAACAGCAGTCTGACCAAACTAATAAAGTAAACATTACAATATTTACTGTTATACACATGCAAACCTATTATCAAAATAATGGATATGCGTTTCTTTTTAAAATGCTCACGTGTGAAATTATATAAAATTTTATTAATTAAAAAACAGCATTATTTAACTTTTTCTTCATTCATCGCACTACTCGGACGGGCATACATCAGATATGTTTATATCTTTTTTTGTGTGATGGACCTATTGCACCTTAAATCCAAGGTTTGTTAATATGGGTAATACCACCTAAAATGTATTTGTAGTTTGATAATTTTAGGGTTTCGTTAAACGTAAAAACCCTGAAAACTTGCATTATTTTGGTGGCCGTAAAACGAAACCACTATTATTTATCCATATTTATTCTTTACTTTACTGATATAAAACTAGATATATTAAAATTGCACACAACGGTGCATATTTCACGGCATTTGGTAAGTAACAACTTTAATCCAATCACAGTTCGGGCCCATTATCCAAATTGGTACAGATAAGTAGTTTCGCATTTCGTCCCCATACAGAAAATAACGTAAAAGTGCATTCATAAATCTGAATGCATCGTAGATAGTGAATAATAAACGATCCCCGTAAATCTCGTATGAAAACCGTATAAATCTAACCGGTACGTAGTGGTTAACCACAGACGGGCATACTCTGAATGGTTAAGGTAGTTGCTCCGCGTCTCGTTCCCAAACGTACAACTTATGAGTTATAGCGTTAATAAGACTTTAATTAAAGTGTGTTTATAGTTGTTGTGCATAAAATAACACAACTTTGCTAGTAAGGCATAAGTGACTTTAAAATAATGTCGCATAGTGCCACAAACCCCCTTTTTATTAAAAAATTCTGGCATAATAATAGCGCTGCAATTTATTACTGTGTACACTGCAGCAGCACATGCTAAGTTTAGAGCTATTTTTTACCATGAAACATAATGTTACATGGCTGTGTGGGTCAATAATTAAGTTCTAGACGCTAAGTGGCTCACTATTATGTGAGTATCGTTGCGGTATGAGAAAGCACATGAGTAAAATTCAGAGGCTGTTTTGAAAACTGGATAGCTCAGTTGGTAGAGCAATCGTCCGGCTAGCGAGAAGTCTCAGATTCGAATCCCGGTTCAGAGTTCCTCAAGTCCAGATTTACTTCCAATTTTCTATACTACAATAATGTTAATTTGTTATCTCCTTGCGATGGATAAATTGCCAAGTGTTTAAAATATCAAAATTTATTTCTATCATAGATTAAGTTTTAATGTGCTGATTCCAGTAATTTTTTTTTAGAATTACTTTTTTTATTGTCGTGTCGTATATCTTAAAAATAAAATATCATAGTAGGTTGGGGAAAAAGTTTCTTCGCATTTTATAATTCAAAACATTTTTAATAAAGTTTATTTACATTTAAGTAAAGTATGTAGGTGCCATTTTCTTCGATAACTTTCTGCCATCTTGTAAGTAGGGACATGATCCCATTGCTATAGAAATTCTGGGGCTTCTGATCAAAAAACCGCGACAAGTGGTTTTGGCAGTCCTCTCGTGATGTTAACCTGACACTGCCTAAAGAATTCTGAAGAGACCGAAACAAGTAGAAATCTGAAGGTGCAAGGTCAGGACTATACAGCGGATGCATTAATACGTCCCAGCCAAACTCTCTTAATTTTTGCGAGTGGCTAAGGATTTGTGAGGTCTAGCGTTATCATGATGAAAAGCCACACCCCTTCTGTTGACTAATTTCGGCCGCTTTCTCTCAACTTCTTGCTTTAATCTCAACAGTTGTTCGTAGTAGAGTCCAGAATCGATGGTCCTGCCAGGCGGTAACAGCTCATAATGAATAATGCCCTACCAATCCCACCATACACACAGCATTACGTTGTTGCGAGATAATTCGGGTTTCGCTAGAGTCTGTGAAGCCTGACCAGTCTTTGAACACGACCTTTTTCGCACGTTCTTGTCGTACGTGATCCACTTTTCATCACTAGTTATCAGGTTTTTCAAAAATGGTTCGGTTTCATTACGTCGTAATAAAGAATCACAAATGAGTACACGGTTCATAAATTTTCTTTCAGTGAGCTCATGAGGCACCCAAATATCGAGTTTTATTGTGTACCCAGCTTTTTTCAAATGCGCCAAAAATTTGTGGTCAATCCCCTGTTCTTTAGCTACATCGTAACTATTGATATGCCGATCTTGCTTCACTTTTTCAAAATGGCATCTATTTTATCCGTAACAGGGCGGCCAGAGCGAGGTGCATCTTTGACATCAAAATTTCTGGACTGAAAACACTTAAACCAAATTTGTGCTACTCTCACAGACACTGCACTATAAGTCCATAAACATCACAATTTTTTTTCGCGGCTTGTGTTGCATTTTTACCTTTTTTTGTAGTAAAATTTTAAAATGTATCGAATTTCTTCAGTAGATTCACTCATCTTTACAGTAAGAAAAACAAATGAAAATCACACATTTTACCTAATTTGAATTTGGAATTATCTTTTTTAAAATTTAAACTTTTTAATAATACCAAAACCAGCCAGATACAAATGGTATAGCCAAAGAGATTTTATTATAAGTTCATACATACTATTTGCGAAAAGAGTTTTTCCCCAACCTAGGCACCCGGAACAATCACCTTAAACCGTAACCTTGAATGAATCGGTTAATTTATTATGAGACCGGTTCTGATGATTGAAGCTCGGCGGAGCGGATGACGGTGTGGGTTAAATATTGAAGTGCTGTTTCCTGTGCTTCACACCTTTCAATAATAAATGAAGGGTCTTATTTTTTATGGAAATCTAAATATTATTTTAATTTTTTTTCTAATTTAATGTAACTCACTCCTTATCACGTTAGGACGTTAAAATTGTCGATAAAAGTGGGCGAAATACGCAAAAAAACCGGTCAAGGGCGAGTCAGATTTTCATATCTAGGGTTCCGTAATTCGAGAGTTTTGAGAACAGTCAGGAACAAGGTATTTAAAATCTTGACCATATCTGTTTATAATGGCTAAAAAAAGAATTTATGGTAACACAAAAGAAAGACACGAATGTTTTTATAAAAAAATAATTTTGCCATCGTGAATTTCTCAACCGCTATATTTTTCCTGTAATCTTTACGTAATCCCAAATAACCAAGTTTTTTTTCATATTTTTAGGTTCATTCGTTTTGGAGATGAGGGGACACAGACATTTTTCGTGGTTTATCAAAGATTTCTCGAAAAAGATGCAAGTAAATACAGTCAAATTGTATAATTTTACAATGAACTCTTTAATACCTCGAATTTAATACCCTTATTGTAATTTCATATACATATTTTTTTCCTTTTCTTTTTTATTATATTTCTCATTTTTGTTCAACTTTTTTTAATCGCTATAGTTTTTCTGTAATTAGCCAGTTATGGCCTATTATTGTCATTTATTTTTTATTTTTTCGGTCCACCAGTATCGGTAATAAGGGGGGGAAATGCATTTTTGTGGTGTCATTAATCGATGCCAGTAAATATAGTAAAAGTATATTTTTATAAGCAGCTCTTTAATATCTACAATTTGATACCCATGTTGTATTTCTAGGATATATTTTTAATTTTTTTCTGTTTTGTATTGGAAATATTTTGTACAATTTCATTTTTTTTACACCGTACGAGTATTAAATAGGCAAGTGAATGCTATTTTTGTGGCAAATTTCAAGTCTTTATCTTTAACGGTGCTAAAGTTATGAGACTGACATACGAATGGACGGACAACGGAGTCTCAACATAAAGGTTCCTTTTGTACCTTTTAGGTACTACGGAACCATAATAATTGAGTTGAGGTTGTTGGAAGAGGTATAGAGGCACAAAAAACATCTTTCTTATTTTGCAAACAGATTCATTGAACCTTGGTCTTGACTACGTACCGAGTCTACAGTATGAATTTGGCTGTATGTCGCCTTGTATAAATTGTTTTGTCACATTTAAGCAAAACAATTTGTGCAATAACTTATTAGTATCGTATTCGTTTCTATTTGACCGTCCATTTGCCTTTTGCAAATATAAGTATACATTTTCCAAATTTCTAAAATTCTGATTTTGCCTTTTTATATTTGTAAGCATTCTCCAAAACAGTCGCAAACTAGGCATGGCTCGACTAGCAAGTTCTTTCGAAGCTCTGACAAATGAAAACGTATAGCACTTTTGGGACTACCCTCTCTACAAACTTTATGAATTGATTCCACCCCGCACCTTCCCTTGGGTGAAACATGCACTTTTATGGAAACGCTGCGAACTGTGAATTTGTTTGTGAATATTTAAGCATCGATACTTTGCTGGCATCCAGGAAGTATTTTCACTCTGATACAGTTATAAATACACCTGAAATCTTTTATAGATAAAGCATTTGAATTACAATTACTTACGACGACGACTTATCTTTGAGAAGCTATCCAAAAATGGTGTAAGTGAGAACTTTTGTAAAAGATAATTTAATAATTGTAAATAAAATATTGTTTATATTTGCAAGAGATGAAAGGAAATGGATGCTTTAATTTAACAAGAAATTTATTATGTATTGAAAATATAAAGAAATATCTTTATTAATCCGTGGGCATCAAAGGCGTTTGCACGTCAAGTTTGAATTTTAAAATGCAAGTCAGATAACATGGTAAATCCGTTTTTCACCAATGATTTTAACGCCCCAAACGTGATGGGTGGACCGCACTTCAAGCACAAATGGACCAACTGCTTGACGTGCCTTTCGAAACACGTAAACCGAATACATTTTCTTTCGAACTTTGGTTAGACCTAGGCCGAAGTGTATTCGTCTAGAAACTGAGAGAGTAATATCAGGCGCGGCATTAATCAGTCTTTCCAGAGACTTCCGCCAAATTTACAGAAGTTGACCACAGACTAATGCTAATACTACGCATTAACTATTATGACTGATACCTGCCTGTAACGACTCCCCCAGTACGGCTATTCAATGGCTATCATTTAAATGGTCAGCAAATTAAAGAGGTTTTGGTCAGCTCCAAAATATATTTTGTCAGCAAACAAAATGAGTTGAGCTGCTTCTAGTGATCGGCAAAAATGTGATATTGGACAACTTTAAAATATATGTGATATGTAATTAAATATATCTACAGCAATATTAGTAATAGAGCAGCAAATCGTGATACAGATTTCATTAAATTTTGGCAAGCTGTAAAATTAATTTTGATTTACAAATAATTTTATTTTTACCGCAAAAAGAGTGTAATTTTTGCTGCATTGAGCTATTGTTAAATAATTTATTGCATTCATTAATGGACTGACCACTCTATTTACTATTTGAAAATAAATCAAAATTAAACAACTCAAACATATAAAATGCTTTAATAGCTAATTAAAACTAATAAAATATATTTCTTTTATTTTTATTAAAATTGTTTATTATTATTGTACTGAAGCCAAAACAATCATTTTTAGAAGTTTTGTTTGTCTGTCTGTCTGTCTGTATGTATGTTCCGTTATAACTCGAGACCCGAGACGTCTTTTCTATAAGGATATTCAAACAATTACTTAGAAGCCAAAACGGGGCAGAGATTGAATAAAAGCGGTTGGAGCCGCGGGCAGAGGCTAGTTTCTTATAAGGATATGAGTCAAAGAGGTCACAAAATAATAATAAATTAAATAATTTATTGTGAAACATAAAAAATAATTATAAACACTGTTATTCTTAATGCAACAATTCGTCGAATGACAATACTCACACGCAATTGGCGGCTCGTGTTGCGAAACTCCGCTCACTTTAACCGATCATTGCCACGTTTTCAATAAAATTGCGCTAATTTGAAATTTTTTGCTGATAATAATATTTTAAAATGCAGGTTATTAGAGATTATAGCTTATTTAATATTATTTGTATGTAAATCTATTTTATAATCCTGCTGACCAAATAATAATTTTGTATTAGAACTATTTATTTAGCAGACATATACATTACCAAGCTGACCTTGATTTGATCCTTGATTTAGTTGCTGAGCAGGTGTTGCTGGTGGTTTTTTTTTACGGCCGACAAAAGCATATTGTGTTGTCAAAATAACTTTTCAGCTGATTTTTCTTGCTGACCGAATATTGAAAATAAATACCATTTAATTACTTGCCCTATTCAACACATTATGCCGGAACACAATGAGTCGCTTGACGGCATGGTGAATATGGTGACAATAGCCACGGTCAAAGTTTACCACAAGTAATATTCCCAGAGGCGACAACGGATTGACTAAACTATCGTTTAGATGACTGATTTAGTATCAATAACGTGTAGATAAGTTAAGTGAATGCGATGGAGCTGGTCTTGGTGACTGACGTTGGTGCCTTTAGTAGGTACAGCCGTTGAAGCACGTGCTATTGCTTAGTAAATTAAACGATCATTGGGATGCTGATTCAAGCATAGTATAATACTATGTACAGTAGCTCGAGCGAGAGAGAGTAGACATGACAGAGTTATTAGCAATAACGAATACTTGTACAAATTACAAAGTAGTTGCAGATGCTTTGCTTCCTCTACATTTCATCACCTTTCACCAGGTTATCTACTAAGCGCACCAACGAATCACGTCAGTTTTTATTTTATACTGTGCGTATAGCTACTATTTTTATAATCCCTCAGTTTCCTTATACAATGTCCACAAGAAGACATAATGTGACAGTATTTTTTTTAGATGACGTTTCCACAGCTCATAAATGAAAATGTGCACCGCGGGGATTGAGCCCGCAACCTATTAGTTAGCAGGCGAACTCCACAACAAAACCAGTCAAGTTTTGTAGTTTTGGCAGTACTTCGTAATTTTATTCTAGAATTTACAAACTAGAGATGAATACTAACTTGACGAGGTGAATCAGTGACGAAACATACAACTGAAATCACATACTGTACAAACTAAATAAAGTTACGGGACGGATGAATACAATTTGTGATAAACGAGACGAAGAGTTCAGTTCATTTCGTTTCAAGTATTTTTGCGAGTAATTTTTCGTCCGAGCTGCTCAAACTACAAGTACTGAGAATAACTACATCATCATCAGAAAATATTCCATTGCATTTTAAATGAGCTAGGTCAGTTATTTGATTAAGGCGTATGCCTACGCTTAATTTGCAACTCGATAATGTATCAGTACAAAAATTTACGGAAACGACATTGAAATAACTTTCATATCAGCGCGTATTACAAAGTGGATGTTAAGACGATCGCTGCTGAACTGGACGGAAAAAAATATTTTAAACAATCGTTTTTTAGAACTATAAATTGTCGATAGTATGGTGAAAGAATCATTAAAATCGTTTCAAGCATTAACTTTCGATTTGTTTTTGTCAAGAGTAAAGACAATTTTTTAAATTAAATATTATAGTTATTTTTTTATTATGTTGTACCTATGATGTTTTATTTTAAAGTGTTTTGACCACTCGTATAGGAGGTGTAAGCCTTCAAAGATAGGTCTAAATTGCAGTTTGAGTATGCAGTCACCTTAAGACAAGAGCACACATTTCATCTTGAGGTTCTGAGACGCTTGAATCACCTTCCCTGAGACGTTTGAATTACCTTCTCAAAATTGAATCACCTTGGGTAGTAAACTACCTAGGTATATACTAGTACTAAGGTAAGTAGGAGGTGCACCGAACTCTACTAAGAATTCCCAAGTCATGACTGGAATATATTATATCCTTCTGAGTTAAAGTTCTTAAGTTTTTTCGATATCGTCAAGAAATGGAAAACCCTTTTATGTTTTCTGAAACTTGTTCCATCATCCATATGAACGTAGTATTACTCAAAAATTAATGATGTTTTAGTTGACAATGTAAATACAACAAAATTTCAAAAATTTGGCTTATTTCAATAAATTATGCTAATTTGATTGTAGATGGAGTTTTTAATCAAAATACAGAAATATTTTGACATTTTATTTGATAAATTAATACCAATTTTTAATAACAATTGATGAAAAATTGATTGGAGAAGGATCGTGCCTTGTGAAATCAGAAGCCTTGGATGGAAATGGAAATGAATGGAAGCATGGAAACATCACGGTTACGTTATACCTAGTTGCGTTCACGTTACATTTGGTATGGAATCTGATAGCCGCCCCTAGCGGACAGTAGCGGAACTTTTCAGATTCCATACAAAATCTAATGTGAACGCAACTATGTATAACGTAACCGTCATGTTTTCATGTTAGGGCTACGGATGTGTTGAGACATTTAAGTTTTAATGACGCTACATTAAAACTTCCAAATTATATTTCGACGTGTCTAAGATTAATTCGGGCCACGATCTAGACTGTGATTCATTATTTTTAGTTTGCACGGTTAAAATTGTGTACATTCATTCAACCTTCAATGTGGTTATTTGTTTCTTTTAAATACTATTAATAACTTTAAAAAATTAACTTTTAAATCTGTCGTAAAGTTTCGAACAAAATTTTTCAACTTTAAACCTTTCAATTGGGTTTTCACCATTACTTAAACCTTCACCATTTCACAAACATTTTTGTTTGTTAAAATTAAAACATTCACATTTATATACATGACAAGTGGTTATCATTTTAGTAAGGTTCCAAACACTTTTAGGATAATGCTACAGTTTCCTTACTAAAACAAAAAATGAAATAATGTAAAGCATTTTTTACATAACAATAGGGCCTATAGCATATTTTTTATTTTTTATTTATTATTTATTTATTTATTTAACTTTCTTACAGCTATCTTTACAGGTCTGGACCTAAGACGATAGAGTGGCATAAATCAGTAATAATATATACAATAATTTTAAATTAACACCCTTGTACCAAATAACACATAATAATTACAATATAACACAATAAAAACAATTTCCAAATAAAATAATAAAAATAAAACTACATATTCTACCCTACATAACACAATTTACAAGCAACATGTATATGTTCATGTACGATATGAAAGGTAACACAGTGTCACCTTTGTAAATTCACTCAGTGAGCAAGAAAACAGATCAATCACTTGTGCCACCTTGTTAAGCGATCGCAAAGCTCTTGAAAACGGTGAACAACTCAGCAGGTTGGTCCTTCCAAGTGGCACCACTAACAGAGGTGGCCGGCGACGTTTCTCTACGTACTTATCAGGCACGCACAGTCCCACGTATTGTAGTACGCCGGGGTTAAACTGCTTGCCTCGCAACAACTCAAAGATATACTTTGCCAGCACGAGGTCTCTTCTCACCTCATATTAGCACAATTAACGTTGCTTATGGCTAAAAATTAAAATAAGATCGCCTCTGTGGCTGAGTGGTAAAGCGCTCGCCTGCTAACCCACAGGTCTTGGGTTCAATCCTTACGGGGTAAATCAATTTGTCTTTTGGAAGGCACGTTATAGGGTTCATGACGTAAACGTTTAGCCAAAGAACAATTCTATGCCACTACTTGTAATAAAATACTTTGTAAAATGCCGTGACAAGTGACTGGAAATTATCAGTAAATTAATCATAAATTCTGTTACAAGGTTTTAACAGAAATCCTTTAATATATCAACAAATTTATTTATAGCTTTAGCAAGAGATTTAAGTATGATTTGGTGGTCATGGATTTGATTCCCTGTGGATCACAATAAATTAGATCGGTAAGATATCAGTGAATGGTAGCTTTTCATTCTAGCTCTTATAAACTATATTTTTTCTTGCTCCGTTTTTCAACACAATTCTACTGACTTATTCTTATTTTTTGTTAGATAAATAGAACGGCACACTGAAATTCAATTTTAATAAGTTTAAGTTGTGAATAAACATACCTCAAGACAGACAAAAATTTAAATCGCAGCATTGAACTTACGAACTCACATATAAAAATATTTTTATATAAAGTCCTACGTCGCGATATCATAGTTTATTTAAGACGTAATGTAAGTACCTGGACTGATTCACTAGTATCCGAGAAGTCTCCATGCCAGCGTAAGATTACTGCTGATATAAAAAGAGAGCAGAGCATAAACGTATCCAGTGGTTATATAAATGGGAAATAGTAAAGGATTTTTAGGTTATGTGTCAAAATATAGTACTTCAGTCTAAATTAATGTTCATTAGGGCAAAATGGAACAATAAAGTGCTTATAGATTTAAACAAAGCAAAGATTAAAAGCCCTTATATAAAAACCTGTAGTCAGGGTGGCATTTGAAACAATAACGAGTAGCTTTATAGATTTAAACTAAGTATAAATAGAGACCTGTAGTCGGGGTGCCATTTAAAATAATGGGTTAACAATTTCACCTTACGAAAAGCCAAAATAAGCATCATAAGAATGAGTCTGTAAACAACACAAGAAACATTTTAATACTAATGCATACCTTTTTTACAAAGATGAAAATAGACTAACCTAAAGCATGGCGAGGATGACAAGAAAGTATGGCAAAAATCACCTAACAATGAATATATTTATCATATTTACGCCAAATTTTGCTTTACCAAATTGTTGTACCATCGGGTAATACAACAAGAATGGTCTTGTATTAAGACTAAAATTGCCTTACGCAAAGAGACCGTCTTGAGCTAAAAGTCATAAGCATAGTGGTTCCTGCCTTAAGAAAGTAGTTTTTAACCTTGCAATCAGGTGAAAAGCTTAGTTAGAAGGTTATAGTTAAGACGGCACTGTAAATCGTCATCGTTTAGTCTACGTCTTACCCGCAATAAAACATTTTTAACCTTCCACGCTAACGGTTAATTGACTCTATTGCAATGGGTTGGTTTTAACCGTTCTACAATTTGACATTCGTCGCTATGATGTTTATTTTTGTCGTACAGTTTTTTTCCATGCGTGGGTAAGAGGCTAGTCTACTATACTCTATGCCTCTATCCATCCATCTATCCGTCCAGAAGCCTGGTTCGTCCACTGCTGGATTTCGGTCTCGTCCGAAACTGGTCCTTTTCAAGATTTCGCCACTCTTGGCGTAATCTTGAAAGAAATGCCCATACTCACACACGCTAGGCTGGCGGGTTGGTAAGCATAAACGAGTAATAACCTTAATCTACACTATTATATAAAGAGGAAAGATTTGTTTGTTTGTTTGTATGTTTGAGGTAAACTTTGGAACTACTCAAACAATTCTAAAAATTCTTCCTTTTATTAAAAGCTTCACTACTGTTGAGTAACTTAGGCTATACTTTATTTTAATTAAAATAAGTTTTCAGTTTGAAAATTCAATATTTGTAAATCAAGTCGAAAGAAAAAACGCTGCTTAGCTGCCTTATCGGCGTGCCTTGACCAAATAGTTAGTTATACGTGATAAAACCGGTTGTTTTTCCATACCGAAAAACTGTATCAGTTAAATCACTATAGATTTCCATCTACAACGATCTTGACACACCTCTTGCTAGTATAAAATAAATGGAATCCAAAAACTATAAATAAAAAAATAGATCCAGATCACTGCCTCCAGGTAGGATGCCCAGATAAATGTATAATATTATGTTTAAATGTAATGTAATATACCTTACCCCTCTGGATGTTGGGACTTTCATTTGACAGTCCATATTCGGAAACACATCTGGCAAAGCATCGGGGTCCATGTAGTGACAACCAGTGGAACAGAAATTTTAACTGAAACTATCAATTCTAAACGGTCACAATTTACAACATTAACAACCAAACTTTGACATTACTAACCTAAAATAGCAGTTTATGTTAAGTTAAGCAATTATAATTACCAAGTGAAGTTAACACTACTCTTAATACCATTATACATGAACCCAATCTACGGCAATTTGTCGATGTTTTTGAAAAACCTACTTTATGCACTTCACATTCAGGGTCCATAATTTAATTTAAGGATAACCGTGGAAATGGGTACTCAAAAGGCACAAGTAAAATTGTGAGTGAAAATTCGTCAGCCTTCAGGCGAGAACCTGAATAATTCAACTGCCAGTTCTCGCGTGAGTGGCGTAGCGCGTGGACGTCTACGACGTAGCAATCTCGTAACAACGTAGCGATAGTACGATCGTCGTAGCGATTTTATGGTTTCCTTCGTAATCGAATTTGGAAAACTTTAGTTTTAGTTGTATTAGATATTGAGTTAGTGTAGTTGTTCGTAGTTACCGACTGTGAAAAAGTTTCTCGAGCGTTTTGGGAAGTAAGTAAACAAAAGTTTTTTCTCGAGTTGTGAGAATATCGCGTGTGTATTCAAAGGATAACCATTGAGCTGACAAAAATCTTAAACAGAGTTGTTGCTTTGAGAATATTAAGCATGGAAATTATGTTGACTTTAATTAAGTACGCTCATCAGTTTTTTTTAATATAAATATTTTGTTTGTCTGATATTGCCTTACACACGTATGTAGGTAGTTTAGAATAGTTCCTTATCATACTGAACAACTTTTCCACAGGAACATACCTTAGGTACCTACTCTACATTTTATATGGGCAGGTGAAATATTTAAATGATTTGCGCGATTATATTTTTAATGGGAAGTTGATTGGTATGATCAACTATAGTATGTGGTTTAACTCCTTAAATTAAATTGTAATTATAATGTTTTATTTACCTCTTGTTTATTTTTCCATATTATCTGCAGTAGACTCTACACTATTTATAGAGGAAAAATTCATTTATTTATTTGTTTGTATGTAATGGGTAATCTCTGAAACAATTGAACCGATTCTAAAAATTACTCCAGTCATAAAAAGCTACATTATTGCTGAGTAACAAAGGCTATTATTATTAATTTAATGAAATCAAGTTTCCAGTTCAAAATTTTTATATTTGTGAATCAAGTCGGGAAAAAACAGCTGCTTGGCTGCTTTATCGGCGTGCGTTTACCAAGTGGTTAATTATACGTGAAAAAAAATCGGACGTTTGCCCATCCCGGAAAGCTGCTTAGTTTAATCTGACCATAGATTTCCATTTACAGTGATACTGATCTGATACACCTTTTGCTTATATAAAGCTTGAACAAGTGATTACAGACGGGTTAAGTACCTACTTCATACTTTATTTTTACACAAAAATATTACTTCACTTGCACATAGGATGTGAAATAGGATGTACATAGACGAGCTTATGTCTAAGATGATATTTCTTCAAGCAAACCCTATTGATTTATAAAAATCACAATGAATAAATAATAATAAATATAAATTTAACTCTTCTTAAGCCTTTATTATAATATTATATTCGATATATTTCGGCCCACTGTATGGGGCCGTCATCATAAAATAAATGTTATTTTGTTCATACCTACTTATTAACGAATGAATAAGTATACAAACATACTGTACATTAAACTACATAGCATACTTATACTTTAAGTTTGAAAAAAATATCCAAGTCTACGAGTTTAAATACAAAAATAGCATAACTTAATGACATTTTCATACATACATGACATATTTTCATAAAGAGTAACATATCTCTCTTATACATATAAACTGCAAACTCTGTCTGCCTGTGCGAGCATTTATAACTTGGGAACCACTCCATAGATTTGATACAGTATTCTTTGTGAGGTAAAATATTTCTTCGGGAAGGTTTTAAGATTATTATATTATATTATATATCACAACGCTATGACCAAAGGGAGCAATGCAATAAGAGTTTTAGTGAAACATGTGGTAGGCTGGCCTTGCGTAGTTGCATGTAATTTTTAGCAGAACTCTCAGGTTGGTTTTATTTGATCGGTCTTGATGAGTATTTTTGTAGAACATGGTGACCAGGTTCCGATGATGGGACTGGGAGGTGGATACAGGATCTCCTCAACAAACAACTACAGAACCTTTGAGTTTGGGCTTGTTTGATTGGTCTTGATATTATCGAGTTGATAGGTTCTTTGGTAAAACATAGTGACAGGATGTCATAGATGATGGAACTGGAAGGTGAATACGGTTACTCCTCAACGAACTACAGCAGCAGACTTCTCGAGGTGGGAAATATTTCTTCGGTCTTGATAAGTAATTTAGTAAGACATGGTGACTACGGCCTGATAATAGAAATGGAAGGTGGATACGGGAACTCCTCAGCGAACAGCAGCATACCGTTTCGAGTTTAGGGTTATTTGTTCGGTTTTGATTGGTACTTTATCACAGAGTCATGGTAAATGCTGAAAAACCGCGTTAATAGAGTTTGTATGATCTTGCAAAGAATTTTGCCATCAAGACTATTCGAATAGGTGGAGTTAGGCATATATTTATTTATTCAATGTTTTTATAGTTTATTTATATGACAACTTTATTGTAATTTTTTTTTCTTGTGCAGTGCAGTTTAATGAACCCTTTATTTTATTTTATTTAAACAAAAACTTTTTAATTGTAGTTCGTCGTATTATATATTTTTTTTTATTTATATGAGAATTAACATATACTTATTGTACATTGTACCTTTATTACACAATAAATTTTATTGAATTGATTGTTTCAAATTGCTGAACTGCTTTCTTCACGTCTTCTCTGGAGTGGCTGGTGGAGACAATTTTCTATTGCAGAGAAATAGTATCATTTAAGCGGTGAATCTGTAGCCTTAGCATGAAAACATTACGGCTACGTTTAGTTTGAACGTAACG
This sequence comes from Ypsolopha scabrella, assembly GCA_910592155.1. Taxonomy (NCBI): domain Eukaryota; kingdom Metazoa; phylum Arthropoda; class Insecta; order Lepidoptera; family Ypsolophidae; genus Ypsolopha; species Ypsolopha scabrella. Next base: position 3,370,309 of record OU342968.1, on the reverse strand, counting down.
CGGTTTTGTATGGAATTCTGATAAGTTCCGCTACTGACCGCTGGGGGCGGTTATCAGATTTCATACAAAACCGCGTTACGTTCAAACTAAACGTAACCGTAATGTTTTCATGCTAAGGCTACAGATAATCATAAGCCCACTTTAGGCGTGGATAAATTCAGTGAATCTAACTGAGTAATCAATGAGTTATCATCATATAGTAAAGGCTGTCAGATTTGTTATCCACTACTACTAATTAGCGTATCTAAGTGGACTTATTTACTGTCGGTATTCATCATCGTCTAAAAGGGTATATTAGCATCTCATTACGTCTATTAAGATCAAGGTTATATTACTCTTCGTATGTCTACTTTCAATATTAGTAATTCTGTCATCTTTTAAGCAAATTCCCATAAGCAAATTACGTTTTAATACTAAAGGTGTTTGTATTTATTTTTCTGTTTGTACAATCTTGTAAAAATCGCTAGAATAAACATAATAGTTAATAAAGCTAACTTACTTTAATGTAATAAAAAACAAAAATAAAAGAACAAGCTGGTAAAGTTTATATACATTTATTTTATTGTATTCGCAAAGTTAGCGATATTATATTTACTAATAAGAAGTGTTACTGAGTCTTCGCACGATAAACGCGGTCGAGCTTTATCACCTCATTATTTTAAAGCTGGCAAGGATCCGGGACACAGCTGACTAATTGTCACCATGTCATTTTATGTGCCATCATTTCATTGTAAATGTCATTACTATATCAACTGATGCCGGGCCCAGTAGGGTCCGAAATATATCTTGAAATTATTATTTTTTTATTCTTTTGTGTACATATATACTTTAATGTAATAAAAAACAAAAATAAAAGAACAAGCTGGTAAAGTTTATATACATTTATTTTATTACTTGAGTAAAGGCAAATATAAAACCATAGGAATTATGTCCAAGAGAAAAAAAAAATATTGATCTTAGTCAATCCGTCTTACACTGTCTATTACCTTTTACAGCAAAGCGAGTTTACATATTAGTTAACTATAAAGGGCTTAAGATTAGCCTTTAGGGGAATCAAACATTTCGTATTAAAATTTGCTAATTAAGACTCACAATTTTGATAAAGATTATTATTATTTATTACACCATGCTTCATTATCGTCCAGATAATCATTGATTTTATAATAAGCTTTTCTAAGTAGTCCCTGTTTAATGTATAATTTAAACTTATTTTCAGGCAAAATAAGGACCTCCTTTGGAAGTTTATTGTAAAATCTTCAATCATCTTCTTACAACTGTATTTTTTCAATACTGTATAAGTTTTTTTTTAATAAGTTTCTGATAGATTTTTATTGCATTTGATAACGCTCATTATATACTATGTCTATATTTTTCACTCACGCTTGACTCTAAATAAGTTCAACCTGCACTCGTACAGCACGTTTTCCCAATGCCTACTTCACCGTAAAGCGTAAGATGCGTAAAATTATTAAAGAGTGATGCACTTATCAGACACGTGGTGCGTATTTTCTATGTCCGTAGCGGCGAATTATTTTATACAGCAATTCACTGATTGAGAGTTCGTAAAAAACGGACGGTAACAACTAGAAAAATGATTTTTTTTTAATTTTAATATCATCACTCATTTGATACATGTTGAATAAATTCGCGTAAAAAATACAACTTTAAGAAAAAAGAAAACGAATAAGCATAACATTTTCCTAAAGAAAACATGTTTTGGTGGTGCTGCCTACATCAGAAACTCTTTTGATCGTATTAAGCTACCAGGATTGGGATGATACCCACAAGATTGATCTACTTTGAAAATATTCCAAAGTCACGATCGAATTAGAGGCAGGCGGTAACATTATTAATGAGTTTCCAATATTACCCATTCTACTCTCTGAAATTTAATAACTTGCCCCTAAAATTTCAAAACTGAAGCTTTTTATATGATTATAACCTTTTCTTTTCCAGCAAAAAATATCGGGCACAATTTGATGACTCATTATTTGCAATTTGATCTCTTTATCGATAAAAAATAAAGAAGCATTTTCTTTTTCAGGTCCGTTATGCATGAAGGATCAAAAAATATGAAGGTAAGAATGGATTCCGTTATATTTTTTAATTCAAAATAAGTAATTAAGCTTGCTCAAACAAAGCTCAGTAAAGAAACCTTTTGAAATGAAAGGTTTTCCCCGTATCGAAAAGGTGTTGGAATTTTAATTTTCACGCCATTTTTAACCCTATAGAATATATGAATAAATAAACATCAGTATTTTGTAAATTAAATATATTAGATACCAATACCTCGCTTTTACTTCAATACAAAAGTTTGCAAAGTATGTTTTCTCAGTGAGGTTACCAGGTTAGAATAGCTTAAGTTGTTTTGAGAAGGCACTTGAAGAAAACACAACAGACACAACAATTTTGAACAAATAATTTAACCCATCATTTACCTATTGAAAAACAATACGTATACAACGTGAAATTTAAGTCATTTTGCTAACGAAAACTGGTGATAGTACTCGTCCATTTAAACAACTTTTACTATGGAGACAACCCTGAAATCGTGAAAAAAAATCAGCTGTTTCATACATTTGGGTCGAGTATGTATTTAACATTTCTATGGAACAGCTGATGTTTTTTTCACGATTTTAGGGTTGGCTTCTTAATAAAAGTTGTTCATACAGTTTTCGTAAACAAAATGACTTAAATTTCACGTTGTATAGTCGAGGAGCAAAAAGAATTCTGTGGGATTTTTTGTGCAGGAAACGTGTGACTTTGCGGAAACTCTTTAATCTTTGGTTTTTATGACGTCATCATAATTTAATGGTGTTTTTTTTTCTGATACCTACTGTGTGTTATATTAAATAAAAGGGCTTCATGAGCTAATTGTTAAAATATAAGTACATCACGCATCGTTTATCTAATAAATTCACCAGTTTGTACTCATCTCTCATGAATTAGACATTAGGAAAACGAGCGGCAAGCGATTATATGGTGGAATTTTGGTATTTTTAGAGGAAGAACTGACCTAAGAGAACAAATGTTGTACAAAAACATGAAGTTGAGCTGTATGTTTTAGGTGCAGTCAACTTTAGTTCAATATCGCACACCCAATTTATAGGGATGAGCTTTTTGTCCTACTTTCGTGATGTATTATATACAATTTTCAGGTCAGTTAGTTAATCTGCAGTATTTTCCTTTGCCATTCAACAAGTGGCTGATGCACAATATGCACATTGACCTGGCGATTAAAATCAAGCTTGGATCTTACATGATATGCAAGTACTCACGCCTGTCTCCCATGGGGACAGGGAAAGACGTCCACAGACAGATGTCCACCTATGACGATCCTTACACACCTCATTCACCTTCTTGCTTAAGACTTTTCCCTTCTCTAATAAGTCGCCAATTTGGTCGATATACGTCCTTCTAGGGCCCTCCTAGCATTACCTTCCACTTGCGCATCATATTGATGCCAACGAAGAACACTTTTCAGATGCTGATATCTTCTTCTTAAAGCGGAGCGAATACCTATGTCACACATCTAAACATCTTAAAAATCAATCAAATGTGTAATATTCATAAAACACCCACCCTCTCGACACTTCAATACAAAACACACCCCTTACTTTGTACACACACACGCCACACCATATCCTTTTCCTCATGCACACCTCCGTCTTCCTTCTGATCGTTCTACTTACTTAGACATTTTCTTTTAAGATATTATTATTTTTTAAATGTAACATTCTTTCTGTCCAATTTATTTTCTGTTTTTAAATCATTATGTGCTCCTCGTTTTTGTCTTTATATATATATATTTTTATATATAAATGTTATGCCATTTAGTTTCGTTATTGGCGTTTCGTTGTTGGCCATTTAATTTCAACAATTATTTATTGTAAAATGTGTGCTGTGAAACTAATAAATTTAATTAATAAAATAAAATAAATAAATAAAGTTACTTAATCTATTTTCTTTAATTTCATTTTCTTTCGTTCTATTCCAAGTCACCAAAGTATTCCCTTTTCTATTCTTGTATATAGCTTCTACTACATCTTCTTTCAGGCTGCAAAAATCCCTCAAATCATTATTCTTTTCTTTACACTGAATCAGTTTTTCAATTGGGCGTGAATGGTCAAATTAAAAACTATAAGAAATGGCTAAAAATTTATAAAAAATCTTATTTCCGTATCCGGGAATTGAGCCCACTGATTTAAAAAAAACTCACCGAGTCTTACAACCATCCGATAATATATAGTGCGTATTTTTTAAATAGGATAGTTCGATTCCCGGCTAAGGAAATCATTATTTTAGTTTTCGTTTTCATCAAAATTAACGCCGAGACTCCTTTGGGCATTTTTCGCTAGTCCCCATAGTTTTTGATTTCGCCAGCCACGCCCACTTGAAAAACTAACCTTGTATGTAAGGTAACTTTCGTTTATGTACCTAAATTCATACTGGAGACTCGGTAAGTAGTCAAACCCAATTTTAAATGACCCTGTTTGCTAAATAAGAAAAATATTTTTTGTGTCTCTTGTATATTTGGTCAAGATCATCGTTGACTTAATTAGTATTAAAGTCTAATTTCTATTTTGCGTATTTCACAGAAAGGGTCATTTAACCTTGTTTCTAACCACTAACCAAGTCTCCAGTATGAATTTGGCTATATAAACGAAAGTCACCTTACACCGGGTGTAAATAGACTGCTACCATTAAATGAAACCACATATTCTACCGACCCTACTGAACCACTTTTCCCAAGAATCATACCCGCGGACACCTTTAGTTTAGGAAATAAATGAGTTCCAAACAAAATGCGTGAACCCTTACGCACCGACATACGGGCGAGTTAAGAGAGAGCGCCGTCTGTTAAACAGCTTCAGGTTTCACGGACGACGCTCTCTCTAACCATCATCACAATGCAAAGTACCCAAACATTACCCGGAAAGTGGGGCTGCCATAAATTCCGGTAGATTGGGACATGTCCCAGTTTGAAGCGTTGTGTCCCAGTCAATACGTCAGTTGTCTTGGTTTGTGAATTGAATAGTAGAGTTTGTAGGTGGGAGATATTCATGCATCTGTAAACTGGCTTTAAAATTAAAATGTAATGATATAATTTTCTTGTGAAAACCCAATTGATGACCAATTTGCGTGAATTGCAACGAAACGCATTATTGCATACTTTTTAGGGTTTCATAGTCCGACAAGGAACCCTTATAGTTTTGCCATGTCTGTCTATCCGTCCGTCTGTCCGCGGCTTAGCTCAAAGACTATTATTACTAAAAAGCTGTAATTTGGTATTGCTATACATATTATACACGCTGACAAAACGGTCAATTTTTTTTTCGTCTATCGCATATTGTGGCTTATCGTTGGCTAGGTCGTTCAAAAAAATCAAGGATGTGTGAAATCCATTTTTCGATTTTGGGATCCGTTGGCGAAATATTAATTAAAGTGATAATTTTTGTTACAGTCAAGTGCTGGCTAAACGATTGTTTATGGATATGTGGAAAAATTCACAGAAGTAGTATTTATAATGAAATTAAAAGGAAAACTATCACAGCTAAGTAGGCTGTACAGGTTTACGTGTACAGGTTGCGCCAAACATTTAGTCCCCTCTAAACACGACAATGTATGGGCCGTTTTTCGGGAGAGCAACTTCCGAGCGGACTAGAAGTTTGGCGTGATCTGTATTAGTAGACCAACTTATAAATGTACTAAGTATCTACGGAACCCTACACTGCGCGTGGCCCGACAGGCACTAGGCCGGTTTTTAATTTTAAAAAATTAAGGAAAACAATATTATGATGTGCATTTTGCACTAAGGTCCTCTGTTACCCCTTTTAATAGTAATAAGTCTGATGCAAAGTATTTATATCTATCTCTTCTTTTTATTCCAAGCGTCTCGGTCAACTTTCCAAAATGTATGGCAGGCCTACTACTGTAAAGCAACACGACAATTCAGCAAACAGCATCATGAAAGATGGAATTTGAATGACAAAGTTTGACTCTGTTGTCATGTTAATCTAAACTAACCCCACTTTAGAACAAAACGGACAATTCTCCTTGATTTGTGAATCAAGACTGTGTCTGACAACATTGTTCCAAACAATGGCTTCTGTACGCGTTCAGTTCAATCTATGTAAGATCGACTTGCTTGGTGAAACTGCCTATAAAATCCTGTGTAAGGTTACTTGATTGGTAAAGCGGTTTAATACTCACGGATTATTGTTGTTTACTTTAAGCAAACTTTTATTTAATAAAAATATATTATGTCAGCTTACTCTAGTCTTAATACATAGGTAACACTAAAAGTTTCCGGAACTGGCCACTTACATAAACAATATTTAAAAATTTATTGCAACATTTGAAAATAGAACTCTTTGGCTGTAGAATGCAGTTTGTTTCATCTGACTGTCTTTTGTTTTTACCTTGTGGCGCCATTTAAAAAATTGTGTGTCTGCATCAACATGGATTTAACTCGGGAAAATTTTCGTAGTATGATTTTCTACGATTTTAAGTGTAATTTGACAGCTCAACAGAGCATCGCTCGGCTTGAAACAGCTTTTGGCAATGAAGCACCATGCAAGACGACTGTTTATAGCTGGTTTGCAGAATTCAAGCGTGGTCGTATCAATCTCAGTGACGAATCTCGCGATGGTCGGCTGTCCACCGCTGTGACCAACAAAAACATCGATGCTGTGCGCCGTATGATTGAAACAGACAGGCATGTGACCTACCATGAAATTCGCGCATCCTTAGAAATAGGCATGAGTCAAATACAATCAATCCTACACAAACATTTGGGTGTGAGAAAGCTGTGCTCGCGGTGGATCCCACATAACTTGACCGAGGCTCAAAAAACGGACCGCGTCACTTGGTGCAGTGCCATGCTTACCAGATTCAACGAAGGTGCGTCAAATTTGGTGTGGGACATAGTAACAGGTGACGAAACATGGATTTATTGCTACGATCCCAAAACAAAGCAGCAATCGAGCGTATGGGTCTTTCAAGATGAGCCGAAACCAACCAAAGTGGCGCGCGTGAAAAGTGCATCTAAGCGGATGATTGCTTCTTTTTTAATAAAACTGGACACGTGGCTACTGTTGCTTTAGAGAATCGTCGTACCGTGAATAGTGACTGATACACGACCATTTGTTTGCCGGAAGTTATTGACGAACTCCGTAAAAATAACCGTAAACGCCGTATCATCCTGCACCACGACAATGCTAGTTCTCACACGGCCAGACAGACAAACGACTTTTTGAAGACGAAAAATGTAGAACTCATGAGTCATCCTGCATACAGTCCCGACCTGGCACCTTGTGACTTTTTTCTGTTCCCAAAAATTAAGAACCAATTACGCGGTCAACGATTTTCATCACCAGAAGAGGCTGTCGAGGAGTATGAAAAACACGTTTCAGAGGTCACCACAGGGGAGTGGCACAAAAGTTTTTAAAACTGGTTTGATCGAATGAAAAAGTGCATAGACGCCAAGGGAGATTATTTTGAAAAACAATAAATTAATTTTGTACCTTTAATAGTATTTTTTCATATTCATTCCGGAAACTTATAGTGCGTCCCACGTAGTATTGTTGATTTTGATTATTTTGTTAATAAGTTTATTTTTATTTTTAAGTCTGTTTTTTTATTGATTATCCTTTTTTCTATTAACGATTAAACAAATAATTACAATTTACTGATAATTTTGTCATCCTTTTATTTATTACTTGTGATAGAAGCTTGGTGACATAATACTTTAGGGAGTGCCTCCACTGCCGGCGCTGGCACCCAAAAATAACGCCGTTGGGAACTGGCAGTACATAACTGCCGGTAACCGAAATCAAAAACATCGGCGCCCATAATGGACACCGGTGGCGCTGGCGGTAGAAATTTCTTACGCGCAAAGGACGTTAAATTTCAAAGTGCGAGATTCTGTATGTATTGTGTTTGTTTTTTTTGGAAAAACCAGAGGGACGTCGTCGCCTTGCTCCGCTCCGCTTCAATAAATCAATCAATCTTTATTCAGATAACGAGATCCATTTGTTAGTCACAATATTTAACTTAAAAAAGTATATTAGTACTTACGCTATATTAAACACACAAACACAGTTGACACAAAATATCGTATAATACTATATCTAGGGATAGATTAGGTCCCTTTTCCACTCAGCATCTGCATCCAGCCTCCAACAATTAAGCAGTCAAAGCTGCAAACAATAACGTTCAATATACCGCCGGAGGCACGCCGCGCTCTGGTGAGGGTCGAGGCCGCGCGCTTCCTTATGATAGCGGGAAAACCATCCGTCCGTTCCTGAGCGAACATAGCTGAAGCACTACAGAAGCGGCTTAGCCCCAACAGCATCCTGAATACGTTTTTATATTGAATACGTAGGGCACTGTACGATTTCTGAGCATAATCGACCCACAGACTGCTGGTGTAGAAGTTTTGACAATATTCTTTAAAAAGTGTGATGTTAACTGCTTTGGTGCAACGAGCAAACCTGCCTGCGGGCCAGCATATTCCCCCTGATCGCCAGTGCCCTACGTTCCCGTTCCATGTTCATGTCGTCCTTTAGGTCCTCCGTAACAATATGGCCCAGGCATTTAATATGTTTCACGCGGTTTAATGTGATATTATAAAGTTTCACAGGGGGCACATAAACTGGGGACCATGAACACAATAATTTCACTCTTGGTGGTGTTATATTTTAAACATTTAGCAATATATAAGTTGGGGAAAAGGTTTCTTCGCATTTAATATAAAATTCGAAACATTTTTTAATTAAGTTTATTTACATTTAACTAAAGTATGTAGGTGCCATTTTGTTCCATAACTTTCTGCCATCTTGTAAGTAGGGACATGATCCCATTGCTATAGAAGTTCTGGGGCTTCTGATAAAAAAACCGCGACAAGTGGTTTTGGCAGTCTTCTCGTAATGTTAACTTGACACTGCCTAAAGAATTCTGAAGATACCGAAACAAGTGGAAATCTGAAGTTGCAAGGTCAGGACTATACAGCGGATGCATTAATACGTCCCAGCCAAACTCTCTTAATTTTTGCTGAGTGGCTAAAGATGTGTGAGGAATCATGATGAAAAACCACACCCCTTCTGTTGAATAATTCCGGCCGCTTTCTCTCAACTTCTTGCTTTAATCTCAGTAGAGTTCAGAATCAATGGTCCTGCCTGGCGGTAACAGCTCATAATGAATAATGCCCTTCCAATCCCACCATACACACAGCATTACCTTGTTGCGAGATAACCCGTTTTTCGCCAGAGTCTGTGAAGTCTGACCAGCCTTTGACCATGACCTTTTTCGCACGTTCTTGTCGTACGTGATCCACTTTTCATCACCAGTTATCAGGTTTTTCAAAAATGGTTCGGTGGCATTACGTCGTAATAAAGAATCACAAATGAGTACACGGTTCATTAAGTTTCTTTCAGTGAGCTCATGAGGCACCCAAATATCGAGCTTTTTTGTGTACCCAGCTTTTTTCAAATGGGCCAAAACTGTTTTGTGTTCAAATCGTAACTACTGATATGCCGAAGTTGCTCCACTTCTTCAAAAATGGCATTTTATCCGTAACAGGGCGCCCAGAGCGAGGTGTATCTTTGACATCAAAATTTCCGGATTGAAAACGCTTAAACCAAATTTGTGCTGCTCTCACAGACACTGCCCTAGGTCCATAAACATCACAATTTTTTTTGCGGCTTGCGTTGCATTTTTCCTTTTTTGTAGTAAAATTTTAAAATGTATCGAATTTCTCGATCGTTCGCACTAGTTCCATTGCCTAGTTCCATGATGGAACTACTGCGAATTTTCTAAAAAATTTATTCGCAGTAGTTCCATTACGCGTCATTGATTGCTACGAATGGAACTACTGCGAACTTCATTAGATTCACTCATCTTAACAGTAAGAAAAAGAAATGAAAATCACACATTTTACCTAATTTGAATTTGGAATTATCTTTTTTAAAATTTAAACTTTTTAATAATACCAAAACCAGCCAGATACAAATGTTATAGCCAAAGAGATTTTATTATAAGTTCATACATACTATTTGCGAAAAGAGTTTTTCCCCAACCTTATTTTAAGCCATGACTTCCAACATATCTTTTACACACCTTAGCCTTCTTAAGCCACTGTTTGACGGACTGAGCAGCACCATATCATCAGCATAGCTAATATTATTTATTTTGACACCATGAATGGAACACTCCGCATGCATGCTGCTCAGTTCGACTATCAGCTCGTTCATGTCGAGGTTAAGGAGATTCGGTGAGGATAAGCCCTCCTGCCTCGCTCCACACTCCAACGCGTACTCCTGCGACAACTCGTTCTGCCATCTGACCCGTTTGACCTGATTCTGAAACCAGTACTTAAAAATTTTGATTAATTTAGCTGGTAAATTTGCATCAGTCAGTTCGTCCCACAGGAGCTGATATGAAACCAAATCAAAAGCCTTCGAGAGCTTTAGAAAACAGGCGTAGAGTGGAGTTTTTCTCTTTGTATAATATGCTCGAGACTGAATATGGCACTATCGGTTAACAAACCAGCACGGAACCCGAACTGGGCCTCGTGTAGATCCAAAACCTTGTCGAGTTGCTTGTCAAGCAGACAGTCAAGTATTTTGGCTGATATTGTGGCCAGAGAAATAGGTCTGTACTTATTCCGATCAGAAACATCACCCATCTTGCTTTTTACTATGGGGACAGCTATGGTTTTCATCAGCTTCTGAGGAAGGTACGAATGAGATACACAGAACAAGAACAGCATTAACAGCACTCGTAGTAGGTAGACACCTGCATGCTGAAAATGCTCGATACTGAGCCCATAATGACCAGGTGTTTTACCCTTAGTCATCTTTAAACACTTTAGAGACTTCTATGGCTGAAAATCTAACTATTGACTGATCAAGACCTGACTCAGCATCAACCAGCTCGCATGAACCACCCGTATCTCGGTTTCCCTGTAACGGCACAGCTTGAGGCCTAAAATGTGACATAAAAAGATCTGCTATGCCGCCGGCACCCCATCAACACCCGCGGACACCCCAGACTTTGTATTTAATAGGTTGGTGCGTTTCCAGAATTGTCCAAAGTCTTTGCTCTTGTGATGGAAAGCAAGAATATCCATCTTAATTTGATCTCGATTATTTAGACACCACTTAAGTCTGGACTTCTTCTTGCGATCGCGATTCATGTTTTCGCTCGGCTCCTTATTTAATCTTACATGTCAACCTAACACGCCCCTCCTCGCTTCGCTTGTCGTCGCACCTATTTTTTCTTTTGGTGAAAGTTTTTTTTTACTATGATTTCAAAGACCCAAAATTACTTCCTATCCTATCCTTCCTAGCCCTATACTTAATATGCTAACCCCATTTTCCGCTTCTTTTTCTAAAGACAGTGGCAGCTAATTCAGCAACCTGCGCCGGCAGCTAATTTGGGACACGGCGCCGCCGGTAGCTGAGGCACTTCCTCATATTTTATCATAATATGTATCATATTATAGTTATAGGAAAAACGATATTTAGAACCCTTTTTGTAAAATATGTTTTGTGCCTCTATATTTGTTCAGAGCTAAACCCGAGTCGATCAGTTATGAAATTAACATAAATGATAAATAAATGAAATTATTTTGTGTAATTTGAATGCTTCAATTCCAAAATTTGTCCTCATTTTTCCTAAAACAAAAGAAACTAAAATTACTAAAATAACGAAAATTTTTGAAAGTTTATGGATAAAGAATAAATACATAAAAACGTTTAATATTTTAAAGCTCTTACGAAGATGCTAGTTTAGTAGAGTAAGGAATCCTTTCAGAAACATTATTTCTGTGTGTAATAACGCCATTTGTATGCGCTCTGATTGACACAATTCACTGTCACACCCTTTAGATACAAATACAATACAAAATACAAATACATGTTACTGTAACAAACCAAAATAATTCACAAAAAAAATGGAAATCAGAACCCCAAATTAAAAGAACGTCTTTTGGGGAACAGTGTTTCCGTTTCAACTAAACTTATAAATTTAACAAGAACCTAGGTAAATACAAAAAGTATATAAAAAAGAAAACATAATTAAATTACTTACAAATATTTAAAATTCATATTTTTAAATTGTAGTATAAAATTGGGGATTGATCCGAAAATACTCTACTCGTATCGCGGTTTGATCGTGAATAATATATATTTATTTACTCTGTGACGCGGCTACGTAAGGCAGGTTTCACCGTATTTGTTTGCGTATTTTAATAAATTAGTTGAGTGCGTGACTTGCCTGTGAATCATTATTACGATCTCTCTTTATTTCTAGTGTCGGATATAAAGTACCTTCATTTCTCTGTGAAGCAGTTGCATATTAATTATGAGGCAAGTATAAAAATGTAAATCAGAAATGATTGAGTGTCTTTCCTGACTATATCCGTATACAATGTTATACATTTTAAATATATAAATGGATTTGTAATGCATATGTTATGCACAAGTACTTATGTGTAGGTAATTTAAGGTCCTAAATCAAACTGAAAAAAAATTTAATGGGTGATTGAGTATCACTATAGAGCACTTTCCACCAAAAATATTTTTTATTTGTGCAAACTTTTTTTACTTAATTTTTAGTAATTGAGTCAGCTAGTTGAACCCTATTTGACTTTATCATGCGAAGTCACGAAGTCGAATTATTACGGAACAGCTGATATTTTTCGGGATATCAAGTTTGGCTCCATTGTAAATGTTCTCCGTTTAGACAAGTACTGTGTCTAGAAGTTTTTCAAGTAAATAAATACCCGGCCCGGTCTGTATACAGGCTGAACCAAACGAATGCTCCCTGGAGGGAAAGTACCTTAAATATCAAATTTTACTAAAAAGAAACCTTTATTTTATTTTTAAAGCTAAGGAAAACTGCATTCAAAAACCAAAAAAACCTATTTTTATTACTTCTGACAATATTGAATTTTGGGATATCTTTAAAAGTTTTGTTATTAAAATTTAAAATTTCATGGTTTTCCTTATACGATACTATGTTACTTAGGAAAATTTTGTTCATATGTTTGACCCTTTCGATCGGTACCATAAAAATGCAAGATATTTTTTTCTTCACATTTGTCTGGTTCGATTTCCGGCTTACACAGTTGATTTTTTAAAATTCTTTCAAATCAGTTTTCCTTAATTTTAAAAATAAAACTAAGGTTCCCCAAAGTAAAATTTGATATCTGTAATATTCAAGGTACTTTCCCTCCAGGGGCCATTCGTTTGGTTCAACCTGTATATTCGTATGAAACTGAAAGATTCAGAGGTCAGGTTGGGCCAATCAGAAGTCCAGGAACTTCACTAAAATCTACGTAAGCCGGTAACCACTTTTACGGAGTGGTTTCTCAAGAAATGAAACTATCAGTAAGTTGGGTCTTGTCCCAACTGTTCGTTGGTGTACATTTCACCGAAACAAATAGGTTCCTATAAAGAGGCTTGTTTGTAAATTTTGGGTATATTATCTAATTTCTTGGTTGTTTCCAATGTTTTTATGATCAAGTTAGCAAAAGGACACTGACATCTTGATGCTCTCAGATGGAGTTATGAGGTTGTTTTCGGATAACAATATCTTGTTCAATTTACACTTTTTTTTCAGTGTTGTCGGTGGTTATATCTCAGATTACGCCACTCAGAGAGGCTCTTTTCATGCACTCTAAATGGGTAAATTACTTAAATTGAAGAAGGTACAGGGTTTCTATTCTGAGTAAAATCCTAAAAGAATACATTTTTCTTCGTGAAAACGGATTAGTATGACCTGAAAACCTTCGGTAAATTAAAAGTTGCCCTTCATGCTCGCATTAAGGTTTCCTGAATTCATTAAAGGGCCGTGTTCATGACACCTGCCATTTCATTACATTTTGTTTTGGAGTAAAATTCGTAACACTTTCTAGAATTACATTTCGTGGAGGAAATGTTACCTTCGAAAATCGTTTTGGGATCGCATCTTTTTGAGCCACATAATTAAGGAGCCACATTATTAAGTGTCAGTTGTATTAGGAAATGTCTTTTGTATCTATTTTGTGCATGGAAGGGAAGCAAGTCCCTCTGCCACTTAAGGGGACAACTACCGCTAGTGACTTTGAAAATCCGCGATATGGACCGATTTAATTAGACGTAACGCTAGTAAAAAAATCATGGATAATTGCGAGTCGAACCCACCCACCCACCGAGCGTTCTGTCAAAGACTATATTTTTTTATGATTTAATTACAATTCAGATTTTTCCCTATACTTGTAGTATAAGACGGTATTACTTGCCAAATTTCATAGTTCTAGGTCAACGAAAAATCACACTAATATTATAAATGCGAAAGTAAGTTTGTGCGTGTGTGTATGTGTGTATATTTGTTACTCTTTCACGCTGAAACGTCTGGATGGATTTGGATGAAATTTGGAATGGATGTAGCTTATACCCTAACTTAACAAACCGAATAACACGCGGGTGGAGCCGCAGACAAAAGCTAGTAGATAAAGAAAGATATCGATCGAAAGATTCCCCTGAGAGTGTCGAAATATACGTTTTTTGTGGCATAAACGACCATATATTTTTTCCACGTTAACTTAGAAGTTTTATTTTTTCACAGATTTAAGGGACTTAAGACTTGAGCATATGGTTTTTATCTTAATTCGATACCTTTACGCGTTCCCGAGATAAAAGGTCTTTTTAGACAGACGGACGAACGGACGGACGGACAGACAGGCGGACAACAAACTGCTCCTATAAGGGCTCCGTTTTTTCCTCTTAAGGTACGGAACCCTAAAAATTATAAAAAAGGAATTCCAAACTGCAGAATATCTCGATTAATAATTATTTTGAATTTTTATTAAGAACTTTAACGAAATAAATACCAAAATAAGGTCAAAATTAAGACTAACATCCGATTTAATTAAACAAACGTGTAAAGAAACAAATTGAAACCTAATCAAATTAAAGATATAATAAATAAGTCCCTTCAATATTTTTTAAATAATTTCAGTTATATTAATTGTATTTATTTATTTACGTTTTGAGCTCGTTCTCATTAATTACCCTCGTACAACAGAGAGATAGTTTGAAATGACTCGTGTGGGAAAGAGATGCGCCCACCAAGGTCATCAGATACAACCCTCACTCACACGTGTTGCAACATCCGACTGACCTCGGTTATTGAAGTACGGCGATAGGACTCACCAGACCTCTATGAGGTCAGTGCATCTGGCCAACTAGTGGACACGGCAATGCTGACTGATTGTTGACACTGTAATCCCTGGTGTAGCTAGAGTCAATATCATTGAAGGTTATAGGTAGTGGCGTATATTTATTGCAATCACTAATAGGATTCGAAATCGCTGTAAAAAAATACTATCTAGCCTTCACGTACCTTTCGAAGCACGCAAACTGAACACACAAGATTTGAACCAGAGACCTCCGCATTAGGTCCGGTAATTGAACCACAAGACCACAGAGGCAGAGGAAGCTAATATATGAGCCACAAACTTACCCAAGTGGGTTTAAAGCCACTAGATCCTCCTGAAAGTACGACTGAAACGGTAACAAGACACAAAGAAAGTTGGAGCTAGAGTTAGTTTACTCGACAAATGGATGGCTGAATTCAATGGCGGGGAATTCGTGGAAGACCTTTTGTTGGCAAATTCGACTTCATGATTCAAACTATTCTCTTCAGATTGTTAAAAGCGATTGTTTCTTTGAGGGTAGTGGGAAATTTACTTAATTCATTAAACCAAATATTTCATCTGCTATTTTTCATTAATTTAATTGATTCGCAATAAAATTGCTTTTAAAATTATTTAAATATACTAAATATGAACTTATAAAGTTAATACTTGCGATTGTCGGCACTTGGTTGACTCAGCAACGCGCTAGAAGCTTTAGAAATAAATAAACTGACTCATTACAACGTTAAAAATCCTTTAAATGAACAACTGGACTTAAACCGTTCCCCACTGTTAAATTACTTTATTTAATAAATTATTTGACATTTTATTTATAAATCATTTTGACATTTCACACACAAAATTTAATTAATTTTACACCCTTGACTTTTACATTAGTGCTATTTACCTATTTGACTTTAATTTTACATGACGAAACATTTTTCTCACTTTTAGGGAAAATAATTTGACCATGAACACTGATTAGCAGACTACCCAACGAAAAATTTTATTGACATTTGGTATTAATTAGTAATCAATTACCCTCATGTTTGGTTTTGGAGATTATTGACATCCTGTTTTCACATACTTGAACAGCTTTTGTGACAAACTTGTACATTTATAAAACCTGAAAAATGCCTTTAAGGCGAAACTAGTCGGAAATATAATTATAATAATCTTGTGAAACAGTACAAGTGTTTTCTTCAACTATGAAGTTATAATTAATATTAATTAAATTAATTAATTTTGATACAGAAGAAAGTGCTAAAATAAAATACTTGAAATAAATATATATAATTTAGCTATATAAAGCCTTTAGTTTCCTTTAACTTGTAATAATAATAAAAAAATATATATATTAATTTTCGAAATATATTTCGGCCCACTATGGGGCCGGCATCAGTCGAATACTACATAGTGGGCCGAAATATATTTCGAAAATTAATATTTTTTTATTATTATTACAAGTTAAAATAAAATACTAAACACTCATTACAATGTCAAGTTCCAAGTTAAAAAATAAAAACAATATATGTAATTATACTAAAAAAGATTTTTTTTAATTATAAATTATACAGATCACACTTGTTTTCTACTATTTTAAATATAAAAAAAATAATTTTCTCGAAGGAAATTGTATACATTTTGATCTAAATGTTTTGGAGTGCATTACAAAATATAAAATTACAATTAGAAACATAATTAAGACAAACACTTTGAAGAAATTCCTCGGGCCTGGATTTGAACCTACGATCTCTTGCTTACAAGGAAAATTCTAAAGGAAATATAACTGCAAATGTTTTCCACTATCCTCAATAGAACACATATATGTGGTCAAAGTTTTGGTATAACTGAACCTGCATTCTTTGCACCTCTTTTGATTTGCTTTCGATTTTCCTATATTTTTCATTGAAAAACAAATGGTGAAAAAGGTATTGCTTTTAAAATTATCACTCAAAAAGAAGAGAGTGAGTGGAAGCACTTTTGCAACAATGTTCATTAGAACGGGTATCTTTCATTTCTTTTTTTGTTGTTTGGAACGGATGTTGCTAATGGACACAAGATACAAGCTGTGATTTTGCCAGAACAAAGAACAAGTTATGTCTTTACAAAGTTATAGGTATAGACGTAATCACAAGAAGGGCTTTTCTAATAATTTGGATAAGTGCGAGTCGGACTCGCGCACAAAGGGTTACGTATTACCCAACAATACAGGAGCCTTTTGTAGTGTTTTGAAACAATTCTGAAACTTTTGAAGGTGCTTTAATAACTAATTATTAAACACATAAACACAAACATATCGTCACGACATGAATCCCCGAGGGGATATCAGAGGTGTTCCCGAGTGTGAACTGTGAAATGCAAGTCATAGTCCACACCCGGTACACCCGCGTTCCACCGACGATTATTACGTCCCAACGTGATGGGTTGGTGAGCCCTATCGCCGTACTTCGGGCACAAATACAAGCTTTTTAGGGCATGCATGTTTCCTCACGATGTTTTTCTTCACCGTTCAACAAGTCGTAAACACTGAAAGTTTTTAGAATTGGCACTTGTAAACAATATAATAAAAAAACAATTTCAAGTTTTGCTAAAATGCCATTTTCCGTCGGATATATTCAATGCAGTAAATATTCTAAAACTTAAATAACAATTTACATCTAAACTAAAATAATTAAAAATTAAAATTACCTAGCAATTTAAATATTATACAAATAAATAAAAGAAAGGGAAATTTTGGACACCTATTTATCGGAACAAATAAAATATGCTGGCCAGATCGCTACCGTCGTTGGGCAAGGTACCTAAAAGGCTGGTGGCATTGCCTCGCTGGATCGCGAGGCTAATCCGCTGACCAAAATATGCCCCAGCCCTTTGGTTACCGGAAGCGTCGATCAGGCGCGACGAGATCTCCTTAAAGAGTTGTCGCGCTTCTGGTCCCCATGGCCCGAGAGTCTCTACGCCGAAGGGCACAAACATGTAGCCCTCTCCTAAGGCCTCATATTTGCGCCTCTTGGAGCCCTCTGCAGATGCCGCAGCCACGCCCGCTCTGACTGAGGTCGCTTGGAGATGAGACGCTGCCATCGCGTCGACACATGTAGCGTCCCATACCAGTGACTTACCATGCTTCCATGGTATGATCGTCATTCCGTCGGGCCTTTTGCCGTCTTCACGTATGACGCCATTTGGTTCCAAAATGGCCGGAACACTGGCACTAGCTAAGGCCCTACGGATGACGTCATTAAGAGCGGCATGACGCGACAAGCGACCAGCACTGTGCTGACACGAAAGGCCATGATGACCAAGCTGATCGACGGCTTTACCACAACGGCAGCGATGAGGCTCATTTGTCCGTGCGCCCAGTCTCAGACCTGTGGCCAAAGTAAATGTTGTTTTATCAAGAAGAGTCCCTATATTGGTCAAAGGGAGAGCGTTTAACCAATAACCTGACTCTGGTTCTCTGGACGCCAAAAGACGAGCTCGGTCTGCAGGGTTTAGTGAGGTATCCAGTAGGTTCTTTTGAACCTGGATACAGAACGGCTCGTCCCATGACCTCTGCGAAGACAAAGTCATCGGGAGGTTAGTACTCGGACCAGCAGTGTCAGTCCATGCACTCCTGGCCTCAGCCAAGCACGCGACCTCAATATCACCAAGTGGTGGATTTATGATTCTGCCAAAGAGGTCCATCGTGCTGTAAGCTGAGGACAAGAATGCAGGGAGTGCCACGTTGGACACCCTTCGGATTCCTAAACCGCCAAATCGGATCGGTAGACTGGCTTGGGTCCAGCTCCGGTCATTTAAAGGGCAATTTAGAATTTCCACTAAAGTTGTTCTAATTATTTCATCTATATATACCAAAAGTGGGGAATGTTTCCAGAGGGTGCTACAACGTAGCACGTACGTGAACTTTGGCGTAAAGAGACAGAATTGACTAGATGATTCCTGAAATTTTGAAATTTGTTCCGAAATGAAACAGGGGAGGGAATCATCCAGTACTGGGGCACCTAGGAGGCGAAGCGATTCTTCGTTTATGATTTTAATGTTTGGAGCCAGTGTATTAAATTTGGTTATAATGTCATTTTTAACGTGAGGAGACAAAGAGTTATTCAAAAATAATTCGCATTTTGAAAAGTTTAAATTTAGAAATTTAGTCCGATAGAGTGGAAATTTTGTATTAATTTGTTCAAGTCTGTTAGAACCGAGTCCGCTTCGCCTCCCAGAGTCCCATCGTCCAAATACCAAACATTAAATTTAGATTTGAGGCAGGTGATTTGTGGTTTTATGGCCAAACTGAAAATGGCCGGTCCGAGTGGGTCACCCTGCTGGTAGCCAACGGCAGATTGCAACAAATGGTTTTTATAAACGAGTTTGGAGGGCGAGCTGTAACACTGCCATAAATAATGAAATACTGCAGGAATATTCTCCTTGACTTGTGTCAACAGGGCGCCCCTATCTATTGAGTTAAACGCGTTCTGCACATCCACTTTCAGCAGAACCTCCCCTCCGCCGTGTTCTAGGAAGGTCCGAGCCGCGTGCACGGCGGCTTCACACCCTCTCTTGGTCCCAAAGCCTAACTGCACGGGTTGAAATTTGTTCACTAAATCTGGTTGAATATGTTTACAGCAGATCTTTGAGACCACACGACGGATGGTGTTCCCAACTGCGATCGGCCGGATGCCTCCGTCCTTTTTTCTGAGTGCACAAAGATTAGCACCGTAGAGAATGTCAGTAACGTCGTCACACACTTTCCCAGCCAGCATAAGGTTCTTCACGTCTTCCAAGAGGGCACGACCAGTCTCACCCGGGGCGCCGTAAATGAGATCTTTGAAGTGCTGTGGCGTCAACCCATCAAGACCACCAATCGAACCATTCCTGAAAGACGCGATCGCGACTTGCACCACCTCTGGTGTTGCTTCAGGAGTACGCTCAGAGGGATCAAGGGCATCAGGTAAATGCGATGAGGTTGCTGGCAGTGGATGTTTCGACTCTAGGGATGAAAGGGTCTCCGAGGTGTCAGGTGCGACTGCATCACTTGAGAAGAGAATCTGGGCAGCTCCTCTTATATCTCCATCGTTAATTTTAGTTTCGACCCTTTTACCAATATTATGAGTGTTGTTTAATTTTCTTGTGAGATCCTCTGCTTCTTTTAAATTTACTGGTTGCTTACAGTTTTTCTTAATTTCTTGTGTTAGGGAACTGCCATTATCTCTTCCTTTAGGCACGTGCCGAGTTCGGTGTGAAAAAGTGAGCAGATCCTCCCAGCTCGCTTTATCGTTGTTATCAAGATCTTTCCGTATACAAGAGGACAGAGAGGTAGCCACCGTATTTCTGGCCCCTCATGGGATCCCTTTAACCGTTGGAAGAGATGACTTATATTTACTAATCTCTAACCAAAAAGGATTATCAGTTGATCTAGAAGTGCTTAGATCGTCGACAGACACATTTTTGTGGCATTTTGATTTATGAATGTTTAGACCTCTCTGTCCTCTGTATACGCGAGACGACTGGGGGCAATCCGGACAAAGCACGAAGTCCTGTGACGCTGACGCTGCCGACTGACTCCTCGATGATGGACCAGCCGTCTGAGACATCAAAGACGATAAATAAAATTTTAATAAATGTATGTCGTTGGAATAAATAGGTGCCAAATTACAAAACTTAATAGGAACTATTTTGTAATAAAAACATGGAGTATATACAACTTGGGCCTAAAATGTACAAAGAAAATAATACTAATAATAATATGTAAAATATAAAAGTATCCTTGGTTATATTACCTTAAAAAACTAAAAACAGATAAAAATAGATGTCCCAATTAGTTGATATAGTTCAAATCACTCACTATATTGTTATGAAGTCCTTTCATTTATTCTGTGATATGCGATACCTTAGTTCGTAGATTATATTACCGATATATCTGATTTAATTGTCTCCTAGTGAGACCGAACACAAGTGGCAACTGAAGACTTTTAGTTCGCGTAGACTGCGTACTTCGTCGTAGCTTGTGTCTAATCCGTGGGCGTAGCAATCTTATTTTCGAGTAATAGATAATAATAAAGCTTGAGGTAAACACTGGTGTCCAATTTATCGTCTTTTTGAATGTTTTGATCAAGAAATGAAATTATTTATAAAATAAAAATATATGTTGACTTTTTCATTGACATTGACCATAGACTTTTTTGAAAATTTGAAAATGGAACTCTTTGCCAATATTATTGTGTATGTATTTCATTCATTTGTCATTTATTTTACGATTTGGTGGCAAATTGAAAATTGTCTCTGCCACGTCAGCATGAACTTAACGCGAGAAAATTTTCGTGCAATTATTTTTTATGACTTTAATGGGAGTAGGGTAAAATCGGGGTAAAACTGTGGTGAGATGATGATGAAACGAATTAAAAAATTCCAATGAGCCGAATTTGAAAATTCTTTAACAGGTTCAAATACTTAACAATCGCTAAAAATAGAACCTTAGTTTTGTGGCATGGTTGATTACTGATTGATAAACAGGGAGGATTATATTTAAAGTACCAAAGCAAAGAATATCACTCAAAACACATAAGGTACCTCAATAAAAAAAGTTCCCGAGACTGTCGAATTACGAAACCCTAGGTATGCGAGTCTGACTCGCACTTGACCGGTTTTATTTTTATTTTGCCTGTATAAAGTATACACCTGTTGGGTGTTAAATTCGCAAATTAACTTTAAATCCGGAAATTATATCTTTGCTTTTTAGTTGTCTATCTTGTATTTGTTTTTGGTAGTTTAGAGTCAGAGATGGACTAAGACAAAGAGAGTATTCCCATTTTAACCTACCCTACTTATAAAAAAAGTTTTTATAGACTTCGATTGGCAGTTCAAAATGAAGCCCCATCTCGTACCACTGTTTATATACAACTAGTTTAATGTGTTTGGACGTAGTCGTACTAATCTCAGCGGTGATCTGCGTGAGGGACGGCCTTCTACGGCAACGACTGAGGATAATATCAGTGTTGTGCGGCGTATGATAGACTGACAAAAGAGTGACCTATCAGCAGATTTGGACAAGCTTAGGCATCGGCATGAGTCAAGTGCACAAATCATCCCCGAACATTTAGCGGTCAGGAAGCTTTATGCCCGGTGGATACCTCATAATTTGACAGAGGCCCAAAAACTCCGTCGTGTTGATTGGTGCCGCAAAATGGTTTTAAATGGTAAAAAAGGATTTAATGCAGGTAACTCAAATGCTGTGTTCTAATACTTACGGGTGACGAAATCTGGATTGTGTTATGATTCTGAAACTAAAAGACAGTCTGCTGTGTGGGTGTTTCCTTCCAAGGAGTTGCCAACTAAAGTGAAGAGAGGTCGAAGCGTGGGAAAAAAGATGGTGGCCTCGTTCTTCGGAAGGACAAGTCATTACGCAACAATTGTTTTAGGGGATCGAAAAACAGTTACTGCAGAGTGGTACACTATAAATTGTTTGCCACTTGTCTTGAAAAAAGTTCGGGAGAGACGACCTCGCAGTAGGATCCTCCTTCACCACGACAAAGCCTCGTCGCACACCGCCAAGCAAACGATCGACTATTTGGCGACGTCAGACGTGGAATTACTGGATCACCCGCCGTATAGCCCCGACCGATTTTGATTTATATTTATTCATGAAAATAAAAGAAAAACTTCGAGGAAAACGTTTTATAGACGCCAAGGAAGCAGTGGCTGCGTTTCAAAAGGCCGTCGAAGAGACCCCTAAGGACGAGTGGGCAAAGTGCTTTTCCCAGTGGTTCCATCGGTAGCAGCGACGTATTGATGTGAATGGACACTATTTTGAAAAGATATAATAAAACTAATTCGTTCAGTTTTTGATTTTCTAAGAACTTTCAGTGTCGCCCTCGTGTTAGGTAAGAACACAAATACTATGCACATAAATTACGAAAAACTTATTGGTGCATGCCCGACCGGGGATCGAACACATCCAAATCCGTTGGGTGATTTTAGAGTTAAACGGAAAAGACGGAGAAACAAAAATTCAATTTTTTTTAGTTTTGACCTCTGTGCAATACCAATACGCAATTTGATTTAAAATTTCACAAAAATATTCAATGTACAGACACGACATTTTTACTACTTTATTATCAGTATACTTTTATTAAATCGTATTTTTATTCGTGAAAGCAAAGAACATACTAGGTGAAATTAAATCAACCGACCAAATTCATACTGGAAACTCGGTTGGTCATCAGAAACAAGGTTTAAGGGCCCTCCAGGTGAAATTCAAAAAAAAATGTTTTTTGCCCCTTAGTGCCTGCACTAGGTAACCAACCAGTAAGGGAGCAAAAAAAATATTTTTCGAAATTGGCCAAAAGGATAACTGATCCTAGTTCTTGATCACTAAGCGAGTCTCCAGCATGAATTTGGTCGGTTGATTTAATTTCACTCTATATACATATATAATAAACATAATATACAAACTGTATATGACAGTTTGTGCGCTATAGTCAGGTTCGCGTTAATTCAATAATTTTTGTACTTAGTGAATATATTTAAGGATTTTGGAACAGTGTTTTCTTAATCTGTATCTACTAATCTAAGATCTATGTACCTCTTTCTGTTTGTACTCATTGATCAATAAATAAATATATTTCGACCCCTTAGTGAGGTCGTCATCAGGAAATGGAAAAAATAAATATTTTTAATGCCACAGTGATATATTTGGGTTTTCTTTTAAGTCAGTTTTCACCAATAGCAAGACGAAGGCTGATGTACCCATTGGCTGCAATCCACTTCAGGCGTAGGCAGATTATGACGTCACAACGAGCACTAAGCAGTTCCAATCATCTCGACAAAGACCCAATACCTGCGAAAGCTGAAAGGAACCATGTAATGGATCCCTTAAGGTACTTTTCTGCGTGAAAAGCTTTCGGTATTAGCGATTCGTAAATGGAAGAGTTACAAAATGAGTTTGGTAATAACAAACCTGGTTGAAACAAAATTAAGCCCGCACAATGAGTGTTCTGTCCCGTGTAATGATAAGGTTTTGAAAAAAGCGATGGGTTTGTAATCTCTCTTAATGGTATGAGGGATTAGCGCCTTTTATTTTGTAATGAAGGGAGGTAAGGAAAAAGGTTTATAGCTCTGAGGTAATGAAATTGGAGAGCAAACGTAACAGCGTAAAAGTTCTTTCATATGGGCAGGCTGGGGCTTTTTTACACACTAAAACAGCCACGAATCCGATGAGCCCAATCTCAAACCAAAATAAATCAAACAAAAGAAAATTTCTATAATACGAAGCCCGTTTGAAGAATCACGTTTGGGATTTAATAATCGTTGGCAAAAAGTGGGTTTACCAAGTGTCGACAGTGACTTGCATTTCACAGTTACACCGAGGAACTGGACTATGATTTTCATATCACAGTCCACCCTTGGGAACGCCTCTGATAAACTCTTGGGTATTGACGTCGTGAAGATGAGTTTTTTTTTTGGAATTATAATATTCACACCACAACTTTAAGGAGGTTGCTCTGGGTCTCGGTCCCAAATGCACAATATAAAATTGCTTTTCTTATTTTTTTATTAAGAAGTAATAATACGGCAATCTGTATAATTCGAGTATTGTATACAATACCTAGGTAATGTATAGAATGCCTGGGGCGTCCGGGCAATGTATAAAATATTATGAATATATTATTATTGTCCGTTACATACTTTACCTAGGCAATGTATACAATTCCTATGGGGATTGTATAGAGTACCTGCTGGTCCTTCGGCAAAGTGTAAAATTATTACTAATTAACGGGATAATATTAATTTTGCAGTCAAAATTATTTTTTTGGAAGTCCTGCAGCGCAGAAGAGAGCCGGTAGGTTAGGTTTGGCGATTCAAGCCACATAGTGGGGCGATCGCCATGCATAACCTCCGTGGTTATTTTTTTTGTGACCACCCAGAAATACAATTTAACCAAAAGGATAAGCTTTGTTCATAAAGGATCATTTTAATACATGCCCTTATCAATTTCCCGCCCTCGCCCCCGCATTACCGGCAGCACATTCGGTACTGTATACAATACCTAGGCAAAGTATTTAATAAATAATATTTATCTAACCTCATATCGTAAAATCCTCATTACGAACACAAAACTACTGGCATAATGAAAAAAATTTTACGTGAACGAATCTAAAAAATAAAAAAAAAATATTATAGTATAGGTCTCCGAACAACATAATGCTTTAAAAAACCTTTTCTGAGATTACAGTACATGTAATACTAACTAGGAAGGCAAAGGGAACTTAGCCCATACAGCCATGTCTGAGGTTTAATATCAAATACCAATGAGGTTTTTATTTAATGTTCTCCAATACATACAAAATAGTAATGAGGTTACAGTTCAAATTTATTTTCGGCCAGGTATTGTCTATGGCATACGGCGCGTTGGACTCGGTCTATCAATGGATGAACTGTTTGTTGCGCCATTGTTTTCAAGGAAATGTATTTATTACTTACAGTGGTTTTAATGGGTCAAAATAATTGTTTTCACCTAAAATTACAGACAACAGGGATGGTGATGAATTGTATTTGACTCCTTCTGACATTCTGGAAATAACGACCGAAATTATGAACACTTTCAGAACAAGCTTTTACAAGAATAATCAAAAATTTTATTATTACATTTTTTTATTTTAAAATTTACAAAAATTGTGAAAACATGTTAGTAGCCATGAGTTTAGATAAAGTAGTCTATGCAACTATACATAACTAGGTATTAAAACACTCGCTTTCGGCTCGTTTTTTAAACGGAAACTCGTGTTTTTAATAACCTTTTTATGTACCAGTTTCATAAACTTCTATTAGAAATAGAAATAGATGTATTTGCCACAACATTCAAAAACAATAAATTATAAAATTACAAACACAAAAATTTTACTTTGTGACAAAATGGGACATACTCAGCATTTACTGAAAGTCGTAACCAACTTTACAGCGCTGGTTTCCAGTTTGCCCCATCTCATATTTAAAATTATAGGCAGATTATGCAGGTAGGTAGTACTTCTATGTTGATATTGATAAACTAAAACAAAAACAAAAATATTACAAATTCATAGATCTGAAACACATACATTAAATAATAATAATTGGAATTTATAAAAACTTTTTTTGAAAAAGAAAACACATAATAATTTATCCCAAACTGAATAGAGAAAATAAAATAATAAATGATAATAACTAATAACACACTTATCTACATTTAAATTGTAAGAATGATCATACGCATATACGAAAAAAAAACAATAATAAATGAATTAACAGACTACTTAACATAATATATAATTTCTGTTTGTGTAAAAGTCTTTGCCGAAAACGTTTCTTAAAAGTTCCTACAGCCATCAGCTTGTGCAAAGGTGGAGGCAAATTGTTCCATATTTTGGTGGCTGCATATTTAAAGCCAACGCGGGGCGTCAAGCGGCGCGATGCGCGTAGCAGGCCGCCGGAAACACAAACATACACCGATGTATGGAGCGCGCACCGTGCCGCCTGACGCGCCGCGTCTCCTTGAACGTAGGGTACCTGCAGTTTTATGTCTCAAAATGACCATTCTATCTTGAACTCTGCTGCGTGTGTGGTGGCCATAGTGATCCTTTGCCCAAGTAAATTTGTCATAAAGATGTGCCGGTATTTGTTTGTGAATGTATTTCATACATTACCTTAACCTTTTTGGCATTGTATACATTACACAGATTGCCGGTAACATAAATAACATTAAATAACATGGCACTACGTGACCATTATTATAATGATAATTATATGAACATGCTTTAATGTTGTTGCGTGTTTATTAATTAGTAGTAAAGATAAATATAAGGTGACTTTCGTTTATATTGCCAAATTTATACTGGAGACTAGGTAAGTGGTCAGGACCAAGGTTCAATGACCCTTTCTATGAAATATGCAAAATAAAATTTAGACTTCCTATACTAATTGAGTCGAGTTGAACAAGTATAGAGGCACAAAATACGTTTTCGTATGTCACGAATAAATTTTTATAAATTTAGTGCTTAGTATTTGTGTTTCATATAAACCACTGAACGGCGGAGGAAAACACTACGAGGTAAACAAGCGGGTTTAGAAGCATAACCGTTCCAGGCTCCTTCGTCTCATCTTCGTCAAACGACGAAAGAGACAAATGTGTACAAGTGAGAGAGACAATAACAGGTATCATCCTGCTCACTCGCATAAGTTAGTTCCTTTTATCGTTTGTCGAAGACATCATCATCATCAATAACAGTCAAGAATCAATCAGAAATGAACTCTACGACGTTTCCTTTTAGTTTAAAATAGCGCGCTCTCTGCCGTGGCTGTTACGACCACCAAGAAATACGCGCGCACAAACTGCGTTTTTATTTAATAACTCTGCTTCTAGGTGAAATATTTAAAACGTAAACTGACGATGTCATTTGTCCACTTATTTTTAAAATAATAGAAATTCCAAGGCTGTATTATTTAATGAAGGCCCTTTAACACTCGAAAAACATGAAATTTAGAGGTAATTTCGTAATTTTTTATGCATTTTTTCTAAGATGAATCTATTAGCCCTATACGAGTAGTTTACTGTCTATATTATTTTTACTTTACCGATTAACCAAGTTTAAATGTGCACCTAGCCTTATAAGGATCCTTAATACCGTTAATTTATGCCTTATGGGTGACGAAAAAATCTCACCTACCACGTTGGAATTAAAAATCGTTGGTGAAAGTAGGCGTTCCGAGTGCTGACCAGTAGTGACAAGTAATTTAGTAATATGCAAAGTTCCTGAAAACATGCTCTGGTTTACAATGTCACTC
This sequence comes from Ypsolopha scabrella, assembly GCA_910592155.1. Classification (NCBI taxonomy): domain Eukaryota; kingdom Metazoa; phylum Arthropoda; class Insecta; order Lepidoptera; family Ypsolophidae; genus Ypsolopha; species Ypsolopha scabrella. The sequence goes on along the minus strand of OU342968.1, from coordinate 3,342,312 downwards.
GTACAGCTTTCTAATAGAGAATACGTGTCACCAAGCCCTATAAAGAAGACAAATGACTGAAGTGCGTGAAAATTTACCGCATCATAAAATACAGAACTTTTCAGCGCCTTTTATCTTCGAAATTTCGCTTTACAAAAGTACCTTCAGCTTTACATTTTTAAAGCCATTTTATTCCACAATTTGTCAAGGCTTTGCTAAGGAAAAGAAAGGCTTTTATTCATTTGTTGGAATAACAATTGCACCGGAGTTCTAATGAAAATGACGGAACGTCTCTATTTATGAAAGAATTCTGGGAAAGGCCGGACGTCTAAAATTTTACATTGCGTTTTGGATGCCCAAATCAATAACCAAGCAAGAAGATGTGGGTAGTATTCCATTTAAAAATAAGATTATGTTATTATTGCAAAATACATCGCTTTGGAATTCTCTACAAACTATTATTAGAGTTCATTCCATCCATCCATCAGCTTGTTTCGTCCACTGCTGGACATAGGCCTTTCCAGGATTTCGCCACTCTTGGTGGTCCTCCTGGAAGAAATGCCCATACTCACACACGCTGGGCAGGCAGGTTGGTGAGCGCGGTGCCGAAACCCTTGCACCAGTGACGCCACTGCCCGTCACCAGTTTGGTTTATATAAGGTGCTCTAAAAGTATCTGCCGCGGCTGCAATGGGAGACAGTATTGTGTATATAGATTACAATAGTGAATAAATTTCGTACCCCGGAATCGTTAAATCAATTTGAGAAGTCGTGCCAGGATTCGAACCTGCGACCTCTTGTTATCACGACAAGCGCGCTACCAATTGCGCCAGCGAGGTACTTACCTAGATTGTTGAATTTTTCCACCGTACCTGTCGACCTTTTTATTGTTTGCCGTAATAAAGGCTAAAGTGATACATATTCTGAGAAAATTTTAACTGGCTACCTATATCTGCTGAAGCTGGAGACCCCTGTGACAGACAGACAACGGAGGCTTAGTAAAAGGGTCTCGTTTAGCAACCTTCGGGTACGGAACCCTGAAAAAAAACACAAAAAAAACTAAATACTTTTTCAAACTATGATAGAAATAAATTTCTATATTTTTTAAACACTTGGCGATTTGTCCATCGCAAGGGGATAACAAATTCAATTTTCATCACTAATGCTCTGAAAGTATTCAGATTTTATTAAATATATAACTCGAAATGCGGGAGGTAAATTCAATTTACCTACTTAGAGAGGTAAGTAAATTTAAAAATCAAACGAGTGTCCCTTACAGTCACTATAACTATGTAGTCAATCACTCGTCTTGCCAAATGGCAATGGAAAATATCTGTTCTGCCTATTTCATTTTTATTTTGTTACTCTGCATTTTATTTATATATTATTATAGAAAAATGTGACTTGCGTAGATATGCTAAATAAAATCTTAAAAAGAAATGTATGACTTCAAAAAACCACTAAATTTGTTTTATTTTTAAAACAATCACTCTGGCCAGTAAGACGCGATTGAACAAAAAAAAAGAAAGAGTAAAATAAAATGGCGGCAGTAAAATTATATTGTTGTAACCGTTGTTGCAAACATAATTTCAAATTGATTAACGACCTATTTCATTGATTACACGTCGAATTAATTTTATATCCTGCAAAAAGTGTTATTAGTTATTTGATAGACCCTTGATAATAGTGTAAAACCGAAACCGGTTGGGATAAATATAATTACTGTGAAACAAACAATTAGGTACCGGTGCAGTTTATCATCACGTTATAATTTTGTAAGTTTTTTTTTATTTCCTCACATTGGTGATGAAAAGTAGAGTATTACACACGGGTGTGAGTGATCAATTGCACCCTCGAACTATATGCACCCTCGAGAGAGCTCGCTCGTGCGCCTAAATATCTCAGTTGCAATTGATCGCTTACCTCCCTTGGATAACTATCTACTATTATATCATTGCGGTATAGAAAATCAGAAAAGTAAATCTAGACGTGAGGAGCTCCAAACCGGGATCAATCGCCCAGCAAGCAAAAGGTCCCGGGTAAAAGTCCTGGTTCAGAGCTCCTCACGTCTAGATTTACTTTTTTGATTTTCGATTCCGCAGTGTTATCAATTCAACTTTTTTTAAACTTTGTTTCATTTTATTTTTGCTGATACTTTTAATTTGTCAAATAATATACATAGTATTTTTAAGGGCTAGTTTTATATAAAAATGCGCCATATTTTATGATTCAAGATTTTATTCAAGCTGCTCTGAGCCAATTATGGTTCAATTAGTGAACTTAATTTCCAATTTAACCATTGCAACGAATGTCAAAATACTTTTTACAAGGTAATCGTTCTTTTGTTTTTTTTTATTCGGAAATAAAATATTTGTATTGTAGGTTTATATTTTTTACGATAGCAAAACAAGATTAAAAGTAAAAACGTTCATTTACCAGCTTTTCAATTTGGACAGCCAAACAATATTTGTTGTATAATAAATTATTTCACGCTTTACGGCGTAGGTAATAAATGTTTCCAAGAAATAGGAATTCTTCAAATTACCGAGAAAGTTATGGCGACAGCATCATTATACGCATTTTTGTCTGGCTCGTTGCGTACCGGTTAAATTAAAGTGTTACGATCGGCAAGTGAAAAAAAAAAACATAAGGAAAGCATTTCTAACAAAGTGACATAAGAAACTGGTATCACGGCTTATCAACTTTTTTACCCGCACTGCTATTTCTTCCCGTAGAGTCACAGTCGTGACGATCGTCACGCCTAGGCCGAATTGTAAATAAAAAATTATTATTGTTAGTTAATATATTATAAACCTAGTGATATGGGTATTTTTCGAAAGCTATTAAGATGAGCAATAAAAAAAAATAAAAAATAAATATTATAATAATATAAAAAAAAGTTGTGGATTGTTATTCTAGGCCCAAATCTTCTTTTTTTTATAATATATGTATAGAGTTATATATTTTTTTTATTATTCTTTATATTTTTTTACAATATTATAAAATTTGAATAGACATATATATATAGTTTACATACATATATCCATACGTCAAGAAATGTGATTTTGTCAATGGAGATGTTGTGAGTGAATTTCAATGAGCTATGGCTGTTTAGTTGGTTTAGAAATGTTGTAAGTGAGTCTCGGCTGTGCGGCCAGATCAAGAAAATGTCGTCGATAAATCTCCTCCACACAAGTGGCTTCAGAGGCTCCGAGGCTAAGAAGTCGTTTTCAATGGACGTCATGAAAATGTTGGCGTAACTTGGTGCCATTCGAGTCCCCATGGCACTCTGAAGCCACTTGTGTGGAGGAGATTTATCGACGACATTTTCTTGATCTGGCCGCACAGCCGAGACTCACTTACAACATTTCTAAACCGACTAAACAGCCATAGCTCATTGAAATTCACTCACAACATCTCCATTGACAAAATTACATTTCTTGACGTAGATTTATTCATTGATCGCAACAACCACATTCACACCTCCGTACATTTCAAACCGACAAAAAAACTTCAATACCTGCACTTTCACAGCTGTCATCCGGAACATATCAAAAAATCCATACCGTACTCACTCTCATTACGTGGCCGCCGTATTTGCAGCAACCAACACACACTTGACAATTACCACGCCAAAATTCACAACGCACTCTCCAAAAGAAACTATCCAACTAACTTCCTTCAAAAACACTTGCACCACAGACCAAATTTTCACAGACATAACAGGAACACAAACAAACCCCACCAAACACGTCTAATAACCACTTACTTTCACGGCAGCCACAAACTAAAGAACCTTATCAAACAATCCCTACCCATTCTCCGACAAAATAACGAAACGAAAGACTTACTCCCTCCAAACCCACAAATATGCTACCGACAAAACCGAAATCTGAGACACACGCTTAGCAAAACAAAAACGACACAACATACCGACCTTACCAACTTCTCACCCAGTACATCTCCCTGTCGACGGCGTCGATGTAAAACCTGCCCCATCATCAATACAGCTACAGACATCAACACTCATCACACGACAAACATATACAAAACACACCCTAACACATCATGCAAAACGAGCAACTGCATTTACCTACTAGAATGCCGTCATTGCCCGGCATTCTATGTAGGTGAAACCAAGAATCCAGTACACATCCGAATAAATCAACATCGACACACATCAGATCGCATGCCAAACAACATTCTTCCTATCCCTACACACACCCGCCTCCACAATTCAACTTTCAACGACTGTTTCACCTTACGCATCATCAAAGCATTCACCCCTCCACTGACCGATATTGAATTAAGGACCTGGGAAACATCATACATATGGTCACTTGGTGCTCACTATGGACCAGGACTTAACAGACAGCACTAACTGACAGACATGACGTCACTCACCATTAAATACTGACTACTAAATATAAATATTGTCATCACCACCATCATCATCATCATCATCATCATCATCATCACCATCACCACCACCATCATCATCATCATAATCATAATCATCATCATCATCATCATCATAATCATCATCATAATCATCATCATCATCATCATTATCATCATCATCCTCATCCTCATCATCCTCATCATCATCTACATGTAGTATCTCCAAAAAGTTTCTCTTTTCCTCTTTCAACTTGTACAAACTTCACCTTTCAACTCTTCTATACTCTTATGTCATTTATTTAATTTTATTTTATTCGACTGATGACGACTCCACTGAAGGAGTCGAAATATTTCGTTAATTTTTGTATTTTTTTAGTAACTGTGTTCTAAATATAATAAAATTACAATAATTTAAGGCCAATACTGGTAAAGTAAAAAATATATTTATTTACAACTAGTTCCGGAGATATAGCCAAAAACAAAATTGGCGGGAAAATTTGCAAACTTGCAAAAATGCACGTTTACCGGACAGGTTAAATAAGCAACTTCAACACGTAGCTTTTATGTTCAGTACAATAATATTAGATAAAGAAATCATTAAGTGTCTTTCAAATCACATAATGTTTCATAACTATTGTAGTTTTCACACTGAGAAAAATGTATTTTTGGCTTCATTATGAAATAGCATTACATAAACTACAAATACGGTGAATTGTTTTTAAATTTGGTGATAATTGGGAAATATTATGCTGTAATTAATACATTTGGGGAAATGATCGAGTTTTTAAGGTAAGTAACGAAATATAAGTTGTTTTATTTTAGTATATTTGGTAGGTTGTGGGGGGGGGGGGGGGGGTTACTGCGACAGCTAACTTCTCGTGCGTCTTGTGTACTGGGCCAAACTGTTCTAAAATAATAACCTATTTGAAGTTTTCCTACTATGCATTTCAATAGGGCAAGACCCAAGTACAAATTTGAATAATTTTCAGCGCGCCTGGTCTACTCTAGTGACCCAATGGCTGGAGCTTATCTCGGCCAGAAGATAAGCTTAGCGATCCAACGAGGTAACGCTGTCAGCATCTTGGGCAGCCTTCCTAACGAAACGACCTAAAAACCAATTTTTGTTTAATATAGAATAACCTTAGGTTGTTAGGCATGTAATGATAGTTGTTATGTTAGTTTTCACACTAATATTATAAATGCGAAAGTTTGTGTGTGTGTGTGTGTTTGTTACTCTTTCAAGCTGAAACGGCCGAACGGATTTGAATGAAATTTAGAATTAATATAGCTTATCCCTAAGTTAACACATAGGCTATTTATTATCCCGGGAAAAGGCATGTTGATGTTCTTTTACATTGTAAATTTTATATTTAATTTTAAATTACTTTGGTTTTTATTGTTATTGAAAGTTTATGGACTCAAAACTTTCTCCGTGCGTTTCTTTTATTTGAATAGCTATTTATACATATCGGCACAGTTTGCTAACAAAATATTTCTTCAATGCTCAAAATTTGAGCTGTTAAGTCAGAGCTTTACCACATATGAACATAAGGTTTCAGGCTTCTGAAGTCGTAGTTTTGCAAACGCAATTTGATATTTGCCAACAAACATAATTAAAAAATACTTTTTCACTTCTCATGCTCTTAAAGTTCTTGTTTATGCTAGGTGTAAGCGGACGAATACTACTTTTTATTTTCTAGTGCATAAAAGTGTTTACTAGGGTGTGTCTTTTTTTTGACTTTCGAATTTTCGAATGTAATAGGTCTCAAAAGTTGCATTTTGTTATCCGTTTAAATACTGCATTAACAGTTTTTATTAAAAATAGTACTTATGGCCCGCTCAAAGGCCTAGAAATATACAAAAACACGCTAAGTAACGTTTTTTTTAGAACGATATATTTGTTATTTTTACGCACCGTATTTATAATAATATAACGTTTTTCTAATATTTACATAGTGAACATTAGAAAAAAACAAAAATAAGTTCATTTTAACTATTTTTACAATGCTTTATACCTACCGTCGCGTCGTTCGGACAATCTCGGCTCGTTTCGCGCCTTCGCGCCACTCGCGCATCGGCTGTCAGTGTGATTGAAAATTTAATGACGGCCGGACGTTTTTGTTTTAATTATTGTTAGTACTGTTGTGAAGTTTCTCCAGATAAAAAGAAAAGTGATTCAACAGACGAATAAAAATGCCATCCACTCCAATAAGTTCCAAAAATGCCAAAACTCGAATAAAAATACGCATTATTGACAAATATCCAAAAAAAATTGAAAATATTACTTTGCCAACCTATGAAGAAGTTTTAAGGCATTATGAGTGTGTTCGTCTTGAAAAGAAACAGCCAAGTGGCTTAGAACCACAAGCAAAAGTAATTGCTTCTGAAGTGGCTCAAACCATTTTTGAAGTTTGGAACAAAGCAGGCATTCCGACCGTTTTAAACCTAAGGGTAAAACAGCTTATATTCTCTTATTGCCATCAGTACAGACTTCTATCGAAAAATTTCTTCTAAGATTATGGCTGGAGGGACCGAGTGACCAACGAAGAAGTCCTTAGGATAATGAGCAGGAAGCAAGTAAATACGTAAATACGTTCTCGGGAAGTGTTTTTTTAACGTATTATGCTGAATTGTCAAAGAAATTACAGCCGTCTACACTATGGAGTGTATATTCTATGCTGAAGACTATAGTAAAAATGAAACCGGACACTGATATGTAAATATTTGCTAACAATATCACAGTTTCATTTCCTCGCAATCGAAGTGAAAAGCAGAGTGTTGAACTCGGCTACAAACTAGCCATATTACCTCGAACTATAGCTGGCTTCGCCAAGGCTCAGGCAGCTTAATATCTCGGCAATATGGCTCGTTTTATGCACTCATATAACAATCTACTACTTTTTAGTTTTACTACTTTTTATTAGTATTGATATATTCTAACAATATGGCTTGCTGAATTATATGTACATAAGTACTTTAGGAATTCATTTTATCAGTCCACAGTACGTTCAGACTCTTCGCCGCAATCTTCTTGAGGACAAGAAGTTTAGGCACTCCGTACATCTTATATAGGTAGAGGGATGCCGAAACCTTCTACCTAAAAGATAACGTAATTAAAAGAGGAGCTCCTTTTATGCCGCATAGATGTACAAAATTAACTTTTCAGATGTGCAATGAAAAATATTCTTTACTGCAACGCATTAAAGATCAGCAGTAACCTGCCTCGTTCCAGGGAATTTACGAGCTACCAACTATTCATACCGAATTAAGTGTCAGTTGTAAATAAGTGCCGTCTAAATTGCTTTTTGGGTTCAATAGCGAAATATAAAACTTTGTGGTAAGCCTCTTGAACTAGTGCCAAGTACTTCATAATTGATCTGTATCAGTAATTCTCGTCGCTCTACCCACACATACAAACGTACATGTATATGTATGGTGTAGGAAGTATACAGAACAAGGCATTTATAGGGTTTCGTGGCACCAATCTATTAATATAAAACAGTTTCGTGACTGACTGATGGACAACACACAGCCTAAACCGTAGTACCCTTTTATTATACCCTGAGGTTGAACCTAACTAAAAACGTGAAATTTGGAACATTGTATCTTGAGAGTTGCACTAAAAGGGTTTTTAGAAATTCACCCCATAAGGGGATGAAACAGGGTGAACTGAAAATGCGTTCCAAATGGCTACAACAGGCTGTTTATATCCCAAGACTTATTCATGTTCTTCTCTGCCTAAATAAAACTGTTAGTTTCACTTTGCAAAAATACTTTCAAAACTTACCGTTTACTGAAGGGTCGATTCTTCGGATTTGGAAAGTTTGCAATAAACTTCGAGCCCGCGGACCGACGGCCGAAACAATGGTAGCTGTAGGAGGAGGACGAAGGACCGCCAAGAGTGGCGAAAATTGCGAAAGGCTTATGTCCAGGAGTGGAAAAATACAGGCTGATGGATGGATGGATGGACAATAAGTGTCAGAGGTGTTACCGATTATTGACTGCCAAGTGCGAGTTACAGTACATGCTCGTACACCCACCGACGATTGTTACGTCCCATGCGATGGGCGATGAGCCTTATTGCCGTATTTCAGGCACAAATATAGTTCCACAGCTTACTGTGGCTTCCGAAACACCCTGACCGAACAAAGATGCACCACTATGAGATTTGAACTCCTAACATCATAATTTACAGTCGAGTACTTGAATCACTAAACCATAAAGGCGGGAAAATAGCTCCCAAAACAGATTTTTTAATGAAATTATACTGGCTTAAAAATAATTGGATTTCACATAATCCCGTATTTAGCTGTAAATTCCACAAACATCCTTAATTCACGGCTATGGAATATCTGATTATTTTGGAACATTAAAGTATATATTTTTGCACATGGCCCAATATTTTGTATACTAACATTGACTGAAGGCTGTACCTAAGCCTAGAGATTCTGAATATGTACAAAGCCAGATTTTCGAGGGTCCGTTTGGAGAAATTAGGACTTACTTCATGTTGAAATAAATATATTTGATTAGTTGACCTTTTATTTAGCGAAAGTACTATAAAAAATAATTAAGTTACTATATATACTTTTGTCTAAAAATAATATATATATAATTCAACCTTATAATTTTTGGTTTTTAAACGTTTCTTAGAAGAACGCAGATAACGAGAATTACTTGATTTTTGAAATAAAATATGTCAAACTGAAATAAATCTACTGACATCCAAAAAATTTTCGTGTTTTTTTTGTGTCTTTCAATATTGGTTAAAAACCCTGTAAAAAATCTGCTGTGTCGCGCGTGATTATTAGTATTACGCGTCCAAGACAAATAGGTCAATTAGCTATTTAACCAATAATCGCCTCTATCAAATGCTAATATGTAAGTCTTTTTGTGTTGGACGGGTAGTAACATTTTTTTCCTAGCCTTTGGCATACTAAGAAAAAATCAGTTTTTGAGCTTTTTAAGCATTTTATTCAATTCATTTCGTTACAAAACCGAAAACATTTAAAAACACCTTTATGAAAATAATAATCACGAATAGCAGAATCTTCAGTTATTAAGATAAGTAAGTAGTCAAAAAGCATCCCTCAAAACTTGTCCGCAATTTTATGACTCGTAATAAAAACACACGGTTAGAGATTTATTTAAAGTTTAAGGAATTCAATTAAAATGAAAGGCCATTAAAAATGATAAGGTTTGACTTGAATTCTTCCAGTTTCAAGACTTTTATGGGTATTTTTAACATAATTAATTTTAGGAATGAAACGAATTCTATTATTCCTATTCGCCGAATATTAGTACGATTATTCGTGTAGATACAGTGTTTTCATTTCATTAATTTGTTGAGTGAAACGGAACGCAACACGTTCACTTCTTGTTCAACTTAGAAAGCACTTAAGAAGTAAGCTCAAATAGGTTCGAACAGAGGACAGGAACAGGTTGACGCCGAAAAACTTACAAATGCTTGCTTTTCTTTAAAAAACATTGCCTGTCGTTGATTTTAATTATTCAGGCAAAATAAAGAAATATCTTTAAATCAAAACCGTTTATTATTCACTTATACAAAATATATAATTTCGTAATAAAAATTACATATTGCAATTGCTTAGTTAAATATTAATTCATTTTCGTATTCATTGATATTCGTATTCGTTTTCGCTACAAAACTATTCATTGCATCCCTATTAATGTTGTTCCCGAAACTGAGTGGATATACAAAAGAATTATGGACTTTTTACATAATTATGTCATCATCAAAGGGTTGTCAGAGGTGTTTACAAGTGTTCACTATCAATAGAACAGTCAACAAACATACACACTCTCTTTTCACCAACGACTTTACGTCTCTGTTATAGATCATGCAAGTTTACCTTACAGTGTTTCCCTCCACCGTAAGCAAGTGGTGAAGTGCACAAATACTTTTTATTTATATACTAAATCCTGGAAGACAAATTGATGCATGCTAGTCGAGTAGAATTTCAACCCGGGTCTCAAAAGTAAGAGCGACTGACCTACCTGAATTTTTACTCCTACAAAAACTTACCAACAACCAACACAGATCATAATAATGTCAGCTTTTACAAATAGAAGTTCCAGTCATCTCCAACCCTCTTGTGAGAACCGTGATGTAGTGGAAATGGTATAAAGATTTGGGTCATATAAAATGAAGTCTTCCCACATCAATATAAGGCTAAGAGGATTACTGGACTCCGCACCACAGTACACTGGGTAACGCAGTATTTGAGCACGAAGCATTAACCAAATTAGAAAATGTAAACGAAACAAAATCATATTCCGTCTCATTCTTTCATTGATGTCTCACTTTTGCGCTGTCAATTTGCCAAGTCCACTGATGTGCTTCTTGATAAAATGTGTAATTAATTATTTCAATTAAATCAAATCCTGTCTTATTTCAGTTACTATGTTTTATTTAAATTTTATAATTCCTACAAAAATCCACAGCACATTTGAAAAAAAAACGACTTATAAGATTAACCGAACAGAGGCCAATAACGGTTATTTCATACAAACTTAAATGGTAAAAACCGGCCAAGTGCGAGTCGGACTCGCGCACGAAGGGTTCCGTACCATTATCTATAAAAACAGCAAAAAAATCATGTCTTTTGTAATGGGAGTCTCTGCAGGTCTGACTCGAATTTGGCCGGTTTTAGTATTTGTTGTTATAGCGGCAACCAAAATACATCACCTGTGAAAATTTCAGCTGTCTTACTGTCACGGTTCATGGGATTCAGCCTGGTGACAGACGGACAGACAGACGGACTGACGGGCAGCGGAGCCTTAGTAATAGCTGGTTATCCTTTGGGTACGGACCCCTATAAAGCATCCAAGCAAGAAATGAGACGTGTAATATTGAAGGGACAATTGTTTAACAAAATTAGACTTAAATTAAAGGTTCATTTAAAAGTAACCTGTGTGTAAGATTGAGTATTAGGATGAATAAACATGGGTAAAATGTACAAGTAAGCTAAGTTTAGTGTTGATTTAGTAGTGTTATAATGTTGTAGGTTTGTGTCAAAGAATGCAGGTATATGCGAATGGCAAAAAGAGAATACACTTATTCAACGCAGTAGCACAAATTGTACCTGCTATCCGGAGATTTGGCCATAAGAAAGATAATGTGAATGAAATAAGGAGACATTTCCGCAACGGGTGGAGTGAATTGATATAATTACTTTGCTTTTTCTTTCTTTTCCTCTCTAACACATGGATTCGTCGTGATAATTTTTAGTTCACCCAAAGAAAAGTAGTCAGAATGTTTTATAATATCTTTCTTTATCGTACCAATTAACGAATGTATGCATTTTGTGTGTTCATTTTTGGACACATGCGGATTGAATATTGAAAACTTTAACTTTAATAGATTTACGAATACTCAATAACGATTGTATTTCCTCGACAACTTGTGTAGGTTTCATCTTGTTTTGTATCTTGTTGTTGTCAAGGCAACCATGGTTTTCGTGATACATAGGTAACACTAAAAGTTTCCGGAACTGGCCACTTACATAAACAATATTAAAAAATTTATTGCAACATTTGAAAATAGAACTCTTTGGCTGTAGAATGCAGTTTGTTTCATCTGGCTGTCTTTTGTTTTTACCTTGTGGCGCCATTTAAAAAATTGTGTGTCTGCATCAACATGGATTTAACTCGGGAAAATTTTCGTAGTATGATTTTCTACGATTTTAAGTGTAATTTGACAGCTCAACAGAGCATTGCTCGGCTTGAAACAGCTTTTGGCAATGAAGCACCATGAAAGACGACTGTTTATAGCTGGTTTGCAGAATTCAAGCGTGGTCGTATCAATCTCAGTGACGAATCTCGCGATGGTCGGCCGTCCACCGCTGTGACCAACAAAAACATCGATGCTGTGCGCCGTATGATTGAAACAGACAGGCATGTGACCTACCATGAAATTCGCGCATCCTTAGAAATAGGCATGAGTCAAATACAATCAATCCTACACAAACATTTGGGTGTTAGAAAGCTGTGCTCGCGGTGGGTCCCACACAACTTGACCGAGGCTCAAAAAACGGACCGCGTCACTTGGTGCAGTGCCATGCTTACCAGATTCAACGAAGGTGCGTCAAATTTGGTGTGGGACATAGTAACAGGTGACGAAACATGGATTTATTGCTACGATCCCAAAACAAAGCAGCAATCGAGCGTATGGGTCTTTCAAGATGAGCCGAAACCAACCAAAGTGGCGCGCGTGAAAAGTGCATCTAAGCGGATGATTGCTTCTTTTTTTAATAAAACTGGACACGTGGCTACTGTTTCTTTAGAGAATCGTCGTACCGTGAATAGTGACTGGTACACGACCATTTGTTTGCCGGAAGTTATTGACGAACTCCGTAAAAATAACCGTAAACGCCGTATCATCCTGCACCACGACAATGCTAGTTCTCACACGGCCAGACAGACAAACGACTTTTTGAAGACGAAAAATGTAGAACTCATGAGTCATCCTGCATACAGTCCCGACTTGGCACCTTGTGACTTTTTTCTGTTCCCAAAAATTAAGAACCAATTACGCGGTCAACGATTTTCATCACCAGAAGAGGCTGTCGAGGAGTATGAAAAACACGTTTCAGAGGTCACCACAGGGGAGTGGCACAAAAGTTTTCAAAACTGGTTTGATCGAATGAAAAAGTGCATAGACGCCAAGGGAGATTATTTTGAAAAACAATAAATTAATTTTGTACCTTTAATAGTATTTTTTCATATTCATTCCGGAAACTTATAGTGCGTCCCACGTATAATGACACTTTTGATAATGTCGTCTTGTGAATCGGCTCTCCTTTTTCTCGTAACATATAAAAGATGTAAAGATGTTGAAGGACTGCTGAGTTAAAGTGTACTTGTCCCCACTATCAAAATGTCTAGTAGGATAGATGTCGAGTTAATAACATTTCGTCGAAGACTGACCTACGTCTAGTAGTTGACGAAGGGGACGGCTGTTTGGAGGACACCGCTCCATTTCTACAGTCTCCAATAAGTCACTGTATACCATGCCACTTCTTAACACACCTCAATAAAGAACAACATCGTACAAAAAGGTAGCGTGTGGAAGGTTTTTTTGTAAGCTTTTCCGTCGTGTAGCCTTAACTTTTAACCCTGAATACCAAATGAATTGCCTTTCCCACAAAGACCTTTGAAAAAACGGTAACAAAATGGAAGAGTTACGTAAGCCCGAAAAAATTCGTAAATAAATTTCCTTATAAAATTAGCACAAATATGAAGTTTCCTTAAAATTACAAACTCTGCTTATATTATTTAACCTAAAAACTTGTGCGCAAAGGCAATAAAAGAAAGAATTGACTCTACTAAGGACCCAATCGCGCGATAAGAGAGTCGTATAGAATGCTCTGCCAAACGCAGACTTATCTCAGTACGCCTATTTTCCTTGTACTTGTTGAAACTTTAATAACTTAATATTGTTTATAAAAAAATATGTGGTCCATAAATGTAAACAAACACTGGTATAATGATGTTGAAACACTCATCGGTCCAAAAATAAGGAACCAACAATTTAACTACCACAGACTGTTATAGAACATTTCACACTACAAACCTATGTGTCTAACAGTCAGTACGTACTCGTATAGATATACCTACAGCGCATGCTACGATTTTGACCGTTATGACAGGGTAATAAGAATGACCACTAGGTGGGGTGATGTGGAAAGGACCGTACATATAACATTGTCGCCGCATTTTACTTGATTCGACATTTGTGAGGTTTCCTCCCTCACGCCACGTACAATATCTATTCAGAATCGCGGTCTAGTTAGAATATTGGGGTTGGAAAAGAAATTGAAATGTAGTTTTATTCCTTGACACGTATTGGGAAATATAAAGACCACAAAGACGAATAAAAAGAGGTTACTAGCTTAAACATTAAAGTGTTTTGCGTTTTATTCACCGTACACATTTAAAAGTTATGAATATACACGGGCTCTAAATAATGTTTTTAATATATGTATTTACAACGTTATCTTCAAAACACTGTCGGATTATAGGCAGTAGTTTTTCTTTTATTGTAAATCAATTGTAATAAGCTGCGTATGGGGTGTGTGAAAACAGCTTCCCCGAGTGGCTAGTGGTTAGACGAAGACTTAAAAGTTCTTTCATTTCAACTGGGGCGGTATGACGAAACGAAACCATGTTGTCTAGTCTTTCCAGGAATGTGGTTACTCTACTTTCTATGTGGTTCTTTTTTCCATCATTTTAGTACAAAACAAAGGGAGTGCCTCCGCTGCCGGTGCCGGCACCCAAAAATAACGCTGCTGGGAACCGGCAGTACATTATTGCCGGCGGCATAATCAAAAACATCGGCTGCCGGCGCCGCCGGCTCCCATAATAGACACCGGCACGGCAGCGTTGCTGACGGTAGAAATTTCTTACGCGCAAAGGACGTTAAAATTTCAAAGTGTGAGATTGTGTATGTATTGTGTTTGTTTTTTTGGAAATCATTGAAATCAGCAACTTGAAAATACAAATTTGAGTTGCTGTCAAAACGAGGGACGTCGTCGCACCTATTTTTTTTCTTTTGGTGAAAGTTTTATTTACTATTTCTTTAAGACCCAAAATTACTTCCTATTCTATCTTTTCCCGGCAGCCAATTTGGGACACGGCGCCGGCAGCTGAGGCACTTCCTAAAACAAAATATGGATGTAAATATTTTTTTTATCAAATCTGGACAAATGAATAAGAAATTAAGTCTGATTTCATAACCGACCAAATTGGCAACAAGATGACTTCTTAAATAAAAAAATACATTTTAAAAGTTTATGCTGCGCTAGTGGAAGGTCTACCGCCCTAAAAGGACATACGCCGACCAAATAGGCGACATAATGAAGAAGGGCAAAGTCAAAAGTACCAGGACTAAAAGTGCTTGTATGGATAGACTGATGGATGTGTAAGCGAACGGGGTGCATCAGGATCGTAGCAGATGGAAAAATGTTCTACGCCTACCTCTCTGGAAGAAAAGTGAGTGTTTACTAGATACGTCTCGCCTCTCATATAAGACTCGCCTTTAAATGGCGGGAACAGTTAGTTTAAGCACAGATTATTACAATAGTTACTACGCCATAAGTATGTTTTAACTGAACTCGCTACAAAAAGATGGAAGACGCGGAAGTCGTTGTCTGTTGTTATCAGCAGAATCCACATTTACAAACTCCTTTCTTGTTTCAACTCAAATCGGCTGACTTTGCCGTCTAGTTGTTACGTTTTATTAGCGCGAGTCTTTGCAAATAAATTAAATGAGCGTTTTTTATTTTAGGTTTAGGTTGAGGAAGGTTGCTTTTAACTTTGATTTACAAATTCATTGTCTATTCCATGAGCGTGTTATTTTTGCCAAATTTATAATATTAAATAAAAGTAAATAAATACAAAGATTTTGATTTATAAATATGACTATTATGTTGGATACTTGAATGGTCTTAACGTTTACGGTGAATTTGGACGTAAAATATACGTGATATATAAGTCAATTTTTTAAATATTTATATGTATTTAAATGACAGTACGTTGTTATTTTGTGTAGGTATAAGGGTAAATAGATATTGTCGGTTATTAGTGTCGGATTGCCAGAACATTCACATTAAGGGTTAGTCTTGATTGAGTAACCTCCTTTACGTACATATGTATACGTATATCTTTACGTGTAAAAAAATTGCATGCTAAACTAAAACTGAACTGACTTTCATTCAAAAAAATATTGTTAAAGAATGTTACTTGGAAGTAAAATTTATGGTTACCTAGCCATTTCCATACGGAAAAAATTCAATTTGATTGTGTTTCTTGAAAATGGATTTTAGTAGCGAAAATGACGACATATTTAATACCTGTGAAAAATTAAAAAATGTGGCAAATGAAGTGATAGATAATTATAATCTTTGCCTCCACAATCCAATGATAAATATTTTAAAATCTATGAGTATTTTATCACTTCGACAACCGAAAAACGGGTGAAATTATTTTCCGAGAGCATATTTTGGCTTTTCTTAGTGAGCTGTCGAATAACGTTTAATAACTGTACGAAAGTAACTATTCATTTTCCAAAATGAATTTTTTTGGTGTTATTTTGACTTCAGTTCTTTACTTTCAAGTTAAAATAAAAAAAATCTTATATGATAATATTAGTAAATCTAAATTAATTGAATTTGCCATATTTTTGAATTTCGGTATTTTTAGGAGTTCACAGATAAATTCACAACTGTGTCAACTGAAATTATTTAGAAGCTACTTTAATAGCCTCTCATCGGCACCATGCACAATAGAGTTTTTCGGAATTTATGTGCATAGTATTTATGTATTTTTTTATAGGTGGTAGAGCTGATGCCGGGCTCGACTGTGGAGGTACCACTATCTTACTCGCATATCCCCCCGAAGTTATTCGGGGGAGAGTAAGAGAACAGCTCTCAGGCAAAACCAGGCGGCCCACCATTGCCTGGGCCCGACGGATGGCGGTATATCTGTCGCAGTAAAGTAGTTAAATCAGAGAGTTAATTGAATCTCTAGAGAGTTAATTAAAGATCGACATTCAATCAAGTCGCTAGCATTTTGATTTAAATAAAGCAGCGTCGAAAACGTTTAACTATCTGTCTGACCGAAAGCCAGCGTGTTGATTGATTAATAATGTAAAACAAGATGGCGGTCACGACAACAGCTGATTACATTTAGAATGTTCAAACCTGACCTAACGTACTGTTTTTAAATACATTTTGACCTATCCATTATGCACCTATTTAGTATCCTACTCGGGGACGCCTCGCTCCGCTCCGCTTCGCTCGGCTCTGAGTTGTTTCATAATGTTCAAACCTAACCTAACCTAGTGTTTTTAAATACATTTCGACCTATCCATTATGCGACTATTTAGTATCCTACTCGGGGACGCCTCACAAAGGTCACCCTACCAAAGTTGAAATGCGCCTAGGAACGTTTAGGAAACTCGTTAAACGTTTCGTTCACTCACTTGTCTGACGGAACTTTAGCGACTTGATTGAATGTCGATCTTTAATTAACTGTCTAGAGATTCAACTAACTCTCTGATTTAACTACTTTACTGCGACATATCCATCCCCAATTACCGAGCCTTATATAAAACAGACTAGTGACGGGCAGCGGCGTCACTAGTGCAAAGGTTTCGGCACCGCGCTCACCAACCCGCCTGCCCAGCGTGTGTGAGTATGGGCATTTCTTCTAGGAGGACCACCAAAAGTGGCGAAATCATGTTGTCTATGTCCAGCAGTGGACGAAACAGGCTGATGGATGGAGTATTTAATACTTTATCACTTGCTGAACGGTGAAAGAAAACATCGTGAGGAAACCTCCATGCCCTTAAATGCGTGTATTCGTGCCCGAAGAACGGCGATAGGGCTCACCACCCATCACGTTGGGACGTAATAATCGTCGGTGAAACGCGGATGCACCGAATGTGGACTGTGACTTACATTTCACAGTTCACACTCGGTTCACCCTTGGGGATTCAGGCTGTGACGATATATTTATTTAATATGATGAAATATAATGAAAGATAACCAGTTCAGCATACATTTTATTTTATATTTGAACGGATATTTATTCACGACTCGTTTGGGGGGGAGGGGGGGAAATGTTCAACACTTGTACGATACTTTCCGAACAACAGTTTTAACGAACGTAAGTTTGATTTCTGAATTGACTATACAGGGTGTAAATGCAAAGTCAAGAATCCCTTTAGGGTATGAATGTATACAAGATTCTGATGTCATTACGAGAAAAAAAATATACCTTGAATTTTAACAAAAAATTCGATAACTTTCTAAGCTATGGCTACACAGCTCACCGGCCTCTCCACACACCTAATTGCACCCCGCAACCCGCACCCCACATTCGAGTGGCCAGCGACCAGTGAGGGTGTCCACGCAATTATTGTATTTTGAGTAAAGAAAATCGTCTTATTATGTGGTACTGGTACTTTATTTAGAGATCCCAGTATTTAAAATAATATCTTTACCGATCATACTAATACACCCGGTAGATATTTTTATCGGTCATCATTTGTATTAGTTATATTCATGTGAGGTTAATGTTTCTTTGATCCGAATAAAAAAAAAATAAACGACCCCATAACGCGCCGCTATTGATTACTTCTCCTGTGATTGAATAAACAGGCGATCTAAGAAGTATCCAAATAATTAACGCTTGTTTCTGACACATCCACTGCTTCTTAGGGTTCCGTAGTCCGACAAGGAACCCTTATAGTTTCGCCATGTTCGTCTGTCCGTCTGACCGCGGCTTAGCGCAGAGACTATTAATACTAGAAAGCTGTAATTTGGCATGAATATAAATATTTATCACGTCGACAAAATGGTAAAACAAAATCTCGAAAAAAAATTTTTTTAAGAGTTCCTCTCATACACGTAAACTGGGGATGAACTTTTTTTTTTCTTGTCTATCCCATAGTGTGGGGTACCGTTGGATAGGCCGTTTAAAAATGTTGTGGGTGTGAAAACCATTTTTCCATTTATGGGTCCGTTGGTGAAATATTAAGCTTTAAAGTGAAAATTTTAGTTAGAATGGGGCGCCCCCCCCCCCCCTGCCGGCAACACGGTTGTTTATAGAAATGTGAAAAAATTCACAGAAGTAGTACCTATATATATAATGAATTTAAAAGGAAAACTATCACAGCTAAGTGGGCTTTACAGTGTGCGCCAGACTTTTGGCCCCCTATAATGTATGGGACTAGAAGTTTAGCGCGGTCTGTATTAGTAGACCAACTTATATGTACCGGGCAACTACGGAACGCACTTGGCCGGTTTTTAATATGAAGTCATACATAATTATTTCGTTCCGCAAATGAGTAGTCGACCCCAAAATCATCTATATTTTTATGCGGGCGGTCTTTAAACCAAGAAAAACTATAGAAGAAAGGCATTGCAAAGGACGGGCGTCGCAACAAAGTATTTGTAAATCAATGGCTGTGGCGAAAAGTATTTTCCAATATATTGGACTTTATAGTGCCCAGTCGTTGCATCGTGTTGTCGAGAATGTTACATGAGAGAATGTGCTTTGAAAATAAAACGTTTAAATTTCTCTAAGGTATAAGAAAATCAAAAATTAAGTAAAATAAATGGGTTTTCCATATATGCATATCAGCATAGAAACCTCAATAAATTAGTTTAAAAAGGATAATATATTTTTCTGAATAAAATCATTCTAAGCGTAAAATTTTAAAACTTACATTACAGTATATTTTTTTATTTATTAATAATTCCCTTATTTTGATTTATGTTATCGCCAGTTATACTAAGGATTGATTTGTTTTTTTGGTGACATATTGGAAATGTACTTTTATGTTTTGAAAGTAACATCATTGGCCAGCCAAGTGCGTGTCGGGCCACGCGCAATGTGGGGTTCCGTAGTTGCCGGTACATATAAGTTGGTCTACTATACAGACCACGCCAAAATTTTGGTCCCATACATTATAGGGGGCCAAAAGTTTGGCGCGACCTGTACTCGTTAACCTGTAAAACCTACTTAGCTGTGATAGTTTTTCTTTTAAGTTCATTATGTATACTACTTCTGTGAATTTTTTCACATTTCTATAAACAACCGTTTAGCCAGCAGGGGGGGGGGACGCTCCACTCTAACTAAAATTTTCACTTTAAAGTTTACTATTTTACCAACGGATCTCTAAATCGAAAGATGGTTTTCACACACCTACAATTTTTTTAAACGGCCTATCCAACGAGGTATCGTGTTGGGTACAACACTATGGCATAGACGAGAAAAAAAAAGTTCATCCCCAGTTCACATGTATGAAAGGTACCCTTGAAAATTTTTTTTTCTAGATTTTGTTTTACCATTTTGTTGGCGTGATTAATATTTATATCCACGCCAAATTACAGCTTTCTAGTACTAATAGTCTCTGCGCTAAGCCGCGGACAGACGGACAGACGGACATGGTGAAAATATAAGGGTTCCTTGTCGGACTACGGGACCCTAAAAATGTGCCGTTGGTAACTGTGGCAATACAAAATCAAAATTTAAATATTTATTTTTGCAAAATAGAAACATAAAGTATACTTTCTATAAATTGTTATATAGTCACCAACGACTTCCTATAGAGGAACGATAAGTATACAATTTACGTGTAACATGGTGTTGTTGATTGATTCAACACTAAAGGTAATCTATTTTAGCGTGCGGGTTTCAGTAGAAGTTATCACTCCAGTCTTACAATCTTCTTGAGCATCTCATCAAGACGGAACGCTAGCAACAATACACACAAGTTCTACAACAAACAAAGCCGAAGATCGTCATTGAACCAATAAACCTAAGCCCTTCGGTACTAAAGTCATTGTATTCTGCTCGAAGGGCCACCATTTACATTGGAAATTCCCGTGATTGACGCCTGTGTACCGGCATGATAAAGACATTAATATTATATTGAATTTGGCTGAGTTAACCCACGCTAGAACCGAGTTCTGAACTGGGTTTATAGTTTAAGCTGATAGTATTACTTATCCTGATTTTAGTTTGAAACAGGGTGTCTCGGGAAGTGCTGAAAATATAACATATGCAAATTAAAATAGTACATTACGATACGAGAGCGATGAAACGTTTTCTGACGAGTGTGAGTTTACGGCACGAGCCGAAGGTGAGTGCTGCAATCACACGAGTCGAGAAAAAGTTTCTCGCACGAGTATCGTATAATATTTTATAGCAAAAGTGCGGAAAATGCCGACTTTACGCAAGCGCAGCGTGCGTGAAGTGGTCATTTTACGCACGGTGTGCTATAAAAATATTATCGACATGTTTTTATTTCAAACGATATACGAGTAATTGTCTCTGTCGTTGACAGCTAAAAGTTTTGTCGTCGTAATGGCCAAATAACAATAAAATTCAAATCTAAAACAAAGCCCAAAAAATAATTTCGCGAAATAAAATCTTCTACCCATTATGATAAATAACAGACATCGCAGATGGTCCGCTAGTAGTTTGTTGCCCTGCTTTACGAGTACGTACTATCGAAGTTAAATCCGCAAGCCGTTTTAGGGTTCCGTAGTACCTGAAAGGTAAAAGGAACCTTTATGGTGAGACTCCGTTGTCCACCCGTCCGTATGTCACAGCCATACTTTAGTACCGTTAAAGATAAAGACTTGAACTTTAGTACAAAAATATCATTCCCTTGCCTACACCATATAGTGTAAAAAATATTGAAAAATATTAAGTTGTTCAAAATATTTCCAATACAAAAGTGAGAAAAAAAATCCTATAAATACAATATGGGTATCAAATTGTAAAAATTGAAGCGCTGATTGTAAAAATATATACTTATGCTTCATTTACTGGTACTGACTTTAAGAAATCTTTGAAAAACCACAAAAAATGCATGTCCCCCTTATTTCCGAAACTGGTGGACCGAAAAAAATGACGATTATAGACCATAACTGACCAATTAAAGGAATAATACAGTGATTAAAAAAAATGAGAAAAAAAAATTTATAAAAATTCAATATGGGTATCAAATTCTAGATATTAAAAATCTGATTATAAAAATATATACTTTTACTATATTTACTGGCAACGATTTCGAGAAATCTTTGAACATTCACAAAAAAAGGATGTTCCCCCACTTATTTCTGAAACTAATGAACCGTAAAATAATGAAAAACATCATGGTAATTTAAAATTACGTAAATATTACAGGAAAAATATAGCGGTTGAGAAATTCAAGAAAACAAAATGATAAGATAAAATTTTTCATCTACGAATTTTATTTCAAGTACGGTATAAAAATATTTGAGTCTCTCTTTTGTGATAGGTACAATCCATTCTTTTTTTACTTATCATAAACAGTTATGGGCAAGATTTTAAATACCTTCTTTCTTACTGTTCCCAAAACTGTCGAATTACGGAACCCTAGGTATGCGAGTCTGACTCGCACTTGACCGGTTTTTATTAATTGTATTGCAATAGTAAAAGTGCGATAAATGGGTTAGCGGCTATTTCTTTACATTTACATGGAAAAGGAATTTATGATATGCGTATTAAATAATGAATTATGCAGTTAAAACAAATACAGGGCTTGCGCACAATGTTTTAAGAGCGCGGACTTGTTTATCACTCAAAGGGATTGCTTCCAGCCAATCTTTGGGTAGGGTTGCCAGATGGTCGGAATATCCGTGGAAGTCTAGAAATTTTGCGACTGGTCCTGTGTCTAGTAGTAATCACAGTTCCTTTGTTGACACTAGTACCATTAACAGTTATATGATGGAACTACTGATAATTTTTCTTATCAAAATTTTCTACTTTATTTACTGGCACTTACGATAGTTTTGCGTTTCTTCCCATTAGTTCCACTAAACTATTTTAGTGTGGGACGAATAGTACGTTTTTCTTTCACTACACGTACAATGCAATATGTTACAGAATAGTAGTAGAAATAGTGGGACTTTTTTTCCTACTAATTCTACTGTCTACCAACACTGTTCTATGGTAGGACTAATGAGAGTTTTTGTTCTCACTAGTACTACGATTTTCAGTAAAGTTTCTTTGGCACTTGCAAAATTTTCGACGGTGAAAAAACCCCTAGAGGTAGAAAACTTGGTTTTTACAATGGAAATATCGAATAGAATCAACAAATATTTATTTTTTCATTTATAGATTAGTTTTTTACCAAAGTAATTATTAAGTAGGTGCAAATATGTTTTAGTTTGGTATTAAATAGAATAAGGTATGTATGTTTGGTAACATAATAATTTTTACTTAAAATAATTTTATTATTTTAAATACGTGCTTTTAATTTTTTTTTACATTAATTTTCATTTTTTTTTAAATATCATTAAAATACCTTATCTATTGTTCGTCCAACAGTTTCGGTTGCAACTTGGACTTCAACTTCGTAACCAAGAGATGTCCAGGAAATTATAATTCTGTATCTGGCAACCCTGCCTTCGCGGGGTAAATATGTACATAATAACTTTACGTACATAATGTTGCAGTGGATAATGACATTATGAAATAAAACTGCATTCTGTAAATAGCGTGTATGTGAACCCGAAGAACGGCGATTGCCTTTTTCCACAAAGGAATGTAAATCTCATATGCGGATGCAAATTACATTATACTCACATTTATGTTTCCTTTATCAAAGGAAGCCTTAGCCTAATCCTCACCACAACTCTCTTAGAAATAAGACAAGTAAACCCGAAAAGGAATCGAAATAAATCCTCGTTCCATAAATACTGTTGGCGAGATGTGAAGAACAGTCAGAAAATCGCAGAATAATCTACCGATAATACGCACGCTTCCGATAACAGTTGACCCCTTGCGGATTTGGCCCGGGTAAAGTTGGACAGAAAAAGAACAGTCTTTTTTGCCTTTTCCTCCTCTTTAGTGCGGTAGCGCTGAGGGAGCGTATACGTAGAGACGCGTGGGCGGGAGTTGATCGCCAGGGCGTCACGCTTGCTGATATGTGGTTTATGCAAAATATTTCAAATAATTGAGAATGAAAAAATAAAGTAGCTGTAATTGGTCAAGTCTTATATTTTTTTAGTAGAAAGACAAATATTTCGTGAAAATTATTCATCGGGCCTGGATTTGAACTTGCGACCATTTGCTTACGAGATAGGTGCTCTCCCAACTGAGCCACCAAGGTTTTTACCTGAATCGTTTAATTTTTTGTCCGTTACACCAGGTAAATACGAAAAAAAAACAAAACTCGGCAGTCCTGGTTAGCACTTCGGTAGCTAAGTTGGAAGTGCACTTACCTTGTAAGCAAGCAGTCGTCGGTTCAAATCCCCGCCCGAGGATAATTTTTCACAAAATGTCTTTCTTCTTAAAATTGTTCTTGAGCGTTGGCTTAATGCGAGTAATAAAATAAATTTCTCAGGTTTTAATAGGTGTTTAAAAGCAAGGAACCTATTTTTTAAATAAGTTGAGAAATTTGCATATTTCTGCATCTGGGCGCACAGCAGTGCCCCCGCCAAGTCGATTATAACTTACGGGACCTCTGTTTTCAGAAAACTTCACTTGAAAAAAAAAACCTTGACCCATTTTTCACAATATTTTTTCGTAGGATATAGTTATTTCTATAATAATTTCCTTAGATGTAATAAAAAAGCTAAAATATCCATCCATCCATCCATCAGCCTGTTTCGTCCACTGCTGGACATAGGTATTCCCAGGATTTCGCCACTCTTGACGGTCCTCCTGGAAGAAATGCCCATACTCACACACGCTGGGCAGGCGGGTTGGTGAGCGCGGTGCCGAAGCCATTGCACCAGTGACGCCGCTGCCCGTCACCAGTCTGTTTTATATAGAGGCCCGGCAATTGGGGATGGATATACCGCCATCCATCGGTCCCAGGCTATAAATAAAGCTAAAATATAACAACCCATAATATATTTATAAATATTTACAAGATGTACACAATGAAAAGAAATATTGACCTAAAACTGACGATACAGAAAAAGTATTCGTTATTTTTTTTTATAAAATCTTAATATTGACCTACAAAACGCTTTCCTTCTAACACATCCGGCACGACGACGCGTTTTTTGTTCCCGGCAAGTGGAGTATTATCCGAAAGGGCGTTTAGCTAGTATTTTATGTTTAAGGCGAGGTTATCCAGCGAAATCTGTCCTGCTCCAACGCTTTCGTTTTACACATGGTCATCCTGCTCAGCAGAAGAGCGCCGCTTAGAGAGTTCGCGGTTTCGATGTGTTTTTATTTATTATTTTGGAATTAGAGGGATGGTTTTTTCATAAGACGGCCGTTTTATATTACATTTTTCAAGACGTTTATTTTGGTATAAGTTTTTTCTTCAAAATTTAACATAGTTCAATTGAAATGATATTTAGATCATAGTTCAGACCTATCTTTACGATTTAACTGGATCGAGGAAAATGTAAGTAATCGTTTACGGCCGAAACATCAAGATCAAAGGGTGAAATATAACATATATTTTTTACAAAATTTTATCTTTACTGTTAATTAGTTCAAAATTATTTTGGTAAGAGACATAATCGGGATAACCCCCCTTAACTAGCCTTTGCCAGCGACTTAAGTCAGTGAATACTGCCATCTAGTTGTACATCCTATGAACCAGTTAACACGTTTTCAAAGGTACTGTACTGAAATTAACACGTTGGTTCTCCCACCAAGCCATTTGCCGATATGCCCATTCGTTTTTTTTTTGCAATTTTTTTGTATCTCACGCATTCATATAAAACCGTAGACGGCAAAAATCAAATTTGTACATACATCAGAATGCCCTATGTGTTGCAGTGCATGGGTAGGTAACAAATTAAACCTAGTGCTATCTGGTAATGAAAGAATGAAGCACGCTGATGTTTTTTTTTTCAAATGTTACTATTTAAGGGTTTAAATATAAATTTAACCAAGGTTACTTTCAGGATTTAAAGCCACAAAAATTGTTAACCTCATAACTACAAATTAGTTTAGTAGTTTTATAGTGATAGCGAGCATACAGACAGCAAGAAATACAAAATTTAACGATATTTTAAAATTACTTTTTCAGTTTTACCTACATGAGAATGTAGTGAGAATGCTCTGAGAACTTAACTTCAACTAACTTCACTTAACAACAATCTGAGTAACGCTGCCAAAATATTAATGGCCAAACAGAAAGTCTAACGATTTGGCTTTAAATAAGTATAATAAGTTATTTTTTAGTTTTTCAATAACCATTTAATTGCTTTTTTATTTTTAGTATTTTTCTATAAATATAATAAGAAATGAATAGGTATGTAATTGTATGATATAATTTTTGCTTTTATGTTACTAAAAATAAAATTAACCCTAAAAGTAAGCAGGTAATTTTACGAAAAAGCCCAAAAATGTACCTCATTTTATTTTCGCTTTTAGTAATTTGATCATTTTGTAGAGTTAAATTAACAAAGACAATAAAGAATGTCTTTTGTCCACCGATAAAGGAAGGAAAACGTTTCATACAATTAGGTTCGTTGTGTACCTTGAAATTTTCCGGGCACAAATTCTCTTCTCCAAATTGAAATTTGCATTCATTTAAAATAATTTAAATCGACTACCGGCTTCGAAAGGCTTTCCTTAATGATACCTGGTTTCGTAATATTAAACAGTATCGTTATTTTGTTAGGCTTAAGATAAAATACATGACTGCATGACTGCTTCACTGATATTTTAAGTACAATTCGATATCGATACCTCTCGAGCTGTTAAACTGCTCAATGACATACTCGCTCAGTTGCCAGAGGCTGACATTTTTGCCGATAAACTTTATACGTTTAGGCTGCATTGCTTATAGTAAATTTTTTAAGTCATTCTCCATAACATATTTAACTTATAAAGTGCGTGAGGTGTTAATGATAAGCTGTTTCTATTATTGCAATTTGACTTGTAACGCTTTTGGTTAAACCTGTAATGTTACTTGTAACAAATAAATCGGAAAGTAACACTTAACTTACATGCAGGTAATTGGTTATTTCGGTACGTCTACACGAAACTAAAATTGTATATATCCAAACTATCAAAATCTTTCAGAATATGTACCTTTACAAAATAAAAACACTTTATAATGTAACGTATACTACACACCAATGCACTTATTACGGCGGGTAAAAAAACGGAAAATATAGTTTCGTACGTTTGTCTGGTTATCATCGGCATAGCCAAAATTACTTATCGATTCATTTAAAAATTGGAATGTGGAAAAGCTTAGCAAGATTTTTTTCGTGTCACACTTTCATCACATCACACTTCACACTAATATTATAAATGCGAAAGTTTGTGTATGTTTGTTACTCTTTCACGCTGAAACGGCTGGACGAATTTGGATGAAATTTAGAATGGATATAGCTTATACCCTGACTTAACACATAAGCTACTTTTTATACCAGAAACAAGCATGTCGCTAGACCGAATAACACGCGTGAAGCTGTAGCCCTTGTGACAGACAGACAGACAGACAGACAGACAGAAGAGGCTTAGTAATAGGGTTCCGTTTGTCACCCTTCGGTCTACCTGCGTCGTATAAACAACCTTTCTGCAAAATCCTAACGTTGTTTGTTTGAGATTTCGTGACAAGTGAGTGACTGGATGGTATTTCACTCTTTCATATAATAAACTATCTGATTAGAAGACAAAATTGAAAAGTGTACAGACTACATCTTACAGCAAAAAGGAGAAACAGCAGTTACCCAAAACAAACAAAAACGGAAATCGTTGGAGGATGCCTATGCAATTAGGCACACTGAAACTGGAAACGTTTTGTGAAGAAAATACAATGTAATAGAAAAGCTGTAATTTCAGAATAAATAGCTTAATTATTATTATAAACTAGCTAATGCAACGCAGTGTTGCTTGCATGGATCCCGTTTCTCTTGATCCCGTGGGAATTTCCTAAAATCCTTTCTTAGTGGATGTCTATAATCTTAAAAGAAACCAACAGTTCAAACTTTGTGTTCCTAGATTTAAACGTTAGAATATTCAGTTAGATATTATTTTACATGAACATTGATTTTAAATTAATTAACATCGTATTTTACAATAAAAAAAATTAATCGAAATTAAAAATTACCTATCAATACAAATTACACTCTTAAACTTATAATAAAAACACCTTAACTACAAATAATATACCTGTTCCAAAATTGACTCCTGCGGCGTGGTGCCCAGAACGCTCTGGCCTCATTTCCTCTTTAAATACCCAAACTTTACACGCTGGCCGAGGAATGCGCCAACCCTCTGGTCACCCGAAGTGTTCACTAAAAGTTGACATAAATCTTTTACTACTTTGTGTTAATTTTAAATAAATTTGTGCCTTAAAATTGTTTCAGATATCGACACCATTGGTCCTCCTCCTCCACGTATCTTTGCATACTCTTGAAGAGGGATACGCTATCAACCCAAGTAAGAAATTTTCTAGATTTCATTAAAAAATAAAATACGTATCCCAATCTGTGTCTAGGGACTAAGGGATGATAAAAAGGTATGCCAACAATCTATGTCCCTGTGAACATATGAACATAGACATGATGAAAATAAATAATATAAAAAAGCAATTAGTTTTATTTAACACCACAAAAATTGGAACGATATGGTTGGTGGGTTGTAGGTTGGGTTGGTAATTATCGGAAAAAAAAACAAAGGGGGGGGGTTAGGTTAGGTTCCCGTGGGAGATGCTGGTCTTCTATCGGGCGCGTCCCCAGGTGGCGGATAGGGGAAAGTCTCCCAGATATGAGGGACACCGGTTTATCCGGCGCGGACCAAAACTCTCCGCGTTCCTCTGCTCAGCAGAGGAAGTGGGAGATGCGATTGAGTGCGGTGGGCTTGCCCAGTATCACAACTGGTAGACGCGGGCTTCAGCCACCGTCGGACAATCCGTAAGCCCACTCATGTGGGAATGGAGGCCTTCGAGCCACGAGAAAGAAAACCTCTATAAAAATTACCCTAATCCCAAGGTTTCCCGTGCCGATAGGATGAATGGCTGGAAGGATTTCAGTCCCAAGCGGGAAGGGGGACCGACCCCCTTTCAGAAAAGGCGATAGAATTTTAGATAAAATCACTCATGAAGGCGCATTGTAAAAACAAACTACCCCAGGAGGGTACTGGCCTAGACGGAGAATCCCTCCTCAAGCATAGCTCGGGCAGCCCCTCGTACTCTGGGGGGGGGGGGGGGGGCTACAACCGCCAACATAACACAGGAGACAGCGACAGCGGGGAGAGCATTAATTCGTTTTTCTCTATCTCGTCGCAAATGTCGACAACTTCGGACCTTTCCAGAAAAAGGAAAGGAGGAAAAGTAAAGCCTGCAGGAGTGGGAAAACGCGGGAGGAAAATGTCGAGATTGTCAGTTGAAGAGGATGGGGTGTTCGGTCCCCCAAAAACCACGACCGAAAATACCTAATACCCTAAACCGCAGGACCTGGCAAGTGATATGGGGGACTTGCCAACAGCAGAGCTGGCCAATCGCGTTAGCGAGCAGCTGGCTGAGGTAGAAAAGGTTGCAAGTACGTCCGGTAACCTTAAGGGAAACTACGTACGCAGCCTTCGGGTCGCCGCTCGCACTTTGTGGGCGGCAACATCAGAATTGGAGAAGAGGACGGTAGCCTCGGTCAATGTGGAGAGGTTGGAGCGGGAGAACGCAGAGCTGCGTCTCCAACTTAATAATCTCTCTACGCGGGTGGAAAAGCTCTCCAAAATCGCGAAGCCCAGTAGTGGTTCCTCCCCAGTTGTAAGCGGAGGAAGCAGTGAAGATCGGGTCACACTAGAGCAGATCGGCTCCCTTATTGAGGCTAAGTTGAGCCTATTTAGGTCGGAGCTGTTCCCTGACCAGGCCCTTAGGCCCTCATTGAGTGTTGCGGCATTGGCTGCGACGGAAACTACTGCTCAGGTAGGAATTCCGAAGCAACCAAAACAGAAATCTAGTTGGCTGGTCAAGCCCGGGCTATCTGTGGCTCCCCTCAGCCAATCCGCACCGCAGCCGGCCCAGATTCCACGGGTAGAGAGCGAGTCATATGCAGCTGTGACTCGCAAAAGGGCAAAACCTGCGACTGCAAAAAAGCAGGTCACACTAGCCCAAAAGCCGGCCAAGAGAGTAGTGAGACCGCCTCGGGCCCCAGCATCCGCAGCCATCACCATGACGGTACCGGAGGGGTCCCCCAACACTTATGCTAAAGTGATGGCCACTGCAAAGAGCCACATTAAGCTGGCCGAATTCGGCATCGAAACGGTCAAGCAAAAGCGGGCCATCACGGGAGGCTTGGTGTTGGAGATATTTGGCACAGAGTGCTCCGCAAAGGCGGATATCTTGGCCTGCCGAATGCGGGAAGTACTGGCCGAGATGGACGTTCGTGTGTCCTGGCCGGTGAAGATGGGTGAGGTGCGTGTGAGAGGGTTGGATGAAGCGATTACCCCACCAGAGGTGGCAGCTACCGTGGCTGAGGCCGGGAACTGTCCCGAGGCGGACGTGAAGGTGGGAGAAATCCGCCGCTCAGCCCCCAGTCTCGGATCTGTGTGGGTGAGGTGCCCCGCCACGGCGATCCAGAAGATGGTGGCGACTGGCAGCATCTTCGGATTGGTTGGGTAGCAGGATCTGTGGAGGTGCTGGAGGCTAGGCCCCTACAGTGCTTCCGCTGCCTTGAATTGGGACACGTTCGGCTCAAGTGTCCCAATAAAGAGGACAGAAGTGGCCTCTGCTACGCTTGCGGCGAGCCAGGTCACAAGGCCAAGCAAGTGCCCCTTGTGCTCGGATCTCGGACGCCCAGATAATCACAGGCTGGGATCGAAATTGTGTGCCCCAAAGAGCAGGAGGAAGAAGCAGGGTTCTCCTCCCGCTCCTGACTCAGCAGCGGCTGAAGTAGAAGTGGCTTCGGGCACCCAGCCGCCACCAAGGGAGAAAATGGACACATCATCGGCCTTGTCCTAAAAGTCCTTCAGGGTAATCTGAACCACTGCCGCGGTGCGCAGTACCTGCTACTGCAAAACATCGCGGAGTGCTCGATTGCACTGGCGGTAATTTCGGAACCCTACAGCGTTCCAAAAGACCCCCGCTGGATGTATGACGGAGCCGCCTCAGTCGCCGTGTTCTGGAGAGGCAGGGATGGAGACCCTCCCTGCAGAATGTTGGTCAGGGGACCAACTTGTTGTGGTTAAGTGGGGTCAGATGATGGTGGTTGGGTGCTACGTCTCTCCCAATATCTCCCTCGCAGACTACGAGATATTTATTGATGGGTTGATGGTCTGCATTCGCGGATACCTCACTCGTCCGATGCTTATCTCGGGGGATTTCAACGCTCACTCTAGAGCGTGGGGGAACCCCTGGGACGATGCTAAGGGAGAGACATTGCTGGAATGGGCTGCGGGACTTGACATCCGTCTGCTTAACCAGGGGACGGTGCCCACCTGCGTGCGTTGGCAGGGGGAGTCTATTGTCGACTTGTCATGGGTGACATCCACAGCTGAGCACATGGTGTCAAGATGGAGAATTGCGGAAGAGATAGTCACTCTCTCCGACCATCGCCACATAATTGTCGAGGTGGCAGTTCGAATTCCCGCTCCAGGTCTTGGTAGCCGCACTCCTCCAAGGAGGTGGCCCCTAAGGCAAATGGACCGAGATAAGCTTAAAGCTGCCGCTGCTGTATCAGCCTGGCCGGAAACTTCTGGTGACGCATCCGACCCTAACCCTGAGCAAGAGGCGGCCTGGTTTATGGACTCCATGACGATGTAAAAAACTCGATGGTTCGGCTGGAATTGATCCCACACAGATTTATAATGTCTCCAAATTTCTTGTTCCCCCGAAAAGCATTGTTTTATCTCGTTCAACCTTCAAGGAGTTCTTAATTCCATAACGGCCTAAACAATAAAAGTGAATACTAAAGTGTAGCTTTGCGTGTAGGAAGGCTCTATTTCACACAATTACCTACTGTATCGCCGAGCCTTGAATCCCAAGTGACTCAGAAGGTCAGAGGGCAATCCTGCTAAATCTCAGCTTAGTGGCCGCTTCGTACTTAGTACTTCCTCTGGGTTAGGTATTACTTTCATATGCAAGATATTTGTTGGTCTTTCCGAAATATCGGGCAAAATTTGATTCATCATTCGTAGTGGAGCTTGAGTTCTTATTGGGGATTCACAAGTTTGATTTCTGCATGAACACCTCTTTTATGAAAATGTCTGGTCTATATTTTACAAATACATAATAATGTTTGCTTTAAGGGGTTCCATTACAAATAAAAACCCTCGAAATCTATACTGATAATAAAGTAGTAAGAAGGTCGTTCAATACTCGGTTTGGATAAACATTCTACACAAAGCATCCAAATTTTAGGACTTCATCAGTCTGGGAGCTGGAGGCCCTTTATATAATCGTACGGACAGACAGACAGATGGACTGACGGACAGACAGCAGAGTGACATTAATAGGGCTCTTTTGCCTTTTGGGTACGGATCTCTAAAAAGTCGTGCTGTACATAGAATATTTTTCCCAAATTTTAAACGAAATGGGTTATAATGTGTTACTTATTAATTACCTATATTATTGTGTGACAGTTTTTTTATTTTTTTGTCTGTCTGTACGTTTTGTTTTAACTCGAAACCACTCAACGGATTTGGATGCGGTTATCTTTACTATATATTATGTTAACCTTAGTCAACATATTATAGGGTTTAAGAAGTGTTCATAAAATAACCGTTAAGCCGTAAACTGTCGATGCTACTCAAAGATTCGACCTAAATTTATGTTACAAGCAAATAAAAGATTTAGAAGACGACATTGCAAAAGGAAATGGCGGAAAGGTGAAGAATTACGAAGAACGTCGGAAAACCTTACATTTCGTTCCTTATCTCAAAATGACAAAACGGAACCAACTCTTATACAATCACTTGGTACTCCGTCTGTCCAGAGTACCAGACCATTTTTCTCAGGTCCCGTAATAAATATCAAGTTCTCACAGAGTAGAACACGCCTGCCTAAACTAAGGTACAACAACCACTGGTTACTGCACATACGTCCGACATACTCTTGACAGGTAATGCAAGACCCAAATAAGTTACACATCCTTTATTTCAACTGGTCGTAGGATTTGGCCGTACTTGTCAAGTTGTCACCACTCCCATAACGAAACCATGCCACCAGGTGACTCTTCATAATCCGACGTGACGATATCAGAAAACTAAAAGTGTATTAAAAAGCCTAAAGCAAACTTGTGATAGCACTAACGACCTAAAACCATTTTATACTAGTAGTTCGCCCCGAACTTTGAACTCGCGCTCGTCTTATTCGCGCTTGACCGATTTGGCTCATGTTCGAACTTAAAAATTCTATTTGCCTCATTTATTCGCCCGGCAAATTTCATGACATTCCGAACAACGATACTCGAGTTATCGTGGAACAAACATACATACATAGATACAAATTCCGGATTTTTCAAGCATACTCGGAGAACTTCGCTCCTTCGCTCGCTCGTTCAATTATGGACCCAAGAAGTGATATAAAACCCCGTAAAAAAACAGAACGCAAATCTTTTGAAATATGAGTTAATTTTAAACGAGAGAGCAATTTGTATCGCAAAGATATTAATTTTCTACGGAAAATCATTGCCGATCATTCGTCACCCAATAGCCAGGGAAAATACAGCTTTATTAACGATTTATCAAACCGGCCTTAACCGGGGTGAAAATAAGGGCTGTTTTGTTATTAAAAAGCTGACTTCTAACAGATTTATCACATTTAAGGCGCCTTTACACTTCGTGGATTCAATACTGCTAAGTAAATTTTGCTCACTTAATTATTCGGGGTCCGATTGGAATTTCCATCAACAATGATTTGTTTCTATTGACAAGGGCGTAGCAACGATATTTTCTGAACTGGGCCATGTTTGAACCACCACTTAGGTCTTAACTATACTTAGATCCACAAAATACAGTTTATCCGCCTCGTCAGACTGCCTGTCAAAATTGCCTTGTGCTGTCCTCAGAGGCCTCTTTCGTAACATGTGTCATGATTTTCAATAGACGTTTAAAAGATTGTCAACATTTTGTTCAATATTTCGGTATTTTTTA
The DNA here is from genome assembly GCA_910592155.1 of Ypsolopha scabrella. NCBI lineage: Eukaryota > Metazoa > Arthropoda > Insecta > Lepidoptera > Ypsolophidae > Ypsolopha > Ypsolopha scabrella. Next base: position 3,308,356 of record OU342968.1, on the reverse strand, counting down.
AGAATAGCAACACTACCGCTATCACTTTGTTAACTTTCACAAATCAAAAACACGATGCACTAATGAGAGAAGGCCAACAGCCATCGAATTTTGGCGGAAAACCTTGGGAAGCAGATATCAAATCAGTCGGTCGGATATTAATTCGTGTTGGAGATTGTGATGTAAATAGTAACTAGAACACACTGTGGTTCAAATTGTACCTATCTGTATGAGTCTGTAAAATAAAGTTATTGAAGGTAACTGCAGTTGTTCATATTCATCAAACATGCCTTCGCCTTGATTCACATAAGTTTAGGCCCTGACCCCGTTTTTTCACGTTTGTCTGACTGCTGTAGAACATTTCAGTGACCGATATACCGGGTGTAAAAGCAAAGTTAAGAATCCTGTAAGGGTATGTTAGTATGACCGGTAAAGATATTATTTTAAATACTGGGATATCTAAATAAAGTACCAGTACCTCATAATAAGACGATTTTCTTTACTCAAAATCCACTAATCGCGTGGAAACCCTCACGGCCGCCGACCACTCGGATGAGGGGTGCGGGTTGCGGGGTGCAATTAGGTGTGTGGGCAGGCCGGTGAGCTGCGTAGCCATAGCTTAGAAAAATGATGGAATTTTGGTGAAAATTCAAGGTATATACAAGGTGAAATTAAATCAACCGACCAAATTCATAGTGGAGACTCGGTTAGTGATCAGAAACAAGCTTCAATTACCTTTTTTGCTTCCCTACTGCCTAAACTAGGAATTGTACTTAAACTAGTCCAATCAGTAAGGGAGCAAAAAAATATATTTTCGAATTTGGCCAAAAGGATTACTGAACCTAGTTCCTGATCATTAACGAAGTCTCCAGTATTAATTTGGTCAGTTGATTTAATTTCACTCTATATTTTTTTCTCGTAATGACATCAGTATCGTGTATACTTTCATACCCTAAAGGGATTTTTGTCTTTGCATTTACATCCTGTATGGATTGTAAGACCCAGACAAAATGATGTACTTTGGAGTGCTCTTTCGAGATAAAATTAATTAAGCGTTCCTATATGTTTAGGCCCTACCCCGCTCTGCTCTCTAGATCTAACTACAGAGAGATGAAAGAGACGCCGAAAAGCGATGGAGGCGGTTAAGGGTAATTGAAAGTTAGAATTGACAGCAAAAATGTCTGAAAACAGTGATCGAGTGATTCTGAGCAACGAAAATGACAAACAATTGTATAACAGCAAACAAGCAGTCAAGTTTACCAAGTTTTTATGGGTAAAAAAATAAATAGGTAACTATTGCACGAGTTTAGATAAAGTACTGTATGACTACACATAACTAGGTATTAAAACACTAATAAAAAAATTAACACTCTTGTTTTAATAACCTCTTTATGTACCAGTTTCATAAATAACTATTAAATTTCAAAAATGATGAATTTCGCTATAAATCATACGTCTGTGTATAAATCTAAGTTAATTTAGGAGATAAATTTAAATTATAAGTTAAAAATACACTTGTACACTTACAACACTTAATACACTGTTTCACTTATATTCACTTTATTATTCACTTTACTATAGAATAAAGTGAATATTAGTGAAACAGTATAAGTGTACTTTTAAGATGTTGATGATGTTTCACCAAGTGCCGACAATATTATTATTAATCATAGATTTATTGTTAAATCTGGGCGTTTATAAAGCTGGAAGTTAAATAAGGTTAGTTTTTAAATATATATCACAGCTTTGACAATAATCCTGCGACATCACGCGCACCCAAAACCCGCAAGATGGCACCGCTAATTATGGTAGTCTGGTAATATACGTATAAAGCGTCCTGTGTGCTAGTACAAGTCAGTATTGTAAGTCCATCCATCCATCCATCCATCCATCCATCCATCCATCCATCCATCAGCCCGTGTTCGTCCACTGCTGGACATAGGCCTTTCCCAAATTCAAATTCCCTTTCCTCTGTCCTCCTCATCCAGCTGCCCCCCGCAACATCCTTCAGGTCGTCAGTCCAGCGGGCACGAGGTCGGCCTACACTACGCTTTGCTGTACGTGGTCTCCATTCTAAAGCCTTTCGGCCCCAACGTTCCAATATATTTCGGCCTCTTCGGCCTCATAGAAGAGGCCGAAATATGTTGGGAATTCCGTTTTTATTTTATTTATATTTTTACTATCAATATTTAAAGAAAGTAAGAAGCTAAATATAAACTTATTTGAATAACACAGAACCCTCTTCCGCGATTTCTACTCACACTTGACTGGTTTTTTACAATTTATTATCATATAATGTATCATGATTTATTTATTTATTTATTTAACACACACACGAAATACATTACAGACACAAATCCAATGCGTATAACATGGTAGACAAATTATTAACAAATTTATTTAACCTGGGAAAAAAAAATATATACAGATATATTAGCTAAAAATGTACATGTACACTTAAAATATACTAAAAAGTAGACAATCACTCCTCTAAGTACTTCACCACACGTGTGTGGATGTGGACTAGGGATGCAGAAAAAATATCCACCTCTGGTTGATCTCTGGCTATACCGTTGAGCAAGCGAAGCACGCGGCTGAGAGGGGCCTTAGCTGCGAGGTTGGTGCGAGCCCCCGGAAGCTCGAACAGTCTGTGACTGCGCGCGCGCTCGTACCGAACCGGCACCCACAGACATATCAGTGACAGCAACGACGGAACATGAATCAAACCCCTAAGAATTTTTACCACAAACATAGTCATTGTGGAGCCCCTTCTTAACTCTAAGCTGTTATACCCTAACATGCCCAACAAAAACATTGTTGGGTATAAGAAAGGATAATACTTAAAGCTTCGTTTATAAATATTACGAAGGAATAGTTTCTGGACTTTTTCGATGGTAAGTACATGTTTAGCTTCGTATGGAGCCCAGATAATCGAATTGAACTCTAGTCTACTCCTGACGTAAGCATTAAACAATGTACTAAGCGTACGAGGGTCTTTAAAATCCATAGATACCCTTAATACCCATCCAAGTGCCTTCCTCGCTTTCTTACTCAACTCATCAATATAGTAGGAGTACTTCAAGTCGGCAGTAAATAACACCCCAAGGTCCTTAACAAAATCTAGCGCACGTGGTAGTGGTGAACCAGCGAGCTCATAAGGATGATGAAGAGGATCACGTTTTCGGTGGAAAGTAAATACAAACGACTTATCGACGTTCAGCTCTAAGCGGTTTTCGACACTCCACGAGTACACAGCGTCAATTTCCTGCTGAAAACGCCGGCATTCTTCTTTGGTATTTAGTGAAGCAACCAATTTAACATCGTCAGCAAAAATTAATATCATAAAGTCGTCAGATATCAAGTTAGGGAGATCATTAATAAATATTAAAAATTCCAGCGGACCCAAATTGCTTCCCTGACTTATTCCTGACCGAGTGTAATAACGCTTTGAAATGCAACCGCCATATTGAACATACTGCATCCTGTCCGAGAGATAACTGGCAAAAAGATGCAGTAGTTGTAGTGTAAAGCCAATAGCAGCCATTTTGCGGAGCAACACATCATTGTCGACGCGATCGAAGGCCTTGCGGAAGTCAAAGTAGGCTACATCAACTTGCTTTTTATTATCAACTTCAGTAGAAGCATGCTGGACGAAGGACAATAAATTAGTTGTTGTAGACCGACCTGGCAAAAATCCATGCTGAGCGTCACACAACCAAGGTGATACCTGGTTTAGTATACGACGGTAAAGAATTGATTCGAATACTTTTGCGTATGGCGATAGTACAGCGATTGGTCTGTAATCACCAACTATGGACTTTGATCCCGATTTAAATACCGGAATGACCCTCGTTAACTTCCAGGAGGAAGGGTAAGTACAACGCGCTATGATTGTATTGTATATAAATAGTAGCGGGGCACACAGCACCTCACGACAATCTCTCAAAACGTAAGGCGGATAGCCATCTGGGCCGCATGAGAATTTGGGCTTTAACCGCTTTAGCGCCATCAGCAGCTCCGTCTGACTAATTTCGCCGATGTGCACCCGAGCCGCCTGGTTACCACCTGACTCAGATGTTAGAGTCTCCTGGACCGAGAGTTTAGGGACATTATCTAAAAATACACCTTTGAAATGGTTAGCAAAGTTTTCTGTAACTACGGTAGGGGGGTCATCAAAATCACTCTCTCCATTGCTAGCACGTTTGTTTTTTATATAGGTCCAAAACTCATTTGGATTATTATTTATATTTTTTTCCATTTTATTTAAATACAAATTGATTTGAGCATCAAGCTAATATTACATCAATCACCATAACTGTAAAATATTTTGCACAAGATGTCTGAAATTTATAGTACATTACTGCCGCGGTTTATAATGACTACTTTGCTAGTCGCGCTGATGATGGCCGACAGCGCAGCTCCAGGCCGACACAGCGCGGTCAGCGTGCAGCACTTGATGGACGAGCTGAGATACGCCTTTACAGCGAGGACAGCAAGGGCTGCAATGATGGCCAAGCTAGAAGGCCTAGAGAGTAGCGAGGCTAGCTCGAGGCAATCATAGCGTGACCGGCGAAGCAGTCATTGTGGGCCAAGGCCCACTGTCACTTCAAATCACTGATATTGTAAGTCAGTGTTGTCTATTTAGTCCTGCTGGCGTATAGTCCTGCTGGCGTAACATAGTTGCCACTTTAATACCATTTTAAACACCATTTGACAGTAAATTCCTAGATTTTATCAAACATATCTAGAATCATTCCTACAATTGACTGTCAAATGGTGTTTAAAATGGTGTTAGTAGCAACCATGTTAGGCCTGCTGGTCCAAGTGGCCATGTACGAGTATTCCCACGTCCTTAATTTTATATATATATATAAATATATATTTTAAATTACGTCTACCGGGTGTAACTAGACTACTACCATTAAATAAAACCACATATTCTACTGACCCTACTGAACCACTTTTCCCAAGAATCATACCTGCCCGCCGCCACCCTTAGTTTGGAAAATAATTGAGTTCCAAACAAAAATGCGTGAACCCTAACGCACCGACATACGGGCGAGTATCAAGAGAGCGTGTTCCGTGAAACAGTTGTTCCGGTGGAGCGTTCTAAAATATACCTTCCCCCTACGAGATAAAGTCTTTGAGTTACAGTTGAATGTCTTTTTGTCTGAAGATTTGCGCGGGTTTTTTTTTTCGAATAGTTATTCAGTATGATCAATAGTGTATGTGGTTTTATTGAATGCTAACACTCTTTTTAAATACAATAATTTAAATACATTAGTAAAAATCTGTCAATGGCGTGTCAAATTTTAATAAAATAGGTTGGGGAAAAACACTTTTCGCAAATAGTATGTATGAACTTATAATAAAATCTCTGTGGCTATATCATTTGTATCTGGCTGGTTTTGCTATTATTAAAAAGTTTGAATTTTAAGAAAGATAATTACAAATTCATATTAGGTAAAATGTGTGATTTTCATATGTTTTTCTTACTTTTAAGATGAGTGAATCTAATAAAGAAATTCGATACATTTTAAAATTTTACTACAAAAAAGGTAAAAATGCAACGAAAGCCGCGAAAAATATTTGTGATGTTTACCTTGTGCAGTGTCTGTGAGAGTAGCACAAATTTGGTTTAAGCGTTTTAAATCCGGAAATTTTGATGTCAAAGATGCACCACGCTCTGGGCGCCCTGTTACGGATAAAATGGATGCCATTTTTGAAAAAGTGAAGTAAGATCGACATTTCAGAAATCATAAAAACATACAAGGTGGCTTCCTCGGCAAAATACTTTCAATAGAGTTGTTCCTAGAGGAATCAAAAACAGATATTTTGTGTTTAACTGAGCACCATTTACCGGAACATAATATGCAATTTAATATTAATAATTTTAAAGTCCTTAGCTGCTATAACAGGCTAACTGTAGAAAAAGGTGGTTCTATGATTCTAGTCAAGAATAATATAAAGTCAAAAGAAAGAAAAGACATTATAAAACTTTCTGTTGAACACCAAGTAGAATTGGCTTGTATAGAAATGAGTAAATATATAATTCTTTGTGTCTACCGACCCTCGGGACAAGATAACAATATTTTTGAAAAAACAATGGAAGATGTGCTAAAGTTATTATTTGATACGAAGAAAAAAATTATCTTCAGTGGAGATTTTAACGTAGATATACTAGAAAAGTCGGTTATGACCACGAAATTAATTCAGTTTTTCAAATCATTTAATTTGTCTAATGTGTTCTTAGAACCAACTAGAATTACCCAAAATACAGACACTTGTCTTGATAATATATTCTGTGATTGTGACTACTCAGACAATAAAGTAATTAACCGCTTGCAGTCTGATCACAGTGGCCAAACTGTAACTTTCATACAAAGTGTGAAACAGTTGCCCAAAAAAGCCTTTTACAGGCCTGTTACAACTCACAAACTAGAATGTTTTCAAGCAAACTTAGAACTTAAATTACCACATTTTAATGTTCTCCAGGATGATCCAAATGCTCTCTTTGCAGACCTATTTAACATAGTTTCCAAAGAATTTGAAAATACGTTTACATTGCGGAAAGGTTCTAACAGTTATGAACTATTTATTTTATGTATATGTATTGTTTATATTAATGTATTTAAAATATTTTTTCTGTTGAACACAAAGAAATCTTTTTTATTTATTTGCAAACATTATATACGTTATGAAGCCTATTATTTGTTTATCATTGTTTCTCTGCATATCCTCATGGTGATATTGGTTTGTCTGTTTGAAATAACAAAATTAACAAAGTATATACCGTATGTTGAAACGTTGGCTTACGATTCCTGGATCGCAAAATTACTTAAATTGTACCGCAATTTATTGCGATGTATAATTAAAAGGCACGGCTAATAATATCTGTGATTTAGCCCGGAACATTGATGATATCAATGTTTCCAGGGCATTACTTTGCGGTCCAGAGGAGTGTGGGCTTATGATTAACAACTGTAGTCCAAAGATTAACATAATCACACAGAATATACGTAGCATAAACGCTAATATTGACAGTTTTAGAGTTTTGTTGTCTAGAATAAATATTGATGTTGACATAATGGTTCTTACTGAATGTCGGCTATCAGAAAATTCAATTTTACCTATTTTTGATGAATATACATGCTTTACGACTAAAAACTTCCTCAACCAAAATGATGGTATTGTGATATACGTAAAAAATAATATTTCTTGCTCCTGTACGGAACCACCTTTTTTGGAAGGTAATTGCCTTGTGTTAAATACAGACTCGGGCCTGAATCTAGTCGCTATTTACAGACCACATACAGAATCAGCATCCTCCACATCTCATAATAATCTTCCACGAACGTTTCATAAAACTGAAAAATTCATTCCTTCCCTAGACAAAGTCTTACAAACCCTTAAATCTACACCCAACGTTGTTGTCACCGGAGACTTTAATATAGATATTAAACCCGCCAACAATGATAACGCATCATCGGATCTTCTCCAACTTATGTTCTCACATGGATATTTTCCCTCACACTCAATCCCAACTAGAGAGTTAAATTGTCTGGACCATTTTTATCTTAAAACAAAGAAAGATAGCTCAACGTTTGTTTTCAATTCCTTAATAACTGACCATTCAGCGGTACTTATATCTATTAATCTTAACATGCAACGTGTTAAAAATGAAAAATTCAAAATGCGTGTTGATCTTGAAACTGTTCGAGCCGATCTTTTGAAAGCTGAATGGACATCTGTAACTAATTGCAATAATCCCGATCAAGCAGCAAACATCTTCATAAACCTACTTAAAACTACCATTGTTAAAAATACTCATAAAGTACAAATCCCTCATTCGAAATTTAATATAAAACCATGGATAACACCAGGTTTGATAAGGTGTATGAAAAAAAGGGACCGTCTCCATATGAAAACAAAAAAATCCCCAAATGACTTACATTTACTGCAAACGTATAAATCCTACAGAAATTATTATAATGGGCTTCTGAAAAGAATTAAAAGACAGTATGAGAAAGAACTACTAGAGGATTGTAAATATGATTCTAAAAAGACATGGCAAGCCATAAAAAGTATCTGTAATCTAAACAAGAAAAAAGACCCATCTGAAGAACTTCTAAAAATTTCGAGTAGTCCAGAAGAATCTCTTGAAATTGTAAATGCACAATTTGCGAATATGGGCAATGATTTAGCAAACAAAATCCTTACCCATCTCGGTACTACAGAACAAGACCTAGCTAGACATCACACTTTAATATCATCCAAATGCAAATCTTTTGTTCTCCTGCAAACGGATGAGGCTGAAATAATCAGTTTTATCAATAAAATTAAAACTAACGCTGCAGGGTTGGATAATTTATCAAATTATGTTATTAAACACATCAGGGATATCATAGCGACTCCTTTTACCTACGTATGTAATCTTTGCTTGGAACATGGTTGTTTTCCAGAAGCTTTTAAAAAGTCACTGATTCATCCTATACATAAAGGGGGAAACAGAGACAGTGTCAAACAATACCGACCAATTTCAATACTACCAATATTATCAAAAATTCTAGAAAGAATAATAAATGTTAGACTGAGTAATTACTTAGAAAAAAACAAAATACTATCTTGTAATCAATTTGGTTTTCGATCAAACAAATCTACTGAAAATGCAGTTAACACACTTACACATTACTTAATATCTAATATGGATCAGAAAAACGTCTGCATAGGCGTTTTCTTGGATTTGGCCAAAGCATTTGACACTGTTTCTGTTCCCATCCTGTCAAAATTAGACAGAATGGGTATAAGGGGTGTAGCTCTAAAATTAATTTCAGAATATCTCTCAGGTCGAACTCAATGTGTAAAAATCGGGAACTATTGTAGCACAGAAATGCCTGTGACATTTGGTGTGCCACAGGGCAGTATTCTTGGACCTACCCTTTTTTTAGCTTACATTAACGATCTCTGTGACATGAATCTGGGTAAAAATACAGGCATTGTCACCTATGCTGATGATACAGCTCTATTATTCTCAGGTAAAACTTGGGAAGATACGAAATCAAGTGCGGAGTCAGGAACACGGCTTGTCCTAGGATGGCTGCAAAGAAATCTTCTTACCTTAAACGTAGAAAAAACCAAATACCTCACCTTTACTTTAACAAACTACAAACAACCTCCAAGTGATTTTTCAATTATAGCCCATTCATGTAATATACCATCTTTCCAAGGTCCTGTCACTTGCACCTGCGCTCCTCTGCAAAGAGTGCATGATATCAAATACCTAGGTATCGTCATAGATCAACACTTAACTTGGGAAAAACAGATAGTAACTCTGTCGGGAAGAATAAGACGTCTCATTTTTGTTTTCAAAAATCTTCGACATGCTGCTGATCCAAAAGTGCTCCAAATGACATATTTTGCTCTATGTCAGTCATTGCTAACTTATTGCTGCACAGCGTGGGGTGGTGCGGCAAAATCTTTTATGCTCTCCTTAGAAGTAGCTCAGAGAGCGGTTTTGAAAGTTATTCACTTTAAGCCTATCTTGTTCCCTACCAAGCAGCTGTACTCTCTGATCAATGTTCTAACTGTGAGACAGATTTATGTACTTTCGCTATGTATTGCGCAACATTCTAGTTCCATTGGCCGAGCCCCTGTCAACGAAAATAGTCGAAGAAAACACAAAGTTTTTATTTCAACACAATGTAAAACTTCAAAATCACAAAATGACCGCTATTTTCGGGGCCCTTATGTTTATAATAAAATAAATGAAATCCTTTCAGTTAACAGCTTAAGTAAATACAAATGTAAACAAATCCTAACCGCTTGGCTTCTAAGTTTAAATTATGATCAAACAGAAGATTTACTTACCATACCTAAATAGTTCTCAGTTGTTTTACTTTGTTTTTACTTTGTTGCTTTGTTTTTGTTTTCTTTTGTTTTTGTTTTTGTAGTTGATTCTTTAGTTGCTCTGCGCAATGTTCTTCTAGGGTTGATTTCCTTCATACGTCTTGTTATTAAAATTATTATTTCCTTAATTTATTAAATCTGTACTTTATTAATGTATAAATATATATTACATAATAAATATTTATCCAAGTTTATTATCTAATGTATTACAATAATTAATATATATTATATATATATACATATATATATATATATATTTATTACCAAAATTTTAGTTATATATAACTTATTCAGTTACTCGTTTACACACGAACACGATCGCTTCGATTATTCATTTATTTATTTTTCTAACCGCGCCGCGATGAAAGAGGCTGGTCCATATAGAACAGGTTTTTATACTTATTTTATGGGCCAGAGCTCGGTTATTTAGCACAGCCATTTTAAAATGTAGAATAAATTTTTACCTTCGTTTTTCTAAATTTTTCATCTTGTTTATAACAATGTTTTAGTTTTATTTTAAGTTTGATAAGTACTTAACATCACTATCATTAGGTAACCCTATAGTTATTATAATTTAGATTGTTTGTTTTTGGTTTTTTGGCTTATGGCATTAATAAATAAATTTGTTTGTTGTTTGTTTGTTTGTTGTAATAAAATCACTTTTAGTGATTGGGCAACGCCAGGTATTTACAAAAGCAGAAATCATTTATACGAATTGTACGACATAAAATCCTACAATAATAATATTGAATTTATTGAACATTTGAAAATATACTCACGTACTTTCAAATTAGTGTGTTTAAAAGCAAAAAGTATATTTCTAAATAAAAAACTTAAAATGGCCGATAACAAAGTAAAAGCAGTATGGAATATCATAAATACTGAAACTGGGAAGAGTAACAAACGGAATAATGAACTAAAATTGAATATTAACAATGAAGTTTGTACATGAGATAAAGAAGTTGCGAAGGCCCTTAAACAATTCTTTACTGACATTCCTTCCTTGACAACTAAAGGCTTAAATTCAAGTCCAAGACTTGCACAGGATCTTTTGAGTGATCACGTGCCTCAGTGCCATTCTGTATTTGCTTTTAAGCATATTAATTCACAAACTGTCATTAAAGCATTTAAATCTCTTAACTTAAAAAAAACCGAGGACTTATGGGGCCTATCTGTTAAAGTTGTAAGCTGTATTATTGATTTAATAGCTCCATGTTTAGCTTATAACTTTAATAAATGTGTAGATGATGGTGTCTTTCCTGATTTAATGAAGTTGAGTAAATTGATCCCTCTTTTTAAATCAGGCGACAATGAAGACCCTTCCAACTATAGACCGATCTCAGTTTTACCAGTATTTAGTAAGATTTTCGAAAAAATTGTTTTTGATCAATTATTATCTCATTTTAACTTAAATAAGTTGTTTCACAGTGAACAATAGGGATTCACTAAAGGGAGGTCAACCACTGAAGCAGGAGTTGCTTTAGTCAAGCACATATTTGACGCTTGGGAAGCAAAGCAGGATGCGTTCGGTGTATTTTGTGACCTCTCAAAAGCTTTTGATTTCGTAAATCATGAAATAATTTTATGTAAATTAGATCACTATGGAGTTAAGGGTAAATTTTTGGCGTTATTTAAGTCATACCTCAGGGACCGGATTCAAAAGTTAGACATTAATGGAGTAAAGTCATCTGGAGCATTAGTTAAAATGGGTGTTCCGCAGGGCTCCATATTGGGGCCCCTATTGTTTTTAATATACATAAATTACCTTCCTTACTTAGTTAGAGACTTATCTGAGATAGTTCTATTCGCATATGACACGTCACTTATTTTTAATGTGAATCGACATAACGATATTCTTGATGACGCGAATTCAACTCTCTCTCTGATTTTTGATTGGTTCACTGCAAATAATTTAGTTCTAAATGCAAAAAAGACGAAATGTGAATAAAGTTTACTTTACCAAATGTAATTCAAGTAGATGTCAGTTTATTTTTGCAAGGGTCCAAGCTGGAGTTAGTTAACGAAACTAAGTTTTTGGGTATTACTATAGACTCTCGTCTTCAGTGGGGTCCCCACATAGAAGCTCTCTGTGGTAGACTTAGTTCAGCCGCATACGCTGTTAGACGCATAAGGCAGATTACTGATGAAGATACTGCTAGATTAGTATATTTCAGTTATTTTCACAGCATTATGTCATATGGCATAATGTTGTGGGGTAGAGCCGCGGATATAGAAGAAGTCTTTGTCTTGCAAAAGAGAGCAATTCGGTCTATTTATAACATGAAGTACCGAGATTCCTTAAGAGAAAAGATTAAGGAAATTAATATATTTACGGTCGCATGTGAATTTATTTATCAAGTTATTAGATATGTCAGAAAAAATATTGAAAAACTTTATATTAAGCAGGGACTACTTTAGAAAGCTTATTATAAAATCAATGATTATTTGGACGATAATGAAGCATGGTGTAATAAATAATAATAATCTTATTCAAAACTGTAATTCATAATTAGCATATTTTAATACTGTATGATTCCTCCAAAGGCTTAAAATTAATTAATATGTAAACTTACTTGGTTAAAGGTAATAGACAATATGAGACGGGTTGACTAAGATATATTTTTTTCTCGTGACTAATTCCTGCAGTCTTATATTTTTTTTATGCCTTTACTTGAGCAGGTATGTATATGACTTTGTATCATATGTTTTATTTTGAAAAAAGGAATGTTTGCTAAGTTTCTTGCCCTTCTTCTTAGCAATACTAATCGAATGGTGCGGATGGTTAGACAATATGTATATATAATATTTTTATTCCTATATTTCTCTATTTTATGCTGGTGTATAACTTTATTACATTTTAGTAGCCCAACCTTAATAATTTTTGTATGTATTTCCCTTTGTTATTTATGAACTTATTTCTTCATCGCATTATGTATATATAATATTTTAATTCCTAGATTCCTCTATTTTATGCAGGTGTATATTTTATTTCTCGTATTATTATATATTTTTTTATATTCTAAAGATATATTATATTGTTATAATTAACTTTGACTTGTAGAAAGTATAATTTAAGTATCTATTTTGCAAAAATAAATATTTTGATTTGATTTGATTTGATCAGTAGTTACGATGTTGCTGAAGAACTGGGGATTGACCACAAAACAGTTTTGGCGCATTTGAAAAAAGCTGGGTACACAAAAAAGCTCGATATTTGGGTGCCTCATGAGCTCACTAAAAGAAACTGAATGAACCGTGTACTCATTTGTGATTCTTTATTACGACGTAATGAAACCAAACCATTTTTGAAAAACCTGATAACTGTTGATGAAAATTGGATCACGTACGACAATAACGTGCGAAAAAGGTCGTGTTCAAAGGCTGGTCATGCTTCACAGACTCTGGCGAAACCCGGGTTATCTCGCAACAAGGTAATGCTGTGGGTATGGTGGGATTGGAAGGGCATTATTCATTATGAACTGTTACCGCCAGGCAGGACCATCGATTCTGAACTTTACTGCGAACAACTGATGAGATTAAAGCAAGAAGTTGAGAGAAAGCGGCCGGAATCAGTCAACAGAAGGGGTGTGGTTTTTCATCATGATAACGCTAGAGCTCACTCATCTTTAGCCACTCAGCAAAAATTAAGAGAGTTTGGCTGGGACGTACTAATGCATCCGCCGTATAGTCCTGACCGTGCACCTTCAGATTTCCACTTGTTTCGGGCTCTTCAGAATTCTTCAGGCACTTGTCGTGGTTTCTTGATCAGAAGCCCCAGAATTTCTATAGCAATGGGATCATGTCCCTACCTACAAGATGGCAGAACGTTATCGAACAAAATGGCACCTACATACTTTAGTTAAATGTAAATAAACTTTATTAAAAAATGTTTTGAATTTTCATATAAAATGCGAAGAAATTTTTTCCCCAACCAATATAATGATTCTGACGTTGAAAATGTTATTGGAAATTTGGTTATGAGAGCGTACATAGAATTTAAAAAAAAAATATTTTTATCTGACTTGACTTTTTATTCATGCACACCGCGTGGGCAGCCAGAATATGGACAATGTCCGAAAGGCCCAATTTTATTTACTTGCTTGGTTATGTTGCATTGAAATAAATTGTTCACTATGATTGGCTATAGTTAACCTATACAGTAAGCGCGTTTTGTGTGCATGGCACGTCATATAGCGCTCCCGAGGCATAGATATCTATTCTACCATATTTTATATCAGTGTCCCGAGGTTATACCCAACGCACACTACAAAAGAGTGCATATACACGTCACTACTACGAACATAGCCAAACAAACTTCGTGTGATAGAATATCTGAACCCGTATATTTAGATCCGGTATTCTCGTATAATTCAAAAACACTTTAACGAGTTATTTTATCGAATTACGAGTACATACATATAATGAAATCATTAAGCGTGAAGAGGCTTGTAAGAAGCAGTTGTAACAAATAGTTTCTGAAATAAAACAGCCTTTTTTGCTTAAACAGATAAAGTTCGGGTCTTATACATTGCTTCCTCGATCCCAGTCAGCGTTTTATCACACTTGGGAAATTCTTTACTGAATGTTCAAGGGTTGCTCTACTCGTACTAAAAGTAATGTTTTTCTTTTAGTATCTTAGCGGTACCGCTAACAATATAATTAGATAAAGTTTTACAGACATGAAGAAGTGTTTTTAACAAAACAAATTGAAAGTCAAAGTTATAGGAATAAACTTAATTGTAAATAATTAACGAAAAATCATTTGTGTACCACTCGGTGTGCGTGAATAATAAGTCAAGTCAGTGAAAAATATTTTTTTTTAATTCCATGTACGCTCTCATAACAACTAAACTTCCAATAACATTTTCACCGTCAGAATCATTAAATTATACAATTTTACACGCCATTAACAGATATAAAATTAAGGTCCTGGGAATATTAGTATTTTTTTTGTCTTGATTTTGTTGTTTTTTGTCTTTTGACATTTAAAATTTAACCGTGGAGAATTGGGCGAAACAGACCATTTTTACTAATTTATTTAAATTAATTAAATTATAGAAAAATAATATTTATTAAATATTTTTAAGTATTTTAGGTTACCTATTTATGTTATTTATTTGTATATTGTCATTTAAAATAAATAAATCACTACTGATCATACTGAACAACTATTCCCTTTTCCGTTCATTATGAATTCGAAGTTCCACAACGTAAACAGTATCAACATTAACATTAAAAACCAGAAAATAAATCTCAAAGAAAACAAATATTTTGAAAAAATTGTTTAGGCAGTATTTGAACATGCGACCTCTTGCTAACACGGCAAGTGCGCTATCAACTGCACCACCGAGGTTCCCATCTCAGACCGTTGAATTTTTTCACGAGACTTTTCCACCGAATTTTTGTAAATACTTACCTGATACACCAGCCAGTCATGCAGATACCGAATGCTCACGGGGGCGTGAGTTTCAGTATATATAAAAAATATAAGGCAAAGGCGGGCTTATTTGTAAAAGTATTTTCTTCCAGTCAACTACAAAACAAGGCGTATGAAATTTGATAATGTTGATTAAATTTGTGGAATAGTAAAAGTGATTTTCTGTTCGTTATGAATTTTTTACAAATTGCCTTTTGAAAACTAAATCAAGTGCAAAAAAAACGGTATAATATAAAAGCCCACAATCCACATACGCTTATTAACCTAGAAGTACTTTACGCCCAAAAATTTAAATAAACAGTACTAAAACAAAATATGCCATATGTTATACACTGCATAAAACTTACAATACATACTTACAAAGTAGTAGGTACGTAGCTAGCTGAGTCGACAAAAAGTGCTGCTTCAACTTTAATTTGAAAGAAGCAATTAAAGTAGAACTTCTAATAAAGTAGAAGTGGAATTAATTAATTTGCCACTTACAAAAAAGGAAACGGTACAACATAATAAACATGCAGAATAAAATAATGGCAAAAATGAGCAGCTCAAAAAATGCCTCGCAAATGCCACAGGTTGAAAGCAACTTGCAGCGCTGTTTTCAGTTTGCCTCATTTTATTAAAAACAAAACATAATTGAAAACAGATTATAGGAGATCATTCCAAGGTCGAACAGCGTCCACTGTAAAGATCCATAGTATTGCTCACTGTAATGTATTAGTATAGGTGACATAAGATCATGAGAGGGCCGAAAATTCCTTTTGCTCATATCAGTACTAAAAATTTAACCTATCTTTCAGATATAAATATAGAGATAGATTATGTAACTATGACAGCGTATTGGACGCCAGTTCAGTTCTGTACCTCAGAGGTACCTAGACAATTAGTAAGTCCACTTTTTGGGAATTTCTTTTTTGTTCATCAAAGAGATCGTAAGAACGAGCTCTAAGGTACATGATAGTATTTAAATAGCATTATGTCCAAAAGTCATTAGTTTAAAAGATAGCCAATTTAAAACGAACTTATCTAATAACTTATCTCATTTCACTTTCCGTATATTTTTACCTCTCCTGTAAAATTTCCATTTTGTCCCTTACTATTTGTCTACCTCTGAGGTACAGAGTTTACGTCAAAACTCTGACATATTATGATCATAGTTATTTTAAAACATAGTTAAAGACAGATAGACAAGAGCATGCATTTTACGATGGAGATAATACCGATATGTTGTACTTATCTACTACGAGTATCTATTGAACACGAAGCCTTGGGCTATGTTACGATACAATCGCGTACCTTTTGACGATAATATCATTTTACGATCCATAAAAGCGCTAGGACGTAAGGATATCCCACGAAAATTGAGCCATATTGAATGGGAGCGGAATATGAAACCTTATTGTTTCCGTGTCGGTGATAGCTTAACGGGAATACTGACCTTATTATTTTTGCTGAGAATTGGTTTTTCTACATCACACAATGTAGTTTTGTAATTTCAGACTTATGTCATAGCAAACCTTCTTAAGTTACTCTTTGGAGTGGTAGTGTATCATTAGAGTTAATTTTGCAACATAGATTTGATTTAATTCTTCTGTTTTGGATTATGCTATATCTTTCAACACAATCCAAAACAGAAGAAACAAACCAAATTTTTATCTTAATTATTGTAGGGATGTCTCCCTACTTTTGTATGGGTCTATCTTGGTTGAAGAGCGGAGTATTATTTATGAAAACAACCACGTATTAGACTGTTTGTGCTATTGATTTTGATTTATTAGGTTAAATATAAAATGCTTACGCTAAAGTATTGCAACACGTACAACCTTGTAACAGTTGACTGTACAATTATAATTAAATTTAACAGAACAATCCATTAGCAACATAACTACTGAGTTTAAGCTATTAGTGATACCAACCCTTGGTTATGATAGGAGGATTATACTTAGACATGAGGGTTTACAGCTTGTGACTAAAGAGGTTATGGGAATTTTATTTTTGTTACCGTCACTCTAAGCGTAAAAACGCACATTCAGGGCGAAAGAGAAAAAACTATACAGGATGTAAATTGAGTGCGACCATTAAAAGAAACCACATATTCTACCGACCCTACTGAACCACTTTTCCCAAGATTCATACCCGCGGACACCCTTAGTTTGGGAAATAATTGAGTTATAAACAAAAACACGTGAACCTTGACGCACCGACATACGGCCAAGTTTAGAGAGAGCGTCGTCCGTGAAATGGACTACGCTCTCTCTAATCTCACCCGTATGGCGGTGCGTTAGGTTCACGTGTTTTTGTTTATAACTCAATTATTTCCCAAACTAAGGGTGTCCGCGGGTATGAATCTTGGGAAAAGTGGTTCAGTAGGGTCGGTAGAATATGTGGTTTCATTTAATGGTCGCATTCTATTTACACCCGGTAACTTGCAAAATTTTTAAAATCCATAATCTCTTTCAAATCCGTATGTTATATTTTCGAGTTCTGGTAATGATTCCCATTCATCAGAAGATGCCAAACGAAGAGAAAAAGTTTGTCTGAAGAATGTGTCCGAACATTTTTCCAAAAAAAAAACCACAGATTATCATAAGCCAGAACTTGATTACAGTTTTAGGCGTACTTTATGGAATACACAGAAAATGTATTACTTTTTTATTTTAAGACTTACATATCCATAAGAAAGTAAAAAGTTACGCAAGACCAAGGTAAAGACGAAAAAAAAGACCAAGAAACAAGTAAAAACTTTAAGAAATATAAGTAAATCACAAGAGTGATTGAAGGACAAGCCTTTGAAATCAGCATCAAAATTATTCACCTACAAGTGCATTATGAAGTAAAGCCAAGGTACAAACTGAAAAACATTATTGTGTAAAAGTAAGGAATTTTGAGACCCTACAGAGCTTTTTTATGATGTTGGATTCAAGCTTAAAAACTTTAAGAAATATAAGTAAATCACAAGAGTGATTGAAGAACAAGCCATTGAAATCAGCATCAAAATTATTCACCTACAAGTGCATTATGAAGTAAAGCCAAGGTACAAACTGAAAAACATTATTGTGTAAAAGTAAGGAATTTTCAGACCCTACAGAGCTTTTTTATGATGTTGGATTCAAGCTATGTCTTTTTGCTGATTTCTCAAAATAAAATCTCGACGTCCCATAGTAATTGACTCGGGCTGTGCTTGTGTTTGTAAGGAACACGAAAAGAATAATTTACGAATATCACAAAAAGGGTAATTGAACCTACCGAGTCTTCAGTGGGAATTTGGCTGCATAAATTAAAGTCACCTTATATACTATAATAAAAAGACGAAGACGAATTAGTTGAATATTTTATTAGTGTTTTTTTAAAGATAATTTTATTGACTTTCCTTCCTCTCGCAGGTTGCACGTGTCTCCGCTTCACGTCGACGTACGGCAAGGAGCGCGGCACGTTCAGCTCGCCCGACTACCCGCGCGCGTACCCGCCGCGCGTCGACTGTCTGCTCTACACCTTCCTCGCGGCGCCGCATCAGATCGTCGAGCTGCTCTTCACCGACTTCGACATCTATAAGGGACATCTAGAGTGAGTACCTACCTACCTTACATCTCCGCTTCACGTCGACGTACGGCAAGGAGCGCGGCACGTTCAGCTCACCCGACTACCCGCGCGCGTACCCGCCGCGCGTCGACTGTCTGCTCTACACCTTCCTCGCGGCGCCGCATCAGATCGTCGAGCTGCTCTTCACCGACTTCGACATCTATAAGGGACATCTAGAGTGAGTACCTACCTACTTTACATCTCCGCTTCACGTCGACGTACGGCAAGGAGCGCGGCACGTTCAGCTCGCCCGACTACCCGCGCGCGTACCCGCCGCGCGTCGACTGTCTGCTCTACACCTTCCTCGCGGCGCCGCATCAGATCGTCGAGCTGCTCTTCACCGACTTCGACATCTATAAGGGACATCTAGAGTGAGTACCTACCTACTTTACATCTCCGCTTCACGTCGACGTACGGCAAGGAGCGCGGCACGTTCAGCTCGCCCGACTACCCGCGCGCGTACCCGCCGCGCGTCGACTGTCTGCTCTACACCTTCCTCGTGGCGCCGCATCAGATCGTCGAGCTGCTCTTCACCGACTTCGACATCTATAAGGGACATCTAGAGTGAGTACCTACCTACTTTACATCTCCGCTTCACGTCGACGTACGGCAAGGAGCGCGGCACGTTCAGCTCACCCGACTACCCGCGCGCGTACCCGCCGCGCGTCGACTGTCTGCTCTACACCTTCCTCGCGGCGCCGCATCAGATCGTCGAGCTGCTCTTCACCGACTTCGACATCTATAAGGGACATCTAGAGTGAGTACCTACCTACTTTACATCTCCGCTTCACGTCGACGTACGGCAAGGAGCGCGGCACGTTCAGCTCGCCCGACTACCCGCGCGCGTACCCGCCGCGCGTCGACTGTCTGCTCTACACCTTCCTCGCGGCGCCGCATCAGATCGTCGAGCTGCTCTTCACCGACTTCGACATCTATAAGGGACATCTAGAGTGAGTACCTACCTACTTTACATCTCCGCTTCACGTCGACGTACGGCAAGGAGCGCGGCACGTTCAGCTCGCCCGACTACCCGCGCGCGTACCCGCCGCGCGTCGACTGTCTGCTCTACACCTTCCTCGCGGCGCCGCATCAGATCGTCGAGCTGCTCTTCACCGACTTCGACATCTATAAGGGACATCTAGAGTGAGTACCTACCTACTTTACATCTCCGCTTCACGTCGACGTACGGCAAGGAGCGCGGCACGTTCAGCTCGCCCGACTACCCGCGCGCGTACCCGCCGCGCGTCGACTGTCTGCTCTACACCTTCCTCGCGGCGCCGCATCAGATCGTCGAGCTGCTCTTCACCGACTTCGACATCTATAAGGGACATCTAGAGCGAGTACATTTAAACTTCAATATGCTTGGAATTAACGAAAAGAGCCCCTCCGAATGGCATAGACTTTGATACAACCTCTGATTACACCAATGTCCGAAATATCCTTTCACTTTAATTGGCGATAGACCTCAGTCGTGCCTTATCACCTGGTCGAGAAGTGGACTGTATTTTTGTTGATTTTGAGGCATAATTCTTGGTCTTGATCTTTACCAAATAATGGGATTACCACTCACCTTGACCGCCGAGGCACAGTATAGGTAACAACAGTAGTTCAACTAAGCGGTGGCCTTGAAATCAATACCTACAGCCGCTCGGTGCCTAAACACGCCCTGGGGCTGCCGACTGACTGTTTACGTATTCGATAATGCTATATTATTATTAGAAAAGTTGTATTTAAGCAACCATAGAATGCACAACATACTCTGTAATTTCGTGCCATAATTTACGAAAATGCGCGGGAGCGTCACAATGACAACGTGCGTACGTAACTGCGTTGCGACCGCTACCGACTGTCTTATAATTGACCGTTAAATCAAGAATTACTAATTCATCATCATCATCATTGGGTGCCGTCTTCATAATGAAGTTTGGCGCTGAAAATAGATTTAAAACTATTTAAATATAATCAAAAATCTGTTGAAAATTTTGTACGTTATCGTTATTTAATATTATTAGGTTACTAGTATATTAATACTACGTATTAACATACAAAAAACATCATCACGACATGAATTACTGAAAAGGTGTCAGATGTATTCTGAAGTATGAACTGTGAAACGCAAGTTATATTCCACACTTAGTACATTCTCTTTTCACCGACAAAAATTACGTCCCAAACGTGATGGATGGTGAGCCCTATCGCCATATTTCGGAAACAATATACCAAAGCATTCACAACGAACGCAAATTAATGTGCACTGCGTTATAAAAACCACGACCTGTGCGCGCTAGCTTTTTGCTACAGAGGCGGTCAAATTAAACATGTCGTAAATTTTGGTTTTGGTTTACGAGTATATTTACCTAAAATGGTATAAATAAAATGTACGAAACATATTGAACAATATTGACGCGTCGTGGTGTGGCTTCGTGCCAGCGTGTGGCGTGCGAAACTGTCCTAAGTGATGTCACTACAGTTTTATTTTACTTTTCCCGGGAAAGTGCTGTTCCTAGCACCTCGCTGAAAATTTTACTTTTTACAACTACATATATTGATATTACTTTTGACACTTTGTGAACTGTGTAGCTGCTCTGGGTTAGGTAACAATATGTTGTTTTTTTTTAACAGAGTCTTGGCGTTATTCTTTTCTGAAAAGCGGAGCTTTAATTTCTTTAAATAAATGTTATAGATAAATAAAGATATCTATCGAAAGATGCTTGACTAAGAAATTGAAGCCGCATGAAAAATAATCATTCTTAAATGTTAAAGCGACTATTATAGTTGTTAGCAGGTTGTTAGTATAAACGAAGTTGAGGAAGCTTTATTTGTGGTGAACATAATAAGTATATCGTGTCAAAGAGTGATTGAGTCTGAAAGCGGGTAAAGTCAGTATAAAAAGAAAAAAACAGAAATCTTCGACAAATGTATTGTATTGTCACATAGTTTTTGTCAAATAATTTTAGTACATTAGCCAAAGGACTCAAATCGCAACTGTCACTATCATCACTTTCACGAAATTGTAATCGTTGAAAAAATTAAAGACTTTGGCAATAATCGCTCGTCCCTAAAAACATTAAAAAAAGGATTAAATATCAAAAACAATAAATTATTAAGGTTGAAGAAAACACTTACACTTTCAGCATTTTCCAGGATTTTATAAATGTATATCACAAGAGCTGCTCATGTTTGTGACAACAGAATGACAATAATCTCCAAAACAAACATGACTTTTATGTGACTTTATAAACTATCAATGTTCTAAGTATTTTTTCTTCATTTTAGCACATTCAGACACGCACACTACCGCAATGTGCATCTACACATTCAACACCACCTTAAAGCCTTAACATTATTTTTATTTGTTGCATAGATGTTGTTAATCGTTAAATTAAAAGGGTTTATTTATAAGTAATAACTCAGTATAACTAATCAGTGAGAAGATATTGATAATAGCAAGACCTTCTGCAAGGAGCTTAACATCACGACGCTGCCTTAAATTGTGATATTCCAGGATGCGGTCTATGTGCGTTATAACCTGCACTTGTTTCATAAATACAGTGATATACAACATCAAACACAGACTCCAAAAGTCCTCAAAGTCGACTCACGTCATGGCTCCATCGGTGTACAATAAACTCCCAGCTGATGTGACAGCCGCAACGACTGTTAATTCGTTTAAGTCGAGGCTGAAACATTGGCTTCTCGAGCAGACGTTCTATCCATCCATCAGCCTTCCAGGATATCGCCAGTCTTGGCGGTCCTCGGTCCTCCTGGAAGAATTGCCCATACTCACACACGCTGGGCAGGCGGGTTCGTGAGCGCGCTGCCGAAACCCTTGCACCAGTGACGCCGCTGCCCCTCACCAGTCTGTTTTATATAAGGCCTGGCAGTTGGGGATGGATAAACCGCCATCCATCGGTCCCAGGCAATGGTGGGCCACCTGGTTTTGCCTGAGAGCTATTCTCTTACTCTCCCCCGAATAACGGAAGGATTTGCGAGTAAGATGGTGGTACGTCCACAGTCGAGCCCAACATCAGCTCTACCACCTAGTTTAGTAATTAGACTTGGTTCTCAGAATTCTTTGACATTTTAAATCTGTAATTTATTACTTATCCTTTGGCATTTATAATGTTTCTTTAAATAATTAGATTTTTGACATTGTTCAATTTTACATTTATTTGACATGGAATAATTATAATATTTTTTTAAGATTTTTTTTGTAGCTGAACAATTTTTTGACGTGTAACCTTAATTATGAATAAAAATGTCTTATGTCTTAACTCCTAGTTTCCTCAACCTCATGAAAAAAAAGGCTGGAGGTTTTGTCAAACTCTGTTATTATCGAAATAATACATGTGAGAAAATGGTTTTTACTTGAAAGATAATTCAGGGAAGTAGACCTAAAGTTTGATACTCATTCTGTGTTCCTGAGGCTTATAAATAGGAAGTGTCCCGCTGGCTGAAGGTTGCCTGTGAAATCGTGCCGTACATTCATTTTGACGGAACAAATTGAAAATTTGATTAGTTTCGATAGAACTAGTCTGAAACTCTATCCCTCAACTACTAACATTGTCATAGGACATAGGGTCCTGCTGAGTGTAGGAACACTATCTCGTCTTACTTAAGGGTGTGCCGACCAAAATAAGCTAAATCGGCAGTCCTGGTTAAGTTGATTTATTGACCAATGAAATATTAATAAAAATGAGAAAAACATATTTAGTATCACAGAAAATGTATGTACACTTTATCCGCAGCAAAAATTAAAAATAATTATTAATAAAACAAAACTATTTAAAGGTAAGCCCAAAATGTAACAAAGGCGTATTGGCGTTTAAGTCATTTTAATAACTTAATTGTGGGATTTTATCTCATACTTAATTTCAAACAATCACCCAAGTATAAACTACAATTTGTCCGACTTACATTTTAAAAATATTGCCTGGCAATTTAAATACGATTTACTGCGTTACATTTTTAGTATGGCCGGGCAGCATTTACTACGATAAACACGATCACGAGAGTACAGAGCGAGGTGTCTAATCGTCGTACGCTCGGCAGAGCCTTAAGGGTACTGTTGAAAGCGCAGGTTGATTTTATTTTTAGTGAATTTTATTCAAATCCTTAATCTTTAGTGAATTTTATTCAAATCCTTAGTACTTATGGATTATAAGATTATATTGTGGTTGCTTTTCGTCTAAATCTCTGTGAAAAATAATTAAAATATTTTTGGATCTGCTATACTTTTTAGACTTCTGTTTATGACAGAGATCATTTTATCAGATGACATTCCTTGTTCTTTCTCTGCACCATTCTATCGTCACGACATGAATCCCCAAGAGGGTGTCGGAGGTGTTCCCAAATGTGAACTGTGAAATGTAAATCATATCAAATCCATACAAAGAAAAACGGCCAAGTGCGTATCGGGCCACGCACAGTGTAGGGTTCCGTAGTTGCCCGGTACATTTTATCAGTTGGTCTACTAATTCAGGTCGCGCCAAACTTCTAGTCCCATACATTTAGAAAAACGGCCCATACATTGTCGTGTTTAGATGAGACTAAAAGTTTGGTGCGACTTGTACTCGTAAATCTGTAAGGCCTACTTAGCTGTGATAGTTTTCCTTTTAACTTCATTATTTCACTTCTGTGAATTTTTCCACATATCCATAAACAACGATTAGCCAGAAGAGGGGGGGGGGATACTTGACTCTAACAAAAATTAGCACTTTAAAGCTTAATATTTCACCAACGCATCCCTAAATCGACAAATGGTGTTCACACACCGACAATGTTTTTGAACGACCTATCTTGAAAAAAAAATCATCCTGAATACGGGAGATATATATAATGTACGGGAGATACCCTCAAAAAAAAATCCGAGATTTTATTTACCATTTTTTTGGCATGATTGATATGAATACCCATACGAAATTACAACTTTCTAGTACTAATAGTTTCTAAGCTAAGCCGCGGACAGACGGAGAGACGGACAGACAGACAGACGGACATGGCGAAGTTAGACTACGGAACCCTAGTAACGTCATAAAAACCAAACATCGCAATTTGAAGGAAAACACTCGATGCTGCCGTATTATGTAGCATACTGTAAATAGATTCCACATAGCCCCTTAGAGCATTTAGTACAGGAGGCAGCCTACGCAGACGTTCTATGCAAAGGTATAAGATTGAAAATCTTGTGTGTTGCTTAAAACTAGTTGTGCCTCCATTTCTGCCGACGACGTCAGAAATGGAGGCACAACCCGTGAACTGAGCTCCAAAAAATGCCATTTAAGCCACGAAATTTACCAAAAGATAGTGTTATGTTTGTTATTTAATTACAACTTTTCGTGACTTGTTTGGTAGTTTAACAATAATCAAATTTGGATATTTAAAAAATTCATACTTCGCGCCGTAGTCTCCCTGCGATGACAGCGCAGCGAGACTAAGTTCAGTGTTGACATACTCCAACCAGTTTACCCAGATACCAATCACTCATGTTAATTATTACCTTATGTTAGGTTAGGTAATTCCCCAATAATAATGATAATAGATTTGTTTCCAGGCCAAAGCTGTATCTGCAGGGATCCAATAGCTAGTAAAATAACAATTTAGTTCCCTATTTCGCCAATTTAGGTCACCACGGATGGTGAAGCCCACTCACCGATTTCCCGTTTGGGTCATGTTGCGATTCGCTCACAGATTTTGCTACTTTATTTGGGCACGTTATTGAACCAACGGTCCGATTTCTGTTGCAAGAATGAAAGAGGGTACTCAACTTTCTTGGCGATTGGCTCTAAAAAACAGTATCCAAGCACTTTTAACACACTTTATAGAATCATCGCCAAAAATAAACTTTTTTGTATGTGAATGTAAAATATGTATTTTATTTTCGGTAGTTCGTATGAGGGAAAACTAGAGTTTTCCAATCTAAAACAGAATGTGTTACGAGCTTATTCCAATTTTAGTCTAAGGCCAATAAGGGTTTAAAATGTATGAATTTGATTCGAGATTTTTGCTCAATATCACATGAGGTAATTTTATTACATATTACTACTTACTGGTTCGTTTAATCAAAGGTATGATGTTGCCTAAATAACGCTATAACCATCCGCTTTCACTCGCACAGTATATCTGTCTTAGTCACACACTTGCGTACTTGCGAAAAAATAATCTGGATTTGTCGTTCAAAGTTACACCACGCGTTTCGTTCCCTTAAAGTGTTCTTGTTATTGTTGTCTTTTGTTATTGTAAAATTTTACTGATAATATTTCAAAATATGGGTCCTGGGAATTTTCAAAAAATACTTGTATTTAAATATTATAGTTTTATATAATATCTTATATTATATGTATGGTATACCTGCATACATTTCCCACACAGGTATACACACTTAAAGATGTCATGATCTAAGAGGCCCGTTTTGGCATCTGTCATCGCAACGTCCAGGTATGAATCAAACAAATCGGTAACTAGAATAACCGATTCTCACTCGAAATCGATTTAAAATTGTATCATTTTGTGATAGTTTGGATTACTTTTATGTTCATTGCTTTTATTATAAGTTCTAGCTAGATAGAACTTGTATTCAATCAGTCAAATCATTTATTATCAGGCATCTGTGGCCCATAGATAAATACCTTACAAACTATTCATATTACAGTATATTAATGAATACGAAATTGAGTTAGTTATTAAACCTTAGTATTGACTAACATTATTTTCTATATCCCGTTTGTTCAGTAATTTATAGTAAATATTTATTTGCATTATTGGTAAAATTTACTATAATATGAGCGTTATTAATTTATGAGTGAACAAAGCAACTAAATTAGTTTTATTTTTAAAACAATCACACTGGCCAGTAAGAGACGATCGCACGAAAAAAAAAGTCATATGAAAATAAAATGGCCAGTAAAATTATCTTGTTGAAAACGTTGTTGCAAACATAATTTCATAATTGATTAAAGACATATTTCATTGATGGCACGACAAATTAATTTTCATATTCTGCAAAATGTGTTATTAATTAGTTATTACACTATTGATAGACCCTTGCTATTTGTGTAAAACTGAAACCGGTTTGGATAAATATAATTACTGTGTAACGTAACAAGTACATATAGGTGCAGTATGCAGTTAATCATCATGTTATAATTTTGTAAGTTATTTTTATTGATGAAAAGTAGAGTGTTACACACGATTTGCTTCGCTCGCTCGTGCGCCTAAATATCTCGGATGCAATCGATAACCTCCCTTGTATAACAATCTACTATTCATTCTTAGCTTGACAAAAACGAAATGTAAAGCTAAAATTTAGTTGCTTATGTTAATACAGTGCAAACAAATATTTTGAACCAACACATAATTTAGCACATTTGTAAGCAGAAATTTACATATTCGTCACATTTGTATCCCAAGAACTGAATGTTTAAACCCAACATTGTCGGGTGAAGGCAATAAACTTTCTATAATGGCCAGAAGAATCCCTGACTGCACGTTTTACAATTACGTTTTGTTCTTTCCATACACGGTACTTATACAACATTGATAATGTATGAAATGGAGAAGGATTATTTTGTTTCTTTGTTTTTTTTAATTATTATTATAATTAAGTTGACGCCGTATGAAACAGAAAATCCTTGTATATGTAAGTTAAGACCCGAAATCGAAATCCGGCTTCTAAACTTATAACATCCAACCTAACCGCCCCTCCTTGCTTTGCTCGTCGTCGCAACCAATTTCTTTTATGGGTTCTAATCTAACTGATTTTGGGTTTTAACTGTGACATATAAAAGGTGACTTTTATTAATACAGCCAAACTCATACTGGAGGCCGAGTGATAGATCAGTAACACGAATCGATAACACTTTTTGCTAATTTCGCAAAATTTTATCTTGACGTCCCTAGTAATTGACTTGGGGCTGGGCTTGCGTTTGTAAGGAACACGAAAGGAATAATTTACGAATTTCACAAAAAGAGTTATCGAACCTTGTTACTGAGCACTCACCGAGTCTTCAGTAAGAATTTGGCTGGATATATAAAAGTTAAAATATTTAATTGATTACGATCCACTTTTTGTTTATTCATAAAATTCGTAGAAACATTTATGAAAACCACCCATATTATGTTTATTGATTTGTAATAAGATGTGTCACAAAAAATATGCATGGGACACCCAAAAAAAGGCAAGGGGTGCATTATTTTTGAAATGACCCTATCTCTGAAATATTTCATTTATTATTTAAATTTTATAAGTATGTTTAATTAAATACGAAAAATGTATACCAAATTATTGTACTTTCGTAAACTTTAAACTTTCGTGATTTTCACACATTATTGACGTTTTATTGGGGTCTTACTCGCGATAACAAACAACATACCTTAATAGATATGTGCTTGACGTTTCAACGCCTTCGCAGGCTGCCGTGGTCACAAGCTAACTGACGAGAGTAGCAGCAAAAATGTCCTTGGCGAGGCGGCGGTAGGTAGCACATTATTTTTCTTTTTCCACCCGCACTTTGTCTTTTGTTAATTGTTTCTTTCGTCACACACGACACACAACACTAACAGTATCGAGGCAAATATTCGAAGATAAACCTACCGCCGCGCCGGCTCGCCAAGGACATTTTTGCTGCTACTCTCGTCAGTTAGCTACAGAGGCGTCGAAATGTCAAGCACATATCTATTAAGGTATGTTGTTTGTTATCGCGAGTAAGACCCCAATACAAAGTTAATAATATTGTACTTTCATTCCACAAAAATATTAATTTTTAAATAAACTTAGATTCGATATTAGTTTAGTCAGATGTTTCAATAGGTACCAGGTATTAAATATAATAAAATTAGTTGGTCCGATGCATTGACCTTTCGTAAATAACTGAGAGGTCAATGGCCCGATGATGACGGAAATAGTGAAAAATAATTTCCAAATAAAATGGAAAATGATAAAAAATTAATAAAAATTAATATTTGCGGAAAAAAAGCACAAGAATTTGTGTATAATTTGTTAAAGATGATATTCCACCAAGGACCGTCAATCAATTTTCGTCAACATTTTTTAATTCAAAGGAATGGCATCAATAAGAATATTCAGCTTCCAAGTCTGACAAATGAAAGGTGTTATCGGAACCGAAGTAAAATAATCGGCAAAACAGAATGCCGAATCGTTATTCAAAAACAACAGCTTTTATTTCGGAGTTTTCAATCGTTTTCATTATCGGTTTTCAATTATTTGTCAAACGTTTGTATTGTTTTTATATTCGACTGAAAATTGATTGAATCAATTAATTGTATAGCCTATCGGCTTTGTTTATTGTTGTTTGAACGGCAATCGTATATATAGGTATATTTCGGGTAAAGTCCGAAAAACTCAAAAATAGGTGCGACGACGAACGAAGCGAGGAGGATCGTTTTTGATTCAGATATCATTTATTTGCAGTAAATATGGTACATTTTAGGTGTTACAAAGTATTTTTGTTCATTCATATTTAACTTTAAAAAATCGGCATGCAAAAATTTTATGCTTAAAACTAAACAAAGCAATCAAATTTACAACATCTACAAAATAATAGTTAACGACAATTAAATAAACATAATGTTCAGACAATATCATTGATTTTATAATTGAAATTTAATAATAATAAATAACAACTCACATACAATATTCAAAATTTGTATTCTAGAAATTATTTTATTGAATAGGTTGACATGTTATTAAACATAGGGGGCCAAGCGAAGCGGAGGCGACCTCCGAAGTTTTGTATAGGATTACCCGGGTAAACCTAGGTTTACCCTATCTTCTAGCATTAACCGTAACATAGTATACACAAAAGATTAACCTAAAAAGTATTAAAATTGTTTTAATGCTGCGTTACCTCAGTCGGCCATACTCTCACCGGCTCGAATCTTGCCGAGCTTTTGCAATTAGTTTTTTGATATTTAGGTGCCTAGTATTTGCTTACAGCCACTTGTTGACGGTAAAGGATAACACCGTGAGCTAAACCTTCATGCTCTAAAAATCGTGTATTTATGCCCGAAGTACGGCAATCAATATGGCCGTCACGTCGGGATGTTAAAAACGTCAATGAAAATATTTGTTTATATAGGTAGCTAAATTTATACTGGAGACTCGGTAACTGGTCAGGACTAAGGTTCAATGGCCCTGCTTACGTAATACAAACAATATTTTTGTGCTTTTTTTGTATTAAAGTCAAGAACAACCTCTACAAAATTATTATTAGTTACGAAGTCTAAATTTTATTTTGCGTATTTCAGAGAAAGGGTCCTTACCACTAAGGGTACTTACCAGCTACCGAGCCTCCAGTATTTAGCTACATAAAAACTCATCTTATACATACTTATATACTCCGTATATACGAGTATTTTACCTAATCTTAATTTGAACCAACTACTTATACCCACGGTAATTTTGATCTATAAAAGTAGCGTAACAATAAAACCAATTAGTACGAAAAACAATAAAATATAAGATAGATTCGAGCCGTGACCTGGACAGCTATCTATTGTTTTATATTAGGAGGGTTAAAGAAATGAAACCAATTTACTCGCCCATCGAATCGTACATGAAACATCACGTACTATGTATATACCCAATGATATTTCTGAAAAATGATTGCGAGCCATAAATTATCCCAAAGCCAAAGGTAAGGTATGTATATGTAATCTCACGACCCTTAAACCCTATAGCTCCTCTTCACATCCCTTTGCGAACCAATTAAACAAGGTGGAATTAATGTTAAACATTGTATGCGTATTCAGAAACTACGAATAGGATTCTGCTTGCGTTTCTGTTGGGATGGGAGACCTTTAATGTCTTATTAACACATTCAATGCTCATGAATGTTCATTCGCTGTTAAGAGCTTGCT
Organism: Ypsolopha scabrella; assembly: GCA_910592155.1. Classification (NCBI taxonomy): domain Eukaryota; kingdom Metazoa; phylum Arthropoda; class Insecta; order Lepidoptera; family Ypsolophidae; genus Ypsolopha; species Ypsolopha scabrella. Next base: position 3,277,581 of record OU342968.1, on the reverse strand, counting down.
ATTAGTCTTTCAACGTTTTTTGTTTCGGCAGCGCGCGCAGGGAGGGTTCTAATGTAGACTTTCTGACAACATACTGAAGTTCAAAATCGCTCAGTAAGATTATCGTGCACCAGGGGTAATTAAGGGGGCCTTAATGTTTACTCTTTATTGACTTCAAATCTTAGGGTAGTTTTACTTTTGACCCGACTCCCGCAGGGGGACACGCCTCGCTCTACCCGCACAGCTGCACACCATACGTCGTTAGCTCCAACTATTACATTCACTTGTCGCTAAAACAATAGATCACGCTCCAGTTCTATTCCGCCGTTTTCAGCATTTGCTTACATAATACAGAAATTCCAAATTCCTGACTAGTTTAGTTTTTGAGATAGATAGACCCGTTATAAAAACCGGCCAAGTGCGTGTCGGGCCACGCGCAATGTAGGGTTCCGTAGTTAATAGTTAATAGTACTAATACAGACCGCGCGAAACTTCTGGTCCCATGCATTAAAGGGGGCCAAAAAATTGGCGCGACCTGTACTCGTAAACCTGTAAAGCCTACTTAGCTGTCACAGTTTTCCTTTTAAATTCATTATATATACTACTTCTGTCTTTTTTTAGGTGGTAGAGCTGATGCCGGGCTCGACTGTGGAGGTACCACCATCTTACTCGCAAATCCTCCCGAAGTTATTCGGGGGAGAGTAAGAGAACAGCTCTCAGGCAAAACCAGGCGGCCAACCATTGCCTGGGACCGATGGATGGCGGTTTATCCATCCCCAATTGCCGGAGCTTATATAAAACAGACTGGTGACGGGCAGCGGCGTCATTGGTGCAAGGGTTTCGGCACCGCGCTCACCGACCCGCCTGCCCAGCGTGTGTGAGTATGGGCATTTCTTCCAGGAGGACCACCAAGAGTGGTGAAATCCTGGAAAGGCCTATGTCCAGCAGTGGACGACACAGGCTGATGGATGGATGGATGGACTACTTCTGTGAATTATTTGACATTTCTATAAACAACCGTTTAGCTGGCAGGGGGGACTAAAATTTTCACTTTAAAGCTTTCACCAACGGACCCCTAAATCGAAAAATGGTTTTCACACACCCACAATGTTTCTGAAGGGCCTATGCAACGATACCCCAAACTATGGGATAGACGAGAAAAAAAAAATCATCCCCAGTTTATTTGTATGAGAGGTACAAAAATAATAATCATATTATATATGTATACTGGGTGTTAAGATGATAACCTGTTTCCTTACAACGGGGTGTTTTACCCGTCAATGTGAACATGTGGCCAACCTTCCATAGAAAAGTTACCTACTCGAACTAAATGTATGAAACAGCTGATTTAGTAATAAAAATGTATGTTCAAGCTGATTAAAATTTTCGTTTTATTCTGTAAACGACCGATCATAATTATTTTTATTTTTATTTCTTACTAGATTCAGTCTAGTGAAATAACTTATCCCTAGTTTGTGTTGTAGTTTGCTTGTTGAAAAATTTACTTGTTAGTAAGGGTGGGTAATCGATTGCAAAATTCGACATCGTTTAATATTTGTCATATCTCTAGAGATTTCCCGAAATCCCTAATATCCTCGTTTACCTGCGACATACATCCACATAATGAACTCAAAGAAGGCTTCTGTACAAGGGAAAAAATATATAAACCTGTTCCTCTTGCTTCCATAGCCACGAAAATAATTTAACGAATACGAGTCAATGTTTGATCTGTTAGTCTATATGTACGCTCACGACTAGTGTTAAAAAAACTACTGAGCTAGTTTTGGTGGAGTTTTAACTGTTATTTAATACATGTACTGGGACCGAGAGTAACTTAGAATACCAGTGTATATTTTTGTACACTCAAATATATCAGTGTAGTTAATATTTTCCTCACTAGATGCCGCTATGTGTATCTGTATCACTATAATATATATCGGGTGTAAATAGACTGATACCATTAAATGAAACCACATAAACTACCGACCCTACTGAACCACTTTTACCAAGAATCATACCCGCGGACACCCTTAGTTTAGGAAATAATTGAGTTCCAAACAAAAATGCGTGAACCCTAACGCACCGACACACGAGTGAGTTTAGAGAGAGCGTCGTCCATGCAACAGCTACAGGTTTCACTATTTCCTGTTTTTTGTAGTTTTGGTGTTGCTTTGGCACGTATTTTGTTGCTATTTACCATGATTTTAGGGTTCCGCACCCTTATTGTGGGGTGGTACGGAATCCTTTGTGCGCGATTCCGACACGCACTTGACCAAATTATTCTGAATTCATTACAGTCAACAACGATAAAAGTAACACCACAAAAATCCAGATATTCGCAACTCTTCGTATCCATCAGTAAGCCTTCTCTAGTCATAGATCAACAGCCATTTTGTGGCGACAAACCAGCGTTGATCTATCTTACTTAACAATCGCTCCACATAACACTTATTACAGTAATAATATGACTGAAAATGCCCAAGCTCGTGGGACAACTCTAAAGGATGTGACATTCGCCTAGCTAGGCAAACATTTGTCTGTTCTACAATTTGGTGTGTAATTTGTTTCTCCATGTACGTTCATTTGCGACGAAATTAAATCATTAGTCTTTGGGTAACGAGGTTTTAGTTTACACAGTTCAGTATTCTGAATTATGCGAATAGGTGTCGAAATTTGTAATTAAATTACAGATAATTTACTTTAGTTCTAAGCCATTAATAATGTAAATTGATATAGAATGTAAACAATTTATGCTTTGTTAAAACCCGCAAAATTAAAACGCTCGAAATATTTCTCTGTGCTATAAATATTGAGTAACACGCATTTTTTTATTACACTTAATGTACATTTACACAAAACATGAAAACGGATATTAAAAATATTTTTTAGTTTACAAAGGCGGCACTTATTGCTAAGAGCAATATTTTCCAGGCAACCTTTGGGTGAAACATCAAAAGGGAGTGTGGAAATGAAAAATGAAAGAATGGTAATAAAGTAAAATACGTGAGTAGGTAGATAACAGAGACCTCTTAATAAGGGATTCCTACCGCTATAATAAACTGATGCCTAAACATACACAAAATAAATTATATATAATAAACTTACTTATATAAATACATAAATATACACAGATATAATAAATCAATGATAATTTTGGATGAGATATAATATGAATAGATGTTGGATGAGTCTGGGGTGTAGTTTACTATACGTGGACGCACTATAAGTTTCCGGAATGAATATGAAAAAATACTATTAAAGGTACAAAATTAATTTATTGTTTTTCAAAATAATCTCCCTTGGCGTCTATGCACTTTTTCATTCAATCAAACCAGTTTTGAAAACTTTTGTGCCACTCCCCTGTGGTGACCTCTGAAACGTGTTTTTCATACTCCTCGACAGCCTCTTCTGGTGATGAAAATCGTTGACCGCATTAGTTCTTAATTTTTGGGAACAGAAAAAAGTCACAAGGTGCCAGGTCGGGACTGTATGCAGGATGACTCACGAGTTCTACATTTTTCGTCTTCAAAAAGTCGTTTGTCTGTCTGGCCGTGTGAGAACCAGCATTGTCGTGGTGCAGGATGATACGGCGTTTACGGTTATTTTTACGGAGTTCGTCAATAACTTCCGGCAAACAAATGGTCGTGTACCAGTCACTATTCACGGTACGACGATTCTCTAAAGCAACAGTAGCCACGTGTCCAGTTTTATTACAAAAAGAAGCAATCATCCGCTTAGATGCACTTTTCACGCGCGCCACTTTGGTTGGTTTCGGCTCATCTTGAAAGACCCATACGCTCGATTGCTGCTTTGTTTCGGGATCGTAGCAATAAATCCATGTTTCGTCACCTGTTACTATGTCCCACACCAAATTTGACGCACCTTCGTTGAATCTGGTAAGCATGGCACTGCACCAAGTGACGCGGTCCGTTTTTTGAGCCTCGGTCAAGTTGTGTGGGATCCACCGCGAGCACAGCTTTCTCACACCCAAATGTTTGTGTAGGATTGATTTGATGAATTGGTTATAATGAGACAAGATTGATTTATTTAGAAGGGATTTTATTATTGAGAGGTGACACACAAGTTAACATGGCGGCGGTTGACAGTGCAAGTAGGAGATGACACATAAGTGAACGAGACAGCAGATGATTGCGTTCCGTTTACATTTCTAACACTGGCCCTTAAACAATGCAATCATTTATCAAACTGGCCCTTAAAACAAAAGCTATAAAGTTTTTATGCAACTTAAAATGAACAGGTAACATTATTAATTGATTTTACAATATTTAAATTGTCTCCGCTAAGCCAAGTTGACTGACAAATTTTTCAGTTTTCTCTTTAGTTAAAGGTTTAGTTAAAACATCAGCCGTCATTTGATCGGTAGACAAATAATTTAAATCAATAATACCTTTGTTTACAATTCCTCGAATGAAATGATGTCTGACATCAATATGCTTAGTTCTAGAGTGATACATTGGATTAACACAAAGTTTTTGTGCTGATTGACTATCATTAAACATAGTAATTTTACAACTTGTACCTAAACATTCATACAAGAAAGTTCTGATAAACAAAGCCTCTTTACATGCGTCAGAGAGTGCCATGTACTCCGCCTCCGTGCTAGAAAGAGCGACCGTCTTTTGTTTTCTGCTTTCCCATGATACTGTAGACTTACCTATTTTAAAGACAAACCCAGTGAATGACCTCCGATCTATCTCATTGGCGGCCCAATCTGCATCAACGTAGGCGCTGACATCCATACTACTCTTTTCATAAGTAAGACAATGATTAACCGTACCTTTCAGATATCTAAGCACCCGTTTTGCTGCCTTCCAGTGTATTTCAGCATAACTATCGTTGAACTGACTGAGTATGCTGACTGCATGAGCAATGTCTGGCCTCGTGCAAACTGAAATGTACATTATACATCCTACTAATTCTCTATACGGAAAATTATTTTCATTACAATCTGCTTTTACAAGCTTCAGCCCAGATTCCATAGGAGTGCATGCTGGCTTGCAATCAGACATTTTAAAACGCTCCAACACTCTTTGAATATAACTAGACTGATCTAAAGTCCACTTTCCATCCCTTCTGCATAGTTTCATGCCAAGGACGTGATATGCTGGCCCTAGATCCTTCATTTCAAATTGAGTCATAAGCTTCTCTTTAATTTTCAGTTTCTCTTGTTTGTTATTCGAAAATAAGATTATGTCATCGACATAAAGTGCTATAATAGTCACAGTTCCAACATGATTCTTCATAAAAACACATGGCTCTGAAGAAAACTTTCTAAAGTTAAGTTTTTCTATTAAAACTGTATTTATCTTCTCATACCAACTCTTAGAAGCCTGTTTGAGCCCATAAATCGCTTTATTCAGGCGATAGACTTTGTTCGGGTTCTCTTTATCCTCAAAGCCCTCCGGCTGTTCCATGTAGACGGTCTCCTTGAGGTCTCCATTCAAAAATGCAGTCTTCACATCAAGGTGATCTATCTCCATATTCATCTCAGCGGCCAAAGCAAGCAAGATTCTAATAGTTGAGTACCTCACCACTGGTGAAAAAGTTTCATTGTAATTTACGCCATATTTTTGTGTATAACCTTTTGCTACTAATCGAGCTTTATATTTCAATACTTCTCCATTCAATCCTCTCTTCCTTTTATAAACCCACTTGCACTTTACAGGTCTCTGCCCATCTGGCAAGTCAGTCATGGTCCAGCATTTGTTATCCAAAAATGATTTATACTCATCTGACATAGCATCTCTCCATTTCTTGGATTCTATTCCTTGCAAAGCTTGTACCACTGTCTCTGGTTCGTCATCAAAGCGGCTTATCTCGGACAAGTGTGGAGACTGCGATGCTAAGTTCACAACTTCAGTGTACTCTTCTGAACTGTCCATCGATGTGTCACCTGGAACGTAAGTTTCATCGCGCGAATCATCTGATTCAAGGCTACTCACTGATATAATACTATCCCGGGGAATTATAGTAGATTTATCAGATCCCGCATTACTGGGTATCCCTGTTACATCATTTAAATCTGATAAGGACTGATCTAGTCTTGACTGCTCTGGTGACTGATCTGATATGGACTGTTCTTGTGACTGATCTGACATGGACTGGTCTAGTGACTCTGGAACAGTTTCATTGCCCATATTATCTTCAATCTCATGAGAAGTTGAAGAGTTTTGATTGTGAGAATATGTTAGAATTAGCTCAGTGAATTCATCACTTTTACCTTTTGGTAAATAAAATTCATTTTCTAAGAAAGTTACATTTCTTGCTTTAATGCATTCTGACGGACGTGAAGGGTTTAGTAATCTATACCCTTTTGTCTCTTCACAGTAACCCACAAAAATGTATTTGTTACATTTTGAATCGAATTTCTTACGTTTTTCTATCATTGCATAAGCTAAACAGCCAAAAGTTCTAAGGTGAGTAATATTTACCCTTTTATTTGACCATTTTTCCTCAGGAGTAGTGCCCAGAACAGCTTTGGTTGGTGTCCTATTCTTCAGGTAAACAGCAGTATTAACTGCCTCTGCCCAGAACCGCTGATCAAGGCCTGCATCGAGAAGCATGCACCTGGCCTTCTCCACTATGGTGCGGTTGGCTCGTTCAGCAATTCCATTTTGCTGCAGTGAGTGCGGTACTGTGGTCTGGTGACGGATCCCGCAGCTCTTTAGGAAATCCTGTAAACATTTATTTACATATTCACCACCATTGTCAGTGCGCAATACCTTTATCTTATTCCCTGTTTGATTTTCTACCATAGCCTTAAACTCTTTAAATTTATCAAAAACTTGATTTTTGGACTTCAGAAAATACACATAGGTTTTCCTAGTGAAATCGTCAATAAATGTTAGAAAGTATTTCGATCCACTAAATGAATTCTTTGAAAAAGGCCCACAAAGATCACTGTGCACAAGCCCTAACGAGACTTTTGCCCTACTCTTGGACTTCTTTGGAAAAGGTAACTTTGTTTGTTTACCTTGAATACAAGCAACACATGATTTGAAAGTTGAGTTATCAAAATCCATGCCAGTAGCCATACCTTTTAAAAGCTGCATACTTCGCACATTGAGATGTCCAAGCCTTCTATGCCAAACCTCCTGCGACTCCCTGGATGCAGCCTGAGATCCTGGCACGGCCACCTCTGCAACTGGGTCTGTTGGTAAAACAAAATCTGTCCCCCTTCCACACACAGACGCAGCACATGACTTCTCTTTAGTAACAAAAGAAGCTTCACCTTTGGTATTGAGTACATAAATACCATTTTGAGATCTAGCCGTTGCAACTACCTCATGGCCATCACAAACTTTACACAATTTTCCCTGAAATGTTACACTAAAACCTTTACGTGCCATTGCACTGACTGAAAGTAAGTTAGTCGCTAGCTTAGGTACATATAACACATCACTTACAGTTCTTAAAGTGTTCTGTAAAGGAATTTTCACATTTCCTCTTCCCGATGACATCAGTTTTTCACCATTCGCAACACTCACCGATACTGGAGTGTCAAACACGAAATCGTGTAACATGTCTTTGTCATTACACATGTGACTGGTAGCACCCGAGTCCACATACCAAACATCCCTGGATAATTCAACAGATAACGCAGATAACAAGGCCTTATCTGAACTCTTTCCCTTTGAATGACCATCATCCTTGGCTCTGCGAGGACAATCCTTGATGCTGTGGCCCGGTTTCTTACATCTGAAGCAGCGAAACACCTTTGCCTGTTTCCTTACTATCAGCGCTGTGCTTGCATCGTCTCTTTCTTGTCTCCGCTGATATTCTTGAGTTAATCTTGACCTCACAAACTCAGTTGTGAGTTTCAAAGTCGAATTTTCTAAAGTCATGATGAGTGGGTCGTAGTCTGATGAGAGCCCGCTCAGCATTACGATAGCTAGAAAATTGTCTTCCACGCCAGCGCCTATATCGTCAAGCTGTTGGCCTATCTCGGCCACCTTCGTGAGATATGACTCTATGTTTGAGAAAGAATCGAGCTTCATCCCGAACAACGTGCGTAACAATGACAAGCGCCTGCTCAGGCCTTTACCTTCATAAACATTTTCAAGGTTGCTCCAGGCCTCGTGTGCCGTCTTCGCGTTTCTTATGTGCGGATATACACATGGTTGAACAAGAAGACAAATACGAGCTAATGCCTTCTTCTGTGTTTTGTCATCTTTTTCCTTCTTTTCTTCCACAGCGTCCCAGAGTTCTTCATGTATCAGTAACATCTTTGTTACAAACTTCCAAGTGCCGTAATTGTCGACACCACGTAGTTTTTCGATGGTCGTCTTGGGGTCGGCCATGATGCTTGGAATTACGAACTTGGGGGAAAACTATGACAATCTGTCTGAATTCAAAAAATATATTTAATTTAATCACAGGGAAGCAAGCTGGTGCCCATAACCTGATGAATTGGTTATAATGAGACAAGATTGATTTATTTAGAAGGGATTTTATTATTGAGAGGTGACACACAAGTTAACATGGCGGCGGTTGACAGTGCAAGTAGGAGATGACACATAAGTGAACGAGACAGCAGATGATTGCGTTCCGTTTACATTTCTAACATGATTGTATTTGACTCATGCCTATTTCTAAGGATGCGCGAATTTCATGGTAGGTCACATGCCTGTCTGTTTCAATCATACGGCGCACAGCATCGATGTTTTTGTTGGTCACAGCGGTGGACGGCCGACCATCGCGAGATTCGTCGCTGAGATTGATACGACCACGCTTGAATTCTGCAAACCAGCTATAAACAGTCGTCTTGCATGGTGCTTCATTGCCAAAAGCTGTTTCAAGCCGAGCGATGCTCTGTTGAGCTGTCAAATTACACTTAAAATCGTAGAAATTCATACTACGAAAATTTTCCCGAGTTAAATCCATGTTGATGCAGACACACAATTTTTTAAATGACGCCACAAGGTAAAAACAAAAGACAGTCAGATGAAACAAACTGCATTCTACAGCCAAAGAGTTCTATTTTCAAATGTTGCAATAAATTTTTAAATATTGTTTATGTAAGTGGCCAGTTCCGGAAACTTTTAGTGTTACCTATGTATAGTAATGGATGTTGCTTAGCACATTTTTTTCCTTCAAACATACAATAAAGACTATGAGTGTCTATTTATATGCAGTGGTTTCTACGGCTGAGATTTACAGTGCCGTCGTTTCAGCACAACTCTAGGTGTCTAAGCAGAGTTTGAATCTCATGCTCAGGACTGCAACTCACAAATATTGTATTCACAGACAAGTTTGGGCTTTTACTGCTGTTGTGCTAAGCCGAGTTCACAATTCAAATAAAGATGGTTACTAGATAATAAAGATGGAATATCCAAAGTTCAAATGAGTAAGTGAAATAAAAGAAACGTCATTTTTGTGGTAAAGTCGTTTGCAATAGAATCCAACAATCATGTAAACAAACCAAATTGTCACGATTACTCCGTAATCACATACATTTGACGATCAATTATGAACATAGTCTGATTTCAACGAACGCACCATTGTTTTCACATTATCTTCAACACGATTTAACTTGTATTTATAAGTTAAATTTGTTAAAACATTTGCAACGTAAAAATTTCGAAGTATTTGACAAGCTGTCATCTTAGTTTTTTACTCATCGAACTCTATAAGTCATTGAAAAGTTAGTGTTGTTCGTAATCTGAAGTTATCTTTTATTTTTAATTTAATAAATTATTTTAATTTAATATTATTTGAATACAATAAAAATTTTTTTTCAAGAGCTTAATATAATTAACCAAAACGGATTGTATCCTAAGCCATAAAAATAATGGTTAGTTTTTAAAAATTGACAGGTGGCCATTTTGTTAGAATTGTCATTCACAGTCACTCACTGTTCTGTGGGTTCGCTGTGCATTAGTGTTTTCTGTTTCCGTTTTCTGTTTCCGATTTCTACGACTTTGCATTCTCATTTTGGACTTTTGTTTTGCTTTACGATTTGGCTGGACATATTTTTCTTGGAACGACGACCTTTGCACGGCATCACGGACTTTGATATAGCATACGATTGGTATTTTTTCTCAAGGAGTAATCAGGAGGTAAGAATGATTTAGATCTATTACCTACAACGGAAATCTATTAGACGCACTTTAATATTGTATTGCCCTCGTAACTAATTATTTGAATAGATCACAATTACTGAAATGTATGTGTGTAAAATTATATTTGTTTTTAAGGTTATAATGAGCGAGCCGCAGCCAGGTTCGTCGGGGACTGCTCCGCCGCCGCCGGTCAAAAAACCAAAATTGGCTGTTAAAAAACAGTTATCGCAAAGGGAGAAAAAATTTTTGGTGAATATTTATAATCACTTGGAGAAAACCTCTCCTACATACCCATCAAAAATGGAATTATATAAAACCACCTCAAAAATAATGGACGTCTCAGAATATATTGTTCGTGACGTAATGAAACATTACACACAAAATCAAGAAGTACCCCAGCCTAAGGTATTTATAATATTAACTTAGCCAGCCTTTTTTTTACTCTTTTGAGCTTTACTTTATTTGTTATGTTATGATTTGTGCCATTTAGTATTCTCTGTCTGTTTTTTAGGAGAGACCTGCAAATCGAGCCATAATTGATAAGTTAGATGATTTTATCTTATCTGCAATAAGAAGAAAGGTTCATAAATTTTACTTTGATGGGGAATTGCCAACCATTGCCAAAATTTTGACAGCAGTCAATGAAGATGACAGCCTACCAAATTTTACATTCGGTACAATGTATAGAATATTGAAGAAATTAAACTTCACATACAGCAAGCGATCAAGAAAAAGCATTTTGCTAGATAGACCTGACTTACAAATTTGGAGGGTGAATTATTTGTTGAAAATCAATGAATACAGAAAGCAAAATAAAAAGATTTATTATTTGGATGAAACATGGCTTAATGAGGGTGAGAGCTTTTTATTTATTTAAATGCTTAATTTTTTTTGTGTTCCGCAGGTTGCTTAAAAACATTTGTTTGAGATAATGGTGATAGATAAGATACTTATTTCACACATTATTTTAAATTGTGATAGGTTACAGGTTTGCTTAATTTTAAATATAAATAATGTTTTTATTGACATAATTATGTATTTAAAACTTTTTTTTTACTTAGGGCACACCTGCAATTATGTGTGGATGGATAATGACATCAAGAGTAGTAGACAGGCATTCTTGGGAGGCCTTTCAAGTGGCTTAAAAAATCCTCAGAAAGGAAAGAGGCTAATTATCACACATATAGGCAATGAAGATGGTTTTTTAGAAGGCGCAGATTGGGTTTTTGAAGCAAAAAAGTCAGATGGCGATTATCACGGGGAAATGGATGCTCATAATTTTGAGAAATGGTAAGGTTTCATTTGTGTATTTTTGTATATTTATGATAACACTATATAAAATTAATATTATTAAATATAAAATTACATTATGACAGAAAATTATCTTTTTTGTTTCAGGTTTAAGATGGTTTTAGACAAAATTCTGCCGGGATCTGTAATTGTCATGGATAATGCTCCATACCATTCTCGCCAACTCGAACGAGTGCCCAACATGAGCTGGAGGAAGGATGCTATACAAGAATGGTTACGTAGCAAAAATATAGCTTTTGAAACAAGTGAAATAAAAGCACAGTTACTCACAAAATTTGATAAAAAAAATTATGTTACAAAATACGTTGACGAGCTCGCTGCATCGAAAGGAATAACTGTGCTTCGCCTTCCTCCCTACCACTGCGAACTCAACCCAATTGAGCTCATTTGGGCACAGGTTAAGTCGTATGTTGGGAGAAATAACAAATCTTTTAAAATGGCGGAAATAAAAACTTTATTGAACGAAGGGTTGGCGAGAATCGGAGCCGAACAATGGTCGAAATGCGTAAGTCACGTCCTAAAGGAAGAGGAAGAAATGAAAAAGCTCGACGGCATTTTAGACACGGCAAGCGATGACACAGTGGTTCCATTTATAATTACGGTCACCGGCGACACTTCTGATAGTGATGATGACGAAGACGAAGATTTAAATTTGTTTTAATAAACACTTTTTTTATATATAATCAGTTTTATTTTATAGTCTATGGCTTATATATTTAATCTATTTAGTCAGTTTTATTTTAGTACCTATCCTACTATGGGCCATAGTCTATGACTTAAAATTAAAATAATTAGAAAAATAAATTTAATTAAAATTAAATTAGAACACTATGACATCACTATGGGCATAAACAATACGCTGTCAATGTCAGTCCGCCATATTTGTTTACATGATTGTTGGATTCTATTGCAAACGACTTTACGTAGATAGCGCAGCGCTACTGTAGCGCCGAGTTCGTCTTGAGTGTCCGATATCGAGGACTCAGCCCGTCTCATTATCAGTTGAGTTAGAGATGAGTCGCAAAACTCGCGTTCCTAAATTTAAAATATGTGTTGAGCATGAGATCACGTCGCTTTTTGACGTTTGTAAGATTCAGTTCGGACTCAAAATGCACTCTGAATCTCACGCGACGATAAAGATAATATAAAAAACTTTTATTCACCAAAAACACATGCGACACAATGATTTGTTTGTGGTCCCTAAACTAAGATAGCCTTTTCTCACGGGGACTGTAACGATGCTGTAAATAATATGTACAATTTATTGTGACATTTATTTATGCAGCCAAATTCCTACTGAAGACTCGGTAAGTCGGTCAGTATCAAGGTTCGATGACCCTTTTTGGAAAATTGGTTTTTAGGGTTCTGTACCCAAAGGGTAACCAACGGGACCCTATTACTAAGACTGCGCTGTCCGTCTGTCTGTGCGTCTGTCACCAGGCTGTATCTCATGAACCGTGATAGTTATAAAGTTGAAATTTTCACAGAAGATGTATTTCTGTTGTCGCTTTAACAAAAAATACAAAAAATTGAATAAAATAAATATTAAAGGGGGCTTCTATACAACAAACGTGTTTTTTTGCTCGTTTTTGCTCGATGTTGATAACGGCAACAGGTAGACGCTTGAAATATTCACAGAATATTTAGATAATATTCATTTTAAAAACAAATAATTAAATAAGAATAAAATTAATATTAAGGGGGCTCCCATACAACAGACATAATTTTTTTTTTCGTTTTTATAAATAACTAGCTTTTGCCCGCGGCTCCACCCGTGTGTTATTTGGTTTAACAAAATGTTTTTTTCCGGGATAAAAAGTAGCCTGTTAAGTAAGGGTATAAGCTATATCCATTCTAAATTTTATCCAAATCCGTACAGCCGTTTCAGCGTGAAAGAGTAAGAAACATACACACACACACACACACAAAAACTTTCGCATTTATAATATTAGTATGAAGTGTGATGGTACGGAACCCTTAGTGCGCGAGTCCGACTCGCACTTGGGCGGTTTTTTTTCCTGTTTTCGCTGATTGGATGTTGTGACTATCGTATTACCTATGTTAAGTATCTGCGGTATACTGAATATCACACACAACTTCACGTTCATAATCTTGACTACGATGGCTGTTTGAAAATACCCCTCTCTAGACAGGTGGAATATGGAAATCTGCGTGCTAAGCCCAAAAATGAAACAGAATCTAACACCTACTAGAGAAGGGCCTCCAAAACAAGGACTTAAAAGCTAAATAAAAGTAATAAAGAAAGACACTCACAGTTCTCAAGCAATGTCCACATGTGTACCTTTCCTTGGAAGTCCACTGAACCTCGTGGCGGCCAGACCTCGTGCAAGTCTTTTGGAGAATCCTTTGGGGGATTCCGTCGACGTTCGAAACAGCCCTAACCCAAGCTAGCTTCCCAGAAACCCCGAACAAAACACTAAATGAATTCCACAATATCACTTGAAAAAATACTCCGCGAGGTTAGGTTTTTTCTCTCGGGCCGAAAAAGTTCTGAATTTTATTGCTGATCGAATCGTCAATATTTCTAATTACATTAGCTCTATTCTAATGGCTAATTAAACACAATTAACACGTTCTTTTGTACCGAGGCTTAAATTCACATGTTGTCCCTGCAAAATCTGTTTTGACAAGAAGAAATGAAAAAAAGTGTTGCCCGCTTCACTACAAAAAATATCCTATATTTTGAAGGCGGCGTTCAAAAACGTTTTAAAACGAACAATGGCAGTGAAAAACTAAACAGGGGAATGAAATAATCACATTTAAATTTAATAAAATAACATTTATTTAACATACCATTATACTCCTACATTAAACTAGGTACCGTATATTCTTATTTGTTCAGTTATGGCTTAGACTTGTATTAGTTAGTCTATGGTAATGGCAATGTTAAAAAGGAAGATGACTTGTTCCTTTACCGAAGGTAAGTAACACTGTTGTTCTGCCACCACCATTAAACATTTGAATTTCAACATATTTAAGGGCTTGCCTTTCGTCTTTCAACGGTTGTTGCTTCAATAATATGCTGAGTCAACTACTTATCTGATCAATGTTAAACTTTGACACATGTTTTTAGACCTTCATCGTTCCGTTGTCAGGTCGGTTACCTAATTGTAAACATTTCACTCGATAGATTTAATGATGCCTTTTTAAGTTATTAATTCGTTATATGTCTACACGGCTTGAGTTTTATGTTTGAAATTACTGCTATAACTAGAAAACATGGTTTATTTTCCGATAACAGGTGAAAAAAGTTCTACATATCAAATACTTTTTCGTAAAAACCTCGAAAATTCGCTTATTATGCGTACCGGCAGCGCGCGAAGCGAGCGTTCTAATGTAGACTTCCCGACTACATACTGAAGTTCAAAATCACTCTGTGAGATTATCGTGCATCATGGACGAACCTTAATTTAACAAAAAAACATTGATTTTCATCGAAAAAACCTAGCAAAATACCTAGCTTATAAAGCCTGAGTATACCTCGCGTGAAAGTTAAATAAGCGCTGGATTACTGCGGAGATTTGAGCGCTCTTTTTGCATGAGACGAGGTATAATTGACACATAACCCTTAACCCTTAAACTTGTCATGAGATATCATAAAAAATGCTCAAGAATACATTTATCAATATCGTACCCGATAAAGCTAAACCGGTTTCTCGGTGTCATATCGCGATCACATCCCTACGTAACTCACACATTGTAATTTTATCTTTTATGGTGATATTGGTGTCGGTGTAACACGAGAACTAATTTGACAGGACTAACCTTATTTAACCTTTACTTAACCTTTATTAAGACGAAGAAAGTCTTTTCGATATATATAAAAAAACAAAATGCTTAAATTAGGTTTAGTCCTGTCAAATAAGTTAAGTCCTGAACGTTATGTACATCATACGAGCATCTATATTAAGAGGCCTGTAGTCGGTGGCTTGAAGTCAGTCGCGCACGGGGTCGCTATGCTTGCTATTTCATTCTACATTCGACTTCGGATTATAGAGCACTGATTGACTGTTATTGGTTGACTCGAACGTTCATTTCCCGAGCTCATATATACGGAACTAACCGAACACGGTGTGAGAAGCAAGACAACATTCAAAAACTCAAGAATGGTTTTGGTTCTTCCTATGATTTCAGGAGAAATATCCCAAAAATCGAAATGAAACAAAAATATTTTTGAAAATATACTATGCTGTGAACCTAAAATTATTTGATTTGTTGTATCGCCTCTAGGACATTACGGTACATAAAAATTCATCAAAATATGTGTAAAATCCAGGACTTTTATACGCTCGTAACTTTTGTATGTATTTGATTTTGATAAATGTTTTAGGTTCAAGTCATGATAGATATAGTATGGGATATGTTAAAAAAATAATAATAAGCAAGTACCTATAAATAAGGATATTATCAGCGAACTGCGCTAGTATCGGGCGAATAGGGTGCCCTTAAATGTGCCACTACACATGGCACAGAAATGGGTATCAATCTATACACTTGCACTTATAGGATTTATAGTAAGAAATATAAAAATTTATTCTTTAAATATTTTTTTATATTTTTATAAGTTAAGTAGGTTCCTTTCTCTAATTGCAAGATGAACCTAATTTCCAGCCTCTTATGGTATTTATAGCTATGACAAAATACAATATTTGTTGATATTTCGGAAAGTATTTACCTAAACTAATATTTACCAGAGTTTTCTGAACTTATGTGCATAGTATTTGTGTTCTTACCTAATACATACCACTTGCTGAACGGTGAAGGAAAACATCGTGATCAAACCTGCATGCCCTAAAAAGCGTGTAATTGTGCCCGAAGTATGGCAATAGAGCTCACCACCCATCACATTGGGACGTAATAATCGTCGGTGAAGCGCGGGTATATCCGGTGTTGACTGTGACTTGCTTTTCACAGTTCACACTCGGGACCACCTCTGACACCCACTCGGGAATTCATGTCGTGACGATTATATTATGTTGGAGTTGTTCGCACTTGGTGGAACTTTCGATACATTTTTGATTAAAAAGCACTTGTAATAAATATTTATTAAATAAACAAGTACAAGTGCTTTTTAATCAAAAATATGTTATGTTATTTACCTAACCCTATGCACTTCATGTACGTATCTGATTGATGTTTAAAACCATCCCACGCTATTGTGTGAACGCACTTGAACAATGCATTTGTTAGCCTAGCTACCCTGTTAAATGGGAAGCGTTATGCAAAAGTGATCCTATACAAGGTTTCGTAAAATAAATATTTCAAGCCAATAAATTCAGTTCATCGTTATTTCAAGTAAGGGAATAGGTACTAGGTACGTATGAATGCCAGTATGACGGGTCTGGGACAGTTCGACACGAGTCAACTCGACACGAATAATAATACCAGATATTTCACTCCCCATTACGATAATTTGTATGGCCAGGCAGAAAATCGATAATGTGAAATAAATAATTTCATTCTTTCCGATGATTTTGTTTTTTTTTCCATACAAAGCAGGAAAACTTAATTATTTACAACGCTTATTTCAATAATTATACCTACATTAGTAGCCTAAGGTCATTGATTTTTTTAAGCTGGACTAAAAAAGACAAGCGTTCCTTTGCTAAGAAAATGGTACACATCGGTTATCTGACAAAAATAGAAAAGTTTTCCATCTCACTCTTGTACATCAAATTTAAAATAGTCTAGCGCATAAAACACAAGCTCGCTTTTTCTGCGAAGTATTATTTCATCATCACTTGATGACATCTTTAACTTCAGTAATATTTATTGCAAATTTAAATAATCAAACGACTAAATATGTACTGCTGAGAAAAAACAACAGCGCTTTCCCGCCACAACTTTTTTTTAAAATTCTGCCACTTCCCAGTGCAAAGGTAACTTAGCCCACACAGCCATGTCTAAATAACGTAAATAAACAATTATTTATTTATTTTATATCATATTTGTTTAAGTCACTGTATATCCTTCTGAGCATCGTCTGAAGAGTCCGTGTTCATCGCTGTCCTGTCAGTTCGCGCTAAAATGATAGAATCTTAGCGCGAACACTATTGAGTTTGAAAAAGTTTGTCAATGAAGTTGCATTGTATATTTGGCTGTGAGGCCTATTGCCATAGTCTTAGAAGAAGTAAACACTTTTATGCACTAGAACATAAAAAGTAGTTATATTAGTCCGCTTAAACCTAGCTTAAACAAGAACTTTAAGAGCATGATAAGTGAAAATTTCATTATGTACTATTTTCGAGTTCATAATCAGGATTTTACGATATTAGCGTAGATAAAAAAAATGTAGATCTTTCATTTATAACATTCTCGGTAACAGTGAAAGCCACACATTGGAAATCTATCTGTGGGTCTCACATTATAAGTAAACATATTAAGAGGCTATGTAAATAAAATAGGCATGCTTTGTACATGAAAAATTTTAATAAGTTTCTGTTATATGCATTTTGACCATTATAGTTTAAGGGTTTAGAACAACATCAATGTTTAAGGGTTTTGTTTTTAGAAAACACGTTTGGATAAATTTTCCTCGATCGAATAAAATATTGAAATGAGGTCTTCAAACACAATTTTTCTCTTCGTTTGACGCGTACGAATCAATAACAGAACTCAATCATATTTTATTAGATGGGTTTTAACAATATCTAGATATCTAATTTTGGAATTTTCGCTACCTCTTAGATTTTTTTATAAAATTAAAAAACATACTTTTTGCTCTATTGCGCTGAATCCGCCCCTCTATAGCACTGCGCGTTTTTTGGCTTGGAGTGAGAGTGACAAAAATAAAATGTACATAGCCCCTTAATCATTTAGACCTATTATGTTTCACAAAATTACTAAAGTATTCCTTACAATAAATTGTGTTACCATTCACATATGTAGCCCATTCTGACGACATCCATTTTATTTAAAGAGAATCCGACACATTTTTTGTATCGGCAGTTTCAAGGCATTTGTCGTTATCCCGGCCTAGAACACCAACATAAGCTGAATCTTTAGTTACTGAAAAATAAACCCTATGCTTACTCGCAAAATTGTAAGTGTGCTGTTTATTTTGGATAGTCACTGCTTTATAACGCCCTCTACATTTCGTTATTATAAATGGAAGTCATGATTTTGCTACATCGACAAGACAGAGTGGAAATAGAGAGCTAAAATGTACTGAAATTGTATAGGGCTGAAACTTTGCACAATAGTACATTACTGCAGAAGGCTGGAAAGTATGGTATTGGCGGACGAAGTCAGCGATAAATTACAAATTAACAAATAAAAGAACTTTAAGGCCATGTAAGTACCTCAAAGACATAGAAAATGGCAGAGGTGGGTCTTATAATCTACCACATGGACCCAATTCAGAACTTATAAAAAAAACTTTAATTATATGATAATATAGGTACCAACTACCTACTACTATCTATCTTAAAACTCTCATGACATAATTCCTTTTATGTAACTTAGTGTCGGTTGCCATCTATATTCACCAAAAATACATAAAAAATGAACTTCCAAAATAACCTTCAATGGGTATTGAACTATTTACGGATGGTGACGTCATTTTAAGTCCGACGTATCCTTAGATTAGAGGATTGTATGTTTTCGACGATAGGCACTCGGTTTGGCAACTGATTTTACGATACAGAATTTTTGCACACGTGCCAAAATTGAGGGCCTGGGCATTTATCACGTGATTCTAAAAGTCTAATGAAAAATAAACCGTGTGAAGAATGTTACAAGAATAGCCACCTTCTTCTCGCTTTAATTTTTCTCAGTTAAGTTTTTATTTGTAATTTGACTAGCCTTTGCACACGGCTTTGCGAGCGAAGAATTGTCTGTAGTATCGACAGTTTTCATCTTGGCTGTGTTTATCAACACCGCTTATATCATCACACTAATAAATGCGAAAGTTTTTGTGTGTGTGGGTGTGTGTATGTTTGTTACTCTTTCACGCTGAAACGGCTAAACGGATTTAGATTAAATTTAAAATGAATATACCTATAGCTTATACCCTAACTTAACACATAGGCTACTTTTTATCCCGGAAAAAAGCATGTCGTTAAACCGAATAACACGCGGGCGGAGCCGCGGGCAAAAACTAGTAGGTTGATCAGAGTCGCTACGATGATAATAAAGATAACCATATCCAAATCTGTTGAGTTGTTTTGGAGTTAAAACGGAACACATACATACATACAGACTGACAGACAGACAAAACACTATAAAAATTAATTGAAATAGGCGTTACCTTGCGGAAGTCCATCACTAAGTAAAGGATATATGAATATAATTTGCAATATTCCGCTAAACAATTCTTGTCGTGCTATTCAAAATGCAGACTCTTGCACCGCCCGCCCGCCCGCATAAAACATGCAACAAGCAAGCAATACAAGCAAAGCAATCTTAAATAACAAGCAAGAAAACTTATCGACACGTGTTTCGCCTCTGAACGAGGCATCCTCGGGATGTGTTGCTAGCCCAGCCGCTCCGCAGCAACTGATGTTGTTCGCCCGACAGCTCAGCAGCTAGTGACGAGCCGATCGGTGATCATCTCACACATCCCCTCTGGGGCGTGGGTATACAGCGTCGGGGCGGGTGCCCCCTTGCTGTGGTGTCCTTCGATGCCCATTACTATGGGCATGTCTTGGCGTTGTTTTATCCGGTGGAGTTTGCGGCTCTACTCTCGAGGAGCACGGCTCGATTCAGGGAAGAGCTCGGCTCTACTCAGAGAGGAACCGCGGGTGTCAGGTCCTGTCCGGCGCGAGCGCGCGCGACGCGGGTATCGCGGGCGCGCGCGGCGCGGGGATGCGCGGCGCGGGGGCGCGTGGCGCGGGGTCGCTCGGCGCGGGGGCGCGCGGCGCGGGTGGCGCGAGCGCGCAAGTCGCGTCGAGCGGCGCTGAGGTCTCCTCCGGTGGTTGGAGGAGGTCCCGAGGTAGGCGGCGGCGGTCGGGGGGGCGCGCGTGGTGCGGCGCCAGCTCTCGAAGGTGTGAGAGCGGCGCATGCTCTGCGCGCGTAAACATCCCCGCCGCGAGCCGGCTGACGAAGTCATCCAGGCTTTCCATCTTCAGGTCCCTCGCGATCGTGTCGTTCCTCACGTAGCGAGGCGCGCCGACGATGGTGCGGAGGGCTAGGTTTTCTTGAGCTCGGAGACGCTTCTTGTTCGTCTCCGAGACTAGGGCGTACCATGCCGGTGCAGCGTACGTGAGGCGGGATCTAATGTATGTCTTATAGATCCCGAGCTTCGCACGCAGAGGTAGTCCTGAAGATAGGAGCGGTCGCAGTTTTGCTCGCGCTCCTTTCACCTGGATGACGACGTTGTCCACGTGTTTCCGCATAGAGAGTCTTCGGTCTATGGTGACTCCTAGGTACTTCACGTGGGGCTGCCATGGGACCTCTACTCCTTGAAGTTGGAGTGGTGGTGGTAAGCTCAAGTTGCCTGTGATGAGGGCCTGCGTCTTCCCGACATTGACCGACAGTCGCCATTTGGACAGCCAGTCTGGGAGCAGGTCTAGGGTCCGCTGCATCTTCGCCGCAGCGTGGTTGGCCTTGTAGGACGACACGAAATAGGCCGCGTCGTCGGCGAAGAGAGCGAGTTGGGTTCCCGCTCCCAGGGGGATGTCGTCGGTGTACCGGGAGTAGCAGACCGGGGACAGGCAGCTTCCTTGGGGGACGCCAGCTTTGATAGGGCGCTCCTCCGAGGTGGCATCTTCCACCACCACTCTGAAGTGGCGGTTAGTCAGGAACGACTCCACGACCCTAACCAGGCGCCGTGGGGCTGGAGAGGTCGACAGTTTATATAGCAGGCCCTCGTGCCATACTCTGTCGAAGGCCTTCTCCATGTCCAAAAGTACTGCAGCGGTGTACTCCTTCTTGTTGAGGCCTACCGTCATGTGGTGCAGTACTCTGGTCAGTTGGAGGGTCGTGGAGTGGTCGGCTCTGAAGCCGAACTGTTCCGGGCGAGGTGTGATGTGGGGCGTCAGCTGTCCGAGCAGGAGTTTCTCGAACACCTTTGAGACGTTGCTGAGCAGGGTGATGGGCCGGTTGTGTTCCGGACGTCTGGGGTCTTTGCCTGGCTTTGGCAGCATGATGACATGGCCGACCTTCCACTGAGTGGGGAAGTGCCCCGTCCGCATGATTCCATTGAACAGGCGCGTCACTGCAGCGACTACTCGAGGGGGTAGGTGCTGGAGCGCCAAGTTGGTGATGGAATCAGCTCCTGGGGCTTTTCGGGGCTTGGTGCGGCTGATCACCCGCTTCACCAGGCCAGGCGAGAAGACGATGGGGTCTTCATCGGCGGCTAACGGCTCAGCAAGGTAGTCTCGCAGGTGAGACTCGACTGCTCTGACGTGCTCCACATCATTGGTCGGGTTGGGCGTGAATTGGCCTTCGAGGCACTCGGCGAATATCTCGGCTCGGTCTTGGGCTCGGAATCTTGGGTGGCCGTCGCTGCCCAGCAGCGGTCGGACTGGAGCTGGGGTCGTTGACAGCTGCCGGCATAGGCGATGCACAGAGGGAACGTGATCGCCTATGGATTCGACATGGCGCTCCCAAGAGTCTTCGGCGTTCGCGTTGAGCTCTTTCTTCACCTTCTCCGTAAGGGCGTTGAGGCGAGCCTTGAGCGTCGGGCAGCGGGTGTGCTGCCACTGCCTCCGGAACTTGCGCTTTTCGCGGATGAGTTCTTGGATCCGAGCGGGGAGAGGTTGCAGTCTACCCGTGCTCGGAACCGTGTGCGATGATGTTTCAAGCGCGTTCTGGATGCAGCTGGTGAGCTCAGACGTCAGCCTTTCCACCTCTTCGGAGTTGGTGACGGGGCGAGATATTTGGGCCTCCTGGAGTGCGGCCTCGAAGGCGGGCCAGTTGTATCGTCGACGTGATGCCGGCGGAGAGACTCTGGTGGGCAGGTCCTCCATTATCAGAAGGACTGGCCTGTGATCTGATGGAAGGTCGATCAGAACTTCCTGGCTTGGCGGTGTTCTCAGATCTTTGTACACCACTATATCCAGGACGTCTCCAAGCCCCGTTTGCGGGCAGTAATGAGTAGGCTCGCCGGGGCCAATGACGTCATAGTGGTGCGAGATCGAGTCTTGGAGGAGTCGGAGTCCTTGAGCATTCGCCGTCGCGGAGTTCCACGCAGGATGCTTGGAGTTCAGGTCGCCGGCAATGATGGTGGGGTGCGGCGCGCTGAGGATATCGTGGAGATCCCTGAAGTCAAGGCGCCGGGCGGGTGCCTTGTAGGTGGCGTAAAGACGCAGGGTTTCACCTGCGACCTGGATGTCGACTCCAAGGGCATACAACGATGAGTACTCCTTGACGGCGATTGGCTGGTGGATGATCCTCCTCTTGAGTAAAACCGCCAAGCCTCTCCAGACTCGGCCAGTCTCGGGGGAGAGCTCATTCTTCCTGTAGACATGGTAGTTTGGGACGTGAAACTTATCCTTGTCTGACAGGAAGGTCTCGCTGATCAGCATCACGTCGACGTTTTGCTCCTTGAGGAAGAGCATGAGCAGTCGCCGCTTTCCAGTGAGCGACTGGGCGTTCCAGTGCACTATTCTTAGTGACTGGAGCTCTGTAGCGGCTGGGCTGCTACGAGTCTCTGGAAAGCGGGTAGGCATACGAGGTTTTTGACGGCCTGCATCACCGCCTCGTACTCTAGCTCCGCTGTAGGTAGGACTGGGGCGGGGGTCGCCTCAGTTGTGGGGTCGGGCTGCTTTGCCGCAGCCTTCTTTTTCTTTCTTCCAGACCTCTTGCGTCGAGGTTTGGCAGCGTCTGACCTGGCCGTGGCTGGGTTAGCCTCGGCCATGAGTGAGGCGGGCGCTGTCCTCTCTTGCGGTGGCTGGAAGGCTGGCTGCGGTCGGCTGGCTGGTTTCGCCGCTGTAGCCGTCAGGGCGATGGTTCCCGCCTTCTTGTTCCGGGCCTCGTTCCGGAACACGGGGCAGGAGGTGTTGTTGGCCGCATGTGGGCCCCCGCAATTCACGCAGGTTGCGGGTTCCTCCCTGGAGCGAGGGCAGTCCTTC
Source organism: Ypsolopha scabrella (assembly GCA_910592155.1). NCBI lineage: Eukaryota > Metazoa > Arthropoda > Insecta > Lepidoptera > Ypsolophidae > Ypsolopha > Ypsolopha scabrella. The sequence continues at coordinate 3,254,174 of OU342968.1, read as the reverse complement.
GCAGAGTGCTCCCCGCCGCAGCGCACGCAGGCCTGGGTCCGGTGGCAGTTGTGGGAAGAGTGCCTGAACTGCTGGCACCTGTGGCATTGCGCGGGCCCCTTCTTCCCTCTCCAGGCTTCGATTTTTATTCCCGGCATATACATGAGTTCCGTGATCTCATATATAGCCGGGACTAGGGTTGGCGTCTTCTTTATTAGGGCGTAGAAGATGCAGCCGGGGCGCCCTGCTCTAGCCCTAATAGGCTTGCAGTACTCGACCTCAAAGCCGAGGTCGAGCAGTGCTGCTGCGAGCTCCTCCGGTTCTGTATTGACTGGCAGCCCGCGGATCGCTACCTTAAGGCTGCGCTCAGCGGGGAGGGAGTAGGAGAACCACTTCACACCGTGGTCCTTGTCCAGCTTGTTGAGGTACCGTTGGAGGAGTCGGTACTCATCATCAGCTGCTGGTGTGAAGCGCACTCCCTGCTGGAAGGCGCGGGCATTGGGTGTTCTACCCAGTTGGATGGCGATCTCGCGGATATGATGCTGCCAGTTGGGCAGCTTGTCCACGATCATCGGTGGGTATCGCAGCTTCGTGGGTGCGGAGGTGGGCGCGGGGGCGCGTGGCTTGGGGGCTGGCGGCGCTGCGGCTGGCGGTGCGGCGGCGAGCGGTGCGACGACGGGCGTCGCGGCGACGGGCGGCGCGGCGGCTGGCGGTGCCGCGGCAGCGGGCCTCGCGGCGGCAGGCGTCGCGGCGGCGGCGGGCGTCGCGGCGGCAGGCGTCGCGGCGGCGGGCGTCGCGACGGAGGACGTCGCGGCGGCGGGCGTCACGACGGAGGACGTCGCGGCGGCGGGCGTCGCGACGGAGGACGTCGCGGCGGCGGACGTCGCGGCGGCGGACATCGCGGCGGCGGACGTCGCGACGGAGGACGTCACGGCGGCGCGCGGCGCGGTGGTCTGCGGCGCGCCGGCGCGCGGCGCGGGGGCGCGCGGCGTGGTGGCGCGCGGCGCGACGGCGCGCGGCGCGACGGCGCGCGGCGCGACGGCGCGCGGCGCGGTGGTGCGTGGAGTTGGGTACCCAAGTGGTGGGCGGTCGGGTCGCGCTCGTTGTGCGACTGGGAGGCGCGATGCCGCTCTTCCCTGGGCTGCGCGCGGTGGTTGCGGTAGTAGAGGGTTTTGCTGCAGGGGGGTGGCTGCGGCGGCGGCATAGGTGGAGGGCACTGGAGAAGGCGCGTCGCAGACTCGCTTCTCCGTGCTCTCGGTCTTGGGGCTGCTCGTGTCGAGCGCTCTCTTCGTCCGTTGAGGGAGGGGGGGCAGAGTCAGCGGCATAGACGACGCCAATGCTGCGTCTGCCGTCGGAGAGCCCTCGACAGCAAGTTCGAGGCGGCGCTGGCGCAGGTGGGCCTCCATCGTAGCGAGGAGTCCCTCCGTCAGGCAATTCGCACGACGTAGCCGAGCCGTCATGATCTCGTCCAGCTCGAGACCGCGGCGCGGAGACCCCGGTTGTTCGAGCGCAAACGGCACGGCGTACTCAGTACTCGTGCCAATGCCTCCCCACTGGAAGTCGTGGAGAGAGTGCGCACGACGAGTGGGGGTGGAGGTCAGCGTCGATGGTAGGCTCAGGAGGGCTGGGTCCACTTCCTGAGGCTGCGGCTGGGTGGCGGCGGCGTTGGAGGGGCCCTGGACAGGGCTGTTGGAGTAGCCCTGAGAAGGGCTGTTAGAACGCGTGCCCTGAGAAGGGCTGTTGTTGCCGCTCATTGTGAGTGAGCGGCGGCTGCGGGGGGGTGTAACGCGTGCGACTATGAGTCGTGGCGAGCGCCAGTCCCCATGCCCCTTTCCTCGGTGATTTCCGCTGGTGGAAGGCCGAGGCAGGAAGCACAGCGAGCGGCACCACGACTCAGGCGCTCCTGAGATAGGTAATCCCCTCCGCGCAGCTGAGGCGCGGGCGCTACTCAAACTAAATATTAAAGAATATTGAGCGAGTTCGCACTATAAGAACGTCCGTGCACTGCGAGCGTACAGGCAATCCCTAGTGACGAGCCGCCGACCAAAACTCGCCTTTTACACCGGCCTGACTAGTTGTTTGGTGGGGAAAATGGGGAGACGAAAACATGCGTAACAGTGGGGTAGTGGTAAAGTTAGTTTGTTCGTTTAGTAAATCAGGGTTATTCTTGTTTTTTAGTATTTCTAATTGTTCTAACACACGCATTCTTAAACCTTTTTTACAAATATGTTTTACTTCAAATGAATGGTTATCAGGCAAACTATGACCGGACTCTAATAGATGTTTTGCAAAGTGTGATTTTTCAGGATGATTATTTCTATGGGCTGAGATATGTTCTTTGTACCTAGTTTCAAAACTGCGACCTGTTTGACCTACATAGACACCGTTACAATCACTGCAAGACAATTTGTAAATACCAGACTGTTGTTTTTTATCTAATTTGTCCTTACCATTGCAAATACGCTTTATCTTATTTTTGGTTCTGAATGCAACGCGAACACCACAACGCCGAAAAATCTTCGCAACCCGTTCAGAAATTGGACCTAGATAAGTTATGCTTGTTTTATATTTCTGAACACTCGTACTTTCAGGCTGTAAAGCAGACAAACTGTTTCTAATAATGATATTCTGTTTTTTGTGGACTAATCTATCAACCATTTTTGCACTATACCCGTTATTCACAGCAATCTGATATATTATGTTGAGTTCTTTTTCTAAGTCCTGACAACTTTGAAAAAGAACTCAACATAATATATCAGATTGCTGTGAATAACGGGTATAGTGCAAAAATGGTTGATAGATTAGTCCACAAAAACAAATTTATAAGTAAAGATAGACGTTTCAACAACTGCCTATGAAACTTTAAATCAAGTTGATGCTTGTGATTGTTGGCACTTGTTGGAACTTTCGATACATTTCGATTGAAATGCACTTGTACCTGTCCACTGTATTTATTTTATTTACCTAACCGGTTTCGCTATTAAAGCAAAAGAACAGTAACCATTGGTTCATTTACAAAGTGGATATCAATCAGAAAATGAATTCCCTGAAACAACTGACCCTTATGTGGAACTCGAACCATAATATGGTAAAGATATTATTATCTTTACCTTCTGCGGGTTCTTGATTTATTCACTGATACTTAATAGATTTTCGTTAACCTACTCAAATGAAATCATTAATTCTGTATACAAAATATAAAATTTAATTTATATCATTGCGGTATAGAAAATCAGAATAGTAAATCTGGACGTGAGGAGCTCTGAACCGGGATTCGAACCCGGGACCTCTAGCTTGCCGGGCGATTGCTCTACCAACTGAGCTATCCAGTTCTCAACACGACCAGCAAGTTTACGTATCTGCTTTCCCATACTGCAACGATAAGATACTCACTGAATCTTTATCTCCTTGCGATGGATAAATCGGGAAGTGTTTAAAAATATAGAATTTTATTTGTATCATAGTTTTACAAAATATAAACTTATTAGATGTTAATGCAAATCTCAAAAAATAATGCGTGGAAATAAAATAAATGGGGCTTATTCAATTGAATAATATCTGCTTTCTTAAATAACAAAAAAACCGGACAAGTGCGAGTCAGACTCGCCCACCGAGGGCTCCTTTAAAGACTATATTTTTAATGTTTTATTTACAAATGTATAGTTTTCAGATTTTTCCCTATACTTGTAGTATGAAACGGTATTCCTTGCCAAATTTGATAGTTCTAGGTCAACGGGAAATACCCTATAAATTTTGATTCCCTTGAGAGTGTCGAAATGTACGTTTTTTGCGGTATAAACGGCCGTATCTTTTTTCACGTTATTTTAGAAGTGTAAGATTTTCACAGCTTTAAAGTAATGTAAACTTGAGTATATGGTTTTAATTTCAACTTGATACCCACGAGTTTCCGAGATAAAGGATCTTGACATACAGATGGACGGACGGACAGACGGACAACAAAGTGATCCTATAAGGGCTCCGTTTTTTTCTATTGAGGTACGGAGCCTTAAAAAATATAAGACTAATGATAATTAATTAATGCAGTAAATACATTAATACAAATTTTTATTCCTATATTTCTATATTTTATGCAAGTGTATAACTTTATTACATTTAAGTAGCCCACCCTTAATATTTTTTGTATGTATTTCCCGTTTTTATTATTTCTTCATTGTATTATGTATATATAATATTTTTATTCCTAGATTCCCCTATTTTATTTATTTTTTATTTATTTATTTATTTAAAAACTTACGACTATCATTTATTAATGCAGGTGTATATTTTATTTCCCGTATTATTATATATTTTTTTTATATTCTAAAGACATATTATATTGTGTAAATTAACTTTGACTTGTAGAAAGTATACTTAATGTATCTATTTTGCAAAAATAAATATTTTGATTTGATTTGATTTGATAAATATTATACCTATTTTCTCCAAATTGTCTTGCTCTTATCAATAAACCAAGCAAGATCATGTCTTTTTTTCATATTATTTTACATTTTTTTAAATAATTTTGTAACTGTAGTGTTAAAAATGTATCGCTAATTTGCTTTGAGTCCGTTTGTTAAGATATTACTTTTCATTTTCAAGATATAGCGAGATCGCTGAAAGTTTTAGCTCAAAATTTATGTTCCAACAACATGTCTCGGTATAATTTATGCTCATACCGAGTGTACAATGTACATGCACAGTATTTTACAGATCAAGGAATCTCGTTGTGTGGGATTTTAACCCTAAAGCTAGAGTCATAAGAACTGATATTAGGAAGATAGGTGAGCGGGTGAAAGTACAAATTGTAGAATAGAAGTATGACTGGCTGTTTGTAGAAATAACTAAAAGGACAATTACTTTATACCGTCCTGTCAAAAGACCGTTTATGTAACCGTCTTCTAAATTTTCTATCTGCGAACAGCATACTCTGTGTTCAGCAATACGCTTATCAGCAGGAACGATCGACATTTTGCGCCGCCCGGAAAGTAACAAAACTAGTATTAGATCATATGGAGAGCAAAAAAAGAGTTGCAGCTGCATTTTTTGACCTGTCACGCGCTTTTGACTTAGTCGATCATGAACTATAGCAAAACTTAACCACTACGGAGTGCATGGTACTCCATTACAATTGATAAAATCGTTTTTATCAGACCGGACACAGGTTACTTAAATAGGTACAGAAAATTCCGAACCCAGCCACGTCGGTCACCGTTCTGTTCCTCAGGGATCTAACATAGGAAATTCAATCTTCCTTGTTATAATGAACGACCTTACATGCATCACGTCAGCAGCTGACTTCGTGATGTACGCGGATGACATCTGCGCGGTGGTTGCGGGGATAATGACAATGAGCTGATGTCCGACTTACAACTCGTCGTCACAGAACTTATTAAATGGTTCACAATAAACGGTATGCAAGTAAATATTGACAAAACGAAACTTATACAATTTTCTCTCCCTACGATACCTCCAACATATTAACCATTGCCTGTAAACAACACTCAAATCCTTTTTGACACTACAGTACCTAGGGTACGTAGGTTTCACTTTAGACAACAGGTTAGGCTGGCATATGCATATCGAAACTGTTTGTTCGAGGCTCAATCAGGCCTACTATGCGATATCTCGTCTAGTCGCAACGCTATCAAAAAGCAACCTTTTAACTGCTTATTACGGCTACTTTCACTCTTTATTGAGCTACGGTATCGACTTATGGGGCATGTCAGCAGATAGGGATAGGCCTATCATAATTCAAAAACGAATGGTACGAAGAATAATCAGGGCGCCGCCGGGACCACCAGCACAACAATTTTTTGTTGACCTTGGCATCCTGACTGTTCCAAGTATCTATATCACGGAAGTTGTGAAGTATGTCCGCCTTAACCCCTCTGAGTTTCCTGATAGGGAGTCTGTTGGCTATGGACATAATCTTAGGAATCTGCAAGACCTGCGCTTTCCTAAACACCAACTTGTCAAGTATACCAGATCAGTACATGTTACGGGAGTAAATATCTATAATAGGTTTATAAAAAAGCTTAAATAATAAAAAAAAACTCTTAATTTGTGATTTGTGATTAACCGAAATTTAATAATCTAAAGTGTAATTTGTAATTTAATGTGTAATTTAATCTTAAATGTAACTTATGTTTTAATGTAAATTGACATGTTTTAATTTGTTATTAGCCACTGTGCATTGTGTATTACTCATATTTTGTTGTATTTTATTTTTTGCAGTTATTTTTGTGACGACATATGTATAGTATTGAATAATAAATGAATCTGAATCTGACAAAGCCCTTGCAAAGCATGTTCTCATAATCCTCGAAAGTACTGTCAGTATTTTTTTTGTATATTTATTTAATGTATGTACTACGACATTACGTAGGTATGCCTAACAAATAGGCGACATACTGAAGTAAGGGTAAAGAAAAAGTACCCGAAATAGAAGAGCTTGAATCTAGATTGATGGATATAGAAGCAAAATAGGTGTGTCAGGATCGTAGCATATGGAAATCTGTAGTCTCTGCCTACCCCTTTGGGAGACAGACGTAAGTTTATGTATGTGTATGTATATGGGGCTCCAGCGACTACTTTCACTGAATTCCCTTTTCTTCACTTAGGAATAAAATTCTTAATACCTACACACTGTAAATTGTATGGGGCAGTACGTATATTTATATACGTAATATCTATGAGTGCAAGTAACATGTTTTATATAGTTGACTAGCTTTTCCCGCGGCTTCACTGGCGTGGAAATGTCTTACAATCTTTGAGTAGGATGGGCCCCAATTATTACTCACTCTCAATTTAAAGTTTATTTTATTCACTATATCTATATACAAATAATAAAAACAAAAAAATTAATTTATAATATTTATTTATCATAAATATATGCATTAGAATGCATGCAGACATTTCAGTGTTTTCTTTCACATCAATTCCACAAAACTCATGGATTGTACCACAGAACTTTCTGTTCTGTGGTATGTACCGGCGGGATTCGACGCCGACCCGGGTTCTGAAATTGAGAGGTCCGGCGTCCTAACGACTTAGCTACCGCTGTACTATAGTTAAACATAAATAAAAATTTGACCTGAGGATGTCTTAATTTTGACGAAACTGGTACCAAAACTTAATTCCTATTTTTTATATTTGTAAACCTAGTAATAAAACGTAACAGTTGGGTTTTATTGTAGAATACGCAATTTAACCTAATCCTAGATCAAAATCAACAATTCACCCAAACGCGTACAGATTAATGGTCTATCCTAAATCAGTAAAACGCATTGCACACCGCCGCTGCCATCAAATAGTGGCACATTTCACCACACTAAATCTACTTTATTACCTTGCTCATTAAGATTCATTTTTGTTTGACGTGGCTTCGCAAACCCCGGCTATTATCTCAATTTATGCTATACAAACACGATTTGCATTCGAAACGACTTGTCACCGCATCATCCATTACGGGAAGCTATTCATCACTTGAAATTAATATTAGGATGATTTCGAGTATTTGGGAATATAGACTTTATTTTATTAGTGTTAAGACCCTTTACTTCCTTGTCACTACAATGGGGATAATTTTGAAGAAAAGTTCAGACGAGATTTAATATTTTTGAGCAATTGGTGTGTACATACCATTTACACATAATTAAAGATATCCCCATAAGATACAGTATGTTGAATAATTTGTTCCGCATCGAATTCACCAAATTGGTGGAAGGGGCGGGCTGCGGGAAGTATGACAACGGCAACGTTACGTGTGATTTCGACAGAAAAAGACAATCAATTTGATCCATGTAGTGAAAGAAACAAATGTTTCATGAAGGCATTTAATGCGCTGCCTAAGTATTTTATACCATTATAGCATTTGCCCGCGGCTCCGCCCGCGTGGTATTCGGTTTAACGACATGCTTTTTTCCGGGATAAAAAGTAGCATTTGTGTTAAGTTAGGGTATAAACTATATCCATTCTAAATTTCATCCAAATCTGTTCAGCCGTTTCAGCGTGAAAGAGTAACAAACATACACACACACACACACGCGCGCGCACAAACTTTCGCATTTATAATATTAGTGTGAGTGTGATAATCTGACCTCTGTTGGAACGGAGGAATAAAAATATATCACAATAATTTTATTTACCGGTGAAGTGATGCCTTCCTTTTGGTAGCTTGAAGTCCGAGACGACTTACGAGTAACACAGCATTTTGCTGAACAAGAATTTGTTTTAACCTATTTTACAACAGAACGACAATTTTTCAAGATAGAACTGTACGATAGTACGCACGGATCTGAATCTTGGTCAACGCTGATGACAATAATCCTAGCACAACTTGATGTAAATACAAATTCATTACCGACTAGCGTTGCCATCCGTCCGGATAAAGCCGGACAGTGTTAGGCTTTCTGACATCTTGTCCGGCCAAATTTAACTGCGTCCGGCCTGTCCGGCTTTTGTTAGGCTTTATCATTTTGTTACTTTTCATGCAACACGGCTGTGAGTCGTATCACCCCCGCAAAAATGCGTAACATATTTTAGATCGCTGAAAAATATATATTAAGACAACAATGGATAAAACAAATAAACAGGTTAAACTATTGCAAAAACGTTATTTATGGAATTTAATTTTAAACGTTTAACGTATAATATATCTTTTTACGAAATTATTAAAGAAATTGAGCTTTTAAAGCAGGTTTCTGGCAAAGAAAATATTTCAACAGCACTGATAACAACTTTTTATTTTTTAAGCGTCCGGCCTTGGGACCCAAAAGTCCGGATTTTTTGCGGCTAAGTCAGCCGGACTTCTGATTTTTAGAGATGGCAACGCTACTACCGACTACAATCTTACTTCAAAGTCAATTCAATCAAAACCGAGATTCAGTTGGAAACTCTAATAACAGTAGTTGGCGATGAATATATGCTATGAGCTAATGACCACTCTGGCTAGTCCCAAAAAGCCGACAGAATTAAGTTTTCAAAATGTAGTTAAGCTAATCACTAAAATGCAAAACAATCTATATTGGCGGAGAGATATAGTTTCCTTTTAAGAATACAAATGGAAGAAGAAACCATTTCACAGTACGTAAGAGAACTCAAAAAACTGTCGGTTTCTTGCGAATCTAAAGAAAGTCTGTCTGAAAACTTAAAGTTCGGGTGCAATTAAATAATGCGTGTAGGCACAGATAATATTATACTAGTAGGTACCTTCGCTACTCGTCGGCAAAGCTCGTATTTCCAAATGATTTCTATACAATCCATGACAGACAGTGCACTTCCGGTCGGATAGATAACCAAAATATCACCCTTCATTGCTTCCAGTTCCGATTTTAGTAAATTTTCTAAAATGACTTTATCTTCTCTTTAATAAGTTTCTAAATGCTAGTGCAATGGTATGGGCTCTTTCAATTTATGATTATACTAACGCATACATTGTGGAAAGTTAAAATGGGGCATAAAGGGCAGTTACCAGACTTAGGAGTTCTACAAAGCAGGAAAACTATGGTATCGTAGCGGTGGCTACGCTGCCTGTAGGAAAGAAAAAACACGATTGTGTATGTGGATCTGCTCTAAAAGGTCGACTCTTTACTCATTATTAACTACTCGAACTCAATATTCTAAAAATGATTTTCCTACAAAGGACATTTTGTTTAATTAAATACATGATAAATCATCCCTGTATATATTCTACAGATGACTGTGTTTTAAATTATGAAGGGAACAAACATCTCCAGATAAGTGACTTTATACTTTGTGTCTGTCATACAATTAAGATGGATTGTCGTTATTCGTTTGGAAATGATCTATTTCCGTCGAAATGCGAGCTGTTTCTTGATGTCTCACTTTATTGGGTGCTTCTTGTAAGAGTTTAATGGCGCTTCAAGGCATAAATGTGTCGTAAAAACGTTCTTTATGCCAATCATTATCAACTTTATAGCTTAACTCTGAATGGAATATCGAGAGCTCGAAGTTAAATATTGATTATATTATGTATACCTATTTTGTAGAAAATAAATTTTAGAAGGAACAAAAGATAAATTACCATTATTGGCTATTTACACTGTTTATATTTGATATTTTATCACGGAATTTTATTTCGAGTAATAATAGAATTTAAGCCACGGACCGAAATTGACTGTTTCAATATATTATTATGTTTAGGCACATGAGCGTAACAAGCATTATTAATTATTTTGTTACTTTGAATTAAAAAAGAGTTGTATTTGTTGCTATTAAATATATGAAAAATTTTGATCAAAAGTAATACGTAATATAAATTAACCTAGAGTAGCCATGCCAAGATCCAAAAAAAAACACATAACTGCAACAAAGCTAACATTTAAAAGAGCAGAAAGTAGATACAAGTATTTTAAAACACGCATTATGTGACGATTTATATCGATGAAAGGGTGTCAGAGGTGTTAGTGATTGTGGACTATCACTAGAACTTTTTATTGTATACAGGTTTACCTCACAGTACTTAACTCAGTGTTTAGCAAATGGTTAGTATTAAAATATGCATTAATACCATCAATTTGAACAAAACATTATGTTTTTTAACATTATGTACACAATACAAAATATCTGACACTTTTCGGTGTTAATGGTACTCAGCACTAATGAGATGGCTACTGATGTCTAAGTGCGAGTTGCCATCGAATGACTTTACTACCGCGTGGATCGAGTTAAGCCAGGTCTCCAACGCACGTTTTGTACTACACACTAAACAAAAACGTGTACACAAAACATTGTTTCGCTACACATTTTTTACTGATAAGCATGCAGGAGACACGGGGCTTATAAACACAAAGATGTAGCGGAACAATATACTGTGTAGACGTTTTGGTGTAGTGTGTAGGACAAAATACGCGCTGGAAACACAGCTTAACTCGATTCACGCGGTAGTAAAGTCATTCGATGGCAACTCGCACTTAGCGTTTGATGTAAAAACCATTAAATAAGCATCAGTGTTTCTCCCTTTGTGATAGAACAAAATAAGCAATTGGCATTATATAAAAATTGTGTACCGTATGTTTATAAAAAGATATGAATATCTGAATAAATTACACAGACTAATTTTGACATCAGTAGTATTAGTATAAGTAGTTACTTATTTACAAAAACGACGTTTTACATTTTTTTTTACAATGACATGCTGCAATAAATTGAAAAAAAAATACAAACATTGTTATGGATGTTATTTATCTTTATACACAAATTATGTTTGTTTAAAAACAATTAGAATTTAAGTAAAAAAAATATAATTGGTCTTGAAGAGCTTTTCCGTGTCTGCGTAGGAGAGGCCTGATAACCAGGTCGTCAGCAATCTAATACAATTACTTTTGCAAGTAGGGAAAAAAATGGTAAATTCGCTGAGCAAACGAATCGCTAAACGAAGGCAGTTTTAAAATGGCAACTGCGTAATGTCGTCTTTTGGACAGAGAAAGATATGAACTGGAGTAGGTTAACATGGAATATTGCTTGAGAATAGTTTGTGCTGTGCCTTATACAAAACAGACTGGTGACGGGCAGCGGCGTCACTGGTGCAAGGGTTTCGGCACCGCGCTCACCAACCCACCTGCCCAGCGTGTGTGAGCATGGGTATTTCTTCCAGGAGGACCACCAAGAGTGGCGAAATCCTGGAAAGGCCTATGTCCAGCAGTGGACGAAAACAGGCCGTTGGATGGATGGATGGATATCCTACTATCCTATCCTATCCTACTAATATTATAAATGCGAAAGTTTGTGTGTTTGTGTGTGTGTATGTTTGTTACTCTTTCACGCTGAAACGGCTGGACGGATTTGGATGAAATTTAGAATGGATATAGCTTATACCTCAACTTAACACATAGGTTACTTTTTATCCCGGAAAAAAGCATGTCGTTAAACCGAATAACACGCGGGCGGAGCCGCGGGCAAAAGCTAGTATAATATATATTAAAGCCGGTATTTAATAATAATTTAGAATGTCAGCCCAGGTGAGTTTTAATAATATTAATGGACTGTTTGTCAATTTCACACAATATTACGGGCCAATTTTCGTTAAATTATAATTTCACTAGACGCAATCAGTGAAGTTATAAATTGAAGCATTTGAGCCATAGAGTTGGGAACTTTATTCTTATTCTTATTCAGACACCCGGAATAGAAAAGTTTATATGACTCATTCAATAGATGGTTAAGGCGGAATGTTTCAAGCTCGGTGCAAATGCACAAACTATGATTGTTTTTCTTATTATTGGATAAAAATTACTATTTATGGCATTTCGCGACTATAGTTTAATGTCTATTAGGCTTTTCTACCAAAATTTTGTAATTTTATGCATTGCGTTGTAAATGAATGTCCACACCAACTTACGAACACGCTTTTAAGTTTGTATGGACATTCACGGGAACTTTAATCCATAAAATGACGCAGTTCTGTTAAAAACCCCTGATAATTATTAAACAATGGTCACAAAATAAGATGAAACTATTTTATTTCATACATTTTGTTTAAAATTGAGATAAACAATCATAATTTATGCATTTTGCACTGAGCTCGAAACGTTCCCCAATAAGGAAGAATTGTGTCAAGATCGTAGCTGATAAGAGATCAGATAAACTCGCCTACACTTCTGAAAGAGACAGATGTATATAAATATTTGTAATCGTATGTAGGTAAGGCAACGTATTTCCAAAACCCAGTCAAACGCTCTCCGTATCTCGTTTATTAGCCTCGCGCCATTAGTTTCGTCGACGTCCTCACAACACGCGTCTTGATGTATTGCCATAGGAAATTCAAACTTGTATTGCCGTAGCTTATGACATCGCAGCACCTAAAGGGTTCAAGGCGATAAATTTATTCCATATCGATTCGGGCATTTCAATTTGAATAAAGAGTACTGAATGGGGTCGGTTGGTCTAGCCAAAGGACTAAAAGCACAAAGGCAGCGGTTTTTTACGTTCTAAATGCAGAAATTGTTCAACCTGTGTCGATTTGCCATTGTGCAAGTATTTTAAAGTTCTGAATTTATGTTTTCTGGATGTTTTTACAAGATAGTGAGATACATAGAGTAAGATGTAATATTTAGAACCAGATTTCGTTTTTTTATGTGGCTATTAAATTGTTTCTTTTCAAAGTAATTTAGGCTATCAAGATACAAAAACTTAAATAAACTAACTATAAATAAAACAGAAGATTTAACAACATAAATTAAACAATCCTAAATAAAAAAAAACGAAAATACAAACCTGTACACACATAACAATCACAAAAAAAAGATTGCCTCCAGATCACTGCCCTGCGGGAGAGTGCCCAAAACTGGCCGCGTTACCTCTCTGTATGGCAAGACTTATACGCTGGCCCAGATAAGAGCCAGCCCGCCGGTCGCCGCTGGTATCTATCAGCTTGACAGAGAGGTCCTTGATAAATTGTCGCGCCTCTGGACCCCATGTTCCCATTGTCTCAACCCCAAAAGGCGTAAACATGTAGCTTGAATCTATTGCCGCATATTTACGCCCCTTGGAGAGCTCAGCAGCGGCCGCCGCCGAACCAGCAGCCCTGCTACTCATGGAAACATGAGAGGGCGCCAGCGTGTCCGCGCAGGTTGCATTCCATACGAGCGGCCTCCCATGCTTCCACGGTATTAGCGTCATACCGTCAGGCCTCTTGCCGTCATCGCGAACTACATAAATAATGATACCTTCATTATTGTTTAAAAAAATTAAGAGCAAATTTATGTCTCTGGAGCAAATACACACTTATCTTATCCATTCACTTTTACAAATACAAGGAGGCTGGACTGGCTATTGATGACGTGATAATGATAATAAAGCAATTTGATAGTTGCAGTCACAGAAAAAGTTCTGTGGTTGCAGTGAGCGACCAACGTGAGAGTATTTGGAACCAATGTTAGAGATGAGACATAGATGACCCCCATGAGATACTCGTACCATATATAAGACAACTGCCGCGCATCACGCTCAGTGAATTTGCACTTATCTAAGGTGACTTCTAATTATACAGCCAAATTCACACTGCAGTCAGAACCGAGATTTAATGACCCTTTCTGTGAAAAACTAAAAATAAAATTTAGGTTTTCTATACTAATTGATATATACCGCCTGCCCAGCGTGTGTGAGTATGGGCATTTCTTCCAGGAGGATCGCCAAGAGTGGCGAAATCCTGTAAAGGCCTATGTAAAGCAGTGGACGAAATAAGCTGATGGATGGATGGATACTAATTGACGCGGAGTTGTTCGTAAATTATTAGTATAGGGCACAGATTTTATTTTGCTTTTTTTACAAAAAAGGTAATTGAAGCTTGGCCCAGACCACTCACCGAGTCTCCAGTATGAATTTGGCTGAATAATTACAAATTATAAGTCGCTTTATATAAAGCTGTGCTAGGATTATCAACATCAGTGTAGACCAAAATTTAGATCCGTGCATACCGTGTGTTCTGCTAACTTGAAAAGTTGTCGTTCATTGGTAAAATAGGTTAAATCGAGTTTCTGTTTAGTAAAATGTTATGGGAAGTAGTTTTGGACTTCGTTCTACCAAAACAATGGCATCAAATTCCACCGGTAAGTGAAACTATTTTGATATATTTTATTTTTCTAATGTTACAGAGGTCAGATTTAAATGGTTCATAATAGTTAACAATTTGAAGAACTTGGGCTGCGCGTTGATGTCTTTCTTAAAGATTTCTTTCTGAAAGATTTTTTTCTTTTTCTAGTAATCAAAATAATAATCATTTTCTGTCGAAAGCACGTGTAACGATAGTAATATGCTTTCATGCGCTCGGGTTACTTTTAGAATTTGTTTATTTACTGTACTATTAAAATGTGTTTCTTGATAATAATGTCTATATGGAATTCTACTTCTTTCTTACGATATAGTCTATAATTTAATATTCGCCGCTGTCACATTCCCCGCAGTCTGCAACTTCCACCAAATTTTGTGAACTCTATGCAGAACAAAATGTTCAACATACAGGGGGTTATTTATGAAGTGATTATTGTGACAATAACTATTTGAATCAGTGTCGATTTTAATTCCCTGTACGCTCGTTGGGGGTGCTTCGAATCGGCCCAAAAAATAACTGTCATTTTATATGCACAGCTTGTCTAGCGTACTTGTATTAGTGGAGGGAACATCCATGTAAAGACACGATGACAACGATCTGTTTATTTATTTATAAAAAATACTCACTTGAAATTTTATTTCCTTTGCAATAAAGTTCACTTAAGATCAATCTTCAAAAGCAGTGTAAAATAAGAACATAATACTGAGCGTCAAGCAAAATAAAATTAGGAGCGTGTAGGGTTGCCAGATGGAAAAATGGAAAAAGAAAGCAGTTGGCAAATAGAAAGATCTAAAAAAAAGCAGGGCGTACAACCGTGTCATTTAAGTGGGTACTTCTTATGACGCCTCTTTAGGCAATGGCAGAGGAAATCTTGAATGACAGCCATAATTATGTAACTAAATATTATTCAATTGAATTTAATCAGTGATACTAAAAGATTGGCTTATGAGGCTATTTAATTTTTTTGATTCTGTTCAAGTATACATAAAGTTATCATGAACAATAACTTAAAAAAAGAACATAGGTACTTGATTAGAAATCAAACCACATTTTACAAAAAAAAAAATGTTCGGGACGAGACGATTAGAACATGCCCATACGAGGTGTGAACGAAGAAGCATCCACGTCAAAAGAAGACATTAGATAATAGAAAAAGAAACCAGTAATTTTTTTAGATATAGCCTCATAATAAGCATAATATAAAATCAATGATTATTTGGACGATAATGAAGCATGGTGTATTAAATACTAATAATAATCTTTATCAAAATTGTAATTCATAATTAGCAAATTTTAATAATGTATGATTCCTCTAAAGGCTAAAAATTTATTAATATGTAAATAGACTTTGCTGATAAAGATAATAGGCAATATGAGACGGATTGATTAAGATAGTTTTTTTTCTCGTGACATAATTCCTGCAGTCTTACATTTTTTTATACCTTTACTTAAGTAGGTATAAGGAAATTGTACAGAATAAGGTTTTGCACCAAAACGACTGAAAAAAATGCAAATTAAAAAAAAGACATGTTTGCTAAGTTATTTGCCCTTCTTCTTAGCAAGACTAATCGAATGGGCGGATGGTTAGGCATTAATTTTTATATATGGTTTATTTAGTTTATTTATCAACATATTTGTTCATTGCATTATTTATATTTATAATATTTTTATTCCTATATTTCTTTATTTTATGCAGGTTTATAATTTTATTACATTTTAGTAGCCCAACCTAAACATTTTTTGTTATATATTTCCCGTATTAATATTTTTCCCCTTTTCTTTTGTTTCCATAGATTTCTATATTGTAATATTAACTTTGACCTGTAGAAAGTATACATCTATTTTACAAAATAAATATTTTTATTTCATTTCATAATATTACAATGGTAGAATATTTGAAAATAAACGTAACCGAAAGGGATTTAGGCTATTTATTTTATGTCTTGTCAGTGTCATATAAGTCTTAGTAAACGTTGTCAGTGTCGAACGAATTTTGAAAAAGGAGCATTCTGAAGGTGAGAGAGGACAAGTAAAAAGTTTATACAAAAAGAGGACATCTGGCAACCCTAACAGTGTATCTCTATCATCACACACTAAAGAATTTCCGCTCAAAGCTAACTTGAACCTCATAAAGGCGTTGAAATTTCCTGCACAGAACTTGTTAATATAACGACATCGCCAGCAAATGGCCTTTATCTAGTTTGAAAACAAAATAAAAGGCGGCACTAGAGAGCCGGATGGCTAACAAAAGCCGTGGTCAAAGTGTGCTCGTTCGTACAAATTATTGCCGAGCGGAGTGGTATTGCGGTCATCTTTGTTGCATGAGTTTTGGAAGTTTTTTCGGGTTCGGTATTAAAAATGGTTGAACGAAACCTCAATGGTTTGACGTTTGCGTCAGTGAACTCAGAGGCTACTGTTCTTATTGTAGTAATAGATGACCGGTCTAGTAGTTCGAAAGTCTTGACTAATAATCTGGAGTTGGGGAATTCCAATCCCGTGCTTGGCACATTTGTGTACGATTTGCGTGCTTCGTGAGGCTGGGCGGGTCCTATCAAATGCATTGTGCTAGCCAGCAATTATCATCGGTAAAACATAACGTACGTCTCTGACATCGACAGAAGATTCATGTCGTGACGATATAAAAGATATTAGACCGCACTCTACCGACGCAATCGCATTTTTTTTTCTCTTTTTCCGTTGGCTTGCTATCTCCCACCAATGTTTGATACTCAACAAATCCAGTATGACAGACGTAAATAAATGTGCGTATATTTCTCAATTACTTCCTAATTCTCAGTATCACTAAATCGAAAGTAAAACAATAGATCGCAATCTAGATCGTGGCTTAGATTCATTATTATATTAGATATTAGTAGTTTCTTGTGTTGGTAAGAAAATCTACGGAAACGTCATCGAAATAACGTTCATATCAGCGTGCATTGCAAAGTGACTGTTACGACGAACGCCGCGTCTCCGGATAGCGCAAAATAGGAGAAAATAACAGTTTCACATGGACGCGATTGTACAATAAAAAAATCCTATTATCTGTTTATTCAGCGCAAAAAATTATTAAATCGATAATTAATTGAAATAGGCGTTACCCTAACGTTTTCTTGCTTGTTATTTAAGATTGCTTTGCTTGTATTGCTTGCTTGTTGCATGTTTTTATGCGGGCGGGCGGGCGGTGCACGAGTCTGCATTTTGAATAGCACGACAAGAATTGTTTAGCGGACTATTGCAAATTATATTCGTATATCCTTAAATTATTAAAGCGACCAACACACTGAGGGGTAGTAGGGAATTTAATCCAAAAAGCACCGTTATACTCATACGTATAAGTTTATTAAATAGTTAATCTAAGTAGATAATTGTAGTAAAAAAAAACAAGGTTTATGGTATAGCTTTAAACGAAGAGAGTCCCCATTTGGCGATATCATGCCTTGGTTAAAAAATCGATATGTTCCTCAGTAATGTATAGTAAAAAAAACAATTGTTGGGGCTTTTCCTTGTTTAAAATTCGCTCTTAGCCATTTTCCCTTTATTTCGGTGATGCTGGACGCACAATTTTAATGAAGAGACGAAGGATTTTGAGAATCTCAAAGAAGCCGTGTTTATTATTAAAAGCCAACGAAAAATATTCTCATTCACTTTTAATTAAATTCTGAAGTACCTTGTTTTATTAAAGTTTTGTGTAATTTTCATCACTGAGCATTTTCTCGCAATGCCGTTGGCAGCCTCGTTTTGGAAACCATTTTGTTTGTAATCTCAAATTCATTGCTTTTAGAAGTAATCAAACAACGTTCATAATGCATAGTTTCATTAAACAACAACAGAACCATCCTAACATAATAATGTACAAAAAGGGAATAGAAAAACCGTTTCAGAGTACCATCCAAAACAAATACAACCGGTCAAGTGTGATTCAGATTCGCGAGGGTCCCGTATTTTGTCTGTTTTGGGAAAAGTCGGGAAAATAATATTTAAAATTTTACCCGTAAAAGGGTAAACAGGTTTAGTTTTTTAACTGGGTGGGGATGGCTTAATCGAAGCTAAAGGGAATATCGTAAAATGCTCAAAGGAGTCTCGTTGCCTATTTTGATAAAACCCAAAACGGTTTGTATTTTTTTTCAAGAATAGAACTCGTTAGTTCTATTCTTGGCAGGGAAATAATTTTTCATAATATGCAATTAAGTTGCGTTATGCAATTATGAAATATGAATTATATTATGAAATCACGTGATGTTGAATACTATACAAGCTTTGAAACGTCGAATTCGGCTATGTGTTGGAATAATAGCCAATAAGAATAATAATAACGCACACCCACATGTAAAACTAATCCTTTATCTCGTAGTAACATATTGTAAGGATTTTTTAATGTTATCTGTTTACGTACAACGTACGCTTTATTTTTTTCCTGTTAGCTTAACGCAATAAGTTAATAACGCACAACAGTGATTTTATTTTTCAGTCCTTTAGTTTTGGAGAGATGTAATTATTTTGTGGTTTTACAAAGATTTTTCGAAATCGTTGCAAGTAAACATGGCTGAATATGTAGTCTTATCAATCAGCTCTTGTATATACATTTTTCTTAAATTGTTTTTTTATCTTATTGCGTTTGGACTATTATCAATCGCCTTAGATTTATAAATTATATTTATTTAAAATTACGTACCTAATATTTTAATATTTATTTTCCAAAACTTAAATAAACTAATTTAAAAAACTAAATTACTCTACGAAATAAACTAAACTAAATCTACCTAGCAAAAATATTTAATTAAATTAGATAAAAAATTGAGCCGAAATCGCTGTCGTCACGTGGAAGAGTACCCATTACCTCGTTGAATTGCTAGGCCAATTCTTCGACCGAGGTATGTGCCAGCCCTATGTATGTCCGGAAACGTCAACCAATCTCGACGACAGTTCTTTGTAGAGCTGCCGCGCTCCCGGCCCCCACGGCCCGAGGGTTTCAACGCCAAAAGGCACAAATATGTATTTTTGATTGAAAATATATGTATCCTACGCCAAGGGATGCATATTTGCGCCGTTTCGCCTCCTCCGCAGACGCTGCCGCCGTCCCGGCCTGTGACGAAGTCACCTGTAAGTGGGATGGAGCAACTGTGTCAACACAGGTCGCGTCCCACACCAGGGACCTCCCATTCTTCCAGGGTATCAACGACATCCCGTCGGGTCTCCTACCATCGTCACGTGACAGGCCATTCGGTTCCAGAATGGCAGGTACGTTTACGCTCGCAAGAGCCCGACGGATGATATCGTTGATACTGGCGTGACGAGGCAGGCGGCCAGCGCTGCGCTGACATGACAGGCCATAGTGACCGAGGCGGTCGACTCTCTCTCCGCAACGGCAGCGATGTGGCTCATTCAAATTGACACCCAGTCGCAGTCCGATGGCTAGTGAGAAAGTGGTGCGGTCCAACAAGGTGCCGATATTAGGCGATGGTAAAGCGTTTAGCCAATACCCCGACTCTGGTTCACTAGTGGCTAGGAGGCGAGCCCGGTCTGCAGCGTTTGTCGCAGTGTTTAAGAGATGTTCCTGGACTTGGCGGCAGAGGGGCTCGTCCCATAGCTTTTGTGAATGTAACGTAAACGGGGAATTTTGATTGGGGCAGGCGTGTGACCAGGCATTCCTGGCCTCGGTCAAGCCCGTGACCTCGACATCACCAAGTGATGAATTTATTAATTTATCGAAGACGTCACATGAGCTGTAGGCTGAGGACAGGAAGGCCGGTAGTGCGACACTAGAAATTTTCCTAATACCTAAGCCACCCATCCGGACTGGAAGAGTGGCTTGAGTCCAACTGCGTTCGTCTAATGGGCAATTTATAATATTCGTCATGGTGTTTTTGACAATATCGTCTAAGGTATTTAAGAGACTGTCATGTTGCCAAAGGGGGTACAGCGTAGGGCATACGTAAATTTAGGGACGAACATGCAGTACCTTATGATAAATAAAGCCATGTGGGGTGAGATTTCCGTAAGGCGACTAGACGACTCTCTAAATTTGGAAATAATATGAATAATCCCTAATATTTTATAGTCGAATTTTTTTTCATATTTTTTGGTCCAACGGTTTTGATAATAAGGAACATAATGTTTTTTGTAGTTTTTCATTGCTTCTTAGATATTCGCATATTTAACTTGGGGTTTTCAGCACTTAGTGCAACTTGAAAAACATCATGATTGAATTCACTAGTACTTGTTTCACAGGTTTATTTCACAATGATACCTACTCCTGACGAGTTTTGGTTAATATAGTACCACTCTCAAGGGATTTTAGAAATTAAACTTCAAAAGTTATGAAGCTGTGTCATGCGGATGGACGGACGGATGGACAACGGAGTCTTAATATAATGGTCCCATTTTGTCCTTGTATGGAACCCTAAAAATATTAAAGCCGAAGTGTGGCCACTGTGCTGGAACAGTTATAATTGTTGCACCAACGTTTTAACCGCATGCGGAACAATTCTGCGTTTGCTGGATTTTGGCAATCTTTTTGCTAGTAGTTTTTTTTTTCTATCGCCAGTTGTAAGTAATTCTAGATATACGAGGGGTGGCTGATATAAAATCTCCTTTGTTAAAGAAAGTTTAAAAAATGTTACTGGCCACTATATTCTCGTATTCTTTGTTTATTCCTTTTTTAAAAATTATGACACTTATTTGTTTCTACGAGTTCAATTTTTTTTTGGCGCGTCTTCGTTTTTATCAAGTTG
Source organism: Ypsolopha scabrella (assembly GCA_910592155.1). Classification (NCBI taxonomy): domain Eukaryota; kingdom Metazoa; phylum Arthropoda; class Insecta; order Lepidoptera; family Ypsolophidae; genus Ypsolopha; species Ypsolopha scabrella. The sequence goes on along the minus strand of OU342968.1, from coordinate 3,232,889 downwards.
CAATAAAATTAAAAATGTATAAAATTGAGTATCGCGCTGTGATTAAATTCCTCGGTAAAGAAGGGAATACGCCGACGCAGATCCGAGAGCGCATGTTTAAGGTGTTCGGAGATTCATGTCCTTCCGAATTTGTAATAAAGTTTTGGTCAAAGCAGTTTAAACAAGGCCGTGTGAGCTTAGAAGACGATCCCCGTAGTGGAAGGCCCATTTCTGCAGTTACCGCAGATAATGTGGGAAAAGTGAAGAAACTGATCCTTGCCGATCGGCGAATTAAGCAGTGGGAAATAGCTAGAGATGTTGGCATTAGCAAGGAACGAGTTCATGAAATAATTCATGAACATTTGGGAATGTCCAAGGTGAGCGCACGTTGGGTGCCTAAAATGTTGACCCCGTTTGATAAGCAAAGGCGTGTGGAATGTTGTCAGTCATTTTTAGACTTGGTAAAGGATAAAGAGGAAGAAACTATCTTGCGAATAGTGACCTGTGATGAAACTTGGATTCGTCAGTGGGATCCCGAAAGCAAACAAGAATCGATGCAATGGAAATTTAAAGGGGAAAAACCACCAAGGAAGTTTAAGGTCCGGCTGTCAGCGGGCAAACTAATGGCAACCATTTTTTGGGATGTTGAGGGGATTCTTATGATAGATTACCTGCCAAAAAACACCACGATGAATGCTGAATACTATGCAAACTTACTTGACCAGCTACGCAAAAAAATAAAAGAAGACAGGAGGGGCAAACTTAGCAAAGGCGTTTTGATTTTGCATGATAATGCACCCGCGCACACGGCCTTTAAGACGCGGTCATCTCTGACAAAAAACGGCTTTACAGAGATCAACCACCCACCCTATAGTCCAGACCTGGCTCCCTCTGACTACTTCTTATTTAAAAATTTAAAGAAAAATTTGAGAGGGCGCAGATTTTCAACAGACGAAGAGATGAAGGACGCTGTGAATGACTATTTTGACGAACAAAATAATAATTATTATTTTAATGGTATGCTGTCACTTATTGACAAATGTCGTAAGTGCATTTCAGTTGCAGGGGACTATATTGAAAAATAAAAAATAAATTATTAATCCATGTATTTTCTTTCATAGTCAGGTAGATTACTTTTCAGCCACCCCTCGTATGTATTATTGGCTGATTCAAACTGCATTGCTCGACTGTAATCTCAAAGTTTAAATGTCGAAAACACAACGAATATTTTTAAAACTTGATGATTAATTACACTTGTACTTGTTTTACAATAATTATATTTATCCCAACCGGTTTCGGTTTTACACCATTATCAAGGAATTAGCTTTAAAAGCTAATATAATAACACATTATTGATTGTACATTAATTCGATGTGCAATCCATGAAATATGTCGTTAGTAATATTTTTCAATGCAAGTGCTCGTAAAGTTCTGTTTTATATGCGTCTAATCTGTTGTTAAAGTCAACTTTACCGCACGAGTGTTTTTTTTTGTTTCCCTACTCAGTGGGAAGGCAAATGGAACTTACGAGTGGCTCATACAGCTATGTCTGAGGTATGTTTTATTTTTTAATAGATAGAATTGACAGAAATGGGCTGGTTTCAGTTTGATGCGTTCGAAGGCTGCGTTCAATTTGATGAAATGAAAACATTTTCGACCAACTCAATCATTTACCCGTGCAGTGCAGTCATCAATTGAATCACAATAATATTATAAATGCAAAAGTTTGTGTGTGTGTGTGTGTGTGTGTGTGTGAGTGTGTGTGTATGTTTGTTACTATTTCACGCCGAAACGGCTGGACGGATTTGGATGAAATTTAGAATGGATATAGCGTATACCCTAACTTAACACAAAGGCTACTTTTCATCCCGGAAAAAAGCATGTCAATAAACCTAAGAAAACGCGGGCGGAGGCGCCGGCAAAAGCTAGTATTGAATAAAAATAGATATGGAGCGTAATCGCCTTGTGAAATTAAAAGCGCCAAGCTACGCCACTTAGTTGCAGATAGACAAATAGACAGTACATAAGCCACATTGTAAGGGTGTCTATTTTTGACTGGCACTTGAAAAGTTTTTGTTGAAAAAGTTGTGATGGGTATTGTATACTTTACATATTATCTCTCATACTAATATTTATGTTTTAAGATGGTCCCAAGGTCTTTCAAAGGGTTTCTTTCCAAGAGGGTGCCAAACAGAACCCTTTTACTAAGCCTCCGCAGTCATTCCGTCCATCTGTCCGTCTATCACAGGGGCTACAGCTTCAGTCGTAACAGATAGTCAGTTGAAATTTTTACAGAATACGTGTTACTTACTCGTACCATGGCCTTTAACACGACATATCATAAAAAAAATTGAAACCCTAGAGTGGTACCTATACAAAAAACCTAGCAAAATATATTTTACCCTTTTTGTTTCAGCTTCATCTTAAAAACGGTATCATATTTAGTATGATTGTATGTAGTACATATGTATATGTCTAATGGAAAGCATCAAATAATAAAAAATAGGGTTTTAATGAGGTCATAGCCAGAGGGTGCCGAATTATTTGTCGGATGCTACGAATACCATAGCGACTTTTTTTTGGCGCCTTAATGTTACTATGGCATCTATGTATAGGTATATAAAATCTTAATATCTTGAAAATCCAAGAGTGGCGAAATCCTGGAAAGGCCTATGTCCAGCAGTGGACGAAACAGGCTGATGGATGGATGGATGGATCTTGAAAATACACTTGTACTGTTTCACTTATATTCATTTTATTTAACAACCGGTTTCACCTTACGCCATCATCAGGATATAATAAAGTAATAACTAATAACTATGGATATTGTATATGTGACAGTTTTCATTGCAGATGGTAAATAAATAGTGGCATAAATAGTGGTAGTGGCATCTACAGAAGTGTGATTTACTATATTTTTAGGGTACCTCATATAGTACCCGTATTGTGTCGTGATGCGAAACCCTTTGTGCGCGAGTCCGACTCACACTTACCCGGTTTTTATTCATTGGTTTCTGCTTGGCTTTGTATGAAATGAAACACCTTTAATCTGTTTTAATGAACAAAGAGCTTTATTTTTCCTCAGCTTTAGTGCTGGTAATTTGCAATTCTACAAAAGCACCGCACTGAGTCTTACTTAGCATTAAATCAGTCGGATTACCATCTCTCCAGACAACTTTCTCAGCTCTTAGTTTCTCAATTTCAGTATCAACTTTTTAGGGTTCCGTCAGAATTGTACAAAAAGGCTCATCAAAACTGTTTGATGTGAAATAAAAAAAAAACTATCTTGAGCATTCTTTCCTAAATATAAGTACATTGTATTAAACGTGTATTTTGAGACTATACGAAGGACGATCACGCGAAGACGTTTGATGTCTGATTTATAACAAAATATAATAATAATTTTGTGACGTCTCCAAGTAGGTGTCAGAAGTGTAACTGAGTGTGGATTTTTAGATCCCAACGTGATATGGGTACGCAGTTACTAGTACCTCACTTTATTTTATTTGCCTGTTCGGAAAGTGATAAGTGTACAAATACTGAAGCCGATTTTGAAGGCTTTAGTTTTAGTTTGACATACATAAAATTAAACTTAAGTATGGTTAAAACGAAGAGCCATTTTCAAGTCACCATTTTATAAACCTCAAACTAAAATTTTAGTTTGACAGCCATAATTTACTCAACTTAGTGATTTTAACGTGTTTTGGTAATTTCAAGGCACATTTTAGAGCTGTCATTTGATTAAATTTAAAAAATTTAGTTGGATTTTATAAGGTTGCTTTTGAGGTCCTTCATAAAAACTTATTAAAATTTCTGACAAAATTTCCCTACAGTTTGGTAATAGAAACAGATGTGTACTGTATTTAAAAACATCAGTCGAGACATAAACACTTCAAGCAATTAGATTTTTATGTAGTCATTTATCCAAAATTTGCATGAAAACCTGATGACACATTTAAGTTTTTATTTCTAGTTGAATCATTGAAAATGCGTAGATAGGCATCTCCACATAAAGCTAGCGAGAAGTCTAAGAGACTCATCCAACTCTTCAGAGCTCAGATTTGAAGCAAAATTTTCATCGCTGACATGCTACCTGAAAAACAGTCATCGTTGCTTGTTAAAGCACCAAACTCTGGAAGTCTCAATTCAATATTCTAGCAACGATTTTTTTGGTCTACTGTCTGTTTGTACTACTGATGTAACACAAAGTAACCTATTAAAATACTTTGAATTTATGTTAAAACTTAGTGTTCATAAAATCATACTCTGTGAATTCCCTTACTCAGAATCACTAACGGGGTCACAAAAAAATAATTATATTTGCATGCACAAATTTTCAGTTTTTTTCAATTTTGTCACTGTGAACAAAATAGAATATTTTGACACGAATTCCTACATTAGAGATTTTGTTTTGACAAATGGTACTCTATACCATCCAAATTTAAAAAAAAAACAATTGTCCACTATGTTAGCTAGCATTTTACCACGTAATAAATCTGTTACAATGTGTGTAACAGGATTTTTTTCAATACCAGTCATAATTGATGGTATTTGTGATAATAATTCTTTTCATAGTTTTGTCCCTATTGACAAAGTTAGTACAAGTACTAACAAAATTGTACCAAATCCTTTTTAGATTTAACGACAACGGGAAAGCCTTCTGCGTATAAACTAGTACATCAAAACATACAAGGCGGCTTCCTCAGCAAATTCTTTCAATAGAGTTGTTCCTAGAGGAATCAAAAACAGATATATTGTGTTTAACTGAGCACCATTTACCGGAACATAATATGCAATATAATGTTCATAATTTTAGTGTCCTTAGCTGCTATAACAGATTAACTGTAGAAAAAGGGGGTTCTATGATTCTAGTCAAGAATAATATAAAGTCAAAAGAAAGAAAAGACATTGTATAACTTTCTGTTGAACACCAAGTAGAATTGGCTTGTATAGAAATGAGTAAATATATAATTCTTTGTGTCTACCGACCCTCGGGACAAGATTACAATATTTTTGAAAAAACAATGGAAGAAGTGCTAAAGTTATTATTTAATACGAAGAAAAAAATTATCGTCAGTGGAGATTTTAACGTAGATATACTAGAAAAGTCGGTTATGACCACGAAATTAATTCAGTTATTCAAATCATTTAATATGTCTAATGTGTTCTTAGAACCAACTAAAATTACCCAAAATGACTACTCAGACAATAAAGTTATTAACCACTTGCAGTATGATCACAGTGGCCAAACTGTAACTTTCATACAAAGTGTGAAACAATTGCCCAAAAAAGCATTTTACTTACAGGCCTATTACAACTCACAGACTAGAATGTTTTCAAGCAAACTTAGAACTTAAACTACCACATTTTGATCTTCTCCAAGATGATCCAAATGCTCTCTTTGCAGACCTGTTTAACATAGTTCCCAAAGAATTTGAAAATACGTTTACATTGTGGAAAGTTTCTAACAGTAATAAAAACACTTTTAGTGACTGGGCAACGCCAGGTATTTACAAAAGCCGAATTTACGAAATTATAATATTATAAGAATTGTACGACATAAAATCCTACAATAATAATATTGAATTTATTGAACATTTGAAAATATACTCGCGTACTTTCAAATTAGTGTGTTTAAAAGCAAAAAGTATATTTCTGAATAAAAAACTTAAAATGGCCGATAACAAAGTAAAAGCAGTATGGAATATCATAAATACTGCAACTGGGAAGAGTATCAAACGGAATAATGAACTAAAATTGAATATTAACAATGAAGTTTTGCAGGTGGTAGAGCTGATGCCGGGCTCGACTGTGGAGGTGCCACCATCTTACTCGCAAATACTCTCGAAGTTATTCGGGGGAGAGTAAGAGAACAGCTCTCAGGCAAAACCAGGCGGCCCACCATTGCCTGGGACCGATGGATGGCGGTTTATCCATCCCCGATTGCCGAGCCTTATATAAAACAGACTGGTGACGGGCAGCGGCGTCACTGGTCCAAGGATTTCGGCACCGCGCTCACCAATCCGCCTGCCCAGCGTGTGTGAGTATGGGAATTTCTTCCAGGAGGACCGCCAGGAGTGGCGAAATCCTGGAAAGGCCTATGTCCAGCAGTGGACGAAACAGGCTGATGGATGGATGGAATGAAGTTTTTACAGGAGATAAAGAAGTTGCGAAGGCCTTTGAACAATTCTTTACTGACATTCCTTCCTTGACAACTAAATGCTTAAATTCAAGTCCTAGACTTGCACAGGATCTTTTGAGTGATCACGTGCCTCAGTGCCATTCTGTATTTGTTTTTAAGCATATTAATTCACAAACTGTCATTGAAGCATTTAAATCTCTTAACTTAAAAAAAACCGAGGACTTATGGGGCCTATCTGTTAAAGTTGTAAGCTGTATTATTGATTTTATAGCTCCATATTTAGCTTTAATCTTTAATAAACGTGTAGATGATGGTGTCTTTCCTGATTTAATGAAGTTGAGTAAATTGATCCCTCTTTTTAAATCAGGCGACAATGAAGACCCTTCCAACTATAGACCGGTCTCAGTTTTACCAGTATTTAGTAAGATTTTCGAAAATATTGTTTTTAATCAATTATTATCTCATTTTAACTTAAATAAGTTGTTTCACAGTAAACAATATGGATTCACTAAAGGGAGGTCAACCACTGATGCAGGAGTTGCTTTAGTTAAGCACATATTTGACGCTTGGGAAGCAAAGCAGGATGCGTTCGGTGTATTTTGTGACCTCTCAAAAGCTTTTGATTGCGTTAATCATGAAATACTTTTATGTAAATTAGATCACTATGGAGTTAAGGGTAAATCTTTGGTGTTATTTAAGTCATACCTTAGTGACTGGATTCAAAAGGTAGACATTAATGGAGTAAAGTCATCTGGAGCATTAGTCAAAATGGGTGTTTCGCAGGGCTCCATATTGGGGCCCCTATTGTTTTTAATATACATAAATGACCCTCCTTACTTAGTTAGAGACTTATCAGAGATAGTTCTATTCGTAGATGACACGTCACTTATTTTTAAAGTGAATCGACATAACGATATTCTTGATGACGCGAATTCAACTCTCTCTCTGATTCTTGATTGGTTCACTGCAAATTATTTAGTTCTAAATGTAAAAAAGACGAAAAAAGCGTTAGCATATGTATAAAGATATAAAATTAAATTTCACAGCGACTAGCACAAATTCCAGACCTGAGTGATTTGGACAGTGTTCATAATTCAAATGGCATAAAGAAAGAGTTATGCACAGAGCACATTTTAACCTTCTAATTACCTAGTTGGAAGAAATTTTCGTCAGAAGGAGGTATACAAAGATAGCCGTCAAAATACTTTAAAAATCTTGCTGCCACCAGGTATGCTAGGCTTGTATGTATAAAGTGTTAAGTGACGTCTGTTAGTTTTAGTCTTTGAAAGATAAACAAACAAGTAGGTATGTAAAAAACTGGCAGCCCCCCACAGACCAGTAAGGCTGTGCTGCCACCCCAATGCTTTTAAAGACGAGGTCCACATCTCACAGTTTCAGGATTTGCCCCCTTTCCTAGAAAAGCAGATAGGTAGAAGAGGTTAGCATCCCGTCCATTGGAGGTTGGCACAACGCAAAGCATTTTACATAGAATTGTATTCAAACTTTCCTTATGAAGAAAAAGCTAAGTTTGTAGTTTGATTTCATCGGAATCAAAACATACCATGCAACAAAATCATATGGGCATTTAGACTCTCCTGAATGAGCTCCGTCTATTTCTTTCTTGGTAGACCTTTTTCTGCTTCTGTTATTGAAAACTAGAAACAAATAACATACGTAAAGTTTCTGTACAAAGAATCGATTTCTCAAACATTACGTCCGTCAAAATTGTTAGTGCTGCCAACATGAAAACCTTAAAAATAACCTGCAACTATGAATTGACAGAAAAACGTATATAAGGTCCTACAATTCAAAGTAAAAAAAAATTAACAGATAAATATAGTATCCTCAGTAGACCGCATTCCACAACAAAAAAAAAATTGCGTAAACTTTTTTTTCGCCTTTCCATAGAAATTTAGTCAGCTGATACCACTTTGCACTGGGAAGTGAATATAATATTTGATCAAAAAAAATATATTTTTTCTTGACTGTGATCAGTTAACGATACATGAACTACCCTAGAATTATTTTCACTTATTATTGTAGGTATCATAGATGGTAGAGCCGATGCTGGGCTCGACTGTGGAGGTACCACCATCTTACTCGCAAATCCTCCCGAAGTTATTCGAGGGAGAGTAAGGCTGAGATTCAGAGTGCATTTTGAGTCTGAACTCAATCATACAAACGTCAAAAAGCGACGTGATCTCATACTAGAGTGACGTTTGTAACATTGAGTTTAGACTCAAAATGCACTCTGAATCTCAGCCTAGGAGAATAGCTCAGGCACCATTGCCTGGGGACTGATGGATGGTAGTATATCCACCCCCAATTGTTGGGCCTCATACACTGGTGACGGGCAGCAGCGTCACTGGTGCAAGGGTTTCGGCATCGCGCTTACCAACCCGCCTGCCCAGCGTGTGTGGGTATGGGCATTTCTTTCAGGAGGATCGCCAAGAGTGGCGAAATCCTGGAAAGGTATGTCCAGCAGTGGACTAAACAGGCTGATGGATAGATGGATTTTATTGTAGGACCTTATAATTATTTAATTTTGATATTATTCAATTTTGGTACCTAATCTTTTTTGAGGAATTACTCGTATATCACGAAGTTTTCCAAAAACATTGTTCCAGTGTGTGAAACCACGCAGAGAGGCTAAGTCATTAAAATGCAATAATATACAACATACTCATAATTCTACCAAGAAGTAGAAATATAAATGTTTTCAATACTGACCGAATGAAATTACCGGTAATATTGCATTCGAATCTGTGGTCTATTAATCTGATTTTGTCTGTGAATTCAATTTATGAGTGTCAAGAGGCACCTGCTAATTTTAGTTGGTGTGCCCTTCAGAATAGAAAAATATAGTGCTGTCACTTAAAATTACGTTTTTAGTAAGTTTCTTAACTTAAAATTAAAACCTCCAAAATCGGCTTTACTATGCCAGTTGGCGTTCCACAAATTTCTAGTTTTAACGGCATGTTCACGAAATTTTCGTATTTTTCAATTTTTTTTGTTGTTTTCCAATTTTTTTATGAATGGCCAACCTACGCGACGCAATGTGTGACTGAAAATAAACAGTACATATTCCCGGCGGTAAATAATGCACATAGGTTTCGTAGAGCGTCGTCTCTGTCACTGAAATATTATTGTTTCTTTTGACGGTCGATATCTTTTTTTAAATTTATGAATCATGCATGACAAAAGTAACAAAACCTTTTTTTTTTATTTCGAACAGAATAGTTTCCTTTGATATAGCCAGGGTGTTCATTTTCAACCTGTATACCTACTTGCTTTTAGTTATTTAAATCAAAACATTATAATTCCTTAAGTAGAATTTATAAAAGGAATAATTTATACCCGACTAATAAAAGTACAACAATATTATCATCGACCATATCGGCTCAATTTATTCGTGCTTCTTGCTAGTTTAACCAATAACATTTTCGGAATAGAAGTACCGAAACTCTTTGAATCTTTTATAAGTTTATCAAGTTCATTCGGCTTTTTAATCGTGTTTTGCACCTTATTTCCTTGACGTAAGGTCCTAGTAAGACCAAAATTCTTACTAAGTCAGGACAAGGGCAAACACCCTATTGGTATTCTGGAAGTAAACAAAGTTTCTAGCCTCTTCATTTAGCGTAGTGTTGCTGATAACCATTATCGATAGATTAAGCAGCTTTACAGAACTTCTAGTAAATAGTATACAATGTGGTAGAGAGAATATTTTAGACCAAACGGAACATTCACTGTACGGACTTTTGTTAGGGCTTCACTTTATATCTACTAGAAGACAATACCCGTAATTATAATCTATTGTGATGACGCCATGGGTCGAAGTATGTATACAATATCGAAAAAAGTATGATTTTAATAAATAAAAGCTTTTAAAAAGTTAAAATACTTAAAAGAAAGTATTATGAAAAATCTTTTTTCCCGTAATCAGAGCGGACACATTTTCCAGATAACACATTTTTCAGATAACACAATATTCCCTTAACACATCGCACGCTCAAGTGTAATTTTCATCAATGTTTATGTGTCTTTGTTTTCATAAAACCAGGGTAAAAATGCTAAATTTTCGTCATTTTGAAGGGTCTTTGAACCTTATCTCCATAGCAACGAGTTCTCACTTCATTCCACGAACTCACAGCGACTTACCTCATGTAAAATAATATCTTATTCGGATAAAAAGGCTTATGGAAATGTGTACAGTATTGTCAGCAAATAGCAAGAAGACAGTGTTTAGTTATGCGTGGGAGATTTAGCTCATAAATTACAACTTACTTAATAACGTTAAAGAATGACTTCTAAACAAATTGATAGGAAACGGCCACGGTTTACCAGAAACAACACAAACCAAAGAGAAACGGTTTCTTCGGAGGCAAACATTCTTACACGGCGGCTCCCTGTTTTAAACAGGACCTAAAACAAAAACCCTGTATAATTAAACCTTAAATCTAAAATATTTATATCTAATAAATAAAAAATGTTGGCCAGATCGCTGCCATCGTTGGAAATGGTACTCAAAAGGCTGGCGGCGTTCTCACGTTGAATGGCCGAACTTATTCTATCGCCAAAGTAGTTACCAGCTCTTCGATCACCTGAAGCGTCGACCAACCGGGACGAAATTTCATTATGAAATCGTTGCACTTCTAGACCTCAGGGCCCGAAAGTCTCTACAACCAATGGCACAAATACGGAGCCCTCGCCAAGGGCGTTATGCAACGAGTTATAGAATGGCGTTATATCATTGGAATGATTATTTTCTTTGATTATAAATACATTTGCATTATGCCCTGCATGCGACTTTTTTACTCAATGAGCTTTTGTTGGGGCCTCTACTGCGCCTCATGGAATGTATCGAAAAGACTAGGACGAAGTGTGCTCGCACATAAAGTGATAGAGTGAAAGCAGGCGAGGCATTATTAAGTCTGTTCAGGAACTTCCAAAAATCTACGGAAGTCGCTAACAGACGTCAGACTGATACTACGCAACAGCTTGTTACCAGTCTCCTGATACGGCTTTTCATGACTTTTTAGAGCTTATTTTATTTTTGTTTTTTATAACTAATTAATTACAAGATATATTTCGGGCCCTACTGGGCCTGGTATCATTTGATACAATGATGACATTATTACCAATACGAAAACCACATACAAAAATATAAATAGTTTAATAATTCCATATATACAGCTTAAAGTAATGTATAAGATGCAGCAAACAAAAAGGTCTCTCTGACTCAACAAATGCCACAGCAGAACCATGACGCTGATCTTCCGTCAGAGACCACGAGTTGCGACACATGCGGTGTAAAAGAGGGACTCAAATATTTTTATACCGTACTAGAAATAAAACTTGTGGATGAAAAATTTAATTTTGTCATTTTGGTATCGTGAATTTCTCACCCGCTATATTTTTACGTAATCCCAAATTACCATGATTTTTTTCATATTTTTCAGTTCATTCGTTTTGGAAATAAGGGGGGGACATGCCTTTTATGTGGTTTTTCAAAAATTTCTCAAAATCAGTGTTGGTAATAGAGTAAAAGTATATATTTTTATAATTAACTCTTTGATATCTAGAATTTGATACCAATTTCGTATTTTTATAAAACATTTTTTTTATTTATTTTACATTTTTTAAATATTTCTCATTTGTTATCAACTTTTTTTTAATCGCTATAGTTTTCCTGTAATTGGCCAGCTACGGCCTATAATAGCCAAGTCTTTATCTTTAACGGTGCTAAAGTTATGAGGCTGTGACATACGGACGGATGGACGGAGGGACGGACAGACGGACAACGGAGTCTCACCTTAAAGGTTCCTTTTACCTTTCGGTACTACTGAACCCCAAAAAGATTATGTTTGTGAAGAAATGAAAATTTACTACGTAGTTTTAGCTGCAATCATATATCTTGTATATATGCAAATATTTATTGTAATTAATTCGATTATATATTATAATATTCGATTATAATACAAAAATAAAAATTGACTTTTCATGACGTCATATCAAAACCCGATGAGTCGCTTGGCGGCATGGTTTCGTCATAAGGGTGGTGACAACACAAATTTGCTAGTAATTGGAAATGTTTTGATTTAATGAATCAGGCGGTCAAGTGCGACTATAATTTGCGCCTTGAGGGCTCCGTACCATTTAAATAAATTAATAGACTTAAATGATTTGAATAAAAATTAAAAACTTATCATGACTTTGAAAATGTATGAAACAAAACTGCAAAATAAAGTTGGTTGAATATTTGGGTACGTTACCCTAAACTTATATTAAAATCGGTGGTTTCAGTATTTGTTGTTTAAATACAGTATACAATACTTCAAAAATTCCAAATTCCTGCCTGGTTTACTTTTTAAAATAAGCCCGTAACAAAAATGGTCTAAGACTGACAACTTTGATGGCTCCCCATTTATATATTTTTAGAGACAAAATAAATATAATATATGTTTCTAATCTACACTATAAAGTTCTAGACAATGACAACCCAAATGATGGGGTAGAAAAATTGGTTTGTTTTTCATGTATGGGACCCCTCTAAAAAAAAATTAATTTAATTTTCAATTTTAAATTTGGTTTTGGGTCAACATTCTACATAAAATATCCAAATTTCAGGTCTGTTCTCATTCCCTCTGCAAACCACACACCCGTGACATAGCCGGACGGACAGAAGGACAGACAGCAGAGCGACATTAAAGCGATTCCACGAAATTTTCGCGAAATGGATCTCCATTTTTCTCAGCAATAAAAAAATATATGTAATTACCAATTTATATACTAGATTAACCATTTCATTGACATCATTTTGCCCGAAGATTTAGTTGATTGATTAATTTTCATAGCAGAGAAAAAATATTTAGAAAACCTCTTTCAAAACAGAGATTTCTATTTTACTGACAAACTGGAGCGAATGAAGCCTCTAAGCTTTTTTATTTAAATTAGTCTACAAATACACTTCAATATGGCCGATTAGATTTATTAAATTACTTGTAGTTGTCATTTTAAATGAAAAAAACTGTTATGCCACATACGACCTTACGGCATATGCTAGTTCGTGAGCGCATATTTGTATGGAGTAAGTCCCCCTCACTCCACTCCCCTAAGGCGCCGATTTGAAATTAAAAGTTTATCATTGCCTCGCCTTAATAGGGCTCAGTGGTGTCTTTCGGGTAAGGAACCCTAAAAGCGGATCAATGCGTAAATCCTAGGGTGATTTCAGAGGTCCGCATAGTTGGAACTTAGAAAAGAACTTCGTTAACATCGTAGCATGATTCGGTTGCTTTCAAGAAAATTTCAAAAATAAGTGGAAGCGGAGTGGAGCGAGGACGAGCGCGTTATGTGAATAAATTTGGGAGCTGGCCGAGCAAAGCGGAGTGGAGCGAAGCAACCTCTTCGGTTCTCAACAGAAAGTTTACAATTTTCCGGAGTTTTGCAAAAATCCCAGGATTTTTCTAATAATTCTACGAGGTCAAGTCGTGAGTCTTTTTAAATTATTTTAAAACTGACTGAATACACTTCCTATGTACGTATAGTTGAAGCGCTAATCTACAGTTTCCAACTTTATGTTGCGTTGCACTCTACGGAGATGTGCCGTAAAAAGTTAAGAATTAGATTGCTCTGCACCAGCATCCAATGTTTTGTAAGAAAAGCTAACTATAAGCTCAACATTGTTTCTGATATTACAACTAAATGTTCAAATACGTCGTGTTGTGAAACATTTACTCTTCGTATTTCCTCTTTCAATGTTATCCTGCTGCTGAGCAAAACTATTTTATATTGAGATCTAATAACAGAACCTTGTATTAAACGAAAATACATAATTTCGTACGATCTTTATTGGAGAAGATTAAGGTGGTAACGGAGAATCTTGGTACAAAATGCACATCATAATATTGTTTTCCTTACTTTTGAATAAAAAGTTTGCAATAAATGCATTTTATAGCAATTCGCGCAAACTGCTTGTTAATAGTTAGGGATCACATGAAAGTTATTAAATTTTATGCGTTACATTTAAGCTGCTTAACATTACAACTGTAAACACGCTTTTAAGTTTGTTAATGCAATGCAAACAAAATGTAATACATTAAAGTACGTATTTTTTTGTGAAGACTTTATTGTTAATAAACTATTCCTGCAAGTTGCTTTTAAACACATTTATTGCATACTTTTCATTCAAAAGTAAGGAAAACAATATTATGATGTGAATTTTGTACCGAGGTAAAAAGTTCCCCCCTTAACTAGGTAAATTTAAATAAATAAATTTCGTGTTTCAATTTGCGTATAATGAAAATTCAACTGTTTTAAAGAGATGCCTGAGATTAAAACAAGAGCAAAGTACGCGTTGGATTTGCACGGAGAGGGTTTCGTATCGGGTTAGTCAGAAAGAACTTTTCTTTACTAGTTTCAAGGGTTTACTTGTATATTTCGAAAAAATTCACGCGCGCTTTTATTGAATTGGCAATCGCACTAAATAATCTAATTTAATATAACATGTATTACTTACTTGTGAGATACATTGTGTTTTCATGCGATGGCCGAGTCAAGCTATTTATTTAAACATAAAAGATTTTTAATATTGATATGGTCACTATAAGATGTTGTTAGGTTAGCTAACTATGTAATAACTTAAGACAAGAGGTCTCTTAAGTAGGGACTGAATAAATTAACCGACTTTGATTTACATGGATTTCACAACTTTTTTACGGTAGAAGAACTAAGTTGTGAGACTTGGTTTTGTTACAAGTTTTGTTTTTGATGGCATACTGTTTTTAAGCACCAAAAACTGAAAACGCCGAGTTTTAATATAGGTTTAGGGTGACGGACCCGAATACTTGATCAACTTAGTTTTATAGTTTTGTTTCGTACATTTTATAATTTTCATTCAAATCATTTACTCTTAACTTATTTGAATGGTACGAAACCCTTGAGGCGCGAGTTCTACTCCAATTTGATCAGTTTTTTAAATATTGAACTTTCAAAAAAAATTACAGTCTTAATTTCAAGCAACGTTTTGTAAAAGGCGATTGCACTACAGACACCGATATTACTACTTCAACGGAATTCCAAAAACGAAACAATTCATCCAAACCCATGTCCATGCATTTTAATTGAATCCTAAATTGGACACCACAAAAAAGCTCATTTAAGGCGCCTTGACGATGTTATTACAGGATTACCCCCTACATCCTCCGCCCACTTTTATTACGAGGTCTACCTACTTGTTTCAGAAACATGACTTTGATATTTATGATATGCTTTTTATGAAGACTTTTACGGCAATTTTGTACCTCGTAAATGTCTTTGGAAGGTTGATTATTAACTTACGGCAGATGTTTTTTCCATTAATTTTATGAGCTTCTCGTAAACCGGGGAAGTATAACATTTTGAAATATCAATTACAACGGTTTTTAATTCTTTTTCCAATTTCCATTCTGTAGAGCCAGCAACGCCGTAAGAAGAGATAGTCAATACTGAATATCTTTGTTGCCTAAGTGCATTTTCAATGCAGAGCTTTAATGTTCTGTTTGTATTCCTTGCATTGAAATCAAATTACTTTGGTAAATATACATACTTGAGAATAAATTCTTCAAAACTAAATTACAGGGAATAACTACATAGGTAACACTAAAAGTTTCCGGAACTGGCCACTTACATAAACAATATTTAAAAATTTATTGCAACATTTGAAATTAGAACTCTTTGGCTGTAGAATGCAGTTTGTTTCATCTGACTGTCTTTTGTTTTTACCTTGTGGCACCATTTAAAAAATTGTTTGTCTGCATCAACATGGATTTAACTCGGGAAAATTTTCGTAGTATGATTTTCTACGATTTTAAGTGTAATTTGACAGCTCAACAGAGCATCGCTCGGCTTGAAACAGCTTTTGGCAATGAAGCACCATGCAAGACGACTGTTTATAGCTGGTTTGCAGAATTCAAGCGTGGTCGTATCAATCTCAGTGACGAATCTCGCGATGGTCGGCCGTCCACCGCTGTGACCAACAAAAACATCGATGCTGTGCGCCGTATGATTGAAACAGACAGGCATGTGACCTACCATGAAATTCACGCATCCTTAGAAATAGGCATGAGTCAAATACAATCAATCCTACACAAACATTTGGGTGTGAGAAAGCTGTGCTCGCGGTGGATCCCACACAACTTGACCGAGGCTCAAAAAACGGACCGCGTCACTTGGTGCAGTGCCATGCTTACCAGATTCAACGAAGGTGCGTCAAATTTGGTGTGGGACATAGTAACAGGTGACGAAACATGGATTTATTGCTACGATCCCAAAACAAAGCAGCAATCAAGCGTATGGGTCTTTCAAGATAAGCCGAAACCAACCAAAGTGGCGCGCGTGAAAAGTGCATCTGAGCGGATGATTGCTTCTTTTTTTAATAATACTGGACACGTGGCTACTGTTGCTTTAGAGAATCGTCGTACCGTGAACAGTGACTGGTACACGACCATTTGTTTGCCGGAAGTTATTGACGAACTCCGTAAAAATAACCGTAAACGCCGTATCATCCTGCACCACGACAATGCTAGTTCTCACATGGCCAGACAGACAAACGACTTTTTGAAGACGAAAAATGTAGAACTCATGAGTCACCCTGCATACAGTCCCGACCTGGAACCTTGTGACTTTTTTCTGTTCCCAAAAATTAAGAACCAATTACGCGGTCAACGATTTTCATCACCAGAAGAGGCTGTCGAGGAGTATAAAAAACACGTTTCAGAGGTCACCACAGGGGAGTGGCACAAAAGTTTTCAAAACTGGTTTGATCGAATGAAAAAGTGCATAGACGCCAAGGGAGATTATTTTGAAAAACAATAAATTAATTTTGTACTTTTAATAGTATTTTTTCATATTCATTCCGGAAACTTATAGTGCGTCCCACGTATAACATTGTTGTGATAAAAAAAAAAAAAAAAACACTTGTACTTTTCCACAGATAATATTTAATTCTACACTACCCAACCGGTTTCACTATATAAGCATCATCAGGGGCTTTTTAATTACCTAATTTTATATATAATTATTTATTTAAACAATCTTTCTGTTGCTAGATGTCCGTGCAATAAACGATATAAATAACTTGCGGGTATATTGAATACGCATGACAGACCTCCTTCAATATACCCGCAAGTTATTTATATCGTGTTATAAGTGTTTTTTTTTATCACAACAATGTTTGATAAATTCCACCAAGTGCCGACAATCTCAACTATCAACTTCCAATAACTATAACACCGAAAAAAATGTTTTAATAAATAATACGATATACTCTACACTGTAAATGACAAACAAAAAAAATGTTAAGGCCCCAGTAAACGTTGGCCAATGCGTTAGTTACCACAGTGAAAGCACAGACGTATAATATAGTAGCAGACCTATTATTAATAATAAACGCATAGAGTCGCCGCATGACAATTTTAGCTCCGTGAATATCGGGCTCTTTTAAATATAAATATTGCTTGTTTCCAAACAAAATATATACTTGAGATTAGTTGAGGAATTAACAAATATGTTCCAAGCGTAAGCCAGCCAAAACAACCCATTTTTATACGTTTCTTCGTACCATGAAGCCTAAATGTAGCTTATTTTTTGTATGGAAACTTGCCACGCTATTTAGTCCTTATGCTTGGTCTGCTACTTAGTTTTAACATTATATATAGCTGCAATACGGTGACTGACTCACTCACTCATTGACATGGTTGTTTGGGTAGAGGGGGGGGTTTTACGCTAATATGATGTAGGGGGGGGTGGTAGAACATGTCATTCTGAGTGGGGATAAAATCGAAAATTTTCATTTTTTTTAATTTTAGGGGGGGGTTCAGTCGTTTTCCCTAACCCTGTTTTGTATAGGATTCTTGTATGGGATTTGGATTTGTCGAGCTGGCGCAGCCAGCGAGTACAAAATTACTACCGGGGGGGTTGGCGGGCTGGCGCAGCCAGCTCGCCTACCCCCCCGGTAGGAATTTTGCCTATTGCTGGAAGGAATTCATACTGGCTACTCGGACGTTTTTTTACAACCCCCCCCAAATGTTTGGTACTATGTATGGGAGTCGACGTATTTGTATGGGACAAAATTCATACTGAATATTCGGTCGTTTTGGAAAATTCATACTGGATATTTGGTCATTTTTATCGAACCCCCCCCGCATTTTTAGTAGTATCAATATGAGTTGACGTATTTGTATGGGACAAAATTCATACTGTATATTCGGTCGAAATTTTCGTAACCCCCCCCGCATTTTTAGTACTATCCATGAAAGTTGACGTATTCCTATGGGACAAAATTCATACTGTATATTCGGTCGAAATTTTCGTAACCCCCCCCCGCATTTTTATTAGTATCAATCTTAGTTGACGTATTTGTATGGGACAAAATTCATACTGGATATTCTGTCATTTTTATCGAACCCTCCCCCGCATTTTTAGTAGTATCAATATGAGTTGACGTATTTGTATGGGACATAATTCATACTGTATATTCGGTCGAAATTTTCGTAACCCCCCCGCATTTTTAGTACTATCCATGAAAGTTGACGTATTCCTATGGGACAAAATTCATACTGTATATTCGGTCGAAATTTTCGTAACCCCCCCCCCGCATTTTTAGTACTATCCATGAAAGTTGACGTATTCCTATGGGACAAAATTCATACTGTATATTCGGTCGAAATTTTCGTAACCCCCCCCGCATTTTTAGTACTATCCATGAAAGTTGACGTATTCCTATGGGACAAAATTCATACTGTATATTCGGTCGAAATTTTCGTAACCCCCCCCGCATTTTTAGTACTATCCATGAAAGTTGCCGTATTTGTATGGGAAAAAATTCATACTGAATATTCGGTCAAGTAAGACATTTTCGGACCCCAAAATTTTCAGAACGCAACCAGGGGTCAGAAAAAAAAAAAATATTTTAAAATGTTTAAATTTTTTTTTTTCTTTTAGCCATATCTCCGCGACGGTTCGTCTCGGAACCCCCAAACTTGGACCCCGGGGGTCCGAAAAAAGATTTCTTTCATTTAAAAAAATTTTTATCCGAGGCGCGAAAAAATTTTTGTTTTGGCCATATCTCCATGACGGTTGGGCTTGGAACCCTCAAACTCGGACCCCTGGGGTCCAAAAAAAAATCTCTTTCTTTTCAAGGGGTCCATTCTTCTTCGGCCCATATCTCCCAAACCAATGAAGATAGACCCCTGTTCAGGAGGTCCGTTTGAAAGGGCTCGCCGAGATCTATCCGAATACCGAAAAAAAAAATTCGGCCACAATTGGCCGAGTCGGCCACATCCGCGCAATTGGATTATCTCGAGAACGGTTGGAGCTACAGCTACGCGGTTTTCACCATAGTGAATGGCATCAAAACGGCCACAATTTGGCAAAAAAAAATTTGACATTTTTGATATATATATATTTTTTTAATTTTTTTTGTTTTCTCTAACTTCGGAACGGATGGTGGTAGCGCTTCCGGGTTTGCACTCGAATGATTAGTATCACGCGCTCTCCCCGACCAATGACAAATTTTGACATTTGACAACTGTCAAAACAATGTCAATCGCGTTTATTCAACCGATCGCCCTGAAACTCAGTTTCCACACGTTTTCAAGGTTGCTCTTTGTGTTGTTACAATAAGTTGACATACTTACTCGGCCGCAGGCCGAGCCCGGAGTTCAGACATTCCAGAACTATGACGAGGGTGCGCACCACAGGTGCGCGGCCGAGTCATCAAGTCAAACAACATGTGCCTACCGTTCACCGAAACTAAATGCCCAATGACTCTTTTTCACACATCTTCCAACCGATGACAGGTTTTGACACTCGACACACATCCCATCCTCTGTCAATCACGGATTTTCTACAGATTGCCAATACTTCACTGTAGTACAAGTCCAATACGTCACTGATTCAAAGAAAAAAAACGCAAATATATTCGGTCGTTTTTTGTAACCCCCCCCCGCATTTTTAGTACCATCAATATAAGTTGACGTATTTGTATGGGACAAAATTCATACTGTATATTCGGTCGAAATTTTCGGAACCCGCCCCCCCCAATTCTGGTACTATCCATGAAAGTTGACGTATTTGTATGGGACAAAATTCATACTGTATATTCGGTCGTTTTTCGTAACCCCCCCGCATTTTTAGTACTTTCAATATGAGTTGACGTATTTGTATGGGACAAAATTCATACTGTATATTCGGTTGAAATTTTCGGAACCCCCCCCAATTCTGGTACTATCCATGAAAGTTGACGTATTTGTATGGGACAAAATTCATACTGTATATTCGGTCGTTTTTGTTACCCCCCCCCCGCATTTTTGGTAGTTTCAATATAAGTTGACGTATTTGTATGGGAAAAAATTCATACTGAATATTCGGTCGAGTATAACATTTTCGGACCCCAAAATTTTCGGAACCCACACCGGGGTCCGAAAAAAAAATTTATATTTTTAAAATGTTTGAAAAAAAAATTTTGTTTCTTCCATATCTCCGCGATGGTTCGTCTCGGAACCCCCAAACTTGGACCCCGGGGTTCCGAAAAAAGTTTTCTTTCATTTAAAAAATTTTTATCCGAAGCGCGAAAAAATTTTTCTTTTGGCCATATCTCCGTGCCGGTTGGGCTTGGAACCCCCAAACTCGGAACCCTGGGGTCCAAAAAAAAAATCTCTTTCTTTTCAAAGTGTCCATTCTTTTTCGGCCCATATCTCCCAAACCAATGAAGATAGATCCCTGTTCAGGGGGTCCGATTAAAAGGGCTCGACGAGTTCTACCTTTTCAAAGTGTCCATTCTTTTTCGGCCCATATCTCCCAAACCAATGAAGATAGACCCCTGTTCAGGGAGTCCGTTTGAAAGGGCTCGCCGAGATCTACCCGAATATCGAAAAAAAAAATTCGGCCAAAATCGGCTGAATCCGCGCAATTGCATTATCTCGAGAACGGCTGGAGCTACAGCTACGAGGTTTTCACCATAGTGAATGGCATCAAAACGGCCACTACTTGGCAAAAAAAATTTTTACATTTGACATTTTTGACATTTTTTGTATTTTTTTTTAAAATTGCTATAACTTCGGAACGGATGGTGGTAGCGCTTCCGGGTTTGAACTCGAATGATGAGTATCATGGGCTCTTCCCGACCGATGTCATTTTTTGACATTTTTGACATTTTTGTCATTTTTTTTTAAATTACTATAACTTCGGAACGGATGATGGTAGCGCTTCCGGGTTGAACTCGAATGACAAGTATTACGGACTCTTCCCGACCGATGACATTTTTTGACATTTTTGACAATTTTTTTTAAATTGCTATAACTTCGGAACGGATGGTGGTAGCGCTTCCGGGTTTAAACTCGAATGATGAGTATCACAGGCTCTTTCCGACCGATGACATTTTTTGACATTTTTGTCATTTTTTTTAATTATTATAACTTCGGAACGGATGGTGGTAGCGCTTCCGGGTTTGAACTCGAATGATAAGTATTACGGACTATTTCCGACCGATGACATTTTTTGACATTTTTAACATTTTTTTTTTAATTGATATAACTTCGGAACGGATGGTGGTAGCTCTTCCGGGTTTGGACTCGAATGATGAGTATCACAGACTCTTCCCGACCGATGACAAATTTTGACATTTGACAACTGTCAAAACAATGTCAATCGCGTTTATTCAACCGATCGCCCTGAAACTCTGTTTCCACACGTTTTCAAGGTTGATCTTTGTATTGCAATAAGTTGACATACTCGGCTGCAGAACGAGCCCGGAGGAAAAGGGCGCGAAGCTGCAGACTGAGCGCACGCTTCCGGAGGTCAGACATTCAAGAACTATGACGAGGTTACGCACCGCAGGTGCGCGGCCGAGTCATCAAGTCAAGCAGGACGTGCCTACGGTTCACCGAGGGACGAGGTCGCGCACCGCAAGTGCGCGGGCGAGTCCATAAACCTTTACAATTACTCTTTTTCACACATCTTCCAACCGCTGACAGGTTTTGACACTCGACACACATCCCATCCTCTGTAAAACACGGATTTTCTACCGATTGCCTTTAAATTCACTGTAGAACGAGTCCAATATGTCACAGACACAAAGAAAAAAACGCATATAAAAAAAAAACATAGGCACAACATATCTCGCGGGCTGCTTGCAGCCCGCGCACCACGCAAATGCTAGTAATAATTATATGTCTGTAAGTGAAAGGTATAACATTTACGGGGATTTTATATTATATCAACTTTAAAACAATTGAAGAGAAGCGGAATTATAAATGCGAAAGTTTCTGTGTGTGTGTGTGTGTGTGTGTGTGTGTGTGTGTGTGTGTGTGTGTGTGTGTGTGTGCGTGTGTGTATATGTTTGTTGCTCTTTCACGCTAAAACGGTTGAACGGATTTGGATGAAATTTAGAATGTATATAGCTTATACCCTAACTTAACACGTAGGCTACTTTTCATCCTGTAAAAAGTATGTCGTTAAACCGAATAACACGCGGGCGGAACCGCGGGCAAGGGTTGTTTATAATCGTTTTAGCTTTTTATGACAAATTAGAAAATGAAATACGGAGTTCTTTTTAGGGTTGCGTACCCAAATGGGACCCTACTTATTTATTACTTAGACTCCGCTGTCCGTCCGTCCATATCTCATATATCGGCTGTATCTCATGAACCGTGATAGTTAGACAGTTGAAATTTTCACAGATGATGTATTTCTGTTGCCGCCATAACAAAAAAAACTAAAACCAGCCAAGTGCGAGTCGGACTCGTGCACTCCCATACAACAGACATGATTTTTTTGCTGTTTTTATAGATAATTCTACGGAAACCTTCGTGCACGAGTTCGACTCGCACTTGACCGGTTTTATTTTTATTTTATCCTGTAAACTTAGGCAAGGTGAAGCCTAATTATTAGTAATTTACTAATTGAAGATGTTCTATGGGAGCATTCAAGGCTGCATGGTAACCCCTTACCTAGCCCTAAGCAAAAGAAGAAATGTTAGTTGCTGCTTAGTTATCTAAGCGGTGTTATAGTAAATTGCGCCAGTCACAGCGCAGAACCGTGGTGCATGTAAAATATGGGTAAACAATAACATCGATTTTTGAAATCGGCCAAACAATGTAGATACTTAAAAAACTGTTTTAGATGTTGGAATTACCTTTTTATAGTATTCAAAGTCAAAGTCAAACGTTTATTGCAAACTAAGTCCATACTATACAACACATTATTTGTATACCGAGTGTTGTTTTAATCTGCCATTGGGGAGATCCGACTGGGATCGAAAGTGAACGACAGCCTACTGAATCAGAATGTTGAAGTGGCAGTAGGCAGGCCCTATCTGTCGCCGACATGATGGCCGTTAGGGCCTAAATGCGTTAGAATGGAAACCACGTTCAGTAAAGCTTCCGCTAGACCAACCAACGACAACCTGAAAGATGTTGCGAGTGACAGCTGGATGAGGAGGACGGACTGCCAAGAGTGGCGAAACCTTGGCAACGGCTATGTCCAGAACACAGAAAATATTTTTTCTGTTCTGTGGTCCAGAAGGTCGATGGTTGATGGAATACCGTGGTGTTTGGCATTGTCTTTGTTTGTTTTTTGTTTTGTTTGTGGTATATAATGAAAAAATAACTAAAATAATATGGACAATTTCGATTCAACTCACCAGTAAATCATCATAGCAAAGAGTAGAGCAAAAAAATAATTTAATTCTACTGATGCCGGCCAAAAGTGGGCCAAAATATATATTTCGAAACCTTAAATCTTTTATAGATGTTTTAATTTATTTACTTTCATAATTTATATAAATGAAAAGCTCACTGCAGCATAGTAATATTTATTTCAAGTTTATTCGCAAAAAAATTAAAAAATATAAATTTATTTGTTTTTTGTGTGCTGATAGCCAAATCTACAAAGCAACCACTGATTTAAGCATTGACAATTCAGCTCCAAAAGGTAAAGTCTGTCTGTTAGTTTATACGCCTGTTCGTGGCATAACCGAAAAACAGCCCAGCCGATTGTGTTGAAATTTGGCATGTAGGTGGAAATTAGTCTAGGATCCCAGAAAAATACCAAAAAAAACTTTTTGTGACATCATATTTTTATTTACTAAAATTGTGACATTGACGAAGTCTGTTACCTACAGCGTATTTGAAACACTTTTTTTATTTGCAGCTGTACTCGAGGCGACTACCTCAAGGTCTACTCCGAAGGTTCAACTCAGGGCCCCGGACCCCCTGGAGTCAACGAGTACTCCGCTTGGTCGCGGGTCCTGTGTGGAAGCAGGATGGATGCTCCTCCTGCACTCTTCTCACATGGACCGCTCATGGTGCTGGAGTTCCATTCGGGGGCGAAAGAGACTAATGCTACTGGCTTTGTTGGGACCTACAAGTTTATTGACAGACGTAAGTAGACCCATGCTGATTATTTTAGTCTAGTGATCCGTGATACTTATGAAGGTTTGGATGTCGTGCCACAACGTAGTTGTGTACTCATAACAATATCCCAGGATACAACATATATGAATGAAAAATGTGCAGAGACTGACGTATCTGGTGTTTTTACACGGTCCAGCAAGAGACATTCGGCATCAAGACGAACGAAACTGACGTATGAATTGAGATGTCCACACGACCGAAATCCAGCGTCCAAAATCCAGCGTCCAAAATCCACAATGTTTGGTGTTTGCTTTTGGTTGGATGTGCATCTAGATCGGACCATTGCTGGTACGTTATTCGCGGACTCCAGTATGTGCGCAATATAAACACAACGGACTTTTCCACGACGTCTATTCTCGACTGTCCATCATTTCATGCCTGAGTAACCTTCCGCATTCACACTGTTGTTGGTAAAATGGGCTTTGCTCAATCCGATATCGTAATTGAAACCGTACTAAATGGCTTGCGGCTATACTTCCGTTGTCTGGGTCTGACGTCTGACATCGGAGCCGATCCGAAGCCAAATGCTCTAACTAAAGGGTCTTTGAAAGCATGTTTAACCGTTTGCCACGGCATCTACCATTAAGAACATACCTGCGTATCAAAGGCATTGCTTCCGTATCAAATATCAAAGTTACTTTCATTGGATCCCCATTTAGTTCCTACTGCTATACGAAAAGTGGTGTTCGAAGCACATATCCTGACTCCTGGCTGTCCTTTCAAATGTGTTAAAATGAATGTGTGATTTTCGTAGTACACTGGGCTATGAAGATACCGGTGAACCATTAGCAAATATCCTCAAAATTTTAGGGAAAACGCGCCAAATTTATACTTTTTGTATCAAATCACGTTATTACATATTTTTGTCAACGATTAAATATTTCCATGAAAAATTAAACAAAATGTAATTTTCCAGTTGACGAATTTTCACATGCGGCGTTCAATGTCCTTACTTTTGCAATTTCTGCTTTTGTAGACTTTTACATACACTTAGGCTACATACATACAGAAATACAGAATAAATACAGACTTTGCGTCAGTCGGTTGGAAAATACTGCCAACCTTGCAAACAAAATATAATAACGACTCAAAGATACACGGAAATTCAAAACAGACATCATTTTGAAGAGTATAAATAACACGAGCTAAAGTTACAAAGGAAATACTGAAGTAGATAGCTGAAAAGCCTTTCAAATATAACAGAAATCTATTCTTTTTGTTATAGTAAACTCAGTAACAAAAAGTTCTTTATATCAACTTACGAGCAAAGAGATGAAGCGTGACCTGCAGTTTTCCAACTACAAAGTAGAACTGTTGTATCAAAAGCACTTGTGCCGTTTAAACTTAGACGTATGTATGAGTTCATATGTACTACTTTAATTAATAAAGTGAGAGCAGGAAACATTTTCGGGTCATTTTATTTCAAAAAATTTGGGTCTAGTTGCGTTTTTGCTTCTTTTTGGATCTATTTATGGATAGTCTGGCAGGTAAACGTGCAGTATGTGCATAACAAGCTAGTGTATCAAGTAGTTACAAAAGTTTGAGGTACAGGTATTGTAGGAAAATTCAACGACCCGGTTTGGTTTGTGGCGCAGTGGTTAGCGCACTTGCCGTGAAAGCAAGAGGTCGCAGGTTCAAAACCAGGTCCGAGGTATTTTTTAAAAATACTTTTCTCACTTGAAATTATTTCAATTGATCTTTTCCATTTTGTAATGCACTTTAAATAATGTTTATAATACCCAAAGCGATGGATTTCTATTCTAATCTCTTATAATTAATTAATTAATTAAAAATCATTTATCGGATTTTTTAATACATTTATTTCATTAATGTTGGCAATTTACACAACGTTCCATATTTTGTTTTTGTAAATTTTTAAAATTACCATAATAGTACATTATGATGCAAGTACAGTAAGCTGGATATTATAGTCGAGGTGTTTATAGGCACGAGGCGAATATTTGTTTTTTAGTGTTAGTTGTTATAGCGGCAACAGAAATACATCATCCGTGAAAATTGTCTAACTATCACAGTTCATTCATGAGATACAGCCTGATGACAGGCGGACAGACAGACGGACGCCGAGTCTTAGTAATAGGGTCCCGTTGGTTACCCTTTGGGTACGGAACCCTAAAAAATAAATCTAAGCGGTCAGGAAGGCTTCGTCAAACTGCTAAAAGCATCTTAAGGGGGTAACTTTTTACCTCGGTACAAAATGCACATCATAATATTCTTTTCCTTACTTTTGAATAAAAAGTATGCAATAAATGTGTTTTAAAGCAACTTGCGGAAAAAGTTTATTGATAATAAAGTCTTCATAAAAAAATAATTACTATAATGTATTAAATTTTGTTTGCAATCCATTATCAAACTTAAAAGCGTATTTACAGTTGAATTGTAATGCAGCTACAATGTAACGCATAAAATTGAATTATTTTCATAAGATCACCGAACTATTAACAAGCAGTTTGAGAGAATTGCTATAAAATGCATTTAAAGTTAGGAAAACAATATAATGATGTGCATTTTGCACCGAGATCCTCCGTTACCACCTTAAGGAATAAATAAATCCTCAAGAGGACTATAACTTCTGGTGACCTTGAAAGTTACAATTAAGGTCCAGTTTAATTCAGATTTTATTTGAGAAAAAAAAATAAAGATTTGATGATAGACTACAGAATGTCTGAAATATTTTGTTAAGTATTTTTATTAAGAACTTTAAGTTTACGGAAACAAGGTCCAAGTTAAGTCAATTTAAGACTAAGATCCGATATTATTTTTTCATTGAATTGAAGATATAATTGCTATAAATGAGTTTCGATATTTTTCAAGAATTCTAATAATTTAAAATATTAATTTAAGTAAATTTGAACGGGTTCGCAGCTTGATTCTTCTAATTGGACCAGTAGCGTGAGAAAGTGAGACGCACGCACCAAGGTGTGTCATCAACTAGCAGTAGTTGTCGCCTTAAGTTATTAAAACATGAAACTACTTAAGAGTACATCATCATACCCAAACGAGGTAGGCAGATGTACCTATATATAATCGTATATTTCATAAAATCATGACAAGACTTTCGTTTCTTCTCCAATCTTCAAATTTCATAGACGTTATTTTATTTTAGTATTGGCTTACTTCCGTAGATTTGCGCAAGCCCCTGTACAGATTGATAACGCCTCGCTAGCTTTTACCCCCAATTTGGGTGGTTGCGCTTCAACCTCCATCCAACTTGTTGACGTCTTGAATTGAAGACAAAATTTGATAATTTTACGAGTATGTTCCAGATTGTTCTGTACCCAACAGGAATGTTCGAGACCGACGGGGTTCAGGTCGCAGAGACGTGGTGCGACCATGTCTTCAACTCTGTCCCGAACAGACCCTCCCATGGCCGACTGTACAGCCCAAGGTACCCCTCCAGCTACCCAAGTAACGTGAGGTGCACTTATCATTTCCATGCCAGGTGAGCTTGAACTTTATGTCCTTGTAAGAAAGTCAATTTTATAATACTATAGGTACTTTTGTGATGTAATTTTCTATGTATTAATACTTAAAACGAAACTATCCATCCATCAGCCTGTTTCGTCCACTGCTGGACATAGGCCTTTCCAGGATTACGCCACTCTTGGCGGTCCCCCTGGAAGAAATGCCCATACTCACACACGCTGGGCAGGCGGGTTGGTGAGCGCGGTGCCGAAACCCTTGCACCAGTGACGCCGCTGCCCGTCACTAGTCTGTTTTAAGGCCTGGCAATTAGGGATGGATATACCGCCATCCATCGGTCCCAGGCAATGGTGGGCCGCCTGGTTTTGCCTGAGAGCTGTTCTCTTACTCTCCCCCAAATAACTTCGGGAGGATTTGCGAGTAAGATGGTGGTACCTCCACAGTCGAGCTCGGCATCAGCTCTACCACCTACAATACGCTCTACACCTACAAACGAAACTACAAATAGCTAAATATAATAAAAAGTGTATACCTACAGTTCTGGTCAAACTTACATGTGCATATCTCTCTGTCTGTCTTTCATCATTTCTTGTCTCTACCTCGCCGAAGCTTATATTAATATTCGTTTATTCGATAAAACATATCGTCAGGTAAATTAAACATTACACAAAATAAAAATTACAATATATTTATTATGAATTACTTCACTCGAACGCATTTAAGTTTGACAAGAACTCTACTTGTTTGTATTTTAGATTGCTAGCAATAAGTAACAGAAACAGAATTTTAGAATATCAACAATATATCGTCTTTGTGCTGCAAAATCCGCTATGTATTTTTTTTAAATCTGTTTTGATGCAAAATTTTTTACACAACACGTTAACTTTCGGACACCTTTGTGTGTGTAAGAGCATTTGAGAGTATTGTAGGTAGCATCTACGAACATTGCGGAAAATCATATCGAGCCTTCAAAACATCGTGAGCGACAGTGACATTAATTGTTGCTTATGATGTTTTGCCTGAAAATGCCGTCTTAATGCCTAAGCTGTATCATCTGTGTGTAGTTCAACTAGTGTAATCAGTTTTTTTAATACTGCGTTCTTGTAGTCTCATTTCTTGCTAGCCAGTGTTTAATCATGACAAAGTTTTTGCAATTCACGACCACACATTGGTCTTACTAGTGTGCTCTTGTCAGATATTGCAACAGTGTTAGTGATGTACGATTCTGCAATTGAATTCTAGAATGATCAAAAAGATACCGACGCTACTCAAAGAGTTTCCGCTATTTAAAATAACGCTAAAACATACTGTAACAACGTCGTCGCTCTCCATAATTTACTTTGTACGTATATATATATATATATATATAATAAAAAATAGGGTGCTTGTTACTTTAATGACAAACTGAATCTAAAATAATTTCAAATAAAACAGGTTCCATTTTTATGTCATCTGAAATAAACTGATATACGAATCAAAAACAAAAGCAAAATACGAGTTATTCTAGGAGTTCGATACGTGGCTACATTTCTTTTCGTTAGGATAAACAATCGAATTCTGTTTCAATAAATATTTGTTTCACTTAAATATTCCGTATTGTGTTTTAGGCAACAAGAGAGGATCAAATTATTGTTTGAAGAGTCTTTTCTTCAAAAAGGAGACGAAAGGTACGTTTTTCTCGAATATCAGCCTTATATACATCACCAAAGCGATGAATTTTACTCAAAACATATTACCCTTATAAATACTCACCGACGTATTTGAATATGTACAAGTACTTAATACTGCCTTCAAGTAAATCTTATAAACATAGTTTGTGTTTGGTTTTCATGATGCTTGATTTGTTTTCATAAATAAAAATATAAGGTAACCTTAATTTATCCAGCCAAACTCATACTAGAGGCTTGGTAAGTCATCAGTAACACAGAGCAATAACACTTTTTACTAATTTCGCAAAATAAAATCTTGACGTCCCAAAGTAGTTGACTCGGGGTTGGGCTTGCGTTTGTAAGGAACAAGAAAAGAATAATTTACGAATTTCACAAAAAGGGTCATCAAGCCTTGAATGAGTTGACACTTTATTGTACACAAAAAGACATTAAAAAGAAAGAAGAACCGAGTTTTGTTAGCAAAATTATGCACAAAGGCGGACTTATCACTTAAAGTGATTTCTTCCAGTCAACCTTTGGGTGTTGAAGATATTATAATAATACGAAAATTAAATAGGGATAGACGATAATGAAGTAAAAAGAATTTGTACTGAGCACTTACCGAGTCTTCAGTAAGAATTTTGATGCATAAATTAAAGTCACCTTAGCAAAAATAAAACATTATTTAGTGACGTACGTAGACAACATAAAACATGAGAGACACGACATGTTTTCTCGAAAGCCTGTAGGTATACCTAAGTATAACTTGAGCCTAGGTATACCTAAGTATACCTAGATTGTCCCTAGAATAGTCAACAAAATGGAACACCCTCTTTCACAGACGATTATATCGTCCCAAGGTGATACGGATAATATGGACATATATAAATACAAGTTGCCTCCCAATACATGAGCAATGACGTCGTAGGATGGCGAAAACTGCTTTTTCGCAAAAAAGCGAAATTTGTCGTGAAAATCCGAATTATGACGTCGTAAGCAGTCCTATTACGCGATCATCAAAATGATTTTCTGTCCACTCCGCTTTGCTCGGCTCACCAAATTTATTTACATGTAAACCTAATGCACTCCTCCTCGCTTTGCTCGTCCTCACTCCTATTTCTGACTTTTGAAAGACTTTCGTAATTTTTTTAATCTCAATTTTTCGTGAAAAAGCAGCAAAATTTCGTATAATTGCTTAATGGAACGGCTTTACGCGATAATTGTTTTTTTTACGAAAAGTCGGTTCGACCAGCAGGATTGGAAACCCGGTCACAAGATTGGGAGTCCTGCCCACTGAGCCACGCATAAAGACATAACATAACTGAATATACCAGTATAGAAAGCAACGAATAATCAAGTAAAATAGTGATACATTTTATGTCAAACGCAACACTGGTATATCCTCAGTTTACAACAAGTACTACGGTGGCGTAGCCATTGCTACGACCCCGTAGTTTTCTCGCTTCGTAGACTCGCTACGTCGTACTCATATTGGCTGGATTCTGTTTCACTGTGAGGCCATAACTAGAGAACTCTTCTATCCGAATAACTTATAGTTTGGATCCAACTTTGAAATCGTGCTAATCCTGAAACGAGAAATAAAATAACCAGTCAAGTACAAACAGGACAAGTGCCTTAAGGGTTACGTATATACCCTTTAAAAACACAAAGTTATTCCACATGCTGTTATTGATCACCAACTGGACTTGACACTTACGATTTATTAAACTGATAAACTCTATGTATAAATAATCTAATTAATTTGGATGCTTTTTTTTTGGTTAGTTGAATATACGTGTAGGTAATTTTCAGTTTTTTTTCTAAAGCTTTGCTATACGATCTACTTGTGATTGTGAACAGAATTTCAAGTTTTAAAGTCAACTGGAAGTTAGTGCCCTATGGGTTATCATGATGAGCCAATTTTTAAGAAATTTATTGCGTAAAGGGAAATGACTTTTTTCACGTCGAGTAAGAAGCTTAATTTTATAACATTACCATTGGTCTTAGACTTCTGTAGGAGGTATCAGTTTTAATTTGATATCTTTAACGGGGCCAGAGAAAAACGTTTTTGACAGACAGACGGACAATAAAGTGATTAAAAGGATTCCGTTTTTTATTTTGTGGTACTGAACCCTTACAACAGCTATTCCATACATTTTGGTACAGTAAGTATGTAACTTTTATAGAAACAGATTCGAATTCGATTCGGGGTTGCCTCCATTCTAAAGGTTGATCATATAGTCTGATTAGCGGTGTATAATTTGGCCAAGTGCAAGTTGGACTCACGCACAAAGGGTTCCGTGCCACCACAAAATACGAGTACGGAATCCTAAAAACATACATATAAACAATACCGATGCTGTACATAATATAAGGCACTAAAATGGTACCACCTGACAAACAATTTAGCACACTCAGGGTACGGAACCATAATTTTATTTATTTTTAATATTCATTATTTGCTGTTTTGGTTTAAAGTGTAAACAATAATGTGAGCAAATTCGAAACTCGTGTGTATTATCGTCTTTAAGATAGAGCTGAAACAAATAACTTTGAAAAATTGCATTTTTCGGGGTTTATTGTATGGGGATAATATTGTTTATAGATATTAATAATATTGTTACAATAATAATATTGGATTTTTATTATTTTTCTTGTTAGAGGTCATGGTACCATGCATACTGTGAAAGTTTTAACTTTCTACTTATTATGGCTGAAACTGTAGACCCCTGTGACATACGGACTGACAGACAGACAGCAACCTTTATGTATGTAATCCTAAAAATTACTCCATAAAAACTGAACCGTTTAATGGCGTTGGGTCCTATATAGTTTATGCCATTCCGAATTGGCCAATCACGGCTGGTCTAGTGTCGCATGACCATAGTAAGAACCAATCATCTGCTTTTTGACCTGAGTGTTGCCATTTTTAAATGTCAATTTTTTGGAAACGCATCTTCTATATTTTTGTATTCACTGGTTAGAACATTTATTTTTATTTCTCCAGTTGTCTCAATCGGGCGGACATAATAAAAGTTTTCGACGGAAGAGTTTCCACTGCGCCAGTACTGGCAATGCTCTGCAACGAAGTCGTTGGTAAGTGGTACTTAAAATAAGCTCGGGAAAATTTTAAACGTTTGCAAGTAGTTGCATATTTTTGGTTGGGCCAAATACGGAACCCTGATCACTTTATTTGCCAAGCCGTTTGTTAAGAACATAATAGGAGGTTGGTTAAGTGAGATGTTTTTTAATCATATTATAACTAAGTTGACAAAAAAACGGTCAATCTAATATTTAATATTAATTTATTCAAAGAAAAATCAATATTTTAACTTAAAATACACATGGTCTTGAGTAAAACCACTTAAAATGTAAATTATTATTATCTGAAGTAGTACATTTTAATGAATTAATTCACTTTAATTTGCTCTAAGGATTTTGATTTTGAAGTCCGAGGTTTCAAAGTTATCATATAAGTATTTTATTTTAACAAATTATGTATTGAAATTAGTTTAACTCAAGGTGCTGTTCAAGTTCCTTCAAGTATCATTATCTTATCACAAATTTAATATAAATCATTATTTAATTATCCTTATGTCATTAGTCGACTAATGGTGGCCTCATTTAAAAAGCCAAATGGGATCTAAATATGATTTTTCTTGCCACCACCAAACCACCACCAAATATAAAGGTCAATCATGTTTTACTCTTAGTGCATCTATGTTCCAGAATGTTCTTGTTTTTGTGTTTATTCTATATAGGTCCTCAGAAGACGTTGTAATACAAATACAGTTTCTCCACAGGCTACGAGATCCTGTCAACAGGGCCGGATCTATTGGTGCAGTTCACCGCGAACTCAAACACCCCCGGCCAAGGATTCAAAGCCAGCTTTCAGTTTCAACCCGACGAACACACAAACGCAGGTTTAGTAAGAGCGTTTTCACACTATCCGATACGATATCGTTATCAGTAGCCGATCCTATATCGTTATCAGAAGCCGATCCGGTATCGGGGCAAGTAAAATGTATGAAATATGTACGTTATACATTGTCTGCAACAATATTGGATATCAGATCCAATCTCCGATATCAGGCAGCTGTATAAAACTCTCGTGGTCTGTCGGGCGATAATGTTCATATGACATAATACATGTGCTTTAAGCTTGTATATTATTTCTGCAAGTGGCTGCGTGAGATGAATGTCCACGCTGAGATTTTGACCCCAAAAGTTTGCGAGATATGATAGGGTCTAGAATGGGCATCGGTTTCAGATTTCGTCTATCAGCATCCGATAACGTTATGGTATTGAATGATGTGAAAACGCTCTAAGCATGAGCTTATGTGCAGATGTAGTGGTGAGATTAAGGGCGATAAGTGGAGGCCACTGTAAGTAACGTCACAGCATTAAGGCATTTTTGTCTTTATGCCTTGAGAATAACTACGGTGACAGTGGACTTATTTCGTGGCTGCTGCCATTCAGTTTTATAGCTACGAAGATGCTACACCGTAGCATTATATTTTCGACGGCCGTGAATAATACGATGAGCCAGACCTGAATCTTTATTGAAATATTGGGCCCAATTTGCAGTTTTTTAGGACCGACCAATTAGTATGACTAAAATTACCATGAGATCGGAAATTTCAAGCAGCTATAAACAATTTAACTTTATGCCTTCGAGACTTTTTGGACTCTTCTAGCAAACAAAAGACTTAATACTTCAGCCAGGCTTAGGTTTTCTTCTATCCATCAGCCTGTTTCGTCCACTGCTGGACATAGGCCTTTCCAGGATTTCGCCACTCTTGGCGGTCCTCCTGTATGAAATTCCCATACTCACACACGCTGGGCAGGCGGGTTGGTGAGCGCGGTGCCGAAGCCCTTGCACCAGTGACGCCGCTGCCCGTCACCAGTCTGGTTTATATTAGGTCCGGCAATTGGGGATGGATATACCGCCATCCATCGGTCCCAGGCAATGGTGGGCCGCCTGGTTTTATTGCCTGAGAGCTGTCCTCTTACTCTCCCCCGAATAACTTCAGGAGGATTTCCGAGTAAGATGGTGGTACCTCCACAGTCGAGCCCGGCATCAGCTCTACCACCTACCTACCTAGGTTTTCTTGCTCAGGTATAAATAATAGCTACTGTAAAAAGAAAACATTTCATTTAATTGCATTCGAATTCATTTTATTTCACAGTTTTGACCGTACTAACTATTGTAATAACCTGTGTTTTCACGCCAATTAAGAAACTCATGCAAGGATATGCGACGCCTGCGTAAAGCGATCCTAACAAAGCATAACTTCAAATTGCCTCCTATACATTGCCATAGACAAAATCGTATTGTTCATCCATGGCATTGCGTGCATCGTATATCATAGAGTTAATTTTGTTTAAGTATTGAACTCAATATTTAAGAGAGGATACAAAGCTAAGCATCGCAAAATATCGTGAAGCGTAGTACAAGATCATTCTATCGCCTTAACTTTTCCTATATTTCGTATTGAAGGAGCGTTTCGATCGTTCGTTTACAAACAACTTCTATGTACAAATAACATCTGTAAGTTAAAATTGAAGAAAATTTGCTTTTTGGTGGAAGATATGTGCAGTCAGATAAAAAAGTCACGTTTTAAAAGTAAGACCAAAATAAATGCTCTTACAAATCATGACGAATTTTGCCACATAAATATTACACTCTATATTCTCTCAGAGGAAATAACCGCAGACCATTTCAATGGGTATACAATAAAAATTAAAAATATTGTCACGAAAGTGTGTCCTTCTGGGGGCCTCAGAGGTATTTCCGAGTTAAGGACTGTCACTGTGACAATCAACACAACACCCGTTTCATCTACAATTTTTAAATACTAAGTACTTTTCAGACTTCCCTTTCTATTATTTATTATTTTATAATATTTTGTATGTATTTTATTGTGTGTATTTTTATTTATTGATTTTTTGTACAATGGGAGTCGTCAAAGTTGTCAGTTTTGGTACTCGTACTTTTTGTTATGGGTCGGTCTCAAATCTGTGGTATTTTATTATAGATACATTTTTTACTCGTGTTTGCAGCCAAAACTAGTAAATTTTCATATCTTCACAAATAGAGAGACAATTTTTTAAATTAGTTATTAATTTAGTTACATCGCATGTGTCGCAACTCGCGGCCGCTGACGGAAGATCAGCGTCACAGTTCTGCTGTGGCATTTTGTTGAGTCAGATACCTCTTTATTTCCTGCATCTTATAAATTACCTTAAGCTGTATAGTAGATGTATTGTTAAAACTATTTATATTTTTTGTATGTGGTTTTTGTATTGATGTAGCATTCTAAATAAACGTCTTTTCTTTCTTTACAATTTTTTCGTACAAATTATTTTACCCCACAAGTTTTTCCTTCACTGTTCAGCAAATGGTCAGGAAACAAAAACTTGAACTCTCAAAAACTCATTGGTGCTTGCAGTGGGTGGTAGAATTGCCCCAGGTGCATATTTATTAATTCAGCAGAGTTGCTATTGGGAGTCGGTTGTTTTACCATTTCCGTTGGTTTATCCTTGATATCGATTGCATACCCGTATGTACACGAGCATTACGTATGTATATCTTGAATATTGAATGCATATCGCCAGGAAATGAAGTTTATCCGTTCCTGATTGAAATTACAAGAGTGCGGGTAAATGAAAACATCGTGTGAGGAAATTTTATTTAAAAATATGATACGGGAGTGCTGGGGTTAAAGGTTTTATGGAAAAATAACGTTTTCTTTTGCAGATGCAGAGTTGGTGAGGAAAGTAAGTCCACCTGATGCACTATCATCTGGATTAGGCCCTGCTGTGAGTGCTACAAGTAAGTTATTTGCAATTAATAACATTAATATTACATGTACACATACGTATACTCACGCCTATCTCTCAGAGGGGTAGGCAGAGACTTCCATCTTGGTCCATCTCTTTCGCCTCTTCCACACCTATTTAGATTGTCACTAGATGAGCAACAAATGCCTGTTTTTCTGTTATGTGCCTCTGCCAGAATCTGTAATTGTATGTCGTCGGCAAATCATAGAATTCGGCATTTTATGATTTGCCTCCAAAGAAATGATGGTGTGGTGGTGGTACTATCAGTGGCGGATCCAAGGAGGTGGTCATGGGGGCCATTCCCTCCCCCCCCCCCCCCCCTGGGCCCAGTTTAACCTTTTTTTAGGGTTACGTGCCTCAAGAGGAAAAAAACGGAGCCCTTATAGGATCACTTTGTAGCCCGTCTGTCTGTCCATCCGTCCGTCCGTCTGTCTGTCAAGACCCTTTATCTAGGGAACGCGTGGCAGTATGAGGTGCAGTCCCTTGAAGCTGTGAAAAAATCAAACTTCTAAGATACGGCCGTTTATGCCGCAAAAAACGTATATTTCGACACTCTCAGGGGAATCAAAATTTATAGAGTATCTTCCGTTGACCAAGAACTATGAAATTTGGCAAGTAATAGGTAACATCGTATACTACAAGTATAATAAAAAATCTGAAACTATACATTTGTAAGGTTTCTTGTAACAAACACAGTAAATTTACTTAAAATTACACATGATTTTTTAAACATCCACACATACTAAAAACACTGATTTTCATCTGCATCCCTTCACCCGCTGACGCAAGCGAGCCCTCGTTCAGTTTGATTTTTTCGGACGCTCCTAATAGTTTTTTATTGCAATTTTGGAGCCTGTTACCCCCCTCCCCTGGCTCGTGGGCTGGATCCGCCACTGGGTACTATACATATACAGACTCTTTGTTGCAGCGTCCTCGTGCGATCAACAGTTCAGCAGTGACAAGAGTAAGAGCGGCAAACTGACCTCCCCTCTCTACCCCGCTCCCTACCCGCAGAAGACGCACTGTCACTACGACTTCATGGCTCGCGGCCGGGAGCGCGTGCGTATCGTCATCGAAGACTTCTACTTGCAGAATATCGGGGATACTAGTATCGAGTGAGTGTTGTTTACGAGTGTGCCTATAAGTGAATAAAAAGTAGTTCTGATCTAAATATACCAGAAATATAAACAGTGGCGGATACCTTCCAAATATAGCTACGTTATAGGAGCCATATTTTATATTACATACCATATTATGGCAATTTCCTAACTTGTAGGTCCATAAGACGATGAAACTACCTTCAGCCCTTCCCCCATAAATGTTTCTGGATCCGTCAGGAATATTAGTGTGGAGAAACACTGACGGAAAACGTAGTATCAGCAGGAAAAAAATTGCTGACCCAATTTTCACACCTATAACAATTGTTACGATAACTATAAGAAGGAACTTTTGCGACCATCAATTGCCGTAATTTATATTAATAATACAAAATAGTATCTACAAAAATGTTTTTAATTCCCTACTAACGTACACTTAATTAATACCACGTCTGATGGAAAACTCTAAAAGCGGGTGAGAGCAGGCAAAGCGATATTGTGTAGACACCCACAAAAACTACGCAAATATGTAACGCAAAAATTATAATACGTAACTGCCTGTAACCACTTTCCCGATACGGTCTCTCATGAAATCATGTCGTCGCTTGGCGGCATGGTTTCATCATGAGGCATTACAGGCCACAATATAATTAAACTAAGCAGTAGTATGTCTTCATAGAAACGGCCGAAACAACACGCTTCCAAATCTAGATGAACTACGGTACACGAATTGCGAGTGCGCCGCAGTTACATACGGACTCGGACAGTGTGAGACGCTTTAAAAAAAATTAATTATGGCACGAAGTTAATCGATTATATTGTTCAGGGTATGGATTTTAAATTCATCTATATTGGAACTAGAAATAACCAAAGAAAGACAGTCAGTAGGCAGCCCCTCTGCGTGTTTACGTTTCGGGTGGCCGTAGATAATTATTTCAAGGACACTACCGAGACAAAATACTGCTTAGTTTAATTATACTGTGCCACGGCCAAAATACCAGTTTTAAGTTAAATGATTTTTACATTAGCTCGGTCTTGATCTACCTGTACAGTGCACGCCAGGCGTAGTTACTCAGTAATCAGTGATTGTATCTCTGTTTATGACACTTGGGAAGACTCCTTTCATATAATTTACTAAGAGTGAGCTCAAGTAGCTTTGTGGTTCTGTATATATGTCGCAGTAAGATAGTTGTATCCGTGATATAATGCAATCTAGTGATATAAGTATCGTACTAAAGTAATCTAGTTAAATAGTTATACAGGGTGACTTTCAAACAAACCCCGATAATTTCAGAGGTTATTAGGAAACGTTAGTATAATACATTTTAAATATAAAATGAATAGTCAAAATATTATTAAAAAATGTTACTTGGCAATAAAATTTATGGTTATCCTAGCCATTCGGAAAAAGTTGACAAAAGTCTTCAATAGTGGGATCAATAATAAAAATAACTTCGCGTGATCTAATTATCTTATCTCTTCGGCTGACCATGATTTCTTTAGATTTTACAAAAATCTTCAAAGGGCTCCAACTCTAAGAAATAATTATGAATAAGATTTTGAATAGTTTTAATAAAACCAGTTTGTATTCATCAACAAGATACTAAATTATCGGGGTTAGGTCAAATATTAGCCTGTATATAGGATGTGAGATTTTTCGACTTTTTTCGAATTTCATAATGTAAAAGTGGAATTATTTTGCAAGAATCTATAAAAAGCTTACATAAAAATTTAAACAAATTTTGGATGACATCTTCTGCTCGCTAATTTGATTCAAATTCAAACGCTTACCACCAATGCCATCGACCAGTAGAGAACAGTGTATTATGATAAGGGTATGATGTATATAACTATTTAACTAGATTAGTTTAGTACGATCCTTATATCATTATATCACTAGATTGCATCTAGGGATATAATTATATCAGGGATATAACTATCTTACTGCGACATATACAATTAAATGACTTAATACCAAAATGGTCACTGTATTAAACTCCCGTTTGTTGTGGCTTGATAGATAAAGATACCACAAAGCCTACCAAAAGAGTAAAAAAAACAGATCTGACAGTTGAAACCGTATAAAACAATTCATGTGGTTCAAGAGATATAAGGTAATATTTACACAGATAGATGTTGAATTTTGTACATTATGAAAGAAAAAAAAGGATACAAATCAACTTCACAAATTCACTTACCCATACCAAAACTCTACAGACCTAACTGCAGTAGCCAAGTTTTTATAGGTCTGTTATTTTGGAGACAGTAAATAGAAAGATAAATAATTTTATGCTCGATTGGTTGAGGGGTTGTCGTTGATGGAGCGAGTTGCAATACTCTTAAATAAAACAAAACAAGGAAAACTTTGTGTTTAGTTATTTAGGAATCAATTTAATCGAGTTTATTTTGGAAATTCCTTAGACAATCTTGAGTACAGTCGCGTTTAGATATAGTTTAGACACCCTTACGAAAGTGTCGTGCTTTAATCAATACATAATGAATAATAAACAATCTTTTATATTTGGTTAGCTATGGATTTTACATCTTTAGATAAAGAAAAATAAAATTATAATTGATGAGATAAGCAATGTCGTATCAAGAAGCGTGTTTAAACTATACACTTATAAGCACACGTTAATAAAATAATGTTTTGGAC
The DNA here is from genome assembly GCA_910592155.1 of Ypsolopha scabrella. Lineage (NCBI taxonomy): Eukaryota > Metazoa > Arthropoda > Insecta > Lepidoptera > Ypsolophidae > Ypsolopha > Ypsolopha scabrella. The sequence goes on along the minus strand of OU342968.1, from coordinate 3,192,633 downwards.
TTTTGAAATAAATTAACTTTTTTTCTTTAATAAATTGTTCACTTACCTTGTGAGAATAGAATTATTTTAAAATTTTAAAATGAGTGCTCCTTATGTTCACAATTAAATTAAATATTTTATTTAAAACTAATTCATAAAAAAAACAATGAATAGCGACTAGAACTCGTACCCTAAGGGTTCCGTGCCGTTACCTTAAATAAATTAATAGATGTGAAAATTTAAAAAAAATAAGATATTTATCATTCATTACGTACCATTAGCACCATAACTACCTCCTTGGTCTAGTGGTGAGAGCCTTGGGCTCTCAACCCGGCGGTCGTGGGTTTAATTCCCGCGGGGAACACACATGGTGGAATATCACTTTGTAAATTGTTCTCATCTGACTGTCCGAAAAGTAAGATGATTCCATGCTTCGGAAGGCACGTTAAGCCGTTGTTGGTCCCGGCCACTTTCTAGTAGAGCGGTCGTTACATAAACCACGTCAGAGGCTGTAAGGCGGTTTAAAAACTCTGACACAAGGGTTTTTTGGGCCGATAGGTCTTGCAGCTCACACGATAAGAAGAAGAAGATTAGCACCATTATTATGTCATTATTATACCAGTCATTCCGTGTCCATGGCAGGCGTAACTTTGCCGAAAATTCGGGAAAATATAAAAAGTAAACAGTCTGAGTCCCATACTCGTAATCAATTACTCGTTATAGCTATCATATCAATTATTTGTTTCGTCCACTGCTGGACATAGGCCTTTCCAAGATTTCGCCACTCTTGGCGGTCCTCTTGGAAGAAATGCCCATACTCACACACGCTGGTCAGACGGGTTGGTGAGCGCGGTGCCGAACCCTCGCACCAGTGACGCCGCTGCCCATCACCAGTCTGTTTTTTTATAAGGCTGGGCAATTTGGGATGAATATACCGCCATCAATCGGTCACAGGCAAATTTGTTTGTGATTTGTTCTCTTATTCTCCCCCGAATAACTTCGGAGGGATTTTGCGAGTAAGGTGGTGGTACTTCCACAGTCGAGCCCGGCACCAGCTCTACCATCTGCATATTATATTAATAATGCCCTATTCATTTAATAAAAATCTAAAATTTTGGTAATAAAAATATTTTTGTTACAGTTGTGAAAGCATGGATTCCCTGGATATTTTCCTCTACGTGGATGGAAGACTAGAAAAGATGGCTTCGTACTGCGGCAACGAAACTCCTAAGCCAATAATGTCGAACGGACCAAAACTATCGATCGAATTCCGCGGAATTTATTCCTCTAGAGCCAGTAGGGGATTCAAAATATTTTATTCTTTTGTTGAAGGTAAGCCCTGAAGGTAGTGTTTGTCTAAAAGTTGTGACACCTGCTGAAAATTGTAAAGCCTTAAACGATGCAGGTCTGCCAGAATATGCAATTTATATCGAAACTTTTTGTTGGTTTCTTGTACGTGAGCAGGTGCTCGATTTGATGGCTTTTGTGATGACTCAAAGGAGCAAGGGTAATAAAAGTTGCCTCTGATGTAATCTAACAAATCAATCAGTTTTTCATATAGTCAAATCTCTTAAAGTGCTAGATTGCTCAGAGGGCGAGATTGATTGTAAGACGCCTAAAAAAAGTTGTAAGCAAAGTTCGTAGATGGCCGAGCAAGCTCTGCTGCCTTTATAAGGATTTACACAGGTGTCACGACTTTTAAGATAGAATAAAACACTTTTATCTCTTCTCTCTGACGTATTGACAGATGAATGTAGCTTGAAGGAAGATAAAACATTTCACCTCAAGTTAGATGTTCATTTTTATCCATTTCAATCAATCATTAGAACACCTTGTTTTTTAAATAATATTTAAAGAACTGGATATTTGCATTCTGTACATTTAGGTTTGATTAAAAACAACTTATTCTTAGGTAAACATCTATGGAACCTGACATTTATTAAGATTGTATGTATAATTTATAGCGAAATATATCGCTTCGGAAACTTTAAATAAAGATACACGGGTTCAAACTTTGAGATTTATTATTCTCAGAAAATTTCTTTCTTATAGATTTTTTTTTGGAGGCCTTGTGTGATTTGCTCGAATCTGAATACCTACCTAAAACTAAATAGTAATTTAAGCAGATCCCTAGTAGTCACAACTACATAAAATGTTGCATAATACAATATCCTCACGCCTGTCTCCCTGCGTAGGCAGAGACTACAGATTTTCATCTGCTACGATCCTGACACACCTCTTTCGCCTCTTCCACATCCATCAAACTAGTGATACAAGCTCTTCTATCTTGCTTACTTTTTATTTTGCCCTTCTCCAGTATTAATTTATTTCTTATTTGCCTTTTTTCAGCTCCATGATATTGATTGTAAAGGTTTACGAACCATTTTCAGTTTATTTCAACAGGGAATTTTCTTAAAATATCCAAGGAACTGTTTATTTATTTCTAAAATAAATCTCTCCTTTCATTAACAGAGAGAAATATACTCGTTCCAAAAGAACAATTTATTGAGTATTTTTCCTGTTTCGTGCAATTTTGAACATAGATAGAGGCAAAGATTCCATTATGACTTACTTTACATTATATAGACGTCAACATGACGGTTTCCTATTTGTGACATCCTCTATTAAAATAAAATCCTACCATTCAAATTAATATACCTTATTTTTTATTGTGTAGGTTTTGTTTTTAGTATTATTTAGCCTAAATTAAACTTAATTTGAATTATTTTCCCGTTTTAAATTTACTTAATTTAGTTGTTATAATGAAATTGTCGTTAGAATACGATTTACTCAATTTGCACAGTAAACATGTAAGATAATCGTTCATTCATAATCATCAAAACTGATTTAAATACTTGATATCTGAGCTTGAAAGACAGTTAATCATATTAATGAAAAAACGGTTCATGCGAACTGAAAAACTACTTACAAATGGCAGCATTAATGACGTCATTAAATCACCACTTGAAATTGAGAATGGAAAACCGATAACGTGCGATTCCATAACACTACACAATACGGTTACGGAACCCTAAAACCATTTTGGTAATAACAACAATATCAAAGCGACAGAAAATTCTGTGAAATTATCTAGGTCCAGTGACATCTTTTTAATGTACAGATTTTATGCACACACTTCATAAAACATAAAGTAAGGAAGTAACCATAGACAAAATTGTTCTTCCACGGAAGTAACATACATATGTCACTAAAAATCGTACAATTAAAGAAACCTGCTTTGAAAGAATTTACCAAGTGAACTCGCTGTCAATAAACATGAATATTATTTCTTCTTGTTTCAGATTACGGGGTAAATTCGGGAAAACAACTTTTTGAATTCCCTTGTGCCTTTGTTTTCAATAGTACGGAGTCAAGAAGAGGGCTGGTGACGTCACCGAATTTCCCCGGCCTATACCCCCGGGATACGGAATGCAATTATTTTTTCTATGGAAATGAAAACGAAAAAGTTCATTTGCATTTTACCTATTTCGACGTAGAAGGTGTGGTGCCGTGAGTAGTTTGTTCATATCTGATTTTAGATTGTTTTGTGCATTTTTTGTAGACAGAAATTTATGCAGACAAGTTTTTACTGAAGACTCGGTAAGTAGTCGGTATTAAGGTTTGATGACTTATTTTTGGAAATTTTTTCTGTTTCCTACAAGCGCAAACCCAGCCTCGATTCAATAACAAGGAAAGTCAAAATTTAATTTTAAAATTTCGCAATTTTTTTATTTATCTGTACTACTGATCACTTACCAATACCAATTACCAATAGACAATATGAGACGGGTTGACTAAGGTTCATTTTTTCTCGTGACTTAATCCCTGCAGTCTTTGTGTTTTTAATGCCTTTACTTAAGTAGATATAACAAAATTGTATAGAATATAATTTTGTACTAAATATTTATTGTAAAAAAAGGAAAATTGAAAAAATACATGTTTTCTAAGTTTCTTGCCCTTCTACTTAGCAATACTAATCGAATGGCGCGGATGGCTAAGCATTATTTTTATTTATGGTTTATTTAGTTCATTTTTCAACACATTTGTACATGGTATTATGTATTATATAATATACTTCTGGACACATCTATTGGCCCACCTTAGAGTTTAGGTTTCGATGGCCCCTACCTAAATATGATTACTAGATTGAACAAAAACTATTGATCCAGTTTTAAACCTGATACATTTTACCATCTTTTTCGATCGTATTGTTTTAAACTTTTTGCTCGACCTAATATACATTTTTAGCTAGGACCAAACGAAACTGAAAATGCAAGGTGGGCCAAAAGATGTGTCCAGAAGTATATTTTTATTCCTATGTTTCTCTATTTTATGCAGTTGCATGATTACATTTTAGTAGCCCAACCTAAATATTTTTTGTATCTATTTCCCTTATAGTATATATTTTTATATTCTAAAAATACGAGTATATATTGTGAAGATTAACTTTGACTTGTAGAAAGTATACTTATTCTATCTTTTTTACAAAATAAATATTTTTATTTTGATTCCAAGCCTCCAATATGAATTTGTGCACAAAATTATTGACACTTTCAATAGTATATGCACTTCAAAACAAAACCCATCCAAGTGTCTTCACTTGGATGAGTTTTGTTTTGAAGTGCAATGACAACACTATTATATATACTATACATATACAGGGTTTATTGTTCAAGTGGGTGTGAATGGTCAAATTCAAAAATATAGGGAATGGTGAAAAATGAGGGGCTTCCGGGGCCTTTTTTCAAAGAAAACCAAAACTGCACATTTGATTATTGAAAAACTAATTCCTATAACCGGGAATCGAACCAGCTGATTTTCATTACAAAAACATACTCTAATTATTGCACCATCCGATAGTGTCGCTTATAAGGATCATTTATTATAATGTTCCGGAACTATTCTTGGTGTTTATTTTTTAACACACTTCTGAATTTGAAGATTGTACCAAAGTGTATCGGAATGAATAATATTGTGATGTTTAATTAGTACACTCCTTAAAATGCCGAATCCGGTGATGTATTGCATTGTGCCTATTAAGGCACAAGTTCGAACAATTACTTAGTTTAGGTTTAATTAATGTAGGAAAAATAAAAAGCTTTTCTTTTTAATTATACAGTCAATGACACGGTAGCGTACGGTCTATAACTTCAAAATTAAACATCTAGGTAAGGCAAGGGTACTATTTTCGTACCCAGTGATGAAGATTCTATAATGCATAGGGGTCAGATGCATTTCCGAAAATTTTGACTTTTTTTGTATGTGCCGCCTCTAAAGTGATATGAGTATGGGTCAAAGCAGCAGGTAACATGAATTGCTGGGGCCGCAGCATCAGCATCCAAGCTGGGGCCGAATTGCCAGAAACCTACAGCTCACGTTCTCACGGAACGATACCTAGAACGCCTAGAATAAACATACTTCTTGTAGAATTATCTGCTTTGTTGCCATGCAGCGGTCACCCGCCTCTCATAGGCCATGCACCGCTTTGCCACTTTTGCATAATGTAAGCATGACGCTGGACTGCAGCGCAGCATTCATAGCGGGCACTCACAAGATCCACTAGTGCTATAATTGTAGTTCTTTTTCAAACAGGAGTACTAAAGTGGGATGATACCTAAGTGCGACGTGTATCTAAATATCGGCTGACGTGGTCTCAGCATTGCTTTTACACGAGTTAAATACCTTATCACTAAGTCGCCCGATAACCTAACAGTTTCGCGTTTTGGAGAAACCCAGTCTATTTTGTTTATATCTTCTGTGTTATCAGTATTCGGTCAAGAGTCACATACTAGTTGTTTCACCCTACTAAAACTGCATCCGATCTGCATCATTGTCGTTGTTAAGACACGCTCTTATCGCGCACACAATGCCGTATGTGCTTAATAGGTATGTTTTACCTGTATACTAAAGTTACAAACTTTTGACCTGGTTTTCCCTATGAATGCCCGGCATTTATATTATGGTGTTGCGAGCTAAGACAATGCATCGAGTACAGCAATTAAACGTTGTTATCGATGTCCCAAATTGGTAGCGTAATTTTTATCGTAGGTATGAGATACGATCTATAGTGACTATGTGAACACGTGAGTGACTCCCGGGGCCCCAGTATGGGAGCGCAGGATGAATTGTAAATCGTCTATTTTCATAAGGATGGAAGTTTGACTGACGTGGTCCAAGAATATTTTAATATTCACTCGTTTATTTTAGGAATGATCCGATTACCGCACCAAACGATAACCCGCACGCGAGGTTGTGGGAATTCCAAATCGATATTATCCCTATATTGTTTTCTTTATTCGGTACGATAAACAACTGGAGTGGTATAAATTGCTATGCGGGCAGTCAGTCGCTAGACACTACACGGTCAACATTACCGAGAGAACATCATACAGACTTACGAGTCCCGTGACATCCATCCAGAACTCAAGATGCAGTCCCAAGACAGAATACTCAGTTTCCCGGTGGACACCTTCACGACGCGCGGGCCTTCTATACCCGAGGAGGCCCCTTTCAGCCCCGGCGAAATTCTGCAATTCAATAAAGAATACAAGAAGTTTCTTCAGGCGGAACGACAGCTGGACGACCTGACTTTCCTTAACGGGAAGCCATGCCCCGTCCGCTACAACTTTGATCCGACGAGGCCAGAAGAAGATCGTCTGATGGTGAACTGGGACTGGCTCATGCCCTTATTTTGGGGGCCGCCGCCAGGTGAGAGGGATCTCGTGAGGGTGCCCACTATACTGGAGTTTGTTGAAAAGAAGATTCGCTTTTCGAAGTGCAAGGCGGTCGCCGGGGACACCTGTTCCTGCGGCAAGAGGCCTAATGTAGTGGTACCACCGGGACGTGAGTGCAGGATCCCACAGCACTTTCATCATTTCTGCACGGCGCACGTCTCTGCGTGGATAACCAAGTACATGGTCCCGGCGATTCTGCTGAAAGAATCCCAAGAAATCTTTAGAGAGGTCATCCAGAAAGTGCATGAAGGTGATCCGCAAATCCTCGAATACTATTCGACGGGTGACCGGACGGACACAGAAATGTTGCTGCACTCGGCTCGCAACATCAGTGATAATAGTGCTAAATAGTGCAGCAATGCTGCTGCAATGTGACGTTCGCTTATTAAAATAAATATTTGTGTTTATAATATGTTTACTTTTTTTTTCTTGTACCCCTATGAGTGTAGGATGATGGAGAGTTGTGCAGGTAAGGTACTGAGATCATTCCCTCTGACGTTGCTTCAAGTTGAAATTTAGTTTCTCTCGTGACCACTCTATGTTAGATACAATCAAGTCAAGCTTGGACTGCACCAGATGTAACGTCTAGGTAACGTGCTACTAGCCGCTGCATAGCACGTCACATCACTAACGCAGATAAGTTGCAAGGCGTGATGATTAGCGTTATGTGCACATGGGATGCAAAGCTCCGTTATCACAAACTATGCTTGGCATATGCTTATCATATGTCTTGAGCAAGGCCTGAGTGTGCATTCGCCTCTGACTACGTGTATCTGCGACGTTTAGGTATGGAGCTGACCATACAGGAATATGAGACGTCTAAATAAGGTTTTTCTTAACTTTATATCTATGAATAACTGCATGTAAGCCGCAAACAGTATTATGACAAAGACCGGCGGCAATTGGCGTTACATCTGTAACTCCTTATGGACCGATAATACGTATGACCACATGGCACGCTATCGTTTAAATATGGAACAAACTATGTGTCACTACTCAAAAGATAGGTAAATATGATCAGACGACGGGACCTTCATCGAAATATTATTACAGGCTGCCGGCCGAACGTAAGTAGCTCCAGCGTATTACGGCAACCCACGTTTAGTTGGCACTGTCTTGAAATATTCGGGAAAACCCGTGCTATATTCATTTTATGATCTGTATCCGACTGGCGGCGTGTATTTCAAAACGAAATCAAAACTGATGAGTGACCATAGAAAATTACCGGGACATACACGTGTGCTTCATACACGTATACACCTCACTTATACTTAAGATTTGTCATTGTATAGGTGTTACAGGTTTGGTTAGACTATAATTCTAAATATGTATACTTTTCATGATTCCTGTAATGTTAGGACTATGGTATGACAGATACCTTACCTAAACACTGCACCGTACCTACCTATCGCTGCATAGCATGTCGCGGTGCCCCTCTATCGTGTTACAAAGTGTAGTGACCACGGTTATCTATGCATGGATGTAGATTGTACAACATCTTAGTGGATAGAACTAGTACAATATATTATCATCATTATTAAACTAACTACCTAAATATCTAGTATCATGAAGGAAACTGGTATGTCGTGACATTTGTAAGTCGGCATGCATTTTGAAATGAAATAACTATGTATCGGGAACAAGTTTTTTTTTTTATTTTCAAAAACAAACACTCACATGCACAATATACTCAATACTGATGTACACAAATACCTAATACTTATTATATAAACAAATGATCATATCTATGATTAGCACTACTTCGGCCGGTTGAAAGTTCCACGCCACGATGCCTGCTCACGCAAAGCTAGTGCATACTGCATCAAGTGCCTGTCCAGTCGCCGCTGCTCTGCCTTCTGACGTTTTCTCTCCTCACGCTCCAAGTCTTGTCTGCGCTTTTCTTCTTCTTCTTCCGCGCGCTCTTGCTCCTTCCGAGATTTTTCCCCGTTGTCTCGATGAACGGCTTCTCCAGAGTTTCCGCTCATGGTGGATGATGATTTTGTGAATGATGACATGGTGATTTTGTTAAGACTGATCGATTGTACACAGCCTTGTGATTATGGCGAGTGTATATGTGCTAATGATTGATTGTATATGTACTTTCCTCCATTTATACTAACCCGAAACCTACCTAATAAGGACTCGTTGTTCCATAATTATCGCGAATTTTTTCCCACTTGAATAAGCTCGTTCATGAGGGATAATTCAAATACCGTGACATCATGCTGTACCGCAGTAACGACAGAATTGATAAGCAAATTAGGTAGAGAAACGTATTTTGTGGTAAAATGGCGCAATATCGATGATGTCAACGGGTAATACATGCATATATCGGCAATACCCAGTTATTTTCAGCTGAAAAGGAAAAAATTGATAAGGATAATGCATACAGTTTTACATTTTATTACGGGAGTCATATCATACACTGTGTTAACTTCTGTTAGCTAGCACAATCATGCTCCGTATGGAAAAAAGTATAGGTAAGCTTCAGTACGTGCTCGTTACGGTACAAATGCAACCAACGATTGTTTCAACTCTAACTGCAAGCACCCCGGCATGCTGAGTATGCACGCAGTCTTGCTACGTGACCTGCAGTCTTACTCGACTATGTTGTATGTTCTTCGGATGTTCGGCTCCGACAAGCTATCCCACTACAGCGTTGCAGCGTGCACTCATGTCCGCAAAGCAGTTTACCAAGCGAACCCGAGAGACTTGGGTTTTTGTTGAATCGTCCATGCACACCATCGTTAGGTGATGAACACTTAATTACCTCGGCAGGTGTACCTGTACACCTTACCGTAGGTATGCCTTACCATAGGTATGCCTTACCGTAGGTATGACGTCAAACCTTATCGAACAATGGTGTATTGTTTCATTTTTCCGAACTATTAATATTTCAATAAACCCCACGGACAGGATGAGATCGGTTAATTAAGCCCGATAACATATTTAATTGAATGAGAGGAAATTAATATAAATACCATTTAAGTTCAGCGATAAGAGCGTTATCGCCGTCGCGGGTGGCCGTTCTAATGCTGTAAGAATTTACTGATATGGATGTTGCTACCTACAACCAATGCTACAACAAGGTGCACTTACAGGTTAACAGTAAAGAGTTTTTGCGCTCATATTCACAGAGACCTAAGGTTAGGCTTGAGACTAGGTCTCACTTTTACATAGCAAAACCTAGATAGAACTCAACAATCATATTTTTCCCGAGACCATGCACTGTGCATCAGAGTCGTTGCTCCGCTGTATACATTAGTAGCATCCCCCCTTTCCCCTTGTCCACCATTTTTTATTTTCACCCCGTACGCTCTTGTGTCACTGACTGTAAATAAGCCTTTTCTTTTAGTTTGCCGTTCAACATTACTTAACAGAATTTGATTCTTATAAACGACACTATTGAATGGTAAAATAAAATACAGTGTGTGTTTTTCTTATGAAAATCAGCGGGTTCGATTCTCATTAGGTATGTTAAAAAAAATGAATGATTTAATTTTGGTTTTTATCAAAATTGGCCGCGAGACTTCTTTGAAAATGTTTCGCTATTCCCTATAGTTATGGATTTGGGCATCCAGGCCCACTTGAAAAACTAATCCTGTTAGTGTAGACATGTATCGTCTGTTTTGATTATTGTATATATCACATTTTTGATTGAAAAACACAGTTACTTGTCCACTTATTTATATTATTTCCCTTACCGGTTTCGATGTTATAGCATTGTCAAAGGTTTTAACCAAAAAACCTAAAAAGGTAAGGGAAATAATATAAATAAGTGGACAAGTGTTTTTCAATCAAAAATGTATCAAAAGTTCCACCAAGTGTCAACAATCACAAGCATCAACTCCGTATATATCACATTATATATTTTATTAAAATTACTCAAAATTATCATATTCTATTTCGCAGTGTTATAGTTAGTTAAATTGCAAATTTTTCAGTAAAACCGATGACTTCTTTTATTAGTGTATAGGTATTGTGATCTACATATATTTAAATTTCCCCAAAAAACAAGAGCTTGTGTATGTCTATTAATGAGTATGAAAGAGAAAAAGGTTTGTCAGGATCGTAGCAGATGGATATCTTTGACCTCTGTGTACCCTTGTAGGAGACAGGAGGCTTGGGTATTTTAGGTAACCATTTGGAAGAACAAAAAATATTTTGGAAATTCATAATTACATTTATAATAATTATATTTACATTTTTTTTTGTAATTAATATAATTTTATTACATTTCCATGCCCCCAGAATAAAATTGCAACTGACAAAAAGGAAATTGCTTTTTTAAAGCAAATTCAATTTTCTAATAAAACGTTGATGTTTTAATATCTCCTTTCAGTATGAAAAGATGGTATCAAAAATCATGATAAAATTTGCTTTAGTGCCATTTCTTGTTTAAAATGAATCCTAGAAGAATGTCACCTTCAGATTTTGATGGTCTCTTCAGAAGTTCGATATTATTACGACATTATCAGTTTTATGACTATTTGAACGACTTTCTCCAAACGTTTATTAAGATTTATCGGTACTAATAACCTGCGTGGGTACTTCATTTCCATTGTATGCAAGTGATAAAATTTATATCATCATGATACAATTTACCGATATTGGAAACTGCTTTACGTTATTCTTCGAAAGTTGTAACAGAGTTATTGCTACGGATACTTTTCTTGGTTTTTCTTCGTTCCAATTTCATCCCGTTTTCTCGGTAATGGGAAATATGCTACCGTAAGATATAATTTTATTTATAATTCGCAAATTAAATTGAATGTTTTTTAATCAAAACTTATACTAATAATAAAGCAGTAAAGTCGTATCTGGCTAGATTTTCAAAATTAAAAACCAGATGGTTTATTAGTATTAAACTGAAGCCAAGACTACCATTTACATTTTTCTACTGTTATGTTCCGTCTTAACTCAAGAACTACTCAACGGATTTGATTTCTTCATTATCATTGTAGTGACCCTGGTCAACATATAGACTCTAAAGGATGTTGATAAAATAACGCCCAAGCCAAAAACGGGGTAGATATTGAATTAACACGATCGTAGCCGGAAGGAAAAGGCCAGAAATAAATATTGCGACACACTAAATCATTATTATTTGCATAATTTTGCAAGCAACTAAAATTTTCAACAGTGATTCCAAAATTAAAATTGGAAAGATTTCAATTAAAGATATGAAAACGAACATTGTCTAAGAACTAAATTCCCGTTTAATGCGAAACCATGCATAGCGTAGACCATTTGGCAATATAAATCAACTGTTAAATTTTTTATTTTTGATAATAGTGGATAAGAAGCATAGTCGCGCCTTGAATTAGACGAATTTACTATATTACTTTTTTTATTAGCTTTGTTTATTTCTACCGTTTTCGACTGCTTAGGTGACCTTCCCTACTTCTGTTTATCAGTTCAATCATATATAACCCGTACCAGCAGATCTTGGGATTAAACATCGACATAGTTTTCGATCGATCTATCGGAATGCATCTCTCATTTACACACAATCTCCGTCTATATTCGCATATGGTAATACAAATAACTTAAAAAACAATGGAAGTCAGTGTTAATATTGTCAATCGCTCACATCCCATATTTTGATGTAGTATGTCGGGTTGTGCGGTTATTCTGTGTTGATGGTAAAGCCAAAGCAGGCAGCATTTCTAATCCCAAGGTCATTCCATCCATCTATCCATCCATTAGTCCATCAGCCTAGTACGTCCACATAGGCCTTTCCAAGGTTTCACTACCCCTGGCGGTCGTCCTGGATGAAATGCCCATACTCACACACGCTGGGCAGGCGGGTTGGTGAGCGTGGTGCTGAAACCCTCTACCCATCACCACTCTTTTTACATAAGGACAATTGAGAATGGACGTACTGCCAACAATCGGCCACCTGGTTTTGCCTGTCTGAGAGCTGTCCTCTTACCCTCCCCCGAATAACTTCGGGGAGGGTTTTGCGAGTAAGATGGTGGTACCTCTACAGTTAAGCCCAGCTCTACCAACTAATTTAAATTATCGTATCTAATAATTGGGAAATAATTGAGTTCCATACAAAAATGTGTGAACCCTAACGCACCGACATATGGGAGAGTTTAGAAAGAGCGTCGTCCGTAAAACCTGAAGCTGTTGCGTTGGTGCGTTGGCACTACATGGGACCCGTTTATGTCGCGACAAGCATGCGTGGTCTTCAATTCAACTAAGTGTTGTCTTTCAGTTGCGAAGCAGTCTCGGCTAGCGACTACGTGCAGTTCTCAAGCCAGATGATAGACTCCACCACTCACAGACACTGCGGGCAGCTGAAGGATCTAGAGGTCACCTCAGAGAAGAACTACTTGAGGATCACCTTCAGATCCAACGACAGACTGGACGGGACGGGTTTCAAGGCCAATTATATATTCTTAATGGACTCTGAGCTGCAGAATGCTTCGGTTTCTAATGGCGTTGATGGAGGTAAGATAATCCTCACTATAATCATCAATAATATTATAAATGCGAAAGTTTGGATGGATGAATGGATGGATGGATGGATGTTTGTTACTCTTTAACGCCGTAACTACTGAACCGATTGGGCTGAAATTTTACATGAATGTAGTTCTACACCTGGAATAGGACATAGGCTACTTTTTATCCCATAAATCAATCCCATGGGTTTCAAATTTCTGTAGAAAAGTGATGTGTCACCCTTTCACGCCATGCTTACGAAGCCGATTAGGCTGAAATTTTGCATAAATGTAGTTCTAGACTTTGAATAGGACAAAAACTACTTTTTCCCTTTGTTCCCATGGAAGAACTATAAAAGAGACACAAAATGGGAAACAAAGGCGCATAACACACACATTTCACCAGCTGTGTTTACTGTGGGTAACAGTCCGAATAATATTGACTGATTTTTACACAGAAACTAATTCAACGCGGGTGAAACCGCGGGCACAAGCTAGTCTTACATATTTTACACAAAAAAATACCAAATGAAGCACTGTGATGTTAACCTGTTTGCCCTAATCTATCCCAAGTACGTAGTAGATACATTAAAAGAAACTGCCGCTGATTAACTATCGCATTTATTACTATTGTAATACGGGTGTTATGTGGGACTGCAGATTTTTCTTAGATAGTAAGTAGGTAGGTACGTTTATATCCGTTAAGTTGATAATCGAAATCTCTGGCAACCCCGCGATAATTATTAATAACAATATAATGTTATTAAAAATACAATAACGACACCAATATAATAACAGTACATTTTATTTTTGCACAATTTTTAGAATGTCAGAGTTGAGTACAAAATAAAATACATATAATACAAGTACAATTAATTATATACCTACCAGAAATAGATTTTTATTAAATAATTAAAATAACACCTTAAATTTGTTAATTGACAAAGCAAAATATGTAAATTTATTTATGTAACAGTTAAGAGAAATGTTTATTTTAGCGTCCAGTGGCACACTATTATTGCGATATTCATGGGTAAATTCGCAAGTTGTACTGAGACTTGGATTGCTCAGTTGGTAGAGTAATCACCTAGTATAAGCGACAAAATCCAGTTCAGAGCTTTTCAGATCCAGAGGATCCTAATTTTGTACCGCAATACCTTTAATTGATGTTAATTTGTATCTCATTACAATCAATAAATCGAAAAGCAACAAAAAAAGGAAAAAAAAACTGTTACAGAATACAACGATATTGATTCAAAAGGGATGTCTTATGTCATATTTCTTGCCATATAAATGAACTGAATTTGAAAAGCAACGAAAAAATCTTTAAAACAAAACATTAAGTTTAAAATTCATTTCTACTGAAGGAGAAAATCTGCTCTGAATTGAAATGAAATACTTAATTTTTGCAATGTAGGTACATAAATACACTTATCGCGCATTAAAATATATTAATTAAGTAAAATAGTTAAATTTAATAGAGGAAAATACAATATATTATATTAGGATTTGGGTAGATATATATACTTAATAAGTTAATACACGTACATAAACTACATTAAAGGTATATTTAATGTATACAATAATATATATAGGTATACCTACTATATGATAATAATAGCAAACCATATACTAAATACTAATACGTTACATATATAAATATATGCCTAACTCCGCCCATTCGATTAGTCTTGCGAAGAAGAAGGGCAAGAAACTTAGCAAGATCATGTCTTTTTTTTCGATCATCATTATTATATTAATAATACAACATTGTTTTAGTTAAGAGATATAAAGTACAGGACAAGAGAAAGTCGGATAATCAGGCCAAAAATTAAGTAACTTAATATAAAAAACAAGATGAAATTATTAGATTATCTCTTTATCCTCCTGTTCTATTGAATTAGTAACATTTTTAAAGAATTAAATAAAGTAAGCAACTGAAATTAGGTGTTCACTACCACATCGGTTTGTCAACTCAATCTTTGTAGAAATTCGCTCTAAAAAGTTAAATAACTGCTTCATAATAATAACTGCGTTTTGTTTCATTTCAGGTATGTTTCGGAGAAGTCCAAATAAGCGTCTTTTATTGTGGTTTACCTTTGAAGTTGTAATATTTAGGGCTATATGTAGATAGTACTAGATGGATTTATATATGAGGGCATGAAGGAATACGAATTTAGATATTGTAAAGTAAAAAGATTAAAAATAAATTATTACTGTTACTAAAAAACTTGTTTAATTTTATTTATTGATAAAATGCTTATAAAATTGTTTGAGCAATGTAAAAAGTTTTCAGACAACAATTGAGCTCACTCAAGCAAGTCTTCAGTTTCCAGTTAACAAAAGAACTTGTTCACAGTTAAAACAAAACAAGAATATAAAAGGCCAAGAAATTTCCGAAAAAACGATTTCTTTGAAAGTTACTAAAGATTTCAAAGTATCAAACAATCAAGATTGGAATTTGCTTGAATAAATATCAGACCTACAACTTGGGCTAAGTTTACCAAAGTGTTGTGACAAACACAGGATCGAACAAATAAAAGCAACTAACATTTTTGAAGAAGCAGTTGCTATTATTCAATCTATGTTATTGTAATTTTAAGAACCCTTTATTCTAGAGAAGTTAATTAATTAATAATGAATGTCAAATATACAAAATCACCCATATCATTTAGTTGATTATAGACCTTGAACTTTAACTGGAACAATCGGAATTTTAACGCTATGAACAATTATAAACCATACACACTTTGCTTAAATGTAAAATTTATTATATTTTCTTTATCATTTGCTGCTTAAGTAACTACCTACATATAATATATGATTCTATGTTAAGAAGACATAAAACAAAAAAAAAACGAGCGCAATATCCTGATTATAAGTTTGTATAAATATATCTAAGAAAACACATAATATAAGAAATTATTGTGAGGATATCGGACCGTTCGGGCCCAGCATCGGTTAGAGTGAAGTACTACTGATATAATAACCTTGAAGAAATCAGATCTACATACGTACTATATGTTGCAAGGGTATACAAACAATTTTATTTTGAGGAGTTTCCAATTCTTCCGAGAACGACACCCTAAACTAAACCCAAATGAACATATTTATACATTCCAAAGCACCAAAACGACACACGGAAATTCCCGGAAAACTAACAATTCAGTCTGGAATTGTCAAGCAAATAGAATAAGATGACTCGACAGAGCGAACCTTTCGCGCCCAAGTCACGTAGATGCAGATCCGGATCGAATTCTCAACCAACTCCTCGTCCGGAAGGTCTGAGGTAATCTGATGGAATATTTGCACACGTCGAGGTAAAACTGCCGGCAAGACGGGACTGCAAACAGAACCTGAATAAAGGGTTTGTATGAATTAAGGCGCAAAGGCATGCCACCATTAAAGTACAAAATTTGATAACCTGCCACTCTATTGTTTTTCGTCGTAAAGTTTTAGAACTCTATAGTTTAATACAGGCATTTACAAAGTCACTGTTTACCTGAAATGTAAAATTTGGGTATAGGTAAAATTTAACTTTGCAAATTTTATGTTACTATTAGGTTTGTGGTTAATTAATTGTTTTTTATGGCTCTTTGTCCTTGTTTCTTTTTTTTTGTTATTGTGTAAGATGAAAATATATGTAGGTAAGTTAATTGTTGTTGGTATTGGATGTGTATGTTGTATAGTAATTATGATGTCGTATATGATGTGTTACTTCACTATTGAATTAGGTCCAGCCTGTAATGATAGTGTAAGTTCCTTAATAAATAAATAAATAAATAAATAAAAAAAAATTTAAGGCAAGAAAACAACTTTGTTTGTAAATCTGTCCAGCTTGATATCTTTAAAACAAATAAATACAATTTTCACAATTTTGACAAAATGGTGCCTTTTAAAATGTCAGTACCGGATGATAGAGGTTTTATACTTTGGACTATAACGAAAAGCAACTGCGAAAAGGATTAACGAATTTTGTACTAAAACGGTGGCGTAGCTATACGCAAAGCCAAACAAATAAGAATAATTCATAATTATTTATATGCTAGCTACATGGTTTATGTATAAGTTGTTCCAATTAGTTTACATATAGTAAGCACCCCATTTGCCTTTTGTAAATTTTGAGAGGGCACGGACTTATAAATCAGACATTCTACACACATAATATTAATATTCAAGTTCTACAAAATTAACATCGAAACATGTTGTAGTTTTACATCAATAAAATAAACTTATAAGAGAACATAACAAAATTTGTTACATTAATTTTGCAAATTTTACTTTGAATAATTAAGTAGCAGTTTTTATCAATTATGAATTTTAAAATACTTTTGACTAAAAAATAGTCATAGGATAAATTATTTATTGAATGTTTTCCCGAAAAATTTAATCTTGCACAATGAAAACAAAGAAAAATTTTCCATACTTATTTTTTTATATTTTTTTTTTGTTTAATTGTTAAGGATAGACCAATTGGCCCGTTATGCAATTTTTCTTTAAATCTATATGAAAACAAGTGCAACTGTGTTTACTTTGTCAATTTTAATATTTGTGGTCTCGTATAGAATTAAATATATTTTAAAAGCCCAGTCTACCTCGCGTCGTAGTCACTGATGCTACGAGGTAGAATATAAGATCTATGCTACGCCGTACGCGTAGCACGCATACGGCTTTCATTTCTTCAGTCTAACATTTTTTGTTTTTGCTGAATTCATTCATGATTTGACAACCATATTTCAACTAGTATGGTATGTATGGCATGAAAATGTATAGTTTCGAAGTTTTCATAAATCTGAAGTGAATGGGTATTCACAATTTTATGCAAAATACCACTCGTTCTTTGTTTTTGCAAGTAAAGAGTTAAAAAATCTCTGAAATTGTTCAGTTGTCAAATAATTTTTGTATAATTTAACATATGCATATAAAGATGTAGGGAACAATTTTACGAGCCATTTAAAGCAAATTCCGAAGGACACGGGTTAACACTATCTATCGCAATAATCGTTGGTGAAACGTGGGTGTACCACTGCGGACGGTGACTTGTTTATGTCTTGACGATGTAGACAATGTCCACAAAATAGATGATATTTCCTTTTTTTACAAAATACTTTTTGACCATACAATGATACTAAGCTTTAAATTGTTTTTAAGGTGCTTACAAAGGTTTTCGTTCTCAAACCCACAACTTGATTGTTTTTATTATTTTCCGATAAAAAATATTAAGTAATTGTGGCCTAACGCACTACGCGACAATAATTTAATGTTAAGTAAGCTTTTCTAGCTGTAAGGGATAGAATAACAAAACTGCCGAATTTTAGGTTAAAACAAAGACAATGAGGTGCACACCGTTCAAGCTACCGTTGAAGTCTACTAAAAACCGTCATAGCAAATCTACCGGCTAATTATAAAATTACCAAAAAACAAATTCGTTGTGTACCCGTTAATTGTCGCTTTTTAATTACACCAACAGATGGCAGCACTTATACATAAATATTTATACTAAAACAATATTTCTAAATTACATAGTTATATAACCTATTAAACTGCGTCGCCTACAATTCCGCCCCCTTAGTGCTGACAAGTAACATCAGAGTCAGCACTAGAATCTACTGGATTTAGTAGAGCGACGCGTGTCGCCGGACGTCGAAGCAACCCAGTGCGGGTGCGCACATCTACAATACGCACGCGACCATCGTCGCCTGCGTGCACCGCACTCACCACTCCGTGACGCCAACTACCACGATCAAGTTTAGGCTCGACTAAAATGACATAATCTCCAACTTTTAATGCTCTCTCTTCCGTGGTCCATTTCTGTCTAGGCAACAGTGTTGGTAAGTATTCTTTGATCCACCGCCCCCAAAACATATCAGCCAGCCGCTGTGCTATTCGCCATCGCTTCCTTAGACAGAGATCACTATTTTCGTATATGCCGAATGAAGGACCGTTTGAAGAGGTTCCAATGAGAAAATGGTTTGGCGTTAAGGCTTCCGGGTAACTGGGGTCTGTTGACACGTGAGTTATTGGTCGACTATTCACCAAAGCTTCGACCTCTGCCATGAACGTAGACAGAGTCTCGGGATGTGGTGCACGCTCTTTAAGGGCCACCTTTAGTGCGGTCTTTACTGTATGCACCATTCGTTCCCAGGACCCTGCCATTTCTGGAGCCCCAGGGGGTATAAATCGCCATTCGATCCCTCTAATACACCCGTCTTCCCGTAACTTAGCCGCATTAAGTGACTCAACACTTCGTCTCAATTCCGTGTCGGCTGATCTCAAGCTGGTTCCGTTATCAGAGTAGATAACAATCTGCGTTCCCCTTCGTGATATCATTCTTCTTAAGGCCATAATAGTTGCGTCAGTCGTAAGACTATCTGTTAATTCTATATGAAGCGCGCGAACTGTCAGACAGGTAAATAGTACACCATACATCTTAAGTCTTCTTCGACCCACCGTGACCTCCATCGGACCAAAAAAGTCCATTCCAGTGAAACTGAAAGGCCGTCGATGATGCTGCAGACGTGCGGCTGGCAGATCAGCCATACGCTGAGCCTTCGGTGTGGCGCGGCGATAGCGACAAAACAGGCATCGCGCACCCACCGCTCGCACGGTGGGGCGGAGCTTTACCACCCAGTACTGCTGTCTAAGTTCGTTTACGACCATCTCATGAGCTCCATGTAGTGCACGTCTATGGTAGTACTCTACAAGTAAACGTGTTGTTTTGTGCCTCCCATCGAGAATGACAGGTCGCATAGTCGTCGTGCTGACCCCTGCAGTCTTGTCGATGCGACCTCCTACACGTAGTAAGCCCTTTTCATCAATATAGGGAGTCAGCTTTGCAATACGGCTGCTCGACTTCAAGCCTTTATTTTGTTTCAGACATTGAATTTCGATAGCAAATGAGTCATGTTGACTTTTTTTAATCAGCAGTTGTTCTGCCTCCTTTATAAGGTCAACATCAACATGTGTCTTCTTACCTTGCTGCCGTCTAAACAACAATAAGATCCGAGCGGTGCAGCGAAGTAGAACTGTCCATTTAGATATGTTGTTTTCGTTTGGCAAGGAGAAGTCACGGTCAGGTTCATGAGATACCAGAACATTAATGTTTCTCTCTTCACAGGCAGCCTCTTCCGAGCTCTTCGTGTTTTTTATGTCTCGTGGCCATCTATCTTCAGGTAAGCGCAGAAAATCTGGACCCTGGAACCATATATCGGTAAATTTTAATGGTGGTGCGTCTTCTCGCGTGGCTATATCAGCCACATTCAAGCTTGTAGGTACATGTCGCCATTCAGACATATTTGAAAGCTCGTCGATTTCACCGAGCCTGTGGGCGACATAGGGCTTGTAATTCCTAGGGTCACCACGTAGCCATTGTAAAACCGTAGTTGAGTCTGTCCAAAAATATCTTTTATCCACCTTAAGGTCCTTCTGTTCGTTCTGCACGGTTTGAGCTAAGCGCGCGGCTATTAAAGATCCCTGTAGTTCTAATCTAGGCATAGATACAGGACGAAGTGGAGTCACCCTACTTTTACTAGCAGCAAAAAATACAATAACGTGACCGTCTGCTCGAGTCAATCGCCAAAATACTATCGTAGCCACTGCTTTAATTGACGCGTCACAAAATGCATGTAATTGCGTGTTAATAATCATCTCGCTATCACTCGAGTTTGCTATCTCGTTCAAATAACACGGTGTCTACGTACCTGCATTTTTATACCACCTAGGTATACGTAGCGATTCCAATTGCTTCAGTTCATCGAGCCACTTCACCCAACTTGTATGCTCCTCTGGTCGGATGTGGCATTTCCAGTCTACACCGCTTCGATGTACGTTCTGAAGAAGAATTTTGCTTTTAATTAGGAATGGTGATAAAAAACCATGAATATCGTAGACCGACATAATTATGCTCAACATTTTTGCCTTCGTAGGGGGTTCTTCGCCATCCAAAATCGACCTCGGTACACGGCTAAAACAAACATTAAAACCGAATGTGTCATCTGCCGGATGCCACATCAATCCGAGAGTGCGCTCATTTGTATTCATAGCTCCGTCCTTAAACTGAACGGCAGACGGCGCAAGCGCTTCAGTCGGTATGTTTTCCAAAACCCGTTTGCTATTACTCGACCAGCGTCTAATCTCGAAACCGCCGCTCTTATGTATAGCTGTGATATCGTGCACGAGTTTTATTGCGGTTTCCTCGGTACTACAAGAATCCAAACAATCGTCCATATAATGGTTTTTCAGAATAGAATGCACGGCCTCCGGATATAAATCCTCATACTTTAATGCGTTTTTATTTTTAACATATTGTGCAATAAAGGGTGAGCATGTTGCACCAAAAACTAAACTTTGCATCGCGCAATGTTTAATCGGAGAGTCAGGTGACTCACGCCACAAGAATTGTAAGACATGTTGGTCCTCAGGACGAATTTTAATTCGTAAAAACATGTCCTTAATGTCTCCAATAATAACTATTTTATTCTCACGGAATCTGAGCATTATGCCAAATAATGAATTATAAAGGTCGGGTCCCGTAAGTAGACAATCATTAAGACACATACCTCTGACTTGTCCTTTTGCGTCGAACACTAACCTCATCTTATCAGGCTTATTTGGATTTTGGACACCGAAGTGAGGGAGATACCAGTTGCGTGCAGCCGTAAGCTCTTTCTCGGTGAGTACCCGCGCGTAGCCGTCATGAAACAGCTTGCTCATTTCCTTCGCATATCTCTGTGCGTAGGCGTCGTCCTTCTGAAACTTTTTGAACAACGTATGAAGCCGCGATAGTGCATAATCGTAGGAATCAGGTAATACTAAACCATCCTTTGTAAAGGGTAAACCAACTTCCCACTGATCTCCGATCTGTCGTGAGGTGTCGTCCAATATTTGTGTTGCCCGTAAATGAGCCGTATTCTCATGGCATAAAGTCGATATTCCTATGGAGTCTAATGTGAATGAGTTTTTAATTAGGTCATTCAATGAGCCCAAATCCGCAGAATCTTGATCAGAATGAGCGAGGTGAAAAACATGTTTACTTACGTCAGTTTCGGAGTGAGTGCGAGCACAATAGCCATGGATGGTCCATCCTAGGCGACAATGAGTCGCATACGGTACATTTTTGTTGCCGTGAATAACCTCAAGCGGCGCTAAAAGAAAATAATTATCTTCACCGATCAATAATCGCGGAACTATACGCTCTTTACAAACACGATCTTTTATGCGTAACAAATGTTTACAGTTAATGTTGTTGATTACAGACAGGTTTTGCATTGGTAGGTTTAACTTAGACACTTTACGTAACTTAATGTTATGATTAACTTTGTTCTCGCCGGATATTTGCACTGACACTTTTGGAGCGTCAGATTGAAACACTTCTAGACCGAATGCGTCGATAAACTTTATTGCACTCGATTGTTCAGCTTTTAGTCCTAATTCATTCGCTAATTCAGCATCCATGATTGATACTGAAGCCGCATCGTCTAAAAGAGCGTATGTTGACACAGTACCGTTAGGTCCGCACAAATTGACTGCTACCACTTTTAACATGACGTTATCCGAGGGTACGGACGAGCCTTCACAGTTTGACGCGATGTGTGCTACTGTGCTATGTGACGATGATTGAGCAGACTCTCGCCCTTGACCTAGATTGTCATCAGCTGATGGTTGAGGGACAGGTTTCTTCCAATGTAGAAGGCGGTGGTGTGCGAGTCCGCATTCATCAATGTCGCACACAGGCGCAGGGCATGTATTCCTATCATGACGAGTAATTATGCAACAATAACATAATTTGTGCGTTTTAATGAAGTTCCACTTATCTCTTCGCATCGCCCTTTTAAATACACGACAATCGGGTAATAAATGAATTTCTTTTTTGCAAAATTTACACAATTTATTTGTGTTATTTACTTCAATACTTGTTGTTGCAAAAACCGGTCGAAAACGTTTGACGTCGTCAAATCGTTTACTCGTAGATGCGTAATCAGTTTTCTTTTGTTCCGGCGGCTGACTAACACCGACGATGGAAATCATTTCGGCCTCATGTTTTAGGAAAGCGGCGAGCAACTCGAGCTTTGATTTACCTTCTAACAACTTGGTGTAGGCGTAATCAGTCCACTTGCTAATTAAAGTGCTCGGTAGTTTGGACATCAGAGCTGCAATGAGTTCGGGACTGCGTAGGTAATCGTCTTGTTTTAGTGCTCGGATTGTTGCGATGCAGTTATTTACTTTGACGGAAAAGTGAAATAAATCATTCTGATAAAAAACTGGCAATGGAGAAAGCCTTTTTAGCTGTGTTGTTATATTTTGAATAATAATATCAGATCGGCCAAACCTTAATTGCAGAGCATCCATGACGTCAGCTGGTGTAGTATTGCCAATGAGGAGATCCGTCACGGCTTCCATGGCATCGCCGCGTAATGCTTTTCGCAATCTCCATAAGTTTTCAATTTCACTAAATTGACACACACGGGATGACTCTTCATATGCACTTTTAAAATGTAACCACTCAATACAGTCACCACTGAAATTTGGCAGATCACGAGGTGTAGCGAGGCGGGTCAAGAAACGATTGTCTTGCTTAGACGATGAGTTCACCATTAAATCCTTCAGCTCATGTGCCAGTTGCCGGATGCTATTTATTGGGTTCTCAGCCTGTTGAAGCGGCGGTTTACAAGATATAGCGTTCTCAGCTTCAATCATTGCAAGGTCAGCTTCCAAGCGTTTATCGATTAATTCCATCTGGATTCTTGCTTTAGCCTCAGCAGCTTCTAGTTCTAGTTGCTTTCGTCGTGCTGCTGATGACGCCGTGGACCTCCTTGATTTTAATGAAACCGCTTTCGTCGTCTCTTTTGTGGAGACAATAGGTGCGACGACTTTAGAAGATTCTTCAATAAGTTGAAGCTTGAGCTCCTCCTTGTCTCGTGGCGATATGGCACTATGAGTGCCACGAGGTAAAAAATCTTCCTGCTTCATCAAACCATGCTCGGACATGGTTTGCCGTTCTTTGTTCGAAAGCTCGCACTGTCGGCGAGTCATAACCTTATGTGGCGGTGTTGAAAACATCAGTGCTGGAGTAGATCCGGCTCGAAGGACCAAACTTTGTAAGGGATAGAATAATAAAACTGCCGAATTTTAGGTTAAAACAAAGACAATGAGGTGCACACCGTTCAAGCTACCGTTGAAGTCTACTAAAAACCGTCATAGCAAATCTACCGGCTAATTATAAAATTACCAAAAAACAAATTCGTTGTGTACCCGTTAATTGTCGCTTTTTAATTACACCAACAGATGGCAGCACTTATACATAAATATTTATACTAAAACAATATTTCTAAATTACATAGTTATATAACCTATTAAACTGCGTCGCCTACACTAGCTAATTTGTGTTATTTTATGCATTACTTTCTAAATTGTCCCGCACAACAACCTTAAAGCGTGTTTGAGAAACCAAACCGTTGCAACCACCTTAAGGCACGTAGGCATGTCACCAATTTAGAAAAAACTTGAGAACCCATTTTACAGTGGTTTTTCGTTATAGATAGACCAAAGTATAAGACCTATTATCATCTGGTACTAATATTTTGAAAGGCACAATTTTTCCAAAATTTTGATTATTGATTTTGTTTTAAAGATATCAAGCTGGACAGACTTCCATACAAAGTTTTCTTGTCTTCAATTGTACTTGTACCAAAAATTTTTATTTCAGCTAGATAGTGACCTTGATAATGCCTGTATTATACTATAGAGATCGCAAGCTTTAGTCTATAACGAAAAACAACTGAGAAACGGGTTATCAAATTTTGTACTAAATCGGTGAAATGCCTACGCGCCTTAAGTAAAAACACTCTCTAATCACATTTAGATGTAAGAAGACTGTGCCCGCACATACTTTGATAAATTTAGTAAAACCCATTTTTATAACTTAATTATGATAAAATTCAATGTTTTCTATGAGACAAACCTTTCATTATCCCGCCTAACGGAAAACGTCTATCTTATGAAGCGCGCTCGCCCATAAACTGGGAGAGTGACAGCATTCGAAGCGTCAATCAGTCTTTCCAGGGACTTGTACAAAAATCTACGTAAGTCGGTAACGGAAGAATGACTGTTACTACGCAACAGCATGTAAATGCTACTTCAGTACACGACAATTTGCTTTGCGTCATGGCATGGTTGCGAAGTTTTCGGCACCGCGCTCACCAACCCGCCTGCCCAGCGTGTGTTAGTATGGGTATTTCTTCCAGGAGGATACAGGAGAAAAACACACGCCTTGGCACACGGACAGACAAATAGACAGACAACAACGTAATTCTATAAGGGATCCGTGTTCCGTGAAGTGGTAAGAACCCTAAAAAAAAAATGAAAAATATTTAAAAAACACGCCTGCTGGAATAGAGATTTAATTCAGATTTCAATGCCGTTACTTAAATCTCTGTTCTGGCACTCGTGTTTTTTTTTATTTAATACTTTTTTGTATTTATTTATAGCCTATTTCACTAAGGATGCGATAAAGATTCTACGATACCACACACTTCGAAATTGGTTCAGGCACTAAGAAGTTATGGTGGTATTAAGAAAAATACCCACATGAACACTGAAAACAATCCACTCCTTTTTTGGTGTCATCGTGTAAAAATGACTAGGTTGCATACTCTAATTACCTCACCAAGTCAAAAGCTAGGACATTTATTTCTCGTATGATTTTAAGCAGGCATTTTAGGTAAGTGCCTACTCAAGCACTGGCAACGTAATTTAACTTCCCCACTTCGCCCGCATACACGGATGGTGACCGGGCCAATGCAAATATATGTCTTTGTGTAAGTTTTGTGTGAATGCCCGATAAATGAACTTTACATTTCAAGTTTGAATAGGGGCCGGAGAGTCGGGATATTTATGGGGCAATTCTAGCCTTTCCACTACACGTTCAAATACTAAGGAGTTTTAAGCTTTTGATCTCATTCAGCCCTTTGTCTTTCGGGGTAACTTTCACCCGAAATTATTGCTTGAATAATTATACCTAAAACACGGACATTTCGCTTTCACTTCTTTTTTTTAACAATTTGCACATTACTTTAAATTTATCATTTTAGGTGTCAGAGGTGTTTCCGAGTGTGAACTATAAAATTCAAATCACAGTCTACACTCGTATACCCACGTTTCACCGATTATTATTACGTCTGAGCGTGGTTGGTGAGCCTTTTCGCCGTAATTCAGACTTCAGGTATAAATATAGATAGACTCCAGCTTGACGTGCCTACCGAAGCACGCACACCGGACACAACTGTGTCCCTACGGGATTCGATCCCACGACCTGCAGCTTGTTGTACAGACGTTCGAAATACTAGAACACAGAGGCGGTACACTATTAAGAACATAGAAATAATAAAGTAGTAACAAAGTCGTGTCTGCAAAATGTTTTTTTTTTCGAAATCTTAAATGGAATGGGTTTTTAGTATTGTGTGAATCCAAAACTACTATTTTTAGAATTTTGTCTGTCTGTCTATCTTTCTGTTTGTCTGTCTATGTTCCGTTTTAACTCGAAAACCGTTCATTGGATTTGGATACGGTTTTTTATTATCACGGTAGTGACCCTGGTCAACATACCTATAGGCTATATTATGGTGTTAATAAAATAACGCCCAAGCCAAAAACGGGGCAGAGATATAACGAAAGCAGAGCCGCGAGCAAAGGCTAGTATTATATAAAGCGCTTATACTATACAAGTAGAACCTGCAAATTTTATTTTCTGAAACGGTTTGCGCGTCCTTCAGCAAAATGCTGTGCTAAGACGTTTTTTGCTTAGTTTGAAATCGTTAAATGATAGAAATAAAAAATACAGCATCTATCTCCATTACCTCGCCGTTCCACAAACGCCTAATTTGTTTAACTTTCAAATAACTTAAGATAATTTGCATTCAAAATAATTACTGATTTCATGCATCTAAACCTGAAATTGACGTTATTTATTTTCAAGATATACATACACTAGTGGTTAGATAGATACACAAAAAAATCTAAATACTATCGCGTCCATCTGAAAAGTATTACTTTCTTGAATATTGCTTTTATTCATAGAAATCGTCGTAACAGCCACTTTATATTGCACGCTGATATCAACGTTATTTCAATCTCGTTTCCATCGGTATTTGTACCGACACACGTTGAGGTGCTAATTTAGGTCATAAAAACGCCTAAACATTTCTGCTATCGAAAGATTTTTTTTTTTTTATTTCCTTGCGATGAATAAATCGCCAAGTGTTTAAAATATATAAATTTATTTCTATCATAGTTTAAAATGGTGTTTACATATATTTTAAGAAAAAATACATTTACACATAATTTATTTACATAAAGTAAATGATTCGAAAGTAATAGGGTAGGCGAGATGATTTTATATAGGTTAGTATAGATTTACGCTCCGTTTTGCCTTTTTGTATGTAAAAGATATGGCGTATTGAGAAATTTTATGTATCGAGAGAGAATTCATAGTTTCCGATAATTCAGAATTCAGAATAATAAATAGATTTTATAAATAGATAAATAGATTTCCCAATTTGTTTTCCTTTTTTTAAATAATTTATGTAGTTTTCTATATGTGTGCACTATGCACTTTTTTACTAACATGTCCGTAGCACGTAGGTTTCGCTGTTAGAAATATCTAAGACTACTTGTTTATATTAATAACTGTGTGCAATAAAGAATATGAATATAAATAGAATTTGTAAGAGTTGACACATAAGCTAGACGTGTCGTAGACTCGTAGCCGATAGAGTTCTATAGTCTTGGTCTCTATAAGCTCGGCTTTTGTACGCCAAACGCCAATCAATCCATCGACTATGTGCCAATACATCACCCCAAGATTGTCTGGATGATGTCTTATTAATAATAAATTTGGGTTTAATACATATTGTAGTAGTGAGTATGTATAGGGCGTAGGTAATATTCAAAATAGTATAGGAATGTTTTTAGACAATAACCTTGGCGATAGCCATTTAAGGGACCTGTTTATAGAAACATATTAAAGGAATACCATATCCATGTTTATTATAGACATCAAACGTCCCTTACGTACCCAATACAGTATAAACCTTACATCCGATTGTTCACTCTCCGACACTGTCCCAACAATACAAGTTAATAAGAGCTACCCGATGAAACGTAAAAAACTATTTATCTTTACAGTTTTTAGGGTTCTGTACCTCAAAATGAAAATACGGTACCCTTATACTCGTAGGTTAACCTTGTTGTCCGTCTGTGAAGACCTTTTTTCTAGGGATCCGTTAGAGATATCGAAATGTAACTGATACCTCCTACAAAAATCTACGGCCACATAATGCTGTTGAAAAAACCAGACTTCTAACTAATCGCAAAAAAATTGATTGCCCTTTACGTAGTCAGTTTCATACAAATTTGATCACCATCAAAACTATAGGGCACTTCCAGTTGACTTTGAAATTTAAAATTCCGTTTACAATCAGGTCATATCGCACAAAACCACGAAAAAAATGAAAATTATCTACATTTTATTATTCAAGAAGTAATTTGCTTAGACCCTAGATACAGAGTTTAATAGATATTAAGTGTCAAGTTAAGATGGCCATCTGAACTGCTCATGGAGTAAGGCGGTATGAACGGAACTCCTTTAGCATTAGTCCTACTCGAACTTGACCAGTTTTTGAATAGAGTGCGACCTTTAAATAAAACCACTTACTCTAGTGGTCATACTGAACAACTTTCTGAAGAAAAATACCCGCCCAAATCTTCAGAGAAGTAAATACTCAACTGTAACTTAAAGACTTTAATTCGTAGGTAGAAGGTCTACTTTAGAACGCTGCACCGTAACAGCTGTTTTACAGAAGATGCTGTTTCAAAAAACGCTCTTATGTCGGTGTGTTAGAGTTAACGCATTTTTGTTTAAAACTCAAATATTTCCTAAACTAATAGTTAGCGCGGGTATGTTTCTGGGGAAAAGTGGTTAAGTATGATCCGTAGAACATGTGGTTTAATTTAGTAGCGCTCTATATACACCCGGTATATATTTTGAGAAGGGGATACCATAAAAACCGATAAAACATGAGTATTTTCAAGTAAGTAACATTAAATATTTTGGCCAAATGCAAGTCAGACTCGCGCACAAAGGGTTCCGTACTACCTCACAAAATGGGTAAGTAACCCTAAAAACATGATATAAAACAGTAAAATATATACCACAGCATCAAAAAAGCCGCTAAAGAGATAGTGCCTGTCAAACAAATCGGCATCCTTTGAGTACGGAACCCAAATTTTTATAATTTGTTATTTTACTTAGGGTATGCATAACAATCTGACCTGTATTACCGTCTTTGAGATAGAGCTGAAACAAATAACCTTTATAAAATAGCATTTTTTCATAGTTTCTTGTCCAGGGAGCCCCTTTGTTTTTCATATTTTTCATTTGTTTATTATTTGTCATAGTAGAGGCCATAGTACTACATATCCTGTGAAAATTTCAACTCTCTATAAGTACGCGACACGGCAGGAGTGCGGGCGAGTACGTAATATACGTGTCAGTATGAAATGGCCAGCAGTCCCGCCTGTCACGAAATATACTTATTACGGCTGAAGTTGTAGACCCCTGTGACAGATGGACGGAAAGACAGAAAGCAGACGAACAGCGGAGGCTTAGTAATAGGGTCACGTTTGGCACCCTTCGGGTACGGAACCCTAAAAGACAGTAAAAAAGCTTCAAAACATTATAAATATAACATCACGCGCGGTGCAAGTAGAGTTGCGTCTAGAGAGTCATATATCGTTCGGTCGCGCTCTCCAACCGTGTCAACACGCGCGGTGCACAGCGCGGGCCGGGATTTTGACTCCTGAGGGACTACTCTGACTTGGGCACATAGCCTGGTTTATTAAACGGGACCTTCATATATGGGATATACGAGTAATTGTTATGAAAAATCCACTTGTACTTTTTCAAATATGTTCTATTATGATCAACCCTGCCCAACCGGTTTCGCTATAACAGCATTATCAAGGGCTTTATCTTGAAAAAATATATTAGTTTTTATGGAAAACTAGCGACTATCTTAATAACAATGGTAAAAAACTTAAATTAATACTGGCTAGTCATTTAAAGTTTAGACTAATAATACTTAATCAAACCAAGAAAGATTATAATTAGATTAAGAGGAGAGTAATTACATAAAAATATATCTTATTCGAATAAAATGTTAGTAAGAAGACGTCTCACTGAAGTGATTCCACCATGGAATAGATAGATCAATAACAACATTTCATTTTATTTATTTATTTCAATAACAATAAAATTGTATTTGAAATTATCCTTATATACTAGGTACTCACTTAAAGTCTAACAGAATAAACATATTAAAATTACAATCCTAAAATACTCATAAGCACATCAGAAGAAAAAAAAGTAAGTCAAGCAATTATAGGCTTCACAGGATCGCCAAATAGAAGAGTTTTGTTCATAGTTAGTTGTTACTGAAAGTGTTACAATGCCTTAGATTTCGATTTGGAATCAGAAATGGAGGATACTTCGGGTAGTCTATAATGCCTCGTGCTATTTTTAATAAAAAAATATGGTCAGAAATGTCACGTCGCGACATGACTGACATGACGTACGATATAACTTGATAAATGAGTGCTTGTTAAGTAAATGGGTTCAGTAAAAAAAACTGAATAAGTGCGAGTCAGACTCGCCCACCGAAGATTCCGTTAAAGACTATATTTTTAGGGTTGCGTACCTAAAGAGGAAAAAAACGGAGCCTTTATTGGATCACTTTGTTGTTCGTCTATCTGTCCGTCCGTCCGTCTGTATGTCTATTAAGTCCCTTTATTTCGGGAAGGCGTAGAGCTATCGAGTTGAAATTATAACCACATACTAAAGTCTAGAGTTTCTTAAATTTGTGAAAAAATAAAATTTCTAAGTTACCGTAAAAAAAGATGCGGCTGTTTATGCCACTAAAAACGTATATTTCAACACTCTAAAGGTAGTCAGAGTTTTTAAGGTATTTTCCATTGTTTAGAACTATGAAATTTGGCAAATAATAGTATCTTATAACACTATAAGTATAGTATAGGGAAAAATCTCTAAACTATACATTTGTAATTAAATCATAAAAAATAATAGTCTTTAACGGAACCCTCAGTGGGCGAGTCCGACTCGCCCTTGTCCGGTTTTTTATGATTTAATTACAAAATTTATAGGGTATTTTCCGTTGACCTAGAACTATGAAATTTAAATCGTAAAAAAATATAGTCTTTAACGAAACCCTCGGTGGGCGAGTTCGACTCGCCGTTTTCCGGTTTTTTATGATTTAATTACAAATGTATAGTTTTCAAATTCTTCCCTATAGGTACTTATAGTATAAGACGGTATCACTGACCAAATTTCATAGTTCTAGGTCAACGGAAAATACCTTATAAATTTCGATTCCCTTAAGTGCCGAAATATACGTTTTTTGCAGCATAAACGGCCGCATCTTGTTTTTACGCTAACATAGAATTTGGATTATTTTACAGCTTCAAGGGACTGTACATTTGAGTAATATAAATATATATTTTTTATTTCAACTCGATACCTTCACGCGTTTTTGAGATAAAGGGTCTTGACTTGACGAACAGACGGACGCACGGACGGACGGACAGACAGACGGACAACAAAGTGATGCTATAAGGGCTCCGTTTTTTCCTCTCGAGGTACGTAACCCTAAAAATTAAGTTACTTGATAATAATGACAGACTAGAGGTGGTAGAGCTAATACCGGGCTCGACTGTGGAGGTACTACCATCTTACTCGCAAATCCTCCCGAAGTTATTCGGGGGAGAGTAAGAGAACAGCTCTCAGGCAAAAAAACCAGGCGGCCCACCATTGCCTGGGACCGATGGATGGCGGTATATCCATCCCCAATTGCCGGGCCTTATCTAAATCAGACCGGTGACGGGCAGCGGCGTCACTGGTGCAAGGGTTTCGGCACCGCGCTCACCAACCCGCCTGCCCAGCGTGTGTGAGTATGGGCATTTCTTCCAGGAGGACCGCCAAGAGTGGCGAAATCCTGGAAAGGCCTATGTCCAGCAGTGGACGAAACAGGCTGATAGATAGATAGATAGAATGACAGACGAGCAGAAAAGACACAAAAAGCATATCTGTTTATCCAGAACCTTACAAATGATATCCAAGGCAGTTGAGTGCTGTGATTGTCAGCCCCTGGTGGAACTTTCGATACATTTTGATTGAAATAGTAGCATCTATTTGATTTTACTTTTGATATATACTGCGTAGATTTCTGTAAATAATTAAAACAAAATAATTATTTCAAGGAGATAAATCTATAACGAAGGATTTTGTACAAATAGGCATAAAAAGGAGGGTTGCCATCCATCCAAATCTTCTCGGATTTGTTCTAATTTGGATGGCTTCGGGTAGCTTCCGGGCGGGGTTTTGCATACTGTCAGAGCTTTAATTCTTTTTAGAAGTGATAAAAACCTAGAATTTAATGTCTGATTAATAATAAGAAGTTTTAATTTTATTACCAAATCGAAGAAAAATTATTAAGAAGATAAATTTTTCATTTCTTCAATTAAGAGACAAAAAGACATTTTAAATTTTTGAGTAATATTTTTACCAAAGCTTATTTTGGTATTTTGTGAAGGGTAAAAATATTACTCAAAAATTTAAAATGTCTTTTTATCTCTTAATTGAAGAATTGAAAATTTTTTAAATAAATAAATAATATTTCATCCATCAGCCTGTTTTGTCCACTGCTGGACATAGCCCTCTCCAAGATTTCGCCACTCTTGGCGGTCCCCCTGGAAGAAATGCCCATACTCACACACGCTGGGCAGATGGGTTGGTGAACGCCATGTCGAAACCCTGGCACCAGTGACGCCGCTGTCCGTCACCTTTTTTATAAGGCTCAGCCATTTGGGATGGATATACCGCCGTCAATCGGTCCCGGGCAATGGCGGGCTAGCTTGTTGCGCCTGTCTGCGAGCCGTCATCTTTCTGCTCCGAATAACTTCGGGGGGATTTGCGAATGAGATGGTGGTACCTCCACAGTCGAGCCCAGCAACAGCTCTACCACCTAATTATAATAGACCTAGGGTCTCACGCTCGAAAATCCATCGTTCTCAAGCTCCTTGGCCTCGTTTATTAATTTTACAGATGGTAACCCTAACTGCGTCCCATTTCTGGAACTGTTGTTTGTTCACTCAATGCGGGCGCAACTCGTGACTTGATCTCAGTTCATTTCTGCAGGACCTAGTAATGGATCGTGCGGAAATCTTCCATCATGATAATAATTTATTGAAATTTGAGGCTTATATAGAGGATGAATGAAAGTGACGAAAGGAATGTATTAGGCGACATACTGCATGAGGGCAAATTAAAAAGTACCCGGAAAAAAAGAGCTTTTATGTACAAATAAAGACATTTGAATTTGATATGACTGGATTAATAGACGCAAAGTAAGCAAAACAGGTGTGCCATGATCGTAGCAGATGGAAATCTTTTGTGTCTAGGAGATAGGCGTGAATATAATGTAACGTCACGAAAATTCAAGAGAAAACTCGCATTAACTTGTGAGATATTAATACTTGTTGTTGTTTCCGGATGGAAAATCATAACATAATCATTTTCATGAAACTTTGTAACGGATTATTTATTTATTTATTTTCTTTATTAGGAAAACCAGTAGTTAGTAAGCTAATTTTAACACTACACGTTGAACATAAATAACTGCTAAACTTCTAACTTATTAAGGTAATCACAGCATGCATTTTATATAAGTGACGTGTAACTTGAAAGTATACACTTATCTTAAATTCTTAATTACTAAAATTACATTAATAATTTACAAATTCTAAATTTTATCCTAATATCTAACTACTAAAACTAATAAACATCATTCAACTTTAGATAGAGCTTTTCTACACAATAATTTAAAACAACCTAAACTATCTGCATTAATATCACAGGTGTGACGCACTTTATTATAAATTAAAACATATATATTATTGACTATATAAAGCTTTTTATTTCTTCATTTTGAGACAAAAATAATAAAATATTGTTTTTTCGAAATATATTTTGGCCAACTAATTAGTTATAAGATTGTATTTATTTTAATGTAATTTTTTAGATTTGTCATTTATTCGACTGATGCCGGCCCCAAAGTGGGCCGAAATCTATTTCGAAAAAACAATATTTTATTATTTTTACTTTATTATAGGTGTTTAGAAGTCGGGACACTGGAGCAAATTTACCCAGAACAGTCCGGGATACAGGTTATATTTAACATGACATCAATAAACCTGTCTTAGGAGCCCGGTCCGCGACGACGACAAATTTGATGAAAAACAATATGTTAAATATTTTTCTGGCCCTTATCGCGATGTTTTTGGAAAAACTAGGGACATACACCACTTTATATTGGCCATCTAAATAAAAGCCTAGAATTTATTTGATTGAATTGTTTCTCCTTTGTGAGTTATTTTATTACTTACGAGCCCGCTCCGAATCGTTATTCATAATATATAAGTATCAAAATAACGCGCAAAGGAGAAACAATTGAATTAAATCAATTTTAGATCTTCACTTAAATGGCCAATATGTCCTTGATTTTTACAAAAACATCGCGGCAATGACAAGAAAATAATTAAAATAACGCTTCGCATCAAACAGACGAAAATTACGGAGCGGGTTCTTAAACCCTCTTAATTCTTATCATCGCTACAACAACAGATCGCAGTCCAGATCGTGGCTCGGATCAGATGAAAGACCACACCGGTAAATCATCAGAACAGTAAATAGTGGAACAACGTACCCAAAAACCGGACAAGTGCGAGTCGGACTCACCCACCGAGGGTTATGCTAAAGATTTTATTTTTTATGATTTAATTACAAATGTATAGTTTTCATTTTTTTCCCTTTACTTGTAGTATAAGATGGTTACTTGCCAAATTTCGTAGTTCTAGGTCAACGGGAAATACCCTATAAATTGAGAGTGTCGAAATGTACGTTTTTTGCGGCATAAACGGTCGTATCTTTTTTAGGTAAACTTACATAAAGTTTGATTTTATCACAGCTTCAAGGGACTGCAGACCTGAGCATATGGTTTTAATTTCAACTCGATACCTCCACGCGTTCCCGAGATAAAAGGTCTTGACCAACAGACAGAAGGACAGACAGACGGACAACACAGTGATCTTATAGGGGCTCCGTTTTTTCCTTCTGAGGTACGGAAAGGTGAGTAGAAGTCTTGCTACTACCACTGGTGTTTTTCGTGATTTCGATGATATCCAAGGAGGTTTTAGGCGATCTCTTTTAGACTCCATTTCAAAATTTGATTTTAACTTAAAATTGAACGTCGTAAACTGTCACGAATTGCATGGTTACATTTATTTTTTCAGTGCTTAATCCCGCGGTCTATGACGTCATCGCGAGAAGAGAGTGCCAAACATATATTTCTTCATCACTAATGCTCTGAAAGTAAGTCATATATAACTCGAAATACGGGAGGTAAATTCGATTTACCTACCTGGGGAGTTAAGTAAATTTGAAAATCAAACGAGTGTCCCTTACAGTCACTAACTATGTAGTCAATCACTCGTCCCGCCAAATGACAATGGAAAATATCTGTTCTGCCTAGTTCCTTTTTATTTTGTTATTATGTCTCCTATTAATATATTTTTAGGGAAAAATATGATTTGCGTATATATGTAAATATGCTAACTAAAATCTTAAAGAGACTTAAAACAGCAACTAAATTAGTTTTATTTTTAAAACAATCACACTGGCCAGTAAGACGCAATTGCACGAAAAAAAAGAAAAAGTCTTGCACGTTGTTGTTGCAGACATAATTTCATTATTAATTAACGAATTATTTCATTGATTGCACGTCGAATTAATTTTTATATCCTGCAAAAAAGTGTTATTAGTTATTTAATAGACCCTTGATAATAGTGTAAAACTGAAACCGGTTGGGATAAATATAATTACTGTGAAACAAACAAGTAGGTACAGGTGCAGTTGATCATCATGTTATAATTTTCCAAGTTTTTTTTATTTCCTCGCATAAGTGATGAAAAGTTGAGAAACACGGGACCCTATTACTAAGATTCCGGTGCCCGTCTGTCTGTCCGTCTTTCACCAGGCTGTATCTCATGAATCGTGATAGTTAGGTAGTCCGACTCGCACTTGGCCGGTTTTTTATTAGTTTAGATAGACTACAGTATGTTAGCAAAATAACAATAATCCTTTAGCCGTTTGACTTTAGCTCTCCTATACAAAGGACAAAGTATTTTATGGGGCTCAACTAGAAGATAGAAGAGTTAATACTTTATCTCATTAAGAACAAATGGATCTAGTTTACTGTTTCAGGATCTGTTTATCTTTATAAACAAAGTTTGTTACGACCCTTGTGTTATATGAGTGCGTTCATGTTGGCACATAATTTATCAAGAGTCTATCAGACAATGGATTAATCAATCTCAGATTATTATGAAGTTTGTGTTAATGAAATAATATTTTATCTTTGGAATTGATGAAATTATTTATTTGCGTAATATTTACACAAATATGATCTTAATCAAATGTTAGTACTATACAAGTTTAACTTTTGTAATGTATTGCAATTAACTTAAATAATAACCTAAAATAAAACTAAATGAATTTTAATGTTGTGTAATTAGTTTTTAACTCTAAACAATCAGTACATTCATAATGTTTTTGGAGTATGAAAACATTTCCAAGCAGCAGTATTTTTTTTTTGGCTGTTGACTGTAGCTTTCACTTATAATGAGATTGGCAGTGACTAAGATTCGAAGATGCAACTGAAATAGACACAGAAATGTCACTTGTGTGTGTGAGATGGAGAGAGAGAATAGAATTCAAACTCACACTAATATTATAAATGCGAGAGTTTGTGTGTGTGTGTGTGTGTGTGTGTGTGTGTATGTTTGTAACTCTTTCACGCTGAAACGGCTGGTCGGATTTGGATGAAATTTACAATGGATATAGCTTATACCCTTACATAACAAAAAGGCTACTTTTTATCCCGAAAAAAGCAAGTCGTTAAACCGAATAACATGCGGGTGGAGCCGCAGGTAAAAGCTAGTAATGTAATAAATACGAGTAAATTAATAATAAAAGTTTATGCTACAAGTGCGGTAAGGAGGCAATAGCTTACGAGGATGATTTGAAATTAATTTGAAGTTTTATTTCCCTTAATCATTGCACTATCATACTACGTTTTTCAGTGCATAGTGTAAGTAAATAAAAGAAATACAAGTAAAGAAAAAGACAAAAACTAAATATTCCAGTTCGTAGGCTGCACTCGGTTTTTTTTCTTCTAGTTATAGATAAGTCAATAATTTGCAATATTCCGCTATACAGTTAGATCGTCGGGCAATACCTACCTCACATGCCTTGATACTGTTCTTGATACTGATCAGTGATTGGCGGGTGTCATCCGACGACCAAAGTGAACGCAGTTCATTTCTGTCAATTCTATCTATAGTACACGATGATCTTCAAGGACGGATTATCAAAAAAATTTGAATAAATTAAAAAAACACTGGTGTGGTAAATATGATGGCCGTTGGGGCCGAAAGGTTTTAGAATGGAGACCATGTACAGCAAAGCGTAGTGTAGGCCGACCTCGTGCTCGCTGGACCGACGACCTGAAAGACGTTGCGGGGGGCGGCTGGATGAGGAGGACGGAGGACCGACATGTGAGTGGCAAAATTTGGAAAAGGCCTATGTCCAGCAGTGGACGAACACGGGCTGATGGATGGATGGATGGATGGTGGTAAAAACAACTTTGCCAACAGTATTGATGCATATAATATGGGCCTTTACGAGCACTTGCATTGAAAATAATTTTAGGAACAGGCAGTAGCTTATCGAATGTCAATAATTCTACTGTAATAATCACCACTACGCCCACATTGCGAATAGGGAAAATCCTCTTAGTGACGTCACTCAGTGGACTTTAGTGTGAAAGCGCGCCTTGAGAGGGCTTAGCTTTAGACTTATAAAGTCTGATAGGTTTTAGAGTTTGTATTATATCGTCACGACATAAATTTTCGAAAGGGTGTCGGTGTTCCGATTGTGGACTGTGAAATGCAAATCAGTCCACACTTGAATATTCACGTTTCACCGATAATTATGACGTCTCAACATTATCAGCAGCAGATACTCATTTTCTGCTCGATTTAATTTTCGTTTACCTCATTACGTTCGGGACTCTTGTCGGGCTGGGGTATCCGACCGAACGGATGTTATTTTTTGATCAGAGATTCTGATCGTCCGCCCGACGTGACAGATTGCTTAGTGTGAGTTTTTGGTCTGAGAAATGAAGTATGAAAAAAATAACATATATATTTTATACCGGGTGTAAATAGACTGCTACAATTAAATGAAACCACATTTTCTACCGACCCTACTGAACCACTTTTCCCAAAAATTATACCCGCAGACACCCTTAGCTTGGGAAATAGTTGAGTTCCAAACAAAAATCCGTGAACCATAACGCACCGACATATGGGCGAGTTTAGAGAGATTTATTTACAGCCGGTATATTCGATATATGTTGTTTTTTTTCATACTTCATCTCCTACAAAAGAAATAAGAAGGTTCAAGAAGAGTTTAATATATATTTATTTATAAATTATATAACAAATACCACCCGTAAAAATTCTGAGTAACTCAAAAGTGCACGAGATATCGCCAAGATTCGAACTCAAATCTCAAGATTTGCAATCTAGGTAACGGACTAACAACGCACAGTGTTTTATAATTGCGTGGGTGCAGTCATTTTTAGCTAATAGCGTACATCGATGTTTTAAGTCATATCAAATCGAATTGCCTAAGAAATCTCATGTCAATCATTTTTGGTTTCCGAGAAAAAAATTATTAAAGATGCTATTCCGGAGTGTGCTGTTCAACAAGAAAAATTTGCTATTATGCTAATATTTTTGTACCTACTTATTAATCATGACTGTTGTAAAGCTTGAATAACGTATAATTAAACGTGTTATAATGTGGTTATTAATCGTTGCTTTTAATTTTAACTATTAGAGAAAAAACAATATTTTTCATATTTAAGGCACACTCCGGATTAGCAGTCTCTTACTTTTTTTTCTCGGATACCAAAAATAATTGACATGGGGTTTCTTCGGCAATTCGATTTGATATAACTGAATACATCGATGTACGCTATCAGCTAAAAATGTCACACCCAAGCAATTATAAAACACTGTGCAACGCAACGTACGAAAAAATAAATCATTTTGAGCGAGTTATTTTGGCGCCCCAAAGCTGAACTTTTTCTCGCTGAATCATATCAATCATTTTACGTTAAAGAGATTATAATGTGAGCCGTAGGAAACTACATTCTTATTGCTTTTTTATTTTTTTATATTAATAGTAGCAATGAAATAACAGACATTTAATATTTCCCGTGTTTATATTTAGAGAGCATCGAGAAGAAAATATCTACAATCTAAGCGATAAAAATCCTAGAACACGTGTTGAACTATTCTTAGTCCACTAATGGCACATGCTAGGTACTCAGACAAATCCATTAAGCACGTTGTGTGAGACTGGGCTATAAAGCTAGATCCTAGCTTGGGAGGAAATGAAGGAAGAGCTATTTAACAGTTATTTCTCTTGTTTGAAAGAGGTAATCTGTCGGCCGAAAGAACTAAGCTAGGTACTTAGAAAAACAGTTAAACTAATAAAGAAAGGTTAGCATTACGAATAGACTTTTTAGTCAAGTTTACTGGCCTTTCGCATACGGCAGCCCCGTTTTCAGCTTGGGCATTATTTTATGAACAATCCTTATATAGAGCTTATATTGGATGGATTCGATTGATGGTTCTTGGTGGAATATCATCTTGAATAAATTATACACAAATTCTTGTAATTTTATTCCACGTATATTTATTTTTATTCTAACTTAGGCTACCGGTTTCGTATTACACATCATCGGGCCAACAAATTATTAATTATTTAACATGACAGAAAGAAAACAAAAGAAGACATTTTTAACAAGCAAATATAAAATAAACAGATTCAGTATCTGAAAGAAACAGAAAGAAAACATTTTTAACAAGCAAATATAAAATAAACAGATACTGAATCTGTTAAATAATTAATAATTTGTTGGCCCGATGATGTGTAATACGAAACCGGTAGCCTAAGTTAGAATAAAAATAAATATATGTGGAATAAAAGTACAAGAATTTGTGTATAATTTATTAGAGCTTATATGTTCAACGGGGTCACTACGATGATAGTAAAAAAACGCATTGAATCTGTTGAGTAGTTCTCCAGTTAAAACGGAATATATGTACGAACAAAATTCTATAAATTGTGGTTTTGGCCTCGGTAAAATAATAATAACCCATTTCATTTAAAACTTCGCTAAAATATTCCATGTACAGACATGACTTCTTACTACTTTATTGTTAGTATAGATTACGTCAAAAATCGATTAGCGAATCTTGCAAACACTATGCACACACACATCATACGCCCTTTTTAGGTACTTAGACTATTGAACTTTTTGCTGGAAAAGCAATAAGGTTTTTTCATATTTTTTTATTGTCAAACTTGCTGACCTTCTCATTGCGTTTCCAGCAAAAGTGTCTTCACGCTACTTTAAGTTGGTCACTTATTACTTCTTCCATAATTAAAGTTCAGCATTTTTTATTTAATGTACTGCATTGTACATACATTTCATACATGCAAAATTCCAAATTCCTTCCTACTTTGTTTTTTGAGATAGACCCCGTAACAAATATGGTCTAAATCTGACAACGTTGACAACACACCTTTTTATTATTTTTCAAGAAAAAAATTATGAATAATATTATTATATGTATGAGCTGTATGAACAATAGGTGGTAGAGCTGATGCCGGGCTCGACTGTGGAGGTACCACCATCTTACTCGCAAATCCTCCCGAAGTTATTCGGGGGAGAGTAAGAGGACCGCTCTCAGGCTAAACCAGGCGGCCCACCATTGCCTGGGACCGATGGATGGCGGTATATCCATCCCCAATTGCCGGGACTTATATAAAACAGACTAGTGACGGGCAACGGCATCACTAGTGCAAGGAATTCGGCACCGCGCTCACCAACCCGCCTGCCCAGCGTGTGTGAGTATGGGCATTTCTTCCAGGAGGACCGCCAAGAGTGGCGAAATCCTGGAAAGGCCTATGTCCAGCAGTGGACGGAACAGGCTGATGGATGGATGGATGGATGAGCTGACAATCCATATGTTAAGGATAGAAAAAAAAATGGTTCAATTTTAATGTATTCCCTAACTAAATTCAATTGAACTTCTAAATTGTTATTTGGTTTTGGGTAACATAAAAATCCTCGAAATTTCACATTATGTATCCCAACCAACAAAAGCGTACTATAACAAAAGCTTAATTATATCCCAAAACCGGCCAAGTGCGTGTCGGGCCACGCGCAGTTCCGTAGCTGCCCGGTACATGTTTTAAGTTGGTCTATTGACAAGAAAAAAAAATCATCCCCAAATCACGTGTACGGGAGATATCCTTAAAAAATAAAATCCGGGATTGTTTTTACCATTTTTTGGCGAAATTGATATGTTTACCCATATACCAAAATACAGCTTTCTAGTACTAATTGTCTCTGAGCTAAGCCGCCGACAGACGGACGGACGGACATGGCTAAACTATACGGGTTCCTTGTCGGACTACGGAACCCTAAAAATGCGCCAGAATATGAGTACGGAACCCCAATTTTATTATTTGTTCTTTTACTTTACAGCATGTACAGTAATGTGTGCAAACTTGTATTTATTACAGTCATATGAAAAACGTTAAAAAAATGCTATTTTTTCGAGGTTAAATGTGTGGGGTCTTCCCTTGGGCAGCTTAGGCTCCAAATTATTTTTCATTTTTATTATTTGCCATGTTAGAAGCTATACTAATACGTATTATGTGAAAATTTCAACTTTCTACCTATTACGGCTGAAGCTACCTATTACCCCTATTACCTATTACCCCTATTACCTATTACCCCTGTGACAGACGGACGAATAGACAGACAGACAGCGGAGGCTTAGTAAAAGGGTTCCATTTGTCACCCTTTGGGTACGGAACCCTCAACATACTAAATGAAAATTATTTTAAGAGAGAAAAAATTAATATGCCAAAGCAATTTCATGGTTGATTGCACAAAGGTTGATACGCTTCATCAAAACCCAATCTTGGTACTAGGTATCTTATAACTAGGCATCTTACACCAACTTCCCAAGAGGAAAAATCGTTAAAAAAGAGTTTCGAGTATTTTGCTTGTTTATCCATCTTCATCATGGGTGAAGGAGTTGTGTCAGGGTCGTAGTATATAAACACACTGATACATTTAGCGGAACATAAAAAAGTTACTGTCGCATAATGTTTCATTATTACAGTTCCGTACCCAAAGGGTAACCAACGGGACCCTATGACTAAGGCTAGCTGTCCGTCTGTCTGTCTGTCTGTCCGTCTGTCACCAGGCTGTATCTCAAGAACCGTGACAGTTATACAGTTGAAATTTTATATTTTATATTTTATATTTCTGTTGCCGCTATAACAACAAATACTAAAACCAGCAAAGTGCGAGTCAGACCTGCGCACTCCCATACAACAGACATGATTTTTTTTTACGTTTTTATAGATAATGGTAAAGAACCCTTCGTGCGCGAGTCCGACTCGCACTTGGCCGGTATTTTAAATGTGAGCTCAAGATAAAAAAGTGACTGTCGCATAATGTCTCATTTTTAAATGAGAATTCAAGATAAAAAAGTAAATACAAAACATGCCAGTCTTTTATGAAATACTAGCTTTTGCTCGCGGCTCCGCCTGAATCGAAGAAATTTTCGTGGAAATAAGGAAACCAAAAGAATATGATGTCTTGAACGACTATATGCAACGGTCACCATGTTTAACCAAAGCACTAATAAATACCAATCAAATAAGCCCAAATTCGAAGGGTCCACTGTCCGTTGATGAGATCCCGTACCCACCTTTTTCCAGTCTAATTATCAGACCTTGGTCACCATGTTATACCAAAGTGCTAATAAATACCAATCAAATAAGCCCAAACTTGAAGGGTCTGCTGTTGTCCGTTGAGGAGATCCCGTACCCACCTTCCAGTCCCATCATCAGACCCCGGTTACCATGTTTTACCAAAGACGAACCTTACTGGATGCGATGACTCTCTATAATATCTGTAATAACCTTTACGACTGTTCTTCTCTTCTGAAACAGATAAAGTTTAGAGCACCTGGACAGGTATTCCGGCATTATTGCGCATTCGCAATATCAGTCCATAGATATTTGTTTAAAGTTTGATAAATACCATGTGAGGGAAATTAGAGTGACTAAACTATATCAAATAAAAACTATAAGATATAAGGAATGCTCAGTATAAGTTTTCAATCAAAAATATCAATACATATCCGTATAATATTCCTTTTAAGATCACCCGCAATCTGCCTCTGCAATTTTTGCGGTCTTCACGATCTCGGGCTCTATTCTCATTGGCTATGACGCGGAAAAAAGCCGGTCTTCGAGCCCCTCTTAGAAGAATCTGTGAGTCATAAAAGAAAACATTCCCGTCAGCTGACTTATTCAATTTAAAAAGGTTTACATCTAAAAGAAAAATAAGACAAAGACTGAGAAAAAATCAAGTAGTATAATCTAATTAAAACATTTTAAAAATTGGAGTATAATATTAATATGATTATGTTTATAAACGTAATATTTGATGTACAAATTGTTTGTCGAAAGATTGCAACTCGCTGGAATGAAATTTTATCAAAATCGGTTCGGCGCTTTTTGACAAATAACGAAAAAGAAATATTCGAAGTCGGTTTATATGGTTTTTAAACCTTTTCAATTATTAATGGTGCTTTTTTTGCACACCGTAACCATGCGTCGCAGTAACGTCATCGACGCCAGGTACTTTTAGTAAACGGGTTGTACAGTATGTAGGTATTATATATAAGGTCCTACAATAATAAGTGAAAATAATTCTAGGGTAGATCATGTATCGTTAACTGATCAAGTTTCAGAAGAAGAAAATTTTTTTTGCACAAATAATTTTTTCTCTTCCCAGTACAAAGTGATTCAATCAGCTGACTTAATTTCTACGGAGAGGTAAAAAAAAATGCGTAAAAAATTTTTTTTCATTGGTATTTGGTCTATTGGGTCTACTCTATCATCTCTTACATTTTTTTCACTTTGAATTGTAGG
The DNA here is from genome assembly GCA_910592155.1 of Ypsolopha scabrella. Classification (NCBI taxonomy): domain Eukaryota; kingdom Metazoa; phylum Arthropoda; class Insecta; order Lepidoptera; family Ypsolophidae; genus Ypsolopha; species Ypsolopha scabrella. The sequence continues at coordinate 3,148,189 of OU342968.1, read as the reverse complement.
ACCTTATATATGTGTGTGTGTGTGTGTGTGTGTGTATATTTTCCGACTTATTTTTTTATGTATTTACTATTTCGGAAGACAGAGTTTGTAATGTAGTATAGTTGTAAATTTAGTAGCTTTTATTTTACATAACAATAAAAACTTAAATAACATAATGATAATTTACAACATAAAAAAACTTATTCTTAACTAAAATTACCTAACAATATAAATTACACTCTTAACTAGGTTCAAATAATATACCTGTTCTAAAATTACCCCTGCGGCATGGTTCCCAGAACGCTGGCCACATTTCGTCTTTGAATGGCCAAACTTATGCGTTGGCCGAGGAATGCGCCAGCCCTCAGGACATCTAAAAAGGCCGACTTGGGTGAATCATAAAATGATTTGAAAGTAGGACAGAGATAGAATTTATTCACCCATGCAAAAGAGACGGCAATAGAACAGAATCATAATATGATTCATCCAAAGTGGCCTTTTTAAAGGCCCTGGTCACCCGATGTTTCCACTAAAAGAAGTAATAGATCTTTTACAAGTTTTTTAAATTTAGTTATGTTAGGTTTATGTTTACATTCTTTATTCTGTAATGTCACCAAAAGTTAATTAAAAAGGTTCCTATCTCTGTGAATTCTTTTATAGAGAGTAGATTTATGTACATGTCATTTCTGTAGTTTGCTCCTGTTGTTTTTCCATAAATAAATAAAATAAAATAAATAAAGTGCCAATAAATACCAGTCAAATAAGCCCAAACTCGAAGGGTCTGCTGTTGTGCGTTGAGGAGATCTCGTACCTATCTTCCAGTCCCGTCATCAGACCCTGGTCACCATGTTTTACTAAAGTGCTCATCAGCAGACCCTGGTTACCATGTTTTACCAAAGTGCTAATAAAGACCAATCAAATAAGCCCAAACTCGAAGGGTCTGCATTCTAACCAAATTTTACAAACGTTCAGGAATTATTATTTGCTACATAGCTTCTAACTACTACCAGTAGAAAAGTAAATTCCAAAAATCTTTAAATGACGATAACTTTTTTTTGCGAGATCCGATTTTAATTAAATAAAGCCTATACTCTATTCCAAATTAAGCTTAGTACAGCTGTATGAACTACATAAAAATCCGTTTAGTAGTTTTAGAGATGTGCGTGAATAAACAGACAGACAGAAAAGAATTATAAAAATCGATTATTTGTGTTCTATTACTCTTCTTTAGTCACTCCCTTTCTACTTCTATTACTTTTTTTCAACACAGCGGTTTCTAATGTTTTATTTTAAGTATTGATATTGATTACGATAATGAATACATTTTTTTTCCGTTCCGTTAACTTTGCCGGTACGTAAAATTGTAAAATCCGTTGTTTTATCAATTCACTAGGTTAGGTTAGGTTTGTTTATAAACTATCTAACGAAAACCTACCGTTAAATGATAAACTCACTAGTTAAATTATCAACTATCGGATCGCACAATCTTACGGTGACATATACATTACATCTGTAGTTTATGCCAACCTGTTTAAGGAAAATGCCTGAGTTTATAAATGTTTATACTTTTAGGACTTATATATTATGTGCAGTGAACAAGCAAGGCAGATTTATAGGCTGCAAAATGTAACAAAGAAGGTTTGTTCTAACAATATATTTCGATTGGGTTTTAGTTATTCTATATTTGTGGGTTTTTGAGAAAAAAAGGTGTCAAAACTACGTAATTTTTCGAAATATTTTCTCCCTAATAAATATCGATCTATATCTATCTATACTAATAACAAAGTAGTAACTAAGAAATATTTTGACGAAATTTTAAATAAATAGGTTATTAGTATTATGCTGATGCCAAAACCACAACTTTTAAAATTTTTGTTTACCTGTATGTTTCATAATTTATGTCTATTAAATTATTTAAATGCCACGAAACCCTCAGGCACGACCCTCACACTTGACCAGTTGTTTCGTTTTATTAAAGTTTTAGAAAAAACACAACATAGAGTATTACACCTGGGCAAAGTTTAGCCCAATCTCCTTAATAAGTGATTCACTTTGCCCGTCATTCGTCATTTAACAGGAGGTGGAAACTTGAGAAGTACACCGAAACTCAATTACCAGGGAGTGTCTTCGAACACGTGAGCACGGCTACTCAATTTCAGTATTCTCATTATCTTCACGACATGAATCCCCAAGGGGTGTCTTAGGTTTGCCTTAGTGTGAACTGTGAATTGCGTGTCACAATCCACATTTGGGCTTTCCACCGAACATTATTACCTCCGAAACTTGATGGGTGGTGGCCCTTTCGCCGTACTTCGAACACAAAAGGAGCAACAGCATAACGTACCTTCCGAAGAACGAAAACCGAACACAAATTAATGTGCACCGCGGGGATTGAACCCACGACCTCTGGGTTAGCAGGCGAACTCTCTACCAATATGCCACAGAAGTGGTAAATTTTCAATATTCATGTTTCTGTTATTTGGTCTGCAAAAGACATGATCTTGCTAAGTTTTTTGCCCTTCTTCTTAGCAAGATTAATCGAATGGGCGGATCTAGGCATTATATCCATTTATAGTTTATTTATCTATTAAATTATTTATTCATTGCATTATGTAGGTATATACAATATTTTTTATTTTTTTTATCAACTTATTTATTAATTGCATTACGTCGGTATAATAATATTCTTTATTCCAATAAGTCTTTATTTTATGCATGTGTATAACTTAGTAGCCCAACTTAAATATAGTTTTTTATATATTTCATCATAAAATATTATTTTTATACAGATTAGGTTTGACATGTAAAACGTATACTTTATGTTTCTATTTTACAAATAAACATTTTGAATCTTTGAATCTTTGAATCTTGAATCTGCTTGATTTGGAAGGCACACGAAGTACCCATCAGCAATCATCGTTGAAACGTAGGTGTACGACTTGCATTTCACAGTCCACACACGGAAACACCTCTGACACCCCCTCGGGGTTTCATATCGTGATGATGTCTTTTTAAAACTTTTTTTTGCAAAACGTTGCTAAACGTGCATTTAATTTTAGTGAATTGAAGTCAGCATAATAGTCAGATAAGTAGATTCTAATAAAATGCGTATATTCGATACAATACACTCAAATTTTAGCACATGTAAAAGCTCGAAAACCATACAAAACCGGTAGCTTTTATATCCGAAAGTATCATACCTAATAGATATGCTACTTTTATGGTAAAAGTCTAAAGCAATAACTGATCGTTCGAAAACTGAATGTTCTTTGTTCGTTTTTCTTCTTTCAATTTTATCGTCACGTCTTCGTTTCGCAGTGATATTGCTGCAGCTGAAATAACAGTTTTAAAATTGATTTTTTTTTTTATGTGGGTAGTCTTATGCTGCACACATCAAAATAATCACTCCACTTATTTATTTAAATTTTTATTATTTAATCACTTAATTTTAATGTTGTAATCAGTAATATTTATTGCTTGACCCCTTATCTACCTATTCACATAACAGTTTCAATAAAATCAGTGCACTAGAGGTTTACTAATCAACACAACAATTTCACTGAGATGGATTCATACAAATTGTTGTCAAAATCCATGGAGGAGCTGGCTTCTATGTTCAAGGACAGGATGGAGAGTCATGAGCAGGACCTAAGAGATGCCTCCAAAGCAGATGCACCCCCTAAAGATCTCTCCACATTGGCCGGTGAGTTTTCACAATTCAAGTCGCTGATGTGGAAGGCATTTTCCATGTTGAAGACTCAAGTCGAACTCCTTGCACTGGGACAAGATCGTCAGGAAATGTATTCACGAAGGAAGGTGCTTCTTTTTCATGGTGTGGCTGAAAAAAAAGATGAGGCCCCATTAGATTCAATTAACAAGATCCTAACCGACCAAATGCAGGTGTCATCACAAAGCTGTTCAGCAGATATTGTTGTCTGCTACCGCCTAGGTAATAACAAGGCAAAAGCCAGACCCATACTAGTACGCTTCTCTAACTTTTCATCTCGCTCCTCAGTATGGAATGCAAAGACAACTCTGAAGGGGTCCGGCATCACTGTCTCTGAATTTTTGACCAGGCCAAGGCAAGAAACATTTATGGCAGCCCGCAAACACTTTGGAGTGCCGAATTCTTGGACCACTGAAGGCAAGATAGTACTTCTACTTCCTGACAAATCTAGGTGCAAGGTTGAGCAACTAGCGGAACTGCAAGCACTGATGAAGAGGTTTCCAGAGGCGAATATTGGCACCCAGCAATCGAAAAAGACTAATATTGTGAAAGAGAGTGTACTAACGCGTAGTAAAGGTACCAAGAAAACTACTAAATGAGATTAGCATGGTTCTTTCTGATGTTAATAGTTCATACCTATATACTTTAACGTATCTCCGTAATCCGTTTGGGTTATAGCGTTATCAGTATCAAATATATAGTATTAAGGTAGTCAGGTTTTATCCACGCTAAAAATTGTAAGCCAAACAAAACGGACTTTGGACCGTATTTTTATTTACCTACTTTGTTTTGTCAAAACTTTTTAGAGGTCATTTCACTATGCACTGTCAGTTTTTTTTTTTTTTTTTTTGTTGCTGCGTTCCTTTTTCCGCTTTTATTGTTGTCAATCCAAATTGATGGTACGATCAGTCAACGTATGCAACTTTAATTAATTAATACTGTTAATTAACTTGTAATATCCCACGACCCACACATGCTGTTGTTATTCAATTGCTCTCTACACAAGTGGGATACCTGGATTTCGATAGTTATGTATGTATTGACACTTTATTATATGGTTAGATGGCGTTTTTCTTAATACATTCTGCTTACTGATTTGTATCGGTATTTTAGATTGATATTTGTATTTTCGAACCGTCTGTGGGTAATGGGGGGGTCAAGTTGTATAGTAATCATAGTTTATAAATTGTAATTTGTAAAGTAGGTAGGCACTTATTTGTATTTTATTTTTTTGTATTTATTTGCATTCTATTTATATTTATTATATTTTTATAGTATGGATATATCTTTAAATATTAATAACAGTTTCTTCTCATGCTCCTCTTCTGACGAATACGCAAGTGCGGATAGTGATGTCGACTCTGCTCCTGGTTCAACGTTACACGACAAGTTGTCTTCTGTATTTGACAGTAACCTTAGAAATAATTTCAATGTGGTTCACATCAATGCTGAAAGTATCCACGCGCACTACCCTGATCTTTTAGCGGCTTTTAGCAATTTACGCGTGGATGCCGTGCTTGTATCCGAATCACTACTGAAGCCCTCAATACCTTCCACCATGTACAGTCTACCAGGTTTCCGCCTGATTCGAAATGACAGAACCGGTAAAGGATGGGGGGGAGTTGCAATTTATCTTCGGTCTGATATTCAGTGTACGGTTGTCAATCAGTCTCCTAGTGCATACTCCAATTCAGCTGAACATTTATTTATTGAAATTTTTCTTCACCATTCTAAAGTTCTTCTTGGTGTTTACTACAGTCCCTCCCTCAAAATTGATTACTTTAACAACTTTGAAGCCATATTGGAAGATCTTAGCCCACTTTATAATGATGTAATTGTTTTAGGTGATTTTAATACCTGCCTCCTAAAAAATGACTCTCGCTCTAAGCAACTTTCCTCAATTGTCTCTTCTCTTGACTTTCATATTCTACCTCTTTCCGCAACTCATCATAAACCTCACTGTATTCCGTCTCTTCTCGACCTCATAATAGTTTCCAATCCCCTTAAAGTCGCCACTCATGGCCAACTCACTGCCCCCTTTTCGTACCATGATTTAATATATGTCTCGTACAAGATACGTCCTCCCAAATATAAACATAAATACCTCTTTCTACGTAGTTTTAAGGGAATAGAACTGGAGGCGCTTAAAAAGGATGCTTCAGCCATTGACTGGTCTCCAGTCACTGGCTCTGTAACAGCTGACTCCAAAGTTGACAACTTTAACCGAATTTTAATTGCCCTTTTCGACAAATATGCCCCTATCAAAAAGGTCAAAGTAAAACACGTGCCAGCTCCTTGGCTTACACAAGCAATTAGAGACACAATGGCTTTGCGTGATAAGGCTAAGCACAAATATAAAAAAACACCCAGTGATCACAGTTTTGAAGCATACAAAAAGTTGCGTAATCGCTGTACAAGGATGTGTAGAAATGCAAAGAGGAGCCACATTCATAATTCAATTGAAAGCCTTAATCCAAGTCAGGTTTGGAAATTCCTAAAAACACTAGGCATTGGTAAAGTTTCTAATACTCACCATGGCACTGTCGATTTAAATGCACTAAATTTGCAATTCTCTAAACCACTTGTCACTTTAGAAGACAAAATAAAAAATAAAACACTCAATTTCTTAAATAAAAAGCCCAAGCCTGATTGTGATTCCTTCATTTTCAATTGTGTAACAGAGTGTGACGTTAAGAAAGCGGTTCTGTCTATTACCTCAAAAGCTGTTGGTAATGATAATATCTGTTCCCAGATGCTATTACTTATTCTTGATTCACTGTTACCTGTAATCACTGATATCCTCAATTTCTCCTTGGTTACCTGTACATTCCCTTCGCCCTGGAAACAGGCGCTTGTTATTCCTCTTCCGAAAACTTCTAATCCTGCCTCATTCTCCGACTATCGTCCTATCTCCATTCTTCCCATCCTTTCCAAAGTCCAAGAAACCATCGTGCACAACCAACTTTTCTCCTATCTGATTAAAAACAATCTTCTGAATCAGTTTCAATCTGGATTTCGACCTGGTCACAGTACGGTAACCACACTTTTAAAAGTTACTGATGATATAAGGCTAGCCATCGACAACAAGAAACTGACAATTTTAACGCTATTAGATTTTAGCAGTGCGTTTAACTGTGTTGACTTCGATGTTCTGCTAGGTATACTCCGCTCTCTTAACGTATCTCCACTTGTTACAGAATGGTTCGATACTTATCTTAGAGGTCGACTGCAGTGCATACGCTCGGACGAGGTTACCTCGGAGTGGTGTCAACTATCTGCTGGTGTTCCTCAGGGTGGCGTCCTCTCACCTCTCCTATTCTCAATTTTTATTAATTCCATCTCAGAAGTACTTTCTTGCAACTACCATCTTTATGCAGACGATTTACAGCTATATCGACACTTTGTAGTATCTGAAGTTGAAACTACAATTTCTCAAATAAATGAGGATATGGGTCATGTGCAGAAGTGGGCTGAATCTTATGGGCTCTTAGTGAACCCTAAAAAATCTCAGACGATAATCATTGGTAGTAGATACATGACCAACCTCCTGAACAAATCTACCCTGACACAGGTCTCCTATAACAGTATCCCCATTGCATACGCTGAAACTGTGAAAAACCTTGGTGTCATTTTTGACTGTAACTTATCGTGGACTGCTCACGTGAATGAAGTCAGTAGAAGAGTTTTTGCCACTTTTTACTCCCTCAAGCGTCTCCAGCGATTTCTGCCCCATAGAACAAAGGTAACTCTTGCACAAACCCTTCTATTGCCAACCATCGACTATGCGGATTTATGCTTCCTAGATGCCAATGAAGAGTTGCTTAGCAAACTACAACGTCTTCAAAACCTGGGGATTCGGTTTATTTTCGGACTGCGTAAGTTTGACCATGTGTCGCATTATAGAGAGGAGCTGAAATGGCTTCCTATTCGTCAACGACGAAATTTTCACATTTTATGTTGCCTCTTTAATATCCTTAGGAGCCCTACTACCCCTCCCTATTTGCGTGAACGCTTTAACTACCTTCTTTCCAATGACAATCAGAACAGACCACACACAGTATCTCTTTTAAAAACTCCATGTCATAACACGGGTGCTTTTAGAAATTCTTTCACGGTGACATCCATCAGACTCTGGAACTCCCTACCGCATACGATTCGTGACTGTCCTACGATCAGCCTATTCAAGAAGAAGCTTAAAGAGCATTATTTATAAATATTTTTCCCTTTAAAATATATATTTATTTATTATTTATGCAGGTATATACACTGTATGTATTTATGTTTATATTTGGTATATACTAAATTCTTGTTTTAAACATATATTTATGAATACTTTTGTTATGTAGGTTTATGCCCATGTTTATATTACAGTATTTAAGTACGTTTGTTCTTTTTATATTTAAGTAATTATTAATTAATTTATTATGTAAGTATTTATTTAAAAGTTAGGTATATTTATGGTAGTTTTAAGTTCATATTATCTCCACATTTTTATTTTTTATATCACTTGTTTCTTTATGTGTGCACATTTGATCACACACTTTTAGTTAATATTTCCTTAGCACCTAGGTTTTGCTGGCAGAAATCTCTCTCAGAGATAAGCTCGCCTATAGCACGTTTAATTTATGACTGCTTGTACGTATAACTTTTCTGTGCAATAAAGAATATGAATATGAATATGAATATGAATATTTTTTAGAATTATTGGAATGCAAATAGCGGTAGTGAGAATACGAATTTTATTTCTCAAGACATGAATGCAGAAAAATTATCAGTGGTTATTTGAGAAATTGAAAACTAATATAGAACTTCTCTGATTGGTTGTGTTTTATTTGTGTGGTAGCTGTGTCGGGTTTTGTTGGTTAACCTGTTAGCTCTACGAAGCCTTTTGTTAGAACAAATTCTTTATTGTTCTTCCATTGTTCTTATTTTTCCTTGGTTACTTTATTGTAAAATTTGTTTTATATAAATGAAGATATGACTTCGATCTATTAACTAGTGAGGTGAGCCGTATGATAATTGAGTAAAATAATTTCGCTAAAATCTAAAGTATATTAATTTGCACTAAAAAGGAAACTGATAGTTCGTGGTAGTAAGAAATGCGGTTTTAATTCCTATGGTGCATGAGCCATTTCACATTGTCGCGAACTTTTGAATAGCTCATGCATCGTAGACTTAAAAGCGCATTTTCCGCTAGCATTTACTGTCAGTTTCCTCATGTCATCATTGGGTGCCATCTTCATAGTGAAGTTTGGAGGTCAGTTGTCTAGCTAGTATAGTTAGTTTCGTCATTCATGAAAATATATATACTTTAGTTACTTCACCATCAGATATGTTATCATATCACATAATGAAGGTGAGAAGATGGAAAATTAAACAAATTTTGTGTGTACGAAGTCCGGTTAACAACGTGAAAAAAAAACAGCCATCAACATCATCATAGTCCCTCTTTAGCGGACCAAAGGGCAAAATTCGTGCGCCATCTGTTCCCCATCACGCCACGTTTTTGCTAAAGATTTGTAGTGTTCGAAGAATAGACAATTTGTCAGTGTAAATAATGATCCACATGAGAAACGAAGATTTGTCTTCATATTTATACCTTCTGTAAGTGAATAGACAGAACCACTTACTCTGTTACTTATATTTGCGTTTATTATATATATATATATATATATATTTATGTTATATTCTATTTTATCATCTGAGAATCAATTCAGCGATAAGTTTTCTGTTCCAATTTCAAATTTGATATTCAAAAGTCCAACAAACGATAACAAAAAATTAAAAGAAAATAATTCAGCAAAATTTCAGGAAATTCTGTCAAATTACACAGAGCTTACAGGTGAGTTAGGTGTAAGCAATATAACTTTTCTGCTTTGATAGGATAGTTGATAACTGTTTCACCTTAGCTCCGGGTGAGTTGAGCTACAAACTCACTGAAATAATATTACGAGTGCTCATGTGTGTTACTTCCTTTGTCAGAGTGTTTTAGCTTGAAATTTATGAGGCTTAGTAGAGTGTTTACATTTTTAAAGACCATAATGTCATTAACTGAAACGCTAACTCAAAGCGAACTATATCGAACCCAAAGATTCACTTGTGAAAAAAACTTCGAAACATTCATGGCTTAGATTGCAAAAACACTTCAATTATATTCCTTTAGTCGTAATAATATTTTTTTTTTTCAACCACAATATTACACTATTTTAGAGCTGAGCCAATACAATAGTGAACATTCAACATACTTATAATATTTACAAATCACAAATGTAATCATATTAAAACAAGACATGAAATTTAATAAAAACACAATAACAACAATTTTAACAAAGTTACAATTAATTAGTTATAATTATGTTACACTTTTTGCTACTTTAATTATAAATCAGTGTCAACTACTTTTTTAGGGTTCCGTACCCAAAGGGTAACCAACCAGGCTGTATCTCATGAACCGTGATAGTTAGACAGTTGAAATTTTCACAGATTATGTATTTCTGTTGCCGCTATAACAACAAAAACTAAAAAACAGCATAAAATAAATATGAGAAGTGACATTTTTGCTCGTTTTTGCTCTGATAACGGCAACAGGTAGACGCTTGAAATATCCACAAAATATTAAGTTATATATTTACTTCAAGAAAAAACAATTAATTTAAAATTAATATTTAAGGAGGGCTCCCATACAACAGATAAGATTTTTTGCCGTTTTTATAGATAATGGTACGGAACCCTTCGTGCATGAGTCCGACTCGCACTTGGCCGGTTTTTATGAATATTGAAACATTCAAGGTTGTTTTAAGTTGTTTTCTACAGTAATTTTAAATCAGACCATATACTTATCAACGTATCAATACCAATTTCATGCCGCTTATACCTTCAAAAGGTTGTTGAATAAAACGCTTGCGTCATCTTGAAGCGTCGGTCGTTGGAGATCTGGATTACACTTGATCTAGTTATTGAAGAGTTCATATCTCAAGACTCATCGTGAGATGCATTTGAAGACGAAGTGCATCTTCAGATCTCCCGAGCACGTGTTGTGCTTAATATTGATTTGGTATCTTCGGATTTGGTATCTTCTATCTTGGTAGCTTCTGTAAGGCTTGTCACGTTTATTCTTAAGATTCAGATTTATAAAGTATGACGATATTGCTAAAAAATTCAAATTATTAGTTTACTGTTATATAATATAAGTGATCAACCTACAACATAGCAACAAACGTATAAATATGTAACACGTACCTAATAAAAATTAAAAACATGCATTTAAATAATTTCAAACCAATTAAATAATATAAGAAATAAACCATAATAACCAGACCAATACGACAAATACAATTATTATATATAAATACGGCATAAAAAAATTAAAATCTGTAACAAAGCAAGTCGAGTCAAATCAATCATTATAAAATTACGCATTCACAAATGATCCAAAATAAAATCTTATTCACGAAATAAATAAAAAACAGCATTAAACATGCAAATCTCTCACAGTCTTAAATAAAGCTTAAATGCTTTTTTAATTATTAAATTTCTCCGTTTTTTTACATTTCAACTTTATCAGAGCTCAAAAGAACCTCGGATCTCAAAGTGCAATGTGCGCCTACTTTGCTTACGCACAGGCCTGGCTTCGAATGGTATCCTCCTCTGGGGTAATAGTACGCAAGCTAAGCAACTATTCATTCTCCAAAAGAAGTGTATTCGAATTCTCGCCAACATTGACTCAATGACCAGTTGCAGAACCTATTTTATTAAATACAAACTTCTTACAGTAACTTCATTATATATTTCTGATGCATGTGTTTTAGTAAAAAATAACTTACGCCTATTTCCTCAATATTCACGCCCTGAAAATTTAAGACCACGCCAAAGATTAGCTACCTGTTCATCAAAATTGCAGCTAGTACATTCTGGTCCCCACCATATGGCGGTAAAGATTTCTAACTCTATACCTGACTCAATAAAATCCTTAGAAAAAACTAATTTATTTAAAAATGCACTTAAAGAATAAATAATAAAAGAATAAATAATAAAATAAATAGAGAATAAGAAATAAGAAATAATAAAGAATAAATAATCAAAAAAAAAGTTACTACTCGCTACAAGAGTTTTTTAATGACCATGCCAAAAATGGCCGATAAAAGATTTTTTATTTTTGTCTGAGTATAAAATCTTATTGATATTTTTGTTCCTAAGATGTTGTTTATTTATAATATATAAACGATTGTTTTCTTGTTTCTAAGCAGAGTCTACTCTTAACAAATAAGCAAATTAGTTGTAAGACTTGTAAGTTGTTACATATGTGTTAATGTTGTACCTATACTTCATTCAGCAGCGCCCTTGCAGGGTTCTTGTTTGATACTATTATTAAGGACACCTTTTGTACAACAAGAAAGCTGAATAAATTTATCTTATCTTATCTTACCAATAATTCTTAAGCTTTGCGAAGTCCATCTATCTGGGCCGGATCTATTTTATGAAATATTAATGAACAAATTTTAACAAAAGTATTTTGACTAGTCTAATAACATCTTAAATCAGGCTATACGGCAAATTCTAATAGTTTGGCTAGCATATATGTGAACTAGCCTTTGCCCGCGGCTCCGCCCACGTTAATTCAATCTTTGAACCATTTTTGGCTTGGGGGTTATTATATGAACACTCCTTATAACCTATGTGCTGACCAGGGTCACTAATATGATAATTAAAAAAAACGGAATCCAAATCCGATCAGTGGTTCTTGAGTTAAAGCGGAACATACAGACAGACAGACAGACAAAAATTCAAAATGTCTATGTAATGTTTGACGGTTCAAACACTGATATTACAGCAACGAAGATTAAATTTATAAGCAAACACGTCACCAACTGGGTATCTTAAACAAAAAAATACCGTTATTTCTGCCACACAGTAAATTCCTTTTTATAAAATGTGAAAATACAAGGAAAATATCGTCAATTTCTGATCGTTTACTCACACTGCTCAAAGTACGTCGGTAAATACACTCGTGACTGAAAATAATTCGTCCGGAAAATGAGAATCTTTCAAGATACGCATTTTCTTTAAGGCTTCGATCGGGGCCGATTTCACCTTTGTTTAATGAACCAGAGTATCTTCTGACTGGGAGTTTTTGTTGTTTCCGATTTTTATTCCGGCCTTCTGTTGGAGATGTCTTTATGGATTTCATTATTTAGATACCTACTTTACTTTTGTCCGCGGCTCTGCCTGCATAGATAAGAACCTTTCTCTACTTAGGATTATAAGATGTAAATCTGAAAAGTCGTGACAAAAGTTCTAAACTGTACAAAAAGTCCTGACATTTTGTTGTACTAATAGTGCATTCCGAGTCAAGACACAATCGATTATATCGCGTCTATCGTCATTCCGAATCACTGATGGCCGTGCGGCGTGAGTGGTTTGATGGTACTTTTAGTGCTGTCAGCGCCATTCGGAACCCGGCATAAGTAATGTTTTAGAAAGCCCATGTCCAGCAGTATACAGCGCCACGAGCTTGTCTGACCCTATAAGCCAAACCAAAATGACCTCTATATTCAAGAAGCGACAGTCCTCGTCACCGGGTCAGATAAGTTTGCTGCACTATACTTTTAAGGGCTGTCTATGATATCATAATACTTATTATTAAGTATAGCGCTTATCGCTGGCTGATACTAGTTCTCGCGCGCTCCACGTGACAGCCGAACAGGTTCGTAAGTGTGTAACATCCATGAAGCGCGGCAAGTCCCCGGGCCACGACGGGCTCAGTCTCGAGCATGTGCCGTATGGTGGTACGTTACTATATCACAGACTCGCCTGGCTTTTTAATGCTTGTATTGATCATAGCTATTTACCTAAAAACTTCATGAAAACAGTCGTAATCCTATAGTAAAGAACAGAACAGGTGACCTTTCGAGTCTTTCCAACTATAGACCTATATCATTAGCAACAATTTTTTCAAAAATTACAGAAAGATTGATTAATACTCACTTAAATGAAGAAAATATGCCAATACATAAAGCTCAATTTGGTTTGCGTACAGGATTATCTACTGATCTTGCGATCTTTGCATTAAAGAATACGGTGCAATATTACACCTCCAGAAAAACACCAATTTATGCGTGTTTTTTAGACCTGAGTAAAGCTTTTGATACGATTTGTTATGATAAGCTGTGGGATAAGATAAGACGCACAAAAGTTCTATGTAAAGTTATTGATCTCCTAGAGTATTGGTATAATAACCAGACAAACCACATTAGATGGGGAAAGTCTAATTATATTTCTAAAGAATATAGATTACACTGTGGTGTTAGACAGGGTGGTTTAACTTCGACTAGTCTCTTTAATCTCTATGTTAATGGATTGATCGAGGAACTCAGCAGCATGAGAGTGGGTTGTCACATAGGCGGTGAATGCGTAAATAACTTAAGCTATGCCGATGACATGGTGCTGTTGAGTCCCTCAATCACCGGTCTAAACAAACTCATAAAAGTATGCGAGCGCTATGCGACCATACATAGTCTTAAATATAATGTAAGTAAAACAGAAGTACTGGTTTTTAAAGCAAATAATAGTGATGTTACTTACACTCCATGTATCAGTCTGTGTGGATCTCCCCTGAATGTTGTGAAAAAATTTAAATACCTGGGTCACATTCTTACAGAAAATCTTAAAGATAACAATGATCTCGAACGACAGAGACGTTCCATTGCAATGAAGAGTAATATGTTAGCCAGAAGATTCACCCAGTGCTCGAGTCAGGTAAAAATCACCCTATTTCAGGCGTACTGTCAGGCCTTCTACACCAGTCAGCTTTGGTCGAACTATACGCAGAGTGCTATGAACACTCTGCGTGTTCAGTATAATAATGCTTTTAGATCAATGCTAAAACTGCCTTGGCGGTGTAGTGCGTCAGGCATGTTCGCTGAGAAGGGGGTAAATGACTTCTTTGGCCTCATGCGTAGGTTAAAGACCTCGTTTCATAAAGGGATCATGAATTGTGGCAATAGCATTGTTAAAGCTACATTTTTGTCAGTTTATCAACTTTCCAAACCTTTCTGTTCGATTAAGAAGAATGACAATATTTGCAAAATGCCAAAGCAACCCAGTCGCCCTATTCCCCACTCTCTTGCCGAATAATATTGTCAATACTACCCAGTCGCCCTGTTCCTCTCTCACTTGATGAATGCATGTAATAGTTTAGTTTAGGTTAAGTAAGTATAGTTTAGAATTATTTATTAATTAATGACATAATTTATAATGTAAATTAATTTGTATATTTAATCATTTAATATTTAATGATTTCAAATCTTGCAAAATTGCAAATTTGTAAGACATTATTATTTGTAAAATATGGGTTACATGCCCGAAATAAATGCCTTTTATTTATTTATTTATTTATTTTATTATAAGCTGATCATAATAATATAATAAGTAACTCATTTATATTTATTCATGTAAAATATTTCTACCTCTTGTCTTACGATTCTTTACCGTAGGATTCCCATAAAATGTATAGAAAGAACTTGATATTTTTAAAAGTTCTATGTTGTTATTTATAGTTTTGTACAATTTAAGTTGATTGTTTCCAAACGAGAGAATGAGTTCCTTCAATAAGATTCGTTTTAGTGGTAACTGAATAATCTTAAAAATTCAGACACTTTTAAAGTCCAGTTGGAATCCTTACAGGTGCCTAAAAATCCTGACCCGTCAGAACCAATCCGTCTGATAACCCTATGCCTACGGCTAATTATTCTTCAACTTGTTTTATTAAAGTAGTACTTTTTACGCCATTGTGCTTAACAAGCACCATGTCTGATGGAAAGTGTCAATGAAACCTAAGATGAAGAGTACTCGTCCTTACAGTGGAAAAAAGAATGCAGGCGAGACGTAAATCAGTCTAAGTGAAAAATCTACGGAAGTTGGTATTTGACGAATGGATGACACTGCAACTGCCTGTAATCGCCATGTAATCCTGTAATGGTTTCTTATGAAGTCATGCCGGGACACAAAGAAACGCCTGGCGGCATGGTTACGTCATGAGGTTGGTAGCAAGACACGGCGTAAGCTTAGCACCAGTAACTATGCAGCAGCTTTCCTTAGTCGCAGCACATATACTTAACTTTTACTATGCAATTTACGAGCAACTTGCTTAAGTTATAATAACGCGCCCCTTAATTTTGATAATTCTCTATCTTTGAATCGACCAATCGAAATTTTGCCTGTTCTGCAGTCCTTGCAGCAATTCCAAGTTGACTGGCGGTACGTGGAGATGCCGAAATGTCTTTGTGACTCCGCTACGATGTCCGTCCAAGTACATGGTGTACAAACAAGACCAATACATCTTCAGCGCGGCGTGAGACAGGGAGATGTTATTTCTCCAAAACTGTTTACCACCGCGCTGGAGGACGTCTTCAAGACACTAGACTGGAATAGACGAAGCACAAACATGAATGTTGAATTTCACATATTCGTTTTTCTGATGATATAGTAATTATGGCAGAAACGCTGCAGGAACTGGAGTAAATGGTGCGCGGCCTAAGCGATTCTTCGAGACGACTGGGCCTGCGGATGAATTTGGATAAATAAAACTAAGGTCATGTCCAACTGTCACGTCATTCAAGGGCCAGTAACCATCGACAATGTCAGCATCGAAGTTGTTCAAAAATATGTTTATCTGGTTCAAGTTATCCAGCTGGGTAAAAACAACAAAACGAGGCTGACAGAAGAATATGCTTGCGTCATATATTTACGTCATCAATACCGCAGTGCTTAAAGGCTAAGATTATTAACCAGTGCGTCCTTACTGTGATGACGTATGGCGCTGGGACGTGGAATCTTACAAAGGGCCCGATTCACTGATTTAAGGTCGCTCAACAAGCTATGGAGCGGGCTATGTTTGGGATATCCCTGAGGGATAAAATCCGAAAAGAGGAGATCCATCGGATATCGAAAGTGACCGACATAGCCTGCCGAATCAGTAAGTTGAAGTGGCAGTAGGCGGGCCATATCTATCGCCGACGTGATGGCCGTTGGAGAGCCAAAATGCGTAAGAATGAAGACCACGTACAGCAAAGCGTAGCGTAGGCTGACCTCGTGCCCGCTGGAGCGACGATCTGAAACGTTGCAGGTGGCGGCAGGATGAAGAGGACGGAGGACCGCCAAGAGTGTCGTAATATCGAGAAAGCCTATGTTCATCAGTGGACAATGACAGGCTGATGGTTGGATGGATGGATCTATCTTTGAAGTTAGGGGAAATTCATACATCTGAATAAAATAGAAAACACAAAATATTTTGACTTACGTGGTGTTTATCGTTGGCTCATCGTTGCTATAGATTCCAAAACCGCGTAAGCCAAAATATTGAGCGTTTTTAATTTTATTCAGTATTCTAGAGTTAGGGGGTAAAAAGTAAGAATTGCGATGTTCGAACTAAATGTAACCTTCTAAATAACGCTGAAAACTACATCAAAGTCGTTTAATAAATTATTTAGTTCACCAAATTGTACACAAATCATTGTTGTAAGAAATATTAAAAATGATGTAATGATTTAGGCTATCTTTTTCGTATTATAGATCCCTTTTTGAGTCTACAAATTTTAAGTTATAAGGAGCATTTAAAACTTGAACATTTAGAAACAAGAAATTTATAAACAAAGATGAATCATAAGTGTTTCGAAATAAGTCTACGATGACCTTTGTTAGTTTCATCGTTCTCAAGTTATATATAGTAGGTGTATAAGACAAACAGATCTTAAAAAGACAATAAAAATATATTTTAATCTCTTACTTGCTTATTTCAAAGTAATGAGCAAGACACTGTACTCAGTTAAGTATTCGTAGTTGTCTGAATAAGATGTCTTCAAGACATCACTCGAAATTGCCTCGTAAATATTACAAAGCCAATTATTTGAAAACACTTTGATAATCTCATCTAAATATGATCTTGTTTATTTTAGCCTGCCCATTAATATTCCTACCGATACCTCTTTGAGAGGCAAAATACGTACGTGTCAATAATTTATGAAGCTTGTCGTTGAAGATTGCATTATATTAAACATATCTGTAAGACATGCGACATATTTTTTTTCTTACAGGCTAGATTTTGCTTATGTTTATGTACTTTGGGCGGGCAGTGTTTGGATCCGAATATTTTTTTAATCATTTATATAATTTTGAAGATATTTATCTTATTATTAATGTTGATATTCTTTTAATATGGTAAAGTTTGTTTAGCTAAGACAACTTTTTTTCATGGGTTTACGAATTTGAGAAATCGCGACTATTTTAGGTTGAACAATTCTCCATTCCAGACATATCGAAATCCAGCAGAGAATTTGAATTCTGAAAACAAAATTGACAAAATCGAACTACGAGAAATCAAGTCGAAATTAAATTTCAGTTTTTTTCTCTCTCTTATCTGTCGGCATTTGTCACAGCTAATCGACAGCTGAGCTCAGCAGTTGCTATTTGATAGTAAAAAAAAGATAGCTTTGATCTCTGAAGGTTCGGGTTCTCTTATGATAAAAACACCTTAAATGTATTCAGTGTTGCTACTGAATATGGACTGTCTCTGGCTCTGGAACAATATCAAAAAAACTTTTGATTTTGTTGTAATGTTTGTTTATGATTTAACTTTTTGTTATTTCCATGTTTGTTATATTTATCTTATGCAATTGTACATCCATCCATCCATCAGCCTGTTTCGTCCACTGCTGGACATAAGCCTTTCCAGGATTTCGCCACTCTTGGCGGTCAATCCTGGAAGAAATGCCCATACTCACACACGCTGGGCAGGCGGGATGGTGAGCGCGGTGCCGAAACCCTTGCACCAGTGACGCCGCGTCCAGTCTGTTTTATATAAGGCTCGGTAATTGGGGATGGATAAACCGCCATCCATCGGTCCCAGGCAATGGTGGGCCGCCTGGTTTTGACTAAGAGCTGTTCTCTTACTCTCCCCGAATAACTTCGGGAGGATTTGCGAGTAAGTACCTCCACAGTCGAACCCGGCATCAGCTCTACCGCCTATTAAACGTTGTATAACGAATAAGGTTAATCTGCAATGTAAATAAATAAATAATTATTATAATAATAGTCTCTAGAATCCGTAAATTACACGACCCCTTACTTGTCCCTTATTACGGGACACAATAGAATATTATGAATTGCATAAAAATACCTGAGAAAAATTCGGTCGAGGACCGAGGGACAAGAAATGACGAATGAAAAAATGAGTACACCGAAAAAACGAAGCACTATCAAAGTGGCTTGGTTATTAATCACTCGGCTATATGATGCCAAGATTTATTTTAACTCACAATATAGCTATGTTAATATAAAACAAGCAAGTATTGCTAAATGTGTTGGTTATTATTAACAAAGTACATACTTATTGCCGAATAAGCGTATCAGTAAAGCTTAAAAATAAAGAAATATTTTTAACCAATTCTAACGGTTAATATTTTACAAGTCACGTTAGCATAGTTGACTTATTTGTATTTAACTGCAAATTTTGCAGGTGCCATATTGACAAAAATGCTTGGTAATTTTATTATTTTCAGCAGTATCTTGTTTATTTTTAACCCTTACGTTTTTGTAGGGTAGGTTTCTGAAAAATAAAATAAACTTCTTGAAGGTAGCAGCGAAATTCCTAGCAAATTCACGACCTTGGCAAAGATATTGTCGAATATTATTTTGATATTTTATTTCTTTTACAAGATTATTGTATTATTGCATTATTAAAATTTACAATATTAAAGAAAGGCCTATTCTAAACTTAAATTACCGATCAACATATATTACACTCTTAAACTTAAAAATAATAACAAATAATATACCTGTTCTAAAATTGGCCCCTGCGGCATGGTGCCCTGAACGCTGACCATATTTCCTCTTCGAATGGCCAAACTTATACATAAACATATTCGTAGAATTGTACGTATTATAATATGATTGGCCACATCATTAATTCTGTTAAAATTAGAGTGGTGCACAGTCCCGCTCTTCTTAGCTCGGCTCTCGAATTTTTATTTATACAGGATGTAATCATCACGTGCTCATTAAATTAAACCACATACTCTACTGATCATCCTGAACCACTTCCACATAAAAACTTTAGAAAAAACGCAAAATAAACATTCACTTTCCCATACAAATTTTTTATACCTCCTTGTCATTTTTTCAGTTTTTTTTATGGAAATGGTTCAGGACGATCAGTTGAGCATGTGGTTTAATTTAATGAGCACGTCATGATTACACTCTAATAATCGGTAGGTTATGGCCCCCTTTGAACCGCACAAATAAAACAAAGCAATTTTTTTTTCTATCTGTAGTAGGTATTAACTACTGAACGGATTTTAAAAGGGTTTTCCTTGTTATGTAGCTTAATTTCCAGGAATCATGACAAGGTGGTACTGTACGTACTTGTGTTAAGTATTAGGAGGTCAGCGGAGAGGAAGTCGTGGACAAAAGCTAGTATTAACCATAAAAAGAGGACAAAGTAACCAAATTATATTTACATATTTCTATACTTTACATAAAATGCTTTCCAACTGAATACAGTATTTGTTTTCTGAAAAGAGTTGTCAAGTATACCTTGTATATCTTAAACAGGTTCTCTCAAACTAATAGATCAAACCTTAGTCTTTATTAATGTTTCGTATTTTTCCATATAATACTGCACGTTTTAACACGTACACCCTGACCCACGAACTACAGCGGACACCTAATCAGAGCTAATTTACTTCGAAAAAATTCCGTTAAAAACAGCGGTATGCGGGGATCGCGCGGGAACAGATACCACGTCACAATAGTGTCGATGATGCTTTATTATTTATCGATAAATGATTTAATGATTCTTTACGAAATTTAAACTCAGTAGTGTGTGATTAATATCATTAGAAGCGAAATTAATTACATTATAATCTGTTGACAAAATAATCATTTATTTTACTTTGCTGTTTAACTTGACTTAAAGGCTTAGATTATATGCATTTTATAACTACATAGATCGATCACCATCGATAACTAAGTTAAAGTATGGTACTTACATGGCAGTAACAAAATAAGCGAGAGAAAAATACTACAAGACACAAGAAGTAAGGGATAGCTTCAAAGACATCAACGCGTAGCGGAAGCTCTGATCATCATATGACCAGCTTAAGTTGAACCATAGACTAAATTATTTCGTCTATGGTTGAACCGCGGTGATATTGTAAAAATATTTTGTATTAAATATTTATTTACTTGCTTATGAAATGTGATTACATCTGTTTGGAATTTACTGCTTTCACTAGTTTTTCCACACCATTTCACAGCGCAAGCAGGCATTTTAGAACTTTGTACGTATAGTATATTACGATTTTTATTCTCAGGAACTAAGTACGCGCTTCCGTACCAGAGATCTGGTCGCAACTAACACTAGTTTTGAATGCATGATAAGTTCGTATACGCTAATGTCTTACAGAAAGTAATTGCCCTGTATCTACTGGGTAAATATGTGTCTAGATTGCGACGAAGCGGGTCTACAAAGCAAGAAAGCTATCGAGTGTTAGCGTAAGTCTTGGATATCCCTTTTTAGTAATGCTTCGGAAAGAAAAACGTGTAGATAGACTAAGAGAGGAAACTATAAAGTTTTCCGTTGTTTTGCACGGAATCCTAAAAAACCCGCGTCACAACAGAGCGTTTTAATATCCTCTTTGAAAGTATAATGCGATATTATGCTAAACGGGCAGAAAAAGCAGCGTTATAAGCAGTGATTTTTGCCAAACTAAAACTATTTTGTGCCCATTTTTTGGGACATAAAGCAAGGAAAAATTGTGAATGACATCAAAATATTCAAATTCGATTTTGATACTAGACGTTTAGCTTTAGTGTGTAATAAAAAAAGTAGAAGTGTGCTCTTTGTTGGCTCTATGGTTTTGCATTTATCATATGCCTACAGACCGTTCATCATAACTTGTCCTTTGCCATGATGTTGGCATCATTGCTTGTTGGTAAATGATGTATTATTGTAGCCAAAGCCGTTGAACAATAGTGCAAAGGAGATTGTGTTGAAGGTACGCCTTTTGTAAAAGAGCAAAAGGCAAACAATGCACCGTTGATTCCTCTCGATCAGGTTCGATCTCTTGTCACTGCCATGACGGGTTACTAAAATAGAGATTCCAGATTTAAACATAAAGCCAATCTTATGGGCAAATAATAATTACCTATTCACTTAACTTTTGCAGGCATATAAAAACGGGAGCTCGACGATTTAGAACAAACGTCGTCGAGATAGAACAAGAAATAAAAAATACCGTTTTAGTACAGAAATAATGTATAGATATTCATAGCATTAGATCATACGTATTGTTTACGAAATACAAATCAATAAATAGTTGATAATTTTGATTTTTTTTATTCTGTACATTTTATTTTCATGAAAGAGTAGTCTAATTAATATATAAAAACGCAGTTAAGTAAATATTATGAATGTGTAGTAGGGTGAATGCTACGTGAGCCATTGGCAACATTATATGCAGTGCTACCATTTCCTAAGCCAGGGGACTTCATATAGTGAACGGTCTGTAGTCTGTACCATACCACTTCATATGCTAAGGCAACACAAAAAAAAACTTCTCTAATTATTAACCCATAAAATAGATTTGAGAGACATTCTTGCCTGCTATCTGTTATTTCAGCGGTACAAATTCTTTAGCCACAATCGTGTCGGATGTCTATTGTTGATCAATTGTTATCGAGAATCAATATTCTAATGGTTGACTATCGTCTCAGCGATAATAAGAACTTAACAAAGTAATATGTAGTTTAAGCCGGTTTAAACCTTACTTATTTATAGATTGAAATGAATCTTAAGGAGAATTAATACTGTAAACAAAAGGTTCACTACAATAATTACTAAGATCGGGGTAGCCGACCAGTTTTAGTAGATTAAGATTGCCTTTGTCTGGTTCAAAATAAGACGTTTGCGCAACTGAGTTGCACGCCACACTTACTTTTTAGGGTTCCGTATACGAAGGGTGCCAAACGGGACCCTATTGCTAAGCCTCCACTGTCTGTCGGTCTGTTAATCTATCACAGGGGTCTACAGCTTCAACCGAAATAAGTCGAAAGTTGAAATTTTTACATAATACGATGTAGGTATGTTATAAAGGCATGTCACGAAAAAAATAACATTTAAAAAAATTTAATAAAAGAAGCGTTTCCATACAAGAAACCTTGAAAAAATTGGAAAAGATGCATTATTTAAACGTTAATGGTTTTAGTTTAAGGACGGTAACACATACAAGTTTTAAATTTTGTCAGTATGTCAGATTGCTCTGCTTTGTTTCGCTTTTGCATTTTTATTTATTTATTTTATTTATACACAATACAATTACGCCAAACTGTACAAAAGTTTGTTGGCCTGATGCGCTCATTACACTGATTAGCTTACAATTTACATTTTAATAATAGTAAATACCTACTGAATAATAAAAATTAAGCAACCTCTGATGCGATATCCAACTCCAATTTACCAATAATAAAAAAAAAACTAAATATACTCACTCAACTAAAATGTATACTTGTATTATTACCTCATATTTTAAATAACTATTTTATAAACTTACTATAGTAAACAGCCAAACATAAATATTTGTGTTATTTTATGAAATTAAATCTCTTTATATTTAGAACTATATTGTTAGTTTTAAATACTAAACATTTTATAAAGTAAATTTTAAGTAAAAAACGTTACCGAAGTACTAAAATATGTAGGTGGTAGAGCTGATGCCGGCCTCGACGGGGGAGGTACCACCATCTTACTCGCAAATCCGCCGAAGTTATTCGGAGGAGAGTAAGAGGACAGCTCTCAGGCAAAACCAGGCGGCCCACCATTGCCTGGGACCAATGGATGGCGGTTATCCATCCCCAATTGCCGAGCCTTATATAAAACAGACTGGTGACGGGCAGCGGCGTCACTGGTGCAAGGGTTTCAGCACCGCGCTCACCAACCCGCCTGCCCAGCGTGTGTGAGTATGGGCATTTCTTCCAGGAATCTTGGAAAGGCCTATGTTCAGCAGTGGACGAAACAGGTTGATGGATGGCTGGATGAAGTACTAAACGTGCGTGCCCTATACCCCCCCCCGTCCACAGAGGCGGTTCCTTGTTTGCCTCCGAAGAAAATGTACGTTTATTGTGAAACTAGTCAATTGAAATCTGACTATATAATGGTGAGTAGCCGTATAATTTATAAAACCAAACCACGAGTTAGTAATAAAACAAGAACACTATAAAAATAAGGCCTACAATGATAAGATTGATAAGTGAAAATAATTCTCGGGTACAATGTGTACCTATAGTTAACTGACCATATTCAAGAAAATAGTACATTATTGCAAAGGCAGCGAAATAGGCAATTGCAGGTCGAGTATGAGTTTGAAGGCCGAGCCGCAGGAGAGGAGTTCAATGATACGAGACAGGCAATTGCCATTTCGGCCGAGGCATATAAAGTGCTTTTCTTTAAAAAATGCAAGGAAATAAAAAAGGGCCTTTTACATAATAAATTTAATTTACCTTTGTCGCTAAATATATATTATCTGGGGCTTCAAGTAGAAACTGCTTTATGTTTTCAGCAGTCAAAATCTTCGATTTTTCGCTCTTAAACCCAGACGATTGTCGTTTTAGAAAAGTTGTTAAATTTCCGTAGTTCTTCAAGTCAATGCTGTTTTTAATATGAACTGTACATTTCAGCATAGAATAAATCGCCCATAACGTAGATGGCTTTTTAGTTTTAGAAATTTCATTGAAATACGCCAAAAACACTGTTTCGGAGAACGATTTTGCATTTTTCTCGCTTTTCCAGAACATGAAATTTTCATATACTTTCATATATTTAACGGGAGAGGTGTTATTTGGTTGTCGTTTGCCATAGTTAGGTATCGTGTGCGGGCGGTCTACGAGTAATCAAGTATTTGTTAATAACTGTCGAAGAGACATTAGCCTAAAATCATCCCCAATATTGAGTTGTGGAGGGCGATAAACTAGAAACCTGATGTCCTAGAAATCAAAAACCAAAAGTGACGATGGTTAGGACATACAATTGACCTGCAGACAATACACCTTAAGTGGCCTTATAGAAGGTATGATAGTACTTGCGATTGTACTGTTTCACTATATCACCGGTTTCGGGATGATAAAATATTAACCACCTGCAATGTTAACAATCATACTTACATAAGGTTCGAAAATTCAAAGTGAAAAAAAATCAAGACTTGATTGTTCAAATCGGTAACTTTTGCGCGAACTTTTTTTCACTTTTCCACAGAAACATATGTAGTCAGCTGATTGATGCTGGAAAGAAAAAAGTATACAAGCAAAAAAAAATTTTTTCTTAAACATGCGCGGAAATATTATCATTGTTTTTGAATAAAGAACACGCGAAGTATCAAATTTACGTAGACTGAAAAACCAAAATCACTTCCCGGCGCATTCTTTGAATTTGGAACGAAGAGCGCACCGGCAATGTTGTATGAAACGGTGTGCTGTTTGAATTTAGAACTCTTTCATCTATCGTACACATTGCGTTCTCGTGGCTGTTTCTCGTTTACCTTTCGGCACAAACTGTAAAATAAAAATGAAAAATTGGAGGTTAAGCGGAGTTCGTTGTTATTTGGTTAATAATAAATTAAAATGAGTTTCGATGATTCTGAAAATGAAAATGAAATGGACATTGACTGCACTCCACCAGATTTATGATCGGAAGCTAAATTAGCGATGGAAAACCTGCTTCCAGCGAAATCAAAAGAAAAATATGTCGGCAAAAAGAGGAAGTGACTTCAGTTCATCGGAACGCCAGTGCCACCACGCGGCGCTCGACGGAGTCTAAGTTACGCGCCACCGGTCGACCACGCGGAGACATATGCTCACGGTGACTCGCGGTCGAAGTGCAAGCTAACCTTGAAACTGTCTCGCGTTCCGTTTAAATACCTACCTAGTGATAAAGTTGATTCGTAGTAATTACCCAGTGATACAATTATTGTAAAGAAGAATTATAGCGTTGTTACTTTCTAATAGCACCACGTTTGATGATCCAACCATTGATTTTGGTTTTTCAGTCTACGTAAATTTTATACTTCGCGTGTTCTTTATTCAAAAACAATGATAATATTTCCGCGCATGTTTAAGAAAAAATTTTTTTTTGCTTGTATACTTTTTTCTTTCCAGCATCAATCAGCTGACTACATATGTTTCTATGGAAAAGTGAAAAAAAG
The DNA here is from genome assembly GCA_910592155.1 of Ypsolopha scabrella. Lineage (NCBI taxonomy): Eukaryota > Metazoa > Arthropoda > Insecta > Lepidoptera > Ypsolophidae > Ypsolopha > Ypsolopha scabrella. The sequence continues at coordinate 3,122,236 of OU342968.1, read as the reverse complement.
TTCGCGCAAAAGTTACCGATTTGAACAATCAAGTCTTGATTTTTTTTCACTTTGAATTTTCGAACCTTATGTAAGTATGATTGTTAACATTGCAGGTGGTTAATATTTTATCATCCCGAAACCGGTGATATAGTGAAACAGTACAATCGCAAGTACTATCATACCTTCTATAAGGCCACTTAAGGTGTATTGTCTGCAGGTCAATTGTATGTCCTAACCATCGTCACTTTTGGTTTTGGATTTCTAGGACAACAGGTTTCTAGTTTATCGCCCTCCACAACTCAATATTGGGGATGATTTTAGGCTAATGTCTCTTCGACAGTTATTAACAAATACTTGATTTTTTGGATAATATCCGGGTAACCATCCAAGATTCGCACCCGTATATGAGGACGGCCTTCTTTCGTCCTTAGGCACAAATACAAATTCGGATTTTCATGGTACGGGATAAATATGTTGGTGGATTTCCAGAAATCCTTAAGTTGGGCATTTTTTTTTACTTCACCTTCCGTTCTGTTTCTCCTTGTATACTAATGACACACTACCAAGATATTGTAAGTCGGTAGTTAAATAGATTCGATTGTTTTCCAGCAGCAGCGGCGTGTTGTTTGTTATCACCGACCTTCCCCTCCACGCATCTCCTCCCATCTCTCTATCACAAGCCTGATATGAACGATGTATTTCAACAGCGTAGAAAATAACCAGAATCACGGAAAATGCGGTATTTACGGCATACACCCAACAGAGTAATATTTGTTATCACCCCTAAAAACCACCAAACTCCGTCCACGTACACAACACACCAAATACATTATTCCATATAACTTCGCAAGGGAATACTAAAGTTGCGAGCGACGGACTGTGCGGGCGATGAATAATTTAGATGGTTCACCGCAACCGTTCTACCAGAACTTGACCGTAGTTCTTGAGTTCATTCAAAAATTGTCCTAAAAACCGCCACTACGTAATTATTGATTAAGGGGCTTCAGAAGCTAAACTGCGTTTGAACACGTTTCCTGGTCGCTTTAAATGTATTTATATATTAGTATTTAGTATATGGGTAGCTATTATTATTATCATATCGTATATACATAATTGTATATATTAAATATCCCTTTATTTTAGTCCATGTTCGTGTATTTACTTATTAAATATAATCAATCAATCAATCAATTTATTTATTGCATTAAATTACATGTTAGTTTTAGATGTTATATGTACATAATTATGGTTCAATGTAATTTTACCCATAGGGTGTAACAATATTCTTAATTCATTAATAAAATATAACTAAGTATAATAATAATAATCAAATCTTTGCTATTTCCATGCATACAACTTATTTTAATATATCGTTCATTTGAAGTATACTAATAGTTAATTAAATACATTTATTCATGCAATGGTTAATAATATAACGGTTTTACATTTTTATGGTGTAGATTCAAGAAATTCTTTGAAACTGTATGGACAAATCCAAATAAGCAAACCCAACACCTATTTTAATATACCTTTTGTATTTCCTCTTTTAATTTTTTCTTTATTATTTAGTAAACTTCCTAACGTGCTAACATCCTAACGTGCGATAAGTGTATTTGTGTATCTATATTGCAGAAATAAAGTATTCATTTCAATTCATTTAAACTGCCTTCATGAAAATTAAAATATTTAGAAATAAATATATCGCATTTTATATCAATTAAACTCCCTTATATGGTACTTGACTTTTAGTTGCTTAAAATGCCTAAAAAAGGATGAATTGCTTCTATAAAAAATCAAACCTAATAGTTGTTATAAGCATTTGATTTATCATATATGAAAAGTATTATTTTGCTTTCCGGCGACGCAGCGATTGCCGTAGCGGGCACTTTGTAATGCGCCCTGTAGACTTACTACGAGTTTGTGCTATACTCTCCAACAATTGCGTAAAACATTTATATATGAAATTGTGCAGCGCCCCTAAAGGTTTACGAGAGGAAAGAGATTTTCTAATACATAACATTTTACGCAGTCGGTAACGAGTAACCATCCGCACCAAAACTTATCGTAGGCCCATGATAGGCTTTTTTCTGATTATTCTATGGCATAATGGATGTTAGCTGCCAAACCTGATTTTAGGACAAACTAGTTTATATACCGTACACGTTTCGCGACTCGACGTACCTTACCTTCTAACCTACTGTTTTACTGGCTCGCTTCTGCACTAAACAATTTCCGAAGATGTAATTTGGCCTGGGTAAAACTAGTCTTACTAAAATTGGGTTTGGCCGATAACATACAATCCTGGCTGGGCTGACTGACCGGGGGGAAGTGCACAATACTCAAGATCACGGAGAGTCAGTGCAGGACTCATCGCCCCGCTACGAATTTAGAATTTAGAACACAATAATGTAGGTACTTTACACAAAAACATTTTTTATGAAACATTGTTTTTACCTGAGAGTTGTTTATTGGGAGCAACGATGTTCATCGTAGATTAGGCGTCACAATTGCTTTTTATAATTCCCCTACAAAGCTAAATAGTCGACCATAAGGGAGCTCGTATTTTCATAGCAATAGATTTAACCTAATTGCAAGTTAATCTAGTAATCGAGGATTCTTGTCGCAGCGAAAGCTCTCCGGAATAACATGACCACGAACTCACCTCAATGTATTTGAATCTTATTGTGTTGACATAAAGGTCACATCTGTATGGTTTTACGTATCTTTTATACAGTATGTCGAGTATATCTGTAGTCTGTTTGCGTAGCCACATACAAATTGGTATATTGATTACGTAGCAGTGTTGGTTGTTTAGGGTTCCATTATTGATAGTTTAATGGTAATTGTATTGGAACTGTAAGTAAACAGAGGCAATGGAATTGATGTTTCAATGATAAATATTTGTGAGGTGATTAAGCAATTTGTGAAAAGCGTAATTAATATTACATACAGTCCAAGACCAGGACCAAGGACAGTACTTAATTCTACAAGATATATCACAGAATGTTTTTTCTTTCGATGATTACCAGCATTTGCCCATGTCTTCACTCGCGTGGTATTGTTTTTCAATCTTTGAGTAGTATCGACAGTTTTCGGCTTGGTGGGTGTTTTGATAACAGCCTTTAATAATAATAATAAACGGCGTAAGGATGTGACGCCCCCACCGCCCACTGGTGCGTCTAGATGGCGTCGGGGTGTAACGACCCCTTCGCCCTCTGGTACGTACAGTGCAACAGTCACCGCCAGGCAGCTTTGGCAAGCTGTTGGTGAGTAGCAACACCACGGATCCGAGTACTCCTGGGGACGACAGCATTTCGTCCCCGCCTCTGGTTTGCCTTCGTTGGTCGGCCAGAGTGCAGCGTTAGAGCTATATGCTCGAAAGGTTGGAAGTGCTCAATCTGCGTAATAACGGGGAAACTCGCTCCGAGTCGCGCTACTCGTTACTCGCGATGGTGAAACCGGTGCACACCTCTCTACACCCTTTAGCCGTCCGCACCGATGTTGCCTGCTTGTCGCCATTCAGTGACTGCTTGGTGGGCCCATCTAGCTGGCGGCGAGTCACCGTCTGCCACACCTAAATTTGTGAGAGATTTTTGAGGCAGATGTCCGTTATCTCACTCCATAGCCCTGTTATTCAGCCCACTTAGCATCCCATCCACATAGCCCACTCCAAGTCACTTCCTTCCTGGCAATAGTTAGGCATGGGGGACTGTTCGTTAGTGTATCCCAAAGGTACATTGAGGGAGAGGCCTCCATGGAAGCGGCCATCTCACATTTAGATGAAATGGTACTAAGGCCTCTTCAATGTTGGCTCCGGCCCCAAGAATGCCTTTCAAATGACCGGGTCCCTATGGGCCCGTGACTGAAAAGTGTACCTACATAATAATAATAAACGTTTATTATTTCAATCATTTTTAACTCATATCAAAATAAAAATTAACACAACACGTAACAAAACACATAAAATATTAATAATAATACAAAACAAACATTACACATTAAAACTAAAGACAACTTAACTAACGAAAAGGAAAATATGTGTCAGCAATATCAGTATGTGCTATTCCTATTTACATGAACATGAACCCAATGTTGTATTTCATGGCTGTCTAGTCTATTGGCTATCATCTGTAAAATAAAACAGAGTTGGAGCTATCGCGCACTCTACAGAGCATCGAGGCGCATCTCTTGCGGATGATGGTGAAAAAACAATCTGTGTGTGCGTCGGCGAACATTCCTGAGGCGCTGCATGCGCGCGGCAGGCTAAACAATGCTCTGAAAGCGTATAATTAAAGCCTATAATGATATGTTGACCAGGGTCAATACAATGGTATAAGATACCCCTCCATACAGAGGCGTGTATTGCTTACAGGTAGGCACTAGCCTGCCTAGTCTGGTCGGTATCTTCTATCATAACTTTAATTTTCCATCCATCATCATCCTCCATCCATAAACCTGTATTCGCCCACTGCTAGACATAAGCCTTTCCCAAAATTTGCCATTCTTGGCGGTCCTCCATCCTCCTTATCCAGCCGCCATCCGCAAAATCTGATCGTCGGTTCAACAGGCACGAGGTCGCCTACGCTATGCTTTGCCGTAAGTGGTCTCCATTCTAACGCCTTTCGGCCCCAACGGCCGTCATGTTCAACTAACTGATTCGACAAGCTAAGTTGGTCACCTTCGATCTCCGACGAATCTCCTCGTTTCGGATTCTATCCATCAGAAATATCCCAAGCATAGCCCGCTCCACAGCTCGTTGAGCAACCTAAAATCGGTAAATCGATGGATCACTTTTCAACTTTCATTTTATTCTCCTTAAAAAACGTATTATAAATCAATTTGACATTTCCAACTGATTCAGATCATTGTGGGATTCACTTTGAATTGCCCATTATCTTTGTGTTCGACAGCCCATAATTAAAATTCACTAACCAAAAAAAAATTGTAAGATATATTTATAAAGAAAAGCCGGATGATTACATATATTCTTTATTAAATGTATAAAAGTCGAAGAAACAAAAGAGATGTGTCAGGATCGTAGCGGCAGAATTCTGTAGTATCTGTCTACCCCACTGAGTAATGTGTAAACCCATGTGTGGTACGAAGTATTTTCAAGTGTAGACTGTGGAATGCAGCTCACAGCCCATACTCGTACACCCATATTTCACCGACGATTGAGGTGAGCTCTTTCTCCGTTTTCCGGGTGCCTCAAGAAGCACGCAGACCCAATACAAGTGTAACCCTAAGGGATTTGAACCTACGCGCCTATTACTGCTCGAGCAGAAATTTCTGCTCCGTTTTCGGCTTGGCGGTCATTTTATAAACACCCCTTATAGCCTATTATGTTGACCAGGGTCATAAAAAAAATCATAAAAAATGATAATAAAAAAAAACCAAATCCAAATCCGTTGAGTGGTTTTCGATTTAAAACGGAATAAACATACATAGGGACAGACGAAAATTCAAAAAATTGTAGCTTATGCCTCAGTCAATACTAATAATTACCAATTTCAATTAAAATTTCGCAAAAATATTCAATTTAGAGACACGACTTTTTGACTACTTTATTATTACTATAGATTTTGTTATAAATCCTTATTCTTCAAACAGAGAACAGAGAAAATATAACTAAATGCTTCAAGCAATGCTAGTAACAAAATATTGCAGGTTATAAGATATTCTTTGAATAAAATTGAATAATAATGAAGTTAATTCCTTGAGCTAGCTGAACAAAGACAAAAGGGTATAAAGGAATATGTCTCAGACAGGAAATTAAACTTTACATGTGAGCGGCTAGGCGAACCAACTTAGCAAGATATGAGCTAGCAACGTTATTTTATTATGAGAATAAAAACTTAGTTCCTTGACTTAGAATAAAACGCATATATTATTATGAAGAACACCAAGCAAAGCTTTGCAAATGGTGGCAACATCACCACGGCCTGAATTTCCTTCCGAATCTGTAAAATTCCGTTCAAAATATATTTTTACAATATTTTATTTCGTTTTAAATATACGTTATACTCAATTTCCGGCTTGCAGTCGCAAAAGCAAAGGATTTTTAATTTCCGAAAGATTCTTATTTAAATAAATATTCAGTATCAGTAATATATAAAGTGACTTGGGTTGCTATACCCAAATTCAGACTGGGGACTCGGTAAGTGATCAGGACCAAAGTTGTTGGACCAACCCTGTTTGCAAAATAAGAAAATATTTATTGAGAATAATCTCGGCTCAAATGTTATATTAGGAAGTAGATTTTTGTTTTCCATATTTAACAGAAAGGGTAATTAAGCCTTAGTTCGGACCACTTACCGAGACTCCAGTATGAATTTGGTTATATCCAAAGTCCCAAAGTCACCATGAGGTTAACTACTCGTTTTTTCTGTTGAGTCTTATTACCGCTAAAACGTGATTGTGGGTTGAATCCATTTTACGGGTTGATGCTTCGATCAATTGATCGAAGTGTTGATGCGTCTTTTTAATACTGACCATATAAAAGTACAAAGTATACCTTACCTCTTTTGAAAGTTATTTGCTGTAAACATGGCTGTCCTGAATATGGTTCGTTTTTCTCATAAACTGATCAAGTGCCAGTTGGAATTGTGCCCTGAGAGTGCCGCATTGTTATATCAAATAAGTTAGTAGACTTATAAAAAATATATTAATTTATCAATTGGTACAAAACGTATGAAAGAAGCTGCAAGGTCAATTTTTTCAAGTATTATTGAGCATAGAATTGGAAATTAATGATGTTTACATTTATTAATTCCCTTGTGCCTAATGGCCAATCTCCGGACGCAAGCGACACCCACTTCTGCAATTTTAACCACAACTTTTTTATACCCAGAACCAACAACTTGCTTGCCGAGGCACGCAAACTGGACGCAAATTATTCTCTCATGGGACTTGATGCCGCAAACTCTGGATTAGTAAGTTGAAACTGGACTTCAAGCGCTCACATTTGTTTAAACTTGTATCAAGTAACTCGTAGCTAGCTCCTAGTACTGAATTACAATTTATATTTTTATGATAAAAATCATTCAATATATTATATAAATAAAATTGCTTTTAAAGATGAAAAACTTACAAGAGATGATTGAAAATGATTTATTTTAAAATACAGCTCAACAAATTTAATAAATTATACCTCTACATTTGAGCAACAATTTTAAAAAAGCAAAACTATGTGACCATCGTATTTTTATTTTGTTTTATTATAGGCATATTTAAAATATTTTTTATAAAATTAGACTACAAAAACCGCCCCTGTAGCTGAGTGCTAGAGCGCTCACCTACTTGCTATAAGGTAATGGGTCTAATCCCCCGGTGCACATATTGTTAATTGTATTCGGTCCACTTGCTTCGGAAGACACGTTGAGCTGTTGGTCCATTTGAGCTCAAAGAACGGTGATAGGGCATAACACTCATCACGTTTAGGACGTAATAATCGTCGGTGAAAAGCGTGGACCAAGCGTGGACTTTGATTTGCATTTCAAAGTTACTGACATGAGAAAGATTATAATAGTACAAAAATGATCCAAGTGAGCTGCGTTGGACATTACAGCCAAGGCCCGAGCCGTGGGCGAGGGCGTAATGGAACCGAGAGTGTAATGTCTAATGCTCACGCGTTTCATACGACGTTTTTCAACACACTTGCGAGGGAATGTAATAAAATTTCATTGTCTTATTTTTCCACATAATCATAACCACGGCTATGAATTCACAATTTTGTACGAAAAATTGCGGCGGAGATTTTGAAAGAAAGAAGAAAGAAAAGCAATTTATTTTAAATACCTCCAACAATACACAAAATAGACATGAAAAATCACACATAACTAGAATTAACAAAGAGTAAGAATGTATAACATAATAAATATAAGTAGCAGGATTGTAACATTTAGAAAAAGGTGGTAAATAAAAAGGGATTCAACTCAGCTTAGTGCTGCGGTAAGTGCCACAGCGCTGTTATTCTGTTGAACCCTGAAACTAAAATTAAAACTTAAACTATACCTATGCTAGGTGGCTTATATCTAAGGGTTGATTTATGAACTAGGAATTGGAATGTGCAGGAAGTATGTATATATAATAAAATATATAAAAATATATATCTACAAAAAATAAATATATAAGAATATATAACAACAATTTTTTCTCGATTAGGGTTATTTTTGTTTTTGTTTTTCTAATAGATATTTTTTCAATTTGATCCGAAATGTTTCCTTTGTTTTGCATTCTCGAATGGGAGGGGGCAAATCATTCCATACCTTTGACGCCCTGTATCGAAAACTGCCCTTGAATCCAACCGACTGATGTTTGGGTATAATAATGAGATAAGCGGAAGCTCTTGTAGTATATCGATTGACGATGGAGGACCATTGAAGTTTGTCATATAAAAACTTGGGTTGTTTGTGCTTGACTATCCCAAATAACATGACGGCAAAATGCAATTCGCGACGAGCAGCCATTTTTAATTGATTGCTATCGTTCATGTAAGGCGTGACATGAGTACGAGGAGGGATGTTGAAACAAAAGCGTGTACACGCATTTTGTACCCGCTGGATGAGACGTTGTGACCTTGCCAGTATGCAGCCTCCAAATACTACATCACCATAATTTAATTTAGACAAAATCAAAGTTTCACACATTTGAATTCTAACTTCGACACTTATGTATTTTCTAATTTTATAAAGAAGCTTTAACCTGTAAAAACAGTTTTTGGCCACATTAACAACATGATTTTGTTTTTGCGCGCGCAGATGTAAGTAGAGGCACTGACGTACCCGCCAAACAGCCAAATATTAAATATTAACAAACTGAATATTTATGTATTTACACCATAAATCAGCGTTAATTTGTTGATAAAAATGAATTATTTGATAAAATGAAATGATTATTTATTATATATTTTAACTGAGACAGTTTTTTTATTCGAAAAAAACTTTACTATTTCTCAGACATCAAAACTCTGCTAAGATTTCAAAAAATACTGTTATGTAAAAAACACTAATGCGATAATATAAATGAAGAGCACGCGTGTTTAATATACTGCATTATGATTAGGATCCTAAAAACGCTGCAATACGGGCCACTTTTTAAACAAACGTGATGAAAAAAATATTGTTTGTGTATGTAAGATTTTCTGTCAGAAACTTTCTTCGCTTTTGTTTTTGCATTTCAACAGAAGCCTCATGTTATCATTTTCGGCCGAACTATTTTGTTTTGTGATACTCGTACTTGGAATGTTTGTGCTTTTTCTTTTTTCGTATCCTTAAGTACAGAGTTCATATATATGGAAAACTTTGTTTTTATACAAATACGAATACATTTGTTTTAAGTACTTAACTTATTCCCAATGGTGAAATTGTCAAGTTATGCGGGGGAGAGTAAGACAGGTCAGCTCGCAGACAGGCACAACCAGATAGCTCACGATGCCTGGGCTGGGACCGATTGATGGCGGTGTGAAACAGACTGGTGACGGGCAGCGGCGTCACTGCTGCGAGGGTTTCGGCACCGCGCTCAACAACCCGCCTGCCCATCTTGTGTGAGTATGGGCATTTCTTCCAGGAGGACCACCAAGAGTGGCGAAATCTTGGAACGGCCTGTGTCCAGTAGTGGGCGAAACAGGCTGATGGATGGATATTTCGAGCCACAGTTTGAGGCCATCATCAGTCAACTGAAAGAAAGTGACAAATAAAAACGTAAAAAAAACTTTTACTTTAGCACATCATCTTCATTGTACTGGTTCACAATTTTTACCAAAATAACAAGTTCAGATCATTGCTAGCTCGTTCAGATGTTTTTTGCCACATTCAGAATACTTTTAGCAATCTAAGGCATGGCATTTGTTATTCGAATGATACACTGTCTTTGAACTTTGACTTTTCCTGATCGAGTTGATCGGGGGCAATTCCGGAGAATCAATCTAATCGAGATCTCCAAAACTCGATTATAAATTGTATGGAGTTCGACTGATAAAATGGGTTTCTACGATCGAGAAGGCAAATTCAACAGACTGAGAATAGGCGTACAGGCTATCGCCACAGAGATCAATCAATTTTTCTGACTTGTTCAATGAGAGTTATTTTTAGAAAAGTCGAGGGCGTTATATTTCATTATCGTTTTTGTTCAATAATGCTGGGAAGTTCTTTAGGGAATGGATAGGAATAAATGTATTATCTGCTGAGTGTACCATCTAAGAACAACAATAGTACATTACTGCTAAGACCAGGAAATAAGCAATCCTGGACGAGTAAGTTAAAAGTCTGAGTCCGTAGGGTGAGAACTTTTATATACGAGGCCAGGGCCAGGACTGTTATTTATTGGTCAAAGCAAGAATAGTGCTTTTCTAAAAAATAAAATGAGACATTTTCATGTTTTTCATAATAATGAGTTATATCAAATAAAATAAACTGACTAGGAAATATTATTATTATTGTTATTGATTTCTTCAGCAAAGCATTAGTGCAGTACAATCTATATCAGAGCCCTCTTCTGAACTCATTTTGTAATTTATTTGCACAAAACACTTTTCAACTAAAATTTATAGGAAGATAAATTCCCGCTTTTACATAACTTTTTTTTATTACTGCCAGCTGGGCAAAGGTATTTACCGCCATACAGCCTTCTTTATGGACAAAGCCATCGGAAGAAACGCTAAGAACTAAGAAAAAAAAAACAACGATAAAAACGCTCATTGAGGTTAAATTTTAAGTATTCAATGGTTTTAAATATACCTATAAAATCAATAAAAATTATATATTTTTTTATTGTTATTACAGTTATAAAATAAAGCAAACATTTCTACATTCTAAATATGAAAATTAAATTGTAATTCATTTTATCTTTTTCCCTCCACTTTTCCCTCAATCATGTTTTTGATATAATTGTCGTGTTGTATCAAATGTCCCAACATCTATCCCCTTCTATTATCTGTAGTCTTCATCAAATCTCGCTTTTCATTTACAATCTGCAGGACCTCTTCATTGCTCTTCTTTTCCATCCAACTAATTCTTTCCATTCTTCGCCAATACCACATTCCAAAAATTTTCTCTGTCACGTTTTGTCATGGTCCACATAAAATGTAAATAGTATATTATGGACTTATGAGACAGACAAAAATATATTTTTTTCCCTTATGACATGAACTAATGATGATTTTATTTTTTTATCCCTAAACCTAAGGTTAAATAGTTTGTATAGTGTAAGAATTCATTGTTACCAGAATGATTAAAAAAAGGAAACATAAAAAAGACGTCATCTTCCTAAGATTCTTGCCCTTCTTCTTAGCAAGACTAATCTAATGGGCGGAATTAGGCATTTTATTTATTTTAAGTTTATTTATCTATCGACTTATTTATTAATTGCCTTTATTGTGTATATATAATATTTATAGTCCTATATTTTTTATATTTATGCATTTATATAACTTTATTACATTTAAGTTACGCAACTTTTTTTTTTCATGTATTTCCCGTATTATATAAGATGACCCTCGTTAGTGTGGCCTGGTCCGTGCTGGGGACTCGGAGGGTAGTCGGAGCCGTGGTTTGGTGTCCCTGTTTGCGAATTACGAGAAATATTTTTTGTACCTATATTCTCATTTGAGAACACCCTGGACTCAATCATTAGTGTGTGTCTAAATTTTATTTTGCGCATGTCGCGGAAGGGGTCATTGAGCCTTGGTCCTGCCACTTGCCCTGTCTCTGGTATGGGTTTGGCTGTGAAGACGAGAGTCACCTTTCACTTATTTTTTTACATATTATACTATTTTCTCAAAAGATTTATATCGACTTATAGAAAGTATACTTTATTGTATCTATTTAACACAATAAATTATTTGAATTTGAATACAATTTTTAAATATCGATACAATAGAACCCATTTGTAAAACAAAACATGACTCGGAAATCAAATTATTTTTTATTGATTCTATTAGTATGTTCGCTGGACTATTAGTACTCTAATTGTTCTTTATCCTAACATTTTCAGGCAATCCTAAACATTTTATGTGTAATTTTACTATGAGTAAACCATATTCTATTCTATTCTATGTTCAGATGTCTCCGCTCTCCTCCTAAATGTATACGTACTAATATTTCTCAGGCACACTAACACTCTAAAGGGGGATATACCGACATATCCGTACATTTACCAGTTGACGTTTTGTAAGGGTCTGTGAAGTAGAACTTTAATTAATTTTCTAGGGCTACAGTAGAATATATTTCTTTGGGTAATTTTATTAGAAAACTAATTAAATTACAAAAGTCAAGAGAGTGATGAGGATTACAAATATATCCTCAAGCGGTAGGCATAAGTACACATTTTCAGCAAGGGTTAAAATTATAGATAATTCGCTGTTTTTCAACACATTTTGGGTAGATTTTTCGGTGATTACATCAATTTGTCTAATATTTTGGATACGTAGAAATACGTTACTACGGATATAAGGAAAATATAGCGCAAAAGTACACTTTTTTGTTCGGTAAAAATAATTTTCACGTATCACGAGAATCTTACTTTTATAAGGTTTAATTGAGGTAATTTTCTCAGATTAGTTGCGAGCTTGCGATAGTCGACCACGCAATTCTGATTGGTTTTTTCAGTAAATATAGCAGAAAATGTATAGTACCAGATCTATACTCATAGGTTTTTTAGGGTTCCATAGTCAACAAGAAACCCTTATAGTTTCGCCACGTCCATCCGTCTGTCTGTCTCTCTGTCCGCGACTTAGCTCAGAGACTCTTACCTAGTACTAGAAAGCTGTAATCTAGTATGATGAGTCTACATATAACGGCGACCAAGTAGTAAAAAAGTCGTAGAAAAAATTCATTTATGGTTTCCCCCCCCCCCCCCTTCCAGGCCAGGATTTAAACCTACGACCTCATAATTACACAGAAAGTGCGCTACCGACTGCCGTACGAGATAATATTGTTTGTTTCATGCTGCCGTGTGTTAAAAATATTTCAAAATGCGGCGCCCAAGCGAAAATTTTTTAAGTCTTTTTTCCCATTGTGCCCCCTTATCTACACCCCAACCCTTATTTGTCTTACTTGAAATTTGGTTAAAATTTATATGCTCTTTTAATAATGTTTAGAGTACCTAAAGTGATAGATTGCGCTATAATATAAATCATATGATCTTTGCGTGGATACTTTTCTAATTAAACAATCTCTCTATACAAGTTTAAAATATCTTGCATGTTAGCGATAGTTACACATATTTTTTGACCAGAAACTTTGTTTAAACATTCAATTGGAATGTCAACCTTTCGGTCATTTTGCCGCTTTGATGGACAAGGGTTGCGATGTACTATATTAGTTCTACTTTTCACCAAATCTCAATGTTTGTCACGGGACTCAATTTATTTGCAAATGGACCCCTAGAGAAAGGGATTTCCATTAACGTGACATGCCCCGACATTATTCAAACCTACTACACGTAATACACGTGATTTAATGTTCCCCACTAGAATCACCCATACATCAAGGTGTTCCACAAGGTGCAATTTTGGGTCTATTTTCTTTCTTCAACTTGTCCAGATGGTTGTTTTACGTGTTATTGCCAGGTTTCACGTAGGCAATAATGATTTAGAGAGCACATACAACTCACAATATATTTGAAATATTGAACTGAAGAAATTATCATTAAATTTTGCAATAAATAATAACCCGCATTTGTAATTCAGTCATCCATTGGACACGATTCGAATTTGTAATCAATCACTTCTTTGTTTACTAGTCGAGAATTTCGTTAATGACAACACAAAACAATTAGTATATTTAGGTTGATAGTACAGTTAAAATTTATTTCTCATTTCACTTGACGTTTCGTTTAATTAACAAGTGACCTTCATCACATCAGGCTTCACGAAAAACATACATCTGTCAATTTGTACTTAATACTCTCTACACGTTCTGATTCGTTCCACTAGTCCACTTTTCTTATTACAATTGTAACAACAGCGAAAAGTGGGTTATACGGCCCACAATCTAATTAAAAAACTTAAGGGACTCAATGTATCATTTCGCATAATGGTTTCATAGAGATGATAAAATTAAAGGTATAATCAGCGACCGCGGTCGTTACGGAAAGTGCCATCAGAGCAGCATGTTGTCGCTACCTGTCCGAGTGATATATCGCGGCCCAGCCCTAATTGCGCGTCTTTGCCTATAGAACTACTCATATTTTGAGATAAAACATTTGTCGCGTTCATCACACTTCTGATTTATTAAACGCCCGATGTTTATGCGACTGTGAGTCGTCAACGAGCTATCTAAACCAGCAGCGCCCGATTTCATACATGCGTGTGTGCAAGGGTTGTTCAACCACAACTATAACGTCAAACAATTATTGTCTCAACCTATTTCTCCGAGAGGGTGTTAATTTTTTCACTGCGTATTGACAAAATAATAGTTTCTTCAGTTTCAAAGTGAACTATTCTCTTAAGAGGCGGGTCCGTATTTTTCGTCTGTTTGATGCGAATCATTATTTTACTTATTTTTCTTGTCATTGCCGCGATGTTTTTGTAAAAATCAGAGACATACACCAGTCCACATTAGCCATCTTAATGAAGACCTAAAATTTATTTAATTTATTTGTTTTAATGGCTTCTCTTTTGCGCGTCATTTTGATAGTTAGATATTGTGAGTAACGGAGTGGAGTGGGCTCGTAAGTAATAACATAACTCGCAAAAGAGAAATAATTCAATCAAATGAATTCTGGGCCTTTATTTAGACGGCCAATATAAAGTGGTGTATGTCCCTAGTTTTTCCAAAAACATCGCGATAAAGGCTAGAAAAATATTTAACATATTGTTTTTGATCAAAGTTGTAGTCGTCACGGACCGGGCTCTTAACTGATGATTTTGACGTCCCAACGTGACAGGAGGTAACGTATATCGTATCGTGCTAGTTGGACCCTTCGCCACTGATAATTACTTAACCATCGAGGAAAGATCCAGTGGCACACTTTTCCAACATAGCACTATTTTCATAAGTCTAGCATTTAAATATATTATACAACACCTAGCACTGAATCTAGCAGTCATGCTGAGGAATAAAATTAACTTGGATTCTTCAAAATTTCAGTACATCCGAACAGGACTTTTACTTTAAGTACAAGGAGAAACACAGCAGCAGAGGTAAATAACTGGATGGAAGCTGTAGGGTTATATCTATTATTTTTAAATATTATCAAATATACGTATTTATGATATTAAAAAAGACATAGCATTTAATTTTGTTACCATAAAACTAGCACCATTTTAGGGAATCCATAAAAATCTACCACTTTTTGAGATGGCTTTATAACCCGCCTATGGTATCGAGGTGGAAACCCTGCTCTTGTTAAACTTATACTAGAAATGGTTCAGCAACTTGCGAACTGGAAAATTGAATAAGATATTGAGTATTTAAAAAAATTGAGGTAGTAACTTTTATTGAAAATTTTTAAGTATAAATAATAAAAAGAAATACATGCATATACAAGACAGAAATCTATTATGTAGCTATATAAGTTTCCGAAAAAAACAAAATACAATACAAAAAACTGAACATAATGGCTGTCAAGTTTAGAGCGGGTGAAGTCGTCACGTTTAGCAGAAATGAGGTTTCAACAAAACAAGAAACATTTAAAATTAACGTTAAACTTTGTAGGCGATCCTACTTTCTGCTTTTGCTCGTGAAAGTAGACGATGATGACTAAAGTTTGTTAAGGGATTCATGGAGTGACTATTTTCTGCGTAGCTCCGCTCTCATTATTATCCTGTACATCTATACTAATAATAAAGTAGTAAAACATTGCATTTTTGCAAAATCTAACTATATATACTAATAATAAAGTAGCCAAAAGTCGTCTCTATACATTAAATATTTTCGCGAACGAAATTTTAAATGAAATCGGTTATTGGTACCGTACTGAGGCCGAAACAATTGTTTTTAGAATTTTTGTCTGTCTGTCTGTTCCGTTTTAACTCGAAAACCATTAAATGGATTTTGATGCCGTTTTTTTTATTATCATTGTAGTGACCCTGGTCAACAGATAGGCTATAAAAGGTGTTCATAAAATAACACCCAAGCCGGAAACGGGGAAAAGATTGAATAAACACTTTTATAACTCGAGAACCACCGAACGGATTTGGATGCGGCTTTGTTGATTATCATCGTAGTGATATTAAGAGTGTTATTAAAATAACGCCCAAGCCGAAATAGGGGCAAATATTGAATAAACACTTTAACTCTGGAACCACTGGGTTTGGATGTGGTTTTTTGTTTTGGTCATCACATTAGCTAAACGAGGTGTTCATAAAATAACGCATAAGCCGAAAACGGAGCAAAGATTCACTGAACGCTGGCGAAGCTGCGGTAAAAGGCTAGTTTTAAATGAAATTGGTAATTGAGTGTTGTACTGAGGCCAAAACCACAATTTTTTTTAATTTCTGTCTTACTGTCTGTTTGTATATTCCGTTTTAGCTCTTGAATCACTCGACGGATTTGGATGCGGTTTTTTTTAAGTATCATTAAAGTGACCCTGGTAAATACATATTCAATAAGGAGTGTTCATAAAATAACCTCCAAGCCGAAAATGGGGCAGAGATTGAATGAACGCGGGCGGAGCCGCGGGCAAAGGCTAGTAATTGATTAAATTGATAAAAGCGGATGGCTTTTTTACCTGCGTCCTCAGAGTATTACCCTTGTATCCCTTTGCGTAAAAGTATACTTAATGTACCTAGGTGAAAAAAGTTTACAAATAGTATACCTATATTTAATTCAAGTAAACGACGGGGTCCATATTGGTAATATGAGTAACATGCTCTTCACACCATGTGCTTACAGAATAACCTAGTGTTAAAATCATTCAGTTGGCCATCCAATAGGCATGATGACAAAAAATAAATATTAGTCCGTCAGTTAGATTATCAGAAAACATTGGACACGTATTCTTTCTTTTTTCAATTAAACAAAAAATGGTGAAGATATAGCCCGCTGAAGTTGCGCGTGACGTTACATCAAGGTATAATTTTACTTAGAAGTGACGTCATTTTCCCCCCACTCCCAAACTTTCACGTGATTTATCTCTCAAATTTTTTGTTTGATTGACAAAAGAAAAAATACGAGTCCAATATTTTTTGATAATCTAAATGACGGACTAAATAGAATTTTTTTTTTACCCTGTCTACAAGCCTATTGTCATAATTTGATAACAAGGACCATACAGGGACCCATATCTACTTATTTGTTAACCCATCCAGTGCTAAGATACTCTTATCTGCTGATTGTGCAGCCACATTCTGCTGGCTTTTCGGGTTATAAGTATAACCCGGTTTGGTGTACTCTAAGTATACCAGTTGTTCATACCTAAATATTATTAAAAACCAACAGGGCGCGAAAATTGCATTGCATTTACACTAAATCAAAAATTTGGAGAAACTGAGACCTAAAATACAGTTTGTTTATAAACCAGGTTAGGACTCCGGGCTCATATTTACAAAGCTTAACATTTGCAAACTAATATTCAAAGGTCGCTACTTTGCCTGTACTGTATTATGTAAACCTAATGATTGTATTCTCTGGTGTGCCTACATATTTCTGTATATAAAAAAACAAGTTATGTTATTCAATTGGCTTCTTATCTAAGTTTATAAATTTAAATTTAATTACGTTAAGCTATTTCTGGTTCCTTGAATAAATTATTTATTATTTATTTATTATTACATTTATGACCAGTTTGGCCGAGTGCGAGTTGCACTCGCGCACAGTTGGTTTCGTACCAGTCGTAATAATACGGGTTTGACGGCTGCGGAACCCTTAAAATATAATAAATAACAAGAATTCAAATTGAATTCAAAAAGAATTACAAATGTGACTGTTAATTTACGCCAAACGTTTTAAAATTGTAAATATGCGTCCTCAAAAGGAAGAGTCCTGCAAAAACCGATACAGTAGGTCGGTCATCGTCCGTAAATACAAATCACTTATTTCGCCTTTGAAATTTATTTCTAATTGATCTTTTCTAGTTTATAATGCACATTAAATGTTTAGAGTATCCCAATCGACAGATTTTGCTATAAATCATATACTCATAGTTTTATGTGTTTACTTTGCATATACTATGCCGTACGTACGGCGCGCACGGGTCGCGTATGTACGGAATTGAATCGGACCTCAAGCGGTCGTTAGCGACCAGTTTAATGCCTCAAATGACCTGTTGACATATACGCCACGACCTGCTTTATCTGGTGACCGGTTGTGCTCTGCGTCCTAAATTTTTAAGCAGGTATTTCAAAAAATTACTTCAAATTTGTTACTTTTTGGTGCACTGGAAATATGAGATTATTTTATGGTGTTGCGCGTTTTAGTAAAAATAACATAACATTAGTGATGGGTGGTGACTAGAGTTGCCGCGAATAGTAGTTAAGGCAAATAATCGAACAGCGAATATTCGCCATTTCATATTGCGAATAGTTGAATTATTCGACATCAAAAATTATACTTACCATGTAAATTATTAATATTAAAGAATAATTTTTCCCACTACATTAACTCAGCAAAGGCTGAGAAAGGTTTAGATCCGTATAAAAATCACAAGCGGGGATTCGAACCCTGTTATCGCGAGTGGCTCATGCTTGTCCAACGAAGTCTACTCTCTTCCAAATTCAAACTTTTAATAATCAAATATTCCATCCATCCATCAGCCTGTTTCGCCCACTGCTGGACTGCTGCCTTTCCACGATTTCGCCACTCTTGGCGGTCCTCCTTGAAGAAATTCCTATACTTACACACTCTGGGCAGGCGGGTTGGTGAGTAAATATTGGTTTATTGTAATTGATAACGGTGGATTTCTTTTTTTTTATATATACGCTTATTTAAATAATCCCTGTCAATTGAGTTCATAACTGGGTCGAAGGAAGAAAATTGATGCAACTGCACATAACCAGCTATGTTGGTCGATGTCGTGCAATTGGCACATTTCAAAATCAAAATCAAAATATTTATTTTTGCAAAATAGATACATAAAGTATACTTTCTACAAGTCAAAGTTAATTTTAACAATATAATATATCTTCAGAATATAAAAAAAAATTAATAATACGGGAAATAAAATAAACACCTGCATAAATAAATGATAGTCGTAAGTTTTTAAATAAATAAAATAGAGGAATCTAGGAATAAAAATATAAAAACATGATATATACATAATGCAATGAAGAAATAAGTTCATAAATAAAAACGGGAAATACATACAAAATATATTAAGGTTGGGCTACTAAAATGTAATAAAGTTATACACCTGCATAAAATATAGAAATATAGGAATAAAAATATTATATATACATAATGCCTAACCATCCGCACCATTCGATTAGTATTGCTAAGAAAAAGGGCAAGAAACTCAAAAAATCAAAATCAAAATATTTATTTTTGCAAAATAGATACATTAAGTATACTTTCTACAAGTCAAAGTTAATTTACACAATATAATATGTCTTTAGAATATAAAAAAAATATATAATAATACGGGAAATAGAATATACACTTAGCAAACATTCCTTTTTTTATAATAAAACATATGATACAAAAACATATACATACCTACCCAAGTAAAGGCATAAAAAAATATAAGACTGCAGGAATTAGTCACGAGAAAAAAATTATATCTTAGTCAACCTGTCTCATATTGTCCATTACCTTTAACAACGTAAGTTTACATATTAATTAATTTTAAGCCTTTATTAAAATATGCTAATTATTAATTACAAAATTGAATAAGATTATTATTATTTATTACACCAATTATAATATATTTTCATTTCATTTTCATTTTTAT
The DNA here is from genome assembly GCA_910592155.1 of Ypsolopha scabrella. Classification (NCBI taxonomy): domain Eukaryota; kingdom Metazoa; phylum Arthropoda; class Insecta; order Lepidoptera; family Ypsolophidae; genus Ypsolopha; species Ypsolopha scabrella. Next base: position 3,102,427 of record OU342968.1, on the reverse strand, counting down.
TCACAGATACTTTATGGCCATTATTGTATGATGGTTACATAAAATGATGTACTAGCTGTTTATAAAATAAAAACTCGTATAATTGTGTAAGCTGAATCTTGTGACCCGTATTGATGTATGGCCTCAAGATTTTCAAAGTTAGTTTGGTATTTTAAATTTCCACCGTTTTTAGTGCCAAAAGCATTAGGTAATATGTAGAAATTTGGCATCGCTGCAGCTTACATTAAGTTTTGCGAAGACCGTAATATATGTAGCATAGCATAACTATAACGCATAAGAGGAAGTAAAATTTTTGGTTTATTTTTATATTGTACTAGCTTTTGTCCGCGGCTCCGCCCGCGTGTTATTCGGTTTAACGACATGCTTTTTTCCGGGATAAAAGGTCACCTTTGTGTTAAGTTAGGGTATAAGCTATATCCATTCTAAATTTCATCCAAATCCGTTCAGCCGTTTCAGCTTGAAAGAGTAACAAACATACACACACACACACACACACACACACACACACACACACACACAATTTTTCGCATTTATGATATTAGTAGGATTCATTATTATTAACGTGCGAGTATCTTTTATGAACAATGCAAAATTGTCATATCGACCTAATATGTTAGGAATCAGGAAAATTGGATTTGTCGGGAATTTTTTAAAGAGAATGAATTCATGCCTTTAATTATTGATTGAGTAACAAAAACTGTTGATAATCGTGGTTTCCCCGCAATAACACAAAACCTTTACGAAAATGTCAGGAAATTTATTGAATTATCATGAATTTGGTCATTTTGTTACTGGATTTGGTTACCCTAACTTGAACAGGACCACAACATGCACGATTGAGTTTTTCACATAAAAAATATATATATTTTTTTAAATTAATATTATATGAGGTGCTATAAGAATATCTGCCATGGCTGCAATGGGAGACGGTATTGTGTATATACGATTTTACGTATAGATTACAATAGTGAAGAAATTTCGTACCCCGGAATAGTTTAATAAACTTGAGAAAATAAATAAAAAAACATTTACTTTATTCTGCATAACATGGTTCACAAACTACGCGCGATGTGTCGTTTCGTAAATAAAAACCATGAAAGCAATTGCTAGCTCTTTCTTACTGTTTTGTGTTACTGCGGGACGGTTTCATACAAGTAAATCAATTCCAATTTATACGCACATAGTTTTGTATAAAAAAATGTATGACGTTAGATCAATAAATTATCGTTACTATTGTAATCTATATACACAACACTCTCTTCCATTGCAGCCGTGACAGTTTATTTCATAGCACTTTATATATTTTTATTATTATTATTGTTTGTGTACATACTTGCTGAACGGGAATGGAAAACATTGTAGTAAACCTGCATGTCCTCAAAATCAAGTAATTATGCCTTATATTATAACCTTAGGATGGAATAATGTTAGGAAAAAATAAGTGTACAGATCTGCCACAGTATAACGCATGCAAAAATCTTCGCCAGTGTTCGTATTCTCGAAAAATAGCCGAATTCTATTGTAACAGCCCTAAAAACTGCACAAACATTTGACTTGTTGGAGATAAAAAAGAGGTAGACCTCATTTTAGACATTGGCGTAACTAGTGCTCATACCTGGGGGGCGGGGGGGGGGGAGGCTGGCTCTAATTTATGAAGCCAACAACAAGTATCTGTTCTTGATTATGTGATCAAAATAAGCTAAATAGCGGTAACCTTTCACGGTGCTCTACCCAGTTACGCTTATTTTTTTAGAACATGTGCAGAAAATTGAAACTGGACGCAATAAAGGCCCTTGTAGCCTCCAATAACCTCGAGATATTTTAAACAAAGTCAAAATGAACGTTATTACCTTGCATTTGATTTTGTAATCGACTGCTCCGAAACTTGCCGTTTACGGCAACGTTGACGCCACGCGCTCTCAAAATATCTAGTTTTTATTTATTAACTCTGCTGTAAATTAACATTTTTAAATTTCCTGAAATGATAAGCTATATCTTTTTTGTATTTTAATGCAAGAACCATACAAATAACATTAGTGGTTTCCAAGAAATAGCCTATTTCATTCCAAAAACAGCTTGACTTTGGGAAATATTTTCAAGGTGTTTCTTATAGGCGAGAATAATTTCCTGCAATGAGATTGTTTCGTATACTTTACATAATGACATTATATATTTTTATAATTTTTAAGTAAGCCGTTTAAGAGAAATAACTTCATCAATGGGAGTAATTTTCGGATGACGCGGGAACACCCGCCTTAAAAGGATATCATTTTGGTTGTCTATAGCTGACCGGCCGGCCGTGCGCTATCATGGATTGTACAGAAAGCGATGGAAAATACGAACTTTGCCGAAGAGTGGCGAAGTTTCCTACGCGCATCATTCAAATGGTATTCAGTACAGAAGATATCATGTCACGAAAATACAATAAGCTTTCTTCATAATAAAATTCCCGCAAGGTATATTATTTCTCCATCTCTCTACATCTCATATTGAATACAATTTTATGAGAAATTGTTTCACAAAATCTAAAGCGGTCTTACTGGAAATGAACTTCTTACTTACTTTGGATAAAAAAGCTTTAGGTGGTACCTGAGCCTAGAATATGAACAACGCCAGATTTTTGAGGGTTCGTTTGAAGACATTGAAGACACACTGCTGAAAAAAAAATTTGAATTGTTGATTTTTTATGAAGCGAACGTACTATAAAAAATATTAAGATATATAAGGTCCTACAATTCAAAGTGAAAAAAATTCAAGAGATGAGAGAGTATCCCCAATAGAGAACATTCCAACGAAAACAAAAATTTTTACCCGATCTTTTATTTTCACCTTTCCATAGACATTTAGTCAGCTGATTGAACCACTTTGTACTGAGTGGAAAAAATTTAAGACCAAAAAAAATATTTCTTCTGGAATGTGATATCAGTTAACGATACATAATATACCCTCGAATTATTTTCACTTATTATTGTAGGACCTTAGATATGTATTTATATCTAAAAAACTGTGGCCATGTGACAACATCAGTGAACGCCACGTCGTCGTCCTACGAACAACACCCGCCTTGAAAATGCCGAAATTGTCTCGGTGAAACAGATGGCATCACAGGTCTGTGGTTGGCATATAGTTATAATAATACGTGAGTGTCAAAGCGGGTATTTTATAATAATTTAGTAAGTCAGCTCACGCGAGTTTTAATAACATAATATTTCAGTATTAGCTAAAAACGCCCCAATCTACTGTTTTGTGCGTCATCATTAGTATTACCCGTCCAAGACAAATAGGTCAGTGAGCCAACCAATAACCACCTCTACCAAAAGCTAATAAAGTATTTCACATCGGTCTTATTGTGTTAGACGGGTAGTAAAATTTTTTCATAGCCTGTTAAAATTGGCTTATTTTTATGCTTGCGTCTTTCTTATCAAAGATATGACTATCCCAAAAAAAGGGCTAGGCAATGTAGAATAGAAGAGATTCCCAAATGGTAGCTTGTCTTCAGGTTTTCGATGTTTTTTTTCTACAAACAGACAAAATCCTGTTTATAATTTTACTATGTACAGATTGCCAGATAAAATCCAATTTAAGGTTCAAATTTCTAAAGACCATCCTTAACAATTACCTTTTCTTGTTACGAAACAAGAAGATATTCTTTGGCAGGGAACTAAGAGAGATTTATGAAGGGGAGGCAATAAGAAGCCGAACTCATTATTTCGATAACTTGGTCTTATTTGAGAGTGAGATTAATTCTGGGAATTTTCATCAGGTTATAATATCAATATCCTGGAGATATTATATTCTCTTAGTTACGGATGGAATTATAATTCTAGACATTTCTTAGGGTTGCGTAGTCAAAGGGTGGGATGGAACATGGGGGACGTCGCAATCCGTAAGTAATATGCATTATGTTTATCACTGCCTCACAACTCACAACTTTTAAGGTCCGATTCTTCAAAGTTACGAAAATACAAATACCAGAAAATTTTAACAAAATATATTTGGAAGTCATTGAACTGCACAGTGGCATGAAATTTAGAAAACTTGATTTATTATCTACATATTTGGTAAGTATTACTGAATGAAATGAAATGAATACTTCATTTATGCAATGTAGGTACATAAATACACTTATCGCATGTTAAGATATATTTAATACGTAAAATAATTTAGTTTAAAAGAGGAAAATATTAGGTTTTGGATTTACTTGTACTTAGTAAGTTAATACATGTACATTGTACATAAACTACATGAAAGGTTTATTTAATGTATACAATAATATTGAAAATCGGAACATCGTTTTGCGCGCAGTCTCCACATACGACACTTTCATCCATCCATCAGCCCGTGTTCGTCCACTGCTGGACATAGGCCTTTCCCAAATTTCGCCACTCATGTTGGTCCTCCGTCCTCCTCATCCAGCCGCCCCCCGCAACGTCCTTCAGGTCGTCGGTCCAGCGGGCACGAGGCCGGCCTACACCACGCTTTTCTGTACGACGACACTCAGAGGGATACTCGTATATACTATATGATAATGATAGCTACCCATATCATAAATTCTAATACGTTACACATAAATACATGCCTAACTCCGCCTTGCTAAGAAAAGGGGCAAGAAACTTAGCAAGATCGTGTCTTTTTTTTTCGAAAATACTTGCTTTTTATGCAGATTGATCCATTAAAAATTTGACTTCGGAATATATTATTTAGTATGTAGCTTTTAAATTTTCACTTAATAAGTTTCCTCTGTTCGAATCTTGCCCGGTTTCAAGATAGAAGTCGTTACTAAAGTGGGAACAGATGTTAACTTCTATACATGCACGGCTTCATTTTTCATTTCATTTTCAAAAGTCTTTATTTAACGGAAAATATATACATAATACAGTTTCAAGACACAGTCAAGAACGCATAAAGTGGCTTCATAAAGTGGTAGAATCCCTTGCTGTACCTGTCTCTTCAATGGCCTCACATCAAACATAAATAATGCTACAGAACGCATACACAATATACCTATAAATTATATATACCTCCTATATGAATTACAATTAAAATTATTTTCCTTCCAGAATCCTCTAAAAATATGAAAATTAATAATGAAATCATAATAATTGCTCAGAAGATTTTAAGTGACGAAACAGTTACCCACTTACAGTGCATAAAATATATTTATTTCATCTCAGATAAATGGTATGCTTATTTAAATAATAGAAGCAGAGACTAGCAGATATGCAAGTCTATGAATCGGAGATATTTTGTATGAAGTAATAGACAATTTGTTTAACTGATAAATTATACAAACCTCTCTTAACAAAAATAAAAGCATCATTAAGGTACCGAAGGCCTATAATAAATTGTATTACTGTCTCAATAAAAAAACAATTAATAACCTTGAAACTTTGTTTCTTTGGAATGTACACAAATGTTGATTAATCACTTAAAAAGTAACTGTTTAGTACTTACTTAAGAAACATCTCTGTCTTTTTTATAATTTGGTAGATAAATAAGGCCAGCTGTTATAAAATCAAAAATTATCATCAACAGATGTTGTGTTCAACAATATCATAAAATATAAAATTTTGAAGAAGTAACAGATAATTTCCCCTTTTTTTGTAAAGAATACATTTAGTTTAGTTATTAGTTTAAAAAAAATACTAATATAAAGGTGTTTTTTTAAACTAATAACTTAGTGCCTTGCTATACCAAAACAATATTAAAGTTGCAATAAGACAAGATATTTCAGTAAAGTCAACATCATAATATTTTAATTAAACAAAACATCCGTCTATAAACAAAAGTAACAAGAAAAATTAACAAAATATTATTTATTACAAAAATCTCCAACAGCTTTAATAGACTCAAGTAGTTAAACCAATTTTTTTTTAGGAAATCTGTAGTAATAACATACGTCTCAGTTAATACTAATAAACAAAAAAAAATGTAAAAACCTGTCTTAAACATACAGTCTTAAACATACCCTACCTGTTTTATTATCCTCCCAACCATCTGTATTACCAGCCGACGAGCTACATTATTTAAAACAATGGTAATTTATGAAAAGATATCAAGTGATTATGAAATATCAACTTGTTTCACATGTAACAAAGAGAGACTTATGATTTAATATGACCCAGAATAAGTTAATTTTTTTTTTTTGCGTTAATTTGAATGTATTGGTCAAGCAATTTTTCTACGGAGACTGACACGTAAAGCCTTTTAATATTGGATGGATTCGATTGATGATTCTTGGTGGAATATCATCGTGAATAAATTATACACAAATTCTCGTACTTGTACTTTTACTAAGCCAAAGTTAGAATAAAAATAAATATATGTGGAATAAAAGTACAAGAATTTGTGTATAATTTATTAAAGCCTTTTAGCTCAGCGTTTTTAAGTTTCCGGACTTATTTACCGAAAATACCTACCTTATTTCTGAATACTTACTAACATAAAAGCCCTCACATTTTAATAGTATTCTTACGAAAAATTTCGGTCGTTATAATTCTCCAAACGCCGAAAAAAGTTCACAAAATACGAGAAAGTTAAATCATTTCCAATTATCTTCTGCGATGAATTATCCAAAAAAGCATTGTCCAATCCCCTTAAAGATCTGAAACTGACTGTGACAAATACTAACCTCTGAATATAAAAGAAAATCACCTTATCACAATTTTCACTCCAAACCAACAGCCTAATGAAATCATTTACGGTAACGACTAAAATCATTTATGAGGCGAAAATATGGAGAATGATATTAACGGACCGTCAAATCTGGTCTCTGAGATATTGTTGCAATTTTTTCCGGGGGTAAAAAGGGACCAACCATTATGACGATGAATTATGCAATTTGTTATGCTTTGTGCCCCCAAGACGTACATTATATCGGCCTTTGTCAACTGTGCTTTCATATTGTTGGTCTTTACGATTTAGTGTCGCCTACGAGTATCCGTATAAAACGAAATAAAGACAACCAAAACTGTTGTTCGTTCGGGAAAAACAAATTCAGAAGGCAGAAAATACTGATTTTACTTTTGTAGGTCTACGAATTGTTTTGCCTTTGAAGAGATAGGTGTTTAAACAAACTTATATGAAACAGGGTGAGATGGGTAGTAAAAAATTACATTTACTATAAGGGTTCCTTGTTGACTACGGAACCCTAAAAATTAGATTTTAGAACAGTAAAAAAACATGTGATAAAAGAGGCCTATTCCAAGACGATAGCATATCCCAAAACGTATAGAGAAAAATTCGCTGCATCTAAAAAATTGCAACCTGAAGGCTGTTTTTTTCAGTTCAAAACAGTAGTCGATCGAAACTATTCCAAACCAATAAAGTAAAAATGACAATAATGACTTGTAGTAAACATATAATCTGAAACATAGAATCGCGTTTTTTTAAACGCTCTCATGTGAATTATAAAATATATACTAGCATAAGTAAGAAATTAAAATATTGTATATACATACCTACATAATTCAATGAATAAATAAGTTAATAGATAAATAAACTAAAAATAGATATAATGTCTAAATCCGCCTATTCGATTAATCTTGCTAAGAAGAAGGGCAAGAAACTTAGCAACATCATGTCTTTTTTATCAGTATTTTTTTTTTCTGAATATGGCTTAATACTATTACAGTTTTTTTTAACTTATATAAAATAATACTAAACAATGTATTAAAAAAGGATAAAAATATAAAAGACAGAAGGAAATTGTGTCATGAGGAAAAGAATATATAAATCTTAGTCTACCTGTCTAATGAGGTAGTAAGTTAAAATACTAAGCAAAACATCATCCACCTATCTCATATAGTTTATCACTTTTTTGATAGTCAGATTATCAACTAAGTAATAAATGCTAAGTTTAAGTCATACAATGTTCATGTCAATATGTAAAATGAAATGTCAAAATAACAATAAAAAAAAACAATATAAAAATATTAGTCTACATAAAAACAGACGATCAAAGGCGATCCTTGTAATTTTAACAAAATTATAACATGCCCAGGCAGACCATGATTTGCCTAATTCGACGATGTGCCAACATCCACAAGACGATAACCTTTTTCTGAAAGTCGGTCAAAACTAAAGAAAGTTATCAGAATTCTCGAAGGAACCGTAAAAAGTTTATAAAAGTTGATCTTCTTCGTACATAAAGTTATGTAACTTGTTAGTTGGTCTATGAATCCAATTCTGAAGGATTTAATTTTAGTTTTAGTGCTGTAAAAACTAAATTTTCTTCATTCTAAAATAGCTCTTTAATGTTAAAAACAGAGACAATATTACTTTGTTTTTTTTTAGTTTTGACATCACTAAAACTAAAACTGCCTTCAGAATTTAGTAAAATATGTGTCGTAGAATATTGCTGAAAGAGGAATGTGTTGAATCGCGTCATTTTAAAATTCAAAGTTGGCGGTCGCTTTAACAGGGTTTATGAAAACAAACTTTTTCAACGGCTGTTTTTCGAGTTGGTAGTTTATCCAGTGCGGACATGAAATATAATTTTTATGAACAAAGTTTTCCTTACGTTTTCTAAAAAAACATTGCATATTTCATCCTTTATTGCAATGGAGCTGTTTCAACTTTCATAACCATGAAAAATTTCATAAATAAGGTATGTGTTCTCCTCCCGTCTGACTGTAATTCAGCACGGGAATGTTTTTTTTATATACCTTTGTTTATATTCCACGGCTTAAAATTTTATTTGTTGTAATAGAGATAACTATAGGCACGGAACAATTAGTAGCTATATGCGAAACTCCTTTCAGTTGTCGTATAAATCAATAAACTCGCTTTGAAGAACGCCGTTCCAAAAACATTTCTTACTGTATAATTATAACATCCATCCATCCATCAGCTTGTTTCGTCAACTGCTGGACATAGGCCTTTCCAGGATTTCGCCACTCTTGGCAGTCCTCCTGAAAGAAATGCCCATACTCACACACGCTGGGCAGGTGGGTTGGTGAGCGCGGTGCCGAAATCCTTGCACCAGTGACGCCGCTGCCCATCACCTGTCTGATTTATATAAGTCCCGGCAATTGGGGATGGATATACCGCCATCCATCGGTCCCAGGCAATGGTGGGCCGCCTGGTTTTTTTGCCTGAGAGCTGTCCTCTTACTCTCCCCCGAATAACTTCGGGAGGATTTCCGAGTAAGATGGTGGTACCTCCACAGTCGAGCCCGGCATTAGCTCTACCACCTAACATACTACTATAACATACTATACTCAAATGTATTGTCACGACATAAATCCCTAAGGAGGCGTCAGAGCTGTTAAATGGGAAATGCATATCACAGTCCACACTTGCCATACCCGCTTTGATGGTGTGGTGAGCCCTGTCGCCGTTCTTCGGGCACAAATAGACCAACAGCTTGATGTGCCTGCCTTCCGAATCACGTAGACAAGTTAATGTTGCACCCCGGGGTTTGACCCACGACCTCTGGGTTAGCAGGCACTCGTCTATAGACGCGGCCCGACACAGCGTGTGGATGTGCTGAAAAACAGCAAATGTAATATCAACACCCCTTACAGCACCGTCTAACACAATCGCGCGGTTGTAGCGCTCCTCCTCCAGCTGCAGCACGAGGAGTTGTGTGGCTTCGGTCTGAAACGGTTATTCTGAACAGACGATAAAACTGCTTTATCCAACCGATTAGCGCCATCTCAGCATCTATAAAATAAAATGTAAAAAAAAATTTCACAGTATATTTTTTATTAACAAGTCAGGTTATCAATAATAGATTAAACAGCCCTATTCAAAATCATTTTACCCTTTAAAAAGAGCCCGTTTCTTTAAAATTAGTAAAATAACGAAATAAGAGCGCATTCTGAAAGATCTATACTTTTCTTTTTCATTTTTGTTGTTACTTCGTCAGACAGGTAAGACGTGTTAAGAATACTGCCAGCCATTTCAATTATTATTTTGAATGGTACGTTGAAAAGTCAACGTAGCTTCAAAAATACTAATTCTCTTACGCTTACCCAAAGTGCCTCAGTATTTACGTGTTTCTCCTGAACAAATATTATTTCAGGTATCCAAATTTGTTTATTCAAAACCCAAGTAACTAAATTGGTCCTCATATTATAATCTACATAAGTCGCCGCATTAAGGTGGCGTAAACTGCTTTTTCGTGTTACATTTACATGTAAATAAATTTTAGAGTCTTGCAAAGCTGAGCGGAGCGAGGCAACCCATCTTTAACAAAAAATAATTTTATATGACCCCGCAATGGAACTGTGTTCAAGTCATATTTAATTAAGATTTTTATAAAAGGGCGCGCATTTACGAAAAATCCCAGGTTTCGCCATTATACGGCGACAGGTATATGACAATGATACTGACTGACAGATAAATAATGCCCAGACTAGAAGATATTAAATACTAGCTTTTGCCCGCGGCATTTACGCCTGTGTTATTCGGTTATATATGTTTCGGTATTATATATGTTTTGGCTGCTACGGAGACAAGAATGAATTAGTTTCAATTCCTTCATCATAACTTGGTAGATGTGCGTCTTTAATCTATCGTCCCCGTGGATTTAGGATTTTAACAGCCCGTTGTACTAGACTGGAACCAATTTTGGATAAATATATATATATATCTCAATAAATCAGATCAATATGGCAGCCTGTTGAAATAAAAAGACATAATAAGACGCTTTTGGAAGATAAACAATTTCTTTTTCAATTCATGACTGACAATGGATTTTATAAATGTCTAAAAGGCAATCGGGGAAAAGATTGTGTTTTTGTTATAAGAAATTGTGATGGTTTTTCTTTATATAGATAGAATAAAAAAAAGCTTTGCTTGCTCGCAAACCGCCCCTGAAGTTATTCGGGGGAGAGTAAGAGGACAGCTCGCAGACAGGCTCAACCAGGTGACCTGCCATGCCTGGGACCGATTGATGCCGGCATGCCCCATTGCCAGGCCTTGTACATATAAAGCAGACTGGTGACGGGCAGCGGCGTCACTGGTGCGAGGGTTTGGTACCGAGCTTACCAACCCACCTGCCCAGCGTGTGTGAGTATAGGCATTTCTCCTAGGAAGGTCGTCAAGAGTGGCAAAATCTTAGAAAGGCATGTCCAGCAGTGGACGATACAGGCTGATGAATGAATGTGCCATAATGAGACATCCCTTGGATTTTAACTTATTTAAATTTTATTATTTGCCTCGATAGAGGCCATAGTAATACATTCATTCACAATTTAAGAGCTGTCCGGGAAGTATTCTCCATTCACTTCTGCACTCCGCCTTCTATTTGACTTTTTGATAAGACACATTTTCTTTTACTTTATCCATGAATGTTCTCCTGAGCCTTCCTCTCTTTCTTTTTCCCTCCACTTTTCCTTCAATTATGTTTTTTATATTATTGTCGTGTCGTATTAGATGTCTCAACATCTTTCCCCTTCTATTATTTATTGGCTTTTCATTAACAATCTGCAGGACCTCTTCGTTGCTCTTCTTTTCCAACTAATTCTTTCCATTCTTCGCCAACACCCCATTTCAAAGGCTTCCAATCTTTCCCTGTCACGTTTTGTCATGGTCCACGTTTCAAATCCATATAGATCAATGCTCCAGTTGTATACTTTTATAAGATGTTTCCGAATATTGCGAATAGTAACACATATTCTATGAAAATTTGAACTGTCTATCTAGTAGTACGTACTACGGCTGAAGCTGTAGACCCCTGTGACAGACGGACAGACAGATAGCGTAGGATTAGTTAATATGGTCCGTGGTGAAAACAACGGAAAGTTTTTTAAGCATTTTTCTTACAGGTATTGAAATGGAAAGACTTATTTTTCTACAGTATCGCGAAACGCATTATGTAAATTTTTCAAGCTAGCATTAAAAGGCCGCTTACATTTTCATGCGTAATTATACAATTTCCACCGCCTAATTTACAATCTTAAGAAAGACTTAAACACTGTTGTTAATCATAGACCAATTTTTTGCATTGATCATTAATGTATTATTTTGCAAATAAAACTTTATATTTTTTGTTGGGATTAATCCTACACCTCGTTTACAGAAAAATAATCACATTGTCAAATTCAAAGAGCTACAACATTGCTAAAAAATGTTGCCAAACATCAGACATATTTTTTTGGAACGTAATGTACCACAATTTTCCTTATTTATATTACTTTTGAAAAAAATTATACTTCCGTAAATTTTTCTGATTAATGTCGCCAGTTTAGCACGATTTTTTGTATTGAATAAATCATAATGACAATTGAAATTAGTCATCATAATCGATGATCCTTAACCAAAATATATAAATTATATTGACGATTAATTCATTTAATTGGACCGTAAAACCCTGGACAAATTTAGATTAATTCTACACGTGCTGATGTTGTTATTAAAATTTCATATTAGAAGTAGCTTAGTCCTGTAGAACGCCGGCCAAAAGATATAATTCCTTTCAATAAGTCGAAGATATTTAAGAAAGTGCTAAGAAATCCATTCCAGGAAAGGTAAAGCCTAAAACATCACGTTTAGGTAATCTTTTGGGGCAACGTGACGTGGATAAAAGGCTTTTTCAATAAATCCTGATCACTTTTTCATCAGTATTTTTTGTGATGCATAAGAGGAACTTTCCCGAGTTGCACAAACTGAGATACAGGGTAATTTAACAACATACAAAAACTTCAAATAAGCATTTTTTCAAGTTATTTGTTTCAGCTCTATCTTACGGTCGGTAATAACGGTATACGTTTCAAAGGTCAAATTTTTGTACAATACTATTAAGAATACTAAAGAAAAACACCAAATAATAATAGGCTTGTACACAGGGTAAACAAAATATTATTATAGCACACCGTGCGTGAAATGACCACTTTACGCACGCTGCGCTTGCGTAAAGTCGGCATTTTCCGCACTTTTGCTATAAAATATTATACGATACTCGTGCGAGAAACTTTTTCTCGACTCGTGTGATTGTAGCACTCACCTTCGGCTCGTGCCGCAAACTCACACTCGTCAGAAAACGTTTCATCGCTCTCGTATCGTAATGTACTATTCTATTTAGTCCGTCATTTAGAATATCAAAAAATATTGGACAGGTATTTTTTTTTGTCAACCAAACAAAAAATGACAGAGATAAAGCGCGTCAAAGTTTGGGAGTGGGGGAAAATGACGTCACTTCTAAGTAAAATTGTACCCAGATGTGACGTCACGCGGAACCTCAGCCTCGGAAAAAATACGTGTCCAAAATTTTCTGATAATCTAACTGACAGACTAATAAAATCATTTTAGTCATCATGCCTATTGTGTATGTGTTTTTGTTAAAATTAAGATGAAAATTTCGGTTTCACACTCAGCGGGTACCGAATTGTTTGCCAGGCGCTACCATTTTAGCGCCCTGTTTTTTTTCGACTTGATGTTGCTGATACCCGTACTCTGTGATGGTATGGAACCATTTGTGCGCAAATCCGACTCGCCCTTGGCCAAATTATTAATAGGATAAATGGGAATTTTGTATAATTAATTACTATATCCAAATTTTTTTATAGTAGCTAGCTATCACTAACAAATCCCAAGATGTTTTTTTGTTCACAAGACTTTCCCACAATTGTTTGAAGAATCAAAAAGAAAAGGCACATATAAATAACAAACTGTATTACCTGTTGTGAAAAGCGTTCTTTTAAATCTTACTATTTTACAAGTCTATGTGTGTCTTTAAAGTTTTTACACCCATTAAATACGAGCAAGGAGAGAAAAAACTAATATTTTATGCATTCATACTTCTCGAATACTACTACTACCAGAATATGACTGAATATTTAAACACCAATTACTTAAGAACATGCACAAAATACCTTAAACATTTCGTGTAACGTTACTAAAATGTTGTTCAAAAGCTATGTTTATAAAAGTGCATGTTTCACTACAAAATTCTAGGCACGTTCAACACTTCGGAAATTTTCATTTTCGTGTACGGTTTTGAGCTCTATGTCAAGAGCAAAGAATGCATTTTTCCTTAAGATACAGAGACAAGATCAAGTGTGTTAGTTACTCTTGGACATTGCACACGTACGGAGTTTTGTGTCTGCCAAACGCATAGCTCTCTAATGTTTCCTTCGTACTTAACTTAGATTATTCTTTTCAAACTTTTACGAAAAGATCTTTGTAATGTGTTTCCCGCTGTTTGTATTGGCCAATGACCAATTCTGGTGGTAAAGTCTGTGGTGCAAAATTGGATTGCTTAAGTTCCAAGCTGTTTCGATAGCTGAAAATAAAAATTCTATCAGGCACAGGCACCAAAAAAAATTCTTCACTGAAACTTTGTTCCATTAGTGTAGTGATAGAGTTGAAAAATTAAAATAAATTATATACGGTAGTACATAACATTTTGCAACTTATGAAGAGGTATATACATAATTTTCCTAAATGCGTCAACCTCAAAAAAATCTACCTCTACGAATCTCTAGTAGCTTTCAAGTTGTCCTGCAAGCAAACAGACAAACGAGCAGACACTGAGCCTCCCCGATAAACGCCAAGTCGTCAGAACGTGTTCATTTCATAAAAGTTGGACTTTGTATTTAAAGCTAGCTTTTCCCTGTTATTTTGGTACGAGGTCAAGAACAATATAATTAGAGACGTACCAGAGAAAAAGTAAGAAACTTTGTTTAGTTAATAATGCCCTTTGCACACCGATGATGCCACAAAACGTGGTAGCGAAACGGCAACAAAATTATGTCTAAAATATATATAAAAAATCGCGTATGATGTATTTGGCTCTGTCAATTTTCGAATTTCGTCATAAATTTGATTTAAATTTGTAACGTTTTCGCGTGTCGCAGCGTCTATTAAAATGTTTTCATACTATCCATTGTATAGTAGTTTTTGGAAACTATTGTTGTCTCTATACTTGCATACACTATGTACCACAAAAATGCTCAAGTTTTTTGATTCCATTCTTAAAGCGGGCCACATAGGAGCTCGTATACATACTGATAACGACAAATCGCCACGGCAATCGGGGTAAGGGGTGAGTTGTGGAGGGGGTGACGCCCCGCATACCCGCACAGCATCCGCGCCACGCCATCCATCTTAGTCGTAGTGCTGTACGAGGCGGCATCGACCGCATTTATCGATTTTGATCTCGCTCACGTTTTTGCTTTTAGTTTTGTATTGAAAATGACTTTAGTTGCCTTCTCGTCACGTGTTAAAATAAAAATAAAACAATAATCCTGTCTCACTCAAGCACGAGAACTAGCCAGAAAAGTATTGGAAAATTGTTAAATTGAACTGAAAAATAATTGTTATAAATTTAATATCCTGTCAATCACACACTTTAGAGGGCTGTGTTTTACACCGGCATATCGAAAAGAACTATATTCAACACGAAATCTCAGTCAAAATCAGTAGGAGCAGATGCACAATTCTTTTTCAGAACAGATTCCTTAAGTGTTTGTAGCGGTGTTAAGTTCATTTGATTTAAAATGTGATGAATAAAATGTTCCTTATATAATAAAAGGTTATTCCTTTCTACAGGCGTAAAACCCTATTTAGGATAACAGCAAACATTTGTTATTTTTACTACATGTTAATATTAGATTTTAAGCTCTGTGTTTATATAAGTATCTTGTATCCCCTTTTTACGTAATAAAATTATATTCTATTCTATTCTATTCTAGGTAATAATAAAATTCAACTCTCATTTTGCTGCGTACCAAAAAAAAAAATCGATGTCGACTACTGTTATGTGAGGTCACATCACTAGAAAATTGTTATGACGACCTGTCGTCATCTATAGTACTGTATTTATTATCACAGCGTTTGAGATAACGGAGAATTCATCACATAAAGCAAAACAATGTAATTGCGGTTTAAAATACACATTGTTTATTTTGCGCATTTCGGAAACCTTAATACGAGAGTTAAACTTCTATATTTGACCATTTTCTTTACTTTGTAAAATGCTTAAAACTGAATTACACTGAAAATTTCAATACTGATTTTGACTTGTGTTTTTATTTTACTTCGTAAAGGGCATATTTAAGGTTATTTAAATTTTGAGACAAAAGACTGACGAACAATGTTCGCACATTTGTTTTCATTAGCTTTAGACATCAACAACGGTATTAAATTACCACAATGAGTTGAAGTTCGTCAAGATCTTTATCGCAATATAAAAAGGGTTGATAATGCATTTAATAAGTTGTCTGATAATTATTTAACGAGAATAATAAACATTTCATAGGCTTTTGTTTACAATGTTAATTCAATTCAATTTCTGTAATAGACCGTGTGGTGGTAGGGTGAATATCATTTAATATATTTACGGCAGGTGTTTTAAGGTTAAGGTCGAATTTGCCACAAAACTAATTTAGTTTCAAACGAAACATTAATTGCTGTTTTAAATTTGTTTCAACCAAATCATTCGTCGGGCACAAATGTGGAGAGACAGTTTAGCGTATCAGAGTACCCCTTTGGGATTTGAACGAGTGTCCTCCGAATCAAGGCGAGGTTATCCAGCAAAATATCCAGTTATCTGTCCTGCTCCAACGCTTTCATTTTTCACATGTTTATCCTACTCAGCGGAAGCGGGCCGCTCAGAGAACTCGTGGTTTTGAGGTGTTTTTATTTATTATATTGGAATTAGAGGGAATGTTTTTTTAATATTATGGCCGTTTTATATCACATTTTTCACAACGTTTATTTTAGTATAAGTTTTATTGTCCAAAACTTAATACAGCTCAAATGAAATGATATTTAGATCGTAGTTTAGACCTATCTTTGCGATTTAATCGGATCGAGGAAAGTGTAAGCAATCGTGTATCTAACAGCCGAAATATTAAGATCAAAGAGTGAAAATATGGCATATATTTTTTGCAAATATTTGTCGTCACTTTTTATCAATATAAAATTAATTTGAAACAGACAAAGTTGGGATGATCCCTTCTCAGACATTCGAACCACAAAACTGCAGAATTAATATTTAAGGCGACTTTTGTTTATAAAGTCGAATTCATCCTGGAGACTCGGTAAGTGGTCCTTTGGCTATTAAACCTTTTTCCCACGGCTCCGTCCACGTCAATTTTTATATTTTATTATGGATTTCTCAACAAATATTTAGCTCTGCTTAAGCACACTCATAAACTAACGAGTATACAGTTTTTTTGCTTCCTTACAAAAAACAAAAACGCAAATACAAATTTTAACTTAATTTACGATTTTTCGCTTAGTAACCAACTTATTTCTGGGCACATAATTCTCTAACAAACTCACTTATCTCGTTATGCCTGTGCCATTATCATCTTCGTAAACTTATTTCAGAGCAGGGCGCACTTAACCTGTCATGACAAAACACTGAATAGGTATATACCTAAAATATATTCATTAATTGAAATAGGCGTTACCTTGCGGAAGTCCATTACTAAGTAAAGGATATATGAATATAATTTGCAATATTCCGCTAAACAATTCTTGTCGTGCTATTCAAAATGCAGACAAAACTCGCCTTTTATACACCGGCCTGACTAGTTGTTTGGTGGGGAAAATGGGGAGACGAAAACATGCGTAACAGTGGGGTAGTGGTAAAGTTAGTTTGTTCGTTTAGTAAATCAGGGTTATTCTTGTTTTTTAGTATTTCTAATTGTTCTAACACACACATTCTTAAACCTTTTTTACATATATGTTTTACTTCAAATGAATGGTTATCAGGCAAACTATAACCGGACTATAATAGATGTTTTGCAAAGTGTGATTTTTCAGGATGATTATTTCTATGGGCTGAGATATGTTCTTTGTACCTAGTTTCAAAACTGCGACCTGTTTGACCTACACAGACACCGTTACAATCATTGCAAGACAATTTGTAAATACCAGACTGTTGTTTTTTATCTAATTTGTCCTTACCATTGCAAATACGCTTTACCTTATTTTTGGTTCTGAATGCAACGCGAAAACCACAACGCCGAAAAATCTTCGCAACCCGTTCAGAAATTGGACCTGGATAAGTTAAGCTTGTTTTATACTTCTGACCAAAACTCGCCTTTTATACCCCGGCCTGACTAGTTGTTTGGTGGGGAAAATGGGGAGACGAAAACATGCGTAACAGTGGGGTAGTGGTAAAGTTAGTTTGTTCGTTTAGTAAATCAGGGTTATTCTTGTTTTTTAGTATTTCTAATTGTTCTAACACACACATTCTTAAACCTTTTTTACATATATGTTTTACTTCAAATGAATGGTTATCAGGCAAACTATAACCGGACTATAATAGATGTTTTGCAAAGTGTGATTTTTCAGGATGATTATTTCTATGGGCTGAGATATGTTCTTTGTACCTAGTTTCAAAACTGCGACCTGTTTGACCTACACAGACACCGTTACAATCATTGCAAGACAATTTGTAAATACCAGACTGTTGTTTTTTATCTAATTTGTCCTTACCATTGCAAATACGCTTTACCTTATTTTTGGTTCTGAATGCAACGCGAAAACCACAACGCCGAAAAATCTTCGCAACCCGTTCAGAAATTGGACCTGGATAAGTTAAGCTTGTTTTATACTTCTGACCAAAACTCGCCTTTTATACCCCGGCCTGACTAGTTGTTTGGTGGGGAAAATGGGGAGACGAAAACATGCGTAACAGTGGGGTAGTGGTAAAGTTAGTTTGTTCGTTTAGTAAATCAGGGTTATTCTTGTTTTTTAGTATTTCTAATTGTTCTAACACACACATTCTTAAACCTTTTTTACATAATATGTTTTACTTCAAATGAATGGTTATCAGGCAAACTATAACCGGACTATAATAGATGTTTTGCAAAGTGTGATTTTTCAGGATGATTATTTCTATGGGCTGAGATATGTTCTTTGTACCTAGTTTCAAAACTGCGACCTGTTTGACCTACATAGACACCGTTACAATCATTGCAAGACAATTTGTAAATACCAGACTGTTGTTTTTTATCTAGTTTGTCCTTACCATTGCAAATACGCTTTACCTTATTTTTGGTTCTGAATGCAACGCGAAAACCACAACGCCGAAAAATCTTCGCAACCCGTTCAGAAATTGGACCTAGATAAGTTAAGCTTGTTTTATACTTCTGAACACTCGTACTTTCAGGCTGTAAAGCAGACAAACTGTTTCTAATAATGATATTTTGTTTTTTGTGAACTAATCTATCAACTATTTTTGCACTATACCCGTTATTCACAGCAATTTGATATATTATGTTGAGTTCTTTTTCAAAGTTGTCAGGACTTAGAGGCACCGTCATCAATCTGTGAACATAACAACGAAATGCTGCAAGCTTATGTTCCCAAGGGTGACAAGATGAAGAAGGTATTACAGTATCGGTGTGTGTTGGCTTGCGGTATATTTGAAATTCATGTTTATTCTGTGCCCTAGTAATCGTTAAATCTAGAAAATTAAGGGAGTTTTCTTGTTCGACTTCTAATTTAAATTTTATTTTGGGGTGAATTTTGTTCAATTTGTCAACAAATACATCGAGCTGTCTAGCAGTACCAGTCCAGCAAATAATGATGTCATCAACGTATCTGTAATAATACAAAATATTAGAACTACTGACAATGTGTTTGTTCTCAAAACTATCCATGAAAATATCGGCCATTAATGGACTTAAGGGTGAACCCATTGCTAAACCTTCTTTCTGCATATAATTTTAATAATTAACTTTTCTTATGTTATATAGTAAGGCATCGTGGGATTAAGAAAATTGCTTTTTCGTGAAAAAGGGGTTTTTGAACTACACGTAATGTGGTGGATTTTTTTTGCGTCTATCTCATGTTGTTGAGTGAGTGTGGTTGGATAAGTCATGATAAGTTTGTAATTTTTATTCGAATCATTTAAGTCTATTAACTTATTTGAATGCTATGGAACCCTCAGGCGCGATTTGATTGCCAAAACGTACGGTTTCAATTGTCAAACGGGCTAATTTGCTTAGCCGAATCGCCTTTTGACAATCGAAATCGTACGTTTTCAGCCGCTAAATGAGTACGATTCTCTTACACAATTGCACCTTTGATGTCTGTCGGCTGTAGAGGTACCACCATCTTACTCGCAACGTCCCCGAAGCTACTACGGGAATCTCCTTATCTTAAGAGTCAGACCCACCATTGCCTGGGAACGATTGATGGGTGTATATCCATCCCCAATTGCCGGCCCTTATTGAAAACAGACTGGTGACGGGCAGTAGCGTCAATTGTCGGTTTCGGCATCACCCTCACTAATCCGCCTACCCAGCATGTGTGGGTATGGGCATTTTCCCAGGAGGATCGCCAAGCGCGGCAAAATCTTTAAAAGAATGTCCAGCAGTGGACGAACCAGGCTGATAGATAGCGTAGGTATTTTGTTAACCAAACTAACCTATTGAAATTATAATCTATCGGATTTTACGGTCTTACGCTGGCATATCCATATACATTTTTCTTTTACTAAAATAAGTCAAATCTAGCCTATTCTATCGCAATTCAGCATAATTTTTTTTCGAACTTGCAGAATTTTGCCCAGGCAGGGCACCAGCGCCCGGCAATGCAGTCTCCAAGGGCAAATCAGTCATGGGCTTAGTGTGACGTTACGTTAGTCACTTCGTCGAGTTGATGGTGGAGGCTGGGACCGAGTGATATAATTTATATCTTGTTAGATTGAAATGGCTATTTCAGAGGTATAAGGATTCAGAAAAAATCGAAATGGTTTATTGGAATATTTACCTACGATTGCTCACACAAAAAAAACGTTCGGGCGTTACTCTTTATCTCAACTTTTATGCTGACTGCAACCGGTATATTTGGATAGTTAAAAACCAGATTCCTTTAAAAGAACAGTGAATAGGTACCTTCTGAGAGAGCGCACTTCATCTTGGATCCCACTTCCAAATTTTATTAACTGCAACCTAAAATTGGCTTTACCTAGGCATATCCAGACTAGTTATGCTGTGTGTATGACTCTCTCTACTTTTTGTCTGATCTAAGTTTGGCTATAAATTTGGGTGTAAATAGAGTGCTACCATTTAATGAAACCACATTTTCATTCACCGCGCTAACCAATAGTTTGGGAAATATTTGAGTTTCAAACATTCGTGAAACTTAACGCACCGACATACCGGCGTTTTTTGAAACAGTGTCTTCCATAAAACAGCTGTGCAGGCGCAGCGTTCTAAAATACACCTTTTTCCTACGAGATAAAGTCTTTAAGTTACAGTTGAATTCTTCTCTAAAGATTTGCGCGGTTATTTTTCTTCAGAGAGTTGTTCAGTATGATAAGTAGGGTATGTGGTTTTATTTAAAGGTCTCAGTCCATTTGCACCAGTGTGACTTTCTTTTATATAGTCAAATTCATACTGGGGACTCGTTGAGTGGTGGTCATGGCGAAGGTTCAATTATCAAAATTCAAAAACACGAAAAAAAAAAATTGTGCCTCTTATACTTGTTCAAGAACAACGGTCAAAAACAAAGGGTCAAAAAACCTTGGTCCTGACAACTTACCGAGTCTCCAGTATGAATTGGGTGACATAAAAGAAAGTCACCTTATATATTTTTTGCGTTATATCTATAAGTAGCAGTGGTATAAATCGTGCCACAAATTAGAATGCAGTTCCGTATAGCTACGTTCATAAAGTCACCTGCCTTCCAAATTATTTTGCTTATTGCTAAATCCCTGTGCTCTGTTTTCAGATTAGAGTTAAATTAACGAAAAATCTGAAGAACCAGCCAAGTGCTAGTCGGACTCGCGCACGAAGGGCTTAGTACCATTTATCTATAAAAATAGCAAAAAAATCATGTTTGTTGTATGGGAGTGTGTGGGTCCGACTCGCACTTGGCTGGTTTTAGATTTTTTGTTATAGCGGCAACAGAAATACATCATCTAGAAAAATTTCAACTGTCTAACTATAACGGTTCATGAGATACAGCCTGGTGACAGACAGTCGGATGGACAGCGGAGTATTAGAATAGGGTCCCGTTGGTTACCCTTTGGTTACGGAACCCTAAAAACTGATGAATTGCGGTTGGGAATTGTGCCCTAAAAGTTTCGTTTAAAACAAGCATTTAAGAGGACAACTTAACTTGATACTTACGATATCTATTAAACTAATTACACGTAATTTACAGCTTTTTTAGGGTTCCACAACCAAAGGGTAACCAACGGGACCCTATTACTAAGACTCCGCTGGCCATCCGTATCTCTGAACCGTGACAGTTACACAGGTGAAATTATCACAGATGATGTATTTCAATTGCCGCTATGACAACAAATACTAAAACCGGTCAAGTGCGAGTCGGACCCGCGCACTCCCATAAAACAGACATGATTTTTTTGCCCTTTATATAGATAATGGTACGGAACCCTTCGTGTGCGAGTCCAACTCGCACTGGGCCGGTTTTTTTTCAGACGGCCAGATGGCCGAAACTATAGTAGGATTTTTTTTAAATGTCGGAATCCACTTAAGATCTTATCTTCCAATGAATGGCATTGTTATCTATTGTTAAGTTCGACCGCTAAATGATCAGTGCATAACGAAACGCATAAACAACAAAATACAAAAAAAAATTGTATGGCTGCAATCTACGGTAATTATTGAAGTTACATTTAAAATTATACACGTATACATAACACTCTTGTACCTCTTATTCCCGCTATAACAAAGTCGTTATCGAACACACTTTTCGCAAAAATCCACATAGTAAGCAATCAAAATCCTATAAACTTAAGCCAGGGTCAAATTTATGAAATATCCAGAATAAAACACAGAGAAGTATACGATATTAAGATCCGAAAGCCATAATTTAATCATCCTGTAACTGACACACGTACATAATGGCTGCCGCTTCCAATTTCAAAAATGGAATCTGAAATGCGTTGGTGACTTGGCTTTCAAATTTGGGCCTTTTTGTTTGGGTGGTAAAGTTGCTATTAACATAAAATATTTCGTTGTTTATGCGTTTCGTTGTGCCCTGCTAATTAGTGGCGGAACTTAAAAATAGAATAATGCCATTCATTGGAAGATAAGATCTTAAGCTGATTCCGACATTTAAAAAAATTCCTACTATAACTGTGAACGAAATTTCAAATTAAATGGAAGTACCCTAAATATTATTAGATTTTTAAGTTGAGCCAATTTGATGTTATATTGATTACGTAAAGGGCAATCACTTTTTTTCGCGTTGAGTTAGTAGCCTGATTTTTAACAGCACTACGGGGCTGTAGCCTTCTATAGAACTTCTATAAAACTTGACATCTATTCAACTTGATACCTTTATCGGTACGCGAGAAAAGGGTCTTGACAGACGAACAACAAAGTGATATGGGTTTCGTTTTTCCATTTTGAGTTACGAAAGCTCAAAAAGCAATATCTTGGACCGCTTCTGTGGCCACGTAGCACTCCAGATATGCTATGCTTCTGTTTATACACCAAAGGTTATGTATTCAATCCCCACGGCGCACATTAATTTTTGTTCGGGCTTCGTGCTTCGAAAGAAGCGTTTGGCCTTGGGTTCATGTATGCCCAAGGTACGGTGCGTTTGGGACGTAATAATTGTCGGTGAAAAGCAAGTGTACCAAGTGTGGACCGTGACTTGCTCTTCACAGTTCATACTTGGAACATCTGTCACGCCCTAGAGGATTCATGTCGTGACGGTACGCTGTATATAATGTATCAAGTCAAGAAAAACCTCTGAAACTTTACTAGAAAGATGAAAGAATTCATAGGCCATTTCAAACATTTTATTTACTCACGTAAATCACCAAAATGAAAACTTGCTTCCTAACAGGTGTTCAAAATTTATGGTACCCCTATAAGCTCCTTTGTTTTAGTACACTGATAACATCAGTCTGGCTTGAAAGCTTTAACCGCTCCAGCTTGTGATTTATATTTAACTAGCTTTTGTCAGTGACTTCATTCGCGCTTAACACCATGTGTGTCATACATACATATACTCACACCTGTCTCTCAAAAGGGTAGGCAGAGACTACAGATTTCCATCTGCTTCAATCCTGAGATATCTCTTTTGCTTATTCTACATCCATCAATCTAGTCATTTAAGCTCTTGTATTCCGGATATATATCCTTTGCCCTTCTCCAGTATATCGCCTATTTGGTCGGCATAGGTCCTTCTAGGGCGGCCCGGTCGAGCTTTACCTTCCACTTTTGCAGCATAAATTTCTTTCGTCACTCTACTTTCATTCATTCGCTCTATATGTCCAAATGTATATCAATTAATATAACTTGACCGAAGCGACGCGACGACGTCTAGTAGGGCTATCAACTGAAAATCTATCCAAGCCATCACTTTTTGAATACTGGAAACTAATAACAATTTTTACTCCTGGGGCGCTTGTCTATCTACCCTAGCGCTTCCTTTTGAAATTTGATGATTGTGTATCAAGATATACCTCCATAGAAAAGATACAAAACAACCAAAAATACCGTTCAAAGAATAGCGCACAGCTGCCATTTTCGATATAAAAAAATGAATACCTTTGTGTCTGGGCCAAACCAAAATAAAATAAAAACCGGCCAAGTGCGTGTCGAGCCACTACACAATATGCGGACTGGTCTACTAACACAGATCGCGCGAAACTTCAACTCCGACGGCCCATACATTTTGTTCCTGCCGATACGAATCGCCCGTGTTTAGAGGGGATTAAAAGCTTGGCGCGACCTGTAATCGCGACTTGTAAAGACTTCTTAGCTATGGTAGTTTTCCTTTTAAATCCATTATATATAAACTACTTCTGTGAATTTCTTCACATATCCATAAACAACCGTTTAGCCAGCATGGGGGGACACTTGACTCAAACAAAAATTAACACTTTTTATAGCTTAATATTTCGCCAACAAATCAATAAATTGAAAAATTGTATTCACATACCCATACCCATTTTTGAACGATCTTTTTAACGATACCCCACACTATAGGATAGATGAGAAAAAAAAAACCATCCCAAATTTATGTGTACGGAACCTACCTTTAATTTTTTTTTCTTGGTTTTATTTTACTGTTTTGTCGGCATAATTAATATGTATACTCATGCCAATTACAGCTTTCTAGTACTAATAGTCTCTGATTTAAGCTGCGGACAGACGGATGGACGGACGGATAGACGGACATGGCGAAACTAAGGGTTCCTTGTCGGTCTACGGAACCCTAAAAAATGCTCTGTGAAAACATATTACACCCGTTACTATCGTCTACGTCCAACGAACTTAGAATTACAGTTCATTTAGTTCGTTACTACGACGAAAAATCTCCATAAAGAGGTACCAATATATTGGTTCGCTCAAAAACACTCAAAATCCTGTCCAAATCTGTTAAAGTGGTTGCGACAGGTCTCGTCCCCAAATGCACAACTTATGATTGTCAGGGTTTCGTACCCGAAGGGTGCCAAACGGCCAAACGGCACCCTATTACTAAGCCTCCGCAGTCTGTCTGTCTGTCCGTTCGTCTGTCACAGGGGTCTACAGCGTCAGCCGTAATAGGTGTCTACTGTCTACCAAGATATGTATTTCTTGTAGAAACTTACTACTTTTACTTGTAGAAAGTATACTTTATGTATATATTTTGCAAAATAAATATTTTGATTTGATTTGATCTAACCATGATAGATATGTATTTGTGTTACCACGACAAATAATAAAAAAATGAAAACTTCTCTTTTTTAAGGTTATCTGACTTATTTGTTTAGCTCTACCTCAAAGGCGGTAATACCTACGAGCTTCAAATTTTGTCAGATTGTTATATACGTACATACTCTAAAGTTGTTGTTTTATAATATCATGCTTTAGAGTTCCTTACCCGTTTTGTGTGGTGTTACGGAACCCTTTGTGCGCGAGTCCGACTTGCACTTGGCCAAATTATCTTTCTTTGTTTTGGGTAAAAAATATTAGATAAATGTGGTTTATCAATTTGGCTTTTTTAGAAAAGTTGTGTTATTTTGTGTATCACTTGGTGAAGGACCGTGCACAACACCTATAAAGCGTGTTTATAGTTACTGGTGCGGGATCATTTACAAAGTTATGCGTAAAATAACACAACTTTGTCAGAAAAGCCAAATTGCCATTAAACTAATTGTCGCGTGGTGCATAAACCTTCCATTAATACTTTCTAAATAAGAAAAATTAATTAAAAGGTTTTCCCTCCCCAAGAAATCTACTTTTTTGCCCTTGTACAGACAAACCCTACTTACTTTTTAATGATAACTATAGATACTGGTAGACAATGAGTAAATAAATAAAGCAGCATGGCGGTAAGTAGGTATCGCCACCAGAATAATTATACTTTGATGTTGTAAAATAAGATAAAGGGTTAATTTTATAAAACGAACACCTTTATTTTAAAAGGCTTTGTCTTCGGCTTCTTAGTCATTAACTTTTGTGAAATATTTGCTTTTGTTAATATTTTATATACTTAATATTACTGTATTCGTGCTCAAAGGTGAAAAGGTCAAGGTCAAAAAAGTCCTTTTGCAAATCTAGGTGTGTGAATTTTTACAATGAGTCGTTATTTATTTATTTAGGGTGAGCACGTTTGATTCTAAGGCCTCGTATTTACTAGAAAAAATTACATCGCAGTCAGCCCCGGATCTAGGTGGGGGCAAACCGGGGCACCCGCCCCGGGCGGCAGTTTCAGGGGGCGCCAAAATCATAATATAATAAGGTTGAACATAAGAAAACTTGCTCCACAAAGCACCTAGCATGCAGCGCAAATTGCGTTGTTCTATCAAATTATTCATTTGATTTTAAAACGCCCAGTTGGTTTTTGAACACATCCTAAAGGTTCATTCTTAAATTTTGGCGCGAATTATTTGTCTTGATTTTCTGTCGTTTTTTCTGTTTGCTATATGTTTCCTTTACACACGTTTACGTTCCTAAAATGAAAAACTAGTCTGAATCTTCAGTAAGAATTTGGCTTCATAATAAAGTCACCTTATATAAAAATTGGCGTTTTCAGAATTAATTGCTTACATACACTATAATATAGCACAGAATATACAGAAAAATAAAGGTCAAGCTTTCGATGCGATAACGACTCATCATTACCAGGACTCTTCGGGAGTAAAGGCGCGCATGGCGTTCAGTTGAGTACTGGCTTCCCTCCCCTGCCTCGCCGCAGCCCACCTTTCTATTATAGAATCTAATTCTTCGTTCAATATGTCGTTTTGGAAGTGTCGTACAAGTTCTAAACATGCCTCCCTTTACAAGATACGGATGAAGAAAGTATCCACTTCAGAGCAAAACTGTCTCGGCAACCAAATCAGGAATATTACGCTTACTTGATGCGCGAACATTTCACACCTGCTGGTAATATCGGAATATATCAATAAAGTGCAAATGAGATATGTACACTACAGTGTTGTACATATGTCCGGTTATGTTCTGTTTGCCTTTTTACGATTATCAACCTTATATGGACGTTGTTAAAAACTGTGGTAAGCTTGGACCTGTTTGAGATAGTGTGTACTTAGTTTAGAACAGTTATTTATTTATTTACATTACTGTGAAATTCGACATGTATTTTCATTAAGTTATTGTTTTTTTTATAATATTTTTTTACCCCTGTCTCTCTATCAAATCGACTAATCAAGTAAATAATAAAACTTATTGTTAACAGTTACATAATACTACTAATATTTTGGCCAAGTGCGAGTCGGACTTGCGCACAAAGGGTTCCGTACCACCACATATTATGGGTACGGAGCCCTAAAAACATTGTGATACATAACAAATGACCGCCTTTCAGATATTAGCGCCATCTACCATCTTACTGGTGAATCTCGGTGCAAAAAGGTTGACAAGCTACACTTAGCGCCATCTATTACCTCGATAAAAGCTGTCAAACAAGTCATCTCAGATGGCGCTATGGTTAACATGATTAGGTTTAACTTTTTTAATTTTAACTTTTATTATTTGCCGTGGTAATTCTGTGATAATTTCAATTTTCTCCCTAGTAAGGTTGAAGTTGAAGACCCGTCTGACAGAAATATAGACAGACAGACAGCGGAGGTTTAGTAATAGAGTCTTGTTTGGCACCCTTTGGGTACGGAACACTAATAATAGTAGCTGAATGAGTATAGTAGATAACGTACCTATGTGGTAACGTAGAAGGCTAAGTAGTACGTTCTACTTCTACTTCTGTTCTGACTATAATCTACTTAAAGCTAAAATATAAGCCCTGCTTATCCGTCCTTTTCATAATAATAATAATAAAAATTCTTTGTTGCACTAAAAATATTGTACATAAGGCGAACTTAATGCTATTCAGCATTGTCTTACAGTTTACCTTTGGTGGTGTGGATCGTTTTTGGGTAGTGCCGGCAAAGGTGTCGTAGACAAAGGCTGAAATCCATAGGGACGGGGCATTAAAATATTCCAATAAAATATAAACGATACATAATATCTACATAATCTAAATAATAATAAATATCATATACTTATTTTAAAATAAAAATAAATAAATAATACTTATATATATGAGTGATATGCAATTAGGAGACAGGATCAAAATCCATACAAAAACTGAGAAGGTAGGTGTGATAGGAGTTTTTATTTAGCAAATCTAAAAAGTCCTGAATTCACAGTCGTAGAATTCAACAAAAATTCAAACGAAAGACAATATCACAAATAAATGATATACCTATTTATGAAATAGCAATGTCATTAGATTTCAATTTTGATCGTAATTTTTTGCGCAACCGTAACACAAGTAAGACATCGTATTTTGTCTACATCTTCATCTTCTAAAGACCGTATTTTCAAAGAAATGAGTTTTCTCAGAAATTCAATTTCTGAATGGCACATTCTATGGATTGAAAAGAAAATACTACACAAAATGATCAATTTTATTTGTAATAAAGTTGATGGCGTATTCTTTATTTTGCCTTCACGTCTGACCGTCTGTGATTTTACTTGAGAACCAATGGACCGACGACGTGTAGTGGACATGTACACATAAAGGAACACAAGAAAGATTAAAAAAAAACAAAATATTTACTTTGTAAAATAGATACATAAAGTATACTTTCTACAAGTCAAAGTTAACCTTTACAATATATATCTTCAGAATTAAAAAAAATACATATAAATATATATATATACTAATTACAGAAATATATACAAAAAATATTTAGGTTGGGAAGATCTTTATATTTACTGCAATAGTAATTTTTGCAACTGTGTGATATAATTAGGGCCAGTGGCTAATTCTGTCGGAGTTGGACTTTATATCCTTCTTATGACCATCTTTTCAACTAAAGATTTCGTGAACATTTTAATTGCGAGTTAGATTCGCGCACAAAGGGTTCCATATCACTATAAAATATGGGTACGGAACCCTAAAAACTTTGTGGTACATAACAACAACAATATACAGTTGGAGGCAGGTCGACATGGCAATTTTCTAGTGCTGTGACATCACACACCAGGTAGTCGACATTGACAATGTTTCTGGTACGCAAGAAAATTAATGTAAAATTTTATTAAAAACTTAATAAAAGTAAGTAATATTTTATTCATTATTAAACACTTAAGGAATCTGTTCTGAAAAGGAATTGTTCATCTGGCCCTACATGATTTTGATTAGGATTTTATTTTATACTTTGTTCTTTTCGATATACCGGTGTATAACACAGTCCTCTCCAGTGTCAGATTGGCAGGATATTTATAACAATTTTTTCCGTTCAGTGTCACAATTTTCCAATACTTTTCTGGCTAGTTCTCGTGCTTTGAGAATGAATTATTGATTTTTTTAACAAGTGACAAAGATACATCGGAAATTATTTTCGATAGAAAACTGAAAGCAATAACGTGGGTGAGATTAAAATCGATAATCGCGGTCGATGCCAACTTGTGCAGCACTACGACTAAGATGGCGTGGGTGCTGCTCGGGTGTGCGGGGCGTGTCGTCGCCCCCTCCATGACTCACCTCCTACCCCGATTGCCATCTCAACTTGTCATCATCATAGATGCCATAATAACATTAACTTTTTACCGCTAATTCGAATTCTACAAATTGCTTATTTGCATGTTTTTATTTTTCAAAGTGTTTAAAAAAGCAATTTTTTATTAATATTTTGGGTAACTGTGATTTTCTTATGTTTTTAAATTCAAACTGTTATCTTTACTTAAATCAAGAATAAAATACTTATTTTTCCAATTCATGTACCCGCACATTTTTTTCCTAACCCAATAAGGAGATAATGAGGAATACTAACAATAACAATCATAGAACACTGCGCCAATACACTGAAAACATAATTATCAGAGGATATACTAGGTGAAATTAAATCAACCGACCAAATTCATACTGGAGACTCGGTTAGTCATCAGCAACAAGGTTTTAAGACCCTCCAGGTGAAATTCGAAAAAAAAAATTATTTTACCCGTAGAACCTGCACTAGGAATTGTACTTAAACTAGTCCAACCAGTACGGGAGCAAAAAAAAATATTTTTCGAAATTGGCCAAAAGGATTACTGAACCTAGTTCTTGATCACTAACCGAGTCTCTAGTATGAATTTGGTCGGTTGATTAAATTTCACCCTATATTTCACAATTATAAGCTCACATTTTACCGTGCTCCGTGAGGAAAATTTTCCAATTAATAAAATAGTTGCAAGGCACATTGGTCCGCTGGGAAAAAAATATATTAATTTTGAAGTTGCATCTGACCACTGAGCTGATGGGAACATTTAGCGTGGTCCGAAGCCAACTCGCAACGGGCCACGTGAGCGGATGGGAATAACCCTAATAAAATATGTTTATTAAATAAAATATTCCGTTTACAGACACG
Source organism: Ypsolopha scabrella (assembly GCA_910592155.1). Taxonomy (NCBI): domain Eukaryota; kingdom Metazoa; phylum Arthropoda; class Insecta; order Lepidoptera; family Ypsolophidae; genus Ypsolopha; species Ypsolopha scabrella. The sequence continues at coordinate 3,071,673 of OU342968.1, read as the reverse complement.
AGTTTTTACTACTTTCACTGTCATAGTTTAGGACACAATGTTTTTTAAAAACATTTGTTTCTTATCATTGATCCTTTCTTTTAATGCCCTAAACTACAGATATTTTTTTCTCATGTTTGCTGGTTCGATCCCTGCGATTCAAAAATAAAGATACCAATTAAAATATTTCTTTAAATTGAAATCTGCCATTATCAACGTATAAGGTAGGTATTTTTCCTTGACTGACCGCGTATATTTTCTACGCTGTTAAGAGGGTGTTAAATTGATAATCTGGTATTCTACCTATTTATTTAAGGTCCTACAACTCAAAGTGATTTAAATTCAAGAGATGATAGAGTATCCCTAATAGACCACATTCCACCACAGAAATTTTTTTTCGCATACTTTTTTTTACCTTTCCATAGAAATTTAGTCGGCTGATTGAACCACTTTGTACTGGGAAGTGAAAAAAATTTTTGAGCATAAAATGTTTTCTTCTTCTGGAATTTGATCAGTAAACGATACATGATCTACCCTAGAATTATTTTCAATTATTATTGTAGGACCTTACATCAACAACCTTTCCGTAGCATCATATCCTGAATCGCGAAAAAAAACAACTGTTCCATGATAACAATTATACCTTCTCATCCAAAATGTACAAAAAAGCAGTTTTTTGATAATTGGTAAAAGTTGTTCATATTGATGGGTATAATACCCCGTTTGAAGGAAAAAGGTTATCATCTTAACATCCTGTATAGATTAGATTAGGGAAAGGGATACACGCAATAATTTACCCGGGATGAAGACGTGAGGCTTCAATATCATGACAAAGTACCCACTAATAGTCCGGGATCTGCTCAGATATCATCCCCCGAGACTAGAGACGAGAAGAGAAACCGAACCTATCTATCAATTACGGTTACACAGAACAGGCCCTAATTAGATATCGTTCAGTTGAACACATCTATTCACACACGTATCACACATACCGACTCTAAATCCAAGAAATCTGTCTTTTTGTAAAAAAATCATCCCCCTCTTTTTAAGACCACAGTAACCACAGTATTAGATGTACTCGCCATTTTAATAATTAACACCTACCTAAATCTAAATAAAAAATTTTCAGCAATAATTTTATTTATATGTGTGTAAAACTCTTCAATAAACTGCCGAAAGATCTAAAAAGTTGCCATTTCCATTGTTCCAGAGAAAACATAAAGAATTTTTAATAGATAAATGTTTTGCACCCTCAAGGAATACCTCGGAGATGATTTAAAATAAATATTTTGATGCTGACAATTATTATATAGAGTATTCAAGACAAGTATTCAAGAGTATTCATTTGATTCATACGAGTATTTTTAGATTTGTTTTGTTTTCATTCTAAGTTTTTTGACGTATTCATTTCTTTCAGTTTAATTGACATGTTTTGTAATAATAGCTTAGCTAGTTCGTAATGCATGAATTAAAGATAAAACAAATATTTGTACGCCATTCTTTGGTTGAATTTGTTGGGACTGTAATAATATGTATTTAAGATCTATTTATTGTAAACCCACATTCTTACAAATAAACGTAATATTACTAGGTAATATTAAAAGTTACTTGCTCATATTTGATTTTGGGCAATTAGTTTATAATAAACATGACTAATTTCTTCAGAAAAGCATTAGTGGAGTACAATTTATATCAGAGCCCTCTTCTGAACTCATTTTGTAAATTATTTGCACAAAACACTATAAACTCAAATATAAAGTAACATAAATTTCCGCTTTTACGCAATTTTTTTTTATTAATACCAGCTGGACAAAGATATTAACCGCCATGCAGCCTTCTTCAACTGGACAACGCCATCTAAGAACTAAGAAAAAAAACAACGATAAAAACGCTCATTGAGGTTAAATTTTAAGTATTCAATGGTTTTAAATATACTTTTAAAATCAATGAAAATTACATATTTTTGTTATCATTTTTGCAATTATAAAACATGAAACTGTAGTTTTTTTTATTGGCCGCTTAAAACCTTATAATCGCCAAACTCCTAGGTCTCTTTAAAACATAGACAGGGATAGTTTTAAAAAGAATACATATATAATGTATGTGATGGAGTTTCATACCAATTTCTCGGACAGTTATTCAAATTTCCTGGTCACTTTTCAATAGCTCACCAGGATGAAGTATTTTCTGGTAGGTCTTTACAATGTAATGATAATATTACGATGTATTTTTGAAAAAATTAATATTATTTTATACTTTTTATACAAAAATAAGAATTACAACAATGAGTTGTGCGTTTGGGAAAGAGATCCGTCGCAACCACTTTAAAGAAAAACGGCCAAGTGCGAGTCGGATTCGCGCACGAAGGGTTCCGTACAATTACCTATAAAACGGCAAAAAAATCATGTTTTTTTTTTTTTTATTGTTTATTTTACAAAGACAAATATATACACATTTTGATTAAAATAAAAGCCATCCGACTAAAACCACATGGTTTATACGCGGTATGGCGAGATCGCTAACTTATGCTAACTAGACATAGACTTATTATATACAAGTTTAACAACCCGCAGCCACAGGCTGCTGATGTTCGAGAAAATAAAGCTTTATGGCACTCCTTCGCTTTTTGTTGCTGCTACAATTTTTTATGCTATTTAGAGTATTAATAGATAATTCGTTTAGAAATAAAGGAAGCATGTATTCCCAAGTTCGCGTTCCATATAAATTATTATAGGTAGGTAGTTCATAAGTGGGTAGGTAAATTAGGTTTCTTAAGCTTTTTGGCCTTATTTTCTTAATTAGTTTAACCTCGTTACCGTATTCTTCACAGATAATAGCCATTTTTATTTTACTCTATTTATTTATGATTTTACAATAGTCAAATAAGCCTTTTTCGTCATAATTATATTTGTTTTTAATGTGGTTTGGCACAATGACTTTTAATATTCTTAATTGCAGTCTATAGATACTATCTATATAGCTTTTATAAGTGCGACCGTAACTACTAATACTGTAGCTCATTATTGAGTCAGCAAGTGATAGATACATCAGTCTTAATATGTTATAAGGTAATTTGAATTTAATTATACAAAATTTTGATAATATGCCTCGGAGCTTGTTACATAGATATTCAATATGTGGACCCCAGTTTAAATGGTTATCTATAATGAGACCTAGGTACTTATGCTGTTTGACAAGTTCTAAATGCTCACAGTTACATGCATAGTGGTTTTTATGCAAACATTGATGTTCATGGGCAACGATGTTTGGAATGATTAAGGTTTGTAAGTATGGGGAGTGAATGTGTAAAATTTTCGTTTTTTGTGAATTAATGACAAGTCCGACATCGTGAGCCCATTTACACAGAAGATCAAAGTTACGTTGCATTATTTTTTGAGCTTCTTCAACATTCTTCAACATTTATTTCCTTCAGTTGTATGGGAGTGTGCAGGTTCGACTCGCACTTGACCGGTTTTAGTATTTGTTGTTTGTTATAGCGGCAACAGAAATACATCATCTGTGAAAATTTCAACTGTGTAACTATCACGATTCATGAGATACAGCCTGGTGACAGACGGACGGACGGACGGACAGACAGCGGAGTCTTAGTATTAGGGTCCCGTTGGTTACTCTTCGGGTACGGAAACCTAAAAACACATACACAAAGAGACAAACCGAAATAACTGTGCTAATGGAAAAAATAAACGTTTTTAGATACATATACTCACGCCTGTCTCCGAGTACGATTCTGACACGCCTCTTTCCCTTTCATATCAAACAATCTTCTCAATTAATCTCTTCTTTTCCGGGTTCAGTACGAGTTAGAAAAAAAAATTTGTCGACCCGGTTGAGCACCACCCTCCACTTGCGCACAAATTCTTTCGTCAGTCTTTCTTCATTCATCCTCTCGTTTTGCCCAACCACCGAAACAAACACTTTTTTTAAATTTACTTACAAATATCTAGTTGATTTATCATTGCTCGCCCTCTCGCATAAAACATGCACATGTAATCTTAAATAATAAACAAGAAATCTTATCGACACGTGTTTCGCTTCTAAGCGAAGCATTCTCACAATATGTTGCTCACCCATCCGCTCAGCAGCAACTCACTACATATAACTCGGTCCCAGTATCTGTGCACCTCGCTGGAATGTGGCGCCTCTCCCGCTTCCCCTGTCACCTCTCCGCGCACTCCCCGGTGCGACAGTACGGTTAGCATCTTCGTTGCCGCTACACGTCCCGATAATTTTGATATTTTCGCTTTATTGTTGTTTTGTTTTTTAATGTTTATTGTTAAGTTTAGACTGTTTGCTGTTAAGTTTGGACTGGTTTGGTTGTTATTAAAATTGTTGTAGCTGTTAAACTGAAGTCATGGGAAAAACAATACACAGCGAATCAAGAAATTTAATCTTGAAAGTGCTCAAGTTTTTTGAATCGGAGAAAGCAAACAAACAAACTGGGAAAAGGATCATCTAGCAGATCACAACATCACACAACTTTTAATATCACTAGGGGAAGACAGTTCGGCGAGTTCAGAAAGTGAGAGTGAGGAAGATAAAATGTCAGGCATAGAGTCAATAATTTATAGTGACTGAGCTTAATAATAAATGTTTTTGTAATCAAAATTATTGTTTTTTAATAACAAACCCTTCATCAATAATAAATTGATTTGAAAAGGTTAGTAAATTTTTTTTACCTCCACATTTCTCGAAAAAACTTTTTTTCACACCATACCCAGACCGCCGATATGACGTCACGAGGTCAGGTGCACAGATATTGTGACCGGGTTGTACATCGTTGATGACATACATCTAAAAAGTAACGCTTATTTCAATAATCTATGTTTTTTTCATGTAAATGAAATAATCTGTCTTAAAACAGTTCTCACTTTATACTTTTTAATACGTATTTGAAACATTAGAAATACGAATATTCCTTATAATAATATCTTGGAAAATGTATCGTAAATAATGAGCCATGTTCCAGGCTTGTATTATAATATCGGATTGCTATACTCGTACGAGTTATAAAATTATAGTCTTGAGATACATTAAAATTAATATTACTTACCGAGACTTACCGAGTTTGTTTTTTTAAAATTTCATCTGCCGGAGGGCACATTATGACTAAATCTAATGACGGTGACTATGTAAATCTTAAATCTAAATGTCTAATTGACAAAAAATGGCATGCTTTCAAAATGGTAACAAACAAGTCGCAGAGCTAGATAAAATTGTTATTTTACCAAAGTAGTTCGACGAGAGATAGAAGGGAAAATATTTGTTCCATATTTTATCGGAATATAGCAATTCTATCAAGGGTAACATCCAAGTCTCTTCATTGTATGGCATTTAGATAAAATCTATTGATTTCATTGGTTATAAGTTTTGGTTTGCTTGTTTTTGTACACCAATCTAAGTATTGCTATTTTCAATGTAACTTCTATAAGAAAAAAAAACTAAATCCCATATATAAATGTCTCAAAATTTGGCCTGTCTGTAAGTCTGTCTTTGATAACTCAAGAACCGCTGTGGCCATTGAGCTGACATTTGACAATATGGACAGAATTAATCTAAAAAATTGGTTTATTTGTAATGGCGTCACGTTTTAATATTAGTATTTTAGAATATCCTGAAGGGTTCCACTGATGGTGTTTTGAAATAAACAATATTATAAATAGCTTGTGCCCCCGGGTACAAGTGTCGCAACGGTTTATGAGCGCTGACCTTGACTGCGCTGGTAATTTTTTCTCTATTGCACTTAGTAATTTTGTGCGCGAGTGAACACATGCGCTAGTCCCCCACCACTTTTGCCAAGCGCTCATAACTCGTTGCGAGACTTGTAAGCCTGTGTGGATATTTTTTTATGACTGACTTTATATTTCAAAAGTGACGGATGGCAGAAAAGTGACAGATATCAAAAGCGACAGATGTCAAAAGTGACGAAGTGACATATCAAAAGATAGATATTTTAAAAGTGAAAGATTTAAAGAGGGTCTAGATACCTTAGGAATAATGCATTTTCTCGTTCTATAAAAATATGTTGTTCATCGCCCTTTGTTCTAGTTCTGTGTTAAATTTTAGGGAAATGTATCCAGTAGTTTCTCCGTGAAAAAGTAGAAAGCAAATAAATAAACTAACTTTCGCATTTATAATATTTGATTTTAATGATGATGGAACCCTTAATTTCGTGCGATGTACACTTTATAGGCTTTTAGGATTTGTGGTTAAGTCTATGTACTGCTAGGGATTATCATATAGAGTTCCCTGTATTGTATCTTCATGATGTATGTCGACACATGTAAGATCGGACTAATATTGTATTTAGGTATTTGGTAGGAATTTTGTTAATTAATCTGAAAGAGATTTCGAGCGTTTTATTTATGCTACCGGGCAAATCGGATTTTAGGACAAACTGGTTCGGTCTAGTTTTTCGGAAATCCTTCAGTGTAGAAAGAGCCGATAGGTTTAGAACATACTCGTATATTGGCAACCACCGGCCCGCGGGCCGCATCCGGCCCGTAATGGTTTTTAATACGGCCCGCGGCGAGGAACAATTTAAAATCGGACTAACATTTTTAGCAAAAAGTCGCGATTCGTTGTTTTCCTGCAATTTTAATACTTTCAGGGACATTACGAGACGAAAAAGAAAGAACATTAGAACAGAGTCTACTGAAAGAGTTAAGTAGGTACAGGCTGCACTTAAATTCTTTGCCGATCTAAGTAAGAAGCGTGTCTAAGAGAGCTTAAATTTTACAAATAAGAATAATGTACAAAAGCAGGCATGGAAATCAATAAATCTTAGTCAGGAACCAGACTGACGACCGAAAATTTTTGCCAGTATATTATTAGTGGAATTGATTCTAATATTAGTAGTCTTGCATCTGACAATCAGGCTCATGGAAGATATTACATTGTAACTTTTCTAGTATATTATGAAACTTTAATTTCAATAAGTAAAAATTAAACCTACGGTTCACCGATTGCGTCTTTGTTTTCGTGTACCTACTATACGAGTACGCATCAACCTATGGCCCGCGAATTCATGAGCATAAGTATGATTGTTCGGCCCGCGACTTCCCAAAGGTTGCCCATACCTGGTTTAAAAGGTTAGCAACCACCATATTTTCCATTTTTGGTTATTTTTTATGATAACCCAGAATCACTTTGGCCTAGGCCATACTAGTAGGTTCTCAAATCGGGTTTGTCTGGTAGGAGGCAGTCCACATAAAGCACCCGTCCGAATAGCATCTGCGCAAATAGCACCTAACCCAGAGAGAGCCTTATTTACTCGCCTGCGAAGTTTCATGACATTCCAATCAACGATACTCGAGTTATCGTCGAACAAACATCCATAAATACATACAAACGCCGGATTGTTCAAGTAGACTCGGAGAACTTCGTTTACTTCGCTCACTCGTTCAATAATAAAATAACACACTACGTAGGCCAAAACCTTTGGAACCTTTTTGTATTCACATAATTTTTCTTATAAAAAGCCACAAAGAACAGGAAAATCACAAGTTTTAGATTGTACACGAGTAATTTATCAAAATGCGTCTGAGTGGTGACAGAATTAGGTGGAAAATTATAGCACTCTGACTAGTTAACGACTTGAAGATAAGTGATTTTTACTTTTGTGTCGTAGGTAGTTAGATTTTGTCACGCTAAATTCCAATTTAATATTTCTTCGTAAGTCATTCTGATTCCGAGCTAAAAACATTGACCTCTAGTAAGCAACTAGACTCACAATCCACTCAAAATGTGTCCGCAATCCATCTTGTCACGGCTGTGGGGTGACAAAATCAAATGACGATTTCGTACAACTGACATTGCATCATTAACGACATAACGTCTTAATTTGGTTCAAGCATTTTTGCTACTATGCACGTCGCACGTTCGGATACTTTCTGACGAACTTTTCTTAGAGAGTGTGTCTAGTTGTTTATAAGAGGTCAATAGCTAAAAACCAGAACAGAACGTTATACCGTTACTTAGCTTAGGTATATAATGTTCGCTTCAGCACCAACATATTTTGGTGTTGAAGTGTTGCACCTGGAATGTTTGTATTTTCCCCATAATCAAAGTTTATACGCAATCTGTATTTACCTAAGCAATGAATTGCTAACAAGAAAGGGAAAGCTTTCATACTCTAATCAAATTGGAAAAACAAGACAAGCGTTGCTGGAAATTGAAAGAAAACAACAATTTATATTTCCAGCTACCGCTTGTTATTCTAAGCTGTGTTATTTTGAATTAAAGAGCAATAGATATTAGTGAATCAACATTGATAATGAAACAATGTCTACGAGTATGTCTTGATAACGAATCTTTTGGAAATATATTTGTTTTAAGTCGTTTCAGACCATTTCAGAAAACAGCGCCATCTAAGAGGTAAAAGAAGAGTTAATGTCTACTGTGCTACGGTACTGATGCAAAACCAAAAACATGCATGAAAATTGAAAACTTCACTGCTAATGGAGCGCCATCTTTTGCACGGTGTAAGAAACACTAAACCAAGAGGTGTTTTAGTCTCTCTGTAGACAGCTACTTTTGAATATTACAAGGAAATGTCTGTAGATGGCGTTCCTCTTCTTTTGGGTTTTCCCTTAAAATGGAAAACTTTTAATCCATGGCATAAGAGAATGAAAGTGTAATTAGGCATTTAGATGCAAAATAACATTGGAACCCAAAAAAAGAAGTCTTTAAAAATATGATTTTGTACATATCGCAGGGTAATTGTACAAGCTGTGATATTATTATTTCACTTAGATATATCATAATTTCATTGTTTGTATTTGGGGTTATATTAATAGCATTTTTTTGCAGATATATACGTATATACCTATATATTAAGCATGAACTTGATAAAACTCAAACGGTCGTCCGACAGTAACTTAACTGATAAAATATTTTAAAATATTTGTCTTTTTTTTCTCGAACTGAAGCTTAGAATTTAATGCCTTCCTATGTTTGTTTGTGAGCTATAACTAATCAAAGGACTACAATTAAACTTTTGTAACAAGATAAATATTGGCATCCAAAAACACAAAGTGAATGCAGACGTTGACAAAAACAACACAGTAAAAAAAGATTTCTTCCTGCTAAGCAAATTTCCTACATTCAAAGAAACATATATATATGCACTCAATTATATTTTCTTCATTGGAATTATTCATGTTTTTAAAAGTATGTATTAAGAAAAAACGAAATATCTTCATGTGAATATAAATATTATTTTCTGGGTAAAATAATGTTATATTACATTTATTTCAACAAGACATTTGTTTCTTAATTCAAGCTATGTATTATAATATTTTTATTCCTATATTTCTCTATTTTATGCAGGTGTATAATTTTATTAAATTTTAGTAGCCCAACCTAAATATTTTTTGTATGTTTTTCCCGTATTATTTTTTCTTATGCTATTTTTGTAAAGATTGACTTTGACCTGTAAAAAGAATACTTTATGTATCTATTTTACAAAATAAATATTTTGATTTTGATTCAAGCAATGATAATAATATTCCCATTTTCAAATAATAAAAAGTAGTTTTGGTGTGAGAGTATTAAGCGTTAAGGATAAAGGTATGTGCATTTTCAATTAAGAACGTGATGTAAAGGTAAAAGGAATAAGTTAATGCTCATTTTTACCAAGATGTGAACAAACAAAGTTATGCTATTGTTTTACTTAATCCATCCATCCATCAGCCTGTGTTCGTCTACTGCTAGACATAACCTTTATAAAATAAAAATGAACTTTTCTGCTTAGATTTTGCATATATAACTATAATAGATCTATGCTCGTCTGTATTCACCTACCCATGTCTTCAAATAATTTCTTCGCGGTAAAAATATATCCAAGACATCGGAAACTCTTGATAGAAACCACAGATCATTATAAACTTCGAATAGTGATAGAAACTAGCAGATATTTTACTCCGTGTAGCACGATATAAAACTCGAAAACAGACGCCTGATTTATCTTTTAAGACTATCATTTGAAAATGACGAAGAAACCAACATAAAATGATTGAAAATTTCAAACAAAAGATAAATTAAATTCTAGAGAACCTACAGAGAAGCACCTTTAATCATGTTACCACGACTTTTCAAAGAAAGTATGTAATGAAAAGCGCAAGCATTGTGAACCAATATTGGTAGTGCGTTGAGCGAAGATGGCTCAAAACTTAACACTCATTTCTACTAAAATGCATAAAAATAAACGTTTTTCTGGAAAAAATATTGGGATCCTTATATGGTAAATAACGAATCAGCCAATCACAGCGCAGCATTTTATATATTTTCCTCGTAAATTCGATGCATCTTGTAATTTTTATCTCCTAACCTAAATTTAAGCAAAGCATAAAGTATATTATTAAGTATAAAGTATAGGTGGCAGTTACTGAATTAAGAAAATCTCGCTAAGCGGATACAATCAGGCAATAACAGCGTTGCATTTCAAAATCAAGCACTACTTAACTTGAAATTCTCAACTGTGAAATCGGGGGTAAGCTTTTTATTTATGTAGTTTTCTTAGTATAAGCATTTGTAAGTAAAATTATTAAGAAAAGGAAAAATTTTAAAAATATATGAGCTTGGTATGTTTTTTGACAAGACTAATCGAATGGGCGGAATTAGGCATTAAAATGATTTATAGATTATTTACCTCTCAACTTATTCATTTATTGGTTTGTTTGTATAAACATTTTAATTATTGAAATATTTTAATTGTTAGTTCTTTTATATTAATGAACACACATAAATAATATATGGTAAAATATGCTATATTTCGAATCCTCAGTGGGGTCGTCATCAGGCGAAATATAAGTAAGCCTAACTTTGAAATATTGGAGTAGTATTGTCCCGTATTATATTTATAATTTCATCTTATTCTATTGTTTTTTATGATTAATTACCACGTGCAAAAAGTCTATTTTATGTGTTGGCAGCAAGTTGACAGACCTGCAAGAAAAGCTGGCTCCTGTTGCAAGCCCATGCGCCTCCCCATATATCAGTTCAATGTTATCTAATAACCTCGCGGCTTTCGACAAGGCCAACGCGGGTTGCATCACCCGGACAATATCCTTCAGTGATCTGGTCGTCTACTCCATTCTCCAGATGAAATGCCGGAGATGAAGTCCGAACGCGCACTCGCGTACGCTCATAGCAAAGCAGAGGGACAGATAAACCAAATTTTTGCTACAAGGGTTTCAAATCATGGTCATAGAATAATAATTAATTTATCAGTCTTACGCCGTAACTAGGAGGTTCATATTTTATTTATGAAACCACAAATAACTTGATGCTAAGATTGCTGCGACATGAAGATAGTAGGGTTGTTCTCAAAATAATTGTAGTTTTTGTGTCCATTTCACAATAGTTTTACTAAAACGCATGTAGATTGTGAAGTCCACCTTCCCTAGTATTAAGTTTATCTTATTGCTTTACTATGAATTGAACTTAATAATAATTTATTTTTAAAATATTTAATCCATTATTCTTTTAATTTAAAAACGGCCTTGTGTTAACAAATATTTTTTCTACCTTATTTTTGTTACGATTTTGTAACACTGATTTAACGTTAAAAAATAATATTTATATTTTTCGCTTCATGGCAACACAGGAAGTTGAACATCCCTAAGCTGTTGACGTAAGTGTCAAACAGCAGCCATTTTGTTTACGGCTGTTGTGAGTTGAAGATTGCGTAGACAGAAAAAAATACTTTTGGGCATTATTTTTGTTACAAGGTTATAAAGGAACAGGTGAGAAATATTTTTTGTTTGTTTTACCAATCATGAAGAACATTGCATGTATATTATGTGTATTCAATAAATTTTATTTCCATTTCTCACATGTGATGAGCAGCAAAGGTTTTTAGGTTAGGAAAGAGGGATTTTAGATTTATTTTTGTTACTTTTTTTTGTAACGTAACAAAATTATACAGTAAAGTCGTGTTTACATTGAAATCGTATAGTAAGTGTGTTTGTTTGTGTGACTTTGTTGTCATTACTGCGGACCCTGTTGTGGGTTTTTTTTTGTACAGGAAAAATCAGTATCTAGCAAGCGGGCGAGTTGATAGTGATGTCCTTTCCACTACGCAAGTGCTAAAAAAACAAGGTCGCGAGCCCGCATTACCTGGCATTAGTGTTGTACCCGACATAAGGGTTGTCGCTGACACTAGGATAACATTCACACTAGGGACGTGCCAAAAAAAAGCCAAAATGTTTTTGTTTTTTAAACTAGTGTTAAAAGTTGGCTTTGCTAAAAGTTGTATTTTGGCCATTATAATTAATTCTTAATATTTTATTACAAATCCGGAGAATCGACTCTTAATAGTTAATTATTTAGAATTCGTTTGGTTTCTTTAAAATATTCATTAAGATTTTTTTATTAATTATTAGAATGTTACTACAATTTGCTCATTAAAGAGCCGTATGTAGTATGACAGTAAAATTTGTTTCATAATATTAGATTTGATTTTTTTCAATGAATGTCGAATGTTTCTTTCAAAATTTAATTACAGGGAATAAATTATTTTCCTTACGTAACTTTTTTTTTTCTTACAACCCGTTTATCCAATTTTTCATAAAATTTTATTCCGTTGAACAACCATTCAACGCAAGTAAAGTCGTGGACTAAAGGATATAGCTATGATGAACGAACCCTTACACATTTTTTTGTTACATTTTTGTAACGTTTTATTTTTGTTACAATTTTGTTACCTACAAAAATTTTGAGAACAACCCATTAGTGCTTCATCGAAGTGAGTATAATCCATGTCAACTTTTAAGTTTTAACTCTTTAGAGTTGGGTGTGAGAATCTTATCTATGGATGTAAGCGTAGTCTTTGCGTATCACAAACAGTCACTGTTGTACAATTGTAATTTTCGAAGCGTCGACGAAAGGGTTGTATACTGAGCAGGTGTTAGCAAACTGCACTCGCCTTCTTAGTTGACGAGATTTGTATGATGGTCAAACTAAAAATCAAACAATAGCCGGACGAAAAATTAAACAATAACGGGATAACTAACTTTACTTGAAACTATTATATATATATTATATTATTCTTTTTTATCACCTGCAAAAATTGCGTATCTGAATCTTTAGCGAAAAACATGAAATACGTGTTTTTTATTTCAGTCTCATTTAGAACAAAAATTTCGAGATATGGCATGACAAAGTTTTCCCAAAAAATTGCACATCGCTGGACACACGAGTCACACGACGCACCGAGCACTACGTTTGTTTACGCGCCGCCGCATACCGCGGCGCCCCTCTTGTACTCATTCCCGCCAATTTCCCGCGCTGCGCCTGGAGTGCGATTTTTGAATGTCACATCACTCGAAAGTGATTTAAAATCCCATAGAGTAAGACATCACTTTTGAGTGATGTGACTTTTAAAAATCGGACACTTGGAGTGCGATTTTTGAATCTCGCACTTAGTTCAAAGTCAATGACCGAAAGTGATGCCAAACTCGGATTTATGTCAAGTTTGAATTTGGATGTGATATTCAAAAATCGCTCTCATGCTCGCGTTCACTGATTCAAATACACAAGTTGCAAATTTTCCCTTCATACTTTTACGGGCTTAGGACCGTCAAAACGCAAAAGGTACCTATGCTGTTCACTAGACGGTAAACTCGAGTACGTAATTGATCGTATTAGGTAGCAAAACACGTAAAAAAATACCTTTAGCGTAATTTGGCGTATTTAAAAAATTTGATCAACTTATGTACAATAATTAATAATCAATGAATCGTTTATGTTTTACCTTAACCTAATAGTATTTTAATAATTGTTCAAAATGCATACCATTGCACTGCAAGCAAAGTCGCGCACGTTTTTGAACATTGTCTTTTAATTTTCTTAAAACTACAGTGTCATTTTTCACTTCACTGAAAGCGTTTTCAATTTATGTTTTTAAGTCCTCAAAACTTTGGGCTTCTTCCACATAAACACGTCTTTTTATTTCACCCCACAAAAAAAAGTCACAAGGTGTAAAGTCCGGGGACCTCGGTGGCCATTGTACGGGACCTCCGCGACCGATCCAGCGATTGCCATACTCCGTATTTAGGTGTTCCCGAACGATGGAGGCATAATGGGGCGGTGCGCCGTCCTGTTGGTAATAAAACTGTTCATTGTTAATGACAGCGAGCGGCACGTCGTCCATGAGGTCCGAAATCACATTCTGGAGCATATCCAAATACGTGCCACCGGTCAGTCGCCCTTCAATAAAATAAGGCCCCAATAAATGTTCACCGACTACTCCTGCCCACACATTAGCACTGAAACGGACCTGGTGGTGATGCTCCCTTATCATGTGTGGGTTTTGATATGACCACCAGTGCTCGTTGTGTTGGTTGTAAAGCCCTACTCGTGTAAAGAGGGCCTCATCAGTCCATAAAATCATCGCATCAGGGTGTGCGATGAGCCATTCACAAAACACGCGCCGGGGCCCGGCGTCTGCATCGTTTAAGCACTGCACTTTCTGAAAATGATACGGGTGCAACCCGGCAGTATTCAACAACTTCCACACGGCGTATTGGCTCACTTGAAAACGCCGTGCTGCATCTCGCGTGCTGGCTCTGGGATTCCGTTCGAAGAAATCGAAGATCTCTTCTTCTACCTCCACGGCTAGTCTCGGCCGGCCGCGTCCTTGTGCGTGGAACGGTGTGGTGAACTGACCATGGTCTAGTAATCTTTGGTTTGCAGCCAGGATAGTTTCCCGAGATGGAGTGCGGCAGTTTATTCCCAGTTGACGAAGGCGAGGAATGCTTTCTTCTTCGTACATCCTCTGGGCAGCTAGTAGGCTTTGCCCGCTTAAAATGTAGCACCTCACCATTTCATAATACTCCCGATGGGAAAAAATTTTCGAAGCGAAAAGTCGTTCGCGAAATAAACTCGAATTAGCGCGCCGTGAGACGCGGCGGCCACGCGCAAACACGGAAACGCGCGGACGTCACGGGATGGCGCGTGCGACTGAGTCACAAGTGACGCAGGCGCAGGCCGGGCTGTTTGCAATTTGCCGCCCGCCCCGCCTCACCCCGTGCCCCCGTGCCGATGCAGTGTATTTTGTAAACAAACAAAGTAACCACAATTTCGATTTTTTTGGCCGGATAAAATTTTTTTAATTGAAAATTTTACCTCCCTATTTTTTTCCAGAAATGGAATCGGTAAACGATACCCGTAGCGTGGAATTTTTTTTGCAGGTGATAAAAAAGTCTTACTGTATTTCCTTTTGTAACAATTTGTAAGATAGATCCAAACAACGATTTTGACTGCGATCTATTGATTTAGCGACAATGACAATAAGGACGGTTAAAGATACACATTATGTATTAATTACCCATTCCAGTAATTTATTTATAAATAACTAATTTATTTATAAATAACTAATTTATTTATAAATAACTAATTTATTTTACCCTTTGCGTTGCTAAGTAAGAATTGTAGAGAAACAAAGATCACCATTGAAAACAGAAGAAGGAATATGGCACTTGATTCGATCCTGACTTTTGTTCATTTATACAAATTCGCCACTCCCGAATGTTGATTTCATTGTTATTATCTACATAATAATAATATAAAACAATTTCGTGACCGACTGACAGAACAAACGTTCCGTAGAGGTGCATGGACAAAAAGGATTTTTCTAAATTCACCCCTAAACGGGGTAAAGCGGGGTGAGAACTTTTGCATCGAATATGCGTTTGCCATAAGCACAACAACGGGCTGTTTATATCCTAAATTCACGCGAACGAAGTCGGAGCCCTCTTTAATTATTTCAATAAAACGCACATACTTCTTCGTTAAACGCATTTACTGTTGCTCAATTTGTAGAAAAGAAAAATGGAACGTCAAAAGTAATCATATTACTGCATCTGTGGGTACTAGTATTGCAAAATATATGTCTCTTTGTTGTACTCTCGACACGACATGAAGTTTCATTCCGAGGGGGCTATCAGAGTGTTTTCGAGTATGGTCTGTGAAATACAGAGTTCACACTTGTACACCCATGTTTCCGCGACGATCATTACGTTTCAGCGTGACGGCTGGTGAGGCTTATCGTGGTACCTCAAGCACAAATATGGACCCACAGGTCAAATTGCCTTGCGAATATAGACTTCCAAAACACGCAGATTGAACACGTATATGCCACTATGGGATTTGAATCCACCTCCTTCACATCTGGTTGAGACTTTTGAATCACTGCTCTACAGAGGCGGTCGTAGAAAACATAGGTGGTCGTAGAAAACAGAGGCGGTCGTAGAAAACAGAGGTAGTCGTAGAACACAGGGGACGTAGAATAGGCCAGCCTGCCACAAATGTTGGAACATCGACTGGGCCATTGACGTACATGTTGAATACTCGTACTTCTTACTCACGAAAAAGACAAAATTGGGATAACCCCCTCTTAAGGACAGTATCTTCTATAAGTTCACATATACTCGTATGTTCGCGCAACACTCAAATTGAACGCGCTTCGTTCACAGTGTTCTAATCTATTTTTAGAAACCGCTAGCGGCGGTGTAATCATTTTGTTTGTTTTTAATTCTCGCTTCTTGTCTATGATTTTTGACAGACATGACTTGTTAATTTAGCTCTCTCCCAGTTTGATTGTGAAAATTGGTCGCCTGAAAGGTTTTTAGAGATTCCTGCTTCGGGGACATGTGTGTATAAAATAAGGTCTTCTAGTGAAACCGTGTTGGGGAATTGTGCTCGTAGAAGCCGGGCTAATTCCAGAAAAATACTTGGATGATTGCGTCAGAATTTTCGGTGACACGTGTTGAATGCCCGCGGCCGTTCCTTGCCTTCCTGCTGTTCCTTGCCTAAGTCTTTCCCCTTCATAATACCGGCCAGCACTGGAGCAACAAGACGGCCAAGCAACAGATAGCGAGGACCCCAGATTTTGGACTTCTGGAGGTACCGTGACGCAGTCAATAATTTACTGGATTTATGTGAGTTCGTATTATTTATTAATCTGGGTGAGGACTCTGTCTGCATACTAATTTCGTGCCAGGTATATGGTGTTTCTGATATACTATGGGCCCTATATAGAATCCCGTATATTTAGTTTGGCCGGACAGGGTTCTTTTCCATACATTTGTTGGTAGCAGAACGCGTTTGGGTTGATTATTATCATCACATAGGTACGAGTATGTATACACACAGAATTGAAAAATAATAATATTGAAAACTATTTTTTTCTAAGTTATTCAGGCTATAAGAAGTTCAAGACAATTTTCTAAGACAAAAATATTGTAATACTAACAAAAAAATATTCAAGACGCGAAATCATAAAGAAATACAGCTAAAAGCCTCTTCAGCATACAGAGCTGTGATTTGTTGCACCATAAGCCCTCAGATATCCGTAAATAAAAAGTGAAATACTCTAACATTTCTTTGCGGAATTGTGCGCATTTATCATTATTTAAGCACGCAATACTTCATACTTTTCTTGCATTTGAAATCTCGAAACGTCGTTTAAATATGCTAGGAATTTTCTCTCAGAGAAGCGGGATTTGCATTTTCATTTCATGAAGGGAATCGTGAATACTCAAGTTATGATTTATGGAGCTTCCTTACGACAAGATTCTATGTATGGTGATGAACGATGAAGGTAATGGATAAAGTCTTTCATGATGGCCTGACCCGATGCAACGTAGTTCTAATGCGTTGTAATCTGTCTACTTTATACAACTAAATAAACGAAATTCCAAATCTCGGTGCAAAATGCACATCATAACATTGTTTTCCTTACTTTTGAATAAAAAGTATGCAAAAATTGAGTTTTAAAGCAATTAGCGGAAATCGATTACTATCAGACAGACATGGACTTAATTATGTCATGCAATAGTTCCATGAAACGGCCAAGCCATACTTTTTGACGAAAATGTGGGTTTGTAGAGTTAGGGCTTGTAGAGGTAGGCCTTGTAGAGTTAAGGGCTTGGCTGTACATGAGATTTGATAACTTTTTAACCGTGCAAGTGTTATAGTTTCTGTGTCTTGGCGACGTTTACATGAAATTTTTTTGGTGGGATTTCATTTCTTTTTGTAAGATGCTTTACCTTTTTTTAGCTATGACTTTTTTCATAGCCCCCTTTCAATCTCTGCCTCTTTTTCTTGTTGGCCTATTATTTGCAATAAGCGATAGATCAGGGCTGTGACGGCAGCGACGTGGAATTGTGAGGAGGCGACGATAAGCGCTCGTGACGCGTTTGATTTGATATCCTCCCATCCCCTCACCCCCTGGATCACAGATAATTAATTTAGGTTCCAGAAGTGTGTCAAACGGGACCTCCGTTGTGTGTCCGTCTGTCACAGGGGTCTACAGTTTTAGGGGTTATAGATTAATATTTATTTAACACAAACATGATATACGTTACACACACATGTCCAATGCGTATAACATGGTAGACAAGCTTTACAAATTTTAGATAGCCATTGGTTGTTACTGGATTACTAATTTTACAGATTACCTACCTGTTACTATGGCCTCCAACATGGCAGATACTAAAATTAAAATTAAATTAATACCCAAGGCTGGTCTCCACAAAAATATCCTCAAAAAAGTAAGTTTTACACGTTATCATGTCCCCTCCCCTTCCTTATCTCCGAAACCAGAAGACCGAAAAATATATAAGAAGTCATGGATGATTGATTATGTATTATGTAAAGATTACAGGAACAATACCGCGGTCAAGTTAATATAAGGGTCCCTTACCCTCTTGGTGTCTAATTGATTGTCAGGCGCAAGAATTTTAGCGCCTTGTTTTTTGGCACTTTGACCCCTTTATGGGGTGGGGGGTCGGAGGGTAAAATTAACAGGTATTTTAATATTTTCATTAGTTGTGTGCAAATTGTAGCCTTCATACCAAATTTCAGTTTTCTAGGACTTTTTGAAGTTGGGCATATATTTTTATAATAATACAGAACCGGAATCCCCTTAAGAGGGTTTAGAGAGTAAAAGTAACATATCTCTTAATTTATTTGTTGTTTGTGTGCTAATTGTAGCCTGCATACCAAATTTCAGCTTTTTAGGACTTCAGGAAGCACCCTAGAGGTTTTGATGATCATCAGTGAGTGAGTGAGTAAGTGAGTGAGTGACGAAATCGACGTATTTTAGGTATTAATAAAATTCAAAGTATAAAAGCTACACAAACGAAACTTATCGTGTTTAATAAGACTGATTACTGCATCTTATCTTGAGATTTTTATCTCTAGTATTATCTAGACCGAAGCTATGAGGGTTCGAAAATACGACGAAAAGTTTCGAGAAAAGGTACGTAGTGCCCCACCCGCTTTTGGCTCGTCTTGGCGGGGGCACTACCGTGCCCCCAGATTTGAAAATGAAGTTCCAATAAGAATTGCACTTGTTTGTTTTTAATTGACTACGATAAATTATTATTGAATATGAAATATTATTGGTTTTATCGATAACCTAAACATAATACCTATATTTCATAAAAAGTTAAATAAATATGATTAATCGACTTGTTTGTCTTTATTCTAGAGGTTTATATATAAATATACTCCATAAAATTAAATTAAAATTGAGAGTGAGATATATTTCGGGCCCTCTTCTGGGTCCGGCATCAGTCACATAAGTTAATGTTTTTTTATTAAACTCTAGAATAAAAAGTTTAAATATCTTTTGATTCTCTACTCAACTCTGCCTGTAGGTTCTATTGATTAAAGTTTAAAATATTTTTGCACTGAAGCATTTCGATTAGATTACATAAGGCAAATCTTGTAAGCACTTCCGATCCTTTTTATTCAAATCAATGTTAGCTCATGATAAACTTTCCCAATATCATTCATTTATGCTAAAGGGATTTTATTCATACCGAAAAAGCCGGGATGTCACAAGATTACTCTGTAAAAATTGGATAGAAATATAAATTGAACAGACTTTTGGGACTAATTGATTAACCCTTTTGAAATGAGTAACAACTTGAAAGAAAAGGAACTTTTATAGTTTTTTGATGTTTTTTAGTGTTCCGTATCACAAAATGAAAAAACAGGGCTCTTATTGGATCACTTCGTTGACCGTCTGTCTGTCTATATCAAGTTGAAACTAATACTTCCTGCAGAAATTTACGGCCCCATAGTGCTGTAAAATATAAGACTCAACTCAACGCGAAAATGGTAATTGCCCTTTACCAAATGAATTTCATACAAATTGACTCACCATGTACCTATAAGTACTTCCAGTTGACTTGGAGACTCGAATGACCGTTCACAATTTGTTCTTGTAGCACACGTCTAGGAAAAAGTCTGAAATAGTATATTACGATACGAGAGCGATGAAACGTTTTCTGACGAGTGTGAGTTTGCGGCACGAGCCGAAGGTGAGTGCTGCAATCACACGAGTCGAGAAAAAGTTTCTCGCACGAGTTTCGTATAATTTTTATAGCACAAGTGCGGAAAATGCCGACTTTACGCAAGCGCAGCGTGCGTAAAGCGGTCATTTTACGCACGGTGTGCTATAAATTACATTATATTTTATAATTCAAGAAGATATAATTGTCCAACCTAATGAAACCTTTTAGATTCATAGAGTTTAATAGACCGTAAGTGTCAAGTTAAGTGGATCGTTCACAACGGCTCGTGCGTGGTATAAGTTTGCATGTTAAACTTCGTGTGCCGAACCCTAAGGGCACGAGTCCTCTTGCACTTGTCCAGTTTTTTGTAGTTTTATCAATGCCTTTGCGATTTATTTAATTAATTTATAATATATTTTCATTATAATAAATAATGTTTATGGGTAAATAAATTTATGCAGCCAAATTCATACTGAAGGCTCGGTAAGTTGTCGTTATAAAGGTTCAATGACATATTTTGGTAAATTAGTTTATATCGAATATTATTTAAATTATTTAGTTTCTCTTTCCTACAAACGCAAGCCCACCCAAGTCAATGCTATCAATGTATTTTATATGTAAAGATTTTTTTTTATTACGCTAGAAATGTTATTGATCCGTAAAACTTATCACTTACCAAGCCTCCAGTATTATTTTGGCTAAATGTAGACACATTCAAAATACTTTATTTCGCATATGTTAGGAGCGTCCTCGAGTCTCCTTCATCTGTATGGAATACAATTTGACATTTACATCAATATGATACAAAGGATCCAGAATAAGATTATATTTTTAATTCGAAATCCATCGCTTTTGAATACTCTAAATATTGACGGTGGACAAGTATGGTAAAAAAATTCAACGGTCTAGGTAAGTACCTCGGTGGCGCAGTCGGTAGCGCGCTTGTCTTGATAACAAGAGGTCGCAGGTTCGAATCCTGGCCCGAGGATTTTTTTCAAATCCTTGTCTTTTCATTTGTTTCTAATTTATCTTTTCTGGTTTGTAATGCACTCTAATAATAAGATCCAGAATAAGTTTATTACAAAAGTAAACTATGGACTACCTCCTAACCAAAACCTCAGCCTTATCTCTCTTGGGGATAGACTTGAGCAGTTGCTCAGCCAAATTCACTTTCGTTGTCCATCAAGGGAAACAAGATGTTTAAAACTGTGTTCTGTGCCATTAACCACAAAAATAAATGCATTTAATTGCTTTTTATGTAGAACGTGTAATTTATAATGTAATTGGATCAAGTGAACGAAAAACTAAATGTTGTTTCGTATCAAGAAGGTGGAGTGCAGAAGTGAATGGAGAAGACTCCACCGACAAGAGCACAGCTCTTAAATTGTGAATGAAACGAATTTATACAACAGAAAGTTTCATGACATTTTTTTCGTTTAATATATATATTATTATTTCTTTTTATCTTTACACAAATTTTCATTTACTTTATTTCGTGTGTTTTGATACTGTACTGCTTGTTTTTAATTTGTTTGTCTATGTGCGGAGATTTTTTTGGTCTATGTTATTTCTTTGTGTATTGTTTTATGAAATGTATAGCTGTTTGTTTCCCAAATATAAATATAAATAAATAAACGTAACCTTGTCAGCCTCTCAAAGTTCAACGTAACATCCGAGTCGAACGAATGTAAGCTTCATACAAAAATCAGAGCTCTATCGACAGTGCCAGCAAGAGAAGTGAGGAGGCCTTCGTTTTTCAAGAGTTGTTAGTCAATGTTAAACTTGACTCTTTCGGCTGTAAATAGCGTTACCTAATTTGAAAACTTTCAATAGAAAGACTTTATTTTTTAAATAGCCTCTTTTTAATTTTTTAGGCTTCCGTAGTCCAACCAGGAACCATTATAGTTTCGCCATGTCCATCTGTCCGTGGCTTAGCTCAGTGGCTATTAGTACTAGAAAGCGTAATTAGCTATGGGTATACAATACATATAAATCACGCCGAATAAACGGTAAAATAAAAACTCGAAAAAACAATTTTTTAAGGGTAACGACCGCCCATACGAGTAAATTGGGGATGAATTTTTTTTTCTCATCTATCCCATAGTGTGGGGTATTGTTAGATTCGTCGTTCAAAAACACTGTGTGTGTGTGAAAACCATTTTTCGATTTAGGTATCGGTTGGCGAAATATTAAGCTTAAAAGTGCAAATTTTTGTTAAAAATGTCCCCCCTCTGCCGGCTAAACGGTTGTTTATGGATATGTGAAAAAATTCACAAAGTAGTATATACAATGAATTTAAAAGGAAAACTATCACAGCTCAGCAGGCTTTACAGGTTTACGAGTACAGGTTGCGCTAAACTTTTAATCCCCTCCAAACAGACAATGTATGGGCCGTTCTTCGGGAGAGCAACTTCTGAGCGAACTAGAAGTTTGGCGCGATCTGTATTAGTAGACCAACTTATAAAATGTACTGCGAAACTACGGTACCCTACATTGTGCGTGGTCCAACACGCACTTGGCCGTTTTTTTTTATTTGCTTTTAATCTTCATTCATATTTCACGATCAAAACGAAAGTAATCTTAAAATTAGACTCATTCCGAAAAATTTGTTTCTAGGTTTTCTCATTTAAGTGGAATGAATAGCGTATTTCCTTATTTCCTTATCTTAAGCTGTATCGATTGTAAGAAAAATTATTTTGCACAAATTCAAAACTAATTAAGATTTACTTTATTAATATAATAATAATATTGTTTATTATCAGGCAACTAATTTACAATAAGTAATGGCCCATAGATATATACCTAATAGTCAACATACATATATTTTTATTTTTATCTAATGGTAACAATGTAATATTTAAAAACTAGCTAGCCTATATTTTAGGGGTGTTCCTTTTCATTGGTGCCTTCCTGTACCGACGGAAAACTATCCCTTCCGGCCAAAAGTCAGATCCTGAAAGACTGAAAGTGTGTTTGTCTTTCTGACGTCAGTAGCTCTATTTCCATGCGAAAGTTTCCCTTGATACGACCCTGTAGCATTTTTGAGATATGATCTTCTATAATATTTTTGTGAGGATCTCCACTCACACGGGATAAATAGATCTGAACCGTATTGATTAAAAAATAGCACAATAAATCGGCTAAACGTAAAGAAAACCGCATCCAAATCAGCTGAGTAAAGGACCTTATATATCTGAAATACGTCTATTTTTTTTATATTCTTTTTACAGACAGATACGATATTTCGACTACATTATTATTATAGATGAGTAGCTATCTACTAGACATCAATTGTATAAATACAGATGGTCATAATGTATTATCATAAAATAAAATTAAAATTGGGCTTACAAGTTCTTATATTTAATAAAATTACGCATATTACATTTATTAATATTTCAGTAAACGTAAAAATCAAAAAATTTAAATTCCTTTGAATCCAATTTACCAATTAATAGGTCTCCAATTCTCGATGACGATACTCGATCTTTTATTAAAATTTAAAGCAACGAAAAGCAATTAAAAAAGGACGCCAATAAAGGATGACAGAATTAATTACCAAATACTTAAACAAGTGGGTAGTTGAATTTGTAATTCAAAGACCTTTAAATTCAATCAAATTAATAAAGTATTTCAATATCGTGTATTTATTATTTAGAAAAGTATGTATCCTATCCGAGAAAAGTGCACAGATTTTTTGCTATTATTACATATTAATATATTGTTTTTGTGGTTAAATTATATGGAGTAAAAAAATTGTAAACCAGTCTTTCTTTCTAGTTTCCAAACTGGAAAGAGATGTATTAGTGAGGAGAGATGAATCCCTTATTTATTGATTACTATTTAGCTACCATCTCTGCCCGTTGAATTGTCTCAAATTCACGATCACTTGAGTTTGAAAAAGTTTGAAACCTTATAAATTCTTTGTACCTGTACCTATTCTACAAATATTTAATGGATGCGATTGATGGTTCTTGGTGGAATATCGTCTTCAATAAATTTACACAAATTCACGACAAATATTTATTTTTAAATTTGCCTTTTCCGTTAACAATTTCTTACAAATTGGCTAACCTGAAAACCTATAGGGTGTCGAAATTTTGACAAAATGAGTTTTAGTAAAATACTGACCATAAAATGCAAGCACAATTTGAGTCAAATACACCTAAAACAAGTAGGCATAATTTTGTAAAAATTTCGTATTCGGTTGTTTTTTTTTTTGGGTTCCTTACCCCAAAAGGGAAAAACCGGAGTACCTTATAGGATCACTTTATAGTCCGTTTGTCCATCCATCCGTCCGTCCGTCCGTCTGTCTGTCAATATCGGAAACGCGTGGAGTTGAAATTAAAAGTATATACCTAGGTCTACTGTCTCTTGAAGCTGTAAAAAAACAGTAAACGGTCTTATACTACAAGTATAGGGAAAAGGAGACAGGCGTGAGTGTATGTATGTATGTATAGGGAAAAACTGAAAACTATATATTTGTAATTAATTTATAAAAAATATACTATAAAAAAGTATAATTTAACGGAACCCGCACTCGCACTTGTCCGGTTTTTTATTAAGGGTAGAACTAAACGTGTTTTGCTTATCAGTTTTATAACTAAAACTAAAGACGTCGTTTAAAAGGTATTAAAAATCTTTATAAATCAAAATTTTGCACTTGGTTGAGGATGAAGCCATTTAAGTTTTTAATACCCAAATACATAAAAAATATCTTAAATGGGAAGACTCGTAAATTTCTAAGAGGTAAATTGACCTGAAAAGTTTAGTTTCTTAAATCACTTTAGTATAACATAGTATTCTTTCTTCTAGAGTACAAAAACGGGTTTGATAATAATTAATGCGAATAATATTTTACGGGCGATAAAGGAATATAAATATAATAAATTAGTAGGATTTACGTAGTTTGTGGGAGGAGTGTGTTTTTCAATTGGATTATAAAGGCATTTTGTATCCTAGCAGCCTCGCCATTCAATTGGATGCCGCACACCTTCAGGTCTTAAGAATGAGAATGTAATTCCTAGATTTTATCAGAATAATTATATTCCTTTATTTTATTCAGACTATTAAGTTACCCTAGGTAGGTTAAGTTTATGACTTGTATCACCGACTGTAACTCGTGATGACGCATGGAAGAGAACGGAAAGTGATTTATTTTATAATTTTTGTAACTTACATCTTTATTCAAAAACTCACGCAAGAGATAATTTGCTTAAATGCAAAATAAACATTAATATTTTAGTGTGTACTTTCTACTAAACACATTTCCAATTTACTTTAAATACAGACATATAACAAAGATGTTGATTGTGAACTTTAACAGGAATGTTCAAAACTCGTAGACTTTCTTTTCACTTTTACTTCAATTCGGATGCAAATACTCGCTTATGGAGCACACAGGTTTACCTCAGTGCTTTTCTAAACGTCAAATCAATTAATCAATATGTTTTATTTGTCGAGACACAGGTAAAAATACAAATGTAACAACACAAAGAGTACCATGTGCTCTGCCATTTGGTGTACAAATTATTTATTACATACAATTCATAAAAGTAATGTATTAGAAAAAAATATAAAAAGCAAAACATAAAATCAAACGTCATCATTTGAAAAATCCGTGACAGAGCAAAAAATATTTTTTATTGGAATTCTCGTAATTTTCTTTTACATGTGACAATATCAATTTCCCTAAAAGATTGAGGAAGCTTATTACAAATGCTAGTTGACATACCTAATATAATGGATTTAAATAGTTCTGTATTGCGAGGGAAGGCTTTAACTTTATCAAACAAAAAAAAAAAAAAAAAACAAACAAAAAATTTAACTTTAGTGTAGTGTCTTTTACTATTGTATAATTCAAATAAACCTTCGTTAGGTTTTACAAAAACCGCCATTTCCAGAAAATAAACCGATGGAAATGTTAATATCTTGTGTTTCAGATATTGCGGCTTACAGGAATCCCTAAGTTGTGCACAGAACATATCCCTAATACATTTTTTCTGGGCTTTAAAAACCCTAAGCTTTCATTTGCATTTCCCCAGAAAATAAGAAAGTGGTAACTATACAAATACTATACATAAATGTCAAAAAACTCATTGTTGCGTGCACAAATCGACAGGATTCGAATGCGGGTCTCAAGACCGACCGAATAAGCATACCCGTCTTCATAAACCACGATATAGGATCAGTCTCGTCTCAAAGGATCGTGAGGGTGTACAAGTGAGGATCTTGTTTACAAAGCTTTGTCGGAAGTGGGAATATTGATTTACAATCAACTTACTGTTTCGAATGTGTAAACACGTTTTGTGCATCATTTTGTGCCTTGCTGATGTGTGTGAAAACGTTCGCTTGAGTAAAAGATAAGATAACGCTTGATATTTTCACTGTACATATATTTTATCGTCCAAATGAATTTGGATACAATTTTCTTTAAGTGGTTTTTATGTTAATACTATTTTGAAAATTTAAAACCTTTTACTACGGTTTCCTCGGTTTCAATATAATTAGTTACATGATGTTTCATTGGCTAGGGCATAAGAGGTGCTATAGTGATGCTACTATAGAAAAACAAAATCTCACCAGAATAATTATTGAACGTCTGCTTTGCAATAAACTATATTTAAATATCAAAGTCTATTTATATAAAATGTTAACTTAAGCTAAAAGCGGCCGTTTTTAAGCAAAAGATAAAATTATATAAAATTTTCTCTGAAGACGATGTTTTTTAAAACAATTCATTGCAATTTCTAGGAGTTTTGTTGCAGATTTTAAATAATAATTCTGGTATGTAAAAAGTGATTCCTCTTCAAAAGTTAGCTCTGCAGAATTAGGATGACCCTTCACATTTACTAACAAGCGATGGTATCGATTTTGATAGAGTCCATGGCTTAGGGGTTGTGGCGAGTTTAAATGTTTAAGGACTGATCAAATGCCGTTCCAGGTATTCCCAGCTTTTCACATTACAGCAGCTGTGGCAACTGTATTACAAACTAAACATAAAACAATTAATAGAACCGAAATTATTTCATTCTAGGCTGTTTATTATTATCATATATACAGGTTAAAAATGAACCCCCTTGCAAGCATCATCGAAATCTATGAATCGGAATCACTAATGGAACACAGAATCGAGAAAAAAAGTTTTTTTTTTTCCTATTTTTTAATTTGTTTCCACATTTCGAATGAATGGCGAACCTACGCGATGCAGCATGTGACTGACAATAGACAGTACATATTCCCGGCGGTAAATAATGCACATAGGCTATGTAGCTTCGGTTTCGTAGAGCTTCATTCCCGTCACCAGAGTATTAATGCTCCTTTTGACGGATGACACCTTTTTTTTTAAATTATGAATCATGAGAAAAGTGACAAAACATATAGTTTTTATTTCAAACATAGAATATTTTCCTTTGATATAGCTAGGGGGTCCATTTTCAACCTGTATATTAGTATCAGTCATTCGTGCGTTACAGACTTCAGTAGATGTTGCGAAACAAGCGTGCTTCATCAAGCGCTCTGAAAAATTTATATTTCTGTGAATTTCCCATGTCAATCAATCGTATTTATCAAAAATAGCACTACAATAAGCTGCAACTTGAAGTCAATTGAATCCAGGATATCTCGATAACCTTTTGATTTTTTCCCCGGTAGCGTTGTAATTGATTTTGTGAACCCCGCCTGCACTAGTCTGCACGGAGTAAATAGCCTTTGACGTCAGTATTTCTGGTTTGCGCATAGATCAAAGTTACCAACGAACTAGAAAATTACACAAAATCCTTACGTGATACTTGTCTCAACTTGCGAGTATACATCCAACGTAACATAAATCCTTGTGTTATATTATACTTGCATGATATTATGACGGCGTAAGCAGTAAAAAACTAGGTGTTTAAACTACATTTTTCCCAAACTTCAAAAGATCGGATTCCAAAAAAATACACGTCATAAAATATACCTTTTACAAAGCAGACAAAGCACAAAACGTAACAGAAAAATTGGCTGCATCGAAAAAAATGTGCAAAGTGAAGGATGTTTTGTCAGTTAATAATAGTAATCCGTCTAAAGTAAAAACAGTTTTGAACACTTGGCCTTCATCAAAAGATCAATTATATTGAACATCGTAGATTGTGATTTCTAAACTGATCAAGTGCTACTAAAACTCGTGCCCGGGGGATTCCGTACATACCGTTTAAAACACAAACTTATTCCACAATCTGATAAGGCACGTCCCCCCAAAATGCTGTGCGAAGCCCTTTCTTGCTTCCTCTTAATACGTCAGTATAAAAAAAAAATACTGCACTAATCTCCAGTATTTACCGTGCAGTTCCACAAATCAATTATTTTCTAACTTATGAATACCTTAAGATATCTGCTTTCAAAATAATGACTGAAGTTAGAAATGTTTACTGATTTAATTCATCTACAACTTAAATTGACGTTACTCGTATTTCGTTTCGAGAAAAACACAAATGGTTAGATAACTAAAATGTTACACAAATAAAATTTTCTAGTTAATTGTCGCGTCCATGTGAAAAGTACTATTTTCGCCTATTTGGAGACGCAGCGATCGTCGTAACAGCCACTTTGCAGTGCGCGCTGATATAAACGTTATTTCAATGTCTTTTCCGTCGATATTTCTACCGACACACATCGAGTTGCTAATTTAGGTCAGGGAAGCATCTTAATATTTCCAACTTAACTCGACACTACTCTATGTATCCACAGGGAATTCGAATTAGTGTGGTCAATTATGTCTTCTTATATAATTAAATATCGGTAATTTTTAGATTTTTTCCTAATCGTGTGCTATAAAACTTAATTGCGAATGGAATTTCAAGTTTTTAAGTCAATTTAAAGTACCCTACAGGTTTGCACAGTGATCCAATTTGTATGAAATAAAAGTGACTCCGTCGCAAAAATTAGCAACTCGATTCGTGGTTTTTGAAATTTTAAACAAAACCCTATTAAAGTGTCAATTACTGCTGGTGACACCGGGTGCGTGCGTCTCATTTACTCGCACAACTCGTCCCGTATTGATATCTCCGTCCGTCACTTGACGGGGAATCAAGTTGCGAACGCACTAAAATATACCAAAATAAAATTAATTAATTCTTTAAAAATAATCAAAGGAACTCATTTGTTGTGATAATTTGTGTACTTTATTAATTAAATCGGATCTTAGTCTTAATTTGGACCTTATTTTGGGATTTATTTAATTCTTGATTTTAGTTTATTAAGCATATTTTTTTTAAATAACATCTGATTTAGACCGGCCCTTAATTGTGGCTTTGGAGGTCACCAGCAATTATAGACCTCTTTCTTATCAGTTCGCACTCAAAATGGAAGCTCTCGCTGAAAAGTGCGAAAATAGTGTATTTTTTAATTACTTTAAATAAAATAAAACGAATTTTTGAGAAAGTGAGAAAACTAAATCATTTTATATTATTTTTTCCGTAAGTTTGTAAATTTTCATACTAGTTACATAAATATAAACTGCGACGGTAATATTGTAACAAGTGGACAAAAAACGGAGAAATAAGGTTGATATGAGACATTTTTTCTCCACTTCTATGTAGGTATTCAAATAAAATTCATCACTCTTCGTATCATGTAGATTACTATGTATTTTTTTCTATTACAAAATGCCATAGTTACCGTACATTGTTACAAAGTAACTTAGTTCAAGAACGTTGGCTTCGGGAGATGCCTTGATTACGTAAAGGACAATAATTACTTTTTTCGCTTAGTAACGTAAGTACAAGAACTTTTTTCACATATCTCGGTGCGTATATTTTTTTATTCAATTATATTCCCAAACCAATGATTTGCGCGGGAACGTTTCTTTGGAAAAGTTGGTCAGAGTCATCAGTAGATATATGTGGCTCCCGTAAAAAAAACGATTATTTACCCTCGATATATAAACCTGGTATACATCTGTTTGCAGCATACATCATAAATAATTTGGGAACATCAAACATCATTTGAAACAGAAAACCTTTTAAGTAATTAGGAAAAAGGCAAAGAATAATTTAATATAAAACATAAATTCACCTTTAAGGGTTCCGTGCCGCATCATGGTAAATTGGAATCCTTATAGGATCACTTTACTGTCCGTCTGTCTGTCTGCCCATGTGTCAATGCCCTTTTTCTCAGGAACAGCTGAAAACCTTAAGAGCTCATAATACCTCAATTCGCAGTCCTGCTCTAACGCTTCTGCTTTTCAACTTTCTATCCTACTCGAATCAGATGCCACGCACGCAAAACATCAGTTATTTTATGCAAAGTTTCAGATCTAATTTTTAAGTATTCATTGAATGCTATCGGTTTATTGTACGGTTTGGAGGTGACTTTTTTTTTTCTTTAGAGAATATTTAATGGTATCAAGTTTTCACCACAGCATTGACATAGCATTAGTCCTCAACTTTATCGTATTTTAAATTCAGATTGATTGTTGCAGTATTTGTTGGTATAAAGCAGAATCATGCGAAGCAAAGTGAAGTATTATACACCCTTAATACTACATTACACGCGCCTGTTTTTTTTACACCAGTGCTCGCGTGGCCTCCATAGTAGGCCTTATTAAAATATGTATTTTTTTGTTTACATGCTATATTAATAAAATTGTATTTGATATCAGTTCTTTATCTATTTGTCCTTTGAAAGGAACATATAATAGTTTCAGCATCAATTGGCTTTTTATAATAGGAAATAATTAACAAATCAAAAACTTAACAGAATTAACAAAAATATGGCACTCTTGAGGAATTTCTTTCTAAAACTTACAAACATAATTGTTATTATTATTATTTCTGGGATTCCTAAAAAAGAGGACATAAGCTATATATAAATATATACATTCATATATACGTACATACATACATTACATTTTTGTTACGCCAGTGCTCGCGCGGACTACGATGGTAGTGCTACGGTTTTGACTCCAAATTGTGAACCCCGCCGTACGCGCCGGTGTCGCATGGTTTACTGACCTTACCCTTAATTGTCTTTATGAGGAATCCATCCATCCATCAGCCTGTTTCATCCACTGCTGGACATAGGCCTTTCCAGGATTTCGCCACTCTTGGCGGTCCTCCTGGAAGAAATGCCCATACTCACACACGCTGGGCAGGCGGGTTGGTGAGCGCGGTGCCGAAACCCTTGCACCAGTGACGCCGCTGCCCGTCACTAGTCTGTTTTATATAAGGCCCGAAAATTGGGGATGGATATACCGCCATCCATCGGTCCCAGGCAATGGTGGGCCGCCTGGTTTTGCCTAAGAGCTGTTCTCTTACTCTCCCCCGAATAACTTCGAGAGGATTTGCGAGTAAGATGGTGGTACCTCCACAGTCGAGCTCGGCATCAGCTCTACCACCTCAAATGTAGGTCAAATTATGAGGAATAGCAAGAGGAAAAACGCGTTAGCGCGCGAAATAAAAAAGTTGCAATCAAATATGTTACCATGGTCTACTATAGTAGGCCACGCGTGAACTAGTGTTAAGTTGAAATTAAAGTAGCTTCATACTGCAGTAGAAAATAGTGAACAAAATAAAATACCTATGGCCTTTCGAAGAATATAAGGTAACTTTCGTTTATGTAGCCAAATTCATACTGGAGACACGGTAAGTGGTCAGGACCTAGATTCAATGACTTTTTATGTAAAATACCCAAAATCAAATTAGATTTCCTCTACTAGTCGAGGTTGAGCTTAAAGCTTTTTTCTTAGATTTTGCACTTCTTTATAAGTTTGTAATTTTGGCTCAAATTATCAAATTCATATTTGATTTAGAGGTACAGAACCCTCAGGGCACGAGTCTTACTCGCACTTGATTGGTTTTATTTCATATTTCTTCCAATGTTTATGTTTCAAGGATCTTGAAAGTAGATCTCATTAGATATTACAAGAAAAACACGGAATTGCTAAACAAAGCATTTCTTAGAAACAAATCTTTCAATATTTTAATTTTAGCATTATTTATTGTTTTGTTGCGAAATCTATCACTTTTATTTTTTTAAATTGCATTTTATCTCTCTTTTCAGTCCCTCTACTCCTGGAGTCAGGGGCCGACACTTGTCTCTTCCATGCCTGTCTGTCCATGGTATCCTCCTCTTCTTATTGTGAGTTATCATCAGTATTATTGCGTCCATAACCACGATAAAGATTAGCGGGGATAGCAAGCATCCCTGTCTGACTCCATTCCTATCATCAAACGGCTCTGTGAGCTTGCCATTATGGACTACCCTCGAGAAAAATCAAATTCAATGTATTTATTTTGTAAAATAGATACATAAAGTAGATACTTTTTACAGGTCAAAGTTAATATATACAAAAATAGAATATGAAAAAGAAATATTATAATATTACGGGAAATACATACAAAAAATATTTAGGTCGGGCTACCAAAATGTAATAAAATTATACACCTGCATAAAATAGAGAAATATAGGACCAAAAATATTATATTATCCATAATGCACTGAACAAATGTGTTGAAAAATGAGCTAAATAAACCATAAATAAAAATAATGCCTAACCATCCGCCCATTTGATTAGTCTTGCTAAGAAGAAGAGCAAGAAACTTAGCAAGACATGTCTTTTTAAATTTTCATTTTTTTTTCCAAAAATGTTTGTAACATAATCTTAATCTATACAATTTTCTTAGACCTTCTTACCAAACCTGTCATACGCATACTTAATTATGTTTATGTTTGGACTCCTTGCTTACTTTACTGAGGACAATGATTACTAGCCAATTATTTCAGTAGGTGCGCGTTCCCTCCTTGGGTAATTTGGTGAGCAGGCCTTCCTTTTAATCACTAGGCAGATATTCTAATTGTCAAACTTCATTAAGGATTGGTTGGAGAAAGTGTGCAGCTTTTGATGGGTCAGCTTTCAGAAGTTCTGCAGGAATGTTATCCGATCCAGGTGCTTTGTGGTTATTTAGTTCTCTTACGGCTTTGAAAATTTCCTCAATAGATGGTGTCTCGTCTTTTATACCATCAATGGTACGCTGGATTAGAAATTATAATTAATAATGATAAAAAAATTGAGTATATTTTATTTTTTTATATTAATTTGGTTGTTACAATACAAAACATTGTACTGACAGAATCCGTGCAATATTCCTTAGTTGCAAACTGGAATTATTATGTTTATTCACGAAGTTTTTCAAATATCACCAGTTTTCGGCTTAGCGGTTATTTAATGAACATCCCTTATAGACATGTTGACCAGAGTCACTACGATGAAAATTAAAAAAAACATCTAAATCCGTTGAGTGATTATCGAGCTACGAGTAAATGGAACAGACAGTACTTTTAAAAGTTGTAGTTTTGGCTTCAGTACAATATTAGTAACCCAATTCATGTAAAATTTCGCGGAAATATGCAATGTACAGACACGACTTTTTACTCCTTTTTGATTAGTTTATGTAGATATAGATAGATCTTGTTTACCTCCGCTATGTTCCTCTTGAGATTCGGCCAATCTAATAAACAGCTGTTATTTACGACCTACAATATAAAATAAATGGCGAAACGTCTTTCTTGTAAAAATAAATAAGTTATCTTGTAAGTAGTAACGATATAATTGCAGGTAGTTTACTTGATTCCTTAGTTATTATTACTGAATACCTATTTGTTCCGTCTTATTTGTTTGTTTAGTCAGAAAAGAGTATGTTAATTAATCACTGAATACGAAAACTTATTATTAAATATTATTAATTATTAAAATATTGTAAAATGCACTTGTATTGTATGTAGTAATTTGTTTACTTATTTTAATACAACTTTCAGGGTGCTGTGATTTGAGGAAGGCCCCTTAAAACAAATTAAACATAAAATTTATTAATTGAAATAGGCGTTACCTTGCGGAAGTCCATCACTAAGTTAAGGATATATGGATATAATTTGCAATATGCAGACTCGTGCACCGCCCGCCCCGTTTTTATGCGGGCGGGCGGGCGCTGCACGAGTCTGCATTTTGAATAGCACGACAAGAATTGTTTAGCGGAATATTGCAAATTATATCCATATATCCTTAATTTATATATATTTTTTTATATCTAAAAATCTATAATCTCAAAGCTAATGCTATTTTGTTAGACGTGCTTTGCTTATTACAAGTTTAGTCTAGTAGCTACATTATTTTTATTACACCGAATAACCATGTTGAGCAATGTGAAATGGTCATTTGAAGTTGTGCAGTTGTCATTTATATCTATAGGGATCCATCCAGTCCATCTGTGTTCCAGAGAACAAGGCGTGTAATGTACACAACGCAACGACCTCTTGAGAGTTCATAATATGAAGACACAGTAAATAGTTGTAGTATCAAGTAGCTAAAACTAGACATGGATCTATAACAATTGATCGAATCCCTTTGATTTGATCACAACCCTTTCGCGAATGATTGATTCATCGATCACAAAAAATTACGATCATTTTGCCTCACCCCAAATGCCACCACGCGTCGTACGAAAAAACAAGAGATAAATCGTTTGAAAAACTAAATAAGACTTTATATCTACACTCGAACAATAGTACATTTTGATGCAAGTGCGAAAAGGTTGATATTTAGAGTCACGACTGACTTTTTTTGCCGAGACGCAGTCGTTTTTTAATACACCTGCAAAAAATTACATGAAATAATAAAATAAAAGCAATTTTGTTGAAAATCAAAACAAATACAAGTCGACACAAAAAAACGCTGTCAGGTTGGCGTCAATCTGTACTACAATCTTTTTTATAATAAAATTTTTAATTGTAAAAATATATTACAAATTATGACGTCTAAAATTGTTTTGAATTTTAAAACATCTTTTACAATTTAACAAATACCTATATAATAATAAAACATAACAGTTTGAAAATACTCATCTTGAACAAGTTTTTAGTGTATCCGGTTACGTCTAGAAATACCAACAAAACGACAAGACGATGTCACCGGTTTCCCCTAGATAGCGTCAGTAGTAAAAACAAAAGGCACGAGTGCGAAGTATGTCATTTTACGCACGCTAAACAGGCACGTAATTTATCATATTTTAAAAGCAGGTTTTTGAGCAGGTGTATTAAAAATTTTACTATAGCACACCGTGCGTAAAATGACCGCTTTACGCACGCTGCGCTTGCGTAAAGTCGGCATTTTCCCCACTTGTGCTATAAAATATTATACGAAACTCGTGCGAGAAACGTTTCATCGCTCTCGTATCGTGATGTACTATTTTCATCACCTTCGCGAGCTCGGTCACGCGACTCGTATAGCTCTTGGTAAGTGTGACCAACCTAATAATTTTTGACGTGTGCTGCAGGTGGTCGATCAAATGATTTCATTATTTTGACCCAATCACCTAACCAATGGATCAAGATCGACCCGGGTTGCAAGAAATGATAGATCGACACTAAAATATTTGGCAGACTCTAGTAGATCTCGATAGACAAGTTGCTTAGATTAATGGCTCGCGATCGATTAAGGTTCGGATTCAAGGGCTGTCTGGGTGTCTGTGTTATTTATTTAATTTTCATGTGTTTCTAGATATTTTTTCTACCTCGTGAGTGACTCTTACAATATTGAGACGTTCCCGAGCGATAGATTCCGTTAAGGGGTAACGTTTCGAGCTCAGTGCAAAGTGCATAACATAAGTTTGTTTACCTTATTTTAAAATAAAATGTATGAAATAAAATAGTTTCATCTTATTTTGCGACTATTGTTGAATAATTATCAGGGGTTTTTAGCAGAATTGCGTCATTTTATGCACAAAATTACAAAATTTTGGTAGAAAAGCCTAATTGACACTAAACAATGGTCGCAAAATGCCATATATCACATTTCTTTAGTACTTTTTGTGCAATAGTAAGAAAAACAATCATAAGTTGTGCATTTTGCACCGAGCTCGAAACGTTCCCCCTTAAGTCATATAAACTTTTCTCTTTATGAAATCACCAGTAAAAATAATTAACAGAAATAAAGCAGCCTTTCTTCGTGTAATTTCACACAGAGTTTTTGCATTATATTAACGGAAGAATGGACTGTTACGTCTGTTTTCCTCTCGTTACCTAGACGGGGTAGAAAATACAAACAGGACCGACAAAGCAGAGACTGCTGAAGCGGACTAAAAAATTCATGACTTTGCAAGCTCCGTTTACGCAATGACATGATTTAAATATCACTTTGTTGCACGCTACACGGAGAAACGTTTGTTTGAACACATGCCGCTTTTTGATTTGATAAAATGTTATTTACCTCACCGAAAATTCAAAATTATTATTTTAAAATACACGACATGAATCCCCGGGGTATCAGAAGCGTTTCCGAGTATGGCCACTGTCCACATTTTGCCGACGGCTATTACGTTCCAGCGTGAGCCCTATCACAATGAGGGCTTTTCAAACAGCATTAAAAAACAGAAAATAGGAACAGAGTATGATCAAGAGATGGCGCTGAATTATGCTCTTACGTCAAAAACACAGAGTACTTTGTTATATCAAACATAGTTAATCTACTCTATGGTTCCTCATTCTGAAATTTGGCGTGGTGTTTGTGTTTAATTTTTGATTTCTATATTAATTGTATACGACCTTGCTAGCCTCCCTCTCCACCCTAAAATCAGGTGATTTCTAAATTTTATATATAATTCTTACCTCTGAACGAGCACTGCTTTTTTTCCAGTAATTTTAGCATTACCTGCCTTGCGCCCGCTTTTAAGGTCTGCAAGAGACCACGCACCATAGTCTTTGTCCATGATTACCAGCAAATCCAAGATATGAGCTGGGGTGTCGTCACAAAGAGAAGTATCGAGATCCAGTGGGTAAGCGAGGGTCAATCAGGTTAACAAGGTTCGGAGCCGGGTCACAAGCAGGTATCAATGTCAGTAAGCTAGCAAGGTCGTAAGTCAAGGAAGAAAATGTATCTGAGGAAGAAACTTATGATCATAGTGTACATTGAATATAACCAGAGAGTAGATACCTAGCGCATTTTGGTGAAACTCAACTGAGAGTTGCCATGAAAATCCCTCCATCCATCAGCCTGTTTCGTCCACTGCTGGACATAGGCCTTTCCAGGATTACGCCACTCTTGGCGGTCCCCCTGGAAGAAACGCCCATACTCACACACGCTGGGCAGGCGGGTTGGTGAGCGCGGTGCCGAAACCCTTGCATCAGTGACGCCGCAGCCCGTCACTAGTCTGTTTTAAGGCCTGGCAATTAGGGATGGATATACCGCCATTCATCGATCCCAGGCAATGGTGGGCCGCCTGGTTTTGCCTGAGAGCTGTTCTCTTACTCTCCCCCAAATAACTTCGGGAGGATTTGAAAATCCCTCATTCGGTATAAATATGGACTCACTGTTTAGCGTGCCGTTCGAAGCGCGCAGACTGAATAGGTCTTCGGATTAGTGGTCAAGACGTTTGAACCACTAGACCACACAGTGGTCATTATTTTAATGAAATAACTAACACAAGCCGCCCAGTGGAACGTTGTCGCACGTCTCCCACAGAAGTCTGCACTGGCCCTGACAAACGCTGCTTAAACTGACGTTATTAGATTCAAATTAGATCATAAACAAGTCATTACATTGGAATAAATAAATGAAAAGAAGTTTTTGATAAAAATCTTCGAGCCAGAATTCAAACCTGCGACCTCTTGGTATTCTTGTTATCAAGACGAGCGCGCTACCGGTAGGACCTGACACAAGGATATTTTTCAAATTCTCGTATTGGAATTTGTTTCTCATTGATCTTTTCTAGTTTGTAATGCACTATAATAATATTTGGAGCAGCATTTCCCAAAGTGTGGGTCGCAGGTTGGTTAAGAAGTCGGTCGTAAAAAATATTAAAAGTGCAAAACAAGCACAATGTGCATTTTAAAGTTTAGCACTACTTAACTAGAAATTCTCAACTGTGAAATCCGGGGAATGTCTATTAGCGGGTCGTGCATCTCACCTTTTGTTTTGTGAATGAGTCGCGATTCAAGTAAGTTTGGGAACCATTACTTTAGAGTATGCAAATACGACGGATTTCGCTATAAAAACATAATCTTAGTCATAACTACACTGTAGTGTACGTTAAACATAGATAGTTTGTAAGTTCGATAACTATCGATATTTTCCAAGAAAGTATCAATACTATCGATAGACTATCGATAGTTAATTATTTTTTTGGATGTAGGAAAATTTAAAACAGCAATTTCCATTTTTATACTTTTATTTAAAAAACAAAGTAAATTAAATCAAAAACTTAAGTAGATGTAGATATCGCGATGGACGACCACATTTCTTAATGTTTCCTTTTGAGGTGATCGACTAAATTGGTATTTCCACTTGACTAAAACTCGGCGGCACACACTGAACATTTTGCAAACTTTTTGTCTTTTTATTGTTAAATTATTCCCGACGCGTCATTTACTCATATTTAGTTTAATATTTACTTGTAACTGAATGAATGAGTTCACTGAACGAGTTTTAAAAGACTGACCCGCGTTCTTTTATTACCTTAGTGTTAACGCCAGGAAAATGTCCCCTATCGAGGTACTTATCCTCAAAGAAGAAAAACGAAAATGACCAAATCCGCGGGACTTAATTGTTGGCGCCAATCTTATTTTTCAGATTTTCGCAAACATGGACAAAAGAGTTGCAAAGAGCGATGTAGCCAACAATCGATTGTTACAAAAAATATCGATTACTATCGATAGTCATCATCCTCATCTATATAACTCATCATAGACTATCGATGTTTAACGTACACTACTACAATGTTTGCAGGTCCTTTCATTAAAAAACTTTTTATCAAAATGATATAATGAAGATATACTATTGATTCAGAGAACCCGAAATATATCTTGGGTTTTTAATCATATAACTGTACTTAATTCAATTATATATACGTACATGTATATACATAGTTAGTAATAAGCTGTATTAAATAAATAAATATTCTTACAAAAGAAAGAACGTTCAAGGAGTAGTTATATTTTTTCACCCATTTTATTTACTCACACAAGCGATATTATTTACCTCATCAAAATAGTGAAACGAAATACTTCATATATAAACATCAGATAATAAATAAAATTTATTAAGCTGTTCCAATTAAATAAATTAGCTAATACCAAATTTCTCAAGACACTATTATTGTTTGAAAAAAAGAGGGTTGTTTCAAGATCCTAGTTTGTGAGATAATATAGCCTCTGCCAGGCCCTTTGAGAGACAGGAGTGAGTATTATGTATTATGTATCTATATTATATTATTTATTACTTTTGTAATATAATGTCTTAGCCCATGTTTTAAAAATGTGCCAGGAGCGTTCAAACATAAAATTATTTTATATTTTGTTACATATTATACTACAAATAACAATGTTGTGCAGCAAACCGAGTCTGTTGAATAAAATTATGGCCATAAACAATATACGACAGTGCACATCAAAAACTACTTGTTTCATACGAGTGTGGTTTGTTACATCGTATTGCTGCAAAAATACAAAGTTTATGAAGATGAATTCCCGGACCTGCATTCCAAATGATTCATGTATTGTACGTAAACAACCAAATAAACCCGTTGAAAATGCTATAATAGTAAAACCGGTTAGGTAAATAAAATAAATACCGTCATCCATCCATTTACCCATTTCAACACATAGGCTATAAGAAGTGTTCATAAAATAACACCCAAGCCGGAAACGGGGCAAAGATTGAATAAACGCTTTTATAACTCAAGAACCACTGAACGGATTAGAATGCGGTTTTTTTAATTATCATTTTAGTAGCCCGGTCAACACATAGGCTGTAAATGGTGTTCATAAAATAACTTCCAAGCTGAAAATAGTCCAAAGATTTAATAAACGCTTTAATTCTGGAACCACTCAACGGGTTTGGATGTGTTTTTTTATCAGTGTAGGACCCTGGTCAACACCTAATCAATAGGGAGTGTTCATAAAATAACGCCCAAGCCAAAAACGGGGCAAAGATTGAATAAACGATTTTATAACTCGAGAACCACTCCACGGATTTGCATGCAGTTTTCTTTATTATCATTGTAGTAACCCTGGTCAACACATAGACTACAAGGGGTGTTCATAAAATAACGCCCAAGCCGAAAACTGGGCAAATATTGAATAGACGCAAACGGCAAAGGCTATTATATAATATAAATCTATGTGAAGTCTGATGCTAGGTTATAATAAATTTGTTATCTTTATTCTTTACAAAAACGTTTTACGTAGATAAACAATGAGATTCACATTAACTATAAATGCATTTATAATAAGCTCATCTATCAAAGCTTTGGACAAAGAACAAATTTATAAAAAGTTTATCTTTCCCGACCACAATATGAGCGGCAAAATCTCATTCACTTATTTGTTTGCTCATCCAGCTAAGAATAGTTTTTAAAGTCAATTTACATACGAGTGGAAATCGTTGGAGTTATTTGAAACCGTAATCATTTTGGTTAGATATTAAGAATTAAATTATAGGCTGCAGTTGTTGTAACGTAAATTTGGCAAGATTTAATATAATTTATTTTTCGTTTTTTATGATTTATTAATTTATAATTTTTATTAAATATCGGCTTTAGCATTCACGTATTTTAATTGTTGACTTTAACACTCACGTATTATTATTGTTGACTATATACCAACTGTTTCACCGAGACAATTGCGGCGTTCTCAAACCGAGTGTCGTTCTTGGGACGACGACGCGGTGTTCACCGACGTTGTCACACGACCACTGGCGACACTCGGTTTGAGAACGCCGAAATTGTGTCGGTGAAACTGTTGGTATATAGTCAACAATAATAATACGTGAGTGTTAAAGCCGATATCTATATACTAATAATAAAGTAGTAAAAGAGTTGGGTCTGTATATTGAATATTTTCGCGAAATTTTTTAATTTTTTTTTGAAATTTTTAAATGAAATGGATTATTGGTACTGTACTGAGGCCGAAACAACAATTTTTGGAATTTTTGTCTGTCTGTTTGTCTGTATGTTCCGTTTTAACTCAAGAACCACTCAACGAATTTGATTGCGATTTATTTATTATCATTATCAAAGGTTGAATATACGCTTTTATAACCCGAGAATCACTGAACGGATAAGGATGCGGTTTTTTTTTATTATCAAATTAGGTCAACACATAGGATATAAGGGCTGTTCTTAGAATAACGCCACAGCTGAAAACGGGGCAAAGATTGATTAAACGATTTAACTTTTGTTTTATTATCATTAAAGTGACTCCGGTCACTATAGGCGTGTTCATAAAATAACGCCCAAGCCGAAAACAAAGCAAAGATTCACTGAACGCGGCGAAGCTGCGGGCAAAGGCTAGTTTAATAATAATTTAAAATGTCAGCTCACGCGAGTTTTAATAATATTATCACACTAACATTATAAATGCGAAAAATTTGTGTGTGTGTGTGTATGTTTGTTACTCTTTCACTCTGAAATGGCTGATCGTATTTTGATGAAATTTAGAATGGATTTAGCTTATACCCTCACTTAACACATAGACTACTTTTTATCCCGGAAAAAAGCATGTCGTTCAACCGAATAACACGCGGACGGAGCCGCGGGCAAAAGCTATATTCTGATTGGATTTTTGTTGCATTGTTTATTTGTTAATTTCAAAAGTATTTTTATAGATTCGATATTTAATAATCCTTAATATACAGTATATTCACATACTGAACCCTGCTGAACGCTGAACGTCTCATCCTCAAACTCTGTAATTTTTGTTAAAACATATTTGTACAATGGGTTTTATTATTCTATTGTATACAAACTTTTATGAAGGTAACAAAAATAAGTCGGTATAGAAAATTATAAAAGTTGTGACTGCATCGTTCAGTTATAAAAACGTTTTGAAAAAAATTTAAACGAAACCAACAGCGACATAAAAAAGTAATTTATGTACAAATAAAAATGCCGGAGATATTGGCCTTATTCTTGTGATTTACTGATATTTTTGTGAAATTACATTTGCGCAAGACAGTCACAAAAAATAATTACAACCATCATAAGAACCCGTTAAATGTAATAAAACAAGAATAGTTTATTTGATATTTATTATTGTGTTTTCTTAAATTATCATATTAATAATAATTACCGCCGGCATAATTATCAATTAATAATTATCACCAACATCTATATTTATAATAACGTAGTAAGAAGGTTGTGTTTTTATCTAGAATACTCTTGCGAAATGTTGAATGAAATGGGTTATTAACTACAGTTTTTAGAAAATTTTGTCTGTCTATATGTTCCGTTTCAACTTGAGAACCCAACGGATGCAGGTTTCTTTACCATCATCGTAGTGATCCCGGTCAACATATGTTATAAAGAGTGTTGATAAAAAAACTGCCAAGCCAAAAACTGTCGAATAGTTTTTATTCAAAACACTTTACTGCGAGCAAAACCGCGGTAAAAGCTAGTACCTAATAAACAATTTTAACCTAACACACAAAGGATTCAGCGTATACCTAAAGAAAGCTTTCAAAGAGGTTTTATAGTGCCACCAATTTAACTGTTCAGTAAAATCATTCGCCGTCTCTTTCTAATTATACTCTTGTCTACCGCATTAGAAAGAGATGGGTGGATAATTCAACAGATAAGTTGGTGGCACTGTAACCTGGTTATCCTTTTACTGTCCTATCTGCGTTGCCACTCGCTTCACAACTATGATGGATGGTGAAGGAATCATGATTGGTAGCTTGACCTTGTGCTAGCAGATAGGGAAATTACATAAACAACTGGAAACGCTCAATGGAAAAACAAGTTAAGTCACGGAGTTGATGCTCGTGATTGTTGGCACTTGGTGGAACTTTTGATACATTTTTGATTGAAAAACACTTGTACTTGTCCACTTATTTATATTATTTCCCTTACCGGTTTCGCTGTTAGAGCATTATCCGGTTACAGCGAAACCGGTAAGGGAAATAATATAAATAATTGGACAAGTACAAGTGTTTTTCAATCAAAAAAAAGTTGAGTCATACTTTTCAAATACTTTGGTCTAATGTGAGTCGGACTCGAGTACCGCCCAACAATACGGGTACGGAACCATTAAAACATTCTGGTGAATAACAACAATGTACATGCCAACCCAACATCAAGGCTTCAAA
Organism: Ypsolopha scabrella; assembly: GCA_910592155.1. NCBI lineage: Eukaryota > Metazoa > Arthropoda > Insecta > Lepidoptera > Ypsolophidae > Ypsolopha > Ypsolopha scabrella. Next base: position 3,028,257 of record OU342968.1, on the reverse strand, counting down.
AAACAAGTCGCTAAAATGGTAGTGTGCACGAAGAAGTTAGAATATTAAGAAAATATGTAAATAAATATGTAGGACGATAAGTAATTACGTAAGAAATTGTAGTAAACTTTGCTGAAATAGATAGTTTTAGGCTAAGATTGATTTTGGTTGAATTTCAGTATATTTTGTATAGGAAAAATTTGTGTAAATGGTTAGGTAAGTTAAGGAACCCTAAAATAAAGAGTTTTCACTTGGTGTACATTCATTCAAATGGCCCAGTGCATAGGAAAATTAGGAAAATTAGTGGAAAGTAAATAAGGCCATTTGACCTCCTCAAGTATGAAAAATTAGGAAAAATAGAGTGAATAAAGATTAGGGCAATTAGTCTTAACTTATCTAAGAAAGTTGCATAGCTTTTCCGAGGAAAAACTAGGAAATACAGACACTTTTCTAGAAAGTTCTACAGAACTTTCCATTAGGTTTTCGGGCCTTCGTAAACACTGTAGGACTTGGAAAATAGGCTCAAATGCATGTAAATAGGTTAATATAGGTTTTCCAACCATTAATGTTAACGTAACGGCGCTCCGGCGTCGACTGGCGTAGGCCCATTGGTTGTCTCACACATCCCCTACTGGGGCGTGGGTATTCAGCGTCGGGGCGGGTGCCCCCTTGCTGTGGTGTCTTTCGATGCCCATTACTATGGGCATGTCTTGGTGGTGTTTTATCCGGTGGAGTTGGCGGCTCTACTCTCTAGGAGCACGGCTCGATTCAGGGAGGAGCTCGGCTCTACTCAGAGAAGAACCGCGGGTGTTAGGTCCTGTCCGGCGCGAGGGCGCATATTTATACTGCTGAGGTGGGGTACGAGGAAGTATAAATATGCAGAGAGCGTATTTTTAGCCGCCAGTCCGCTCCTGCGCGTTGTAGCGTGAAGATATTGGCATGAGCATGAAGCCATAAGTATATAGCATAAGATAGGATAAGTTAATAATGTAAATATGTTGAATTAATACAAGTAAATAAAGAGATTGTGCTAGAGGGGGTAGGGAAAAATGCGCATGTGTGTGTAGAGAGCGAGAGAGTATAAAAATCGGCGCTAGAGTGACCGCAGGCCATTCCGCTCTGCGCCCCGGTGCAGAACGGTCGTGCTCTCAGTCGGTCCCGCCACCGACCGAGTGCCGCTACCTTGCGCCGATGCGCGAAGCTGCCTCGCAGCCGCCGCCGTCGTCGCCCTGCTCATCGGACGCTGAGTCCGACACCCCAACCCTCACCGGTTCTATCGGCGACGACGAATTCGTCATAGCCGAAAACCGCAAAAAGAGGCACAGGAAGCGCAAAGCGCTCTCCCCCCTCCTCCTGACGACGGAAACCCCCGCCCCCACCACGGCCACCCTGCCGGCCCCAAAGGCACCTTCCCGGTGCGAGCCTGTCCTCGCCCGGAAGCAGACCCCGCCACCACTCTACCTCAGAGACAAGTCCATATGGACCACTCTCTCCAAAATGTGTAGTGATCGCAAGATCAACTTCACAAAAGCCACCAACACCGAAGTGGCAATCAGGATCTCGACCGCGTCGATCAACGACTACAGGAGTCTCACTAGACTCATGGATGTCGAAAAAATCCCATATCACTCCCACCCCCTTAAGGAGGAACGCAAAGTCCGCGCTGTACTCCGCGGGATACCATTCGAGGTACCCAATGACGAGATCATGAATGATCTCAAAGCCAAAGACTTCCCTGTCGAAGCCGTGCACAAAATGCACAGTAGCTCAGGAAAGAGGTTTCCTCTTGCTCTCGTCATAATGACGAACTCCCCTAAAGCCACAGAGATTTTCAAAGAGGAACGCACGATCTGCGGCCTCTCAAAAATCAAGGTCGAGCGCCCAAACCGCCGCGGCTACCCCGCTCAATGTCACCGCTGCCAACTTTATGGCCATGCAGCGGCCAACTGCACTGCCCCTCCAAGGTGCCGCAAGTGCCTCATCCCCCACCTCACCAAAGAGTGCACGAGGAATCGCGATGATGGAACCCCTCCATCCTGCGTCTTCTGCAACCAATCAGGCCACGCGGCCAACTTCAGAGGCTGCCCTCGAGCTCCTCGCCCCACCCCCCCAAAAGCAAAACCCCCCAAACAATCACCACCTCCGGCAAAAAGTGTTGCCAATTTCCCCCCACTACCCACAGCTGCAGCCCCCCAGCCGAAGCCGATCCCTAACCCAGCATGGGGCCCGAAAAAGCCCATCACCCCCACCCTCACACCACCTGTAGCAACCCCAAAAGTGCTCCAGCCACACCCAAACGTCTTCACGCCGTCCCTGGCTGATGACATGAGACTCGTCCATGATGTTATATCCAACATCAACATCACTGAAATCTCAGTCCTCGCGCAAAAACTTCGCGCCTCCCACTCTCCTCAACAGCGCCTCCTGGCGCTAGTAGAGCACTCCCACCTTCTCAACTTATTGTAAAGCCCCAAATGCAAACAGGTCGTTTGAAACCCAAGGGCATCTCGCTCATCTCATTCAACACCAGAGGATTACGCTCAAATCTCCCTGAGCTAAAACTCTTTCTGAAAGAAAATGAAGTAGACTTACTACTACTCCAAGAGACGTTTCTCAAACCTAAGAACCTTAAGGGTCTTTCGATACCGAAATACTCCCTCCTTCGCAATGATAGGACTGATGCCCCCCGAGGAGGCACAGGAATTTACTATAGGAAAGCACTCCACTGCTCTTCCCTCCCCACGCCACCGCTCAAAGCCATGGAAGCCACCATATGTAGACTGGCAATGTCAGGACACCAAACCATGATCATTGCTTCTGTCTACATCCCATCGGGCAAAAGCCCAGTAAAAAGAGACTTCCAAACCATTCTCTCAATGGGGGAGTCCGTCATTATGTTTGGAGACTTCAACTCTAAACATACAGACTGGACCTGCCTCAATACCAACCCAAATGGTATAAAACTCCTTTCTATAACCGACGAACTAGAATTTAACGTTCTATGCCCATATGCTCCGACACATTATCCCGATAATACGGACCACTCACCAGACGTATTAGATTTTGCACTCACAAAGAGTGTCTCCCTAAATCTCAGGGCAATTGAAACACTGGACGACCTTGGCTCAGACCACCGCCCAGTCTCCCTCAAACTAGGTCCCCCAAATAACATACCACCCCCTCCCAAAACCTTCACAAATTGGGAAGGCTTCAAAAATACACTAGCCTCGGCTATGAATGCCCCTGACTCCCCTCTAAATTTCTCATCTGACTACTTTGATAGTACAGATAAAATCGACTCCACAATTGAATCACTTACGGAGCTTATTAACTCCGCCCTCAAAGGCAACGAAAAGACCTCCTCTGAGCCATCTGCTCAACAACTTCCCACTGAAATCGCCAACCTACTCAAGGCTAAAAGAGCAGCCCTTAGGAGATCAGCGATCTACCCCACTCCGGAATATAGAGCGACAGCGAATCAATTGATCCGCAAATTAAAGTCAGCTCTATCGGAACTCAATGACTCCCGTAAGAGCGAACTCATGGAGCAGATATCCCCTTCTCACACTGCGTTCTATCGAATGGCGAGAGCCCTCAGGATAGACGCTATCACACACATTCCCCCTCTGACCTGCCCCGATGGCTCAACCGCCTTCGAGGATGAAGAAAAAGCTGAATGCTTTGCGGATAGCATCGCCTCGCAGTGCTCCCCCAGCTCCCAAACAGTTGTCCCCTCCCATATCCAAGAGGTAGAGGATGAGATTCACTACAGAAACTCCCTCCCACTCACCTCCGACCCCATCACAGTGACCGAAGATGAAATCCTTTCCTTCATCAGAGGTCAAAAGCCCAAAAAAGCGCCAGGCGCGGACGGGATCTCCAACAGAGCCCTCAAACATCTGCCCCAACAAGTACTCACCTTGTTAGCCCTCATTTTCAACGCCTGCTTCGACTACGGCCATTTTCCCAAAGCGTGGAAAGAAGCCATCGTCATAGGCATACCCAAGCTAGGGAAGCCACTAAACCTCCCCGCTAGCCATCGCCCAATCAGCCTCCTAAAATCAATGCGGAAACTACTCGAAAGGGTTATACTTTCCCGCATGAAAAGGCACCTCTTCCCTACAGACGGTGACCCGATCATCAACTCCTACCAGTTCGGATTCAGAGCTAAGCACTCATGCCCCCAACAAGTCCACCGAATAGTAGAATATATCCTAAGCGGATTCTACCCGAAACGGTACCCTTCTGTTGCCGTCTTCTTCGACGTAGCAAAAGCGTTCGACAAAGTCTGGCACGAAGGCCTCATCTATAAACTATATAAGGCAGGCCTCTCCGACCGCCTTGTCCGCTTGGTGGCATCTTATCTTAAAGATCGCACTTTCAGATTCAGACATGAAGGGCTGCTCTCCTCCCCACGCCCCCTAAGAGCTGGAGTCCCCCAAGGATCAGTTCTCTCACCTATTCTCTACTCGTTATACACAAATGACATCCCTGTCCCCAAGAACGGGGTACAGCTATCCCTCTTCGCAGGTGACACTGCACTCTATGCCAAAAGCCGAAACGCACCGGCAATCCTCAAAAAACTCCAAAAGTCCATCGACGCTCTTGGAGAATGGTTCGCACGATGGCGTATCGATGTGAATCCTGAAAAGAGCGTCGCGATCCGATTTGACCACAAACGTAGGAGTCACGACGACCCCAACCTCCGCATGTTAGGTACCCCAGTCCCCTGGAAAAACACTGCCAAATATCTAGGAGTCACACTCACACCTATCCTTCAAACCTCACATAAATAGAGTGACGCGTACAGCCCGTTTCTATCTGAACAGGCTGAAAAGTATGTTAGGCAGACACAGTAAGATGTCTCTCAGGAACAAGAGAACACTATACAAGGTCTGCATCCGACCTGTATTAACGTACGCTTCCCCCGTCTTCGCACATGCGAAACCCAATATCCTACATAAAATGCAAGTAATCCAAAATCTATTCTGCCGGAGAGCGGCCAACGCGCCCTGGTACGTGCGCGGCGCGGACCTCCATCGGGACTTAGAGCTGCCCACCCTCCAACAATTCATGAAATCCCTTTCAGAGACATTCTTCAAATCTGCCGAAGAACACCCCAATCCGTTAGTACGCGAGACAGTTTCGTACACTGCTCCGACTTTATCTCGTTACAAGGTTCGAAGGCCGAGAAACGTCCTCACCGATCCCCCTAACAAACTCTCAGAAGATTTAAATAGGCTTCTAAAAGCTCATGATGAGCTAAAAGCTCGAGCCACTCATACAGAGCCTAGCTCTTCCCCCCAATTAGTATAGATCCCTTTTGGGATCCTTCCCAGCGGATGTCCCTTTAGGACCCCGCTAGCACCCCCTTCCCCCCAAAGGTGGGTCGCTCAGATAAAGGTTTTAAGACCCCCAGGGCCAAACCAACTTACTAGGTGGAGTTTAGTGGGTAGGCACTTCTAGTGAGTCCCACATAACCAATGCAGACGGCTGTGTTGGTATGCTATGAGCATTCTCCACCTCCCTCCCACCGAGACCTCCGGAGGGTGCCTTTTGCTTGGGCGCAAAAAAAAAAAAAAAGACCGCAGGCCTTCACAATCCGAGCAGTACGAGGAAAAGGAAAAAGCCTGAAAAGGCCTGGAAAAGCAAATAGTACTGCAGTACATCAGTAAATTGGCGTTTCTCTCTGCCCCGACTGCACTCCCTGGTCGAAAGCCGTGTTTTTATTTGTAATACTTCGCCACTGGGTTTGTGGAACTCTGGTCCTCCACAGGTAGCGCTTAACAAAAACATTGGCGCCGTCTACGTACAGAACTTTACCTTTTATTATTTGTTTTTACTTAAGGCCTTAATGCCACGATAATCTTACTGAGCGATTTTGAACTTCAGTATGTCGTCAGAAAGTCTACATTAGAAAGGTCGCTTCGCGCGCTGCCGGCACGCAAAATCTGTGAATTTTCGAGGTTTTTCTGTATTTTACGAAAAAGTAATTGATGTAGGAATTTTTTCACCTGACATCGGAAAATAAACCATGTTTTCTTGTTATAGCAGTAATTTCAGACATAAAACTCAAGCTGTTTAGACATAAAACGAAATAATAACTTAAAAAGGCATAATTTTCAAAAATAAAATCTATGGAGCGAAATGTGTCCAATTAGGTAACCGACCTGACAACGGAAAGACAAAGGTCTGAAAAAACACGTGTCCAAGTTTTACATTGATCAGATAAGTAGTTGACTCAGCATATTAAAACAAAAACCGTTGAAAGACTCAATACAAGCCCTTAAGGCGTAGTAAATCGATCGCACAACGAAACAGATAAGCATATCTGAATAAGCGCGTGTCTGAGCAGAGCGGTAAATCAAGAAGAGAGCGGATAAGGCTGTTTTTCAAGGAATAAAATTTAATTTATATTCACACAAGTGCGTTTTAATAAAATCGCTTTCTTATCGTTTAGATAATAGCTTTACATGTTTAAAACAGTAATCATTGTTATTTTTACTTTATTAGTTTCGATAGACTGCTTGTTTGAAATTAAAAAATACCCTTCACTTTGCAATATTTTTCGATGGAGCCAATTTTTCTCCATCATGGTTTGGGCTGGTACATCGCCTTGGAAGATGCTTTGTTTATAACATGTATTTATTTCAGAACCAAATCAATTGTAGTTTGGGAGTCCTACTTGTTCAAAAACTCCGATTTTACTAAGTGCGTCGTCTTAAGAGTATGTTCTACAATCTTACTAAATTTAAAACTTGCCGTATTTAAATAAGAGCCAAAACCATATACATTCAAATAATGTACCTAGTTCAACCCCCTTTATGCAACCAAATTCTTACTGAAGACTCGGTAAGTGGTCAATAACAAGGTTCGATGACCCTTTTTGTGAAATTCGTAAATTATTATTTTCGTGTTCCTTCAAACGCAAACCCAGACCAGAGTCAATTACTATGGTCAAGAATTTATTTTGAGAAATTAACACAAGTGTTATCGATCCGTCTTATTGATCACTTACCAAGCCTCCGGTATGAGTTTGGCTGTATACATTAAACTCATCTTATATACCGGGTGTAAATAGACTGCTATCATTAAATGAAACCACATATTATACCGATCATACTGAACCACTTTACCCAAGAATCATTCTTATTCTTATTCTTTATTGTACACAAAAAAAGGAGATTACAAATATTTGATACAATAATTTGAGTACAGCGGCGAGCTTATCTCTCAAAGAGATTTTTTATAGCAAACCGAATGAGTATAGGAGTGCTTTAAAAAATAAATAGGTAACCATATGTGTACGTACTACATACTAAAATACTTACATAGGTGTATAAAATATATATAAATATATAAATATATAAATATATCTAACATACATACTAATATAACTAACTCTAATATAAACTGACTATATAAGGTGTAATCAAAATATCTGCCACGGCTGTAATGGGAGAGTGTATTGTGTATATAGAAAAGAATAGTAACGATATTTTATGGATCTAACGTCATAAATTTTTTCATACAAAAAAATGTGCGTATAAATTTGAATTGATTTAGTTGTTTGAAACCGTCCCGTAGTAATTTAGCTGTTGCCGCATCGCCATTTCATTTCGCAACTCAATGAAGCCACCCCGTACTGTTGCCATATTTATCAAACAAATGCCGCCCCGGTCCGCGCCGGCAGCTCGTCATTCATTCATCAAAGCGCAAGCCGACGACGGCCTACCCCCCTCCCGCCTGCACTACCCCGTTCGTCGCACGCGCTTGTGTTTGTGCCTCAGTTCGCTGTTATCAGTTCGCGCATCCGTGCAGCTTCATACATTTGTCACAGATTTCTACGGGAAAAACCGCGCGTAGAAATTGAAAAAAAACCAGCATTTCATTTCGCAAAACGTCAATGAAGCTATTCATGCAAACTTACAAACAATACCGCGCGTCGGCATCGTTCGTCAAAGCGAGGCCGAAGACTCCCCTGCCCCACCCGCACCCCGTTCGTCGCACGCGCTTGCTTTTGTTTTTGTGTGCCCCGCCCGCCCCAGTTCGTTGTTATCAGTGGTCAGCGAGGTGTTAATTGCGCGCGCATTCGTTAAAAATGCCTCCCAGACGACGATATTCAAATCAAGAATATGTTGAAATGGTATGGTGCTATCGCGAATGCAATAACATAACCACGCATGCAGCGAACTTATGCCAGCAGGGGTTTGGTGTGCGAATAAGTCCTCATACCATTCTGGACGCCGTGTACACGGCCCCTTTGACCCGCCTCCGGTTGACGCAGAGAAGAGGAAGTGTTGGACTTCTTCCGACGTCATCCTCTTGCGAGCACCAGAGACGGGGCTAGAGTCTTCAACGTGAGCGACAACTACGTGTGGCAACTTCTAAATCGGGAAGGGCTATACCCTTACCACTTTACGAGAGTACAAAAATTGCAGCCACAGGACTACGCGGCTCGCCTCGCGTTCTGTCATTTGATTCGAGAAGAACGCCGCAACATTCTGTGGACTGACGAGTCACAGCAAAAACATAGCGATTCTTACACTAACTTGACTGTCCGTAGCCTGTTTTAAGTGTGATGGGGAGTTAAGCATCTTATTACGTCAGTTTTTTTATCTGCAGTAAGCTTGGTGGAATTCAGTAACGGGTAAGTAAGTGCAATTTTTAGCTTTTGCCTGCGTATTATTGTGTAACTAATAGATTCAGATAGTTACGTTACGAACTGGTCAGCTGATTTCAGAGTTCATTGACAGAACAGTTAGAAAGAGATAGCAATTGTTTTCATTGACGAAACTACACTACGCGCGTAGTTTGTGAACCACGTTATGCAGAATAAAGCAAATTTTAATTTCACTACTTTATCTTCTCAAATTGATTTAACGATTCCGGGGTACGAAATTTATGCATTATTGTAATCTATAAACATAATAGTATCTCCTATTTCATCCGTGGCAGGTATTTTGATTACACCTTATATATAAACATGACATAACGATACATGATAATTGATAATACAGCAATAAATAATTAAACATATTCAGGATAGCTTAAGGATTTGCTGAATAGTATTCCTTTAGTTTCTTTTTAAAAGAGGAGATAGTGCGACAATCTCGGATTGTGTACGGAAGAGAATTCCACAGCCTGATGGCTCTAACAGTGAACGAATTTGCGAAAGCTCCGGTATTGTGAGAAGGCGTTTTAAGGAGTGTGACTGTGTGCGACCTGAGTGGTTTATTGATATCTCTGCTAAACAGGAAGTTGAAGCGCTCACGAAGATAATCCGGAGCTGTTGAACTCTTGAGGACATTGAAAAGGCAACACAACGTATGGAGATTTCTGCGCTTCCGAATAGGGAGCCATTTAAGTTCCGCGCGGTAGTATGAAACGTGGTCGTATTTGCGCAAGCCATACACGAATCTGATGCCCAGATTCTGCAACCTTTCCAATTTACCCAAGAGCTCTTCATTCGCGTCTATAAAACAAATGTCAGCGTAATCGATTAGGGGTAGAAGAAGAGACTGTGCGAGAGTGACTTTAGTTATTAAGGGGAGGAATTTCTGGAGGCGTTTGAGCGAATGGAAAGCAGCAAAGACACGTCGGCTAGATCATATCCGCGCCCACCCTTAGTTTGGGAAATAATTGAGTTCCAAACAAAAATGCGTGAACCCTAACGCGCCGACATACGGGCGAGTTTCGAGAGGGTGTGTCCGTGAAACAGCTGTTCCGGTGCAGCGTTCTAAAATAGACCTTCCTCCTACGAAGTAAAGTCTTTGAGTTACAGTTGAATATCTCTTTCTCTGAAGATATGCGCGGGTTTTTTTCGAATAGTTGTTTAGTATGATCAGTAGAGTACCTGTGTGGTTTTATATAATGGTTGCACCATAATATTGTTATTTGTCGTGATAGAGGCCATAGTAACACGTGTTCTGCAAAGATTTGAAATTTTTACTTATAACGGTTGTAACTGTAGACCCCTGTGATAGACGGACAGACAGACAACGGAGGCTTAGTAATAGGGTCCCGTCTGGCACCCTTTGGGTACGGAACCATAAAAATGAAGTTAATGCTAATGTCGCCTCTGTGGTACAATTGAACGTCTCAAACACTAATCCGGAGGTAGCGGATACAAACCAGTAGGGGCACATTTTGTGTTCGGTTGTGTGCTCAGGAATCCAAGGATGTGGTTTATGTTGTGCCCAGAGTACGGCGGTGGTAGGGCACGCATCGTCCACCATAGTGGGATGTAATAATAGTCGGTGAAACATGGATGGACATACAGTCTCTATACTCCGAAACACTACTGACACCCTCTCAGGGACTCATGTCCAGACGAATGGATTTATAAGGTGAAAGTGAAATGAATTTGATGAAATGAAGGTGACTTTCGTGTATATGGCCGAATTCATAATGGAGGCTCGGTAAGTGGTCAGGACAAAGGTTCAATGACACGGTGTTTTTGAAAAAAGAAAAATGTATTTTTTGTACCTATATGCTCTTAAATAAAACAAAAGGAATATGCGGTACCCCAATTCTCGCACGCGGTACTGCAAATATAGGCCTAATGGGCCTGTTTTGTGTAGCCTGTCTTACTCGCGCCCCTCTGTCGAAGCTTGTCACTCTACTTCTGTCGTTCGGTGGCGCTTGTCAAAAAAAGAGGTCAATTTTTCAGTTGACGATAAAAGAACGTACCGTATCTAATATTGCTAGATCAAGAACAACATCGACTCGATTAGTATAGGAAGTCTAAATTATATTTTGCGTTTTTGACAGAAAGGGTCATTGAACCTTGGTCCTGACCACTTACTGAGTCTCCAGTGTGAGTTTGGCTATATAAACGAAAGTAACCTTATACATTAGTGGTGGCGGGTGGAATTAGGACGATGGTAAGCTAAGCCAACCCGAAAAAGAAACACCGCGTCATGCAAGCGCCAATTGTAGGATTCTTTGACACATTTTGTTTTCAAAATTAAGTTTGGAAAGTGAAGTTTCACTGTGAAGCAAGTAATTATTTAAAGTGCTCCAAATTAATTAATGCCATTAGTAAAAATAAAGTCACTGCAATCGATAAGGTCCTACAGTGAAAATAATTCCAGATGAAGAAAAAATTTTTTACCTTAATAATTTTTCACTTCCCTGTACAAAGTGGTTCAACCAGCTGACTAAATTTCTATGGAAAGGTAAAAAAAAAGTACGCGCAAAAAAATTTTTTTCTGTGGAATTTTATCTACGAGGGGTGGCTGAAAAGTAATCTACCTGACTATGAAAGAAAATACATGGATTAATAATTTATTTTTTATTTTTCAATATAGTCCCCTGCAACTGAAATGCACTTACGACATTTGTCAATAAGTGACAGCATACCATTAAAATAATAATTATTATTTTGTTCGTCAAAATAGTCATTCACAGCGTCCTTCATCTCTTCGTCTGTTGAAAATCTGCGCCCTCTCAAATTTTTCTTTAAATTTTTAAATAAGAAGTAGTCAGAGGGAGCCAGGTCTGGACTATAGGGTGGGTGGTTGATCTCTGTAAAGCCGTTTTTTGTCAGAGATGACCGCGCCTTAAAGGCCGTGTGCGCGGGTGCATTATCATGCAAAATCAAAACGCCTTTGCTAAGTTTGCCCCTCCTGTCTTCTTTTATTTTTTTGCGTAGCTGGTCAAGTAAGTTCGCATAGTATTCAGCATTCATCGTGGTGTTTTTTGGCAGGTAATCTATCATAAGAATCCCCTCAACATCCCAAAAAATGGTTGCCATTAGTTTGCCCGCTGACAGCCGGACCTTAAACTTCCTTGGTGGTTTTTCCCCTTTAAATTTCCATTGCATCGATTCTTGTTTGCTTTCGGGATCCCACTGACGAATCCAAGTTTCATCACAGGTCACTATTCGCAAGATAGTTTCTTCCTCTTTATCCTTTACCAAGTCTAAAAATGACTGACAACATTCCACACGCCTTTGCTTATCAAACGGGGTCAACATTTTAGGCACCCAACGTGCGCTCACCTTGGACATTCCCAAATGTTCATGAATTATTTCATGAACTCGTTCCTTGCTAATGCCAACATCTCTAGCTATTTCCCACTGCTTAATTCGCCGATCGGCAAGGATCAGTTTCTTCACTTTTTCCACATTATCTGCGGTAACTGCAGAAATGGGCCTTCCACTACGGGGATCGTCTTCTAAGCTCACACGGCCTTGTTTAAACTGCTTTGACCAAAACTTTATTACAAATTCGGAAGGACATGAATCTCCGAACACCTTAAACATGCGCTCTCGGATCTGCGTCGGCGTATTCCCTTCTTTACCGAGGAATTTAATCACAGCGCGATACTCAATTTTATCCATTTTTAATTTTATTGCAACTTGATAAAAACGAAGACGCGCCAAAAAAAAATTGAACTCGTAGAAACAAATAAGTGTCATAATTTAAAAAAAAGGAATAAACAAAGAATACGAGAATATAGTGGCCAGTAACATTTTTTAAACTTTCTTTAACAAAGGAGATTTTATATCAGCCACCCCTCGTATTTGGGATACTCTATCACCAGTTTTTTTTTTTCATTTTGAATTGTGGGACCTTATATATTATATGTAAACTAATAATAAAGTATTAAAAAGGTCGTGTCTGTACATTGAATATTATTGCAAAATTTCAATTGAAATGGGTTATTAGTATTGTACTATGGCCAAAACTACAACCTTTAGAATTTTTGTTTGTCTGTCTGTTTTTCTGTCCGCTTGTCTGTCTGTCTATATGTTGTATGTATGAATGTTCCATTTTAACTCAAGAATCACTAAACGGATTTGGATGCGGTTATTTTTACTATCATCGTAGTGACCCTGGTAAATATAATAAGCTACAAGCGTTGTTCATAAAATAATGCCCAAGCTAAAAACAGGGCAAAGATCGAATAAATGCAACTTCGTTTGTTTACAGATAATGTTGTCGATTCGGTGCAGCACGACTTAACTTATTTGTCAGGACTAACGTTATTTTTAACGTCCCGTCCTTGTCTTTTCGATACAGAAAGAAAAAGACAGAATGCTTAAATTAACCTTAGCCCTGTCAAATAAGTTTAGTCGTGTTTCGCCGAATCGACACCACTCTATCTCACGAAGTCCGTTTGGTATGCTTGTACTAGTAGTGCGTGCAAATGCACTTTTTCCTAGTGTGCGTTACTTCGGGAGCGCTACAAATCGCACCACACACACAAAACTTGCTTAGTTATGCACGTCACTACCACAACCATAGCCAAAAGGAATGACAGAGTGAGATAGAATATCTGTACAATAAAGAGAAGAAGAGAATACAACCACAGTTGCAAAGCACTAATGTTTCCTGCAAAAGGTAAGAGCGTGGATAAGAGAAGTTTGCAAAGTTCTCTAAGTCCATACCCAAGGGCTTTACGAAGTTAAAGGACAGTGAAACTAATTACTTATGTACCTAATATCCCAAAGGAAATATCTTGGCACCCCAGTTTACCCGTAAAGGTAGGTAGAGACCCTGCGGGAAGAGGGTTTCGGGTACCTAAATATTTACGACGGCTTATACGTTATGGGTTATGAGTTTTCACTAGTTAAGTAGGAAACAAATTTAAGATTAAATATTTAAAAACGGATAGGACTCACTTTTATAACTGTGCGAGGAGGAACAGGTCGAGCTTTCGAACTTTATCAAATGTTTGGTCGAGTCTGGCTTCGATACCGGAAACCTCAGAACGCAGCCGAAGAGCGGAAAGGCGAGCGGCGACGAGAGAGGGGAGGAAGCTTAGTACTCGACTGACCGCCGTGGTCAAAAGTACTCCTGAAGAGTTCTGATGATGATGAGTCATAATTTCATCGAAAGCACGACCTGTGTCTACTCGCACAGTTAAAAAAGTGAGTCCAATCCGTTTTTAAATATTTAAGATGTCAACTCACTCTAATTTTAATAAATTTAAGATTATTAAACATGATTAGGAGTTAGTTGTCCCCAGATTTTCGAAAATGTTTCATCAGCAGTGGTGACTGTATTGACGGACCAATACAATAATGAAACATGGTGAGCCCCGTGCTCCTAACACATACATACGTGTATGTGTGTGTTAAGAGCATATTTGGAAACAATTAAGGTTTTATGGGTAGTCAAAAGTAGTACCCGTCTGTTCCGATAATGCCGTTCAAAACGGAGAAAAGCGTAGCGCGGTTCGCGAAAATGGGACCTGGGGAAAGCGCATTCTTGGAACAGACAGCAAAATGAAAATGAAAAATACATTTTCAATGAAAATGCTCGTATGGCCCCATTTTATATCCATTAAAACTGTTGGCAAACTAAATTTTACCGCGCTAGTGCTTTTTTTATTGAGAGAAGTTTGGCTGTCTTTCTTTGTGTATCATAGATAGACTTGACAGAAATAAACTGCGTTCAGTTTGATGCGTTTGGTGGGTGCGTTCAGTTTGATCGTCGGATGACACCCGCCTACCACTGACAGCAAGACGGTCTCAAAGCATGTGAGGTGGGTGTTGCCCGACGATTAAACTGAATGCATCGATCTGAACGCAGTTTATTTCTGTTTGTATCTATTGTATCTTTTTGTATGTCTACTTAAAGTTTATTTCGAGTATTTTTTCTCCTTTCTTTAATTATGTTTCATTTATTTACCCACACTATGCATTGAAAAACGTATTAAGATACACGTGAGTAACAGCAATAACTTATTCTAACGTTAAATCGTAAGTTTCCTCGTAAGCTGTTGCCTCTTCTCATCACTTGTAGCATAAACTACTATTATTACCACCAACAAAAATCACACTTTACACAAAATAATATGTGACACTAGAGGCTAGACACTAAGATTTCATGTTGACATAAAGACAAGGTCCTTCCAAAAAGTATATTTTATTAAAAACAATATTGTAGTCATGCTAAAAGAATATAAAACATAACATTTTTTATTCGAAGAATAAATATATAAATTGTATAAATTACATGCTAGGATATAATTGCATTATTACTTACTAGCTTTAGCCCGTGGCTTCGCCCGCGTTTAATCAATCTCTGTCATGTTTTACAGTTTTGGCTGTAAACCAATTTCAATTAAAATATTGCAAAAATATTAAATGTACATGCAGACACGACTTTTTACTACTTTATTATTAGTAAAGATTTATATTAGGTACATTTAATTATCAAACTTTATAAAATAAGGTAAAATTAAACTACACTATCCATCCATCCATCAGCCCGTTCACTGCTGGAAATAGGCCTTTCCCAAATTTCGCCACTCATGTCGGTCCTCCTAACTACACTTAAAAAAAAACTAAATCAAAAACTATTACTTTACACTTCGTTACATTATATAAATTGAAGTTAGGTAAATTAAGCAGAAAATCACTAGATTACCTTGGATTTGTAACGATGTTTCGAGATAAAACAGTAAAATTTTAAGCAAAAAATTATTTTACATTCATAATAATATTTATTATTTCAAATTGAAGATGATAAATTAGCATTCACATTTAAAATTAAGCGAATTATGTTTCTTTTTTTATATGATAAAGTTGAGGACTAATGCCGTGTCCATGCTGTTGTGAAAACTTGATTCCATTAAATTTTCTCGATGGAAAAAATACAAATTTACCTGCAAACCGTACAACAAACCGATAGCATTCAATGAATACTTGAAATTAGATCTGAAACTTTGCATAATATAACTGATATTAGTATAAAATAGCTGCAGACTGTTCCATAAAAATGAAAAAACCATCAGTGTAGCCGCGATTTCAAAATAACTGATTGATTTTGCGTGCGCGGCATCTGATTAGAGTAGAATAGACAGTTAAAAAGCAGAAGCGTCAGAGCAGGACTGCGAATTGAGGTATTATGGGCCCTTATGTTGAAATTGAATTAGCTTCATTAAATTAGCCTCAATTTATCTGCAATCAATAGATGTCTGCAGTCTTCTTTCACTGACTCGCTAGCTTGATAATAATTGAAATTGAAACATATCGCGTTTTGCATGATACATTGTATGTAAGTTTAATCTTGTATATATGGACTCCACAAGAAAGAACGATTTGAAAGAATCCAGTACATTTTCATTCGTCATCTCAACTGGAGATGCCGAACTTATGATACAAATTACGTATTGGCTTGTTCAAGGCATCACTGCTCCCCCTGTTGTACATGGGGGTTACTTCATGATATACTGAGCGGTCGTGTTGATAGTCCTTCGTTAAGGGGGGGGGTTATCCCAGTTCGTCCCTTTTCAAATACATTATAAGCCATAAATAGCGATGATTAAATTTTGTAAAAAATTTATGTCATATTTCACTCTTTGATCTTAATATTTCGGCTGTTCGATGCACTGTGATCTAAATGTCATTTTATCTGAGCTATATTAAATTTTGGACAATAAAGCTTATACTTAAATACACGTCCTAAAAATGTGATATAAAACGGCCGTCATATCAAAAACCCATCCCTCTAATTCCGAAATAATAAATAAAAACACATCGAAACCCCGAGTTTTCTGAGCGGCCCGCTTCCGCTGAGCTGGATAAACATGTGTAAAATGAAAGCGTTGGAGCAGGACAGATTTCTCTGGATAACCCCGCCTTAATGTCAGAGCTAACGTTTCATTAATGTCAGAGCTAGCGTTTCATTAATGTCAGAGCTAACGTTTCATTAATGTCAGAGCTAACGTTTCACGTGCCAACAACAGTCCGCACGAATTACGCACTAAACTCTCCTCTCGTTAGATTCACTCGTGAATACAATAATTTTCACATAATTGATCTATTCGATTGTAACAAGGCGTCATTCAAAAATAGAATTATACATCTACTGATTTGTCATTATTGAATGACGCCTGTTACACTCATTATGATTCCCTTCAGGCTACGACACCATACATACCTTCCTCACCACACACCCCACATCCTCACACATTTTAAAATCCATCCATCCATCCATCAGCCTGTTTCGTCCACTGCTGGACATAGGCCTTTCCAGGATTTCACCACTATTGGCTGTCCTCCTGGAAGAAATGCCCATACTCACACACGCTGGGCAGGCGGGTTGGTGAGCGCGGTGCCGAAACCCTTGCACCAGTGACGCCGCTGCCCATCACCAGTCTGATTTATATAAGGCCCGACAATTGGGGATGGATATACCGCCATCCATCGGTCCCAGGCAATGGTGGGCCGCCTGGTTTTTTGCCTGAGAGCTGTCTTACTCTCCCCCGAATAACTTCGGGGGGATTTGCGAGTAAGATGGTGGTACCTACACAGTCGAGCCCGGCATTAGCTCTACCACCTATTTTTAAATTGAATAGTGTTATTAATTAGAATATTAATTTAAGAAATTAGTTTTACTTTTGTTTTTTTTCCTGAATGTTTCTGTCTTTTTCTTCTTTTTATTGCTCTGCGTATTTTGTAATTTTGTATTCTCTGTTGATATCTGTTATTGGCTTTATGTGTTGTATGTTTTTTGTTTTGCTTATTATTTACTGTATTGCTAAATGATGAACAAGCTGTACTGTATTGCTGTTGACATCATAAATAAATTAATTTAATTTAATTAATCCGACACATATTTTAATCAAGTATATCGTCAGTAAAATCAAACACTTTATGGTCCTCTTAAGCAATGAAATTAAACTGTCTCATTTAACTTAACCGCCAATTTAGAGTGTGGAGTAAAAGTTTTAAAAGCTGTATAATTCAGACGACTCTCACGGAAACTGTAAAAAGTTCAACTGAACATAAGATATAACGGAAACTTCCAGCGATGAAAACTCGGCACTATTTTTTGCTGAGAATTGTAATGAGAAGTTTTATTCAATTTCTTAATGAAGTCTAGTTGTATTTACAGTTAAAATAATATTAAAACTACCTTGTGAAGAGATGGAACCGATGTTCACACGTTCATGTTTAAACATAAGGTGACTCCGGTTGATACAGCCAAATTCATACTGGAGAGTTAGTCAGGACCAAGGTGAATAAACCTTTTTGCAAAATACGAACATTATTATCTGTTTAGCGTAAATTTCATCACAGATCACAGAAAGATTTTGAACCTTGTTACTGATCATTTAAAAAGTCTCCAGTATGAATTTGGCTACACCAACCTAATTCGCCCTATGATGACGATATAACGAATTTTAGAATTCTACTAAGGACCAAGAGCTTACTTATTGTTCTTAAGTTCTCAACGTCGATTAAACAATGGTATGATAGAAGATTGCAGTCCAGACCGTGGCTCAAATCCACGGAAATCCGTGCTCGAATCCCTGTTACAGATTAAACCTTGGCGCATTCATATACCCTAAATTAGTGTTCGGTACAAATCTCTTTTTTATTTATTTTAAATAAAATAAAACGAATTATCAAAAAATGAAACTCTGTCATTTGATTTTGTTTTGTCTGGATAATCGTCATAATGTTTCGATAAAAACTGCAGCAGTTACATTGCTACAAGTGGACAATAAAAACTAGTGATAATATTTAGTGAAATTTGATTTTTTACTTCCCTTCTGTATTATATTAACATAAAATTAAGGAAAACCACATCACTCTTCTTATCATGTAGTGTACTTTAGTGTTTTTCTTTTGAAATGATGGTACAGTATAAATTGTACAAAGTTACTCAGTTCAAGATTGTTGGCTTAAGGAGACATCTTTAATAACATTATCTCTAAAATAATATAACTTATACTTGCGATTGTCAGCACTTGGTGAAACATGGAAAGCATCTTGATGAAAACCACTTGTACACTGTTTACACAAAATTTACTAAACTATAGGTACTTTTAACCCAACCGGTTTCGAAATTCAATTCATTTTCAAGGGCTTAACAACACATTTTAATATTTTAAGACCTAACCTACGTGCTGTAAATAAAATTTGTTTTTTTTTGTAATGATGAAATTATGTGGGTATGTTAGCAGAACCTTGGTTTGTCAGGGATACCGGTGCCATCCAAAAATTACCAATAAAGTAGATATTTCATGTCGTTGCAAGTCATTCAGTTAATAAAACAAAGATAATACAATATAAAATAAATGTCAATATAACTCTGGTGACAACAAACTTAAAAAGTGTAATTAAATGTCAGAAAATAAATACTCCCATGTCGTAGAATTTAATGTCAAAT
Source organism: Ypsolopha scabrella (assembly GCA_910592155.1). NCBI lineage: Eukaryota > Metazoa > Arthropoda > Insecta > Lepidoptera > Ypsolophidae > Ypsolopha > Ypsolopha scabrella. The sequence goes on along the minus strand of OU342968.1, from coordinate 3,009,142 downwards.
AGTAAATCAGTATGAATTGAAGTAAAATAAAAAATATCAAGTAGGTATAAAGTTAAATACAATTAGTCACGTGTTAAAAACATTATTTAAAGTATGTTAAGAGAGGTGAATTATTAATATCTAATTGTTGGTTGAGTACACACTTCTCATTACTATTTAGCAGTTTATTTATTTGTAACGCCTCTCAAATATTAGATCGTGGCTCAGATCCTTATTAAGTAAAGAACGAACTAACACGACTTCCCAATAGCCACCATTAGAAGCAACAAAACAATAATGGAAAACCGGTAAGACGTGTATCAGGATAGTGTATTTTTATCTATTCAACAGTTATGGGCTTGCCTTTGGTCTTTCAACGGTTTTTGTTTTAATATGCTGAGTATTGCTGAGTCCACTACTTATCTAATCAATGTAAAACTTGGACACGTGTTTTTCCAGACCAGTTTAACGCTGGTCGGTCGGTCGGTCAGTCTTCAGTAGCCTTAGCATGAAAACATTACGGTTACGTTTAGTTTGAACGTAACGCGGTTTTGTATGGAATTCTGATAAGTTCCGCTGCTGACCGCTAGGGGCGGTTATTGGATTTCATACAAAACCGCGTTACGTTCAAACTAAATGTAACCGTAATTTTTTCATGCTAAGGCTACTAACTGGTCGGTTACCTAATTGGACACCTTTCACTTGAAGGATTTTATTTTTGAAAATGATGCCTTTTTAAGTTATTAACTCGTTTTATGTCCAAACGGCTGAAGTTTAATATCTGAAATTACTGCTATAACAAGAAAACATGTTCTTTTTTCCGATGTCAGGTGAAAATATACTTTTTCGAAAAATCCAGAAAAACCTCGAAAATTCACTGATTTTGCGTGCCGGCAGCGCGCGAAGCGAGCGTTCTAACGTAGACTTTCTGACAACATACTGAAGTTCAAAATCACTCAGTAAGATTATCGGGCAAGGCCTTAAGAGTCATTTCATAAAATTACGCTGTATGGCGAGCGTTTGCGTATCGTATTTTCTTGAAGGAAAAAAATATGTTTTAGGTCTAATTAAATGAAAGGATTCTCAGTGCAGAATACATCAAGTTCAGGCTACAACGTCTTACAGAACTCAACGGCTATTAAAAATTCAGACTATTTATCGCGTTAAAAGTTATTGTAATAACAAGCCTTACCGTAACCCTTTACGTAATCAATTTAATACAAGTTGGTGCACCATGAAAACCTATGGGCACTTCCAGTTGACTTAGAAATGCCGTTAACAAGTAGATCTTTTGGCTTGGCATACGCAGTACTTCATACCACTCTACCAGATTTGGGACATAATTTTGAATAAAAAATATTAAATAATAGTACATCATGATACAAGTGAGCTGCTTGGATATTACAATCGAGGCGGGATTGCATTGCAGCCCGAGCCGAACGGCGAGGGCGTAATAGAGCCGAGAGTCTAATATCTAATGCACAGGCGTATCATACGACGTATTTCAACACACTTGCGAGAAATTATTTTTCAACATAATCGAAACCACAGCTATGAATTGACAATTGTCTTTGAAAAATGGCGGCGGAGGTTTTTTTTTGCGCGCACAGATGGAAATAGAGGCACTGACGCATCCGCCAAACAGCCAAATATTGCCAAACAGCCAAATATTAAATATTAACTAACTGAATATTTTTTTGTATTCACAACAAAAAAATTAGTGAATTTGTTGATAAAAAGAAATAATTTGATAAAATTAAATGATTTTATTTATCATATTTTAACTGAGACAGTTTATTTATTCGCAAAAACTTTACCATTTCTCAAGACATCAAGACTCTTTGCAAGGATTAAAAAAAACTGTAATGTAAAAAAACACTAGTGCGATAATATAAAGTAACAAGCACGCGTGTTTAACATGCTGCATTATGACCCTAAGAACGCTGCAATAATGGCCACTTTAGCAAGTGTGTTGAAATAGTACATACGAGCCGAAGGTGAGTGCTGCAATCACACGAGTCGAGAAAAAGTTTCTCGCACGAGTATCGTATAATATTTTATAGCACAAGTGCGGAAAATGCCGACTTTACGCAAGCGCAGCGTGCGTAAAGCGGTCATTTTACGCACGGTGTGCTATAAATGTGATTTATGACATTTCGCGACCATAGTTTTATGTCAATTGGGCTTTTCGAATTGTATTATTTTATGCATTACGTGGTCAATTATTATTTTAATGTCCACAACAAGTTTAAACACGCTTTAAAGTTAGGATGAACCTTCACGCGAACTATAAATCCGTAAAATAACGCAATTTTGTTACCAAACCTTGATTATTATGAAAAATAAATAAATAAATATATCGTCACGACATGAATCCCCGAGGGGGTGTCAGAGGTGTTCCGAGTATGAACTGTGAAATGCAAGTCACAGTCCATACTCGGTACACCCGCGTTTCACCGACGATTATTACGACCCAACATGATGGGTGGTGAGCCCTGTTGCCGTACTTCGGGCACAAATACACGCTTTATTAGGGCATGCAGGTTTCCTCGCGACGTTTTCCTTCACCGCTGAGCAGGTGGTAAGTAAGAACAAATACCACAGTGTAAAAACATACACTGATCTAACGCCTTTGATGTCTGCAAAAATGCCGAAAACGTCTAGACGGTAGCCATATTGCTAGGGTTATCACAGTTCTTAACAATAAAAATAAAACCCAATCGTGTATTTATATCAAGTATCTTTTAATAATTTTACATATTCATACACTAAGACTTACATAACAGAAAAAAACTAACATAACTTGGGTTAATACACATATAATATTTAAAGAACTTCAGACTAAACACTTAACACAAAACTAGGTATTGCTATCACTGAGATCCAGTAGCCATGTATCTGCTCCTCATTACACCCCCATAAGACCCTGCCTAGAAGGAGCACCCCGAGGCTAAACACTTAACACAAAACTGGATGTTTCTAGGTATCGCTACCACTGAGATCCTGTAACCATGTATCTGCTCCTCATCAGACCTTCATAAGACCCTGCCTAGAAGCAGCACCCTGAGACTAAACACTTAACACAAAACTGGATGTTTCTAGGTATCGCCATCACTGAGATCCAGTAGCCATGTCTCTGCCCCTCATCAGGTATGCGTCACAAAGACAACGTGCGTACGTAACTGCGGTGCGACCGCGACTGTCGTAAACCGAGTTTTGGGGGGGTTCGTTTCGGCCCGTTTTTATGGAGATAGAATACTATTACTTATTTACACTATGCCTAGGAGAACGGATGCTGACCAAATAGGCGACATACTTAAGGGCAAATTAAAAGTACCTAGAATAGAAGAGCTTGTATTATAGATTGATGGATATAGAAGCAAAAGAGGTGTGTCAGGATCGTGGCAGATGGAAATCTGTAGTCGCTGCCTACCTCTTTGGGAGACAGGCGTGAGTATATGTTACATATGTAGGCCAAATATGGCAAACATTTGTTACAAACCTCCAACCTACAATAAACACACTATAAATCTAGCCGATGTAATTAAGTTTTCAACAACTTGAGTACACTTTTGATGGCATGTCTCGCATTCCTAACTTTAGACATAACTCTTATAGAGCACTTTTAATAAAGTCGTTGAGAACTTAATGATATAAGTTAGTGCCTTGTATTTCCTCCGTAAATAGGGAAATGTTGTTTAAAAAATAGTTAATTTTTTTTTTCTGTACGTGTGGCGTCTTTTGAAAGTATACAAGGCTAGTTACACACAGGTTGGGACTGCTCACGTATAGATTCAAGGACATCAATTCCTTGGGAAGAGTATGTATATAAGATGCTTATCGTCTTTTTAAAAGGATTGACAAATAAAATAAACTATGATGTGTTGCTCTGTAAACAAAGAAACGACATTTAAAGTTTATTCTTTAATATGTCAATTCCTTTATAATTATAACTGGTTATTTCAATATAGTTCTTCTTTCTTATTTCACTTTAGTCTTTACACGACTCCATATTGTTGTTTATATCAAAAGTAACCCTTTCTAATCTATTACCACTTTATCGACACAGTCGTTCACTCGAGAGTGCTTTACTTACGGGGGTAGACCGTGGAAAAAAATTTAGATTCCAAATGAAAGAAATACCGTTTCTTTACATCTCCCCCCTTGGGGAAGAAAATTCACAACATAATTTTCTCCCAACCTTACATCTTATTCATTCAAAGCAGGTACTGGAATAAGTTTTGTGATATGAAAGAGATTTGATTCCATTTTTTTGTGTCCTGTATCAATTCTATATATTGAGTTTGAGATTTTTTTTACAATCTCATATGGACCAATTTTTAGTTCATCTAATTTCTTCCGGTTCAGCTTGTTTCCATTTTCCACGTACACCATGTCTCCTACATTAAATTCGTGATATATTCGATTTTTGTCCCATATTGTTTTGTTGTAGTTATGTGATTTTACTGTACTTTCAAGTGCTGTTTTCCTGTCTCTAATCCAATCACTATTTGATTTTTCTTGCATTAATTCGTTAGGCAAGACAATGACATCTGTACCGTATAAAAGATAATTTGGTGTAAATCCCGTGACTGAGTGACTAGTATTGTTATATTTATTTACACATTCTTGGGCTATTGTTGTCCATGCTCTTCTTTTTCCTTTTTCATTAATTTTGCATCTGATTTTGTTAACTATTGTTTGATTCAGTCTTTCATTTAGGCCATTTGAAAACGGTGCATTTACTGCCGTAAAGACCAATGGTATCCGCTTTTCCTTTAAGAAAGTCTTGAACTCTTTCGAATTAATTCCTGGGTATTGATCAGTGAGAAGCATACCAATATCCTCCGTTTCCGTTATGTTCATAACTAGTTTTACAAAATCATTTGCACTTTGTGTTTTCGAAGTAAGAATAAATGCGTATCTTGTAAAATGATCCACTAAGAGATGTAGATATTTTTTTGTTGATCTTGAACCGCCAAAACCTCCAATTGTGTCTATAGATATTATTTCGTAAGGCTTTGTGGCCGGGCCTAGATGAGACATAACTCCAAATTTGTCATGTCCTCTTGATTTGTTTTTAATACAAACTTCACAACTTCTACATACTTTTTTGATGTTTTTCGTCAAATTTTTAGCTGTGTAATAAGGACTGATCGTCTTCTGCATTTGTCCAATTCCAATATGACATAGGTTCTCGTGTACGTTTTTCAAAAGATTTACGCTAAATTGTTCTGATAGTATTATTTTTTCTTTTTTCTTGACCCTTTTTAAATAAACCCTGTGTTTTTTTATCAATTTGCTTTTTGTGTTTTGTATTTCATCATTGTTATTCTGATCTGTTAAAATATCTTCTAGTTTCACTAAGTTCACAACTTTCAATTGTTCATCTGTATTTTCGTCCGCTTCTAATACTGGATTCCTGCTTAAGCAGTCTGCTTCCAAATTATTTTCTCCTGGAGCATATTTTATTTTAAAGTCATATTGTGATAGATAATATGCTAAATCACCCAGCTCTTCGTCGGTTCTAGATTTCAGATTCATGTTTTCTAATGGTTTGTGATCTGAATAAACCGTAAATGATTTACCTATCAACCAATATTGCCAATATCTCACCGCTTCTTTGATAGCTAAGCATTCTAAATATATAGCTTTCTTTTTCTTCTGGGCTCCGTTTAGTTTTTTTGAAAAGTATGCTACTGGTTTTTCTCTTCCATCAGGCTGGATTTGTTTCAAAATGGCCCCAACACCGTCTAAAGAAGCATCGGTATAAATGTTAATTGGTAAATCTTGGTCAAATATTTCTAGTACTGGTTGTGAGCACAGTAAGCTCTTTATTTTTTCAAACGCTTTTTGACATTCGTCGGACCAAATAAATTTTTGATTTTTTCTGAGTAAATTATGCAATGGTTCGAGTACTATTGCTCTCTTCGGTATATACTCATGGTAAAAATTTATTTTTCCCAGAAATTGTCTCACATTCTTTTGTGTTTTTGGCACTGGAAAATTCTTTATTGAAATGACATTATCCTTTATTGGTTTTATGGAATTATTTTTAATTATATGGCCTAGGTATTTGACTGAGTCTGATGCAAATGTGCATTTAGTAAATTTAAGTCGGAATCCTTCTTCTTTGATCGCTTCTAGCAGTTGAGTTATATGAATTATGTGCTCAGCGAACGTTCTAGAATATATAAGTATATCGTCTATGAAATTTACTGTAAAATCAGTTATTTTATATTTTTTCAATATATTACTTAATATCCTCTGAAAAATTGCCGGTGAGGTCTTTAAACCAAATGGTAAACAGGTCCATTGATAATGTCCTTCCTGTGTTACGAACCCTGTCTTCTGTTTATCTTCGATTCGTAAGGGAATAGACCAAAATGCGGAATTAATATCAAGTGTTGAAAAAAATTTGCAATTTCTGGTCTTTATCATTAGGTCTTCAATTAAGGGAAATGGCTGTGCTTGAGGTACTACAATTTTATTTAAGTCTCTGAAGTCTATGCATAGCCTAGATTTTTTATTCTCCTCCTTTTTAAATGCCAACGTAACAGGTGCAGCAAATGGACTGTAAGATTCTTCTATAAGTTTATTGTCCAGTAATTTTGCTGTTTGTTTTTCTATCTCTTTTTTATCTTCTATGGTACATCTGTAAGGCCTTTTACTACAATACTTGTCCACCAATAAGTCTATTCTCGCTTCATATCCATTAACAGTACCGATATCATATTTATCTTTTGCAAAAACTGATTTATATTTGCTAATCAGTGTGTCTATTTCGCTTTTTTGATACCGATTTAAATTACCCATGTTTAATTCAAAATCTTCTTCTTTTACGTGTTCATTAAAATTTATTTTATGTGTTTCTGTAGTGTGATTGTTATCACTAACAATTTTTAAATCTGTATTTGCCTCTATATTTGTAGAAATTTCTTCTGTTTTCTTTGTTTCATTATTCAAGCACTGCTTTTGACTTATTTTTAAGTCTTCATTTTGAATTAGTTTAAATTCTTTTATCAAGTCTAATCCAATTAAAAAATCATATTTGAAGTTTTGCTCATCAATAATGTATACATCAACACTTTTGGCCAATTCAAATATTTTTATTTTCAAGTTTGTCAAACCACTTGTTTTTTTAACACCATTAATCGTTACTAAATTAGCTTCATTCAAACTGTTTCCTTTTCCTTTTATTTTCAATAACTTAGAATTAATCAGAGAAACATTTGAACCCGAATCATAAACTCCATATATCTGTAATTTATCATTCAGTAGTAGTTTGACATTTATTAATGGTGTTACAATTCGTTTTTTTGATCAGTTTCATTTAACTCAGTTTCTATCACTGAATTGTTTACATGTTTAATAACATTTTTCTTTATCCTATCATCCTCTTTTGTTCTAAACCAGCATGTAGTTTCAGGGTGATACCGGGCACCTTTATTTAATTTTTCACAAATCTTACATGGATTTTTATCTTCATTTTTAGCATCAATTCTTATATTTCCATATCTTCGCTTAGCCAAAAAACTCTTTTTGTTTACCAAGTTTTCATACTTGCTTACTTCATTGAACAAATCCACTGTATCTTGTAATCCTTCTCTATCAATCTTATTCAGAATGAATTCTGGTAAACCCGCTGCAATAAGATCCACCAAAGTACCTGTGTCAATAGTTCTCCTCATTTCCAATAAAAGTTTTTCTTTCTTTATAGCATAATCCAACAATGAACCATCTTTGTATTTAAACAATAGTGCATATGTGACATGGTTCCACCCCTTATTTGCAAACGTTTCACAGAATTTATCTTTCCATATAAGCCAATCCGAGTTCATGGTTAATTTTATGATCATTGAACTGTACCAATCTACACAACTTTTATCCATAAACAATCTGAGAATTTCAATTTTTTTTTCATCTGTTGTCACGTCAAAGCGTAAGCATTCTTTTTCAAAAATATTCATCCACTGGTTCGCATTGGAATTTTTGCTTGTAAATTTTTCAATCACAAATTTCTCTGCTATATTTTTTAAGTTCTGCTGTTTATGGATCTGCGTGTGTTCTACAAACTTCTCAAATAATTTTTCCAGTGTACCTGTTTCTGTTTGATGAGGAGCAGCAGCAACTTTATTATAGGTAATTTCTTCTAGAAATTGATCATCAAATTGTAAATTACCCTCCTCATCCATATACTTTTCTTTTAGTTCTGCTGTCATCGTTATCCAAACTCTTCGTATCTGGTACCTTTTTTTGATACTATTTTTTACTTTAGTGTACGCAGCTGTTTTCATTATTTCTTTATGAAGACAAACTGATTGCAACTCTTCTGGTATGGCAAACACCTTATCATCACTTGCGGCTATTGAGGTTATCGAAAGAATGTTTGATTTTCCATCACTTCCAGGCAGTAGTGCAAATTCAAAACGGAGTTTCTCCATTTTAATTTATTGTTTAAGCAATAATGTCGTTTTATAAGATGCTTATCGTCTTTTTAAAAGGATTGACAAATAAAATAAACTATGATGTGTTGCTCTGTAAACAAAGAAACGACATTTAAAGTTTATTCTTTAATATGTCAATTCCTTTATAATTATAACTGGTTATTTCAATATAGTTCTTCTTTCTTATTTCACTTTAGTCTTTACACGACTCCATATTGTTGTTTATATCAAAAGTAACCCTTTCTAATCTATTACCACTTTATCGACACAGTCGTTCACTCGAGAGTGCTTTACTTACGGGGGTAGACCGTGGAAAAAAATTTAGATTCCAAATGAAAGAAATACCGTTTCTTTACATGTACATGATTATTATACACTTATCGCGTACACAGGGTGTCTCATTTAAGATGATTAATTAATTAATGTCTCATTTAAATCGGTCAGTATGGGAAAGTCTGAAACTATAAGACATACGAAGATCTGTTCTTAGGAACTATGTCATCGATTTTAATAACAAGTAAAACTGCATTCATACATTTTAAAAAAACCTGTACTCAGCTCGGGAATCGAACCCGGTTGTTTTGAAAAAAATAAACTTATACTATTTCCATTTAGATATCGATTCTGTAGGTCTTAAGCAGTAAATGGCTCTATGAAACATGATGTCTCAAATGAATAAAATGCGTTGTTTTCACATACTTTAATTTATTTTCGAAGTGACCACCGTTACAATATTCAACAATTTCAGGCATGTAAAATTGTCTCTATGGTTGTTTGCACCTCTTTGCTGGTGTCGCAACTTGTTACATACACCGCTTTACGTATCATGGTATTGGCATTGCATTAAACCATTCCGCAAAGAGGTGCAAACAACCATAGAGACAATTTTACATGCCCGAACTTGTTGAATATTGTAGCGGTGGTCACTTCGACCACCTACTAAAATAAATTAAAGTATGTGAAAATAGTGCATTTTATTCATTTGAGACATCATGTTTGATAGAGCCATTTACTGCTTAAGACCTACAGAATCGATATCTAAATAGAAATAGTGTAAGTTTATTTTTTTCAAAACAACCGGGTTTGATTCCCGAGCTGAGTACAGGTTTTTTTTTAATGTATGAATGCAGTTTTACTTGTTATTACAATCGATGACATGGTTCCTAAGAACAGATCTTCGTATGTCTTATAGTTTGAGACTTTCCCATACTGACCGATTTAAATGAGACACCCTGTATATTCCAACACGTGCGCTAACATTGTGTACGAAAAATATACTGCACTAGTTACCATTATGATATTATTGTGGTAAGTGGGCGAAAAATCTTTCACCAAAAGTAAAGAAATAGGTGCGACGACGAGCGAAGCGAGGAGGAGCGTGTTAGGTTGACATGCAAGAAAAAATAAGGAGCCGAGCGAAGCGGAGTCCTTAGTTTTAATAGTAAAGTCCCCGTTTTCAAAAAGAAATGGTTACAGACTATTTATTGCTTTGTTTTAAAAACTATAGTGTCAGTACGTGTTGGTTCTAGCCTTGTATAGTTTCCAAAACAATTCACTTCATTGTTATTAGAAAGTATACGCGACCAGTACGGGCATCGTGTATACTTTCCGAGATTTTTTTTTTGCAAATAAATTTGATTGTATATACAGTGTAACTTTACTATGGATGCGTACTGGCCTTGTATACTTTCAAAACACGCGTACGTGTGAAATACTTAAGACCCACTTGTGAACGGAATTTCAAGTTTCCGAGTCAACTAGAAGTGCCCTATACGTTTTTTTGGGCGAGTCAATTTGTACAAAATTGATTACGTAAAGAGCAATAACTTAATTTCGCGTTGAGATAAAAGCATGATTTTAACAGCACCATGGGGCCATAGACTGAACTTTTCAACCCTTTCCAACATGGTATCTCTTACCCTAAGGTAAGGGTCTTGACAGATGGACAACAAAGTGCTTCTACAAGGGTTCCGTTTCGTTAATTTTGAGGTATGGAACCCTAAAATCTAGCTTTTAAAATATCTTTTCCTGTAGCTTTACACAATTTGATAACTTTAGTACACCTTTGTAGCTTTTGTACGAGAAAATTCGATTGCTTCTCTATTTTACCTCTACCTTTATTATTGAATTCACCAACAAACTGATGTAATTTTATATTGTTATGGGTAAGACACTCACATTCCTTGAAGTCGAAAATGACATAATATGACGGTCAAATCTTAAAACTTTCTTCAAAATAGCTCAGGGGCTTGCAAAGTTACTTAATAAATAATGGCTTTCTTCGCTGTCACAGAGACAAAACCTCATCATTACTGTTGTGCTTAAGGATATTGATGAGTATTGTTTACTTTATAAAGTTGTATTGTTTGGGATAGATTCTGTGCTTTTCAGAGCTGTTTTTAATGAAACAATGAGTTTGTTCAATAGGTAAAGTACAAAACAGAAAAATCATGAATACATTTCTATATTACCAGTTTATTATTCAGTTTCAATAACTTTCCTCTTTAACTAAAAATGCTTTCAAAAGAGCATACACCTAAAGATGATAATCGCACAACAAGGTATATCAAAGCTTGTGGCCGTGTATATTTTCCGACAAACTTACTCGGTACAGTCTACAACAAAGGATCCAGTTAGAATACAAGTATTTCAAGTTCCTGCACCGCGTACTACCTTCAGGCATTCAATTGTAACACAATATTTGCGATAGTCCAAACAGATCACACTATTTGTTTTATGGAATATTTGAATTCACTTTCGTTTATCGGTCCGTGACTCACTTCAACTCATAGATATAACATTTTGTAACGACTTCTTTGTATCCGCAACGTGCTGTCAGAGCGTGGACTGTTGCTCAAACTTTTTACTGACGATTTTAGCGTTATACTGAAATCAGGGGAGAGCCTTATTTCCGTACTTCGGGCACAAATACAGTCTTTTAGGACAGAACCACACGCTACGTTTCTACTTAGTTCAGGTTGTAATGGACTGCCAATACCAACTCGAAGTTATTGAAAGGAGACACGGAACAAATATAAAGGAGGTCCTCTGTAACTTAAACTCAAGTATGAATTCAAGTAATCACTTTCCCACTTAAGGGTAGCGTATCGCATTGAACCGGTCATGTTATTGACAAACGTCAACCACCACCAGTACCTACGAGCGTCACGTTTTACCGCAACAGGCACAGGTCACCCGACATCGCACTTACCTCGTCCGCACTCTGCCTACCTGTGTGAGCAACAAAGGGTGAAGACAGGATAGCGCCGAGCAGAACCAAGCGCTGCTCTTCCGCCGTCAAATCAAACTATATGACATGATTGACTCAACTATGTGTTGTTGAACCCGCCAAAGAAGCTGGCTGCCTCATTATCTAAGGAGGTTCTCGGAGTTGTAGTCCTTCAGAACATGCAGGTTTACATCACAGTGTTTTCTTTCATCATCAGCAAGTAGTAAGCTAAAAATATAAATTAAAGGTGACTTTCGTTTATCCAGCCAAATTCATACTACAGACTCGGTAAGTGGTCAGAAGACCCTACCTGTGAGATATGCAAAATAAAATTTAGGCTTTCATACCAAACGAGTCAAGGTTGTTCTTAAATAAGTAAAGAGGACAAAAATCTGATTTCTGTGCTAAAAATTGGCCTCTTAATTTAATTTGATAGAATTCAATATAGTTTTCGCCACCACTCTTGTAGAACATCCTAGAATTTCGACCTAAACTTGATACTTATATGGATTCCAAACGAGACAAAAAAAATTAAACGAAAAAAGCCGCAAAATACAGCTTCCAGGCTTTCCGGGGTCGGTCGTACATATTTGACCAAAATGTATAGAAAAACTGATTGTTTTTTCGCGATTTCAGGGTTGGCTCTTTGTTGGCTCCGTAACTAGTGAAATTTGTCTGTAAAGTCGAGTACTATTTTTAGTTATTTTTAGTTTCTGGCTTACATTGATCAGTTCAGGACAGCTCACTCTATTTGTTCTAACACCAGGAATTGCTCAGACAAATATGTAAGCACGTGTCTCCAGACTTAAAGGTCTTACATATTTGCAAAGCGAATGCGAATCGACACATTATTGTATTGAACCAGATTTGTGGTTTATTTTAACGTCAAGATGAGCGCCATATAAGCGCCACCTAAGCCATTGATTTACATGAAAATACTACTAGACCATTGCGCAATTTGACAGATGTGCGCGATAAAAGTGTGACAAACGAAATCGTGAATCATCATCTTGCTACACGCCTGCAAGTTCAATAAAAAAACCGGCCAAGTGCGAGTCAGACTCGCACACGAAGGATTCCGTAACATTATCTATAAAAACGGCAAAAAAATCACGTCTGTTTTATGGGAGCCCTCTTTAATATTTATTTTATACTATTTTTATATATTTTTTGTTATAGCGGCAACAGAAATACATGATGTGTGAAAATTTCAACTGTCTGACTATTACGGTTCATGAGATACCTCTACACCCTGGTCAAAGATGGACAGCGGATTCCTAGTAATAGGGTCCCGTTGGTTACCCTTTGGGTACGGAACCATAAAAAGTATAGCAAATTGAATAAATCTTCAAAATTGAATGTTCTTTTATATTAAAAACCATATTAATAATTTACCCTTTTATGAAATGCATGTTGTGTCCACCTGATAGTCTAAATGGGAAGACTTAAAGACCTATATCATTAATATGATATGATGTGTTTGTGAACAAGATTGGCGGCCGTACTAAAAAAATAATATATAAACGTTCAGAAATGAAATGTTTTTGAGGGTTAACCAAATATAATCTTAATCAGAGTGGTTAACCAAATATACTTATTTATTCCTTTTATTTGTTTTGGATGGAAGTGCCACTATAATGTTCCATCAAGAACCAACAACAACAAGTATAAATTAAATACAAATACAAATTTATTTTTCTCAAATGGTAGTAGGTACAAACAAAAAAACTAGCCTATGGCTAACTTTAAAAAAAAATCTTATGTGATGTTAACTTAAAATACACATTAAGTAAATGAAATATTATCCATATTTAAAATTTTGTACAAACTAAATTGATACACGTCACTGAATAGAATATGCGTGCTCCCATACCAGAATTCTCCGTTTCATGGGATGCACAAAAGTGTTTTTTGCCAAAAGGCGCCCACCCGTGCTAACTTAAATAAATTAAACTTTAATCTAAATATGTTTTTATAAAATAAATATATATGTTATAATAAATAAATATTTAACAATGTGTATTCGTGTGTACATGATTTTAAATAAGTATATATAAAATGCTAGCAACAACAAAAAGAAGGTATTAAATTAACAAAAAAAAAAAAAAAAATGTTGCTACTTTATATAAGTGACACCAAAAACGTTAAGACAATTTTAATAAATAAATACAAAACAAAACAATAGAATAATAATAAGATGATTGTTTACTGAATGACATCCAAAAGACTTTCTACTTCCTCATACGATTTTGCTAGAAGCCAAGAACTCAACTCTCTTTTTAATTGGAGTTTTAATTTTGATTTGTCTGCCAACTTAATTTCTTTATAAATTTGGTTATGAATAAAGGGATGCAAAAACTTTTTGAAACGCTGTGCAAATTTACTACCCATTCAATATAATCTTAATCATTCTTTCGATACGTTGCAGAGGCTTTGCAGCAATAGTTTTCTTTGACGGAACAGAAAAATGTTCAGAAGCAGATCCTCTAAATCCGAGTACACATTGAACCACCACAACTGGAAGTTTTGCATTCAGTGTAGATCTTACCTTCCCTATTCACTGTCATTCGATTACATTATTCTGTACGATACGACTCGAGGCTCTCTTTGCACCTGACATGAATAAAATATGACTGTTCCTGAACTTCAGAATTGACGCATGGAGGCGATACTGCAGGCATTTTAGGAATTTTGCGTATTGCTGACGTATCAGATCAGTGAAATTATTTACTTAAGACGAAATAATAAAGGCCAGTTTTGTATTTTATAACCTTAGAAAAGTCTTTTTTAATAACGTTATATAAACTTTAATGTGTATAGTTTTGAAGTTCTTCATAAAACTAATATCTTATCAAATTTATAAATTATTTACGAAATATATTTCAGCCCACTTCGACTTATGCTGGCCCCAAAGTGGAACGAAATATATTTCGAAAATTACCTTAAATATCTATTGTTATTATTATACCTAGAAGTGTTAAAACAAATGGGAAGCTTAGTATAACCAAATATGTAATTTATCAAATTTATACACTATAATTTTCACATCACGGCAATACCCTCAACAATTTAACTTCCACATAGCCGCCAAAGGTAAGCTAGTAGAAAATAAATAGCACTAGCTTGTTTGTGCACAAAAAAAAATATCTTGTACAATTTTTATTATTATTAACGGTGCAGTTATTTCATGGACTACTTGTTTTTTTTTTATTTGAGATATCAGAAGGAAAGACAATATTTCTTTATGGAGATTGCTGTCCCAAATAAATGGAGTTCCCTGATAAAAATCCGTAAATCCTTAAAAGAGATGGCAAGCTAAATAAGATTGTTGTATACCATAACTATAAAAAAAACAAATTGCTATTAAACAATCAATACGTATAAAAATTAAACGTGGTTACAGTTTTTTCATAAACCAACCCATTTAAGTTGATGAGACTTTATTTCGGTTGTCACCTGTCAGCCATCCCGATTGGGTCCTTTGGTTGCAAAGGACTCACTCTTTCTTATAGTCAGTTTTCAGAGAACTTAGAATTACAACTGTGCTAAAGATGGGTCCGCCTAAAGTCGCCATTTTCACCAGCTCTTTGCAAGACTGGGCTAAAGATCTTCGAAAGACCTGTGCTAAATCCCTATGACGGCACTAACTAGAACACTAAAAGTCTGCAAAGCTTCCGTCTCTCACAAAGAATGGGTTCCGTTTATTAAAACTTTACATGAGTTTGAAATAATCGTTCAAAAGTGGGTTGAATAGGCGGTCATCTCGTTGACACCTTTAGGTTTAATCTATTTTTGTTGTGGTCAACTCCACCGACAGTGAACATTTGAGGTAGTTATGTACAGTCAATACAAAAAGTCTTTTGAAAATGTACACATTTATTTATTAACAATTCACGACGTATATTTTGGAAAGAGATGCAGCCGTAGCATTAAGCCGTAATATGAAAATCGAAAAATAATAATCAAAACTTTTCATCGCCATCAACAATAACGTATCATTGGGTATACTACATACATTATAACATAACATAACATTTAACCTTAAAAACTTTTTCTTCCTTACTATTGACGGTACACAATTTACCGTGGATTTTTTTTCACGTATTAAAATTTAATTAACCTCACATAATCAGAGTGGGTGTTTAGTTTACTTACTGCGTGTTTTGTAATTATTCGTAAATCCTAATTTAATTGTTAATAGGGGCATCTTGATACTAAAGGTATACCAGTGATACACTCATAAAATGTGTAAATGTATCTAATGATCTAGCTTAAAACATGCAATCGAATTGTAAAGCTAACTAAGAAATATATACCTACATTGATTATACTACCTACATTGATTAATTGACACTTCGTCATAAATAATTAAAGAAAAATATGTTACATAAAGGAAAGAGAAAGTGCTATAAGGCAAGGAAGAGATAGTTATAATAAACCATCATACTGCTTGGATTAAATCCTTTTAACTGACTGTACTTTGTACGTGCGGTTGAGTTGACTACAACAGTAATAGGTTTAACCGAAAGAGTTTCTTTCGGGCGAGATGGCCACCGACTCAGTGCGTGTACCAAACTAAGTGGTCACCGACTCAGTGGGTGTACCAAACTAAGTGGTCACCGACTCAGTGGGTGTACCAAACTAAGTGGTCACCGACTCAGTGGGTGTACCAAACTAAGTGGTCACCGACTCAGTGGGTGTACCAAACTAAGTGGTCACCGACTCAGTGGGTGTACCAAACTAAGTGGTCACCGACTCAGTGGGTGTACCAAACTAAGTGGTCACCGACTCAGTGGGTGTACCAAACTAAGTGGTCACTGTGACTTGCATTTCACATTTTTTTACTTGGGAACGCCTGTGAAGTAGGGGAATCATATTCGTGACGATATGTATTTTTATGTTTAGAAATTAAATTTATAAAAAACATGAAACCTCTTTCATAATTTTCCTCAAATCAGTCAATGAACACATTTGTTGCTTGTGATAGATAGATAAAGCGACAGGCAGCAACGGAAATTTCAATTTACCGACATAAAAAAACGATTTATAATAGAATGATTCTGTGTACGGGACCCTATAAGTGCCATCTCGACAAAGTTTTAGAGAAATCTGTTATAAAATAAAATTAACTTAACCTCCTTGGGTGGAAATCTGAGAAATTATGTAGTTTTACTTTTATAAATTTTGCATGAAAGTGGAGTTTAGTAGAGTGCGACTTTGCGCAAGTTTCCCGAGTGACAAGGCTTAACAAGCTCTTCCTACCTACATTATGTAAACAGACAAACTGAAACAAGGTAACTATGGACTTTGGATCTTATTTTAACATAATTTTCAGGGTTCCGTACCCAAAGGGTAACCAACGGGATGCTATTACTAAGACTCCACTGTGCGTCCGTCCGTCCGTCTGTCACCAGGCTGTATGTCATAAACCGTGATAGTTAGACAGTTGAAATTTTCACAGATGATGTATTGCTGTTGCCGCTATAACAAAAAATACTAAAACCAGCCAAGTGCGAGTCGGACCCGCGCACTCCCATACAACAGACATGATTTTTTTGCCGTTCCGTAGTCTGACAAGGAACCCTTATAGTTTCGCCATGTCCATCTGTCCGTCTGTCCGCGGCTTAGCGCAGAGACTTTTAATACTAGAAAGCTGTAATTTGGCAAGGATATAAATATTTAACACGCCGACAAAATGGTAAAATATTTTTTTTTAAGGGCACCTCTCATACACGTAAACTGGGGATGATTTTTTTTCTCGTCTATCCCATAGTGTGGGGTATCGTTGGATAGGCCGTTCAAAAACATTGGGGTTGTGTGAAAACTATTTTTAAATTTAGGGATCCGTTGGTGAAATATTAAGCTTTAAAGTGAAAATTTTAGTTAGAGTGGGGCGTCCCCCCCCCTGCTGGCTAAACGGTTGTTTATAGAAATGTGAAAAAATTCACAGAAGTAGTATATATAATGAATTTAAAAGGAAAACTATCACAGCTAAGAAGGTCCCCTATAATGTATAGGACCAGAAGTTTGGCGCGGTCTGTATTAGTAGACAAACTTATATGTACCGGGCAACTACGGAACCCTACATGGCGCGTGGCCCGACATGCACTTGGCCGGTTTTATAGATAATGGTCCGACTCGCACTTGGCCGGTTTTTTGAGCTTACTAGCCTTTGCCCGTTGCTCAACCAACGTTTATTCAATCTCTGCCCCGTTTTCGGCTGAGGCTTTATTTTATGAACACCCAAAATAACATTATATTTTTCTTTGACTTATTTGGTCTTTCATTTATATAATGACTAGCTTTTGCCCGCGGCACCGCCCGCGTCGAAGAGATTTTCGTGGAAATAAGGAAAACAAAAGAATATGATTTTTTAACGACAATATGCCACGGTCACCATGTTTTATCAAAGTGCTAATAAATACCAATGAAATAAGCCCAAACTTAAAGGGTCCACTGTTGTCCGTTGAGGAGATCCCGTACCCACCTTCCAGTCCCATTAGGAGACCCTGGTCACCATGTTTTACCAAAGTGCTAATAAATACCAACAAAATAAGCCTAAACTCGAAGGGTCTGCTGTTGTCCGTTGAGGAGATCCCGTACCCACCTTCCAGTCCCATCATCAGACCACGTTTTACCAAAGTGCTAATGAAGACCAATCGAATAAGCCCAAACTCCAAGGGTCTGCTGTTATCCATTGAGGAGATCCCATAACCACCTTCCAGTCCCATCAGCAGACCCTGGTCACCATGTTTTACCAAAGTACTAATAAATACCAACTAAATAAGCCTAAACTCGAAGGGTCTGCTATTGTCCGTTGAGGAGATCCCGTACCCACCTTCCAGTCCCATCATCAGACCCTGGTCACCATGTTTTACCAAAGTGCTAATAAAGACCAATAAAATAAGCCCAAACTCGAAGGGTCTGCTGTTATCCGTTGAGGAGATCCCGTACCTACCTCCCAGTCCCGTCATTAGATACTGGTCACCATGTTCTACAAAAATACTCATCAATACCGATCAAATAAACTTAAACTTGAGAGGTGTCCTAAAAAAACCATTACCAGTGGATGATTGAAACCCCGACGATGAGACTACATACGTACGACTACGCAAGGCGTACATACCACATGATTAACTAAAAATCTTATTGAGTGCTTATAGAATTTTTATAGTCAGTTCAGTAGTTCTAGATATTACCCATTATATGCAAACAAACAAACAAACAAACAAATCTTTCTTCTTTATATTACAGTGTAGACAAACTTTAACGTGAGTTGATTTGAGCCAGACTGCGTCAAATTCGATATTTTGAAACTTGCAGCGCCATCTAGTGTATTAAAATAAAAACAATTTCAACGCCAGCTTACTGAGCCGTTATCGAGGATAGCTTCCTAGAGATGGCGTTTTCTAAGTACTTGAAAATAAAAATATTTTAGTTATTGATCTTTGCTCAGTCAAGAAATATAATTTCAATTTTAATATTTTTTTACAAAAGGAAATATTTTTTCTGAAAATAAAATTAAAGAATAAAAAATTAAAAGTGAAAACAAAATTTTACCAGTCGGTGTTTGAGCCCGCGAGGATCATCTATGCTACGGCGGCGAACCTTCCATATGTCTCACTAAAATTCTCATTGCGCTGCTCCCTTTTGTCATAGCGTGATGATACATAGCCTTAAACCTTCCCGAAGAAATGCTTTATCTTTCAGTGAAAACTGTATCAAAATCCATAGATTGGTTCTTTAGTTATAAGCGACCGAACAGACAGACAGACAGACGTTGTATTTTATATGTAGAGAGAAGAAGAAGATATACATAATATATTTTTATATAGACAAAAAACATTAACATATCTTATAGCCCATATGCTGATCAAGGTCACTACGATAAAAAAATCGCATCTAAATCCATTGAATGATTCTTTAACACATGTACATACATACAGGCCGACGACGGACAGCCAGAGAAAATTCTAAAAATGGTGGTTTCGGCCTCAATACAATACTAATATAACAGCCCATTTCATTTAAAATTTCGCGAAAATATTCAATGTACAGACTCGACCATTTTCCTACTTTAAGATAGAAAAACCTTCGTAAGAATATATTAAATACTTAGTAAAAAAATTTACCCAATTGTGTAAACTTCTGGACTCAAGCTTGTACAGTCAATGACACGGTAGCGTACGGTCTATAACTTCAAAATTAAACATCTAGGTAAGGCAAGGGTACTATTTTCGTATTCAGTGATGAAGATTCTATAGTGCATAGGGGTCAGATGCATTTCCGAAAATTTTGACTTTTTTCGTATGTGCCGCCTCTAAAGTGATATGAGTATGGGTCAAAGCAGCAGGTAACATGAATTGCTGGGGCCACAGCATCAGCATCCAAGCTGGGGCTGAATTGCCAGAAACCTACAGCTCACGTTCTCACGGAACGATACCTAGAACGCCTAGAATAAACATACTTCTTGTAGAATTATCTGCTTTGTTGCCATGCAGCGGTCACCCGCATCTCATAGGCCATGCACCGCTTTGCCACTTTTGCATAATGTAAGCATGACGCTGGACTTGCAGCGCAGCATTCATAGTGGGCACTCACAAGATCCACTAGTGCTATAATTGTAGTTCTTTTTCAAACAGCTAGGAGTACTAAAGTGGGATGATACCTAAGTGCGACGTGTATCTAAATATCGGCTGACGTGGTCTCAGCATTGCTTTTACACGAGTTAAATACCTTATCACTAAGTCGCCCGATAACCTAACAGTTTCTCGCTTTGGAGAAACCCAGTCTATTTTGTTTATATCTTCTGTGTTATCAGTATTCGGTCAAGAGTCACATACTAGTTGTTTCACCCTACTAAAACTGCATCCGATCTGCATCATTGTCGTTGTTAAGACACGCTCTTATCGCGCACACAATGCCGTATGTGCTTAATAGGTATGTTTTACCTGTATACTAAAGGTACAAACTTTCGAACTGGTTTTCCCTGTGAATGCCCGGCATTTATATTATGGTGTTGCGAGCTAAGACAATGCATCGAGTACAGCAATTAAACGTTGTTATCGATGTCCCAAATTGGTAGCGTAATTTTTATCGTAGGTATGAGATACGATCTATAGTGACTATGTGAACACGTGAGTGACTCCCGGGGCCCCAGTATGGGAGCGCAGAATGAATTGTAAATCATCTATTTTCATAAGGATGAAAGTTTGACTGACGTGGTCCTAGAATATTTTAATATTCACTCGTTTATTTTAGGAATGATCCAATTACCGCGCCGAACGATAACCCGCACGCGAGGTTGTGGGAATTCCAAATTGATATTATCCCTATATTGTTTTCTTTTTTCAGCACGATAAACAACTGGAGTGGTATAAATTGCTATGCGGGCAGTCAGTCGCTAGACACTACACGGTCAACATTACCGAGAGAACATCATACAGACTTACGAGTCCCATGACATCCATCCAGAACTCAAGATGCAGTCCCAAGACAGAATACTCAGTTTCCCGGTGGACACCTTCACGACGCGCGGGCCTTCTATACCCGACGAGGCCCCTTTCAGCCCCAGCGAAATGCTGCAATTCAACAAAGCATACAAACAGTTTCTTCAGGCGCAACGACAGCTGGACGACCTGACTTTCCTTAACGGGAAGCCATGCCCCGTCCGCTACAACTTTGATCCGACGAGGCCAGAAGAAGATCGGCTGCTGGTGAACTGGGACTGGCTCATGCCCTTATTTTGGGGGCCGCCGCCAGGTTGAAACGAAGATTTGCTTTTCGAAGTGCAAGGCGGTCGCCGGGGACACCTGTTCCTGCGGCAAGAGGCCTAATGTAGTGGTACCACCGGGACGTGAGTGCAGGATCCCACAGCACTTTCATCATTTCTGCACGGCGCACGTCTCTGCGTGGATAACCAAGTACATGGTCCCGGCGATTCTGCTGAAAGAATCCCAAGAAATCTTCAGAGAGGTCATCCAGAAAGTGCATGAAGGTGATCCGCAAATCCTCGAATACTATTCGACGGGTGACTGGACGGACACAGAAATGTTGCTGCACTCGGCTCGCAACATCAGTGATAATAGTGCTAAATAGTGCAGCAGCATGTGTAGTTTGCTTATTAAAATAAATATTTGTGTTTATAATATGTTTACTTTTTTTTTCTTGTACCCCTATGAGTGTAGGATAATGGAGAGTTATGCAGGTAAGGTACTGAGATCATTCCCTCTGACGTTGCTTCAAGTTGAAATTTAGTTTCTCTCGTGACCACTCTATGTTAGATACAATCAAGTCAAGCTTTGACTGCACCAGATGTAACGGCTAGGTAACGTGCTACTAGCTGCTGCATAGCACGTCACATCACCAACGCAGATAAGTTGCAAGGCGTGATGATTAGCGTTATGTGCACATGGGATGCAAAGCTCCGTTATCACAAACTATGCTTGGCATATGCTTATCATATGTCTTGAGCAAGGCCTGAGTGTGCATTCGCCTCTGAGTACGTGTATCTGCGACGTTTAGGTATGGAGCCGACCATACAGGAATATGAGACGTCTAAATAAGGTTTTTCTTAACTTTATATCTATGAATAACTGCATGTAAGCCACAAACAGTATTATGACAAAGACCGGCGGCAATTGGCGTTACATCTGTAACTCCTTATGGACCGATAATACGTATGACCACATGGCACGCTATCGTTTAAATATGGAACAAACTATGTGTCACTACTCAAAAGATAGGTAAATATGATAAGACGACGGGACCTTCATCGAAATATTATTACAGGCTGCCGGCCGAACGTAAGTAGCTCGAGCGTATAACGGTAACCCACGTTTAGTTGGCACTGTCTTGAAATACTCGGGAAAACCCGTGCTATATTCATTTTATGATCTGTATCCAACTGGTGGCGTGTATTTCAAAACGAAATCAAAACTGATGAGTGACCATAGAAAATTACCGGGACATACACGTGTGCTTCATACACGTATACACCTCACTTATACTTAAGATTTGTCATTGTATAGGTGTTACAGGTTTGGTTAGACTATAATGATGTACAAAACATCATTCTAAATATGTATCTTTTCATGATTCCTGTAATGTTAGGACTATGGTATGACAGATACCTTACCTAAACACTGCACCGTACCTACCTATCGCTGCATCGCATGTCGCGGTGCCCCTCTATCGTGTTACAAAGTGTAGTGACCACGGTTATCTATGCATGGATGTAGATTGTACAACATCTTAGTGGATAGAACTAGTACAATATATTATTATCATTATTAAACCAACTACCTAAATATCTAGTATCATGAAGGAAACTGGTATGTCGTGACATTTGTAAGTCGGCATGCATTTTGAAATGAAATAACTATGTATCGGGAACAAGTTTTTTATTTTTATTTTCAAAAACAAACACTCACATGCACAATATACTCAATACTGATGTACACAAATACCTAATACTTATTATATAAACAAATGATCATATCTATGACTAGCACTATTTCGGCCGGTTGAGAGTTCCACGCCACGATGCCTGCTCACGCAAAGCTAGTGCATACTGCATCAAGTGCCTGTCCAGTCACCGCTGCTCTGCCTTCTGACGTTTTCTCTCCTCACACTCCAAGTCTTGTCTGCGCTTTTCTTCTTCTTCTTCCGCGCGCTCTTGCTCCTTCCGAGATTTTTCCCCGTTGTCTCGATGAACGGCTTCTCCAGAGTTTCCGATCATGGTGGATGATGATTTTGTGAATGATGACATGGTGATTTTGTTAAGACTGATCGATTGTACACAGCCTTGTGATTATGGCGAGTGTATATGTGCTAATGATTGATTGTATATGTACTTTCCTCCATTTATACTAACCCGAAAACTACCTAACAAGGACTGGTTGTTCCATAATTACCGCGAATTTTTTCCCACTTGAATAAGCTCGTTATAATGAGGGATAATTCAAATACTGTGACATCATGGTGTACCGCAGTAACGACAGAATTGATAAGCAAATTAGGTAGAGAAACGTATTTTGTGGTAAAATGGCGCAATATCGATGATGTCAACGGGTAATACATGCATATATCGGCAATACCCAGTTATTTTCAGCTGAAAAGGAAAAAATTGATAAGGATAATGCATACAGTTTTACATTTTATTACGGGAGTCATATCATACACTGTGTTAACTTCTGTTAGCTAGCACAATCATGCTCCGTATGGAAAAAAGTATAGGTAAGCTTCAGTACGTGCTCGTTACGGTACAAATGCAACCAACGATTGTTTCAACTCTAACTGCAAGCACCCCGGCATGCTGAGTATGCACGCAGTCTTGCTACGTGACCTGCAGTCTTACTTGACTATGTTGTATGTTCTTCGGATGTTCGGCTCCGACAAGCTATTCCACTACAGCGTTGCAGCGTGCACTCATGTCCGCAAAGCAGTTTACCAAGCGAACCCGAGAGACTTGGGTTTTTGTTGAATCGTCCATGCACACAATCGTTAGGTAATGAACACTTAATTACCTCCGCAGGTGTACCTACCTCCGTAGGTATGCCTTACCGTAGGTATGCCTTACCGTAGGTATGACGTCAAACCTTATCGAACAATGGTGTATTGTTTCATTTTTCCGAACTATTAATATTTCAATAAACCCCACGGACAGGATGAGATCGATTAATTGAGCCCGATAACATATTTAATTGAATGAGAGGAAATTAATATAAATACCATTTGAGTTCAGCGATAAGAGCGTTATCGCGCCGTCGCGGGTGGCCGTTCTAATGCTGTAAGAATTTACTGATATGGATGTTGCTACCTACAACCAATGCTACAACAAGGTGCACTTACAGGTTAACAGTAAAGAGTTTTTGCGCTCATATTCACAGAGACCTAAGGTTAGGCTTGAGACTAGGTCTCACTTTTACATAGCAAAACCTAGATAGAACTCAACAATCATATTTTTCCCGAGACCATGCACTGTGCATCAGAGTCGTTGCTCCGCTGTATACATTAGTAGCATCCCCCCTTTCCCCTGGTCCACCATTTTTTATTTTCACCCCGTACGCTCTTGTGTCACTGACTGTACGCACGCTAAACAGGCAGGTTTGTGAGGGCCGAAATCCTCGCACCAATGATGCCGCTGCTATTGTGAATGGATATACCGCTATCAATCGGTCCCTGGCTTGGTGGGCCACCTGAATGTACCAACCTATTTAAGAGCTATCCTCGTACCTTCCCCTCGAATATCTTCGCTCTGCATGTCTGACACGTTCAACTGTGTGCGGTCGTTACTTGACCAGCGTGCAGTCGCGACTTGAACTGCTTGCAGTTCAGCTGCAGTCAATAAGCTCAACTGCATGCAGTTATGTGCGGTCTTATCTAGCTATACGCGTTGATCACTGCGCGTCTACGAGGCTCGGTGTAAAAGTGGAAATGGAAGTTCAGTTGTGCTGCCATCAGACGGACAGCATAACAGCAACCGCGCGCAGTCGATATATTCAACTGCATACAGTTGTACGTTCGACTTTGTTCAGTCATGATATCAACTTGACGCGGTCGTGTAAAGTCAATATTAACTGCATACAGTCAGTATGCGCAAATGACTGCAGATAACTGCATGCAGTTGAATATATATAGGTAGACTGCGCGCGGTTGCTGCGATGCTGTCCGTCTGATGGCAGCCTAATTGTCCTGCTATGTCGTACTCTAATAAAACGAAAACAAAACGCGAAGGATGCCAAAAGAGACGATATTACTAAGCCACCGCTGTCCATTCCTCCTTCCGTCCGTTTGTCCGTCCGTCTGTTACAGGAGTCTACAGCTCTATCCGTTATAGGTAGACCCTACACCACTGCAGCTGACTGCCGCCAAACTAGAGCCAAACTGCAGCTGGACTACAGCCGACTGCAGCCGAATTTCAGCTAGATTGCAGCCGGATTGCAGCTGGACCGCAAGCTAATTGAGTTTGATTGCGGCCTATATACAATCGGCACCAGCTCTACCACCTAATATTTATACTAGTAGCCAATATTTTCTTACCTAAAATTAGGGTGTTTTACAAAACATAGTTAAGTTGTAAAATTGGATTGAGTGAAGTTGTAAATTATTTACTCGTAGTTGGTAATGCGTATGTAGGACGAAAACGTTTGTATTTTATTTTAGTTGCGAGCTCTGGTTACGTGAATTGTAAATTTTACAAACAACTACGTCCTATAAAGTCATGAAGGGTAAAAATTGAGAAATTAATAAACTGCATCCATCCAATTTTAACTTTTTGCCGACTTGAGAAAATCTTCTTACGCGAAACTTAAGCCGCAATTGAACCAATCATAGTGTTGCTATTCATACCTTAACTTGAAATTCTCAGCTATGAAATCAGCGGTAAATATGATGGAACCGAAAATTGGATAAGCGACTACTTCCTAGACAGTTCCAAATCTAATAACACCATCTTAAGAGAAACCAACTTCCATTTGCACGGACATAAACATCATTGTGCTTCTTAAGCCGACGGCATAAAGCCTCAAATCGGTTGCCTAGTTCGATTTGAAGGTAAACCGGTACGTAGTTTCAGTGTTCCGTAAGTGAGGGGTGGATAAGAACCATTTCAGGATTAGCCCCACAATAAAGGTGGGCTATTACTCATGCGTCCGGCTACAGGACCCGTGTCTGAGAGGCAATTTGTTGGCAGGTACACCTTGATTTGGGTTTGAGAACTTATTTAGGGTCAATTTTATCGAACAGCAGCGGTAGTTCAGTAGATAGGACTCCGAATCTTGGGTTTTAGGTTCAACATCTGCCGCTGAGCTGGTACCAATAAGGTTTTGGGAATGTATGTACCATCACCAAGGCTCCCGCCTATCCAGTTTCAAAATTGCTTGCATGTGGCGATCTCAGCCAGACTCGCCTTTTATTTTATTTTTTACACTTTTATGGCGTTTTTGAGTCCATTAGAGCGCATTGGTCACTTTAGTCAGACTATTAGTAGGCCAACACTAGCAGGGTGGGACCTAGCAGAAGTTGCCACGAGCGGCTGCACACTAAACTTGCCTTTGAGCTGCTCAGGCGGGAACCTTGCTGACTGTACATAGTTTTCTCACCACTTAAACCATGAAGGAAAACACTGTGAGGTTAACCTGCGTGCCCTAAAAAGCGTGTATTTGTGCCCGATGTACAAGGCTCACCTGTGTTGGAACGCAAAAATCTTCTGTGAAAAGAGAGCGTACAATTCTTACCCTTCCAGTGACAGTCCACACTCGGAAATACCTCTGAAAAAACGGAACCTTTATAGGAACACTTTGTTGTCTGTCTGTCAAGATCATTTTTCTCAGGCCCCGTGGAAATATTAAGTTGAAATTAATACCTCCTACAGAAATCTACGGCCTCATGATACTGTAAACTCAACTCAACGCGAAAAAGGTATTTTCGTACAAACTGGCTCACCATGAAAACCTATGAAGCACTTCTAAATGACTTAAAAACTTGAAATTACGTTAAAAAAATCTGAAAATTACCTACATTTAAAATTATTCCCGAAGTCTTATATGACTAACTTAATTAGACCCTTAGGATAGAAAGAGTTTAAAGATCGTAAGTGTCAATTTAAGTTGGAGATAGTTAACTGCATGGGTAATTAGTTTTATTAAAATTTTTAAACGGAATGTACGGAAACCTCAGGGCACGAGTCCTAATCGCACTTGATATTTTCTTATTGAACCTTTATTGTAAGGACACGAAAAAATCATTAGTTTACCGTGGAAGCATAAGCTTTCGTCAGATAGGTTTTAAACTCTGTATGACGTAGGTATATAATGAATAGGTACGTCAACATAGATGTTATTTATTCCAAAATAAATAATCTCAGTTCTTGATTAGATCTTGCTAAGTTTCTTGCCCTTTTTCGTAGCAAGATTAAACGAATGAGCGGATTTAGGCATTGTATCTATTAATAGTTTATTTATCTATTAAATTATTTTTTCATTGTATATACAATATTTAATTTTTTAACTTATGTTAGTATATAATAGGTATAATAATAGGTACAACCGTTGTAATTAATTAGTTAAATAAATAAATATTTGGTAAGGCATGTAGTAGTATATTTAAAAAATATTACCATTTATCATGTCTATTCAGTTTATTTATCAACTTATTTATTAATAGCATTATGTATAATCATATTCTTACTCCTTTAAGTCTTATGCATAACTTTATTCGTTTTTTTTATACTTCCCGTATTATATTTGTTTCATCATATAGTATTGTTTTTATAAAGATTAGATATGACCTGTTAAACGTATACTTTATGTATCTGTTTTAGAAATAAACATTTTGAATCTTTAAGTACGATTTTTGGATAACGAAAATATTTCCAAAATGTGACCGTAATTTTTTCCCGCTTTTTTCAGGTTTATGCAATAAAACTTGATTTATGTGGCGAACGGGCAGAGAGGCAGAAACCAAAGCTTCATTAATTCCGTTTTTGAGGGCTTCAAAAACCGGATTCCGTTATAACTATGCTTTAGTGTCTCTTTTCCATTAGAAAAATTGCTATTGGAACTTTTTTTATAAAATAAAGGTACTCTATAAACGTAAATATAACATACTCTGGCTGCATAATTACATAGATACTCTGCCGTCACGTTTTTAAAATTGCTGCAAATTGATGGTGATCTTTTGTGTTTGACGCCGAGGTTGTTCTTGAACAAAAGATGCCCAAAAAAAATTATTTTCACATTTTGCAAACAGGGTCATTGAAACTTGGCTATATAAAGGAAAGTCACCTTATATACAACAATGGTTTCAAAACTTTTTATAAGGCATAGTAGGTCGATCGCATAAGGAAAGAGATAAGCGTATCTGAAAAAGTGCGCGTCTGAGCAGTGCGGTAAATCAAGAAGAGAGTGGATAATGCTGTTTTTCAATGAATAAAATTTAGTATAAATTCACACAAGTGCGTTAAAAAAAACGTTGTGGTATCGTTTAGATAATGGGTTTATATGTATAAAATAGTAATCATTATTATTTTTACTTTATTAGTTTGGACAGACTGCTGGTTTGAAATGAAAAAATAGCCTTTTGCAACATTCTTCGATCGAGACAATTTTTCTCTAAGATATAGCGTTTTGGGCTGTTACATCGTCTTGGAGAAGGCTTTGTTTATAACGTGTATTTATTTCAGAACTATATCTATTGTAGTTTGGGAGTACTACTTATTCAAAAACTCGGTTTTTACTACCTACGTCGTCTTAATAAAGGTCAAATATGAGAGGCCTGGTTACAAAAGCCTCTAAAACCTCTTAGGAGTATACCTTGCACATTATAACTTTTACTATAACTATTTATTTTCACGTCGTTGTAGACAAGACTTTTGCCCCGGCAGCCTTCTACTTGTCTATGAAACTTAAATGCTGTTGTAATTTAACACTGAGATAACTTGTCTAATTTGAAATGCACAAATTTCAAGACAATATAAGTTTGGGTCGAGAATTTCCATTCTTGGTTACTCAAATGTAAAATAATCGCCTGAATGTATAAAGGATAATGGCAGTTGGCGGTCCGCAATTGTCTCGTTTAAACGGTTTGTTCAATAAATCAAAGTACATATGCAAAGTAGATACATAAATTGTGTCTTGATAAAAAATTCTCAATTTTTCAAATCCGGGGAAATATGTAAGTTTTTCTGAAAACTCATCCAATAAACAGTTTTGAACGTACGAATGGCTGCCATCTTAATCTTGAATTGGTGAATGTCAAATTGTCTTTTTAACTTTTGCGTTCCGATTTGTGCTAAAATCGTTTCCATGCAGTTAAACTGTGTAACTTTGCACAAGCTGAGTAATTTTGTACAAATTCATGTACAGAGCATGTCAGAATAAAGCAAAGATCTCATTTCTCCACACCTACTTTTAGACATTTATTGTTATAGCTTTTATTTCGGCAGAACCCTTTACATTTAGGAACTTGATTTAATTACCAACATCACGAAATTCATGTGAATAACACTGGGCCAAGTTATAGTACTAGACCTGCCATTCATCTTTACATTTTAAATTATAATTAATTAATTTAAATTATAGTCGGGTAGGTGGTAAAACTGATGCCGGGCTCGACTGTGGAGGTACCACCATCTTACTCGGAAATCCTCCCGAAGTTATTCGGGGGAGAGTAAGAGAACAGCTCTCAGGCAAAACCAGGCGGCTCACCATTGCCTGGGACCGATGGATGGCGGTATATCCATCCCCAATTGACAGGCCTTATATAAAACAGACTGGCGACGGGCAGCGGCGTCACTGGTGCAAGGGTTTAGGCACCGCGCTCACCAACCCGCCTGCCCAGCGTATGTGAGTATGGGCATTTCTCCCAGGAGGACCACCAAGAGTGGCGAAATCCTGGAAAGGCCTATGTCCAGCAGTGGACGAAACAGGCTGATGGATGGATGGATAATCGGGTACTCAACTAAATTACAAGTCTAGTGCGAGCCAGCTCAACTAACTGACTAACTCTGTCACTGCAACTGGTGGTAGGCTTCGGCCGTTGCTAGTCACTTCCCATAGGACGCAACCATGCCGCCAAGCGACTCGTATACCCACTTCTGTAGAGTTTGTGGATTTTATATTACTTTGATGCAAGGTAACCATAGAGGTAGAGGGCTATTTTTTTAATTTCTTTGGAACTGTAAAATCACATTTTTAGTGCGGTCCAAAGTTTCCGTTTGGAATAACTAGAAACCGGTCAAGTGCGATTACAACTCACGCTCTGAGCGTTCCAAGCATTCAAATAAGTTTAAGGCTTAAATAATTTGAAGAACAATTACTAACTTATTAAACTACAAAATATATAAAATGACACTGCAAAATTAAGTTGGTCGAGTTTTCGGGTACATAATCCTGAAACTACGTTATTTATCGGTGTTTTCTGTGTTTTTATGGCACGTACTATAATTCCTAACTAGTTGAATTTTGAGATAGACCCCCTTACAAAACTGTCAACTTTGACAGCGTGCCCGTTTTTTTAATATAAAAAATATATAATTATTTGTAATCTACGTACATAATGAGCTCTAAATAATGACTCCACACATGCCAGGTCCGGATTTTTTTCGAAAATACTTTCATATGTTTCGAGAAAACCTGTGCCATACTCGGACGGATGGAGAGAAGAGTAACATTAATAGAGCTCTGTTTTGTTACTACATGGAAATGAACCGAGGTTTCTATTACTTTTGGTGAACTTTTATTTGCATGGCTATGTAGCTCTAGTATCCACTATCTCTATGATCAACATAAACCGGCAAACAGTTTTAAAGCTGAAATACGTCAAACGAAGCTTCACTTTTCATAAAAATGTTTTCATTTGAATATGGAATGAATCCGAATGCCAAATCTAGTTTAAGTTTGGAACAGAATTCTGTAACGAGTTGCGAGAAACGGAATGTAGCGAACCGGAAGCGGATCCTGTCACAGACAAACTTGTCGTCCCTTGACGATAATCTGTGTTAGAATTTTCACTAATATTTTCTGCACCTGACAGCTGGTTTATCCTGCTTTTAACAACCAACGCTGAAAAAGTTGAACAGTAGAAAACATTTCGTGGGAAGGACTCAACAAATCTATATCTGTATATATCTCCGCTCACGTTTATTTAGTCTGCCCCGTTTTCAACTTGGGCATTATTTTATGAAAACTCCTTACATGTCTGTCTGTATATATATTCTGTTTTAGTCAAGAACCACTGAACGGATTTGGATGCGGTTTTTTTTAATATCATCGTAGTGACCCTGGTCAACACATAGGCTATAAAGGTTGTTCAAAAATAAATGCATAAGCCGAAAGCAGGGCAAAGTTTGAATATACGCGGGTGGAGCCGCGGCTAAAGGCTAGTAGACAATACAGAGTGTAAATAGAGTTACATTACATTACATTAAATAAAACCACATACTCTACTGATAATACCGACTGAAGCTTTTTTTTTTTTGAATAATAATTTTATTTGACCAGCAAAAGTCATGCGAAAGTCATGCGAGCAGAGACAAGACTCTATTTAGCTAAAAATAGTTTTAAAATCAAAAATCATCAACCTTCGTACGATGCTGCGTACACTCGGTAACACTCTATTCTAAGAAAAAAACCCGCGCAAATCTTCAGAGAAGAAGATCCATCCATCCATCAGCCTGTTTCGTCCACTGCTGTACATAGGCCTTTCCAGGATTTCGCCACTCTTGGCGGTCCTCCTGGGAGAAATGCACATACTCACATATGCTGGGCAGGCGGGTTGGTGAGCGCGGTGCCGAAAACCTTGCACCTTGCCCGTCGCCAGTCTGTTTTATATAAGGCCTGGCAATTGGGGATGGATATACCGCCGTCTATCGGTCACGGGCAATGGTGGGCCGCCTGGTTCTGCCTGAGAGCTATTCTCTTACTCTCCCTCGAATAACTTCGGGAGGATTTGCGAGTAAGATAGTGGTACCTCCACAGTTGAGCCCAGAACCAGCTCTACCACCTAGAAAAAGATATTCAACTGTATTCAAAGACTTTATCTCGTAGGAGGAAGGTCTATTTTAGAACGCTGCACCGGAACAGCCAAGTAACATTTTATTGGGACCGAGGTTTTGAGAAATGCCCCTTAGTTCTAGAATGGTAATTTTCTGGTTTCAGATTTTACCTCAGGTCATAATTTGTTTTTATTTAATGCAAACAGCTCTTAGGGCTCTACAGCAATTTGAAAAACTAAATGGACTTCCACAGGCTTTCACCATGATGTAAAATAAGGCTAGTTGGTTTTACACACTACCCAAGCAAGGCCTTTTCAGAACCATATTTTGCTAAGGCCTTTAGGCATATTTCAAAACCTTCCCCAGGTTTATAGAATTTTTCTCTTACCATTCCCAGTCATTTTTGTTTGTAGTAAGACTAATTTGAAATTTTATTTACCTTTTGACATTTAGCAAGATAGGCTCTAGTCCAAAAGCACCTTTTTGTATTTTTGCGAAACCAATTCTCAACGGATGTGACAGTTGATGCTCGTGATTGTTGGCACTTGGTGGAACTTTTGATACATTTTTGATTGAAAAACACTTGTACTTGTCCACTTATTTATAATATTTCCCAAACAGCGAAAGCGGTAACGGAAATAATTTAAATAAGTGGACAAGTACAAGTGTTTTTCAATCAAAAAAAAACAATTCTCAACCTTGTGGGCTTCGCGTGTGCTTTACTAAAACTTTATTTTTCCACAAAAATATACAGGATGTTCTAGCGCAAGATGGTCAGCAGTGGCAATTTATAACGGAAAGTAAAAAACAATAATGAAAAAATTAACAAACAAAATAATATGAACAAACCTTTTTAAATAAAGTTAAATTAAAATGATAATAATTGTTTTTTTTAACATTTTGTTTTTTCCCTGAAATAAATATATATTTCACTATTGAAGCTTTTCATTTAGGTTGATATTATAAACAATAGTAGAAAATAGAAAAATAAAATATTTTGGAGATATATTTCGGCCCACTTTGATATATTTCAAATTTGTTCTTAAATGACAAACAATACATACAACCTCATGACTAAGTACTGTAACCTATTAAAAATACAAACGTTGAAAAAAACTTAAGACTATGAAACAAAGAATTTTTTGTTTGAAGAGAGCCACCTATAACAGCCTGTATTCACTTTTAGCGCAAGCGTTCTTGAATTAATGTGCCGCAAAAAGTTGTTTCATTGCGGAATCCACAAGTCCTTAAACAGGGCTAATTTGAATAAACAAAAACCAATTAAGCCAGGCTCTTACCAGAAAGCCCTGATTTAGCCATTTAATATTAAACCAGTTGCTTCTTTTGAAAATCCTTTTGAACATTGTCAAGTCCAAAAAGACCAGCAGGGGCCTTATTGTCTAACTTTAAATCTATCGCGATACCTTTTAATTTGACATTTGTTCCATACTTTAAATGTCAAAATCAAAGGTATTGCGATTGATTTAAAGTTACACTATAAGGCCCCAGGGCTTTGTTTGTTCTAAATTGGTTAAAATCTAAACTGTAGGGTTTTTTTTTTCTTATGACACAATTTCCTTCTGTCTTTTATGTTTTTATCCTTAAGTTATTAAATTTAAATACCTTGTTTAGTATAACCATTTTATATAAGTTCTTAGCAAGATTAATCAAATGGGCGGATTTAGGCATTATAGCTATTTATAGTTTATTTATCTATTAACTTATTTATTCATTGTATTATGTATAATCGTATTCTTATTCCAATAAGTCTTCATTTTATGCATATGTATAACTTTATTAGCCCAACTTAAGCCCAGTTTTTTATATATATTTCCTGTATTATATACCTATTAGTTAAATCATTTGATATTATTTTTATAAAGATTAGATTGGACATGTAAAACGTATACTTTATGTATCTACTAGCTTTTGCCCGCGGCTCCGCCCGCGTGTTATTCGGTTTAACGACATGCTTTTTTCCGGGATAAAAAGTAACCTATGTGTTAAGTTAGGGTATAAGCTATATCCATTCTACCTATATATTTCATCCAAATCCGTCCAGCCGTTTCTGCGTGAAAGAGTAACAAATACACACACACACACACACACACAAACTTTCGCATTTATAATATAAGTAGGATAGGATTATACAAATAAAGTTTTTGAATCTCTTTCTTTGAATCCAGAACAAAGTCAGCCATTTTTCGCTAATTTAAATCGCAATTTTTTATGCAATAATTACATTTACTCATTAAATCAAAGCTTGCATTAAATTTTGGTGTTACACGTTTGTAGATGGAAAAAGGATCCAATCGTTTCACCTTTTTTCACATACCGAGTGTAAATAAAGTGCGACCATTAAATGAAACCACATATTCTACTGACCCTACTGAACCACTTTTACCAAGAATCATACTCGCGGACACCCTTAGTTTAGGAAATAATTGAGTTCCAAACAAAAACGCATGAACCCTAACGCACACGGGCGAGTTTAGAGAGAGCGTTGACCTCAAACAGCTGCAAGTTTCACGGACGACGCTCTCTCTTAACTCGCCCGTATGTCGGTGCGTTAGGGTTCACGCAATTTTGCTTGGAACTCAATTATTTCCTAAACTAAGGGTGTCCGTGGGTATGACTCTTGGGGAAAGTGGTTCAGTAGGGTCGGTAGAATATGTGGTTTCATTTAATGATCGCGCTCTATTTACACCCGGTATAATTTGAAAATAATATCAATACCGAAATCATATAAAAAAAAAATCAGAGGGCCCATGAATATTACAGAGGTATTGTGTCCTATTTCATCAATAAACTAACAGTCCCAATGAAACTGACAAATACAACAGGCAATAACTGCGTCTAAATATCTCTGAAAAATGTTAACGAAATATTAAATCTTCCATTTTATTATCGCCATGTCAGAGAAGCATAGTACTATTTAAATAAGAACCAACTGAATGATGAGCAAAACTAAATATAACTTTACCAATCCCTAGAAGCCCTACTTTGTTTTTTCGTAATCCCTTACCTGGCTAACAAGACTATTTCAATGGCAAATCCGGGTTAATTCAAGGCTTGCATGTTGGTTCTGAAAAGGTTAAATTTTGTTTTTGGGATTTGAGATTTGCTCCTGAACACTAGCTCCTGACAACGTTGTGCGGAGGCTCTGTTGGTCGGGCTCTTTTGGGCTACAGAAGCAATTCAGTACGTTAATTTAACGTAGTTGTGGCTAGTTTTTCAGAACCTTGCGTTATTCTATAAAGGTTTTAGAACCTGCTCAAAACCTTTGTAGAACCTGAAATGTTAGTTGAGCTGTTTTACGGACGACGCTCTTTCGATACTCGCCCGTATGTCGCTGCGTTAGGGTTCACGCATTTTTGTTTGGAAATAACTAACGGTGTCCGCGGGTATGATTCTTGGGAAAAGTGGTTCAGTAAGGTCGGTAGAATATGTGGTTTCATTTAATGGTAGCAATTTATTTACACCCCGTATAATACAAGCTACTTAGACGATTGATAAATCAGCCCTGAGTATGTCGTTATCAACTTTCTAAATATGAAATTATTTTTGACATGAGTAATTTTACCTTTTGAATAATTTAAATAAAGATTAAAAATCGCAGTAGGGAAAAGTCGGATAAATTTTCCCCCCTAAATGGGCCACAAAAACTAAAACTACGTAGATGTTTATAATCAATTTTGTTTATTTGACACTTTGAATAATTATCTAGCAAACAATATTAAACATTCTTATGTAGTTGCAAAGAGCGAGATTTTCTAAAATGTATCATTCGGTGCAATATAGCAACTCGGTTAGGTGAATAAGATTACCTCTAAATCGTACTTCAAAAAACTTAATCACTCTACTTAGAAACATACAAAAATAATGATTATAACAGTTCATCCTAAACCTTCATGTAAAATTAAGTTTTGTTAAGGAGTATTTAGTTTGGTCAAAACTGGGTTTCATTTGCTTTAAAACTGACACATTCAAGTTTAGTTGTCAAGTATGCGTCTACAAATAATTCAAAGTAAATTAGAAGGATTTAGAAATTGAAGACAATTTAATTGGATTTGCGTTTTTCAATTGAAATATAACAAGTTAATACAAAGAATAAGAGATAAGAAATATCGTTGCGCCTCATCGACACGTCAATTACCTCGGCCAAAGCCTGGCAATACAACGAGGTAATGTTGCCAGTGTCTTGGGAACCCTTCCACAGGGCAGCGATCTGGAATATTGTTTTACGTATAGATTTTCTTTTTAGGTAAGTATATATTTTTATTATTATTTCTTGTATTTTAGGTTTTATAACTATGTTATTTTAACTTGTTATTTAATTTAGTTATTATGTTTAGTTATATAATGTGTTTATACAATGTCACTACCATCAACAAACACACCAAAAAACGATTTTATACACTTCGTAAAAGAACACACATAAACTAAATTTTTAGGGTTCCGTAGTACCTGAAAGGTAAAAGGAACCTTTATGGTGAGACTCCGTTATCCTTCCGTCCCGTCCGTCCGTATGTCACAGCCTCATAACTTTGGCACCGTTAAAGGTAGAGATTTGAGCTACAAAAATAGCATTCAATAGCATACACAATACGGTGTAAAAAAAAAATATTTTAAATTGTTAAAAATATTTCAAATACAAAAGTGAGAAAAATAAAAAATAATATCCCAAAAATACCATATGGATATCAAATTATAGTTATTAAAGAGCTGGTTATAAAAATATATAGTTTTACTATATTAACTGTCACCAATTTCGAGAAATCTTTGAAAAACGACAAAAAAATGCATGTCCCCACCTTATTTCCAAAATTGGTGGACCGAAAAAAATGAAAAAAATCCCGATATAGGCCATAACTGGCTTATTACAGGAAAACTATAGCGATTAAAAAAAAAGTTGATAACAAATGAGAAACAAAAACAAAAAAAAATAGTTCATAAAAATACAATATGGGTATCAAATTGTAGATATTAAAAATCTGATTATAAAAATATATACTTTTGCTATATTAACTGCCACTAATTTTGAGAAATCTTTGAAAAACCACAAAAAAATGCATGCATGCCCCCCCCTTATCTCCGAAACTGGCAGAACGAGAAAAAATTAAAAAATCATGGTGATTTGGGATTATATAAAGATTACCGGAAAAATATAACGATTGAGAAATTCACGATGATAAAATGACAAAATGTAATTTTTCATCCTCGAGTTTTATATCGAGTACGGTATAAACATATTTGTGTCTCTATTTTGTGGTACAATCAATTCTTTTTTAAGTTAACATAAACAGTTATGGGCAAAATTTTAAATAATTTTTTCCTGATTGTTCCCAAAACTATCGAATCACGGAACCCTAGGTATGCGAGTCTGACTCGCACTTGACCGGTTTCTTCAATTTCAGACGGAATCAATAAACAATTATGGACATTTATAATTTATTAGCATTTAAAAAAGATAGAACATCAATACGCCTCTTTGGCCGAGTGGTAGAGCGCTCGCCTTCCATCCATCCATCCATCAGCTTGTTTCGTCCACTGCTGGAGATAAGCCTTTCCAGGATTTCGCCACTCTTGGCGGTCCTCCTGGAAGAAATACCCATGCCCATGTGCTCGCACATTTCATTATGTTCGCGTGGTGCGCGCTTCGGAGGCCTTACCCCTGGCGCACAATAATCTCACACAGCGATTTTGAACTTCAGTATGTTGTCAGAAAGTCTACATTAGAACGCTCGCTTCGCGCGCTGGCGGCACGCAAAATCAGTGAATTTTCTAGGTTTTTCTGGATTTTACGAAAAAGTAATGGTTGTAAGAGTTTTTTCACCTGACATCGGAAAATAAACCATGTTTTCTTGTTATACCAGAAATTTCAGATATAAAACTCAAACCGTTTAGGCATAAAACGAATTAATTACTTAAAAAGGCATCATTTTCAAAAATTCAATCTGTCGAGTGAAATGTGTCCAATTAGGTAACAGACCTGACAAAGGAAAGACAAAGAGGTCTGAAAAACACGTGTCCAAGTTTTACATTGATCAGATATATAGTTGACTCATCATATTGAAACAAAAACTGTTGAAAGATCAAAGGCAAGCCCTTAAGCTGTTGGTCCATCTGTGGGACGTAATATTTGTCGGTGAAAAGCATTTCAATTCTGACACCCCCTCGGGGATTCATGTCGTGAAGATTGGTTAGATCCTACGCTGCATGCCGCAAATGACAAGAACATTTCAACACTCACTCAAGTCGCTTTTCTCGGTCCATTAAATGCCATTTTCAGAAAGAAGCTGCGAATAGCTCGCTTTATGTATTATATTGGGTACCATCCAAGAAATTTATACATACATATAATGTATACATTCATTCAAATTGTCACAACACATAATACAAGACAAAAAATAGGTAATACAACAGAACTGAAACTTACAGGACTTAAAATAAATAACAAGAAAATAAAATAAAAAAACCGGCCAAGTGCATGTCAGGCCACGCGCAGTGTAGGGTTCCGTAGTTGCCCGGTACATTTTATAAGTTAGTCTACTAATACAGATTGCGTCAAACTTCTAGTCCGCTCGGAAGTTGCTCTCCCAAAGAAGGGCCCATATATTGTCGTGTTTAAAGGCGACTAAAACTTTGGCGTGACCTGTACTCGTAAACGTGTAAAGCCTACTCAGCTGTGATTTAATTTTCCTTTTAATTTCATTATTTACACTACTTCTGTGAATTTTTTCACATATTCATAAGCAACCGTTTAGCCAGCAGGTTGGAGGGGACACTTTACTCTAACAAAAATTTGCACTTGAAAGCTTAATATTTCCCCAACGGATCCCTAAATCGAAAAATGGTTTACA
This sequence comes from Ypsolopha scabrella, assembly GCA_910592155.1. Classification (NCBI taxonomy): domain Eukaryota; kingdom Metazoa; phylum Arthropoda; class Insecta; order Lepidoptera; family Ypsolophidae; genus Ypsolopha; species Ypsolopha scabrella. Next base: position 2,970,127 of record OU342968.1, on the reverse strand, counting down.
CATACCCACAATGTTTTTGAACGACCTATTCAACGATACCCCACATTATGCGACAGATGAGAAAAAAAAATTCAGAATCAAAATCAGAATCAGAAATATTTATTTGTGAACATGGGTATAAATGTTAGGTACAAATAGTTGTTAGTAATATTTTATAAGAGCGCCATGATCTGCCTTACGGCATACAAATATTAATTTAATTACATTTATAATTATTCATACAGTGTGACAAAGTAATATAAATAAAGATCATAAAGTAATAAAAAATTAAATTACAGTCAAAATATTGTCATTTAAAAATTTGTCGATGCTATAATAACATTTTTGAATTAACATAAAGAATAATTTATGTTTAAATTGTACTAATTTTAAATCTTTTATGTCATTAGGGATTTTATTATAAATTTAAGGTGCCATACAATAGATACTTTTTTTCATTAGAGCAGTTTTTATCCCTAATTTACGTGTACGAGAGATACCCTTTAGAAAAAATCGAAATTTTATTTTACCATTTTGTCAGCGTAATTAATATGTATACCCATGCCAAATTACAGCTTTCTAAATAGTCTCTGAGCTAAGCCGTGGACAGACGGACAGACGGACATGGCGAAATTATAAGGGTTCCTTGTCGGACTACGGAATCCTAAAAATTACCTCTTGGGTACACAAAACAAACATATATCAAACAGAAAATAGTTAAATCTGGCACTTGTAGAGAGGTAATGAAAATGCCTTGACTCAGCATAATGCTGCGCCTCGAAGTCTACGACGCTGATATTCACTGATATGCAGTGAACGTATAAGTATATATTTTTTTACATTAAATAGCTATTATGATGCTGACCTAATTTTCCCTTAATTCGCCATTACAATATGCGTATAAAGTAAGCATGCATATGTCGTAGGATATTTAAAAAAACAGGTCAAGTGTTTTCTTAAAAATTTTCACACGCCTTTAATTTAATGAGTATTTTGTTTAAAATTTAAGTAAATAATAATCGATAAATGTGTTTTTTTTTGTGAAGGTTGTCGAATAAACAAGTCAGCACGGCGCGGCGGCGGCATATCGAGGTGCTTGGGTAGATTTATTTTTCTATATTGAAGAACTATTGACTCGCAGAAGAATACCTTTGTGTTCCAAAAGCTCCATAATAACATCATAGCAGAGTTAATGAAAAATCTTGTGACACTTATCTACAGCTCAAGCGTCATTTGCTTATTTGCAGTGCATGCTCACTTACGATTTAATCTTTTAAAACCTGATTTTACACATAAGAAAAATTATAATAACTTTATTTTTAATTCAAATGTTTAATGTGGATATTTTTTTATTTGGCTTCGAATTATACATTTCTTGATAATAGCATAGAAAATTTCAATAAAAATTCGATATTATCAAATTGATAATTATATTGGTGATATAACGCTTCTAAAAATACTTTTTTTGCAAGTTTTAGTAATATTAGAAAAAATTTTTGCTCGTATAACGGTACTACAGTGGGTCAAGAGTGGATTTTGCGCGCTTTAAGCGACACTTGGATTGCAAATTATTGTTGCATCCCTTTTGCCACCGTCAGATACAAAAAATGTATAATTAGATCTTGTTTACTACTTTTAGTGGCAAATGGCATTCTTATGTGAGTGGTAAAGCGGTAGCAACACGCGCAGCTATGAATCTCTTAAAGGCAATAATAAAAAAATGCAACATAAAGTATATTATAAGTGTCTGAGTGCCATTTTTTACTACTAAGCAACTGTATCGATCTTCAAGATATACGAGTAAGACAGGCTGCAATTTTCGCTAGTGGTCTAGCTAGTGATGTTTTCGTGACTGATGAACACGATTGAAAACCGTTGAAACGATAGCTTTTATCAATTTGCTAAATTATTTTATGTTATTAAAGATTATACACCTCTGTGTTCTAGGGTTCAATAGTCTCGACCGCTAACTAATCCCAAAGAAGTAACGCTTTTCTCCGACTCCGATGGCAGATCATCTTTGTTTGTATGTTCTACATTGCCAGTTGTTGCCACAATACAAGCTACCTCAATAATTTGGCCAAGTGCGAGTCGGACTCGCGCACAAAGGGTTCCGTACCACCACACAATCGCGCACGAAACCCTAAAACTGTGGTTAATAACAACAATACCGGGTGTAAAAGCAAAGGCAAGAATCTTTTAAGGGTGTGTTAGTATGATCGGTAAAGATATTATTTTAAATACTGGGATCTCTAAGTAAAGTACCAGTACCTCATAATAAGACGATTTTCTTTACTCAAAATACACTAATCGCGTGGACACCTTCACTGGTGGCTGGCCACTTGGATGAGGGGTGCGGGTTGCGGGGTTCAATTAGGTGTGTGGGGAGGCCGGTGAGCTGCGTAGCCATAGCTTAGAAAAATGATGGAATTTTTGGTGAAAATTCAAGGTATGTTATTTTTTCTCGTAATGACATCAGAATCGTGTATACGTTTATCCATCCATCCATCCATCCATCAGCCTGTTTCGTCCACTGCTGGACATAGGCCTTTCCAGGATTTCGCCACTCTTGGCGATCCTCCTGGAAGAAATGCCCATACTCACACACGCTGGGCAGGCGGGTTGGTGAGCGCGGTGCCGAAACCCTTGCACCAGTGACGCCGCTGCCCGTCACCAGTCTGTTTTATCTAAGGCCCGGCAATTGGGGATGGATATACCGCCATCCATCGGTCCCAGGCAATGGTGGGCCGCCTGTTTTTTTTGCCTGAGAGCTGTTCTCTTACTCTCCTCCGAATAACTTCGGGAGGATTTTTGAGTAAGATGGTGGTACCTCCACAGTCGAGCCCGGCATCAGCTCTACCACCTACAACCATACGTTCATACCCTAAAGGGATTCTTGACTTTGTATTTACACCCTGTATAAGTTGACTTTTGGAAACTCGGTAAATGGTCAGGACCAAGGTTCAATGAGCCTGTTACGAAACAAAAAATATATTTTTTGTGCCTCTCTCTTCACTTGTTCAAGAGCAATCTCGATTCGATTAGTATAGGAAGTCTGAATTTTATTTTGCGCATTTCACAGAAAGGGTCATCGCACCTTGGTTCTGACCGCTTACTGAGTCTCCGGTATACATTCGGCTAAATAAACGTAAGTCGTCTTAAATAGATTTATTTTATTTTTATTTTATCGTTTATTTGGAAAACCAACAGCGATCACACAATGAGATATTACTATAGTTAGATACATAAACAAGGCCAATAACAGGTTTTCACTAAAAATCAAAACTTAGACAATGAGTTCAAAAAGTAGTAAAATTAATTTTGTGAATATCGTAAATCAATTACAATGTATTTCAAAAAATAGATCAAGGAATGTCTAACAGGCAGGTATGCAATTTTATTGGTAATTCGTGTTTTTAAATAAATAGTTATAATGGATTTAATATATAGGTAGGTATACATAATATTATGGTAAATTATATATTATCTATATAAGTAAATATATGTATATATAGTGTAAAGTGTAAAAATATAAATTTTAAAGTAGGTAGTTTTAGCAACTATACACAACACGATGTGTATCAAGAATTATCATCAGAAATACTTTTTAGAGCCACTCTAATTTCAGATTTGAATCTAACTTTTGAAGCGGAGAAAATCTCCACGTCATTAAATAACTGGTTTTATGTGTTCGAAAGTCTGGTAAGGACTGAATTTTTACCATAATTAGTTGAGTGCCTAACATATAACATCTTTGTATGACGTGAGCGGTGTCCAGTACCCACAGTCCTAATCTTGTCAAGAGCTCAGGACAGTTGATGCGGTCGCGTAACACATCGAACAACAGTCCCATGTCTATAACTGTCCGTCTCTCTTCTAGTGATAATAGATTATAATATCGGCAATTTTCGGTGTATGACTTAAAAGTTTTCTTTTCACGAAAATTAACGTGTTTAAGGAAGCATCTCTGTATACGCTCTATTCTATCGACATAAGTCTTATAACAAGGTGACCAAACAGAGCTGGCGTATTCTAGAATACTCCTTACATAAGCAAAGTATACTATCATTAGACTGAAACGACATTCGAAAGCTTTGCAAGTACGTATTACAAATCCCAGATTTCGGTAAGCTTTCAGAACAGCAGCATCAATATGATGATTCATAATCAATTTTGAATCAAGTAATACACCTAGGTCTTTGACAATGTTGACTCTCTCAATTACAACACCATTGAAATTATATTGAAAAGTAATAGGATTGTTTTTACGATTAAAGGATATACATTGGCATTTGCTAATGCTGATTGTGATATTATTCCTTTCATAATATGTATTTAAATTGTTGAGATCATCTTGTAATAATTCACAATCAGCGAGGTTTTCAACCTTTAGATAAACCTTTTTATCATCAGCGTAGAGTAAGTGATGAGAGTTATTAATAACTTTGTAGATATCATAAATGTAGGCGTTATAAAAGAGAGGGCCAAGATGCGAGCCCTGAGGCACTCCGGAAGGGATAGAATAAAGTTAGATTTATACCCACTGAGTACTACAGCCTGTGAACGGTTGTTCAGATAGGACTCTACCCATCGAAGTAAATCCCCATGAATTCCTAGAAACTGAAGCTTGGCGAGCAGAATGACGTGATCGACTCGGTCAAAAGCTTTTTCAAAATCGGTGTATACCACGTCAACCTGCCCGCCTCCCTCCATATTATTAATCGAGAAATCAGTATAACAAGCAAGATTGGATGTGGTTGACCTGCCTCTCATAAAACCATGCTGCTTAAAAGATATAGCGCTGGATATTACAGGATAAATTTGGTTGTACACAATTTTTTCAAAAATTTTACTCATAGTATTTAATTTTGATATAGGACGATAATGATCAATCCGTGACTTAGAACCTTTCTTATGAATTGGAGTTATAAAAGCTTGCTTCCAGACAGACGGGAATACTCCAGATTGTAAAGATTTATCAAATATAATTGAGAGGGGTACTGATAACGCTTTAGCACATTGAGATAAGAAGATAGGATGCACTCCATCACAACCAGGTCCTTTAGTTTTGTCCAATAACCGTAGAAGGTTGTAAACTGTTTCAGATGATTCTTGAATCTGAGACACATCAAATAAAGTATCTGTTTCGCTTAGTGTACCTTGATGATTTGCAAGATTGGAAGCTTGTGTAAACATATTTTGGAAGTAAGAATTGAAAGCAGTACAAATACTCTCACCAGTATTAAAGGTCTCATCAGCTAGAGTAAATTCTTTTGGATAATTGGAACCACGTCTCTTTGATTTTACGTAACTCCAAAACATTTTCGGGCTATGGCGTATCTTCTCCTCCGCGTATCGTGTAAATTTTTGGAAGCATTGGGTCCGTACCCGATGCTGTCGCGCTCTCAGGAGAGAGAACTCATCATAATCACGAGGATTGCCGAACCTTTTCCATCTACTGTGAACCTTGGTTTTTTCGTTTATGATTTTATTTAGTGAGGAGCTGAACCAAACTGGTATGATTTTTGGTATACATAATTCAAAGCTTTCATATATTTTTTCATACAGCTTATCCGTCAGCTCATCAACTGTACCATTACTCAGTAGAGTTTCCCAATTAGTATTGTTGAAAAACATGTTAATGTTATCGTAATTCCCCTTGAAGAAATTATACCGTGGCTCAATATTTTCAGACAGTGGTTTATGTTCAAATCTAATATATCTATATGTATTGAAGGATGGTAAGCATCTTCGTGTAAGATGGGGTCATCAGACCTAGTGACGGTTAGTGGGAGGTTAGAGAAACATAGATCCAATGTTCTATTACTGCGATAATTTAGTATGCGACTGTACTGCCGTAGACCATGAAATTCAATAATTTCAATAAAACTCACAATGCTGTTTTGGTGATCGACTGTGTCTTGGTGTACCAAGGTAAATGACTCATCTCCCCAACTTATACATGAAAAATTAAAATCACCAATTAAAAGAATATTATCGTGGGTATACATGTTTGATAGTTTCAATAAAACATGCTGAATATCACTCAATCTCTGAAGCAGCTTATCACCTAGATTGGGAGGTATATAAACCAATACAATGTGCAAGTCCGCTGCAGCACCTAATTTACGAGCTGGTATGGTCACACAGATAAGTTCAGTAGGCTTATAAACATCTTATAACATCTTTGTATGACGTGAGCGGTGTCCAGGTACCCACAGTCCTAATCTTGTCAAGAGCTCAGGACAGTTGATGCGGTCGCGTAACACATCGAACAACAGTCCCATGTCTATAACTGTCCGTCTCTCTTCTAGTGATAATTATTCCCCTTATTCCAAATTCCAAAACTTTGACGATTTTGCAGTTTTTGTTGCTAAGTTATTAAATAACTAATTATTAAAAAATAACGGTACGGAACCTGCTCATTTCTGCGCGGGCCTGCCTTAAGAAATGTGCAGACACATAAATTACGTGGTAGAATTGAACAACGTCAATACAAAGTGACTCAACTTACTGTGATCTACCTACCTGTGTAGTTTTAATAATAATAAATAAATAAATAAAATAAAATAAAGAAATTCTGGGTGCTCTCGTGCACCTAGTTCTCGTTTACAACAAACCATCACTCCACCTCCACTTTTTTTATCACATAACATTAAATCGCGGTCACAACGGAACACATCATACCTGTGATCGCATAATTCATAATCCAAAATATCACTTTGCAGCCATGATTCGGTTATGAGTAATATATCATAATCATTGGAAAGAATATTATTGTCAAATTCTAAGGTTTTGGTTCTAAGTCCACGGACATTTTGGTAGTATATCTTTAATGGACGAGTTTCAGCCGAGCTAAGCATTAGAAAAGTGAATGAAATGTAAAGCAAAATTCATGTATTTGTATGAGCAAATGTAATTTAAATCAAGTTTATAACCAGCTTGGTAAAGTTTAGAATTAATATTAGTTATTATAACACTTGAGCAGTAGAGATACTTGGGATAGTTTAGTGGCAGAGAAAGCATAAACAGTTTTATATTTTTGTATAAGTATGATGATGATGAATTATGTTCATGTAAATAAATTAAATATGTCAATAAGATATATTTTTCAATATGCTTGTAAATAGGATAAATGTATGCTATAAATATCTTGTTTTTTATAAATATAATACTTGTGGGTTGGTTTATTTTACTAAGATAGAAATAGAATACAGATATAATTATTATTGCATGGATAACAGAATAATAATATAGTTTGTAATAAATATACCATGAGACTTTGAATAGTTAGAGCAAGGCTACATACCTCAAGTGCAGTTACTTGCACACCCAAGCAGAGCATTTCAACATCTTTGAAAAACATTTTGTACACAAATGAGAAACTTAGTAAATAACATACACAACATATTAACGTAAAGAGTCACTTAATCTTATTAAATATATCAGAGTCATTATGTATTTTTATCAGGGCACTATTATCACTTTTCCTGACGAAAATATTTCCATTCTTGGTCCACACGTGGATGTAATCATGTGATTTCGCAACCTCCTAAATACGATGCGTAAAAGAACTGTATTAAAAACGGATTATAATGCAGTTGCGAGTGACCTAACTGATTACGACTGGTCCAATATCACAAATAAAACTGATTCGTCAGAAGCCGCTGATTGTTTTATGGGTATTCTAGACAAAATAATTAAAAATAACACTAGACAAGTAGTAATAAGTCATTCAAAATTCAATCTTAAGCCTTGGATGACTCCGGGGCTTATACGTTGTACACAAAATCGTGATAGATTGCACAGTCAGGCTCGTAAACAACCAAATAATATGATTTTGCAGCTATCTTACAAAAGATACCGAAATTTCTGCAACGATATGCTTAAACGACTTAAAAACCAGTATGAACAAAAAGAACTAGAAGAAAATAAAGATAACTCGAAAAAATTATGGGACGTCATCAAATCCATTTGTGACTTAAAAAGTAAGTCTAAAGCCTCCTCGAAGCTACTGACGGTTGAAAAAACACCGCAGGAATCTTTAAATATTTGCAACAAATACTTTTCCAATGTCGGTAAAAATTTAGCCCAACAAACTCTTAACTGTATAAACAAATCTGAAAAGGACCTAAGTAGTGACTCGAAACAAAACGTTAATAATAGTCCGAGCTCTTTCTTCATGTTGCCAACTGATGAATTAGAAATCCAATCACTAATATATAAACTAAAAAACAGTGCTCCAGGACTAGACGGCCTGAGAAATACACTAGTTAAAAACATCTGTAATCTAATCTTAAAACCACTCACACATATTTGTAACCTTAGCCTTGTAACCGGAACATTCCCTAGTGTTTGGAAGACAGCCATTGTTGTTCCAATACATATAAGTGGTGCTAAAGATATTCCATCTAACTATCGTCCAATATCGTTACTAGCAGTATTCTCAAAATATTGGAAAAAATTGTTAATAAACGCCTAGTGGATTTCTTGGAAACGCATAACCTTCTATCCCCGCGACAGTTTGGTTTCCGACGTGGCAAATCCACTGAAGATGCTGTCACCTTGCTACTATCTGAAGTGTCAGCTGCTCTCGATTCAGGTCAGGCTTGTGTAGGCGTTTTTCTTGACTTGGCGAAAGCGTTTGATACGGTCTCTATTGAAATACTTCTGAGCAAACTTGAGTCTCATGGGATCCGTGGGACTGCCCTCGACTGGTTTCGAAGTTATCTGACCGAAAGAAAACAATGTGTCAAACACGAAGACTTTACCAGTGACCTTGAAAGTGTTACCTTCGGAGTGCCACAGGGCAGCATCCTCGGACCCACGCTCTTCATACTCTACATCAACGGCATAACACAACTAGACTTTGCCGGTGAGAATGTTGAGGTGATATGTTACGCAGACAATACCGCCTTGCTGTTCAGGGGAGACTCCTGGAATAATGTATTCTCTAAAACAGAGAGTGGACTTGTGTCTGTAGCAAGTTGGCTTCAGAATAATCTACTCTCTCTTAACGTTGAAAAAACAAAGTATGTTTGTTTTCATAAGACGGCTGCTTCTCAGCCCCTTTTGTCACATAGCATCAGGGTCCACACTTGTAAAGACTTAAGCTTATCTACAAGCACCCCAGTTAGCTGCTCTTGCACAAGTATAGAACGTGTGGAATCTGTAAAATACCTTGGTGTTGTGCTTGATGAAAAGTTAAACTTTAAACAACATGTGCAATGCGTGGCTGGGCGTGTTAGACGGCTTATTGGTATCATGAAACTTCTGCGGAATAGCGCTGATAAAACTGTCCTGAGGCTCGTTTACCTGTCACTCTGCCAATCAGTTTTATCCTATTGCATTACGGCATGGGGCAGTTCTGCAAAGACCACCCTACTACCTATTGAAAGGGCGCAAAGGTCAGTTCTCAAGGTCATGCTTAAGAAACCATTCCGGCACCCGACTTACGAAACATACAAGGAAGCGGAGGTCCTTTCTGTGAGGCAATTGTATATACTTCGGGTAGCTCTCCTGCATCACAGAGCGGAGCTAAAATCGGGTGATCAAAATCGGACTAGACGAAGACGACATCATCTAAACGTTAAAACTGCTCTTGTGAAGACGGCTTTTGCGCAAAGATTTAAATCATTTGCTTTCCCTTACATCTACAAACAAGCCAGTAAGACCTGTGACCTGAAAAGCTGCACTTGTTGGGAGGCAAAAAACAAAATCACGAAATGGCTCCTCACCCTTGACTATGTCTCCACTGAAGCTGTCCTAAAGATACAACAATGAAAAGTAGAAGATTATTTATTTTGTAATCTTACCTCCATAACTCATTGTATCTACTCTGCCTGGATATACATTTAAATGATACATGCGTATATATTTATAGTACTAATGATATATATATATAATTAAATTTGTAATGTATATATTTTTACTTCCATTTATTAAGTATTTTGTTTTTTCTTAATACATACGTTTATATATAAATTAAATACAAACTAATCATTTCCAAATTGTAATTGTCCTTAACGTAATTAATAATTCAATTTTGCTAATTTATATAATAATGAGCAAAAGCGTAAAAATCTGTGTACTGTGTCCCATTAATACAACCATATTGTTTGCAACCTTGGTCTAGACCCCCAGGACAAGTCCGACTTAGTGTGGGGTCTGCTACTAACCATTACTTTCAGTGTGTTAATTCCATACTCAAGTACTTCTTCCTTTGTTTTCTTGAATAGTAACTTGTTAACTGGTGTCAGGTGTTCATTGACATAAATATTCCTCTCATCCCCTGGGAGATCAATCTCAGTGGTCTTTAGTCCACGGTTTTTCTTGATACCTGATATAATAGCATCCTTCAAAGCTCGGGATTTCAGTTTCATGATAATATTGTTGGGGCGGCCGCTTTGGTGCTGACGTGGCTGGACTCTGTTGATGTGATCAATATCTTCAGTGGTTACCTGGACTCCAATGGCATGACCTATTTTGATTGCATAGTCAACAAGAAGCTCACTGCGTTTCTCCGGAATTCCCGAGATTTCCAGGTTTTTTGATCGTTCACGTTGTTGCTGATTATTCAAATCATATTGAATGCTGATGATACTTGCTTTTAAAGTAGAGATCTCTTTGTCGGATTCTTTCAAGTGTTTAACATCAGAAGAGATCTTCGTGACTTCTTTTTTTAGATCTTTGTACTCATCTGAGGTGAACTGAGATGTTTTTAGGAGTTCTGCAATGTCGATTGACATATTGCCTTGTTGGGTTTCCAAGGAACCAACCCTCTTCTTCAACATAATGGTATCTTCACGTAGTTCATTAAACTTTGCGTTCATATTTTCTTCAAACGTATTGAGACGAGATGTGATCGTCAGCGTGAATCTCTCAAGAAGTGACGCCATGTCAATGTCACCGACTGTTTCGTCCGCCTTTTGTTTTGTACGTACGGTAATATTCTTTTCATCATTTTTACTGATTGTGTTTTTGCTGTTCGACGTCGTTTCTTTAGACATGAAGATGGCAAATGGCAAATAGAAATGCAAAATAACGATGTGGCTTTCCTGGAATGTCGTGCAACTTGCACTTGGAAATTTTGCTGTTTTTCCACGATATTCGTAGTAAAGTAATTCACCATCTAAACACTGGTACTACTCTGGTTTTACTCAATAATTAAGTACTGTTAATAATACGCTTTTATGTGCAAAAAATGATGTCGTAGGAACATCAAGGCGGCAGAAAAACAAGCCACTAAAATGGTAGCGCCTAACAAACAATGCAGCTCCCGCTGCGTACGGAACCTTCATTTCAATTACTTTTTGTTTTCCGTAAAATATTTACAGCAATCTGACCTCATTTAAAACTTTTCTGTATAACCGTCTTCTTTAAGATAGAGCTGAAAAAAAAAGTAAAAAAAAAAAGTTTTTCAAGGTTTTTTTGTACGGGGACCTATATTTTATATAGTTTTTTCCTATACATATATATCCTATATAGTTTATTATATTTTATTTTTTCCCTGATAGAGGCCATACCATAGTAAAAACAGACTAGTTCCTAATCTATCTTCACAGAGATGTCGCCCGCGCGGCTTATATGTGTGCGAGCCACTGCGAGTCTGCACGTACGAACCACAGCACACACACAACGACAATATCTCAGGCGGTTTCTGGCGGTGTGAGTAGGGTCGGCAGCGCTCCGCAGTCGCGCTTACGTACGTCGTCGTCGGTCGCGCTACAAAACAGATAGGTATTTAGTGGCCGCGCGCCGCTCGTCGCATCGCCGCGTAAATAAATTGACATCCCTGCAGCAGTAGGCATTTAAGCCTCGCACGGCGTGGGTCTACTATTCTGTTTTTACTATGGCCATACTAACACGTCGTTTTTAAATAACTGGCTACCTATAACAACTGAAGTTGTAGACCCCTATAACAGACAGACCGAGGTCCCGTTTGGCGCCGTTCGGGTACGGAACCCTAAACCCGACACATTGCCAAGGTCTAACCTTTAAAAGGTTACAAAGACACAATTGGAACACAAACTCCCATTTTAATATTGAAGGCTTGTTACGTGTGCGATTAAGGGCCCATTTACTTTACTGTATACCCGTTTTAAATTGAAGAGGATAGACACTTGCGGAACACGCCAAGTGTAATTACGGTTCTCACTGGGTTGGTTTTTAATTATTTTTTTTTTTTGTTATTGAGGGTCACTCGCTCAATGTCAGTGAGAACTCGTTCTCTAACTAAAACATTTTTTTTATAAAACTTAAGATTCGCTACCACGATTTTTTCAATTAAAATCTTCATTCAATGAGATTGTTTTACCTACAGAGACTATACTGTGACCTATTCCCGTGCAGCAAACCTTAAATTTAGAGTTGAAAAACCTAAAATAATACAAGCTTGTTTAACTTTTATCCATCTGCGTTAAAGCCTATTTTGCAATGAAAAGTTGTAGGTTATGGCAGCTCTAAATTTAATATTTGCTACACGAGAAAAGGTGTCATTGTATGGGTAAAAAAAAGAAAGGAAACGATCTTATTAACTAGGTTTACACATTTTCTGAGTTCCGTCAATACCATACTTGACAGGGTTACAATTTTTGTTGTGTTTTTGAAACAGAATCGTTAATACTTATCTCAGAGTCATGGAAAAAACATAAGCACAGAATATTATATATTTTTTGCTCACTATATAAATACTATTGGGATAGCCGACCAGTTTCAGCGTGTGAGGCGTAACGGCATCGCGTAAGCGTCTCCACTCGCCCTGAAGAGGGCAGGTTGAATCTGCTGAAACTGTCGGCAATCCCGATCATACTGTTTATTGAGGTAAGGAGGTAAGCCGCTTGTTTACACCATAACAGCGTCTTTTGGATTTCTTATGTTATTTGTTCTCATTATAATTGAAATGGAATCAAAGGATAGTAAATGCCCTGAAAGATGAATAAATAAAATCCACATAAATTCCGAAAAAATTAATGGTACATTCTTCAGTGAAAAAAATTGACCACTGACCAAATAAAAATAAATAATGAGCTTTATTTTTACTGAAGTTTTTTCCGAAGTTTTTTGGGCCTGATTCAGAATCTTGCCATCTCAGAAAAAAAACGGGTTTCCAAAAGGGTTTCCATATTTTAAAGAACCTCAAAAATCTTGTTTCTACCTGTTCTTAAATTATATTTTCCCCCATTATCCTTATTCGTAAAACGTTTTATCTCGTCCGGGATAAAATAACCAATAGAAGGTTACTTACCCTAAACGAGAGGGTAAAAAGGACTACTTATTGGTATTACGGTAATGTTATCATTTTCAGACGCATGTAATTTTTATTTCGGTACCTACATTGGAATATCGGTACGGGGAGCAAAGTTAATTAATATATAAAGGGCACGATGAAAACCTTTTAAGATTAACTTTTATTATTTTGTTTAAATATTTAATGTAATTTTACTACTAAAATATTCGTGGCTTAGATTCATATTTATATTGAAACGGCTACTCATGATGTTCAGATTTTGTCTGACTTCAATGTATTCGTACAGTTTCTTCGGAGGCAAACATGGTTACGCGGCGGTTCCCCGTTTGAAACTGCACGAATACCGTGAAACTAGTCAGGCGAAATCAGAATTATATAACTTGAGTAGCCCTTTCAATGTAAAATACTAGAATACTAGAAATGCTGGCCATATGTCTCAAAGATGCTAACTACACATCAAATTTGTGTCCTAATGTAGGATTTCTGGATTGTCATAAGACTATAACAACGAAGGTTATGTATTGGCGTTCCCCAATAACCCCCTACCGACTCGCTTCAACGTTGAAGGATCTCCGCTTGGGTAGCTATGATGTGCATTTTGTACCGAGGTATAAAGTTACCCCCTTAAGATGTTTTGCTATTCATAAAGTTGTTGTTTTTATATCAATCATTGGTTTACCGTTACTCAATTATTTCATTATTTTTAATTAAGCACCTTAGGTGTGAGAAATTTTCGAGGTAGAATAAAGTACCTTCATTTAAACAAAGTTCCTAAAATCGCAAAAATGTCTCTACTAGGTATTATTCATTTTCAAATAAATAACTTTTATTGCTTATTTGTTTTCATTTTTGCACTGACATGTATTAAACTTATAGTGATTATTATGTAAAACTCAAAAGACAGATCCTATGCTAGGCTGACATTAGATACACAAATGGAGGGCATTCGGTACAGAGTGGCTGTAATTAGAGCCAAAAAGGCAAAAGGTGTTTTTCTATTTAACATTATTTATTTAATTGTTCTTGAACTTATACGGATATAATCTGCGTAAATTACATTCTTAAATAAAAAACCTACGTTTAAAAAACAATCACTAATATTGTACTAATAGCTAAAATAGTACGATCTTCTAAAGATAGAAATGTTACCAAAAGGCTGGTAATCGGGGCATTTACCCTACCCTAAATATGACGATTTTCCTATTCCATACCTACACATACACACCCCCTCACACACACAACACATACTCGGAGTGGGATCCGCAGGATGTGATGAGACCGTTACGTGACATGCGCTCGTTTGTCATGTGAATCTTTTTACAGAGTAAAGTAATACCAGCATTTCTCAAACCGTTTTATCCGAGAACTCAGTCCTTTTTAGGGTTCCGACCATATAACTAAGCCTCCGCGTTGTCTGTTTGTCTGTCCGTCCGTCAGAGTGGTCTATAGCGTCAGCCGTAATAGGTAGCCAGTTCAAATTTTCACAACTGTGGCCTCTTTGAGGGATACAAATCAAAAAATCAAAATACATAATAGCATTTTTTCAACCGTATTTGTTTCAGCTCAATTTCATACTTAACGATCTGCCGAGGCAAATCATTAAATGCCGAGTTCTACGATTTGTTGACGGCTGTACACTATAGTTATTAATTACTTGTAAAATATTTTTTTAAGTCTTATTTTAAGTAACCTTTAAATATTTTTGTGGTATTTTGCCGAATTATATGTACTATTTTATCTTATTCTATTGTTTTTTGGGTTCCGTACCCGAAGGGCAACACGGAGCCATATTAGCTCTGCTCTCTGTCATCTGTCCGTCTATCCGTCCGTATGTCACGCGTCTCTAGCTTGCAGACGAAATTAGAAATTTGGATATGATAAGTAAAATGCTGACAAAACCGAATATTTAATTAAAAATTAAATAAAACTCATTTTCAGGGAGATCCCATACACGAAACTGAGATGAAGATTTTTTTTTTCTCAAACTCGCACGTATGGTGTAATTGTCTAGAACTTGTTGAGAAGAGTACAAAATACTTTTTTTTATCTACTAAAATAAAGAAAGGGGGGCCATAAAAGTTGTCAATTTTAGAACATTTTTGTTACGGTTATCTCAAAAACTGACCTGGTGAGGAATTTGGAATTTTCAGTATATGATATGCCATACTGTATTTAAACAACAAATACTGAAAATTCCGATTTTAAATACAGATTCAGGGTAACGTACCCGAATACTCAACCAACTTAAATCGTTTTGTCTTATATATTATCTGGTTAATGAGAAGTTTATATTTTTTACCCAAATCATTATTAGTCTATTAACTTATTGGAATGGTACGGAACTACTTTTATTGCCGTGTTAAATGTGTGTTATATGAACCTAACTTATAAAATCAAATATTTGAATTTTAAATTGTTTTGTTTTGTATTGGGTTGTAATACCAAAGTTCTATCAATTTTTTTATCAGGCACTATCAAGCTTGACGCCTTGTTTTTTTGTTTTGGTGCTATGTCATCTATATTTTTATTATTTACCATAATGTTTTTGGGTTCCGCAACCATATTTCAACCGTATTGTCTGGTAGTGGCGGGACCCTTTGTGGGCAAGTCCGACCTGCAAGTGCCAGCTTTATACATTATATTTTTCATATCTTCTTTTTTGGTTGTAGACCGTTGTTGTTTATTAAAACAGCGGACTGAAAGTGACACTTTTCAGCTCTGGATCCAAAAAGATTTAATAATCAAAGCTTCTGGTTACTTTTATTCATCTAACTTGATAAAAAAGAGAAACGCTTCACATCACTATAATTCGTCAAAACGTCATTTGCCTTTGATAACAACCTTCAAATTATTTTATTATATACTAGCCTTTAGCCCGCGGATCCGCCCACGTTTACTCAAGCTCTCCCGTTTTCAGCTTGGGCGTTATTTTATCAACACACCTTAGAGCCTAAATTTTGACCAGGGTCACTACGTTGATAATAAAGAAATCCGCATCCAAGTCCGTTAGGTGGTTCTCAAGTTAAAACGGAATATACATACAGACAGACAGTTTTGGCCTCAGTACAATCATAATAAAATAACCCATTTCATATTGAAAAATGTTCAATGTAGAGACACGATTATTTTACAATTTTATTGTTAGTATAGATTTATTTCATTTGAAAATTTTAACAAGTATTAAATTTACTACACACACGACTTTTTTATTGCTTTATTATTATTATGTACAGATGATTTTTTAAATAATAGTTCGGATTTATCATATAAAAAAAAAGGTAATTTATAAAATATGCAAGGCCTTCCCATGAATAAAAAAATCTCCTTAAAGAAATCAAACAAAATTTTAACTTTTTTATATCCCCAATTATTATGTACAGATGATTTTTTAAATAATAATTCGGAGTTATTAAAATGAAAAAAGGTAATTTATAAAATATGCAAGGCATTCTCATGAATAAAAAAATCTTCTTAAAGAAATCAAACAAAATTTTAACTTTTTTATATCCCTAATAATTATGTACATATTTATCCTGTTGCAAAAATAAATTACCACCTACCTAAAGTCCTTTTCAAGTTAAAATTAACTATGCACAAATAACGTCTCATAAAGGCTTCGCCACACCTAAAGTGGGTCGTGCGCGGAACGGAAGCGGCGCGGAGCAGAAGTAGCGCGGTAGACGGCTCATAAAACGCGGGTCGGCGGCGGCGCGGGTTGAACGCGGGTCCGCGTTAGCACCGCGTTCGGTGTAGCGCGCTAGCGCCGTTTGAGTGCGGCACTTGTCACCAAGATGTATATTTATTTATTTTACGAATTTACTAGTTAATTTATAAAATATGTATGCATGTCATATCTTTAGTAGTGCACGTATAAAATCAACGTAATTAAATCAACCGACCAAATTCATACTGGTAAACTCGGTTAGTGATCAGAAACTAGGTTCAGTAATCCTTTTGGCCAAATTCGAAAAACGTATGTTTTTGCTCCCTTACTGGTTGGACTAGTTTACGTACAATTCCTAGTAATGAATATTTTTCTAATTCCACCAAAAGTGTAGTTGAAGCTTGTTTCTGATCACTAACCGAGTCTCCAGTATGAATTTGGTCGATTAATTTAACTTCACCGTTGTATTTGATTATTTATTATAATACGATTTCCCTTTCCCACTAAGGTTTGCTGTAAGAAATCTCTTTTTATCGTGTATTAATTATAAATTGTCTGTTTACAATAAAGACTAAAGACCGAGAGGCTTGCGATCTGGCAATTTACTCCCACAATCGTAACTTATTTGTATTCCTATAATATTTATCGCCTCGGTCGTATAAACATGTGTTTTTTTTACAAATTCTATTTTTTTTTTTCGGTTGCATTATTATCTTTATTACTTATTCATAAACAAAAAATATTTGATTTGAAATTATCTTAAAACTACAACTTAAAACTAAGCACATTATGTATAAATCAGATACATTACAAATCGTCCATAGAATATATGCACTCCTTCAATAAAAACTGCTTTTACATTCATTAAAATTAGAGTGAGTTGACATCATAAATATTTAAAAACTGATTGTACTCACTTTTTTATCTGTGCGAGGAGGCATAGGTCGAGCTTTCGATGAGATTATGACTCATCATCATCAGGACTCTTCGGGAGTACTTTTGCCCACGGCGGTCAGTCGAGTACTAACTCCGTTTTTATATATTCATAAAACTGCTTTTATTCATTCATTCGCGTGAAGTTTTTGTATAAAAATACAACCGCTCGCAACCGCATCGCCGCGTTACTGTCGCTCCGCTCTTGGCGTGACGGTTATAGTAACACAAGCACAACGAACGCGGACCCGCCTGCAAACGCACCGCGCTGCTCGGTTTGTCGACGCGGCGCGGCGCGGTGAGCGCGGATCGTGCGCGGCGCGGAAGTTGTGCGGGTCCGCGGCGGCCCCGCGCTCGCATTTGATGTGTCGTGTAGTCGTGTTTCATAGAGTTCCTTGTATTATTACATCTTGCGCGGGCCCGCCGACAATCTGCACCGCGTACGAACCGCGTTCGGTGTGGTGTGTTCTTTGTTCTACGCCTCAACCTAGAGAACTCTTTGCTTAAATGAAAGGTTCTTTTATTTTAATTAATTGGAACAAAAAAAACATGATCTTGCTAAGTACTCTAAGCTCACATTTATTCCCCACTTCAATGCAATTGCAAAAAAGTCTGCTCAAATGTCAGGGTTCATTAAACGCAATACGAAAGGCTTCAACTCCCGTACAAAAATGTTGTTATACAATACTTTGGTGCGCAGCTCGCTGGAATACGCCTCTTCTGCCTGGAACCCATCTTACGCCGTTCATTCAAAACGCCTTGAATGCTTACAGCGCGCTTTCACAAGACATCTTACTTTCGAGTCCTCAGGTGTCTCCCACAGATGTCCAAATGACCAACGCCTAAAATTTTTTAAAATGACTTCACTAAGAAACCGCCGCACTTTGCATGACCTCATTTTCCTGCATAAAACCATCAATGGTAAAACCATTTGCAGCGATATTTTAGGGAAAATTTCTTTAACAGCTCCCTATAACTTTCCACGACAACCCATTACAAAAATTTTAAAGGGACCCGAAGCCAGAACCAACACCGGCACACATTCCCCCATCAACAGAATTTGCCAAAGCTACACAACCATTTGTACTAAAGATCCTGACATCGATATCTTCTCCGACTCACTCAACTGCTACAAACAAAAAATTGTTAATGTTACATCATAGTGTTAATTATATAAGTTCATATTTTATCTTAAGCTCTACTGTCATGCATGTGTATTATTTCAGAAGTTTATCTTTGTTTTCTTTCATATAGTTTTTAAATATTTTAATTGCGAAGGATGTATACATTTATAAGGAATGTACATCAGAACTGTACCTATAATATCTCCCACCATCAATGTTTTATGTATTTTCTGCAACGGTATCTAATTAAATAAATAAATAAAATAAATAAATAAGTTTCTTGCCCTTCTTCTTAGCAAGACTAATCGAATGGGCGGAATTTAGCATGTATTTATAAGTATTTAGTACATGGGTAGTTGGGTAGCTATCATATTTTATAAATAGAGTGCGACCATTAAATAAAACCACATACTCTATTGATCATACTGAACAACTATTCGAAAAAAAAACCCGCGCAAATCTTCAGAGAAAAAGATATTCAACTGTAACTCAAAGACTTTATCTCGTAGGAGGAAGGTCTATTTTAGAACGCTGCACCGGAAAAGCTGTTTCACGAACGACGCTCTCTCTAGACTCGCCCGTATGTCGGTGCGTTAGGGTTCACGCATTTTTGTTTGGAACTAAATTATTTCCCAAACTAAGGGTGTCCGCGGGTATGATTCTTGTGAAAAGTGGTTCAGTAGGGTCGGTAGAATATGTGGTTTCATTTAATGGTAGCAGTCTATTTACACCCGGTATATGTATATTATTGTATAAAATAATTATACCTTTAATGTACTTTATGTACGTGTATTAACTTGTTAAATATAAACAAAACTTAATTTAAGATATTGTACTATCCTCATTTAAATATAATTATTTTACTTATTTGTTATATCCTAACATGCGATAAGTGTATTTATATACGAGTACCTACATTGCAATAATAAAGTATTCATTTCATTTCATCAACAAAAAGTTTTCAATAAAACTCAGCATGATGTCTTTTTACCTCCGTTCTGAAGGGTTTTGTTAGAAACTAAGGGCAAGGAGCTTAATTAATTAAAACTATCCGCACGTAGAACTTTATAACTGAGTAGCTTTCGCTTGTTGCTTCGCTCGCGTTGAAATAAAACTTAAGTAGGTTCTAAAATTTAAATTTTAATAGATTATAGATTACATGAATAGATAGACTACTTTCTGCCGTTTGACATCATAGAGTTCAGTGCTAATTGATGCAAAATAAGGTTCTCAATCTGACATTATATGAACCCTTGAGGCGTAGTAGGTCGATCGCACAACGAAAGAGATAAGCATATCTGAAAAAGCGCGCGTCTGAGCAGAGCGGTAAATCAAGAAGAGAGCGGATAATGCTGTTTTTGAAGGAATAAAATTTAATATACATTCAACAAAGTGCGTTTTAAAAAAAATCGCTGTGCTATCGTTCAGATAATAGGTTTACATGTTAAAAAAAACTTTTTTTTGTATAAGTACTAAAAAAAAATTACGCTTTTATCCCTAAGGTAATTTAATTTAATCTTTTAATCATAAATTATGGATCAATAAATGAAATAAATAATTTTGTATTTGTATTGTAAAAGAGCAATAGTTGATATTTTTACTTTATTAGTTTCAATAGACTGCTTGTTTGATTTGAAAAAATAGCCATAACTTTGCAATTTTTTTCGATGGAGCCAATTTTTCTCTATCGCGTTTTGGGCTATTACATCGCCTTGGAAAATGCTTTGTTTATAACATATATTTATTTCAGAACCATATCTTTTGTAGTTTGGGAGTACTACTTGTTCAAAAACTCCGTTTTTACTACCTACGTCGTCTTAAGGCGCACAGGCACGCCACCGATTTAGGACAAAATTTGATAATCCTTTTCTCAGTTGTTTTGTATTATAAATCAAAGTATAAAACCTCCATCTATATCTGATACTGATATTTAAAAAGCCACCATTTTGCCGAAAATTTTGATATCGATTTTGATTTAAATCCATCGGGACAGATTTACATACAAACTTATTTTATTGCCTTAAATTGTAGCTACACTAAAATTTTACATGTGACTTTGTAAATTCCTTAAATAAAACTAAAGAGGTCTCAAACTTTAATATATATCGAAAAACAACAGAGCAACGGATTATCAAATTTTGTACTAAAACGGTGGCATGCCTAAACGCTTTAACATGCAGTTTAATATGTAAGCAAAATCCTGCTCCATAGCAGCGCCCTTTCTGCTTAATTTTTAGAAATTTATGTGCATAGTATTTGTATACTTACCTTACTGAATGGCGCAGGAAAACATTGGGAGGTAAACTTGCATGCACAAAAAAGCGTGTATTTGTGTCCAAAGTACGGCGATAAGGTTCACCGTCTATAACATTGAGTGGGACGTAAAATCGTCGGTAAAAAGAGGGTTTACGACTACTGACTGTTTTAGTAACAGGCTGCACTTAGAAACACGTCTGGCAACCCCATGCCATATCATAATGATATGTTGTAAGCTAACCGCCACGTGTTTCGTCTCTAAAAATGGAATCATCAGGAATATTGTAAGTTTCACGGCTCAGCACTGAATGACAAAACTTATCCGATCCGTTTCCTTTACTAACTTGATTTGGATCGTTACTCTTTTACAGAAATGGTCATATATCCTCGATTGCTCTCGGCCTATAAATCTTTGCAGGCACAATACATCTTTTGAGGCTTAGCGCCAAACCGATGTATCATAACAACGGTGGCAAAAATGATATATTATTTTTTTGTTATTGGTTTTGCAGTCGCGATGCGCGAAGTTTGATTTTCTATTTAGAGAAGGAAATAAGAAAATTTGTTACGTCATAATAAACATGAACTTTCCATTCATCTTCACGACATGAATCCCCAAGGGGTCTCAGAGGTGTTTCCAAGTATGAACTATGAAATACAAGTTACAACCCACACTCGTGCACCCATGTTTCATCAACGATTATTACGTCCTAACGTGATGGATGGTTAGCCCTGTCGCCGCTATATACATTCCAAATTATCACGTCATCCAAAGAGTTTACCGTATCGGGATCATATTATTCTGCACCCACATAATACTCCATACCAGCCAATCTTTTAATATTCCTCAAACGAATAGACCTACAAGAACGCATGGGCTTTCCAATTCCTGAACCCAAATAAATATATACGTTCACCAAAAACGCCAAGTAAAAAAAAACCGCAGGCTGACAAAAACTTGTAAAACAAAGTAAACTCGCATTTTCAACCCACACGTTATGCAGAACGGTGCGGGCGTTTTCTTAGTTACAGTGTAAGTGCAATTTTCCAGGTGGCTTGGCTATGACAATGGCTTAATTCTGCCGTTTTTGGTGAAAGAGCAGTGAGAGAGTTCAGGTACGACCTTTTGCATTGAGACTGTCAGTATTAAGGTCTAATATGTGAATAATAAAATCCCTAGACTAATAAAAGTAATAGTAGAAGTATTGTCCTTGAAGCCGTGAAACCCGAGATGGAAAGAGTTTTGTTCCCGAGTAAAACACTCTTATTTCTTAGAGGACGAGAAAAATCAACAAACATAAACATTTATTTTGGTGTAACAATAATAATAGGTGGTAGAGCTGATGCCGAGCTTGACTGTGGAGGTACCACCATCTTACTCGCAAATCCTCCCGAAGTTATTCGGGGGAGAGTAAGGGAACAGCTCTTAGGCAAAACCAGGCGGCCCACCATTGCCTGGGACCGATGGATGGCGGTTTATCCATCCCCAATTGCCGAGCCTTATATAAAACAGACTGGTGACGGGCAGCGACGTCACTGGTGCAAGGGTTTCGGCACCGCGCTCACCAACCCGCCTGCCCAGCGTGTGTGAGTATGGGCATTTCTTCCAGGAGGACCGCCAAGAGTGGCGAAATCCTGGAAAGGCCTATGTCCAGCAGTGGACGAAACAGGCTGATGGATGGAACAATAAGCTTATTGTAGAAGTGATGCCTCGTTTTGATCTCGATGTATGAATCATTTATAGGTTTGAAATTCAAATTACTTTGCTGTGACCAAAACCACATTTAGCTTCCTCTCTAGATTAAACAATTTAGTTTAATGTTTAATTTTTCGGTAATGTTTTAAAGATCAGTGTGAATCAGCTGAAGTATTTAATAATAATTTAAGTATCACAAATCATTACTTTATTTGTGTTTTATTTTACTAAATTTAAAATAAATATTTGTTTATATGCCTATAGTTTTTCTCAAGTAACCTAGTAGGATGTCTAGATGTTCAGAAGTCAAACCCTGGTATGACTTTGATAACCGTTACATCAGTGCTACAAAACAACCTCACGCCAATGGAAGCATCTGGACGTTTGCTTCAGCTTTGTCAAGAAACCGCTGATATGCAAGATTAAATTAAGCAAATCGTTACTAAGTATATATATTCTAGGAGGTCACGATAAATCTGGTAACGATTAGGGAAATTACTGAATTTGGGTTCGCAGGATAAAGGGCTCCTCTCTGATGCCAAATACAAGTATGTGGTTGCGCTATCTATCTATACCTATATACTCGTAATGGCACTTGAAAAACTGGAAAGGTGTGATCATATTTGAGAAGCTCATTCAGTCAGTGCTACGGAACCAACCTTGGAATCGCAACATAAAAGTCTGCTGTTTCATAGAAAAGTGCAATACCTTACTCGGTCGAAATGTAAAAAAGGGCTTATTGATTTTTTCGTGATTTCAAGTTTGGTCAACATTGTTCTATTCTATACCATTACCATTGAATGAGCTCGTCAAATGTGAAATATTTCTATTGCACGTTACATTATATAGTAGGTATATCGACGTGTTGGAGATCATATACTTATCTATCATAGTGAAAATTTCCACTTTTCAGTTTTTATAGCGTGCAAATTGTACTCGTAAGTTTAAAACAAATTTGCGTAAATTCTCGTGATAGTACTTTTTGTACAGAATATGGCGATTACATAATTATGGCAAATATTTCATTACTACCTAGTAGGTACCTACCTACACAGCTCTGTTATCTGTTCAAGTGTACAAAATTAAAACTAATGCCAAATCAGCACCACCGAAAGAGTTTAAAAAAATACTTTAATGACACTCGTCATGAGTATTATCTTTTCTTTGATATAATGTCTCACTAAGTTTTCCACTAGCGTCTCCTTAAAATGGTGGCACTTTACTGAAATATTAACCAAAAATAATGGGATGTCATAAACTGTGAAGCAATATAAAAGGCACTATTGCAAAGAATCACGAAAGGTCAAACCGCACTCGGTGGAGTTGAAATGCAGCGGAGCGACGCAGCACGACCTGAAAAATTATAGTTTATAAAATTTATATGAATTAATATGAAACATGCCGCAGCACAGTAACTATCCCGCAGGTCTTGAAGAACAACCCTTCGAGGCTCGTTCGTGTCGTCTTCTTCAAACGACGAAAGAGAGACAATAACAGGTATCCTGCAAACTCGCGTGAGTTTGTTCCTTTTGTCGGTTGTAGACAAGTCGAGTGAGCCCCGAACGGCTTTACTACTAGAGCCGCTGAGTGTCTAATTTTAGACATTATTAAGAAACGTTAGTACAACACATTTTATTGTAAAAGCAATTAAAATTTGAAGTCAAAATATTATTTAAAATGTAACTTGGAAATATATGTATTGATATCCAGCCATTTCCGTACGTCGCGAGTTCAAAATAGTGCGACCAATAATAAAAATAACTTCGCGTGATCAATTACATTATATATCTTATCTCTCCAGGTAACAACGATTTAGTTAGATTTTATGGAAATCTTTATTAAAAATTATATAAAAATAAATTTAGATGGTTATTATGAAACTAGTTTTCACACTTCTACAAGCTATTAAATTATTGGAGTTAGGTAAAAACCCTGTATTTTGCAGCGCTGCTCTTACCTTAGTGCCTTCTAGTGCGGTCTAAGCTTTAATACAAAAGGGTACATTACTAGGGTTCTTATTGGGAACAATCTAACAACTTTTCCTCCATAGAATATCCTTTATTACGTTTCTTTCCTAACTTTGAATAGAGAGAGACGTGTAAGTTGGTTGTTCTAGCCAATTAGTCTAAATAGAGTCGTTCCTAAGTGTGACTGGCATATTTTTATGGGTACAAAGTGTTAGTTGCTCCCTTAGGGCGCCAAGTTGCCTTCTTAGACATGTGCGAAACTTAAGAAATTATGTTTACAAATGTTGGTTTGCAAAATAGAGAGGCAAATAGTAACAATCCAAAATATAGTTGAGAAATACAACATGAAAGCGAACAAAAAATAACAAAAACTAAATCTTGTTATTCTTTTCTTAATGAGAAGCAAGCAAAATAATGTTCTCATGTTGAATTGACTTTCCTTTTTATGGAATGAGCAGACATACAAACAGGTAGCTATAACTACTGCATACAAGTATGTAGGTTTAGGGTTCCTTACCCGAAGGGTAGCAACGGGACCCTATTACCAAGACTCCGCTGTCCGTCCGTCCGTCCGTCCGTCTGTCACCAAGCTGTATCTCATGAACCGTGATAGTTAGACAGTTGACATTTTCACAGATGAAGTATTTTTGGTGCCGCTATCAATAACAACAAATACTAAAATCGGCCAAGTGCGAGTCGGACCCGCGCACTCCCATACAACAGACATGATTTGTTTGCCGTTTTTATAGATAATCGTACGGAACCCTTCTTCGTGCGCGAGTTCTACTCGCACTTGGCCGGTTATTTTCTATCTAGCCACGAATATCAGAACTACGAGATGTAAGCTCTTTTTTTATAGACTAACTTGTCAGTAAAACAGTTTTTACGCGTACAAACGTACCAACCTCTGAGCTCATTTGAACAAGTTAAATATTCTGTTTCTCCGCTCTTTTATCTAGTAAAGCCTGCGCCAAAAAAAAGATCTTTACTGAAAATCCCTTGAAATCAAGTAAATAACTTATGTAGAACTCGTCCTTTACTGTATGAAGACCATGCATAGCTAAACACAGAACAGAAAATATATTTTAAAGTTCTGTGTCACTAAATAACCAAAAATAAACTGAGAAAAATGTCTTTTTGGTTTCATTCCATCCATCCATCAGCCTGTTTCGTCCACTGCTGGACATAGGCCTTTCCAGGATTTCGCCACTCTTGGCGGTCCTTCTGGAAGAAATGCCCATACTCACACACGCTGGGCAGGCGGGTTGGTGAGCGCGGTGCCGAAACCCTTGCACCAGTGACGCCGCTGCCCGTCACTAGTCTGTTTTATATAGAGCCCGGCAATTGGGGATGGATATGTCGCAGTAAAGTAGTTAAATCAGAGAGTTAGTTGAATCTCTAGAGAGTTAATTAAAGATCGACATTCAATCAAGTCGCTAAAGTTCCGTCAGACAAGTGAGTGAACGAAACGTTTAACGAGTTTCCTAAACGTTCCTAGGCGCATTTCAACTTTGGTAGGGTGACCTTTGTGAGGCGTCCCCGAGTAGGATACTAAATAGTCGCATAATGGATAGGTCGAAATGTATTTAAAAACACTAGGTTAGGTTAGGTTTGAACATTATGAAACAACTCAGAGCCGAGCGAAGCGGAGCGGAGCGAGGCGTCCCCGAGTAGGATACTAAATAGGTGCATAATGGATAGGTCAAAATGTATTTAAAAACAGTACGTTAGGTCAGGTTTGAACATTATGAAACAACTCAGAGCCATCATCTTGTTTTACATTATTAATCAATCAACACGCTGGCTTTCGGTCAGACAGATAGTTAAACGTTTTCGACGCTGCTTTATTTGAATCAAAATGCTAGCGACTTGATTGAATGTCGATCTTTAATTAACTCTCTAGAGATTCAACTAACTCTCTGATTTAACTACTTTACTGCGACAGATATACCGCCACCCATCGGTCCCAGGCAATGGTGGGCCGCCTGGTTTAGCCTGAGAGCTGTTTTCTTACTCTCCCCCGAATAACTTCGGGAGGATTTGCGAGTAGCATGGTGGTACCTCCACAATTGAGCCCGGCATCAGCTCTACCACCACCTTTGGTTTCATTATAAAATAGCATTACATATGTTTAGAATACGGTGAATTGTTTTGAAATTTGGTGATATTTGGAAAATATTATACTGTAATTAAAACTTTTGAGGAAATAATCGAGTTTTTAAGGTAAGTAACGCAATATTATGATGACAGATCACCATAAAATTGGTCACGGAAAATAAGATTATCATTTGCGTATGACATCATGCCTTGCTCATAAAAGAGGTCCGTCACACTACGGTATGCTTACTGTCAACATGAAAGCTGTGACGGAGCGCATAATTCTATCTGCTTCCTACAAAGTCATAGTGACAGTGCGTCATATTATAACGCTAGCAGCAGGAACAGTAGTTTCATCGTATTTTGTTGTGATGTCCGTTTGCCTACTTTACGTGAATCATCATAATTTTAGCTGAATTCACCTTTTTTTACCGTGAACAATTTTCTCAGTGAGACAGGCGTGCCTATTATGTAACGTTGTATCGGTTGCCAACCGACTGCCAAACACTGAAAACACAGATAAAAACTGAACTGAATTTCTTCATGTTTGTATTGAACTGTTCACGAACTGTGACGCAGTGGCGTGCATAGAACTTTTTGCTGGAAATGCAATGAGAAGGTCAAGTTTGACAATAAAAAATATATTTAAAAAATTTAAATGTCACTTTGAAAAATCATTATTTGTATGACGCCACGGTAGGCACTGCCTACCCTAAGGTACATGACTTCAAACAAAATTTTTTTTTTTCAAATTGGTATTGAATTTTTTTTTGTTATTTTTATCGTCAATCTTGACCTTCTCACTGATTTTCCAGCAAAATGTTCTATGCTGTGACGTCACTCTAAGCACGAATATATCCTTAGATAATCGGAATTCGGTAATACATATATGTTTTCGATGATTGGCAACCAGTTGGCAATCAACTCAAAGATACATAATTTACGGGCTAGGCTATGAAAAACAAAATACAATTTGCACTGCTTATGAAAAGGTACAATACTGCTACTCTACTTAAGGTAAGACATGAAATAACATTATAATAATAATACTTTCGGAATATAACAAACTCTTCTCCCACATTGACCCTTTTTGTTGCTCTAAAACTACATTCAAATCTAAAATCTGTCTTTGTTTAAGCAATAAATAGCTTACATATATTGATGTTTATTGAGTGTTCTCTTTGGTGAAATAAATTATTTTGAATTTTGTATTTGTATTGTGTTTTGTTTTCTTTGTTTCTTTTAAATTTGTATAAAACTATTATTTTAGCTATTATTCTCAATCCCAACGTAACTCTAGACTTATTTGTTTTGTAATTTTCTTATATGTGATGTGAGGGTAATTAAACATAATTTCTCTCTCTTTTCTCAAAATACCCATTGACAACTGAGCGAATTTGGTCCCCCCCCCCCCTTTATTTTGTTAGGTTAAGTTTTTGCGTATTTGTTTTGTTAATCTTACTGTTTAAGAACTCATATATGTATAATTTATTCAAAATTGAAATTTTTATTTGCCTTAATATTAAGTAATTTATTAAAATCTATCAGTTCTTTTAGTGGAAATATCGGGTGACCAGAGGGCTGGCGCATTCCTCGGCCAACGTATAAGTTTGTCCATTCAAAGAGGAAATTTGGCCAGCGTTCTGGGCATCATGCCGCAGGGGTCAAATTTAGAAGAGGTATATTTTTTGTTGTTATTTTTAAGTGTGTAATTTATATTTTGAAGTAATTTAAGTTTAGAATAAGTTTTTGTTTTTTATGTTTTAAGTTTTTAATAACTTTTAATATCTCCACAAAACATTTTTCATTTAAAGTAATTTGTTATCTATTTTATATCTGCTACGAGGGGTGGCTGATATAAAATCTCCTTTGTTAAAGAAAGTTTAAAAAATGTTACTGGCCACTATATTCCCGTATTCTTTGTTTATTCCTTTTTTAAAAATTATGACACTTATTTGTTTCTACGAGTTCAATTTTTTTTGGCGCGTCTTCGTTTTTATCAAGTTGCAATAAAATTAAAAATGGATAAAATTGAGTATCGCGCTGTGATTAAATTCCTCGGTAAAGAAGGGAATACGCCGACGCAGATCCGAGAGCGCATGTTTAAGGTGTTCGGAGATTCATGTCCTTCCGAATTTGTAATAAAGTTTTGGTCAAAGCAGTTTAAACAAGGCCGTGTGAGCTTAGAAGACGATCCCCGTAGTGGAAGGCCCATTTCTGCAGTTACCGCAGATAATGTGGAAAAAGTGAAGAAACTGATCCTTGCCGATCGGCGAATTAAGCAGTGGGAAATAGCTAGAGATGTTGGCATTAGCAAGGAACGAGTTCATGAAATAATTCATGAACATTTGGGAATGTCCAAGGTGAGCGCACGTTGGGTGCCTAAAATGTTGACCCAGTTTGATAAGCAAAGGCGTGTGGAATGTTGTCAGTCATTTTTAGACTTGGTAAAGGATAAAGAGGAAGAAACTATCTTGCGAATAGTGACCTGTGATGAAACTTGGATTCGTCAGTGGGATCCCGAAAGCAAACAAGAATCGATGCAATGGAAATTTAAAGGGGAAAAACCACCAAGGAAGTTTAAGGTCCGGCTGTCAGCGGGCAAACTAATGGCAACCATTTTTTGGGATGTTGAGGGGATTCTTATGATAGATTACCTGCCAAAAAACACCACGATGAATGCTGAATACTATGCGAACTTACTTGACCAGCTACGCAAAAAAATAAAAGAAGACAGGAGGGGCAAACTTAGCAAAGGCGTTTTGATTTTGCATGATAATGCACCCGCGCACACGGCCTTTAAGGCGCGGTCATCTCTGACAAAAAACGGCTTTACAGAGATCAACCACCCACCCTATAGTCCAGACCTGGCTCCCTCTGACTACTTCTTATTTAAAAATTTAAAGAAAAATTTGAGAGGGCGCAGATTTTCAACAGACGAAGAGATGAAGGACGCTGTGAATGACTATTTTGACGAACAAAATAATAATTATTATTTTAATGGTATGCTGTCACTTATTGACAAATGTCGTAAGTGCATTTCAGTTGCAGGGGACTATATTGAAAAATAAAAAATAAATTATTAATCCATGTATTTTCTTTCATAGTCAGGTAGATTACTTTTCAGCCACCCCTCGTATGTATCGCTGTTGATTTCTGTACATAATAAAATAAATAAAATAAATAAATAAATAATATATATTATAAGAATTTGGAGTAACTAACTAGTTCAAAGTAAATGCCCAAGTAGCATTTTACTCCATTTAAGAGTACACATTTAGTTCCCAGGTGTACTTGAAGCATTATTACAGTTCACTCGTGATGTATAAGCTGCATTATTGCGATTAATTACACCTATACCTGTCTAAAGGACTTATAGGAGTGTAGAGTTATACTGTTATACGATTGTTGGTGTTATAATACTCTAACAACTATCCTTTAGTCAGCCGTCTGACTAAGAGCATTATAGGAGGGTAGAGATACGCCAACCGCTGTTTAACGGCCTACTTGTACGATGTTACAGAGCTAGCATTTTAATAGAACACATGTGGTCATTTATAAAGCCAAAGGCTGTTATGTTTACTTGTTTTAGACTGTTATACAGCTGAGAGCTGTAGTAGGACTTGTTTGTGATCATTAAAATAACCTTTTTTTACTGCTGTACAGAAGTGTTTAAATGGTTCACATGTGCACTGTAGGCTGTTAAAAGGACTACATGTGTTGTCTATTAACATCAATAGCAGTTTATTTGTCCACAACTACTACTCTTATTGGCTGTAAGCTGAACATGAATGTGAATGTGATATTCTATTACACTTATCCCACAAGCTGCGTGTTATTATACGTCTCGTGCAAAAAATTGTGAAAATGAATAAAAAATCCTGGAAAATAAGAGCGAGAACCGGTGGAATAAGAAGAAAAATTGCAAAAGAATATTCGCAAATTGTAAAAATAATTAGTCGATTGACAACGACGCCCGAAAATGAGCCCGTCGATACGGCTTCAACAAGTGCGACTTCAACCGTTGTTCATGGTGGTTCTGTACATGATGCAGAGGAAAATGTGCCTGAACCTGAAAGTTCCCTTCAAAATATACAGATATCAGAGTGTGGTGATTGCAGTTCTAGTGATAGCGAATACAATTTTGAATTGGACAATCATTTAACCTTTCGCAAAAAAATAAGAACATGGGCTATTGAAAATCGTATTCCTCATTCCGCTTTGAATAAATTGTCAGGCATAATAAACGAATTTAAACCGGGAACACTACCGTCTGATGCTAGAACAATTTTATGCACTCCCGTTAATGTAACTTTAAAAAATGTAGATGGAGGTCTAAGATGCTAAATATCATAGTATTATTGGAAATAAATATATATAATTTAGCTATATAAAGCCTTTAGTTTCCTTTAACTTGTATTAATAATAAAAAAATATTAATTTTCGAAATATATTTCGGCCCACTATGGGGCCGGCATCAGTCGAATACTTAAAAGACATAATGTAAAAATGACATGATGATATATACAACCTTAGGACTAATTAACCTACGAATCTACTAACCTACTTTTAACATTAATTATGGAAAAAAATAAAAAATATATATATTAAATACCAAAAATAAAAATTATTTCGGTTGAAGAGCCATATTGCGGTTTCCGGCCGTAACATCCCAACATCCCGACATTTACTTGGAATATCTTCGATACGTACCGAAGACCGCAAGAAGACATTGCTGTTTATGGCACCCTGGTCTTAATATATACATACATGTAATATTTTTGTGAGTCAGGTTCAGGTGTCCATAAATAGTCATCGTCTGATGTCAGTGTTGTTTATTAAGTCCTGGTCCGTAGTGCGCACCAAGTGACCATATGTAGGAGTATTCCCATGTCCTTAATTTTATGTCTGTCAGTGGTGGGTTAAATGATTTTATGACTCTGACGGTGAAACAGTTATTAAAAGTTTGGTTATGGGAGCGGACATGGATGGGGATGGGGAGATTGTTATTATGGATCGTCGATGTGTGCCTGTGTTGATTAATGCGGATGTGTAGTTCGTTCCGGGATTCACCTACGTAGAATGCCGAACAGTGTCGGCATTCTAGTAGGTAAATGCAGTTCTGTGTCTTGCAGTTGTTGTTAGGTTGAGTTTTGTATGTATGTGTGGTGTGATGTGTGTTGATCTGTGTGCTTGTATTGATGATTGGACATGTTTTGCACCGTGGTCGTCGACATGGTGATGTACCAGGAGATATTGTGATGTTGACATTTTGTTGTGGTTGCTGTTTTGTTTTTGTGAGTAATGATTTGAGGTTTGGATTTTGTCGATAACATATTTGTGGATTTTTGGGAATTAAGTTTCTTGTTTCGTCGTTTTGTTGGAGAATGGGTAGATGATCGGTGATGAGTGTTTTAAGTTTCTGGCTTCCATGAAAATATGTCGTGATTAGTCGTGGTTGGTTAGAAGAAGTGTTATTGTTGTTGCAGTTGTTGTTGTTGTAGTTGTTGTTGTTGTTGTTGTTGTTGTTGTTGTTGTTGTTGTTGTTGTTGTTGGTGTTGCTGGCAACACAAATACCTTTTTATTTATTGTTAAGTTGTTGGTTCTGATTTATATTTTTTTTCTCTCTGACAGACAGAGACTGTCTGTTCCTGTTCGCTATCATCGTTGTAACCGTTCACTATGCGCATTAAAGCTCCTCAAGTTTATTTATATAAAATCGTCTTTTATTGTGATCTACAAACAAGCCTACAGTCCACTTACGAAGATTCCTTCATGGTCACTTCTCACCGGCAAAATTCACGATTTTCGAAGAAAAATCTACGTGAGGATCGCTTGTCACGGCTTCATTTTTGCAACGCATCAAGAACGCGAGGCGGCGAAGAAAGGTTTTTGGCATTTACTTGCAACAAAATCAAGTAACAATTTTACGGATATTTACGTAAATATTTCAAGAAACCTATTTGATCAAGGAGAAAAGTGCATATTTCGACGACATACTTAGGTATATCAAGATTGCAAGCGGATTTCCAGTTCCGGCTAAAAGTGGAGCCATCTTTTTCTTTTGGCGGGCAAGTTTCATCGAAAATTCTTGCTGCATGATCATCGGCCAATCACGAGGCAGCAAACTCCAGTACAAGGTACAGCATCGTGCTCTCATTGGCGCAGGTGATCGAGTTTCAACTTTTGAAGATTGGTACTACTGATCGACGTGTGCGTCGAACGTCGACCGCGTGGTGTGGTGTGGGCGCAAAGAACGGAACGTGGGAAAACGGCCATTTTGGACAATCTTTAGTTTCGATCGAACTGTGATTTTCATGCAAACTCTTAATTTCAAAGTAAAAAAATATCATAATATTAAACAATTGTAGTGCAAGGATCTGCTTAAATATAAGATTTGTGTACAAAATGGAGGATACACTTAAAAAGCTTAGTGTGAATCGTGGATATGTCAAAGGTACGATTACAAGGCTGGTATCTTTTGTGTCCAACGAAAATGATGTAAAGCTAAGCTCCGTCGAGGCATTAATTACAAAGCGTGATAAATTGCTAATAACCTATAAAGAATACGAATGCTACAACAAAGAAATCTTATTGCTAAATTCGAAGGACACAGAGGACATTAGCGAAGTAGAAAATAAGTATTTTCACTGTTTGACTGTGTTCAATGAATACATTAAGAAATATACCAGTTCTATGCCGCAACAGAGCACCTCGGAGTCGGGTAGCAGTGGTCTTTCCAAAACAAAGCTTCCAAGCATAAATATTCCAAGTTTTTCCGGCAAATGTTCAGAGTTCATTACGTTCATTGAAATTTTTAGGTCAGTTATTCATAATGATAAGGCCCTAGACAATGTACAAAAGTTGTACTACTTAAGATCATTTTTAAAAGGTCAGGCATATGATTTAGTAAAAAATCTCCCGCTTATCAGTGAAAGTTATGACCAAGCAATGCAATTATTAAACAAGCGTTTTTACAACAAGTATCAAATTGTTTCTGAACATGTG
This sequence comes from Ypsolopha scabrella, assembly GCA_910592155.1. NCBI lineage: Eukaryota > Metazoa > Arthropoda > Insecta > Lepidoptera > Ypsolophidae > Ypsolopha > Ypsolopha scabrella. The sequence continues at coordinate 2,936,154 of OU342968.1, read as the reverse complement.
AACAGCCTTTTAGATATGGAAAAATTGCCCAAGTTTGCCACTTCTAATGACATTCGGAATTTTGTTTCAGTAGTCAGTCAAACTTTGGCTGCTCTTAAAAACTTAGACGTAGCGGTTGGTGAGTGGGATCCTATTCTGCTGGGTATACTTACCCGCAAAATAGACATGTATAGCTCTCGGGCGTACCAGCTGGATAGAAATCAGGATAAGGATCCAACCGTTGAAGAATTTTTAGCTTACATGGACAAGCGGGCACTAGCATTGGAGAACACCGATACACGTCCTGAGCTTCCAGGGCCGGGGAGGCGCCAGACTGCAGAAATGTCATACCCTAAAAGTAAGGTAGCGTTGGCAACAGTCAAGACAACAATGGAATGCATCTACTGTAAGTGTTCAAATCATAAATTATTTTCATGTCCTAAATTTAAATTGCTGCCATCAAAGGATAGAATCTCATTTGTAAAAGAAAATAGTATATGCAACACATGTTTGAACACACACAATGGTAAATGTAAATACCATTTTAGGTGCGGGCAGTGCAAGAAAAACCACAACACTCTGCTGCACCTCGATGAAAGTGGGTTGAATCCGGTAGTTCTCTTGTCGGGGGACTCCGCTAGTAATGTTTTAATACCGACAGCCCGTCTCAAAATCTTTGCTAAAGATGGAAGAGAAGTGCACATTAAATGTATTTTAGACTCTGCATCACAGGTTAGCCTGATCAGTTCAAAGGCCATTGAGGTCTTGGGCTTTACGCCTGAGCGAAATGATATCAACCTCATTGGTGTAACAGAAAACCAAAACAAAGTCAGCTATTGCATTCCCTTAAATGTTCATTCTCTGACATCCTCATTTAATACCATGATAAACTGTCATGTTGTAGAAAAATTACTTGTCATCTGCCACAAACACAAATAGATATAAAAAGCATAAATATCCCTGCTGGTATCGCTTTAGCCGATACAACATTTAACCAGCCATCGGAGATCAACATGTTAATTGGTGCTGATGTCTTTTTTCAGGTTCTCCTGCCGCTTGAGAGGAAACAGCAACACTTATCTGCTCGCAATGACCTGAATGATCAGCCATCATCTCACTGCATCCTCAACACCAAGTTTGGACACATCATTGCCGGAGCCTCAACATCTAACATCATAAAAAACCAGGTTGTATCTCTTGTTTGTGCTAAATGTGATTCAGATGTTAGTGACAGTATCAAAAAGTTTTGGGAGGTGGAGCGCGTTCCGGAATTGCTTATAGAAGGGGATTCAGAGCAACAATTAGCTGAAAGTATTTTTACAAGAACAGTTAAATTAGAAAATAAAAAATTTCAAGTTGACTTACCATTAAAGATAGAGATCAGCAATATAAATGCTACTTTAGGAAACTCATTTGACCTAGCTTTGCATAGGTTTCTCAGTCTAGAAAAAAGACTGCAAAAGAATGTGAATTTGCTAACTGAATACCAAAAGTTCATCGATGAATATGTAGACCTTGGTCATGGGCACTATGTAGACATTGGCTCTTACGATTTCGATAAAGATCCAATTTATTTTATGCCGCATCATGCTGTAATAAATGAAGATAATAAGAGCACTCGTACTAGAGTGGTATATGATGCATCAATGTGCACAAGTAAGAAAGGGGCATCCTTAAACAGCCTTTTATTGAACGGGCCGATAGTCCAGAATGAATTATTTGATATTGTTCTTATGTTCCGGTTTGGGGAATACGCTATGAGTTCAGATATTAGAAAAATGTTCCGTAATATTTTAGTAAATCCGGAACACACTTCACTCCAAAACATTTTATGGCGCGATAATCCAAATCAGGCTATAAAATGTATGCGTCTTGATACAGTTACTTATGGTATGAAGTCTTCAAGCTATTTGGCCACACGGTGCTTACTTGAACTCGCTCAAAGGTATGAGAATGAGCTGCCACTAGCTTCTTTTATAATAAAACATTGTACATACGTGGATGATATTTTATATTCTTGCTCAGACTTGCGCAAATTGCTTGAAGCTAAACGGCAGTTAGGTGAAATGTTGGGTTATGGAGGCTTTAGTTTGCACAAGTGGGCTTCTAACACACCTGGGGTTCTATGTGATATACCAGAGGCAGAACAAAGATTTAGTGAGCTTGATTTTCAAAAGGGTAACTATAATATGAAAGCTTTAGGATTAACCCTTAATATTAAGCAGGACTGCTTCAAAATTAACAGTCCAGAATCGTTTAACGAAAATATAATTACTAAGAGGGAGGTTCTTAGCTGCATTTCGAAATTTTATGATCCTATGGGATTTGCTAGTCCAATTATTATAAAAGCAAAAAGCATAATGCAAAAAATTTGGTCTCATAATTTGAACTGGGATGAATGTTTACCTAATGAGCTAGTTGATGAATGGTGCGAATTTGCTAGCTGCCTGGCTGCTATGAAACCTATAAATTTAGGCCGACACATTCCGACAAACGGTGCAGCAGCGCTGCAGCTGATTGGATTTGCGGACGCCTCCAGTACTACGGGGTATGGATGCTGTATATACATCCGCGTGGTCAACAAAACAGGTAAAGCTGAATTACACCTGCTCTGTTCAAAGTCGCGAATAAATCCACGGACTAACGTATTAAGCATCCCCAGGCTTGAGCTGAATGCTGCTTTAATTTTAGCTATTCTAATGAAAAGGGTATACGAAACATTATGCAAAAGCATTCATATTGATGAGGTGTTCTTATTTACTGACTCAAAGATAACACTTGCTTGGATAGAAACTGAAATTACCAAGCTACAAGCTTATGTTTCGAATAGAGTTGGTGTAATTCAGAAAACTACAAATAGGTGGCGCTGGCAGTATGTGCCATCGGCAGAAAACCCTGCTGATTTGATTAGTAGAGGCATCAATCCACAGGATCTTCCAAACTGTTCCCTCTGGTGGGAGGGACCGAAATTCCTGCAACGTGAGTACAATTTTAATGGCGATAAGTTCGACTTACCTGAAAACTTGCCTGAGATAAAGGTTTTAAAACCCACTCAGGATAAAACAGTGCTTGTAACAACCATGCATTGTGATTTTTTAAAGGAAGTACTAGATAGATACTCCGACATAGGAAAAATGACACGAGTTATGGCATACATATTTAGGTTTTACAATAACTTAAAAGGCAGTACAAAGGTAAAAGAAAAGACACTAAGTCCTGATGAGTTACAGCATGCGTTGCATTTAATAATTAAACACGAGCAATCTATTCATTTTCACGATGAATTAGAGTCATTGCGAAAGAGCAACTGCGTGCAAGGTACACTGAAAGCTTTACATCCATTTTTGGATAAAGATGGTTTGCTTAGGGTAGGTGGGCGACTAGATAACTCTGACATACCGCTGTCTCAAAAACATCCTATAATTCTAGCAAAAAATTCTCGAGTAACCGAACTTATAATACAGAGTGAGCATACTAGGTTGTTACATGCTGGTCCGAAGTCACTTTTAGCTAATTTAAACCAACAATATTGGTTTATAAACGGAATACGACAGGTTAAAAAGATAACTCATAAATGCTTGGTATGTTTCAGGCTTAAGGCTAGTGCAGCAAAGCAGTTGATGGGTTCCTTGCCTCAGCATCGCGTTACGGCATGCAGACCGTTTCAAAAAGCGGCATTGGATTTTGCTGGGCTTGTCAAAGTCAGAAATTCGAGAATCCGGAAGTCATTAGTAACTAAAGGTTATGTATGTGTATTCGTTTGTTTAGTCACGAAGGCAATTCATTTAGAATTGACTTCCGATCTTTCAACGGATGCTTTTTTGGCATCTCTTAAACGATTTATAAGTAGGCGAGGCTTGCCCAGCGATATCTTTTGTGATAACGGAGGTTGCTTCCATGGGGCAAGGAACCAGCTGGCTGAATTGTACAAGCTTAATAATTCAAATGTCCATCAGACGCTTTTGCAAGATTACACCGCTAAGGAAGGTATCAAGTTTCACTTCATACCGCCATTTTCGCCGGTTTTTGCCGGGCTTGCAGAATCGGCTGTAAAAAGTATGAAATTCCACTTAAAAAGAATTGTCTTAAATTCAGTATTAACCTATGAGCAGTTAAATACAGTATTATGTCAAATAGAGGCTGTGCTAAATTCGCGTCCAATTTTACCTCTCTCAGAGGATATCAATGACTACTGTTATCTGACTCCTGGTCATTTCCTGATAGGGACAGGATTAACAACGTACCCAGAAATAGATAATTCTGTGACTGAAACTAATAGACTAAGTTTTTGGCAAAAATGTGTCCAGTTGCAGCAAAGATTCTGGAAAGCTTGGTACAAGTACTATCTTAATACACTTCAAAATAGGGAAAAGTGGTTCAAATCCATGCCTAATATCACTGTTGGTGCGCTGGTACTCATGAGAGAGCCCAACGCACCACCTTTGGTGTGGCCCATGGCCAGGGTAGTTAAGGTTTTCCCGGGTAATGATGGCAAGGTCAGAGCTTTTCAGTTAAAAACAGCAAATGGTAAATTGTATACTAGGTCTTTGCAAAGCATAAGTGTACTACCCATTGAAAAGTAATACTTTTTTATTTTAGGTTTAAGTTTATTTTTGTATGCTCAGGCATTGCGAAGCATAAGGTAGTGAATTTATTTTCTTATATTAGATTTAGTTATAAGCTTATTTTTGTATGTGCAGTCATTGCAAAGCATAAGTTGTGTTATTTACAAGACGAGAAGTAAAATTCGTTTTATATAATAATAGCGTGTTATAATTAAGTAGTAATTGGAAATTCCCATCAAGTTCAGAAATTAAAATGTAAAAAAAGGTTTTAAAAGGTCAAGTTTGTAAAATTAAACAGAAAAATACCCAACTTTATTTTTGTAATCAGAAAGATTGTTTCACTGTAAAGTTATTTCATTAAAAATCTTAATAAACTATATTATGTATCTCAAACATCTGCAACTACATAAAAGAAAAATGTATTCATTTATTTGTAATAATTTAAGTAAACGTTGCTAGTTAAAGTTCTTATATACTGATTGTATAAATTTTGTACATGCATAACAAATTATATTGAATCACTGATGCATAAAATTATTCTTACATACTAATTGTTTAAACTTTAAAATATTTGGCTTCGTTTAACTTTCCTGGGCCGCAGTATGTTGCTGGCAACACAAATACCTTTTTATTTATTGTTAAGTTGTTGGTTCTGATTTATATTTTTTTTCTCTCTGACAGACAGAGACTGTCTGTTCCTGTTCGCTATCATCGTTGTAACCGTTCACTATGCGCATTAAAGCTCCTCAAGTTTATTTATATAAAATCGTCTTTTATTGTGATCTACAAACAAGCCTACAGTCCACTTACGAAGATTCCTTCAGTTGGTGTTGTGGTTGGTATTGCTGTTGTTAATGTTATTATTATGGTGGAATCTTGGTCTATTGAATATGTGCTTTCGTAGGAAGTGATCAGGGTAGTGTCTCTTGAGAAGTCCATTGTGTATTTTGTTCTGGTAGTTGTCGAGTGCATTTTGTCTGTTGCATATTCGACGACCACGGAGCGATAGTGAATATGGTATCGATTTTTTTGTGTGTGGTGGATAACAGCTGTGGTAGTGAAGATATTGCATTTTGTTTGTTTCTTTGAAGTGGACTGAAGTGTATATGTGGTTATTGTCATTAATGGTGATGTCAACATCTAGGAATGTGATTGTGTCGGTAGAAATGGAATGAGTGAATTTTAATGGGCTGCAGTTGTTAAGTCTTTCCAGGAAGATAGTCAGTGAGTTCCTGCTGTGTGGCCAGATCATGAAGATGTCATCTATAAACCTCCTCCACACCAGTGGTTTATGAGGTTCAGACAATAAGAATGCAGTTTCGACCGAGGCCATGAAGATATTGGCGTAGCTGGGAGCCATCCGAGTCCCCATAGCAGTGCCTTTAATTTGGTGATAGTACTCATTTTCGAAGGTGAAATAATTATTTTTTAAGGTTAATTCTGCTAGTTCTGTCAGGAATTCAGTTGATGGTTGATGAGGGATGGGGCGTTTATTTAAATGAGAGCTGAGAGCAAATAGACCGGTGTCATGTGGAATGTTGGTGTATAATGAAACAGCGTCTATTGTAACCAGTAGTAAATGTTCATCTGTTGGAAGTTGAAGTGAATGTATGATATCGAGGAAATGATTTGTGTCTTTTATGTATGATTCTAGATTTTGAACAATGGGTTGTAGGTGATGGTCAACGAAAGCGGAAATGATTTCTGTTGGCGCATTGTATGATGCCACAATGGGCCGGCCCGGGTTATTTTCTTTATGGATTTTAGGCAGCATATAGAAATGAGGGGTTCTCGGATGGCTCGGTATCATCAGTGTTATGTCAGTTTCCGACAATCCTTCGTTTATGCTCTTAGTTTGGAGGAAGTCTTTGACAATGTCCACGATGTGGCTGCAGGGATCACTTGGTGTGCGTGTGTAAAATGTCGAGTCAGTTAATTGTCTAAGTCCCTCGTTGTCATAATCATTTTTATTAAGGATCACTGTTGCCGATCCTTTATCAGATGGTAATATAATAATGTTTTCGTTTCTCTCAAGTTTGCGGATTGATTTTCGTTCTTCGAAAGTCAGATTATCCGTATTTGTCTGTAAACTTCTAATATATCTATCGTTAGATAATCTTGACAGTATATTAGTCATGAAAATTTCTATTGGGTGATTTGCGGGGAGTTGTGGTGGTTCATTGGAAGATGGTGGTTTAAATTTTGTTAGTGCTGGATGTGTGTTATCAATACTTTGATGGGGATGTGTGCTCCAAAAGTGTTTCCATCTTAATTTTCGTCCAAAGTCAACAAAGTCATTAATTAATTTTATGCGGTCTAGTTTTTTGGTGGGACAGAACGATAGTCCCTTGTTAATTACAGCTTTGTCGGTGGGTGATAAATAGACTGAAGATAGATTTACGATATGATTTTCGTCAGATTTTTCCTTAGTTGTAATCGGTGGGGGTGGGGGTATAGAAAAAGGGTTCGATAGGTCTGTGGGAGTTAGGTTGAGGTTTGGAAGTTCAGTAAATGAATTGTTTTTATAGGTAGTTTTATATTATTTTGCTTATAGTATGTTTGCAGATTGAAAAGTTTTTTTGCAAGCCTGACGTTTTCCCTGAAAAGATTGGTATTGGCTTTAGATAGTAAATTTTGAACAGGGAGAAAGAGATGTGGGTATGCTATGAGGGTAACTTTCAGGAGAGCATCTAGATTATTTTTATAGTGGATACATAAAAGGGAATATTGAGTATAAAGAACGTATGTTGTATTGAAGGCGTTACTGTAGTTTGTTAGGGTCATGTTGTGCCTTATTATTGGTGGCATTGTGTGAAGTGGTATTTTTGGAATGAGCCCTTTTGGAGCTGCACCAATTTCCAGGCATTTTCTGAGAAATATTAGATGTGTGTAGTACTGGAATAATTTTTGGATTGTAGTTTTTATTTTGTTATACACCTCTTTCATATCATTTGAGGTTTAATTAATCATAGATAAGGAAATCTCAAAGTTTCATTCAATTTTACTCTTTGGATGTAAGTGTCAATTTTTGACTATGACAAGGGTCTGGTCTAGATTCTTTCTTACTCCTATTGCTGAGAAAAATGATAAGAAAATATAAAAATGCTAAAAAATAAAGCAGTTTACAAAGTAAAATTAGGTGAAAGGAACAGTAAAATACCCAGACCAAGGTACAATAAAGCGATCCACCTCTTTCCCGCGCCTGTCCCACTGTTGTTACTGTTGGAAGATATCACAGAAGAAAGGCCCAATGTAATACATCAAGAATCACGCCGCTCTGTATTCCTGAGTGTAGCAAACTCATCAAGCAGACCTCATTTGCGTGTCGACACCGATCCGGAGCTCCAGGCGGCAGACGATATTGATACAAAGAACTAGTTCCAGTGATCTCCTCCAAGTCTATGTTGACATAGGTCTACCACACTGCAGCAGCCCTCTTCAGAAGCCCTTGTAGGAAGACGTTCAAGAGTATTTCTTAGATTTAGCCGTGCAGTTTCACCAGGTGTCTTCTGTAGTATAATTGTGGGATGGAGCAAATATTGTCGCTTTTGCGAATTAACTTGAAATAAATATCTATAATTTAGCTATATAAAGCCTTTAGTTTCCTTTAACTTGTATTAATAATAAAAAAATATTAATTTTCGAAATATATTTCGGCCCACTATGGGGCCGGCATCAGTCGAATACTTAAAAGACATAATGTAAAAATGACATGATGATATATACAACCTTAGGACTAATTAACCTACGAATCTACTAACCTACTTTTAACATTAATTATGGAAAAAAAATAAAAAATATATATATTAAATACCAAAAATAAAAATTATTTCGGTTGAAGAGCCATATTGCGGTTTCCGGCCGTAACATCCGGACATCCCGACATTTACTTGGAATATCTTCGATACGTACCGAAGACCGCAAGAAGACATTGCTGTTTATGGCACCCTGGTCTTAATATATACATACATGTAATATTTTTGTGAGTCAGGTTCAGGTGTCCATAAATAGTCATCGTCTGATGTCAGTGTTGTTTATTAAGTCCTGGTCCGTAGTGCGCACCAAGTGACCATATGTAGGAGTATTCCTAACTAACCTAACTCCCACAGACCTATCGAACCTTTTTTCTATACCCCCACCCCCACCGATTACAACTAAGGAAAAATCTGACGAAAATCATATCGTAAATCTATCTTCAGTCTATTTATCACCCACCGACAAAGCTGTAATTAACAAGGGACTATCGTTCTGTCCCACCAAAAAACTAGACCGCATAAAATTAATTAATGACTTTGTTGACTTTGGACGAAAATTAAGATGGAAACACTTTTGGAGCACACATCCCCATAAAAGTATTGATAACACACATCCAGCACTAACAAAATTTAAACCACCATCTTCCAATGAACCACCACAACTCCCCGCAAATCACCCAATAGAAATTTTCATGACTAATATACTGTCAAGATTATCTAACGATAGATATATTAGAAGTTTACAGACAAATACGGATAATCTGACTTTCGAAGAACGAAAATCAATCCGTAAACTTGAGAGAAACGAAAACATTATTATATGTATTACCATCTGATAAAGGATCGGCAACAGTGATCCTTAATAAAAATGATTATGACAACGAGGGACTTAGACAATTAACTGACTCGACATTTTACACACGCACACCAAGTGATCCCTGCAGCCAGATCGTGGACATTGTCAAAGACTTCCTCCAAACTAAGGGCATAAACGAAGGATTGTCGGAAACTGACATAACACTGATGATACCGAGCCATCCGAGAACCCCTCATTTCTATATGCTGCCTAAAATCCATAAAGAAAATAACCCGGGCCGGCCCATTGTGGCATCATACAATGCGCCAACAGAAATCATTTCCGCTTTCGTTGACCATCACCTACAACCCATTGTTCAAAATCTAGAATCATACATAAAAGACACAAATCATTTCCTCGATATCATACATTCACTTCAACTTCCAACAGATGAACATTTACTACTGGTTACAATAGACGCTGTTTTATTATACACCAACATTCCACATGACACCGGTCTATTTGCTCTCAGCTCTCATTTAAATAAACGCCCCATCCCTCATCAACCATCAACTGAATTCCTGACAGAACTAGCAGAATTAACCTTAAAAAATAATTATTTCACCTTCGAAAATGAGTACTATCACCAAATTAAAGGCACTGCTATGGGGACTCGGATGGCTCCCAGCTACGCCAATATCTTCATGGCCTCGGTCGAAACTGCATTCTTATTGTCTGAACCTCATAAACCACTGGTGTGGAGGAGGTTTATAGATGACATCTTCATGATCAGGCCACACAGCAGGAACTCACTGACTATCTTCCTGGAAAGACTTAACAACTGCAGCCCATTAAAATTCACTCATTCCATTTCTACCGACACAATCACATTCCTAGATGTTGACATCACCATTAATGACAATAACCACATATACACTTCAGTCCACTTCAAAGAAACAAACAAAATGCAATATCTTCACTACCACAGCTGTCATCCACCACCACAAAAAAATCGATACCATATTCACTATCGCTCCGTGGTCGTCGAATATGCAACACACAAAATGCACTCGACAACTACCAGAACAAAATACACAATGGACTTCTCAAGAGACACTACCCTGATCACTTCCTACGAAAGCACATATTCAATAGACCAAGATTCCACCATAATAATAACATTAACAACAGCAATACCAACCACAACACCAACAACAACAACAACAACAACAACAACAACAACAACTACAACAACAACAACTGCAACAACAATAACACTTCTTCTAACCAACCACGACTAATCACGACATATTTTCATGGAAGCCAGAAACTTAAAACACTCATCACCGATCATCTACCCATTCTCCAACAAAACGACGAAACAAGAAACTTAATTCCCAAAAATCCACAAATATGTTATCGACAAAATCCAAACCTCAAATCATTACTCACAAAAACAAAACAGCAACCACAACAAAATGTCAACATCACAATATCTCCTGGTACATCACCATGTCGACGACCACGGTGCAAAACATGTCCAATCATCAATACAAGCACACAGATCAACACACATCACACCACACATACATACAAAACTCAACCTAACAACAACTGCAAGACACAGAACTGCATTTACCTACTAGAATGCCGACACTGTTCGGCATTCTACGTAGGTGAAACCCGGAACGAACTACACATCCGCATTAATCAACACAGGCACACATCGACGATCCATAATAACAATCTTCCCATCCCCAACTAAAGGTGGAACCGATATATTAGTATTCGTTAAGATATTAGTAATATGGTGTATATTAGTGTATCAGTAATCCGACCAATTCTAATATCCTAATATTCCGGTATTAACTTAGCTCGGTGAATACCATATCGGTTGGAGAATATATATTACTCGGCAGTTGCAGTATTGGTTGCGTGAGACATATCGGTCGAATACTATTCTAATCCAATGCGGGCGGGGCGAAAAATAAATAGGTATGAAACGAAAATGTTTTTTTTTCATTCCAATTCATCAAATTAATCTTATTACGTTTAACCGTCAACGATATCAGTATCAGTCATATTAACATATTAGTTTGTATATCATATTAGTTTAAATATTATAATATTACTTGACGAATATATTCATATTCGCTAATACTAATATATATCGGTATTAACCCATCTTTATCCCCAACCATGTCCGCTCCCATAACCAAACTTTTAATAACTGTTTCACCGTCAGAGTCATAAAATCATTTAACCCACCACTGACAGACATAAAATTAAGGACATGGGAATACTCCTACATATGGTCACTTGGTGCGCACTACGGACCAGGACTTAATAAACAACACTGACATCAGACGATGACTATTTATGGACACCTGAACCTGACTCACAAAAATATTACATGTATGTATATATTAAGACCAGGGTGCCATAAACAGCAATGTCTTCTTGCGGTCTTCGGTACGTATCGAAGATATTCCAAGTAAATGTCGGGATGTCGGGATGTTACGGCCGGAAACCGCAATATGGCTCTTCAACCGAAATAATTTTTATTTTTGGTATTTAATATATTTATTTTTTTCCATAATTAATGTTAAAAGTAGGTTAGTAGATTCGTAGGTTAATTAGTCCTAAGGTTGTATATATCATCATGTCATTTTTACATTATGTCTTTTAAGTATTCGACTGATGCCGGCCCCATAGTGGGCCGAAATATATTTCGAAAATTAATATTTTTATAGTATTATTGGTCTACTTAAATATCCTATTACTATTGATATCCTATTATAATTATATATGGATATAAATATATAGCTATAAACTTTATCATAACCAGTTTTTAATACATTTTTAACTTCAATTAGAGACTAAAGTCGATTCTAAAGGCTTTAATTTTAATTTTAGTGCTGTCAAAACTTAATATTTTCCAAAGTTAATATATCTTCTCTTGTTAACACTAAGATCTATTTTGCAATAAAGGAAATGTATATTTATCAGCACTAAAACTAAAATTAAAGCCTTCAGAATCGGCTTTGGTCTCTAATTGAAGTTAAAAATGTATTAAAAACTGGTTATAATAAAGTTTAAAATTTTCAGCAAATTTTTTTAAATCAATTTATAGGTCAACAATGTCTGGTAAATCTGAAATATCTTCTGTCTGTTTACTCCGTAGTCTTCCAATAGTAATAATCTAAAAAAATACCAGAAATAGATAGAAGTAGCTAGATTTGTTTTGGTGGCTAAAATGGATTATTTTTTGGCTAAAACTGTTGAAAATCTGCTAGATCTACCCACAAAGTGGCCAAAATGGCAACACTGACAATAACTAATCCTATCCCCGCCATGACGCACGCCAAGGGCGCACGCGAGTGATCAGAGGATCTATACCTATCCCGTTCCCGCCTCTATTTCTCGCTTACTTATTAAAAGGAATGCGCATGATTACTTTCAAGTTCAGAAAGAAATAGCATAAACTTTCTCTAAGTAGATATTTAAGGTGATCGTCAAGCACGTATCCAGGGGGGGATAGGTGGGATTTATCCCCCCCCCCCCCCGAAATTTGGAGTGACATACACGGGACTAGGAATGTTTATTCATAACCACTGTAAAGTACGTTTTAATAAAAAAGGTAGGGTACTTTTGATACTTAATAATAATATAGTACAGTGATTACAGAGGCTTCTTTCACAATTCACATTGTTGGTTCAATGAATGTCCCCCCCGAAACAAAAGTCTGGATACGTGCCTGGTGATCGTACACCCGTCAGCTCCGTACGCGCCAAGTCTGCTAGTGTAACCATATTTTACAGAATTTTAACAGATAAATATCAGAAATAACAGTTATTTATCTGATAAATTCTGCAAAATGTGGTTACACCACAGTTATTTATACTATGGTTACACTATTACACTTGCTGACTCGGCGCTTTAAAAGATTGTAAACAGTGTTTGTTACTATGGCTGAGTGACAACTATTATTTTCTGTCCTTTTCTGTCGCAGGGCATAAATGTTGTCCCTCTTTATCTAGTTTGTTTACATTATTTTAAATACCTCCTTGAACAGAGTAGTGTTTTTTGTAAGTGTAAATGTCACCGGCAATCTGTATAATTCAGGTATTGTATACAGTACCTAGGTAATGTATACAATGCCTGGGGCGTCCCGGCAATGTATGAAATATTATGAATATTATTGTCCGTTACATACTTTACCTAGGCAATGTATACAATTCCTAGGCATTGTATAGAGTACCTGCTGGTCAACCGGCAAAGTGTAAAGTTATTACTAATTAATGGAATAATATTAAACAGTCAGAATTAGTTTTTTGGAAGTCTTCCAGCTCAGAAGAGAGCCGGTAGGTTAGGTTAGAAGATTAGGTATGGCGAGTCGCGCCACTTGTGGCGCGACCGCCATACATAATCTTCGTTGTTATTTTTTTTTATGACCACCCTGAAATACCATTTAACCAAAAGGCTAAGCTTTGTTCATAAAAAATCATTTAAATACATGCCTTAATCAATTTCCCGCTCCTGCTCACGTCTGTTATATACATTACCGGCTGCCCATTCGGTACTGTATACAATGCCTAGGCAATGTACTAAATAAATAATATTTCATACATTACCTTAATCTTTTTGGCATTGTATACATTGCCTAGGCATTGTATACAATACCGGATTATACAGAAAGCCGTTAACACAAATACTCTGAGACCAAACTGTGTGTCTCACACGAAAACAAAAAGTGATTTTTGTTAGTTTGTTACAACATTTTTACTTTAGGTACTCATACTTGACTTAGTACCTGGGCTAGGCGATTTAACGGACAATAATTATTATTGCGGATCTCTAAAATTTCAGTATATTAAAAGAATTAAACGATGACACAAGTGACCTGAACTACATCTTAAAGCTGTACATAAGTTCACATTAGAATAAGTTTATAGACATTGGCTCTGTAGTGGTGCAAATGTGGGACTTTAAATAGAAAACAGCATTCTAACAGAACACATGTGAACCTATATACGCTCCACCGCATTAAATTGGAGTTATAACAGTTCACATAGCCGTATTTCATTTCCACCATTTTGTTCTAACCTAAAATATTTACCAAATAAATTTCCAAAATTATCATGCAGATTTATCACAAAATACGTAGATAGAGCGATTGAGTTTTGGTTTCATGTTATAATTAATTACCGTAGTATAATTATAATGCCAATATAATATCAAACACTGAAAATTGTAGATTTCCTCTCAGCCAGTTTTAAATATTTTAAAATGAATATCGCGTTTTTACAGAGGTGCGTGAATATTTTAGCTGTAAATATGTATATATTTCACGATAAAGTTGCATTCCCATGGCATTAACATTATTAAGTATTTAAAACAGGTACTACCTCGTGTTATCATACATTTTTATCCTTGATCCGCCGGAGTTTGGTTTCTGATGGCACACACAAAATCAACTATGAGGATAATAATTAATAATAAAATAAAGAAATAATTTAGGACACACGTGAACTTTAGGTAGCACTGGAGTAATTTTGTGGGATTTTATAACTGTGAAGGCTGTGTATTTAGCCACTTGTTACTCTTTATTACACTCATGTACTTAGTATGGTTCACACTGCGTTCCATATAGTGCCGTAAGTCAGCCTTAAGTCCGATGTTACTACTTAAACAGCTATTATAATGTTATTATACTGCTAATGTACAGCCATAGTGAACTTAAGGCTGTCTAATTTGTGCCCAAACTGGTTCTATAAGAGCATTATAGCAAGCTATACAGCTCTTATACAGCTAACTTACACAGCTTTTGGAGTACATGTGAACGACTAGACAGCTTATATAGAACCCCGAATGCTACTTGGGTGGTAAATAGGTGCATCTAAAGTTTATATCTGATAGAACGCAGACATGACTTAGTTCTCAGCAAAAAAATGTTTCTATCGCTTCCAGTTCTTCTTGTTAGAAGTTTTTCAGCTTCCGGTAGAAGCTGAAATAGAGCAGAGCGGTTACAATTTACTGCTCCGGAAATTTCGTTCCACATTTAAAAAGTCACATTCGTATTTAATTTATTTTTATTACTCGTATGGTTGAAGAAAACACTTGTATTGTTTCACACAATTTTGTACAAAATTTTGTGAAACAATACAAGTGTTTTCTTCAACCATTATGATGTTTCACCAAGTGCCGACAATCATAAGTATTTACTTTATTACTCGTATATTAAAAAAACCGGTCAAGTGCGAGTCAGACTCGCATACCTAGGGTTCCCTAATTCGACAGTTTTGCGAACAGTCAGGGAGAAGGAATTTAAAATCTTGCCCATAACTGTTTATGATAACTAAAAATAGAATTGTTTGTACCACAAAGAGAGACCCAAATACTTTTATACCGTACCTACTCGAAATAAAATTCGTGGATGAAAAATTTAATTTTGTCATTTTGTTATCGTGAATTTCTCACCGACTATATTTGTACTGTAATGTTTACGTTATTACCATGATTTTTTTCATATTTTTCGGTTAATTAGTTTCGGAAATAAGGAGGGGGGACATGCATTTTTTGTGGTTTTTTCAAAGATTTCTCGAGACCGGTGCCAGCAAATATAGTAAAAGTATTTATATTTATAATCAGCTCCTTAATATCTACAATTTGATACCCATATTGAATTTTTAAGAATTTATTTGTTATTTTTCTCACTTTTGTATTGGAAATATTTTGAACAATTTCAAATTTTTCATTTAATTTACCGTGTTATGTAGGGAAGTGAATTCTATTTTTGTGGATAATTTCAAGTCTTTATTTTGACGGTGCAAAAGTTATGAGGCTGTGACGGAGTCTCACCATAAAGGTTCCTTTGGTACCTTTTAGGTACTACGGAACCCTAAAAATGTATTGCACTAAGAAAGACATGTACACACAGTCGAGCTTAGTGCTAATTATCATTTTCTTGTGGGTTTTTTATTTAGTGTTTGAAGAACACATTAAAAATACAATTTTAACGAAAAACATTATGAAGTAAATACATGAATAGTTAACTTAATATTGAAATACATCTTCTGCGAAGCGTCTAAAAGCTTGCAACTATTACCGTCTAAAATTGGCTTTGTGTTTTATGACAGCCTTTTATGCATAAAACGATGATGTTTTATGACGACAATAAAGCAACCATTACCATAAACCTGAACATAAGTGGTACGTGCATAAGTCAAGTTACATGAGTAATAGAATAGCAGCCTAGTATAGGTATATCATAAATAATATGTCCTCTCTAAAGATTCACAAACAAACAAGTTCTAATAAGACTAGAATAGAATGAAATTTGCACAGTTGGTGTATTTCTGTTGCCGCTAAAACCGGCCAAGTGTGAGTCAGACCCGCACACTCCCATACAACAGACATGATTTTTTTGCCGATTTTAGGTTTCCGTACCCAAAGGGTAACCAACGGGACCCTATTACGTGGACGCACTATAAGTTTCTGGAATGAATATGAAAAAATACTATTAAAGGTACAAAATTAATTTATTGTTTTTCAAAATAATCTCCCTTGGCGTCTATGCACTTTTTCATTCGATCAAACCAGTTTTGAAAACTTTTGTGCCACTCCCCTGTGGTGACCTCTGAAACGTGTTTTTCATACTCCTCGACAGCCTCTTCTGGTGATGAAAATCGTTGACCGCGTAATTGGTTCTTAATTTTTGGGAATAGAAAAAAGTCACAAGGTGCCAGGTCGGGACTGTATGCAGGATGACTCATGAGTTCTACATTTTTCGTCTTCAAAAAGTCGTTTGTCTGTCTGGCCGTGTGAGAACTAGCATTGTCGTGGTGCAGGATGATACGGCGTTTACGGTTATTTTTACGGAGTTCGTCAATAACTTCCGGCAAACAAATGGTCGTGTACCAGTCACTATTCACGGTACGACGATTCTCTAAAACAACAGTAGCCACGTGTCCAGTTTTATTAAAAAAAGAAGCAATCATCCGCTTAGATGCACTTTTCACGCGCGCCACTTTGGTTGGTTTCGGCTCATCTTGAAAGACCCATACGCTCGATTGCTGCTTTGTTTTGGGATCGTAGCAATAAATCCATGTTTCGTCACCTGTTACTATGTCCCACATCAAATTTGACGCACCTTCGTTGAATCTGGTAAGCATGGCACTGCACCAAGTGACGCGGTCCGTTTTTTGAGCCTCGGTCAAGTTGTGTGGGATCCACCGCGAGCACAGCTTTCTCACACCCAAATGTTTGTGTAGGATTGATTGTATTTGACTCATGCCTATTTCTAAGGATGCGCGAATTTCATTCAAATTCAAATTCAAAAAACGTTTATTCTTATAAATACAAAAGGAAATTAATTTCATAGCACCGCCAAACTGCAGGGCAGTTTATTGGCAGTTGATGCTCTCATTAAACTTTACAATAGAGGTACTTCTATCTATAATATTATGGTTTAACAATTAGGGGTACACTTAATTTTATTTTAATAAACACAACGCTCTAATAAGGAATTTGTTACTTTTTTCTTAAACACAGGTTTGGTAAAATTATTATTTCTAATATCGGTTGGAAGATCATTGAGAATTTTTGGAACTAAATATTTTCTGGTTCTTGAGCCATAGTAATTACATATTTTAGGAACAGCTAACTTTTTGTTAATAATATTTCTTGTAGTTATTTGGTGCGAGATAGGGGTTTTATACTCATTATTATTAAACTCTTCTAACAGTATAAGTAATTTAACCTTTTCATGGACAGGTAAGATTTTACAAACAGTATACAGTCTATCATAATCATGCATAAAGAATTTTTTTTTTCTTTATAATTATATTAATTTTTTTTTTTTTGATATGTATATATTAATAGTTTTTTTAGTTTTTTCTGTTTGTGATCATGGTAGGTCACATGCCTGTCTGTTTCAATCATACGGCGCACAGCATCGATGTTTTTGTTGGTCACAGCGGTGGACGGCCGACCATCGCGAGATTCGTCACTGAGATTGATACGACCATGCTTGAATTCTGCAAACCAGCTATAAACAGTCGTCTTGCATGGTGCTTCATTGCCAAAAGCTGTTTCAAGCCGAGCGATGCTCTGTTGAGCTGTCAAATTACACTTAAAATCGTAGAAAATCATGCTACGAAAATTTTCCCGAGTTAAATCCATGTTGATGCATACACACAATTTTTTAAATGGCGCCACAAGGTAAAAACAAAAGACAGTCAGATGAAACAAACTGCATTCTACAGCCAAAGAGTTCTATTTTCAAATGTTGCAATAAATTTTTAAATATTGTTTATGTAAGTGGCCAGTTCCGGAAACTTTTAGTGTTACCTATGTAGTAAGACTCCGCTGTCCGTCTGTCACCAGATTGTATCTCATGAACCGCGAGAGTTAGACAGTTGAAATTTTCACAGATGATGTAGATTCTTTTATACTTGCGATTGTCGGCACTTGGTGAAACTTGGAAAACATCACAATTAAATTCACTTGTACTTATTTCACTGCTTTTAATTTTAAGGTTTACACGTTAATCCCGACCGGTTTCGGTTAATACACCATTCTCAAGGGATACAGAAATTCAGGAAATTAAACAAACATTACGACGAGCCGTTAAAAATGTACACACAAGGTGTCCCGACAAGGTCGAAACCGGTCGGGATTAACGTGTAAACCTTAAAATTAAAAGCAGTGAAATAAGTACAAGTGAATTTAATTGTGATGTAGATTCTGTTACCGCTATAACAACAAATACTAAAACCGGCCAAGTGCGAGTCGGACCCGCGCAATCCCATACAACAGACATGATACTTTGCCGTTTTTATAGATAATGGTACGGAACCCTTCGTGCACGAGTCCAATTCGCACTTGGCCGGTTTTTAAAGATATAAGGAACTATTCGTGCGCGTGTCCGACTCGCACTTGGTGGGTTTTTTATTTTTTCATCGTAGTAATTCGGTCAACAACTGTAAGAGCTGTTAATAAAAAAACGCCCAAACCGAAAATGGAGCAGAGATTGAATAAATGTGGGTCGAGCCGCGAATGAAAGGCTATAAAAAGAAAAATTGATGGAAAAATAGAAAAAGGAACACCAAGAAAACTAATTGAAAACAAAGGAATGTCGTACCAGGAACTAAAGAAGTTGACAATGGATAGAGTTAAGTGGAGACTCTTAAAACCCTACATGCTAAATTTAAAAAAAAATCTCAAAGAAACAAGCCTGAGGAAATGAAAGAATATTTTCATATAATAAAGTTTCCTTACGTATTTTGAAAACCTACTTTGAATTTTGTGTGGGCGGGTCAAATCTTTTTTTCATTTCCTTTTGTTATCTTTTTTGGAGAAGTTGTGTTCGTGTTTTTGTCCGTAGTCCGACAAGGAACCCTAATAGTTTCACCATGTCCGTCTGTTTGTCTGTCCGCGGCTTAGCTCAGAGACTAGAAAGCTGTTATTTGGCATGAATGTACATATTAATTACGCCGGCAAAAACGTAAAACAAAATCTCGAAAAAAAAATTACACGTAAATTGAGGATGATTTTTTTTCTCATAGTGTGGGGTATCGTTGGAAGTTGGATAGGTCGTTTAAAAACATTGTGGGTGTGTGAACACCATTTTTCGATTTCGGGATCCGTTGGCGAAATATTAAGCTTTAAAGTGAAAATTTTAGTTAGAGTGGAGCGTTCCCCCCCCACTGCCCCTCTGTCGGTTGTTTATGAATATGTAAAAGAAATCACAGAAGTAGTATATATAATTAAATTTAAAAGGAAACTATCACAGCTAAGTAGGCTTTACAGGTTTACGAGTGTAGGTCGTGCCAAACTTTTAGTCCCCTATAAACACGACAAAATGTATCGGCCGTTCTTCGGGAGAGCAACTTCCGAGTGGATTAGAAGTTTGGCGGGATCTGTATTAATTGACCAACTTATAAAATGAATGTACTGGGCAACTACGGAACCTTACACTGCGCGTGGTACGACACGCACTTGACCATGATGTAGCCAAAGAAATAACTTAAATTTTAGTCAAATTAGAGATATTATCACAGCAAGTGAATTCCCTTGATTATTTTTGAAGAATTTTAGTGATGATAATTCTTAATTATTTAGGTATATTTTAGCGTGTTCGCAACTTGATCCCCCGCCGAGCGACGGAGAGATCAATACGGGACGAGTCGTGCGAGTGAGTGAGATGTACGTACCCGGGGTCACAAGCGTACTCAAAACCTTTGTTTTACGATCAAGTATCATACGCATTGATTTCAGTTGCACGAAAGGACTCTAGCCGGGCGGGGCGTACACGAAGGTACTAGGACCTACCCCTGATACGCCTGTCGCATGTACAATCAATCAATCAATCAATCAATATAATTTATTTGTCCAACATAGGTATGTTAAAAGATGGAGTTACCCCAAAACCCAACTAACTGACAAATCGTTATTGATAATTTTTTATTTTAGTTTAGATTAGCCTTTGCCCGCGGCTCCGAACGCGTTTGTTCAATCTTTGCCTCGTTTTCGGCTTCAGTGTAATTTTGTGAACACCCCTTATAGCTTATGCGTTGACCAGGGTCACTACGATGATAGTAAAAACAACCGCATCCAAATCCGGTGAGTAGTTCTCGAGTTCGAAGCGTCTTTTTAATCTTTTCCCCGTTTTCGGCTTGGTCGTTACTGTATTAACACCTCTTATAGCTTATATAAGTTGACCAGGGTTACAACGAAGATAATTAAAAAACCGCATCCAAATCCGTTGAATGGTTCTCGAGTTAAAACGGAATATACATACAGAGAGACAGACAAACAGACAAAATTTCAAAAAATTATTGTTTTTTGCCTCGTACAATACTAATAATAATAACCCATTTCATTTAAAATTTCGCGAAAATATTCAATGTACCGACACGACCTTCTTACTACTTTATTATTAGTAAAGATTGTTAGATATTCGTAGTAAATATTCAGTGTAATTAACAGATGACAAGTTGCTTCTCAATGCTGTAAGAAAATAGTTGGCCTTAGTTCCAGTTTTGTCCACCTGACTAAGAAGGTGGCGCTAGTGTATTGTCAAACCTCACACTATACTAGAGTATATTTCAGACAGTCTCATTACTTGGCCACCCCAAGAGAAGGAACTTTGCACACTAGTTTAGAAACTTCTCCTATTACAGATATACCTGCTGCACCGACCAACATGCGGTTTTTATGTTAATGTATGTATTATTTCGTTGATCCGATTCATATTCATACTTGTGATTGTCGGCACTTGCTGAAACATTATCATGGTTGTTAACACTTAATACTGTTTCCAAAAAAATATTATAGTTAACTAACGAAATCTTTGAACTCTTAAGCTTGGGAGTTATTGGTTCGTTTAATTTAATTAATTTAGAAATTAACAAAAATGGTTTGGATAACCAAAGATCAATCAAATAAAAAATCGATTTGATAGCCCTTGTTAACGTTCTCGATACTTAAAAAAATCGATTCTATTTCGTTAGGGCAAATAACTATAACTGTCAACTTTGAATTGTCACCCATATCATGGTAACTCGAACATACTATAGTTGGAATAATAATAATTTTTGTGAAACAGTACAAGTGTTTTCTTCAACCACGATTCATATTCCTATGCCTATTCGTCTTAGCAGGAAATTACATATCCTTTCCCTTTTATATAATGTTCTTCACAATCCCCTCTACCCCAATTATTTAAAAGAAAGAGTTGTCCTTCGCATTGGCCGTAGTAACAGAACGCTTCGCTCTTGTCACCACCACGATCTGGCGATGCCTCCGCATACCACTGATCGTTTCTCCAAATATTTTACGGTCAATGCTGTTCGGCTTTGCAATGAACTTCCGCAAACTCTCAAAGATCTTCCTTCTGTGTCCTCTTTTAATTATAACTTTAAAAAAAATAACCTCTCCTCTCTCTGAATGACTTACTGACTAAGCTACTTGTTTATTTGATTGTATGTATTTTTGTATTTAAGTATATATTTGTATGTAGTATATTTATAATTAGATTATAGATTTAGAATTAACTCCTACTGTACCTATGCACTGATGTGAATTTCTACAATAAAAATGTTTTCATATTTTCCCAAGGTTGACTGTAAGAAATTCCTTTTAGTAATAAGTCCGCCCTTGCCTTCTGTCTGTTCTTTGTATGTTTGTAAATATCTTGTTCTGTGTGCAATAAAGTGTTTATTTACTCATTTATTCATTCATATTCATTTATTTAGTTAATTAATTTGTTCATTTTGAGATAATAATAACAAAATATTGGTTTTTCGAAATATATTTCGACCCACTTTGGGGCCGGCATCAGTCGAAACGATTGATTCGACTGATGCCGGCCCCAAAGTGGGTCGAAACATATTTCGAAAAACCAATATTTTGTTATTATTATCTCAAAATGAAGAAATAAAAAGCTTTAAATAGCTAATAATATATATGACGGAGAAACAGCCTTGGTTGTATTTTTAAAAAGTGTGACGTCAGCACTGCTGACGTCACGAATATTTTCTTGGTGATCACTCATCTTCAATTTTCAAAGAAAACATTGAAGGTATTACCAAAGCTTCGTTTATTCAACTGACAGCGCAACAACTTATTAGAGAGGTCCGCACTATCCGACGGCTCGAGCAAGACTGCCCGAGCGTGGGCTGTGCGGCCGTATTTATAGTGTGCAAGCACGTGTTTACAATTTTAGGTTAAGTATTGAATGTATGTGAATTTACGTTAATTTTACATTGCAATAATCACAGTTCAATTAATTAATGGCTTATGAACTAGTTTTAATCTAATCACATTATTAAACAGAGTTATTTAATTAATAATCTTCTTTTATCAACAATGAACCATTGCTGATGCGCCGATACGGCCATACTGACAGGCGGTGCGCGCTCTGCACCAGCCTCGTTGATTCTGGTTCTTATTTTTATCTGTAACAATAGATTGGACTTCTTTTGAGTCGGATATCTGTAAGCAACCTGAGTTGCAATGCAAATATTTTTATCTTTGTATGTTTGGCAATATTAATGTTACTAAGTTTTTGGGAATATAATAAAGGGTTTTTGGAGTTTCTCGTAGGGTCTCGGCGATTCTCGTAGGGTCTCGGCGATTCTCGTAGGATCTCGGAGGTTCTCGGAGGGTCTCGGTGATTCTCGGAGGTTCTCGGAGGGTCTCGGTGATTCTCGGAGGTTCTCGGAGGGTCTCGGTGATTCTCGGAGGTTCTCGGAGGGTCTCAGTGATTCTCGGAGGTTCTCGTAGATACATAAGTGAAAGTTTTTCTCGTGGAATTAGTTTCGGTTACTAATATTGAATTTATGTAGTGTAGTGTTTCTTTGTAAGTATTTAGTTATATTGAACTAAGTTACTCACAGTTTATTCTGATGAATTGCCTTCATTCCGTAGGTCTTGTCTTGTTGGAATTTGCAGCCCTTCTCGTGATGTCGACGGGATGGGCTCAATTGTAGCAGAGTCTCGAGGATTAGGTGATAAATGTCCCGCCGATACGGTCAACTGCTCACCGGGTTGTGGAGCACGACGCAGCTGGTCATGAGCCACCTTGCGAGGTCGCCCTCTGCCGACCACCTTCTTCACCAAATAGCGGTCGTTTTCCAGTATTCTGGACACTTCATATGGCTCGCTGAATTTTAGGTCAAGCGATGTTTGGTTGCGAGGGTTATTCTTAATCAACACGTAGTCTCCTCGTTGGAAATGATGAATTTTTGCTTTACGTAAATTGAATCGTTGTCGGTCTTGTTCGCTTGAACGCAACATTTTCTGTTGTACTTGATGAGTAAGCGCTTCAATATCCACGGTCTGATCGTCAATATTCACCAAGTTGAGGAGCTCAGGAGGTACACAGTGCTTTCGTTGTGTAATTAATGTCAATGGAGCAACCCCCGTGACACGATGACTTGTACAGTTCATTGCCAGTTGTAGTTCCTCAAGCGCAGTGTGCCACTGCTCTACTTCGTAGTTTTTGATCATCACCAACGCATTTTTGAGAGTCGCAATGACCCTTTCTACTTGGCCATTCGCTCGGCTAACTCCTGGAGCTATGGTATGAAGATCTATTCCAAAGTGGTCACAATAGTCTTTGAACTCGCCAAGGAATTCTCGTCCTCCATCGACTATGATTTGAACTGGCGCACCGAATAGATGCACAGTGCGTTTCAGGGCAGCTAATGTACTGTGTGGGTTTTTGTTGTTGGAGAAGTACAGTAGCACGTACTTCGAGAAGGCATCGATGGTAACTATAACATACTGCTGATCATCTGGAGTACCCAGCTTCCCAGTTATGTCCATGTGAATAACTTGGAAAGCAGTTGTTGGTTTTTGTATGGGGTGTAATTGAGCTTGAATAGCCCCAGATCTTCCTTTAGATGTTTGGCATGTAACACAGTTATCGACGAATCTTCGAACAGTAGAGCTCATTTTGTCGAACCAATAAGTTTCTCTGATCTTTTGCAATGTCTTTTCCCAGCCAGGATGCTTCAGTGCGGTGTGAAAAGAATTGATAATGCTCCACTGGAAGGACTTCGGGACGACTGTGCTAAGCTGCTGCCCGAATACAGGATCAGTAACTTGTCTCTTAAGGACATTATCCTCCAAGACGTAGTCCTCGACTGGGTCATTATTACTTAGGCTATCCATTATAGGTCGCAGTTCATCATCGCGTCGCTGTTCAATTTTGAGCCAGTTCAAGTCTCTTGACATAATATTAACTGCTAACTCAGTTGGGTTCCTGCTGAAAAAGTCAGCATGTTGGAGACGTTCACCTTTGCGGTACTCCACCTCGAAGTCATAATTTTGCAAGAATGCCCACCAACGATGAATTCTTGGTAAAAGATCCTTCTTGTGTTTGGACGCTTTCAATGCATTGCAGTCCGTTATTACCGTGAATTTTCGCCCGTACAAGTACTGGCGGAAGTGTTTTATAGCACGTACCACTGCTAAGGTTTCCAGCTCATAGGAGTGGTAGCGGCTTTCTGCTTCAGTGGTCCTCATACTCATGAAAGCAACTGCATGTTGACGTCCATCAATCACTTGTACAAGTACCGCACCAAATCCAAGGCTGCTGGCATCTGTATACAGTTGTATAGGTGCTTCTTCTTGGAACAATATTAGTACTGGAGAACACGTTAAGCACTCGATGATTTTGTTACGTGCTTCTTCGTGTTTGTTTGTCCATATCCACTTTGCACCTTGTTTCGTCAGTTCATACAACGGTACCATTATACGGGAAAAGTCAGGAATATATTTCCTGAAATATCCTGCAAGCCCATTGAACTGTCTCACCTGCTTGACATTCTTAGGTACTGGAGCCTTTACAAGAGCCTCCACTTTACGTGGGCTTGGTCGTACTTGTCCATCAGAAACTATATTGCCAAGATATTCGATTGATCGTTTAAAGAAACTGCACTTGTCGGCGTTGATGGAAAATCCAGCATCTTTTAGTGCTATGAGAATCCGCTGCAGGTGCGATATTCCTTCTGGAAAATCTGCACATTTACTGAGCACGTCATCCACGTAGACCTGTGCAGCTGTCCCTAGCAATGATGCCAGCGCTCTGTTGATGCATCGCTGGTAAACGGAACAAGCGTTACTCAAACCAAACGGCATGGTGAGGTATTCATACAGCCCATCTGGTGTGACGAAGGCGGTCTTCTCTATTGAGTTCTCAGCAATTGGTATTTGATGAAAACCAGCTGCCATATCAAGGCTTGTGTAGAAATGACCATTTGCTAGCTGGTCAATCTGATCAGAAATCAGCGGAAGTGGGTAATGGTCACGCAGAGTATTCGAATTGAGCTCCCGAAAATCAACGCAGAGTCGGTCATCCCCATTCTTCTTCTTCACTAAGATGATAGGGCTTGAGTAAGGAGACTTGCTCTCGCGTATTATGTTGTTTTCCAAGAGTTCTTGAATTATGGTGCGTACCTTTTCCCTTTCTACTGGGCTGAGACGATATGGTCTTCTTTCGACGAATTTATCTGGGTTTTTCAGTCTGATTTCGAGCTTTCCAGTATTGACCCGAGTTTTGGGATAACCACGAATAAACAAATGTTCATATTTATTCAGAAGTCCACGTAGCTGCGTGATTTCATCTTCGTTGGTCAGATCGCAGTCCAAATTGTTGAAGAGAGGAGAATTCAAACTTACATGATTGACACGTGTGTTGTGAACCAGTTTTGTCCCATTGGATGTGATAACCACACTCAAATTGGTATCATGAATCAGGTTCATACCCACTAGGATGTCTGTTGACATTTCATAATCCGGTAGTATGTAAAACTCCAGCTCAATACGGATGGTGTCTATAATACATACAGTTGTAAGCTTGGCCAACGATAGTGCGGGAAATTGTCCGATCCCCTTCAAATAATTGACTGCTGGGCTTCTTTGACCTTGGAGAACTGCAGCAACGGATTCTCGTATAATAGAGCATTCTGCCCCACTATCAAACACAGCCTGCAAAGTCTTCTCACCAATTCTGATGGCGATAGGTGCTAGCCTGTCACTTGACACATAATTGACGTTGGATGTCAACAAACGTTCCCGTCTGAAGCAAGTTTCATATGTGTGGCCTGTTTTTTGCAATAGGTACAGGTAGATATGGCTTGTGGTTTAGGGTCTTTATTGCCGGCTTCAGGTTTAGCCTCTGGTGGTTTAAATCTGCAATCATTGGTAGAGTGATTTGTCTTCTTACATATGCGGCAACTTGATGTTGATTGTTGATTGTCCGTAAATCTTGGACGCTTGTGTAGCAATGTGGAACTTGGGTTAGGATGGGAACGCTTCTTCCGTATAGACGTTGCAACTGAGATCAGTTCAGGCACACTGGTTGCTCTAGCGTTCAGTAATTCAATGCGCAGATGCTCGTCGTTAACGCATCCAATCACCGCCTCAACGGCGTGCTCATCTTCTAACTTGTCCTTGGTGATCCTTCTCCAAAGGACCCAGGCTCGTGACAAGAATTCCGCAATATCTTTCGACGAGTCGTAAACGTGTTCCCTGAACATCACAATATCTCGGGAGTACCTGTTCTCAGGTTCAAACGTGGTGATGAGATTCTTCCGTAACTCTGCCCATGTATTAGTAGTCACCATCCAATCATCAATCCACATTTTTGCACGCCCTTTCAACAGGCTGCAGACTTTCATACGAACGTCGAAATCGTTCAGTTTGTATGCTTCAATTGCTTGATCTATATGCTGACACCATTCTCGTATTCCGACGTAGGCATCCGGGTCAAATGATGGTAAGTAAATGTCTTTGATCCTTATTTTTGCCTCGGTGGGTGGAGCACACAAGCGCTCTGACATTTTCTGCATCATTTCCATCATTTGCAAAAGGTACTGTGGTGGTACCCCATCCATCCGCATACCTTCATAGGGGTAGGTATGTGGTCCTGACTGTGGTATGGCTTCCATTGGTGCATTGGTAACCAGCACATGCTCCTGATGCTGGGTATTGGCTGGTTCCAGTTGCTCAGGTGGTAAACGAGCTGATGAGGAGGTGGCTTGGATCGGAATCCCTTCCGATCCCACTTCTGATGACGGAGAAACAGCCTTGGTTGTATTTTTAAAAAGTGTGACGTCAGCACTGCTGACGTCACGAATATTTTCTTGGTGATCACTCATCTTCAATTTTCAAAGAAAACATTGAAGGTATTACCAAAGCTTCGTTTATTCAACTGACAGCGCAACAACTTATTAGAGAGGTCCGCACTATCCGACGGCTCGAGCAAGACTGCCCGAGCGTGGGCTGTGCGGCCGTATTTATAGTGTGCAAGCACGTGTTTACAATTTTAGGTTAAGTATTGAATGTATGTGAATTTACGTTAATTTTACATTGCAATAATCACAGTTCAATTAATTAATGGCTTATGAACTAGTTTTAATCTAATCACATTATTAAACAGAGTTATTTAATTAATAATCTTCTTTTATCAACAATGAACCATTGCTGATGCGCCGATATATATATTTTAATTTAAAGTTAATTAATTTGAGGATTATAGGAAGTAACTCTCAGAATTAATTAAAATATAATGAACTTTTCATTTGCATAGGCTCTCTAGGTGTTACACTACAGACATTGAAAGAGTGTTAGGATTAGTTGCTGAAGCCGGAATGTACAAACTCGCTTCTGCACCCGGTGACATAACTTAAATGACACCAAACTCATAGTGCGAAAATTTGACCAGGAAAATAAATATTATTTTGTTGCACTGTAAGAGTGACAAATCTGCATCAAGAGCGGTCGATCTTAACTACAATTTGAAATCTATGAAATATGGTACAAATCGTTGCTGTCAGAGCATTCATGAAACTCAGACGAATATTAAGTTTTTTTTGAAGATGTGTAGTATGATCAGTATAATAGGTCGTCCGGAATATTCTTAGCTTTAAAATAAGATTTAAGTTCCTGCGAGATTTTTGGTAGGTATTGACTTTAATTGTAAACCCTTTCGTATTTGTTTTGAAAGGATTTATCTAAGATATTTGTTCTTACAAGTCTTAGCTTAGTCCCAAACAAACATTGACGGAACATTTATGTAAATTATGTACAGTTTCTGTATTTATTTACGGTTTACCATCGATTTTAATGTAAGATATTGTTTTAAAGAATCAATAGTAGATTGTTATACGAGTTCATAAAACAAGCCATATTACCGAGATATTTAGCGAAAGGCAGCTATAGTTCGAGGTAATTTGGCTCGTTTGTAGCCGAGTTCAACGCTCTGCTTTTCACCTCGATTGTGAGGAAATTAAACTTGCTTCCCGTTTCTCCAATACATGAAATTCTCATAACTTTTAAGATATATTTGCTTAGATTTTTGCGGCAATATCTGCTGAACAACTTTCTTTGCGTTTCTTTCCATTAATGTTTCAGGAGTAAGTATTATTTCATCATCATTTGACATATTTAACTTTCAGTAATATTTATTGCAAATTTAAATAATTAAACAACTATATGTTTTTACCGCCACTACTTTTTTTTTTAATTCTGCCACCGATTGGGAAGGCAAAGGTAACTTAGCCCACACAGCCATGTCTAAACACCGTAAATAAATAAATAGACATGCATGTCTGAGGTTTATTTATTATATATCATATTTGTTTAAGTCACTTTATATCCTTCCGAGCATCGTCTGAAGAGTCCGTGTTCATCGCTGTCCTGTCAGTTCGCGCTAAAATGATAGAATCTTAGCGTGAACACTATTTGAGTTTGAAAAAGTTTGTCAATGAAGTTGTACTGTGTATTTGGCTGTAAGGCCTATTGCCATAGTCTTAGAATAAGTAAACACTTTTATGCACTAGAACATAAAAAGTAGTTTTAGTCCGCTTACACCTAGCATAAACAAGAACTGTAAGAGCATGAGAAGTGAAAAATATGTTTGTTTGTTTGTATACATATATGATATAACCTCGGGTAATACTGAACGAATTTCGAAAACTCTTTCACTTTTGTAATGTTACTATAACGTACTTTACTTGTTCCGTAACTATTCTTGGTGCTTACTTTTCGGGTTGAAATATAATGACCACCAAAAAGAGATTTTGTAACCATAAGGTGCCTTACCCAAATTGTTTCTTGTTTCATTCATTTTATTAAAAAGAGAACCCGCTCTCGGTTTACCATTTAGTACCCAGACGTGAAAATTCAGCCTAGCCTCCCCGTGAGCATCACTGACATGCCTGTTCCACCAATGACATGTGCATGAGCCCTTTTCCCAGAGGTTACTGTCCTGTGGCTGTTACTAGCTGCCTTGCACAATATCTCAACAATATCTCCATACATTTTATCAATTAAGATTTTATGACTTTCATTGTGACACAGGTTATCACAACAGCTGGAAAATTGTAGAGGAAAATCTATCTTTCTAAGTTTTTCATGACAATAGTTATGATAATGATTAATTTGGTCAGCATCTATATCGCCCCAGGTAACTGTATTACAAATGGAGTCAGTTATTACTGTTTTTGTATAACTAAATTTAGCTTACATTCAAGTGTTAGGGGAAAGTGATCAGACCAATAAACATCATAATTAATCTTTACATTAGTAACTGTACTCCAAGCAGATCTGGTAATAAGAAAATGGTCCAACCATCGTCTACTTCCATTTATATCACTAACAAAAGTAAAATTTTCAGAGTTCATACCAAGCGTTTCAAAGTCTGCACAAGTCCAGTTTTATAAATGGCAGTAGTTCTTCATTTCGTCACAGAAACTTTCACTTGGATGAGCGTTAAAATCACCCATTATATATGCAGCCTCTACATCATTGTTTTCTACTAATGCACTTATTTCACCCATGCACTCGTTGAACTCGGGCAAATTTTTCTTATCGCTACTATCAGTTGGCATGTAAACACAGACAACTAATACTGACCGATCACCACTACCGGTGAGCGCCTTTATAGCACAAATGCGTACACTACTACACCCTATTACAGACACTGAACGGAATAGTCTTTTCTTCCATATGAGGGCGACACCACCATGTGGTCTACCCTGCAAAGGGCCATTTGAAATGTCGACAGCAGACTTGCCGGTGTAGTCGAAGTTCTTATCAATAGTGCTGAGGAGGCCAAGGTCGTGTGGCAGCAGCCAGTGTTCTTGTGGGGCGATCAAGTCTGAAGTCTTTCATAAGTCCCTTACACTTTGTAAGGAACGTTTCAAGGATTTACAATTATAAGTAACAATATTCACTTTTTGTAGTTTGCCATCATCACTTGTATTCATCTTGCGTTTTTATTTGAAACATCTTCAGAGCTACGAGTAGCTCTGCCTTGTTGTTTACTTTTAAAAGTAATAAACCTGACAGTCAGTGTCCAGGAATAGAGATATCTTGTGTTTTGCGACAAATAATTTATAGGATAAGTAGTATCTTTCCTTCTTCATATTTATCTGTTGCAGTGTCACTGTCTCTTGGGTTTTTTCGCGAATGTAGTTGATGATACCTTGCTCGGATGTTTTGTTACTTACATTCGATATGTACAGAGGTATTTTGATATCCGCCGCCTTAAAATCGCTGGAAGGGCCGACAATTGCTTTCCCTGCCTCCGAGGCAAAACTATTTCGGTGCCCGCGTCGCTGAATTAGCGTCCATTCTTCGTCGGGGGCAGGGGCACCCCAATCGCCTTCTTTTTGTAAAATATCACCAATATTTGGCCGTTTCATATTTATCTTCTCTGGATGACACATTTTTGCAATCTCCGGTGTAGAATTTGGTTTGATCGATGACTGGTTTTTCTCGAGCGTATTCTTTTCAGCCGCCACAGCCATTTTGGAAATAGTACGACGACGCTCCCGACGAGCAGTGCTGCCAACGCGCTTTGTTGCTATTGGCTGTTTTTCGCTGCTGATAACGTTTTAATTGGTTGGAACGAGGCCGGTTTGGGAGAGAGTGTATTCGTATGCATGATTACAAATTTGCTGCTAACTTTTGTGCGATGTGTGTTGCTTGATTTCCGCTAGTTTTTTCTCCCTCACTCAAGCGCTGATTATTGGGTGCGAGTGAGACGGCAGAATCGACAATTCTATGAGATACAATTGTTGAGTCTGACGTGACAAATTCTAATTCAAGGTCAGACTTCTTGTAGATGTCGCTTCATGCAGTTTTGGCAAACTAACGTTGTCGTTCATTGGCTGGGCTGAAGCTGGAGTCAGTTTTCCGCCAATTTCACATGTCCCCGCGGTATCATTTTCAACGGTTGATAACTGTGAACTATCGTTTGAATCGTAATCATCCTGTAGACAATAAGCGCCTCTGACAGTATTGAAATTATGTTAAAAATGGTCTGACATTGGAGTTCCCTTTGTCTGTTTGGGGG
Organism: Ypsolopha scabrella; assembly: GCA_910592155.1. Classification (NCBI taxonomy): domain Eukaryota; kingdom Metazoa; phylum Arthropoda; class Insecta; order Lepidoptera; family Ypsolophidae; genus Ypsolopha; species Ypsolopha scabrella. The sequence continues at coordinate 2,904,186 of OU342968.1, read as the reverse complement.
TCACAATTTCATTTCTTAAAACGTTTACGTAGTAAAGTAGTTTACGTTAGTAGCATAGTTCACGTCCAAAGGATGTTGTGTAACTATTCTTTTTATCTGATTCTGTAGTATGATTATATCCTTCAAGAGCTTTGTTACGTCTATATGATCGAAAGTAAGCAGCGGCAGCCGTTGTAGATCTTTTGCCACGAATATAGGAATTTCCTCAGGGTCGGATTCTTTGATAAGGACAATGATGTCGTCGGGGTCTCTTAGGGTTTTTCCATCTCTTCTTCTCGTTTTCTTGCATTTAGACAAGAAGTCAAATAACAGGCCTTTTGCCTCCGTGATTTCTTCCGCCGTAAATGCTGAAGTACACACTTGCACTAGACCTTCTTCATCCATGACGTCCACTTTATTCTGGACAAATGCAAGCACCTCACTAATAACAATATTGCAACTCGAACACTTTACCACTTTGGTGGGCATTTTCGTACCGGAGTCTAGGACATACGTCCACTCAGTTTGATTGACACGAGATGACTGTGAGGTCTGGTAATTACTTACTATTTTTTGCGGTTTATAGCGATTATTTTTGGCATTATATTTTATTATATCTGGTGATTGCTTAACATAAGCCTTACTTTTCTACACATATTACTTCCCAAAATTTGATCCTTTTATGCGACGCTATCAGATGATATATTACAGTTGTCGATGACACTCGTATACAGTATTTTGTTTTAATTGGCTGTTTCGATTCACGGCTAATATAGGGAGATTATATTTTCAAAAAGCGAATGATGCAATTTTAATTTTTATCAAAATCGGCCCAAGACTCTTTGAACATTTTTCGCAATTCCCTATAGCTTAGATTTTGGCCATTCAAGCCCATTTGAAATACTAACCCTGTTTAATTCGAGGAATTTTATCGAATCTCTACATTTTGTTAGTTGGCTTTATTCCCAAGATAAAAAACGAAGAAATTGCGGCAAGTTTCGCTGAGCGTTGCATTAAATGAGCCTTGAGTAACGAATGAGCTTTCAAAAGGAAATTTAAGCTTTGTTTTGTTTAAGTTTTCAAGCATTTTAAGAGTTTTAAGACCATTAGCTCTTGGATTAAACTTTGACTAACTGCGATAATTGGTTATTCATTAAAACACCTGTTTAATTTTATGAAGGTACGTAAATACGTGCCACATGTTTGAATATATTCTCCAAATATTTGGTATAATATGACGGTCGAGTGCGAGTAGGAATCTTGCCCTAAGGGTTCCGTACCATTATATCAAACAAGTTAGTTAGTATGTATGTATACCCACGCCTATCTCCTAGTACAGGGTTAGGCAGATACTACAGATTATTTCTGAGACACCTCTTTCACCATTTCCACGGGATGAATAACTATAGTTACCACCTATTCAATTTTAAATTCAACTTGATACTTCAACCCGTGGAAATGGCGAAAGAGGTGTCTCAGAAATAATCTGTAGAAATAAGTGTTAGCAGTACCGCTGTTTTTATCGACAATTGCGCTTGCGGCGCTCAATTGCCCATCCCTGTTCGTCATATGTCAATGTAAGTAGCTATAGATCACCTGCCTACGCTGCGAATTGGGCGGGCGGGGTGATATGCTTGCTCTTTACCTAATACATTACTCTAAGCTTGTCACTAACTCAATTAAAATTAAAAGGAATTGGTACGGAACTATTATTAATTACCGGCTTTAACACTCACGTATTATTATTGTTGACGATATGACACCCTTAAAGCCGGTATCTATATACTAATAATAAAGTAGTAAAAAGGTCGTGTCTGTACATTGAATATTTTCGCGAAATTTTAAATGAAATGGGTTGGTTATTGTACTGAGGCCGAAACGACAATTTTTAGAATTTTTGTCTGTCTGTCTGTCTGTCTGTATGTTCCGTTTTAACTCGAGAACCACTTAACGGATTCGGATGCAGTTTTTTCTTATTATAATCGCAGTGACCCTGGTCAACACATAGGCTATAAGGGGTGTTCATAAAATAATGTCAAAGCTGGAAACAGAGCAAAGATTGAATAAACGCCTTTATAACTCGAGAACCAATCAACAGATTTGAATGCAGTTTTCTTTATTATCATTGTGGTTACCCTGGTCAACACATAGACTACAAGGAGTGTTCATAAAGTAGCGCCCAAGCCGAAAACGGGGCCAAGATTGAATAAACGATTTTATAACTCGAAAACCACTCCACGGATTTGCATGCGGTTTTCTTCATTATCATCGTAGTTACCCTGGTCAACACATAGACTACAAGACGTGTTCATGAAATCACGCCCAAGCCGAAAACGGGGCAAAGATTGAATAAAAGATTTTATAACTCGAGAACCACTCCACGGATTTGCATGCGGTTTTCTTCATTATCATCGTAGTGACCCTGGTCAACACATAGACTACAAGACGTGTTCATAAAATCACGCCCAAGCCGAAAACGGGGCAAAGATTGAGTAGACGCAAACGGCAAAGGCTATTATATAAATGTATGGGAAGTCTGATTCGAATTTATATCCGAAACCCACGCGAACGAAGTCGCGGGCAAAAGCTATTTAATAATAATTTTGTATGTCAGATCACGCACGTGAGTTTTAATAATATCACTGGTAGCGTGTATCATTCATGACCCTATTTTATAATAAATAATCTTCTAAATACTTTGCTGTGTTACTTGGTTGGGCCCATTTGCCATTCAATGGAATCCATAATAACCAATTAATACCTCATTTAAATTTAAGTAGCTATAGGCAATAGTTTTATATACGAGTATGAAAGCAATTCATCTTCGTTTCGGTGTTCGGAGGAACAAGCTTGTCCCTCCGAGTTTCGGTGTCTTTATTACGAACAGCATTCAATTTACCGCGTTTCTGCAAATGGTTACACATACAAAGGAACCCAGAAAAATGAAGATAGAATTTGTAACACTTAACTGAACCATTTTCCCGGGAATAGACGTGCAAAACTAATGTTCCTATTTGCAATCCCATGAGTAATAACCTAGTTTCCAAAGGGTTAGCGCTCCGTAGAAATAAAATTAGGAGGTCACAAAAAGGTCATAGCCCTCGACGAGTTTAGCGCGAGTTCGGTCATATTGTGCCCAGGAACTAATCAAACTCGGTGACATTTTGTAGACAGGTTAAAGGAACTGGATCTGGGATTGTGATAAGTAAGTTCGCGGGAAATTATTCAATTTCAAAATGACACATTACTGAGACACTCATATTTTACAATAATTTGGCCAAGTGCGAGTCGGACTCGCGCACAAAGGGCTCCGTACCATCGCACAATACGGGTACGGAACCCTAAAAACATACACATCAGCAATATAGATGCCATAGCAACATTATGGCGACAAAAAACGAGGCGCTAAAATGGTAGCGCCTGTCAAACATTTAAGAACCCTCTGAGTACAGAACCCTAATTTCATTATTTATTGTTTTACTTTAGAGTATGTATAGTGGAGCCCGCATCAAGCTATACACATTGAGTATAAGCTGACCTCTCATTGTACGGGAAGCCTATACAATGGGAGGTCAGCTTATACTGAAAGTGTTAGTGTACAAGGTGACCAAACTTGAAACTTATACTCGTATGTATTAACCGTCAAAAACAATAACGCTAAAAAATGCAATTTTTTCGAGGTTCAACCCTTTTAACCCTTGGTTTAATTTTTTTTTCATTTTTATTATTTGTCGTTGTAGAGGCCATAGCTAGATACTTTTGTGAAAGTACCTATCAACTGTTTACCCATTACGGCTGAAGCTGTAGACCCCTACAACAGACAGACGAACAGACACACAGACAGACAGACAGCGGAATAAACACTAAAACTAGTGACCAAAAATGAGCTAGCGCCACCTAGCGATACAGTACTGTTAAAGGTTAGTTTGTCATTAGACAGATATTATTATTTATTAGTGGTAAAGCGCTCGCCTTCTAACCCATAGGTTGTGGGTTCAGTCTCCGCGGTGCACATTGTGTTTTCCCTGCGTGTTTGAGAAGGCTTAGCTGTTGATCCAATCGTGCCCGAAGTATGGCGATTCACCACCAATCAATTCGTCGGTGAAAGGCTGGTGTAACATGCATTTGACAGTTCACACTGTTTTTAAGAGTTCACCTCTAATGTCGTGACGATACTATGTTATTATTTATATTTCTATTTCTTTTTTCATCTCAGATTGAGTAAATAAATCTCGTTGTTTAAGCCTTAAAAATACACAACAATAATTCTTGGAAAGGTTACAGTACACTATACCGATTTATTTTACTGTCTGGAAGGAATATTGGATTTACTAACACACGTTTTTTTACTTCTGCTCGTTTTCAGAATTTCACTCTCATCAGTTGTGAGATGAAGAACAGAGCATTATACTTTTTAGTGTAATGGAACCCTTATAGTTTCGTCGTGTCCGTCTGTCTGCAGCTTAGCTCAGAGACTATTAGTACTAGAAAGCTGTAATTTGGTATGGGTATACATTATCAATTACAAAGACAAAGACAAAGACAAAAAATATATATTTCTCATAGCGCTACATACATTGTTCCGTGATACCGTTAAATTATAAAAGTTTCAACAAAAGTGTAGGTAAACTAATAAAACAGTAAGAGTAAAACAGTATTAAAGTACACTAGATGTTCAGTTTAGTTTAATATACACATACGATAGAAGAAGTACTTGAGTATGGAATTAACACACTGAAAGTAATGGTTAGTAGCAGACCCCACACTAAGTCGGACTTGTCCTGGGGGTCTAGACCAAGGTTGCAAACAATATGGTTGTAATAATGGGACACAGTACACAGATTTTTACGCTTTTGCTCATTATTATATAAATTAGCAAAATTGAATTATTAATTACGTTAAAGACAATTACAATTTGGAAATGATTAGTTTGTATTTAATTTATATATAAACGTATGTATTAAGAAAAAACAAAATACTTAATAAATGGAAGTAAAAATATATACATTACAAATTTAAATATATATATATCATTAGTACTATAAATATATACGATTTAAATGTATATCCAGGCAGAGTAGATACAATGAGTTATGGAGGTAAGATTACAAAATAAATAATCTTCTACTTTTCATTGTTGTATCTTTAGGACAGCTTCAGTGGAGACATAGTCAAGGGTGAGGAGCCATTTCGTGATTTTGTTTTTTGCCTCCCAACAAGTGCAGCTTTTCAGGTCACAGGTCTTACTGGCTTGTTTGTAGATGTAAGGGAAAGCAAATGATTTAAATCTTTGCGCAAAAACCGTCTTCACAAGAGCAGTTTTAACGTTTAGATGATGTCGTCTTCGTCTAGTCCGATTTTGATCACCCGAATTACACCGACATACAGTAAAAAAAATCTCGAAAAAAATAACGTAAATCGGCGATGATTGTTTTCTCTTGTCTATCCCATAGTGTGGGAGATCTTTGGATAGGTCGTTCAAAAACATTGTAGTGTGTGAAAACAATTTTTCGATTTAGGGATCCGTTGGCCGCTTAATGCTTTAAAGTGCAAATTTTTCGGTCGATTATGGAAATGTAAAAAAATTCACAGAAGTAGTGTATAATATAATGAAGTTCAAAGGAAAATTATCACAGCTAAGTAGACTTTACAGGTATACGAGTACAGGTAGCGCCAAACTTTTAGTCCCATCTAAACACGACAATATATGGGCCGTTCTTCTAAATGTATTGGACTAAAAGTTTGGCGCGATCTGTATTAGTAAAACAACTTATAAAATGTACCGAGCATTTACGGAACCCTATACTGCGCGTGGCCCAACACTCACTTGCCTGGTTTTACTACAAACGTAAAGTGCTTGTTCCGTACCCGAGGGACCAAAAGGGACCCTATTACTAAGCCTCCACTGTCTGTCTGTTTGTCCGTCCGTCTGTCACAGGGGTCTACAGCTTCAACCGTAATAGGTAGAAAATTTAAATTTTCACAGAATACGTGTTATTAAGGCCTCTATCATGACAAATAATAAAAATCTTGTCTTGCCACGCAATTTTAATGTCTAGTACGGCCACTCCGGTTTATGTAGTCAAATTCATACTGTAGACTCGGTAAGCGGTCAGGATCAAGGTTCAATGGCCCTTTCTGTGAAATAAAGAATTTAGACTTACTATACATATGCTGAGTTCTAGCCTTTTTGTCTGCTTCGACACATGATTTCATTTAGCTTTAGTCACATTGTTTTATTCTTTTATGTTATTTCCTTGTGTTTGACTTTATAATTTGTTATTATAATTTATTGTGTTGTGGTAGATAAATAAATGGATATTCTATTCTATTCTATTCTACACTAATTGAGTCGAGGTTGTTCTTGAATAAGTATAGAGACACAATAAAATAATAAAATAATTTTCATATTTCGCAAACACTTTTATCCTGACCACTTACCGAGTCTCCAGTATGGATTTGGCCATATAAACGAAAGTCATCAAATATTTGCACATATTTGATACTTATCGGTTAAATGGAAGCATCCTCAAATTTAGTAAGCATTTTAAGTACCCAGAAACGTTTCCTTTCTATGAAGCATCTTACTGGCACAACCGCCGTCGTAAATTGAATAGCTTATATTGTAATAGCAACAGAGATCTGAAGAAAGGTTTTTCTTAGACAAAGAATTAATTTATCAGTTAATTGCCTGATCCGTTCAACGAAAGTGGTGTTTTTCTGTATCACAGCACTTGAAGAAATTGCCGGTATATACCTTCGTCAATATAAAGAAATCTTGTCGAGTGTCGGTTATGATAAACGCAACGATTAATCTTATTTTTTGACCTTTTCTTATAGTAAACAAGTTATTTTTATAACAAAAATACCTTTTTTTGCTATCTAGGGTGTTCTATGTGTCAACTAAACAGTTCTAAAGCTTAAAAACAGTGTTCTAATCGAAGTTACTTTTATAATATGTAATATGACTTTAATTTATGCAGTCAAACTCTTACTAAAGACTCGGTAAGTGCTCAGTAACAAAGTTCGATGGCCTTTTTTATGAAATTCGTAAATTATTCCTTTCGTGTTCCTTACAAGCGCAAGTCTAGCCACGAGTACTATGGCATGTCATGATTTTATTTTGCGAAATTATCAAAAAGTGTTATCGATCCGTGTTACTGATCAACTATCAAGCCATGAGTCTGGCTGCATAAATAAAAGTCACCTTATGTATATGTCGGCGCAACCCATTTTTCTGTATAAACATGCTTGCAGTTAATTGTTGATTTAAATTAAGAAATATTTTGGTTTATTATTATTATTAGCTTAGATTGATTTTTGGATTTGTAATTGTGAATAATTTTGACTAGAAGCCTTAAACTATTGTTGGAATGTCGTCACATTTTGATTTAGGAACTTTCTTCATTATTTTGTTATTATTTAGCAATGTTAATGACTCCTTAAACATTGTTGTAATTATTGAGTTGGTAATTTTATAATTAGTTCTTATTTATAAACACACCATCTCTGATTAATCTGATTAAAGCTTTCAATTTTCTAAAATGTGCTTCCTGTTAGTACAACCGCCATGTTTCTGTTCGAGTCAGTAAGCTTCAATTATTTTCATAACATTGTCAATTTCTATGTACAAAGCCTTGTGAATAATATTATAATTACCTCCATTCCATATGCAAGATTAAGTTTTAGTTGATAGCTCAACTTATTGTTTATGTAATGTTTTTGGAGGAAAGGAAGTTGCCTCTCTTTCAAGTAACCAATAAGAACGCACATCGTTGCCGCGAAGGCAAGCTTCCTTGACTCGAAACACAAATTTTGGGGGCAGAATTTTTGTAGCAGCATTGTGAGCAGGTTGTACCTTTTCAAATATAAAATCGTTGCTTCTTGTAAAAAGATTCCTTTGTTCTTTATTTCCGTATTTTCATATTACTTTACATTAAAGAATATAGTAAAGTTCGAAGTTCGATATTCGAATAATGTCTGAACCAAAAGACAAAGATCCTCTAGGATCAGATAAAGGTCAAGGCAAAAATAGAACCCCATTTGATATCCAAACCATCTTTTTATTTTCACATACATATTAACTTTTTACTAGTATTCAACTAGAGCGTGTGTTTTGTGGCTTTGGTAAGTAAAATATAATAAATAATATTCTGTTTGAAACAGAATGATTCAATAGTTGTGTAGGAAGATAGATGCTCGATCCTAATTGGGGGCCATCCATAAATTATGTCACACGTTGAGGGGGAGAGAGGGGGTCAACAGTGTGACATCATGTGACGTCACATATGAAAATCAAAAGTATTATAAAAAGTATAAAAACATATTGTTAATTTTTTATGATAGAAACATATACTTAAATAATTTTGCATGTGCTGTTTTACTTAAATATTTTTTATATATTAAATTGTAAAGTATGGGGGCCCATCCCCCATAAATGTGACCATCTGTGACAAGGACGGGAAGACCCCAAAAATCAGAAAATTCGTGTTACATAATTTATGGACGGCTCCGTGTCGTGTAAAAAAAGAGTGGACATCGAACTTACCTGTTTACATATACCCACGAAGGATCTAATTAATTTACCTAGTGATGTACATTTTCTTACATTTTAACTCCCCCATAAAGAACAGTCTGAACTAAAGTTGAAACAGTTTTAACGCATGCAAATTTCATTTGAAATTAGTTCAAATGCAAGTGCTGTCTGTGAGGGAGCAATCATTAACTAACTCGTTAATTGCTTGACTCCGCATGGGGTGCATCCCTTACATGGTTGGTTTCAAATGTTCGTTTTACTAGCTTTTTTTACAATTTGTAAGAAAACATTTAACGTACTTGGAAATAAAGTTATTGCCATTTAAACGGTAAAATATTCAAAATATCTCCCGTGTATCCTATAGTTCATTATATCGGGTGTAAATAGACTGCTCCCATTAAATGAAACCACATATTCTACCGACCCTACTGAACCACTTTTCCCGAGAATCATACCCGCGAAAACCCTTAGTTTGGGAAATAATTGAGTTCCAAACAAAAATGCGTGAACCCTAACGCACCGACATACGGGTGAGTTTAGAAAGAGCGTCGTCCGTAGACAGCTTCAGGTTTCACGGACAACGCTCTCTCTACTCAATTACACCCGGTATAAGGTGATCTGGAATGGATCACGATCAGTGATCGATCACAATCGTGATCCATTCCAGAAGAAAAAACTTTTTTTTTTTAAATCCCAGGCTTCTAAGGACATGGTTATAAAAAGGACGTGCAAAATATTTTTTTTCTTTGTAAGTGATCTATTAGACATACTCTATCATCTCTTAATTATATATTTCTTTGCATTGAATTTTAGGACCTTATAGTATACCTTATATTATGATTGACAAATTTGTGCTTTGGGTCATGTGGCCTTCACAACTTTACTAGACATTAATAAACCTTTAACAAAAACCGAGTTGAAATGTAACAGCAGAAATTCTATAAAATTGTTAAAAGATACAGGCTTAGTTTTTCTGAATAATAGACATAATTTATAACAATTGATTAAGGTTTAATTATTATTAGAAAAATTAAACAGTATTTCTTTTAATTAAAGTCTGTCCTTTAGTTTACAATTCGACATTGCTTCCCAAAATTTGATCCTTATAAGCGACATTATCGGATGGTGCAATAAAACACGGTGTTTTTTTACAATCAGTGTGTTCGATCCCTGGCTAGGGGTTTTATTTTTTAAATCTAATGATGCAGTTTTGGTTTACATTAAATCGACCCCAAGACTACATAATGAGAGATTATGGTAGACTACACATCAGGCCAGGTAGGCATAAGGACAACTTTTATGTAATACCCTGCAATCAGCACCCTAACACAAAGTAATTGCCAAAATATTGAGTTACGTGCTGTCATTCATTGGCGAGTTGTATGGTGAAGATCAGGTAGGTACGACAAAATTTTAGTAACAGCTGTTATGTATCCCAGTAAAAATCAATTGCCTCAATATCGGATAGTATGAGGTTACTCATTGAGAAGTTCCACCCTATCTCTTGATACCTTCATCAGATCATGACCAAACTTTTATGTTTATTTTTGTACTTTCGAAGCCCCAATGTGAACCTTAAACTTTGAATTCATATAAGTTAGCTATCAATCAATTTTACCCTTTGAAGGTTGTCGATTTTTGACGGACCCTATCACAACATCTCTTGAAGAAAACTGTTCATTCATCATACTAGCACTATACGATTTATGGCCACTATTTTCACATTAATTTTATCTGAGCCACAACATATTCAACAGATTGCCAACCCTGTCATTTTTCTATTCCACTTTAAGAACCATTAGACCTTTCGTGTCTTCTCTCCAAAGATAATAACCATTTTACTTGACCCTGGCCCAGTAAGAGTTTCAATGAAACTGTAGTTTGGAATTATAATGTCCCATCCATACATGCCTTATTACAATTTTGAACTTAATTGATTTTTTATTTTTCTCACTTGTGTACTGGAAATATTTTGAACAATTTATTAAATAATTTACAACATAAAAAATCTTATTCTAAACTAAAATTACCTAACAATATAAATTACACTCTTAAGGCGCATAGGCACGCCACCGTTTTAGTACAAAATTTGATAACCCTTTTCTCTGTTGTTTTTCGTTATAGACCAAAGTATAAGACCTCTATAGTTTAATACAGGCATTTACAAAGTCGCTATTTTGCTGACATGTTAAATTTTGGTATAGGTACAATCTGAGGCAAGAAAACAACTTTGTATGTGAATCTGTCCAGCTTGATATCTTTAAAACAAAATCAATATTCAAAATTTTGGCAAAATGGTGCCTTTTCAAATACCAGCACCAGATGATAGAGGTCATATAGGGAAATAAGGAAAAACAACTGAGAAACGGGTTATTAAATTTTGTACTAAAATGGTGGCGTGCCTAGACGCCTTAAACTTAAAAATAACTACAAATAATATATCTGTTCTAAAATTCTAAAATTAAAATTTTGTATTCTGAAATTAACTTCAGACTTTCTTATCCAAGCCACACCAAATACTGGAGGTACATTATCGGCGATTTTTTTACATGTATAGATTACGCAGCAGATTTGTCGCTGAGCTTACCAGAGGTTTTCTTTAATCAACGAAACCTCTGCTTAGGTTAGGACATTTATGATGTGTTGTCCATCGGAGAGATAAGTCACCAGAGTGAAATGGGTGGCAACGGTTATCTATATCATGTTATCCGAAGATCGTAAAGAGTTTTGGGAGTAATTAATTTTGTTGTTCAGAGATAGAAGTAGCTGGGAGCACCAATAGGCTCACCTAAGTTCGCAAGCGACTGGCTAGAGACTGCAACTTGGAGTTCATATCGTACAGTGTGGATGTGGAGGCGACGACGACGGATATGTCTAGGACGGACTAGTGTGTGTAGTGGCCTGCATTACGGTCCCCCATCATATGACTGGGACAAAGATTGTCTTACGTAATTGTTGTAAAGAGTATCTTACGGTCCTCTCAAAATCTACTCCTGGCTACCCCAATGCATTCATCGTCCTTCTATGACAATTCCTTTTCAGTACAAGCCGTCCGTTTGTGGAATGATCTTCCTCTATCTATAAGAAGAGCACCTTCCCTCCCAGTCTTTAAGAGACTGGTAAAAGAACACTACCTCTCACTCTGACCACTGAACTATCTACATTCCTCTTAAAGTTTATTTATTATTTATGTAATATATGTATGTATGTATATATTTATTCATTCATGTTATTTATCTATAATACATTATTATTTTTCTTTTAATTTATTAATGTAGATTTTGTATAGTATATTTAAATATTATTTTAAAATTAGTGCACCGCCTATTCATCAATCTCCTTTTAAACCAGATTCTACCCAAAGGTTGTCTGGAAGAGATCGCTATAAGCGATAGGGCCGCCTGATTGTACCTACGTTATTTGGCTTTGTAATTTATATTATTTTTGTTTCCTTCTGTGTGGTGTGCAAATAAAGTTATATTCTATTATATTGTATTGTATCGGACAGAAATTGCAAGTATCTATTACCCTACACTTAACAATTTGGGTATATACAGATCCAACTATGTCACCCTTTTTTTAAATAATATTCAATGATTTCGATTGAATCGTATCTAAACTGTTCGGTTTTGATTAGAAGCAACGATGTAGTAAACCGAATTCGACTTGGAGTTTTTTTAGCCTCTGTCTAGATACAGATTGAAACAATTTATGCAATTTTTATATCTTTTCCGAACGCAGCCCGTGGATTAAAGGTGTAAAAATATACAAAACAAAGAAGTCCTTTTGTTTAAAATGTATCCTTACAAGCAATTCTTTGGTCGTCTAGGAACTCTATAAGATATAAACTCTGATAAAGCACTGACCTAGGCCAACTCTTAAACACTTTATTATTAATATAATTCCTTCAGCGCATTAAAAATAAATTATATCCCGTCATCACACATTGAAAGAGATTTAATGTATTATTATTTTTATTTAATGTTTATTGTTAAACTTACATATCGTAATGATCAGTTATTTATCATAACGTGCAACTATTTCTATTAATTAAGAGTCATTAAATAACTTCAGAGCAAAAAATAATTTAATAAAATCCTTATTTCAAAGACAAGTCAAATAAATTATAATCCTGGAACTTCAATTGTAGTTAATGCAATTGGAACATAAAAAGGTTATTAAAAACACGAGTTGGCGAATTTTTTAATAGTACACCAGTGTTTTAATACCTAGTTATGTATAGTTTCGTACACTACTTTATCTAACCTCATGCCTACTAACCTGTTTTCATAATTTTTGTAAATTTGTCATTAGCCATTTTTGATTATTCTTGTAAAAGCTTGTTCTAAAAGTGTTCATTAATTCCGTCGTTATTTTCAGAATGTCAGGTGGAGTCAAATTATCATCACCATCACTGCTGTCAGTAATTTTAGGACAAAATAATACATTTGACCCATAAAACCACAATAAATAAAGTTCTCCGTAAACTATGGCACCGAGTTCCAAGTTACCAACACACACAACAATCCATTGACAGACTGAGTCCAACGGGCGTGCATCGCCTTGGCGTGCGCCGCCAGCCATAAACAATACCTGGCCGAAAATAAAGTTGAACTGTGACCTCCTTTTGGTCGCAATATAGTTTTGTAATTATAATAAAACCCCATTGGTATTTGATTTTAACTTCACCCATGGCTCCATGGGCTTAGTTCCTTTTGCCTTCCTAGTTAGTGTCACATGGTACTGTTAATTCAAAAAAGGTATTTTATAGCATTATGTTGTTCGGAGATAAATTTTTTTTTCCGTTTTAGAGACGTTCATGAAAAATTTTTTTCATTATGCAAGTAGTTTTGAGTTCATAATGAGGATTTTACGATATTTAGATACAATAAGTCTTATACAGGCCAGTCATTGTCAAATGAGGCCTTTCATTAAAAATATGCCCGTCACATTTTACGTTACATTTACAATTATACTTTACCTCGTTTCTTTTGTTCTGTACTCTAACTCTTCACTGAAACAAATTGTGTTTATAACTCTATAACTGATATCATAAAAAGCGGAGTTAGGCTTCTCTGATATATCTAACGCAGGTATTATTATTTTATTGTATTATACTTAAAAGCACTTACAATCATTCAAGACGATCCAAAGGAAGCAGGGTCTTATATAATATACATAAAATACGTTTTGTTTTTTATTAACGGATAGGACGTGTATTTTTTGTTTAAAAATTTACTTAGCACTGACGTGTGATAAGATAATGCATAAATCAATTATAATTATTTTTTATTATCATTATCAAGTGTTATCCTGTTTAAATAATAGCATTAATTGGTTAATATACGTCAGATTTTCAGAAATACAGTCGTAAATCAGGATTTAAACAAACATTCATAGTTAACGAAAATCACAAAGCAAATATTTAGCTTTTATAAAATATACATAATATCTTCACGACATAATATGCCCAAGGCGGTGTCAGAAGTGTAACTAGATGCTGACTCTGACCCCGACCGACATTTAACTCATGTATTTTTATATCAATGATTTATTTCGCCGTACTTCAGGCAGAACTACACGCTTTTAGGGAATGCAGGTTTTTTAAAAACCGAATCAGTCTTCTTTTTTGTCACCACAATGACAAGCAGGTAGCTTATTTTACTTGTACCAACATACTACGATTATGTTCTTACTGGACGTAGATCTTAACAGCTTAACATAAAGTCGTTAATGTATTGCCTCACTAGTCTGGTTTTGATGGTTTTGTTGGTTGGCATCTGTGTATCCCGAAGTATCGTGACCGCTGTACCAACGAACTCATATGTCGCCTATTCTAGTTCAATACGTGACTCAAATAAAGATTCGTCTTACAGAACTGTAATATTGTCTAATATATGGGGCTTTTTTTATTCAAGTGTATGAATAAATCTACAGGGTGGGATCTAGTGAGATTTGCCACCTACATGCTGTGTAACTGAAATCACATGAAAATTTGTTAATACATTTGTAGTGGTTTGCTTGAAAAGTTGCATCGTCACAACATGAATCTCGGAGGGGTGTCGGAAGTGTTTCCAAGTATGGACTGTGCAACGAAAGTCACAGTAAATCAGGCAGTTTAGGCCCCTTAGACAGGCATCCCTTCATTTTGAAATGGTAACCCTAGCCGCAGCTGTGCAGCATGGAACTTCTGAACGCAAACTGAAAGTAATCGTAAAGAACGGACGGCACTGCTAGCGCATAACATTGAACGAAAGGCGGAACAGATTTTGACGTTTCGTAATACTATGCCGCACACATTCTTCCTTTTTTAGTTTAGCCGGAAAAAACCGGACGAACGCAGTCTGAAAAAGAGTATGCACACACAGCCAACGGAAAATAAACATGCTTCAAAAACGAAGCTGTCTTTCTAAATCAAAGCACAAAAGTTACAGCGTGACACGAATCTTAATAAACGTGGCCAAAAGCAGAACTAACGCCGTCTTCGTATGATACGTCACATTTTGACAGTACGTCGCATTGTATCAACTCCCTCACTCACGTTCATTTAGTTAAGATCCGCACTGTAGTTTTCCTCATGTTGGCTCTGTTAAAATCGCTCTGGGGTGGTGTTTTAACATGGAATAATATGTATCCATCTATCCATCCATCAGGCGGTATTCTTCCCAAATTTCGCCACTCTTGGCGGTCCTCCGCCCTCCTCATCCAGCCGCTACCCGTAACCTCCTTCCAGTCGTCAGTCCAGCGGGCATGGGGTCGGCCTTCGCTACGCTTTGCTGTACGTGGTCTCCATTCTAACGCCTTTCGGCCCCAACGGCCATCATGTCGCCGACAAATATGGCCTGCCCACTGCTACTTCAACTTACTGATTAGACCCGCTGATATGTATATAGTATCAAGTAATTTGTATTTTATTGCATCTTACTACTATAAATCCTTGAAAATTAATTAAATATCGGAACCGGTTGGACGTATGAGTTAAATAGTATTAAAATGATAGTGAAATAAGACAGTCGCATTTGATTTACCAATGTATGAATGTAAATAAACATCTCCAGTCTCATCCCTTTATGAAATAAGCAATTTTGATCAACACATCTGTATTTGTGATTTTCGAAAAGAATATTATTGAATTTATTTGAGGCCGATTTTTCAAAGAAAGTAAGATTGCGAGGGTATTTATTTTTCTCTGTGATTTCTGGTCACGTTCTAAATAAGATATAGGAAATCCTTTAGAGGAGAGAATCTAATATTCTGCAGAAATATTTTTACTGAAGAGCGAAATCACAAAGCGTTACAAATCTGTGAAGCGTCTCCAAGGTATAAAAATATAATACCTAGCTTTATTGTTCAAAACAGAGCATTCACAAAAAGTTGCAAGGGCCCCTGTACTAGATCTGTTATTACTGGGTGCCCCGATCTGTCTTCGAGAACTGGATTTGATAACACTTACTTGAGTAGCAGAATATTACTTTAATTCTTCTAGTGTTTGTTGTGTTATTACCAAATCAAATCATCAAATTTTAAAAAATGCACTTGTTTAAACAAAAATTTTAGGCATCTCTCTTTAAAGTTTATGTAACATTGACAAAAACTTAAATCTTTGTTGCCTGAAAGAGAAATTAGATGAATATAGACAACGCGATTCTTAAGAAATTGATAATAGCATAAAAGCATACCATCTCCACGACGAATTTTCATTATTTCAATTTTCGCGTTCATCTCCCGGCAAAATTGACGATATTCAAGAGTAGTTTAATACCATAAAATAACAATTTACATCAAAACTAAACTAATTAAAAATTAAAATTATCTAGCAATTTAAATATTATACAAATAAATAAAAGAAAGGGAAATTTTGGACACCTATTTAATGGAATAAATAAAATATGCTGGCCAGATCGCTACCGTCGCTGGGCAAGGTACCCAAAAGGCTGGTGGCATTGCCTCGCTGGATCGCGAGGCTAATCCGCTGACCAAAATATGTCCCAGCCCTTTGGTTACCTGAAGCGTCGATCAGGCGCGACGAGATCTCCTTAAAGAGTTGTCGCGCTTCTGGTCCCCATGGCCCGAGAGTCTCTATGCCGAAGGGCACAAACATGTAGCCCTCTCCTAAGGCCGCATATTTGCGCCTCTTGGAGCCCTCTGCAGATGCCGCAGCCGCGCCCGCTCTGACTGAGGTCGCTTGGAGATGAGACGCTGCCATTGTGTCGACACATGTAGCGTCCCATACCAGCGACCTACCATGCTTCCATGGTATGATCGTCATTCCGTCGGGCCTTTTGCCGTCTTCACGTATGACGCCATTTGGTTCCAAAATGGCCGGAACACTGGCACTGGCTAAGGCCCTACGGATGACGTCATTAAGAGCGGCATGACGCGGCAAGCGACCAGCACTGTGCTGGCACGAAAGGCCATGATGACCAAGCTGATCGACGGCTTTACCACAACGGCAGCGATGAGGCTCATTTGTCCGTGCACCCAGTCTCAGACAGGTGGCCAAAGTAAATGTTGTTTTGTCAAGTAGAGTCCCTATATTGGCCGAAGGGAGAGCGTTTAACCAATAACCTGACTCTGGTTCGCTGGACGCCAAAAGACGAGCTCGGTCTGCAGGGTTTAGTGAGGTACCCAGTAGGTTCTTTTGAACCTGGATACAGAGCGGCTCGTCCCATGACCTCTGCGAAGACAGAGTCATCGGGAGGTTAGTACACGGACCATCAGTGTCAGTCCATGCACTCCTGGCCTCAGCCAAGCACGCGACCTCAACATCACCAAGTGATAGGTTTATAATTCTGCCAAAGAGGTCCATCGTGCTGTAAGCTGAGGACAAGAATGCAGGGAGTGCCACATTGGACACCCTTCGGATTCCTAAACCGCCAAATCGGATTGGTAGACTGGCTTGGGTCCAGCTCCGGTCATTTAAAGGGCAATTTAGAATTTCCACTAAAGTTGTTCTAATTATTTCATCTATATATACCAAAAGTGGGGAATGTTTCCAGAGGGTGCTACAACGTAGCACGTACGTGAACTTTGGCGTAAAGAGACAGAATTTAATTATGCAGTATGCTATATGTGGACTGATCATTTTTAGAAGACTAGATGATTCCTGAAATTTTGAAATTTGTTCCGAAATGAAACAGGGGAGGGAATCATCCAGTACTGGGGCACCTAGGAGGCGAAGCGATTCTTCGTTTATGATTTTAATGTTTGGAGCCAGTGTATTAAATTTGGTTATAATGTCATTTTTAACGTGAGGAGACAAAGAGTTATTCAAAAATAATTCGCATTTTGAAAAGTTTAAATTTTGTCCGATAGAGTGGAAATTTTGAATTAATTTCTTCAAGTCTGTTAGAACCGAGTCCGCTTCGCCTCCCAGAGTCCCATCGTTCAAATACCAAACATTAAATTTAGATTTGAGGCAGGTGATTTGTGGTTGTATGGCCAAACTGAAAATGGCCGGTCCGAGTGGGTCACCCTGCTGGCAGCCAACGGCAGATTGCAACAAATGGTTTTTATATACGAGTTTGGAGGGCGAGCTGTAACACTGCCATAAATAATGAAATACTGCAGGAATATTCTCCCTGACTTGTGTCAACAGGGCGCCCCTATCTATTGAGTTAAACGCGTTCTGCACATCCACTTTCAGCAGAACCTCCCCTCCGCCGTGTTCAAGGAAGGTCCGATCCGCGTGCACGGCGGCTTCACAACCTCCCTTAGTCCCAAAGCCTAACTGCACAGGCTGAAATTTGTTCACTAAATCTGGTTAGAAGCCATACAAATAGGAAATGAATAATATTGGGCAACATTATGATAAGGAACTCTAAAACAAATGACAGTCAAAGGTATGTATCATAGACAATAAAGGCGCCGTCACACGAAGATTTCTGTCGGACGGAAAACCGATTGATATATTATTATATTCATCAATATCAAAAAAAAGATTCGCCATGCTTTCTCACC
Source organism: Ypsolopha scabrella (assembly GCA_910592155.1). Taxonomy (NCBI): domain Eukaryota; kingdom Metazoa; phylum Arthropoda; class Insecta; order Lepidoptera; family Ypsolophidae; genus Ypsolopha; species Ypsolopha scabrella. Next base: position 2,885,711 of record OU342968.1, on the reverse strand, counting down.
GTAGGTACATATGAATGATTGTCAAAAGAATCTGTTGAAATGTCAAATGAACAGGGAACTAGATTTGAAAAATATTAGAAGACACGAAAAAGGTTTTATAACTTCAAAGAAAACTACTTCTTATTTCTTTACAAAATTGAAGAAACTTACTGCTCTTTGTTACTAGGAATTTACTAGGAAAAGCTGGAATGAATGTCTAGAGCATTCACAAAATAAGAATTTTATTTTGAAAAACAACCCTTTATAGATAAATATGAATCGAGCAACTTCACTATTTGCCCCCAAACTGAGCATTAGATAACGGGGTGTATCATAACAGGCAAATTACAACAAAAAAAAAACGATTAAAAAAAAGTTGCTAACAAATGAGAAATATAAAATAAAAAAAAATATTTTATTAAAATACAATATGGGTATCAGATTGTAGATATTAAGGACCTGATTATAAATATATATACTTTTACTATGGTAAATATATAATAATATTTCGAGAAATCTTTGAAAAACCACAAAAAAATGCACCTCCCCCCCCCCCTTATTTCCTAAACTAATGAACCGGAAAATATGGAAATAAACATGGTAATTTAGGATTACGTAACGATTACAGGAAGAATATAGTGGGTGAAAATTCACGATGGCAAAATGACAAAATTAAATTATTCATTCGCGACTTTTATTTCGAGTACGATATTAAAATATTCGAGTCTCTCTTTTGTGGTACAATCCATTCTATTTTTAGTTATCATAAAAAATAATGGGCAAGAATTTTAATACCTTCTTCCTGACTGTTCCCAAAACTGTCAAATTACGGAACCCTAGGTATGCGACTCTGACTCGCACTTGACCCGTTTTTTTCTCTACGTAAAGACTAATTTGTTAACGGAATTCTGGTTTTTATGTCAACTGGAAGTGCCCCATAGGTTTTTATGGTGATCTAATTTGTATGAAATTGTTGACCTACACGTAAAGGGCTATAACTTTTGTTCGCGTTTCATGGAGGCATAAACTTCTGCAGGAGATATTAGTTTCAATTTGAAATCTCTCACGGGGCCCGAGATATTTGTAGCACTTCCTTCACACGCATAAACCTGTACGGGTTTAGAGGGGGGCGGCTTAATTTGTTAGGACTATGTATTTTATTGTACATTTAATTAATAAACTTAAAAAACCGGCCAAGTTCGAGTCGGACTCGGCGCACGAAGAGCTCCGTACCATTATCTATAAAAATGTCAAACAAAATCATGTCTGTTGTATGGAAGTGCACAGGTCCGACTCGCACTTTGCCGGTTTTAGTATTTGTTGTTATAGCGGCAACAGAAATACATAATCTGTGAAAATTTCGACTGTCTAAATATCACGGTTCATGAGATACATTCTGCTGACAGACGGACAGATAGACGGACAGACGGACAGATGGACAGCAGAGCCTTAGTAATAGGGTCCCGTTGGTTACACTTTGGGTACAGAACCCTAAGAAAAGAGACTTTGTCAGACGGAAATACATACGGACATCAAAAACATCCTATAAGTTTCGTTTTTTTCATTTTGATGGATGGAACCCTAAAACAATCTAATTAATAATTTCGGGGTTAATTTATACATTCTAGCAAAATAGCACTAAAGCGTTTGAGTAAAGTTATCCTCGGACAGCAATTACTGCTTACAGGCTCAAACTCGGGCAAAGAATATTCAGATCACTAGACATGAGACTCTTGACAAGTCTTACAAATAATTTGGCCAAGTGCGAGTCGGAATCGCGCAAAAAGGGTTTCGTATCACCCCACGATACGAGTGCGGAACTCTAAAAACATTTATAGTGAATAACAACATTACACATGTCAAAGAAACATCATGGCTACAAAAAACAAGTCGCTTATAGGGTAACGCCTGATAAAAAATTTAGCACCGTCTACGTACGGAACCCTACTTTTTATAATACGTCCTACAATCTTGTATCAATCCTTTTTGTCTGTGTTATATTTTAAGATTAATTTTTAACGGAAATGTTGTAAAAGACTGTTTGGGTCCTTCATAAATAATTGAAAAAAAAAGAAAAAAAAACAGGTAAAATTTAAAACTTGTATGTTTCACCGTCTAAGAGCCAAAACCAATAAACGTTTAAGGCCATAGACGCCGTAAAGGCCATAGTAACACGTATTCTGTGAAAATTTCAACTTTCTACCTATTACGGTTGAGGGTGTAGGTAGACCCCTGTGACAAACGGATAGACAGACAGACAGCGGATTACATAATACAGACAGCGGACAGTATGAAATACCATCATATACATCTATCATTTTGCCTGCAGCTATGCCCTTACACGCTTATTCTTCCACTTGTGGAGGGTGTTGACAGTAGAGTGAACTGTGAATACAGATGGTCCGATGACCCGGAAAAGTTCGTAGTTGTTTGACGAGAATAGATAAAGATAGAACTGTGAGCAGCCGTTTGAAAGGCTAAGATGGGCACTATATATACCATACCATATCACACCATACCCTACTCGCCTCGTTGTTTGCGAGAGTTATGCAGCTTTATAGTCCACTAGGCAAATACTGACACAGTCGGATGGCATAGACTGTGCCGTTGATTTAGAAGCGACGGGTGATTGGGTTTTCAGTAACAGGCTCTCGTTAGGGAATAATATTGCATGGTAGTTGATTATGCCCTGGCGGGAGCCCGATACTGAAAGCTCAATCGCTCGTCGCCTCTAAACCAACGGCACAGTCTATGCCATCCGACTGTGTCAGTATTCGCCTAGTGGACTATAAAGCTGCATAACTCTCGCAAACAGCGAGGCGAGTGCCAAATCACCTAAACTTATACTGTGCTCTTGAGGCAGTCTACTTTGTACCCACTCTACCTGCTTTAGATATAAATGAAGACAAATGCAGGAATCGTTGGAACTTACTTGAATACTTCATGCATATACACAGCCTGCGTCAAATGAGATGAGATCTTTTGAATATTTATATTAACATATGTTTATTTATTTTGCATAAATTAACTTGGGAATAATACAGTCAAATTATGACCTTACGGCTAGAAACATGTTTTGCCTAAACTAAACTACGAAAAGTAGCCTCTATTTTAGGAATAAAATTAACAAAACGTAAAAAAAACTAAACTAACAGTTTTCAAGCTTAAAAATTAAACAAATGTTTGGAGGAAGTGGGAGTCAAATAAAGGGTATATAACCTCAACATTAATTAAATATTACACTAAAAATAATTTGTTTAAACTAAAGCAGAATAATTACATTTAATTTACTACAGAGAGTAGGTCTCATCGTAGGACAGACATTTGGTGTCGATTCGGTGTAACACGACTTAACTTATTTGACAGGACTAAACTAATTTAAGCGTCCTGTCTTTTTCTTTCTGTATCGAAAAAACAAGGACAGGACGCTTAAAATAAGGTTAGTTCCGTCAAATCCGAAACCTTCAGTATAGTTCGTTTGCTCGTTCAAGGGTTAGTAGAGTGGTCTTAGCAGCTCCGCCCCAAAATGCAGTATGTTCGAATGGATTGACATAAGGCTGAGTATACTTGATTTAGCAAGTTCTTGTTAGCAAAGCCTCGTAGTTTTTTAAAAACAAAAATAAGTTTGCGGACTTTGTAAGCAAGTGCTTTATGTGTTGTCGAAAGGTAAGATTTACATCGACCATTATGCCTAAATATTTAATGGAATCCGTTTTATGGATGAGAGGACATGCATGACAAACCTGTTGATTGGCAGGGGAACAGTGGTGAGCTCTGATTGTTTTTCCAAGAGGGGGTTGCTGAAGGTTTCTTATTAAAAAGGCTATGTATTTAGTCTTATAGTAAATGGCGTTGAAGCCAATTAGTCACTTTGGAGAAACCTTCCTCCGCATGTACGTAAGCGTCATTCCAATCCAAGTGTTTCCCGAGAAGAGTAGTAGCACTCGGCGTACGATATCAAGGTGCCATGTTGTAATTCAAGGTTGCATAGGTCATTTAAATATATCAAAAACAAGGTAGGGCCAAGGATGCTACCCTGAGGGATTCCAAATTCTACATTAAGGTTGAGGTCAGAGCTAATTATAATTATTGACTTTTACACATTAAGAGCGGTTGCTGAGGTAATCTTTAAATGAATTTAATTGCATGCCTCTGATACCATTTTTTTTAATTTATGCAATAATATTGGGACAGAAACGGTGTCATGTCTCTGAAAATACGTTTCTAAGCATGTTATCAACACCACTTAGTTTTAAATTATATTTGTGAGATCATAAAAGATTTTAGTTAGGTATAAAATACACAAAAATACCAAAATTATGGTGAGTATCTATAATAAGTTAATAACAAAATCGATATTGGGTAGCGTTCATAAACCACGTGGTTTCAATGATTCCCATTCTCCCCCCACGTAGCCTACCGTAGCTTTTTCCTGGAGCCCTCCACCCTCCTGTGGCAAGGTAGTTATTTTTTATATGCAGGAGACGGAAAGACAAAACCGATACTTTGCTGTAGGCGTGTCAGTTTCATGACAGAACTCTACAACGCTCAAAATTTAGGATGAAATTAAACGTCGAAAGAAGACGTTTGAGTCGAGGGGGCGTTCCGAAACTGCAACAATGGTTTTATAAGAACAAAATAAAAAACTTCGTAGCTCAGGCTCCAAATCTCCTCTTCCCACACGTAGCCTAGCGTAGCTTTTTACTGAACCCTTCCCCCTCTTAAGGATTCTCATTTTCCTCTATAAAATACTCAATAATTACGTCAACTCCTTATCATTATTGGGTAAAATTAATTTTAAAATTCCTCGTAATACATCACGGAAAAAAGAGCTATTTTCCTCTCCTCTAACCGCACATCTTATAATCAGAATCGTTTCATAGACTTTATAATAACAGGCTAGTTGATGCTGATATTTTCTGTAACACATTAAAGATATTTAAAAATAAAATGCTTCAGACACTAATATAGTTAATATATTACAGTTATTATTTTATATCTATATATTTTTTTTTTTCCTTAGCTTGGATTACTTAAGTTTTAAAATGAATATCACATAATTTAAAAATTATAAATTCGGAAAACTGTAGGTCGGTTTATTGTGTTTTTGTGTGACTGTTTGTTTTCGTAATAAAATAAAATGAAACCACGTGGTTCATGGATGCTCCCTTATAATAGCTAAGTAAAACTTGAAATTTCGGTCAAACTTAGCGTGACAGAGTGGGGACACTCGCGAGGTGTTGCACGCGCGGGAGGTTCCGTCCGGGTTCAGACACTAATATAGTTAATATATTACAGTTATTATTTTATATCTATATATATTTTTTTTTCCTTAGCTTGGATTACTTAAGTTTTAAAATGAATATCACATAATTTAAAAATTATAAATTCGGAAAACTGTAGGTCGGTTTATTGTGTTTTTGTGTGACTGTTTGTTTTCGTAATAAAATAAAATGAAACCACGTGGTTCATGGATGCTCCCTTATAATAGCTAAGTAAAACTTGAAATTTCGGTCAAACTTAGCGTGACAGAGTGGGGACACTCGCGAGGTGTTGCACGCGCGGGAGGTTCCGTCCGGGTTTTCCCGGATCTGTCCTAGTTTGGAGGACGTCCGGGGTCCGGGCGGGGATTAGCATACTGTAGCCAAGAAAAATCCATTTCTCTAAAAATAAAATGGATTATTTACATATGAGTTTGAGGTTATTGGTATTGCGCTAAGGCCAAAATCATTTATTTTTGTCTTTTGGGCTTTCTGGCTCTAGTATGTTCCATATGAACTCAAGAACCACGCAACGGATTTGGATGCGGTTTGCTTTATTTTATTACCATCGTCACGTAGTAACCCTGGATATTGAATTTGAGGAAAAATGAAAATTGTCTGGTGTTGTCCTAGGAGGCCTCTTTCCTAAAATTCCTTCACCTTGTTTCCTACACGTTTGGCCCCAAACTTCGTTTTTTCACGTTTGTTTAAGTGCCGTAAAAATTTCAGTAACCGATATGTGTTGTAAGACCGAGGCAAAATGATCTACTTAGGAGTGCTCTTTCAAGCTATAATTAATTCAGCGTTCCTGTACCTTTAGTCCCTACTTCGTCCTGGGCTCCAGATATTTTAATTCCGAGAATGCGACTGCTTAATAGTCTTGAAAATGTAGTATATTTTCTTGGTCTATGCACAGCTATAAAAAAAACACATTTTGACTTCTCTCTTAAAGTTCTTGTTTATGCTAGTTGTAAGCGGACTAAAACTACTTTTTATATTTTAGTCACTAAAACATAAAAAGTAGTTTTAGTGATTTAGTGCATAAAAGTGTTTACTTCTTCTAAGACACAAATGTCAGGCCGCCCGTCGGCAACGACGCCGCCGTTCTGCACGCCTCCGTCGGCAGTCGAAACAAGACGCGGAGTCCTCATCCACACCTGCAGCCGAGCCCTCGTCAGACCATTCAGTTACGTCTGATGCACCACCAATGCCGAACTCTTTCCCTCAGCCATCTGAGCCTTTGACTGTCGACGAGCCAGCGCCTGCTTCTTCTGCGTCCAAAGAACACTCTACTTTTCGAGAATCAAAACAAGAAGCTGAACCCTCGTCCACTCCTGCAGCAGAGCCCTTGTCAGCACCTTCATCTACGTCTGACGCGTCAAAAATGCCGAACTCTTCTCCTCGGCCCCCTACGCAACTTTCAGTCGATGCGCATGAGTCCTCGGAGTCCAAGGAACACCACATCGTTGCTTTTTCTGATAGAATTGGCAAAAACTTAGTATTTTTGTTAGGCAACAATATGATGCAAAATGTAATTAATATTTGCACGCCAGGTGCATCATTCATTCAAATTTTGGAACATATAATGAAAATGAAATTCAACAGCAATGTAAATACTACAATTATTCTATGAATAGGAGATAGTATTGATGTAACACAAAGTAACCTATTAAAATACTTTGAATTTATGTTAAAACTTAGTGTTCATAAAATCATACTCTCTGAATTCCCTTACTCAGAATCACTAACGGGGTCACAAAAAAATAATTTATATAATTTAAATATTTGCATGCACAAATTTTCAGTTAGTCACAGTGACAAAATAGAATATTTTGACACGAATTCGTACATTCGAGATTTTGTTTTGACAAATGGTACTCCATACCATCAAAATTTAAAAAAAAAACAATTTGCTACTAAGTTAGCTATCATTTTACCACAGAATGAATCTGTTACAATGTGTGTAACAGGATTTTTTTCAATACCAGTCATAATTGATTAAACTTGTAATAATAATTCTTTTCATAGTTTTGTCCCTATTGACAAAGTTAGTACAAGTACTAACAAAATTGTACCAAATCTTTTTTAGATTTAACGACAACGGGAAAGCCTTCTTTATATAAACTAGTCCATCAAAACATACAAGGCAGCTTCCTCGGCAAAATACTTTCAATAGAGTTGTTCCTAGAGGAATCAAAAACAGATATTTTGTGTTTAATTGAGCACTATTTACCGGGACATAATATGCAATTTAATGTTCATAATTTTAGTGTCCTTAGCTGCTATAACAGATTAACTGTAGAAAAAAGGTGGTTCTATGATTCTAGTCAAGAATAATATAAAGTCAAAAGAAAGAAAAGACATTGTAAAACTTTCTGTTGAACACCAAGTAGAATTGGCTTGTATAGAAATGAGTAAATATGGGGTGAAATTTAATCAACCGACCAAATTCATACTAGAGACTCGGTTGGTGATCAAGAACTAGATTCAGTAATCCTTTTGGCCAATTTAGAAAAATAATTTTTTTTGCTCCCGTACTGGTTGGACTAGTTTAAGTACAATTCCTAGTGCAGGTTCTACGGGAAAAAAAATTTTTTTTTCGAATTTCGCCTGGAGTGTCATTAAACCTTGTTCCTGATGACTAACCGAGTCTCCAGTATGAATTTGGTCGGTTGATTTAATTTCACCTAGTAATTAATTCTTTGTGTCTACCGAACCTTGGGACAAAATTACAATATTTTTGAAAAAAGAATGGAAGAATTGCTAAAGTTATTATTTGATACGAAGAAAAAAAATATCGTCAGTGGAGATTTTAACGTAGATATACTAGAAAAGTCGGTTATGACCACGAAATTCATTCAGTTATTGAAATAATTTAATTTGTCTAATGTGTTCTTAGAACCAACTAGAATTACCCAAAATACAGCAACTTGCCTTGACAACATATTCTGTGATTGTGACTACTCAGACAATAAAGTTATTAACCGCTTGCAGTCTGATCACAGTGGCCAAACTGTAACATTCATACAAAGTGTGAAACAGTTGCCCAAAAAAGCCTTTTACAGGCCTGTTACAACTCACAGACTAGAATGTTTTCAAGCAAACTTAGAACTTAAGTTACCACTTTTTAATGATAAAAAAGTAAAAGCAGTATGGAATATCATAAATACTGAAACTGGGAAGAGTAACAAACAGAATAATGAACTAAAATTGAATATTAACAATGAAGATTTTACAGGAGATAAAGAAGTTGCGAAGGTCTTTGAACAATTCTTTACTGACATTCCTTCCTTGACAACTAAAGGCTTAAATTCAAGTCCAAGACTTGCACAGGATCTTTTGAGTGATCATGTGCCTCAGTGCCATTCTGTATTTGCTCTTAAGCATATTAATTCACAAACTGTCATTAAAGCATTTAAATCTCTCTATCCATCCATCAGCCTGTTTCGTCCACTGCTGGACATAGGCCTTTCCAGGATTTCGCCAGTCTTGGCAGTCCTCCTGGAAGAAATGCCCATACTCACACACGCTGGGCAGGCGGGTTGGTGAGCGCGGTGCCGAAACCCTTGCACCAGTGACGCCGCTGCCCATCACCAGCCCGATTTATATAAGGCTCGGCAATTGGGGATGGATATACCGCCATTCATCGGTCCCAGGAAATGGTGGACCGCCTGGTTTTTTGCCTGAGAGCTGTTCTCTTACTATCCCCCGAATAACTTCGGGAGGATTACCGAGTAAGATGGTGATACCTCCACAGTCGAGCCCGGCATTAGCTCTACCCCTTTAAATCTCTTAACTTTAAAAAAACCGAGGACTTATGGGGCCTATCTGTTAAAGTTGTAAGCTGTATTATTGATTTAATAGCTCCATATTTAACTTTAATCTTTAATAAATGTGTAGATGATGGTGTCTTTCCTGATTTAATGAAGTTGAGTAAATTGATCCCTTTTTTTTAATCAGGCGACAATGAAGACCCTTCCAACTATAGACCGGTCTCAGTTTTGCCAGTATTTAGTGAGATTTCCGAAAAAATTGTTTTTAATCAATTATTATCTCATTTTAACTTAAATAAGTTGTTTCACAATGAACAATATGGATTCACTAAAGGGAGGTCAACCACTGATGCAGGAGTTGCTTTAGTCAAGCACATATTTGACGCTTGGGAAGCAAAGCAGGATGCGTTCGGTGTATTTTGTGACCTCTCAAAAGTTTTTTATTGCGTTAATAATGAAACACTTTTATGTCAATTAGATCACTAATAGAGTTAAAGGTAAATCTTTGGCGTTATTTAAGTCATACCTTAGTGGCCGGATTCAAAAGGTAGACATTAATGGAGTAAAGTCATCTGGAGCATTAGTTAAAATGGGTATTCCGCAGGGCTCCATGTTGGGGCCCCTATTGTTTTTAATATACATAAATGACCTTCCTTACTTAGTTAGAGACTTATCTGAGATATTTCTATTCGCAGATGACAAGTCACTTATTTTTAATGTGAATCGACATGACGATATTCTTGATGACGCGAATTCAACTCTCTCTCTGATTCTTGATTGGTTCACTGCAAATAATTTAGTTCTAAATGCAAAAAAGACGAAATGTATAAAGTTTACTTTAGCAAATGTAATTCAAGTAGATGTCAGTTTATTTTTGTAAGGCTCCAAGCTGGGGTTAGTTAACAAAACTAAGTTTTTGGGTATTACTATAGACTCTCGTCTTCAGTGGGGTCCTCACATAGAAGCTCTCTGTGGTAGACTCAGTTCAGCCGCATACGCTGTTAGACGCATAAGGCAGATTACTGATGAAGATACTGCTAGATTAGTATATTTCAGTTATTTTCACAGCATTATGTCATATGGCATAATGTTGTGGGGTAGAGCAGCGGATATAGAAGCAGTCTTTGTCTTGCAAAAGAGAGCAATTCGGTCTATTTATAACATGAAGTAACGAGATTCATTAAGCGAAAAGTTTAAAGAAATTAATATATTTACGGTCGCATGTGAATTTATTTATCAAGTTATTAGATATGTCAGAAAAAATATTGATAATTTCCCGAGGCTTGGTGTGCACCACTCTGTTGAAACCAGAAACAAACATAAACTAGCTTTTCCAAAATTAAGACTTGCCAAAGTAGGTACCTCTTTTGTAGGACATGGTATAAGATTTTACAATAAGCTTCCAGAGGAGGCCCTTAGTTTGCCTGAAAATAAGTTTAAACTATATATTAATCAGGGACTACTTAAGAAAGCTTATTATAAAATCAATGATTATTTGGACGATAATGAAGCATGGTATAATAAATAATAATAATTTTATTCAATATTGTAATTAATAATTAGCATATTTTAATACTGTATGATTTCTCTAAAGGCTTAAAATTAATTAATATGTAAACTTACTTTGTTAAAGGTCTTTGTCTTTGTTATGAGACGGGTTGACTAAGATATATTTTCTTCTCGTGACTAATTCCTGCAGTCTTATATTTTTTTATACCTTTACTTGAGTAGGTTTGTATTATTATATATTTTTTATATTCTAAAGATATATTATATTGTTATTTATTTATTTATTTATTTATTTATTTATTTATATATCAAGGAAAACTTACAGCACTAGATGACTTAAGATATAAACAGAATAACTATAATACGGCCAATTAAAAGTTTTCACTAATAGTAACATAATAGTCAAATGTTATCGAACAAAGAAAGTTTTAAATAAGTTAATTTGAGCAACACAATATTGACGAGAGATAAGCAGATGATACAAGTAAAATATAACACACAGGAGAAAAAACTAATACCAGTATTATAAAAGAAAAAAACAACAACTAATTATATGAATTAAACCTAATTTACACAAACCATACAATCAAGCTCACCACTATGCGAAATATATTAATTAATTAATTAATGAATTAATATATTTAATTGTTATAATTAACTTTGACTTGTAGAAAGTATACTTTAAGTATCTATTTTGCAAAAATAAATATTTTGATTTTGATTTTTGATTTTGCTATGAAAATAAGCCTTACAGCCAAATACACAGTACAACTTCATTGACAAAACTTTTTCAAACTCAAAAGTGTTCGCGCTAAGATTCTATCATTTTAGCGCGAACAGACAGGACAGCGATGAACACGGACTTTCAGACGATGTTCAGATATAGTGAGTTTAAAAAATATGATATAAAATAAATAAACCTCAGACATGCATGTCTAATTATTTATTTAAGTTATTTAGACATGGCTGTGTGGGCTAAGTTACCTTTGCCTTCCCAATCGTTGGCAGAATTAAAAAAAAGGAGTGGCGGGTAAGAGCTGTTGTTTTTTCTCAGTAGTACATATTTAGTTGTTTGATTATTAAAATTAAATTCACAGCCACCTAATGAAGACCCCATGACTTCAGAGCCATCTTCATTACACAATTACATCGTACCGTGAATATGCCAGGAATAACAAATACATTAAACATACAAAATTGACAAAATTTTACTTTCAATTTTGATTAAATAAATGTTTGCTAACAATATCACAGTTTAATTTCCTCGCAATCGAAGGGTAAAGCAGAGTGTTGAAGTCGGCTACAAACGAGCCATATTACCTCGAACTATAGCTGCTTTCGCCAAGGCTAAAGCAGCTAAATATCTCAGTAATATGGCTCGTTTTGTGCACTTGTATAACAATCTACTATTTACCGGTTTCGTGTCCTGACTGATAGCACCATATTAAGGAAACCAAAAAAACGCAGTCTTTAATTGGTTTATACGCGGTAATGTTTAACTGAGACTAGGGTCGACCACGATTAATCGAATCACTTTGATTCGATCACAACCCAGTCGCGAGTGACTGATAGGCGCGGCCGCAGCTCAAGGTTTAGGGAGGGGGTCATCGTGGCTCGAGTACAGTTCAAGAGGCCAATTTTAACAGTGAAACAGATCAATCAAATATATATATTTTTTTAATATGAAAATTGCTACCACAAAATAAATGGAAGCCTTCTAATAATTTTATGGAGCATGCGGCAGCCGCCACGAACGTCCGAATATTTCGCGGGATTCGGTTTGCACCGTTGAATTACTTTTAAAACTTTATTTTGAATATATTTGACTAAAACGTTAGTAAGGCAGATAATAATTTGTTTGAAATGTTCGTAAGCCGTAAAATTTCATGGCCCATGTTAACCTCCCCTCGGACTGAATCATCGATTTCAAAAAGATGTGATCAGTTTTGACCTACTGCCATTGCCCCGCGCGTTGTACTTAAAAGTGCAAAACCAAATAAGGCTTTATTTATTACCGTTATATTATTATTATGTACCGACTCAGACAATGTGTATTTTTGTCTGCTTCGTGGGTTAGTTCGCGCGAGTCGCGCGGCTCTCGAAAAGTGTGACCGACTTACGAGTGATCAATCAAACGATCGAATCATTTTGACACAATCACCTAACCAATGGGTCAAAGATCGACCCGGGTCACCAGAAATGATCGATCGACACAGGTCTAGTTTAACTAACTTAATATTACCTCCTCGGTAAACGTAATCCAGTATCTCAATCAGTTGTGCCAAGATCTACAGTAATGAACACTTTGTTAGTAAAGGATTAGCGACTATTGTCAATGGATTAAGTCCCTCATGCGATACCGCCACTAATCAATAGATAGCGAGCGGGTCTATCGACTTAACATGATACCAGGTGAAATTTATTTATATAGCCAAACTAGCTTATGCCAGCGGCTCCGCCCGCGTGCTATTCGGTTTTATGTTATGCTTTGGAATGTGCTAGAAAAGGGAGTAAATAATTTCAATTATATTTGTGACATGCTTAACACAGAAAAGACAATCTGCCGAAATCTACTGCAATTTCTCTGTAAACAGCGTTCGGCGACTTGTTGTTCTCTGCGTATATTTATGTAGAGATTTCTGGTTTTAGTCAAGATCATGGCTGAGAAAGACGCAACAGGAATGCATTCATTTAATAGTTGGATGATTTTTATCATCCCACGGGAACGGTGATTTTTCAACATGAAAGGAAGCGTAATTAATTCAATTCATTCCAAATTTCATCCAAATCCATCCAGCTATTGTAGCGTGAAAGAGTAACAAACATACTAACATACAAATTTTCACATTTATTATATTATTATATTATATTATTATATTATATTATATGTATATATGTACACTAATGTACAGGTTGTAAATGAACCCCCAGCTTTATTGAACTCTATGGATCAGAATCACTAATAGAACTCAAAACCGTAAAAAAAAGTTTTGATTTATTATTTTTTTTTAATCTTTTTTTTAATTTAGAATCTTGACAAAGTTAACAAAACGTGTATTTTTTATTTCGTACATAGAACAGCTTCCTTTGTTATAGCTGGAGGGTTCGTTTTCAACCGGTATTATATAGTGTGCTGTTGATAGTATGATTCGTACTGAAGACTCGGTAAGTGCTCAGTATCGAGGTTCGTAATTCGTAAGTAATATTTTAAACGCAAGCTTAACTCCGTGTCAGTTTCGTTAAGAGGGCAACATCTTTTTTTACGTAATTAGTAAAAAGTGTTATCGAACTGTGATACTGATCACTTACCGAGCCTCCAGTATGAATTTGGATATATAAATAAATAATGTCACCTTGTATACTCTTAGTAATAGAACAAAATAAGGTTTAGTTAATTTAAACAATAATAGGCGGTCTTATCCTTTTGATCCAAGGAACATGTGAAAATGAATAATACAAAAAAAATATGTACACGTTGATTGCTCATGAATAAATAAGTATTTCTTTGACTAAGATTTCTAATACGATTTCAGGAAAACTTTAGGTTAGTTAAACTGTTATAGTGGATCATATCCATTAGTGGATCATACGTCCTTCGATGTATAGTAATTTTATTATACTAATCTGTGGTATGGTGACCAAATAGGCGACACATTGAAGATAACATTTATGTTTTAATCAAATACAAATATGGTTGTATGTACTCATAATATTTTTCCACTGTTTTTGTATGATTGTATATTGGTTGACACAATTAATAAATATTATTATTATTATTTTCAGTATTAAATTTAGCCTGAATTGAGAAAACATACCCCGCCTGAATGACCGCTCCGTTTGCGCGCGCGCCAGGAGCGCATAGTCGATACGCGGCTTCAGGGTGCTTATAGCTCGAGAGTGTAATAATTCACTTAAACCTGAGTTGAACCCTCTACTTTTTATTGCTAATGTGAAGAAATAAAAATAGAAATAAACAGCGAAAAACAAAATAAAAAGAGATTAGACAGAACAGATATTTTCTATTGCCATTTAGCTAGCCGAGTGAATTTCCAAGTAAGGAATGTAAAAAATCTCGTACGGTTATAGGATTTGCTTACATCCCTAGGGATGTAAATCAAATTTAAATCCCACATTTGAAATTAAATACGACCTACTTTTAGAGCATAAGTTTTGACAGATAGTTTATCTGTCAAATTTATCATATCGATGCGTACTTGCTGTGCACGTTTGTTTATTTATTCAGTGTGCTTAGCGGGTTATACATATAGTTTCATTTCAAAATACCTGTCCATACATATGGTATGTACGTACAAAAGCAAACAGCCACGCGCACGAATCACAAAATAGTTTCGGAAAATAAAGATACTCTTTAGACTTCAAAGGGGAAGTAACAAATACCTTTTTGGTAGATTTATTTCCTCTATCGAATAATCTCGAGAAGTACTTCATACATGTGGGAAGAAACATGGAAAAGGATGAGAAGGACTAGCACCCTGAGGGTTCTGTAGAGTTAGATCAGTAATCTATACTAATAATAAAGTATTAAAAATTCGTGTCTGTAAATTGAATATTTACGCAAAATTTTAAATTAACTGGTGTTGTACTGATGCCAAAACAACAATAAAAATTTTAGATTTTTTTCTGTCTATCTATCTGTATGTATGTATTGTCTGTTTTAACTGGAGAACGACTGAATTTGGATGCAGTTTTTTTATTACCATCGTAGTGATCCTGATCAACAGATAAGCTTTAAGGTTAAAAGGTAAATAAATCCAAAGCCGAAAACGGGGCATAGATTGAAACAAGGCGGGTGGAGCCGCGGGCAAAGTCTAGTGTAAAATAAAACGATCTTAAAATCATCGACATTTTTCATTCAATTATGAAATCGGCAGACATTAATATAACTATAATTTAATGCTAACAGAGATTAGTACCCCATCTTAAGAACCCGCTCCGTGTTTTTCGTCTGTTTGATGCGAAGCATTATTTTAAAATTGAAAATGAAAACTTATTTTTATTAAAATAAAATATTACCTATGTTACTCAACTCTTACAAAAGGAAGAATTTTAGAATCGGTTCAGTAGTTCCAAAGTTTACCTCAAACATACAAACAAACAAACAAATCTTTCCTCTTTATATAAATAATAAAATAAAAATAAAAACAAAAATAAATACGGGTGACTTTTTGAACATCGTCCAAATTGTTTTTAAGCATTTGGTATTATTCATAGAGGCCATTATAGAAAAAAAATAGGTAGGTAAAATTTTCACCTCAACATATTTTTTCCCAAGATTTTTCGTACAGCGTTGTCACTACACTAAGCTACGAACGGCGAACGGAAGGAGCGTAGCCGCGTAGCGCGTGCGGCGCATGGTGTCTACAAACGTAGCCGCATTGTGCGCTCGGCGGCGCATGGTGTCTACAAACGCAATTGTTTTTGGGATAACTTTGCATAGCCGTATCTTAAAATTTTAGTACTGGGTGATACTTAAAGAAAAAACACGTATTTTATTATTTTCTCTAAAGATTAAAATAAATAAATCTGGACGATGTTCAAAAAGTCAGCCTGTATAAGTAGTTATAATATAATATATGTTTATTTTGCAACCAAGAATATCATACAAAATAATTTTATGCACTATTGCAATTTATAGTTTGAAAAATAATTATAATATTAATATACAGAGTGTAAATGCAAAGTCAAGAATCCCTTTAGGGTATGAAAGTATACACGATTCTGAAGTCATAACGAGAAAAAAAAGTATACCTTGAATTTTCACCAAAAATTCCATCATTTTTCTAAGCTATGGCCACGCAGGTCACCGGCCTCCCCCACACACCCAATTGCACCCCGCAACCCGCACCCCTCATCCGATTGGCCAGCGACCAGTGGGGTATCCACGCGATCAGTGTATTTTGAGTAAAAGAAATCGTCTTATTATGAGGTACTGGTACTTTATTTAGAGATCCCAGTGTTTAAAATAATATCTTTACCGATCATACTAGCACACCCTTGAAAGATTCTTGCCTTTGCTTTTACACCCGGTATAATTATAATAAAACACTTTTAAAAACAAAATAAATATTATAGATACAGATATAATATAGAAGTCGCGAGCAAAAACTGGTTATTTAATTTTTTTTTCAACTTTGGTTGTGCAATAAATAGTTTTTTTTTCATCACTAATGCTCTGAAAGTAACTCATATATCACTCGAAATACGGGAGGTAAATTCGATTTACCGACCAAGGGAGGTAAGTAAATTTGAAAATCAAACGAGTGTCCCTTACAGTCACTAACTATGTAGTAAATCACTCGTCTCGCCAAATGACACTGGAAAATATCTGTTCTGCCTATTTTCTCTTTCAAATTCAAATTCAAATTGTTTATTTGTAAAATAGATACATAAAGTATACGTTTTACGTGTCAAATCTAATCTGTATAAAAATAATATTTTATGATTAACAAATATGATACGGGAAATATATAAAAAAAATATATTTAAGTTCGGCTACAAAAGTTAAATGCATAAAATAAAGACTTATTGGAATACGAATATTATTATAACTACACAATGCAATTAATATATAAGTTGATAAATAAACTGAATAGACCCTAAATAAATATAATACCTAGCCAAATATATACTAACATAAGTAAGAAATTAAAATATTGTATATACATACCTACATAATTCAATGAATAAATAAGTTAATAGATAAATAAACAATAAATAGATATAATGCCTAAATCCACCCATTCGAATAATCTTGCTAAGAAGAAGGACAAGAAACTTAGCAACTAAACTTTTTTATTTTGTTATACTGTGTTTTATTTATATATTATTATGGAAAAATGTGACTTGCGTATATATATAAATATGCTATAGTATATAAATATATGTATATGGATATATAAGCACAAGTACATATAATATATATTAGTTTATTATGTATTTCATCGTATTTAAGTATTAGTATATTATTAAATTAAATTGTTATTTCTTTTATGTACACCAACTTCATGTTTTGTCTTCTTGACCTCATTTCCACCCAAAGGTTGTCTGGAAGAAATCGCTTTAAGCGATAAGGCCGCCAATTGTAAATTTCTGTGTATTGTTTTCTACGGCAAATTTTATTTTTTTAATGGTGCACAATAAAGAGTATTTATCTTGTCTTATCTTATCTAAATAAAATCTTAGAAAGACGTTTATGACTTAGAACAGCAACCAAATTAGTTTTATTTTTAAAACAATCACACTGGCCAGTAAGACGCGATTGCACAAAAAAAAGAAAAATTCACATGAAAATGAAATGGCGGCAGATAAATTATCTTGTTGAAAACGTTGTTGCAAACATAATTTCATAATTGATTAACGACATATTTCATTGATGGCACGACAAATTAATTTTTGTATCCTGCAAAAAGGTGTCATTAGTTATTTAATAGACCCTTGATAATAGTGTAAAACCGAAACCGGTTGGGATACATATATTTACTGTGAAACAAACAAGTAAGTACAGGTGCAGTTAATCATCATGTTATAATTTTGTAAGTTTTTTTTATTATCCTCGCATTTGTGATGAAAATTAGAATATTACACATGGGTGTAAGAGATCAATTATTGCATGCACCTGAGATATTTAGGCGCACTGGCGAGCGAAGCGAGCTCGCTTACCTCCCTTGGATAACAATCTACTATTATTTCAAGTAAACGCAGTCTTTCCGACGAGAACCTCTTATTTAACCAGTAAACAAATAAAGTGTTCATGATGAACAGTGAAAGTTCCCTCGAAGATTGATTTATTTAAAATAGCACCGACGGGTTCAGAAACAGATTATCTGTACTAAAAAAGGATTTTACCTTTTTTCTTTCGATCCTGAAATCCCGCGATTCAAAAGGATTCAGCACTTTCATACAAGACTTTATTTACTTTGGATGTTAGTATAACGCGTTCTCCTTTATTTGATTTTATGATTCAAGGGAAACGCGGGGTTTCACAGCGATGTAGGAACACGCGTATAATTCAATAAAACTCTCGCTAGCATACGGAATAGCTGAGAATTTGGATATATTTTTTTAAGCCTCGTTTGCTGAGATACGTACCCTTTTGGTGCTAATAATTGGGTTTTATAATCAATTAAAATAACAACATTAAATTATGTAATATTACATGTATATCCTGCCGCCTCTGTGGCCGAGTGGAACAACGCTCGTTTGCACACCCAGACTTCGTGGGTTCAATCCCCCCGGTGCACATTAATTTGTGTTTGGTCTGCGTTCTTCGGTAGGCATTATTATTATTACTATTATGAATATGTACATATTATTATATTATTTATTATGTTTATTATACGTTTTATATATCAGCTGAAGGTGTAAGCAAACACACCTTTGATAGCGGACGTATAGACCAACAGGCAGCGAATAAAGGCTTAATAGGGTCCCGTTTGGCAGGCTTCGGGTACAGAACTCTTAAAAGATAAAGAAAGAGACTGTAAATTTTCCTCCGTGCTGTAAATAAACGAAAACTGTAATAAATTAAAAACAGATTCAACTTTTATTGCTGCAACTTTCAGTTTTCGCATAATTCCTTTTACTCGTATATGTAGCTGTCAATAATATTATGATAGTATAAATATACATACAAATTAAATGTAGTTTTATGAGATCGACTACGGTTTAATACGAGTATCCAATATTTCGGTGAAATTGTATTTGCCATGAACCTAAAAATAAATAAAACTGTAGTACTACATGATGTTAAAATATTGTGTAATATACCCCCAATATAGCTACTTATTGTGTTCTACTTAACTCACTACTACTTCGATCAAGGAGCTTACAGCGCTAACTTCCTATAACAAGGCCACTAGGGTGTTGCGTTTTTTTAATTTTTCCCGTTTTATTACGGCTCACACCCTCAATGTGTTCTATGTACCTAAAAACGAGTCAAGTATTCTTTTTTTTTATAGGTCGCTTCCACTATTTTTTGAATTCAAATCCCACTACCATGAGCGATTTTAGAAATTTTAATAAAGAATTAAAAGACATGCAGAAATGAAGCTTTCAAAATTAAAATAATGAAAAACATCATTAAATTTCAAAAAAATCTCTGTGCATCACCCTTGAAAGATAAAAAAAAGCACAAAACACGAATAAACACCCCTTTTGCCAACATTTATCTATATTTGGACAAAAAAACAGGGTGAAGTACTGAAAGTTTAAAAATGCAATAGTTTTTCATTATCTACGTTTTTAAGTCTTACTTTTTGTATTTTATTAATTTGACTATCTTTAAAAAATATACGCTTGATGAATGGAGATTTCAATTTTAAAAAATGTGGTAGCAACCCCCAAATTTCTTTAAAAAAAAATAAAAAAAACTTGACTCGTTTTTAGCTACATAGAACAACACATTGAGGGAATGAGCCGTAATAAAACGGAAAAAATTAAAAATAAGCAACATCCTTAAGGCCACGCCAAACCTCGACCTTGACCTTGAAATTTTTTACCTTTCGTTAGTAATAAAGATATAAAATACTTGAAGAAAATTAAGTTTCTCGAGTAATAGAGAATGAAGATCATTTGTTTTAGCTCGCGTGTTTTAATAGAGGTATTGATTATAAACTATTTCTTTTATGTACTCTGGGAGATTTTATCTATAGTGTATGATTGCTTATAATAATTTGGTCATAATGTTGTCCGAGTAACAGGGCTGAGTGTAGACTGCGGGTATTGCATTTCACAGTCCATACTCAGGAACACTTGTGATAACCGCTTAGAGATTCATGTAGTGACGATGCAAGTTTAATTATAAATTAGGACAGAGAATGGTTTTCATGCGATTAAATTTGACTAAAACGCACGCACATTGTAGACTTTTTCACAATCTTTTCTGACACACGTGTGATTTGTGGGGATTTTATAAAGCAACGTGTCATTGATTAGTCTCATGTAAACAACTTTATAATTTAGATATAAGTATAATTCCTTTGAAAATGCTATAAAGGCGAAACCAGTCAGGAAGTTAATAATACATTTGTGGATAGGGTTGTTTCCAGAGGTCCACGTTTCTATTGTTCTTCTTTTTTAACTTTATTACATTTTAGTAGCCCAACCTTAATATTTTTGTATGTATTTCTCTTTTTTATTTATGAACTTATTTCTTCATTGCATTATGTATATATAATATTTTTATTCCTAGATTCCTCTATTTTATGCAGGTGTATATTTTATTTCCCGTATTATTATATATTTTTTATATTCTAAAGATATATTATATTGTTTTAATTAACTTTGACTTGTAGAAAGTATACTTTAAGTATCTATTTTGCAAAATAAATATTTTGATTTGATTTGATTTGATTCGAGTCTGGCCCATTCAGAAAGTCAGTGCGATCGTCGGACGATCACACCAAATCGTTCAGTAACATCATGGGGCGTCGGCGAGCGATCGCACTGGTAACCCTATGTTATATTGACTTATCACTTGTCAAAGTAGTTCCCTGAATTAAAAACTCACCGCCAAACTGCGGTCGGTGCACTGCCGATGCCGCTGCGGTCAGCCCTCGAATCGTACCTCTACTATGATTTTTTCGATGTTCATTAATAATGTTTGCAATACAATAAAGAATCCTTATTCATCTATTCATTGTCTTATATTTCATGAAATCATAAATATTTACCCTTTCTTATTCAAACCTTTATTGCTGATTGTACCAAACAATCTTGTGGACCCGTTAGGAAAGAAAATATTTTAATTTTAAAATGTCATGGACCCTTTGGGAATCAAAGTATGAACTTACATTTTTTGGAAACAATAGAATCGTGGACCTTTGGGAACAACCCGTTTAAATATAGTACAAGTGATTTTCTGTTCATTATATTTATAAAGCAAGTTCACAGTCTTCCTATATCCTCTTCTCTTAGTGTACTCACCACAACTTTGTTACATGGCAACTATATTTATATCATCGGCAGATTGAAGAATTGGGCAGGGGCCTAGGTCCACCAAACACGCAGTTTTATTTTTAATATCCTATAAAAATGAAATAAAGTAGAAATCTGAATTTGTAGAGGTTGCTCAACTAGTAACTTCTAAGCTTCTAACAACTCTCCTAATTGACACTTTAGACAATTCCATACAAAACTGTCAATTAAGTGAATTGCTGAGTATGAATATAATGTAATTCATGAGATGATGAATCAGACTCATTTTAGAGCTCTGGAGTGCCGTATGTCCCAGCCAAAAATATCGTACCTCGAACTCCTGAAAAAGTCCTTTTTCTATCACCCTCTGACCGTCGCGCGTATGTTGATGCTACTTTCCTGCGCAACATCTGCACAGGTTCTTTGAAGTGCCCTACACTTTTACAACAGATTAATTTTAAAGTTCCCAAGTTGCTCACTCGTGATACGATACCCAAATTTGTTTTTGTTCCAATGTTTAAGAAAAGAATCAGGCAAAAGGATTCCACTCTACCTAATGTGCAAGAGCTATAATGAAAAGTTCTTAAATATTGACTTCAACAATTGTTCCTGTGTAAGTTATAAAAGACAAGTCAAGAGAGCGCTTTCAGACATTTAATAAATCTTTGATTTGGTGTGCATGTTAGTTTTACGTTTTGTTTTTGTAGGCTACAGCTTTGTGCAATGCTTGAAACATAAATTTAATGTTACTTTTATCTTTATCTCCTGTCTGCGCCATTTCAAACACTTATATTATTAGTATGTTTAAGGATAATGATAAGGTACAATTTAAAATTAACATTTTATGTGCTTCTCTCTGTTCGTACTCCTTTGGTTAAATGAATAAATAAATGATTCTCCTAGTTTGTAGCCATTTTGTCATTTGCATGAATGAGAAATTAATAAAACAAATCTTATAAATAATAATGATATCCAATCTAATAAAATCGATATAGTAATCTTTACATATGATTCACCAAATTCACCTCTTTTTATAGACCAGTTTGTCTACAACAAGATGACTAAAGTCTGCGACATTAGAAATCTATCAGTCTTCGAGGTCAAAACTGAAATAGAACGGTGGATACAGACTCAAAATTACAAAGAAACGGAAGAAATACTAAAACACCAAATTTAGGCAGGTTTCTCTCCCCTCCTCCCATCCATCCCCTTGCTTCATCCACCCTTCCACATAACACAAATTTTACTTACATATTATATTTAAACATTCACTTGCGCTCATACATAAACATCCTTACACACTGCACACATCACATTGCATGTTTAAAATTTTAAATAGTTTTAGTTTTAGAGTTAAATTGTTAAGCAGGGCGTCGAGTTTCAAGCCTAGCTTTTTTGGGGTCCGCTTCATTATGTTACTCGTATTGTAAACTTATTTTGGTAATAAATAAATTTTTTATTTTTTCATTTTCATCATTCCAAAAGTGAAAAATAGATGCTAACAGAGTGTTAGGTTGCTTGTGATCATAAATTTTAGTTTTAACAAAAATACGATATGCTTGGGCAGATCATGATATGCCCAATTCTACGATCTGCCAGCGACATATATAGGTACCATGTTCATGTTACAGATAGAGCATTATTTACATTTTAGATTAGTCTGAAGTAGCTTTTGGATATGATAAAAGCTTTTGTTACCAGACAGCTAACAATATTTTGTTAGTCTTAAGAAGTCTGCATTTTATTTTGCGAGGTCCACAGAAAGGGTAATTGAACGTTGATACTGACTACTTACTGAATCTCCAGTATAAATGCCATTATTATATTATTCTATTATATATAGTCTATAAACTATAGAATAAGCCGCATCAAGTTTAGCGATGGATTTCCTTTTGTTTATCGATGTACCTACGAGTAAAAGGTCCCTTGTTCAAAGATGAGAAAAGGAGGTCTGACACACTTACTTTTCTCTGAGACGGCAGAAGCTATCAACTTGATTGGAAAAGCTTTGCTCGTTCTGAATTCAAATGGACACACCTGGTTCAGGGGTCTATATCTCACGAACCCTTTTCTCTGTTGAAAAAGGAGGCCAAAGGGCTTAAACTGTTCCCAACATAAATATAATTGGACGAGTCACGAAGCAGAAGACTGTAACAATTGAAAAAAATCCAAAATGGTGCCCACCCTGGTGGAAGGGTTAAACAGGAACGACTTAGTACGTAAACTTTAATGGGAAAGTTTAATTCACACTTGTCTAGTCCAAATCGAAATCTGAATCCACACTCGTGCCCCCGGTGTAGAGCGATAAGGCTTAACACATGCTTAACATCACGCTGGGACGAAGTTATCGTCAGTGAAACAGGGTGTAGTGTAAGTGTGGACTATGACTTGCATTTCACAGTCCACATTGGGAAACACATCGGTGATCGGTCAACCCCTTGGAGATTCATATCGGGACAGTGCTTTTAGATAGGTACCATCACCAAGGCTCCCGCCTATCCAGTTTCAAAACCTTATTGCTTGCATGTGGCGATCTCAGCTAGCCCTGTCTTTTATTTTATTTACTAATAAGAGTTTATGAGAGACGCTTTTTATGGCGGTTTTGGGTCCATCAGAGTCCATCGGTCACTTTAGTCAGACTATTGGTAGACAAATACTGCTAGGCGCCTAGCGGAAGTTGCCGCGAACCACTGCACACTAAACTCGCTCCTAAGGTGGTCAGGCGGGAACCTTGCTGACCGTACGGTTGATACAATTTAACTTTGTCTCTAGAGATCTGTAATAATGACGGAATACGTCAATTCATTGTGCGTACGTTAAAAGATATTCATAATATAACTTTTTCACTTCTCATGTTCTTAAAGTTCTTGTTTATGCCAGATGTAAGCGGACTAAAACTACTTTTTATGTTCTAGTGCATAAAAGTGGTTACTTCTTCTAAGACTATGGCAATAGGCCTTACAGCCAAATACACAGTAAAACTTCATTGACAAACTTTTTCAAACTCAATATTGTTCGCGCTAAGATTCTATCATTTTAGCGCGAACTGACAGGACAGCGATGTACACGGACTCTTCAGACCATAGACTTAGGATACGACAGTATATCCTAAGTCTCTGCTTCAGACGATGCTAGAAGGATTTACAATGACTTAAAACAAATATAATATAAAATAAATAAAGCTCAGACATGCATGTCTAATTATTCATTTACGTTATTTAGACATGGCTGTGCGGGCTAAGTTACCTTTGCCTTTCCAATCGGTGGCAGGATTTAAAAAAAAGTAGTGGCGCGAAAGAGCTGTTGTTTTTTCTCAGCAGTACATATTTAGTTGTTTGATTATCTAAATTTGCAAAAAATATTACTGAAAGTTAAATATATCAAGTGATGATGAAATAATACTTACTCCTAACACATTAATGGAAAGAAACGCTAAAAAAGTTGTTCAGCAGATATTTCCGCCAAAATCTAAGCAAATTATTGAAAGTTATGAGAATTTCATGTATTGGAGAAGCGGAAATTACTTAAAATTTTAATTAAATAAATATTTGCGAACAATATCACAGTTTCATTTCCTCGCAATCGAATTGAAAAGCAGAGTGTTGAACTCAGCTACAAACGAGCCAATTACCTCGAACTATATCTGCCTTCGCCAAGGTTTAGGCAGCTAAATATCTCGGTAATAAGGTATCTCGATAATGTGGTGACCACAGACGTATTACTGAGTGATAATTAAGTCTGTGGCGGTGACAGATGTATTTCTGAGTATGGACTGAGAAACACGCTCTAATAATCACACTATCACACTTCACACTAATATTATAAATGTGAAAGTTTGTGTGTGTGTATGTTTGTTACTCTTTCACGCTGAAACGGCTGAACGAATTTGGATGAAATTTAGAATGGATATAGCTTATACTCTAACTTAACACATAGGTTACTTTTTATCCCGGAAAAAAGCATGTCAATAAACCGAATAACGCGCGGGCGGAGCCGTGGGCAAAAGCTAGTAAATATTTAAATAATAATAATATACATAATAAAATAATAATGCAAGAAACAGTCCAGACTCGTACACCCACGCAACGATTATTACGTCCGAGCGCGAGCATGAAGGGTGGTGAGCCCTATCGCCAAAGGCGCCTTTCACAGCACCTATAACAGCTTTTCATAACATTCTTTCTATCAAGCTCTTTCAACACTGTTGTTGTCAACCATTATGCTCTTAGATTGGATCGCTCTTTTGTATAAAGTGTTTTCAGACTAAACACTGTCTATAAAATGGAACGACTAGACTGTGATGGTGCAGTGAACCCATTTATGATTTTTGTTCATATTTTATTTATTTTTCGACGGCAATTGCTTTTGTTCTTAATGTCTCTTTGATGTGAACGCATATAAGGTGAATTTTATTTATGCAGCCAAACTCATACTAGGGCCTTGGTAAGTGATCAGTAACACGGAATAAAATCTTGACGTTCCATAGTAATTGACTCGGGGCTGGGCATGTGTTTGCAAAGAACACGAATTCCTACCTTCATCCTAGCTCTCATCTACGGTTTTCATGGTGAAAAGGCTTTTTCTCAAAATTGCTCGGCAACGGTCGCTTTTCTCTTGAAAACTCAAGAAGACTCGGGAAGAGCTTCTTTTTTCCTGAATATATGAAAATCCATGCCGTCCATTTTAGCCACTATGATAAAGTATTAAAAATTCTAACAATTGCATATAAATGCAAGGGATCAAGGAAAAATGCCGATGACAGTCTAGCCGATTGCTTTTTTTTAAACTTTATTTTCTACATTTTTAATTTCACTTAGGCATAAGCAAAGAGCAATATACCATGCAGCCAATTTTCAGCATAGGGCGTGTGTAATTTCTTTTTATTCCATACCGATTTGTTCCCAAAAAAAATTGATTCTAGCTAAAGCGAAGATACTCGTAAATATAACCGAGTTTGTGTATTTTTCTATTAATTTACTTGTTCTTTTTCAAACGCATTTTTTACTGCCTCAAATTGTTTGAAAAAAACACTTCAAATGCTTCGGCGGAAATGAGTATTAGCTGACTCGTATTATAGCAGGGTTGCAGGTCGAAGCCTCGCTAGGCAATACCGTACTTTCCAGGCCTCTGCAATAATGTACTAGTTATTGTCCGCGTAACTCTTAGTTAATTACTTTCTAATAAACCCGCGGGTGCAACTCCATCAAATTCATTAATTACATTTTGTAATACAATTATTAATTATCGGAACTAAATTAATCATTTTCTGTATAATAAAACTGTTGCTAAACGGTAAAACTAAACACAAATTACTTCTTTCCATTTACTATCCTCATAACTTCGGAGTTAAAAACTGCTTGTGATATAATAACTGAAGCTTCGTTCAAATACGACGATAACTTATTCAAGAAACAAGTAGTCCAACCACTGAATACAAACTCAGCTGCTCAACCAGCAAAGTTCAAAAACAGTCAACAAATTGTTAAACTGATATATTTGTTGGCGAGCGAAGACTTTGAATCGTACAATTGGTCTGAGTAGGTATTGAAGAAAGTGCAACGGCTTTTGTTCACCGTCATTACAATGTATAAAGAGTTAAAGGGGACATCGGCAATTTTTTTGATGGCACGTGTCTATATTACATAACTTTCTTCCTCAATACCTGTTAGGGCAAATACACAGATCGTTTAGTTGAACTGTCACATTTTTTATGGGGTGGGTGCAATATTGGGGTTGGACAATATTCGTCCTCAACGATTCGTCCTCTTTTCTATTTTTGGTAAAATTCGTCCCTCTTGACTCAAGCAGAGTTTGGGTATATTCGTCCCTCAACTCATAACATACATAGCCGTTAGGAATTTAAAAATGGTGTAGTATAAATTTAAAAAAATAAGATTTTCCAATTACAAAGTCTAAACTGTATTACTAAAACTTTATGGATCCTGTCCGAAATAAATGATTTTATTATTATTATTATAAACAGTACATAAAAGTTCTTACAATTTACAATATACTCAACAAAATATTTTAAAACCAAAGAGTAGTGAAATGAATTTTTTGTATAGTGAATATACCGAATCCCGGTTCAGAACTCCTCACGTCCAGATTTACTTTTCTGATTTTCCTTACCGCAATGATATAAAATTTAATTTGTGAATATATGCCTTTTAACTTTTGTGAGTGATAGTACTCTTATATAAAATAAATAGAAACCTAGGCATAAAATCCATTGTCAAGACGAAGAGGACGAAACGACACCCAAAAAGAGGACGATTTTTCACAAAATGAATATATTTTTTGAAAAGGGACGAATTTATACCAAAATTAAATACTTTTACGAACAAATTTACGCGGTACGAATTTCAAGAGGACGAATGTACCCCGACCCCGATATAGGAGGAGTTGGCCTTTAAGGACAGGTCTAATATTGCAGTTTGAGTAATACCGGGTGTAAATAGACTGCTACCATTAAATGAAACTACATATTCTACACCCTTAGTTTGGGAAATAATTGAGTTTCAAACAAAAACGCGTGAACCTTGACGCACCGACATAAGGGTGAGTTTAGAGAGAGCGTCGTCCGTGAAGTATAACTCTTGGGAAAAGTGGTTCAGTAGGGTCGGTAGAATATGTAGTTTCATTTAATGGTCGCACTCTATTTACACCCGGTATACACTCACCTAAATATAATTATTAGAGTGCATTCCATACTAAAAAAGATAAATTAGAAACAAATGTAAAGACATGAATTTGAAAAATTTCCTCGGGCCAGGTTTCGAACCTGCGACCTCAAGTTATCAAGATAAGCGCGCTACCAATGGCGCCACCGAGGTACTTACCTAGACCGTTCAATTTTTCCACCATACTTGTCCAACGAATATTTTGTAACTATTTGTTCTAACCAGCTTGTAATGCACATACTGTACACTCACGAGGGCGTTATGTGATTAGTGGGAAGTACTTACTGATTACTTGAACTCAAATTTATTTAAGTTTGAGTTACAGAAGACCTCCTTTCAATAACCAAGAGTTGGTATTGGTGATCCACTATAACCTAAACTAAGTATAGTCTGTCAAAAAAGTGTTGAAATGAATATTGAAGAAACTATTTTTCTTTTGCCTAGTTACATCAAAAAAATAAGTACAAAATCTGTCAAATTGAGTTAACCGCGTTGGTTTTTCAAAAATAAGGTTTATTACCTAAATTAAACTACTTGAACGTTTAAAGTCCAATAAAGTTCATTAAAGTTTCATTTTCATTCCAACACTTTTTTGACAGACTATAGGTAGTTACGTAGCTTGTGGCTCTGTCACATTTTCCAAATGACTAAGTGATGACAATCCATTAAAAATATTGCTGTATCACCTTAAAGATTAACTTTTATCGCTATAGTTTTAATTGCTCTCCTCGATAACATAATTCGAAAGGGACCTTAAGAAATTCTAAGCGTAAGATAAGGTTTTTCTAAAATAATCTTTTATTAAGATCTTTTCCATTTTAGAAATCGTATCTGGTATGAAATTGTAAACATTAATCTTGTTTTCACGGACCACAATAAAATTTTGGGATCGCGTCAATAAAATTTAATCTAGGTTCACAAACCTCTAGCCATTTCATCGGATTTTATTACAAACCTTGTCATAAAGATGAGTTTCCTTCTACGACCACCTAAACATGTAGTTATGCTCCATATTTCTGAGCTTGAAACGTATTTATGTGTCTTAAGCGCCAGTGAAACATGGATTCTTCTGGAATGGCTGGAATCATATGCAGGGAGTTTTTGACTCAATAAATCAGGGAGGTAAAAAAGGAAATGTTTGTGTGCTCAAAATTGCGCATCACAAGCCTTAGAAACTACTACTGGTCAAAATTTAGTAAAACAACAGCTGATTATGAGGCATAATCTGATGATAATTTATCTGTCCACTAAATTAATGTCAGATTTTCCATAAAAAGAAGTGACTTTAAATAATAAAACTTACTGTAAAACTTCCCCACCTACCTATTTGAATAATCTAAAAGGTGACTTTCGTTTACAAGCACAACGGAATCCACACAGAGATAGCATTTCAATAACCAGCCACTTGGTACACCTCTTAAGGACGGGTTCCATGAGCGCAGCAACTCAGTTGTGGGCGTGACCAAATGTAAAGCAATAGATCAATTAGAAACAAAAGTAAAGACAAGAATTTGAATAAAATCCTCGGCCCAGGATTAGAACCTAGCATATATTCTAAAGTGCTTTCGCAATTTCGTTCAACACACTATAGTTCACTCGCATTTCAGTGCATCGCACTTCAGTGCTTTCGCAGTTCCGTGATTCGAAGTTTCGTTTGTCACCTTCAGTGGTGGACTCATTTCATTTCGATATTACGCGCACGCTCGATGAAACTTGCGAAGGAAATCAATCGCACCGATGTCGTCGCGGGCACAAAAAGTGTGTCAGAAGAAACAAAAATTTGGCAGTACTGATGAAGGTTTCGAACATATTATTGCTTAATCTAGGTAACTTTTTCGATGCGAAATTAGTATAAATTTTATCTCATACAATAAAAACACATTTGGCTTCACTTTAGACAAAATACCGATTTTTAGATGATTCTTTTCCGATTTTTAAATGTCTATGGAATACATAGTTTTGTGTTCAGGTGTGTATTTAGCCATAAAGCTCTAAGCGTTTGTTCGGAGGTATGCACATGATATTTTAAATAAAGTCAAAATGAACGTTAAAACCTTGCATTTTATTTTGTAATCGACTGCTCCGAAACTTGCCGTTTACGGCAACGTTGACGCCACGCGCTCTCAAAATATCTAAGTAGTTTTTATTTATTAACTCTGCTGTAAATCAACATTTTTAAATTTTCTGCAATAAGTCTTATAAACTATACTTTTTTATTTTAGTGCAAGAACCATACAAATAACATTAGCGGTTTCCAAGAAATAGCCAATTTTATTCTAAAGACAACTTTGGGAAGTATTTTCAAGGTGTTTCTTATAGGCGAGAATAATTTCCTGCAATAAGATTGTTTCTTATACTTTAAATCATGACATATATTTTTTTTATAATTTTTAAGTAGGCCGTTTAAGAGAAATAACTTCATCAATGGGAGTAATTTTCAGATGACGCGGGAACACGCGCCTTGAACCAGTCAGTCTACCCAAAAACGTACACACGGCCACACGCGACGCTACGGCACTATTATAGTGTACTCTGTGCTCACTTTTACGCTGTCTGGCTACCATGAATGCAAAATATGAATAAAGATATGGGTACTCTTCTAAGCTTTATTTTATTGGAGATACTAGATAATAATTACAAAAAACAAAGTTTTCTTTTCATCCGAAATATATCGAGAAAAGAAAATATTTCTTTGTTTTTTATAATGATTATCTAGTATCTCCAATAAAATTAACGCAAAATAGTTATATAGGTATATGTCGAATGGAGATGTGGAGCCACCAGTCGACAACGATTATTTTGGAACGATTTACGAATCGAATTATGTCATCGAATGAATTTCCGAACGAAAATGTTATTCATTGTCTATTCTTTCTTTAGCTTACACTTTGTTAACGTTGCCAACAGATGGCGTTATACGCCAAAAGCTAGTCTATGGAATTTGTCAAGTTTTTCTGTGGTGATATTTTATTTCCTTCTGTATAGTTTGCTAGACTGATTGAGTTACCCAATCAGATTTGAAAGATTTGATATGTCAAGTTGGTGACTGTAACTTATTCGTTTGGATTGGTGGAAACGCAAGCGCTTGGTGATACCGCGCTTAGACATGGTTCTTGGCAGAGTTACACTTACACGAACGACCGACTTGAGAAGACATCCGATTTTTGAAATGGAATTAGCTAGTGACTTATTTTCGAGACTTTGGTTTGGTGTGCGAAGAAACTTGTCTGTTCCCACTATGAGGCTTTAGTTATTGATTGTGTTTTTACTGTAATTTCATCATGACCGATAATATCGCCTTTTATCTAGTGCATCGCGTTGTGTTTAAAGTGTGAAACATTAGATTATCAATACAGACATTCTGAACATTCTGGCTGTGCTATTATTTACGAGATCGACGTATCGACGACCACGTGGCATGTTACTCTGATCATCGGCATCTTGACACCCATACCTGAACCTGTCATCAGACGTGGCTTAAGACTCTAACCATCGGCATCCTGACACCACACCCGCCCATACCTCTGAATTCCTCATATACAAATATTATAATTATTATATACTTAAAAATAATGTAAAATACTTACTTAAATATTACACATAGCTTTTGCCCGCAGCTCCGCCCGCGTCGAAGAGACTTTCGTGGAAGTACGGAAAACAGATTTTTTAAACGACTATGTGCAACGGTCACCGTGTTTTACCAAAGCACTAATAAATACCAATCAAGTAAGCCCAAACTCGAACTCTGTATCAGCTGAGGAGATCCCGTACCATAACTTCTAATTGCTACCAGTAGAAAAGTAAATTCTAAAAATCTTTATATGTCGATAACTTTTTTTCCGATATCCGATATTAATGAAATAAAGCTATTATTCTATTCCAAATTAAGCTTTGTAAAGCTGTGAAAACTACATGAAAATCCGTTCAGTAGTTTTGGAGATGTCCGTGAACAAACAGACAGACAGACAAAAAAGAATTCTAGAAATCGTTGATTTGTGTTCCATTACTCTTCTTTAGTCACCCCCTTTCTATTTCTTTTACTTTTCTTCAATGTACAGACACAGCGGTTTCTACTGTTTTATTATTAAGTATTGATATTGATAACAAAAATTTACCATAAAAACTTAACGTTTCGTTCAAACATAAGATGACTTATAAAAATAGTCTTCGTCCGCCGAGCATACCGTTACCATGAAGCCTGATCAAGACCACTCTTAATTTTTACCGCAACGTCGAGTTTTTCACGTAAATATCAAGTCGATTCTAGAGTCTTTAATTTTAGTTTTAGTGCTGTGAAAACTTAAATTTTTCCAAAGTAAGTTGCGCTTGTCTTATAACAAGAGGTCGTCGGCTCGAATCCTGGCCCGGGTAATTTTTTCAAAGTCTTGTCTTTTAATTTGTTCGTAATGCAATCTAAAAATAAAATTAAGAGTGTTCCAGAGCGATGGATCTCGCAATAAAAACATTATCTGAAGAGCCCGGTCCGCGATGACGACAATTTTGATGAAAAGCAATATGTTATATAATTTTCTGGCCTTTATCGCGATGTTTTTGTAAAAACTAGGGACATACACCACTTCATATTTGCCGTCTAAATGAAGGCCTAGAATTTATTTGATTGAATTGTTTCTCTTTTGAGAGTTGTTTTGATACTTACGAGCCTGCTTCCAATCGTTATTCATAATATCTAACTACCAAAATAACACGCAAAGGAGAAACAATTGAATCAATTAAATTTTAGGTCTTCATTTAGATGGCCAATATGGACTGGTGTATGTCCCTGATTTTTACAAAAACATCGCGGCAATGACAAGAAAAATAATTATAATAATGCTTCGCATCAAACAGACAAAAAATACGGAGCGGGTTCTTAATATAGCTTCTGTTGTTACGACTAAATAAATATTTTGGAATGAAGAAAATTTAGTTTTGACAGCACTAAAACTAAAATGAAAGCCTTCAGAATCGACTTTTTTTCTTATTTAGTTATCCTACAGAAGTCAATAACAGTCGAATGAATGAATGAATGATTGAATGAATGAATGAATGACTGATTCTAAGTTACGCAACGACCAGTTACGGTCGCTTAACAAGAGTTCAGGCGACAAGCCCACTAAGCTCAGGCTTAATGGGTCACTATTGAATTAAATTAAGATTATTCTTAGACGAGGCGAACACTTCTAGCATAGAAGTCAGAACCTTCTATTTTAAAATAGTTAATAAAAATCAATAAATTCAAGAAATGTCTCTTTGAGTACTGTTTCCGCCTCAACTCTCGTTGAGCTATCTGTACCACGCCCACGCCCTGGTAAGGCTTCTTCTTCACCAAGCAAATAATTCCTGGGATCCTCACCTAACAAATCAACTTTACTGAAGCAAGTTAAACGAGCCAGCGAGCTCGTGATCGACATTCAGGTCTCGTCCCGGGGTTTAATCAGCGACCAACCCATTTTAACTAAATGAACCGTGTTCAACTATAGGAGAGATAGAAGTTTTCTTGAGACTATTTTATTTTTAGTACCAAAAAAGGGTTGGAATTGGCCTTGGGCTATAAAATGGGTGGATTATGCCTGCGTTTACAATCTTGTCCTTATAGGGCTTCCAATAAAATCGTCTAAGAAATTGTTCTTTGTCAGTTAACAAGGTCATAAATGTTAGCGATTAAAGTATAATTAGTAAATTAAGTAAGATTAGGAAATACTGTTTACTTAATTACAAATCTCAAAGGTAATTCACAATACAAAAAATGTGTTTCTTTCACAAGACATTTTTATAAAATTGCCAATTAATAAAAATTACTTTTATTTTATACTCACAAACTCGCTTTTTATTCTTCTTATTATATTTATTTTTTGTTGCCTGTACCTAATTAAATAAAAGAAAAGTTAGTTAATATTAACCCAACATTGTGTTATCGAGCACAGCTAGCACCACCTCTAACCGGCCGAACAACCACGCTTCAAAAATATATACAGGAAATAAAATAAATAAATAAATTTCAAATTTCATTAAATTTAAACCAGTAATTTAAGAATTATAATTAGTCAAAATTTTTAATTTTGTCACTCAAACACTTACTGACCGATCATCAAAACTCTAAGGCACTTCTAGCAGACATGGAATCTTCAAATTTGGAAAACAATTAGTATTTAGTGCATAAATCAAGGAAAAACTAAAATATTTTGCAATTTCGGTCCAGTTTTCTAGATACACTAACTGCATAGAGGATTACAAAGTTACATTTGTAGTTGGAAGTAGAAGATACCGGAAAGGAAAAAAAGTAGGACTATCTACAAAAAGAAATGAGATGTCATCAAAAACAAAACTTGTAAAAAAACCAAGTCTCTCAACTTAGTTCTTCTACCGTAAAAAGTTGTGAGATTCATGTAAATCCAAGTCGGTTAATTTATTCCGTCCCTACATAAGTGACCTCTTGTCTTAAGTTATTACATAACTAGTTAACCTAACAACATCTTATAGTGACCATAACAATATTAAAATTATTTTATGTTTTAAATAAATATATTGACTTGGAAATCGCACTAAATAATCCAATTTAATATAATATGTAATACTTGTGAGATACATTGTGTTTTCATGCAATGTCCGAGTCAAATATGCATAAAACATCTGAAAACTGTAAACCGGCACCCACGGGTCAGGCTTTGCCAATATTGGGGCCACTGTAAAACATAATTGTGTTTCATGTTTTTGATGTAGATAATTAAATTAATTAAAATAATTAATTGTCAATAATAATAAATAAATTGTTTTCATTTAAAACATAAAGGATTTTTAATATTGATATGGTCACTATGAGATGTTGTTAGGTTAGCTAATTATGTACTTTATACTTTATTGTACACATAAATATAATTACAATTGAAGTTAGAAATAGGATGTACACAGGCGAACTTATCTCTAAGTAGAGATTTCTTCCAACAAACCCCTCTGATAAATAAAAATCATAATAAATGAATAAGTAGACATACGTGTACACAAAACTACGTATCACACTATTAAATTAAAATTTAAAAAAAATTATATATATATATATAGGTATATCCTTACATATACATACACAGCATAACTACATTCTATTACATACATGAGTCTTTGCATAAACAATATATATAGGTAATAATATACATACATATAGCGTTTACATTATGTACGTACACATATTGACTTACATACATATAATAACTTAAGACAGAAAATCCCTTATGTAAAGACTGAATAAATTAACCGACTTGGATTTACATGGCTCTCACAACTTTTTACGGTAGAAGAACTAAGTTGCGAGACTTGGTTTTTTTACAAGTTTTGTTTTTGATGGCATTGTATTTTTGAACTTACAACCTCAGCCATTCAAGATTTATCCTGCGAACGGAAAGACAGACGGACACTATACCTCGCTATAGGAGTTTCCGTTCTGCAACCACTCAGTACCGCTTAATCATCATCATCCTGAATTATGCACATTTCACAATCCGACACACTTAATAACCCTCCGCGTGAGCTATGGCCCTCATTTTGCACGGTCATTTGGTGCGTTCGCATAATGAGCTCATAGACACCAAGCGACCACTCCTTTTAGATAGGTCAGCCTTCCAAAAATCATATTTGCTCCTTGAAAATAAGAGTGAAACTGTCTCTCAAAGTCTTGGTGGTTAAATACTGAATATGTGATGGACTGTATTACAACAACATACTCCAATTACGTAAGGGATTCTGTGTGGTTTCGTCAAACCTTATTCCTTTTAGTTCCCGGAATAGTGGAGCAAGTAATATTCTAGACTAATACACATTTTGATAGAACAGGTGGCAGAGCTGATGCCAGGCTCGACTGTGGAGGTACCGCGATCTTACTCGCAAATCCTCCAGAAATTATTCGGGGGAGAGTAAGAGAACAAACAGCTCTCAGGCAAAACCAGGCGGCCCACCATTGCCTGGGACCGATGGATGGCGGTATATCCATCCCCAATTGTCGGACCTTATATAAAGCAGACTGGTGACGAGCAGCGGCGTCACTGGTGCAAGGGTTTCGGGACCGCGCTCACCAACCCACCTGCCCAGCGTGTGTGAGTATGGGCATTTCTTCCAGGAGGACCGCCAAGAGTGGCGAAATCCTGGAAAGGCCTATGTCCAGCAGTGGACGAAACAGGTTGATGGATGGTGCTATTAGGGGGGGCTTACATAACTATTAACAATCTCCACAAACTCGTCTTACGAGCCTTTAATGAAGATAAAATAAAAACCTAAAACTTTTGAAATGGAAACATTATTGATTGATCATAAATTAGTTTTGCTATTCATCAGTTGAACAACATTTTTGTTTTGTAAAAGAAACAAAATGAAAACTCAATAGTAAGTGATTTTTAATTATTGTAATCGTGAAAAACCGGCCAAGTGCGAGTCGGACTCGCGCACGAAGGGTTCCGTACCATTATCTTAAAAAACTGCAAAAAAGTCATGTCTGTTGTATGGGAGTGCGAGGGCTCGACTCGCACTTGGACGGTTTTAGTATTTGTTGTTATGGCGGCAACAGAAATACATAATCTGGGAAAATTTCAACTGTCTAACTATCACGGTTCATTCATGAGATACGGCCTTGTGACAGACGGACGGATGGATAGACGGACGGACCGACGGACAGCGAAGTCTTAGTAATAGGTAAAAAAACGGCAAAAAATCATGTCTGTTGTATGGGAGTGCGCAGGTCCGACTCGCACTTGGCCGGTTTTAGTATTTGTTGTTATAGCGGCTACAGAAATACATCATCTGTGAAAATTTCAACTGTCTAGCTATCACAAATACAAATATAATACAAAATGACTTTATTGCATGAAAGACATTACAAAAGACGTAAAGATTATATATGTACATGCACAGAAGTGATACACGAAGTTGCGAAGGGTCCCCAAACTCGACTAAGCCAGCAATGCGGGGTACCATGATTCTTATTAATATACCAATAATACATCACTGTTTACATAATTAAGTTAAAAACTAGTACATAAAATGAAATTTAGATTCATTCATTTATTAATCTATCATTCGTTCATTCTTCCATTCTACACATTAAGTGTGCATATAAATTAAGAATAACAAAAAATTTTTAGACCCAATACAGAAAAATAATAATAATAACAATATTTTTACAGATTTCATTTCATTTCACTGTTCATGAGATACAGCCTGGTGACAGACAGACGGACAGCAGAGCCTTAGTAATAGGGTCCCGTTGGTTACCCTTTAGCTACGGAACCCTAAAAAAGTGTAATCGAGATTTTTATGAAGAAAATGTTTGTATGTTTCTGTTTTCGAAATCCGATATTTTTTTTAAATAACAGTTTTCTAGATTGACAGGGTTTAAATTGAAGCTTGTTATGAATCAACGAAGTACGGACGGACACTAATTTGTTTCCTTAAGGGGCTGGCGAATCATGCATATTTCATACAAACGAAATACCAAAATAATTTTGAAATTAAACAAATTCTTGAGGTGAGGTGCATTTATTCCGATTGGATTACGGAATATCTATGTTCCCAAACACCTACATGTTAAATAAGAACACTGATGTAAACAGGAAATATGAGAAAAATCATTTTTCTATGGAAATTTTAAATTCCTTATATCTCGTCCTTAAATCAGAGTCCTTTCGAAATATATATTTGGAAACCTGGATATTCAGTAATCCGATCGGAATAAACACTACCCTAAGAATATCAATGATTCACAAATGGTTTTGGTATTTCGTTTGTATGAGCTACAAATGATTCGCCGGCCTCTTAAGTATTGAAATCACTTTTTCTTTATTTTTATCCATATTTTGCTTTTTTGCTAATTTGCTCATCTCAACCGAAAAAAAAACAAACAACTGAAGAAGAAAATCACGTATTAAAAGACTTCGACATTTTAAAATGTATCTTTGCGATTGAACCATTTAAAACTTCGTAACCGATTTTCATATTTAATTTAATTAAACACTCGTTAACTTGTTTTATTAATGTATTACAATTCCAAACCGGTTTCATATAAATTCCATTGTTTACGATTTTTATTCTTCCAACTAAGCTATCATTTCGTCAGTTTTAGTCCAAAATAGTAACAAAGCGGCACGCGTCACTGCTCCCAGAGCAAAACAAAGTGAACGAAATTCCATTTTGCACTGTTAATGGATTTCAATACAAAAGTTATTTCGTCGGTAGTTCAAACAAAGGCAGATTATGAACTTCACCAAAGTGATTTTTAATAAAGGTTATACTTGTCTTTTTAGCCCGAGCTCACACTTTTCTGCTCGATGCAATAATCTTAAAGATAACATAACATATCGTCACGACATGAATCCCCGAGGGGTTGTCAGAGGTGTTCAGAGTATGAGCTGTGCAATGCAATTCACAGTCCATACTCGGTACTCCCGCGGTTCAGTCCCAACGTGATGGGCGTTGAGCCCTATCGCCGTTCTTCGGGCACAAACACACGCTTTTTAGGGCATGCACGTTTCCTCACGATGTTTTCCTTTACCGTTCAGTGAGAATAAATACCTACTACTTTGTCTTTAGAGTGAACATGACGCAAGAAAAAAAAGTTTTATGTTTTTCGATTGTAGTTTTCTGAAGAAGCTATAAGGTCCATCCTTTAAAAAAAATATATGACGTTGAGTGATCTTTTGTGAAGTGAAGTTACCTAATTATAATTAAATTAATCAAATATTCAATCCAGAAAAAAATAACTTGTAAACCTCAGTTTTCATGATATTTCATGTTAAAAAATTCATTTCTCCTTTATTATCCAACAGATTCGCTTGGTTTTATATAGTAAAATAGTTATTATTGATACCTATTGCAGTAACCTAAAATTGCAGTTCTTACGGCAAATATAGATAAGGAAATCTATATAATATGTTTTTTTCACGAACGCGAGGCATTTCTGTCGTCGTAACTGCCAGGACGAAGAGCGTGCGATTGTAGACTAAAATACAACGTATTAAATGTTGTTTTTGCCTGATGTAAAATAATGTGTTTAATCTTGCCTATGCTAGGATAGAAGAGATTTTTTAATGATACTAAAATAAGAGATTATAAATATTAGGATCTATTAAATCTAAAAGTATTCATCTTCTTCTTTCAAATTACTGCTCTACGCATTGAACGCAGCAACAGAGCGCTTCGGTCTTGTCATCATATCGATCTGGCAATACCTGCGCACACCACTGATCGTTTCTCAAAATCATTTACGGTCAATGCAGTTCGACTTTGGAATGAACTTCCGCAAACCCTCAGAAACCTTCCTTCTGTGTCCTCTTTTAGATATAACCTGAAAAATTATTACCTTTCATCTCTCTGAATTACTCGACTGACTATGCCACTTTGTTTGTATGTATGTATTTGTATGTATTGTATTATATTAAGTAATAGGCTTGAAGAAAATTGTTTTCTTTTTGCACAAATAAACATTAATGTGTAAAATTTTCATTTTCCTAATACCATCGGTTGACTGGAAGAAATTTCTTTGAGGAATAAGCCCGCCCTTGCCTTCTGTTATTCTGTATTCTGTGTTTTTATTTTAATTTTCTGTGCAATAAAGTGTTAATTCATTCATATCACCACGCCTACCACTGACGCTACTTTTGAAACTCGTTTTTTTTTTCAAAGTATTTAAGAAACTCATGCACAATGAACTCATTTTGCTGTCCGCGTTTACAAAAATTTTTAATTTAAAAAATAACTGACACATGCACTGTCTCGAAAATTGCTGCATTGTGTCATTTGCTCTCTACCTATTTCAACGCAAAATGAAAAAACCGGTCAAGTGTGAGTATTGTGCCTTTGATTCCTTACATTGAAACGCTTCTTTAATTTACTAGAGATACGAGGGGTGGCTGAAAAGTAATCTACCTGACTATGAAAGAAAATACATGGATTAATAATTTATTTTTTATTTTTCAATATAGTCCCCTGCAACTGAAATGCACTTACGACATTTGTCAATAAGTGACAGCATACCATTAAAATAATAATTATTATTTTGTTCGTCAAAATAGTCATTCACAGCGTCCTTCATCTCTTCGTCTGTTGAAAATCTGCGCCCTCTCAAATTTTTCTTTAAATTTTTAAATAAGAAGTAGTCAGAGGGAGCCAGGTCTGGACTATAGGGTGGGTGGTTGATCTCTGTAAAGCCGTTTTTTGTCAGAGATGACCGCGCCTTAAAGGCCGTGTGCGCGGGTGCATAATCATGCAAAATCAAAACGCCTTTGCTAAGTTTGCCCCTCCTGTCTTCTTTTATTTTTTTGCGTAGCTGGTCAAGTAAGTTCGCATAGTATTCAGCATTCATCGTGGTGTTTTTTGGCAGGTAATCTATCATAAGAATCCCCTCAACATCCCAAAAAATGGTTGCCATTAGTTTGCCCGCTGACAGCCGGACCTTAAACTTCCTTGGTGGTTTTTCCCCTTTAAATTTCCATTGCATCGATTCTTGTTTGCTTTCGGGATCCCACTGACGAATCCAAGTTTCATCACAGGTCACTATTCGCAAGATAGTTTCTTCCTCTTTATCCTTTACCAAGTCTAAAAATGACTGACAACATTCCACACGCCTTTGCTTATCAAACGGGGTCAACATTTTAGGCACCCAACGTGCGCTCACCTTGGACATTCCCAAATGTTCATGAATTATTTCATGAACTCGTTCCTTGCTAATGCCAACATCTCTAGCTATTTCCCACTGCTTAATTCGCCGATCGGCAAGGATCAGTTTCTTCACTTTTTCCACATTATCTGCGGTAACTGCAGAAATGGGCCTTCCACTACGGGGATCGTCTTCTAAGCTCACACGGCCTTGTTTAAACTGCTTTGACCAAAACTTTATTACAAATTCGGAAGGACATGAATCTCCGAACACCTTAAACATGCGCTCTCGGATCTGCGTCGGCGTATTCCCTTCTTTACCGAGGAATTTAATCACAGCGCGATACTCAATTTTATCCATTTTTTATTTTATTGCAACTTGATAAAAACGAAGACGCGCCAAAAAAAAATTGAACTCGTAGAAACAAATAAGTGTCATAATTTTAAAAAAAGGAATAAACAAAGAATACGAGAATATAGTGGCCAGTAACATTTTTTAAACTTTCTTTAACAAAGGAGATTTTATATCAGCCACCCCTCGTAAATAAAAGAGCGCATCCAAAATATTAAAAGGTTTATTTAGATTTAAGTTTTATTAGTATATAGTTTTTTTAAAGGTCGAGGGTCAAGGGTCACTAAGCCTGGTTCAGTGTCACAATGCTCGATCCCGGTCCAGAAATACCGCACTCTCCTGGATGCCTGCTTCTTTTGTTCTTTCGAGGCTGAGAATTCACTTCTATCTCTTCCTTGAGGGTAGGCGAGTAGATGTATAATAATGATGCCGAGGTCGAAGATCTCGGCCCAAGTTCCTGGAATCGTAAGAACTTATTACGACCTAATAGGCACTAGGTCTTCAGCAGCTCCTAGGGTTATGTGGCAATCTAGAACTACAACTTAGCCACTGCAAGGTGAAAGAAAATTAAGGTGGCGTTAAATAGGTAGGTAAACACATCTATGTGTAAAACACTATCAGAAACGGTTACAACATTCTACTGGCTAGAAAACACTAATTGATACAATTTAGATCGGTAATAAAGGTTAACTACAAACATATAATACTATGAATACAACTAATATAAAAACAAACGTTAGAGAACATTACAAGGACTTGATTCTGTAACGGTTTAGGTTTATCCGTAAGCACACACAAAGATCTACTTTTAAAATAATAATTGCACAACTTACCCAGTATGGGAACAACACAATATATTTATATTGAGTACCAAATCACAGTTTAGGTTTAAGATTAGGTTTAAGATAGCAAAACAAAGCGATGCGTCCACGTATGTGTAATTCCGTCGATCGTTCAATCATTGAATGACCTACCGCCACCGGTCACCAGGAACGAGCGAGCGTCGAACAATGCGAGACTAGCTATCGCGCGCGGAATAATTTACTACTAATAAAAGTTTGTCTGTTACTGAACTTTTTATCATTTATTATATTATTTTTCGTTAAATGTTGCGTTTTAAGTAACACAACGTTACAACATACATTCAAAAGGCAAGCTTATTCCACGTATAGTTTAGGCTTACAAGTTTACTTGAAACTTAGGATATGTTGAACTGTGTCCAAAGGGTCTAATTAAGTTGGATCTTAATTTTTTCTTAAATAATGAAATATAGGTATTTTTCAAATTTTTTCCAAGACGTGTGCTATATGACCTAGCTTGTGAACGAAATTTCTAGTTTCTAAGACAACTGGAAGTATATGTTTTCATGGTGAACCAATTTGTATAAAATTGATTACGTAA
This sequence comes from Ypsolopha scabrella, assembly GCA_910592155.1. Lineage (NCBI taxonomy): Eukaryota > Metazoa > Arthropoda > Insecta > Lepidoptera > Ypsolophidae > Ypsolopha > Ypsolopha scabrella. The sequence goes on along the minus strand of OU342968.1, from coordinate 2,843,188 downwards.
AGAGCAATTACTTTTTTCACGTTGAGGTAAAAGACAGATTTTTAACAGCACTATATGTACCTTCGCTTCCGTACGCTTCTGAAAAAGGTATAGTTTCAACTTGATAAAAAGTGTCTTGGCAGACAGACGGACGGACAACAAATAAGGGTTCCGTTTTTTCATTTAGAGTTACGGGACCCTAAAAAGTAAAAAAAACCGAACGAGCGGTCTACTTGATTGTATCGTTTTTAGGATTCCGTAGTACCTGAAAGATAAAAGGAGCCTTTATGGTGAGACTCCGATGTCCGTCCGCCCGTCCGTCCGTATGTCACAGCCCCATAACTTTTGCACCGTTAAAGTTAAATTTGCCACAAAAATAGGATTCACTTGCCTATATAATACGGTATAAAAAAATTGTAATTGTTCAAAATATTTCCAATACAAATGAGAGAAAAATAAAAAAATATATCCTAAAAATACAATATGGGTATTAATTTGTAGAAATTAAAGAGCTCATTATAAAAATGTATACTTACTTTGACTATATTCACTGACACAGATTTAAAAAAAATTTGAAAAACCACGAATAAATGCATTTTTCACCCCCCCTTATTTCCGAAGCTAATGAATCAAAAAATATCATAATAATTTGGGATTACGTAAAGATAACAGGAAAAATATAGCGGGTGAGAAATCCAGGATAACGAAATGACAAAATTAAATTTTTCATCTACGAGTTTTATGTGATACAATCAAATCCTTTTTTAGTTATCATAAACATTTATGGGCAACATTTTAAATACCTTCTTCCTGACTGTTCCCAAAACTGTCGAATTACAGAACCCTAGGTATGCGAGTCTGACTTGCACTTGACCGGTTTTTTTCTTCTTTGTCTCTTCAGTTTCATACGTGATTGAATTTTTAAAAGTTTATCATGGCGGTCAAAAATTGATTTTCATATTTTATTTTCCCTTAGGTATGGCAAAAATCGATTCCCGTAAGTTTATTTTTTCCCCTTAGGCAAAAAAAGAGGTTCTTAACGTTCAAAAGAAAAACAACTATTGCCGAGCATTTTTGGGAAAAACTCATTTGTCTTTATTTTTCCCGTTTGTTTTGTTATGTTTTGTATTCATGTAAGATTTAATTATAAAAAGCTTGGTTTAGCCCATTGTTAAAACAGTTAATACCTACTCTTATGCCTACGAGCTGTTAATTCATTTACAATAAATCAGAATGTGTTAGTCTCCAAGTTACAGGTTTGTCGCCTACTTTGGAGTCTACTGATAATTTAGTAGCTAAATCATTGCCAATGTTAATACTTAACTCTAATTTTTGGTTAAAAAATAACTTTTCACTTTTACAACTTCTACGTTATTTAATTATGGAGTTGATGCTCGTGATTGTTGGCACTTGGTGGAACTTTTGAAACATTTTTGTTTGATAAACACTTGTACTTGTCCACTTATTTATATTAATTTCCCTTACCGCTTTCGCTGTTAAAGCATTATCAAAGGTTTGTTTGGTTGTTTACGTACAATATATATATTATAATATATTATTTAATTATTTTTTTCTGTCCTCTATTTCGTTGTCGTTTTTCAATTTTTTTTTCGGTTTTGGTGCTCGTAAATATAGGTTGTTATATTTTGAAAAATACTCTTATTTTATTTATTTACAATTTCTTAAGATATCTTACATGTGCTGGAGTTTTTTTTTATAGCCGTAGATATCAAGTAGTTCCCTATAATCGGTTTTTTCATTATTTTCGTTCCACCAATTTTGGAGATAAGGATTTTTATATTTTTATCAGTTTTTCGAAGATGTCTCTGAACCTGAACAATTATATTTATATTTATACACTCTGTTTTTTGACACTTACTACTTACTTACCTTGACCAGTGTTGCCAGATAAAAAAATTGAAAATGCAGTAACGGTGCTATATACGAATATATAGTTTAGAATATATAGTTAGAATATATAGTTATAGCTATATAAGTTTTGTCGTTTGAAGAAACAAAAACAACTGAAACCTAATAGTACTTTTTATTGTTTTTCAAAGTATTCTCCATGTAGTTTACAACACTTTTCCATTCGCTCGAACCAGTTATTAAAACATTTATTCCACTTTAAAGTGGGGCTGTTCAATATGGCTGATTTGAAAGCGTCGACTGCTTCTTCACCGGACTGGAACCTTTGACAACGAAGGGTTTTCTTAATTTTAGGAAATGTAAAGAAATCGTTAGGGCTTAGGTCAGGACTGTATGGAGGATGGTTAAGAATTTCTACGTTTTCCTGCTTCAAATACTCAATCGTTTGATGAGCGCTGTGTGGGCTTGCGTTGTCATGATGTAGGATGATGCGTCGCTTTGGGTTAGATTTCCGAAGTTCGGCGATGACTTGTGGTAAACAAACTGTTGTATACCACTCTGCATTAACCGTTCTACGATCTTCAAGTGCAACTGTCACAATATGCCCGGTTTTCGCCACGAACGTAGACACCATCTTCTTTGAAGTGCTTCGAGAGCGAACAACTTTAGTCGGCTTTGGTTCGTATTTGAAGACCCAGATTGTGGATTGTTGTTTGGAATCAGGATCGTAGGCATAGATCCAAGATTCGTCACCACTGATGATGTCGTAGACGTGATTTGACTCTCCTTGAACCTTTGAAGAGTTTTCTTACACCATCTGACGCGGGCCTTCTTATGATCGTCGGAAGGCAAATGCGGGATCCAACGGGAAACTAGCTTTCTCACACCAAGCACCTTATGCAAGATCTTCTGAATGGTTGTCCCTGAGATGCCTAATAACGCCTCTATCTCCCGATATGTCACATGACGATCTTCGAGGATTAGATCTCTCACAGCGACAATGTTATCTTCAGTGAAGGCGGATTTTGGACGTCCTTCACGAGATTTGTCGCTAAGACTGGTATATCTACGTTGGAATTATAAATACCAGCGTTCGACAGTCCGCAGACATGGGGATTCATCATGGAACACAGATGTTAGCTCTTCGGAACACTGAATCCGTGTTAGGCCTCTTCGGAAGTTATAGAAAATGATTGCACGGACATTTTCCTTAGTAAGATTCATTTTCGTACGTGGCCTGACAGATTCAAAACAACGCTGTGACTAAACAATTGCATTAATCCTAATTCTTTCAATTGTTTTAAAATGCTAAATTCACCAAATTTTAATATTGAGCAGTTCTAAATTCAAAATTGGCGGCAAATATGTAAACGACAGAACTTAAAAGGCATGCCTGGTAAACGCGGATTTTCAACATGAAAAGCGTAAATATATTGTATTTTTTATTTACATTGATATCTCTCGTGAATCCGGTGGTGGTAGTCATCGGTTGTCGTCGTTTGTTGATCAAACCGAAAGCAGTTTTTTATTCTCGACGTGACGTGTAACTAGTGCCTTAAGTGAGAAAAAACGGGTTGTTGAGTAGATTCGAAAAAAGCGGAACCGCGTATGTTAAAAGCGGAAGGCGGATCAATTGTCAAAAAGGCGGTACAAAAAGCGGAAAAGCGGTGCATCTGGCAACACTGCTATAGAGTGACATTATTTTGAGTAATTTTGGATTTTTAGTACTAACGTAATTAATAAATTATGTTGTCAAATCAATTCTATTTTTGTGCCTTCCATTCAAGTCTCTCTATCTTCAACAGTTCAAAATTATAAGTTATAATAACTTATAATTATAAGGCTATGACTATGACGTACACATGGACGGACAATAATTTTATTTTTAACCACGGAACCCTAAAAATTATGGTATTTTGAACACACTCACTTTTTGTTTGAATATAACCCATAGGTACTAATTACACGAAGAAGGGATGATGAGAACTGCCATTGCCATAGTATATGTTTAAGACTAGTGGTGAACTGGTGATAATTAAGTTAGAATATCATGAGAAAGTAAGTGTCGGGTAGCCAGTACAGTTTATATGACGTTATAATTATAGTAAGGAAGTAGAACAACTACCTATAAAATCGACATGGTTTTCGGATTTTCCGTCAATTAATTTGCAACAGAATTGAGATTCATGTCATGAAAGAAAGAACACTAAAATATTTCTTATCACGCGTTCGATTCTATTCTATGCTCAGTGGAGGACACTGGAGCTGACAATCGAGTTATGTTCTCGGCTCCCGTTTCGTGCGACTCGATTCTTCGCTTCGATTTTCGATTCAGTCCGGCCGCGACCGCTGCGCTTAGCTGTTGTTTGTGTTATCGTATCCGCTCGCGAAGTTGAATACGGAACGAAGTGTTCGAAACGAAATTTAAAAACTTTGTGTTTGGAATATTCCGAAACAATGACGAAGTTTTATATGGTGTAGGTTTAGTGATATTTAAACCATAGTGCTTGTGTGTTTTAGTTTGTAAGTTTTTTCTTAACTTCATAAGTGGATTTGCAAGTTGAACCACGTTGTTTCAACTTGAATACATGTAAGTACCTACTTAATTATCTATACGTTTATATTTATTTTGACGTAGTTTGCTTGCATCATCAAAATTTAAAGTCAACCAATTTTAATAATCTTATCATTATCAAGTATGTAAGTATTGATAACTTCGTAACGGTAAACAAAACGTACTAGGTATTTTTTTTTAGAATGTTGATTGACCCAATATTCAATTAGGAATTCAATACTTTATTATATTCAGGGGGGTCCCATATACTCGTATAAAATAATAAAGGAGTTGAAAATATTTTTTTTCTTACTCTTGCAGCTTGCATGTTGGTGGGTGTCATTTGTCTTGACTTGAGAGAGATTATTGAGTGGAGTAGGTACTTTGTAAGTTGTCAGCGACCATATTGTTACGGGGTCTATCTCGAAAACTAAACCAGTAGATAACGAATTTTGGAAATTCTGTATATTATTTACCGTGTACAGTATACTGTTTTTAAACCTTAAAACGCTGATTTATAATGTAGTGTAAGATAGGTACCCCGAATACTTGCTAACTTAATTTATAGTCTCGTTTTATACAGTAGGTTAAAGTTAAAATAAGTGTAATTTATTATTTAAATTATTTAAGTCTATTAATATACTTATTTGAATAGTACGGTACGGAACACTCAGGGTGCGAGCAGTGGCGTAGCTAGGGCCGGGTGGTGCAGTACACCAGGGCCCCGCAGCTCAGGGGGCCCTCTAATCTAAGTATTGATCTCATCTGTATACTAAATATTTTATATTGTCATGTGTGTCGTTGCTTATTTATTCCCATTTTCTTTTATTAAATCATGGATTGTACCCCTCATAGAGACGTAAGAACTTAGCCTACTAATGATAAGTTCAACTTTCTGTATCCTATTCGTATTCCTATCTATAACTTGAAGGCCAATATAAGTTCAAGCTACGTGGAAAGAGGGGGCCCCTGTCCACCTAGCTACGCCACCGGCGCGAGTCCTATTCGCACTTGACCGGTTTTTTTTCTTTTATGAATTTGAGATTTTAAAAGTAGGGAACCCTTCAATCTATTCGTCAGATTTTCTGTTGTGGTAGTGGGTGGCTTCAAATAATTGCAATACCTGCAGATTGTCGACCGGTTAATGAGAAGGGTCAGTCTTAAAAAAACAGTTATTTTAGTTAAATGATTTGAGACTTTTTTGTTAACTATTTTATTTTCATTATTATGTATTAACCCTGGGCAAAACATTATCTTTTTACAATATTTTGAATTAAAGGCAAAAGAAATTGAGAAATATTTTAGTAGTAAATACAATTTATATTTTTAACGGTGACGGTAGTGATTTTGATCTTACGTGGGTAATGATGCTCAATAAATGGTAATTAAATAAGGAGGCAAGGTAATGAAAATCATAAACGTAATCATTCAATTAAATATGTGTGCTATTTTTACTTATAATTATTATATTTTCGGTATTAAATTTCTTTACTTAAATGTATGTATGGCCCTAGCAAACTAACCAACAACGAGACGTTTCCTTCTTTGTAGTGTGGTGTGGATAGCTGTATGTATAAATAAGCCATATTATAGCGTGTTCTTTTGGTTTATAAACTTTATGCAATCATGATAAACAAAAAATCACTTGTACTATTAAATACTACTACAATTTATGAAATATTAATTTCCGCCTTTACGGCATTTTCATAGGATTTATACTTTATATTTACGGTCAGGAAATTAATATTCTATAAATTGTGGAATAGTACAAGTGATCTTTTGTTTATCATGTTTTCCAAGTTCATCAAGTGCCAACAACCAATAGTATCAACATTTTTATGCCATCAGTTTCATACTATACCCGCCGTTATAAGATTATTCCTTTTACCTGGTAAAATGTCGTGTTTGTACATTGAATATGTTTTCTAAATTTTAAACGAAATGGGTTATTTATTAGTGTTGCATTTTTTTGTCTCGTTTTAACTCAAGAACCACTTAACAGATTTGGATGCGGTTTTCTTTATTATCACCGCAATGACCCTGGTCTATTATATACTATACTTTTCCTTTTCAAAGATTCAATTAAAAGATACATTGACTAAAAAGCTAGTAATATAATAGTCATAAGTAAACCCATAGACAGACAAACCTAAAATGTAAATAGTTCAAATATATTTATTAAACTTACAAACGAACAGACAAAATCAGACATAATAAACATGTTTTTTTTTACATATTTAGCTTTAAGAGAACACACAGACATGCAGACATACAAGAAATAAGATTAAAATATCAATAAGGTTCCGTACCTATTTTGTCTATGCCAAATGTAATAATATTGTATCTATCAATAATGACAATTTTCTTATACTCAACTGATGCCGGGCCCAGTTACGGTCCGAAATATATCTTGAGTAAATTTTATTGTTTATATTTATAACTTTACTTTATACCGGGTGTAAATAGAGTGCGACCATTAAATGAAACCACATATTCTACCGACCCTCCTGAACCACTTTTCCCAAGAGTCATACCCGCGGACACCCTTAGTTTAGGAAATAATTGAGTTCCAAACAAACACGCGTGAACCCTAACGCACCGACATACGGGCGAGTTTAGAGAGAGCGTCGTCCGTGAAACCTCCAGCTGTTTGAGGTCAACGCTCTATCTATGTCGGTGCGTTAGGGTTCACGCGTTTTTGTTTGGAACTCAATTATTTCCTAAACTAAGGGTGTCCGCGGGTATGACTCTTGGGAAAAGTGGTTCCGTAGGGTCAGTAGAATATGTGGTTTCATTTAATGGTAGCAGTCTATTTACACGCGGTATATATATATCTTTAATAACAAATAACTCTAAAGTTTTTACAGTGTATATACATATATATACATTCTTTAGTAATGTAATAATGTCAGAAATGCTAGGTTACGTTACACAAGGCAACTAATAGGTAAAAGATAGGCTATTCGAGTATTTGTTTTGTTTGAATAATGTAGAAGTCAACACCCGAGTTCACGGTCCGAGTTTTGAATGTCTGAATTTTAATGAGGTTCAAATAAAATTCGTATGAGAGCGCGTACAAACGTCACCAAACATAATGGCACCTCCGACGTTATGTCTATCTCTCTCTTTCATCTCTCTCTGTCATCTATTTCGCCGGAGCCAGCTTGTCTCAAGCGCGCCTATAAGTTTGGCACGAACTGTACCGGTGATAAAATCATTCACAATCATTTTGCCTGTAGTCGGCGGCTTGAAGTCAGTCGCGCACGGGGTCGGTCGCTATGCTTCCTATTTAATTTTACATTCAACTTCGGATTATAGAGCACTGACTGACTGTTATTGGTTGGCCCGAACGTTCATTTCCCGAGCTCGTACGGAACTAACCGAACACGGTGTGAGAGGCAAGCTAACGTGAGACAACATTAATGTTTTGAAAAAACTCGAGAATGGTTTTTGTGGTTCCTATGATTTCAGGAGAAATATCCCAAAAACCGAAATGAAAAATTTTTTTTTTATAGTATGAAATATACTATGCTGTGAAACTAAAATTATTTGATTTGTTGTATTGCTTCTAGGACATTAGGACATTACATTATTTATTACATAAACATTCATCAAAATATGTGTAGAATCCAGGACTTTTATACCCTTGCAACTTTTTTATGTATTTGATTTTGATAAATGTTTTAATTTCAAGCCATGGATATTGTATGGGATATGTTGAAAAAGAAAAAAAAAATAAACAAGTACCTATATAGGATAATATGATCAGCGAACTGCGCTAGTTTGGGAGTCCGGGCAAATAGAGTCGCCTTAAATACTTAATACATAGATTTAAAAAGTCAAGCCCACAGAACATATAAATCTTCTGTGGTCAAGCTCGCTCTCGACGTGGATGAATTAAGTGACGCTAACTGGGTAATCATCATTGTGTAAAGACTGTCATTGTTGTATTTCATTTATCTGAGCATTGTGTGCAGTCTAGTTATCTACTAAATTCTACACCTTTAAAGATATTCTCATAGATTACAAGCGCAATACAATCTGGAAAAAGGGCCCAATCCATACCTCTAGGCGAAAAAAATTAATCCATAGCCCATAGTTTTATGGAAAATATGTACGATACCCTGTTACTAAGCCTCTGCTGTCTGTCTGTTTGTCTGTCCATCTGTCGCAGTCAGTCACTGCGAAATATATAGATAGCCAGTTGAAATTTTCACAGAATACGTGTTAGTTAGTCTCTATGATGACGGTCAGTAATAAATAAATAAAAAAACCGGCCCAGTGCGATTCGGACTCGCGCACGAAGGGTTCCGTACCATTATCCAAAAAAACGGCAAAAAAATCACGTTTGTTGTATGGTAGGGTAGCCCCCTTTAATATTTATTTAATTCTATTTTTTAGTGTTTGTTGTTATAGCGGCAACAGAAATACATCATGTGTGAAAATTTCAACTATCACGGTTCATGAGATACAGCCAACGACAGACGGACAGCGGAGTCTTAGTAATAGGGTCCCGTCGGTTACCCTTTGGGTACGGAACCCTAAAAACCATTAATTGAACCCTATGGAGGTCCCCGTACAAAAACCTTGAAACTTTTTCATTTTTAAGGTTATTTGTTTCAGCTCTATCTTTAAAATGGTTAACACACAAGTTTAAAATTTGCTCAGATTTTAGTTCATGTTGTACAGTAAAAAAACATGTTATAAAAATTTGGGTTATATTTCTAGATTGTTGTTATTTAGGTAATTTACTATAACGTTTTGGGGTTCTGTACCCATAATTATGTTGTGTTTGACTATATTATTTTCAATTATAATCATAGAATTATATTAAATTAAAATTTAAAATCAAAAGGGCTCTAAACTCAGCATGTGCTGCAATGTACACAGTACAAACTGCAGCGCTGTTATTCTGCCAGAGCGTAATAGTGGTGACGCACGAACACAAATAACGGTGCAAGAGTTCTACATACATAATATTTATAAATAGAAAATAATTAGGTAATAATTTTAATTCCAAGATATCTGTTTACTTAGATAATGAATATAATTGTTGTATAATAATATAATAATAACGGCAAATATTATAAATAAGTCTCAATCTAGATATACAATATAATCCACAAATGTTGGGACTTTTGTAACGAGAGAAGATATGCTTTAAGCTTGGACTTGAAATCTATCCTAGACCGGTTCGGTTAAGTTCACGTATGGGAGGGGAAAGATTATTCCAACACTTGGAAGCTAAGTATCTGAAGCTACCTCTAAATGATACGGTCTTGTGTTTTGGACACAGAATTCGGTTGAACGGTTATTTGTTGTATTAAGAAGACCAATGTAACTTATTATAAAGATATTTAGGAGAAACAGTTTGTACAACCCCAAACAACAAGCATGCGAAATGTAGTTTTTGCCGAGACTCCATTTTGAGAATGTTGGCTTTGTTTAAAAATGGAGTAACATGAGCACGCGGTGGAATGCGAAAACAGAAGCGAGCACAAGCGTTTTGGATCCGCTGAATTAGACGCATGGACCTTTTAAGGAGACATGGCCCATTACTGCAATACAGTAGTAAAGCTTAGAGAGCACCAGGGCTTCACACAATGTAACTCTCATGTCTTCTCTTATCCTATAAAGAACCTTGAGACGGTACACGGTATAGCTTATAACATAACTTAACATATAGGCTACTTTTTATTCCGAGAAAAACCATGTCGTTAAACCGAATAACACGCGGGCGGGGCCGCGGGTAAAAGCTAGTCTTCTTCTCTATACATATAAAATACAACGTCTGTCTGTCTGTCTGTTCGTCTGTCTGTTCGTTCGCTTATAACTTGAGAACCAATCAATGGATTTTGATGCAGTTTTCACTGAAAGATAAAGCATTTCTTCGGGAAGGTTTAGGGCTATGTATCATCACGCTATGACAAAAGGGAGCAGCGCAATGAGAATTTTAGTGAGACATAATAATATGGAAGGTTCGCCGCCGTAGCATTGTCGATCGTCGCGGGTTCAAACCCCGACTGGTAAAATTTGTTTTCACTTTTTATTTTTTATTCTTTTATTTTAAGTAACAATAATAAAAGAATAATAAGCATTTATTTAAGTACCAAAAAAAACAGCAAAAAAGTTAAGCAAAGCAATAAAATAAACGTAAAAATAGTGAATTATTATTAATCAAAATAATAAAAGTAAAGGGGTTTTCCCGTAACTACAAAAACCTCGAAAGAGTAGCATTTTTTAACGTCATTTTTTTCACTTTTATCTTAAAGAAATGTGTTAAATATGGTCAGATTGTTGTATTGATAAAAATAAGCGTTCCGTACTCCATGGATGGCAAATTATTTGCCGGGCGTTATCATTTTAGCGGCTTAATTTTTTGTTGCCTTAATACCAATGGCATCTATATTGTTGTTATTTACCATAATGTTTTAGGGTTCTGTACATATATTATGTGGTAGTACGGAACCCTTTTTGCGCGAGTCCGACTCGCACTTGGCCAACATTTTTACGCCACCAATGCTGTCCCGAGCCGATATCATTTGTAATGTAATGTGAAATACTACAATAATGTATCTATTACAAAATACCGATAATACTCTGAAGCTAAAAAGACCGAGGGCTCTGTAACCGACACCGATAAACCATTAATAACACCAAGCATAAATAACCATCATTCCATAGAATATAATTATCTGATATCCTCATACTCGTTTTGTATAGCTGCTCCTTTATAAAATATTCGAAGCCTCTAGCGATCAAGCGCTTGGTCAGCGGTAGCTGAAGTATTGGAAATATGTTGCAGCGCTGCCAGTTTATTTTGTAGTAAAATTGGCGAGCCATATATTGAACTCATGCATAAAATTATGTTAAGAAGGTCGTAGGTTATCTTTTGAACGGCTATTACTTAATAAACTTTGTCGGGAATATCTTGTAGGCAGTTTATCAACATAACTTTATTTCCTGTTGGTTTTATTTTAAGTCCGCGGCTTGTCTTATTTCTGAGAATGGTTACACAAATTAAAAGTCAGTTTTAGTTATTAATATATCCTGCTGCAAAAGTTTAGTCGCTATTCGTTGCTCACCATTTTATTTTATTTTGTCACCCATGAATGAAATAAAATAGGCCTATACATAGCCGTAGCAACAGAACGCTTCGTTCCTGTCTCCACCACGATCTGGCGATGCCTCCTCACACCACTGATCGTCTCTCCAAATCCTTCACGGTCAATGCTGTTCGACTCTGGAATGAACTTCCGCAAACTCTTAAAGATCTTCCTTCTGTGTCCTCTTTTAAATATAACTTAAACATTTTTTACCTCTCCTCTCTCTGAATGACTTACTGACTAAGCTACTTGTTTATCTGTATGTATGTATCTGTGTATTTATGTATGTTTTTGTATGTAGTTTATTTATTATAGATTAGATTATAGATTTAGAACAACTCTTAATGTAGGTATGCACTGATGATGTAAATTTGTACAGTAAAAATGTTTCTGTTTTCCCAAGGTTGATTGGAAGAAATTCCTTGTAGGAATAAGTACGCCCTCGCCTTCTATATGTTCTTTATATGTTTGTAAATATCTTGTTTTGGGTGCAAAAAAGGGTTTATTCATTCATTGCTCTAGGGAACCTATAATATCTAAAAAAAAACAATGCCGCTCGTACATGGCCCAGAAAAGGCTATTTACGGCACTGCATTTGTGTCATCCAGATTAACATAATGAAAAACAAACCAGTCTTTAGATTCGTTAATATTAAGTAAGGAAAGGGATTTACTGGTACAATCACAGATATTTATTATTTCATTTATCAAATAGGTATCTACATTTCGTATTTATTGTTAGATAAAAATCTTATTCTGTAATTTTTCTACGAAAAGAAATGATAAGTATTCCTATATATAGGTATACCACATTCAATTGTCTAATGATAATGGTTTTAGATAGATATGCTATTACACTATTGTCAATTTGTAATGTCACTCATTGGACTCTATTACTAAGCATCTGCTGCCTATCCGTCCGTCCGTCCGTCCATCTATCACAGCGGTCTACGTACAGTTTCAGCTGTAATAGGTAAACCAATAGTTTTGCAGAATTCGTGTTAGTAGTGCCAACAGGGAAAAGCGAATAATGAAAACCAAAACTGCATCAGTAGATTTTTTTTTAATAATTTCCTTGGCAGATATCGAAAATGTTGCTTAAAATAAATACACCTTAGTTTTGGATTTTGCCATCCACGCCCACATGACAATCTAACCCTCTAATAGCAGCCATAGTCAAAGTGTGGGCTCCGCAAAGCCTCTGTGGGGGCTCCTCAAAAATAATGGTCATAATAAAAAAAATACTCTTATGGCAGATACGTTTCATAAACTGAACGAACTAAATTTGTCATTACAAGGTAAACATAATTAGATTTTTGGGTTCTTTGTGTTGGTAAAAGAGAAATAGAAAACCTTTCATCGTTAAGTGAGTTCATTATCGAGCCAAAAATATTTCAAAATTATATGTTTGAAGAATTTTTCACAAGATGTATTTTTTGCGAAGACACAATACAAAGATTGAAATTAATTCGTGGATTTGAAATCCTTTACCAACTTACAAAATTCTGAAAATATATCAAAGGAGATTTATGAGTAATTTTTAGTAATTATTATCGCAATTTAGCCTTAAATTCTTTTCTATCTATTCTATTATTCTTTTCTATATATTCTTTTTATTTTGTTTGTTTGTTGTTTTATCAAGCCTGATATCAAAAAATTACATTAGTTAATATGATTTATACTTTCGATTGTCGGCACTTGGTGAAACTTGGATAACAACATGATGAGTATACTAAACTTGTTTAACAATAATTATATTTATCGCAACTAGTTTACGTTTTACACCATTATCAAGGTTATAGCTTTAATAACTGAAATCACATTTTGCAGGAAATATACATCAATTTGACTTGCAATCTATGAATTATGTCGTTAATCAATGACACTGTAAAACAAGTACAAGTGTATTTATCATCATGTTCCATATGTTGATGTCAAGTAATATGATTATTAATAAAGAAATTCTTCAAGAGAATACACATTAAATCAGTTTTTTTATAATTTTAGGGCTCCGTCAAATATTTCGTTTTCCGTCGCCAAAAATGTTTGAGAACCGCTACTCTATAGAGGTACCTTACATTACATTGTTATAAGGTGGAAGCAAATTTTTGGCCATACATTAATTTGTGTGATTTCGTGAAAATTCTAAAATATGTTTTTCCTTGTGCTACTGTCACTCCAAGCAAAACAACGCACAGTGCGAGGGGGAGCGGATTAAGGGCGATAATAAAAAAAACTTCTTTATAAAAATATTTATAAAATTTATATGTGGTTTTAAAACACATCTTAAGAAGTTCTGTTCATGATTCTTTTTCGTCAAACAGGGAGAATTTCCAATATTTTAATCTAGGGTTTCTTTTTTTGAAAATACGTTTGGATAAGTTTTCCTGGATAGTAAATAATTAAAATGATGTCTTCAATTCCAACACACTTTAGCTCCATTTATGTTTTGTATTCTTTTGAGTCAAAATTAAAGATATTGCTTTCAATTTTCTGATGTATTTCGAAAAAAGCACCCTAAATTTTTTATAAAGCCTCTTAACATAGAAAGTGTCACTATCAGTTTTAAGAGCCATTAAAAATCCGCGATCATGCAACTCAAGGTACAAAAGGTGACCACAGGTCAACGTTGGTAGACGGTCAACGACCCATTGTTAGTATGTACTGGTTTAACTGACAGATTTGAAAATTGTATTCTTCAATATCAATTTACGTTTGTACAATAAAATAATATTATGCCTACTGAACGAAGATGAAAGGAAAATATGCAATGGCATTAGTGATAGACAGATACAATCAGGAGAATGTTGTTTTATAAAACCTTGCTAGTGTCCTTCATTATTTATGACTAGCTCTCTTTTAGAGATCTATGATACAATATCTGGGGGCACGGCAGTGCCCTCCGCCAAGACGAGCCAAAGGAAGCGGGGCACTAGTTGTTTGTGTGCTAATCCTAGACTGCATACCAAATTTCAGCTTTCTAGGACTTCAGGAAGAACCCTAGAGGTTTTGATGATCATCAGTGAGTGAGTGAGTGACGAAATCTACGTATTTTAGGCATTAATAAAATTCAAGTATAAAAGCTAGACAAATGAAACTTATCGTGTTTAATAAGACTGCTTACTACATCAAAACTGCATCAAAATCCATTGATTGGTTCTCAAGTTATAAACGAACGAACAGACAGACAGACGTTGTATTTTATATGTATAGAGATTTGGTAGTAAAATTTTCAAAAACCTCAGTTAAATGCAATACATAAAATAATATATTGCTTGTGAACAATAGTACATTATTGCCGCGGTTTATAATGACTACTTCGCTGATCACGCTATGATTGCCTCGAGCTACTCTAGGTACGCTCTAGGCCTTCCAGCTTGGCCATCATTGCAGCCCTTGCTGTCCTCGCTGTAAAGGCCTCGACCTGCGGTCTCGGTCTTTATCTCAGCTCATCCATCAAGTGCTGCATGCTGACCGCGCTGTGTCGGCCTGGAGCTGCGCTGTCGGCCATCATCAGCGCGACCAGCAAAGTAGTCATTATAAACCGCGGCAATAATGTACTATTGTTCACAAGCAATATATTATTTTATGTATTGCATTTAACTGAGGTTTTTGAAAATTTTACTACCAAATCTCTATACATATAAAATACAACGTCTGTCTGTCTGTCTGTTTGTTCGTTTATAACTTAAGAACCAATCAATGGATTTTGATGCAGTTTTCACTGAAAGATAAAGCATTTTTTCGGGGAGGTTTAAAACTATGTATCATCACGCTATGACAAAAGGGAGCAGCGCAATTAGAATTTTAGTGAGACATATGGAAGGTACCCGCCGTAGCATAGTCGATCGTCATGGGTTCAAACCCCGACTGGTAAAATTTGTTTTCACTTTTTATTTTATTTTCAGAAAAAATATTTCCTTTTGTAAAAACAATATTAAAGCTGAAATTAGATTTCTTGACTGAGCAAAGACCAATACTAAAATATTTTTATTTTCAAGTGCTCAGAAAACGCCATCTTTGGGAAGCTAACCTGGATAACGGCTCAGTAAGCTGGCGTTGAAATTGTTTGTAAGCTGGCGTTGAAATTGTTTGTAAGCTGGCGTTGAAATTGTTTTTATTTTAATACACTAGATGGCGCTGCATGTTTCAAAATATCGAATTTGACGCAGTCTGGTTCAAATCAACTCACGTTAAAGTTTTTCTACACTATTATATGAAGAAAAAAGATTTGTTTGTTTATTTGCATATAATGGGTAAGATCTAGAACTACTGAACTGACTTTAAAAATTCTTTAAGCACTCAATAAGATTTTTAGTTAATCGTGTGGTATGTACACCTTGCCTAGTCGTGTATGTAGTCTCATCGTCGGGGTTTCAATCATCCACTGGTAAATGTTTTTTTCAGGAGACCTCTCAAGTTTAAGTTTATTTGATCGGTATTGATGAGTATTTTTGTAGAACATGGTGACCAGGATCTAATGACGGGACTGTGGGAGGTGGGTACGGGATCTCCTCAACGGATAACAGCAGACCCATCGAGTTTGGGCTTATTTTATTGGTCTTTATTAGCACTTTGGTAAAACAGGGTGACCAGGGTCTGATGATGGGACTGGAAGGTGGGTACGGGATCTCCTCAACGGACAACAGCAGACCCTTCGAGTTTAGGCTTATTTTGTTGGTATTTATTAGCGCTTTGGTAAAACATGGTGACCAAGGTCTGTTTATGGGA
Organism: Ypsolopha scabrella; assembly: GCA_910592155.1. Classification (NCBI taxonomy): domain Eukaryota; kingdom Metazoa; phylum Arthropoda; class Insecta; order Lepidoptera; family Ypsolophidae; genus Ypsolopha; species Ypsolopha scabrella. The sequence goes on along the minus strand of OU342968.1, from coordinate 2,826,950 downwards.
CTGGAAGGTGGGTATGGGTTCTCCTCAACGGAGAACAGCAGACCCTTCAAGTTTGGGCTTATTTGATTGGTCTTTATTAGCACTTTGGTAAAACATGGTGACCGTTGCATATTTTCGTTCAAAAAATCATATTCTTTTGTTTTCCTTATTTCCACGAAAAATTTTTCGACGCGGGCAGAGCCGCGGGCAAAATCTAGTGTATTTATAAAATGACGAAAGAAATCAAACATCAAACTAATACCAAGTATTATAATTTTCTTTATTATTAAACAAATCATACATAAAAATACTAACTTATTATATAGGTAGTTTTTCTTATTAATAAACTAATCAAACATAAACTTTGAATTTGTCTACCAGCACTTGGAAAGAGTATCATGATGTAATATAATTGAGAACCTAAAGTTACAAAACACCAAAAGTAACAGAAATACTTAGCATATTTGTCAATTGTGAAAACATAAGTGAAATGTTACAAATCTACGTAACATTTTTTGCAGCGGTAGAGTATGCTCATTTAATACAAAACAAAACACCAAAATTTTGCATTTAGCACGTTTGGCTCCTAGACCATCGATATTTAGATCTATTACATTTTAGGTGTTTACTCGTAGTCCTACTAATCTGTGCATTGTACATTTTGTACCAAAAAAGTTTTTATACACATACATCGATTTCTAGAATAAATTTACACAACTTAGTGTTTAAAAGTACAGTCACATAACAAATTAGATGTTTCACAAAGCATTGCTCGCATTCACGTGTAGCCTATAAACCGTAGACCAAAGGGTACAAACCACTGATTGTCTAACGTAGATGACGTAGGCAACTATATCTAATTAACTATAATTATGCACAGTACATACATGTACATACTTAGCCCTTTGAACCCTAACTACACCTTCGTCGTGAAATAATCCATCATCCGTCAGACAAATTGCTGCCATCTAAAGATATTCGAAGCTTGACTCATGCACGCTCACGTATCAATTTGTCTCGTGTAGATTATACTTACCCCCTATCTACTATAACCCGTATCAAAATACCTTGGGATTAAACATGGCCGCTGTTCTCCGTCTGTACTCGCACATGGCAATACAGATAGCGTTGTCGAGTGTACACAGGACAGGAAGGTTGTATGGCATACCCTAGGAAAATATGTTATTACCCGTCCAACACAACAAGGCCAATGTCTAATACTTTATTAGCTTTTGATAGAGGTGATTATTGGTTAGCTAACTGACCTATTTGTCTAGGACGCGTAATACTAATAATTACGCGCGAAATAGCAGATCGGAGGGTTTTTAGCTAATACTGAAGTATTTTGTAGGGAAAAAAATACTGCATTTAAGTAGAAAACCTTTATATTTCTATTACCTAATTTATTTAAAAAAATCAAGTTGATCTCTTAAACGCGTTCTTGAAACGAACGTTTGAAAACCAAAGAAGAGGGTGGAAAACATTTTTTTTTTGATAAAGGTATAAATCTTAGTACATTGTTTATAAGTAGATCCCCTAGATAAAATATCAATAAATCAAATATATTTTTTCCAATATTAAGATAGTCCTACTTTCGTCAAAATAATATTCTAATTTTTCATATTCTAGAGTCAGGTACAGCCTTAATTTTAAAAATAGTTTTGGCTGAATGTCACTGCTCGCGCGGCCGCTTTAGCTTGTGTGATTTTACTTCATGCGATGCGAGATGCACGGCAGAAATATTGTAGTTTTGGCCTTATTACAATACTATAATAAATAACCCATTTTTATATCATTTCGCGAAAATATTCAATGTACAGACCCGACTCTTTACTACTTCATTATATTAGTATAGATGTCATAATATTGTTTAGTTATTAGTAAAAAATAAAAAAGATATAATTTAATACCTGCTGATATAAACAGCTCCACTATAAAATTATAATTAATAATGATTACTGAAATACAATATGAATTATTCTAATAATACGGTACTAATTTATAATAATATAAAATAAAATACTTACATAAGATACTAATGAAAGTGCTAATCTTTTAAATATATTCAGAGAGGGGACAATCACGAATGCTTGCGTAAAGCGAGTTCCAAGGGCTGACAGCCTCAAAATTAAAAGACTATATTTACCTAAATAGTAACCTATATTTATACATAGGTTATTATTTTGTATCGAAGTAAAAACACCCTTATCCAGTAAAGGTTTACTGAAGACAACTTACATTTCTTCCGATCAAGGGCACGACAATTGATTACGTGAAAATATCACTGGGTAAAACGCTAACCCTAAAGCAGAGATTTTAGAGGCTCTAGAGGGATATTTAGGGGCCGTTACAAGATCAAATGGGGACCCTAGTTCGTCCCAAGCCATTGCCATCACCGACTTGACTGCCTTTAGTAAGACATTGAGGGTATGGACAAAAGGCTTATTCTTTGAAGTGTAGAACTAAAGACGGATACCCGCACCCAAAATCGACACAAAACATTTTTTCTTGGAATATGAATTTACGCAGACAAAGGTTCTTATATTGTTTGAACGTTTTCTCGGGAACAAGAGAAGGCAATTATTCAATTATGGCCTCCGATACCATCTTCATTCGAGAACTTTTCTATTAAGAGGCTCCGTAATGCTAACTTTGTTTTTTGATCGCGTATCCTGGTCACAAAAATACTGTCTTCACTTCAGCTATCAAAATTGGTATTTTTCTGTGTAAAAAATAAAGTATGACAGGTGAAGGAAGACTCTTTCAAAATACCTTTATGCAAAATACACTCTTTTATAATTATAACTCGTTCTAGGCCGGCTCGCACGCAAAATTATATATTTTGTATTGCTGCTACATTATGAGTATTATGTCATTAACTATAAAAAATTTGAAATAATTATTTTTTATGTCTGCGTGGGTTATTTTCGTTTTAATCGGTTTTGAAATATAGGAGCTGAACCACTTTTTTGTTGATTATTATATTTTTTTAAGTGATTTCATTGTTAGAAGATTAAAATTTATAAAGTGTAATTAATAATATACACCATAATATATTTTTTAAATTTACCTTCACAGACGGAACTGAATCCGATGGCTGCGCAGATAAAGACAGATTGATCATCTCATTTTGCGTCAATCAAAACTGTACTCTATAACATTTCTCTGAGCCGTGGCTGTTAAAACTCTTGTTCGTGTAACACTTTTGTTTTTAAGTGTAATATTTCAATTAATCTTAAGGTTTTATATTTAATTGACTTCTACTTTTATTTCAAACATTTATTTAATTTTTAAGCTTACAATTTGTTATTTTAAGTCTTCTTCATTATTTTTTGTTCATTTTGTGCCTAAAATACAGGCTACTTATCGTAGTTTAGTTTAGGCAAAACATTTTTGTACTAGCCGTAAAATCCTATTTTTGATTGTATTAATTCAAAGTTCTTTCACGCAAATAAATAAATATTATTATTATTATTATGAAAAACTGAGTTTTTATTTAATAACTCTTTAAATGTTTATGAAATCGCTTCTTTAGACTCTCGTTATGTTTATATATTAAAATTGCCTCTTCGAGCTGAACGTGATATTATTCAAAACTGGGCTAAAGCTATTAATTTCTTGATTTTCTATCGAGGCAATTTTGAACTCTTGATGCGCCCTTTTAATTTCCGTACCACAAATTTCGAAAGTTTATCTCCTTGCGTTCAGAAATACAAAATATTAAGAAAAATCTAAATATACTTGAAATTGTAAATACAAAGGGTGTCATAAAAAACCTATAATGGTCCTGACCACTTACTGATTCTCCAGTATGATCTTGGCTATGTCATAAATAGTCTGTACTGTAAGCCCGGTGGTCTGATTAACAAAAGTCTAATTAAATTAGACTTCCGAGCAGGTGACAGTGAAATTAAATTAGGATCCAAGTAATTCTAACTAATTAATTAATTGCTGAGAGACCAAGCACCTTTGCCCACAGATTAAGTTTAGGTACATAAAAGAAGAGACTTTTATGAAAGAAATTATTTCAACGAATGAAAGTCTGTGAGAAAACACCACCTGAGGTTTTACGTTCAAAAAGAGCTTTAAGATTGGATCGGATGGTCAGATGAGAAGAAGTAACCTTTTAGTGTCTGGGGATAATGTGATCTCGCGTAAGTAATCTCTACACACGATAAACAAAATCAAAAATAGAATCCTTGAGGTTCAGAGAACTAGAAAAAAATAAACATTTTGTTTTTCTATCTTTGTGAAGTTGTGATCGTCACTAAAGTCAAAACAACTGAACGGATCTAGATAGAGTTTTTACTAAGGCTTGTTTACATTTGAACGAGTTTAGTAGCGAGTTGACTGGCGTACCTAGCGAGTTTAGCTACTGGCCCCGCTTGGAAAGCGGAAAACGAGTTCAGTAGTAAGTTACCAGTTAAGCTGCGCGAATACAATAGTTTTCTATTTTTTGGACAGTTAAATATGGAGAACCTCTTCCCGCGCACCTCCCGCATCCCCGGTAACTTTATTCGCGCAGTCTTGCCGTGCGTGAAACAGACGAGTTTAGTACAGTTCATATTGTCAAAGCAAAGATGCGCGCATTGTATTTGAGGATTTGAAGTTATCTTTTGTGGATTTTTAAAATGAAGTGGTTGAAATCCATCACATACTCATTTGTTAATAAGTATTTACCTAAAGCACGAGTGCTTGTATAATACGAAAAGCCCTAATGCCAAAAATGCAAATTTCTTTCCCACAATCGTTTGGGTTTTGTTTTTTCGAAATTAATTTCATTTTCAATATCTGCTGCGAGCACAGATACTATTTCCCTTATGATTTTGCGAAGTTTATTACGAATTTCTTCTTCCGTGTTTCACAGGCATAGTGACAACCGACAACCATAACTTTACAGCAAATGAAACTTGGAACTAAATCTATCCAGCAATTGTTTGTATAGTCGGTACTTACTACTCGACCAACGAACGAGTTAACCTGTCTTCTGTCCTTAACTCGTCCAAATGTAAACAAGCCTTATTCCAGGACTAAAATGGCTTCAAGTCGTATCGTTCAAAGTTATGGCTTTGTCTAGATTTTCATAGAATTCTACGTATAATTTAAGTTTTCTTTAAATAAATTAAAAGTGATATTTCTCATTCTGAGATAGAAAACAACTATTGATATGCATTCAAAGCGCCACAAAGTGCCAACAGTCAACAGTATCAACATTTTAGAAAACCATGACTTTATTTTTATAAATTTTTTGAATAATATATTTTTCTTTTCATTGTATTTTTTTACATACATACATATACTCACGCCTGTCTCCCAGAGGGGTGGGCAGAGACTACAGATTTCCATCTGCTACGATCCTGACACACATCTTTTGCTTCTTCTACATCCATCAACCTAGTCATACAGGCTCTTATATTCCGGGTACTTTTCACTTTGCCCTTTTTCAGTATGTCGCTTATTTGGTCGGCATACGTCCTTCTAGGGCGGCCCGGTCGAGCTTTACCTTCCACTTGTGCAGCATAAATTCCTTTCGTCACTCTACTTTCATTCATCCTCTCTATGTGCCCAAACCACCGAAGCATTCCTTTTTCTATTCTAGTCACTACATCTTCTTTCAGGCCACAACGATCCCTTATGTCGATATTTTTCACTCCATCATTCAATGTCAAGCCACACATACTCTGTAAGGAACGCATTTCCACTGCATTCACTCTACTGCGATGCTCATCTTGCCAGATCCAACATTCACTACCATACATAAGCGTAGGAGCCAACACTCCATTATGAACACTTTGGCTGCCCATAAAGGAGTGCAGGGCTCCGTTCACTTTGTTTCCCGCATACACTCTTCTTTCAATTTTTTTTACTTTTTAATTTTCTAACATTTATGTACCTATTAAGCTTTCAGTAAGTAGTAATGTTTGACATAGAGCAAGCCATATTATATGTTGCCAACATGATGGCCGTTGGGGCCGAAAGGCGTTAAAATGGAGACTACGTTACGTACAGCAAAGCGTAGCGTAGGCCGACCTCGTGCCCGCTGGGCCGACGACCTGAAGGGCGTTGCGGGTGGCGACTGGATGAGGAGGACGGAGGACCGCCAAGAGTGGCGAAACCTTGGATTGACCTATGCCCAGCAGTGGAAGAACACAGGCTGATGGATGGCTGATTGACCTAGTCCATATTTTTTCGTTATAATCACCATAATAATACAAATATGTACATAAATGTTTATTTATAAATTTTTCATTTTATTTAACTTACTTAATTGAATTTTCTTCATAAACTTTGTCATTACAGTCATCAGGCAACATGCAGTTAAATTGATTTTTACAAAAAAAAAATCTACAGCTCAGTTAATTCTGAAGTATGCTTTGCTTTTAGGATGATTAGCTTTCAATAAATATTTTAACATTTTTTAAATGAGTGACACAAGATGGACGTAATTGTATTCCGAGTTCCAAAACTCGGAATTGCTTTATCGAAACTCTAATCTCCTTCGAAAGGTAAAATTTATCCCGTGTAAATTTTACAGTATTTTTCTGCGTATTTCTATTTTATCTGTTCTTCGTTCAATCATGTCTATTCCTTAAGAACAAGCCCCGGGGATAAAGGCGTTACCGATGACTGACGGAACCAGAATGCTTGATGAGTGACCCAAGCATCTCCGTTGATCAGGCTTGTGTTTTCCTTTGACATACAAATTTTCTGGGAAATGGAATTTCATGTCAAGTCTTTCGGGCGACCATAGAAAAAAATGAAAACATAATCAGCCACAAATATAATTTGCAAATTAAAAAATGTATTTATATCAGGGACCGAATAACCCAAAAATTAGGGTTATCTTTAAATTACGGTATGACGTCATACCTATATTTTCCGGTTACCTGAATATTTCTGTACCTAAATAATTGCGGTTGGCGAAAAATAAAGGTATGTGTCGGTACCGATACCTAACCCTTATTACCTTTATTTTCTTTGATGAGTTGCCGCTTCCCGCCTTCCGGCCCTCGGAACGGAAACTATAACATCTAAGGACGCGGGCAAGAGTTCAATTATTATTCCTGTGTCGTCCGTCAGTCAACGTTGAGAACAGCAGAATTGCAGAAACAATCACGTCAATGACCACGCCCCGCTCCTCCTTGTAACGCAAGGTGCGTGATGTTTTTCGGTACCGAAATCATAAAACGGTGAAATAAAGGTATGGGCCCAACCTTTACGTAAAAAGGTACCGCTATTTTAAGCTATCATTATGTTTTAAAAGTATCATAATTTAATACAAATTAAATTAATATCACTGCGGCATAGAAAATCAGAAAAGTAAATCTGGAGGTGAGGAGCTCTGAACCGGGATTCGAACCCGGGACCTCTCGCTAACCGAGCGATTACAATATCTTTTTTTATATTTGGATATAACCTTATATAGGCAAAGATCTTAGCGTTCAGTCTACTTGTCGGTAATTTATTGATGGTAGTCTGTGGTAGCATTCGAAGCTGCATGGCAGAGATACGCTTTGCCTAGCTAAACCAAAGCAAAAGAAGAAATATTATAGTCGCTAATTTGGTTATACAAGCGGTGTCACAATAAATTGAGCCAATCACAGCGCAGAAACGCGGTTGCACTATAATAATATTATTGTTTTGATGATACCACGGACAAATAATAGGTGATACCAACAAACTAACTTAGGTAGTGCTGGAAAACCGGTTTTAATGTCGTAATTAATTACCTTTATATACATAGTAAGTACGTAGTACGGGAGTTGATTTAAATACCTAATCACATTAATATTATAAATGCGAAAGTTTGTGTGGGTGTGTGTTTGTTTGTTACTCTTTTACGCTGAAACGGCTGAACGGATTTGGATGAAATTTAGAGTGGATATAGCTTATACCCTAACTTAAGACATAGGCTACTTTTTATCAAGGAAAAAAGCATGTCGTTAAACCGAATAACACGCGGGCGGAGCCACGGGCAAAAGCTAGTATTGTAATAAACAAACAAATTATAATAAGTACATAACCGGCCATATAATATTTGTTTCTTTCATTTGTACAAATTGTGCACTCCTGAATAAATTTACTATTCAGACTCATTTAAACTTGTCTGTAAGAACTTGTTCGTTCGTCTCGTCATTGGCGTTTGTTTGTAAAGTACACGCAACCCGTAGTTCAAAATAAATACTGAGCACTTTAAATGAATTGACTGAATGTTTACGTGTAGTGGCATGTTACGTAGCATGGTTGTATGCTGGGTGTTAGTAAATGTACTTCGTTCCTTTAAACAAAATGTGGCATAACATTTTTTTTTTTATAATTTTTTTTTTATATTATTAAATTATTATCCCTTATCCCTTTTTGCAATCGTCTATCTATTGCGTTCTGAACTAGAACAACTAGAACAATTTAATGAAAGTTTTTACAAAATATTTTTTTTTATATTTGAAATAATTAAAGCAACATCAAGGCAACAAAAAACAAACCACCAAATTGGTAGCGCCCGACAAAAAATTTGGCAACGTCTGCTTACGAAACCCTACTTTTTATTATATTTTATTCAAAATAAATGTTTTGTATATTTTATTATTTGCCGTGATAATGGCCAAAGCAAAACGTATTCTGTGAAAATTTCAACTTTCTACCTATTACGGTTAAAGATGTAGACCCCTGTGACAGACGGACAGACAGACAGACAGCAAAGGCTTAGTAGTAAGGTCCCGTTTGGCACCCTTCGGTTAGGGAAACCTAAAAAGTTACTAAAATCAGTGAAAAGAGAACTTATATAATGATATTGCTAACGATGACCCAATCATGGTAAACAATATATCGTCATTCGTCACGACTTAAATCCCCGAAGAGGTGTCAGAGGTGTTTTTCGAGTAGTCCACTCTCTTACACCCACGTTTCACCGACGATTATTACTCCCCAGCGTGATGAATGAGCCATATCGTCGTTCTTCGACCAATATAAGGTGATTTTTATTTATACAGCTAAACTCATACTCGAGGCTTGGTAAGTGATCAATAACACGGATCGTTATCACTTTTGACTGGGCTGGGCTTGCGTTTGTAACGAACACGAAAAGAATAATTTACGAATTTTACCAAAAGGCTCATTGAGCCTTGTTTACTGAGCACTTACCGAGTCTTTAGTAAGAATTTGTCTGTATAAATTAAAGTCACCTTATATAAATCCATAGCTCGTATGCCTTCCGAAGCACACAAACCCCACACAAATATGCCCCCAACGGATTTAAACCCACGGCCTCCTTATAGTAGCCAAGTACTAGAACGACTATGCCACAGAGTCTGTAAACAAAACACACGTACCAATTTAAATTAAATATGTAAATGGGTACCCGACTGCAGTGAAAGTCGGTATCTTAGTTTAGGTTCTACTTGTCTTGTTTGCCTTATTCGTGCAGTTGCGGTTCCTATTTATTTTATTACTTACGAACAGAAACGTAACGAGGACTGAAAGGGACTCAACATACTTACCCACATACTCGTAAACGCTACGGGACTCACAGTGTTAATGTTAAGGCGGATCGTTTCGAGCTCGGTGCAAAATGCACAACTTATGATTGTTTTTCTTAGTATTTAATAAAAAGTACTAAATAAATGTGATTTATGGCAATTCGAGACGTTAGTTTAATGTCAATTAGGCTTTTCTACCAAAATTTTGTAATTTTATGCATTGCGTTGTAAATGAATGGCCACACAAACTTAAAACACGTTTTTAAGTTTGTATAGACATCCACGGTAACTATACACCATAAAATGACGCAATTCTGCTAAAAACCCCTGATAATTATTAAACAGTAGTCGCAAAATAAGATGAAACTATTTTATTTCATACATTTTATTTAAAAATTAGATAAACAATCTTAAGTTATGCATTTTGCACTGAGCTCCAAACGTCCCCCTTAAGACAGGCGGTTGTTATGTGTGACCATTACAGATGGAACTTTGCCGAAAATTTGGGAAAATGTTGAAAGTGAACACGGTGCGTCTCGGGTTTTTTATAAGGTAACACTAATTTATGCAGTCAAATTCACACTGATGACTCGGTTAGTAGTTGATATCAAGGTTCGATGGCCCTTTTGGGAAATTTGAAAATATTTTTTTCGTTTTTCCTACTAACGCAAGCCCAGCACGAGCAAGAAATGTTATTGATCCGTCATATATATTGTAAGTAAATATTCTTTTCGTGTTTATTACAACGCAAGTTTAGCCCCGAGTCAATTACTATGGGATGTCAAAATTTTATTCTACGAAATTAGCAAAAAGTGTTATCGATCCGTGTTACTGATCACTTACCAAGCTTCAAGTATGAGTTTTTCTTTTCCTTTTGGTTTTTAAAATCCATCCATCAACCTGTTTCGTCCACTGCTGGACATAAACCTTTCCAGGCTTTCGCCACTCTTGGCGGTCCTCCTGGAAGAAATTCCCATACTCACACACACTGGGCAGGCGGGTTGGTGAGCGCGGTGCCGAAACCCTTGCACCAGTGACGTCGCTGCCCGTCACCAGTCTGTTTTATATAAGGCTCGGCAATTGGGGTTGGATAAACCGCCATCCATCGGTCCCAGGCAATGGTGGGCCGCCTGGTTTTGCCTAAGAGCTGTTCTCTTACTCTCCCCCGAATAACTTCGGGAGGATTTGCGAGTAAGATGGTGGTACCTCCACAGTCGAGCCCGGCATCAGCTCTACCATTTTTAAACCGTTTTTAAATTACCATATTACAATGACTTGCTATGTAACATCCATTGTTATGCTATTACATCAATCAGTTACGCATATTTACGTCCAATGTCTGTTTTCCGTAGATGTGTTAATATTGTTAGTAATTTTGACCGGTCAACATAACAATGGAAATGTTATTGTTTGTCGATCATTTGGCGTTCAATGTGCTATGAGTTTGGCATGGCATAGACTAGGAAAAAATGTTGTACCCGTCAAACACAAAAAAGCCAGTGTCAAATACCGTATTAGCTTTCGATAGAGGCGGTTATTGGTTGGCTTATGAGCCTATTTGTCTTGGTCGGGTAATTCCAATAATCACGCGCGAAACAGCAGATTGGACGGTTTTTGCTAATCCTGAAATATTCCCAACAATTTTTCGGTTTTAGTAAATTTACTTCAAAGTATTACCTATTTTATGAAAAAAAATCGAGCAATTCCCGTAACCTTCTAGGGAACATTTTAAAATCAAAAATTATAGGGCTGAAATATTTTTTTAATAGTACATTTGCTTACAAAAAAATCAACAAATCAAATATATTTTGTTCCAATATGAAGTGAGTCCTAATTTCTTCAAAAGAACCTTCGAAAATCTTGTGTTGTAAATCTAGTTTTACAAATTTTAATACTCTTTTATAATCATCTTGATGAAAACCACTTGTACATTGTTTACACAAAATTTACTATAGGTACTTTGAACCCAATCGGTTTCGAAATCTAATTCATTTTCAAGGGCTTAACAACTCATTTTAATATTTTAAGACCTAACCTACGTGCTGTAAATAAAATTTGTTTTTTTTTCTATAATCAGCTCCTTCATATCTACAATTTGATAGGTACTGTATTTTTATAAAATATTTTTTTCATTTATTTTTATATTTCTCATATGTGTTTAACTTTTGATTAAATCGCTATAGTTTTCCTGTAATTGACCAGTTATGGCCTGTAATCGTGATTTTTTTCATATTTTTCGGTCCACCAGTTTCGGAAATAAGGGGGGGGGACATATAATTTTTGTGGGTTTTCAAAGATTTCTCGAAATTGGTGAAAGTAAATATAGTAAGAATATATTTTTATAATCAGCTCTTTAATATCTACAATTTGATACCCATATTGTATTTTTAGGATTTTTTTTTTGGATGGATTCGATTGATGGTTCTTGGTGAAATATCATCTTGAGTAAATTATACACAAATTCTTGTACTTTTATTCCACATATATTTATTTTTATTCTAACTTAGGCTACCGGTTTCGTATTACACATCATCGGGCCAACAAATTATTAATTATTTAACATGACAGAAAGCAAACAAAAGAAAACATTTTTAACAAGCAAATATAAAATAAACAGAGGTGAATCACCACAGCTTGCGTTTCAAAATGGGTCTACGCCAAGGTTAAATCAATAAATAACGGCAATAAATATGTTGTGTTTCAATATCATTTTTCTATTATATGTCAGGATACACTTCTAAAAATTAAGTCAAATAAGTTAAAAAATATAAAATATAAACTACAATTAAACATAAAATTTTGATTGATTAATTAATAACATCATTTAAAATATGTCAGAAGTGGTGAGGAATTTAATTCTAATTGGTCATTTAAAATTCTGTCTGGATCGTTATTAATAATTGTATTTATTGTTAGGGCTTCCAAATAATTCAATTTTGCACTTTTATTAGCTTTGTGTATATATTGATATTTTTTTTATTTTTCTCACTTTTGTATTGGAAATATTTTGAACAATTTAAAAATTTTCAATATTTTCTTACACTATTTTATGAAGAGAAGTGAATGCTATTTATTGTGGCAAATTTCAAATTTTTACCTTTAACGGTATTAAAGTAATGAGGTTGTGACATACGGACGGACGGACAATGGAGTCTCACCATAAGGTTCCTTTTACCTTTCAGGTACTACGGAACCCTAACAACTGATGCAGGGCCCAGTAGGAATTATTTTTTCTTTTATGTGCATTAAATAAAATGTAGGTAAAAATATTTATTTTTATATTCGGTTTAGGGTCAACATTCAACACAATATATCAAAACTGTTGGTCTGTAAATCGTTTAGTCTAAACTATTGAACCCGTGACATAGAAACGTGACATATGACAAACGGACGGACAAACAGACAGAGAGCAGAGTGACATTAATAGAGCTCCGTTTTGCCCTTCGGGTACGGAACCCTAAAAATGACAAACACTTTTGTATGCAGCGGTGAATTCCGTTGCGCGTACACGAACAGGCCGCTCTTAAGGCGTGAGGGTTGCCAGATTTATTCCGACAAATAATCGTAAAACCAAGTTACTGTCAGAGATGTCCTCATTACCATGAGGGAAGGTGGTATTTTCTTTATTACGTGTGACATTTATTGAAGGAAGCTTTCATAACACAGACCATAAAATAGAGCAGGTTATTAAAAGTACTCAAGTTATATAAAATGCTAAATTTAATTGATGAGATACGTAGCTAGAACCGCTTCTATGGTCTCGGGCTAGGGATTCGAGCCTGACCATTAAACCGGACGCCGCGGATTCAAATCCCATAGGAGCACATTCGTGTTCAGTTTGCGAGCTTTGATATTTCTTATTTCGTTAGTTCGTTATTATTTAGGTGTTACCTTATAAATTAGGTGTAATCTACTAAATTAGGTGTAACCTAGTAAATTAGATGTCACCAATTATTTCTTATTTCTCTATTATTTAGGTGTTACTTACAAAATTTGGTGTGACCGAGTAAATTAGATGTAACCAATTATTTATTATTTCATTACTTCGTTATTATTTAGGTCTTACCTAGATTAGGTGTAACCACAAAATTTGATGTAACCTAGTAAATTTGATGTTTACTTTAAACTTTCGCGATTTTCACACATTATTAATTTTGTATTGGGGTCTTACTTGCTTAAACGCCAAATACATAATATATCTATTAAGGTATGTTGTTAGTTATCACGAGTAAGACCCCAATACAAAGTTAATAAAATTTGATGTTATCAGTTATTTCTTATTTCGTTAACTCGTTCAATCAATCAATCAATTTCAATCAATCAATTTATTTATTTGTTTATAAAAGCATGTACATAGAAGATCTTAAATTATAAATTAATTATCAATGCTTTTTGCCAACTAGCATACAAATATTAAGTTAACATTCAGTTATTACTCAGGTGTAACGTACTAAATTAGGTGTAACCTAGTAAATTAGATGTTATCAAGTTGGCGTTGTGTTGTTCGTCATGAGTGAAAACGGGTGTGAGAAACCTAAAACGATATGAACTTTATTGACATGTATAAGAGAGATTTGTCCATGTTATGAATAAGAGCTGAATCTAAATCACAGCATTTAAGTAGCGCACGTTTATATCATGTTAAGTATTTTCAAGCTTCAGTATAGAATAACTTATCAAAGCTTTCACTACAATTCGAGTGAGTTGACATGATACCCGTAAACATTAAAAAAATGGATAGGACTTACTTTTTTAAAGGCATAAGTCTGTGCCTTGACCTGTGCTTCCTTGCACAGTTAAAAATAAGTCCTATCCGTTATTATAGCATTTATAACTTAGCAATGCTTTCATGTTAAAAGTTCTGAACGTCACAACGCAATACTTCTGACTTTAGAATTTCAAGATGCTCTTAAGGTTCACTCTGCAGAGGCTTTACGAAGAAGCTCTTTGCACCACGTACCGTGATAGTAAATGCTGTGGAAGATATACGTGGGAAGATGGCTGAAATAGAAATCAAACGAGACTTTAAATTTGGTTGAATAAAAATGTTTAGTTTCTTCTAAAGTTTATGAGGTAATTTTGAACACACCGCTCCAATTGATTATTGAAACCCTCAATTTTTCTTATTGTTTTTTTTTTCAAGTATCGATTCCAGAATTTATTTGATTTTTATTCATGAAATTTCATTAAATTGTTAGCGATTTTAGTTTATTCACGTCATTTACAAATATCTAGTCCTCGACCAATATCAGTTATAAAAACGTACACTTGTATATATCGATACAATAGAACGCATGTATAAACCAAAACTTGACTCTAAAATTAAATTATATATTTATTGATTTTATATTGTTGCTGGGATGTGGTAGTAGTACTGAACCCTAGAAGCCCAATATACCTATACGTCGTGTTTACTTACGCTCTGACGCATATGTGCAGTGTTTTGCATATTTGCTTAGATTGCCATAACCTTCGGAAAGAACTTAGTAGGTGCGAATCTCGTTGTAATAGAAAAGTATATTTAGGCTTTGTGCAACTTTTGCAGAAGTACGAAGTTTATTATTATCGTGTTTTTTTTCCCAGGATAACTGTTTTCGTTTGTTTCAATTGTTTTACTTAACTTTTGCACTTTGTTCTAAGATATCATAGGAAAGAACTTAGAAGATGTCAATCTTTTTCCATTTCATGTACTCGTATGTTCACCTAAAGTTAACATTTTAAAGTTTAAATGTAGAACAGTTTTTCGTTATTTGCGTCTTTTCACTTCATTAAAGTCTGGATTTAATAAATAAAAATAAACAGTATTTGCGGTTAAGTATTATTAGAAAATAATAATAATAAATTATACACATACATTATACATCGTTTTTTTTTGTTGTTTTTCGTCGTATTCACTTATGTTTGAGCTTTATTGCTACAAAATATGGTTGGTCTTTTGTTGTGACCCGGCCTATAATGAAGTATAATTTATTTTACAAATACTTTTATCGAACCTCATATCGTAAAATCTCCATTATGAACTCAAAACTACATGCATATTGAAAAAAAATTTTCATCAACGTCTCTAAAACAGAAAAAAATTAAATTTCGGAATTTACGAATATTTTTGTATCAGGCTTTTACAAGAATAATCAAAAATAGCAAACGACAAATTTATAAAAAACAGGTTAGTAGGCATGAGTTTAGATAAAGTAGTGTATGAAACTATGCATAACTAGGTATTAAAACACTCGTTTACTATTACAAAACTCACCTACGGCCCGTTTATTAAACTAACATTCGTGTTTTTAATAACCTTTTTATGTACCAGTTTCATAAACTACTACTTCAGAATGCATGTGATTGTTTTGTAGAAAAATAAATCTTGAACTGTAACTTTACAAGCGAAATCATACAAATGTATGTTTTGACAACCCGGATACAGTTGTAAATTGTAATACAAATTAACACTTACTCATGAAGTGAAACCACAACATATAGTACACAAATGTAAACCTCTGTGATTTTTGTATGGTTCATTCCTGTATTTTTTCTCTTTCAGGTAAGTGACTACTTCAGCTTCGATTCCTTAAGCAGCGCCTAAATGATTAGTATGATCCTATGTCCTATGTTTATCAGTAATATTACCGGATATCCTTATTTGAATGATCGTATCGTATGTACTATGGATATCAGTTTACATTTATGTTATAAACTTATAAGATTATTTCCGTATCGGTTTGCAATATAGAACTTTAAACTCTCGCGTAAACTCTCTCGGTAATTAATAAGATACATCGCGTTTTACCCGTCTAAATAAATATTATAAAATGACTTTCGTTTATATATCCAAATTCACACTGGAGACTCGGTAAGTAGTCAGGACTAAGGTTAATTTACTCTTTGCTGAGAAGTAAGCAAAATGAAATTTTGACGTTCACCGTCGTTGTTAATGGACGACTCACTTTGTGGGAATAAACTGTTGACAAGTAGTCAACAACTATAATACGTGAATGTAATATCCTTTTTTCACACATAGCAGCGTGGGAAGTATTTACGGGAGCTATAAATGATTTCATTATTGTGAAAGTCAGAGAATATTGAAAAATTCTGATTTAAGGCCTGGCCCATGGGGCACATTGTTATTAAGTGATTTTGATTTTGATTTAAACTTTCGAGTTAGTGAATTTCCGAGGTTTTTCTGGATTTTACGAAAGAGTATTTGGTGCGGGTATTTTCTAGCTTCACAGCGAAAAATAAACTATGTTTTCTTGCATTAGCAGTTATTTCAGACATAAAACTCAAGCCGCTTAGATAATAAAACGTATTTAACACTTAAAAAGGCATCATTTTCAAAAATAAAATCTATCAAGTGAAATGTGTCTAATTAGGTAACTGTCTTTACAACGGCAAATAAAGATCTGAAAAAACATGTCTGTGAATTTTACTTTGATCAGGTAAGTAGTTCACCCAGCACATTTAAGCAAAAACCCTTGAAATATAGAAGGCCAGGCCTTAACACGGGCGGAACCACGGGCACAGGTTTGCTCAGATATAAAACGCAACAATATTGAACTCGTTGAATCAGAAACGTTGAAGTATGAACTTTAAAGTGATTCCCTGCTTCCATTTCATCTCGTTCTGCTCTTTGAGTCCCAATATTTCATCTTTCTATAACGTTTCAGTGCGAGTTGGATATCACTATTTATTACAGTTAGTATTCCGTATGCACGCACACATCCACGTTTCGCCGACGATTATTACGTCCCAGCGTGAGGGGGGTGAGACCTATCACCATACTTCGGGAACAAATATCGAATCACAGCAAAATGTTCCACAACGAAGTTTGAACTTGGGACCTTCGAATTTGTATTCGAGTAATTGAACCACTACTGACACCACAGAGGCGGTGCTGAATACATCTATGTTAAACTAGCTTTTGCCCGCGGCTCCGCCCGCGTGTTATTCGGTTTAACCACATGCTTTTTTTCGGGATAAAAAGTAGCCTGTGTGTTACGTTAGGGTATAAGCTATATCCATTCTAAATTTCATCCAAATCCGTTTAGCCGTTTCAGCGTGAAAGAGGAACAAACATACACACACACACACACACACACACACACACACACACACACACACACACACACACACACAAACTTTCGCATTTATAATATTAGTGTGATTAGTGTGATAGTGTGATGTTAGTTCATCCGTTTCCTGGTGTACAGTGGTCATATCATACAAGCAGAATCTCGAATCGGCCATATCATGATATTTGCCACGCTCTGCTTCGCTCGGCTCCCGAACTTATAATCTCCAGCAACCTTGCACGCTCCTCCTCGCTTCGCTCGTCATCGCACCTATTTTTTACTTTTTGAAAGACTATCGTAAATGTTGTATTTTGTACTTCATGATATAGCCAAGACATTTAATAATTTGGCTAAGTGCGAGTCGGATTCGTGCACGAACCACCAATTCGTTCCGTACCACCAATCAAAATGGTAGATACCATAGCAACATTAAGGCGTCAAAAAGGCCGCTGAAATGATAGCACCTGTCAAATAATACGGAATTCTTTGAGTTAGGAACCCAATTATTATTATTTTATTCTTTTACTTTAGAGTATGTGTAACAATCTGACCACATTTGATACTTGTACCTATTACCGCCTTTAAGATAGAGCTGAAACAAATAACCTTTCTTGTATGGGGACCCCCTTTGTTTTTAATATTTTTCCATTTTTTATTATTTGTCGTGGTACAAGCTATTATAATATAGGTACATATCCTGTGAACATTTCAACTGTCTACCTTTTACGGCTGAAGCTGTAGACCCCTATGACAGACGGACGGACAGACAGACAGCGGAGGCTTAGTAATATGGACCCGTTTGGCACCCTTCGGTACGGAACTCTAAAATGCAAGCTTGTAGCCGTAAGAACTTAAAAATGAATAATGCCGAAGTGGATAACAAGTCTTCGCCGCAACATTAGACATACGCACGCACTTCAGAACAAAGTTTAAGATAACCGAGCATTAGTTATTAATCTCATGTTAACAAAGTGGGACATATTTGCACAGGGTGTTGAGTAATGAATTCCTAGAGTGTTTTCTTAGTAGTTGGCTAATGTTTGAGCATGAGATTACTTGGGCATAGTTTGTCACGAGATGGTGTTTGCAGCTTCCATATTTGGACGGTTTTGTGAAGTGTTATCTTATCTCGTGTCTTTAGGTTTGGTGTTCTGGATTCTGATGATGGATATATACTGTTTCCTATTCCTAACTCGAGGTTCTCGGATAAAGAATCAAAACGCTTTGCCAAGTTTTGGTTTCTGTCTTCTATAGGTGGTAAAGCTGATGCATATATATCATATCACGATCTTACTCGCAAACCCCCCAAAGTTATTCGGAATAGAGTAAAGAGGACAGCTCTTAAAGAGGCACAACCAGGTGGCCTACTTTGCCTGGGACCGAATGATGGCGGTATATCCATCCTCAATTGCTGACCCCTACATGTATAAACAGACTGGTGACGGGCAGCAGCGTCACTGGTTTTAACAACGCGTCCACCAACCCACCGGCCCAGCGTGTGCGTGTATGGGCATATCTTCAACCAAGAATGGCGAAATCTTGGAAGGCCTTGTTAGGACGAACAAGGCTGATGGATGGATGGATGGTTTTTGTCCGCTTATCAGTCTGCTTGAAGCAGTCTGCTGTAGGCTACTGACTACTGAAACGAATCAGCTGAATTGTGGATCCGGACTAGGGTTGTCAGGTCCTAAAATACAAAAGCCGGACTCAGAATTGTATAAAGCTGGAAATTTTGCCCTAAAAGCCGGACATATGTTTTTTAATAGCCAAACATACCTTTTTTGAAGAACTCTGTTACTTTTTTTATTCTTTACAACTATGAATCACATTTGTTACAACATTTAACAGTTGCAATTAACGTTTGGCTATTAACAATAATCCGTCCTATCATCATTAGGTAATTATGATATTAACGAAGTGAAAAATGGTCAGTCTTCTGTAGACTATAGGTAAATAAATTTAAACTAAAGACTGTGTTTCACTGACAAAAAGCCTGACACAATCCGGAAAGACGCAACACGTAAATATTTGGCCGGTCACGACCATAAAAAGCCAACATAGCTGGACGCCTGGCAACCCTAATCCAGACGGATCCCATATTCCCTGGTAAATAATTCACTTTTCAAAAGTTATTTCGGGATCCGTACGACGTCATAAGTCATTAGAATGAGGACTGGAAGAGTAGTTACAGTTACGTGTACGACGACATAAGTCATGAGAATGAGGACTGGAAGAGTAGTTACAGTTACGTGTACGACGACATAAGTCATGAGAATGAGGACTGGAAGAGTAGTTACAGTTACGTGTACGACGACATAAGTCATGAGAATGAGGACTGGAAGAGTAGTTACAGTTACGTGTACGACGACATAAGTCATGAGAATGAGGACTGGAAGAGTAGTTACAGTTACGTGTACGACGACATGAGTCATGAGAATGAGGACTGGAAGAGTAGTTACAGTTACGTGTACGACGACATAAGTCATTAGAATGAGGACTGGAAGAGTAGTTACAGTTACGTGTACGACGACATAAGTCATGAGAATGAGGACTGGAAGAGTAGTTACAGTTACGTGTACGACGACATGAGTCATGAGAATGAGGACTGGAAGAGTAGTTACAGTTACGTGTACGACGACATAAGTCATGAGAATGAGGACTGGAAGAGTAGTTACAGTTACGTGTACGACGACATAAGTCATGAGAATGAGGACTGGAAGAGTAATTACAGTTACGTGTACGACGACATAAGTCATGAGAATGAGGACTGGAAGAGTAGTTACAGTTACGTGTACGACGACATGAGTCATGAGAATGAGGACCAAAACCATTGCAGCTTGCCTAATTATTATTGTTTTTACCTTCAGGTGTACTACCGAAGACAGATCTGCAGTGCCACTTTTCAAACTTATTGCAGAGGTAATAAGACTGAAAGGGTCTGCGGTAATTTCTTCTGATAGTACAGTCGTAGATCGTAAACAAATATTGAACACACACAAATCACTACCTTCAAGTCTGTTTGACGTTAATTGACCTATAACAATTAATTTGTCATTGATATTTAAATATGTAGGTCTTCACTTCGGCACCGCAACCTTGATTTGCTGAAACCGTGTCAAGAGTATGATTGAAATTTCTCTGGAATTCATTTTGACATAATTTTTAGGTCAGGGTCATTTGAATCGAAAATTCCAACAAGAGTGGTCTTGTACGCAGCACTTCCAGGGCCGAGTTCGGAAAAGAAAAGAACGGTGCACCCGCCGTGTTATTTTATTACCTTATTATACGAACATTCATAACATAAATAAAGCAATGCAGGCTTTTCTATTCCAGATGCCTTTTATTTTGCTCCTTTCCAATTTATTGCCGATACACATTATTAATCCAGTAAATAAGCCGGAAAATGTGAAGTGGTGGAACAGCCCCGATTTAAAAAATACTTTCATTCCCGTGTTCTGTTGTCCCCCAGTAACATCCATATCAATCTTTGCATTACCTCCGAAATTTAGGAAATAAGGGGGGTCTGACACCCCAAGAAGCAGCAGTCATTAAAATAATTACTATTTTAAAAATCGACATTTGACACTTTTTTTGGCCTATTTACTGGACTATATGGAAATTTTATGAGGGCTTCCTTCTAAATTCTTAGCACACTTGATTTTACAGTTTATCAAAAAATCGTGCTTATGAGTCAAATAGAGAATCTATGTTCCAACTAGAATTATATTCACTTAAACTACATAAGTACGTCGAATTATATACTTACTTACGTTTAGATTTAACAGATTTCCAGTGTGTGAGTGGACTTACTATGGAAAGTAGACTTAGTGCGATGTGAATGTGTGCGTGCCTGCCGGGGTCCTGTGTACACTGCGTACACTCGAGTGTTACTATGTCTGTTTCAATTTTGGTTAGCGAAAGTCCTGCCTCCTTTTTTGTACTTCAACGTTACCTATATTTTCTTTATATTTAATTTACTTTGTATTATTTTATATTTACTTCCTTTTCTTCAAAGTTGCTCTATATTATGTTACGTCACATTTCTTTCGTTTCCTTTAATCCTCTCTACAAGTCCAAACCAAACAATAATACCTAAATAGATAATTATTCCTCTATTTCCTTAATAAAGTTTGTTGTTCAGCTGTTATGTAAATTACACAAAATAATTAAACTATTCAAGGCTCCGGGTGGCTATTACGGGATATGGCCATTGGGCTATTGCACAATTAAGGCAAGTTTACAAGTGAATAGTAAACAGGGCTATCTCTGTAATAGCCTTACAAGCCTAATAGCCTTTTTACTGCCAAACTTGTGTGAACTAGTTTTAAAGGTTTGGCAATTGAAATGTCTTCTACTTGGTGTAAGGTTATGTTATGAGGGTGAGCGTCACGAATATATTGGTATATTCAATCATTGAAGGTTTATTTGATATAATTTTCTTTGTGCTTGTTTTGGTGGACTTGTTTGTGTGGTGGGGATTCCTTTTCTCCTTTGTGATTTAGTTCTGTTTTTCAACGAAATTCCTTATCGCACGTTGCACTCCAGACATGGCGAATGAGAGCTCGGCCGAAAAAAGTGTAACGACTTCGACCGTCACATCACTTTTGCTACACTTTGCACTGAGTGTGTGTATTTGTGTGTTTTCAAGCGTATTTCTGTGTATAGGTAAAGTAAGGCCAACGAGACGAGATAGAGAATGTAAACAATCGGGCCGTTACTGAGTTATCTCTATCCTTATCTCTCGAACCGCTCGTAAGCAATAATGGCGTCAGTTGGTCGACGACAGACGTCGTTGCGCGAGTCGTGTGGTACAGGTAAGCTGTCAAACCGCATTTACCAACATTTGGTCCGCCATTTTGTGAACAATATAATTCCTGTTTGGATTGCGTTCGAAGCACCGAAAACATCGATTAATAGCGTAATTATTATGCCATGGCCAAAATAGACCAAAAAAATGTTTCATAGTTTGTTGGGATAAGCTCGGAAATTAATTATTTTATAAAAGTTTTATTTTTACTGCAAAATTGACAACATGATTGATAATTATAATGCAATAGATAGTTTTGTCATAAGCTTCCGACTATTCAGACGAATCATTTTCGTCTAATACAGACGACAACGATTAGAATAGGGAGTTCAAAATGTTTATATATTTTATTAGAATGAAAATTTTTGGAACCCCTGAAAGTTTGTTTACATTCTTTATCTCACCTCTTACTTTACTTTACCCCTTACTTTAGGTATATTATTACAGTATATATGTGCGACGTGTGCGTCAGTCAGTAGAAGGAACTTTGTTCCATTCCAACCGGGTGTCCCACGACAACTCTCGTTTGTTTTTACGCTCGTTAAGGATTTAATTAAGTCCTGGCTCTGTATATTTCAAGGGTTTTTGCTTAAAAACACTAAGTCAACTACTTACATACATGTATATACTCACGCCTGTCTCCCAGAGGGGTAGGCAGAGACTACAGATTTCCATCTGCTACGATCCTGACACACCTCTTTTGTTTTTCCTACATCCATCAATCTAGACATACAAGCTCTTCTATTTCAGGTGCTTTTTACTTATCCCTTCTTCAGTATGTCGACAATTTGGGCGGAAATCGGCATACGTCCTTCTAGGGCGGCCCAGTCGAGCTTTACCTTCCACTTGTGCAGCATAAATTCCTTTCGTCACTCTACTTTCATTCATCCTCTTTATATGCCCAAACCACCGATGCATTCCTTTTTCTATTCTAGTCACTACATCTTCTTTCAACTACTTATCTGATCAATTTAAGGCGAGGTTATCCAGAAAAATCTGTCCTGCTCCAACGCTTTGATTTTTCACATGTTTATCCTGCTCAGCGGAAGCGGGCCGCTTGGAAAACTCGCACTTGGAAAACACCTCAATACGGTGTTTTTATTTATTATTTTGGAATTAGAGTGATGGATTTTTAATATGATGGCCGTTTTACATCACATTTTTCACGACGTTTATTTTAGTATAAGTTTTATTACCCAAAACTTAATTTAGCTCAAATGAAATGATGCTTAGATCGTAGTTTAGATTTAATCGGATCAAGGAAAGTGTAAGCAATCGTGTATCGAACAGCCAAGATATTAATTTCAAAGAGTGAAATATGACATATATTGCCGCAAAATTTAATCTTCGCTTTTTATTGATTTAAAATTAATTTGAAAAACGACAAAGTCGGCATAACCCCCCTTAAAACTCACAGACATGTTTTTCAGACCTTCAAATCTTTTCGTTGTATAGAGAGATACCTAATTGGACACATTAACTCAACAGGTTTTATTTTTGAAAATAACGCCTTTAAGTGACGTTTTTTATCTAAGCGGCTTGAGTTTTATGTCTGAAATAATTGTTATAGCAAGAAAACATCGTTTATCTTCCCACGTAAAGCTAGAAAATTCCCGCACCAAATACGAAGTCTAGAAATGGCACAGAACAAAGAAATCATTTAAAATTATTTTATCCAATAATAAATTGTTGTGACCACGACTCACGATAGAAACATGCGTAACTATTGTATCAACATATAAATATAAGGATGCAATCTTGTTAAAACTTTAAATAAATAAACCTTGCAAATGTGTATCCCATATCGTCACGACATTTATCTCGGAGGGGCTGTCTGACGTGTTTCAGAATATGGATTGTCACTACAATAGTCCACACTGGTCACATCCTCTTCTGACGCCCCAACGTGATATGGAGTGAGCCTTATCGCCGTACTTCGAGCACAAACACACGCTTTTTAGGGCATGCAGGTTTATTTCAATGTTCTCTTTCGTCGTTTATCGATAGGTAGGTAAGTAAGCAAAAATTCAACACAAATTCTGATAAACTCATTGGATCATTGTCCACTGATAGGATTAGGCCTCGCCCCTCATGATTCATATTGGGTGTAAAAGCAAAGTCAAAAATCCATTAGGGGTGTATTAGTATGATCAGTAAAGATATTATTTTAAATACTGGGATCTCTAAATAAACTACCAGTACCTCATAATAAGACGATTTTGTTTACTCGAAATACACTAATCGCGTGGACACCCTCACTGGTCGCTGGCCACTCGGATGAGGGGTGCGGGTTGCGGGGTGCAATTAGGTGTGTGGGGAGGCCGGTGAGCTGCGCAGCCATAGCTTAGAAAAATGATGGAATGTTTGCTGAAAATTTGAATTTTAATATTTTTCTTCTCGTAATGACATCAGAATCGTGTATACTTTCATACCCTAAAGGGATTCTTGACTTTGCATTTACACCCGTACCTATAAGATCCTACAATAATAATTAAGTGAAAATAATTCTAGGATAGATCATGTATCGTTAACTGATCACATTCCAGAAGAAAAAATTCTTTTTCTCAAACAATTTTTTCACTTCCCAGTACAAAGTGGTTCAATCAGCTGACTTTCTATGGAAAGGTAAAAAAAAAGTATGCGCAACAACATTTTTTTTTTTCGGTGGTATGTGTGTGTTCTATTAGGGATACTCTATCATCTGTTGAATTTTTTTCACTTTGAATTGTAGGACCTTATATGCTCTGGGCCGCTAGTGCCACGCTTTCTATGTAGCGATATTTCTATGAAGCAGGGTTTTTTGCGCAATCTGTAGGTAAAGGGAGTTAAGAAGTGACATTCAAATACAAATAAAAACCTTATTTATTTACCCAAAACCCCATGTTACGTACAACCCGACATCAAACAAAGAGCTTCCACCGTTTTCTCACATGAGGGTATTTATTTTATAATGCCGTATTAAATTATAATTCAGAGGCAGGAAACCGCCGCATGAAATCCATTTAAATCCCCAAGAAACATCCCGGTGTTAGAATATTAATTTGTTCTGAAGTGGTATATTCTGGCTCCATTACCCTTCGTCATAAATATTTATACGTCACAATAAAATGTTACGCGCCACATCAAAATTCGAGGAACAACCATTTGTAAATTCGGAACGCTACTCAAGAAAAGAGTGTAAAGTATACATCGTTAATACTGTAACGGAACCCTTACAACAGAAGTAATCTGGTAGAAAACACGTTTCATTAGGTATCATAACATAAGCGAATTTCAAATGGTACTGGCTGGTTTTAGTCGCTGAGAATCGAAACATGAGATAGTTCTAGCTAGGCTCTTACTATTAAATCTGGTACTATTTCAATTTTCATTAAATCTGGTACTATTTCAATTTTCATTAAATCTGGTACTATTTCAATTTTCATTAAATTTGGTACTATTTGTACGTAAGGTAAATGTGAGGTAAGTTCGAGTCAGTACGTAAAAAATGTTTTATGGAGCAGCAGATTATTTTGACTCGATATTAAAATTGTTCGTATAAACGAATATTATCATCGGCATTTCAGCGACCAAAATTCAAAATGGCCTTCCCGTTTTTTCTCTAGACTGACACAAAAGCTTCACTTCACTATAGGTTTTCAATTTTATAACGGAACCCTAATATAAAAATGCGGCCGTTGATTTGCAAAATACTGTCGGAGAGTTTGAATTTGTTTTCTGATAATATTTCGAGGCCTGAGGAAGAAATGTCGTTTTCATTTTGTTCCTTTTACTTACAATCAAAAAGAAATGGCAAGTTTTTTGGCCCTTTTTATACACTTTGTAAGTATCGCAACATAAAAGGGGCCATTTCGATAAAAAATGCACTTTTCGAAGTTGTTTAAATTTGATAAATCAGCGTATAAATTTCGGAACTTTTATCTACCTATAGTTTTCTTCAGTATAGAAACACGATTGCGTGAAAGAACCTCATTTAAAAAAATAATTATTTAAATGAGGTCTTCTTCTACATTTTTTTTATAGTATGACAGATAGGAATGACATACAGACCTGAACGATTTTTTCTTAGATAGATTTTAACGATATTTAAATTTTCTTAGTTGGAAATCATCTACATCATTTGAACATTTTGTCACATAGTATTATAATTTATTTTTATTTTTGTCAAAATATATCTAGTTGTTGAAACGTGTTTTTGTAAATATATAAAAATATATAATTATAAAAATGAAAAACTAAATAAGTTAATAAAAAAAATATATTGTTTGATACAAAAATATTCGGTGGACAAAAATGGTGGAAAGATTCAACGGTCTAGGTAAGTACCTCGGTGGCGTAGTCGGTTAGCGCGCTTGTCTTGATAACAAAAGGTCGCAGGTTCGAATTCTGGCCCGAGGAATTTTTTCAAATTCTTGTCTTTACATTTTCATACTTTCTAGAAAAGTACATAATTCATAGTTTATACACGGTACCTACACAAAATAAACTTTTTATGCAAAAAAATATAAACAATTATTAATATTTAAAAACAAATTCTTAAAACGCCTATTTATAATGTAGTTTTAGGGTTCCGGATCCCAATACTTGACCGACTTAATTTTGCAGTTTCGTTTTATACATTTTGTAAGTTATTTTTGTTCAAAGTATTTTATTTTATTTACTACTCGTTCGTCTATGAGCTAGAGATGCGTGACACATAGACAGACAGGACTTTTGGGTAGGTACGGAACCCTAAAAATCTGAATCTGAACAATAATAAAAGTATATGTTTTAAGAATAATAAACTGACCGGATTTTATAAATATTGTTCTTTGCCTATTGGCTGTTTATTAAATTGTTTTAATGCCACAAACGACTAAACTCGTTGTTCACAACGTTATTCTTAGTCAACGATAAGAAAAGTATATTACTATCAATTTAAAAATAGGAAATGATGTCAATTTTAAAGATAATCAGATACTTTTCGCTGTGTATATGACTAATTTATTTTTTCATTCGGATTCAGATGTTGAATATTTATGTTCGTATTTTGATTTTTCGTCGCTTATTGTCAAAATGTTTAATTAAATACGGTACTAAATGATTAAGCAATATACTTAGATATTTTCACATAGTATACAAGACAGCGTGCGGGTGTACTGCTACACGAACTTACAATTATCAAATTGTGCAACGTATACATAACGACCAGACACTGATAATTAATGAGTTTATGTAGGTTCTAGTTACATTGCCCGATTCGAGTTGTCATCACACTATTATTATAAATGCGAAAGGGTATATATGTCTATCTGTGTGTATGTTTGTTACTCTTTCACGCTGAAACGGCTGAACGGATTTGGATGAAATTAAGAATTTAGTCGTTAAATCGAATAACACGCGGGCGGAGCCGCGGGCAAAAGCTAGTCATTCATACTAGCTACCCTGCGTTTCATAAAAGAGTTCCCTTGCCGTACGTAATGTTTGTAGCAATGCAATCCAACGCCATATCCATCCATCCAATCCAATGACTGAGAAATGGGATTCCTTATTCATTGATCCAATCGCTACAGGGGAAAAACAGAAAAAACTAAACTAGCTACCAAAAAACAGGGAAACCAACTTTACGCCAGGGGAACTCTTGGGTGAACCGCACTCCACCCGGGCATTGTATAATGCCCTCATTACTTAACCCACTACATAGATAAAAAGCGACAGTCGGGAGAACAGAACGTCACACAGTCGTCAACGTCGTCCTACCTCACAATATAACTGAACCAATCCACTTTGTAGGTTTTGGTACCTTCAAACGTGCCGCGGCGCAACTTGGTACATTTTGCATAATAATAATTCAAAGTTTATTCCATACTAAATGTATTTACTCTGCGTTTTCTGGAAATTTTAATACCTTGATTTTTAATTTTTTAATTTTTATTTTTTTTCGCTCATGTTGACATTCTGAGTTAATGATTAATACATGTAATATATTACTTAAATTTTATAATATTTTAAATGATTTGTGTTTTTTGTGTGTCTAGATTTTAAATATAGATTTAAGATAGTGTATATATTTAAATTGTTGATATTTAATCAATTTATTGTAATTTAGTATTTGATTAATTATTATATTGCTAATATTTTATCAATAACAACAATTGTATCATAATCATGCTGTGTACGCCTGTCATTGATGGCAACACCAGACGAAGGCCCTATGTTTACTTTTTTGAATGTTTGTGTTGACATTGTTGGTGTACCTTTTATGTAATAAATAAATAAATAAATTGACCGGTTGACCTTAGATAGACTAATGTTTTATAACAGTAAGAGTTTAAAAAGGATGAAATATGTGTTTTTTTTTCAGGTCGGCCATCCCTTCTAAGTTGATTAGTTCAATTATTATGTGAAGTAGGGTTGCTTGCAGTCGCCTCCCGGACCATTTCGGCTTTCGGTTTGATGTGGTTTGATTCATGCACCAATTACGTGTTTTCACGTGTTCAGCCACTCGTAAAATCCATTTGTTTTCCTCATGACACAATTTCCTTCTGTCTTTTATATTTTTATCCTTTAGTTATTAAAGTTAAACACCTTGTTTAGTATAATAATTTGATATAAGTTAAACAATACTTTAATAGTATTAAGCCATATGAAAAGAAAAAAAAATGATAAAAAAAGACATTTAAGTTTCTTACTTCTTAGTAAGATTAATCGAATGGGCGGATTTAGGCATTATATCTATCTATATATTAACTTATTTATTCATTGTATTATGTAGGAATATACAATATATAATTTTTTTACTTATGTTAGTATTGTATATTTGGTTAGGCATTATATTTATTCATAGTCTATTCAGTTTATTTATCAACTCATTTATAAATTGCATTATGTCAAATAATATTCTTATTCCAATAAGTCTCCATATTATGCATAACATATTTTACGTAATTAGCTCAACTTGAATATAGTTTTTATTATATATTGCCCATATTATATTTGTTTTGTCATATAATATTGTTTTTATAAAGATTAGATATGACGTCTAAAACGTATACTTTATGTATTTACTTTACAAATAAACATTTTGATTCTTGAATCTTTTACGTCCAAACATGGTAGGTGAGCCATATCGCCGCACCTCGGGCACAAATCTCAATGATTGTGATATGTTTTGGACAGTAGGTTCTCCATATCTCGAGGTTACCTTAAGAGTTAAAAGTAATAAACGCAAACTGAAACGCAACTATGTACAAACAAACTGTTTTAAAACAACAAAGTGATCTTTGTGCGAGTAACTAAGTCCTGCCGAAACAAGAGTCCGGAATGGTTTATTCATTTCAGTTAATTAATACGTTCACCAATAACGGGATTGTTAACACACAATGAGTAAATCTGTCTGTCCGTCCGAATAAAGCTTTGTTTATCGGAAAATACTCGTGTACTCAGGATTTTGATTCAGCTTTGATTTTAGTGTTTTACCTAAAATTATTGTTTATAAATCAATTTCCAGGCCATCAATATATTTACAAACTTGAAAAGATCAACTGAAACAAATTAGGTCAGGATTCGAACCTAAGACCTCTTGCTTTCACGGCAAGAACCACTGCAGAACCGAGGTTTATTCAAATTAATCTAGAATCTTTTATGAAGGCTGAACTTTACTGTGTTCAATTAATACTAAAATTATAGGTAATTCTTATCAAAAAAAATATAGTATACGTAGATATTGCTTCACAATGGAAATATTTTCAGTCCCTCCCTCAAAATTGATTACTTTAACAGCTTTGAAGCCATATTGGAAGATCTTAGCCCACTTTATAATGATGTAATTGTTTTAGGTGATTTTAATACCTGCCTCCTAAAAAATGACTCTCGCTCTAAGCAACTCTCCTCAATTGTCTCTTCTCTTGACTTTCATATTCTACCTCTTTCCGCAACTCATCATAAACCTCAATGTATTCCGTCTCTTCTCGACCTCATAATAGTTTCCAATCCCCATAAAGTCGCCACTCATGGCCAACTCACTGCCCCCTTTTCGTACCATGATTTAATATATGTCTCGTACAAGATACGTCCTCCCAAATATAAACATAAATACCTCTTTCTACGTAGTTTTAAGGGAATAGAACTGGAGGCGCTTAAAAAGGATGCTTCAGCCATTGACTGGTCTCCAGTCACTGGCTCTGTAACAGCTGACTCCAAAGTTGACAACTTTAACCGAATTTTAATTGCCCTTTTCGACAAATATGCCCCTATCAAAAAGGTCAAAGTAAAACACGTGCCAGCTCCTTGGCTTACACAAGCAATTAGAGACACAATGGCTTTGCGTGATAAGGCTAAGCACAAATATAAAAAAACACCCAGTGATCACAGTTTTGAAGCATACAAAAAGTTGCGTAATCGCTGTACAAGGATGTGTAGAAATGCAAAGAGGAGCCACATTCATAATTCAATTGAAAGCCCTAATCCAAGTCAGGTTTGGAAATTCCTAAAAACACTAGGCATTGGTAAAGTTTCTAATACTCACCATGGCACTGTCGATTTAAATGCACTAAATTTGCAATTCTCTAAACCACTCGTCACTTTAGAAGACAAAATAAAAAATAAAACACTCAATTTCTTAAATAAAAAGCCCAAGCCTGATTGTGATTCCTTCAGTTTCAATTGTGTAACAGAGTGTGACGTTAAGAAAGCGGTTCTGTCTATTACCTCAAAAGCTGTTGGTAATGATAATATCTGTTCCCAGATGCTATTACTTATTCTTGATTCACTGTTACCTGTAATCACTGATATCCTCAATTTCTCCTTGGTTACCTGTACATTCCCTTCGCCCTGGAAACAGGCGCTTGTTATTCCTCTTCCGAAAACTTCTAATCCTGCCTCATTCTCTGACTATCGTCCTATCTCCATTCTTCCCATCCTTTCCAAAGTCCAAGAAACCATCGTGCACAACCAACTTTTCTCCTATCTGATTAAAAACAATCTTCTGAATCAGTTTCAATCTGGATTTCGACCTGGTCACAGTACGGTAACCGCACTTTTAAAAGTTACTGATGATATAAGGCTAGCCATCGACAACAAGAAACTGACAATTTTAACGCTATTAGATTTTAGCAGTGCGTTTAACTGTGTTGACTTCGATGTTCTGCTAGGTATACTCCGCTCTCTTAACGTATCTCCACTTGTTACAGAATGGTTCGATACTTATCTTAGAGGTCGACTGCAGTGCATACGCTCGGACGAGGTTACCTCGGAGTGGTGTCAACTATATGCTGGTGTTCCTCAGGGTGGCGTCCTCTCACCTCTCCTATTCTCAATTTTTATTAATTCCATCTCAGAAGTACTTTCTTGCAACTACCATCTTTATGCAGACGATTTACAGCTATATCGACACTTTGTAGTATCTGAAGTTGAAACTACAATTTCTCAAATAAATGAGGATATGGGTCATGTGCAGAAGTGGGCTGAATCTTATGGGCTCTTAGTGAACCCTAAAAAATCTCAGACGATAATCATTGGTAGTAGATACATGACCAACCTCCTGAACAAATCTACCCTGACACAGGTCTCCTATAACAGTATCCCCATTGCATACGCTGAAACTGTGAAAAACCTTGGTGTCATTTTTGACTGTAACTTATCGTGGACTGCTCACGTGAATGAAGTCAGTAGAAGAGTTTTTGCCACTTTTTACTCCCTCAAGCGTCTCCAGCGATTTCTGCCCCATAGAACAAAGGTAACTCTTGCACAAACCCTTCTATTGCCAACCATCGACTATGCGGATTTATGCTTCCTAGATGCCAATGAAGAGTTGCTTAGCAAACTACAACGTCTTCAAAACCTGGGGATTCGGTTTATTTTCGGACTGCGTAAGTTTGACCATGTGTCGCATTATAGAGAGGAGCTGAAATGGCTTCCTATTCGTCAACGACGAAATTTTCACATTTTATGTTGCCTCTTTAATATCCTTAGGAGCCCTACTACCCCTCCCTATTTGCGTGAACGCTTTAACTACCTTCTTTCCAATGACAATCAGAACAGACCACACACAGTATCTCTTTTAAAAACTCCATGTCATAACACGGGTGCTTTTAGAAATTCTTTCACGGTGACATCCATCAGACTCTGGAACTCCCTACCGCATACGATTCGTGACTGTCCTACGATCAGCCTATTCAAGAAGAAGCTTAAAGAGCATTATTTATAAATATTTTTCCCTTTAAAATATATATTTATTTATTATTTATGCAGGTATATACACTGTATGTATTTATGTTTATATTTGGTATATACTAAATTCTTGTTTTAAACATATATTTATGAATACTTTTGTTATGTAGGTTTATGCCCATGTTTATATTACAGTATTTAAGTACGTTTGTTCTTTTTATATTTAAGTAATTATTAATTAATTTATTATGTAAGTATTTATTTAAAAGTTAGGTATATTTATGGTAGTTTTAAGTTCATATTATCTCCACATTTTTATTTTTTATATCACTTGTTTCTTTATGTGTGCACATTTGATCACACACTTTTAGTTAATATTTCCTTAGCACCTAGGTTTTGCTGGCAGAAATCTCTCTCAGAGATAAGCTCGCCTATAGCACGTTTAATTTATGACTGCTTGTACGTATAACTTTTCTGTGCAATAAAGAATATGAATATGAATATGAATAAGGATTTAGTACGGCCTTTAGCTTTTCCAGAAACAATATTTCATAACAATATAAATAATCACATTCAACCATCAATCAAATAATTCATTTGTAAAACATAGGTTTACAAGCGAAGATCACAAATATTTATTACAGTGCTCTATGTTTTGCCTTAATAAATAAATGAATATTACAAGAGGGCCTTACAAACTAGAAAAGATCATTTAAAAACAAACGAGGCAAGCTTAGCTTTAGCCCGCGGCTCCGCCCGCGTGTTATTCGATTTAACGACATGCTTTTTTCCGGGACAAAAAGTAACCTATGTGTTAAGTTGGGGTATAAGCTATATCCATTCTAAACTTCATCCAAATCCGTCCCACCGTTTCAGCGTGAAAGAGTAACAAACATACACACACACACACACACACACACACACACACGCGCGCGCGCGCACAAACTTTCGCATTTATAATATTAGTAAAAAACATAATTTTAGTACAAATAAGCATTCATCAAACTCAAAAAAATATCTAGAAGTCGGTGCATTCCCCATAGTATAGAACACAAAAACCAATATGAGAGCGCTGACTTATTGAGAACATGTGTTTCAGGAAGAAATAAGTCGGCAAAAGTGCTATAATATTTGAAGTCGGTTATTATTTTTTGTTAAAAACTTATTTATTTAAGTAATGATCCGCTGCTCGAACTGACCATTGTTCTTTTAAAACTCAAATGCGTACGTGGGAATTTTGGCTCCAAAACAATCACGAACACATATTAACTATTTAGTACGCGTAAAGTTGTTGACATTTTCCTACATTCCATTATTCTAAACTGTAACACTGGTCTATTGAAACGTTCGGTAAATCAACAACCACAGAGCACGCTCTTTGTTGACATAAAAATGCACATAGATTTAAATGATTTGTGTTCACGAATGTCAAACGACGCGTTTGCTTTGAAAGCCTTTGCTGTGTGAATGAACAGTGTTGCCAACCCCATTTGAATTAAACGAAGTAAATTGAACAAAACATGAAACATTGCAATAGTAATTTAGTTTTTTTTTTAGAATATTGTTGAAATAGAATATAATGTTTTTCAATTGAAATTAAACAACTTACTTAATTAGAAGACCGAAGACAAAAAATAAGTTTGGCCATTCAACGTGGTAACGCTGCCAGCCTTTTAGGCACCCTTCCCAACGACGGTAGCGATCTGGTCAGCATTTTTTTATTTGTTATAAATATTTAATACAATATAAATACAAATACAAAATATCTTTATTGGTAAAACATAAATAGTTTACAATAATCGAGTTGTTGAAATCACCTTTTAAGCATACAATGCCTGTACCAGGTGACTCCGCTCTTCTATATCTTCACATAATTCACTGATTTTGAAAACAAGAATTTTTAAAAAGAAGTTTAATAAAGATAGCTATTGTTAGATATTATAAATATGTTATGTAGGTATATTTGTGTGTGAGAAGTGTTTTTTTTTAAATATACATATATGTAATATTTGTTTAGTTTTTATATGAAATGTAGAACAAAATAAATAAGATTATATTTTTAATTTATATTATTTCAACGATAAAAGTAAAGGTATATAGGTATTATATAATATTAATATATTCATGTGTATGTTGACTATTTTGTTATTGTATGCGGGTCAATAAACACTCTGTCTGTTCGTAGTTTAGCGGTTGTAACCAATTTGTGATTGCTTTCTTACATTCGTAATAAGGATTACTATAAATGTCTAATTCAGTGTTCAACTTATTGTACAGGTATGCTGATCGTTTTGAATTCGGTTTTAGTTGTTGGAATTTTAGCTACATTGTATTTTTTTCTCTTCATAATTACTCTTGCATCATAATCAATATCTTTGTGTTTTTTTAGAACAGTTTGAAGTATATACAGTTTCCTCACGGATAAACAGTTGCATAATTAGTAAAGGCTACTAGTAGGGAATCTTCTTTTTTTAAAATGCATTATCTTCAAAAGTCCACGCTGGGCTCTTTCTAGATCTAAGAATTTGGTCTTTCCTGCACCTCCCCAGACTGGAATACAGTAAACTAAGATAGACTGCACCAAAGCCAAATATATTGTGCTTAGTAAGTCTTTATTTTTGTTTTCTGGTGATTTGGGTGGTGCAATGTGTCTCAGTGCTGCAAATATCCAGCTGAGCTTTCTTATTCTGTTTGCAACTTGATCTAGGTGAGGATACCATGATAATCTGTCGTCTAAAATTACTCCAAGGTATTTTATTTGTGACACTTTCTCCAACTTGGGACAATTACAATTTCCATTTAAGATATTAACACAATTGTGTATCTTAATATTAAAGTCCCTGTTTGGTTGACGTCTATTATTTATGCTAAAGCAGATGTAGTTAGATTTAGAGGGGTTTAGTGTAAGGAGATTATTTGTTAACCATTGACCTACCCGCTTCAAGCCACTTTCAGCATTGATTTTAATTTCATCCCAAGATTCACCAGTGAAGACCACAGCAGTATCATCGTATTTAAGCTTTTAGGTTGTATTTGTTAGGTTTTTTATTTAAGATTATTTTTATTTAAGTATTGTAATGTTATTTAAGGTCTTAATTAGATGAACAAATAAAAATGTTTTTTACTTTTATAGCGCTTTGTATTTTATTTCCATACAAATAAATAAAACGCCCTATACCTATAAAGGTAAAAAACAGTAGTACTGAAGACCAGAAGAAAAAACAGGAAAAAATCACAAACAGTGGGGTTGGCAACA
Organism: Ypsolopha scabrella; assembly: GCA_910592155.1. NCBI lineage: Eukaryota > Metazoa > Arthropoda > Insecta > Lepidoptera > Ypsolophidae > Ypsolopha > Ypsolopha scabrella. The sequence continues at coordinate 2,791,214 of OU342968.1, read as the reverse complement.
CTGAATGAACAGAGGAAAGTGTCAACTTACATGGCATACCAATTGAGTTATTTGGAGATCATTTACTTACACTTCTCGAATATTCAGTGAATATTCGTTTGGGTGTTTAGTTTGTAGATTGTGAACGCAATGTGATAGGTAGTTTGTTTTGAAACGCACTTCGGTATTGTGCGGTTTTGAACGCAGCTTTGAACTTTGATCTTGAACTGTCAAACGGAAGTGTGAATGACTTGCTCTTACAAATAAATTTTATAGAGTATAGTTGATACTTCTTATGCCCGCAAGTAAAAGATTGTGCTCGGACCGTGGCTGAGCCCTCTTCTTATGTGTCGCGATCCTGGACAAACGCGCGAAGACATTGGAACATATAACCGAAGTCTTTCCGCGTGTTAAGAGCCCGTTGTATCAGAGATACTGCTTAGGTATTCCCTCCCGATCCATTCCCTTGCCTACCAGCGGCACAGCCGGCCAATCTCAAGAGTTACCTCTAACTAGCGGCTAAAAATGGTAATGCAAACGGAAACACGAAATAATACAGCAATAATTCAATCAAAAGGCAAAAAAGATGCGACAACGAGCTAAGCAAAGCAGAGCGAGGCGCAGCGTTTACATGTAAATAAATTTGAGAGTCGAGCGAAGCGGAGTGGAGCGAGATTACCCCCTAGTTTTACAGTTCTCATGTTATACGCAAAAATCTGTCTTGTCGTAGCCACATCTATTTTTTATTTTAGTTGAATTATAAGATACTATATTATTTCGTACTTCCGTTTGCTTTACATTTTTGCCGTCGGTTAGTGGTTATTCTTAAATTTAGCCGGTTAAAGATGAAATTAACCAACTGAATTCAAACATTAGCTAATGCACAAAACCAAATTGATGATTAACTGGCTAATTTTAAGTTTATCATCAAACCTAACATTAGCCGTAACATATATGTGGATAATTTTTAACTGTACATTGTTTTTGGAGCATTTTAAAAATAAAGATTGTAAAAATATAATTCATACAAACTCTGTCATAGTGAGACCACAGAGTAATAATATGGCTTTTCAAACTATGGTCAAACTACCTATATATATATGTAACTGTATGTAACTCAATCTTGTAGGTAAAAACTGCAACTGGTTAGTTACTCGATAGGTAGCGTGACTGCTTATTTTGTTAAAAATTTTCTGGGAAAATGTAAGTAGAATTTTCAGAGCCCCAATCCTAGGTACTACACAGTGTTGCATTTGCCGTCGGTTGAATCCATCTCAGCTCAAAACTTTTTCGAGGAAAACTTGAGTAAAGTGTTCTTTAGAATTTTCGTAGGAAAAATTCTCCAAGTTTGCCTGTTAGTAACCGTTTCGATAGCAGTATTGAAACGCCTAAGTTTCACGTAAAATTTTCCTTCAAAAATATAGGAATTTTTTACAATATTCATTGAAAGGTATTTAAAGAAATAGGAATATTATTATGTACGCCACGATTTCCATATGAAAATTTTTTGAAGTTGACAAAGTTTCGTAGAAACATTATTCGTAGTTGTCTTATAATTTTCAAATTACATATTTTTTAATACTGTCTGGTTAGAACAAATCTGCAGTAAATTGACAGTGAATTTAAATAAACTTACAGCTTGAAGATAAATGTAATTGAATAATAAATGAATCTAAATCTACCAAGAAGCAACTTTATTTACTTTCACAGTAGTTACAGTATACAAGGTGACATTTATTTATGCAGCCAAATTCACACTGGAGGCTTGGTAAGTTAGAAAGTTTTCGCGTAATTTGAAAAAGAAAACTTGGACTTCTCAAAGTAACTGTTATAATAATCTGTACCTGTGCTTGAGAAAGGGAGCAGGAGAAAACTAAAATTTTCGAATTTCTCAGAAAGGGCCATCAAACCTTGATACCGACTTCTTACTTACCGAATCTTCAGTATGAATTTGGCACTATGAATAAATGTCACCGTATACTAGGTGAAATTAAATTAACCGACCAAATTCATACTGGAAACTCGGTCAGTCATCAGGAACAGGTGAAATTCGATTTTCATGCTAACTGGAAATAGTCGATTATCATTACTTTTGGAACACCCTACGTATATCGATCCGAATATCCTATCCCTGGTCATTACCCATTTATAATCCACTAAGAATCTACGCTACGAAAATATATACTATTAATAATAAAAATAAACGTTTATTTCAAGCATTTTAAGCTCATATCAAAATAAAAATTAACACAACACATAAAATAATAATAACAATAACAAAACAAACATTACACATTAAAACTAAAGACAACTTAACTAACAAAAAGGAAAATATGTGTCAGCAATATCAGTATGTGCAATTCCTATTTACATGAACATGAACCCAATGTTGTATTTCATGGTTGTCTTGTCTACTCTATTGGCTTATTAGAGTTAAAGTAGATAGAACAAAAGTTGTGTCTGTACATTGAATATTTTTGCGAAATGGGTTATTAGTATAGTACGGAAGCGAAACTATAACTTTAAGAATTTTTGTCTGACTGCCGTTGCTCCGTTTTAACTCGAGAACCAATGGACGGGTTTGGATGCGGGTTTTTTTGTTATCACCTCAGTGACCCTAGTCAAAGATTGAATAAACGCTTTTAACTAAAGCTTTTAAAATTAAGGGGGTTTATTCCCAGTAGTGGATTTTTTTGGAAAGGTCTATGACCAGCAGTGGCCGAGCTAGGCTGATGGGTTAATGGATGGAAAAGGAAACTAGATCTTCACAAATAGTGTAGCTAATTTCAAAATAACTAGAACCAGAAGTCGTTATGACTTACTAAGTTTCTATTACGTTTTCAATTGACGTATTTTAAATCAGTTTTACATAATTTGTATTCAATATTTTTCTTTCAAAAGCCAAATTTCTTCCTACAGACGACTTCCAACTTCTTTAGCTCGTTTCGTCCTTTTTTATTCATTTCATTTCGAAGAGCGTTCATTTGTTACTTAAGTATACAAAGTCTTTTCATTTTATTTCGCTATATCCAAGAATTCAAATAAATTTGACAAATACACAGAAGAATTTAACGTGTTAATGGGTTTATTAATAGGAGTTACTTTATCCAAAATAAAAATAATAGGGGCCTCATTATCTACCTTCCGCATCTACCACTGTCATTTTCAAAGGGATCGTGATTAGCTAAAAATGATACGTGACTTCATTTCATTTTCAGAAATGACGTCACATATCATTGTAAGCTAATCACGATACCTTTGAAAGCGATAGCCATGTATGTAGGTATGTTAAAGTAATCTAATAAGGCCTTAGGTTCTCCGCTTACTCAACTTTTTTTTTGTTTACATTGTCTCATTTCATGAAGCGTTATTTAATAAAGAACCTAAAAGTAAAAACTGAAGTAAAACAGAAAAAGGCGGGCAAACGTCCGCCGGCGGAATCGCATTGTAGGTGTTATACTTCCGCCGTTTACATTCGTATGGCAGTTTGGATGCTGTGCAGTCAATTGAAAAATAGGAACGAATAAATTATACACAAATTCTTGTACTTTTTTTCCACATATATTTATTTTTATTCTAACTTAGGCTACCGGTTTCGTATTACACATCATCGGGCCAACAAATTATTAATTATTTAACATGACAGAAAGAAAACAAAAGAAAACATTTTTAACAAGCAAACATAAAATAAACAGTGGTGAATCACCACAGCTTGCGTTTCAAAATGGGTCTACGCCAAGGTTAAATCAATAAATAACGGCAATAAATATGTTGTGTTTAAATATCATTTTTCTATTATATGTCAGGATACACTTCTAAAAATTAAGTCAAATAAGTTAAAAAATATAAAATATAAACTACAATTAAACATAAAATTTTGATTGATTAATTAATAACATCATTTAAAATATGTCAGAAGTGGTGAGGAATTTAATTCTAATTGGTCATTTAAAATTCTGTCTGGATCGTTATTAATAATTTTATTTATTGTTAGGGCCTCCAAATAATTCAATTTTGCACTTTTATTAGCTTTGTGTACTATTTTCATGTTAGTTGTCGGGTCAAAGGAATGATTTGAAGAGTTGAGATGTTCCGCAAATGTTGAGTCATTTTTCTTATTTTTCCTTGCTAAAAATGTTTTCTTTTGTTTTCTTTCTGTCATGTTAAATAATTAATAATTTGTTGGCCCGATGATGTGTAATACGAAACCGGTAGCCTAAGTTAGAATAAAAATAAATATATGTGGAATAAAAGTACAAGAATTTGTGTATAATTTATTCAAGATGATATTCCACCAAGAACCATCAATCGAATCCATCCAATATTTGAAAATAGGAACGATTTTTCTGTAAAAGCTACGGGTGTCGTCTCGCTCCGCCCCGGTCAGATCACGAATTTATCATCACCAGCAACCAAAAATACCTCTCCTGAGTGAGTCCGGAGTGCGCTTCACAGATTTATGAAAAAAACACAACCTTTTAAAATCTTCTGAAGTGATTTGAACACTAGAACCTGGTTACTAAAACCTAGGGCTCTCACCATTGCACAAATAAATCAAAACAAGTACAAGTTTGTCACGTGACGACTCTGACAACGATAAGATGGCGGAACTAAGGTTGTCGCTGTATCAAATCCGCTTTACGGAGGCTTTTGTCATTCTTCCTATAGCATTCCGCCACGCAAACGCCAACGACTTTTGGCGAATATTGTCTTGTGAATTTCAACACAAAATCGATCACACGGCGCGGCGGAAAAAATTTAGTCTTAAATTGAAAATCAACTGGTGCGTCTGCAGTCTCTTTGAAAAAAAAAACAACCACCGCCTTCAGGACGGAGAAATGTATCTTTAGCTGGCTTCTTGCTTTAAATTTTTCCGAGTAACAGTAAAAAGTGATTAGTTATTTTATAATCGGTCACCCAAAAACGTGGACGCCTTGAGATCACGACATTATTTGTATTTTATAGCCTTGGGGATTAAACCATGACATGTTTTTGTTGACCGAAAACATTCTTGTCACATGTCGGGCTCATAAAGATAAAAATTCACATGACGGATTAAAACTTCACGCAAAGAACTGCGAATCTTATTCTATTTGATGCTAATACTTAATCCCGAACATGTTAAGTCTTTGGAATCTGTAATAAATCTATCTTGAAAACTAAATCCTTTTAATCTCGCTCGAAAGTTTAAAGTGATGAAAAAGTTCGTTTAAGAGCTGGTTTTCTTATCCTCTTATAAAATGACAGATTTATTAAAAGAAAACGTATTAAATTTTTTAAATTTATAAACAGGTCTTCAAGACAAGACTTAATTGAATTGCTGAATTTCCGGAACCTTCAAGCCTTCAACGACTTCGTCGATGTCAACTAAAATTGTCGCGTTTATGGCGGTAGGATTCGTAAGAAATAGGTATATGTTGAAAAAATTGTGCCTATATAGAGGACGGATGGTTTTTTTAAAGATTTTTAGACAGAATTTTTTTTACTAAAGAAGATGAACTGTGATAATTCTGAATTGAACATGGTTCGTTAAGGAGACGATGAAGCAAATGGAAATAAAATTACAGACTTTGGATATTTTCTTGCAATAACCACGGTTATCAAAAAAATATACCTGTACTTACAGTTTTTATGAAGTAAGTTTAAACAAACCACGAAAATTGGTTTATTTATTTACTGTAAATAAAAACTCCTGAAGCCTCCTAGGCTATTACACTAAGTCTGTAATTTCTTTTTTAGGGTTCCGTGGCACCATTCGGGTACGGAACCCTAAAAAAGAAATTACAGACTTAGTGTAATAGCCTAGGAGGCTAGGGACCCTGTTACTAAGCTTCCGCTGTCTGTCTGTATGTCTGTCCATCTGTCACAGGGGTTAGGCTTGTGCTTGCTCGGTCACTGCGCGGTTCGATCCGATCTCGTACATTCATCAAAACGTTCGTTCATTTAGTACTATTAGTACGTGACTCGTTCGAATTGCTATTAGATTCCACATTATACATTTTCTTACGTGTTTTTAGTTCGATTTATTATTCTTAACGCGAATTACAAATTATAGGTATATTATTATGTATGTGAAAAACCCCCTCTCCACAGATATGGTTTAAACCTCGCGTGCTGGACCCATTTGAATATTATAAGGAGGTTAAAACCTGTCAGAAAGGGGCTTCCCATACAAAGGGGGTTCTTATTTACTACAATTCCTTTCTGAAGGGTAAATGGTTCAAAGACTCACATTTGGATGCAGCCTTACTTCTTGAACTTCTGCGCTGGATTCAGACCACCAGACTCAATCTTGGTGTCTGGGCAGACAGCGTTGTCCTCTCGTCGGTCTGGCGCGTCACAGGTCTTCAACAAACTACTGGCCCCGCCCGCAGCTTGCGGAGGAATTCTCTAAACTCAACCCCTAACCCCGAGCTAGCTCGACCCAGACCTCTACCACGATTTCCGTGAATCGTGCTAATGAAAATCCAAAAATCCATTCACATCACTTTCCACCGGCGACCGATTCCCGAGACTGCTCGGACACACAATAGGGCTCGCAATTAATGCTCATTAATTGGGTTATTTTACCACTTTTCCACTGTTTATTTCCTTGAAATATATAATTACTTCAACACTGGTTGAATACATTTTTTAACACGTATCTCCTTGAGACCAAGATTGACAGTAAACCGGAAAAAACAACTTTGACATTTCACTTTTTTACAACTAGTGTTGCCATATCAGTAAAATAGAATCTGAGACATACTTGCGCGTTCCGAACGCTTTTAAACCGAACAATCCCCCGCTCCGGGCTGTTATCCTTATCAGACCGCTAGCTTACTCAACCGGGAGCCGGGAGAGAGTCGCCAAGGCTCGTCACAGAATCAAACCTTCGACCAACACCTCAGCGGCGCGAGGAGTCTCATCCCCGCCAACTACCAATTTAATAATGCGACCACGTCGCCAATACAGATAATTCCAAATTCGCATCTTTCAATAAGATTACATCCCCAATGACGCGGCGGAGGTGGGTCTTGGCCGATTTCACATAATAACCATGACTTAACTAAATACAATTATCTTCTAAAATGTATACATCTTTTCAAGTAATTTGCGGTACCCTTGTAATTCGTGCCGTTGTCTGAACTAACTAAAAAAGCAAACCTCTACGCGATACTAATCGGTCTAATGCAACGACGAAGGCCTCCACGGACAACGAGGACTCTAATCCCAAGTGGACGGCCTTGGTGGACAGACACACGAATACTCACAGGTACGCCTTAACAATCCGAGCGTTGCGAAGGCTAGACGTTCGGACGAGGAACGGTCCCCCCACGTCCGTAGCCACTCCATCAAAAGGTCTCGACTGTGTGATCCCATCAGCTGGCAGATCTCCTATCTGCGGCTGCATCGACAAGGCTCGCAGCCTGTAACAAAGAACACAGGAGAAGAGAACATTGCGAATTACCCGGCAAGTTGACAAAATCCAAAACTCTCGCTGTAAAATCGCCAATAACACGTTTCATCCCGCGTGTGAGTTACAAACATGTCGGTTGGACAGCAAACGCCTCATCAAAGGCCCTCCTTGGGTAACAACAAAGGATGGCGACTTGCGTGCTCCGACCCGACGCACACCGTGCCGATGCCACCGTCGCGACGCCCCAGCGTCTCAACGCACGGTGACCCAACTCACGGCGTCCAATCAGGAATTAGTTTGGTCCCTAGAACTAGAGCATGCACACGCAACCCGGGTAAAATCTGGGGTGTCCTATCCAACTGCTGGACAGGCCAAGAAATCTGTTTCTTTAAACCACTCCGGCCCCCACCATAAATGATGCGACACCAACTCCGGCGCTGTGCAGCCCCTAGATACGCACTCTGCAGGATTACATTCACCTGGGACGTGCCTCCAATTTATTGTGAATAACTATATTCTGAATTTGTGAAACCCGGTTTCCTACAAAAATCTCTAAAGTACGTGGGGATGCGCGTAGCCATGCTCGCGCAACCTGACTATCCGATCATGCATACACGTCCCGAAATTCAACAGTGGTCCTTACTCTAACTGAATCTCCCCCCGGGGGGCCCCAACTACTAACTAATATGGTGGGCCGAAGAACTGTCCTCGGCTCCGCACCGGTACAGGGGCAGACAAATTATTGGGGGCCCGGCCCCTCCAATCCAGGGTGCATCCATTGCCCTATATATGGTGAGCGTATACACAATGCCATCCGAGGTGGTGCGTAACCCGCTGCCCTACCATATCTCGAATAAGGCGGGTGATATTCTAACCGCGGATACTCGTGTATCGGCGGAGAGTATCGCTGTGGCTCCGCCCTGCTATACTGTCCTACAGTGGGCGCAGGCACTGGTTCGGCAAACTGGGGTCCACTCATACAACCTTGAGTGGGGCCCCCGCCCGTGGAGCCCCCCCCCCTCGGGGGGTCCCTACTCGGGCCCGCTGTCGCGGAAGCATGGGGTCCACTCCTAATATCCTGAGTGCGGCCCTGACCCGTTGAACCCCCCCCATGAGGGGTCCCCCACCCGGGTCCGCAATATAGCCTCGTACCGCAGGCGCACGATTCACACCACTATCAAACTGAGCACGACTCACGCGAGGGCTCTCTCCACTCTCTGACGGGTGCGCTCCTCGTCCTTGAGAGGGGCCACTCGACGGACGTGACTGATAGGTGGACTGCGCCGCGGCTCCCCCGCTCGTGGCGTGACCGTAGGCTCCAGACCTGTTCGCACAAATTAAATCATTATGTGGCCGGCCACATTCTCTACACATTCGCTGTCTGGAGCACTCGCGCGCTAAGTGGTCCTCTAAACAAAAATAGCAGTCTATTAATTTTAACTAATCGCCGTCTGTCCACTACCGGTAATGCAGCAAAATCATGGCACTGCGATAACGCGTGTCCTGGGCGTCCACACTGGTGGCAATTTGGGCTCTCAGCCACAGCGGCCAGTGCAGCCAGACGTGCAGCAACGCGTCCCCGAAGCGGTTGCACTCCCTGTGGCCCCCTTCGCCCCGAATTACCGGCAGGTTCCCTGAAACTCCCGGTAGGTGGCGCCACCTCCGAAGTCGATGAAGATTCCACGGCCCTAGCCTCAAATTCTAAAAACTTCATCAAATCAGCGAAAGTAGGAAGAGCCTTGTCCTCCCTTTCCGCGGTCTCACGTTCGAAACGTGAACGAGTAACAGACGGTAACTTACCCAAAATAATGTGTACCAACAAGAACGACCACTCATCCACGGGCAAATTTAACATTTTTAACGCGTTACAGGCTACTGTAACCGGGGTCAGTAACTGCGTTCGAATTTGAGCCTTATTACCTACCCTAGGCAAACTTAACAATTGGCTCGTATGAGCATCGGCCAACAGACGGACATTCTGATATCTATTATTTAATAGTTCCCACGCTATGCTATAAGAATCGTCCTCTACTCTTAAATGTTGCACTAAGCTCTTTGCCTCACTTTCTAAAGTGGACATCAAATATGCCATCTTTTGTGCGTTGGTTAAATCCTGCCTACTGTCAACCAACGAGGTGAACATATTCTTATATGCCACCCACAGCTCCATGGCACCATCAAAATTTCCCAACTCCAAAGTAGGGAGCCTACTGTGCAACGATGTACCTTGCGCTGCATGTCTTACATCAGGTGTGCTCGAAACACCTGACTGTCGCTTTTTAATCTGACAGGCGACCTGTGTGACCTCATTATAAATATCCATAATTTGATCCATGTCATTATTGGGGCTAGCCATTACCTCCGGTGGCAGCTCCTGGTCCAACAGCTCGATGAGCGCCTGCTCAGCTTTCTCGAGGCGATGCTCCATCTGTGAGTACCGCTCCAGGACTGCATCGCCCCGATCAGCTCGAGCCAACAAACCTTGAACGCTGACAAACCAGCGCAGCTGGCTGGCCAAGATGTTCCTCGGAGAAGTCCTCGACATTGTAGACCGGGAAATCAAAGAAAATACCAACAATTAAAAACCGAACTAACTCTGGCACGAATCACAAACGTCCCCGTATACAATAATATTGTAGACCCAAATATACTAGACTCTAGTCAGTATGTTAATTTCAGTACATCAATACACAATACAACCCTGTTGTTCAATTATGCGAGTTCAACCAAAACCAATTTTTAATACTCAAATGTGTACAAACAAACACAATATCATAACTTTATGAACAAACAGACAGACCTTTTCTGTTGCTATATATCACTCAAACATTTTCAAATAAATACAATATCATAACTTTATGAACAGACAGACAGACCGTTTCTGCTGCTATATATATATAATCCATACAACATAAACCAGTTAGTTACATTTATGCTACACTTTTGACAAACAACTATGTCCAAGCCTCAATCGCAAGTGTCAAGAAGTTTTCATTCAAAATAAACAATATAAACCAAACTGTAGCACTAACTAACAGTATATCCAAAGGTAATTGGCTTCTGAAAGTATGTAATCACATTAAACACTTGTTAAAGACTAAACATACTCCAAAACAAACACATTTAACAATTCCAAGTTGTAACATAACCTATGTACGTTGTTATAATATTATACCTAAGCGCTCGCTTAGTTAATATGATTCACTAACCAAAAACTACACATTACACATTAGCCCTGCTATGTACTTTGTAATTTATATAAGCCGAGGCTTTCAACAACTATATAACTAATAATTAAGCCGCTTCGCTTGCTAGCAATGGTTATGCTGTATGAATTTACAAACTATTATAGTTTTGCCGTCGGGTTCACTAGACTTAACCGCGCTTATAAAGTTATATGTTTATCCACAATACAAACATATAATACAATACCTAAAGCTAAAGGAGCTGTGTAAATATCCTTCCAGCTTACATAAACCTATTCATATACACAGTCCGAGTACTGTAGTATGAGAACTAACAAAATATTCTATTTGATCTCGCTTTAGGTTACAAGGTTCCAAACTACCTACCTAAAACAAAGTATAATTCACAAATTATCTTAGGCCAACGGAGCTACTATATCGGTTCGGCTTATATAAACAGAATATATCTTGGTCCGGGGTTGTTTAATATCCGATATTAAACAACTTAACCGCGCTATGCTACCAGCAAATGTATGTGAAAAGCCCCCCTCTCCACAGATATGGTTTAAACCTCGCGTGCTGGACCCATTTGAATATTATAAGGAGGTTAAAACCTGTCAGAAAGGGGCTTCCCATACAAAGGGGGTTCTTATTTACTACAATTCCTTTCTGAAGGGTAAATGGTTCAAAGACTCACATTTGGATGCAGCCTTACTTCTTGAACTTCTGCGCTGGATTCAGACCACCAGACTCAATCTTGGTGTCTGGGCAGACAGCGTTGTCCTCTCGTCGGTCTGGCGCGTCACAGGTCTTCAACAAACTACTGGCCCCGCCCGCAGCTTGCGGAGGAATTCTCTAAACTCAACCCCTAACCCCGAGCTAGCTCGACCCAGACCTCTACCACGATTTCCGTGAATCGTGCTAATGAAAATCCAAAAATCCATTCACATCACTTTCCACCGGCGACCGATTCCCGAGACTGCTCGGACACACAATAGGGCTCGCAATTAATGCTCATTAATTGGGTTATTTTACCACTTTTCCACTGTTTATTTCCTTGAAATATATAATTACTTCAACACTGGTTGAATACATTTTTTAACACGTATCTCCTTGAGACCAAGATTGACAGTAAACCGGAAAAAACAACTTTGACATTTCACTTTTTTACAACTAGTGTTGCCATATCAGTAAAATAGAATCTGAGACATACTTGCGCGTTCCGAACGCTTTTAAACCGAACAATTATTATTTTATTGAATTATGTTGAATATAGTATTATATTAATATATAAAATATGATGAATGAAAGTTTTATTTAGAGTAAATTTTTCTGTATAATGTTTCATGAACGATTTTAATTTAACATGATTTGACTGCTCAGAACTAATAACGGAACAAGTCATTGACTAACATAACCAACTTTTTCAGAAGAATTTAAACTTTATGCAATTGGAATAAAGTACAAAATTTCCGAACAAGATCAGGATCGCCGTTGTGTGTCACTGGCTTTTTTATTGCGTTCGTCGGGTATCGTTCGCTTCGTCTCTTTCTGTCGGACTGAAATGTACTAAAAGACCGAATAAAAAGATCCGAAATAATTAGTTCTTTCTCTTTCACTTTCACTTTAAGGAATGATGTCTTATTAGTACTCTAGTACTGTACTACACAAGCCTAACAGGGGTCTACAAGTCTACAGCTTCAAATCTAATACGTAGAAAGTTTAGTGGTTCACAGAATACGTATTACTATCTACCGAGTCAAATAATAAAATAAAAAATGAGGAGGCCCCATACAAGAAACCACGAAAAATTGCATTATTTTAACGTTACTTGTTTTGGCTCTAACTTAAAGATGACATGCAAATGCAAGTTTTAAATTTAGTCGGATTGTAGGACATACTCTAAAGTAAAATAAAAAATACCAAAATGTAGGGTTTCCTAAGCACACGGTGCAAATTTTTGTGCCATTAGCGGTTTGTTTTTTTGTAGCCTTGATGTCGTTTTGGCATGTACGAGTATATTGTTGTTATTTACCACGATGTTTTTAGGGTTCCGCACCTGTATTGGGAGGTGGTACGGAACCCTTTGTACGCGAGTCCGACTCGAACTTGGCCAAATTATTCACTCTGTATTAAACTTCTTTTTGATATTCTCTCGAGTATCGATTTCAGGATTTAGTTTAATTTATTTTTAATAAAAATGGTTTTAATGACACCTAGCGAGTTTTTAAAAACCGTGTATTTATTCCATCTAGACGCCGAGATAAGTATTAAAAATTCTCCAGGTTCAGAACACGCTATTTTAAGCAATAATGAAACGTCATAGAGTTTAATTTTACTTGATGTAAAACGAGGTGCTCAATCACGGGTTACCCATGCCCGGATTAATTCTTTTTGACTGAGAACATATTTCGTCTCTAGGAAAATTAATACCAAAAGTTTTCAGTGCTCCAATCAAAATAATAGATATACCCAATATGAGGACATGTGCCATGATCAGACTGATAATGGCACAAATCACCTTAAGGTTATAAAACCGAATGCGCCGGTGCAAAATGCACATCATAATATTGTTTTCCTTACTCTTTAATGAAAAGTATGCAAAAATTGCGTTTTAAAGCAATTAGCGGAAATTGATTACTAATAGCAGGGTTCTCGCATTGAAATTATGTTATTTTATGCTTTATATTTTGATTACATTCGATTACAAGGATAAATACGCTTAAAGGTTGTTAATCGAATGCAATCAAAATGTAAATCATAAAATACTAGAACTTGAATGCAAAATCCTAATTATTACTAATCAATTTTCTCTAATTGCTTTAAAACGCAACTTTTGCATACTTTTTATTCAAAAGTAAGGGAAACAATATTATGGTGTCCATGATGTGCATTTTGCACCGGGATTCAGTTTCATATCTAGGAAAAATAATCCCAAAAATGTTCAGTACTCCAATCAAAATAATATCCAATAAGAGGACAAGTGCCATGATCAGAGTGATAATGGCGCCAATCGCCTTAACCCTTCCAAGACAGCGGAGCTAGTTGGATCATACCTAAACTTAGTGAATCGTCTCAAATCCAATCATATTAGTTTATATTTGAACTAGTCAGATTCAGAAGTGAAGTACAATGATAAGGGGTGGTGAGCCGTACAGTTATTAGAGTCAAATTGTCTGAGCTTTGCGAATGAGGCCACTGTTTTGTAACTAGGAGAATTCGGGTATTTTGATTATGCAGATAATTGTTGTTTACCGTACCCACCAGCCACACGCACGCTCATGCCGCTTCAAAAATGTGCAAGATGAATTATGAATTAGTTATTCCATCCATCCATCTGCTTGTTTCGTCCACTGCTGGACATTTGCCTTTCTAAGATTTCGCCATTCTTGTCGGTCCTTCTAGAAAACATCCATTATTAGTTATTGTGTGGTCTGAAGTAAAGTTGAATATATTATATAAATTATACTTCTAAATAATAATTACTTCCTGTAATTGGGTTCGCCCATTGTAATTGTCAAAAATCAAAAAATCAAAATTGTAATAATAAATAAATAAATAAAGAATATCCTGAGGGTCCATAAAAAAATAAGTATACATCTTAATGTCTTTTTGATGGCCTATCTACAGTACCACTAACTAAAGTACTTTGTAAAAACTACTGTAGAGCTGCAGGTTTTTAATATATTGCGTTGAACACTTTAAAAGAAATATAAGAGTATTACCAAACGGCATCAAAATCCGTCAAGTTATAAGTAAACACTAGTCTATCGCCCGCGGCTCCTCCCGCGTTTATTCAATCTCCTTCCCGTTTTCGTCTTTGCCGTTATTTTATGAACATCCCCTAGAGCCTATAAGTTGACCAGGACCAGGAGGTGCCATTATCAGTCGGAACATACATACATACATACATACAGACAGACAAAAATTCTAAAAATTTTAGTTTTGGCCTCGGTACAAATACCAATAACTTAATTCATCAAAAATTTTGAAAAAAATTTCAATGTCAGACACGACATTTTTACAACTTTATTATAAGTGTAGATAACTTGTATCACCACAAATATAATAATGTCATTCCTCAGCTCTTGTAACCCATAGCGAACATGGGTCAGCCGTAATTCCTTCGATAGTACACCCACGACGAAGTCAAGTCTAAAGATAAACGAACCGTACCCGCCTCCTTTGCTGACGCGAACTGTACCCGCAGTTAGTTGACAAATTGTTGGACAGACTTCTGGGTTGGTTAACCAGATAGTTGTGTCCATGATATTTAATACATCTTTCAATCTAAATGCATCCTTATAAATGTGTCTATAAGAGTCACCAATCACCGTCGTAATGTGGCGAAAATCATAATATTCATTGTGTAGTGTTTGGGTGTTTATTTATGGCTTTAGCTATGAAATTTATGAGTTAGGCAAACTCGTTAACGCGAACAAGAAACTAGTACTTATCTGGTAAATTGCACTCATTGCGATCGCGTCATGATACCAATACCCCACTTGAGCTGAGCTCAATAACTCAATGAATGTAGACGATATTGTCATGATACTGTCACATGTGCAATATTTATGACCAGCCGTACCAACTTCATTTAAAGTACCTACATATATTTAAATTCTATACAAAGGAACGCGAGACCGCAATAAGTCGACTATCGTAAGTAAATTGCTAATTAAACTAAATCTCAATCAATATCATCATAAATATTCTCGTGATGCAGCAAACTCACTGAAGATTCTTTTCCTGTTTTCGAGGTTAATATTTAAAAAAACTGGCCAAGTGCGTGTTGGGCCACACGCAATCTAGGGTTCCGTAGTTGCCCGGTACATATGAGTTGGTCTACTAATACAGACCGCGCCAAACTTCTGGTCCCGTACATTATATACCTGTAAAGCCTACTTAGCTGTGATAGTTTCCCTTTTAAATTCATTATATATACTACTTCTGTGAATTTTTCCATATTTCTATTAACAACCGTTTAGCCAGCACCACGCTCCACTCTAACTAAAATTTTCATTTTTAAGCTTAATATTTCACCAACAACGGATCTTTAAATCGAAAAATTGTTTCACACACCCACAATGTTTTTAAACGGCCTATCTAACGATACCCCACACTATAGGAGAGACGAGAAAAAAAAATCATCCCCAGTTTATGCGTATGAGAGTTACCATAAAAAAAAAAACGAGATTTAATTTTACCATTTTGTCGGCGTGATAAATATTTATATTCATGCCAAATTACAGCTTTCTAGTCTTAATAGTTTCTGCGCTAAGCCGCGGACAGACGGACATGGCGAATCTATAAGGGTTCCTTGTCGGACTACGGAACCCTAAAAAAAAAAAAAATAGATTGTGAATACCATCACTAGGCGGGACTAAAATATTTTACAATTACCCTTAGCCCCACTGTACCTATATTGCGGCGGGGCAACAAGGAAAAAAATTCATTGTGAACCCACCAGTGGGGCTAAGCGGTGGAGCCATGGGTAATAGGGGATTTTTTATAGATATTTACACCGAAACCCACCCTGTTTTCGCTGTTTTTACGAGAGTGAAATAGGGGAATTCGGTTATAGTGTATTAAAAACAGTGTTTTACGAAAAAACTGAACTCCAGCCATGTAGTTGAAGGTTTCAGGTGTCTGTAGTTATTCAAAACATTTGAAAAAATTTCATGTTAATGTCAGAAAATGTACCGAAAAGCAGCGGCATCAGTGTTACAAGTAGCATTCTTAGTTTTCAACAACCAACGAAAAAGAATTGGGTTTAAGTTAAAGATCGATGTTTGGCTGTTCTGTTAAATTTGCTAAAACGTAAAGGCTAAAAGCTTTTGGCTGAATGTTAAGTCGATCACAAACATAGAAACAATGCATTCAGATATATTTTATTTAACTACCGCTGTATCTGGAGCTATGAAACGTGCATGTGAAACGATATATGAGCGAGACTTATAGCCATGCTATTATTTAGCTTTTATTGCTTGGGAATAAAGATTTTTATTGTTCAGCACACAGTTGAGAATCTTGAGAGGATTGTAAAACTTATCTTGTCCGGTTTTATTAGCTTCAAATCTGCTTGGAGACCTTCGACGTGGAAATGTTGCAATTGGAGTGCATTCTCTCAAAAGATGAGATAGATAATACAGTTTTGTCCCTAACCTGTGATATCGAAAATGAACATCTTAACCCAGACCTAAATATATCGGTTCTAAAACTTTCTTAAATATAAACACGATAATGCAGCCAACAGTAATTTGTTGTGATATATGTACGTTATTATGACATGTAGAATTCGCACTTATTATCCAATTATCAATATTAATTAAATTGTTCAACCCTAGTTCAGAACGCAACAGATAGATAGAGGAAATTATGTAATAGACAATTGCAATAAAACGGCGCGTAAGAGAAAGGGATAATAGTTTAATTTAATAATGCAAAATAATAAAAAAGTATATATTTGGAAACATTAATAATTAAAGACGCTTAACATACTTTGTTATACCTATAGCACACGTGGTTTAAAGGAACGAAGTACTTTTCCTAAAAATTACACAGAAAACGCGGGATTTTCCTTTTTCATTTGATCCTGTTACCTTAGGCAAAGGCTCTTCTTTCAGTCTAATTGTCAGTAATTTACTTATTGAAGGTGTTCTGAGGGGGGAGCATTCAAGGCTGCATCGCCGATATATGTCAGCAAAAAGCAAAGAAAATATAAGTCGCTGATTGGTTATTACAGCGCAGAAACGCGGTCATAATATATATTTTATTTATTCGGAGCCATTTTGGGCGTTCTTCTTATTTATTGACATTTCGTTCAAAATCATAAATGTACCGGGTGTAAATAGAGTGCGACCATTAAATGAAACCACATATTCTACCGACCCTACTGAACCACTTTTCCCAAGAGTCATACCCGCGGACAGCCTTAGTATAGGAAATAATTGAGTTCCAAACAAAAACGCTCACGCGCAAACGGTTCACACCCTAACGCACCGACATACGGGTGAGTTTAGAGAGAGCGTTGACCTCAAACAGCTGCAGGTTTCACGGACGACGCTCTTTCTAAACTCGCCCGTATGTCGGTGTGCGTTAGGGTTCACGCATTTTTGTTTGGAACTCAATTATTTCCTATACTAAGGGTGTCCGCGGGTATGACTCTTGGCAAAAGTGGTTCAGTAGGGACGGTAGAATATGTGGTTTCATTTAATGGTCACACTCTATTTACACCCGGTATATCCATACATGTCAAACGATTATTGTCTTTATGGTACGAGAAAATTGCATTGACCTACTTTCCGACATTATTACAAAATTGTATATACTTCATTTAGACTCCGAAAGCAAACAAAGATGGAGTACGATAAGCTCCATAAAATGGTGGAATTCTTACGTTACGCCATGTTCATTGCCTGCTCGATTTAGATAACGCTGCAACTGTTACAGTGCTGATAACGTAGATAACATCGCACGTGTGTGTTATCTCGTGTGTTGTTTGTTGTTACACGGAACTGTTGCAACGAAAGTGTTAATGTAGAGAAAGTGTGCTCACCTGCATAGCTAGCATAGACGAAAATAACAGAGAAGTTTTGTCTATCGAAGAAGAGTTTGTCCAATGGACACACAGGAAAGCTACATTACGTGTTTCCATTGGTCAAACGCTTCGTCGAGAGACAAACTTCTACCGGGTGTAAAAGCAAAGGCAAGAATCCTTTAAGGGTGTGTTAGCATGATCGGTAAAGATATTATTTTAAATACTGGGATTTCGAAATAAAGTACCAGTACCTCATAATAAGACGATTTTCTTTACTCAAAATACACTAATCGCGTGGACACCCTCACTGGTCGCTGGCCACTCGGAAGAGGAGTGCGGGTTGCGGGGTGCAATTAGGTGTGCGGGGAGGCCGGTGAGCTGCGTAGCCATAGCTTAGAAAAATGATGGAATTTCTGGTGAAAATTCAAGGTATATATTTTTTTCTTGTAATGACATCAGAATCGTGTATACTTTCATACCCTAAAGGGATTCTTGAATTTGCATTTACAACCTGTATATTCGTTTCATATATACCTAATTTTATACTATGTCTATACTAGCTATACTGTTAGGTATCTATAGGTATCATTAGATTAATTAGTTATGTTAGATAAGTCATAATGATAGCGATAGGTCCATAGCTAACTGCTGCTACTGGTATATAAATACTAATCGTTTTAGCGTTCCGCCTGACGAAAACCTTTCTTGAGTAGCCTTGGTCGCTAGGCTGAATGTGCCGTGGCCGTGGACAAAACGAAATTTTTAAAATTTTTGTCTGTTTGTCTGTCGGTATGAATGTTCCTTTTTAAATCGAGAACCATTCAACGGATTCGGATGCGGTTTTTAGTATTCCCTACCTCAAAGGGAAAAAAACGGAACCGTTGTAGGATCACTTTGTTGTCCGTCTGTCCGTCCGTCTGTCTGTCAAGACCCTTTATCTTGGAAACGCGTCGAGGTATCGAGTTGAAATTAAAACGATATACTCAAGTCTACAGTCCCCTGAAGCTGTGAAAAAATCAAACTTCTAAGTTAACGTGAAAAAAGATACAGCCGTTTATGCCGCAAAAAGCGTATATGACGACACTCTCAAAGGAATTAAAATTTATAGGGTATTTCCCGTTGACCTAGAACTATGAAATTTGGCAAAATACTACGACAAATATAGGAAAAAATCTTAATGCTGTACATTTGTAAATAAATCATAAAAAAATATCGAAGTAGCAATGGTACGCGCGGTCATAATTGTACGGGTTGCCCAATCTTTTTGTAGGGGCATTTTTTTAAACTTTTACTAATTTGTACGGAACCCTCGGTGGGCTAGTCCGACCCGCACTAGTCCGGTTTTTTAATTAAAATCGTAGTGACCCTAGTCATGTGCACATAAAATTCGTTTTAACTCGAGAACCACGTAACGAATTTTGATGCGGTTTTCTATAATAAAGAAAACCGCATCCAAACCCGTTAAGTGGTTCTCGAGTTAAAACAAATTACAAGTTACTACTTTATTATTAGGTAGTATAGATAAATTGTAATTCATTTAATTACCTAGATAGCATTACTTAGATATTAAGATATTAGCAGGTACATATCTCTTGAAAAATGATGTCACTTGAAAAACCACTCTTAATTGATTAATAATAATTATTATTGTTACTAGATGTATGTAGAAATGTTAAAACTGAAATCTATTGGGGTACTGCATTTTACCAAATACAGGCATTTGTCTGAAAAATCAGGCACTTGCTTGAGGCACCTTAGACAGGCATAACTCCATTTTTTAGGGTTCCGTAGTCCGACAAGGAATCGTTATAGTTTCGCCATGTCCGTCTGTCCGTCCGTATGTCCGTGGCTTAGCTAAGAGACTATTTATACTAGAAAGCTGTAATTTGGCATGAGTAACACACAGAGCAAACGGTAAAATAAAATGATGAAAAAAAATGTTTTACGGGCGCCTCCCATAAACGTAAATTGGGGATGATTTTTTTTTCTCATCCATCCCATGTTTTTATTTCTCATCTATCCAAATCACCTGGACGAGAATAGCTCCGGATGGAGGAGGCCTTTGTCCACAAATGAACAATTCAATGAATTATGTTCATTAACAAAATGAACTGTTTTGTGTGAGTGCATTTAATTTAGTTGATAATCATTATGATTACAAAACAATAGTAATTAAAAAAAAAATATTATTGAGTTATAATGGGTTGCACTCATTGCATTTTTTAGATAGTTATAATTTTTGTAATTCCAATTTTAATTTATGGTCTATGTCCAGTAGTGGACGAAACAGGCTGATGATCAGATGGATAGAATTTTCGTAATGTTAAATTGTGAATTTTAAATTTTGATATTAATATGCATGCAAATTTAAGCAAATCAATAATATTATATAATTTTTGGTAGTAGTAGTACACTGATACATACAGAAAAAAAATCAACTACCCTAGTTATTTGCTTGAATACTATTTTTATCTATTACTCAAATCTTGCCGTTAAATTGGGAAAATAAAGGCTTTATTATTATTATTATTATCCCATAATGTGGGGTATCGTCAGATAGGTCGTTCAAAAACATTGTGGATGTGTCAAAACCATTTTCGATTTAGGGATCCGTTGGCAAAATATTAAGCTTTAAAGTGCAAATTTTTGTTAGAGTCAAGCGTCCACCCCCCTGGCTAAACGGTTATCTATAGATATGTGAAAAAATTCACAGAAGTACTTGTATTTTGACTTTAAAAGAAAAACTATCACAGCTAAGAAGGCTTTACAGGTTTACGAGTATAGGTCGTGGCAAACACGCGACAATGTATGGGCCGTTCTTCTAAATGTATGGGACTAGAAGTTTTGCGCGATCTGTATTAGTAGACCAACTTATAAAATGTAACCCTGATAATAGATAATAGTTTATGAAGAGGGGATGATTGTTGTTAGTACGTCGGTCGCAGTCAATTGTGCATTGTATGTAAGAGACGTACGATCTTTTTCTTTCTTTACGGTGTAATCAGGTAAATGCCCAAAATGAAACAAAGAATATCTCCACCTGTACTCTTAATAAATTATTTTCTTCTCTTATTTAGTGCTCTGAATATTTTATTCGTTGCGGCCATTTAAAGCAGTACTTTAGCGCACTAAACAATGTGTCTGACCGCTGCTGTATCGTGTATTGAAATCCAATATTTACTAAAGTAGTTTCATTAATTTGCTCAGCGCTAAACATATATTGCTTTTGTTTGTAGATTCTATGTCGGAAAACTCTTTTTGGCTAACTTGTTTCTGTATTTACATTTTCCCAACATTCTCCAAAGTAATTAGTTTTATTTCTACGAGTAATAAGAATTTGGCGAAATGAGAAAATAATTTTGTCCTTCATCAACTTTAGATTAATTAACTCCCGAGTCTTGGTAAAGTAAAAGGGCCGAAACAGGGTCCCTTTAAATATTTGAATAGTATAAAGGGTGTTAACGTCGCCGGTAAGCTACAGGTTCCATCTTTTATATAGGCTGTAAAGTGAATTATGTACTCCTTTTTAGGCGAAATTCTGTGCGTAAATTTCACCTTTTCTCTGCGTTGTATTAACTAGGTTTTCCTTTGTCTTAAACTTGTTAAATTGAATGACGTATACAAAAATATTTTTAGGCACTATTGGACAAAGTTCCGCTATATAACTTTTTTCTGTTATAAATGCGGAAAGGGGGACAGCGGATTTTCTTTTTACAGAATGAACAAAGCATTGTCAACGTTTGTATTGTCATATCGTTTATAGCCTTACCTATCTTCTACAAGTGTCTTTTTAATTATGTATTAGTCTTTGTTTTCGGCTCCGCCTGCGTTTATTCAATCTTTGCCCCGTTTTCGGCTTGGGCGTAATTTTATGAACAGCCCTTATAGCCTACGCGTTGACAAGGCTCACTAAGATGATGATAAAAGAAACCGCATCCAAATCTGTTGAGTGGTTCTTGAATTAAATGAAATATATAGACAAGGGCAATTTAAAAAAAACTGTGATTGTTGCCTCAGGACGCATTTTTTACTCTAAATAAATTAAACAATACTAATAACCGGTTTCATTTAAAATTTCGCAAAAATATTCAATTCAAAAGACTCAAAATTTTGAGATAAATTATCAGTAATTAACTGAAATCACTAAAAAGACTCCCTAAGGTAATAACTATTTTTTTTAATCCGTTACTCTACGATTTCATTTTAATATAAAAAAAGTTACGAAAAGCTTTCGACAATAACTATGCAACTTGTGTTCTCTTATTTTATTAGCTTCATAGTATGTTCAACGGTGTATAACAACTTACTTTATCAAGTCATATGAAAGAGCAGGTTTCTCGTTAGGTAATTTGTTATTCTTTGGCCACGGTACGATTAATCAACTATTAATCTTCATTCCGGTATACGCATCCATGATTTATAGGTCAATTTGTCCACAATTTTAACAGCTTTTCGCTCTGATGGCCCGTCGTTCCAATATACGCAGCTGAACACTCTGAAGTTTTGACGGCAACCCGGAAAATCATTTTCACGGATTAAAATTGCATCAACCGAAATTGATCCGTGCGTTAGAACAGAGCTATTTACAGATTGTTTTGTGGGTTCCGTCGTTATATTGCGAAGTAGAATAATCAGATGAATGCTGCTTAAAAGGTCAGATGGAGCACCTCATTTTGCATCAATCAGAACTGAACTCTACGACGTTTCCTTTTAGTACAAAATAGTGCGCTCTCAGCCGTGGCTGTTACGACCACCAAGAAACACGCACCCACGAAATTCCGCGTTTTTATTTATTTAATAACTCTGCTTATAGATACATTTTTTAAAATATCCTAAGACGAGCTGACGATGTCATTTGTTAACTTATTTTTAATACAAATTTCAAGGCTGTATGATTTAAGGGAGGCCCTTTAACACTCGAGAAACATTAAATTTAGAGATCACTTCGTAATTCAGTAAAAGATTTTGCGTTTTTTCTAAGATCCGCCTATCAGCCATATAGTCTACTGTCTATATTATTTTTACTTTACCGATTAACCAAGTTACACAATGTGATATGCTCATTTGAAGTCGTGCAGCTGGCCTTATACGGACCCTTAATACTTCCGAATGTCGGCACTTGGTGAAACATCATCAACACCAACAACAATTAATTATAATTAATTATTATACCCTGATGATGCCGTAAGGTGAAACCGGTTGTTTAAATAAAATATATGTGAAACAGTACAAGTGTATTTTTTAGATGATAGAATAATCACTGTTGCATTATCAATTTTTGCAGCAAATACTGAGTCGGAGCCCTTTTGTTGTCTTTATATGAGCACATTTTATACCTACCACATTTTGTTAAACATTACTTGTTCCGTGTATTTTATTGTTTAATGTATGCTGATTTGTGCTGTATTGTTGAATTATATAAAGGCCCATAAAATTGAAAACCTACAAACACATAAAATAAAACATTACAATACGTGTGACGTAAGTAGTCCATTATTGTACGGCGTGAAGTTAGCGCCCGCCCGAGCGTAGCGATGACGCTAAACGTCGTGCAGTAATAAACTAACACGAGTATCACATACTATTTTATTGCTCATGTGACATAAACCATATTTTTAATTGATTAAAATACCAATGATATACCAATACCAATTGAAATACACACTGAAAACCAAATCAAGAAGGTAGCGTTTTATCTCAAATTACGTTGTCGGTTTTTCTTCAGGATTAAACTGTTTTAGACAAAATGTTTACCTACCCGTTTTGACATTGCTGTGAATTTCTAAGTGTCAAAGAACATTTAAAAGTATCTTCTCTTGTTATGCATCTGTGAAATTAGTTGATTAATTTTCGCACGGTGTAAAAACGGTGCTAAACGCCGTGCAATATCGCATACTATTACAGCACGTGTGACAAAAACAACCACTTAAGTCACGCTTCTACAAGTAAAAATGGGCTATTTAAGTCACGGAGTTAAGTCAAGTGCGGGTTTAGGTCACACAGTGCTATAAACGTATTTAATTTACGTTATGTAATCTCTTCTTACATAAGGTTACCTATGTACATACGAGTATCTCTAAGAGCATTGTATAAATTTTCTGTTTTAAGTACAATAAAGAATTTGAATATAACATAATATAACTTCTGATAAAGAAATTTATTGCCTATTTACTTTCAGACATTGATATCAATTGGGCTTGAACGGAACTTTGAACTTTCTTATGGTTCAGAACTAGGGTTGCCAACCGTACTTCAAAATAAAGTATCTTACGTTATTTAATTTTGGGTCTCTGTACTTTATACTTTTCAATAGCAATAAAGTACATGAAAAAACTATATTTTGACTTTAAGGTCAATGTCGACGTGAAATTAAACGTAAAATGACATCACCAGCCAGCAAAATATGGCTGTAAGATAATTCAAGCAACATTGTATGACGTATACGTTTACGTTTATGTAAAATGCACAAAATAAATAATACAGTTTCACAAATATAGATAAAGGATACTTATTTTTCAAGGAATGTATTTTATATTTATCTTCCCTAAATTCAGAGACACGTTTTTCTTCTAAAAAAAGTTGGCAACCTTATTCAGATTCAAATTCAAATTCAAAACTATTTATTTGTTCAACACAGGTTCATAAGATGTGTAATTTTTAAAAGATCCTACATCGTGATGTGCCATATTTGGCGCACAAATATTTAGATTATACCTATACAATAATATTCACAAACACACAATATTATTTACAAATTAAAAGACTTACTACTAAAGAAATACGGCCAAACAACATCCAAAGTTCATGCATCATTGATGGTCCAGTCAATAATCCGTCCCTTTGCCCATTAGGATAAACCTTGAGAATTATTCTGTTAAAAATTCACCGACTGTGTATTACGCATTATGAATTTTTTATTGCTCTCAAAAGATACCTCGCTACACGGTGCCCTTATAATTTGAAAGAATTGTATAAATTTAATAAAGACTGCATAGATAAATTACTGAGAATTATATTAATGTTTTAAATTACTTATTTTTGTTGACGTTTCACGTGCCTTATTTCTATCTCTTGACGAAAACTTAAACTGACATTTAAATAAACCTACTTGACATTTTTAGATTGTATAATTTCTTTGTAAATATGAACATGTGAATTTTTTTTTCTACTTTATTTTTGTTGTATATTACTTAAATAAAATTGCTACACCTTATTATGGGTAAAGTCACATTGTTTCTACATGACATTTATTGTAAATATTTTAAGACCTACTATGACATGTGATTTATTGCAATAAACTGAAATGAATTGAATTGAATAAGAAAATTAACAGAACCCAATTAAAAAAGTTTACTACATCCCTATCTTTCTTCAGATGATACCTTTAAATAAAATGTTTCAAAGATGCGGTTTGCGGAATCAGTAAGAAGAAGAAAAGAGTTCCATTGGTATATCATCACGACATAAATCCTCAAGGGAGTGTGAGAGCTGAACCCGGGTATGGATTGGTCACATACCAGACTTATACACCCACGTTTCGAGGTGGTAAGCCCTAGCGCCATACTTTAGACAAAAAAATCTATCTACAGCTCATCGTGCCTCCCGAACCTGTGCCCTGACGGGATTTAAATCCGCGACCTTCGGATCACTAGACCACACAGACGGTCCTTTTTGGAAGCTTGAAATAGTGTTTGTTTGCATTTACATTCAAAGGTGGCAATTGGACTCGGCTTTTGCAAAATTGGACTGGCTTATGCTAAAAATCAGTGAACCGCCAGAACGAATTAAAATGTATGCATTGAAATAAACTTTCAACAAAATACAGGACTTTGGCGGGAAAACTCTTTGGTTGAGGTACGGGTATGCAACAATGCTTTTGGTTTGACATTTTACATACCATGAATTTGTGTTATTTATGATTCATGACAGGTTATCGCAAAAGTACTGTCACTTTTTGGAATCATGTAAATATTTTCAAGGAGAAGCTACTTGTTTAATTATAACATTTCTGAAACCTTTTTCTAAACTCCTGCTGGACAGAAAGGCGATTGAACAACTTTCATTCGATAGAAAAAAATATTTAATCCGTCCCTCTGGCGCTTCCACTTGAAGCGACAGTGACCGTTGAAAAATTTAGGGTCTGGCCCATGGGGCACAATAATCTTATTGAGTGATTTCGAACTTGCGTATATTGCAGAAAGTCTACATTAGAACTTCAGATAAGGGACCTATAGATTAGCAACTCGCGTGGCTACTATAGTCCCTCTCGCTCGGAGAGTAGTTGCCAGAAAAACGTATGTTCGTTATTTTGAGGGTAAATTAATGCGAAAGTTAGTGTGTGTGTGTGTGTGTGTGTGTGTGTGTGTGTGTGTGTTTGTGTGCGTGTGTGTGTATGTTTGTTATTCTTTCACGCTGAAACGGCTGGACGGATTTGGATGAAATTTAGAATGGATATAGCTTATAACCTAACTTAGCACATAGGCTACATTTTATCCCGGAAGAAAGCATGTCGCTTAACCAAATAACGCGCGGGCCGAGCCGCGGGCAAAAGCTAGTTGTAAAATAAATGTAATGTAATGTTACATTACAAAAATTTCATTTATTTTAAATATTTATTTGATTATTTATAGTTACAAACCATAGGAAACTGAAATTTCAAACTCGAGCTTACTTACGATAATATTTGTTTGGCCAACCGCTGTAACATTTGACATTAGGTGACCATAAAAGCGGCCACGCAGATAATGACAAAAGAAACGATTTGCATCTCTTTCTTTTAAAAGCATTGCGTAATAGTTCCTTGTCTAACTAGCCATGACGTCGGGTACGTGCCATCTATATGTTCTATATCTATGATTAAAACCCTCGCTTCGCGCGGTGCCAGTACGCTAGTCAGTTACAAAGTTTTTTTGAATTTTTCTGAAAATAAAATAGGTTTTCTTGCTATATTTGCAGTTATTTTGAGAAGGCGTTATTAAAAAAGGGAAAGGACTGAAAAACATTTCTGTCCCTTTCACATTGATCAGGCAAGTGATTGACTCAGCATATTTAAGCAAAAACCCTTAAAATATAGAAGGCAATGGGAAGCTGATGTCATATATCGGGTGTAAAAGCAAAGTCAAGAATCCTTTAAAGGTGTGTTAGTATGATCGGTAAAGATATTATCTTAAATACTGGGATCTCTAAATAAACTACCAGTACCTCATAATAAGACGATTTTCTTTACTCAAAATACACTAATCGCGTGGACACCCTCACTGGTCGCTGGCCACTCGGATGAGGGGTGCGGGTTGCGGGGTGCAATTAGGTGTGTGGGGAGGTTGGTGAGCTGCGTAGCCATAGCATAGAAAAATGATGGAATTTTTGGTGAAAATTCAAGGTATGTTTTTTTTTTCTCGTACTGACATCAGAATCGTGTATACTTTCAAACCCTAAAGGGATTCTTGACTTTGCAATTACACCCTGTATACTAAGAATAAACAGGAGGTCATGTTTGTAAATTTTCTGACTTTTCTTCTGAGTTTATCCTTCAGACTGCGTTTCCTACCAAAAAATAAACTTTTCCCTGCCACCTTTACCCAGCAATTCGGAAAACTGCAGTTTCCCTGCCATAATGTAGAAGGATTTCTTGGATTTTCAACAAAACAAGACAAAAATTAGCGAAGGATATTTTTAGAAGGATTGCGCGCTGATGGGATAATCACCAAAATCCATGTAGAGTGGAATTTTTCCTTCTGAGTCAAAAGGGATGGATTGATGTTCTATTTTTAAAAGATTATTTTTTTAATGCGTAAGCCGCATGTTCAAATCCTGCAGGGTAGGCAGAGTCGTTTTCGAGTTATGATGCAGACCTAAAGCGGTTTTGTTTTTACCGAAACCCTAAAGTACAGCGCCACGAGCTTGTCTAACCCTATAAGCCAAACTAAAATGACCTCTATATTCAAGAAGCGACAGTCCTCGTCACCGGGTCAGATAAGTTTGCTGCACTATACACGCCTATATTTAAAAAATACAACGTCACGACATGAATTCCCGAGGGAGGTCAGAGGTGTTTCAGGATTGTGAAATGCAAGTCACAGTCAACCCACTTTTCAGCGACGATTATTACGTCCCAGTGTAATAGGCGGTGACCCCTACCGCAAGAGGCTATGTAGAAAATATATGGATGCTTTGTTTCTGTGTATTTCATTAAGTACACGGAAAATTGTAATAATTTTTTTGGTATATGCTGTGCATTTTGACTACATTATCAAGGGTTTTGATTTTGGAAAACACGTTTGGATAAATTTTCCTTCGATACATATTGAAATGAGGTCTTCAAACGCACTTTTTCTCCTCGTTTGACGGATAGGGGTCATGTACAGAACTCAAACATATTTTATTAGCTGGGTTTTACATAACAATATCTATATTTGATTTTTGAAATTTTGGGTGCTATTCTAGTTTCTCTTAAAATTAAAAAATGTACTTTTTAGGGTTCCGTTGTCCGACAAGGAACCCTTATAGTTTCGCCATGTCCGTCTGTCCGCGGCTTAGCTCAGAGACTATTAGTACTAGAAAGTTGTAATTTGGCATGAGTGTACATTTTTAGGTTAGGTGCCTACCTCCAATACACGTAAATGGGGGATGAATTTTCTTTTTCTCATCTATCTATAGTGTTAGGTTAGGATAGGTCGTTCAAAAACATTGTGGGTGTATGAAAACCATTTTTAGATTTAGGGATCCGTTGGCGAAATATTAAGCTTTAAAGTGCTAATTTTTGTTAGAGTCGAGTGTTCTCCCCCTGCCGCCTAAACGGTTGTTTATGGACATGTGAAAAAATTCACAGAAGTAGTGTATATATAATGAATTTAAAAGGAAAACTATCACAGCTAGTAGGCTTTACAGGTTTACGAGTCCAGGTCGCGCCAAACTTTTAATCCCCTCTAAACTTTCTTCTACATGAATGGGACTAAAAGTTTGGTGCGATCTGTATTAGAAGACCAACTTATAAAATATACCGGGAAACTACTGAACCCTACACTGCGTGTGGCCCGACACGCACTTGGCCGGTTTTTTCTCTTTTTGCGCTGAATCCGCCCCTCTCGCACTGCGCGTTTTTACGCTTGGAGTGAGAGTGACAAAAATAAAATTTACATATTGTCTTCTGAAGCAGCAAACCAAACACAATGTGCTCCTACGGGATTTGAACCCGCTACCTACAGAATAGTGATCGAAAAGTTTGAGAATAGGCAACCTAATGAAATGAATTCATGTTATTGTTTCAGATTTTCCTACTGTCGGTAGTCGGAAATTTCTACTGAAAATCTTCAGAGTAAGAAGGTAAAACAATTATCTTTGTTATTATATTCGTAATCTCCTTTCAGTCTTTCCGAGACGAGCTTCTACTTAAATTAAGTGGAAAATAAAAGCAGCAGTCGCTAATAAAACCAATTTAGGACTAAAAATACTTCGGAGGATTAGTAAGTGTTATCTTTGGATAATTTAGTTATGCATAGAAGAGATATTTCCTGAGAACTTATTCGATTTTTTTAAGATACCGGATTAACCTTTTTTTTTTAAATGAATGGTTGATCATCAATTCATAAGATTACTCAATTAATACATAAATACTATATTTAAGAGCTGTATTGCGAGCGAATTGTAAAAAACCCGTCTATTTTTGTTATAATTGTATCATGTACTTTGCAAACTTCTAAGCCAAAAATTAGGTAAATAATTTCACGTTCATATAAACAAGAGCCCAAAGAAGCGATTTTATTAACAAAACCATATTTCAAGAGTTATTTGATAAAACCTTGGTTTTTCGTGAGCGCCGGTTTCTCGGTTGTCGTAACAGCCACGGCTCAGAGCGCGCTATTTTAAACAATAATGTAACACCATAGACGTCAGATCTGCTTGATGCAAAATGAGGTGTCCATCTGTCATCATTTTACCCTTAACTCGAAAACCCCAAACGGATTTGGATGCGGTTTTCTTTATTATTATCTTAGTATTGTCTATAATATTGATAAAAACCTGCCAAACCGAAAACTGACGATTTTTGTTTGTAAAAGATACATAAATTAAAAAGTCACTCCCACGCGACAATTACTGCTGGTGCTTCCGGGTACGTGCGTCTCACTTACTCGCACGACTTGTCCCGGATTGATATCTTCGTCACTCGACGGGGAATCAAGTTTCGAACGCGCTAAAATATACCTAAATTTAATAACAATTATCATAACAAAAAGTCTTCAAAAATAACCAAGGGAACTTATTTGTTGTGATTATCTTAAAATTGACTATGTTGGATGTTATTTCTTTGCATACTTAATTTAATTAAATCGGATCTTAGTCTTGGATCTTATTTTGGTATTTATTTTGTTAAAGTTCTTCATAAAAATTCAAAATTATAATCAAGGTAAATCATTCTAGGTATTCTGTACCTATAGTTTATTATGTATTTATTTTTATTTTTTATTCAAATAAAATCTGAATTAAGCTTGCTAATACTTGTGGCTTTGAGGGTCACCAGCAATTATAGCCAGAGTTGGCATTGCTTAAAACAAATTTTTAAAACAAGTGTTGTAAACAGTGTTTAAAACACCGAGAAAAAAACGTCCGTGCTGTTTTTTTTCCAACCCCGATCATAGCCCTCTTAAGCCGCCGCCGGCCAAAGCAAAGCTAATCTAAT
This sequence comes from Ypsolopha scabrella, assembly GCA_910592155.1. Taxonomy (NCBI): domain Eukaryota; kingdom Metazoa; phylum Arthropoda; class Insecta; order Lepidoptera; family Ypsolophidae; genus Ypsolopha; species Ypsolopha scabrella. Next base: position 2,760,435 of record OU342968.1, on the reverse strand, counting down.
TTCTTTTGTTATTAATTTTAATACCTATGTACCTAACCAACATAGAAAACTCAACCAAGAAGGGTAAATCATGACATTTTTGAAAAGTTCCTTGATTCCAAGCAACAGCATTTAAAAGTAACACTACACTTCCTCGTATAATTTCAAAAAATAACACATGTAAAGCCCTTAGCATTAAATCCGATGATCCTACAGGATTTCGAATTCAAAGGGGGACTCCCAAGCGATAATAAAACGGGACACCCCAAAAATCCGGTCGTACGAACTTTTTCATTCACACGGCGTAATGATGCGAAAAATTTCAAGTATCCAAGTCTTGGAATAAGGATTCTTCTTTTTGTCCCGGTCCTCAGCAAGAGTCCTTCCGAAAGTCATTTGGCTTTCATGCCAGCCTTTAACAGTCTGAATTTGTGCCGGCTTATGACGTCATATCAGACCGATAATGGTTTTGATCTAAAACATGTCTTGGACTCGGAATTAAAAGTGTTATTTCTTAATGTGGGCCGTCCCGATATGTGCTATGTAAAACTTAACTAAGTCTGTCCTATTGTTCGTTTTTTATTTTACTGATAATGTTATTTTATTCGTAACTAGCTTTCGCCCGCGACTGCGCCCGCGTTTATTCAATCTCTGCCCCGTTTTCGTCTTGGGCGTTATTTTATGAACACCCCTTTAGCATATGTGCTGAGCAGGGCCCAACGATGATAATAAAAAAAATCGCGTCCAAATCCGTGAAGTGATTCTGGATTTAAAACGGAACATACAGTAAAAAAGACAGACAGACAAAAATTAAAAAAATTGTGGTCTTGGGCTTAGTACTATAATAATAATAACCCATTTCACTTGAAATTTCGCAAAAATATTTAATGCACCACGACACGAATTTTTTACTACTTAATTGTACTTTATTATTAGTATAGATATAATATAATAAAATAAGTAGATATATTATCGAAGTCACAATATAAATTTGAACTAATTCAATTCGAAATTAATTACCTACCAATAAATATAAATGAATAGACTAAAAACTAATAAATACTACTTATCGAGTAAGTACATTTATATCTACTAATAATAAAGTAATAAAAAGTCTTGTCTGTGCATTGAATATTTCTGTCTGTCTGTCTGCATTATTTAAGTTCCGTTTTAACTCGAGAACCACTCAACGGATTTGGAAGCGGTTGTATAATTATCATCTTAGTCACCCTGCTCAACACATATGTTGTTGTTGGTGTTGATAAAATAACGCCCAAGCCGAAAACGGGGAAAAGATTAAATAAACGCGGGTGGAGCCGCAGGCAAAGGCTAGTTTAAACATATAGTTGCTCTTGATAAACCACCGAGAATATAGAGTTCCGCGTACAAAATAAATTTTAATAGGGTTCCTAATATAACTATAAAAGTAAGCATGGTACCATCAAAGAAATTGCCGTCAACCAACTTATCTCACTTACTACTACTGCAATACGGATGACAAATGGGCCTGCAAATTTGTCTTTTATAGAAAATGGTACATATCGGAACACTCGACCTAGAATCGATACGTTTTAAAGTATTTGGGTTAATGTATCTGAGAGATGGTAGAGCTAATGCCGGGCTCGACTGTGGAGGTACCACCATCTTACTCAGAAATCCTCCCGAAGTTATTCGGGGGAGAGTAAGACAGCTCTCAGGCAAAACCAGGCGGCCCACCATTGCCTGGGATCGACGGATGGCGGTATATCCATCCCCAATTGCCGGGCCTTATATAAATAAGACTGGTGACGGGCAGCGGCGTCACTAGTGCAAGGGTTTCGGCACTGCGCTCACCAACCCGCCTGCCCAGCGTGTGTGAGTATGGGCATTTCTTCCAGAAGGACCGCCAAGAGTGGCGAAATCCTGGAAAGGCCTATGTCCAGCAGTGGACGAAACAGGCTGATGGCTGGATCTGAGACGAGCACTGGAAAATATTAGAATTTTCGTCCTGCTTTAAGTGTAGAAAATAGAGTTTTCATAGGTTAATAGGGAGGAATAAGCGGCGGTAGCTTGGGCGGTAAAACGCTGCCCTCTCAATCTTGAGACCCAGGTTCGATCCCTGGTCGGACATACACCAATGAGTTTATCGGAATTTATGTGTATAGTATTTGTGTTCTTACTCGTACCTAATACTATCACTTGCTGAACGGCGAAATAAAACATCGTGAGGAAACCTGCTTGCCCTAAAGAGTGTATAATTGTGCCCGAAGTAGGGCGATAGGGCTCACCGCCCATCACGTTGGGACGAAATAATCGTCGGTGAGTGTGATGTGACTTACATTTCACAGTGCACACTCGGAAAAACCTCTGACACCCCCTTGGGGATTCATGTCGTGACAATATGTTTGTTTGTAATAGGGGACAAGATCAGACCATAATACCAGTAAAAATCTGGATATGAAATTAACGTTTTTTATAGGTCTAGGTAGTTTTGTTTTCAAATAGGTTAAACGAAGAGATCATCTATTATGTCGTCGGCATATCGTAAACTTCGGCGTATCATAATCTGCCCAGGCAGATCATATTTCTTCTGTTCACACTAGGGGGGACACCTCACTCTGCTTCACTTCGCTCGGCTCCCCAAATAACATTTAAATTTAACACGCTCGTCATAGCAGATATTTTTTACTTTTAAGGCGACGCCACGAAATTTTGGCGACATGGATCTCCATTTTTCTCAGCAATGAAAAGACATACGTAATTACCAATTTATATAATAGATTAAGCATTTCATTGACATCATTTTGCCCGAAGATTTAGTTGATTGATTAATTTTCATAGCAGAGAAAAAAATATTTAGATAACCTCTTTTAAAACAGAGATTTCTATTTTACTGACAAACGGGAGTGAATGAAGCCTCGTAAGTTTTTTATTAAGATTAGTCTACAAAACACTTCAATATGGCCGATTGGATTTATTAAATTACTTATAGTTGTCATTTTAAATTAAAAATACTGTTTTGCCGCATACGACCTTACGGCATAAGCTAGTTCGTGAGCACATATTTGTATGAAATAAGTCCCCCTCACTCCACTCCCCTAAGGCGCCGATTTGAAATTATAAGTTTATCAATGCCTCGCCTTATTTTCGAATTCAAACTTCACGATCCTTACTACCAACACTGTTAGTTGTCAGATACAAGATATATTTGTTTTTGCAAAATGAGTAGGTTCGTTTCCCGGCTAAGGTAGATAATTTTTCAAAAATCTTTGATTTCAATTTTGCTACTAAAATATGCGTGGTTTAGATTCATATTGATACTAGCTTTTGCCTGCGGCTCCGCTCGCGTGTTATTCGGTTGAACGCATGCTTTTTTCCGGGATAAAAGTAGCCTATGTGTTAAGTTAGGGTATAAGCTATATCCATTCTAAATTTCATCCAAATCTTTCCAGCCGTTTCAGCGTGAAAGAGTAACAAACATACACACACACACACACACACACACACACACACAAACTTTCGCATTTATAATATAAGTGTGATGTGATTGAAACGGCTATCACGTTTAATTGTCAGATTTCGCGTGACTAGTTTCACGTGTTCAGTGTCAAACGGGGAACCGCCGCGTAACCATGTTTGCCTCCAAAGAAACTGTACGAATACAGTGAAACTAGTCAGGCGAAATCTGACTTTATAAAATCGTGAGTAGCCGTTTCAATATCAATATCTTTGAATGTAGTTTTTATTTTCTCTAAAATTGCTGACCAGAATTATTTGACCTGAATCTCTATCTCTTAAACTAGTTAAGAATTTCTGACTGAATGATAAATAAGTCAATGTCCAAACGAAGCGGCTGGACCTAAAAACATGAAGCTTGGATTGTAGGTTAGTTGTATGATGTAGACATCAGCTAAGAAGGGATTTCAGCAAAATCCCACGGGATTGACGCGAGTAACGCTTGAAGTGGCTCTTTGTGCAGTCTGTGGTAGTTTCCTCTTAGTTGACTGCACAAAGGTTACGTAACGGAGTTTACTTCAACAACTTTGTTTCAGCTGATATTCAGATTCTTCAGGAATTACATACTAAAGTTGTTTAGTGCAACAACTTCACGAGATCGTGCGTTAAGTGAGCTATTTGCTGGTGACCTTCAAAGCCACAATTAAGGGCCTGTTTGCTGAAATAAAAAATAAAAATAAATACTTATAATAAACTACAGAATATCGAGAATGATGTACTTTGATTAGAATTTATAATTTTCATTGAGAACTTTATGTAAATAAATACTAAAATAAGGTCTAAATTAAGACTGAGATCCGATTTAATCAATTAAAACTTAGTCATATGCAAAGAAATAACCTAAAACTTAGTCATATAAAATGAATTTTGAAGAATTTTAGTAATGATAATTGTAATTAATTATGTAGGCATATTTTAGCGCGTCCGCACTTCGATAAACTAAACCCCGTCCGCAACTTAATTTCCCCGTCGACGCGTCTGGCGTCTGAGATATCAATACGGGCCGAGTCGTGCGAGTGAGTGAGATGCACTTAACCCGGGGTCACCAGCAGCAATTGTCGCCTTAAAAGGCGAATGCTCAACTTGTATGGTCTTCTAGGCCTAGGCTTACTAATCTTCGGCACCCTTACACCGTAAAGATCGTATTCCGAACGCTTTCTACCATCTATGACAAATGAAATTAAATGAATGCGTCTTTATTTCTGCAATATGGGTGCATAAATACACATATCACACGTTAGGATTTATTAAATACTAAAAATAATTAAATTTAAAAGAGGGAATACAATATATTAAAATGGGTTTTGGGTTTGCTTATATTTAATAAGTAAACACACGTACATTAACTAAAATAAAGGGTTATTTAATGTATACTTACAAATTATTGTAAACATAATTATGTATGTATGTACAAAATGATAATAATAATAGCTACCCATATACTAAATAATAATACGTTACATAAATAAATATATGCCTACTCCGCCCATTCGATTAGTCTTGCTAAGAAGAATGGGCAAGAAATTTAGCAGAAACTTAGCAAGATGATAGCTTGACAGATCTATAGATAACCAAAATGACACCAACATGGTTCACAATAAAGAAAATGATTCACCTTTTATGAAAATTTTCGTTATTTACATTGATGTTAGAAAGTTGATTATTTTATTTTTTAAACTCCAATTCCAATTCATAAGATATACACAAAAAAAAAACTCATACCAAAAAAATTTGATATTACATTAGGTAAAGCCAGTCAGGCCGAAAATGCTCAAAAAAGCATTGAAAAGATCATAACTCGAGAACTACGAAAAACTGGGGAACATCATGGTGTGTATTTGGATACCCCTGGATGTGAGGAAGCAATTTTTTTTTTCTATTGACGTCACCCTCGGGCCACCATGTAAGTTGACAGGGTCACTACGATGATGATAAAGAAAACCGCATCCAAATCAGTTGAGTGGTTCTCGAGTTAAAACGGAACATATGGGTACATAAAGACAGACAGATAGACGGACAGACATAAAAAATCTAAGAAATAAAGCTTTGGCTTCAGTACAATACTAATAACCCATTTCATCTAAAATTTCTCAAAAATTTCATTTAAATGTAGATTATCTATTAAATATCATTCACCAACTCTCTTAAAAGATTGTATGATTCATTAGGTAAATAGCAAGATTTAATACACTTCATGTAATATATAGGTAGGTAAGTAAGTATATCTATTTAATATATTTATTTATTTATTTATTTATTTATGTATTTATCAAATTACAGCTATCATTACAGGGTATTCCTAATGCAATAGTGTAGTCAATTAACTCATTTAATTCTTAACATTAGACACATCAACACATATCAAACATTTTCACCATAACATAAAATATACATTGTCACCTTTACGAATTCGCTCAGAGAACAGTGGTATAGGTCAATTTTGTCCGCCACCACATTCAGTAAATGCATTGCACGCGTCAAAGGTGCTTTCCCGAGCAAATTGGTCCTCCCGTTAGGCACCGCGAATAGACGTGGCCTCCTGCGCCTGTGCACATACTCATCGGGTACGCATAATTTCACCCCCTCCAGTATAGCCGGATTAGCCAGTTTACCTCGAAAAACCTTAAAAATGTATAGCGCAAGTGACATATTTCTTCTAACTTCCAGCTTGTTGTATCCAACCATGCCCAGCACGAATAAGGTTGGATACATCAATGGATAGAAAGGGTAGACGCCGTACATTTTCCAGTGCAAATATCTTGTGAATTTGTTTTGTATGCGCTCCATCATTTGACAGTACTTTGTCTCGTGTGGAGCCCACACTGTGGCATTGCACTCCAACTGGCTTCTGACCAATGCTCCGTACACTGCTGTCAAAGCTTTTAAGTTTGTGAACCCATTCGCTCCGCGAAGTATAAATCCCAAACTCCTATACGCTTTTTTACAAACATTAACAGCATGTTCGCGCAACCTCAGTTCGGCATCTAGCCTTACCCCCAGATCTCTTACCGAATCCACTCGTGATATTTGTGCATCGTCCAATTGGTATTTGTAGTGGAGTGGTGCCAGTGCTCTGCTAAATGTTATTATAGAACATTTGTTCATATTGAATTGCAGATTGTTTTTCCGGCTCCATTCTACCACTCTATTTATGTCCTTTTGAAGTTGCTCGCAGTCAGTTTGCCCTTTAATTGGTAAGAGCAACTTGAGATCGTCCGCGAACAGTAAGCATTTGGCATTCGTGACTACGTCGGGTAGGTCATTGATCATAATATTGAACTCAAGCGGCCCCAAGCTGCTCCCCTGACTCACTCCGGTTCTGGTAAAATAGAGTTCCGATTTGCATCCAGCGTACTCTACATATTGCTGCCTATTTCTCATATAGCTCGCGAAGAACTGTAGAAGCTTGGTAGTGCAGCCGATCGTCGCCATCTTTGCTAGCAATATGTCATTACCGACCAAGTCGAAGGCTTTTTTAAAATCAAAGTAGGCGGCGTCGACTTGCACTCCTGCGTCGACGTGAGGGAGCACAAAGGCCATGCACTCGAGAAGGTTGCTGGTAGTGCTGCGAGCCGGTCGGAACCCGTGCTGTGCTTCTGAGAGCTGAGTCGATATCTGCTCCTGCATACTGTGTTGCATTGTTGACTCGAACACCTTCGCGGGCGTTGATAGTATCGCTACAGGTCTGAATTCATCTACCTCCGAACCTGTCTTACCCTTAGGTATCGGAACTACCCTAGTAACTTTCCAGCATTCTGGAAAATAGGACATCTTTAAACACAAGTTGTAGATATGTGCGAGTGGCTCGGCAATGACCGTTCGACAGTCTCTCATGACAAAAACAGGAATACCATCGGGGCCCGCAGAGCGTTTCGGCTTGAGTCGGTTGAGCGCCGCCGTCACGTCCACGAGCGCGAGTTGCGGTACATGTACACGCGCGCTGCTAGCGCAACTCGCCGCTTCCGCCGCGCGCACGTCAAGTCTTGCCGCTGAAGTGCCGTATACCGAGTGAAAGTACTTGGCAAATTCCGCCACACATTCTCAATCTGACAGGGTTTTACCGTTTTTTACAATATTTTTGCGATTAGCCGTACCCCTCTTTGCTCTTATATATTGCCAGAATGACTTCGGATCTTCTATTAAACGACTCTGCACTCGTTCCTGGTGTTGTTCATGTGCATCATTTATCATCTTCTTGGTTTCTGCTCTACATTCTGAAAAAGCTCGGTAGTCATTGCTTGTACCACTTTCCTTATACCGCTTATGAAGCTTCGCTTTAAGTTGTATCCCTCGAATTATATCCAGGGTATACCAGTGAGGATAATTATACCTAGAGTTTCCTTGTTTAGGTCTTTTTTTAGGTACACAGTCATTGAAGATGTTAATAACTATGTTATAAAAATAATTTACAGCATCCTCAGGCTCCCGCAACTGATAAAGAGAACTCCAATCAACCGCCGCTATCAACGAGTATAATTTGTGGTAGTCCGCTTTGGCAAAGTTCCAAACGTGTTCCGCGCTAGGCCCAGAAGCTGGTTGTTTCGGTGCGGGCATAGACTCGGATGTTGGCATAGACAACGCCGGCTGTGTGGCGCGCCCAATTGTTACTGCCAGCGGTGGATGCTGCACGTCCATACCCACGAGCTCCTCATCGGCAGCGCTCACCAGTACCTCATCCATGTCTAAGGAGATTAAAACTAAATCTAGTAGCCGGTCATTACAATTTCTCACCTCATTTTTCTGAACGAATTCGCAAAAGGTCGTAAAGTATTCAAAATAATTGATAACATTTTCATTACATGAACACAAATTGAAATCACCTATAACTATACAAGACTTATATTTAGCACACCAATTTTCTATTATTCTAAACAAAATCATATACTCAGTTTCCTTACTTTTCGGTGGGATGTATACCACGCAACAAAAATATAAATAATTCTCATTTAAGTACACTGTAGCGCCAACTAATTCGAAGGCGCATTGGTCAATATTTACATCAGCCTGTATCTTCACTCTTCGCAAATCTAGCCGGTTTGTAGCCGCCAATAGTACGCCGCCTTGTTTTCGCCCGTCTGTTCGGTCACATCGCAATATTTGGAAACCCGGCGGTACCAGCTCTGCATCTTCTATGGATTCATTACAACCCGACTCAGTGATTGCGAATATATCGGCCCCCGAACTTTCTATATTGTTGTAAAATTGATGTAACTTTGTTCGTAGGCCTCTAACATTCTGGTAATAAATTTCTAAACTACTTCTTTTCTTCAATTGGATTATTGGTTTGTCTCCGAAACCACAACCACTCAGCGAACTCTGAATTCAATGGCCATACCTCCGGTTGGCACAGTTGATCGTATGCCCCCAAAGGAACCGTGATGATGAATGAAGCATAGTCCCTTTCTATTTTGTGCCTAATCCTCTCTATTTTGACTGGAACGTTAGACCCACAAACTCTTTTAACGTAACGAGTCAAACTTTCAATAGAAGTGGTGGTAGACAACCGCCATACATGTAAGTTTTTCTTCTGTCCCGTGGCCTTAATTTCCAAGTCATCCGTATTTCTACCCCTCATGACATCCTTATGTTGAAAGTTTTCCTTTACGTTGCAGTCGTTTTTTTTCCTTGTATTTTCTTTACTTGGTTCGGAAATTGGATCCTTTAGATGTGAATGTGATCCATGAACTTCATTTTTAGTCTTTTCTGTGACTTTTCGCCTGTTGTTGCTCACAGCGAGGTTGCGACTAGCAGTAGTTTTTCTCCTGACAGTGATCCACTCATTTTTGTTTTCTTCAACCAGTTTGCTGTTTGCCTCTTTAGATGCCAAAGACGTCAGTAAGGTGGTAGACTGGTCTATTGGCGGCAGTGCCTGGTCTATGATACTTCTTGGGGGTTCCTTAGACTCTCTAGCCGCTCTGTTGATGGGTTCGATAGCGTTGAATGAAACTGAATGAGGTTCCTTCTCCACAACCTTCGCATTTGATATCGGTTCCTCGGCATGGTTGGTAGAATCGATCAGCGTTTGAGTACCTTCTGCTTTTTTAATTATAGTTGTAAGCTTATGATTGCAGCTAGTCAGTAGTTTTAAATGATTTTCCACCACACTTCCTTTTCCCCCGTTTTCTAATAATACATTCATAATATTCTTTAATTCTTTTAATTCCTTCAGTGTGGAAATCCCCATTAACTGAATTTCATTTATTACTTTCGCTTGATTATTAAGGCGATTAGTTACTTCCAAACGCAACTCTTTCAGCTCTACTAATATACTAGATTCGCAACTGATAATTGGTATGTCCGATGTTGCCGAGCGACAGTCACTTTGTGTGTTGATATTTGTGTTATCCTGGGAAACCATTCGCTGTACCGGTGAGCCTCGAACAGGTGTATTTGAGTCCAAGCGCTTAGGTTTTGCGCAAACACATTCCGGGCATATCCAATGACCTTTTTCTTCCACCGTGAATGCACTGAAAGTTTCCTGATTCATTCCAAGGCACTTGAAATCGTATAGCTTTTTGCATAACTTATTTGAACACAGCATCACAAATTCATTAGCTACGTCTTCTCCACAAGCCTGGCAGCTCCTGTTTGCATCACCCAATATTATCCCAGTGTTATCCGATCTGCAACGACGTAACGTGACGTTGCTACAACAGTGACAACGCCAGCCGCTCTGTAATTCTAGGAGATGTCCCATATAATAGGCCGTTGTAATATTCCCACAGTTGTGATGATATTTCTTTTTGCAATCAACACATATCAGTAGTTCGTTGTTGCCTACCGGTTGCTTGCACTCTTCACAGCTCATTTCCAGCTATTGGAGTTTATCAATTCACAAAAATAAAAATAAAAAATAGAACACAAAAAGTTCCGTTTCCAGATTCGAACCGGGGTCTCGTGCGTCTGAGGTGAAGGTACTTTCCACTGCACTGAGACGATAGATACTTAACAGCGCGAAAATACTGATCACGTTGTTCAACTGATTTGTTTATTTGTTTGAACAGTTGACAACAAGCAGTCTTATCTGTACCTGGCACTGAGTCACTCACTTCACTAATGGGTTTATTGGAAACGGTTAATTTTATCGAGATTTATTGAATTTATGGCTAAAATCATGCCCAATTGTTAATTTGAATTATATAGTTCACTGAAACTCAATCTTATGTACAAATTGATATAAATTTAACTCTAAAATTAGCACTTTTACTATTTGTTTTTAGCCTAAGTTAACGGAGAGATAAACAACACGTCTGTGTCGAGCAGTTATGGCACGTCATAGATATCTCTTGTTATTCCAAAAGCTCATTAAAATCTGATATAAAAGAATATTAAATTAAGTACCTACTCGTAATAAAAAACAGAGAAGCGGAAAAAAAAGTATTCGAATTGGTTTCTTAACGGCGGCATATTCTCGAATAAAAAGAAAAGGTTGGAAATTTCAGGATGCCCTCGAATACAGTTTTAGCATTTGCAATGCCAGGACCTCTCATTATCTGGAAGATTATTCCAAACAAAAAAGGGATTTCGTTAAGAAAACTTTTTGAGATCATCCTTATTTGTATAAGAATAAAACGGACCCTTAATAAGTGTTTGGACTACTCTTAAATTAATTTTTGTTTACGTTTTTAAACAGCGCTTGTTTACGTAAACCGGTTGTTGTTTTTATCTCGTTTCTTTTGAAATTAAGTCTGTTTTAGATGTTTTGAGGAAAAATACTTTTTGTCGTCGTGTTTTGTGTTGACCAACTTGAGTTTTTCTCTAAACCGGAAGCTACGGAAACGACGTAGGTACTCGTTACCCGATATTGTCCCTACTATATATTTTATAATAAGGATTATTGGGCGAACAGATAGACAGTTAAAATTAACACAGAATACCCGTAACTATGGCTTCTACCACGGCAAATAAAATAAAAAATTAAGCTCGGGGGATCCCTACACAAAAAAAGCTTTATACGTTATTTCTTTCAGCTCTTAAAGACAGCAATACATACAATGTTGTTGATGCTCGTGATTGTTGGCACTTGGTGGAACTTTTGATACATTTTTGACTGAAAAACACTTGTACTTGTCCACTTATTTATATTATTTCCCTTACCGTTTTAGCAAAACCGAATGAAAATTATTATATAAATAAGTGGACAAGTACAAGTGTTTTTCAGTCAAAAAAAAAACATACAATGTTCCTTTGTTAAGATTGTCGTAAATTTTCTAAAACGAAACAACAAATAATATAAATTATGGTTCCATACCGAATTGTTTGTCAGGCGATGTTGCTACCTGTTCCGTACCCGTTTTGTGTGGTAGTACGGAATACTTGGTGCGCGAGTCTGTCTCGCACTTGGCCAAACTATTTAAATATGAAGTATTGCTAGATTCTTTAAACAAGGAAGAATACGTTATGTTTTTGCGGGGGACTATCCTCTTAAATATCAAAACAATAATTCAGCACGAATTCAAGAGTACGCATTTTATTGAAAGCATTATGCAGTATTATGTCGAAAGCTGTTGCATAAGTGAGAGATATGTTATCATAACGATATTCAAAGCGGTACTCCACAGCCAGCGAATCCAGCGATCCCGATATGATATATTATGTATACGAGTATTTCTCTATTGAAAATTCCGCAGAAACCGGCGCCGCAGAGACGGGCCTTAAACAACCTTCTTCATATCTTGCCAACTAACAAATAGTCACATTGCCAAGATATTTCTTCTGGTATTTTTAGAAAATAGGAAGCCCTAATCAAATATCTTGTATTTTCGTTGGTATAGTTTTCCTGAGGGTATCGAAATCAGAAACGTTTTATCTAATTAAGATGGAAAGTTTCCCTTCCAGAAAATCGGGAAACGAAATCTTTTGTCTGGTCTAAGTGGGTAGGTAATATACTTAACATTAATGTATTTTTCTTGTATTAATTGATTGGGCCGATCTTTTTGATGAGAAGCCGCATACTATTATGCAGCCAAATTCATACTGTAGGCATGGTAGTAAATGCTCAGTATGACGGATCGATAACACTTTATACAATATTGATCTACCATAGTAGTTGGAATTGGGGCGGGCTTGCATTTGTAGGTGAAGGGAAAATAATAATAATTAACCTTGATACCGACTACTTACCGAGTCTTCAGTATAAATATGGCTGCATATATAAATGTCACTTTATATATTATATATTGTATAATTTTAAATATACTAGCTGTTTCGCTCGCGTGGAAGTGTCTTTAAATTTTCGAGTAGTATCGACAGTTTTCGGCTTGTCGGTTATTTTATCGACACCCCGTACAGCGAATATGTCGACCAGAGCCACTATAATGATACTAAAAAAAACCGCATCCAAATCCGTCCTGTGGTTCTTGAGTTAAAACGAAATATACATATACAGACAAAATTCGGAAACCCGTTTCATTAAAAATTTCTACAAAATATTCAATGTACAAACACGACTTTTAATACTTATTTCACTTTTAATACTATTATTAGTATAGTAAATCAGTTAATCACAGTTATGCGGTTCTATTATGTCATTGCATTAAATTGTTTACATTCGCACTATTGCACATAATCGAATAAATGTCAATAATGGTGTCAAACCGAAACTGGTTGGGCAACTTAAGAGGCTATGTAAATTTTATTTTTGTCACTCTCACTCCAAGCGAAAAAATGCGTAGTGCGAGAGGGGCGGATTCAGCGCAAAAGAGACAAAAAGTTAGTTTTTTAATTTTATTAAAAAAACTAAAGTACCTAGCAAAATTTCCAAAATCATGTATCTAGATATTGTTATAAAGCATCTAATAAAATATGTTTGAGTTCTATACATGATCCCTATCCGTCAAACGAGGAGAAAAAGTGTGTTTGAAGACCTCATTTCATTAATTATTTCTATCGAGGAAATTTTATCCAAACGTGTTTTTCAAAATCAAAACCCTAGATTATATAGTCAAAATGCATATACCAAAAATTCATGTCAATTTTCTATTTACTTCATGAAATACATAGAAACAAAGCATCCGTATATTTTTTACATAGCGCCTTAATAAACACGTCGTGTAACCAGTACCAGTGCTATTACCACTCATAATCATGTAGCAAAAATATCCAAATTCCCTTCAGATTTCAGTTCACACACTCGTACGAGACAGATCTAACGATGAACTGTTATTTGCATACTTCCTTATTCCTGACAACTGCACTCCTCGCTCGCGACATCTCTCTCATTATAAATGTCGAACTTTTCGTTATCTTCTGTCATTTCCATATTCTGATAGAGCAGCTGGAAAATTGCACCCTTATTTTGTCGTATTCCGCTCGTTCGAACACCGTTTCAGATTTTTGATTATCACCCGCATGTAAAAAATTCTGTTAGCGTCCGTTTTTTATTTATATCTCAGTTTTTTTTTATCTATGTTACCGGCCAATCCCGATTTTAGGACCAACCAGTTTGTCCTAGGCCAAACTAGTTTATATATGGTAAGATCGTATTTTTGTTAAAACTTAAGGTGAAGTGGGCATTGGAAAAATATGTTGTGAGAGTCAGTAAGACATAGTATACAAATTTAACGTAAGCAATAATAATCTGACTGAATTTTAATATAAAAGAGAATTTGAGGAATTATTAAAAAAATGTCTTGTAGCCAAAAGATGGACAAGTATACACAAAATAATCGTAACAAGTTTTGTAATAATACGATCCACATTACAGGCATGAAACGCGATGAATACAATATTCAGAGGTCTCTTTAGGATTTTTTTCCATTATGTGAAAGATTCAAATCATAATTTTGAGATAGTCAAAAGATATGTCATATCTTCGAAAACAATATGTATTTTTTTCAGTTCTGCCTTTATATCTGATTTTCTGAAAAACGTGTAGGTATAAAGTCGCATGGTTAGGCATTATATTTATTTATGGTCTATTCAGTTTATTTATCAACTTATTTATTAATTGCATTATGTATAATTATATTATTATTCTAATAAGTCTTTATTTTATGCATATTTTAACTTTAGTGGCCCAACTTAAATATAGTTTTTTTTATATATATTTCCCGTTAGTATCACATTTGTTTCATTATAAAATATTATTTTTATACAGATTAGATTTGACATGTAAAACGTATACTTTATGTATCTATTTTACAAATAAACATTTTGAATCTTTGAATCTTGAATCTTTGCATTTCCCAACACTCACTTCCCCTTAAGACGTCGTTGTTTGGCCTAGTACTAACTAGTTCGTCCTGAAATCGGGTTTGGCCGGTACCATATACAATTGGCTTACGCTTGGCCACTACCCCACCGTGGAAACTGGAAAGCGTCGAGAAGACTTAGGATGAAACGCGCTCCAAAAACCTGAGAGTGACAGCAGGCGAGACGTCAGCCCACTCCCCCGGTATGGCTACTGATGACGTCATGCCGGAACACGAGTTGCTCGCACACCGAAGGAACCCTATAAAGACTATATTTCTTATGATTTAATTACAAATGTCCAGTTCTCAGATTTTTCCCTATACTTGTAGTTTAAAACTGTATTACTTGCCAAATTTCATAGTTCTAGGTCAACGGAAAACACCCTATAAAATTTTGATTCCATTGAGAATGTCAAAATATACGAGTACATTTCTTGCGGCATAAACGACCGTATCGTTTTTTTACGTTAACTTGGAAGTTTGATTGTTTCACAGCTTCGAGGGTCTGTAGACCTGAGTATATGGTTTTCATTTCAACTCGATACCTCCACACGTTCCCGAGATAAAGGGTCTTGATTCGACAGACAGGCGAACGGACGGACGGGTAGACAGACAGACGGACAACAAAGTGATCCTATAAGGGTTCCGTTTTTTCCTCTTGAGCTACGCAACCCTAAAAAGACGTATTAATGGTCAGCATTTCGTCTCCCTGACTACGAAATCCCAAATTCTAGGAAGTTATTTTTGTACGATTCCGCGAAAAGAGTAATTGCTGTGGACTTTTCGCACTACACAAAAGCTATTATAGTTAGATTAGCCTTTGCCCGCGGCTCCGCCAGCGTTTATTCTGTCACAGGAGCCTACAGCTTCAGCCGAGCCGTAATAGGCAGAAAGTTGAAATTTTCACAAAATACGCGTTACCATGGCCTCTACCACGGCAAATACACGTAGAATCAAATAGAAGAACAAATGCAATACAATAAACGTATGTTGTGTGACGGAATCCTAAATCGGAACCGTCTTTATTGGCTTTTCCGACACCGCGTTCTAGTCAAATACCGTAGTGTACGTTAAACAACGCTAGTCTGTTGATAAAACATTAATAGTGTTTTTTTGTGTCTCCATTACCCTTATTTTTATTTTTCAGGGACTGGGTAGTCCTTTTTTTTTACCTACAATAACCGGTCTCTCGCTAGAAAAAACACGTTTTTGTCTTATTTCTACGTGATCGGGTGAAACAGGCTTTAAGTAGCGCTTTTGAACACTTTTATGATAGGTTCTTGTCGGTAATTCAATATTATTCACGTTTAAATTAGCGAAAATGATTGTGAACAAAAGTGTGACAGAAGAGTTTTTCATACAAAATGAAGGTGTCTCCCATCATTTCTCACCGCATTTGTATTGTTCTGGTAGAAAAAATTCTTATGACACCGAAATTACCAAAAATTTCATTAAAAAGCTTGGGTTTCAAATTTATTTAAGCACAAGATTAAAAACAGAAATTACGATAAGAAAAAAAATCCTTTAACCCTGTCTCCAATGTTGGTGTTTTTTTTGCTATCCTCTGTCAAATATCAGTAGACAAACAGTGTTATGCGCACAATGGTTTTTCTTGACCGTGGCATTGCCCAGTGAGCCCCCCTTCTTCTTCCCATCGTGCTTCGCGTCCCTGTGCCCAAGCAAACTGAGTTAGTCTCCCGACTTTTGTTTGAATGTCGCAAAATTTGCTCCCAAATTGTCGATAAAAAACGAGAACGACCCGACCATCAATAGTGGTTATGTCCATTCTATCGACAACCAAGTAATGTAGTAGGTAGATTTCTAAATTTCAATAAATTCTAATTAAAATCTCCTGCTTAGAATTCTCCTCAGACCCAATCATTAAACCTTAACGGATCGGAATGCTGACGATTAGAGACCGCACTCCAGAACTCAACCCGATTTTCCCCAGACGTGGTCGGTTTTCATAATTCAACAGATGGTAGGAGCCTAGGAGGTGAATTAATTTTGAATTGTTTTCGTCTTGTTTATTTATTAGCATTTTGAATTATAAACATACGATACCCAAATAGAACACAATGTTATAAATAATCTTACGGACAAAAAGCCCCAAGCCCCAAAGCACGGTATAGTTAAACTAAGCAGTATTTTGTCTCAGCAGTGTCCTTGAAGTAATTATCAACGGCCGCTCGGTTCATAAACACGCGCTAGGGCTGCCCACTGACTGTCTTTCTTGGATTGTTTCTGATTCCCATATAGATGAACTTAAACATCCATACCGTGAACAAAATAATCGATTACTTCGTGTTATAACTTAGGTAAATAAATGCGTGGAATCGTCTCACACTGTCCGCCTCCGTACGTAACTGCGGTGCACTCGCGACTACTGTGTACGTAGTTCACAGAAGATTTGGAAGCGCGTCGTTTTAGCCGTTTCTATGAAGACGTAATACTGCTTGATTTAATTAAACTGTGACCAAAGCGTCTTAGTACAGATATTCTATTTTGGAACCGCAGGCAAAAGGCTTAAGTAAATGAAATACTCGGGCTTGATTGTTTTCAAGAGACTAATCAAATCTTACAACATACAAAATATGATAGAATAATAACAATGAATTTGTTTGATTCCGACCCTAATAAGAGGTAATAAATGCTATATTCGTATCGATGAGTTAGCGTTGGAGCGTTCACTGAAGGGGGGGGATACCTAATGAAGGACTCATTGAATCCGCCCACTCGTTTTACAATCGTAATCAATCATTGAGCTAAATGTAGTGGGTACATAGAGGTACAATTATAAGGCTTATTTCTATAGATTTATACTTGCGATTGTCGGCACTTGGTGAAACATCACCAAACTTGCGAATTATCAAAGAAGCGAAAATACACAGCGTTGAGACAAAGTTACCAAAAGCCACGCGACGCCTCTTCAAGGAGATATTTTGGTATCACGATCTCTGTGCGGCCATGTAGCTCTAGAATTACGACTTACAATTGAGTGATTTCCATTTTTTTGGAATCTCTATCCATTTGTTCATTTCTACAATAGGGTCAGGAATACATATTGTTGCGAGAACAGAGCCTTCTGTTTCCGAAGAACGAGGCGTTAAATCACTTAACACCCGCGTGGGTGTTCAGTATGTGCCTTACTAGCTAGTATTTCAAATATTTACAAAAATTCAGTGTAGAATATGGTGGAAAATTTAATTAAGATAAGTACCTCGGTGGCACAGTTGGTAGCGCGCTTGTCGTGATAAGAAGAGGTCGCAAGTTCGAATCCTGGCCCGAGGATTTTTTTCAAATTCTTATTTTACTGGAGATTGTTTCCTAATTGATCTTTTCTAGTTTGCAATGCACTCTAAAGATATTTTCAACACACTTGCTTATAAAGTGGCCCTTATTGCATCGTTCTTAGGGTTATTCATAATGCACCATATTAAACACGCGTGCTTTTTACTTTACATTATCGCACTATTTACATTACAGTTTTTTTTTAATCTTATCTTAGCAAAGGGTTTTGATGTCTTGAGAAATAGTAGAGTTTTTGCGAATATATAAACTGTCTCAGTTAAAATATAATAAATAATCATTTAAGTTTATCAAATTATTTATTTTTATCAACAAATTAACTCAAATTTTTGCTGTAAATACAAAAATATTCAGTTTGTTAATATTTAATATTTAGCTGTTTGGCGGATGTGTCAGTGCCTCTATTTCCATCTGCGCAAAAAAAAACTTCGCCCCCAAAGGCCGCCAGTTTTCAAAGAAAATTTTCAGTTCATAGCTGTGGTTCCGATTATGTGAAAAAAAAAGACAGTGAAATTTTATTACATTTCCTCGCAAGTGTGTTGAAAAACGTCGTATGAAACGCGTGAGCATTAGAAAATACACTCTCGGCTCCATTACGGCCTCGCCTACGGCTCGGCCTGCAATCCCGCCTCGACTGTAATGTCCAACGCAGCTCACTTGTATCATAATGTACCATTACCATTTTTCATGGTAATTCAATTTGTATGAAATTGATTAAGTAAAAGGGCAATAACTTTTTGCCGCCTCAGAAGCCTGATTACGAGTATTTAACGGCAATATGACTTATGAGGCCGATTACTTCTGTAGGATGTATTGATTCCAATTCAAATTGATATTTCTAACAGACGGACAGACAGACGGACAACAAAGTGATCGCATAAGGGTTCCGTTTTTCATTTTACGGTACGGAACCCTAAACATCGACGGTACGATGTCACTTATAGAGAGACTGTCAGAGCTCTACTGTGTGAAATTGTCAAACTGAAAAGATTCCATTGCTACCGGACGGTCATTTGATGTTCTGTGTTTAAACCACAATTATAGGTCCTACTTAATCGCTATAAAAGCTAATGCATTTCAAGCTCACTCTAGGGATTCTGTTCGATTGACTCTATTCAATGAACGGCACGTACGAGCGGGTGTGACGCGCGCCATTTAAAGCGATTTGCAGCGGTTAGCGCGGTTATGAGCGCAAATGATACAATTTTGTAATGTCAATGGAGTATCCAATGTTCAGTGAAAGGGAATGTCATGTTGTGTTACCTTTGTATTGGCACGCTACCGCTTCAACTTGGCATAGTATTTTATAACTAAATTTTTATTTTATTTAAAAAATGTATGTAGGAGTGACAGCAAAACACAATTTTAGGAAACAAACTTTTTGACTGAGCTAGCCAAGGCTTGACTAAGTTGATTTTAATTTATGGTTGAAGAAAATATTTATCACTGGTAATAAACTGCTCAATCTGAAAAAAATTAAGTTGCCTTTTGAATAGTTTAAGTGTCCAACCAGATTTTCCCACAATACTCGAACTTAGTCAAAAACGACGCAAAAATGAAATCCACGCGGACAAAACCGCAAAAATATGTTTCATCTCATCAAAAATATTGACAAACAACGTAGGTACTTGTAAAACCGTATTTATGTTTAAATAAGCTTATTTTAGTATGGGAGTAGATATAATTACATCACGGCATCAAAATTTCGTTGAATGGTTTATGAGTACCACCGAACCTTTCCGAGCCACAACATCACGGGTCCAAGTGACCAAAATGATAGCTGACCTCCGATAGGAAATGCCACTAGAAGAAGAAGGGGATATAAGCGGTTAACTAAACACGCGTCGGTTTATCCGCTAGTCTGTGGAAAGGCGTCAATTTACTGGCGTCTCAGACGAGTCTCGGTATGGCATATTTGGAAGTCGACATTCCACTGCGAGACGTGAAGGCACGATCCCAAACCTTAAAAGGGTGGTATATATCTTATGACAATGCTGATTTAAAAATTATCTATTTCCAATCTTATGTTTGACATTAATTCAATATTTAAGGTCCTACAATAATAAGTGTATTTTAGGGTAGATCACGTATCGTTAACTGATCACAGTAAAGAAGAAAACATTTTTTTGGGTCAAATAATTCTTCCACTTCCCAGTGGTTCAATCAGCTGACTCAATTTCTATGGAAAGGTGAAGAAAAAAAGTTCGGGCGAAAAAAAATATTTTCGTTGGAAAGTGGTCTCTATTAGGGATACTCAATCATCTCTTAAATTTTTTTCACTTAGAATTGTAGGACCTTATATAATTAATTGTATTGTCTTCACTAAGATTAATATTATTGTTTTGTTATTGTAGTTAAATAATGTAATCTGTAAGGTTTGACATCTATTATATTTATTTCAGTTGGCATGTAATGAAGATTATGAATAAAATTATTATGATTATAACCATAACAATCAATTATCAATTCGCGGAATTGTTTTACACGTTTTTCATTGTTTAAGTATAATCCTTATTATTAAATGATAAAAACAACAAAAAAACATTTTATCTGAGATTTTTATATTTTTCCTAACTCCATGCATCAGATAATGGACTTAGTGAGATACAATTATCTGTACATAAATATAAATTCATTTGGAGCGATAAACGTCGCTTTTGTATTTTATATAAAAATAAAAATATTAATAAAACCAAACAAATCATTGAAAAAATTGTAAAAAATAATATGGTCTGACCGATGAGACTTGAAACCATGTTTTCATAATATTGCGTTGAAATTATTTATACTAATAGCTTATTCCAATAAAGTCAAACAACACGGATGACCGTACAATTTTTTTCTTACAATCTACTTACTCTTGGACTCTTTTGCGCCTCACCGAAAGCGTGCGTGAGAACTCGGAAAAAGCGCGCTGCTTCACTTGGGAGAGTAACAGCAGGAAAAACGTATCTGAAGTAATCAGTAATTGTATCTCAGTTAATGCAATTCGGGGAGACTACTTTCATGCACCTCTAAGCGGGACTTAAATATCCCGTCTTTAAACAGCCCTGGTATAAGCGGTGTAGGTGGAAGTAAGAAACTTGATAGTAGTGCATTTAATTAAACGCACGTTGGTGCGGCTCAGAAGTTTGGCGCGCTGCTGGGATTAATGGGGAAGAGTTGACGAAACAAATCGAGTTGAGATTTTATTGTAAATCTCAAATTTGTTAACGGCACGTGTGTACTATTAAATTACCAAACAAGTAGTACCTACATAACAAATAAACACTATTTGTTGTTCCAAAAAAAACCGCTTAACCAATACAGGGTTTATGCTTGACCAATAAAGATGTGGAGATAAAATAAAAAAACACTCTCCCGGGACACGACAAATCGTATGGCGGTATGGTTTCGTCACATTCGTGACTAGCGACACCACGGACCTGAGGTCTCCAGGGGACAACAACATCTCGTCCCCGCCTCTGGTTTGCCTTCGTTGGTCGGCCAGAGTGCAGCGTTAGAGCTATATGCTCGAAAGGTTGGAAGTGCTCCATCTGCGTAATAACGGGGAAACTCGCTCCGAGTCGCTCTACTCGTTACTCGCGATGGTGAAACCGGTGCACACCTCTCTACACCCTTTAGCCGTCCGCACCGATGTTGCCTGCTTGTCGCCATTCAGTGACTGCTTGGGGGGCCATCTAGTTGGCGGCGAGTCACCGTCTGCCACACCTAAATTTGTGAGAGATTTTTGAGGCAGATGTCCGTTATCTCACTCCATAACCCTGTTATTCAGCCCATTTAGCATCCCATCCACATAGCCCACTCCAAGTCACTTCCTTCCTGGCAATAGTTAGGCAACTATGGGGGACTGTCCGTTAGTGTATCCCAATGGTACATTGAGGGAGAGGCCTCCATGGATGCGGCCATCTCACATTTAGATTAAATGGTACTAAGGCCTCTTCAATGTTGGCTCCGGCCCCATGAATGCCTTTCAAATGACCGGGTCCCTATGGGCCCGAGACTGAAAAGTGTACCTACATAATAATAATAAGTTTATTTCAGGTGTAAAGGACCCATAGTAGAAAAGAAATAGTATTTACAATTTCTGGTTTACAAATCAAAGTTTAATAAAAATATAGGTATATGATATATATAGGTATAGGTGGTAGAGCTGATGCCGGGCTCGACTGTGGAGGTGCCACCATCTTACTCGCAAATCCTTAAACAGACTGGTGACGGGCAGCGGCGTCACTGGTGCAAGGGTTTCGGCACCGCGCTCACCAACCCGCCTGCCCAGCGTGTGCGAGTATGGGCATTCCTTCCAGGAGGACCGCCAAGAGTGGCGAAATCCTGGAAAGGCCTATGTCCAGCAGTGGACGAATGGCTGATGGATAGGTATATGATAGGTATAAAGAAACCACTGAAGCATTCTGTTTAAATTAAAATATTTGGCTATACCAATCAAACTCACCTTATATAGGTATAAAGAAACCACTGAAGCATTCTTTTAAATTAATATCAAATTTAATATTGTATTACTTAATAGAAAAGGAAATTTAATATTTTTAAAGAAAAGTCCTAACAAAGCCGTACAGATTAAATTCTTAAATTGGGTTCTGAACAAGATAATCACTTCTGATTTTTTAAGAAACTTATTACAAGAATTTAGGAAAATCTTTACCAAAAAAATACTTGTTTGCGTGATTCGATCAAGATTAATCAATATATTTTTTGGAAATAAAATGTCAATTTGAGAATCTAGACCCATTTGGCTAGTTTAGAAAATGTTTTCTTTTGTATTTTGTAATTTTTTGATATTCTTACATCGCAAATTGTAGCTTTTCATGGTTTATATTGCGAGTGGAAGTACGACCAGTATAATTGAGTTTATCAAAGTCCGTTCTTAAATAGTTACATTTTCAAGTATTTCGTTTTTTTTATAAACGTCTTTTTTTTCTAAGCTCGTATGTTTATAATATCTTGAAAACTTATGTTTAAAGATATTTCGATTGAAAAGGACTTTTACTTGTTCACTATTTATATTTATCCATCTATTTATTTTATTTACCTTATTAACCTAACCGGTTACGCTATTACAGCATTTTCAAAGGTTTATTTGAAATAACAAACCTTTGAGAATGGCATAATAGCGAAACCGGTTAGTTAAATAAAATAAATACAGTGGACAGGAACAAGAGCTTTTCAATCGAAATGTATCGAAATTGCCAACAATCACAAGAATAGGCTTTATGTTTAAAGATTTTCCAAATAATGAAATAACGAAATTTTTACATTATACGGTAGTGCCTTTTTCCGATCTTCAAGGGGTAATAAATAATACATATACCCATGCATAAACCTATTTAGATATAAACTAAATATTATACTAAATGGTTAATCAAGCCAAATTTTAATGCATGGTTACCGATCACTCCCAATTTTACGAACTAATTTGGCCCGGTTAGTTTTAGACTTTAGTTTTTCGGAAATCCTTTACGCGGAAGAGTCGGTAGGTTAATGAAAGGTATAGCGGTTAATGATTGCTATAGCGAAGCGCGACTGCCATACAGAACCGTCGTAGTTATTTTGTATGACAGCCCAGAGCCACTTTCGCCTACGCCAAACTAGATTGTCATAAAACCGCACTTTACTTACAGTACCCATGGATAAATATATGTTTTTATTATTCTAAGTTTGCATCATTTTGTACGATTATAATCTTAACGATGGTTATAAGGAATATGACGTCACGAGAAGCCGTAGCGGGAGAGTAGTTGCTGGCAGTTGTATCTGTAACCGTCCGTTACCGACTTGCGTAATTTTTTTATTTTAATTTATTGCTGCCTCACCTGCTTTAACCTTAATAATTAAATTATTTGTGGAAAAGTTCAAGTGCCTTTCGTCACAACAATGTATGATAAGTTCCACCAAGTGCCGACTATCTCAACAATCAACTTGCTTTGACCCTCCTGCCTTCTAGACAAGCGCGCTCAATTTTAGGTCTTATCGATGTTTTTATACGCGGTAATGGCCAAGCATATACCCATTGTGTACAAAAAAACTGCTGTAGTATTTCCTGACGATGTGGTAAGGGTTATGAAGGCGTAAAACAAGGAAAAAACCGTCTAGAATAATCAGTAGAATGCGACAAAAACGTCGAAGCCGAACTCTGATTATGTGTACGACAAACAAACGACTTTGCAGTATTGGTGTCAAGACGCCACCAACAATCCAGTTCTTGTTTTTATAAGGTTTCGTGGCGAGACGATTATGTTTCAGAGTCTTCTTCGATTCTACTTCGATGTCTGTAAAGTAACACCGCTTATAAGTCACGACAGAGGTGTCAGAGGTATTTCCGAGTGTGAACTGTGTTGCAAGTCAGTCCACACCCGTACACTCACGTTTCACCGACGATTATAACGTAACAGCTTGGCACAAATATGGGGCCACTGCTTAGTGTCCCTTCCGAAGCACGCAGACCTAACATAAATATGCCCTTATAAAGAAAACCGCATCCAAATCCTTTGATTTGTTCTCGAGGTAAAACGGAACATACAAACAGACAAACAAAAATAGTTCTGGCTTCAGTACAATACTAAAACCCCGTTCAATTAATAAGTATAAGCACCACTTTTTTACTACATTATTAATAGTATAGAAGAAAACTAGAGAGCATTTTTGACACATAAAAGTCACAATGAACGCCCATGTGATTGTTCTCTGTGGATATCGAGGTCGAGCTCCGTTTTAGAAGTATTTGTTTCTAAATGTTTTACCATGAGGATATTCTGAGAAATTGGTCATGGAGCTGTATTTTTGAATCACTCGCCGTGAATCATATATTCACGCTCGAAAACAATTCACGTGCGAAATTCAATTCGATTGGTCATTATTTTCCGTATTTTTGAATCAGTAGAATTCAATGAAACGGTTTTCGTTTTACGTAGAAAAATAAGAACTCGAAGGCAATATTTCGTCGATTTTAAATACCGGTAATGAATGGAGGTGAACGGAACGTAAATTAAAAAGTTATAATGTCAGTCCAGTCTCTCATCGACGTTTTCGTTCTCACGTTGTTGTTTCCTTTCCTTTTGGTTGTTTTCGTTTCTGTTGTCTGTTTTTACTTCTATTTTAGGTTATTATTATTATAACTATCATTATTATTGTTATATCCTTTATTGTACACACATAGAAACTTAAACTAAGATTACAAAAAGAAAAATATGCTCAAAGGCGAGCTTACCTCTTCAGAGGTTTCTTCCAGCCAACCAATACTGTGGTGAAAGAATACACGAAATCGGTTGGCCACAAGCATACCAAAGGATTTTTACAACAGAATTTATACTACACAAATAAAAAATAAAAATGAAAATTAATCATGAAACACTTTTATGTAAATTAGATCACTATGGAGTTGAGGGTAAATCTTTGGCGTTATTTAAGTCATACCTTAGTGACCGGATTCAAAAGGTAGACATTAATGAAATAAAGTCAAAGTATTAGTTAAAATGGGTGCTCCGCAGGGCTCCATATTGGGGCCCATATTGTTTTTAATATACATAAATGACCTTCCTTACTTAGTTAGAGACTTATCTGAGATAGTTCTGTTCGCAGATGACACGTCACTTATTTTTAATGTGAATCGACATAACGATATTCTTGATGACGCGAATTCAACTCTCTCTCTGATTCTTGATTGGTTCACTGCAAATAATTTAGTTCTAAGTGCAAAAAAGACGAAATGTATAAACTTTACTTTACCAAATGTAATTCAAGTAGATGTCAGTTTATTTTTGCAAGGGTCCAAGCTGGAGTTAGTTAACGAAACTAAGTTTTTGGGTATTACTATAGACTCTCGTCTTCAGTGGGGTCCCCACATAGAAGTTCTCTGTGGTAGAATGAGTTTAGCCGCATAGGCAGATTACTGATGAAGATACTGCTAGATTAGTTTATTTCAGTTATTTTCACAGCATTATGTCATATGGCATAATGTTGTGGGCTATAGCCGCGGATATAGAAGCATTCTTTGTCTTGCAAAAGAGAGCAATTCGGTCTATTTATAACATGAAGTACCGAGATTCATTAAGAGAAAAGTTTAAAGAAATTAATATATTTACGTTCGCGTGTGAATTTATTTATCAAGTTATTAGATATGTCAGAAAAAATATTGATAATTTCCCGAGGCTTGGTGTGCACCACTCTGTTGAAACCAGAAACAAACATAAACTAGCTTTTCTAAAATTAAGACTTGCCAAAGTAGGTACCTCTTTTGTAGGACATGTTATAAGATTTTACAATAAGCTTACAGAGGAGGTCCTTAGTTTGCCTGAAAATAAGTTTAAACTGTATATTAAGCTAGGTGGTAGAGCTAATGTCGGGCTCGACTGTGGAGGTACCACCATCTTACTCGGAAACTCTCCCGTAGTTATTCGGGGGAGAGTAAGAGAACAGCTCTCAGGCAAAAAAACCAGGCGGCCCACCATTGCCTGGGACCGATGGATGGCGGTATATCCATCCGCAATTGCCGGGCCTTATATAAATTAGACTGGTGACGGGCAGCGGCGTCACTGGTGCAAGGGTTTCGGCACCGCGCTCACCAACCCGCCTGCCCAGCGTGTGTGAGTATGGGCATTTCTTCCAGGAGGACCGCCAAGACTGGCGAAATCCTGGAAAGGCCTATGTCCAGCAGTGGACGAAACAGGCTGATGGATGGATGGATATATTAAGCAAGGACTACTTAAGAAAGCTTATTAAAAAATCAATGATTATTTGGACGATAATGTAGCATGGTGTAATAAATATTAATAATCTTATTCAAAATTGTAATTCATAATTAGCATATTTTAATATTGTATGATTACTCAAAGGCTTAAAATTAATTAATATGTAAACTTACTTTGTTAAAGGTAATTGACAATATGAGACGGGTTGACTAAGATATATTTTTCTCTCGTGACTAATTCGTGCAGTCTTATATTTTTTATGCCTTTACTTAAGTAGGTATGTATATGATTTTGTATCATATGTTTTATTTTGAAAAAAGGAATGTTTGCTAAGTTTCTTGCTCTTCTTCTTAGCTATACTAATCCAATGGTGCGGATGGTTAAGCATTACGTATATATAATATTTTTATTCCTATATTTCTGTATTTTATGCAGGTGTATAACTTTATTACATTTTAGTAGCCCAACCTTAATATTTTTTGTATGTATTTCCCTTTTTTATTTAAAATAAATATATATAATTTAGCTATATAAAGCCTTTAGTTTCCTTTAACTTGTATTAATAATTAAAAAAAAAAATATTAATTTTCGAAATATATTTCGGCCCACTATGGGGCCGGCATCAGTCGAATCATTTTTATTTATGAACTTATTTCTTCATTGCATTTAATTTATTTTTATTCCTAGATTCCTCTATTTTATGCAGGTGTATATTTTATTTCCCGTATTATTATAAATTTTTTTTATATTCTAAAGATATATTATATTGTTATAATTAACCTTGACTTGTAGAAAGTATACTTTAAGTATCTATTTTGCAAAAATAAATATTTTGATTTGATTTGATAGATATAAATATATAAATATAATGGATATGAATAAAGAATGTAAATATGCATCAAAACATTTTAACTTGTCAGTCATGTCATTCTTGCGTAGATTATACTAGTAGAAATCAGAAAACGAGTGGGTCAGACCACTCGTTGCAGAATTCACGGAATGAATTTTCAAAAATACTGATTTTAAGTTTTCGTATGCGAATCACGCGGATTCATATGCGAATTGAAATTCGAATGATTCAAAAATACCCTCCCTGCTCCAACGCTTTCATTTTACACATGTCTATCCTGCTCAGTGGATGAAAGATAAAATAATTGTATTTGTAAAGAAGCTACCATATAGACATTATTAGTTGTTGAAACATTAAAACAATACCTGTACCAAGATACCCTTACAGTTTTACAAACGACACAGGAGCTACACTGCTCCCAAAGTGATAGCGCATAGAAATCTATAGCCGAGCGACTCGACGCGCAAAATCTGTCATTGATTTCTATAGAATGCGTAAGGAAATTCGAATTTTGCCGAACAGTGGCGAAGATTTGTATCCGCATTATCTTTGGGAGTACTGTAAATCCAAATTGGAACTCATTGGAAGCGGGCCATTTGAGACTTAAAGGTGTTTTACTAGTTTTCAAATATTGTTTCCATAAAAAACATATCGTCACGACATGAATCCCCGAGGGGGTGTCAGAGGTGTTCCCGAGTGTGAACTGCGAAACGTAAGTCACAGTCCACATCCGGTACACCCGCATTTCACAGACGATTATTACGTCCCAACACAGGGCAGAAATATACGTTTTTTAGAGCATACAGTTTTCCTCACGATATTTTCCTTCACCGTTCAGCAAGTGGTAAGTATTAAATACTCTGCACATAAATTCCGAAAAACTCATTGGTGCATGTCCGGCCGGGGATCGAACCTGGATTTCAAAGATTGAGAGGCCAGCGTTCTACATAAACTACCGCCGCTTGTATAATATTATTTTAATCTTTTTCATCCATATTCTAATAACCCGGAAATTGATTTAAAACAAGCATTTTTATGTGAAGCACGAATTCCCTTGCCTTGAAATTATTGTTTACTAGCCTTTGCCCGCAGCTCCACCCGCGTTTATTCAATCTTTGCCCCGTTTTCGGTTTGGGCGTTATTTCATAAACATCCCTTATATAGCCTATGTGTTGACCAGAGTTACCACGGTGATAATAAAAAAAACCGCATCCAAATCCATACATACAGACAGATAAAAATTCTAAAATTTGTGGTTTTGGCCTCAGTACAATACTAATAACCCATTTCATTGAAAATTTCGTGAAAATATTTAATGTACAGACACGACATTTTTACTACTTTATTATTAGTATATACGAGTATATAGGTAGATAAGCATTAATGGAATCCTTACGTGGGATATATTTATTTTTCCTACGAGTGCGTGTTATATAAATATACAATATTGACTTGTTTAAGAGTATAATTCACGTATCTACATACTTCAGATTGTAGATTCTAGGCGTCTTTAGGGTTCCGTAGTCCGACAAGGAACCCTTATAGTTTCGCCATGTCCGTCTGTCCATCTGTCCGTCTGTCTGTCTGTCCGCGGCTTAGCGCAGAGACTATTAGTACTAGAAAGCTGCAATTTGGCATGAATATAAATATTAATTACGCCGACAAAATGGTAAAATAAAATCTTGAACAATATATTTTTTTATGGTAACTCTGATACACGTAAACTGAGGATGATTTTTTTTTCTGGTCTATCCCATAGTGTGGGGTATCGTTGGATAGGCCGTTCAAAAACATTGTGGGTGTGTCAATACCATTTTTTGATTTAGGGATGCGTTGGCGAAATATTAAGCTTTAAAGTGAACATTTTAGTTAGAGTGGGCGTCTCCCCCCCTGCCGGCTGAACGGTTGTTAATAGAAATTTGAAAAAATTTTAGTGAATTTAAAAGGAAAACTATCACAGCTAAGTAGGCTTTACAGGTTTACGAGTTCAGGTCGCGCCAAACTTTTGGCCCCCTATATTGTATGGGACCAGAAGTTTGGCGCGGTCTGTATAGACCAACTTGTATGTACCGGGCAACTACGGAACCCTACATAGCGCGTGGCCCGACACGTACTTGGCCGGTTTTTTGTGTTACAAACCGGAATAGCAGGACGAGAACTCAACTTTATAAGTTGTTTTTCTGTCATTTCATTACATCATCTACTTTTTCATTGTATTCGAAGGTTTAGACAAAAAAACGCATTGTCTTTTTTTGCGACGTAAAGTAGACAGTAATAGCATTGTCTGCCTTATTGTCATATGACTTGCTGACGCAAGCAAAGTCTGTAACACGATTGGAGAAGTTTCTAGAAATCTCATCTAATTCTATACATTCCAAATTAATTAGTAAAACGTTTTAATGAAAGGGTTATTGGGCACGCCGCCTTGAAAAATACTTTACGATGTGAAGAACCAAAACAAAATAAATCATTTTCAATACCGCTTGAAAAATAAGCATTGTTAAGGGAATGGTTTTATATGTATCTCTGGTCTGCTATTTTATTAATTAAATTTCATTCACGTTCACAATTCTGAATGTATTTTTTTCGCAATACATCCCAACAGTCAAAGTAGCCATATAACGAAAAGAATACGAGGGTAAACTTCTTGAAAATGTTTTATAAAACCATTACTTTTTCAGTTGTTTTTTACTAATATGGTAATTCCATCTTATTACTAAATATTATTACCGTTTATTCATCCATTTTATACGCTTGTTATAAAACAAAATGGTCATATAAAAGCATAAAATTACTCCTTTCATTAGGCATGTACTATTTTAGCCATACAGTCGCTTTACCTGCATCCTATTTGCAAAATTAATAAAGATATTATCAAACCAAAGCCCTTATAATGGTATGTCTAAATGATTTTTTAGGGTTCCGTGCCCAAAGGGTAACCAACGGGACCCTATTACTAAGACTGCGCTGTCGGTTTGTCTGTCCGTCTGTCACCAGGCTGTATCTCATGAACTGTGATAGTTGACAGTTGTAAATTTTCACAGACGATGTATTTCTGTTGCCGCTGTAACAACAAATACTAAAAAACAGAATAAAATAAACATTAAAGGGGGCTCCCATACAATAAACGTGAATTTTTAGCTCGTTATTGCTTGATATTAATAACGGCAATAGGTAGACGCTTGAATTGAAATATTCACAGAATATTTAGTTATGTTTTCACTTTAAAATAAATAATTAAATTAAAAAAAAAATATATTTTAGGGGGGCTCCCATACAACAGACATGATTTTTTTGCCATTTTTATTGATAATGGTACGGAACCCTTCGTGTGCGAGTCAGACTCGCACTTGGCCGGTTTTTTAAAACAAAGGCTAAAAGGCAAATTATGTAACTTCTATAAGGAAAATGGTCTCCTCTATACAAAACATCTACAAGACTATTATTTTTGTAAAATGTTGTTTTTAAAATAAAGCTTTTCGAAACCTTACTCAAAGTTCACTCGTCCAGTCGTAGTATCTCTTGATGTACAACATAGTGTTTTGCTCCTTATTTACAGAGGAAAGGTCGGTACTCACTATTGGCTGAATTGTCGATGCTATTTGCTAAAACAATTCCCTTAAGGCGACTCTATTCGCCCGGACTCCCAACCTAGGGCAGTTCGCTGATCATATCCTTATCCTTAGGTACTTGCTCATTATTTTTTCTTTTTGACCATATTCCATACAATATCCTTGACATGAAACTAAAACATTTATCAAAATCAAATACATACAAATGTTACAAGCGTATAAAAGTCCTGGATTTTACACATATTTTAATGTATGTTTATATACCGTAATTTCCTAGAAGCGATACAATAAATCAAATAATTTTAGTTTCTATAGTATATTTTATACTGTTCAAAAATATTTTTGTTTTATTTAGATTTTTGGGATATTTCTCCTGAAATCATTGGAACCACCAAAACCAATCTCGAGTTTTTTCAAAACATGAATGCTGTCTCGCGTTAGCTGGCCTCTCACACCGTGTTCGGTTAGTTCCGTACGAGCTCGGGAAACAAACGTTCGGGCCAACCAATAACAGTCAGTCAGTACTCTATAACCCGAAGTTGAATGTAGAATGAAATAGCAAGCATAGCGACCCCGTGCGCGTCTGACTTCAAGCCGCCGACTACAAGCCTCTTAACAAAAGCTACGAGAACGTTGCGGAAGAATAAAGAAAATATTACACTAGAATTTATCTGTCAGCTGCACTTGGTGACGAACTAAAAATAAAGAAAGAACTACTTGCTGATATAATAAAAGACCGGTGCAAAAAAATCACACGACCACCTCTATGGCCAAGTGGTAGGGCACTCGCCTGCTAACCTAAAGGTCGTGGATTCAATCTCCGAGGTGCGGTCTTCGCTTTTTGTCCATTTGTGCCCGAAGAACAGCGATAGCACGAGTTTTACTAGTGGCTCACGTTTGGAACGTAATAATTGTCGGTTAAGAATGGGTGTACCGAGTGTGAACTGTGATTTACAATTCACACTCGGCAACATCTTTGTTACTCCCTCGGGGATTCATGTCGTTACAATATAGTTATTTACTTTTTCGAGGGTTTCATTGTGTGCATTATACTCGTACTCTTCGATATTTGTAAATAAATTTAAAGTTGGTACAGTTATCTGACTGTATGTATGTTCCCGCAAAACTCAGAAACTACTGTAAGGGTTTTTATTTGGTTTTCTCTATTAGACAATTTAATTGCAATTTAAATCGTCACGACATGAATCCGCGAGGGGGTGTCAGAGGTGTTCCGAGTATAACTGTGAAATGCAAGTCACAGTCCATACTCGGTACATCCGCGTTTCACCGACGATTATTACGTCCCAACGTGATGGGTAATGAGCCCTATCGCCGTACTTCGGGCACAAATGTACGCTAGGGCATGAAGGTTTCCTCGCTATGTTTTTCTTCACCGTTCAGTAAAAAAAGTAAGTAAGAACAAGTACTATGCACATAAATTCCGAAAAATTCATTTGTGCATGCCCGACCAGGGATCGAACCTGGGTCTCAAGATTGAGAGGCCAGCGTTCAGCGTTCTACCCCTGAGCTACCGCTGCTTGAGTACAAATGTATAGTTTTAAGATTTTTTCCCATACTTGCCAAATTTCATAGTTCTAGGTCAACGGAAAATACCCTATAATTTTTGGTTCCCTTGAAAGTGTCGAAATATACGTTCTTTGCGACATAAACGGCCGTATCTTTTTTTCACGTTAACTTTGAAGTTTGATTTTTTCACAGCTTCAAAGGACTTTAGACTTGAGTATATGGTTTTAATTTCAACTCGATATCATCACGCGTTCCCGAGATAAAGGGTCTTGACAGACAGACGGACGGACGGACGGACAGACAGACGGACAACAAAGTGATCCTATAAGAGCTGCGTTTTTCCCTCTTGAGGTACGGAACCCTAAAAATTGTAGTAATGCACCTAAAAACGCTCACGAGGGTGTTGCGTGTGGAGATACTTAATGAAATTTGAAACCGCAATTTTTTATTTATTTTGAGCATAGGTTAGTCACGATCAAGTGAACATGGTTTAGGTTTTAAGCACTATAAACCCTATTAGCACAAGCTCAGTAGTTTA
Source organism: Ypsolopha scabrella (assembly GCA_910592155.1). NCBI lineage: Eukaryota > Metazoa > Arthropoda > Insecta > Lepidoptera > Ypsolophidae > Ypsolopha > Ypsolopha scabrella. Next base: position 2,727,268 of record OU342968.1, on the reverse strand, counting down.
GTATGGTAGACGGAATTCAGACAAAGGAATGAACTCTTCCCCAAATACATTTTATTGTGTTTCCAAACCAATCGATCCCGCTATAAAAAGCCATAAAGTAGTAGTATAAATTACGTCTTTCTACGAGCAGTCTTCGAACAAAGACATCGAGGGGGGTAGACTGTGGTGAACAGAACATTTCCTTGCGTTAAATGAAGCGTCAGATTTGCTTAGTAATTTCTTGCGCGTATTATCTCCGATGTGTTATTGCTTCGTCATAGTACAGCGGTTTCTAACCTGGGGATAATTGCCCCCGTGTGGGGGTAAAAAAGTTATTCAGAGGGGTTAAATAGACTGGAAGGTTCTTCCAAAATACAGATAATGCAAAATAGTCGAATAAAAATACATGACATGACTGAAATTAAAATTAGTAAGCACAGTTTGCCAATCTTTGTTGATATTAACCATGACCGAGCAAAATGAAAACTGGTTTAGAGTGTTGGACTGGACTGCATGATTTCCGAATTTCGTTAAAAAGTGGATTTTTTTTTGTCTCTCTGTCTCTCAAGAACGATTCTCTTGTAACTTAAAAACCGAAAGGTTTATACTAACAGAATCTACTTATAACAACCATTCGGTTTTATTATGTTAGTATAAACTATACCAGTTTCGTAATAAATCTATTCACGTCCGTCTCTGATTCCCGCATTCCATGTTTATCGATTATAGTACTCGTACATGTGTACCAATCAGGAGCATGGCCCGAATCTCTAATCGCACCGATCCATGGCGTTTACGTACAAAATATACAGAATTCCTTACACCGACCTCGAAGTCGCTTTTTATGATCCAATTGGCGTCGCGCCAATTCCTCGCGCACATAAAAACTTACTCGAATAGTTTTTGTCTAGCGTAGACAAATAGTGGATTTAGTAAACCGTTGTAAGTATCTTAGTAACGTACCGACATCATTTTCGAGGGTGGTTTCCGCAAAGTATTTCATAAGTCCAAGAAAAAAAAAAATTGGCAAGTCCGAGTCGGACTCGCGCACAAAGGGTTCTATATCACCACACAATACGGGTACCGAACCCTAAGAATATCAACAATATAGATGCTGTAGCCAAGTGCGAGTCGGACTCCTGTAGAAAGGGTCCCGTACCACCACACAATACGGGTACGGAACCCTAAGAACATACATATCAACAATATAGATGCTATAGCTACATTAAAGCGACAAAAATAGAATAATAAAAAAAAACGACTTCAAATATTATAGCAGACATTAACTAAAAAGTTCATAATAATTACATACTGACCGATGATGGTACCAAAATAACAATTTTGCCGACTTCTTTCTTCCTGAAACACATGTTCTCAGGAGTCGGTGCTCTCATATTTTAGATAACATTATGTTTCACGAAGAAAGAAGTCGCCAAAAGAGTTATTTTGGTATCATCGTTCAGTATGTCATTATTTTGAACTTTTTAGTGAAAGTCTGCTTTAATATTTGAAGTTGCTGCTACAAAGCGTTTGCTGCAATATCGAGTGATAAGCTTTCATCCATTGAGGATTTCCACTGTTTATCTCTAAGGACCATTACCAGATCACGACCAAACTAAAATGGGACCGACTTGGAAGCAAACTTTATAAAAAAAACGGTTTTTCACGAAAAAGCAGATTTCGCCATCGTACGGCATCTATAATAATCTGCCTTAATTAACTAACAGGGAAAAATCCAACGAGCTATGTCGAAAATATCCCATCTAAATCCCTTAAGTGATTCTAGGATATGACGTTTTCAGAGAATAAGAAGCTGCTATGCGCAGCCGCTGATTAGAGCGGGACATACATATTTAAATTATAACCGCTGAACCAGCACGTCACAATAACAAGTTATTTACCACGGTTCACGAACTCTATGTAATTTATGCAAAACACACTCCTCAGTAACAAGTGGCTGTAACTATAGGTATGTACAATGAAATTGTAATGCACACGCAAATCCATCATCAAAGACGGAAATCGTGGTTAGTGAAACTCGGCTATGCATTGAAAACTTAATCTTCTGGAAAACGTTGATTACTCTTTGTTATTCTTGTATATCTATTCTATACCAAAAAATAATAAAGTAGTAAAAAAGTCGTGTCTGTTGTCGAATGAGTTGTCATAACAACTCAGAGCGCGATATTTTAAACAATAATAAAACGTCATAGAGTTCAGAGGTGCAATTGTGTAAGCCAATGGTATTCAAATTGATTGTCATATGGCTGTTCGGCTAAGCAAATTAGCCCGTTTGACAATTGAAATCGTACGTTTTTGGTTGTCAACAACAAAACAAGACAATCGTATTCATTTGACAGCCAAAAATGCTCCTCAGTTCTGATTGATACAAAATGAGGTACTCAATATGTACCTATATGCATTATATCATAAAATGGAACCAACTGATTGATTTCAAGACCCTTAGTACTGCTTGGTACTTCCACTTTAAAAAAAAACAGTTTAAATCAGTTAAAACAGTTAAAATCTATAAATCTATAAAATCTTTGTAATTTTCGACTAATGTTATATTATAATCTACCCTGCCCAACCGGTTCCGCTCTAGCATAATTATCAAGGGTTTTAACTAAAAAATACAAAAATCACATAAATCAACTAGACTAAACTGTTAACTTTTTATTACCCTTTAGTAAGTATACAATACATATGTTAAAATTTAAATTACTTTATCTCAATTTAACAATAGAAAATGGACAGTAATAGGGTATTGTCTCTCATACAACTGATGTTCTCTTATTTATAAGCTGCTTACGTTGAAATACTTACAACGAACAAATTCCCGAGAACGGCACATTTTCCATTCATATTGAACAATAATTATCTTTTAATGAATGGGACAGCACTGGAAGTCATTATTTGCTCTATAAATAAAACATGTCCGCGTGTACCTACATTATTATCTGTTATATTGACAGGCAGTGAAATATGGTTTCTGCGATATTGCACTGGGGGCGAGAGCCGACGATCGCTGCCAACTCTTTTACCGAAGACACGCCGATTCTGTGGTTTTTTCCAGCAATGCCAAGACATATTATACAGGATGACTTTTAACCTAACCCCGATAATTAAATATTTTATAGAATGAAGTTCAAAGTGTTTTTTTAGAGATGTTAGATTATCTCTAATGGATAGGCCACTTTCCACCGAAAATGATATTTTTTGCCCTTACTTTTTTCGCATTTTTCCAATAAGCTGACTAACTTTTACACTATATACTAGGAAGTAAATAATTATGCGACATAAACAATTTTTTTGCTTGAATTTGATCAGTAATGATGCAAAATCTACCCTAGAATTTATTTCTCTTATTATTGTAGGACCTTAAATGTTTTAAAACAATTTAGTGGAAGTATTTTGCCATGCGCTGTGCAGGTTTATCAGGCTTAGGGCAAAAGGAATAAGGGGGCACCCATCAGCCATGCACCTCTATCTTTGCAAAAATGACAAAGTCAATAAGTGCACAGCGCACTTCACACAAATTTCAATAAACTTCCAGCTTTATAAATATATCTTTTTAAAAAGGGATAAATTCAAACTTGTTTGCCTTGAATCGTTTAAATAAAAAACACGAACTTATAAAAGATGCAGTGTAGGCTCTAGCTTCGGGTAGCTAGAATCCCAAATGGGGCCCTGCAAATAATATGAAAAACTTATCGATATCAGTACAAGCTCGAACCGCAGGATTCGAACCCGGATCTTAAGATTGGAAATCCGGAGTCATAATCCATCCTTCCATCCATCCATCCATCCATCCATCAGCCCGTGTTCGTCCACTGTTGGACATAGGCCTTTCCCGAATTTCGCCACTCATGTCGGTCCTCCCCCTCCTCATCCAGCCGCCACCCACAACATCCTTCAGGTCGTCGGTCCAGTGGGCACGAGGTCAGCCTACGCTACGCTTTGCTGTCGTGGTCTTCATTCTAAAGCCTTTCGGCCCCAATGGCCATCAAGTCGGTGACAAATATGCCTACCCACTGCCACTTCAACTTACTGATAGCGTGGCGAGTTCAGCGGGGCGGGGTGGGATCGCGTCGCGTGAATTTGTATTACATGATGTGTTTCTAGAACAGCCGTCACACAGAGAGCGGTGTGTGATGATCACGTTGCGCGTAGCGGGCTGGGATTAGACGTGAAAGTTGTATATTTTTACAGATTTTTCTGTTGTTCGGCATGGATGTGGAACGATTGATTCAGTGTGTTAGGAGAAATGTGTTCCTATTTGACTTAAGTCATAGAGAGTATAGAAATACTGGTTTAAGGGCAGGTTATTCGGGCCCTGTAGGCATTTATCGCTACCTCCGCCCCCGCCAGTTGACCGCGACGTATTTTATTGCGATGCGCCCGAGCGACGCGACTTAGCGTGAACCGCCACACATTAAAATGGGCTTGGGCAGTAAATGTACTTCGTACTAATAATTGATTCCCATAAATTAACCAAATAAACTATTCTTGCTAACAGCGCTACTTTGTAAATTTAGGGGAATTCACCACATCGGACAAAAAATTGAAATAAAGGTAGAGCTATGAGTAAATAATAAAATAAAATATACATAAATGACAAGATCAAGATAGGACCCGAAACAATATATATAAATTTCAGATTGTTATAACTTAAACGTGGCATTTATATGTATTTATTTATTTATATACTTAAAGTCCACTACATATACATTACATATACATTCAAAAAGAAAAAATATAATACACTTGAACACCATATTCCTACATTAATAAAATACGTTATATTGTATATTAATCAACTTTACCTTTCTACCATGTGTTCAAGAGGGTAGACGTAGAAGTAATATACCGTTAAATAATAATTCCTTAATATTTTTATAACACTATTTATTTCATTTTAATATGTACACAAACTATAAAAAAAAGTTTCTGGTTCCTCTTTTCAAGTAGGAAGGCAACAGGGACTTATACCATACATTCATGTCCAAGGTTTTAATAACTAATACCAATGAGGTATGATATTGTAATACGAACATTTGATATTATAATAAATATTTATATATTTATATTTATATATACTAGATGAAATTAAATCAACCGACCAAATTCATACTGGAGACTCGGTTAGTCATCAGCAACAAGGTTTAATGACCCTCCAGATGAAATTTGAAAAAAAAAAATTTTTGTCCCGTAGTGCCTGCACTAGGATTTGTATTTAAACTAGTCCAACCAGTAAGGCAGCAAAAATATTTATTTTCCGAAATTGGCCAAAAGGATGACTGAACCTAGTTCTTGATCACTAACCGAGTCTCCAGTATGAATTTGGTCGGTTGATTTAATTTCACCTTATATACATTTTATGCTATACAATCTTTACAGGCTTAAACCTAATGCGATTGGTAACCAATTATATTTAAAGCAGTTTTTGTGAACTCCGTCGAAGAACAACTAAACAAATCGGTATCTGTAAACTTATCAATTCTAATCTTATAATATTATGTAATACGTACAAAACAATATTTCGGCAATAAGAAGGTTACAGTTAATTTTTTTTCGCTCTTACATTATCTATGACTGGCGGCGCGCACTAGGGCGCGTGTGTGGTGGTTTTTGAATTTTAGCGCCATAGTTTACGGGGAACTTAATTATTTATTTACTGCGTAAATGTGGGTCAAACGTTTTATAATTTGACTCCACTGACATTCTAGAAAAGCGAAGAAAATTACGAACAATCTTTTACTAGAAAAATCGAAAAATGTTTTCGACATACCAATATTATGAAAATAGGTAGGCGACCTTTTAACCATTCACAAAAATCGTGAATTTACCTTTTCGCTGAAAACTCCATCGATTAGCTAATTTTAATTTTATATATTTTTTTGTGAACACGCCAATAAATTATCTCATAAACTTTCGGAACATTGACAAAATTAGAAATCAATTATACGTGTACTAGGTCCCGGTAGCGAATAATCATAGCTTGATTGTTGCTGTGAGATAGGTAAAGGCTCTGCGTTTTCTTTCTCACACCTATTTTCATTACCAAGCAAAGTCAGAGTTCTTATAGGCATCCCACATATATGCCGTGGGTTTACTATCTCCGGTAATAAACATTTTGTTTAAAATTTTACTTTTTTTTCCATCTTCGTCAGCCAAAAATTTTCATCTCTCGTAATCCTTTCAATATGTACAGGTTCATTTTCTCCCACCCAAATACCGAAGAGACACAATCGCCGTTCCGTCACGTGAAGCTGTCTCTGTACCTGGTAATACTTCGTCTTCGTATTTTTATCACTAAAGGTTCGGTAATTTCTTGGGATTTTCTGAAACCAAAAGTAGAAACTATAGAAGAATTTCTTCAGTACGGGGTAAAAAAGTTAATCAATTTGAGATTTTTTTCTGTGTAGGGATCTCCACTTCCGGTTCGGTCCACCTAAAAATTAAAATATAGATAAGGGACTTTAAGAAGTGACCTGAAAATGACCTGTAGTAACTAACCCAATAGTTGTGACAGGTTCTACGGGATCCAGGGAAACAATGGAGTTGTCAGGGACATCAGCTTCAATGCTACGTGGCACTAGTTCCGACTCTCTGAAAAATATAAAATATCAAAACGTTTATTACTAGCTTTTGCCCTCCGCCCGCGTATTATTCGGTTCAACGACATGCTTTTTTCCGGGATAAAAAAAAACCTATGTGATAAGTTTAGGTATAAGCTATATCCATTCTAAATTTCATCCAAATCCGTTCAGCCGTTTCAGCGTGAAAGAGTAACAAACATACACACACACAAACTTTCGCACTTATAATATTAGTGTGAAGTGTGATGCTGATGAGATAACATAACCTTGTCTTATTTCACCACAAACGATTAATGACTGCGCTAATTAGACACCTGATGTATGAAATAGCAAAGCCTTGTCTTATTCTACCACAAACGAATAGGACCGCGCTACTTAGGCCGACTTGCACCAAGCAAACTTAACTCTGGTTAACTAACCTTTTATGCTTTGTCCTTATCTTTATGGTTTGATGTGAAAAGGACAAAACATAAAAAGTTAGTTAACCCGGGTTAAGTTTGCTTGGTGTAAGTCGGCCTTAGACACCTGATTTTTCAATGATATTGATCTATCCTACAGGAACCATGCATTTTTCCGGGATAAAAAATGTGTTTAGTTAGGATATAAGCTATATGCATTCCAAATTTCATCCAAATCCGTTCAGCCGTTTCAGCGTGAAAGAGTAACAAACATACACACACACACACACACGCACAAACTTTCGCATTTATAATATTAGTAGGAAGTAGGATTTATTGCAAATCACGAGCTTAATATTTATAAAAATAAAAATACTCTATACAATATAATCTTCGACTATACGCAGTACGCAATATTTTATGTTGTGAAATTTGCAAGTCTGCAAAGAAATGGTCGATTTCAAAATAACTTTAGCTACAGTATCCGTCTGAGATAGGATGAGTGCCGGCTTACAGAATGGACAGACAGACGAACATAGCGAAAATATAAGAGTATATGGTTTGTTAGAGAACTCTAAAAAGGATAAAGTCACTTACCGTTCCTATAGGCATTTTTTCGATGCGAAGGTGCCCCGATCAGAACGATGAGCTAATGAGCTGAAATTAACAAATTTAATTTAGTCTTCTGGTAATATACTACTCGTACGTACATATGTTTACAAAAAAATGATACCACCTGGATACAATCGCATTTGTGACTGCAAGAGTAAGTATTGTGATGTTTTACTGTTGTACTGTTATACTTGTACTGGTCACTTAAAGTTTTCCCGCGTAATTTTAAATATCATATCATACAACCAAGTTGTTCTGGACGATCAGTAAACCATCTGGTTACAGTTTGAAAGCAGGTCACTGATACACCTGGTATCTTGAAGTTCGAACAAAGATAACCATAAAACTGGTTTAGATGCACTGATACTTACATGTGCCCTAAACTAATAAATTTATCCAAAGTACACTTACCCATTTAGTTTTCTTAGCTTCCGCGATTTCAGATTTGACACTTTATTCTTCTTCAATTCCCATTTTTAGAACATCCAAGCTAAAGCTAAATAATTTTTATTTACACGATTATTTTAGGATTTATCTAACTAATAATAATGTTATATACATACGATTTAATATATATACAATTTATCTACCTACACACAACTCTATCTTACTCATAATATATTTAAACACAACGAATAGCTTCGAAGCTTAGAGGCGAGGGGGAACGGGGCTCAGAAAACTGACACAGGTCTTGCGTCGACAACGGCTAGCAGCCGACTGAAGGCTGCTGGCGCGAGTATTCGCCAGTCAACTTTTCCTTTTAAATTAAAGAAAAAAAACGATTATATTTATCAAAAAAGTAACCGCGAAAATAGTTACTAAAGTAGCTTTTCTTTAATTATCTGTAATTTTCATACAATTTGGTTAAGTACACCTTGCACAAAATGAAAAATTCTTGAAAAATCGACCAAGTTTCAGATTTTTTTTCGATCGAGCGAAGTTTATCGTATCGAAAATTGAACCGTAAATAACACTGGAGAAAAGATGTATCTAAAACATATATTTTTTTCAGACTCTAAATGTTACAATTTGATGGCTTAAAATGGATTTGAAAAGAGACAAAATTGGAAAAGCAGCTGTTTGGGAGTCGATTGCCAGAGATTCTTCTCATATTAATGTCGAACACCCAGATTCTCTTTTTCCTTTTTCTAGTCGCAAATAAAAGCAATAATTCTTCCACGTCTGAGTCACTCGACATTATGCTTCAACAATGACGGTCGACCGACGCTCGCATTATTCACGCCAAGCTAAGCGCGATGATAGCGCGCCCAGTGCGGCGTGCTCGGTGTGACCATCACGCCACGCTACAATCACGTTCACGTCGCGCCCCACCACGCTTGCTGTTTGTCAAGGCCGTTTGTAAGAGACCCCGTCTCAGCGCCATACATCATCACAGGAAGGACGTCATAATAACAAAAATAAATCGTAAATGTCATACATTCTGAGCTACGGACTGCATTTTATGATGTTATAGTCGCCGTCAATAGAATTTGTGGACTATGTAAACAAAGCGCCATAATGTTGTCTTTGTCTATGAATAGGTGAACTATCTAGAGATGGGTAAGTATGTGATTAAAATATGTTAGGTGCTTAATTAATTTTCTTTATTTGATTCATCGCTAAAATATTCTGATGAATCGCTAGTCAAATCGTCCACGATAATTACAAATGGTTCCGTCACATCGTCGGTGGCCGTATCTATTATCCCATCCAGTTCTTTCATTTTTTTCTACTTTTAGGACATGAGCTACACATTTCGCTTACTGTTCTGGCCCGATCCGCGCCAAACCTTGGTCCAACAAAATCTTCACATCGTCCATTTTGAATGTTTTGTTGTTCCTTCCGTAACCGTAACCTTTTACTTGCGCTCATATCAACTCTATCGGGTTAAGCTCGCAATGATATGGTGGAAGGCGCAAAACTCACATTTTCGATGCCGCCAACTCATCTACATACATTTTTTTATATTTTTGCTTGTCTACTTTAGCGATTCGCTTTGGTTTCGGTTTCTTGAAATTTGATTTCTTTTTCGCGCAACCAGTTTTGGATAGCCTCCTTCCGCCAACTCATGTTGGGCGCCTTTTCGATTTGACGCGAATGATATGGGGCATTGTCCATTACTATGACGATAAAATCAGTAAGAGAAGCCAAGTCGATATAATACCCAAAAACATTCAGATTTTAGATCAACGCTGGAAGATCACACAGTTCTCGATAGAATGCACACACACGTTTATGTCAAAGATTACGAAGTAACGCTGTCAAAAAAAATGACGGAATAAAATAGCATCACGAATAAAATAGGTTTATATTCAAATAGATTCGTACATCACTAATTTTCAAAGACAATACAGATTCGATGAGAAAAAAATATGTCAGCAATCTCGACGCAGTACAGAATTGACTATTGATTCTATGATTTTCCGTAATTAACTGGTGATTATTGAATATTTCATGATGAAATACAGCGAATGGCAGGTGGGACTTGATGCTTCATGATTTGGAATAATGTTCAGTGAGACACCGTGACAGAACCTTGAGAAAAATTGAGAAAACGGAACGGGTTTACATAGTCCACAATTTCTATTGACGGCGACTTTAGAGAAGATTATGATACGGCCATTTTGATGTATCACACACACGTGTTGGCATGTGCTTTGGCCCTATCTATGTAGTCTCAGCCTTACCGACACGAGGCAAATGAAGAGTATCTACCAAGCTGGAGAAAATAAACTACCAAGACGGTACGCTTTCATTTTATGTCCTATTTATAGGGGAAATGGCACTGAGTTCAAGTCGTAAACTAGCTGGACAAAGAGTCGTAGCTATCATTAATGCCATATGGAGAATTAACTGCACGATCTCACGGACAGCGGGACCACTGCTTTATTTTATTTTCTTGGTCATATATCATCAAGACGTGTATCAGAGGGGTGTCGGAGGTGCTCTGAGTGTCAATTAAACTGTCAAGGCTTCTCCCAACGCCAACGATCTTGAACTAAGTAACTTTGTAACCAGTTTGAACGGTAACAATAGCATTTTAATATAGAAAAAAAATACATAGTAATCTACATGATCCGAAGAGTGATGTGGTTTATCCTTAATTTTATTTTAATATACAACGTGAAATTTATGTCATTTTGTTAACGAAAACTGGTGATAGTACTCGTCCATATGAACAACTTTTACTATGGAGCCAACCCTGAGATCGCGAAAAAAATATCAGCTGTTCTATAGAAAAGTTAAATACCTACTCGACCCAAATGTATGAAACAGCTGATATTTCAGGGTTGGCTTCATAGTAAAAGTTGTTTATATGCACGAGTAAATTTCAGGTTGTATAGAAGTTTAGAAAAAAAATCTAAACTCAACCTTATTTATCAGTTTTATTATCGAAACAGTATAAAAATGTACAAACTTCCCGACGAGATAAATTAAAATGATTTGGTTTTCCCACTTTTCGGAAATCTATTTTATTTTATTTAAAATAAATAAAAAACGCGCTATTTTTGCACTTGTCAGTGGGAGGGCCTGTCGTAACAGCCATGTTTGAGTGCGATTAGATAAGAACTTAATTTTTTAATAGGGTTTGGCTCAAAATTTCAACCACCACAAATCGAGTTGCTAATTTTTCCGACGGAATCACCTTAAACTAAACACTCAGTACATCTGAAGACGTTCCCACTCTTCGTGTTTAACTTAGTCCTTTGTCAGCCTTTACCATACTAGTGATTGATAGTTGAATGACAGCAAGTTGTAAGTACATACAGCCTGTTGTAGATGCGACGAGATCAGTTTTCTTATAGAAAGAAAGAAAGAAAGAAAATAAATTTATTCGGTAACACACAAAATGAAAAAAACAAAAATTAAAAAAGAAAAGTTACACAAAATAAATTTAAGACTACTAAAAACTAAATCTAAATAAAAGTGTTTGGTGCTACCAAAATGGTCGCAACTCAGCATATGTTTAATTTTAACGCGACATTTAGATGAATTCTATCAAAACGGTCTCTATCGCCTGGTTTTAAGTCACGCAAGGTCGTTGAAATTTTTGTAGCTTTTCATAGCTAAACGAAATTCAGCTCTGATAATAATAACAATAATAGAATTCTTTATTGCACATAAAAATTGTACAAAAGGTGAACTTAATGCTAATTAGCATTATCTTCCAGTTAACCTTTGGTGATGTGGATAAATTTGGGTAGTGCCGAAAGAATAAGGTGATATTTTAATGAGTTCCAGTTTTAACCTAAAATTTAAACCTAAATATTCATAGATAAAAGATATACACACATTAAAAATAAAAGATTACATTACTTACCAATATAATTACTAAAATATATATGTAAATTTATATTATATAATACTAGCTTTTGCCCGCGGCTCCGCCTGCGTGTTATTCGGTTTAACGACATGCTTTTTTTTCGGGATAAAAAGTAACCCATGTGTTAAGTTGGGGTATAAGCTATATCCATTCTAAATTTCATCCAAATCCGTCTAGCCGTTTCAGCGTGAAAGAGTAACAAACATACACACATACAAACTTTCGCATTTATAATATTCGTGTGAAGGGTGATTAGATAACATAGCCTTGTCTTATATCCCCACAATTGAAAAGGACCGCGCTAATTAGACACCTGATTTTTCAATGATATTGATCTACCCTACAGGAACCATGCATTTTTCCGGGATAAAAAGTAGCCTATGTATTAAGTTAGGGTATAAGCTATATCCATTCTAAATTTCATCCAAATTTGTTCAGCCGTTTCAGCGTGAAAGAGTAACAAACATACACACACACACACACACACACACACACACACACACACACACACACGCAACTTTCGCATTTATAATATTAGTAGGAAGTAGGATAGGATATACAAAAGATCTATAATATATGTATATTTATATGCTACACATTTAAGACAGCACTCTAAACTCGTACAAAAGAAGAAACGTAACCGCTACATATTTTGCATTTGAAAAAAGTGCCGATGAACTTTGTTGGAGACTCTCGAATGCTAAGTGGTTGACTATTCCACTGACGTATTGCAGAAATTGTGAACGAATGAGAGAACATGTGAGTTATATGTATTGGAGTGCACAAGAGTAACGCTGATACAAGTTTATAAGAGTTATCCAATAAAACATTATGGTAAATAATAATAATAGACAAGTACATGCCAAAGCAACATAAAGGCTACGAAAAACAAACCGCTAAAATGGTAGCGCCTGATGAAAAACTTGGCACCGCATGCGCACGGAATTCTACTTTTTAGGATTCCGAGCCTGAAGGGTGCCAAAGGGGACCCTATTACTAAGCCTCCGCATTACCGTCCTTAAGTAAGAAACAAAACCAGTAACGTTTAAATAATGCAACTTTTTCGAGGTTTCTTGTATGGGGATTCCCATTATTATTTTTCTATATTTTACTATTTGTCATAATAGAGACCATAGTAACACGTATTGTTGGAAAATTTCAACTTTCTACCAATTACGGTTGAAGCTGTAGACCTGTGTGACAGACGGACAGACAGACAGCGGAGGTTCAGAAATAGGGTCCCGTTTGACGTCCTTCGGGTTCGGCACCCTAAACACTGATTTTCGCATCTAGCAATTTTCATGTAATTTTGACCGGTATGATAGCGCAACAACAATCAGGAATTGGTTGCTTTCTTAAAGCACCCTTTTAATATATCCGGTATATCCAGATGAATATGATGTTATAAAGTTAACTAATTGGGCGAGCGTCCTTTATTCTACGGATCATTGCTTGTCTATCAGGCGCGGTAGTTGCCAAGCTTGCAGCTATTGTGTATAAACAATATATAAACTGGAATCTTGTTGGCCAAAATATAACATTGTGTCTTTGATAAGAACCCAGTAACTAAAGATATCGGCAGACCTTCAGCAGACGTAAAGCCTCACATGTGCCAGCGTGGAGATTTATATTTGTTCTAGAAAAAATAATCCCTGGTCTAAATCTAGGATCATAAATAAATCAAACGTGACAGAGCCTTTTTTGAGGATACCGTTTGAGTATCGTGGGGCGATTTTTGGTGGCTGAAGTAAAATAATAAATTGATCTTGTGTTTAAATGGCTCAATAGAAGCTGACAGCTTTATTCTTATTTATTTGTTATTAAAAAGGCAGGTTATCTTGAAAATTCCGTACAAATTTAATTTTGGTGTAACAATAGGAAGACGAGACTCAACGTAACTACATCCATATACTCACGCCTGTCTTCTAGAGGGGTAGGCAGAGACTACAGATTTCCATCTGCTACGATTCTGACACTCTTTGGATTCTTCAACAAGCATCAATCTAGTAGTCACAAACTCTTCTATTCCGGGTACTTTGACTTTGCCCTTCTTCAGTATGTCGCAAATTTGGCATACTTCCTTCTAGGGCTATATATTTCATTCGTCACTATACTTTCATTTATCCTATTTGCCCAAACCAAGACTAAACTTATTTTTTTTTTATTATTTCATGTATTAAGGAAATATTTAAGTATCGAAATGATGATTAAAAAGTGTTCAGTAATTTACACGGGTAAAAGAATACATTTACACTACATTCAGACGTGGAAAAAAATGAACCTTAAATAATATATCTGTAACTACTTTCAGGACAAAGCAGCCAGTTTGACGTTTTCCTGCCCCTAGATTATGTATCGCTGAGTCGGTTGCCACTTGCCAACTGCCCCCTGATTCGGTATCGTAAAATCAGTTGCCAAACCGAGTGACTATTGTCGAAAGTATACATATCCGCTTATCTAAGGATACGTTCGCACTTGAAATTACGTCACAATTCGTAAATAGTTTCATTTCATCTCATTTTCATTTCAAACATTTATCCATTATAATAGTAGGTACATATACCTATTGAAGGGTATTTTGGAAGTTCATTTTTTATCTGTTTTTGGTGAATGGCAATCAAAGTTGGCAACCGATTCAAAGATACATAATAAGCCCGCTGGTTGTCAAACGTCAAAAACATAGATATACTATCGAATATATGGATATGTCACAGTTTGTTAACAGTAACAGTAACTGAAGGCAATTTTAAAAGTTCAGTTTTATCTGTTTTTAGTGAATGGCAATCAAAGTTGGCAACCGATTCAAAGATACATAATAAGCCCGCTGGTTGTCAAACGTCAAAAACATAGATATACTATCGAATATATGGATATGTCACAGTTTGTTAACAGTAACAGTAACTGAAGGCAATTTTAAAAGTTCAGTTTTATCTGTTTTTAGTGAATGGCAATCAAAGTTGGCAACCGATTCAAAGATACATAATAAGCCCGCTGGTTTTCAAACGTCAAAAACATAGATATACTATCGAATATATGGATATGTCACAGTTTGTTAACAGTAACAGTAACTGAAGGCAATTTTAAAAGTTCAGTTTTATCTGTTTTTAGTGAATTTCAATCAAAGTTGGCAACCGATTCAAAGATACATAATAAGCCCGCTGGTTGTCAAACGTCAAAAACATAGATATACTATCGAATATATGGATATGTCACAGTTTGTTAACAGTAACAGTAACTGAAGGCAATTTTAAAAGTTCAGTTTTATCTGTTTTTAGTGAATGGCAATCAAAGTTGGCAACCGATTCAAAGATACATAATAAGCCCGCTGGTTGTCAAACGTCAAAAACATAGATATACTATCGAATATATGGATATGTCACAGTTTGTTAACAGTAACAGTAACTGAAGGCAATTTTAAAAGTTCAGTTTTATCTGTTTTTAGTGAATGGCAATCAAAGTTGGCAACCGATTCAAAGATACATAATAAGCCCGCTGGTTGTCAAACGTCAAAAACATAGATATACTATCGAATATATGGATATGTCACAGTTTGTTAACAGTAACAGTAACTGAAGGCAATTTTAAAAGTTCAGTTTTATCTGTTTTTAGTGAATGGCAATCAAAGTTGGCAACCGATTCAAAGATACATAATAAGCCCGCTGGTTGTCAAACGTCAAAAACATAGATATACTATCGAATATATGGATATGTCACAGTTTGTTAACAGTAACAGTAACTAGGGAATCCAATCCCGCAAACGCGGGATCCCGTTAATGCGGGATCCCGCACCTTTTCTGCGGGATCAAAAATTCGGGATTACTCATGCGGGATCCCGCACGTTCGCGGGATTGAAAAAAAAGACGTGTGGCACTCAGGGACTGCCGCAGTAAAGCTATTGCATGGCATTTTTTATATCCAAAAAATGTCAAAAAATCTGTCAATTCTTAAGAAGTTTCAAATTTTAAAACGGTACCGTAATCAGCGACCCTACACACCCCTTGATACCGAATTAAATGCAAATTGGACCACTTTTTAAGACGTGTCAAAAAACTGTCAAAAGCTGTCAAATGTCAACTTTTTTAATTTGGCCATGTAGCCCCTGTCAAACCAATTATTATAGTCTAAACCCGGAGTCAGTAGCTTAAGCCGTTCGGGAGATACAGAAGCAGATAGAAAATTTTGCAAAAAAATTTTTTTTTATTATTATTGTTTTTTTTAGTAGATATAGATAGATCTCGTCGAGCTCTTTTCTTAGAGTACCATGAACATGGGTCTACCTTCAGCCGTTTAGGAGATACAGGCCTCCAAAGTTTTGACATTTCCGGCGCTTAGATCTCGGCGAGACCTTTTCTTAGACACCCATCAACATGGGTCTAACTCTAACCGTTTAGGAGATACATGCCGTCAAAGTTTTGACATTTAAAAAGAAATTTACTTTTTTTTTGCACCCTATGGTCCGACCCTTAAGGGTGTACCACATTCCGTTCCAAAGATATAGCCAAAAGAAAAAAAAAACGAAAAATATTATGCCGATGCCTCTAAAACCAATGAATAAGTTTTATTTCAAATAAAAATCTAAATATGAAACGTGAAATATTGTGATTGTGAATATTGTATTGTCTTAAACATCATTATATTTAATTTATAATATAAGTGATAACTTTGCTTCATGTTGATAAGAATAATTAAAAATATTTGTGTGTATTTTCTTTCTTTAAATTACATGAAACAAAAATAATAATAATTAAAATAAATCCCGCAAATCCCGCGGGATCCGCGGGATTGATGATCTTAATTTCGCAGGCTTGCGGGATCGGGATTTTGATGCGGGATTGGATTCTCTAACAGTAACTGAAGGCAATTTTAAAAGTTCAGTTTTATCTGTTTTTAGTGAATGGCAATCAAAGTTGGCAACCGATTCAAAGATACATAATAAGCCCGCTGGTTGTCAAACGTCAAAAACATAGATATACTATCGAATATATGGATATGTCACAGTTTGTTAACAGTAACAGTAACTGAAGGCAATTTTAAAAGTTCAGTTTTATCTGTTTTTAGTGAATGGCAATCAAAGTTGGCAACCGATTCAAAGATACATAATAAGCCCGCTGGTTGTCAAACGTCAAAAACATAGATATACTATCGAATATATGGATATGTCACAGTTTGTTAACAGTAACAGTAACTGAAGGCAATTTTAAAAGTTCAGTTTTATCTGTTTTTAGTGAATGGCAATCAAAGTTGGCAACCGATTCAAAGATACATAATAAGCCCGCTGGTTGTCAAACGTCAAAAACATAGATATACTATCGAATATATGGATATGTCACAGTTTGTTAACAGTAACAGTAACTGAAGGCAATTTTAAAAGTTCAGTTTTATCTGTTTTTAGTGTTAAGCAACCAGTTTGGCGACCGACTGATTTGAAGAATAGGAATCATGTACAGAACTCAAACGTATTTTAATTGAATTTTAAATCTATATTTTAGTTCTTCTTTCACTGCACGTTTTTCTTCTTGGAGTAATAGTGACCGTTGAAAAATTCACAAAAACCGCAAGAAAATTTACTTTCCTATCATTGAATAGCGAAATATCCCTTCCGCTCCATTAAACTTTGCTCGTCTACTAATTATTTTCCGATAAACCGACTGTGACGTCATGAAGATATCGATGCAATGTCCCCTAAGGCCCCAAGTTATACATGCAATGTCCAATATAAGAATAAAGCGATCGCTGAAATTGAGATAAGACTTGTTCGTATGTCCAACTCGGTCTCGCTGGTAAGCTCTTCGTTTTTGTTTAGTCCATAGGGAACTATACAATTGGATACCTTCTTCGGATCTCAAGGTCACAGTGACTGAGGCACGTTTATTGCCTCTGCTTCAAGGTCATAGGTGGGTTTTATGAATTATTTTTCTTCACAAAGTGTTGAGGATGGAAGCTTCAGTAATACACCTCTTCATTGTGACTATGGATATGTTTTAATTATATAGGTAATAAAAACAATCATTACGCCGTAGTTTTGTACAATAATGAGTGGCTAGGTAAATGGCTCACTATGGAATGCTTGTGTCGGAATGGTGTGAGCGTGTGCGCGTTGGAGCCCCGTCCTCCGCGTCCTCTCGTACCCCGCGGTCGCCCGGAGTCTTTAGGGATCCTTAACACAAAGCTATGACAGAGGATAAAAATAAATTGTCTTGATTCCATTTTGAAGTTTTATTAGTCGAACTCTCAGTCGTAGTCGTGAAGCTGAATTCAAATCTTCGTGGCATGTACCTACATTATATTACAGTAAATTCATGTGCATAGCCTTTTTATATTTACCACTTGCCGAGACGCTGAGGAAAGCTCTCTGAGATAAACCTGCATGACCAAAAAAGCGCGTATTTGAGCCTGAAGTACAGCCATATGACTCAACCCCGCCACATTGGGATGCCAAAATCGTCGGTGAAATATTGGTGTATCAGTGCTGACTGTTTCAGTGACAGTCCATACTCGTGAACACCTCTGACTCATATTTATGTCGTAATAATATGTTTTGGGTTTATAATATCCCACTATTTCTTTCATATAACATAAAATCCAGTCACAAACAGAATGATTGTAAACAAGATTCTTGCCCCTGTTATTTGACCAAAATAATATTCTTACTCATTCTTATTAACTCGTCCACTTGATAGCTATTTTATACGGAACGGCTCCGGATAACAAAAACAATAAATAAGATATCAACAGGATACCTTTATCTATCCGGTACAGATTTTATACGTGTCATAAAAATGTATGCGATCATAACCATTTACACTCTATACCAGGGGTCTCTAAACTACGGCCCGCGGGCCATCTCCGGCCCGCGAACGATTGCAACAACGCCCGCGACTATCGACCCAGAAGTATTTCGTTAAAAAAAGTTTATTCCCAGAACTAAAAGTCTTAGGTACAGTAGTGCACTAGCTCCCACCCTAATTTTCATTGTTTTGTAGGAGCTAGGCTCGACCCGAATGAGTAAATCAGTTACTAATGTGTCTAAAAGAATAATGTAAAAAATTAAAAATTGTACTTAACAAAAGTATGTAGGTACTTACAGAATATCATCCTAATAGATGGGTTAAAGTAATATTGAGATAATATATTTTGGACATGTAAGTTTTGCCTTAGGATATGAGAGGGTGTAAGTTTGTGTGTGAGTAACGAAAATCACGAAACAAAAATTCATCAGGTGCAGTGTCGCTCGCATTAATCGATCGCGTGTTTCGTTGATTCCTTCGAATGGTATGGCAAGAGAACAAACATTTTCTATTATTAAAATTAAGAAAAGTTGTCTTCACAAAAGGCTTTCTGACGACCACCTTTTCTCATTGCTAAAAGTACCGGCATCGCAAATGGAGCTAGCCTTTGATGAGAGTATGGAGAAACAAAAGCAGTATCATATGACACACGATCCCACAAAGACCATTGCTGCCGTAGCTGGAATTTCGCAGCAAACTTAAATAGTGCACTTGATAATAAATATTTGTTCCTATTTTGTACATACATTACCTGCGATAAATATCTATGTCCCTTTTTCAGACTATACCTTATTTAAATATCAATATCATATCATTTAATTTGGCATAAATAAGAGATCTTATAATATTGTTGAAACCTATGAATTCATAAATAACTTTATTTCGGAAAATAGAAATATTTTAATTTTAATAAAGAATTTAGGGCTAAAAAATCAAAAACCTGGCACCCCATTGATACTGTATTGTCTATTAGCACGCATAGGAAAAAGTTTGCCCATACCTGCTCTATACCATTAGTTCATCCTGTGTGGCCGTAGCCTTAGCGGCTTTGTTTGATGATGGTTTACTGCTCAATGATTTGCAGATGTTTTATGTAGGTATCGTGCGTACACTTTATGCTTAAGCAGTAAGTAACCCAACTTCCGTTTGTTTTTTAAAGATCCATGTGTTAGTTTAGTGATTTCTTTTAAAATAATATTGTTTTTTTTTGTTTTCAGGTAAGGAAGGACGTAAATACATTACATTTTTCTAGTCCTGGTAAGTATGAACAGATAAGAGAGATAATGTAACTTGACATGGTAGCCTTTTTCCCGCGGCTCCGCTCGCGTTTTTTATTTTATCAACACACCTTATAGCCTATATTGTGAAGAGGGTCTTTCCTTTTTAAAATCTGTTGGCTGGTTCTGGAGTTAAAACACAGCATATATTACAGGGTGTAAATAGTGCGACCATTAAATAATAGTAGTTTATGAAACTGGTACATAAAAAGGTTAGTAAAAACATGAGTGTCAGTTTAAAAAACGAGCCGAAGGTGATTTTTTAATACAACACGAGTGTTTTAATACCTAGTTATGTATATTTTCATACACTACTTTAACTAAACTCATACCTACTAACCTGTTTTCATAATTTTTGTAAATTTGTCGTCAGCCATTTTTGATTATTCTTGTAAAAGCTTGTTCTGAAGGTGTTCGTAATTTCCATCGTTATTTCCAGAATGTTAGGTGGAGTCAAATATCATTCATCACCATCCCTGATGTAAGTAGTTTTAGGGCAAAATAATTATTTTGACCCATAAAACCACTGTAAGTAATAAATACATTTCCTCGAAAACAATGGCGCAACTATCAGTTCATCCATTGACAGACCGAGTCCAACGCGCCGTATGCCATAGACAATACCTCCGTTCCGTTCCGTTGACTCATCCAGCCAGCTGTTCAGCTGCAAGGGTCGAAACCCGAGGAGAACCACTGGGAGAGCCAGCGAGCTGGGAGCACCAGTGATTCAACCGGAGAGCCAGGTAGATACAGGAGCGGAATGTAGGGTGCAGCAGGATTGAGAAGGGGAAGGGAAGGGTGTTGTCGGACCCGCGTACTAGGAGATAGATTCTAATACTTGGTGTGTGATATATAATGGGAACAGGCGAGGCTGCAGATCGAACTTCGAGATTGCAGGAAACCGATGCGCTGGTGAGCGTGCAGGCAGATCTTCAAAATTGTAGGTTAGGCTGTGCTGAATTCCATCTTTAAACTTGTTACTATTAATTAGTTCTAGATTCCACGAGGCCGAATCCATCCATGAATGGGCATCTTTTGCCAGAGTTAACGCGAGGCTGGGGGCCAAGCTGCGTTTCCAAGTTTGTTGGCTGCCTTGGGGTACCTATTGTCTTCTTCTGAGGTCTCACAATCCGTTTCGGGCTCTTTGTAAATTTCTCTGGCAGAGTTCTTGATATCGCGTCAGTTTATAGCCATATTCATCCAATTGCTCGGTGGCCAGATTTGGGAAAGGCATTTTCATGCGTCCGCCCCCTGACTCAGTAAAAAAATAATTTCTAAAAAAATGGTCGTTCAAGTGTCGCATTTGCAAGGATTCTGGGAATTTGAATTGTTTTATTGCATGCAGCCTTCATTCTCACTAGCAACCGACGAAAGGGTCCGGAAAGTTAGTAAAAGTAATAATACGAAAGTGCATATTCAGTTGTTTGCTTTGTTCTATGTCGGCTAGACAAAAAGTGATAGGGCCAAATGTTTTGTTTTGAGAATTCGGGGTTTAAGATTTTTCCTTTTCTTTGGTTGGTTAAAAAGACCCTTTCGCCCGTGGCTCCGCCCGCGCCCCTTCATTACAGGTGAATTAATCATCAATGATTACAAATTACAGAAATTAGAGAAATTTAAAAATACTACGGTTTATTGACTGCTGTTTAGTTATTCTTTTTCTAGGGAAGAATTGGTGAACTTAATGATGCATCTGATAATTATAGTTAAGGTGGTTGGAAACAAGGTTAATAGATTAGGCTGGATAGGCAAAATTCTCTTTATTGATCAGGTTCATCAACTTTGGTCCTCGGGATTGCTCGTACCTTCGCTGTCAGGAGGAGTTCTGAGTTCTATGAAGACTAGAAAAAGGGAAACCTGTAGATGTTGCGCTGTGATTAAGGCTGCTGGTTCGATGTGCCTTCGAAGAACTTCTGCGATGCCCTGGAATAAGCATGGAATTCTCTCACCAAATTAACTCTACCAGGGTGGTTTGAAGTTGCTCAGAGGTAGGCACTCTGTCCTTTGGAGGTAACGGAGCCCCCGAGGCACTGGCACCCTTATAGGCACGGGACCCTCGGAAGCGATTAGAATTCGTAATCCACGATAACACATCACTTTCAAAAACACAAACACTGGAGGAGCCTGCGTGAAGCGAGCGGCTACCGTAAAACTTTTCAACACGTGTTTCACACCCGTACCGAGATCGCGGAGAGCAAAAACAAAAGCGCTACCGGACAGCTTTCGACATGACCCTTCGCTTTGACGTCTGCCAAAAGATCCCGCCGTATGCCATAGAAAAAGACAATACCTGGCCGAAAATAAATTTGAACTGTAACCTCATTACTATTTTGTATGTAATTGGAGAACATTATATAAAAACCTCATTGGCATTTGATATTAAACCTTAGACATGGCTGTGTGGGCTTAGTTCCCTTTGCCTTCCTAGTTAGTATCGCATGTACCTACTGTAATCTCAAAAAAAGTTTTTTTGTAGTATTATGTTGTTCGGAGACCTATACTATAATTTATTTTTTAAATTTTTTAGAGACGTTCATGAAAAATATTTTTCATTATGCCAGTAGTTTTGAGTTCGTAATGAGGATTTTACGATATGAGGTTAGATAAAATCACATACTCTACTGATCATACTAAACAACTATTCGAAAAAAAAACCCGCGCAAATCTTCAGAGAAAAAGATATTCAACTGTAACTTTATCTCGTAGGAGGAAGGTCTATTTTAGAACGATTTACACGATTGCAGATAGACAGACAGATAAAAATTCCGAAAATTGTAGTTAAGGCACAATTAATTCAATACACTACCTTTTGATAAAATATTAATTGTACAGACACTACGTGTTTACGAATTTATTATTAGTAAATATAATATAAGGTCCTACAATAATAAGTGAAAATAATTATAGGGTAGATCATGCATCGTTAAATGACCACAAAAAAGTTTTTTTTTTTTTTGCTGCAAATTGGTCTGTTCGGTATACTCTATCATCTGTTGAATTTTTTTCACTTTGAATTGTAGGGCCTTGTAGATAACCTTACCTGGGAATAATATAAAAAAGGCCAAGTGCGAGTCGGACACGCGCACGAAGGGTTCCGTACCATTATCTATAAAAAAGGAAAAAAAAATCATGTCTGTTGTATGGGAGTGCGCGGGTCCGACTCGCACTTAGCCGGTGTTAGTATTTTTTGTTATAGCGGCAACAGGAAAGCATCATCTGTGAAAATTTCAACTGTTAAACTATCACGGTTCATGAGATACAGCCTGGTGACAGGTGAGAGACGGACTACCCTTTGGGTACGGAACCCTAAGAAGATGGTAGGTACGCGCTAAATGTAAATATAAATAAAAGAGCTTGCCTTCGTTAGCTTAGATACCTTCAAGTGAACCAAAAGAACACAAAACCACATAACTCAAAACGTCAGATTATCGAAGTATCATTTTACCTTAGCGTGAAGTTGAAATACTGCTTGCATCAGTCAGCATTCTTTGGTCTTACGAAACGAGACTCACTGGGATCGCTCAGCCAATTCAAAACAGCGATTGTGGTTTCTGAGAACTTTGTTCTCAATCGCCCACAGCGTCTTATCTTTAAGTTTATATTATAATTGATGTGCATATTCAATAGGGACTCTATGTTACAGATTTGATCTGCTAACCTAATTTATTTCATGTGCTGTTAAAATGTCGTAAATCTAATAACGTAGATATGTTATCAAACTGTTCGAGTTGCTCACATACATTAATTGGTAGTGTTATTTATTGTTGATTATAATCAATTAAGTGGGTTTGATTGTTTACAAATTTGGCATCATTTAATTTAGTTATAAAGTAGATACTTTTGTATTTAATTAATTAATAAATGGTGTATGCTGGTATGACCTGTTAAAACATGAGGTATCGTTTGTCGTGTAAATACGTGGGACGCACTATAAGTTTCCGGAATGAATATGAAAAAATACTATTAAAGGTACAAAATTAATTTATTGTTTTTCAAAATAATCTCCCTTGGCGTCTATGCACTTTTTCATTCGATCAAACCAGTTTTGAAAACTTTTGTGCCACTCCCCTGTGGTGACCTCTGAAACGTGTTTTTCATACTCCTCGACAGTCTCTTCTGGTGATGAAAATCGTTGACCGCGTAATTGGTTCTTAATTTTTGGGAACAGAAAAAAGTCACAAGGTGCCAGGTCGGGACTGTATGCAGGATGACTCATGAGTTCTACATTTTTCGTCTTCAAAAAGTCGTTTGTCTGTCTGGCCGTGTGAGAACTAGCATTGTCGTGGTGCAGGATGATACGGCGTTTACGGTTATTTTTACGGAGTTCGTCAATAACTTCCGGCAAACAAATGGTCGTGTACCAGTCACTATTCACGGTACGACGATTCTCTAAAGCAACAGTAGCCACGTGTCCAGTTTTATTAAAAAAAGAAGCAATCATCCGCTTAGATGCACTTTTCACGCGCGCCACTTTGGTTGGTTTCGGCTCATCTTGAAAGACCCACACGCTCGATTGCTGCTTTGTTTTGGGATCGTAGCAATAAATCCATGTTTCGTCACCTGTTACTATGTCCCACACCAAATTTGACGCACCTTCGTTGAATCTGGTAAGCATGGCACTGCACCAAGTGACGCGGTCCGTTTTTTGAGCCTCGGTCAAGTTGTGTGGGATCCACCGCGAGCACAGCTTTCTCACACCCAAATGTTTGTGTAGGATTGATTGTATTTGACTCATGCCTATTTCTAAGGATGCGCGAATTTCATGGTAGGTCACATGCCTGTCTGTTTCAATCATACGGCGCACAGCATCGATGTTTTTGTTGGCCACAGCGGTGGACGGCCGACCATCGCGAGATTCGTCACTGAGATTGATACGACCACGCTTGAATTCTGCAAACCAGCTATAAACAGTCGTCTTGCATGGTGCTTCATTGCCAAAAGCTGTTTCAAGCCGAGCGATGCTCTGTTGAGCTGTCAAATTACACTTAAAATCGTAGAAAATCATACTACGAAAATTTTCCCGAGTTAAATCCATGTTGATGCAGACACACAATTTTTTAAATGGCGCCACAAGGTAAAAACAAAAGACAGTCAGATGAAACAAACTGCATTCTACAGCCAAAGAGTTCTATTTTCAAATGTTGCAATAAATTTTTAAATATTGTTTATGTAAGTGGCCAGTTCCGGAAACTTTTAGTGTTACCTATGTAGTGCAATAAATAAATGTATTTTCATTTTATATTTTATAATTTATTTACATTTAATGTCGATAGGCTTAGTAGATCAGTTTTGCTTGGAATCATCCTTTACCTGAATTAATCTGCTAAAATATAATAAATATTTATATTATTAATATACTTATATCATTAATATATTTATTGTATACATTTATTTATATTACTAAATATTACTATACCGCCTATGAGGTCTAGTGTTTCTATGTATCCAAAGGTCGCGGTTTCAAATACCGTATGGGCACAATTGTGTATGGTCAGCGTGCTTTGGAATGGAAGGTATGTTAAGGCGAGGTTATTCAAAAAAATCTGTCCTGCTCCAACGCTTTCATTTTTCACATATTTATCCTGTTCAGCGGAAGCGGACCGCTCAGAAAACTTGCGATTTTGAGGTGTTTTTATTTATTATTTTAGAATTAGAGAGATATCACATTTTTCACGGCGTTTATTGACCAAAACTTAATAGAGCTCAAATGAAATTATATTTAAATCATAGTTTAGACCAAATCGGATCGAGGAAAATGTAAGCAATCGCGTATCGAACAGCCGAAGATCAAAGAGTGAAGTATGACATATATTTTTTGCAAAATTTTATCGTCACTTTTATTGGTTTAAAATTAATTTAAAAAGAGATAAAGGCGAGATAACCCCACCCTTAAGCAATGGGCTTAATTTGTGCCCGAAGTACGGCGATAGGCTCACCTCACCAACTATCACGATGAGGCGTAATTATGTAATACCATAGTCTTAAATATGTATTTTTAAACTGTAGTAATACGGTCTGTCATGGTATATTTCAGACAAGTCTTATATACCTATTCGCTTGTATACAGTAAATAAGTATGTAATTAGAACGCAAATCAATCCACAGTAGAAACATAATAGCCACTTTATCGCGATGGAATTCTCAATAGGTTACCTTGAGTTGCTTTCTAGATTTACACTATCTTAAATCTTACTCTTGTTTCTCCTTAGGATTCAAGTATAAAGAAATAACTTTGTGATAAATGAAATATTGTATTATTATATATAACTAGCTTTTGCCCGCGGATCCGCCTGCGGGTTATTCGGTTTAACGACATGCTTTTTCCGGGATAAAAAGTAGCCTATGTGTTAAGTTAGGGTAAAAGCTATATCCATTCTAAATTTCATCCAAATCCGTCCAGCCGTTTCAGCGTGAAAGAGTAACAAACATACACACACACACACACACACCCTTTCGCATTTATAAATTAGTGTGATTGTACCTATATAATAAACTGGTACGAAGAATAAAAACATTTGACATTGATGTCAAAGAGACAGTTACAAGCGTATGTATGTATCTTCTGTGGTATGTGTGTGTGTGTGTGTGTGTGTGTGTGTCTGTGTGTGTGTGTGTGTGTGTGTGTCTGTGTGTGTGTGTGTGTGAATTAGATAGACGGTGTCTAAATGTTTCAATAAGAAATTCTGGCCAAAGTTGATAGAAGATCTATGATTGTTTAATTCATAAACTTTTTTTACTTTACTTCTCAAAGATTCGTGGTTTATATTCATAATTAATATAAGCGGCTACTTCCGATGTATTAGTCAGATTTCGCCTGACTAGTTTCACTGTAATCGTAGTTTCTTCGGAGGCAAACTGTATTACGCGACGTTCCCCGTTTGGCACATTTTAGTTATGTATTTTTTATTTGTTTAATCAGGGACGAATTCCTCTCTTCAGCCATAGCAAAGAATGTATTATCTTGAAACGGTTTTTTTATCAGCATCCTTTGCCATACATTTTCTATACTAAATAGCTTTTAATAATTTTACCCAATAACTTTGGTATCAAACCACTGCTTATAGGTAGGCTATACGATGTTTTATTGAATAAACCGACCCCCTCCTCAAATCTCATTTAAGAGAACAACTACTACAGGTTACCTTAAAAATCTACGATAAGGTCCAAATTAATTCAGATATCCATCCATCCATCAGTCTGTTTCGTCCACTGCTGGACATAGGCCTTTCCAGGAGTTCACCACTCTTGGCGGTCCTCCTGGAAGAAATGCCCATACTCACACACGCTGGGCAGGCGGGTTGGTGAGCGCGGTGCCGAAACCCTTGCACTAGTGACGACGCTGCCCGTCACCAGTCTGATTTATATAAGGCCCGGCAATTGGGGATGGATATACCGCCATCCGTCGGTCCCAGGCAATGGTGGGCCGCCTGGTTTTTTGCCTGAGAGCTGTCCTCTTACTCTCCCCCGAGTAAGATGGTGGTACCTCCACAGTCGAGCCCGGCATCAGGTCTACCACCTAAACATCAGATATGATGCAAGTAAAAAAAAATACATGATAAACTACACAATATCTAGAATGAGATGGCTTAATTAGTATCAATTTATCGTCGCCTTAAGATGAACTACTACAATCTACTTTTTTTTTATTTTTCAATGCAAGTGCTCGTAAATACCTATTTATATGCTTCAAAACTGTTGTCAAAGTCAACTTTACCACACTAGTGTTTGATTTTTTTTGTATATTGAATTTTTTTTTTTTTTTTTTATTTATTTATTAACTTTACATTAAATATTTAAATGGACCAGTGATGCTGTAAGATCACATGTGATCTATCCCAGCATCACAATACGTTATACAGAGAAATTAGCCAATAACCAGTGTGCTAACTAAAGTACAAAAACTTTAACACCTATTTAATTTACTCAAATAAACCAACATAAGCAATAAAATTATACAATAACCATAAAATTGTGCAAACTAAGGTACAAAATCTTTACATTTATTTAATTTACTCAAATAAACCAACCTATGCAATAAATTAGTATACAAAGAATTTAGCCAATAACTAGTGTGCTAACTAAGGTACTAAAAACTTAAGCACTTGTCACTCAAATAAACCAACTTAAGCAATAAATTATACAAAGAATTTAGCCAATATCCAGTGCGCTAACTAAGGTACAAAAACTTTAACACTTATTTAATTTACCTAAATAAACCACCTTACGCAATAAAGATCAAGAGCATTAAAATAGGTATAACCACGAATCAGCGCTGCTAGGTACTCAGCGCTTGACAGACGAAATCACGCAGGCTTTTTCTCTCTCTGTGTAACAGAAGGTTTTTCTGTCTTTGTGTAACCAAAGTAGCCAATATTGGTCTTCCTTCCGTGGCAACAAAATAATCATTGTGGCGCATAGCGAGCACACACAGAGAAAAATAAATAAATGAATAAAACGCAATCAGTCAATTATGCTACAATATACTTACCACAGAAACCGTGATGATATCGCTCACTTTAACTTTTTCATAACTACTATACAGTATTTGATTTTAGTTTTTTAGATTACAACTTTTCAATAAAGTATTCTTTTAAAACCTCTTTTATATTTTTGTCCTGAATTTTACTTTTGATGGTAATTGGTAGATTGTTTATAAGGCGTGGTATTAGGTACTGTGATGTTCTTTTTCCGTAATAATTATTATAAGCACTTGTGACCAATTTTTTACTTGTGACATTTCTCGTAGCAATGGGGTGTTCAACAAGATGTAGAATTTCCTTGCGGAAAAATTGTTCCATTAACAGATTCATACAAAATTTATCATGAATTGGCACTATCTTACAATAGTTGAATACTGACCTACCCTCATCTTTCAGTTTGATATACTCTTTAGGTGGGACTATAGTTTTTAGTATACGTTTTTGCAAGTTTTTAATTGGATCTATATATGTTTTGAACGTTCTTCCGTAGCTACTCAGCCCATATGAGATTAAACTTTCAGCCAGAGCTTTGTACATAGTTATAAGAACAAAGTAAGGAATTTTATATCTAAGAAGGTAAAATTTTGCTAATATAGCCCTAAGCTTAGCACACACCTTTTCAATGTGCGGTTCCCAGTTAAGCCTTTCATCAATTAAAAGTCCTAGGTAAAGGTGACTTGATACTTGTTCGATTGGTTTACATTTGCAACTAGTCTGCTCAGTATGGAGACATACATGTTCATGAGCAATAATACGTGGTCTGTCATGGAACGTAAGTCGACCGGAATGTACGTGTATAAGCTTAGTTTTGGAGGCGTTCAGTACAAGACCAGCATCGTGTGACCACTTACAAACCATGTCAAAGTCTTCTTGTAATTTTTCCATAGCTATATTGACATCCTCGTTAGCAGACACAAGGCAAGTATCATCGGCATATTGGTATACCGTACAATGATTTATCACTTCGTTTAGATCATTAACGTAAACCAGATAATGAAGTGGTCCAAGGACCGAACCCTGAGCTGTACCCTCAGTGACTTTAACCCTTTCGCTAAATGCATTTCCTACTTTTACGGTATATGATCTATTCTCAAGGTAATTCCTACAACATTCAAGCAACGGACCTCTGATTCCACTATTGTCTAATTTGTGAACAAGTGTGTCATGACGAAGAGTATCGAAAGCCTTGCTATAATCAATGAAAACAAGAAGAACGTGCTTTTTGTTATTTAGTTGCGTATTAATATCATCTGTAAATCTAGAAAGTAGCTGTGTTGTACTTTTGTTTTGTTGGAATCCGAATTGATTTGTCGACAGTACTTTATATTCCTTATAGAAAGATTGAATTTCGCTACCTATATACTTCTCCATAATCTTATCAATGCTAGATAGTAGTGTAACTTGTCTATAGTTTCCTGTATCATTCTTTTTTCCCTTCTTATAAATTGGTCTGACAATACCACTTTTGAGTTCACTAGGATATAAACCTTGGTATACGCATTCATTAATGAGTTTCACAATAGCCTGTGTTATTTTATGACATATTAATTTAATTTCTGACATTCTTATGCCGTCGACCCCTGGCGCTTTATTAGATTGAAGAGATTTTATTATTTTATGGATCCTAGCATGTGTTGCTTTTTTAAATAGCATTGATTTGTCATTCTTAGTCTCATACTGGGCTACATTTAATAGAGTTTTCTTACACTCAGGAATAATTTCTTTTACACCGGATTGAAATTGCTTTGCAAATTGGTCAGCAATGTTCTTAGCACTATCTTTAAATGCCTTTAACACTGTGTCATCTAACGAATTCTTTTGCTTTCCCGTCAGACTGTTAAGTATATCCCAGAGTTTTTTTGGCTGATTCTTATTGATATTAATTTTGTTTTTGTTATAATTATTACGAGTATTTTCGATTAAGTTATGAATTTTATTTCTTTCCTTCTTATATTTTACCCACATAATTTTGTTATTAATATATTTTTTACATTGTGAATACAGTTCGTCCCTATAGGCGCATGCTCTCACTATTCTATCATTGATCCATTCCTTTTTAAAAAGTTGTCAGTCTTTTCTTGTGTACCATAGATAGACTTGACTTGAGAGAAATGAGCCAGGAACGCATCAAACGGAAAGCAGCTTATTTCCGTCAAGTTGGCAACTTAAGTGCAAAGAAAAAGAAAAATAACGCCCCCCTAAAGTACAATTGAAGTATTTATTGTTTGTTCGTTTCTTTAATTACGCTTCATTTATTTACTTACACTATGCATTGAAAAACGTATATCTTTATTAAAATAAAATATTTTAGTACGAAAGGATCAAATATTTAAAATAATTTTAATATAAAGAATTTCATGATAAACGTGTGTAATAGCAATAACTTACTCGTAACGTTTAAAACACTCTCATATCGCTCCTGTTTCAAATCGTTCTCTTAAGCTATTGCCTCCATACCGCACTTATAGCATAAACTACTATTACTCATAGACTCAAATTGCCATTTGAAGTTCGAGCATTTATGAAATCGAGTGTCCTACAGCTCTGGCGTCTGGCACGCATTAGTTGACCTCGGCTCAATCTGTCTGATAGTGGCACAAATGAATGATGCTGTTGTTCTGGTTTATGCTGTTCAATGGGCACGTGATTTCTGCGCTTCGATGATCTTTATTGGCGATGTAATCATAGTTGTGCGTTGAGCTACTCTCACAAGTAAGTCGTAGATGTGGACCGTAGTTGCAGCACAGATACTTGCGGGTACGGACGGACGAGCGAAACAAATCATGCGACGCGTGCTTTCTGCCACGTGGGTGTAGTGTAGGGTATCTCCTTCTTTATTGAGACCTAGCGTTTCGTTCGCGGCTCCGCCCGCGTTTGTCAATTACGGCCGCTCCATTTTTGGCTTTGGCGTTAATTTATGGATGTAATCTTCGATCAAGTTTTTTTGATCGAAGGATGTAATGCGAGAGTGCCGAGAATGAAGCTTCGATAATGATGTCCCCCTACATTTAAACTATTATAGGTACCGAGGTACTTACGTAATTTTAAATTCGTAAATGTGTAATTTTTCGTGTATTTTGGAAATAA
This sequence comes from Ypsolopha scabrella, assembly GCA_910592155.1. NCBI lineage: Eukaryota > Metazoa > Arthropoda > Insecta > Lepidoptera > Ypsolophidae > Ypsolopha > Ypsolopha scabrella. Next base: position 2,695,724 of record OU342968.1, on the reverse strand, counting down.
ACGTGTTTGTTTTTATTTTGTTAGGGTTCCGTGCCTCAAGAGGAAAAAACGGAGTCCTTATAGGATCACTTTGTTGTCCGTCTGTCTGTCAAGACCCTTTTCCTCGGGAACACGTGGAGGTATCCAGTTGAAATTAAAATCATTCACTTAAGTTTACAGTCCCTTGAAACGGTGAATATTTCGATTTCGTATATTTCCACACTCTCAAGGCAATCAAAATTTATAGGGTATTTCCCGTTGACCTAGAACTATGAAATTTGGCAAGTAATACCGCCTAATACTACAAGTATAGGAAAAATCGAGGTTAAGCAACGGTATGCGCGGTCATAATTGTACGGGTGACCAAATCTTTTTGTACTTTTATTTTTATTTTTACTAATTTGTACGGAACCCTCGGTGGGTGAGTCCGACTCGCATTTGCCAGTTTTTGACAATTTATCTGTATTGTGTATTTGTAAATCTTTTTTATTTTATTACTCCTAAAAACTTATTGTAAAGTGCACTAGATCCCATGTGTAATGCTGTATAACTAAATAAATAAATTTATGGAAACCTCTGTTGACCAGGGTCACTACCATGTTAAGGGCTTGTATTGGGTCTTTTAACGGTTTTTGTTTTAATATGCTGAGTCAACTACTTATCTGATCAATGTAAAACTTGGACACGTGTTTTCTCAGACCTTTGTCTTTCCGTTGTCAGGTCGGTTACCTAATTGAACATATTTCGCTCGATTGATTTCATTTTTGAAAATGATGCGTTTTTAAATTATTATTTCGTTTTATGTCTAAACGGCTTGAGTTTTATGTCTGAAATTACTGCTATAACAAGAACACATGGTTTATTTTCCGATGTCAGGTAAAAAATTTCCTACATCGCATCGATAACTTTTTCGTAAAATAAAGACAAACCTTGAAAATTCACTGATTTTGCGTGCCGTAACGCGCGAAGCGAGCTTTCTAATGTAGACTTTCTGACAACATACTGAAGTTCAAAATCGCTCGGTAAGATTATCGTGCACCAGGGGTAAGGTCTTAATAAAGGAAACTGCATCCAAATTCGTTCAGTGGTTGTCGAGTTAAAACATAACATACTCGTACATACAGGTAGACAGACGAAAAATCTAAAAGTGGTAGTTTTGGCTTCAGTATAAATACTAATAAACCATTTCATCTGAAATATTTTGAAATAATATTCAATGTAGAGACATGGCTTTTTTTCTGCTTTATTATTAGTATGGATAGGTCGAAATGTATTTAAAAACAGTAGGTTAGGTTAGGTTTGAACATTATGAAACAACTCAGAGCCGAGCGAAGCGGAGCGGAGCGAGGCGTCCCCGAGTAGGATACTAAATAGTCGCATAATGGATAGGTCGAAATGTCGAAATAACAATAACAAATGAAATAATCATGGCGGAGTCGACAACATGTTTACAATTTCACCAAAGACCACAATTTGAAACACAAAACCACTCACACAACAAACCAACGTTGCACAACGTTTGCCAAAAGAAAGACTCTAAATGTAATCAGCTGTTGTCGTGACCGCCATCTTGTTTTACATTATTAATCAATCAACACGCTGGCTTTCGGTCAGACAGATGGTTAAACGTTTTCGACGCTGCTTTATTTAAATCAAAATGCTAGCGACTTGATTGAATGTCGATCTTTAATTAACTGTCTAGAGATTCAATTAACTCTCTGATTTAACTACTTTACTGCGACATATCCATCCCCAATTGCCGGGCCTTATATAAAACAAACTGGTGACGGGCAGTGGCGTCACTGGTGCAAGGTTTTCGGCACCGCGCTCAACGACCCGTGTGTGAGTATGGGCATTTCTTCCAGGGGGACCGCCTAGAGCGGCGAAATCCTGGAAAGGCCTATGTCCAGTAGTGGACGAAACAGGCTGATGGATGGATGGATGGTGTTTGAAATATAGTTTTTGTTATAGTTTTGCAAAATGGACAGTTCTAAAAGGGTGTACGTACAAGTATTGACTGTTTAAGTGACAATCCACACTCAGAAACACCTCTGACACCCCTTGAGGCTTGGCCTATGGAGCACGATAATATTACTGAGTGATTTTGAACTTCATTACGTTGTCAGAAAGTCTACAACAGGACACTCGCTTCGCGCGTTGCCGGCACGCAAAATCAGTACATTTTCGAGGTTTTTCTGGATTTTACGAAAAAGTATTTGGTGCAGGTATTTTATAGCTCTACATTCGAAAATAAACTATGTTTTCTTGCTATAGCAGTAATTTCAGACATAAATCTCAAGCCGCTGAATTAAAAAACGTAATAAAACCTATCGAATGAAATGTGTCCAGTTAGTTAACTGTCTTTAGAAAAGAAATATAAAGGTCCGAAAAAACATGTGTGTGAGTTTTACAATGTAAAATTTACATTGATCAGGTAGGTAAGTAGTTGATCAAATCAGATCAAAATATATATTTTATAAAATACATACATAAAGTATAGGTATACTTTCTATAAGTCAAAGTTAATCTTTACAATATATATCTTTAGAATAAAAAATAATATAATGTATAGGTACTAATAGGGGAAATACATACAAAAAATATTTTGTTTGGGCTACTAAAATGTAATTATACACCTGTATAAAATAGAGAAATCTAGGAGAAAAAATTATATATATAAATGATGCAACGAACAAACAAGTTGATAAATAAATACGGGAAGTACATCCAAAAAATATTAAGGTTGGGCTACTAAAATGTAATAAAGCTATTTATCTACGGAGCCATATACCGCACAACATCATTACAAAAAGCCCATCAGATTATTCAGAGTCAGCTGAACATCTTTTTATTGAAGTCAATCTCAATCATGGAAAAATCCTTTTAGGCGTGTTTTACAGCCCTTCTCTTCGTATTGATTACTTCTCATCGTTAGAAACACTCCTAGAAGGGCTTTGCCCTTTATATGAGCACACCATCCTATTGGGTGATTTTAACACTTGCCTCATAAAGCAAGATATTCGTGCACGTAAGCTGCAGTCTCTTATCAATTCCTTAAATTTAAATATTTTGCCGCTCAGTGCTACTCATTTTCAACCCCACTGCACACCATCTCTCCTTGATTTAATTATAACGTCGTCTACTGATCGTGTGGCATCACGTGGTCAGTTTACTGCAGCTGGCTTCTCCTATCACCATTTAGTATATCTTTCTTATAAGATCCGGCCCCCTAAACATGTAAAGCGCTCTCTTCTGCTTCGTAATTACGGTGCGATGGACAGGGAGTCTTTGTTAAGAGATGCAAATAGCATCAACTGGGCTTCATTGAACGATATCTGTGACCTTGATGAAAAATTGGAGGCTTTTAATAAAATAGTAGTTGGACTATTTGATACACATGCTCCGCTTAGACCTGTTACGGTAAAACACCCACCTGCTCCATGGCTTACTCCAAAAATTAAAAGGCTCCAGACATTGCGAGATCACGCTAGCATGCATTACCAAAAAAACCCATCTGATGAAAATTTCCGACTCTTTAAAGAGTACAGAAATAGATGCAACAGGGTGTGTAGAGATGCTCAAAAGCGCCACATTCACTCTACTATCGATAAATGTAACAACACAAATGTTTGGAAATTTCTTAAGACTCTTGGTGTAGGCAAGTCCTCTGACACTTCTCCTAATTCGCTTGATCTTGATGGTCTTAACAGCTACTTTACAACTCCGCCTACTTCGGTAGACTTGATCACCAAAGCTACTTCTCTCACTTATCTCAACAACTTGCCTACCCTTGAGCACGAGCCCTTCTCCTTTCACAAAGTCACAGCTGAGAATGTAAAAAAGTGCATCCTTTCCATTTCCTCGAAGTCAGTTGGTTGCGATGGCATAGGTCTGGAAATGCTAATTCCTATCCTGGATGTGTTGCTACCATCTCTCACACAACTAATAAATGACTCCTTGGTGAGCAGCACTTTCCCTTCTATTTGGAAACAAGCTTATGTTATCCCTCTTCCCAAAACCAGTAACCCAACGGACTTCAAAAACTTCAGACCTATTTCTATACTCCCTCTCCTATCCAAAGTCCTTGAAAAAATTGTCCATCTTCAGTTATCTGAGTTTCTTTCTCGCAACAATCTTTTAAATCCACTTCAGTCTGGATTTCGTCCAGGTCATAGTACAGTAACTGCCCTAGTCAAAGTCACTGATGATATCCGTTTCAATATGGACAATCAAAATCTCACAGTTCTTACATTGCTTGACTTTAGTAATGCTTTCAACTCAGTTGACTTTGATCTTCTTCTTGGGGCATTACGCACTTTAAACATTTCTACAGCTGTTATTTCCTGGTTTGAATCTTATCTTCGCGGTCGCCAACAGTGTATAAGGGTTAGTGATACCTGTTCTAGCTGGTGCCCTCTAACAGCTGGCGTTCCGCAAGGTGGCGTCTTATCTCCTTTGTTATTTTCAATTTTTATTAACATTCTCTCCAAACAATTATCTTCTCTCTACCACTTCTACGCTGATGATTTGCAAATGTATACTGGCACGCCTGTAGAATCTTTAAATGAAGCCATTTGCGCAATGAACAGGGATCTACTAGTAATATCCAAGTGGGCGAAGGCTTTTGGACTCCTTGTTAATCCTAGTAAATCTCAGGCTATAATAATCGGAAGTTCAAGAATGCTTGCTAAAGTCAATATTAGTATCACAAACAACATAATATTTGATAATACTGTCATTCCATTCACTGACACAGTTAAGAATTTGGGTATTTTATTTGATAAAACTCTGTCATGGGCACCTCATATCGAATCTCTTAGTAGGAAGATGTTTGGAACATTTCACTCACTCAGACGCTTGCAAAACTTCCTGCCCATACAAACCAAAATTATGTTAGCACAATCTTTCCTTCTTCCAATTCTTGATTATGCTGACTCTTGCTTCCTAGATCTCACTGAAGAGCTTGTTAACAAGCTTGAGCGCCTTCAGAACTTGTGCATACGTTTCATCTTCGGCCTTCGTAAATATGACCATGTCTCTCAATTTCGCACACAGCTAAAATGGCTCCCTATTCGTTTTCGTAGAAATATTCATGTCCTTTCTCTTCTCTTCACTGTTCTTAACAGTGCTTCTGCACCCTTTTATCTACGGGAACGTTTTAGTTTCTTTTCTGATGGAGGCCGGTTGCAACGTCCTGTCAACCAAAAAAATTTATCTGTACCCACACATAGAACTGGTTTTTACTCCGACTCCTTTTCTGTGCATGCTGCTCGACTATGGAATCGTCTACCTGAATCCGTCAAAAACTGTCGTACTTTAAACACATTCAAAATTAAACTAAAAGATCACTACTTTAATGAACTACACCCCTGACTCATCCAATGTCTATTCATGTTATATCATATCCAAAATTATCATTGATTTATTATGTCTGCGTATATTTATGTATTTATATAAGTAAGTTTATTCTATATAATTTCTTTTGTGTATGTTTATGTATCAGTTTATTATAGCGGTAGGAATCACTTATGTTATCTACTCACGTATTTTACTTTATTATCATTCTCTCTTTTTTCGTTTGCACGCTCCCTTTTTATGTTTTATTCCTTATCTACTATTTCACCCAAAGGTTGCCTGGAAGATATTGCTGTTAGCAATAAGTGCCGCCTTTGTACTCTATGAAATATTTTTAATATCCTTCTTCATGTTTTCGTGTAAATGTACATAAAGTGTAATAAATAAAAAAATAAAAAAATAAAGTTAAACACATGCATAAAATAGAGAAATATAGGAATAAAAAATATTATATATACATAATGCCTAACCATCCGCACCATTCGATTAGTATTGCTAAGAAGAAGGGCAAGAAACTTAGCAAACATGTTTTTTTATTTTATTTGTAGCATAAACTTAATCTATACAATTTTCTTATACCTACTTATCTCAGACTTGACTCGGCATATTTAAGCAAAAATTATCGAAATGAACACCAGGCCTTATGGGATATAATATGTCTTAACGATATGTTACTCCTTTCCGCCCATTTTAAACTTTTCACAAAAAAGGCCTTTTAGATGAGCTAATCAAATTTAACGCGTATTTTATTCATCTAACCGAAAACTGAAGTACCCATAGTAAGCCTACTCCCGTGTACGCACAAGCCTGCCACGCACACAGTCAGAACATAGCAAGCTTAATTCTATAGTAAATCCACTCACACTTGTAAAACGTCGCCATTGCTATGCTTCAGTTTTGGCTGAGCGGCGACTCTGTCCCCTTTTTTATTCGTGTACGTTACAACCAACCCAGTAAAATATTATATTAAGAAGATCCGTCTAGCTACTATGATACGTACCACCGTACGTACATATACGTAACAATTAACAAATTAATGTAAATAACAAACACATTAACGGTCCATAACCGTCTCTTCGAGTGCAATTACAAAATTTCATGGTTATTACAATTACCTTTACAAACATTGTTCGTAACCATAAAAACTAATTACAAACCCATTAGGAAATTCGCCTTACATGTGTAATGTGTAATTTTTATATAACTCATGTAAACAAGGGCAGTTATCGTAAAATATGGGTGGCTCACTGAACCCTCCGAGTTGGCGCTGCGCCAAAGATATGTCTGCTGTTCTAAGCCGAAAACACGTATAAGTAAAGTTAGGTTTTTTATTATTCTCAAAAATCACACTTAATTTTTTTTTCCCTTTAAGTGATTATTTCTTTAATTTTTTTAAAATACTAAATTTTAGGAATTTTTTTAATCTCTAGGCATGTAAAGTCCCTTTCAATAGAATCCGGCAATAATGTAAACAAACCAATTATTTCAAAGTTGTTTAAGATCATGCTGTTGTACCTATCATTGCTTCAAATGTTTAAATATTGTTAAAATCAATTTAAAACACTAACTTTCCAAAGGCAAATAAGACTGACGATTAAAAAGTTAATATGAAATTTGACAAAACTATCTAAATTTTTGTCGTCCGGGTATTTTTTATTAAAATAACCATCATAAAGAAGTTATTTGGTGTCGAAATGATTGTTAGAACAATGTATGGTTCCTTGAAATGTGAATATAATCGGGATTGATATTCAAATGTAAGTAGTTACGGAGTAATCGTGTTTAAATTGGTTGTTTACATTATTGCCGGATTCTATTGAAAGGGACTTTAAGTAAAATATAGTGTCATTTTGCAACAAAATAGATAAACACAAAATGAGGTTAAAAGTCATTATGGTGTGATAAACTGCAAACTTTTAATGAAGCCACATCTATTTTAGCTCTCTTGCAATTTGCAACAAATGAAAAAAAATCGTATTTGTATGAACGAGCGCGAGTATGTTTGTTAGTTAAAGAAAGTTTAATCAGCAAAATAATGTCATCCCATAATTTATTCGATTTTTTATATTTATATAAGGTACTCATGGAATCATAGTTTGACACGAAGATTTGTAAAAACGAAAATTTCCTTTTTTCAGCAAGGTTTTTTTTTTATAGTCAGATCTTAGCTAAGAATATACTGTGTTGTATTATTATTATATACGCATTATTTTATAATATCATAAATATAAAACTACCCCAGATTATTTGAAATTTATTGCACGCATCAAAACAATGTAATTATATCAAAAATCCTTTATTCACACTATTATATTTAAGTGTGTACTGTTCTTTATTGTAATTGATTAAGTTTTATTTTGCCTCACAAAGTCTTGTGAAGCGAAAGCGTTTGGGTGTGTAGTGATGAAGAAATAAAAATATTAAGACAAGTACAAGTGTCTTATTTCAACAAAATCACAAACTAGTGTTTATACCCTTTCGGTTTCTAACTCAGTATTAGTAACTTGGGCTGCGGCAACATTTGAATACATGGCCCGATATGATACCGATATGGACGATCTTCTTTTATGTTCTAAGGTCGGCAGACTGTCTCGGATTGTAGCAAAACATTTAGATGGCCCCGGAGTTCGCTGGCGTTTGGTTTTATTTGCTGACTTCTTTTCTTTTATTCATTTCTGTTTCCGGTTACAAAACAGGTGTGTAGCGACTGGTGTATTAAAGGAGGTTGTTTAGTGTATTTCTGAGCATTTGTAAGAATTTGACCTAGATACATCCTCACGACATTAGTCCCCGAGTGGTTGTTAGAGGTGTTTCCGAGTGTGGACTGTGAAATGCATGTCACATTCCACACTTGCATCCCCATGTTTCACCGATAATTATTAAGGCCCAGCGTGATGGGTGCGTGCCGTACTTTGGGTGCAAACTGGACTCAAAACTATACGTGCCTTCTGAAACCACAGATCTCGGATTTATCAGAACACGCTTAACTTTGCAATTTCATACATTTTGTAGGTTAATGTATGAATATTTATTTAACTTATTATTTATTAACTCTTTTTTTTATTCTTTTTTCCTGTGTTTGGTTATTTTTTAGAGTTCCGTACCCAAAGGGTAACCGACGGAACCCTATTACTAAGACTCCGCTGTCCGTCTGTCTATCTGTCCATCTGTCACCAGGCTGTATTTCATAAACCTTGATAGTTAGACAGTTGAAATTTTTACAGATGATGTATTTCTATTGCCGCTATAACAACAAATACTAAAACTGGCCAAGTGCGAGTTGAACATACAACAGACATGGTATTTTTGCCGTTTTTATAGATAATGGTACGGAACCCTTCGTGCGCGAATCCGACTCGCGCTTGGCCGGTTTTTTAATTTTACATTAATATTTATGTGTAATAATAAAATGTGTATACAAAATGCAAGTACCTATATTAAGTAAATCTATTTCATTTCATTTCGAAACAAAACTCCAGTTAAGTTTGTAACTTTTATTAAACTTTTATTTAGGTCTACTAGTCTAGTAACTTATTAGAATGCTACAGAACCCTCAGGTTGCGGGAACCCTGAAAAACAAACACACGTATGAAACAAAAAACCTAATTGAAACGTCAAAGGCATGGCTTTGTTAACCCTTTCAGCTTCCGTGTTAACAGAGAAGTCGTGTTTACTGAGAAATGTTCTTGTAAAGCTTCGCGCAAACAGACGCGGACTGCGGTGGCGGTCGCGGGGGGGGCGGTCTGTTGTAAAAGCATATCCCACCAAAATGTAAGTGTGAAAAAGGGGCAGAGCTAGGCACAAAGGAAGTGCAGGATTATTGGCTTTGCCAATAAAAATTGAGATGAAATTAAGTGCCTCTGCGGGCACAACGCAACGCGGTCGCGAGCGGTCAGTTGACTCAGTTGTAAATTGTCACAATCGGTTGTCGCTTGTCAAATGGTGTCAACAGAAGAGAATTTTGTTTCTGTTCTGTCTTGAGACCGTCCCAAACCCCGACCAAAGACATTGTTAACAGAACTGGACTGTGCGCGTACACTGTCCAATTTTTGTCCACCTAGAATGGATTTTATTCCCTTTAGTATAAAAAAAAAAAAAAAAAATAAAAAAAAAAATAAAAAAAATAAAAAAAAAATTTTCTTTATTCAGGTAGCAAGGACCCATAAAAATTAATTTAAAAACACATACACGAATAATATACATTAAAATAAATAAATAAGACACAAGTTAAATAGATCATTTAAAATTATTTACAAATTATCATTTTTTATTGCGTACACAAAGTTTGACAATCCAATGCTTAAGCATAGGATTGTCAAACTTACTAGAAAATGTCCTCAGGATGTCGCTGTCACTGCCACTGGTTCTGTGGATAATGGACGCTATTCGTTTGCGCATGATCGCAAAAAAGTCATCGGTATGCGCCTCCGCAAACATTGTCGATGCACTACAGAACCGCGGCAGCCCCATCAACATCCTGAAGGCGTTATTGTACATAACACGCAGGGCGCTATGAGTCCTCTGCGTATAGCTGATCCACAGGCTGCATGAGTAAAAAGTTTGGCAGTACGACTTAAAAAGTGTGAGTTTTACCTGGTTGGAACATCTAGCAAATCTGCGGGCCAACATATTAGCTTTGACTGCCAACGCCCTACGTGCTCTCTCAATGTCAAGGTCATCTTTGAGATCATCAGATATAATATGTCCAAGGTATTTAAATTGGCTAACTCTCTTTAGACTGCTTCCGTTTAAAGTGATAGGAGGAACATAACTAGGAGTTTTTCTGCCTGATTTAAATACCATTAACTCACTTTTGACTGTATTATATCTGAGACCGTGATCCCTGGCATAGTTCTCACATTTAGTTAGTAGGCGGCGCATTGCACTGATTGAAGGGCTAAGCAGCACCATATCATCGGCATAGCTGATGTTATTAATACACCTTCCATCGATTGAGCAACCGATATGCATGCTGCTCACCTCCTCAATCAGGCTATTCATGTACAAATTAAACAAGGTCGGTGAGGATAGGCCCCCCTGTCGGACCCCACTCTCTAGAGTGTAGCTATCTGATAAAGCATTTCCCCATTTTACACTATTGGTTTGGCTACGGTACCAATACCTAAACATGGCTGTGATCTCGGGAGCCATACCCAGTTTATCTACCTTTTTCCAGAGCAATTCATATGACACGAGATCAAAGGCTTTGGATAGGTCCATAAAGCAAGCATAGATAGGTGTTTCTCTATCTGTATAATATCGGACTACATTTTTCAGGGTTAGAATCGCTGTTTCAGTCGATAAACCCGAGCGAAAACCGAACTGTGCTTCATGAAGCTTCACACATTTACTCAAACGAGTATTAAGAAGACAATCAAGTACTTTTGCCAATATTGTTGCTAGAGAAATGGGCCTGTAGTTATTTTTATCGGATATGTCACCAGTTTTACTTTTTAATATGGGCACAACTACAGTTTTTGTTAAGTTATCTGGTATGTATCCGTGCCCCAAGCATAAGGTAAATAACATAGATAATAATCTCGGCAGATGGACTCCAGCGAATTGTAAATGCTCAATGCTGAGGCCGTCATGCCCCGGTGATTTTCCTCTTGTCATGTTTTTAATAACAGTAGCAATTTCCTTCGCTGAAAAACGTTCTTTGAGTTCACCGGTAAGACACTTCACTTCAGCATTGCTCACCCCACCCGCAGGTTTTAAGGAAGACACAACCTTAAAATGTTCCCTAAAAATATCAGCTATATCTTTCTGATCCACCTTATTCTCTACTTTCTCAGCTAAGCTGGGCTTGATATTTAATCTATTCGTTGACTGCCAGAATTTCCCAAAGTTGTTTTTAGAGCGATGTTGGGAGATAATGTCCATCCTTATCTGCTCTTCATGCTTCTGACACCATTTCACTTTAGATTTAAATATCTTTTTTCTTTCATGCATCTGCTCATACACATCTCCTGACGTAGGTTTACCGTACAGAACCCATATCTCAAACGCTCGTTTAACCTGTGAGTGCGATTCTCGTACATGATTATTCCAACCTATAACTTTTCTTTTCCTACCTCTTGTTACATAAAAAGATTCAATGGCCGCTTCTGTCATGGAGGTAATAATATGTGCATATAAATTGTCAATAATTTGCCTATGTTCTAAAGTGTGACAGTATTTATCAGCACATGCCGTAAACTCATCCGGAAAGTCTAAATTTCTTAGTTTGCTATTGCATAACTCAGTATACTTATGAATATATTCAAGCTGTCTTTCTCCCCATATGACTCTATTTCGACTAGATTCGTTAACAAATTTCTTAGATCGCACTAGACTAATATTACAATTTATTTCTAAAGGTAAGTGATCAGAGCAGAAAACGTTATCGTAATGAACTCTAATATCCGTTATAGTTAACAAAGCGGATGGTGTAACAACACAATGGTCGAGCCAACTGGTTGTTCCGTATACGTCACTAATATATGTATAAGTGTCCGAATCAGTGCCAAGCTTTTCATAATCAGCACACACCCATTTGCAATCGGAACAAAAGTTAAGTAGTTCGTTTCCAAAAGACTTTCCAGGATGAGCATTAAAGTCACCGAGAACGTACACTGACTCAACATCACTATTTTCTACGATTGCGTTGATTTCACTCATACATTCATTAAAATCAATCAAGTTCTCCGCCTTATCAGTAGGTAAATACGCACTAATAAACATAACGGTGGTGTTATTATGTAACACCGCCTCTATGGCCTCAATACGCACGCTCTGACACTCAATCGTTGACACAGACTGGAACGCACTCTTCCTCCATAGACAGGCTACCCCCCCGAACGGGCGCCCGACCAAGATAGACGCCGTCGTGTCAACGGCAGATTTTCCAGCATATCCAAAGTCTTGATCAATTGTCCCCAAAAACGGTATATCGTGAGGTAGGAGCCAATGTTCTTGTAATGCTATAATATCTGCGGTAGCACACAATGATCGCACACATTCGACGGAGGTCTTTATATTCTTACAGTTAAAAGTAATAAGTTTGCAATTATTTAACTGACTTGACATTTTGATTGCGTGAAAGGTTATTATCGCTTAACGCGTTTGACATAAATGTTTTGTTTCTGTTCATACTGAAAAACCGTCGAAATATAATTTCTTCAGGCCATAGATTATCATCAAAAAAAATGTTGCTAGTTTGTGCCTTGATACATATAATTTGTAAGGTTGTCATTATTATGATACCATATCCAAGCGGAAAACGAGTCGAGCAAGAGAGCTCTCGCCACTTGTGTGTCCTTGTCTAGCAATTTGCCAGTGTATTTGTCACCGGCAATCTGTATAAGTCAGGTATTGTATACAGTACCTAGGTAATGTATACAATGTCTGGGGCGTCCCGGCAATGTATGAAATATTATGAATATTATTGTCCGTTACATACTTTACCTAGGCAATGTATACAATTGCTAGGCATCGTATATAGTACCTGCTGGTCCACCGGCAAAGTGTAAAGTTATTATTAATCAATGGGATAATAATAAGTTCGCAGTCAAAATTAGTTTTTTGGAAGTCTTGCAGCGCAGAAGAGAGCCGATAGGTTAGGTAAGAAAGTTAGGTGTGGCGATATAATCTTCGTGGTTATTTTTTTTATGACCACCCAGAAATACCATTTAACCAAAAGGCTAAGCTTTGTTCATAAAAGATCATTTAAATACATGCCCTAATAATAATACATCCCGCTCCCGCTCACGTCTTTTATATACATTACCGGCTGCGCATTCGGTATTGTATACAATGCCTAGGCGATGTGTTAAATAAATAATATTTCATACATTACCTTAATCTTTTTGGCGTTGTATTCATTGCCTAGGTATTGTATACAATACCAGATTATACAGATTGCCCGCAACATATACAATACAATAGACCTATAAAGTGTTTTTGAGTGCCAAACGTGTTGGAAAGGGACCAACGAGTGCTTACGCCCTTCTCGCTCGGCTCGTGTTTAGTGCACAGTCTAGTTCTTTATACAATGTCTTTGACCCAACCGCGACCGCCTGTGTCTGGGTACCAGTTGGTTGCGGTTGCGTTCTCGATCGCGACCGCAGTTCGCGTCTGTTTGGGCGACGCTTAAACCAAAGTAAATTAGGTGGGAATACTCGGAATAAGGTTTTTTATTCACTTGATCGCGCGACGCCATTTTGTTTGCTCATTCTTTATTACAATCAGTTGCGATACATTTTGCTGCGTGGTTATAATGTTGTGGGATAGACTTTCGATAACATGACGGTACATTTTTAACGACAATCTCGTTTTCAAGCAGTTTGAAGCAGTTGCAATTGAAGCAGTTTTTAATAGGATTATATTTATAAATAGATATTAATACAAAAAATATTTAAGGTGACATTTATTTTTGCAGCCAATTTCATACTGTAGGCTTTGTAAGTGACCAGTATGACGGATGGATAACATCTTTTGCTAATTTCGCTAAATACAATATTGATCTCCCAAGTAGTTGACTCGGGGCTGGGCTTGCGTTTTTTCGAATGTACCAAAAAAGGTCATTAAACCTTGATACCGACTACTTACCGAGTCTTCAGTATGAATATTATTTTGGTTGCATAAATAAATGTCATGTTATATAATTATGTTATTATTAAAGATAAAAAGGATAAGAACAGAATCAAGACATTTAAAATACTTCAAATCTATAAAAAAAAGAATTAAGTTTTATGATGGTTATTATGGAGTACTGTAATGCCATTCGCATTTTAATTCACTGTTCTATTAAACGGTGTACCTTTTTGAGTTCCTTTAAGTGTTTTTTTTATAACCAGCCCCTAGATTGTTACCAAACATCAAAAGCATAGATATACCTGCTATCGAATTCAGATTATCTAAGGATACGTTCGTGCTTAAAGTGACGTCACAGTTCATAAACGGTTCATTACGTTTTTACGGGTTTATTTTAATCAATAATGTTTTTTTAAATATATAATTACCTATGTATAACGCATTGATGTAAGTTGTAATGTTAAACTTTTTAAATAAATAAATAATAAAAATTACATTTTACACTGTAGGCAATTTTATAGTTCAGTTTTTATCTATGTTTTTAGTGTGTAGACCCCCAGTTACATAATAGGCCCGCAGGTCCTAGATAAAGAATCAAAGAAGTGATTCTACTATAATGTAGAAATAAATAAATGAAAAACATTTATAAGATATTTCTGTAACTGTTTTGTTTATATTTTAAATATACATACATTGTCACGATTTGGATCCCCGAGCGTGTGTTTTCGAGTACGAACTTTGAAATGCAAGTCTCAGCCCACACTGGTGCACTCACGTTTCACTGACGATTATTACTTCCCAGCGTGATTGGTTTGGAGTCAATATCGCCGTACTTCGTGCACAAATATTGATTGACCTACCAATTTACGTTTCTTCCCAAGTACGCACAAGTGTGCTCCAACGAGATTTGAACCAGTCACCTCCGGATAAGTAATTGAGTACTCAGAACACTGGGCCACAGAGGCGAGATTATTGAATTTGAATCTGAAAACAAACGGTGGACCATCTTAGTTACCTCTTTTGGTAGTTCTTAATAGAAAAACGATATCTGTGTAAACCTGATGCCTGAAACAATTCACTTGTTCGTTATACATTGTTGATACGACAACGTTTACACTGCCTCTTGTTTACCTTCTAACTGGCTTATTCAGAGCTCCTATGGGATTATTTCCTTGTTCATTAATGTATGGAACCGCACTTTGTAGCTGGTTTCATGCTTTACTTCCTTCTGTTTGGTGCGTGTTTTGCAAGAGTACTCTTGTTACTTTATGATTGATGCTGCATCGTTGGTACTTGGTAAAACTTGTACTTGTTTTTTTTTCGTTTATTTACCGAACTGGTTTAAATTTTACACTGTTATCAATTATGTTGATTTATTGCTGACTACCTCAAAACAGATTTCTTGGTTGATGCCAATTATGATATAAAACGGGAAGACAAATGAAAAAATATGGATGGAGTACAGCTAAACTAGAGCCAACGAGAGATTGCACCAATGACGTTTAAATGCCTACCAAGTTTCATAATTGTTTACGGGTAAGTGTCACTAAAATAATCTAATACTTCATTGTTGCTGGCAGCGAAAAGTGACGCACCACTCGTTTCGATCATCATTTTTCGATTTTATAAAGACTTTATAGCAAACGTTTCCAATTTTTTCAAAACTCAAGGGATCATGAGGAATGTTAGTGGCTGAATTGTACTCCATAAATAACGGGTTCTATTCTCCTTAATCGTACGGCTCCGTCTGTTTACAAACTATATCTTTTTATTATAAAAAAATTGTAAACCAGTTTTCTAGATTTTATGGCTACTTTGTTAATGTAAGCAAATGGACATTGGCCATTTGTATTATTATAATGCATGTTGTATGACGTGTCAAATAAATCGATATTTTATTTACTCAAGTCGCTAGTCGCACTTGATTTTTATTTTTGCCGAAATTGAAATGCACCCCATCACTAAACGCAGCTGTCATAGGTGCCATCTCTCGTTGGATCTTCTATAGTGCTTCTTACATTTAACAAGTATTTTTTTTTCTGAAAATATAATATGCTGGACAAATATAAATCAGAAGAGGCGATTATTTTTATGGTATGAGTCCCGCAAATAAATGTCCTTTCAGTCGAAAGAAATATGGTGCTTTTGTAACATAAAATTAATTAGAAAAGAAAAGAATAATCATTTAATGACTCATAATTTAGCCTTGTTACGCTTCGTATAATATAAGTAAATTTTAAAAGAAGTGTATAAGTTATAAACAAGGCTATAAAGAGTTCAGGATAGTGATCTCTGCTCTCAGTGCTAGTTGAAACTGTTCTACGGCAGAGCAGCGCCCAATTAGCCAATTAACTTAAGATGATAAATAAAATAGTACATTACGATACGAGAGCGATAAAACGTTTTCTGACGAGTGTGAGTTTGCGGCACGAGTCGAAGGTGAGTGCTGCAATCACACGAGTCGAGAAAAAGTTTCTCGCACGAGTTTCGTATAATATTTTATAGCACGAATGCGGAAAATGCCGACTTTACGCAAGCGCAGCGTGCGTAAAGCGGTCATTTTACGCACAGTGTGCTATAAAAATATTTACGTGTTTAAAACTTTTTTAGGTGACGCTAACATTGGGCAAAATATGCTTATTCTCATTTTTTTCTAAAATTAACATATGATGTAGTTTTCAGAGATACTTTAGCGTTTGGTCATCTGTTACTCGTGTGAACATTTCTCGAAGTTCTTGTTTGTGGCGGTGTACAACAAAATAAGGTTTTCTTTCCGGAATGAACTCCTTTTTGACGAATCTAATAAACGAATATCAGAAAATGTTTTCTGGTATAAAACACAATTTCGATGCGAGAAATCACCATTGCTTTCCCGCTATTTCAAATAATTTTTCGTGTTACGCATAAAGACTGTCAAATACCGTGGGGTAACCAATTTACACAATAAAGCTTCGTATATACACGAGTAACAGTAATATTGATATATTGTCAATAGTTCGACGTTGAATCGGACAGAATCGGACTGTTAACAAACAATTCCTTTGTCATCATACGACCATTCTGTAACCGAGCATAGTACAACAATTTTTTTTCTTCTTATTACGTGTTAAAACGCTTGAAAATTTTAATTTAAATAATACGGGCCACGCGCAGTGTAGGGTTCCGAAGTTGTCCAGTACATTTTATAAGTTGGTCTACTAATACAGATCGCGCCAAACTTCTAGTCCGCTCGGAAGTTGCTCTCCCGAAGAACGGCCCATACATTGTCGTGTTTAGAGAGGACTAAAAGTTTGGCGCGACCTGTACTCGTAAACCTGTAAAGCCTACTTAGCTGTGATAGTTTTCTTTTTAACTTCATAATATATACTACTTCTGTGAATTTTTTTCACACATTCATATTAAATCGTTTAGCCTGCAGGGGGCTGGGACACTTGACTCAACAAAAATTTTCACTTTAACGCTTAATAATTTAACGCTTTTTTTCGCCAGGTGGCGCTCAGAGCAGCAACATTCTTAAGAGCTTGATCATATATTTTAATCAAAATTTTTACAGTCAAAGCCTAAACTTACTAACTGTTGAGTGACTAGTGCCTCAAGGTAGTGCCAACTAATTTCACCAAGTGTTTGCAGAGCATAAAACACAGTAATAGTGCCTATTTTAGTGAAATTACTTACGTGCATACTTTGTGTTCTAAGTGTAAACCAACTTGCGATTTTACGCTTGACACTGTGAGGACTATCAGTGGTTACGTGAGTAATAATAGAAAATAACTTTAACAAGTAACAGCACACTAAATAAACCTGCAAATCATCTTGATTTTATCTTTGTGTTCATTATTTTCTCAAGTGGGTAGTTCATAACAAGACGCCTAATCAAATCACTCACTGTTAAGAAGCCCTCGCATTAGAAACTACTAGCACCACCTTTACAAATTGTGGTTAAACAAATAAATTCATCGCTTGCAATAGACCCTCCTCGTAAGCGCAGACGCACACCAGACCTTTAAAGTACGAAAGAGTTCAAGACTTGACCAAAAGAGGGCACGTCAGGTACGGATCAGACTTTTTCACAAAAAAAAATAAAAAAAAATAAAAATGAATTGCTTCGAATGTAAAACGTCTGCCAAGGCAGACGAAGTAATGAAATGTACTGGGTGCTCAAGTACATTCCACTATCATTGTGTTGGGCTTCTGGAAGCGGACTTTAAGAAAATACTTCCAATGAATAAGGGAAAATGGAAATGTTCTGCATGTAAACAAAGAAAACCTCAAGAAAAAACGAACAGCCCCCTCGTTTTTAACAAAGGAAATGAACCTATGTCGTCGATTGTTAATTTGGACGCAAACAGCATTATTGGTCTCATGAATAAAAATTTCGAAACCCTGAAGACCATGATTGAGAACCTCCGTACGGACATCAACAATAAATGGACCAAGTTAACGGAAACTGTTGCATCATGGGAATCTAAATTCACGGTGATGGAAACCAAAGTCGCTACCTTAGAAAGCAACAACGATAAAATTTTGTGTGAAAACAGCTCACTCCGCAATGATCTCCAAGTGTTGCAAAATCATGTTGACGATTTAGAGCAGAGATCCCGAAACTGTAATATAGAGATTCAGAATGTCCCAGAACTTAGAGGAGAAAACCTTATACACATAGTAGAAACCATAGGGACAGTTATAGGCCTACCGATTACCCCGACTCAGATCAAAGACGTACATAGGGTCGCTCATAACACAAAATCTGATCGTTCCAAGAACATTATTCTGCAACTTACCACACGTCACATCCGCAATGACATCCTCGCAGCAGCAAGGGCGCGCCGTGGACTCACTGTAACCCAACTACAAAAAGCGGCAGCAGGTGGCACCAGGATCGGAAATAGTAGCAAAGCCGAAAACCAAGGGGACGACCAGAGAATATATATGAACGAGCACCTCACACTGAGAAACAAAATTTTATATGCAGAGGCTCGAAAAGTCAAAAAGGAAAAAAATTATAAATTTACTTGGATCAAAAATTCTACTATTCTGATGCGGAAGAGGGATGATTCCAAGGTTATAACGATCCGTAACACGAATGATCTCCTAAAACTGTGACGGGATTTGACCATAATTTTGCTTAAGATTCTGCTATGTAAGCTTAAAATTACAATATTTATACTTATTGTGTTATTTAAACAAGAGTCTGTCTTCCTCATTACACAAGATATTTATGTCTTTATTCGTACAAAAAAATATAATATGTCTTATGCAAATAAAAAAATATTATCTTATATAAAATATTACGCATATGAAATATTATATTATTTAATATATAAATATATATTTGATACAATTTACCCTAATAACCTATTTTTCGTCTCTAAAAGCCCGTTGGATCACAAACACACCCTAAATAAACAAACTATAACCATAGACTATTTCGTCTATGCTATAACTAATAAACTTAAAACGAAATATCATCAACCAAATAAAATTCAACAGCCTTAATAATTTAAATATTTATTATCAAAATTGTGGTGGTTTGCGTTCCAAACTGGCTGACCTTCGACTTGGAATATTAAATTCAGATTATGATATTATTATAATTACTGAAACCTGGCTGAAACCGGGGATATATGACTCTGAGTTGGCTGATGATAGGTACAGAATTTTTCGTAGAGACAGAGATTTATCAAAAACAATAAAATTAGATGGAGGCGGTATCTTTATAGCTATAAAGAAAACAATTCCTGTAACCAGACGATTTGACTTGGAGGACCCGGTTTACGAAGACATTATTATTACCCTATCGACAAACCAAAGCTCTATCCTACTTTTATCAGTTAATTATATACCACCAAAATCAAAATCAAATATCTACGAAACACTTCTAGGTAAAATGCAGAGAATATACTCAACTCATCCCGAATTTACCTACTGTATTGCTGGTGATTTTAACATTCCAGACCTCGAATGGAGTCCAAACCATTATGATAGAGCACTGACGCCTTCACAACCTACTAATTCAATCCATAGAATACTTATAAACACTTTAACTTTAATGAAACTTTCCCAGTACAACTGCTGTCTCAACAATAATAAACGTATTCTCGACCTACTACTCTGTAGTATATCATGTTCATGTGCTCGGTCCAATATTGACATCTCTCGGTCCGGAATCCACCACCCATCTTTTGAATTTACAATAGAGAGATCTGCGCAAAAATCTATCCCCCCTAAGCACAATCCTAAATACAACTTCAATAAAGCTGATTATTCATTAATCCGTGACAAACTTCAGACCTTCGATTGGGAAGATGAGCTCAAGAATACCGGCGCAACAACTTCGGTGGATAAATTTTATGAAATTATTTATAATATAATAGACCAAACTGTACCACTAAAAAGAAATAAACAGACAAAATACCCAGTTTGGTTCTCTCCAGCACTTAAAAGTTCATTAAACCGAAAGTTGAAATTATGGCACCGGTGGAAAACTTATAACTTATATTTTCTGATTACGCTGAGTATTCTCTCCTTCGTACACGTTGCAAATATCTTTTGTCACAATGCTTTCGAACGTATATTGCAAATACTGAATCAGCTATACCAAAAAATATAAAACACTTCTGGCAGTACGTGTCATCTTTAAAGAAAAGCGATTCCGGATATCCCATTACCATGACGCTTGGAGAATTCTCGTCTAGTGATCCATCTACAATAGCAGAGATGTTTAGTGACTTTTTTTCTTCCGTCTTCGAACCAACAGACTCTTTAAATTACAAAGACTTAGATAGCCTCCATACCAACCCTGTGGCCGACCAAACAGTGACAATAAATCTCACACAAAGAAAAATAGAGCAAGGACTAAAAAATCTAGACAGTACTAAAGGCCCAGGGCCTGATAAAATAAGCGCCTTATTTTTAAAAAATCTCCACGTTGAATTAGCTTACCCACTTTTTATAATATTTAACAAATGCCTAATTGAAGGTACGTTCCCAGATAGATGGAAAATGGCTAACGTCACTCCTATACATAAATCTGGTTCTAAGGCGACAATACCTAATTACAGACCTATATCCAATATATCAACTCTGCCTAAACTATTTGAATCTTTGGTCCATGATGCACTTTACCCCATCTTACAGTCACAAATAAGTCAGCAGCAACATGGTTTCATGAAGAAAAGATCAATAGTCACCAATCTCTTACTTTATTCTAACTATTTGTTTGAGGCCTTAGAAGCTGGAACCCAAGTGGATGCAATCTACACGGATTTTCGTAAAGCTTTTGATAAGGTGGATCACAGATTGCTTATTGAGAGACTTTCTTATAACGGAATAAAGGGTAACCTACTGAAGTGGTTCGTTTCATACATTGAAAATAGGTTTCAAGTAATCACAATAAATGGATACTGTTCAGAGAAAAGGCTTGTCTCTTCTGGTGTTGTCCAGGGCTCTATCTTGGGACCGCTGCAGTATCTACTATTTATTAATGAAATTGAGCAGTGTTTTCACTACTCTAACATACTAATGTTTGCTGACGACTTAAAGATCTTTAAGACTGTCAAAAACCAACACGATTGCATCCTTATACAAGATGATTTGAACAGGTTTAAAGATTTCTGTTTACGTTATAAGCTGCAACTTGCCTTTGATAAATGTCAACAAATATCGTTTACCAAAAACCGTAATAAGGTCGATTATGTGTACAAGATAGGAGGCGTAAAGGTAGCTAAAGTAACCAGCGTTCGTGACCTCGGGGTAACTTTCGACGAAAAGCTAATATTTGATCAACACGTAGATAAGATCTGTAAAAAAGCCTATCAACTTCTTGGATTTGTATTAAGAATAACGAAACATTTTAAACACGCATCGACGTACATAACGTTATATCAGTCACTTATACGTTCACAACTCGACTTTGCCTCAGTAGTATGGAACCCATTTTACACAGTGTATTCTAATAAACTAGAAATCATTCAGAAACGATTTGTGAAAGCACTTCACTTTAGACTGACGCGATCTCGAGGTCACTATTCTGACCTCCTTCAACTCTATAAGTTGCAACGCCTAAGTGATAGACGAACCTTACTGGACGCGATGACTCTCTATAATATCTGTAATAACCTTTACGACTGTCCTTCTCTTCTGAAACAGATAAAGTTTAGAGCACCTGGGCGGTCTTCACGATCTCGGGCTCTATTCTCATTGGCTATGACGCGGAAAAACGCCGGTCTTCGAGCCCCTCTTAGAAGAATCTGTGAGTCATACAACAAAACATTCCTGTCAGCTGACCTATTCAATTTAAAAAGGTTTACTTTTAAAAGAAAAATAAGAAAAATCCTTGACGACTCAGAAAAAAAATCAAGTAATATAATCTAATTAATTAAAATATATCAAACATTGGGTACGTATAGTATTAATATGAATATGTTTATGAATGTAATATTTTAAGTACAGTAGGTATATATTGTATACGTGTGTATGTATATTTTCCGACATATCTATTTATGTATTTACTATTTCGGAAGACAGAATTTGTAATGAAGTGTAGTTGTAGATTTAGTTAAGTTAGGTTTATGTTTATATTCTTTCATCAGTAATGTTCACCAAAAGTTAATTACTAGTCTATCTCTTTGTGAAAAATGTTAAAGGGAGTAGATTTATGTACATGTCAACATTTCTATAATACTATTGCTTTCTGTAGTTTGCTCCTGTTGTTTTTCCATAAATAAATAAATAAAATAAATAAATAAAATAAATATTTCGCCAACGGATCCCTAAATCGAAAAATGGTTTTCACACACCCATAATGTTTTTGAATGACCTATCCGACGATACGCCACACTATGGGATAGACGAGAAAAAAAAATCATCCGTAATTTCGTGTACCTACGGCTAAGCTTAAAAAAAAAATTATTCGACCTTTTTTTTACCGTTTTGTTTTGCCAGCGTGATTAATATGTATACCCGTACAAAATCACAGCTTTCTGGTACTAATAGTTTCTGAGTTAAGCCGCGGACAGACGGACGGACAGACGGACAATATAAGAGTTCCTTATCGGACTACGAAACACTAAAAAGTAACGATAACGACCACATACGATTCCTAAATCCGCTGTAGGCGTTGTTCTTAATTAAAGTACTTCGCGGATAAATTCTTTTCAAATAAACGCTAGCATTTCCAAACTGAGAAAAATATAATTATAATTTTATTCGAGCCTCGTTGTAAAAAGTAGTACTTAGTATAAGGGGCTGACCAAACAATCAGAACGCGCGTTCTCCTTGACCGCCGCGGTCTGTATGTGTGTGTGTGTGTGAGGGTGTGAGGGAGGGTGTGTGAGAGGGTGTGTCTGTGAAGACCCAACTAAGCTGTCGCATATATTATACTAGCTTAATGCCCGCGGCTCCGCCCGCGTGTTATTCGGTTAAACGACATGCTTTTTTCCGGGATAAAAAGTAGCCTATGTGTTAAGTTAGGGTATAAGCTACATCCATCTAAATTTCATCTAAATCCGTTCAGCCGTTTCAGCGTGAAAGAGTAACAAACATACACACACAATCTTTCGCATTTATAATATCGGTGTGATTAGGATGTGTAGTGTAGTCGACCCCTAACCGTTTCTTATGGCTAAGAAGACGTTTGGAAATCCAATTTTATAAGCAATGTTATAAGTTTTATCAGAAAAGACAGATCTAAAAAAAACGGGCCAAGTGCGAGTCGGACTCGCGCAAGAAGGGTTCCGTACCATTATGTATAAAAACGGCAAAAAAATCATGTCTATTGTATGGGAGCCCCCCTTAAATATGAATTTTATTTTAATTTAATTATTTATTTTTAAAGAGAATACATAACTAAATATTCTGTGAATATTTCAAGCGTCTACCTGTTGCCGTTATCAAAATATCCAACAAAAACGAGCAAAAAATCACGTTTTTTGTACGGCAGCCCCTTTTAATATTGATTTTATTCGGTTTTTTAGTATTTGTTGTTATAGCGGCAACAGAAATACTTCATCTGTGAAAATTTCAACTGTCTAACTATCACGGTTCATGAGATACAGTCTGGTGACAGAAGAGAGACAGACAGATGGACAGACAGACGGACAGCGGAGTCTTAGTAATTGGGGTCCCGTTGGTTACCCTTTGGGTACGAAACCTTAAAAAATACTTATCGTCTTCAAAGATATGATAAATCTTTTGCAATTGTTTAAAACTTTTACATAATGGAAAAAAAATCCTAAAGAGTCCTCTAAAGTTTTTATTTCTCACGTTTTCCCTATATATCTGTAATATTGGTACAAAGTTTTGTAATGATACGAAATCATTACAAAACTTTGTAGGAATATTTTTTGGAATATTTTCCATCTCTCGTCTACAAGGTTTTTTTAATAGTGTCTAAGGTTTCTTTTTAAATTAGGATTCAGTGAGTTGATCGCTTACGATAAATTTCACTTGCGCTCGACTACAGATAAGTTTGTCCTGTACATTCACAGACATTGACCTCTCATAAACAACTAGACTCACAATCTCGCTCAAAAAGTGTCCGCGATGCATCTTGTCACCGCTATGGGGATGACGATTTCGTACAACTGACATTGCATCTTATATTAACGACATAACGTCTTAATTTGGTTGAAGATTTTTGCTACTATGCACGTTACAGGTTCGGATACTTTTTGACGAACTTTTCTTAGAGACTGTGTGTCTTGTTGTTTATGAGAGGTCAATGTTCACAGCATGTTTTCCTAATGACAACTTCGTCTTAAACGATTCTGATTCTAAAATTATATCGAAGACTCCACCACACACATGCATACGTACACTCACGCTGTTCTCCCAGATGAGTGAGCAGAGACTACAGATCTCCATCAGCCACGACCCTGCCACACCACTTAACAAATGAACAACAAACTACTCAAATCAAAATTACCAAACGGAAACCTTTACCTTCAAGGTGATCCTGCAGCTGTAATGAATACAGACTCCTTTAATTCATCTGAGGGAATAGAGGAACTCTTTCATTGAGCGTGCTAATTACGAGTTCTACGTAAAAGATACTTTCACAAACTTAGTCGGGACACCGCAAAGACCTTATGTTCTTGAGATAAAGTTCAAATTCATTCACTAGATTGGCAGAAATAAATTGGTGGGAACGGCTTGCCTTGGACGGTCATTAAGGCAAACCATGGCCCTAATTTTGATAGTGATTATGAGAATGGTATTTTAATTTTTAGATGAGTATGAATGACATGAAGTTTCGTACAGATTTTATCTGTTTGAATATGAGTTTTGCTGTTTACCCAACTTTTACTAGTCTTGATGATATATTTTTAGCCATTGGGGTAACGAGGATTTGTAGCTGGGAGGGGCTCGACCCCCGGCTTTAACTCATTAAGCCATCAAGTATCATTTCTTATTATAGATAATCCTCCATACAATTCAATCACCTAAAAACCCAAAAAACAAAACAAATAACGCCTTAAATTTGATAAAGTGGATTTTTACATCCATGACACTCGTAGTTCTGGGGCGGAGGGCAGACGAAACTGTGGGGGGGGGGGGGGGTCGAGCCCCCTGGCTCCTACCTATTTACGCCCTTAAGGTAACCGAATCTTGGTGCAAAATGCACATCATAATATTGTTTTCCTTACTTTTGAATAAAAAGTATACAAAAATTGCGTTATAAAGCAATTATCGGAAATTCATTACTAATAATAGGGTTCTCGCATTAACATTATGTTATAATATGCCTTACATTTTGATTACAT
This sequence comes from Ypsolopha scabrella, assembly GCA_910592155.1. Taxonomy (NCBI): domain Eukaryota; kingdom Metazoa; phylum Arthropoda; class Insecta; order Lepidoptera; family Ypsolophidae; genus Ypsolopha; species Ypsolopha scabrella. The sequence continues at coordinate 2,670,054 of OU342968.1, read as the reverse complement.
TCGATTATAACGATAAATACGCTTTTAATTTTGTTCATCTAAGGCAATCAAAATATAAATATAAAATGACAGAATTTGAACGTGAAATCCAAATTATTACTGATCAATTTTTTGCACACTTTTTATTCAAAGTGGGGAAAATAATATTATGATGTGCATTTTGCACCGTGATTCTGTTTTACCACCTTAACTAGTTTTTTAGATTTATTTTCATTCGTGCCTATTTGTAACAAAAAAAATTTATTAATAATGTATTTGACGGCGCGTCGGTGACACCTGCCTTAAAATGATGGTTGTAGATTCTAGGGTGGTTGTTACGATTCGATCTGATTTGGTAGGATCGACTGTTTCGGAACGCACCCTGACGTAATGCAGAGGGCTGTTCTAAAACGGGCCAAGCGGTGTGTTATCTTTGATGGGGTTGACAAAGGAGGTCGAGCCGCCATTCAAGATTATCCGTTTGCATCGCGCCCTGGGCACCATGTGTTCTGCAGAACGTGTTTGTAACTTAGTTCAGTAATGTTAATTGGTTAATGAGGTAGTGTATTTACGTAATTGGATATCAGAGAAGTGATTTACTTGAATTGTAATTCTGATTATTCGAAAGTCTTTCTTCAAACTCCTCGCCCGATTACTCACGCTCCTGTAAGTTACAATGGCGATACCCAAGGACCTCGGCCTTTTGCTCATGAGGCAATTTCTTTATTATATTATTTACTAGCTTTGGCCCGCGGCTCCGCCCGCGTGTTATTCGGTTTAACGACATGCTTTTTTCCGGGATCAAAAGTAACCTATGTGTTAAGTTGGGGTATAAGGTATATCCATTCTAAATTTCATCCAAATCCGTCCAACCGTTTCAGCGTGAAAGAGTAACAAACATACACACACACACAAACTTTCGCATTTATAATATTAGTAGGATTATTCGTATTTTATTTGTTTACTATAGTACTTACATACATATATATTCTTAAATTGTATTATTCCTCTGTATTCTGCTAACGTTGATGCTTATTTACACCAATGTTATAAATATGAGATAATATAATGTTTGTGGGTTTGGATGTAGCGATTAACAACAAAGCGATTAAATACAAAGCCTTAAAACAGGTTATTCTACCCTTTGATAAGAATTACTATTATAGACCCAACTCTAAAAAAATACAGCTTTTTAATTAAAAAAAAATACCTACTCGGACAAAATGTACGAAGTTTTTTTTGTGATATCGTTGATAGTCGCATAGTAAAATTTGGTTAGAATACCCAGTTTTGAGGAAAAGGGTTATCATATGAACAGCCTGTACTCGTATAATAATTACCATGCAGCTCCCTACTGAGTTTGAGTACAATTAGCCTGTGTTGCGTTGTGACATAGCAACTGAGTTGAAGATACATAATCTAAGGGCTGCTCACAGTCCACACTTCTGTACACCCACGTTTCACCAACGATAGTTACGTCCCATCACCAAGAGTGGTGAACCCTATCGACGTCGACGAAAGATGCAAGTCAGTCAGGTCAAGGGATAAAACCATAATAATTAATAGCAGGTAAAATAATTAAGAAGTTATTTAATTTATCTAAATTTTCATAAATATCTTAATAGTATCAAAAACACTTAACTATACTCCACAGGCTTTAAACTTGGTTTAACCTTTAAATACGTGTACATATAAAGGTATGCTTACCATGCACGTGAGTAGCGAAAATAATGTCTTACCCTCCCTTTTATAAACATGTATACAGGTTGACATAAAATTTTACCTATTCCCGTTGAATAATGTGAAATATATTGCCCTAAAAATACAAAACGTATTGTTATTTGCATTTTTAACAATAATATAAAGCTTTGTTACTAATCAGTCTGATGTATTTTAAATAAATTTCTCCAACCATAGTGCCAAGAAAGGTGTAGCACAATTTTCGAATAGCTTTTAGTATTTTTGTCCAGATCGATACTTCAATATTCCTTGCTTGTTGGCTACGATATAATAAACGCCTTCAGAAATTGTCAATCTCCAAAAATCTGTTATGATATTTATCACCGACCTACCAATAAACAGCGACTTTTGTTTTTTATTCTCACTGCATCAAATTTTTTTATTGGTCTGTTGGTCTTAAATGCCGTCCCCTATTGTATGATGCTGTAACTAGGTACTAATTTAGAATGTGTTAAAATGTTACTACAGTCGAAACTGGTTATTAAAATATTGAAGGGACCACATAACTAAGGACGCTATATCCGATATTCGTTGTAAGAAATGTGAAATAATAACATTAAAATGTACATACAATGTATTCTGTGTAGAAAATGGCTTTCAAATAAAATCTGTAAATAAAAAGAAGTTTATTTTGAAAAACATGTAATAATATCGTAAAACATGCAGGTAAAATGTGCCAGAGGCACGCAAGAAGCGCGATGGGAGAATGTGAGTAACTGAGTAACCAATAATGAGACAAAATAATTCTTCTGATTTCATGATAAGAATAAGTCATCAGAATAAGGTTCAAATAATGTTTTAAGTATGACGGTAGGTTTTTCATAGCCCACAAAATTTCGATGATTCGTCGATTTGGTTCGTCGCTTTAAGCGACATATCCCTTTATCCGATATTTTTAGAGACGGTATTTTTACATAGGTGTTTATATAGGGATTCGGCCGGGACCTTCCATGTTGTCGTATTAAAAAAACCGATCCGTCGCTATAAACAATGTCGGTATAGACGTTATCGATAGTAGTATCTTTTTATTAAAAAAATCTCAATCCTAAGTAAAATGATATGAAAACAAAAGCCATATATTCTATCGCTTCTCTACGCCAATGGAACCAAGCCTTAAACACCCAAAGCACCACCATATAAATAGGCACATTATAAAGGTACGCGGGTTTAATCAACTATACCACGTTTTACTGAAAATTAATCCCAAAGAGTTAGTAGGATAAACGTAGTTTGCAGTAACTAGTTTGATGATTATCATGTTAACGTTCTTAATAAGCAAGGACTTTACTTTGAAGTAAATCTTCAAGGGATTCAGCTATTTCAGTTTAAACTATCAATATGACAAGCCATTACAGTAATCACAATTATCATGTCATTTACACTTTAATCCCGACCGGTTTCAGTTAATACACCTTTCTAAAGGGTTTCAGGAAATTAAAGTATCAAAATGACGAGCCATTAAAGATGTACACGATGATCATGTCGACTTGACAATGGTGTATCAACCGAAACCGGTCGGGATTAAAATGTAAAATTTAAAATAAAACCAGTTAAACAAGTAGGTACAAGTGAATTTGATTATGACGTTTTCCAATTGCCGACAATGGCAAGTATAAATTATAAACTCTTTCTTGTTTGTTTACAATAACACACTCTGAGCAGTGGCTGTTTTATATAACCGAGAAACCCACGATCAGAAAAGCCGAATTTTTATTTTAAAACTGTTCAAATAGAGTTATGTTTATAAAATCGCTTCTTGGGACCCTGGTCAACAGACAGGCTCCGCCCGCGTTTGTTCAATCTCTGCCCCGTTTTTGACTTGAGTGTTATTATTTTAAGGCTAGTATATTATATTTTGTTATTTAGGAAGCAAGCGATATCTCAGATTTTTCTCAAATCAACTGATAATACGTCAGAATGGTCTCCGTTTTTGGACTGAACCCTACAATACACACAAACATTGAAGTCGAACAAAACAAAACAGTCGACTTCATTCAGTTGCAGAACCGTTGAATCGGGGTTTATGACGTCACCCGCGAAACAATGCTTTTTTACGATTTTTTGTTTGTCTCTAACAGAGTATGTAGCGTACAGTGTTTGATTGTTGTGAACGTGATGTTTTACGTTAGCATTAGCAAAGTACGCACGCACAATGGAAGATCAATGAATTATAAAACCATTTGATTGCTCTTGTTATTTTAATAATTAATCAATTCGACTTTTCCCAAAAGCAGACCGAAAGATATTTTGAAAATTTACTTTTATTTGATTCATCCATCCATCCATCAGCCCGTGTTCGTCCACTGCTTGACATAGGCCTTTCCCAAATTTCGCCACTCATGTGATTAATTGATTATTTTACAAAAATTAATAATTTACCTACATAAATAAAAAGCTTAATACAGCTATATAATATATATCTAGAGCCTCTATCACATCTTTGTAATTTGATTTCACAAAATCCTTATTATCTTTCTTGCCAAATTTCTAGTTTGTAAGTTCTACAGTCCCAGATATTTCGTTATGAGTGAGAGAGTCTGTAATATTTTTGCTTTTATGTAAAGTTTTTTGTTTGTTTCTGTGTTAAATTGATTGGATCTGTCGACTAAAAAGAAAAAAATGTAACTTCAAGACTTCAGCTTTGCAACTTCCTTTCAGAACCATTGCAATGCATACAAACTAGACCTGACTTATGTAAATAGCGCCTCACTTACCCCACACTGCAAAATAGACTTAACGTCACAGCAATAAGGATGAAACGATTGCATTGTGAACTCCTTTCAGTATATTCCGCCTGCCCCATTGCACCGAGTAATTCTATTTTGTTTGTCGACAGGTAGCTCGTTGAGGGCAGCCACGTACACGAGCACTGATTGGAACCGGTATAAACCGGTAACGACCGGTAAGTAAACCAATATATACTGGTATTATTAAGGGACATTTCCGGTTGTTGTGTGCTCGAAATACAATAATGATAATTTTATTAACAAAGGACTGAATAATTTTGTTTGAGATTTAAGTTATATGGATGAATCATTTATGCATAATAGGTACATCGTACCTATACATTTTATAACGCGTATTTTTTTTACTACTAGCCTTTTGCACGCGGCTCCACGCACTTTTATATAATCTCTGCCCCGTTTTCGGCTTGGGCGTTTTTTTACAAACACCCCTTATCCACACCAATATTAAAAAGAGGAGATGTTTGTGAGTTTGGATGTAGGTGGTAATCTCCGGAACTGCTGGTCCGATTCTAAACATTCTTTCACTAATAAGAAGCTAAATTATTCTTTAGTGCTATAAGCTATAGTTTTTTCCCTGGATATGAGCAACTCCTTAGGTAAAAAGCCATTAACTAAATTCGCGCGGGTAATCTCTGGAACTAAAAAAAAACGATTTTGAAAATTCTTTCGATGTTGTAATATTTAAGTCTTCTTACTTGCATATAGGGTTTAGTTTGTCTCCTGGGGACAAGCAGTTCCCTAGGGACATAACCATTAATTAAATTCAAACAGGTAATTTCTGGAATCACTGAACGGATTTCGAAAACTTTTTCACTGTTCTATTGGTTAGACTCTTCACTTCACTTAGACTTGTACCCTGGGGACGGGCAATTTCTTAGAAACATAATAATAAATAACAATTGAACCACTTTTACGAAATTATTTTACTTTTGTAATGGTTAGATCTTCACTTGGATTATATCCCAGGGTACGGGCAATATAGCTATGTCCTTATGTCCTGAAGTGCCTGTCCCTAGAAAACAAATGCCTATAGCACTCAAGGAAAATGTAGCTTCTTATCAGTGAAAGAATTTTTAAACTATGTTACCGGCGCTAACATAGCCAAACCCGATTTTAGGATAACCTAGTTTTGCCTAGGCCAAACTAATTCTTCTTAAACAGAAATCGTTCATCGCAGAGGCGAGTCGGTGAAATAGATTTAGAAAGTAAAGTATTGGGAGTCGTGGAACATAGCAGAGTGACTGCCATTATATTCTTCGTGGTATTTTTTAATGACAACCCAGAAATCTTTCAGCGCAGAAGAATGTGCCCCCTTAACGACACGACTCGTTTGGCCAAGGAAAAACAACGAAACGCTTTCACACTGTATCGTTGTCGCTACCGATATCTTCACCAACAATGACTGACCAATATCGTGCATCGTGAACATAGGCGTACTAAAAAGGGGCCAGGAAGGCATATGCCCTCCCCAGAAATAAATCCAATTCAAGGCGTTATTTGTTTTGTTTTTTGGTTTGGTTGTGATCTCTTTGTATGGAGGGTTATTTCTATTTATCTTATTACGATCACATAATCGAGAACAGATTCTTGTTGATGGCTTTTTGAGTTGGAGCCGGAGGCCAGCCCCCCCCTCAGCCAAAAATCCTTTTTACGCTAAAGGTGGTGAAGGAGAGTAACGGGTGAGGTGACACGCCTCACCACTGCGACTTTTTGATCGTGAACGATATTCGCCTGACATATCGCTGTTGCTACAGCTGACGATATGTCGGTATCGTTACCGTCCGGTGTGAAGGAGACGAAAGATGTGTGTCATAATCGTGGCAGATGATATGTACTCCCTGCCTACTTCTCTGGGAGACAGGCGTGAGTATGTATGTATGTATACTTATTTGCCTACATCATTACTTTTGATTTCGTTAAATATCTTTTTGTTTCTAGAACTTTGAAAGACTTAGGTAGAATCCCCTTAACGGGTGAAGGTCTGTTTGCAGACGTGATCTGATTTCTCTTGTCCGCGGATTTTCGGGCTGATTGCTTAATAAGGGTTCGGTAATTTAAACCGACTTTTTTGTTTGACAAAGGACCTTTCGCATTTGGACCGGTTTGTCCGTCGAACGTGACGTCATATGGATAGGGTTGTCACCACTGTTTCCAAAAACGAACTTGAAGTGTCACTGTTTCCAGAATTTTATTTAATACATATGTAAATTAGTTCCTATTTGCATTCAAAAACTAAAAATACACTCAGCTCTATCACAAGCAAGTAATAACTTGAAATGTATACTAAATAAAGAAGAGAAAAGGTGTAATTTTTTTTTCAAATTTTCAATGTGTTATGAATTGTAGACAATAAAGAAGTGTGTGGAGAGCAATACGTATCGTTTGCATTTGACGCTAACATAATACTAACGTATTTCCGCCTGCTTTTGAAACAATCTTTAGGTAGTGGAGTAATCCGCTTTACAAGTGGTTTTATTGATTGAACTTTATCTTTATCCTGTTATATGAAGCCCTTTTAAAACGCATGTCCTTTCTAAAAGCAGCAGTGGCCCAGTCGGTAGCACGCCGGGCCACAGATTATTAGTATTATTACAATAGTTATATATTGTGACCTCAAAATAGATAGGTACAGAAGGCCTGCTCCCTACAAGCAGCGATTTCGGGCGCACGCACACATAGATTCGGTAGAATGCCGACTAGTCACGAGTTCATGCGCTTTGCCATAGATACATGTGATGAGTAGGTATTTAAATTTTAAAATCAAGGTCAGCCGTAGCTTTGTGCTGCGACCCCTTTAGAGGCCGCTTGCATTTTCATGCAAAATTCTAAAGTTAAAATTTGCCATCTTAGGAAAGGCTTCTGTGGAATATATGTTCATCATAGACTAATCTTTCGCATTGTATTAATGTATTACAATTGCAAATACAACTTTATATTTTTTGTAATGATTAATCTCCTACACCTCGCTTACAGATAATAACCCCATCAAACTTCAAAGAGTTTTTAATCTTTTATTCAAGTTCGATAACACTTAAAAAAAACCAAAACATCAGGCATATAAATTTGTTGGAACATAATTTAGCAGAATTTTTATTGTGTATCAATTAACTGTTGAAAAAAAATACTTCCGTAAATTTTTCTCATTAATGTCGCCAGTTTAGCACGATTTTTTGTATTAAATACAGCATAATTACAATTAAAATTTAATATCATAATTATCTATGATCAATCAATCAATCAAATCAATCGAACTCTGCAATTATATTGACAACATTTAATTAGACCATAAAACTGAATTGACGTCACTATAAATTTCAAGAAGTGCAGGATCCACATAGCACTCCATACAAAAAGCGTAATTTGGTGGAATGGCTCTTAATTAGGAAAGTAGGTTTTATACAAAGATCTTTTGAATACCAAATAACTTATTTTTGACAACTACACGTTTGTTAGAAATTCACTTTCACCGTTCTTGATTATATCTCAACTCAACATGAGCACGGGCTTAAAAATTGAAAAGGGATTATGAAACTAATATTTAGGTTATCGAGAAACACTCATAAAGGCGTGTGTGCCCTAAAAAACTCTATAAATAATTTATATTTTTACCGCACACGTGTATATGAAAATTTACAACCACTTTTATGAAACCCGAGAATAACAGCTTGCTCCAGTTTAGCAACATCGGGCAAAGAACTTATAATCGTTAAGAGGATTGTCCCGCAAGCGTGCTCCGTACAGATGGATTTCGATCATATTTTGTTTTATACAATAACTGATCAAACTCGATAACATTTTGTAGACTGTATATAGAAGCCAATATCAGGGATTATGGTTAGTCAGTTACCCCTCAAAAAGTTTATTTCAAAATGACACGTAACTCAAACACTCGTATTTTCCTTACAAAACGACTGAAACTTTGCAAATTTTTCAGGAAAATCAAAGTAGAAAGGATTGGAATAGCAATTGATTTTATATATAAAAAAATTGACTCCATATTTACCATAAATCTATACTAAAAATAAAAGTAGTCTAAAACTCTTTCCTGACATTGAATAATTTTGCGAATTTTTAATGAAATGGTTTATTAGTATTGTACTAAAAGCCAAAACTTTTTTTTTTAATTATTGTCTCTTTGAATGTTCTGTTTTAACTCGAGAACCACTCAACGGTTTTCGATGCGGGTTTCTTTCATCATCATTATCACCTTATCAACATAATAGAGGATTGGAATAGTAATTGATTTTCTATATAAAAAAATTGACTCCATATTTACCATAAATCTATACTAAAAATAAAAGTTGTCTAAAACTCTTTCCTGACATTGAATAATTTTGCGAATTTTTAATGAAATGGTTTATTAGTATTGTACTAAAGCCAAAACTTTTTTTTTTAATTATTGTCTCTTTGTATGTTCTGTTTTAACTCGAGAACCACTCAACGGTTTTCGATGCGGGTTTCTTTCATCATCATTATCACCTTATCAACATAATAGAGGACTGGAATAGTAATTGATTTTCTATATAAAAAAATTGACTCCATATTTACCATAAATCTATACTAAAAATAAAAGTAGTCTAAAACTCTTTCCTGACATTGAATAATTTTGCGAATTTTTAATGAAATGGTTTATTAGTATTGTACTAAAGCCAAAACTTTTTTTTTAATTATTGTCTCTTTGTATGTTCTGTTTTAACTCGAGAACCACTCAACGGTTTTCGATGCGGGTTTCTTTCATCATCATTATCACCTTATCAACATAATAGAGGATTGGAATAGTAATTGATTTTCTATATAAAAAAATTGACTCCATATTTACCATAAATCTATACTAAAAATAAAAGTTGTCTAAAACTCTTTCCTGACATTGAATAATTTTGCGAATTTTTAATGAAATGGTTTATTAGTATTGTACTAAAGCCAAAACTTTTTTTTTTAATTATTGTCTCTTTGTATGTTCTGTTTTAACTCGAGAACCACTCAACGGTTTTCGATGCGGGTTTCTTTCATCATCATTATCACCTTATCAACATAATAGAGGATTAGAATAGTAATTGATTTTCTATATAAAAAAATTGACCCCATATTTACTATGAATCTATACTAAAAATATGAGTAGTCTAAAACTCTTTCCTGACATTGAATAATTTTGCGAATTTTTAATGAAATGGTTTATTAGTATTGTAATAAAGCCAAAACTATTTTTTTTTTATTATTGTCCTTTGTATGTTCTGTTTTAACTCGAGAACCACTCAACGGTTTTCGATGCGGGTTTCTTTCATTATCATTATCACCTTATCAACATAATAGACTATAAGGAGTGTTGATAAAGTAACCGCCAAGCCGAAAACTGTCGTTTGAAAGACACTTCCACGCGATCCAAGCAGCAGGCAAAAGCTAAGAGTTCAATAAACACTGAGTTAGTAATCAACTCGCGCAGACAAGCGATACAGTCCTCTTAATGGATTATACAACTCCTCGTCTTAATGGATTGCTGTAAGTGGGTTTTAAAGAGAAATGGTTGGAAGTTGAGACGTGAAGCCATACTGGATAGTGTTAGTCAGTAGTGTATTTAATAGTTGATCCAATTCCTGTGGGACAGACTGCGCTGTATCAATTGGTGGCCTGTTCGTTTATCGCCAATATCTACGGTTCTAAACCCGTTTCGAGGCTGTCCTTAAATGTTTTAGTATACAGTTTTTAATATATGCTATAAAGTAGTAAAAAGGTCGTGTCTGAAATATTTAATTAATTACATTGAGTATTTTATCAAAATTTTAAATAAAATGGGTTTAGAGCGTAGGTGGTAGAGCTGATGCCGGGCTCGACTGTGGAGGTACCACCATCTTACTCGAAAATCCTCCCGAAGTTATTCGGGGGAGAGTAAGAGAACAGCTCTCAGGCAAAACTAGGCGGCCCACCATTGCCTGGGACCGATGGATGGCGGTTTATCCATCCCCAATTGCCGGGCCTTATATAAAACAGACTGGTGACGGGCAGCGGCGTCACTGTTGCAAGGGTTTCGGCACCGCGCTCACCAACCCGCCTACCCAGCGTGTGTGAGTATGGGCATTTCTTCCAGGAGGACCGCCAAGACTGGCGAAATCCTGGAAAGGCCTATGTCCAGCAGTGGACGAAACAGGCTGATGGATGGATGGATGGGTTGTTAGTATTGTACCTGAAGTCAAAACTTCTTACATTTCTAAGAATTAAAAAAAAAAACTTGCATTTTTAACATTTTTAAAACAGCTCAACGGATTTGGATGTGTTTTTTTATCGTAATGACTATGGTCAACATAACAAGCTATAAGTGTTCATAAAATAACGTCCAATCCAAACATGGGGCAAAGATTTAATAAAGGCGGGCGGAGCCGCGGCAAAGGCTAGTCTGCAATATTATAGCAAAGTATTAAATCAAAACAAATTACAACATTTTTTTTAGTATATAAATAAGATACGAGTACTAAATTACACTTTTGTTGGATGTAAAATTGGGAATAACTTTTACCTTAGCTACAATAAATTTTCATGGAATGAAGGTGAAAGTAATTTTAACAAAACAAAACAAATGTATGTATATTAATAACATTTATAACTATATATTTCGGAAACTAGAACTATGGTTTTAAAGAACTTATAGAAAGTAAAGGATATATGAATATAATTTGACTGATGTTGTTCGCCCGACAGCTCAGCAGCTAGTCAACTAGCTAGTCAACTAGCTGCTGAGCTGTCGGGCGAACAACATCAGTTGCTGCGGAGCGGCTGGGCGAGCAACACATCAGTTGCTGCGGAGAGGCCGAGCTAGCAACACATCCCGAGGATGCCTCGTTCAGAGGCGAAACACGTGTCGATAAGTTTTCTTGCTTGTTATTTAAGATTGCTTTGCTTGAATTGCTTGCTTGTTGCATGTTTTTATGCGGGCGGGCGGGCGGTGCACGAGTCTGCATTTTGAATAGCACGACAAGAATTGTTTAGCGGAATATTGCAAATTATATTCATATATCCTTTACTTAAGGCCAGTTTCTGAATTAAGAAAGTCACGCTAAGTGGATACTTAAGTCACGAATTGGCCAATCACAGCGCTGCATTTCAAAGTTAAGCACTACTTAACTAGCAATTCTCAATTGTGAAATCGGGGGTTAGTGATGGACTTCCGCAAGGTAACGCCTATTTCAATTAATCAACTTATAGAAAGGCTTCCCTTATTTCACCCGTAATGGGTATACAATTATTGTAACACGCTTTATAATGTAGTTATAGCGATCTGTTTATTATGTTAATATACATAATTGTAAAATGTCAAGTCCTTTTCATGTAAGGGATTATAAACAATAGTCGTGAATTTATTGGCACCACATTTTTTACGCAACATTTTCGAAACTTCGTAAATATAACACCCACTATAAACTTACCGCACGAACTAACGAAAAGCTCTCTAAACCTTTTCACTAAAAAGCTCATTTAACTATTCTCTTGTCCTAAGTTGCTAGTACTATGTCATCAAGTTTAAAGCCACACACGAGTACCTACGTGCTCGCTTTGTAAGTAATTGCCGGATCATAACTTACATTCCACTGAGTGTTCATACACCTGCAGCTGCGCATAAGTAATAATAAGTTAGAACTAAGTTGCATAGAAACAAAAGTTGAACGCAGCCACCTGTTCAAACCAATTTGAGGGTTTTATGGTAATTTCACCTTTTTTTTAAACGTCAGTAAACTCTACTTTGAGAATAAAGCTTGCAGTCGACGATGTTTTCTCAACAAATATTTTTGCTTTCCGTATCAAAAAAGCAACGCATTTCCAATCAGACGAAAACCTAACTCGTTAGGTTTTCAAAACCATAGGGAATCATTATGAATCTGGAAACAAAAACAAACACGTTCAATTTAATAACAAACACTTCTTATTGCATATTTTCTTGCAACATTAAGGCGAGGTTATTCAGAAAAATTTGTCCTGCTCCAATGCTTTCATTTTAAACTTATCTATCATGCTCAGTGAAAGCAGGCCACTCAAAAAACTCGCGATTTTTAAGTGGAACATTAGAAATACTGTTTCCATAAAAAACTTGACAATCCTAAGTATATATATTTTACTTGATATATTTTTCATTGCAAAACAATACTTATCTAAAAAATTAATCTGTTTTTTAGCTGAAAATTTTATACATGTTTCATATTATTTCAATGGAGAATAAGAATTCCCATAACAATTTGAAGAAAGACATGAAGATGCACAATATTATTTAGAAATTTTAGTCCGTATTATTAACAGCCCAGGAATTGATTTTTGGGTAAAACACGAATTTGCTCTTCTTAAAGTGAATTATCTACTGCGGTAACAAAAAGACCTACGTTTTAAGGCCGGGTTATCGCGACTTTGTATCTTTTTTAATTAATTTTAAACCAATAAAAAGCGACTATTAGATTTTGCAAGAAATATATGTCATATTTCACTCTTTGATACACGATTGCTTACATTTTCCTCGATCCAATTAAATCACAAAGCTAGGTCTAAACTATGACCTAAATATCCTTTCGTTTGAGCTTTATTAAGTTTTGAACAATAAAACTTATATGTATTAAAATAAACGTCGTGAAAAATGTGATATAAAACGGCCATCATATTAAAAATCCATCCCTCTATTCCAAAATAATAAATAAAAACACCTCAAAACCACGAGTTTTCTGAGTGGCCCGCTTCCGCTGAGCAGGATGAACATGTGAAAAATAAAAGTGTTGGAGCAGGACAGATTTTTCTAGGTAACCTCGCCTTAATAACAAACTTTTGTTCACTTCTAAATTTAAATTTTCTTGCGACACTTAAGTGACATTGAGCTGCAAAAGGGAAACTTATACAGCTACCATTCGTTTAGTTAGTAAAGCTACGAGTAATGTAACATGAGCTTAAACTTGTACACACATTTGTTATCACATTATCTTAATACATGGCATGTTATTTAATTAAGAAATGCGATATGTTTACAACATTATTTCGTTCTGAGCAGAAAATAACTATTTTGTAAACATATCGCGTTTCTTGAACCCTTGAAGGATATAATTTATGTTTATCTTTTTTGTCTACGATGATAAAACTTGGGCGCTTTTTCTTTGTAATTTATTACTAATGATAAAGTAGTAAAACTGGCCAAGTGCGTGTTGGGCCACGCGCAATGTAGGGTTCCGTAGTTGCTCGGTATATTTTACAAGTCTACTAATACAGACCGCCCCAAACTTCTAGTCCTATACATCTCTAATGTTTGGCGCGACCTGTACTCGTTAACCTGTAAAGCCTACTTAGTTGTGATAGTTTTACTTTTAAATTCATTATATATACTACTTCTGTGAATTTTTTCACATTTCTATAAACAACCGTTTAGCCAGCAGGGGGGGGGGGGGGGACGTTTCACTCTAACTAAATTTTTTCTGTCTGTCTCTATGTATGTCCGTTCCTTTAAAAAACCACTCAACGGATTTGGATACCGTTTTTAGGGTTCCGTAGTCCGACAAGTAACCCTTATGCTTTCGCCATGTCCGTCTGTCCGTCCGTCCATCCGTCTGTCCGCGGCTTAGCTCAGAGACTATTAGTACTAGAAAGCTGTTATTCGGCATGAGTATATACATAAAACGGTAAACGAAAACCGCATTTTTTTTTAATTTTTATTCCCTTACACGCAAATTATCCCATCCCATAGTGTGGGGTATCGTTAGATAGGTCGTTCAGAAACATTAGGTGTGTGAAAATCATTTTTCGGTTTAGGGATCCGTTGGCGAAATGTTAAGCTTTAAAGTGCTAATTTTTGTTAGAGTCAAGTGTCCCCCCCTCCTGCCGGCTAAACGGTTGTTTATGGATATGTGAAAAAATTCACAGAAGTAGCATATATAATGAATTTAAAATGAAAACTATCACAGCTAAGTAGGCTTTACAGGTTTACGAGTACAGGTCGCGGAAAGCTTTCAATCCCCTCTAAACACGGGGCGATTCGCATCGGCAGGAACAAAATTTATGGGCCGTCCTTAAGAAGAGCGACTTCCGAGCGGAGTAGAAGTTTGGCACGATCTGTATTAGTAGACCAGTCCCCATATTGTGTAGGGTAACTACGGAACCCTAAACTGCGCGTAGCCCGACACGCACTCGGCCGGTTTTTTATTATCATCGTAGTAGTGACCCTGGTCAACATATACGATATAAGAGGTGTTTATAAAATAACGCTCAAGCCGGAAACGGGTCAGAGATTGAATAAACGCGGGCGAAAGGCTAGTTTATTACTAAAATTATTGTTCGGCCTACGGTTACGGTTCACAACGTAATCTTTGTATTTAAAAGGAATACCCTGACTGACGCCTAGACCAAACAACTGGACCTAGGAACATTAAGGGCCCATAATACCTCAATTCGCAGTCCTGCTCTAAGGCTTCTGCTTTTTAACTGTCTATCCTACTCTAATACCGCGCACGCAAAAACATCAGTTATTTTGAAATCGCGGCTACACTGATGGTTTTTTCATTTTTATGGAACAGTCTGCAGCTCCTTTATACTAATAACAGTTATATTATGCGGAGTTTCAGATCAAATTTCAAGTATTCATTGAATATTTACTGTACGGTTAAATATTTATTGTACGGTTTGGAGGTAAATTTGTAATTTTTTTAATCGAAAACAATCAAGTTTTCACCACAGCATTGACATAGCATTAGTCCTCAACTTTATCTCATATTTATTTCAGAGTGATTGTTGTAGTATTTGTTGGTATAAAGCAGGATCATGCAAAGCGAAGTGAGGTATTATACACCCTTATACATCCGCTCTGATACTCTCCTAGTCCTACTAATATTATAAATGCGAAAGTTTGTGCGTGTGTGTGTGCATGTTTGTTACTCTTTCACGCTGAAACGGCTGAACGGATTTGGATGAAATTTAGAATGGATATAGCTTATACCCTAACTTAACACATAGGCTACTTTTTATCCCAGAAAAATGCATGGTTCCTGTAGGATAGATCAATATCATTGAAAAATCAGGTGTCTAATTAGCGCGGTCATTATCGTTTGTGGTGAATTAAGGCAAGGCTTTGTTATTTCATACAACAGGTGTCTAATTAGCGCTGTCCTCAATCGTTTGTGGTGAAATAAGACAAGGCTATATTATCTCATCATACTTCACACTAATATTATAAATGCGAAAGTTTGTGTGTGTGTGTATGTTTGTTACTCTTTCACGCTGAAACGGCTAGACGGATTTGGATGAAATTAAGAATGGATATAACTAACACATAGGTTACTTTTTATCCCGGAAAAAAGCATGTCGTTAAACCGAATAACACGCGGGCGGAGCCGCGGGCAAAAGCTATTGTTAAAATATACCAAGTCCCCAGTCATCGATAGGCTCTTTGAATTTCAGCCTGCCTACACCAAATCTGTTCCTAAAGCTTGCCATGCCAAGCTTAGGCTATTAGCCTACAAAGATTGGGAGACCTTTGCATAGAATTTACCTCCATTACCCCAACAGTAAGCCGTCTGACGAAGCTCGTCACCATCAATTTCGGTTTACTGCTTCTTGCGTGTGCCTCTCGCTTGATGTAACTAATGTTACTGACATTGTATCGAGGTGAATGCTGAAATGTCTGCTGAATAGGATGTCAGTGTCAATCCCCTTCAATATACCAAGAAAAGCTAATACAAAATTGTTTTCTTATCCAGCCTCTAAGTCATACCTCATTAACTCGCCCATGACAATAATTTTGAGAGAATACAATAATTTGAATGCAACTGTAACAGATTTTGATGTATTCCCCCAATCGTTTTTTGTGTTTAAATCTCATATTATCATGTCCTTTTGTAATTAATTATTACTGGTTTTTAATTTAGTATTAATGATACTAAATTTACTCTTTTAGGTTGAGGTTTAGTATTTCTAGTGTTTAGATAGGTAATTATAGTATGTATTTTGTTTGTAACTAATTTCTCGTGTTATTATTATTGTAATTTGATGATTTACTCCTGTTGTTTGTAATTGTTTATCAGAATATTTCTAAAAATGTAGTGCTGTTAGTTGGTGTACGTTATTTAAATAAATAAATAAATCATTTCTTAGGTTCTTCAAATGGGAAAAAATCCCATTTATTCTACGACTAGCCTTTGCCCGCGGCTCTACCCGCGTTTATTCACTCTCTGCCCCGTTTTCGGCTTGGACGTTATTTTATGAACACCTTTATAGCCTATATGTTGACCAGGGTCACTACAATGATAATAAAAAATAGCGCTTCCAAATCCGTCGAGTGGTTTTTGATTTAAAACGGAACATTCATACATACATACATTACAGAGACAAAAATATAGTACTATATCAGTGACCAATTTCATATAAAATCTCGCGAAAATATTGAATGTACTGACACGACCTAACTTACTTTGTTAAAGGTAATAGACAATATGAGACGGGTTGACTAAGATATATTTTTTTTTCTCGTGACTAATTCCCGCAGTCTTATATTTTTTTATGCCTTTACTTGAGTAGGTATGTATATGATTTTGTATCATATGTTTTATTTTGAAAAAAGGAATGTTTGCTAAGTTTCTTGCCCTTCTTCTTAGCAATACTAATCGAATGGTGCGGATGGTTAGGCATTATGTATATACAATATTTTTATTCCTATATTTCTATATTTTATGCAAGTGTATAACTTTATTACATTTTAGTAGCCCACCCTTAATATTTTTTGTATGTATTTCCCGTTTTTATTATTTCTTCATTGTATTATGTATATATAATATTTTTATTCCTAGATTCCCCTATTTTATTTATTTTTTATTTATTTATTTATTTAAAAACTTACGACTATCATTTATTAATGCAGGTGTATATTTTATTTCCCGTATTATTATATATTTTTTTTATATTCTAAAGACATATTATATTGTGTAAATTAACTTTGACTTGTAGAAAGTATACTTAATGTATCTATTTTGCAAAAATAAATATTTTGATTTGATTTGATTTGATTCGACCTTTTCTCTACTTTCTTATATAGGTATATAGTACAGATAGAACAGAATAACAGGACAAATGGGAAGAAGGGTATCAAAATATCAAAACTCTTCCCCTTGGAACTAATCCAAGCAAATATAACAAATCTTGAAAATCCATTTGTCTAAATAAACATCTTTCTCTCACTTGTAGAATACATATTATTATAATTTAACATAGTATCTAGATACTTTAAGAACAACTTATGATTTTGATTTTTTGGATGTTATGTTACATAAATTTTTTGAATTACTAAATTTGAAAAAGACAAAATAATTGCAAGGCTTACTTTGCTGCAGGTACTAAGGAAGCAAGAAAACAAAACAAGTCTCGCATAGCGTCGGTATTGTATTTCAAGACGTCAATGTAGGCCGCGGTCTGGAATATTAGACGTAGTCGGGCATATTAGACGCGCTCGTATGGTTTCCGAAACGCGTCACGCGTCAAGATTCCATGGGGATGGAGGAAAATGAGCGAGGGTGACGTAATGAGATTCCCATTTGTCTTACTTAGGGTTTCAGGAAATATTATGTACGCCAAGACTATTATGATCATCTGTACTAATAATGAAGTAGGTAGTAAGAAAGTCGTATCTTTAAAGTGGATATATTTTTAAACAAAATTAAATTAACTAGCTTATTGATATTGTACTGAAGTAAAACATGTCTGTTTGTCTGTAGGTAGGTATTTTTCGTTTTAATTCGAGAATCACTCGAATAATAAGGATGCAGTTTTCTTTATTATCATCGTAGTGTCCCTGGTCAACATGCAGGCTATTAGGAGTGTTGATAAAATAACGCCCAAGCCAGAAACGAACTAAAGACTAGTCTGTAGTCCGCCTGCACACAAAATCTGAGGAATCTTTAAATTGTTTTCTAAAATAAAATGATAGTGAATATTGTTGTTTATAATTTATTATACATATATTTCTCGATTTGGCAGTCCTCTCGTGATGTTAACCTGACACTGCCTAAAGAATTCTGAAGAGACCGAAACCAGTGGAAATCTGAAGGTGCAAGGTCAGGACTATACGGCGGATGAATTAGTACGTGCCAGCCAGATCCCCGTCAGATCCACTGAGAGAGTGCAGGGAATGAAACGACCGACGCGACGGTCGGGCAAATTTCATAAATTCCTAAAAATTAACGCTTCAAAAAGCTGCTTGTATTATTTTAGCGTAATAGAGACTACAATTCTTACGTAATCGATTGTGTTTTTAAGAATAATCGAACCTTTCGAATGACTACCATAATCGAATGAATATCGATTCCTGTGATCCATAATCGCACATCTTTATGATTACCTATAAAATATAATTCATCAGCTTAACTATTTTCGATATGTCATGGAGAGATAACCAGACAGATACTCATAATATTGCCTTATGGGTGTCCGTTTTCAACGAACCCTCGAAAGAAATAAATGTATATTGAATAATAACAGAAAAATCTCGGAAAAAGTTGTTCATTTGTATTAAAAATAAACGCAATTCTCTAGTTGTCAGAAAGCTGTGGCAATGACCCAGTTGGCAAAATGTCAGTAGCGAGAATGTGAGTTTTATTAAATTTTGCGGGCGAGCTGGAAAATGTAACTTTATAAATCATGGTTATGAAAATTAAAGTCAATGGATTTGGATTCCGTAAAAAACAAATTAAGTATATCAGAAAAAATATCGATACTTTCCCTAGGCTCGGTGAGCATGACTCTATAGACACAAGGAAGAAACATAAACTGGCTTATCCAAAAATTTGACTTGTAAAAGTAGGCACCTCTTTTGTAGGACATGGTGTAAGATTTTACATTAACTTCCAAAGGAGGTCCTTAGTTTTCCAGAAAACAAGTTTAAATTATATATTAAAAGACTCATCTTGCTAAGTTTCTTGCCCTTCTTCTTAGCAAGATTAATCGAATGGGTGGATTTAGGCATTATATCTATTTATACCTAAATATTATTATTAGAGTGCATTACAAACCAGAAAAGATAAATTAGAAACAAATGTAAAGACAAGAATTTGAAAAAATTCCTCGGGCCATGATTCGAACCTGCGACCTCTTGTTTCCCAGACAAGCGCGCTACCAATTCTTATTCCTGTATTTCTTTATTTTATGCAGATATATAAGGTCCTAAAATTCAAAGTGAAAAAAATTAAAGAGAGGATAGGATATGCCTAATAGACCACATTCCAACGAAAAAAAAAATTTTTTTCGCTTTCTTTTTTTTCTCCTTTCCATAGAAATTTTGTCAGCTGATTAAACCACTTTGTACTGGGAAGTGAAAATATAAATTGACCAAAACATTTTTTTTCCTTTGGAATGTTGTTAGTTAACGATACATAATCTACCCTAGAATTATTTTCACTTATTATTGTAGGACCTTATATAATTTTATAACCCCAACATAATACTTTCCCGTATTATATTTGTTTCATCATTTAATAATGTTTTTACAAAGACTAGAAATGGCTCGTAAAACGCATACTTTATGTATTTATTTATCAAATCAACAATTTGAATTTGAATTGAATTTGAACATCTCGATGGTATCATTTAGATCAACCAGAAAGAAATAAATATATTTCTAGAGTTTTTTTTAAAACTTGCAATTTGCTTGCGCTTGGCCAACCGCGCCTTATGGAATGCGTCGAGAAGACGTAAGACCTACGATGAAGAGCGTTCGTTCAGAAACTGGGAGAAGGATGACAGATCTTTCCAGGGGGGACTGCTGCAAAAAATCTACGGAAGTTGGTAACGGACGAATGACTGATACTATACAACAGCCTGTACCATCTCCCCGGTACGGCTACTGATGACGTCATACCGGAACACCACGAGTCGCTTGGTGCCATGGTGACGTCACGAAGGTGGTGACAAGCCACGTCCGAAATCTCCCACTAGTAAAAAGGTGCCTACGTCGTCTCTGTAGATGGGGTCCAGATCAGATGACCTTATGACTCCCAATAACACAGAGGCAGTGATTGTTGGTATACCTTTTTATAAACCCCTTGTCGCCTTTAACGACATCTACCTACACGAAAACATGGAGTCATAACATTATTTTTAGAAGAAAATGCCAGCACATGTAGTTTATAAAACAATGTGTATAGCAATAATGGTTGTTTTCAGGCTGATTGTTGTAGGTACTAAACAGAAGATTTAAACTTGAATTACTTTATTGTGAATACATGTATATATTTCAAAATTTCCTATATAAATTTATTTATATGTTTTGATATTTAACGATTTTTCACCGCAAGGACGTGCAATTTTGATTTCGATATGAAACGCGGAAGAAAAGTTAATCTGGATGTGAAGGGCTCTGAACCAGTATTCGAACCTATCGCTTAGCGGGCGATTGCTCTACCAACTAAGCTGTCCAGGTCTCAACAACACTCGCGAATTTATTTAATTTATAAAAATATAATAAAATATCCTTTATGAAACCAAACTCCCTTCGCTAACATCTTATACATTTGGCTAAAGTTTATATAAATATAGTAAATATAATGTATACATAAACTTTAGCTAAATGTTTTTCCTTCATTATAAAGTTATAAGTAAATACTCAAATAATATTTTACATGAGTGAGTTCACCCACATTTGGGTGAAGCCCTTTTTTGTTAAGTTGTGTTTAAACATCTTAGACCATTTAACACGGGACCTGGCAAAGCGCGACTCTTAGTACTGAAATTATTCTGCCGTTTTCTACGGGAGGGGAGGTAATCACGCGCAGCACACATTTACTCGCTCACTCACACTCCTGCGAAATATTGTTATGTCACACTGAATCAAAAGCTGCAACACAAACACAAAACGCGCACACAAGCAAACTTATATGAACAAATTGGCCCTTACGATACTTAGGCCTCGCGTAAACGTGTCAGTGTTAAAAGAGTTTGCTCACTCTATGATGAATTAGGCTATTAAGTAGCTTAGGGGACGAATTACCACGCATTTATCACTTTCATATTAATAATTATATATCCGTTGATATATATCCTCGAATTCTGATTTAAACCATAGCCAAATTTACGAGTTCATCACACGGGACTAGGCAAGCGCACTTGTCCCCCACTGCCGAAGTACATGAACAATTATTATTGTCATGAATTATAATTATTGTTCAATTATTGTTCATGTACTTCGGCAGCGGGGGACAAGTGCGCTTGCCTAGTCCCGTGTGATGAACTCGTAAATTTGGCTATGGTTTAAATCAGAATTCGAGGATATATATCAACGGATATATAATTATTAATATGAAAGTGATTAATGCGTGGTAATTCGTCCCCTAAGCTACTTAATAGCCTAATTCATCATGAGTGAGCAAACTCTTTTAACACTGACACGTTTACGCGAGGCCTAAGTATCGTAAGGGCCAATCTTATGATTTAAATCTTTGTTCTAAAAGTTGTTATTATACAAACTATATTTACACTCAAAAACACGGTTTCTTTACCAACATTGTCTAACAGTGCCCTATTCACTTCGAAACAAAAAGTTTTATAATACAAATACTGTTCAACTCTCATGCCTGGAAAATTTCCGTTTTAATATCGAAAATATTGACTTTCCGTGATCTCATTCCTTTCTCATTCCAGGACGGCTCTATGAACGTTCAATACCTCTATTACAGGAAGATTAAAACGTATTGAGCCGTTCTTTGACCATTCCCTGTTGAGGTAACACCGATATTTATCCGGTATTTTTAGGGATTTTCGCCCGGAAGTAATTCCAAGTAGGAAATACTTAGGTTTTTGAGGTATAGAGGGCACGGGGCAATTTGTCGAGAACGAGCTTTGGGAATATATTTCAGGAACGCTATTCAGTCGGCAAGAGGATTGTATGAAAAGTTCTTTGAAATCGTGAGAAATTAAAAAGAAATAGGTAGGTAACTTAGCGACGCCTATTTTTTTTGAAAAAAGTTTTATTTATTTTTGACATTATAATTATAATTATGAGGCTGGTCAGTTATACTTAATTTTGAAAGCAAGACTATTAAATAGTTGTAAATTTTACAAGTAAAGACAGAACTTGGTATTTAAAGTTCTGTGAGTAAAGATACGAACGTTCCAATTTTAAAATTTTCCTCCACATTTTTTACGAGCTACATTGATTGAACTATTGTCTCATTGAAAAATTGATCTGCGTCGGGAACATTTTCGCGCGATGATTTTTAGGTTCCGTACCCGAATGGTGCCCAACGGGAACTTGCTAAGCCTCCGCTGTCTGTCTGTCCGTCCGTCTGTCACAGGGGTCTACACCTTCAGCCAAAGGTAGAAAGTTGAAATTTTCACAAAATACGTGTTGTCATGGCCTATATCACGACCACAGACAAGGTCTGTGATTACGACAAATAATAATAAAAATATAAAATTAACCCAATAAATAGAGTTTTTTTAACGATATTTGTAATACATACAAATTTTATAGTTACTCTAGAGTATGTACAGTGGAGACCGCATCAAGTTAGACACTTCGGACTTTGTACCTATCTTATATTCTTCTCTGTAGGGGCTAATGTCGTACTGCAAGTGTATAGCTTGATGTGGTCTCCACTGTACAATAATGTGTGCAAATTAGGCGCCAAAACAATTTGGTACCCTCTAAGTACTTTATGTACATTTTCCATCCATCCATCAGCCTGTTTCGTCCACTGCTGGACATAGGCCTTTCCGGGATTTCGCCACTCTTGGCGATCCTCCTGGAAGAAATGCCCATACTCACACACGCTGGGCAGGCGGGTTGATGAGCGCGGTGCCGAAACCCTTGCACCAGTGACGCCGCTGCCCGTCACCAGTCTGATTTATATAAGGCCTGGCAATTGGGGATGGATATACCGCCATCCATCGGTCCCAGGCAATGGTGGGTCGCCTGGTTTTGCCTGAGAGCTGTCCTCTGACTGTCCCCCGAATAACTTCGGGAGGATTTGCAAGTAAGATGGTGGTACCTCCACAGTCGAGCCCGGCATTCGCTCTACCACCTAAATGTACATTTTAGTAAATTTAAATTTAAATTTTGCACACATTATTGTACATACTCTAAAGTAAAACAAAAAATAATTAAATTTGGGTTCTTTACTCAGAGGGTGCCAAATTGTTGTCAGGTGGTACCATTTTGGCGCCTTGTTTTTTGTCGCCTTAATGATATGTATGGCATCTATATTGTTGATATGTATGTTCTTAGGGTTCCGTACCCGTATTATGGGGTGGTACGGAACCCTTAGTGCGCGAGTCCGACTCGCACTTGGCCAAATTATTTACGATTTCAAATGTCGACCAAAACCGGACGAATTAAATGGAATTTATAGTTAAAGGCCCTTCTTTCTAAGGTAACCGTGTACCGCTGTTATGACGAATTTAAGCGCGGTCGATTTACTTTGAAGGATGGATAAAGAAGTGGTCGCCTTTTGACAGATTTTACGGAAGGAAAAGTGCTAGCACTGAAAAATTTAATTCAAGAGAATAGGCGAATTACGTATTAAAAGATACGTCACGAGCACCTTCGTGGGAGGAGGAGAGTTTCACGCTGGGTGCCGCACAAC
This sequence comes from Ypsolopha scabrella, assembly GCA_910592155.1. Classification (NCBI taxonomy): domain Eukaryota; kingdom Metazoa; phylum Arthropoda; class Insecta; order Lepidoptera; family Ypsolophidae; genus Ypsolopha; species Ypsolopha scabrella. The sequence continues at coordinate 2,646,017 of OU342968.1, read as the reverse complement.
CTCACCGCTGCTCAGAGACAAGCCCGCGTGGAATGGTGCCGTGACATGATTGCTAAAGAAGGCTCGTCTCGGCGTGTTTATGACATTATTACAGGTGATGAATCTTGTATTTATCAGTACGATCCAGAAACGAAGCGCCAGTCGACAGTTTGGTTGTTTAAAAACGAACCAACCCCTACCAAAGTGAAGCGATCGAGAACCGCAGGAAATATTTTGATCGCGAGTTTTTTCATTTTGACCGGGTATTTGTTGTCAATTCCTTTACAGAATCAAAGCAGCATCAATTTCGAATAGTGCCTACTTGAAAAAATTACGGTTGTATCCCTGACAAAATATAGTTACTCGTATAATTATATTCATCATCTCTTTGTTCGAATATAAACAAGTTTATAGTTTTAGGCTTTTTTCGACAAAAAATTCAATCAGTACATATGTTGCAGTTGCTGATACAGTTTCCCCGTATGGAAAAACAACCGGTTCCATCACGTATAACTAACCATTTGATCAAGGAACGCCGATAAAGCAGCTAAGCAGCGTTTTTTCTCCCGACATGGTCCACAAATATTGAATTTTCAAACTGAAAACTTATTTTTATTAAAATAAAATATAGCCTATGTTACGCATCAATAGTATAGCTTTTTATAAAAGAAAGAATTTTTAGAATCGGTTCAGTAGTTCCAAAGCTTACCTCAAACATACAAACAAACAAATCTTTCCTCTTTATATAATATAGTGTAGATAAATCCTAACGTGCGATAAGTGTATTTATGTACCTATATTGCAGAAATAAAGTATTCATTTCATTTAATTAAAAAAATAAACCCCCGCTAATTTATTATACGAATCCATAGAATAAAATTCAGGATAAAATTTTTCTAATAAACATTTGGTGTTTGAAATTAAAAAAAATAAAACTAATATTAATTTTATTTTATCATCAATAGGAATAACACATAAACATGAAACTTTTTTTAACGTAGACACATATTAAGAAGAAAGAGAATATTAATAATTTAACTGATAAGTTGCTCGAAATAATTACACAATTTTAGCAGAATTTCCAGGGCTTATCTCAAGGGTGTAATACCTCACTTCGCTTCGCATGATCCTGTTTTATACCAACAAATACTGCAACTATCACTCTGAAATTAATATTTGATAAAGTGGAGGACTAACGCTATGCCCATGCTGTTGAGAAAACTTGATACCATTAAATATTCCCGATAGAAAAAAATACAAAGTTACCTCCAAACTGTACAATGAATACTTGATATTAGATCTGAAACTTTGCATAATATACCTGATATTAGTATAAAGCAGCTGATTGTTCCATGAAAATGAAAAAACCATCAGTGTAGCCGCGATTTCAAAATAACTGATGTTTTTGCTTGCGCGGCATCTGATTAGAGTAGGATAGACAGTTAAAAAGCAGAAGCGTTAGAGTATGACTGCAAATTGAGGTATTATGGGCCCTTAATGAAAATTTCAATGTCCGGATAGGCACAAACGGGACGATTAGATTGCCTGCGAGAAATCCAGACCTGACGCCTCTGGATTACTTTTTATGGGATCATGTAAAAAAATTTACAAAACGTGTTACAATACTGTACAAGAACTAAGGGGTTGCGGTAGAAAATGTTATTAGGGGCATACACCACAACACTTTGCACTTTGAATTTCAACGTAGACTTAAACTACGTTTTAAATTATTAAGATTCTTTTCTCTTCTTAATATCCGTCTGCGTTAAAAAAATGTTTCATGTTTATGGCTTTGTATTGATGATAAAATAAAATTAATATTAGTTTTCACTTTTTTTTTTTTAAAGACTAAATGTTTATTAGCCAAATTTTATCCTGAATAATAATCCCACTTTTGAAATGTGGGTAGTCATATGGTACACACATAAAAATATAATTCTATAAAATTTTATTCATTTTTATTACTTCAAAGTATAATTTTAATGTTATAAACAGTGCATTTTTATACTAGACCCCTAATTCACCTGGACAATTAAAAATCACTCTGATCACTTCACTAGAACATCACTTTAATTTCACAAATGGATCCCTACACTCAGCTGTCAAAAAACATGCAAGACTTAGCTGCTATGTTCCTGGATAGGATGGGCAACTATGACAAGGATCTGCAGGATGCCAAATCTACAGTCACAGCCACAGATACACCTTGTGACTTGTCTTCGCTGTCGGGTGAGTTCGCACAGTTTAAAGCATTTGTATGGAAGTCTTTGTCAATGATGAAGTCACAGATTGAGCTGCTGTCGCTTGGCGTCGATAGACATGAGATGGTATCCAGGAGAAAAGTTATTTTATTCCATGGGATAGCTGAAACAGAAGAAAATCCATCAGTCACTATTTCAAAACTATTATCCGACAAAATGAAATTGGCAGGGCCAATCACAACTGATATCACTGTGTGTCATCGTCTTGGCAACAATAAAGAGAAAGCCAGACCTTTATTGGTGCGCTTCACAAACTTTTCTTCACGAAATACTGTTTGGAGTTCCAAATCTGTCCTTAAAGGCAGTGGGATAACAATCTCCGAGTTTCTAACGAAGGGTCGATACGACACATTTATGTCTGCTCGTAAGCACTTCGGCATACACAAGTGTTGGACATCCGATGGCAAAATCGTATTGCTGCTTCCAGACAAATCAAAGTGCAAGATAGAACTGATGTCTGAACTAGAGGCAATTGTGAAGAAGTTTCCTTTGTCGGAAGGCTCCCAGGAAGAGCATAAATCCAAGAATCCTAAGCCTCAACGTGAACCACTGAAACCCATTGGGAGGTCAAAGCGAATAGCAGCTGGTTCCAACACGAACAAGAAAACTTAAAGACAATTCTTTTCTTTCTATTAAGTATATATTTTTTTTTTTTTCGGTTCCGACTCACACATGTGTTTTTGAATCGTACGGATAACCATCCATGGGTATTTCATTTCGTGAGGTAGGTAGGTACCTAGTTTTCACAAATAATTTTAATTTTTCGTGTCGTTCGTTTATTTTGTTTTATTTCTGTCAAACAAAATTTATGTCAGTCAGTGTTCTGTCGCAATCTGTGACATATCGGAGCTACGTTCATAAACTGTGTATAGTGTAGCGAGTAAGATTTTAATGTCATCTAGCATAACTTTTTACAAAGTCGAGCTGCCGTCTCTTTTGCTTGTGTTTAAAAATATATATTAAGGTATCTGACTATATTTGTTCAAATTGCTTTCTGCATATAAAATTATAGATTTCAGAGAAATCATGCAGGTTTTTGATGTCATTTTTAAAATATGATGTTCACAGTACTTTCTTACTGCAGTCCTCGGGAAAAAGGGGTCAAGTTATAGCATCGCTTTTTAAGCTTTAAATAAGTTGTAGTTAATTGTAATATTGTTAAATATTTTATACTTATATATTTATTTTTATTTTATTTAAATATGTCTGATATTTCAAATAGTAGCACTGACAGTATTTATTTCTCTTTATCTTCTTCTTCCGAAGATCTTTTGAGTGCGGATAGTGATTCGTCTGATGTGCTTGATCTCAGCAAAAAGCTACATACCACCTTTAGTCCGGTCCCGAAAAATTTTAATGTCGTCCATATAAATGCGCAAAGTATTAATGCACATTACCCGGATTTATTGGCATCATTCACAACCAGATATATCCATGCAATCTGTATATCAGAATCTCATCTTCGGCCGACGCTCCCCTCGACGCTGTATCCCATCTCTGGTTATCGTCTTCTTAGACGGGACAGGACTCGTACTACTGGTGGTGGTGTTGCTGTTTATTTACGTGCTGATCTGGAGTGCAAGATTGCCTCTGAGTCTGATCCCGGTAGTCCTACTGAACATTTATTTTTAGAATTATCTCTTCGCCACACAAAACTTCTTTTATGTGTATTTTATAGCCCATCTTGTCATGTTAATTATTTTTCTTCACTTGAAACAACTCTTGAATCGTTTAGGTCTCATTATGAGCAAATTATCCTCATGGGAGATTTCAATACCTGTCTTATCAAAAATGACCACAGGGCAAAATCACTAAAGTCAATGATGAAATCCATTAATTTGAATATTTTTTTCTTTCTTTCTAAATACTTTATTGCACAAAACAAAAGTTACATGTACAACAGGCGGACTTAATGCTAAAAGCATTTTCTCCCAGTCAACCCGACAGAAAGTACAAGAAATGAACAGAGGCAGGCGTGCAGAAAGGCTTTAAGACATAAAAAAAATAAGTGAGAAAAAAAAAAGACATGAATGTACTAATAAATAAAATAGATAAGTAATATTTTACCTTCTGGTCCAACTCATTTTCAACCTGGTTCTGCCCCCTCACTCCTTGACTTGATTATTACCTCGTCTCCAGCTCATGTTGTTTTCCATGGTCAATTCAATGCTCCTGGTTTTTCCCATCATGATCTCGTTTTTCTATCATATAATCTTCGTCCCCCTAAATTCAAACACAAGGTCCTCTTTCTTCGTAATTTCAGTGGTATGGATCTGGAAGCGTTAAGAGCTGATGTAAGTCGGATGGACTGGTCCTCTATAGCTAAAATCTCTCCAGTTAATGATAAGGTTGAGCATTTAAACAAAATTATTCTAGAACTGTATGATAAGCATGCTCCCTTAAAGCAGACCAGGGTAAAACATCTCCCAGCACCGTGGCTCACAACGGAGATTAAGATGCTCATGGCACAAAGGGATAGGGCTCAGGTTAAATTTAGACTGGATCCTTCTCCTCAGAATGTTAAACGGTTCAAGCTGTTGCGTAACCGCTGCAATAGTGCCTGCAGGCATGCTAGACGTCGGCATATATTCGAATCCATCGAAAAATGTCCTCCAAACCATCTTTGGAAATTCCTAAAAACCCTTGGTGTTGGCAAGCCAAAGTCCGGTCCTCTCTCCAACTTTGATTTAAACGCCATCAATAGTCATTTTAGTAGTCCACCTTCCTTCTTATCTACCTTTCCCAAATCTAATACCCTGAATACCCTTAACAATACAATCCCGTCGACTGACTGTCCACCTTTCCAGTTCCATGAGATTACCGCTATGGATGTTCGGAAGATTCTTCGCTCTATAACTACTAAGGCAGTAGGTGACGATGGACTCAGTAAAGATATGTTCATGCCTATCTCTGATGTTATTTGTCCAATAATAGCAGATATTATTAATTGTTCCCTGTCCTCTGGTTCCTTCCCCAGTTCTTGGAAGAAAGCCCACATTATCCCTCTCCCAAAAAAGTCTAACCCTGCTTCTTTTTCTGATCTTCGTCCTATATCCATTCTCCCTATTCTGTCCAAAATTCTTGAGCATATTGTTCATGAGCAATTTGCTGAATTCCTGTCCCATAACCATCTCCTTAATCCTTACCAATCTGGTTTTCGTCCAGGACACAGCACTGTTACAGCTCTCGTCAATGTAACAGATGATTTAAGGTTAAACATTGAACAGAAGAATCTTACCGTCCTAACGCTCCTAGACTTCAGCAACGCCTTCAATACTGTCGACTTCGACATACTTGTTGCCGTGCTGAGGTCTCTCAATGTATCTCCAGTGGTAATTTCATGGTTCAATTCCTATCTCCGCGGTAGACAGCAGATGGTTAAAATCGATACCTTCAAATCCGAATGGTGTAACCTTACTGCCGGCGTCCCACAGGGTGGCGTTCTTTCTCCTCTCCTTTTCTCGATCTTTATCAATTCTATTACTACCTCTCTGTCTTCCTCCTTTCATCTATATGCTGACGACTTGCAGCTGTACGCAGCAGCACCGCTAGACGACATAAACAGGGCTGTAGACACCATTAACTCTGATCTTATTGCCATTAGAGATTGGGCGCAACGTTTTGGTTTGCAGGTCAACCCGAAGAAGTCACAGGCTATCCTCATTGGTAGTAACTATTATGTCTCCCGCTTGGACATGTTCAACGTTTCAGATGTGATTTTTGATGGGGAAGTAGTGCCTTACTGTACGATAGTGAGGAATTTGGGTTTGTGGATGGACCAAACTCTGTCTTGGTGTCCACATATCAATGAAGTAAGTCGTAAAGTTTTCGGCTCATATCACTCGCTTAAGCGCCTACAGAAATTCCTGCCACTGGATACGAAAATAACGTTAGCTCAATCTCTTCTTCTTCCCCTTCTGGATTATGCCGATGTTGCTTATCTAGATCCCACTGAAGAGCTGCTTGATAAGCTGGAGCGTCTTCAGAATTTGTGCATTCGATTCATATTCGGACTGCGCAAGTATGATCACGTCTCCGAGTTTCGATGCAGATTAAAGTGGCTCCCTATCCGACTTCGCAGGAAATTGCATATCCTTTCCCTTTTATATAATGTTCTTCACAATCCCCTCTACCCCAATTATTTAAAAGAAAGAGTTGTCCTTCGCATTGACCGTAGTAACAAAACGCTTCGCTCCTGTCACCACCACGATCTGGCGATGCCTCCGCATACCACTGATCGTTTCTCCAAATCTTTTACGGTCAATGCTGTTCGGCTTTGGAATGAACTTCCGCAAAATCTCAAAGATCTTCCTTCTGTGTCCTCTTTTAAATATCACTTGAAAAAATTTTACCTCTCCTCTCTCTGAATGACTTACTGACTAAGCTACTTGGTTATTTGTATGTATGTATTTGTGTATTTAAGTATGTATTTGTATTTAGTATATTTATAATTAGATTATAGATTTAGAACTAACTTAGAATGTACCTATGCACTGATGTGAATTTCTTCAATAAAAATGTTTTATATTTTCCCAAGGTTGACTGGAAGAAATTCCTTTTAGGAATAAGTCCGCCCTTGCCTTCTGTCTGTTCTTTGTATATTTGTAAATATCTTGTTCTGTGTGCAATAAAGTGTTTATTCATTCATTCATTCCCACCGATTCGTATAAAAAAATTGCGAGGGTTTATTTGTTTATTTTTAGTTAGTTCGATTCATGAGACAAGCGAATTTTAGAAGATCTTTGATTGCTGCTAAGTAAAGTAAAGAATGAGCTAAGTAAAGAATTTAAGGTAGTTCCCCTCCAGGGCCCTTGAATTTTTTCCAACCTGTATAGTAAAATAAGTATTACAAGTTACAGTTACCCTATCTACTAAAAATGGCTCTGACTGAACGACTTCGTCACAAAAACCTTTTTAATAAAAACTAGTTATTCTGAACGTGCCTAGGCGAAACCGATTATATCATTTTAACGAAAATCTAATAAATAGGATTTATTGTGTATTGCATCACTATACTAGGTGTTAGGAAAAGTACTTCGTTCCTTTAAACCACGTGTGCTTAGTCATAACATATTTTTTATGTATAAAATTTAAAATTTTATTTTATGTTATTAAATTATATTAATATCCCTTTCTCTTACGCGCCGTTTTTTTGCAATTTTCTATCGCCTATCTCTATCTATTGCGTTCCGAAGTAGGGTTGAACAATTTAATGAAAGTTTATAAAAAATATTTTAATACTTTTATATAAAAAAAAATTAAACACGCTGAATATACTTTGTAATACCTATAGCACACCTGGTTTAAAGGAACGAAGTACTTTTCCTAACACTCTGCTTATGGGATATTTGGGACAGCGCCATTTTTATTTTTAATCGTCGCGGAATCTGTAAACATCAAATCATTTGTCCCAAATATCCCTTATAGGAAAAGGCTTCACAGTGTAAAAGAAAACAATCACAGCTTATCCGTGTTTTTAGGGTTCCGTACCCAAAGGGTAACCAATTACTAAGACTCCCCTGTCCGTCTGTCCGTCCGTCCGTCCGTCTGTCACCAGTATGTATCTTATGAACCGTGATAGTTAGACAGTTGAAATTTTCACAGATAATGTATTTCTGTTGCCGCTATAACAAGAATTACTAAAACCGGCCAAGTGCGAGTCGGACCCGCCCACTCCCATACAACAGACATGATTTTGTGGCCGTTTTTTTAGATAATGGTGCGGAACCCTTCGTGCGCGAGTCCGACTCGCACTTCGCCGGTTTTTTTTCCTACATCTCAATTGAAAACAGGTTAAACAGGTAAGGAATAATTATAAAATAGCAAAAGTAAATAAACTTAAATCAGAGATATAAATGTTTTAATTATTTATTTGTATGGGTTTAAAAAAAACACACACAAATTCCATTGTAACAAAAAATAAATGTATATAAACTTTACCAGCTTGTTTTTTTATTTGTTTTTTATTATATTGAAGTATATATGCACACAAAAGAATTAAAAAATATTATTTCAAGATATATTTCGGACCCTACTGGGCCCGGCATCAGTTGATATAGTAATGAAATGACATTTACAATGACATGATGGCACATAAAATGACATGGACAATCAGTATTAAAACTTTTTTTGTGTGTGTGTGTTTGAGAGGGGATGTAAGAATGTTAGTATGAGTGTTTGAATTTCGATGAGGTTTGTCTGTCTGTAAGTTAGTGCTGTTTATTTAGTCCAGGTCCGTAATGGGCACCAAGCGACCAGATGTAAGACGACTCCCATGTCCTGTCCTGAGTCAATGGTGGGTGGAATGATTTTATGAATGACTGCTTCACCGTCCGCATTATAAAATCATTCCACCCACCATTGACTGATATTCAGCTCAGGACATGGGAGTCGTCTTACATCTGGTCGCTTGGTGCCCATTACGGACCTGGACTAAATAAACAGCACTAACTTACAGACAGACAAACCTCATCGAAATTCAAACACTCATACTAACATTCTTACATCCCCTCTCAAACACACACACACAAAAAAAGTTTTAATACTGATTGTCCATGTCATTTTATGTGCCATCATGTCATTGTAAATGTCACTTCATTACTATATCAACTGATGCCGGGCCCAGTAGGGTCCGAAATATATCTTGAAATAATATTTTTTAATTCTTTTGTGTGCATATATACTTCAATATAATAAAAAACAAATTGTAACAAAAAGCAATAATAAAATTATAATTGAAAAAAAAAACAACATGAAAATTCTAAGTGAACTTTGTTATTAAATGTTCTTTGTAATTTCTTGCGGCCTTTTGTACACTTCGTTACTTCTTTTTTCAGCGAAGTGATGTTTTAAAGGTAGATTTCTAATTGACTATGGGAGTTTAATACATTTTCATGGTTTGTAAAAGCTCATCTTCAAAGCTAATAACAAAGGATCTCCCGCTTAATTCATGAACAAAGAGAGTTTCCCCACACAATAATACAGAAAAGTCTTATTTATTTTCAGTACGTCCCACCTACTTACTGAAGGTTTCATATCTGTACCAGACCATGTTGGCAAGCGGCCATTATATCGGCCAACACTGTTATTGTAGTCGAGATTTGGTAAACACTAAACCAGTTCGTAACATTGGGGATTGGATTGCAGCCTTATGTTGGAGTAGTAAGATGGCGTCTATTTGTAAATTGAATATTGTAGAATATTATTCTCGATTCTCTTGAAGCAGTAATTTTAATAGCCTTCTTGTTTACAAGTCCACCTAGCTTAAAAAGCTCGATTAAGCCTATCTGCAATTTTTTTTAGTGGTCTCGTATAATTTTTAGGGTTCCGTAATCCGATAAGGAACCCTTATAGTTTCGCCTGTCCGCGGCCTAACTCAGAGACTATACTAGACTCGTACTAGAAAGCTGTAATTTGGCATGGGTATACATATCAATCACGTCGTCAAAATGGTAAAATATAATTTGGAGAAAAAAAAAATTTTAGTGTTGCCTTACATCCACGTAAATTGGGGATTCTTTTTTTTAGTGTTGCCTTACATCCACGTAAATTGGGGATTCTTTTTTTTAGTGTTGCCTTACATCCACGTAAATTGGGGATTCTTTTTTTTCTCGTCTATCTCATAGTGTGGGGTATCGTTGGATAGGTTATTCAAAAAAAAATTGAGTGTGTGAATACCATTCTTCGATTGAGGGATCCGTTGGCGAAATATTAAGCATTTTAAAGTGCTAATTTTTGTTAGTAGAGTCAATTGTCCCCCCCCCCCCTGCCGGCTAAACGGTTGCTTATGAATATGTAAAAAAATTCACAGAAGTAGTATTTATAAGGAAATTAATAGGAAAACTATCACAGCTAAGAAGGCTTTACAGGTTTACGAGTGTAGGTCGCGCCAAACTTTTAGTCCACTCTAAACACGACAATGTATGGGCCGTTCTTCGGAAGAGCAGCTTCCGAGCGGACTAAAAGTTTGGCGCGATCTGTATTATTAGACCAACTTATAAAATGTACTACTGTGGCCCGACACGCACATGGCCGGTTTTTATGAAAATCGATTGCTGGCATCAATTCAACCAAAATCATACAACGACGAAATCTCATAGGGTCCTTTCGAAGCAAGTTATTTTACTACATACAAAACCAATTTTTTAGGTCGTTTCAGAATAATTGGATTCTGAAATACATTAACGAATATTGAAAGTCCAATTATTTTGAAGCTACTGTTATGATTAAATTTAGTATTTTGTTCAAATCCGCACCTAACTTTTCAACGCAGGCGTAAATATAATTCCAATATCTAGGAAATTCATAAAAACATAATACATAATACCGGGTGTTAGACTGCTACCATTAAATGAAACCACATATTCTACTGACCCTACTGAACCACTTTTCCCAAGAATCATACCCGCGGACACCCTTAGTTTAGGAAATAATTGAGTTCCAAACAAAAATGCGTGAACCCTAACGCACCGACACACGAGCGAGTTTAGAGAGAGCGTCATCCGTCAAACAGCTGTTACGTTGCAGCGTTCTAAAATAGACCTTCCTCTTACGAGATAAAGTCTTTCAACTGTAACTAGTTGAATATATTTTTCTCTGAAGATTTTCGCGGTTTTTTTTTCGAATAGTTGTTCAGTATGATCAGTGGAGTATGTGGTTTTATTTAATGGTCGCACTCTATTTTCACCCGGGATGTATTATTATGATCTTCATTACGGAGGTTTTTAAACCTTATTTATTTTTTAATAAATGAATAATTTATCTCTGTTACGCTTTACTGATCCACGTTAATTACAAAAACTCAATTTTATTACTTTACAGAAATTTTCATTACAATTTCAGTCCGCAAAAAAACTTTAAAAATTTGTTTTCCTCTTATCGTAGCGCCATCTCTGTCGCACGAAGCACAGCTCGTTGTACCAGACTGTTAAATGCAGACAAGTCAGTTAGGACATCGAATAGTATATCGATATTGTTTTAGAATAATCGATTAATATCGATTCTCGATAACTTCGTTCTCAGTCGCTGACGTTATCAATATTTTTGTAACGTATTTTTAGATTTGTGAAATGGTAAATGAAAAGCGGTGTTTAAGTTGTTCAAATACTATGATTTAAGGTAATTATTATTACAGATAGTATCCAATGGACTCATTAATCTATCTAATACCTCTGACTCACTGACATGTAGACGACTAGACTTTGGACTGTAGATTTCTTTCGTGGCACAGATATCCGCTAAGAAGGAATTTTAGGGAATCCCCACGGGAACGTAAGAATTGGGATAATAGGACATATTAATGAGATACAGACAATTAATTTGGAATGAATTAAATCGATGTAATAAATATAATCGGGTTGTCGATTTATTGGTGCATCCCTAGTTAAATGCATAGAATGTATTTACATTAATCAACAAGATCATAGTGCTAAATCAACAGTCCGAAGCGAGATATTCTAATTGCATTGGACTGGAATATCAATATCATACAATTAGTTCACGTAAACTTTACTGGAGTTTATATGTATATATTATGATAAATAAATTTTTTTGGTAATTTAGATCTTGTAACCTACATTTATTATATAATAAAGAGGAAACATTGCTTGACATAGACATAGACATAGACATAACTTTATTGGTAATATTCATTACAGGTCAACTATTTTACAAATTACAAATTATTTAAAAAGACACAAGGAAAACATAGGTATTTAAAACATAATAACAGAAAGAAAATAAATAACAAAATGGAAATTACGTATATTACTCAAAGAATTCATTATAGCTATAGAATGACTTCTCGACTAGCCAAGATTTTAATTTTGTTTTAAAAATGGAGAAAGTCAGAGCTCTTTTGATATTGTCGGGTAAATTATTATATACTATTTATTGGTCCCATGACATTTATTGTTTTAGCCGTTTTTTCCAATCTACGTGTGGTGCCCGCTAGATTATTGCCATGTCTTGTGCTGTAGTTGTGGCAATCCCCAACCCTACGATACGAGTCGAGATTTTCTCGAACATACAAAGAAACATGTAAGATAAGTAGGGAGGGCATTGTGAGGATATTGAGCGCAATAAAATGTGGTTTGGCATGTTCGTTGTTTGTTTACTGAACATACTATACTGATTTCGCTGACATATGTCACTTTTGATATGTGTAATCAGTTTGTTCTTTTGACATCTGTCACTTTTCACATCTGTCGCTTTTGACATGAGTCTGTTTTGACATTTATCATTTCGACATCTGTCACTTAAGAAATCTGACACCTTTCACCAGGGTTCGAGGATATGTACATCAATGGATATATATATTGATATATGTAGTGACCCTTCATTTACTAAGCCTCCACTGTCTGTCTGTCCGTCAATCTATCTCAGGGGTCAACTACAGCTTCAGCACTAATAGGTAGCTAGTTGAAATTTTCATAGAATACGTATTATTATATATATAGGAAATTGAAACCCAAGGCGGGTTATACCGGGTGTAAATAGATTGCGACCATTAAATGAAACATGTGGAAAAATGTGAAACATTCTACTGACCCTACTGAACCACTTTTCCCAAGATTCTTACCCGCGGTACCTCTTAGTTTGGAAAATAATTGAGTTCCAAACAAAAATGCGTGAACCCTAATGCACCGACATACGGGCGACTTTAGAGAGAGCGTTGTCCGTGAAACCTGCAACTGATGGAGGTCAACGCTCTCTCTAACCTCGCCCGTATGCACCTAGCGTTAGGGTTCACGCGTTTTTGTTTGGAACTCAATTATTTCCCAAACTAAGGGGTTCCGCGGGTATGACTCTTAGGAAAAGTGGTTCAGTAGGGTCGGTAGAATATGTAGTTTCATTTAATGGTCGCACTCTATTCACACCCGGTATATCAATTCTCTATATTCTGTGATATATCTGGGTCACAGATATCGTAATCTGTATACTACAAAACTACGCCACTTGCGAATTCATATTATTTCTGATAATGTCTCACAAAGTATAATGTTAAAACATGTGAGGTTATCCAGAGAAGTCTGCCTTGCTCCAACGCTTTCATTTTCTATCCCGCTCAGCCAAAGCCGGCCGCTCAGAAAATTTCGCGATTCGATGTGTTATTATTTATTATTTTGTAATGAAGAGGTTGGATTTTTAATATGACGGCCGTTTTATTTCACATTTCTTATGACGTTTATTTTAGTATAAGTTTTATTGTCTTAAAGCTATACTCTATGGCATATGTATATATCATAATTTATCTTTGCGATTTTATTGGATGCAGTAAAATGCAAGTAATCTTATATGGAATGGCCGAAAAATTAAGTTGAAATGTAACATATATTGTTTGCAGGCAGTTGTTATTATTACAAATTGACGGTTTAATGAATCCGCAAAGAGACAATATCCGGACCCCCCTTTATCTAAATTATACAAGTTGAAAACTAACTCTCAAAGAAAACTATTCTTTGTTCAAAATAAAAAATATATATTATGTTCTTTTACGTTAGTCATGTTTCATAATTAAAAAAAAAGATATCGACCGTCAAAAGAAGCACTCATACTCCGGTGACAGAGACGGTGCGAAACCGATGCTAAATAGCTTTATGTGCACTATTTACCGTCGGGAATGTGTACCGTCTATTGTCAGTCACATTTCGCGTCGCGTAGGTTGTCTATTCATTCGAAATAATAAATATAAGACTTTTTTTAAGGTTCTTTGTTCTATTATTGATTCTGATTCATAGATTTCAATAAAACTAAGGTGTTCATTTTCAACCTGAATAAAATGCCATATTTCCTAAAGTTTACAAATTTTAAATTTTCTATCATTTATTAAACAAGATAGGTCGGCCATTTAAACCGATGGGTTGATCTATCACTTGAGCAGAGAGATTATAGGGATATAAAACCAATAAAATAAAATAAAAATAAAACGCTACCTGGTAAGCTGACCGGTGACATATTATTCGTTTTTATTTTTAAACCCGATTGATAATGAAAGTACTCGTTTAGTCGTCTATTTTGATTGGCTATATTCCGCAACATGTTCCCACCTTATCACCGCGCAAAAAGCGCGTCCAATTAGACATTTAATTCAGAAAGTAAACACCCTTTGCAGCTAACGACTGCTTCCAAACGTTTTCACAGCGATTGTCGAAATATTACGAATGGGTTTGGACCAGTATGCTAAAATGATTGGTCCTTAGCCAAATACCGACAAAAAATTCGTGACTCCAGTTATAATATGATAGGCCTTTAAGTGTTATTTTACAAAAAATGGTAAATTACGCACTACTTTTGAATTTTTCTATAAAGCCTTGGTATTAAAGTCTTATAAAAGTATATAAGGTAGAACTTGGCTTAATGACGACTACGTCATTACACGCATTCTTAGAATAATCTTTAGACAGAATATAGACTGAAAATATAAATGGCACATATGCCTTTTCCTATTTACAACATGTAAGACGTGTGTACTTACATAAAAAAACATACACACCTCTCCAAGGGTGAAAAAGACAACGGACTTTTTTGGCTTTTTCCATCATACAATTTATTTTATTTCGGTGCATGTGAATATGCCTTTTTCAGTGCATCTCCAATTTGGTCGACAAACGAATTGCGCATGTCCAGTAAACGGGATTTAACGTAAGTTTTATGGAACGTGTGGAGGATATCTCTACCAGATGGATTGTTTCGATTTGATTCTGAGTTCTGAGTGAATGTTTTGCTAAAAAAACTTGCCCGGGCAAATAATATCACTTAATTTTTTTTATTCATACCACGAAGGTCTTAGGTATTTTGATTTTATGATTGCTAGCTATGTACTTAATGCATGGAAAAGGGACACAATGAAAATCAGCTTTGTGTTGCTTTTCGACAACATACAACGGATGCTGAGTCTGGCCCTTTTTATTATATTACAATTAAATAATATAACCTTTTATGAGTATAATATATATTCGTATATAAACATTATTTTCAAAATTTACTTTACTTTAAATAACATAAATATCGTAAAAATACTTAAAAATATTAAACTAATATAAATTAAAATACTTTATTGAAACCTTTTATTCAATAAAAAAAAATTGTTTTGTGTTTTTTAGTGTGTTCAATATTTTAAAATATATATTTTGTTTATAAAATTATTATTTGAATAAATAAATATATTTTCAATTTGAATTTCAATAAGCCGCATTTCGAATGAAGAGAAATAATCCGTCAGTTGGGTCTTTGTTTAACAGTCCAGCGCCCGTAGTATGTTAACGCGCGTCTTCATTTCTCACCCATTTTATCGCGCACATCGAATCAATGACAATCGAGTAATCATGCTACGGGCGCAGGATACGCCCGGTGTATTTGAAGTAATATCAGTGCACGCCGCTCGACTGAAGCCTTACAGTAGACTTGTTGAGCGGTCTTATCCTATGAACCGAAGCTTAACAGCGCCCGTAGATAACGTGCAACTTCGTTTATCAAACTTTTTCACGCGCATATCTGTTAAAATAAGCGATATAACTCCCACCTCAGTCGTAAAAACAAAGGCAAAGTAGCGCATGGCGTCGCGAGATAGGCCCAAAAAAGAAGTCAAACGGGAATAATTCCATGAAATGAAGCGTACTGTCAACCTCAACCGCATTAACGACAGCGTTCGCTTAATTTCATAACATTTACGGTTTTGTGCAAAACAAATATTTCGTTCCTCTGTTTGAACGCCGTACATGGCTCTTGTTACTTATTAAATTTTCCGGCGCGGAAAAGTACAGTGCTGACGTTTGTGCGGTTTCATCAAATTAATCCACTTCAGATGACAACTTTTTGTACGTGTTTTTTGTATTATTATCTCTAAATGGACTTGGAAGGTGAAACGTAACATACTCGTAGCATTGCATTTTGTACTGGATACAAAACAGGACACAAACATTTGTTTTTTTTTTTACCTTTTGTCGGTATACAGCTCAGTCGGTAGGATGCCAAACTGTCAAACTTCAGATCTGCGTTCCTGTTAGTAGTAATAATTAATAAATATTTCAAAATTGCATGGTATTTTTTATTTACCACTTGCTGACGGTGAAATAAAACAAACGAAGAAATACTCTTTATTGTAAAATAAATGGCAAAGATGAATAATGATGTTTGTAAAGAAGTTCTATAGGTACTTACCAGTCACCAGATAAGCCTGGCCAGCTAGGGTGATCTAAACCAAACCTCGCTAAAAAGTTTGCGAGAAGCCTACCATGTCTTGTAAAGTTAGCGAGAGGCCTACCATGTCCTATACAGAACTCAAATGTACGTGACATCTTTAAAATATATTAAATAAAGTACATATGTATAATAGTTCCCATATACCGGGTGTAAATAGAGTGCGACCATTAAATGAAACCACATATTCTACCGACCCTACTGAACCACTTTTCCCAAGAGTCACACCCGCAGACAACCTTAGTTTAGGAAATAATTGAGTTCCAAACAAAAATGCGTGAACCTTAACGCACCGACATACGGGCGAGTTTAGAAAGAGCGTCGTCCGTGAAACCTGCAGCTGTTTGAGGTCAACGCTCTCTCTAACCTCGCCCGTATGTCGGTGCGTTAAGGTTCACGCGTTTTTGTTTGGAACTCAATTATTTCCCAAACTAAGGGGTTTCGCGGGTATGACTCTTGGGAAAAGTGGTTCAGTAGGGTCGGTAGAATATGTGGTTTCATTTAATGGTCGCACTCTATTCACACCCGGTATGCTCAATGGAAATAGGAAGGAGTAATTTTGTTAAATATTAAATACGATTATGAACAGTTTACTTTTATTTGTTGTTTGCGAATTATTAATCATTAATTGTGCGAATTACGGAAATAATACTCACGCACCGTTGCGACGTGAGAATCGTCGGTGAAAAGTGGGTATACGAGTATTGAATGTCCAATTAAATTAACAGTACTTATTATTCTAAGAGTCCACACTTGAAAACACGATTTGACATCATCTGTATGTCGTATATTGTGTTTTCAAACTAACAAAAACAGTTTTGCGAGTAGGCATTATTATAACCACTTACATAGTACAGCCGTTCTAGAAAGAAACTATCAAAAATAATCCAAATTCAGCGTCTTTCATGAAAGCCGGCGTTATTTTTTAGACAACACTTTATGACGTTTGGCTTCGGTCCAACTGGCATGGCGGATCTCTTGCTGAGGCCATGAACTTTTCAGAAAACTGTAAGTAATTATTATAAAACAAACTAGCGGATACCCTTCAGCCTTGCTTGCGTTAATACCGTTTCTTTCGATCCTGTGTAAATTTCCTAAATTCCTTTGTTACCTGCGTAGCTAACATGGACGAAAATAATAGAGAAGTTTTGTCTCTCGGAGATACTTTTGACCAATGTAAACGCAGATAAGCTTTATCACGTGATGATCGTCCCAATAAAACGACTCGTCCTGCGTGTCCATTGGTCAAATCGTGTGTAGTGTCTCTATGCTTGCTATGCTGATGTAAAGTTCAGTCATATTGTGAGCTTACAGCAATGCGTTAAGTTTTTCTATCTATACTGATGTATCTACACTGTAATTTACAAGATCCTTGTCAAACAGCCGTCGATTCAAACGAATAGCGAGTTACATCCGCTGATTACACCGCTTGCGCTTATATTTGGGCCAAGCCTCTAGTGATGCAAGGAGTTTCTCTATCTATACTGATCTTGTAATTTACAAGGTCTTTGATAATCGGCTTACAGTTAAAACGAATAGTGAGTACCTATTATTCGCTGGTTGCTTCGCTCTGGTGCTCATGTTTGGTCCTCAACAGTACGCCTCCAGTAATACGCGCGTTCCTCTGTTGCGCGTTTATACAAAAATGAAAAAAAAAATGAAAATTTGTTTATTTTCTTCACTTACAAGTGTAGCTACATAGTTGATAGGGTATCCTTTTAAGTACATAAAATACTTGTGCCAGGATACCCCGCACTTCCATATCTAAGTTTTACAAAAATAAACATACATACATACATACAGTATAATACATACTGGCATACTGACCTTGTAAATTACTAAATCTCTAAATTAATATAAGAAAGCAAGAAAGAACCATCCACTTCTCTTTCCTTCATATTGCACCCTCTCCCTCTAAGCACGCTACTAATGAATGAGCATTTGTAAAGGCCATCAATTCTAACGAACTGTGAGTATTATCCGCTAGTTGCAACGCTTCTGCTCGTGTTTGGTCCATAATAAGCCTGTAGTAAGGTGTGGACTTTCTCTATATTCTTACACATGCGAAAATTTACAAAGGCGGAAGGCGGGTGATTTTTGGAAATTATTTGGACAGAAACTAATCGGTTAAGATATGCCAGAGCTATGGAGTAAAATAACTAAAAAAAAAATGCAATCGAATTGAGAACCTCCTCCTTTTTGAAGTCACGTAAAAATTATGAAATAAGGAACGCTCCCTATAGGTTTTCAAACAGAAAAAAATATACATATTCCTCCCGAAATCTGCCTTAGAAATGTTTCTGCACGTGTCAGAATAGCCATCCAGATCTTGTAATTCACGAGATCCTAGATACGCTACCATCGACGACGCAAATGTCTTCTACAAACTTTCATTTTGTTTTAGTAAACAAGGCAAACGAGCTAATAGGAGAATTGTTTAGGCCTTGCCAAACTTAGATTATTATTTTTCTCTTCCAGTACTAAAGTAATTGTAGTGATAAATTATTTCTTGAAATAACTTTTTTTGGGAAGTATTTTCTCGTATGCTTGCTTCTGAATTGTTTAGGTTTATGTAGAAAGTGGAGGCGCAATCTGTGCCTTTGGTACAAGAGATTTTATTGCGGTACAAAATGTGGTTTGTAAATTAACGACTTGTGATTGACGAAAGGACACTATCGAAATGATTTATTATGTACTTCCCTTTGTTAAAGTACATAAATGGCTAGAATCCAATCTATTTTTTCGGTTTTTGGCCGGGCTTCAAACAGAATCTGGGTACAAAATTAATAGGTACTATAATATTGATATCCATTGAATGCATTTTAAAGTAATTTGGAAAAATTGTATTGCATTCGATTACAACTGTAAACACGCTTTTAAATGAGTTTGTTCATGTAATACAATCAAAATGTAATGCATAAAATGATGTAATTTTCTTATGAAAGCCTTATTATTATTGATTGCTGTGGGCAAATTGTAGTGAAAGGTATTTATTTCATAAATTTTTATTAAAACATGAGGGAAATAATATTACAATTTGCATTTTACACCAAGATACCGTTTTACCTACTTAAACTTGTTATGAGAATAGGTTCCGATTGCATTGATCGCTGTTACTCCATGCCGAAAAACCTGCAGTGCGAGAGGGACGAATTCTGGAAAATTATCAAAATGACGAATTTTATCACGAATTTTATTATTTAAAAAAAAACTAAAGTTTGTATCAAATATCTGTTCGGATAACAGTATAATAAAGTTTATACAGATTTTAATTAATAAATAACATAATATGATTTTGCTCAAATAATGTTAAAACTCGACGTGACACCTTTTTTTGGAGTCATCTTTGATTTTTTATGGCTCAATGTTGGAATGACTTCTGAAGATTCTGTTTCGATAAGAGTGTACATTATATTCTTGACAGAAGTCCAAATTTTTTTCAAATATCTAGTATTGCTAGATTCTTCAAACAAGGAAGAATAAATCATGGTTTTTCGGAACCTATCCTCTTAAGATGAACGACTCTGTAGGCCTACCATGAGTTTTGCTTACTATACACATTACCGTCTGCGGAAAATATTTTGTATGAGAAATACTAGTTCCTGTGGTATGCCGCTAGGGGCGCTGCACAGTTTTTCATATAAATATTTTACACAGACGGTAACGTGTATAGTAAGCAAAACTCATGGTAGGCCTACTGTTAGCTCAGAAAGGAGCATACTACTTTTTTCACGTAACCCCGGTTTTATCCCAGCTAACCCGAAGGCTAATTATTTTGGCTCAAACAAAACATATCATAAGACCTTTGAGGGGAAAGTTTGATATTTTCATGTGTCGGTCTGCGTACTTTGCAAAGCACGTTAGGCTGTGTGCCCGAAGTACGGCGATAGGGCTCATCAGTCATCAGCATCACCCATCAAGCTGGGACGTAATAATCGTAGGTGATAAGTGTGACTATTTCACAGTCCACACTCGGAAACTCCTCTGACACCTGCCAGGAGATTCATGTCGTGAAGATGTTTTCAGAATGTGATTTCATTGAAGATGGGGAATCTTTTCGAAGCACGCATACCGAATACAAATGCAACTCTACAAGATTTGAACCTGAGATCTCCAGTAGTTGAGTACTCGAATGTAGTAAAACTGTATTTAGATGCACAGTACAGTGAATGTTAGTAAATAGTAAAAAAAAAAAACTTGAAAAATTTGTAACAAAAATACCCAAATTCGAGAAAATATTGGATTTTAAGCTTATTTAATTTTCCACTCAGGTAAATTTAATTCGTACCTCTCTCTAAGCAAATATTTCAGGACGAATATTGGTATTGAAGGTCCTCTTTATTCAATTTATTAGTGTCAGTACATGTTTTGGAATTATATTAAATTTTGAACTTTGCAGGAAGTACTCAAATTCATTTCAATAACTAATTCACTCCATCTTCCGAGTTGCTTTTCCTTTGATTCTCACCGTAAAATATTATATAATCTTATTGTATGGGTACAAAGCGAGCCAACCTACATAAAAGAAACTAGTCAAATGCGAGAAGGACTCGTTCCCTGGGGGTTCCGTAAATACCGCTTAAACACGTCCACCTCAACGTGATACTAACGATCTATTAAACTCTATTTATACTAAGGGTCTATACTATACCCTTTTTCATATAAGAAGTCCCGGCTGACACTTCTCAGGACTGAATATTAGTGAAGATGAAACCAAAACGATTCGGAAGTCGTGCTGCCATCAAATAATCCGGCTCGTAAAGGATGCATTAATTTGTTGAGAGTTGGTAGTTCGTTCCTGCTGCAGTAATCTAATGGCATCAGCATCGAAACTGTCCCCCTGAGTAACGATTGGCCTATAAAAGGGCGATTTTAATATGTTTTCTTCTATTTTCTAAATTTTTCCTTCCTTGTAGGCATAATGACTTTCGTACCAATGCCAGAATGAATGCCAAAAAAGGAATGTTTGCTAAATTTCTTGCCCTTCTTCTTAGCAATACTAATCGAATGGTGCTGATGGTTAGGCATTACCTATGTTTATATAATATGTTTATTCCTATATTTCTCAATTTTATGCAGGTGTTTAACTTTATTACATTTTAGTAGCCCAACCTTAATATTTTTTGTATGTATTATGAAGGAGTCTAGCTCCAATGCAGAGTGCGCACTTAGAATCAATAACCACCATATAGTATAATCAAGTATATTTATGAAGATAACGTAAACAATGGACTTTGGAGAAAATCAGTAAGCAGACATCTACAAAAAGTCAATCTGTCAGAGTATCATAAATTAGGCCGCAGGCTGCCAGTGGTGTTATTGCTATAAAACCTTCAACACGCCCCCTCAATTCACAACTGCAGCCCTAGGCCACTTATGCACTTGTAGTGCTTGCACACAGGCAACGCTTTCGTTAAAACGTCAGCTAGCATAAAATCTGTCGACACGTAATTCAATTTTAAAATTTTGTCCCTGAGTACGTCCCTTATAAAATGGTGCTTTATATCTATATGCTTAGTACGAGCATGATAGACATGATCCTCAGCAAGGAAAATCGCCCCCTGATTGTCAACATAGATAGTAGTTTTTGATAGTTCCAATAGACCTATCTCCTTTAATAAACTACTCAGGTAAAGAGCTTCCTTTATTGCCTCGCTGGTACTGATATATTCAGCTTCTGTAGAGGATGTGGCTACAGTTCTCTGCTTTTGAGATCGCCAAGCAATAGCTGCTCCTCCCAAAACAAAAACATTGCCGTAATACGAACGCCTATCTACTAAGAAATTCCCCCAATCTGCATCTGAGTATCCTATTAACGTTTGCCCTGTTCTTTTAAAAGTAAGACGATAGTCTATAGTTTTCTTTAGATATCTAAGAACTCTTTTGGCCGAAATCCAATGTACATGTTTAGGGCATGTCATAAATTGCGCCAATTTTGAAACTGTATTGCTAATATCAGGTCTAGTACCCACGCTTAGGTACATCAAAGTCCCTATCAGTTCACGATATGGCCATAGTTCCTGTTCTTTGCCAACATTGTCCTGGCTCTCTTCTTTTGATGCTGCAAAGTTTAGGCCAACTTCAAATGGAGTGGATACTGTTTTGCTTTCTTCCATGCCAAACTTCTTTAGTGTATCCATTATGTACTTCTTCTGTGACAAGCTTATTTCACCATCTTTCTTCTCAATTTCAATACCAAGACAGTATTTCGCTGGTCCAAAATCTTTAAGCTCAAATTCTTTAGTTAGATTCTTTTTAAATTGCTCTATCCACTTGATATCCTGTGAAGCCACCAAGATGTCATCCACATAAATGACAACTATTAAAATTGATCCATCTTCTCTACGCTGGTGATAAAGACATGGTTCATTTACGGTTGAATCTCAGACAGAATTGCCTCTTGCCATCCCTCATGATCATCGCTTGACAAAGCTTGTTTTAATGATATTTCAGCCACTGCAGAGAAAAACTCTCCATCATCTTCGATTTGTCGTTCCATCTCTTCTTCATGTGTTTCTACCATTTGATAAACCTTCTTAGGATGACCGCGCTCCCCCTTAATAAACTTCGGTCTTCCAGGAGCTCGTCTTAAACTAGCCTGTTTAACTTGTCTCTCAACAGTTGGTTCAACCTCGTTCAGACCTATTTTACAGTTAGAACTCTCTCCATCACCGGAATGTTCACCTTTGTCTGAGTACTCTCCTCCTCCCGAGTGTTCGCGCTCATCAGTGTTGTCTCCAGCACCTGTGAACGGCCTCTGTATAATTTCATTGGGTGTGTCAAACTCCAACTCTTCAATTTGTGGGCCATCTTTTGGTTGACTTTCTTCAACTGAAGGTTAGTAAGGGTAGTAACTTTTTTTCGCGTTCAGTTAGAAGTCTAAATTTTAGGGTTCCGTAGTCCGACAAGGAACCCTTATAGTTTCGGCATGTCCGTCTGTCCGCGGCTTAGCTCAGAGGCTATTAGTACAAGAAAGCTGAAATTTGGTATGGGTAATGTAATTTAGTAAATGGTAAAAAAACTCGATTTTTTTATTGTGTTCTCCATACACGTAAATTGGGGATGATTTTTTTTCTCGTCTATCCCATATTGTGGGGTATCGTTGGGTAGGTCGCTAAAAATATTATGGGTGTGTGAAAACCATTTTTTGATTTAGGGATCCGTTGGCAAAATATTAAGCTTTAAAGTGCTAATTGTAATGTTTATTTATTCATTTCTTTTTTTTTCGAACATGTTAATTATAAGTATTCTAGATTTAAGATGAATGTGTGTATCTTATTTTTGTATATGTATGTGTTATGGTGCTTAGTAAATGTTTTATCTATCTATGTAATTTTTGTTAGAGTCAAACTGCTGGCTAAACGGTTGTTTATGGATATGTGGAAAATTCACAGAAGTAGTATATATTATGAAGTTAAGAGGAAAACCATCACCGCTAAGTAAGCTGTAAAGGTTTACGAGTACAAGTCGCGCCAAACTTTTGTCCCCTCTAAACACGACAGTGTATGGGCCGTTCTTCTAAATGTATGGGACTAGAAGTTTGGCGCGATCTGTATTAGTAGACCAACTTATAAAAACCGGCCAAGTGCGAGTCGGACTCGCGCACGAAGGGTTCCGTACCATTATCTATAAAAACGGCAAAAAAATCATGTCTGTTGGTTGGGAG
This sequence comes from Ypsolopha scabrella, assembly GCA_910592155.1. Lineage (NCBI taxonomy): Eukaryota > Metazoa > Arthropoda > Insecta > Lepidoptera > Ypsolophidae > Ypsolopha > Ypsolopha scabrella. The sequence continues at coordinate 2,621,912 of OU342968.1, read as the reverse complement.
CCCCCTTAAATATTAATTTTATTTAATTTTTGTATGAATTTTTAAATGAATATATAATTAAATATTCTGTGAATATTTCAAGCGTCTACCTGTTGCAGTTATCAATATCGAGCAAAAAAACACGTTTGTTGTATAGGAGCCTCCTTTAATATTTATTTTATGCTGTTTTTTAGTATTTGTTGTTATAGCGGCAACAGAAATACATAATCTGTGAAAATTTCAACTGTCTAACTATCACGGTTCATGAGATACAGCCTGGTGACAGATGGACGGACGGACGGACAGCGGAGTCTTAGTAATAGGGTCCCGTTGGTTACCCTTTGGGTACGGAACCCTAAAAATGTACCGGGAAAATATGGAACCCTACACTGCGCGTGGCTCGACACGCATTAGCCGGTATCTTAACATCCCTATGGAACCGTAGAATTATGTAGGAGATATTAATTTCAACTTGATACCTGGAAAGTGATATTGACTGAGGATAAGGGTTAGACAGACAACAAAGTCACCCTATACAGGATGTTAGGAAAAGTACTTCGTTCCTTTATACCACGTGTGCTATATAGGTATAACAAAGTATGTTAAGCGTGTTTAATTTTTATTTGAAATACCTAATAATAAAAAAATGTTTTTAAACCTATAATTAAAACGTTTAACCGTAGTTCAGACCGCAATAGATACATTAAAATATTAGAATTATAAATATATTAAAATAATTATTCTAAAAAAAAGAATTAAGACGCTTAACATACTTTGTTATACCTATAGCACACGTGGCTTAAAAGAACGAAGTACTTTTCCCAACATTCTATATAGGTTCCGTTTTTTTTTTCATTTGGAGCCCTAAGACCGTGCATAATTTAAATTCTGTCAAATCACACTTCACACTAATATTATAAATGCGAAAGTTTGTGTGTGTGTGTGTGTGTGTGTGTGTGTATGTTTGTTACTCTTTCACGCTGAAACGGCTGGATGGATTTGGATGAAATTTAGAATAGATATAGATTATACCCCAACTTAACACATAGGTTACTTTTTATCCCGGAAAAAAGCATGTCGTTAAACCGAATAAAACGCGGGCGGAGCCGCGGGCAAAAGCTAGTAATATAATATAGTGTAGATGTACTCCCTTTTAAAATACAAATATTTTACCAACCGGTATAAATCTTTATAAAATTGCGTTTCAGATCTCAGAACCATATTACAAAACTTTTTCTCCATCAACATAACAATAACAAATCAAAAAATTGTTTTGAAGTTTCGGTTGTAACATTCGCCTGCGGCTGTATACGAGAAGCAATTTTGAGACAAACAAAGAGCAAAATTAAAAAATAAATACAATACAAACGGTTGCCTTCGAGTTAATGAATACGAAAATTAGTTGCGAACTAATTAAGACGCGCGTTCTTATTGTTTGTAATGAAAGTTACATTACGAGTACATTTCGGTACGAGTATCAAGTTGCCATGATAAAGCTTTTCATTGTTTCCTTTCCAATACAACCTGATACAAGGTTGAGGTTGTTGCTTATACTCGTAGACACATTAACAACAACTTACATAATAATACTACACGAATCATAAAAAAATTTTTTTTTCAATTTTTTAGCTCTATCTTAAAGACGGTAATACATAAAAGTTTCAAATTTGGGTCAGATTGTTATACATACTCTAAAGTAAAATAATAAATAATACAATTTAGGGTTTCATACTCAAAGGATCCCGAATTATTTGACAGGCGCTATCATTTTAGCGGCTCTTTTTGACGCCTTTATGTCGCTCTTTACCATGTTTTGACTTTTGTGAGCGAGTCCGACTCGCATTTGGCCAAATTATTATTCTGTAATTGTTTATATTATAATAAAAATAAAATGTTGACAACTGGTTTATAATAAAATTGACAGCAAGCCAATTTATTCGGATCCTAACATTATATGGGCCATGATGTATGGTATTCTATCCGTTAGCTTATTAAGAGTTATGCTCTTGTCGGTGGAGTGACTACCATTCTTTTCTGCTAATTACTCGACCTCTTGATACGACTTAACATTAACTTTCTCTTTCACTTCAGTAAAGGAGGTCTTCATGTCTTCCTCTTCCTGTTTTCCCCTTATGAATCAAGTGTCCTGTCCGGCCGCCATCTTCCCTCGTATGTTTTCAATGTTCATTATCAAACATCTATCTTCCTCTACAATTGTCAGCACTTCCTCATTAGTCTTGTTCTCCGTGCAGCTAATTCTGTCCATCCCCCTCCAGCACCACATTGCCGACGCATCCAACCTCTCTCTGTCTCTGCGTTAATGTCATACAATGTCATGTAATAACCAAGTGACCATCAGAACGATGGACTTGACATTGTCACTCGTTCAAACTCATTAGTCATTTAGTCTGATAGAAATGGGTTTGCAACAACCTTTAATTCACGACTATTAACTTTGTATTGGGGTCTTAATCGCGTTGACTAACAACATACACAGCTAGCTTGTGACCACGACAGCCTACAGAGGCGTCGAAACGTTTATACGTATATATTAAGGTATGTTGTTAGTCAATGCGATTAAGACCCCAATACAAAGTTAATAAAGTGTGAAGATCGCGAAAGTTTAATTCACAAGTCACTTTATTCGATTTTTATAGATAAAGTTAACCATGCTGAAGAGACCTTAATGTTTTCTAACACATCTTGGTTGCGGTGTAAGTATGTACTAAAAGGGGACAAAAATGTCGAGTCACATTTGCAAACGTTGATTTGCTCAAATATGGTAAAAAAGCAGGCTTTATCATTTTATAATAATTTCAACGGTGTACATAAATTTTATTAAAATACGAAAAATCAATTTTAATTTTTGCAAAATGTGTTTTAAAATTATTTTTATTGTTGAAATTGTAATAAAATCATAAGGCATGCTTTATTACCGTCTTTGAACCCATAAACGTTTGTGAAAGTGATTCGTATTTTTTTCCCTCTAAGTTTTCACGTCAGTTACTAATGTTTATTCCTCGACCAACATCAGTTAGAAAAGTGTATAATAAGTAAATATACACACAAGAGAACACATTTAACAAAAAAACTTGACCCGGAATTTTAATGGTTTTTTAATTGATTTCATTAGTAGGTATTTTCGCTGGGCTAATAAGGTTGTATAATTTTTTATAGCATTGTTATTTGGTCATTCATTCGACTGATACCGGCCCCAAAGTAGGTCAAAATATGTTTGAAAATATATTTTTATGCATGGATTATTTTATCTAAATAGTTTTAATACAAGTACCACTTGTAACGTAAATGTAACGAAATCGATATTGCACCTAAAGCTCATTTTGATTTCTACGGTTTCGGTCAAACTTTGACCATATAAAGGCTTCATGGAATGTTTCGGCGTGCAACAAGATGAGGCAGCATTTATTTTTAAATCTACGCGTTACTTTAGTTAAGATTTTATCGTCACGCTTCGTTCTTAATTACAAAGAAAATATCCTTCATTAGATTAACCCTATATCGGCTAATGTAGGGTCGAAGACTTCGTCAGTAAAACAGTCTGTTATCAGATCAATTAATCGGAAATCGGGATCTGACGGTGTTAACACGAAGGGTGATAGTTTCCTAATTTGTATCCAGATTGACGAGATAGAACTTGTTTCAATTTGGGTTAAGTATAAGTTATTTGACTGAGTAAATTGATTTGAATGATTCAATCTATCTATTAAACACGGAGGTGCATGCATCTGCCCTTCTCTGGGCCAGATTTCTTGTCGGCAAGCTGGAGTCGTTCGGCTCTACTTCAAGGAGCTGTCCTGGCTGGGCTGACTGACCGGGGGGAAGTGCACAATACTCACGATCACGGAGAGTCAGTGTAATTTACAATTTAGAGGTGCATGAAAGCAGCCTCCCCGAGTAACGTAAACTGAGATACAACCACGGATTACAGTAAATACTCCTGGTACACCCTGGAAAGTGACACCAAGACAGTAGCTAAGCACTCACGCACGGATTTACCCGAGAGTTGCCCGTCGGACACATCTCAGATCAGATCCGTGGCTTCGCATACACGCACGGTTTTACTCGGCGGATGCTTCTCAGATCTCGACTGTCGGCGGCATCTCAGAACTGACACGGGCCTCTGTTGTAATCCTGATTTTATCAGAAACAGTGTCTCTTTGTCATGTCTCTTGCAACTCGAAAAATACGTGTGTCTATTAAGCGTTAGCATGCAACTGAAGTGAGGGGCGGACGGGTGATCCGGCGGCGGGCACATGTTCCTACGCACACACGCACAGTTGGATCTCTGATTTCTGTGCCCCGTGCCCGATCCGGTCGATTTTATGAGCACGGGCAGCAGGCACGGGCACGGGCATATCTGTCAGGTATATCTGTGCCTGTTCTGCCCATACATGAGCAGTTATGCCCGCCAGATATGACTGTCAGGCAGATCTGGCGGCTGGATCCGTACGTGAGTGGCTAGCTGCCGACCATTTAACTTCAACTGGCGGTAGGCTTCGTCGACAAATCCATGCCACGCGTCTCGTCGTGTTCCAGCATGACGTCTTCACGCTTTAAGCGCTAAGGCCGCCAATTGTAAACTACTGTGTATTGTTTTTTACTGTAAGTTTTCTTTTCAAATGGTGCACAATAAAGAGTATTTGTCTTGTCTTGGCGTTTTGAGATGCCTTGCCCAAAGGATGGTTGCAGGCAGTTGCGTAATATCCGACTTCCGTAGATTTTGTGGAAGTCTCAGGACAGAGCTACTTGACTCCTATGCTTCCAGGATGAGCTCGCTACATCTGTCCTATGACGCTTTTCATCAAGCGCGGTAATGGCCAAACGTAAGCCCACATTAAAAAAAACAAAATTTAACTGTAAAACAAACACATGAGATTGTTTTTAAGAAATATCTTTTTTCTTTATTTTTTCTTTATACGAGTATATGATTATACTACTGTTTAACTGTTATTAAGGTCAAAATATATACAGAAATATCTGATGCTGTGGTGAACATATTCAATACAATTTGACTTACAAAATGGAAGAAAGCCATGGAAAACAACGAAACAATGTGTTTCGATTGCAAAAATGTTGTTTCAAATGTGTGATACATGATGTAAAACTTTTTGTGGGAACATCTAAAGGAACATAATAGGAAAAACGTAGGAACTGAAAAGGTCCCATGAATGATTTATTTCCTTTTTGAACCTGAATAGATACCCTTACTTATGCATGATTCAAGAAGACGGCGCGGATCCGCTCTGGCTATTCCAAAATTACCCCTAAAACTTGAATGTTTGAGTATTCCTACTTATGTATTTACATACTCGTATATATAATCTAAATTTGGTATTCTCTTTTTTCAGGTACGTTTCTTCGTTCATCAAGTTTTAGCAAGTATCTATATTTATGCAATAAGCTTATTTATTTATTAGTTTGTATCAAGGTAAGGAAGCAATATAGACACTATGCTGAATAGAATATGCTAAATATTTATTTATTTATAATCTCAAAAGATTTTCTATTTAACCCAAATTTTACATCCCAAAATTTACTAGTAATTTTAATATGTTTCTATTATTATTAAAATTTAACATTATATTTACATGGAATTTTTTTTTTGAGGTGATGGACATCAGGCCTCTTAACAGAATAATTGTTACACCAAATGTCAAAATTAAACTGTCATATGCAAACCGGTTATCTTTACAGAGACAAGGTTCTATAATAGGTCACATTCATAATTCTATTTCCCACCGTACTTAAGGTGGTTAAACTGAATCCCTGTGCAAAATACACATCTTAATATTGTTTTCCTTACTTTTGTGTAAAAAGAATGCAAAAATTGCGTTTGAAAGCCATTGGCAGAAATTGTTTAGCAATAATTAGAGATTGTTGTGATGAAAAAACTATCAACTTCCTAATAATTAGAGTTTTACATTTAAATTTCATCATTTAATGATTTACATTTTAATTGCATTCGATTAACAAACTTTAAAGCGTATTTAACTTTGTAATCGAATGTAATCAAAATGTAAGGCATAAAATAACATAATTTTAATGCGAGAACGTAGGGTTTTGGTGGTAGAGCTGATGACGGACTCGACTGTGGAGGTACCACCATCTTACTCGCAAATCCTCCCGAAGTTATTCGGGGGAGAGTAAGAATAATATAGCTCTCAGGCAAAAAAACCAGGCGGCCCACCATTGCCTGGGACTGGGACCGATGGATGGCGGTATATCCATCCCCAATTGCCAGGCCTTATATAAAACAGACTGGTGACGGGCAGCAGCGTCACTGGTGCGAGGGTTTCTGCACCGCGCTCACCAACCCGCCTGCCCAGCGTGTGTGAGTATGGGCATTTCTTCCAGGAGGATCGCCAAGAGTGGCGAAATCCTGGAAAGGCCTATGTCCAGCAGTGGACGAAACAGGCTGATGGATGGATAGATGGAATGCGAGAACCCTACTGTTAGTAATAAATCTCTGCAGATTGCTTTAAAACGCAATTTTTGCATACTTTTTATTCAAAAGTAAGGAAAACAATATTATGATGTGCATTTTGCACCGGGATTCGGTTTAACCACCTTAAGTATATACTCTATCTAAGAACACGTACACACTTCGGCTGAAGTGCTGGTGGCCTCGTTCTTACTTAAGTGCTCTTAAGGAGGGAGATGACTTATTATCTTTTGTTCTTCATGTCATCTTCAATTTAAGTAGCCTTTTGTTCGGAAAATGTTTTTCAGCTTAAATTTTGGGAGTCCAAAGCGGTCAAGACGTTTTCGTTTCCTTTCAAGGTATTTAAGGGCATCATTATTTAGATTGGACGTTTTTCATCTATTGCTTAATTCGGAATTATTACGAACAACTTTCTAAAATATATCATATGGAAATTAAAAAAGACCCGACGCCAAATTAAAGCATACAAAAGGTTTTATTAATGTTGTTAAATTTACAAATCATATTACGGTACGAAATAACTTTTGTTTATGAAATATCATTCTACTTTCACCGAGAATTATTATTATATAAGTAAGCATTCTACAAACGAGAAATTTAATTAAGATAAAGGTCGGACGTTTATAAGGTATGAGTAGCGCACTAATATTCTTAACATCAAGTGTAATTTCCTGTGCCAAGTTCTGACGAATTTCACCTGCAAATTCCAGTATGTGTTGTTACTCGTTATGAGAATTAAATAGCTAAATGTAATAATAATAAGCTAGTCTTATTGTGAAACGATAATATGTTCTCAAACAATTGTGCCAACTTTGAATTCCCTAATGGCTAACATTGCTCAGGATCTTGCCAATCAAATTTGTACAAAAACAAAAATAAATAATAAGTCGTGATGACGAATACTGTCTCGAATATTCACGACAAATTCCTGAATAAACACTTTGTATTAGGAGACGAGGAAAACACGTTCTCGTCTACGTAATAAAGTAATTGGCTAAGTGCGTCTTACATGCGTGAGTTCCGTGATTCATAGCATTTGTACAGTGGAGCTCACATCAAGCTATACACATTGAGTATAAGCTGACCTCTCATTGTACGGGAAGCCTATACGATGAGAGGTCAGCTTAAACTCAATGTGTATAGCTTGATGCGGGTTCCACTATACAAGAAAATTAATAAAACGTGTAATCAGAATTACGTATTGCAATATCAGTACTTGACTTAAATACAGAACATGTAATTACTACGTTCATACTTATACATAAACGCCTGTCTTCCAAAGGGCAGTAGGCAGTACCTCATTCCTCTATCTGCTATGATCCTGACACACCTCTTTTGATTTTTCCACATCCATCAATCGAGTACCTGCTCTTCTTTTATTCTATTTTTATTGTTTACTAACTACATACTTATTTATTCTTACCCACCCTTCCTTACATACAAGTATACACATACATACCCCTCTTAGTAGTTCGCTGCGTTTACATAGCTCATACATAGCTCGTATTTATGTCTTATTCATTTATAAAAGAGTAATAAAAATCTTCACGTATTTATACTTAGTTTATTTATACATGTATTATGTACTAGCAACTCGCCCTGGCTTTGCATGGGCGGCACTAAGTAAGTATCTGCCTGTGGTGACCTGGGGTGGGTTGTGGTACTCGTATCTACTGCCCGGGCTGCTATTTACGAGTACATACCTACTTTTGTCGAGAAATATCAACACAAACACTTAAATCGCAGCATGTTTTTAACATTTTAATAATTTTTATGGCAATGAGAAAATCATCAACCATCTACGATTTTTTTTGTTCGGCAAGCAAGCTTGAGTGACAAACAACTGTCAATTTACCAATATTGATAGTGACGGTCGCGGACTTTTTTAAAATTCTTTGGCAGTGCACGCTTGCAAGATTTCAGGAGACAAATATCATGGAACCATCGACAATACAGCCCAAGACGAATAATGTTCAATATCTTTCATACAACTGATTCTGTCAACTAGCCGAGGTATGAGGAAGCGGGGCACCTGCAATCCTATTGGCTCTGCAAAGTTCATTCCGTCTGCGTACAGGGCCACAAACTTATCTGTTTCGGTGACGAAGACTCTCACGTTATAAATATAGAAGCCATTTTGGTTTGGCCTACCGAAACTGATAAGTTTTTGACGCTATAGCAATAGAAACTAAACATTATAGGATTACGGGCGGGAAAGATTAGTTAAAACACGATGTATTTTATCGATATGATTTATATGTTATACAAAGTATACTAATTATTTACATGTAGTCAATTAAAAAAAAACTGTTATTTGTAACGTAACGACCGCCCATTATACAATCAATACCATTAAAATAACTTTATGTATTTATTTGATGTATATGGAGTGATTAATATGTTATTTTACAAATACTACACGCGTAATAACTATTTAAAAATAGCATACATTGTGTTTCAGAGGTAGTATATTTAACAATAATGGTAGTATTATGTTATCTGCACTCATGATGTAAAATCCTAATTATTTATTTATTTATGAAAAATTTGCACAGCATTACAAAATAATCCAATTCGCTGTACAATTAAAAAGTTAAAAGAAAGTTAACTAATCTGCATAAATTATTGACATCCACATAAAATAATTGAGAAAAATAATAACAAAAATTAACCAAAGTAAAATTATGGTCTAAAGCTTAGAATCTAAGGACATCGTCATTGAGGCTTCACTCTCACAAAACTTCAAACATTCTCTCACAACATCCGTCATTCTGTCAGAGAAAAGATCACACAGTGGTTCTGATACCAAGAGCGCGTTGAGTTTCAGGGGTGCACGCATCAGTGGGGACTCCCTCCGCGCCACGGAGCATGAGGAGGACGTTGCCAAGAGCTTGTGTGAGCGGGCACGAAGATAATTATTTGGCACAAATAATTGACAGACCTGAGCTACCAGCTCAGGGCAGTCAGAATTTCCGCGAAGTAGGCAGCATGCAGTCACCATCAACTCACATGCTCGTCGGACCTCAAGAGCGTTGAATCCTAGCACGCCCAGGAGAAACTTGGTGGGATACATAAATGGATAAAAACCATACTTTTTCTTGTAGAGAAATCGCAAGAATGCTTTTTGAATCTTTTCAAGTATAAGGGCATACTTTTTCTCGTGTGGACTCCACACAATAGAACTAGCCTCAATTTTGCTTCTAACCAGCGCTGTATATAAAATCTGGCTTATTTTAGCATCGTGGAAGTATTTTGCATTACGTAGTATGAAACCCAGCCGACGATAACATGCTACCGCAAGACTTTTTATATGCTCATGGAACTCAAAAACAGTGCGTGATGACATATTTTATTTACGAACGTCTCTAATATGGAAAAAATCAATTTTATTTATGTATATTGTTCTCTTATCAAGATAATGCTATATACGTCATACGGACGGACAACGGAGTCCCACTATAATGGTTCCTTTTTTACCCTTTAGGTGTGGAACCCTAATAATTGTTTCACAATAAATGGAATATTTGTATTTTAGTTTGCAAAGTATAGATCTTCCAAATCTCGTACGGAGATTTTTGCTTTATTGGTAACAGATGTAGTACACCGCTAGTTACATTTGCCAAATAGATAGAGCGAGAGATAGCGTAAAAAAACAAGTACTAGCATAAGAAAGAGATGACAGTGGAAAGCCCCATTGGGCACCTACACATTGACCAGTATAAGAAGAGCTCTTTTGGATTAAATCGGTTGGTAAATCAAATCAGATTTTGTGATTATTTACTTCCCGATGAAATGTTATGCCGTCTTTCTTTAAACCTGAAGTTTGGCTATTTCGCCACACCATCGTACTGTGCAAGGGCCATTATAAACTTTAATTTCATAATTTTTAAATTATTTACGCGGGAGTGTTTACGGCTCACGGAAGTGGTCGGAAGTAGTCGGATCTGATTGTAAATTTTCGAGCGGCGGTCTATATGAGATGTATTTGCCGAATGTGTTTACAGAAATGGTCGCCTGTTATTAGGTGTCTGTTGGGCTTTGTCTATGCATGGAACCATTCGCTATTTGCACAAATTTGTATAAAATTTTCATATTTATATACCGAAACATTCCCCGTGAATCAGTCTGTCTATTGGTAAATGAATATCCCAGCAGTAGTTTCTGGGATTAGCGCGATACGTACATACAGACAGACAGTCGTGACGAGGGACTTCAATTCAGTTTGTAATACGAGTATTTATTTGTTGATATTGATTTATCTTCTTCATTGTACTTATTGCATTATGTTTATTATATAATCCTAAACTTTTCTCAGATTAATCATATAGATTAGGTATTTAATTATAAATATTTATATATATATTAATTCTAGTTAAAATATGCACATAAATAAATTAGCAAGATATATTTCGAGTTCTTTTGGACTCGGCATTAGTTGCATTGACAAAGACAAATAAATATAAATATAACAGGTTAAACAAAAAAAAAGGAAGAAAATAGTAGTTTTGTGTGCCTGATATATATAAATATTTATAAAGAAAAGCTGAATGGTAACATATACATTTTATTATTTTATTCGCAAATGCGATATCTAAAAAAACGATTACATTAAGTGACGGAAGTATTTTTGAAGTCCACAATAAATAGCATTGAACAAATCAAACCACAGCTAACCTCTCGAGCCAAATCTAGACTTCTTGTGCTGTGTAGCAGGCACACAAAACTATTATTTTCTTCCATTTTTTTTAACCTGTCATATTTATATTTATTTGTCTTTGTCAATGCAACTGATGCCGAGTCCAAAAGAACTCGAAATATATCTTGCTAATTTATTTATGTGCATATTTTAACTAGAATTAATATATATATATAGAAATATTTATAAAGAAAAGCCGAAAGGTAACATATACATTTTAGTATTTAATTAAAAATACATTTCGCCCTTGGTGATGCGTAAACAATAATTAATGTTTCATCTGATGACGTCACACAAGGGGACAAATTTATTTTGAACAAAAATAATTATGTTTAATAAATCTCTACTTATTTATTATATATGGGCGTTATCATAAGCTTTCCATATTAAACCATCTAAATTATTTACCCTTAACAGACAAAAGCACTCAAGACCTTCTAAAGAGGATTTCATTTCTTGTTGAAACACCATTTAAAAAGCCAATAAGCAAACTTATTCTACCTGAGCCTGCTATTATTTTGATGAAATTGGCTTTTTTTTATAAAAGGGGATAATAAGGAATTCGGACTAACCGGAGTAGACGAGATTTGGAATACAAAGCTGTATTGCCATTGTCCTTTCCAAAAAAGGATTGCTTATAAAGCAGTCCTTTTCTAACTCGAGAAGTCAGAGATTTTACTGTGTAAAAGGTTTAGGGATTTGCGAAACATGGGCAAATGAAATGGTGCTGCAGATTTGAAAATGTATCTTTATCGTGGTAAAAGTATGGAGGTAAAACAAAATTGAGATTACGTTTCAAAATATTTGTCTTAGGTACCTCCTTAAAATTTGTTTCTAATTGATCTTTCCTAGTTTGTGCCCCATACGCACCTTAATAATCATTTACCAACAAACAAAAACAAAATATTACCAAGATTTAAAAAAATAGGTAGTTATGATTATGTTTTTATTGCGAAATTCATCGCTTTAGAATACTCTAAATATAATTTATTAGAGTGCATTACAAACCAGAAAAATGTAAAGACAAGAATTTGAAAAAATTCCTCGGACCAGGATTCGAACCTGCGACCTCTTGTTTCCCAGACAAAACCAAATGCGCTAACGAGGTACTTACCTAGACCGTTGAATTTTTCCACCATACTTGTTCACCGAATATTTTGATCTTAACCAGCTTGTAATGCACGTACTGAACGCTCAAGAGGGCGTGATTTGTGAATGTGATTTTACGCCTTGTTACTAAGTAACAGAATGTTCTTGTCTTTTTGTTTCTAATTTATCTTTTCTAGTTTGTCATGCACTCCAATAAAAATACGTAGTTCTTATTACATGATTTTAGATAAAGTATTGCATGAAACTGCATACATCTTGGTACTGAAACCCGCCCTTACTATTCACTCCTTTCCTTATACTCTTGAAAATATTTCTGAAAATAAATAAAGCTGCGGATTCAACGAAAGCTTATGATTTTGATTCCAACCTGTAGGTTGTTTGTTTTATTATTAAAAAATTATTTGAAATTTGAATACTTTTGTAATTGCATACCTACCTAACACAATTAAATAAATAAAAGTGCTTTCGTTGGTAAAGTGCACGAAATAACAACGAAAAATGGATGTTTACTTAATAAACTTTTTACTTATGTGTTTTGCTTGTACCAGAATTCCTTTCCAAATAAATCGTCGAAACTGAGATACATTCATATTCTATTCGGGAGTGTGTATTTATGTTCCAACATAGACCCGAAGTTTCCTGACTAAAACTTTCGGTCCTTTGAAAGTGACACAAGATGGCCTCAAGCTGTGCTTATTCATAGAATGATAAATAGAAATGTCTCGTATTTATCTGAGTGAAGTTCTAAATCGGGCTTTTGATGACTTTTCTTTGATAAATTGTATCTTTAAGAAGTCCAAAGTTAAACTGACGTCGCTTAGTCCATAATTAAGTTAGGTATTTCCTGCTGTTGTTCTGACTTTAATAATTACACCAGTAGTATGTACTTTCACTTATAAGTAACTTGGATGTAACAATAAATAAAGCTGAATACTCTACTGATCACACAAAAAACAAATCCAATAAAAATAAATATTAAAATATAGTAAAAAACACGACTGCCGGAATAGAGTTTTAATTCGTATTTCAGTGCAGTCGAGGGACAAACAAAACAACACGTATCCAAGTATCCAATGTAATAGTACCCCGACTGCACTGAAATCCTTATTAAGTCTCTATTCCGGCAGACTTTTTGTTATGTACTATAGCCTATTCCACTCAGGATGCTATACAAATTCTAACGATGCCTCACATTTTGAAGTTGGTTATGGTGGAATTAAGAAGAATACCCACATGAACCCTGAAAGCAATATACTCCTTTTTTGGGGTCAGTCGTGTAAAAATACAAACATATCCGTGCAAATGAATTTATTTATCCATTTTTAGGAGGACGTACCTCAAAATGAAAAAACGGAACCCTAATACGATCACTTTGTTGTCCGTCTGTCCCTTGACCCTTTTTCTAGAGAGATAATAAGTTTAGACTTATACCTCCTACAGAAGTCTGCGACCCCATGGTGCTGCTAAAATCAGGTTTCAGTATGAAAAAAGTAAGTGCCTTTTACGAACCTAATCAGTTTCATACAAATTGGGTCATCATGAAAACCTATAGGGCACTTTCAGTTGAAACTTCCGTTTACAAAAGTCGTCTATCACAGGTATAGAAGAAAAAAAAAGTACCAACACTAAATCATTCAAGGCGATATTATTCTCCAACCTAATTAAACCCCTAGGATACATCGATTTTAATAGATCGTAAATGTCAAGTTAAGTTGGTCTTTTAACTGCTCGGGGAATAAGTTACAAATATTTAAACACCTACTGTCAGTTTTGTACAAGCATTCTTTTTTCGATCCTTGTTTTATTTTCCACTACCATTTGCCCGCGGCTCCGCCCGCGTTTATTCGGTTTTTGCCCCGTTTTCGGCTTGGGCATTATTTTATATACATCCTTTGTAGCCTATGTGTTGACCAGGGTCACTATGATGATAATAAAAAAATCGCATCCAAATCCGTTGAGTGGTTCTCGAGTTAAAATGGAACATACATACAGATAGACAGACAAGATTCCAAATAATTGTGGTGCAGTACAATACTAATAAAATAACCTGTCATTTAAAATTTCGCGAAAATATTCAATGTGCAGACAAGACTTTTTAAATAATTATTATCGTAATTAAATTCACTTGTACTTGTTTCGCTGGTTTTTATTTCAAAATTTTACACTAATCCCGACCGGTTTCGGTAAATATGATACACCATTCTCAAGGGATGTAGAAATTCAGGAAATTAAACTATTTATTATATATTTCACAGAAAGGGTCATTGAACCTTGATCCTGACCACTTACCTAGTCTCCAGTATGAATTTGGCTGCATAAACGAAAGTCACCTTATCTAATTAATATACTTACTAATTGATTCGAAGTTGTTCTTAAATTAGTATAGTGGCACAACAAATATTTTTCGTATTTCGCAAACAGACCACTTATCGAGTTCCCAGTATGAATTTGGTCATATAAACGAAAGTCGCCTTTTATTTATGAAATTTCTTTATAAGCGTATTTATCTTATTTGTCTTTTTTGGTTCACTAATATGATGCGATGTTATTGAATATTTTATTCATAAACCAGTATTGGTTATTCATCCTGGATTATTTTTCTGAGAATTTTTCGCGTATTGTTTTATGTCTATGAACCGTACTTTGACATGCCACACACATCAACCCCATAATTAAAAAAATAAAACTAGTGATTCTGATTATGGATAATGTATTGCTTATTCCGGGCCTGAATAAAACTAGTGGAATTTGAATGGGTAAATCAATAGACACGCACCTTAATATTTTAAATTCAATTAATAGGTCCAACTTTATTACTGTCTGTTTCAATATTTTATGTTATGTTATGCTATTTATTGTCTAACAGTTTCTCGCATGAAATGTTCTAAAAGATATGACTAATTAGTTAGTACACGGACTTCTGTGAGTTGGTAAGTAACTACTTGACAAGCATTATAATTTTACATCAAATATTTAATCGTTTTCAGCGACAAACATAGTAAGTACGTTTTTTTGTATTAGGATCTACTAATGTGAAAAATGTCTGTAGGTGTAGGAAAGTATACTAAACATATTGGCTATGCATTTCCTTAACAAAAAACTAAACTTATTTTATTTGTTTTAGCCCATGGCTTAAGGGTCCGTATAAGGCTACATGCCCAACATCAAATGAGCATATCACATTGTGTAACTTGGTTAATCGGTATAGTCAACAAGATATAGACAGTAGACTATATAGGGCTTGGAAAAGAAGTAGGTAGTCGGTATCGATACACCCAGGACAAAAAATCATGTCGTTAAACCGAATAACACGCGGGCGGAGCCGCGGGCAGAAGCTAGTTATAAATAAATTTGAATTGAATTGAATTGAATACTAGTCCAGTACTCGAACCAAAAGACAAAAACGCGCAGTCTTTACAAAAAAGTTCCCGTAAAATTATATTAAAGAAGTCGTTCAAATCTGTCTGAACACAACAATAAACGAAAACTTCTGACGTTAAAGCAGGATCATTATAATAGGTACTATGTCCTCAGAAATATTAAAATGCATGAGAGACACCGGTGGAACTTGAATACCTACTGAATAATAAAAACAAATTTAAAATTTAAAAACCCCCGAAAAAGCGTGATATAACTTTAGCTAGAAATATTTCATGCAATTGCAGAATAATTTTGTCACCAATGCATGTGGAGAATGTGAGGGCCACTTACATACTAGATGATAACAAGTAATTACAGCACCTCCCATTTACCCATTCACAATGATAAAGAGGGTTTCAGCACCGCGTTCATCCACCCGCTGGACCGGGGTCTCGTACCACAGCGCGCTGCGCAGGGATTAACATTGAAGATTACCATTGTTTTGAATTTAAAGAAAACATACCTTTTTATTGGATACTTAGATCTTACTGGGTGTATCGATACCGACTTCTAGGAAGTTGGAGGTCGGAATCGGAGTGAGAAGTATTTCACCCCTGACAGCCCTCGGAGATACATGTCGTGACGATGTATTTTTTGCAAAAGCAACAGCAAAGTCATGAAATCCGAATCAAAACAGATTGGAAGTAAAAAGAAAGACCATCAAACTTTTGTAATAATTTTCATCGTAGAGTAATTTTTGCCTCCTTTTGGCAATTTCGTGAATAAAACAGACACCGTCAGTTCATCGTTCAATCAAGATGATGAAAGAGAGGTCTTTGTTATTACCTGAATGAGATGATTTCCTTATTGTTGTATTTGGGATCCGAGAAATAATAGGAATATTGAATCTGCTCTCGAACTTAGTAAATGTAAAGTGCCCTTTTGTTACAAATTTTGGAATTCCTTTTTCATCTGTGAAAATTTGCTAATATTTAATATCCAGGCACTTATTTGACCGACGCGACAGCGGGTATTTTATATACTTCTAAGAAACTATTTTTATACATTATGTGAAATTCAAAATTCATATTCTATGAATTCATAGGAAAGCTTGCTTGTGATACGACGTTTCATATTTATAGGTACTATCTAATCAAAATCAAAATATTTATTTTGTTAAATAGATACATAAAGTGCTACAAGGCATCTTCAATCCTCTGTATCACACCTTTATAATTTGAATTTCACAAAATCCTTTCCTAACGGGTAGTTAAGTGACATAAGTAACATATCTGCCAAATTTCAGTTTTATAGGTTGAATAGTGTGCGAAACGGGGGCAAAGTAAACTTCAATCCACACGCCAAATATGACATAATGTTGTGAAAATAACGGAAATATACTAATCTAGCAGTATCTTCATCAGTAATCTGCCTTATGCGTCTAACAGCGTATGCGGCTGAACTAATTCTACCACAGAGAGCTTCTATGTGGGGACCCCACTGAGGACGAGAGTCTATAGTAATACCCAAAAACTTAGTTTCGTTAACTAACTCCAGCTTGGACCCCTGCAAAAATAAACTGACATCTACTTGAATTACATTTGGTAAAGTAAACTTTATACATTTCGTCTTCTTTGCATTTAGAACTAAATTATTTGCTGTGAACCAATCAAAAATCAGAGAGAGAGAGTTGAATTTGCGTCATCCACAATATCTTTTTGTCGATTCACTTTAAAAATAAGTGACGTGTCATGGGAGTGTTTAATGTCAAAATTTTGGATACTTCTCGTTTGCTTTTCAAAAAGTTATTGATGTCATTTTACTGATTAGGTAACGTACTTTCGAGATCAGTTTAATTTTTTTTGATACCTGTAATAGTTACGGAATAATCGCCTGGTCACACTCTGTATATGTTTTGTACGTATGTTCCATTTTAACTCGAGAACCACTCAACGAATTTCGATGCGGTTCTTCTTCGATTCTCTATTATCATCATAGTGACCCTGGTCAACATATGGGCTTTATGGGGTGTTGTGACACAGCTTCTGATACTTTATAAAACGTATCATCGTCGTCGCGTCGTTAAATATTCAAAATCCTAAAAGCCACGTCATCGTGCCATAAAATATCGAAGACTCTAAGCTTAGCATCACGCTATAACGAATAAAGAGAGCATTCACACCCATTTCACACCGAAGATATCATAAATAATATTATTATTAACACACAAACGATTTTTAATATAACACCTTATTTTCAACAAAAATCTGTCCAAAATCCAAACCAATCCAAAGGTCAAATAACCTTTCAGAATGCCTCTACGTGGGACGCACTATAAGTTTCCGGAATGAATATGAAAAAATACTATTAAAGGTACAAAATTAATTTATTATTTTTCAAAATAATCTCCCTTGGCGTCTATGCACTTTTTCATTCGATCAAACCAGTTTTGAAAACTTTTGTGCCACTCCCCTGTGGTGACCTCTGAAACGTGTTTTTCATACTCCTCGACAGCCTCTTCTGGTGATGAAAATCGTTGACCGCGTAATTGGTTCTTAATTTTTGGGAACAGAAAAAAGTCACAAGGTGCCAGGTCGGGACTGTATGCAGGATGACTCATGAGTTCTACATTTTTCGTCTTCAAAAAGTCGTTTGTCTGACTGGCCGTGTGAGAACTAGCATTGTCGTGGTGCAGGATGATACGGCGTTTACGGTTATTTTTACGGAGTTCGTCAATAACTTCCGGCAAACAAATGGTCGTGTACCGGTCACTATTCACGGTACGACGATTCTCTAAAGCAACAGTAGCCACGTGTCCAGTTTTATTAAAAAAAGAAGCAATCATCCGCTTAGATGCACTTTTCACGCGCGCCACTTTGGTTGGTTTCGGCTCATCTTGAAAGACCCATACGCTCGATTGCTGCTTTGTTTTGGGATCGTAGCAATAAATCCATGTTTCGTCACCTGTTACTATGTCCCACACCAAATTTGACGCACCTTCGTTGAATCTGGTAAGCATGGCACTGCACCAAGTGACGCGGTCCGTTTTTTGAGCCTCGGTCAAGTTGTGTGGGATCCACCGCGAGCACAGCTTTCTCACACCCAAATGTTTATGTAGGATTGATTGTATTTGACTCATGCCTATTTCTAAGGATGCGCGAATTTCATGGTAGGTCACATGCCTGTCTGTTTCAATCATACGGCGCACAGCATCGATGTTTTTGTTGGTCACAGCGGTGGACGGCCGACCATCGCGAGATTCGTCACTGAGATTGATACGACCACGCTTGAATTCTGCAAACCAGCTTTAAACAGTCGTCTTGCATGGTGCTTCATTGCCAAAAGCTGTTTCAAGCCGAGCGATGCTCTGTTGAGCTGTCAAATTACACTTAAAATCGTAGAAAATCATACTACGAAAATTTTCCCGAGTTAAATCCATGTTGATGCAGACACACAATTTTTTAAATGGCGCCACAAGGTAAAAACAAAAGACAGTCAGATGAAACAAACTGCATTCTACAGCCAAAGAGTTCTATTTTCAAATGTTGTAATAAATTTTTAAATATTGTTTATGTAAGTGGCCAGTTCCGGAAACTTTTAGTGTTACCTATGTATTAACGACGCCCAATCATCCCATAACGGGATTTTGGGTTCCTTTGTTTATATTATGTAAAAGAAAATCATATCCTTATCCACTTTTCTATCACATTACATTAGCTTCAAAGTTATTGAATTTTCAGTGGGCGTGAAATATGGATTTTTTTGAATTTACTGCTGAATACGACGTCCATAGACAATCCAATTATTTTGTTGCTACTATCTATTGAAATAATAAAGTAGTAAAAAAGTCGTGTCTGTTCTGTACATTGAACATTTTTGCGAAATTTTAAATGTGGGTTAGTGGTATTGTACTGAAGCCGAAACTATTTTTTTTCTCTGTCTATCGGTCGATCTTTCCTGTATTTATGTTCCGTTTAACTCGAAAACCATTCAACGGATTTGGATGCAGTTTTCTTTATTATCATAGTAGTGACCCTGGTCAAAATATAGGCTGTAGGGGTGTTCATTAAATAACTTCCAAGGCGAAAACGGGGCAAAGATAGAAAAAAACGCGGTCGAAGCTGCGAGCAATGACTAGCAATAAATATTATTACAAGCATAGATGTACTATATTACTATATCTATAATTACAAGTATGTCTTTGAATATAGTACACTATTTGCACACATTGTTACTAGCTAAAAGTATTTTTTTCGCAAGTTATATAAGGTGACTTTTATTTAT
Source organism: Ypsolopha scabrella (assembly GCA_910592155.1). Lineage (NCBI taxonomy): Eukaryota > Metazoa > Arthropoda > Insecta > Lepidoptera > Ypsolophidae > Ypsolopha > Ypsolopha scabrella. The sequence continues at coordinate 2,602,020 of OU342968.1, read as the reverse complement.
TTAGCCAAACTCATACTGGCGCGTTGGTAAGTGATCAGTAGCACGGATCGATAACACTATTTGCTAATTTCACAAAATACAATCTTTACGTCGAAAAGATTAATTTACGAATTTCACAAAAAAGGCTCATCGAACCTTGTTACTGAGCACTTACCGAGTCTTCAGTAAGAATTTGGCTGCATAAGTAAAAGTCACCTTATATTTATTTCTGAAGATTCTGTTACAAGTTCGAAATATCCCTCAGTTAACAAAAATTTGCCATTATATGGCGGATATTAAAAAGTTCGAGTATTTTACGGAACCAGTAAACGCCATAAAACCATTATTAACTTTTCCTTTGTACACGTCACGTAAAGGTGATCCATCAGGTGAAGGGCCGTTGTTCCTGACGGTTTATAAACAGGCCTTCTAGTAAGGGCCTTAACTAGGACCCCCCGTTAGGATAAATTACCTAAATCCGGGGAAATTTCGAACAAACACGGCTAGAATTTCCTCATTATGGGCAGCGTTTTTTGTGGTAAAGCGCTCGTCTGCTCAACCAGATGTCGTGGGTTCAATTACTGCGGTGCACATTGTACGGTCTGCTTCGGAAGGCATGCTAAGCTGTTGATTTGTGTCCGAAGTACGTTGATGGGCAGAGCCACCCATAACGGTTGGGACGTATTAATCGTCGGTGAAGATAGGGTGTACCAAGTGTAGACTGGGACTTGCTTTTCACAGTTCACACTAGGGAACAACTCTGATGCCCACTCGGGGATTAATGTCGTGCAGTGGCGAAGGCTCCATATAACACGATTCCCATCGGCTTGTTTAGGAAATGGCATCCACACGCTACATTTATTCCGGCTCTTCGGTTTGTCAAACGTATCAAATTTAATTTAATTTTTTATGGCATTTATTTACATTTATGTACTTAAATTAAAATATTTACATGGTACTCACATGGTAACACTACATACCTACATATACATAAGTAGACAATTTTCAATTTATTAAATAAGTAAAATCACATCATACATGTGTATCAATCACAATCAAAAACAGTGATATGTTAGGTGTTGTTTAACTTTATTTATTGTTCATTTATCCCTTTAACAATGAGGTATGTATATCTATATTCAGAGTTTTTTTTTTCGTGTTATTTATTTCTTTTTGTGTTTAATGTAACTGTTTCTTTTGTAGACGCACCCTCTGCATTTGTATCAAAAAATTATTTAATTTTACAGGGATGCAGTGAAAAACAGCGCTGTTCGAATCATTGCTTATGATCCGACAGCATTGCTGAACGCATGACCTTTTGTCAAATTAGCTTAAGATTTTATCTATTATTATAATTATGTTATTTTTTTTTTTTTTCTTGTTTGGCAATAAATGATATTTTTCTTTCTTTCTTTTCTTTTACATGTTTTTTTTGCGTTTTCCTTGGTTGCTTTTCTGAGTGAGGAGATTTTTTTGTAGGGATTTTAAAATGTTCACCCTTCGGCACTTATGTCGTGACTAAGATGTAAATGTACAAGTATATTAACAGCATAAAGGGGTTATTAGTTGGTGCTTGACCTAATGTATTTTTTTTTTTTTTGTTTGAGGTTTATCGTGCGTATTTACGTCCATATTCTGGCAAAGCATTGAAATAATAGTAGATCGTTATCCAAGGGAGGTAAGCGATCAATTGTGCCTGAGATATTTAGGCGCACGAGCGAGGGTGCATATAGTTCGAGGGTGCAATTGATCACTTACACCCGTGTGTAATACTCTACTTTTCATCACTAATGCGAGGAAATAAAAAAAACTTACAAAATTATAACATGATGATTAGTTGCTGTCTTAAGTCATAAACGTCTTTTTAAGATTTTATTTAGCATATTTACATGTACTTCTATAATAATATATAAATAAAATACAGAATAACAAAATAAAAAGGAAATAGGCAGAACAGATATTTTCCAGTGTCATTTGCCGAGACGAGTGATTTACTACATAGTTAGTGACTGTAAGGGACACTCGTTTGATTTTCAAATTTACTTACCTCCCTAGGTAGGTAAATCGAATTTACCTCCCGCATTTCGAGTTATATGACTTTCAGAGCATTAGTGAAAAAAACAAATAAAATTTCATGAACTTGTTTTTATTAAAGAAATACCTACCTATGAAGATAACCATAAACCTAATAAAGGCGATTCTAAAGGCTTTAATTTTAGGTTAAGTGCTGTAAAAATTAAATTTGCTTCATTGCAAAATTGTCCTTAAATGTAAGGAACAGAAGCTAAATTACTTTGGAAAAATCCAACTTTGGACAACACTAAAACTAATATTAAAGCCTTCAGAATCGGCTACATTATGTAGTTAATATGAGTTATTCACTTATAAACAGCAGAGTAATTTGTTTTTCTACGTACGAGTATTAAACGATAGAAACAACGCACTATCTACAAATAATGTAATTGTCTTAAAACTGACAAGCATTTTGGAACTTTAGAGCTATTAAGAAGATTTATAAGACAAGGTTAGATAGACCTCGTTATTGGGAGAATTTGGAGCTATATGAAGTTACTATCTTTTGTAAACTTTCACAACTTTTTGTGATAAAATCTTCTTATGAAAAAGAACTGAATATGATGCCAAAGTAAAACTGTCAAAAATATAAATATAAATATAATTTCTATAAAGAAAAACGACTGAAAAAAAGACTAAGAAATTTTGTACTAAAACAGTAACAGCCTAGTCGCTTTAAGTAACAACAGTTTGTTTTCATCATAAAAACTTAATTTTCATGAAAAAGTCGTGTCACGTTACGTTTTGTATACGGTCAAGTGAATTATGACATGAAAGATAAGGCTTTGTTTTTTTAAGAGAGGAGGTTTATTACGTTGATCTTGAAGTAGCCTTGGCGTAATTTGCTTTTTATATTGTGTTGTGAATGTGTGTCTGTCACAGTTAATAAAGGGCACAGGCAAAGAAGAGGCTTGTCGACTTGTTTTTCAATCCATGGTTGCTACAAAATGAGCTCCATAGTGGAGTGGCAGTTTTTATTTTGTTACCTCAAGGGGGCATCGAGCTTTTTGCAAAATAATTGCGTTCGTTTGATCCCTTGCTGTATCGTTATTATTACTTGAGATTGTCGGCACTTGGTGAAACTTCGATAAAAACATGATGAACAAAACACTTGTACTCGTTTCACAATACTTGTTTAAATGTTAATGGTCATAGATTAACGACGTATTTTTGTTTGCAGGTCGAACCAATGTATAATATATAATTAAACCCTTGATAATGGTGTAATACCGAAACCCGTTGGGATTAACATACATATATACAAATACAAGTATTGTGAAAAGAGAACAAGTTAGTTTGTTCATCATGTACTTAAGCTTTAGTTATCCAATTTATATACAATATATTTAAGGATTCACTCCATAAATCGCATACATTTAGAAACACGATCAATTTTAGATTCCTCGATAGAAAAAATAAAACAAAGTTATTTCTAAAATAACCGGACAAGTGCGAGTCGGACTCGTCCACCGAGGGTTCCGTACAAATTAGTAAAAGTTTAAAAAGATCTATAAAAAGATTTGCTCACCCTTACAATTATGACGGAATGTTGCTTAGAAAGAAAGAAAGAAAATATTTATTTCAGACCGGGGTCCGTATCTTAGTTAGTAACAATGTATGCTTAAATACTATGTTAGTATCTTAATCTAAACACAGAAAAGGTAGCAGAAGTCGCTGTTGCAGACATCACACAACTGAATTGAGTGATGCCTACAACAGCATCCTCGGTGAAGTACTTAACCTAGGTGATTCTTTTTGATTTAATTACAAATGTACAGTTTTAAGATTTTTTACTATACTTGTAGTATTAGATGGTATTACTTGGAAAATTTCATATTTCTAAGTCAACGGGAAATACCCTATAAATTTAGATTCCCTTGAGAGTGTCGAAATATACGTTTTTTGCGGCATAAACGGCCGTATCTAATTTCACGTTAACTTAGAAGTTCGTTTTGTTCACAGCTTCAAAGGACTGTAGATTTGAGTACTCGATACCTTTACGCGTTCCCGAGATAAAGGGTCTCGATAGCCAGACGGACGGACACACGGACAACAAAGTGATTCTATGAGGGTTCCGTTTTGTCCTTTTGAGGTAGGGAACCCTAAAACCAAATTAAACACGTAGTACGACGTAAATACTTCACGAACCGCCATCAGTTTTTAATTAAACCAAATTAGGTTCTAGGTTTTTCAAAACGTATACACTTTACATTTTCAGAATGTGTTTGATTTAACAATATGAAGGAAATTCCTAAATTCGCGCACGTTCCTTCCATCCTAGCCAGAGCCGCCTCACTTCAGTCCTGCCTAGGCCGTCGGCACTGAAGTCCGTGGCCGTCGGACTGGAGCCTGTATTACAGTTCAACGCACATTACACGGAGACTCGGTGCCCCCTTGAAGGTGTTTCTTATTTACCTCCGAGTGGTATTGTTAGTTCATTGTTTGTTAAAATGTCGATGAGCCGCTTCTTTTCCTGTACCCTTAAATTTTAAGCAAGTTAGATATACAAGGTGAAACAAAATTAACCGACCAAATTCATACTGGAGACTTGGTTAGTGATCACCTTGTTACATCACAGTGTTACCCTTTTGGTGAAATTCGAAATAATTTTTTTTTGTTTCCTTGCAGCCTAGACTAGGAATTGTACTTAAACTAGTCCAACCAGTAAGGGAGCAAAAAATATATTTTTCTAATTTGGCCATAAGGATAACTGAACCTAGTCCCTGATGATCACTAACCGAGTCTCCAGTATGAATTTGGTCGATTGATTTAATTTCACCCTAAGGTAGGTCTCAAACTCGACGAAGACAATATAATTGTTACGTGTTGCATTTTGTTTTTGTTTAAATGTGTACGCTCCTAATGCGAGAATTTAAAACGATAATCAGTTAAAATATATATCTGATAAAAAATATGTCATATATGGAGCCAAGCTTTTTATTTTTCAAAGGTAACTTTCTGGTCTCTCTGGTTCTTCAACTATCGGGTGAACTGTATGTAAGTTGCTTATGACTCTAGATGGTCTATGAGAGGAAGTTTTATGTCGGATTGGTGGATTGAATTTCCAGGAGCACAATCAAGCCCCAGGTACAAAGATGATACAAATTTATTTATTGATTTAGTAATTACAGAACAACATTTTAATAGCCCAAGAATATAATTTTCATAGCCTGTGCGACAATGTAAAGTAGAGTGGTCATAAATTTTTCCTGATAGGGAATGAAATGTGGATGCGAGTTGTGGTCTGCTTTTGGTCGTATATTTTGTCTGATACCGTAGTGTCCGTAGTGGGAGATAAATTTTAATACAGCTTCAACACCATTGAAATACCATGTTTGTGGTGATACACACATATGTTATTCGTATTAGTTACGTAGTCTGGTACCGTGAATATGTTTTAATATTTATGTAGAAAATACATTCATAAAATGTATACTCACGCCCATCTCTAAGAGGGGTAAATAGAGTGCCAATCTTTATCTGTTACTATCTTGTTTAACCTCTTTTGCTTTCGCCAGGAAAAGGGTCTTAACAAATGGGCAGACAGACAGAAAGACGGGCAACAAAGAGATCCTATAAAAGTTTTGTTTTTCATTTTGAGGTACGCAACCCTAAAAAAGTGCTATAGTTTTTAAATAATTATATAACACCAAGAATCAACGTGATAGTGATTTTTGAACTGTTTTTTATAATTTTCTTGGTAGTTATCCAGGAGCAAAAATATTTTCATCTCGGGCGGCGGAGCTTGAATTGAACGTTAAAGCTCGCTACCTACGATCTAGATTTATTATTCTACCCTCGCTGTTTACACCAATTCCAACAATTTCTAAACAATCTACAGGATAATATAAAAGTCACTACATTAGCATCCGTTGAACCAACAGGAGGACTGAGGAATATTTTTAAGGGAATATTTTGAGTCAATACAAGTACTTGCAGAGTTCTACTATATACCTAATTTATTCAGTTGCAAAGACCATAACAAACTTTATTTTAAAATAAGTGAAGAACATTGTACATTCTTGCAGTTATCACTGAAGGAATATCCATTAACCTCCGCACCCAATTTGTTCTCAATTCTTTTTTGGCGAAGCTCCTGCACTTCCTTTGTACTGAACTCGGCCCCTTTTTCACATTTATGTTTTTGGTGGGTACATTTTTCAGCGACATACAAATAATAACCCTACCCCATTGACCTCTCTAAACCCTATTAAAACTTGAATTTAATAAATAAAAAAATGCATGTTGCCGACTAAGACAAGGTTTCCTATTAGGTACATTACAATATTACAATAATTGACTTTGTTCGATACAGCCAAAATCATACTGCAAGTGGTCAACACTAAGGTCCTTTCGAAACAATGAAAGAATTAAATTTATATATTTTAAACACATGGCGATTTATCCATCGTCAGGATAGATACCCTTTCTGTGAAGTGCGCAAAATAATATTTAGACTTTCTATTCATATTGAGTCGAGGTTTTTCTTGAACAGGTATAGGGGAAAAAATACAAGAGATGAGGAATTTATGCAATGAGGAATTTATGCAATGGGAAAACAAAAAGACCTTGGGTAGGTATTTGGATTCTTAAAAAGACTTAGTTCGAATTCTGGCTCCACTCAGCGTAGTTTGACAACCCTTAACACTTTTCCTCCCATGATGTATTAACGGATATTAATAATTACGGCCCTTTATGTCATAATTAGACGTAGACCTAGGGCTAACAACCCTTTGGAGGATCAGGTTTGTGTCAAAGGACATTTTCCCGAGATCATGAAATGTAATCACAAATCCGTTACTACAAGGCGTTTCTATCCAAATCGAGAAGGTGGATTTTAAGTACGGTCTGGGACATTTAATTGTGACTTTTATGTCGCATTTACACAGTTAAGATATTCTAATGTAGGTATGTAAGACACTGGTCTTAATCACGTTGAAATACACAACGATAGGTGTAAACATGAAGTAATAAAAAATATTTATATTGATACCATAAATTTGTTTAGTAACTATGATATAACGTTATTGCAACGAAACCCACACTAAATAACGTTATAATTACAAAGTATCCCGTTTATACAAATGAAATTATACACGTTTCTGATGTCATTACGAGAAAAAAAAATATTCCTTGAATTTTCACCAAAAATTCCATCCTTTTTCTAAGCTATGGCTAAGCAGCTCACCGGCCTCCCCACACACCTAATTGCACCCCGCAACCCGCACCCCTCATCCGAGTGGCCAGCGACCAGTGAGGGTGTCCACGCGATTAGTGTATTTTGAGTAAAGAAAATCGTCTTATTATTAGGTACTGGTACTTTATTTAGGGATCCCAGTATTTAAAATAATATCTTTACTGATTATACTAACACGCCGACTTTGCTTTTACACCCGGTATAGACGTCCAAATTTATTCATGTACATTCTTTTGTTTATTGTTTAATAAGTTTTACACAAAAAAATAACCTTCATACATTTGCTTAGCTAAAGTATTTTTATATGCGTAATTAATCACTATGTTACTGTCTTTAAAAAATCTCCGGTGCATTAATTATGCACGGGCGATTTTACAAATCGGTACGTTTGGGTAGAATAATTAGTTAGAAAACGATCGAAACTTCAGGTACATATCTAGAATGTATCTAAGCGATTAGACCCGTGTATTACATAAGTTTAGTATAAAAATAACCATCATTCATTAAAGTTTGTTTTTATTGCAGCCGTTAAATCGGTCGATGACCCGAAGTAATAATTATAATTAGGGTAAAAAAAAAAACGATCCGTATCGCTCTCCGTAAATTTCTTTATCGCTTACGCTTCTTACCGCGTTTCATAATACGAACACCCTGTAATAAGAAACGCGTTAAGGCTTGGCCCATGGTGCACGATAATCTTACTGAGTGATTTTGAACTTCAGTATATTGTCAGAAAGTCTACACGCAAAATCAGTGAATTTTTGAGGTTTTTCTGGATTTTACGAAAAAGTATTTGATGAAGGAGTTTTTTCACCTGACATCGGAAAATAAACCATGTTTTCTTGTTATACCAGTAATTTCAGACCTAAAACTCAAGCCGTTTAGACATAACGAATTAATAACCTAAAAAGGCATAATGTTCAAAAATAAAATCTACCGAATGAAATGTGTTCAATAAGGTAACCTACCTGTCAACGGAATGAAATTAATACTTTATTTTTGCAATGTAGGTAGGTACATAAATACACTTATCGCACGTTACAATATATTAAATAATTAAAATGATTAATTTTAAAAGAAGAAAATACAATATATTAAATAACGGAAAGATAAAGGTCTGAAAAAACACGTGTCCAAGTTTTACATCGTAAGCAGATGACTCAGCATATTAAATCAAAAACCGTTGAAAGACCAAAGGCAAGCCCTTAAGAAGCGTAGGCGATAAGGTAGTGTGTGAAAAGCGATCGTATCGTTTTCTTTTGAATAATACCGACGTTTTTCCGCCTGTCTGAAACAAATTTAGTTTTCATTAATTTATTTTTTCAGGTGACAACTGCTTGTCACATTTTGGTGTAACATAAAGAAATTCACTGGCAGACTTTACTTCATGCTTCTAGCTAGCGGTGGTGTTGCCAACAATATGTTCAGATGACAGTTGCTTGTCACATTTTGGTGTAACATAAAGAAATTCACTGGCAGACTTTACTTCATGCTTCTAGCTAGCGGTGGTGTTGCCAACAATATGTTCAGATGACAGTTGCTTGTCACATTTTGGTGTAACATAAAGAAATTCACTGGCAGACTTTACTTCATGCTTCTAGCTAGCGGTGGTGTTGCCAACAATATGTTCAGATGACAGTTGCTTGTCACATTTTGGTGTAACATAAAGAAATTCACTGGCAGACTTTACTTCATGCTTCTAGCTAGCGGTGGTGTTGGCAACAATATGTTCAGATGACTGTTGCTTGTCACATTTTGGTGTAACATAAAGAAATTCACTGGCAGACTTTACTTCATGCTTCTAGCTAGCGGTGGTGTTGCCAACAATATGTTCAGATGACAGTTGCTTGTCACATTTTGGTGTAACATAAAGAAATTCACTGGCAGACTTTACTTCATGCTTCTAGCTAGCGGTGGTGTTGGCAACAATATGTTCAGATGACTGTTGCTTGTCACATTTTGGTGTAACATAAAGAAATTCACTGGCAGACTTTACTTCATGCTTCTAGCTAGCGGTGGTGTTGCCAACAATATTTTTAGAGAGATCGACACAAAATATCTTGCACTTACAAAAGAAACAACAAAAGTAAAAGTAATTAGGTATATATATATTTCTATACACATTGATTAATATACATAGTCCGTATAAATAAAATTTATCTCGGGCTGGCAACATCAGCTTTCATAACTAAGTTATTATAATAATCTATGCTTTTAGGCTAGTCTAGAGTAGGCGGCCTCTTCGAGATGTATGTACTGACTTCAAAAAAGTATCAAGATGGTAAAAGGTCAAACTGTCTTTGAAGTTCCATTAAAATAACGTAATGAATTAACCTTTTGCCCGTGGCTCCGCCTGTGCAGAATAAATAACTTAAACACCCTTACAATTTGAATAAAAACAAAAAACCTTTTCTAGCTGGTGCCTAGGGAGTGTAAGGAACCCATTTGCCAAACAAGTTTAAAAGATCCAATAGCCCCAGTGATTTCGTGATGATAAGGAAACTACGATTTTTAGGACACCGGTTTGTATACTTATTAAATGACTGGTTGATCTAGCCAAATTCACACTGGATACTCGGTAAGTAAAGGACCAAGGTTCGATGATTCTTTCTGCGAAATACGCAAGATAGCATTTCACAAACCGGGTCATTGGACCGTGGTCCTGACCACTTACCGGGTCTCCTATATGAATTTGGATATATCAACCAAAGCCACCTTACATAAGATCTAATCCAACGGGTTAAAAAATTACGTCACATTTAATATTGTTGTTATTTAAAAGCAACATAATGTAAGTTAAAAGCAACTTGATGTTATTCGCAACTAGTATTACTGATATAAAAGGAGGGTTTTCAAACGTTTATTTTTGCGTTAGTTTTGGTTTGGTTTTGTCTCCATTTAGAAATCGTTCAGCGCTGAATCGAACCGGTAGGTTAGGTTAGAAGGTTATGAATAGCGAGTCGCGGTACGGACTTCTTATGACAACCCACAAATCACACAATTTTGCCCCCAAAACACGCCGAACCAAATTCGGTTAGCTTTTCTCAAATTTTTTGGTGTGCGATTAAATACTACCCCTTTTTTATATGACACGAAGAGCTATAATCTAAATAAGGCTTATGAGGTATCAATCCCTACGTGTAGAGAAGATCTCCGACTTACCGAGTACGTATTACGAGCTCTCCACGGATTAATGTTGAAGGGTGTGGTCGCTTTCAGACTGTGCGATGAGCCTTATGTAAGGTGTTTGATTGATACAACTAAGTAATACTAAAGACTCGGTAAGTGATCGAAATGGATATTGACCGTCCCTGTGGTCTAGTGGACCGGGTACTCGACTATACTAAAGTAAGGCCAACAATACGAGTTAAAGAATGTAAACACACTTTCAGAGGTTCACAACATTTTTATTTGAATAAATCATTTACAAATTTTAATTAAACTCCCTATTCTAATCGTTGTCGTTTGTACTACACGAAGATGGTTCGTAAAAAGAGTCCGAAACAGCCGTATTTGTGACAAAACTATCTTTTGTATTATCAATAATGTTGTTAATTTTGCTATGAAAATTGTCCTCTACTTTTATAATAATAATAATCTTTATTTCAGGCAGTGCCCATAGTGTTAGTAACAAGGTTTTAAAAACTATATTAGTATTACAATAATGATATAATTAATTTAACTTAATCTATCTAAATATTGTGCCACTGCCTGTCGAAGTGGTATGCAACGACACCCAGTGACGCAAGATGGGACCGCTCGTCCTCTCGGCAAACACTTTCAGGAGGCTGCTAGAGCTACCCCTAACTCTGCACAATAAGAATTATCGCATGAAAGCCGTCTGTATAAGATTCACATGAACATCCCCGAAGCACTGCAGAATCGAGGCAATCCCAATAGCATCCTGAATGCGTTGTTATATTAGACACGCAGGGCGCTGTAAGATTTTTGTGTAAAGTTGATCCACAGGCTGATGTGATCCACACAATTTCGCCATTAGTCAGCAGATACATTCTGGACTCCCTCTAGTTTTTTTTCGTGGTGAATTGATATCTTTTAAAGGTCGTCTAGAGTTGCTAGGCTGTGATTCCATAATTTAAATCAATAAATAGCAGTAAAATCAACGAGAAAAACTGACCGAAAGAATACGGTATCACTTAGAACGCAATCCAAACAGGAATGAACTTGTTCACAAAATGGCGGACCAAATGTTGGTTACTGCGGTACTGACTGCTTACCTGTACCACGAACGACCCACGACTCACGCAACGACAGCTGTCATCGACCAACTGACGCCATTATTGGGTACGAGAGATAAGGGTAGAGATAACTCAGTAACGGTCCGATTGTTCACGTATTTTATTTCGTCTCGATGGCATTACTTTAGTCTCAAACCCGGTAGGTGCATTTATGTTCGGTCTGTGTACTTTTGTGTTATTCGGGCACAAATCATCTGAAGCATGCAGACCCAAAACAGATAATTATGCACCACCCATCGAACCCCTGACCTCGTATGGAATCTTCTCTTCTTCTTCTCTTCTCTATACATATAAAATGCAACGTCTGTCTGTCTGTCTGTCTGTTCGTTCGCTTATAACTTGGGAACCACTCAATCGATTTTGATGCAATTTTCACTGAAAGAAGGAAAGGTTTAAGGCTATGTATCATCACGCCATGACAAAAGGGAGCAGTGCAATGAGAGTTTTAGTGAAACATGTGAAAGGTTCGCCAGTGTAGCGTATTCGATCGTCGTGGGTTCAATCCCCACACCGGTAAAAACATTTTTCGCTTTTTTTTTATTTTAGGCTTTTAGGCAATTTTTTTTAATGACTTTTTTTAAACGTAGGTTTTACTAATTAGTCGTAACATAAGGTTATATCCATCCATCCATCCATCAGCCTGTTTCGTCCACTGCTGTACATAGGCCTTTCCAGGATTTCGCCAATCTTGGCGGTCCTCCTGGTAGAAATGCCCATACTCACACACGCTCGGCAGGCGGGTTGGTGAGCGCGGTGCCGAAACCCTTGCACCAGTGACGCCGCTGCCCGTCACCAGTCTGTTTTATATAAGGCTCGGTAATTGGGGATGGATAAACCGCCATCCATCGGTCCCAGGCAATGGTGGGCCACCTGGTTTTGCCTAAGAGCTGTTCTCTTACTCTCTCCCAAATAACTTCGGGAGGTTTTGCGAGTAAGATTATATATATTTATTCTTAATGTACACATTAATTAACTACATTAAAATCATTTATTCCACATATGCCAGCCCCAAAGTAGGCCGAAATATGTCTTGAAAATATTTAATTTATGAACTTCTTATTGTGTATTTAACTCAGTGAAAAGCTTGCAAAAGCAAAATATTTATATTTATTTGATATTATTATAATGGAAAACCTGCTAAAATCATATGATTTTTTTTTTTTGATTGAAAAACACTTGTTAAATATGTATCAAAAGTTCCACCAAGTGCCAACAATCACGAGCATCAACTCCAAAATCATATGAATAAATATTTTCTTTCTTTTGTAAAATAAAAGGTGACCAGGGTCTGATGGTGGGACTGGAAGATGGGTACGGGATCTCCTCAACGGACAACAGCAGACCCTTCAAGTTTGGGCTTATTTGATTGGTATTTATTAGCACTTTGATAAAACATGGTGACCAAGGTCTGCTGAAGGGACTGGAAGGTAGGTACGGGATCTCCTCAACGGACAACAGCAGACCCTTCGAGTTCGGGCTTATTTGATTGGTCCTTATTAGCACTTTGGTAAAACACGGTGACCGATGCATATTGTCGTTCAAAAAATCATATCCTTTTGTTTTTCTTATTTCTACGAAAATCTCTTCGACGCGGGCGGAGCCGCGGGCAAAAGCTAGTATTATATAAAAACCAGCCAAGTGCGAGTCGGACTCGCGCACGAAGGGTTCCGTACCATTATCTATAAAAACGGCAAAAAAATCATGTCTGTTGTATGGGAGCCTAGTGACAGATGGACAGCGGAGTCTTAGTAATAGGGTCCCGTTGGTTACCCTTTGGGTACGTAACCCTAAAAATAGTTCATACTTAGATAAAACTAGCTAAGTATTTTAAAATTCTAGAAGGCGGCCTTACTACAGTGATAATTATTTGATGTACCCAGGGCAGGTTTTGTTTCTTTTAACATGTACATATACTTAGCTGCAATAAAAGTGAATTTATTCTGCTAACAAATAAAAGACCCTGTTTTATTTTTGGATATACCTAATAATAAATACATGAAAACACGGTTAAGGACATTTACATCATATTCATAAAAAAATAACAAAAAAAAAAACACAAAAAGACATATCGTCACGACATGAACCCCCGGGGTGTCAGAGGTGTTCCGAGTGTAAACTGTGAAATGCAAGTCACAGTCCACATCCGGTAGACCGGCATTTTACCGACGATTATTACGTCCCTACGTGATCGCCTTACTTCAGGCACAATTATACACTCTTTAGGGCATGCAGGTTTCCTCGCGATGTTTTCCTTCGCCGTTCAGCAAGTGGTAAGTATTCGGTAAGAAGACAAATACTACAAAATACATGAACAGCTCACAAAATGAAAAAATCTATCCTTACTTACTGTTCTCTTAAAAACTTCAATATTTTGAACTTTACGTAAGCAGGAGAAAATCTAAGTATCAGTAAACAAAAGATACACAGAGGATTAAAAACCCCATAAAGTTGATAACAAAAACGAATTGACTTTAGGTTTTCATACACAAAATCTTAGTTTTTTTTTTTCAAAATTTGCTAGAGATTCTGAACCTTTAAAATCCCTTAGTAAGTAGTCTATTCTCAGACCAAATAAAAAGTGAAGATGTAGTTTACTCTATGTGACGGGTGAAGCAGGCCAAAAGTGAGACAGTCTCGTGTTCGTACACGGCTTGAAACTCACACACGCGCAATCTGTCTCAGTTTTTACTGCACGGCAATACTCACTTAAGGGGGTAACTTTTTACCTCGGTACAAAATGCACATCATAATATTGTTTTCCTTACTTTTGAATAAAAAGTATGCAATAAATGTGTTTTAGAGCAACTTGCGGAAATAGATTTATTAATAACTAGCTTTTTAGCTGACGACAAGTTTTTTTCCGGGATAAAAAGTAGCCTATGTGTTAAGTTAGGGTATAAGCTATATCCATTCTAAATTTCATCCAAATCTGGCCAGCCGTTTCAGCGTGAAAGAGCAACAAACATACACACACACACACACACACACACACACACACACACACACACACACAAAGCGTGTTTACAGTTATAATGTAATGCAGCTAAAATGTTACGCATAAAATCGAATAATTTTCATGTGATCACTTAACTATTAACAAGCAGTTTGCGCGAATTGCTATAAAACGCATTTATTGCATACTTTTTATTTAAAAGTAAGGAAAACAATATTATGTTGTGCATTTTGCACCGAGATCCTCCGTTACCACCTTAATTATCAATAAACGCATACATGTTTACGAAACTGGCCTCAAGTCAATCTTGACAACCCACTGAATTTTTATTTGGCCTGCGAGCTGAGAGTCTAAATGTAAAATGTATAGCTAGATAAGGTCATGGATAAACAATTTTGTCTATCCATCCATCCATCAGCCCGTGTTCGTCCACTGCTGGACATACCCCTTTCCCAAATTTCGCCACTCATGTCGGTCCTCCGTCCTCCTCTTCCAGCCGCCCCCCGCAACGTCCTTCAGGTCGTCAGTCCAGCGGGCACGAGGTCGTCCTACACTACGCTTTGCTGTACGTGGTCTCCATTCTAAAGCCTTTCGGCCCCAACGGCCATCATGTCGGCGACAAATATGGCCTGCCCACTGCCACTTCAACTTACTGATTCTGCAGGCTATGTCGGTTACTTTAGATCTCCGACGGATCTCCTCATTTCGGATTCTATCCATCAGAGATACCCCAAGCATAGCCCGCTCCATAGCTCGCTGAGCGACCTTAAGCCGGTGGATCAGACCCTTTGTAAGAGACCACGCCTCAGCGCCATACGTCATCAAAGGAAGGACGCACTGGTTGAACACCTTAGTCTTTAAGCACTGCGGTATAGACGACGTAAATATGTGACGCAACTTTCCGAATGCTGCCCAACCCAAGCATATTCTTCTGTCAGCCTCGGCGTCGAAGTTGTTTTTATCCAGCTGTATGACTTGACCCAGATAAACATATTTTTGAACAACTTCGATGCTGACATTGTCGACGGTTATTGGCCCTTGGATGACGTGACAGTTGGACATGACCTTAGTCTTATCCAAATTCATCCGCAGGCCCACTCGTCTCGAAGAATCGCCAAGGCCGCGCATCATTTCCTCTAGTTCCTGCAGCGATTCCGCCATTATGACGATGTCATCGGCAAAGCGAAGATGTGAAATGTACTCTTCGTTTACGTTTATGACTCGTCCATTCCAGTCTAGTGTTTTAAAGACGTCCTCCAGCGCGGCGGTAAACAGTTTTGGAGAAATAACATCTCCCTGTTTCACGCCGCGCTGAAGATGTATCGGTCTTGTTTGTACACCCTGTACTTGGACGGACATCGTAGCGGAGTCATACAGACATTTCAACATCTCCACGTAACGCCAGTCAACTTGGCAACGCTGCAAGGACTGCAGAACAGACCAAGTTTCGATGGAGTCGAAGGCTTTCTCGTAGTCCACAAACGCTTGACATAAGGGCTGATTATACTCTTGAGTTTTCTGTATAACCTGCCTTAGCTTGTAAATGTGGTCCACGGTGCTGTAGCCTTTTCGAAACCCAGCCTGCTCTGGAGGCTGGAAGTCGTCGAATCGTTGGGCGAGACGATTCGTGATAACTCTTGAGAACAGCTTGTAGGTGTGGCTCAGGAGCGCAATTGGTCTATAGTTCTTAAGTAGGATTTTGTCCCCTTTTTTGAAGAACAAAATGACCAGACTCCTGCTCCACTCCTTTGGCGTAGTACCATTTTGTCTATGATAAGGTTAAATTATCTAAACAAAGCGTTCACGTAGTACTAATAAAACGATAAATTTAACTTTAGAGGTTCAAACTTTTGAATATTTATGTTCAGTGCATAGAAATCAGAAATTCAACATGCTTTTAGCAAGCATTAGCGTTGCACGTCCTCCGTACGAAGAAGTGCATTTGTATTGTAAGGAATAATGGATACATCTCTTGCTAAGCTTTTAAGGCGTAGTAGGTCGATCGCACAACGAAAGAGATAAGCTTATCTGCTAGTCTAGCATGGCAAACCATATCGAGCTCGATAGCGTTTGATGCAGTGCTCTGTCTGTTGATCTACCTAAAGAGGGACAGACAGTGGTATGTCGAGCTGTCAAAGCTCGATATGGTGTACAATGCTAGGTACTCTGAAAAAGCGCGCGTCTGAGCAGTGTGGTAAATCAAGAAGAGAATGGATAGTGCTGTTTTTCAAGGAACAAAATTTAATATTAATTCACACAAGTGCGTTTAAAAAAAATCGCTGTGCTATCGTTTAGATAACAGGTTTACATGTTTAAAACAGTAATCATTGTTATTTTTACTTTATTAGTTTCGATAGACTGCTTGTTTGAAATGAAAAAATAGCCTTCACTTAGCAGTTTTTTCAATCAAGACAATTTTTTTCTATCGCGTTTTGGGCTATTACATCGCCTTGGAAAATGCTTTGTTTATGACATATATTTATTTCAGAACCGTATCTATTGTAGTTTGGGAGTACTACGGAAACTACGGTTTTACTACATACGCATCGTCTTAAAGACATTATTTCCGAGAGCCGGAAAGTACGCTTCTCTCTATGCATATACTCGTAAGGTGACATTAATTTATGCAGCCATATTCATACTGGAGGCATGGTAAGTGATCGGTATCGCGGATCGGTAACACTTTTTGCTAATTTCGCAAAATTAAATGTTGACCTTCCATAGCAGTTTACTTGAAGATGGGCTTGTGTTTGTAGACAACACAAAAAAAAAACACTTGATTCTGAGCACTTACCGAGTTTTCAGTATCATTGTGGCCACATAAACTAATGTCACCTTTTATAGTGCTTTTTTCAAACAATGTGAGGCAATAAAAAATGCGTTTGCTAAAGAATAAGTAACTTGTGGAAATAAATATCATATAAACGTAGTTATATTTTCCTTCGATTTAGCAGGAAGTAATGATTACATGACTGAATTGGCTTCTTCTTTCCAATTATCTATGTCCTCATCACGACCGACGCTACATTCTTGATACGAAATAATTATTCAAAGTATTTATAAAACAATAACATTAGTTTTATGTACATTGAATTCAATTTCCCGCCTTTGTATTTTTAAAACTTTTAAATTTTTTAGTAGTTAACCATAGACAATTTAAAAAGAAAATAAAAATTAACAATCGCTCTGTGTTGCAAATTTGCTGCCTGGGCTTTTGCTTTTTGCCTATTTCCAAAAGAAAAAAATAATGGAAAAATGTGTGCTGAAATACGAGCAATGAGCTTGGCGTGAATACGGTTAACTAAATTAGAAATATAATAAAATAAACTGTTTCTTACCTACAGATATATAAATATGTATATCTTCGTTTATTTTTTACAGATTTAAAATAAAAATAAAATATATTATTAATACAACAAAAGCAGTATCTACACCAACATTATTAATTGAAAATTCCGACATTCAGACCTACCAACTTCAAAAACAAAAGCAAGAAGAGAAAACAAATGAAATCGAACTTTTTCCGTTAATCATTTTGTTTCGGAACACAAAGTGACAAAACAAAAGAACAGCGACAAATTAATTGCACTGTATTTATTCTTAGCTTTGCAAAGCTAATGTAGAACTTATAACAGTAAAACTATCTATCTGCATACAGATTATGTACTTTATACCTACTACATTATGTACTTCTGTTCTACTCTTTGTAATTCCACTCTCAATTGAATCAAACTTAATCCACACGTACCGACGACGATGAGAAGAAAATTCATTTTTACGGATACCGATTAGAGTTTAATTTTGTCAAGCTCTGATAAAGAATGCAAATTTTGTAAGTAACTCGTACTTTCATGGAAATCTTAGAAAAATAATAGTGTTCAGTTTTTTTATACTACCTTTAAATAAAAAAATACTATAATTGTATTATATTTTTATATCATTTTTACATTTTATAATTTATTCGACTGATGCCGGTCCCAAAGGGGTCCGAAATTATTTCGAAAATTGCCATATTTTATTGTTATTATTACCTTAAAACGTTCAAACAAATGAAAAGCTTGGTATAGCCAAATGTACATGTATATTCTTTTTCAAATAAAAAAATTACGGTAGTTTACAAAAAAACATATTTCAGGTATGAAAGCTTATACATATGTGGTAAATTTGGTTGATATTGCCAAATTAATACTGGAGACTTGGTAAGTGTTCAGAGCCAAGGCTCAATTAGCCCTTCTGTGGAATACGCAAAAAAAAATTTAGACTCCTGTACTAGTTAAGTCGAGGTTGTTCTTGAACAGGGGCACAAAAAAGTATTTTTCGTATTTCACAACTTTGAACCTTGGTCGGGTCCTAACCTAACCACTAACCGAGACTCGAATCTGGATTTGGCTCTATCAACCAAAGTTACCTTATATTCGAACTAGTTTGCAGCTTATTTCTACCAATACTATAAAACTTTTACGATTTCTGTTATGTTTATGATTTAAATACAGTTCTCAGATATTCATTTTATTTCTTGAAGCTTCGGGTCTGTTTATTATTAATAATTTCTATGTATATTTTTCAAGAAGACGTGAAAAAGATTTAAGTTTAAAAAGTTAAAATTATGCATATATAATTTTTTTTTACGATTTCTGAGGATTTTACGGCAACTAGTAAGTGGTCCTAAATTCGACACTAATTTATAAACTCAGCTATTCTTCATTTAGTATCTACTAGCTGTTGCTCGCGGCTTTGCGAATGGAGTGTCTTGCACATGGAAGTGTCTGTCAATCAATGTATTATCGACAGTCTCCAGTTTGGTGGTTATTTTATCAACACAAGATTGAATAGGGTAACTACGATGATAATAAAGAAAACCGCATTCAAATCCGTTCTAAAGTTAAAACGGAACATACACTGGTGGACAAAAAAATCGACTCAAGCATTGTTGTCCTACATTCAAGGGAATAACCCAATCATACAAACATAAACATATGAAATATATATATCATTTTAAAGGTATAGGCCTAAACCTTTGAATAAATGCATTTTGGTTTAAAATTATTCGCTATACAGGACGTGAAATTCATTTACCGTATTTGAACAGTTTTTACCTCGTACAGATACGTACGCTTTAAGCTCCCTTTATCCCGTTAAAAGGACGTGCAATAATTTTTTTTCCTCACTTGCTTACACAATTTCAACCCGTTAACACCTACCTTAATTACCCAGTGGTTACGTCATCCGAAAATGGACACCACGCCATTAGAGGCCACTCAAGTGCTTGCCCTATTGCGATTGGGGCGGAACCAATGAAGCGGGGCTGCAGAATTACACCTAAGCCAATCAGCTGTCTCCAGAGTCTTCAGACGCTTCGTGGAGACCGGCGGCGTCATTCGGAGGCCAGGGTCTGGCAGAACAAGATGCACTTCTGAGCAAGATGACCGCTTCATCGTTTTAAGTTCTTTAAGAAATCGTCACATGACCGCAGTTGACATCCAACAAGAACTCAGACAAGTACGAGATCGGGCTGTAAGTCGGCGAACGATCGCTAGAAGACTAAAGAAAGCTAACCTGACACCAAAAAGACCAGCAACCGGGCCCCAACTGACCACAGCTCATCGGCAAGCGCGACTTCAATTTGCCCGAGAACACGTAAACTGGACCTTGGACCAATGGCGCTCCATTTTGTTCTCTGACGAGTCCCGAATGTGCTTGCATGGCAACGACGGAAGAGCCTATACCTTTAAAATGATTTACGGATTATGTAAGTTTATGCTTGTATGATTGGGTTATTTCCTTAAATGTAGAACAACAATGCTTGAGTCGATGTTTTTGTCCACCAGTGTATATTCACACGAAACTTAAGAAAATTGTAGATTCGGCCTCGGTACAACACAAAAGCCCATTCCATTTAACATTTCACAAAAATACACTTTATTGCATTTTAGTAGCCCAACCTTAATATATTTTGTATGTATTTCCCTTTTTTATTTATGAACTTATTTCTTCATTGCATTATGTTTAAATAATATTTTTATTCCTAGATTCCTCTATTTTATGCAGGTGTATATTTTATTTCCCGTATTATTATATACTTTTTTATATTCTAAAGATATATTATATTGTTATAATTAAATTTGACTTGTAGAAAGTATACTTTAAGTATCTATTTTGCAAAAATAAATATTTTGATTTGATTTGATATTAAATTACAGTCAGTTAAATCTTTAATTCTTACTCAATAGAACTTTAAAACATGACTTGTGAAGGTTTTCATAATTATTTGTTAAAAAATCAAAAACTTCTTGCAAGAATTGGCAGCTAAGCTAAATATGACTAAAATATATTGAAAAAATATAAAAAAATCGTTTAATTTGTGAATGTCCTGCTTTTCTACAGAAAATCCTCCGTTTTAGACCCATCTGCCCTCCTTTATCAAATTATCATCTGGCAACCCTAACCACACAACACTGGTACGGAACCCTAAAACATACATATTAACAAAAAAGATGTATCAAGGCGAAAAAAATAAGGCCCTTAAATGGTAGCGCCTGTCAAACAATTCAGAACCCTCTGAGTACGGAACCCTAATTTCATTATTTGTTATTTTACTTAATACTTGCACAACAATGTAACCAAATTTGAAACGTAGTAGCAAATTTACTAGCGTCTTTAAGATAGAGCTAAAACAATTAACGTTAAAAAATGCTACGAGTAGGTAGGCTTAATTTTTTTATTTTTTTTATTTCTCATTGTAGTGGCCATAGTAACACATATGTGAAACATTCAACTGTCTACCTACTACGTCTGAAGCTGTAGACTCCTGTGACAGACGGATGGACAGACAGACAGACAGCGGAGGCTTAGTAATAGGGTCCCGTTTGGCACTCTTCGGGTACGGAACCCTAAAAATACCGTAAATTTCCTTTTTATTAGATTTATAAAAAAAATCGAGTTAACATTCCGTAATATAGACGATTCACTAAATCGAAGTAAGCCAGTTGAGGTAAAGCACAAAACTAGCAATTCCGTACCTCGGAACCTCGACTAGTATCAGAGGTTGCAATCGTGTATGCAAATGTTGGTGCGCTTTTGGTCCTGCATATTTCATAGCTTTGAGGTGATGGCTCAATACCAGGGCTGCACTTAGGTGGCTGCGGGAGGGGGGTGTCTTGAATCATTTATCTATACTAACAATGAAGTAGTAAAAAGTTTAATCTGAACATAGAATATTTATCCGAAATTTTAAATGAAATAGGTTATTATATATTGGTATAGTGCTGAGGCCAAAACCAATTCTTTTTTAATATTTGTTTTAACTCGAAAAACACTCAACGGATTTTCATAAAATGTTCTTTATTATTATCGTAATTATCCTGATTAACATATCGCCAAGCCGGAAATTGTAGATAATAGTTGTTTCAACACACTTGCTTATAAAGCATATATTATTGCAGCGTTTTAGGGTCATAAATTCATAATGCAGCATATTAAACACGCGTGCTTTTTACTTTACATTATCGCACTAGTGTTTTTTACATTACAGTATTTTTTTAAATGTTATCAAAGAGTTTTGATGTTTTGAGAAAAAGTTGAGTTTTTGCGAATAAATAAACTCTCAATTAAAATATAATAAATAAATCATTTAATTTTATCAATTTATTTTTTATCAACAAATTAACTTTTTTTTTTAATACCTATACATAAATGTTCAGTTTGTTAATATTTAATATTTGGCTGTTTGGCGGGTGCGTCACGTCAGTGCCTCCACTTCCATCTGCGCGCGCATAAACAAAATCTACGCCGCCATTTTTCATAGAAAATTGTCAATTCATAGCTGTGGTTTTGATTATGTGGAAAAATAAGACAATGAAATTTTATTATTTTTCCTCGCAAGTGTGTTGAAAAACGTATAAAACGCGTGAGCATTAGACATCACACTCTCGGCTCCATTACGCCCTTGCCTTCGGCTCGGGCTGCAATCCCACCTCGACTGTAATCTGATGTCCAACGCAGTTCACTTGTATCATGATGTACTATTATCTTATATATGTCGCAGTCATCTGGTTGAATCTGCTATTTGATTGAATGACTAGCGCGTCTATTGAATGACGACATTTAATTGAATGACTAAAGGACAACACGTCAAGTCGTTGAATGTAACGTTCAACATCTTGACTGAACGTCATTTAGCGAAGTTGTTGAATGGGATATAGCCGACTTTGTAATGTTTGGTTAGGGTGACCATGAGTTCGCAACTTAAAAGTTAACCTTACGATATTACTGTCGATTGCCGTAAGTTTCATCATTGGCCGCCAAAATTTTAGGTCGTCTATAGTGGGGTCCCATGTTGGGTGACCATAAAGATTAGGTTTGCTTATTAGGTAGGATGCTCATGAGAATTTTGGGAGAATTAAAAAATTACTGATTTATAAACTGCTAAGCTTAAAATAATAAAAGATTGTAGCATGATTTCCAATGCTCTACTTAATCTCATATTTATGCTTCCTATAAAAAATTGAAAAACATAGAAAAATTTATCATATTATTTCAGAAGTAATTTATTAAAATATGCGAGTCTCTGGGACTCCAAAAAATTGTTAAATTAAGTCTTTGTCACCTAGAGAAATGAGGGTTTAGATTTAAAAAAAAATACTTAAAATCACAGGATCAGTTTCATTTACAAATAACGCACTATAAAGTAGATTTAATCGAAAAATATATAAACACAGTTCTATCTATGCGAGTTGTTTGACACCATATTTGTTTTGGTGACTACTAGCGCCGCAGTGGAATAAAATGAACTAAATTTGAATCACCTGACTGATTTTACGTCCGCTCTGTTCATAGGGCTGTGTTACAATCCGCTAACTAGTTGGACGTTGAGTGACGCTTGTTCAATCAACGTTCGGCCTAGACATTCAATTGAATTTCGTCATTCAAGGAACGCACTAGTCATTCAATCGAATAGCAGATTCAACCAGATGACTGCGACATATACACTCCCACACAAGTGAAGCCAAAGAACAAAAGCTAGGTAGAAATAAAGATTTTATTTTAGGAGTGGAATTATAAAAAGTAGAATATAACATTAAAATTACTTGAGTATACGAAAATATTATTTAGAATTTCAGCCCATTAAGAGTTCATCCTGACTTGAATCACTGTAACGCACGTGTGACAAATTAAAAGCCTTAAAGCCATATAAAGAACATCATTGTTGCTTATTTCAACTACTATACTCACGTAATATTACCGAAAATAGCGTGTACAAAGTTAATGTCCCGCGGGAGATAAAGTTGTCTAAGAATCTATTGTTTTCACTTACTTCATTTTGTAGCGTTTGACTAAAGATTTGCAAAAAGTTTCATTAAAATGGTTTCAAGGGAAAAGTGTTTACCATGAAATTGTTCGTATTTTTTATAAAAAAAAGTGTTTAATAGTATCTTCTATAAATGAACGACCGCGGACTGAAGCGTTTTCTTTTATTCTATAATAGCTACAAATTGTACGAATCGTTAAATTTTGCGTAAAAACGAGGCAATATTCACGATATCCTGACAGCCATTATGATGGTGTATTATCAGATTTTAGCTTTTTAGGATTCATACGTACGTAGTTATATGTCGCTAAATAAAAAGTATATAAGGAAAGTAAGCTGTTTACTTCACAAACAGTTTTTACCTGTTGTATAGAGATTTTTGCGTGATGAGACCTCTTAAGATACCTATCAGATAAGCACGTTTTGTGTGTGTAGCGAGTTTTGTAACGGTCCCGGGTTACGCACACTACAAAATAAAGTGCATGTGTCCAAACGGACCTCGTGAAACAGAATTTCTGTATAAAGATCATCTATTTTCATGTTTTCTGGAAAGTCCATTTATCTGTGTGTTCATATGACATGAATATACGAGAGAGCTGCGTTTTGTTTAGATAACAACAAAGGTATTCATTCTTGTCGCGTACATAGCAGTTCCATAAGGCGTTGCAAGTTTTATAAACCTTGAGATTCTGGAAATTGCATTGTATCTTGAAATAGTATATTTTTTATTTAAGGCCTTACCCCTGGTGCACGATAATCTTACTGAGCGATTTTGAACTTCAGTATGTTGTCCGAAAGTCTACATTAGAACGCTCGCTTCGCGCGCTGCCGGCACGCAAAATCAGTGAATTTTCGAGGTTTTTCTGTATTTTACGAAAAATTAATTGATGTAGGAAATTTTTCACCAAATATCGGAAAATAAACCACGTTTTCTTGTTATAGCAGTAATTTCAGACATAAAACTCAAGCTGTTTAGACATAAAACGAAATAATAACTTAAAAAGGCATAATTTTCAAAAATAAAATCTATTGAGTGAAATGTGTCCAATTAGGTAACCGACCTGACAACGGAAAGACAAAAGTCTGAAAAAACACGTTTTACATTGATCACATAAGTAGTTGACTCAGCATATTAAAACAAAAACAGTTGAAAGACCCAATGCAAGCCCTTAAAATGTACTTGTACTTTGCAAAAAAAAAGATATATTGCATTGCACCCATGCAGTAGCGATAACATTTAACCAATGAAAAAGGTCCTAAAATTTAAGTTATTGGGTATATACTGTGGTATCGCTAATAGACTACTTATCTCGGAAAATAAATTTCACAGATGGATGGAATTTTTTCACTTTTCAAAATAAAAGTCAGCTGATTGTGGTTCCACTTTCAACTGGGAAGTTATAAAATATTTGGGCAAAAAAACCAGCCAAGTCCGAGCAAATTAGTTAATTGAATTTATTTGAAACAAAATTACAAACTTATCCTTACCTAGAAAATATATGAAACAAAACTGCACACTTAAGTTGGTCAAGTATTCGGGTACGTAAATATATAAAAGTCGGTGATTTCAGTATTTGGTGTTTAAATACAGCATTATGGCACATAATATACAGAAAATTCAAAATTTCTAAATAGTTTATTTTTTGAGATAAACCCCGTAACAAAAGTGGTCTAAAACTGACAACTTCCTCTTCCTCTTGGATCGCTGAGCCGCTCAGACGTATCATTTACACTAGTGAATTCAAAATTACTAAAAATCAAAGCTCAACATATACTGGACGGAAAGCCGAATTGGTCCAATCTGTCGATCGTGCCCAGATAACGTTGACCCCCGACTGTGAAGGGTCTTACCCAACTGGACGGAAAGCAGATTTGTACGAGATCATCGATCGGTGTCCAGTGTACGTGACACCTCATAACAATTCGAAGCAAAATGCCTCTGCAAAGAACACCTGAGAAATCACTTTCTGACTCCTACATAAATCAAATAGAAAATGAACATTCTACCCCCGATATCAATGTCAACACAAGGAAAAGACGACGCGATGAATGTTTTGGTGAGGAACTCACTGACATGAGGAAGGAAATGATGAAAATGTTCCAGGAACAAACGCAAGTACTCCAAAATATAACATCTACGCTCAATGACATCCAACAAACCAACAACAGCATACAAGCTTCCATCTCGCACATCAATCTTGAATACGAAGAAATGAAAGAACGGGTAGAAAGAATGGAACAAGAGCGTAAAAAAGACCATGAATATATTTTTATTTTAGAAGAAAAAATCGAAGACCTTCAGCGTAATGATCGTAAATATTGTATCGAACTACGGAACGTTCCAAAAAAGCCAAAAGAATCGCAAGAAGATCTCATGGCCCTGATAATAAACCTAGGAAAACTTACAAAAGTTGATATAAACGTAAGTAAGATCCGAGACATATATAGAGTACAGGGAAAGGATGAGCTTAACAAACCCATTATTGCTGAATTATCTTCGAAATTTTTAAAGACCGAGCTACTGAAAGGCGTAAAATTTCATAACAAAAACAACAACCACAATAAACTAAACGCTTTCCACCTTGGATTCACGAACAATAACTCCCCAGTGTTTCTCGTCGAACGACTAACCCCAATGGCTAGCAGGCTGTACTTCCTGGGCAGAGACCTAATCAAAACCAAGGATTACAAATTCTGCTGGACTACAGATGGAAAGGTATTTGTGAGGAAAGACACTAACACCGAAATAATTCGTCTTTTTAATGAGGCGCAGGTTCATAACCTAAAGAACAAGGCTTGACTAGTATTATATAAAACTTTCATTGTAATTTTGATCATATGTCTGAACTGTAAAACTATTGTTCGTACTCTTGCATGCAATAACGCATATGTAACGGTTGTGAAACATAAACATTTGTTAATTACTTTTCTTGGTCTAACACACACATACATCCCACACATTCACACATCTATTCATACCCTCACTTCTATACATACACTGCGCCACACCTCCACACTAATCTCAGCTTCTCAATATCGCGAATCCTCTAAACTTATCAAACCTATTAATATTGTAATTTCATATCGTAATCGTAGAGAGATCAGTAATAAATTAATTAAATCACTCCAACAAATCTGTATAATTAAAAATAAACGTACGTATTTTAACGACAGCCACTTACTTCATCTTAATGAATAATACAACTTACATATACAAAGAGATAGACTCTATACACATTGTAAATTCCAAGTTAATAGAACCAAAACACTGCTTAGATTTTATTACTAACTCCTATAAAAATATAAATATAATTACTCAAAATATAAGAAGTATTTATAGCTCTAATTTCTCTGACTTTGAAACGTTATTATCGACCTTGAAAGTAGACTGCGATATTGTCGTTTTGACCGAATGCCAACTTACTAGATTTAAAAAGCCTCCATTACTTGATAGTTATCTGATGTATCATTCGACAGGTTACCTTAATAAAAATGACGGAGTTACAATCTATGTTAAAGACAATTTACAACATAAAGTAGAAGAACCCACGCTAGATGACGCCAGCTGCATGTTGGTTAAAATAAACAATGATACAGTTATACTGGGCATTTACCGATCTCCATCACTCTCTGTGGCTGACAGATTTATAGAATCTCTAGATAAACTCCTCACATCCCTTAAATCATTCAGAAACATAATTTTGCTCGGAGATATAAACATTGATATTAAACCAAGTAACCAAAACAGAAATAGCGAATACTACCTTAACACGAATGCAGAACATGGAATACTTGCAGGACATAATTATCCCACTAGAGGAAAGAACTGCCTGGATCACGCCATGATAAAAACAACACTTTCTGCTAAGGTAGCAGTACTCACTACATCTGTAACTGATCATGCTGCCGTCCTTTTAAGCCTTCAACAAAAACCGCGTAGAAATAACACCCCGAAATCAAAACTAAAACTGGATAATGAAAAAGCTGTGACACAACTTAGTAATTCTAATTTAAATGATCTTTTAAAATTAAATGATCCTAACGAAATGGCTGACAAATTGGTATCCGTCATGTCCCAAGCTATCACTGATAATTCAGTCTTAGTAACAATCCCCAATAAAAAACAGATTATAAAACCGTGGATAACTCCTGGTCTGCTTAAATGTATACAGAACAGAAATAAACTGCACTATAAACTAATGAAATATCCTCAAGACCAAATACTTCAAATAACTTATAGAAGGTACAGGAATTTCTGTAACAATCTACTAAAGAAAATAAAAAGGACCTACGAACGTTCTGAACTTGAGAAATCTTCTAAAAACACGAAAAATCTCTGGCATACAATAAAAAACGTGGCTAACTTAAATAAATCAAAAACTTCTAGTACTGATCTGCTAAAAATCAAAACCAACCCAACTGAATCTGTAGACTATATAAATAATTATTTTTCAAATGTAGGAAAGCAACTAGCCGAAAATATTACCAGATCCAATTCTACCCTAGACCCAGTAAACACCTACAATATCCCCTCTAGTGTCAACTCTTTTGCCCTGCCCAATACTGATGTTGCTGAGATAGAGGCTATTGTGATGAATCTCGATAGTAATAGCGCAATAGGTTGGGACAATATCTCCACAAGACTACTAAAATTGTCCAGACACATCGTAATTCCTATTATTTCTCATCTTTGTAACGTCTGCTATGAGAAGGGAGTCTTTCCAAAAGCTTTTAAATGCTCAATAATACACCCCATTCACAAGAATGGGACCAGAGACGAAGTCGGTAACTATAGGCCCATATCAGTCCTTTCAGTATTGTCTAAGGTTATGGAAAAACTTCTTAACAACCGTCTAAAGAACTACCTTCACAAAAATAACTTCTTATCTAATGCACAATATGGGTTCAGAAATGGGAAATCTACTGAAGACGCGGTTGTTGCTCTGAGTCAGGACATTGTTGATCATCTAGACAAAGGCCACAAATGCATCGGGGTTTTCCTCGATCTTGCAAAAGCTTTCGATACCGTCTCTTTTCCTATCCTCTTAAAAAAACTCGAGAGATATGGTATAAGAGGTGTCGCCCTTGCTCTTTTCACAGATTACCTAAAAGATCGACAACAACGCGTGAAAATAGACGAATACACTAGCACGGACAATTACATCACATACGGCGTACCACAAGGCAGCGTACTAGGCCCAACTTTATTTTTACTATATATAAATGACTTGTGTAACATAACCCTAAAAAACTGCCATATATTTTCGTATGCGGACGACACAGCTCTGATTTTTCACGGAAAAACATGGAACCAAGCTCGTTTTATTACAGAAACTGGGCTACACACAGTTGCAAAATGGCTTAGCAACAACTTACTCACCCTTAATATTTCCAAAACTCATTATTTGACATTTTCAATCCGTGGTAACACACAACCACCCACTGACTTCTCCATCAAATGTCACACATGCATGGATATCTTGAGTGGAACCTGTATATGCGAAAAACTTGACAAAGTATCAACAGTCAAATATTTGGGCATTTTAATCGACCAACATTTAAATTGGCATCCACAAATTGACGAAACTAAAAAACGCATCCGCAGGCTGATTTGGGTGTTCAAGACCCTCCGACATGTCGCTCAGCCCAAATTACTAAAATCCC
This sequence comes from Ypsolopha scabrella, assembly GCA_910592155.1. Lineage (NCBI taxonomy): Eukaryota > Metazoa > Arthropoda > Insecta > Lepidoptera > Ypsolophidae > Ypsolopha > Ypsolopha scabrella. The sequence continues at coordinate 2,572,588 of OU342968.1, read as the reverse complement.
TTTACCTTTCTCTAGGACAGTCCTTAATAACACACTGCATTCCAGTTTGGGGAGGTACCACAAAAATTAAATCTTTAGAGCTAGAGAGGGCCCAGAGATCATTACTAAAAGTAATGTTTTTTAAGAAATATAGATTTCCGACCCATGAACTTCACACATTCTACCAAATCCTTACCTTTCGGCAACTTTATATTCTGCAAATAACACTAAGACGGCATCGAAATCTATTCTATGACCCGTCCCTAAAAAAAAAACGCCGTTCCGATATTGTAAGTTATACAACCAAAGTTAATACGAGTTTTGCTAGAAGTCAATTTAAAATTCAATCTTCATATTTATACAATATTGCTAACAGAATTCTAAAAATTTTCCCCCTGACCTATTATATGTGCAAAACGACCATAGTTAAATGGCTAGTAAGTTTAAATTACGAGGAAACAGAAGCTCTGCTTAAAAGAACAACTTGAAACATAAATCTCCAAATTTCTCTCACAAAGCTTACGTATTTCCTATGCATAAACACCTTTCCAGACATAGGCATACACAACCACACCCCTCCCCCCTCTTCACACATACACACACACGCCCACCCTCACACAAACACACACACCCTCTCCCCCTCACCAACACAAACACATATCACACAAACATTTGGTTATAACTTCTTTATTTTATTTTTGTCTATTTCCTGTTTTTGTTTTTGCTTTTTATTGATGTCCGATAGCCTCTCTATTGGATCCATAGTTTTATTTGTTTAACTATTTAATTAAACGTGTAAATAACATTGTAACTTCCAAGAGGAAGTGCGAGATTCCTGAACCACAGGTTTTACTTAACTTTTATCAGGATCTCACTGTAAACTTTGTATGATTTAAGGTTTAATAAATAGTGTTTTTTTTTTTTTTTTTTTTTTTTTTTTTTTTTTTTTTTTTTTTTAACTTCAACCCATTTCTTTAACTTTTGTATATAAAGAAACAAAAATACAACGTTAAAATTTAGATGATTTTGTTAACGAAACTGGTGATAGTACTCCTCCATAATATATAAACAACTTTTACTATGAAGCCAACAGTGAAATCATGAAAAAAGAATCAGCTGTTTCATACATTTTGGTTGAGTAGGTATTAAACTTTTCAATTTAACTCTTTTTAACGACTTCAGGGTTGATTCTATAACAAAATGTGTTCATATGGACGATTACTATCATTAGTTTTCGTTTCCAAAATCACTTAAATTTCACGTTGTATATTTGTATTATGTTGGAGACAATGATAAAAAAAACTGAAAAATAACTAAATTTAATGTTAGATTTAATATTAGGTTTGAGGTCAACATTCTTCATAACATATTCACAGATCTGTAACTGTTTCCGTCTGCAAGCTAGAGAGCCTTACATAAGCCACACTTACACTCAGCCTTGTTGGACAGGGAAGTGAGCAGGGAAGTATGTAAATAGGTCATCGCGCTGTCAGTACTCATACCGCTGCCATTGCCCGGTGCTCCCTCGATTGTCGGTTTCTCGTGTGGAAGTCGAAGGACGGACAGGGCGATCGGCAGCAGTCAGTGTTTACATTCAGCCCTTTCGCTCAGTTGTCACCGAGTGCGCGAAGGGTTATGGTTATATCATTGTCGACAATATGACTATTATGATGAATTTAAATCATCCACCATCTCCTCTTATGATAATTTGTTTCCTTTTAAAATGTATAGTTGTAAAAACTAATAAGGCAGAGCGTTGAAACTGCAACTATTTATATGTCCTCCATTGCCCGAGGAAGAATCCAAAGGAAAAAGCGGCAATGTTAACACTCACTCGCATCGACGCTGCCACAGAAGTGGGTACTTAGAGAAAAAAATTACATTCAGCCACTGCCGCTGCTCAATAGCCCACGCTAAATTAGCAACTCGATATGTGTCAGTATTAAAATCGACGGAAACAACATTAATCATAAATAGGAGAAAATAATACTTTTAATATGAACGGGATGGACGGAAATGTTGCAGATCTATAAATTGTCTTTAGTACGGTGAAAAAAATCATTAAACCATAGGAAACTTTCGTTAACTTTTCATTCGTTTTTCAATAAACATGGAATTTATTTTTGATTGTGTCATGTACCTATATTTTTTTCAAGTGTTTTGACTACCCGTGTAGGAGGAGCAGGCCTTTAAAGAAGGGTCTAAATTACAGTTTCCCGTCTTGCCCTTTGCGCGCAGAACCCTAAAAAACACTGGAGAGACAGTACCGAACTCAATGGTCCCGCCCGCTACCAATTTAGAATTTATGTCCTAAAAAAACAACGAGATCACTAGAAAAAAAAACAATTTCAATATTGCTCTTCTTTTTATAAAATATTTTCTAGCCAACACATATTTTCTAGTTTTTGCATACAAAGAGATACTTATGAAATTCTGAATAAAATATCAAAGTTAGTTCAAAAGTAACTGGTTGTATCCATGCTAGAGTAAAGAAAACTTTTACGCTGCGAAGAATACGTAATCCATTATGTTTTCTATTCGATGCATTGTGACTGTGATATGCCTCATTTAAAGTTTTAAAGAGCCGTAAAACAAAAGTTCATTTTATGAGATATTTTACCTGAAAACTAGGGGTCGAGTCTGTTTGTTTATTCATAGAATAGGTTTGTAAGGATCTGAAGGGCAACATTATAAATGCAATATTTCGAATATTTTATAACTTTGTGTTTGAGTCATGAGTTCACGACTTAGCGAGGTGATGGATGGAAGGATAATTTTTGTGGATGTCGATCATCACCGATGAGCATTTTTACTCCAGAAAAGATTTTATTATACGAATTTTTGTTTGTTATCAATTAATTTACACAGTAATTGTTGCACTTGTGCCGAAATAATAAATTACTATATTAGATTATGTTTTTATTGCGACATCCATCGCTTTGTAATACTCTAAATGACTACTTATTGTTTGTATTTTTGAAAGCATTTTGTTCATAACGCGTTTAAAAAAAATATATGATGCATATTCTCTTTTAGGACTGTCGTCATGAGCACAGCAACTTAGTTGTAGGCGTGACCGGATGTAATGCTATTTCATTTCGATATTACGTGCGCTTTCTTTCGATTAGATCCAAGGCGTTCTCGATCAAACTTGCGAATTCATGCTCTGCCATGGGAAACTAAATTTTGGTCAGACTGTGAAAGTTTTCAACTATATTATTGGTTAAAATTAATCTAGATTACAATTTCGATCCGAAATTAGTATTAATATTTTGATATCATCTAAAACAATAAAAACACATTTGTCTACACTTTTTGTAAAAATCTGTTTTACTGTTTTTACACAACTGACCCCAAAAAAGTTGTGTATTGTTTTGAGGGTTTTTATTAAGGGGCTATTTCGCTAAAATCGGCACTTTTTGAAGTTGTTTACCTGCTTTCCAGATGAAGCCACTAATTTGATAAATTAGTATATAAATATAGTTACCTTTTTCTAGTTTTTTCGAGTTCAGAAACGCGATTGCAAAACTTTTTTTCATAGTTTGTCAAATAGGAATGCCACATAGAACTTAACGATATTTTATTGCACAGATTCTAATAATATCAAAATTGTCTCAGTTGGAAATTTTGATAGCTATTTTAGTTCATTTTATATTAATTTAAAACCGCCATTTTGCTATTTTTCCCGGAATCCGTCCCTCTCGCACTGCGGGGCGTTCCGCATGGAGTAACAGTGACGTTTGCAAGCGTGACATATCCTCTTAATTTCCCCAAAATTTCTTAATGCTTGATCGTTCATAGTATCAAACAAAAAGCCCCCTTCTAAGGCCGCATATTGTGACGGGCAACTACGGAATCCTATACAACGCGTGGCCCGACACGCACTTGACCTTTTCTTTTGAGCATCATATTTACTTATTGTGATTTCGTTGCAAAACTGAAAAATCCACCCTTAAAAAGCTAATTAGTTTTGTAATAATCAAGATAGGTTATTCATAAAAAAGATAAAAGTTGAAAAGCAACCAAGCTGCTCACCGAAATGTTCTTGAATAAAAGAACAAAGATCAAACAAACTTCCTTTCGTATTTATTGTCCTCTTGGTTTTTTTTTTTAATTTTGCGAATGTCGTTGGCCAGATATAAAGGATTTGAAGCTGAAAAGCAACAACTGTTTTGTGAATGCGCGTTTTAATATTCCTTTTTTTGCAGCGTGAACCTTTTTAGGAAATAATTTGTGATACTAATATCTGAAAGAGAGCGAGCTTCTATTTGGGGTTTAATTTTTATTAACATTATGGTTGTGCTCATAATAAAGAACTGCTAGGATGTTATTTTTATTTCAAATAAGTTCTGGTAAAGCTTTCTCAGTTTAGAATTAATTGATTACGATAATATTATTACTAAGATGGTGTCTAAAAAACAGGTTGACCACCGAGTGAACCGAATGAACATTTTTATTGTATGTAATTACATTAAAAGTACAGCATCTTGTAACACTGTATTTATTGCATAATAAGGTAATAAATCAGTGTCTTATGTCGCGGGCGGCATATTGAACCCTGAGCGTAACGAGGGACTCTAGGGTTCACTCCCCAGCGTAGCGAGGGAGCTGTATAGAGTCCTGAGTGAAGCGAGGGATCCAAGCTGCCCAAGACGAAGACAGGCTTTATTCCAGAGGAGCATAATCTACTTTTCCCACCTTCTGCGGGACAATAAAAAGCCAGGGCTCCATAAATTAAGTATTTTCGTCATATACTTTTTCGTGTATGTGTTTTGATTTTTCCGGTAGTAGATTATTGATTATCTCTAAAGCGTCTGTTTTGATAAACTCTGGAGTAGAATCACTATCGCTCGACATTTTTTTATCAACATGGATATTGCAATAAAATTCACTGACAGACAATCACATCACCAAACACCGTCTTTTGTTTCACATTCTTTGTGAACGTACCTTTTTTTTATTCTGCTAATAGTGGCCAGTTCGATTTTCGAACAAACCTCTTTACAATGCCATATAAGCATTTTTTTACTTAGTTTTCCACGAGTTTCCACACGAATTTAACGTTCCAAATTCAAATCACTTTATTCCCTAGGGAGTTTCATACAACTTTATATACCTTAAGAATATAATACTTTACTTTACGTAGAGCAGGTGGTGTGAAAAGTAATTTAACGGACTTTTGCGGACTTATTCGGATCGGAACGGCTTTTTACCGATAGCGGATTAATCCGCTCAAGCCGTTTGAGTTTAGGATTCGCCTTTAAAGTCCATCGGACCGAGTTCGACTCCTATTTAAACGGCTTGACTTCGGACTTTTTTTTAAGTCCATGTGACATTTCTGAGCTCAGTCCCCGGCCTCACGTTAACTCTGTCAAAAGATGTCCGTCCATGGAGGCTTGTGAAATCAATGAAATCAAAAGATCCATAAATAAATAAATAATATTACCCGTCTCTCCACAGTTCTCAGCGGACTCTATGACAATAGTATAGGAGTCTCATGAAGATATAAGGCTTTAGGGGCTAGTGGAAACCTTTGGGTTAATTCGTTAATCGAGTCTGATCAAGCCACGCTGGGATCGGTACATTTCAGTCATTCATACACTTGAAAGCTTGGGATTGGTTCTTTATAATTAGTGAGAACACAGGATTGGGCGGTTCCAATTCATGTCGATACCACGGCTAACCTGCAAAAGGTTACGTTTACCCACAGACGTATAATATAGTAGCAGACCTAACATTAATAATAAACGCATTGAGTCGCTAGCCGACGCGTAGCAATTTTACCTCAGTGGACTTCGGTCTCACTTTCGGCACTGTTTAGTTTAGGCTGAAAAGCTAACTAAAACTCTTATTTTTGGCCAAAACTTCAGTTGGACCATACAAGTTATGATTGTGCCACAAAACTCTAAGATCGCCTAAGCTGATTAAGTTGGAATTTGATCTTTAAGTGGAAAATTAATCTTGAATCCCTAAAAAAATACGGAAAATCTTCGACTATGAAGCAAAAACTACAACTTTTAGAATTTTGGTTCGTTTGTCTGTATGTGATTTCCGTTTTAACTCGAGAACTTCTCAACGGATTAAGATACGGTTTTCTTTATTATAATCGTAGCGACCTTGGTCAACATTTAAGCCATAAGTGGTATTGATAAAATAACGTACTAGCCAAAAATAGGGCAGAGTTTTAATAAAAACGGGCAGAGCCGCGGATGAAAGGGTAGTTTTTTATAAAACAATATACCTTAGACATTCGTGAGGGGTGTTGGTCCAATAAAACGTAGTTTTAACACGTTTGCATTTGTTTTTGGTTGAATGTTATAGTTTTCCCGCTTCCTAGAATTGTTTTGTCAGTATCATAATTCATAATATGTATGCGTACGTACCACACACGAGCTTAAAGGGACTAGCATATCATAAACAAAATATTAGACTCTATTGATAGGCAACGAGCTATAGATACCTATTGGTCGTTGCTGATAGGTTTTTTTAATAAATTAATAGTTTTATATAATGCAGCTAGAACATAAAACAACTAAGAGTGATAAGCGATTGAAACAAAACTCCAACAATGTACTGTAAAATATTGCTTGTTTCCAAACAAAATATATACTAGAGATCAGTTTAGGAATTAACAAATATGTTCCAAGCATAAACCAGCCAAAACAATCCATTTTTATACGTTTCTTCGTACCATGAAGCCTAAATGTAGCTTATTTTTTGTATGGAAACTTGCCACGCTATTTAGTCATAAAGACTTTGGTCTGCTACTTAGTAATAATTATATGTCTGTGCGTTTACCATGCGATTGTGGTATGTATATGGGTATGTTACTCGGCACAGTTATACAAATCGGGTCACATTAATATCTCATAAAATATAAGTAAAATAAAGTTAGAAACTTACACAAGAAACGGAAACTATAATAGACTAATTTTAATTTAAATTGATGCTCTAACCACTTTAAAACGTTCTAGATTATTTTTGGGAAACATTCTTTTTCTCAATGTTTCTTCAGTCTTAGTTAATAATATACTGGGTACAAATAGACAGGTATCTTTATATGAAACTAGTCTTACTGATTTAGATGCCAAAAGAAAACTAGACATGCAAATAAATAAAAAATGGCCAAGTGCGAGCCGGATTAGCGCACAAAGGATTCCGTGCCACCACATATTACGGATACAGAACCCTTAAACATGATTTATTTATTTATTTGAACCACCAACACGTAGTACATAAATAGAGAAATTGTTTAACAAAGTATAAGTTGTAAGAGATATGTCTAGACAATTACAGGCAGGCACAGCATGCAAAATGGATATAGAATAATATTATTGAATAACAAAATTATCATGATTATTAAAATATTTGCACATGAAATATTTAAATACTAACACAATTCTAAAAATTATGACATAAAATGTGTATATCAAAAAAGAAATATATTAATATGTTATTTTGTATACAATTATAATAAGAAAATTCTAGCACAAAAAAAAACAAAGCAAAGGAAGGTATGATGCTATTATTAGGATGATTTAAAGATGGTCGACAGAATACATTTTTTTAAATGATGTTGTGATTCAAGTCAAGATAAGTCAAGATGTTGTGAGTGTTTATTGAGTAGAGCTGATAGCCTGACCTGGTGGTACAAAAAGGTTGATAAGCTACTCATATCGCCTTCTATCATCTTACCAATGAACCTCTGTATAGAAATGTTGTCAACATGTCAAACAAATCATCTCAGAGGGCGCTTTATTAACACGACGCGCTTAACACGAGGTTTATTGCATGGAGACCACCGTGGGTTATTTTTTAGAATTTTTATTATCTGTAGTGTTACAGGCCATAGTAACACGTATTTTGTGAAAATTTCAACCGGCTATCTATAACGGTTGAAGCTGTAGACCCCTGTGACAGACGGACGGACAGATAGACACACAGCGGAGGCTAAGCAACAATATAGGGTCCCGTTTGGCACCCCTCAGGTACGGAACCTTAAAAATGTTATCCATTCCATACTGGCTTCAAATAGGTACCTATTGTAAATTTTGAATGGGCAAATCGAATTATTTTTTGTCATTACTGCCAATACAAATTTAGGGAATTTGTTTAGTATGACCAGTAGAATATGTGTTTTAATTTAGAAAGAGATGTCCATTTCCGACGGGTATATAATTCTTAGTGGAACGTACAGCTCGACCGCACTGACCAAATAGGAAGGGCAAAGTCAAAAGTATCCGGAATAGAAGAGATGGTATGACTAGATAGATGGATGTGAAAAAAGCAAAAGAGGTGTGTTAGGATCGTGACGGAAATCTGTAGTCTCTGCCTACCTCTCTGGGAGACAGTATAGTATGTATGTTTGTATATAATGCCAACGCTATTGTTTTCTGGGCTTATACAACAAGTGAGTATACATGGAAGATAATAATGTTCCACGCGACTGCCTGCTCTTGACGTGAGCATTTTTCTTTCCCCAAATAAAAGGGCCCTAACGACATCACCCTTCACTGATCCCGTGAAAAATCTAATCTCCCGCAGTGTTACCATTTTAATGTTTGTATTCCCCTAAACATAGGGTACTTGGAGGCTAAATAAAATAAGAGTATTTGTCTAATAATAATATATGAGTATTTTTCTTCGTAGGTATTTCAAGAAATACACATACATTTGTAATAAGTTTTTGGTTTATGCATTTTGGCTATAATTTTTGATCTAGGTTTTTGTTTCTGGAAAACGTGTTTTGATACATCGAAATGAGGTCTTAAACACAGTTTTTCTTCTCGTTTGATACATAAAAAACTTTTACAGAAATTGAAAAATTTTTTTTAGGTGGGTTTTAACAATATCTAAATTTTTGAAATACAGCTAGCAAAATCAATTTTTTGAAATAAAAATTTAAAACGCACAATTTTCTTTTTTGCACTAAATCCACCCTTCTTGCTCTACGTGTTTTTCGCTTAGAACGAAAATAAAATTCATATTAGTCTCTTATGCTGCGGTATTGCGATAGCGCGAATATTTGCGTCTATGGGACCTAGGTTGATTATAATAAAGTGACAGTTCAGTAATATTGATGTCTCAAAAATCCAAAATTTTTAAAACTAGTATAAGTCATTAATCATCTTTTTTAATTCAATTTATTATTTATGGGATTAAATCCAATAAGGTCAAAAGGGAATTTTCTCCGGAAACTAGGGTATATCAAGATTTGGACCTGGCAATACTGTCTCTCGGACGCGTAATGTATCGAAACATTTGTGTGAACGCGGTCAAGCGCGGTGATTTCGACCCGTGGCTCGGTAGTGTTTAACGGCTTGGCTTTTGACCTGCGGGACAATACAACTGCCACCTTTTTTCCAATAACGGAAAGAATAGGTAGGCTCTTACTATCCTTTCATTGGAAAGCGGTTATATTTGAACAATTTGGATGTAATGCATTGACAAAAGTGTCTTTTTGGCATTAATACAAAATAAGATTAAACTGGTTTGAGGAGAACGGAGGACCGCCAAGAGTGGCGAAATCTTGGAAAAGCCTATGTCTAGCAGTGGACGAACACAGGTAGATGGATGGATTGATAATGCACAAAAGTTTCCAATACGACAAACTTTTCTATTTTTTTTTTATAAAAAGTGAATATTTTGCTAAATAAGTTTTTAGAAAAGTTATCCAATTTAACTTTTGGTTTGATTATCCCAATTCCTCTTGTCCTGTACTTTTGATCTCTTTACTAAAACATTGTAATCAATATGATGGGAAAAATACTAAAAGAAAACGTTAGTCTCGCCATAGAGATGGGCAGAGGCCCGGCGGCATCGATTTGGACAACATTTTTTACCTTTTGTAGAACAAGTTTAGTTTTAGATTAAATAGTCTTGTATTTTTAAGTTTTATTTATGTTATTTAAGTTGATCTTTAATTGTAATTATGATATAATAAAATACTTCACGTACAAAAGAAAACAAAATTACATGATCTTGCTAATTTTTTTGCCGCGTTTAGGAAGCACATAATAATATGCAACGTAGGTATTAGTTAGTATATTCATAGGTAAATATCATGTATCATATAAACATTACTGTGATTATTAAATATAATAGAAGGACCAACCAAATGGCGGGACACCAACCAAAATACGACATACTGAAAAAGGGCAAAGTAAAAAGTACCCAGAAAAGGTAGAGCTTGTATGAATAGATTGATGGATGTAGAAGCAAAAGAGGTCTGTCAGGATCGTAACAGATGGAAATCTGTAGTCTCTGCCTGCCCCTCTGGGAGACAGGCATAAGTATGAGTATGTTTGTATGTATTAAATATACATTTCATGCACGTTTATCATTTTAATAAATTTAGGTAAGCACAAAATACCAATTTTATTGAATGTATTGTATTTTCCCGTTTTAAATTTTATTTGTTTAATTGTTTTATTAAAATGTACGTGTAATGAATGTATTGTATTAATAAATAATTAATTCTCCATGGAATGTTGGTACTGTTTATTGTAGGCACTTGGTGGAACTCGGAATACATAATGAGCAGAAAATCAATATACCTGATAAGTTTCGCCTTTATGGCATTTTTAAATGAATTAGTAATAATTAGATCCTACTTTAAACCAGTATAGATATTTTCAAAAGATCAATAAGACTTTGTTTACCTCAGGTGTAAACAATAAATATGTTATCAAGATCTAATTATAACTATTTTCTTTGAAAATGATATATAAGCGAAATCGGTCAGAAAAAATAAATATGAGATTGATTTTCTATTCATTAATAAAATAATTCATTCTCATTATAGGTTTGTTACTGTCATTGTACAATTTTAACATAATTCACTTTTTGGTGTTCAGTTTAATCGTAAGATGGATCTAAATTCTAATCCATAATCTGGTGATACGATAATTGCGATTTATTCAATTTGCGACATACTGGTTTTAGAAGAGTGTTTTTTTCACCATTCAGAAAGTGGGTCTAATACTGCAAATGTAATTCATTGACTTATTTAATTTGGTTTTGGGATACTCACCGAAATTTGGAAAATCCTGACAAAAAGCCGGAACAATAAAAAAAGTCCGTCATAGGCTTACGATAAATAATAACTAAGATTTCGAGTTCAGCGACGGTTTTCGTGGCGGTAGGACGTATAGCCTATTCACCTTTGTATCGCGCTTATTAGCTTCTACCTACCTGCTATGTTTATGTTGCCAATTTTGTTTATTGAGAATGGATAGTGAAACGATACCCAGTGACAACGAGCGGGAGTGTAATATCATTGATAATAACGACGTAGATAGTGAGCATACTTTTATGGAAAATATGGAGCATCTTAGCGAAAAAGTAAATTCGAACCGTGTTGGGAAGAGAACGAGGGAGGTGAATGAGGATGAGATATGGTCGGAGGTCGGGAGACGTGGTAAGATATTGGCTCGTAGTGACAATAGTGACAGTTTGACAAGAATACCGGAGGAAAAAATTGAGATTAGTATGACTTCAAAAAATGAGAAATTACCCAAGCAAATTGGTTTGGCACGCGTGCTGAAATCAGAGCAAATAATGGATGTCACTAGGGTTAAATACATAAATCCATATAAAGTATTACTACAGTTTACTAATGAGGAAAGTGCTGAAAAATTATTACAATGCAGGTACTTTATAGACAAGGAGTATAAATTTCAAAAAACATTTGAAGTTGGTATGTCTGTTGGAGTGGTAAAAAATATTGATTTGGAATTAACAGATGATGAGATCGTAGAAAACTTAACCAGTGACATTCCAATAATTAATGTTAAAAGACTACAAAGACGCAACCTATTTAATGGTAATTGGGAAAATAGTGAGTCGGTGAAGATATGTTTTAAGGGGCCGTCACTTCCTTTGTATATTTTCACACATGATACTAGAATAAAGGTAGATCCGTTCATATTTCCTGTAACCCAATGTTCGAAATGCTGGAGATTCGGACATAACTTGAAAGTATGTCCGGCTAACAAAATAACCTGCCCTAAATGCGGAGATAATCATCAGAACTGTGAATCTTCATTTTTTAAATGTGTGAATTGTTCTGGGAAACATATGGCTTTGGCCAAGGTATGTCCAGTTTACAAAAAAGAAAGACGCTTACGAGAATTGATGGCTGAGTTCAATTGCACATATAAAAGATCACTGACACTATATGTGGCACCTTCACCACAAAACTCACCTCATCCTTCCCGCAATACATCTCCTCCGATTGCCAAATCAATTACTAATGTAGATGAAGAATCTGATTCTACGGGTCAGAGTGTTTCATATGCACAGGTGTTAAGAGTCTCAGCAGTGGTTCACAATGAAAAAAAACCAGAAGCCGTCGAAACACCAAAAAAGAAAGATAAGAAAATTAAGAAAGTCAGAGTGAGGGAGAGAGATAGAGGGCACTCGCAGGAAGAGGATCTGTCGGAACATAACTCTGATTCTGATACGGAAAAAAATAATGAACACAAGGAACTCAAGGAAATGGATAAATGTTCTTTTCGGCAGTTGCTTGTTAAAATACAAGAAACTATATTTATGAGCAGAATGTCATTTGAGGCTAAACTAAAGCTGTGTAGTAAAATAATTTTGGACTGGGTCCTAAGCGCTTTAGTAGACTATATACCACAGTGGCCTGCGATTAAATCATTTTTCCAAAATGACTAGTCTCTCTACACAATTAACAGTTAACATTATCCAATGGAATTGCCAAAGTCTCCTCCCAAAATTAATTGAATTTGAACAAATGCTGTCACAGGAAAAGATACACATTGCAATACTGAGCGAGACCTGGCTTGATCCTGAAAGAGATCTAAGGTTAAGCGGCTACAATGTTTACCGGCAAGACCGCGAAGATTCTTATGGGGGTATAGCAGTGGTTATTCATTCTTCTGTAAGAGCGCAATTACTTCAAGTTCATAACATAAATCCTGAGATTCAGATCCTTCATGTTAAGCTGCTAAATTGTTCACACATTAATAATATCATCGCTATCTACTGCCCATCAAACGTCCATACTTCTGCTAGTGACTGGGATTCAGTCTTTGCTCTACTTGGGGAGAGAACCCTAATAGCAGGAGACTTCAATGCTCATCACAGTAGCTGGTCCTGTAAAACTGACACAAGAGGCAATCAATTATATGATGCCATACTAGACAATGATTTCGTTTCCCTCAATGATGGATCGGCAACTCGTATCAAGCTAGTTAATGGCAGACTTCAAAAAACTTCTCCGGATGTCTCTATAGCTTCTTCGGATATAGCTCTGAGGTTTGACTGGAAAGTTACAAACGAAAACCTAGGTAGTGACCATCTTTTGATCAAACTTAAAATTGATACCACACCGCGTCCTGAACACCTCAGAAAAAGAAACTTTAAGAAAGCAAATTGGCCCCAGTACAAAAGTTTTCTCCACAATGTGTTCTCTGACGTTACTTCGCCCAGTGACCACCAAGAAGCTTACGACCAGTTCATTGAAGCTATGAACTCGGCTGCTGATGAGCATATCCCTACTGTTAAAGTATGTCAAGACCCTCTGCGTCTCGAAAAATTCACCCCTAAACCATATTGGAACACAGAAATTTCTCGTGCAGTGGCTGAACGAAGACTAGCACTCACTGCTTTTAGGAAAAATTCCACTCCTCAAAACTTAATAGCACTTCAAGTTAAAGTTTCATCTGCTCAAAGACTTATTCGCAAAGCCAAAAATAAAGCCTGGCATGAATTCTGTAGTAAAATAGATAGCACGTCTTCCTCTAGTGATATGTGGCGACAAATGAAGTGGATGAAAGGCTACAGATTACCAAAATTCCACATTGATGAGAATAAGGCCAATAAACTGATTCATAGTTTGTCTCCAGATTATGTAACTCCCAAGATGCCTGTGTTTTTATCTTCCAATCATTTACTTGTTGCTCCGGTTTCGATGCAGGAGCTGGAGCAAGCCATAAAAAGGAAAGATACATCTCCAGGTGATGATGGTATTTCCTATTCTATGATTTTTAATCTTCCCACTGTTGGTAAGTTAACGCTAATTGATATATATAATAAATTGCTTGCTGAGGGTGTAGTTCCTATACAGTGGAGAAGAATGAAAATAGTTCCTGTACCGAAGCCTGGTAACAATACACAATCTGTAGCAGTAAGACCTATTGTTCTTATGTCTTGTCCATGTAAAATATTCCATACAATCATAAAACATCGACTTGAATGGTACCTAGAAAAGAAAGGCTGTTTTTCTAAGAATAACGTAGGCTTCAGAAAATCTCGCTCGGGTCTCGATAGTCTAACTCGTCTTGTATCTACTATACAATTAAATTTTTCAAAAAACTTTTTTTCTTTGGGTTGTTTTATAGATATTGACAGTGCTTACAATAATGTAGACATCACAATTTTGTTAAAGATGTTGGACAATCTTGGGGTGGGGTTGGAAATTTGCAATTACTTGTGGGAATTTTTATGTGCCAGAGAATTGTCGATATACTCTCAGGACGAATACAGTCTATCGAGAACCACAGGGCGTGGTATTGCTCAGGGGGATCCTATGTCCCCATTGTTATTTAATGTCGTCACTATGCGCGTATGTCATGAAATTGTCAATGCTTTTATATCGCAATATGCGGATGACTTTGTATTATATGTATCCTGTAAGAAAATTAATGAAGGTTCGTGGAACCTCCAATTAGCCTTGAATGTTTTTTGTAAGATTATTGAGAGACTAGGATTAGAAATTTCTAGAAAGAAAACTAAGATTTGTTTATTCCGTAAAGGTGTTAATAGACAAAATGTAAGTATTAATTTGGAGGGTACTAGTGTACATCTTGTAGATTGTGTCAAATATTTGGGCTTATGGTTAGATCGGTCACTTAAATGGGGTAAGCATATAAACGAAACATGTGAAAAGACTCAAAAATTTCTTAATGTTTTTAAAGGTTTAGCGGGGTCCAGTTGGGGCATACACCCTAAGCATTTGCGTAGACTTTACGTATCAATCATACGAAGTCGATTGGACTATGGTAGTTTTTTGTATGATACGAGTGTAAAAAGTCATTTGTATAAGCTAGACAAGGTGCAGAATCAAGCTATGCGGGTCATTGGTGGCTTCATAAAAAGTACTCCTATTCACGTTATGGAAAGTGAGTTATGTCTCCCACCCCTCCACTTGAGGCGATATTACCTTGCTGGCAAATTTTGGTTTAGAAGTCGGTCGTTTAAGAACAATAATAGTATCACACTCATTGAGGAGCTTTCTAGTCAATGTCAAAATCAACGGTACTGGTCGAGAAAGAAGAAACCTTTGTTAACCACAATATATAACTCGTTTAATTCTTTTCCTGTGCACTCTTCTCCTTTGCTGGAGATGTATTCTTTAAATACGTGGGTACAAAATATTGATCTGACTAAGAAAATCGAATTTCACATCGAGGGAGTTTCAAAGTCTAAACGACATTTAGGAACTGGTTTTTTACATGATAAGTGCACTGAGTTAATTAGCGGTAGTTATAGTAGTTTTTATAAAATATATACAGATGGGTCGAAAGAGAAGGATTACACAGGCGCGGCTTTCTTTGATCCTCAGGCTAATATATCGATGAAATTTAATATTGTCTCAAATGTTTCGATAATGTTTGCAGAATTGGTGGCGATTTCCGAAGCCCTATCTTATATTGACATAGTACATTATAATAATTTCGTTATATTGACGGATTCTAAAAGTGCGCTTCAACACGTGGCTCGTTGCACCTCGACTTTTCGAGGAGCACCGATAGCCTATACTATTATAGAGTCTATGTTAAAATTACAGTCTCATAACAAAATAGTAAAGTTACAATGGATCCCATCTCACATAGGTCTGTATGGTAATGACAAGGCAGACGTTCTAGCTAAGGAAGCGTTAACCGATGGAGACCCTATTTCATTTCTTCCGTATTACACAGATCTTTTGACATATTTGAAGGAGGAAGTTTTTAAACTTTGGAAAGAATATTTTAATGAATTATCTGTAAGTAAAGGCATATGGTATAAAACCATTCAATGTGACCCTTTTAGATATCCTTGGTTTGACTCTTGTAATATGGAAAGACAGGATCTTGTAAATGCGTTCAGAATTCGTTCGGGACACATTCCACTAAATAAATTTGCATTTTTAATGCGTAAGGTTGATTCTCCCAACTGCACCGAATGTGGTGTTGTTGAGGATGTTTACCATATTTTGGTGGAGTGTGTTCGGAATGAGAACTTGAGGAGGCAAATTAGTAATAATAATATTTTTTGTGATGTCGGAGGATGTAACAGTACTCTGTCCCATCCGTGTTCTGATGAGGCCAGAATGCTTTACAGATTAGTTAAGTTCGGTTTAAGTGTTAGATCTTAAGTTGTTTGTAAATTATATTAAGATGGTCCTATGAGGACGACATGGTCAAAATTTGTACCAAGTTCTCTTTAAAATAAAAGATTTAAAAAAAAAAACTAAATAATCGTATTTTTATATAGTTTCAAGAACCTAATGAATGCCGAGGCCGACCGTACGTGGTCGTATTTCCTCTCGCCATTTACACACTAGATGTTCCATTTCCGTCTCTTTCTCGTCTAAGAAAGAAAGATTCATCGAGAAGTCGGAAATTTGATGTGTCTGTTGCAAAGAACCTGTTTAATGGATCCTTGGGTGCAATTGAGGGCGTGGCGAGAATGTCTTTGAAATATCTACAACAATATTTCCGTGAAATTCCTGCCCTTGGTTAAATAAATACCTACATATATGTACTTATACTTCGACCAATATTGTTCGAAGTACTTATGTCGCAGATAGATGGTATAATCCACTGTTTTAGAACAATCAGCTGTTTTACAAAAAAACTGAACTTTAACTCGCAGGATTGTAAAAATATAGTTATTAAAAGCGTAATTCAAAGCGGCGTAATAAAAGCGTTATTCAAAGCGGCGTTTTGACGTTTAGCGGTCTTGTAAAACAGGGTGAAATGAAACCGTTGGAAATTTTAGTGAATTATTATTCCTGTTATTCCTGACATTGAGCACCTTATTATGCGTCAGGTAGAACTGAACTCTATAACGTTTCATGATTGTTGAAAATAGCGCGCTGTGAGTCAAGGCTGTTACGACAACAGAAACACCGCGCGCTCTCAAAAACTGCTCTTTTCTGCAAATAAATGTATTTACGGTAAAATAAAAAAAAAATACCATTTATATACTTACTAAAGTATATTTTCTTTAATTATCTGTAAGTTTCATTTGACTTTGTCATGTAAATTTCGTATAAAATGAAAAAATCTTAAAATATCGACCTAGCTTCCGATTTTTTTCTATCGAGTCAAATATAATGTATTGAAAATCGAACCGTTAATAAAACTGCAGAAAGGATGTATCTAAAACGTATATTTTTTTCAGACATACAATATTAAAATTTCATGGTCTAAAATTAATTTGAAAACAGACAAATCCTGGATAACTATAAAAATAAATAAAATAACCCCCCTTAAAGGCTTCGATGGGCTCCCGAATTTATAATCCCAAGCATCCTAACAGGCTCCACCTCGCTTCGCTCGTGTCGCACCTATTTTGATTTTTTGTTGATGTACTTTCTACATTATGTACAGGTATAGGTATCTATGGATATAAACGTAGGAAGTATTGTCGAACAAAAGCAGTTATAAACCAACTGAACGACTTTTTAGCTGATCTATGTAACCACAGTATTTAACATAACCGTTTTGTAAAACAAGTAGTGGTTTTGTAAAACAGCTGATTAAACAATCCAACTTCGTCATAAAACATCATTACGACATGAATCCCCTTGGAGTTGTCAGCACCTCTGACTTTACGAGTATGGACTGTGAAATCGAAGTCAGTCTAAACTCGTACACCCACCCACATTTCACCGATGATTACTACGTCTCAGCGTGAGGGTGGTGAGGTAGCATATAGCGAATATCCTAAAAAGTAGATTATCACTTCTCTAAGTACTTTACCACACGTGTGTGGATGTGGACTAGGGATGTGCAGAAAGTATAAAAGTAAAAAAGCTGTGAAGACGACAACGTCTACGGATCTACGTATATCAGTAGTTAGGACGTCTTTACAGGATAACGTGTCACTCGCAGCACGCAGACTCAGACCGAACACATGTGCGCCTACGGAATGTAAGCCCTAGACCTCCGGATGGTGACCAAGACGTTCGAACCACTAGGTCACAGAGGTTACCCATTAACTTTCAAAATATTTGCAACCACGCTCAGTGTTATTAGGCAAGCACTCAATTATTGTCTCTTTTTTGTATGTATGTGTGTGTATCGCGGGCGGCCCTCACACACGGGCAGGCGGAAGCGTGTTGTGTGTGCGGACCGACCGCGATCACCGCCCAGCTATGGTGTGAGATGCTTGCCTATTGCTATAATAATAATTAAATATAAGTACCGGCCTCCACAATCACTGATAAACCCTACGGGTTTTTGTTAATTGTGCATATTATGTACCTAGGTTAAGATTTTTGAAAACAAAAATACTAAAAAAAAAAAAAAACTTTTTTGTACGAAAATATGGCTTTTTGGTTAAATAGATCAAGGCTGCTTCAGCGTTAACGAGGTGGCATGTTTTGAGATCATTATTTGTCACACAAAACAGAGCGATGAACGACATGACATGTGTAGCACAGTAATTTGAGTAACAAATCACCTCTCTTTAAAAAGCTGTGATAATTATAATGGAGGTACTAACTTATTATTCATTAGATATCCGCAAAGTTCCGGTATCAAATTTAACTATAAGATAGTACGTTATATTACTAAAGAGTATTATCTTTATGGTGATTTTGTTGTCGAGGTACGCAAGTAAATGCCCTAAGGAGTGAATAAGTAAGGAGGGTACTTTCGACTTTATACAGGCTGTAATCGTTAAGTGTGATCAGGCGATTATTTCGGTAACTATTACATATATCAAAAAAAAATTAAACTGATATCGAAATCAATAACTTTTTGAAAATCAAACGAAAAGTATTCAAAATTTTGACATTAAACACTCCCATACATTTAGTATGAGATTTGTAGAAAGGTTTTAGTTTCCTTATTTTAAAAGGTTATTTTAGTTTTGTAAAGATATTAAAGGAATCTGTTTATTAACCAAACAAAGTGTAAAAACCATTTTTTAATTGAATAATAGTATATTTATTTCTTAGTAATTGCAAAATTTTGTATTCATAGCAGATGTTCGAAGTGACGTCCTTGTTAATCTCATACTAAATTAAATGTATGGGAGTGTTTAAAGTCAAAATTTTGAATACTTCTCGTTTGATTTTCAAAAAGTTATTGATGTCATTTTACTGATTAGATAACTTACTTTCAATATCAGTTAAAAAAATTGCTAACTGTAATAGTTACGGAATAATCGGCTGGTCACACTTAACGACTACACCCGGTATACGAGTAACTAACGCATTGCACCTTTAAAACATTTTAATTAAACAACCATTGCTGGTCACCAAACGTTCTAGCCAAACCATGATGAGGGAAACTAATGGAGGGACACTGGGAAGACCCTTTAATTGGTGATTTTGCCCTTTTTGAAGTTTATAACATGTTCTTACAATAACCGTATCATTTTCTTCGTTACAGGATAAAATGCGGCTCCCAAACCTTCTTCTACCATCGGCTCTCTTTCTAACGTTGCTGTCCTACTGCGGCACGTCTCGCAGCGATGACAGACGGATGCTGGAGTCACTTATCGAGCTGATAGAGATGGACTACGAAGACCACTGCGAGCAGAGAGCTAACGCCACCTGGGAGGAGCTCATTGGCACTAGTGGCGCGCTGCAGAAGAAGGTAGGAAAAGGGAACTTTCTCTTCTTCTTCTTCTTCTTCAATAGAAAGCTTCATAAAAACGAAGGGGAAGAAATCTTTGGCGATTGAGTTTTATGGATGCCACTGCAGTATGAGTGCCACTCCTGACGAACTGTCTCTCTTTGTATAACCCGAGAACAGAATCTAAAATGGCGGCTGCTACTTGTATTTCATTGCGTATAGTCAGCATAAAAAGTATTTCTTTATTTATTTTACTTTTCGAGTAATATTTTTGTAAATATATTCATTGTTATGTGGGTTCACATATGTGGGAAGTGAAGGTATATAAAACCTAGAAATTATAAATATGATAGGCTATGATTTCACACGTTTCATGTGAAAATTTTGAACTGGCTACCTATTAGGCAAATCCAGACTATTTTTTCTGCTTGCTGTACTAACGTGTGTGACTAAAGACGGATATACAGTGTGAGTGAGAGCGAATGATGATTTATTTATGCCATTTATGATTCCTTTCTTGAATCAACCGTGTTACACTTAAATTACTTCTTTCAAAGTTGTAACATGGAACGCTGCAAAGAGATGTAGGAATCCCGGTAAATTCTTTCTCCCTCTGTATCCCTTTAAGTCTTACCAGTGGAGCGCAGTGGGGAGAAGCAGAAAAAGAAACTCTGGTGAACTCTCTCTTTCTCTCTCTCTCTACCAAATTTCTACCATGAAACCTCTGCAAAGAATAAACTTATAATTATAATTCTAGGTATACTAAAATTCACATTAAAATTCCACTCATATTATCAGTATAATAGTTCCAACTGTTCTAACGTACGAGCTCAAATGGTGACCTAAACTGGGAAACTCTGATTCTGAATGTGGAAACTTCATCTGGACGCAATCCCATTAGGGGGCGGACGTTGTGTGGCGCGATTATAAACTTAATTATCGGCTTCTGATGAGAATGTTCGCGTGTCCTGAAACGTCTCTGTGTACGCTGGTTGCGTCTGTGTTGATTTAGAGTGCTTAGTTAATAACATAACATAACATAACATAAATACTCTTTATTGTGCACCATAATGAAACAAATTACAAAATATTTTAACAGAAAGGGTACAATGGGCGGTCTTATCGTTAATATATGTCTGTCTACGATTTTTTTTGTTTATTACCGTGTTTACTTTGTTACTGTGACAATCAGACATAGATATCATAACAATATTATTCAATCTGATGACTTCACAAAAAACTTATACTATTTTTGATTCTATAATATGCTAGGTTTTGCTCGCGACTACGCTCACACGTAAGATATTCGGCTTGGTGGCTATTTTATCAACAACCCTTAAGCTGTTGATAATGTGAGCACTACGATGATAATAAAGAAAACTTAATCCAAATCCGTTGAGTGGTTCTCGAAGTTTTATCAACCGAATATACAGAAGGACAGACAGACAAAAATTCTAAAAATTTTAGTTTTGGTCTTAGTACAATGCTCATGACCCAGTTCATTTAAAACTTACCAAAAATATTCACAGACACAATTACACAATACAGAGTAAATTTAACACTCTACATATATATCATAGATATCCTAACATTTTTATTTTAATCAGTAATAAATCAAAATTTCAGACCCACAATATTTTCCATTCATAGGCTTAAATTAGTTAAATAAGCCAATCCACCTTTTCTAACTAGTAACAACAACAATTTAAGCGGATTATCTAAATAGAGGTGGGTTTAAATTTAACCATTTAACTTGATTGCTGTTTCTCATTAAAATATACAAACACTCTCAATTAGCACGAAGCTATCATAATATTAGTACTATAACGGTCATATTTTAGTGTTTAAAAATCCTGGTACATCCATCCATCAGCCTGTTTCGTCCACTGCTGGACATAGGCCTTTCCAGGATTTCGCCACTCTTGGTGGTCCTCCTGGAAGAAATGCCCATACTCACACACGCTGGGCAGGCGGGTTGGTGAGCGCGGTGCCGAAACCCTTGTACCAGTGACGCCGCCGCTGCCCATCACCAGTCTGATTTATATAAGGCCCGGCAATTGGGGATGGATATACCGCCATCCATCGGTCCCAGGCAATGGTGGGCCGCCTGGTTTTTTTGCCTGAGAGCTGTCCTCTTACTCTCCCCCGAATAACTTCGGGAGGATTTGCGAGTAAGATGGTGGTATCCACAGTCGAGCCCGGCATCAGCTCTACCACCATGAACAATGGTACAATGTAGTAATACTAAAATGTTTAGTCAGTCAAACTACGATACAAGGTTTGGTTTTATCTCGAGAAGAAACAATCCTAGAAAGCGGCGAACGCAAAATTCATTTTCCCATAAAACAAATTATCTGACCCAAAAACCGAAACATACAACCTTATTTTTAAACGCCCAATCCACTACCTATCCAAACAACACTAAAAATCATACTGAAATAAGGAAAAGGGCTAGCAATAAACCGAGCGAAAGAATAGGGCACATATCTCAACATCAGGTCAAGGATACAAAAACAAGCCGTACTACAAGAGTTCAGTAAACAAACATACCGAAAGAAAAGATAAAAAGAAATGTTAGCAAACAACTCTATTTCGCGATCCTTTTGTGCTCAACCGAATTTGGAATGTGAATGTGTACTAGTTACGTTCGATAGACAAATCGTAGTCGAGAGTTGGAGGGAAGTTTGCTTTGTTTACTTTTTGTTAAAAGTGTTACATTATTATAATTAATACTTAAAGTAAGATTTAACGCTAAGATTTAACTTTTGCCCCACGAAAGTTTTTAAGTGTTGCTGAAATGTTCAATACCTAGAGTTATTGAGCTCTTGTATTGTAAATTAAACTTTAAACCATAACGATAGCTGAAAAAGGCAATACATGTCATCCATCCAATCCATAATCTTAAACATTTACCAGGTAATCGACAAAAATCTTAAGAAATTGGATTTATGATACAATCGTGAGCACAAGTATTTAGGTAATACTCTTAATATGTTGACATACAGTCAAGGCAAAAAGTTAATGCAATATTGAACGAAAAAAGTATATATCGACATTTCCAACATTTGTGTTTGTTTTTACAAGAGACTAGATAATACTGTCCCACCGTCTGTGTACTGTCTGCAAAGCATCGTGACAATAGAAAACATCATCAGTTCGACATAATTATTATGTTGCGCATTGGCAAGAAAAAATGCAAATAAGTAATAAAAAGATTTCGAAAGTCATTTCCACTTATAAACAAAATAATTAAAAATACGCCTCTTTACACGAGTTAAATATTTAAATGGAACTTTATAATATGCAAGATAGGAGGAAATTTTATGATAGTTAAAAGAAATATTATAATTAATACCTTACATTATTATACCTAAAATACTAATACATAACTGTCTTGACAAACTTATTTTTGTGTTTTTTAATTCAAGATGTTTTTGAGCCATACGCTGGACGAACCTAAAAACAAGGGTAAGAAAGGAATGTTATTACAGGCTTATGTTTCAAAAGTTGTAAGGGTCAGTAATTTTCTTCGTCTTTACCTTGGACAAAGGAATGGTGTTACCTTTCTTGTCTTTTATAGGGGCAAATGTTTTTAGACGTATATAACCTGTTCACTGTATACTTATTAAGTAAATATTTAAAACGGTAAAATCATTTATCCGTGGATTAAGCCTACTAGTTATAGAGATTTACAAGCGAGTTGGTTTCTTAATAAAGCGGTGACAAGTGTGAAATTTAATTTTCACTCCAAAGATATCGCAGAACATAAAATGTTGGGTTTAAAACTGGGTTACATACAAACTTTTCCGCCACACACACCAAAGATTATAACTGCTATGGTGGGACCTATCAAACATTTTGATTGTTTTTCGAAAGACGCGAACGATGTTATTTTAACTTTTATTGTTATAGTTTCGATCTTGCTTTATGGCGGTGAAACTATGTTAGTTTATTGCATACTTACGACTGGGAACATTTTTCTGATAGTTTTGAAGTTGAGAGCGCAATCTTTATGGCACATCACTTCTTTTTATGACAAGTTTAGACCATTTACTTTGCAATTTTACGTTTAGATGGTCAAAATAAGGACTGTCCTGTGTATAAGTTTTACTGTGGTTTTAGTGCTGCCTCGCAGTCTCGGTCAGTAATTGGTTGAATGAACAGCCTTAATGTAAATGATGAATTTATTATTGTATAAGTTAAAGGAAAAGCATTTCTGATTTTCTCCTCCCCAACAGCTGGAGCGGGACAAAGCGTTCGGCATCTTCTCTCGGAAGCAGACCCAGGAGGTTCGAGACGCCCTCACCACGCATACCCTGGCGCTAGGAGACGACGTGCTGCGGCGGAAGGTCAAGCTGCTTCTCGAGCCGGGAGACACGCTGCTCGTCACTGAGCAGTGGATTCGGGTAAGGAATTTAGGAGCCGATCTATCGAGCGAAAGTACTATTTACGTAACCGAAAGATAAAGGTGTGATAAAACATTATGTACTAATTTGTTACCGACAAAAACCCATTTAGGGACAAACTACATAGTTTGGCCTAAAAGGGTTTTTTCGGGAATTCTTCGGCGCGGAAGGGAGCTAGTAAGTTAGCAAGTCTCATATGACAACCCAGAACCACTTTGGACTAGGCCTGTCTCGTCTTTTGTGGCGTATAGCAACGCCATCTTAAAAGAATATTTATTTATTTATTTAAAACGGAACACCAACAGTACACATATGGCACATACTTAACAAATTAAAACATAAAACTAAAATTCTGATATGTGGACCAGTGACAGGCGTTCACAATATTCAACAATAAACAAGTGGTAAACACAAAGCAGACATTACATTATAGACATTTACAGCAAGTACAAAATTTTTTTATAATAACAAATACAAAACAAAACTATTAATTAAGTAAGATTAAACTTAACAGAATCTTTGCAAACTGTTCCTAGAATTGGTCAAGGATAAGTGAAAAATGTCAAGATCTGGGATAGTTTGACACTTCTCGTTATATTGTCTTAACATTCTAGTTTTGCTAGTAGGACACCAAAATATTTTAGTAATATATGCCACTTGTAAAAGACTAAAAGGACTTAGGGATTATAGACAGGTAACCCAACCTGTCTCTGTAGTATTGAGGGTCCTAAGGTCACCGGATCTAAGCCCCATCTGCAGAGACGACGTTTGGCCGTTACTTGTCACCACCCTCATGACGTCACCATGCCGCCAAGCGACTTGTTGTGTTCCGGTATGACGTCACGAGTAGCCGTACCGGGGAGCGGTTACAGATAGTTGCTTAGCAATAGTCATTCTTCTGTTACCGACTTCCGTAGATTTTTGCGGCAATCCCTGGAAAGACAGATTAACTTCTGGCCTGCTAGCACTCCGAGCGTCCGTCACCCTAGCTCCTATTGACGCTTTATATCAGGCGGGTTAGTGGCCAAGCGTAAACAAAAAGCTGTTGGTCCCTTTGTGTCCGAAGTAGGGCAAATAGGGCTCACCACCCATCATGCTGGGACGTCATAATCGTGAGTGAAACTACAGTGAACTGTGACTTGCATGTCACCACTTCCTCGTTTTCCATGTCAGGACGATGTATTTATATTTTCTTTATGTATTTAAAGACTTCTGTGTTGTCGCTTATTGGACGGATTTTCATGCAATTTTCCCAGGGTTTTCAGGAAAGGTCTTAGAGTGTGTAGCTATTCTGAAATAGCGCGGGCAGAAAAGCTAAGTTTTAAAAGCTAGCTAAGTCTGCCAAAGACTCTGTGACTCCTGAGAAATGTTGCCATTTTAGAAAAAAAAAACATTTCTTGATTACCAGATTAAAAGTTGAAAGTCTGCTCAATTAAATGTCTAAAAATTGCAATGAACTTTTTTTTCAACTTTTTCAACATTTCCACGGAAAACCAGCGTCGTGGTACAGAATGGTGCCATGACACATCCTGAGTGGAGGCCTTTTGGGTATTACTTTTGTTTTGTTTAGTTTATTATGTTTTCTTTTAGTTGTGTGCCACCAATAAAGCTTTTCAAATCTATAAATACCTAGCACGGTTTTCATTAAAAAAAATAGTTTATTAACAAACAAAAAGGTAGCAAACATTTCTTAAATAGGATTACATAAGTATCAAATAGTTCCACAATTATTCAAAAGTTTTTTGGTAGTCCCCAAATTGCAAACTTGAAATGCGGGGTCAAAATAATCGATTCCTATTTATAACTAAAATTTAAACTTATTCTAACAGCGATCGTTAAGAGGCCTGTAGTCGGCGGCTTGAAGTCAGTCGCGCACGGGGTCGCTATACTTGCAATTTCATTCTACATTTAACTTCGGATTATAGAGTACTGACGGTGGCCCGAACGTTCATTTCCGGAGCTCGTACGGAACTAACCGAACACGATGTGAGAGGCAAGCTAACGCGAGACAACATTCACGTTTTGAAAAAACTCGAGAATGGTTTTGGTGGTTCCAATGATTTCAGGAAAATATCCCAAAAAACGAAATGAAACAAAAATATTTTTGAATAGTATAAAATATACTATGCTGTGAAACTAAAATTATTTGATTTCTTGTATCGCTTCTAGGACATTACTTTTATACGCTTGTAACTTTTGTATGTAATTGATTTTGATAAATGTTTTAGTTTCACGACATGGATATTGTATGGGATATGTTGAAAAAAAAAATGAGCAAGTACCTATAAATAAGGATATGATCATCGAACTGCGCTAGTATGGGAGTTCGGGCGAATAGAGAAGTCTTAACATGATATCTTGCATAGATATGTGGAAGTAGAGTTGATTTATACTTCTATCTGATAGACACAACATCAATATCCCGAGTTAAGGTCCCCATGTTCCTCCCAGCCCTTAGGTGCAAGTTGAGTAAAAATTTACGGTGTGACTATTATATAATGGTCACTAGTTAAGGCTGATTAAATTGTTATTCTGAAACATAACAGCTATATTACTTTTAAAGCATCACGGTACATCTTGAAATAGTCATAAAAATTAAGTAAATTGAATAAAAAAACACTCATTACGTCTCGATCGTTATAAAAAACCAACAGTATTGTTGTAGCCAAACGTTATTTATAGCAATATATAGGATCCGTTTTTTAAGTGGGCGTCGATGGCCAAATTTTTATGAAAACCAAAACTGTTTCAAACATATAAAAAATCTTGTTGCAGTTTCGGTTTTCTTCAAAATCAGCCCGAGACTTCATTGAGCATTTTCGGTTCTCCCTACAATTTCGTATAAGCCCACCACGCCCATTTCGAAAACTTACCCTCTATAACCTTATTTTAAGTACGCATAGAGTAACCTTATAGGTATTCTTTTTAAATTTAGTTTATACTTTGTTCCGATAGGTAATTCATATTTTATAAATAATTATCAAGTTCCGATTGCGGTGATCTTTACATTTAGAAATTATGTAAAGAAAAGAAGAAAACTTGTCTATTGCCATTGGCTGCACCAAGGTACAGATAATTCTAAAAATCTAATAATTTACTGCAAGCGCAAAGTAGCTTTCCACTTTGTAGACACGGTAAATAAATTCTGTGAAAACTTATTTCTGATACAGTGAAGAACACGTCAAGTTGTACACTTGCAGTACGAGATTAGTCTCTACTGTGAAGGATATAAGATAGCTACAAAGTCCAAAGTCTACAGCTTGATGTACGTGGGTTTAGAACTACAAATTTTTGTTTCAGTATTCGCAGAGAAACGTTACTTTCTGCTTACTTGAGTCTTCGACGGGGGTTTCAATCGCATTAGTTTCGAGTTTCAAACGAGACGCAAGGAAATGCATTTTGTACATTCTGTGTGACGTTAGAACGTAAATTGAATCATGCTGACATGAATATCCCGAGCCCAAATTCATTTTACTGTGAACTTTATCGTTCAATTTCTTAGGTAGTTTTGACAATAGACTTTTTTTAAAATTATACATTAGTTATTTACCGTTTGCCTCTCTATTTGTGGCATAACTAATTATCATAGTAAGATAACATGAACGACATTACAGATGTCCGATAAGGGGCTATGCATTTTATTTTCGTCATTCTCACTCCAAGCGAAAAATGCAGTACGAGAGGGGCGGATTCAGCGCAAAAGAGAAAAATTTATGTTTTTTAATTTTATTACAAACCTAAAATAGCTAGCAAAATTTCCAAAATCAAATATCTAGATATTGTTAAAACCAATCTAATGAAATATGTTTGAGTTCTGTACATGGACCCCTATTCGTCAAACGAGGAGAAAAAGTGCGTTTGAAGACCTCATTTCAGTAATTATTTCTATCGAGGAAAATTTATCCAAACGTGTTTTCCAAAATCAGAACCCTAGATTATGTAGTCAAAATGCATACCAAAAATTTATTACTATTTTCCGTGTACTTCATGAAACACACAGAGACAAAGCATCCATATATTTTTTACATAGCCTCAGCTAATCTGAGAGGTTTATTTACACAATTACTTTCTTCGTCTTAAATCCGACGAGGCAACTGCAGTTGGCTCGTTTTACTAACAAATGTTATTTCTTTTTCACAGCTGGTCACATTTGGGGATACCGCTTTACATAATATAAGACATGCGGCGGACTACGACTGCGGCAGTAACACCAACTGTACTTTAAGAGGTAATTAAATATTTTGGTGTCTGTTTGTCTGTCTGTGGAAACAGAATGACTTGATATCTTTTGGGATTTAACCCTCTTAATTCCCATTATAGCTAAAACAATGTCCAGATCGTGGCTCGGATCTATCTTACGATTAAGTGGGACAGGTGAAAGTTGGCCTCTTCTTTTTTTCGCCAATTTTTACGATTCTAAATCACAGTGAAGTTAAGAAAACAACCAAATTAAAGCGTATGTGTATATATATAGCATGCATTATAAGGTAGACAAATATTAAGTAAAAACAAATTTTACCGCATGGAAAAACCCGCCTTTATCTGCCCAGCGACATATCTATTATTTACATTTTGTAACATTGATTTATTTTCTTAGAGATTTTGTTTCTAATTAAAATTTGTATGTTCTATAACGCACTAAAAAAAAAATGTTCGAGTGTGAGTCAGACTCACGCAGAAAGGGTTCCGTACACTCACATAATCCTGGTATGGAACCCTAAAAACAGACATATCAACATTAAGGTGACAAAAAATAAGGCGCTAAAATGGTAGAGCCTGTCAAACGATTCAGAACACTTTTGACTACGGAACCCTAATTTTATTGTTTTAGTTTAAACTCTGTACAACCAGGTAACCAAATTTGAAACTTTCATGTATTATTTCTCAAAAGTACATTGTAATATTACCATAACATACTGTAAAGACCTACCAGAAAATACTTCATCCTGGCGAGTTATTTAAAAGTGTCCAGGAAATCTGAATAACTGTCCAGGAAATTCGTATGAAAATCCATTACATACCATACCATAAATGTTCACAGAGTACATTCATATGTTTTCTTATTAAAACTATTCGTGTCTATGTTTTTAAGAGACTGTCTTTAAAATAAAGCTGAAACCAATAACGTTAAAACATTTATAGTTACATGTATCCTGTAAAAATTTCAACTATCTACCTATTACGGCTGAAGATGAAGACCCCTGTGACAGACGGACAGGCAGGAGAGGCTTAGTAATAGGGTCCCGTTTGGCACCCTTCGGGTACGGAAACCTAAAGATAAGAGTTTCCAAAGCGATGGATTTCGTAATAAATCATATAATATTAGTAGTAGATTTTATAGATATCAAGCAGAAAGGGATGTTTTTTCCTCGACCACTAGTTTTTTGTTTCCTCTATCACTGTCTCGCTACGGCTCCAAATTGGCGGACAATAAACTAATCACGTTTCAGTTTTCTACTACACTAAGAAAAAGTATATTTGAATAAACAAAAAACAAACAAATACTCTTTATTGTGCACCTTATTAAAAATACATAATAAAAAAATAAAAGTGTTTTTAAAGTGTCTTAGTTAGATGCGACTAATGTGTAAAATTGCATAATTTTATTGTCGTTTACAGTAACAAGCCACCATTGACGAAGGGTCCATATAACACGATTCCCATCGGCTTGTTTAGGAAATGGCGTCCATACTACATACTTTATTCCGTGCTCTTCGCTTTGTCAAACATTTACATAAATCGCAATACGACAAATACACTTAATGAACAAAAAATCACTTGTACTATTCCACAATAGTACAAGTGATTTTTTGTTCATTATATTTTCCAAGTTCCACCAAGTGCCAACAATCAATAGTATCAACAAATATAGTCTGTCAAAAATGTGTTGAAATGAATGTTGAAGAAACTATTTTTCTTTCGCCTGGTTACATCAAACAAACAAGTACAAAATCTGTTAAATCGAGTTAACCGCGTTGTTATTTCATAAATATATTACCTTAAGTATACTAATTGAACGTTTAAAGTCCAATAAAGTTTCATTTTCATTTCAACACTTTTTGACAGACTTTACACTTGATTGACAGGGAGTTCCAAAGTACAAAATTTTTTATTTTTTCCTTGGTTTCTTTTCTTGGGTAAGGCGATTTTATTTGTCCGGCTTCCCTTTTTAAAATGTTCACTCTTCGCCACTGCAAGCCAGTCTTTTTTTTAAACTGAGTTATTTCTTCCAATGGAAGAAACATTTTGCAACTCATTGTCAAAGGGTAGGAATAAAAAAATTGTGGAAAATAATAGTATCTTATGAAACTGGCACATAAAGGGTTTATTAAAACACGATACCCAAGATGGCGGATTAAATTTCTTTAACCACCTCTGAGACGGGGCTATCAAATAAAAGGGTTTACCTTTACTTTAAACTTTATTTTCTTTAACGACCGAAATATATACTAAAATCACAAAATACAAAAATAATAAAATTTTCTTCCAAATCCGTCCAGTCGTTTCAGCGTGAAAGAGTAACAAACATATACACACACACACACACACACACACACATACAAACTTTCGCATAAATAATAATAGTAGGATTAACCCTAAACTTATATTAAAAATCGGCGTTTTCAGTATTTGTTGTTTAAATAGAGTATATAGCACATAATAGAAAAAAAATCAAATTCTTAACTAGTTAAGTTTTTGTGATAGACCCCGTAACAAAAGTGGTCTAAGATTGACAACGTTAAGGGCCCCCCATTTCTTTATTAATGGACGTAAAAAAATAATTGTACTCTACTTCATGAGTTTTAGACAATGACATCCCACATACAGGGTATAAAAAATAAAAAACCGGACAAGTGCGAGTCGGACCCGCCGACCAAGGGTTCCGTCTAAGACTATATTTGTTATGATTTAATTACAAATGTATAGTTTTCATTTTTCCCTACACTTGTAGTATAAGACGGTATTACTTTCCTAATTTCATAGTTCTAGGTCAACTTTTGGTTCCCTTGAGAGTGTAGAAATATACGTTTTTTGCGACATAAACGCCCACATCTTTTTTTTACGTCAATTCAGATGTTTGATTTATTCACAGCTTCAAGGGACCGTAGACTTGAGTATATAGTTTTAATTTTAACTCGATACCTCCACGCGTTCCTGAGATAAAGGGTCTTGACAGACAGACGGACGGACAACAAAGTGATCCTATAGGAGCTCCGTTTTTTCCATTTGAGGTACGGAACCCTAAAAATGATTTTCAAGCTCCTTTTTCATGTATGGGACCCCGCCTGAAAATTAATGTCATTTCATTTTTAATCCAATATTCGGTTTTGAGTCAAGATTCTACATAACATATCCAAATTTCAGATCTGTACCTCACTCCATTTGCAAGCCAGAAACCCGTGACATACGGACGGACAGACAGCAAAGCGACATTAATAGGGCTCCGTTTTGCCCTTTGGACGCGGTACCCTAAAAACTACAAACGAAAAAAAAACTCAGATCGATGAAACTGATTTACCATTTTATGTTCAATTATATCTGTTCTTAAAAAGCTATGAAATGCAAATCACGTCCACACTCGTACACCCCTGTTTCATCGACGATTACTACGTCCCACCGTGGTGGGCGGTGACCGAGCCCTATCAAGCAACAAACAATGAATTCACAAAACCTCGTAACCTGGAACCTGATAAGAGAGAGATCGCAGTAAATTTACGATTAGGTCGTCAAAGTGAGCCCCGTCGGTTTATTGCTGGACTTTTGTATTTAACGACACGGATCATCCAGTATTCCTGACCCTTGTATATTTGTGTTAAATTCTATGTAATAACGAAAATGTTCTTCATTTCGCAAAATGCTACACGCGAGAACGAACGGTTTAAGCTCATATAAAAAGAAAGTATGAGGCGTTTAAAAAAACCGGTCGTGTGCGAGTAGGACTCGTGCCCTGAGAGTTCCGCACACACCGCTCAAAACATAAACTTATTCCACGAGCAGTTAAGTGTGCCAATCTAACTTGACACTTATTATGTATTAAACTCTATGTAACCAAACGGTCTAATTAAGTTTTTCTTGAAGAATTAAAAATACCCTTAATGGAATATGAGTAGCTATTTTTTATCAATAGTTTTAACAAAGTTCATAGTAAATTCTGTTTCTTTTTTATAAAAGTGAAGAAATTTACAGTAAAAGCACTATATTTCGACCCTTTGCAAATTCGCCTGATGACGACCCCATTGAGGGGTCGAAATATAGCACATTTAACTGTAAATTTCTTTGATATTATTTAAAAAAATATAACTATAAATTAAAAGCCAATATCTGGTTTTTCTAAAATATATTTATGAATTTATTTTTAGCTAAGTTCAGTTACTTCTAGCAACGAATACTGCAAAGTGAACCAAGCCAGTACGTATTTTTTAAATGACTGATTAATGTTTACCAAAACATTTTCTGACTGTATTCACATTTGATTACACAACTATATTTTTTAAATATATGTAAAACGTACGCCGTCTAGCCAGACAGCCACCGAGGCTCGCTTCGTTTTGTTACCCCTAGTAATCTAATAATATTCTATACCGGAACTGGAAATGTAAACATGACAAGCATGCTTGAGACAAATCAAACGTGAAACTTTTCCGGCTGACTTGTGTTTTGGTTTGTCACTATTTGTTCTACACAAAAAGCAATGTTACTTTAGTTATGTTATGACTTTATGACACACACAAATATAGACAGAAATTCTCTAAAAGTCCACAAATGTGGTTTCTCTTGGCTGGCTCTTCCTTCGCCAGAAATAGTTTAGCGCTGGCCACAACACCCTACGTCTTTATTTCGACCACGTCTCGCCAATCTGTTGTCGGAGCGTGCTGCACAAACTCGGAATAAATGTCATAGCAAACAAATTGCTGTAAAAAGTAGATTTTTCTAACCAATTTTCTGAAATTTCTTTCAAGAACTTCTTAACAGTTTCTCAGTAGAAAGGACGTTGACAAAAGAGGTAATTTCTCTTGAAGCGTAAGCGAATTTATACTTCCTAAAAACCACTGAAGATTTACGTCTTTTAAAAGTCAAAAACGTTTAGGAGTTGGTAACTGCCATATAACTTCTCAATAGCTAAAACTCTCGCCGGAGAACGAAACAGATGCCTTTTTATTATCGGTACAGCTTTTACTGAAATTAGCAGAATATGACGTTTTGTTTTAAACTTTTGGGTTTAATGTTGTTATGTACTGTACTGAATTTTGTTAATAATCTGTTTTATTGATGCAAAGTTTCACTGAATATTCTTCATCTAATGTATTACTATAAAAGCAGCGGTAGTTCAGTTAATAGAACTCCTCCTTAGAACGGTCCTCATGAGCGCAGCAACTTAGTTGTGGGCGTGACCAAATGTAATGTTTCATTTCGCCATTACGTGCACGCTCGAGGCAACATAATCGGATAGATATTTCGACTTAAACATATTATTAGCTAAAATTAATCTGGATAAAATTTTCGAAGCAAAATTGGTAATATTTTTTTGATTTAGTATAAAAAGACATATTCGACTACACTATTAAAATAAAATAAAACAAAAATATTTATTCGAAAAAACAAGTCTGTCTGCACTTAAACCATTTTATAATACCTACTTCCTTTTTTTTATAAGTTTAATACAAATTTCCCGATTTTCAGTTCTAATTTGGCATGGATCTATAATGGCAATGGACTCAACTTAAAATACTATAAAAACATTCCATACGTGGGACGCACTATAAGTTTCCGGAATGAATATGAAAAAATACTATTAAAGGTACAAAATTAATTTATTGTTTTTCAAAATAATCTCCCTTGGCGTCTATGCACTTTTTCATTCGATCAAACCAGTTTTGAAAACTTTTGTGCCACTCCCCTGTGGTGACCTCTGAAACGTGTTTTTCATACTCCTCGACAGCCTCTTCTGGTGATGAAAATCGTTGACCGCGTAATTGGTTCTTAATTTTTGGGAACAGAAAAAAGTCACAAGGTGCCAGGTCGGGACTGTATGCAGGATGACTCATGAGTTGTACATTTTTCGTCTTCAAATAGTCGTTTGTCTGTCTGGCCGTGTGAGAACTAGCATTGTCGTGGTGCAGGATGATACGGCGTTTATGGTTATTTTTACGGAGTTCGTCAATAACTTCCGGCAAACAAATGGTCGTGTACCAGTCACTATTCACGGTACGACGATTCTCTAAAGCAACAGTAGCCACGTGTCCAGTTTTATTAAAAAAAGAAGCAATCATCCGCTTAGATGCACTTTTCACGCGCGCCACTTTGGTTGGTTTCGGCTCATCTTGAAAGACCCATACGCTCGATTGCTGCTTTATTTTGGGATCGTAGCAATAAATCCATGTTTCGTCACCTGTTACTATGTCCCACACCAAATTTGACGCACCTTCGTTGAATCTGGTAAGCATGGCACTGCACCAAGTGACGCGGTCCGTTTTTTGAGCCTCGGTCAAGTTGTGTGGGATCCACCGCGAGCACAGCTTTCTCACACCCAAATGTTTGTGTAGGATTGATTGTATTTGACTCATGCCTATTTCTAAGGATGCGCGAATTTCATGGTAGGTCACATGCCTGTCTGTTTCAATCATACGGCGCACAGCATCGATGTTTTTGTTGGTCACAGCGGTGGACGGCCGACCATCGCGAGATTCGTCACTGAGATTGATACGACCACGCTTGAATTCTGCAAACCAGCTATAAACAGTCGTCTTGCATGGTGCTTCATTGCCAAAAGCTGTTTCAAGCCGAGCGATGCTCTGTTGAGCTGTCAAATTACACTTAAAATCGTAGAAAATCATACTACGAAAATTTTCCCGAGTTAAATCCATGTTGATGCAGACACACAATTTTTTAAATGGCGCCACAAGGTAAAAACAAAAGACAGTCAGATGAAACAAACTGCATTCTACAGCCAAAGAGTTCTATTTTCAAATGTTGCAATAAATTTTTAAATATTGTTTATGTAAGTGGCCAGTTCCGGAAACTTTTAGTGTTACCTATGTATAAATCTCACAATTTTGTTTTTTCGTTTTTATGGAGGTTTACACGTGATGGCTGTCCTTAATCTTGGGACGAAGGTTCAAATATTGCCGGAAAAGCATGTAAAAATTTGTTTTTCGTAAATAATTAACATAGTATTTATATACGCCCTTATATCGATTAAAGAAGAGCTTGTAAGACTAGATTGATGAATGTAGAAGCGAAAGGGGTGCGTCAGGTTCATAGCAGATGGAAATCTGTAATCTCTGCACACCCTTCTGGGAGACAGGCGTGAGTTTATGTAGTATGTCATATTTAAATACTCTCTACATGGTGAACGGTGAAGAAAAACACTGTAGTGTAAACCTGCATGCCCTAAAAAGCGTGTATTTGTGCCCGAAGAACGGCAATAAAGCTCACCCTCATTAAGTCGGGACGTAAAAACCTTCAGTGAAATGAAAGTGGACGAATGTGATTGTTCAATTGAAACACATGTCAGGGTTGCTTACGAAGGTGCAACTCTTGGGTGATGCGTCGGTCGGGATGTTGACTCGTGACGTGTTTTTAATAATAATACTTACAAAATTCAAAAGCGATGCATTTCGCTATAAAAATATGGTCTTAGTTAATGAGAACTGCGAATTTCTCAACTGTCTAACTAAAGCAACACATAGTAGCGATGACAGCGCCATCTGCTTCCTAAGAACATGCATGAAATCACATAACACCCTCGTGAGCGTTCAGTATGTGCTTTACTAGTTAGTATATCAAATAGATATGGAAATTCGGTGTACAAGTATCGTGGAAAAACCTGGCACGAGGAATTTTTTCAAATTCTTGTATTACTTGAAATTTGTTTCTAATCCATGTCTTCTAGTTTGTAATGCACTCTAATAGTATAAAAATATGCTTTTCTAAATTTTTGTTTCGTACTTTATCATTACATTTTTTTCTCTCTTGTTTACAGAATTTCATAAAAGCTTGGCACAACAGCAAGACGAGGAAATACTTCGCCGTATGAAATCGTCTTGGGAACACAGACTACCAAATCTCGAAGAGTACAGAGACCATATACTACCACTTCTCAGAAATGCATCCAAGGAATACAGTAAGTTCATATTCTTTTACTTGAGCGCCTTACCCACTAACACGCCCACAGAACAAATTTTGTTTGTCAATGTGACTTAGCGTGAAGAGCGCTGAAAATGGGAGAGTGAAAGCAGGCGAGGTGTTGATCAGTATATTTAGTGACTGCAAAATCTACGAAAGTGTTAAATAGAAGAATGCCTGTAAGCACTCAGTGGTAAGGGTGGTGACAAGCCTGGGTCAAAAAATACTACCAGCTGAAGTAAAAGGATTTGTAAATTATTTTAGTTTTGGTCTAAGGGTCCAGCAGGCGTCTTTCGACTAATCAGTGGTTTTAACTAGTGCTAAATCATGCGACAAGGCTCGAAACTAACGCCGCTATGATAATATAACGTAACGTTACCATAACGTAACCCCTTGTTTCACTGCCGCAAACCCCTGTCAATGTCACCCACGTGCTAAAAATACCTTGTCGCGCTGTAGTATGTGATCTTTGACTAAGTAGCGTCTTTAAAAGTTGTCAGTTGGGTGATTTGATAAAAAGTTTTGCCCTGCTCATATAGTTTGAGGATCATAACAAAAAGTTTTAATGGAAGTTTCTCTCTATTTTTATGTGATTAACTTTTCGGTGGAGTTTTGCGGTTAAGTTTGTTGGGCACTCTGTATAGGTATTTTGGTATTTTCCTGCTCGAATATTTTTAGAGCCTATAATATTTGCTTTGGTTATTTTCCGAAATAATACTACCCGTAACAAATAGGCCGAAATATCATTGATTTTTTTATTACGGACGGCATTCTATAGCATCATAATAACAATGCTTCTGATTTCAGTGAAAATTAAAACAAAGGAAACAAAAGCGAGTTATGTTATTCGCAAAATAATTTTGTTCAGTACAGCGGGTTGTTACTACAAAATTGTTAAAAATTATTTGTATGAATATTTCTGCCTCTATGCTCTCGATGCACGTTATTAATTTGGCCAAGTGCGGGTTGGACTTGTGTACAAAGGGTTCCGTACCACCCCACAATAAGGGTGCGGTACCCTAAAAATGTTATGGTAAATAAAAACAATATACATGCCAATGCAACATCAAGGCTACAAAAACAAGTCGCTAAAATGGTAGCTCCTGACAAAAAATTCGCGTCGTCTCGGTTCGGAACCCTACTTTTCATTATTTTTGATTTACTTCAGAGTATGTTCATCATGAGTATGTACCACGAACTGACTATACCGGGTGTAAATAGAGTGCAACCATTAAATGAAACCACATATTCTACCGACCCTACTGAACCACTTTTCCCAAGAGTCATACCCGCGGACACCCTTAGTTTGGAAAATAATTGAGTTCCAAACAAAAATGCGTGAACCTTGACGCACCGACATACGGGCGAGTTTAGAGAGACCGTCGTCCGTGAAACCTGAAACTGTTTAACGGACGACGCTCTCTCTCTGAACTCGCCCGTATGTCGGTGCGTTACGGTTCACGCATTTTTGTTTGGAACTCAATTATTTCCTAAACTATGGGTGTACTTGAAGTCCCGTTTGACCCTTCGGGTACGGAACCCTAAAAACCTTCTGAATGGTGAAAAGAAACACTAGGGGGCAAACTTCCATGAGGTATGCCCCTAAAAGCGTACATTCGAGACAGAAATACGGGGATAAGGTTCACTCTACCACGTTGGGACGTAAAATCATCGGCTAAAAGCGGGTGTTACAGATATCGAGTTATCTAGTGACAGTCCACACTCGCCTCACCTTTGACTACATGTTAACTAAAACAATATATTTCTTTCCTTAGACTACACAACAGTGGAAGAATACTGGGATGCGTTGGGCGAGTATGAAGGAGGTTTACTGAAAGCGAGAGAATTGTGGGATCAAATAAAACCTCTTTATTTGAAACTACAGAAGTATGTGTCTCTACGTTTAAAAGGCGAAGACGCAGTCGGCAAGCCAATTCCTGCTCATCTTTTGAGTAAGTGGCTCTTTTATTTCATTCTAAAGTAAACTGCGGAGATGCTAAGATCTAATGTCTAAATATTTGAGAGTTACTTGGAACAAAAACACGTTTAACCGTTTATGTCTAAACTCTTTGCTGTGTGGGCAAAACTGAGTAAAAACAAAATAATGTATTACCTAAGGAGGCGTTCATTGTTCGTTGTTAGTGAAAACGGGTACTGAAGAAAAAAACCAGTCAAGTGCGAGTCAGACTCGCATACCTAGGGTTCCGTAATTCGTCAGTTTCGGGAACAGTCAGGAATAAGGTATTTAAAATTTTGCACATAACAGTTCATGATAACTAAAAAAAGAATTGATTGTACCACAAAAGAGAGACTCAAATATTTTTATACCGTACTCGAAGTAATTTCGTCAATTTGCCTTTGTGAATTTCTCACCCGCTATATTTTTCCTGTAATCTTTACGTTTAAGATTTCTCGAAATTGTTGACAGTAAATATAGTAAAAGTATATATTTTTACAATCAACTTAATATCTACAATTTGATACCCATATTGTACCAATATTTAAGATTTATTTTTTTATTTTTCTCTCTTTTGTATTGGAAATATTTTAAACAATTTCAAATTTTTTTATATTTGTTTACACCATATTATGTATGCAAGTGCATGCTATTTTTGTGGCAAATTTCAAGTCTTTATCTTTAACGGTGCTAAAGTTATGATGCTGTGACATACGGACGGACGGACAAAGGAGTCTCACCATAAAGGTTCCTTTTACCTTTCAGGTACTACGGAACCCTAAAAGTAATCAGGAATAGATGTCCACTTAATTAAGGCACTGTTATAACAGTGAACACTGGATAAGGACGGTTTCTTTTGGTTAAATACTGGTGGAGATATCAGGTTGGGTTTGCTGAGTCACATTACGGAGTTATCTTCACATAATAAAGGGTTTTCTGGGTGGTTAATTCGTTTTAAACGTAAATGCAAGTTCTATTTTAAGCATGTAATTAAAACACTGCAAAAGCTTGCTTTAAGTTTATTAAGGTAAAGTCACCAATAATTGACATATTAAGAAAAAAAAAGTATACAGGTAGTTACTAATAATTTTTTTAAATAATATTTTACTTTAAAATACATTCAAACACAAATTATAATGATAATTATTTTATTAATTTAAACAACATTTGCAACAGTAAGCAGAATTTTAATGTGTGCTATCCATTTTTAGTAGTTATTGTAACTTTTTAGGCCACAGAAAAGTTTTAAAACCTTATGAATTTAAATTTCCCCCCTTTAAAAATGGCTATAATGACATATACACAGTACACGTATATACAATATATACGAAACGTTTTCATTTACCCTGTTTACTCGTGAAATATACGGAACGCAAACCCACGAAGCCTTCGTGATAAGTCACTTGTTCTATTGAAAAAAGACATGCTTGGTAATATTGTTCGAATCCTGGCCCGAGGAATTTTTTCAAATTCTTGTTACATTTGTTTCTAATTTATCTTTTCTGGTTTGTAATGCACTCTAATAATAATATTGTTGCCCTTCTTCTTAGCAAAGAATGGGCCGATGGTTCGGCAGTATTTTTATTTATGGTTTATTTAATTTATTTATCAACTTATTTGTTCATTGCATTATGTATATATAATATTTTTATTCCTATATTTATTTATTTTTTTATGCAGGTGTATAATTTTATTACATTTTAGTAGCCCAACCTAAATATTTTTTGTGTGTATTTTCCGTAATATTATTTTTTAATATTCTATTATTTTTGTAAAGATTAACTTTGACCTGTAGAAAGTATACTTTATGTATCTATTTGACAAAATAAATGTTTTGATTTTGATTTGTTGTGTCAAAACTCCCCTGAAGCATAGCTGTACTTGGCCAAATTTTCCTGAAATCCTAATAAGATACTTAAAAACGTTGAGTATCCTCCCTGCGGGAACACGAATATGCTTTCATTTCCTTAATGCGATGAGATAATTAATGTTTAAGTCACGGGCAATGCTAGAAGAACAAACAAAACTAGGTTTACCTAGGTTTAGTAGATAACCCAAACTCATTGGGTAAAGTCTGAAAATTCGCCGTTTACCCGTATACGTCGTGGTATAATTGGTAATGTTAAATTTGTTGCGAGGACGAGCGAAGCTATGAGGAGTGTGTTAGGTTGCTTTTGATTATAAATCGGGAGTCAAGCAAAGCGGGGCGAAAATTACGACCAGCGTGAGGTAGGTAGTCATAGGTATATAGGGGTAAACGCCGAATTTTTGGGCTTTATCAAAAGACCTTGATAATTCTATTTTTATTACGGGAAGACCTAGGTTTACCCATTCTTCTCGTATTACCCGTAACATACATAGATATCTAATGCTTTCAGGGTCCATATCCGGCGATGACTGGTCCAATATTATAGAGATCTTATTACCAAAGCACCCAGATATCTATCAGAAATTGCACGCCAATCTACAATTAAAGGTGAGTGTTGAGTTATTGGATATTCAGATTATCCTAATTTCAGTAATCAGCAAGAAACTTTGCAAATTGAAAACTTGGCCAGTAATTACTTAATTTTCTTCTTCATCGGAATTTCTTGTAAAGTTTTGCTTATCAAAGTGTCTCTATCGATGAAATTAGGACTAAGTGATTTTAATTAATTATTTTTCTAGAACGTCGGTGGTAAGGAGGCTTTTAGAATAGCAGCAAAATTAATGGAAGACCTGAAATTGGAGCCTTTAGAACCCCAAATTTGGACTGACTCTCATTTCGAGGGTACGTGTCCCACGATACTTGTGGACTCGTGTAAACCGAATAAAGTTCGAGCGTTTACCTGCAAGGACGTGAGCATAGGAAATTACTTGGATGCCCACGAATCTATTATGAAAATCAAATATAAAGAAATTGCAGCCGTTCATAGTAATAATACTTTTATTCTAAGAGAAGCGAATAGATACTCAGGTAAGTTTGTTTTTTATTACAGGTAATCTAAGAAATTGTTCAAGGAGTCGAAATATGTCACATTTATTTATTATTTGTTTTTGTTTGTTTCTATATAATATACTATATAAAAAAAACATTAGAAGGTAATACCCACTAACATTTTTTTTTTTATATCTTTTATAAAATATATAATAGTAAAATAGTTGTTTATGCTATAAGTGTGATAAGGAGGCATTAGCTTATGAGGAACGATTTGAAACACGAGCGATAAGTGAGTGTTTTAAACGTTACGAGTAAGTTATTGTCCTTACTCACGTACATCATACTAAGTTTTTCTATGCATAGTGTGAGTAAATAAATGAAACAGTGGTAGGAGGCTGTCGTCCAACATTCATGCTGAACGAAGTCTACGAACGTATCAAAGTGAAAGCAGCTCATTTCCGTCAAGTCTATCTATGGAACACAACAAAATACTGGCAAATTCCTTTCAATAAATAAAAAAACAATAAAAATAAAGCACTAGTATAGAAAAGCGGACTTTGTCAACAGTTTTAATGCATATAAAATGGGTCTTTATGAACACCTGAATTGAAAAACATATTTATATGAAAATCTTTGAAAGAAAACATTGAGTTAATACTTAGGTACTTGCGTTTTCATTTATGTACAAAAATACTTTCACTTATTTATTTTAAACTCTCCTTTCATTCCGTTGCTCACTAACGAGCTTTGTGATTAATCTATAAAACTTTGCTGCTATCTCTTTACATCTGACTTAGAAACGGGGTCTTCTTAAAGCAGATTTTTCATTGGCGTTGGAGGTTAATAATGTTTTTTTGGGGATCCGTCCGAAGAGATCGCTTTTAGGGTTAAGACAGCCAATTGTACACTGCTATCTACTGTAAAACAAAGTTTTTAAGTCAAAGTGTTTAAGAATATTCTATTGTATTGTACCTTTAAAGATACATGTACATTTACTATCGGTATTATTCCTAATTTATTTTCCAAATTACGAAATCTGTGCTTTGAAACTTTGCACGTGACATATTATATTGTATGCTTTTTGCTACGGCGGCGGCGGCGTGACGGCGTAGCAAGCGCTAAGATTCCGCTTTGTATACCGCAGAGACGGAGTCGTAGCCGTAGCAAAAACAAGCGTGCTGACATATTTTAACAATATGTACGTTTAAATCTAAAATACACTTGTATTTGTCAACTGTTAACCCAACCGGTTTCGCTAAAAGCATTTTTACGGTAGGTATTATGAAATTTCAATTTTTATGAAATAATTATACCTCTGAGTTAAATGATTACGTGCAACTCGAAAATTCAATTATATTATCAAAATATAAAATAAATACGTACAATTGCTATTATTGCGAAACCGGTTGAGTGAACAAAAATATTTAAACTGTGGACTTGGTTACGCGGAACTGAAAAATATTATAATGTTATTTATATATGAACCAAAACTTAAAAATTTGAAACTTGAAACCGGTTCGGTGGTTAAATGTATTTAGGCAGTGCACAAGTATAAGTGAATTTTAATCAGAATGCATTAAAAGTTCCACCAAGTGCCAAAAATCACGAGCATCAACTACTTTGATAGTACGTGATTGCTTATAAATTTTCAGCTCTTTACGAGGCGATACCCGGGTTCGCCTCGCTTCTGGCCCTGACACCGCACGCCTTGAACCGAGCGGGGCTGTACTCGCTAGAGAGGTTCAACTACAGAAACAATCCCAACCATCATCGCCTCGTACTCCAACTGATCATCGCTTTGAGAGACTTGCCGAGGTAAATGTCTACTAAACACTCGGAAATACATTGCCCTACTTTTTGCTGTAAGAAGAAGGCAATTTCTTTGCTCGCCGAACCTAAAGTTCGGCCGAAACTTGGACACTCTAATTTTGATTATAATATATCTATGGATATATCCAAAATGAAAAAAATTGCTAATAAGCATTACATATGGATAATACGACGTGAATATCTCACTAATATTATAAATGCGAAAGTTTGTGTGTGTGTGTATGTTTGTTACTCTTTCACGCTGAAATGGCTGAACGGATTTGGATGAAATTTAGAATAGATATAGCTTATATCCTAACTTAACACATAGGCTACTTTTTATCCCAGAAAAAAGCATGTCGTTAAACCGAATAACACGCGGGCGGAGCCGCGGGCAAAAGCTAGTTCCAAATATTATTATTAGCGTGCATTACCAACCAGGAAAGATAAATTAGAAACAAATGATAATTTGTAATAAATTCACTACCCACTCACATTCAAACACACATACACACGTTTACATTCACGCTGTTGCTCACTATTCTACACTCACACCCTACGAATAAGCATTATTCGTAGCTCACACCCTTAAACACAACATTCAGCAAAACAAATATTTTGTACACTAAATGTGCTCTAGATTTTGTAATTTTTATTAAACTTTTAGTTAGTTTACTTAAAGTTAACAAAGAAGTAGTAATACGTAACTTTATTTGGTTGCCAAGTTGTTGCCATACAAGAAAACTTAGTTCGGCAACTAATACCAAACTTACAATACCAAACTTAGAAATGTCATGCATACGAATGTAAATAAATTATTATTGTTAGTGTTTTTTTAACACTGACTTAGCAAAAACAAGACAAAATGTTACGACTCTGTTTAACGCAAAGTCGTAACATTTCTTAATAGCAAATCTGAGCAAAAGCTCAGTTACTCTCAGAACATTTAACTAGCGTTCCCCGAATAACCTTGTAAATTGTTGAAGTTTCACGAAAGTTTTTATTACAGGTTGAATTACTACCTGGCAGCCGACGAATGGAGACTTCAGATCTTGATGGGATCCCTA
Organism: Ypsolopha scabrella; assembly: GCA_910592155.1. Lineage (NCBI taxonomy): Eukaryota > Metazoa > Arthropoda > Insecta > Lepidoptera > Ypsolophidae > Ypsolopha > Ypsolopha scabrella. The sequence goes on along the minus strand of OU342968.1, from coordinate 2,528,501 downwards.
TCTTCGACCAAAGTTGTGAGCAGTTGGAACGAATTCAGGAAAAACTTCTCCTTGATTGAAACGTCCGACATTGACGTGCTGAGTGATCCCTATGTTATTCTGAATAAGCCTTTTATTGGGTAAGTTGTATTTTTTATTTTTTCACATTTTATAATTTTTTTCAATTTACCTCAATAGAATATTTAAATAACGTTGGTATTAATTACCTATGTAAAAATTCTTGCAAATAAAAAGTTTCTTCCAAATCGCTGCTCCTCGGCAAGGTGCCTAGTATGCTGGTGATATTCCCTAGTCGAATCTCTGAGCGAGGAATGTGTGAGCCTGTCATTGGTCACCCGTGACTGATGAAGCGTGTCATCATTTCTTTATATAAGGTCCTACAATAATAAGTGAAAATATATCAGAAAAAAAAAAGTTTTTAACAAAAAAATTTTTTTTCCCTTTGTACGTTAGCGATACATGATCTACCTTAGAATAATTTTCACTTATTATTCCATTCATCCATCCATCAGCCTGTTTCGTCCACTGATGGACATAGGCCTTTCCAAGATTACGCTACTCTTGGCGCTCCTCCTGGATGAAATGCCCATACTCACACACGCTGCTCAGGTGGCTTGGTGAGCGCGGTGCCGAAACCCTCGCACCAGTGACGCCGCTGCCCGTCACCAGTCTGTTTATAAAGCCGCAAATATTGGGATGGATATACCGCCATCAAACGGTCCCAGGCAGTGGTGGACCACCTGCTTGTGCCTGTCTGCGAGCTGTCCTCTTACTTTCCCTCGAATAACTTCGGGATTGTTTGCGAGTAAGATGGTGCTACCCCCACAGTCGACCGGCCCGGCACCAGCACCAGCTCTACCACCTCCAACTTATTATTATAGGGCCTTATATAAACTTCGCGCTATGGGCTCCCCAGAACATTGGTACTTGCGCCACTTGAGATCCAAGAAATTTATAATCAGAATGGACTGCTTACCTCTATTGAAACGCCCACGCTTATACCTAAAATGAACTTCATTCTGATGTGTAGCGACTCTTTCTCTTTTAATCATTTAAAAGATCGCTGTTCATTAACAGTCCCGAGAACCCGGCAATAATGTAAACAAACCAATTATGTGACAGTTGTCTATGATCATACTGTTGTACCTATTATTGACTAAAATGTTTAAATCTTTTTAAAATCAATTCACAATAATGAAAAACATTAACTTTCCAAAGACAAATTAGACTTTGATGATTAAAAAAGTAAAATGAACATTTTTGTCGTCCGAGTATTTTTTATTAAAATAACTATCATAAAGAAGTTATTTGGTGTCGAAATGATTGTAAGAACAATGTATGGTTCCTTGAAATGTGAATATGATCAGGATTGATATTCAAATGTAAAAGTAATTACGGAGTAGTCGTGTTTAAATTGGTTTGTTTACAATATTGCTGGATTCTATTGAAGTTTGAAAGGGACTTTATAGCCTGTCTATGTTTACATCCGATTTTAAATTATCCTTTAACTGGTGACAAGCTGTCACACAGGACGGGCTGACCAAGCGATTTAAACAGGTTCTCAAATCACGCATTTGTTTCAGGAAATTCATGGGTTTGATTTTGAAGTATCAAATCTACCAAACGTTCGCTGAAGAGCTAGTGTCGGACGATGCAGATCTTATTGAACATGTTTCAGAAAATAATTACCGTCTCATGTAAGTAAATACAAAAAGGTTTTCTTTACATAACACGCAAAACACGAATTATACTTAGTCATTCATTCACGCTACAAAGACAAACTTCGTCATCTATGTATAGAATAAAGCCCTAGAGATAAAAGCTTGCTCATAATAAACTTTTGAAGTTCTGCCAGTGCTGTTATCCTGTAGCGGATCAATTTTTCTTTAAAGAGAAACCTTTTCATTTAAGTTTTTATAAGAAAATTTTAATCACCAGGGATGCAATGAGCAGAGGCTTCGGCATACTTTGGCCGGAGATGGTCAGCGATCTGCTCGCCAAAAGAGAATATGGTCTAGAATTTACCGGTCTGACTGATTACTTCAGACTCCTCGACGAATACTTGGACAACCAACTAGATCCGTCCTCAGACTCTCCCGATTTCGAGTACGAAGAGCCTCCAGAGGAACAACCAGCCGAGAATGAGATTCCCGATGAAGTGGAACCTAAACCAGAAGTGGAGCTCGATACGCATGCAAATTTCGAGGAGAATGTCATTGATACCGATGAAGGACATATGAAACATGGTATTGAAACTTCAACTGTAGGCGTTTTGGAAATCAAGAATCCTGTAGCAGCCAGTGGTGGTCACGAAGAGAATCCTAAAGAAGCGTCGTATAGTACATATTGGTGGATAGGTATCGCTGTGGCGGTGGCAATAGTGTTGCTGCTTATAGCGTTAATAGTTAGGAAACGGCAAAGCCATAGAAAACAGTTAGAAAGACAACGAAGGGACAATACGCATGCCTGATTTGAGGAGTACCGGTTCTAACCAGAACCGAAGCCTAAAATGGAACAATATTTTTGAAAATTCGTGCCAATGCATGCAAGTGTTATGAAGTGTTGGGAATATTACAGTGTTTTACCTTATTTCATTGTAGGTTATGTTTATTAGTATGTTTTTTGTTTGATAAACACTTGTACTTGTCCACTTATTTATATTATTTCCCCTTACCGGTTTCGCTGTTAAAGCATTATCAAAGGTTAACCGGTAAGGGGAAATAATATAAATAAGTGGACAAGTACAAGTGTTTATCAAACAAAAAATGTTTCAAAAGTTCCACCAAGTGCCAACAATCACGAGCATCAACTCCTTTATTAGTATGATTTATATGTGGGGTATGTAACTCTTATTCAATTTACAATTTAAATTCAAAGAAGCATTTATGTTATTGCCTTTAATTGTTTTTCAATATGATTTATGCATATTGATTAACCTTACTTAATCTAAGTTTGATGTCTAAGTGTTTATTTGTTAATAATGTAATTTTGGCTATTTGTTTTAGAAAATACTCCAGAACATAAATTGTTTTAACAAATCTTTCCGTTTTAGAAGTAATAAATTTTAAAAGATATAATAAAAGAAGATACAATATTTTTGTACATATCACATTTTGGAGGTCTAAATGATTGTTACCAAGAGTGTCTGATAGTGTAAAATATACTTAGAGATAATTTCGCTGTGCCTTAAGCGTCTCAATTTTTACCTTACACATAAGATGCGTAAATAGTTAGAAATGATCAAATTTGTAAAGAGACATGTATAAAACTAATTTTATAAATAACTCTAAAATCTCTATTTTTACTCTATCTTTGAGTAAGACCAAAAAGCTTTATACTTGAACTTTTCGGTTTCCTCTCATAAGCTTTCTCGTATCTTCTCTCCTAACTTGACGAAGTGTTTTCAGCCTTAGTTAATATTGTAATTCGTTTTATCTTTGAACTCGGCGCTCCAAAGATTGAAGTTACTTAAACTCAGCTACGTTTAACTCATAGACGAATTTTAGGAGTGAGAATGAACACAAGGTCATTGCATGTTATTTATGACGCAAGTCACAGTACACACTTGTACACCCGCGGTTCACCGAAGATTATAACGTCTCAGTCCCAGTAAGGTGGGTGTTAAGACTGGTGAGCCCTATCGCCGTCCTTCGTGCGCAGATATGAATAAAAGTAAATAAAATAAATCATTCTTTCCTCCAAAATATAAAATAACAAGAATCTTAAGTCCTTGGATACAGTTTCTTTAGTGTCATCACTGGGTACTCGGGAACCTTAGATCACATACATTAGACTTATATTTCTACGAGCTTGGCTTTCTTTTAAACTTTGTCATGTCTTAAGAAAATTAAAACAATATAAATTTTCCGAGCATGTTTCAGGGTTTAGTGCCTAATAATATGCAACCTTGTATTCATTCTCGACAGTGTGGGCCATAAAAACGAACTTCTTGTGAAGTGTGATGGTTTCAAATAGCATAAAAATTGGTCACAAACAAAATTGCATCAAAAAAGTAGCAAAATTTGGTTTTCTAAAGGAACAAAACATTAATATTTTTAAATGTACTCCAATGAATCGACGACGAATATAATATGGTGACTTTGAATGATGTAATCAAATTCATACTGAACAACCCTGGTTCAACAACCCTGCTTACGAAATGCGAAAAAATATTTTTTGTGCCCTCATCATCGTCCAAGAACAACCTCGCCCCGTAAAAGAAGTCAAAATTTAGTTTTGCGTATTTTAATTACCCTTTGCAACTTGTTCCTGACCCCTTACCGAGTCTCCAGTATGCACTTGACTATATCAAACAAAGCCACCTTATATAATAGAGCCAACATTGACTAAAACCGCTCAACTTACTTTTCCAAGGAAGCGTGGCCAGCCGCGCAAGTAATTCGTTGGACAAATATTAAAAATATAATATTTGGGTGCGATGATGAATAGCGCTCGCTGAGAAAGTGGGAGAAGGTAAGCAGGCTAGTCTGCCCAAGCCTTCCGTAAAAGCTACGGAAATCGGTAACGGACGAGTTTCCCGGTTCTAAAGAAGATGCTCACCGAGTTTAAAAAAAAATCCCAGAGCAAACAGATACAAATATAGCTCAGAACTTGAGAGTCATTTAATTACCTAATTCTTAAAATATTTTATTATAAGATTTGACGACTAAATGCGTTATATTGCTATTTCTTTTTTAACAGAGGCGAGATTTTTCATGTTTTAGATATCTCCGATTTGGATATACCCGACGATGTAAATACATTATTCAGTAGTGTTATTACATTTCCATGTAACCATTCCATCCCACTTCTGCTTAGTGGCCATTGAATAATGTATTTAAACCGTCGGGTATATCCAAATCGGAGATATCTAAAACATGAAAAATCTCGCCCCTGTTAAAAAAGAAATAGCAATATAACACAACATGTCACTAAAATTCTGAGCTATATCCTGTACCTGTGCGCTCTGGGTTTTTTTGGCTTTCTCCTTTAAACGTTCTCTCTCGGAGCGGTAGTTTTTTGTTGATATGTTGTTCCGTTTTATGTGTGGTTTCAAGTTATGTATCTATAAATGTCAACTGTCTTGTCTTGATTTCAAAATTTATGTTATGTTCTTAATTTAAGTCTAAGGGATCCATCCACCCAAGTAACACACGAGCTCTATAAAAACTGCATAGACGGAAGCCTATTTAGCTTTTATGCGGCTGTTAAACAGCTTTTTTTGTCAGATGGCTGAAACAAGTAAGTGCATTGTTGCTTAAACACTTCCAATCTATTCTTTTACCAAAAACTTAAAAAAATAAGAATAACCTTATGTTAATTGTTGTAATCAAGTTTATGTTGTTAGTTAGAATAATTTTTACTGTATCAGTAAAGCATTAAATAGCTGTGAGAGAATTGAAAACAAAAATAAATAAATGTTTGAACATATTAATCCTTTCATTAACATTTCCTTTATAGGTACGTCTTCAGAAATTGTAACTCAAAAGCTTATTTGAACCGAAAAGTCCTTTAGAACCTTTGAATTTTATTGTACAGAGAGCTTAGTGCGAGTTGTCTAAAATATATCGGATAATTTAAGCTGGGTCTCCTGTGCGTGTTTTGCCCTACACACTACACAAAACGTCTACATAAAACATTGTCTGTTGCGGGAGACCAGAGCCCAGTATAATTGAACTAAGCAGTATTACGTTTTCATAGAAACGCGAAACGACGCGCTTCCAAATCTCGGCGGTGAACAGTCGCTAGTAGCGATGGGCGATTCTGAGATGTTTTAACGGTCGAAAGAATCGGAGTCGTTAAAATGAACCATCGCCTCGCCGTTCTACAAAACAATCGAGATATTCTTCGATTGTTTCGATTCACCGGAATCGACCGCTAGTTATAGATTGTTTGAATCAGTCACTCTCACTCACCAAGTCTCGTCCGGTCAGCGGGTCAGTCGATTGCATGCATCGAGCCGCGGTGCGAGTAATAATAACCTAAATAATGTGTCTGTGATTTGATATTAACAAAGACTAGAAAATATAACATTATAGAAATCAAGACTTTTATTAGAGACATTTTGACTGTTGTTATTTTAGATTATTCTGACTGAATTAGTGATTGTTATTGCCCTAACTAATACAAATATAATTCATTTATATTTTTGACATAAGATAAAAAGCTATGCTAAGTACATATCTTATTAATAAAAAAACAGATTCATTAAGAACCCTCGATTATATTTTATTTATTTTCATGATTCCTTCTATTAATACGTTAGTTAACTACTACATTTTTATTCCCGTCGCGGTGTTGATTATTTTCGATTGTTTTTGTTGAAAGGATTAGTTTGGACTCGTGAAACTCTAAGGCATCGAGAAACAACTCGCGAATGAACGTGCCATGCGCCAATCGCAAACTAACCGAGTCGGACTCGAGTCCAAGTCGAAACAATCGAGATGTTCGAACAATGGAAACAATCGAATAAAATCTCTCGCCATCGCGCATCGCTAGTCGATATAAAATAATACGATACAGATAAGGGGACTTTCGTTCATAAACCTAAATTCATACTGGATACTCGGTAGTTGCTCAGGGCCAAGGTTAAATTACCCTGTTTGAGAAATACGGAAAAAATTGATTTTGTGTCTCATGCCATCAAGAACAATATCGACTCAATAAGCGTAGGAAGTCTAAATTTTATTTTATTGGACTTTGGTCCTGACCACTTACCCAGTATCCAGTATAAATTTGCCTATATTAACGAAAGTCACCTTATGTCCTAAAATTAATGATTAATCTCAACAAGAGATGAAAGTATCACTTACCACCGAAAATAATTCATTATTCCGCGAACTTCATTTTACTTTTCCATCGAAATTTACTCAGCTGCTCAAACCGGACACTCGTGCTGGAAGTTAAAAAATATTTCACAAAAAAAAATATTTTTCCTAAATTTGATCAGGTAACGATACAAAATCTACCCTAGATTTTTAAACTTGTTATTGTAGAACCTAATAAATTTCAAAACATAATTCACCCTGGCTTTTATCTTTGAAAAAGACGAAACCCAAAAAGTGTAACTTGCTGCATAATAATAGAAATATAAATTTATTTACGTAACCTTGGTACATAATGTTCTTATAAGTTCATTTTTGTGCTATACTATAGATTAACCTAGTTAAGGTATTGCGAATAATAACTTAACTTAATATTTACACTTTATACATTTTATATGACAAGATTTTGAAATATGCGACGACATTTTTTTTATATTTGCTATTTATGTTGCTAACGTTTTAGAGTGTTAAAGCATTTTTTAAGCAGCAGGATTTTTAACCTTGGTATAATTTTTTTTTTCATCTAAGTTCCTCATTGTCTCAGGTAGATGGTTATATATTTTTATAGTGTAGTATGTGCCGTTCATATACATCGTTAATAAAACTACCTAGCCATGACTGTACGTCAGCCTATCCGTTGGAAAAAACAACCACATAGATTCTTCAATTAACTTTACCTGCGCCTAGTTCCTGCTACAGAAAGGACATAAAAGATATTATTGAGATTTATGTCGCGTACGTCGAAACGGCACTACCTGACTCAAATATTATATTTGGATAAAAACAAAAGGTAAATCCTAGCCGCCACGGCTATCGATAGAGAAGGCAAAGTACACAAAATGCCGCTATTTCTTGGTTTTCGTTCAAAAAATAAAAACCTTTCGATATTTGATTTGTATAAATGTATAAACATTGCACGAAGTTAAGAATGAAACTGTATAAAAAATCTGTAGGTCCACTTTTTGGTCAAATTGCAACAGTAATGAAATGTATTCTATGGTAACATTTATAAATTGCCGTCAAATTGCGTTACATACCGAGCTAGGTGATAATTTTCAGGGTTCCTTGTTGACTAAACTTAAAAGTATAATTCAAGAGGTATCATTGAATCACCGAAGGAAAGTCTAATTTAGACTAATAGACGGCCGGAAATCTATTCCCCAACGAATCGCAAGTCTGTCCCTTGTTTACTCCTGAAAAGGAAAGGAAAAAGCTTTATCTATCTTTCGAAATGCTATCACGCATTAGTGATGTGTATTCCATTGCCCCATTAGCATAGCAAGGAAAGTCATAACAGAACGCTGCCATACTGTGTTCCCTCCATAGTTTACATAGGGATGAGGGTCGCAGCCAATGTTGGAGTGATGCCAACGCATTCTGCGACACGGATGCGGAAAGGAACTACGCTTAAACGGACGTTGTTCCTGATTCCTGGCCTCCTAGTATCGAATCAGCCTTTGATTTTGGCAAGAGCTGGATTTAGAGGATTTATAGCTGCCGGTGTTATGGAGATGAGGTACGAATGAGGTTGTAAATAAAACGTTTTGTCGGTATTTTGATTTTATTGACCAATAAATCCTTTGGTTTTACATTGTAGCACTTGCATTCAAGAAACTCTACTATGAGTGAGTCTAGTAGACGGGAAGAGTGCGATAGTGATGATTAAACTAAAACAAACTTAGTAGTACTAATGACATGTCATTAATCCGTCTGATTGATCGCCATATTATTTGGTTAAGGCTTTAAGAGCTACTAAAGTGCTGCTGCTTTAGGAAAATTAACATTTTTTAATTACCAGAATAGGTATTGAATGTCTGATCAATTAAATGCCTAGAAATAGCAATGAACTCTTATTACATTGCCACACTACCATTCTGAAGGTAGTGGGAGGCGGGTGCGGGTGTCCTATCAGCCATCACTGGACGACACTACATGCTAATAATAATCATAATATTTAGTAATCAAAATTATATCGTTTTTATTACCGCTTTATTTTAGTTCTATTGTTAATTTTTTTTTTTTTTTTTTTGTGTAATCATATGGAACCCAGTTCTGAATTAAATGATTTTTATTTTTTTTTTTTTTTATTTATTGCGTAATTTTTAAAGACTTCTTCAATTTGATTAAATTTCAACTTTTTCTGAAATCATTCAGTGTTGCCAATGTTACGGCAATTAGCCAAAAAATCATGAAATCCACGGCCTACGGCTGCAACCCTGTGGCCGTAGAAAATTCTCCGGCTTTTCGCAAATTCTACGGTAAATAATTAAATATATCACTTCATTTATTATATTGAATTACCAATGTTTTTACATTTAAACAGGTCAATGGTATATATAAATAAATATACATAAAAATATATCATTTCCTTGCCTGTAAAAGGAAACTTACTAATAATTTGATATTTGTACCGGGAATGATAAATAATAAACAAAATTTTAAACAATTATAAATAATTAATTATGGTTATTTTTTCCAAATAAATAGATATAATCGGCAAAATTTTAATTAATGCAGCGCCATTTGGCTCATGTTGAAAAGTGTTTCCTTTTTTGAGCAGTGACACACACGGCCTACCATTGATCGCTTCCTCTATAAACACGGCTTTTTTACCTAAAACACGGCTTCCTATAATTTTGTATTGGCAACACTGAATCGTTTGCACACGTTAAAATAATAGCAATATTGTTTATGAACGCGTTGCTTCATTAAAATTTTCAATAATCATTCTGGTGATGAAAAATAATTAAATTGGCTGCACTTTGGCAGCTCTTAGAGCCTTAAGTGTTTTGGTAATCTTCTCAAGTCATCATCAAATTGATTGATGGATACTTGAAGGCTTAAATTAAACTTAGTTGATACTTGTAAGTTAAATAACTAACGCTTGACTGCAAACACAGGATAAAATTCAATATTTCACTGAATGCTTGGTCGGCACAAAATGGCAAGCACGTAATCATAAAAGTCGGTGAGTCGGTGAAGAGACATTTTACTCTCAGCGTGATAGTTACAGAGTAAATCTTCGGAACTTCAGTTGAAAGATCGAGTTCAAATCGAAAATAAGTAGCAAGTAAAATAAAGTAGATAAAAAGACGGACTGGCGACGCGATGTCGTCTGGCGGCCAAGATCGTTCGACTATTGTTGGATTGGATTTCTTGGAGCGTTTTTCCACGATTCGGCTCCAATATATGGTGCCGGAGCCGGACAACGAAAACATTGCAGCAAGCCATCTATCCACTAGTCCGGTTTCAAAGCAAAGTTCATTTAGTTACCAATAAGAGTGTAAAATCGGAAGGTCACTCGCAGTAATTTGCTGGTGAAATGATGGATAAGTCCCTGCGGGTTTGTATTCTCAACTAGCCGGTAAATGATCCGTCGGCATTGATCCGATTTAGCTGCACATCCGATGAAGCGTAGTTACCGGAGTTCATCATGCCGGATGTCGGACTCTGCACGTCGTGTGGACACAATATGAAGGAGTCTAGCTCCAATGCAGAGTGCGCACTTAGAATCAATAACCACCATATAGTATAATCAAGTATATTTATGAAGATAACGTAAACAATTGACTTTGGAGAAAATCAGTAAGCAGACATCTACAAAAGTCACTCTGTCAGAGTATCATAAATTAGGCCGCATTCTGCCAGTGGTGTTATTGCTATAAAACCTTCAACACGCCCCCTCAATTCACAACTGCAGCCCTAGACCACTTAAGCACTTGTAGTGCTTGCACACAGGCAACGTTTTCGTTAAAACGTCAGCTAGCATAAAATCTGTCGACACGTATTTCAATTTTAAAATTTTGTCCCTGAGTACGTCCCTTATAAAATGGTGCTTTATATCTATATGTTTAGTACGAGCATGATAGGCATGATCCTCAGCAAGGTAAATCATCCCCTGATTGTCAACATAGATAGTAGTTTTTGATAGTTCCAATATACCTATCTCCTTTAATAAACTATTCAGGTGGAGAGCTTCCTTTATTGCCTCGCTGGTACTGATATGTTTAGCTTCTGTAGAGGATGTGGCTACAGTTCTCTGCTTTTGAGATCGCCAAGCAATAGCTGCTCCTCCCAAAACAAAAGCATAGCCGGAATACGAACGCCTATCTACTAAGCAATTCCCCCAATCTGCATCTGAGCATCCTATTAACGTTTGCCCTGTTCTTTTAAAAGTAAGACGATAGTCTATATTTTTCTTTAGATATCTAAGAACTCTGTTCTTTGCCAACATCATCCTGGCACTATTCTTTTGATGCTGCAAAGTTTAGGCCAACTTCAAATGGAGTGGATACTGTTTTGCTTTCTTCCATGCTTAACTTCTTAAGTGTATCCATTATGTACTTCTTCTGTGACAAGCTTATTTCACCATCTTTCTTCTCAATTTCAATACCAAGACAGTATTTCGCTGGTCCAAAATCTTTATGCTCAAATTCTTTAGTTAGATCCTTTTTAAATTGCTCTGTCCACTTGATATCCTGTGAAGCCACCAAGATGTCATCCACATAAATGACAACTATTAAAATCGATCCATCTTCTCTACGCTGGTGATAAAGGCATGGTTCATTTACGGTTGGAGATAGGTTCATCTATCGAAGTTTTTCATCCAATTTCAAATACCACTGTCGCCCTGCTTGCTTCAAACCATATAAAGATCTTTTCAATAAGCAAGAATCTCCCTCATCCTTGAGGTCAAGTACCATTTGTCTAGCCCGCTTCCCAACTGCCGAAGTCTTATCTTCTCTCTGGGTTAGCTCAATAAGGCTCTCTGTAAGTACCTCAGGTATTTGCATGTATATGTCTTCATCAAGCTGACCATTTAAGTATGCTGTGTTTATATCAAGCTGATGAATCTCAAGGTTCAGCTCTACAGCAAGTGCCATTAGCAGTCTGATTGTCTCAAGTCTTGCAACTGGGTTATACGTCTGGTGGTAGTCAACACCATAACGTTGACTAAAACCTTTTGCTACCAACCGTGCCTTCTTCTTTGTAGTCATGTCAACATTCAATTTTGTCGTCAACACGTAGCGACAACCAACAATGTCTCGGTCTTTAGGCTTCTTTACAATATCCCATGTCTCATTTTTGATTAAACTTTGAATCTCAGACAGAATTGCCTCTTGCCATCCCTCATGATCATCGCTTGACAAGGCTTGTTTTAATGATATTTCAGCCACTGCAGAGAAAAACTCTCCATCATCTTCGATTTGTCGTTCCATCTCTTCTTCATGTGTTTCTACCATTTGATAAACCTTCTTAGGACGACTGCGCTCCCCCCTAATAAACTTCGGTCTTCCAGGAGCTCGTCTTAAAGTTACCTGTTTAACTTGTCTCTCAACAGTTTGTTCAACCTCGTTCAGACCTATTTTATAGTTAGAACTCTCTCCACCACCGGAATGTTCACCTTCGCCTGAGTGCTCTCCTCCTCCCGAGTGTTCGTGCTCATCAGTGTAGTCTCCAGCGCCTGTGAATGGCTTCTGTATAATTTCATTGGGTGTGTCAAACTCCAACTCTTGAATTTGTGGGCCATCTTTTGGTTGAGTTTCTTCAACTGAAGGTTGAACGCTTTTCTCGCTCTTGAATTTTATCAATTCCGTTTGAAATTTAACATCTCGAGATTCTATCACCTTATGTTCAGTGGGTATCCAGATGCGATATCCTTTGCTGAATCTAGGGTATCCGACAAGGATTCTGGCACGTGCATCGAATTTATCCTTCCCTGGCGTCTTATCCAATACATATGCTTTAGTTCCAAAGCTTTGAATATTTTCAAGGTTCACAGCAGTACCTGTCCATTTTTCGAATGGAATGTCACCTTCCAAGCTACTGGTCGGACAGCGGTTTCGTACGTATGATGCAGTCACCACTGCGTTCGCCCAAAAGCCTACAGATAGACCGGAGGATAATAACATGCACCTGGCCATTTCCAACAAGGTTCTATTCATGCGTTCACTAACGCCATTCATTTGAGGTGTATGTGGTACTGTCAGCCTTATTTGAATACCTTCACTCTTGAGAAATTCATCAAATTCGTGATTGCAATATTCCCCGCCGTTGTCACTTTGAAGAAATTTTATTTTCTTCCCTGTCAACTTTTCAGCGTAATTTTTATATAATTTGAATGCACTTAACACTGCGCTTTTGTTCCCAAGTAAATAAACTTCACACCATCGAGAACTGTCATCAATAAATGTTACAAAATATTTCGCAACACCTATTGATTGCCTTTTCATCGGACCTACTACATCTACTACTACTACGAGTGTATAATTCGTAATTTTTCATTACACGGTCCACTCGACCCTGAAAATGGTAACGAACTCATTTTCCCCTTAGCACATATACCTATATAGCAGTTGTAAATCTCGCGTAAATCTGCCTATTTTACTCTATAGCCGCAACGGTTCAGTAATTTTGAAAGATCTCTATTTCATTTTTTTTCATTTTTTAAAAACTTTATTCATCATAAGTAATTAGGCACAATAACAATATTCCGCCAAACTGTTAAAACAGTTTATCGGCAGACATAAACTCTCTCTTAATGCTCTACATACAACTACAACTCTACCATATAAGTGTCCCATACGTTCATGCCAAGCAAGGATATCAGTTGAATTAAGAACAAGATAAGCTTGTTCGTTCAATTCTCTAACATGGTAAAGATCCCCCTTACGTTCTGCTGTCATCGCGGTTCTACCCGCCACATCATTTATACAGGCTCTATCTTTAGTAAAGTTAATTTCATACCCGTTATCCGCAATTTTGGCCACAGATATCAAATTGCTACGAAGATCTGGTACGTACAATGTATTTTGGAATGTTATATGCCTTTTATCTGATGCTGACAATTTTACGTCACCTTTGCCCCTGATATCAGTCGACAGATTTGATGCTAGTTTCAGTTTATCCTGTAAAACATTGGAATTGTTAGTAAATTTGTCCCTATCATGTACATCCATTATCAAGGATCCAGTCATCCTCTAGAGATTCTAAAGAATTAACAGAGTTCGTACAATTATAAAGAATATCAAAAGTACTGTCCTCTTCCTTTTTCAGCTCTTGTGCACATCTCGACTCATTATTATTTCGCTTCATCTTGCATTCCCGAAGCTTTATGTCCCATTTTGTGACATTTAAAACATTTAAACACAAATTTACTAGGTCTAACTTTCTGTTCATCAGGTTTCGAGTTCTTTTTCGGTCCTCGGTGCTTTGCGTACATAGCTCCCTCAATGTTCACAGTTTTGTTCGAACTCGAGCTATTCGCTTTTTCTTATATTTCGGTAACTCATCTCTGCACTCCATTGCGCATTTAAAGCCTTCGTAACTCGCCGGTAGGCTATTCAATAGCAATATCGACAGCATGTCATCGTGTGTATTAACACCCATATCATTTAACATATTCGCTGCCTCAAAGAAATCACTTAAATGCTTTCGTACATCATCGCCTTCTTTCATACGGCTCAATGTCAATTTATTCAGCAAACTTGCTTTCCTTACCTTGCCTTTAGATGCATATAAGGCTTCCAATTTCTTCCATATCTCGTGCGAGGTTGCGCACCCTCGAGTATGTTTCAACTCACTTGGACTCATCGCCATAATAAGGTCAGACATAGCCATCTCATCCTTATCGGCCCATGCGCTCGCTGTTTCTTCACTGGCGGTGGGTTTTGATATGGATCCATCTACGTATTTCCATACTTGATTTTTACTAATAAAGCGTTTACTTGAATCTTCCATGTGTCGAAATTTTGCTCGTTGAGCAATTTAATTTTTAGTGTTCCCATAACCTATGAAGGAGTCTAGCTCCAATGCAGAGTGCGCACTTAGAATCAATAACCACCATATAATATAATCAAGTATATTTATGAAGATAACGTAAGCAATGGACTTTGGAGAAAATCAGTAAGCAGACATCTACAAAAGTTACTCTGTCAGAGTATCATAAATTAGGCCGCAGGCTGCCAGTGGTGTTATTGCTATAAAACCTTCAACACACAACGTCATCTATACTAATTTTATGTGATGGATAAATCGCCAAGTGTTAAAAATATAGGAGTTTATTTCTATCATTGTTTAATTTTAAGTAGTAAGAACGTCGTGTCTGTTCATTGAACATTTTCGTAAAATTTAAAATCAAATGGGTTATTTTTGGAAATTTTTGTCTTTCTGTCTGTCTCTATGTTCCGTTTTCACTCAAGAACTACTAAATGGATTTGTATGCATTTTTTATGACCATCGTAGTGATCCTAGTCAACATATAGGCTATAAGGAGTGTTCAATAAATAACGCCCAAGCCGAAAACGGGGCAGTGATTCAATAAACGCTGACGGAACCGCCGGCAAAGGCTAGTCTAAAGATATACGAGTAGGCTCGGACTACATGTATCCGTCTCGGAACCGGATGAAAGACACAATACGAGAAAGCAGGATCGGAACACAGCCTCTTATGCTTCTTCGCAAAAGTTTGTCCCTTTCATCCGGATTCGAAACGGATGCATGTAGTCCGAACCACCGCTTCTTCGGTCCGTCATGATGCGGGACGCCGTTTCGGACCGTGGACAAAGGCTCTTACAGTTAAGTTGGATGAACTCTCAATGTAGAATTTTGTTTGTAAATTTTTACAAATCCCTAAACCGCAAATGCTTTGAATAAAAGCGCGCCACGACGTTGTAGCGCCGTGGAATTTTCTACTTGGTTACGCTGTCGTAGCAAGCGGCTACGTGTCGTAGTAATTTTTAGATGAGCTACGCGGCGTAGCTCGAATGTTCAGAGATAACTTGTGAATGTTTTCAAAGAGCACTAGGTATGTATACTGAGCTTTTTCTCGCTTGATATTTCTTTATTTATTATTTATATATAAAGATATTCTTTGTTGCTCCAACATAGAAACATGGAAACATATTACGTTATTATTGGCCTAGAGCCTGATATAAGTAATTGAATTGAATTGAATTAACAATGAAACAATATACATTGGCATGCTTACCCCTAAAATGGAATTTCATCCAGCAAAACGGAGGTATTGGGACATCCGGGACAATAATGCAAAGATTCAAAGATTCAAATTGTTTATTTGTAAAATAGATACATAAAGTATACGTTTTACATGTCAAGTCTAATCTGTATAAAAATTATATTTTATGATGAAACAAATATGATACGGGAAATATATAAAAAAACTGTATTTAAGTTGGGCTACTAAAGTTATACACATGCATAAAATAAAAAGACTTATTGGAATAAGAGTATTATTATACCTACATAATGCAGGTAATAAATAAGTTGATAAATAAACTGAATAGACCATAAATAAATATAATGCTTAGCCAAATATATACTAACATAAGTAAAAAAAAAATACTGTATATACATATCTACATAATGCAATGAATATATAAGTTAATAGATAAATAAACTATAAATAGATGTAATGCCTAAATCCGCCCATTCGATTAATCTTGCTAAGAAGAAGGGCAAGAAACTTAGCAAGATCATGTCTTTTTTTTTATCAGTATTTTTTTCTCAATATGGCTTAATACTATTACAGTTTTTTTAACTTATATAAGATAATACTAAACAATATAATGATAAAAATAACTATAAAAGGATAAAAATATAAAAGACAGAAGGAAATTGTGTCATGAGAAAAAAAAATATCTTAGTCTACCTATCTAATGAGGTAGTAAGTTAAAATACTAAGCAAAACATCATCCACCTGTCTCATATAGTTTATCACTTTTTTATAGTCAGATTATCAACTAATAAATGCTAAGTTTAAGTTATAAAATATTTATATGCACGTACGCTATGGTCTGTGGGGAGGCGTCATATGCGCAAAGATTAGATGCGGTGTTTTGGTAAACCCATTTGTTTTCTCTACAACGTATTATATTTTTTCGAAGTCTGTTTAGCAACTTCCAGGTTGCCCAGGGTAGTTTTTGTCTAGGAACTAAACACGAGTTTTGTGTTCCAAGCTCAAAAGCCAAACCTATGTGAGGAAAAAACTTATCCCGACCAAAAGTAATGCAATAGCTTAAAGTCCTTTTAACTCCCTTTTATTACTTTTATATGGATCCTTGTTTATTATTTTTACATAATATCAAATTTGTTATTATTTTAAAAACTCGTGAAAAATTATATAGATAAATATTTTTCTTATCATTATCAATCATACCTTTGCCCACGACTTCGTTCACGTTAAGTTGACTTTCAAATCTTGTTTTTTTTAGAAGGAACATAATTATGAAGCACTTAAACAATAAACATATTGAATCAGCTGATTTACCAAACAAAACACCTGTACTATACCTTCACAAATATTTATAACACACCCACTATCCATGGTATAAGGCAGGTACGAACCAACGAATTATCGAACGGCAGAGGGGAGGAAACTGTCATTAACATGAAATATTACCGGCTAATTTATCGTAATAACATTATACTTCCTGGACCATATTTCACCAATAATAGCAACCTATTTCCTGCTTTACGAGTACCTACTTAGCACTACATGTAATATTCTGTACCATTGTATATTACAGCTGGCATTATTCTTATCTTTACGACCCCTGCGAACTCTCTTCATATGGATTAGAATACATTTAATTTGCTGATCCTTTATTGAGCAAACGTACTATAAAAAAAAAACATTTAGATTTAAACTTATGTCAAAAAGGATATATTTCAAATCGATAATGCTTGGTTTTAAAATGTTTCTTAGAAGATCGCGGTTACGGGATTTACTTGTTTTTTTTTTTCATGAAATAGGTTACACAAATACAGAAGTAGATCTACTAAAATCCAAAAATTGGTTGCCTAGAAAATATTTCAGTATTAGCTAAAAGCCCTCCAATCTGCTGTTTCGCACGTGATTATTAGTAGGTATTACGCGTCCAGGACAAATAGCTCAATGAGCCAATCAATAATCGCCTCTACCAATATCTAATAAAGTATTTGATATTGGCCTTTTTGTGTTGGATGGGTAGTAACATTTTTTCCTACCATACAATTAAATGTAGCATCTTGTATATTTTAGGGCTCTGTAAGCCTTTAATTTAGTAGACACTACTGGTAACTCCTTTTGAGTTCATGATTTTTTGGTGAAATATTTTACTAAAATATAAAATATAAGATGTTTCACCTTTATCGCAATTGTCGGAGAAGAGTAGATTTCGAAATATAATATTTAAAAATTAATATATTTTTCGTAATGAAACGCGAATTGAAATTTTTACGATTGACAAACTTTGTACTTTCCTTGTAAACAAACAAGACACTCACACTCCTATCTCCCCACACGATGAATTATTGACATCTTATTGCTGGTTAAGTGCACAATTAAACCCATCATTTCAAAAAGTGCACGAGTCCAATAAGTAAAACTTTTCAGGATCTTTTCAGTTTTCAAAAAAGTGTTTCTTGCAAAAAAATCGATGATGGTACAAAAACTGAATACAGGAGTAGATAAATAAAAAATACACACAATTTTTGAGTTTTATTTTGTACATAAAAAAACATTTTTCATACTAATATTGTTAATTTAACTTTCTAGACTCGTGCCCTTTTCGAGATGATGGGTTCAATTCTTATTACTGTTTAACAATTTGTTTATTTCTAAAACTTTTAATGCGTTTTCTGCCCATTTTACAAACATGCAGGGTTTTCAAATTTTGATCTTTATCAAAATAATAATTCTCAGATAGGAGATGTTCGGCAAAGTTAGAAAGGTGTGTGGAGAATAGACGCAAGGACGTCGCGTGTCGCCAAGGATCAGTCACTCGCTCGCTCTCGAATATAGCATATCATTTCCGAAGCACACGACGTTGCAATTCGTACATGAGTAAAACACTCATCTCTATAATATGTGCAAGATAACGAATTTGACGAAACTAGTAGTGTTCAAAGTAACAAGTGTGTCAAAAACCGTGGTAACGAAAATAATTATTGAGAAAGTCTACACAAGAAGAAGCTCAAGTATAAAAAAATCATAAAAATAATCAGTGGTTACCTATCAAATAAATCTAAAATACCTCAAATAAAACCTTGTCTAATTAATTGGTACCGGTATAATATTATTTAAAGGTACTTGTCTAATTACACCCGGTATATATTATTTGGATTGCATAACAAAATAGAAAATATCAATTAGAAACAAATTTCAAGACGACAAATATTTTGAAAAATATCCTCGGGCCTGGATTAGAACCTGTGACCTCATAGTTCGACGGCTACCGAATTCGCCATCTCTATACTTGTATGAACAAGGCGTAAAATCACATAACACTCTCCTGAGCATTCAGTATTTGCATTACAGGCTTGTGTATCAAGGAAAAAAAAACGGACAAGTGCAAGTTGGACTCGCCCACCGAGGGTTCCGTACAAATTAGAATAAGATTTTAAAAAAATACAAAAAGATTTGGTCACCCGTACAATTATGACCGCGCATACCGTTGCTTAACTTCGATGATTTTTTAATGATTTTTTCAAGTTGGTATTTATTTCATAATTGTACAGTTTAACTAAATAAAAAAACTAAATAATCCTAATACCTACTTAAATATAAAAGAAAACAAAATATATACCTGTACAAAATTGATTTTTACAAATGTATCTAGGTAGTCTTAAGATTTTTTCTATAATTGTAGTATTAGACGGTATTACTTGCCAAATTTCATAGTTCTAGGTCAACGGGAAATACCCTATAAATTTTGATTCGCTTGAGAGAGTCGAAATATACGTTTTTGTGGCATATACGGCCGTAGCTTTTTCTTACGTTAATTTAGAAGTTTTTTTTTCACAGCTTCAAGGGACTGTAGACTTGAGCATATGGTTTTAATTTTAACTCGATACCTCCACGAATCCCTGAGATAAAGGATATTGACAGACAGACAGACAGACAGACGGACAGACAACTAAGTGATCCTATAAGGGTTTTGTTTTTTTCTTTTGAGTTACATAACCACAAAATCGATGTACAGGTAAAGAAAAAGGCAACGGTCTTGGATAAGTACCTCAGTGGCATAGTCGGTACAACCCTTAATAAGATTTTTTATCTATTCCTATACTACAATCTCTTGTGTACAAATGGCTCTCATTATGTCACAGTTGCACAAAATACAATTTTTATACAGCCACAAGCAACAACCATCATGGCAACACAGATGATAAATAAATAATATTATGTAAAAATAACACAAATGTATGAACACTCCCACGAGTTCACACTACAACAACATATCGAGAGCATCGTTCGTTGATCCCCAATGGAGGTATTTATCCTTGTCAGATTTATGTTATCCTGTCTCCTAATCTTTTATTGGATTGTTAGAGGGTTGTCGATTGCCATGTCATCCAGTGAAACCCTTGTGTGCAGGCAGGCACGTATCCAGACTCTTGTTTCGGGGGCGGACATTCATTGAAACAACAATGTGAATTGTGAAAGAAACCTACGCCTACTGTTTCAATTTTTAAAATGAGTAAGGATCTTCCTCCAAAACCCCCATAAAGACATCAGAATCTAGAATAATTAAAATACAATAATATAGTTATGAGTAAACCTACAGACAGACAGACAAACCTCAAATGTAAATATATCAGTTAAATATATTGATTAAGCTTACAAACAAGCAGACGAAATTAGATATAATAGACATTATAACTAAATTATTTATTTTTTGTACATATATAACTGTAATAGAACATACAGACAGACCGACAAAACTACAAGAAATTAGATTAAAATATCTATGATGCCAAATGTAATAATAAATCTATCAATGTAACTTTTTTTGTACTCAACTGATGCGGGGCCCATTTAGGGTTCGAAATATATCGTAAGAAAATTTTAATTAAATAATAATTTATAATTTTACTTTATATATATTTTATATATAGTATGATAAAGGTATATTGTATATAAGAAAAGTACTGTACAATGGATATGAATAAACATTCGCGGTCCTGTGTATGTCACGCCCAATTTCGGAGAGAATAATTCCCACCTATCCCCCCCCCCCTAATAAGAATATTATTATATATAATGCAATTAATAAATAAGTTGATAAAGAAACTGAATAGACCATAAATAAATATAATGCCTAACCAAATTTAAATATTGTATACACCTACATAATATTGCAATGAATAAATAAGTTAATAGATAAATAAACTATAAATAGGTACTCGTATAATGCCTAAATCTGCCCGTTCGATTAATCTTGCTAAGAAGAAGGGCAAGAAACTTAGCAAGATCATGTCTTTTTTTATCAGTTTTTTTTTTCTTAATACTATATTATATAAAATGATACTAAACACTGTATAAAACTTTAATAACTAAAGGATAAAAATATAAAAGACAGAAGGAAATTGTGTCATAAGAAAAAAAATACATCTTAGTCTACCTGTCTAACGAGGTAGTAAGTTAAAATACTAAGCAAAACATCATCTACCTGTCTCTTATAAGTTATCACTTTTTTTTTCTTTTTACAGTTAAATTATCTACTAATAAATACTATGTTATATAATGTTGATGTCCATATGTAAAAAAAAAAACAAATAATAATAAAAAAACAATATAAAAATATTAGTCTACATAAAAACAAACGATTTGAAAAACACAAATCAGTTAGAAAATTAACGAACAGTAGTATTATGGCTAAGATCAATATTCTCATGACACCAAGCATCATTATCGTCCAAATAGTCATTAATTTAATAATATGCTTTTCTCAAGAGTCCCTGCTTAATATATAATTTAAACTTATTTTCTGAAAAACCAAGGACCTCCTTTGGAAGTTTATTGTAAAATCTTATACCATGTCCTACAAAAGAGGTGCCTACTTTTGCAAGTCAAATTTTTGGAAAAGCCAGTTTATGTTTCTTCCTAGTGTCTATGGAGTGATGCTCACCGAGCCTTGGGAAAGCATCGATATTTTTTTTATATATTTAATAACTTTGTAAATAAATTCACAAGGAACTGTTACAATATTAATTTCTTTGAATTTTACTCTTAATGAATCCCGGTGCTTCATATTGTAAATAGCTCGAATTGCCCTCTTCTGCAAAACAAAGACTGCGTTTATATCCGCACTTTGTATGGTTTTTAAACTTCTGTATGGTGATCGGTGCTTTAGGTGGGCCGAACCCCTAGAATGCCCCCGAATACGTGCCTGCTTGTGTGAGATTAAACCCTTACCCCGCCATTTGGAGTTACGTTACTGTGTAGCCGTAGGGGTTTTTATATGCTAAAATAATTGTGTGCCATTGTTTTTAAATAATCTGGAGAGATTCAATTTATTTTTCGTTTAGATGAGCCAATGCTATTAGAAGTATAATAATGGCGCGGTGAAAAGCTGATATAAAATACGATGAGATATGGTTGAAAATGGCGATGTGTTTGATTTTATTTGAACGTTATATCGCAATATAAACTTAATTGAAAAAAAAAACATCAAGTGCGAGTAGGACAAATAAGTTAATTGTCAGAACCAACAACCACGACAAAATCAAATCAAATCAAATAATTTTATTTTCAGGCATCTGTGGCCCATAGATAAATACTTTACAAACTGACATATATAGTATACTAGGTGAAATTAAATCAACCGACCGAATTCATACTGGAGACTCGGTTAGTCACCAGAAACACGGTTTAATGACCCTGTAGTTGAAATTCGAAAAAATTTTTTTTGCCCCATATTGTTTTCTCTAGGAATGGTACTTAAACTAGTCCAACCAGTAAGGGAGTAAAAAAATTATTTTTCGAAATTGGCCAAAAGGATTACTGAACCTAGTTCTTGATCACTAACCGGGTCTCCAGTATGAATTTGGTCGGTTGATTTAATATCACCCTATATTGGTACAAAATTGAGTAAGTAAACAAAGCTTACACTATGTATCACTTCACTTTGCACTATGTGATTTGCTGTCCTGTGGCACTTGTCCACGGAAGCGACGGAACACCACGCCCTGCAGCCAAAAGTTTTACTCCATGTCGAGGTGCAGAAAACAGTCCGATACTCACACCACGAACGCCGAAAAGTTGACGTTGCGGCGCGACTCCAGCAACTGCACCCTCGGCGGGTATCCCGTCTTTTGGCGCACGTACTCCGCGATGTCCTCCGCCTTTTAGTGGTGTAGTGTAGGCGGGAGATTTACGGCGTGTTCGGCTTCGCGGCACGCAGCTTCTGGTTGGGCTCCTTATGAGCTTTGCCGCAGCGGATCTGGGTCGTACGTGGTTAGCGCTTTCTCCTTTGCACCGTCACGAAACCATCGACAATAGCCCGGTTCGGCGTCTTTTCTGACACAGGCTTCGTACTGGGAGCAGCAGGGGCGCTCGCAATAACGCTGGCAAAATCTTGATGACGAGGCTTTGCCGGGGCTGTAGACGCGAGCAGCATACGAGGGTTTTAGCGGCGTTGCGTGGAAGAGCCGCAAGTACGGGCGTGGGGCTGCGGAGTGTGCTAACGGCGTATTCTGCAGGCTTGCCAATCGACGGAGGCGCTGGCGACGAAACTACTGACGCGGAGATCGACGACGATATATCGAGGCCGCCACAGTGTTGAGATTTTATAGCACACAATATCTTTTCTCGCTCGTAATAATAGGGATAACTGTCGAAAATAAACTGGATGGTTTTACGATAAACTTATTCTTATTACATGCCATTTTTGCAATGTATTTATATTATATTTCAGTAATTATAATGTAAGGTACTAAAATTCATAGGGACTCAAATAAATACGAACGTTTAACAGACAAAATAGTTACGAAAAAAATGTTGAGTGTTATCTCTTTACTTCTCTACTTAACAAACCGATTTAACCAATTTGTACAAGATGAAAACTAAAATCTACTGAAACGTGCTTGGTTAGCGATTCTTGTAAACTTTAATACTCGAATTATTTTCAGCATAAAGACGTAACTGAAACTCAAAATGAGATGAAAGTTGCAAAGAAAGTTATTTTTTTCCTTAGAATATACAGTACGTGTAAAGTAAGTGAGCAAAACTTTTTCGCTGTACTCGAAAAACTTTGACAATATTTGTGTTACAAAATGATTCATCCTCTGTCATTATGCCTTACGATTCAAATTATATAGCTGTGGTTCCGGTGAAAAACGGTTTAACTCGACTTAGTTTCAAAATTAGATTTTTAACCACTTTGCTCCGTTTATTTTTCCTTACAAAAAGGTCTAACTGGTATTTCGATATCTTTTATAAATAGAAATGACAAAATGGTATAAGTATTTCTTTGTGGTACACAATGGTTTAAATAGACTTAATTGCATATACAGGGTGTAAAAAATTTTGGGGCCCCGGAGGGGAACTACCTTAAATCCTTTAGTTGGCTCATTTTGCTGATAAGAAACATTCCTTTATTTTTTTTTAAGAAACAAAACTGCATTTAAAGATCTTTTAAAATCGAACCAACTAAAAATTAAAAAATAAGCCCTCGCTGTTTTATTATACGAATCGGTAGGATTATTGTTCAGGATAAGTTTGTCTAATAAACATTTGGTCTGACACTCATCTGTTATACGAGATACCCATGAAATTGAATATTTATTACAAGTTCTTTATTAAAGATTATTATTGATTCGCCATTATTACACAATGACAGCACGGAATGAAAGCAAAACATAACAAAATTTGAAATCCGAACGAATATTTTTATCGATTTTTAAAATGGTGATAATTACCGTTCGAATTTCAAATATGTTACCCCATCCATCCATCCATCAGCCTGTTTCGTCCACTGCTGGACATAGGCCTTCCCAGGATTTCGCCACTCTTGACGGTCCTCCTGGAAGAAATGCCCATACTCACACATGCTGGGCAGGCGTTCGATGTTACCCCGCGTTGCAAAAAAAATACGTTCCATTTTTAAACTTTTCGTCAGTACGCCGTGCATAGATTTATTATTACCATTTAACGATTTTCTTATTGAAGGCAAGCAACTCGGAGATAAATAACTTAACAAGCTTGTACTTAATACGATGTCTTTAGATGTTAGAGAGATAAGAAAATTATAACGTGTCATTTACTTGTTACAAGTGAACAGTACTAGGTATTGTTAATAAAGAACTAGTAATAAATATTCAATTTCATGGGTATCTCGTACAACAAATGAGTGTGAGACCAAATTTTTATTAAACAAATTTTATCTTGAACAATAATCCTACTGATTCATATGATAAAATAACGAGGGTTTATTTTTTTAATTAGTTGGTTCGATTCCCGGGTGAGACAAGCGATTTTTAAAAGAACTTTTGTTTCTTTTAAAAAATAAAGGTATGTTTCGTTTCAGTAGAATGAGCTAACTAAAGGATTTAAGGTAGTTCCCCTCCAGGGCCTTTAAATTTTTTCCCGTCTGTATGCTGAAATATAACATTTTGTGAAATTATATGTAACTTAATAACATCGATTTTTTCGTTTCTTTATGTTTTTTTGGACTTTTACTACGTATTCTTTAAAGGCACAAACTTAACTTAAATCGTAGTGCATTTACCAATGCATATTTTTTTGGTGTCAAAAGGTTTATTCAGCTTCTGAAGGTAAGTTTTCTCGGGACCGATACGTATTATAGTGATAGAACTAATTAATTTGATATTTTTGGCAAAATGTGAACTGGTTTGCGAGAAATATCATTTTTTGTGCAAAATATTCGTTTTTTGGCTCTCTGTGTAATAGTTGTGTTCTTTGATACAAGATAAATACTCTTTATTGTGCACCATATAAATATATACAAACTTAAAAATAAAAACAAGTGAGTAAAATTGTTTTTCACCGAAGTTACATTCTATTTATGTTTCTTTATTCATAGCATTACGTAGGTATACAGGTTGTAATCGTTAAGTGTGACCAGGTGATTATTCCGTAATTATTACAGTTATCAAAAAAAAATTAACTGATATAAAAAGTACGTTACCTAATCAGTAAAATGATATCAGTAACTTTTTGGAAATCAAACGAGGAGTATCCAAAATTTTGACATTAAACACTCCAACCTTTCAACCTTGTTTCTCAGTTATATATATGACCTCTGCAAGTTGATTCTTATGAATTGTAACATTGTTAGGTACGCTGACGATACCGTCTTGTTATTCAGGGGAAGAGACTGGCCCGATGTAAGACAGGCCACGGAGTTTGGCTTGCGGGTTATCCTTAATTGGCTAGATCAGAATCTCCTGACAATTAATACTGTTAAAACTAAGTACATTTGCTTTACTGCGTCTACTGTCTCTCAACCAGACTCCTTAACATTTGAGATACGTGCTCATAATTGTGGCCATAATAAGCGCGTTTTCAATTGCACGATCATTGAAAGGGTCATGCAAATTAAATATCTAGGTGTTATAATCGACCAACATCTAACTTGGTCTGGCAATATAGATCTTCTAACTTCCCGTGTCCGAAAACTGGTTTGTGTATTCAGGGCTCTACGCCACATTGCCGATTCTACTTTTGTCATCTCTGTGTATAAAGCTCTGTGCGAATCTATATTAAGATATTGCATCATCAGCTGGGGTGGTGCTTGTAAAACTGTCTTGTTGCGCCTCGAAAGAGCCCAGCGTATGCTTCTAAAGCTAATTTTGTTCAAGGCTTTCCGGTTTCCTACTTCCGATCTCTATTATTGTGCCAAAGTCCTAACTGTGCGAAAATTGTTTATTCACACCCTTATTTTATTCCAACACCGGTTTATTAATCAAAGTACAGTTAAGCTAAAGGAGAATTGTCGCCTGAAGCATAGGGTCTGCACTACGCCTGAAGTGAAGCTTAAATTTGCTGCCAAACACTATTCTTTCTTAGCCCCCTTTATATATAATTCTGTTAATAAATGTTTGAACATGGCTAAGCTCACAAAACATGTTTGCTGTAAATTGGTTTCTAAGTGGATTCAGGAACTTTCCTATGACGAAACAGAAGCTTTGCTTAAATCTCAAATCTAAAGTAAAATAAATTTATAACGATATTTATTTGAAAAACGGTCCATAGATAATGTATTTGTATTCTACGTAATATTTGTAATACTATTGTTTAATTTCAATATTAAGGTTAGGTTAGGTTAATTAATTAGAAAGATAACACAAATCTGTGAAACTTTTTTTGGCTCCATCTATTTTGATAAAGACAAAGAGACTGGTGTACTCTGTACAGTTTTTACTAATGAGTAAACCAGGGCACATGAATTATAGCCGTTCCCTCTATCTAACATCAACACAAAACCTGTGTAGCTGCCTCCATAATTTTATTATGTGTAGTTTTAAAGGCTTACTATAGTTTTTGTCAAATAAATATTTTTTTTTTTCCCATGCATTTAGTATGATATTAGTAGAAAGGATTTAGTTAGTTTCCTTATTTTAAAAATAAATAAATATTATTCAATTAAAAGATAGTTTTATTACTTTGTTAGGTTAATAAACAGTTTCCTTTAATATCAGTACTAAGATAAAATACCCTTTTAAAATAAGGAAACTAAAACCTTTCTACTAATCTCATACTAAATGTATGGGAGTGTTTAATGTCAAAATTTTGGATAGTTTTCGTTTGATTTTCAAAAAGCTATTGACATCATTTTACTGATTAGGTACCGTACTTTCGATATTAGTTTAAATTTTTTTGATATCTGAAATAATTACGGAATAATCTCCTGGTCACACTTAACGATTACAGTCTGTATACAGTATTTTAATTTTTTACTTATGTTAGTTTATATTTAGTTGAGCATTATATTAATTTATGGTCTATTTAGTTTATTTATTAACTTATTTATTAATTGCTTTATGTATATATAATATTCCTCTTTCTTTTTTTTATGCAGATGTATAATTTAACTAGCGCAGCTTAAATATCGTTTCTTATATATTTTCCGTTTGTTTCATCATATAAAATTGTGTTATATAAAGTTTAGATATACCTATATAACCTGTAAAACGTATACTTTATATATCTATTTTACGAATAAACAATTTGAATTTGAAAAACATTATTTTGATTTAAAACTTAAATGACATACTAAAACTGCCCAAAACCTAAAAAACAACCAAACAAAACCTTAAATTTTAACGTTAATAAAAACTGGGCCCCCGAGTATGCCCAGAATGCTGGTGATATTACCTCTTTGTTTTGTGAAGTGCCTTCGCATCCATTGCTATTTCACAAAGACACATTAATCACGCGTTATTGGTTTAGAGCAACTTGATATACTATTTAAATGCTAATTTTATTAACCTATTCTGTAAATACTATTTAGAGTCGAAAGTTTACCTATGTATTTTATCGAACAATTCGAGGAAAGGTAATCGTGGGTTCATTTATGAGATATTTTTATTTCCTCTAAAGCAAAGTATTATGTTCATTAAAGAAAAACTCGAAAAACAGAATAAAAAATTAAACATTGCATGTTTTAGGAATGCCCAGACAACGACTACAGATTTCCATCTGCTACGATCCTGACTCCTTATCTTCCACCTCCAGTATCGAAGCTCTTCTATTTCGGGTGTAACTTTGACATTATGGGGGTGACAATTGGGGGTGCTAACTTTCTGGACAAGAACGGAAATCTTAAAACCATTTCGAGAAATATGTTTTCTGTACAGTTGCTACTTATCAGATTAATAAATAAATCTATACTTTTAAAGATATTTTAACAAAACACAATGAACTTCATTTGACTTATCTATGACGTCATGACATGACATTTGACATGCAGTGCATTCCGTGTCGCGACATAATCGATTATATCGCGTCTATCATCATTCCGAGTCACTGTGAGCCCGATAATTAATCAACCGCCACAATTCATATTGGAGACTCGGTTAGTGATCAGGAACAATGTTTAATGAACCTCAAGGTAAAATAAAAAACAAAAAATTGCTCCCGTACCTACCTACTGCCTATTCAGTCAGTATGGAAACATTTTTTTTTATGATTTCGAAAATAACGATCATTGAATTTTGTTCCTGATCACTAACCGAGTCTCCAGAAGGAATAAGGGTGATTGATTAAATTTCACCTTGTTTATCATAGACGAAATCCTTAACGACGCCATGTTGTGATATGCCTATGCTTCAGAGCGTTTGCACTATGAGCGATCTATGAAAAGTGCTAGCTGGCCGGTGGCAATTTCAAAAATAGGTTTTTCGAAGAATAAGAGAATTAGTTAAATCATGATTATAAGATTGTAGTTAGAAGAAATTACTTCTTGGACCTAGTAAAGTAGTATATCCTTTGTATTCACGTAACTTAAATGAATTTCTACAAATTCTGTCATCATTCATGTTGCGTTCAAAAGAACCCTAAATGGATTATAAGTATAAACAGTGATGGACGCCATTTTTCATTCGGAACGACTTGATGGGCGTGAGAAGTTTGATGGTAGTGTTAGCACTATTAGCGCCATGCGGAACGCCTCTAGTGACGTCACGATCACTTTTGGCGGGTAAAATTTAAGTTTTTGTTTTTAAATAGATGCAATGAATAAAACCCAAAAATAATGAAATTAGTTTCATAAAATAGTCTGCATTTTCAAACAAAATTATTAAAAAAATATATCAGAAACATGCATGGCTAATTGTGTATGTTCTAAATCGTTGCAGCCTAAGAAGATGAAGTAACTAGAAGAGAAAAAGGAGTACCGTCTGTAAAAAAAAGAATAGAAATGAATATAAGTTCGGTTGCATAAATTAAAGTCACCTTATATTTATGAAATAATTTTCATGGTTAAAGCAATATATTTATGATTTAACAGATTTTTACTTGTTTGTTTGGTGTAACCTTAAGAATTTCACAAAAAGTGTCATCGAACCTTGTTACTGAGCACTTACTGAGTCTTTAGTAAGAGTTTGGCTGCATAAATTAAAGTACCTAAATTATACTACCTGAAAGTTTAAAGTCCAATATTCATTTCTACTCTTTTTTGACATAATGGAATTCGTTGGTTTGGGCAAACAGAAATAATGAATGGAAGAATATGAAAAAAATATATGGTGCGCAAGTAGAAGGTTAAACTTGACCGGGCCGCTCTAGACGACTAGAGTCTATTGGTGACATACAAACTGAAGAATCGCAAAGTTAAAAATACCCAGATTAAAAGAGCTGTGTGACCAAATATAATAGAGTATTCATATCCCTGTAATGATTTTTTCATCACTAATGCTCTCAAAGTAAGTCGTATATAATTCAAAATGCGGGAGGCAAATTCGATTTACCAACCTAGGGAGGTGGTTCCGCCAATATATATTGTATGTTTACTTTGTTTATCGCATAAATGTTTTATTTATATACGCTGGCGGACTAGTATAAATAACCAAGGAATAGTTTGGTTCCTTGGCATCTTTTTGGATTTGATCAAATCCTTGGTGTATGCTGGCGCACGCACCATCGGTCGATCAACCACGCGCGCCCGCGCTAGCTGACCTTGAGTCAGTTGTGAATTGACCACCTCCAAGGACGCGCGCGCGCACCGTCTAGACCTATAACCCTAGACCCTCGTGTTCCTGCAAGGACATCTTCCTGATCAGGAGATTCAGTGCTGTGTGCATCCTGGACGAGATTCGATCACAAGGGATTTTGAGGTAACAAGCTTTTCCATTATTTAATACTTTTCACGCCAGTGTGGTCCGCCATTTTTAGCCGATTTCGCATTCTACAGTCCACTCTTCTCAAATTCTTATTTTATAATTATTGGCGGCTCCATAGTTTGGTCCTTCGAGCCGGATTAATTGTTATAATCAGCATATTTCGCCTTATTTGCTAATATTTTATGCTTCTATAAAATTTATATAAAAGTTGCATATAAATATCGACCTTATTGCGTACACATACAGGTGAAATTAGCGTTACGTTTGAGAAAACGTTTTCAAAATCTCTTTGTCTTATTGATCGATCTCTGTAAATCTTGTTTGGTTTACCTATATAAATTGTAACTTTATAAAGCAATATTATTGTTGCTACGCAATCACACACACGATTATGCTTTTAATCATTTTCACGGTGTACTTTATATAAAGCGTTCACATACTCATAGAAATTAGCATTGTGCTTACCGCGCGAATGTTTATAATTCGTATTTTATTTGAACTTTTATTTCTTTCGCTTCGAATTATAGACATTCTATTATTAATTATTTATAAGCCCATCAATTAGTAGCTTTCGCAGCTTCGGTATTTTTGCTTTAATTTTAACTACAGACGTTTGTCGTGCGTACAGTTACACCTATAACGTACCGCTCGAATAAATACGTACATATACGAACGATATATCTCCTTATTGTTTGTAACCTTAACTAGTTTTGTTTGTTATTTTCTCGCACTAGTTGGAGGTAATAAGGTTTTCGTATCTACAGTTAGTGCTGTGACGGTTTGTCAGTTATTGATTCGCGTGGAAGTGTGTACCTACCTACTTATTCTTTGTTATATTATATTTATCCGGTTATTTTCTAATAACAGGACCGCTTGAATAAGTAGATACTTACTACTTACCTATTCTTTACACTTAGTTGTTAGGTGTTTGTTATTAGCTGTTACAGACCTTACCGCTTTGAACATAATACCTACATAGGTGAATATTTTCTCCATTACTTGTTTACGTATTGAATATCGAAACGGTGTTTAGTCATTGTACGAGTAATTATGCATTGATTAAAATGTTGCTTTTGAGATTGTTTACGTAAATACGCGTTTACATTTTTTGTTATGATGATCAATACCTAGATTGTGTGTTTATATTTTTATCGAGTTCATTTTGTTATACCTAACATATCCGCATCGGTTTTATACTTTTAATTGTAAAAGGAAGCTACATACCGACCTACGTATTGGTTATACATAATAAATTAATAAACTGGTGTTATTTTTGTTGATAATCGCGCGGCACTTTGCTGTAAATCAAATAATTTAGTATCGTTTGCTAGATTTGGATTGTTTATAAATAAAATAAACTTGTGTATTATTCGAACGTAACCATGACGACGACGCAAGCACGTATTAAATTGAATGAAGGCAAAAGAGCACAGTATTTTAATTCCATGCAGACTACATTCAATTACATAATTAATTTAAAAAGTGATAAAAATAGACAGTCTTTTATGGCACAGGCACGATTAGCAGATAAATGGCGTTCGGAATATATTGCGATAGTAGATGAAATTAATTTACTACAATTAGAATTAAATCCGGAATACACGGTTAATTATCAATCGCTGTCAGCATTTGAGGAAATGTACGCACACGTTATACAGAATTACGCAAAACTGGAGAAACCTGCACCGTCATCTTCGGTAACGATTGGCACACCTGTGGAAACCTCAAAACAGAAAAGTTTGAAAATACCGCGAATCGAAATTCCGTTCTTCGATGGAGAAATTCAAAATTTTCCTTTCTTTTATGAAACTTTTAAACGCGTCATTCATGACAATGAAGAGTTAACTGATTCCGAACGTGTCCATTATTTGTTTGGCCATTTAACTGGTCGTGCAAAGGATGTTTGTGCTGGCGTGGCTCCCGCTGCGGGAAATTACGAATCAACGTGGAAAGCCTTAATAAAGAAATATCAGGACAGGCGTGCCCTTGCTACCTCTTATTTAAATCAAGTATTTTCAATGAAACCATTAGCCGCTAATCCTTCTGCTAATAACTTGGAAACATTAATTGATCGTTTCGTAGCTTCAATAACCGCTATAAAACAATTGGAAATTGCTGATTTGGGTGATTTTATATTTGTTTATATGGGGTTAAATTTATTAGACGCAGACACGGCAAAGTGTTACGAATCATCAATTCGTAACGACACAGGCATACCAAATTATAATTCATTTATTGAATTTGTGCAGCAGCACGCAAAAGTACTACAACGCTCTGCACAACGTTCGCACAACGCGCCTATTGCTGCTGATAAAATAAATAAGCCACGTACACCCACTGCACCACCGCGTGTGCCTCAAACATATGTGGGTACACAATCGAATTCTCACGCGCCTAATGCAAAGTGTGTGTTATGTAAAGGCACACATCCGCAGCTGTACACCTGTAACCGGTTTTTACAGCTTTCGCCTAACGAACGTTACTTGTTCGTTAAGGATAATAGAATATGCACTAATTGCCTAAGCTCACAACATGCAGCTTATAAATGTAATTCACGATCTTCGTGTCGCAAATGTCATGGTAGGCATCATTCGTTGTTGCATTTTAATAATTCACAGACACCTAGTACCGCACCCGCATCGCAGCATCCTGCTGTTGACCACTTAGGTGGTAATAATAATACCAATGGTTCTGTTGCAACTACCGCATCCTCATCTAATGGGACTAATCCGCAAAATTCTTCTTGTAATGTTTCTTCGACTTCTTCCACTCATTCCACGGAACTACTTGCTACCGCAAAGGTACTTGCTGTAGGTCGTGGTGGAAAGGATGTTAATATTAGATGCATCCTTGATCCTGGTTCTCAACGGCATTATGCCACCATAAGATGTTGTGCTATGCTAGGGCTTCCACTTCGCTCAACTTCATTAACTACCGTACAAGGTATTGGTGGTTCTCCGCAACCTATTAAAGGTAAAGTGGATGTGACTTTTAGATCTCGCTTTGATAAGTCTTCGCAGTATACAATCGAAGCACTTGTGTTACCTCAAATCACTTGTGAGTTACCTACTTGTCAAGTTGATCCAAGCATGGTCCAATCATTTCAAAATATTTCACTCGCTGACGACACATGGGCGATCCCAGGGAACATTGATCTTCTTATCGGTGTTCAGCTATTTGCAGAGATGCTACGGCCGGGGAAGATAGTCAATCCACCAGGCATCCCAGATGCGTTGGAAACCGTCTTAGGTTATATCATTATGGGGGATGCTCTGATCAAATCGCCTCATGAGTCTTCGCTATCATTTTGTTCAACCGCATCATGTGAGGTTGAGTCGCTCATGCGTAAGTCCTGGGAGGTAGAAGAAGTTGAATCTACGCCACATTTAAGTGTGGACGAAAAATATTGTCAGGAGTTTTATTCTAAAACAACAACTCGCGATTCGACAGGGAGGTATGAAGTTGCTTTACCTTTCAAAGCTGATCCAATAAGAGTTTTAGGTCGTTCGTACAATGTTGCTAAACGTCGTTTCTTAGCGTTAGAACGTAAATTTGAAACCAAACCTACACTTAAGCTGTTATATGATGCCGTCATCAAAGAATATATCGATAAAACGTATATTTCATTGGTTGACAATGTTAATGTCTCAAGTGAGGGACAATATTTTATACCGCACCACGGTGTATATCGTGAAGATAAAGCTACCACCAAATTAAGGGTAGTTTTAGTTCCAAGTAGCGCAAAGACCGAGACTGGTTTAGCGTTAAATGATGCTTTACACACAGGCCCGAGCCTCCAACCTGAGTTGTTCACGCTATTACTCAATATGCGTCTGTTTCCTATTGCGATTTCTGCAGATGTTAGACAACATTATCTTCAGATAAGCGTGCGACAAGAAGATCGCCCTTATCAACGTATATTGTATAGGTTTAATACGAATGACCCCCTTCAGGTTTATGAATTCAACCGCGTTGCCTTCGGCCTTCGCACCAGTCCTTTCTTGGCCATCCGCACCATACATCAGCTAGCAGCTGATGAAGGAGATCGGTTCCTTCTTGCTCAAGAAATTTCTACAAGAGATACCTATGATGACGATATTGTAAGCTCTTTGCAAGATCCCACGCAAGCTGTTTCCGCAGCACATCAACTGATTGATTTATTCCGTGCTGGCGGATTTCAATTGGTAAAATGGTCTAGTAACTCAAAAGACGTGCTCTCACAAATTCCTGAATCTCTTCGATTGGAACAAAGTATTGAGTTTGATATACCGCATCGATGGCAAACATTTGTGGCCAATCGGGTTTCCAAAATTCAACAATTGCTCTCTCCTGAGCACTTTTTTCATGTGAAAGGAGATGAAAACCCAAGTGATTGTCTTTCGCGAGGATTGTCACCTGCACAACTTATTGGTCATCCGCTCTGGTTGCGAGGCCCACCATGGGCTAAACTTCCTAAATCTGACTGGCCAATTCAGCCTTTTGTATCCAGCCACGATAACGAATTGCCGGAAAGTAAACCGGTTCCTGTATCACGAGTCACTCATGTGACTTCTGATGTTAGCTTTATTTATCAGCACCCAATTTTACTATCAAATCATGATTGTGTGATGAATTTAATGGTGGATAATTACCATCGACTGTATCTACACTGGCTCTTTAAGAGACCTATTGTGAAATTATGCCCAACACAGTAACTGCGTGATATCTTAATACGTAATTATTAGGACATTTAGTTTTAGGTTATATTTTTGTTTTGGTTTCTTCACCAAAGTTATGTGTTCGCAATAAGGGTGTTAAGCTTAATTTTAGTTTTTAATTGGTTTACTACTAATTTGTTTTGAAACCTGGTACTTTCAAGGCCGGGGAAATGGTTCCGCCAATATATATTGTATGTTTACTTTGTTTATCGCATAAATGTTTTATTTATATACGCTGGCGGACTAGTATAAATAACCAAGGAATAGTTTGGTTCCTTGGCATCTTTTTGGATTTGATCAAATCCTTGGTGTATGCTGGCGCACGCACCATCGGTCGATCAACCACGCGCGCCCGCGCTAGCTGACCTTGAGTCAGTTGTGAATTGACCACCTCCAAGGACGCGCGCGCGCACCGTCTAGACCTATAACCCTAGACCCTCGTGTTCCTGCAAGGACATCTTCCTGATCAGGAGATTCAGTGCTGTGTGCATCCTGGACGAGATTCGATCACAAGGGATTTTGAGGTAACAAGCTTTTCCATTATTTAATACTTTTCACGCCAGTGTGGTCCGCCATTTTTAGCCGATTTCGCATTCTACAGTCCACTCTTCTCAAATTCTTATTTTATAATTATTGGCGGCTCCAGGAGGTAAGTAAATTTGAAAATCCAACCAGTGTCCCTTACAGTCACTAATTATATAGTAAATCACTCGTCTCGCTAAATGACAATGGAAAATATCTTTTCTGCCCGACGCCTTTTTATTTTGTTATTCTGTATATTATTATGGAAAAATATGACTTGCGTATGTAGGTAAATAAGCTAAATAAAATATTTAAAAGACGTTTAAGAGTTACCACAGCGACAGTATTTTTATTTTTAAAACAATCACACTGGCCAGCAAGACACGATTACACAAAAGAAGTCACATGAATATAAAATGGCGGCAGTAAAATTATCCTGTAGAAAACGTTGTTGCAAACATAATTTCATAATTGATTAACGACATATTTTATTGATTGCATGTCGAATTAATTTTATATCCTGCAAAATGTGTTATTATTTATTTTATTATAGGTAGACCCTATATAATTGATAATGGTGTAAAACTGAAACCGGTTTGGATAAATATAATTACCTTACTGTTAAAATTTTGTATGTTTTTTTATGTCCTTGCATTAGCGATGAAAAGTAAAGTGTTATACATGGGGGTAAGTTATCAATTGCGCTCGTGCGCCTAAATATCTCAGGTGGATCGCTTGCCTCCCTTGTATAACAATCTACTATTGTGTCACAGTGAAACATACGTTAAATATATGAGGAAAACGTCGGCTTGTACACACAACAATTTTCTTCAATTCCTAATAATAATTCTTAAATCGTTAATATTTTTCTGTGTTATTCCATATTGTTATAATTTCGTTATGATTTTTAATTTCGTGAAATGAGTACTAATTAAAGTGAATGGATGCGGGTGGTCAGGCATTTTACTCATTGTGTTTGGCATCGAGGTCAGCTTTGTGCTGCTCCTCAAAATCAGGGTCGGCGACAACAACAGCGAACAGTTTATACGCCGATTGCCGAAATTAGCCATGCTGTTTGAAAAAAAAACTCTTTTTCTCATGAAGAATACGCAGTCAGTCAGCATGAAATCACCAGCTGTGACACGAAGTGATTATTTATATTTTCTTTGCGCTGTGAGTGAATCTATTATATGATCTGATCTGTGTAGTTACTTTTTTATCAGAGTATTATTTGTTACACGTACACGTATGTATGTCTACTTTTATTATAATTCATTCTCTTTTATCCCCAAAGGTAGACCGGAAAAAATCTCTTCTTAGAGATAAGTCTACCCTTGTACATATTAATTTGTTTATATGTTTTGTAAATATTTATTTTCTGTGTGTACAATAAAGAATAAGAATAAGTAACCATGCTTATTATAATCATGTTTATAGTTAATAGATTTATTGTTTTTTGATAAGGATGACCACGGTTTATTAATAATTAATTATGCATAGGTAGCTTTCCGTACGACGATGACACGTACGGTATTCATTACATAACAAAACTTCAAGTAAACGCAATGTAAACACCTACTATTTTAACTTAGTAGTAGATATATAAAGTACGACGCCATATATTTTTTAAGTCCTTGTTCAGGGCCATTTATGTACCTAATTTTCATGGAAACT
Source organism: Ypsolopha scabrella (assembly GCA_910592155.1). Classification (NCBI taxonomy): domain Eukaryota; kingdom Metazoa; phylum Arthropoda; class Insecta; order Lepidoptera; family Ypsolophidae; genus Ypsolopha; species Ypsolopha scabrella. The sequence goes on along the minus strand of OU342968.1, from coordinate 2,491,199 downwards.
AGCCAGGAAAATGGCTCAACCACATAATTCGATTTTAAAATCGATTCGAATGCTTACGTTATTATTTCGATATGGTAACCTTTGTTGTGCCATTTGTAGAGAGGACTGGCTAAAAGGACTAGTATCCAGGCCGAACGCATCATCAAAAAAAACGTGCGTAGAGGCAGAAATAGGTGTGTCAGGATCGTATCAGATAGAAATCTGTAGTTTGTAAGCGTTGTACCTATATGTATTTATATGTTGAACTAGATCCATTTTTTGGGGACCAGTTTACTTTAGTTAGTTGCATAGTGCCTGTACAGTATTCCATAAAATATAAACTCCATGATGATCAGATAAAACGAAATTTTATTTAATTCATCACGAAGCCTTGCACACGACGTACCCAATTTACGCACGCTTTTACTGAAAATTAAGCTGAATTTTCTCGCAAGTTTAATCCATTACGAAATTGACACGTAACTGCTTTAGAATAATGTTTGGAGCTTGTTGTAACGATAATAAGAAAGTTTCAGCATTGATACGGCGCATGCAGAGAATTTTGTAGGAAATCATTGACACGGGTGAGTATACTTGCACACGTCTAGATCAAAATATATTTTGAAAAAAAAATGTGTTTGGTACACACATAATGTTTGTTCACTTTATGTACATTGTTAGTCATTATTTGTAAGAAAAATTTGTAAAGAAAAATGTATAAAACGTTGACCTCTCATACTAGGTAATTAACTCTGGGCTGGGCTGCTGGGCTTGAGTTAGAAGGGAACACGAAAAATAAATCAGAAGGATAACCCTTCAACTTACCTAAACTTATATAAATTTGGCTGCTTAAATTAATAAGTAAAGGATATATGAATATAATTTGCAATATTCCGCTAAACAATTCTTGTCGTGCTATTCAAAATGCAGACTCGTGCACCGCCCGCCCGCCCGCATAAAAACATGCAACAAGCAAGCAATACAAGCAAAGCAATCTTAAATAACAAGCAAGAAAACTTATCGACACGTGTTTCGCCTCTGAACGAGGCATCCTCGGGATGTGTTGCTAGCTCGGCTTCTCCGCAGCAACTGATGTGTTGCTCGCCCAGCCGCTCCGCAGCAACTGGTGTTGTTCGCCCGACAGCTCAGCAGCAGCTAGTGCAGCTAGTGATGGACTTCCGCAAGGTAACGCCTATTTCAATTAATCAGCTTAAATTAATGTCAACCTATATAATACATACAGGTAATCAGACCTCGACATTTAGCGGGTCTAGAAATCGAAAAATGGAGTCGTAGCATTTTCTACGCCGTTGCGAAAAATCGAATCGTAGTACTTGCTACGCCGTAGCGAAAAGAGGACGCGAATGTGTTGATTTCGAATTTCAGCCTTATGGTGAGCGGCACGTGCGGAAAAATTGCTAAGGCAGATTTTAGGTGAATTTTAAAGGGATTTTGTACGGATATGTATTGATTTATTTTACTGAAAACCCAAAAGAAGCGTTCCTTGTATTCTATAGTTTTTGTTTGATGAGATTTAGTCACTCCTATTCACATTGCATGGCACTTATGATACTGTAAGTAAAAGTCGAGTGACTGATATTACGAGCAAACAATAATGCCGAAATAACCTTCCAGGAACGTAAAGGTTGTTTAAAATGTTTTTTCAGGGCTTAAAATAAATGTTAATGAGCTTTAATCCTTATGTTTTACTTACAAACTGGCCACTTTCATTATTTTATAAACTCTGTGTTTCCATATTTATTTTTTATTCTATGATTTATTCTGACTTGTAATACATGACTACCTATAATGTACCTTTATTACAGAAATAAATATATTTCATTTCACTCGCAATAACAGCAGTTCAAACGCCCCTCTGCGGTATTATGAAACGATAATATGGTACAGGCGGCCGATCTCCTGTTCAAAACATAGAAAAGTAAACAAAAAGTTATTTTGTTCAAAAAACTTTCCGACAGGAGCCGTAAAATGAGGAAAGTTACGTTATGTCGTGTTTACTGAGGTTTATCGTTCATTCAGTTAGAAATGGATAAAATTGAAAATATAAGGCTGATTTAATATTAATATTGTAAATTGGAATTAGATGGAAGCAATAATGTACAATAATAGTTTACGCTACAAGTGCGTAAAGGAGGCAATACAGCCCTTGTGTCATACTACGTTTTTCAATGCATAGTGTGAGTTATTTAAATTATATTTAAACATAATTAAGGAAACAAACAAACAATAAATACTCCAAATGAACTTAAGGCGGGCATTCTTTTTTAGTGTTCCGTACCCAAAGGGTAACCAACGGGACCCTATTACTAAGACTCCGCTGTCCGTCTGTCAGTCTATCACCAGGCTGTATCTCATGAACCGTGATAGTTAGACAGTTGAAATATTCACAGATGATGTATTTCTGTTGCTGCTATAACAATAGAATAAAATAAATAGTAAAAGGGGCTCCAATACGATAAACGTGATTTTTTTGTTCGTTATTGTATATTGATAACGGCAACAGGTAGACGCTTGAAATATTCAAGGAATATTTAGTTACATATTCACTTTAAAAATAAATAATTAAATTTAAATAAAATTAATATTTAAGGGGGGCAACATGGGATATGGGACATGTTGGGATACAAGAGACATGATTTTTTGCCGTTTTTTTAGATAATGGTACGGAACCCTTTGTGCTTCCTTAGAACTCGCACTTGGCCGATTTTTCTTTTTCTTTGCAGGCAAGTTGCCAAATTAATAAATAAACAAGCTGCTTTCAGTTTGATGCGTTCGAAGGCTGCTTTCAGTCATACATAACATAAATTCGACTCTACCAGCTTTTTTCAATAATATACACAACAATGGCTGCCCGAAATTGTCTATTCTTTACTCAGATGAATAAAACAAACTCTTTAGATACAAATAATGTTGTTAACAAGGAAGACCGATCGAAAACACTGTATTTTTTAAATAATGTACTGAGAATGCAAGTGACCAGTATCATTTTGTAAACTCGCACATTAAAACTTTTTGTCTTTTGGCATTAGAATCAACGATGACGTATGTAAAGTAGATTATAATTGATTCAGATTGTTTATTGCATATTACAGTGTAAAGTACAGGTGGAAAAGTAATACGGTTTCACGCGATACCCTGTTAGGGCGTAGCAATATTTTAAAACTTAATTTCTAAAAGTTAATTTCTAGATTTATTAAATTCATTATCATATTTAATAAAATTCATATTCACAATTTAACGAATACCACTACCTATTTAACTACCTAATTAACAAGAAATTTTTCTATTAAATTTATTTTTCTATATTTTTATATATAATCCAAAAAAACAAAAAGTTCTTACTCATATCAACTCCAGCGACAAAGGCAAAAAGTTTTGTTGGCAAAAAAATTATACTAGCCGTAAGGTCCTATTTATGATTGTATTAATTCTAAACATTCACTACCATACATAAGCGTAGGAGCCAAAACTCCATTATGAACACTTTGGCTGCCCATAAAAGAGTGCAGGTCTCCGTTCACTTTGTTTCTCACAGTCAATCTTCTTTCAATGTCACCATCACACTTTTGTTGACAAAAATTAAAAATATAAAACATACCTCGGACCTGTATGGGCTACGTTCCATTTGCCTTCCCTCAAAAAAAGAAAAAATTAAACACTAGTGTGTCACTTTGACAACAGTTTATACGCTTAGAAAAGGGGACTTTACGAGCACTTGCATAAAAAAAAATAGGTACTTGCGATTATTTATCGGTACTTGGTGAATATTAATAGCATTTTAATACAAACTTGTTCTAATTTGACAATTCATCCATTCATCAGCCTGTTTCGTCCACTGCTGGACATAGGCCTTTCCAGGATTTCATCACTCTTGGCGGTCCACCTCGAAGAAATGCCCATACTCACACACGCTGGGCAGGCGGGTTGGTGAGCGCGGTGCCGAAACCCTTGCACCAGTGACGCCGCTGCCCGTGACCGGTCTGTTTTAAGGCCTGGCAATTAGGGATGGATATACCGCCATCCATCGGTCCCAGACAATGGTGGGCCGCCTGGTTTTGCCTGAGAGCTGTTCTCATGTTCTTCTGTTCTTATTTGACAATAACTAGATTATACTAATGTACTCATAAAACTAACCGGTTTAAAATTAGATGTTGAAAAACACAAATAACGTGCTATAGCCACAGATGATATTTGTCGTGTGTGTTAAATTGTGTGATATAATTATTGTGAAACTCAGGTAATTGTTTTTGTGGTTCGATTACTTGTTGTCCGAAAGTAGTGAATTCAAATTCTGTAGGGGCACATTTTGTGTCCGGCCTGCGTGCTTCGGAAGGCACGTTAAGCTGCGAGTCCAAATTTTTGCCCGAAATATGGGCAAACGTTGACGTAGTAATTTTCGGTGAAACGTGGGTTTACGTGTGTGTTTTATGTTCGGTAGGTTTTTCTATATAAAAATATCATCTTTATAATGTAAAGTTATAATATAATTGCATTTTATGCAAAGATATTTAAAGTAGCAGCTATTCATTGGTTATAGGTAAACCATTCCCACTGAGTAATCGCAAGCACAGCATGGCAATATTTGCAGTCTCGAAGGCAACCCCAGAATAGATTCTAATATATACGTAACATATTGTATCATGTCTCAAGTAAACTTGCAATCTTCAGAAAAGCGTAACGAAGCGTGTGATCAGCAGTGCGTACCGGTTGGTCTGTAATATTTGTCGTGGCTGTATCGTAGAATGTACCATTTCATGATCTGATCGGCCATATTGAAATTTGATAAAAAACTAAAGGGCTCGCCTCGCTCCGCTCCGCCTTGCACGGCTCACGATAGGTTGCGCTTCCATTGATCATTGTTACTCCATGCGGGAAAAACCGCGGTACCAGAGTAACAGATTCTCGAAATGACGACTTTCATCAGTAATTATTTATTTTAAAAAGAAATATCTGTTTTTATACGATACAGCCTCAGAACACATTTGTTCTGTATTCTGAGGGTAAAGCATAAATGTTTTATTTTATCTAAATTATGTTAGAGTTGATGCTTGTGATTGTGGACACTTTGTGGAACTTTCGGTAAACTTTAACTAAAGCCATTTTTCATGTCACTTTTTATTTTTTTGTGCAGTCGTGTCTTACTGGCCATTGCGATGGTTATAATAATAATAATAGCAATTTTATTTTCTACAATTTCAAGTCCATATACAAAATGATATATAATTACTTAAAACGAACACTTAAATATAACAGATTTAAAAAACTAATACTTAAAACAGATTTTGTTCTTAAAACTAAGAGGACTATCGCATCTCTCAGCAATTGCTTTGAGGATACTGCTACCAGCCCCCCCCCCCCCCCCCACTCTAGTTAGCAGTGAAGCAGACTTCTTGCGCCAGATTGCATCAAAACTATCTGTGCGCGCCTCAACGAACATTCCTGATGCACTGCAGAAGCGAGGTAGACGAAGCAGTGCCCTGAATGCATTATTAAATTGGACTCGCAGAGCATTGTAAGCCCTCTGTGTATACTTAAACCACAGACCTCCCGAGTACAATGAAGTGCAGTATGCCTTGAAAAGAAAAAGTTATAAAAATATAACAAATTTATTGTGTATCTTTTAAACGTCCTTTATTCATATAAAAGTCATATTTTCCACATTGTTAATAGAAATAAAATAAAATACAGAATAAAAAAATAAAAAGAAATTAGGGCAGAACAGATATTTTCCATCGCTATTTAGCTAGACGAGTGACTTACTGGTTAGTGACTGTAAGGAGCCTCGTTCGATTTTCAAATTTGCTTACCTTCCTAGGACTGTAAATCAAATTTACTTTCTACATTTCGAGATAAATACTACATAATATTCAGACCATTAGTAATGAAAATAAATGTATGTATAATATATATTACTGATACTAACAGATTAGAGAGCCTTTCGAATTTAGTCAATAAATTTAATATGATCAACATTAACAAATACAAAATTAATTTCGTATCTCAAAACGATCCCTCTACGAAATACGAAAACATTCGGCTCGCGTTAAATTGTTTGTTGACTTTATGCCAACAGATTCCTTTAGTCCACTCGCGCGAGTTTTAATTACATTAGAACGCTCTAATAAATATTAACAATTTGTATTAATTATAGTGGTTGTAAAGCTTACGTTCCACAATCGATTTTATCTGACAAAATGGTAATACTCGTACATTGTTGAGACTGTGCATATAATATTCATTCTATATTTATTTATTTAAAACGGAACACCAACAGTACACATAATGACACATACTCAACAAATTAAAACATAAAACTAAAATTCTGATATGTGGACCAGTGACAGGCGTTCACAACATTCAACGATAAACAAGTGGTAAACACAAAGCAGATAGACATTTACAGCAAGTACTATTTTTTGTTATAATTATTAATACAAAACAACAATATTAATTAACTAACACAAAAACACAAAAAATATCTACAAAATGGGAAAATAAGATCAAACTTAACAGAATCTTTGCAAACTGGTCCTAAAACTGGTTAAGGATAAATGAAAAATGTCAATATCTGGGATAGTTTGACACTTTTCGTTATATTGTCTTAACATTCTAGTGATTGGTGAATTAAGACCTAAGTTTGCTTTGCTAGTGGGACACCAAAATATTTTAGTAATGGGCTTACGAGGCATATTCAGTGCACTGAGACAAGCAACTGTGGACACGGTGTTGAACCACTCACTAATTTGTGTAAGAAAGTCAAATCAAGCATATTTCTTCGGCTACGTAAAGAGGACATATCAAAAAGTTTCAAACGTTCATCTTATGAGCATCTATGTGACATACCCGGTGAGATTAAAGCTAAATGTCTTGTAAGGGCACGCTGGATACTTTCAATCATTTGTGAGTGAATCGCATAAAACGGGTTCCAAACCGAACTAGCATATTCGAGTTGGGTACGGACAAGAGAATTAAAAAGCAATATTTTGATCCTTTTTGACTGAAACCCACGACTATTTCGCTTGACAAATCCAAGCATCTGTGCGGACTTCTTGACCATTGCGTCAATCTGGGGTATAAAGTTCAGTTCTTTGTCCAGAATTACTCCTAAATCCCGAATTTGCTCCACCTCCTCAAGAGCTGCGCAGTCCAGGTAATAGTGCGATTCAATAGGCTTTTTTCTCCTCGTGAATTTTATATAAAAGCATTTTTTACATTAAGGAGCATACAATTTGACGCACACCACTGAGATAGTCTGTCCAAATCACTTTGAATAAGTGTAGAGTCCTCTACAGAATTAACAGTTTTATACAATCTTAAGTCATCTGCGAACAATAAGTATTTACAATGGTGAATTTGCGACGAAAGGTCTTTAATGAAAATTGAGAAAAGAACAGGTCCAAGATGAGATTCCTGAGGCACTTCTGAATCAGAAATATATGTCTCAGAAACGTGACCATTTACAACCACCATTTGAGGCCGATTCAGCAGATATGACTTGAACCAGTCAAGCATTAAACCATACACACCCGCTAATTTCAGTTTGTACAATAGGAGATTGTGATTGACTTTGTCAAACGCACCGCTGAAGTCAGTGTAAATGGAATCTACCTGATATCCCTTGTCCACTTCGTGAGAAAGATCAGACACAATGTCAACCAGGTTAGTTTGAAAAGAGCGACCTTTTCTAAAACCATGCTGATGAGGAGAAAGAATCCTGTCCAAGTGGCGAGACAATATTGGTGTTATTAAGGATTCAAATATTTTGGAAAAACATGATAAAATTGAAATCGGCCTATAGTTGCTAACATCATCTAATTCACCCTTTTTATAAACTGGAAATATTTTTGCCTTTTTCCACTCGTCCGGAAAACAGCCATCATGCAGAGATCGATTTATAATAAGGGTAAGGGGAAACGCAATAGCTGCTCCACAACGTTTTCTGAAAAGAGGAGGAATAACATCCAGCCCAGGTCCCTTGAATATATCAAGCGATTTAATTTTCCTAAGTACCTATAAACTTTTATTCAGGTAACTTAGGTACAGGCCTTGAAATAAGATGCCGATGTATATCTGAACAACAAATGGTTCAGATTGTTTATTGAGTTAAGAGCGGTCTGTACGCAGGGCTGAATGAATTTGTACCTCCTCCGGTCTACTAGGACTGATTCCTATACACGTATATGATTAATACTTTCGATTGTCGGCACTTGGTGAAACATCGTCAACATCTTAATCATTAGTTACTTGCTTTTGCCCGCGGCTCCGCCCGCGTGTTATTCGGTTTAACGATATGCTTTTCCCCGGGATAAAAAGTAACCTATGTGTTAAGTTGGGGTATAAGCTATATTAAGCTACAACTGCAGCGCGCGAGCTAACGAGCGGACGTGTTTTCGGTTACAGTGAGTTGCGCAAGAACGTACGGGCGATATGTCCGAGGTTCGAGTATCGGGGCAACCAACGAGTGCTATTATCGTATTCGGGGACGACTGCTCTCCGATGCACTCGAACCCAAATGGTTAATTGATCAAGTCGCGGCTCTATCGGCGTCGAGTCTTGTCGCGCCAAACGAAAACGTTTATTTTTCTCCCGCCGGACGTCGGTTGCAGCGATTGCATCGATGCTGCTGCGTCCTCAACCACCGAAGCCGCTTCTCCCGTCTAAGAATACGCATATTATTATGGCAACGGTGCAAAGCGTCATCCGTTTGTTTGCGCGACAACAATATTTTTGTTTCTCATAAAAATACATGCATGAGCTAATGAAACGTGATTGCGATAACGCGCGATTGAATGAACCGTCAAGGCTGATGTTGCGTCGATTGTCAAAGTTTTGTAGCCGCGTTGTCGTCTTGCAGCAGCGAGGCTATGCTCTTTGTGCACTATGCAGATTCGTCATCGCATCTACACTTTGAGAATTACCATGCACTTATTAATTGACTCATATTGACTTGCGCGCGTGTGTCGTTTGCTCTCAAATCATGCACGCCGTTGACACGTGTATGAATAAAACGTTGGGAATGAGTGGTCCTCTGCGCCGCTCGTGTAATCATTTCCCCGAATAATTTGCACAGATATGAATTGTTTTCTATCAAATTATTCAACGATTCATGCCTATGTGTGTGTAGCGTGTGTGTGTGGTGTGTGCGTGTGTGTGCGCCTTAAAAAACAGGCAACGATAGGCTTGGGTGTCCGCACTGAGGAACCGAACGTTCAGTACGTGCTCATCTTTCCACCCGCGGTTGCCCGAACGAATCGCTGAACAAAATAAACACTGCAAATAGACTGGTTATTGCTGCACGGGCGCGCGCGTCATCACCATGGAATCCCACAAACGCCGGAGAATGATGTCGGCTGCTTCGGCGCGGCCACGGGCACGAGCCTTGCCACCGCTGCTGCTACCGGTGTTGACATCGAAAAACATCAGTTTACCGGAAGACGTGTACGTATACATGGCCAAGTTTTTCGATTTTGCTGATTATCGTAATTTTATTGAGTCGCTCTGGCCGGGGATGAATGTATCCGAGGCTATTGCAGTAAAGTTGTGGCAACTCTCTACATATCGGACCACAACTACATTCATAAACGGTAAAACATTGAGCGTGGAATACAATTGCGATCCTTGGAGGAAGAAGGAAGAGCGCGTTCTCGTAAGCATTGAATCTTTGCTACCTGTATTCGGTGGAATCGTCCTACCCAAAATGGACAAGTTTCAAAGCGTGTGCAAGTTGAAAAATTTCGTCGCAATGCATGTTCATTTGAACATGTGCACGGAGGGTCGATACGCCTCCTGTTCCTGTTATCTTCACGCCATTGACCCCCTGCTCTGCTACGGTGCTCCTGCCACTGCTGCAACGTTTGTCAAGCCTTTGGAAGATACGTGCTGCGAGTTTCAACATTTCCACCATTATTGCTGGCAACATGTTAGCCATTGGCTCACGTTTTTTCTAGATACCGTCCTCATGCCTTCGAAAGATAGCGCATCATTTTTCGACGAGCACACAACCAGAGGTTACTTGAATTTTCTCAGTGAGACTATTAATTTCCGAGACACCAGCAACTAGGCCAGCAATAACGACTCGCTCCAAGCAGATTTACGCCACCAAGCAGTTTACCAATTTATTTATTCAACATACATATTGAGTTTTATACCGCGCGATGTAAATGCGACTGATAAAAAACATCCTGTACAACTATCCAGGTGTTGCATGAATATTTCATGATGGAAATATGTTAAGTGACGTCTATCTCGTACGTGTCTATGTGGCGTATGCGGTGGTCAATACGATAGCGAGAGCGGACCTACCGAGACGCTACTAACCGGACTGTATATTTTAGTCAAACGACATATTGCTTTGCAAATAATAAGGCAAACAAAATGGTTCCGGAGGCTCAGCCATTTCATCTACCTTTGGAAATAATTCTGTACTTGAGCAAATTTCTCAAGTTTGAAGACTACAGAAGGTTGGTCAACACCATCTGGCCCAATGGCAATGAAGGCGACATTGTTCGAGGAACGCTATGGCATCTGTCTACTCACAGCTTCGAAGCAACATTTCTCAATGGAAAACAATTAACCATAATATACAATTTTGATCCGGCTAGAATAAAAGAAGAGAGGGTTCTCATTGATTTCGAATCGCTCGTTCCTGTATTTGGTGGTATTTTCCGACCAGCGATGAAGGGATTCAGGACAATAACGGAGCTGCACAACTTTATTAAAATGCATGTCCACGTAAACCTTTGTTCGGAAGGTCGTCACGCCTGTTGTCCGTGTCACCTGCTGCTGTCCGACAACAACGACTACGGCTACTACGACCAAGAGAATCCTTTCGAAGCGTTTGTCAAGCCTCCGGTCGACGACCAGTGCGAACACGGCCACTTTCAACATTATTGCGCGCAACACGTCACTTCGTGGCTCGGCCAGTATCTTAATACCGGCATTCTCTTGAGGGAATCGAAAGAGCTTTTCAACGAGGACATTGCCGAGCAATACTCATCTTTTCCAGAGGACATTGTGTACTTTCAAACGGGCAAACGCGCAACCCTGCAACACTTGCTCAAAAGTGCTCTGGCAATCGACGCAGCAATTTATGAAATGAGCGACGATGAAGCAGCACCGCGATGACGAGCGTACACGTAGAAATTGTTTGGTACGAGCCTTTTTATTTTATTCTAATAAACTCTATGAAATAGCCTTGCTTTTATTTTATTGTATTCCCGCTGTAGGCCCATCTACATTATATCATAGCAGCAGCAGGACCGGTTGATCGGATGTAACCCCGGGTTATCAATGACCATTAACAATTCGTAAGAGACTATCGCGGTCATTGCCCAGTTCCGGTTCAATAGGTCGTGTGCAAGCGCCACCGCCACGCAAATCATTTTCATTCACGCTCCCAGACTTGATGTTTATCCAACAGTTTTATAATATTTGAGCAAATGATTTCGTCTGCCGAGCTGGTAAAATCTCGGTGCAGCGAGTACCGCAAAGACGATGATAGAGGGTGAGAGGAAATGCGATCGAGACTCGCAACAGAGTAGCCAAGAGCTGCTCGCGTAGATAAGAAAATATTTCGAGCCGCCTGAGATTGGATGGCAATCAGCGGTGTCGGCGGTGTCACGGACACGCGGTATTTCCACTCGTGACACATCTAGATAAGAAAATAACTAGGGTATATAGTAATACAAATGGTAGATGGTGATGGGGCGAGCACGCGCGTTCGGTACGACTCGGAATAACAAAAACGCCGGCACGCGACCGTGATGAATAGTCCTGCACGCGAGCGAAAAATATGGTGGTTCGCATAGCCGCGAACAACACGTTTTGCCGCGGACGTGATATGATACTTGAGCTTCTTCGTGGTCCGCTACTCTACAGATTCGCTCAGACCTCTAGACCTCTAGCGCGCATGCAACCATCAAATGTTGATGAAAAATATTATTTTCTTGACCGTAGCACCGATGCGACCACCAACAAAATCCGCGCGAACGTCGTTGCATCGTGCATCAGTCTCCCCTCGATGCAAAAACTCCCCCCTACCCTTGCCACAATGCTTCATTGTCGAGTTATGATGCGTACGTTATTGTGCCGCGGACTGTATATATTCGGGTGTGTGATAATATTAAAAAGTAAGATTAAAAAGTTTATTACAAATGGGAACTAAGTGCGGCGCTTGCGATGCCGAGATTTATGACATTTATTCATGGAGTGCTCGAAAGACAATTGTCAAAAGGTGTTTCATTTTAAGTGCCTAGGTTTAACGGTGGAAAAGTTTGAAGCATTTACGCAGGAGTATAAGAATAATTGGATATGTCCAGAATGTGTAAGCTGTATTCGTAAACAAGATAATTCTAATACACCAATTCGTGGATGCCCTTTAATGAACAAAACGTTTACACCTGGAACCTATGTCAATACAATGAGAGGTGGTGGTAATCAGAATGAGGTATCAATAATTGACTGTGAAAACAAGATGCTAGTGGATGAGATTCGCGAATTTCGACTGGAAATGAAACGCCAATCACTGGAGCAAAGCAAGGGATATGCACAGCTTCTAGAAAAATTTGTTCAAACACAGTGTGAATTAAAAGAAATCAAAAGTATTCTATCCATATATAAAGAAAAGGCCAGTAAAGTAGAAGAGTTGGAGAAACAAATGAAAATTCGAAGTGAAAAGAACGAGCATTTAGAAAATACTTTGAGGGTAGACGAGAAATCCGAGAAGACAATTATTGAGTTATGCCAAGAAAGCGAAGAACCAAAAATGACATTTTCGAAGGTAGTTCAAAAAACGGCGAGACAAAAAACGAACTCTCAAGCTAGGGCCATGAAACCAGCGATTTTGCCAACTGTTGAACACACGACGAAAATACAAAGTGAAGTCGAGTTTTCTGAAAATAATAAGGAAATTATTATTGGCAATGATTCGGGAAAACCTGAGAACTGGGCTACAATTAACAGAAAAAGAAGTAGATTTCAAAATACAGATGTTAAGAAAGGTGGAAGTACTACTCAGACAGAAATTCGGGGAGCAGAAAGGAACAAATTTTTACACCTTTGGCGTCTACAAAAAGATACTACTCTTGAAAGTATGGAAAACTACGTAAAAAAAATATTGGGAACAGAAATACCGATTAAAGTAGACAAAATTAAACACAAGACGGAGCGGGATTATGCTTCCTTTATTATTGGCGTTCCAGAAAGTCAATATGAGACTTTATGTAAGCCAGAAAACTGGTCAATTAACATAGAATTCTGCGAATGGATATGGTTTCGCCAAACAAATCAAAAACAAACCTAAGAATAGGACCCTGGAATTGTATTACCAAAATGTAAGAGGATTACGGACAAAATTAGATTTATTTTGTTCAGGGATTGCATCTTCATGTGCGGATTTATTTGCCATTACGGAGACGGGGTGCAACAATTCTGTAAATGATGCAGAAATAATTCCCCCGGGATACAAAATCGTCAGGTGTGATCGCGCTGATGGACGCAAGCAAGGCGGAGCGTTTCTCGTGGCCACACCGCGGCTTGAGCTGCGGCGAGTTGCGATTCCAGATAACGTAAACATTGACGATTGTGTTTTTGAATTGGTTTGCGCTACTGTTCATTTAAAACATCGATTTCTATTTATAGTTTGTGTTTTATATATACCTCCAAATAGTAACGAATGCGATTACTTAATTTTGTTCAAAATATTAGAACAGATATCTTTGAAGTATAGTGACGTATTAATAGTAGGTGATTTCAATTTGTATTCTTGTTCCAACAATGTTAGCAATTATTTTGAATATTTTAAAAGTTTTTGTGTATTAGCTCAGAACAATAACGTTTCGAACTGTAATAACAGGCAGTTAGATTTGGTGCTTGCATCGAAGGATAAGGAGGTGGTAGTGTGCGCAGCGGGTGAGTCACTCGATGGATTCTCATCACCCACCACTAGAAATCCGAATGCCGGTGCGCGTTGCCGCCCGCGCCTGCGCTGCCCCCGCCGCTGCTGCCGCGCAACAACGTCACCCAGGCACAGATTATCAGAGTTCCGTAAATTCGAAAAACTTACTGGAATCGAGTTGGAATTTTAATAAAGCCGATTTTCCCCGGCTATACGCATCTATAGCTTCTGCAGACTGGAGCCCATTGTATGAAGTAGAAGAGGTAGATAAGTCATTAGACAGTTTCTATAATATTTTAAATAAAATTATCGATGACTGTGTTCCGAGAAAAATGCGAAAGTGTGTAGACTCTAGATACAATTATCCCGAGTGGTACACATCTGAAATTATTCGCGACATTAAGCTTAAGGCTCAGCTTCATAAGAAATTTAAGGCAAGTAGGAGTAAATGTGATTATGAAGCATTTTCGCGATGCAGGGCTCATGTTAAGATCTTGATAAAATTGACACAAGAGTGTTACTGTGACCGCGTTCAGAGTCATTTAGTCGAGGACCCGAAGTCGTTTTGGAAGTATGTGCAATCTAAAAAAAGAGATCGCAATGGGAAAAACATTATTCTCAATGATACTGTTCTTACAGCTGAAGAAAGTGCTGAAAAGTTTGCTGAATACTTTTACTCAGTCTACAACCCGGAATGTCCTAGACTTGATGTGGAGAAAGCAGTGAACGACGTAGGTGGACAGAATGCTGCAGCCCACATTCATCTTTAAAAACTACAGTTGTTAGAGGTGAGGCAGTCGCTTAAACGGTTGAAGCCAAAGCGGTCAGCAGGCCCAGATGGGGTGCCAGCTTACTTCTTTAGGGATTGTCGTGCTGTTCTTGCGGAACCTTTACTTCACTTGTACAACAACTGTTTGCAGAAAATGCTCTTTCCAAGTCGATGGAAGGTGACTCGCGTAATACCTGTTCCTAAAGGAGCCTCCAGTTCAGACGTGAGGGATCACAGACCAGTTGCGGTTCTCTCTACGCCAGAAAAAGTGTTCGAATCGGCGATTCAAAAATCCGTACTAACCCAGGTCAGTGCTCAATTATCAGATGCACAGCACGGTTTTAGACCAGAACACAACACAGCAACTAATCTCCTGAACCTAATGGCGCAAGTGGTGCCAACAGTGGATTCCGGTGGGCAAATCGACACCGTATACTTTGACTTTAAAAAAGCATTCGATTTAGTCGATAATGATATCTTGCTACATAAGTTGGCGGGGGTCGGTTGTGCCCACCAGCTGCTGAAATTTTTCTCCAGTTACATGGCGGACAGACAGCAGTATGTAGAATACGAATGTCATAGATCTGATCTTTATTACACGCGATCTGGGGTCAGTCAAGGCAG
This sequence comes from Ypsolopha scabrella, assembly GCA_910592155.1. Taxonomy (NCBI): domain Eukaryota; kingdom Metazoa; phylum Arthropoda; class Insecta; order Lepidoptera; family Ypsolophidae; genus Ypsolopha; species Ypsolopha scabrella. Next base: position 2,475,912 of record OU342968.1, on the reverse strand, counting down.
TAATTTGGGGCCGCTAGAATTTTTGATTATGATAAACGATCTACCCAATGTGGTAAAAAACGCGAGATGTTTATTGTTTGCTGATGACCTCAAATTATCATTAAATGTTAAGAACTCCTCAGAAGGTGTAGGATTACAGGAGGATATCGATGCAGTGGTGGCGTGGAGTAAAGCTAACAAACTGCAGTTTAACACGTCTAAATGCTTGACTATCTCATTCTCAAAGTCGCATGCTCCTTACCATCACGAGTACAAAGTTGACACAGAACCTGTCAAAAGAGTAACTGAAGTGCGAGATCTTGGGGTGAGATTTACTACAAATTTATCCTTTAGGGAGCATATTATTAAAATCTGTAAAAAAGCTTTTAGAAATTTAGGGTTTATATTACGCAGAGTGCATGGTTTTACGAATATTAGGGCCATAATTGCTTTATACAATGCATTGGTTAGGAGTCAGCTAGAAAGCAACGCAGTCATCTGGGCTCCTCATGAGATTAAATATAGTCTCATGATGGAGAAAATACAAAACAAATTTATTAGATATTTATACTTTAGACAATATGGGGTATATCCATTTTACCCACTCATGTACCCGACTCTATTTATACTAGGTATGGTGGGATACGTTGAGCTACGAGTTCGTAGGATATTAGCATTAGTAAGCTATTTGTTTAAATTGATTAACGGGAAGACACATAATCCGGAGTTGCTTAGAAGAGTAGATCTGTGCGTGCCTGATGGGTTCGTGGGTCGGCGGCGGCGGCCGCGGTTGCTGGTAGTGCCGAAAGCTCGCACCAACCTACTGAGCAAGACGCCCTTAACGCGTGCACTGCACACTCTGAACATCGTCGCGGAGGAAATCGATTTGTTTTCTTGTACGCTAAGCGAATTCACAAAGGTTACACTTGGTATCCTTTGTTATGGAAATACACTGTCGCATTAGGTTAAGAACCTGTAATGATAGATGTAAGAGAGAAATAAATAAATAAATAAATAGATATTCATTCTAAATTTCATCCAAATCCGTCCAGCCGTTTCAGCGTGAAAGAGTAACAAACATACACACACACATACACAAACTTTCGCATTTATAATATTAGTGTGAAGTGTGATGAGATAACATAGCCTTGTCTTATTTCACCACAAACGATTAAGGCCCGCGCTAATTAGACACCTGATGTATGAAATAACAAAGCCTTGTCTTATATTACCACAAACGAAGAAGACCGCGCTAATTAGACACCTGATTTTTCAATGATATTGATCTATCCTACAGGAACCATGCATTTTTCCGGGTAAAAAGTAGCCTATGTGTTAAATTAGGGTATAAGCTATATCAATTCTAAATTTCATCCAAATCCGTTCAGCCGTCCCAGCGTGAAAGAGTAACAAATATACACACACACACAAGCACAAACTTTCGCATTTATAATATTAGTAAGAAGTAGGAGACGTGGGTTTACTACTGAGGATATAGGGCTCCCGCAGCGCGACACTAGAAGATGTTATATAAGTGAAAGGCTGACGAAACTGAACCGGGTACTATTTGCCAAAGCACGAGAGCTTCGTATTAGGCATAATTGGAAATTTGTTTGGACTAAGGAGGGCCAAGTTCTCGCAAAGCTTACCGAGTTATCGAAAACTCACCGCATCCGCACGGAAACTGATCTGATAAATATTTTTAGAGTCGAGTCAGCTGAAAAGGACTGTGCGTAATAATAAGCAAACAAATATGCAATCAAGTATCTTTCCTAACAAATTATATCTAGAAATCATACTGTTTAAAATTATAATTTATTGTTCAATACTTATAGCTGTTAAACGTTTTCATTTTACTACAAACTTTAAAGGTAAGTTAATTTTTTTCACTTCCATGTTATGTCAGACAAACTCCCTCCAAGTGACTTTCCACACAGCTTCACTAAGAATAATTGTTTATAATTATGCAAGTTTAGTAATAAAAGCTGTGGCTGTTTTTCATCGTAAGTTGTATTTTGTGATATCATTATTTAAATTAAGTAAGCGTCATGTGACTTGTCTCAGACGCATTTTATCGTGTTGTAAATTTATTCAGCTATCAAGTACCTTTGTAATTCAGTTTATAATTGCCAAAAACTTTTCCATAGGCTTACTCAATCCATGCTCACTCGGAACACGTCATGATGAATTTTTGATAGCAATGGAACGTCATTCTGTAGATATCATGGCAATAAACGAAACGTGGTTAAGGCCGGGTGAAGATGGGCGTGCTCCCGTAGTGCCCGGATACCGGCTGCGGCACGTACCCCGCCCGGCTGGGCTGAGAACCCGTGGCGGTGGGGTTGGGTACTATCTCCGCAGTGGAATTCATGCGAGACTAATTCAACATCCAGCTGCGCCCTCTGTCGAACAAATGTGGCTTCGTGTCAGTATGAACGGATACAAGTTAGCGATAGGTACAGCATACCGCCCTCCATGGTTAAACGTGGAAACTTTCTTAGATGCTTTAGCTGAAACGATTAGTTCTTTACATAAAGTGGATCATATTGTCTTGTTAGGTGACTTCAACATAGATCTACTAAAAACAAGTGATGGTAATACTCAAATGTTACTTGAGTTTCTTAAGTGTGTAAATCTTAAACAACATATTTCACAGGCCACACATTTCACCGATCATTCAGAGACATTACTAGATTTAGTGTGTAGTAGTGCCAAAATTACTCATGTTAAAGTAGACTATATTCCCACTCTCAGTAGCCATGCGTTTGTATCTTTTCAACTAAATATTAAGAAACCTAAATTCAGTCCAAGGCATATAACATACAGACCTTTAAAGGATATAGATTTAAAGCGTTTTGATATGGATGTAAATGCAATACATTGGGAAAATCTTTTATATGATGATGTTAATGACTCGATATATGCTTTTAATACTCAAATATTACTTCTTTTTAATACACACGCACCTATGAAAACAACTTTTATAAAAAAGCAAAACTACCCTTGGATAACGCATACCGTTAGGGAAATGATTGATCTCCGGGACAAGGCACATGCCAAATACCGTGAAACAAAACTAGAATGTCACAAAAAGTACTACAAAGAGTTGAAACATTTGGTTAACGCAGCTTTGTTTACAGAAAAAAAGGCATATTTTCAACAAAACACAAATAATAATTTGACAGATCCTCATAGACTCTGGAAAAACATTAAAAAAATGTAATTGACTTCAATAAAAAACATATAGAGTTGCCGAATAATCTGAATAACCCTCATCTGATTAACAGTCATTTCTTAGACCTCCCTGATAACATTGATATTGACATGAACCGATTAAGTTTTTACTGGTTTAATAGGTTCGGCTCTAAAGTTTTTAGTTTAAAACCTGTAGATGAAGCAACTGTTTTTCGAATTATAAAAAATATAAAAACAGATGCACAAGGCGTTGATGGTATATCATTAAATATGATTTTATTGACACTTCCTCGAACGTTAGGTGTAATTACTTCCATCTTAAACAGATCAATTGAAACCGGAATCTTTCCTGATTCTTGGAAAGAAGCTGTCGTGGTACCCCTTCCTAAAACCAATAATCCATCCGAGTTAAAAGATCTACGTCCGATCAGTAAATTACCAATCTTATCTAAGGTCTTAGAAAAAATTGTATGTATGCAGCTCACTGAATACTTACATGCTAACAATATTTTACCTCAAAGGCAATCAGGATTTCGCAAAGCCAGAAGTACTAGCACAGCTCTTTTGGATGTTTTTGACGACATACTTGCAGGGAGGGATGTTGGCGAGGGTGCAATTCTGGTTTTATTGGATTATTCACGCGCCTTTGACACCATTAACTCAACATTACTAATGGCAAAGCTAGTTTACTATGGATTTGATAGCCCTACACTTAAATGGTTTTCTAGTTATATGACCGGTCGATCACAAAGAGTTGAAATCAATTGTGATGGAAAACTACAACAATCTAACACTGTTTCCGTTACAAAAGGAGTCCCACAAGGATCGATATTGGGCCCAATTCTTTTCATTTTGTTTACTTCAGATTTGCCTGACTGTATTTTATATAGTGGCCATCATATATATGCAGATGATGTACAAATTTACAAAACTTTCAAACCCATAGAAACCGAAACCGCTGTAAATGAAATCAATAAAGACCTTGAACAAATCGCTATTTGGTCGAAAAACAATAATCTCTTCATAAATCCAAGCAAATCTAAATTTATAGTGCTGGGCACAAAGTTGCAGGTGCAAACTATAAATATGTATAAGCCGGAAGTTAAAATATGTAATAATGATATTGAGCAAGTAACTGAGGCCAGAAATTTAGGTGTATTAATGGACTCTAATCTTAAGTTTGAAAAACATGTGGTAAATACTGTCCGGACTTGCTATTATAGGCTTAGTGTTTTGTATCCTATACGACAGTTTTTGAGCGTTGAAAGTCTGATACAAATGTGCGAAACTCTCATTTTGTCGAAATTAAATTATGCAGACTGTGTTATGGAGGGTTGTATGTTAGTGCGCACTAAGAAGCTCATACAGCGTTTACAAAATTCATGTGTGCGATTTTGTTTTCCGATACCACGTAGAGCACATATAACGCCATACCTTAATAGCAATAGTTTAATGAACATGGACTCTCGACGTAACCTCCACTTTTCTGTATTATTGTTTGGCGTCATTAAGCATAAAAATCCGCAGTACCTGTATAATAAACTAAAATTTTCTGATAGGCCACGATTCTCTGATCGCCTTAAATGTCCAACTCACAAAACTGCTGCTTTCAGAGGGAGTTTTCGTTATCGTGCGACTAAGTGCTGGAATAACATACCACCTCCTTTAAAGAGTTCTGTTTCTGTTAATTCTTTTAAGATACACTATAAACATTATCTTCTTAATTTCCAGAAAATGCTCTCATAATTAAATATTACTTACTCGCATATCAGCTAGGTACACCAGCCAAACATCCAGATTTACCTTCTTCTTCTTCTTTACGATATCGTAGCAATATTTAATTAATTATTTAATTAGTATATTGAAATAGTAGCGGTTGTATTTGAAAATTGTTGTTGTTGGGGATTTGTTGTTGTTTGTAATTTACTGTGATTTGTTATTTGTAATTTACTGTTTCTTGTTTGTCTTTTGTTTCTTATTTTTATGTAGCACTCTGAACTCTGAACTTCAAATGTGTTTCCTGTATAATTTAGAATTTTAATTTTAAGTTTTACTAACAATTTATATAACTAAGATAATATGTAGGCATCCACTGAAAATCAGCGTCATGGCACATGTTATGCTTATGACACATGCTGAGTGGAGACCTATTTGGTATCCTTATTAGTTCCTAGTTATAAGATGTATATAAAAATGTAAATATACCAAATAAAGTTGTTCTATTCTATTCTATTCTTTATTATAACCTGATGATGCCGTAAGGCGAAACCGGTAGTTTAATAAGTGAAACAGTACAAGTGTATTTTTGAATATTATGTTGATTCCCATATTGTACTGATCTCATAATGAACAAATATCAAAATCACCTTTTTACAAAATGACTGATTTTCTATATGTATTTGTTTTAGAATGTCGGTAACTCTTGGTTGTGACGTCATATCCAGGTTGTTCTTGAAGAAAATTTTCATGTGTTCATTAGTTGCTAGGTTTAAGTATAGGGACAATAAAAGGACGTCAAATTCCGAGAAAATACAAAAATACGATTCAAATTCAAATTCAAATTCATTTTTTTATTTGGGACTACAACAGCTTATGATTAATTAAGATACAGCTGTGAATAATATATTAATAAATAAAAGATACAGTAAATGAAGCCAATAAAAGTTGTCCACCAGTCATACAATTAATACATTCCTAGTACAAAATAGTTAGATTAAGGTACACAATTATTATTTTTAAAATTATATATAGCTATTTTTATTTTATTGAGATTTTACAAATTAAATAGAATTACTAAATTATTAAATGATATTACAGTAGTTTTTCAGAAACTAAATAAGTGTATGTTGAACTTGTGTGTGTGTGTGTGTGGTGTAAGGGTGTGTGTGAGTGTGTAAAAGGGAGGGGGGAAGGATTTGGAAGGAATTAAAGGTATATAAAGAAGTATATTTAAAGCGGGTTTAGAATTGAATTTTCGACTTTATGCTTAAATGATAGTTTAGATAATGATGTGACTGATGTGACAATCTTGTCTGTGGACACGTTCCTTTGCAAGACTTGGTTCTTACTAGCAACACTATTCAAATGATGTATGATACAGGGTATTTCTGTAAAACTAGCAGCTTCTAATCCACGCTGTGGTAAGTTGTCCGTCTGTCACTAGGCTGCATCTCATGAACCGTAATAGTTAGATAGTTGAAATTTGCACAGATGATGTATTTCTGTTGCCGCTATAACAACAGAATAAAGTAAATATTAAAGGGGGCTCCGATACAACTAACGTGATTTTTTGCTCGTTTTTGCTCGATATTGATAACGGCAACAGGTAGACGCTTGAAATATTCACAGAATATTTAGTTATCAGCGATATTCGATGTTAGTTCTATATTCACTTTGAAAATAAATAATTAAAGTAAAATAAAATTCTTATTTAAGGCGGGGCTCCCATACAACAGACATGATTTTTTGCCGTTTTTATAGATAATGGTACGGAACCCTTCGTGTCGGACTCACACTTGGCCAGTTTAAAACAAAATGCAGTTTTTATTTTCTCTAAAATCGATGACCAGAGTTGTTTGAGCAAATTTATCTATTTCCTGTAGTTTATATTTTCCCCATACTGACTTAACTTTATAAAATAAATAGTTTGTCTTGTAGTTTCATTCGAGTTGCTAAAACAGTATCATATCTAGAGTTTTGTGCAAAATTTTATTGAAATTGAGATCAAGCTTATCAAGACGTCGAAAACGTCTATGGCAGTTGAACGGAATGACCCACCTTAAATATATAAGATTAATAACGAAACTGAAAAGATAGGTGGTACTCATCTAAATGATCAATTGATCAGTTTTTGCTATGTGAGCTTAGCTGATTGTTTTTCCACTTCTAATTTTTAAAATGGTATGAGGAGGCGAAAAGTTGCGAATATGGATGAGTATAAGTCACTCAACAAGAGTTCAGGCAACAAATTGAATTAAATCTCTAGACGAGGCGAACACTTCTAACACGAAAAACAGAATCTTCTTCTATTTTAAATCTATACTAATAATAAAGTACCGATTAGAAAATTCTGCATTTGTCTGCACATTGAATACTTTTGCGAAATTTTAAACGAAATTGCTTATTAGTATTTTATTACCATATTTTTTTTAATATTTTGTCTGTCTGTACGTTCAGTTTTAACTCGAAAAACACTGGACTGGATGCGATTTTTTTATTATCACCGTAGTGACCCTGAACACAGAGGCTACAAGGAGTGTTCATAAAATAACGCCCAAGCCAAAAACGGGGCAAAGATTAAATAAACGCAGGTAGAGCTGCTAGTAAGAGCCGCTTAATATAAAAACAATCAGCGTATTTCAAGAAATGTGTCTGCGTGAGTACTTTATTCGTGTCAACTCTCGTTACAACTCTAAACTACCTGTACCAGTACTATGTTTTGAGTTTCGCTTACTAATACTACTAAATCCTGTATATTTATCAACCTGTCTGATTGAATGAAAGCAATAAATGATTTGATTTGATTCAGTCAATGACGTTCCTGATCTAGAGATGCTAATGTTTCTTGAGAATGTTTATAGTTAGGGAGGTGGCGAGCAAAATTTCGATATCATTAGCACACATGGCAGACGTTATTAATATCGATAATTATACCTTAAGAAACATAAAGGACCTCGTCTGCCACCATGGTGGCACTGCGTTGTCGATTTACAGCGTTTGTAAATGTTAAAAAAAAAAGGTGGGCGATATTATGTGCACTGCCTCTGGGGCTGAAGATCACAGTCATCCTGTAAACACAAAAAATCGAAGAGGCAGACATCCAGGGCTCTGACTTTTGTAGTTTTCAATTTTTTAAGTTATTTTTATTATTTAAAAAAACTCTATATGAAGTGCACACTTGGCAGATTTGATTTGTTCGATTAAAAACAATGAGAAGGACCACGGAAAAATAGTCTGCCAGCGTGGTGCCTCTGCGTTGTCTATTGACAGCGCTTCAAAAACGTAAAAAAAAAAAGATGTGCTATATTATGCGCACATGTCTGCCTCTTGGACTGATGCTTGAATTTCTCATGAAAACGAAGAAAATCGATGAGGCAGACGTTCAGGCCCCTGATATTCCAAAGGCAGACCATTTGAATTTTTTTTTCAACTCGACACTCGCGCCATGCTACAAATACGAAATTTTGCGTCTACTGAATATTATTGATAATAATTAATAGAATCCATACGAACGATTTTTAAAACTCGTCAAAAATATTTGGCTTCTGCCTATTAACTGCGTCTCCGCGGGTATAAAATATCCCCATCTTCGGTACTGCGTACCCAAATGTATATAGCGTATACCGACATCTATAGATACATGAGGTAGTATTAAAAGTAAATAGAAAGAAACAGGAGACAGCTTTTCCTCTTATTTTGTACGCTTTCCCTCTCTCTCTCACTCTCAGGCACTGTAATTGGAGTATTTGGAGTATTCGGAGTCTTTGAATTTTCTTGAGTAATTTTAGTATATAAACGCTTATACACATAATATTTGAAAAAACCGGAGCGCGTTTTAGGAAAATGTGCGATTTGTATGCGCCATGTGTACTCTGCCTAAAGATTTCAAATAATGTACAAACGCAGCGCGCCTCTACCATCGCCCGTTGTAATAGGGAGAATCCCTCACAGCTGCTCCTGTACAGTAAGAATTTGGTTAGTTCAGTTCCTGGTCTGCCTCTGGCTCACAACGCCACAATTGAAGAGCCAGAAAAACGTTGCGTTTTTTGTGCCAAACAAGACTTGAGCAACATAATTAAAATCACAATAATACCATGCAATAGCCGCTTCTCCTTGATTACGTCCATTTCAAACAGTTATACAGTTAAACATCAGTGAGCAAAGTGTCTGCCAAATGTTTTTTCGTATCCAGGGAGTTGTAATGAATCGAATGGGCGCAATGAGAACCGTGTGCAAATGACTTAGTAGAGCTTTTTTTTTCAAACATTTTTACAACTCCGTCCCATGATAATGCAGAGCCCTGAATGTCTGCCTCCTCGATTTTCTTCGTTTCCAAGATGTTTGTGACCATGAACCCAGAGGCAGACATGTGCAAATAATTTGATACCCCTTTTTTTAACAAATTAATTGAGCAAATCAATTCGTATCGACGTAAACTGCAATCTACCTCAATGTGAAACGTGTGCAAATCATATACCGAAATGCTCGCCACCTCCCTAATTCGTATCGACGTAAACTGCAATCTACCTCAATGTGAAACGTGTGCAAATCATATACCGAAATGCTCGCCACCTCCCTAATTCGTATCGACGTAAACTGCAATCTACCTCAATGTGAAACGTGTGCAAATCATATACCGAAATGCTCGCCACCTCCCTAATTCGTATCGACGTAAACTGCAATCTACCTCAATGTGAAACGTGTGCAAATCATATACCGAAATGCTCGCCACCTCCCTAATTCGTATCGACGTAAACTGCAATCTACCTCAATGTGAAACGTGTGCAAATCATATACCGAAATGCTCGCCACCTCCCTAATTCGTATCGACGTAAACTGCAATCTACCTCAATGTGAAACGTGTGCAAATCATATACCGAAATGCTCGCCACCTCCCTAATTCGTATCGACGTAAACTGCAATCTACCTCAATGTGAAACGTGTGCAAATCATATACCGAAATGCTCGCCACCTCCCTAATTCGTATCGACGTAAACTGCAATCTACCTCAATGTGAAACGTGTGCAAATCATATACCGAAATGCTCGCCACCTCCCTAATTCGTATCGACGTAAACTGCAATCTATCTCAATGTGAAACGTGTGCAAATCATATACCGAAATGCTCGCCACCTCCCTAATTCGTATCGACGTAAACTGCAATCTACCTCAATGTGAAACGTGTGCAAATCATACACCGAAATGCTCGCCACCTCCCTAATTCGTATCGACGTAAACTGCAATCTACCTCAATGTGAAACGTGTGCAAATCATATACCGAAATGCTCGCCACCTCCCTAATTCGTATCGACGTAAACTGCAATCTACCTCAATGTGAAACGTGTGCAAATCATATACCGAAATGCTCGCCACCTCCCTAATTCGTATCGACGTAAACTGCAATCTACCTCAATGTGAAACGTGTGCAAATCATATACCGAAATGCTCGCCACCTCCCTAATTCGTATCGACGTAAACTGCAATCTACCTCAATGTGAAACGTGTGCAAATCATACACCGAAATGCTCGCCACCTCCCTAATTCGTATCGACGTAAACTGCAATCTACCTCAATGTGAAACGTGTGCAAATCATATACCGAAATGCTCGCCACCTCCCTAACTATTATCTTCGCTCTTTGATAATTATTTTGTAGGAAGCAATTAATTTCGTAACTCTGTGTCTACCAAGACGCACCATCTGGCAATGCCGCTTCGTTTTGCGTAAACTTTATAGACCGAAGAACATTAACATTTTTACTACATTGACGCTTTAATAGGGCACGCTCGTGTCACCGCAAACCTTATTGTGAAGTAAATGGTGTGAAACCTGTACTTTAATGTATGTTACATTATACACACGTCCATTTTATTGTCACATAAGCCATACATCATGTCAAAACCCTTATTATAAACGGTAATCTTATATGATTAATTGAAATAGGCGTTACCTTGCGGAAGTCCATCACTAAGTAAAGGATATATGAATATAATTTGCAATATTCCGCTAAACAATTCTTGTCGTGCTATTCAAAATGCAGACTCGTGCACCGCCCGCCCGCCCGCATAAAAACATGCAACAAGCAAGCGATACAAGCAAAGCAATCTTAAATAACAAGCAAGAAAACTTATCGACACGTGTTTCGCCTCTGAACGAGGCATCCTCGGGATGTGTTGCTAGCCCGGCTTCTCCGCAGCAACTGATGTGTTGCTCGCCCAGCCGCTCCGCAGCAACTGATGTTGTTCGCCCGACAGCTCAGCAGCTAGTGACGAGCCGCCTTTTTTTTTTTTTTTTTTTTTTGCGCCCAAGCAAAAGGCACCCTCCGGAGGTCTCGGTGGGAGGGAGGTGGAGAATGCTCATAGCATACCAACACAGCCGACTGCATTGGTTATGTGGGACTCACTAGAAGTGCCTACCCACTAAACTCCACCTAGTAAGTTGGTTTGGCCCTGGAGGGTCTTAAAACCTTTATCTGAGCGACCCACCTTTGGGGGGAAGGGGGTGCTAGCGGGGTCCTAAAGGGACATCCGCTGGGAAGGATCCCAACAGGGATCTATACTAGTTGGAGGGAAGAGCTAGGCTCTGTATGAGTGGCTCGAGCTTTTAGCTCATCGTGAGCTTTTTGAAGCCTATTTAAGTCTTCTGAGAGTTTGTTAGGGGGATCGGTGAGGACGTTTCTCGGCCTTCGAACCTTGTAACGAGATATAGTCGGAGCAGTGTACGAAACTGTCTCGCGTACTAACGGATTGGGGTGTTCTTCGGCAGATTTGAAGAATGTCTCTGAAAGGGATTTCATGAATTGTTGGAGGGTGGGCAGCTCTAAGTCCCGATGGAGGTCCGCGTTGCGCACGTACCAGGGTGCATTGGCCGCTTTCCGGCAGAATAGATTTTGGGTTACCTGCATTTTATGCAGGATATTGGGTTTCGCATGTGCGAAGACGGGGGAAGCGTACGTTAATACAGGTCGGATGCAGACCTTGTATAGTGTTCGCAACGAGCCGCCGACCAAAACTCGCCTTTTATACACCGGCCTGACTAGTTGTTTGGTGGGGAAAATGGGGAGACGAAAACATGCGTAACAGTGGGGTAGTGGTAAAGTTAGTTTGTTCGTTTAGTAAATCAGGGTTATTCTTGTTTTTTAGTATTTCTAATTGTTCTAACACACACATTCTTAAACCTTTTTTACAAATATGTTTTACTTCAAATGAATGGTTATCAGGCAAACTATGACCGGACTCTAATAGATGTTTTGCAAAGTGTGATTTTTCAGGATGATTATTTCTATGGGCTGAGATATGTTCTTTGTACCTAGTTTCAAAACTGCGACCTGTTTGACCTACATAGACACCGTTACAATCATTGCAAGACAATTTGTAAATACCAGACTGTTGTTTTTTATCTAATTTGTCCTTACCATTGCAAATACGCTTTATCTTATTTTTGGTTCTGAAAGCAACGCGAACACCACAACGCCGAAAAATCTTCGCAACCCGTTCAGAAATTGGACCTAGATAAGTTATGCTTGTTTTATATTTCTGAACACTCGTACTTTCAGGCTGTAAAGCAGACAAACTGTTTCTAATAATGATATTCTGTTTTTTGTGGACTAATCTATCAACCATTTTTGCACTATACCCGTTATTCACAGCAATCTGATATATTATGTTGAGTTCTTTTTCAAAGTTGTCAGGACTTAGAGGCACCGTCATCAATCTGTGAACATAACAACGAAATGCTGCAAGCTTATGTTCCCAAGGGTGACAAGATGAAGAAGGTATTACAGTATCGGTGTGTGTTGGCTTGTGGTATATTTGAAATTCATGTTTATTCTGTGCCCGAGTAATCGTTAAATCTAGAAAATTAAGGGAGTTTTCTTGTTCGACTTCTAATTTAAATTTTATTTTGGGGTGAATTTTGTTCAATTTGACTTAATATCAAAAATTCAGAATGTCCATTTGCCCTCTAATGCGAAGTTGATATCTTTAGATGTAGATAGCTTGTTTACCAATGTTCCTTCCGATGAGTGTTTGATTGTTATTAGAAATTTACTAGAAAAACAAAGTCTTCACACTAACGAAATTGATGACCTCATTAGCCTTGCATCAGTTTGCATGCGTCAAAATTATTTCAAATTCAATGATAGATTCTATATGCAGAAAGAAGGTTTAGCGATGGGTTCACCCTTAAGTCCATTAATGGCCGATATTTTCATGGATAGTTTTGAGAACAAACACATTGTCAGTAGTTCGAATATTTTGTATTATTACAGATACGTTGATGACATCATTATTTGCTGGACTGGTACTGGTAGACAGCTCGATGTATTTGTTGACAAATTGAACAAAATTCACCCCAAAATAAAATTTAAATTAGAAGTCGAACAAGAAAACTCCCTTAATTTTCTAGATTTAACGATTACTCGGGCACAGAATAAACATGAATTTCAAATATACCACAAGCCAACACACACCGATACTGTAATACCTTCTTCATCTTGTCACCCTTGGGAACATAAGCTTGCAGCATTTCGTTGTTATGTTCACAGATTGATGACGGTGCCTCTAAGTCCTGACAACTTTGAAAAAGAACTCAACATAATATATCAGATTGCTGTGAATAACGGGTATAGTGCAAAAATGGTTGATAGATTAGTCCACAAAAAACAGAATATCATTATTAGAAACAGTTTGTCTGCTTTACAGCCTGAAAGTACGAGTGTTCAGAAATATAAAACAAGCATAACTTATCTAGGTCCAATTTCTGAACGGGTTGCGAAGATTTTTCGGCGTTGTGGTGTTCGCGTTGCTTTCAGAACCAAAAATAAGATAAAGCGTATTTGCAATGGTAAGGACAAATTAGATAAAAAACAACAGTCTGGTATTTACAAATTGTCTTGCAATGATTGTAACGGTGTCTATGTAGGTCAAACAGGTCGCAGTTTTGAAACTAGGTACAAAGAACATATCTCAGCCCATAGAAATAATCATCCTGAAAAATCACACTTTGCAAAACATCTATTAGAGTCCGGTCATAGTTTGCCTGATAACCATTCATTTGAAGTAAAACATATTTGTAAAAAAAGTTTAAGAATGTGTGTGTTAGAACAATTAGAAATACTAAAAAACAAGAATAACCCTGATTTACTAAACGAACAAACTAACTTTACCACTACCCCACTGTTACGCATGTTTTCGTCTCCCCATTTTCCCCACCAAACAACTAGTCAGGCCGGTGTATAAAAGGCGAGTTTTGGTCGGCGGCTCGTCACTAGCTGCTGAGCTGTCGGGCGAACAACATCAGTTGCTGCGGAGCGGCTGGGCGAGCAACACATCAGTTGCTGCGGAGAAGCCGGGCTAGCAACACATCCCGAGGATGCCTCGTTCAGAGGCGAAACACGTGTCGATAAGTTTTCTTGCTTGTTATTTAAGATTGCTTTGCTTGTATCGCTTGCTTGTTGCATGTTTTTATGCGGGCGGGCGGGCGGTGCACGAGTCTGCATTTTGAATAGCACGACAAGAATTGTTTAGCGGAATATTGCAAATTATATTCATATATCCTTTACTTGGTAATCTTATATTTCTGGTTCGTGTGGAACAAGCTTAACATTAGGCGCAATATATATATATATACCTAAGGTGACTTTCGTTTATATAGCCCAATTCATACAGGAGACTCGGTTAATAACAATGATCCAGTTTGCAAAATTCGTTTTCTTGTGCCTTCGTAAATTTTCAAGAACACCCTCGCCTGTTTAGTCGAAACTAAAATGTAACTGATTGTAGCATATGAAGTCTTAATTTTATCATACGTATTACAGCCTCTTCAAAAGCTCCCTCTGCATTGTTAGCATGGACGAATGTTAGAGATAACGGGACGATTATACAAATTTGCGAAGACCAGTGAAATGCCAGTCTAGCCTACAATATTTTTGATTACATCTATGGACAGGACACCCCTCTACGAAAAGCTATAGATGTAGAGGCGTGGAGGTAACACAAATTAAAATTATTTTGCCGGACATGTCTGGACTATTTTATTAAATGAAAAAAGACAGAACACGCCGAGGTGATTGACGATCAGGAACAGAGGTTTTAACTATATCATTAATAACGATTTCTGTATCTACATGAGTAATTTTAACATTTGCTTATGCAATATAATAAGGGACAACCTCTGGACTCGTTGTCCGAAGAACAATGCCATCAGAGTTGCGGTCTTTTTTTAGGCTTAGGCTAAGGGCTTGCCTTTGGTCTTTCAACGGTTTTGTTTTAATATGCTGAGTCAACTACTTATCTGATCAATGTAAAACTTGGACACGTGTTTTTTCAGACCTTTGTCTTTCCGTTGTCAGGTCAGTTACCTAATAAAGATTAAGCATGTAAATTTTTTTATGCACCAATCGTTAATATTTTATCAATTTAGGGCTATGATTTACAACAAAATTATCCATATTTAATAGTTATAAAATCAAATTAAGTTTCATAATAATCTTCTACAATTCAAACGGCTGCCATTTTAGCGCGCATCAAGTGACGTCACATGATACTGCTCTTGCTTGCGGTGTATGGCGAGTGGCCGGTTTTTTCATTATTTTTTATTAAAACAACCTATAACAAAATATTTGAGGGTTTTATTTTACATTTATTAATTTTGAACTTAATATTTTATTATTAAATATACTCACCTTGTCACAAAAGGCAGTTAGCCAATAAATGGAAATAATTACAAAAATATAAAATGAAATAGATTCCCATGGTCATTATTAAATGCTACTTGCATGCTTATTTAAACGACATGCATATTCTCTATTGGACACATTTCACTCGATAGATTTTATTTTTGAAAATGATGCCTTTTTAAGTTATTATTTCGTTCTATGTCTAAACGGCTTGAGTTTTATGTCTGAAATTACTGCTATAACAAGAAAACATGGTTTATTTTCCGATGTTAGGTGAGAAATTTCCTACATCAATTACTTTTTCGTAAAATACAGAAAAAAATCGAAAATTCACTGATTCACGGCAGCGTGCGAAGCGAGCGTTCCAATGTAGACTTTCTGACAACATACTGAAGTTCAAAATCGCTCAGTAAGATTATCGTGCACCAGGGGTATAGCCTTAAGGGGGTTTTTAGATCACACCCTCACTTGCTAAAATACCAGAGTATCTGGGACCCTAGTTTGATTCTAAATTACCAAGGACGCCGCTGCCCGTCACCAGTCTGTTTTAAGGCCTGGCAATTAGGGATGGATATACCGCCATCCATCGGTCCCAGGCAATGGTGGGCCGCCTGGTTTTGCCTGAGAGCTGTTCTCTTACTCTCCCCCGAATGACTTCGGGAGGATTTTCTATTATATTAAATACTCTTTAAGTCAGAAAATATTTAATAATCACTAAATTCTGGTTTTCAACTCGGAATTTTACTTGTTGTGACATAAAGAAAGTTTCCAGTACAAACATTAAAGCTAAAATTTACATTTTACTGGCTTAAATTCACCCCAAAATAAAATTTAAATTAGAAGTCGAACAAGAAAACTCCCTTAATTTTCTAGATTTAACGATTACTCGGGCACAGAATAAACATGAATTTCAAATATACCACAAGCCAACACACACCGATACTGTAATACCTTCTTCATCTTGTCACCCTTGGGAACATAAGCTTGCAGCATTTCGTTGTTATGTTCACAGATTGATGACGGTGCCTCTAAGTCCTGACAACTTTGAAAAAGAACTCAACATAATATATCAGATTGCTGTGAATAACGGGTATAGTGCAAAAATGGTTGATAGATTAGTCCACAAAAAACAGAATATCATTATTAGAAACAGTTTGTCTGCTTTACAGCCTGAAAGTACGAGTGTTCAGAAATATAAAACAAGCATAACTTATCTAGGTCCAATTTCTGAACGGGTTGCGAAGATTTTTCGGCGTTGTGGTGTTCGCGTTGCTTTCAGAACCAAAAATAAGATAAAGCGTATTTGCAATGGTAAGGACAAATTAGATAAAAAACAACAGTCTGGTATTTACAAATTGTCTTGCAATGATTGTAACGGTGTCTATGTAGGTCAAACAGGTCGCAGTTTTGAAACTAGGTACAAAGAACATATCTCAGCCCATAGAAATAATCATCCTGAAAAATCACACTTTGCAAAACATCTATTAGAGTCCGGTCATAGTTTGCCTGATAACCATTCATTTGAAGTAAAACATATTTGTAAAAAAGGTTTAAGAATGTGTGTGTTAGAACAATTAGAAATACTAAAAAACAAGAATAACCCTGATTTACTAAACGAACAAACTAACTTTACCACTACCCCACTGTTACGCATGTTTTCGTCTCCCCATTTTCCCCACCAAACAACTAGTCAGGCCGGTGTATAAAAGGCGAGTTTTGGTCGGCGGCTCGTCACTAGCTGCTGAGCTGTCGGGCGAACAACATCAGTTGCTGCGGAGCGGCTGGGCGAGCAACACATCAGTTGCTGCGGAGAAGCCGGGCTAGCAACACATCCCGAGGATGCCTCGTTCAGAGGCGAAACACGTGTCGATAAGTTTTCTTGCTTGTTATTTAAGATTGCTTTGCTTGTATCGCTTGCTTGTTGCATGTTTTTATGCGGGCGGGCGGGCGGTGCACGAGTCTGCATTTTGAATAGCACGACAAGAATTGTTTAGCGGAATATTGCAAATTATATTCATATATCCTTTACTTGGTAATCTTATATTTCTGGTTCGTGTGGAACAAGCTTAACATTAGGCGCAATATATATATATATACCTAAGGTGACTTTCGTTTATATAGCCCAATTCATACAGGAGACTCGGTTAATAACAATGATCCAGTTTGCAAAATTCGTTTTCTTGTGCCTTCGTAAATTTTCAAGAACACCCTCGCCTGTTTAGTCGAAACTAAAATGTAACTGATTGTAGCATATGAAGTCTTAATTTTATCATACGTATTACAGCCTCTTCAAAAGCTCCCTCTGCATTGTTAGCATGGACGAATGTTAGAGATAACGGGACGATTATACAAATTTGCGAAGACCAGTGAAATGCCAGTCTAGCCTACAATATTTTTGATTACATCTATGGACAGGACACCCCTCTACGAAAAGCTATAGATGTAGAGGCGTGGAGGTAACACAAATTAAAATTATTTTGCCGGACATGTCTGGACTATTTTATTAAATGAAAAAAGACAGAACACGCCGAGGTGATTGACGATCAGGAACAGAGGTTTTAACTATATCATTAATAACGATTTCTGTATCTACATGAGTAATTTTAACATTTGCTTATGCAATATAATAAGGGACAACCTCTGGACTCGTTGTCCGAAGAACAATGCCATCAGAGTTGCGGTCTTTTTTTAGGCTTAGGCTAAGGGCTTGCCTTTGGTCTTTCAACGGTTTTGTTTTAATATGCTGAGTCAACTACTTATCTGATCAATGTAAAACTTGGACACGTGTTTTTTCAGACCTTTGTCTTTCCGTTGTCAGGTCAGTTACCTAATAAAGATTAAGCATGTAAATTTTTTTATGCACCAATCGTTAATATTTTATCAATTTAGGGCTATGATTTACAACAAAATTATCCATATTTAATAGTTATAAAATCAAATTAAGTTTCATAATAATCTTCTACAATTCAAACGGCTGCCATTTTAGCGCGCATCGAGTGACGTCACATGATACTGCTCTTGCTTGCGGTGTATGGCGAGTGGCCGGTTTTTTCATTATTTTTTATTAAAACAACCTATAACAAAATATTTGAGGGTTTTATTTTACATTTATTAATTTTGAACTTAATATTTTATTATTAAATATACTCACCTTGTCACAAAAGGCAGTTAGCCAATAAATGGAAATAATTACAAAAATATAAAATGAAATAGATTCCCATGGTCATTATTAAATGCTACTTGCATGCTTATTTAAACGACATGCATATTCTCTATTGGACACATTTCACTCGATAGATTTTATTTTTGAAAATGATGCCTTTTTAAGTTATTATTTCGTTCTATGTCTAAACGGCTTGAGTTTTATGTCTGAAATTACTGCTATAACAAGAAAACATGGTTTATTTTCCGATGTTAGGTGAGAAATTTCCTACATCAATTACTTTTTCGTAAAATACAGAAAAAAATCGAAAATTCACTGATTCACGGCAGCGTGCGAAGCGAGCGTTCCAATGTAGACTTTCTGACAACATACTGAAGTTCAAAATCGCTCAGTAAGATTATCGTGCACCAGGGGTATAGCCTTAAGGGGGTTTTTAGATCACACCCTCACTTGCTAAAATACCAGAGTATCTGGGACCCTAGTTTGATTCTAAATTACCAAGGACGCCGCTGCCCGTCACCAGTCTGTTTTAAGGCCTGGCAATTAGGGATGGATATACCGCCATCCATCGGTCCCAGGCAATGGTGGGCCGCCTGGTTTTGCCTGAGAGCTGTTCTCTTACTCTCCCCCGAATGACTTCGGGAGGATTTTCTATTATATTAAATACTCTTTAAGTCAGAAAATATTTAATAATCACTGAATTCTGGTTTTCAACTCGGAATTTTACTTGTTGTGACATAAAGAAAGTTTCCAGTACAAACATTAAAGCTAAAATTTACATTTTACTGGCTCGCCTGTGACATTAAATATTAAAGCCATAAAGTTACATTTTGTTTTAATTATAAACCTGGTATAAAATTTTGTAATTACTCTATCGCTCGGCGACAGACGCCAAAATCCAACTTTAAAATGTTGTACCCTGTTTTACAACCCTAATAAAGAAACAACGTCGCCTTAAAATTATAAATTTAAACAGCTTTCTGAATGATTAAAAAACTATAAAGCTTTATCGACCTACGTATACACATCATGGAAGCACAAAAAAAATCGGCCAAGTGCGAGTCGGACTCGCGCACAAAGAGTTCCGTACCATCACATCACACTAATATTATAAATGCGAAAGTTTGTGTGTGTGTATGTATGTTTGTTACTCTTTCACGCAGAAACGGCAAGACGAATTTGGATGAAATTTAGAATAGATATAGCTTATACCCTAACTTAACACATAGGTAGGTTACTTTTTATCCCGGAAAAAAACATGTCGTTAAACCAAATAACACGCGGGCGGAGCCGCGGGCAAAAGCTAGTTACCTATAAAAATGGCAAAAAATGTAATGTTGTACGGGAGCTCCCTTTAATATTCATTTTATTCTGTTTTTTAGTATTTGTTGTTATAGCGGCAACAAAAATACATCATCCGTAAAAATTTCAACTGTCTAACTAACACGGTTCATGAGATACAGCCTGGCGATAGACGGACGGACGGACAGCGGAGTCTTAGTAATAGGGTTCCGTTGGTTACCCTTTGGGTAGTTAGTTCGGCCGTGCCACTTTTTAGCTCGACTTGGCGGGGGCACTGCTGTGCCCCCAGATTGTCTCGCCTGATTGCGGCGATAAGTCTCAGGATGAAATATTTTCGCCTAGAAACTGGGAGAGTGACGGCAGGCAAGGCATTAATAGTATTTTCTCAAAAATACATTGTAAATGATATTACCATACATGCTGTAAAGACCTGTAAGAAAATACTTCATCCTGGCGAGTTATTTAAAAGTGTCCAGGGAATCTGAATAACTGTCTGGGAAATTCGTTTGAAAATACATTACGTACCATATGTTCACAGAGTACATTTCACATGTTTTCTTTTTAAAACTATCCGTGTCTATGTTTTTAAGAGACTAAGAGTTTGGCGATCATAAGGTTTTATGCGGCCAATTTCCAAAGAAAAATAAAATGAATTACAATTTAATGTTAGAATGTAGGAATGTTTGCTATATTTTATAGTAGCAATAAAAATAACAAAAATTTATAATTTATATTGATTTTATAGGTATATTTAAAACATTAAATGGTTAGCGTTTTCTCGTTGTTTTTTTTTTCTTATTTCGTAGCGTTCCTCTAGATGGCGTTGTCCATGAAGAAGGCTGCATGGCGGTAAATACCTTTGTCCAGCTGGCAATAATAAAGAAAATTGCGTAAAAGCGGGAATTTATTTATGTTGCTTTATACTTTATTTGAAAGTGCTTTGTGCAAATAAATTACAAAATGAGTTGAGAAGAGGGCTCTGATATAGATTGTACTGCACTAATGCTTTGCTGAAGAAATCAATAACAATAAACATGACTAACCATAATTAGTCACCAATAACAATTCGAAGGGTGACACTCTGTTTGAAGTTACAAACTTTCTTTCTTTATAATTGCAGCTCAATGATTATTTTGTTTCTTTGTCTTTGTTATTAGATTAATGTGTTTCGAAACTTATCCATAATCAAGTCATAATTGTCTTCTTTTCCTTATCTAATGATTCTTAAGGTTATCCAAGGTTAAGTAGTTGTTTTTGTTTAGAGACAACAACAGGCATATTTTAATAAACAACAGATTGTAAGGATTTTGACAGCCATC
The DNA here is from genome assembly GCA_910592155.1 of Ypsolopha scabrella. Classification (NCBI taxonomy): domain Eukaryota; kingdom Metazoa; phylum Arthropoda; class Insecta; order Lepidoptera; family Ypsolophidae; genus Ypsolopha; species Ypsolopha scabrella. The sequence continues at coordinate 2,454,559 of OU342968.1, read as the reverse complement.
AGCGTTGCCGTTGGCAATGTCTGAAGTACGAAGAATATCTTCCCAGGTCAGGTTCTTCAGCTAGTTGAGATCCTATTTTGTCGGCATCAAACTTAGCTTAAGGCGACACTGTTTTAGTCCAACTCTTTTCTCTGTTGTTATGTTATAGATAGACTAAAGTTTAAGACCTCTATAGCTTAATATCATCTTGCTAAAATGTAAAATTTTGGTATAGATACAATTTTAGGCAAGAAAACAACTTTAGTATGTAAATCTGTTCAGCTTGATATCTTTATAACAAAATCAATATTAAAATTTTTGGCAAGATCGTGGCTTAATGAGATATCTATTTATACTAATAATAAAGTAGTAAAATGTAGTGTCTGTTACACTGAATATTTTTGCCAAATTTTAAAGGAAATTGGTTACATAATTTATTAGTTAGTATTATACTGAGGCCAAAACTAATGTTATTTGAAATGTCTGTCTGTATTAACGTTCCGTTTTAACTCGAGAACTAATCCTCGCAGTGACCCTGATTTAACAGGTGTGGTTAAGGAGTGTTGATAAAATAATCGCCAAGGTGAAAACTGTCGATACTATTTAAAGATTTCAATCTTCATCCACTTGCGAGCGAAGCCACAGGCAAAGACTGCTAGTGTTATATAAGACAGTAATTGGCGAATATTCTTATAGTTTGTAAAATTTAGCTCGATTAAGATGACAGATCTCATTGTTTCATATATAGTTACGCTTCTGATTCAAACGTTGGGAGCATTAGTTCTAGTGCGTATACATCGATGAACTGACGATGTCTATCATTCTAGTCAAGCCAAACTTTACAAACTATAAGAGTTTAACATTGTATGATCTAAACAGTATTTAAGGTGCATTACAAACTAGAAAAGATCAATGGAAATTAATTTCAAGAGAGACAAATATAAAAAAAATATTGTGATGCATTCTAAATATTGTGGAAAATGATGGATTTTGTTGTAAATCATGTAATTTATGACAAACTTGAGAATTTTCTCTTGTTGGTTTATCAGTATGTTATTTATTTTACATTTCAGGTTTTCTTAAATGCAGAGAGATAAATACATTAAAATAAATATTTCGGTACTAAAATAAAATGCAAAAGAAAGGCAAATTTGGATGTGAAAATTTCTGCGAAAATCCTATTAAACTTTAATATAAAGACACAGATTTTATGCTTTTGACCGAGGAGATAAATTGTACTATTAAAATTAAATTCAATTGTACTTAACAGTCTAAGTAGAAACTGCTTCAAAGTTATGAATATTAAAACACCAAAATACCAAGGGTGAACTCCTTAATTATTTCATTCATATTCTTAGAATCCAGACGATATTTTCACTTAGCATAAATACTTTATTGAAATAGTGAACATTTGGTGTAAGCATATTACCTAAACATTTTATGAAAAAAGTGTTACATATATAGTGGTATTAGAAAAATAACCATAATATTGTTAATTTGTGGTGTTTCATCGACAATTTGAAGGTACTACACCACTTTCTCTTACCACTGATAGAAGGTAAACGTGCAGTTTGCCCTTCGACTAACGGATGGAACTATGGTACAGGCAAAATGAAACCAAAACTGAATCTAAATCATCGTTGTTTTAGTGCAATTTAGTGCTGTAAGTATTGATCTCGATAAAACCTTGTCTTATTTTAATATTTGAAGGAAATTTGTGATTAAGGACATGATGTCGGAAAGACATGTGAAAATTGTAAGTAAGTTTTTGTTCATAGGATACCATTTTGAATAAGTCTGTAAAATTCACGTACAAAATACGTGAAACGTATCAGCTTGAAATATGCTTTTTTACACAGCACAAAATTAACACGAAGTTATGGTAACACAAGGTTATGAAAACATTTTAAAATGTTATATACGTGAAATATATTTTTTATTTGTTTTTTTTTTTGTGGTTTCTTCGCCACACAGACTGAAGGAACCCTACTTCACCCCGGGATACGAACCAAAAATTAAGAATGTACCTAAATTTGTGTGGCTGTAGTGTAGACTAAACAAAAATTTTTAGCGTGTGTAGCTGCAGGATTTAATTTTAGTACTTAAGGTGGTAACACAGAATCTCGGTGCAAAATGCACATCGTAATATTGTTTTGCTTACTTTTGTTAAGTATGTAAAAATTTCGTTTTAAAGCAATTAGCGGAAATTGATCAGTAATAATTAGGATTTCAAATTCAAATTATATCATTTTATGATTTCTATTTTGATTGAAACTTAAATCCGTATTTATCGTTGTAATCAAATGTAATCAAAATGTAAGGCATAATATAGCATAATTTTAAGAATGTATAATACCTCACTTCGCTTCACATGATCCTGCTTTATACCAACAAATACTACAACAATCACTCTGAAATTAATCCTACTAATATTATAAATGCGAAAGTTTGTGCGAGGGTGTGTGTGTGTGTGTGTGTGTGTATGTTTGTTACTCTTTCACACTGAAACGGCAGAACGGATTTGGATGAAATTTAGAATGAATATAGCTTTAACCCTAACTTAACACATTGGCTACTTTTTATCCCGTAAAAATGCATGGTTCCTGTAGGATTGATCAATATCATTGAAAAATCAGGTGTCTAATTAACGCGGTCTTTGAGGTTTGTGGTGATATAAGACAAGGCTTTGTTATTTCAACACCAAGTGTCTAATTAGCGCGGTCCTTAGTCGTTTGTGGTAAAATAAGGCAAGGCTATGTTATCTCATCACACTTCACACTAATATTATAAATGCGAAAGTGTGTGTGTGTGTATGTTTGTTACTCTTTCACGCTAAAACGGCTGGACGGATTTGGATGAAATTTAGAATGAATATGGCCTATACCCTAACTTAACACATAGGTTACTTTTTATCCCGGAAAAAAGCATGTCGTTAAACCGAATAACACGCGGGCGGAGCCGCGGACAAAAGCTAGTATATGATAAAGTTGAGGACTAATGCTATGATTGACATTGCTCTGGTAAAAAACTTGATTCCATTAAATATTCTTGATAGAAAAAATTCGCATAATAACTGGTATTAGTATATAGCAGCTGCAGACTGTTCCATAAAAATGAAAAAACCATCAGTGTAGCCGCGATTTCAAAATAACTGATGTATTGCGTGCGCGGCATCTGATTAGAGTAGGATAGACAGTTTAAAAGAAGACGCGTTAGAGCAGGACTGCGAATTGAGGTATTCCATCCATCCATCAGCCTGTTTCGTCCACTGTTGGACATAGGCCTTTCCAGGATTTTGCCACTCTTGGTGGTCCTCCTGGAAGAAATGCCCATACTCACACACGCTGGGCAGGCGGGTTGGTGAGCACGGTGCCGAAACCCTTGCACCAGTGACGCCGCTGCCCGTCACCAGGTATCATGGGCCCTTAATAGTGTTTTAGGACTATTTCAGTGCTCGCGTTGTAATTATATACATATTTTTTATTGAAAAAAATATCAACAATGATCATCTATCTGTCAAATGGAAAATCCCTAGCAAAATGCTAAAGAAACATGAAATCATCATCAACAGAAAAAAATATTGTTTGAAAATGGTTATATTTTATTTAAACCAAACAAAAAGTATAATTGATTATATTTTTCATATCACGTAAGTCACAGTACACACTCGTATACTCACATTTCATCGACGATTATTACGTCCGAGTGTTGTCAGTGGTGAGCCCCGCCGTACCTCGGGCTCAAAATTCAAACGGCCACCGTTTAACGTGACCTCCGAAACAAATGTGCCCCTACGAATTTGAAATATTGAACCCGCGTTCTCCGGGTTAGTTACCCAGTAATTAAACCACTAAACCAGAGAGGCGGTGAATTATGATCTTCACAAAAAAAAAACTGTTGACGTACAGAAAATAGTAATTAAGGGGATCCTACAAAGGATTAAGTGCACTGAAGTGTGGCTCGTTAATCAAAAATATGATGTTTTTGTAGCCACTTAATTTAAGGGTAACAAGATTTTTGTTTAATGACTTCATTTCACTCTGCTTGTTAATTATTAACGATCCATAAAGTATTATAGGACAAAAGTACGAGTATATAAGGTTAAATAATAGTAGTTGGCGAAACTCAGTCGTGTAGTACTCGTCTATATGAACAACTTTTTCTATGGGGACTATGAAAAATTCTCAAATTTTTTGTTGCCTTCTTATATTAAACCAGACGGCTGATATGGTCAATTTGTATGAGAGGAAGTGAAAAAAAGTTGCGAATTTCGCTTAGCTACGATTGAAAAAGTTATTCATATAGACCAGTACTACCTATGTTTTGAGTTTCGCCAACTAAGTATTATTATTTGACCTTGTATATCCTTTAATCACTTTACCCATGAAACGATGTCATGACCAATGTTATGCAAACTACTGTTTTTCATAAGAAACAACCGACCACGATGACACTGCTTTTCATTGTTTCGTAACCGAAGGTTAATAAATCTCCGTCTGTTAGGGGTCTACACCTTCAGCCGTAATAAGCGGGCAGTTGAAATTTTCACACAATACGTGTTTTTATGGCCTGTATCACGGCAGATAATAATAAAATTAAACCAAAGAGTTTTTTTTTTAATTTCAGTTCTATCCTAAAATAGGTGTCAGATTGTGATGATTGATCGGCTACGACCGTTTCCGCTCATGGCGACTATTTTGACTACTAGTCGGTGCGGCGTTGCTCGAAGATAGCTAATGTAGCCGTTCTTTTTAGCAAACCCCCGTGCCATAGTAAAAACAGACTAGTATCGATAGACTAGATCTTCACAGAGATGTCGCCCGCGCGGCTTATATGTGTGCGAGCCACTGCGAGCCCGCACGTACGAACCACAGCACGCACACAACGACAATATCTCAGGCGGTTTCTAGCGGTGTGACTAGGGTCATAGTTAGAGTCAGCTGTGCTCCTCTGTTGCCGCGCGCCGTTCGTCGCATCGCCGCAAAATAAATTGACGACCATGCAGCAGTAGGCATTTAAGCCTCGCACGGCGCGGGAGTTGTTCTACTATTCTGTTTTTACTATGCCCGTGCTCACTGAGCGCACGTGAGTAAACCGTCTTCATAATTGTGGTGAATGGCCGCGTGTGGTTGAGCTTTTAGCTCATCACGTTTCGTGTCGAGGTCAGTTTTGCGGTGCTCCTCGAATTCGCGTACTTCCCTCTGTAAAAGGCCGCGCAATTCGGAGGTGCCAATCGTATTGAAAATTGTCATATGGCTATTCGGCTAAGCAAATTAGTCCATTTGACCATTGAAATTGTACATTTTTGGGTGTCAAATGAATACGATTGTCTTGTTTTGTTGCTGACAACCAAAAACGTACGGTTTCAATTGTCAAATGGGCTTAATTGCCTAGCCGAATAGCGATATGACAATCGAATTTGAATACGATTGGCTTAAACAATTGCTTGCACTTCAGGGCTTCCTATTATAATGGCATCTTAAACCTTATAATATTGTATGGATTTAAATTATTTTAAGGCTAAGGGTTGTTGCAATACAAAAATTCATATAATATATATTGTTTTCAATATGATATTTTATAGATAGATGCATAAAATTTATTCTGACTCTAAAAGATGATAGGATTGATAGAACAGCATGTCTAACATGGTTGCTACAGCGAGCGCTGCGGAGCAGGCAGGTAGGTATTTCAAAGAACGGGTGAAGCTTCCCTGATTATAATATTGAAATAGTTGTGTGTACCTTCCTATATTTAAATAGATAGTGGTCTAGTTAGTCAAGCCAAGCCCAAGGCAGGCATTGCGTGTTTGCCTATATGAGATGCACGCCACTGGTTGCTATGGCATCTATATTCGATACCCATATTGTGTGGTGGCGTTCCGTAGAACCCTTACAACGCAGGCACAACTCGCACTAGGCCGGGTTTTGTACGTTACTTATAAATTTTTTCTCGTAATCTGATTTCCCTCAATTTTGTCTGGAAGAAAACATTGTAAGCTAACGCCCTTATTTCTAACCTACTTTAATAAAACTTGCTTTTGGTGGATTATTTAAAAAAAAACATCTTGTTGCTTATATACAAATCTATATACTTATAGGTAGAAAGTTAAGAAGAGATGGAATGGACTGTCGGACAAAATTGGCCAATTTGTAATAAAAATAGGCCAGCAGAACTTTCCCCGCTGGTATATGAAGACATAGTGTGAAGTACGATAAGTAAGAAACTTCTTACTTAGTGAGAACATAACAGTTTTTCACTTCTAATGATATTGACGGCGGACATTGTGACTTATTTAGTTATTCCCCAAGAGAAAGTTTTCCAAAAGTAAGTAGTTTGCTGTCACTACTCCGAATATTTACTTATATTTTTAGATGTGCTTTTATCGTAGATGTGTTTGTGACCCGGTTTATTCGAGGTGTGTGACCTGATTTATTCTCGATGTTTTTTGATCTGCTTTATCCTAGATGTGTTTATGACCCGGTTTATTCTAGGTGTGTTTGTGACCTGATTTACTCTAGATGTTTTTGTGATCTGCTTTATCCTATATGTGTTTGTGACCCGGTTTCTTCTAGGTGTGTTTGTGACCTGATTTATTCCAGATGTTTTTGTGATCTGCTTTATCCTATATGTGTTTGTGACCCGGTTTCTTCTAGTTGTGTTTGTGACCTGATTTATTCTAGATGTTTTTGTGATCTGCTTTCTCCTAGATGTGTTTGTGACCCGGATCATTTTAGATGTGTTTGTGACCTAATATAATCTAGATGTTTTTGTGATCTGCTTGATCGTAGATGAGTTTTTGACCCAGTTTATTCTAGGTGTGTTTGTGACCTGCTTTATTGTGGTTCAATATGTACATTACTGGTGGAAAACCTCGACGGTCTAGGATGGATACTTTAGTGGCACAGTTGGAAGCGCACTTGCCGTGTAAGCAAGAAGTCGCAGGTTTTCGAAATATTTGTTTTATTTGAAATTTGTTACTAACTGATATTTTCTACTTTTTAATGTCTGGGTAATTTTTAGAGTATCCAAAGTGATGGATTTCGTATAAGTATGTATAAGTAACGTTATAGGGAAGAAGGGTGTACGTATTGAGCTTAAATAATATAAAACGGTCACAAAAATCATCATAACATACGAGTAGCTATTTGCGTTTAGGTATTCACCAACATTATGGCGATCATTGATTGATTACAGACAAAAACAAAAAAAAATAGTAACTACCTATTAAAATTTTGATTAAAGCTATCTGACAAACGTTAAAAAAGGTTATTTAAATAATGGTCCTCATATTCCAATACGAAATTTCGTTACCTTTTAATTGGCTGTGTCTCACTGCTTTGACCCTTTTTTTAACTTGTATATGAAAATTTAATCACACAAATTTTTCGAAGGATTTGGTAACGTTTCAACCTAATTTCTGGGCCACTTTTAGACAAATTCTGCCAAGCTACGAACCGATGTACTTTTATTGTGAATGTAGGTACTTACCCTGATGCACTTAAAGAAAGCTGTGTTAGACCCATCTATAAGAACCAAGGTAGCCGTAGTGATGTTAACTTCTACAGACCAATACACATGCTGCCATACGTAAATAAAATTGTGGAAGAAGTATTGTGGACACAAATACACGAATTTTATGAAAAACACGACGTAAAACAGAACGGCTTCCAATCAAAAAAGAGTACAACGCAATTATTATCAAAATTCACAGATGAGGCAAACAAGCATTTAGACGAGGAAAAGCACATACTAGTGTTATAAATAGATTTTTCAAAGGCATTCGATACGCTTATTCACAAAATACTTATTACTAAACTGGAGGAAAGTGGTGTCAGGGGTCCGGTTTTAAACTGGTGTCAAAACTACCTTGACAATAGATTATCCACAGTCAAAATTAACAAAGAATTTAGCGAGAAAGTTCTTATGGCTCAGGGCACAGCTCAAGGTTCAGTCATGGGCCCGCTGCACTTTCTAACGTACGTCAACGAACTGCCAGGCATGATAAAACATTGCTGTACCTACCAGTTTGCAGATGACACATGTCTTCTTCTTGCTGAACATAACATGAAAACTGCTATCGAAAAACTCCAAGTGGCTTTAATACCCTCCTTAAATGGTCACACGACTCAGGTCCGGTTTTAAACACATTAAAAACTAAAGTACTTCATATTCACTCAGTTCACAAGATTTCAGATGCTAAGATCAACATAATTGGCCATGATCGTAACTGCCTTCATTCAATAAACAAAAACTGCAAATGTAATAACATTGAACTAGTTAACGAACAAAAATACCTTGGACTCATCATTGATAAAAATCTGAACTTTGAAAACATTGAACTGAAAAAGCTACGTGCTATCCTATCCAACTTTTACGTAATAAAATCACGGGCACCGATTGCGACGATGATGATGTTGTACAACGCTATGGTAGATTCAATCATATCTTATGGTCTTACAAGTTACGGTAGAACTTTCAAAACATATTTAAGTAGAATTTATTCACTCCAGCTAAGATTCCTGAAGTTAATAGTAACACCTAATACAAAAGAACTGTACAAAGACAATGAACTGGGTCTTTTTAAATTTTGCAGCGTTCTGCCAGTACACGAAAATGTTAAATATATGTTGCTAAAGGACTATCTTTCTAATGAACAGATTCTAAAACCCATCTCGCATAAAATTGTAACGCGACAAATGAGTTACAAGAAATTAGAAATTGTCAAATTACATAACTTCTACGGGCAACGAAGAACAGACTACATTATACCTAACCCAATTAATAAATTACCTGACGATTTAAAAAATAAACTAAACAAAATTAATATAAAAAAACAACTAAGATTATACTTTACATCTAATCTTTAGTTTACATCCCGTAAATCAGACTGTGTATGCTTGCTATCGAGACAATATACTCGTATAAGAAACAAAAAGTTGAACAAATGAAACATGTATGTTATGGCTAGACCAGCTTGTGGGCGGGCACCCAATAGTCACATCATATTACCGTGAAATAAGAGTTTAATTGGATAAACGTTGGTTGCTGGCAGGTTGGTCAGTCAGTCAGCTAATAAGCTACCTACCTTCATGAACCATCCATCACACACAAACCATGTCGGTTTAAGTGATGTGGAATTACCTAATTTAATTGGATGTATGAATTGATAATTAGATAAAAAATTAATAAATAGGAATGTAAGACAAGAAATACCTTTTTCTTGTTGTTAAAAAACCCTTTCTAGCGTCATATAGGTATGTAGGAACATAAGGGCTTGCCTTTGGTTTTTCAACGGTTTTTGTTTTAATAATCCTGAGTCAAGTACTTATCTGATCAATGTAAAACTTGGAGACGTGTTTTTTTCAGTCTTTTCGTTGTCAGGTCGGTTACCTAATTGGACATATTTTACTCGATGGATTATATTTTTGAAAATGAAAAAAAAAACACATTTTTCTGTCATGAATTGAAATTACTGCTATGACAAGAAAACATGTTTTATTTTCCGATGTCAGTTGAACAAACTCCTACATCAAATACTTTTTCGTAAAATCCAGAAAACCTCGAAAATTCACTGATTTTGCGTGCCGGCAAGCGTTCTAATGTAGACTTTCTGACAACATACAAGTTCTAAATCGCTCAGTCAGATTATTGTACACCATGGGTAAGGCCTTAAGACCCTGAAACAAAAATAAAATGGCTTCTGTTCTTAACATAAAAATTTCAAGTGGTACATGGTGTTAATAGAAGGCAAACGAAAAAAAAAATTTATCTGTCCATACAAAATTCACAGTTGGTTTTCAAAACTAGATACCGAGGTAGATACAGGTCTTATAATAATTTGTATCAAAATGTAAGAATACAAAAAAAAATACAAAAAAATTGATATACTTGAAAATATTTTTATATAAGCTGTTTAAGTATGTATATTAAATTCCATCAGCCTGTTTCATACAAGGACCTGTAATAGGAGATCGACAAATACCGCCATCAATCGAAACCAGGCATGATGGAGTATAGGAGCGAAATCTGGACCAACGAAATTTTACGGAAGAAAAATTGTCTGCCTCCGCTCACTTTTTAGGGCGAAATTTGAGCTATAATATTATACTACTATCTATTTTGACTACTAAAAGATTCATGATTTAGATTCATACGGATTTTGAAACGTCTACTCACGATTTTATAGTCAGATTTCGCGTGATTAGTTTCACTGTATTCGTACAGTTTTTTTGGAGGCAAACATGGTTACGCGCGGCGGTTCTCCGTTTCACACACACCGTATAAATCCGTGGTTAAGCCTTTTCGTGAGGAGGGACCATTTGCCCAAATTTTTGTCTTGCCATGGACCACCAACTGTTTGGCGATAATATAAAATAATGTAAGGTTCATCTATAAATAAAACACGCACAAAATTATTCGATACCAAGAGAACTATACCATTTTCGTCAATTTTCCAAAAATCACATTATTTTAGTGTGATTTTTGTGAATACACACTGTTTACTAACTTGTAAATCCTTAGCTCAGTGCTACATAAAGCCAAAGGAATGTCGGCAATGGCATCCAAACCTAACTTTTAGTTTTCTGATCCTTGCAGCTAATTCTCATAATTGTATGATGACTCCGCGGACCACATCGTGTGCTTGCAGGGACTACCAGTGGTCCACGGACCGCTGGTTAAGAACCACTGATATAAACACACACTATAAAATCGCAAGTAGCCGATTCAATATAAATATGCGCTAATAATTTGTTAACGAATGACAGTATGACATGTAAAAACATTATTATGGAATATTGACCTCTCATAACAACTAGACTCACACTGGTGTCGATTCGGCGCAACATAACTTATTTGACAGGACTAATCTTACTTAAAGCGTGCTGTCCTTGTTTTTTCGATACAGAAAGAAAGAGACAGAATGTTAATTTAAAATTAGTCTTGTCAAATACGTTTAGTTGTGTTACACCGTATGACACCAATATCTCTCAAAAAGTATCTGCGATGCATCCTGTCACCGCAATGGGGTGGCAAAATCGAATGACGATTTCGTACAACTGACACTCATTGACTGTTCTTTCATTGAATAAAATATAAGAAATTAATGTTTTTTATTTTATAATACGTATCAAATCTACCAGAGATATACCAAAGAGGCTGAAAAGTTTTAAGTCCTAATACCTAGTACCTTTAAGTGTCACTAATGTCTAACACTGCATGTTACTAATTGAAATACCCTTAATAGTATAAATACAGAGTTTCATCTCGTTAGCATCAGTACCCTTTTAGTAATTGAACCGAAAACATCGCCATGTATGATTCATATGCGCATTTCACAAAATTTTAGTGCAGAGTTATTATACAATTCCTCACAAAAAAACCGGTCAAGTGCGAGTCGGACTCGCCCACCGAGAGTTCCGTACAAATTAGTAAAACTTTAAACTTTCGCGATTTTCACACATTATTAACTTTTTATTGGGGTCTTACTCGCGATAACTAACAACATACCTTAATAGATAGATATGTGCTTGACGTTTCGAGGTATGTTGATATATTAAGGTGTGTTGTTAGTTATCGCGAGTAAGACCCCAATAAAAAGTTAATAAAATTAGTAAAAGTTGAAAAATAATCTACAAAAAGATTTGGTCACCCGCACAATTATGACGTTGATGATTTTTTAAATGATTTAATTACAAATGTATAGTTTTAAGATTTTTTCCCAATGTTATAAATTAGACCATATAACACAGGACTATGCAAGCGCACTTATCCCCCTCTGCCGAAGTACATGAACAATTTGTTCATGTAAGTTTGCTTGTGTGCGTGTTTTGTGTTTGTGTTGCAGCTTTTGATTTAGTGTGACATATCAATTTTTCCCAGGAGTGTGCGTGAATGAGTAAATGTGTGCTGTGCGTGGTTACCTCCCCTCACCTGGAAAACGGCAAAATAATTTCTATACTAATAGTCACGCTTTGCCAGGTCCCGTGTTAAATGGTCTAATACTTGTAGTATTAGACGGTATTACTTGCCAAATTTCATAGTTCTAGGTCAACAGGACCCTATAAATTTTGATTCCCTTGAGAGTGTCGAAATTTACGTTTTTTGCGGCATAAACGGCCGTACCTTTGTTTCACGTTAACTTAGAAGTTTAATTTTTTCACAGCTTCAAGGGACTGTAGACTTTAGTATATGGTTTTAATTTCACTGTGATATCTCCACGCGTTCCCGAGATAAAGGGTCTTAACAGACAGACGGACAACAAAGTGATCCTATACGGAACCCTAAAAATAACAAAATGCCGACGGAAATATTTGAAAAGATGTCTAGAGTTTATGGGGAGTCTGGACCTTCATTTGCCACCATAAAACGTTGGAGCCGAGAATTCAAGCATGGCAGGGAGTCACTGGAAGATGATCCCAGGTCAGGGAGTCCAAACACTGCCGTTACCGAAGAAAAAATTGGAAAAGTAAAAATAAATATTCTAAAAGATTGACAAATCAAGTTGTGGCAGATAGCTGACTGAACCCACAGGCAGTAGCAAAAAATTGATTGGTGACATTTTGCATAATCATTTGCACATTGAATAGTTGTTATTGTGCACGAGGGGTGCCGAAAATACGCACTCGTAGTAATACTTTATACTCTCTGCTGCTGGGCAAACAACGTCGGATCACAACTTCGCAGGAGTTTTTGGACACCTGTGGCAATAATCCTGGCATCATTTTTTCTCGAAATGTAATCGTTGATGAGACAAGGATGACCCAGTATGACCCAGAGTCAAAACAGAAGTCATTGCAGTGGATAGAAAAGGATGAAAGCCGCCATGGAAATATAAAGTGGAAAGATCGTCATCCAACCTGGTGGCCACTGTTTTTGGGATTGTGGAGAGATTTGGTTCATTGACTACCTTTCCAAAAAAACTAAAACAAATACTAGGGGGCATCAAAAAGTAGTGAGAACGACAAATATACTCCTTGGTAAGAAAAAAAATAAATACTGGCAGGCATAGCTCAGATATTTGTTATATTAATAAAGAATTAAATCTTCGGTTCTCTTTTGTTTTTTTTTCTGAATGTAGTCACTTGTTTGCTTCGTGTCGGAACGTGTTCCCTAAAATGGAGAAAAACGAAGTGCAAGCCGTTATTAAATACCTCTGTTTAAAAAAGTTAACGACGCAAGAGATTTACTGCGATTTGGAGGCAACATTAGGAGAGTCTGCTCCGCCGTATTCCACTGTCGCACAGAAGACGAACATCGATGCGGCCGTCCGTCGACGTCAGTCACCCAAGAAAATGTTGTGAAAGTCGACAAAATTGTATTGAGCGATCGAAGAGTTACTATCCGTTACTTAGTTCAAGAAACGGGCATTTCATATGGAAGTATTTAATCCATATTGAAACAATCTCTGAATATGAGAAAAGTCTCCGCAAAATGGGTGCCGAGAATTTTAACCGACAGTCAGAAACAAAATCGACTTGACATTTCGAAGACATTGTTGGACAAGTTTCAAGAAGATTCTGAAAACTTTTTGTCTCGTTTCGTAACAATGGACGAAACATGGATCCATCATTTTGATCCCGAGATAAAACAGCAATCTTCGCAATGGAAACGGCCATCATCACCAACCCCGAAGAAGTTTCGTGACGTGACATCGGCTGGCAAGGCTATGGCCTCAATATTTTGGGACTCAGAAGGGATATTGTTGATTGATTACCTCGAGCGTGGAACCACTATTACTGGCCAATATTATGCAACTTTAACTCCCAAGTTGAGGAATGCTATCAAAGAGAAAAGGAGAGGGAAACTTCGAAGGGGCGTGTAGTTTCATCACGACAATGCACCCGTGCACAGCTCGGCGGTTGCGATGGCTGCCATTCAGCAAGCTGGCTTCGAATTAGTTGACCACCCCCCTTATTTACCAGATCTGGTGCCTAGCGATTTTCATCTGTTCCCCAAATTGGAAGAATACTTGAGGGGAAATAGATACGAAGACGATAACGAGGTGATGGATGCCGTGGAGAGCTTTTTGCAGGACCAAGACAAACATTTTTTTTGAAAGGGATTAATGCCTTAGAAAAGCGCTGTACTCGGTGTGTAGAGAGACTCGGAGACTATGTAGAAAAATAAATTATTAAGTTATCAATAGTCATTTTATTATTTCTCATTATTACTACTTTTTGATCCCTCCTGTATTTTTGAACGAGCGAGCGAAGCCAGCGATATCTCCAAGTCTACTTGAACGGCGTTTGTACGTATGTCTGAATGTTTGTTCGAGTTCGAGTTAGTTGATCAGAATGTCATGAGTTTTGGCAGGCGAGTAAATAAGGTAAAAAGAATTTTTAAATTCAAACATGAGCCAAATCGGTCAAGCGCGAATCGGCTAAGCGTGAGTTCACAGTTCGGGGCGAACTGCTAGTTTATAGATTTCTATCAGCATTTTTAATACCCTGGGCTCATAACTTTTCAGCCCCCGTGCCATATCACATTGCACATTTTCAGTGATACAGGTCTCCAAACAAAACCAGCCCGGTTCATTTGACTATTGTTTTGTTACCGCTGGTAGTCTCTCTAACACAATATGTAAGCGAATTAATTAAAAAGCAAGTTACGTCTTCTATTTTGTTTTTAATTTGGCATTCAGCCGAACCGGGTAACGAAGCAACCGTGGGATTAACGATGAAACGAGGAAATTATTATGGCAGCAATGTCTATTCTTGTACATTAATTAGTCTTTCAAAGTGGTAATTAATCACCCAAAATTTTGCATCTTAGTTGAATTTACAAATTACATTCACTATATCAGTTTACCTGGTACATAATAGATAGGTTTTGATACTGATAACTTCCTAGATTTTACCGATGCTTGATCCTCTTTGCTCAAAATGCTCAAAAATCCCCTTTTCCATAAATATTGCAAATTTTTCTTCCTTATTAAAATCCCTGCACACAAAAATGCATCATTTAGCAAATCGTTTAGTGTTGGGGCTGTCAGACTGTGGAACTCATTGCCCTCGGAATCCGTGATTCTCCGTCTCTAAATATAAGGTAACTTTGAATTATATAGACAAATTCACACTAGAGACTCGGCTAGTGATCAGGACCGAGAATGATTCTTTCCGTGAAAAACGCAAAAATTTAGGCTTACTATTGTATTTGACTCTGAGTTCGTAAATTAGTATAGGGGCACAAATTTTCATTTTGCGTTTTCAGAGTCATTGAACTTTGGTCCTGAACACTGACCGAGTCTCCAGTGAGTTTGGCTACATAATCGGAAGTCACCTTAATTTAAAAGAGCATTACTTACATTCTTAATTAATATCCCACGTATAACGTAGTTGATTTGTTAGTCTAACAATAGACTAAATAACTCACCTTGAACAGTAATTGATAATTACACCAAAATTGATCTGACCACTTTTGTCGATATTATCTCTCTTACGAAATGTAAGAGATTTTAAATACTTTCACCCTCACCTATTTCATATCACTATTTTATTATATTAAAAATATATAGGAGCTGAAAGCTCAGGACATGGGAGTGCTCTTTCATATGGGCACTTGGTGCGCATTATAGCCACGGTTTAAATAAACAACACTAAGTAGCTACTGATACAGACACCGAGGTTATTATTATTAATTATTGTTAAAATTTTATATGTTTAAATTTTAAATTAAATTTTAAGTTTTTAAAGTAAGGTTCTTCCCAGCTAAAAATCCTATAAAGACCTAGAATAATTAAAATACAATCAAATAGTTGGAAGTTAACCTACAGACAGACGGAAAAACCTAAAATGTAAATAGTTAAATATATTTAAACTTACAGGCAGACGAATATAGACATCATAGTTTTTTGTACATATTTAGCTTTATGAGAACTTACAGACAGACATACAAGAAATTAAAATTAAATATCAATAAGGTTCCTTAGTTTGTCTATGCCAAATGTGTTGTACATATTTTAATTTTAAATTGTCAATATTTTTATACTCAACTGATGCCGGGCCCAGCTAGGGCCCGAAACATATCTTGAGCATATTTTTATTTTTTTTATTTTATTATATGTTATATTTATTCATCATAATAAGAATATGATTGTTTTGTCCTGGGCGAAGCACTAATCTCAGATATGGCCAGATCAATCCATCTTCAAGGTGCATGTATTCTAGCTTGGTCCTGGTCAAATAATTTGATTTATTTCCTCCTGCAATGATTTGTGTGTTTGCGTATTTGGCAAACACTTGTCCAGTGTATTCTATTCCGTAATGGTTTGTGTATTTGGCTAACATTGGTCCAGGTTGACGCATCTACTTATCTCTTGTTGGCCCTATTTGTCAATGTCGACATCGATACATGGTCTTCGAATGACGTTTGACGTAATTGATGCACGATGGTGGATACTTGGTAAATACCTATAATTAATTGGTTCGTACAGCGAAATAATTTGGCCAAGAGCGAGTCGGACTCGTGCGCAAAAGGTTCCGTACCACACCACCCCACAATATGGGTGCGTAACACTAAAAACATTATGGTAAATAGCAACAATATACAAGCCAAAGCTTCAAAAACAAGCCACTAAAATATGGCACCGTCTGCGTACGGAACCCTACTTTTTATTACCTATTTTGTTGTGTTACTTTAGAGTATGTCCTACAATCTGACTAAATTTTAAACTTGTGTGTATTAGAGCCAAACCAATAACGTTAAAATAATGCAACTTTTTCAAAGCTTCTTCTATGGGCACACCTCTGAAGTTTATTTTTTTATAATATATTATTTGTAATAATAGAGGCCATAGTATTGACTTTCTCTCTCTCTTTCTTTCTTTTTCATCCAAGGTCTTATTGACGCTATTTAATATGCACGGTAATATCAAGCGGCTCCATAGTATAGGTACTAGAAAAAAAAAACATAAATATGTTGCGATCAAAAACTAATTTACATTCAATAGCCTTTGCCCGCGGCTCCGCCCGCGTTTATGAAATTTTGTCCCGTTTTCGGCTTGGACGTTATATTATGAACAACATCTATACCTGAGATTATGTTTTTATTGCGAAATCCATCGCTTTGGAATACTCTTAATATTATTATTAAAGTGCATACTGTAGCGACGACAGCGTCATCTGTTTCTTAAGAACAAGGCGTGAAATCACGTAACGCCCTCATGAGCGTCAGTATGTGCATTACAAGCTCGTTAGATCAAATAGTTACAAAATATTCGGTGGACAAGTATGGTGGAAAAATTCAACGGTCTAGGTAAGTACCTCGGTGGCGCAATTGGTAGCGCGCTTGTCTGGGAAACAAGAGGTCGCAGGTTCGAATCCTGGCCCGAGGAATTTTTCAAATTCTCGTCTTTACATTTGTTTCTAATTTATCTTCTCTGGTTTGTAATGCACTCTAATAATAATATTTAGAACATCTGAACCCTGTGTTGACTAGGGTTCCTAAGACGATAATAAAGAAAACTGAATCCAAATTCGTGGTTCTCGAGTTAAAACGGAACATACAGACAGACAAAAGTTAAAAAAATTGTTGTTTAGACCTCTACACAAAACCAATAACCAATTTCATTTAAAATTTCGCGAAAATATTCAATGTATGCACACGACTTTTTACTACTCTATTATTAGTAAAAGTAATTAATTTTGCAGTTGAGATGTTATAGAACAACTTTCTTCAGCGAATTTAAAAAGGCGGAAGCAATATACACATTTTTTTCACGCCCTCACTGTCTCTGTCTATTTGTTATTCATCAGATAAGGACACAAAATAATGGCTTTTATTCTGTCTCCTGTTTGATACGCTGAAAAACATCGTGAAATCTGTCTTCCACATTCGCGAGGGAGTACAATAATTATAGCTTTCCACTGTACCGTGTTCCTTTAATTTCCTATAACAGTAATGAGATAATATTATATGTGTGGTTTTTGTATTGAGTGTGTTTATGATGTGTTATCTCTCAAGATAATCATCTTGAAAATATGGTCATAGATAAAGCTTCGCTTCGTTTCATAAAAAAACCCAAAAATGACCCAGTTGTCAGTTTTGCACAAAATAGATTAATTTATTCAAAACGTATACCATCAAAGTTAAACTAATACGTCATACAATTCTATTATTAAATATACAACATATACATAAATAATTATCATTGAAACCAAAGAAATCACTTGCATATGAATACTAATTAATAATTCAAAGTTAGTAAATTATGAGAAAATATAAAAGCATGTCATGCAATTAATTACAAGTATGAAACTACATTACAATTAATTACTCTTGCAGAGCGCCATACATCTATCTATATCTATATTTAAATATATATCTACTAATAATAAAGTAGTAAAAAGGTCATGTCTGTACATTACAATTAATTACTCTTGCAGAGCGCCATACATCTATCTATATCTATATTTAAATATATATCTACTAATAATAAAGTAGTAAAAAGGTCATGTCTGTACATTACAATTAATTACTCTTGCAGAGCGCCATACATCTATCTATATCTATATTTAAATATATATCTACTAATAATAAAGTAGTAAAAAGGTCATGTCTGTACATTACAATTAATTACTCTTGCAGAGCGCCATACATCTATCTATATCTATATTTAAATATATATCTACTAATAATAAAGTAGTAAAAAGGTCATGTCTGTACATTACAATTAATTACTCTTGCAGAGCGCCATACATCTATCTATATCTATATTTAAATATATATCTACTAATAATAAAGTAGTAAAAAGGTCATGTCTGTACATTACAATTAATTACTCTTGCAGAGCGCCATACATCTATCTATATCTATATTTAAATATATATCTACTAATAATAAAGTAGTAAAAAGGTCATGTCTGTACATTACAATTAATTACTCTTGCAGAGCGCCATACATCTATCTATATCTATATTTAAATATATATCTACTAATAATAAAGTAGTAAAAAGGTCATGTCTGTACATTGAATATTTTCGCGAAACTTTAAATTTAAATGGGTTATTATTATTGTACTGAGGCCAAAACTACAATTTTAAGAATATTTGTCTGTCTGTCTGTATGTTCCATTTTAAGGGGGTAACTTTTTACCTCGGTACAAAATGCACATCATAATATTGTTTTCGTTACTTTTGAATAAAAAGTATGGAATAAATGTGTTTTAAAGCAACTTACGGAACTTTTACAAAAAAATTACGTTCTTTAATCTATTACATTTTGTTTGCATTACATTAACAAACTTTAAAGCGTGTTAACAATGCAGCTACAATGTAACGCATAAAATTAAATAATTTTTATCTAATCACCTAACTATTAACCAGCAGTTTGCGCGGATTGCTATAAAACGCATTTATTGCAAACTTTTTATTCAAAAGTAAGGAAAACAATATTATGATGTGCATTTTGCACCGAGATCCTCCGTTACCACCTTAACTCGAGAACCAATGAACTGATTTGGATGCGGTTTTTTTATAATGATCGTAGTTACCCTGGGCAACACATAGGCTATAAGGGGTGTTTATAATAATAGCGCCCAAGCCGAAAACAGGGCAAAGATTGAATAAACGCGGTCGGAGCCGCGGGCAAAGACTAGTGTTTTAATAACAGTCATCAACCCGTCGACATACAAAGAGCAATACGCTCGTGTGGTCATTTTACCTTTACAGACTTTTCCTTTTTTAATCTAAAGTCATTAAAAAAAATGTAAACGTATTAAAATAAAACAGTGTATTTTTTGTGAGCTAAAACACGAGACCGGAGCAGCTGCACCTCAGGGTAATATCGGTTTTCAAAACAAAACAGCGCTGCCAGTTTCAAATAACCGGGTCTGCTAAAAAGGTATTTGTTTTTGAAAACAAATTTAGCGCTATAAATTGAATGGAACCCGAAACATTGAATCGGGTTTCTAATAATTTCCTAACTGCTAACTTTACCCGTAACATTGTAGGAACAGGATTTGAGTCGCCCCAAAAAGCTTCATTCTGTCGAGCAGATTTATTACAGCTGAATAAATATGAATTTCACGCGTTTCGGACCTTCCTTTGAAATCCATCGTCACGAAATGAATCCCCGAGGGTGTGTCCGAGTATTGACTGTGAAATGCAAGTCACAGTACTCGTAGATGGGTGGTAAGCCCTGTTATCACCATAATTCGGGCACGAACATGGACCCACAGCTAATACATCGTCACGTCATGAATCTTGAGGGGGTGTCAGAGGTATTTCCGGGTATTGACTGTGAAATGCAAGTCACAGTACTCGTAGATGGGTGGTAAGCCCTGTTATCACCATAATTCGGGCACGAACATGGACCCACAGCTAATACATCGTCACGTCATGAATCTTGAGGGGGTGTCAGAGGTATTTCCGAGTATTGACTGTGAAATGCAAGTCACAGTACTCGTAGATGGGTGGTAAGCCCTGTTATCACCATAATTCGGGCACGAACATGGACCCACAGCTAATACATCGTCACGTCATGAATCTTGAGGGGGTGTCAGAGGTATTTCCGAGTATTGACTGTGAAATGCAAGTCACAGTACTCGTAGATGGGTGGTAAGCCCTGTTATCACCATAATTCGGGCACGAACATGGACCCACAGCTAATACATCGTCACGTCATGAATCTTGAGGGGGTGTCAGAGGTATTTCCGAGTATTGACTGTGAAATGCAAGTCACAGTACTCGTAGATGGGTGGTAAGCCCTGTTATCACCATAATTCGGGCACGAACATGGACCCACAGCTAATACATCGTCACGTCATGAATCTTGAGGGTGTGTCAGAGGTATTTCCGAGTATTGACTGTGAAATGCAAGTTACAGTACTCGTAGATGGGTGGTAAGCCCTGTTATCACCATAATTCGGGCACGAACATGGACCCACAGCTAATACATCGTCACGTCATGAATCTTGAGGGGGTGTCAGAGGTATTTCCGAGTATTGACTGTGAAATGCAAGTCACAGTACTCGTAGATGGGTGGTAAGCCCTGTTATCACCATAATTCGGGCACGAACATGGACCCACAGCTAATACATCGTCACGTCATGAATCTTGAGGGGGTGTCAGAGGTATTTCCGAGTATTGACTGTGAAATGCAAGTCACAGTACTCGTAGATGGGTGGTAAGCCCTGTTATCACCATAATTCGGGCACGAACATGGACCCACAGCTAATACATCGTCACGTCATGAATCTTGAGGGTGTGTCAGAGGTATTTCCGAGTATTGACTGTGAAATGCAAGTCACAGTACTCGTAGATGGGTGGTAAGCCCTGTTATCACCATAATTCGGGCACGAACATGGACCCACAGCTAATACATCGTAACGTCATGAATCTTGAGGGGGTGTCAGAGGTATATCCGGGTATTGACTGTGAAATGCAAGTCACAGTACTCGTAGATGGGTGGTAAGCCCTGTTATCACCATAATTCGGGCACGAACATGGACCCACAGCTAATACATCGTCACGTCATGAATCTTGAGGGGGTGTCAGAGGTATTTCCGAGTATTGACTGTGAAATGCAAGTCACAGTACTCGTAGATGGGTGGTAAGCCCTGTTATCACCATAATTCGGGCACGAACATGGACCCACAGCTAATACATCGTCACGTCATGAATCTTGAGGGTGTGTCAGAGGTATTTCCGAGTATTGACTGTGAAATGCAAGTTACAGTACTCGTAGATGGGTGGTAAGCCCTGTTATCACCATAATTCGGGCACGAACATGGACCCACAGCTAATACATCGTCACGTCATGAATCTTGAGGGGGTGTCAGAGGTATTTCCGAGTATTGACTGTGAAATGCAAGTCACAGTACTCGTAGATGGGTGGTAAGCCCTGTTATCACCATAATTCGGGCACGAACATGGACCCACAGCTAATACATCGTCACGTCATGAATCTTGAGGGGGTGTCAGAGGTATTTCCGAGTATTGACTGTGAAATGCAAGTCACAGTACTCGTAGATGGGTGGTAAGCCCTGTTATCACCATAATTCGGGCACGAACATGGACCCACAGCTAATACATCGTCACGTCATGAATCTTGAGGGTGTGTCAGAGGTATTTCCGAGTATTGACTGTGAAATGCAAGTCACAGTACTCGTAGATGGGTGGTAAGCCCTGTTATCACCATAATTCGGGCACGAACATGGACCCACAGCTAATACATCGTCACGTCATGAATCTTGAGGGTGTGTCAGAGGTATTTCCGAGTATTGACTGTGAAATGCAAGTCACAGTACTCGTAGATGGGTGGTAAGCCCTGTTATCACCATAATTTGGGCACGAACATGGACCCACAGCTAATACAGCGTCACGTCATGAATCTTGAGGGGGTGTCAGAGGTATTTCCGAGTATTGACTGTGAAATGCAAGTCACAGTACTCGTAGATGGGTGGTAAGCCCTGTTATCACCATAATTCGGGCACGAACATGGACCCACAGCTGATACATCGTCACGTCATGAATCTTGAGGGGGTGTCAGAGGTATTTCCGAGTATTGACTGTGAAATGCAAGTCACAGTACTCGTAGATGGGTGGTAAGCCCTGTTATCACCATAATTCGGGCACGAACATGGACCCACAGCTAATACATAGGTAACACTAAAAGTTTCCGGAACTGGCCACTTACATAAACAATATTTAAAAATTTATTGCAACATTTGAAAATAGAACTCTTTGGCTGTAGAATGCAGTTTGTTTTATCTGACTGTCTTTTGTTTTTACCTTGTGGCGCCATTTAAAAAATTGTGTGTCTGCATCAACATGGATTTAACTCGGGAAAATTTTCGTAGTACGATTTTCTACGATTTTAAGTGTAATTTGACAGCTCAACAGAGCATCGCTCGGCTTGAAACAGCTTTTGGCAATGAAGCACCATGCAAGACGACTGTTTATAGCTGGTTTGCAGAATTCAAGCGTGGTCGTATCAATCTCAGTGACGAATCTCGCGATGGTCGGCCGTCCACCGCTGTGACCAACAAAAACATCGATGCTGTGCGCCGTATGATTGAAACAGACAGGCATGTGACCTACCATGAAATTCGCGCATCCTTAAAAATAGGCATGAGTCAAATACAATCAATCCTACACAAACATTTGGGTGTGAGAAAGCTGTGCTCGCGGTGGATCCCACACAACTTGACCGAGGCTCAAAAAACGGACCGCGTCACTTGGTGCAGTGCCATGCTTACCAGATTCAACGAAGGTATTCAAATTTGGTGTGGGACATAGTAACAGGTGACGAAACATGGATTTATTGCTACGATCCCAAAACAAAGCAGCAATCGAGCGTATGGGTCTTTCAAGATGAGCCGAAACCAACCAAAGTGGCGCGCGTGAAAAGTGCATCTAAGCGGATGATTGCTTCTTTTTTTAATAAAACTGGACACGTGGCTACTGTTGCTTTAGAGAATCGTCGTACCGTGAATAGTGACTGGTACACGACCATTTGTTTGCCGGAAGTTATTGACGAACCCCGTAAAAATAACCGTAAACGCCGTATCATCCTGCACCACGACAATGCTAGTTCTCACACGGCCAGACAGACAAACGACTTTTTGAAGACGAAAAATGTAGAGCTCATGAGTCATCCTGCATATAGTCCCGACCTGGCACCTTGTGACTTTTTTCTGTTCCCAAAAATTAAGAACCAATTACGCGGTCAACGATTTTCATCACCAGAAGAGGCTGTCGAGGAGTATGAAAAACACGTTTCAGAGGTAACCACAGGGGAGTGGCACAAAAGTTTTTAAAACTGGTTTGATCGAATGAAAAAGTGCATAGACGCCAAGGGAGATTATTTTGAAAAACAATAAATTAATTTTGTACCTTTAAAAGTATTTTTTCATATTCATTCCGGAAACTTATAGTGCGTCCCACGTACATCGTCACGTCATGAATCTTGAGGGGGTGTCAGAGGTATTTCCGAGTATTGACTGTGAAATGCAAGTCACAGTACTCGTAGATGGGTGGTAAGCCCTGTTATCACCATAATTCGGGCACAAACATGGACCCACAGCTAATACATCGTCACGTCATGAATCTTGAGGGTGTGTCAGAGGTATATCCGGGTATTGACTGTGAAATGCAAGTCACAGTACTCGTAGATGGGTGGTAAGCCCTGTTATCACCATAATTCGGGCACGAACATGGACCCACAGCTAATACATCGTCACGTCATGAATCTTGAGGGGGTGTCAGAGGTATTTCCGAGTATTGACTGTGAAATGCAAGTCACAGTACTCGTAGATGGGTGGTAAGCCCTGTTATCACCATAATTCGGGCACGAACATGGACCCACAGCTAATACATCGTCACGTCATGAATCTTGAGGGGGTGTCAGAGGTATTTCCGAGTATTGACTGTGAAATGCAAGTCACAGTACTCGTAGATGGGTGGTAAGCCCTGTTATCACCATAATTCGGGCACGAACATGGACCCACAGCTAATACATCGTCACGTCATGAATCTTGAGGGTGTGTCAGAGGTATTTCCGAGTATTGACTGTGAAATGCAAGTCACAGTACTCGTAGATGGGTGGTAAGCCCTGTTATTACCATAATTCGGGCACGAACATGGACCCACAGCTAATACATCGTCACGTCATGAATCTTGAGGGTGTGTCAGAGGTATTTCCGAGTATTGACTGTGCAATGCAAGTCACAGTACTCGTAGATGGGTGGTAAGCCCTGTTATCACCATAATTCGGGCACGAACATGGATCCACAGCTAATACATCGTCACGTCATGAATCTTGAGGGTGTGTCAGAGGTATTTCCGAGTATTGACTGTGAAATGCAAGTCACAGTACTCGTAGATGGGTGGTAAGCCCTGTTATCACCATAATTCGGGCACGAACATGGATCCACAGCTAATACATCGTCACGTCATGAATCTTGAGGGTGTGTCAGAGGTATTTCCGAGTATTGACTGTGAAATGCAAGTAACAGTACTCGTAGATGGGTGGTAAGCCCTGTTATCACCATAATTCGGGCACGAACATGGACCCACAGCTAATACATCGTCACGTCATGAATCTTGAGGGTGTGTCAGAGGTATTTCCGAGTATTGACTGTGAAATGCAAGTCACAGTACTCGTAGATGGGTGGTAAGCCCTGTTATCACCATAATTCGGGCACGAACATGGACCCACAGCTAATACATCGTCACGTCATGAATCTTGAGGGTGTGTCAGAGGTATTTCCGAGTATTGACTGTGCAATGCAAGTCACAGTACTCGTAGATGGGTGGTAAGCCCTGTTATCACCATAATTCGGGCACGAACATGGATCCACAGCTAATACATCGTCACGTCATGAATCTTGAGGGTGTGTCAGAGGTATTTCCGAGTATTGACTGTGAAATGCAAGTAACAGTACTCGTAGATGGGTGGTAAGCCCTGTTATCACCATAATTCGGGCACGAACATGGACCCACAGCTAATACATCGTCACGTCATGAATCTTGAGGGTGTGTCAGAGGTATTTCCGAGTATTGACTGTGAAATGCAAGTCACAGTACTCGTAGATGGGTGATAAGCCCCGTTATCACCGTAATTCGGACACAGACATGGACCCACAGCTAATACATCGTCACGTCATGAATCTTGAGGGTGTGTCAGAGGTATTTCCGAGTATTGACTGTGAAATGCAAGTCACAGTACTCGTAGATGGGTGGTAAGCCCTGTTATCACCATAATTCGGGCACGAACATGGACCCACAGCTAATACATCGTCACGTCATGAATCTTGAGGGGGTGTCAGAGGTATTTCCGAGTATTGACTGTGAAATGCAAGTCACAGTACTCGTAGATGGGTGGTAAGCCCTGTTATCACCATAATTCGGGCACGAACATGGACCCACAGCTAATACATCGTCACGTCATGAATCTTGAGGGGGTGTCAGAGGTATATCCGAGTATTGACTGTGAAATGCAAGTCACAGTACTCGTAGATGGGTGGTAAGCCCTGTTATCACCATAATTCGGGCACGAACATGGACCCACAGCTAATACATCGTCACGTCATGAATCTTGAGGGGGTGTCAGAGGTATTTCCGAGTATTGACTGTGAAATGCAAGTCACAGTACTCGTAGATGGGTGGTAAGCCCTGTTATCACCATAATTCGGGCACGAACATGGACCCACAGCTAATACATCGTCACGTCATGAATCTTGAGGGTGTGTCAGAGGTATTTCCGAGTATTGACTGTGAAATGCAAGTCACAGTACTCGTAGATGGGTGGTAAGCCCTGTTATCACCATAATTCGGGCACGAACATGGACCCACAGCTAATACATCGTCACGTCATGAATCTTGAGGGGGTGTCAGAGGTATTTCCGAGTATTGACTGTGAAATGCAAGTCACAGTACTCGTAGATGGGTGGTAAGCCCTGTTATCACCATAATTCGGGCACGAACATGGACCCACAGCTAATACATCGTCACGTCATGAATCTTGAGGGGGTGTCAGAGGTATATCCGAGTATTGACTGTGAAATGCAAGTCACAGTACTCGTAGATGGGTGGTAAGCCCTGTTATCACCATAATTCGGGCACGAACATGGACCCACAGCTAATACATCGTCACGTCATGAATCTTGAGGGTGTGTCAGAGGTATTTCCGAGTATTGACTGTGAAATGCAAGTCACAGTACTCGTAGATGGGTGGTAAGCCCTGTTATCACCATAATTCGGGCACGAATATGGACCCACAGCTAATACATCGTCACGTCATGAATCTTGAGGGTGTGTCAGAGGTATTTCCGAGTATTGACTGTGAAATGCAAGTCACAGTACTCGTAGATGGGTGGTTAGCCCTGTTATCACCATAATTCGGGCACGAACATGGACCCACAGCTAATACATCGTCACGTCATGAATCTTGAGGGTGTGTCAGAGGTATTTCCGAGTATTGACTGTGAAATGCAAGTCACAGTACTCGTAGATGGGTGGTAAGCCCTGTTATCACCATAATTCGGGCACGAACATGGATCCACAGCTAATACATCGTCACGTCATGAATCTTGAGGGTGTGTCAGAGGTATTTCCGAGTATTGACTGTGAAATGCAAGTAACAGTACTCGTAGATGGGTGGTAAGCCCTGTTATCACCATAATTCGGGCACGAACATGGACCCACAGCTAATACATCGTCACGTCATGAATCTTGAGGGTGTGTCAGAGGTATTTCCGAGTATTGACTGTGAAATGCAAGTCACAGTACTCGTAGATGGGTGGTAAGCCCTGTTATCACCATAATTCGGGCACGAACATGGACCCACAGCTAATACATCGTCACGTCATGAATCTTGAGGGTGTGTCAGAGGTATTTCCGAGTATTGACTGTGAAATGCAAGTCACAGTACTCGTAGATGGGTGGTAAGCCCTGTTATCACCATAATTCGGGCACGAACATGGACCCACAGCTAATACATCGTCACGTCATGAATCTTGAGGGTGTGTCAGAGGTATTTCCGAGTATTGACTGTGAAATGCAAGTCACAGTACTCGTAGATGGGTGGTAAGCCCTGTTGTCACCATAATTCGGGCACGAACATGGACCCACAGCTAATACATCGTCACGTCATGAATCTTGAGGGTGTGTCAGAGGTATTTCCGAGTATTGACTGTGAAATGCAAGTTACATTACTCGTAGATGGGTGATAAGCCCTGTTATCACCGTAGTTCGGGCACAAACATGGACCCACAGCTAATACATCGTCACGTCATGAATCTTGAGGGTGTGTCAGAGGTATTTCCGAGTATTGACTGTGAAATGCAAGTCACAGTACTCGTAGATGGGTGGTAAGCCCTGTTATCACCATAATTCGGGCACGAACATGGACCCACAGCTAATACATCGTCACGTCATGAATCTTGAGGGTGTGTCAGAGGTATATCCGGGTATTGACTGTGAAATGCAAGTCACAGTACTCGTAGATGGGTGGTAAGCCCTGTTATCACCGTAATTCGGGCACAGATATGGACCCACAGCTAATACATCGTCACGTCATGAATCTTGAGGGCGTGTCAGAGGTATTACCGAGTATTGACTATGAAATGCAAGTCAAAGTACTCGTAGATGGGTGGTAAGCCCTGTAATCACCATAATTCGGACACAGGCATGGACCCACAGCTAATACATCGTCACGTCATGAATCTTGAGGGTGTGTCAGAGGTATTTCCGAGTATTGACTGTGAAATGCAAGTCACAGTACTCGTAGATGGGTGATAAGCCCCGTTATCACCGTAATTCGGACACAGACATGGACCCACAGCTAATACATCGTCACGTCATGAATCTTGAGGGTGTGTCAGAGGTATTTCCGGGTATTGACTGTGAAATGCAAGTCACAGTACTCGTAGATGGGTGGAAAACCCTGGTATCACCATAATTCGGGCACGAACATGGACCCACAGCTAATACATCGTCACGTCATGAATCTTGAGGGTGTGTCAGAGGTATTTCCGAGTATAGACTGTGAAATGCAAGTCACAGTAACCAATTACGCGGTCAACGATTTTCATCACCAGAAGAGGCTGTCGAGGAGTATGAAAAACACGTTTCAGAGGTCACCACAGGGGAGTGGCACAAAAGTTTTTAAAACTGGTTTGATCGAATGAAAAAGTGCATAGACGCCAAGGGAGATTATTTTGAAAAACAATAAATTAATTTTGTACCTTTAATAGTATTTTTTCATATTCATTCCGGAAACTTATAGTGCGTCCCACGTACATCGTCACGTCATGAATCTTGAGGGGGTGTCAGAGGTATTTCCGAGTATTGACTGTGAAATGCAAGTCACAGTACTCGTAGATGGGTGGTAAGCCCTGTTATCACCATAATTCGGGCACGAACATGGACCCACAACTAATACATCGTCACGTCATGAATCTTGAGGGTGTGTCAGAGGTATATCCGGGTATTGACTGTGAAATGCAAGTCACAGTACTCGTAGATGGGTGGTAAGCCCTGTTATCACCATAATTCGGGCACGAACATGGACCCACAGCTAATACATCGTCACGTCATGAATCTTGAGGGTGTGTCAGAGGTATATCCGGGTATTGACTGTGAAATGCAAGTCACAGTACTCGTAGATGGGTGGTAAGCCCTGTTATCACCATAATTCGGGCACGAACATGGACCCACAGCTAATACATCGTCACGTCATGAATCTTGAGGGTGTGTCAGAGGTATATCCGGTGTAACGCTGGCGTTAAATATTTTATTATAATTAACGCTTCTCAGTAATTTAAATAAAATAAATATTTAAAAAAAAAATTAACTACTTAATTACAATCAAATGTCTTAACCTTATTACTTCGAAGAACTAAATCAAGTACGCCCTACAAACAAGCAATATCTTGCGACAAGCAGATCGCATTTTATTAGTAGACACAACTCGACGACAACAGGCTCGAGGAACTGGTTTTTGGTTTGCGAAGCGACTGCGGCTGACTCGATCGACCTTCACTTGGTTATTGATTTTTCAGCGGTCAACTACGACGCCTATTTTATTGAAGACTTATCAACTATAATCATTAAATTGAACATCTAATATACATATATTTTTAAACACCATCAATATATTGTGTTGTGTGAGGAGATTACCCCGATATTGGGTGAGTGTTGTATAAATATTTTATTGCACGTACCTAGATCTTAGATTATAGTTATTCATGTAAAACTTTCGTTAATTCATCAATGTTACGTCATTCCCATTTTATCATGTTTTTAACTAATGTATTTAATTGTAGATTTAATGCTAAAACTCCTTTATTTGTCATTGAGATTCCTTGTTTGATCGATGGGTCAAAGTACCTACATAAAAGTAATTTTTATCAAAAATCTTTGTTGAACTAGTAATTAGTAAAACTACATAATATTTCAATGGAATAATATCAACCTATACTGTTCGACAACATTAAACTAGATAAAGTGTTATTTTTACAAGTTGTTCTGGTAAATGTAGTAATTTTTCTCAGTGTACTTGTTTTCTGGTTTTCTGGTAAATCTTCTATTTTCCTAATTTACATTGCCTGGACTGCATCATCATGGATCGCTATCTCATACTATATACCACTTCCATAGCTGCACTTCATCATTAGCGAAACATGCATGTTGCAGTCAAAGTCTAAAACCGGACTCTTTGTAACATACCTATTTTTTTCGCTGCGCTTCCAGGGTTCTTTTACCCTGCTGAAGAGGACTTCAAGACTCTTGAGAGCTGCCTCCAGTTCTGAAACTCCTCACCTTATTTTGCGGACCCCGGCGCGGTACACCTGGCTTATTCTGCGGTGCCGGTCAACGCTCCGGGAAACACATCCAGGGGAGTGGTATTTCTATGGAAGCTGCCTGGGGCATTTAGAAATTGTATTTTACTGCGCTACCTACGACCCTGATCTCATCTTATTCTTTACTAAATTGACTTTTATTCATAACTTAATTAAAATTGTAAATATCAAAAAAATACTTTCTTTTCTACCCCGAACTACTAAATTTTACTAAAAAATAATCTCCTGTTCCCGGCTAAACCGCAACAATGGCGCCCAACGACTACAATGGCTACAATGACGACTAACGCGCTTCTAAGTAAAATACAGTTGCTAATGTGTTTTAGCAGGTTTCTAAGTATTTTGTGGTTATCCTTGGTGATGGTCGAGCCTAGGCTTTTAAATAAGTAGTGCCTATTTATTGTGTGTAGCATATTAATTAGTACGTGGGTTAGTATTTTTAATTGTATATTCTGTATTCCTAATAGTTATTGTTTTTACTGAAAACGCTACTACCCACATACTATTTGACGTAGATTAAGTAGATTTAGTACTTATTTTTACTTTAGTAATTAAGCATTTTGGTCTAACTTTTGTAAATATAATTGAAATCTATACAACACACACCCAATTATAACTAAAATTTATTATTTTTGAATACATTACAAAATGTCGTACCCCATTAAGTACCTTTCACTACAAAAGGCAGAACTTGAGTACGAAGTTTTGGTTCGAGGTGGTACTGCCGGTGAGTCTGTAGCTGAACTTCGCAAACAAATTGTTAAAGTTTCTGTAAACTTACCTTCAGAAGATATTCTTGAAACTCATTTAGATCCAGCAGATGATCTCAAAGGTGTGAAAGAGACATTGTCAAAAATACAAAACAATGTTGCTTCACTAAAAACCAAATTTGATAAAGGTTTGTTTGTAAGAATGGAGACAACTCTGAACCATGTCTACCATAGACTCAATCGTATTTCTTCTACTGAGGAAACAACAGAAATCTATAAAGTCTGTTGCTCAACTTTTAGGGCATTATACAAAGATTTACTTTCTATGAAACCCATTAATAAACAACAGGCAACTGATGAATCTTCAGAACAAGACACTGTAGCTTCTGGTTGCAATCGCAATACTACTTGCGAAAGAATCTTAGCTTCTGAAATAAGTAAAATAAAATTTAATGGCAAAACTTGCGTTCGCTCGTTTATTCAACGGATCGATGAGTTTTCACAGTCAAGAGATGTCTCTGCTAATAAAATGTTATCTTTTGCTTACGAAATGTTCACCAACGATGCACTGCATTGGTATCGTTGTAATAAATCAAAAGTTACGTCTTGGAAGGATTTAGTAACACTACTAAAACAAGATTTTAGCCATAGTGACTACGACTACAGACTTATGTCTGAAATTCGCTCACGCACACAAGGCGAGAATGAAAATATAACCATATACATATCTATAATGCATGGAATGTTTTTACGCTTAAACAAAGTTATTCCTGAAAATGAACAGCTTGAAATTCTCCTGCATAACGTACATCCCTGCTACGCTAGTACACTTGCAGCATCACCTGTAATTGCAAGTATCGACACACTAAAAACTATCTGCTGAAATTATGAAAACATTCAGTCTAAGCTGACACACTTTCGTGAGCCTCCGAAAGCAAACTCAGATACCTTAGCACCAGAATTTGCTTATAGCCAACCTATCGCTGCAAGTAGTAGTTCTTCCAACAGTTACTATTACAGTAAGAAACCTAACTATCAAAGTCATCAATCTAGCTATAAACATCAAAATCAACAAACACAATATTACAACAAAAACGATAATTACAAACAAAATTACCTATACACTAACACAACTAATAAAACTCATGGAAGTATTAACTATAATAAAACTGAAATTTCTAAACCCAATACTGAAAATAGAACTTTACCGGTAGCTGAAGTGACCACTGAAATTAAAACCATTTACTGCCCTAGATGCCGATCAAATACTCACTCGCTGAAACTATGTAAAGAACCTCGTTTTCCAATATGCTTTAAATGTGGAAAAAAAGATGTACGCTATCCTGAATGCCCTAACTGTCAAGCATCTAGTGCAAAAAACTAATAATTGCGGATTGCAGTGCCAGTGAAACTAACAATAGTAATTTAAAAAAAATTGAATGGAATGAGTGGTTAGAGTTCATTTCAAAATTTTTTTCCTGCTACACTGTCTCTTCAATCCGAAATACTACAGCTACAGTTCCTAGTAATGACTCACGACCTTATGCTTCTATTAGTATTAATGGTCAATCTATGATTGGTTTATTGGATACAGGTTGTTCTGTCACGATTCTAGGAAACAATTCTCATGAACCCCTAACTTCTACAGGATTTAAACTACAGAGCTGTGAATCCCTACAATTCATTGCAGCTGGTGGTCAAAAACTACAACCAATTGGATTATTACACTTACCCATTGCCTTTGCTAACCAACTACATATTATAAGTGCCTATGTAGTTCCTGAAATTAAAAATAACTTAATTCTCGGTATGGATTTCTGGAATAGTTTTAGTCTTTTCCCCAAAAATATAAATACTCTTACACTGCTAAAACAAGCTGATGCTGCATTGGCAGAACTAACTGTCAATGAATCTGAACATCTTTGTTCATACGATCATCTAACCGTAGCTCAGAAAGTCACAGCAGATCATATAATAAATCAGTTTCGTGATATTTCGTACGAAGAACGTGGTTTAGGCCGTACTTCGTTAATAACTCACTCTATCGACACGGGAAATGCTACCCCGATCCGTCAAAAATACTATAGAATGTCTCCTGAAAAGCAAAGACATCTTATTGAACAGTTAGATGAAATGGTGAAGGAAGATGTCGTGGAACCATGCGATAGTCCTTGGTCTTCACCTGTCTTGCTGACACCTAAAAAGAATGGAGAATTAAAATTTTGTCTAGACAGTCGAAAGCTAAATGCTGTTACAAAAAAAGATGCCTATAGCTAACCATATATCTCTGAGATTTTAGATAACCTGCGCGATGCTAAATACCTTAGTAGTATTGATTTATCAAAAAGTTTTTGGCAAATTTTAATCAGAGAAGAAGATCGCTGTAAAACTTCATTTTATATCCCATCTCGTGGTACCTACCAGTTTAAGTGCATGTCATTCGGTCTTACCAATGCACCTGCTACACAACAAAGGTTGGTTGATGTATTGTTTTATGGACCGGAATACGAACATATGGTGTTTGTCTTCATAGATGACATTATTATTGTTTCTCCTACCTTTGAAAAACATATTTCCCTATTACTGCGCGTGATAGAAAAACTAAAAATGGCAAATTTAACTATTAACTTTACAAAGTGTCAATTTTTCAGACAACAACTTAAATACTTGGGTTATGTTGTCGACTCTAATGGCTTACACGCAGACCCTGAAAAGGTAGAAGCGATTGTTAACTTTCCCACTCCGACTACCAGAAAAGAACTTCGACGATTCCTAGGTACAGCTTCATGGTACCGAAGATTCATACCTAATTTTAGCTCGCTTGCAGCTCCACTAAATAAATTAACCTCTCAAGGTAAAAACGCTCCTCCATTTTCTTGGTCCAGTGAAGCGGATGCTGCCTTTAAAAAACTAAGAGAATGTCTTATTTCTGCCCCAGTCCTTTCGTGTCCTAACTATTCTGAACCATTTGAAGTCCACGTCGATGCTAGTGACTATGGAATTGGTGCTGTACTGATTCAAAATCAAGATGGTGAGGAAAAAGTAGTAGCTTATATGAGTAAGTCACTTTCTAAACAAGAACGAAACTATAGCGCTACAGAGCGTGAAGCACTTGCTGTCTTAACTGCAATTGAACACTGGCGATGTTACTTAGAAAACGGCCGTAAAACTGTTGTCTACACTGACCATTCTTCTCTCACATGGTTTTTGAATCTCAACAACCCCACTGGTCGTTTAGCTCGTTGGGGTGTACGACTGTCTGCCTTCAATCTCGAAATCAAACATCGCAAGGGTTCTGACAACGTTGTACCTGATAGTCTTTCACGTTCTGTGCCTATATCTGCTATAGATTCCTTAAATTCTTCCATTTCTACGAACACATCTGATCCCTGGTACCTAAATATATATAATGGTTGTGAAAATTCTCCAACTTCATTTCTAAATTATAGAAAATGTAATAATAAACTATTTCGCTACATAAAGAGCCTAAATCCCTTAACTAAAGAATTTGAATGGAAAGAAGTTATACCTTCAGAATTCAGGCAAAATATAATTACTATGAACCATTCTGAACCTACCTCTGGTCATTTTGGAATCTTCAAGACGTTTAAACGTCTATGTCTAAATTATTTCTGGCCTAATTTGCACCGGGACGTTACCAACTTCGTGTCAAGTTGTGATACTTGTAATGCTCATAAGCATCCTAATCATACAACTCTTGGTGTCATGGGCCAACCTAAAAACTGCTCTAGGCCATTCCAAATGATAAGTATGGACCTAGTAGGACCTCTACCCCCTACTAGAAATCAAAACACTTTCCTACTTGTTATAACATGTTGCTTCTCTAAATATAGCTTAATGTTTCCTATAAGACGCGCTACAGCTGACATAATCACGCGTATTGTAGAAGAGAGAATTTTTCTTGTCCATGGTATCCCCAGTACAATTCTAATGGACAACGGCAAACAGTTTATTAGCCACACTCTCCAACATCTATTCTCTCATTATAAAATTCCAAACGTACACTATACACCTAAATATACTCCTCAAGTTAACTCTGTTGAACGCTACAATAGGACTATAATTACTGCGGTATCAACTTTTATCGGGAGCGATCATAGGTCTTGGGATACTAACTTGCCCAAAATACAGTTTGCTCTAAATAGTTCTGTCAATGAAGTAACTGGTTTTACTCCTGCATTTCTAGTGTTTGGACGAGAGTCAGTAAGTTGTGGTTCACACTACATTGACACTGATACCACAGCTGATGATATAGTATTTGCACCACACGATGAATATGCTGAAAACCTAGGAGCTCTGCGTAAAATCTTTGATAAAGTCCAGTCTTCGTTGCTTAAAGCTCATTCTAGAAATGCTCATAACTATAATTTGCGCCGTAAGGATGTTGAAATGAATGTCGGAGACATTGTGTGGAAAAGAACTTACTATCAGAGTAACAAAGATAAAAACTTTACTAAAAAGCTCGCGCCAAAATTTATAAAATGCCGCGTTATTGTAAAGAAATCTCCTCTTGTTTATGATCTCGAGGACATGGATGGCAATAATTTGGGAACATGGCATGTTAAAGATTTGAAACTTACAAACCATAATATTTCTAATCACTAAATTATATTAATTACATACCCTCAACTAGTTATGAACATCGTACCTTTCATTACTTGACTAGTCATTCAATTTTGTCTATGGAGTATTTTGAAAACCTGCATGAATTTACAGTCACTTACCTGACTATAAAATGCAACTAAAATTATTCCTATCGTATTTACATTAGTTCTCTACAGAACAATGATGTAATTTAGTTACCTTAAAAACTAAGGTGTATTAGTAAGGCATATTCAACAGCTAAAGTTCATGATATGTGTCTTAATTAGCTAAAGTTAAGATACGTATTTGTTGGACCAACTATTTACTAATTCATAGTTTTCTTGAACTCGTTAGACTAATTTTGATTTCTTCTAATAGTTGTGTGTGAGTATTCCTTGCTGTTCTAATAACAAAGTTAGGTACTCAGAATGCTAGGACGCGACGTAATACTTTTGATGTGTCGTCGCTATATCTTGTAAGAATGAAGAATAAAAGATGAGCGTGAAGTATGATTGTGGATGGTCTAAATGGGGTAACATGTAGCTTTAGTTTTACAGTACTAGAATTTTCAAGTAGTTTAAGGGCAGCATAGAACGGATTTTACTCAGGAAAAATCCTATCCTAAAAAGGGGGGTATGTAACGCTGGCGTTAAATATATTATTATAATTAACGCTTCTCAGTAATTTAAATAAAATAAATATTTAAAAAAAAAATTAACTACTTAATTACAATCAAATGTCTTAACCTTATTACTTCGAAAAACTAAATCAAGTACGCCCTACAAACAAGCAATATCTTGCGACAAGCAGATCGCATTTTATTAGTAGATACAACTCGACGACAACAGGCTCGAGGAACTGGTTTTTGGTTTGCGAAGCGACTGCGGCTGACTCGATCGACCTTCACTTGGTTATTGATTTTTAAGCGGTCAACTACGATGCCTATTTTATTGAAGACTTATCAACTATAATCATTAAATTGAACATCTAATATACATATATTTTTAAACACCATCAATATATTGTGTTGTGTGAGGAGATTACCCCGATATTGGGTGAGTTTTGTATAAATATTTTATTGCACGTACCTAGATCTTAGATTATAGTTATTCATGTAAAACTTTCGTTAATTCATCAATGTTACGTCATTCCCATTTTATCATGTTTATAACTAATGTATTTAATTGTAGATTTAATGCTAAAACTCCTTTATTTGTCATTGAGATTCCTTGTTTGATCGATGGGTCAAAGTACCTACATAAAAGTAATTTTTATCAAAAATCTTTGTTGAACTAGTAATAAGTAAAACTACATAATATTTCAATGGAATAATATCAACCTATACTGTTCGACAACATTAAACTAGATAAAGTGTTATTTTTACAAGTTGTTCTGGTAAATGTAGTAATTTTTCTCAGTGTACTTGTTTTCTGATTTTCGGGTAAATCTTCTATTTTCCTAATTTACATTGCCTGGACTGCATCATCATGGATCGCTATCTCATACTATATACCACTTCCATAGCTGCACTTCATCATTAGCGAAACATGCATGTTGCAGTCAAAGTCTAAAACCGGACTCTTTGTAACATACCTATTTTTTTCGCTGCGCTTCCAGGGTTCTTTTACCCTGCTGAAGAGGACTTCAAGACTCTTGAGAGCTGCCTCCAGTTCTGAAACTCCTCACCTTATTTTGCGGACCCCGGCGCGGTACACCTGGCTTATTCTGCGGTGCCGGTCAACGCTCCGGGAAACACATCCAGGGGAGTGGTATTTCTATGGAAGCTGCCTGGGGCATTTAGAAATTGTATTTTACTGCGCTACCTACGACCCTGATCTCATCTTATTCTTTACTAAATTGACTTTTATTCATAACTTAATTAAAATTGTAAATATCAAAAAAATACTTTCTTTTCTACCCCCTACTACTAAATTTTACTAAAAAATAATCTCCTGTTCCCGGCTAAACCGCGACACCGGGTATTGACTGTGAAATGCAAGTCACAGTACTCGTAGATGGGTGGTAAGCCCTGTTATCACCGTAATTCGGGCACAGACATGGACCCACAGCTAATACATCGTCACGTCATGAATCTTGAGGGTGTGTCAGAGGTATATCCGGGTATTGACTGTGAAATGCAAGTCACAGTACTCGTAGATGGGTGGTAAGCCCTGTTATCACCGTAATTCGGGCACAGACATGGACCCACAGCTAATACATCGTCACGTCATGAATCTTGAGGGTGTGTCAGAGGTATATCCGGGTATTGACTGTGAAATGCAAGTCACAGTACTCGTAGATGGGTGGTAAGCCCTGTTATCACCGTAATTCGGGCACAGACATGGACCCACAGCTAATACATCGTCACGTCATGAATCTTGAGGGTGTGTCAGAGGTATATCCGGGTATTGACTGTGAAATGCAAGTCACAGTACTCGTAGATGGGTGGTAAGCCCTGTTATCACCGTAATTCGGGCACAGACATGGACCCACAGCTAATACATCGTCACGTCATGAATCTTGAGGGTGTGTCAGAGGTATATCCGGGTATTGACTGTGAAATGCAAGTCACAGTACTCGTAGATGGGTGGTAAGCCCTGTTATCACCGTAATTCGGGCACAGACATGGACCCACAGCTAATACATCGTCACGTCATGAATCTTGAGGGTGTGTCAGAGGTATATCCGGGTATTGACTGTGAAATGCAAGTCACAGTACTCGTAGATGGGTGGTAAGCCCTGTTATCACCGTAATTCGGGCACAGACATGGACCCACAGCTAATACATCGTCACGTCATGAATCTTGAGGGTGTGTCAGAGGTATATCCGGGTATTGACTGTGAAATGCAAGTCACAGTACTCGTAGATGGGTGGTAAGCCCTGTTATCACCGTAATTCGGGCACAGACATGGACCCACAGCTAATACATCGTCACGTCATGAATCTTGAGGGTGTGTCAGAGGTATATCCGGGTATTGACTGTGAAATGCAAGTCACAGTACTCGTAGATGGGTGGTAAGCCCTGTTATCACCGTAATTCGGGCACAGACATGGACCCACAGCTAATACATCGTCACGTCATGAATCTTGAGGGTGTGTCAGAGGTATATCCGGGTATTGACTGTGAAATGCAAGTCACAGTACTCGTAGATGGGTGGTAAGCCCTGTTATCACCGTAATTCGGGCACAGACATGGACCCACAGCTAATACATCGTCACGTCATGAATCTTGAGGGTGTGTCAGAGGTGTTTCCGGCTATTAGGTATATCACTACCTGATATCCCGGATATTTGTCCTTTACCTACTACTTTTGACATAAATTTGATAACTTAAAGACATGCTTATTCATTACTATTATATTATTAACATTGCATCGAATTAAGAACCTGATAATATTTAAGTATAATTTAAAATTTTGTAAAATAAGTTAATAATAAGGTTGATTTAATACAATGTAATTTTTTTTGAAGAATTAATAAAACTGAAACTGATTGACTGTGAAATGCAAGTTAGAGTCCATCGCAGATGGATGCTATAAATATAGAACCACAGCTAAATGTGCCTTACGAAACATGGTGCCCTTGGGATTGTAACCTGCGACCTCTTGGTTTATGGTCGAGATACTTGACGTTTCCACATTTATGTATCCAAATACAAAAATTATATTATTAAAAACACAGTTTCAAGGCATTAAATAATAATTTAGCCAAGTGCGAATCGGACTCGCGCACAAAGGTTTCCGTACTACCACATAATACAGGTATAGGTAATTACATAACAACAATATACACGTTACAGCAAAAACAAGTCGCTAATATTTTATTATAATAGCGCCTGAAAAATTGTTTTAATTTCATTATTTGTTGTTTTAGTTTAGTTAGAGTATTTACTACAATACAGCTAAAGGTGAAACTTGTATGTTTTAAGGAGCCAAAACAAATAACATTGATAAAATGCTATAAACCTGGAATAATCTTTTTGGGCCCCTTGTGTTTCAATTTCTTGAAAATTTAATTATTTGTCGGAATAAACTCCCTAGTCACACGTATTCTGTGAATATTTCAACTGTATACCTATTACGGTTGAAGCTGTCGACCCAACAGACGGACATACAGACAAACAGCGGAGGCTTAGTAATAGGGTCCCGTTTGGCACCCCTCGGGTACGGAACCCTAAAAAGTAAATTTTTGCTTCCTATATTGACACTCTTTGTAGTTGGACTTGACCATGTGGGGGAGCATAATATATTATACAAATAGATAAACTGTTTTGTTTGTTATGATCGAGTTTCGAGAGTCCAATGTAAACACTGTTTTGTAGTTGTAAAAAATTTACTACTTCTTACCATAGTTTTTGAAATATAGTTTTTTTTCTCCTAAGTTTTTTATAACAATATCCACTTGACAAATTGATAACTTCCTCTTTTGAAGTCGATTAAAAATACGTACATCCCAATATAAATCTAATGTGTTCTTTTTACGATTTTAATTGAAAAATAAGACCGAAAAGATAAATGACACCAATAATTTATTGCTTTGACCGAAAATGGTAGCCTTGTCGTAAAGAAAACGTTTGAGGTCGCGCAATAAATCGTGTTTCATGTGCCATCCCCTGGGGGTTAAGTAGGGAAACTACAAGACATCAGTTGGTGAAAGAACTTCTTACGTCTCCAATGTCGTTAGGATTCCCACAAAAATAAGTTTTCGGTGAATTCTTTGTTTATTCGTCATTTCAGCTCCGAAGCGAGAATGTTAAGGCTGCCCAGTCATCTAAACTGCTGCGTTTGAAGACGTTTTTGAATAGTTTTAAACTTTTATTATGATTATCACAAAATTTCTAAATAAAATTTACCAATTATTGACTGATGCTCCCCAGAACTATAAAAACGAAAAACCTTAAAGCCTTAACCTACATTAGGTAAATAAATAATAAAAAAATGCGTAAATAAAACGAATAATGTGTTTAAACTTTTCAAATTCAAATTTCAAAAAGGGACTACGTTAAAATTTATACACACATACGAGCTATTAAAAAATCGTAATTATAAAAACTTGAAATTAATTTGTGTCAGTTTTTCTTTCATTAAAACTATGGGCTTTCGGTGGGCCTGCCGGCTTTCGTACGTGGAGCTGTGTCGCTGTTCGTCGCACGCACACATATTTTGTGAAATTATTATTTCATTTTGACCGTGCCTTAGTGCTTGTAGCGAAAGGAAAATGCATAAAGAATATTAGGAAAATGCTATGCTATGCTATGCTCAATGCAAACACAGTTGTGTTTAGTCGTAACATAACCATTGCAAACCACGAGACTGCCTGTATGCTAGAAAATACCTAACACTGGAGTGCGAGATTTTGCGTTAGCACCCTTAATAATTAAATATTGTTAGAATAACACGATGAAATTATAAACATTTGTAAAATTTTCAAGCGGTTTCGATTTTACACCATTTTATAGGTCTTAAATAATAATTAAAACTGCTACGTTCCGCGACTCGCCGTAACTAACCTTCTGTCTTAAACGCATCGGCTCGCTTTTGTGCTAAAGAACTCTGAAACAATAACTGGTTTGGCCTAGGCCATACAGCATTGTTGTGATACATAAGATGACATTTATTTATAGAGCCAAATTCATACTGAAGACTTGATAAGTGCTCAGTATCAAGTTTGGATGACCCTTTTTGTGAAATTCGAAAGTTCGGTCTGCGTCTTTCAGTATGTTGTTCCCGAAGTACAGCGATAGGGCTCACCGCACATCAGGTTAGGGAGGTAATAATTGTCGGTGAAAAGCGGGTGTACTAAGTGTGGACTGTGGCTTTCATTGTAGACATTTGTTTACTTTTGGGAACACTTCTGTTTTGATACCCCCATGGAGAGTCATGTCAAAACGTTTCTTTTTTGTATAACAATGTGTGTCACTGCAATCTCGCAATTATTTCTGAATGTATAGAACACAAGTTCTTCATTTATATTTATTGTTAACATTATCTTCACCGCAATAACAATAAATCCTTATTTGCTAAAGTAAAATATTTGCATTTTAATTTAACGTCATTTTAGTCACATTCATATTTTTAAATACACAATCACGGACCTGAAACGCAATATTTCGAATCAGTAAATCCGCATTTTAATTTGGACTTTGCCAGTTACATATGAATAATACTCAAGCCTGTCTCCTAGAGAGACACAGAGGTAAGGAGAGGTCACAGATTTCAATTTGCTACAATCCTGACACACCTCTCTCGCCTCTTCCAAATCAAAATGAAAAAACGGAACCTATAGGATA
This sequence comes from Ypsolopha scabrella, assembly GCA_910592155.1. Taxonomy (NCBI): domain Eukaryota; kingdom Metazoa; phylum Arthropoda; class Insecta; order Lepidoptera; family Ypsolophidae; genus Ypsolopha; species Ypsolopha scabrella. The sequence goes on along the minus strand of OU342968.1, from coordinate 2,412,668 downwards.
ACTTTGTTGTCTGTCAGTCTGTCCGTTTGTCAAGAACCTTTTCTCGGGCCCCGTTAGAGATATCAAGTTCCTACAGAAGTCTATGGCCTTGTAGCGCTGTTATAAAATTAGGCTTCTAACATAACGCGAAAAAAAGTTACTGCCCTTTACCATAACTATTGTAATAATCTGTGCAAATTGGCTCACCATGTAAACCTACTTTACTATTTCACTTTCAGTTGACTTAGATCTTAGAATCTCATATAGCACGCGCCTAGGCGAAAATAAAAAAATACCTATTTGTAATTGTTAACAAAGAAAGTATGGACTAAATTATAGAAACCCTTTGGATACACGGAGTTTAAAGGTTGCCACCACAGATATTGATCAAAATAGATGACACAAGTGCATCAAACTCTATGAAAACCAAGCAAGTTTTACAATGAAAACGGTTGACAGCGGTTAGACTCTTGCAGGGAATTGTAATACCTAAGACATAATACATAACACTCAAAGTTGTAGGAGTCAATATCTGTGAAGGAAGAGCATTGCTCTCCCTTTTGGCGCGCAATTGGGCACGCGAAGTACATACACTCGCAGCATCTATTTAGATCTAGGTATATCTGTGGTTGCCACCCAAAGTTTGCCTGGAAGAAATCGCTTTAAGCGATACGGCCGCCAATGGTTGCCTTCTTTAACATTTGTAATATTTTCTTTTTTATGTATTTTTAATAAGGTTCACAATAAAGAGTATTTATTTGTTTGTTTGTGTAATAGATCGTAAGTGTCGTATTTGTAACCTATGATTGTACATAACCAAGGCAAGCACACGTCCTACTCACATTTGAGCAGTTTGTTTACTGAGTAAATTGGCAACTCCATGTCACATAAACATACGCACTTTCTTGTACGGAGTTTTTTTTATCTGAAACCTATCTTGTGGGGTTTCAAATGAAAAGGCTTCATGAGATGATTTTAAAAGTATGCTATTACATTTGAGGCACCTGTAATCCAAAAAACCGGACACGTGCGAGTCGGACTCGCCCACCGAGGGTTCCGTTAAAGACTATACATATTTTTTATGATTCAATTACAAATGTACTACAAATGTATTAATTAAGATTTATAATAATTAACTTAAAAAAACAAATAATCCTAATAAATTTTTTAGCAAAATAAAAGAAAAAGAAGAACCTATGCTATAAAAATAAAATTAACTTAGAAATAAAACCCTAAGTATCAAAAAGTCCGCCCCTCATCGTACCCGGCGCAAAGGTCCCCATTACGCTAGCCGCGTTCCCGCGTTGGATGGCTAGGGAAATCCTTTGCGCCAAGTACGACATGGAGCGGTGGTCTTGGCACCTGTCTTTTATCCTAATAAATATAAACAAAATATATACTTGTACAAATAAATGAAAATTCCTACAAACAAAAAACCTCACCCAAATCGCTGCTCCGCGCCAAGGTGCCCAGTATGCTGGCAACATTCCCACGTTGTATTGCTAAGCTTATTCGCTGGCCGAGGAATGTGTTAGCCCGTGGGTCACCCGTGACGCTGACCAGGCGTGTGGAAATTACGCGCTTCGGGACCCCACGAGCCCATCGTTTCGACCCCAAACGGCGCAAATAGGTAATGTTGTAACAGTATACTTGCGCCGTTTGAGATCTTCAGCGGCTGCTGCCGCCGAACCAGCGGCTCTACCAGGGTCCCACACTAGCGACCTCCCATGCTTCCGACGTACTAACGTCGTGCCGTTATTATACAATGTCAAATTAATGGTAATATCGTAAAATCTTACGGCATTAAGGCAAAAAAGAATAACAAAATATGTATATGAATATAACTTGCATTTTTATAGCCAAATTAATACTGGAGACTCGGTAAAGGGTCAGGATCAAACTTTGATGACCATTGACCTGTGCAATACGCAAAATAAAATTTAGACTTTACATATATATTATTAAGTCGAGGTTGTTTCGTAAACAAGATAAAGGCACAAAAATACTCCTTGTAATTCGCAAACAGGGTCTTTGAACCTTGGTCCTGACCATTTACCGAGTTTGCAGTATGAATTTGGCTGTATAAACGAAAGTCATCTTATATAAATTTAATAATATGGAGGCACTTATTCACATTAAAAATCATCTTATTGCGACGACACCAGGAATGAACAGCATCTATGTCCTGTTGTAAAAGTAACATGTCGTCTTTTAAATTCACAACTGTGTAGAGTTTGAGGTCATCAGCGAATAGAGAGAATTTGACTTCTTGATGCAGTCACCAATGTCATTAATGAACAAAACAAAGAGGATAGGACCGATATGTTAGCCCTGAGGATTTAATGGTAGCAGTCTATTTACACCCGGTATATTGCTTAAATAGTTTAAAATATTAATTTATATTATATATTATTATTAAAATAACTTAAAAACTACACAAAATAAGTTAATACAACCTAATTGAATATTTTCACAATTCTTTTTATGAAATTATTTATTATGAAGTTATTAACTGTACTGTATTCTATGTAGTATAAAGTCAATTCAACGTCGGAGATAATGTATAACATAAACTTTTAAGCAACAAAACCTTTTTTGAGCTAGTTAGGTGAAAATAAATTTCCTATTTAGCTAACAGACGTGGACGAAATTTTATTCACAAGTTATTTCTTGATTAATCAAAGTGAAATACAACTTTATCAGGAACTTATAACTTCTACGCGATCGAACCCTGAACTCTTGAAATCTTGGAACTGAATCTCGAAGAAATTTAACACTCTCAATGCCAATACATATTTCCAAGAACCTCGTTCACATGTCTAGTTTCCAGATGGTCGGGATTGTCCCGAGATTTCATATGACGTCCAGAGTCCCGACAAAATACAAATTGTCCCGACAAATAATAAATAACACCAAATTGGTGGAGTATGTGAACTCAAATGCCAAATATTTGCGGCAAAGATCTTGTTATTTTCAACTGTATAATCTCATAATTTGCCAAAAAAGTATTTTGTTGTAATTACTATAAATTTAATTTAATTTTTTTTTTGATTCATTTCTTTATTTGTTTCGACCATAATCCCAACAATCCGACTTTTTTGAAATTTTGCCCAGATTTTTTGGTTTTCCCATCTGGCAACCCTATTCACGGGCCGGTAGCAGCTAGTCTAGCCATATCGAGCTCGATAGCGCTTGATACAGGTGCTCTGTCTCAGTCTGTTGATCTATCTAAAGAGGGACAGAGCGATATGGTCTACTATGCCTAAGTACACGAGTTATTTAGCGGTTTTAATAGTTTTGAATCAGTTATTTGATGATATCGTCACGACATAATTCCCCGAGGGGGTGTCAGAGGTGCTCCGGGTGTGGACTGTGGAATGCAAGTCACAGTTCACACTGGGCACACCCGCGTTTCACCGACGATTATTACGTCCCAATGTGATGGGTGGTGAGCCTTATCGCCGTTCTTCGAGCACAAATACACGCTTTTTAGGGCATGCAGGGTTTTCTCACGATGTTTTTATTCACCGTTCAGTAAGTGGTAAGTATTAAATATGCACATAAATTCCGAAATACTCATTGGTGCATGCCCGGCCGGGGATCGAACCTGGATCTCAAAGATGGTCCAGTGGCCAACGTTCTACCCCTGAGCTACCGCCGCCGTTTTTCAAATTACTCATTGTTTTCACCGCATTATGATGGGCCGATTCTTTCTGAAAAGAAACGGCGGATCTTGCGTCGAAAAACTTTTCATATTTTAACAGTCAAATATATGACTTAAAAAGTACGTAAAATAAAACATATTTTGTATCGTCCCACTGAATTTTGTGTAGCTTTTTTAAGCTTCACATATTTTTTATTTTTTGGGGGTTTTTACAATAAATTTTGAGCATTTTAGGGTTATTTTGGTTTTGGTAAAGGGGAAAAAAATTGGAAGTTGGCAACCGTGGCCAGTGGGCCAAGAGTTTTGGTCACGATTCACGTAAAATATTTATACGAGAAATTGTGCAGCGCCCCTAGCGCCTTACTACAGTCCAAATTTCCGCAGTCATGATCGAAGAAAACATAGAAGACGGGTTTCTTACAAATTGTCATGGTAGAAGTCACACAAAAGTGCAAAATGTTCATGATTGATTCACAAAGACAGTGAACGCCATTTGAGCTGACGCGATGCTGAATATGTTCCCAGCACAGGTCATTAAGGTGGTAACGGAGGATCTCGGTGCAAAATACACATCATAATATTGTTTTCCTTACTTTTGAATAAAAAGTTTGCAATAAATGCGTTTTATAGCAATTCGCGCAAACTACTTGTTAATAGTTAGGTGATCACATTAAACTTAAATAAACTTAAATAACACCGCACACAAACCTCTAAGGGTTTAAGCGGTGTATACTATTGTAATATTGTAATATTTGTACAACTATCAGTGTGTGAAACAAATAAAAAAAAAAAAAAAAAACAAGAAAACTATTCAATTTCATGCGTTACATTTTAGCTGCATTACATTACAACTGTAAACACGCTTTTAAGTTTGTTAATGTAATGCAAATAAAATGTAATGTTAAAATACGTATTTTTTTGTGAAGACTTTATTATTAATAAACTATTTCCGCAAGTTGCATTAAAACACATTTATTGCATACTTTTTATTCAAAAGTAAGGAAAACAATATTATGATGTGCATTTTGTACCGAGGTATTTTTACTTTTGTTACCCCCTTAATCAACGCTAATCAGAAATCTGTGTTTTTATTAATTCGCTGATTATTTCAACATAATGTAAAGTCAGGCATCCGATTTCCGTATCAAATATACCAGAGGTGCAATTGTGTAAGCCAATGGTATTCAAATTGAATGTCATATGGCTATTGGGCTAAGCAAATTAGCCCGCTTGACAATTGAAATCGTAATATTTTGGCTGTCAAATGAATACAATTGCCTTATTCTGTTGTTGACAACCAAAATAGTACGATTTAAATTGTCAAACGGGCTTATTTGCTTAGCCGAACCTGTGCACAAGTTAATCCACTGAACAAAGTATAAAATGGTGTATAATTTCTGAAATAGTGTGTTTAATATGTTAAGCAGATCTTGTGTCATTAGTTCCGCGAGTAATCACAGTTTTAGTTGAGTCTCATTGGCTTTCGTTGAAACTCCTCGCTTCGTTTGCTTCTGATCTTGCAAAAAATATATATTTTATATCTATGATCTCTCACTAGCATCAAAAATGAATATTTACGAATTACTATTTATATTTATACTGTCGTTATTCTGCTTTGTGTTACAATTACATCACATTCCCTTTGTTTTTAATCTGAAAATGGTAGCTAGAAAAACACAAATGTAAGTACTGTAATATGATCATTCCTGTTTTAATTAGTCTATTAAATTATGATAATTTATTTTGTAACTTAAGATATTTCGGTTTCAATATCTCAAAAAGATATAATTTTTATTTTCTGAAATCGAATACTTCCGTTTCCGGTTTCAGTTAATTTTACTATTTTTAGGGTTCCGTACCTGAAGGGTGAAAAATGGGACTCTATTACTAAGCCTCCACTGTTTGTCTGTTGTCCGTCTGTCACAGGTACCGACAGTGTGCCGTTGCGGGCTATATTGCCATTTGCTAGAATTTTGCTGCAATTGGAAATATATAGGAATTTTGCCCACATATATTTAAAAAAGGAAATAAACATATTTTTGTGTTATATTAAGTTGCGATCTATCATCTGTTTAGGGATACCAACACCATAATGTAATGTATGACTAAAACTACCAATGCTGCCGGCAATATTGCCAATGTTGATGGCAATATTCCCAGTAAAGTTCCAGCAACTATTTTAAAATATTATGCAAGACGACGCTATGAGAGCACATTTTATTGAATTTTCAACTAGAATAGTGAAGATTAAAACACAAGACCTAACGTATCTAATTGTGTAGTTATATGTAGATATTTATTTATTTTATTAAAACCTATAATAATATTATACTAATAATTTACTAACTTCTATAAAGTTAAAGCATAAAAAAGTAATAAATAAAATAAATACGATCATAACCGCATTAATCAAAATCTCCGATTTACCCATGTCGGAGGAGTACGCTAAGAACAAAAAAAAGGAATGTATTTTCGGGGAAATAAGGAAAACAAAAAAATAAGGCGCTACCTCACTAAAATCGGCACTTTTTGAAGCTATTTACCTGATTTTCAGAAAAGGCCACTAATTTGATAAATGAGTATATAAATATGGGTACCCTTTTCTAGTTTTCTTGAATACAGAAACGCGAATGCAGAACTTTCGCTCGATAGAAATAATTATTGAAATGAGGTCTTCTTCTACACCTTTTTTCATAGTATGCGAAATAGAAATGACATATAGACCTTACCAATATTTTATTAGATATATTTTAACAATATCTAAATTTTGTGAATGTGAAATTTTGATGACTATTTTATTTAATTTTATATTAATTTAAAACCGACATTTTGCATTTTGTTCCGGAATCCGTCCCTCTCGCACTGTGGGTCGTTCCGCATGGAGTAACAGTGACCGTTGAAAAATTCACATATCACTTTATATTCAACGGTCACCATGTTTTTACCAAAGTGCTAAAATAATTAATAATAATGATAGAGTCTGCTGTATCCTTTGAGGAGATCCCGTACCATAACTTCTAATTACTACCAGTAGAAAAGTAAATTCCAAAAATCTTTAAATGACGATAACTTTTTTCCGACATCCGAATTTTATTTATTTCTTAAAATACTAACACTATCATTACAGGAAGCTTAAACCTAATGCGATAGAATAGTAAATACACAAACAAAATATAAACACAAAAGGAAAAGATATTTACAAATTTGAAACACACAATATACACTGGCCGGCCTTTGTGAACTCGTCCAATGAACATGAAAACAAGTCTGTGACATCAGCTATTGCATTGAGCGTGCGCAGCGCGCGGGCGAACGGTGCATCGCGGAGGAGGTTAGTACGGGCGTTCGGCACCGCCAGTAGCTGAGGCCGCCGCCGCCTCGACACGTACTTGTCTGGCGTGCAGAGCTGGAGCTGCTCGAGGATAACTGGGTAATAAAGTTTACCTCGCAGTATTTTGAACAGGTATGACGCGAGGGATAACTCTCTCCTCACTTCAAGTCTATTATAAATGAAATAAAGATATAAATATTATGAAATAAAGCCTGTATTCTATTCCAAATTAAGCTCTGTACAGGTGTGGAAACTATATCAAAATACGTTCAGTAGTTTAACAGGCAAGTCAGACAGACAGACAGAAAAGAATTCTTAAAATCGTTGATTTGTGTTCTATTACTCTTTTTTTAGTGACCTCCTTTTTATTTCTGTTACTTTTTTTCATTGTACAGGCACAGCGGTTTCTACTGTTTTATTATATGTATTGATTGATTGATAAGTACAATCTTATAACTATTTACTTATTTACGTATTGTTATAAACATTTTGTTTTAGTTTAAAACTTATTTTCTACAACTGATAATATTGACAATATTTCCGGCAAAAAAGGAAATCAAGGCAATATTGCCGGCGGCACATCATTCACAGGAGTCTACATCTTCAACCGTAACAGGTAGCTAGTTGAAATTTCCACAGAATCAAAAAATTCAGGGGACATCAGTCAACACGACGATAATAAAGAAAACCGCATCCAAATCGGTTGATTAGTTCTCGAGTTAAGGTGCAAAAAATCCATTGCACAACGAAATATTTGAAAAAGTGTGCGTCCGAGTAGTGCGGTGAATCGAGAAAAGGTTGGATAAAGCTGTTGCAAAAATTAAAATTGCCCATATCTCTTCGATAACAAGGAATTTGGTTACGAATAAAATACCGTAAATGTAAACAGCCAACACCAATATTTGACTAAACTACCCCGACCCAGTTTTGGTTTATAGCTGAGAAAAAAAATATAAACCAAAATTTAAAAAATATCCATATTTTTGTTGTGGTTAAGTTTAATGAGTTCTTTTTCTGCATTAATTATTATCTTTAACATTATTACAAATATCTCTAATTAAAATTCAATTATTAGGCTCCATTCTGTTAATATATATTTTTTTTCAATTTTCCTGACTTGAAAATATGGTAACTCTGAAAAATTATTGTACAACAACTAAGTACAGCAGCGCGGCGGGAGTTTTACTCTGGTATTAAGAATAGTTAAATCTATCGTTGTATGGAAAAAACAACGTGTCACTAAATCGGCTCCTCTAAAACACTGTGTATTGTTTATTGAATAAAATTTAATATAAATTCACACGAGAGCGTTTAAAAAAAACGCATGTCCATGTTTCAGATAATAGGTTTTTATAACCTTTAACAATATTGTGTGTGAACTAGGGCTCCTTATTAAACGTTAAAACATATAATCGAAATAAACGGTATTTGACACATCTGTTTCTCAAAATCCGTTTAATCGAAACATTCGTTTTTATATAACCAGGAACCATTATATATCTTTGTATATAACAATCCGAACAATGCACGACGATTAGACAGATTGCAAAAACCAACATTGGTATTCTGATGACATTTACGTAATGTCACTTAATGTCATACTTATTTGTTGTCATACCTACGAATGCTATTCAGACGTTTGTTTGAAAACCTTCATGTTTGTGCGTGTATTCGAGTATTACGATTAGCACTTTCGATTATTTGTATGTCCGGTATGTTTCGTTTAATTCGATTTTGAGAAACGTCAATGACGACGTTTTTTCGTTTAGCGATTAATCGTTTTAATCAAAAACGGATTGGTCTGGGAGCCCTAGTGTGAACCCACTCATGTTATTATTAAACTATGTCCATTTTTAATTTTATGTACCTGAGGAGTGTTAACGATTAAGTTGTTATTTTTAAGTCACACTCAAGTTAAATATTTTTCAACCCAAATCCGAAAACTTGTTAGTGGTCTTTTAAATACCCACATCATACATTTTCATTTAATATTAAGTTGGCAGTAAGTTTTCCGAATAAAATAAAATAAAATAACCGTCATGATTGTTATTTGAACTTTATTTATTTGGACGGATTACTTTTTGAACTGAAAAATCTGCCTTTACTTTGCATTTTTTTCTCGATGTGGCGAGTTATTCTCTGTCACATTATTAGCTATTATTAAAAGCTATCGTCTTGATAAAGGCCTCCTTTATAACGTATAATAAATTTTTAAGATCCCTGTCTTTTGTAATTTGGAGTACTACTGTTTTAAAATCTAATATTTGACTACCTATGTCGCCTTAAAACGGAACATACAGACAGACAGAAAGACAGCAGTTAGACAGACAGAGAGCCAGACAAAAATTCTAAAAATTGTGGTTCTAGTCTCAGTATAATACTAATAACCCATTTAATTTAAAATATTAAATTTACAAACACGACTTTTTCACTACTTTATTATTAGGATAGAGGTTCCCGTACTCGTATAGTGTGGTGGTACGGAACCTTTTGTGCGCGAGTACGACTCGCACTTGGCCAAATTATTTAAACCCAACAGTCAGTATAAATATCCAAAACTACACGTAGTTGAAAATCTCGTTCAATTACTACATAGTTGTTAAATATTTAAGGCAAGTATAGGTTCAGTGTGGTGTGTACTGTACATAATTGTATTTATTAGGCTGGGCCTGATAAATAGGATACAGAGGCAGTAGAATAATGGCTGCCGCACGTATGAGAGAGCTTCTGTGGTAAATTGACCATTTACTGAGATTAGACTATAAGATAGGCCGCATACCTAAATGCTTATTGAAATAAACTTAGTGATTTCGTTCCTGGTTTTTATTTCTGTTTCGAAAAACCTCTGCTCGTTATAGAGCATTTTGTGATTATGTCCGTACTTGTATTAACTATAGAAGAAATATATATCGTCACTACATGAAACAAGAGTGTGTCAGAGGTGTTTCCCAGTATGGATTGCGAAATGCAAGTAAACCCACGTTTCATTGCAGTTATATGATAACGTACCGGCGTGATGTGTAGTGAGCCCTATTTAGTGGTCAAGACTTCGAATCACTGGACAACGAAGACGGCCAGAACTGTGTTGGCAACCGATCTGTCCGAATTAATTTAATTGTATCTGCCCCTTGCATTGCCTTAAGAGATTAATAAGCGTGCGTTACTTTATACTTGAACTTTTTAACTATATAAAGTTTAGAAATCAAGTAAAATGTTTATTTAACTTTGTTGACCAAAGAGTATACCTACTATTTATAGGAGCGGTGTTTTTATATTTTTATAAGAGGGTTAACTAAAGCGAAAAGTAAGTAAGTGGAGAGGCGTTTTTATGTTTTCCTTGCAGCTAAAGGATTATTTTGCGCTGAATAGAATCTTTACCTTCAAACGGTTTTCCACAACTTTTATAGAATGGTTATTACTGAGCTACCTTAAGGGGGTAACTTTTTACCTCGGTACAAAATGCACATCATAATATTGTTTTCCTTACTTTTGAATAAAAAGTATGCAATTAATGTGTTTTAAAGAACTTGACGCAATGGTCAAGATGGTCAAGATGGTCAGATTGACTCAATGGTCAAGATGGTCAGATTGACGCAATGGTCAAGAAGTCCGCACAGATGCTCGGATTTTTCAAGCGAAATAGTCGTGGGTTTCAGTCAAAAAGGATCAAAATATTGCTTTTTAATTCTCTTGTCCGTAGCCAACTCGAATATGCTAGTTCGGTTTGGAATCCGTTTTATGCGATTCACTCACAAAGGATTGAAAGTATCCAGCGTGCCTTTACAAGACATTTAGCTTTTATCTCACCGGGTATGTCACATAGATGCTCATATGATGAACGTTTGAAACTTTTTGATATGTCCTCTTTACGTAGCCGAAGAAATATGCTTGATTTGACTTTCTTACACAAATTAGTGAGTGGTTCAACACCGTGTCAACAGTTGCTTGAGAGGATCTTTGTGTCAGAGCCCTGTAATATGCCTCGTAAGCCCATTACTAAAATATTTTGGTGTCCCACTAGCAAAACTAACTTAGGTCTTAATTCACCAATCACTAGAATGTTAAGACAATATAACGAGAAGTGTCAAACTATCCCAGATCTTGACATTTTTCATTTATCCTTAACCAGTTTTAGGACCAGTTTGCAAAGATTCTGTTCAGTTTGATCTTATTTTCCCATTTTGTAGATATTTTTTGTGTTTTTTGTGTTAGTTAATTAATAGTGTTGTTTTGTATTAATAATTATAACAAAAAATAGTACTTGCTGTAAATGTCTATAATGTAATGTCTGCTTTGTGTTTACCACTTGTTTATTGTTGAATGTTGTGAACGTCTGTCACTGGTCCACATATCAGAATTTTAGTTTTATGTTTTAATTTGTTAAGTATGTGTCATATGTGTACTGTTGGTGTTCCGTTTTAAATAAATAAATAAATAAACTTGCGGAAATAGTTTATGGATAATAAAGTCTTCACAAAAATTACTGTAATGTATTACATTTTGTTTGCATTACATTAACAAACTTAAAAGCATGTATACAGTATGTACCATAAGGCGAAAATCACTGCTGGTGACCCCGGGTACGTGCGTCTTACTCACACGCACGACTCTTTCCGCATTATTATCTCCGTCGCTCGATGAGGAATCAAGTTGCGAACGCCCTAAAATATACCTAAATAATTATGTAATAAGAATTATTTTAACTAAAATTCTTTATAAATTAATCAAGGGGACTCGTTTGTTGTGATAATATATTTAATTGACTACGTAAGTTAGAAGTTATTTCTTTGCATACTCAATTAATTAATCGGATCAGTCTTAATTAGTTAATTCAGAGTTCTTTAGACGACTATCCCTGTCGAAATGTGAAATTAGACATTTTAGAACGTCGAAGACGCTGCAAACTGCGGATTTGAGAAATTGAAACTCTGCATTAACATACACTGGTCCTTATTCTAAGCGTCCATGCCTTTAGTTTTAAAATATCTTATCATCTTAAATCTATAGTAAGCTTTACAACTAACTACAAAAACATAAAAATAAAAACAGGGTATCATCAAATACGCGATAAAATACAGAAGAATCACATATATTCTGCTGGGTTTATAAAATTCAAGATTACTATTTGAATCTGTATTCCTCAATTCGTTTTACAAGGAAATAGGTATCTTGCAAATATTTATAGGCGCCTGCAAGAAATGGCCACAACAACTAATAATCATTGCTATTAGAATTAGTTAGTAGCCCAAGCATGATAGTATCACGGTATCAGTTCGGTTACGTAAAGTTGAAACTATAACGGAACTCCAATGGCGGCAATGCGGACCGCGTTCGCGTTGCGTTGAGTTACGTTCAGTCGGAGATAGTGTTCGGGAACCAACCAGGGGCGAGCCGCGACGTACAAGGTTGGCGAAAAGTAAGTCATTTATTTTATAATTTGATCTTCAAGTTTTTGTTTGTGTCTTATCTCCCCATGTTTTTGTTTGCGTCTTATGTCCTCATGTTAAACTCACCCTTATCCTATCCACTTAACAAAATCATATTAATATCCATCTTTAATTTTAAGTTGTTTTTTCCTTTTAGGTGATGGGGTTGGGATTACCAGTATGTTATCAAGGACGAATAGCACAGCGGGTTGGTTTGTAGTCTCAATGTTCTCATTTATTTCCTGTATTTGTGGTTGTGGTGAAAATACCCTTTCCGTCAGTCGAGATGGAGCCAGAGCATTGAAGTGAACAGACAGATCCCACACTTTTTGAAAACATTAATAATATTGGTAGGTTGTTGAAAAGGCCTTGAAATAAGCAGGGTTAAGTATGCCATGGAAATGGGTTCTGTCAGGTTTCTGAGTTGGATGATGGATCATGTAGTCCTTCAAACTCTCGTTCCAAATGACTCGTTAAGTGATTTATAAACTTCCACATCTAGAGGTTGCAAAATGTCAGTGTTACAGGGTACCCCAGTTGCCTTTGAAGCTGCATATATAGTAGAATGGTCCTCTACAACCATTTTCACAGCATTTGCAATGTCTGAAAGCGCATATTGTCTTCGTTTTCTAGGTTCTCTTGCCATCTGAAACAAAAAATATGTAATGGCAGGTAAATAACAGTAAATCACTGTTTTCCTTTTAAAATTAAATTCAAATAATACCTATCTGAAGTCGATTTCTTCATTTTTTTTAACGAGAAGAATCTCAACCTTTTTATAAATTTCTCTTGCAGGGGGTTATAAAGATAGTTACTAGCTTTTGCCTGCAAATTCGCTCGGAAGAATATTTCAATCAATTTGCGCGTAATATAAACGAAGGTCGAATCTTTGACCAGTACCGACAGTTTTCGGCTTGGGAGTTATTTTATCAACACCCCTTATAGCTTATTTGTTGGCCAGAGTCACTGCGATCAAAGAAAACCGTATTCAAGTCCGTTGCATGGTTTTCGAGTAAAAACCGAACTTACAGACAGACAGACAAAAATTCTAAAAATTGTCGTTTTGGCCACCATTCCATTAAAGTTTCGCAAAAATATTGATCATAAAGACACGACTTTTTTACGACCTACTTTATTATTAGTATAGAATTTCACCAAACGCTAAGATACGAGTGACTTAAGAACTTTGTTGTAACGCTGAAAGCTCTTGAGAACTTCTCTGTTTGTAATTATTTTCTTTTCTTAAACAGAAATTGCTTGGAATTTTTCTCTCCTGGGTTCCCTTAATAATAATATTCCATCCACATAAGAAACAAATGATGCCGGAAAGTTTTTAATGGACATTTTGGGGGTGGACGGTTGCGCTGCCACGGGATCAGTTCGTGTACTGAATTTATATTGAGCTCACTCGCGCTTAGGACTTTTGTGTTACTGATTCTAATCAGAAATATTTACAAATTGAGGATTTAACAATAAAAACCGGCCAAGTGCGAGTCGGAATCGCGCACGAAGGTTTCCGTACCATTATCTATAAAAACGGCAAAAAAATCATGTCTATTGTATGCGAGTGCGCAGGTTGTTGTTATAGCGGCAACAAAAATACATCATCTGTGAAAATTTCAACTGTCTAACTATCACGGTTCATGAGATACAGCCTGGTGACAGACGGACAGGAAGACAGACAGACGGACAGCGGAGCCTTAGTAATAGGGTCCAGTTGGTTACCCTTTGGCTACGGAACCCTAAAAATCCAAAATCGTAACGAAGAATCAATTTCAATGACATTATTTTGTTGCTAATTCTTACGTTTATGGAAATTTAGGAACACGAAAATGAATTTTCTTTCCTATTAAAATATCTTTAGTAACGACCGAATGAATGTTTCTTCCCTTAAAAATTTAGATTCTTAGGGTTACGTACCTCAAAATAAAAAAGCAGAACCCTTATACGATTACTTTGTTGTCCACCGGTTTGTCTGTCTGTCTGTCCGTCTGCCAAGACCCCTTTTCTCAGGTCTTGTTAGAGCAGCAGTTCTTTTTTGGTGACGGAACCCTTTTGGAAAACTAAATATTTGACAGAGCCCTAAAATAAACAAAAACTAATTTAATGTCATTGACCCCTCATAAACAACTGTTTAATGTCAATGTGCATTCTTTACATTGACATTAAAACCATGGACCTCGGGTCTAGTATAAAATTTACCAAAAAAGTGTCCATAGTGAAGTGTCAAAATAATAAGAAACAAAACATTTTAATTTGAATCGTATGTCATTGTTGCACGGCTTAATTTTGATTGACGTGTGATTGACACCCTTTTTTAATTTTCATTGGTTTTGACTCTCTTTTGGTTCGGACATTTTTGAGCACAGGCCCGATGTTCATGTGGTAGTACGTCAATGATTCTTTATTAATATTCATGTTACTCGACATTAACATTTTGCATCTAATAGGAGGTAGCAATGGTATAAGAAAACAGGGTATGCTTTTCGAGAGCTCAAGACGACGTCATCATGTATTTTGGAAATCCCTATGGATATGTGCATGCGTGTGTGAGAATACCACAGGCATATAATTATTACTAAGTAGCAGACTAAACATTAGGATTAAATAGCGTGGCAAGTTTCCATACAAAAATAAGCTACATTTAGGCTTCGGGGTACGAAAAAACATATAAAAATGGGTTGTTTTGGCTAGCTTATTGCTTGTTAATTCCTAAACTAATCTCTAGTAAATATTTTGTTTGGAAACAAGCAATATTTAAAAGAGCCCGAAGTTCACTGAAAAATGCAACGCGTCCACTCTATGCGTTTATTATTAATGTTAAGTCTTCTACTATATGATACGTCTGTGGAGAATACAAGCTCATAAAATAATTATGACGTCTCGTTGAGCGAAGCGGGTTCTAAATATTCAATAATCTCAGTGTAGCCATACGAGCTCTCTTCCTCACACATTCACTCTCCTGCAATTATGCATTATGCTATCCTGTTGTAATGACAAAAGTTCGTTCAGTGTTTTTTTTTCTTCATTATGACCAGTATTCTCGCGGAGCTCCCACAGAGGCTTTGCAACACACTTTGTATGGCTGTGTTCAACATATCAAGTTGAAACTAAGAGTCTTATAATAATAATCTTTAGAAATAAGGTCCTACAATAAGTGAAAATAATTCTAGGGTAGATCATGTATCGTTAACTGATCACATTCCAGAAGAAGAAAAAAATTTTGCTCTAATATATTTTTCACTTACCAGTATAAAGTGGTTCAATCAGCTGACTAAATTTCTATGGAAAAATAGATGTCTAAAATAAATGTAGTCTATTAGGGATACTCTATCATCTGTTGAATTTTTTTCACTTTGAATTGTAGGACCTTATAGAGTATTAATATCTATTATAAGAGTTGAAATTAATAGACTAGGTCCTACAGATGTCTATAGCCATATCAACATAGTGCTGTTAAAAATTAGACTTCTAAAAAAAAGTCCTTTACGAATCAAATTCATACAATAGGGTCATCATGACCACATGTGGGTACTTCTAGTTAACTTAGAAACTTGAAACTCCGTTCACAATTAGTTCTTATAACACACGTCTAGGAAAAAATCTAAAAATTACCCATTATTAATTATTTGGGAAGAAAGACGGATTCAACTTAATGAAACCCTTCAAATACATACAGTTTAATAGATCGTAAGTGTCAAGTTAAGTTGGTTGCTTTTTAGCTGCTCGTAGAGTAACTTTGGGTTTTAGACGGGATGGTACGGAGACCTCAGGGCACAAGTCCTACTCGCAACCAGTATGCGTATATTTAAAAAGAACAAAAACATGTGTTCTACTTTTTAGCGTCGCGATTTTCTTAGCGGTAGAAACACGTATTTTGAGTCTCACTTCACCTTAAACTGGTGTAAGTAGATTATATGAAACATCATAATTTAATAAACATTCAAAATTACGGCGGAAATGAAAATATCGCCAGAGCGGAAAATTCACAGTACGCGTCAAAATTAGGACAAGCCGAAACAAAATCATTCGGTCCGATAAGTTTCTTTGGGAAAGTTTATTTTGATCAATGGAATTATTGAGTAGCTAAAGTAGAAATTAAGGGAGAATTCATAGCACTGACATTAAAATGGTATGGACAGTATGCATATGTATGTATGTGTACCCCACTTCAAATTTCGGTAAAAATAAAAATCAAGTGGTAAATCAAATATCGATTTATTATTATTAGACACGTCATACAACACGCCATGTTGTAATGTTTATGATTTAACTATTGTTATTTTTATATTCTGTATTTCTTAATGTGTATAACGAAATGGATAACCTGTAATGCTATACAAATTTTATGTGAATAAATAAATATACGTGCGACATAATAATACAAAAGGCAAATGCAAAGGGGCTTTTTGAGATTTTGGAGGTTATTTGAGACGATACTAAAAGTTTGTTTGGAATCTTAATATTTTTTAGCACAGTTATAGTAGAAACTTAGTGTTTACTTCTGGCAACACTACATTTAACGTCAAATTGTCACACTTCATTTTGGAGTTGTAACATATCAACAAGGTTAGTTTTTCTTGTGTTTTTTCTAAGCCTGTTAAAATTAATCTTGAGAAGCCGTCCAAATTTGGTGTGAACAGCTGTTGTTTGAAGGTATGCGGCAATTGTTGTATTTTAAGTAAAATATACATAGTCTCATGAAACTCTAGCGATAGCGTACATTGTCAGTGCATGCTGGTTAATATTTTTTTTTTCAATTTTTGTCGAAGGGGGCTATTTGAGACAGGTTTTGGGGCTTTTTGAGACGGTGTTTTAAGTTCGACGTGTCAGTCTGAAAAAAAAATATCAAGCTACCTACATTGTTAAATAAGTTCTAACGCATAATGCGCGTTAAAATGTTGGTCCAAGATTTCAACGCGTGTGATGTGATCCACACCAAAACGGTACATGCCCTCTCTAATATTTTTGCAGGTGAAATCATGGTTCGAGAGTACAAAAGAACGTTTAGACATACCTACCTATTAGAAAGGGAAAAGCTTACATACCATATAACTCTTATGATAAAGCCGATTTAGAAAAAGCTATAGAAGAAATCACACTCAAAAAATTGTCTCTTGGAGAAGCTGCAAAAAATACAACATTCCTAAAAGTACAATATTCCGAAAAATCAAAAATAGAAATAACAGCCAGGAACAAGCAGGACACCCCACTCTTTTTAGCCCTGAAGAAGAAAACATTTTTGTTAACCATATGTTGGTTGTCAGTGACTGGGGATTTCCATTCGACTTTCTTGATCTAAGAGTATTCGCACAGAAATATTTAAATAAAATGGGCAGAACTGATTACAATCTTAAAAACAACATGCCAGGGCCAGATTGGGCCAAAAACTTTATGAGAAGACATAAAGATAGGTTATCAAAAAGGTTTGCTGCAAACATATCGACAGAGCGGGCAAAAGTAACTGAAGAAAAACTTCAAGAATTTTTTGTTAACTATCAGACAACTGCAGAAGGTGTAAGTCCTGATTGCATAATCAATTATGATGAAACTAATTTAACTGATGATCCTGGAGCAAAAAAATACATTTTTAAGCGTGGCACAAAGTACCCTGAACGCGTGATCAACAGTTCTAAATCAGCAGTAAGTCTCATGTTTACAGGCACGGCTGATGGACAAAGTCTCCCAATATACGTGGTCTATAAAGCAGAGTACCTCTGGGACAGTTGGGTAGAGGGAGGACCAAAAGGAACAAGATACAATAAGTCTAGAAGTGGGTGGTTCGATAGCGTGACCTTTGAAAATTGGTTTGAGACAGTTATCGTACCTTATGTGAAATCAAAGCCGGGGAAAAAAATACTGATCGGCGATAACCTTTCGTCTCATTTTTCAAGACAAGTTTTAGAAAGCTGCGAAAAATACAATGTGTCATTCGTGTGTCTGCCACCAAAAGCTACCCATTTGTTACAACCCCTAGATGTGACATTTTATGGACCTCTAAAAAAGTACTGGAAAAGCATTCTAACAGAATGGAAGAGAGTAGACGGCAGAAAGTATGGCAATTTAAATAAATCCGTATTTCCTCAGTTGTTGACGAAACTCAACGATGCACTTATGAAAAATAATGTAGGTAGTGAAAATATCATTGCTGGATTTAATAAGTGTGGGCTTCATCCTATCAACATTGAACGACCTAAGTCGAGACTTCCCAGAAACCCAAACACAACATCAGCATCTTCATTTGAACCAACAACATCCACAGTTATTATTGACATGCTACGTGAAATGAGGGGAGGAGATAAACCAACTCAAACAATTCGAAAGAAACGTTGTAATGTCGAACCCGGGAAAAGTATTACAGCTGAGGATATCGACATGGTAAAAAAAAGTTCCAAAGATAAGGGAAAAGGGAAAAAAACCACCACTAACAAAAACAAAGAAAATGTAGATCCTCCCAATCCAAATATTGAAAAAAAGAAGGAGCTGGAAAAAGAAAACAACCATAAACAATCTGAAGATGTTACAGAGGAAATAAAAGAAAACTTAGAAGGGATAGAAAGTAGAGAAAAGTTGATTGAAATATCTAAAGGATTCCAAGAAAAAGGTCAAAATTCCTCAATAAATGAAGCAATTGTTGAAAATTTGACAGCAGATACCACTATTGCCAGATACATGTCATTAAAGAGAAAAAAAAATAGCCACAGCTCAAGTAGTTCCAGCGTAACAGGCTCCATGAGCCTTCATAGCGATTCAGATTTACAATGTGATGATAATTCAGATGATGACATTGAGAATGACACAGGGATAGGTCCATGTAGCAGCAAGGATCCTAAAAAATCAATTGGGCCTGCAGAAGAAACTTACACAGATAACTATGTGTCACATTATCACGTCGATGATAGAGTTTTAGTCAGGTACCACAAAAATAATTCCTGGAAATACTACATTGGAGTTATCCAAAAAATAACACCTGGCGCTAGATTGAACTACACGATTAAATTCTTCCAAACAGTAAACAAAAAAGACGGACTGTGCTTTGTGTTTCCAAGACGTGCTGACATAGACATTGTACCAGAACTGTCTATTGTTAAAATTGTTGAAATCATTCAGATATCGGACAATCCTGACAAATTCGTCTTATTTAATGATGAAGATGAGATTTATTTTTAAGCATATTTTTCCATATAGGAGCCCAAGAAAAAAAAATGTTTTTCTTAAAGAATGTCTTGTGTTTTTTTATAATTTTGATTAATCTTTATCAACAGTTATGATTAATGCAAAACCTTGTGTAAAAAGCCAGTTTTTATGAAGATTAATTTAATTTTCTGAGCTAATGTAGTTTGCGGCAAATTTTGGGCTAATTAAAACTTATTTTGACAAATTTGTCGGTGTTTTATTTTTAAAATATTTTCTGTCACTGTTAAGTCGTACTCAATGTTTTAAGGAGTGTCTCAAATATCGCAAGGCTCTGTTTAATTGGTATTTAAAGATTATCCAAGCCAAAAACTATGTAAGATTATACGTGTGCCAAATAGCCCCTACCTTGGGGCTTTTTGAGACATCATTGTTTAAAAATAAAATTGTCTTAATTACCGTCAAAAACTCGATAGTCTTCATTTGGCGGAAAGTTAAAACATAAATTTATCGAATTAAATTTAAACATCTTGAGATAGGCTACAAAATATCGATATTTACCTTCTTTTTAAATAAAATTGTCTCAATTAGCCCCATTTTACTATGTCTAAACTACCATTAAATCTGGAAAATTTACGATTTTTAGCTATATATTTATTATTAAAAAAATAGGTGCCATCACTCCTCATTGAAGTTCCTTAAATTGTAGATCCTTATGTGAAACTTTTGCTATTAAGTCTTTTATCTATACTATAACAATTACATTGCAAAATAACGGCAACATGAAAATCGAAAAATAATAACAGAAACGAGGAGAACATGACTCTTCGTCGCCAGCAACAATTAAGTATTCATAAATAACCACGAAACATGTTAGGCATATAAACGTGATGTCCCTCGTTATTTCTATTGTCCATCCCTCCATCCATCAGCCTGTTTCGTCCACTGCTGGACATAGGCTTTTCAAAGATTTTGCCACGCTTGGCGGTCCTCCTGGAACAAATGCCCATATTCACACACGCTGGGCAGGCGGGTTTGTGAGCGCGGTGCCGAAACCTTTACACCAGTGACGCCGCTGCCCGTCACCAATCTGTTTTATATTAGGCCCGGCAATTGGGGATGGATGGATATACCGCCATCCATCGGTCCCAGGTAGGCCGCCAGGTTTTGCCTCAGAGCTGTTCTCTTATTCTCCGCCAAATAACTTCTGGAGGATTTGCGAGTAAGATGGTGGTACCTCCACAGTCGAGCCCGGCATCAGCTCTACCACCTATTTCTACTTTAGTTTCAATCAAATCTTACCTACCACTTTATACGCAGTGCAGAAAATCTACAAATCGATTCGGAATACTTTTCTTTATCATGTTTTTTGATGAGCTAATAAGGTTCTGAAATATGTTTTGCCATTGTAATGTCTCTAATTAAATCACAATACTGAGAATGCAGCAATGTTATTCGAGAGTTTTTCTTAAAATCCTTAATTTTTCGAAACAAGGATATGACGTGACTTTAATTTGACAAATAAATGTTTGATGAATATAACATTTGAAAAATCAAGGATTTGACGAGCGTTTGCGTAATCTTATGAAACAGCCATTTTTTTAATGATCTTGTACTTAATGTTATAGAGTGGTATTTATTTTACTACTACTTACTTTATTATTGACTATCAACTTAACTAAAGTAAGAATGCCAAACCCTGTTTTTGACCGATTTAGGGACTCAAACCAACGAGACCTCATAGACTAGCATCAAAACTACTTGGCCTGAAACTTTCACTATAACAATTAAATAAATAATGTTTTGGAATATCAGCAACACGAAGTCAGCAACCAAAGTCACCCCGGGGTTTAGATCCAGTCATGAATAAGAAGAGACACTGCTGGCTCCAACTAGTCTTATTTTTCTTTCGTTAAATCTGATAACTTGTTTACAGGGGAACTCATCTACCATTTGCTGGGCGGAAACGAGCGAGCCTGTTTTTAGGGTTCCGCAGTCGAAGGGTGCCAAACGGGACCCTATTACTAAGCCTCAGCTGTCTGTCTGTCACAGTCACAGGGGTGTACAACTTACACCGTAATAGGAAGAAAGTTGAAATTTCTATTACTATGGCCTCTACCACGACAAATAATAAAATAAATAAAAAATATTTACGGGTGTCCCCATACAAGAAAAATATGAATGCATTATATTTGTCTTGGCTCTTACTTAAAGATGGTAACGCATACAAGTTTTAACTTTAGTAAGATTGTAGGATATACTCTAGAAAAGACAATAAATAATAAAAATTTGATTTTCATACGTAGAGGATGCCAGTTTTTTGTCAGGCGGTACCATAATTTTAGCGGCTTGTTTTTCGTATCCTTGATACTGATTTAGCATGGATTTTTGTAATTTGCCATAATGTTTTAAGAGTTCCTCACCCGTTGTTGTGGGGTGATACGGAACCCTTTATGCGCAAGTCCGACTCGAACTTGGCCATTGTTACGTTAAGATATTTATAGTATAAACTTATGTGGTTTGAATTAAATAAATTACTCTGTTATACATACTTACCTATTTATACCCACTACCCCAGAGGGGTAGGAGACTACAGATTTCCATCTGCTATGATCCTGATACACTTCTTTGCTTCCTACACCTATCAATCTAGTCATACAAGCTCTTCTACTCCGGGTACTTTTTACCTTGTCCTTCTTCAGTATGGTGCCTATTTGGCCGGCATACGTCGTTCTAGGTTGGTGGGTTATTATAATTTTATAATTATTATCCTACTAATATTTATAAATGCGAATGTTTGTGCATGTGTGTGTGTGTATGTTTGTTACTCTTTCACGCTGAAACGGCTCAACGAATTTGGATGAAATTTAGAATGGATGTAGCTTATATTCTAACTTAAAACACCTATGTTTTAAGTTAGAATATAACTTTTAATCCCGGAAAAATGCATGGTGCTTGTAGGATAGATCAATATCATTGAAAAATCAGGTGTCTAATTAGCGCGGTCTATTCGTTTGTGGTGAAATAAGACAAGGCTTTGTTGTTTCATACATCAGGTGTCTAATTAGCGCGGTCATTAATCGTTTGTGGTGAAATAAGACAAGGCTATGCTATCTCATCACACTTCACACTAATATTATAAATGCGAAAGTTTGTGTGTGTGTGTGTGTTTGTTACTCTTTCACGCTAAAACGGCTGGACGGATTTACATGAAATTTAGAATGGATATAGCTTATTAACACATAGGTTCCTTTTTATCCCGGAAAAATGCATGGTTCTTGTAGGATAGATCAATATCATTGAAAAATCAGGTGTCTAATTAGCGCGGTCCTTTTCGTTTGTGGTGAAATAAGACAAGGCTTTGTTATTTCATACATCAGGTGCCTAATTAGCGTGGACATTAATTGTTTGTGGTGAAATAAGACAAGGCTATGCTATCTCATCACACTTCACAGTAATATTATAAATGCAAAAGTTTGTGTGTGTGTGTGTGTGTTTGTTACTCTTTCACGCTGAAACGGCTGGACAGATTTAAATGAAATTTAGATGGATATAGCTTATACACCAACTTAGCACATAGGTTCCTTTTTATCCCGGAAAAAAGCATGTCGTTAAACCGAATAACCGTTAAACCGAAAGCTAGTTTTTATTATAAATATAATATACTCAGTAAAATCTTTCGACATAAAAGCGATGAAATGCCTGTCATAATAAAGGCATCCATTTCAAGAACAGTTTACACTCACACATTATTAGGACCTAGAGTGATGAGTGGAGAACAGTGCCGTTATTAGAACCTAGAGTGATGTATGGTGAGCATCGCCGTTATTAGAACCTAGAGTGATGGGTGGAGAGCATCGCCGTTATAAGAACCTAGAGTGATGGGTGGAGAGCATCGCCGTTATTATAACTAAGAGTGATGTGTGGTGAGCATCACCGTTATTAAAACCTAGAGTGATGGGTGGAGAGCATCACCGTTATAAGAACCCAGAGTGATGGGTGGAGAGCTTCGCCGTTATTAGAACCTAGAGTGATGGGTGGAGGGCATCGCCGTTATTAGAACCTAGAGTGATGGGTGGAGGGCATCGCCGTTGTTAGAACCTAGAGTGATAGGTGGAGAGTATCGTCGTTATTATTACCTAGAGTTATGTATGGTGAGCATCGCCGTTATTAGAACCTAGAGTGATGGGTGGAAAGCATCGCCGTTATTATAACCTAGAGTGATGGGTGGTGAGCATCGCCATTATTAGAACCTAGAGTGATGGGCGGAGGGCATCGCCGTTATTATAACCTAGAGTGATGGGTGGAGAGCATCGTCGTTATAAGAACCTAGAGTGATGGGTGGAGAGCTTCGCCGTTATTAGAACCTAGAGTGATGGGTGGAGGGCATCGCCGTTATTAGAACCTACAGTGATGGGTGGAGAGCTTCGCCGTTATGAGAACCTAGAGTGATGGGTGTAGGGCATCGCCGTTTTTAGAACCTAGAGTGATGGGTGGAGGGCATCGCCGTTGTTAGAACCTAGAGTGATGGGTGGAGAGCATCGCCGTTATTATTACATAGAGTGATGTATGGTGAGCATCGCCGTTATTAGAACCTATAGTGATGGGTGGAGAGCTTCGCCGTTATTAGAACCTAGAGTGATGGGTGTAGGGCATCGCCGTTTTTAGAACCTAGAGTGATGGGTGGAGGGCATCGCCGTTGTTAGAACCTATAGTGATGGGTGGAGAGCTTCGCCGTTATTAGAACCTAGAGTGATGGGTGTAGGGCATCGCCGTTTTTAGAACCTAGAGTGATGGGTGGAGGGCATCGCCGTTGTTAGAACCTAGAGTGATGGGTGGAGAGCATCGCCGTTATTATTACATAGAGTGATGTATGGTGAGCATCGCCGTTATTAGAACCTAGAGTGATGGGCGGAGGGCATCGCCGTTATTATAACTTAGAGTGATGGGTGGTGAGCATCGCCGTTATTCGGACACATAAATGGATCCACAGCTTAACATATTATCCGAAGCACTCAGACCGAACACAAAATGAGCCCCTCCGGAATTTGAATCCGTGACCTCGGGGTTAGTAGTGGAGACTTTCAAGCCACTGAACCTGAGAGGCAACAAAATCTCAGTATTTTTCCGAATACATAAAAAAGCTTCCTCATAAATTCCTCACGAGAGGCAACAAAATCTCAGTATTTTTCCGAATACATAAAAAAGCTTCCTCATAAATTTAAATCCATGAGTCTTATCAAAACAGACGTTCCCGGCTTTTTTCATAGCACGGTATTAATGACAAAGTAAAGAAGACGAAGTGTTCAAGCTTTTACTCGTACGTAATGCATCATCAATTATTTAAGAGCCTAGCTCTTGTCAGTGAAGCACTTGTAATGCGATGAGAAATACCGGAAACATTTATTATAAATCTTGTGAATGGGTAATGGGTAATCATACTTTATATTAATTAAAATAAATTGAAGAGCTTCCACTTACAAGAGCTCTATAATCTACTATAGATTAATAAATTTATTTATCATTTACTTAAGTTATTTAAAGTGCATTATTAACCAATTGAAACGAATTTTCAAGTGAGAAAAGTATTTTGAAATAATTTGGCCAAGTGCGAGTCGGACTTCGTTCGGACCGGGTTCCGTACCACCACACAATACGGGTTCGGAAGCAAAAAACATCAAGGTTATAAAAACAAGTCGTTAAAATAACGTTAACAAATCTAACTTTTTCAAGTTTTCTTCTATGGGTATTAAAGTACTAATTTTTTTGAATCATATTCTGTGAAAAACAGTCTACCTATTACGGCTGAAGCTGTAGAACCCTGCGACAGATTGATAGACATACAGACAGAAACAAAAACATGACAGATAGTAGAGGCAGTAATAGGGTCCAATTTAGCGCCCTTTGGGTAAGGAACCCGAGAAATACCTCGAGCCAAAAGGTTTTTTTCCGGTACGGCAAGTGCACTCTAATTAATCTTAAAAGTATCCAAAGCGTTGAATTTCGCCATAAATCTGGGGGCACGGCGCAGTGCCCCCCCCCCCCGCCCCCCCACCAACACGGGCCAAAGGTAGCGGCGGGGTCATATAGTCCTGAATAATTTTATTTTTACGAACTTGGCTTTAACACTCACGTATTATCATTGTTGACTATATGCCGACTGTTTCACCAAGACAATATAATATATCATACTAAATAATATTATTAAAGTACATTACAAACTAGAAAAGATAACTTAGAAACAAATGTAAAAACAATATAAGTACACAATACATACATACTCAATAACTTTAGATGCTGCAAAGCCGAAAATCAAAGGTAATCGTCTCTATTAACAACTTTTACTATTAGAGAAAACATTCTTTGTTCGCAAAAAAAAATCAGCTGTCCCACAAACAAGACACCACATATCACTTGCCAAATAGTAAACACGTTTTTAATAGAATATTTCTTTTTGTGTCTGTCATCTCTTTTCCTGGACATAATGGGCCCTTATTTTATTACAGATCGTTATAAGGCCGGCTCTACACTCGCCCGCGATTCACGCGTGAACACGGCGCGAACGCGAAAACCTTCCACACTCGCAACCTTTCGCATTTACTTTCGCGCTTTTAACAGAAAATCCCTTTATCGCGGGCAAAAAAAACCGACACTGGACGGGGAACGCCGCGAAACCCTCCACACTCGCAGTTCGCGGCCTTCAGGGGCTTAAGCGGCGCGTGTGTGGAGCCGCCTTAATGGACAAATGTAATTACTTCAAAAAATAATGCAGTATGGACAGATCATGGACAAAAAACTGAAAATAATAGCCTATTTTGCGCTATACGAGATTCTTAACATCAAAAAGCTATCTCAAAACAATCTTCTCTTAATCCAGGGTTGTATGACAATGCTTATTGTTTTCATGTTGGCTTTTTAAATCCGAAGAAACAATTGAAATTGTTAGCAGTAACAAGAGAAAAATGAGAGCTTTTCTAGGACAATTACAGTAACAATCGTACAAAAGTTTCATTCCGCTTTGTAAAACCTACAAATCTTATTCGAAAATTTTCTTTCTTAGTGAGTAATTTTATACGGTAGTCCGTTATTCTCTGTGCCGTTAAATATTCAGGTAAAGCGCTCGGAAAGGTTTTTCCACTATTGTTCACTATTTTAGTTTTCCTTCCTCTATTTCTTGAGCAATGTTAGGTCAGGGACCATAACTAATACTCCATCTACACCTATTTAGATTTTTCCATATTCATCATATCATATCAAAAGGTCTTATTGCGGGAGCTTTAGAATTTGCTCTTCTCCAGCATGGACGTACAGAAAAAGGCGGATGGAGTTTCGCTAGCCAACAACTGAAGCACCCATAGTAACTGTACTCCCTTGTACGCACAACCCTGGCCACGCACACATTCAGTAAGTCAATGATGGATGGTGCATAGTAAGTCCACTTACGGACTTGTAAACTACCATTCAGTTGTTGCTTCGCGGCGACTCTGTCCGCCTTTGTATGTACCTGTTCTCCAGTCGTCAATTTTGTCAAAAGACGCTCTTCTGCGGCCATTAATTAATACTTTAGTCTTTCAAGCGTTTCATATTTTATATCTATTTACTCAACTACTGTTGGCGACAGGTCGACATGGCATTTTTCTAGTGATGTGACATCACATACCAGGTAGTCAATATCGATATTTTTTTTTTGGTACGTAACAAAAGGAGAATTAAAATATTATTACCTTTTTATTTAAAGTAACATTTTATTCATCACAATCAAAATCAAATGAACTTATTCTGACCTTTATCGGGGTTTGATTTGGTTTTATGGTTGTTGTGTGTATTATCTGTGTGTTGTGTGTTATTCTAAATTATTATTATTTTTTGTTAATCTTTATTTCTCATTGATGTATTGTATATTAATGTACTTATATAACATCGCTACAAACGCATAAGAAATCTTCTCTGAAAAAGAATTGTTGTTCTGGCCCTACCGATTTTGGTTCGGATTTAATTCTCGACATAGTTCTTTGCTATACCAAGTTTGATATACCATTGTAAAACACAGCCCTTTCCATTGTCTGATTGACAGGATGTTTATAACAATTATTTTTGCGTTCAATGTCACAATTTTCCAAAACTCTTCTGCCCAGTTCTCGTGCTTGAGAGTGATTTTTTATTTTCTATTTTAACATGTGACGAGGAGGCAATCGAAGTCATTTTGAATGAGGTGAGCAAGATCTAAATCGATAAACGTGGTCGATGCCGACTCGTGCAGCACTACGACTAAGATGGCGCGGGTGCTGTGCGAGTGTGCGGGGCGTCACCCCCTCCGCGACTCACCTCTTACCCCGATTGATATGTCGACCTGTCGTCATCTATAGGTGGTTCACTATTGCCTAGGACCGACTGATGGCGGTATATGAATCCCTCTGATATAAAACAGACTGGTGGGCAGCGGCGTCACTGGTGCAAGGGTCTCGGTAACGCACTCACCAACCCGCCAGCCCAGCGTGTGTGAGATGGGCATTTCTTCCAGGAGGGCTGATTTTGAAAAGGCCCATGTCCAGCAGTAGATGAAACAGGTTGATAGGTGGATGGAGCGCTCACCTAGAAAGTACTCTTGAAAGCTGGATGGTTGTGATTGCGTATATAGCAAACTTGAGATAACAAAACCTACTAATAATAAAGTAGAAAAATGTCGTGTTTGTAAATTATTAGTGTTTTACTGAAGTCAAAACTACAATTTTTTGAATTTTTGTGTTATCTATGTACCTATGTACGTTCTCTTTTTACTCGAGAATCAATGAACGGACTTGAATGTGTTTCGTTTATTATCATCGTAGTGACCCTAGTCAACATTATAAGGGTGTTCATAAAATGCTCGAGTTGAAAACGGGGCAGAGATAGAATAAACGCGGTCGGAGCCGCGGGCAAAGGCTAATATCGTATAAAGTGGGTCGTTGATAGCTGCCATTATTATGTCGTTAAATTAGTAGTGACGTCATAACTAATAAAAAGGTGCTCTACATGGAAACCCAACCGAAAGGTAATGGGTATGCAGATATGAATTGAAATTGTTCCACGTTTGAGTTGCGACCCGAGCTCAAGTTTCCACATTCTCGTTACAAAGTTACCTTCTACGTACGAGCAAGTTACAGTCGATAAGACAAGCGAGAGTGTGAAGCAATATGGTCAATAATGTTTTCGTATAATGTGAACTTTTACGCTTCCAGGGTAAGAAGAAATTATTATGAAGAGACGTCGTTGGTCGTCCGGTTGTACGTCCGTTTATGACATCAACTTATTTACAGCAAAAATATAATCATTGTCAACACAATAAATGAGAGAGACTAAGTGACAGATGGAGTGTTGCCAGACAAGGAAAAATTTAAATAGTGATGCGGTTAAAATCGATACTTCATTATCGATCTGTAACCGGGTCAGATAAGTGTCATACAAATGTAACATTTATTTACAAATTTTTTGCAATAACATTAACGTATGAAGGAATTCAATGAATATAGGTAGATTTATTTATTTGGACCACCAACATCTAGTACACAAATGGAGACATTGTTTGACAAATTATTGTATATGTTGTAGGATTTATAAGGTCCTACAATTCAAAGCGAAAAAAATGTAAGAGATGATAGTGTGTCCCTAATTGACCAATTTCCATAGAAAAAAATTTTTTTGCTTTAAATTTTTTTTCACCTCTCCATAGAAATTAAGTCAGCTGATTGAACCACTTTGTTATGAGTAATAAAAAAATTATATGACCACAAAAATTTTTAAAATTCTTTTTTGTGATCAGTTAACGATACATAATGTACCCTAAAATTTTTTTCACTTATTATTGTAGGACCTTATATATCTAGACAGTTATAGGCGGACACAGCATGCAAAATGGATACAGATAATTTTAAACATTATTAAATTACAAGATTACCATTATTATTAAACAATGCAAAACCAATATTTGCAAAATGATATATTTAATTAGTCAATTACCAAAGACTATTATATAAACCTACCCTATAAACGTCTATTCAAATATTATAATATTGCAGAAAAATATAAAGAATAAAAAAACAAATAAAAATACATTAAAAAAGGGGGGTGGGCGTAAAATTCGGGTCAAAAAATACAACCTACAACTTTTTTTGTGTTACCTGTCTTTCTATTATAGCTTTCCAACGACACCCATCTTACTTATATATAATAAAATATATCATTACTTATGATAAAATTAATCTACATTTAAAAAAACTATACCTAAAATATACAATTAAAATTAATAACTACTCATAAATATTATTATTATATTTGTATGAGCCGGTCGTACCTGTGCTGATCGGCACTTGAGAGTTGAGTGAGCTGACGGGTTAATTAGTTAAATAAATAAATAAACTAGTAGTTCGCCCCGAACTGTGAACTCACGCTCGCCCGATTCGCGCTTGACCGATTTGGCTCATGTTTGAACTAAAACATTCTATTTGACTTATTTACTCGCCTGCCAAATTTCATGACAAGATACTTGAGTTATCAAACATTCATACATACATACATAACGCCGGATTGTTCAAGTAGACTTGAAGAACTCACTCGCTTCGCTTGCTCGTTCAGTTAACACATCCCCGAGGGGGTGTCAGATTTGTTCCCATATGTGAACTTAGAACTGCAAGTGACAGTCCGAACGTGATGGGGTGTATCGCAGTCTTCGGAGACAAACGGACTCCGAATACTTCCGAAGCATGCATTCCGAACACAAATTAATGTGCTCAACACGGATTGAACCCTGATCCCTGTACTAGCAAGCGAGCGACCTACCACTCGGTCACTCACAGTTATATACTTGATATAAACTTTACAGGTTTCTTGTCTCTTATACGACAAAAATTCATTTTTATATTTTAAAAAAACTTGATCAAAGGGGAGTTCAACTCACGGACGAACGGTTTCGTCGCTGAGCTCTCAGCACGTCCTGTAGAGACTTCTACACGACACTGCTGTGCGACAATCGTCCCTATTGCCAGGTAATAGAGTTCGGGTATGGATCACGAAGTAATGGTGGTTCAGTAACGAGGCCGGCTGCAATTTGTGACATTTAATGATTGTTGTTGACTCGCGAAGTGTAAGCTGGTAGGAACTTAAATAAAATACTTCATAGAGTTTATTTCAGGCGTCATTCTATTTTAGTTTTTGGAATTAGAGCTTTAGGGTTCCGTACCCGAAAGGTGCAAAACTCAACCATTAGATACTAAGTCTCCATTGTCCGTCCATCCGTCCTTTTATCACAGGAGTCTACAGCTTCTTCCCTCATAGATAGTCAGTTGAAATTTTCACAGAATACGGGTTACTATGGCTTCTACCAAGTCAAATAAGAAAAATTAAACCCAAGCGGAGTCCTTATGAAAGAAAACCTCGAAAGCCTTTTTTCATTATTTCATTTATTAGAGGTGCAATTGTGATTCAGCTAAACAAATAAGCCCGTTTGACAAATGAAATCGTACTATTTCGGTTGTCAACAACAAAATAAGATAATTGTATTCATTTGAAAGCCAAAAATGTACGATTTCTACTGTCAAATGGGCTAATTTGCTTAAACGAATAGCCATATGACAATCAATTTTAATACCATTGGCTTACACAATTGCACCTCAGATTAGAGTACAAACTCTGAAGTTAAACGACAAATAATGAAACTTTGGTTTCCGAACCCAGAGGGTGCCGAATTGTGTGTTAAGTGCTACCATTTTAGCGAATTGATTTTCGTGTTGCACTTACTTGGGTCTTTTTGTCTGCATCTTGATGCAAGCACGACCTATCCTTAGTCCGCCTGTAAACCTCTCAGTAGACTCACCCTTAAAAGAAAACAAGAAAAACACGGGAAGACTTATAATAAAAAGAAAATTGATCTCATGCCTAGTTGAACGTTTGTTGACAAGAAAAGAAAACACGATATGACCGTGAAGACTTAAGGGAATAGTGTCACGGGTTTGTTTAGAAAACTAACCGGAGCTATTGACTTGTTGACCTATATCTCTCTGTTTTCGTATTTATTTGCTGACAGTCAAATCTGAATTTTTATGACGGCTTCGCCGTTATCGCGAATAAGGTCAAAGGAATTACTTTGTTTTCTTCTGCACTGTTTTATTATTTCTGGTTCTACAGACGCTGCGTGTCACAAAGGCAGTGAGGAAAATAAAATTCACATGGACGATGAATGGGCAATTATGCGACAAGCAACATAATTATAGGTAGTATTGTGTCCGTTGCTGCTAGATTATTTTAATTGTACTTTTATCGAAACTATGACAGAGATCAATTTCTAAATTTATACTCTTGGCGATTTATCGATCGCAAGGAGATACAAATTACAATAATATCAGTGTACAAAATCCCGGTCTATGTAGGTTTACTTTTTTTCTGCATTTCTATACTATAATAGTATAATTGTAACTTGTATTTTTATTGTTTTAAACACAACGTGTAACAAAGAGGTGTGGTCATATTGAAGTACTATGAAGGCAACTCTTAAATCACGAAATAAAAAATCAACTGTCCCGTAAAAAAGTTTCACAAAAAATTACTAGCTCCGCCAAAATATACAGAAGGGTTGATTTTCTTTTCAAAGTTGGCTTCATATAAAAAACAATTTCTTCGTCAATAAGTGAATGAGCTGTTCAAATATGATCATACCTTTTAGTAAAATGTCGTATAAGAAAACTTCATTTATTTACTGCTTAAAGTCTCAAATATAGAGAATGTAATAATAAGGAGCCCACAAAATAAACATGCTCTGTTGATCATATAGATAAACTTTTGTTTACGATTTTTGTAAATACATGAATATTTTTTCCGCTTCACGTAGACGATGACGAGTAGGTATTAAAAATTTATATTGAAAAGTGAATTTTATGTTCGCTTTCTTTCAAAAATTATTAAAATTATCACATTTACTTGTTACAAAAGCCACACTTTAGTAAACTCGCACTTAAACTGTACTTAAGTTATTATTATTCGAAATACGTATACGAGTAGCATCAGCTATCATATCTGGGGATGATGGTAAAGCAAAACAAACAACATACAGCTTGGATGAACAGAAAAATAAAAGCAGCTGAAGCCGGGAATTGAATCCGAGATTTATACATCTCTATAGAAAGAAATTATTAGTTAAATAGTTACAATGTAATTAATAAATTAATAAAGAAAAAGTTTATATGCGATATGCAGATGAGGAATTGCACACCCTATTTTTAGATTTATTGGTGGTTACTGAAATTGCTTGTTTCTTAAACATTGTTGGAACGTAGATTTAGTAAAAAAAAAAGTAAAAATGTCATGTCTATTATTGTCTTTTTTTTGATAATGCCATAACATCATTTAAAAACCTTTGATAATGCCATAAAAGCGAAACCGGTAAGGGAAATAATATAAATAAGTGGACAAGTACAAGTGTTTTTCAATCAAAAATGTATCGAAAGTTCCACCAAGTGCCAACAATCACGAGCATCAACTCTATTATTGTCTATGTGCTCATTGTAACCACGTTGTTTCTTGTCTTTAAAATATGTAGAAATCTCCAAAATAACCATAAATACCTTTTAATCTACAGAAGTTTATTATTGAAACAAACATAAAGGAAATTTATATAAATTAGCCACTTATTTTGTATTTTCAGAATTAAAAATAACAGCATATAGTTGCAACGAAAACACGAAAGTGAAATTTAGGTATAGACTAATCTAATCTAGCCCGACGGGTAGGGAGAAAACAAATCATTTCCATTAAGGCCTGGCAGAGTGACGTTTATACCTATTTGTAGTTTTTTTTTTCTCTCTATTTGGCCATTGGCGTGCTTACTACTACCATTTTCCAGCAAATCACAATTTAAACACTAAAAACGACCACGGAAAAAACAAAATAGTTAATCTTTCATCTCGAAGTTTTCCTTTAATAACTTACTTTTAAAATGTCAGTTGGACAACAAGACGAGGCCCTTCAGGCTGTCATTAGGTTTGGAATTCTGGATGAAATTACGGAACCCGACGAGTTATTTGTGGCTCGGAGATGTCACTTTAATTCGAGACAATTAGTTAATCCTTTTGAACGAATTAACGGATTTAGTCATTCGGGCCGTCCTTCAGGGTTTGTGTAAGTTGGGCATTTGCAGTTGTGACAAAATTAAAATAGACATTTTATAGTTCAATAGAAACTACAAACATTATACCGGTTTTTAATAGACAGCTAACTTTAAATTGAAGCACATATTCTATCGATATTACTGAACCACTTTTCCCAAGAAACATACACGCGCTAACCATAAGTTTGGGAATTATTTGTGTTTCAAACAAAAATGCTTGAACCCTAACACACCAATATACGGGCGATTTTTGAGACAGCATCTTCCGTGAAATAGATGTTCAGGCGCAGCATTCTAGAATAGACCTTCCTCCTTCGGTATAAAGTCTTAAGGTTACAGTTCAATATCTTCTTCTCTGGAAATTTGTACAGATATGTTTTTCAGAGTCGTTATTAATTACAAGTAGAGTAGGTATGTGGTTTTATTTATACAAGATTCAAGATACTTTTTTTGTTGACCCACGGGTAATAGTAGGTGTAAATAACAATATAATTAATTCTCCTCTCAGCGCTGCCCTGAAGCACAAAATAGATAGCTGCAGGAGACTTGCTCCCTACGACCAGGGATTTCGGGCGCACGCACACATAGAATGCAATAAAAATAATAATGTAAAAGAGAAAATAAAAGGAACTTACATGCAAAGAGCATGTATACAAAGTGAAATTAAATCAACCGACCAAATTCATACTGGAGACTCGGTTAGTGACCAGAAACGAGCTTCAATTAACCTTTTGGTAAAATTCTAAAAAAATAATTTTTGCTTCCTTACTGCCTAGACTAGGAATTGTACTTGAACTAGTCCAACCACAAAGGGATAAAAAAAAATGTTTTTCTAATTTGTCCAATATGATTACTGAACCTAGTTCCTGATCGCTAACCGAGTCGCCAGTATGAATTTGGTCGGTTGATTAAATTTCATCCTATATAAGATTGAACACAAAATAATGGTGGATTTATCGCAGTATTACCTGTTTGCTTGGAAGAGGACGAAATCGTCCAACGTAAGAATAGAATCATATTTTTATTATATTTTTTTTTCAGTAAGAGAGTGTTTAATGCTCTAAGCCTTTTTGGTAGGATCCCGACAAATGAATCTTTCATAAAATATCGGAGGTAAATGTTTAAAGCCGATTAACTACATAATGGTTATATCACATAAAACATATTTTCTTCTTATAGGTTAATATAAATTGCCAGCCATCATTACTTTCATAAACCTAAGTACCAAGAAAATTTAAATACACTAATGATCAAAAAAAAATGATACCAATTAAACCCGTCATTACCAGAGTGGCCTTTTTTGTAGACACAATTAAAATCAATTGTATCTAGAAAAGATAACTCACACTGGTAATTCATAAATAAATTTTACAAGAAATTTTCTAGTTTCATTTAAATGTCTATCAAACTATTATGAGGTTGAAATGAGAGTATAAATGTAGAAATAAACATGACTTTCTTTAATTATTACGGCACTTTGCTAGTTTGCTGTATTCAATAATTTAACAAACTATCATTACATTTTTATTTTTAGTGTTTAGGGAACCCTCAGGCGCGAGTACTTGACTGGTTTCTTTTTTTTTCTTTTAATTATGTACCGACCTCCAGTCTTAACTTGACATTTTGATGTTAACAGCACCGCACTGTAATAAAATAGTAGTTAGCCCCGAAATGTGAACTCGCGCTCGTCCGATTCGCGCTTGACCGATTTGATTTGATCAAATCAAATTATTTATTTTGTAAAATAGATACATAAAGTATACTTTTTACAAGTCAAAGTTAATCTTTACAATAAATATCTTTAGAATAAAAAAATAATATGTATATACTAATAAGGGAAATACATAAAAAAAATATTTAAGTTAAGCAAAAAAAAAATTTTTTTGATTTTATTGACACCAATAAAGTTTTTTCTATTATATTTGGCTTATGTTCGAACTTAAAAATTATTTTTGCCTTATTTACTCGCCTGCCAAATTTCATGACATGTTATCGTCCAACAAACATTCATACATACATGCATACATACAAACGCCGGATTGTTCAAGTAGACTCGGAGAACTCGCTCACTTCGTTTGCTCGTTAAATAAAGACCTTGCAATTGAAAAAAAAACGCAATGGTGAGTCAACGATATCAAAATAATGCCTACAGTAATTTCTACAACAGGCGTCATACCCAATAATCTACTAACAAGTCTAAAAATGCTAGAAATTCCCCAAAATAAAATCCACATGTTACAAAAAGACGTTATTCTGAACAAATGTGTATAACGAGAAAATTACCTCAACCATGATTTATGGTTGAAACCAATCAATTCAACCAATCTATTTCCTTGATTTCATTAGAAAGCACTTGGCTTCGGCCCGTATCAATAATCACCCTATTGATTGTTTATTTATTGATATTGGGAGAAAGATAAAAGTTAAAACCCCCGAACTGTCAACTCGCACTCGCCCAATTCGCGCTTGACCGATTTGGCTCATGTTTGAACATAAAAATTCTTTTTGCCTTATTTACTCGCCTGCCAAATTTCATGACATTCCGATAAACGATACTTGAGTTATCGTCAAACAAACATTCATACATACCTACATACAAACGCCCGTTTGTTCAAGTAGACTCGGAGAACTCGCTCGCTTCGCTCGCTCTTTCTATACATTTTTAGTACCTACTCGTAATTTTCTACGGAAATGATATTAAAAATCCATGTATTTGCAAAAGTATATATGTACACAAAATAATAAAAAAATAATAATTTCAAGATATATTTCGGACCCTACTGGGCCCGGCATCAGTTGATATAATAATTTCATTGTGATATATTTCGGACCCTACTGGGCCCGGCATCAGTTGATATAATAATTTCATTGTAAATGTCATTATTATATCAACTGATGCCGGGCCCAGTAGGTTCCGAAATATATCTTGAAATTATTATTTTTTATAAATATAATAAAAAACAAAAATAAATGAACAAGCTGGTAAAGTTTATATACATTTATTTTATTGTATTTGCAAAAGTCATACAACAAAAATGTATATACGAGAGCACGTCATTAATACATTCTGTATATGTGTGGCATAGATATCCTATAGTGATGTGTGGGTACGTCGTCGTAGGATGGCGAAAACTGCTTTTTCTTGAAAAACTGAGTTATAACGTAAACACAGTTCCATTACGCGATCATACGAAAGGATCGCTTAGTTCCGATACGCTTCGCTCGACTCCCAAATTTATTTACATGTAAACAAAATACCATATTTATATATGTATATGTATATGTATACCATCAAAAACAAAACTTGTAAAATAAAACAAGCCTCACCACTTAGTTCTTCTACCGTAAAAAGTTGTGAGATCCATGTAAATCCAAGTAGGTTTATTTATTCAGTCCCTACTTGAGGGACCATCTGTCTTAAGTTATTACATTAATTAGCTAACCTAACAGCATCTTATAGTGACCATATCAATATTAAAAATCTTTTATGTTTTAAATAAAAAGATTGACTCGGCCATCGCATGAAAGCACAATGTACCTATATCTCATAAGTAATACATATTATATTAAATTAGATTATTTAGTGCGATGGCCGAGTCAATCTATTTATTTAAAACATAAAATATTTTTAATATTGATATGGTCACTATAAGATGTTGTTGGGTAGCTAATTATGTAATAACTTAAGACAGAAGGTCCCTTAAGTAGGGACTGAATAAATTAACCGACTTGGATTTACATGGATCTCACAACTGGACCGAAATTGCAAAACATTTTAGTTTTTCCTTGATTTATACACTAAACACTGATTGTATTCCAAATTTGAAGCTTCTATGTCTGCTAGAAGTGCCTTAGAGTTTTGATGATCGGTCAGTCAGTCAGTCAGTGAGTTGAGTTTCAAAATCCCAGAATGCCGATTCATAACCTACCCTCCGTCAGGACAATGTCGGTGCTAATAGAAGTTCTTGCGAACAGAGACCTTGAATTAACTTGTATCTGCCAACTCCGAGTTGGCCCGAGGGACTGGCTCTGTGGATAAGAAAGAGTTTCCCTCCTTTTGAGTTGCGCTAACTTTTGTTCAAGTTGCTGTATCAAATCGCGTTGTCCTTATTAAGGGAATAAAGAATTGTTAATTAGGGTTTTGTGACATTCCTTTATTTGATTAAAAACATATCATCACGACATGAAGCCCCGAGGAGGTGTCAGAGGTGTAAACTGTGAAATGCAAGCTATTATCCACACTTGGTATAACCTGCATTTCACCGACGAATATTTCATCTCAAACGTGATGAGCCCTATGGCCGTAATTTGAGCACAGATACACCAACAGCTTAGCGTGGCTTTGGAATCACGCATACTAAGCACACATTTTTAATTACTTTCGTGCTTTTAGAGCCAAACACACATTCGATGTAATTAAAAAGTTACTTTCTGCTCGACGCAACAATCTATCACGTCCAGATTTACTTTTCGGATTTCTATACCGCAATGATATAAATTTAATCTGCTATTGTTGTACATGCATGATGTCCCTGAAGTGCGTTCATTAAAGAACCCTAGGGTGGGTAGGAACACTGGGGTTGCAACACTGAGTTTTTGAACGGGTTTGGCTGTGTTGCTACACTCCAAACGTCATTTCACATATCTCCAATAGATTTCGTATTGATTTATAACTGTCATTTTGATGTCTCTATACGAACCTTCTGAACCCAGCTCGGAGTTGGAGTTGAAAAAATCGACACCGGAGTGTAGCGACACTGCTATTTTTGAACGGGTTAGTGTAGCAACCCGGGTAGGAAACCCAACCGAGTGTGAGTTTTGAACGACTATCCGAGCACGCTTCGCTCAACCAAAATATTTTTGAGGATAAACATGTAACGTAACAAAAAACATAGAAATCTTTGGGGACGTAGGGTAAGAAAAAAAATAAAGCAAAATAGCCTTCACTCGAGCGCGGCGTGGTTCGAACCAGGGACCTTCACTAGGCAGACGCTTTGACAACTGAGCTATTTAAAAAAATGTATTTTATATAATGTACTTATAGGTATATTATAAGGTGACTTTAATTTATACAGCCAAGCTCTTACTGAAGACTCGGTAAGTACTAAGTAACAAGGTTCGATGACCCTTTTTGAGAAATTCGTAAATTATTCTTTTCGTGTTCCTTACAAACGCAAGCCCAGCCCCGAGTCAGTTACTAGGGGACGTCAAGATTTTATTTTGCGAAATTAGCAAAAAGTGTTATCAATCTGTGTTACTTATCACTTAACAAGGCTCCAGTGTGAGTTAAGCTATATAAATTAAAGTCACCTTATATATCGAAATTATTTTACGCTAACTCGGTCAGTAGCCTATTATATTATTCGGCGTGCGCATCGCATGCGGTTTTGATGGTGTTGGATGAATTAAGTGAAGAGTGCGTTGCGATTGCAAGTTGCAAGAGGGGGAACGCGGGGCAAACGTGCGTCCGCACGAAGCGGCAACGTCGCATGGTGCTTTCTTGCACCTACGCTACCTAGACTACTTATAAACACTAAATAATGTAATTCGGTGTGGCGATACTTCTTATTAAAAAGTAATTTTAACCTACCTATTTTACACACAAAAAAAATTACCCGAGGCGAAGTACAAACTAGTTACTTTTAGCCAGCAGCGCGGCTCAGTTTATTGCTTGTAATTTTGCAGGTGTAAATAGTTTTCTGAAAAGTAGGCCATACAAAATGAGAAAAACAATTGTAAAATTAAAGCAGGTGCACTATTACAGTGTAAATTAAAGATATTTACTGAATAATAGTAGTAAATAGTAGTTGTAGTATCGACTATCGAGCGATACTGCTTTTATAAACTAACAAGCTGTCGTGTTTGCCTGTAATTGGACTACATCTCAAAACTACATTGTATATCCTTAAATAAGTTATCTATTAAGATGTATGTCTGTTGGCAAACCAATAAATAAATAAATAACATGAAAATACCAATTTGTAGCCAGCACAGCCAGCTAATACTGGTTTTAATCGAAAAAACCAGTTCATAACTGCTCGGCTAAAAACGTTTCTACCCGCTTTATATCTATAGTCGTAGCTCTTACTACTTGCTTGCACCAAAAGGTTGCAAATAAATTTGAATAAGAATAACAAATATTTATTTGCTTTATATTGAAACCATATAAGTAAGTATTTTGAACCACTAGGAAGGTCTAGTGGCCGGGCAGTGCAGCCTCTCCATTGGCCAATAAGTGGCGGAACGTGGAACAATCACGACAGGAACAGGACTCACCCACCCGTATTGGACACTCGAGCACGCATCGGCTCGTGACGTCACTCATCTTGACAAACAGTCGATTGTGACCCCAATGTGACTGTATTTAATGGGTGTAAATTATTTAAATGAAACTATATAGAGTGAAATTCAATCAATCGACCAAATTAATACTGGAGACTCGTTTAGTGATCAAGAACTAGGTTCAGTAATCCTTTTGACCAATATCGAAAAATTAATTTTTTTGCTCTTTTACTGGTTGAAAATTTTTTTCGAATTTAACCTTGAGGGTCATTAAACCTTGTTTCTGATGACTAACCAAGTCTCCAGTATGAATTTGGTCGGTTGATTTATTTTCATCCTGTATACAATATGTATATGACAGTGATGTATTGGTAAGTAAGTAAAACCGGTTTCCTTTTGTGACGCAGGACAAGCTTTTAAAAACAAATAATTTAATTTATTTTATTTAAGAAATTAACAGCCACCAGTACAAACTATTATGAGTGAACATAGCATATATTATAGGTATAAGCCTAAACTCTCCTTAATTTACAAAAAATATATTTCTGATAACAAGCGAAGTAAATTAAAACATTTAAGCAATACACTAGTATATATATATATATTACTAGTATTACTAGTATACTGGTATTATATATTAATATTATAAATAACAAAAATAAAAAAATATACTTAAATATATCGTCACGACATGAATCCCCGACGGGGTGTCAAAGGTGTTCCTTGTGTGAACTGTGAAATGCAAGTCACAGTTCACACGCGGCACACCCGCGTTTCACCGACGATTATTCCGTCCCAACGTGATGGCTGGTGAGCCCTATCGCCGTTCTTCGGGCACAAATACACGCTTTTTAGATTTCCTCACGATGTTTTCCTCCACCGTTCAGCAAATGGGAAGTATTAAATACTCTGCACATAAATTCCGAAAAACTCGTCGGTGCATGCCTGGCCGGGGATCGAACCTGGATCTTATTGATTGAAAGGCCAGGGTTCTACCTCCGAGCTACCGCCGCTTATTCAATTAGTAATATAAAAATATAAAAGTTCAAAAATTTATATCTAAAGAACAAGTTTTTTTTAAATATTAAATCAGCAATCAAGACTTATTCGTCAGTTATAAAAGCATGTTTTTTGAAAAGGTTTATTTATTTATTATTTTACGAGTACTAAAGCTATTTATTGTAAAAACCGGTCAGATGTTTACATAGATTAAAGACGCACAGTTTCATAGACAGCTACGAGTACGTTCTTATAGAATTCCCCGAAGACACTAAATACAATCAAATGGACTCGTATACAAAATGTAAGGTTGTTTTGAATATGTCACTTTTCTTAGAAATAATAATACTAATAACGTTTCAAATGTCTTCTGATGAACTGTCCAGATTTGGTACACCCGCTTTTTAGCGACGAAGTCCAAAACGTGACTAAAAATATACTAATGTACTCTGCGGGGATTGAACCCACGACCTATGGTTTAGCAGGCGAGCGCTCTATCACTCAGTCACATCGGCAGTCCGGTGATAGAGGTATTTCTGTTAAATCCGCTTGAAAACTAAAAGAGCACCCATTGTTTATTTACAACGATTTTCTTGAAACCGTAAATAAAGACCAAAATTGATTGTATTAAATTTCAAGTTTCGATAGTTGTTTTGTTTAACATATTAGTTATTTTTACTGTGTAGGAGGAATCCCAAAAAACAGGTACAGTAGAATGCTACGGAACCCTCTAGATGCCAGGCCTATTCGCTCGCTTGAACGGTTTTTGAACTCTATCCAGTCATACATATTTCCACATAGCTAAAATTGTACCTACGAAAAACAAAAACGTCAAAATATTACAAAGCAACAAAAAAATATCTTTCGTTCTGTCGAAATATAGAACGACTTCCTTGTTTCAACAACGATAGGATTGGCGGCCATCTTATAGGTATATTAACTGTCAAAATTTGAGAAATATTAAGGCACTTCGAAAAAATGCGCTTCCCCTGCCCCCGCGTCGCACTTCACCCCGGTCTCGTACTGAAACCGGAAGTGAACTGCAACTCCTGCACTCCAGCAACGCGGCGGGGCGGGAGAAATGCATTATTTCGAAGTGCCTAGATATTTCCGAGCGTATTATACACGCTTTATCGAGCTCTTTCGATATGCAAGACCATCTACCT
This sequence comes from Ypsolopha scabrella, assembly GCA_910592155.1. Classification (NCBI taxonomy): domain Eukaryota; kingdom Metazoa; phylum Arthropoda; class Insecta; order Lepidoptera; family Ypsolophidae; genus Ypsolopha; species Ypsolopha scabrella. The sequence continues at coordinate 2,370,553 of OU342968.1, read as the reverse complement.
ACGGGATTGTACCTGTGATCTCCACACGCGCCACCGTGGCGTTACTAATCCGGTCTCAATATAGGTTAAGTGACGCAACGATTACAGACCAACCCTCATCTCTCGAACGGTCAAGTGATGGAGCAATCACGTTAGGCACTCGACCACCGTGTGACGTCACCACATCGCGTCACGTCACGAATCCTAACCACACTATTTGTGAGGTTTAGACGAATGTCAAACTATTTATACCCAAGGTCTTTCCGGATATTCTTGTTCTTGGAAAAACATAATACACTAATAAAATTTATTTACAGCGATCTATGTGATTTGATCCGGGCCATGATCTAGACTGATATCTTTATAATTTTATTCATCTAGAATGATATCTATATAATATGCCCACCATTTCTATATTATCTTCTTCTTCTCTATACATATAAAATACAACGTCTGTCTGTCTGTCAGTCTGTCTGTCTGTCTATCCGTCTGTCTGTTCGTTCGCTTGTAACTTGAGAACCAATCAATAGATTTTGATGCAGTTTTCACTTAAAGATAAAACATTTCTTCGGGAAGGTTTAGGGATATGTATCATCACGCTATGACAAAAGGGAGCAGCACAATGAGAATTTTAGTGAGACATATGGATGGTTCGCCGCCATAGCATTGTCGATCGTCGCGGGTTCAAACCCCGACTGGTAAAATTTGTTTTCACTTTTATTTTTTTTTATTTTTTTTTATTTTATTTTATTTTCTGAAAAAATATTTCCTTTTGTAAAAAAAATAATAAAGCTGAAATTACCTATATATTTCTTGACTGCGCAAAGATCAATAACTAAAATATTTTTATTTTCAAGTGCTTAGAAAACGCCATCTCTGGGAAGCTATCCTGGATAACGGCTCAGTAAGCTGGCGTTGAAATTGTTTGTAAGGTGGCATTGAAATTGTTTTTATTTTAATACACTAGATGGCGCTGCATGTTTCAAAATATCAAACTTGACGCAGTCTGGTTCAAATCAATTCACGTTAAAGTTTGTCTACACTATTATATAATGAAGAAAGATTTGTTTGTTTGTTTGCATATGATGGGTAATATCTAGAACTACTGAACTGACTTTAAAAATTCTTTAAGCACTCAATAAGATTTTTAGTTAATCGTGTGGTATGTACGCCTTGCGTAGTCATACGTATGTAGTCTCATCGTCGGGGTTTCAATCATCCACTGGTAAATGTTTTTTTTAGGAGACCTCTCAAGTTTAAATTTATTTGATCGGTATTGATGAGTATTTTTGTAGAACATGGTGACCAGCCCCCTGATTCTGTATCGTAAACTCAGTTGTCAAACCAAGTGGCTATCGTCTAAAACATACATATTCGCTTATCTAAGGATAAGTTTGTACTTGAAATGACTTCACAATTCGTAAATAGTTCAATACCCATTAAAGGTTATTTTGGAAGTTCATTTTTTATCTGTTTTTGGTGAATAGCAACTATAGCTAGCAACCGAAACTGAGTTACATAATAGCCCCGCAGGATCTTATGACGGGACTGTGGGAGGTGGGTCGGGATCTTCTCAACGGATAACAGCAGACCCATCGAGTTGGGGCTTATTTTATTGGTCTTTATTAGCACTTTGAAAAACATGGTGACCAGGGTCTGATGATGGGACTGGAAGGTGATTATGGTATCTACTCAACGGATAACAGTAGACCCTTCGAGTTTAGGCTTATTTTGTTGGTATTTATTAACACTTTGTTAAAACATGGTAACCAGGGTCTGCTGATGGGACTGGAAGGTGATTATGAGATCTCCTCAACGGACAACAGTAGAGTTTGGGCTTATTTGATTGGTCTTTATTAGCACTTTGGTAAAACATGGTGACCGTTGGATATTGTCGTTCAAAAATCATACTTTTTTGTTTTCCTTATTTCCACGAAAATCTCTTCGACGCGGGCGGAGCCGCGGGCAAAAGCTAGTGGGAGATAAAAAAGGAATCGAAAAATATTTTATACTCTACTTAACGAGTTCTAGATAAGGGGTCATTATCTAGAACTCATCAAGTAGAGTAATACAAACGCCACATGCTGGGTTAAGAAAAAAAATCCGCTTCTTTTACATGGGAATTATACTAATAATATTTTATTTTATTGTTGATTCAATATTCGATTTTGGGTCAACATTCTACATAGCACATCCAAATTCCATGTCCATATGCACGCTAGAGACCCGTGACATACCCGGACGGACAGACAGCAGAGAAACATTAATAGAGATCCATATTACTCTTCGGGTAGTGCTGCAAATGACTAAATTAAATAAATAAAATGAAATATTTCCACCGCAGATAAATAATTATAATACCTACTTCGCCTCTCGCCTAATCGCCTAATATGAATTATATTACCAGAAAAAGAACAAACAGTTCATGAAACTCTGACGTAAATACCTTGGAGTGGAGGTATGATTGGTATTTATTTATAGCCGTAGACAAAATATTCTACGTTTCACTAAAATACTCATATATACTCACGCCTGTCTCCAAGAAGGGTAAGCATAGACAAAAGATTTTCATCTGCTACGATTCTGACACACCTCTTTCGCTTGTTATCATCAATTAATCTAGTCACACAAGGTCTTCTATTCCAGGTTCTTTTAAAATTTTTCAATTTGGTCAGCATACGTCCTTTTAGGAGGGCCCGGTATGTTTTTATACTCTTCTTTGTAAGTATAGTTTCGTAAACACAAAACTTGCAGTTGGGGTTTGTAAGGAACCTACAATGGAGCCTACAGTTATTATTTATTTTCTATATTTGCTTAACACAATCCAATCGTGAATATCGAAGAAATATCCGCTCGCCCACTTATTACCCATATTGTAATGTTAATGAGTCCGGTAAGTAGATCAGCGGTTTTTTTAATAAATAATAATAATAAGAGCTTTATTTATCTTCTCAAAATAATCCAAGTTACATAAAAATACAAATTAAAATCAGAAAGTAGACAAAACGGTCCCAGGCTCGGCATATAACTGATTAAGCATGCAAACAGTAGCCGGTTTCCAGCCTGGGCCTTATATTTACATACAGGAAACAATAAATTATTGAAAAATATAAAATAATAATATTTACAAAAAATCAATTGTAATTATGAAATGTCAAATGTAAAATTATTAAATTATAATCAGACTAACAAAAACTAGAAATATCACAGAAATTAATAAAAAAAAAACAAGACATAATTAATTCGAAAATCAACAATACGTACAATACAGTAAAAATCAAATCAAAGCACAGATTTCCTAATAGGGACTCCAAGATCCAAGGATTGTTTCATAAATAGCTACTTCGAACAATTATTGCGGAAAGATCTTATTGGCACCATAATGACGCACAAACAGGTCAATAATATGTATTAAGTAAGGTTTAGAGTCCAGCTTCACAGATTTCTAAGAAGGGTGCACGGGAAGAATAGGGAATGTATATCTTTAAACACTTGAAAGTGCATACCTTTTTAATGACACTTTAAACAATTGAAAGTTAACATGCTTAAATAAATTCGTACTTAATATGAAATATATTTTCTTATATTTTCACTAATTTATTACCATACGAAAGATTTAAAATAATCCTTTCCCGCTTCTTTCACATTGATGCCAATCGAAAAACGTACTTTTGGTTGCCATCCCTTATTGTATTTCAGTTTTTTGTGATTGAAAACGAGACATAAATGTTTTGACATTAAAAAACACAAAGTTGAAAAAAATGTGACATTCCCTGTTCTTCCCCTGTACCCTTATGTACTGCACTTAGTATATTGATCATATACAAATAAAAATCTACCAAGAACGAGTCGCGCAATTAGAGTTCCCTACCAACACTACAGTGAGCAGTCAATAGACTAAACTTTGTTTTCGCCAACTTTCCTTTTTTCTTGTAATCTATAACTCAATATCTACTTTAGTTTTGGAAACCTACAATATTATAAATGCAATTTTTTGCAAATTTTTGGCTATAGGTATCATTGAAACCTGACCAAAAATTATAAGCAAATAGCTCTTTCAAATTGTACGATAATGATATGTTAAGAATCTCTGTAACGTGACTGGCTCTCCACTTATAATCGTTGACAGAGTGTATTTTAAACTTAAAATTAAGACCTAAGACATTGTGTCATTTTAAATTTCCACTTTACGTTAAATTAAGACTTATTGTGCCATTTTAAATTTTCTCTTTACATCGTTTTTGAGAAAAATCTCTATGACCGAAGACGGCCGGACACAAGTGAGCTTAAAAGTGTTTCGTTTCTCATTTTAAGGTACGGAACCCTAAAAACTAATCAAAACAATAGTACAAAAAGTAACCTAAGTTATTTTCAAAGAACATACGAGTATATGTTTCGTCGCCCCTTTTTTAAACTGATAAAAAACCAAATAGACGGAACCGCATGTTGCGTACGGCGGCGTATACTTGGCAAACATTTAATTCTTCGCCTTTTCTTTTATCCCGAGATGGATAAAATGAAAATCCCTAATGGGAAAATTCTTTATGTGAACATCTTGACAAAAAAAGCTTTAAAACATTTTATGTGCGTTGCTTTACTTTATAGAATTTTCAGTACATTTCATGAATGCTAATATTGTTGTTACATTAGGAGCGGGATTTATTCGTTTTTTTTTATTACGGTTTGGGATGTATTCTTTCTTTTTTTGAAGTGCAAAAGCAATATAAGCATACCTTTAATCCAGGGCGTACCTATAATTTTGGAGAACGTAAGGAGTTTTTATTTAGGATAGCCTTTGCCCGCAGCGTCGCCCGCGTTCAGTGAATCTTTGCCCTGTTTTCGGCTTGGGTATTGTTTTATTTTATGTAGCCTATGTGTTGACCGGGTCACCACGATGATAATAAATAAAACCGCATTCAAATCCGTTGAGTGGTTCTCGAGTTAAAATGGAACAGACATAGAGACGAAAATTCTAAAGATTGTTGTTTCGGCCTCAGTACAGTACCAATAACCCATTTCATTTAAAATTTCGCCAAAATATTCAATGTACAGACACGACTTTTTTACTACTTTATTATTAGTATATAGATATAGATAGTATATTAGTGAGTCGGTTGGACATTCGTCAACCTTGGTTTTTACGCTATGATATTATCATTATATTTTGTATAGACCGAATCAATGTTTTTTTTTATACATCAGGTATATGTGAATAAAATGAAAGGGCTTCGTGAGCAGAACTCAAAAATGTAATACATTATTATTTTCACCTTGACGATGACGGTCTCTTCAAAGTCATGGACTGCTGTTTCGTTTCAGGGTCATGATTTGAAGCCATATTTCATCCATTGTTAACAAATCCAAACAGCGTAGAGAAATCCTCAGTCTGGTTTGTTTGTGCTCGTCAGGGAGCATTCTGGGCACCCGGCGCGCCGAAACCTTTTTCATGCCTAAGCGGTCGTGAACAATGTTATATATAGTCTCCAGTATGAATTTGGTCGGTTGTTTTAATTTCACCTAGTATTTACACTGCGTATCGAAATTTTTACTTTCTCGGCTATAAAAAGAACAGTAACACGAAGATCTAGTATAATACATTTTTCAACGTTTTTTATGATTTGTTCGGTCACTACTGTCGTAGGGCGTCCAGAGCGAGGGTCGTCGTTGGTGGAAGTTCTTCCTCGCTTAAACTCAGCACACCAACTCCAACTGTGAAAATGGAGGAGCACAGTGATTGACCCTAATGTTCCTCTTAAGTCTTGATTTACCTGTATAGGCTCTGTAGTAGAATTTTTCAAGCACAGATATTTTATTAACGCGCAAATTTCAATTATCTCTTTTTTGAGAACTCGCTCCGAAACGACGACGACGCAAACAAAAGACAAAGTGCTCAAAATCTTTTTAAATCATAATTATAAATTATAACAAATGTTTGAGCTATGCCTGCCAGTATTTTTTTTCCAAGGAGTTTATATCTCATTATTTATTTTTATTTAACAACTATTCTTTTATAGTATGTTAAAAGCTTTTACTACGGAGCTATTACTATATTACATAGCTATTACCATTATATATTATATCGTGAAAGGTACTTTAATATGGAGTTGATGCTCGTGATTGTTGGCACTTGGTGGAACTTTTGATACATTTTTGTAAAAAATGTACTTTAATATAACTAGGCAATAGACTTAGGTCATATAGTTAGGTGAGCTCGTTGTTAGGTAGCAATCGGAAATATTTATGAATCTTTATACGTCGTATTGATTGATTTATGTCCCGATCTTCCAACAAAACACGAGCAGATTCCCTTTTAGATTCCCATACTGAACGTCCCTTTCTTTAAAAGTGCTATAAAGTCTAAGTAAATGGTAAACATCTGAGAAGTACATACTTTTAAGGGTTCCGTATCCAAAGGGTGCAATTTGAAACCCTATTACTAAGTCCATCCGTTCTTCTGTCTGTCGCAAGAACAGCTACAACCGTATTAGGTAGACACTTGAAATTTTCACTGAGTAAGTACGTGTTACTATGGCTTCTGTAACGACAAAATAATAAAGTGTTCAAGAAATTAAATCCCAATACATCATACAAGAAACCAACATATTTTTGACGTTTTTGTTCTAGCTTTATCTTCAAAACGGTAATACATACAACTTTTAAATTTTATCTGATTATAGGGCATACCCTACAGCAGAATCACAAATACAAAAAATGGAGTTCCGTATTAAGAGGATAGGTTCCGAAAAACCATAATTTATTCCTCCTTGTTTGAAGAATCTAGCAATATTAGATATTTGAAAAAAATTTGGACTTCTGTCAAGAATATAATGCACAGTCTTATTAAAACAGAATCTTCAGACGTCATTCCAACATTGAATCATAAAAAATCAAAAATGTCTCCAAGAAAAGTTTTCATCTCGAGTTTTAACATTATTTGAGCAAAATCATGTTATATTATTAATGTATTAAAATTCAGTATAAACTTTATTAAACTGTGAAACGAACAGATATTTTATACAAACTTCAGGTTTTTTGAATAATAAAATTCGTGGATAAAAGTCGTAATTTTGATTTTTTTACAGAATTCGTCCCTCTCGGACTGCGGGCCTTTTCGCACGGAGTAACCGATAAATGCAATCGGAACCTATTCTTTTAAGAAGGTACCGAAACGTTTCTCAAGCGCTACCATTTTAGCGCCTGGTTTTTTATCACCTTGATAAATGTTACTATGGCATCGATATTATTGTTATTTACCATAATGTTTTAAGGTTCCGTACTCGGACTTGCACTTGGCTGGTTCTCCTGAAACAGCTAACTTTTCTAGATGGTTGGCTCCGTAGTAAAATTTGTTCGTATAGACTAGCATCTCCAATTTTAATATTTTTTCTACTAAAAATCCAGACAGTGTAATGTCAAAAATATAGACGGAAACTACACTCTTCTATTTAACGGCAGTACTGCGTTAACAAACCAACCATTTTAAGTTGACCTGTGTATTTCCCAAAGCGAAGAGGAGGATTGACTAAATAAAACAAAGAGTTCTGCTTGGAATGGCCGAGTAAAAGAGAGGTTTTATTCTGAATCAGTCAGCGTATCCAATGAAAAGTGTCGCTCCAACTAAACGGTCGTGCGGTGAAACTTTACAGGAACTAAAACTGACTTCAACTTTTAATTATAATGTACTAACCTTTTGTTCGGACTTGACCGCTTGATTTCGGGATTTCTCCGAAAGAAATAAATACGAATAGCGATTTTATTAAATATGTACTAGTTTTGTCATCACCTTCGTCCACACTCAATAAAACTTCTGCTCTCAGCCAAAGAATACAGGCTGTTATAATCAAAATGTTTTTTTAATAAAACTGGTTATCCTATCCATTATTATGAACAACTTTTATTTTAAGGCAAACACTGAAATTTGTAAAAAAAACTGTTTTCTACATTTTGGTCGAGTAGTAGGTGTTTGATATTTCTATGGAATAGCAGATTTTCAAAAAATTGCCAAGTGAAGGCTGTTTTTTCAGTTCAAAACAGTAGTTCGTCCAAATGAATAAAGTACAAATAACAATAATGACTGTTTTGAATATTTAAACCTATTACCTAAAACATAAAAGCGTGTTTTTTTAAAAACGCTCACCATGTTGTTTTATATTAAACATTATTCACTAAAATACGGCAACATCCAACTTTTTCGTTGTTCAGTGCATATATTGCGTCTCAAGATGTGCTAAGTTAAAAATATAGTAATAGCATAAGCCATATGATGAAAAAAAGGAAAAATTATAATATAATTCATCTTAGCAAGACTAATAGAAAGGGCGGATTTAAGGGGATAACTTCTTACCTCGGTACAAAATGCACATTGTTTTCCTTACATTTGAATGAAAAGTATGCAATAAATGTGTTTTAAAGCAACTTGCGGAAATAGTTTATTAATAATACTTTCTTTACAAAATAATTGCGTAATTTAATGTATAACATTTTGTTTGCATTACATCCATCCATCCATCCATCAGCCTGTTTCGTCCACTGCTGGACATAGGCCTTTCCAGGATTTCGCCACTTTTGGCAGTCCTTCTGGAAGAAATGCCCATACTCACACACGCTGGGCAGGCGGGTTGGTGAGCGCGGTGCCGAAACCCTTGCCCCAGTAACGCCGCCGACCGTCACCAGTCTGTTTTATGTAAGCCCCGGCAATTGGGGATGGATATACCGCCATCCATCGGTCCCAGGCAATGGTGGGCCGCCTGGTTTTGCCTGAGAGCTGTCCTCTTACTCTCTCCTGAATAACTTCGGGAGGATTTGCGAGTAAGATGGTGGTACCTCCACAGTCGAGCCCGGCATTAGCTCTACCACCTAAAAATGTTTTTAGAGCATTATGTTGTTCGGAGACCTAATCTATAATTTAATTTTTCATTTTCTTAGAGACGTCCATGAAAAATATTTTTCATTATGTCAGTAGTTTTGAGTTCGTAATGAGGATTTTACGATATGAGTTTAGATAAACAATATTATGATGTGCATTTTGTACTGAGGTAAAAAGTTACCCCCTTAAGCATTATATCTATTTATAGTTTATTTATCTATCAATTTATTTATTCATTGCATTATGTAGGTTGGTATATACGAGTACAATATTTAATTATTTTTATATTTAGTGAGGCATTATATTATTAATTTATTAATTCCATTATGTATAATACAATATTCTTATTCCTATAATATGCAGATGTATAAATTCACTAACCCGACTTAAATATATATATATACCTATATATTGTATGTTTCCCGTATTATGTTTATTTTGTTCCATCATATTCTATTGTTTTAAAAATTTGAGCTGTAAAACGTATACTTTATGTATCTATTTTACAAAATAAAGAATTTAATTTGTATTTTTGAATTTGTGTCCATATTTGTGCCCAAAGTAAAGCGATAGAGCATCGTCGGTGAAACGTGGGTGTACGGGTGTATACTATAACTTACAGTTAACATTTGGAAACACCTCTAACACCCCTTCGGGGATTCATGTCGTGGCGATGTGTATTAAATTTCAGAACTTAGTGTCACCTAAAATGATCACTAAATAATTCAGAAATTACAGCAGTGGAAAGAAAATAAAAGACAGAGTTTATTCTCTTTTCTTCTAATCCCCAGGCACCGGGCTTCCATTCAGCGTTTAACGATGCTCTTTCGTGGCTGCAAAATAATACGAGTGTACCTAAAACAACATTTTTGGCATTGATATAACAAAGGAAGATACGGCACGTTCTTATATCGTCAACTGAAAAGTGAGCCTCTTTTTTAAACAAGTGCCACCGAGCGACAAGCTTCGACAGTGGCGCGAGCGACACGAGCTACACAAAACAGGCCCATTGGGCCTATATTTGCAAGGCCATGCGCGAGAAGCGGCGTACATTAACTTATTTATGTTTTATCTAAGATTTCTGGCGAGTTCTGTAGGTATACAGGCTGTTAAGATGATGTTGCGAAAACCGGAAACTGGCGGTAGTATTCGTCCATATGTACGAATTTCCGTTAAAAGTTTCGTACAATTTGGTCGAGTAGGTATGTAACTTTTCTATGGAATAGCTGAGTTTACCAAAGTTTAAACAGATTTTAATCCATAAATAATATGTGAAGTTTTAGCTCAAATAATCTTAAAACTCGGCATGAAAACTTTTCTTAGAGACATCTACGGGTTTTTATTTCTCAATATTAGAATGACTTTTAAAGATTCTGTCTCGATAAGAGAGATATGATCTTAGCAGAAATATATTTTTAATATCTATTATAGTTAGATTCTTCAAACAAAGTCGAATAAAATATGGTTTAGTGGAGACTATCCCTTGAATACCGAGTATATTCGTCTTCAAAAGAAGACCTAAATTCCGGAAAAAAGCAAAAACGCATGCTCTTATGGGCAGGATTACAACCCAGATCTCAATATTGAGAGTCAAGCCTACCCACTGAACACTCAAAATACTTTGTAGACTAGTATTAATAAATAAACAAAACGCAAAATACCACTAACTCAAACATTTAAAACATTTAAGCCGCAGTAAAAGTAAAATTAAAAAGTGAATAGCTTTTTTTGTTTAACCGTAGCACCATTACGGTCACCGCGGACTGCGGTACACAAAAATATCCGCTTAATTCAGCAACAGAGCTAGGGGTCTGATTCTCGTGCATGTCGAGTAGTTGCTGCCTGCAACAATCAATAGTAATTTTTAAATGGATACTTCTTTGTTTGTATCTCGTATACGATGTTCAGAACTTGTTCGTCACTTCCAGAAGGGCTATTTTTGGCGAAAGAAATTTGATTTCTGATTTTTGAATAACTACGTATTTTAATCTTTAATTATTTGTTAATATTCATGATAATGTGCTGTTCATTTAATACGTAACACAATTTTAACCACTTTCTGACCCCCCCTCCCCCATACGTAAGAAAAATAAGACTTGGATGAAGCCCCTTCCCCCTTTTCAATCTTACGTAAGATAAGTTTCACCAAAATTGCAAAGAAAAAGTAGCAAAAATATAAGAACGCGTTGGTTTATGTTACACAAAGGTAATTTTTGCTTACTTTTGTGATTTTACGTAAGAAAAATCTGGACCCCTTCCCACCCCATGTAAGAAAATCGTCTTACGTAATAAATTAACAAGCCCTTATTAAAAGAATTGGAATGATCTCGTAAGCGCTCGAGCTGCCATGGTGCTGACGTATTATTGTGATATCTATGGCCGCCAACGATTCCTACATCTATGATTGAGGAAAGAGGCGTCATAAAAGAATCCACACTTAATTAATTTGGGATTATATATCTCACATCACCCGCTGCATTTTCACAACAACGTTTTGTAAGTTTTAATCGCACAGCTGATTATAACTTGCATTATTAAATTTATTCCAATTATTTATAGAATTTAGCATTTAATTCGGGTATACGTTTTGTTCACGGAATAACAGCGTCAATATTATAAAGTATATTGTATTATATGTTTTATATCAACTGATTCCGGGCCCAGTGGGTCCTGAAATATATCTTGAAATATTTTTTTCTTTTGTGTGTATATTAAAATATTATAAAAAACCAAATAAAAAAACAAGCTATTAAAGTTTATATACATTTATTTTAAAGTATATGTTAAGTATACGTTTACGTATGTGTATCCCGTATATATGTGCAAATATCTATGCGTAGAGAAATTATTGCCATCTACGGTTTGAAATACTTTCTTAGACCCAAGCATTGAGAGTTGTAAAACTTATCAACTATGAGAAATTTACAGGAATCATCACTAATGATATTAATAATATTAACTAATACATGTATGTAGATGTTTGAATATTTTATTACATTAAAACATACATTAAGTTTTCATATTTAATAAACTATTCATGTACTATAATTTAATGTTAACTACAAAGAATATGCCTGCTTTCCCTTTTTAGAGTTTCGTACCCGAACGGTGGGACTAAGCCTCCGCTGTATTTCTGTCCGTCCGCCTGTCACAGGCTCATAGGGGTCTACAGCTTCAGCCATAATAGGTAGAAAGTTGAAATTTTCACAAATACGTGTTATTATGACCTGTAACACAACAAATAATAAAACTGCAAAAAAACAATAAAATCCAAACAATTATTGAAAAAATGCATTTTTTAAATGTTTTTTGTTTCAGTTAAATCTTAAATACGGGAGTACATACACATTTTAAATCACACTTCGTTGTACATACCCTAAACTAAAATAACAAATAATAACATGAGGGTTCCGTACTCAGATGGTTTTTGTTGTTTTTCTGGTGGTACCATTTTAGCGCCTTGTTTTTTGTTGCCTTAATGTTATCATCTACAATCTATGTTGTTGATATAGTATGTTTTTAGGGTTCTATATCCGTATTGTGTGGTGGTACGGAACCTTTTGTGCACGAGACCGACTCGTACTTGGCTAAATTATTTTAAATTCAAAATACTTTGTGACACACTTCCACATAAATCTATCGAGTCAAATTCTTCTATTATGTGAGCTTTTTATTTTACTTAGTCACTTAAGTCGATATAGGGACGTCAAAAAATTAGAATGAATTTAAATTTCGAGAGAAAATCTCTTCTTTTACCAGAGAATAAAGCCCCAGAAACGCATAAAAGATTCCGTAATTCCGGAAGCAGGGTTCCGTCTCCACACAAAGTTATTCCGGTGTCAGTGTTGTGCCCATAAATTATGAGCTAGTTTAGCCGGACATTTAGGGTTATGTCAATAAATGGAACCGCTTTAGAGCTGTTCCTTCGCCTTTATTATGCTGATAGAAAATTATTCCGATAAAGAGAATATATAAAATAATCTTTAGATAAAATAAAATTTGGTCAAGTGCGAGTTGTACTCACGCACAAAGGGTTCCGTACCACCCCAAAATACGGGTGCGGAACCCTCACAACATTATGGTAAATAATCATGTGTATACATGCCAAAGCAACATCAAGGCTACAAAAAACAAGGCCCTAAAATGGTAGCTCCTGGCAAAAATTTGGCGTCGTCTGAGTACGGAACTCGACTTTTTATTATTCTTTGTTTTACTTGAATATGTTCAACAATCTGACTAAATTTGAAACTTGTATACCGGGTGTAAATTGAGTGCGACCATTAAATAAAACCACATACTCTACTGATCATACTGAACAACAATTCGAAAAAAACCGCGAAAATCTTCAGAGAAAAAGATATTCAACTGTATTTCAAGGACTTTATCTCGTAGGAAGAAGGTGTATTTTAGAACACTGCAAACGGAACAGCTGTTTCACGGAAGACGCTCTCTCGATACTCGCCCGTATGTCGGTGCGTTATGGTTCACTCATTTTTCTTTGGAACTCAATTACTTCCTAAACTAAGGTTGTCCGCGGGTATGATTCTTGGTAAAAGTGGTTCAGTAGGGTCGGTAGAATATGTGGTTTCATTTAATGGTAGCAGTCTATTTACACCCGGTTTATATTACCGTCTTTAAGTAAGAGCCAATCCAAAATGAATAACGTTTAAATAATGCAAATTGATTGATTGTTTTTTTTTTGTATTCTATTATTTGTCGTGGTAGAGGCCATCGTAACACGTATTATGTAAACATTTCAACTTTCTACCTATTAAGGTTGAAGCTGTAGACACCTGTGACAGACGGACAGACAGACAGTGGAGGCTTAGTAATGGGGATCCGTTTAGGACCTTTCGGGTACGGAACCCTAAAAAAGGATTATTTCCGATCCTATAGTGCTTTCTGGTTTTATTCTGAGTGATTGCCTGTAAAAATATTGGTTTACTAACCTTTTGCGCTGAAGAGTTAAGGCGCTATGTAAAAAATATACGGATGCTTTGTTTCTGTGTATTTCATGAAGTAAACGTAAAATTATAATGAATTTGGTATATGCATTTTGACTATATTTTGACCTATAATCTTAGGTTTTGATTTTGGAAAACACGTTTGGATAAATTTTCTTCGATAGAAATAATTAATGAAATGAGGTCTTCAAACACACTTTTTCTCATCGTTTGATGGATAGGGATCATGTACAGAACTCAAACATATTTTATTAGATGGGTTTTAACAATATCTAGATATTTGATTTTGGAAATTTTGAAAGGTATTGTAGTTTTTTTTATAAAATTAAAAATCTTACTTTTTTCTCTTTTGCGCTGAATCCGCCCCTCTTGCACTGCGCGTTTTTTTCGCTTGAAGCGAGAGTGACAAAAATAAAACTAAAATAGCTGTAATTCGAGTTTCGAATACGTCTCCAAATCCAAAGGTTGTGACCCCACGAATGTGTGTTTACAAAATTTATAGCCACTCGTGACGGGGACTTTAAATATTATTATTAGAGTGCATTGCAAACTGGAAAAGATAAATTAGAAACAAATGTAAAGACAAAAATTTGAAAAAATTCCTCGGATCATGATTGGTGGCGCTATTGGTAGCGCGCTTGTCTTGATAACAAGAGGTCGCCGGTTCGAATCCTGACCTGAGGATTTTTTTGAAATTCTTGTTTTTACATTTGTTTCTGAATTATCTTTTCTAGTTTGTAATGCACTCTAATAATAATATTTATGATAACGATATGGCAACTTTTCCTCATTCATTCTCATTCTTTATCGTAGAAAAAAATGCGCAATTACACAAGTTAAAAATTAAAATTAGTGTACAGCGCCGAACTTATCTCTATGAGAGATTTCTTCCAGCAAACCGTAAAAAGATAAGGAATACAAAAAAAAGGAAAACAGTAATCATATGTGTACATACTTGATTTAAATTTAAAATATTTTAGCATTACATTTTACATTAAATAAAAAAGACTAACTTAACTTTGTAAAATACATGTATATAATTATTGATAAAAACTATCAAATATATAATAAAACATATAAATAAATTACTTAATAATAATGTCTTATTAATTAGCTAGTTATTTACAACAAATTTTCTGCAAAAACTCAATACTTATTGCACTTAGATACACATTTCTGATCATAATTACGCGTTTTCCGGACAGTTTTACAATTATTCGCACTAAACAAAGAAAATTTGTTTCAAATGCATGTGAAGCATTTACGAGTACCTGTGAAAATATGTTTTATATCTTCTGCCATGCACACATTTTCTCATTAGCTGTGTTATTATTCTCAGTCAGTGATTCTCTTTGAAATGAATTGGCTGTGTTCTGTTTTCGGTTTGTCACATAGCTTATTCGATTCTAATCCAGCACAACAGCAACTTACCAATAATAGGAATAATCCAGAGTTGTTAAATAAATTACTTTATAGCACACCGTGCGTAAAATGACCACTTTACGCACGCTGCGCTTGCGTAAAGTCGGCATTTTCCGCACTTTTGCTATAAAATATTTTGTAGCACACCGTGCGTAAAATGGCCACTTTACGCACGCTGCGCTTGCGTAAAGTCGGCATTTTCCGCACTTTTGCTATAAAATATTATACGATACTCGTGCGAGAAACTTTTTCTCGACTCGTGTGATTGTAGCACTCACCTTCGGCTCGTGCCGCAAACTCACACTCGTCAGAAAACGTTTCATCGCTCTCGTATCGTAATGTACTATTTTCATACATCTTTCTACTGAACGCTTTACATTTAAATACACAATTAATGATATCATTCGTCTCTGTTCATGTGTACCTGAACATGTACATATACAAAAAAAAATAGAAAAATAAATACATTAATAATTATAATATGTTACAGCTGAGTTTTTAATCTTGTAGGATATACCAAACTAGTTTTAACATTATCTTACTACTATGTCCTTTCTCCTTTTATTATTTATAGTAGGATCATAAGCGAGAGATCTATGTCTTTTAACTAATGTGTGAACAACATTCAACTTCCTGATTGTCAACAAATCGCAACATACATAAAGATCTTTAGTGGGAAATCTGAAAGGTTAAAATACATCACTTTTTGGGCTCTTTCAAGTTCCGTGAATTTCGTCTTTAGTGCACCTCCCCATACAGTGACACAATATGTTATAGTCGATTGCGCCAGAGCAATATAAACAATATTAAGTAGATTTTTCTTGGATTGGTTAGCACAATGTTTAGATTTATTCGCGTATATAATGTGTGAGTGTTCAAGTGTGGGGAAGAGGGAGGATTTGCGAGTAAGATGGTGGTACCTCCACAGGCGAGCCCGGCATTAGCTCTACCACCTAATATATAGAGTATGAGCTTTTAATTCTTTGGTGACTTGGGAAAAGGGAAATACCTTTGGCACATATTGTGTTCTATACACTACATGCATTTCTTTATTTGACTTATTTTTACTTACAGCACAACAAACACCGAAATCCGGTTTTATAATTTTTCATTCTGTTCTGGTCACTCTTTAAAAGAATTACAAAGTTGCAACTATGAAAATGTCGCGACCACTTGTTATATTTCTACGAGAGCTGCTTACATTTAAATTCTCGTTTTGCTTCAAATAAATGTTCTACAGGTTAATGAGGGAACCTCGTTTTATTTTCTTTTGACAAAGTTGCGGTTGAAGCGCTACTGTTCGCTAAAAAGGCTAATATATAATTATTTTCTGCAACTTCATTGTTTTAGCAAAGCAAAATTGAAAATTTTTCAACGCGCATTACTCATTACCATGAATAACATTAATCACAGACGAAAGTTAGAAAGCTGAGTTGTCGATGCTACAAAGCATTGAGACTCATTTGCTTTTATCTTAAAAAGAAAATTATTCGTACTCTGTAAATAAAATAAACTTAGGGCAGCTTGCAGCAAAATCTTAAATATCGATTTTATCGCTAAATCAGGTTTACGATCTGTCAGTCAATACATTTCTGTCAAATTAAACTCAGCTTAAGTCCTAAATCTAGATTTAAATATAGGTGCAAGTCGGCCATTTTTTTATCCTATCAATATTTTTGGGAGCTGTTTTTGTTTTTACAGTTGACATGGATCCTTTTGCGTGTTACTAGTGCCCGGTTTTCTTGCCGTCCTCCTCTCTGTGTATTTGTAGTGAGTGACGGAGTGGATGTCTGGTTGTCTGTGTGCGCGGGCAGATCCTTTTCCGACTAAAATAGAAATTGTTTAATCTTTTGACATTAGAAAAACGTTAATATTAATTTAGTATATTTACTTCTGAATATAAAGTTTATTGTTTAATTTCATTTCATTATTATTATTTTCTTTCCTTGTGTTCTTGTCCAACCAGCATCGACGCACAAAATTTTATCACAATCATCCATGCCATCCATCAGATCAGCCTGGTTTGTCCACTGTTGGACATAAGTGTTTCCAAGATTTTGCCATGCTTAGCGGTCCTGGAAGAAATACCCATGTTTAACACGCTGGACAGGCAGGTTCGTGAGCGCGGTGCCGAAACCCTCGCACCAGTGACGCCACTGCCCGTCACCAGTCTGTTTATATGCCCGGCAATCCATAACATTTCAAAATGCTAAGCCGCTAATTTCATTAGCTATTTAGAAAGTAGGTAAAAAGCTAAGGGACTTGTACTCGTATATATCCCTTTTCCAAAATTTAAAATTTTACATACTGAAATGATTTTTTTAAACTTTGACTTTTCAACAAAAGCCTTGTAGGCATAATGACTTTCGTACCAATGCCAGTAACTACTTTGATTGTAGTAAAAAACAAAAACGAAATGGCATGACCCTCAGATCCTCAGATGAAGATGACCATATAGCTTAATAATGTTATTATAGCTTATTATGCAAATATATTCTAACTGTTCAGCCCATATCCTTAAAATTTGTTTTATTTTCAGCATATCTCTAGTACTAAGGAACAAAAAAAAATTAAACGCTTTTCGGAATAAGATTATAAAGAGAGATATAAAAATATATCTCCATAGATTTTTTAATTTTTTTACCTTAACAGAAATGAAAACTTGTGGATTGGGGATGGATATAATAAACCGTTCTCAGGCAATAGTCGGCCGCCTGGTTGTGCCTGTTTGAGAGCTGTCTTCCTTCTTGCTCTTTCCTGAATAGTTTAATTTGTGATTGTGGTACTTTCACAGTCGAGCCCAGCATGTGCTCTACTGCCTGCCCAATCGCAATCAGTTTTTAACTTTTTCAAATCTTTGTCTCACAAAAACATTTCAATTATTTAAACAAACGTACGAAAAACCCAACATTTTATGAAACTCAACTACTCACTTAGTGATTTATAACGCAAGCTTCAGCCGGGTCACGGCTTCCTAAAGTGGCGAATATTTTTATGTTTCTACAACGGAGTGTTCCCAAGATTAAATGTTGCGTATAATTTAACGAGCCTTCCGAGGGAAACAATGTTATTATCTGAGAAAAAGCCTTCTCTAGACCTTCGAGGAATACCGTCTTAATTGCAAGTGAGTAGAAGCACTTAAGGAACTTTTAATTTATGTATATTTTGCTCTGTATTCTCAAGTTTATCAAGTACTGTAAGGTAAATAAATCATGATATTTCTATTATATTCGATTCAAATTCTTTATTGCACAAACAAAATTAATAATTACATTGAATCTTACAGTCTATGCAAATAGGCGAGCTTATCTCTTAAAGAGATTTCTACCAGCAAACCCTTGATGATAAAAGCAATTAACGTATATGGTATGAGAATCACAAATATGCACACAAAAAAAGAAAAATTATAACTAAATTTTACGACCAAGAAAGAAAAGAAACTGAAGTAAAATAATATATGTAATACTACTTTGTTAACAGAAGCTACCCGAAATACATACAAAATTATAATAAAATAAACAAATACTTTTCAAAACAAAATAAATACCTAGATACAGAATATATAAAAATTAAAGTTATACACATATATATATATAATATTTATATATAAATACCCAAATATCAATGGCAGGAAATACTTATTGAAAGTGCTCTTTAATTTTACTTTTGAATAGTGCGTTGTAGTGAGTTCTAGAGCCTGATCGACGCTACAGTGAAAAAGTTACCGAAGGCAACCAGTGTTGTGAGATGGGGTTGATATTTTTGAATTATCTAACTGGGTTTATTTAATTTTAAATAAAATATTTATTGTATTTATCTGAATTTCCTGGGAAAACGAACCCGGCATACAGTTTATTTTGATAATGAGAGAATGAGAATGAATGCTTTATTTTGCAATATAGGTACATAAATACACTTATTGCACGTTAGAATTTATTTAATAACTAAAATTTTAAAGAGGTAAATACAATATATTTAATTAGGTTTTGAGTTTGTTTATATTTAATAAGTTAATACATGCGCGTACATGAACTATATATAACTGAAGTAACTGGTATAACTGAAGGGTACACGAGGTGCAATTCTGTAAGACAATCCGTCCATCCATCAGCCCGTGTTCGTCCACTGCTGGACATAGGCCTTTCCCAAATTTGGCCACTCATGTCGGTCCTCCGTCCTCCTTATGTTACACAATCGTCATCAAATTAGCCCGTTTGACAATTGAAACATTTTTGGTTGCCAACAACAAAATAAGGGAACGTGGCCTGAACCTGAAGATTTAGACTAATAAAAATTATAAATAAAAGCGGGAGCAGCTGTCAAAAATCAACTGCTCCCGCTTTCATTTATAATTATTAGTCTAAATCCTTCTGATTTATAAAACTATTGATATAATTGTATATATAGGTATACAATTATATCAATAGTTTTATTGTAAAAGAGTGGATCAAATACCTTAGCGTAAAATTCATAGTTATTGGTAAAATATTTTGTTTACCGAAAATTCTAACGGTCTTTTATGTGCAAATGTGAACAAAGGATTTTAAGGCTAGTATCGTTTTTTTGTATTCATATTAAGTATCGTGTCCTACATAGGGACACGAAAGCATAAAAAACGAAATTGCCCACAATCTTCTTTTGTTTTCTTACAATAATTTATCAACTTTTATTTTATTTTCCATCCATCAGCCTGTTTCGTCCACTGCTGGACATAGGCCTTTCCAGGATTTCGCCACTTTTGGCGGTCCTCCTGGAAGAAATGCCCATACTCACACACGCTGGGCAGGCGGGTCGGTGAGCGCGGTGCCGAGACCCTTGCACCAGTGACGCCGCTGCCCGTCACCAGTCTGATTTATATAAGGCCCGGCAATTGGGGATGGATATACCGCCATCCATCGGTCCCAGGCAATGGTGGGCCGCCTGGTTTTTTTTCCTGAGAGCTGTCCTATTACTCTCCCCCGAATAACTTCCGAGTAAGTATTTTATTTTATTTATACAAAATTAATTGCTCAGTGCTTATCTACCTGAAGGAGGTCTGCCGTGCCAGATCCACAACTGAAACTTCAACTTGGCCTCTCGGTGAGCCTTGGCCACATGTTTGTTCCAACTCGCAACCACCTCTCTAACATGTTCTACCTTCACGACCCATCGAAGAAGCCCCACTAAGGGCCTGCCAATGTTAATACATAACTCGGTTATAATTAATTTATGGCTGGGATCATTACATAACGTGTCACTGCAACTCCGAAATTCGTACAGAAAATCTATTAGTCTCAATCTTTTATTACATTTTATTTGATAAGTGTCTATTTCCTCAGAAGTTCTTTCTCTCCATACGATTCTGTTGTGACCAACATCATTAGAGAATTTCTAATTGGTTTGAAAGATTTTTTTTAATATTTTGAATGTTTTTAATGAAGTTTCAGTCGTATTGTGGCTTACCTTGAGTTTTATGGGGCTCATACATTAACCCCGATTTCACAGATGCAGCTCCATGATTGGCTGATTCGTGTATTCGCTTACCGAGACTTTCTTGAGTCAAAAACTCGCGGTTAGTTTATATTATACTATATCTAATTCGTCTTGCGCTCTCACAGCACTTTTTCCCAATTTCCACTTCACCTTAACCTTTTTCGTGTCGGGACATCGTGTGACCCGTGTCTTATAGAGGGACTGTCTGTCACAGCATTTTTACTCCGAGACGGATAGAGTTATTATGTTGAAAATCGGAGTAGTGCTATATCTTACTTATCCATTCTATAATGCCCCTTCATGCTTCAAATTTCTTACAAAAAATCAAAGTATGTTAATATTACCCACCTACAAAATACGTATATTAATTACTAGACTTTGCCCGCGTTCAAATTTGAGCCTTTTTGTTCAGGCGTTAAAGTTGCTATTAACATAAAATATTTTCTTGTTCATGCGTTTCGTTGTGCACTGCTAAATAGTGGTGGAACTTAACAATAGAACAATGCCATTCATTGGAAGATAAGTTCTTAAGACGAACCCGACATTTAAAAAAATTCCTACTATACCAATAACCCATTTTATTTGAAATTTCGCGAAAATATTCAATTTACAGACACGAATTTTACTACTTTATTATTAGTATAGAGAGGATCATCATTGTTACAGTCCACACTTGTACACCCGCATTTCATACACAACTATTACATCCCAGTGTGATATGAGCCTACCGTCCTTCTTTGGGCAAAATATGGACTCACAGCTTAATTTACGAAATTTCTGTCCTTTGAGCATTTGAACCGGCGACCTCCATTTTGCTGGTTGACACTGACACTTTTGTACCACTAACTAAACTAAAGAAGTCTTTTTATTTACTGCTGATGTATACTTTTCAGATTGTACAAATATGTCATGTTATTATGATAATAAGAGGGACGACAATTTGGTTTGAAGCCAAATAAAATCTCTAAGACGAAGCTGCTTATTACTTTCTGTCCGACGCGAGCGAAATGTCTTTATATCGCATCCTCGCAGTGCAACCACGGACCGAGAAATATGGACTATACGCTTGAGATATTGTATGTATCTACCCAGAAGAAAATGATAGTACTACGGTACTACAGAAGACCTACTCTTCAAAGACACATGAATAAAAAGCTGCTCTCGCCACAGAGCAATAAAGCGCAATTTAGCTCGCACAGCGCTGCGTGACAAAAATGTAATTCACCTACGAGACGCCTCTCTGCGCATCTCTTTCTATCACGTAACTCCACCCCTTTTTAATCCACTGAATTATCCAGCCGGGCGGGTCGCCGCAGCCAATGTGCTTGTAGCTTCTTGTAGCCTTCATAGTCCTAGGCCTGGTATCTAACGATTATCTTACGAAATCTTAAATTCGATTTACAATGTTGGATACCGTTTACTTCCCTCTTAAACACACACTAAATTTTTAAATTGGGTCAGCTGACTTTTCCCCAATAGTACCACATAACAACAACTTCGCGAGCGGGATGCTTCCATATTTTCTTCGCTAAACCAGATATAAGGTTCTACAGCAAAGTGGTTCCGTACTCAACCGTGACGTACTTAAATTGCGCTTTACGATAGTGGTTTATATTATACGTACAATGTACAGAGGGAATAAATTGAACCTCTACGATTAAAGTTGTAGTGGGGACAATGATCTAAAGAGGGTTTCGTATTTACAAGTAGATTAAAAACACGTAAAAAACATATCATCACGACACGAAACCCCAGGGGTTTCAGAGGTGTTCCCAGGTGTCAAATGTGAAATGAAACTCACAGTCTACCCTTGATACACCCGCTTTACACCGGTGAATATAACGTCCCAAAAGTTTCGAAGTTTCAAGAATTTTCTGAGGAATACATCTTTAGAACAAATAGTATCATTCAGAAAAATTTTGAGCTTGTGTCTTTTGACGAAAAGTTTGTAAGCATCACATTCCTTGCCCTCCTTCATGAATATCTTAACACTTTCAGGGACACATAACGAGCCACAATAGACAAAACAATGGAATCACATCTATGGGCGGCCTTGTCCCTAAAAGAATTAACAAGTCTACTTCACCGGATGCAATATAAAATTCTTTGGTAGATACGATGAATAAGGTTATGTAGCAAAACGCTCAAATCTGTGCTTTGGGAACTACGTTCTTTTGAGATAGTGATTGAGTTAACGATGTTGATAAACTGTAGCTTTTGACTCCCGGTCTACAACTTTGAAGATTCAAATGTTCATTTCACGTTACAATGTAAAGAACATAGAAACATAACAGGGGTTAAGAATTCCCCTGCAAGGGCATAACGATTAGTACATAGTTCATAGTACATAATATAGATATGTCGCCGGCATTTGGTTAAATCAGTCACTTGGTTGTAATTAGTTTTTCGGAAGTCCTGCAGCGCAGAAGAGAGGCGGTGGCTTAGTTCACTACGTGGCGTGACTCGCCATACCTAACCTTCGTTCTTTTTTTTATGACCACCCAGAATATGATTTAAACCAAAAGACTAGACATTTAGTTAAGTGACTGATTTAACCAAATGCCGGCGACAGATACATACATAAACATACATGCATACATAAACGTACGCCTCTCTTTCACAAGGATAGGCAGAGACTACAGATTTCCGTCTGCTACGATCCTAACACACCTCTTTTGCTTCTAAATACATCAATCTATTCATACAAGCTCTTCCATTCCGAATACACATAATTTAGTTAAATTGCGTATGAGTTGATACATTAGTAACATTTTAATAATTTATTATAAAACTAATAAATAAAATCATTAAATTACATTATTGTATTTGTTTACATAACTTAATATAAGTAGCGTCATTTTTGTTCTTCCGGTCTCTAGATTTTTTTATGGGAAGTTCAGATTTTTTTCCGTTAACTATTTAGCTTTACTTGTTATAGCCTACAGGAATATATTATTTTTATCTTTGCTTTGTTGTAAACGTTTAGTAAATGCTGACGAGTGTTGTGAAGGAGAAGTTCATGAGTTTATAAAAAGTCAAAATATTTTTAGTCTGTTTTTTACAACACTTAAAGAGCCGTATACAGTATAAGGAGTATGCAAAGTAACTTTGTAGTGACCTGCCCTTAATCTGGTCCTGGTACAATTGCAAAACAACGGTAGATATATTATACATAATGTGACTAAGCCAAATTCATAATTGAAAATGATACATACAGTATGAAAAAAATCATACTGAAGACTCAGTAAGATCTCTACAACAAGGTTCGATGACCCTTTTTGTGCAATTCGTAAATTATTCTTTTAAATGCAAGCCCAGGCCCGAGTCAATTACTAAAGAACGACAAAATTTTATTTTTCGAAATCAGCAGAAAGTGTTATCGAT
The DNA here is from genome assembly GCA_910592155.1 of Ypsolopha scabrella. NCBI lineage: Eukaryota > Metazoa > Arthropoda > Insecta > Lepidoptera > Ypsolophidae > Ypsolopha > Ypsolopha scabrella. Next base: position 2,346,466 of record OU342968.1, on the reverse strand, counting down.
CCGTGTTACTGATCACTTATCAAGCCTCCAGTGTGAGTTTGGATGCATAAATTAAAGTCATCTTATAATACTGAAATACTCATTTATTAATAAACTAGCTTTTGCCCGCGGCTCCGCCCGCGTTGAATGTATTTTCGTGGAAATAAGGTAAACAAAAGAATATGGTTTTTTGAACGACATACTAGTATGCAACGGTCACCATGTTTTTACCAAAGTGCTAATAAATACGAATCAAATAAGCCCAAACTCGATGGGTCTGCTGTTGTCCGTTGAGAAGATCCCGTACCCATATTCCAGTCCCATCATCGGACCCTGGTCACGATGTTTTATCAAAGTGCTAATAAAGACCATTCAAATAAGCCCAAACTCAAAGGGTCTGCTGTTGTCCGTTGAGGAGATGCGGGACCCACCTTCCAGTCCCATCATCAGACCCTGGTCATCATGTTTTACCAAAGTGCTAATAAATACCAATCAAATAAGCCCAAACTCAAAGGGTCTACTGTTGTCCGTTGAGGAGATGCGGGACCCACCTTCCAGTCCCATCATCAGACCCTGGTCATCATGTTTTACCAAAGTGCTAATAAATACCAATCAAATAAGACCAACCTCGAAGGGTCTGCTGTTGTCCGTTGAGAAGATCCCGTACCCATATTCCAGTCCCATCATCGGACCCTGGTCACGATGTTTTATCAAAGTGCTAATAAAGACCATTCAAATAAGCCCAAACTCAAAGGGTCTGCTGTTGTCCGTTGAGGAGATGCGGGACCCACCTTCCAGTCCCATCATCAGACCCTGGTCATCATGTTTTACCAAAGTGCTAATAAATACCAATCAAATAAGACCAACCTCGAAGGGTCTGCTGTTGTCCGTTGAGAAGATCCCGTACCCATATTCCAGTCCCATCATCGGACCCTGGTCACGATGTTTTATCAAAGTGCTAATAAAGACCATTCAAATAAGCCCAAACTCAAAGGGTCTGCTGTTGTCCGTTGAGAAGATCCTGTACTCACCTTCTAGCCCCATCAGCAGATCTTGGTCACCATGTTTTACCAAAGTGCTAATAAACACCAATCAAATAAGACCAACCTCGAAGGGTCTGCTGTTGTCCGTTGAGAAGATCCCGTACCCATATTCCAGTCCCATCATCGGACCCTGGTCACGATGTTTTATCAAAGTGCTAATAAAGACCATTCAAATAAGCCCAAACTCAAAGGGTCTGCTGTTGTCCGTTGAGGAGATGCGGGACCCACCTTCCAGTCCCATCATCAGACCCTGGTCATCATGTTTTACCAAAGTGCTAATAAATACCAATCAAATAAGCCCAAACTCGAAGGGTCTGCTGTATCCGTTGAGGAGATCCCTTATCCATAACTTCGTACTTACTACCAGTAGAAAAGTAAATTCCAAAAATTTTTAAATGACGATTACTTTTTTTTCCGAGATCCAATTTTAATGAAATAAAGCCTATATTCTATTCCAAATTAAGCTCTGTACAGGTGTGGAAACTTCATGAAAATCTGTTCAGTAGTTTTAGAGATGTGCGTGAACAAACAGACAGACAGACAGACGGACAGAAAAGAATTCTACAAATCGTTGATTTGTGTTCTATAAGTCTTCTTTCTATTTCTATTATTTTCCTTCAATGTACAGACACATCGGTTTCTACTGTTTTATTATATAAGGTGCTCTAAAAATATCTGCCACGGCTGCAATGGGATAGTGTATTGTGTATATAGATTACAATAGTAACAATATTTTATTGTTATAACGTCATAATTTATTTCATACAAAAATAATGCGTATAAGTTAGAATTGATTTACTTGCATGAAACCGTCCTGTAATAACACAAAAGTATTTCCAAAAATATTTCCATTGTTCGTAGTTTGTGAATCACTGTATGCGGAATAAAGTAAATTATTTATTTATTTACTTTATTTTCTCAAATTTATATAACTATTCCGGGGACAAAATTTCTTCACCATTGTAATCTACATACACAATACCATCTCCCATTGCAGCCGTGACAGATATTTTTAGAGCACCTTATATTATGTATTGATGATAAAAATGTACCTATCTAAAGATAAATAGTTACATTGATTTGTATATTGGATACATTATAAAAAATATATTTATACTTGTCATTGAAAAAATTAATTAAAATTTGTCTTATAATATTCGCAAGTTTTTATTTTTTTAATGAACACACGGAAACAATATAAAGTAAATAGCGCTATATTTCGTTCATTAATAAAATATAATAAAAATAAAAACTAACAAGTAAAAGCCATTGTCTGGTTTTTTGAAGAAAATTATATTTATTAAGCTCTTATAATATTTGTCATATAATATTACTATTTGATACAGTCAAAAACTCTGCGGTATTATAACATGCCATATCGACCAACAACTCTTTAAGTTTAGTGATGAATGTAGATTCACTGGACGCGCGTTTTATGTCGACAGGGATAGCATTAATATATTAGGTAGGTACGAATGTAAACAGACATTTATATATATTTCATATTTTTGTCATCTTGCGATTGGTCCTTAGACCATCAACAGATGTTTTGTGTATAAAAAGCTTGTAGATTGGTTGATTGGTTGAATATTTATCGCTCTACTTGCTGTTATGTAACCTTAGATATTTGTTATTATCTAAGTAAGTGTAAATTACAATTGCAAATGACATAACTATCATCTACACTGAAATGTTACATATTAATTTGCAATATTCTGCTAAACGTTTATGACCATGCATGGCTGTGCATCTTAAACCGCATGACCATAATCGATTAATGGAATATTGTAAATTAATCTACAATAACGTTGCGGTCTCATTAGAGGTCTCAACTCTCATCACATCTCGTCAGGGCACATTAATGTTCGGTGTCCGTGGTTCGGAAGGCACGTAAAGCTGTGGGTGCGGCGATGTTATTAAAGAACACATTACCTTGAGGTGTAATAATAATCATCATCGTCGGTGAAATGTGGAATAATAAGTGTGGACAGTGATTTACACTTCACGATCCATACACATCAATATATCTGACAGAGTTAAAGATGATGTATTGATCTGTAACATTTACACAGGATGTTTGTTTGGTCCGCAACTTATGGAAGTTGATAATAAACACAACACTTATTCCTAAAAACGAGAAAACAGCCTAAAATAAAGCAAAATCAAAGCAAATCAATAGTGACATAGTCTGAAAATAAGCTTTGATTAAATTGTACTAAAACTTAATTAAATTCAATCATAATTCTTCACACAGTGGCGCTGTGCATTGTCCTACCATTCGTACAGTCATGTTCCACGCGACTTTGATATCGCCGAAACCATGTACCAGCAATTCATAAAATAGGAAACTTTTTTTTTCTACAATTACCTTTTTATAATTTTTTTGGCAAAAGTGTAGTGTATATTAATATTATCCCTGTAACGAAAGTTGCGGACTTTGGTCATTCGTACATTATGCTCATACTACTAAAAGACACTTTCGAAGTAAACCAGGTACCTACCTATAATTTAGAGAAACCCCAAATCTGGTGCAGCTTGCAACAAAGTAGGCTCTGAGCCAACAGTTGTTGAAATATTCAACGACGCTCTGAAAGTATTCCCGGGATTTAAGCTAGCTCGTAATTTTTCTGTTTCTTACATGGGAGAACGGTGTATTATTTGAGTTTGTTTATACTTGTTACTCTGCGTTTAGTGTTCACAGAATAATACTCTGTTTTCCTTCCTTGAGGAGATATTTCATTATAACTTGAGTAAACTTGAGGTAAGCATTTGTGTTGAGGGTCTTGTCAAAAACAGAAACAGAAACTGTGGGGTCTTCCGGTTGTGGCTTAAATTCTACCGAGCCGATAATACAGGATGCATGGTGAAACATAATGCGGATTCCGGCAAAAACTGTTATTTTCACGACACTTATGTAAAGTAATTTTTATTTATTCACATTCTTAGCTAAATATATCGAACAAAACAAAGTCTTACAATTTAAAATAACTTGCAAATTCCAGAAAAATAAAAATGTTTGAAGAGTCAAAATTCGAAAACTAATTATTACGTCATAGCGATGTCATAAATTACTCATCACTAAACAAGTTAACAAAACTATCTATATTTATCCAATTTTGGCACATATTCCCAGACATTAAGACCTGTTATGCTCTATTTTTAAATATAATTGTACTAGTTTTCGTAACTAGTTAGATTTAGGGACGACACTAGCGTTCAAGCCAGAAACTTTTCGGACGTGATGCCTACCCCGAGGTTACACTAAAATAGTTACAGTCTTTGAAACTCATCTTTTTTATTAGTAAATACATAATTTATTATATTGATTATATTCGAGCATAAGTTAGCAGTCCAAGCGCTAGTTATGGCCCTAAGACCCTAGGAAAATGACAAATCACTTCAAGCGAGGCCATAATCTGGTTTTCTATTTACTACATTAGGTATAAATAAAGTCGAGAGACAGTTGTTTTATTGTTCTAAGTAATGTGTACAGAACTATTATTATGATATCTAGGAACGGTGCATGCTATATGGGTGCATGTCATGCATGTTCATACCGATATATTCTAAGTCTAAGGTGCATGTATTCTAAACTTCCGACCAGCCAGTAATAATCGTAGATTGTTAAACATTATTGGAGGTGTTCGATTACTTAAGCCCGTGGTAACCACTCTACTTTTCATCACCAATGCGAGCAAATTAAAAAAAAACTTACAAAAATATTTTTGGTACAACGCTTTCAACAAGAATTTTTTTCATGTGATTTTGTCTTATACTGACAAGTGTGATTGTTTTAAAAATAAAGTCAATATATTTAGTTATTATGTAACTCTTAAACGTCTTTTTAAAGTTGCATTTAGCATATTTACCTAGTATATGAAAGTTACAATTTTCAATAATAAAACACAGAATAACAAAAAAAAAGATTTTATTTTAGAACAGATTATTTTCCATTGTCATTTAGCTAGACGAGTGACTTACTATTGCAGTCATTAGCAGATCATTACATAACAGCCTGCGCCTTTGTGTGCGTGGAACTGCAGTCTCAACCACCACCACGCATTATCTACAAACTGGACAATGACCTACTTCACAAAGAGTAACAGGAAATTGATTGGAGTCCAGCGCTCATTTACACAAATCCAACTGATATCTTAAATCTCATTACAGATAAATTTGATACTATATATAATAAATGTAAAATTAAAATAAATTTAACGAACACAAGTAACAGAAAAGTTTGTAAATGGATAAATAATAAAGCTAGAAATATGTGTAGTAAACAAGATGTACTATTAAAAGTTTGGAAAAAAGACGAACAAAATATGCAAAAACGTCTTCACTATGATTTGTATAGAAATAAAACTAATAAGTACCTAAATTCATTAAAAAATAATTACACAAAAAAGGAAGTCACGGAAAATTTCAAAAATACAAAAGAAAATATAGAAGATCGTGAACAGGTTATGTGGAAAAATAACAAAATCAATTGATGAAACTATCTTAAAATCATTCAAATTACCACGAATTTATATTAAGTGTTAAAAATATCACAATTGCATGTGAGACTCCTTTATTAAATCCTAATAGCTATGAAAGAAATCCTGATAGGGAAATGCGACTAAAACTAGCAACAAATGAAGTAATACACAAAATTATACAACATTTAAATCATAATAAAAGTCCTGGTTTGGACGGGATAAGGGCAAGTGATCTGAATACATAAATAATGACATAACTCCCGTTATAACCCACCTCATCAATAGGTGCATTGCTGAGTCAGTTTATCCTGATAAGCTGAAAATTGGAATCATTCGACCAATATATAAGAAAGGGTCGCATAGTGTTTACAATAATTATAGGCCGATAACTATTTTATCTTGGATTGATAAAATAGTTGAGAGGTATTTCGGTAATGAAATATCACGTTATCTGGAGAAAAATAAAGTTATAAACAAATACCAATTTGGTTTTCAAAAAAACCGAGATACCTCTCAACTGTTAGGTCAATTCACTAATGAAATAAATAAGCATTTAAATGATAAAAATCATACAATAGTTATTTTTATAGATTTTAGCAAGGCGTTTGTCACATTACGGTATAAAACGTTATTTGCGAAGCTCCAGCAAAATGGTATTTAGGGTCATCTACTTGCCTGGCTTATAGACTATCACTCAAACAGATATACGATGGTAAAAATAGCAGACAGTTATAGTAAAAAAATACCTACTGAATGAGGCACCGCCCAAGGCTCAATTTGAGGACCAACAGAATACCTACTATGTGTAAATGATAATTATGACCAATGTTATCAAGGAAGGATCTATTTATCAATTTGCCGACGACACCTGTATTGTTGTATTACATAACTACGGCTGAATGCATAATGCAGAATAATTTTAATTTACTATGTAAGTGGGCGCACGATGTGGGACTTATCATTAACGTGGATTAAACAAATTATATTCAGTCATCGCACAACAAAACCTCATACTTACCTACCATCGTCGCTCACGAACATACATGCCTCCACGTAAACAACATACAATGCCAGTGTAAAAACATAGCCTTTGTACACCAACATATGTACATAGGCCTTATAAACTTATAATTGATCATAGGCTCAATTGGGGGCCTCATATTAACTATATTTGCGATAAACTTCGCTCAATTGCAAGCAGATTAGCTATACTTAAATATGAACTACCCTATTCGATATTAAGAACACTTTACCTTGCTCTTGCTGATAGTATAATTAGTTACGGCATAAGTAGTTATGGAAGAACGTATAAAACTTATCTTATAAATATATACAAGCTACAACTAAAATTGTTAAAAATTATTATACCTAAAAAAACAAAGATTATGTATGCAAATAATGAAATTAGATTATTTGAACACTGTAACATTCTACCTATTAACCAAAAAGTTAAGATTGCTATTCTCAAAGAAGTGATAAGCTGTATCAGCATGTTATATCCTAAGACTCGGTATAAATCTCTAAGAAATTTAAGCATTACAAAAAAATATAATTTACCCGAGTTTAATAACGTATATGGACGAAGAACCTGTGAGTATCTTCTACCAAATATATTAAATGGATGATGATATTACACAAAGTTACCTACAACAAAAAAACTTCATGTCATCTCTAAAAAAATATTTTGCCAGTAGTTGTAACTGTGATTATATACTATAAGCAATGACATTCTAATATAGAAATTAGAATGTCATTTAATTTAAGATATAATAGTTTATTTATTTTTTCCTTGTTAATAGAGTTACCATTGCAACCTATTGTTATTGCTAGATGCCAACTTTTTATTGTAAATTGTTATATCATGTAAACAAAATTAGCGTAAAGTGTTATTAGGCAAGCACTCAATTATTGCCTGTTTTTTGTATGTATGTGTGTGGATCGCGGGCGGCCCTCACGCACGGGCAGGCGGAAGCGTGTTGTGTGTGCGGACCGACCGCGATCACCGCCCAGCTATGGTTGTGAGATGCTTGCCTATTGCTTTAATAATAATTAAATATAAGTACCGGCCTCCACAATCACTGATAAACCCTACGGGTTTTTGTTGATTGTGCATATTATGTACCTAGGTTAAGATTTATGAAAATAAAAATACTATAATAAAAAATACTAGTTAGTAATTATAAGGAAGCCTCTTTCGATTTTCAGATTTACTTACCGCTGTAGGGCTGAATATCGAATTTACAACCTGCATTTCGAGTTAAATACGACTTACTTTCAGAGCAATAGTGATCAAAATATGTTGAATTCACACACTATTCTATTACATTTACATAGCACACAGCAATTGCGGCAAGTATGTTCTCTGATTCTTCGACTGTGCTCTTATAGTTCGAATATTTTACTTTGTGCATAAACATAAGTTAACACTTACTCAAGGACTAGGATTCACTTAGTGAAATTGTGTACTTACTTGTTGGAGCTGAGTTGTGCCCCCGTTATTACTGTATTCGTGCTGCGTTTTAGTGGCAAGCGTACGCAGCAAAACTCTGAAACAGCTGGGCCGATGACTATCTGAGTAAATCAATACTAATAATGGTAGTAAAAAAGTCGTGCCTTTACATTGTTTACATCTTACACGAGTATGTTCCGTTTTAACTCGAGCACTAAAGGGTGCCTTTTCGAACATCGTCCAAATTTTTTTTAGCCATTAGGTGTTATACATAGAGGCCATTTTTGAAAAAAAAAATATGTAGGTAAAATTTTCATCTCGACATGTTTTTTCCCCAAGATTTTTCGTACAGCGTTGTCACTACACTAAGCTACGAACGGCGAACGGAAGGCGCGTAGCCGCGTAGTGCGTGCGGCGCATGGTGTCTACACGCGTAGCCGCGTAGTGCGTACAGCGTATGGTGTTTACAAACGCAATTGTTTTTGAGATAACTTTGCACAACCGTATCTTAATATTTTTGTACGGGGTACCTATACTTAAAGAAAAAACACATATTTCGTTATTTTCACCAAAGATTAAAATAAATAAATTTGGACGATGTTCAAAAAGTCAGCCTGTATATAGTATAAGCTATAAGGAGTGTTAATAAAATAACCATAAATTTAACCATTGGTTAAAAGACAATTTGAAGCTAGCAAAATTATTATATTTTATTTATACTGTATTAATCAAACATGTTCTCGTATTGCAATTTAATCAAGATGTTGCATGTTGCGCTTAAAGCAAACCGAGATCGCTGAGGTTGCAGTCAATGTGTAGTAAACAATCAAATGATGTAAAACTGATCACTGTGTGTACTTATATAAGGTGACTTTGATTAATATAGCCAAATTTATACTGGAGACTTTGTAAGTGATCAATAAAAAGGTGCAATTACAAGTGAAAAACGAAAAAAAAAGTTTTCTTTACTAATTGACTTGGGGTTGTTCTTAAACCAGTATAGGGACAGAAAAACATTTTTGGTATGTTGAAAAAGGGGTTATTGAACCTTGGTCCGGACCACTTACCAAGTCAAATTCAAATTCAAACTAATTTATTTGTGATTTCAAGTTTATAAATGGATTTTAAAATTAAATAACATGTCCTTCATAATCTGTCGTTTGACATACAAATATAAAACAATAAACAAAATTCAATGAAACAAAAAGTGCATTACAAAATACTAAAACTACAAATAGATTAAAAAATTTCAGCATTTTTACGTACATTTTAACGCATATCTAACCTTAGGATATCTTGGGGTAATGCTTGGGGTATCTCTGATGGATAGAATCCGAAATTAGGAGATCCTTCGGAGATCGAAAGTAACCGACATAGCCTGCAGAATCAGTAAGTTGAAGTGGCAGTGGGCAGGCCATATTTGTCGCCGACATGATGGCCGTTGGGGCCGAAAGGTTTTAGAATGGAGACCACGTACAGCAAAGCTTAGTGTAGGCCGACCTCGTGCCCGCTGGACCGACGACCTGAAGGACGTTGCGGGGGGCGGCTGGATGAGGAGGACAGAAGACCGACATGAGTGGCGAAATTTGGGAAAGGCCTATGTCCAGCAGTGGACGAACACGGGCTGATGGATGGATGGATGGATGGATATCTAACCTGAAAAGAAACAATAAGTATATCGCTGGTACATTAAATAACTCTTCAAATAGTGTAGTATCAACTTAGCTAAAATTATTTAAAGAAATCAAAATAATATGTCCAGCTCCAAAATATTAAAATATTTAACATTTCATAGAGAATAATCATTCAAAAGATCATTCACGGAACAGTAAGCTTTGTTAATTAAAAAAACTTTTAGTTGTTTAGTAAAGTCATTAATATTGTTCGAATCACGAACATATTTAGGTATTTTATTGTATAATGAAGGTGCCATGGCAAATATACTGCTGTGAAAAAGAAGTCTTACATTGTACGAGGCGCAGGCGCAGACGATCACAGCGTCGTGCTCGTGTACTAAACTGGAAATACTCTGGATGTGACCTTAGAAAAACTGCAACTTCATATGTGTATTCCATTTCAATTATTTTCAATTTGCAAGCCTAGGAATTCATTAACCTTAATTTCCTTGAATAGTTCCTCTGTTTAAAGACATAATACTTGTTTTATCTAAGTAGGTATATTAAGTTTAAGGTTGTTTCGGTTTAGCCAATTAGTGATTGAATTAGGGTCACTGATGATAACACTTTCATTTTTGCAAATAACAGTTCTGTCGTCAACATGTAAAACCATCGGATTCTTAATCATTTGTGTAAATGAGGAACAATAATGGTCCCAGAACACTGTCTTATAGCACATCGCAATGCACACTTCTAGCGTCAGATATGGATGATTTTTCATTTTAAGATGTGGGGAATTATTATGTTCAATTTTAGTTATTTGATTTCTGTCGGTTATGTATGATTTTATTAACTTATTTACATTTCCCCAGTCACCAATATGAATTTGGCTATATAAAGGAAACTTATCTAATATACGAGTGTGTCGCCGCCGTATATCAGCCTCCTAATTTGAGGTCTAGGTCGTTAATATTTTTGACCTTTATTTTATTTGTAAAGTTACACATGGTAGATATTTAAACATTGAAATAACTATACATCATATACCTAATTAAATGTCGGCATCCAATTAGATAGCTAGGCTGCTGCTTTCAACGTTTAACGTGTTGGCTACTCGAAATTATTTCAGTAACGTGTTGTAATAAAAATAATAGAAATAACTAATTTTCATCATAACTTTCATTGTTTTGTATAACATTTTTGAAGTTTTCTTCAGGAAAAGTAGTTTCAATATATTTGATTCGTAACTCATGTCTTAACACCAGCCTTTCTACTCAGTTTTAAAACACCACACTTTTGTTGTACCAGGCCCTTCAGAAAGTATTGCGAAAAAAAGTTTTTATATATGGGAGACTGGCCAGTTATAATGTTTTTCGAAAATATGATTATTTTTTAAGTAAAAATAGGTACAGCCAGGAACACAGATCCGTGCGGTCTATAATGCCTGAATGCAGTTTCAGGTGTGACTAAGAATCTTGCCATTGCAATCTTAACCCGATGCACTAGGATGCATTGCACTCAAAATGCACTTGAATTTTTTCACTACAAACGGTGGTTGCGAGCCTCCGGGCTTGCTCCTGGATAAGTTCTAGACATAAATCTCTGCAAAAGACTTGCAGGTGTTGCACAAAAGTAAGAAAATCACAGCTGCATAGCTCATGAAGCCCACGGCGCAAAACTTAGACTTCTAGTAACGTAACGTCGATCCTAGGCTAGCTAGGCTTCCTTAATCTAGAAACGTTCGTGACGAATGTAGAGATCATGTCACGTTTTTTTTTGTATGTGTATGTGTGTGTGTGTGTGTGTGTGTGTGTGTGTGTGTGTGTCTAGTTAGTGTACGAACATTTTATTTATTTACATTATAAAGCTGTGTGTCATCCGTCACCGTCTTGCCCGCCGGACTCTCAGACGGCGAAAGCAGCAGCAAATATGTTAGCGAAAAGCGTTTTCACACTTTACTTTTGTTCTGTGGTCGTAGCAACGAAATTAACCCAAATACTTTATCTTGGGTTTTTCATAATAACTCCACGGGTGGATTAGCACGTCATTTCGTGATTCACAAAGTGCTTTTCCTCGTTATAAACGACCCGTCGTAAAATGAAACGATCACTAAAAGTCGCCTGAAAATATGTGGCAAATACATGCAATGTCGTAACGGGGAATTCCAGTGAATTTCAGCCAAGCTTGCGGAAAGTACCGTGGGCGTGAAATTATGACTGCGGCGCGCCCGTAGTGTCGCTACGGGGGCGCCGTACAAACGGTACGCAAATGTGTGCAAAATACATGCAATGTCGTAATGGGGAACTCCAGTGAATCTACGGGCGCGTCGCTAGGCGAGCACCCGCTGTGTAACGTACGACAGTACTTTCGTATGGTTTTTTCTTCAAAGATAGCACAGTCTTCTAGTAACTTCTAGTTACTTCTTACTTAGGGACTTCTAGTAACGTAACGTCGTTCCTAGGCTAGTGTCAGCTTCTACACAACAATCTAACGTACCTGAGCAAAGCTCACCTGCTCGTAGACCTTTGCTACGGACATTCCTTAATCTTGAAACGTTCGTGACGAATGTAGAGATCATACCACGTTTGTATGTGTATATGTGTGTGTATGTCTATAGTTATCGTACACGTACACGTATGTTGCATAGGTAAGATAGTATGACGTGAACATGTCTTTACTACGTTTACTACGACCGTCGTCATGTAGCAGTCAGCATGTCAGCAATGATAGTATAACGTTAGGGTGCCGGAGCAGCAAGCGCAAGTACGAACGTCTGATATATGCACTCTGTATGCTGCAATGCGCCGCAACGCTCGAGACACATCGATGGTGTAATGTTGCATAAACATTATTTACATTATGAAAGCTGTGTGTTATCCGTCACCGTTCTGCTCGGACCCTCGGACGGCGAGATGTTTCGCTATGTTAGCGAAAAGCGTTGTCAAACTTTACTTTTGTGTAGCAACCAAATAATCCCAAATACCTTATCTTCGGTTTTATAAAAACTAGCACGGGTTCGTTGCTACGTAATTTCGTGATTCCCGAAGTATTTTTCCTTGTTAGCCAAACGATTAAACCCATAGGTATAGGTCAAATAATTATTTGACTTATCGACCCGTTGTAATGAGGATAACGATCACTAAAAGGTATGTATCGCTAGGCATGACCATGTGTGGCAAAGCCGAATGATGTCATTGGGAATTCGACAGAATTTCAGCCAAGTTTGCGTCATGTGTGTAGTTAATTAAACATTATCGCTGCGTCCCGTTGCTATATGCGCACCTTTGAAAACAAAATCACGGCAGGACTTTTGTATGTTGCGACGTGTTCGCTGATGGGCCCCAAGCCGCTGTCGATAAGCCTGAGTAAAATACATGGTTTTTTCTTCAAAGATAGCACAGTCGCCGCACCTCGTTCCGTTGAGTTACCGAGATTTCCATGCAGCCTTGGATAGTCACGTGCAGAGCGGTCTTATCGGTAGCTCGGTGGTACGTACGGCCAAGACGGAGTTACACCTGGTCGGCGTGCAAGTTAATCTTGTACGGAGTTTGAAAAAGTTAGCATGTCAAAACGTATGCACTTTGTATTAGCTGCATTAGGTACAAACCCAACTTTAGTTTAAAAACAAACGGTATGATAACATTTATTTAGTTATGGCATAAAAATATGGTGAAATTTCCGTTGACGTCAGGGTTTCAGCCAAACCACAGAAATAGTTGCCTATTATTACAATGGTATCGGCATTATTTCTGATGGGTGACGCAAAAGTATAAACCGCTCGCGATTTAACCACAATTATTTATTAATTTTAATTCAGGATTATTTCATAAATGCCTAATCAATTTTCGTTACATTGCTTCATTGGATCGTTCACGTCACAGGCGATGATATCAGCAGGCCCCTATATAATGGGCCCAAATTATCCTTGATATTCATAAGCTCATCGACAGCCAACGTGCCAAGTGACCCGTGACTCGTGACTCTCCGTGCTATATGTAAGTATTGAATATTTAAATTAATTATTTTGTGCATTTTTATACTTCTCTTGTGCATTCTTTCCAGGGATAAAGCGCCTGTTTTATGACTGAATTTAATATTTTATTTCTTTTCATTCGCAGCCACTAAACTATAAAATGAAGGCGGCCATCTGCGTGGCTATGATCATCGTCCTGATGTCGGAGGCGAGGCCTGACGCCAGGCCTGAGGTGCCTCCGCAGGTTGCTGCTGTGAGTATATCATTTCTACAAACTGCTATCAACGACCCATCCAAGTTTCTTATTACCGTTGGAAGTTTTAAGCAAAGAGTTTGTCGTATGCCCCAACCCTCAGAACGTCTTGTAAGCTTCAACGAAATTAATGTTAATTTTTCTATTTACAGATGACTGATCCGACCAGGTCCCGCCGCAGCGCCGAAGCTGCGGGCCCTCACCACGTCGTCAAGAAGTGGGAGGCCATCGGGACCCGGATGGGTTTCCCAAACGGCCCAGACGAGAACCAATACTGGTGGTATGAGGCGTCATAGAACCAGTATTGGTTTAGTCTGGGTGGCAAGGTGTCAAGTCGACACCGGGCAACTGCCCCCGGCATTGTGGCGTTATATCTATATATATGCGAAGACAATGCCGGGGGCAACTGCCCGGGGTCGACTTGACACCCTGCCGTCTGGGTCAGGGGGTTTTTTTTTTAAATAAAATTTCTTATAAAGTATTTCTTGGTATCATTGACGTAGATAAGCTGACGTAGGTATCCCAACTGTCGTATATACCTGGCTGCGAGCTTAGGTTACCATCGGTCTGCTAGGCTACATGCACATGTAATGTGCATCGGACCGATGTGCAGATATAGACGTCACGCTGCAACTTGTGCAACAGATACTGCACTCTAATAGGTCGAGCATAACGGCTTGGGAGTTAGCACCATTGCATGATAGAACTGTGTCTCCTGAGTTCAAAAATACCACTCCCCGCTCCCCCCGACCCTTAACTTTGGAGTTATAGGCCGTACGGACTTGTGTCATTGGGTGTATGTTCTAATTTCAAAATTTCCCTCCAAATTTTTTGCGAGCTAATTCAAAGTATTGTGTCTCGCTGAAATATGGATCTGCGCCGGGAACATTTTAGAGCTATGATTTTTTACGATTTCAAGTGTCGCCTGAAACCGGATGAATCGTACGATAGACTTCAAATGGCATTCATGGATGAAAGCCCTTTCAAGGCAACCGTGTATCGTTGGTATAACGAATTCAAGCGCGGTCGACCAACTTTGGGGGATGAAGAAAGAAGCGGTCGCCTTTTGACTGCTGTTACCGAAGAAAGTGAAAAATGGCAACTGGCAGTGAAAAATGTAATCCAATACAATAGGCGAATTACATATCAGGAGATTCAACACATATTTAAGATTGGATCGGAAAGCGTTCACGAGATTCTACACAGCCATCTTCGCGTGAGGAGGATAGTATCACGCTGGGTGCCGCACAACTTCACCGATGCTTAGAAGCAGGCCTGGGTGGAATGGTGCCGTGATATACTAGACAAATTTGAAGCAGGCTTGTCTCGGCGTGTTTACGACATCGTTACAGGTGATGAGTCCTGGATTTATCAATACGACCCAGAAACCAAGCGCCAGTCGACTGTTTGGGTGTTTCAAAATGAAACAACGCCTACCAAAGTGAAGCGATCTAGAAGCGGGGGGAAGATTTTGATCGCTAGCTTTTTTAATTTGACTGGCCACTTGGTATCAATTCCCTTACGGGATCAAAGAAGCATCAATGCCAAATGATATACTACCAAATGTTTGCCAGAAGTTTTCTCTGTTGTTAGCAACAAGCTACCAAACACAGGGCTCCGCGGGATACTGCTCCACCACGACAATGCACACCGCACTAAAACGAGGGACTTCCTGGACAGCACGCCAGTCAAACCCCTGGGTCACCCTCCTTACAGCCCTGATGTGACTTCTTTTTATTTTCAAAACTAAAAAATCTTCTCAAAGGAATACAATTTTCGTCGCCGGAAGATGCGCTGGCTGCGTTCGAGCAGGCTGTAAACGAGGTGTCTGCGGCGGACTGGAACAAGTGTTTTGAAAATTGGTTTAGACGCATGAAACTTTGTATAGCGGCTGGTGGAGAGTACTTTGAAAAGATTGAAAAAAAATACCTATAGAACAATTTTTTTTAGTTTCGCAAAACTTTTTTGAGTGTCCCACGTATCTATTGATTTTATAATCCCAATAATAACATTAATTCCTAATAGCTTTAAACATATCAGTGTTCTCATGTAAAATTAAGTTTAACCTACCTTATAGTCTCTTGGCCGCACGTTTACAAAGCTAAGCATACCCTCTTGTTAAACGTTGCGATCAACAATTCGGCTAAGCATCCATTAGCCGTTTGATTTAATGCCACCATTTAGTTAGCAACCTAGCCGTCCAAATAAGAAGCTGATTCAACAACAGGCCAACGACATATATACATGTCGTGTCTATGTGACTTTTACGTATTTTTAAATACACACCCCCGCTATTAGAAAATTGATTTGCCCAAACAAAACCCAAAGTAGGTATTTTAAATTAGTAATAGAAATATGTTATTCGTTCATTATCATTTAATTTGTGCAGTTCTTTGAAATAATGTCTGTGTAGAGTTGTACACTTTTTTGGAAATAAAATAATTTATTTTATTTGCAGACATGTATCTTATTCTGCTTAAGATAATTTGTTTTATTAAATGTGTATGAGTATAAATATTGAAAAACCTTGTCTATTGAAGTTAGTACAAGAATAACTTGTCATAAATAAAGCCTGAGGGTACGTCGTATTGAACTAGACAGCGGCATTATCTACAAGATATGTTACTTTAAGAAATTGCAAGAAAATTAATTGTATTGCTCCCTTAATAGCTTCAGTGTCCTTAGAAATAACAGACTGCGGTCGTTTCTAACAACATGAGCAAATAGTGCACGCGCCCCGGTGAATGAACTACAAACACTAAGGCACCATTCTCACCTAGAACTGATTGATTTAATTCTCTAAATATTGTTATGCATTACAAACTATAAAAGCTCAATTAGAAACAAATTTCAGGACAAGAATTTGAAGAAAAATGTCTTCGGGTCAGGATTCGAGTGGTCTAGGATAAGTATCTCGGTAGCGCACTTGTCTTGATAACAAGAGGTCGCAGGTTCGAGTCCTAGCCCGAGGAATTTTTCAAATTCTTGCCTAGATTTTTTTTTCTAATCAATGTTTTCTAGTTTATAATGCACTCTTATAATAATTACAGTATTCCAAAGCGATGGATTTCACTGTAAAAACATATTCGAAGTCATTGTTTTGACGTTCGTAGAAGTAATTGTATACTATCCGCACTTGCTACGGAGCAGCGGCGTAGCAAACGCTACGTCGTAGAATCGCTATTAATTCTACAGTTTACCGTAGCGTTTGTTGCAGTACGAAAAACTTGTACTACGCTGTGCTACTGGTCCGGGATAAATGATTGCTTGAAAGTTTGCCCTCATACTCGTTAGTATTTCGATTGTAATGGTGTTTTAGCGTTACCAAATGGTAGAAAAAGGACCATTAAAGTGGGAATTCATTGTTTCTTATCAGGATAATAATGTGGTGTAATTTACGCACAGAGTTTTATAGAACCACTGAGCTGCCTAGCAAAGCCGCGAGTAACGGCGTTATCGGGGCTCACTTGCCGTTCCATAGAATTTAATGCTTATAGTGAAATACATGAAAATAGTATACGTAGGTATATAGGTGTAGCGTGCTTTAAAAATGTATGAAAAAAACATATTTTTCGAAATATTTTTGGGGACCTCTTTATTTTACATTCAAACTTATACTGTATTTTTTCAGTTTTTTTAAAGTGGTTTTAGGCGTTGCTATTGCTACCAGCCACGAAATTATAATTCGTGATTTAGAGGCAGTAGAATTAAAAATGTAAGTATTTATTATACTATTTACTGAAAAAACAACAAATTATGAACATAAAAGAACATATCTTATCGTTACATGTTCATTAATAATTCGATACTTTTTTAATAATTATAAATATTATATCGTCACGACATGAATCCCCGAGGGGGTGTTAGAGGTGTTCCGGGTGTGAACTGTGAAATGCAAGTCACAGTTCACACTCGGCACACCCGCGTTTCACCGACGACGACGTCCCAACGTGATGGCTGGTGAGCCCTCGCCGTTCTTCGGGCACAAATACACGCTTTTAGGGCATGCAGGTTTCCTCACGATGTTTTCCTTCACCGTTCAGCAAGTAGTTAAATATGCACATAAATGCCGAAAAACTCACTAGTGCATGCCCCGCCGGGGATTGAACCTGAATCTCAAAGATTGAGAGGTCAGCGTTCTACCCCTGAGCTACCGCCGCATTCAATAATTAGTATAATAAATACTTACATTTTAAGTTATACCGCCTCTTAATCACCCTATACTTTTGTGGCTGGTAGCGACCCCTAAAACCACTTCAAAAATTCTGAAAAAAATACAGTATAAGTATTTTAACATAATATGGTATAAAAAAAAGGGACGCCCTAAAAATATTTCTAAAAAAATGTTTTTTCATTCATTTTTGAAGCACCCTAATAAGTAGCCTCGAATTCTTCTGAAAAAGTCCCTTAGGTAACAGTTAAAAACCGCATCAAAATCAGTTTTATTTTGTGTATATAAGTTAGGTATAATATGCATACAGACGGACACGAATAGATAAGTTGATAAGTATCTGATACTACGTTTTTCAATTGTGAAACTAGCCATTACTATTTTTTGTTTGTACCATATCAAACCCACGTGTAAATGGATCGTTGCCAAATTGCGAAGTTTCACGTTCTTGAGTATAAAGCGGAAGAGTTCCGAGTGAGTATTGTGAACTGGGCTTTATAAGTGACTGAAATTGTTATTTTAAGAAACATGATGTCTTCTTTTCTTAAAATGGGAATTTTTATATTGTTCCTGACAAATCCACTCATGATTCTTGACAATTTTTGTATGGTTTATCAGATAATGGGTTTATTGAAATTATTCATTTAAAAAGTGCTTGAGCTTTTATTTTAAAAGCCAAATTAAGTGATCCGTAGTCCAAGGAAAGCAGCCTTTGTATTTTCATCATGTCTGTCTGTCACAATTTTAACCCTCTGAATTCCTATTATCGCTAAAACAATAGATCACAGCCTAGATCGTGGCACGGATCTATGTTCAGATTAAATTTTCAAAAACGTCAGTGAAAAGTAGGTGTACGAGTTGTGACTGTTCGAGCGACATTAAACTCGAAAACCTTCTTAGAGGTACACCTAGTATATTGTTTGAGCGACAATGGGAATTAAAAACGTTAAACTAAGTGTTAAGCTCACTTATGTATTATCGTTAAATAGCTATACCCACGCTTTCTTTTACAAGAAGTTTCTTTTACACGAGTACATTTGCTCGAATGCTTCCTAAAGAAAGTGAATAAAGCCTTTGACAATACCTTCTTTGAGCACGCCTCATTGTTGGAACTAAACTTTTTATTGAATTGTGTCTGATGAACCATACTTAATACGAATTTCAGCTTATTACAGAGGTATATAATACATATGAGGTAGACCCGAGCAGTCGTGGGGACAGACCAAGCTAATAGTGCGGAATAACTAGACCAGGGTGAAAAATGGTGTGATGTTTCCCAAAATACTGAGACGTCTGCTTGCGAAAAATGCAACGCGTTAAAAGCCGACGCCGCCGCGAAGAATTTGCACTTTTTGGAATCGTTTTTACTACTGTCGGTAAGAAGATACTAGTTTGATAAATTAGTATAACATTTTCGTAACCTACATTTCTACATTTTTTTAACGGAATTAGGCGCATGTTTATTTATTTCATTATAAGTATTTAATATATTTTTAATAAATAAATAATATATATTTTTTAGAAGCTTTTATTTAGTATTTTATAAAAAAAGGTAAATAATAAATACGGAAAAGAAGAAATTTGCTCAAGATATATTTCGGGCCCTACTTGGCCCAGCTTCAGTTGAGAATTCATTCAATATATTTTTAGGTAAAACAGCTGACTAGAAACTCTACAAATGCGTCATCTATCATCTAATGCATTAAAACTGTTTATGAACACTCAAGAGTAGGTATATAATTGTAATTTTATTGAGTTAAAATTATAAACTTTATAAAAACGGATAATCTCACTTCAATACTCTATATTTAGGAAGGCGCATACTATATTACCATTTTAAATTTTATACGCAAACCTATATATCAAGTTCAAATTTGTAAAGAAAAATTTGTATGGATAGAACATATTATTTCAAGAGGCCAAAATGGTCCAAAACGTAAAAGAATAAAATTGCCTTGATAGAAAACAAATCAAGAAATTACCTCTAGCTTGACCGAGTTTCAATTTATAATACCATAATAAAGCCGATTCTAAAGGCTTTAATCATAGTTTAAGTGCTGTTAAAATTAAATTTGCTTCATTGCAAAGTAGTCCTTGGATGTTAGGAACAGTAGCTAAATTACTTTGGAAAAATCCAAGTTTTGACAACACTAAAACTAAAATTAAAGCCTTCAGAATCGGCTTAAAACTAAGCCTAAAAGAAGCAATTTTATAAATATAAAAACTATGATTTAATAGTTACATAATAAAAATTCGGTTGTCGACAACAGCCGCGGATCAGAGCGCGCTATTTTAAACAATAAATTTAAAAAAACCGGCCAAGTGCGAGTCGGACTCACGTACCATTATCTATAAAAACGGCAAAAAATCATGTCTGTTGTATGGGAGCCACTCTTAAATATTAATTTTATTTTAATTTAATTATTCATTTTAAATGCGGTGGTAGCTCTGACTCGTGCCGAAGGCGGAATTCCATACATACCATTTAAACCACAAACTATCGCACAGTTAGATAGGGGCGTCTAAATTAACTTGACTCTTACGATGTATTTAACTCTTAGGATCTAAAAGTTCTTAGTAAGTTGTTGCTTTATTACTTATTGAATAAATAAATATAGAAAATTTCAGTTTTTTCCTAGACTTGTGCCTATAATAATATTAAGACCTGGAATTTCTAAGTCAACTGGAGGTACCTTGGATATTTTTCATGGTGAGCCAATTTGTATGAAATTTATTATGTAAAGGGCAATAACTTTTACTCGGGTTCAGTTAGAAGCCTTATTTTTTAACAGCACTATGGGGCCGTTGGCTTCTGTAGGAGGTATTAGTTTCAACTCGATATCTCTAACAAGGACCGAGGAAAAGGGTCTTGACAGATGGACGGACAGACGGCTAGACGGACAACAAAGTGATCTTGTAAGGGTTCCGTCTTTTTTATATTATTTTAATCTACCGAATTTTGAAAACGTCAAAGAGTGTTGTCTGATTGATGCAAAATGTGCGCAAACTGAATTTTTCTGCGCCACGATTGTAACTAAAACACCGGCGCCGGGTACTAATCATGAGTCATGATCTCATTGAGAGCTCACCATGTGCCTTATTTTATTAATTTTAGTCCATGGCGTAAATAAAATCTTATTATTAAAAAGTTTATTTGTATTAATTCACACTTTTAAGTGAATAACATTATTTTGCTCGTCAAGAGAGTTTAGAACGAGATCAGGTATTCTGCTTGGGAAACCGTTTCACTTGACACCCATGTCATAGAGTTTATATAATTTTTAAGTAGGCATTGTACAAATTTTGTACTAAATATATTTAATGCTTCAGTGAGTTTTTTATTTAAAGAACTTGTTTCTTCTTAATCAAGCCAAGAAAAATAACATTGTAACTAAGAGTTTTATGATTACTTACTAAAAGTTCTATTCTCTCTCGTTTTGGTACGGAACACTAAAACAAATAGTTGATAGAGCAAGAACGGTGTCCGCCCTATCCATGTCCTAGAAAATGTACAGAAGATCGTGTGTTCAAGAAAAAGCACAGAGAATTGTGTGTTCTACAAATAAGTCGTTAAAGGGCTTTGTGTATCGTCAAGATATTAATCCTCGAGGGGGTAATAAGGTTGTCACTTGGTACACCCGGCTTCCACCGACGATTATTACGTCCCAAATGTGATGGTTGCTAAATCCTACGACGTACTAGTGTCAGTTTTCGGAGATATACCGGGTGTCAATAGACTTCTTTGTTTGAATGCAACCATATTTTACTGATCATACTGAACAATTTTCCCAAAGAAACAAATGTTTTTTTTTTATTATTATAAATATGTGTGATTTGAAATTTAATGATAGAGTGAAAAATATCAACATAGTGATCGTGATCAATAAATCAATCAGGTGTTGAAAATTAATCGTTTTTTACTGTATTATTATCAGATATAATTTTTTTTAATTCATCCTGTTCTGCTAGTGATTGTTTTGTATTTTACAATTTTGTTTAATGCATGCCTTTGTTTTAAGTATTTATTTTTGTTTAATTATTTATCTACCTGCTTCAAACGTTTAGTGAGAACAAGAACACGGTAAAACAGCGCTGTACAGATTCACACTCAAAGCGATGCGCTGAGAGATGCCCTTTTTGTCACCAAATCTTTTGTTTGTGTAAGTGTGTGTACTTTGAAGAAGGTGTAGTGACTAGAATATAAAAACTATTGCTTCAGTGGTTTGAGCTCATGCTTAAATGTAGAGTGGCGAAAGAAATTTACGGTGTGCAAGCTCGACCAGGCCACTTTAAAGGGACATATACATAATACCGACCAAATTGGCGATGTTTTTAGGCAAAGTCAATACCTGGAACAGAAGAGCTAAAATGACTATTTCGATCGCTGTGGAAGAGGCAAAAGAGGTGTGTTAGGATCGTAGCTGATGGAAATTTTGTTATCTTTGCTTATCTTCTGGGAAACAGGAGTGAGTTTATGATTAAGTGTGCTGTAAAACTTTATCCGCAGTATATTTATATCTTTATTTGTTTTTACTTTTGCTAGCTAAGCATATTTTTTATTATGCCCACACTGTAAAAATTATATTAAAAATCGGTAGTTGTTCAAGGCTTGACTTCAACAACAGTTCAGTATTAAATTACACAAAGGGAGAGCTTAATTTCCTTTATACTTTGTTTACCCGTAAACACTTCATCATTAATCGACACGAAAAATCAAACGCAAAAACCACTTTAACTTTAAAAATTCTGTAGGGCTCTATTGAGTTAAAACACCACAAGCCTCAGGGCAAAAACAAAGTGAAAAGAGCTTCGTCATAATTAGTTGGACACGCTGACACGCTCCAAACTTGCCGAGACAGTAACAACTAAACATACCCGTGGAATGGACCTGTTTATTATCTGGAAGAGACAGCTATCTCCAGTTGCTTTCATCAGTTTTCGTTTCCAAAAGCATGTCAGTAGAAACCTGAGATAGTTATTTTGCTATTACACTCCAAACATTTAGTATCTAGTCAAGTTTCGTTGAGGCAGAGAAAGCTATAATGAGCTGTTGGAATCACAATTTTATTCTGAGTTTACAAAAAAACAAACTAAAAGTTTCTAGGGGCCTCTTACTAAAATGAAGACAGGCGTCGCCAGCTAAAAGAAAGAACATCCTTACAAAGTTACCTCTTTACAAATTTATGCGAAAGCTGTGGAAAATATGAACAATCCGTTGTCGCACCCAAGTAGGCTGGCTGTTGAGGGTTGGGGGTACATAACTATCTCGTGTGGAACTAAAGTTGTATAGTAATATGGGAAAATGTGGGTTACCACAGTGTTAACCGATGCCTTCAATTCATATATCAAGGTACGATGACACTTTTTGTGAAATTCGTAAATTATTCTTTTCGTGTTCCTTACAAACGCAAGCCTAGCCGTGAGTCAATTACTATGGGACGTCAAGATTTTATTTTGCGAAATTTTTGTTACTGATCACTTACCAAGCCTCCAATATGAGTTTGGCTGGATAAATTAAAGTGACCTTATATATTTAATTTTAGAGAAATCCAGATTCACTTACTCACTGAGCCATCAACGCCCAGCCCAAGCCTTAGACCAAGAAAGCTGAAATTTTGCTCAGAGGTTCCCTTTATAATGTAGACAAGGAATAAGGCCGGAGTTTTAAAAAATTGCACGGTATCGGGAGAAACGGGATCCACGCGAGCAATGCCGCGGGCGTCCGCTAATAATAAAGATGGCGCCACCGTGGTTCTCGGGCTACTTGGCCGCGCGCGTCTGCCTGCACCGAGAGAGAGCGTGTTCGCGGAACCTGGAACTTTAGTCTTTTTAACTGTTTCGGGAGAAGTTCGATATCCGAGCTCGAAAACTGAACGAATGAGATCTGCCAGTGGAAAAGTGCTCTTCGGTAGACACTGAAAAAAATACTTATTTATTCGTGAAAAACTTTGTTACATTTTGGTATTATTAGATTAGAAAAATTATCATTTGCTCATGCTGGTCTGACGCTCACGCATTTATAAACAATTAGAGAATTTAAAAATTAATCTTAAGGTGACTCCGTCACAAAAATTAGCAACTTGATTCGGGGTGGTTGAAATTTCTAACAAAAATAGTTCATATCAGCTCGTACTGCAACATTGCTGTTACGCCAGTCGCTGCGGCCATCAAGTGGGAAAATATTGTTTTTTATTTATTTTAAATAAAACAAAATGAATTTTCAAAAAGCGAGAAAACCGTAACATTGTACAACGTGAACGAAAACTGGTGATAGTCCATATGAACAACTTTTGACAACAACTATGGAGCCAACCCTGAAATCGTGAAAAAATATCAGCTGTTCCATAGAAAAGTTAAATACCTACTCGACCCAAACGTATGAAACATTTGTTTGTAAGTTTCAACATTTTTATACGGTTTCGATAAAAACTGCAGCAGTGATATTGTTACAAATGGACAAAGAACCGATATATAAGGCTGAATTCGGTTTTTTTTTTCGCTTATCTTCTGTACTCTGTACATATAAAATACAACTAAACTAAACACAACTAAACAAACTCATCGAGTTTGGGCTATTTTATTGGTCTTTATTAGCAATTTGGTAAAACATGGCAACCAGGGTTTGATGATGGGACTGGAAGGTGGGTACGGGATCTCCTCAACGGACAACAGCAGACCCTTCGAGCTTAGGCTTATTTTGTCGGTATTTATTATCACTTTGGTAAAACATGGTGACCAAGGTCTGTTGATGAGACTGGAAGGTGGGTATGGCTTCTCCTCAACGGACAACAGCAGACCCTTCAAGTTTGGGCTTATTTGATTGGTCTTTATTAGCACTTTGGTAAAACATGGTGACCGTTGCATATTATCGTTAAAAAAATCATATTCTTTTGTTTTCCTTATTTCCACGAAAATGTCTTAGACGCGGGCGGAGCCGCGGTAAAAAGCTAGTATATTATTAAAATTATATTTGGGAAAAACCACAACACTTTTCGTATCATGTAAATTAGTATTTTATTCAAAAATATAATATCTGTTCCATGAATAGGTTACGAAGTTATTCAATTCAAGGTCGTTGGCGTTGGGAGAAGCTCTAACTAAGCCAAGGCTTGATTAGAGCGTGGAGACGGTGTATCGTGTGGAGCGAGAAGCGCCCGCCCAGGCGTAGATACGCTGGCAAGGTCGGGCGACCGGCCGCCCTTATCAGTCAATCCGACCACGGACAGGTGTTGCTTATCGCAACTGTCAACCCTCCGCTGCAAGCGTTTTGTTTTTGGTTGTATTCTCATGGTCAAGTACGACGATCACTCGCACTTGAAGCTATCGGGGTAAATCAAAACGATCTTCTAGCTATAAATCCTCGACCAGACCTCTGTACTAAAGAATGGTAGATAAGAGGTGGGTTTTCATGGAATCATAAATAAAAAATGCCAGATTTTTACCTAATTGTACTGCACATAATTACTCGGAGAAGATTATTGACCGTCGGAAGAAAAACTAAGCATACACAAACATTACACAAACGGAATAAGAAAACTGTTAGAAAATACTTACGCTGCAAGTGGTCGAGTGTAGTTAGTACCTGCCAGGTTTTGGGATTAAGGGGCTATTTCGATAAAAATGGCACTTTTTGAAGTTGTATACCTGCTTTTCAGATGAAGCCACTAATTTGATAAATCAGTATATAAATTTCGGAACCTTTTTCTAGTTTTGTTCAGTATAGAAACGCGATTGCGTAACTTTCGCTCGATAGAAATAATTATTGAAATGAGGTCTTCTACACTTTTTTTCATAGTATGACAAACAGGAATGACATACAGACCTGAACGATATTTTATTAGATAGGTTTTAACGATATCTAAATTTTCTCAGTTGGAAATTTTGATAGCTATTTTAGTTCATTTTATATTAATTTAAAACCGACATTTTGCTATTTTTTCCAGAGTCCGTCCCTCTCGCACTGCGGAGCGTTCCGCATGGAGCAACAGTGACCTTTGTAAGCGTGACATATCCTCTTAATGACCCAACAAAAAGAATCTCCACTACTTTAGGCAGCATGTTTAAATTCAGAGAAATAAAAATCGAAATAATCGGTGACCCCAAAGATATGTTTTTTCGAATAAAAATAAGAAACACGACAAAATAAAATAAAGAAGTACGCCATAACATATATATGCTTACTTTTAGCGCTAATTGCTCTCTGTGCATTGCTCAACATATTAAGAACAAGAAAAAATTATAAACAAATACAATATTTCTATTTTAGACAAAATTGTAGGTCCATTATAACTAATACTAAAAAAACAAACATTTAAATTTAAATATTGATACTTACTTCAAAAATAAAACTAAATAAATAAAACTCATTATTCCATTACATTAAATAAAAAATAGAAATAAATAAAAAAATATAAATACGAAAAGAAAAAATTAAATAATAATTCAAAGCAATGCTATTTGCTTGTCACAAGTGGTAGTTTAAATATTCAAAATTATAAAATACTAGCCTTTGCCCGCGGCTCCGCCCGCGTTTATTCGAACTCTGCCCCGGTTTCGACTTGGCCCTTATTTTATGAACAACCCTTATAGCCTATGTGTTAACCAGGGTCACTACGAGGATAATAAAAAAACGCATCCAAATAGGAGAGCCTTTATATTCCATCCATCAGCCTGTTTCGTCAACTGCTGGACATAGGCCTTTCCAGGATTTCGCCACTCTTGGCGGTCCTCCTGGAAGAAATGCCCATACTCACACACGCTGGGCAGGCGGGTTGGTGAGCGCGGTGCCGAAACCCTTGCACCAGTGACGCCGCTGCCCGTCACCAGTCTGTATTATATATATAAGGCTCGGCAATTGGGGATGGATAAACCGCCATCCATCGGTCCCAGGCAATGGTGGGCCGCCTGGTTTTGCCTGAGAGCTGTTCTCTTACTCTCCCCCGAATAACTTCGGGAGGATTTGCGAGTAAGATGGTGGTACCTCCACAGTCGAACCCGGCATCAGCTCTACCACCTTTATATTCACTAAGATGATATAATATTTTTTTGTAAGAAAAACTTAGTACTAATACATTTTATTTTCTGCCAAACTGCTTAACAGTTTGTTGGCAGATAAAGTTCTTAGATATACAATAACAAGTACTTAAAATTTACACCTACTTACAGTACATGGCTTACCACATTTCTTTATGAAAATATTTTTTTTTTATTTTAATTTTAGTGTATGCTTACAAAATTTTTCAGCCGCTCTAAATAGTTTGATTTTGTTAGATATTTTAGGGGTTACTTATCTTGTTGTCCTTTCTCCGTAGTAATTGTTTGCCTTTGGCTGGATATATTTTCTATTGTTGGACTTGGCTGATCTCGTACAATAGCGGTGTTTTACCAGGGTCTTCGGAGTAATATGTCTCCATATCAATCAGATACCGAACCTTACAATGAACTGGAAGAAGTTGTCATGGTCTCCATCACAACTACCCTTTGTTTTTTATCAGTTAAATATTTTATTAATCTGTAGTTGTTTTATTGCATCTAGATATGACTTAAAAGTAAGGCCGTAACAGCTCAAACCATAACTAAACAGGGTGTCTGCAAGGGCGTAATACACGGTATACAGGGTGCGTTTATTTATTATTTTGCTTAAATTATAGAACTTGCCTAGGGCTGATCTTAGTCTATTACATGTTTCGTTGATATGTGGTTTCCAGTTAAAGTTACTATCTATAAGTAATCCGAGATATTTAAAACGGTCAACAACTTCTAACTTTTTACAGTGGCAGTTGTGATAATCAGCGTGCAAACATTCATATGTTGACTGATGAATTACTAGCTTTTGCTTTTTTATTATTTATAGGTAGAATACATATGCATACATTTGGTTTTATTTATATTTAATATGATGCCGTTGTCGTGGGCCCATTTTGTAATCATATCAAAGTCTGTTTATATATTAATATTTTGTATTGTGCCCAAATCCCCACCAGAGAACAACAAACACATATCATCAGCATACATAAATATATCACTTAGTTTAACAAACGTTAAGGGGGTAACTTTTTACCTCGGTACAAAATGCACATCGTAATATTGTTTTCCTTACTTTTGAATAAAAAGTATGCAATTACTGTGTTTTAAAGCAACTTGCGGAAAAAGTTTAATAATAATAAGGTCTTCAAAACAAAATTACGTACTTTAATGTATTACATTTTGTTTGCATTACATTAACAAACTTAAAAGCGTGTTTACAGTTGTAATGTAATGCAGCTCAAATGTAACGCATAAAATTGAATAATTTCTATGGGATCACCTAGCGGAACTTATTAAACCCTCTATAGCACTTAGCTCATGTATCCAGTTAAGTAATTAATCTATGTGGTTTCCAAGAAACCTCACATCTGCCACCAAGGGTATCGTTTCATAACCCATCTGTCTGTTAAATGTATCTTTATTTCTAGCAGTAGTTTTAAACAGCATGGCACTTGTTTTGGCTGTATTCATTTTTAATGCGTTTAGTTATTTGGAACCATTTTTCAAAAACAACAAGTGTATTGTTGACCTTTACATTAAGTTCATCTAAGTCTGCAGCGGAGATTACTAATTTTGCGTCTGTAACGGAATTCAGTAGGTGTTTTATTAAGTCATTTATAAGGAGAATAAAAAATATTGGTCCCAAAATAGAACCTTGCGGTACCCCTTTAGTAATCTTAACCATACTTGACTTAAAACTCACGTGAGCTGACATTCCAAATTATTATTAAATACCGGCTTTAACACTCACGTATTATTATTGTTGACTATATGCCAACTGTTTCACCAACACAATTGCGGCGTTCTCAAGGCGAGTGTCGTTCTTAGGACGACGACGCGGCGTTCACCGACGTTGTCACACGGCCACTGGCAACCACCGCCAATCAGCAAGCTGCGCGCGCGGCCCTTGCGCTGTCAGTCAGCTGCGTCATCAATAGAGGTGAGTTTGAAGATGCACATGGTTCTAATTGTTCCTTATGAAAGTCGTTAATTAAACAGACCGAACTCACAACGTCATCACTGACACTGGGCACTGTCCTAAAGTTTCTAGATCCGTTGAGAACCGGTTTCCAAAACGGAGCCAGCTGCCAACCATGATCTCTGCTGAAGTTGGGATGACGACTTATCTCGGTGGCTTCGTGTGCTTTGCGAGGAATGGTGAATTTCTCCTTCACTAATACTGAAGCCTTGTCGAAACGGATGTAGTGGGTCTTACCTTGACTTGCATACTGTTTCCAACTGTGTTTTTTCTGTATATTATTGTTTTGACCTCTACATTGTCACGGTTTAAGTGTGGAGGACCGTCGTCGGGGATCGAACCCACGGCGTTCACGGCCTAGCTAACTGCAAAGACTGCCTACTCTAAGAAAGAAACAGGATTCGAATCTGTGAGCTGCCCAGGGCCACGGCTTCAGTCGGTAGAGCAATGACTTATCTCAGGGTCGAGGGTTCGGACTTGAAGGGCAAGTTAGGGTGACATATTCCTAACTGGAAAAGGGGAGGCACACACAAACAACAATGGCTGTACATAAGGGTATATATTTCACCAGACAGAAGGGAAGCTCAAGGACTAGAGATAACTAAGGCTTACGGCACAGGGCTTACAACTAGACTTAAATAAGTCCCTACACTCCAACGGAACCCTAAGGATACGGTACAGGCGTTACCAGACTCACTGGGCGATACTTCAGGGGCAAGACTTGCCTAGGCTGCCGGAACCACTCCAGGGCTAGAAGGCTGGAAGCTGGGCGACCGATGCGAGCTTTCCAGGAGCCCAAAGCTTTGCGGCGTCGTGTGTACTGAAGCTGCTACGTGACTGCCTTTGGTCGCGCGGGCTGGAGAACTCGCGACTTGATTCCGCTAGCGCTCGCTCCAAACTCACTGATGCGCCGTTCGTCGAGCGAAGGTAGAGTCGCCGGCGCGTGCACTCGCACGTGACTGCGTTCTTTTCAAATTGTGGCCTCGCACCGTTGGCGCCCTGTGATTGGTTACTTGTTCGATCACCTGACTGAGTCACGCCATATAATACAAGGACGGAGGTAAATCCCGTTAGAGTTCCGTGGTAATAAAATGAGGACCCTACTAGTATCGCTACAACATACTGTTTGCGGTTCTGTAAATAGGACTCGAAAAGTTTCAAAATATTTCCTCGGATGCCGTAGTAGTAGTACGTAGTACTCTAGCTTTTGTGGTAAAATTTCGTGATCTACTAGGTCAAAAGCGGAACTTAGGTCCAGAAATAGCGCGGCCACTTTTCGTTTATTATTAAGACTGCAGACTACGTTCACAAGTGCATCAATAGCATCAGTGGTCATCTACGCCTATATCCGAATTGCCTTCCATCTATTTATTACCTTTTTTAAATTTAAATGGACCATTTTTGATAAAACTGGCAACAAAGATATAGATCGGTATCTATTCGGATCAGTTTTACAACCTTTCTTACACACTGGTAAGATTCTAGCAATCTTTAGCTGATCAGGGAATATACCTTCCCTTAAAAATGCATTGAGAAAACTTGTAAGGGGCTCTGCCAGTATATCAATGTTATCTTTAAATATCGTAATAGAAATATCGTCATAACCACACGATTTCTTAGTTTCCATATTTTTTACTATTTTAATTATTTCTGCGGAAGTAACTTCTCGAAAGACCATGTCATCTTTTACCCTAGGCGTGTTTTCAGCAAGTTCTTTAATAGCTTTATTGGAATCTTTAATCCAGGATACGCTTGATCGAAAGTTTTTGAAAAAATATTTGCAATTTCGGTTTATCATTTACTTTTAGAAATAATTTCTTTATGAACTCCTTATTTGACTTATTCCTATGTTTATTGACTACTTTTCAGATCGATTTAGATGAATTTGTAGCTTTGGCAATTTCCCTACGAACAGTCATCCTTTTTGCTTGCCTAACGACCTTTTTGAAGAGTGACATATAGGTAAATATGTGTTAAATTAGAGTTGAGTCATCAAGCGCTGTCGAGCTGGATATGGCCCTTCATTTTGGTAGTGCTGGAAAGAAAATATAAAATAGAGAGAAAAATATCGACATACGGGATCGTTGCGGCCTCAAAGAAGATGGAGTGACTAGAATAAAAAAAGGAGTGCTCTAGAATAGAAAAAGGAATGTTTTGGTGGATCGGGCATGTAGAGAGGATGAATGAAAGTAGAGTGACAAAGAAATTTATGCTGCACAAAAAAAAGTAAAGCTCGACCGGGCCGCCCTACCGACCAAATAGGCAACATAAAGAAGAAGAGCAAATTAAAAAGTACCCGGAATAGAAGAGCTTCTATTAATATATTGATTGATGAAGGAGAAGCAAAAGAGGTGTGTCAGGATCGTAACAGATAGAAATCTGTAATCCCGGCCTACCCTTCTGGGAGATAGGCGTGAGTATATGTTTGTACACGTATATATGTAGAAAATATAAAACGGGACCATGAAATTAATGACGAATGTCTGACGCAACTACATCGTGACGTAGATAGTAGACAGATGCAATCTGCCGATGCGTCCGCCGACGTGTAGACGGGGGTATACGCTCGTCTGTGGTAGGTATTTAACGTCTGCAGATGCGTTGTATTCCCTATATGCTACCAACCAAGATAATTAAATCACCTGCGGAACTTCACCATGAAAGTCTATCTTAAAGTCGTAGTCGACTAATCTAGGAATATATAATCATTTTGTTTTGTTTCTATGTATATGGCTATATATATGGTATATGGCATCCCCACTTTCTTTTTTCACATTTCTCTTACTAATAGGTGCTAAATTAATAAATAACAGCTGTCGCTGCAGCTGCACCGTGTGTTGATAAGACTGGGACAAGGTAACACGCAAAAACGTCACAGAGCTGCATATTTTTTACGATTCCCTGCCGTCTGATACGCTGCTGCATACTAGCAACAAAGTGATAACTGATAATAATATGTGTGTATTTTGTAGCATACAGAAGCTGCGTCACACCACTAAAGTTAACAATACCGCAGTAGAACTGAATTAGATAAGAAATGCTACTCGAAACTACAAAATATGTACTTATGTTGGAAATCGATCTGGAGAAATTGATAAAACAAGTAAAATCAAAGAATTGCATTATGTACTTATTCATCGGAATATTCGGGACATGACTACTAAATGCAACGATAATAAATTTAACCGTGACTGTGAATGGTTCAAAGGACCTTCATTTGAACATAAGAATCGCGACGATTCCCCACGCAAGCTCATGTATCATTCAAATATTTCAAGTACAGTGTGATCACTCAGCCAAGAACTGTAGAGACCCAGATTCAACGTGTGGTCATTGAGGGAAACTCGGTCATACCATCAAGGTTTACTGCTCTATGAAAGACGAGACACCAATATGTGCAACATATCATCGTTTCAAAAAAACTTGCCGTCATAAAACAGATGATGAATCTTGCTCTACACAGAACACAGATGACTTACATACGCTGAAACGCGGTATCTACTTCAAAACGACCGATTATGAGGGCGACAATTAAAGATGACACTTCCACTTCGTTTTTGTTCTATTTTTTTATCCTTAACAAAGTTCATGAAAATAAATATTGCTATTAGGTGTATAAATATACAGGTTGTTGATTTAGTTACAGGGTAGTTTATATTCACGAAACTTCTCCGACTGAAGAAATAACGATCGAGGAAATGGCCAACGTGGCCTCTTGACAGAAGTGATGTTGGGAGCAGTTTTTCATCGAGCAACGGTTCCAGCCCAGTTAGAAAGAGAAAAGGATCACAAACCGTGAGTGATGCACAGTTCCAATTTATATCGTAACAAGTTTCGTCTTTAAGGTGCGAATATATTTGTGATAATAGAGGTAGTTCTGCAAAGAAATCTGTAATAGACACAATTCCACCCAATGGCATTGAATTGCATCTACCACAAACAAGTACCGACAAAAATCTGCTACAATTATCCCATCTTACTTACGACAAACGTTAAGGAATCAATTTATGGCAAATTGAATGAACAAAATCTTAAAAACTCGCACAGTTGTAACGTTTTAGTTGTGATAAATAAATTATTGGTATGCTAATAGTAATTTATGAAATTGGTACATAAAGAGGTTATTGATCAGAACAAAAAAATAAAGAAGTATTTTTGTAAACATAACACAATAACTGTCAATACGAAAGATTGGTCGATGTTTAACCTGACTTCAATAGTGAAAATTAAAATGAAAATAATTTATTTCTGTAACATAAAAACTTTACATAATGCGATGGGTAGTAAGTTAAAAGTTAAATTTATTAAAAAATAAAATTAAAGTAAAAAATTGAATTTAATTACAAATTTAATTTTAATTTAAAAACTAACATAATTTAAAATATTTAGTGTGGGAATATGCGTGTATGTGGACCTATGTAAGGTATTTGTGGAGGAGAGAGATTGGTCGATGTTTAATTCATTTAATTCAATTTTATGTTTTTTTTTTGACATGGCTTCAATAGTGAAAATGAAAATTATTTCTGTAACATAAAGACTGGGATAACCCTAGTAAGTTTATGCAAACCTGTAACAGGGTTACCACGCCCTTCCGCCAATGGTTTGGTTACAGTATTTAAAATTATAGTTAAAAAATTAATTAAATTACTTAAAAAAACTTACATAATTAAAAATGTTTAGTGTGGGAATATTCGTGTGTGTGGACGTATAGTAAGGTATTTGTGTGGGAGAGAGAAAAGGTGAGGGTGTGTGCATGTGTGTGTGGGTGTGTGAGAGAGAGCGTGCATGCGGTAGCTTATGTTAATCATTTAGAATACCTACCTATGTATATATAGTTCTATGTATAAGAACAATAATACATGATTATTACTCAGGAATCGCCATAAATTCTTCAGTTTCTTTGTAATTATATTGTTTGATCCAGTTGATAACTAGTATTTTACATTCTGTGTGAGTTTTTGGGTAGATAGTTATTGACTTTATTACAAACTAGCTTTTGCCCGCGGCTCAGTCCGCGTGTTATTCGGTTTAACGACATGCTTTTTTCCGGAATAAAAAGTAACCCATGTGTTAAGTTAGGGTATAAGCTATATCTATTATAAATTTCATTCAAATCCGTCTAGCCGTTTCAGCGTGCAAGAGTAACAAACATACAAATACACACACAAACTTTCGCATGTATAATATTAGTGTGATAGTTTGATGTGATGTAATGTATATCGACTGTCTGTTGTATTGTTTTGAAGCAAATTTAGTTTTAACATTGGTTGCTTTGATTACTGAAAAGAAATTTCTTCTGTAAAGAATTAAGGGATCAAAGCTAAGACTCTTGTGTCTTTTTAAATTTAATTTAAGATGTATATTATAGTTTGTTGAGACCGGCAGGCCTACCATGAGTTTTGCTTACTATACACGTAAACGTCTGCGTAAAATATTTATATGAGAAATTGTGCAGCGCCCCTAGCGGCTTACTACAGGAACCAGCATTTCCCATACTAAATATTTTACGCAGACGGTAACGTGTATAGTAAGCAAAACTCATGGTAGACCTACAGGTCCACAGAGTTCTACAGCAAAGGCATAAATTACTTTCCCTATTCCCGATTTGTAGATGCCGGAAATGTATATAGAATCAGGGTAAATAATTAAATAAATATATATTTTATCTTAGAAAAAAATATTGTTTGAATTTTTCAGTACAAAACAATAGCAGGGACTCCATGAAAAGGCATATTATAAAATCCATAAGTATGAAGCATTATAATTATAAAAGTGAACTTCGTATAGCACAGTTTCAAAATCCATACATTTGTCCAAAGAAAGCGCTCAGACAGAGCAATATAATATTTTTTTGACATATTTTATGGGTTTTTTAGGAATAATTTACAAAATAATCTATTTGAATTGGGGTGTTTTTGACCAGGAGAGACGCAAATGGTTTTATCGTGTAGAATTATTGTATTTCGATAAGAGTTGATTTACAATAGATATCCGGTACGCTCTATCTTAACGTCACTACACTGGTTAACATATATATATCAGGTTATTTGTATTATCGGAAATAAAGTTATCGGTAATGAAATGAGATAGCATAAAATCGGAATGATTCCAATTAATTCTCAAATATATTGCCTCATCAATCATTATAAATATTATTCGTACTAAAGGAATGTTTTATTGGTGTATTCTATTCGATACAATACAGTCATCCTTTACTTTATTTGTAAAAACAAAAAATAACTTTTTTGCCGTTTCAAACACCAAACCAGAAAATAATGTTTGTAATTTGAAAGAAAACAGAAGAAGACTTTTACTAGACAACTTTAAAAATAAAGGTGTATAATTTGAAGTCGTGTTTAAAATGCTATTCAAAGTTCTAGTTTTGTTGTCAACAACGAGTTTGGTTTGTGGCACTGACAGGCCACAAGGCTTAGATTTAGCGGCATCTAGAGGAAGCTTGTTCGACCAAGAGTTGTACAAAAGTGTTATTGATCCAGAACTATGCACTCAACATTTGCAACAGATGAATGCATTCAACTGTAAGTACCTAATCAAAATATTCGTACTGTAACATGCGTAGATAAAACAATAAACACTGTTGTAATAGCACCTGATTCGCAAGTTCCACCAGACGATCAAATCGTAAGGCCTTTGTGACGCCTCAAATTTAAAGCTATCTAGGTCAATTTATGCTCATGACGCGTAAAATGATGACGACGTATAATACGACGGACATACAATTTGTTAGTATCCATTGTTTTAAAAGTAAACTACTTGAAAGTTTATGTCATTATTTCATGTTCTGTTTGTTTAGTGTATATTTAAGTTACGCTTTTCAAATTGAATGAAGGATCATTAAAAATGAGTTATACAAACGATGTGCACATGTAACGTTACAAGACACGAATGTAAACCCTAGCTAATTACTATTGGTGTACTATTTGTGTATGTAACAATGGTGCGCCTAATATATTAAATAAAGAAATAAACAAGTTATTAAGTGAATTTAGTGTTTAATTTACCAGCTGTAAATGGTCAGGTATCTTCAAATGAAACTACATATTCTACTGGACATATTGAACAACTTTTCTGAACAAAAACATAACCACGCAAATGAAAAAGTAACTAATTGGACCTGCCTATACGAAATGCATAAAATACTATTTAACAATAAGATACCAAACGAAATTGTAGTACAATGTAAATTTAAGGTTAAATTTAAAGAAGATTTTATATTCGAAGGTTTATACGCTGTGAGTGATTGATCACTTATATAATTAAAAAGCATATTTCTTACGATTCATAAAATATAATGTATAATGACCACACCGAGTTTCTTGCCGTTCATCTCAGTGAACCGGAGTCCAATATAACGTAATGTAACGTAATAAATGTAAATCCAAATCAAATTTATATAATCCTCAAATTATTTTGACCTTTGCATTTCAATTTATTCCTTACTAATAATGCTTAAGAATTGCAGTATCGAGTCTGGCATGTATCTTGCTTGTGGAACTTGACAATGTTTTTATTTTCCTTTAATATTTTTTTTTTCTTTTTTTTTCTTTTTTATGATTGTCTAACAGGGATTTCTTTTGCGTATTGCTGGTGGCTGGTTAATTTTCATGACTCAAAATGCATAGTTTTGGGGGGTGTGACGCTGCGGATGTTTGTAGATATCTATCTAGTTGGCGGATCCTTTTCGAACTAACATAGTTTTTTTATCTTTTGACATTAGAAAATTGTTCAAAAGTTATTCTTACTTTGGAAATGCAGCTTACTATGTCATTGTGATGGCCACTACGTTACGTGCTGGATCGGAACCTTGGACGAAATCGAAACGCAACGCATTACCTAAACTAACTTTTGTTCCACATGCTTATTTATCAAATTAGGCCACCATGCCACATACGAGACCTCGGCATTTGTTTTTACCGCACCAAAATTATGTTTAAGTGAGCTTATGACTTTTCATATAATAAAACCAATCCTCAAGAAAGCCATAACTTACAATTAAACTATGATCTTAAATCCTCGCTTGTAATTCTAATCTGCCCTTTTTATGGTTTTAGGGTTCCGTACCCAAAGTGTACCAAACGGGAACCCATTACTAAGCATCCTCTGTCTGTCTGTTCGTTTCTCTATCACAGGGGTTTACAGCTTCAGCCGTAATAGATATTGAAATTTTCGTAGAATACGTTTTTCTATAGCTTCTAATTCGGCAAATATTGAAACCCAACATGGGTCCTCATTAGTTCTCATACAATAAATCCCCAAAAATATCTTTTTTTAACGTTATTTGCATCTTTACACATACAAGTTTCAAATTTGGTCACATTGTTGTACATACAAAAGAACAAATAAGCAAAATTATGGTTCCGTAATCAAAGGATGCGGAATTGTTCGTCAGGTGCCACTATATTAGCTTCTTGTTTCTTCAATCATTCAATCAGTTTAAGAGCTGTGATCTTGTCGGTGAAGTCTTCTCCATTCACTTCCACACTCCGCCTTCTTATTAACTTCTTGATACGACACGACCTTCACTTTTCTTTTTTTCCTTCCATTGTTCCTTCAATTATGTTTTTGATATAATTGTCGTGTGGTATCAGATCTCCCAACATATTGCTCTTCTTTTCTTTTTTTTCTCTTGTTTCTTACCTTATATTGCTATGGGCATCTATGTTGTTGTTATGCATCATAATATTTTCAAGATTCCGTGCCCGTATCGTGGGTATCACGGAACCCTTCGTGTGCGAGTCCGACTTGTACATGGCCAAATAATTATTAACTTCATCACTTCCCGCAAAATGTTATCATGAGATGTAAGGAGCTTAATGTCATTAATCGAAATCGGTTTGATGATGAATCAAAAGTAATTAATGTATAGGTACAAGATGTAATCGACATTATGCACATCTGACTCATTGAGACAATCGCCTTTAGCTGATCGAGATAAGAAGTCTCCGTTATCATCGCTTTTAACGTATTCAATCAAAACATTGTAGAATATACGAGTAGTGTATCATTGTAAACAGTTCGCTGCTAATTCGAGATCACCCTTTTCACGCCCCAAATAAAGTAACTAAGGGTTTACGATCCGTGCTCAAAATGAACCATTTGGATAAAGACAAAATATTACGGAAGCCGTTTCTTTTTGTACTTAAGCACGAAATCCTTTAGTTATAGATAAATAGTATGATGCATAAATCTTTTAACAGTCTAGTTGTCTTTGAGCTAACTTCCGGTCGTTGAAGTAATTATTGTCGGGTACATATACCTATATGTTGTGGTCCAAATTTCCCCTTAGTATCTGTAGTCTGATTATTTTGTCCAATCTTTGGACGGTTAAGACTATTTCGTATCAATACTTCGATGTTACAGACAATCGGACTATTGAGCCTTTTCGTCCGATGACAACCCCTATTAACACTTCTTCATTATCAGTAGATCCATTGAATAGATCCACTATGGATCTAGTGAGTTATCTGAATAAATCTTCTGAGACCATTCACTGAATACCTTAGCCAAATCCATGGTTTTGGAAAGAATTTTCCCCTTTAGGTGAATATTAGAGGTGCTAAGTTTTTCTAATTCTTCCAGAAACAATTTTGAATATTTATTTGTCAATATTATTGAACCTAAATTCTCGTTAGTCGTTATATTATTGATAACTGTAAATTAAAGTTGTGAAATCTCTTCTTATCAAAGTGGGTTGTTTGTTTTGAGTTGCAATAATAAAGATCTTTATCGGTTCGGTACAGTTTTCATATGCATTTAATTGATAAAGAAACGTAACGTGAAATCTTGCCACCGTCATAGCAATTTAAAATAACGGTTCTTAATTGTATTTGTTCCCAAAATAAGTATCGTAAAATGATTCGGGAAAAACTGAAACGGCGCTTACCCTGTCAATTTCAAATAATGTTTCCGCCTCCTATCAAAATGTTTTGACTCATTGGGTCACCGTTAACGCTTTTGATATCTAGACACAGTGTGTCCAGAGCCGAATTAGAAAATAAAAGGCCAGCCGTGTGTTACAAGAACCATTTCGAGCTGAACAACCTCCCCATAGCTCAAAAACTATTAAACATAAAATTTTGCTAGCATGTTAAAATCCCCTTGTTTACATAAAATCCAAAATTTCGTAAATAAAACAATAACAGTGCTATGTTGAATTTGCCACGTTGACATTTTTAGAAGCAAGGACCCTAACAAACATTCGTTTAAATATTTTTTTCAACTGCTTGTTTTGATTCATTTTATATGCATCAAACAAAACTGTTGGCAAAGTAATTTTTACCGCAATAGTAATTTATTTGCTTCGACTAATAGTTGGCAGTCTTTCTTGTGTACCATTGATAGACTTGACGAAAATAAACTGCGTTCAGTTTGATGCGTTCGTAGGGTGCATTCAGTTTGATCGTCGAACGACATCCGCCTAACATCGACAGCAGGACAGTATCAAGGCATGTGAGGTAGGATTGGTCCGACGTTCAAACTTAACACAGCCTACGAACGCATCAAACTCAAGTTCATTTGAAGTATATCTAATTTTTTATTTAATCAATTATGTTTCATTTATTTACATACACAATGCATTGAAATACCAAGTTTGATACCCGTGGGTGAGGACAATAACTTACTTGCTTCACTCGTGTTTCAAATCATCCTCGTAAACTATTGCCTCCTTGCCACACTTTTAGCATAAACTACTATTACGGTGTTATCATCGTCCGCCGCTTTAGAATAATTTCGGTTGTTAGTTTCTTAATGGGTTAACTCATATTGGCGTCTAATATGTCAATATTTATGATTATTAAACTATGAAAATAATATGATAAATAACTAAAGTGATCATTTCCAACTTTTAGTTTACGATGTGAGCTTCCGAATACCTCAAGGTATATCGGGAGGAAACCTGTTAAACTACGGACTCTACCAGCAATGTCTCGATCTTCGACAAGAAATAGACGTAGACAACGTCATCGAGGGAAAATATTGCATGATCAGCATGCCCTTGACGTCTCTTTCACTATCATTGCTAGATCCTTCGAGAGAAGAGGTGTTCTCGGTTCCCAGTGAAGTGGCTGAGAAGGTCATTTCTATTCAACGTCATTTTACGCCAGAAAAACTTCTCAGGTATGATAGTGTTTCTATTTTTATTGTTATTATTTCCAGGCTTATAAAATAATTGTACATCAAACGGTAGAGCACGTGGCAATTATATATTTACCTGTTTCTCAACCAATTACTTAGGTTTTAATCCTGATAGTGTTCTCTGTGTTTTGACACAAACCTGATTAACGTCTTTAAATTTGAAAATGTATGTGTGATATCGGAACGCAGCAGATTGTTTATGCTGCTCGTTCGTTTGCTGTCTCGCTCTCTCGCTACCGATCTGCCATCTTTACAAATCTGTATCCAAAATCATTGTTTGAAATAAAATGCTACTTTAATTAATAGAAGTGTTTTTCATAGTATATAATAGTTTGGCGACGAGTCCTAAAGGGCCCATTGTGCAGTGAATAATAAGCTCACCCAAATTAAGGTGAAACAACTCAGATTTTCAATAAAGCAAAATCATCGGCACGCTTCGCTGTGAATTTAGCTACAGTTGAGGGGCGAGCAGCAGCATTCCAGAGTCCACCATTTTGATTCACGGTTGGCTAACGTCACGTTTGTTTATGAAAATAAGTGTTCTACTCGTATGATTATAATAAATGTCTTGGATTTACAAGCTAAATAAGTCGGAATTGGTTGAACAGCTATCAGAGCTCAGATTTGTTATTCAAAACGAAACAGTTGATGAACTACGAAAACTACTCAGCAACTATGCGAAAGAACAATTAAAAACAAACGTCGCCGGTTCTTTTCAAGAAGCTAAGGCAAACATGTCAAATTACGATCTGCAGTCATTTAATGGTGAGTGTTGGGAAGCTTTTGAGCAACAACTACGATGTATAATTACGTTAAATGAGGTCCCAGAAGCTAAAAAAGTGTCTTTGCTGCTCACCAAAATTACACCAAAAGTTTTCGAGACATTGACTTGTTTGTGTGCACCTTCAAAACCAATAGATCTATCATATAATACATTGTGTTCAACATTAAGTCAAAAATACATAAAGAAACAG
The DNA here is from genome assembly GCA_910592155.1 of Ypsolopha scabrella. NCBI lineage: Eukaryota > Metazoa > Arthropoda > Insecta > Lepidoptera > Ypsolophidae > Ypsolopha > Ypsolopha scabrella. The sequence continues at coordinate 2,305,365 of OU342968.1, read as the reverse complement.
TCATCAGTTTTGGATAGAGCCACATTTCGTAGTCGAAATCAATTGCCAGCAGAAAGTGTTGAAGAATATTTATTGGCACTAAAGAAATTAGCTGGTGTATGCAACTTTAAAGATATGAACGACCAGATTAAAGAAAAGTTTATTGATGGAGTGCATTCAAGGCTGATAAAGTTTGAATTGTTGAAGAGTAATTCTGATCTGAGTTTGGAACAAACGGTGATGCTGGCACGTACTGTGGAAACAGCATTGGTGCACACTACTAGTAAAAAAGAGACCGAGGTGTCAGATATGTTTCATTATGAAAAAAATTCAAAGCATAAGCACAATAAATTCAAATCAAAGAAGAATCAACGAGTGCAAGATAAAGAAGTAAGATGTTTTTGTTGTGGCAACAATGGTCACATAAAGTCAGAATGCAGATTGATCAAGAAGTTTTGCTCGGAATGTGGACAACAAGGACACCTTTTCAAAGTTTGTTCAAAAAATCCGCGTAGAGTATACTCAATTGAAGGAAGCAATCATGAGGCTAAGCCAGATATAGAGGATGATGTCGAAGCTTCAGTTGGACAATTATTTAATGAGTATGAGATGTATTCTGTTAATGTAAGTAAGGTACCTCCGCATTATATAGCTATAAATGTTGCAGGAATATATTTGGATTTTCAGTTAGATACTGGCTCTGAGGTAACAGTAATTCCTTTAAAAGATAAAGTCAGTCTGTTTGACCAGTTACTAATTGAGGATTCCAATGTAAGATTTAAAAATTTTGATCAAACGATATCAAAGCCTTATTGAAAAACCTGATAGTAAAATATAACAATATGGTAAGAAACTTAGATATTTTTGTAGCTCATGATGATGTTCCACGAATAATAGGTCGTGACTGGCTAAAGGCATTTGATCTATGGCCCCCAACATTCATGGACACTAATATTATGACTAAGCATTCCAAAACTTACTCATATGATAATAATACTGTTTCAGAAGCAGAAAATCTAATCAAAGAGAAGCTCGCAGAAGTATTCAGCCCAGGGTGGGGTAATTTCAAGGGTGAAGCTATCACATTACAATTAAAACCGGATGCAAAGCTGAAATGTCTAACACCACGGCGTGTACCATTTGCGTTGAAGGACAAGGTAAAACTTGAAATTTCCCGTTTACTACAAAATGGTAGGATAACACCTGTGGAATACAGTCAGTGGGGTACTCCGGTGGTCCCTGTATTGAAAGCGGACGGATCTGTAAGGCTGTGTGGTGATTACAAGGTTACCTTGAATCCTTATTTGGAAGTTGACCACTTTCCACTACCTCACATTGATGAAATTTTCAACACTCTTAAGAACGGAGAATACTTCTGCGAGCTTGATCTAAAAGAGGCGTACTTACAGGCACCTCTAACCCCTGAGTCTCAGGAGCTCACTACTATTGTAACGGAAGAAGGTACTTATAAATATCAATATTTACCATATGGTGTAAGCACAGGACCAGGTTCTTTCCAGCGGCTAATGTGTAAAAAGCTTGCTAACATACCAAATACAATTGTGTTCATAGATAATATTTATATGGCAGGAAATGATGTTAATGATATGCTAAATACCCTTTGTGAGGTCTTATCAAAACTACAAGAATCTCAATTTAAATTGAAACTTGAAAAGTGCAAGTTTTTCAAAAAAAGTATAGATGTGTTTGGTTTTAGAGTGACGAAAAATGACATAAGCATTGTACAATCAAATGTTGAGCCATTGTTGAGAACTAAAGCTCCCACAAGTATGACTTTGTTAAGGTCTTTCCTGGGAAAAATTAATTATTGCAATCGGTTTCTAAAAGACATGGCTTGTGTTTTAGCACCATTATATGATATCATTAAGAAAAATAAATTTGTGTGGACACCAGATTGTAACAAAGCTTTTGATTTAATCAAACAGAAGTTGTCTTCAGTTAACAATTTAAGACATTTTGACCCAAACTTACCATTAATTTTGTCATGTGATGCGTCACAAACTTCTTTGGGGGTTGTATTGTCAAATAGAGATTATGATGGTACTGTCAGACCGATTGCATATGCAAGTAAGAAATTAAACTCTGTAGAAATTAAGTATTCCACAATAGATAAAGAAGCAATGGCAATTATCTTTGGTGTGACCAAATTTTATAACTATACCTACGGTCGATATTTTGAGTTAGAAACAGACAATGCTGCATTAGTAAGAATATTTGGTCCCACCAAAGGTATTCCAAAAATGGCTGCCAAAAGGCTGCAACATTACGCCATTTTCCTGTCAGCATTTAACTATAAAATTAGGCACATTAGCACCACATTGAACCCAGCTGATTTCTTATCACGCGCATCAGCAAGTGAAAATATAGAAAATGCTCAATTACATTCTATTTGTTTAAGTGCTGATGTCAGTAATATCTACTATGTAAACAATTCAAAAATGAATAAATTGGACTGGAAAACTATTCAGAGTGAAACAAAGACAGATTTGATTTTGTCGAAAACTATTAGACATGTTTTAGATGGTTGGCCAGATAAAAAATTAATTGATCAAGAACTTCAATTCTTTTACAACAGGCGTGATGAACTTAGCACTGACCGAGGATGTTTATTTTGGGGTTTTAGAATTGTAATTCCTATGGTATTACGGGAATCAATTCTTTCAGAGCTACACAAAAGCCACTTTGGCATTGTTCGTATGAAGCAAGTAGCAAGATCATATTTTTGGTGGCCGGGTTTAGATTCAGAAATAGAAAATATCACTAAAAAGTGTGTCATATGTCTAAATAATCATAAAAATCCACCAAAATCACCACTTAAACCATGGCCCGTACCACCATCCTCATGGTACAGACTTCATGCCGATTTCTTAGGACCTTATTATAATAAAATGTTCTTAGTGATTGTTGACAGCTATTCAAAATGGCCTGAGGCTTTTGAAATGACTAATATTGGGGCAACTCGTACAATTGAAATATTCAAAAAGTTATTTGCCACTTTTGGTTTCCCAGTCCAATTAGTAACAGACAACGGCCCTACTTTTACTAGTACAGAATTTGAAAATTTTTGTCAACTTACAAATATAAAACATACCTTTTCACCCCCATATCACCCGGCCACCAACGGGGCTGCTGAACGATTTGTGGAAACTTTTAAGACGCATGTGACTAAAATCAAGGAAAGTGGTAGCCCACTCAGTTCAGCTGTCAACCTGTTTTTGTTTGATTACAGAAATTTACCCCATAGTACTACCGGGGTAACACCAGCCAAGTTAATGCTGGGTAGAGAACTTAGAAATCGGTTTACGTTACTAAGGCCATCACCTATAACGGATAAATCACATGAAATGCAAGAGAAATCAAAACTTTACTATAAAGGTAGTAGGAATACAATAACGTTAGATTTAGGACAGAAAGTTATGGTTAGGGACTACAGAAAGGGGCATAAACCCTGGATTTTAGGGACTATAATAGATGAATCCTGTCCAGGGGTAACCTATTACATTGATGTAGGGGGTTTGAAATGGAAAAGACATCTAAACCAAATTCGTACATGTGATCAAACGGTAGAAGAGTAAATTGTTGTCATAAATAAACTAGCTAACTATAGTTAAGTTAAGTTAATCTTATTCTATTACTGTCATTGTTTATGGTGGTGGAGAGTGTGATATCGGAACGCAGCAGATTGTTTATGCTGCTCGTTCGTTTGCTGTCTCGCTCTCTCGCTACCGATCTGCCATCTTTACAAATCTGTATCCAAAATCATTGTTTGAAATAAAATGCTACTTTAATTAATAGAAGTGTTTTTCATAGTATATAATAGTATGTGTGGAGTTTCTCTTGGATTTATATACGCACGAGGAATACAAATTATTTTTAGAAAGTACGAAATATTTAAAAACCCTGTTAAACATTACTAAATATTATCATAAATCTTGGATTTATATACGCACGAGGAATACAAATTATTTTTCGAAAGTACTAAATATTTAAAAACCGTCTTAAACATTACTAAATATTATCATATTGCAGGCCTCTCAATGTAGAGACATTTCAAAATATGCAATCCAAAGAAGTTGCAAGTAGGAATGTACAGGCCAGGGCAGGATTTCGACTTGGCGTCTGTATTCCAAAGAGTTGTTCCGTGAGCCAAGCCCTAGATCGATACCTCAACAACACAATTGTGTCGATCGACTATCGGGAAGGTTTCTGTCGGCTTCCCAATGATAGACCTTACACAGCCGGCGATTATGTTGCGATGTAAGTATCATAAAAAAAATTCTACTTCCATATTAATATTGCGAAAATGGGTAAGTTTGTTATGTTCCGTTATCAGGTCAAAACGGCTGAACAGATTTTGATGAAATTTAGAATGGAGATAGTTTGAGACCCTGGAAAGAATAGAAGCTATAAAAGGGTTTAATAAAATAACGCCTAAGCCAAAAACGAGACAAAGATTGAATAAACGATTTTAACTCGGGAAACACTCAATGGATTTGGATTTGGTTTTTCGTTTTATTATCGTTGTCGTGACCCTGGTCAACCCATAAGCTATAAGGGTGTTCATGAACTAATGCCCAAGCCGAAAACGGGGCAAAGATTGATTGAACGCGTGCGAAGCCGCGGGCAAAGGCTAGTGTTAAGATAATTAAAATAGTAAACATAAACAGTTTTGTGTGCATTGTACATATCTTCATTGTTGTAACTCTGTAATTTTTTCAGGGTAATTTTTTCCTTTATCATTCTTATTACGCTATTGAGCACGGGCTACGAGTTGATACATACATTTATTTTAAGCAATGGTAAGTTATACTTTTGTTTATATGTATACATAATAAAGTTTAAAGAAAGTCTTTACACTGATACTTTTTTGGATTAATTTAAGAAATTGTCCTGACGTACTTAAGTACTACTAACTTGCTGTTACAGTGCCTCAGATGATTTTTTTCATTTTTTAGACTGTGCTTGTTCCGTTATTAGTTCAAAACAACTTGACAGTCTGATCTCAATGTGGTATACTTTATTGTCAATCTGAAAACCCGAGTTAACTTATAATAATGTTACGAATTATAAGTAGGTTTGTTGTATTATTTTAGATCCAAAGAAGTTGAACAAGGTATTAAGCTGTTGCTCTGTGTACACAAACACACGAAGATTATTCACTTTTAACCCAACACCTAGTGCTATCAACTGCCTGGATGGCATAAGATCGATCTCCATACTTTGGGTTATTTGTAGTCACACGGTCTTAACGATGATTGGTTCAGACTTCCAGAATATGTTGGATGTCGTTCAGGTACATAAAAATTAATGCATACATGAAAATTAAATGTTATATTTTTACAAAGAAAAAAATTACTACAAATATACAGGCAATTTCAAATAAATTCTTTTGAACTAATATTTATAGCATTACTTTCCTTTATTGTAGTGGTATACAAGCTCAAGAGCTTTATGGCTTTGGGCAGCGGATATGAGCGTGGACTCGTTCTTCCTGCTGAGTGGCTTACTGCTTGTCTACACCAGTGCCAACAAGCTGGCACAATGTGAGTGTTGTTAATATTTTAAGTTATCAAGTTATAAAATGAAAAAAAATGGTGACAAAATAAAGCCTTGTCTCACTCCTATCTCAAGCTTAACTTAATTTAATGTCTGATTTGCTTCGACTGTGGCAATGCTCCTATACTTGTTCGCTCAAATGTTGAAAGAGGGAAGGAAACCATTTTGTGTAAATTGTTCATCATAACTAACCACCACGAATAGTTGGTGGCATTGAGATAATTAATGAAGCTCAATATCACCACACTTTAACCTAATAAGTAAAAATATCTTTTCAGTGGCATTTTTGAGTAACATCCACCTTTACTACTTGAATCGCTTCATGCGGATGTTTCCGATTGTGGCTACAGCAGTATTTTTGCAGGCCACGTTAATGTTCCACATAAGTGATGGGTCTAATTGGACGTTCGTTATGGCAAATCAAGTCTTCTCATGCCGGAGGTACTGGTGGTCAGCGGTACTTCATTTACAGAACTATGTCAACCCTAATTTGAATGTAAGTTAAACACAATTCTTCACCAACATTATAAAGTGTCTAGAGGACACGTGATATAGCCGTCGCCCAATAGGACAGTTTGTCATAATGCTTGGCAGAATACATTGTTCCAGTTCCAGGCTTTTGGTACCAAAGACGCTGCTGTTCATTGACAGTATGCGGCAAAGGTGCATTGTTGGTAACTTGATAACAGAATTAATATCTAACAAAATTTAATTAAAAACTAGCATTCAATTTATTTTCGTCACTTAAAGCGTATTTTTTTTTCAGTGTTTGCCCCAACTGTGGTACTTGGCAATAGACTTCCAACTTCATCTTCTGTCTCCATTAGTTCTATACTGGGCTCTGGGCAGTCGGCGTCAGGGTTGGACAGGTTTAACCGTAGGGTTTTTGGGTGTCCTTACTGCAAGCACCATTTATTGTTACCTTACAGACTTTGAAGAAACGTAAGTTTTCCATATACTGATTGTTGCTCTTGAGCTATGCTATTTGTATGTCCTTAACACAAAATTCAGTTTAATCCCTAGTAATCGCTACTGATAATCGCATTTATTACGGGTTAATAAATTTCTTATGATTTTTAGAGCTACTTCACGCAACAACAAGTATTATGTGAATACATTGACTCGTGCGCCAGTTTTCTTTGCCGGCACACTTTATGGTTACGTACTTCACGTTTATCGAGGGAAGAAACTTCAATTCCCAACGGTAAGATGCATTATTAACTTTAAACTTTTATGATTTTTATATGTTGTGATATGTTTAAAGTTTTATTGTATCATTAAAAATTGTGGGTTTGTTTAATAATGAGATCTCTTTTACAATATGTAAACATTTTTTTATGTAGCCTCGAAAGTGTCATTTGTTCGCAGAGCCGAACTCTATTACAGAACGCATAACAGAATTTTCCCATCATTTGTCAGTGAACGCCTCTGTGGCCTATGACTGCATTTGTGTTCTAATAGCTCCAGTACCTGCTGCGTGCTTCAGAAGGCACGTAAAGTTGTTGGTCAATATTTGTACACGAAGTACTGCGAGAGGGCTCACTACCTATTACGCTGAGACGTAATAATCGTCGTTGAAACATGTGTGTACGAGCGTGAACTGTCATGTGCATTTCACAGTCCATACTCGGATACATCTCTGACACCTCCTCGAGAATTCTCTGTACAAAAATAAGCACAAACAAAATTACAGAAAAAAATAGGTATGCAAAGTGTCGAGTCGGTCTCTAATAAGAGATTTGTGCCAGCAAAACTATCTTGGTAAAAAATCACATTTAAAAAAGAAATGATGCATAGAGAAAAATTATACCTACATAGAAGAATTAGGCATAATATAAGAAGTACTCAAATCGCACCTGTACATTAATAGTAGTAGTTTATGAAACTGGTACATAAAGAGGTTATTAAAACACGACTGTGAGGTTAAAAAACGAGTTATAGGCTAATAGCCTTGCGGGATCCCCATTTCAACTGATTAATGTCTACCTTTTTAATTACATCACTGAGGTATGACTTCAATATGACTGTGTCTTTATCCGCGGCCCCAACCCACAACAGCATACCATATGACATAAAATACACTAACCTAACAGTATCTACATCAGTAAGTTGCCTGATGCGTCTAACAATGAATAACAAACTAAGCCGAACACAGAAGTAATGGGTCTGTATGTCCAGTTTTAACTCGAGAACCACTCAATGGATTTGGATGCGGTTTCCTTATTATCGTCGTAGTGTTAAAATACCCTGTTTAAAATATGGGCTAAGAGGGGGTGTTGATAAAATAACCGCCAAGCTGAAAACTGACAATAATAATACATCAATTATAAGACACTTCCGCGCAAACGAAGCCCCAGGCAAAATGTAACGTATGTAATAAAAAAAAATGTCATGACATGAAATTACATTATTTACATATTTTTTTATATTTGTCAGTGGTCGGTGATCGCTGGATGGACGTGCTCCCTGACACTCCTGTCCCTGATCATCTACACTCATCACGTCCAGAACCAGGAGGGCTACAGCAATGACACACTTGAAGACTTCCTCTCTTCGTTTAAAAGAACCATTTGGGCTATAGGAGTGGGGATGATGATTTTTTTATGCAGTCACGGCTATGGAGGTATGTGTCGGTAGTTATTAAAATAGCGCTTCAGTGCAAGTGTAAATACTTGACAGAAAACCATGTCCCACTCCACGTCCCCAAATCTTAGGCCTAGCTAGTACCATAGATTGTATGAAGCCATGTTGTGATGAGTTTACGTTCCGTCTTATGAATATTTTTTAAAACCTTTTATTTGTAGTTGCGTGTCGAGTTATTTATTTCCTGTGTCTAACTGTAAACTCCTCTAAAAATCTTGAATCAAGGCTCAAGGCCCCTTCTTCTTAATTGAAGTCCTGGATTTGCCCTTGATTAGGTGTCTGCTGTCATTCAATATCATAGTTAATCGATTGAGCCGAAACTGCTCGAGCAAAACCTTGACCCCAATGTCTTGACCATGAAAAGCATTTGTTTTTAGTACCTACATACCACATAAGTGAGTCTTGTGACTAGACTACATAAACGCATTTCGTTCATTGCGCACCTTTTTAGGCGTTTGGTCGTCATTAAAGAGGTACGCGTATTTATTGTACTAGGTAAGCTTTTATTATGTTTTTATTGAAGTAAGGTTTTGTGAAGGATCCATCATCTCTAATCCTAGTCTACCATGTAATCTCGAAATGAATCTGTTGGTCTCACAGATATAGAACAAAATAGATGACGCAAGTGCGTCAAACTCTATGAAAACTAAGCGTGTCACATTTTACAATCAAAACGGTTGACAGCGGTTTGAATCTTAGAAGGTCGTAAGACTTGAGACATAATACATAAGACTCAAAGTTGTAGTATAGTAATCAATATCTCTGAAGGAAGAGAATTGCTCTCCCTTTTGGCGCGCGATTGGGCACGCGAAGTACATACACTCGCGGCATCTATTTAGATCTATATCTGTGGTTGGTCTACTAATGTGTGCTCCAGCATTTCTAGTACAGTGGAGCCCACATCAAGCTATACACATTGAGTGTAAGATGATCTCTCATTGTACGGGAAGCCTATTCAATGAGAGGTTGGCTTATACTGAAAGTGTTTAGCTTGATGTGGGCTCCACTGTACAAGGTTCAACACAATACGGACATGACTTTGAAAGGGCTAATCTACATTTCAGGTCCGATCGACTGGTTCCTGTCTCTCACTGTGTGGAAGTTCATCAGTCGAATCTCTTTCGCGATGTACGTATTCCACTATCCGGTTCAGTTCCTCAGGATAGGAACTGCGCTCGCACCGCTTGTCTTTAGCGAAAAAAATATCGTAAGTTATCTCCAATATTATTTTTTCTGAAACCTTCACTGCACGAATTCATAATTATACTTGAGTTATAATACAAGTAAAACAATAATTATTTTAACTAGCAAGATGACTTTTTAGGATTTCGTCAGTACATTGAAACTCTTAAAGGAACGTTTCAATTTTATTCTTCCGCCGGGTTTTTGTTTGGGAAATAAATCTAAAATGGCTGAAGTGGTTAGGCTTAAATTTGCCAAGAAAGCTTTTCATTTTTCAACCACTGTGATAAAGTGCGTTCTATTTCAGAAAGTACGGTACAGTACGGTTTCCCCTGGTGTAATATAAAATTTGTAAAATATATATATATATATATTCACGACTTGAATCCCCGAGGGGGTGTCAGAGGTTTTCCGGGTGTGAACTGTGAAATGCAACTCACAGTCCACATTCGGCACAACCGCGTTTCACCGACGATTATTACGTCCCAACGTGATGGGTTGTGAGCTCTATCACCGTTCTTTGGGCACAAATACACGTTTTTTGGGGGCATGCAGGTGTCCTTTACCGTTCAGTAAGTGGTAAGTATTAAATACTCTGCACATAAATTCCGAAAAACTCATTGGTGCATGCCCGGCCGGGGATCTCAAATCTGGATCTCAAAGATTTAGAGGCCAGCGTTCTATTCTACTCCTAAGCTATACCGCCGCGCCGCCGTCTTATTAAATTTGTTTCTAATAATTATTAAAATGATCACAAATATAATGTTTCTGTAATTTTATTAATACATGCTATTGTCGACACTTGGTGAAACATCATCAACATCTTAGTAAAAATACTTGTTACTGTTACACTAATTAATCACACTTCAATATCTCCAATCGGTTTCGCCTATGATAGAACTATTTTATAAAACAAATCAAAATGTTACTGGCTACAGACATCATTAGTAAAACAGTACCATTTTTTTATGAAGACGCATAAAACTTACATTTCTCATTTGAAAACATTTCCTTAAAGCTCCTGCAAATGCAACAAGATATTGCATTGACGATACTGGTGTCCATCGTGATGTGTGTGGTAGTGGACGCTCCGTTCAGCACGCTCATAAAGATGTTCCTTAGTGGAGGTATGTGGCTTACTTATTTTGTAATTTTCATCTATTTTATGTAGTAACATTAGAGAACAGAGAGCTTGTATGACTCGATCGATGGATGTGTTTTTTTGAGCTTTTGAGCATAGCGCCTCGGTTGTGGGCGTGACCATAATTATCCCTTGGGCGACGCGACGTGGCGCCAATATACTATGGATGAAATTATTAAAAGTGCTCGAATATTTTTCTGTGGTCAAAGATAATAACCTTTCTAATAAACAATAAAAAAACTCGGATTTTTTGGTGGCGTTAACTATATTAAAAGAATAAAAACATTTCAATTTCAGAAATACGGTTCTTATGAATATAACCTTTGCCCGCATATAAAAAGAAAAAATATTACTCTGTGATAGATAACAATGACATTGACCATAGCTAAGATACTTATACACACTGACCTCTATAGTGTATAGGTTAAAGTATCTTTTTGATTTTCTCATCTTTTTTTCTCATATCACTATTTAGAGTGTCAACATGTTTCGCAAATTACAAGGTTCTACCCGGTTGTAGCTACGCATAACCTACTTACTTATATCTATCAGAAAATAAAATTCTTTGGTAAAATCTTAACCAAATATAATTTTCTTTGAAAACTTAGTAACATTAACATTTTAATGTTTTTCTGTTGTTATACTTTACAATATACCTATATATTGAAATTTTGTGCTCTAATGGCTTACCGATGGAAGCTGATGTATTTGCCTTCATTTCCTTTCCGAGATGAATAGGATTTGCATCCCAATACAACACACGCCATGCCCTTTCATTAATTGATGTTTTTTTTTTGGTAAATATATTATTTGTCGTCATTTTGTTGTCACCTCACCAATTGATTATCGTGTGTGATTTTTAAGGTGCTTGAACTGTAAAATGAATACAATTTTTTTTTTTTATAGAATAGGTAATCAACTTTAGTATTCCTCTTTATAATTGATATTTATTTCCAAAGATTCATAAAAAAATATTAAACTGCAGTGATTTTGAAGAAACAGTAGCCACTGTTCACACATTTTATCAAAATTGTACTGTTTTTTTTTAATCAGCGTTATCTATATAAATTGATACATAAAAATCACATTATGCGTTTTATACCAGATAAGCCAATTTTATACTGGAAATCCTAATAATATAAAAAACACAAGATATATTTTTTTTAATGCAAAATTTTATCTCTTAGTACTGAGTCATACAATATATGTTTTGGGTAATTATCACTTTATAACGAAGTAAATTAATTTCACCGTTGGACAAAAATTGTCATCATCAATGAAATCAATGTAAATTAGTGTGAATAAAACAATCTTGCCTTTATTAGGTCTTCAAAAGCAGCCACGGAAAGAAAACAACGGAAATACCAACGGTGACCTCACTGCAGTATCGAATGACGGCAAAGTTGTTGAAGAGGCAGAGACTGATGTAAAAACTGATAAGCTGTAAAAATGTATTATTAAATTATCTAAATATGTTTTTCTAATATAACTCATTTTATGGGTGAACATACTCTAATTGATCTTTTTGTCTATTAATAAAGAAACATCGGACAGTTATAGTTATATAAAATTTATTGATACGTATGATTTATGTAGAATAAATTGGCTTTTTTCGGAATCAACAAAATTGATTTTCCAAAGCCTTAATTAGTGAAAAGCCGGACTCTCTATCTTGAGTATTTCTGATTTAATGTGCATATTTTTATATTTCCACTTGCTGGTGGTGAACGATAACACTATGTGGTGAATCTGTATACCCTTATTCCATCCATCAGCCTGTTTCTTCCACTGCTGGATATAGGCCTTTCCAAGAATTCGCCACTCTTGGCGGTCCTCCTGGAAGAAATTCCCATACTCACACACACAGGGTTGGTTATACCCTATACTATATTCTCACACAGGCATCAGATTGGGACATTACAAAGAATCACATCAGGACGTTAAAATCGTCAGTGAAAGGAGTGTTACGATTGTTAATATGGTTTTTGTTATGTTTTCTTTACATTTGTAATGATAAGTATTTTTGTTTTTTTTTTCAAAATCCTTTTTTTACAATTTAACCACGGAAATGTTTGAGACGTCCAGGATAACATGTTGTTTTAGAAAACAATTTTCTTCATTCGTACCACAGAGTACATTTTATTAAATAATACTGAGAATCGTACCAGACGCACGTGTGCTCCAGTGAAAATTATACTTTGACTTATTCAATAATTAAAGTTTATTGAATAAGTCCTTCTTATTTATTTATTTATTATGGCACACAAAACAGAAAAAAATTGCATCAAGTTTAACATTTAAGTACTAGGTATCCTAGGTATCTGTACTCAGCATGATCTTGCAATAATTCGTATTTGTTAGTATTATTAAGAATACATATTAACTTAAATTTGTATTAATTATGTTAGTAATTTATTTACACTATTTTGTTCTGTATAAAAGTAAATAACAATAAGAAGAAAGAGGCAGGTTGTGTTTAACTGAGAAACAAAACGCGTATTTGAAGTCAGAAGTGAGAACAAAGCAGGTGAGTCAGTCCTATCCATATCCTACCTGTGTAAAGTTTTATGGAAATAAGCATATCACTGAATTGGCGGCATAATTGCAGCAAAGACATATAATTATTGCTAAGTATATACGTTTGTGGATTGCAGTGACATTGTGTAAGTTATGAATATGGAGGCGTTGCAATGAAAGACGATTTACATTATTTTGTGTACGAACTGTTTGTGTCTTTTACAGTTTTAATTTTAACATTTAATCGTACTCATTTTTTTCGTAAGTTTGGCAATAAATATTTATTATTCTTATTCTTATAATTATTCTCCAGTCTCCTTCTCTTTTTGTTTAAATCTTTTTATTTAATCTAATTTTACTGTATGCTTAGTTTTTAGAACTATTATTAAAATGGCTATTTAAGTTTTATTCGTTTAATGAAAACTTGTATACACGATAAAACAAGGAGCAGTGTTTTTGTCAAAATTTGTTCAGATTACTTTATCAAATGTTTTAGGGAAGAAAAGTTGAGGATGTATTATAGTAACAAGAAAATATATGGGTAGGAGCCAAGTTTTCAAGTTCTTGACAAGATTGGCTTGACAGACTCTAGTAACTTACATTGCTAATTAATGGTCGAAGCAAGTATAGTGCTTTTCTCAAAAATAAAACGAGACATTTTCATGTTTTTCATGATAGTGAGTTATATGAAATAAAATAAATTGACTAGGAAATATTAAAATTTACTTACTTGCTCATATTTGGGCGATTAATCATGTATATGGTTATTGAGCAACATATATTAGATTTCCGCTTTTACGCAACTTTTTTTATTATTGCCAGCTGGGCAAAGGTATTTACCGCCATGCAGCCTTCTTCATGGATAACGCCATCTAGAGGAACGCTAAGAACTAAGAAAAAAAAAACAACGAGAAAAACGCTCACTGAGGTTAAATGTTAAGTATTCAATGGTTTTAAGTATACTTATAAAATCAATAAAAATTATAAGTATATTTTTGTCATTGTTATTGCAGTTATAAAATATAGCAAACGTTTATACATTCTAAACATGACAATGTAATTCATTTTATTTTACTTTATAGATTGGCCGCTTTAAACTTTATGATCGCCAAACTCCTTAGTCTCTTAAAAACATAGACACGGATAGTTTTAAAAAGAAAACATATTATTTATACTCTGCGAACATATGGTATGTAATGGATTTTCATACGAATTTCCTGGACAGTTATTCAGATTTCCTGTACACTTTTAAATAACTCGCCAGGATGAAGTATTTTCTGGTAGGTCTTTTACTATGTAATGGTAATATTACAATGTGTTTTTGTTATAACATAATTTGTTTACTGACTAAAATTCTTTTTTCAAATAAAATGACCGCCTGAAAACATGCTGTCCACTGACTTTGACTATGAATATCACATTAGAAATATCAAAATTGTTAACTCATTTGTTCAATACTAATTATAAAACTAATTATAATACAGTTCTGATCAAAAAATGTACTAAAAGTACTTAGCAAGTATAATTAAAACAAAAAATAGTCTCAAAGAAACTCAAAATTTCGTATGTCCACCCTATATACTGGCAGCTTTAAACTCTAATAACTGCAGCAAATTTAATTAAATTTATAGTAAAATCACTCTCTGTTGAAAGATGTTTTAGAGGGAAGAAATTAATTTATAGTCATTTAAATCTTGTCTCATGAAATTGGAGATGGCGGAAATTCCAACTAAGTAACGGTGATTATAGGGACTAACAAATGAAAAAGCTACCAAAAAACGATGTTTTATTACGTCAGGCAACATTATCGACCTAAATGTCAATATTAAGCATGCTTCCTTCGGTTTAAAATGATGCAGTTCGTTACTTTCCACAGTTTTTTGTTTGTGACCATCAAAATATTTGTTCCCTTAAGTAGCTGTGTTTTTACTGGTAAGTTATGTTTTTCTTATTGATTCATGTTTATAAATGGGTTCTCTAATAATCAAAGATTGTTTATTGCCAATATTTTTTCAAGTTACTCATTATTTATTGTATAAAAACATGGCTTAAACAGTTCACGATAGCTATTCGTAGCGTTATATCGTCACCGAATCAGTTTCTTATGACAGCCTTATAAATAAGTGTACTAAGCATGAGGTAAATAACATTATCTAAGACAGGCGTAGATTCACGTCGCGTCAACATCGGTCTCGACACGATTGCTCGCTTCGCTGCCTCGAGGGTGGCAAATGTGGAAGAAAACATTGAAAGAATCTACAATCCATGTTTGTTCTACCAGCCTTACCAGCTCTACTGCGCAGCTTGGTCAAAAGAATGACAACAGAACAAAAGACGGACGAAACAAAAATAAATTGCATATACAAAACTTGACTCACAAAAACATTAACTATGATAAAAATTAATGTTATATTCTGGACACATTGAAATATCTGACTGGTATTAGCAAGACGCAGACTAAACCGCTGGTCCTAGAGACATGAAATTTGGATGGTGTGTTCGTTGTGAAGTAGGAGTATTTACTGAGAAAGGATTTTTTGAAATTTTACCCCTAATAGGGTGAAATGGGGGGTTGAATTTTCTATGATTTTTTTAATTCTCTGGGTCGATTAACTCGAAAATTGGTACTCACTCTTCAATTAAAATTGATAGGGCCTCAAAAATCCTACACGGCATAGATAGTAAGGCGCGTGGCGCAGAGGGTGGCGCAGGGCGTGCGGGGGAGTGCGCCAATTGAGCGCGGTGCGGTATTATTTGCCTATTAGTAAGTAGGTAGGATTTTTCTGAGGTAGGTGCATATCTGTAATATGTAACTAATATTCTATATAGGGTGAAATTAAATCAACCGACCAAATTCATACTGGAGACTCGGTAAGTGATCAAGAACTAGGTTTATAAAATCCTTTTGGCCAATATCCAAAAATATTTTTTTTTGCTCCCTTATTGGTAGCTTAGGTACAATTCCTGGTTCAGGCACTATGGGGCAAAAAAAAATTTTTAGAATTTAACCTGTATGGTCATTATACCTTGTTCCTGATGATAAACCGAGTCTCCAGTATGAATTTGGTCGGTTGATTTAATTTCATCTACTATATGTGTAAGATTAGAAGTCCTGACTGACTGACTGATATATCAAGGCACACACTAAACCATTTAGAGACATGAAATTTGGAGGGTTTGTTTTTTGTGAAGTGTGGGTATCTACTAAAAAAGGGTTTTTCGAAATTCTACCTCTAAGAGGGTGAAATAGGGTGTTAACTTTTTTCTGAAACTTTTTATTCTCTTTGTCAATTTACTCGAAAATCGGTACACATACTCTTTAATTAAAATTAATAGGGCTTTGAAAATCCTACACGGCATGGTAGGCGGGCGCATGGCCCGCAAGGCGTGCGGGGGAGCGCGCCAACGGCGCGTGAGTGTTTACCTTTTAATTAGTAAATAGGTAGGATTTTTCTGATGTAGAGGTGTATTTGAATATATGTAACTAATATTCTTTCTATATATAAGGTGACATTAATTTATGCAGCCAAACTCATACTGGAGGCTTGGTAAGTATTCAGTAATACGGATTGATGACACTTTTTGCTAATTTTGCAAAATAAAATCTAGACGTCCCATAGTAATTGACTTGGGGCTGGGCTTGCGTTTGTAAGGAACACGAAAAGTATAATTTACGAATTGCACAAAAAGAGTCATCGAACCTTGTTACTGAACACTTAGAGTCTTCAGGTTTGGCTGTATAAATTAAAGTCACCTTATATATGTTCGTCAGATTTAAAGCCTGGTCATTAGATACTGTAGATCTAGCGTAGAAAATCAAGCAAAGAGGAACACAGTCTCAGTCTTAACAATTTTAATGAATATTCACCAATATTATTTCGCTGTAGTAATATAATTACTTCGCACTATTATTTCACTACATATTGTACACGACACAGTAAGCCAGCACGGAACCATAGTATAAATAACAAATAGTATTCTATCTCCATACAAACGGGCTGAAACAAACCCCCCCAAAACTCGGTTCAACTCGGTTTACGACAGTCGCGGTCGCACCGCAGTTACGTACGCATGTTGTCACTGTGACGCACCCACGCATTTTCGTAAATTATGGCACGAAATTACAGAGTATGTTGTGCATTGTATGGTTGCTTAAATTCAAATTTTACAGTAGTAATATAGCATTATCAAAAACGTAAACAGTCATTTGGCAGCCATAGCGCGTGTTTAGGCATCGAGCGACCGTAGGTATTGATTTCAAGGACACCACCTAGTTAAACTACTGTTGTTACCTATACTGTGATGGAACGAAGGACAGTTCCAAGGTGCATCCCATCGAACGCACCCACGTATACTTCTATACTGCTGGCCATCCCAATCGATGGTCACCGAGACTCTGTACTCTGTCGAAGTACGCCACGTTGACAGGGGGCGTCACTCGGTGAATAGAACGTACAGGGAAGTGGACAATCGGGGAATGGACGTTCAGGGAAATATAATACCTGACTGACTGGACATTCCGGTAATAGGACGTAAGGCCCCGAGAGGTTTCAACCGCGTGGCGCGCTTGACTTTCCAATTTTGCTTCCGCTTCCTTTTTAGACCGGATGCGACACGGCCATCCTGCCTGACACACGTCCTCGTGTGTTACTCTGTAAATATAAACAGGCAGCCAACGACCTTAATGTATTCAGGTCGTTGCAGGCAGCACAATGTCCGTTCGGTCATACCTGACCCTACATTAATGGTTCCACAATATTCTACATAGAGTAGTTCAAATAGTATTCTTTCAAAAAAACAAAATTGTCTTCAGAACCATGAAATAACCAACATACAGATTATCAAATACCACCAGATAACAACAGCTGTACAAACACAGCTCTGCAAATTCCATAACCTCAAATCACATGATCACATCAATAGCAGTTTAGATGATAGTAAGTGTCCCATTCATGGCCTAGAGCTACTCTAGCTCACCAACATATGCATTCCCTCCAAGGATCGCAGAGTCTCACCATGACGCTCTCTGATATTCACCAAGACCTGGCCTCTGCCAACCGAATCGAGCACACCTTACTCTATCCTTACAGCTTCAACCTGTTCTTCTACTTCATTTTTACTTTCTGACATATCAACTGGTATTTGAACTTCTGGTAATTGTAACTAACCGTAGTTTTTTCAATTATAGTTTAACCAGCTGCTAATGAACCACTGACCTAATCACGAATTATTTCAAAAATACTCGAAGATGACTGAGTATACGTACCCTTGAGCATAATTATTCTCAGAGAACTAATCTCTATAAAAATCTATTGAAATAGTTCGAGGAAGCACCAGGTATCCCATTCACGGTCATAGCTAGTACAATAGCTTTATGATCTTCGCTACTGGGCAAGATCCGACTATACTACCCAGAACTACTGCCAGCCGTCTACCCACGGCCTACGATATTGTGGTACAGTCTCCGATCTTACGAATCGAGAACCTCTGCATATAATTAACTAGATGGTACTTCGTCATCTATTCCGTCTTCATCTTCATCTCAATATGTACCTAGCCCTCGGGCATCTTCCTAAACAAAATGGTCAAGGCTTTCTTCTGAAATTAATTAATTTGATATTCTGATATTAAACTTGTTTTATTTTGAAGATAACCCTTAAAACAAAAATGGTCCAAAACTGTCAACTTTGACGGACGCCAATTTTTTAATCTTTCAAGAGAAAAATTAAAAAAAAAATTATATACTTGTGCTTTACTTAATGAGTTCTAGGCAATTCACCCCAAGAGTCAGGGTAAGAAAAATCATTTTTTTCGGATTCTTCTCCATATATTTCAGAAAATGCTTCTGAAAAAAAAAACAGTATTCGGTTTTGGGTTAACATTCTACAGAACCCATGCAAATTTCAGATCTGTAACTAATTCCGTCCATACGGACAGGCGAAGCCACAAGCTACGTTACTACTTAGTTTAGGTTATGGTGAACCGCCAATATCAACTCTATGTTATTGAAAAACCAAGCGCTGCAACTCCGCCGTTAAACAATATACCTACAATATACCTGTTTATTTTATATTTGCTTGTTAAAAATGTTTTCTTTTGTTTTCTTTCTGCCATGTTAAATAATTAATAATTTGTTGGCCCGATGATGTGTAATACGAAACCGGTAGCCTAAGTTAGAATAAAAATAAATATATGTGGAATAAAAGTACAAGAATTTGTGTATAATTTATTCAAGATGATATTCCACCAAGAACCATCAATCGAATCCATCCAATATTTAAACAATATACGATAAGATTGAGTCAACTGAGTGTAGAACCCGCCAGAGAAGCTGGCTCCCTCATCATCCAAGGGGGTACTCGGAGCTGCACGCAAAAAATATTATAACTGCTGCAGTTTTTATATAAACTGAGAAAATGCTTAAAATAAAAAAATAAAACTTTTTTCACTTTTTCGAAATTCAATCTTCTATTTTGCTAAAAATATAAAACCTTTAGCAGAGAATAAATTCAAATAACAGGAAATAGTTTCGCTTAGTAACGCGTAGAGGAATTGGTTAAGAAATTAGCCGCACAAAGACCAAAGTTTTGACCAATTGGAAAAGAACACTCATAACAATTGAAAACATGACGTTGGATTAGAGTATGTAGAAGAGGACATCTACCTAGGAAAAGACATACATTTCAATAAGTGCACAGAAAACTTACTATTGCGAGAAAAAAAATCGGCAACACATGGAAGAGGTACTGGCCGCAACTTCCTACTATGCCTTACCTATCGCACCATGAAATCAAAAGTAGCACTATCGCGAAAACATGATTTTACACCACATCATTTTAAAATTTCGTTACTTCAGGACTTTGTGGTGTCTTATGCTCTCGGCAACTAAAAGACATAGAGAAAGTGGTGTCTTTGCGCTTAGTGACGTTTTTATGCGTGAACACAGTTGTCGCAAAAAGTAAATATAAAGAATTTTGGATAGTGCCGCAGGCCCAAAAGATTCGGTCGGTCGTTTATCGTTCGAGCATACGTCCATCGCTGACGCCCGCAATAAAAGTGTGATACGAGATGGATACGACCGACCGAACGATACTCGATCGAATTTTTCCACTACGGAGTATGGCTATGGCCAAAGTGCCCGTTTGATTTTGTCTTGAAAATGCATAAATTGTATCGGTTTAACAGTCGACATGCAGCCAGAAACAATATAATTTGAGTGTAAGCCGTTATCTTTTTAATAATAATTGAGAAAAGTATAACTAAGCTGAAGCGAACCACCCAAGAAAACTATAAAACAAAAACTAACTTTTTATTGAGCAGATGATGTTGTTTGATAAGAGATCGAGTTCCCACAGAGTTTCTCTGTCAACTTCGACATGTATTCTGTTCGTATACATTAGTTCAGATCAACTTCGTCATAGTTTCGGAACGCACTTTTGGATGTAACTTTTTAGTGGGAAAAGTTTCTTACGTAACTCCCAAGCGACGAACTTAAGAATTCTTCAACAATTTTTTGTTGAGGCTATTTTCGCCTCCTAAAATACTGAAGTACTTAATTATTGTTTAGGAGACGGAATTTTTTTTCGACATCTGAGAACAAAGTTTATTTATTATTATTCAACGTCTTAAATAATATTACTCTCGAATGTAAACTATCTCGTTCTAGCTTCGCCTAATATATTTTTTTTACATAACTTGTTATTTATTGAGTTTTTATCTCAAAATACGCTCTAGATGTATTCATTTAATTGTTTGTTGCAGGGACATGATTTTCTGAAGATAAAACAACTTTGTTTTGTGGGCTCCCTAAACTGGGTGTTAACTTTGATAACTTTTTTGGTGTTGCGAAATAATTGCGTTCGTTTGATCCTCTCCTGTATCGTTATTACTTAAGTGTTAGTTATACAAATAATATCTGAGATATTTGAGGATTCATTCTATAAATCATACAGTTTAGAAATACGATTACTCGTAGTTTCCTCTATAGAAAAAAAAAAGTTATCTCTAAAAAACACAATAAACCCTTAGTATGGCGTAAACACTTAACGGAAGGTCATCAGTTTTTTTTAATAACAACAAAACTGCATGTTTTTAATAACGTATACACTTTACTTTTTCTAAGGAAAGGAAGAAACAAATACAAAACAAATAGAAAATTTTAATTGTTTATGTTATAAAAAACATGTCGTTTCCAAATTCCCAAATTACATGTTCATGTTTGCTCAAAATTTCGTTGTTGTATTGTGTGGGGTAACATAAAAATTGTATATAAGAAATTCTCGGCTGTGGATACTGAGCAATAAAATACCTAAATGCTTAACATTTTAAGTTACCTACCTAAGCCGACAGATTATAATGTGGTATGTTTATTGTATTTTCAAATTTATCTACTTTGACGGAATCTAACAATTGTTGCATAGTTTATTTAATCTATAAAGCGGTTTCATTATAGGAGAAACATTTGGTGCTAGGTTACACAATAACTCACTAAAATCAATCAATTCAGTTCTCGTTTATTCAAAGTTCTTGTAGGCTGAAAGTCAACAGATTGACGTTTCGATAAACACACTGATTGGCTGATTGCCTTAGAGCCTAAATGAACATTTACACAGTATACCAGCTTGTCAACAATACCTCACCTGTATAGAAAAATAAAAACTTTCCATGATTTTTCCGCTATTCCCTGAAATTGAGATTATATCTACGATAGAAATAATCTACGAAGAATTTAAATTATCACGCAGAAAATTTAAGCTATCAATTAAAAAAGATTCTTGGAAAATTTATGAATAGAGCAAAATCTTTTTAGGGTTGTAAATAAAGATAAAATATTACATGAAAATACATAGCACTCATATTCAAATGGAAAATCGAAATAAGAAAATGTATGAACAGGAGAACATGGATCCCTATTTTATCTTTCATAAAGAAACAAAGGTGTCATATCTCCAGCTTTCAAGCCATACGTGGGTAGTGTTCACAAAATGTAAGACGACGTTCATCGAAGTCAGTAGCATCTGCACGATTTCCCTAAACACGGCACACGCTATTACCCAAATGACCTGTCTCGTCTGGATATGAAAATATACTGCCGAAGAAAAATGGAAGGGCCAACTTTTCGTCCGTATATCTAAAGTAATAAGAGCGAAAAGTGAGTAACAATTTTTCCATGGTATGCCTCAAATGGGTGGGTTTGAGTCTAAACGCTGGAGCGTGTACGTAGGTATCTCGGGCATGAAATACGTAATTTGGTAAGAAGAGCGTTTTCTACTTGGAAGCACCTGGTTCATGAAGCGCCCACGACGAATTTATTATTCTGTTGCTGTGGTTTTCAATCAGTTTTGCTACGACTCCCCTAATGTAAAAATAACAATATTATACAAATTTACTGGACTAAATAATATTTAGGACTATAATTAAGAGCGAATAAATTTTAGCACATTGAAAGGAGAGGGAATTTTTTTTGTGCTTTTCGAGACAAAAATGTTCACTAAAACTAAACAAAATCATTTACAAGGCTGAGCGCCGAGATATAATAACTTTCTATGTATTTTCAAACATTTTATTTATTTATACTTATAATAAAGTTTAATAAGAAAGTCGTGGCAGTGGGCAGGCCATATTTGTCGCCAAGATGATGGCCGTTGGGGCCGAAAGGCTCTAGAATGGAGACCACGTACAGCAAAGCGTAGTGTAGGCCGACCTCGTGCCCGCTGGACCGACGACCTGAAGAACGTTGCGGGGGGCGGCTGGATGAGGAGGACGGAGGACCGACATAAAGTGGCAAAATTTGGGAAAGGCCTATGTCCAGCAGTGGACGAACACTGGCTGTTGGATGGATGGATGGAAGAAAGTCGTGTTTGTAAATGTTTTTTCTTGATATATGAATTGCGTTATTAGCATTTTAGTTAAGCTAAAAGTACAATTTTTTTTAATTTTTTCTGTCTGGCTGTATGCATGTACATGGTATGTTCCGTTTTAACTTGAAAACTACCTAACGGATCTGGATACGGTTTTCTTTGTTACCACCTTAATGACCCTGATCAACATATTAGGTTTTAACATGTGTTAATAAAATTACGTCCGAGCCAAGAACTGAATTTGAACAAACGTGGTTGGAGGCTAGTTATTAATAATTATTTATAATTTACTATGCCGGGGGTCATGACCCAATAGTTGAAAACTGCTGTAGTGGAAAGGATTACATCTGATGAACTTTGGTATTTACCTAGGATCAGTAGTAGACTTTTTAATGAACATTTGCTAAAGTAAAGTTATAACCCGTGAGAATAAAGAAGGGAATCTAAAATGGCGGCATAACTTTGATTGTGATAGAGTCAGCATAAAAAAATGTTTCTTTAGAATAATGTTTCATGAGTGATATTTTACTTTTTTATACCTTTTCCGTGTTAAGTCTGTAAAGTCGGCGCATTCCTCACGGTATAGAACAATATGAGAGCGACGACTTCTAGAGAACATGTGTTTCAGGAAGAAAGAAGTCGGCAAAGTCGTTTCCGAGGACTCATAGTTTGTAACAGTCAATTTAACAATAACAACAAAAAATAATAAAAACAAGTGAAACAATAAACAAGTAACGATGGGTCAACGAAACGGACGGAAGGTGTGGAGTAAACTTTAGCGGCAAATCCAGACTACCTTTTTTGCATGCAGTACGCAAGTGTGCGACTGAAGACAGACATACAGTGCGAGTGAGAAGGGTGATTATGGGTGCCATTTTAGATTCCTTTCTTTATTCTCGCGGGTTATAGTATATTTGTCAGTGTATACTAAAAATACTAAAACTACGAACTAATAAACTTACTGGAGACAACAATTTTACAAACCGAAATATCCGTAAAGATTAATATAGTGGAGTTGGACACTTAGCACAATCACTTTTCTACGGTCGAAAAACCGGTCAAGTGAGAGTCAGAATCGCATACCTAGGTTTCGTAATTCGACAGTTTTGGAAACAGTCAGGAGGAAGGTATTTAAAATCTTGCCCATAACTGTTTACGATACTAAAAAAAGAATTGATTGTACCACAAAGGAAAGACTCAAATATTTTTATACCGTAATCGAAATAAAACTCGTGGATGAAAAATATATTTAATTTTATCATTTTGCTAACGTGAACTTCTCACCAGCTATATTTTTCCTGTAATCTTTTTGTAATCCTAAATTACCATGATTTTTTTTCATATTTTTCAGTTCATTAATATAGTAAAAGTATATATTTTTATAATCAGCTCTATAATATCTACAATTTGATACCCATATTTGATTTCTATAAAACAAATTTTTTTATATTTCGCATTTGTCATCAACATTTTTTTAATCGCTATAGTTTTCCTGTAATTGGCCATAATTTTTTTCATAATTTTCGATCCACCAGTTTCGGAAACATGCATTTTTTGTGGTTTTCCAAAGATTTCTCGAAATCGGTGCCAGTAAATATGGTAAAAGTATATATTTTTACAATCAGCTCTTTAATATCTACAATTTGATACCCATATTGTATTTTTAAGAATTAAATTAAATTTATTTTTCTCACTTTTGTATCGGAATATAATAAAATATAATGAAATCTAAATTTACAGTTATTGTACTAATGTGACTAATATTTCTACCTTTGGTTTGGGCTAGGCAAAGGTAGCTGCCACGTAATCTCGTATGCTCCCACAGAACACCTTCAATAAGGGTAAGACTGACAATTAGGTTGAACAAACACTTACAGGATTAAATATAAAAAAGAAGAACCTGCGTGTTTTTTTGCTCATTTTTCATACAATTGTTCGTTGAATAGATTATAAATAATGTCACGCGAAAACGATATTTTGTGTTCAACAGGACATACATAGGTAGCCATTGGAATACTGGTAAAGCTTATTACGAAACTCACCAACGGCACATGTATCAGTTACACAAAATACTGCTATGATTCACACTAAAGTTACTGTATTTAAATAACTTGTACCGCGAAATTACCTTTCAGTTGTTGCTCAAGTCTCACTTAGCTGAGTTGTTGCTCAGCAGCGTTGGACACTGATTTCCCGGGAGAAAAGTATCAGTCCACAGACTGATAGGAAGTTAACGTCATTACCTAAACGAACCGGATAATTATTGAGTTTATTCGTGGCCGTCACATTTGGAAACTTTAATCCCGTGTCCCGGAATTTCCTAATTTACGACTGATAAGTGATAATACTTTTTTGCCGATTATATCGAGTGATAAAATCAATGAATATCATGAAATTTGATATTATTTGACATAAAAACGATTTTCTCAACGTAAATAGTTTGGTTGAGAAATGTTTTAATTTAATATTTCTCCGCGTTTGATATTTCTCAAACCGGTTAAACCGAAAATAACACACGCGCCGATTCTCCAGACTACACACACTTTATAGAATTACTGGTTATTGAGCCTAGAACACTAAGACCATAACAATATAACACGGGACCAGGCAAGCGCACTTATCCCCCTCTGCCAAAGTACATGAACAATTTGTTCAAGTAAGTTTGCTTGTGTGCGCGTTTTGTGTTTGTGTTGCAGCTTTTGATTTAGTGTGACATTTCATTTTTTTGCATGAGTGTGCGTGAATGAGTAAATGTGTGCTGTGCGTGTTTACCTCCCCTCCCCTGGAAAACGGCAGAATAATTTCAAGTTTCAGGTCCCGTGTTAAATGGTCTAAGCTAGAACATCAACTTCTATGTTTCGTTTTATGAAAATAGGACCACCTTTATTAAGTGAAACGTATATTATATTGGAAGTGACTAAAGGACCACCAGCGGCCCTTTGATTTTTAAAATTATTGAACTGTAAGTCTTTATTTAGCTGTTGGAATATCTTCCTTAACCCGGACTAATAAAGTTCAATTTGCAATGTACAGTTCGTATAGGGAAGCGGTCCTTTAATTTTATAAATTATTGAACCGTAAGTCATCGGAAAAAGCTTGGAAGTTGTTTTTTTCTGCATAACGGGAATTCTGTTTAAACTACGGAGGTCGCCTCGCTCCGCTCCGCTTCGCTCGGCTCCTTAATATGTACTTACATGTCAACCTAACCGCTCCTCCTTGCTTCGCTCGTCGTCGCAACCTATCCCTAGCGGTCGAATAAAATTAAAAATAAGGAAGCCACTAACGGCTATTTAGACACTTCCTATTATATTTTGACAAAAAATATTTTGGCCAAATGCGGTTCGAACTCGCGCACAAAGGGTTTCGTACCACTGGGTACGGTACCCTAATAAGTCTATAATAAATAACAACGATAAAAATGTCAAAGCAACATCAAGGCTGCAAAAACCGGCAACGTTTACGTACGGAACTTTTTTATTATTTATTATTTTATTTTAGAGTACGCCTACAAATTTAAAACTTGTTCGTATTACCTGTCTTTAAGTAAGATCCAAAACCAATAACGTTTAAATAATGCAAATTTATCGAGGTTTCTTGTATGTTCCCTTAAATATTTTATTATCTGTCGTGATTGAGGCTACAATAACACATATTTTGTGAAAATTTCTATTTTCTACCTATTATGGTTGAAGCTGTAGACTCCTGTGACCGACGGACAGACCGACCTTCGGGTACGGAACCCTGAAAATGAAAATTTCTATAACGCGAACGCGAGACTGATAATGTAAACAACGTAAAAGTGATAGTATCACGCGCAGATTAGTGTAAGGTTTTATCAAAAAGTTTAGGTAATTTCTACTTATTCTAGCACTACAAAATTTGGCAAAAAGAGAGTGGTAATTGAAAAAATATATGTTTGTTTAGTATGCCAAATTTTGCCTGCTCGAAAAATTTATCAGACTCTCCGTTTATAAAAATGATAACTGTTTGTATCCCAATAAAGATAACGAAATGAATTAATGAACCGAATTCAAAAGTTATAAGACTACAAATATTCTAACTCACAAAGTCAAATCAAAATCAATAAAAAACAAAATATTTATTTTGTAAAATAGATACATAAAGTATACTTTCTACAAGTCAAAGTTAATCTTAACAATATACATATATCTTTAGAATAAAAAAATAATAATATATATATACTAATAAGGGAAATACATACAAAAAATATTTAAGTTCGGCTACTAAAATGAAATTATACACCTGCATAAAATAGAGAAATCTAGGAATAAAAATATTATATGTAAATGACGCAACGAACAAACAAGTTGATAAATAATTACGGGAAATACATTCAGAAAATATTAAGGTTGGGCTACTAAAATGTAATAAAGTTATACACCTGCATAAAATGGAGAAATATAGGAATAAAAATATTATATATACATAATGCCTAACCATCCGCACCATTCGATTAGTATTAATAAGAAGAAGGGCAAGAAACTTAGCAAGTTTAGCTAAGGTTGTAGTAGTGCGTGCACACTCACTTCTTTGTAGTGTGCGTAACTCCAGGAGCGCAGTAAAGCACGCCACACACACAAATCGTGCTTATCTATATACGTCACCACTACAAACATAGCCAAACAGATTTCGAGAGATAGAAACTATATGGCATTGGAAAGATGCAGGCAGGTATCCAGAGGGGGCATATTATTTGATGACAGGTCTAATTTTCGGCAATGGATGATGAAGTTTTGGCAACTACAAAAAAAACAAATCCTGAATACATGCCTGGACAGTCTTACCACATTGATTCCTCTTCCCTCTGTTTGCATAACCTTGAAAAGACTGTTTCCTACTTAATATAGAGTAAGGCGAACACCACAAAAGAACTTCCCTGTCAAAGTTCTTATTGCTAATGAATAAATACGAAAATGCCTCAATTCTCGGGACTTCCTCCGGACGTTCACTTTAGGTAACCAGCGTGAAGAATCTCATTAACCTCCAGCCACCTAAATTTGAAAGCTACCCCATAAATCTCAAGGTACAATTTACTTCGGCAAGGTAATCGAGTGTACGTGCCGTGAGACGACATGTCGCCCCCGTATTTCAGGCTCTTCCACAAACGATTAGATCGAACCCTCGGGCCCTTTGCTACCGCTCTGTTGTCCTAGTGTTTGTACTGAGTTTATCAGAGACGTGGAAAACATGGTTAACTGATCATGATATTATCTTGATCAGAAGAGTTGTATACTGCACATTCAATAACAGCAAAATAACAACTGGGCCTGATGAAGACTTGAGATGAGGATGCAGGCAAATAAAACAATCTTTGGATAATCGTACTGAAGGTAACCGCTCCTTGATGTTTGTGTTTGCGCTGCCTGTACCATTGTTGTTTTGCCGCTTTGTATCTGCTCTGGTTGAGTCTTCAATGAAAAGAAGAGAAAAATTCAGGTGCTAGTGGGACTCGTGCTATGAGGATTCCTGTACGGAGAACCTGGTTGAAACCCAAACTTATTCCATGTTAGATGTACCATTTAACTCTTACGGTTACGATCTATTAAGCTGGAGTTGATGCTCGTGATTGTTGGCACTTGGTGGAACTTTTGATACATTTTTGATTGAAAAACACTTGTACTGGTCCACTTATTTATATTATTTCCCTAACAACGAAACCAGTAAGGGAAATAATATAAATAAGTGGACAAGTACAAGTGTTTTTCAAACAAAAATCTATTAAGCTCCTTTTAAAGTACAAAATATAGGTCGTTTTAATTTTTTTCCTTGTTGTAATATCCTATCTTAATTATATTATGTTATCTTTATTCGTTTATGTTTTCATGGTTATACTTACATTTTTTATTTTATTTTGTGTTCCATCCATCCGTCCATCCATCAGCCCGTGTTCGTCTACTGCTGGACATAGACCTATCCCAAATTTCGCTACTCATGTCGGTCGGTCCTCCGTCCTCCTCATCCAGCCGCCCCCCGCAACGTCCCTCAGGTCGTCGGTCCAGCGGGCACGAGGTCGGCCTACACTACGCTTTGCTGTACGTGGTCTCCATTCTAAAGCCTTTCGGCCCCAACGGCCATCATGTCGGCGACAAATATGGCCTGCCCACTGTCACTTCAACTTACTGATTCTGCAGGCTATGTCGGTTACTTTCGATCTCCGACGGATTTACTCATTTCGGATTCTATCCATCAGAACCCCAAGCATTATTTTGTGTTATGTAAATATTTTTTATGTTTATATTTTCCACGTTATGTTTCATTTGCCCGACCATTTAATTTTACTGAATTAATGAATATGAGTATGTGCTTAAAAATCTACTTGTGAACGGAATTTCAAGTTAAGTCTATTGGAAGTACATAGGTACCCTATACGGTTTCATGGTGAGCCAATTTGTATGAAACTGAACGTTAAGGTGGTTAAACCGAATACCGGTGTAAAATGCACATCTTAATATTGTTTTCCTTACATTTGAATAAAAAGTATGCAAAAATTGCGTTTTAAAGCAATTGGCGGAAATTGATTACTAACAGTAGGGTTCTCGCATTAAAATTATGTTATTTTATGCCTTACATGTTGATTACAACGTTAAATACGAGTACGATTTTAAGTTAAATCAAAATGTAATCATAAAATTGATAGAATTTGAATGTAAGACCCTAATTATTACTAATCAATTTCCGCTAATTGCTTTAAGGAAAACAATATTATGTTGTGCATTTTGCACCGGGATTCGGTTTAACCACCTTAAAGGCAATAAATTTGTTTCGTGTTAAGTTAAAAGCCTGATTTTTTACACTATACACTTAACTCTATGCAGCCGTAGACTTCTGGATGAGGTATTAGTTTCAACTTGATATCTCTTACGGGATCAAAGAAAAAGGGTCTTGACCGATGGAAAGACAGACAGAAATACGGACAAAAAAGTGGTACTATAAGGGTTCCGATTTTATTACGATTATTCTAAAAAATATGTATATAACTCCATTATCACTATCAAAGTGGTATTTCGATACATAAATTATATAATTCATTCGTGGTCATGTTTAATATTTTTGAGAATACTCCTTTCTTATTGGTGTAACAGTTGAAACCAGTTAAAAATATAAAAGGGAAGCAGTAAAAGTGATATGAGTAATTATACAAAAACCAGAAACTTATCAAAAATTTCAATTCAACGAGTATGAGTAAGTAATATAGGTATAGCAGCAGGATCGTGGTACAGTATATGTATATTACGAGTATGTTCAGCAAATACGAAGAAATCTAGTTTCTACAAAGTTTCTCTGTCAACTATCGCCTGTTTGGATTAGTTCCGCCCGGCCTCTACTAACTTCGCAGAACGAATTTATCAAAGTCTCTACTTATTTGTAAGTAAATAAAGAATCTGTAAGTAAAAGATCTGTTAACTAAACAGCAAAAAAAGGAAAGTGGGAAGTGGAAGAAATGTGGAAGAACATCACACGTGAGTCCGGGCTTCGTCGTGTCTTCCATTTTTGTGATTTT
The DNA here is from genome assembly GCA_910592155.1 of Ypsolopha scabrella. Lineage (NCBI taxonomy): Eukaryota > Metazoa > Arthropoda > Insecta > Lepidoptera > Ypsolophidae > Ypsolopha > Ypsolopha scabrella. The sequence continues at coordinate 2,274,944 of OU342968.1, read as the reverse complement.
ATGCATAATGTTACGTAGTACCGGCGCACGAAACAAAAATCTCACACATCATGGAACGCGTAAGAAAGTTCATAAATAATCTCAGCGCGGATGACGTGTGGACGCTTCCAGGCCAAGGTCACCACTGGACAATGCGAGAAGTTTCTGCCATTGAACTAGAAATGTCTCGGACGAAGAAGTGGGAGAAAGAAAGCATTCGGGTTGGAAAAGGACGGATAAAGATTGGAGTCATTGACGTGCGTTCCATAATGTACGAGAGGGTTCTAGCGACATCGCGTCACTTGAACTAGAAACAAGTGGGAGAGAGAAAGCATTTGGGTTGGAAAGGGACGGTTACAGACTGGAGTCATTGACGTGCGTTCCATAATGTGCGAGAGGGCTCTAGATAGATCGCAAAGCCGGCGTATGGTATAAAAACGGGACGGGTAGCGGTCGAGAGTTAGTTCAGTGTTAACTACAAGACAAAGCGGAAAACTAAAGGCGACTCTAGTGAAGTGAAGTGCGACTGTATAGAGTGAATATAACCCGGTAACGATTCTAGTTAGTAGTGGTGATAACTTTTTTAAATTATAGTGCGGACAAAATAGGCAGTCCGGTGAGTCCATTGAGTCCAGTTAGTAATTCCAGTTGTTATTTAGTTTCAGTTGTGTTTTAATAGTGTGTGTGATTTCAAATAAAGACACTTAGTGGTTTTTGGTGCAAATTGGTATAAAATTAATTTATCCCGAACCCCAGCTCGTAACAATAATATTATTTTACCGGTGTATAGTCAAGCTTGTGTACATTTGTTAAATAATATGTATTAATCATTATTTGTATGATCTTTATTGTTTTTATCGCTATAATATTTATTTCCTTATAATTTACGTGCATTATTTTTTTGTTTTAATCCTATTTTAACCTTTGTTTACAGATTCTTACTATATTCAGTTGTATTTTTTTTGTAAATAAATAAAAATTACATAACTAATAATGAAAAGTCCGTAGAAATTTAATACTTTTGGAGAAATTTAAGTCTGATAAATAAGTCCCATTTTATCTTTTTCAAGAAATCGAAGGACGATGTAACTATATACCTATTAATGAAACGGGAACGAAAGCACTACCTCCACCTCCTATTACAGGGATTGTATCCCGACATTAGAGGAGCAACTGCTCTGCAATTCATAATCGAAGCAAGATGTAACTACCTATTAATGAAACGGGAACAAAAGCATTACCTCCACCACCTATTACAGGGATTGTATCCGGAAGTTAGAGGAGCAATTGCTCTGCAATTAATAATCGAAGGAAGATTTATTTATATATTAAATTTAAAAAAATTGTACAGCATTACGGAAATTCTTCCAAGAACTGCACAATTTACGAGTAAACATTTTAAACATTATAAAATAAAAACAATGAAATTCACAACAGCGGCAAAAACATGACATAATCATGCAACTGCTCTGCAATTCATAATCGAAGGAAGATGTAACTACCTATTAATGAAACCGGAACGAAAGCACTACCTCCACCTCTTATTACAGGGATTGTATCCCAACATTAGAGGAGCAACTGCTCTGCAATTCATAACCGAAGGAAAATGTAACTACCTATTAATGAAACGGGAACGAAAACACTACCTCCACCTTCTATTACAGGGAATGTATCCGGACATTAGAGGAGCAACTGCTCTGCAATTCATAATCGAAGGAAGATGTAACTACCTATTAATGAAACGGGAACGAAAGCACTACCTCCACTTCCTATTACAGGGAATGTATCCGGAAATTATAGGAGCAACTGCTCTGCAATTCATAATCCAAGAAAGATGTAATTACCTGTTAATGAAACGGGAACGAAAGCACTACCTCCACCTCCTATTACAAGGAATGTATCCGGACATTTGAGGAGCAACTGCTCAGCAATTCATAATCGAAGGAAGATGTAACTACCTATTAATGAAACGGGAACGAAAGCACTACCTCCACCTCCTATTACAGGGATTGTATCCCGACATTAAAGGAGCAACTGCTCTGCAATTCATAATCGAAGCAAGATGTAACTACCTATTAATGAAACGGGAACAAAAGCACTACCTCCACCACCTATTACAGGGATTGTATCCGGACGTTAGAGGAGCAGTTGCTCTGCAATTAATAATCGAAGGAAGATTTATTTATATATTAAATTTAAAAAAAATTGTACAGCATTACGGGAATTCTTCCAAGAACTGCACAATTTACGAGTAAACATTTTAAACATTATAAAATAAAAACAATGAAATACACAACAGCGGCAAAAACATGACATAATCATGCAACTGCTCTGCAATTCATAATCGAAGGAAGATGTAACTACCTATTAATGAAACCGGAACGAAAGCACTACCTCCACCTCTTATAACAGGGATTGTATCTCGACATTAGAGGAGCAACTGCTCTGCAATTCATAACCGAAGGAAAATGTAACTACCTATTAATGAAACGGGAACGAAAGCACTACCTCCACCTTTTATTACAGGGAATGTATCGGACATTAGAGGAGCAACTGCTCTGCAATTCATAATCGAAGGAAGATGTAACTACCTATTAATGAAACGGGAACGAAAGCACTACCTCCACTTCCTATTACAGGGAATGTATCCGGAAATTATAGGAGCAACTGCTCTGCAATTCATAATCCAAGAAAGATGTAACTACCTGTTAATGAAACGGGAACGAAAGCACTACCTCCACCTCCTATTACAAGGAATGTATCCGGACATTAGAGGAGCAACTGCTCAGCAATTCATAATCGAAGGAAGATGTAACTACCTATTAATGAAACGGGAACGAAAGCACTACCTCCACCTTTTATTACAGGGAATGTATCCGGAAATTATAGGAGCAACTGCTCTGCAATTCATAATCCAAGAAAGATGTAACTACCTGTTAATGAAACGGGAACGAAAACACTACCTCCACCTCCTATTACAAGGAATGTATCCGGACATTAGAGGAGCAACTGCTCAGCAATTCATAATCGAAGGAAGATGTAACTACCTATTAATGAAACGGGAACGAAAGCACTACCTCCACCCTCTATTACAGGGATTGTATCCGGACGTTAGAGGAACAACTGCTCTACAATTCTAAGCTTAAATTTGACATAAAAACTTTTCTTCTTTTGGCATCCCTGAAATTTAAAATTTCCGTAAAACATTGTTCGTCATTTTCATCGCTTTTTCCACAATTTCAGGTGGAATAATCAGTGTCATACTGCTGTCACTGTCAGAGCAAAATGAAAAATTTTGCTCACAAAAACACAGTAAATAATTAATTTCCCCGTTAACTACGACGTCAAAATTCAATAGACCTCCTTCGCTTGCCGCCATAGATGATGTCCGGGTGAAAAAAAAATGAGCCCTTAGTCGAGCCGCAACGCAACAACAAAAACTTATGCTAAAATAAACGTCTTAAAAATGTAATATAAAACGGCCGTTATATGAAAAACCCATCCCTCTAATTCCAAAATAATAAACAAAAACACCTAGAAACCGCGAATTTTCTGAGCGGCGCGCTTCCGCTGAGTAGGATGACCATGTGTAAAATGAAAGCGTTGGAGCAGGACAGATTTCGCCGGATTACCTCGCCTTAATGGACAATATTATACAGAAAACACTAATTGGTATTAGATGTTCAAACCTCAGATTTAACTGAATGGGCTAGGTTCCTTTTGCCTTCCTTTTAAGTATTTAATGTAATATTAGAAAAAAAAATTAAAGCATTTTTTGCTAAAAAAACAATTCTTTATTTTATAACTAGATTTTGCCCACGGCTCCGCCCGCGTTTTATTCGGTTTAACGACACGCTTTTTTACGGGATAAAAAGTAGCCTATGTGTTAAGTTAGGGTATAAGCTATATCCATTCCAAATTTTATCTAAATCCGTCCAGCCGTTTCAGCGTAAAAGAGTAACAAACATACACACACCCACCCTCACACACGCACCTTCACACAAACTTTCGCATTTATAATATTAGTGTGAAGTGTGATTATTTTTTAATAACGTTAATAAATAAAAAATATATATATTGAATTTTTCGATCGCTAATAACGTTTTTGGTTTTCTCATTCCCCTTTATAATTATCCCTGCAATATAATGTGTTTCAGTTCTGAAGCCGTTTCCAGACAAACGAGTCTACGTAATAGAGATAAGAACTTAACGCGACGTGAAAACGGCTGTTAACGCCCTTTACCTCATACCTTCTGTTATTTATTACGCTTTTAAACCATACTTAGTTACTTACTCTATCACGTTTGTACTGAACTGAATACCTATTTCTATTTATCTAACTAGATTTTTCTGCTTTCGTACCGCAAACTCGTTTTTGGAAGATAAAACACGGTAGTATTTTCATTTGAAAAATTATATTGCTGACTTTCACAGCAACTGAAAAATAATTTTCTTGCAACTAACTACCTGCCCCTGATGATAAAAGTACGTATCTACCAAACAATGCCACGCGCAGTGTAGGGTTCCGTAGTTGCCCAGTATAAGTTCGCGCCAAACTTCTAGTCCCATACATTTAGAAGAACGGCCCATACATTGTCGTGTTTAGAGGGTACTAAAAGTTTGGCGCAACCTGTACTCGTAAACCTGTAAAGCCTACTTAGCTGTGGTAGTTTTCCTTTTAAATTCATTATATATATACTACTTGTGTGAATTGTTTCACATATCCATAAACAACCGTTTAGTCGGCAGGGGGGACTCACACTTCACTCATGTTTTTCACAAACCCATAATGTTTTAAATGACCTATCCAATGTCCCAAACTATGGGGTAGACGAGAAAAAAAATTCTTCCCCAATTTTCGTGTATACACTGAAAAAACATTTTTTTTTAGGTTTTTTTTTACTGTTTTGTCGGCGTGATTAATATGTATACGCATACCAAATTGGGCGGACAGACGGACATGGCGAAACTGTAAGGGTTCCTTGTCGGACTACAGAGCCCTAAAAACGGAGAAATAAATGTTTTTTTAAATAGTAAGAAACAATTGCTGTCTCAAAACTGAAAATTATTAATTATCAAAATAAGGAGTGATGGCCACTTATTTCGTGTTCATTTTTGTGATGTGTTCAATTTAACTTATTGAAGTATTTATTTAGTTATACACAAAACTCATATTCATCTTTTTTATCGCAACAACTCAAGGAAATTCTGAGGTTTCTTGGGTCCTCAAAGATGTTATTAAAACACGGGTTTATGTTTAAGAAATGAACTTTTTGCGAGTTTTGTTAAAATATATCTATCACACATGTGTTTTATTTAATACCTAGTTATGCACAGTTTTTTTATCTAAGCTCAATATATACAACCTACCTATATTTTTATTTTATAATCTTTTTCATAAGCGTTTGGTTATACCAAAAAAAAAAACAATATATACGTAAAAATCATGTATAAGCCGTACTGCTGGTAAAAGATTGTTCGTCATTTTCGTTGCTGTCTCCAGAATGTAAGGTGAAGTCATATGTACTGAACTGACTGATTCAAAACACAAAGAAATGTCTAGAAAGAAGAAAATATAATATAAATAATTGATCAAATTTTGTAATTAATTTTTGAGGTCCTGTTTTGCAAAATAATCTTACCATCAAATCATATAATCATAACATACGTCAAAAGTCAAAGCGCAAAGAGGTAAAAGCTCCCAAAATAGATTTTAAACCCTTTTTTCAACGTGAAACCACTTAAGTCATGCATGGTAAAAGGTTGGACCGCCAACATGCCATGTGGCCACATTTCCCTTGCACCCGCTCACTCGGAAAATGGATTTTTCTTTGCACTTAGAAGCCTCTATTGCGACCACAATCGGAATATTTATGATTTGAAGATATGTTTGGGTATAAAATATACAAGCTTTAAGTGATTTTGTAACGAAAACTGGTGATAGTACTCGTCCATATGAACAACTTTTACTATGAAGCCAACCCTGAAATCGTGAAAAAAAAATCTGCTGTTTCATACATTTGGCTCGAGTAGGTATTAAACTTTTCTATGGAACAGCTGATATTTTTTACGATTTCAGGGTTGGCTTCATAGTAAAAGTTGTTCTATATGGACGAGTACTAAGTTTTTATTAACACCAGAGTCACCAGTTTTTATTAACGAAGACTTAAATTTCACGTTGTATACAAGGTTAAATGATAATAGTCAGCGAACCTCAAAACATAGGGAGTACTGGTCTATTATTATTTAAACTTATATAATAAGTCGTATAGTAAAGTCATAACCGTTAAGCAAAACACATACAGAAACAGACGGACAGAAAGCCAACTCATAACAATTTTATCAGAATTATGAAACAGTTGTATGCTAAAACACAAAATATTGTAATTAGCTTTCACTTCGTTTTCGTGATTTCCACGTAGATTTACTCATCTCTCGAAGTTACACTCTAGAGAAGTATGTATGGCAAAGAGAACATTAAAAAAACACATACAGGTTGAAAATGAACCACCTAGCTTTATTGAAATCTGTTCGGTTTAAAACCGTCTCGGAACGCGTCATATTATTTGCTAAGGTGTTTATTTTATTGATCTGGCAATACGCGTTGTCGAGCTGTCAATTGTGACGTTAGACGTCCTTCCGGTAAAAAGCTTTGAGACAACTCGGGTTGCGAGAATTTATATAATTGAGATTTCTAGGAAATGATTAAGTAAAAACGTGAAATAAACCAGTTAATTAGTGTTAACTGTGGTCCGAAACCCATACGCGAAAGGATTCGTGAATTCCAGTGATTGTGAAAGGTGATGGCGATCGATTTCGTCAAACACATTCTGCTGAAATTGTTAGCTTGGGTTTCTTTGGGAAGGCTGGCTTTGGGTTTAGGTATTTGAGTCTAGGGTGCTAATCTACACCTGCAAACTGCTGGCTGGGCTGGTCGTTTGCCAGGAGCCTCCGTGGTACGAGCGACGGACGTCTGTCATCCAGCTGTAGTCTGCGCCGACTTCTGCAAGTGGTTCTGGAGCGAGGCTCCAACAAAGCTGTTGCCAAGACTGTGAGTGAACTATTGATTATTTTTCGGCTTATGAAAACTTTTGGTTCTTATTTGAATTCTTAATTTTAAGTTTGGTAAACCTGGTTATCGCCGGTTACTTTTAATTTCACAACTCCATGGCAAAAATGTGCGTGTAGCTTTGGTGGGTAATTAGGTATATCAAACAAAATCTGTGAATTAGAATCACTAATAGAACAAAAAACCGTAAAATTGTTATGTTCACCTTACTAGCTCAAAAAACGCGCCTTTTTTGCTCAAAATCAGTGAGCAAAAGTTAGTGAGACAAAATCTTTTGAAAAATTAAGAGCGTAATTAGTTTTTTTTTACATTTGTTTAGCCTGCCGCCTGCCCGGCTCTTTTATTGGCTACGGTCATGACCACTACCACGTTCACTACGTTCGAAAGTCAATAACGCAAAAAAATGTTTTTTTTTAAATATAATTTTATATTTAAAATTGGGGTCACGAAAGAATGAATGAAAGTAGAGTCACTGGACCGGGCCGCCCTAGAAGGACGCATGCCGACCAAACGAAGATGGGCGAAGTCAAAAGTACCCGGTATAAAAGAACTTGTATGATTAGATTGATGAAAGAAGCTATAGAGGTGTGTCAGGATCGTAACATATAGAAATATGTCTCTTCCCAGAGACAGGCGTGAGTATATAGTAATTTGTGGAACAAGAGAGCAAAGGTAGTTTTTGTGTGTGAGGGATTCAAAGTTACCAAAATTAACAAAATTACCTTGCTCTCGTGTGACACATACAACTTTTCCTCTCACTAGCAAGAAAATACAAGATGTAAAAAATATACATACATACTATATACTCGCGCCTATCTCTGCGAAAAGGAGAAGTCAGAGTCTAGAGATTTCTATCTGTTACGATCCTGATATACCCCTTTCGCTTCTACATTCATCAATCTAATCATACAAGTTCTTCTATTCCGGGTACTTTTGACTTTGTCCATCTTCGTTTGGTTGGCACGTGTCCTTCTAGGGCGGCTCGGTACATTCACTCTACTTTTATTCATTATTTCATCACTCTTCTTTAATATATAGAATATCATTCAAATTTTTTTTTGTGTATCTGACTTACGAACATTGTTCTATGCTTTCGAACGATAGTAGAGTGTGGTGAATGTGGTGGTGGTCATGACCATTGCCAATGAAAGAGTCAGCTTCAAGCCAAACAAGTGAAAAAAAAACGAAGTACTAATTCGCGACCAGAGAGTTTCCTCTGTGATCGCGACGTTCTTAATTTTTGAAATCATTTTTTCTCACTGAGTGAGCAAAATTTACTTTTGCTTACGGATTTTAAACAACAAAAGCGCGCTTTTTGAGCTAGTGAGGTGAAATAGTTATTTGTGCAACAAAAGAGCAAGGGTAGTTTTTTTTGCGAGTGCCGAGTTTGAATCCAGAGCAAGCGAAGTGATTCTAAGTTAGAATCCTGAGCATTGTGAGGGATTCAAAGGCACAAGAAACAAAATTACCTTGCTCTCGCGTGACACATACAACTTTTTACGCCACTAGCGAGAAAATACAAGATGTAAAAAAATACATTTGCATACTATATACTCACGCCTGTCTCTGCGAAGAGGAGTAGTCAAAGACTAGAGATTTCTATCTGTTACGAGCCTGAAACACCCCTTTCGCTTCTTCCACATCCTAATCATACAAATTCTTATATTCTGGGTACTTTTAACTTCGCCCATCTTCGTTTGGTCGCCATGTGTCCTTCTAGGGGGGCCCGGTAGATTCACTCTACTTTTATTCATTCTTTAATCACTCTTCTATAAATATAAAATTTCCTAAATTTTTTTTTTGTTTATCTGTCTTTCGAACGATAGTAGAGCGTGGTGAACGTGGTGGTGGTCATGACCATAGCAAATGAAAGAGTCAGCCAGCTCAGGCCAAACAAATGAAAAAAAAAACTATTTCGCCACCACAGTTTCCTCTGTGTTCGCGACATTCTTAATCCAAAACACTTTTTCTCACTGAGTGAGCAAAATTGTCTTTTGCTTACTGATTTTAAGCAACAAAGGCGCGCTTTTTGAGCTAGTTAGGTGAAAAAGTTTTTTATTTTTTTTAGTTTCCAAATTTTGAATGATTGGCCAACCTACGGGACCTACAGTAAAGCCATTAGCTAAGCAAACTCCGACAAAATTGGCACATTTAGTTGGAAATATCTAACCAATGAAAGGAATATGAATGACGACATATTTTGCTTTTTCAAGGCTTTATTTATTTATCTACTTAGGATAGTTTATTCTCATAAAAGATAAAACAACAAAACATTTATTTTCGATATATTTCGGCACTTGGTATGTGTTGAATCAATGATGTATACTTATGATGAAGCTCCAACCGTTTTCGTTTTCAACCGCTTTATGTCATTAGACGTATCTAACGTATCGTTACCATCCTCTTCTACCAGCTCTCCTTTGTCAGCAAGATGTTTCCCTGCGAGCGGCCAAATCTACGTCATAGCAACGAAGTTCTCAACTCTCTTTTCCCCCGTCCTTGATCTAGCGGAATGAAGGACCACTAAGACTAGAGGAGGATTTGGATAACGAAGGGACTAGGTGTAGGTAACTAGCTCAGGCATTTCTCGCCTTGTAAGACACTCAATAGTGTTATGGGTTGCTGCTATTTTTCTCTGCCGAGCGCTTAGAAGAAAGAAAGATAAAAAACAATAAGAAAAACCATTGAGAATCTAAAAAGAAACATGGTTGAACCAGGCACTACAGACAACTACTTCATCACAAACATAATTAAAGTACGCAGATTTACGATAACGATTTTTACGTGAGAATTTATAGAAATAATTGGCTTTAGTCAACTTAATGGCAAAGAAGCATCGCTCTTTAATATACGACGACAATCTTTTACGAGTAGGTAAACAATAGTTCATGCTATGGTTACCAGTGAACCATCTGAGGCAGCTTTAATTCCATTAATGAGGATGAGCAAGCGAGTGGCAGCCACAAACGTTCGTATGTAGTTAGGATGGGGTTCATTTTAGCTTCATGTCGACCATGTTGTTTGCGGCTTTGGCTTTATTAAACGTGAATGCCCAATAGGTACCCAATAGGTCAAGCACGAACAGTTTGTTTTAGTAGACAGATAACTCAGACCTTCGTGTGCTAAAGTTTTGATACACACCTTTTTCGGTTAATTCAAATATTTATAAATCGTCATAAAGTGATTCTATTCGTAGAACTTTTTACTATAAAAGTATAGTCACCAATTTGGTCATCATTCGTGCTGAATAAGGTTAGATAGGATTAGTCTTTCATATGGGCGTGGGTGGCCAAATCTGAAACTCGGGGCCAATTTTGATAAAAATTAAAACTGCACAAATTTGGATTTGGATTGCACTGGATTTTTGATCAGATTCTGGGAAGTAATGATGTGCGGAAAACTAAAGAAAAGTGCTCATTATTTATAAACTAATTCATATTTTAAGTTTTCATACATTACCCTTTCCGTATCTTTTTCAGTGCCACAATGTTTATTACTTTTAGAAATATCCTGTCAAGTCTGCTCACTTTATTATTTGTATAAAATTGAATATACGTTTCTGAAGAGTTCATCTTATGAAGATTTTAGAACAACTATACGTTTTAATTTTATAGTTTAGTTTATAATACGTGTTAATAATTAAATAGGAAAAAAATGTTAATTCTTAAAGTTTATCTAGACTTTTGACAGTAAGCCATTGTGGATTTGATGTGGATTGAAGCCTAGATAATCATGAAAAAAGAAATGTTTATTAATAATAAAGTAGTAAATAATGCGTGTCTGTACATTAAATATTTCTTCATGATTTTTAATAAAATGAGTTATTAGTACTCAAGGCAAAACTATATTTTTTTAATCAATCAAATCAAATCACAATATTTATTTTGTAAAATAGATACACAAAGTATACTTTCTACAAGTCAAAGTCAATCATAATTTTTGTCTGTTTGTCTTTAAGTTCCGTTTTAACTTGAGAATCATTCGACGGATTTGGATGCAGTTTTTTTTTATTAAGTATTATCGTAGTGACCCATATCAACTTACAAATATAAGCTATAAGGTGGGTTCATAAAATAACGCCCAACCCGAAAACGGGGCGGAGATTGAATAAACGCGCGCCCAGAGCCGCGGGCGAAAGGCTAATAAAAATATAGCTGCGAATATTTGCGAATTCCGAAGTAGGTTATTGGGAAAAATGTGAAATAAGTCAGAAAAGAGAAAATCTTATAACATATATTTAACAAGCGATTCACGAATAAAAAAATTAAAGACGTAATGTATCTCACACATTATATACTATTAATTATGTGTGAGAAACTTGAACAGTCTATCGGTAGAATTAAAAAAAATATCGATTTTTTATCCTAAACATCCCTAAATTTTCCCTTGTGTAGTTGTGAGCAATTGCAGTCTAGATACAGCAGCAGCTTTTAAAATTCATGACTTAATCTCGATTTGAGCATCTCCAAGATGCAGTGTTCTTTAGAAAATCAAAAAATATGCTCTCGCATAATTCTGAATAACGCTAGCTATTTCGTTACAGTAATCGTGAAAAAATGCGCTGTTACTTTATGAGAACGCTCGTGTAGGATGGCAGAAATTATAATACATCGTGCGGCTTACGTTTATTTAGATCGAGGGCCAAGGAAAAGATAAATCTGATGCTTTCGGCGAAAAACAACAGAACAATATCATTTACACTATAACGATTTTTAAATCCATCATCTCATTAACATGAAAATTAGACGAAACCTGAAAACACACCCAACCCTTAAAATATCACAGGAAAGAGAGTCTAAAATGTTAATTTCATGAGATACAGTCCAAACGGTACGTATTTAATTTCCTGAACATTTAGATGTGTATTTTCCCACGTACGAGCCCGCTGTGTCGGTTGTGAAAAAAACGTGTAGATGTTAGGGTGGACTGTTTTTATTTCGTAATATCGAAATCGAACTATTGCATTAAGTTGACACATCGAAAAAATGTAATATTGCATAATTGAAGGGCGCATCTTTTACGGGAAATTCTGCCCCAAGCCATCTGAACTTTTGCAAAAAACAATATCTTTGGCAAACTGTAATATAACTTTGAATATACGGGTATGTACCGTTTTATATAAAATAACATTTGTTTACTCTAAAAAAAGAGTTACAAGAATATTTGTTCAGTTTCTTTTAAATAAAGATATTAAGTATGTTTTCTATATCTCGAACGTACATAAAAACTTGTTAGTTTAATAATTTTGTTATGTTTTCAGAATTAATTAAATTAATTAAGTGATACCAGGCGTGTTTTTGCAAACCTTTTTCTAACAGATCACAAAACAGCGGTGGAGGCCTCTGTTACATTATTAAACACCTTTCTATGAATTTCTATATTCAGTCATTCATGTTTACCCGTTATGTTGGGCACTTACACTATTAAATATTTTTTTAGATGTTTGAACTTTCGTCAATAATTTGGTTTCGAAATATGAGAAAAATTGGCCAATTGGCAAAAGGTTCCTTACCATCACACAATACCCGTAAAAACCCTAAAAATATTGTAAATAACAACATTATAGATGTCGTAGCAACATCAAGGCGCAATAAAACAAACCGCTAAAATGGTAGCGCCTGAAACACTATTCGGCTCCCGCTCAGTACGGAACCAAAATTATCATTATTTGTTGTTTTACTTTAGAGTATGTTACAATTATTTCACCTTTGAAACTTTTATTCATTACCGTCTTTACGATAGTGCTGAAACAAATTACGTTAAAAAGATGCCAATTTTTCGACGTTTATTGTAAGGTTATTTTTTTATTTTATTTTATTATTTGTCGTGATAGAAGCATTAGTAACACAAATTCTGTGAAAATTTCAACTGTATACCAGTTTAAGCTGTAGACTCCTGTGATAGACGGACAGAGAGACAGCGGAGGCTTAGTAATAGGGCCCGTTTGGCATCTTTCGGGTACGTACGGAACTCTAAAAATGAAATCGATCCACCCTACTACACATACCTCAAATAAAATGTAGCACGTGACTACGTCATATGATACCGCAGTGGCCGCGCTTTAATTATTTTAATGAAGATTTTTCCTAAATGAAAATATATCGTTACAACATGTTTGCCCGAAGGAGTGCAGGGGGCCGGTGTTTCAGCGACGTTTATTCGTCTCAACGTAATACGAGCCGTACTTGGAGCTTTGTGCTTTTTGTGCAGGATTCAAGGTTCATCAGTTTAGCAGTTTATCATATAACGCCTCACCGTGGGGCAGATTACTCACTAGTGACTCGTTTTTTTGTATATATAGGTAAATTGAAATTAATATGAATTCAACACAATATTTTCAATCTTAAGTTTCACTCTTTTTTAGGGTTCCGTACCTTAAAATGAAAAACGGCGCCCTTATAGGATCACTTTGTTGTCCGTCTGTCAATCTGTCTATCCGTCTATCAAGACTCTTTTTCTCAGGCACCGTTTCATAGTTATTGAAATTAATACCTCCTACAGAAGTCAGCGATTTCATGATGCTGTACAAAATGCAGGCTTCTAACTCAACGCGAAAAAAGTAACGTTGTCTTTTACGCTTTACGTAATAAATTTAATACAAATCGGCTCACCATGAAAACCTTTCGGGAACCAGTTGACTTAGAGAAGATACATAGAGGAAAAGATATAAAAATTACCCATATTTTGTTATTCAAGGAGATATTTAAGACTAACTGAATGAGATCCTTTGGAGACAGAGTTTAAGGGATCGTGAGTGTCAAATCTTCTATAACTGCACATGGAAAAAGTTTGTGTTTTCAATGGTTTGTACGGAACCCTCAGGGCACGGGTTCTACTTGCATTTGGCTGGTCTTTTTAAGTAAGCGGACTTCCAAAGCGGGGCGGAAACGATTGACTCAAATGTTTTCTTTGAGAAGCTTTGAATTCCAAACATTGATACTGAAAATTACATGTAACTAAGCATATGGGAATTATCCCCGGGCCTAACACGTTAAAGTATTATTACTCTCGACGGAAACACCTGTTTAACCTCATCCAAGAAACCTTAAATTAATCCCTGATCTCCCCTGACTTTGTACTTACACCTACCCATACATAATGAACCATATCGAGTTTGTAATTTCCATGTTACCCGAGCAATGTGAGATGTTCATGAATATATTCATTTTAGTTGCACGTCGATGTTGTCTTAATTTGACGGAATGCAATGAAAGGGGGAAAAGACCATCTTATACATTTTTTATCAGATCATCTTCTGGCAAATTCTTAGAACAAAGGTCAAATACTTCTGGGACATTTGCCTGCCTGCCTAGGTAACCAGTTGAAATTTTCACAGAATACGAATACTATGACCTCTTTTACGGAAAATATTAATAATTGATTTAAAAATAAACCATTTAAACCAATAAAATAAACCCCCAAAGTTTACATTTTCTTTATTTGTTTCAGCTGTATCTTAAAGACGCTGATTCATACAGGTTATAAATGTGTTCAAATACTGGTAAACAAAAAATATAACAACAAATAATGAAATTCATAATTTGAACAATTGAAAACATGAACGCGTGTGTGCCGTGTGTGGACTGTGACTTGCATTTCACAGTTCACACCTGGAACACCTCTGACACCCCCTCGGGGATTCTTGTCGTGACGATATATTTTTATATATTTTTTTATAAATAATGAAAATTATATTTCTGTACTCAAAGGGTGCCCAATAGTTTGTTAGAAGCTAAAATTTTAGCGCCTCATTCTTCTCGCCCTAATGTTACATATGAAAGAATCTATGTTGTTGTTGGGTACCATAATGATTTTAGAGTTCCGTTCCCGTATTGTGTGGTGGTACGGAACCCTTTGTGCGCGAGTCCGACTCGCACTTGTACAAATTATTAATTATAAACCCCCAAATAAGATAAAGTGCCGAAAATCAGTTAACTTTCGTCGTACCAGCAAAAATTTCGGTTCTCCGTTGTAGCGTGCTCAAAGAAAGTAACGACAAAGGCTTTTAGCCTAACTGGCTTTGTATTGGAGCCTTCCAGCAAACATACATATGGTTCTATGTTAGTAAAGGCTTATTTTTGGCTGTTGATGCTGAAACGTTTTACTGCATGAGCTGGGGTTTGGTGAGAAATTTTTATATAAAATTTGTGTGCTATTCAAGTTTTTTTTGTAAATATCTTTAGCGGTTGCGCATAAAATATGATTGAGCACTTCATTTTGCATAATTTAAAACTGAAATTTGTGACTTTTTTATTTGTTTAAAATAGAGCGCCCTCAGACGTCGTCACTGTTACGACAACCGAAAAATCCGCGCTTGAAATCTTTATAATAATAAAGTAGTAAAAAAGTTTTAAAGGAAAAAGGGTTATTAATTAATAATTTTCTGAGGCCAAAACCACAATTTTTTGAATTTTTTTTATCTGTCTGTATGTATTTATGTTCCGTTTTAACACGAGAACCACTTAACGGATTTAGATGCGGTTCTTAGGATTCTGTACCCAAAGGGTAACCAACAGGACCCTATTACTAAGACTCCGCCGTTCGTCTGTCCGTCTGTCACCAGGCTGTATCTCATGAACCGTGATAGTTAGACAGTTGAAATTTTCACAGATGATGTATTTCTGTTGCCGCTTTAATAACAAATACTAAAAAACAGAAAAAAATATTAAAGGGGGCTCTCATACAACAAATGTGTTTTTTTTTTGCTTTTTTATAGTTAATGGTACGGAACCCTACGTGCGCGAGTCCGATTCGTACTTGGCTGTTTTTTTTATTATCATTGTAGTGACCCTGTTGAACATATAAGGGGTGTTCATAAAATAACATCCAAGCCGAAAATGGGGCAGATATTGAATAAACGTGGAGACGCAGGCGAAAGGCTAGTCTGTAATATATCCTATAAATAGTAATATGAAATATTCTATATCCCATGTCTATAAATATAATAGGTGTTTCATATAATTTATAAGATAACCTCAAATAAAATTTGCGAAAATGAATGTCCACACATCTTCGGAAATGACAGACCGACATACCTTTGAGAATATTATGTTTTCAAAGACGAATATATTTTATTACACTCTTCAGTGTCAAAGTTCCGAAGAGTTAGAAGTTTGTAGTTGAATACTTGAATAACAATGTATTGTAGTCGGGATGAAACAATAAATTAAACTTCTTTAGTATTCACCCGGGATTCTGAAAGAAAAGGTTGTTCACTTCGTTTCTTTTTATAGATCCGACTCAAAGGGTTAAAAGGAACCATTATGGTGGGACTTCGTTGTCCGTCCGTATGTGTGTCACAGCCTCATAATGATGATTGTAAGAGAATGTTAGTAATAAGTGTGAAAGTAGGTGCTTTAGGTTAAGAATATATTATTGTAACGATTAAGATAGTCAGATAAGTAGCAATCATATTAAATTAAATAAAAAACTGTTTTTTTATAAATTGATGAATGTCGAAAAAGCGTTTTAGTAGCCCAACCTTAATATTTTTTGGATGTATTTCCCGTATTTATTTATCAACTTGTTTGTTCGTTGCATCATTTATACATAATATTTTTATTCCTAGATTTCTCTATTTTATGTATATAATTAAATTTTTGTAGCTCAACCCAAAATATTTTTTGTATGTATTTCCCTTATTAGTATATAGATATTATTTTTTTATATTTTTTTTATTCTAAAGATATTTATTGTAAAGATTAACTTTGACTTGTAGAAAGTATACTTTATGTATCTATTTTACAAAATAAATATTTTGATTTGATTTGATTTGATTTGATTGCGTATAAGGTGTGTCAGGATCGTCTGGAAGACAGATGCTAGTACATGTAAATATTTTAGGTTAACACATTTTATTTTATTATTTCGTGTAATTTTTCTCAGGTGTATTAAAAAACGTCGTTTGATACGCGTGTGAAAGTGTTGATATTTAGAGTCACGATTGACTTTTTTGCCGAGACGCAGCCTTTTCGCACTAGCATCAAAATGTACTATTATATGCTTCAAAACTGTTCTCAAAGTCAACTTTTCCAAACTAGTGTTTTATTATTTATTTTCATTTATTGGTACATCGTTGGCAGTGTTTTCTTGTGTACCTTAAATATGTAGACTTGACAGAAATGAGCTACGAACCTCTGACCAAGGAAACTAATTCTTTATTCATTGCTACGAACGCATCAAACTAAAAGCAGCTTATTTCCGTTAAGTTTGGCAATTTGCCTGAAAAGAAAAATAAAATGAATTCCCGCCTATAGTTCATTTTTAGGGTTCCGTACCCAAAGGGTAACCAACGGGACCCTATTACTAAGACTCCGCTGTCCATCCGTCCGTCTGTCACCAGGCTGTATCTCATGAACCGTGATAGTTAGACAGTTTAAATTTTCATAGATGATGTATTTCTGTTGCCGCTATAACAAAAAACACTAAAAAAATAAATAAAAATAAAAATCATTTAATTCAGAACTGGGTTCCATATGATCGCACAAAAAAAATAAAAATTAACAATAGAACTAAAATAAAGCGGTAATAAAAACGATATAATTTTGATTACTAAATATTATGATTATTATTAGCATGTAGTGTCGTCCAGTGATGGCTGATAGGACACCCGCACCCGCCTCCCACTACTTTCAGAATGGTATTGTGGCTGCCGCACACTCTGTGCATGAGAGAAGCAACTTTTTTGCGCATAATTGCGTAAAAATCCATTGTTCGCGCCTCAGCAAACATGCCGGATGCGCTGCAGCGCCACGGCAGCCCCAACAGCATCCTGAAAGCATTATTGTATTGCACCCGTAGAGCGCTGTAGGTCTTCTGCGTATATCTCACCCACAGGCCGCTCGTGTAAAAAGATTGACAGAACGCCTTGAAAAGTGTAATCTTTACCTGCTCTGTACAACGAGAAAACCTACGGGCGAGCATATTGCTTCTGACCGCCAACGCTCTACGTTCGCGCTCAATGTCCTGGTCATCTTTCAGGTCCTCTGTCACAATGTGGCCCAGATACTTGAACTGCTTGACTCTCGTCAATGCAGTCCCGTACAGCGTTACTGGGGGTACATCTTGTGGAGAGCTGCTGCCCGCGGCGAAAACCAAGAGCTCACTCTTTTTGGTGTTGTACTTCAACCCATGAGTTTGTGCATAGGTTTCACACACGTGCAATAGCTTCCTGAGTGCGCTGATCGACGGGCTCAGCAGGACCATATCGTCCGCGTAACTGATGTTGTTGACTTTGACGCCATCAATTGAACATCCCGCATGCATGCTGCTGAGCCCTCGGATCAGCTGGTCCACATACAGGTTGAAGAGCCTGGGAGAGGCCAACCCCCCCTGCCTCACCCCGCACTCCAACCTGTACTCCTCCGAGCGCTCCTCCCCCCATCGGACGTAGTTCACCTGGTTTTCATACCAGTGCCTGAAGATGCCAGTGAACTCAGACGGAAGATTCACCCCATCCAGCTTGTCCCATAGCACTGGATATGACACCAAATCGAAAGCTTTGGACAAGTCTAAGAAGCATGCATAGATTGGCGTGCTCCTGTCCGTATAGTACCTGACGGTGCGCTTGAGCGCCAAGATGGCGCTTTCTGTTGACAAGCCTGCCCTAAACCCGAACTGAGCATCGTGCAGACTAATATGCTCATCTAAGCGCTTATCAAGCACACCATCGAGTACCTTAGCTGTTATTGTAGCTAACGAAATGGGTCTATAGTTGGTCTTATCAGATGAATCTCCCGTCTTGTTTTTGACAATCGGCACCACAATTGTCCTCATCAAGTCTGGCGGCAAGTACGAATGTCGTATGCAGAGGTTGAACAAAAGCGCCAAAACCCTAGGTAAGTGAGCTCCCGCATGTTTAAAGTGTTCTATGCTAAGTCCATCATGACCAGGAGACTTTCCCCTGGTCATGTGTGCAATAACCTTCCCAACTTCTTTAGCTGTAACTAGCACCGGCCGCACACACGATGGTTTGCTCTTCTCTACACCAGCAACAGCATTCGGGTCCTTTGCCTGCACTAACGGTTGTGCCGGTACTCTAAAATGGTCTTTGAATAAGTTGGCAATGGCTGCGGGCTCACTCAGCCCATCCACACTCACGGGCAGGCGCGGCTTGCTGTTCAGTTTATTAACTCCCTTCCAAAATTCACTAAATCGTTTTGAGTTATGTTTCGTTGCCAAAATATCCATTCTTACCTGTTCTGCATGTTTAATGCACCACTTCAATTTAGCCTTGAATTTCTTTCTACTATCACACATATTATTGTAAAATATTCCACTTCTCGGTCTCCCACATAAAAGCCACATTTGAAAGTCAAGCCGCGCCTGTCCGTGCAGAGATTTGACGTGTCTATTCCACCCCACGACGTACGACTTTTTGTTCGGGCGTTTGGTGGGTCTATCACACTTAGTATTGGTCGCAATGGCTGCGTCAGATAGTACGACAACCAAGTCACGGTACAAGTTATCAATTACATCTTTATGGTCATTATTCGTGCACATAGAATCACCACAACGTTCACATTCGACAGGAAAATTTAATTTACCTAACTTATTATGACATATTGTATAATATTCCTTAATTTGATTTATATCCCGCTCACCCCACATTGCATTATTATTACATTTAATTTTAGCGTCTAACTTGCATCTCAGTACATCTAAATTACAATTTATGTGCAATGGAAAATGATCCGACCAGTAAACATTATAACATATATGTATATCTACTACAGACTCCCATGACGCTTGAGTTACTAAACAATGATCGAGCCAACTTTGCGTTCCATGTATCTCACTGACGTATGTATAACATCCAGAGTCAAGACCCAATTTCTCCACGTCTGCACATAACCACTGTTGTTCATCACAAAATGACAGTAGTTCGTTACCAAACTGTCTTGTAGGGTGGGCATTAAAGTCTCCCAAGATGTAGACGCTTTCCTCACCAACACTGTCTACAATAGCACTAATCGCACTTATACAGTCCGTGAATAGTACCAGATTTTCCGAGCAATCTGTCGGCAAATACGCGCTTATTACTAGGAACGATCGATCACTCACCGAAACCTTAATGGCACAAATCCTTTCTTGATTGCACTGTACTACCGACACGTGGGAGAAGGCGGCACGCCGCCACAACAGAGCCACACCCCCGTGCGGCCGCCCTCGCAGTGGCCCTGTACTCGTATCCACCGCGGACACCCCTGTCGCACTAAACTCGGAGTCGATGTCGCCCAGCAGTGGGATGTCGTGTGGCAGCAGCCATGTTTCCTGTAGCGCTATCACATCAGCCTCCTTACATAGCCCTCGAACGCATTCCATAGATTTCTTTATGTCCTTACAGTTAAAACTAACAAGTCTTAACTTTGTATCATTCATAATTCGTTTTATTTATTATATTTATATTTAATTATCTAATACAATAACAGTCAGCTTACAGTCTCTCGGAAGTTAATGAACTGCCTGAACCTAATATCGGCCGGCCACAGCTTATCATCCAGATAAAGGGCCAGTTTACTTTTGCATACGAAGATCTTATACGAATCATAGCTTTTTTCACGTCGCATCTTCAGCTTATACAATGAAACTTGCTCTTTTGTCTTGCCATAGATGTACTCCTTAATATCCGCGTCCGTGACCTCCTTAGCTACATTATAAATATACAAAGGCACTTTAGTCTCCGCGGCTTTGAAATTTCCCGTTTTATTTGGTGCACTGCCTGTCTTTCCTATAAAATGATTCCTCAACCTTTTTCGCTGTACCTGTATCCATGCAGGATCCACCTTTTCAGGTTTCCACTGAGTCCCGTCACCAACTATTTCAGCTAAACTCTTCTTCTGTTTACCGAGAATCCCATTCGCCAGTACATCATGTTGTGATTTTTGCTTATTGTTTACATCAGCCAGCTGTAGCGGCGGTGGCGGCAGCGAGTGCGGAACGCTCCGGCAAGTAGCGACAGCGGAACCGGTTTGTCGGCTGCCACCCGCCGCGCCCGCTCTTAGCTCCGTCGTCGTCGGTTGTTGTTTAGGCTTGCTTATTTGTGGCGATAATTGCGGGTGTGTCGGTAATTTTGCACTGATCCGGTGGTCGACAATTGGCCAAGTGCGAGTCGAACCTGCGTACTCCCATCCAACAGACATGATTTTTTTGCCGTTTTTATAGATAATGCATGTACCGTGATAGTTAGACAGTTGAAATTTCACAGATGATGTATTTCTGTAGCCGCTATAACAACAAATACTAAAACCGGCCAAGTGCGAGTCGGACATCCGCACTCCCATACAACAGACATAATGTTTTTCCCGTTTTTAAAGATAATGTTACGGAAACCTTCGTGCGCGAGTCCGACTCGCACTTGGCCGGTTTTTATTGTTTGTTTGTTTCTTTAATTACGTTACATTTATTTACTCACACTAAGCATTGAAAAGCGTAGTATGATACTCGTGGGTCGTGGGTAAGGGCAATATCTTATTCGTAATGTTTAAAAAATTCGCTTAACGCTACTGTTTCAAATCGTCCTCGTAAGCCATGGCGTCCTTACCGCACTTATAGCATAAACTACTATTATTCGCCAGACGGCAGAAAACATGGCACTTTTCAAATTGTAACAGCTTTATATTTACCAGGGTTTCAACAAAAAACCATTTTGATTTGATTTCAGATCAAATGAAATCTGGGGGCAAGCTAGTGCCCCCCGCCAAGACGAGCCAAAAGTCACCTTAAATAATATATATATATTTTTCTTTATTACATAAGGTGACTTTTGTTTATATAGTCAAATTCATACTGGAGACTCAGCAAGTGGTTAGAGCTAACGTTAAAAAAATTATTTGTTTCTCTATACCATAGACAAACTTTGTCTATGTCTATCTTTACTTCTGTGCCTCTGGTGAAAAACGATTTAACCCCAAAAACCCAACTTTACAGGAGATCCGAAAAATGTTTTTTTTTTTTCGTGAAGTGTTCCACATTTTATACATAAAACTAAATTGATAACCTCTAGAAAACATCTATCTTAGAGATTTAAACCATTTGCATTTGGCACCAAAAAAATTATGCAATGTTGAATGCACTATGATTTATAAGTTGAGTTTGTGCCTTTTATCATGTGTAGTAATCGTGTAAAAAAAATATCTAATTTCACAAGATGTGATGTTTTATTTTGGAAATAACTCTTTTTAAACAAATTTGTAACGCAACATATGTCTATCTCCGGTGTTGTAAAAGATGTCGAAATTTCAGTTTGACCATTTTGTGGACAAAAAAAAACGATGCAAAGTGGTGAAAAAATTCATTTTGTACCTAAGTCGAGTTAATTACCGCACCCACAGACTTTGTTAAAGAACTACCTCGACTCAATAAGTATAAAAAGTAATCTATAAAAACATATATATTTTGTTAATCTACCTGAGTAATTATAATTACCCAAAGGTTCTAAAGAACAAACCGCTGCGATTCCTAGGGTGTACTTTAACAAGTCAAATCGTCGAATCGTCTTGAAACTTTTGCAGCAGCATATATCGCACAAAAGCCTTTATTATACACACCTTATATCTTAGAGTCCCTGTGCTGGTATTTTACAAATTAAATCCCAGCGAACTGCTGCACACTGTAATACTATCTAAGCAGCGGTAAAATTAGATACCGAAAAATATACTAATGTAACATCTACCGACAAAATTAATAAAAAATTGCAAATTAAAATTCCTTATGACCACCTGGTTTAAAATAATGAACCTCCGAATAAAACACTGAAGGGGCAGCGTGTTAGGTTGATATGTACAGGTAATTACATATTGGGAGCCGAGCGAAGCGGAGTGGAGCGAGGCGACCCCTTAAGTCTTATCAGAATTCATGATATGGTCAGGAAACTTTGAATTTTTATTCGGAGATCTACGACAAAAAAAGCTGACAATAGTTTTCGCTGACATGTGAAAAAGTAATAAGTCACCTTTCTGATGTATTAAGTTTTCGGAATTTTCAGTATTTCATTCGGTACTTTTCGGTAGTTGGTAGTTTATTTATTAGCACAGAAGTTTTCGGTAACTTAGTATTTAAATCAGTAAATTGAACATCCTCATTTTTAATTTAGTTTTCGGAGCTTTTGTTAGTAGCCGTATTTTAATGTGTTGTATTTTAATTAATTATGTTTCGTTTTATTAATTATGTTTATTTTTAAGTTAAATTTCCGGTTTTTTCTTGTCTCATTGTACTTTATTTAATAATTTGAGCACTTGACATTTGATAATCATTCCTGAATTTTTGTTAATACCATAATTGTATATTTTTGATTACTTTATTATTTTTCTTCTTATTACGTCTATTCTGTAAATCAACTACTGTTTGCATGTTTAACCACTTGTATGGTGAGTCTGGGACCGTTTTGTTTTCTTTTTCATTTTACCTAATTATTTCATGTAATTTGTATTATTTTCAAGAAGACACATAAAACTCTTATCTATATTATTATTATTTCCAGAAAATTCTGCAAACTTTTGGGTCTACATACAAATAAAATCCGCTTAAGTAAAACCGTGAACAATAAACTGTTTTGTTGTTAATTGAAACAATAATAGCTTATTAAAATATAAAGAAAAAGTGTCTAAACTTAAACAACGAAACACAAAGAACGTTTATCAATGTCAAAAAGTGTCAGGTACGAATATTGTTTTCACGCCGTTTATCTCTCGAAAGAAATGTTTCATACAAAGCCTCCTAAATATACAAGTCGCGCAATAAATTTTTGTTAAGTTTGATAAGTGAGCCTTCTTACCGAGCCACGGTCTCATAGAGACGACGGTGATAACTTACTTTTTAACATCTTGACAAATACTGCCCATTTAGACCTCTTTTATGGAGGTTGTCTGGGATTTTTGGCTACGGGACTAGAGTTCCTTCGAACTTTGTGCTTGCTGAATGAAATCCCTTGGCTTGAAAACGAATTAGTAAGAATATGTGTACAGTCTGACTATCTAACGATGAGACTACAAGAACGGGGCAAATTTAAAACATCTACGTAACTTCACCAATAAAATATTCGTGGTTTCGATTCGTATTGATAAGAAACGGCTACTAGATGTAATAGTTAGATTTCGTCTGACTAGTTTCACTGTGATGTAACTGTAGAGTTTAAAGTTTTAATTTTGAAATTTTGTAGCAAATATGTTTCCCGTTTGACACCTAGTCTGGCGAAATTTGACTATTACATCGTAAGTAGCCGTTTTTATACTCATGTAGGTATATTATAATTATCTTCGTAAGTTGATAATGATGGTATATAATATTGGTTATGGTTGTAGCGCACAGAGATAATAGGTAACAGTTTTTTTTTTACTATAGACGTTATGCCACCGACATAGCAAAAATGTTGTGTAAAAACCGTTTTTAACAAAATTCACTAAAATTAACAAACCGACGTTTAATTTCACGATGTTTTACTGCGTGTTATTTTTTAAAACAGTAAACGTTTTTAAGCTGTTGTTTTGAATACAAATTCAATTCCGTAATAACGGAATTGTTTTAAAAAAACACTAGTAGTTTTGGACACTATTAGTAACAGCGTCCACACATATTCTGAAATCTTTTTCAGGAAACCCTTTGGGTAACAATAACGACTGCATCAAAATTCGTTTTGTAGTTCTTATCTTTGACAGTAAACACACAGACAGGAATTGCATGATGTATTCTCTATTCTTCTCTATCTCTAGACATATAAAATACAACGTCTGTCTGTCTGTCCGTCTGTCTGTTCGTTCGCTTATAACTTGAGAACCAATCAATGGATTTTGATGCAGTTTTCACTGAAAGATAAAACATTTCTTCGGGAAGGTTTAGGGCTATGTATCATCACGCTATGACAAAAGTGAGCAGCGCAATGAGAATTTTAGTGAGACATATAGAAGGTTCGCCGCCGTAGCATTGTCGATCGTCGCGGGTTCAAACCCCGACTGGTAAAATTTGTTTTCACTTTTAATTTTTTATTCTTTTATTTTATTTTCAGAAAAATTATTTCCTTTTTAAAAAAAAATATTAAAGCTGAAATTCTATTTCTTGACTGAGCAAAGACCAATAACTAAAATATTTTTATTTTCAAGTCCTTAGAAAACGCCATCTCTGGGAAGCTATCCTGGATAACGGCTTAGTAAGCTAGCGTTGAAATTGTTTGTAAGCTGGCGTTGAAATTGTTTTTATTTTAATACACTAGATGGCGCTGCATGTTTCAAAATATCGAATTTTACGCAGTCTGGTTCAAATCAATTCACGTTAAAGTTTGTCTACACTATTATATAAAGAAGAAAGATTTGTTTGTTTGTTTGCATATAATGGGTAATATCTAGAACTACTGAACTGACTTTAAAAATTCTTCAAGCACTCAATAAGATTTTCAGTAAATCGTGTGTTATAATAATAATAATAATAATAATAATAATAATAATAATAAGCCTCTCACAAACCTAACTCCACGTCCGGCTTGACCATCTTATGCCACGTAAATACTTACCAATGACCAACGGAGCACTAGTAAACCCGAAGTAGCGATGCGTTTAAGAAGTAGGAATATATTACCCCAGGCGGGTACCAGTAATGGAGAATCCCGCCCCGAGCCAACAAGCTCGGGCAGCCCTACGTACTCTGGGGAGGACAACGTTTCGCTACATCCTGCCCAGTCAAGCACTGTTGCAGGACAAGAAAATAACACACCATCACCCGACATGCTCTCATATGCATCATCACCTATATAATCAACACATAGTCTCTTCCAATCACCCAGTTCATCACCATATGATTTTCAATTAACATCAACATCTCGATCTACCACGATATCTCCCATGTCATGCGATGTTGTGCAGGAAGCGCTCGCAATTTGTCCTGCACCCATTACTGGCATCATGAACCCTACGCGTACATCTGAAACAAACTCACACTCAAACCGCGTAGACACCAACACAGAACGACACGCTACTGACACTAACACACCAGCAAGAAGTGTTTTGCAGGACATGCTCCCTGCAACCACCCTAGCTGGCAAAAGTAGACAACGAATGAGATGGACTAATCAAATTAACCATGAACTTCTCCGTTGCTACTACATGGTCACAAACTGTGAAGAGAACCTCACAGCCTACCGACCGTTACTACACCAAAAGTTTACTGAAACTTTCCCCGAACTGAGTCATCTAACAGAACAAAGGCTTGCAGATCAAATTAGAGTCATATACAGAAATAACAGAATACCAGCATCAGAACGAGAAATTATAAAGCAAGCTGTATTACAAACAATCACAACCCTAGATAATCCCAACACTAATAACTTTGAAACTCAAGTAAACACAAACAATAATGACGTCATATACAACCAATTCCAAAATTCACACACCCTGGAACAAACGGATAATACACAGCAGACTATAGCATCGACACCCCAACCCATCATTATGACACTATCAGACAATGAAATCACCACGGAATCTGCATCTGTAGCATTTCAAGAAACTTATGAACATACCCAATCACAAGGGCTTGAAATAGATATTACATCAGAAGAATTAATAAACTACCAAAAAATTGAAGACACCTTTACTGAAATCCTCATTGAATACACAGGTACAGACCCAACTCAAAGGCCCATCATCTCCAAAATACAAACAACACGAAAAGTCATTAAAACAATAAAAACCGTAAATGAAATAATCAACAAACACCTACAAAATAAAGAAGATGTTACAGTAGTAGAGATACATGAAATTATATATTGCGCCGCGTTAACTGTCACAACATATAAAAATTCTACAAATAAAGGAAAGAAAAAAGAACACAACAAAACTAATACTAACATAAACCAGACAAACAAAAAAAAAGACTCCACAATGGCAAAAACGATTAGAAAATAAAATCGCAATCCTCCGAAAAGAAATAGGACGATTAACCCAATATCTGAATGGAAACCTTACACAGAAGAAACAACAGAAACTAAACCCAAATAACAAAAGCAGAGATGAAACAGTAAATGAACTAGATAATTATAAGCCAAAACCACAAGCATACTCTAAAAGACTAAGAAGATACAAAATAAGTAACCAGAGAAAATCAGACAATAACCTATTCAATACCAACCAAAAACTATTTTACCGAAACTTAAACTCAGATCAAATCGAAATTACAGAACCACCTAATATAGATGAGGTAAAACATTACTGGGAGAACTTATGGTCAAATCCATTACAACACAATTCACATTCATCATGGGCCAAGATAGAAGAACAGGAGGTAGATAACATAGATCCGATGCCAGAAATTAGTATCAATATAGATGATGTAACATACGCAATAAAAAATACCCTAAACTGGAAAGCACCAGGACCAGATAAAATTCAAAATTATTGGCTTAAATATCTAACCTCAACACACAAATACATAGCTAGCACACTAAACCATCTTCTTCACAACCCACAAGACATACCACCGTTCCTAACCCAAGGTATTACTTACCTAAAACCTAAAGATAATGATACAACCAATCCTGCTAAATATCGATCAATCACCTGCCTCCCTACCATCTACAAACTATTAACCTCCATCATCTCTCATAAAATTAACAGCCACCTTAATAGCAACAAGATAATACCAGAAGAACAAAAAGTATGTAGTAAAGGATCAAGAGGATGCAAAGAGCAAAGCATTTGACAGTGTACCTCATTCTTGGCTCCTACACGTTCTAAAAATGTACAAAATAGATAACTGACTGTTACAATTATTAGAGTATGCAATGACTAACTGGAAGACTAAACTAAATATACGTACAAATAACACAACACTAAGCACACCTTCTATTAAAATTGCTCGTAGCATCTTCCAAGGTGACTCACTGAGCCCTCTATGGTTCTGCCTAGCCCTAAATCCCCTCTCAATAATATTAAATAAAACAGGCTACGGGTATAATATAGATACAGGAAACGACATTAAACTTACACACTTGCTTTATATGGATGATATAAAACTCTTTGCAGCTAACAGGCAACAAATAAATCACCTAATCAGACTAACCGAAGAATTCAGTTACGCTATCCCTATTCTCACATATTCATTTGGAATCGTAAAATGGTCAGACACAGAATTGGAAGCCCTGAACACTACAACCAGAACAACATGCAACAAACATAACATTCACCACATACATTCGGCGATACAACGATTCACACTCAAGAGAAAACTCGGAGGCCGAGGATTTATAGACATTAAAAACCTCCACTACCCTCAAATAATTAATTTGCGATCCTACTTCCATACAAAAGCCAACGAAAGGGCCATACACAAAGCAATAGTAAATTTACCCCAACCTGGAACACCCCTACAACTGAACAATAGCCAGTTCAAACCGAAACATAAAATAACTACAGACGAACAAAAACTAGAGAACTGGAAAAAGAAAGCATTACATGGCAGATTTCCACACCAGCTAGACCAAGAGCACATAGACCGAACCGCATCCTGTACCTGGCTTACGAAAAATAACATATTTGGCGAGACAGAAGGCTTTCTTATAGCAATACAAGATCAGATTATCAAAACCAGAAACTACTCCAAGTACATCCTGAAAGAAACAATTGAAACAGATAAATGTAGGTTATGTAATCTTGCCTCAGAAACAATAGACCACATTACTGGAGGCTGCAGCACACTTGCCAACAAAGAATACACCCACCGACATGATAATGTCGCCAAACACATTCATCATTAACTCGCACTGAAATATAAACTACTACAAAGCTACACCCCCTACTACCAATACAAAGCTAAAAAAGTAATAGAAAATAGTTCCGCAAAACTATACTGGGACCGAGACATTATAACAGATCGTACTATCCTTAGCAATAGACCGGACATCACACTTACCTTGAAATCCACAAAGACTACGTACCTAATCGACATCTCCGTCCCCAACACACATAACTTAAAACAAAAACATGCAGAAAAAATTCAAAAATATATTCCCCTAGCAGATGAAATGAAACAAATGTGGAAACAAGAAACCGTCAAAATTGTCCCGATTATCATCTCTTCAACCGGTATCGTCCCTAAAACTCTAAAGAAAGCCCTAGAATTATTGGATCTACCTATTCATACCCATGCAAAAATCAATAGTGATCGACACTTGCTCTATAGTCCGCCGCTTTCTTAACCCAACTTCACTCCCACTGCTCACCAATCATACAACGCCTCACATAAACACAACACATAGCATGCCGCCAAACACACAGGAAATGCAATAGTACACACATACACTGACACAACGGAACCAGGATACTTGGCATAAGCCCGTACCTAGTCCTAAAAAAACCGACCCCGGTCGAGAAAAAAAAAGACGTAGTCGAAATAATAATAATAATAAGCCTCTCACAAACCTAACTCCACGTCCGGCTTGACCATCTTATGCCACGTGAGGGGCGGACATTGGCAGCATTTAGCTAAATACTTACCAATGACCAACGGAGCACTAGTAAACCCGAAGTAGCGATGCGTTTAAGAAGCAGGAATATATTACCCCAGGCGGGTACCAGTAATAGAGAATCCCGCCCCGAGCCAAATCTTATTTGATTGGTCTTTATTAGCACTTTGGTAAAACATGGTGACCGTTGCATATTGTCGTTAAAAAATCATATTATTTTGTTTTCCTTATTTCCACGAAAATCTCTTCGACGCGGGCGGAGCCGTGGGCAAAAGCTAGTGTATAGATAAAGGAAGATATTATTTAACAATGTTGAACAAATCTATTTTTATTCAATTCTATAAATAACTGGAAATTTTACTGAAAAGAAAGCTCCTGGGATAAAAAATTAACGAAATCTGTTATCTTGAAAACATCTGTTTCTCTTACTTCACCGTATAACAGATTATATCCCGTGGGGTGTAATCTATTATGTCTACAGAAAATATATAAAGCCTTTGCCCGCGGCTCTGCCCGCGTTTATTCAGTCTTTGCCCCGTTTTCAGCTTGGGCGTTGTTTTATGAACATCTAATACCCTATTATCCACCGATTTAAGGTCGCTCAGCGAGCTATGGAGCGGGCTATGCTTGGGGTATCTCTGATGGATAGAATCATAAACGAGGAGATCCGTCGGAGATCGAAAGTAACCTACATAGCCTGCAGAATCAGTAAGTTGAAGTGGCAGTGGGCAGGCCATATTTGTCGCCGACATGATGGCCGTTAGGGCCGAAAGACTTTAGAATGGAGACCACATTCAGCAAAGCGTAGTGTAGGCCGACCTCGTGCCCGCTGGACCGACGACCTGAAGGACGTTGCGGGGGGCGGCTGGATGAGGAGGACAGAGGACCGACATGGGTGGCGAAATTTGGAAAAGGCCTATGTCCAGCAGTGGACGAACACTGGCTGATGGATGGATGGAATAGCCTATTTGTTGACCAGGGTCACTACGATAGTAATAAAATAAAAAATTGTCTTTCTGTGTGTCTGTCTGTCTTTATGTATGTTCCGTTTTAACTCGAAAACCACTTTGCGGATTTAGATGCGTTTTTTTTTTTATTATCATCGATAGTGACCCTGGCCAACACATCTGCTGTAAGGGGTTCGTTAAGTAACGAAAAATGCCGAAAATGGGGCAGAGATTGAATAAACGCATGTGGAGCCGCGGGTCAAAGGCTAGATAAAATACTGGAATGGTAGGGATAGACACCCTCTAGAGATGAGACGCCAGTTGGCACTACTAGTGCACTATTATCTGCTGTTACACAACAAAGTGGACAACCCAACTGCCCTCGAGGGTTGCGCGCTGGCGGTGCCGGACAGGTACACGATGCTACGGTCATGCCGTCTTCTCGCGACGGGTTTAGTTCGCACACAGCATGCTCGGTTTGCACCCACTCACAATGCGTGCACTCTTATAAATAAGTTGGTCGATCAGTATCCTGACCTAGATATTTTTAATGTATCTCTGTCCAAATTCATATCATATATTCGTAGTTTTTATTAAGTAGTCTTTTTATATTTTTGCATTTATTTTATATATGGTTAATATGTGTTTCGTACGATTTAGTTTAAGAACTGTTAGTAGGATAAGAAACTGAAAATAAATAAATAAAACAGTTTCTTGTGATATTGAAATTTATAGGCAGCAGTGGTAGCTCAGTTGGTCATCTTGAGATTCGGGTTTAATTGCTGCCGGTCGAGCAGGTACCGATGAGTTCGTCAATATTTGTATACTTACCACTTGTTAAACGGTGAAGGAAAACACGGTAAGGTAAACGTGCGTGCCCTACAATAATTATGACGATAATACTTACCCCCTGTCACGTTGGGTTGTAAAAATTGTTGGTGAAAGCAGGGTATACGAGTGTTCACAGTTCCAGTAACATTGCACCCCCAGGGACACCACTACACCGCTACCATCATTTGTTACAGATTAAATACCAAACTTTTCAAATGAAACTTTTTTACAGCACCCTCACATTCTACACACATACATTAAACATACACTACACAAATATTTTATCCTAGTTTCCACACTTGTACATTCATTTGAAAATTTGAGAAATACCTAACTGACTGTTTTTGCCAAGTCGAATACAAATTGTTATTTCTACTGCGCCTCCGCGTTTACTGAAACTGAACAATTTTTCTTTATATCGTATAACGTCAGTTAAATATGTATCTATGTAATACTTTTCTTTTGGTAAATAAACGCTTATTATTATTACCCAACTGGTTTCACACTTTCAAATGGTTATTATATTAAATAACTATTGCTGCTACACTACTTTGTTTACGTGCAATATAAAAAACAAAACTATTGTAGCAGCAACAATTATGTAACATTATAACCCTTTGAAAAAAATTCTTTTATAACGAAACCGGTTGGATAAATTATATAATACAGTCAACAAGTACAAGTGAATTTTATTGGAAAATTATCGAAAGTTCCACCAAGTACCAACAATCATAATCATCAACTTCATTAGCTGTTAAATTATAAAAGAAACATATTTAAATTTTGCTATAGTTTATCATACTTATTACAAATCTGAAAATTTTAATTTCTTCCCAGCTTCGTAATTCAGAATCGTGCAATCAGGCTTCTGTGATCAGATCAATCAGAAAGCAGAATTTGCAATCAGAAAGCATTTTATCCTTAATTAAAAATTAAATCATTGACAAAAAATAATCAAAAGGAAGTCGACAACGTCAGCTTCATCGTTAATTGAGCACTCGGTGTGTTTCCGAGTTTAATTTTAATGAAATTTACAGCAATCAAAGGAGATTGCCCAGCACCAGGCTGAAAATGAGTCATTCCATTCAAGGACCGAAAATATTGGTCTAAATTAATCCATTATGAAATTTTTAAGAACCATTCCACCAAACTACGGTTTTAGTGTGGCGCGCTTTTGTGGATCGTAATTTTCTTGGAATTTAAAGTGACGGTAATTATGTTTTGCGGTCTAATTAAATGAATGGATTGTCAATATACTCTGCAGAATTCTATTGGTTAAGGATCTTAAATTACAAAAGTATTATATTTTTAAACTGTTTATTAGATAAATAATAAAAATTCTGGTACATTATGTCCCTATAAATTTATATTACTGATGTTTTGAAAAAACTTATTTACTTACTCATTTGAACTTGAATTAATGATTTAGCTCTTTGAAGTTGACAATGTGATTAATTTTCTGTAAACTAGGTGTAGGAGATTAATCAGAACAAAATATAAAGTAGTATTTGTAAATTAATGATCAATGCAATCTATGTTTAACATGTATTCAACAGTATGAAAGTCTTTCCTAAGATGGTAAATTAGGCGCTGGATTTTTTTATTTTCGCTTAAAAATGTAAGCCGTCTCTTAACCCTATAGCCGAAAAGAACGAGGGTTTAAAAATAAAATAATAATAACGTTGATTGATTTATATAGCCGGGCCACACGCCGCCACTTTCATGGTTTCAAATTTGCTATTAAATAGTTAATAATTTTCTTTTTACAATAATCCTTCGTACATTTAGACAATTTTCGCTCGCAATTTCGGCCTAAATTCCAAAGAATTTTGATATAATTTATAGGGCGCAAGTGGATGATGAAGCTCCGCCGGGTCGCCCGCCCTAAAAGAACGAATGCTGACCAAATTGGCAACATACTAAGTAACAAAGTTTTGTGAAAGTTTTTACTAAACGACTAAAAATTTAATTAAAATCAAAACTAAATACCTATAAACTAGTATAAGAATAACTATTGTCTATAAACCATCCATCCATCCATCCATCAGCCAGTTTCATCCACTGGTGGACATAGGCCTTTCCAGGATTTCGCCACGCTTGGCGGTCCTCCTGGAAGAAATGCCAATACTCACACACGCTGGGCAGGCGGGTTGGTGAGCGCGGTGCCGAAACCCTTGCACCAGTGACGCCGCTGCCCGTCACCAGTCTGTTTTATACAGGGCCCGGCAATTGGGGATGGATATACCGCCATCCATCGGTCCCAGGCAATGGTGGGCCGCCTGGTTTTGCCTGAGAGCTGTTCTCTTACTCTCCCCCGAATAACTCCATATTTTATCAATGCAAAAAGAGAAGGAAAGTCATAAATCTACTTTCATTGCAACGCCTCCGTAATTCTTTTGTTTACTTATTGAATAAGTCTTGCCTATTTCTAAGAACGTTCCCATACTCATTTAAAACGGTAATCCGTCTGATAAGCCCGAAAGTCAGAAGTCATCCCCTTAAGAACAGGAACGAATCCCCTTAGCCTTCAATCTCAATCTGGGGTCACATTCCGGTAAAGTAACGGCCGTTTGCTTCATGGGCTTTTGTCGTTTTATCTTACTTGTACCTTGTTATTTGGAATGGGGCAAAAACTTTATAAATAGGCTTAGTTTGCAAGCCTTGGAACAGCAAAACATCAATTTAATAATTAATAAACATAACATAAAAACATAAAATATATTTAGTGACCATAATACATTTACATAAAACAATGAGTATCCAACTCCTATAAAAGTATAAACTGTAAGCTAGGAGTCAGTACATTCCCATAATTTCAGTTTTTAAATATATTATCTAGCCAAAAGGTACAAAAGTTTTTTTTTTTTTTAACTAAGGGTTAGTATTATAGCTATACATGATTTAAGACCAGTAGTACATAATTATTAATTGTAATAATAACTGTGAAATTATCTTTTGTTATTTTAAATTAAAAAGATAAATAAAAGAGCAAAGCTAAAATTTACAACATTTAAAGTAGATAAGGTTTGTTTACGTTTAGTTACATTCATTGGTAGTAGTGTTTGTAAATGTTAGAATATAACTTATAATATTATTAGTCTAAACAAAGTTAAAAGAGGTTGTACTTATACTGTATGTGAGAGGTGTGGGTGGGTATTGAGTGTGTTGCGAGTGATATTATGAGATCGGTTGAGTGTATGTGAGAGTGAAAGAGAGTGCGTGTGTGTGAAGGCTATTTGTGTCTGAATAGTTGGTTTAACAAGCCAATTAATAATCTACAACAGTTTTTCAGTCTGCTCATAAGTTAAGTCGCTTAACCATTGGAAAACCCTATGACGCACCTGGTAATTACTTAGTTTTTTTAGTCTTACTGTACAATTTATAGCATTGTACAAATTTGGAGCCTTAAAATCGTAGTGAGCACGTGCAAACACGCTTTTGACCGCAGGTAAAGGACAGCGATCTGTGCGTTG
This sequence comes from Ypsolopha scabrella, assembly GCA_910592155.1. Lineage (NCBI taxonomy): Eukaryota > Metazoa > Arthropoda > Insecta > Lepidoptera > Ypsolophidae > Ypsolopha > Ypsolopha scabrella. Next base: position 2,240,198 of record OU342968.1, on the reverse strand, counting down.
CCTTGCTTCAGTAAGGTGTGGAACTGTATATCGATGATACCTTCTAAGGCATTGATATATATAAGACTTACGCACACTGAGAACTCCAGATTGTTCACATACTGATATTGTAGGATGTCTCCATGGTAGGTACAACAAGACCTTAAGTACAGCGCGTTGGGCACGTTCCATCTCAATCAGATGGGATTTTGAAGCTCCACCCCATGCAGTTATACAATAATTAATCACGCAGTGACCCAGAGCATTATATACATGCACAAGGTTCTTCTTTTCGGTTACAGTACGTAGGTTTTTAAAAACAAAAATTAACTTTCTTAGCCGTTTGGCAGTACTTGAGATGTGAGAGTGCCAGTTAAGCCTATTGTCGATAATTACTCCAAGATATTTTAAAGTGCTAACTTTATCCAGATGTGGACAGTTACATGTTTGTAGATCGGTAGGATTAGTATTGCAAGGATAAGTATGAATCCTTATTTTGAAATCTTCTTTAGGGAGGCACACAATAGTTTTACTGAAGCACATGTATTTTGTCTTGGTCGTGTTTAGTGACAGAAGGTTTTTCTCTAACCATATCTAACATAAATTTCTTTAATATTCAATTTTACAGCTATCTTTCAGTTTTTACATCAGTCTCTGCCTCTTCAATAACTATGACGTCATTCGATTCTGTAGTGAGGTCACCCTTGGGATGTCCGTCGACTCTGTTTTCTTTCGGTGGTTGCGTTTGATGACCTAATAAAAGTAGGAATATGTTCAATTCATATTGATGATTGATTCATTGATGATGATGATGATGATGATGATGATGATGATGATGATGATGATGATGATGATGATGATGATGATGATGATGATGATGATGATGATGATGATGATGATGATGATGATGATGATGATGATGATGATGATGATGATGATGATGATGATGATGATGATGATGATGATGATGATGATGATGATGATGATGATGATGATAATGATTTGGTTTCCAACAGCCTAATTCATTTACCTCGTTAAGAACAGACATCACGTGCAAGCCTCCAAACAAAGGCAAAAACAAAATTATAAGGAAATAAAATAATTGGAATTATGTATGGAATGTTTTTATAATATTTTAGGCTGAATCCATTGACAATATCTAGATCTATGTCCGACTAGAACTAAAAATCGGGAAATTTGAATCATGTCTTAACAACAAACCCCTAAAAAACGTAAATAATATATTACAGTTATTTACCAAAAGTGTAACCGAATGTGATTTTATTGTTTCAGATTAAATAAAAAAATGGATACTAGTTTGTCTTGTTTATCTATTGCTTACTTTTTATTTAAAAGTAATGAAATAATGTATGATGCAATTAGTGAATAAAGAACGGATTTAAAGCGAGGGCCATAGATGAATCACGAGCGTAGCGAGTGATTCAAGTGTTAGAATCCTGAGCGACGCGACTGCTTCATGGCCCTCAATATGAATCCGTACTATATTCAAGAGTTGCATACTATACTTTATACCATGACTACGAAAAAAAGAAATAATTTAAGCGATAATAGACATTTAATGAAGAAAAAAGGAAGGTTAAATTAATTGAAATGCACATTAAAATTGGAACAATTACTAAAATTAGGAGTAATTTTCTTTTAATTCTAAGCTCCTTGTCGCAAATATCGACCAATCAAATCTCGAGGATTGGTGTGTTCTAAATTCAAACACTAAAATATAGTGATTAAAAGGCCTTTTTATTCACTGTTTTCAGTGAATAAAATAATCTTTTTAGAGTGGGAATGGTTAAAAAAATATTAAGATATGAATTTTGTACCGAGATCCTCTGTTACTCCGTTAAATCTGAGCCATTGAGCAGTACCTATTTCACCACTTCCACATCCATCGATCGAGTCATACAAGCTCTCTGTTCTCTAATGTTACTACATAACATAGATGAAAATTACAAAATAAGTAAGCCACATACCTCCACTAAGGAACATCTTTATGAGCGTGCTGAACGGAGCGTCCACTACCACACACATCACGATGGACACCAGTATCGTCAACGCAATATTTTGTTGCATTTGCAGGAACTGCGAAGAAATATTTTTTTTATGAAAAACAAAGTAGAATACTTTAAAAAATCTCTTGATAAAAACACTGGTTTCGCCTTTCTGTATTAGAAATTGAAATGTACTTAAATTGTTATATCACTTGAGACAATTTTGTTTATTAAAAAAATGCAAAACATACATACATTACACATACTTTCTGAAGTAATCCATCAAAATGGTTGGAAGTTTTTTGAAAAAAAAAAGGCTTTTCGCCATTTTGGATTGATTTCCCGAGCAAAAAAGCAGACGAACACAAAAAAGTCAAACAATTAATATTTTGATAACTTTTCAATAATCCGTGCAGTGAAGGTTTATTGCTAACAAAATAAAGATTATTGGAGATAACTTACGATATTCTTTTCACTAAAGTAAAGCGGTGCAAGGGCTGATCCTTGCCAGAGGAACTGAACCGGATAGTGGAATACGTACATCGCGAAAGAGATTCGACTGATGAACTTCCACACAGTGAGAGACAGGAACCAGTCGATCGGACCTGAAATGTATAACCATATTGATATTGTGCTAATCCCTGTAAAAATTCTGTAGTACAAATTATGAAACAACATGTTTGTTTTTATATATTTAAAGTGAGGTATTCATTATCATATTTGTCTATATTTGCGGAATAACTCAAAGTATAGGTATAGTCTACGACATAGCCAAAAAAGCCTGGTTGTTTTCAACTTTTGAAATATTTTTTCCTACTCCTGTGAGACATAACAATTTTTTTGGTCAATTACAATTATTCCGTTTATTTCGAACCAATCTTTTAAAAAGGCTCATCATTCGCGCAGTTTTTCGTTTGACCCTTGTTAGACTACAATCTTTAATCCTCACGTGTGAATGTCATCGGCAAGGAAATAAAGGCCCGTGCGGGAAGTAAATTAGCTAAATTATTTACGTATATCAGTTAAAAATAGGACTGAACTCAGTATAGAACCTTGTAGGACTCCTATATTGTTCTTTTTGGTAGGACGAAATATGATTATTGACATAGACTACTTGTTTTCTATTGATTATATGTGTAGGTTTGCAACAAATTTAGGTCTTTACCCGGGAAACCATTATGGCTTTAGCTTATGAATAATATTTCAGGCCTTGAGCAATTAAAAGCCTTGGAAATTGGAAAGATCACAGAATAGAAGCGCTATTTACCACTTGAACAGATACAAACCTCCATAGCCGTGACTGCAAATAAAAATCATCATCCCCAGTCCTACAGCCCAAATGGTTCTTTTGAACGAAAAGAGGAAGTCGTCAAGTGTCTGATTGCTGTAGCCCTCCTGGTTCTGGACGTGATGAGTGTAGATGATCAGGGACAGGAGTGTCAGGGAGCACGTCCACCCAGCGATCACCGACCACTGACAAATGTGTACAAAATAAGACATCATCTTGACATGAATTCTTGATGCGGTGTAAGAATTAAGGACTTGGGAAACATAATATCTGGTATAGTGTCTGGTATCTTGGTATTTCTGAGTATGTACTGCAAATGTAAGTCACAGTACACAATTGTGCACCCATGTTTCACCGACGATTATTACGTCCCAAGTCATGGATACTGTATGGGATATGTTGAAAAAGAAAAAATAATAAACATGTAATTACCTATACATAAGGATATTATCAGCGAACTGCGCTAGTATGGGAGTTCGGGCAAATAAAGTGCCCTTAATCACTCAAACACTAGTATCATTTAATAGAAGACACAAAACAAAACATTTTTTTTTATAAAGGCAATTTTTTTTTTACAAAAATCTTGATTTATGTGAGACTGCATTTGGGCATAAAAATAAGAATATAATTCTTGTAATCCTTCTACAAGTTGTAATGATGCCCTTCTCAAAAAATGAAACCACTCTCTATCCTAAATTTCATTTCGACATTCATTTGAATACATCCAAAAATTAATAATTAAGTTGGTTTCGCTCACAAGTGTGAAAGTACTAACCACGTGACGCGTAGTTAACTATATGTGCTTGATGCGATTCGAAAAGTGGCATGATCGCAATCCCGCTTATTGCGTTTCCGACTTTTGCCGCTTCGTGCAGGTATACTCGTACAGTAATAAAGGTCGTCAGTAGCCAGTCCAGTGTTTTATTATTATTAATAGAGGTCAGTGGTGCAAGCGCACAATGTGTGCATAGTGACGCTGCTACAGAAGGCAAAACAGAAGTAAAGGTGGCGGTGAAATGCCACGGCCAAAGCCTACCAGTAGTAAAGCGGAACATAAATAGTCGGACCTAATCGGTCGCGCGCACTTATGTATATCGTCTCTACAGACGGAGTCAAGATCCGATGACCTTATGTCTATCAAAACCACAGAGACATAGATTGTTGGCATTCTTTTTTATAATCCCTTAGTCACCTTTTCCCAACTTCCACGAGAAGACATGGAATGAGAATACTCTTTTTACGTGTCGTATCCACTCGCTGCAAATACAAACATAATCATATTAATTTAAAGTTCACAATGCATCTCACCGTTGGAAATTGAAGTTTCTTCCCTCGATAAACGTGAAGCAGATAACCATATAACATGCCGGCGAGCAAAACTGGCGCACGAGTCAAAGTATTCACATAATACTTGTTGTGATGTGAAGTAGCTCTAGAAATTAGGAACAAGTTTATTAATCCATATATTAAATGGGATTATCAGTAGCGATTAAACTTAATTTTATACTGCAAATACCAGTATGTCTACTACTTACGTAGCTCTAAAGTCTGTAAGGTAACAATAAACTGTGCTTCCAGTGAGGACACCCAAGAACCCTACGGCTACACCTGTCCAACCCTGACGCCGACTGCCCAGAGCCCAGTATAGAACTAACGGAGACAGAAGATGAAGCTGGAAGTCTACTGCCAAGTACCATAGATGGGGCAAACACTAAAAAACAAATAACTCTTCAAGTAACGGAAATGAATGTACTAACAGCTTTTAAAAGTTTTTTGAAAGGACACTTAGAACAATACTCCTATACCACAGACGGACAATGAGCATGTGTTTTTTGTACAAAAAAGTCTGGAACGGGAACTCGGCTGCAAGCGTGCTGATTATGACAAATTATCTCATTGGGTGAGGGCTAAAGTTAGTAGAGGATACATCAGAATAGGGATTATGAATATGAGTAACTTACCATAATATTAGGGTTTACATAGTTCTGTATGTGAAACAGCGCAGACCACCAGTACCTCTGGCATGAGAAGACATGATTTGCCATTATGTCCCACCAATGAATCCCGTCACCCATGTGGAACGTTAAGGTGGCCTGCAACAGCACTGCTGTAGCCACAATCGGAAACATTCGCAGGAAACGATTCATGTAGTAAAGATGGATGTTTTTCAAGAACGCCACTGAAATTGAAATTTGCAATAATTAAGTAGTTAAGCAATATTGAGCTTTATTGAAAGCTATCAACTATGTGTGGTGGCAAAAATTATAAACAATTCCACTCAAAAGGGTTCCTTTACTTCTTGCTGAATCAGCCCGCTAATTTGGTGTACATACAAGTATAAGAGCGCTGCTACTGCCATAGACAAAGTTGATCAGACGATTACTCAATTTTACTCTGAGGCAGAATTGAGACAAGACTGTATTATGTCACTGTTTTTAAATCTGCTATGGTGATTATATTATTTGGACGATCTAGAAGCCAGAAGAATAGTTACTGAACTACGTAAAATACGAAGAAAACCTAAAACAATTGTTTAATTAATTACCGTCCAAACATGAAAAAACAACTCACTTTGTGCCAGCTTATTGGCACTGGTGTAAACAAGCAGTAAGCCACTCATCAGGAAAAACGAGTCCACGCTAATATCCGCTGCCCAAAGCCATATTGCTCTTGAGCTCCTGTACCACTACAATAAGAAATGTTATACTGTCAATTTCGAAACTTTGAATTTACAATTGCCTGTATTCTTATAGCGATTTTATCTCTTGATTAATTTATAAAAAATATTTCATGGCATACCTCGAGTACATCCAACATATTCTCGAAGTCTGAACCTGTCATTGTTAAGGCCGTGTGACCACAAATTATCCAAAGTATGGAGATCGATCTAATGCCGTCCAAACAATTGATAGCACTAGGTGTTGGTCTGAAGGTAAATAGTCTCCGTGTATTCGTGTACACAGAGCAACAGCTGTATACCTTGTTCAACTTCTGCGGATCTTAAATAATACAATTTATTCCAATGTGCTTTTGCCAGCAGCTGTACTTACGTGAAAAGTGTTTTTGTCGCATATTTTGATCTAGCCAAGTTATTTATTTTCTTCCTTATCTGTTTTCGGTTTGAAGGTTTGTCTATCAATATTCTGTATATTGCAGAGATTTAAAAAAGTTCCGTTTCGTAAAGATCCCTCAGAGAAAGATGTTAACATTTGAGCGCTAAGTTTATGTTATTTTACAAACACACTTAATCATCCATCCATCGGCCTATCTTCGTCCACTGCTGGGCTTAGGCCATTTCAAGATCTCGTCACACTTGGTGGTTCTCTTGAAAATGATGCCCATATTCACACAGGTTGGTGAGTGCGGTGCCGAAACCCTCCCACCAGTAACGCCGCTGCTTGTCACCAGTCTGTTTTAGATAAGGTTTGGCAATTGGGGATGGATATATACCGCCATCAATCGGTCCGAGGCATGGTGGGCCACCTGGTTGTACCTGTTTCAGAGCTGTCCTCTTACTCTCCCACGAATAACTTCAGGGGGTTTGCGAGTATGATGGTGGCAGTCGAGCCCGAAATCAGCTCTACCAACCTAAAGACTACTTCATCATATTGTAAGTTAATCCGGGTTATCAAATTGAAAAAAGTAAACTGCTTTAAAATATGCTAATTTGTTTTGAAGCTATAAAGGAACATGCACTGAATGAGATTCGTAAAAAAAAATTGCAGCAAATTACTTGGGTACATCAGGAAAAAAAATAACAATGCCAAAAAATATCGGTGTTGTACCGACATAAATTTCTTATAAGCAAGTAGTATCACTTACCATTATTTAAAACAAATGTATGTGTCACCTCGTACGACGTGCTCAATAACGTAATAAGACCGAGAATAGAAAATATTGCCCTGAAAAAAAAATGGAAGTGATAGCAATGAAATGTTCTTACAATACAAACAAAACTATTTTAGTAACCTTAATATTGACCTCTCATAAACAACAAGACACACAGTCTCTAAGAAAAGTTCGTCAGAAAGTTTCCGAACGGCAATGTGCATAGTAGCAAAAATGCATTCAACCAAATTAAGACGTTAGGTATATCGTTAAAATAAGATGCAATGTCAGTTGTACGCAATCGTCATTCGATCTAGTCTCGTCATCGTCGTAGCGGTGATAAGATGCATCGTGGACGCTTTGTGAACGAGATTGTGAGTCGAGAGGTCAATGCTTATTACAGGTACTTACTTACATCGCAACATAATCGCCGGCTGTGTAAGGTCTATCATTGGGAAGCCGGCAGAAACCTTCCCGATAGTCGATGGACACAATTGTGTTGTTGAGGTATCGGTCTAGGGCTTGGCTCACGGAACAACTCTTCGGAATACAGACGCCAAGTCGAAATCCTAACCCTAGCTGTATATTCCTACTTGAAACTTCTTTAGTTTGTATATTTTGAAATGTTTGTACATCGAAAGGCCTGCAACAAGATTCACACCGTTTTCAAATCTTTAATATCGTGGTACCAGTTACTAATATAATAATTACGTATATTATAGTACTAGGTGATAGAGCTAATGCCGGGCTCGACTGTGGAGGTACCACCACCTTACTCGGAAACCCTCCCTTAGTTATTCGGGGGAGAGTAAGAGGACAGCTCTCAGGCAAAAAAACCAGGCGGCCCACCATTGCCTGGGACCGATGGATGGCGGTATATCCATCCACAATTGCCGGGCCTTATATAAATTAGACTGGTGACGGGCAGCGGCGTCACTGGTGCAAGGGTTTCGGCACCGCGCTCACCAACCCGCCTGCCCAGCGTGTGTGAGTATGGGCATTTCTTCCAGGAGGACCGCCAAGAGTGGCAAAATCCTGATAAGGCCTATGTCCAGCAGTGGACGAAACAGTCTGATGGATGGATGGATATTATACATGTAGTATGTTTAAATAGATGGAGATGGATATAATTATTATATTAGTACCTAGGGGCCTAAAATTTGATCGATGGATAGTGGTCTATTAGGGATAATGTGGGGATATTCTATCATCTCTTAATTTTTTTTCACTTTGAATTGCATTTTGAGACTCTCATAAGTTATTCAGATGAAATCAGATTAAAATAAATGTTTTATTTCTCGAGACAAAGGTACCAGCAAGTCTAGCACAGCAGATCATATCGAGCTTTAACCGTTCGATACAGAATTGCTCGATGGAGATCCACAGAGTGAGAGAGAGCACGGTACCACGCGCTATCGATCCCGATATGGCTTGCTATGCTAGACTTGCTGGTACCTTTGTCTCGAGAAATAAAACATTTATTTTAATCTGATTTCATCTGAATAATTTATGAGAGTCTCAAAATGCAATTCAAAGTGAAAAAAAATTAAGAGATGATAGAGTATCCCCACATTATCCCTATTAGACCACTATCCATCGATCAAATTTTATTTTGCGCGAACTTTTTTTTCACCTTTCCATAGAAATTTAGTCAGCTGATTGAACCACTTAGTACTGGGAAGTGAAAAAATATTTGATCAATAACATTTTTTTTCTTCTAGAATATGATCAATTAACGATACATGATCTACCCTAGAATTATTTATTATTGTAGGACCCTACATATAAGGTGATATCACTCATACGGGAGACTCGGTTAGTGGTCAGGACCAAGGTTAAATAACCTTATCTGTGAAATACGCAATATAAAATTTAGACCTCCTATACTACTTGAGCCGAGGTTATTCTTGAACAAGTATAGAGGCACAAAATAATGTTTTTCTTATTTCGCAAAAAGGATCCTGGCCACTTACCGAGTGTCCAGTATGAATTTGGCTATATAAACGAAAGTCATCTTTTAATTATTTTAATAAAATCATGACAAAAAAACAAACGTTTTTCTTTATTATGTACTTAAGTTCAGATGAGTTTTAACTATGTGTTTTCTTAAGTAGCCTATTTAATAAATTATTATTATTAGTTAAATAATTACACTAGTTGATAAACTAATAAATCAATGTAAATACATGAAATAAAACTGTAAGGACCGTGTCAGTGTATAAATTAACCTGTCCGATTAACGTGCTTTTTTGCAAGTTTGCAAATTTTCCCGCCAATTTTGTTTTTGGCTATATCTCCGGAACTAGTTGTCCAATTCTAATGCAGTTTTGTTTTTCTAAAACAAGATAAAATTTCCTACAAGAAAACTTTTTTTTTTCTTGGGGTAAGTTGGGGGGGGGGCTTTCTCCTTGAAAAAATCTTAGTTATATATATGAATATATGTATGTATTGTATACTATATATATATATATGTCTATTCAAATTTTATAATTGTAAAAAATTTAAAGAATAATAAAAAATAATAAAAAATAATATAACTCTATAAGTACATATATTAAAAAAAAGAAGATTTGGGCCTAGAAAAACAATCCACATTTTTTTTTATATTATTATAATATTTTTTTTATTTTTTTATTTTATTGCTCATCTTAATAGCTTTCGAAAAATACCCATATCACTAGGCTTATAATATATTAACTAACAATAATATTTTTTTATTTACAATTCGGCCTAGGCGTGACGATCGTCACGACTGTAATTCTACGGGCAAAATTTAAATATCAGCAAAACGAAACAAATTAATGAATGATCTTTGAGACAAAAGAAAATGATAGTAATATAAAAACCTGAGTAGACTTTCTGGCGTAAAATAGCGTTGAATAGCAACGACCTTCTCAGCCACTCCATCGGGAACCGAGAACAACTCTTCTCTCGAAGGATCTTGCAACGATGGTGGAAGAGATGTCAAGGGCATGCTGATCATGCAATATTTCCCCTCGATGACGTTGTCTACGTCTATTTCTTGTCGAAGACCGAGACATTGCTGGTAGAGTCCGTAGTTTAAAACGTTTCCACGCAATATACCTTGAGGTATTCGAAAACTCACATCGTAAACTAGAAATTGAGAAAAATAAATTTATGAGACGAGGTGTGCACAGGTTTTTATTTGTGAATCATAATATTGTTTTCGTATTTTATTACTGATAAATATTTATGCAAATAAAATAGATACGAATGTGAATCAGTCCAATAAAATCAGCACTAATAAAGAAAGATACAAATAATGGCGATCGTTCTATGTGTAGTAACTTTGTCACACAGCTGACAATTATTTTATTTATTACATACGTCGGTATGACAAACTAGCTATTGGCAGTTCCTATTGCGATATCATAGGCGATAAAATCGTTCATAAAGAGCTGTAAGGTCCACAATTCAAAGTGAAAAAAAATCAAGACATGATTGAATATGACCACTTTCCACCGAAAATAATATAAATAGTGGTAGAGCTAATGCCGGGCTCGACTGTGGAGGTACCACCATCTTACTCGGAAATCCTCCCGAAGTTATTCGGGAGAGAGTAAGAAGACAGCTCTCAGGCAAAACCAGGTGGCCCACCAGTGCCTGGGACCGATGGATGGCGGTATATCCATCCCCAATTGCCGGGCCTCATATAAATTAGACTGGTGACGGGCAGCGGCGTCACTGGTGCAAGGGTTTCGGCACCGCGCTCACCAACCCGCCTGCCCAGCGTGTGTGAGTATGAGCAATTCTTCCAGGAGGACCGCCAAGAGTGGCGAAATCCTGGAAAGGCCTATGTCCAGCAGTGGACGAAACAGGCTGATGGATGGATGGATGGAGAGGTACTTACAACAGTTATGATCAGATACTTACAACCTAAAACACAAGTACGAGGCATGCCTTTTAAGTTTTGTCGTTTGAAGAAACAAAAACAATTGGAACCTAATAGTACTTTTTATTGTTTTTCAAAGTATTCTCCACGTAGTTTACAACACTTTTCCATTCGCTCGAACCAGTTATTAAAACATTTATTCCACTCCAAAGTGGGGGTGTTCAATATGGCTGATTTGAAAGCGTCGACTGCTTCTTCACCGGACTGGAACCTTTGACCACGAACAGTTTTCTTAATTTTAGGAAATGTAAAGAAATCTTTAGGGCTTAGGTCAGGACTGTATGGAGGATGGTCAAGAATTTCTACGTTTTTCTGCTTCAAATACTCAATCCTTTGATCAGCGCTGTGTGAGCTTGCGTTGTCATGATGTAGGATGATGCGTCGCTTTGGGTTAGATTTCCAAAGTTCGGCGATGACTTGTGGTAAACAAACTGGGTATACTACTCTGCATTAACCGTTCTACGATCTTCAAGTGCAACTGTCACAATATGCCCGGCTTTCGCCACGAACGTAACCACCATCTTCTTTGAAGTGCTTCCAGAGCGAACAATTTTAGTCGGCTTTGGTTCGTCTTTGAAGACCCAGATTGTGGATTGTTGTTTGGAATCAGGATCGTAGGCATGGATCCAAGATTCGTCACCACTGATGATGTCGTAGACGTGATTTGACTCTCCTCGGTTGAACCTTTGAAGAGTTTTATTACACCATTTGACGCGGGCCTTCTTATGATCGTCGGAAAGCAAATGCAAGATCCAACGGGAAACTAGCTTTCCCAGACCAAGCGCCTCATGCAAGATCTTCTGAATGGTTGTCCCTGAAATGCCTAATAACGCCTCTGTCTCCCGATATGTCACATGACGATGTTCAAGGATTAGATCTCTCACAGCGACAATGTTATCTTCAGTGAAGGCGAATTTTGGACGTCTTTCACGAGATTTTTCACTAAGACTGGTATATCCACGTTGGAATTCAAAATACCAGCGTTCGACAGCCCGCAGACATGGGGCTTCATCATGGAACATAGATGTTAGCTCTTCGGAACACTGAATCCATGTTAGGCCTCTTCGGAAGTAATAGAAAATGATTGCACGGACATTTTCCTTAGTAAGATTTATTTTCGTACGTGACCTGACAGATTCAAAACAACGCTGTGACTAAACAATTGCATTAATCCTAATTCTTTCAATTGTTTTGAAATTCTAAATTCACCAAATTTGAATATTGAGCAGTTCTAAATTCAAAATTGGCGGCAAATATGTAAACGACAGAACTTAAAAGGCATGCCTGGTATTTAAGAGGATAGGTTCCGAAAAACCATAATTTATTCTTCCTTTTTTTGAAGAATCTGGCAACATTAGAAATTTGAAAAAAAATTGACTTCTGTCAAGAATATAATGCACAATCTTATTGAAACGGAATCTTCAGACATCTTATTTTAGTAGTCAGAGCTTAAACTAAAATTGTGTGTATTCATAATTAAATACAGAGTTTTTGTATATTATTTGGGTACTTACAGTTGAATGCATTCATCTGTTGCAAATGTTGAGTGCATAGTTCTGGATCAATAACACTTTTGTACAACTCTTGGTCGAACAAGCTTCCTCTAGATGCCGCTAAATCTAAGCCTTGTGGCCTGTCAGTGCCACAAACCAAACTCGTTGTTGACAACAAAACTAGAACTTTGACTAGCATTTTAAAACACGATTTCAAATTATTGATTATTTTTGATGATTTAATTACACATTTCAAATTTAAAACATGTATTTTTTTGTTATTTAGTGCCTTTTTAAAGTTGTGTAGTAAAGTCCTTTTCCTTATTTTGTTTTGTTATATAATTTCAAATTACAAACATCATTTGCTGGCTTGGATTTTGAAAGGGTAAATAAATTATATGTATTTTAAAATTTGTACTTACAGGATGACTTTATTGTATCGCATAGAATACACAAATAAATTAAGAGTCATTGATAAGCATAACATTTTTAATGATCGATGAGTTAGATATATTTGAAGATAAATCGTAATCGTTTTGATTTTAAGTAATTTACTGATAACTGTGTTTTAAATAATACGCATATTTTTTATAATAAAACCCTTTGCAACTCGCCTGGTCAAAAACACCCGTCTGAAATCTTTTATAAATCTTGCACCTGATAGTACCGCATCTGGGGAGTGCAATCTCGGTATAAGACTAATCTTGCACCCAAAATCGTGCGCGATCTCGCAAGATTTGCAAGATTGCATAGCAACGCATTCTATGAACATACGAGCGCACGGACGCGCGCAAACTGATCCCCGTTCATGCCTGAGTCTTCTCGGCGCGGCGCTAGAGTGAAAGGGGTGATTGCACGGGGTGAGGAGCATTAAAATGCTGCAGTAGTGTTGCGTGCATGGCCTATTTTTTCGCTATTTGCAATTGTTTTCGTGACTGTGACGTGATGGTGGTGGTTCATAATTTGATAAATTTAGACAAGAAATTTGTCTGTTAGAATCAGGCGGGGCAAAAGGGCAGCACCTGCAGTCAGCGGTTACAACAAGCGTAGAGGCAGAATGGGCCTTTTCTGCTTCTAGGTATTTAGCACGAAACATCCGAAGCCAGTTGGCAGACGTAACTCTAGATATGTTGTGTTTTCTGAAGAGTTTTTTTTTCAATAATAATTCGTAAATTTTTGAAATCAATTTTTCAGTGTTTTTGTATATGTATATTATTTAATTATTTCACCCATAGAGAAATAACTTTACCAAGTTTCAATTGAATACTTATAATTATTAAAAACAATTCGTACGTATGCGAGATTTTGCAAAATACCGAGATCTTGCGAGATTAGACCTCTTAAATCTTGCAAATACCGAGGTTAAAGATTTTGCTGCAAGATTGCACTCCCTAACCGCATCCGGGGTATGGGGTTTGTGACCTTAGGGGTTCGAATGAAGCGTACTCACCCAGAAAACAGGATCAGGGACTTTTACAAAATCTACGGAAGTCTGAAACGGAAGAATGACTGAAACGCAACTGCCTGTAACCACTCCTCCGGTACGGCTTCTCGTGACGTCATGCTGGAACACGACGAGTCGCTTGGTGACAATTATTTTTATTTATTTCAAAAACCAATAAATTTACCTCTTGGTTGAAATCCACTTGCACTTGTCCACTGTATTTTAGTACATTAGTACAAGTGCATTTCAATCAAGATGTATCGAAAGTTCCACCAAGTGCCAACAATCACAAACGTTTCCGCATCAACTTCAATAAATTACCCTTGAAAACTTTAAACAATTTGTGACTTAAACACAGGTTTACATATAATTATTCAGAATAAATAGTATTTCTACCCTCCGTGCTAGTAAAACTGTAATACGGCAGGGTACCTTTCCCGTCCTCTAAATATAATATTACTGCTTATGGTAGGTAGTGTAAGATAAATTGCAGGCAATATTATATTTAATTTTATTAATAGTACGAGCATTATATAAAAAACATATTGACTAATACATAACATTAGAATAATATTAGTTATGTTACGACCCATATGACTTAAAAAATAACAGGTCAAAACATTTTACTAGGACATTCCTATGTAATATAACAATAAATACTTTTTAGATAGATGAAGTTGTCGTTGCCATAGGGTTCACGCATTTTTGTTTGGAACTCAATTATTTCCCAAACTAAGGGTGGCCGCGGGGCGAGTATGATTCTTGGGAGAAGTGGTTCAGTAGGGTCAGTAGCAGTCTATTTACACCCGGTATATTTTATTAAAGGGTTATGTTACGATTGATAAGGCGTAAATCATAAAGATATAGTCATCATCATAATAGATCATTATCATATCAAAGACAGTAATTGGGACGGCAGCTGTTTGTAATTGATTCATAACTTTAAAAGACAATAAAACAAGTACTTGTTGCTGTTATCAATAACTACGAACATTACAACGGACGATAATTTCGATGAGTTTGAAAACACCGATCATATTTAACAAATTGAATTTAAAAAAAAAAGATATTGTTAGTATTGTATTTAAGCCAAAACTACCGTTTTTAGAATTTGGTCTGTCTGTATGAAGAAGAAGAAAAAAAACTTGTATTAATATATACGAGGGGTGGCTGAAAAGTAATCTACCTGACTATGAAAGAAAATACATGGATTAATAATTTATTTTTTATTTTTCAATATAGTCCCCTGCAACTGAAATGCACTTACGACATTTGTCAATAAGTGACAGCATACCATTAAAATAATAATTATTATTTTGTTCGTCAAAATAGTCATTCACAGCGTCCTTCATCTCTTCGTCTGTTGAAAATCTGCGCCCTCTCAAATTTTTCTTTAAATTTTTAAATAAGAAGTAGTCAGAGGGAGCCAGGTCTGGACTATAGGGTGGGTGGTTGATCTCTGTAAAGCCGTTTTTTGTCAGAGATGACCGCGCCTTAAAGGCCGTGTGCGCGGGTGCATTATCATGCAAAATCAAAACGCCTTTGCTAAGTTTGCCCCTCCTGTCTTCTTTTATTTTTTTGCGTAGCTGGTCAAGTAAGTTCGCATAGTATTCAGCATTCATCGTGGTGTTTTTTGGCAGGTAATCTATCATAAGAATCCCCTCAACATCCCAAAAAATGGTTGCCATTAGTTTGCCCGCTGACAGCCGGACCTTAAACTTCCTTGGTGGTTTTTCCCCTTTAAATTTCCATTGCATAGATTCTTGTTTGCTTTCGGGATCCCACTGACGAATTCAAGTTTCATCACAGGTCACTATTCGCAAGATAGTTTCTTCCTCTTTATCCTTTACCAAGTCTAAAAATGACTGACAACATTCCACACGCCTTTGCTTATCAAACGGGGTCAACATTTTAGGCACCCAACGTGCGCTCACCTTGGACATTCCCAAATGTTCATGAATTATTTCATGAACTCGTTCCTTGCTAATGCCAACATCTCTAGCTATTTCCCACTGCTTAATTCGCCGATCGGCAAGGATCAGTTTCTTCACTTTTTCCACATTATCTGCGGTAACTGCAGAAATGGGCCTTCCACTACGGGGATCGTCTTCTAAGCTCACACGGCCTTGTTTAAACTGCTTTGACCAAAACTTTATTACAAATTCGGAAGGACATGAATCTCCGAACACCTTAAACATGCGTTCTCGGATCTGCGTCGGCGTATTCCCTTCTTTACCGAGGAATTTAATCACAGCGCGATACTCAATTTTATCCATTTTTAATTTTATTGCAACTTGATAAAAACGAAGACGCGCCAAAAAAAATTGAACTCGTAGAAACAAATAAGTGTCATAATTTTTAAAAAAGGAATAAACAAAGAATACGAGAATATAGTGGCCCGTAACATTTTTTAAACTTTCTTTAACAAAGGAGATTTTATATCAGCCACCCCTCGTACAATACATGAAACGAGACAGTTTAAAAAAAAAACAAAACAAAAAAAGAATGTAAGTATAAATTATACACAAATTCTTGTACTTTTATTCCACATATAAAAGTACAAGAATTTGTGTATAATTTATTCAAGATGATATTCCACCAAGAACCATCAATCGAATCCATCCAATGAATGTAAGTATGTTTGTTCCGTTATAACTCGAGAACCACATAACAGATTTGGATGCGGTTTTCTTTGTTATTATTGTAGTGACCCTGGTCAACATAGCTATGAGGGGTGTTGATAAAATAATGCCCACGCTGAAAACTTGTGCGTAGCTGGTGAATAAATAAATGATTATTGAATGAAAAAACAGAACTCAACTCATCTTAAAGCTACATACTCGTACATACCTCCTGACCTGAGATACTTCACAGTCTCAGATTTCACTGTCAATCATCTGTCAATGCCGACGATCTGCAAATTAATTTTTGCACAACGACTTATGAAAATGCTAGGATAGTCAATGCTAAAATGGTCGTTGCTATCTTTCATTCCGATCTCATTTCTATGCCCAGAAATTAGAATTTAATTTATAAGCAATCATTGTAAGTGCAAGCGTTTAGGTGAGAGTATGGATTTGGTATCGATTTCGATTGTCAAGTACAACAATTCCGTGAAGAATCTTGGCCTCACCAAGGACTGTTGCTTGTCTATGCCTCACCATGGACTGTTGCTTGTCTTGGTAAGCTCAAGCAAATGAAATCAGTCGGCGCACACACTAATCTTTCCATTCTCTCTAACAGCTCTAATACTCTTTACCATTTCATACCTTGCCTTCTCCATTTCAAAGGTTTTTGCGGTTTTTGCTTAAATTTGCCGAGTCAATTACTAACCTGATCATTGTTAAACTCACAGATATGTTTTTTCAGATCTGTATCTTTTAGTTGTAAAGACTAATTGAACACATTTCACTCGATAGATTTTATTTTTGCAAATGCAGCCATTTTAAGTGATAAAAACGTTTTTTATCTAAGGGGCTTGTTTTATGTCTGAAACTAGCTTTAGCCCGCGGCTCCGCCCGCATCAAATGGATTTTCGTGGAAATAAGTAAACAAAAGAATGTGATTGTTTGAACGACAATATAAGGTGAAATTAAATCAACCGACCAAATTCATACTGGAGACTCGGTTAGTGATCAAGAACTAGGTTCAGTCATCCTTTTGGCCAATTTCGGAAAATAAATATTACAAATACAATACACCTTATCTTGAGAATAAAACTTGTTGAACTAACAGTACTCATCTTTGCGAACAACTTTTATTTAAGGACTTTCGTTTATATAGCTAAATTCATACCGTAGACTCGATAAGTGGTGAGGACCAAGGCTCAATAACCCTTTCTGTTAAATACTCAAAATGAAATTTTAGACTTCCTGTACTAATTAAGTTGAGGTTGTTCTTTAACAAGGATAGAGGCACAGAAAAATATTTTTCGTAAATCGCTAACAGGGTCATTGAACTATGGTCCAGACTAGTTCATACTCTCCAGTATGAATTTGGCTATATAAACGAAAGTCACTTTTTATTCAAAGCAAACCACTTTCCACGACGCGGAAGAAATCTCAAATGTTAATACGTTGTAATATGTGAGGTGTTTTAACCAAAGTGCAATTTTATTAGGGAGCTGTCTCTCCCAGATAATAAACAGGTCCATTCCACGGGTAAGTTTAGTTGTTACTGTCTCGGCAAGTTTGGAGCGTGTCAGCGTGTCTGAGGGCGGGATGTCTCCGCCAACTAATTATGACGAAGCTCTTTTCACTTTGTTTTTGCCCTGAGGCTTGTGGTGTGCTTTTGCTTCAGAATTGTTAATGTTTTTGTTTTGACTGTACAAATTTTAGGCCACTTACATATTAAAAGCACTGATGATAGGTTTACATGTTTAGAACAGTAATCATTGTTACTTTTACTTTATTAAGACTGCTTGTTTGAAATGAAAAAATTGCCTTCACTTTGCAGTTTTTTTAGATCGAGCCAATTTCTCTCCACCGCGTTTTGGGCTGTTACATCGCCTTGGAAAAGGGTTTGTTTATAACATGTATTTATTTCAAAACCATATCTTTTGTAGTTTGGGAGTACTACTTGTTCAAAAACTCCGTTTTTACTACCTACGTCGTCTAACGCGCGATAGTAGGCATCGTGCTACGAAATCGTTGTTTTTGCGGTAAATTTTCCGTGTCAATAAGTAATTAAGTAATTTATGGGTAAACAAAAGATAAAGGAAATAATGCCCTCTGTTTGTCTGTCTGTCAAGACCTTTTGTCTCGGGCCCGTGAGAGATATCAAGTTGAAACTAACACCTCCGGCACTCCAGCACTGCGGGGCCGTAGACCTTTCTACAGAAGTCTACGGCACCGCAGTGCTGTTAAAAAAACATGCTTCTCAACTCGCAAAAAGTAATTTTCCTTTTTTACGTAATTTTCTCACAAATTGTTTTACCATGAAAACCTATAGGCTTCTTCCACTTCCAGCCGACTTGGAAACTCTAAATTCCATTCACAATTAAGTTTTATAGCACACGTCTAGGAAAAAAAATGAAAATTACCTTAAAAAAAGATATATAGTTCAATCTTAATTAGATCCTTTGTATACATGGAGTTTAATACATCATACGTGTCATGTTCAGTTGGTCTGTTTAGCGTGGCGTGTCTCTTGGAATAAGTTTGTGTTTTCAATGGTAATGAAACATAAACGACATACATACGATATTTTATCTGTTTGTCGAAAATTTATATTTCTATTCGCATATGAAGGAAGATGACGCATTTGTTAGGGTTCCGTAGTACCTGAAAGGTAAAAGGAATTATTAGTTGATAATCTGACTATAAAAAAAAGATAAACTATATGAGACAGGTAGATGATGTTTTGCTTAGTATTTTAACTTACTACCTCATTAGACAGGTAGACTAATGCTGAGATTCAGAGTGCATTTTGAGTCCGAACTCAAGAGGAACTCAATCTTACAAACGTCACTCTAGTATGAGATCACGTCTCTTTTTGACGTTTGTAAGATTGAGTTCGGACTCCAAATGCACTCTGAATATTCAGCCTTAGATGTATTTTTTTCCCTCATGACACAATTTCCTTCTGTCTTTATATTTTTATCCTTTAGTTATCAAAGTTTAATACATTGTTTTGTATAATTTTATGTAAGTTAAAAAGACTGTAATAGTATTAAGCCATATTGAAAAAAAAAATACTGTTAAAAAAAGACATGATCTTGCTAAGTTTCTTGCCCTTCTTCTTAGCAAGATTAATCGAATGGGCGGATTTAGGCATTAAATCTATTTATAGTTTATTCATCTATTAACTTATTTATTCATTGCATTATGTAGGTATATACAATATTTTAATTTTTTACTTATGTTAGTACATATATATATATTTGGTTGGGCATTATATTTATTTATGGTCTATTCAGTTTATTTATCAACTTATTTATTAATTGCATTATGTATAATAAAATTCTTATTCCAATAAGTCTTTATTTTATGCATGTGTTTAACTTAAATATAGTTTTTTTTTATATATTTCCCGTAAGTATCATATTTGTTTCATTATAAAATATTATTTTTATACAGATTAGATTTGACATGTAAAACGTTTACTTTATGTATCTATTTTACAAATAAACATTTTAAATCTTTGAACCTTTATGGTGAGACTCCGTTGTCCGTCCGTCCGTACATCCGTCCATTCGTCCGTATGTCACAGCCTCATTACTTTAGCACCGTTAAAGGTAAAGATTTTAAATTTGCTACAAAAATAGCATTCAATAGCCTACACAATATGGTGTAAAAAAATAGAAAATTTTTAAATTACCTTCAAATTATTTTTAATACAAAATTGAGAAAAATTATAAAAATATCCTATAGATACAATATGGGTATAAAATTGTAGATATTAAAGAGCTGATTATAAAAATATATACTTTTACAACATTTACTGTCACCGATTTCGAGAAATCTTTGAAAAACCACAAAAAAATGCATCTTTTCCCCCATATTTCCGAAATTGACAGAAAGAAAAAAATGAAAAAAGATCACGATTATAGGCCATAACTGGCCAATTACAAGAAAAATATAGCTATTAAAAGAAAAGTTGAATACGCATGAGAAATATAAAAATAAATGAAAAATATATTTTTTTTAAATAATAATACAATATGGTCTCAAATTGTAGATATTTAAGTGTTGATTATAAAAATATAGACTTTTACTTTATGTACTAGCACCGATTTAAAGAAATTTTTGAAAAACCACAAAAATGCATGCCCCCCACCCCCCTTATTTCCGAAACTAGCGAACAGAAAAAAAATAAAAAATCCCAATTATAGGCCATAACTGGCCAATTATAGAAAAATTATAGCGATTAAAAAAGTTGAACACAAATGCGAAATATAAAAATAAATGTAAAATAAATATTATTATTAGAGTGCATTACAAACCAGAAAAGATAAATTAGAAACAAATGTAAACAAGAATTTGAAAAAATTCCTCCGGCCAGGATTTCAATTTCCCAAACAAGTGCGCTACTAATTGCGCCACCGAGGTACTTACCTAGACCGTTGAATTTTTCCATACTTGTCCACCGAATATTTCTGTAACTATTTGATCTAACGCTCACAAGGGCGTTATGTGATTTCACGCCTTGTTCTTAAGGAACAGATGGCGCTGTCGTCGCTACAATATGTGTTGCTTCAGACAGTTAAGAAATTCACAGTTCTCATTAACTAAGATTATGTTTTTATTGCGAAATCCATCGCTTTGGAATACTTTAAATATTATTATTAATAAATTTAAATTCTTCAAATTCAAATTCTTGTCTACATTTGTTTCTAATTTATCTTTTCTGGTTTGTAATGCACTCTAATAATAATATTTAGAGTATTCCAAAGCGATGGATTTCGCAATAAAAACATAGTCTTAGTTAAATGTAAAATAAATTAATAAAATATTAAAAAATATACATTATGGGAAAAAAATTAAAAACATCATGGTGATTTGGGATTATGTAAAAATTACAGAAAAAATATAGCGGTTGAGAAATTGACTATAGTAAAATATTTTTCACCCTCGAGTTTTATTTCGAGTACGGTATAAAAATATTTGTGTCTCTTTTCTGTGGGACAATCAATTCTTTTTTTAGTTATCGAAAACAGTTATGGGCAAGATTTTAAATACTTTTTTCCTGACTGTTCCCAAAACTGTCGAATTACGGAACCCTAAGTATGCGAGTCTGACTCGCACTTGACCGGTTATTTTTTAGAAGGTTTCAAGTCAGGTGTAGATAATAATAGTAACCCAACTAAGAAACGTGAATTATTTAACTTGGTTTTAGTCCAGAGTTCTCACTTCAGACCGGGCTGACAGTTCATGAATACATTTTACTTGCTTATGTAAACTGTGGAAATATCTAATTTGGTAAGTACGAAGTCTTGTTCATTTACAAATCGAGGGTCATTGCTATTATGAATATCAAATATTTTGATTTGTTATTTGACCAGTGGTCAGCAACTGACGTTTACCTAAACGAAATATTCAACTAGTTAATCGAAACTGAAGAAAATTTCCCAGAGATTCATGCTCTTTAGTTAATTTGCTTCTGAAACTAAATACTAAAGATTAATTTCAGCGTGCAAGAAACGCAATTTTGCAATTGGGCAAGGCGACACGCGACGCCACGAAACTTTGGCGACATGGCTCTCCATTTTTCTAAGCAATAAAAAAACCCTCTTTTAAAACAGAGATTTCTATTTTACTGACAAACGGAAGCGAATGAAGCCTCTGAGTTTTTTATTTAAATTAGTCTACAAATACACTTCAATGTGACTGATTGGATTTATTAAATTACTTATAGTTGTCATTTTAAATGAAAAATACTGTTTTGCCGCATACCACCTTACGGCATAAGCTAGTTCATGATATTCGCATATTTGTATGGAGTAAGTCCCCCTCACTCCACTTCTCTCAGGCGCCGATTTGAAAATAAAAGTTTATCAAAGCCTTGCCTTAAAACGCCCAATGCCTTAATGCACATTTTTTATCTAAACTTACTTATCTAGAGATCTACCTATATTCCGAAAGAAAAGGCGCCCTAAATTATTACTAAATTACACGTAAATTTTATACACGTACTGACACATAATCTCGTGTAGCAAATATTAGATATAGAGCTGCCATAACCTAAAACTTTTCATTGCAAAATAGGCTTTAACGCAGATGTATAAAAGTTAAATGAGCTTGTATTATTTTAGGTTTTTCAACTCTAAATTTAAGGTTTGCTGCACGAGAATAGGTCACACTGTGAACTAAATTAAAGGTATATTTAATGTTATTTAAGTGTACACTCGGAAACGCCTCAACAACCCCTCGCTTCGGGGATCATATCGTTATTATCTTTTTTTATGTCTGTATACAATACAGATGATCCATACATCAACCTGGTTCGTCCACTGCTGGACATAGATTTTGCTTCTCTAGGCGGCCCTCTAGGAAGAAATGCCCATACTCACACAGGCTGGGCAGGCTGGTTTGTGAGCGTGGTTCTGAAACCCTCGCACCAGTGACGCCGCTTCCCTGATACGTCCATCCATCCATCCATCAGCCTGTTTCGTCCACTGCTGGACATAGGCCTTTCCAGGATTTCGCCACTCTTGGCGGTCCTCCTGGAAGAATTGCCCATACTCACACACGCTGGGCAGGCGGGTTGGTGAGCGCGGTGCCGAAACCCTCGCACCAGTGACGCCGCTGCCCGTCACCAGTCTGTTTTATATAAGGCTCGGCAATTGGGGATGGATATACCGCCATCCATCGGTCCCAGGCAATGGTGGGCCGCCTGGTTTTGCCTGAGAGCTGTTCTCTTACTCTCCCCCGAATAACTTCTAACTAGGTGGTAGAGCTGATGCCGGGCTCGACTGTGGAGGTACCACCATCTTACTCGCAAATCCCTGATACGTAATTATATAAAAATAAATATACATGTCATACTGTGTACTGTGTTTTGTGTTAATGAATAAACGAAGAGTCTTGCTAAGAAGGACAAGAAACTTAGCGAGAACATGTAATTTTTTTTCTAACATAGTATGGGCGCTGTCGGCATAGCCCAGAACTCCAGAACGCAATAACTATTTGCCTCCCTGCGGGCCTATTGAATCGGTTGCCACCTATGGTTGCTATTCACCAAAAACTGATAAAAAATTAACTTCCAAAATAACCCTCAATGGGTATTGAACTATTTACGAATTCTGACGTCATTTCAAGTGCGAACGTATTATTAGATAAGCGGAATTGGATAGATGCTCGTATGTGTGTTTTCGACGATAGGCACTCGGTTGGCAACTGATTTTACGTTACAGAATCAGGGGGCTGGTCTAGTTAGTCCGCGCTATTACCTTGTCTGCCCTCAGCGTTCATACACGTGATGTAATTCTACCTCATGTGTATAGTATCTGTAATAAGCTGAAATTCGTATTAAGTATGGTTCGTCAGACACAATTCAATAAAAAGTTTAGCTCCAACAATGAGGCGTGCTCAAAGAAGGTATTGTCAAAGGCTTTATTCACTTTCTTTGGGAAGCATCCGAGCAGATTTGCTCCTCTCCTTATTTTCGTAAAAGAAAGCGTAGGTATAACTACTGAATAATAATACGTAAATGAGCTTAAAAACTAAGTTGTATTTCAAATTATGGTCTGATCCATCGACGCAAGTTGGAGAAGGTTCCAGAAGTGTTTTCGAAGTAATGTTACTTTCACCGATGTATTGAAGATGGATCCGAGCCAGAATCTGGACGAAATTATAAGAATTATAAGGATTAGAAATGTAACATACAGACATGACGAATGAAAAAGTGTTTTTTTCCTTAGGCTACGAACTCTTTAAAAAATATTAAGTAATAAAAGCTTTAGCACTCAAAAATACTAATTTCAGTTAACACGTGTACTTACTAGAAAAAAGCCATGTATGTGGATTTTTAGAAACAGTATCTCAGTTCCCGTGATAAGAAAAAGTTGTTTTATGTTGTTAAAATAACAATTTAGTCCGCTTTATACTCAAGAACGTGTAACTTCGCAATTTGGCAACGATCCACTTTGTACACTTAAGCTGTTTACACATGGGTTTGGTAAGGTACGAACAAAAAGTATTTATATCTAGTTTAAAAACTGAGAAAACATATCAATAATAATAATAATATATATAGTATCAGATACTTATCAACGTGTCTGTTCGTACATACAGATGTACATAAACAAATGTTGTTTGCATTTAACTAAACTGTTTTTATTTTATTGATTCATGTTTTTCGTATTCGTGGGCTTTTTGAGTAGGATTGAGGCTAT
The DNA here is from genome assembly GCA_910592155.1 of Ypsolopha scabrella. Classification (NCBI taxonomy): domain Eukaryota; kingdom Metazoa; phylum Arthropoda; class Insecta; order Lepidoptera; family Ypsolophidae; genus Ypsolopha; species Ypsolopha scabrella. The sequence goes on along the minus strand of OU342968.1, from coordinate 2,215,413 downwards.
ATACCTGGGAGTACTATTTTTCATAATGTTATGAAGAACGGCAAGTGAGCGAAAAAAATTAAATACTCTCAGCTTTGCTGTGAAGCTCAGCGGCTATATAAAAATCTGTGCATAGTTTACACCACGTTACATCCATACCAACGAAATTCCATTGTAATGGTTCTTTTTTACCTTTTGTGAACCCTAAAAACCCTATTAATAAAAAATACTAACGAGGGTTTTTCAAGCCATTCCCCATCTCAGTCAAGTAGCATAGCTATGAATGTAGAATAGCATTATTTTGCTACGCCGTTCCGTAGCAAGTAAGGATAGTACACTATTACCTCTACGAACGTTTTAAGAAATATATCGCTAAGGGGGTGTCAGAGGTGTTATCCGAGTGTGGGCTGTTGCTGGAACGGTCACTAGTAACACCTCTTGTCACCGACGATGCTGTTAACATCCCAACGTGATAGGCTAGAAGACTTATCGCTAAGGGGGTGTCAGAGGTGTTATCCGAGTGTGGGCTGTTGCTGGAACGGTCACTAGTAACACCTCTTGTCACCGACGATGCTGTTAACATCCCAACGTGATAGGCTAGAAGACTTATCGCTAAGGGGGTGTCAGAGGTGTTATCCGAGTGTGGGCTGTTGCTGGAACGGTCACTAGTAACACCTCTTGTCACCGACGATGCTGTTAACATCCCAACGTGATAGGCTAGAAGACTTATCGCTAAGGGGGTGTCAGAGGTGTTATCCGAGTGTGGGCTGTTGCTGGAACGGTCACTAGTAACACCTCTTGTCACCGACGATGCTGTTAACATCCCAACGTGATAGGCTAGAAGACTTATCGCTAAGGGGGTGTCAGAGGTGTTATCCGAGTGTGGGCTGTTGCTGGAACGGTCACTAGTAACACCTCTTGTCACCGACGATGCTGTTAACATCCCAACGTGATAGGCTAGAAGACTTATCGCTAAGGGGGTGTCAGAGGTGTTATCCGAGTGTGGGCTGTTGCTGGAACGGTCACTAGTAACACCTCTTGTCACCGACGATGCTGTTAACATCCCAACGTGATAGGCTAGAAGACTTATCGCTAAGGGGGTGTCAGAGGTGTTATCCGAGTGTGGGCTGTTGCTGGAACGGTCACTAGTAACACCTCTTGTCACCGACGATGCTGTTAACATCCCAACGTGATAGGCTAGAAGACTTATCGCTAAGGGGGTGTCAGAGGTGTTATCCGAGTGTGGGCTGTTGCTGGAACGGTCACTAGTAACACCTCTTGTCACCGACGATGCTGTTAACATCCCAACGTGATAGGCTAGAAGACTTATCGCTAAGGGGGTGTCAGAGATGTTATCCGAGTGTGGGCTGTTGCTGGAACGGTCACTAGTAACACCTCTTGTCACCGACGATGCTGTTAACATCCCAACGTGATAGGCTAGAAGACTTATCGCTAAGGGGGTGTCAGAGGTGTTATCCGAGTGTGGGCTGTTGCTGGAACGGTCACTAGTAACACCTCTTGTCACCGACGATGCTGTTAACATCCCAACGTGATAGGCTAGAAGACTTATCGCTAAGGGGGTGTCAGAGGTGTTATCCGAGTGTGGGCTGTTGCTGGAACGGTCACTAGTAACACCTCTTGTCACCGACGATGCTGTTAACATCCCAACGTGATAGGCTAGAAGACTTATCGCTAAGGGGGTGTCAGAGGTGTTATCCGAGTGTGGGCTGTTGCTGGAACGGTCACTAGTAACACCTCTTGTCACCGACGATGCTGTTAACATCCCAACGTGATAGGCTAGAAGACTTATCGCTAAGGGGGTGTCAGAGGTGTTATCCGAGTGTGGGCTGTTGCTGGAACGGTCACTAGTAACACCTCTTGTCACCGACGATGCTGTTAACATCCCAACGTGATAGGCTAGAAGACTTATCGCTAAGGGGGTGTCAGAGATGTTATCCGAGTGTGGGCTGTTGCTGGAACGGTCACTAGTAACACCTCTTGTCACCGACGATGCTGTTAACATCCCAACGTGATAGGCTAGAAGACTTATCGCTAAGGGGGTGTCAGAGGTGTTATCCGAGTGTGGGCTGTTGCTGGAACGGTCACTAGTAACACCTCTTGTCACCGACGATGCTGTTAACATCCCAACGTGATAGGCTAGAAGACTTATCGCTAAGGGGGTGTCAGAGGTGTTATCCGAGTGTGGGCTGTTGCTGGAACGGTCACTAGTAACACCTCTTGTCACCGACGATGCTGTTAACATCCCAACGTGATAGGCTAGAAGACTTATCGCTAAGGGGGTGTCAGAGGTGTTATCCGAGTGTGGGCTGTTGCTGGAACGGTCACTAGTAACACCTCTTGTCACCGACGATGCTGTTAACATCCCAACGTGATAGGCTAGAAGACTTATCGCTAAGGGGGTGTCAGAGGTGTTATCCGAGTGTGGGCTGTTGCTGGAACGGTCACTAGTAACACCTCTTGTCACCGACGATGCTGTTAACATCCCAACGTGATAGGCTAGAAGACTTATCGCTAAGGGGGTGTCAGAGGTGTTATCCGAGTGTGGGCTGTTGCTGGAACGGTCACTAGGAACACCTCTTGTCACCGACGATGCTGTTAACATCCCAACGTGATAGGCTAGAAGACTTATCGCTAAGGGGGTGTCAGAGGTGTTATCCGAGTGTGGGCTGTTGCTGGAACGGTCACTAGTAACACCTCTTGTCACCGACGATGCTGTTAACATCCCAACGTGATAGGCTAGAAGACTTATCGCTAAGGGGGTGTCAGAGGTGTTATCCGAGTGTGGGCTGTTGCTGGAACGGTCACTAGTAACACCTCTTGTCACCGACGATGCTGTTAACATCCCAACGTGATAGGCTAGAAGACTTATCGCTAAGGGGGTGTCAGAGGTGTTATCCGAGTGTGGGCTGTTGCTGGAACGGTCACTAGTAACACCTCTTGTCACCGACGATGCTGTTAACATCCCAACGTGATAGGCTAGAAGACTTATCGCTAAGGGGGTGTCAGAGGTGTTATCCGAGTGTGGGCTGTTGCTGGAACGGTCACTAGGAACACCTCTTGTCACCGACGATGCTGTTAACATCCCAACGTGATAGGCTAGAAGACTTATCGCTAAGGGGGTGTCAGAGGTGTTATCCGAGTGTGGGCTGTTGCTGGAACGGTCACTAGTAACACCTCTTGTCACCGACGATGCTGTTAACATCCCAACGTGATAGGCTAGAAGACTTATCGCTAAGGGGGTGTCAGAGGTGTTATCCGAGTGTGGGCTGTTGCTGGAACGGTCACTAGTAACACCTCTTGTCACCGACGATGCTGTTAACATCCCAACGTGATAGGCTAGAAGACTTATCGCTAAGGGGGTGTCAGAGGTGTTATCCGAGTGTGGGCTGTTGCTGGAACGGTCACTAGTAACACCTCTTGTCACCGACGATGCTGTTAACATCCCAACGTGATAGGCTAGAAGACTTATCGCTAAGGGGGTGTCAGAGGTGTTATCCGAGTGTGGGCTGTTGCTGGAACGGTCACTAGTAACACCTCTTGTCACCGACGATGCTGTTAACATCCCAACGTGATAGGCTAGAAGACTTATCGCTAAGGGGGTGTCAGAGGTGTTATCCGAGTGTGGGCTGTTGCTGGAACGGTCACTAGTAACACCTCTTGTCACCGACGATGCTGTTAACATCCCAACGTGATAGGCTAGAAGACTTATCGCTAAGGGGGTGTCAGAGGTGTTATCCGAGTGTGGGCTGTTGCTGGAACGGTCACTAGTAACACCTCTTGTCACCGACGATGCTGTTAACATCCCAACGTGATAGGCTAGAAGACTTATCGCTAAGGGGGTGTCAGAGGTGTTATCCGAGTGTGGGCTGTTGCTGGAACGGTCACTAGGAACACCTCTTGTCACCGACGATGCTGTTAACATCCCAACGTGATAGGCTAGAAGACTTATCGCTAAGGGGGTGTCAGAGGTGTTATCCGAGTGTGGGCTGTTGCTGGAACGGTCACTAGTAACACCTCTTGTCACCGACGATGCTGTTAACATCCCAACGTGATAGGCTAGAAGACTTATCGCTAAGGGGGTGTCAGAGGTGTTATCCGAGTGTGGGCTGTTGCTGGAACGGTCACTAGTAACACCTCTTGTCACCGACGATGCTGTTAACATCCCAACGTGATAGGCTAGAAGACTTATCGCTAAGGGGGTGTCAGAGGTGTTATCCGAGTGTGGGCTGTTGCTGGAACGGTCACTAGTAACACCTCTTGTCACCGACGATGCTGTTAACATCCCAACGTGATAGGCTAGAAGACTTATCGCTAAGGGGGTGTCAGAGGTGTTATCCGAGTGTGGGCTGTTGCTGGAACGGTCACTAGTAACACCTCTTGTCACCGACGATGCTGTTAACATCCCAACGTGATAGGCTAGAAGACTTATCGCTAAGGGGGTGTCAGAGGTGTTATCCGAGTGTGGGCTGTTGCTGGAACGGTCACTAGTAACACCTCTTGTCACCGACGATGCTGTTAACATCCCAACGTGATAGGCTAGAAGACTTATCGCTAAGGGGGTGTCAGAGGTGTTATCCGAGTGTGGGCTGTTGCTGGAACGGTCACTAGTAACACCTCTTGTCACCGACGATGCTGTTAACATCCCAACGTGATAGGCTAGAAGACTTATCGCTAAGGGGGTGTCAGAGGTGTTATCCGAGTGTGGGCTGTTGCTGGAACGGTCACTAGTAACACCTCTTGTCACCGACGATGCTGTTAACATCCCAACGTGATAGGCTAGAAGACTTATCGCTAAGGGGGTGTCAGAGGTGTTATCCGAGTGTGGGCTGTTGCTGGAACGGTCACTAGTAACACCTCTTGTCACCGACGATGCTGTTAACATCCCAACGTGATAGGCTAGAAGACTTATCGCTAAGGGGGTGTCAGAGGTGTTATCCGAGTGTGGGCTGTTGCTGGAACGGTCACTAGTAACACCTCTTGTCACCGACGATGCTGTTAACATCCCAACGTGATAGGCTAGAAGACTTATCGCTAAGGGGGTGTCAGAGGTGTTATCCGAGTGTGGGCTGTTGCTGGAACGGTCACTAGTAACACCTCTTGTCACCGACGATGCTGTTAACATCCCAACGTGATAGGCTAGAAGACTTATCGCTAAGGGGGTGTCAGAGGTGTTATCCGAGTGTGGGCTGTTGCTGGAACGGTCACTAGTAACACCTCTTGTCACCGACGATGCTGTTAACATCCCAACGTGATAGGCTAGAAGACTTATCGCTAAGGGGGTGTCAGAGGTGTTATCCGAGTGTGGGCTGTTGCTGGAACGGTCACTAGTAACACCTCTTGTCACCGACGATGCTGTTAACATCCCAACGTGATAGGCTAGAAGACTTATCGCTAAGGGGGTGTCAGAGGTGTTATCCGAGTGTGGGCTGTTGCTGGAACGGTCACTAGTAACACCTCTTGTCACCGACGATGCTGTTAACATCCCAACGTGATAGGCTAGAAGACTTATCGCTAAGGGGGTGTCAGAGGTGTTATCCGAGTGTGGGCTGTTGCTGGAACGGTCACTAGTAACACCTCTTGTCACCGACGATGCTGTTAACATCCCAACGTGATAGGCTAGAAGACTTATCGCTAAGGGGGTGTCAGAGGTGTTATCCGAGTGTGGGCTGTTGCTGGAACGGTCACTAGTAACACCTCTTGTCACCGACGATGCTGTTAACATCCCAACGTGATAGGCTAGAAGACTTATCGCTAAGGGGGTGTCAGAGGTGTTATCCGAGTGTGGGCTGTTGCTGGAACGGTCACTAGTAACACCTCTTGTCACCGACGATGCTGTTAACATCCCAACGTGATAGGCTAGAAGACTTATCGCTAAGGGGGTGTCAGAGGTGTTATCCGAGTGTGGGCTGTTGCTGGAACGGTCACTAGTAACACCTCTTGTCACCGACGATGCTGTTAACATCCCAACGTGATAGGCTAGAAGACTTATCGCTAAGGGGGTGTCAGAGGTGTTATCCGAGTGTGGGCTGTTGCTGGAACGGTCACTAGTAACACCTCTTGTCACCGACGATGCTGTTAACATCCCAACGTGATAGGCTAGAAGACTTATCGCTAAGGGGGTGTCAGAGGTGTTATCCGAGTGTGGGCTGTTGCTGGAACGGTCACTAGTAACACCTCTTGTCACCGACGATGCTGTTAACATCCCAACGTGATAGGCTAGAAGACTTATCGCTAAGGGGGTGTCAGAGGTGTTATCCGAGTGTGGGCTGTTGCTGGAACGGTCACTAGTAACACCTCTTGTCACCGACGATGCTGTTAACATCCCAACGTGATAGGCTAGAAGACTTATCGCTAAGGGGGTGTCAGAGGTGTTATCCGAGTGTGGGCTGTTGCTGGAACGGTCACTAGTAACACCTCTTGTCACCGACGATGCTGTTAACATCCCAACGTGATAGGCTAGAAGACTTATCGCTAAGGGGGTGTCAGAGGTGTTATCCGAGTGTGGGCTGTTGCTGGAACGGTCACTAGTAACACCTCTTGTCACCGACGATGCTGTTAACATCCCAACGTGATAGGCTAGAAGACTTATCGCTAAGGGGGTGTCAGAGGTGTTATCCGAGTGTGGGCTGTTGCTGGAACGGTCACTAGTAACACCTCTTGTCACCGACGATGCTGTTAACATCCCAACGTGATAGGCTAGAAGACTTATCGCTAAGGGGGTGTCAGAGGTGTTATCCGAGTGTGGGCTGTTGCTGGAACGGTCACTAGTAACACCTCTTGTCACCGACGATGCTGTTAACATCCCAACGTGATAGGCTAGAAGACTTATCGCTAAGGGGGTGTCAGAGGTGTTATCCGAGTGTGGGCTGTTGCTGGAACGGTCACTAGTAACACCTCTTGTCACCGACGATGCTGTTAACATCCCAACGTGATAGGCTAGAAGACTTATCGCTAAGGGGGTGTCAGAGGTGTTATCCGAGTGTGGGCTGTTGCTGGAACGGTCACTAGTAACACCTCTTGTCACCGACGATGCTGTTAACATCCCAACGTGATAGGCTAGAAGACTTATCGCTAAGGGGGTGTCAGAGGTGTTATCCGAGTGTGGGCTGTTGCTGGAACGGTCACTAGTAACACCTCTTGTCACCGACGATGCTGTTAACATCCCAACGTGATAGGCTAGAAGACTTATCGCTAAGGGGGTGTCAGAGGTGTTATCCGAGTGTGGGCTGTTGCTGGAACGGTCACTAGTAACACCTCTTGTCACCGACGATGCTGTTAACATCCCAACGTGATAGGCTAGAAGACTTATCGCTAAGGGGGTGTCAGAGGTGTTATCCGAGTGTGGGCTGTTGCTGGAACGGTCACTAGTAACACCTCTTGTCACCGACGATGCTGTTAACATCCCAACGTGATAGGCTAGAAGACTTATCGCTAAGGGGGTGTCAGAGGTGTTATCCGAGTGTGGGCTGTTGCTGGAACGGTCACTAGTAACACCTCTTGTCACCGACGATGCTGTTAACATCCCAACGTGATAGGCTAGAAGACTTATCGCCGTTCTTACACCACAAATACATAAGATTAGCTTATAGTGTTGTTGCAAGAATACAAATACTAAGCACATGAATTTTGAAAAACTCATCAGTGCAAATGTGACCGGCATAATCCGAACCCTGGACTCAATATTGAGAGTCCGCGACCTACCGACGACTGAGCTACCGCCGCGCTAACATATTACGTTCAGATAATCTCAAAGAGAATGACTTCAATCAGTTCTCGGTGAGAATGGTGCCTTAGTGTTTGTAGTTCATTCACCGGGGCGCGTGCACTATTTGCTCATGTTGTTAGAAACGACCGCAGTCTGTTATTTCTAAAGACACTGAAACTATGAGGGAGCAATACAATTAATTTACTTGCAATTTCTTAAAGTAGAGTCTCTTGTATATAATGCCGCTGTCTAGTTCAATACGACGTGCCCTTTCTTTTTTTTGTTATAAGCCCCAAACCCTTAATTAAATAACTGTACTGATAGCACTGATCAATTCTCTAAAGAGAATTAATAAAAACTTGCCTGTACAGTGTACATGCCCGAACAAAGGACATGTAGACTAGAAATGAGACTTAACAGCATAAATTCTGTTAACAGATAACTTGTTACTAGGCTCTGCATTTATCTGCTACTTTTAACAGGGAAATTTCTTTGTTAAGGTAACAGATTAAATAAAATCCCTAAGAAAACAAAGCAATTTTGTACTTTTTGCGAAGAATGAAAAACACTTTCGAAAATCTTTGTACTAAACTACCAAAGTAACTAGAGAATGAGCCAACCAATTATCACCTCTGTCAAAAGATGATAAAGATCCATTCTTCTTGTTGCCTTACTCGAGTTGTATGTAATTGCTTTTATCGATAACAATGAATGGGTTTGCCATTGGAATTAAGATCTAATTTCAAAGATCGTAAAAATGCTAATTCATTGTCCCTTAACTTTCACTTATCAAGAAGAAAGAAAGAAGAAAGAAAGAAAGAAAGAAATTTATTTGATGGAAAGTGAAAAACACAAGAGAAACACACAAAAAATTAACTAATGCTTATAACTAAAAATACATTAGGACAAATATTAAATAAACTAAAAAAAAGAACATCAACGTAAATCAATCTTGTGTCTTCACCGTCACCAAATAGGCTGCAACTCAGCATGTGTTGTGTCGAGATGACACAACGCTGGTATTATGTTACGGCCTGTTCGAGTGACTTGCGGTAGCAAACGCATAAATGTAGTGAAAGATAATGAATAATACTATTAAGGTATCTAAGGTGGTAAAAAATAATAATAATAACAGTAATAGTTTCTTATACTATCGAGATACAAATAAAGTTTTTTTTTTTTACACAAATTTGAATACTCGTACATGATAATAAATACATACACAACAATCAGAAATTAAATGTGAAATGTTCATTAAAAACTTAATTAATTATGGCAAGTGAGGGTAGTAAAACAAAAACAAATGAAAGTTTCTGAATGCCTACCTGACGCATAAGTCAAGTGAGCAAATAAAGAAAAGAAAAGAGCACTGGGATTGACATACAAGATAACAGGTAATAGCAGTATCACCCCAGCCGCTTGCCAGATGTTAAAACCGATATCCCAAATTTCCAATCCCAAGTAAGAAAGAAAGAAAGAAAAGAGCTTTATTTCATAAAACCACAGTAGTTATCACAAATAATAATTAATATTAACAAATTAGGCATATTCTATGGTTAAGAAAAGGGAGTCCAGCTCAGCTTAATGCCACAGCCAAAGCCATAGCGCTGGTTTTCTGCTGGATCCTACATAAATAAAACTAATAACTAATCTAAATATAACTAAAATCTAAATTAAATTAAATATAAATTTAATAAAACGTATACTTGAAAAATACATACAAATAATGAAAAATAAATAGTGATATGAAATAAATATACAAATAATAGTGTTATACTAAACAAGATGCATAATTTATAAAAATACTATATAAGTTTACGCATTAATCTTACTGAACATCAAGGCATCGTTATTTGTTTTTCAATTAGATGGCTCTTGAGTTTAATACGAAAATTAGCTTTCGTCTTGCATTCTCGTATAGGTGGAGGCAGGTCGTTCCATACTTTTGAAGCCCTATAACTGAAACTTCCCCTAAATCCAGCTGTTTGGTGTTTAGGAACAATTAAAAGATATGCAGATGCCCTAGTAGAATATATATTAACATCAGAAGACCAATGTAGTTTATCAAATAGATATTTTGGGTGTTTATGTTTAACAACACCAAACAACAGAACAGCAAAATGTAAATCCCGACGTGCAGCCATCTTTAATTGCTTACATTCATTTATGTAAGGCGTAACGTGTGCACGAGGTGGAACATTATAACAGAAGCGTGTACACGCATTTTGTACACGCTGTATAAGACGGTTAGATCTAGCCAGCAAACAGTTTCCATACACTACATCTCCATAGTTTAATTTGGAAAGGACCAAAGCTTCACACATTTGAACCCTAACATCTACACTAATAAATTTTCTTATTTTGTAAAGCAACGATAATCTAAAGAAACAGTTTTTAACTATATTAACTATGTGGTCCTCGAAATTTAGAGAACCGTCCATTATCATTCCCAAATTTCTAACTTTACTGACTCTTTCAATATCTTCTCCTTTAATCATAATTCTTGGATTCTGAGCTAAGGTATCGGACATTTGCTTGTTAGTACCCAGAAGAATATATTTAGTTTTGCTCGAATTTAAAACCAGGGAACTTCGTTCTGACCAATCAGCTATAGCGTCAAGATACTCATTAATTTTATTTATTGCAGAGACAGCATCTTGCGGTTTAAAAGAACAGTAAATTTGTAAGTCATCGGCGTAAATATGATATTTACAATGTTTTATTTTTTGGGATATGTTTGCCGTATATAAAATGAATAGAAGAGGCCCAAGTATGGAACCTTGAGGTACGCCTCGATATAGGTATTTCGGTACGGAAGTGATGGTTGATCCATCCAATTTACGAAGTTGAACTAGCTGTTTTCTGTTACTTAAGTATCCGTTGAACCAGTCAAGTGTCTTTCTCTCAACACCATAGTAACATAGCTTGGACAATAGTAGAGGAATGTTAATACAGTCAAATGCCCGTGAGTAGTCCAATAACACTAAAGCAGTACACATACCCTTGTCACGATCTAATATAATATTATCAACCACATCTGTTAAGGCCGTACAAGTACTAACACCCTTTCTAAAACCGGATTGCACCGTAGGAAGAATTTTGTTAAATTCTAAATAAGAAGAAAGCTGTGCATGTACGACTTTTTCAATTACTTTTGATAAAATGGGTAAAATGGATATTGCTCTCAGATCTTTATTTAGAACAGGGTTTGGTATCTTAGGAAGGGGTTTGACAATTGCAGTTTTCCATATTTCTGGAAAACAGCCGGATTCTAGAGATCTATTAACTATTGCTGTAATGACTTTGAGTGTTCTTGGCAACGTAAGAAGAATCATGTCGATATTCAAACCATCTATGCCTTGCGCTTTAGTATCAATACTCAAAATGTGCTTTTCAATCACCCTTTCGTCCACTTGGCGCAATGAGAAGCTGGAAAAATTAAAACGATGAAATTCATAAAAACTAAGTTCGGATTGTGTAATATTATTCCCCCCTGGTACGTCTAGAAAGTAACTATTAATAGCTTCAGCATCAACAAAGTGGTGAGGAAGTTCTGATACACTTGGCTTATACTGGATCGTTTGTTTTATATTTTTCCACATTGATTTGGGGTCTTTATATTTAGTGTTGACATAATGTTCATAGTAAGCACGTTTTTCTCTGTCCAAGCTTTGGATAACTAGTTCTTTTAATGACTTGTAATAATTTTTATGTTTATTTAACTTTGTTAAACGATATTTAGCATGTGCTTTATTTCTTAAATTCATCATAATTATTATTGTGTCAGTAATCCACGGTGATTTTTTATTTTTAACTATTACCTTTTTTTCTGGCGCATGAATATTAAATAACTGTGTGATATATGAATTAAACATAGTAACCATGTCATTTACAGAACTTAATTTTAAAATATCTTCCCAGGTTATCTTATTTAAATCGATATTAAATTTTATTTCATTAATTTTATTAATATTTCGAATTACATTACAGGTTGGTTTAATTTTGTCTATTTTCAAATCAAGAATAACACTAATAAATGCATGTTTGCTTAAAACAGGGTTTAGTTTCACTGTACATTCACGAACTTTTGCATTGGTGATCACTAGATCTATTAACGTTTTACTTTTGTCGGTAGAAAAGTGTGTTGGTTCTTTTATTACTTGACTGAGCTGTGTATAGGAAAGGAAATCTTCAATCTTTTGTGTTGAACTATCAGTAGAGTCTAAAAGATCAATATTAAAATCACCTACCAAAATAATTTTATCAAATCGACTAAAAGCTAAAACTGATTCCGTTATACTATCGAGAAAAATATCCGTGTTAACCCATACGGGACGGTAAGCAGTACCTATTGCGAGACGAGTTCCCTGCATATTAAGTGACAGCCACATTTGTTCGACTGTAGATGAAGGGTGTGCCAGAGTACGAGCATTTACTCCTGTTTTGATATAAAATCCTACTCCTCCACCGCTTTTTCGTCCTCCCAATCCTGGGGGGCGAGGAACGTGACGCAGACGATAACCAGGACAGGTTGGTGCCTTCTCGTCCTGCCCGTCACGCAGCCACGTCTCGTTGATGGCAACAATATCAGTCGCTTCACGCTGCATGACTACACGGAATTCATCATGGCCTGTCCCTAAAGAGCCAACGTTGAGCAAACTAAGTTTTAAAAATTTATGTTTGCCTTTCAATAATAATGAAAAAGTATTTGCGCAAGGACCTCATATAGTAGTACACATTTATTTTATTTGGGATTAAGTATACAGGCAAGCAAGTAATTTGACATAGTTCAAATAGAAATATTAATAATAATATATAAGTCGACCTAAAATTTGTATAAAATAAATACATGAGTTTAATTACAAATAAATAAGTAAGGGGATAAAAAATAAGATTGATACATGTTTCTCCTATCAGTCTTTGCAAATATGTTATAAGCAAACATGTTAATAACAAGTAAAAAATTAATAATATACATACATTTTGGAAACTTCTTAATTTATTACGTTTATTACGCAAGTTATTTTTTTCTTTTACTAAATGCTTATTTTCACTGCACTCATAAACAAATGAAAATATTGAAATGGCAGCAAAAACATAAATAATGCTACTACTTAGAGTGGGGATTAACCGCTGTTGACCCAAAAACACTCGTTAGGTCGGATTCCGAGCGTATTCGATGACTGGCTTTGCCCTGTTCTCGGCGGATCAAAATACGACCCTCCTTAGTCCAGAAGAACTTCCAATCGTGACTTTTGCACAATTCCTTAGCCCTGTTGAATAGCTGCCGGTTCAATTTGGTTAGCCGTTCATTGACGTAAAAACGTCGAGCTGGTCCGGGCAAGCCGCAATCCGCAGTGGTCGCTCCGCGGCGTACGCTCGCTCCGTGCAGGATTCGATCACGAACCGCCCGCTATAAAAGCCGCACGGCGATGGGGCGCGGCCGATCGACACTCGCTGCGCCGCTCTCTCTCTCAGTTAGACCACCGGCCCGGGGAAGGCCGACACTATGTCCCGCTCATCCAGAGCCACTCCGAGCTTACTCGACAACGCCAGTATAATGTGACCGACATTCTCACCCGTGACCTCAGGCACACCAGTAATATCGATGTCATTTTGCAACAACTCTTGGTCGCGGTCATTTAGCTCATTTTTATCATTCCGACATAGAGGACACTTTTATTTCAATTGCTGTAAGTCTTTCATCAAGGGAATTCCAAGTTTCCGTTAGCCGCGTAAATTGTCCCGTAACCTCAGCCTTGAAGGAGTCAATAGAATCCTTCAGTGTATTAAATTTTGTAGTTATTAGTGAAATTACACTATCTGTGTCGATATTTATTATAGACGACGTGGTTCCGGAAACATCACTTCCCTTATTCAGAACAATAGGACTTCCGGTTTTTGGAAACCTGCAGCTATCACATTTCCACTTCATCTTATTCATTGGAAGTATTTTCTTAAAAGTAGTCAGATCCAAGCCAGCACATTCATAGTGATGTAACTTCATACACGCTGCACATTTTAAAAGCTCCTCTTGCTTAATTATCACCTTGCATTTACAGCATTCCATTTTTCGTGTAGCACAGTTATTTGCTCTTAGCACTTCCAAGCAAAAAAAGTGGCGTAGCAACAGCCGGCGTAGCAACTGCGTAGCTTCAAAGCGTTTGTATGGCGAAGTTAGGATGACTCACGGACACAATGACAACACGAAGCACAGTCTCCTATCCGAATAATGTTGATAATGATAACCGAAAGTCTTGCTATCACAGGTAGCAACAGCAAATGAACGGCGCGCGGCGGCGGCGAGCAGCCGGCCGGCCGACCGATGCGATGAATCACACAGCCCGCGCACCAACAAACACTCGACACGCACGGTCTTTGTTTTATGAATATTTAGACGTTATTTTGTAAGAGTTATCTTTAGATATCTGTCAAGATACGAAGTAGTTCTGAAAAGTAACTTTACACTTAATTCACTATAGCTTAGTTGCAACTGGAAGTAGCGTTAAAAATAAAAAATACGTAGTATTAACTCGACTTTTGAATTAAACAACAGGGGGCAAAAAATATACGTGCGTACGGTAACGCAGAAGCGACAAACTAAGAAGTAAAAAGTAAACCGGCGAATCCCGAATATGTGCCATGCTAAAGAGTGAAACAGTAACAGGGAACTGTGAATTCAGTTCCTAGGTTACCTGTTAAGCTGCAGTTACTAGGTATTTGTTAACGGGTAAGTAATTCCTAGCCCATCTCTACTGTAGATGTGCCTTACAGCAGACGCTTTAGCGACGCACTCGGAGCGCCCTGTCGCGGTTGGCTCCCAGCTCCCGAGTTGCGGACCTGCGAGTGCTGGAATGCTTCCTTATAGCCAGTCCAAGTTGTACGTCATCTATGTAGACGTGGGATGTACGCTCAGTCCTAAGACCTAAAGATCCCAAGTACTAAAGACACATCGCTGGTGAGCATACCTTACAAGAATCCCTTAGCAGTTTCTTACCACATCCACGGGAAGACATGGAGTAACAATATTCTTTTTGCAAGGCGTTGTCACATGATTGTTTTTATGACCGTTGAACAAGCAGTAGGTAAACAAGTAAATTATGAAATCTGGCTATTACTACTTATTATACTACTTAACGAGAAATGTATACGCAGCGATCAGCTTATTGTATTGTGGTAGGTAGGTATCCCATCCATCCATCAGCCTGTTTCATCCACTACTGGACATAGGCCTTTCCAGGATTTCGCCACTCTTGGCGGTCCTCCTGGAAGAAATGCCCATACTCACACACGCTGGGCAGGCGGGTTGGTGAGCGCGGTGCCGAAACCCTTGCACCAGTGACGCCGCGCCGCTGCCCGTCACCAGTCTGTTTTATATAAGGCCTGGCAATTGGGGATGGATATACCGCCATCCATCGGTCCCAGGCAATGGTGGGCCGCCTGGTTTTGCCTAAGAGCTGTTCTCTTACTCTCCCCCGAATAACTTCGGGAGGATTTGTGAGTAAGATGGTGGTACCTCCACAGTCGAGCCCGGCATTAGCTCTACCATAGTAGGTAGGTATAGTGAAGTATAAACAATGAAATATAGGATATAATTGGAAACTTATTAATATGAGATGTTATTGTAATATGAAACTAAAGAATATAAACATTGTAATAAGAAGCCAACCAATAACAAGAATGTAACAGAGATATATCCATATTTGGAACAAGACTCCATATAACATGACCCAACTGTAAACACTGTTACATGAGTATCAACTAAATACCTATACCTATTAGTATAATCTATACCCATATAATATCATTAGTTTTAATAAACATATACAGTATTTACTCGACATTCGTTTGTTTCACTTGTCGTCTCGTCCCAACATTACTTTATCTATATTCAGATAAATAACTATGGCAATGTGATTTATTTACTCGCAATTTCATAATTTTATATTTTCACAAGAATACAGCAGATGTTTTTATCGAAATTTCCGTTGATGCATTTTTGCCATGCAAATTGCTTTATTGGTACTTTGCATTTATAAATACGGGCGGAAAATGCAATCAGTTTTATTGCATAAAGTTTTGAGCATTCCTTTAACAACAACAGGTTTTAAAGGATATTTTATGTTTGTGTCATTTGGATTATAGCGACTGTGATGAGATTTGAGCGAACGTACCATTACGGACTCAGTGCCGTTCAATGCTGTTCAAAGCCTAAAAAACGATACACAAGTACTGAACACTCCAAGTACACGCCCAGCGTACCCTGGACAGTTAGACCAACTGACTGACAAATCCTTTCACTCCAACTGGTGTTACGCTTCTTTCTACCGTGACTTATCACCATCCTCATGACGAAACCAGACCGCCAAGCGACTCCTCATGTTATAACGCCATGGGAAGCCGTACCAGGAAAGTGGTTACTATCAGTTTTGGGTACTTTCTGAGTGGGCGTTTTATCCATCAGGCGCGTTGGAAGCAAAGCGTAAGCATAGTGTAAATTGTATGAAAAATGAAAATTTTTAGTAACAAGCTTTTTTTAAGCGTTAAACTAAACCATTTAAAATAAGCTTGGATTCCTGAAACTGATTTAAAATGGTATCTTGAGTTATTTGTTATCAAAAATCCTGAAATATAATATAATATAATATAATATTAAATATCCGATTAAATTGAATGGTATACGTACGTACTTTTAGGAACATTTCAGACGACAAGCATTTTGAAAACAAACAATTCAACATAAATTATGAAATTATTTTTTTTAGGGTTCCGTCGTACCTGAAAGGTAAAAGGAACGTTTATGGTGAGACTCCGTTGTCCATCCGTCCGTCCGTTCGTCCGTTCGTCCGTCCATCCGTCCGTCCGTCCGTCCGTCCGTCCGTCCGTCCGTCCGTCCGTCCGTCCGTCCGTCCGTCCGTATGTCACAATCTCATAACTTTAGCACCGTTAAAGATGAAGACTTGAAATTTGCCACAAAAATAGCATTCACTTGCATAGGAGTATATAAAACGGTGTAAGAAAAATTAAAAAATTTGAAATTGTTTAAAATATTTCCAATACAAAGAGAGAAAAATAGTAAAAATAAAAACCGGCCAAGTGCATGTCGGGCCACGCGCAATGTAGGGTTCCGTAGTTGCCCGGTACATTTTATAAGTTGGTCTACTAATACAGACCTTCTATCTCTTTACTAAAACACTATTGTATATAAATATAATGATGATCGAAAAAAAGACATGATCTTGCTAAGCTCCACTCTAACTAAAATTTTCACTTTAAAGCTTAATATTTTGCTAACGGATCGCTAAATCGAAAAATGGTTTTCACACACCCACAATATTTTTAACGACCTATCCAACGATACCCCACACTAGGGGATAGACGAGAAAAAACAATTCATCCCCAGTTTACGTGCATAAGAGGCACACATAAAAAAACATTTCTTTTTCAAGATTTTATATTACCATTTTGTCGACGCCAAATTACAGCTTTCTAGTACTAATGGTCTTTGAGCTAAGCCGCGGACAGGCAGACAGACGAACATGGCGATTATAGTTATAATGGTTTCTTGTCGGACTACGGAACCCTAAAAATTCGAGAAATCTTTGAAAAACCACAAAAAATCTCCCCCCCCCCTCCCCTATTTCACCAACGATTATTTCGTCTCAACGTCAGGGCATGCAGGTTTCCTCACGATGTTTTCCTTCACTGTTCAGCAAGTGGTAAGTAAAAACAAATACTATGCACATACATTCCAAAAACCTCATTGGTGCATGCCCGACCGGGGTTCGAACCTGGGTCTCAAGATTGAGAGGCCAGCGTCATAGTAAACAGACAGCGTTCTACCCCAATTTTGGGCTTTTCAGTAAATAACATAATTTTGCTTGCCATGCAGGTCATGTCAAGAGGGTAGTAAAAGAAATTGAGTCCGCCATTTTGGGGCGTCAATCAAAATTACGCCACTTAGATTATCGCATTCAAATCAACGACCTATTTAAATTCTAATTTTTGTGACACCCATGTAAGGAGGTTGGTATAGAAATTATAAATCACCATCTTGTCGTATCTGCCATTTTGAATTTAGAATAACATCACTAAGCTCATCAATGCATTGTCACCAAAACCAAACGCTTGTGCAAAATTTAAACTCAATCGGTTTAAAATTCCGGACACAGGAAACCGTTGAATTTAAATAAAAGCTTTGACTTGGACACGCTAATAGGTAAATCTAAATAAAATCTCGTAAAAATAAAAAATACAGTAACTTAACTAGTAATAACGGGAGCACAACTTAGCTCCAACAACTAAATTGTGTTAATTTCACTAAATGAATCCTAGTAGTAGAATGTTTTACTCACTATAAGAGTACAGTCAAAGAATCAGATAACATACTTACCGAAGAGCTTACTCTGTGGAAAAATAGTGTGTATTTAACATACTTTTACATTACTGGATCGTTAGAAGACATGCACAGAAAAATGTGAATTTAAACAACATTACACATTACTTTTCATTTCGTCCTCCTTCCTTGTCTATTCTTACAAAACAGATTAAAGGACATTTCATTATCTTTTTAATTATCATTACATTCATATGTAGGCATATTTATCTCTCTCTAATATTTAGTTTAGTTTATAAAACATTTTTTTAGGTCCTTAGTTTTTTTAAGTTTTTAGGAATATTTAGTTTTAATTTTATATTAACTTATATATAAATAATATATATTAGTCTTCTCTCATATTTATATTGAATATTATATTATGTATTTAGGTAGCTAGTTAATCTGTATTGTGTAACTTGTTCATGTATTCATTAGGTACATGTTTTATTTACACTACCTGCGCCTTAGCCTCTATTTTAAACAATCTTACGCCCAAAAGTTGGAAAAAACCGCTCTAAGCGATGAGACTGTCCATTATAATTTGTTTTATTTCAGTGGAAAATGAAGAGCATTTATCTTATGATTTATGATATGATACTTGCAATTGGATACAAGCAACAAGACACCCAAACTTCAAAAATTCGATTATTGTTCTTGCGTGACGGGGTTTGGCATATAGTAAATAATCAAGAACTAGAATAATTAACCTTTAAAAAAAGTTGTTCCCAGTCAAAAAACTTCAGTGAATGCAACACGGCTATTTTAGGGAGACGTCGGGGTAGAGATCACGTCCGAAAAGTTTTTAGTTTGAACGCTAAACTCTTGATCCAAATGTCGCCCCTAAACCTAACTAGTTACGTAAGCTAGTACAATTTATCTAACAATAGAGCATAATAGATCTTAATACCTTGGAATACGTACCAAAACTGAGTACAATGGTAGTTTTGTTAGTTGTTTAGTCATGAATTATATAAACTGAAAACGGAATTACCTCATTTTAAAATGACCCGAATGAAATTGTTACAGAACATCTCTAATTACAATCTCAATAGCATTTATGCCGCAACAGG
The DNA here is from genome assembly GCA_910592155.1 of Ypsolopha scabrella. NCBI lineage: Eukaryota > Metazoa > Arthropoda > Insecta > Lepidoptera > Ypsolophidae > Ypsolopha > Ypsolopha scabrella. The sequence goes on along the minus strand of OU342968.1, from coordinate 2,196,260 downwards.
CAGACCACGGGAGGTTTCTGATTTTGACCAGAACCTCGCAATGCTTACCTTAAGTTTACTCAAGTTATATTGAAATAACTCCTGGGGGAAAATATTGAAGACAGAGTATTATTTTATGAATAACAAACACAGAGTAACAAGTATAAACAAACTCAAATAATACACCGTTCTCCCATGTAAGAAACAGAAAAATTACGAGCTAGCTGAAATCCCGGGAATACTTTCAGAGCGTCGTTGAATATTTCAACAACTGTTGGCTCAGAGCCTACTTTGTTGCAAGCTGCACCAAATTTTGGAGGATTTTTGTTTGTTTCTCTTAACTATAGGTGGGAGCTTTAATAAACTTCATATACCTATATAATTATTTGTTACCAGAATACTGAAGATAAGAAATCCAATAATATATTTTCGCAAAGAAAGGCCGCTCACTTCAATATGATAAGTTTAAAAGAGTTTTCATTTCTTTATTCAACTATCGTACAGTGAGATATGAGGCAATCTGGGAAAAATATAAACGATAAGAGATAGAGAAATTCACTTAAAGGAACACTCCTCATCGATTTTGAAGAAAATTAAACCTGCGATCAAAGCATTTCGAATATTTTTTTTGCAGAGGGTTGTGTTTGTTCAAACATCATTACCTTTCACTCTGATTACATAAATATTATTTCTCTCTAAGTATACATATATATTATTATTAGCATGTAAATTACCATTCATAACAATATATATTTACCAATATGTATGTATATATCTATTAATATACATTTATATATCTTTCAATATATTTATATATATATTACCTATACACAAATTTAGTACACCACAATATGAGTTATCCTCTTGACCAGTTTCTTCCACCCAAAGGTTGTCTGGAAGAGATCGCTTTAAGCGATAAGGCCGCCTGTTTGTATTTACCCAATATGTTACATTAAGTGTTACATTATTTTTTGTTTCCTTTTTTTTTTGGTGTACAAATAAAGCTGTATTGTTGTTGTTGTTGTTTGTTTCCTGGCTAAGGTTCACTACGCAGAGTTACGTGACAAAGAATTTCTTGGACTACGTATGACAAGTGCCGAGTTCTTCGAGTATGGACACGTTTGTGCGGAATTTGGCCCATGATACTTTAAGTATCCGTCTTCAGCACGACATATTTCTTCGGTTTCGCTTTCACACTGACCATGTCTCTTAGGCGTAGAGAAATATGGGAAACACCAAGGTTTTTTAGTTTTTTACAAGCCGGATTTAAGTGGCTTTGAAGTTGAAGTTTCCTGTTTCATTTCATGTCAATGTTTCTACCATCTTATTCATTGTGCAAAGGGCTCGCGTTAGAGACTCTTCAAACAACAGTTTTGATGACAAGAGGTCGCAGGTTCGAATACCGGCCCGAGGAATTTTTTCTATTCTTGTCTTTACATCTGTTTCTAATTTATCTTTTCTAGTTTGTAATGCACTCTAATAATAATATTTAGAGTATTCCAAAGCGATGGATTTCGCAATAAAAACATAATCTTCAAACAACAGTTTAAAAGAAATATAAATAGATTTATTTATACAATAAAGGTACATTATACAATCATTACACGTAATTTTTTTAGAAAATAAAACATCGGTACTCATATTATAATACCGAGAAAAAAAATTCGTTCTTAGAACAATATAATAAAAAAAAATACTTACATAACAGTGAAGGAAAACACTCAAAACTATACGTATGAAAATTTTATGTGACATAAAAACCTAGTACTTTAAAAATTAACTAATGTACCTAGGTATTACTTCTTCACACTCGTTAGCAGTCACGAAACGTTTATAATAAAGTAAAGCTAAATGATCCCGTAAGACCCGACTCCTGACAAGTAAAGCTAGCTAGTTAACAGGAAGAAATCACTAAAGATCCCGTGAAATATTCTTAGAGACCGGAAGCTCTCGCTAAGTGATCGACCGAGAGTCAAAAGCTAAAAATTTATTATCGTAAAGATGATCATTGATCTTTTTCCCAGCGCATACATTCAAAAGTTTAGCAACTGTAATCTTACTATCCATATCTACTGAGAAATTTCAATAAAAACGGAACTATAAATCTTTTCATAGTTTTTATTTCTAAATAACCCATTTTTGATGAGGTTTAATAACTTGGTCTTGGTCCTATAAAACCTTACATTATTTCGATTTCATTTTAAACATGAACAAATTAAAAGCGTTACCACGAAGACCTTGAGTAAGAAATCAGCATTTTAAACAAAATTGTTATAAAAAAACTCTTGTACTATTCCATCATGCCTGGGAAAATATTTTTATGGTATACTAGCTTTTGCCCGCGGCTCCGCCCGCGTGTTATTCGGTTTAACGTCATGCTTTTTTCCGGGATAAAAAGTAACCTATATGTTAAGTTGGGGTATAAGCTATATCCATTCTAAATTTCATCCAAATCCGTCCAGTCGTTTCAGCGTGAAATAGTAACAAACATACACACACACACACACACACACACATACGCACAAACTTTCGCATTTATAATATTAGTAGGAAGTAGGATAGTAGGACTACTCTGCTCAACGGGTGTCGCTATAATAGCATTATCAGAGGCAAAAACCGGTCGAGTGCGAGTCAGACTCGCATACCTTATACTGTACTCGAAATAAAACTGGTGGATGAAAAATTTAATTTTGTAATTTTTTATCGTGAATTTCTCACCCGTTATATTGTTCCTGTAAGATTTTTTTCATATTTTTCGGTTCATTCGTTTCGGAAATAAGGGAGGGGGGACATGAATTTTTTTGTGATTTTTCAGAGATTTCTCGAAATCGGTGCCTGTAAATATGATAACAGTATATATTTTCATAATCAACTCTTTAATATCTACAATTTGATACCCATGTTGTATTTTTAGGATTCTTTTTTCATTTTTCTCACTTTTGTATCAGAAATATTTTGAACAATTTCAAATTTTTATTTTTATCCCGTATTATGTAGGCAAGTGAATACTATTTTTGTGGCAAATTTCAAGTCTTTATCTTTAACGGTGCTAGAGTAATAATCACCATAATAAAGGTTCCTTTTGTACCTTTTAGGTACTACGGAACCCTAAAAACAACAACTTAATATGTTGATGGTTGTGATTGTCGGCACTTGGTGGAACTTATTCTTCTAACTTATTCTTGTTAAATAAGACACATGTACTTGTCCACAGGATTATAATTTAACTTAATACACCCGACCGGTTTCGCTTATAATCATTCTCTAGGGCTTTATAACATAAAAATAACTTAAATAATATCTACATGTTTAATACGTGCGATAAATGTCCAAAAAAATATATATACACTCAGCGTCAAAAAAATCGCACCTTTTAAAAAATGTGCTTCAAACAAATTTTATTCTTATTTGAAACCAATTTCGCGGGATTTTTTAGCTATCAATTGAAAGGTAATAAAACAGACTATTTAAATATTGAAAAAAAAAGTGTTTTTCATTACAAGGGCATAAAAAAAATACAGGTTGATTGGGAAAGAAAAATCATCTTTATTTACGCTCTACAACAAAAGAATTAATTATTCAGAAAAAATCACAAAATCAATCTAAAACCTAGTGTTACCTCCTCATGCCCTGATAACAGCTTCCATTCGATCTCTCATAGACCTAACCAATTTCAGGACTTGATCTTGTGGCATGCTGTCCCATTCCGAAATTACGGCCTCTTGCAGGTCCTGGAGGGTGGTATGAGCAAGATCTCGTGACCCAACTTGCTGTTTCAGTTCATCCCAAAGGTGCTCTATCGGGTTCAGGTCTGGACTTCTCGCCGGCCACTGCATGATAGGGATCCCAACCTCTTGAAGGTAGTCACGTACAATAAACGCGGTGTGGGAGCGAGCGTTGTCGTGCATCAAAGTAAACCCATGGCCGACGAAACCAGCATATGGGACCACATTCCCTCCCAGGACTTCTGTGATGTACCGGTGAGCAGTCAGCGACCCTTGCCCACGAGCACCTCCAGTCCGGGAAACGCATACAAGGTCAGTTTTGCCGTCGCAAGATATGCCGCCCCAAAACATGCAGGAGCCACCCCCGTATTCCACAGTTTCTTGAATACAGGCTTGTGCGAATTGCTCCCCCTGCCTCCTGTACACTCTTTTTCGCCTGTCATTACAGAAAAGGCACACCCTCGTCTCATCTGAGAAGAGAACTGTTCGCCATTGGTCTAGCGTCCAATCGACGTGATCGCGGGCAAACTGCAAGCGGGATCTACGATGCTCTACAGTCAATCTTGGGCCTGTAGCAGCTCTATGGGCGGCTATTTTCTTCTCTGTTAATCTTCTTCTAATCGTAGAGTCACTTGCAGTTGTCCCGCGAACTGCTTGGAGTTCCTGTCTTATCTCAACAGCATTGGAGAACCGATTTCTCAAGCTCGTCGACACTATAAAGCGGTCATCCCTTCCAGATATGCAGCGTCGTCTCCCAGATCCATGTCTTCGGACAAAGCCACCAGTCTCCCGGAATCGCTGGACTACTCTTCGAACAGCAAAACGGCTTAGGTTGAGTTGCCGGGCAATATTACACTGCCGCACCCTTCGGCGCAGCAGTGCAAGAACTTGTGCAGCTTCTTCAGGAGTAGTATCCATGTTGAGGGTAGTATTTTTTACTTGTGCGCTTAACGTGTGTCACCTTCAAAGTTTGGATAGTGAATGACCTACATTTGAAACTCAAACTCAAACTCAAACTCAATTTATTAATAAATAAAATTATTTACAGGTCAATTGTTAGGTCAGGTTATATGATATGACATTCGTTATTTTATTACAATAAATTATACTTAACGTTAAAAATATTATACTTAACATTTAAATCTTTAACAAATTATATTCATTATGATTATAGTATTTTACATTTTACATTATTTTCTGAAATTTAAATTTAATTAATTTTTAGTTTATTTTGTATTTGTTGAAGTGTAATATTCCTTAATACTATAGAACGATTTTTCAATTAGCCATGCTCTTAGTTTAGTTAGGAATGTTGTGGTTTCTTTACAAGATTTGATTGCATCAGGAAGCGCACTGTATATTTTTGATCCTGCTATATAGACGGACTTTGTGGATTTAGATAATTTATGTTTAGGTATATGGAGTTTATTAGAGTGGCGGGTTAGGTAGGATTGGAAAGATGCTTTTGTAGGAAAAGTAACTGGGTTTTCTCTTACAAACTTTGAAACGTTGTAGATGTATTGTGAAGTCATGGTTAAAATTTTCAGCTTTATAAATAAAGGTTTAGCGTGTTCGTCTAGAGGTACATGAGAAAGTATTCTGATAGCCCTTTTTTGCAGTATGAAAGGACGTTTACACTCGGCAGCATCTCCCCAGAGCTCCAACCCATAGCACAGCACCGAGTGGAAAAGTGAGAAGTAGCAAGAGCGTACTTCTTTAGTTGGGAGTATTACGGACAGACGACGGAGAGCGAAACAAGCTCCGCTCAGTCTTCCACAAAGCGCTGAGATGTGAGGTTCCCAAGTGAGAGCAGAGTCCACTATTATGCCTAGGAATTTTGTATGTTTTATCTGCTTCAGAGTGTCACCATTTATATTAATTGATAGAGGTCTAGGAGGGGGGCCCCCTAGGTTGAAATAAAGTAACTGAGTTTTTGATAGGTTTAGAACCAAACCGTTCACATTAAACCAGTTTTGTAGGCTAGATATATCTCTATAGATTTCAATTTCTAGGTTGGGTGTGCAGTCACCTGTTAAAATATCGCATGCGTCATCAGCAAAGATATACATATCTCCATTTACAGCGTCGGGGAGGTCATTGACTTGAACTAAGAACGATAAGTTTGCAAGGGCTGACCCCTGAGGTACGCCTATTTTAGATGTGTTTTGTGTTGACTTTATTTGTCCATTATTTAGTGCTACTTGTTGCTGTCTATCGTGAAGGAAGTCTTTTACCAGATTAAGGGCGGGGCCTCTTGACGTGTAATTACCTTTTTATACCCCTTTTATGTAGCGCAACTAGCGACCGTTTGAACGCGTATTTGAGCAATACTTTTCTTAATACCACGATATTCGAGAGATTTTTATCGTTTATAAAATGAAACGATTGTTTATTTCAAGGTCGTTTAATGCCCTTTCAATTGATACCAAATAGTTCTCTCATATTTGGTTTCAAATAGGAATTAAAATGGTTTGAAGTAAATTTTTCAAAAGGTGCGATTTTTTTGACGCCGAGTGTATATATATATATTTAACAAGATGTACAACAACTTAATGTTTACCGATATTTACATTTTTGGGTGCACGTGCAATTGATTACTTCCAACATTCGTATAGAGGGGGATGGCCGCCATGCCCCCCCCTCCCCCTCTCCCTCCAAAACTCCCGGGAGTTCCATACATTCGGCTTGATTTTTCGATTCGATTGAGTATACACATTTACACGGCATTGTTATATCCGCCAATGATGACGATGATGATGTCCTCCTCGACGTATCCGTCGACGGCGACTCTTATTGCTTCCTGGCATGAGCTCGGATGTGACAAATAGCAACACAAACAAGCAGTTTGTGCATACTTAAAATCACTATAGCTACTCACCTCGCGATCACATACAGTTGGAATCACACTATCACACTGATATTATAAATGCGAAAGTTTGTGTGTGTGTGTGTGTGTATGTTTGTTACTCTTTCACGCTGAAACGGCTGAACGGATTTAGATCAAATTTAGAATGGATATAGCTTATACCCTAACTTAACACATAGGCTACTTTTATCCGGTAAAAAAGCATGTCGTTAAACCGAATAACACGCGGGAGGAGTCGCGGGCAAAAGCTAGTAAAAAAATACAAAAAAAATAAAAATATCGGACTAAATACCTACAATGGACTGAACACCTGTCCATTTACCTGTTTTAACTACAAAACAAACTTTCACCTATTTCATCTCTCCCTAATAAGGGATAATTTAACAAACAAGAACAATTTTTTTATTACTTTGTGGTACATTTTGACCCTAGTCCCGAACCTTGTCAGAATGCCCCCCCCCCAAAGTGAAACCAGATTTGAAAATAAGACTATTATAAAAGATAACAGTGAACCTTTAAAGTTTCCAGTGGTGCTAACTCCTGAAACCGTCCATCCATCCAGAACAAGGAAGTAAAAACACATAATCATTCTTCTTTTTAGGGTTTCGTAGTCCGACAAGGAACCCTTATAGTTTCGCCATGTCCGTCTGTCCGCAGCTTAGCTCAGAGATTGTTGGTACTAGAAATCTGTAATTTGGCATGGATATAAATATTAATTACGCCGAAAATACGGCAAAATAAATCTCGAAAAAAATTTTTTAGGGTTTCCTCTCATACACGTAAACTGGGGATGATTTTTTTTCTAGTCTGGCCCATAGTGTGGGGTATCGTTGGATAGGTCGTTCAAAAACATTGTGGATGTGTGAAAACTATTTTTCCATTTAGAGATCCGTCGGTGAAATATTAAGCTTTAAGGTGAAAATGTTAGTTACAGTGGAGCGTCCCCCCCCCTGCCGGCTAAACGGTTGTTTATAGAAATGTGAAAAAATTCACAGAAGTAGTATATATAATTAATTTAAAAGGAAAACTATCACAGCTAAGTAGGCTTTACAGGTTTACGAGTACAGGTCGCGCCAAACTTTTGGTCCCCTCTAATGTATGGGACTAGAAGTTTGGTGCGGTCTGTATTAGACTAATACTATTAGTGGACCAACTTATAAAAATGTACCAGGCAACTACGGAACCTTACATTGCGCGTGGCCGACACGCACTTGGTCGATTTTTTTCACTGTGTGATATATCAAAATTTTCCTCTTGGCGGCTCCTGATCTATAAAGTTCGCTGAGAAAATTTACCTCCTTGACGCGTCACTGCTTACTTAGCACCCGTTGAGCATTAAGACAACATTAACTTAGCCTTAGGATTGGCACCCCGTTGGAATAAGTCCTGTTATAACGCTTTTTAACTGGCTATCTCACTGTATCACCTGCTACGCAGACTAAATTTCATTTATTTTAATTTTAATTTATTTTTCGAGAGATTTCTATGACTATTTTTCTGAAGTAACTACAATTTCGTTTTTGATCTAATACTTCATCTCCTGTTTTAGTAACACTATTTCAGCTATACTCAGTATCTAAAATATAATATTATTATTATTAATATTCCCAATAAATAAAAGTATAAAAATTAGGTTGCAATTTAATATTTTTCAGAAATTTTGTATTTATTATCATCTAAAGTCGGAACTTCGAAGTCTATTTTTGCCCGATTTAGGGAGCCCTATCTCTACTCGCAATTTAAAACCTTTCGTCCCAGTTTTGGAGTTGTTTTTGAGAAACAGTTAAAGTTTTTAGGTACCACAATAAAGGTTTTGGCTTAATTTGTGAATTGCTGACTAAAGGCTGCAAATAATAAACAGGTTTAGCACGACTGTTCAAGTTTCTTGACGTGATGGTTGTTCTTGAATAGAAGATAAGTTAGGATAAAATCGGATAAGCGCTAACTTAGTACCATTTAAACCGCAGAATAATGAGTTTTCGTTGTTTAATTTCGTGGTTTGTTTTTTATCACAGAGTTTGTCTTTGATATGCAGCCTATGTAAATATCTCAATCAAAGTCGTTTTATCTGGCTTCCTATAATGTGTCTCCGCACATTAGTTCCGCATGTAAATATGCCGCGCCGCGCCTGCCTTTGTTGCGGTCACGGAGAGGGGGGACGGTGCGAAGGTATCTACGCATATAGCGTCCCACACCAGCGAGTGTCCGTTTTTCCACTTTAATTACTTACTAGTGATTCTAAATGTTATCTCATTTTATGTCATCTTATCTTATCTTACTTAACCGTGTTTATAAAGGTGAGAAGGGCTTGCGAAAATGCCATTTTCGTATACAGTAAAATCGCAAGATCTTAAGACATTTGCAGTTACAACTAAAATACAACGGATTCCGATTATTTACCAATACAATGCGAACAACGTCCCTCATTGAGAAGTAGTCAGAGCTTTGGACAGGCATAAGTGTCGTATACAAACTTAGAAACCCTTCTGGCGTTACATTTAAATAGTTCTTAAGTCAAATTCCAACAGGTCTTACCTAGATTAAGATACTGTTAACGTGTATTACATCAAACAATTAGGCAGCTCATATAGTATGTAAATAAACCATTTAAGTATTTAAATAATCAAGCTTTGAATTTCATCCCAGCCCCTTTTCCAAACTCGAATCATAACAGCTTGCTTCCAGCTTTAATAACTAGTTAATAACAAAGAATATTAAAAAACCTCCTTCCGTGGCCGAGAGACAGAGTTTTCGCCTGCTAACACAGAGGTCGTGGGTTTAATCCCGGCAGTGCACCAAGTGCAATTTGTTTTCGGTCTACGTGCTTCGGATGGTTCCTTTGTGCCCAAAGAACGGCGATAGGGTTTACCCATCACGTTTGGACGTAATAATCGTCAGTGAAAAGCGGGTGTACCAAGTATGGACTATGTACATAATGTACATTTCACTGATCACACTTGTGAAAAACCACACTACCTCGGGGATTCATGTCGTGAAGATGTGTTTTTTTACATGTTTCTTATGATTCAGCTGCAAATCTGAAGAAACAAACACTTCAAATGTTTAATGATAATTAACTTCACGTGATATCATCAAATATTAGTAGTGAAGTGTTCTAGTATTTTGTTTAGATATCTACCAAATTAGCTCGTATTTTGGATTCGGTTTCTGTGTTGATGTTAGACTAAAATTACTCGATCAAATATTCTTGAATAAACAAATGTCTAAACAAATTAAATCAAATAAACTTATGTTGATTTTCGGTGTGTCTTAGTTTATAATTAGAACCAAAGACGTATAATATAGTAGCAGACCTAACATTAATAATAAACGCATAGAGTCGACGCGTGGTAATTTTAGCTCAGTGAACTTCGGGCTCTTTTAATTATAAATATTGCTTCTTTCCAAACAAATGAATGAATGAATGAATGAATGAAACGTTTATTTGCGAGAGTATGCGTATTACAAGATCATAAGAAATACTAATAGGGTCAGCATAATCTACCGTAAAAACGGTGTGCAAAAAATTAGAATTAAGTATAGCTTAAAAACTAAATGTGTTAGTAACAGTAACTCACATTGATAATTCACAAATAATAGAATTAATAAGATTAACATATTCAAAATTTAAAAGTTATTATTATATTCCAAGAATTCTTTGACTGTGTAAAAAGTCTTTTCATTTAGCCAGATACATAATTGATATTTAAATGAGTTAAGTGGAAGTTTCTTTATATCCTCAGAAAAATTATTGAATACCTTTATAGCCATATGGTAGCAGCTCTTTTGAAACAAAAAATATTTAATAATTGGCACAATTAGTCTCTGTTTGTCCCTCATATTAAATTTACATTTAAAATATATACTAGATATTATTTTAGGAAATAACAAGTATAAGTTATACGTTCCAAGTATAAGCTTCCCAAACAACCCATTTTTATACGTTTCTTCGTACCATGGAGCCTAAATGTAGCTTATTTTTTGTATGGAAAGTTGCCACGCTATTTAATCCTTATGTTTGGTCTGCTACTTAGTAATAATTAAATGTCTGTGATTAGAACTAACCATACATCGTTAGCTCAGTGGGTGAGTGCCAGACTCTCAGTCTTGACATTCGGGATCGAAACCTGTCAGCCCGTGCTGGCACATATTGAACGCTCACGAGGGCGTTATGTTATGTAACGGCTTATTTATACGACAAAGATCTACAATAAATACAAGTCGCTACAATAACTGTCACTTTAGCCACTTAGGAAATTCAAGTACGTACAACGCTCAAATTTTGAATGTAGCCCTAAAAAGCTGGGAACGATTGAATCCTGGCTATATCCAGCTGTAAATTTTATAGCATGCCCCAAATTGTGCTCAATAAATTATGTGAGGAGGCCAGATTAATTTTCACAGCGTGCATTAAAACCATAATCATGACGAAAGTCTCTGGAGGTTCGGCAGGTATGCGTTGCTCGAACGATAAAGTAATTGCTTATTAGCTCTGGGAGTTTGTTCTACGTTAATAATTAAATTTTTAGCTGAGTAGATATTGATCCCAGAAGGCGTATTTTTTATTGTGTTATATTGTTTCATAGAAAATTCGGAAAATACAGAGTCTGATGGACTTTTTCAAGGGAAGCCTAAGTCAACAAAGAAGAAAACGATAATAATACATGAGGTATGGTCACATGTGGAAGATCGTTTTGAAATAGAGTTTAAAATCTTAAAGTTAATTTTGCAATCTGCTTCTTTAAAATGAGGAAAAAAATGTTTTCTTATCTACCATAAACACTGAACTAGTGAACCAGTAATGTGCTCGCACGTCCTAGCGACACAATCCTCTAAGAGGTTTCGATTTTTCATTCTGATATGCGGAACCTAAAGAAATACTATTTAAATTATTCAGACTTTCAAGCTCGTTACTGCGTGTCTGATAAACCTTTTACTTGCCTTTTACATGGGCGGGACCTGCTTTATCACACCTAAAAGCATCACTAAGGCCTTAGCTCGGGAGCCGCGTTCTAATTTACTTATCAATGGGAGCGTTTCCAATTAGCTGAGTCGAATTAATTTTTCTCCCGGGAAAGACTGGGAAAGCGTTGGCCTTATATTATGTGCTAAATTACGTAAGTAGATAGGTAGATATTGTAAATTGAGTTACCTTCAGTTACGCCTAAGCACCGCCAAGCGAGTAATTTCATAAATGCTAGCGATATATCTTGAACTTGTTGTTCCTGTTTACAAGTTTTGGAGGGAAAATACACGGATGAAGGTAATAAAGATAATTTAGCACAGATTATATTAACTCAGTTGAGATTCACGTTAACGGCTCGACATAATAAAATCGATTTTGAAGGCTTTAGAATTTTAGTTTTAGTGCTGTCAAAACTTAAATTTTCCAAAGTAAGCTTCTGTTTTTAACACTAAACTGTTTTGAAAAAAAAATTCTTTTGACAGCACCAAAAGAATCGGCTTTAGTATCGGTATACAAATGTAAGTATACCAAAGTAATCAATATTGTTCAGAATCAGAAGGTACCGCAGCGGATCCTGTTTTGTTAACGACAAGGTCATAATAAGAATACCAAATTACAGCTTTCTAGTACTAATAGTCTCTGAGCTAAGCCGCGGACAGACGGACGGATAGACCGATATGGCGAAACTATAAGGATTCCTTGTCGGACTACGAAATCCTAAAAATGCACCAACCATTTCCCTATTTCACATAAGTAATACCAAACCGAACTGTTGCAAAATTTCAGCCTCGTTTTCAGAGAACACACTCCAAAATGTTACATAAAACAAGCCCCATTTTATATATACACAGGCACCTTCTGACAATATTAAATATGTATTTATAGAGAAGATTATACGCGACGAAGCCAGGGCTCTGATTAAATATTTATCTGAAAACGGTATTAAGTAAGTAACCGAGAAGCTCGGCTGGTGCCGAGGGAGGGTATGATTATTGTACCAGATTAAAATGAGATGAAAAACTGAGGGGCTTCAGGGATTTTCATTCAAAATTGTATAGGCGACCGCGGCCGGTGACAACACAGCGACGCCATTTATACCTATATATACCTATAAAATAAAGCAGATTCTGAAGGCTTTAATTTTAGTTTTAGTACTGTTAGAATGAAAATTCTTCTTTCCAAAATAGTACTTTAGTCAACAAAAATATATATTACTTAGGAAAAAAAATAGTTTTGAAAAATTTGTTCGGCCCACCTTGGGTGAAGGCTAGTTTTGAATTTATCTGTACTGGAATCATCCATCCATCAGCCTGTTTTGTCCACTGCTGGACATAGGCCTTTCCAGGATTTCGCCACTCTTGGCGGTCCTCCTGGAAGAAATGCACATACTCACACACGCTGGGCAGGCGGGTTGGTGAGCGTGGTGCCGAAACCCTTGCACCAGTGACGCCGCTGACCGTCACCAGTCTGTTTTTATATAAGCCCCGGCAATTGGGGATGGATATACCGCCATCCATCGGTCCCAGGCAATGGTGGGCCGCCTGGTTTTGCCTGAGAGCTGTCCTCTTACTCTCTCCTGAATAACTTCGGGAGGATTTGCGAGTAAGATGGTGGTACCTCCACAGTCGAGCCCGGCATCAGCTCTACCACCTTTAACTGGAATACATGTATATATTTCTATAGTTGGATTAGATTTCTTACAAAGTTGGCAAACTGCGATTTAACTGCGACAAAATAAAAAAGTAAGCATTGTCCGCTCTAATGTGTGGTGTTTTCAAAATGTTGGCATTGTGTTACAAGAATTACTTGAAAATACTGGAAAATCAACTAGCATCGTGCTACGAGATCTTTATTATCTGCGCGGTAACATAAAACACTGTGATTAAACCTGCATGCCCTAAAACCATGAGGAACTAGTTTTTAGTATTAGATTATATAATTTATCTAACCTCATTTCGTAAATTCCTCATTAGTTATGAACTCAAAACTACTTGGATGGTAAAAAAAAAATGTTCATGAACGTCTCTAAAACAGAAAAAAAAACATTATAGTATAGGTCTCCGAATAATAAAGCTAAATATTATTATTATTATATTATAGAGTATTCCAAAGCGATGGATTTCGCAATAAAAATATAATCTCAACATAATGCTATAAAATAACTTTTTCTGAAATTACAGTACAAGTGACACTAACTAGGAAGGCAAAGGGAATTAGCCCATACAGCCATATTTGAGGTTTAATGTCAAATACCAATGAGGTTTTTATATAATACCTACGGCTCGTTTTTAGGGTTCCGTAGTTTAAACTGACACTCGTGTTTTAATAACCTTTTTATGTACCAGTTTCATAAACTACTATTATTGCAGAGTCCGTCGCTTTGGGTACTCTTAACTTTATTTAGATGATTAGTTGATGATTATTTATAAATACTTGTCTCTTATGTACCGTTTTATAGATTTACAACACAGAATTAAATGTCAAAGGTGACACTCACTGTATAAAGATATGATTAGTAAATTAAAAAGTAAAATAAGTAACATATTTTGTAAAGAAATTATCCAAGTAATAATGTACGTAGATAATTTCTATGATACTCGTATGTATAAAAGTACCTAAAGATCAAATCTAAGAATAGACCAAGCATTTGCGTATCCAAATGAACTTTAATCATAAAACATATTTTTAATATTATTGCTCTATTTTCGTCACATAAACGAACCACACATCTCCGTAGCGAATAACCACCTTTTATTAGAAGTGGGTTAAGATTTTGTTATTAAAGTAGCGAAATGTATTTTTTTATGTCAAAATTTGATTTTTATACAACCATCTCATATAGAAAGGTCATCATTTTTTTCCATACATCCATCAGCCTGCTTTGTCCACTGCTAGACATAGGCCTTTCCACGATTTTGCCATTCTTGGCGGGCCTCCAGGAAGAAATGCCCATACTCACACACACTGGGCAGGCGGTTTGGTGAGCGCGGTGCCGGAACCTTCACACCAGTGACGCCGCTGCCCATCACCAGTCCGTTTATAAAGAGGCCCGGCAATTGGGGATGGATATGTCACAGTTAATTGGTTAAGCTAGACACTTAACTAACACCCTAGACCGTTAATTAAAGACCGACGTTTAACCAAGTCGCTAAAGTTCCATCAGACAAGTGATTGAACGAAACGTTTAACGAGTTGTCTAAACGTTCCTAGGCAACAAGACGCATTTCAACTTTGGTAGGGTGACCAAGATATTACATTGGAAAAAAATGTATTGTAAATAGACATGGCTTGTCTTATGTTTATTCATAAGACGTAATGCCCACTTAGGTGGTGTGGCGTAACATCGATCTGACAAAGACCACCTTTACACGGCATGTTCTAACCAACCGAAATTGAAGAACATGCCTTGCACTTTTGTTTGTTTTATGTTTCTTTAATTGGAAAAAAAATAAAACCTGCTCTGCTACAGAACATAAGTGTTTAGTACATTTGTTTGGTACGTTTTACCAACAACATGTTTACAATTGTATCAAAGACCAAATCTGAAATAAATAAAACCGGCCAAGTGCGACTCGGACTAGCGCACGAAGGGTTCCGTACCATTATCTATAAAAACGGCAAAAAAATCATGTCTGTTGTATGGGAGTGCGCAGGTCCGACTTGCACTTGGCCAGTTTTAGTATTTGTTGTTATAGCAGCAACAGAATTACATCATTTGTGAAAATTCCAACTGTCCAACTATCATGGTTCATGCATTATCTATAAAAACGGCAAAAATCATGATGTTGTATGGGAGTGCGCAGGTCCGACTCGCACTTGGCCGGTTTTAGTATTTTTTGTTATAGCAGCAACAGAAATACATCATCTGTGAAAATTTTAACTGTCTAACTATCACGGTTCATGAGATACAGCCTGGTGACAGACGGACAGGAGGACAGACAGACGGACAGCGGAGTCTTAGTAATAGGCTCCCGTTGGTTACCCTTTGGGTACGGAACCCTAAAAACCACTGAACACAACAAACCAACGTTGCACAACGTTTACCAAAAAGATAGACTCTGAAAGTAGTCAGCTGTTGTCGTGACGCCATCTTGTTTTACATTATTTAACCAACGCTGGCTTTCGGTAAGACAGATTGTTAAACGTTTTCGACGATGCTGTATTTAAATCAAAATGCTAGTGACTTGGTTAAACGCCGATCTTGAATTAACGATCTAGGGTGTTAATTAAGTGTCTGATTTAACCAATTAACTGCGACAGATATACCGACTGCCATCAATTGGTCCCAGGCAACGATGGGCCACCTGGTTGTGCTGTTAAGAGCTGTTCTCTTACTCTCCCCGAATATTTTTTGCAGTTTGCTAAGCATCAGCTCTACCGCCTACCATTATTTTTATTTTTACTACTTTTAAATTTTGGAGAAATGAAAAAGTTGATTATTCTATTGAGCGGAAAATAAAATTAATTCGATTTTTAAATATGAATACTCGTACATATTTACGTCTTCTTTTTCCGTTAGACCGCTAAGGTGGTTGATAAAGTTATTTTTCTTGATTTCCTTTAAGATTTAATTGATTACAATTTTTTGCAAATAAATATGGAACGTATATTATTCAGGTATCTTGTTGGATAATTTTTGGCTTGGCTACGCAAAAGAACCAAGTTCACTGACGAGTTACGTTATTTTTCATACACGAGTTGGTTTGTATTATTCACGCATCACATTCGTTTGAGGCTAAAGAAACTGAAATGCCGTTACAATATGTTCTTTTCTGTTTATTATTCCAAGTTACAAGATGAAGAGTAAAATGAGGTATATGTGCTCAGATCAGCCAAACAAAGAAGATACGGTAAAGCGCTTGCGAACGGATCTGGCTTTAAATAGGCTTGATGCCAGTTTCTGTCTTTAGTCGAATTTCACCTCAGTTCCGTGAAAAAGAGATACGATGTAGGTATTTTGTGTTATTAGTATGGGTGTGTGAGTGTTTGGGTATGTGATTATTTAGAGACCGTGGCTTCAGGGTGATTCGGCGCCGTCCTGCCTCCTGATTCTGTATCGTAAAATCTGTTGCCAAAATCAAAATCTGTTCGAAAACATACATATCCGCTTATCTGAGGACACGTTCGCACTTGAAATGACATCACTATTCGTAAATAGTTCAATACTCATTGAGGTTTTTTGGAAGTTTATTTTTTATTTGTTTTTTTGAATAGCAACCATAGATGGCAACCAACACTAAGTTACATAATAGGGCCGCTCTGGTGGCATATTCATAAATACCTGACACGTTATCCATTCGGGATATTTACGTCAGGATATTCACCTCTCTCTTAATCAGTGCTGTTTTCAGGTTAATAGGTCGTGCATTGGGATTAAATATATGTTCTTGACCAATAAACTTATACGTGTATTAAGCATTTATAATAGTCACTATAGGTTACTTATAATACAATATCGCTTTATTTTCACATCTAAAAAGAATAAGAAAACAATATTATTGAACTTAGAAATACGAGTAAAGTAAGTACAAATAGGCGATTTAAATCATACAATTTGCCATTACAAATACTTATAATATAATAGATAACATTACTTGGGCCGACTTGCACCAAGCAAACTTAACTCTGGTTAACTAACTTTTTATGCTTTGTCCTTATCTTTATGGTTTGATGTGAAAAGGACAAAACATAAAAAGTTAGTTCCCGAGTTAAGTTTGCTTGGTGCAAGTCGGCCTTAGACACTAAAATACAAATATTTTAATGCATAGTAACGCTAGTCAGAAGAAGACATTGCCTCCATAATTAAATTATTGAACACTAGTGCCTAATCTTCTTCTCTATATATTTTTTGTGAATGTATTAATGAAATAAACAGGTATTCTTTGTTTAAAGATCATGCACAATTTCATTGGATGCCTGACGTGTTAGTTTGAAACGTCACGTTTTTACGAAGCTACGTCGGTTGGGCATCCAGAATGGTAAAGCATCGGGTATTTACGAATATGCCTCTTGCTGTTTTTGCTAGTTTCTTAGTGTGTGTGAGAAATATGAGTACGTGTGCCGTACTTACAGTACTCGTGTCAGTGTATGGGAGAGACGCGGAGACATCTGAACACGAACATTTAGAGTGTAAAGGCAAATCTCCCTTATTTGTCTGATCTGAGTCTATGTGAATGTAAATATTGAACATTGCTTTGCGATATTGTATTCAAATACGTGCCTGATCGGTTTTATGTAAATATTCTTCTGATGTCGTATTGTCACTCTTTTACACCTGTGACTGGGGAAATCATTAATAAATAGAGCCATCTCTTGTAGTGTGCGAATACAGATGCCAAAATCTAAAGAATCTGCGTATACATGCAATCTGCAAAATGTATAGGGGAGAAGGGGGCATAATGGGGACGTTAAGGAAAATACACAGTAAACTAATCAACGCAATGTATTTATTAATTAAAACTAATCACAACACTTTGGTTACTTATTAAACTATCATTTGGCATAGAATTTTGTGTTTTAAATAATCATATGACGTTATAATTTTATTTTTTTGAAACTATAATGAAAACCCCATCGTGCCCCAGGGTAGGGGCAGTATGGGGTACGTATTTTGCGTCACAGTACAAGCAGATGTGGATTTCTTCTGTATTGTCGTCGTCTACACCAGCACAAGCTGTATGAGCCCACCGTCCACATAGTTGGCAAGCCACCCAACCTTCCGAAGACTTAAATAAGTGTGGTTCACGTCAAGGAAGTACAGGCACATGGTATCCTCGTCGGTATTCTCTACACCAGAGTGAGCTTTTTGGGTCTTCTGGTTCTTACAGTTCTTCTTCAACTTGGGGTCATTTGGATTAGAACACTTCTCTCCCGCATAACGGGGTATCCAATCATACCCCGTAGCCATGTCGCCGTTATGCCCCAATTTTCACATTATTTAAAATAACAAACCAAATAAAATGAGTGACGTTAGAGTATTTGCGTTCAAAACATATCAATAAGTCATTTATCTGCAAAAACAAAATAAATACATGATAGTAGTGACATAAACACTTACCTTCTTATATGCTTATTCGTAGTCACTCAAAATTACATAAAATTACGTTGAAAATCGTTTTTATTTTTTAAATCAAACGCGCGCAATCTTATCGCCGGTCACTGTCAGACTAAAGAGAGATACAAAATGGCTACCTATTAGCGAAAACAAAACACATCTAGAGCGTATAGTTTTTTGTAAGTGTGGATGGCCCCGTCGTGCCTCGTGTCCCCGTCATGCCCCCCTCTCCTAAATATTATTTGAAAACACATGTACCTACTAAATGTACTGATTATACTGCGATAATTTCACTTAACTAAGATCTCACGTTAGAATTAACGATCTTAAGTCTTAACCTGATAGGGTGAACCTAAAGTCGTCGTACTTCGGGCACAAATGCACTCTTTTTAGGGTTCCGTACCCGAAGGGTGCCAAACGGTACCCTATTACTAAGCCTCCGCTGTCTGTATTTCCGTCCGTTTGTCACAAGGGTTTACAGCTTCAACCGTAATAGGTAGTCAGCTGAAATTTTCACAAAATACGCATTACTATAGCCTCTATCACAAGAAATAATAAAAATTAAAAATACCCAAGGGGGGGTCCCCAAACAATAAACATCGTGTTAACCGTAGCGCCATCTGAAATGACTTATTTGTCAATAGATGGCGCTAAAAGTAGCTTGTCAACCTTTTGGTACCATAATGTTTTTAGGGTTCCGTCCATGTAGCATGTAGTTTGTTTTGTGCGCGAGTGCGACTCGCACTTATTTACTAGAACATGCAGGTTTACCGCACAGTGAGTCCCTTTACTGTCAGCAACTGGTAAGCATACAAATACTACGCACATAAATATCGAAATAGTGATTGGAGTGTGCTCGATTAGGTAGGATTCGAACCCAGGTCTCAATATTGGGAGACCGCGTCATACACACTGAGCTACCGCTGCCTACTACACATTTAATTAGAAGTAAGATATAATACTTATATTAGAAATACACGTCATACACAAACCTATTGAACGCCTCACCGCCACAGATAAATTCCCTTTGTTCCCAGTAGTTCTGTTGACCAAACTAGTGGGAACAGTAGTTCTGTTTACCAGTTCTTTCGACCAAGCTATTAGGAGTTTTCGTGGATGGGTCAGAAAATGTTAACTAGCATATAAGTTACATTAAATAAATAAATAAATAAATAAACAGAAAAAAAAGTCTTTTTCAGACTTAAAATTATAAAAATGCATTTTAAAATATGCATAATTCTTTTGTAACTTACTAAGGTTTAATTTTCGGTATATTCTGGTTTTCAATATAATATTTTACTTGCAATTTACTCATCCCCTATTTAACATCCGTGCCAGGCTAAACAACGGATACCTCCAGTACGTCCTAGTACCCTACGCCAATCAAAACACAATCCTATTTACACGCAACCAGAAAATAAAGGCAACCGTCACTTTATCTACGAGACGAGACCGACAAAACAAGGCCATCAAATGTTTCATGAACGTCATACCATTGCCCTACTTTCTTCTTTAGGGTGAAACTTCCTGCGGTCTACGGCTGTGGGAAGGCCGGTAAGGCGAACATAAATTTCCCTACAACTTCCCAAGTAATGTACTTTGGACATTTGCCAGTGGTCTAGCATTCCGTCACTGGGATTTGATGCTGACTGGTATATTTGTTGTAAGTATTCGGAACAAAAACATTGTTTGTTTGATTGGCAGATGGAGCAAATGGATAGTGATATTGAATACGTTGTAGAGGATATTGGTTGAATTGTAATATTCGTTGTAGGCTGCCAATTTTGTGTTTGAATCAAATTCTGTTATCACGAACTGGCGATTCAGCTTACATATTGTAAGCGGGAGCAGGCAGTTTTTTTGAACCTGAGAAGGTAAAACGTATAGCTTGGCTTTGACTAAGAAGGTTTTACCGACTTCATATTTTTGTGATCGCACCAGGAAAATACAAAAAGCGAATTGATAAGAACACGCTTTAAATATAAGAATGAGTGTTTTTCTCGCTATACACAATGTTAATTACCATAGCAATATTTAAATATAGGTTGTTAATATTCTTTTATATATAAATTATGTATTTACAATGAAAAGGGTATAAGATGGAACAAAATAATAAACAGAGAAAGCGCCTTATTAACTAATAGTAAGTTGGCATGCAAATAACTCAAGAAAATCAAAATTATCATTTCATATGTTTATTAACAAGTTACAATATTATTGATAAATTTTTATTTTATTCGTTCAGCCTTTGGTCGCATCTACATAATAGTTTAGATTTTAACGGTGACATTTTCACTTTTGCATCAAGCCTGTAAGTTTCAATAAAAAATTGGTAGCTCAACTTGAACGGTAGGATTCGAAGCCGGTTCCGAATCAGAGTCCTGCTGACTGAGGTGTTGCCACTTTTGGAAAGTATTCATTGTGAAATACCCAGAAAACTGAGCGGTGTATCCGAGATCAAATGAAGAGATGTGTTGCTATTTCCAAAATATGAAACGATAAGGCAGATGATGAAACTTTTACCGAAATGAAGTAATCTGCGTCAAGTGGATTGCATAATTCAGAACGCTTCCATAAAGTTCCTGATCAGACACGTTCTCCGTAAAAAATATTACGCTTCATCATACAGGGTAACGCGCTCAGATGGGGCTGTAAGGGAAAATCTAAACTACGAGTATACATAGAAATTAGGTTAAAGTCAAAGATTTTTATCAACAATAATACAAAAAACTAATTGATTTCTATTCATTTACCACATTATGTTTTTTTCCAAAACTGTTCCTTATTAGCAACACTATTGATTGACAATACAAATTTTCTTTTTGTTTTTTTTTGCCCAACAATCAGGTTCGATTCCCGACCAAAGAAAGTAATTTTTCAAAAAACTCTGAACGCACATTATACTTTCTCCAAAATTGACGACGAGAGTCCTTTGTCCCAACCCATACTGCTATATCTAAACGCGCTGTCCTCTATAAGTAGTTTTGACCTATTGAGGTATGTAGTAGAATTAAATTGTTTTGAACTCTATATACCATTATGCCATAGACACTGATAAGGATATAGATTTTCCGAAAATAAACTTGGTTTCGTATATGGCATCCGACACCTCCTCTAATCGCAGGTAGTGATTTGCGAGTAGTTGAATACATACATTCTACTTCTATAACCTCTTTGGTCACAGGTTCTAGTACCGTAGAGGTACTTCGTGTTCCGTGTTAGGTAGGCGGTGTGTCCATATTTGTGATCAAAGTACTTCGACAGGGCTATAACAATCATTACCTTGGGACGTAATAATCGTCAGTCAAACGTGGGTGTACAGGTGTACTTGGACGATACCTATATCTATTTATATCTGCTAACATATATGTATGTCTAGATATTTGGTCTGCACATCCTGTACAACTCGGCTTTCCTGCTTTCGATCGCTTATACTACAGGATATTATTAGGTTTCAAGTTATCATAACCGGGTAGTAACTACCTAGATGATTTAAAAAATTATAGATTATGCAATAGCAAATATTTCAGATCGAACAATATCGGTGCCAGAAAAGTTTGAAACACTGTTCAATAACTCCTTTGTCTGTTGCAAGTTGAACAATTAGTACTGGCCACTAGCCAGCCGACATTCAAAACGGGTCCGTTCAAATTTGGAACAAATCGTGCACTGCCACTTGATAGCCATTGTCTGTCAAAAGGCGATTGTTAAAACTGTAAAGGCTAGTTTCGTAACTATACAATAGTTTTAATTGAAGTTTTTTATTTAGTTTTTGTTAGTTTTCAACATGCAATCAGTTGTGACCTTTGAGAAACCTTTACCACATTTAAGTTTACCGGATTGGGACGCCCGACTCTACAATTTACAGGTACGCCAATTAAGCCTCTGTGCTTAGCTTGATTAAAGGCAAACCAAGCCAAATATTATCTGATTGCTTTACCAGAGATATTTAGGTACGGAAGCCACACAGTATTCAAACTTCGTCGCCTCAACCTCCTTGGTATATAAGAACATGGGGCCGCTTTAATGCTCTGCGAGGTGCTTGAAATATAAATACGTCGTAGCCATGTCTTATAATTGGCGAGCCGCCTTGCTCCGCTCCGCTTTGCTCGTTGATAATAATCACCGGAAATCTAATACGGTGTTCCTTGCTTCGCTCGCCGCCGCGGCGTCGCACCTATCCTACATAAATATTTTAATAATGAGGACATTTTTTTTTGTTGGTTTGCTAGAGCTTATTTCTGAAACTACTAAACCGATTTCGCTAAAATTTATCATAGAGCTAAAATAATAGGCGAAGAAAGTTATAGGGTTTTTTGTTTGATAAACACTTGTACTTGTCCACTTATTTATATTAATTTCCCTTATCGGTTTCGCTGTTAAAGCATTATCAAAAGTTTGGTAACCACTGTCCACTTATTTATATTAATTTCCCTTACCGGTTTCGCTGTTAAAGCATTATCAAAGGTTACCAAACCTTACCAAAGGTTACCAAACCTTCGATAATGCTATAACAGCGAAACCGGTAAGGGAAATTAATATAAATAAGTGGACAAGTACAAGTGTTTATCAAACAAAAAAATGTTTCAAAAGTTCCACCTAGTGCCAACAATCACGAGCATCAACTCCAAAGTTATAGGGTTTTATCCAGGCCATGCTTCCGAAGGATCTAGAAAATTTAGTCATCTATCACTTTTTACATCTGTCAGTTTTGACAGCTGTCACTTAAAATATAAGTCGGTCATTAAAACGATAACTATGCAGGCGAAGCCGAGGGAAAAAGCTAGTATGTAAATTAAATGTCCAGGAGGGTTAAAACATGCAAAAGATAAAAAAAATCTTCTCCAATTCAACTTATTCAACTTTCTTTAAAATCCGGTCTCCTACGACGTAGCAGGCGATACGACTTCATAGTTTTCTGTAGTCGTAGTGCTACGTATCCGTAGTGCTTACTACGCCGTAGCAAATATCCCGTGTTACCCAAAGCTCCAGGAGTCGAGTGTCAATGGGTTGATCTGGCGATACATGTGCATACTGATCGTGTCTCCAAATCCTTCACGGTCAATGCTGGAGTAAATTTCCGCAAATTATCAGAAATTCTCCTTATGTGTCTTGAAATTATTTTCATTATATACGTATTTGTGTGCAAGTATGTAGTATATTTTTACTTTTATTATAAACAGAACAATAAATAAAAATATATCGTCACGACGTGAATCCCCCGGGAGGTGTCAGGGGTGTTCTGGGTGTAAACTGTGAAATATATAAATATATCTTTAAATGGAAATACATGTATATTTATTAGTTCAAAAACAAAATCTAGTAATTATACAACTTTTAGTAAACTTAAAATAACTAAGACAATGGCCCAGCCCATTGTCCATTTTTACAGCAAAGTTTAATACAAATTCAGATTGATCACAGTCATAGGATAATAAGATCAAAAATAAAAAATTGCATAGCTGTGCTAAGAGAATGAGTTTTGGTTCATAAAATAAGTACTAGGAAAACTTGTCTTATATTGACCGGATTATACGTTCGAAATTAGTTTTTTATTAATATTTATGCACCCACACCAATTGAAAGAATAAAAAATGTATTCATGTTTCCCAACGGCTGACTGGAAGAAATTTGTTTTATGCATAAGTCCTCCTTTGCCTTATGTCTCTTTTGGTATTTTAAAACTATCTCGTGTTTTGTACATACAGTGTTTATTTATTGATTAATTCGCTTATCTTATGCGAATGCAAAGCTACACGTATGTGATATCCATTAACTAAAACGGGACGAGCTGTACAGAATTAATTATCTACCTACTCGTAACAGCTGATGTTCAGCAACTGTAGATGGTGTATATACATTCACTTCAAAATTATAGCACCATTATTAGGAGAGCTAAACTCCCTTTGAAGTCGGTCGTTACTCTCGAGTGGGTAATGACTTGGTTCACTCGGGGCAATCCGGTACATACGTCGCCATGTCTGTTCTGAGTTTGGACAAAAGGGAAAGTAATTTAAATATAGCTTCGGGGCCAAATCTGAAACAACGAGTAACAGAGGAAAGTGATCGTGGGAAAAGGAGTCGAGAGCTCCAATTGGAGAAAAAAAAATATGTGAGAAGTATTGTAGAAGATACATGTATATGGATGTTCTGTACCTTAGAAAGTGCCATGTAATTATGTTATTATATTATATACCGTGACCTTTTAAATGAGCGTTACGGAAATAATCTCAAGTCACATAATACTAGAACAGCAACGTATGGTAAAGCAACAAAAATGGCTGCAATAAAAATATATAACTCACTGCCTGATAAATTAAAAATTCTTAATGATAATAATTTTTACTACGAATTGAAAAGGTATTTGTTAAGGATCTCCCCTTATGGCCTCAAGGAATTTTATAACTATAAGCTATAAATTCTGCATGACTATTAAATTATTATAATATACTTAGCATTAACCTACTGTTGGGATTGGAATTGACATTTCTTATAATTTTTGTAAATATTGCTAAAATTGTAATGTATTGTTTTTTATTATTTAGATCGAGGAAAGTTTAAGCAATCGTGTATCGAACAGCCGAAATATTAAGATCAAAGAGTGAAATATGATTAAATTTTTTTCAAAATTTTATCGTTGCTTTTTATTGGTTTAAAATTAATTTGAAAAGAGACAAAGTCAGGATAACCCCCCCTTAAGGATAGCTATTCCTCGAAACGGTTTTCGAATCGTAAATATTAATGAAAAACAGGTATTTGTGTACTATTTGTCATAAACTAGAAGATCTTCTTGTAATTATCTGTGAGATAGGGTGAGGGGTTTAGGGATCCATTAGTGGTCGTATATTTCTGAGTCGTGTTTTGCAGCAATGATTTCGTCTTTTAATTCCACTATAAAAGCAAGCTGGCTGCACCTGCCTATTTAAACTACTTGAATAAAAATACCCACACGATAAATAAATATATCAAACCATAATGAGCTGAAGCTCAACATTTTACCAGCTGGACCCAGTGTCTCATCATTACAAAGAGTGGCGCGTGGCAACGTCATCTAAAAAGAATATTGTCACTCCATGTCTTCTTGTGGATATCGTAAAAGGCCACTAAGGGATTATAAACATTTTATGTCAACAACAATATATGTCTCTGTAGTATTGAGGGCCATAAGTTCGTCGAATTTTGGCCCCATATCTGCGGAGAAGACGTAGTTACCTATTTACTGGTGGTAGGTTTCGGTGGTATTTTCTAGGTGGTAGAGCTGATGCCGGGCGCGACTGTGGAGGTACCACCATCTTACTCGCAAAATCCTCTCAAAGTTATTCGGGGGAGAGTGAAAGAACAGCTTTCATGTAAAACCAGGCGGCCCACCATTGCCTGGGACCGATGGATGGCGGTATATCCATCCCCAATTGCCGGGCCTTATATAAAACAGACTTGTGATGGGCAGCGGCGTCACTGGTGCAGGGGTTTCGGCACCGCGCTCACCAACCCGCCTGCCCAGCGTATGTGAGTATGGGCAATTCTTCCAGGAGGACCGCCAAGAGTGGGGAAATCCTGGAAAAGCCTATATCCAGCAGTAGACGAAACAGATGGATGGATGGATGGAGGATTCGGCCGTGGCATGTCAGCACCTTCATGACGAAGCCATGGCGCCAAGCAACACGCCGTGTTCCGGCGTGACGTCATCAGTAGTTACAGGCTGTTGCGTAGTATTAGTCACTCTTGCGTTACCGACTTCCGTAGATTTTTGTACAAGTCCCTGAAAAGACTGATTAATTCCGCGCAGCAGTCACTCTCTCAGGTTCTGGCCGAGATCAAGAGACCAAGGATCCGTTAAGGCAACGATTCAGCCAATCAAAATGCTGTACGTCACAGTTTTGCACCGCAACACATGATATTCTCAAATGTGAAATCGGGATCAACTGAGGGGCAATCTGCGAAACGGGTCACTAGATCGGGAACGCTCGTCACAAGTATACCTCTTCAGCGGGCAATGGCTCGGCTTCAGATTAATACTACTGAGATTAATACTAGTCCATTTAGACGAATCAGTTGTGGTCTAGTGGTTCGAATGTCGCGACCTCTGATCTGAAGGTCGCAATCGCGGAGGTTCAAGTTCACATTTGTATTTGGCCTACGTGCTTCGGAAGGCTCGTTAAATGTACACAAAATACGATAGGGCTTACCAACCATCGCACTGGGACGTCGGTAAACGTCGGTTAAACGAGGATGTACGAACGTATTATACTTGGAAACATCTCAGACACCCCCCTCGGGGATTCATGTCGTAACGATGTATTTAAATTGTACTGAAAATTGGATTTTTATTAAATTAAATTCAAAGAAATACACTCTAGCTGGACTTATGAAACCCTTTTAGATAAAATAATATTCAGGGCTGAGTGCCTTTAACCGCTACTTCGACCACTTATAACCTTTGCTTGACTGTTCTGTCAATACAGCTACAATATTTATTAGTAAACAAAAAGAGGTTGGTGACTGTCTGATACTTGAAAATTTTATTACTAGATTAGCCTTTGTCCCGCGGCTACGCCCGCGTAATAAACTGCCCCGTTTTCAGTTTGGGCGTTATTTTATTAAGGGTAGCCTTTATGTTGACCGAAATCGAAAAAAATAAAAAGCCGCATCCAAATCCATTAAGTGATTCTCGATTTAAGAAGTAACATACATACAGATAAACAGACCGACAGACAGAAATTCTCCAAATGGTAGTTTTCGCTTCAGTCAAAACAATCTCACTATGCGTAGAACATGATACTGAATGCAGGTTGTTAAGCAATCGTTGAGTCTAGATGTGTGTGGAAAATAAAACATAATTTCGAAGAATTTAAATGTGAAGTTACGAAACGAGAAATGTATGAAAATAAAAAAATATGATTCAGTTTATAAAAAAATATCACTTTCCTGTAGTTGGCCATATGACATTACTTCCGAGAATTGATCCTTATAAGCGACACAATATAGCCAAATTCATGCAGGAGACTCGGTAAGTATTCAGGACCAAGGTATAATTTCCCTTTCTGTGAAATACGCAAAATTAAATTTAGACTTCCTATACTAATCGTGTTAAGGTTGGTTCTTGAACAAGTATAGACTGAGACAAAAAAGATTTTTCGTATTTTGCAAACAGGGTCACTAAATCTTAGTCCTTACACTTACCAAATCTCCAGTATGAATTTGGCTACATAAACGAAAATCACCTGATATAATACTTTCATAAATAAATAACATAGATATACTCGCCGCTGTCTCCCAGAGAGGTGAAACTAATTTCCATCTACTTCGATCCTGAGACACCCCTTTCACATTCATTAATCTCGTCATACAAGCTCTTCTATTCCGGGTGCTTTCTCCAGTACATCTTCAATCTGGTCGGAATACATCCTTCTAAAATAAATGTATTTCTTCAGCTTTACCTACTACTTGCGCACCATACATTTCTTTCACATTCATTAATCTCGTCATACAAGCTCTTCTATTCCGGGTGCTTTCTCCAGTATATCTTCAATCGGTCGGAATACATCCTTCTAAAATAAATGTATTTCTTCAGCTTTACCTACTACTTGCGCACCGTACATTTCTTTCGTCGCTCTTCATTCATTCCTTCTACCCAAACGTTCACACCTTCAATAAATGCCGACTGCAAACTCAAAATATTAACGGACAGACTTACTCTCCAACAGTTTCTACCGGTAATCGAACTAACAAACTAAATCGTTCAAGCTCCAACGGCGAAAGGTAAACTATTGAGAAAATTCAATGCAATTGACAGCACGTAAATTAATTTATTTCCATATATTTCTGAAAAGCTTATTTTTTCGAAGCCAACTTCGAAACTTGTTTAAGAACTCCTCCTTTGATGTGGGTTTTACCTCATTATAAATACCTCTTTCGCCGTACCGCGAACTTCGGAGGTATCGGTATTCTATAGCTAGGCCAATCGTTCCACGGTCCGGGCTGATTTCGCTGTTCCGGTGGCAAATTAGAAAAGTTTTATATCTCCTCCGAACTTGTTGGAAATGTTGAGGTTCGGGTATCGAATTTTCATGTCCGCCCTTTTCACTTGATTCATCGGTGTGACGTGTTTAGTGGCTGAACAACGGTTTGGTTTCGGCTTTAGACCCCTTCGGCCACGCGTTCGAATTCAACACTAAGCTTACACTTATTCTAACATAAATAATACTTACTTAGTTTCTATTGAAAGTATTATATAGATGTTCTAAGCCATTCTTTCTAAGCACTTTCCATTAAATATTGGGCAAATCGCAAAGGACAAGAATCGCCATTTTTTTTTTGTTTTTACTGTCTATTTGGAGCATGTATAAAAATAGTCATTTATTCGATGGATTTGATTGCTCATTCTCGATAGTGGAATATCATCTTCAATATATTTATTTTTATGTTAACTTTAGCCAGTTTCGTATTACATATCATAGGGCCAACAAATTATTTTAATATACTCGTATGTGGAATAAAAGTACAAGAATATGTGGATAATTTATTAAAAGTACTCACTTTTGAGCTCTCAAGGTTTATAATAATATATTTAAGTCTTCTTAATATATTTGTACATCTAAAATTAAAACCATATAAATATCTGTCGACAATATTACTATTACCTTGCAGAATATCCATACATCCATCCATCAGCCTGTTTCTTCCACTGCTGCACATAGGCCTTTCCAGGATTTCGCCACTCTTGGCGGTCCTCCTGGAAGAAATGTCCATACTCACACACGCTGGGCAGGCGGGTTGGTGAGCGCGGTGCCGAAACCCTTGCACCAGTGACGCCGTTGCCCCTCACCAGTCTGTTTTCTATAAGGCCCGACCGCCATCCATCGATCTCAGGCACAGAACTTTAAATTCTCAGGCAATGGTGGGCCGCCTGGTTTCGCCTAAGAGCTGTTCTCTTACTCTCCCCCGAATAACTTCGGGAGGATTTGCGAGTAAGATGGTGGTACCTCCAGTCGAGCCCGGTATCAGCTCTACCACCTATAGCAGAATATAATAAGACACAATAATATTGCTTTTAAATATTATTATTAGAGTGCATTACAAACCAGAAAAGATAAATTAGAAACACATGTAAAGACAAGAATTTGAAAAAATTCTTCGGGCCAGGGTTCGAACCTGCGACCTCTTGTTTCCCAGACAAGCACGCTACCAATTGCGCCACCGAGGTACTTACCTAGACCGTTGATTTTTTCCACCATACTTGTCCACTGAATATTTTTGAAACTATTTGATCTAACTAGCTTGTAATGCACATACTGAACGCTCACGAGGGCGTTATGTGATTTCTTGTTCTTAAGAAATAGATGGCGCTATCGTCGCTACAATATGTGTTGCTTCAGACAGTTAAGAAATTCACAGTTCTCATTAACTGAGAAATCCATCGCTTTGGAATACTCTTAATATTATTATTAGAGTGCATTAAAAACCAGAAAAGATAAATTAGAAACAAATGTAAAGACGAGAATTTGAAAAAATTCCTCGGGCCAGGATTCGAACCTGCGACCTCTTGTTTCCCAGACAAGCGTGCTACCAATTGCGCCACCGATTGCCTGGCTCGAGGATTTTTTTCAAATTCTAGTCTTTACATTTGTTTCTAATTTATCTTTTCTGGTTTGTAATGCACTCTAATAATAATATTTAGAGTATTCCAAAGCGATGGATTTCGCAATAAAAACACAATCTCAATATTGCTTTTATTATGCCGGGTGTACTAGAATAAGAGTAGAATATAATGTTTGATTGCCAAAAACAAAAAAAAATAGTAATAAAAACACATATCAAGAACTCTTAACTATAAAACTTAACTTATTAAAATTTTACTTATTCCCCTTAAATTGATTTGGCAAAAGAAAACGCGCTCTCAGCAATGCTGCTGGACAAACAAAGTTCCGAACAACGCTGTTTTTCAGCGTATCCACACATCAGAAGAACATAATAATTATATATGAAAAATAGTACAGAAGTATTAATGACTTGCTCAAACAATTAAACCACATGCTCTACTGAACCACTAGAAAAACTTTCGAAACTACGCGTATGAAAAATTTGCTTTTTCTTATACATTTTTAATACCCACTCCCACGTTGTTTTCTACGGGAAATCATAAAGAAGATTATAAATTGTGAAACAAAAGTCTCTTTATGATCAGTAGAGAGAATATGTTTTCACTATCTGAGCACGTACACACTGCATGTATAACACCCGGCCAGATGTAAAAGGCCCAAGTTCGGTTTGACTCCATACGAATGGGTGTATGAGCCACTTTCCCGTCTGCGGCTAGACGGGTGGACGAAAAAAGTTGTACAACGTTCCAATCGCGACTTATCCAGTTATAACAGTGTTTGGCGACTCATCCTGCGTCTCACTCTGATCTGACCACAAGGAACTATAGGAGCGTTGAGCAATTATTGTGCTGAGGCTTGTATTTGAAACTTCATGTAACAGCATATAAAAAAACATATAAAAAAAGATGTTTATTTGTCTTCCATTAAAATATAAAAAAAAAACTTTACAAAATAGTGACAAAATTAAAATTAAATTAGAAAAATAGACATAATTAGAAAAGAATAATTACTTGAAAACAAAAAGTTTTAAGTTTCGGCATCTAGCTGTTGGACATGCACAGCTGCTGATTTTCAAACTTAACCTAAAAGGCACGAAGAACACAATATCGTCACGACATGAATCCCCGAGGGGGTGTCTTAGGTGTTCCTGAGTGTGAACTGTGAAATGCAAGTTTTAGTCCACACTCGGTACATCCGCGTTTCACCGACGATTATTACGTCACAACGTGATGGGTGGTGAGCCCTATCGCCATACTTCGGGCACAAACACACTTTTTAGGGCATGCAGGTTTCCTGACAGTGTTTTCCTTCACCGTTTAGCAAGTAGTAAGTCTTAGGTAAAAACACAAATACTATGCACATAAATTCCGAACAATGAATAGGTGCATACCCAACCGGGTCTCAAGATTGAGAGGCCCGGTGGGACCAAGAGTCAAAAATCTAGCGTTCTACCGTTTGACCTAACGCCACTTTGACAATATATTTCAAATGATGATGCAGGTGACAGCTGACACGCGGAGAGCAGACGCCTTCGACCTACGTCACGGGGCTCATCAGCTGCGCAACGAGACCAGGATCAAGACTGAATGGGACAGCTATCATAACAACAATAGACTGAGAGCCAGGTATCATACTGTTAGTTGCATGACCGTGGATTTAAAACTCACGCTGTCTCTTTCCAACGCGGGGTGTTTGGCTACTTGTACAAGCGACGAAAGAGCCAATCACGGTGCTGCATTTCATAATAAAATTCTCAAATTTTAGATCGGATAAAACGTAAGGGATGGCATGAAATTAATATTGATTATAAACTAATCTTTTGTCTACACAATACAGTGGAAAAAAAATTGACAATTTTAAATTATTCAAAATATTTCCAATACAAAAGTGAGAAAAAAGAATATCCTAAAAACACAATATTGTAGATATTAAAGAGCTGATTATAAAAATATATACTTTTCTACACAAAAAGTCCTCAAAAATCATCGCCTCCACAGAGTGTACGAGATCGAACAATGGAAGTCGACGATCCAGGAGCTGCTGGAGCGCATAGACCGCGAGATGTCGGCCCTGAAGGAGGAGAAGGCGTCCACAGAGCGGGAGTTGGAGCAGCTGAACATGCCGCTGCTGGTGACGTCAGAGTGCCTCTCCAATAGGGACGGACGCAGGAGTACCGAGCTCACCTATGACATGGCCGATACTGAGTTGAAAAAGGTGAGATAACGATTATGTTTGTTTAGGTAGGGCTAAATACAAAAAGTGCTTGTGCCTTATAAGTAAGTTTTTGAGGTTCCGTTCCCGAAGGATGCCAAACGGGATCCTATTACTAAACCTCCGCTGTCACATGCTGTCACAAGAGTGACCATTATATTCCATTTGCAGAGTTAGCATAGCCAGACACAAAAATGTTTTACAAAAAAAAAACATAATCATGATCTTAATAATTTTATTCGTAATTTTCATTACATGTCAACAGAATTAAATATAAAAGATGTCAAAACCTTACAAATAACATTTATAAAATACAATTGCAAATGTTGTTCGTTGTTCATAACATGAAATTCTCTTACCACAATTTCAAATACCTATCTAAATCACTTTGTCTGGCTCCCTAGAAATTCATACATTTACAATTATTATATAGGTATGTTACCTTAATGGACTTTTTTCACTGAGGTCAGCGGTCAGACTAACGCTGCTGAAAAATAATATATCAAGTATAGACTTATTTCGCAATACGAGCATAAATAAGATTTTGTTTTTGAAAAAGATTTCAGCTTCATTAAAACATCTTTGATGCATGAAATTGAAATTGATTTATTATTTATTTTTACCGAACATTATATACACGTATCAAGTTCTTAATGTAAAAAGATTTCAGCTTCATTAAAACATCTTTGATGCATGAAATTGAAATTGATTTATTATTTATTTTTACCGAACATTATATACACGTATCAAGTTCTTAATGTAAAAAGATTTCAGCTTCATTAAAACATCTTTGATGCATGAAATTGAAATTGATTTATTATTTATTTTTACCGAACATTATATACACGTATCAAGTTCTTAATGTAAAAAGATTTCAGCTTCATTAAAACATCTTTGATGCATGAAATTGAAATTGATTTATTATTTATTTTTACCGAACATTATATACACGTATCAAGTTCTTAATGTAAAAAGATTTCAGCTTCATTAAAACATCTTTGATGCATGAAATTGAAATTGATTTATTATTTATTTTTACCGAACATTATATACACGTATCAAGTTCTTAATGTAAAAAGATTTCAGCTTCATTAAAACATCTTTGATGCATGGAATTGAAATTGATTTATTATTTATTTTTACCGAACATTATATACACGTATCAAGTTCTTAATGTAAAAAGATTTCAGCTTCATTAAAACATGATCTTTGATGCATGAAATTGAAATTGATTTATTATTTATTTTTACCGAACATTATATACACGTATCAAGTTCTTAATGTAAAAAGATTTCAGCTTCATTAAAACATCTTTGATGCATGAAATTGAAATTGATTTATTATTTATTTTTACCGAACATTATATACACGTATCAAGTTCTTAATGTAAAAAGATTTCAGCTTCATTAAAACATGATCTTTGATGCATGAAATTGAAATTGATTTATTATTTATTTTTACCGAACATTATATACACGTATCAAGTTCTTAATGTAAAAAGATTTCAGCTTCATTAAAACATCTTTGATGCATGAAATTGAAATTGATTTATTATTTATTTTTACCGAACATTATATACACGTATCAAGTTCTTAATGTAAAAAGATTTCAGCTTCATTAAAACATGATCTTTGATGCATGAAATTGAAATTGTTTTATTATTTATTTTTACCGAACATTATATACACGTATCAAGTTCTTAATGTAAAAAGATTTCAGCTTCATTAAAACATCTTTGATGCATGAAATTGAAATTGATTTATTATTTATTTTTACCGAACATTATATACACGTATCAAGTTCTTAATGTAAAAAGATTTCAGCTTCATTAAAACATGATCTTTGATGCGTGAAATTGAAATTGATTTATTATTTATTTTTACCGAACATTATAAACACGTATCAAGTTCTTAATGTAAAAAGATTTCAGCTTCATTAAAACATCTTTGATGCATGAAATTGAAATTGATTTATTATTTATTTTTACCGAACATTATATACACGTATCAAGTTCTTAATGTAAAAAGATTTCAGCTTCATTAAAACATGATCTTTGATGCATGAAATTGAAATTGATTTATTATTTATTTTTACCGAACATTATATACACGTATCAAGTTCTTAATGTAAAAAGATTTCAGCTTCATTAAAACATGATCTTTGATGCATGAAATTGAAATTGATTTATTATTTATTTTTACCGAACATTATATACACGTATCAAGTTCTTAATGTAAAAAGATTTCAGCTTCATTAAAACATATTTGATGCATGAAATTGAAATTGATTTATTATTTATTTTTACCGAACATTATATACACGTATCAAGTTCTTAATGTAAAAAGATTTCAGCTTCATTAAAACATCTTTGATGCATGAAATTGAAATTGATTCATTATTTATTTTTACCGAACATTATATACACGTATCAAGTTCTTAATGTAAAAAGATTTCAGCTTCATTAAAACATCTTTGATGCATTAAATTGAAATTGATTTATTATTTATTTTTACCGAACATTATATACACGTATCAAGTTCTTAATGTAAAAAGATTTCAGCTTCATCAAAACATCTTTGATGCATGAAATTGAAATTGATTTATTATTTATTTTTACCGAACATTATATACAGACTCATTCCATGACAAAAGCTACTCAACACTTTTATTTTTATATTGAAGTAGAAAATAATTGTATGCATAATTCATTAATAAACATACAGGACTTTCATAATTTGATTAAAAAATAATAAAAAGATTAGGTATTTTTCTCTTTTTTTCGAATGTTAACATAATCGAGAACCACTGTCATACTATTTTTTTTTTCTTCAAGTGACAAGATTAATAAAAAAAGAAATTGCGGTGCCTGTCACTAGTAAAAATGGCGCAATTTTGAAGTTATAAATCCAATCTTCATTTCTATACAGAGTTTTGTTTAAAATTTTCTTGTTTAATGTGTTTAATGAAGCATTTACTGCGTGTCATCTCATTGTAATGCCCGTAACGAAAAAGAGGTAAGAGTTTATTTTATATGAATACCATTAACTTCTATGTAAGCTTATTGTTATGGGAAAAGTGACATATGGTTTGTTCGCCTAATTATCAAGTATCTTTTGTTCAAAATAAGTATTTAATCAGTTTTTTACTTAGATGTTCTTTTGTAATGCCCGTAACGTTACGGGCGTTACCCTTTGATGTTTATGGAATTGTAACTATTTTACCATGCATTTTTATATGATTGTTTTCCGCAATGATTATTTCTTTATTATTTACTATGCTTGCTTGGTTTTGTTGGGGTGGTCATCATGTGGGTGGTTTTTTTCAGGTAATTTACAAGTATTACGATGCCTGCTACTGGTAAGGAAAGAATTGGGAAATTTAGAGAAAAGTTAAAAGAAAATAAAGAAAAATATGAAGAATATTTACGCAAAGAAAGGGAGAGACATAAAATAAAGCGGGAAAAACAAAAGGCTAAACTAAATGATGATAAAAATTTTCGTGATTACCTTCGCTTGAAGAATCGTGATAGGGTCCGCAAACATCGATTAATGAAAAAAACAAAGTCTAAAAATGTGGTTTCTTCTTCACTAGGCACTATAAATGCCTGCAAACCTTTGGAAATGCTGTCAAAAAAGTGAAAAGTGTCCCGCCGAACTCGCCTAATAAACTTAAAGCCGTTGTTAAAAAAGTTGTGTCAGATGCATTGGGTCCTGATATTGGCAAACAACTATTCAAAATAAATTATTATAAAGACAAAGGCAATAAGGTTACTGAAGAATCTAAACAGGTTGTAAAAGAGTTCTATTACAGAGATGATGTGAGCAGGCAAGCTCCAGGCATGCAGGACTTTAAAACTGTTAAGGATCCCATAACTGGGAAACGAACAAAACAACAGAAACGCCATATGGTCACGACTATTGTAGAAGCATTTGAGTATTTTAAAACTGTATGATTAATGCAGAGATTAATATAAAGACATCGAAATTTTTTGACTTACGACCAATAGAGGTACTTCCAGTAGCTTTGACACCCCACAATGTTTGTGTGTGGCATAGCATTTGAATTATATTTACCTAATGGACGCTATTACAAAGTTTATCCCAAATTTCCCTAATTCTCATCACGAATTATTGAAGCAACTGTCATGTGATATCACAAATGAAAATTGTATGACAAGTTCTTGCCAGAAATGTCCAAAAGATTTTTGGGAAAAGTTCGACAGGTCTGATGCTGAAGCAGTGTAAGTTTGGATACATCTGAGCAATTATCCATAGGTTACTAGCATTACAGGCACATGCGCTGAAGCAATGGATGAATTAAAGAATACGACGAATAAGTTCAAGCTTCACTGTTTTGTCAAACGTTTGCAATCACGTCACTTTGAGCAGGCAAAGGAAAATATTCGGGTAGATGAAGCTGTTGTACAAATTAATTTCGCAGAGAACTATTCCCTTATAAGTCAAGACGAGATTCAGAGCGCGCACTGGAACCATGAGCAAGTAACAATATTCACATGTTGTATTTGATTTTTTGGTGATGAGGTCCATAAATCCCTTGTCATAATAAGTGATGATAGATCGCACAGCAAACACACTGTTTGGTCTTTTTTGCGAAAGGTAATTTTTTACATTCAAAAATTAAAAGACGAATCTATAAGAGCTATTAAAATATTTAGTTATAACTGTGCTGCCCAGTTCTAAAATAGATTCACTCTATCAGCTCTTTTCAGACTTAAGGAAATCGCAAACCCCAAGGAATTAGAATGGAATTTTTTTGCGTCATCTCATGGCAAAGGGGCGGTGGATGGCATGGGGGGGACGGTCAAAAGGCTAGTCCGGACAGCGGTAAAATCACGCAAGGTTCCAAAATCCAGCAAAAGAATTTTACGAGTATGTTAAAAATGAGTCAAAGGGAATCCATGCCGAATATGTCGGTAAAGAGGAAATAGAAAAAGAAAAATCATTTTTAAATGATTTATGGAACAGAGTGCAAGAGATACCGCAAATTCAAACCAAACATCACTTTAAAGTACGAGACAATAGTCTCCTTGTAGCACGCATAGCAGCATCATCCTCTGTAGAAATCGTGACATTCCCATCCAGTACTTGTGCCTTAACCGCACATTTTGACGTTTGGGAAGAAGACTTTCAACTTCCAGCATTGCCAAAAGAGCACTCAGAAGAGGACATTAATGAACCGATGAGGTCGGATGATTCCGATGTTTGGACAGCCGATGATCTGCAGCCTCTATCATTACAAAAGCTGCTTCTTGAATCAAATGATGAACCATTAGACCTAGAGTATTTTAAACCTCAATCCTCAGGTCTGATTCAAACTCTTAACGCAGTAAAGAAAAACTAAACTACAATGAAATTTATACAGACTCTGAAGATGATGAACACAAACATACGACACTAAATGTAAAGGATATTAAACCAAACATGTTTGTGTTAGTAAAAACTATTTCTTCTGACAAACCTCGCAAATCGAATAGAATTTACAAATATGTTGGCATCTGTCAAAGCTATATTCATGATGATGACGGTGATGTACGAATAATGTTTTAAAAAATGACAGGAGATAACGCCAGAATGTTTATCCCTAATGAAAATGATATCTCAGGTGTGCCTTTTGAGGATATTATTTGCAAGTTACCTTGCCCATCTTTAAAATCCAAAGGCAATCGCACATATTACAAGTTCAAGCAAGAAGTCGACGTTTTTGAAAAATGATATGTAATTTGTGCTATTTTAAGGATTTTTTGTCAATTTTAGAGTTATTAAGGCTTTTAATAAAACACTTAATAGTAATGCAAGCTTCTTTAAATTCGTACGAGTAATGCCCGTAACATTTTTCTGTAACGCCCGTAACGTCATGTTGATTTAAATATATATACCTCTAAAGTGAGAGCATCCATTTAAATGTGTAATGCAAATAGGAAATTTATCACACTTTTAACAAATAATTAAAAAACATCCAGTTGTTTACCAAAATTCGCAGAGTTCTTATGTTTTGTCACACTAGTCAAAAGAGATAGGCAAAATTATGTAACGCACGTAACGAGTGCTTTTTCATTCATTTCCCATTACGTTTAACAATATTCCCAAATATTATATGTTCAATTAAAAATGTAATAAAAATGATGATGTTTATTAGTTACATTAGCTCTATTGAAATAGGAACATCAAAGAAAATTAGTGTCAAAGGCGTACAAATGGTAACGCCCGTAACATGGAATGAGTGTACACGTATCAAGTTCTTAATGTAAAAAGATTTCAGCTTCATTAAAACATCTTTGATGCATGAAATTGAAATTGATTTATTATTTATTTTTACCGAACATTATATACACGTATCAAGTTCTTAATGTAAAAAGATTTCAGCTTCATTAAAACATGATCTTTGATGCATGAAATTGAAATTGATTTATTATTTATTTTTACCGAACATTATATACACGTATCAAGTTCTTAATGTAAAAAGATTTCAGCTTCATTAAAACATCTTTGATGCATGAAATTTAAATTGATTTATTATTTATTTTTACCGAACATTATATACACGTATCAAGTTCTTAATGTAAAAAGATTTCAGCTTCATTAAAACATGATCTTTGATGCATGAAATTGAAATTGATTTATTATTTATTTTTACCGAACATTATATACACG
Source organism: Ypsolopha scabrella (assembly GCA_910592155.1). Classification (NCBI taxonomy): domain Eukaryota; kingdom Metazoa; phylum Arthropoda; class Insecta; order Lepidoptera; family Ypsolophidae; genus Ypsolopha; species Ypsolopha scabrella. The sequence goes on along the minus strand of OU342968.1, from coordinate 2,157,188 downwards.
TATCAAGTTCTTAAAGTAAAAAGATTTCAGCTTCATTAAAACATCTTTGATGCATGAAATTGAAATTGATTTATTATTTATTTTTACCGAACATTATATACACGTATCAAGTTCTTAATGTAAAAAGATTTCAGCTTCATTAAAACATCTTTGATGCATGAAATTGAAATTGATTTATTATTTATTTTTACCGAACATTATATACACGTATCAAGTTCTTAATGTAAAAAGATTTCAGCTTCATTAAAACATCTTTGATGCATGAAATTGAAAATGATTTATTATTTATTTTTACCGAACATTATATACACGTATCAAGTTCTTAATGTAAAAAGATTTCAGCTTCATTAAAACATCTTTGATGCATGAAATTGAAATTGATTTATTATTTATTTTTACCGAACATTATATACACGTATCAAGTTCTTAATGTAAAAAGATTTCAGCTTCATTAAAACATCTTTGATGCATGAAATTGAAATTGATTTATTATTTATTTTTACCGAACATTATATACACGTATCAAGTTCTTAATGTAAAAAGATTTCAGCTTCATTAAAACATGATCTTTGATGCATGAAATTGAAATTGATTTATTATTTATTTTTACCGAACATTATATACACGTATCAAGTTCTTAATGTAAAAAGATTTCAGCTTCATTAAAACATCTTTGATGCATGAAATTGAAATTGATTTATTATTTATTTTTACCGAACATTATATACACGTATCAAGTTCTTAATGTAAAAATTAACAACCAAAGTAAATTATCTAATAAAAAATACAATAAATAGAATTCAAATTTGTCTTACTAAAACATAATATACTTTCATAAACTAAAAGTAAACGAATAAATTATTTATGTACAATTTATTGCAATATATAATTATAAATACGTTAATTAATCAAATACATATGCCTAACATCATCGCCCATTCAATCAGCCTACAGTCGTAGGTACGGAACTCTAAAACTACATTATGAATCGGCGTTTTCATCCATCCATCCATCAGCCTGTTTCGTGCACTGCTGGACATATGCCTTTCCAGGATTTCGCCACTCTTGGCGGTCCTCCTGGAAGAAATGCCCATACTCACACACGCTGGGCAGGCGGGTTGGTGAGCGCGGTGCCGAAACCCTTGCACCAGTGACGCCGCTGCCCGTCACCAGTCTAATTTATATAAGGCCCGGCAATTGCGGATGGATCTACCGCCATCCGTCGGGCCCAGGCAATGATGGGCCGCCTGGTTTTGCCTGAGAGCTGTTCTCTTACTCTCCCCCGAATAACTTCGGGAGGATTTGCGAGTAAGATGGTGGTACCTCCACAGTGGAGCCCGGCATCAGCTCTACCACCTATGGTACATAATACAAAGAAATTCCCAATTTCCAACTAGTTCAGTTTTTGATTTCTTTATCTTGAAGATAAAAATAAATGTTACTCAATGAGTATCAATCAGACTTCTTCTAGGTCTCACATGCCAGAGTAAGAAAATTATATTGCTTTTTGAGTTTTTTTTTTCATCCAACGGGAAAATATTTAAAAATTATTAATTTAATTTCTAATTAAATTTTCGGTTTTGGGTCAACATTCTACACAAGCAGAGTGACATTAATAGAGCTTCGTTTTGCCCTTAGAAGACGGAACCCTAGAACAAGTTTCAAGAGCGTCTCTGTGATCTAGTGGTTCGAGAACTTTACTCCTAATCCAGAGGTTGCGGGTTCAAATCCCGTAGATACACACTTGTGTTCTGTCTGCGTGCTTGGGAAGGCACGGACCAATTTGTGCCAGAAATACGGCGATAGGGCTCACTGCACAAACGTCGGTGAAAAGTGGGTGTACGAGTGTGAACAGTAACTTGCATTGCACTCTCCATACTAGGAAATACCACTGACATCGCCACGGGATTCAATCCGTGATGATATCTATCGATTCGATCAACAATGAACGACTAACTGTCTGCAGGAGCTGTGCGTGACTGAAAGCAACAAGAAGCTGCTGATAGACCGGTGCCAGTCCGCCTGGGAGAAGATCAACAAGCTGGAAGTGGTTAAGTTCAAGCTGCAGCTCGACCTTAATGACAAGAACGAGGCGCTCGCCATCGACAAGGATATGCTCAGTCTACACAAGGATGCCGCTAACATTACCTACAAGACAGATTCACTCAAGACGCCTAAACGGTACCTGCTTCCTTTCAGTGAAATGCAAGTCTGGGTTCTAGGTTGTTGAGTCTTGTCTTACACATGGCAGTTATCAGCCTTACACATGGCAGTCCACTGTCCAAGGCGAATGTGATTCCCAGCTGTTGTCAACTGTTTGTCCTAAACGCGTTCCCTCCACTTTCACCAGGCAGCTTAATGTTGTTTGTCACGTCAAACAATGATTTACCCAGTTAGCCTGGGTTAAGTTACTCAGTGCAAGTAGGCCTGTACAAGATGGCTATACCACCAACAGCTGGTCATCAGAATTTCGGTCAAGGCTAGATATGCAGTTCTTTCACAACAGGAAGCATCTCTGTTTTGGTAATAAAGAAACCATATCTTCTTCTTCTGATCTTGGTTCATAATGTACATGAATCAGCGTATGACCGCCATCTAATTATTCACTTGTCACTCTAGCCACATATTTTTCTAGAATGATAACCAACGAGCAATGGCTGGAGAAGTGCGAGGCGACAAAGAAGATGGCAGAAGATGAACTAGCAGACACACTGCGCTTGCGTGAGTCCTTGTTCGTGGCGCGAGGGAGAGCGCGCAATGCCCTGCGCGCGCAGACAGACGCGACTAACTACATGATGCGACGACGGATCTACGACACGCAGCGTGCCAGGAACGAGCTACAGTGGCAGAAGATAAAGGTATGCTAAGCAAATCTGTGGGTCCTGCAAATTTCCGTTGGCATTAACATAAAGTGCTGATGAAAAACCAACTGATTATGGTGCATCTGGCTGATTTGCTCGGAAAGTCGGAGAGTGAAAATAGGCGAGGCTAATCATAATCAGTCTGTACAAGGACTTTCGCAATACCTACGGAAGTTGCTAACGGACGGATGAATTATTTTAACTGCTCTCCCAGTACGGCCTCTTACCACGTCATGCCTTAGCATGACAATTCGCTTGGTAGCATCGTTTCGTCATGGTAATCATAAGCCGAAGCCAAAGCCTACGACCAGTTGAAGTGAAAGTGAAAGAAAATTGTGTCTTGGCGTAACTATCCAGGTTACAACAGGCCTATTTGGAGTAATGAGTGGTTGCATCTCAATTTATACCACTCGTGGAGACTCCTTTCATGCACCCTTAATTTCAATGTCATCGAGCCACAGCTTTTTTGGTCAAACACTGTGTTCATATGGATAACCCTAATTTATAGCAATGGACTGCTTACAGTTTTCCTGTTCACGTCTTTAACTACGGATTCTGTACAGATGGAAGAAAACATGGACAAACTGGCAACCGAACTGAAAGTGATGGGCGAGCAATTCGCGGACAAAGTGAACGCGCTGAAAGTGGCCGAGACAAGGCTGGAGACGCGAGGGTACCGTCCCGGGATAGAGCTGGCCGGAGACGAGGCGGATATAGGGCTCAAGGACGAGGTCAGGAATCTCAGGGAGACCATCAGACAGTTGCAGGATAAGCTAGATTGTGGCAAGTGAGTTAAAGAGATACTTTGATACTAAGCTGCTGGTAACTGAGTACCTTGATGTAGGTATACGGGTTGTTAAGATGATTACCTTTTTCCTTTAAACGGGGTGTTCTATCTACCCATCAATATGAACAACTTTTACCATGGAGCCAACCTTGAAATCTCGAAAACAAAATCAGCTGTTCCATAGAAAAGTGAAATACTTACTCGAACAAAATGTATGAAACAGCTGATTTTGTTTTCGCGATTTCAAGGTTGGCCCCATAGTAAAAGTTATTCATATAAAGTTAAATTTATATAAAGTTATTCATGTTTAAGGGTACAAAATACCCCGTTTCAAGGAAAAAGGTTATCGCCTTAACACCCAGTATAATAAACTTGCAGGAAGGTTATGTTTTGTTTAGAATTTCGTTAAATTAACAAAGTGGAATAACCGAGTTAGGTCCACCGAAAGAAAATCTGGTCCAGTGTAAGTAGACTCGTACCCTGAGAGTTCCGCACATACCGTTTAAAACACAAACTTATTCCACGTGCAATTATACATGGCTAGTTTTTCGAATAGGCGTGGATGGCGAAATTCAAAACTACTGAATTGCGAAAAATTTTCAAAGATTTTAATTAATTAATTAATTATTCCATTACGTAGCCGGATTCGGCATATTAGGGATTGTAATGCATGTTACACCACAAGTTTATGGATTCCAAATTCCCAATACATAGTTATTGGTAAAATCGTCGAGTCCAGATGTGTGTTGAAAAGTAAGCGCCACGAATAGTTACGGAACGGAATTAGCGTGAAAATTTAAAAATATTAATCTGTTTATAAAAAAATAGCTTTTGCCCGTGACTCCGCCCGCTTTTATACAGGTCAATCTCTGCCCCGTTTTCTGCTTGGGCGTTATTTTTTGAACATCCCTTATAGCCTATTTATGTTGATCAGGACCACTACGATGATAATAAAAAAACGCATCTAAATCCGTTGAGTGGTTCTCGAGTTTAAACGGAACATACAGGCAGACAGCAGTTTTGGCCTTAGTACAAATAATATTTGAATTAATATTTCCTAAAAATAATCAATGTACTGACTGACACGACTTTTCCACTACTGTATTATTAGTAAGTATAGATATAGATACAGATTGATATTTTAGGGTTCCATAGTACCTGAAAGGTAAAAGGAACCTTTATGGTGATACTCCGTTGTCCGTCCGTCCGTATGTCACAGCCTCATAACTTTAGCACCGTTAAAGATAAAGACTTGAAATTTGACACAAAAATAGCATTGACTTGCACACATAATACGGTGTAAGAAAATGATTTCTTTTAAATTGTTTAAAATATTTCCAATACAAAATAGAGAAAAATTTGAAAATAAATCCTAAGAATACAATATGGGTATCAAATTGTGGATATTAAAAGTTGATTATAAAAATATATACTTTTGATATATTTACCTGCACCGATTTCGATAAATCTTTGAAAAACCACAAAAAATGAATGTCCCCCCCCCTTTATTTCCGAAACTGGTGGACTGAAAAAAATTACGTTTATGGGCCATCACTGGCCGATCACAGAAAAACTATAGCGACTAAAAAAAAGTTGATAACAAATGAAAAATAAAAATAAAATGTAAAATAAATTTAAAAAAATGTTTATAAAAACACAATATGGGTAGCAAATTAAAGATATCAAAGAGCTGATTATAAAAATATATACTTTTACGATACTTACTGTCACATATTTCGAGAAATCTTTGAAAAACCACAAAAAAATGCATGTCGCCCCCCTTTATCTCCGAAACTGGTGGACCGAAAAATATGAAAAAAATTACAATTATAGGACATAACTGGACAATTACTAGAAAAATATAGCGATGAAAAAAAATTTGACAATAAATGAGAAATATTTAAAAAATGTAAAATAAAAAAAATAATAATTTTACAAAGATACAATATGGGTATCAAATTGTATGTAGTATAGAGCTTATTATAAAAATATATACTTTATCTTTATTTATTGGCACCAATTTCTATAAATCTTTGAAAAACCACAAAAAAATGCATGTCGCCCCCCCCCCACCTTATTTCCGAAACTAATGAACCGAAAATTACGAAAAAAATCATGATAATTTGGGATTACGTATAGATTACAGGAAAAATATAGCGGGTGAGAAATTTACGATAACAAAACGACAAAATTAAAGACTTTAAATACCTTCTTCCTGACTGTTCCCAAAACTGTCGACTTAGGGAACCCTAGGTATGTGAGTCTGACTCGCACTTGACCGGTTTTTTTTACTGTACCTGTGCCTCTGCTACAATACCTACTTGTGAACGGAATCTCAAGTTTCTAAGTCAACTGGAAGAACCCTATATTTTGTCATGGTGAGCCAATTTGTATGAAATTGATTACATAAGGGACAATAACATTTCTCGCGCTAAGTTTAGAACCCTGATTTTCTGACAGCACCATCATGTTTCTTCTGTAGGAGGTATTATTTTCAATCTCTAACGGGGCCCGAGGAAAAGGGTCTTGACAGACGGACAACAAGTGATCGTATAAGGGTGTTTTCATATATAGGTGTTTTCATTTTGAGCTAAGAAACCCTAAAAACGTGACTTTACACTTTCCGCATCAAGTGAGAAAGACTTGACAAAAAAGAGTATTTTTTTCCGCGCATGAAAAATTTTAACCCTTTGTAAGCACGTCCAGCGTTTATCCTTTTTGTGAAAACATCAGATTTTCGTAGTCAGATAACGTCCATGCTAATAAGGGTAATGATAATGTAGCAGGAATTACACTCGCTTGTTAAACTAAGTCCTAAAGAACCTCGGAAATGAGGTTTCTTAGGGGAGCGCAAAAACAGGGTTCCCACCTTGATTAATTATATGTAAGTGTAAAGACTATGAGCTGATTAATGGGAGACACTACAACGTTTCTAGAGCTTAATAATCTTTCCACGAAACAATGGAATTTGTTGGGATGCTGCAAACTAAATGTGAGAAGGCAATACCAAAGAAATTTTATATGAATTCATTTAATGATTTTCTAATAGCGAGTTTCGTTCCGTGTTTTAGGATTCTATTACAAAACAGAAACCATATAAATTATTTTTCTGCCAGACCAGAAACACTCGTTTGCTGAGTTTTTACACAGAAACTCGATTCAAAATTCATGGATGGAGCTGTATCAAAGTCTCTAGCTAGGGTCTTAATAATTCCTACCCCCAGTTTTAATGAGGCAACCCACTAATTACCCGAATGGAGGAGGTTTGGTGTCTATCTCACGTCATCTTTGCGAATCGTTACAAATCATATAAATGTTTTAATAATATTGGGAATAAAGCGATTTCAGAAATCGAATGTTTGTTTTGGAATCTCATGAAAAGTGACCGACCCAGACAGATAGACAGACGGACGGACAGACATATGACTTACACCATAAGAGCTTCACATTCCCCTTTCTGGTACGTAACGTAAATAATAAACGCATTGCAAAATAAAACGATAATAATCTTATATTGGATGGATTCGATTGATGGTTCTTGGTGGAATATCATCTTGAATAAATTATACACAAATTCTTGTACTTTTATTCCACATATATTTATTTTTATTCTACCTATCTATCTATTAACGAAACCGGTAGCTTAAGTTAGAATAAAAATAAATATATGTGGAATAAAAGTACAAGAATTTGTGTATAATTTATTCACGATAATAATCTTATTAGCAGAGATAGAATTAACTTCGTCAAAAATGATACCTCGCCATCATTCCAGGGCGACATACAACGCGCTGGAATCCGCCTCGATCAAGATCGGCATAGACCTGGCGGATAAGGAGCAGTCTCTCAGCACCGACATGGAAGCTCTGAAGATGAGGACGGCGCTGGAGCCCAAGCGACCGACCGGCACCGATAAGAACCTCATACTGGCCAATATAGGAGACGAGGTGCCCAAGATCACCAATTGATGACCTTGGGAGTGGTGAATCTAAATTATCTGTACTTCGAATTCTGAAAGGCTGATTGAAGTTAATCGTTAATTCATAAAAAGCTTTTACTGCAAATTATCGTTTTTTTGTGTGCTTGTTTTGTTAACAACTTCCAAAGGCGCGACACAACCGCACCCTAAAATCTATTTGTTCATTCATTGATATCTGAACCGGTTAAATAGTTTGTTTATAAATGCTTTATTATTGGTAGATCTATCATATATTTTTCTATGTAGATTTTATATTAGCCGCCGACTACGATATATAAGTCATTTTTAAAATGGACAATGAAATGAATTGAATACTTTATTTCTGCAATATAGGTACATAAATAACTTATTGATCGTTAGGATTTACTGTGTAATGTAATTCCATAAAAAATCTCGATCAAAATTAGATTTTAATAATACCTGTAAATAAATAAAAATCTGAATTGAATTTTTACTTGAAATCAAATAATTTTGTTTTTTAAGTTGCGCAAATTTCGTGCAATTATATTCAGAGGCGCCCGCATAGAAGATTGAGGCAAAATTAGGGTTTTTATTCTTAGATCGTTCATTTGTTATGTTAATTTGAAGGTCAGCGCAATTTGGAAAATTTTGTTCTTTTCTTTCCAAATTGTAAATAGCTGTTTAATGGCGCATATTTTATTTCAAGTGCTATAAACATATCCTTTGTAAAAGAAAGTAATTTTCAATTAAAATCTTTGAATTTGAGAAAATCTTTTACGTTACAAAATAGACGAAAAAGACAGCAAAAGCAAGAAATTTCTGTAATGAAATGTAAAGCTTGAATAGGTGTTCACCAAGAAAACGACGAAAAAACAAATCGCTTTACATTCGGAGGCACAAATCTAAAATTAATGGAACGCGCTCCATTTTGCAATCAATCAATCAATCAATTTATTTATTGCATTAAATTACATGTTAGTTTTAGATGTTATATGTACATAATTGTGGTTCAATGTAATTTTACCCATAGGGTGTAACAATATTCTTAATTTATTAATAAAATATAACTAAGTATAATAATAATCAAATCTTTGCTATTTCCATGCATACAACTTATTTTAATATATCGTTCATTTGAAGTATACTTATAGTTAATTAAATACATTTATTCATGCAATGGTTAATAATATAACGGTTTTACATTTTTATGGTGTAGATTCAAGAAATTCTTTGAAACTGTATGGACAAACCGTGATCAAGTACTGTTTTAATTGAATGAAAAACTTATTTCCTGTCACAGACTTAATTTCATCAGGCAAATGATTGTAAGCCTTGATGGCTGTCAGTTTTGTAGTACGAGTATAAGTAACAGTTCTACTAGGAGGCACATTCAAGTCATATTTGAAGCGTTCGTTGAGTCGGTCACTAATACCTGGAGTTCTCAGTGGGAATTTTTCTGGGTAGCGCCTTACTAATTTACAGAGCTCAATAATGTATAAAGCCGTGATGGTGTGTATTCCGAGTTCAACAAAAGAAGTTCGGCAAGTTTCCCTGCTCGATTTATGTCCGTCCAAAATGCGTATACATCTCTTTTGAAGAACGAAGATTTTTTGAACGTCTACACTACCACCCCATTCTGCTATTCCATACAAAACTCTCGAATGAAAAAAGGCAAAATATGACTGAAGTGTTGCTTTTTTTGTAGCTAACTTCGACAAACCTCTTAGAGCATAGCAAAAACTGCTTAGTTTATTTACTAATACCTCTATGTGCTTTTTCCAATTCATGTGATCATCAACATGGACACCTAAGAATTTCGCATTTTGCACACAATTAATTAGTCTATCATCGATTTTCATTTCAAGTTTTAACTCTTCTGTGTTGTAATTTCTGAAGCATATTAATTTAGTTTTAGTGACGTTTGTATTGAGATTGATGTGTTTTAACCAATGAATTAACAATTTGACAGATTCAACTATATTATTAAAATCATGACATCTATCGTGTCTTTTAAATTTAAAAAACACAGATATATCGTCTGCAAACATTATAGTTTTTTCCTTTACTTCACGAGGGAGCTCGTTGACGTACAAAAGGAAAAGTATGGGCCCCAGTATACTTCCCTGTGGTACTCCCTTATGTATTTTTGAGACTTTTGACTCACCGTTTATTAGGGTATTCGATTTATTGAGAATTGGCAGAATGACACTTTGACTTCTATCTTCTAAATAAGACCTAAACCAAGCGTTAGCAATCCCTCTGATTCCGTACTGATCTAAAATTTCAAGCAAAATATTATGATTTACGTAATCAAAGGCCTTGGAGAGATCAAGTAGAACCGTTCCAACAATTTCTTTGTCATCCATAGCCTTTGTCACAAATTCTGTCATATCAAATATAGCATCTGTTGCAGAGGCTCCTTTTCGAAAACCAAATTGTTCTTTAGACAGAATATTACGGTATGTAAGGAATTTACGTAATCTGTTTGCCATTATTTTTTCAAAAATCTTCGACAAGGTTATGAGTAGTGATATGGGGCGATAATTGTTAACATTCAATTTGTCGTCTTTTTTATGTATCGGTTTTATGTGAGCCTTCTTTAGTTTAGTCGGAAATATACCTTCAGTTAAAGACAAGTTAATTAGGTAAAGTAAGGGATCAGCGATAGCTTCTATAATAAACTTTAAAACATCGATTGGAATATTATCGTAACCACAACTTTTTTTATTTTTTATTGATTTTATGGTTTCGTACAACTCGTCCATAGTAACCGGCATAAGAAACATTGAATGTGGAGCGAAGGGTGGTAAGACATTTTTTTTATTATTATTATTTGGTTTCGTAATCTTTTGGATTTCATCAGTGCTTGTAAAAAAATTGTTAAATAAATCTGGAGCTTCAGAGTCAGATTTTATTTTGTTTTGTCCATCTGACAAACCAACGTAACTGTTTACCTCTAATGAACCTGTACCTTTAATGTTGTTGTTTATTAATTTCCAAGTTGACCTAATTTTATCCTGAGAATTTGTAATTTTTCGTTCGTTGTACACTTTTTTAGCGTAGGAAATTACCTTACTTAATACACTACAGTATGACTTGTAATGTTCTAGTAGAACACCATTTTTGGATCTCTTAGTCTCCACAAACATTTCTCTTTTTTTCTTACATGAATTCTTAATTCCTGGTGTGATCCATCTTGAATCGCTTTTAACGTATCTATCATCTCTAACTCTGATCTGGGGACAGTGGTCATCGAACGCCTTAACAAGAACTTTGTGGAAGATATTAAAGCCATTTTCGCAATTTGTGGCAGTGTAAACTTCATTCCAAGACAGAGAGAGTAAGTAGTTTCTAAGAGATTCAAGATTTTTCTGTTTTAAATTTCTAACTAGTCGAAAAAATACTGATTTCTTTTTTAAAAGTGTGTGTCGGCCGAGCTCCACCACTTTACTTAACCAGTAGAATTATTGATTCTCGATAACAATTGATTAACAAACTTATGGCACGATCGTAGCTAGAGAAAGCTAGCTTTGATTCAATAACATAAAGATAAAGAGTCTGTAAAGTTTAGGTCATGCAAGGTACAGGTTCCTTCGACATCGATGAAAAATCTTTTCAAAATTTACGCTCGTTACACACGACTTTCAAAATATTTAGGTATTTTTCCATAGTTTTTTCCGGGGTCATCAAAATTTTAACTCAATATAACGTGACGAAATCAGACACCAAACAAGTCTTTGCCTTTGACCCGTCTTTTGACCAAAAAAATATTTATGTTTTAGTAAAATCTTAAAATCTTAGATCTGGTGCCGGACTCGAGTGTGGAGGTACCACCATCTTACTCGCAAATCATCCCAAAGTTATTAGGGAGAGAGTAAGAGGACAGCTCGCAGACAGGCACAAGCAGGTGGCCCACCATTGCCTGGGACCGTTTGATGGCGGTATATCCATTCCAAAATGCCGGGCCTTATAAAAGAATAGACTGGTAACGGGCAGCGGCGTCACTGGTGCGAGGGTTTCGGTACCGCGCTCACCAGCCAGCGTGTATGAGTATGGGCATTTCTTCCAGGAGGACCGCCAAGAGTGGCAAAATCTGGGAAAGGCCTATGTCCAGCAGTAGACGAAACAGGGTGATGCATGGAAAATCTTACTCCCCTCTGAAATACCACAAGCCAATTTTGTGCGACAAATATCTTTTTGGAAAAAAAAAGACGAACAAGACCGAGCATTTATTTGTGATATAAACTTTGAAAATCTGATAATCTTCACAATATTTCTTGAAAATAATTAATCACTTTGGCGCAAACCCTTGAGAAGGAATTGACTTTGGTTCGATTAGAATAAATTTGTTTTTCTGTAATAATAAAATGCCTGTCAATGAATAACAAAGTTAAAGTTAAGATAATCTTAATAACAAAGTTGCTTTTCAATAACTTAAGATTATGTTTTATAGCGAAGTCCATCGCTTTGGAATACTCTAAATATTGAATCCTGGCCTGACGATTTGTTAAAAAACTTGTCTCTAAATTTGTTTCTAAATGATCTTGTCTGGTTTGTAACGGACTCCAATAATATTATAGCTACTCAATTTTAATTTATTTTGATATCTATTTGGAAATAATAAGTCCATTATTTTTGCGAGTTTTTTGGTGAAGTTGTGACATCACTTTATTGTATGGTACTACATTATGGTGAAATACCGAGTGTTTACCTTCAAATAATAATAATTGTCCGGTTTGGTTTTTGTGACGTCATTCCTTTTTGTAGACATGTCAATTTTAATTCTTTTCAACCTTTTTTGTGATGTATCAAATGAATGTAAAATGATTGTAAAATAATACTACATCATAATATATCTGCCACTTACTTACTGAAAAAAAAAATCTTTTTCAAAACACCCAGTTAGGGCTTCTCCAGGTTTGAAACGGCTGAAAGAATTGTTGGTAAAACAAATTTCATATTAACGCCAAGAAATAAAAAAAGTTGTTATTTTCAAAATTCCTTTCATAAAGTTATACAAACAGAACACAGATTTCATTTCAACTATAAGTTCAATTTTTTGTGTTTTAGAAAAACAGTGACAGAAATGTAACGATGTACGAGTAGTATATTATTATTACAATCTGTTCACGAAGCCGTTTCATTTGATACCCCAAACGATAGGTTTCAGCATAAAAAAATGTTCATACATAAAAATGATGACATCATAAAAACCAAACAGCACAATTTGAATGTAAACACCCGGTACCAGTGTACCATACAATAAAGAGATTCCACATGGTCGCACCTTCCCTTCACAAAAAACCCCACAGAATAGAGTTTGCTCCTCGAATTTAATAATTCATAACTTTCGACATTCGGCAAGTCTTATCATATGCTTGCCAAAATTTAGTCCCAGTTGTATGTAATCTTAACATTTTTCGACAAGTTAAGGTTGAACACTAATCGATAAAAAACCTTATTAATAAATTAGTAGATTTTCACCTTAACCCGTTTGGTGGCACTGTACCAGTCCTGAAGTTCGTTTACCTGACATTTCCACAACCCTACCTTTTACTTTGTGAAATGAACGCGATCGACACACTCTCGTTCGACACTCGGCGATTGTGTGTCGCCGCCTTACTGTAAGATTTTACGAGCTAAGTCACACGGGCTCGGAGAATACGGAGAAGGTTGAGGAATGAAACATTTCCTAGTAATTTCTTTTTAGCAGCTCTGTCGGTAGGACCTCTACCTCTTTCTTCTTATTATTATAGGTACTGTTTTCATATGTACAAAATAATGTTTAAATAAATAACTACCTAAGATATTAACTAACAATTTAAATTTATAAATGTAATAATAATGACTTCGTGTTATCGTCATTTGTAAGAACATGTTGAGTACATACACATATCTTGCAACTAAACGTTAAACTTGGTGTCATGGATTTTTTCAAGGGGATCCCGACTTTGTCTCTTTTCAAATTAATTTAAAACCAATAAAAAGCGACGATTAAATTTTCCAAGAAATATATGTCATATTTCACTCTTTGGTTTTCGGCTGTTCGATACGCGATTGCTTACACTTTCCTCGATCCGATTGAATCGCAAATATAGGTCTAAACTACGATCTAAATATCATTTCATTTGAGCTGTATTAAGTTTTGAACAATAAAACTTATATCTTCTAAAAACAACGTTGTGAAAAATGTAATTTAAAACTGCCATCATATTAAAAACCCATCCCTCTAATTCCAAATAATAAATAAAACACCTCAAAACCGCGAGTTTTCTGAGCGGCTCGCTTCCGCTGAGCAGGATAAACAAGTGAAAAATGAAAGCGTTGGAGCAGGACAGATTTCTCTGGATAACCTCGCCTTAAATGTAACATTTTTTGTATACATACTACATTAATTGAATAATTTTTCAGAATTCTGCCCTATTTTAGTTCCATCAAAAACGGAAGGCCTTTATTCCGCCCTAGAACGATTGGCCCAACTAATTTAAAATGTAGCATGAGAATTGAAAATACTGAGCCTTGAGACGTATTTGCCGGTTCGAATTCTGCCGGTTGTCGAATGGGTGGGTAGCATGAGAATTGAAAATACTGAGCCTTGAGACCCGGATTCGAATCCTGCCGGTTGTCGAATGGGTGGGTAGCATGAGAATTGAAAATACTGAGCCTTGAGACCCGGATTCGAATCCTGCCGGTTGTCGAATGGGTGGGTAGCATGAGAATTGAAAATACTGAGCCTTGAGACCCGGATTCGAATCCTGCCGGTTGTCGAATGGGTGGGTAGCATGAGAATTGAAAATACTGAGCCTTGAGACCCGGATTCGAATCCTGCCGGTTGTCGAATGGGTGGGTAGCATGATAATTGAAAATACTGAGCCTTGAGACCCGGATTCGAATCCTGCCGGTTGTCGAATGGGTGGGTAGCATGAGAATTGAAAATACTGAGCCTTGAGACCCGGATTCGAATCCTGCCGGTTGTCGAATGGGTGGGTATGTCCGCAGCATAGCTTTTCAAAATGCCCTGTTTAGTTTGTATGTGCAGAATCAGGACCCAATTTCCTCAAAAATTTAATATCTACTCTAATATTATGAAGAGGTAAATTAGTTTGTATATAGGATAGGGTGTCCCTTATTTTTAGAAGTATTCGTTTTAAAAGGCATACCCTTTCATTTTACTACGCATTCTACCGCGTTTAAAAACTAAATACTTCGAACAATATAGGACAACCAATATGGGTAATCACTGGAAATACTAAACCTATTTTGAACAGTCCTTCACCATTGTAATAATAGTCAGACTGTCTATTTGGATATAGGCTATAGTTTGTTCCCTGGGAATGGGCAGATCCCCAGGCACATAGGGTCAGAAATACATAAACCCTAATCCTAAAAGTAAATAGGTACTTTCTGGGCCAGAGTGTGCTTCATCGTAGGTGTCATAGACGCTTACCATCAGACGTGAGAGAAGCCAAGTGTAAGCATTTGAAATAACCAGGAGACGTCTTATTGTCTTACTTCAACAACTAAAGCAATCGCTTTCAAATGTATCGTAAGTGGCTAAAATAACTAAAATGATATGCCATTGGGTATTATTCTAGCACTTAAAAAAAGTTATTTTGATGTCATGGATTTTTTTGAATGTATTGTTTTGTGTACGATATTTAATAAATAAATTTTAATTCAATTTTCTGAATTCCGGACTATTTTAGTTCCATCAAAAACGGAAAGCCTCTAGTCCGCCCTATTTCAAATGTAGCATGAGAATTGAAACTACCTATAGGAAAAAAGGAAAATTTTAGAACATTTGTTGTGTCAAATGAAGTGTACTTGAAAGCAAAATACAAATCCATAAATTTTTGTGTATGACGTACATACGCTTCAACACTTATCTTTAAGATACACGATATTACGCCGTTACAATTTGAACGTATTCTCTGATGACGACGCCCCAAGTAAGCAAGCACATTAGAGAAGAACACTAGGATCTAATTATGGGAGTGGAAGCTGATAATGCCCTCCTGGTGTTGGCGCGGTTCGTTTGGCAAAGAGGATTGAGACTTGGCAAGTGGGTATCGTGTTTGGTGAAAGGGGTCCGACCACAAGGTGCTTTTTTTTTAACCTAAGGAAAAAATAACTCAAATGGCGTGTGTGTTGAGTGCGTTACGCCAGCGGCATGTTGGCGCTTTTCAGGAATTCAGTTTGACAGATAATTAGTATCTCATCTCGTGTAATTGTGTTCGGAATAAAAAATTTGTGCTTCCAGCTGATCCAAAGATATTCACGAAAAACAGATTCCGCTGGAGTAACGTTAACCCGAGCGGCATGTTTTTTTTTCCTGTGGTCGTAGCTAAATACAAACTAGCTACTTAGGTAGATTTAATTAGTGCCCAAAAAACGAAATTAGAGGTTTCATTCAGAGGTTTCAGAGTTATTCAAGAAGCTGCTGGGTTAACGTTTAGCCAATTGCCGTATCTCTTAAACGGCACGACATACAACGCTTCAATACATGAGTTATTATTAAGTGGTGCTACATAATGATTCTACTAATAATTATTACTTTTATTACATTATTTAACCTTAAAATTACCCTATAATTTAGAAAAATCCTTAAAATTAAAAAACATGCCGCTGGCGCACTCGTGTGTGTTTGATTAATGTGTGAAAAAGCGAAAGCCAGAATCATTGCAGATGTAGAATTGTAGGTACGCTAGAGACCTTCTCCTCTAGACAGGGTATCAGATGCAGTAACGTGAGTCCTGATAAAATTCCTGATATTCCAATGAATATCCTGATATTTTAGTAAGAGTTTAATACTAATACGAAGACGGCACGATTTACAATAGTTTTTGTTATAAACACCACGTGACATAATCAATATTACAATTTGACATACTTACTATCCCTTAAAATTCCTGACAAATTTTATTTTTTCCTGATTCCCTGACAGAGGGCCAACTGACATGTCAGGAAAATTCCTTTCATCTGATAACCTCTGGGAGACAGGCTAATTAATCTAATATTTGTTTCTAGTCTGCTCTACAAAACAAAAATGCTTCTGTATATTTTTAACCATCCGCCTAATACGAGAAGGGCCCGGCCGATTGGTGCCCCCAAAAATACATAATTCAAAACTTCTCGTGGCTTGTCGGAGAGGCCGTAAAACAGGCACACCGGGGTTATATCGACAGGTATATTTAAATGAAACACATAATACACTAATCATACTGAGCAACTTTCCCAAAGAAACAAACCTGCGGAAATGAAAAAAAAAGTATATTCCCTTTGAATACCCACTGGGAATTTTGTATGAGCTGCACATTTTCTTTTCATTTGAGCGAGTATGTTTCTTTGATAAAGTTGTTCACGTTCAGTATGAGCAGTAGATTATGTGGTTTCATTTACAGACACCTACACAACTACACCCTGTTTGTATCTTTGTATGTTATGTATGAGTTGCCATCTAATTACTTACGCAACTCCCTGTCAGGAGGTTCTATTCGCTGTGTTCAATCAAAGGTTCAAACAGACGTTAAGAGATTTTGTCGGCTTTTTAATTTTCGAACAATAATAAACTCTCCCATCGGGAAATATTCGCCGGAATCACTTCGAGACGCTCGAATTCCCCGTGCAATCTTTTAGAGCTTTCATAAATAATATTAATGTTGAAAATATGAAAGCGAACGTTGTAAAACACCTCATATCTAGGGCATTGTTGACATAAAAGAAGACGAAAAAAGATTTTTGTTTTGTACAATATCTACGCTTAAAGTGCGCCCCGGATAAGTCTGGCGCGACTGGTGGCGTTACTAACGCTTAGCGGCACGGTTCCGTCATGAGGGTGTGACAAGCCATCCACGGCCGAAGCCCACAACCAGATGAAGTGACAGGATTTGTCAGTTGAGTTTTGATCTAACTTTCTAGTGTCGCCAGGCATATTTGTAATCATCAATGGTTGTATCTCTTTTAATGCTAAACTACTATTAGCCACTTCGATACCACAAACAACGAAACTGCATTAGTTTGTAAAGTGGGTCTCGAGTTATGCGAGATTACTTGACCACCTCCCCAGAAGACGTGGGTTCTATCCACCTGGTGCACATTAATTTGTGTTCGGTCTGCGTGCTTCGAAAGGTAATTTAGCGGTTGGTCTAATTGTGTCCGAAGTACGGCGATAGGGCTCACCACCCATCCGATTTAGGACGTAATAATCGTCAGTGAAAAGTGGGTCTACCAAAAGTGAACTGTGACTTGCATTTCACACTTTGGAACACTCTCTCGGGGATTCAATGTCGTGACAATATGTAATTGTGTTTATTTTTTACTTGTACCCTCGCTAATAAATAATGTTATTTAGAAATTATAAACGAGCAGACAAAAAGACAAGTTATAATTCAAAAACCACACAACAGATTTTGGTATCGTTTTTATCATAAGGTATATTTTAGGAGGTGGTAGAGCTAATGCCGGGCTCGACTGTGGAGGTACCACCATCTTACTCGGAAATCCTCCCGAAGTTATTCGGGGAGAGTAAGAGGACAGCCCTTAGGCAAAAACAGGTGGCCCACCATTGCCTGGGACCGATGGATGGCGGTATATCCATCCCCAATTGCCGGGCCTTATATAAATTAGACTGGTGACGGGCAGCGGCGTCACTGGTGCAAGGGTTTCGGCACCGCGCCCACCAACCCGCCTGCCCAGCGTGTGTGAATATGGGCATTTCTTCCAGGAGGACCGCCAAGAGTGGCGAAATCCTGGAAAGGCCTATGTCCAGCAGTGGACGAAACAGTCTGATGGATGGATGGATATTTTAGGAAAGTAGATAGTTGAGATTGTCGGCACTTGGTGGAATTTATCAATCATTGTTGTGATGAAATTACTTGTACTTTTCCACAGATAATATTTAATACTACACTACCCAACCGGATTCTCTATATAAGCATCATCAGGGGCTTTTTAATTAACTAATATACATAATTATTTTTTTAAACACTGTTTCTGTTGCTAGATGTCCGTGCACGGACATATTATCGAAATATTATCTGTGGAAAAGTACAAGTGTTTTCATCACAACAATATATTTTAAGATCTTTGGGTGTCTTTGATGGGTAGAATCGGAAATGAGTATATCCGTCGGAGATCTAAAGTAACCGACATAGCCTGCAGAATCAGTAAGTTGAAGTGGCAGTGGGCAGGCCATATTTGTCGCCGACATGATGGCCGTTGGGGCCGAAAGGCTTTAGAATGGAGACCACGTACAGCAAAGCTTAGTGTAGGCCGACCTCGTGCCTGCTGGACCGACGACCTGAAGGACGTTGCGGGGGGCAGCTGGATGAGGAGGACGGAGGACCGACATGAGTGGCAAAATTCGGGAAATGCCTATGTCCAGCAGTGGACGAACACGGGCTGATGGATGGATATTTTAATACAATAACTTCTGCGCACTGTAACATAGGGAAACTGAGTTTTTGTAAGGAGAGTTTCTTGGGAAAAGACGCGAGCAAAAGCAAGTTTGTGCGAGAGGGCCAAAAACAGTAGGTATTTACAAGGTCCTACAATAATAAGTGAAAATAATTTGAGGGTAGATCATGTATCGTTAAAGGCGATTGATCGTTAACTGATCAGTTGATCACAAGAAAGAAGAAAAAAAAAATTTTTTGCTCAAATAATTTTTCCACTTCCCAGTACAAACTGCTGACTCATTTCTATGAAAGGGTGAAAAAAAATCGCGCGAAAAAAATATTTTCTTTGGAAAGTGGTCTATTAGAGATACTTAATCATCTCTTAATTTTTTTTCACTTTGAATTGTAGGACCTTACACAATATATGACTTTCGTTGAACCTTGGTCCTTACCACTTAACCGAGTTATAAAATTTGCATCACAAAATAAAATAAAAGGTCTTCTAATTCGAAACAAGGTTTTTGTTCTTAGATCGAACCATAAAACAGCATCAATGGGGTATAAAAGCCTCAACTCCACCACTATAGAGCATCTTCAATCACGCCTTCGTTACATTTGGAGCTTTCACCAGTATCACTACACAGTAAGTTATTTTATTACCATTTCTACTAAGCTTATCAACACAACGGTAGACCGTTGGAATCTCAATCTAGTGACCCGAGATTGATTCCTGCCACCACGCACCAATTTGTTTGTCGGAATTTAGGTGCGTAGTATTTGTATACTTACCACTTGCCAAACGGTGAGTAAAAACGCTGTTGTAATGAAACTGCATGCCTTCAAAAAAGTATTTATGCCCGAATTATGACAAAGGTCTCACGTTAGTACAAATAATCGTCGGTGACAAGATAAACCAATAAAAGAGTTGTTGTGTGTTATAGTAACACAACATATTTGGAAACATCCTGTAACACCCTTTCGGGGATTTTTTCTTTATAACACCAACCTTCTCTTCGGTGGTAGAGGGCGGTAAGCTAAGCTGTAAGTTAGTTCTTATTTCGCAATTTAAGTTACGAATATTAAGCATCTAAAAGCCTTTACGAGCTATAATATATTTAACAAATTTCTCTATGTGGCGTACTTAGTTACGTAAAATTTTAAACAAGACATAAGCAGTCTTTGAACTATAAAACTCGTTAGAAACAAAGTACTGTACCCAGAAAATCAGAATAGTCTAGTCCAAGGTACATTTGCATGTATTATAATAACCTCTTTGCGCAATTTGTCTTTTTTTTCCTGTTCGCTATAAACGCAAGCACAACCGCGGGTCACTATGGAAAGATGAAATGTTATATTTCAAATAGTGCAAAATTTATTATTATTTCGTAATAAAGATCACTTACCAAGCCTACAGTATGAATTTGGCTGCATAAATTAATTTCACTTCTATAATTAATATAATATCACTATTCGTCAGTGACGTCACTTAAGTATTCTAGTTTGAAACTTTATAGACGTCATCTTCAATAAATAACGTCGCATTACATTATTAATTTATTAATAACAATATTTCAAGGCCTGCCCGGTAAGGGCAGAAAATTGATATTTTTACCCAAACGTACATAATCAGAGCAATAAATAATTTATACGTACTAATAAGTAGTAAAAAGGTCGTGTCTGTAAATTGAATATTTTCACGAAATTTTAAATGAAATGTATTTATTAGTATTGTATTGAGGCCAAAACTATATTTTCTTTTATTTTTGTCTTCATGTCTATATATATCTTCCGTTTTAATTAGAAAACCACTCATATAATTTGGATGCAGTTTTCTTTATTATCATCATCATAGTAACTCTGGGTTGGCTATAAGGAATGTTGATAAATAACGTCTAACCCAAGACGAAAACGTGACAGAGATTGAGCAGGCTTTTCTTCAATAAATAATGTTATTTAAGGGTCTGCCTGGCAAGTACTCAATACCTACATAGTCAGAGCAATAATTAAGAAATACATTACCACCCTAGTTCACCTATTTTGTAGGTGGCATTATTATTTCATAGTCTCGCAAACTCATTACTACCAAATTGTTCCCATTCGCGTGCGGGTGTTATTTATGATTCATGGGGAGGCCCCGCTGCCGAATGGTGTTGCCGTTACGAAAATATTTTTCGCACCACGTGCCCCAGTGGCAAAAAGCGTTAGAAAATATTAATTTAACAAATTCATAGAATACAGTAGAATGTGCAGGCGGTTGCGTAGAAGAAGTCATAATAAACAATTTGTCAAACGCGCTTTGTCCGGGGTTTCATGGACGATTTTCATCATCCAAGGTAGTGTAGTTTCTAAAAAAACTTCGCACAGAATAAATATTAATACTGAAAATGCAAATTTTGCGCGTCACAGTAAACTGAAAAATCTACTAGAAAGCGCTATATTTTTGGCACCCAAAATAAATACGCTAAGTATAGCGCAAAATGTGATAAAATGGCAACACTGCCGCCGAAGTGGGCACGACAATGGTTTAGCTAGCAGACTACATCAAGAGCTGGCCAATCTAAAATGGATTCTAGGTTGTATTTACGACTCCCGCGGGTAGAAATCAGATGTCACAACACTGACAGACGGACACGACTTGACCTGGCTAATTGACTACTTAATAAACGACCATTTTTATAAAACTACATGAAACCTAAATTTACGGTTACTTATATTATATATTTACTAATAAAATTTCATGATCGGCGCACTCTGAACAATAATGACTAGTAGTAACAAAATCTTCAAGCAAGTAGTAAAAAAATCCTTTCTAAAAAAAGTTAATTATTCTTTCTGTCAATAGATGTCTGTGTTTCTTACGTTTTATATATTTGTGTCATTTATATTTTCCATTCGCTCGATGACGAACGACCCCACTGAGGGGTCGAAATATAGCGCATTTTACTGAAAATTTCTTTACTTTTACTAATAAAAAACACAAGTTACTATAAAATAAAGATTTATTCATAATTCTTATAATTGCACACCCTTTATTATAAAAAATATAAAGAATAATAAAAAAAAAAAATAACTCTATACATATATTTAAAAAAAAAAAGAAGATTTGGGCCTAGAATAACAATCTACAACTTTTTTTTATATTATTATAATATTTTTTTTTTTTTTTTTTATTTTATTGCTCATCTTAATAGCTTTCGAAAAATACCCATATCACTAGGTTTATAATATATTAACTAACAATAATAATTTTTTATTTACAATTCGGCCTAGGCGTGACGATCGTCACGACTGTAATTCTTCGGGTTAAAGAAAATACTCGTACATAAAATACTCGAGCCTGCCTCCCAAGAGGATAGGCAGAGACCACAGGTATTCATCTGCTACAATCCTAAAACACCTCTTTTGCAACCGTCCATCAATATTCCGGCGCTTTTCTGTATACTTACGACCGGTGAAGCTCTACCTCAACCTACCACAAAAAAAAAATTCAAGTTGATTTTTATGTAACTAATAATATGTATATAATAATTGAATTGTTCTTGTTCCGTTATCCAGATAATTATTATTAAGAAAACTAGGAGTGAACAATAAACAGAAATACTTACAACAATTTATTCTCCTGCAAACATCTATAAGACGTTGCCTAAGAACAATGGTCAATCCACATTTGTGTTATAATATGACTTAATGATGTTGCCAAATTCATACTGGAGACTCGATAAGTGGTCAAGACCAAAGTTTAACTACCCTTTCTGTGAAGTACCTACGCAAAAATTTCAGACTTCCTACATAAATCTTTTAATTGAGTCGTGGTTGTTCGTATAAAATAACAGAGGCAAAAAAACGTGTTTCGCAAACAGGGTCAAGAACCTTGGTCTTGACCACTTACCGAGTGTCCAGTGTGAATTTGGTTGTATATGTATGTAGATGGTTTGATACAGGGAAGATTTATTTAAAAGTTAATCTTCAATAAAACCATCAACATGTACAAAACGAATCAAACACATTATGTACTTAGACAGTTTTTTCGAATGGATCAGTAAATAGTCTCTATAATTATGTTGCAAATTTATATTCTATCTCAACGCAGCTCCATCTGTAAAACTGTACAAAAGTTCTACCATTCTTACACTTTTTTAATTTCGAGATTGTTATTTATAATCATAATAATGTCGCTAGCTCTCACTCCATAACTTAACTCGTGCATTAATTTGCTGCCGCTCTCGAAATATGTCGACTTAGCATTAACAAACACACGAGCGTGAGTTCATATGCGGAAATGTATCCTCACAAAACTGGTAAAGCGAAAATCAATCACGCGGAGCTTCGATTCCGGCACAATTTGAATTTAAAAGTTTAGGAAGTTAATACGAACAATATGTATGATTTAAACCGATAAGTACCCAGCAGATCCGCTTCCTATCGTGTCGTCGACTCGATTAAAACTTTAAAAAAACCAGCCTCACGACCAAAACTTGTAATCCTACGCCGCAACTCTGCAACGCGTCCATTACGTTCTGGAATAGTTCAAAGTTCCCATACCGGTTCGGCGAGCGAGCCATGTAGAGCGTTCTCCGGAAAGCTCGTATGTAAATCGTGCAAGTAACTCGAGCGCAGGTTATTTACATTTGACTTTTGTACGATCTCTACACGGAAGTCAATTTCTTTGTCTCAAAATTGAGGCTATTCTGTTATAAAAATACAATTAACTACTTCAGAATGTTCTTTTTAGGGTTCCGTTAATCATCATGGAAAAAGGAACCATGACAGGTCACTCTGTCTGTCTGTTGTCCGCAGGTCAAGGCTCTTTTTCTGAGACCCGGATTAAGGTATAGAGTTGAAATTAATATCGAATACTAAGGTTTATAACGTCATGCCGTAGTTATGAAATCAATTGTCTTGTTTAATTCAAAAAAGGATACGGCTTTTTATTTTAATTTTTGAAGTGTATTTTCATTTAAAAATGCCACTCACTGAGTGATCAACTGATCATTTGAACCTTTCCCAGTGGCCTGCAATCTTGAAATTTGGCATTTTTGTCGTCTTAAGGTGGATAAACGAATAAATGTGAAAATCATAATTTTTTTATTCAATATAAAAAAATACTTGTCTAGATTAATTTTGCAGTTTTGTTTTTTATATTTTATAGCTTTATAAGTTTATAATTTTCTGTTTGTAATTTTTGTTCCAATTATGTGAGTCACTAACTTATTTGAATGTTACGGAATCCTCAAGGTGTGTCTATTACCCGCACTTGACCGGTTTTTATACAATTTATCCAAGCACTTCATACTTCAGTTTTAATA
Organism: Ypsolopha scabrella; assembly: GCA_910592155.1. NCBI lineage: Eukaryota > Metazoa > Arthropoda > Insecta > Lepidoptera > Ypsolophidae > Ypsolopha > Ypsolopha scabrella. The sequence goes on along the minus strand of OU342968.1, from coordinate 2,132,898 downwards.
AACTAGAATTCAAACAATATTTATTTTCTCGCGATTCTTTAACGGAAAATGACGTCATATTCTGGTAAAATAAAAGGTTGTATTGATCGATGTTGGGTTCTGGGTAATGAATAAACGAATAGCCCCAGCGTGGCATCTGCTTGCACAGGTATTCTGGCGCCCCGGGCGTTGTGACCGAAGGCGACCGGGTCACAGAAAGAATAACATGGATAGACATGCTTTGTTTGATCTTCTTTTTACTTTTTGAAACGCTTGCGGAACGTGCCCGCTGCGGACTGTAATATAACGCTTGGTGTGAGAGTAGTTGCAAACAAAATAAAATGAGAGTTGTTTGTGAGCTTCTCGTTGTGTTTTATGGAACGAGCTTAAAGAGGAATACGGTGTTTTCGTTGCTAAATAAACGCATCGTTTTTGATATCGATATATATTAAAGTAAATTAACAAAACATAATTTTTTGTTTGCAGTTTATTTGACATCCTTGACTCTATTTTTACAAACGTGCAGATTTTAATTTTGTGACGGGTCGTGGAAATTTATCACGTTGATATAATTATTCGTATCGAAAACAACGGAAATATTTAATATCTATCTAACGTCGTTTTCGAAATGAACAGTGACGAAACAGCTTTATGAACTAATTAATTTGATTAAAACGATTTTTTTAAACAACGCTCTTTTTAAGTCGTAAAGTACCGAATAAAAGTTCCCTAGCAATGCAAAGATATTCAGATAAATATATTATATACATGCTTTTTTGTCTGTTATTTTGTATGTTTGAGGATTTTGAAAAGGCCTACGATAGAGTGGTGGAGGATACTTATGGACTACACTTTCCGTGTTTGGATTGAGTAGGTACCTGGTGCGGGCCCTGAAATCTCTCTACGAAAATTCCAGTGCCTGCATCAGGATTAACGGGGCATACAATTGATGATTTAACCACAGCAGTGGCGTAGCTAGGTGGACAAGGGCCCCGGTGCACAGAGAAAGAATCGGGCCCTCACCCCTCTGTCCACATAGCTTGAACTTATATTGGCCTTCAAAATTAGTGCACCAGGGCCCCCTGAGCTCCGGGGCCCTGGTGCACTGCACCACCCGGCCCTACGATAGCTACGCTACTGGTAGTTAGACAAACATTCATGCGTATCAACAACCGTGGCTGTTCAATTTATTTATGGACTGTTGTTTAAATTATTTAAAAAGGAGCGTGAATGTGGAATGAAGTTAGGTGAGTTACTTATCAAATGCCTTTAATACGTCCATGACCAAGTTCTACTTACTTCATGGATGGATGAGCTGCAACAGATGGTAACAATTATGGATGATGCTTTCAAACGTAGAGAAATGAAAATTAACGTAGATAAAATAAAGGTTAGAGAGATATGCAGCGGTAGCTGAATGCAAGGTCAAAATTGAAGATGAGGAAGTAAATAAGCTTCTATTATTTAGATACTTATTAAGCATGCTAGATTTTGTACAATATTTTCAGTACATTTTTTTATCAATTACACCACCACTCAAAAACCACCGCATCCATACCAAGCTAGCCACAAGACTTCTGGTTAGAACTTTCGTCTTTCATGCGCGAGATCCGTTTCCTGAACTATCTCCGGTAAAGTCCGGTGCGTGCGCGCAGTCCTCTGACCCCCACTACGTTGTACCCACGAATTTGCTTCCATATTTAAACAACAACCCGCCAACAGTCCAATAGATCCTCGCATGTATCACGCCGCGACTCGCTCGGGGTCTCAACTGCCCTTCCGAGCTCTCGAGCTGTGTGTAAGCTTTCGTAACTATCGTTCTAAGGACGTTTCGTTTGATCTAGCTATATGTGTTCAATAAGGAGCGAGGTAAGTAAAATATGGCTTAGTCTTGTGGTTACTTTTCTCAGCTCCTTTTGAAGTGCTTGCGTGAACAATTCAACTGTATGGAATGCGCGGCTGTCGCTAATAAAGTTTACGGATAGTGAGATAAATATTTGACAATAATAAATAACTTTCATAAGCCAAGTGTAAAATTAAGTGTATAAAATTTCATTGGACCCTCACGACTTGAATCCCCGTGGGGGTGCCAAAATGTTAGCGAGTATGAAATGTGAAATGTAAGTCACAGCTATTTACACCGACACCAATATATACCTAGAGCTCAAAGTGTCTTCCGAAGCACGCAGACCGGACTCAAATGTGACCCTATGCGATTTGAACCCGCGATCTCTGGATTAGTGCATGGTCGAACCACTAGACCACATAGCCGGAGTAACGTCCTTACGCCCAAAGCCTTTTTAAAAGGACTCGAGTTCAGTTATGGTATGCATATTTTTTTGACATACAGATTTTTTGCTTTCTTCACCACCCAGGTACCCTTTTAAAGTGGCAAATATTATATTAAAAGGCGATGGAAATAATAGGAGTGCTTCTTTTCTGTGTATTGTTTTTAATAAGGACATAAATTTTTGTTTCGCCCTGAATCCGCCCCTTTCGCACGGCATTTTTCGCCCGGAGTGACAGTGCTAAAAATATCACACAGCCTCTTAACTTGAAGTCCTTTTAGAAGGGTTTTTGGGTGCTTTTAAATATTTGTGCGGTAGGAATGTATGCAGGAAATAACCAGAATGCTTTCATGTTGATTTCAGGAAAATCAGAAATGGCGGGAAAATTCGCAACAGCTTTCATCGCATTGGCGGCCATCGCGATCTTCGCCAGTTTAGGATACGTCAGTTGCAACCCCGCAATAGGTAAGCTAAAGGAAAGTAGCTTCTGTTTGCAGCCAGTTTTAGGTTCAATTTAAGTAAACTGGCGACAATTCGTAGTAAGCGCTGAAATGTGTTACGTTGAAATTGCACACTGAAATTGTGTTAGGTATTAGGGTAGCTCAGTAGTTCCCAGTTACATAAATGGAAAATGCAACAGCGTTGATACGGTGTTAGATCCAACGAATTCTGTGATAAAAATTTATTTATTTTTATATTTATTTATAATTTTTATTATTATTTATTTATTTGAACCACCAACATCTAGTACCCACACAAATAGGGACATTGTTTAACAAATTATGTGTTGTAGGATATATGTAGGTCTAGACAGTTATAGACGGACACAGCATGCAAAATAGATAGGTACAGATTATTTTAAACATTATTAAATGAAAAAATTATCACGATTATGCGGGGTATAAGCAGACAGGTTTAAATTAAACTACAAAATACACATACTAAACAATTTTCGGAGAGAAACACGTACTTTCATAAAAACGCGCAAATGAACAGATTGGTTCAGCCCATAAAAAGGTATCTAATTTTTCAAATTTAGTAAACTTTATAATTTTTCATTGTCACGATTTTATTTCTTTAAGAATGTTATTCAGTATTATCAGTAAATTATGAGGTTTCATTTAAAGACCGTACAATAATAATAAAGCAAAATTAGTTCATATACAGGTTGTTAGGAAAAATACTTTGTTCCTTTAAACCACTTGTGCTATTTATTTATTTATTTATTTATCTTCAATGTAACTTAAATATATGGTACATTGTAGTATGTAAAGGTAAAAACCAGATTACATACTAAGTTTAGTCTTATTATATATTGTATTGTATAAAAGTACCTCGGGGAGCCCTGTTCCCTACACTAAGTACTAAAAGTACCTGTACGGTAGGGTTACAGTGATTCTCTAGTCGCACTAAATTATACATTTCCAGAAGTGCTATAGGTATAACAAAGTATAACAAAGTATGTTAATTATTATTTCTTAATATATATATTTATTTTTTAGCGCGATAGACTAAACTTTAAAGCCAGATGAACAAAGTTGCGGCCAGAAGCTAGTAAAATATAGGTATAAATTCTCGTACAGATTTATTAAGCGTAACCTTCCATAAATCAACAAATGCTTCATCTTTTCACCTGAATCCATCATTTTTAAAAGTCGCAAACGGCAAAGACTTCTGAAAGAGCCAACCTTTTACAAATATAAAGATAAATGAGCTGTCATCAAACCGGAAGCAAAAGAAAAGCGATTCTCCCCTTCTGCCATCAAGGCTTTAGGTGCGTTCTCGGGGATCTCCGAAAATCGGTAAAAGATAGTTGGATTTACGGAACCATTGTGGATTCGTTGATCTGTTTCCTTAAGACACCGCCATTTTATACGGTTTTCCCGTACACGGTCGACTTCGTAGATGTATTAAAGGTATGTGAGGGTAACATAATAAAACTGTCAAGCGCATATCATATGCAAAGTGCGGGTTCTACACAGGCAGGGTTCTATCAGTGTAGATAAAATATTTGTACATTAAAACCTACACCGATTTTTTTTTAATATGACGTCTTCGTGTAGCTCTGTATTAAAACTTACGTTTACGACTAAATAACTAGGTATATTACTAAAAAGCTGTAATTTGGCATGGGTAAACAAAGTAAACATATTAATCATGCCAACAAAGTGGTAAAATCAAATATAGAAAAGAAAACCTTGCTAGTAAAGTAGGGATGAATTTTATTATATGAATTAATTATCTTATTTATGAGGCACATAACACAATATATTTTTTTACAAAAATATGATATATGAAAATAAAATTACTGAATTACCGGATCACTTTCGTATGCTGTAGTCTTGAAATGTTGCCCACCTAAAAAAAAATTTTAGGTATATTTTGGCGAGAATTGAGCTTCCATTTGCCGCAATGTCCAGAGTAGGGTTGTTTATAAAATAGAAGTGTTCCTTGTATAGTTTTTGTGGGTGTAATTTATATGATTAGTATAATTTGTGGTTTAAGTATAAAGATATACAAATCTTGAAGAATTTAATTTTTTCTACCATTTTTCTTATTGCACCTATTCCGTGATTCAATTAGTCGTATTTATAATAATAATAAATTCATTTATTTCGGACTACAATAAAAAAAAAACCATAATTATATATTATTATTATTTATTATTAGAGATTTGTTCCCACCATCTCAAAGAAAACGATATGTGTCTAATCCCAGATCGCGTCTTATAGAACTTTAAGCGATACAAAAGCTGCAGTATGGCTACAACAATACAGACTTCAGATTGAAAAGTTGTATAAGCTTTGGAGCAATCGCTCCGGTCAAACTGAACCCAACGTAGCGTATCTAAGTTAAGCTGGGATGAAGTTCTGCGCTAAAAGGAAGAAAACACAGCTAAAACCTCGATCTAAAACAAAGTTCTCGCAAAGTTGTATCAATACAGCGAGGACTTTTAAATCAAATCATTCGCAGTTCTGAAACTGTACTAATATTTGCATCCGCTTGCCGTAAATGGAAACTTTCTGTAAAAGATATTTAAATATTTATGGGTGACGAATCTGAATCTACAAATTTAAAAAATGAGAAAAGTTGCATATCAGGGTCATTTACTGAGACATGACATGACAGTTATGAACTCCTGCAACTCATTAGGGGGCAAAGTGGCTGGCAAGAAGAGTGTTTGGTCTTAGAAAAGTCATGACTTCAAAACATCCGAAAATGGACGGGTTTCGCGAAAAATATGTGTAGTGGACTACCAACCAACCTCCAGAGGCACTTCAAAAAGCATCAACGGATTTTATAAAATGATGTAAGGTGTACATTTGTTTGAGATTGCCGATTGTGACAGATCAACATAGTGGTTTTACAAAGTTTCGTCATGCATCTGTTCCCAGTCTTCTTTGGAACATTAACATCGTAAACTAAAATGAAATCTGAATGGGAAAAGCTCTGAACATAAATTATCTCTAAATCAGCCTATATCATAATATTATAAGTTACACGGATAACATTTGCAAACAATTTATACCTACTACTATATACGCGATATATTTAAATTTCTTAAAATTGATTTTCGAAATAATTTTGAAGCTAAGGAGTGTTTGACGACAAATGAATTCAAAGGCTAATCCGGCCAAGTGCGTGTCTAACCACCCGCAGTGTAGGGTTCCGTAGTTGCCCGTTACAATATGCAGTGGGCTTTTTGTTTGATACGCATAAAATACCGCCCAAGCCACAATTGCAAGCTCATTCAAACCTCATCATTTTTTTCCAGTAAAAGTAAGTAGTAGTAATATTAATGTTAAATCAGCCACGCCTACATTTTTGTTTTAATATAACCTTTAATAATATACCATGTTGAATATTCAGCCTATCGTATTGGTTCTGGATAGCCGGTTTATTTAAAATTGATCATTCTCGCAAACTATCAAAAACCTTGCTGTAACCAGTACCATACGAAAACATAAATAATACATGTCATCTATTGAGTCTCGTGGTTTCGATGTCAAGTGTAAGCGGCTAAGGTGACATTGCGTAATCTGTTTTTGGGCGAAAGTAAACCGGTCAAATCCGATTGGGGTCATTGCTTCCATTTGCACGCATCGCGTATCGCCTTAAATGTTGCAAGGCGCCATGCTTTGTTGAATTCTTAAGGTCCAAGGTTACAGTTTCAAACTCGCCCTTTAGGGTTCCGTAGTCAACAAGGAACACTTATAGTGCCTTAAAGTCCGTCCGTCCGTTCTGTCTGTCCGCAGCTTAGATGAGAGACTCTTAGTATAGACAACTGTAATACACAGTCACGCCGATAAAGTGGTAAAATAAATTCATGAATTTTTCTTTGGAACTGTGAGGATGATTTTTTTCTCGTCTATCCCGTGGTGTGGGATGCGCCGTTGGTAGGTCGTTTAAAAATATCGTGGGTGTGTGGAAACCATTTTTAAATTCAGGGATCTGTTTGTAAATATTAAGCTTTAAAGTGCTGATTTTAGTTAGAGTCAAGTGTCCCCCCCTCCTGCTAAATAAACAGTTGTTTTTGGATATGTGAAAAAATTCACGGCAATAGTATACAACGAAGTTAAAAGGAAAACTATAACAGCGAAGTAGGCTTTACAAGTTAAGGCGACGCCACGAAATTTTGGCGACATGGATCTCCATTTTTCTCCGCAATAAAAAAACATGCGTTATTACCAATTTATATATTAGATTAAGCATTTCATTGAAATTATTTTGCCCGAAGATTTAGTTTATTAATTAATTTTCATAGCAGAGAAAAAAATATTTAGAAAACCTCTTTTAAAACAGGGATTTCTATTTTACTGACAAACGCGAGCGAATGAAGCCTCTTAGTTTTTTATTTAAATTAGTCTACAAATACACTTCAATATGGCCGATTGGATTTATTAAATTACTTATAGTTGTCATTTTAAATGTAAAATACTGTTTTACCGCATACGACCTTACGGCATAAGCTAGTTCGTGAGCACATATTTGTATGGAGTAAGCCCCCCTCACTCCACTCCGCTAAAGCACCGATTTGAAATTAAAAGTTTATCAATGCCTCGCCTTTACGAGTAATAGTCGACCAAATGTGGGTTCGTTATTAGGGTTCCGTGCCCACAGGACAAAATGGAGCCCTATAATGTCGCTCTGCTGTCTGGCTGTCCGTAGGTATGTCACGTGTCTCTAGCTTGCAGACGGAATGAGGTACACACACATCCGAAATTTGGATATATCCAAATAAAAATAACATAGGTATATGCTATGTGCAATGTTGATTGTTGACCCAAAATCGAATATTGCTTGAAAATTCAATTTAATTAACTTTCGGGTGTTTACCCATTAATAAGGTCCTACAATTCAAAAAATGTAATAGTTAATAGAGTATCCCTAAAAGACCACATTCCAACGAAAACGAAAATTTTTGCGCAACCTTTTATTTTCCTTTCCATAGAAATTTCGTCAGCTGATTGAACCACTTTGTACTGGGAAATGACAAAATTATTTGAGCAAATTTTTTTTCCTTCTGGAATGTTATCACTTTATCAGTTAACGATACATGATCTAACCTAGAATTATTTTCACTTATTATTGTAAGACCTATTATGAAAAAGGTTCCGAATGTTTTATTTTCTTTTCGGCAATTGGGGTGTCATTGTCTAGAACTCATACATTTCCATCTCCAAAAATAAAGAACTGGGGGGCCATCAAAGTTTACAATTTCTTACCATTTGTGTTACGGAGTCTGTCTCAAAAACGAAACTAGTTTGGAATTTCCTGTATATTATCATAGATTCATACCAGTACCATATACCTACTCTTTGTCTTTTTAAACAACAAATAATGAAAACGCCGATTTTTAATACAGGTTTAGGTACCCAAATACTCGACCAAACTTAATTTTGCAGTTTTGTTTTATATATTTTCTTGATAACTACTCACTTAGTTATAACTTTGTAATTTTTATTAAAGTCATTTAAGTCTGTTAACTTTTTTTTCCAGTTAGAAAAAACGAAATTTTTACAAATAATTCAGTACCATGAAACCATTGTTTGTTTTGTCTTGCTCCTGGAGTCAACGATACTAAATAATTAATTATAATCTAGGCAACGAGGTAAAAGCACTTACAAAAATCTATACATATAAAATTCAAAGTCCTGACTGACTGACTGATATATCAAGCCACAGACTAAACCGCTGGTCCTAGAGACATGAAATTTGAAGGGTGCGTTCTTTGTGAAGTGTAGGTATCCACTAAGAAAGGGTTTTTCGAAATTCTACCCCTAACAGGGTAAAATGGGGGGTTGAAATCTTTGTGAAACTTTTTATTCGCTGGGTCAATTGACTCGAATATTGGTATACATACAATTGAAATTAATGGGGCTTTGAAAATTCTAGACGGCATGTTAGATGGGCGGATGGCGCGCAGGATGGCACAGGGCGTGCGGGGGAGCACGCATACATACCTTTTTGATTGAAAAACACTTGTACTTGTCCACTTATTTATATTATTTCCCTTACCGGTTTCGCTGTTAAAGCATTATCAAAGGGTTTTTTTTGTCCACTTATTTATATTATTTCCCTTACAGCGAAACCGGTAAGGGAAATAACATAAATAAGTGGACAAGTACAAGCGTTTTTCAATCAAAAATGTATCAAAAGTTCCACCAAGTGCCAACAATCACGAGCATCAACTCCATATATACATACCTATTAGTAGGTAGGATTTTTCTGAGGTAGAGGTTTTTCTATAATATGTAGCTGATATTACTATGAACTAATATTTGCAAGTTATAAGTAAGTAAATGTAGAAAAAAGCGTTTGTTTCTGTATTTATTATTTATTACCTATTCTACTTTATAAGTAAAATCTAATTGGGTACTTTACGCACTAACATCTTAGTCTGTTCGTTCAGTGAGTATTTGTGCGATTTTATTAGTTTTTGCCCTCAGCTTCGCCCCCGTTCAGTGAATCTTTGTCCCGTTTTCGGCTTAGGCGTTATTTATGAACTCTTCCTATAGCTTAGGTGTTGACCAGGGTCACTACAATGATAATAAAACAAAAAAAAACCGACCAAGGCGTGTCGGGCCACGCGCAATGTAAGGTTCCGTAGCTGCCCGGTACATATAAGTTGGTCTACTAATACAGACCGTGCGAAACTTCTGGTCTCATACATTCTAGGGGACCAAAAGTTTGGCGCGACCTGTACTCGTAAACCTGTAAAGCCTACTTAGCTGTGATAGTTTTCCTTTTAAATTCATTATATATACTACTTTTGTGAATTTTTTCTCATTTCTATAAACAACCGTTTAGCCGGCAGGGGGGGGGGATTGTCAAAATGCCCTGGATATTATGTAAGCAACTTCTTCGCCCCTGACAGTCATTGCCCCATACCGAATAATAACGAAGATTCGATTCTCGCAACAATAAATTAAACAGAATTTTCGACGTGAGTCCAACAAGTTATCTAGGTGAATACTTAATTTTAGTTTCGGTGTGACTAAATTAAGTTGGACAACTAAACATAAGCTAGAATACTAAGTTTGTTAAATTTTAATCAAATTTCAAGCAAGCCAGCAGGTTATTCGGGTTATGTTTGAATTTAATAGTCAACTTTTGCGTTGTTTACTGGTAAAGTTTCGCGTCGAGTAGATCTAATCTAAATTTTCACGCTATTTTGCAAATACAAGGGCGAGAGAGAAACCAATATTTTAGACTGTCTAAAGTACATTTATAGCCGTTATTTAAATAATTTGACCAAGTGTTCCGTACTACCAGACAATACGGGTACAGAACCCTAAAAACATTATGGTAAATACCAACAACATACCTAGATGTCGAAGCAGTAGCGTAGCTTGCCTTATACGGGCCCTGTAGGTATCAAATTTGTTGCAGGCCTAAATTAAGGGTAAAGATTTTTCACAAAAGGAACAAAAACGCTCGCATTGAATTAAAATAATTATATATGAATAAGAATATAAGTTATTACTTACAATAAAATGTTCCTAAGAGCTAAGTTAGCGAAACAATTCAAATCAAATATACCTACACTTTTCTTGCCTGTTTTTCGGGAAAGTTATTTGTTAAATCATCCGTAGCTACAGACGATTTAAATTTTTCTACATTTTCTGCCTCTATAGAAAATATGTATTTTTTCCGGGAAGTACGGCCTAGGAGTTTAAGTGAGATTGTGGGTAACATTTTACAAATTTTTGCTTACATACATTCGGGGCCCCTGTAGCCCGGGGGCCCCGTATCATTGATGCGGCGATAGCTACGCCCCTGTGTCGAAGCTTCATCAAGGCGACAAAATAAAAGGAGCTAAAATGGTAGCGCCCAACAAACAATTCAGCACCGTCCGAGTACGGAACCGTAATTTTTATTATTTCACGTTTTAGTTTAGATAAAGATAAAGATAAAAGATAAAGATAGTTTTATTTGCTTCAAATATGGTACTTAAAGATATATTATATTAAAAATGAGCAGTGGTTCTTGAACTTTTTGTAAGCATGGGCCCCTATCAGAAATTAAAAAATGCCATGGGCCACTGTCGAAAATTTTTTAGGAAAGGAAAACCAAGCGTAAAATTGAAAATCAATTTTATTGGTTACTTCACATTAATACTTAATTAAATTGGATCAAAACTAAGTTAATGAGTAGGGTGCAGTTTTTTGGACTCTCTAAATTATTAAGAGTGAACTGAGTGGCTGTGGTGAATCCCTGGTACTCAAGTCACGGACCTCTAAGGGGTCCTTGGACCAAACTTTAAGAAACCCTGCTTTAGAGCTTTATAATCTGACCAAATTTGAAACTTATATGTATCATCCATCATATTGAAGATATTATAGCTGAAACAATTAAATTAAAAAATGCTTCTTTTTGTAGAATGTGGGTGTAATTCTAGTTTTTATAATTTTCCATAATAGAGGCCATAGTGACACGTATTCTGTGAAAATTTCAACTGGCTTCTTATTACGGCTGAAGCTGTAGACCCCTGTGACAGACGGACGGACGGGTAGCGGAGACTTAGTAATAGGGTCCTGTTTAGCATCCTTCGGGTACGGAACCCTAAAAACCAATTTACATAAAAAGCAGCGGTAGTCTCCCATTGCAGTCGTTATGATGCCGGACTCACAATGTTGCGGCCCGAGTTCGAATCCTACCAGTTGAGCATGTACCTAAGTTTTTTGAGATTTAAGAGCATAGTCACTGCTTGAATATTTACCATTATTATTTGTCTTGAAACATAATTAAAATTACACAGCAATATGCGACAAAAAGGAATAAGCTGAGGTTTATGCTGTGAGTGGGAAAAATGATCTATACAGAGCTGGTTTTCAGCTTGTCCCTGTTATCATTCAATGTAGAAAATCGAGAAAAAATAAGCTTTGAAAAGGTACCTCACAGCACCTCTCAGTTCCATCCATCCATCAGCCCGTGTTCGTCTATTGCTGGACATACACCTCAGTTACCAAATAGATATTACAGCTTTGATTTTAACGAGAAAACCTCGACGTTTCTGTTTAATGTTTCTCGTTAAAATCAAAGCTGTAATACCTACCTCGTAGCTGTGAGGTCTATGTCCTGCAATGGACGAACACGGACTGATGGATGGATGGAACTGTGAGGCAAGCATTTGTGCCCGATGCACGCCGGTAAAGTTGGGACGTTGGGACATAATAACCGTCTGTGAAAAGAGGATGTAGGTACAAACCGAGAAACCAGAAAATCCAGCTACAATCCGAGGTGCAAAAAATAAATTCTCCTTTGCATAGCGGTGAGCTGCAGCCATCAATCAATTTGTAACGGGGCTTGAAGTCCATTTACAGCCTTTATTGAAAAAAGTGGGTCAAATTCAAGTGGCTTCCGGTGAATTTTCACTGGGTAAAGGTTTTTTATTCGACTTTATGGGCTTTTAGGGGATTTGATACCCTTTTAATTGGTTTATGATATTGTAATTCGTTTTTAATCTGGCGTATTTGCAATGCAAATTAATTTAAATATCATATAAGTATAGGTAGATAATGTTTGTGAATTCAGTTTCAGTTGTAATGTAAATTTCAGTGATATTTTAATACTACTGAAGACAGGTTGAAGGGTTGACGGCGCGGCGTGGCAAATATTAGAACTCCGAAAAAATCAATTTTGCATCAGTCGTTGCTAAATACGACAAAAAATAAAGTTATGAAAAAAATTAACATTTTATCAAGGACGTATTATCCAAGACTACAAATAGCATAGCCCAAAAGGTGATACAGAAAAAATCGTTGCATCAAAAAAAATTGCTAAATGAAGGTTGTTTTATCATTTCAATTTGCCCGTCCAAAGTAAAAATATAAATAATTACTGTTTTAAATATATGTATAAAACACCGAAACGATCCCGTTCGTTTTTTTTTAAACGATCTTTTGTGAATTTTTTGCCCGCGACTTCGTTTGCGTGGGTTTCGGATATGAATTCGAATCAGATTTCCCATAGATTTATATAGGCTTTGCCGTTTGCGTTTAATCAATATTTGCCCCGTTTTCGGCTTGGGCGTTATTTTATGAACATCCCTTGTAGTCTATGTGTTGACCAGGGTAACTACGATGATAATAAAGAAAACCGCATGCAAATCCGTGGAGTGGTTCTCGAGTTATAAAATCGTTTATTCAATATTTGCGCCGTTTCCAGCTTGGGTGTTATTAAAATAACACCCCTTATAGCCTATGTGTTGAACACTGTTACTACGATGATAATAAAACAAACCGCATCCAAATCGTTCAGTGGTTCTCGAATTATAAAAGCGTTTATTCAATCTTTTCCCCGTTTCCGGCTTGGGCGATATTTTATGAATACCCCTAATAGCCGAAGTGTTGACGAGGGTCACAAAAATGATAATAAAAAAACCGCATCCAAATCCGTTGAGTGGTTCTCGAGTTAAAACGGAACAGACTGACAGACAGACAAAAATTCTAATAATTGTTGTTTCGGCCTCAGTACAGTAATAACCCATTTCATTAAAAATTTCACTAAAATATTCAATGTACAGACACGACTATTTTACTACGTTATTATTAGTAATATAGATTTTATTCATTAAAAAAACCAACATTATACACCCTTTTCCTGATTCACCGCACTACTCAAACGCGCACTTTTTCAGATATGTTTATCGCTTTGTGCGATGGACATATTGCACCCTGGCCTTCTACAGAATGGTCCAAATAGTGACGTCAAAGAATTTTTTATAGATTCCTCACACCTTGGTGTATCCGAAAATATGCCATGTATGTTCCACGATTTTTGGTTAACAGAATTTTTGCAAACAATACTTTTTCTTAACCAATTTTTTACCCAACTAACATTTTTTTATTTCTTGGTAAGCTGATAAACCGCTGAAGTTTTTAAAATTAGTTTGAACCTATGAAACATCTATTTCGTAATTTTAAAAGAATTTTGGAAATTTAAGTAAGTATGTCCAACTCGATCCAAAAAATTTCACTTTGATGTTTTTTTTTGGTAACTCGTATGGATTTTTGTAGCTGATTATTTTACGTAAGGAAGAGTTTTTTGTGTACAGTGATTTATTTTCACTGCTTAAAACCTGCTGCCCAGCATCGATTTAAATTTTATTTTAAACGCACAACTGGCAGGTGATTCAAGACAGTTATGTTACAAAAAATATATTTACAAAATTCTTACCACAAAAATGTTGTGATTTTTTTAAGCCTTTTAAAATTCGCAAATACACATAAAAAATCATAATTTCTAAACTACCAAAAATCGCGGAACATACAGGGCATATTTTCGTGTGTCCGATAGGTGTGAGGAATGTATAAAAAATTCATTGACGTCGCTATTTGGACCAACCTGTATATTTAAGGGTTTTTGCTTGAATATAGCTCAGTAATACTTACCTGATCACTGTAAAACTCAGATATAAGATTTTTCAGTCTTTTATCTTTCCGTTGTAAATATATTTCTAAAAATGATGCCTTTACGTTTTTTATCTAAACGGCTTGAGTTGTCTGTACGAAATAAATGCTACAGCAAGGAAACAGTTTATTTTTCGATGTAAAGCTAGAAAATACCTGCACCAAATACTTTTTCGTACAATACAGAAAAACCTCGAAAATCACTTATTAAGCAGCAGCGCGCGAAGCGAGCGTTCTAATGTAGATCGCTGTCAACAAATGTGCAGACCAAGTCAATAAGGTTATCCCAAAGTTCATCTGGCAAAGTAATTTTGTCAAGTACTAAATATGAAATGCCTTGCTCTGCGGGACTTCTTTCGTGAAGTTTGTCCCGAACGTGATCTAGGTACAGGTTCTGCGCTGCTGAACCGGGAACAGGTCCCCCTATACGAGATGCAAACATAGGAGTATCCACTTCAAAAAGCTTGACCCGGTGGTCAATGAGCGTCGACAAGTCTGCCAACTTAATTTTCGAGCATTACATGAGCATGCATTATGCATAGATGAAAGATATTGCGAGTTACTGACCTCTGTCTTCATTATAATCTCATGAAAATGTAAATACTCGATTGGTTAACGAAAATACATGTATCATCATGAGCAAGCTAATAAATGACTTGGTTTTTATTTCCAGACTAGCGTTTTCCCGCAGCTACGCCCGCGCTGAAGGACTCATTTCTCAAGTACCTACCTACTTACCAAGGCCGACTTTCTTTGTATAACATCTTTTGGGAATTTCCAAACAGTTTTTTATTCCCATACGTGTCTATACGAACAACTTTTACTATGGAGAAAACCCTGAAATAACTAAAACTTAATCAAGCAGGTTCATACAAGAAGTGCATCCTATAGCCTAACTCAACCAAAATGTATGGAATTACAATTACTTAATTAGCAACTAAAAAGCGTTATAAACTTAGGTTACCTATAAATTAAAAATCCTAATTTCAATTAAAATGTACGCAGCTAGCTCACATTATTCACTTCTTAAGGTGGGTGCGAACGGTCTCGTTCCTAAAAGCACCAACTAAGATTTTCTTATTTTTGAATAATAAAAAGTACATTAAATTAATATGATTTATGACATAACGCGACCATAGTTTGATGTCAATTGGGCTTTTCTGGCAAACATGTGTTATTGTGTGCCTACACTTAGCGGGACCCCATGTTCTATGGCGATGTTAGTAGTTAGGGGGTTAGTTCCAGATTAGTTCTATCGAATCCAATCAAAATTTTAAATTGCACCGTCAAAATGAATGTACGGCACGATTTTACAGGCAACCTTCAGCCAGCGGGACACTTCCTATTTATAAGCCTCAGGAACACAGAATGGGTGTCAAACTTTAGTTCTACTTCCCTGTATTATGTTCTAAGTGGAAACAAGTTTTTGACATGTATTATTTCGATGATTATTAAATCATTTTCAATGTAGCTTTTAGGATACGACAACTATAAACACGCGTTACAGTTGATGTGCAGGATCATTTACAAAGTAGATAATGCCTAAAATTAACACAACTTTGCCAAAAAAGCTTTTAAACCACATTTGATTAGTACTTATTCAAAAATAAGAAAAACAATGGGAACAAGATCTGGAGCAACCACTTAAAGGGATGTTATCCCAAAACCAGTAGCCCTATTCTCAGTCTGTCGAATTAGCCTTCTTGATAATAGAAACCCATTTTAACTGTCGAACTCCATACATTTAAGTATTAGATCGAGTTTTAAAAATGTCGCTTCGATTGTTTCTCCAGATTCGCCCCCCTGGACCTTAAGGGTTACCCAATGAACCGTCTTTCACAGGAACTTGATTCTTGAGATTGTCGAGACATTGTTGTGATGAAAAACACTTGAACATTTCCACAAATAATTTTTAACATTACAATGTGAAAATATGTAATAACTTTAATTTAATAGCCCTTGTTGATGCTCACATAGTGAAACCGGTTGGGTAATGTTAGATCAACTATAATATCCCGACCCGAGTATACCCACGGCCACCACGACTGATAATTTGATGAAACACACTGCTCTCTCTGTCTCTCTCTCGCAGCGAGCGGCTACGACCCGATGGCGATCTGCATAGAAAACTGCGCGCAATGCAAGAAGATGCTCGGGCCTTGGTTCGAGGGACAACTCTGCGCTGACACCTGCATCAAGTTCAAAGGAAAACTGATCCCTGACTGCGAGGACTTAGGGTCCATTTCGCCTTTCCTCAATAAGTTGTAACTTGGGAGCGCCGTTTCTACTTCTGATGATGAGTTGAATGAATCGACACTTGATTTTTATCAAGCACCCATCATTTATAAATTAAATTGAATAGAAGTATGAAATTTTATAGATTGTGAAGTGAATATGATATGCCAAAGCCTATAATACTCTATAAGTGAATACTAATATTAGCTTTATATAACATTCTCGCGAGATATTGTACTTAATATAACCATAGATAGATAGTTTGGTAAGTTTTATATTTTGTTATGTAGTAATTTTATACAGGGTCCTAAAATGAATAAAGGAGCATTAATATTGAGTCTTGAGTTTATTTATTTATTAACTAATTATTACTATTACACTACAATACTTAATATACAAATTATGCACATAAGAATACTATCGAAAGAAGAAAAACTTATAAACCATCCTAATAAACATAATCTACAAAATAGTATCTTTAAAAGATATTACAAAAAAACATGAATGTTATATAAATGTATATTTTAAAATAAAATTTGTACTTGCTATTGTCGACATTCCGCGAAACTCGGAAACCATCTTGAATTCAATACACTTGCGCAAGATTCACTATTTATGTTTACAATTTCTTTCCCATCCAGTTTCGGGTATCATACTATTTTGAAGCCATAGAGAAATGAGAAACATTTTCAAGTGTATTTCAATCAAGACACATTAAAATAAACGGATTTTACAGTGAGATTATCAGTAAAATTAAAGAAATACTAATCAAGTGTCACTCGACCGTCTCTTAAATATTTTATAAACAGGTGAATTTGTAAACTTTTCACATGTATTACACAGAATCTATTGCTTAATGATTCGTTTGTAGAGTTTTTATCGACTACGACCTACTTGAAAATCTGTCGGTCAAAAACATTGAATAGTTACAATTTTTTTCAGAAATCAACCAACTTTACTCAAACTAGTCTGTCACATTGCGTGTGAGTGTGTATGTCGTGATATAATAATTTCACTGATGTCACTTTGCTAATCTGAGACCCAATACAGTCACTCCTAACCAATTGTCCTAGTCGAAAGACTTCCAAGGAAGGTAAATAATGTCACAAAAGATGTTCACAGGTGCCCGAAGCCCTCGTGAAACCTCCCCTTGGAGATTTAACGGAGGCTTCGGGCACCTGCGAACATCCGGGAAGGAACCTACTAAACCTCAGATTCCATGGGTGCTTTGCGTAAGGGTCGGCTTTCTTAGGGAAGCCATAGCTCTCGTCCCGAATGTCTATAGCGGCCGAGTAGATACACACGTGCTCATTGCCCATAATGACCAAGCTCCTTTATTCATCTTCAACCTCTTGAGGGGTCGAATCTCGGTCCAGCTTGCCGGTGAACATCTGTATCACAGTACGGGCCACCTTCTTAAAGATGTTAAGGTTCACGCTCATGGCATTCCACGATGCTGTTATCAGCCGTGACCAACGCTCTGTTTATGCCTTCATCGTCGATGCCTTCATCTTGCTTGCCCTCGCTCTTGTTTCTGTTTAAGCAGCGGGTGCTGCGTTTGGAACAGCATTCTTTTGTACCGCTTGTTCCACGCCTTTTCTACTTTGTTCAGGACTTCCTGTCGCTCACGGCTAGTGAGGGTGTCGTACGGAAGCAGACATTTAACGTAGACTAGATATAGTTTTCGTACAACTTGTGCTCCATTTTGGTAGTTCAGAGCTTCAGTTACCTGTTGCCATTTTTCTTTTAATTACAATAACTTCCGTTAAGCCACCCATTTCAGTGCAATATGGTAAAGCTTTGGCACGTTTACCTCCAGGTTGTTAATAGAATAGAAAATATTTATTTGTCAAAGGCGGATTCCTTAGTGACACATTAGTAGTTGCCTTGGTGGCGTAATAATCTCTGGTCGCAGAACCCCGTCGGCAGAACACCTCGCCAGGGTACTTGATCATAGCCGATAAGTCAGCCGATTTATGTTACATGTCGGCTTGAGTCCCTCGGAGGAACAGTCTTGGAAAGTTCAAACCTAAACGCCGTTATCGTAATCTTCTCGAGGTATGTGAATGTATTCTCGAAATCTGCTTCGGTTGGATAGAACGTTGGGGCATCCACAACTATACCACTCGCGCTCGTATCATTATTGCCACTAGAGGGGGCCGCGGATCCTGACTTAGTAGAACATTTACATCGACATGCTTAGCTGGTGCTTTACCATTCAAACTGCTTAGAAGTTTATAAATTGTACAGCAATATGGTCAAAGGGTGCAACGAATGGAGAGTTCAAGTTGATCGGTTGATGCTAAACACATAATGCTGGTGAACTTAGAGGTGGGGCAGGGAGATGGTTCTCTGGCTTATGTTATGAACGAATATCGTCAGCTTGCGGATCGTCGATATTCATCTCTCTGCAACTTGTATCGTTTTCCTCAGAAAAGCTTCAGTTCTTTTCGGTTGTAGGAGTATTCACCCCCTTCGTAGGCCGTTTCGAATTAGCCGTTCATCTTCGGGATTACGGTGTTTATAGATGGGGCCAGGGAGTTTTTCTCTAGGGATAGGGCATTTTTTCGCAGGACTAGTGCGTTAGTAGTGCATTCATCACCGTGACTAGGTTTTTTACCAAAGAGACTAGGACCTTTATAATCTGGACTAAGGCTTTTATCACCGGAACTTGGGCATTTATCACCGGTCCTAGCGCTTTTATCATCGAGACATGGGCGTTTATCACTAGGACCAGGGCATTTATCGCCAGGAATAGATTGATTTTCCGTGGGCTTTGCCCCAGACGTAACAAGCTTTTCTGCAGAGCGCGTTTATCGACGACCATGGAGCATTTTTCAGACGTAGGATGGACTATAGGATGCTTATCGTAGCCTCTTTAGTTTCTGGTGGGAGTGAACAGATTATAAGTTGAACCGGCCCCGGCCTTCAGTCACCCTTTATCCTTGCTTTAATTGTCATCCCGCAGTAATTCCAAAAACATTATCTGCAGTTTGTGTGCTCTTTTTGTTTATATTTAATTGCTTGGTAAGAGGGGAAATTGGTTTTTCATCTCTTTTACACTGAGAGATAACGACCTCTAAGTTCAGGTAATTTAATCATCAATGAAACCCAGGGTAATACTTACTTGAACCACCCTTTTGCCAAAACCGTCGAACTAGCAGACCGCACGTGGTGGGCTTAGGTGTTATGGGGTAAGAAAAAAAAAGGCTTAGTAAGTATGTATCCATATTTTCGAATTTGTGAAAGTGGCTGCGGTGAGTGGGGAGAAAAGGGTAATGGGGGACCCTTCGGTACCGCTCCCTTCCCTCGGAAGTAGGTGTTTGTACAGACGACCCACTGTATTAAACACTTGATCTTTCAAATATTTTTTCTAGCCATGTTATATTTAAGCTAGTTCTTTTTTCTACCTTACCTCCCAATTCGTTTTTGCGCTGAAGGATTTTTAATACAGAACCAGTTTATTTACACCATGGTTATGAAGTCTAGGAACAATAATGGTCAGATCAGGCCTCTTTTGACTAATTTGGTCCACTGGGGGAGGGGGAATGGAACCGAAGGCTCCTCTTTCCCTTCCCCTCCAACCTCCGACACCCAATCCCCCAAATTCGGAAGTCTAGATATAAGTCGCAGCCTATTCCACTCCCACCCCCCATAACTCCCTAAACCCACCGGGTACGTTATAAATAAGGCGACGAATTTGGCAAAAGAGTACCTCAGGTTAGTATTATTTTGAGTTTTATTGGCGATTAAATTAATTGACCTTTGAAGTCGTCAGCTCTCGTATGTTTATGCCGTTGATACTTACCAAAAGTGGCTGCAGTAGTTATATTCACAGCAGCCTCGAGAATCTGCTCCGCCTTTTTTTTTGAGCTGCCATTTCTAATGGCGGATTTATTCGTGAGATTTGCTGACATATTGTTAGTGAAAAAACCCGACATGTTCGATGATTTCCTCCGAGCTGATATATCGCCCTTTCTTTTAGGGCTGTGGTTATCATTATTCTGTTTGAGAATGACCTAATTCTAAATTAATTTCTGTCACTTGTTTGTTGTAAACATTAATGAAATTATAATTGCACGGATTTTTTTCAATAAATAAAATATCACGGCCCGATTTCAGATAAATTGTAAGAAGTCAAAAATATATATGAGATGCGAAGCAAGGAGCATGTCAATTGCTTGTAATCATAAATTTGGCAGCCGAGCGAAGCAAGGCGAGCCCTGTAATTATTCTTAACAGAAAGTTAATTCCTAGTTGGAGTTGATTGAGAAAAGCAGCAGCAGTAAACGAAGTAGCGATGTCGACCCTAACAAGGACGGCGAAGATGAGCGGTCTCAGTCTCAGAAAATAGTCATTGCAATAATAACAGCCCACAAAAGCATACAAACTACTCCCGTAATAAAAATAATACCACGCAGATATTCTTGAAATTGAATTATATACTAATGGAATAATGATACGAGCGCAGCAGATTTCGAGAATCCATTCACATACCTCGAGAAGATTACGATAACGGCGTTTAGGTTAGAACTTTCCAAGACTGTTCCTCCGAGGGACTCAAGCCGACATGTAACATAAATCTGCTGACTAACTTATCGGCTATGATCAAGTACCCTGGCGAGGTGTTCTGCCGACGGGGTTCTGCGACCAGAGATTATTACGCCACCGAGGCAACTACTAATGTGTCACTAAGGAATCCGCCTTTGACAAATAAATATTTTCTATTCTATTCTATTCTATTAACAACGTGGAGGTAAACGTGCCAAAGCTTTACCATATTGCACTAAAATGGGTGGCTTAGCGGAAGTTATTGTAATTAAAAGAAAAATGGCAACAGGTAACTGAAGCTCTGAACTACCAAAATGGAGCACAAGTTGTACGAAAACTATATCTAGTCTACGTTAAATGTCTGCTTCCGTACGACACCCTCACTAGCCGTGAGCGACAGGAAGTCCTGAACAAAGTAGAAAGGGCGTGGAACAAGCGGTACAAAAGAATGCTGTTCCAAACGCAGCACCCGCTGCTTAAACAGAAACAAGAGCGAGGGCAAGCAAGATGAAGGCATCGACGATGAAGGTACAAACAGGGCGTTGGTCACGGCTGATAACAGCATCGTGCAATGCCATGAGCGTGAACCTTAACATCTTTAAGAAGGTGGCCCGTACTGTGAATCACAGTCTGTGATACAGATGTTCACCGGCAAGCTGGACCGAGATTCGACCCCTCAAGAGGTTGGAGATGAATAAAGGAGCTTGGTCATTATCGGCAATGAGCACGTGTGTATCAACTCAGCCGCTGTAGACATTCGGAACGAGAGCTATGGCTGCCCTAAGAAAGCCGACCCTTACGCGAAGCACCCGTGGAATCTGAGGTTTAGTAGGTTCCTTCCTGATTTTCACATGTGCTCGAGGGGAGGTTTCACGGAGGTCTTTTGTGGCGTTATTTACCGTTATGATACAAATTTAATTTGTTATTTACTTTCTTTAGTAGGTTTCAACTAGAACAATTGATTGTGAGCGGTTGTGTATACTTTTGAGGGATACCACATCCAGCAGGCTAGAGGGGCTATTCTTATTGAAAATAACAATTTTCTGAGACTGGGACCGCATATCCACGCCGTCCTTGGCAAGGCGACATCGCTACGTCATCGTCGTCGCTGGCTGCTGCTGATTTGAAATCAACTTTCTGTTCAGAACTACAGAGGTCACCTTGCTCCGCTTCGCTTCGCTTGGCTCCCAAATTTAAGATCACAAGAAACCTATTACGCTCCTAATCTCTTCGCTTGTCACAGCAAATATTTTAGACTTGACAGAAATCAGGTCATGAAATTTATTTGAATGACAAAAATCCGTGCAGTTAATATTTAAGTCACTAGTGAAATTATAATACCACAGCTTTGACAATTTACCTGTGACATATTGAATCTATATTGCATAAATAAATATATGTCATATATTAAGCAGAGAATGCCTGACAAAAATACAGTGTTGCAAAAATTGACCACTATAATTAATTATATATATTATGATAGCTATACTATACGCATGAAGGAATGAATAATCATTTTAAACTATGTTATTTTATGACTTCCAGGAACGACCTGGCTTGAAATTTCATAAGATCATAAGCTAAGGGCCGCTTGCAAAATATATTTAATAAGGTTATATACCTGCTAATGATGCCGAACTTGACAGTAATACATTGACTAAAGCAGCGTTTCTTACATAAAGGGTCGCGACTCGACACTGGGTGACAAAAATAAAATACTAGGTCGTAGTATTGTCTCCTTAATATTCAAAGTACACTCGCTCTTAAGAGGCCGGCGAATCATTTGTAGTTCATACAAACGAAATACCAAAACCATTTGTGAATCATTGATATTCTTAGGGTAGTGTTTATTCCGATCGGATTACTGAATATCCAGGTTTCCAAATATATATTTCGAAAGGACTCTGATTTAAGGACGAGATATAAGGAATTCAAAATTTCCATAGAAAAATTATTTTTCTCATATTTCCTGTTTACATCAGTGTTCTTATTTAACATGTATTTGGGAACATAGATATTCCGTAATCCAATCGGAATAAATGCACCCTACCTCAAGAATTTGTTTAATTTCAAAATTATTTTGGTGTTTCGTTTGTATGAAATATGCATCATTCGTCGGCCCCTTAAATAGCATTTTAATGTCAATCTCAATTATTTGTATTTAACCCATTTATACATGATTAAATAATAATAGTTAGCGAAACTCAAAACATAGGTAGTACAGGTCTATATGAACAACTTTTTCTATGGGGACTATGGAAAATTCTCGAAATTTTTTTTCGCCTTCTCATCGTAAACCGGACGGCTGATATGGTCAATTTGTATGAGAGGAAGTTAAAAAAGTTGCGAATTTCGCTTAGCCCCGATAGAAAAAGTTGGTCATATAGACCAGTTAATATTTTGAGTTTCGCTAACTATTATTATTTAACCTTATGTATCGGGTATAGCTAGATAGGTAGCTTCAAATAATATAATATTACATAATTATCATACTGAACAACTCATCCAAAAAACATAACTGCGAAAAAATCGTAAGCTCTTACTAATTTTGAAAACATACAGTGACTTTTGTAGCGGCAGCTCAATTTTTTTTTTATTTGCTCCTGTTGTTTCCGTCGGAAAATTGTTTAGTATTTTATTAAAATATACCCATCCTTTCACACCCGGTATACCAGCAAAATCAAAAAATTTTACGTCACGAAGGCGAAGAATAAAAATGACCGGGCCAGGGCAACTATTAGTTTGGGAAACCCTGGGCTAAAGTCTTGATTACATTCGAACGGGTTAAGGGATAGAAACCTATTCTATGTTCGGCACCTTCTTCAATTTTACTCGCCGTTTGTTGTCGCGGATTTAAGTAACTGAAATAGTTACTAAACAGCTGATTTGGACCTTCAAAAAGTTGTTGACGAGCGGCTGCACGTACATTTTCAATTATTATTATTATTTCGCTCTATTAAGTGTATACTTTGTTTGAACTTATTATGTATTTTAACAGAATCAAAGGCTGTTGTTATTCAAGTAAATTGAAATCTACATTTTTAATCCCACGTAAATGTACGGTTTGAATGTTTACTAAAGATATTTAGCGAGATAAAAACGTTTACATTTTCTGTTGCAAGCGACCCATAGTAGATTCCTTCGCTGCTAAATACATTGACGTCTCATAAACAACTAGACTCACAATCTCGCTCAAAAAGTGTCCGCGATGCATTTTGTCACCGCTATGGTTCGGACACTTTCTGACGAACTTTTCTTAGAGACTGTGTGTCTTGTTGTTTTATGAGAGGTCAATGGCTAAATAGCAAGAATCTAAGTTTGAATAAAACAGACCTTTATAGATTATCTTTACATTGTCTCCTTCAACCGTTAGCCTACAAAAATAATTTTTCTATCACCATGGTGAGTTGAATTTTTACAGCCCAATTTGTACTGAAGAATATGTAAGTGAAACAAGAACGCGATAAACTGTTAGCAAACTGGCCAGTTAACTTTCTTTCGTTACATCCGTTGTTTACGAACAACATGTTCAGTATAATCAGGTGCAACTATTTATTTAGCACGACGACGGCCGTCCAAACGTCACCTTGTATAATATAGAGTCTAAGAATCAGGCTGTGTAAATTAAAGTGAATCTGAGGTGCAATTGTGTAAGACAATCATCATCAAATTCGATTGTCCTATGGCTATTCGGGTAATCAATTAGCCCGTTTAAAATTTGAAATCGTCCGTTTTTGGTTGTAAACAACAAAACAAGATAATCGTATTCATTTGACAGCCAAAAATGTAAGATTTCAATTGTCAAACGAGCTAATTTGCTTAGCCGAATAGCCATATGACAATTAATTTGAATACCATGGTCTTGCACAATTTCACCTCAGATACCTAACTATTTAAGACTTACTTAGAGCAAAAACACGCTAAATTGGGTGTTACCCAACCCAAGTAGGCGTCGCATTGTTCTTCGTTAGTAAAAACGGGTGTTATACATTGGCAAGATAGTACGCGACCGTCCCGCGGGGTGACAGACGTTGGGGAAGGCGAGGTAGCTTCGTCTGCGCGGCGGCTGTCGCTTCCCTCTCCCGCTACACCGCCCGCCCCCCGCTGACATCAACAGTACCTCGTCCCCGCCATCGTCTGTCGCCCCGCGGATCTTTTTTATTTAAATTATTATAATAATATAAACTAATAGGCTAGGTATATTAGGTAACATTATCCTTAAATGACGGGTACCTCAATCTGAATCTGAGGAAGTTCCTGCGTCGCCGTTGGAGGGTCCACTTCCACCTGATCTTCTGTTAGGAAATCACACAAAGTGTAAGTAAAACGCTGCTATTAAGGGGGATGGTCCAAACCCGCTCTTCATACAAACTTGTTGAAACCAGAAACCACGACAAAAGCATTATAATTTCGTTGTGTTACTTTTTTCTACACATTCCATCAATTTTACACCCACGAATAATCAGTCTTTTCATTTAAAAAATGTTTTACTATCATATTTTCCTGTTTGAAATATGTATGGAAAGTATTAAATAGCAAAATTAGAACGTAAAACCTTTTTTTTGTGAAAAGATTGATCATTTGCTGTAGAATTCATTGAAAGAAAAGAAGAAAGTAAAAGAACGAAATTATAATGCTTCTGTTGTGGTTCTTGGTTCACACAAGTTACTATAGAGAGCTGCTTTGGACCATCCCCCTTAAAAGAAAGTCACTAAACTGTAGTACATACATTAAATATGAATTCCATTGACTTAATGTAATCTATTTGAATGTTTTTTATCAAAGAATTTCCGTGTTTTCCCTGAGATAACAGATAAGAGGCTATGGAAATAAAGCAGGAGAGCTTTCTTTCCGTGTATTTTCTATCAATTTCTAATATGCATTTTGACTATTCATCTATGGTTTTAAGAAAACACGTGTGGATACTCAACAGAAACAATTACTGAAGCAAGGTCATTAAACACACGTTTTCTTGTCGTTTGACGAATAGGAATCATGTTCAGCACTCAAACATGCTTTATTAAATGTGTTTCAACCATGGACGAATTTAAATTCGTCGAAATTTTGGTAGCTAATTTTATTTAATTTTTTATATAAAAATAAAAAATCATGCTTTTTCCTCTCTTGTCCTGAATTCGCCCCTCTCGCAAAGCGTGTTTTTTCTAACACTGACTAAAATATAATTCCAGCTCAATCAGCCAAGTGGTTCTTGGCTTGGGTTTGTTAATGCCGTGGTCAGACAGATAAGCTTTAGGGTCTAATTTAAAACTATATTTTAAATACGAGTATCTTAATTTATCTACGTAGTCATCTATGCGTAAGAATTATATGGATATCAAATTGATAAACTTACCTGTTAGCACGAATCACTTATTTATTATTCGTACAAATTTAAATAACTGAACAAAATAAATATTTGAAATAAGCAAACGCAGAATATATAAAAACATGCATGTAAGCACATACAAAAACACAACCAAAATGAAACATTGCCCATTACTTTCTACATACTTTTTTATTTAGATAATGTTAGAACAGGCATAATCAAAACACGTAATGGTGTCGATTCGGTGTAACACGACTTATTTGACAGGACTAAACTTAATTTAAGCATTCTGTCCTTTTTTTGTATCAAAAGACACGTACAAGACCCTTAAAATAAGGATAGTTTCGTGAAATAAATTTAATCGTGTTACACCGAATCGCCACTATTATCAATCAAAAATCTACAAAACGAAACGCACACAAACAGTAAGAACAAACGCATGTATTGTTAGAAGCAAAAACATAACGTCTTAAACAAGGTAGGAGTATGTATAGTTATTGAATTGCAGTAAAGGCGCGAGCAACATCACCAAATCCGCTTGACCGCTCTGATTCATCGACATCACTTTACCTACGAGAGAGACAGCAAATCACCAAAAGATCTAAAAAGCTGCGTACCACTTATTTAAATTACATCGGCCATTATTCGCGCAGAAAGGTGTAATGAAATACAGGTCTTGTAGCTTCACGTTTAGATTTGAAATGAAATATCGCCATGTTTTCTCGCTCATAACAGTTGTCAAATGCGTCGATGCGTTGTAACTTATAAAAGTGGTAGTAGGTAATGACTTAGCAAGCGAAGGTCTACGGCTCTCTTTTATTTGACGGTAGAGAGAAAGAGCGCGAGTGACTGTTTTCTCGCTTCATCCGCTAGGTCTATACGGAGTTAAAGGCGAGGTTATCCAGAGAAATCTGTCCTGCTCCAAAGCTTTCATTTTTCACATGTTAACCTGCTCAGCGGAAGCGGGCCGCTCGGAAAACTCGCGGTTTTGAGGTGTTTTTATTTATTATTTTGGAATGATGGTGTTGGAAACCGGCATGTACAACCTTTTTTATATTCAATATGTTTTTGATATCTACGATTTGCCAAATTTTGAAGTTTAATAATAAATATGTCTTTTCTCTGGTACTGGCTTAATTTTACTTAAAAACCATTTATTTTAGTATTTTTCAGATGGGTTTTTAATACGATGGCCGTTTTATATCACATTTTCACGACGTTTATCAAAAGTTAATATAGAGCAAATGAAATGATATTTAGATCGTAGTTTAGACCTATCTTTGCGATTTAATCGGATCGAGGAAAGTGTAAGCAATCGTGTAACGAACAGCCGAAATATTAAGACCAAAGAGTGAAATATGATATATATTTTTTGCAAAATTTAATCGTCGCTTTTTATTTGTTTAAAATTAATTTGAAAATAGACAAAGTCGGGATAACCCCCCCTTAAAAGAAAACGAAGCGAAGGAAACAAAACTATCTGAATAAACATGACTTTATCTGTAAGCACTGTTTCATCTTCGCTTTGATTTCATTTTATGAATCAGACTTGTGGGGCAGATTTAGTACATTCTTCAATAAGGCTAAACGGTTGGGTAAGGCTTACGGAAGCCAGAATACCTACTGACAATTCTTATTGCGACGTAATAGCCGTTAAAATCGTTTACAAATAGCGAGCCCGAATTGCAGGCGGCTGTACACCAGTGGCGTGGCATTTCCAGCAAAAATTTCTATGCACGCCACTGCTGTACACAAAGTACGGCTCCCGTCGATAAAATTGGATACGTTATTTTGCGGGAAACGTAAGTGAACTCTTGCGACGACGCTTTATATCGCTCTCTATACATTGCGTGCAATGCTTGAGTCAACCATAACAACCTGTGACGATTCATGGTGTGCGCTATGTATCGAAATCGCATCGCAAAAGTTCATTCACTCAGTAAATCTAGTGCCAGACTGGCTGAATGAAAACTCCCAACTCCTCCCTCTTAATGACATCTTGTTACATTTCTCATGAGAAATTCGTAAAGGTGCTTTCAATCAACAACATACATTGTGTTTTTAAGGAATATGGAAATAAAACATGGTCAACTGAATCGCGTGACGTGTTTAACTAACTTCAGGTCCTTCGTGCTCCGGCTTCCAGCGCAGCACAAAGATATATTCCTGGATCCAAAGTTTTGGCCTCAGCGCATTGTATTTAGACGGTAAAGGGAGCCGCGACCGAAATCAGAAAGTCCTTGATTGTAAAATGTACGGTTAAATTTATATTGCGGAATTTTTAGTGTTAATTATATTATGTTAATTTCATTATGCTAATTTGTCACTACTAGGTTTAAGCCTGCAAGGATGGAAGTTAAGATAAATAAATTTGTTCAGAACGGGAGGGGGTCCCCTTAGTGACGCTTGAGGGGAGCCCCCTGTTATTAGCGTCACGTGATTTATCGCGGCATACAAGCTTAGCTGATACACCGTTATTCTCCGTTTGAATTACTAGCCAGCAACCCACAAGACATTTTGCCGAGCGACTTGGCAGGCCCTCCAATATTACCTTGCGGTAGGGCGGCTGTCTCGGCAGCGGGCGGCAGTTCCACCTCCATTTGTGGAGCCTCCGACGCTGACGCCGGCAGAAGGGGCAGCTGGAAGTTGAACAACACATGCAATTTTGGTATACAATAGTATTACGTAATACTGGCGCACGAGATGGAAATCTCGCACATACTCCTATCTGTAGAAGACAAGTGGCATGTAAAAATCGTAATATTCGTAAGTAATTTCGGATACAAAGCGACGTGCACTCACTTTCGAGGCGGAATCGCTACTGATTGATCCGAGTCATTCCGAGCAGGGTGACCAGATTTAAATTGAACATTATGCTAGCTGCTTGCCTAAATTCTGCTAAAGTCTGCTATTTTTTTTTGTAAGAAATGCTGAAATTCTGCTAATGATTGAAGTCATAATTTTCACGAATATATAAATAAAAACGCAAAAATAATTACTAAAAATATTTAATAACAACTTCTAATTATTTTACCTTCTAATTTTCTGTTGTGGCCATGTTTTTATAGAGAGTTGTCAAGCTTTGAGCCATCTTTATCATATTTTTTACAAAAAGCGGCATTGCTGTCACCCTTGGCTCTTGATAACCAAGATGAGAACATTTGATCCTTCTCCCACTCAGAACGATAATTCTGGTCATATTTCCTTTTCATTTTTTATTCACAATTCACGTGCACTACACGATTGATTGACGACGACTACACATAAACAAACTGTACTTTACTAACTCTATGTACACACACAACTCGAAAGAAAAATATACATTTTAGGGAAATTCCCCTACTTTAGAGTTTTCAGTGGAGTAAGAAAAATCGGACATTATTTAGGAATGGTAGAATTCTTTAAATATTTATCTGCTAATTTTCTGCAAAAATCTGCTCTTTTCAGATCTGCGACACAATCTGCTAAGCCTATCTATTGGGGATCGAATTCTGCTACAATCGCAGAATTCTGCTAAATCTGGTCACACTGATTCCGAGTCGTTCGGACGTTTGTAACGAGTGTCTGTCGTCGTGCGAGGGCGGCGTTCGCGGGTTGGAGGGGGACGGCTGTATTGGGACTGGAGATTTCGACACGCGTTGAACAGAGACGGAGCTTTGGTGTATGCGTGTGGTTTTTTGGAAGACGGTGAATAAGGTTCCATATTTCCATTTGTGAATGATCTAGTACAAAGCTTCTAGAAATTTTGGACAGCGACTGGAACCGCGCGCGCGTACTATAAAAGGGGGCGAGCGAGGTTGCGATAAGGAAGAAAGTAAAAGTAAAGTGATAAGTTCACCATACAGTGCGAAAATAGGAGAATTAACGATTCCAGTTAGTTATGATTTAGTTTCAGTGCAGTACAAAATTGTGTTTTAATAGTGATTGTTATTTTAAATAAAGTACAGTCAGTGTTTTTGGTGTGAATTGGTATAAAAATTATTTGTCGCGAACCTCAGCTCGTAACAGTATATTAAATTCGATGACCGAAACAAGTAGTACATCGCTTTTCACCGATATAGACGTCATTAGGTGCCATCTCCCGATGACCCTAGTTCAGCTACCCTTGACCAGTACACAGTGATGTCGATGTGATGACACACTTACCTCAGGCGCCAGTCTCGGCACTTTCCCTATGCTGTGTCGCACACTGAAGGGCACGCATCGCTCATAGTAGTTGATCACGAACTCTGGGAACGCCTGGTTCAGCTCGTGCCCTGGCACCACGTCGAACTCTAGACATCCCTGCCTGAAAACAAAGAAATTGGCTAATTAAACATATAGGTACTCCCCAAGAGCTAAGATAATACACATCTCCATCTAGTACGATCTTGACCACGTTTTTCGCTTCTTCTACATTCATCTGAGTTTTCTTTTGTATTATGTTACAGTGAAAACTCATAACCAGTCAAAACTAATTTTGACTGCCTAAATCATTTCAATTCCTTTTGTTTTTGTGTTTGCTAATGGAAACTGTTTATTTTTTCTTTTGTTCTCCAATTCATTGTATTTTTTTAAGTATTTCAAATGATGATTTTAAATGAAATACATAGTTTTTAGGGTTCTGTAACCCCAAGGGTGCCAAACGGAACCGTATTACTAAGCTTTGACTTGTAGAAAGTATACTTTATGTATCTATTTTACAAAATAAATATTCTGATTTGATTTGATTGATTTGAAGCCTCCGTTTTACTGCTCCATGAGTTTACAGCTTCAGCCTAAATGACAAAAATATTGAAACCCAGCGGGCCCGATACAAAAAAACTACAAAAAAAAATGTCGAACTCTGATATGTATTGGAACAATACTCGTCGGCATAATTTCGAAAAATTTATAAGTTTAATTAATGGATGTCCACATTTTTTTTTATAGTAAGCCTTTGTTTTGGTTTGCCATTTGACATTACTTCCCAGAATTTGATTCTTTTAAGCGACACTATTGGATGGTGTAATACAGTATTTTTTGATTTTCATCAAAATCGGTGCCGAGACTTCTTTAAACATTTTTCACTATTCCCTAGCTTCGGATTTGGCTTACCTTGGGCTTACCACGCCCACATAAAAAACTATTTTTGAAGTGTCCAAATTGTGATGAATATGATGAAATGAGAATGAAAATTAATGAGTAACAATGTGGTAGACAGGGGCGTAGCTACCGCCGTATTTGCCGTATCAATTATACGGGGCCCCCGGGCCACGGGGGCCCCCAAAGTGTGTAAGGAAAAAGAATAAAAACTTTCTAATTTATTTTATTTTATAAATGACAAAATTCTATAAAGCAATTCCTTTTTTTCCCGCCTTAAGCGTGCGTTCAAAAGTTGGCAACACTACATCGTTATGGCGGGCTGCGGGACTTCCCCGTTTTACTTACTTCATCTTCAACTCAGCGGGGAATCCCTGGGAATCCTTCATCGATATCGCGATGTACGTGTACGTTGTTGTACTTTGCATTGGATGTTAAACCACGGAGTGCAGTGCACTGTTTATTTACGCGCTTTATATAAATGTGCATTACATTGTAATTCAGTACAAACAATATTGTTCTTCTGGTTTAGCAGTATTAGTAACGATTTGTAAAAGAAATGAGTGAAAGGAAAAGAGATTATCCCAGCGGCGCTGAGAAAAGAAAAATTAAACAGAAAAGGGACGAGGTTATAAAAAAAGTGCCCAAAATTTCTTCATTTTTTCAGAGACAAGATACTGTGAGTGATTTAGATTGGAAAGGTAAGTACTACACTACTACCCAACCCATTTATTAGGGGCCCGTAGTGATAAACAAGGAAATCTTTTAATTTCGGTCTGTCCATCTGTCCGTCACAAAAAGTTGTCTCCCCCCTCGATTTTCACAATTATACTGTTTTTAGGGTTCCGTGCCTTGATTAAAAAAAACAAAATTCTAACTTATCTATAGGATCGATTTGTTTTGTTGTTTGTTCATCAGTCCGTATCGTATCGTTAATTGCGTGTTGAGAACTTCAGATGTGCAGACTCGCTTTCGGGTTCTCGTTTTGTATGGCCACTACACTACGCGCTGCGTTTAAATAGCACGCAGGTGTATAGTAATGCACGGACGGGCTGCAGGTCATTTTGTATCTACTAATAGGTACGAGCACAATCCGCGTAGAATCTGTGTGCGTCTGAACTGAACACTCTCTAACTGTGACCCTTAGTAACGTTATTTATTTATATATAACTCTTTTTAGTTTAGTATCAAAGCATTCGTATTTATTTTTTAACAATTACTCGTTTATTTTTAGATTCTTCTGAAGCATGTTCTTCGTCACATATCCATCCGGAAATAGAAGAAAGCCAAGCACATACTTTATCGGATGTCCATCCAGAAATCGAGGAACCCCAAGTCAACGATTCTGATATATCTGCAGATAATGCAGATTGTAATATAATTTCATCAGATAGAGGAAATCAGGCAGGCATAAAAATTATAAGACCATGGTTATGTTATTATAACGTTTTAAACAAACCGTACTGTCACTTCTGTTGGTTATTAGCAGATCGTCAAAACAAATCGTACTCCTCTGCTTGGGTTAACGGTGTTTCGGTTAGAAGCAATTTCACACAAACTATTCTTGACCATGAAAAGTCACAGCAGCATATTAGTGCCTCACTCTCTTATAATAATTGGTTGCAAGGAAATACCATCGATACTCTATTGAAAAGTGAAATCGATAGTAAAATTACATTCTGGAGAGATGTACTGCATCGTATAATTAATGTTATAATTACTTTAGTATCTTGTAATCTACCTTTGAGGGGGCATGATTCTGATTCTGGCAATTTTATGGCAATTTCACGTCTGCTATCTAACTATGATGCAACTTTAACAGAACTTTTTCTAAAACCGAAAGGTGAAATAAATTATTTAAGCCCTACGATTCAAAACGAAATTATTAGTTTGCTTGGTACTAACGTTAGGAACAGTATTATCTCAGAAATTAAAAAAGCTCCATTTCTGACAATAATTCTGGATACAACACAAGACTTGTCAAAAATTGACCAACTATCTGTAGTTTTTCGATATATCTCGGTTACAGAAAATGATGATAATGTGCCTAAGGAAATAAAAATTTTTAGGATTCATAGCAGTAACCGATTGCAGTGCTGCAGGTCTGAAAACTGTCATTTAAAATTTGACTAAAGAATATGGAATTGATTTGACTAAATGTAGAGGACAGGGATATGATGGAGCAAATGTTATGTCGGGTGTGTATGGAGGATTACAAACCCTAATAAAAGAGCATGCTCCAAATGCCGATTATGTTCATTGTGCTGCGCACGCTTTAAACTTGGTTTTGAACGATGCTGCGAGACATGTTCGTGAAGTATCGACTTTTTTCGATAATTTAGAAAAAATATATACTTTTTTTGGCAATAGTATAAAACGCTGGGCTATGCTAAGTGACGATTCATCTGAAAAATATTTGATTACCCTTAAAAAGGTATGTCCTACCAGATGGTCTTCTAGGAACGACGCTTTATTAGCAGTAAAGAAAATTTTTTTACTAATCATGAAAACTTTGTACCAACTAAATTTAATTTCAAATAAAAAAGATGAACGTGAAGAATGTAAAAGCATAATTAATATTTTAGAGAGTTTTGATTTCTTAGTGCTCATTACATTTTTTTCTTCACTATTTGAAATTATTAATCCTGTTTCTAAAGCTCTACAGCATGAAAATAATGACTTACAGAAATCTAGTATTTTATTAAGTAATCTTTTAAATAGACTGTGCCAATTAAGAAATCAGAATTCATTTAATAGTTTGCTAAATGAATCCAAAGATTTAGCAAAAAAGTGGGGGGTAACAACTGTTTTTAAAAACAGTATGCGAAAGATAACGAAGCGTTTTTTTGATGAGTTATCACAAGATGAGAGAATTTCCGACCCGGAATCCTATTTCAAAGTCAATGTATACTATTGCTGTTTAGATATATTAATTTCTCAAACTAAAGAAAGATTTCAGAGCCTTTGCAACCTGAGTAGTATATTCGAAATATTACAACCGGAGAAACTCCTATCTTCTTCAAGCGAAGAGATATTAAACGCTTCCGGAAAACTGTCTGCTAAATACAGTAAAGACATCTCACTTAATCTTTGTGACCAATTAAAGGCTCTAAAAACATGCTTAAATTCTGAAATTAAAAAAATTTATTCCATTAAAGAACTCATTGAATTATTGCTAGTAAAATTCAATAGTCTTGCATCCAGTTTTCCCGAGGTAATCACAGCATGCTTTTTATTCTTGACCCTTCCAGTTACAACCGCAACGGCAGAAAGAAGTTTTTCAAAATTAAAACTAATAAAAAATTACTTAAGAACTTCGATGGGACAAGAACGGCTGTCAGACATCTCACTATTGTCCATAGAGGCAGAAACTTTAGAAAAACTAAAATCATCATCAGCCATAAATGATTTAATAAATCAGTTTGCCGATAAAAAGGCAAGGAGAGTGAATATTTAAAATTCGATTTTTATTTGTAAAATGGGTAAATTATGTGATAAGTAAATATTACTTCTCACAATATTTTTTTTCTTTTGTGAAAAATCTTTACCTCCATATAAGGGCCTCCAAAAAAATTTTTATACGGGGCCCCGACAGGCACGCTACGCCACTGGTGGTAGAAGAAACAATTATCTAGGTGTTACCATTTGACTAAGAAGAACAGATTCCCATGGAACAGTTGCCCGGCGAGGATCCTCTCTGGTTCAAGTCCTCGAGCCACACCGCGCGGCTTCTCGATCTCCTGAAATATATACAAACGTCAGATTTAAGACATCTGTAAAAACAAAATCACTTCGGTTAACATGTACAATATTTATTATTAAAAACCAGCATTTACACTCACATATTGTTATTGTTGACTAAATGCTAGCTGTTTCAACGAGACAATTCAGTATTACAAACAGTCAACTGTGACAATACGTGAGTGTTAAAGTCGGTATTTCATAATAATTTAGTATGTCAGCTCACGTGAGTTTTAATAATATTACTGTACTTATATCTTTACTGGTAAAATGTTTGTTCATTTGATGGCAATGGGATCGTCACAGCAGAAGAAATTAGTATTTAACTAGCTGACCCTGGCAGAATAATAAGACAAGACTGTATGTACATCCTGAAACCCTGAACATTGAGCCATCCCTGTAAATTTGATACAAAACTATTTCCGAAAATTCCCCAAGCTGGCAAGCGGTCACCGTGGGGAAGTATGACCGCCACCCTCCAGCAACAGTATCACCGAAAAGACAATAAATAACGTGTCATTCAAATGCGATACAAAATCTCAGACTAGCACAACAACGAATTATTCCCAGTTCTACAGATTTCTTTTACAGAATTCCATGTCTACAGATTTCTATTTCTACACATTCCTAAGTGTACAGATTCCCAATTTTACAGATTTCTATGTGTACATAATTCCAACTCTACAGATTTATATGTCTACATATTCCCGATTCTACAGATTTTCATGTCAACACATTCTTTATTATACAGATTTCCATTGTCTACACATTCCTAAAACTACAGACTTTCATGTCTACAGGTCTACAATTAGTTGAAATGTGATTAGGAATCCCTAATCACATTTCAACTAATTTCCTATTTTATTAAAAATAATTTATATAACCGCTTATTTAGATCGTTGTCTAAGTACTCACATCACAAGCCTCTTTGCTCTTTTCTCTATTAATTCGACATACTGGCCGGCACTTTCGGTCTATATTTAATGATTTATCTCGAGTGTCACGTTAATGCCATCTGTAATTTAGATATCATACGAAGTTGCATGTTTCTGTGTAGTTCAGTGAAGTTTCATAGCCTATTTAAACGTAAATTGAAGCAATTTTTACTGAAAAAGTGTTTGTATGACATTGGTGATTTATAGATTTGACATATTTTTAAATTGTAGACTTGACATGTTTTTTTTTTCTTGTGGATTGGACATATTTTTTTAACTGTAGATTTGACATATTTTTTTTAAATTAAGTTATAAATTGAATATAAATTGTAATTATGAAAAAATTAACACAAATTTCATTAGATTATTTTGTACATGATTTAAAAATAAAACAATTGTATGTAAACTTTAGTTAAGTTAGTTACTAAGTACTTTCAAATGTGATGTATATTGCTAATGAAATAAATAAATGAATGAATGAATGAATGAATGGGTTGCATAAAATGGATGAAAACGGAGAATTATCTTTTGTGACTGGCGAAAGAGGAAAAAGAGTCTTAATAATTGGCTCGAACAAATATTACTATAGCGTCAAAAATAAATCTGGAAGCACAAACTGGCGATGTTATAAAACGGCAGAATGCAGTGCATCCGTCACTCTGAGTGCGAATAATGAAATTCTGCGTACAGGAGTTCATGCGTGTTTTTCCGATACATCTGAAGTTAAAAAACGGCT
This sequence comes from Ypsolopha scabrella, assembly GCA_910592155.1. Classification (NCBI taxonomy): domain Eukaryota; kingdom Metazoa; phylum Arthropoda; class Insecta; order Lepidoptera; family Ypsolophidae; genus Ypsolopha; species Ypsolopha scabrella. The sequence goes on along the minus strand of OU342968.1, from coordinate 2,096,131 downwards.
GAAAGATAAATTTATGCATGCTTGCAAGAAAAAGGTGTGTAAATCTATGATTCCAGTTCAGCAAATTTTTGAAAGTGAATTAGAGTCACCTCAGTACAGCGACAATAACATTTTGCTCCCAGAGTTTTCTTCTTGCAAGAGTTCAATGTATCGAGCACGGTACCGATCGCTAAATATTACTAAAGCGACTCCTGAAAATGTTAAGGACGTACAAATACCACAAGATTTTAAAAACGATTTTTTGGTTTATGATGGTGCAAAATTGGACAAAATTCTAATATTCAGTACTCCTCTGGCTTTAGAAAGTTTTACGACAAGAACTTCAATTTTCTGCGATGGAACATTTAAAATAGCACCAAAGCCATTTGTTCAGCTATACAGTTTTCATGGGAATTTCTCCGAAAGTGATACTGAACTAAGACACGTTCCGCTTCTCTACGCTTTGCTTCCCGACAAATCTCAGGCTACATACTACAAACTATTCACAATTTTAAAAGAAAATTTCGGAGTAACAATAAAAAATTTAAAATGTGACTTTGAGGTTGCTGCCATTAACGCCTTTAAAATGGTATATCCGGAGATAACAATAAGTGGCTGCTACTACCACTATCAGAAGGCTGTGAGAGCAAAAGCCGAAGACCTTGGAATAGACATTACGCAAGAAGGAAAAACAATAGTCAAGTCTTACTGCATGTTGGCGTTCCTACCAGCTCCACTAGTGACTGAAGGCCATATCAGCATCGTTAGTGACTTACCAGAAAGATATTGCCGTGACGATGATTTTATAAAATTTGATGAATATTTTTTAAAGTTCTGGATAAAAAGAATAACTAGTAACGTGCTTAGTTGTGCCAATGAGGACGTGCGTACAAACAATTTATTAGAAGGCTGGCATCATAGAATTAATGTCAGAATTCCAAAACATCCAAGCATTTTGTTATTTATCAGCTTGTTGAAAAAAGAAGCCATATACCAAGATCGGAGAATAAGACAAAGCCAATTGCACCTACCTGACAAAAAACGCAAGTCAAATGACATTCAAAAGAACATCCAAGGTAGCGTTCCAAATCACTTTTTCAAGATTAAAATATTGCTCGCTGTCGGAGAAAAGTAGCTCGATGCCGGTTCCAAAACCTAAAAGTAGATGTTTTGGAACCAGCATCGAGCTATTTTTGTCTGACAGCGAGCAATATTTTAATCTTGAAAAGTGATTTGGAACGCTACCCAAATAAAAAAAATTTTACAGGATTGTATGACAGAACAAATAAATGTCAAAGACTGTATTCAACGATTAATGGCTGTCTACTAACTATTTATATTTGCCATGGAAGATTAGGGTATTTGGTTTGTGAATGAGATAATTTTAAGACAAGTAAACTATTTGTAAGAACACAGGTACAGTCGCTATCAGATACGTGGAAGCGGCTCATAACTATCTCGTTAGAGTGCACTCAGATATTTGTGACAACTTAACTTCCTCAGCTCCGACATATCTGATGGCGACTCTACAATAAAATTTAAATTTAAATTGTTAAATGAAGTGATAGTTTTAATTTAGAACATATTATAATACTTATTAAATACGTTATTATAATAAAACTGTTGTTTTGTAAATCAATAAAGAAACCTGGGGACGACCGATAAATACTTTTTAATTTAGCCCAATGTTTTTATTCGGTACGGTCAGCAAAGAAAGTGGTCTGCCACTTATCGACTCTATTGGTCAAGTAATAGAGTCGAAAACGGTAGACCACTTTCTTGGCTGACCGTACAATCGAGTTCATTAATACAATGTATGTCATGTCGTTACGATTCCAATTCTGACATGGAACGAATTGCAGTACCAAGAAAGTAAAAGAAAGATACTGTGACCTTTTACACCGACGGATATCCGTGCATTCTGAATGAGCAATACTGAGGTTTCAAAAATATCTTTACACTTTTATGACATTGACAATAAGGTGCAAAAGTTTACATACTTTTTTTCATATATTTATGAACTCGACTGTACCAAGGTGCTAATCATGAAAAATCTATTGAGGAGGGTAGGGAATCTGTATTATTGCGTATAAGGAATCAGTCTTATAAGGAATAAATCGTATTGGGAATCTGAAGTATTGGGAAGCTATAGAATTGGGAATCTGTAGTGTTGGGAAGCTATAGAATTGGGAATCTGTAGTGTTGGGAAGCTATAGAATTGGGAATCTGTAGTGTTGGGAAGCTATAGAATTGGGAATTTGTAGCATTGGGAATCTGTAGATTTGGAATTCTGTAGTATTGGGAATCTGTTGACATGTTCATAATTCACAACAACCAACAAATGAGCAAATAAATCATAACGAATGTCAAAAACAAAAAGAGGAACAAATAAATCGACAGCAGTACCCTAAACAAAACAATTGTCTCAAAATTTGCACCTACAATGTGAGATCTTTATCATCATCAGAAAGATATTTAGAACTAACAAATGCTTTACAAAACATAAACCACTATATAGTAGGACTAAGCGAAGTTAGAAAAATGGGCTGTAACATAGAGTAATACAAATACTACATCCTATGCTACATTGGACAAACAAAAGGTCTAATGGAGTAGGATTTCTGATAAAAGAGAAGTGGAAAGATACAATAACTAAATTCACAGGAATATCGGAAAGGGTAGTACTGCTGCAACTTAAAATAGAAAACCTTTCAATCATTCAGGCATATGAACCCACAGAAAATGCAAGAAGAAATCCAAAAATTCCATGAGGACATCAAAGAAGCATATTCCGTAGCAGACAAAGTAATCGTCATAGGTGACTTCAACGCAAAGATAGGTCATCCCAAAGATGAAGAAAACCTTTTGATGGGCAAATACGGTTATGGTAAACGTAACAAAACAGGCGAAAGACTTATAGACTATGCTCTAGAATACAAACTTTCTATAATGAACACTTTTTTCAAAAAAAGAGCTAATACGAAATGGACTTGGATGTCACCAGACAAAATACAGATAAAAAACATTGCAACTAATCAAGAAACGTACAGAACTAATGTTCGTAGAGAATAAAAGTAAAGAACAGACGAAAAAATTAAGTGTTCTATTTAAAGAAACAAAGAAATCTATAAGGAAAGATTATAGTATGCACAGACAGGAAGTAATAACACGAAACCTGACTAAATTCAAAGGCACAAAAGGGGCCTTAAAAGAACTAAATCTAAATAAAAAATGGATATTAAAACTCGAAAATAACAAAGAAGAAACAAAATCAAGACAAGATGTAATAGATCATGCAACAAATTTCTATAAAGAGCTATACAGAAGACATAATTCTGATGACACAGCAGAAGAAACAGATGAATACATGCTACTTAACGCTAACAATAACAAAACAGAAAGAAGTATACGAACATATCAGAAAACTTAAAGCAGAAAAAAAAATAGCACCAACAGAGTCAGACTAGAGTCCACAGGAGATCAAGTAAGAGTAGTGCGTGGGGTACGACAAGGCGACCCGCGACCCTCTATCGCCGAACATCTTTATTGGTGTCCTGTAATGCATATTTCAGAAGCTACAATGGGAAAAGAAGGGTATAAGATTAGACGGTATTTACCTCAATCATCTCAGATTCGCAGACGATATAGCTGTCATAGCAGAATCTGTCAAAGAACTAGAAGACATGAGAAGCCAGCTGGACGAAGTCAGCATAGAACGCCAGTAAAACTAAAGTTATGACAAACGGCCATCAAGTCCCAATTACCATCAACGGCAAAACTATAGACTATGTCGATCACTACGTCTACCTGGGAAAACAGATATCATTCAAAAACACAAATAACGAAGAAGAAGTAGAAATACGAACCAACATAAAATTAAATTGAATATAAAACTAAAGTTAAATGATGTTTGTTAGTTTTAGTAGTTAGATATTAAGATAAAATTTAGAATTTGTAAATTATTAATGTAATTTTAGTAATTAAGAATTTAAGATATGTGTATACTTACATGTTATACGTCACTCATATAAAATGCATGCTGTGATTACCTTAATAAGTTAGAAGTTTAGCAGTTATTTATGTTCAATGTGTAGTGTTAAAATTAGCTTACTAACTACCGGTTTTCCTAATATGGAAAATAAAAATATAAAAATAACATGGAAAAAATTCTGGTCCTTTAAAGAAATTCTTAAAGGAAACTACAACATCAACCTGAAAAGTTGTGATAGATTCGTGCCTCTTACCAAGTCTTCTCTACGGATGTCAAACATGGACCCTCACTGACAAAATCAAACAAAAAATAAAAACTACGCCAAGAGCCATGGAAAGAAGCATGCTGAAAATAAAAAGAATACAAAAAATTAGAAGCAAAGATAGAGACAAAACCAAAATAAAAGATGCACTGACTTAAACCCATAACCTAAAATGGCGATGGGCAGGATAGCTAGCTCGATATAATGACAAAAGGTGGACAATACTCGCAACAATATGGAAGGGTCCAATCGGGAAAAGAAAAGTCGGTAGACCCTATAAAAGATGGGCAGACGATATAGTGGAGACGGCAGGAAAGGACTGGTTGAAAAAGGCGGAAGACAGGGAGGCATGGAACAAGCTGGAGGTGGCCTACACCCAGATAGGGGTCCAAATTTGCAGAAACTAACATCACTAATAACTAAACTAAGAAAACTACTAACAATACTAACAAATGCAATTTATAAACATGTACTTAACACTTGTAAATTTGGAACTTATGGCTATATTGTTTTAATTTTAATTAGTATTTAACTAGCTGACCCTGGCAGAATAATAAGACAAGACTGTATGTACATCCTGAAACCCTGAACATTGAGCCATCCCTGTTGATAAAAAATTAATCCAAAACTGAACCTCAATTTTCTTTTTCTTCTCACTCCTCCGGCCTCTCTTCCTGGTTGATGGCCCATCATCCTCAACCACAATGGATGCTGCTGCTGCTGCCGCTGCTGCTGCCGCTGCTTCCTCTTTCTTCCTGTTCTCTTCATATGCTCCAATGAGCTCCGGACAGTCCAGGTTGTCCTCCGGCTCCCATGTGTTGTCATCACTGGGGATTAGGGAATACTGTGAGCCAGTCATGATTGCAGCATTTCAGGATATAAATACAAACTGCATGTTGCGAAGCATAACTGAAGCTTATTTATAACAACTTTGATAAACGATGTAGATATAATGAGGAAGAGAGATGTATAAGTAGGGATGCAACAAAATATGTAGTATTTTAGTGAATACGAACATCAAATTAATATTCGGCAAATACGAATATTCGTAAAAAAACAATATTCGGCAAATACATCCTCGACTGCATTCGCATGAAATCGTAACTCCATCTCCACAACTTCCATAACTAGCGGAGTTTTGTCTGTGTGTCTGTGTAAAATAACGCGCGCACAACACAATAGCCATTTCTAACTCATGCAGAAAGAGCAGGGGAAGATGAATGTAGGGCACTTGCAACACAAATAATTTGTATTTTTTCTCCTGCACATGGGAGACTTCATTCATCGGGTTGGACCAGCGGGGCTATTATGTAACTCAGTGTTAGTTGCTAGCTATAGTTGCTATTCACCAAAAACAGATAAAAAATGAACTTCCAAAATAACTTTTAATGGGTATTGAACTATTAACGAATTGTGAAGTCATTTCAAGTGCGAACTTATCCTTAGATAAGCGGATATGTATGTTTTAGACGATAGGCACTTGATTTGGCAACTGAGTTTACAATACAGAATCAGGGGGCAGGACTCAATAAACAACATTAACTAGCTAATCCCTCGAACTAGATTTAGACTAGTTTTGTGCTGTCAACTCTACCCAACATTGAACATATAAACCTTTTATCAAAAACATCAGTCATCAAACAGTGAACAGTGACAGGGCACTACACACCTACAGTAAGCTAGACGAAAAAACATCCTTCTTAAAAAAAAAAAAATCTCTTTATGTATTAAGAGATGTGTTATTTTATTGTCAATGCAACTGATGCTATCTTGCTTTAATTTATTTACGTGCATATCTTGATTACATACAATCTTCTTTATATTCACCCATGCAATACGAATTACAGACAGAATGCATTTATTTCAAGGGCAAGTAACCTGTTCAATAATATCTCTACTGATTTAGATATGTTTTGTACGAGCACCTCATCATTTAAAAGAGCCTTGGCAATCAAACATTTTAATTAGTTTTAAAATCAAATCTGCTACTTACTTCTATTTATTTTGCATCTTTAACTTTAATAAGTCTTTTTGTTTTATACTCATAAATACCCATAATTAAACCTGATGTTATATTTAACTTAATTAAGTTTGCTAAATGGCTGACGCCATTATGATTCTTCTTTTATAGAATTGTTAAATCTATCTGGTGGAGATTTTTTATCAGCATTTAGTTGTATAAGAACACTTCTATTGTAATAATTTTGCTGTAAATCTTCCTAAAAGATAATAAATAAAATAATAGTACATTACGATACGAGAGCGATGAAACGTTTTCTGACGAGTGTGAGTTTGCGGCACGAGCCGAAGGTGAGTGCTGCAATCACACGAGTCGAGAAAAAGTTTCTCGCACGAGTATCGTATAATATTTTATAGCAAAAGTGCGGAAAATGGCGACTTTACGCAAGCGCAGCAGTGTTATAGTGGTGGCATAAATTTCATCTTCAGTTTTCAGTGACATATTTAGTTTAATATTGTCATCTAAGTACTTTCTAAACAAGTCCCAGTCTGTCTTGTGATTTGTCAGTTGAACTGTAGGTGGGCTTTCGATAACCCTGGTACTTATTGTGGCAATGACAGGAGTATGGTCAGAGGAACTGTCGAAGCAGCTTTCAATAGAGGAGTATAGTTTCGATATTCCTTTGCAGATAAATAAATCAAGAAGGTCAGGTGTTTTGAATACGTGCTTGGCGTTCCAGTCTCCACCAGCAATAAATTTATTACCCAATGTGCAATAGAAATTAAGAAACATTTCCTCGCTTATTTTGTGCTTGGGTGGACAGTACTCTACACTTACAGTAATCGGTCCTTGCTTGTCTTCTACCATAACTGAAGTAGCCTGCAGGTGGTTTGTACGATATTCGGGAAGCAAATGATGCTTAATTGATGATTTAATTATAACAGCTGTCCCTGCATGCGCCGTTCCATCAGGGTGGCAAGTAAAGTAACTATTGAAACCTGGTATTGATATTGAGTCATTTTTCTTTAGATGTTATTCGCTTATTAATAAAATATCTAAGTTTTGAATTATGATAAATGCGAGGGCATCTTGATTTTTAAAGCCGTTTATGTTCCATTCTGCTAACCGGAGGCCGATGACATCTTACTGACAAGTGTAGTTAAGAACACCATTATGGAGCTCATCTGATCAATGAGTTTATCAAGTTTTACAGCTTGCTGTCTCAGAATTGTGTCAAGGTCAGGTTGCTGTGTGTTCCCAGTTTTAATTGCTTCTGCATATGTTTTTGGTTGTGAAGAAGTTTCATATATTGGTACAGGTTCTGACATGTATTGGGTAGATTGTTGGTTCAGTTGTGGCTCAGTGTTGAATTGTGATCCAGTATTTGAAGGGACATTTGTTTGTTGTTGTCTTTTCTTGATAAGTTTGCGTTTAAGTATTTCTTGGTACACTTCGCAGCATGCTCACCAAGACAGAGTGACTTTGCTGGGCTACTTCTATCGTTTTTGGGGCAGTCAGCAGTATTGTGGTTTTGTGCACATTTTACACAGCGATACGGTCTCATGCAGTGGTTTCTTGTATGGCCATATTGTTGGCAGCGCTTGCATTGCACAATTGTGTTTTTTTTCTTTGGGTCTTCTATTTGTACACTGGTGTGAAAAATATATTTTTTGGGTTGTTCGGTCCCGGCTCAATGTTGACGAAGAAAGTTGACATTGGAATCTTCTCTGGTCTGAAGCGAGCATTTATAATTTCACCTCTTACCTTGTTACCAGTATTTTCTATTGCTTCTTGAATCGCATCTAGAGGAGTACTAGGGTGAAGATTCTTTATAACAATTCGAAAAGGCCTTGTATCTTTTTGTACAAATGTATAGCCAACAAGTTCCTTTTCACGTAACAACTCCATTAGCTTTTTGTAGGACTCAATAGTGCTGCAACTAACACGCGTCTGTTTTTTGGTGACAATTTTAAAAGAATAGTTGTCTTTATCTAGTAATGCCATAGAGCATTATCGGTGGTGGTTTTGGGGGTTTGGGTGTTCATCGAGGCTCAATGCACTGTATTGATTGTTAAGAAGTACTTTATTAGAAGCTGGTGGTGATGGTGAAAGTCTTGGTCTTTTATAAGGTTTTCTAAGAATAGGCATAGTTTGCCATTCACAATCTGGGTTTTTTGGCCGGTTAAAAAGACCTGGGTGAAACACTTGTTGCACCAACTTTTTGCCCATGTTTAAGGTGTTTGTAGTTTCCCCATTATTTCCATCCATAATTGTATTTAGGTTTGTTTTTAATCGATTTCAGCTTAGTTTTACATTTTGATAAAAGTTACTTTTTATGAAGGTAGTTTGATTTTAGTTCACACACACTGGAATTTAGGAGTTTTGCCCATAAAAACACCTCACTTCACTTAGATAACACTCACTGCATTTCCATGATTTTAGAAGGGGTTTTATCGAAAAACTATATCAATATTCTAATTAAAAGTATTTTTTAAGTTCAAGAAAGCACAAGGCCAAGATGACAGTCCATTCCCAATAACTATTTGATCTAACGGGTCGGTGGATATTCGCTCCGTTGAATTCGTCCCGTTTTCTATTTTTGGGAAAATTCGACCCGCTTGCCTCGACCAGGGTAAATTCGTCCCGCAACCCGTAAGATACATAACCGTTAAGTACTTAACAATATTATTGCTTCTCGATAGTACAGTGGGAGTGAAAAGTGAAATCAGAACAAAATAAAAGTCAATTTGCAATCATAAGACTGTTAATAAAAATAATAAATAAATATAAATCAACTAAATATGTAGACATGCTAAATATATAACAACTGCTAAATGTAATTTTTGAAATAATCCCAAAATAATTATCATACAAAAAAATTGGTACTCATTGCTTAAATAAAAAATATAAAAATTTTGATCCAATTAAAATACTTCAAACCTAAACTAATACATAACAATTATTACAATTAGGTATAGGTAATCAAACAAAAAATTTGAAACAGAAGAGTAGTGCAATAAAAAAATATAGGCACATTAATTTGCTTATAAAATACAATCACAGATAATCACAACCATTAATTTATTATATTTTCACAGGACCAGTTTTCTTTATAGATCAGCTATGATAAAGGCATGCAAAATTTAATAAAACTATGTGTAAATATGTTGGATATTGTATATATAAACAAATAAAAATAATTTTAATCTTCAAACTAAAAATAAAATGTAAAAATTGTTATACTTAATCAACAAAATATTTTCAAACAGAATAGTAGTAAAATTTATTTATAAAATTAAATTTTAGAAAAGATAGGCATTGAAGTTGGCTTATAAAATACAATCACAGATAATCACAACCATTATTATAATTTCACAAGAGCAGTTTCTGTTTATAGATCAGCTATAATAAATTAAGGGTTAATAAAGGCATACAAAATTTAATACTTAAACTACTGTATAAAATCTTAAAAATACCCACTACTATGGCTTTAATAATTAACTAATGACTTTAATAAAAACCTAAAACTGTTTTAGTTTAAGTGCTGTCAAAACTTTAATTCTTCTAAAGTAATTTGGCTTCTGCTCACTTAAAACTATTTTGCAATGAAGAAAATTTTGTTCTGCCCACACTTATACTAAAATTAAAGCTTTTAAAATATACCTGATTGTAAAAATAAACATTGAAATCTTCAAACTTAAAAATACATAAAAATTCTTACAATTTAAACTCAACAAATTATTTTTGAATAAACGACTGAAAATATTCTCTCAAATTTTCTTATAAAAACACACTCACAAATAACTCACAATAATTGTTATAATTTTGCTATTAAAATACGTACGTTAACAATTTTTCCATGCAATGACCCACCGTTATTTCGCCTTTTATTAATTCAATCAAAATTATTTTAATTTTTTCATTTTTCTCAATGGTCCCTTGCGTGGTATTCAGGGCTACAATCCCTTTTTTCAGTTGTTTTATTTTAGTTTCATTGCTCTTGGCATCTTCCTGTAGAATTTCTAAAAATTCAATAATATTCGGTTTTTTGATTCCCCGCAATATTGTGTTAATTTTGGCATGCCAAGAGTCGATGTTGTTTGTTGTACGGTGTCTTTCCGAGTAGAAACACCAAGTTCTTTTTCTTTCCTCTTTTTCTAGCCATTGGCTGACAAAATATTCGTTTTAACCAAGTTTTCATCTTCTTCAGACCAATCTTCCATGATATAGAACCAGCCGTCGTCTACAGATTCTTCCGGAAGCAATGACAATGCAGCGCATAACGCTACATGCCGTCTGTGGCTCCTTTTTTTAAAAAGATTTAATTTCTTTGCTCTTTTCCTCAACGCCTGAGTAAAGTGGAAAAAGCAGCCTTTAGGTTCCACATGAGGAAATACATATTGAATGGCAACGCCTCAGCTGCGCTATATCTATTTTCTAAGAATTTTGTTCTTGTATTAAAAAGTGAAACGATGGTTAGCCCAGATGTATGTGAAAATTACCAATTGTAATACCATCAGTGTATTTTTTGTAAAGAGCGGCGGGCCAATGACTTTCCAGAATCCTGACTCAAACAAGAGCCTCTGATGCCAGTGGCAAGTTAATGGGAGCGAGCTGATTTACCACATATTTAAATTTTTCATGTTAGTACCTCCCTACTACATAATCATTAAACTTAAAAAAATTAATATTCCTTTTAACTTTTAAGAGTGATAGTACTCTTATATAAAAAAATGGAAATTTAGGTATAAGATCCATTGTCAAGACGAAGGGAACGAATCAACACCCAAAAAGAGGACGAATTTTCACTTACTGAATATATTTTTAGAAGCGGAACGAATTTACACCAAAAATAAATACATTTCGGGACGAATTTTCTCGGGTCGAATTTCTGGGGAGCGAATATCCACCGATCCGATCTAACTACCTTGTAATGCACATACTGAACAAATGACTTGTACTTGGTTGGCCATTACCGCTCTTAGGAAAAGCATCAATAAGACCTAAGATGAAGCACCCTCACCCGGAAAGCATGCTTTCTCCTACAGGAGAGTGAAATCAGGTGAGGCAGTAATCAGTCAGTCTAGAGCCGGAAAATACCTGGAGCGTGGATTTGCTGCCTTGTGATTGTTGACTTTCGCTTCACAGCACAATGTCCACTTTTGTTTGATCTCAAAATACAGTCATGCACAAAAATGTATTTGTGTTACGATGGGCTCGCAGAGGAAAGAAAGAAATGTTTACTGTTGCATGAGGAACGAAGCTGGTAGAAGTATTTTGTTTTTGTATAAATTTTTTTTGGAATATGCATCATGTGGGTATATTAACATTCATGTGGTGTAAGTTTTGGATCAAATCAACACCCACAGTATATTTTTATTTGTAACCTGTTATAAAATAGCTGTTATATGGATGTTATTCTACAATAAACATTTTACTTACATAATCAAACAATATTATACTCAAACCTTTTTGTGTGCGACTATACCCCCATGCGCAAACATATCCATTCCACTGACGCCCCAGAGCTCTTTATACCTGCGTTGACATAAACATCCCTGATGTATTAGTATTTATTGCATCCTTAATATACAGTCATTCATTCTAAGTGTTTGTCTTTCATGAAGACATAACAAATGAGCGTCATCCTCATATTTCGGAGTCACTACCTACCTTATCAAAACTGGATAATTTTTTACAAGTAAATCTTAGCTTAGCAGTATTCGTACCGATGTCCCACAAGTGGATAGCATTGCATGGCGTCACGCAACGTAGCTTTAGTTCAAAGGAGTACTTACTGTGAATATCCTCTCCATTTTAGCAGATATTCAATCTTTCCATTTTTAATCCTGCGATCAAGAACATTTTCCACAGAAAAGTCTTCGTGCTTGCCACTCGGGCCCATGGCTGGTCCACCCGGGCCTTGTGACTGCGAGAAACTTGCTGGCAGAGATACATCTGGCGCCGAAATATCCATTGCTTCATCCATTTCGGAAAACCGGTAAACATGCGGTAAACTGCCAGGTTAGAATATTTTGGATTGACTTTGGTATAAATTCAAACCATATGACGCTTTTAATAAGTAGGACTTACACTTCAATTCAATTTTTTTTATGGCAACGGAAGCCGGTGTCGACTATTCTGCCAGTGTCACGTAATAGATTGCAAACGCACTATCCGATAAAATATATATACAACAAAGAGGTTGACCTTGTAGATGCTGAATCAAACACAACATATATGTTAGTAATAGATACTATACGTATATAATATAAATATGAAAGCTTATAAAAAAAAAAAAAAAAAAAAAAAAGTTAGTCGCACAAAAAAAAAAAAAAAAAAAAACTTAAATCCACCACCTATAATTTAATTTCATTTTCTCTCACAAATCTAATTAAAGCCCTTATAAGATCCTTTGAAAAATGAGAAATCATAGTAGAAAAGTTTGCAGGAAGTTGAATATTTATTTTCGGGAGTAATTTGTATAAATCAAAAGACTTCTGGTTCAATTTACATTGGAAAAATATATGGTTAAGGTCACCATCTCCTTGTCCACATTCGCAAAGCGAGTTGTCACGGATTCTGATTTTATGCAAAAATACTGGAGTACAACTAAAACCTAAGCGCAGCCTAATAATAACAGAAATAACGCGCTTCGAAACTTTTTTAAATTTAAAAAACCATGGCTTACATTGAACTACTGGTTGTCCCTGAGCATAGAAGGAACCTTTTCTTTTGCTACTCCTGTTCCAGTCTTCGTTCCAAGATGAATGAATGTCTGTTTTTGCAGTATTCATAAGGTCATAAGAAATATAAAAATTTTTGTATTTTGGATCAGTCTGATGAGTGCAAGCATATTTAGCTAAGCGATCAGCACATTCATTTCCAGATATACCAGAGTGACTAGGAACCCAAGCTAGGAACACATCCAGTTGCTTTTTAGCACATCTAAATAGAGCAGACTTGATTTCTAAAATTATTTTACTATTAGTTCTACTTTTAAATTGATTTTGTAGTAAGGCACTTAAGGAACTCAAGGAGTCAGAAAAAATCAACGATTTTTTGATGGAGTGAGCTTCAATAAAATTAATAGCCTCCAGTATAGCTATACATTCTCCAGTAAAAATTGACGTTTGAGGAGGGCATCTGTAAGTCAAGATGATTTTGGAACTTGGGTAGTAGACAGCTACCCCGGTAAAGCCAGAGTCTGAAAATTTTGAAGCGTCAGTATAAAAAGGATCCCATCCGACCCATTGGTTATTCAAGATATCCCGAAAATCTAAATTAGCAGAAGGAGAACCTTTACGAATACCAAAACCAAGTAAAACATTGGGTTTATATTGCAAAATTTCATAATCATAATTAAAAATAGGAAATTTTGGAAAATGTATAATATGACCAGGAAGATTATTAAGCTTATGAAAACTTTTTAGTAATAAGGGGATGTCTTTATTGTTCCAATATGCACTGGTGCGACATATTTGGTCTAGGATATTCAGCTTTTCCAACAGGATATGCGAAGAAACAGAAGCTAATTTAAACAAAAAACGATCAGCAAGGAACTTCCTTCTTAGTTCATGTGGGGGATCTCCACATTCTACCTGTAATGCATTAACGGGAGAGGATTTCATGCATCCCGATATTATACGTAAGCTTCTAGACTGAAGTTTATCTAATTTTTGAAGTGCTTGTTTACTACATGGTTCAAGCAAGAAAGTACCATAATCCATGATACTTCTAATTAAGGCATTGTAAATTAATTTCAAGCAATAGGGGTGAGCACCCCACCAAACTCCTGATAGGGCCTTCAAAATTGAGATTACTCTATCGCATTTTTGTAGAATGTGATCTATATGGTAAACTCCGGATAATTTCGAATCTAATATTACTCCAAGGAACTTAACTTTATTTTTGAGTGGAACGGGAGCACCATCAATTTTAATTTCTAATTCAGGCATTGTCCTTTTCCGGGTAAAAACAACAGCTGAACTCTTACAGGCAGAAAGGGAGAGATCATGATCAAGTAGCCACTGATTCAATGAATCAAGAGAAAGGTTCATGGACTCAGCAGCATCCAAGATTGATATATCTGAGACATACAGAGCTAGGTCATCGGCATATTGTAAAAGATGACAATTGGAGTTCAGAGATGAATTAAGATTATATGTATACAGGTTAAAAAGTAAGGGGCTTAAAACGGACCCCTGAGGTAGGCCTTTAGAAACATTTCTGGGATCAAAATGTTCCCCTGGTACTCTTAGTTGAACAGATCTAGACATCATAATATAACCTATACACTGTATCATCTTAGCAGGGATTCTCAGCTCTAGCAACTTATGCCTGAGAATAGAAAGATTGACACTGTCATAAGCTGATGATATGTCAAGAAAAGCTGCTGTAACTGACTCGTTTTTACTGAAGGCTATCCGAATATCAGTTATTAAGATCCCTATACTGTCCATTGTACCTTTGCCTTTTCTGAAGCCAAATTGTGAGGCAGGGAGAATGCCTCTATTTTCAACTATCCACTCTAACCTATTTTTAATAAGGTATTCTAATATTTTCAGAGAAACACATGATAAAGCGATGGGTCTAAAGCTATTAGGGTCATTTGAATCCTTACCTGGCTTGGGGATCGGAATTATAATTTGGGTTTTCCAGTCATCGGGGATAAAACCATTATTGAAGCAGATATTTAGTAAATCCAGAAAGTATTGTTGAAATTTAGGGCCTGCTTGAGAAATAAAAGAATATGGAAATCCATCAATACCAGGAGCGGAGTCATGGACTTGAGATAAAACAGTCTTAAGTTCGTCAAGCGAGAAAGGAGAATCAAATGGATCATTTGAAGGACTGATAGATGGAAAATTATTAGGAGTCGGAGGATCAGGAGGAGCAATCCTATCATAGAATGCTTTGGCAACCTCACTTGAAATAGGAGATATATTTTGAGGATTAAAACTGCGTCTATATCTATTGATATTTTTCCATACAGTAGAGATAGGAGTAAATGGAGAAAGAGAGGTACAAAAAGCAATCCATCCAGCTCGTTTTTTCTTTCTCAAAGTACATCTGGATTTAGCCAAGACCTGCTTGTACTTAATTAGGTTTTCAATAGTCATGCATTTACAATATGTCTTTTCTGCCTCATTTCGAGCCCTGATTACCAAAGTACACTCACTATCCCACCAAGGTGGAGAACTTATCTTTTTAGACGCGGCATTCTTTAGTGGAAAACAGCTGTCCGCAGAATTAGAAATAGCCTCAGAAAATTTAGAGTATGATTCCAAGGGGTTTGCTATATCAAATACTGGCAAAGCTTCAATATTTCTATCTAAGCTTTCAGCAAAACGATTCCATTTAGAATCACCTGCTTTAGGTAGTCTATACTTAAGGAGTGGTTTGATATTTCTTGATGGTGTAAACCTCTGGGGCATTTTAATAATAAGAGGGTAATGGTCGCTTCCATGAGTTAAATCCCATCTATCCCAGTGCAATGAACATGCTATGTCTAATGAGCAGATAGTCAAGTCAACACAGCTTTTACATTGATCTGGTCTAGTAAGTCGTGTTGCTCGGCCATCATTTAGCGTACATAGATCCAAATCATCCAAAATCTCAACCAGACCACTGCCAAATGAGTCACATTTTTCTGAACCCCAACGATAATGATGACAATTAAAATCTCCCATTACAATAAAAGGACCCTGTAGATTTGAAAAAATGTTTCTTATAATAGCTAAAATATCATTGTTAGGATGAGCTATGTACATGGAAACAATTGTAATTCCCTCCAGCCCAACAGCAACCACATTAATGTCATCACTATTAATCTGCAGAGGCACAATAAAATATGGAAATTTACTATTTACAAATAATGCACAGCCACCATAACCATCAGATCTATCTTTGCGTATACATCTGTACTGAGGGACACGAAAATGCTGATTAGGAGACAACCATGTCTCTGAAACAGCAAAGGCTGCTGGGCTGAACTTACCCAGCAAATAAGAAATTTCTTGTTTTTTATGTGAAACGCTCCTCACGTTCCACTGTAAAAAGGTCAGGGGATTTGGGTGGGCCATACTGTGTGAGAGATAAAAGAGTGTTGAATTTTTGGGCAACGTGGTCAGGTAAATTTGGAGTGCTACTGATGAAGGAAGATAATGTACTTATTAGGAAATCAATAAGTTCCGAGGTTTTATCCTCAGGCTTTTGAGGAGCGATAGCACAGCCATTCTGAGATGGCTCATATGAATAGTTATTGAGGAGTGAATTATGAGCCTGCCTATCAAACCCAGGTGAAAGAACTGGACGGGTCTTTGGGGAACGGGAAACAGTTTTTTTATATGATAAGTTCCTAATGGGAGAGAACTGAGAGGAGGGGGGAGGATGATTCTGAGAGTTAAGAGATTGAGAAGTTTTGACAACATTAGCAAAGCTTTTCTTAACTGGAGTAAATTGTTTACTAGCCTCTTGGAATGAGATGGAGTGTTCTGCCATGGCCTTCTTAATAGCTTTCTGTCTACCTAACTCAGGACAAGATTTGTTTGTGGCAAAGTGATTCCCTGAACAGAGAATGCAGAATGCATCCCTCTCATCAATATTGCAACTGTCCCCTGTATGGTTGTAACCACATCGGAAACAGCGAGGTTGAGATCTACACAGAATTTTGGTGTGACCAAATCTGCAACATGTGAAGCATTGAACTGTTGGATATGTGTAGAGTTCAACAGGTAGGGAAGAGTAGCAAATGAAAACCCTTTTAGGCAATAACTGTCCATCAAAGGTCACAACAACAGTTTGAGTTGGTTTCCATGTTGGTGTACCGTCTTCCATAACCTTACGGTTAATTCTTCGTACTTTTAAAATTCTGCCAAAGCCAGTGGGGACTTTCATGAACTCCATTACCTCTGAATCCGTCCAGTCACTAGGGACCTCACGGACTACACCCATTTTGGTAATGTTGAATGAAGGGATGGAGGCAGTAAGTTTGTTCCTACATAGCAAACTGTTTTCCAGAAACGAGTTAGCATCTTCTGGGGACTTAAATTCCACTGAAACCTTATTCCTGCCTACTTTCTTAATGCCATCCGGAAGTACATTACGAACATTGTTCTTTAAAAGCACAAGACCAAATTTAACTGGATGTAATGATGTCCCTGAGTCTCTGCTAGGTTCGCTGTGCGAAACATGGACAAGAAACGGAGCCTTATCCATGGCGGAATACTTCTGGCGACCAATATTTTTAGGGACTTTTGGCGTGGATTCATTAACTTCCCCATTTGTATCCTTCCTTTTACGTTCTTGGCGAGACGATTCCTCCATGTTAGAAGAACTTGAACTTGGAAGAGTCACAGTTAATATGGTAGGGAAAACATTAGGGTCCGGAGGGTCCGGAGGTTTCAAGTGGTTCTCATCCATGTTTTGAGAAAATTAAATTAAAAAGCAGACTTACCAATATCTAATGGACAAGCACAACGACAAATACAAACAAAAAAGCATCCAAAAAGCCCAAAGAAAAATGAAAAACTTCAGATTTTCGGAAGAAAAAAAAACGATCGCACGTGCACTCACTATTAACGCAACGCAGAAAAGCCGGACTTACACTTGTAGATTAGTTTAGTTTTATAAACCAGCCATCAAATACAAATAATTTTGGGTTTATTTATTCGCCTTGTCAGGCAGGCAAAGGTTTTAGACCATACAGCCTTGTCATAAGTTAATAGTTTTCCATGGTTTTTTTCAATCGGTGTCTTCATATATTACCAAGTCTTCAATGTCTTTACAATAAGGGCAACTAGGCCAAGTCTTTAATGTCTTTTCAGTGTAAGGCAACTTAGCCAAGTCTTCAATGTCTTTTCATTATGGCCAACTAGACCAAATCTTTATATGTCTGTGGCGCCCCCACTATTTTGTTATCAGAAATTACCATTCTGACCATTGCTCTCAACTATTTTGATATTTATTATGTGATTAGTTATTTCCTGTAGCAAAAAGTATGGACTGGCAGTTGCCATTGTTAAAACCATAGACTTAGAGTTTTGACAGTAAAAATGAAAGACGGAGCAGAGGAGAAAAATATTTAGTTCTATAAAAGTGTAATTCGTTGTTTATCGTTTATTCTAGTATTCAATATAAGAAACAAGTTCAAGAAAAATGAAGTTTATTATTTGTGACTTGTGACCATCCCACAACTGGTGACCATCGACTTCGACAAAAATTCAACGCAACCTGAACACACGGATGTTTTTTGTCACGTCTGTGTCTAAACAGCGTTCTGCAAATAGCTTCAGTACTGAACGTTCGACACCACATTACAACCAGGGATTGAAAAAAATTCAGATTAAGAGGGACATCCGTATTCTTGCAACACCATCAAACAAAGTTTTTTTTTTAAGAAACGTTTCAACTCAGCAGCATTACCGCTAGCACTGATATCAAACTACCAAGCAAGGATCCAATTGTCCGGCTAAGAATACTCATCAACTTCTAACCATACTTCATTCGATGACCAAACGCAACGCAAGTGTCAACGACGTCAAACTCGCATGGTGTTTGTTTGTTTTTATTATTTCGTGTCAGAATTTGTGATCTTAAGTCCTTATGTGTTTTCTTTTCATTCTCGCGAGAAAATTTCTGTAAATTATCGTAAATATTAAGTTGAATAAGTGCTTAGTGGGGTACTAGCCATCAAAAACTGGTAAGAACTTTTCTTTTTACTTTAAAAGCGGCTGGATTTCTAAACTTCATGTGAATCATTGGTAGTTACAATACTACAACGAGCCTGTATATTATAAAATAATAAGCAATAGCCTTAAAGCACCTCAACATCAGAATATTTGCAATTTCATCATCAATTTTTCACTAAAAGTAAAATTCTATTTGTACTTATTACTAGTTTATTAATTGTTGCGATTAAGTTTAAACATTCGAAAAGATTTTGTATTATTAGCTATTAACATCATATCTACTGTAGTCTAAAAAGAGTTTAAGAGTTACTCGGTATATACCCGAGTAAGTAATATTCTAATAAAACGCAAAAGCGACCCATTATGGAAGAGTTGGAAGCAAAGGTCAAAGAATTGCAAAAGCAGAATGCTGCCCTTATGGCACAATTGCAATCAATACCAAGTAGTCTATGTTCTTCAGACACACCACCATCCCCAGCCATATTTAAAGTGGCTCTAAAACTTCCCACATTTTGGAACGAGAAACCAGCTCTTTGGTTTGCGCAAGCCGAAGCCCAATTCAAATTGTCAGGCATAACTTCAGAAAACACTAAATTTGACCACATTATCACCCAATTGGATTCGAAGATTGCCGGAGAAGTTGAAGAACGCCTCGGGAAAACCGTTACCAAAAGCTAAAAGAAGTAATTATCAGACAACTCTCTTCATCACGAACAAAGAGAGTTCGACAACTAGTCAGCCATGAGGAACTTGGAGATAGAAAACCCTCGCAGTTTCTCCGACATTTGAAGTCATTAGCTGGGGATACTTTAACTGAGGATGGTATTCTTCAAGAATTGTGGTTGCAACGCCTTCCTCACCACATCCAAACCATCCTGACAGCCCAAGATCTACCATTAACAAAGCTCGCTGAATTAGCAGACAAAATGATTGAAGTCACACCACCAAGTTCATTTGCCGTCCAAAGACAGCCAAATACAACAGACGTTTTAAACAAAATCACCGATAAACTTGAAGCCCTCTCCCTAAGAGTAGAGAACATAGCTGCAGGCAATCGAGGACGTTCCAGATCGATTTCTAGAGGACGAAGCTCTCGCTCTCCATCCCCATTTCAAGAAATATGTTGGTATCATCGGAAATTCGGAGAAAAAGCATATAAATGCTCAGCCCCATGTAAGTGGATACAGCAAGACAATAAGGAAAACGAACTGGGCAGTCATCAGTAGCGGCTATCGCTGACTGTCTACCAACTAGTACTAGCCGCCGTCTTTTTGTAGTAGATAAGGTAACTAAAAATTGTTTTTTAATTGACACTGGTTCGGACATATGCTGTTTCCCAAGACATAAAATACCTGGCAGACTACCAGCCACAGAGTTTTCTTTATCCGCTGCAAATGGTAGTGATATAAAAACATATGGCTCGATTACACTCAACTTAAACCTTGGACTCCGCAGAGATTTCAAGTGGATTTTTACAATCGCAGATGTAAAAACAGCAATAATCGGGTCAGATTTCTTATCATATTACCATTTACTTCCAGACTGCTATACCGGTCAACTACTGGATGGAACAACAGGGCTACGAACAAAAGCAAAAATATCATCTATCGAACAAGTCAGTATAAAAGCTATATTTTCAACAAATTCAATAGAATAGGATTACCTAGGGAGTTAAAACACAATACTGTACACCACATCACCACAATCGACGGACCGCCAATTTCCTGCCGACCGCGACGCTTAGCTCCAGAAAAACTCATTGCCGCCAAAAAGGAATTTGAAGCAATGATTCAATGTGGAACTGCGAGACCCTCCAAGAGTCCTTGGTCCTCGCCTCTTCACATGGCTCCAAAACGCGACTCTGCATGGCGACCTTGTGGAGACTACCGCCTCTTAAACGCAAGAACAATTCCTGACCGCTATCCTATTCGCCACATTGGTGATTTCAATCATAATCTCTCCGGCTCAAATGTTTTCAGCACTATAGATTTGGTAAAGGCATATCAGCAAATACCGGTTTTTGACAGCGATATCTGCAAAACAGCGATAATAACGCCTTTCGGCCTTTTTGAATTTCCATTTATGTCGTTTGGACTCAGAAACGCCGGACAAACATTTCAAAGATTTATCGATGAAGTAGTACAAGGCCTAGATTTTTGTTTCGCCTACGTTGATGACATACTGGTCTACTCACGTAACCACGAAGAACACGCAGATCATCTGCGCAGACTGTTTCAAAGACTCTCCGAATATGGCGTCATAGTAAATCCTTCCAAATGTACCCTAGGAGCAAATGAAGTTACATTTTTGGGTTACCACATATCTAAAGACGGCACTTGCCCACCTGCTGAAAGAGTTCAAGCACTACAAGATTACCCGTTACCAAAAACCGCACAAGGTTTAAGAAGATTCCTCGGAATGATTAATTATTACCGACGTTTTCTCCCACACGCAGCGGAATTCCAAGCTCCCTTAATCGACGCGCTAGCTAAAACTGGAATAAAAGGTGGAAAACCTATGCCATGGACACCTGAGCTCGAAAATGCTTTCGAAAATTGCAAGAAACACCTTTCAACTACAACACTCTTAGCTCACCCCATCGGTAATACTCCTTTAGGACTTTTTACAGATGCTTCTTCAACTCAAATAGGAGCATGTCTACAACAACCAGTAGACGGTCATTGGCAGCCCATTGCTTTCTTCAGCAAGAAGTTAACAGATAAACAGTCCCAATGGCCTGCATACTACCGGGAACTCCTTGCGATATACGCCAGTGTTCAACACTTCCGACATATTTTGGAAGCTCAACACGTAACCATATATACAGACCACAAACCGTTAACTTTCGCTTTTAATCAACAAAGAGAAAAACTACCTCCGGCACAATTAAACCAATTATCGTTCATCTCCCAATTCACAACAGACATCATACACATCAGTGGTACTGACAACATAGTAGCTGATACTATGTCCAGAATCGATGCTATCGAGCTAACCAATGACTACACCGAACTCGCCCAGTCCCAATTACTGGATGAAGAATTGAAAGAGCTTATGATTAACCCCAACAACTCCTCTCTTGCACTTGAAAACATTCCTGTTCCTGGAACGGGTATTACCCTAATATGTGACACGTCTACCGGAAAACCACGCCCATACCTAACTCCACCGTTCAGGCGTCCCTATTTTAACAAATTGCATAATCTAAGCCACCCAGGTGCAAGAGCAACAACTCGTTTAGTCACCGATCGTTTTGTTTGGCCATCCATGAATAAGGATTGTCACGCATGGACTCGTACGTGCCTTCCTTGTCAACGTAGCAAAGTATCAAGACATGTCAGCACACCACTGGGTAATTTCAGCAATTCTTCCGGGCGTTTTCACCATGTTCACATTGACATCATTGGCCCGCTTCCCAGCAACAAAAATTACCAATATTGTCTGACGGCTATAGACAGGTTTACCCGTTGGCCTGAAGTTTGGCCAATGAGTGGGATCACTGCTGACGAAGTAGCGGAAACTTTTTACTATGGATGGATCGCGCGATTCGGTGTGCCAGCCATCGTAACTACAGACCAAGGAAGACAATTTGAATCACAATTGTTTCAAGGCCTTCTGCAATATTGCGGATCCAAACGTATCCGCACCTCAAGCTACCATCCTTGCGCCAACGGCATGGTAGAACGTCTACATAGACAATTAAAAGCATCATTAATGTGTCATGAGGACTCATGGCTCAAAGCGCTACCAGTAGTACTTCTTGGTATGCGATCAGCATTAAAAGAAGATTTAAAAACATCAGCAGCAGAACTAGTATATGGGCAACCCCTTCGACTGCCAGGTGAATTTATATCTCCTGCTACCCCTGGTAAGGACCAGATTGAAGATGTAAGCAATTTCTTTTCCCAACTACGCAATAAAATGATGGAAATCAGACCGACTCCAGGATCACGTCACTGTCGACCCCATTCTTTCGTGTTTAAAGATCTAAAATCAGCAACTCATATATTTCTCAGAGATGACACGTTGAAGACATCATTAAAACCCCCATACACTGGTCCCTACGAGGTGGTTTCCAGAAATAATAAAACGATTACCATTAAAATCGGTAATAAAAACGTACAAGTCAGTTTAGACAGAGTAAAGCCGGCTTACATCACAAACGAAGACAACTCCATATCAAAAAATTTGGTGTCTGCAACCAAGCCACCATCAAATCATGCCTCGGAAAACAACGTACCTGAACAAAAATCGACGACGACTCTAGAGCAAACACCAAAATACACGACCCGTTCAGGAAGACGTGTTCGTTTCACTACACCTTTTGATCTTTAATAATTTTTTTTTCTTTTCTTTTTTCTCGGCGGGGGGGTGGTGTGGCGCCCCCACTATTTTGTTATCAGAAATTACCATTCTGACCATTGCTCTCGACTATTTTGATATTTAATATGTGATTAGTTATTTCCTGTAGCAAAAAGCATGGACTGGCAGTTGCCATTGTTAAAACCATAGACTTAGAGTTTTGACAGTAAAAATGAAAGACGGAGCAGAGGAGAAAAATATTTAGTTCTATAAAAGTGTAATTCGTTGTTTATCGTTTATTCTAGTATTCAATATAAGAAACAAGTTCAAGAAAAATGAAGTTTATTATTTGTGACTTGTGACCATCCCACATGTCTTTTCAGTGTAAGGCAACTAGGCCAAGTCTTCGATGTCTTTTCAAACTGGTTATTTACGTAAAATCCGGGTATAGGCAGTTTTGCCAAGTCATTAGATCGTGTATGTCTTATCCGATAAGGGTATTAAGCCATGTCATAATCAAATTTCGCCAATTGTGGACTCCACATATTTATAAATAGGAATAAAGGTTGCTGGGTTTTTTAATAATTCCTGAAGCGAGCGCGGGACGTTCAGGTCTTCTTCGAAAATATTTAACAGTTGATCAGCCAAAAGTATCCTTTGGACGGCAACAGCTGGACATTCGTAAAAAATGTGGTGAAGAGATTGTGGAGAAGCTGTGTTGCATTGATCACACTCATCCGAAGAAATTATATTCAGTCTTTTTAATTGAGCATTGAAGCGTCCATGACCAAATCTGAGCCGGAAGATTATGGTATAAAATTTTCGGAATATAAATTCAGCTCCTTTGACAAACCAAGGTTGAGATATTTCCTTGTTGATTTCGTAATACCATTTTCCTTTGAGGGTTACTATTTCTTGCCAGTGATGCATCCATTCTTTCTTCATGGCGTCCTTGAGTTGTATTGTTAGGTCAGAGCTTGGAACATTCAAACCTCTAGTTGGTAGACTTACGGTACATGATGTAACCAGATCGTTATCCTCTGTAATACTCAAAATACTACTACCTCTAGGATCAGTTGTACTGCTGCCCCAAGTTGTGTTATGTGCATTAAAGTCACCAGCTATTATGAAAGGTTTAGGTATACTTTTTATTAAGATATCAAATCTATTTTTGTTAAAACTCGGAGAACAATTCCCAGGAATGTACATACTTACTAAATGTAATATCTTGTTATTAAAATTTAGTTCTATAGCAATATTTTGTATAGAATTATCGAAGTAAGTGTCAAATAGTTTAAAATTTAAACTTTTATGTATTAAAATAGCTACTCCATTATGAGTATTACCGCAATCATTTCTTAAGACAGAATAATGTCTAATTTTTAATCGGTTATGCGGTTTTAACCAAGTTTCTGATAAAAGAGCTACATGAATTTCATTATCATATAAAAACTGAGTTAAAATATGTTTGTTGCTCAAAAGACTTTGAGCATTCCATTATTCCATTTTACAATTTGTAGCGTGTGACCACCGTAGACTTCCCCCGCGAAGGACAAGAGGCGTCGTGCCGTCTCGCTTTCTCATATAATAAGTTGCATGGGTAACACGCGACGCCCGCGCCGACAGTCGAGCAATGAGTGCCAACGGGATAGCCCGCGCGCGCGTCGCTTACGTCCCGATTTCTCGATTCGCCATTTTGTAAGCTGTTGTTTGTGACAAGCCATTATTACACGGTTTTCATACGAATGTCGTACATTTCATTACCGCCAGTCCAACCCCGAACCCAAAACATCGCCACCCACGCGATAACTGGCTGCCCAACGTGTTTGTGGTTTTAAAACGTTTTTGTGTGTTGGTCAAATGGCACAACAACTGCCCGCCCAAAAGTGATTTTTGGTCGCAAACTTCGTGTATGTGTATATTAGTGGATATATTAGATATCAGTGCCTACACGCGATCGACAGTCGCGTCATTTTGTGTATCAGACGTTCGTTTCGTTCGCGTGATCCCCGTTTGATTAATTTAAAATGGTTCGAGGTAGACGACAAGCTGTCTCGCCGGAGGTGGAGAACTTCGGCAACGTCACTATGAGCCAGGAGGCCTTAACTAATATACTCACAACACTGCAACACTCACAGGCGGAATTTTGCCAACAGTTGTTACATGAAGTTCGCTCGTCGACGCCGCAATCCGACACTGCCATCGCGGCTGCAGCTGCAGCGGCCGCTGCATCCATCGGAAACTCCAGCGTCGCGAACTTCTCGCGGTGCTCGGCACGGTACAGTGGCAACCAGGAAGAGTCACTTGAAAACTTTATCGATTCAATAGAAGTTTACAAAACGTGCGTAAACATGACGAACGAGAACGCACTCCGTGGTTTATCGATGCTGTTCACGGGGTCTGCTGCAGTGTGGTGGCAGGGAGTAAAGAACACCACTACTAGCTGGTCCGAAGCCCTTACCAGGCTTCGAGCTGCATTCGGCGAACGTCGTCCACCTTTTCGAATTTACGGCGAATTATTTTCTTTAGTTCAAGGACAAGAAAACACGGATCTGTTTATATCAAAGGTACGAGCTTTGTTTGCAAAATTACCCACGGGAGATTTGTGCGAGCGAGTTGAGCTGGACATGGCATTCGGTCTCCTTGACCGCCGCATAAGAAAACGTATAGATAGAGAATCGATAAAAACATTCGACGATTTGTTACACAGAGCTCGCAACATCGAAGATTCACTTAAAGAGATAAATAAGCATGATAATCCTCAAAAATCTATTCCGCATCACTCGAAGTCTTCACGAACCATAGCCGACAATTTTTCGCGCAACAACAAGGACAAGGACTCTCCGCGCGTCGACGACGCCAGGGCCGGAGCTAGTACGTCCCGCCCTGCCGCCGCTACCGTGAAGTCCACCGATAAGTCGTCGTCAGTTCCTACGGGAAAGCCGAAACGTCCGTTTTGCGTGTATTGTAAACGTAGTGGTCACTCCAGGGACAGTTGCGAGAAAATTATTAACAAGACTGAAGTGGTGAATGCCAGTAATAAAAATGATAGGAAAGATGACAAAAGTGCAGTGCAGTGTTACGGTTGCGGGGCCCCAAATGTTATCCGGTCTAAGTGTCCGAACTGTAGCGTTAGCCCCGGTCAATCGTTTTATTCGTTAAATTCGCGTCAAGTGTTCGGTGATCATAAAGGGTGCGCGTCTGAGTCCGTGCCTTTGATGTCGGCGTCACTAAGGGAAAGCCCATCGTCAGAGCCGCGGGTGCCCCCCGCGCTCGGCATGTCACCCCCTGCGCCCGGCGTGTTGCCAACCGACTCTCCTGCGAGAAGCGCAACACCCGCGCGCCCCGCGACGGCCGTGCTCGCTAGTTCCGCGTCTCCCGCGCTTGCGACGGCAACGGCTATAGAAGAGCGGGCGCATAGCAACCACACCGCCCGTCACATGGCCGCTCCAGAGGTCAAGGGCGTCGCCGCCGAACGTTTTAACCCGTCGTTGCCTACGGAAGGTAACCCTACGGCTACCGTAGGGGTTTTCACTAAATATTTTAAGTCCATGAACAATAACTTTGAAAGTGATTTATTAGAAAATTCCAATGGTTTTAATAATAATTGTAAGGAGATTATTATGAGTGAACGATGTCGTAACGATGTTACATCGATTGATAATACCCGAGATGTTAAGTGTGTGTGTGTACTAGTAATAAGCAAAATAATATTATTTGTGGTACTTACGTCAAGGGGGAGTTTACGGCTCACGCTTGTACTTTGGTTACGCTCTGTGATTCAAGAGATTCCCAATCTTTTTGCGGAAAATCCAGCGGTTGTCAATCTCTTTGCATGAAACCCACCGGTTCTCAAAATTCATACGATGATGCTACAGATTCACAATCTTTTTGCGGAAAATCCAGCGATTGTCAATCTCTTTGCTTGAAACCCACCGGTTCTCAAAATTCATACGATGATGCCAGAGATTCACAATCTTTTTGCGGAAAATTCAGCGATTGTCAATCTCTTAGCATGAACCCCACCGGTTCTCAAAGTTTATATGGTGATGCCAGAGATTCTCAATCGGTTTGCATAAAACTTAATGGTTCTCAAAATTTACACGGGGATGTCAGAGATTATCAATCTTTTTGCGGGAAATCCAGCGATTGTCAATCTGTTTGCAAGAAACCCAGTGGCTCCCAACCTAATAAGGAACCAAGAGATTGTCAACCTTTTTTCGAGGAGGCCAACGGCTGTCAATCTCTTTGCGGAAAATCTGGAGCTGATCAAATTTGTAGCATACAACCCAACGAATCCCATTTTTTTTCTCAAGCTGAGAATTGTCAACCCTTTCGAAGACCGGTGTTAAATATTAGTATTTTAGGTAAACACGGTATTGCGCTGGTAGACTCCGCGGCAAAAAGTTGCGTTGCCGGTCACACGTTATACGCTCTTCTCAAGGCTAAAGAACATCCTATGCACCCGTCAACTAGATCTGTAAAGTTGGCGGATGGCGTTAACAGAGTAATGAATGTACTTACTACGAAGGTGAAGGTGACACTCGAACATAAAACTAAGAATGTTGCCTTTTTGATTTTTCTTGAGGCTGACAGTAATGAGAGCCTTCTGGGGATTGACTTTTTGATTAATTTCAATGTTTCGGTTGATTTTGGTAAGGCCAGCTGGCACTTTGCTGAAAATAATAAGCGTAAGTTCGAGTTAACGTTTGAAAGCATGTCACCTCCAACTTTGTGTGCAGCTGTGAATGTCCTTAGGGATGACGAGGCGACGATCCTTAATGAAGAACAACGCGACGCGCTTGCCCGCCTCCTCAGAGACAATCAGGACATTTTTGAGCTAGGGGGAGCCCCCACACCCTTTGCGGAGCACAGAATCGACACTGGCGACCACTCTCCTATTGCGGTTCCACCTTATCGAGTGTCTCCTTCTAAGAAAGAGTTAATGAAGGCGGAAATTGAAAAGATGTTGGCAGACGACATCATTGAGGAGTGTGAGTCAGCGTGTGTGTCTCCTGCGCTTCTGGTTCCTAAAGCCAACGTCGTTGCTGACACGCTTAGTCGTCCTGCCTGCAAAGCAGAAAATAAAGATCAGTGTGGAATATGCTCGGTCGTCGTTGACTTACCTGCAAGGAGTCCATCCGATCTTCGTCGCGCGCAGCTGGATGATCCAGAGTTGGAGAAGATAATGAATGACTTAGAAGGTGGTTTAGGGTCTATTTGTCTTGAGGGGAAGCGCTGGTCTGAGAGAGGCTACTTCATGCAGCAAGGGGTATTATATAGATACAATCCAGATGTCGATAGTGAAGAGCCGCAGTTAGTTGTTCCTGCTAGTTTGCGTCTCGACATCTTGAAGGATTGTCATGACTCCCCAATATCTGGCCATCATGGCGTTGATAGGACTTTTCATAGGATCTCCCAGCGATTTTTCTTCCCTGGCATGCGGCGTTTCATTGCAGGTTACGTAAAAACCTGCGTGAGTTGTCAACGATACAAGCCATCTAACGAAAAACCCTCTGGTCTTCTGCAGACTCCAGTACTCCATCAAAGGGGGGAAGTTTTGGCCATCGATTTGTTTGGACCGTTACCAGCAGGCGAAAAGGGGGAGCGGTGGATATTGTTAGTAGAGGATACAGCGACTCGTTGGGTCGAGCTTTACGCCTTAATAGAAGCGACTTCTGAGGCGTGTGCTCGAGTCCTTATAGAGGAATACTTTCTCCGCTATGGACTACCTCGTCGCGTTGTCTCTGATAACGGAGTTCAGTTCGTTTCGTCCGTCATGCAGCAGTGCATGTTTATTCTTGGTGTTAAACAGGAGCTAGTGCCTCTTTACCACCCAGAAGTGAATCCAGCCGAGCGGAAAAATCGGGACTTAAAGTTTCAGCTGGCACAGTTAGTCAACACAAATCATACTACATGGCCAGAACATTTGCCATCGATAAGGTTCGCTATGAATTCAGCGGTGTGTCAAACAACTGGCGTATCACCAGCGTTTCTGACTTTCGCCAGAGAACTTCGGTCTCCGTTGAATGTTCAGTATGACATCAGAGCTGTGTTGAGAAAGGAAAATTTTGTGCCGCAGATCACGCCCTATTTGGAAAAGTTCCTTAATTCTTTGGTTACTATTCGGGATAGAGTAGAGTCACAGCAAGACAAAAGAAAGGACTACGCCGACAAGTCTCGGAAACCTGCAGAATCATTTGAGATAGGAAGTCAGGTTTTGAGTAATGCTGCAAAGGGATTGTCTGCAAAACTGGTACCAAAACGAGATGGTCCTTATTTGGTTACGAAAAGGGTCAGTCCTACTACTTACCTGGTGTCGAACCTGAATGCTCCGGAGGAGGTTGTGGGCAAGTTTCACGTGTCGGAACTTAGTCGTTTTTACAATAGAGAGGACACACCTCCTGATCCTGTCATGCCAAAGCGTAAAAGAGGACGTCCCCGTCAGGATAATGCTGTGCGATCTCATGACCAGGGTCGGTCTCATGAGCTCGAGGGGGAGGGTGTAGCGTGTGACCACCGTAGACTTCCCCCGCGAAGGACAAGAGGCGTCGTGCCGTCTCGCTTTCTCATATAATAAGTTGCATGGGTAACACGCGACGCCCGCGCCGACAGTCGAGCAATGAGTGCCAACGGGATAGCCCGCGCGCGCGTCGCTTACGTCCCGATTTCTCGATTCGCCATTTTGTAAGCTGTTGTTTGTGACAAGCCATTATTACACGGTTTTCATACGAATGTCGTACATTTCATTACCGCCAGTCCAACCCCGAACCCAAAACATCGCCACCCACGCGATAAATTTTTAATTGTTCTGTGAAGATGAGAGAGTTAAAGATTTTTTCTGAAATGTTTCATGTAAAACATCACTGACTGTTTTCGAGGAGATACTTGTATTATTAGTTTTATTAAGTGTACACTTAATTACATTACCTTGATTATGCTTTCCGTTAATAAGTTAAAAAAATTTGATCACCTAATAAATGGTTCACAAAATCTTTTTTGGAACCGTCTTTTTTTGCAAGGGCTGGGAAGCTTTTGTCATCAAAAAGACTGGCAAAAGGAGAGGGGCGGGCTTTATTTTTAATTTCCTGATATTTTTTTTTGTTTTACGGGACAAGAGCCTGTAATTGAAATATGGTTGCCTTCGCAGTGCACACATTTTGCTTTGTCTTTGTCTTGTTTACATTCTCTGAAATTATGAGCTTCAGAACAAATTGAGCATCTTTCAGAATTTTTGCAGAATTCGGCGAGATGACCAAATCGCAGGCATTTGAAGCACTGCTTTATTGGAGGAATGTAAGTGTCGACCTGCAAACGCCATTTCTTTAAGTAGACTTAGTCTGGCAGTGAAGACGAGGCAAAAGTTATTGCTTTTGTGGGTGTGGGTTCTAGTTTTGATTTTCCGTCGGTGTGTGTCTTCCTCAATAGTCTTCTTAGGCATATAATCTTCTTGGAGCTCGAGAGGGCCACGAAAACTTTTTTGTTAGTCATGTCTGTCAGAATTCGGACAACCCCAGTGACCTCAGTTGACGCAGCCGGGTATTGAAGCTTTCAAAGAATAGTCCTTTAGAAAGGTGGTATTATCCATAAAAGTGTTAGCCAAGTTAGGTTTGTCAAAGACAACTCCATCTTGGACTTCGTAATTTTCTTCAGATATTTGATCCCTTTGATAAATCTTGTGAGGCAGTTGTTGAGCGAGATCATGTCCCTGCTACCTATCGGCTTTTCTACAGAGCTTTCTACAAAAACAATATATTCCATACCGTTTGAAGTATCCTCGGGGTACCTGCGAGTGTAATCAGTTACCCTGTACGGCGTAATATACTTGTCCAAGTTCATTTCTCCATCTTCCTTTTGGTCATCACTTGGGTTCGACTCGGAGTCACCGCTATCAGTGCCATCCTCCTTCTCACCAGCTTTCTTTCTCTTCCTAAGCTTTCGCCCACCCATTTTCATCTAATAAACAACGATTAAGACGCCAGAAACTAGTTTAAAACAATTTTACAATTTTCAATTTAAAAATTGCCGCCTAACTTTTCGACAGTTCCCGCGCTTTTTGAAGTAGTACCTAACTGAGACAATCGACAAAAAAAAAAAAAAAACAAATAAACAAATAATCAACGCTACCGTACATTTAATTTAAAAAGAACGGAAACATTATTGCAGAAAGTGAGTGTGTGAACGAGTTTGCCGAGTTCTTTCAGTCAGTGTACAGCACGGAAAGGGCTGAACTAGATGTAAAGACTGCGGTGGCAGCGGGAGGAATGGGAGGGGCACGGGTACACGTGGCACAATTACAACTTGCTGAGGTACGTGCCGCTCTCTCAACCCTCAAGCCGAAACGCTCCGCAGGACCTGATGGTATTCCTGCTTATATATACAGAGACTGTCGCGCAGTACTAGAAGATCCACTGCTCCACCTGTATAACGTGTGCCTCAGGGCGGTGACTTTTCCTGAATGTTGGAAGTTAACTCGGGTTGTGCCTGTTCCAAAGGGGAGAGGGGGTACGAACGTGGCCGACTATCGACCGATAGCAGTTCTGTCTTCGCCTGCCAAGGTGTTTGAATCAGCCGTGCAGAAGAACATGTACTTGCAGGTGAGAGCACAGATATCGGACGCACAGCACGGATTCAGGCCGGGACGCAGCACTGCAAGCAATTTACTTAACTTCATGAACTATGTGGTGCCTTCGATCGATGCTGGCATACAAGTCGATGCCGCCTATTTCGACTTCAGGAAGGCATTCGACACGGTCGACAACGATATATTGCTGGAGAAGCTCGCGGCTGTTGGTTGCACCCCACATACGCTTAAATTTTTTGCCAACTACATGCGGGATAGGAAGCAGTATGTTGAATACGCCGGTCACAGGTCTAAACCATACTTTACTCGATCAGGGGTTAGCCAGTGTAGCAATTTGGGCCCTCTAGAATTTATTATCATGATTAATGATCTTCCTGAGGTAGTCACAAGCGCCACGTGTCTTTTGTTTGCAGACGACCTCAAGTTGCTTCAAGCTGTTACCAACAAAGCAGACAGTGAGAAACTGCAACAAGACATTAATAAAGTTGTTGATTGGAGCAAAAAGAATAAATTGTTCTTTAACACATCGAAATGCTCGGTGATCACATTTAGTCGAGCGCGCACTCCTATTCTCCACCCGTACCAAGTAGGCGAATCCCCGATGAAACGAGTACAGCAAGCACGGGACCTAGGAGTGCAGCTCAACGTTGAGCTAACATTTCGTGATCACATTACTAGCATCTGTAAAAAAGCTTATAGAAACTTGGGATTTGTTCTTCGCCAAGCTCATAGTTTTACGAACATTAAGGCACTCTGTGCCTTGTACGGCGCCCTTGTAAGAAGTCAGCTGGAGAATAACGCGATCATATGGGCTCCACATGAAGCAAAATACAGCCTCATGTTGGAGCGGATTGAAAATAAATTTACTAGGTACTTGTACCTTAAGCAGTACGGGGTCTATCCGTTCTACCCTTTGATGTATCCAACCTTATTTGTTCTGGGTATGGTTGGATACATCAAACTAGAGGTGAGAAGAGACCTCGTGCTGGCAAAGTATATC
The DNA here is from genome assembly GCA_910592155.1 of Ypsolopha scabrella. Lineage (NCBI taxonomy): Eukaryota > Metazoa > Arthropoda > Insecta > Lepidoptera > Ypsolophidae > Ypsolopha > Ypsolopha scabrella. The sequence goes on along the minus strand of OU342968.1, from coordinate 2,063,361 downwards.
TTTGAGTTGTTGCGAGGCAAGCAGTTTAACCCTGGCGTACTACAATACGTGGGACTGTGCGTGCCTGATAAGTACGTAGAGAAACGTCGCCGGCCACCTCTGTTAGTGGTGCCACTTGGAAGGACCAACCTGCTGAGTTGTTCACCGTTTTCAAGAGCTTTGCGATCGCTTAACAAGGTGGCACAAGTGATTGATCTGTTTTCTTGCTCACTGAGTGAATTTACAAAGGTGACACTGTGTTACCTTTAATATCGTACATGAACATATACATGTTGCTTGTAAATTGTGTTATGTAGGGTAAAATATGTAGTTTTATTTCTATTATTTTATTTTGAATTTGTTTTTATCGTGTTATATTGTAATTATTATGTGTTATTTGGTACAAGGGTGTTAATTTAAAATTATTGTATATATTATTACTGATTTATGCTACTCTATCGTCTTAGGTCCAGACCTGTAAAGATAGCTGTAAGAAAGTTAAATAAATAAATAAATAAATAAATAAATTTTAAGTTAGGATGTAGATCGATTTTAGATCGATTAATCGGGGGCAAGAAAATCGATTTTAGATCGATTTTTTCAAAGCGATTCGATCTTTGAATCGATCCATACAACCGCATAATCGTGGACACGAGTTTTTTGCAGTTTCACGGAAAAGTTTGCTAACAAATCACATACGTAACTCGCCTATAGCACATTTAATTTAAGACTACATACTTGTATATGTTGCAGTCAAAACTCTTAACCAGTCAAAAGTACTATTGACTAGCAAAATCAGTCAAAACTACTTTTGACTGAACAGGTTGGTCAAAAGTGGTTTTGACTGAAAATTATTGGTTATTAGTACTTTTGACTGCAAATTTGCGGTTAAAAGTACTTTTGACTGACGCTCTTCGTCAAAAGTAGTTTTAACTGCAATAAAGCATCAGTCAAAGGCACAATTAACTTGTTAGATGTGAATAAAAAAGATATTTATTAAATGTGAAATCGTTTATTACGAAAAATTTGGCATTACAATCAATACAAAGAAGACATACACTTAAAAATTGTCATTAAAACAGGTAATCGGAAAATTCACAGGTTATAAAAACACAGTACCTATATTACGTTAATCGCTTTTCTTAAATAATTTTTAACTTTAATTGAAATAAAAAAAAATCAAAACATAATTCGTGATTGTATAATGAGAACCTTGTAAATTATACAGGCTGTAATCATGACGTGCTTATTAAATTAAACCACATGCTCTGCTGATCATCCTGAACCACTTCCATCAAAAAACTTTTGACAAAAAGCGAAAAAAAAATTAAATTTCCCATAGAAAACGATAAGTAGGTATTAAAAATTTGTATGGGGAGGTGAATTTTTATTTCGCGTTTTTTCAAAAGTTTTACTATGGAAGTGGTTCAAGATGATCAGTAGAGTATGATCATGATTACACCCTGTATATGTTTTACTTATTACACATTATTTATGCATCGTAAGCAACATACGTGTTTTTTTTTAATAACTTTACAAGGCTGTCAGTCTACAATGACGAATTATTTATTCATGCAACTCAAACTATTATGGCACTTTGAATTACACAGCAATCCTTTTTTCTTGCATAAACATTTATTGTTTTTACAACCCGTAGCACATACACATCGTGCATAACCTTGTCCTGTTCCGATAGCAGCGTTCTTTGCAGCTGTTCGTAATGTAATTGTTACGTTGGGCACCTCATCCTGCCGGATAAATTTTTCTTTGCAGCCATCAAATTCGGATCTGGAAAATAAAATGTTAAAAACAGGTTAAAACCTACAGACAAACACACGCACACGCACAAATGCACACACCTCCACACACATGCATACACACGCACACACACCCTCACGCACACACGCGCACACACACACAAATTTATTTATATTTACAAATTCACTAAGTAGACGCACATTAAATTTGAATTAGTAAGTAGGTACCTGCAGTACAATTTCTCCAAAATTCCACTCTTTGTCCCAATCCTGTATAACTGCTCACAAGTAACTTCTAATACAACTATTAAATTACGAAGGTCTGCCTTTCCTTTGTCTACGTCTGGGATTGGTATGGTCACATTGTCTCCGACTTTCAGTGGTGGATGAGATTGATCGCTTGCTGTTTTCATTCTCTTTGCTTGTTTTACTAAATTCAAATGCGCTTTTTCTCTTGCTTCCAATATCATTGATTCGTTTCGGTTGTGTTCAAATATTTCTTCTTGTTCTTTGTTTTCTTCTTGTTCTTTAACTGTTTTTTTTGTTTCATTTTTTTCTTGTTTGTTTTGATTATCTTCATTATCATCGAAGTTTTGATTCATTTCCGTGATTGCAACTTGCAAGTCTTCTTCATTACGCAATCCATTTATAATTTCCAAAGGTAGATTAGATGTTGTTAGCCCCACTTTAGGTTCCGTTCCAAACATTGCTTGATACGGAGACTGCTTTATCCCCGAGTGTAATGCTCTGTTCTTCATGAATTGAACAAATTTAAGTCCATTAGACCAGTTAGTGGTTTTATTGTCTTCCATCCAAGATGCTAGCATTTTTTCAACATCTTGATTAGCCCTTTCCACGGAACCTTGACTTTGGCTATGACGTGGTTTCCCAGTTACTAGTTTTAGTTCCGGCCAATATGATGTTAATTCTTTTATAACTGAGTTAACAAACTCTCTGCCATTATCTGAGTGCAAAATACATGGTGCTCCAAAGGTCAAAAAAATATCCATTAATTGATATGCAACTTCAGTAGCCCTTTTTGATGTCAGTGGTCGCAAAATTACAAATTTAGTCAAATGATCCTGATAAACCATAATAAATTTATGCCCGCGATCTTGCGACTGCATGTCAATAAGATCGACTTGGCAGCGGCTGTTCATTTCAGTGTGCAAGATCGGTTTCGAAACCAGACCCCTCTTTTTCTTGCTTTTCTTCCTTTGGCATACTTCGCACATCGATAAATATATATTAATCATTTCCTTTGTAACATTAGCGTACTTTTTTGCCGTTTCATTCTTAAGTCTATCGCGACCACCATGCCCTATATAAATATGAGCAGCATCAATAATGTCGTAGATTTCCTCAGCCGGCAAAAATATTTGACAGGTTCTGTGTTTGTAACTAATTTTTTTATACCACAAACTTCAATTATGTTAAAGCGTTTTAGTCTACTGTACCGTAATGGTGTTTTCCTTTCATCAAATTTCGCGTCTTCCACATCCATTGCAAACTTTTCAAATTTTTCTTTTGTCATTACATTGAAATGACTATCTTTCATATCTTCTATCGCTAAAATTCTTTGCAAAAAGCGTTCCTTCTTTTCGTAGTCACTCATTTTTGTTCTAATATCAGCACGTTCTCCACTAATAATGAGTAATATAAAAGTTTATATGTGCGTTTGTCGTTATTTTTATCAACCACCTTAACTTTTTAAGAGTTTTGACTGATACAACCAGTCAAAACCACTTTTGACGGAATCACTTAGTCAAAAGTACTTTTAACCAGCTCTATTGGGCAAAAGTACTTTTAACTGTTATTTTAGTCAAAAGTATTATTGACTAAAGCATACGGTCAAAAGTGCTTTTGACTGATTTTGCTAGTCAATAGTACTTTTGACTGGTTAAGAGTTTTGACTGCAACATATATATTAATAACCGGGCGCAATAAAGAATATGAATATCCATCAGCATGTTCCGTACACTGCTGGACATAGGCCTTTCCAGGATTTTGCCACTCTTGGTGGTCCTTCTGGAAGAAATGCCCATACTCACACTCGCTGGGCAGGCAGGTTGGTGAGCGCGGTGCCTAAACCCTAACACCAGTGACGCCGCTACCCGTCAGTCACCACCAGTCTGTTTTATATAAGGCCTGGCAATTGTGGATAGATAAACCACCATCCATCGGTCCCAGCGTCCAGGCAATGGTGGGCCGCCTGGTTTTGCTTATGAGCTGTTCTCTTACTCTCCCCCGAATAACTTCGGGAGGATTTGCGAGTAAGATGGTGGTACCTCCACAGTCGAGCCCGGCATCAGCTCTACCACCTAATGAATATATGAATATACAATTAAAAAGAGTACCTACCTACATTTAATTAAGTTTCCGGCAAGTATTTGATTTCAAAATTCAGAATTATTATTTATGAAGAGCCTTACATTTGAAGATAGGAAGTTGGAGTGGATAATTGAGACTCCGAAATATTGCAAGGTACATAAAAGTTTAAATTAAAAATTTAAATGAAAGTTTCAAAGAGACAAATTAACTTTTTTCAACTTAAATACTGTTTGTCTTAATAACATGCATATAAAAATATGTAAAAATCTTAAATCGTTTCACCCTGTATTACCTGTAGGTACCTTGCTCTCGCTTTCAATTTCAAAAAGTACTATCTGGAATGCGTTGCCGTTCAAATTTGAGCCTTTTTGTTCAGGCGTTAAAGTTGCTATTAACATAAAATATTTGGTTGTTTATGCGTTTCGTTGTGTACTGCTAATTAGTGGTGGAACTTAACAATAGAACAATGCCATTCAATGGAAGATAAGCTCTTAAGCCGACCCCGACATTTAAAAAAATTCGGCGTTCATCGTTCGTAATAGGTGCACGTATTCTTTTTTCCGTAATTCTTTGTGTGCTCTTATCTTCATTGATTTATATAATACAAAGTCATCTGCAGTGATGGGCAACCCCTCCTATCGACATCGATAGCCATCGAAATCGTGTCCAGTACGATGGAAAAATTTCTTATTACTGGCTCACTCTCAAGAACATCTTCAACTGGCTCACTCTCGAACAAGAGAGCAGCGGAAGACGAACCTGAAAAGTGGCAAAGTCCTAAGCGCACCGCCTTACCGGCTAACGACTACTCAACAAAACTTAAAGTGTCGACTTCTAGTTGCTTCGATGGATTGCCAGCCGAACATTCCCTCGACTCCAACCAACCAGTAGTTGTTGGCCCCAAGAAAACAACAAGCCGTGTTCCTCCTATTGTTATTCACATGAAACCAGATTGGACCCACAACTCCCTGAAGGAATTAATCAGCAAGTATGATAAAAGTTTCCGTCTGAAGTATAGAGCTAATAACAAGGTAGCTATATATTCTTATTCATCGTCCAGTCACAAAACAATTAAAGATGGGATTTTTGCGGAAGATTTCAAATGTCACACATTCACCCGGAAGGATGAAAAGCATGCAAAGATTGTCTTAAAAAGACTTCCTTCAAATGTCCAAGATGTCTTGCCTGCAGAACTATCAACCCTCGGCTTTCCAGATTGCAAAGTGACGAAACTGAGGTCAGCACGGGCGTCTCCTGACTCTTTTAACGCACTATTTCTGGTCTTCTATTAATGCCTCCCGGCGCAGATATAGTTAAATTTCGTAAAATCCGATACATTTTTAGCTGCGTTGTTGAAATCGAAAAATACAAACCTAAACAACAACTTGGAACACAATGCTACAGGTGTCAAGATTTTGGACATACGTCCAGAAATTGTAACCTCACGCCACGTTGTGTCAAGTGCACTGAATCTCATCTTACAAAGGACTGTGCTAAGAAGAACCGACTGGAAAAGGCCCAATGCTGTAACTGCAATGAACTTCATGCGGCTAACTACTCACAGTGCACTTCCAGACAAGCTTACCTGAAAAGAGTCCAGCTACAGCGTGAAGAGCGCTTAAAAGCTACAATTCCATCATCATCGAAGCTAAACAACTACGCAACTCAAGAGCGTACGTGGGCTAAAGTTGCGGCAAGTTCCAGTCACAAAGTAACAGCCAAGTCAGCAGTCAACGAAAACCAAGCCCCTCCGATGGAGTACAACTTTTTGTCTTCCGAAGCTGTACAAGATCCTACCATTAATGAGATGCTCCATATACTGAATATACTAAAATTAAAATTAAAGAACAGTTTCGTTCATGTAAATCCATGGTTGATAAAGTCATACTTATACTTAGTCACCTTGGTCACGATATCTGAGTTCAATCAACTTCGTATCTTATCGTGGAATGCAGATGGCATTCGCACTAAGATTCATGAGCTGCTTGACTATACGGTAAGAAACCCCATTGATGTAATTGCCATATGCGAAACAAGACTGACGCCAATCATAATGCTCACAACACCAGGTTATATTTACTATAGGCTCGATAAACACACCAATGGTCACGGCCAAGGCGTTGCCATTCTAGTGAAATCTGATATCGCACACGATCGCATTTCAGTACCTCTCACCCGTCACATGGAGGTGATTGAGGTTTAAGTAGACATATCGGGCAAATGACACACCTTAGTGTCAATCTATCAATCTCCAAACCTACCCCTAGACCCTAGCGATCTTGATGTTCTACTAAATTTAGGGTCGAACATTCTCATTATGGGTGATTTTAATGCAAAACATCCACAGTGGTCCCGCTCAGATGCTAACACTAGGGGCACACTCTTATTTGATGACCTGCTGAACAGTGATTACCTTATACACTACACAGTCGAGCCTACTCTAGTGCCGTATCGCCCTGACCAGCAACCTTCAACACCTGATCTTGTTTTGTCACGTAATGTTCACAATATTTATTACTTAGAAGCACTATACCGATTCTCTTCCAATCATTTGCCTGTTATTTTCTCTGTTGGGGGCACTTTCAGATAAAAAAGTTAATATACTATCGCTATGCAGATGCTGATTGGACAAAATTTCGTTCATACATCGATTCCAATATTAAATTAAGTCCATCCTTTTTCACCTCAACAAAAGAAATCGATGACAATATCGACTTCTTAAGTAACCTCCTAATAGATGCTAGAACCAAATTTGTGCCACAAGGCAAAATAAAAGACCAATCCAAGTGCCTTCCTCAAAAACTTAAAATAATTATAAAGATTAAAAATCAGTTGCGTAGACTAAAGCAAAAAGAGAACGATTTGTCTGCACGTGCCAAACTTTGCACTCTTTTCAACAAATTACAAAATTATGTTAAAATGGGAGTGAGATACCATCATGATAATGTCTGGAATGAGAAGTTGGCAAAAGTCCATAATCCTTCTTCAGATATTTGGTGGCTTGCAAAGTCTCTTCGTTGTAAGCCTGTTACTATACCACCTCCTAAAAAACCTGATGGTTCTCTTACGAACAACGTAGACGAGCAATGTGAGGTTCTAGCTGACGCATTCCATGCGTTTGCAACGTCTTACTCTCGACTGGGATAGTGGTGATACCGAAAAGCTAGTTACCGCCTCTATGACGTCTGTAAATAACTACACGCCCCACAGTGTATTTAAGCCCGTTCGACCAAAAGAAATTTGGAGAAGGATTCGTGAATTAAAACGATCACCAGGGGCCGACGGTATTCACAACGCCTTGTTAAAAAATATATCTCAAAAAGTGACCATTTTGCTTACAAAGATTTTCAATGCGTGTCTTCGTCTGTCCTATTTTCCCAAACTTGAAAAACAGCCAAAGTTATTGCCTTTTTAAAACCAGGCAATAATTCAAGCTTAGGTACAAGCTATCGTCCCATTAGCCTTTTACCATCTCTCAGTAAACTCTTTGAGTCGCTGATACACACGCGGCTTAAGTCTGTTACGCAGCATTTACTTAAAAACGAACAGTTTGGCTTTGGAAAATGTCACTCCACAACTCAACAACTGGCTAGAGTTGCTGAGCATGTTTCCCACCATCTTAATTTAAATCAATCAACTGGTATGTTTCTATTGGGTATCGAAAAGGCTTTTGACACCGTTTGGCATGAAAGACTTTTACACAAACTACTTTCAAATCATGTTCCACTTTGTCTCTTCAAACTTGTACAATCATACTTGAGTGAACCGAAACTATCGGTACATATTGGCGAAAACTGTTCCTCCCCACGTAAGCTCCCCGCAGGCGTCCCGAAAGGTTCAATTTTGGGACCCTATTTATTCTTATTATTTATTAATGATATTCCAATTCAAACCAGAACTAAACTAGCATGTTTTGCTAGTTGCTAGTAGTCTTCAACTATCAATTGATTTATTGCACACTTTTTTTACTACTTGGAAGTTAAAACTCAACGAAGGAAAAACTGGGGCAGTACTGTTTACACGTAAACGAGATATTCCCGATAGGTGCCTAAAAATCAACTACCATCCAATTCCGTGGAGCGAATCCGCAAAATACCTTGGTGTCCGCCTGGATAGTAAACTAAATTGGTCTCAACACGTCACCGCTACCCGATCTAAAGGCATCAAAGCGCTTAACTCCCTTAGCCCTATCCTTAATAGACGAAGCAATTTAAACCCAAAAACTATGCCGCTCCTGTCTGGAGTAGCACTTGCAAAACAAATTATTTAAAATTACAAGTAGTTCAAAATAAAGCGCTAAAAATGTCATTTAACACTCCCTTTCGAACAAACTTACTAAATATACATACAAAATTAAAGTTTCTAGTCTTATCAGAGTTTATTTTAAAAATTTGTTTCTCAATCCTTAAATCAAGAAAAGAAAGCTTATTTTAATTATTTTATTAATAAAAACCTCAGAAGTTCTAATACGCTCTAGAAAAACCGGAAAAAAAATGTACTGCATATTTAATAATAAAAATTTGTTTGAATTACCAGATCGTTTCGACAATCCAGACGATATTAATGGGTACTTTTTGGATGTTCCGGGTCCAAGTAGCATGGATATATCGACACTAACATTTTTTTAATTCCACCGTCACTATGATTGTAACAAATGTTTTTTAAATCAGGTAGACGAGAACACAGTAGCAAAAAATATTCTTAAAAATTTCTAGAAAAAAATAATATACTTGACGAAAACCAATACGGATTTCGAAAAATTAGATCAACAACAGATGCTGTTTACAGATATGCTCAGGAAATTTTAAACTATATAAATGAGAAATGTTATGCAGTCGGGCTTCTATTGGACCTTAGTAAGGCATCCGACAAAGTTTGTTACAAAATACTTCTCTCAAAATTATATGGATCAGGAGTGCGAGGCATGGTCCACGAATGGTTTAAATCGTATTTAACAAACAGAACTCAGTACGTACAGATCGAACACTATGACGAATCCACGAACGAGGTAAAAACAATACGCTCAGAAACCCGACAATTAACGGGATCTATTCCTCAGGACAGTGTCCTCGGATGTGTGCTGTTCCTCCTGTATATTAATGATCTGCCAAAAATCGTCAATGCTGTCAGTGTTCTGTTTGCTGACGATGTATCCATAATATTTAAATTTCAAGGTAACGAAAACTACAATAGTAAACTAAAAGAGACCCTCGAAAATATCACAAACTGGATTAAAGACCATAACCTGCAAATAAACTTAAAGAAAACTAAAATGATCCAATTTCATCCTTACCAAAAAAATCCTCTGCGTTTAGAATTAAAATCCGATAAGACATCGATAGAGGAAGTCCACACCTTCACACTGTTAGGGCTAACACTAGATTCACAATTAAATTGGAACCAACACATCCTAAATACAAAAACAAAACTTTCGCGATTTATATATGCACTTAGTGTTCTACGGAAAACAACCGATTTCAATACAGCTTTATCAGCTTATTACGCGTACGCGCACGCCTGGCTTCGCTACGGCATTCTATTATGGGGTAATAGCACAGATGCTACCGACTTATTTGTAATGCAGAAAAAATGTATACGCGTGTTGGTAGGTATTTACTGCCCGGACAGTTGCAAACCACACTTCATTGAAAAGAAAATTCTTACCCTACCCTCTATTTACATATTAGAAACTGCAAAATTTGCCCACAAAAACTTACACCTATTTACCAAAAATAAAGACGTACATAGCTTGAACACTAGATCAAAAAACAAACTCACATTACCAATTTCAAGATTACAAACGTTTCAAAGGAGCCCCTATTGCAATATGATAAAAGTATATAATAAAGTCCCTGAGGACATTAAAACTGAAATAAAAGATAATGTTTTTGCCAACCGACTACAAACGTATCTACGTGAAAAATAAAAGTTAGTATACAATTAAGGAGTTTTTAACCGAAACATAATAACAATCTTAGCAATTAAGCAATCTGGTCTAAATAGGATTTATAAGGTGATAGATAAGTAACAGATATTAGAAAACATTTTTATTTTTGTTTATTTTATTTTGTTAAATTATCGGACATGCATTTAAAGTTTCAAGTGAGAGTAACGTACTATTATCTATTATTTCAATTTAATTTCGATTTGAACGATTTTATATATTTTTTCTCAATCAATTAATAATAATTAATTCTTATCAATAATAAACACGTTTCAAACTTATGTGAATTTTATGTAATGTCAAATTTTAAAACGCATGCAATACAACTATATTGCTATGCCCAAGAAAGGGTATCATGTTATAGAATCATATAATACTTTGTTCTCCTGACATTTGTAGCAGTCTGCAAGTTGGTAGACTGACATGTATATGTTTGTGTCATCTGCATACATTAAGAAATTTGTATATAAAAAGCATTTAGAAATGTCATGTAAGCAGATGTTGAACAGAAGAGGACCCAAGTGAGATCTTTGTGGAACACCCGACGGTATTTCTACAAAACGTGAGCAAAAGCGACCCAATCTGACAACCTGTGACCTATTCCGAAGATATGAGTCGAACCACCGTAGTAAGCTAATATAAAGAAAAAATTGTTTATAATTGGTCTGTGTGATGATCATATAGGCTTGACTGAAAAATAGCGCGTTGCGGTTCTCATCGCAATGCTTATGCTGAGTCGGACCTTTTCGCTGCCTTAACTAAAAACCATTTTTAAAGTTGTTTTATTTAAGCTGTGTGTGTTTTTATTTTTAGGTGCATGTTTGTTGGCAGCGAATAAATTATATCTTATATCTTGTCTTATCTTATCTTAAAAGGACACATTAGGTCAATTTTACAGCAGTAATCTTATTGCATTTTTATTTATCCGACAGCAATTAAATGCAGTTCATGTGTTTACAATGACTTGAGAACACATTTTTTTTCATTTTCTGTACTAGTAGATAGTGTATCGATTGTTTGACTATTCTTACTTACAAATAAAAAAAGAAGTTTTTTTTAACCATTCTGTGTTCTGATTCATAGATTTCAATAAACCTAGAGGGTACATTATCAACCTATTATTATCTGACTGGTAGAAAATGCTTTATGCATTAAGTCCGCCTTTTTGTACTTATTTTTTTGTGCAATAAAGTATTTATGATGATGATGATGATGATGATGATGATGATGATGATGATGATGATGATGATGATGATGATGATGATGATATTTCTTAAAACAATCTATTTCCGTTTTCATTAAAAAATTCAAAGCTTATAGTCTGTGTGTTCAAAGCTTACTAAATTTGGGGCAGCTTTATTTTTTTTTTACTTTTTTACATAAAAAACACAATTCTGACAGAACCTATACGGTATATACAGGATGTTAAGATGAAGTTGCGGAAGCAATAGTACTCGTACAGTTGAGACCGCATCAAGTTAGACACTTCGGACTTTGCGCCTATCTTATATTCTTCTCTGTAGGGCCTAATGTCGTACTGCAAGTGTATAGCTTGATGTGGTCCGCACTGTACATACGACCAACATTTCGTGAAATATACAATCTATGCAAGCATTTTATTTGATAAAAAATAAACCATATGAACATAATATTTCCATTTAGCCACGTTGGCATGTCCTATGACGTCACGGTCACAAATTTTTACTCTGAGTAATCATCTCTAAAATTACAATTTATTAAGAGAAGTGTTGTTAATTTGATTAAAATTTAGTAGAATGCGAAGCACATTTCATATAAAAATAGTTTATTTTGATTCAAAGGTGGAATAGTTACAAAAAAGTAAAAATGTAACCGTGTTGGCCTAAAACGTGACGAAAATATTTTCATGACTTGACATGACAATTTGAGTTGTATATTGAAGATGGGGTAAATAAATAAATTTTTGAGATAATAATTTATAATTTGTAATGCTCTCCTGTATACTACGATCAAGTGGGATTGAGCCGTAGATAGAGAATAGATCTCTGTCTACGGATTGAGCAGTGATGTAATAAATAAAGAAAAAATTCTTTCACACTTGACCACTTTTGACAGTTATTGTGATGTACCTGAGTAGCTTTTTAACAATGGCGATGTTCAACTATTTCAGTGACAGCTCAGATGTCCGTCCGTTATTGATCAAAGACAGCAGCATTACCGAGCTTCAAAAATTTAAAAACGTTATTAAAATTAATATATATACATGTCGGCGCAACCCATTTTTCTGTATAAACATGCTTGCAGTTAATTGTTGATTTAAATTAAGAAATATTTTGGTTTATTATTATTATTAGCTTAGATTGATTTTTGGATTTGTAATTGTAAATAATTTTGACTAGAAGCCTTAAACTATTGTTGGAATGTCGTCACATTTTGATTTAGGAACTTTCTTCATTATTTTGTTATTATTTAGCAATGTTAATGAGTCCTTAAACATTGTTGTAATTATTGAGTTGGTAATTTAATAATTAGTTCTTATTTATAAACATACCATCTCTGATTAATCTGATTAAAGCTTTCAATTTTCTAAAATGTGCTTCCTGTTAGTACAACCGCCATGTTTCTGTTCGAGTCAGTAAGCTTCAATTATTTTCATAACATTGTCAATTTCTATGTACAAAGCCTTGTGAATAATATTATAATTACCTCCATTCCATATGCAAGATTAAGTTTTAGTTGATAGCACAACTTATTGTTTATGTAATGTTTTTGGAGGAAAGGAAGTTGCCTCTTTTTCAAGTAACCAATAAGAACGCACATCGTTGCCGCGAAGGCAAGCTTCCTTGACTCGAAACACAAATTTCGGGGGCAGAATTTTTGTAGCAGCATTGTGAGCAGGTTGTACCTTTTCAAATATAAAATCGTTGCTTCTTGTAAAAAGATTCCTTTGTTCTTTATTTCCGTATTTTCATATTACTTTACATTAAAGAATATAGTAAAGTTCGAAGTTCGATATTCGAATAATGTCTGAACCAAAAGAAAAAGATCCTCTAGGATCAGATAAAGGTCAAGGTAAAAATAGAACCCCATTTGATATCCAAACCATCTTTTTATTTTCACATACATATACTCACGCCTGTTTCCCAGAGGGGTAGGCAGAGACTACAGTTTTCCATCTGCTACGATCCTGGCACACCCCTTTTGCTTAATTAAAATAAATTAAAATATTTCCTAACCTTAAAAAACTAAAATAAATTACTGCAATAGGGGCTCATCCAGGGTTGGAAAAAAAACAGTTTTTTAAAAAAAGATCAAAACATCTTGTTTAAAACAAAATAAAAAAACATGTTTAAAACAAAAATAAGGGTATCTTTAGGGTATTTTTAGGGTATTTGGTAACTTATGTTGGTATATGTAAAATTAATAAAAAAGCATTTTTTGAATGTTATCAATTATTTATAATAATATAATCATGTATTGAGTGAAAAATAATAAGTGCTTTCCCAATTAACACGAAACGTAGAAATACTTGAAAATACAAGTACTCACTGACACTGCCCGTTCTCGTCTTTATGTTTGGGGAAACCCCCGCCAGTAAAGGAATTTTAACCGCGCTGATTAGTAGAAAAAAAAAGAGTAATAACAACGACACGTTCGATATAAGGAAAGAATAATAATTAATATGCTAAAAACAGTGTTTTATATATGAGTGTTTTGTGTTTTAAACACTTTGAAACCAATTTTTTTTAAACACGTTTGTTTTTGTTTTTTGTTCGTTGTTTTTGTCTTGGTATTTTAAATACTGTTTAAAACACTTGTTTTAAACATTTGTTTTAAACAATTCCAACCCTGGGCTCATCTCATCTGTAGTTTTAAGCCCTCATGTTGCATACGGAATTCTACGAAAGCTCGCTTACATTTCAAGATGTCAACAAATTTGCGAATGCTTAAGCAATGAAAGATATATGAACGAAATTATTTTAATCACTTAGTTTGTGAAAATTGTAATAATGTAAATTTTTTTTTGGTGCTTACGATAAAGGACATTGCCTAATTTTGTATGGAAGTTGGACCAAGTGCTGCCTAGAATACTCACATAGTGCATTTTGTTCCTCAGACCATCACTAATCTGTATTTCAAAGCGCATAAAAAATCTATCCCAGGAGTCCAAAGAAAAACAGTCTCTTGTTTTGAATATTTTTATTGGAAAAAAATTAACTTAATAGCAACAAATGTACAAAATCAACTAGTAAACAGTTATTGTGCGTTCAATTATAATTATTTTAATTATATTTTGATGCATAATTGCGAGGTATCAATCAGTTCATCGATAACAATGATGCATACATCGATAATGTAACATAATTGTTAGGTATCAATCAGTTTATCGATAACGATGAAGACGATTAATAAATAAACTCAATATTATTGTATGAGTCAGTTAACAAATAAGACAATAATATTGATTAATCGTCTTCATCGTTATCGATTATTATTGTGTCTAGGAATAAGGCAGGACACCTTATCACGTCTTGGTGCCTAGCAAACCCAATAAACCAGACCAAGCACATAGTGTGCGCGCAACAACTAATTGTCCTCCGACCCGTGAAACACGTACAGCAATAGTTTTTTATGGCCTCCAGTCCACTATTGTTTGCATCAACTATTATATAGCAATGGTAGATTTTTGAGGATCTATGTCTACTCTTTAGGTTCATCCTGAGCAGGTGAACATTATTATTTGGCATATCATATGTTGTTAAATCAATGAGTGATCTGTTATATTGTTGTACTACAAATCTGCCAGTGCTTCGAATATGCTCGCTGTAATAACTCGGAGCGAGTTTTATTTGGTATGTGCCAACCGCGAATAATGTCAATTCCTCAGCTGTAAGAACTGGAAATATATTTAAATTGTTTTGTTCAACATTAATGTTTGAAAAAGCCACTCTATTTCTGTGTAGTCTTTTGAAATCGACATAATCTGCTAAATCATTATTCACGTTCAAACGATCTTGGGCTATATTTATAAAATCACGTGCTTGAGGGTTATCTATCAGATCTATATGGAAATCATTAGTTAAAGCCGCAGCGATTCTAAGGTCTGCAAAAAAATGTGGCATTGATATGTTGCAAAATTCGTGCCGGAAGATTTTGAAATCTCGTTTTAGTCTACCATTAACTATTTCTACGGGCCATCGGCAAATGGTGCACATTCTTGATTTATTACCCTGGATTGTGGTTAATTGGGTGGATCCTCTAGTTTGAGACTGTGGCATAATGCCAACATATCCATGCTCCTCTAGATATCCGATAGAGTCACGGAACCCTCTGTCCAAAATAAAAACATCTCCAGGATTAAGTAACCAATGAAGAGGCCTGTCAACGCCACTCAAATGATTATTCAAAATGGAAGCGTCATTTTGGATCGCAGCGTGCGGCCCAGAAATATCTAATATATGTCCATCACAACTTACAAATAAAAATGGTTTCAAAAGATTTCTGTGCTTTGGGACACTGTAAGTTACTTTTTGGAAAGATAAGTTGGCACTCTTTTGGATGTACATATAAGTACCATCACATATAATAATGGCTTCACCGCGATTGCCGAATAAAGCGCCAGGAACTGCAAGAGCGCGTTCCAAAATCTGCTGTCTGGTTATATGATTAAACCCTAAGTACCTCGGGACAAAATCACTTTCTAGGCTTTTCCTAGCTATGTTCATAAGCCGCTCTAGATTTGACCGCGTCATATGAAAAAATGTTCCAAGCCTTTCATTTGATTCACCCGTTCTTATTTTTGACAAAAATATACCTAAAGCGGCTTTAGAGTTACGACAGCATTCTGCTAGTGATGGAGTTTGGTCATAAATTCTTTGGAACTCATCGCGACTTCGCCCAGTCCAGTAATGCAACTCTTCACTATGTTGCTCTTGAAGATTTTCAAAATCTATTATATAATTCCTGGGTTTTTTTAACATTTCCATCATTTCAGTTACTTGCTGCGAAGCAATAAAAATATCTCATAAACGTTGTTTATTGCAAGATTATTTTTTATCACAAAAACTGGATTTATTTATTATTCCTGGGACCAATATATATATATATTTTTTTTTTCTACTTACGCTACAGTACCACTAGACCAACTCACATTCCTAGGCAGCACTTGGTCCGAACTTATTTGTTTATTGCAAGATTATTCATTATCACAAAAACTGGATTTATTTATTATTCCTGGGAGCAATTTTTTTTTTTTTTTTTTTTTGTTCTTCTACTTACGTTACGGTATCACTAGACCAACTCAGATTCCTAGGCAGCACTTGGTCCGAACTTATTTGTTTATTGCAAGATTATTCATTATCACAAAAACTGGATTTATTTATTATTCCTGGGAGCAATTTTTTTTTTTTTTTTTTTAGTTCTTCTACTTACGCTACGGTACCACTAGACCAACTCACATTCCTAGGCAGCACTTGGTCCGAACTTATTTGTTTATTGCAAGATTATTCATTTGTAGGGTTTAAAATACATTACTTTCAGCAATGACCTTTGTGCTCTTTCTAATTCCAAGAACTTCATCTTCGTTGCCCCACCCCATACCGAGATACAATACACCAGAACTGACTGAGCAAGGGAAACGTATATTTGATTTAAAAGGGATTTTGTGGTAACGTGTCTAAGCGTTTTAAATGTCCAAATGAGTTTCCTGATTCTGTTCATAACTAGTTCAGTGTGTGCATGCCATGACAGGCGTTGGTCAACTAATATCCCTAGATATTTAATACATGTTAATTTAGTAATTAAGGTGCACGAACAATCAGGGTTAAGAGAGTCATTACATGTATGTATCTTTATTTGAAAGTTATTTTCCGGTTGTGTAATATTATATTTTGTGAAACAAATGTAATGAGTTTTTGCGAAATTTAATGTAAGAATGTTGGCATTTAACCAGTTGAAAATTTCAGAAAGTCCCAGTTCAGCAGATTTGCGTACTTTATCCCATGTTTTGCCAACAAAAACAACAGCAGTGTCATCTGCGTAAGAAAATAAGTGTCCCTGTTTGATGTTGATATTGCATAGGTCATTGATATATATCAAAAACAATGTTGGCCCTAGCACGCTCCCCTGTGGGACTCCGTATGTAATTTCAGATTCCTGCCTAATATATCCAGTGATTTTAACACTTTGTTTGCGATCTCTAAGATAGTCAATCAATAAAGCTAGAGGGACACCTCTTATACCAATCTGTTCAAGTTTATGCATAAGGATGGGGACAGAGACAGTGTCAAAAGCTTTTTTTAAGTCAAGGAAAACAGCTAGACATTTGTTTCCTTTGTCAACTTGATTTACGATTTCAAAAGTAAGTGCTGATACAGCATCCTCTGTAGAAAGTCCATGTCTAAACCCGTATTGCGAATCAGATAATATTTTAAATTTATTCAGATAATTTACTACGCGTGTGTTAATTAGTTTTTCTATAACTTTAGAAATAGCAGGCAGAATAGAAATAGGCCTATAATTACTAGGATCGTCTCTGTCTCCTCCCTTGTGCACAGGTATAATGATTGCTTTTTTGAGAGCTGTTGGAAAGATGCCTTGGTTAAAGCACAGATTAGCCAGGTGTGATATAACTGGAACAACAAAAACGTGGGCTATTTTCAGAAACTGAGTTGAAATATCATCCCAGCCAGGGGCACTGTCAGATTTAAGGTTTAGTAATACAGTATACACTTCTTGGGGATTAGTATCTGCTAACACAAAAGATGAATTTTGAAATGTTGGTAAGTGATTAGAAGTATTCCGTGGCCTCGATGTACTGTTAGAAATAATGTTCTCAGCCAATGTTTTCCCAACATTAGCAAAGTAACTGTTTACATGCTGGACAGATTCTCTCGGAGACGATTTGATGTCCAATAATTCAACATTTTCGGTCTTGTTACGTTTACGATAAGTAATTTTGTTAATAGCATTCCATAGAGTTTTAGGATTTTTGGTAGCCTTAGATAATTGATCGCTCTCGTATTTTCGTTTAAGTTTTTTGATGAGATTATTGCAATAATTACGATATCTTCTATATGTTATTTTTAAGATCGCATTATTGGGGTCAGCACGCAACTTTTCCTGCATCTTATTTCTGTTTCTGATGCAGCGCAAAACGCCCGATGTCATCCATGGTTTAATTATAAGATTTTTACACGGGATTGTCATAGTTAAGGTGTTATCTAATAAGCTTTTCCTTAGTGTGTGTAATAAGGTGTCAGTTACTACAGTGGGATCATTATTTGATAATAAGTCTAACAGATTATTATCTTTTAAAGTGTCCAAAGCTTTATCATAATTAATAAAAGTTTTAGTTTTAGATGGTTTGTCAGTGGTTATTACGTTTGAAAGCTTTAAGAAAATTAGACGATGATCTGTTATAGTAGTGTTTAGTACAGCAATTGAAGCAGATTTTTTATTACTCTTATTTAACTTTAGCATAAAATGATCTAGACAATTGTTAATTCTAGTAGGAAGCGAATGACCTGGAAGTAACCCGTGCATGGCTAGCATGTTGAGGTATTTGAATCTATTTGAGCGGTCATATGTTTGTTCAGTTTTATTATGTATGATATTTATATTAATATCCCCAGTCAGTATGATATTTTTGCATGATTTAATAGTAATTAAGTAATTATTCAAAGAATCAATGAAATTTTCAGCCTTGTTGATAGAGGGAGAGCGATAGATACAGAGAATAGTTAGGTCATTTATTGTAATTTGGAGGCACGATGCATCCATTAGTATTACTTCTTTCACACCTACTTTATAGTCATTTTTAGCATATTTAATAACCCCGTCACATTGATTAAGATGATTAGTGGTAGAAAAGTATTTATAATTACTAACCTGCGGTATAGGTTTATTTGGGTCAAGTCTACATTCAGTTAAGACCAATAAGTCGACGTCAAATTTAAATTGCGTCAGAGTAATCAGTAAGCTGTCCAAATTTTTTGAGGCACTTCTGATGTTTTGTGAAATAATAGTAAAATCGGTATTTAGTGTGTGCATTTTTACGGAAAAATCATCGGGTGAAATCGCGCAAGATTGTGCAATTTCAGTACTGTCTATTTCATTAACAGTTTGGAGTGAGCTATTCATGTTTAAATATATTTAATTGTTTATTTGTCATTTCCAGATCTAAATAATGCTTGTTGGATGACAGTTGATCATTTGTGTGTTTGGGTTTGACAATATCTATATGAATGGTTTTAAATGTGATCGCGCTAAACATATTAATATGAGTAAGTGGATTGTTGTAAGGAGCTGTGTTCAATATATTATGTAAGTGTGTGATTACGTAAGTGTGTGTGTATATATTTGTAGGACGATTTATTTGTGAGTATGTAGGAATGTGTATGCATAAATTAAGATTGAGAAGCGTGAGGTACAAGCTTTGATTCAATTTAATCTGAACAAAGAACAAGATTAATATGATTACAAATATAAAAAATACAAAATTTATATTATGACTTACAGAGGAACTACTAAATTTCATTCTATAATTTTTTTAAAGTCATATACTTTGCTTTAAGCTATGAACTTGAGATTCAGTTTTAATTAAGATTATCCGTGAGTTTTCATCTTTTCTCAGGTAAACCTTTCCGTAAGAAGTCCAACAAAATTTATATTCATTTGATTTAACGAGATCTCGTGCGACAAAGTACAGTCGAGAGCTTTTTGCAGTCAGCTGTTCAGACACAAAAATCGGTGAATCTTCATTTTTGGTCAGGCCCAAGTGCTTAGCACAAAGCTTTTGCTGACGCTTGTAATTGAATGCCTTGGTCGATTTCAAGATTTCAGTTTTCAAAATGGTCGACGAAGTCTCGACTACAATTGGGGTGTTGCCATTCCCTTCCTTTTTTCCTTGCACTCTGAATATATCTTTAATATCTGATTTCATAATTGGACATTGTATATTTTTGGATATGCACAAAACCATTTGTATTAGGTCTTCTTTGGTTTCTTTAGGAAATTTAGGTACATTTTTAATTTCAAAGTTTGACTTACGGCTTCCACGTTGCAGATCTTCGACTTTATCTTTCCGTGTTGCCAAAATGGATAACAACAGCAGTCGTCCAAGAGCTGTGGTAGCTAAGCTGCACAGTGCTCGTTGTCGCGATGCCATCCTAGCAGCAGTTGCTAAATACAATAAAAGTAATCCAAAAGATAAACTCAATACCAGTCTCATAGGCATTGGTGGTGACAAATGTCCCATATTTGTTAGTGAATACCTGTCTCGTGAAAAGAAGTCACTGCATGCTGCGTCCAGGCTGAAATCTAAGGAGTTATCCTATAAGTTTGTTTGGGTTAGGAATGGTAGAATATTGATGAGAAAGACCGAATCTACACAAGCAATTACCATACATAGTCATGAATTCCTAAGTAGGCTGAAGTGATTTTGTTTTTGATTTACTTTCTCTAGCATGTATACTTACTTTTTTATTATCGGCCTCCTCCACATTTATTATCAAAACGTTAGGGGAATGAGAACCAAAACTAATACAATAGCTAAAAATATTTTGCAAAATAGTTACGACGTGATTGTTTTTGCAGAGACATGGCTAAATTCTGACATATTTAATGGTGAATTTATTGATGCCAGGTATCATGTATATCGTCGCGATCGCACAGTGTACTCTAGTAGTAAGGATGATGGTGGCGGCGTTTTAATAGCTGTACATAAAAGTTTCAAGTCAGTCCGTGTGACTGAATGGGAAAGTACTTGCGAGGATGTATGGATCGTTCTTGAGTTTGTGCATGATAATATACCTAAACGTCTTGGTATTGGTGCTGTTTACCTGCCCTCTCCTATAAAATTAAAAGAACTTGAAATATTTCTGGAAAATGCTTCTAATATAACTAGCAACTTAGATGATTTTATTATTGTTGGTGATTTTAATATTGGTTCCATATCTTGGACCGACAATGATGAACAGGAGGGACTCAAACCAGATAATTATCACACTAAAATTGGATATGCTTTGACCGATTTTATATCCTTGACTGGGCTACAGCAACGAAATGCTGTTAAAAACTTTCAAAGTAGAACGCTTGATTTGGTCCTCAGCAATGTCCCATGTTCAGTTCGAAATTCTGATGTTTTAATAAGTAAACTAGATCATTTTCACCCCCCTTTAGATATTTGTGTTAACTTCTGTATTAATAATCTATCAACTCCTATCCCTCGAACCGATTTTAATTTCTATAAAGCAGATTTTGTAAATTTGACATCATTTCTTAAGAAAATAACGTGGTCTGAATGCTTCAAGGACTGTACTGACGTAAATAATATGGTTGAAGTATTTTATGAGAGGATCAAAGAAGCAATTGCTATTTTTGTTCCAAAAAGAAAACCCCGTAGGAAAAATAACCCCCCCTGGTTTATTCCCGAATTAGTTAGGCTGTTGAAAGAGAAGGATAAACTGCGGACCAAATTCCGTAGGTACAAAAACCCCCGAGACAAACTAGAATACGAAATTCTTAGAAAACGCTGTGATAAATTGTATAGCCAATGCTATAATTGCTACATCGCCAAAATCGAGAACAGTGTGAAAAATAACCCCAAAGTATTCTGGAGTTTTGTTAAGCAAAAGAGATGTGGGTCTAATTCTCTTCCTTCAGTAATGTTTAAAGATGATCAATCTGCCCAATCTCCGGAGGATGTAGCTGACTTATTTGCAGCTCACTTCGTATCTGGCTTCAATCCTGAAGATAGCAATGGATCTCCCGATCAAACAGCAGCTATGCCAAATTCCTGTAACAGTATTCTATCAGCTGTTAAGTTAGATGAAATATCAGTACTTAAATTCCTAAAAAAGTTGAACCATAATAAGGGCGCTGGTCCTGATGACATCCCTCCACTATTCCTAAAAAAATGTGCTTCTGCTCTGTCCTTTCCTTTGATGTTGATATTTAATAAATCTTTGGAAACTGGAGTTCTTCCGTGCGAGTGGAAAAAGGCTCGTATCATCCCTGTATTTAAAAAAGGTGTCGCAGATAAAGTTGGTAATTACCGACCTATATCTAACATTTCTGCTTTCTCTAAATTGTTTGAATCTCTGTTGGTCCCCATAATAGCATTCCATACTCAGAATCTAATTAGTGATAGGCAGCATGGCTTTCGGCAAAAGAGGTCAATTTTGACAAATCTAGCGTCATATATTTCAACAGTAATTAAGCATGTTGACCATGGCGATCAAGTTGATGCGGTCTATACTGACTTCAGTAGCGCCTTTGATAAAGTAAGTCATCAAATTTTGCTTCATAAGCTCAAATATCAGTACAGCATAGTGGGCCAGTTACATGTCTGGTTCGCGTCATATCTCCGCAACAGGCCTCAAGCTGTTGTTATCAATGGCTCTTCTTCCAAAAGTTATGTGGCCACCTCTGGAGTTCCGCAAGGTTCGCATCTTGGTCCAATATTGTTCAGTCTTTTCGTAAATGATATTGTTAATTGCATGCAAAGCAGTTATTGCTCCTTGTATGCGGATGATATGAAGATATTTAGGAAAATTGATTCTCAGGCAGATGCTGTGTTGCTTCAGGCTGATCTAGAGCGAGTGCGTTTATGGTGTCTTACAAATAAAATGCAATTAAATGCCACTAAATGCTTTTTCATTAGGTTTACAAAAAAAAGAAACCCAATTGAGACTTCCTACATGATCGCTGATGGCAATATTGCTGAAGTGACTCAAATTCGTGACTTGGGTGTGATTTTGGATTCAAAACTGAGTTTTATTCCTCATTTTGACCATATTGTTAAGAAAGCAGCAAAGATGCTTGGTTTTCTCAAAAGAACCACCAAGGATTTTCGTAATATCCAATCGAAGATTACTCTCTATACGGCACTGGTACGCAGTACTCTTGAATTTGCTTCTCTTGTCTGGAACCCATGCTATGCAACGCATTCTGATAGAATAGAATCCATTCAGCGTTCTTTTACTAGACATCTCGCTTACAACTGCCCTGGAATTAGTCACCGAACTGGGTATGAGGACAGGTTATTGTTTTTTAAAATGCATAAATTATCAGACCGTAGAATTATGCTTGATTTGGCATTTTTGAAAAGCACAATCGATGGACGTGCTTTGTGTGATGAGTTCGTTGATGGTGTGTCCTTGACTGTCCCTCGACTACAAGCTCGTCGAGTAGTGAAGGACACATTTTCAGTACCTACTCGTAGGACAAACCTTGGTCGAAATGCACCAGATGTAAGATCTTGTACCACTTACAATAAATTTTGGAATTCTCACTCCCTTGACATTTTTAACGATAAAGCTATTAATTTTAAATATAAGATATTACAGCCAAATCCATTATCATAATTATTTTGAATAACTGAAAATTTATATATATATATATATACTTTTTTATTTTTTCTCTTTCTGACTGTTTCAAATGTAATTTGCGATTTCAATGCGTTAGAGTGGGTTTGTATACAAGTGAGTACTCGAACATTGGATTTGGTGTCCCCCAGGGGAGTGTACTTGGACCCACTCTCTTTTTAATCTATATTAACGACTTGCTTAATATGCAATTAGAAAATGCCAAAGTATTTTCATACGCTGACGATACTGCTATTGTCTTTACAGGCAAAACATGGCAGTCTATCCTTAAAGACACTGAAAAGGGACTTACACAGGTAGACCTTTGGCTAAAGTACAACCTCCTTACCTTAAACGCCTTAAAAACAAAGTATATATGCTACACTATAAATAAATCTACCCAGCCACCACCCCAATTCAAAATAAACGTCCATGAGTACAGTTGTGACGTATTAGATGACAACTGTTGTTGTCCTACTATTGATAAAACCTCGTCAATTAAATATCTTGGCATTCATATGGATCAACATTTATCTTGGCACTCACATCTGGAGGCAATCACCAGTAGGATTCGAAAATTAATCTGGATCTTTATAAAACTGCGTTATGTGGCATCTAAACCCTTACTTAATTCAATATATATAGCACTAGCGCAGTCTATACTTATCTATTGTATTCCCATTTGGGGGGGTGCTACTAAAGTAAAATTCCTAGAAGTGGAACGATCTCAGAGAGCCCTTCTAAAGATAGCATATTTTAAACCACGATTATATCCCACTCACAAACTGTACCTGGATTGTGGTCTGTTGACAGTACGCAAGCTTTATATCCTGTTTGCGATTCTAAAAACACATAAAAATGTAAAAACCGTAACCCCTTACCCGTCCTGTTTGTTAAAACGTAGAAAACACGCTGTCGCAGTGACTAAAAGTGTTATGACTACATTTGCACATCGACAATATAAAACGCAAGCAACTTATTTATACAATCTAATCAATAAAACACTGGATATCGACAGGTTAACAAATTATGAATCCAAAAAACGCATAACTAAGTGGCTCAAAACGTTAAATTATGATGAAACCGAAGATCTATTTAAGATAGTAAAATAATATAATAATATAATAAAATACAACGGTTAATTAATTACTTTGGTTAGTGATTATACTAATCGATCCCAAAACTCAACTTCGTAGGGCTAACTTAACTTAATGTATATAATTTAATTACAATTTTAACACCACATTTACACACATGCACCTTAACGCACACACCCCCTTACACACCCTCTCACACACCCTCATACACTCACACACTCGCACACACTACACTTTAAAAACTATTACTAATATTATTATTAATTTAACCAAACTAATCCATACTATATTTAAGATAAATATTTTAGTGTAAGTTTATTTGGTACGATTACTTTATGGATATGGAAGAGCGTGTTCTTTTAATACAGGTGTTCTTCACTTAATAAAAGGTCACAACCACCAATATATAACTATGTACCACTTTTGTTAAAGAAATAAAAATTTTAATTTTCAATTTTTTCTTTCATGTTGACATTCTGAATTGTGATTAATAAATTTAATATATAACTTCAATTTAATAATATTTTTAAATAATCTGTGTGTTTTGTGTGTCTAGATTTATAATTCAGATTTAAGATAGTTCAAATTGTTAATATTGTCCTGGTAATTGTAATTTAGTATTTGATTAATTATTATGCTGTTAACATTTTATTACACAATAATTGTATCGTAATAATGCTGTGTACGCCTGTAATTGATGGCAACACCAGATATAGGCCCTATGTTTACTTTCTTCTTTTTTTGAATGTGTGTGTTGACATTGTTGGTGTACCTTTTTGTAATAAATAAATAAATAAATCTTCTAAGATAGTAATATACTCTTTGTCCTTCTTGGATTGCTGTTCAAATAGTTCTATTTTCTTTTTTAATTCTTCGTTTTGTGATGTAAGAAACGCTACAGAGTTTTGTATGTTGGTGTTGGATTGTTTAATTTCCATTACTACTGGAGTGATTTTTTCAGTTCGTTTGCTTGAGCTGACATCAATGATTGAATCAAAATTTTCATTTCTTCCCTAAAGGTATCGAAATCGTCCTCTCTCCTTCTTTTGTTTCGTTGAGAAACGAAACTGATAGGTGACACTTCTGCATTGTGCACTGAGAGGTTTGGGTCAGAGCTCGATCTATTTAGAGTATTTTCCATGTTAGATGCTTTTACCGCTTGTCCAATATGGCCGGAATTAATATTTTGTTGTGGAGGTGTTCTTTCCAAATTCATTTTTAAAGCGTTCGAATTACTGCTCCTTCGTTTATTTAGGCAAGTGAGCGGCACTTTTCCGTTTTGTCTCACTCTTAACTCTTTCTTGGCGTAAGGAGTAACTAGTTATTACTTTCTGCCCTTTTCTTCGTCTTTTGATCACCTTGGGTAACTCCGATGGATGAGGTTTAGTTTAATTAAATTAATTTTCACTTTAAAATAAGCAACAGATAAAAACACGATTAGCGGCTAAGTCGAAGCACTTGCACTAGGTCACTTTGCACGGTAGGTCACACTCAGTGGGCACCGATCGACGATTTCGAACAAAATCGCTTTCCGTCCAGTGTAACAAAGTCTATAGCGACTTGGAGGTCAAGTCGGCTGGACAGCAATCGATGATTTAGAGCAAATAAGCTTTCCGTCCGGTATAAGAGGGACTCTGATTTTTGATAATTTCTTATTACGGTTTACTTTGGTCACACATCTGAGTGCCTCAGCGATCCGGGGGGAAGAGGAAAATAAAGAAATATCGAAATCAAGGTAAGAAATAAAACAAGTCACATTTTTCATTATTTTTTAATAAAAAATTAAGAACCGCCATCATGCTTCAATTATGAATTTATGAACCTTTACTTGAAAACCAATTTTGGATATGTTTAATTATTGAGCATGCCTTTAAAGTTATTGTGCAGGAAAAGCATAATTTACATTAAAATTTGTCACGGAGTGCCAAAAACAACATTTATTGGTGTAAGCGGTGTAACTAAGATTTGTAGCTTATCAAATAATCTTATGAAATAGGCTTAATAAATAACGCCATAAAATGTTTGTTCAGTACTGCCTTTAATAACATAAAGCGTTATTTAAGTATTTTTAGTACCTAACTACAACACATGCGTAAAACAGCTCTTTAAAATTTCTACTCCTTGGCCTCTTATGCCCGTTGTATTTTCAAAAATGCATTTTGTTATAATTTTCAACCATATCGCTACATCATTCGTCGTACATTTAAAAACATCGAAATTTCAATGTTATATTATCGATAATACCAGGTTCTCGTCGAGAATTTCTCGATATAATGTTTATACATCCCTATTTAGTTACTTCGTTTGTTTTGATAGTTGATAAGTATTTTTTATTTTCGTGATTTCACTTGAAAGCTTGAAACCTTAGAGCATTTAGACTACATTAATTATTGTTGGGCCTCTTCCTCTAAGCATAAAACCAATTTTTGATTTCTATAGGTACCCAAAGTAGAAAAGATTGTATGATTAGATTGATGGATCTGGAAGAGTTGTGTCAGGTCAGGATCGTAGCAGATGGAAATCTGCATTCTCAGTCTTACCCCCCTCTGGGAGACAGGCGTACAATATGTGATGGATATTCTTAGATTTCCCGTATTTTCTTCGTCGCGTGTGCAGCGTTTTTTATTTCATACTTACATTTTCCATAGGAGCAAGTTTTAACTTAAAGTCGGGGCCCTGCCCTCACCACTATGTTAGGTTGAGCACATTTCGAAATTGTTGAGTTGTGTAGATAACGGTGGAGAAAAATTTGGTGCAAGCCAGCAAACTGGGCTTTTACATTGAGAAGATTTTTTTTCTGCCGCCTTTTGTAAACTACACAAAATTTTATGTTACCTACCTATTTTAGAAGTCAACAGAAAAGAGGCAATCATGCAGCCAGCCAAGTGCATTCTACATCCTTTAAGATACATGTAGTGTGTAGTATACCCTTCTAAAGAAATAAAATAAATTATTTCCCTCAGGTGCAATTATGTATATTCTGAATGTATTATTGTTCCACAATTGGATTGGGATTCAAAAGTACCGTTTGCATAATAGTACAAATGAATTGATTACTTAGGGACTTAAGCCCCTCAAGTAAAATAATAATAATCAAATTTTTGCATTTTATGTGGTACCTACTTACTGATGTTTATAAGTTTATTTATCAATAGTATTGCTTCTCCAAAATATGAAATGGTAGCCGATTTAGTTGTCTGAACTGTTAGCTGAATCTATTTTCAACAGTTTTATAAATGAAATCTTTGAATTTTATTTCACAAATCTGTCACTATTCGGCACTGATGATGAAGTTGATGAACCCATGAGTGATTGATCATCAAAGCTGTCATTTTTTTTCAAGGATATCATTTTATTTTAATTCCACAAATTATATTATCTTGGTTAAATGCTACATTTTCTCCACATTATAATTTCGCAGTACATACTGAAAAAGTTTACGTATTTTTGCACATCCTACCGCTGAACTGTCATTTCATTTCATAGATTTGCACTAAGGGAGTTGATGTAGCACCTCATACACAATCCAAAAGTGGAACAATAATATACAGCGTCGTTGGTCTGCGAGCCAAAAAAACTAGGTACTGGGAATTTATTTTAAACTGCAGCCCACACCATTTGTGAGGTTCGAAATAAAATAATCATATCACGGCTTGACTCTGTATAAAAATGAAGGGACAATGGAGCTGGAGTCCGGCTCCGGGTCCCACCGTGCACCACCCCGAACCGGCCCACCGGGAAAAGTCCCAGTATGCCCTGAGGCCAGACAGGACCTGATAATACATATAGGTTATTGTAAGAATATAAATTTTTATTATTGCATTCATAAATTCATAATACTTCATATTTTTCCAGCTTCAAGAATTTGCAGTTGCTGAACAAAATTGTATCTGCATATATCGTGTGGTCTAGATTATCATTTTCCCTTCAGAATGAACTGCTTTCCTTGCTGTATCTTGTTGTTCATAAGATAAGATCAATAGTTTTTCCAAATATAAGTTGGTTAATTTTAATTACCTACTAATACACTAACAGGTTTTATGGATATAGAGTTTTTGCATGCTGCGTTCCAGTTAACATCATATATTTACACAGACATATCATATAGTAGCAGCCCTAACATTAATAATAAACGCATAGAGTCGACGGGTGGCAATTTTAGATCAGTGAACTTTGGGCTCTTTTAATTATAAATATTGCTTGTTTCCAAACAAAATATGTACTAAAGATTAGTTAAGTAATTAACAAATATGTTCCAAGCATGTGCCAGCCAAGACAACCCATTTTTAAAGGTTTCTTCGTAGCTTATTTTTTGTATGGAAACTTGCCACGCTATTTAATCCATAAGTTTGGTCTGCTACTTCCATCCATCCATCAGCCTGTTTCGTCCACTGCTGGACATAGGCCTTTCCAGGATTTCGCCACTCTGGGGCGGTCCTCCTGGAAGAAATGCCCATACTCACACACGCTTGGAAGGCGGGTTGGTGAGCGCGGTGCCGAAACCCTTGCACCAGTGACGCCGCTGCCCGTCACCAGTCTGTTTTATATAAGGCCCGGCAATTGGGGATGGATATACCGCCGCCATGCAATGGTTGGCCGCCTGGTTTTTTTGCCTGAGAGCTGTCCTCGTATTCTCCCCCGAATAACTTCGGGAGGATTTCCGAGTAAGATGATGGTACCTCCACAGTCGAGCCCGGCATTAGCTCTACCACCTAACTGCTACTTATATTTGGTGTTTTTTCCTTCTAACATGCTGTCACTGTCCTGTTATTTACTTTGGTTACTTATTGTTTTCCGGTTTGCATGTAGGTTGTTTGCATGAGATGATGAAAAGAACTGAAGAAAGAATGATGAGCGATTGTGTAATTCCACCACTGTGCACAGTGCCAGTCTTCAGCCCGATAGAAGGAAGAAGGCACAATCATTCATTATCAATACTTCTACATGAAATGTCTATTTTTCTTTTGCCTGCCACAAATTATTTTCTTATTTATAATGTGTAAACTAGGAGGTGCAAGTCACAATCCCCATTTGGTATAGCCGCTTTTCACCGACGAATATTACGTACCTAGGTATTATGATTTCCTAGTTTACTGTCATCCAGTTTAATTCAGTTGAAGTGATCATAATACCACGCGGCACGCACGCCACGATTGATTAGAGTAGACGTTCAATAAGTAAGTACCTACACAAATCTTAATTTCACCAATCACGTAATCACAACTACTTACCTACAAACCTCAAAATAAAAATGTTCGTACTTAGTTAACTAACCCAAAATGACTTGCAATGCAAATAGCAATAAACGTTAGGCTTATGCCGGTTGCCCATGACAACACAACGTAAACAATTACTAACATCAAAATGGATGGCATTAAAAGCGTAGGACGGAATAGAATTTCTGTAGAATTTAAATCTGGGCAAGATGCCAACAAATTTATTGAGAATGTGTCCCTGAAAAATAATAAATATCATGCACAAATCCCTGCTTACAATGTTACCCGAATGGGCATTGTAAAAAACGTTCCCATTGACTGGTCAATGGAGGAGTTTGTTGAGTCGGTTGAACTCCCTGATGCCTGCGGCATTATATTGAAGGCTAGACGCCTTAACCGTAAAGTTTTATCAGATGGTAACCCCTCCTGGATTCCTACCCAATCTGTGGTGATTACTTTTAGAGGCCAGGTTCTCCCCAAAAGGATATTTTGTTTCTACACCTCTTTACCAGTAGAAACATATCATCTACCAACAATCCAATGTCTGAGCTGTTGCCGGTTTGGGCATATCAGTGCCCAATGTAGATCTAAACCACGGTGCTTCCGATGTGCCCAGTCTCATTCGGGACAGGGATGCAGTGTCCCTGAAATCCAGGCTACATGCTTGTATTGCTCGGGAACTCACTTTGCCACTAATAAAACGTGCCCAGAGCACAATCGGCAAAAGTCCATTAAAACTGTCATGTCCCAGGAAAGCATTTCATATGCAGATGCCTCTACACGATTTGCACAAGTCCGCAGACCATATGTGGAACTCACACAACAACATATCCCATCTTCAGTTGCAGTATTCTCGCCTTCTCAGTTGGATTCGTTTTCTAGGGCTGTCAGCTCTTCCCACAAAAAGACTATTTTTACTCCACCCCGTCAAAGGCCAGTTATAGATATAGGTTACAATCGTAAGGCTCATGCAGAAATTGTTTCTGAGGGCCCTTCATCCCAACCTAATGGTTGTGCATTAACCCAGCCTCCAGATATTTCACCAAATGAAAATCTCATGGAGCTCTTAATAGCTACCCTAATAAATTTAATTTCTAAATGTAGTGATTCCCTACCGTCCAACGTTGCTGCTAAACTCAATGAAATCTTCCTTTTAATTAATAGCCATGGCTCTAACGGACTCAACAGTAACCCACTTTCTCCAGTGGAACACTAGAAGTGTTTCCACAAAAAAACCAGACCTTATGTATTTAATTAATAAACACAATCCTGCTGTCATTGCCATCTCTGAGACGTGGTTGGTTCCTGGATCCCATTTTAGGATACCAGGTTTCTCCTGTCTTAGGGATGACAGAGATGATGGATATGCTGGTTGTGCTATCCTTGTCAGACGAAACTTCACTTTTTCTCAAATTTCTCTCCCTGTACACAGTCAAGATATTAATGCTATTGCCATCAAATTCCTTAACATGGTAATCTTATCAATGTATATAGCTAATCCTAGACCTTCTGTTCTACCTGAACTGATTTCTATTATCTCATCTATTCCTGCACCTGTTATTATAATGGGTGATTTCAATGGCCATCACATATCATGGTCTTTTAAAACTGACAGTTTTGGGAGCGATCTTATTGAAACTTTTGACTTCCTTAATATATGCATACTGAACGATGGTTCTCCCACTCGACGTACTCGTCCAAATGAAAATCCTGGTAGCGCCGTCGACCTATCTCTTTGTTCTCCATCTCTTTCTTCTGTCTTGTCCTGGAGGGTTCTACCTCTTACTCATGGTAGTGATCATTTCCCCATATTAGTTTCTATGCCTAATCACTCTGCTTCCCATTGTAATGACTCCCCTTTGTTAAAATATAGGCTCAATAAGGCAGACTGGGAAAACTTTTTATCTTCTGTAAATGGAAAAATTTGTTCACTCCCTTCCACTTCTAATGCAAACTTTCTTTCCAATTACTCTCAGTTCATTGACATCCTTTCCTCCTCTGCCAAAAATCATATTCCTATGAAAAATCCTTTTCGACGTAAGCTTTCCCCTCCATGGTGGGATCCTGATTGCACTGCCGCCGTTAAGAAAAGAAGCCAAGCCGAAAAAAAATATAATTCAAATATGTCCATGAGCAATTTTTTATCTTATCAACAAATCGCAGCGCAAGCTAGGAGACTGCTTTCAAAAAAAAAGAAACAGGGTTGGAATAAATTCTGTGAGAATCTTTCCCCCAGAACGCCAGTTTCTTTAGTCTGGCGTAATATAAGAAGGTTTCGAGGGTCACTTAATGTTCAGAATCTTACCTCGAATGATTCTGATTCTTGGGTGGGAGCTTTTGCTGAGAGGCTAGCTCCTTCTTGCCCTCCGGTCATACCTCCTGCTTCTTTACACATTACTTTTTCTCCTTCTTCATGTCCCAGTAATAGTTTTGATTTTATGAATTCCCCTTTCTCTTTTAATGAACTACAGTGCGCTATACATGGCCTCACTGACTCCACCCCAGGTATTGACAACATCCCTTATTCATTCTTAATTAACTCTTCTGAATCCACAAAATTATTTTATCTAAATTTAGTTAATCACTTTTATGAAAACGGAGTTACTCCGGATGAGTGGAACACCCAGATAATAATCCCGATTCTGAAACCTGGTAAGGATCCTTCTGATCCGTCTGCTCGAAGGCCAATAGCATTATCTTGTTGTTTGGCAAAGATTTTAGAACGAATGGTTAAAAACCGGTTAGAGTGGATAGTAGAGAATAAATGCTTACTAGCTAGATCTCAATTTGGTTTCCGGAAGGGTATGAGTACTTTGGATAGTCTTAGTATTTTAACTATTGACATTCGGTCATCATTTAAGAAACAAGAATTTCTTGTCGGGGTTTTTCTTGACATAGCCTCTGCATATGATAACGTTCTTCTTCCTGTACTCAGGCAAAAATTGCATCAGCTGATGATCCCAGAGAAACTGATTCGTATCATATGTAGCTTGCTCATTAACAGATCTATCCAGATTAAAAATAATAATTCCCTTCTTCCACCTAGGAGAGTTTGGAAGGGTCTTCCTCAGGGATCCGTACTCAGTCCTATCTTGTACAGTATTTATACACATGATCTTGAAAAAGTTGTGGACTCTTTTTGTAACATTCTACAATATGCGGATGATCTAGCACTTTATGTTTCATCCCCATCAGTAGAAACCGCAGTTAATCGATTAAACTCAGCTCTTTTTTACCTTAATGATTGGCTTCAGAATAATGGGTTATCCCTGTCTGTTGCAAAGAGTTGCGCAGTAATTTTTACAAAAAAACGTTCAATCCCTGGAGTGTTAATAAAATACAATGATGATCCCATTAAAATTGAAAATAAAGTGAAGTTTTTAGGAGTGATCCTTGATTCAAGACTTACTGGCATGCCCCATTTCACTTATATTTCTCAGAAGTGCGAGAGGGGAGTGAATGTTCTCCGTGCGCTCTCTGGTGTATGGTGGGGATCTCATCCTTACTCACAAAAACTTTTATATAATGCTATTGTTCGGAGCCATTTGGATTATGGTAGCTTTGTTTTGGATCCCTGCAACAAATCAGAATTTGAGAAAATCAACAAAATCCAAGCTAAATGTTTGAGAATTATTGTAGGTGCAATGAGATCTTCACCTAAAAATGCCTTACAAGTAGAATGTGTCGACCCTCCTCCACACCTGCGCAGACAATACCTTTCAGATAGGTTTTTCTTCAAAATTGCTCAAAATTCGAATCACCCTCTTTTACCAAAGTTAATGCATTTATTCAACCTTGTATCCCAATCCGGTTTTAGCTCAGAATCAGATTTACCTTGTGTTATAAGAAGTTATATTAGTCTTTCGAAAATTAACCATCCCACTGTAAAATTACAAATCAACCCTCCATTTCATATTCCCTTCAAAGCCTTGATTTTTGAACCAAACGTGATTACGAATTTTGGCGTAGATAAAGGTTCGACCGTTGCTGACAAATCCTTCCAGTATATTTTGGAGAAAGACTGGCAGGGCTGGCTGAACATGTTCACTGATGCCTCTAAGTTATCAAATGAAACTAATGTTGGAGCTGCAGTTTGGATTCCCAAATATAAAATTATTCTCAACTTTAAATGTCCCCCAGAAGCTTCTGTTTTCACTGGAGAAGCAATTGCAATTTTGGAAGCAATCTCATTTTCCAACACTCACAAACTTAATAACACCATTATTTTTTCGGACTCTTTGAGTTGTCTCCAAGCAATTTTGTCTAATCCTTTTAAGAATAAGTCCCGCTTTCCTATCATTCTAAAAATTAGAGAGGCACTTTTTATGTGCAAAGAACAACACATTAACGTTGCTATCGCTTGGATTCCAGGTCATCATGGTATTTCAGGCAACGAAATGGCTGACTCATGTGCTAAAGACGCTGCAGAATTGTTGCGGCATGGGAAAGCACAAACGTAAATCACTCCAATTGTTATTTTAAATAGTAATATAAAGAAGCAAAATTTTGAAGTTCTAGTGTTACGTCCATAATATCCATTTGTTGAAGATACTCCATCAGTGTTATTTCGTTAGTTTTCGTGCTATTCAGTAATTACGACATAAAATAGTGAAACAAACAAAGGAATATCAAAATACCTACATTGTTATAATAATTTTCGTGTGTTTGATTACATGTTATAGACAAGTGCAATAATCATTGTAATAAGTTACTAGAAAATCAGTGAAGTGAACATAGTGCTGCGCCACACTGAAAAAACCGAAATTTACGGTTTTCAGTTTATACAGCGACATCTGTGAGAAACACGCCGTACTAATTATCGTGCCAGTAAACGGCTTGCTTGCGCGCTGCATGCCATACACACCGTAGCTACGCTGAACTACTATACTAAATTGCCATTAGTATTTGATACAGCCAACAGAGGGTGGACTAGATCCACATCGTGCTTAAGCGTAGAATTTTAAACGTGCTACGCCAAGCTACGAGAGCGTACTACAAGCTACGATTATCTGTTTACTAAACTGTAAGTTACCATGTCATGTAAAGCCTGCAAGAAAGCAGTGGTCATTTCAGAACGAATAAGTTGCTGCTCGTGTAAAGGTGCGTACCACTATAAATGCTTGGGGATCACCACGGTACAATACAAAAAAAACCCGCAATGTTATGATTTTAACTGGTTATGTCCACAATGCCAAACTAAAACAAGGAGACCTAAAAATGATTCCACTCCCGTCAGAAGCCTGCAACAAGAACGTTCAAACTATGAGTCAGACTCTGACCGAAGCATACCAGGGGACACACTTCAAGATGACTCTGACAAAATGTCTCCCGACCTCGAAAAACTTGGCGATCTGTTGGACAAAAAGCTAAATTCAATGCAGGAAAACATAATAGCAAAAATAGCCGCATCAATAGAAGATAAATTCGCTGAATCTATCAAAAAGTTGGAAGAAAACTTCTTACAAAAATTCATTAAATTGGAATCTACTCAAACTAATACGTTGTCTCGTGTTAGTAAAATGGAGAAACAAATACAAAATATGCAAGAAAAAAGAGATAAGTTAGACTATGAGCTACAACAAATTTCAGGTAAAATCACAAACCACCCAACTTCGACTCAAGTAAAAAATTGTCAGTGCGACAACAGCAAAAAATTTGTTCTGTTTGGGCTGAACGAGGTGCAGTACGAAGAGGAGTATATATTGATGGATCAAATAGAAAATATATTCAGAGATCTATATAATATTGACATCTCGGGACATATTGAATTTATAAATCGCATAGGAAAGAGAGGATCATATCGCCGACCTATAATGGTGGAATTAATAAGTAAAAAAACGGCAAAATACATACTGGACAACGCTTCTTACTTGAAGAATACTGGTTTATATGTCTCTGAGTACCTGGATGAAGCTGGAAGAAATAAAAGAAGATTAATGCAGGATATGATGAAAAATGCAAGAAAAAATGGAAAGCATGCAGTTATCAAAAACAATAAGCTTATAATAAACAGGATTGAACAAAATATCGAAGATACTAAAATAAACGACTCTCAAAATCCAGCAAATAGCACAAACAATACATTTCGTAACTAAAAAAGAATTTAATATATTATTTCAAAATTTTCAAAGCCTATTTAATAAACAAGAAAGTCTCGAAACCTTCCTTGAACAAAACCCAACATATCAAATACTCTGCATTTCTGAAACTTGGCTATCTCCTGGAAAGCAAGACCTCATAGACTTCACTGGATACAAAGTAGCGGCATCATTCAGCAGAACAACTCGAAGAGGCGGCGGAGTGTGCATCCTTGCAAACAAAAACATACACCTAACAGAAATTAAAGAGATATCTAACTTATCGGTTGAATATGTTGTAGAAGTGTGTGCTGTAGAACTAGTTGAAGAAAATATTCTTTTAATTGTTATGTACTGGAATGGAAAAAAAGAGACAGTGTTTTATAACCAACTTGAAAAAATTCTCAACCTTATTAATCTCAAATACTTAAAGTCAAATATAATCATAGGAGGTGACTTCAATACAAATGTGCTGAAAAATAATGTTAAGACAAATAAATTTATAGAGCTTATGTTGGAATATAAATTAAGTCAATATATCAAAGAATCTACACATATTACACCAACCTCATCTACTTGCTTAGATCTGATATTTACAAATATGGATAGAAATAAATTTTACACGTCTGTAGAAGAGTTAGGGTTTTCTTATCATAAGGGCACCGTTATACACCTTAATATACCACCCCAAAAAAATAAAACTAACTGGCACACCCATAGGAGATTATATAATGACGTTAATATACAAAAATTCAAAACAGAATTACAAAACGTTGAATGGCAAACAGTAATTTCACCAAATAACTCAGTTAATGAAAACTACGGGAATTTTAATGATATACTACAGCAAATATTAAATAAATGCATGCCTAAACGAAAAATAAAAATTAAAGCAAAAAATAAGAAATACTGGCTAACCACTGGAATAAAACAATCTTGTCACCATAAAAGAATGCTCAAAATAATATCTCAAAAAACAAGGAATAAAATACTTAAAAAACATTATAAAAGCTACGCAAAAATACTAAAAAAGACAATAATCACTGCCAAGAAGCTCAACTATAAATACAGAATGAGTAAATCTAATAATAAAATGAAAACTGTATGGAATATAATAAATGAACGTACAAATAAAAAAAAAGAAAAGCAAAAAAGCAATATAACATTATTGATAAATAATACCCCCATTTCAAAACCTGACATCATAGCAAACACTTTCAATAACTATTTTACATCAATAGGTCACCGAACAACAAGTTCAGGGACTCACTACCCACCAGTACTCTCCTCCACCGACAATACAATGTTTTTGCGCCCTGTGAACTATCAAGAAGTCAATAAACTAATTAGAAATCTAAAAAATAAAACCAGTCATGGTATTGACGAATTCCCTCCAAGTCTTATTAGACAGTGCTCTGATGAACTATCTCTACCCTTATGTATTTTAATTAATCAATCTTTTGATGAAGGCACATTTCCAGACTTACTTAAGATTGCAATTATAAAACCTATTTATAAAAAAGGAGAAAAAACAGACCCAGATAACTATAGGCCGATTTCACAATTGCCTACGTTATCCAAAATATTCGAAAAAGCTATGTGCAATCGAGTATACAATTTTTGTGAAAAATATAACATCTTCCATGACAGCCAAAACGGATTTCGAAAAAAAAGGTCTACGATCCTGGCAGTGTACAAATATATTCAAGAGGTTCTCAATACTATAAATGAGAAAAAATATGGAGTTGGAGTATTATTAGATATGACAAAAGCCTATGATAAAGTACAACACAAATTCTTACTG
The DNA here is from genome assembly GCA_910592155.1 of Ypsolopha scabrella. Taxonomy (NCBI): domain Eukaryota; kingdom Metazoa; phylum Arthropoda; class Insecta; order Lepidoptera; family Ypsolophidae; genus Ypsolopha; species Ypsolopha scabrella. Next base: position 2,025,810 of record OU342968.1, on the reverse strand, counting down.
AATAAACTTTATTCCATAGGAATACGTGGAAATTGCTACAAATGGTTCAGTTCATACTTAGAAAATAGACAGCAAATAGTAGAAATAGAATCTTATAACAATACTACAAATGAAATAACAAACGTACGATCAGAATATGAAACAATAAATGCCTCTATTCCCCAAGGAAGTGTTATTGGATGCTTGCTATTTATACTATATATTAATGATTTGCCAAAAACTATCAACAAAACGTGTGTTCTGTTTGCAGATGATATGTCGGTGTTAATGGCATGTGATAACAATATCAACATGGATCAAAACCTGAACTCATTATTCTATAATATAAACGATTGGATGAATAAACATAATCTAGAGATAAATTTTAATAAAACAAAAATAATAACTTTTCACCCGCACCAAAAAACCCCCCTTAAAATAGATTTTTCATTTAACTCCATTAAATTGGAAACAGTAAATAATTTTACCTTACTTGGCTTAGAAATAGATACACACATAAACTGGAAACCACACATTCAAAAAATTAGGAATAAAATAGCCAGATTTATATACGCTCTTATGGAAATAAAAAAATCCACCGACTTACAATCTGCTCTTACAACTTACTACGCATACGCTTACTCGTGGTTCACCTACGGAATAATCATGTGGGGAAATAGTACAGACGCGCCATCTCTCTTTATAAAGCAAAAAAAACTCATTCGCATACTAGTTAACATTAAGGATACAGATAGCTGCAAACCACATTTTACTAATCTTAAAATTTTGACCCTGCCCTGTATATATATCTTAGAGGTATGTAAATTTGTTAAAAACCACCCAAATTTTTACACAACACGGCATGACATACCTATAAACTATTCATTGCGACATAAAAACAGATTGATGTTACCTACCTCCAACCTCACCAGTCATTCCACTAGTCCGTTTGTTATGTCAATTAAAATTTATAATAAATTACCGACCTGTTTAAAATCCGAAACAAACTATTTAAAATTTGTAAAAGAGCTGAAACAATTCCTTATCAAGAAATGCTACTATAGCATTACTGAATACCAGAATGATAAACTTTGACTGAGCTTCAGTATAAATAATTTAATTTTATTATTATTAAGCTAGGTACCTAGGGTTAATTTACACCCCAAGATTGTGTAATATAAACCTAAGTTTAGAATGTTGTTTTGTAGTGATAGGTACAACTAATGTTATTACACCTAAGGCCTAGTTGGTATTTTATATAGATATTAAGTTAATTAAGAATGTATATGTAATTTTAAGCTATGTTGCTGTACCCAAACAGGGTGTCATTGTACTACCAACATCTGTGTATATGGCAAATGCAATAAAGAACTTGAACTTGAACTTGAACTTGGAATTAGGTACTTCCGAACACAATGTTGTTTACCACCATGATCTTCTTCCTCTGGCGAAAACCAATTTAGATAAGGCGTGGTCCAAGTCATGGCAAGAGTCCCAGAAATTAATTGGCAGACATTATGGTGCAATTCAACCTGATATTCCTCAACGCCCGTGGTTCTTTAAATACCGTGATGCTAATAAGATTTCCACATCCATAGTTTGTCGTCTCCGGCTAGGTCATGTATGTTCTCCCGTTTTTCTGGCAAAAATCAGGGTGAGGGATCATTCCCTCTGTGAATGTGGCTTGTATGAAGGGACTGTAGATCATATGTTCTTTGAGTGTCAAAGATTACAGTATTCTTTATATGATGTTCTCCCTCCGCAAATCCCCCGTCCCGCTAACTTCAGCTTTCTGCTGACTTTTGTATATAGTCATTTTGTATACACGTTATGTAAGTTTATTAAATTAAATAATATAAAACTATAAAAGTAGCATAGTGTGTTGTATAGGTACTTACTAGTGTTTTAATAATATTCAGTATTAATTGTAGGTAACATATTACGGTTTTATTAATGTTTATTTTCCTCTGTGTATATATTGTGTACTTGCTTAGTAATGTTGTTTATATTTTGTTGTAGGTTAACGCTTCAGAACTCAAGTTAACCAAATTTTAACTTGAAAACTTCCAGCAAGTCTATTCACTTAAAACTAGATATTGGCGGAACTAATGTGCGGAGACACATTATAGGAAGCCAGATAAAACGGCTTTGATTGATTGACTTTATTTAAATGTTCTATTTGTTATAATCTCTTTTATTTTGTTGATGGGGAAGTAATGTGGCGGCACGATCACCACATAACTATACGTGTGTTAGATGTAGATAAGAGATGTACCTTTTGGTATAAATATGGAACCATTTATTTAAATATATAATCCTGGAAAGGCCTATGTCCAGCAGTGGACGAAACAGGCTGATGGATGGATAAATCCTCCCATACCTAGTTCTAATGGCTAGAGTAGCAGAAGCATTGTGTACTTACAAACCTTGTGATATTGAAGAAATCACAATAGTGCTGCATTTTTATCAGCATTAAACAAACCAGCGAGTAGATCTAAGATCACATCAGACTGTCACAAGGAACTTCAAGATATCTCAAATGTATGTACCTAATGTAAATCTGTTTTGGACTTAAGCACATAGTCACAACACAAGAACAAGCAGACTTGTTAGCTAAACTAGCATCTACAAGCAAGGGAAACACAGGGAAGTTGGGGCTGCCCCCTCCCCCAGCTCACTATTTACCAGTAGTACTAAATTCCTTCCCGACAAAACAATTCCTATGTGTTGAAGTTTTTTGGTAATTTTGTGACTGTATGTTCGTGACATCCTAAGAGATTGTCATTCGTGGTGTCACTACTATCTATAGAAAGAGAGAAGGAACGAAGAAACACTACATCATAGAAAACTGCAAAACAGTGAAAGTTTACCTCTGATTCATCGTCTTCGGAAGTATTAATGCAGAAATCGACAATTTTCCAATACTTTTCATCGATTAAGGTCAGGTTTCTGTCGTTAGACAGACAAAATGCACAAATGGTTGTCTTCATCATATTATTTTCGTCAAAGGTTATAATTTGAAGGCTCAGCTCTTTTAACGAAAGGTATCTTCAAATTTATTTTACCAATAGCTCTGCTTTAAGCCATCTATGGTCACTGGTTTAAAATTGAATATACTCTTTAGACACAGCCAAGACCACTGAGCAAATAAAACAAGAGACGGAATGAGACGGAACTCAACACTAATCTTTTTCTCAGGGTTATATCGATCGAGTTTTATCACTCTTGCGGCCGGCTGAGGCTATTTTCCATGCAGATAACCATGTGTGCGTTTAAAAACTATGTACATACACAACACACACGCATATTGACTTTGAAGTTTTTTTTTAATGCTGAGTTTGGTTTAAAGGCTCTGGATACATTGTCTTTTAAAGCCGGGTACTAGAAAAAACTGTAAAAAGTCTTGTCTAGTCTTAAGTCTGTACTTTTAATTCTTGTACTTTTAAAAATTTTGTGGCTATAATGATCTGTCAAAGAGGACGTTGCTTCTACGTTCCATGAATGATGATGCACAGACATCCAATATATGGTGTGTGGATAGATGTTCCATTATTTATAGCAACACCGAACTTAAAGTCATCAGAATAGATGTTCCATTATTTATAGCAACACCGAACTTAAATGTCATCAGATGGCATAGTGATGTGAGCTGATCATACATTTTGAATATCGACATTTCGTTTTTTTTTATTAAAACATTTTAATATGGTAAGTAATAAATGTATTGATATAATTTAAATAGTGTTCGGGTCATTTAATAAAGAAATATCGAAATCAAGGTAAGAAATAAAACAAGTCACATTTTTTATTAAGATAGAATTTAAAATTAAGAACCGCCATCATGCTTCAATTATGAATTTATGAACCTTTACTCGGAAACCAATTTTGGATATGTTTAATTATTAAGCATGCTTTTAAAGTTATTGTGCAGGAAAAGCATAATTTAAATTAAACTATTGTCACGGAGTGCCAAAAACGACATTTATTAATGTAAGCGGTGTAACTAAGATTTGTAGCTAATCAAATAAACTTATGAAATAGGCTTAATAAATAACGCCATAAAATGTTTGTTAAATACTGCCTTTAATAACATAAAGCGTTATTTAGGTATATTTAGTACCTAACTACAACACATGCGTAAAACAGCTCTTTAAAATTTCTACTCCTTGGCCTTTTATGCCCGTTGTATTTTCAAAAATGCATTTTGTTATAGTTTTCAACCATATCGCTACATCATTCGTCGTACATTTAAAAACATCGAAATTTCAATGTCATATTATCGATAATACCAGGTTCTCGTCGAGAATTTCTCGATATATCGAGTCGATATAATGTACATACATCCCTATTTATTTATTTCGTTTGTTTTGATAGTTGAAAAACAGCATTTTTTATTTTCGTGATTTCACTTGAAACCTTAGAGCATTTAGACTACATTATTTTTGGTCCTCTTCCTCTAAGCATAAAACCTATTTTTGATTTCGATAGGTACCCAAAGTAGAAAAGCTTGTATGATTAGATTGATGGATCTGGAAGAGTTGTGTCAGGTCAGAATTGTAGCAGATGGAAATCTGCATTCTCAGTCTTACCCCCTGTTGAGATTTATTGGGAACCGGTGGAAAGAAACACAATCTGAGATACAACGTAATTATATTGTGCACACGATATATGACACACACCACACCATGGCGTACAGGAAGAGAGAGAGCACAAGTCGCGCAATACTAGCGCCAACGTCCTTTTATAGGAACTACTTATTTCCTTATTCTTAACACCCCCCTCTGGGAGACAGGCGTACAATATGTGATGGATATTCTTAGATTTCCCGTATTTTCTTCGTCGCGTGTGCAGCGTTTTTTATTTCATACTTACATTTTCCATAGGAGCAAGTTTTAACTTAAAGTCGGGGCCCTGCCCTCACCATTATGTTAGGTTGAGCACATTTCGAAATTGTTGAGTTGTGTAGATAACGGTGGAGAAAAATTTGGTGCAAGCCAGCAAACTGGGCTTTTACATTGACAAGATTTTTTTTCTGCCGCCTTTTGTAAACTACACAAAATTTTATGTTACCTACCTATTTTAGAAGTCAACAGAAAAGAGGCAATCATGCCGCCAGCCAAGTGCATTCCACATCCTTTAAGATACATGTAGTGTGTATACCCTTCTAAAGAAATAAAATAAATTATTTCCCTCAGGTGCAATTATGTATATTCTGAATGTATTATTGTTCCACAATTGGATTGGGATTCAAAAGTACCGTTTGCATAATAGTACAAATGAATTGATTACTTAGGGACTTAAGCCCATCAAGTAAAATAATAATAATCAAATTTTTGCATTTTATGTGGTACCTACTTACTGATGTTTATAAGTTTATTCATCAATAGTATTGCTTCTCCAAAATATGAAATGGTAGCCGATTTAGTTGTCTGAACTGTTAGCTAAATCTATTTTCAACAGTTTTATAAATGAAATCTTTGAATTTTATTTCACAAATCTGTCACTATTCGGCACTGATGATGAAGTTGATGAACCCATGAGTGATTGATCATCAAAGCTGTCATTTTTTTTCAAGGATATCATTTTATTTTAATTCCACAAATAATATTATCTTGGTTAAATGTTACATTTTCTCCACATTATAATTTCGCAGTACATATTGAAAAAGTTTACGTATTTTTGCACATCCTACCGTTGAACTGTCATTTCATTTCATAGGTTTGCACTAAGGGAGTTGATGTTAGCACCTCATACACAATCCAAAAGTGGAACAATAATATACAGCGTCGTCGGTCTGCGAGCCAAAAACTAGGTACTGGGAATTTATTTTAAACTGCAGCCCACACCATTTGTGAGGTTCGAAATAAAATAATCATATCACGGCTTGACTCTGTATAAAAATGAAGGGACAATGGAGCTGGAGTCCGGCTCCGGGTCCCACCGTGCACCACTCCGGACCGGCCCACCGGGAAAAGTCCCAGTATGCCCTGAGGCCAGACCGGACCTGATAATACATATAGGTTATTGTAAGAATATAAATTTTTATTATTGCATTCATAAATTCATAATACTTCATATTTTTCCAGCTTCAAGAATTTGCAGTTTTTTAAAAAGAGGTTTACAGCTTTCTCTGTACCAAGCGCCACAGATTGCTCGTATGCACTTTTTCTGGACCTTAAATGCCTTTTCAACCTCTACAGAGTTCCCCCACATAATTAAGCCATAGTTGAGGACTGAAGAGACGTACTCATGGTAGGCAGTAATCGCTGCTGTTTGAGATATTGTATTTCTTAGGCGCCTCAAAGCAAACACAAATTTATCGAGTTTATTGCAAACAGCTTTAATATGTTGTTTCCAATTTAGATTTTTGTCCAACGTTACACCTAAAAATACCGTATAATCAACTTTATTTACTTTTTCATTATTGTGTTCGATATTTAATTTGAAATGTTGCTCTTGGTATGTTCTAAATTGCATAAAATTGGTTTTACTCAAATTAATTTTGAGTTTATTGTTCTGTAACCATTGTATAACTTGAGCCAGTGCATCATTAACATTTTTTTCAAACGAATCTTTTTGCTCGCACTTTATAATAACCGAGGTGTCATCCGCAAATAGTAAACACTCATGTATAGTAGCGTTCGGTAAATCATTTATGTATAGGAGAAACAGAAGTGGACCTAATATGCTACCTTGTGGAACGCCACTTCCATTTAACCTATAGTCGGATCTAAAGCTTTGTTTCAGAGCTTTTTTGTGTCTTGCAAATATTTGAGATCTCTGTGCATTGATATCTGTTACTGAGATAACATTTCAACCAATCATGGGCTAATCCTCTAATACCATTTTCTAAATTTTCTAAATTCTAAATTCGTAGTGGGGGCGATGAGTCCTGCACTGACTCTCCGTGAACGTGAGTATTGTGCACTTCCCCCCGGTCGGCTAGCCCAGCCAGGACAACTCCTTAAAATAGAGCCGAACGGCTTCAGCCTGCCGACACAAAATCTGGTCCAGAGAAGGGGAGATGGAGCTCATTGCGATCCCTGCTTTACGTCTCATGTCATCAGTGGCGGGGCAGTGAAGCAGCACATGCTCCACCGTCTCATCTGCGTCTAAGCACCCTCGACATAGGGGGCTGTCAGTCACGCCTGTAGTGAAAAGGTGTTTGTTCAGGTTGCAATGTCCGGTAATGATGCCTACCATATCCCGGATATCAGGCCGTTTAAGTTTCATAAGGTACCTTGTTAATTTGCTGTTTGTTTGCGGTACCATTAGTCTTGACAGCCGGCAGTCAGTCCGTGCTGTCCAGCTCCTGTTCTGCTCGGTGATAGTGTATCTCCTAAGCTCTCTCCTGATAGCTTCTGCTGATGGTCGACACAGACTATTTCCCTGCTTCGATACCTTCATGCTAGTTGCTAGTTTGGCAAGGGAGTCTGCTTGTTCGTTGCCTTCGTCATTGCTATGTGCTCTGGTCCATGTTAACTTTACCTTGCACATTGCTGATAGGTTCTGCAGTTCTGCATGGCAGTCTGCTACGATTTTAGATCTACTTACAGGTTTGCTTAGCGATGAGAGCGAAGCTGCACTGTCTGTTATTATCATAATCTCTAGTATGTCGCAAGGTCTACTTATGCAAATAGCATTAGCTGCCTTGGCCGCTAGGAGTATACCTACCATTTCGGTTTGAAAAACCGTTGTTATGTTGTTAAGAGGCATTGATTTACTGAGTCCTAACTCTGGAGAAATGTAACTGCAGCCGCTGCCATCTTTGTTTTTTGATCCGTCTGTATAAAAAGTTACTGACTTTTGGTTAAAGGTCGTATTTTTTTCTAAAGATAAGTCATACCTCCTATCTAATAAATAGGTTTTCGGTGTTCTATCTGTCCCATTGGCCGCCTCCGGTACGACTTCGAGAGCTCGATCAAGGATGCGGCAGTGGTTGGTTTTTAGAGCATTACCTTTCCATTGGCCTGTAGATTTTACCCGAAGGGCCGCGACCATCGCCTCTTGTTGTATGTGCAAGTGTGGCGATGTAAGCCCGAGCATTATATCCAGCGCCGCAGAGGGTGTTGATCTCATACATCCACTGATCAGAGTGCACGCTAGTCTTTGGATTTGTTGGAGTTTAATTTCTACCGTGGCCAGCTCCGTCCTTGGCCACCATACCAAGGCACCATACGTTAGCACCGGTCTTACCACCACAGTGTAGAGCCATCTGCAGAGCTTTGGTGTGAGTCCCCAGTCCTTACCAACAGCTCGTCTGCATTGCCACAGAGTATTAGTTGCCTTCTTTGTTACGTGTTCCACCTGCCTCCCCCACAGTAGTTTTTCGTCGAGCCAGACACCAAGGTATTTGACCTCCTTACTAAGAGACAGTTGGGTTCCAAATAATTTCGGAAGTTTTAGTTTTGCGATTTTCGTTTTCTTTGTGAATAAGATTAACTCTGTTTTTTGTGGGTTCACAGATAACCGATGCTCATCACACCACGCCTCGACTTTACGTAAAGCTTGCTGCATTTTACTGCACAGCGTTCCTTCAAATAGACCCGATATCATAATAACCAGATCATCTGCATAGCCCACAGTAACAAAGCCATCCTTATTTAACTCTACCAGGAGATCGTTGATGACCGCTACCCATAAGAGTGGTGATAGCACACCTCCCTGAGGGCATCCCCTAGTCACCCGGCAGCAGGTTTTTTCAGATGTCTCGATGTAAGCTGCACGCTGGCTCAGCATGTTTGTTACCCATTTGATTACCAGATCGTGTACGCCATGTGCATTGAGCCCGTGCACTATGCTGGGAAAAGTGGTTTTGTCGAAGGCTCCTTCTATGTCAATGAAGGTCGCCAGGCACGACTGTTTTGCCTCAGTCGCTGATTCAGCCTTATGCACTACCTGGTGTAAAGCAGTCTCTGTGGATTTGCCTGGTAGATACGCGTGTTGGTTTTGGTGAGGTGGTCGATCTCTGAGCGGTCCCTCTCTAATGTGTCTATCGCAGAGTCTCTCTAAAGTTTTAAGTGGAAATGGTGAGAGGCTGATAGGTCTGTATGCTTTGGGCTGTGTGTAGTCTTCCTTCCCAGGTTTGGGAAGAAAGACCACTCTTACCTCTCTCCACGAGATGGGTACATATTTATATGCTAGGCAGCTTCTAAATATTGCCATAAGATGGTTCATTATCTGCTCGAGGCACCATTGTAGCAGAGCAGGAAAGATGCCATCTCCTCCGGGTGACTTGTACGGAAGGAACGTACTCACCGCCCATTTCAGTCTTTCCTCTGTCACTATGGATCCCGCTAGCTCCCAGTCCTCTTCCGTGGGACACGGAGATGGTGAGGCCGTCCATTCAGAGTTTTCATTTACCTGGCAGCCCGGAAAGTGGGTTTGCAGTAGCAAGGTATGCTGTTCTTGCTCATTTGCAGTATAGTTACCATCTGACTTCCTTAAAGTTCCAAGTTTCATGTGATTGTCTCCCGCTAAGATTTTTCTCAGCCGGGAAGTTTCGCTCTGTGTCTGTACGCTGTTGCAGAAATTGCTCCAGGATTCACTTTGTTTATAACGTACCTCTTTGTTGAACGCGAGGCGTGCTTTTTTATAGTCATCCCAGTCTTCATTGAGCTTGGTGTTCATTGCCCTATTAAAGTGGTGCCGCATTTTTTTCCTTAGTTTGGAAAGTTCCTTGCTCCACCACCCATGTTTTTTCTCGTCAAACCTACTTTTTTCTGTGAGAAGTTGGCATGAAGACTCGTAACTGTCAATTACACATTTCGTGATAGCGGTGACTCGGTTTTCTACGTCCTCTACGGTGAGTCTCGTTGTGCTTGTGAGTTCGGGCAGTGCCGAAACCTTGTTCTGAACCAATGCGGTAAATTTGGCCTTATTTGTTTTCCTTGGATTCCTATATTTCCTAGGTTCTTGCTTGCCTACCTTTAGTACATACCTTATGCGTCTGTGGTCAGATCCAGGTATTTCATTTCCAGCAACATGCCATTCGCTGATAAACTCAGTTATTAAGCTTGTCGCCATTGTTAGGTCTACAATCGTCTGACTCCTTCTCGTGACGAAAGTTGGTTCTGAACCCCTGTTTAAGATGTTCAGATCATGTTGTAGTGCAAAGTCAAGAGTATCCTTACCTCTCCGGTTCGTATCTGGACTGCCCCAAACTGTGCAGTGGGCGTTTGCGTCGCAGCCTATGATGAGCTGTGTTTTGTGTTCTCTGCAGTGCTCTACCAACACTTCTAGTTCTGGCCTTGGAGTTTCTAGTTCCCCGTCAAGATACGCTGAAGCCACGTAAACTTCTTCGAGGTCCCTTAATTCCTTAACTAATCTCTAGTATATATTTTGTTTGGAAACAAGCAATATTTATAATTAAAAGAGCCTGAAGTTCACTGAGCTAAAATTGCCACCCGTCGACTCTATGCGTTTATTATCAATGTTAGGGCTGCTACTATATGATATGTCTGTGTAAATATATGATGTTAACTGGAAGGCAGCATGCAAAAACTCCATATCCATAAAACCTGTTAGTGTATTAGTAGGTAATTAAAATTAACCAACTTATATTTGGAAAAACTATTGATCTTATCGTATGAACAACAAGATACAGCAAGAAAAGCAGTTCCTTCTGAAGGGAAAATGATAATCTAGACCACACGATACATATGCAGATACAATTTTGTTCAGCAACTGCAAATTCTTGAAGCTGGAAAAATATGAAGTATTATGAATTTATGAATGCAATAATAAAAATTTATATTCTTACAATAACCTATATGTATTATCAGGTCCGGTCTGGCCTCAGGGCATACTGGGACTTTTCCCGGTGGGCCGGTCCGGAGTGGTGCACGGTGGGACCCGGAGCCGGACTCCAGCTCCATTGTCCCTTCATTTTTATACAGAGTCAAGCCGTGATATGATTATTTTATTTCGAACCTCACAAATGGTGTGGGCTGCAGTTTAAAATAAATTCCCAGTACCTAGTTTTTTTGGCTCGCAGACCGACGACGCTGTATATTATTGTTCCACTTTTGGATTGTGTATGAGGTGCTAACATCAACTCCCTTAGTGCAAACCTATGAAATGAAATGACAGTTCAACGGTAGGATGTGCAAAAATACGTAAACTTTTTCAATATGTACTGCGAAATTATAATGTGGAGAAAATGTAACATTTAACCAAGATAATATTATTTGTGGAATTAAAATAAAATGATATCCTTGAAAAAAAATGACAGCTTTGATGATCAATCACTCATGGGTTCATCAACTTCATCATCAGTGCCGAATAGTGACAGATTTGTGAAATAAAATTCAAAGATTTCATTTATAAAACTGTTGAAAATAGATTTAGCTAACAGTTCAGACAACTAAATCGGCTACCATTTCATATTTTGGAGAAGCAATACTATTGATGAATAAACTTATAAACATCAGTAAGTAGGTACCACATAAAATGCAAAAATTTGATTATTATTATTTTACTTGATGGGCTTAAGTCCCTAAGTAATCAATTCATTTGTACTATTATGCAAACGGTACTTTTGAATCCCAATCCAATTGTGGAACAATAATACATTCAGAATATACATAATTGCACCTGAGGGAAATAATTTATTTTATTTCTTTAGAAGGGTATACACACTACATGTATCTTAAAGGATGTGGAATGCACTTGGCTGGCGGCATGATTGCCTCTTTTCTGTTGACTTCTAAAATAGGTAGGTAACATAAAATTTTGTGTAGTTTACAAAAGGCGGCAGAAAAAAAATCTTGTCAATGTAAAAGCCCAGTTTGCTGGCTTGCACCAAATTTTTCTCCACCGTTATCTACACAACTCAACAATTTCGAAATGTGCTCAACCTAACATAATGGTGAGGGCAGGGCCCCGACTTTAAGTTAAAACTTGCTCCTATGGAAAATGTAAGTATGAAATAAAAAACGCTGCACACGCGACGAAGAAAATACGGGAAATCTAAGAATATCCATCACATATTGTACGCCTGTCTCCCAGAGGGGGGTGTTAAGAATAAGGAAATAAGTAGTTCCTATAAAAGGACGTTGGCGCTAGTATTGCGCGACTTGTGCTCTCTCTCTTCCTGTACGCCATGGTGTGGTGTGTGTCATATATCGTGTGCACAATATAATTACGTTGTATCTCAGATTGTGTTTCTTTCCACCGGTTCCCAATAAATCTCAACAGGGGGTAAGACTGAGAATGCAGATTTCCATCTGCTACAATTCTGACCTGACACAACTCTTCCAGATCCATCAATCTAATCATACAAGCTTTTCTACTTTGGGTACCTATCGAAATCAAAAATAGGTTTTATGCTTAGAGGAAGAGGACCAAAAATAATGTAGTCTAAATGCTCTAAGGTTTCAAGTGAAATCACGAAAATAAAAAATGCTGTTTTTCAACTATCAAAACAAACGAAATAAATAAATAGGGATGTATGTACATTATATCGACTCGATATATCGAGAAATTCTCGACGAGAACCTGGTATTATCGATAATATGACATTGAAATTTCGATGTTTTTAAATGTACGACGAATGATGTAGCGATATGGTTGAAAACTATAACAAAATGCATTTTTGAAAATACAACGGGCATAAAAGGCCAAGGAGTAGAAATTTTAAAGAGCTGTTTTACGCATGTGTTGTAGTTAGGTACTAAATATACCTAAATAACGCTTTATGTTATTAAAGGCAGTATTTAACAAACATTTTATGGCGTTATTTATTAAGCCTATTTCATAAGTTTATTTGATTAGCTACAAATCTTAGTTACACCGCTTACATTAATAAATGTCGTTTTTGGCACTCCGTGACAATAGTTTAATTTAAATTATGCTTTTCCTGCACAATAACTTTAAAAGCATGCTTAATAATTAAACATATCCAAAATTGGTTTCCGAGTAAAGGTTCATAAATTCATAATTGAAGCATGATGGCGGTTCTTAATTTTAAATTCTATCTTAATAAAAAATGTGACTTGTTTTATTTCTTACCTTGATTTCGATATTTCTTTATTAAATGACCCGAACACTATTTAAATTATATCAATACATTTATTACTTACCATATTAAAATGTTTTAATAAAAAAAAACGAAATGTCGATATTCAAAATGTATGATCAGCTCACATCACTATGCCATCTGATGACATTTAAGTTCGGTGTTGCTATAAATAATGGAACATCTATTCTGATGACTTTAAGTTCGGTGTTGCTATAAATAATGGAACATCTATCCACACACCATATATTGGATGTCTGTGCATCATCATTCATGGAACGTAGAAGCAACGTCCTCTTTGACAGATCATTATAGCCACAAAATTTTTAAAAGTACAAGAATTAAAAGTACAGACTTAAGACTAGACAAGACTTTTTACAGTTTTTTCTAGTACCCGGCTTTAAAAGACAATGTATCCAGAGCCTTTAAACCAAACTCAGCATTAAAAAAAAACTTCAAAGTCAATATGCGTGTGTGTTGTGTATGTACATAGTTTTTAAACGCACACATGGTTATCTGCATGGAAAATAGCCTCAGCCGGCCGCAAGAGTGATAAAACTCGATCGATATAACCCTGAGAAAAAGATTAGTGTTGAGTTCCGTCTCATTCCGTCTCTTGTTTTATTTGCTCAGTGGTCTTGGCTGTGTCTAAAGAGTATATTCAATTTTAAACCAGTGACCATAGATGGCTTAAAGCAGAGCTATTGGTAAAATAAATTTGAAGATACCTTTCGTTAAAAGAGCTGAGCCTTCAAATTATAACCTTTGACGAAAATAATATGATGAAGACAACCATTTGTGCATTTTGTCTGTCTAACGACAGAAACCTGACCTTAATCGATGAAAAGTATTGGAAAATTGTCGATTTCTGCATTAATACTTCCGAAGACGATGAATCAGAGGTAAACTTTCACTGTTTTGCAGTTTTCTATGATGTAGTGTTTCTTCGTTCCTTCTCTCTTTCTATAGATAGTAGTGACACCACGAATGACAATCTCTTAGGATGTCACGAACATACAGTCACAAAATTACCAAAAAACTTCAACACATAGGAATTGTTTTGTCGGGAAGGAATTTAGTACTACTGGTAAATAGTGAGCTGGGGGAGGGGGCAGCCCCAACTTCCCTGTGTTTCCCTTGCTTGTAGATGCTAGTTTAGCTAACAAGTCTGCTTGTTCTTGTGTTGTGACTATGTGCTTAAGTCCAAAACAGATTTACATTAGGTACATACATTTGAGATATCTTGAAGTTCCTTGTGACAGTCTGATGTGATCTTAGATCTACTCGCTGGTTTGTTTAATGCTGATAAAAATGCAGCACTATTGTGATTTCTTCAATATCACAAGGTTTGTAAGTACACAATGCTTCTGCTACTCTAGCCATTAGAACTAGGTATGGGAGGATTTATCCATCCATCAGCCTGTTTCGTCCACTGCTGGACATAGGCCTTTCCAGGATTATATATTTAAATAAATGGTTCCATATTTATACCAAAAGGTACATCTCTTATCTACATCTAACACACGTATAGTTATGTGGTGATCGTGCCGCCACATTACTTCCCCATCAACAAAATAAAAGAGATTATAACAAATAGAACATTTAAATAAAGTCAATCAATCAAAGCCGTTTTATCTGGCTTCCTATAATGTGTCTCCGCACATTAGTTCCGCCAATATCTAGTTTTAAGTGAATAGACTTGCTGGAAGTTTTCAAGTTAAAATTTGGTTAACTTGAGTTCTGAAGCGTTAACCTACAACAAAATATAAACAACATTACTAAGCAAGTACACAATATATACACAGAGGAAAATAAACATTAATAAAACCGTAATATGTTACCTACAATTAATACTGAATATTATTAAAACACTAGTAAGTACCTATACAACACACTATGCTACTTTTATAGTTTTATATTATTTAATTTAATAAACTTACATAACGTGTATACAAAATGACTATATACAAAAGTCAGCAGAAAGCTGAAGTTAGCGGGACGGGGGATTTGCGGAGGGAGAACATCATATAAAGAATACTGTAATCTTTGACACTCAAAGAACATATGATCTACAGTCCCTTCATACAAGCCACATTCACAGAGGGAATGATCCCTCACCCTGATTTTTGCCAGAAAAACGGGAGAACATACATGACCTAGCCGGAGACGACAAACTATGGATGTGGAAATCTTATTAGCATCACGGTATTTAAAGAACCACGGGCGTTGAGGAATATCAGGTTGAATTGCACCATAATGTCTGCCAATTAATTTCTGGGACTCTTGCCATGACTTGGACCACGCCTTATCTAAATTGGTTTTCGCCAGAGGAAGAAGATCATGGTGGTAAACAACATTGTGTTCGGAAGTACCTAATTCTGCAGCGTCTTTAGCACATGAGTCAGCCATTTCGTTGCCTGAAATACCATGATGACCTGGAATCCAAGCGATAGCAACGTTAATGTGTTGTTCTTTGCACATAAAAAGTGCCTCTCTAATTTTTAGAATGATAGGAAAGCGGGACTTATTCTTAAAAGGATTAGACAAAATTGCTTGGAGACAACTCAAAGAGTCCGAAAAAATAATGGTGTTATTAAGTTTGTGAGTGTTGGAAAATGAGATTGCTTCCAAAATTGCAATTGCTTCTCCAGTGAAAACAGAAGCTTCTGGGGGACATTTAAAGTTGAGAATAATTTTATATTTGGGAATCCAAACTGCAGCTCCAACATTAGTTTCATTTGATAACTTAGAGGCATCAGTGAACATGTTCAGCCAGCCCTGCCAGTCTTTCTCCAAAATATACTGGAAGGATTTGTCAGCAACGGTCGAACCTTTATCTACGCCAAAATTCGTAATCACGTTTGGTTCAAAAATCAAGGCTTTGAAGGGAATATGAAATGGAGGGTTGATTTGTAATTTTACAGTGGGATGGTTAATTTTCGAAAGACTAATATAACTTCTTATAACACAAGGTAAATCTGATTCTGAGCTAAAACCGGATTGGGATACAAGGTTGAATAAATGCATTAACTTTGGTAAAAGAGGGTGATTCGAATTTTGAGCAATTTTGAAGAAAAACCTATCTGAAAGGTATTGTCTGCGCAGGTGTGGAGGAGGGTCGACACATTCTACTTGTAAGGCATTTTTAGGTGAAGATCTCATTGCACCTACAATAATTCTCAAACATTTAGCTTGGATTTTGTTGATTTTCTCAAATTCTGATTTGTTGCAGGGATCCAAAACAAAGCTACCATAATCCAAATGGCTCCGAACAATAGCATTATATAAAAGTTTTTGTGAGTAAGGATGAGATCCCCACCATACACCAGAGAGCGCACGGAGAACATTCACTCCCCTCTCGCACTTCTGAGAAATATAAGTGAAATGGGGCATGCCAGTAAGTCTTGAATCAAGGATCACTCCTAAAAACTTCACTTTATTTTCAATTTTAATGGGATCATCATTGTATTTTATTAACACTCCAGGGATTGAACGTTTTTTTGTAAAAATTACTGCGCAACTCTTTGCAACAGACAGGGATAACCCATTATTCTGAAGCCAATCATTAAGGTAAAAAAGAGCTGAGTTTAATCGATTAACTGCGGTTTCTACTGATGGGGATGAAACATAAAGTGCTAGATCATCCGCATATTGTAGAATGTTACAAAAAGAGTCCACAACTTTTTCAAGATCATGTGTATAAATACTGTACAAGATAGGACTGAGTACGGATCCCTGAGGAAGACCCTTCCAAACTCTCCTAGGTGGAAGAAGGGAATTATTATTTTTAATCTGGATAGATCTGTTAATGAGCAAGCTACATATGATACGAATCAGTTTCTCTGGGATCATCAGCTGATGCAATTTTTGCCTGAGTACAGGAAGAAGAACGTTATCATATGCAGAGGCTATGTCAAGAAAAACCCCGACAAGAAATTCTTGTTTCTTAAATGATGACCGAATGTCAATAGTTAAAATACTAAGACTATCCAAAGTACTCATACCCTTCCGGAAACCAAATTGAGATCTAGCTAGTAAGCATTTATTCTCTACTATCCACTCTAACCGGTTTTTAACCATTCGTTCTAAAATCTTTGCCAAACAACAAGATAATGCTATTGGCCTTCGAGCAGACGGATCAGAAGGATCCTTACCAGGTTTCAGAATCGGGATTATTATCTGGGTGTTCCACTCATCCGGAGTAACTCCGTTTTCATAAAAGTGATTAACTAAATTTAGATAAAATAATTTTGTGGATTCAGAAGAGTTAATTAAGAATGAATAAGGGATGTTGTCAATACCTGGGGTGGAGTCAGTGAGGCCATGTATAGCGCACTGTAGTTCATTAAAAGAGAAAGGGGAATTCATAAAATCAAAACTATTACTGGGACATGAAGAAGGAGAAAAAGTAATGTGTAAAGAAGCAGGAGGTATGACCGGAGGGCAAGAAGGAGCTAGCCTCTCAGCAAAAGCTCCCACCCAAGAATCAGAATCATTCGAGGTAAGATTCTGAACATTAAGTGACCCTCGAAACCTTCTTATATTACGCCAGACTAAAGAAACTGGCGTTCTGGGGGAAAGATTCTCACAGAATTTATTCCAACCCTGTTTCTTTTTTTTTGAAAGCAGTCTCCTAGCTTGCGCTGCGATTTGTTGATAAGATAAAAAATTGCTCATGGACATATTTGAATTATATTTTTTTTCGGCTTGGCTTCTTTTCTTAACGGCGGCAGTGCAATCAGGATCCCACCATGGAGGGGAAAGCTTACGTCGAAAAGGATTTTTCATAGGAATATGATTTTTGGCAGAGGAGGAAAGGATGTCAATGAACTGAGAGTAATTGGAAAGAAAGTTTGCATTAGAAGTGGAAGGGAGTGAACAAATTTTTCCATTTACAGAAGATAAAAAGTTTTCCCAGTCTGCCTTATTGAGCCTATATTTTAACAAAGGGGAGTCATTACAATGGGAAGCAGAGTGATTAGGCATAGAAACTAATATGGGGAAATGATCACTACCATGAGTAAGAGGTAGAACCCTCCAGGACAAGACAGAAGAAAGAGATGGAGAACAAAGAGATAGGTCGACGGCGCTACCAGGATTTTCATTTGGACGAGTACGTCGAGTGGGAGAACCATCGTTCAGTATGCATATATTAAGGAAGTCAAAAGTTTCAATAAGATCGCTCCCAAAACTGTCAGTTTTAAAAGACCATGATATGTGATGGCCATTGAAATCACCCATTATAATAACAGGTGCAGGAATAGATGAGATAATAGAAATCAGTTCAGGTAGAACAGAAGGTCTAGGATTAGCTATATACATTGATAAGATTACCATGTTAAGGAATTTGATGGCAATAGCATTAATATCTTGACTGTGTACAGGGAGAGAAATTTGAGAAAAAGTGAAGTTTCGTCTGACAAGGATAGCACAACCAGCATATCCATCATCTCTGTCATCCCTAAGACAGGAGAAACCTGGTATCCTAAAATGGGATCCAGGAACCAACCACGTCTCAGAGATGGCAATGACAGCAGGATTGTGTTTATTAATTAAATACATAAGGTCTGGTTTTTTTGTGGAAACACTTCTAGTGTTCCACTGGAGAAAGTGGGTTACTGTTGAGTCCGTTAGAGCCATGGCTATTAATTAAAAGGAAGATTTCATTGAGTTTAGCAGCAACGTTGGACGGTAGGGAATCACTACATTTAGAAATTAAATTTATTAGGGTAGCTATTAAGAGCTCCATGAGATTTTCATTTGGTGAAATATCTGGAGGCTGGGTTAATGCACAACCATTAGGTTGGGATGAAGGGCCCTCAGAAACAATTTCTGCATGAGCCTTACGATTGTAACCTATATCTATAACTGGCCTTTGACGGGGTGGAGTAAAAATAGTCTTTTTGTGGGAAGAGCTGACAGCCCTAGAAAACGAATCCAACTGAGAAGGCGAGAATACTGCAACTGAAGATGGGATATGTTGTTGTGTGAGTTCCACATATGGTCTGCGGACTTGTGCAAATCGTGTAGAGGCATCTGCATATGAAATGCTTTCCTGGGACATGACAGTTTTAATGGACTTTTGCCGATTGTGCTCTGGGCACGTTTTATTAGTGGCAAAGTGAGTTCCCGAGCAATACAAGCATGTAGCCTGGATTTCAGGGACACTGCATCCCTGTCCCGAATGAGACTGGGCACATCGGAAGCACCGTGGTTTAGATCTACATTGGGCACTGATATGCCCAAACCGGCAACAGCTCAGACATTGGATTGTTGGTAGATGATATGTTTCTACTGGTAAAGAGGTGTAGAAACAAAATATCCTTTTGGGGAGAACCTGGCCTCTAAAAGTAATCACCACAGATTGGGTAGGAATCCAGGAGGGGTTACCATCTGATAAAACTTTACGGTTAAGGCGTCTAGCCTTCAATATAATGCCGCAGGCATCAGGGAGTTCAACCGACTCAACAAACTCCTCCATTGACCAGTCAATGGGAACGTTTTTTACAATGCCCATTCGGGTAACATTGTAAGCAGGGATTTGTGCATGATATTTATTATTTTTCAGGGACACATTCTCAATAAATTTGTTGGCATCTTGCCCAGATTTAAATTCTACAGAAATTCTATTCCGTCCTACGCTTTTAATGCCATCCATTTTGATGTTAGTAATTTTATTATCCACTAAGAATTTTCCAAATTTAATGGGTCTGATGGAAGTACCAGACGAGGGTTCAGTTTCCTCGCGAGAAACATGGACTATAAAAGGGCCTAAATCCTTAATATCGTATAATTTGCCGCCTCCGAAGCTAGGGTGTACAAATGTTGTTTGTATGGATGCCATTGCTGGATTTACAATCGTACGTTTAGACAACATATTCTCTGAACCATCAGCAGGACGTTTTCTACTTGGCTCAGTTGCAGGTAGTG
Source organism: Ypsolopha scabrella (assembly GCA_910592155.1). NCBI lineage: Eukaryota > Metazoa > Arthropoda > Insecta > Lepidoptera > Ypsolophidae > Ypsolopha > Ypsolopha scabrella. The sequence goes on along the minus strand of OU342968.1, from coordinate 2,005,883 downwards.
AGAACAGTTCAGGAGACAAAGGAGGCCCATCCGGAGGGTCCGGATCAGGAGGATCGGAGGAATCCATTTAAGGAATGGATAACCTAAACGATCCTTTTAAAAACAATAATACTTACTAAATAATACAAAATTTACCACTAACAACACATAAACTACAATTAAAACTAAACAAATCAAGTTATTTGATGAAAAATATCCGAAAAATAAGCAAAACTTCACTAAGATGTCTGTTCACCTATAAACAAGAAAGCAGAATCTTAAATAAAGTCGTTTGCAATAGAATCCAACAATCATGTAAACAAATATGGCGGACTGACATTGACAGCGTATTGTTTATGCCCATAGTGATGTCATAGTGTTCTAATTTAATTTTAATTAAATTTATTTTTCTAATTATTTTAATTTTAAGTCATCGACTATGGCCCATAGTGGGATAGGTACTAAAATAAAACTGACTAAATAGATTAAATATATAAGCCATAGACTATAAAATAAAACTGATTATATATAAAAAAAATGTTTATTAAAACAAATTTAAATCTTCGTCTTCGTCATCATCACTATCAGAAGTGTCGCCGGTGACCGTAATTATAAATGGAACCACTGTGTCATCGCTTGCCGTGTCTAAAATGCCGTCAAGATTTTTCATTTCTTCCTCTTCCTTTAGGACGTGACTTACGCATTTCGACCATTGTTCGGCTCCGATTCTCGCCAACCCTTCGTTCAATAAAGTTTTTATTTCCGCCATTTTAAAAGATTTGTTATTTCTCCCAACATACGACTTAACCTGTGCCCAAATGAGCTCAATTGGGTTGAGTTCGCAGTGGTTTTTGACCGGCGGCGGCGGAGCAGTCCCCGACGAACCTGGCTGCGGCTCGCTCATTATAACCTTAAAAACAAATATAATTTTACACACATACATTTCAGTAATTGTGATCTATTCAAATAATTAGTTACGAGGGCAATACAATATTAAAGTGCGTCTAATAGATTTCCGTTGTAGGTAATAGATCTAAATCATTCTTACCTCCTGATTACTCCTTGAGAAAAAATACCAATCGTATGCTATATCAAAGTCCGTGATGCCGTGCAAAGGTCGTCGTTCCAAGAAAAATATGTCCAGCCAAATCGTAAAGCAAAACAAAAGTCCAAAATGAGAATGCAAAGTCGTAGAAATCGGAAACAGAAAACGGAAACAGAAAACACTAATGCACAGCGAACCCACAGAACAGTGAATGACTGTGAATGACAATTCTAACAAAATGGCCACCTGTCAATTTTTAAAAACTAACCATTATTTTTATGGCTTAGGATACAATCCGTTTTGGTTAATTATATTAAGCTCTTGAAAAAAAATTTTTATTGTATTCAAATAATATTAAATTAAAATAATTTATTAAATTAAAAATAAAAGATAACTTCAGATTACGAACAACACTAACTTTTCAATGACTTATAGAGTTCGATGAGTAAAAAACTAAGATGACAGCTTGTCAAATACTTTTGCAAATGTTTTAACAAATTTAACTTATAAATACAAGTTAAATCGTGTTGAAGATAATGTGAAAACAATGGTGCGTTCGTTGAAATCAGACTATGTTCATAATTGATCGTCAAATGTATGTGATTACGGAGTAATCGTGACAATTTGGTTTGTTTACATGATTGTTGGATTCTATTGCAAACGACTTTACTGTTTAGGATGAATAACTGATGTGCAGGCAGCAGCTTTTGGTCTATTCTGTCATTTAACCTTATGTTGTATCATAAATTCATAACATAACACTTTTTTTTTTTTTTTTTTTTAATCTTTATTTAAAGGATTTGGTCACGTAGTGACCATGTCACCCTAATTGTACACATATACAAACTGAACTAAACAACAACACTTCTTACTTTAAAGGATTTGGTCACGTAGTGACCATGTCACCCTAATTGTACACATATACAAACTGAACTAAACAACAACACTTCTTACTTTAAAGGATTTGGTCACGTAGTGACCATGTCACCCTAGTTGTACACATATACAAACTGAACTAAACAACAACACTTCTTACTTTAAAGGATTTGGTCACGTAGTGACCATGTCACCCTAATTGTACACATATACAAACTGAACTAAACAACAACACTTCTTACTTTAAAGGATTTGGTCACGTAGTGACCATGTCACCCTAGTTGTACACATATACAAACTGAACTAAACAACAACACTTCTTACTTTAAAGGATTTGGTCACGTAGTGACCATGTCACCCTAATTGTACACATATACAAACTGAACTAAACAACAACACTTCTTACTTTAAAGGATTTGGTCACGTAGTGACCATGTCACCCTAGTTGTACACATATACAAACTGAACTAAACAACAACACTTCTTACTTTAAAGGATTTGGTCACGTAGTGACCATGTCACCCTAATTGTACACATATACAAACTGAACTAAACAACAACACTTCTTACTTTAAAGGATTTGGTCACGTAGTGACCATGTCACCCTAATTGTACACATATACAAACTGAACTAAACAACAACACTTCTTACTTTAAAGGATTTGGTCACGTAGTGACCATGTCACCCTAATTGTACACATATACAAACTGAACTAAACAACAACACTTCTTACTTTAAAGGATTTGGTCACGTAGTGACCATGTCACCCTAATTGTACACATATACAAACTGAACTAAACAACAACACTTCTTACTTTAAAGGATTTGGTCACGTAGTGACCATGTCACCCTAATTGTACACATATACAAACTGAACTAAACAACAACACTTCTTACTTTAAAGGATTTGGTCACGTAGTGACCATGTCACCCTAATTGTACACATATACAAACTGAACTAAACAACAACACTTCTTACTTTAAAGGATTTGGTCACGTAGTGACCATGTCACCCTAATTGTACACATATACAAACTGAACTAAACAACAACACTTCTTACTTTAAAGGATTTGGTCACGTAGTGACCATGTCACCCTAATTGTACACATATACAAACTGAACTAAACAACAACACTTCTTACTTTAAAGGATTTGGTCACGTAGTGACCATGTCACCCTAGTTGTACACATATACAAACTGAACTAAACAACAACACTTCTTACTTTAAAGGGTTTGGTCACGTAGTGACCATGTCACCCTAATTGTACACATATACAAACTGAACTAAACAACAACACTTCTTACTTTAAAGGATTTGGTCACGTAGTGACCATGTCACCCTAATTGTACACATATACAAACTGAACTAAACAACAACACTTCTTACTTTAAAGGATTTGGTCACGTAGTGACCATGTCACCCTAATTGTACACATATACAAACTGAACTAAACAACAACACTTCTTACTTTAAAGGATTTGGTCACGTAGTGACCATGTCACCCTAGTTGTACACTTATACAAACTGAACTAAACAACAACACTTCTTACTTAAAGGATTTGGTCACGTAGTGACCATGTCACCCTAATTGTACACATATACAAACTGAACTAAACAACAACACTTCTTACTTTAAAGGATTTGGTCACGTAGTGACCATGTCACCCTAGTTGTACACATATACAAACTGAACTAAACAACAACACTTCTTACTTTAAAGGATTTGGTCACGTAGTGACCATGTCACCCTAGTTGTACACATATACAAACTGAACTAAACAACAACACTTCTTACTTTAAAGGATTTGGTCACGTAGTGACCATGTCACCCTAATTGTACACATATACAAACTGAACTAAACAACAACACTTCTTACTTTAAAGGATTTGGTCACGTAGTGACCATGTCACCCTAGATGTACACATATACAAACTGAACTAAACAACAACACTTCTTACTTTAAAGGATTTGGTCACGTAGTGACCATGTCACCCTAATTGTACACATATACAAACTGAACTAAACAACAACACTTCTTACTTTAAAGGATTTGGTCACGTAGTGACCATGTCACCCTAGTTGTACACATATACAAACTGAACTAAACAACAACACTTCTTACTTTAAAGGATTTGGTCACGTAGTGACCATGTCACCCTAATTGTACACATATACAAACTGAACTAAACAACAACACTTCTTACTTTAAAGGATTTGGTCACGTAGTGACCATGTCACCCTAATTGTACACATATACAAACTGAACTAAACAACAACACTTCTTACTTTAAAGGATTTGGTCACGTAGTGACCATGTCACCCTAGTTGTACACATATACAAACTGAACTAAACAACAACACTTCTTACTTTAAAGGATTTGGTCACGTAGTGACCATGTCACCCTAATTGTACACATATACAAACTGAACTAAACAACAACACTTCTTACTTTAAAGGATTTGGTCACGTAGTGACCATGTCACCCTAGTTGTACACATATACAAACTGAACTAAACAACAACACTTCTTACTTTAAAGGATTTGGTCACGTAGTGACCATGTCACCCTAATTGTACACATATACAAACTGAACTAAACAACAACACTTCTTACTTTAAAGGATTTGGTCACGTAGTGACCATGTCACCCTAGTTGTACACATATACAAACTGAACTAAACAACAACACTTCTTACTTTAAAGGATTTGGTCACGTAGTGACCATGTCACCCTAATTGTACACATATACAAACTGAACTAAACAACAACACTTCTTACTTTAAAGGATTTGGTCACGTAGTGACCATGTCACCCTAGTTGTACACATATACAAACTGAACTAAACAACAACACTTCTTACTTTAAAGGATTTGGTCACGTAGTGACCATGTCACCCTAATTGTACACATATACAAACTGAACTAAACAACAACACTTCTTACTTTAAAGGATTTGGTCACGTAGTGACCATGTCACCCTAGTTGTACACATATACAAACTGAACTAAACAACAACACTTCTTACTTTAAAGGATTTGGTCACGTAGTGACCATGTCACCCTAATTGTACACATATACAAACTGAACTAAACAACAACACTTCTTACTTTAAAGGATTTGGTCACGTAGTGACCATGTCACCCTAGTTGTACACATATACAAACTGAACTAAACAACAACACTTCTTACTTTAAAGGATTTGGTCACGTAGTGACCATGTCACCCTAATTGTACACATATACAAACTGAACTAAACAACAACACTTCTTACTTTAAAGGATTTGGTCACGTAGTGACCATGTCACCCTAATTGTACACATATACAAACTGAACTAAACAACAACACTTCTTACTTTAAAGGATTTGGTCACGTAGTGACCATGTCACCCTAATTGTACACATATACAAACTGAACTAAACAACAACACTTCTTACTTTAAAGGATTTGGTCACGTAGTGACCATGTCACCCTAATTGTACACATATACAAACTGAACTAAACAACAACACTTCTTACTTTAAAGGATTTGGTCACGTAGTGACCATGTCACCCTAATTGTACACATATACAAACTGAACTAAACAACAACACTTCTTACTTTAAAGGATTTGGTCACGTAGTGACCATGTCACCCTAATTGTACACATATACAAACTGAACTAAACAACAACACTTCTTACTTTAAAGGATTTGGTCACGTAGTGACCATGTCACCCTAGTTGTACACATATACAAACTGAACTAAACAACAACACTTCTTACTTTAAAGGATTTGGTCACGTAGTGACCATGTCACCCTAATTGTACACATATACAAACTGAACTAAACAACAACACTTCTTACTTTAAAGGATTTGGTCACGTAGTGACCATGTCACCCTAGTTGTACACATATACAAACTGAACTAAACAACAACACTTCTTACTTTAAAGGATTTGGTCACGTAGTGACCATGTCACCCTAATTGTACACATATACAAACTGAACTAAACAACAACACTTCTTACTTTAAAGGATTTGGTCACGTAGTGACCATGTCACCCTAGTTGTACACATATACAAACTGAACTAAACAACAACACTTCTTACTTTAAAGGATTTGGTCACGTAGTGACCATGTCACCCTAATTGTACACATATACAAACTGAACTAAACAACAACACTTCTTACTTTAAAGGATTTGGTCACGTAGTGACCATGTCACCCTAGTTGTACACATATACAAACTGAACTAAACAACAACACTTCTTACTTTAAAGGATTTGGTCACGTAGTGACCATGTCACCCTAGTTGTACACATATACAAACTGAACTAAACAACAACACTTCTTACTTTAAAGGATTTGGTCACGTAGTGACCATGTCACCCTAATTGTACACATATACAAACTGAACTAAACAACAACACTTCTTACTTTAAAGGATTTGGTCACGTAGTGACCATGTCACCCTAATTGTACACATATACAAACTGAACTAAACAACAACACTTCTTACTTTAAAGGATTTGGTCACGTAGTGACCATGTCACCCTAGTTGTACACATATACAAACTGAACTAAACAACAACACTTCTTACTTTAAAGGATTTGGTCACGTAGTGACCATGTCACCCTAATTGTACACATATACAAACTGAACTAAACAACAACACTTCTTACTTTAAAGGATTTGGTCACGTAGTGACCATGTCACCCTAGTTGTACACATATACAAACTGAACTAAACAACAACACTTCTTACTTTAAAGGGTTTGGTCACGTAGTGACCATGTCACCCTAATTGTACACATATACAAACTGAACTAAACAACAACACTTCTTACTTTAAAGGATTTGGTCACGTAGTGACCATGTCACCCTAATTGTACACATATACAAACTGAACTAAACAACAACACTTCTTACTTTAAAGGGTTTGGTCACGTAGTGACCATGTCACCCTAATTGTACACATATACAAACTGAACTAAACAACAACACTTCTTACTTTAAAGGATTTGGTCACGTAGTGACCATGTCACCCTAATTGTACACATATACAAACTGAACTAAACAACAACACTTCTTACTTTAAAGGGTTTGGTCACGTAGTGACCATGTCACCCTAATTGTACACATATACAAACTGAACTAAACAACAACACTTCTTACTTTAAAGGATTTGGTCACGTAGTGACCATGTCACCCTAATTGTACACATATACAAACTGAACTAAACAACAACACTTCTTACTTTAAAGGATTTGGTCACGTAGTGACCATGTCACCCTAATTGTACACATATACAAACTGAACTAAACAACAACACTTCTTACTTTAAAGGGTTTGGTCACGTAGTGACCATGTCACCCTAATTGTACACATATACAAACTGAACTAAACAACAACACTTCTTACTTTAAAGGATTTGGTCACGTAGTGACCATGTCACCCTAGTTGTACACATATACAAACTGAACTAAACAACAACACTTCTTACTTTAAAGGATTTGGTCACGTAGTGACCATGTCACCCTAATTGTACACATATACAAACTGAACTAAACAACAACACTTCTTACTTTAAAGGATTTGGTCACGTAGTGACCATGTCACCCTAGTTGTACACATATACAAACTGAACTAAACAACAACACTTCTTACTTTAAAGGATTTGGTCACGTAGTGACCATGTCACCCTAATTGTACACATATACAAACTGAACTAAACAACAACACTTCTTACTTTAAAGGATTTGGTCACGTAGTGACCATGTCACCCTAGTTGTACACATATACAAACTGAACTAAACAACAACACTTCTTACTTTAAAGGATTTGGTCACGTAGTGACCATGTCACCCTAGTTGTACACATATACAAACTGAACTAAACAACAACACTTCTTACTTTAAAGGATTTGGTCACGTAGTGACCATGTCACCCTAGTTGTACACATATACAAACTGAACTAAACAACAACACTTCTTACTTTAAAGGATTTGGTCACGTAGTGACCATGTCACCCTAATTGTACACATATACAAACTGAACTAAACAACAACACTTCTTACTTTAAAGGATTTGGTCACGTAGTGACCATGTCACCCTAGTTGTACACATATACAAACTGAACTAAACAACAACACTTCTTACTTTAAAGGATTTGGTCACGTAGTGACCATGTCACCCTAGTTGTACACATATACAAACTGAACTAAACAACAACACTTCTTACTTTAAAGGATTTGGTCACGTAGTGACCATGTCACCCTAATTGTACACATATACAAACTGAACTAAACAACAACACTTCTTACTTTAAAGGATTTGGTCACGTAGTGACCATGTCACCCTAGTTGTACACATATACAAACTGAACTAAACAACAACACTTCTTACTTTAAAGGATTTGGTCACGTAGTGACCATGTCACCCTAGTTGTACACATATACAAACTGAACTAAACAACAACACTTCTTACTTTAAAGGATTTGGTCACGTAGTGACCATGTCACCCTAGTTGTACACATATACAAACTGAACTAAACAACAACACTTCTTACTTTAAAGGATTTGGTCACGTAGTGACCATGTCACCCTAGTTGTACACATATACAAACTGAACTAAACAACAACACTTCTTACTTTAAAGGATTTGGTCACGTAGTGACCATGTCACCCTAGTTGTACACATATACAAACTGAACTAAACAACAACACTTCTTACTTTAAAGGATTTGGTCACGTAGTGACCATGTCACCCTAATTGTACACATATACAAACTGAACTAAACAACAACACTTCTTACTTTAAAGGATTTGGTCACGTAGTGACCATGTCACCCTAGTTGTACACATATACAAACTGAACTAAACAACAACACTTCTTACTTTAAAGGATTTGGTCACGTAGTGACCATGTCACCCTAGTTGTACACATATACAAACTGAACTAAACAACAACACTTCTTACTTTAAAGGATTTGGTCACGTAGTGACCATGTCACCCTAGTTGTACACATATACAAACTGAACTAAACAACAACACTTCTTACTTTAAAGGATTTGGTCACGTAGTGACCATGTCACCCTAGTTGTACACATATACAAACTGAACTAAACAACAACACTTCTTACTTTAAAGGATTTGGTCACGTAGTGACCATGTCACCCTAGTTGTACACATATACAAACTGAACTAAACAACAACACTTCTTACTTTAAAGGATTTGGTCACGTAGTGACCATGTCACCCTAATTGTACACATATACAAACTGAACTAAACAACAACACTTCTTACTTTAAAGGATTTGGTCACGTAGTGACCATGTCACCCTAGTTGTACACATATACAAACTGAACTAAACAACAACACTTCTTACTTTAAAGGATTTGGTCACGTAGTGACCATGTCACCCTAGTTGTACACATATACAAACTGAACTAAACAACAACACTTCTTACTTTAAAGGATTTGGTCACGTAGTGACCATGTCACCCTAATTGTACACATATACAAACTGAACTAAACAACAACACTTCTTACTTTAAAGGATTTGGTCACGTAGTGACCATGTCACCCTAGTTGTACACATATACAAACTGAACTAAACAACAACACTTCTTACTTTAAAGGATTTGGTCACGTAGTGACCATGTCACCCTAGTTGTACACATATACAAACTGAACTAAACAACAACACTTCTTACTTTAAAGGGTTTGGTCACGTAGTGACCATGTCACCCTAATTGTACACATATACAAACTGAACTAAACAACAACACTTCTTACTTTAAAGGATTTGGTCACGTAGTGACCATGTCACCCTAGTTGTACACATATACAAACTGAACTAAACAACAACACTTCTTACTTTAAAGGATTTGGTCACGTAGTGACCATGTCACCCTAGTTGTACACATATACAAACTGAACTAAACAACAACACTTCTTACTTTAAAGGGTTTGGTCACGTAGTGACCATGTCACCCTAGTTGTACACATATACAAACTGAACTAAACAACAACACTTCTTACTTTAAAGGATTTGGTCACGTAGTGACCATGTCACCCTAATTGTACACATATACAAACTGAACTAAACAACAACACTTCTTACTTTAAAGGGTTTGGTCACGTAGTGACCATGTCACCCTAATTGTACACATATACAAACTGAACTAAACAACAACACTTCTTACTTTAAAGGATTTGGTCACGTAGTGACCATGTCACCCTAATTGTACACATATACAAACTGAACTAAACAACAACACTTCTTACTTTAAAGGATTTGGTCACGTAGTGACCATGTCACCCTAATTGTACACATATACAAACTGAACTAAACAACAACACTTCTTACTTTAAAGGATTTGGTCACGTAGTGACCATGTCACCCTAGTTGTACACATATACAAACTGAACTAAACAACAACACTTCTTACTTTAAAGGATTTGGTCACGTAGTGACCATGTCACCCTAATTGTACACATATACAAACTGAACTAAACAACAACACTTCTTACTTTAAAGGATTTGGTCACGTAGTGACCATGTCACCCTAGTTGTACACATATACAAACTGAACTAAACAACAACACTTCTTACTTTAAAGGATTTGGTCACGTAGTGACCATGTCACCCTAATTGTACACATATACAAACTGAACTAAACAACAACACTTCTTACTTTAAAGGATTTGGTCACGTAGTGACCATGTCACCCTAGTTGTACACATATACAAACTGAACTAAACAACAACACTTCTTACTTTAAAGGATTTGGTCACGTAGTGACCATGTCACCCTAATTGTACACATATACAAACTGAACTAAACAACAACACTTCTTACTTTAAAGGATTTGGTCACGTAGTGACCATGTCACCCTAATTGTACACATATACAAACTGAACTAAACAACAACACTTCTTACTTTAAAGGATTTGGTCACGTAGTGACCATGTCACCCTAGTTGTACACATATACAAACTGAACTAAACAACAACACTTCTTACTTTAAAGGATTTGGTCACGTAGTGACCATGTCACCCTAATTGTACACATATACAAACTGAACTAAACAACAACACTTCTTACTTTAAAGGATTTGGTCACGTAGTGACCATGTCACCCTAGTTGTACACATATACAAACTGAACTAAACAACAACACTTCTTACTTTAAAGGATTTGGTCACGTAGTGACCATGTCACCCTAATTGTACACATATACAAACTGAACTAAACAACAACACTTCTTACTTTAAAGGATTTGGTCACGTAGTGACCATGTCACCCTAGTTGTACACATATACAAACTGAACTAAACAACAACACTTCTTACTTTAAAGGATTTGGTCACGTAGTGACCATGTCACCCTAGTTGTACACATATACAAACTGAACTAAACAACAACACTTCTTACTTTAAAGGATTTGGTCACGTAGTGACCATGTCACCCTAATTGTACACATATACAAACTGAACTAAACAACAACACTTCTTACTTTAAAGGATTTGGTCACGTAGTGACCATGTCACCCTAATTGTACACATATACAAACTGAACTAAACAACAACACTTCTTACTTTAAAGGATTTGGTCACGTAGTGACCATGTCACCCTAGTTGTACACATATACAAACTGAACTAAACAACAACACTTCTTACTTTAAAGGATTTGGTCACGTAGTGACCATGTCACCCTAATTGTACACATATACAAACTGAACTAAACAACAACACTTCTTACTTTAAAGGATTTGGTCACGTAGTGACCATGTCACCCTAATTGTACACATATACAAACTGAACTAAACAACAACACTTCTTACTTTAAAGGATTTGGTCACGTAGTGACCATGTCACCCTAATTGTACACATATACAAACTGAACTAAACAACAACACTTCTTACTTTAAAGGATTTGGTCACGTAGTGACCATGTCACCCTAATTGTACACATATACAAACTGAACTAAACAACAACACTTCTTACTTTAAAGGATTTGGTCACGTAGTGACCATGTCACCCTAGTTGTACACATATACAAACTGAACTAAACAACAACACTTCTTACTTTAAAGGATTTGGTCACGTAGTGACCATGTCACCCTAATTGTACACATATACAAACTGAACTAAACAACAACACTTCTTACTTTAAAGGATTTGGTCACGTAGTGACCATGTCACCCTAATTGTACACATATACAAACTGAACTAAACAACAACACTTCTTACTTTAAAGGATTTGGTCACGTAGTGACCATGTCACCCTAATTGTACACATATACAAACTGAACTAAACAACAACACTTCTTACTTTAAAGGATTTGGTCACGTAGTGACCATGTCACCCTAATTGTACACATATACAAACTGAACTAAACAACAACACTTCTTACTTTAAAGGATTTGGTCACGTAGTGACCATGTCACCCTAATTGTACACATATACAAACTGAACTAAACAACAACACTTCTTACTTTAATCCCGATCTTAACTAACTTAATCAGCACCTTAGCCTCGTCCGAATACGGGCAAGCCAAAGCACTGTTACATCCACCCAGTTCGAATATTGAGTCGTAATTTATTTGTCTTCTTTGAACCTCGTTCCGCACACACTCCATCAAAATGTGATACACATCTTGAATAAATTATACACAAATTCTTGTACTTTTATTCCACATATATTTATTTGTAATACGAAAAAATGATGTGTAATACGAAACCGGTAGCCTAAGTTAGAATAAAAATAAATATATGTGGAATAAAAGTACAAGAATTTGTGTATAATTTATTCAAGATGATATTCCACCAAGAACCATCAATCGAATCCATCCAATATTTGATAGACATCTTCCACTACACCACATTCAGTACAGTTTGGTGTATCTGACTTGCGCATCATGTAAGCAAATTTATTTAATGGAATATGTCCGGAACGAAGTCTAAAAGTAAGAACTACATCACTCCTATTAACAATATAATTTTCGAACCAAGGCAAACGAAGAGGGTTACATTGAATGGTTCTGTACCAAATTCCCTTTTCCAAGGATCTCTTATCAAAATACTCCTTCCACTGGCAATAGCATAGATCTTTTACGATGTGTAACATGTCTGAAAAGAGTGAAGTACATATCACGGGTATGCCCTCAGTAGTAGCAAGTTTGGCCAACAAATCGACTTCTTCGTTTCCCCTAATTCCGACATGAGATGGAATCCACTGCAAAACTATACTTTTATTTTTAGACTTATATTTTAGAATAGTATCTAATACATCGTAGGCTATCGAAATACCTCGACTATTCAAGGTGCACCGAGCCAAATGTTGTAACGCACTCTTTGAGTCAGAAAAAATTACAATCCTTTCCCAGGCAAGAGACTTAGTATATGATAAGCATTCTAAAATTGCCAAAAGTTCGACATGCATTATTGAAATGTTTGATTTAATTTGGAATTTCATATTGGTGTTCAATTGTGGATCATAAAAAGCTGCACCGGCTCCATCCCTGTCTTTCGAACCATCGGTATAAAGTTTATAATATTGTGTATATTCTCCTTGCATCATAATCTTACACTTATCTTTTAAATAAGAAGCACCAAGACATTTTTTAGACCGATCAACTCCCTCTATATCTAGTCTAATGACAGATGATAACTCGATATTTGCAACCCATGTGTCCAAACTATACATTTCTAAAACTTTACTAGAATAAATAGGTAGATTCTTCAAATATTCATGAAGAAGAGATAAAAGCGGTTTTTTTTTCCTAGCCCAATAACTGTCAGTGTTAAGCCTATTTAATTCGTCTATTCTTTCTATGTTCACATTACAAGAAAATGACCTTGACCTCAACCAAAATTTTCCTGCCAAATACCATCGACGCACATTCAAAGGTTGAAGGCTAAGCTCACTCTCCATCACATGGATTGGAGTACTCCTTATAAAGCCCCCTATGACCCGCATTGCCTGGTTTTGAATTTTGTCAAGTTTATAAAGATGACATTTGGCACTACAGTCATATAAAAAACCAGCATAATCTAATCTACTTCTTATTATGGATATATAAAGTCGTCTCAAATGTTTGGGATGAACACCCCATGAGGCCCCAGCTAACACTTTAAGTGTACTTAAAAATTTAAGGGCTTTTTGGCTAGTTTCATTTACATGTTTCCCCCATAATAAAGCCCGATCCAACCAAAGACCTAAATATTTAACATTTTCTACTAACTCTATTGTGTGTCCATTTATAAATATATTAATATTTTCTCTTCGAAAGCGCCGACTGAATAGGCAAACTTTGGTTTTCCTAGATGATAATTCTAAACCTAAATTATTTATTAATTTAACAAAAATATCTAGCGCATTTTGCATCCTTAACGTAGCCTCCAAAATATTACAGCTTGTAACATACAACACAAAGTCATCTGCATACTGTGAGATGCCCACATTGACAATATCCTGGCAAAAAGCTACAGTAGCTACATTAAATAATAATGGAGACATTGGATCACCCTGAGCCAATCCACAACCGGTAGCTCTTATTATTTGAGTAGACTCGGAGGAGCGTATTTGAAGAAATCTTAGTGATAAAAAGCTCCAAAGATAGTGACATATTTCCGAACCTATACCCAGACTATCCAGTGTATTGAGCAAACTGCCAATGTCTACGTTATTATATGCATTTTCTATATCTATAAAGCATCCCAGTGTGACTTGTTTTTTTGAAAAACCTATTTGAATGCTAGAAACTAAATGAGTGAGACTATCTAAACATGATTTAGATTTTCGAAAACCATAAGTATTTTTCGAAAGCAATAAATTCTTTTCTAAGTACCACTCTACTCTGTGATTTATGATGGAGTGAAATATTTTACAGGGACAAGACATAAGTGCTATGGGTCTTACTTCAGGAGATCTACCTATTGATCCAGATTTCGGCACAGGGACGACCACTACTTTCCTCCATTGTTCTGGTACAAATCCCAGAGAGAAAAACCTATTAAATAGAGATAGAAGAAGACTCTTTCCAGATTCCGGCAGTCTTTTAATCATTGAGAAAGATATGTCATCAACGCCTGGAGCCGTATCCTTGGATTTAATCGCTTTATGGAATTCCTGTGCCGATATCTGCATTGATAGCTGTTCATTTTTAGATACGAACCTAGGTACACATGGGGTTACATAATCAGGAGCCAATTTATGTAAAAGGTTATTGGACTTTTCATTATCAATGTACGTTCCAGTGGATCTATACCCTTTAAGCCATCTCATACGTCGCCACATCTCACTAGAGGAAGTAACATTGTCAATATTATCACAAAATGACTGCCAAGATTTGATTTTGGCATTACGAACGAACTTTTGGGCACTAGATGTCTTTTGTTTAAGCACTTGAAAATTTTGTGGGGTGGGATTTTTCCTAAAATTCACAAGGGCAAGACGTCTTTCCGCCACGGCCTTAGACAAGTCTTGATTCCAGTATGGTTTTGGTCTAAATCTCTGGAGACGTTGTGGGTTATCACATATTTTTGTATAGGGTATGTTTCCATCCGCAGCTTTATTCACCATTTCAATGAATTGATTATACGCCTCTTGTGGATCCAGAGATATACCCGTTGTTGAAATCAACCTATCGATGCTAGATCTATAGCCCAGCCAATCCGCTTTTTTGAAATTTCTCTTCTTTCTACATAACCCCGGTGTCAACAGGTCCGTCGAGAAGTTGATAATCAGATGGTCGCTTCCCAGGTTCTCATTGGTAACTTTCCAACTAAATCTTAGAGCAATGTCAGATGTTACTATTGTTATATCCGGAGAAGACGTCTGCATCCTACCTTCAACCAACTTCATGCGAGTATGGGAACCATCATTCAATACAACACAGTTATTCTCAATTAATGAGTCGAATATAAGACGGCCACGAGCATCAGTCTTGCATGACCAGGTTGAATGGTGAGCATTAAAATCTCCAGCAATTATTGTTTTTTGAGTAACCATAGAAAATATCTGATCCCAGTCTCCTTGAGTCGTACGTACATCTGAAGGGCAGTATATTGATAATATGTTCTCTATATGTTCACAATTCAGTAGTTTGATAAGAACAACTTGAACTCCCGTGTTATTGGGTCGACCGGCAACATTAGGCATTTAATTGAAATATGTGTTACTATTGCAACACCACCGTAAGAATCGTCTCTGTCCTGGCGGAATATATTATATCCAGAAAGTTTTAATGAACTGTCAGGTTTCAACCAAGTCTCATTTAAAATGGCTATGTGGATTTTCTCTTGTGCCAATAATTGATCAAAAGTTGCAAATTTAGGACGTAAGCTTTGAGCGTTCCATTGTAACACATTTAAGGCTCCTCTTTCGCAAAATACCATGAAACTGAGTCATTTTGCATTGATATAAAACGACCAAAAATCATCTTTTTTATCAGAAAAAAATATGTGTTAATCTACAAGATATGAAGAGTGATGTGGTGTTCTCCGAATTCTCTGAAAATACATAGAACCGAAGAAAAAAATATTTTAATTCAGCCCTGATTTTTGCACTTGTAATGGTCTAACTCCTGCAATTTTTGTCCAAATCATATCAAAATTTGTGAACTTCACTACATAATAAAGTAGAAGGAGTTGGTATTCTTTCTTCTTCGAAATTACGTTTACTTTATTTATATTAAATAATAATGCGTCTGATTCGAGAGCGAGTTCATGCCGTACCCCGCTTTCGCCCGAAAAATCAGTGCGGGGCGAGACGTGTTGCTGGATGGACCTGCGCTGCTTTACGCTCTGACTACTAACGCTAAAATTTAATACTAAGTTGTAAAATACGCAGTAGTGAGTTCGTGAGTTCAAGATGGGAAGCAAACAGAGGCGAAAAAAACTTTACCTTAAAAAATTCTAACGGGAAAAAGGACGCAATTTAACGGCTTAACACGAATACTATTGGGAATTTCGACAAACAAGCCCTAGATGAAAAAAAAACTACCGGGAGAGATAATCATAGTATTGTATGATATCAAGTAAACGACCGCCATCTTGAATTCTGAACTCGTGGTCAAGATTTGGGCCTGCCAACATCGAAATTTGTGTTCAGTAGGTCCAAATCAGTGGAAATAGCTTATTGGAATTTTTTTTACCATCAATGTCGCTAGAGTTCATAAAATGTCCCTTTTTGAGAAAAGTGAACCAGCCTATGAGCTTTTTAATTATTTTTATTCTTCACTCAAAATCATAGCTTTCCTAAATTGAAAGGGGGTCAAATACCTATATCTGGCCCTATCTATTTCGTTTATGTAGCCAAATTCATACTGGAGACACGGTAACTCAGTCACAATTCACACCCGGAATACCTGACACCCCCTCGGGGATTCATGTCGTGACGATATACAAGGTGATTTTAATTTATCCAGCCGAACTCATACTGGAGGCTTGGTAAGTGATCAGTAACACCCCAAGCGGCACATGACAGCTGCATAGCAGCTGGAATATAGACTCACTAAATGCTCGTAGCTGTATTAGGTTGCTGTACACGAGCTGAGTAAGCTGCTACACAGCCCTTGTAATGCTAAATTGGGCCCCAAATTAAACAGCACTGAGCATTACAATAGCTGGTTAATAGCATGATAAGAGCTGTACAAGTCTGATTCTAGCTTACGATTCAGCTCTTATAATGCTCTTGTGCAGCACACGACTGTTTAAGGCCTTGACAAAAGCATTTTACAAGAAAGAAATAACCAAAAAATATTAATATATTGCTATCGCATTCATATTAATCTGAATTCTTGTATATTGTTCTCTATTAGAGGTCTGTGTCAGTAAATATCAATTTATGGTAAAGTGTAATTAACACGTTTTTTGTCTTTCCGTGAATATATTGTGTTGGGGATTCCACTTTACTGTGAATATATATAGGTGTTTGTATTAAATATTTCACGGGCCATCAAAATAATAACGATAAGCCGAAAAAAAATCTCAAAATATATACGGTGTAAGAATATTTTATGGATTGTGACGCATTTTATTGTATTTTATACATATGATTTTGTCAAATAAATTAAGTGAAATTCATATTATCACATTATTTGGCATCAAATTTCATGAAAACAAATAAGATATCGTAATTTTTTTTTAAACAAATATTTTCATTGTTGTGAAATGGCGTCTATTTACTATACAGCACTTACTCTTGTATCACTCTCTTGTAATGCTCTTTGCTGTATAATGGCAATCCTTTAGTCTACGTACCAGCCCATTGCATTATGATGGCTTTACAATGGATCTTAGCTAGTCTAATCACTGTCTAATGGCGTATTGCAAGAGTATTCAACAGCTCTTTAGGGATCAAAATATTAATAGTGATCCAAAAATGCGCAAAATGATCAAAGCAAATAAAAACAAAGTTGTTATATAAATAAGCCAAAGTAAATGAAAAAAAAAAAACCTCGCAGTAAAAACACATTTTATTACCCTTTGAGACAAATACAATTTTAATATGAATGAAAGTCTTATTTTAGGAGTTCCACTATGATTATTATTATAATTTGCGACTAGTTTCGTTAAATTGATATCAATGCCCCTCCATCGTTGTATTGCCCGACGATGTCACTTTGATGAAACGAGTCGTAAAAAATAATAAAAATGATAGTGGAACTCGTACAAGGAGAGTTTCATTAATATTGAAATAAAGTTCCATCAATAGTGACACACAACAGTAAAAATTATGTTTGTACATAAAACATACTCGTAACTTGGTAACACTGTGCGAATAATATAATATTACGAATAATATAAGGTCTTTTAATTTAAATGGAAAGTAATTTAGGAGGTGATTCAGTGTCGTTAATACATCACATTCCACTTTTTCTGCGCGAACTTCACTTGTCCATACAAACTGAGTTAGCTGATCGGACCACTTTGTACAGAGAAGTGGAACAAAAGTTTGCGCAAAAAAAGGGCTATGCAGTGCAATGCGATGTATTAACGATACTGAATCACCTCCTAAAATACTTTCCACTTAAATTTGAAAGACCTTATATGTATATTTCTTACCTAAGTCGTCACGACATGAATTCGCGAGAGGGTGTCTGAGGTGTACGAAGTGTAAACTGTGCGGAGTGAGCCACAGTCCACACTTCAGACAGCCATTTTTCACCGATAATTTTCTGCCCCAGCTGTGATGGGTGGTGAGCCCTATCGCCATACATCGGGCACAAACGAACCAAACAACGGCTTAACGTGCCTGTCGAAGCAAGCGGGGTTTTTGAAATCTATTACTTTAGTCGCGGGGGGAGGAAGGTATGACGGGAGAGGCGGCCAGCGCGGCACCAGTGTTTTTGTTTTGTTGGTTGATCAGTCAGTCGCCTTCTTTCGCCTTGTACACGCGTCTCGCGTTCCGTTCGCACACTTACATTGTTTCGATACGTTCGGCAGTTTTTTTTTTGTATCTTATCTTGGTACCGAAAGTTATTGAAAATTATTATTTCTGCTAATTCCTTCACGGCTTCTTGAGCAATATTTCTATTGATGGCCCATTTTTTATGTCTTCTTGAAATAAAATATTTTTCATATAAGTATTTTCTACTTTTTCTTCATCTGCACTTTTTGATCCCAAACTATCACTATCAGACATAGTTTGATCTAAATGACTGAATCGGTCGCTTTCTAACAAAACAAAAACACTGGTGCCAGCGCGGCACCAGTGTTTTTGTTTTGTTGGTTGATCAGTCAGTCGCCTTCTTTCGCCTTGTACACGCGTCTCGCGTTCCGTTCGCACACTTACATTGTTTCGATACGTTCGGCAGTTTTTTTTTTGTATCTTATCTTGGTACCGAAAGTTATTGAAAATTATTATTTCTGCTAATTCCTTCACGGCTTTTTGAGCAATATTTCTATTGATGGCCCATTTTTTATGTCTTCTTGAAATAAAATATTTTTCATATAAGTATTTTCTACTTTTTCTTCATCTGCACTATTTGATCCCAAACTATCACTATCAGACATAGTTTGATCTAAATGACTGAATCGGTCGCTTTCTAAATCCATAAACCGTACGGAACCCTCGTTGCGCTCTGACGACTCTGATAATTTTCTGCAGCTTGGTTGGTGTAGAAAATTTTCTTTGTGAAAATCAATATTTTGTGTCCTTTTATCGAAGTCTGCTTGTATAGAACCCTTATTGTTATGTGCAAGAGAAACTTGGTCATTAAGTGGATGGGGCAAATCTTCATTATGAGTATTTACGACATCGCTACTTTCCGTTCTTTCCTTGACCGTATTCTTAGCGTATTCCTTTGAAAGTTTTCTGTTATCTCCACCAGTCCTTTTTCTTTTATTCCATGGTTTTATGTTCTCCATAATCGATATTAAAACCTATTGCGTTTTATCGCTAAGGTTATGCACAAAAATTAAATTGACGTTAAACGAACACCAACAATCTAAATTTACTCTTTAATAATGCTGTTGGCTGTACAATGGCTTTTAGCTACACTCTAAGCATTGGCATTGTAGTAGAGTACGACTATACCATACTGCAGCTCATGAAGTCTAGTGAGACTCTTGTGCAGCCGTTATCAAGCTCATTAATTTAGCATTACATTAACATTTTTGTACACCATATAAAAGCCAATGACAATATGTTATTCTTTAATGCAGCCCTAAGCATTACAAGAGCGTTGAATTTTGCTGTTAACCAGCCGTTAACAAGCTGTGAGTCTTTAAGAAAGCTTGTAGCATTCTACGTAGTCAACGACTGGACTGCGGCTTTTTAAAATGCTACTTTAATGCTTTCTGCGGAAAATTTCACCATTATAATGTCGTTCAACAGCTGTGCTGCTTAACAGTGTATGAAATCTGCATTAAAACAGCTTAAAGACTCGTAATATTCTCTAGTACAGCTGTTAAAAAGCTCTTGACTGTAGTACAGCTTGTTTATGGTTTAAATTTTCGCTTACGTGCTGCTTGGGACGGATCAATAACACTGCTGATTTTGCAAAATGGCTGGCTTTGCGTTTGTAAGGAACAAAAAGGGTCATCGTACCTTGTTACTGAGCACTTACTAAGTCTTCAGTAAGAATTTGGCTGGATAAATTAAAGTCACCTTAAAATATATATACAATATTTCACATAAAGGGTCATCGAACCTTGGTCCTGATCACTTACCGGGTCTCCAATATTAATTTGGCTACATAAACAAAAGTCACCTTATATTTATTAACCTACTTAATATAAAATCGTAGGTATCTGTAATTTCACTACTCTATGGCCCTGGCACTCTCGGACGGTACGTAGCGACGAGCGTTGCGCGCGCGATCTTCCGGTGCGGGTAGTGCGGGGATGAGGTATAGGCTCCGCCCAGATTCTCAAGGTTATTCGCGTTGGGAGCAACCTTAACTTGGATTTACTTATTATGTTCTGCATCATATTTAAATAGGAGGTTGAAAACAGGCAGTGCAGTGATGTATTTACCTATGAAGGGTAAAAGCCATTTCCAAAGAGTGATTAAGCAATCCTGAATTTTTGTTTCTATACCATATCTTTTTGATAAAATAATATCTTTAATTTTTATAAACAAATCGTAGAAGGGGTTATTTTGTAAGTCATCCCGATTCACCGTTTCTTGGCGTGTATCTTCCTGCCTTTCTGAGTCTGAAGAATAAATTTAATCTTGCCACTCCATACCTAAATTCTCTCGAGATTTCTTAGGCTGCTTCTTGTTATTATACTTTTTACGATAGATGTTTTCCTTACATGCATTCGGCGGCAATGATTTAGAGCCGCTACTCAAGTTGGTACTAGTATGAGCAGACTGAGACTGAATATTCTCCGGTACGATCTCGCTTTCTCTAATTGTCGACTTTATTACCTCTGAATACAGACTACGGCCCGAACTCGCGACACCTAACCGATTTGTACTCATACCTGCTACCGGCTGTGTTGTTGGTAGAGATGATTCATATTGTTTACTGTTTCTAGGAGAAGGTGAGGGTGGCACATAAACGGTCATAGCTTTGCGATATGTACAGTTAAATTCAGACATTAATTCTCGTATACGTCTCTCCTTAGAGTATGTCGGGCACAATTTTGATAATGCCATATGCTTACCCGTACAGTTGACACACTTGAACTCAGTCGTTTCACAGTTAGCATGACTTTTGCCACATTTTGGGCATATTGTTTTAATAGATGGACACATTTTTAATGAATGACCGAATCTCCAACATCTTGAGCATTGAGTCACTGGGAAGATGTATGGGTCAAATTTTACTCTGATGTTGTAAACATATATATATGTAGGTAACGAGGAGCTTTTGAAACAAAGCCGCACAGACTCACATGACTCCCATTTACCTTCTTCCATACTTCTGCGCTTTAGTCGCTTAGCTGCAACAATATCACATTCGCTACTCAAACTCGCTAGGATCTCTTCGTCAGAAAGCTCCAGTTCAATATTTTTTATGACCCCATAAGATTTTGTAATTTCCATAGTGCGCTGGCATTTATATCCTTTATTGATAAGGTTTTGATTGGTCGTTAACTTTTCTGCACTTTCATCGTTATTAAATTGGATTATCGCTTTGTACGCATTAATATATTTGACTCTCGTAATATCAAGGATACGTTCCTCATTTAATAATCGGGCTAAACCAATCTGCTTTGGAAGTTTTTGCTCACAGGTCAAGGATATCTTCACCTTTTCTTCCGCTACTATGACTACATCCTCCTCAAAGTTTAAAGCAAACCTTTTACCACCTCTTCCTATTCTTGTCCAAACTTCGTCCTGGTCTATGTTCCTGCCTCTCTTCTCACCGCGATTGTTATTAGATTCCTGTTCTTCTGTCATCTCGCTTCCCGTATTTTGCTCAATATTCACAATATTCTCATTATCTCTCGGCACTTCTAACAAACAGCTCACATCTCCCGCAGACTTATCCGTATTATCTCCACTTAGCTCATTTCCAATCTTGCTACTAATCATATCCACAGATCGTACTGATTAAAGATAAAATAGCAAACATAATAATAATAATAATAATAAAATTCTTTATTGCACACTATAAAATTTTTGTACACAGGCGAGCTTAATACTATTTAGTATTTTCTACCAGCTAACCTTTGGCAATGGGGAAGTTGTTGGGGGTAGTGCCATGATGTCAGAATAGTATAGATACAATTTTAAATAGATATATTATTTGTCACTAAAATATTCAATAAATTATAATATTACACTACATCCTAATAAACATATACAATATTAAGAACTAACAACATAATGTGATAAAATACATATACTACTTGCAAGTTTACATACATAAGTACTCAAAGACTCGTCGATAGTAAAACATCGTACGAAGCGAGCGATAACAATAAACCGGTTTGCCAAGTTACAAAACAACACGTATGGTCACGACGACCATACATAATGAGGAATTAGTCAGTGCGCGTTTTTATTTGCATATTGCCAGTTGTGCTCTAGTCTTCGTTAATTCAAGACGAGCGGTGCTGCTGAAGTCTTCTTTAAGACAAGCAGTTAATTTTCTGCTCTAGTCCACGGTGAGCCGGGACGAGCGATAAGGCCTGTGAGCTGCAGAACCAAGATGCGATAAAGGCTGCGTTTGGTCTGGTTAGGCTCTACAAGTGCTGGCTTGCTGTGCGACTGCTGAACTTGCTGTTAGTGTACTGTGAAGATAATGGCTGCTGAAGTTTTGTTTGTCCGTATCCACAAAACACTTAATACCACTTTTTCAGTCCGTGATGTTTACTGTTAGATGGTTGATTTACACACAGTGTGTGGTACGTGCGTATTTTTGTATTTATCTATTTTCTTATTTATAAATTTTTAATGCTTGAACTTGATAATGATTCATGACCAAAGATCGGAATACGGGTTCGATTTAAGACGCTACCAATCACTAAAATAAAATCCCGGGTTTCTGAGAAATTTCTTACTTGATTTGGAAATCCCGGGATTTCGGAAAGTCGAGGAATTTCTTACTACCTAATTTGAGTTTGAAAAAGGGTCTCCAAATCGTGTTTATTTGTCTTAGAAAAAACATTTAATTTGATATTTAAGTGCATTTTAGAATTTAAAACTCTGAGTACCTAATATATTTGGAACAGAGAAACGATCCCATAAAACTGTTGTTTTGGTTAACTAGCTTGGAAAGGGCATCCAACATTTAACGCAGTAACTACGGGCTACACTGTTAATTTTTTGTATGCTGTCTGCTAGAGCCTACGTTCTACTATCTTACTAGATAGCGCTGTTAACGAACTTTCAGTAAGTAATTCGAGTTATTGACTCCGCGCTACTATGAAAAGTGGATATGACTGAAAATCCCGGTATTTCTTACGGGTGCAATTACAATAAAAGTGAATAGAACTAAGAATCCCGAAATTTCCTGGTAATCGGTTCTTTAGTAACGGATGTAAATACATTACAAGGATTCCGAATGAGGATGATTCTCCTGCTTGTAGTGTACACAATCTTTCTCTATAAACGAATAACAGGAAATTGGTTACTTAAAACAATCATGTGGTTTTCAGAGTATATTTTTCTCGACTTAAATATAAAAAATATAACAGCTTCAATCAAATAAAATAATAATATATATCCATGACATGAATACTGAGGGGGTGTCAGAGGTGTTTTAAGTGTGAACTATGAAATACAAGTCACAGTCCATACTCGGTACACCCGCATTTTACCAACGACTATTATCATTATTACATCCCAACACGATAGGTGAGATAATCAAATGAAAATCACTATATGGTGTTTAGATGTTCTGGGTTTCTTCATTGGAAGCTTGGCTATGGTCAAGGGAATCGAAATAAATAACCATGATTTTTACAATATTTTCAACAGTTGGTCTATTTCTTTTAACATTTAATATCCATTGAGAAAGATCTTTCAACAGCTGAAGACGTAAGTGGTGCAAATTTGTAATATTACGTATCATGGTCGTCTAATTAGAGTCCCTTTCCGAGTTTTTCGGAATAATCTCGAAGAATATTTAAATCAGTATTCCCGGCCATTACATTTTCAAGCTTCTGCTTTATTCCTTCAGATGCACCCCAATTTAATACATTCCTTACGGAATCTAATGCAAGAAATGAGTGCTGATTGATAAACTACTTTTTTCAAGCTCGAGTATGAAATATTTTATAATCCTAAAATTTTCATCAATCGCTTTGATTTCGTTTTCCAAATTTTCACTATCCATTACATTTTTTGCATTTCTTGTTGCTAAGGATTCTGAACTTTTAAAATGGGAGAGCACGTTTTTATTTTTGTGAAATGTTTGGCGTACACGATGCTGCCTCTAACCAAGTGTAAAGTCACCTTCAAGACTAAGAAAACCATCTTCAAAAATCACATCAACAGCAAATTGCTTCTGGTGACAGAAGAGCGGTAACAGACGACTTTTATTTGGATTTTCACAATAATCAAAGCCTTCACTTCACCACGCTCAGCTATATTCATCGTTGTAAAGTAGGCGTGCCGTGCCGCATGTGACGTAACGTGACGTGGCGTGCGCGTGCGTGACCGAACATTGATGGATGTGTCCACGATGTGTCAAATTGCCACTTACTTACACACTTAGGTGGTAGAGTTGATGCCGGGCTCGACTGTGGAGGTACCACCATCTTCAAGTAGGCGTGCCGTGCCGCATGCGACGTAATGTGACGTGGCGTGCGCGTGCGTGACCGAACATTGATGGATGTGTCCACGATGTGTCAAATTGCCACTTACTTACACACTTAGGTGGTAGAGTTGATGCCGGGCTCGACTGTGGAGGTACCACCATCTTACTCGCAAATCCTCTCGAAGTTATTCGGGGGAGAGTAAGAGAACAGCTCTCAGGCAAAACCAGGCGACCCACCATTGCCTGGGACCGATGGATGGCGGTATATCCATCCCTAATTGCCAGGCCTTAAAACAGACAAGTGATGGGCAGCGGCGTCACTGGTGCAACGGTTTCGGCACCGCGCTCACCAACCCGTGTGTGAGTATGGGCATTTCTTCCAGGGGTACCGCCAAGAGTGGTGAAATCCTGGAAAGGCCTATGTCCAGCAGTGGACGAAACAGGCTGATGGATGGATGGATGGATGGATGGAGCTAGAAAAAAGTAGTTTATCAATCAGTGGCGCACTTCTTGTATTAGATTCAGTAAGGACTGTATTAAATTGGGGTACATCTGAAGGAATAAAACAAAAGCTTGAAAATGTAATGGCGAGGAATCCTGATTTAAATATTCTTTGAGATTATTCCGAAAAACTCGGAAAGGGACTCGAATTAGACGACCATGATACATAATATTACAAATTTGCACCACTTACGTCTTCAGCTGTTGAAAGATCTTTCTCAATGGATATCAAATGTTAAAAGAAATATAGGTACTAAGTGTTGAAAATATTGAAAATATCATGGTTATTTATTTAGATTCCCTTGACTGTAGCCAAGCTTCCAATGAAGAAACCCAGAACATCTAAACACCATATAGTGATTTTTCATTTGATTATCTCACCTATCGTGTTGGGATGTAATAATGATAATGGTCGTTGGTAAAACGCGGGTGTACCGAGTATGGACTGTGACTTGTATTTCATAGTTCACACTTAAAACACCTCTGACACCCCCTCAATATTCATGTCATGAATATATATTATTATTTTATTTTATTGAAGCTGTTGTATTTTTTTATATTTAAGTCGAGAAAAAAATACTCTGAAAATCACATGATTGTTTTAAGTAACCAATTTCCTGTTATTCGTTTATAGAGAAAGATTGTGTACACTACAAGCGGGAGAATCATCCTCATTCGGAATCCTTGTAATGTATTTACATCCGTTACTAAAGAACCGATTACCAGGAAATTTCGGGATTCTTAGTTCTATTCACTTTTATTGTAATTGCACCCGTAAGAAATACCGGGATTTTCAGTCATATCCACTTTTCATAGTAGCGCGTGATTTCGAGTCAATAACTCGAATTACTTACTGAAAGTTCGTTAACAGCGCTATCTAGTAAGATAGTAGAACGTAGGCTCTAGCAGACAGCATACAAAAAATTAACAGTGTAGCCCGTAGTTACTGCGTTAAATGTTGGATGCCCTTTCCAAGCTAGTTAACCAAAACAACAGTTTTATGGGATCGTTTCTCTGTTCCAAATATATTAGGTACTCAGTGTTTTAAATTCTAAAATGCACTTAAATATCAAATTAAATGTTTTTTCTAAGACAAATAAACACGATTTGGAGACCCTTTTTCAAACTCAAATTAGGTAGTAAGAAATTCCTCGACTTTCCGAAATCCCGGGATTTCCAAATCAAGTAAGAAATTTCTCAGAAACCCGGGATTTCTTTTTTGTGATTGGTAGCGTCTTAAATCGAACCCGTATTCCGATCTTTGTTCATGACGAATAAAGCAGATAATGACACTGAGTGCTGCGTTGACGTATTCCGTGGCCGTGCTGC
The DNA here is from genome assembly GCA_910592155.1 of Ypsolopha scabrella. Taxonomy (NCBI): domain Eukaryota; kingdom Metazoa; phylum Arthropoda; class Insecta; order Lepidoptera; family Ypsolophidae; genus Ypsolopha; species Ypsolopha scabrella. The sequence goes on along the minus strand of OU342968.1, from coordinate 1,978,492 downwards.
GATGTATTCGTGTCAAATTGCATTTTTGCCAGTTTTTATGCTTTCATAATACCATTTTGCCGTAATTGTTTATTGTAGTCGTCTACTTGCTTGACTTTATAATTCTTGATTTTTATTTGGGAAGGCTTCAAATTACTGAGGTCCATCACTTGATCTTAAGAAATTGTTGTTGTTTCTTTATAGCACCCAATGAGACGATCCTTGATTACTATATTTCATTGGCTTCATTGGTGGACATAAGTTTGTCTTGACTTGTTTGAACTCTTTTTTGGCAACTTTTCCGTATTATATTCGTAGCCATTTCCATGCTTCCGGAACGTGACGATTGCTCCACTTGCTCCAAAACTCTGGAATCCGTCGTGGCGACTTCCAGGGCGTCGATATTGTTGCTGCAGCTGGTTTTTGGTACAGCTTCCAGTTTGAGTTGCGCTCGGGGACCGAATAGTAATAGTTTCACAGTCGGGTTGCTTCTTGTTTAGTCGTGGTCACCAATATGGGAGGATTTATATTAATAATAAATTAGGTGTAGTCTGTATGACACTAAAGTAGCTAATTATACAGGGTGTCCCATAAGTAGTGCTAAAAACGAAAACCATAGATAGCTGAGACCATGCCCTGTCAAAATAACTCAACATAGGTCTTACAAATATCGCATGGTTTTCTAGATTTTTGAACTTTTATGAAATTTCTAGTATTTGCTACCCTTAGTTAATTTTTTTAATTTAATTAGTAAAACTGAAGCAAATTTGACTTTTTTTGTTATGATATATTTTGTTAACAAGTTTTTCTATAATACGTATAGCACTGTTTTTCAAAAATGGTCATAGTTTGCCAAGAACAAATTTTTGAAAGTAAAAAAAGTTACCATAAAATTGTTTCAACAGCCTTTAAAGGTCTGTGGTGTGAAAAAAAAGTATGGAGACCTAAGTGCCCATCAGCTTGAAAAGTTTTATGTCTTATATCAATTGAAAAACAGAAAAAAAAATTATGAATATATTAGCAAATAAAAAGTTGTTGGTATTTTAAAACCGACGGGGACATTTTGTGTAAAATTTCATCTTCCAAATTCAATATTTATTTAAATTGTAGGCCTTGCATCTGGTGCAAACTTGCATAGAAATATGAAAAATAAGACAGATAATACTAAAAAAATATCAAATCATTCGTTTATTTAAAAAAAACTTAAATTTTACAAAAGGTGTTCGAAATGCCCACCAGCTGCCCTGATACAGGCTCTGCATCTCCTAACAAAAGAACGCTTGATTCTTCGTGCGTAGCCAGCGTGTGAAATTTCTTGAGAAGCTGTCTGGATGCGCTGTCGTAAATCTGCTATGTTATTAATAGGTCTCTTGTAGACTTTTTCTTTTATGCATCCCCAATAAAAGAAATCTAGAGGATTTAGGTCAGGTGACCGTGCAGGCCACAGAATGGGCCCTAGACGTCCAATCCATCTTCCTGGGTAGTGTTCGTTTTGAAAATCTCTTACACGCAGAGCATAGTGTGCAGGACAGCCGTCGTTTTGCAGCCACATTTGTTGGCGTAAGTTTATCGGGACTTCTTCCAAAAGCATAGGGAGCTGGTTTCGTAAAAAATCTAAATAAATTTCAGCATTTAACGTAGCTGGCAGTTCATACGGACCAATAATTTGCCCGTTGATGATCCCCGACCATAAATTTATCTTAAATTGATATTGAGATTTGTCTTCCCGTTTCGTGTGTGGGTTTCTCAGCTCCCAGCTGTGCAGGTTGTGAAGGTTCATAAATCCATCCTTTTGGCAGGAAGATTCGTCGCCCCACAGGATTCTGTCGAAGAAATTCACGTCTTCCCGCATCTTTCTTAACATCCTCCGACAAAAAAACAACTCTTGCGGCATAATCCCTTGGTAGTAGTGCTTGTACACGCTGCACGTGGTAGGGGTGGAACCCATATCTTTTTCTTAATATAACTTGAGCCGAGCTCTTTGAAATGCCAGTGCGTCGCTCAATCTCACGAACTGAAATAGTCGGATCTGCTGCTCTTTCCGCTAAAACTTCTTCTTCGTCTACTGTACGGGCCCTTCCTTCAGGAACACCACCTATGCCTGTTCCAGGAAATCTCCCTTCATTAAATGCGTTGCTGACGCGTATAAAAACACTGTGGTCTGGATGTCGACGGTTTCTGTACTTCCTTCGGTAGAGTCTTGCTGCTTTCCTGGCGTTGCCTTTAGCTACGCCGTAAAAGTAGAACATTTGCGCATATTCAGGCGGTGAGTATGGCGGCATTGCGTAAATAGCACGAAAAGACGCCGTCAGTTTCACCAAAGCACAAAGCAAACAAATCCTAGAAGTCTGATAATTAGTAACACCGATTTACGATAACGTCTAGCGCGTATGGTACGAATTATCACACTGACTGACCAGGTCCACATTGTGTAATCTTGACATGCTGTCTCTTTTACTCGCTCCTAATGCTGTCTCTTTTACTTTTTCCTTATGCTGTCTCTTTTACTCCCTCCTTGAGCTTACTTATCTCTCACTCAGTCTATCAGGGCAGCTGGTGGCCATTTCGAACACCTTTTGTATTTTTTTTTATTGGTATGAATTAATTCCCTTTTTTTATTTTAGTAATTTTCCATGTTTTGATGCAAGCTTCTACCAGATAAAAGGCCCATAATTTAAAAAAGATCGAATGTTGAAACTTTGAATTTTTTACAAAATTCCCCCGGTGGTATTTAAAAACCAACAACTTTTTATTTGGTAATATATTCATATTTTTTTTTCTTTTTTTCAATTGATATAGCCATAAAACTTTTCAAGCTGATGGGCACTTACGTCTCCATACTTTTTTTTCACACAACAGACCTTTAAAGGCTGTTGAAACAATTTCATGGTAACTTTTTTTACTTTCAAAAATTTGTTCTTGGCAAACTATGACCATTTTTGAAAAACAGTGCTATACGTATTATAGAAAAACTTGTTAACAAAATATATCATAACAAAAAAAGTCAAATTTGCTTTAGTTTTACTAATTAAATTAAAAAAATGAACTAAGGGTAGCAAATACTAGAAATTTCATAAAAGTTCAAAAATCTCGAAAACCATGCGACATTTGTTAAACCTATAATGAGTTATTTTGACAGGGCATGGTCTCAGCTATCTATGGTTTTCGTTTGGAGCACTACTTACGGGACACCCTACATTTAAATAAATGGTTCCATATTTATACCAAAAAGTACATCTCTTATAGATGTAGATTAATAATAAATTAGGTGTAGTCGGTATGACACTAAAGTAGCTAATTATATTTTTAAATAAATGGTTCCATATTTATACCAAAAAGTACATCTCTTATCTACATCTAACACATATAGTTATGTGGCGATGGTGCTGCCACACTAGGTATGCCTGCAGTCTCAGTGTAAAAAACAGGGGTTGGCTTTTGGTAACATCAACCTTAATTCGGAGTACATAACAATGCATTGGGTTTAGGGGGCTAAACTATGATTCACAGTGATATTTTTTTACTGGATACGCTTTTGTAATTTTTTCGACTTTTTTGAAAACGCACTAAAAATCTGTTATATTGATCACAAATTCGGCATTTTTATTACTCTAGTGATGCCAAATAATTCATTTTACAATAAAAAAAAAACTCACCAAAAGTAAAAAATAGGTGCAACGACAAGCGAAGCAAGAATAAGCGTGCTAGGTTGACATGTAAGATAATGTAAAGAGCCAAGAGAAGCGGAGCAGAGCGAGGCGACAACGTCCCTAGTCTTAAGTACTGTTGTACCTCAAATTTGTATTTTCAAGTTGCCGATTAAACAAACAAAAAACGCATCTCTGGCAATAAAAAGCGGCACAGGGGGGCTCTCCTCCCCACCTTACCCCTGTAAACCCCTTAAGTCAGGTATATGATATAAAAAAAATTAACAAAAAACAGTTTTGTTCAACTGAGTGATATTGATTTACTCAGGCCCAGTTCAGGTAAGATGTAGCTACAACCAGCGCCATCCTTTGATTTTTAGCCATCTGTGGTAGAAGTTGAATATCTTTTGGCCAGGCTTAGCCGATCCCTCCACAGATATTCTGTAGGTACTTCTTGTCCATTGGGAAGGTCCTCCATGTTCTGTCAGTTCCAAGTTGTGCTGATATGATAGTTAAAGCTCGGCCCCGGATTCGGCAGTGATTGGTTTGTATTGCAGTAGCATTCCATTGGCCTGTGGACATTATAATTAAACCTCGATAAAAGTTGCATTATTTTAACATTATTTGTTCTGGCTCTTACTTAAAGTGTACGGGTTTAAATTTAGTCAGATTGTAGTATATCCCTGCCTGGCGCGGCTATTAATATTAATATTAATTGCCGCTGCTGTGCGCCGAAACACTTATCTTAATTGCCGCGTCGTGGGCGGGCCACTTAATACCTACACTCATGGTTTTTTATCCTATGAAAGCATAATAAACTATCTACAGACTTACGATGTCAATGTCAATGGATTGATGTTGTAGATTGTTGATATTAACTTGAGAAATATGACCCCTGTGTTTATTTAATATGCCTACTTAGAATCGAGATACGTATGGTACAATGCTCGGAGGAAATAGGACTATTTAATAGTCCTATTTCCTCCGAGGGTACAATGGTACAATATTTTCAAAGAGGGCTTCTTATTGTTTGGGGATCGTTCAACAATTACGTGATCATTTTTGGCCGTTTTTTTAACCCCCCCCCCCCCTTATGTGATCACAACGTAATCTTTAGTTTTTACCCCCCCCCCCCCCTCGCCTTGATTACGTAATCTTCGTCCGTGCTTAAAATTTTTGCTGTTTATTAGCACTGACACGTATGTCATGTTTCACTCCTTCCACTCATCATTCACATTCTTCTGAGCTTTCTGACGAGAGAGTTCCGGGTGGCACGCTACATAGGCCTTAAACAGTGCCTGATGCAGATCACCGGCATCCATTATGATTCACTTAATCACACATTTAACACGACATAACAAACCGACTGACTAACAAAGACTATAAAATTCGACTGACTTCCACAGCAGTGTGACCAGATAAAATTTTATGAAAAAACCGAAGCACCTCAAAAAAATGCTGAAATATACTTATTTGCACAAGGGAAACATACCAGTAAAAATACTGATTTTCAAAGCAGGTTTTATGTATTAATCATCACGTCATTCATCTAACTAAAACATGTTAGATGAATGTATTTAGTATTTATATTTTTGTATTTAAAAGTGCCATTACAGGCTAAATCAGGGAACATCTGAACATCAATATTCAAGGGCACGACCGCTACAGTTTTGATAACTTTTTACCTAAAATATACCCAAAATATTTACTTCCTCCAATATACCTATAACAATACTGATGCTTGGAAAAGTCGGTAAAATATTCCGAAAAAGTATAAAAATACTGAATCTGGTCACACTGTTCCACAGTTTGTCTATAGCAGGGGAAATCCCGTTTCATCTATCTAATAGTTTAAATATAATTTATTTTCGGAAACGAAGCGCAGATGACGTAATCATGGATTCTTCCCCCCCCCACAATAATCTGATGTATACACAAGCATCCGACCCCCCCCCCTTCCGGTGATCACGTAATTGTTGAATGATCCCTTTCTAATAGCATGCAAGAGTCATTCCTTAGCTTTGGATTCCAACCATGAAATCAAAAATCCGCAAAACTTGCGCTTGGGCGCCACCTCGCTCCTTGCGTACCGCCTCGCTCCCTACGCACCACGTCGCTCCCCGCGCACTACCTCGCTGCCCGCGCACCACCTTGGTCCCCGCGCACCACCTCGCTCCCCGCGCACCACCACGCTCCCCGCGCACCACCTCGCTCCCCGCACACCACCTCGCTCCCTGCGCACCACCTCGCTCCCCGCGTGCCACATCGCTCCCCGCGTATTCGTGGGCTACTGTTGACCTAAGAACACACGGAATTTCTTAACAAAGTATTTCTATTTTCAGTACCTCCAATGTTTGCTAAGAAAGCAGGCTCTTCAAATATGTTGGGAGTGCAGCACCAAACTGAAGAACGTGCATCGGTTTATATCTACGTCACAACAGTGCGTGCGAGTACTGAACACCTATCTGGAGGCTTCTACGCAGGTGACGTTGCTATACATTTTATTGTAATAACTGGTACCTAATACACATGTTTATATCTACGTCGCAACAGTGCGTGCGCGTACTGAACACCTATCTCTGTGTTACAATATAACGAAACGGGTTGGGCAGACTAAATTGTAAATATAATTTGTGGACACGTAAAAGTGTTTTCATCACAACGATCTTATATAACGCTTTATTCGTTTGTAGAAAAGTGGTTGTGACATAAAGATGGCACACAATTCATGCTATCCTTTTTATCATTTTTGAGTGCAAAACGCTAAAAAACTTAATCTTATATCATATTCCAGACCTTACCAGCCACAACATCAAAACTATACAAAACACATATAGAAATAGTATACACAGGTCCAAAATATCAAGACATTAACACTGAAGACAAAGCAGACACTATTGTCGCAGAGCTAATATATGAAGATATTAAGACAGAAGACGTGACAGACACTGAAACAGAAAATGTGGCTGACACTATACCACTATTAACAGGCACAATACTCGAAGAAACTGGGACAGAAGATTTAGACAATTTAGACATCGCCCCAATATATGAAGAAACTGGACCAGAAGATATAACAGACAATTTAGACATAGCGCCAATATATGAAGAAACTGGAACAGAAGATATAAAAGACAATTTAGACATAGCGCCAATATATGAAGAAACTGGAACAGAAGATATAAAATACAATTTAGACATAGCGCCAATATATGAAGAAACTGGAACAGAAGATATAACAGACAATTTAGACATAGCGCCAATATATGAAGAAACTGAGATGGAAGATGTGACAGAGACTTTGGATGTCAAGATGGAGAATGATCCACTTGAGGTAAGTGATCTCTGTATGTATGTCTATTTGTTTTCTTACAACTCGAAAGCCAGTTAACAAATTTGCGTTTATTTTTTCAGTTGCTTCATAATTTTGGGTTTTTTATTGCTATAAGTAACAGGAACTGAGTTAAGGCTTAGTAGGTAGATCGCACAACAAAAGAGATGAGCATATCTGAAAAAGCGTGCGTCTGAGCAGTGTGGTAAATCAAGCAGAGAGTGGATAATGCTGTTTTCCAAGAAATAAAATTTAATATAAATTCACAAAAGTGCATTTAAAAAAAAAATCGCTGTGCTATCGTTTAGATAACTATGTTTCCATTAGTATCGAATATCGAGCGATACTGTCTCCATACTAACTAGCTATTAGTATTTGCCTGTAATCGGGCTACATCTCAAACCTACTTTGTATGTCTTTGGCAAACCAATAAATAAATAAATACACTTCTTAATTTCAGAATGGACTTAACAATATTCCTGACAGTGAAAATTCGGAAGTAAATGACAGTGGCATTAGAGAAGACTCTTGCACATCGGTAGACTATGAGATACTGAAGGAACAAGTAGCATCGTGGCGGGTGATCCTCCACAGACTGCCCACTGACACTCTACCGGCCAACATCATGTCATCAGGTAGGTGTATATCGTTAGCCATGGGGATAGTGAAGGAACAAGTAGCGTCGTGGCGGGTGATCCTCCACAGACTGCCCACTGACACTCTACCGGCCAACATCATGTCATCAGGTAGGTGTATATCGTTAGCCTTGGGGATAGTGAAGGAACTAGTAGCGTCGTGGCGGGTGATCCTCCACAGACTGCCCACTGACACTCTACCGGCCAACATCATGTCATCAGGTAGGTGTATATCGTTAGCCTTGGGGATAGTGAAGGAACTAGTAGCGTCGTGGCGGGTGATCCTCCACAGACTGCCCACTGACACTCTACCGGCCAACATCATGTCATCAGGTAGGTGTATATCGTTAGCCTTGGGGATAGTGAAGGAACAAGTAGCATCGTGGCGGGTAATCCTCCACAGACTGCCCACTGACACTCTACCGGCCAACATCATGTCATCAGGTAGGTGTATATCGTTAGCCTTGGGGATAGTGAAGGAACAAGTAGCATCGTGGCGGGTGATCCTCCACAGACTGCCCACTGACACTCTACCGGCCAACATCATGTCATCAGGTAGGTGTATATCGTTAGCCTTGGGGATAGTGAAGGAACAAGTAGCATCGTGGCGGGTGATCCTCCACAGACTGCCCACTGACACTCTACCGGCCAACATCATGTCATCAGGTAGGTGTATATCGTTAGCCTTGGGGATAGTGAAGGAACTAGTAGCGTCGTGGCAGGTGATCCTCCACAGACTGCCCACTGACACTCTACCGGCCAACATCATGTCATCAGGTAGGTGTATATCGTTAGCCTTGGGGATAGTGAAGGAATAAGTAGCGTCGTGGCGGGTGATCCTCCACAGACTGCCCACTGACACTCTACCGGCCAACATCATGTCATCAGGTAGGTGTATATCGTTAGCCTTGGGGATAGTGAAGGAACGAGTAGCATCGTGGCGGGTGATCCTCCACAGACTGCCCACTGACACTCTACCGGCCAACATCATGTCATCAGGTAGGTGTATATCGTTAGCCTTGGGGATAGTGAAGGAACAAGTAGCATCGTGGCGGGTGATCCTCCACAGACTGCCCACTGACACTCTACCGGCCAACATCATGTCATCAGGTAGGTGTATATCGTTAGCCTTGGGGATAGTGAAGGAACAAGTAGCGTCGTGGCGGGTGATCCTCCACAGACTGCCCACTGACACTCTACCGGCCAACATCATGTCATCAGGTAGGTGTATATCGTTAGCCTTGGGGATAGTGAAGGAACAAGTAGCGTCGTGGCGGGTGATCCTCCACAGACTGCCCACTGACACTCTACCGGCCAACATCATGTCATCAGGTAGGTGTATATCGTTAGCCTTGGGGATAGTGAAGGAACAAGTAGCATCGTGGCGGGTGATCCTCCACAGACTGCCCACTGACACTCTACCGGCCAACATCATGTCATCAGGTAGGTGTATATCGTTAGCCTTGGGGATAGTGAAGGAACAAGTAGCGTCGTGGCGGGTGATCCTCCACAGACTGCCCACTGACACTCTACCGGCCAACATCATGTCATCAGGTAGGTGTATATCGTTAGCCTTGGGGATAGTGAAGGAACAAGTAGCGTCGTGGCGGGTGATCCTCCACAGACTGCCCACTGACACTCTACCGGCCAACATCATGTCATCAGGTAGGTGTATATCGTTAGCCTTGGGGATAGTGAAGGAACAAGTAGCATCGTGGCGGGTGATCCTCCACAGACTGCCCACTGACACTCTACCGGCCAACATCATGTCATCAGGTAGGTGTATATCGTTAGCCTTGGGGATAGTGAAGGAACAAGTAGCATCGTGGCGGGTGATCCTCCACAGACTGCCCACTGACACTCTACCGGCCAACATCATGTCATCAGGTAGGTGTATATCGTTAGCCTTGGGGATAGTGAAGGAACAAGTAGCGTCGTGGCGGGTGATCCTCCACAGACTGCCCACTGACACTCTACCGGCCAACATCATGTCATCAGGTAGGTGTATATCGTTAGCCTTGGGGATAGTGAAGGAACAAGTAGCGTCGTGGCGGGTGATCCTCCACAGACTGCCCACTGACACTCTACCGGCCAACATCATGTCATCAGGTAGGTGTATATCGTTAGCCTCCGCTATGGCTATCTGTGATGTGTGTGATTGATGGATGAATGAGCGAGCGAGCGACGCACGCCGCACGCCGGACGCGCTCTCCGTCCGCGACGCATGTCGTCTCATTCTACTCAGTGCAACGAAAAAATTCGTGACATTTCATCCAGAAGCTATTTGTATAAAAAAAATACTCGAGACGCACTCCAGAAAGCCCGGGAACTACTCTAGCGCTCGAGCGTCGCGCGTCGGCAAGATCAAAGATCGCAAGCGCTCGGGGCCCGTCAGAGGCGCGAACTAAAAGCGCCTCTCGCCAAAACAATATCGTGCCGGACTCATCAAAAAGAGACTCTATCTCTATCTAATTCGTCTCGTTAACTTTGTAAAACCTTTCGTTGCATACTGTATCAGAGGCGCTAGAGAAAATTTAAAAAGGGTTTCTCCGCGCAATGAAGCTCGGGATATTTTTGGATATTTTGGAGTAGTTTTTTATACTATAGTTCATTTAATAGAAACTGCCACTGCTCTATTTATAATTCATAATTTTAATGAATTTTTGATTGTGAATGTTTGTAACCGGCCAGTTCTAAACACTTACAGTGGGACCCACGTATGTCACTGTATTACCTTAAGTGCAATAAATCAGTTAAATTGTGTTTATAAGTGTTGTATTTTCACAGGTACTCCAGTTACAATATGTGATGGCACAAATAATAGCCGGATTAAAGCAATACAAGATGAGCTGCGTGTCGAAGCTCTTCACGAAGTCACAGATTGTATTTCAAAACAACAGACCACAAAGAAGAATGAAGAAAAATGTTCAAAGAAAGATAAAGTCATAAGTAAAACTAAAACTGAGTTCAAAATGCCGGAGCAGAAAAAAGTTTCCTTAAGATTTATCTGTGATCATTGTAAGTTAGATTTTAACACGAAAGTGAAATTGCAGCAGCATATGTCCATTCATTACGGAGTTTCAGCAGTAAATATCACATGTCAAACTTGTAACTACAAAGCTGGTACAGTCCAAGCATTAGAAAAACATTCAAGACTCCACGATGAGACAAGACGTTTTAAATGTAATTCGTGTACGCGCAGATTTAGTAGTAACCGTAAGTTAATGCAGCACGTCCAGACGCACACGGGAGAGAAGCCATATAAATGTGACTTGTGTGACTATGCGTGTATCCAGAGCGGTCATTTGAAGAGTCATATGAGAAAACACACGGGAGAGAAGCCATATAAATGCGACTTCTGTGATTATGTAAGTAGCGGTAGCGGTGTTGTGAACAGACATATGAGAATACATACGGGAGAAAAGCCATATAAATGTGGCTTGTGCGACTATGCGTGTATCGCGAGCGGTCAATTGAAGAGTCATATGAGAAAACACACGGGAGAGAAGCCATATAAATGTGACTTGTGTGACTATGCGAGTATCCGGAGCGGTCATTTGAAGACACATATGAGAAAACACACGGGAGAGAAGCCATATAAATGTGACTTGTGTGACTATGCGAGTATCCGGAGCGGTCATTTGAAGACACATATGAGAAAACACACGGGAGAGAAGCCATATAAATGCGACTTCTGTGATTATGTAAGTAGCAGTAGCGGTGTTGTGAACAGACATATGAGAATACATACGGGAGAAAAGCCATATAAATGTGGCTTGTGCGACTATGCGTGTATCGCGAGCGGTCAATTGAAGAGTCATATGAGAAAACACACGGGAGAGAAGCCATATAAATGTGACTTGTGTGACTATGCGAGTATCCGGAGCGGTCATTTGAAGACACATATGAGAAACCACACGGGAGAGAAGCCATATAAATGTGACTCCTGCGACTATGTGTGTAGTTTTAGCGGTACTTTGAAGGTACATAACAGAATACACACGGGAGAGAAGCCATATAAATGTGGCTTGTGTGACTATGCGAGTATCCAGAGCGCTTATTTGAAGAGACATATGAGAAAACACACGGGAGAGAAGCCATATAAATGTGACTTGTGTGACTATGCGAGTATCCGGAGCGGTCATTTGAAGACACATATGAGAAAACACACGGGAGAGAAGCCATATAAATGTGACTCCTGCGACTATGTGTGTAGTTTTAGCGGTACTTTGAAGGTACATAACAGAATACACACGGGAGAGAAGCCATATAAATGTGGCTTGTGTGACTATGCGAGTATCCAGAGCGCTCATTTGAAGAGACATATGAGAAAACACGGGGGAGAAACCATATAAATGTGACTCCTGCGACTATGTGTGTAGTTTTAGCGGTACTTTGAAGGTACATAACAGAATACACACGGGAGAGAAGCCATATAAATGTGGCTTGTGTGAATATGCGAGTATCCAGAGCGCTCATTTGAAGAGACATATGAGAAAACACGGGGGAGAAACCATGTAAATGTGACTCCTGCGACTATGTGTGTAGTTTTAGCGGTACTTTGAAGGTACATAACAGAATACACACGGGAGAGAAGCCATATAAATGTGGCTTGTGTGACTATGCGAGTATCCAGAGCGCTCATTTGAAGAGACATATGAGAAAACACGGGGGAGAAACCATGTAAATGTGACTCCTGCGACTATGTGTGTAGTTTTAGCGGTACTTTGAAGGTACATAACAGAATACACACGGGAGAGAAGCCATATAAATGTGGCTTGTGTGACTATGCGAGTATCCAGAGCGCTCATTTGAAGAGACATATGAGAAAACACGGGGGAGAAACCATATAAATGTCTGAACAGGCAACACTAGGCTGAGTTCAGCTTGATCACCCGCCGATGCCCGGCGATCATAACATCTCTCTTGCACGCGTTGATTTTATATATAAGTATGCTATCTTGTTGTCAGTGATTAGCGGGCGATCAAACTGAACACTGCCCTGACCTCAGCACAAAAAACCTCCATTAAAATAATATTTTTTTAATTTTTATATTCTGTCTACCCGCCATCTGTCATCTTCATCATCAAAATCAAATACTCATTACCATATACATAATGGAAAAAATTTAAGGGCCCTGGAGATCCTTTAGTTAGCTCATTTTACTAAAAGGAAACATTCCTTTATTTTTTTAAACAAAACAAAACTGCATTCATAGATTTCTAAAATTCGCTAGTTTTATAAAATAAAACTACTCAGAAGCTTTTCATAGTTATATTATGTTCACTTTACATAACTTAACAGGCTTTCACAATTCTAGCTAATATACAGGACTTCACTTTGTAAAACAACTGACATCACACCGTATTCGGGCAGAATAACGTTCTGCGTCTGCGTTTTGAAGAAAACTGTGGTTGAACCGAGTGTATCCTCTTTTCTAATTTGCCAGGCGCCATCTTTTCGCGCCCTCTTTGCGCGCCACATTTTAGCACGTGCCCGAATCGACTTTGTCATGATATCCGGCGGTCATCGGTTCAACCTCGTTTCCTTCAACAACTAAATCAAATATATTATAATTAAAGAAATAACTAAAGGACATCACCCATTTCTGACCAATTTTTTTATGCTTGCCAAGAAAAAAGATATTGAATATTGAAGGTCTAAGAAAAAAAAATTATGAGGCCTAAGTCCTACGTCAGTTATCCGAGATGATAAATCACTTTGAATTTTTATATTGTCAAGAAATAATAAAAAATAGTAAAGTCTTTTTTAAGGTACCTATATAGTACGTATTCTTCGTTTTAACTAGAGAATCACTCAACGGATTTGGATGCGGTTTTTTATTATCATGGTAATGGTTTCGGTCAACATAAAGGCGATAAGGATGTTCATAAAATAATGTTTGAAAAGCCGAAAACGGGACAGAGTTTGAATAAAAGCGAGCGGAGCCGCGGGCAAAGGCTATTAAAAAATAAAACGGTCAAATAGGTACTGTCGTAAATGAAGGTTAAAAATTTAATCAGTGATATATTATTAGTACTTCAATGTTAAAATAAGTAAATATAAACAATTATATTATATTCACTTATCTCCCCGCCCCCCGCAGCGTCCTTCAGGTCGTCGGTTCAGCGGGCACGTGGTCTCCATTCTAAAGCCTTTCGGCCCCAGCGGCCTTCATGTCGGCGACAAATGTGGCCTGCCCACTGCCACTTCAACTTAATGATTCTGCAGGCTATGTCGGTTACTTTCGACCTCCGACGGATCTCCTCATGTTGGATTCTATCCATCAGAGATAACTGAACTTATTATGACTATTTTAATATAATATGTATGTACCTATGTATGGGCCGTCCCTTTATGTCATTTGAAACATTTGAAAAATTTTCAACTGTTCCCTTGGAAATAAAATCAAAATATTACGGAGCTTGTGTAATTTATTTATGCAGCCAAATTAATACAGTGGTCATGATAAGCATAAAACTTTTCGCAAATTGTTGGCTTCCCATAGATAGTGAAAAAAACAGCTAAAACATGATTTAAGAATTTCTCAAAATGAGTCGACCTTGATTAATAGCACTTACCGATACCGATTATTCAGTATAGATATGTTATTCCAGCCAAATTCATACCGGAGATTTAGCAAGTAATCAGTATCAGGGATCAATGACACTTTTTGCTAATTTCGCAAAACAAAATGTTGTAGGAAGGTTGGTTTGTAGGGAACACAAAAAATAAAATTTACGAATTTCACAAAAAGGGTCACATGTCGAGTCGGCTTTTTCCCGATTTGCCACAGTTCCAATTCACCACACTTTTTTACTCTCATACATTAATTCCCGATTCACCACATTATAAGGAAAAAATTAAAATTTTGATTATTTGTGTTCCCAATTTGCCACAACTTCTTATTTCTATAGATTAAATGTACCATTGGCAAAATAAAACAAAGCAAATTCGCAAGACAGTTTCAGTCTAATATTATAAAACTAGATTGACAACTTACAATAATCAGTACAAAGGGGTAATCAATTAAGTATGCATAAAATAAAATGATAAACATAAAATGACTTATTTTTCATATTAGGGATCAGCAGTATTACATTTAAAACAACATAGAGGGACGATAAAAAAGTAATCAAAACTTGGACTTGTGGTAAATTATACAAAAACAGAAACAACGAATTAAACAAAATATACTTTACTTTAACCTAACATATACGTATATGTTAACATACGCAAAATAATCCATTGAATATGGAATTTAAACAAAACGATGTGAGTAATAAGTAATACTCTTCTTGCCTTGGCCCGAGATAGCTGTTATGTTGTGTTTTTCAATTTATTGTAGTTTTATGAAGGATAAATATTGAAGCAATGCTGTAATAATATTTGTTTAGTTTGATGACTACTATCACCAGTTTCTATTTGGTCCACAATTTTCAGAAATTATGAATTATGGTAATAAAAAAATGACAAATAATGTATTTTTAACTTCCTGTTATAACAAATCAGTAGTAAAAGAGATGAAAGCATGGTTAATTGTCTTTGTTATTTATCAAAAATACAAAAAAATAAAATTAATTAAATAATCATGAAAAATCAAGTAATATTTTAATAACAATTTACAGTAAGGTGAGAACAGTCGTTTACTAAATAAATTAATACATACTATACACAGTGATTACTGGGAGTTATTGTGTCTAAAATCATCAAGTAATGTTGATCAAAACCTTCTAAAAAGGCCAAAACTTTTTAAATACTGTTGATATTGATATTATTACAATAAATTTATAAGAAAAACGAAAATAGTTCAACAGAATATCTTTGTTTATTTTTAAATGTAAGCCAAAATTTTTCGCTCGTACTTTTTTTTCACCATTCCATAGAAATTTAGTCAGCTGATTGAACCACTTTGTACTGGGAAGTTCAGAAATTATTTGATCAAATTTTTTTTTTTTTCTTGGTTGTGATCAGTGAATGATATATGATCTACCCTAGAATTATTTTATTTTATTATTGTAGGACCTTATATAAATATATCAATATAAAAAGTAAATAATATCATTGTAATTAACTAACATAAAAAATCATATGTGCGTAGTATTTGTTCTTACTTGCCACTTGCTGAACGGTGAAGGAAAATATCGTGAGGAATCCTGTATGCGTGTATTTGCGCCCAAAGTATGGCAATAGGGCTCACCACCCATCACTTTAGGACGTAATAATCGTCGGTGAAACGCGGGTGTACTTGCAGAACTCTTAGTTTCCAGAGGTGAGAGAGGCGCGGGGGGTGCGGCAGACCACGGTGAGAGACGCGCTGTCACCTCAAGCGGCGGGTGGTACTTGTCCACAGCCACCAGCGGCTGCCCCGACAGGGACACCTCAACTGCACCTGCCTCTAAAGTGCATAACACCAAATCTAAACAACGATTCTTATAATTACGTATAAAATTTTTATGGAAATGGGTAATTAATAACTGACAGTTCTTTCTGAAATTGTTTAGTTGCCTTGTTATAATCCAAAATTTTCTACGTCACAGCTATAAAAAGTGATTATTTACTTATTCTACTAATTACAAAAATAGATAAACTATCAAAATATATAATATATATTGTTTGGTAAATTTCATCATAAATTTAAACTTTAAAATTTGATATAGTTTAAATTAATTTAATAATAATAATTAAACCAATTTAATTTAAGTAATTTATTTTGAACTAATCATAAATTTTATTTTTTGCCGCTGGCTGTACATTCTGTACTGTGGCAAATCGGGAATAGATAAAATTAATAATTTTAAAATAAATGAAACTGGCATATCGGGAACAGGTTATTAGTGTGGCAAATCGGGAAAAAGCCGCCGAGTCTTCAGCATAAATTTAACTAAGTACATGAATCAATGTCAACTTGTATACAGTTGCGTCGTATTATAAAACATACATAATTTGGCTAAGTAAAAGCATGCTAAGTTACAACAATAAGGTGACTTTAATCTATGCAGCCAAATTATTACTGAAGACTCAGTAAGTGCGCAGTGACAAGGTTCTGTAACATCTTGCCTACATCAACCTAGCTAAATAAACCTATCTACATGTATCAACCTACCTAAATAAACCTACCTACTCATTATCCCCTAGACGCCTATATACAAATATACAGATGTTTTGATCAGTAACTTGGCCAAATGTGATCGCTAATACGTGGGACGCACTATAAGTTTCCGGAATGAATATGAAAAAATACTATTAAAGGTACAAAATTAATTTATTGTTTTTCAAAATAATCTCCCTTGGCGTCTATGCACTTTTTCATTCGATCAAACCAGTTTTGAAAACTTGTGCCACTCCCCTGTGGTGACCTCTGAAACGTGTTTTTCATACTCCTCGACAGCCTCTTCTGGTGATGAAAATCGTTGACCGCGTAATTGGTTCTTAATTTTTGGGAACAGAAAAAAGTCACAAGGTGCCAGGTCGGGACTGTATGCAGGATGACTCATGAGTTCTACATTTTTCGTCTTCAAAAAGTCGTTTGTCTGTCTGGCCGTGTGAGAACTAGCATTGTCGTGGTGCAGGATGATACGGCGTTTACGGTTATTTTTACGGAGTTCGTCAATAACTTTCGGCAAACAAATGGTCGTGTACCAGTCACTATTCACGGTACGACGATTCTCTAAAACAACAGTAGCCACGTGTCCAGTTTTATTAAAAAAAGAAGCAATCATCCGCTTAGATGCACTTTTCACGCGCGCCACTTTGGTTGGTTTCGGCTCATCTTGAAAGACCCATACGCTCGATTGCTGCTTTGTTTTGGGATCGTAGCAATAAATCCATATTTCGTCACTTGTTACTATGTCCCACACCAAATTTGACGCACCTTCGTTGAATCTGGTAAGCATGGCACTGCACCAAGTGACGCAGTCCGTTTTTTGAGCCTCGGTCAAGTTGTGTGGGATCCACCGCGAGCACAGCTTTCTCACATCCAAATGTTTGTGTAGGATTGATTGTATTTGACTCATGCCTATTTCTAAGGATGCGCGAATTTCATGGTAGGTCACATGCCTATCTGTTTCAATCATACGGCGCACAGCATCGATGTTTTTGTTGGTCACAGCGGTGGACGGCCGACCATCGCGAGATTCGTCACTGAGATTGATACGACCACGCTTGAATTCTGCAAACCAGCTATAAACAGTCGTCTTGCATGGTGCTTCATTGCCAAAAGCTGTTTCAAGCCGAGCGATGCTCTGTTGAGCTGTCAAATTACACTTAAAATCGTAGAAAATCATACTACGAAAATTTTCCCGAGTTAAATCCATGTTGATGCAGACACACAATTTTTTAAATGGCGCCACAAGGTAAAAACAAAAGACAGTCAGATGAAACAAACTGCATTCTACAGCCAAAGAGTTCTATTTTCAAATGTTGCAATAAATTTTTAAATATTGTTTATGTAAGTGGCCAGTTCCGGAAACTTTTAGTGTTACCTATGTAGTGGACAGGACCTTACGTTATGCACCTCAGTTAGTAACCCTAGTTCTTTTAGAGTAGTAAGGGATGAGACTGACCTAACCAGACCCTGACAAATATTCTAAGAATCCCAAGTTCTAGATCTCCCGTTAACCTAAGCAAATTAGTGTTAATTTTATTGTAAAGAGTTCACAACAAGGCGAGGGTATATTTTTGGCTTAACTCAATGTTATATGATATTATGTACAACTAGATGATTACACAATTTATAAATTGGTTGTCGAGAACTGGGGTTCTATAAGACTGAAGAAAACCTTATGAGATTAATATCATTTTATGTACTAGATATTTAAGAATGTGACTTTCCTTTTAATAATAGTAACGAAACTTTGATCTATTAAATAGTTGCAAGGCTTCTTCTCATAAAAAAACAAGTCTGGTAAAAATCAAATGTTCTATAAGCTACTCTAATAAATGTACCCACTGCTTAGCAAGAAATCTTAGTTGATTGTAAATTGGGACTGTGATGTACATTAATAGTAGTTAAGGTGATAATAAACTTTGATGAAGTATAATTATTGAAACAGAGTAGTTGTAGAGTATTTTGGTTTCTCGAAATACATTATTCTCATATCAAGAAAACAGTTGATCTGTTGCTGCTAGATAAGAATCAGTACATGATTCTATAAAATGTTTTTTTTATTTTTATTTGATTGGGATAACAGCCCCGCAACCGCCGTCCCAGTGGATTCCGTCACCAGACTAATGAATCCTCCTGAAAGATGTAGGAGATGAAGTACATAAATGTACTTGAATATTTGAATGTATTGTACATCATAGGTAGGTACTAATTTTGTGGGACCAAATCCTGCCCGTTCGATTACAACCAATCTGGAAAGAAGGGCAAGAAAACCAGATGGGCCTAACTTTGAGTTCGATGCTGGACAAAAATATCATTTTATGTTAAATAGTAACACGCCACTTATAAGGCTTCCAGGATGCATTTTCTGAAAAAGCTTTAAGCTTTTGTAAAGTTGAATGAAGCTATATTAATATGTATGAATGTAAATATCATAGTTATTTTACTTTATAAGAGAGGGACATCTAAATCATGACTACTTATAAGCATTACGAGGGAATCTTTTATTTTATTTTGTACCTTTCAGTCCTACAGCCATTTTTAGTAAGTAAAGAGGGAATTCTACATAGACTCCAAATTGAATAATTTCAATACTTCCAAATATAATCTTTTTGGTGTAATAGAACCTAATTTTTAGTTCAAGAAGTTGTATCTATTTAATACTAGTCGTTCAAAATAGTTGTTCTACTCGGGTAAGGTATCTATATAAAGTGTGTTTTTTTAGAGGTATAGAACTTTGAAATTGAATAAAACAAAGATGATTTTTTTATCGATATGAAATTTATTTTATTCGAAAGACAATCTTCTGGCATTATAATTTAAATATGACTTCTGGCATATGTTCGCCACTGCTGGCTCGGACGTAGTGTAATCTGAGGTCCAATTTTTGATGACTTTTTCCAACATTTGTGGCCGTGTATCGGCAATAACTCGCCGAATGTTGTCCTCCAAGTGGTCAATCGTTTCGGGCTTATCGGCGTAGACTTGCGACTTCACATATCCCCACAGAAAATAGTCAAGTGGCGTTAAATCGCAAAATCTTCCATAAAGTGGATGGACACATATCCAATTCCTGTGCACGGTGGCGGATAGACTGATTCGGGTCTTCCTCTACGCTACGCTCTACAGCAGCAATGACTTCTTCTGTACGCACTGTACGACATCTCTGTGGATGCGTATTATCATTTAGAGTAAACGTTTCATAGTTAATTGAATTAATTGCTCTGATGGACGATTATGTTGACCGTAATGCGCGATACGTCTTTCGAACAGAACCATGATTTTCAAAATAAATTTGCACAATTTGGAAGCGTTGTTCAGGCGTCAGTCTATTCATGTTGAAATGCCACGGGCGATTTCGATCAGCTGACATTGACACTGACGTCTATGGCTATTTTCAATGCACATTTTGTTTATTGTTTACGTTGTGTTGTCATGGGCAACCGGCATAAGCCTAACGTTTATTGCTATTTGCATTGCAAGTCATTTTGGGTTAGTTAACTAAGTACCTACGAACATTTTTATTTTGAGGTTTGTAGGTAAGTAGTTGTCATTATGTGATTGGTGAAATTAAGATTTGTGTAGGTACTTACTTATTGAACGTCTACTCTAATCAATCGTGGCGTGCGTGGTATTATGATCACTTCAACTGAATTAAACTGGATGACAGTAAAAAAGGAAATCATAATACCTAGGTACCTACGTAATATTCGTCGGTGAAAAGCGGCTATACCAAGTGGGGATTGTGACTTGCACCTCCTAGTTTACACATTATAAATAAGAAAATAATTTGTGGCAGGTAAAAGAAAAACAGACATTTCATGTAGAAGTATTGATAATGAATGATTGTGCCTTCTTCCTTTAATCGGGCTGAGGACTGGCACTGTGCACAGTGGCGGAGTTACACAATCACTCATCATTCTTTCTTCAGTTCTTTTCATCATCTCATGCAAACCGAAAAATAATAAGTAACCAAAGCAAATAACAGGACAGTGACAGCATGTTAGAAGGAAAAAACACCAAATATAATTATTACACTAAGTAGCAGTTAGGTGGTAGAGCTAATGCCGGGCTCGACTGTGGAGGTACCACCATCTTACTCGGAAATCCTCCCGAAGTTATTCGGGGGAGAGTAAGAGGACAGCTCTCAGGCAAAAAAACCAGGCGGCCCACCATTGCATGGCAGCGGTATATCCATCCCGGCGTCACTGGTGCAAGGGTTTCGGCACCGCGCTCACCAACCCGCCTTCCCAGCGTGTGTGAGTATGGGCATTTCTTCCAGGAGGACCGCCCCAGAGTGGCGAAGTCCTGGAAAGGCCTATGTCCAGCAGTGGACGAAACAGGCTGATGGATGGATGGAAGTAGCAGACCAAACTTATGGATTAAATAGCGTGGCAAGTTTCCATACAAAAAATAAGCTACGAAGAAACCTTTAAAAATGGGTTGTCTTGGCTGGCACATGCTTGGAACATATTTGTTAATTCCTTAACTAATCTCTAGTATATATTTTGTTTGGAAACAAGCAATATTTATAATTAAAAGAGCCTGAAGTTCACTGAGCTAAAATTGCCACGCGTCGTCGTCGACTCTATGCGTTTATTATTAATGTTAGGGCTGCTACTATATTATACGTCTGTGCTATTTACATAATTTTGAGAGCCCGCAGTTCACTGAGCTAAAATTGCCACCCGTCGACTCTATGCGTTTATTATTAATGTTAGGGCTGCTACTATATTATACGTCTGTGCTATTTACATAATTTTGAGAGCCCGCAGTTCACTGAGCTAAAATTGCCACCCGTCGACTCTATGCGTTTATTATTAATGTTAGGGCTGCTACTATATTATACGTCTGTGCTATTTACATAATTTTGAGAGCCCGCAGTTCACTGAGCTAAAATTGCCACCCGTCGACTCTATGCGTTTATTATTAATGTTAGGGCTGCTACTATATTATACGTCTGTGCTATTTACATAATTTTGAGAGCCCGCAGTTCACTGAGCTAAAATTGCCACCCGTCGACTCTATGCGTTTATTATTAATGTTAGGGCTGCTACTATATTATACGTCTGTGCTATTTACATAATTTTGAGAGCCCGCAGTTCACTGAGCTAAAATTGCCACCCGTCGACTCTATGCGTTTATTATTAATGTTAGGGCTGCTACTATATTATACGTCTGTGCTATTTACATAATTTTGAGAGCCCGCAGTTCACTGAGCTAAAATTGCCACCCGTCGACTCTATGCGTTTATTATTAATGTTAGGGCTGCTACTATATTATACGTCTGTGCTATTTACATAATTTTGAGAGCCCGCAGTTCACTGAGCTAAAATTGCCACCCGTCGACTCTATGCGTTTATTATTAATGTTAGGGCTGCTACTATATTATACGTCTGTGCTATTTACATAATTTTGAGAGCCCGCAGTTCACTGAGCTAAAATTGCCACCCGTCGACTCTATGCGTTTATTATTAATGTTAGGTCTGCTACTATATTATACGTCTGTGCTATTTACATAATTTTGAGAGCCCGCAGTTCACTGAGCTAAAATTGCCACCCGTCGACTCTATGCGTTTATTATTGATGTTAGGGCTGCTACTATATTATACGTCTGTGCTATTTACATAATTTTGAGAGCCCGCAGTTCACTGAGCTAAAATTGCCACCCGTCGACTCTATGCGTTTATTATTAATGTTAGGTCTGCTACTATATTATACGTCTGTGCTATTTACATAATTTTGAGAGCCCGCAGTTCACTGAGCTAAAATTGCCACCCGTCGACTCTATGCGTTTATTATTAATGTTAGGTCTGCTACTATATTATACGTCTGTGCTATTTACATAATTTTGAGAGCCCGCAGTTCACTGAGCTAAAATTGCCACCCGTCGACTCTATGCGTTTATTATTAATGTTAGGGCTGCTACTATATTATACGTCTGTGCTATTTACATAATTTTGAGAGCCCGCAGTTCACTGAGCTAAAATTGCCACCCGTCGACTCTATGCGTTTATTATTAATGTTAGGGCTGCTACTATATTATACGTCTGTGCTATTTACATAATTTTGAGAGCCCGCAGTTCACTGAGCTAAAATTGCCACCCGTCGACTCTATGCGTTTATTATTAATGTTAGGGCTGCTACTATATTATACGTCTGTGCTATTTACATAATTTTGAGAGCCCGCAGTTCACTGAGCTAAAATTGCCACCCGTCGACTCTATGCGTTTATTATTAATGTTAGGGCTGCTACTATATTATACGTCTGTGCTATTTACATAATTTTGAGAGCCCGCAGTTCACTGAGCTAAAATTGCCACCCGTCGACTCTATGCGTTTATTATTAATGTTAGGGCTGCTACTATATTATACGTCTGTGCTATTTACATAATTTTGAGAGCCCGCAGTTCACTGAGCTAAAATTGCCACCCGTCGACTCTATGCGTTTATTATTAATGTTAGGGCTGCTACTATATTATACGTCTGTGCTATTTACATAATTTTGAGAGCCCGCAGTTCACTGAGCTAAAATTGCCACCCGTCGACTCTATGCGTTTATTATTAATGTTAGGGCTGCTACTATATTATACGTCTGTGCTATTTACATAATTTTGAGAGCCCGAAGTTAACTGAGCTAAAATTGCCACCCGTCGACTCTATGCGTTTATTATTAATGTTAGGGCTGCTACTATATTATACGTCTGTGCTATTTACATAATTTTGAGAGCCCGCAGTTCACTGAGCTAAAATTGCCACCCGTCGACTCTATGCGTTTATTATTAATGTTAGGGCTGCTACTAAATTATACGTCTGTGCTATTTACATAATTTTGAGAGCCCGCAGTTCACTGAGCTAAAATTGCCACCCGTCGACTCTATGCGTTTATTATTAATGTTAGGGCTGCTACTATATTATACGTCTGTGCTATTTACATAATTTTGAGAGCCCGCAGTTCACTGAGCTAAAATTGCCACCCGTCGACTCTATGCGTTTATTATTAATGTTAGGGCTGCTACTATATTATACGTCTGTGCTATTTACATAATTTTGAGAGCCCGCAGTTCACTGAGCTAAAATTGCCACCCGTCGACTCTATGCGTTTATTATTAATGTTAGGGCTGCTACTATATTATACGTCTGTGCTATTTACATAATTTTGAGAGCCCGCAGTTCACTGAGCTAAAATTGCCACCCGTCGACTCTATGCGTTTATTATTAATGTTAGGGCTGCTACTAAATTATACGTCTGTGCTATTTACATAATTTTGAGAGCCCGCAGTTCACTGAGCTAAAATTGCCACCCGTCGACTCTATGCGTTTATTATTAATGTTAGGGCTGCTACTATATTATACGTCTGTGCTATTTACATAATTTTGAGAGCCCGCAGTTCACTGAGCTAAAATTGCCACCCGTCGACTCTATGCGTTTATTATTAATGTTAGGGCTGCTACTATATTATACGTCTGTGCTATTTACATAATTTTGAGAGCCCGCAGTTCACTGAGCTAAAATTGCCACCCGTCGACTCTATGCGTTTATTATTAATGTTAGGGCTGCTACTATATTATACGTCTGTGCTATTTACATAATTTTGAGAGCCCGCAGTTCACTGAGCTAAAATTGCCACCCGTCGACTCTATGCGTTTATTATTAATGTTAGGGCTGCTACTATATTATACGTCTGTGCTATTTACATAATTTTGAGAGCCCGAAGTTCACTGAGCTAAAATTGCCACCCGTCGACTCTATGCGTTTATTATTAATGTTAGGGCTGCTACTATATTATACGTCTGTGCTATTTACATAATTTTGAGAGCCCGAAGTTCACTGAGCTAAAATTGCCACCCGTCGACTCTATGCGTTTATTATTAATGTTAGGGCTGCTACTATATTATACGTCTGTGCTATTTACATAATTTTGAGAGCCCGAAGTTCACTGAGCTAAAATTGCCACCCGTCGACTCTATGCGTTTATTATTAATGTTAGGGCTGCTACTATATTATACGTCTGTGCTATTTACATAATTTTGAGAGCCCGAAGTTCACTGAGCTAAAATTGCCACCCGTCGACTCTATGCGTTTATTATTAATGTTAGGGCTGCTACTATATTATACATCTGTGCTATTTACATAATTTTGAGAGCCCGAAGTTCACTGAGCTAAAATTGCCACCCGTCGACTCTATGCGTTTATTATTAATGTTAGGGCTGCTACTATATTATACGTCTGTGCTATTTACATAATTTTGAGAGCCCGCAGTTCACTGAGCTAAAATTGCCACCCGTCGACTCTATGCGTTTATTATTAATGTTAGGGCTGCTACTATATTATACGTCTGTGCTATTTACATAATTTTGAGAGCCCGAAGTTCACTGAGCTAAAATTGCCACCCGTCGACTCTATGCGTTTATTATTAATGTTAGGGCTGCTACTATATTATACGTCTGTGCTATTTACATAATTTTGAGAGCCCGCAGTTCACTGAGCTAAAATTGCCACCCGTCGACTCTATGCGTTTATTATTAATGTTAGGGCTGCTACTATATTATACGTCTGTGCTATTTACATAATTTTGAGAGCCCGCAGTTCACTGAGCTAAAATTGCCACCCGTCGACTCTATGCGTTTATTATAAATGTTAGGGCTGCTACTATATTATACGTCTGTGCTATTTACATAATTTTGAGAGCCCGCAGTTCACTGAGCTAAAATTGCCACCCGTTGACTCTATGCGTTTATTATTAATGTTAGGGCTGCTACTATATTATACGTCTGTGCTATTTACATAATTTTGAGAGCCCGCAGTTCACTGAGCTAAAATTGCCACCCGTCGACTCTATGCGTTTATTATTAATGTTAGGGCTGCTACTATATTATACGTCTGTGCTATTTACATAATTTTGAGAGCCCGCAGTTCACTGAGCTAAAATTGCCACCCGTCGACTCTATGCGTTTATTATTAATGTTAGGGCTGCTACTATATTATACGTCTGTGCTATTTACATAATTTTGAGAGCCCGCAGTTCACTGAGCTAAAATTGCCACCCGTCGACTCTATGCGTTTATTATTAATGTTAGGGCTGCTACTATATTATACGTCTGTGCTATTTACATAATTTTGAGAGCCCGCAGTTCACTGAGCTAAAATTGCCACCCGTCGACTCTATGCGTTTATTATTAATGTTAGGGCTCCTACTATATTATACGTCTGTGCTATTTACATAATTTTGAGAGCCCGCAGTTCACTGAGCTAAAATTGCCACCCGTCGACTCTATGCGTTTATTATTAATGTTAGGGCTGCTACTATATTATACCTCTGTGCTATTTACATAATTTTGAGAGCCCGAAGTTCACTGAGCTAAAATTGCCACCCGTCGACTCTATGCGTTTATTATTAATGTTAGGGCTGCTACTATATTATACGTCTGTGCTATTTACATAATTTTGAGAGCCCGCAGTTCACTGAGCTAAAATTGCCACCCGTCGACTCTATGCGTTTATTATTAATGTTAGGGCTGCTACTATATTATACGTCTGTGCTATTTACATAATTTTGAGAGCCCGCAGTTCACTGAGCTAAAATTGCCACCCGTCGACTCTATGCGTGTATTATTAATGTTAGGGCTGCTACTATATTATACGTCTGTGCTATTTACATAATTTTGAGAGCCCGAAGTTCACTGAGCTAAAATTGCCACCCGTCGACTCTATGCGTTTATTATTAATGTTAGGGCTGCTACTATATTATACGTCTGTGCTATTTACATAATTTTGAGAGCCCGCAGTTCACTGAGCTAAAATTGCCACCCGTCGACTCTATGCGTTTATTATTAATGTTAGGGCTGCTACTATATTATACGTCTGTGCTATTTACATAATTTTGAGAGCCCGCAGTTCACTGAGCTAAAATTGCCACCCGTCGACTCTATGCGTTTATTATTAATGTTAGGGCTGCTACTATATTATACGTCTGTGCTATTTACATAATTTTGAGAGCCCGCAGTTCACTGAGCTAAAATTGCCACCCGTCGACTCTATGCGTTTATTATTAATGTTAGGGCTGCTACTATATTATACGTCTGTGCTATTTACATAATTTTGAGAGCCCGCAGTTCACTGAGCTAAAATTGCCACCCGTCGACTCTATGCGTTTATTATTAATGTTAGGGCTGCTACTATATTATACGTCTGTGCTATTTACATAATTTTGAGAGCCCGCAGTTCACTGAGCTAAAATTGCCACCCGTCGACTCTATGCGTTTATTATTAATGTTAGGGCTGCTACTATATTATACGTCTGTGCTATTTACATAATTTTGAGAGCCCGCAGTTCACTGAGCTAAAATTGCCACCCGTCGACTCTATGCGTTTATTATTAATGTTAGGGCTGCTACTATATTATACGTCTGTGCTATTTACATAATTTTGAGAGCCCGCAGTTCACTGAGCTAAAATTGCCACCCGTCGACTCTATGCGTTTATTATTAATGTTAGGGCTGCTACTATATTATACGTCTGTGCTATTTACATAATTTTGAGAGCCCGCAGTTCACTGAGCTAAAATTGCCACCCGTCGACTCTATGCGTTTATTATTAATGTTAGGGCTGCTACTATATTATACGTCTGTGCTATTTACATAATTTTGAGAGCCCGCAGTTCACTGAGCTAAAATTGCCACCCGTCGACTCTATGCGTTTATTATTAATGTTAGGGCTGCTACTATATTATACGTCTGTGCTATTTACATAATTTTGAGAGCCCGCAGTTCACTGAGCTAAAATTGCCACCCGTCGACTCTATGCGTTTATTATTAATGTTAGGGCTGCTACTATATTATACGTCTGTGCTATTTACATAATTTTGAGAGCCCGCAGTTCACTGAGCTAAAATTGCCACCCGTCGACTCTATGCGTTTATTATTAATGTTGGGGCTGCTACTATATTATACGTCTGTGCTATTTACATAATTTTGAGAGCCCGCAGTTCACTGAGCTAAAATTGCCACCCGTCGACTCTATGCGTTTATTATTAATGTTAGGGCTGCTACTATATTATACGTCTGTGCTATTTACATAATTTTGAGAGCCCGCAGTTCACTGAGCTAAAATTGCCACCCGTCGACTCAATGCGTTTATTTTTAATGTTAGGGCTGCTACTATATTATACGTCTGTGCTATTTACATAATTTTGAGAGCCCGCAGTTCACTGAGCTAAAATTGCCACCCGTCGACTCTATGCGTTTATTATTAATGTTAGGGCTGCTACTATATTATACGTCTGTGCTATTTACATAATTTTGAGAGCCCGCAGTTCACTGAGCTAAAATTGCCACCCGTCGACTCTATGCGTTTATTATTAATGTTGGGGCTGCTACTATATTATACGTCTGTGCTATTTACATAATTTTGAGAGCCCGCAGTTCACTGAGCTAAAATTGCCACCCGTCGACTCTATGCGTTTATTATTAATGTTAGGGCTGCTACTATATTATACGTCTGTGCTATTTACATAATTTTGAGAGCCCGCAGTTCACTGAGCTAAAATTGCCACCCGTCGACTCTATGCGTTTATTATTAATGTTAGGGCTGCTACTATATTATACGTCTGTGCTATTTACATAATTTTGAGAGTCCGCAGTTCACTGAGCTAAAATTGCCACCCGTCGACTCTATGCGTTTATTATTAATGTTAGGGCTGCTACTATATTATACGTCTGTGCTATTTACATAATTTTGAGAGCCCGCAGTTCACTGAGCTAAAATTGCCACCCGTCGACTCTATGCGTTTATTATTAATGTTAGGGCTGCTACTATATTATACGTCTGTGCTATTTACATAATTTTGAGAGCCCGCAGTTCACTGAGCTAAAATTGCCACCCGTCGACTCTATGCGTTTATTATTAATGTTAGGGCTGCTACTATATTATACGTCTGTGCTATTTACATAATTTTGAGAGCCCGCAGTTCACTGAGCTAAAATTGCCACCCGTCGACTCTATGCGTTTATTATTAATGTTAGGGCTGCTACTATATTATACGTCTGTGCTATTTACATAATTTTGAGAGCCCGCAGTTCACTGAGCTAAAATTGCCACCCGTCGACTCTATGCGTTTATTATTAATGTTAGGGCTGCTACTATATTATACGTCTGTGCTATTTACATAATTTTGAGAGCCCGCAGTTCACTGAGCTAAAATTGCCACCCGTCGACTCTATGCGTTTATTATTAATGTTAGGGCTGCTACTATATTATACGTCTGTGCTATTTACATAATTTTGAGAGCCCGCAGTTCACTGAGCTAAAATTGCCACCCGTCGACTCTATGCGTTTATTATTAATGTTAGGGCTCCTACTATATTATACGTCTGTGCTATTTACATAATTTTGAGAGCCCGCAGTTCACTGAGCTAAAATTGCCACCCGTCGACTCTATGCGTTTATTATTAATGTTAGGGCTGCTACTATATTATACCTCTGTGCTATTTACATAATTTTGAGAGCCCGAAGTTCACTGAGCTAAAATTGCCACCCGTCGACTCTATGCGTTTATTATTAATGTTAGGGCTGCTACTATATTATACGTCTGTGCTATTTACATAATTTTGAGAGCCCGCAGTTCACTGAGCTAAAATTGCCACCCGTCGACTCTATGCGTTTATTATTAATGTTAGGGCTGCTACTATATTATACGTCTGTGCTATTTACATAATTTTGAGAGCCCGCAGTTCACTGAGCTAAAATTGCCACCCGTCGACTCTATGCGTGTATTATTAATGTTAGGGCTGCTACTATATTATACGTCTGTGCTATTTACATAATTTTGAGAGCCCGAAGTTCACTGAGCTAAAATTGCCACCCGTCGACTCTATGCGTTTATTATTAATGTTAGGGCTGCTACTATATTATACGTCTGTGCTATTTACATAATTTTGAGAGCCCGCAGTTCACTGAGCTAAAATTGCCACCCGTCGACTCTATGCGTTTATTATTAATGTT
This sequence comes from Ypsolopha scabrella, assembly GCA_910592155.1. Taxonomy (NCBI): domain Eukaryota; kingdom Metazoa; phylum Arthropoda; class Insecta; order Lepidoptera; family Ypsolophidae; genus Ypsolopha; species Ypsolopha scabrella. The sequence goes on along the minus strand of OU342968.1, from coordinate 1,948,790 downwards.
AGGGCTGCTACTATATTATACGTCTGTGCTATTTACATAATTTTGAGAGCCCGCAGTTCACTGAGCTAAAATTGCCACCCGTCGACTCTATGCGTTTATTATTAATGTTAGGGCTGCTACTATATTATACGTCTGTGCTATTTACATAATTTTGAGAGCCCGCAGTTCACTGAGCTAAAATTGCCACCCGTCGACTCTATGCGTTTATTATTAATGTTAGGGCTGCTACTATATTATACGTCTGTGCTATTTACATAATTTTGAGAGCCCGCAGTTCACTGAGCTAAAATTGCCACCCGTCGACTCTATGCGTTTATTATTAATGTTAGGGCTGCTACTATATTATACGTCTGTGCTATTTACATAATTTTGAGAGCCCGCAGTTCACTGAGCTAAAATTGCCACCCGTCGACTCTATGCGTTTATTATTAATGTTAGGGCTGCTACTATATTATACGTCTGTGCTATTTACATAATTTTGAGAGCCCGCAGTTCACTGAGCTAAAATTGCCACCCGTCGACTCTATGCGTTTATTATTAATGTTAGGGCTGCTACTATATTATACGTCTGTGCTATTTACATAATTTTGAGAGCCCGCAGTTCACTGAGCTAAAATTGCCACCCGTCGACTCTATGCGTTTATTATTAATGTTAGGGCTGCTACTATATTATACGTCTGTGCTATTTACATAATTTTGAGAGCCCGCAGTTCACTGAGCTAAAATTGCCACCCGTCGACTCTATGCGTTTATTATTAATGTTAGGGCTGCTACTATATTATACGTCTGTGCTATTTACATAATTTTGAGAGCCCGCAGTTCACTGAGCTAAAATTGCCACCCGTCGACTCTATGCGTTTATTATTAATGTTAGGGCTGCTACTATATTATACGTCTGTGCTATTTACATAATTTTGAGAGCCCGCAGTTCACTGAGCTAAAATTGCCACCCGTCGACTCTATGCGTTTATTATTAATGTTAGGGCTGCTACTATATTATACGTCTGTGCTATTTACATAATTTTGAGAGCCCGCAGTTCACTGAGCTAAAATTGCCACCCGTCGACTCTATGCGTTTATTATTAATGTTGGGGCTGCTACTATATTATACGTCTGTGCTATTTACATAATTTTGAGAGCCCGCAGTTCACTGAGCTAAAATTGCCACCCGTCGACTCTATGCGTTTATTATTAATGTTAGGGCTGCTACTATATTATACGTCTGTGCTATTTACATAATTTTGAGAGCCCGCAGTTCACTGAGCTAAAATTGCCACCCGTCGACTCAATGCGTTTATTTTTAATGTTAGGGCTGCTACTATATTATACGTCTGTGCTATTTACATAATTTTGAGAGCCCGCAGTTCACTGAGCTAAAATTGCCACCCGTCGACTCTATGCGTTTATTATTAATGTTAGGGCTGCTACTATATTATACGTCTGTGCTATTTACATAATTTTGAGAGCCCGCAGTTCACTGAGCTAAAATTGCCACCCGTCGACTCTATGCGTTTATTATTAATGTTGGGGCTGCTACTATATTATACGTCTGTGCTATTTACATAATTTTGAGAGCCCGCAGTTCACTGAGCTAAAATTGCCACCCGTCGACTCTATGCGTTTATTATTAATGTTAGGGCTGCTACTATATTATACGTCTGTGCTATTTACATAATTTTGAGAGCCCGCAGTTCACTGAGCTAAAATTGCCACCCGTCGACTCTATGCGTTTATTATTAATGTTAGGGCTGCTACTATATTATACGTCTGTGCTATTTACATAATTTTGAGAGTCCGCAGTTCACTGAGCTAAAATTGCCACCCGTCGACTCTATGCGTTTATTATTAATGTTAGGGCTGCTACTATATTATACGTCTGTGCTATTTACATAATTTTGAGAGCCCGCAGTTCACTGAGCTAAAATTGCCACCCGTCGACTCTATGCGTTTATTATTAATGTTAGGGCTGCTACTATATTATACGTCTGTGCTATTTACATAATTTTGAGAGCCCGCAGTTCACTGAGCTAAAATTGCCACCCGTCGACTCTATGCGTTTATTATTAATGTTAGGGCTGCTACTATATTATACGTCTGTGCTATTTACATAATTTTGAGAGCCCGCAGTTCACTGAGCTAAAATTGCCACCCGTCGACTCTATGCGTTTATTATTAATGTTAGGGCTGCTACTATATTATACGTCTGTGCTATTTACATAATTTTGAGAGCCCGCAGTTCACTGAGCTAAAATTGCCACCCGTCGACTCTATGCGTTTATTATTAATGTTGGGGCTGCTACTATATTATACGTCTGTGCTATTTACATAATTTTGAGAGCCCGCAGTTCACTGAGCTAAAATTGCCACCCGTCGACTCTATGCGTTTATTATTAATGTTAGGGCTGCTACTATATTATACGTCTGTGCTATTTACATAATTTTGAGAGCCCGCAGTTCACTGAGCTAAAATTGCCACCCGTCGACTCTATGCGTTTATTATTAATGTTAGGGCTGCTACTATATTATACGTCTGTGCTATTTACATAATTTTGAGAGCCCGCAGTTCACTGAGCTAAAATTGCCACCCGTCGACTCTATGCGTTTATTATTAATGTTAGGGCTGCTACTATATTATACGTCTGTGCTATTTACATAATTTTGAGAGCCCGCAGTTCACTGAGCTAAAATTGCCACCCGTCGACTCTATGCGTTTATTATTAATGTTAGGGCTGCTACTATATTATACGTCTGTGCTATTTACATAATTTTGAGAGCCCGCAGTTCACTGAGCTAAAATTGCCACCCGTCGACTCTATGCGTTTATTATTAATGTTAGGGCTGCTACTATATTATACGTCTGTGCTATTTACATAATTTTGAGAGCCCGCAGTTCACTGAGCTAAAATTGCCACCCGTCGACTCTATGCGTTTATTATTAATGTTAGGGCTGCTACTATATTATACGTCTGTGCTATTTACATAATTTTGAGAGCCCGCAGTTCACTGAACTAAAATTGCCACCCGTCGACTCTATGCGTTTATTATTAATGTTAGGGCTGCTACTATATTATACGTCTGTGCTATTTACATAATTTTGAGAGCCCGCAGTTCACTGAGCTAAAATTGCCACCCGTCGACTCTATGCGTTTATTATTAATGTTAGGGCTGCTACTATATTATACGTCTGTGCTATTTACATAATTTTGAGAGCCCGCAGTTCACTGAGCTAAAATTGCCACCCGTCGACTCTATGCGTTTATTATTAATGTTAGGGCTGCTACTATATTATACGTCTGTGCTATTTACATAATTTTGAGAGCCCGCAGTTCACTGAGCTAAAATTGCCACCCGTCGACTCTATGCGTTTATTATTAATGTTAGGGCTGCTACTATATTATACGTCTGTGCTATTTACATAATTTTGAGAGCCCGCAGTTCACTGAGCTAAAATTGCCACCCGTCGACTCTATGCGTTTATTATTAATGTTAGGGCTGCTACTATATTATACGTCTGTGCTATTTACATAATTTTGAGAGCCCGCAGTTCACTGAGCTAAAATTGCCACCCGTCGACTCTATGCGTTTATTATTAATGTTAGGGCTGCTACTATATTATACGTCTGTGCTATTTACATAATTTTGAGAGCCCGCAGTTCACTGAGCTAAAATTGCCACCCGTCGACTCTATGCGTTTATTATTAATGTTAGGGCTGCTACTATATTATACGTCTGTGCTATTTACATAATTTTGAGAGCCCGCAGTTCACTGAGCTAAAATTGCCACCCGTCGACTCTATGCGTTTATTATTAATGTTAGGGCTGCTACTATATTATACGTCTGTGCTATTTACATAATTTTGAGAGCCCGCAGTTCACTGAGCTAAAATTGCCACCCGTCGACTCTATGCGTTTATTATTAATGTTAGGGCTGCTACTATATTATACGTCTGTGCTATTTACATAATTTTGAGAGCCCGCAGTTCACTGAGCTAAAATTGCCACCCGTCGACTCTATGCGTTTATTATTAATGTTAGGGCTGCTACTATATTATACGTCTGTGCTATTTACATAATTTTGAGAGCCCGCAGTTCACTGAGCTAAAATTGCCACCCGTCGACTCTATGCGTTTATTATTAATGTTAGGGCTGCTACTATATTATACGTCTGTGCTATTTACATAATTTTGAGAGCCCGCAGTTCACTGAGCTAAAATTGCCACCCGTCGACTCTATGCGTTTATTATTAATGTTAGGGCTGCTACTATATTATACGTCTGTGCTATTTACATAATTTTGAGAGCCCGCAGTTCACTGAGCTAAAATTGCCACCCGTCGACTCTATGCGTTTATTATTAATGTTAGGGCTGCTACTATATTATACGTCTGTGCTATTTACATAATTTTGAGAGCCCGCAGTTCACTGAGCTAAAATTGCCACCCGTCGACTCTATGCGTTTATTTTTAATGTTAGGGCTGCTACTATATTATACGTCTGTGCTATTTACATAATTTTGAGAGCCCGCAGTTCACTGAGCTAAAATTGCCACCCGTCGACTCTATGCGTTTATTATTAATGTTAGGGCTGCTACTATATTATACGTCTGTGCTATTTACATAATTTTGAGAGCCCGCAGTTCACTGAGCTAAAATTGCCATCCGTCGACTCTATGCGTTTATTATTAATGTTAGGGCTGCTACTATATTATACGTCTGTGCTATTTACATAATTTTGAGAGCCCGCAGTTCACTGAGCTAAAATTGCCACCCGTCGACTCTATGCGTTTATTATTAATGTTAGGGCTGCTACTATATTATACGTCTGTGCTATTTACATAATTTTGAGAGCCCGCAGTTCACTGAGCTAAAATTGCCACCCGTCGACTCTATGCGTTTATTATTAATGTTAGGGCTTCTACTATATTATACGTCTGTGCTATTTGCATAATTTTGAGAGCCCGCAGTTCACTGAGCTAAAATTGCCACCCGTCGACTCTATGCGTTTATTATTAATGTTAGGGCTGCTACTATATTATACGTCTGTGCTATTTACATAATTTTGAGAGCCCGCAGTTCACTGAGCTAAAATTGCCACCCGTCGACTCTATGCGTTTATTATTAATGTTAGGGCTGCTACTATATTATACGTCTGTGCTATTTACATAATCTTGAGAGCCCGCAGTTCACTGAGCTAAAATTGCCACCCGTCGACTCTATGCGTTTATTATTAATGTTAGGGCTGCTACTATATTATACGTCTGTGCTATTTACATAATTTTGAGAGCCCGCAGTTCACTGAGCTAAAATTGCCACCCGTCGACTCTATGCGTTTATTATTAATGTTAGGGCTGCTACTATATTATACGTCTGTGCTATTTACATAATTTTGAGAGCCCGAAGTTCACTGAGCTAAAATTGCCACCCGTCGACTCTATGCGTTTATTATTAATGTTAGGGCTGCTACTATATTATACGTCTGTGCTATTTACATAATTTTGAGAGCCCGCAGTTCACTGAGCTAAAATTGCCACCCGTCGACTCTATGCGTTTATTATTAATGTTAGGGCTGCTACTATATTATACGTCTGTGCTATTTACATAATTTTGAGAGCCCGCAGTTCACTGAGCTAAAATTGCCACCCGTCGACTCTATGCGTTTATTATTAATGTTAGGGCTGCTACTATATTATACGTCTGTGCTATTTACATAATTTTGAGAGCCCGAAGTTCACTGAGCTAAAATTGCCACCCGTCGACTCTATGCGTTTATTATTAATGTTAGGGCTGCTACTATATTATACGTCTGTGCTATTTACATAATTTTGAGAGCCCGCAGTTCACTGAGCTAAAATTGCCACCCGTCGACTCTATGCGTTTATTATTAATGTTAGGGCTGCTACTGTATGATATGTCTGTGTAAACATACGATGTTAACTGGAACGCAGCATGCAAAAACTCCATATCCATAAAACCTGTTAGTGTATTGGTAGGTAATTAAAATTAACCAACTTATATTTGGAAAAACTATTAGTAAGTAATGGCACAGGATCTTATGAACAACAAGATTCAGCAAGGAAAGAAAAGAAGGGAAAATGATAAGCTAGACCACACGATACAGCTGCAGATACAATTTTGTTCAGCAACTGCAAATTCTTGAAGCTGGAAAAATATGAAGTATTATGAATTTATGAATTACAATAAGCTTGCAATAATAAAAATTTATATTCTTACAATAACCTACTTATATGTATTATCAGGGTCGGTCTGGCCTCAGGGCATACCGGGACTTTTCCCGGTGGGCCGGTCCGGGGTGGCGCACGGTGGGACCCGGAGCCGGGCTCCAGCTCCATTGACCCTTCATTTTTATACAGAGTCTAGCCGTGATATGATTATTTTATTTTGAACCTCACAAATGGTGTGGGCTGCAGTTTAAAATAAATTCCCGGTACCTAGTTTCTTTGGCTCGCAGACCGACGACGCTGTGTATTATTGTTCCACTTTTGGATTGTGTATGAGGTGCTAACATCAACTCCCTTAGTGCAAATCTATGAAATGAAATGACAGTTCAACGGTAGGATGTGCAAAAATACGTAAACTTTTTCAGTATGTACTGCGAAATTATAATGTGGAGAAAATGTTACATTTCACCAAAATAATATAATTTGTGGAATTAAAATAAAATGATATCCTTAAAAAAAAATGTCAGCTTTGATGATCAATCACTCATGGGTTCATCAACTTCATCATCAGTGCCGAATAGTGACAGATTTGTCAAATAAAATTCTAAGATACAGTTGAAAATAGATTCAGCTAACAGTTCAGACAACTAAATTAGCTACCATTTCATATTTTGGAGGAGCAATACTATTGATCAAATTACTTTTATAAACATCAGTAAGTAGGTACCACATAAAATGCAAAAATTTGATTATTATTATTTTACTTGATGGGCTAGTAATCAATTCATTTGTACTATTATGCAAACGGTACTTTTGAATCCTAATCCAATTGTGGAAAAATAATACATTCAGGATATACATAATTGCACCTGCGGGAAATAATTTCTTTAGAAGGGTTTACACACTACATGTACCTATCTTAAAGGATGTAGAATGCACCTGGCTGGCTGCATGATTGCCTCTTTTCTGTTGACTTCTAAAATAGGTAGGTAACATAAAATTTTGTGTAGAAGTAGCGGCAGAAAAAAAATCTTCTCAAGGTAAAAGCCCAGTTTGCTGGCTTGCACCAAATTTTTCGCCACCGTTATCTACACAACTCAACCATTTCGAAATGTGCTCAACCTAACATAGTGGTGAGGGCAGGGCCCCGACTTAAAGTTAAAACTTGCTCCTATGGAAAATGTAAGTATGAAATAAAAAACGCTGCACACGCGACGAAGAAAATACAGGAAATCTAAGAATATCCATCACATATTGTACGCCTGTCTCCCAGAGGGGGGTAAGACTGTTACAACCCTACATCATTCCGGTATTACTATTCTTAACAAATAGGTATCTTTAATTTAGAGTAGTTATCGAACATATTTTTGGCCCTTCGAACCCTAGATCCTATGGATTTTAATCTATTTAAATCTTTTTGAGTGCTTAAAAGTACTTATCTCATACAATCTGATTGTAGGGATCATAATTCCTATTTAAAACTGTAAAAAACTTTAAATTCATCAAGTTTTCTTCATAAATAGTCTACAGAAAACGTGGTTTTCGTCCCTTTGTACTACGCCATATTGGAAAGTTCTCGCAGTTATAAACGAAGTAAACAAGAAAATGGCGCCTAAAGACCCAATAGCAAGTGCGACTAAGGCATTGCAAAGATTAACGGCATTGAAGCAAAGATATTTTCAACAAATAACTTCAATTCATGATCTCGGTAAAAAGATTACTACCTACCCTGACCAGACGGACATGTTTTTGCTTCAAGTCGAAGAAATAGATGATATTCGAAAAAGATACAATGACCTTATTTTTGACATCTATGAAAATGAATGCATTTTGGACGAAAATGCGTCATTAAAAACGATTGACTTAAATAACTTTGATGAAATATACTTTCAAATAAAACTTATAAAATCAAAATTACAAATTGATAATTCTGAAAGTTCCGTTAAAATGGAACAAACTAACTTAAAACCGCGTCCTCGCCTACCGAAAATTGAATTAGTGCAATTTGACGGTAAGATTGAAGAATTTACAACATTTTATGAAACGTTTTGTTCTTTGGTACACAGCCAGGCTGACATCGCAAATATAGACAAGACTTGACGGTAGAATTTTGATATGTCAGCAGTAAAACAAACATCAAACAACCGAAAGTTTGAAATGATTTTAAATATATCTTGATGTAGTTTTTTACCCGTCAAAAGATGACAATTTAGACTATACGAATTACCATCTGTTTTTGCCGATCCGTCAAAAACGGCACGAACAGGGGGTCTAGAACGAGGCACAAAAAGAGTGTCTTTTGAAAGAGTCTTCAGCTATCAAACTTGATTTCTTAGATTAGCCGAGCAAAAAAAGTGACTTTTCTTTTACTTTGGCTTCTAAAGATAAAGAGTGTCGTTTTTCGAGTTTCGTTCATTCAAAAAGATACTTTTTTGCTTATTTCCGTAGAACGGTGGCATTTTGACAAACGTTTGGTCTTTCTTTTTGCCGCCTTTTGCAGAGCTAAAGTGACTTCTACTCTTCTAAAAAACAGTGACCAAATTTAGTGCCTTTTGTGAAGTTTTCGTAGGTTTTTTGTCATGAAATTGGAGTTTATGACTCAAAGACATTATAATTACAAAATACTATTACATTGCAACGACCATCATAGGTCATTGGTACCTACATTGTAATAAATTTCATGAGAAAACTTTAGACAAGCAAAAAATTTTTCTAAAAATTCTAAATTGGACTAGGTATTAGTTATGTACTTAGGTACCTACCTCGTCATCGAGATTTCGCCAGCGTTACCGCGAGCGCCCCTACCGCTCCCAGTAAGAAGGCTCGCCGAACCGGGCTATTGTTATTGGTTTCGAGACTGTGCAAAGGAGAAAGCGCCAACCACGTACGACCCAGAACTCAAGCAAAGCTCTTAGGGAGCCCAAACAGAAGCTGCGTGCTGCGAAGCCAAACACGCCTGCACTAAAACACTAAGGAGGACATCGCGGAGTACGTGCTCCAAAAGATGGGGTATCATCCGTACGCCTAGGGTGCAGTTGCTGGAGTTGCGCCGCAACGTCAACTTTTCGGCGTTTGTGGTGAGAGTTCTCCGTTGCTTCCGTGGACAAGTGCCGTAGGACAGCACCAATGCCAGAGAGCCATGGAGAGAAGCATGTTGGGAGCCAAGAGTAAAGGATAGAACTCGAAATGAAGACCGACGAGAAATTGTGTAGCACACCTAGTGGCTTACTACAGGAACCAGCATTGGCAGGTCACATCCTGCGTAGTAACCCAGAGAAATTAAGTAAAAAGATCACAGACTGGTACCCACATGAAAGAAAAATAACTAGAGGTTGGCGATGCTGGGAAAACAAACTTAAATTGACAGCCGGTCCATACTGGAGAAGAGTGGCATGGGACAGAGAACATTGGAAGGAGTTGGACGAGGCCTTTGCCATGTGGCACTGTGCTACGTGACCTAATATAAATAGTAATGAATAAAATGTTCTATAAAAATTAACTTCAAAATCACTGTAGGACAGAATAAAGGCTATATTATTGTTATACTTTGTACTTTAATGTTTGTTTGCATGGGCCACAGATGCCTGACAGTAAAATTATTTGATTTGATTCAATTACAAGCAAAACACTTCACCCATGTAATTGTTATATACCTACATATATGTTCTTGAACATCATACATACATAATACTTCATATTCTCTGATGCAAGTATCATAATTAGATAGTGTGAGTGAGGTGACATATATACAGTTGTGGTCATATAATTAGGAACGACTAATATCAAAGTAACTTTCAGAAAAACAAGTTGCTGTAACTTTAGTCTTTATAACTGTTACTACCTTCAAACGACATGATAATAAAGCTATGTAAGCAGGCTTTTATACTACATATAATGTAAAATTGTTGAACTTCAATTGGTAATTTAATTAAAGTTCCATTTGAACTATTTATTTGAAACTTTCTAGCTATGGACAAATAATTAGGAACGGGTAAAATAACTTAATTTATTGAACTGTATCAGAAACAATTTTAATGAAATAAACAATATTTATTACAAATCTTTTAACACAGCTTAGAAAAAGCAGTATTAGTATTTTGTAGGGTGGCCCTTGCTTACAATAACTGCCCTGCAGCGATGGGGCATGGAATCTATTAAGTTTTTACAGGTTTCATCTGAAATATTGTTCCACGATTCGACAAAGGCATCATATAGATTGTTCAAATTGCTCGTCCTTTTCGCAGCCACACTCTACTTCTCTCTAAAGATTTTCGATCAGATTAAGATCTAGACTATTTGCAGGCCAATTTAACACAGTAATTTTTTTATCACTAAGAAACCTTTTAACTGAATGAGCAGTGTGTTTGGGTTCATTATCTTGCTGAAATATCCAGACCTGTAGTCCAACAACCTCTCCTCAGCATAAGGAAGCATAGTCTTTCTCTCTCTCCAATATTTGCTTGTATTTAAATTGGTTTAGCATACCTTCAATCTTTTTAACTGGCCCAACACCATGACCTGAGAAACATCCCCAAACTTTTATGTTTCCTCCCCCATGCTTTACTTTACCACTTTTTTCGTGAACTTAGGATTCAACGCTTGCTTGAACTGTTTACCATCAGACCTTGGTCTATTTATTTTCGTTTCATCAGAAAATAACACGTTTTTCCATTGACTTGCTGTCCAGTTGCCATATTTATTCGCGACTCTAACCTAGCTTTTCGGTGCACCTTCGTGAGTACACTCCGGGCGATTCTTCCAAATAACTTTGCATCAGTTAAGCGTCTTCGTACTGTACGTGTAGATACTCCTCCGTCGCCAAAAACTTCCCTCTTTATGTTTTCAGAACTCTTGAAAGGATCAAAGCCTTTGCTGCACGAACAATTAAAGCATCTTCACGTGATGTTGTTTTTCTAGATTTAGGCTTTCGAGGTACATTATTCGTAGTATTAAACTGTTTGACGCATTAAACACCTTAGTTTTAGAGCACTTCAAATGATCAGCAATCTTTTTATACGACCAATTACGTTCATATAGAGCCATAATAATTTTCCGGGTCGATGGATCACAACTCTCCTTTTTGCCCATGATTTCGGAATAATTATGCACTTTCAACTTAGTCAATATGAAGGAGATATAAAGCGATGTAACCATAGAATACGCGGGAAACAAAAAAATGCGATAACCATTTTCGAAATTCAAAATTAAGAATTATTTTTTTCCGTTCCTAATTATTTGTCAAGCGGCCAGTACATTTAAAATACAATAGCAATTGAAGTGATAGCAGTGCAATTGTTTTGCATATTGGGTATTGTGGTCAACCGATAAAAAATAATAATTTTTTCATAGTTTCAGAGTCATGATATTTAATTTCAGTTTCAGATATCCAACCAAAGTGTAAAATATGTAAATCTGAAACTACCTAAAATAGTCTATGTTCCTTTATATTTTTGATTGAGCTCCAACTTCCGTTGCCGGTGAGTTGGCCCTTTTTGTTTGTGATGACAGGCTTGTGTTACGTTGTAAAATGTTTGCAAAAATTAAAGTTTAAAGTATTCAATCAGCCTGGTGTTTACTTTGTACAAGTTCCCGTCCAAACCCACGCCGCAGATGGTTTCTCTGGAAATCCCAGTTCTACACAGGTATAAATTATTAAAGCCTACTAAATATAACTGTTATTTTGTGTGGTTTAAATTTTTTATCAGTAAGTTATTACAAAAGTAACAGCTACTTACTTGTTTGTCAAAAATCGACTTTCTTACCAGTAGTTCCTAATTATACAACCACAACTGTATATATACCATCTCTATTTAATTCATTTTCAATATTTCAATGCACTTTTTTTACGCACTACACTATTATTTATTCTCAAATGTGATGGGCCCTATAGATCGGGCATAAATAGATCAACAGCTTGATGTTTTTTTCGAAGCACGCAGACTGAACAGTGATATGCAGGGCGTGGAGATTGAACACAGAACCTCTGGGTTAGCAGGCAAGTGCAGAGCAACCATTCGTTACAGAGGCAGTCAGGTTTTATTATTTATAAACAATTTCATACTTTTGCAAGAAAACACAGTAATTTTTATGCTACCTAGCTTGAAAATTGCCATGAAGACATCATCAAATAAAATTTTGTGAGGGTGGAAAAAAGTGTAAAAGAATATATTTGATAATTTTTATTCTTTGAAAATGTTTACTACTTAAACACCTGTTACTGATAAAAAGATCTTTTTATTTGTTAGATTTCTACTAAAACTCATGTGCCTCCAGTTCCTTCCTGTCTCAAGTTCCAACCAATGTTGGTTTAATGAGGGTCAGGATTCTCTCCACCAGTAGCATGGTGGCTCTGACAAAAGGTGTCATTGCACCTAGTTGACAGCAAATCCTTTTCTGAAAAGACAAAAACATCTATGTAAGATCTTATGAAGGCAATAATATGTGCTTTGCATTACAAGGTTTAAATAACCAGGGTTTGATTTGAGGCGATGCTTCTAATTTCCAATTCAATTTTGGAATCCATGAAATGCTACTTTATTAGAGTGAGTTTTTAGTTGGGAGACATTCACATTAGTTTGGTCAGTAGTAGCAAACAATATGGTACTTAGTGCAAATAAATTTCAAACAATTTACATAGTACCCCATATCGCTGCACTTCAGGCAAAATTACACGCTTTTTAGGGCATGCAGGTTTCTTCACAATGTTTTACTTCATTGTTCATTAAGTGGTAAATATTAGCTAAGAACACAAATACTGTGCACATAAATTTCGAAAAACTCATTGGTGGTGACTGGAAATTAAACCTGGGTCGCAAGATTGAGAGGCCAGCAAGCTACCGCTGCTTCAAACATTTAAATGAGAAGAAAGTACTAGACAACAAAAACTTTGTCTTACCTTCCTGCAGTTTTCTAGCACCACTAGCCACACGATAGGGAATACCAAAGCAGGAGTCATGACCTTATAAGACTTTGAGACTTATTTAGCACATGGGACAGGTTGGAATGTCTGAAATAAAAATGATCGACATTAGCGTGTATATATGTAGGTGAAGTAGCAATCTACTTTTCCAACACTGAAATGGGATAGGAGCCAATCTCAAATACGGGGAAACTTGGAGTATACTTACATCGGGGAAAGAGTAGAAAGGCAATTTTTTTCCTGTTTAAAACGAAGAATAGTAAACGTCTACTTACTTCTCCATACACTCCAACATAATTAAATTCTTCTCCTTTTTCATCAAAGAGTGATTTGTTTCCTTCTTTTCACTTGATAAGTTTATACGACAAGAAATACCTAGGTACCTATTATTTATTTTCCTTCCATAATGATGGATATTTATTTTGAAATGTATGCGTTGCCGCTAACGGTACCCTAATAAACAACGTATCAACATCAACTACGAATAAGAAGACGATACGTTGCTGCTATAGTTTGTATTCTTCGTGCTCGCACCGCCCGCGCGGTTGGAGGGTTGGGGCGGACGAGGGAGCACGGCCTCGGAGGAGGTGCGGGCAGAATGGCGGGAGGGTGGGCGAGCGCGACGCGTGCGACGGATCGCCAGTCGCCGGAGGTCACTCGCCACGGCTACTTGTGTATTCGGAACTCGTCGCATTTTGTAGAACGCACACGACATCACGACCCGAAGATGAGCAAACCGATTGGAAGACAGGCAAAAGAAATTGTGTATAAGGTATACAACTTCTTTAAAGAGCGTAAAAAAGATAAATCAACGCAGGAATACCAGAATGATGTAAATTTAGCAAAAATTGTGTCTGAAGCAACAGGTATCTCGGAAAGAACTGTAAAGAAAATTGTCAGTGAAGGAACTTTTGCGATGATTAAATTTCTTTTGAGATGGTAGATGTTACATTAGATGTATGATGTAGAATTAAACATTGATTACCTATTTTGCTAAAACGCATATTATTATTTATTAATATCATCACTTCATACCCACCTAAAGTAGCTAAAAATCTTATAAATTATAAAATACTTCGTAATAAATCTAAAGATATTTATATTAAGGGTCAATTCCGTAAAACAGGTGTTGGCGTAGTCTACTTTTCGTGTACTTAACATGCATAGATTTTAACATAATTCTAGGTTTATTCATAAAAAAATTAATCTCAAGATATATCTCGATAGCAAATCTCTACCTGTATAGCCATGCGCTCGGCCGTGCACATAAACGGCGTGCTCCCTCGTCCGTCCCAACCCTCCAACCGCGCGGGCGGTGCGAGCACGAAGAATACAAGCTATAGCGGTAGTGTTCTTCGTTAGGATGCGGTGCCGTTAATAAAAAAACAAGAAGGAATTTTGTGTGTAACATGATATCTGTTAAAACTATGAGCCATATATTTTTAGCCCATCGCAATACATTTGAAAGCAAAAGTGAAGTTAGACAATAAGGCCCCTTGTTACTTGCATCTAATACTGTCAGCCACTGTACCAATGATTCGATATTTAAAGTCACCCATCCAGCGAATATTTTTCAGTTTATCATGTGACCTCTCACCGCTAAAGTACCGCTAACAGCATTGCATACACTTTGGATTTTGACACTCTTTTTTGTCTATACCCATTTTTTTTTTTTTGAATGAACGGTTGTCTGTGTCTTGGCTTCCAAAAGTGAGAAGAGCGCATTAGAGAAAAGTGTACACATTCTACGGATAAAAAAAAGAGTATCTTCAAAAGAGAGAAGGTGACTTTCGAAAGAAAAGAGCAAAAGGCTCTTTTCGCAAATGCGACCGTGGTAAGGCCCCAGGCGTCGTTGTACTAGACAATCGCACGACAGCATGGTGAGGTATGACGTATTTAGATTTTTCAGAACCAGAATACACTTCCATGTGCCCTAATGACTCATACTCGTTCATGAAGTCAACATATGTCTTATATATTTCAGGCGTTTTTACAAGACGACGTTCCAACTGCAGAAAACGTTTCAATGCAGTTTGATAAGAATCCCCAAGCGACGCGCCCGAAGGTTGAAGTAACAACGGTGAAACATACCTACCAAATGAATCGCGATAGTGATTTTCTACGTATATTTTTTCTGCGATCTCATCGAGTGGATCTTGTGGAATTTCGCACGGCGCAGATTCCACCTCCCAAAAGGATTTCAAACGGTCTTCGAGACACGTTTCAACAGCGTACGACGCTGAGCAATGATGTGTAGACGCTACCCTCATTACATTGCTGGATTGTTCGACCTCCAACTTTCCAGTGACAACGTACCCGAAAATGCTGCTCAATGCTGGAGGAATACAGTCAGCAAAAATAATCTTTTTTCCATCATAAATGTGAGGAAATACATCACCAGCTAAAATTATGTCTGTGTAAACATACGATGTTAACTGGAACGCAGCATGCAAAAACTCCATATCCATAAAACCTGTTAGTGTATTGGTAGGTAATTAAAATTAACCAACTTATATTTGGAAAAACTATTAGTAAGTAATGGCACAGGATCTTATGAACAACAAGATTCAGCAAGGAAAGAAAAGAAGGGAAAATGATAAGCTAGACCACACGATACAGCTGCAGATACAATTTTGTTCAGCAACTGCAAATTCTTGAAGCTGGAAAAATATGAAGTATTATGAATTTATGAATTACAATAAGCTTGCAATAATAAAAATTTATATTCTTACAATAACCTATATGTATTATCAGGGTCGGTCTGGCCTCAGGGCATACCGGGACTTTTCCCGGTGGGCCGGTCCGGGGTGGCGCACGGTAGGACCCGGAGCCGGGCTCCAGCTCCATTGACCCTTCATTTTTATACAGAGTCTAGCCGTGATATGATTATTTTATTTCGAACCTCACAAATGGTGTGGGCTGCAGTTTAAAATAAATTCCCGGTACCTAGTTTTTTTGGCTCGCAGACCGACGACGCTGTGTATTATTGTTCCACTTTTGGATTGTGTATGAGGTGCTAACATCAACTCCCTTAGTGCAAATCTATGAAATGAAATGACAGTTCAACGGTAGGATGTGCAAAAATACGTAAACTTTTTCAGTATGTACTGCGAAATTATAATGTGGAGAAAATGTTACATTTCACCAAAATAATATAATTTGTGGAATTAAAATAAAATGATATCCTTAAAAAAAAAATGTCAGCTTTGATGATCAATCACTCATGGGTTCATCAACTTCATCATCAGTGCCGAATAGTGACAGATTTGTCAAATAAAATTCTAAGATACAGTTGAAAATAGATTCAGCTAACAGTTCAGACAACTAAATTAGCTACCATTTCATATTTTGGAGGAGCAATACTATTGATCAAATTACTTTTATAAACATCAGTAAGTAGGTACCACATAAAATGCAAAAATTTGATTATTATTATTTTACTTGATGGGCTAGTAATCAATTCATTTGTACTATTATGCAAACGGTACTTTTGAATCCTAATCCAATTGTGGAAAAATAATACATTCAGGATATACATAATTGCACCTGCGGGAAATAATTTCTTTAGAAGGGTTTACACACTACATGTACCTATCTTAAAGGATGTAGAATGCACCTGGCTGGCTGCATGATTGCCTCTTTTCTGTTGACTTCTAAAATAGGTAACATAAAATTTTGTGTAGAAGTAGCGGCAGAAAAAAAATCTTCTCAAGGTAAAAGCCCAGTTTGCTGGCTTGCACCAAATTTTTCGCCACCGTTATCTACACAACTCAACCATTTCGAAATGTGCTCAACCTAACATAGTGGTGAGGGCAGGGCCCCGACTTAAAGTTAAAACTTGCTCCTATGGAAAATGTAAGTATGAAATAAAAAACGCTGCACACGCGACGAAGAAAATACAGGAAATCTAAGAATATCCATCACATATTGTACGCCTGTCTCCCAGAGGGGGGTAAGACTGAGAATGCAGATTTCCATCTGCTACGATCCTGACCTGACACAACTCTTCCAGATCCATCAATCTAATCATACAAGCTTTTCTACTTAGGGTACCTATAGAAATCAAAAATTGGTTTTATGGTTAGAGGAAGAGGCCCAACAATAATTAATGTAGTCTAAATGCTCTAAGGTTTCAAGTGAAATCACGAAAATAAAAAATACTGTTTTTCAACTATCAAAACAAACGAACTTTTTTTTTTTTTTGGAATTGTTTATGGCTTGGAAACAGGTCCTTTTAAACAAACGAACGAAGTAAATAAATAGGGATGTATATAAATTACATCGACTCGATATATCGAGAAATTCTCGACGAGATCCTGGTATTATCGATAATATGACATTGAAATTTCGATGTTTTTAAATGTACGACGAATGATGTAGCGATATAGTTGAAAATTATAACAAAATGCATTTTTGAAAATACAACGGGCATAAAAGGCCAAGGAGTAGAAATTTTAAAGAGCTGTTTTACGCATGTGTTGTAGTTAGGTACTAAATATACTTAAATAACGCTTTATGTTATTAAAGGCAGTATTTAACAAGAATTTTATGGCGTTATATATGAAGCCTATTTCATAAGTTTATTTGATAAGCTACAAATCTTAGTTACACCGCTTACACCAATAAATGTTGTTTTTGGCACTCCGTGACAATCGTTTAATGTAAATTATGCTTTTCCTGCACAATAACTTTAAAAGCATGCTTAATAATTAAACATATCCAAAATTGGTTTCCAAGTAAAGGTTCATAAATTAATAATTGAAGCATGATGGCGGTTCTTAATTTTTTATTAAAAAATAATAAAAAATGTGACTTGTTTTATTTCTTACCTTGATTTCGATATTTCTTTATTAAATGACCCGAACACTATATATCGATACATTTATTACTTACGATATAAAAATATTGTTATAAAAAAAAAACGAAATGTCGATATTCAAAATGTATGATCAATTTACATCACTATGCCATCTAATGACATTTAAGTTCGGTGTTGCTATAAATAATGGAACATCTATCCACAAACCATATATTGGATGTCTGTGCATCATCAATGGAACGCAGAAGCAACGTCCTCTTCGACAGATCATTATCGCCACAAAATTTTTAAAAGTACAAGAATTAAAAGTACAGACTTAAGACTAGACAAGACTTTTTACAGTTTTTTCTAGTTTCCGGCTTTAAAAGACAATGTATCCAGAGCCTTTAAACCAACTCAGCATTAAAAAAAAACTTCAAAGTCAATATGAATATGACGCACACATGGTTATCTGCATGGAAAATAGCCTCAGCCCAAATTGCATTTGCTTCGCATCAATTAATCAGTAAAGACAAGAGTGTACTAAACAAGATTACGAGTATGATCTGTGTCAATCAATTTGCATTATATTTTGAATTGTCCTGATCAACGACCCAAAGAAGTGGAAGAGACGTCGTCGTGGTCTTTGGTGTACATATACCTTCTGTATTTGTCTAAAATAAGCAGATAAATTATACGGTAAGTTAAAAATCTTATATAGTGAAATCTTCAAAAGAATTTGGGAAGAGTCGGGGGGAGGCACCAACCCCCATCTACTTCCCTCGATCCCCTAGGAAATGTATAGCTTCTGAAACGTTTTTTTTTTTTCGATAATTTATTACTACCGACTGGAATGGAGTTTTTTGGGGGAGGGTGGGGTAGGGGAGATAGATCAAAATGTGTCTCTGTACCATTTGGTCTCAGTAAATTATTTCTGCCAATGTTGAGTTTTAAGAAAAAGTTTATCTTTGACCGATTGTGGGTTGATTTAAGAAAATATCTTTTGTTTTTACACAGTTGTACGTTTATAGTTTTTAGGGTTCTGTACCCAATGGGTAACCAACAAGACCCTATTACTAAGACTCCGCTGGCCATCTGTCTGTCTGTCACCAGGCTGCATCTCATGAACCGATTAGACAGTTGAAAATTCACAGATGGTGTATTTCTGTTGCCGCTATAAGGTTGGGTCTCCGAAGTTCGGATGTATATGCTGGGTTTTTTGAGGCATGTTGCAAAATAAATATTTTGCTCATTTTCTATCACCATTTTCTTATTGGGTTGGAGTGTAAATTGATATCAATAGATCATAGTTTAGTCACGGTTTGTTTGGTTTTCGTAAATGAAACAGTTTACGTTCAAAGGAAAAAAGTCAGTGTAGCCAAAGATCGGACAACTGTCTAATTTCACTTCTGTAGCTATGATTACAAAGTGCATAGAAAAGAAAACATCCGGTGTTAAGTTAACAATAACATGTGACAATATGGTCAGTAAATTCAACCTTTCTTTGTTTTTTTTTGCACTTTTGTAGTCCGATTTTTGTAGATTCTCAAACTTTATGTACTCAGTAGGGGAATGCATTATAATATATGTATAAGGCCCTACAATAATAAGTGAAAATAATTTTAGGGTAGATCATGTGACCTATTCTCGTGCAGCAAACCTTAAATTTAGAGTTGAAAAACCTAAAATAATACAAGCTCAATTAACTTTTATCCATCTGCATTAAAGCCTATTTTGCAATGAAAAGTTTTAGGTTATGGCAGCTCTAAATCTAATATTTGCTACACGAGAATAGCTGTCAATGTACCATTAACTGAAAACAATAAAGAAAAAAAATTCTTCACTTCCCAGTGCGAAATGGTTCAATCAGCTAACTAAATTTCTATGGAAAAGAAAAATTTCTTTTTTACTTTTGGTGTGGTTTATTGAAGATACTCTATCATCAGTTGAATTTTTTTCACTTTGAATTGTAGGACCTTATAGAATAGTAAGACCTGATAGGTTTATTTTCAAAAGAAAGGCAAAAGTCATAGTACTAACAATATCATTTGCAATAGGTTTATAATAAGTAATTATGCCTATTAATTATAATTTAAGAAAAATTGCATTTGAATCAACTTTTATTTTAAACTCTTATGTTCTATGAACAGTTTTAACAAATAGGTACTGAAAGAGTCTTATTATTTTATGAAATGTTAAAATCTAACAGAAAGTCACTGTTGGTCTTTTTTTGACGCAAATAAAATTAAGTAATCCTGGACCTGGCTACAGTTCTGTGGGTGACGTCGCGCGCGAATGGAGAATTTTTTTTTAGAAAAGTTTAATAGGTGTCTTTTTGGTTCGGGTGAATTTTCGTCGAATCACCGAAATTTGCGAAAAATTGCACTTTTTTTTGTAATCTCGATACCACGTCCAGTTTGTCGCAACGCTGACCGGGGTATGAAGTTTCCGTTTATTCATAGTACTCTTTGGTATGTAAAGTAAAAATTTATTTGCATAAACATGCGTTGTAAGTACAGGTCTTATTGTATCTTAATATTAGAAACAGCACATTTTACCATATTATATAGTATGCAAATATTTATTCTTAAAAAACTAACATGCAACAATATAAGCTAATTTACCTCATATGTATTGTATTTACGTTATTAATTATTATACTTAACGTATATACATTATCATATTATTAATTATTATATTAGATATTTATTATGAAATTTGCACAATATGAAAGTAAACATCCTAATATAAGTATATATACATTTTAATTATTTAAATATTCTTTGATATCATAAAAACATTTATCTTGGAGCCATGTATGTAATTTCCTTTTTAGGATTTTTATTGGCAAGCTTTTGAATTCTTGTGGCAATGTATTGAAAATTTTGATCGCCATGCAAGAAACATTCTTTTGATATATGTCTAATTTACATTTTGGCATATAAAGATTATCTTTATGCCTTGTCTGCTTTTCATAAGCATCTGTATTTTTTAAAAAACAATTTTGATGTTGTGCCACAAACAAACAAATTTCTTTAAATATACATGCACGGCAGAGGTAAAATCTTTAATTTTTTAAAAAGAGGTTTACAGCTTTCTCTGTACCAAGCGCCACAGATTGCTCGTATGCACTTTTTCTGGACCTTAAATGCCTTTTCAACCTCTACAGAGTTCCCCCACATAATTAAGCCATAGTTGAGGACTGAAGAGACGTACTCATGGTAGGCAGTAATCGCTGCTGTTTGAGATATTGTATTTCTTAGGCGCCTCAAAGCAAACACAAATTTATCGAGTTTATTGCAAACAGCTTTAATATGTTGTTTCCAATTTAGATTTTTGTCCAACGTTACACCTAAAAATACCGTATAATCAACTTTATTTACTTTTTCATTATTGTGTTCGATATTTAATTTGAAATGTTGCTCTTGGTATGTTCTAAATTGCATAAAATTGGTTTTACTCAAATTAATTTTGAGTTTATTGTTCTGTAACCATTGTATAACTTGAGCCAGTGCATCATTAACATTTTTTTCAAACGAATCTTTTTGCTCGCACTTTATAATAACCGAGGTGTCATCCGCAAATAGTAAACACTCATGTATAGTAGCGTTCGGTAAATCATTTATGTATAGGAGAAACAGAAGTGGACCTAATATGCTACCTTGTGGAACGCCACTTCCATTTAACCTATAGTCGGATCTAAAGCTTTGTTTCAGAGCTTTTTTGTGTCTTGCAAATATTTGAGATCTCTGTGCATTGATATCTGTTACTGAGATAACATTTCAACCAATCATGGGCTAATCCTCTAATACCATTTTCTAAATTTTCTAAATTCTAAATTCGTAGTGGGGGCGATGAGTCCTGCACTGACTCTCCGTGAACGTGAGTATTGTGCACTTCCCCCCGGTCGGCTAGCCCAGCCAGGACAACTCCTTAAAATAGAGCCGAACGGCTTCAGCCTGCCGACACAAAATCTGGTCCAGAGAAGGGGAGATGGAGCTCATTGCGATCCCTGCTTTACGTCTCATGTCATCAGTGGCGGGGCAGTGAAGCAGCACATGCTCCACCGTCTCATCTGCGTCTAAGCACCCTCGACATAGGGGGCTGTCAGTCACGCCTGTAGTGAAAAGGTGTTTGTTCAGGTTGCAATGTCCGGTAATGATGCCTACCATATCCCGGATATCAGGCCGTTTAAGTTTCATAAGGTACCTTGTTAATTTGCTGTTTGTTTGCGGTACCATTAGTCTTGACAGCCGGCAGTCAGTCCGTGCTGTCCAGCTCCTGTTCTGCTCGGTGATAGTGTATCTCCTAAGCTCTCTCCTGATAGCTTCTGCTGATGGTCGACACAGACTATTTCCCTGCTTCGATACCTTCATGCTAGTTGCTAGTTTGGCAAGGGAGTCTGCTTGTTCGTTGCCTTCGTCATTGCTATGTGCTCTGGTCCATGTTAACTTTACCTTGCACATTGCTGATAGGTTCTGCAGTTCTGCATGGCAGTCTGCTACGATTTTAGATCTACTTACAGGTTTGCTTAGCGATGAGAGCGAAGCTGCACTGTCTGTTATTATCATAATCTCTAGTATGTCGCAAGGTCTACTTATGCAAATAGCATTAGCTGCCTTGGCCGCTAGGAGTATACCTACCATTTCGGTTTGAAAAACCGTTGTTATGTTGTTAAGAGGCATTGATTTACTGAGTCCTAACTCTGGAGAAATGTAACTGCAGCCGCTGCCATCTTTGTTTTTTGATCCGTCTGTATAAAAAGTTACTGACTTTTGGTTAAAGGTCGTATTTTTTTCTAAAGATAAGTCATACCTCCTATCTAATAAATAGGTTTTCGGTGTTCTATCTGTCCCATTGGCCGCCTCCGGTACGACTTCGAGAGCTCGATCAAGGATGCGGCAGTGGTTGGTTTTTAGAGCATTACCTTTCCATTGGCCTGTAGATTTTACCCGAAGGGCCGCGACCATCGCCTCTTGTTGTATGTGCAAGTGTGGCGATGTAAGCCCGAGCATTATATCCAGCGCCGCAGAGGGTGTTGATCTCATACATCCACTGATCAGAGTGCACGCTAGTCTTTGGATTTGTTGGAGTTTAATTTCTACCGTGGCCAGCTCCGTCCTTGGCCACCATACCAAGGCACCATACGTTAGCACCGGTCTTACCACCACAGTGTAGAGCCATCTGCAGAGCTTTGGTGTAAGTCCCCAGTCCTTACCAACAGCTCGTCTGCATTGCCACAGAGTATTAGTTGCCTTCTTTGTTACGTGTTCCACCTGCCTCCCCCACAGTAGTTTTTCGTCGAGCCAGACACCAAGGTATTTGACCTCCTTACTAAGAGACAGTTGGGTTCCAAATAATTTCGGAAGTTTTAGTTTTGCGATTTTCGTTTTCTTTGTGAATAAGATTAACTCTGTTTTTTGTGGGTTCACAGATAACCGATGCTCATCACACCACGCCTCGACTTTACGTAAAGCTTGCTGCATTTTACTGCACAGCGTTCCTTCAAATAGACCCGATATCATAATAACCAGATCATCTGCATAGCCCACAGTAACAAAGCCATCCTTATTTAACTCTACCAGGAGATCGTTGATGACCGCTACCCATAAGAGTGGTGATAGCACACCTCCCTGAGGGCATCCCCTAGTCACCCGGCAGCAGGTTTTTTCAGATGTCTCGATGTAAGCTGCACGCTGGCTCAGCATGTTTGTTACCCATTTGATTACCAGATCGTGTACGCCATGTGCATTGAGCCCGTGCACTATGCTGGGAAAAGTGGTTTTGTCGAAGGCTCCTTCTATGTCAATGAAGGTCGCCAGGCACGACTGTTTTGCCTCAGTCGCTGATTCAGCCTTATGCACTACCTGGTGTAAAGCAGTCTCTGTGGATTTGCCTGGTAGATACGCGTGTTGGTTTTGGTGAGGTGGTCGATCTCTGAGCGGTCCCTCTCTAATGTGTCTATCGCAGAGTCTCTCTAAAGTTTTAAGTGGAAATGGTGAGAGGCTGATAGGTCTGTATGCTTTGGGCTGTGTGTAGTCTTCCTTCCCAGGTTTGGGAAGAAAGACCACTCTTACCTCTCTCCACGAGATGGGTACATATTTATATGCTAGGCAGCTTCTAAATATTGCCATAAGATGGTTCATTATCTGCTCGAGGCACCATTGTAGCAGAGCAGGAAAGATGCCATCTCCTCCGGGTGACTTGTACGGAAGGAACGTACTCACCGCCCATTTCAGTCTTTCCTCTGTCACTATGGATCCCGCTAGCTCCCAGTCCTCTTCCGTGGGACACGGAGATGGTGAGGCCGTCCATTCAGAGTTTTCATTTACCTGGCAGCCCGGAAAGTGGGTTTGCAGTAGCAAGGTATGCTGTTCTTGCTCATTTGCAGTATAGTTACCATCTGACTTCCTTAAAGTTCCAAGTTTCATGTGATTGTCTCCCGCTAAGATTTTTCTCAGCCGGGAAGTTTCGCTCTGTGTCTGTACGCTGTTGCAGAAATTGCTCCAGGATTCACTTTGTTTATAACGTACCTCTTTGTTGAACGCGAGGCGTGCTTTTTTATAGTCATCCCAGTCTTCATTGAGCTTGGTGTTCATTGCCCTATTAAAGTGGTGCCGCATTTTTTTCCTTAGTTTGGAAAGTTCCTTGCTCCACCACCCATGTTTTTTCTCGTCAAACCTACTTTTTTCTGTGAGAAGTTGGCATGAAGACTCGTAACTGTCAATTACACATTTCGTGATAGCGGTGACTCGGTTTTCTACGTCCTCTACGGTGAGTCTCGTTGTGCTTGTGAGTTCGGGCAGTGCCGAAACCTTGTTCTGAACCAATGCGGTAAATTTGGCCTTATTTGTTTTCCTTGGATTCCTATATTTCCTAGGTTCTTGCTTGCCTACCTTTAGTACATACCTTATGCGTCTGTGGTCAGATCCAGGTATTTCATTTCCAGCAACATGCCATTCGCTGATAAACTCAGTTATTAAGCTTGTCGCCATTGTTAGGTCTACAATCGTCTGACTCCTTCTCGTGACGAAAGTTGGTTCTGAACCCCTGTTTAAGATGTTCAGATCATGTTGTAGTGCAAAGTCAAGAGTATCCTTACCTCTCCGGTTCGTATCTGGACTGCCCCAAACTGTGCAGTGGGCGTTTGCGTCGCAGCCTATGATGAGCTGTGTTTTGTGTTCTCTGCAGTGCTCTACCAACACTTCTAGTTCTGGCCTTGGAGTTTCTAGTTCCCCGTCAAGATACGCTGAAGCCACGTAAACTTCTTCGAGGTCCCCTCCCAGGCCTGTGCGGAGTTTAATCACTGTGAGGTCGTCAGAGCATAAGTGAGTCACCAAGGACGCTTTGTAAAGAGCTGGAACATACACAAAGGTTCTAGTTTTTTGTTGCAGGGGTGAAGTAAATACAGTGCCTTTCAAGTTTCCATAGCCACTCACCTTTCCCCTTGTTAAATATGGTTCTTGGATGAGTGCTATGGTGTCGGGTTGCTCTTCCAGTGTCCTTCTCAGGGCGGCAAACCCCGTAACACTGTGTTGCAGGTTGACTTGGAGGATGTTAATAGAGCCAACGTTATGTATTTCCCCAATACTACCCCGTGCGTGTAAACAGGTGGAGATAGGTTGTGTGTCATTCCGTCTCGATATTTTGATCTTTGGAAGTTTTGGTTCGTATGTAACAGAGTTATTGTACTTGTGTGACGCCATTTTCATAATAATATATAAATAATATTGATTAGCTATTGAATGTGTCTCAGAGCTACATTTCGGCATCTGAAGCCAGCAAGTCCTCCTCTCGCCGGGACAGGGGGGAGGCTACCAGTAGATCTGATAACAGATCAACCACTTCCTGCTCTTCCCCTGTTTCCCGCCCGACATTGCTGTTTTCAGGCTTCCCTGAGCCCTGAGTGTCCTCGGCTGGGCCCCGTGTGTCGGTTTCCGGAGGGTGTCGGTTGCCTATTGATGCAGCCGGCTGATTTACCACGGCTTTATCTAAGACACGTCGATCTCCCTCCGGTACCGCCGCACCGGCCCGGTCAGTATTGTCACCTCTGAGACTGACGTAAACTGTCGCCAATTTATAATATAGGCGGCAACCGTTAACTTTTAGCTTCCGAAGGTCAGCCGGAGGAATACCTACCATTAAGGTGATGTTTTGCGTCCTGCCGACCTTCTGTATGTCTGCATTAAGAAGGGGCCATGTGTCGAGATCATAGTCCCTGCCGTTCATTGCTTTGAGGTAATCTTTTAGGAACCTGGCATCTCCGTCGAAGTCAGGCACCCAAATTATACCCCTCGTGTATCTTGGGATTAGGCTTACTTCATAGGATCATTTCTATAGTAAGTGCTTCCCGAGATCTTCTAATACCATATCTTTGCAACTTAGATAGCAGTATTTCATGGTTTACAAAGTCAAAAGCTTTGCTCATATCTAGAAAGACCGTTACTGTTGGTGTACCTTTATTCAGATTTTCAGTCACATTCTTCACTAGGTTAAAACATGAAAGTGAAGTTGAGCTGTTTTTTCTAAAGCCGTATTGTTTCTGGGTTAAGATGTTATGCTTATTTAAAAAACTAGTTAGTCGTTTGTGCATAGTTCGTTCAAATACTTTTGAAATGACGGGAATCAGAGTTACTGGGCGGTAATGGTTGAGATCTGATTTGTCACCTTTTTTGTGTATGGGCCTAACAATACAAAGCTTTAAGGCTTGTGGAAAGTTTCCTTCAGAAAACGACAGGTTTATAAGAAAACTGATGGGTACGCAGAGGAAATATGCACACAATTTGAGAACTTTGGTACTAATTTCATCATAACCCACAGAGTTGCTATTATTTAACGACATGATTATTTTGAATACCTCTTGTGGATCCGTTGGTTGTAGGAACATTGTACTTTCATTGTTTTTCATGTCTTTGAAATTATTTTTACAACTTCTATTAACTTTACTTGAGGAATTTTCATTTGTAAGATCAATGAAGAAATTAAAGTCGTTTGCAATAGAATCCAACAATCATGTAAACAAATATGGCGGACTGACATTGACAGCGTATTGTTTATGCCCATAGTGATGTCATAGTGTTCTAATTTAATTTTAATTAAATTTATTTTTCTAATTATTTTAATTTTAAGTCATAGACTATGGCCCATAGTAGGATAGGTACTAAAATAAAACTGACTATTTAGATTAAATATATAAGCCATAGACTATAAAATAAAACTGATTATATATAAAAAAAGTGTTTATTAAAACAAATTTAAATCTTCGTCTTCGTCATCATCACTATCAGAAGTGTCGCCGGTGACCGTAATTATAAATGGAACCACTGTGTCATCGCTTGCCGTGTCTAAAATGCCGTCGAGCTTTTTCATTTCTTCCTCTTCCTTTAGGACGTGACTTACGCATTTCGACCATTGTTCGGCTCCGATTCTCGCCAACCCTTCGTTCAATAAAGTTTTTAAAAATATGTCCAGCCAAATCGTAAAGCAAAACAAAAGTCCAAAATGAGAATGCAAAGTCGTAGAAATCGGAAACAGAAAACGGAAACAGAAAACACTAATGCACAGCGAACCCACAGAACAGTGAATGACTGTGAATGACAATTCTAACAAAATGGCCACCTGTCAATTTTTAAAAACTAACCATTATTTTTATGGCTTAGGATACAATCCGTTTTGGTTAATTATATTAAGCTCTTGAAAAAAAATTTTTATTGTATTCAAATAATATTAAATTAAAATAATTTATTAAATTAAAAATAAAAGATAACTTCAGATTACGAACAACACTAACTTTTCAATGACTTATAGAGTTCGATGAGTAAAAAACTAAGATGACAGCTTGTCAAATACTTCGAAATTTTTACGTTGCAAATGTTTTAACAAATTTAACTTATAAATACAAGTTAAATCGTGTTGAAGATAATGTGAAAACAATGGTGCGTTCGTTGAAATCAGACTATGTTCATAATTGATCGTCAAATGTATGTGATTACGGAGTAATCGTGACAATTTGGTTTGTTTACATGATTGTTGGATTCTATTGCAAACGACTTTATTAAATATTTTACATATGTCACTAGGATCTGTATATATGTGAACTCCCTATTTGCGTGAACGCTATAACTACCTTCTTTCCAATGACAAACAGAACAGACCACACACAGTATCTCTTTTAAAAACTCCATGTCATAACACGAGTGCTTTTAGAAATTCTTTCACGGTGACATCCATCAGACTTTGGAACTCCCTACCGCATACGATTCGTGACTGTCCTACGATCAGCCTATTCAAGAAGAAGCTTAAAGAGCATTATTTATAAATATTTTTCCCTTTAAAATATATATTTATTTATTATTTATGCAGGTATATACACTGTATGTATTTATGTTTATATTTGGTATATACTAAATTCTTGTTTTAAACATATATTTATGAATACTATTGTTATGTAGGTTTATGCCCATGTTTATATTACAGTATTTAAGTATGTTTGTTCTTTTTATATTTAAGTAATTATTAATTAATTTATTATGTAAGTATTTATTTAAAAGTTAGGTATATTTATGGTAGTTTTAAGTTATCTCCACATTTTTATTTTTTATATCACTTGTTTCTTTATGTGTGCACATTTGATCACACACTTTTAGTTAATATTTCCTTAGCACCTAGGTTTTGCTGGCAGAAATCTCTCTCAGAGATAAGCTCGCCTATAGCACGTTTAATTTATGACTGCTTGTACGTATAACTTTTCTGTGCAATAAAGAATATGAAAGAATATGAATATGAATATATGTTATCATTTAATTTTATGTTGTCAATATTGTTATTAGCTATATTTCGATTAAATTTATTTTGAATTGTGTTCCAAGTTGCTTTGCATTTATTTTTATTGTTTTTAATGTATTTATCATTTTGCTGTCTTTGGCTTACTAGGATACATTTTTTTAGTAAATTAGAATATTTAGTGTACGCATTTTTATTCAAGCTTTTATTTATATTAGAGTTTCGATATTTGAAATAAAGATTTCTTTTAATCTGAGAACATTTTTTTATCCCTTTTGTAACCCATCTTAGTTTAGTAGGTCTGTTACTCATTTTAACTTTTATGACAGGAAAGCATAATTTACAAAATAGAGTTACAAGATTTTGAAATTCATTGTATGCATCTTCAAAGTTTTTATTTTTATATACCTCTGTAAAACTCAGAGCAGTCATGCATTCATAAAATTTGCGAATATTATCATAATTATAATCGCTCCTGTATTCAAACCAGTCAGAGTAGATTTTTTTACTATTGATTTTAAGAGATAAGGTTTGGGCCGTGTGATCTGAAAGTGCTAAGTGGTGTACCTCGCTCTTAGCACTGCGGTCGTTGCTAGCAAATTGATCGAGACAAGATTTATTCCGGGTCGGTGCATGAACATGAATGTTTAGATTGTACCTAGTCGGTACTTAAATTCTGTTACAAAGAAAATTGGCTATAAAATGAAAACTAGTCATGATATACAAAAAAGTTTTTTTTTTAAAAACGTAAATCAAATCAAATCAAATCAAAATATTTATTTTTGCAAAATAGATACATTAAGTATACTTTCTACAAGTCAAAGTTAATTTACACAATATAATATGTCTTTAGAATATAAAAAAAATATATAATAATACGGGAAATAAAATATACACCTGCATTAATAAATGATAGTCGTAAGTTTTTAAATAAATAAATAAATAAAAAATAAATAAAATAGGGGAATCTAGGAATAAAAATATGATATATACATAATACAATGAAGAAATAATAAAAACGGGAAATACATACAAAAAATATTAAGGGTGGGCTACTAAAATGTAATAAAGTTATACACTTGCATAAAATATAGAAATATAGGAATAAAAATATTGTATATACATAATGCCTAACCATCCGCACCATTCGATTAGTATTGCTAAGAAGAAGGGCAAGAAACTTAGCAAACATTCCTTTTTTCAAAATAAAACATATGATACAAAATCATATACATACCTACTCAAGTAAAGGCATAAAAAATATAAGACTGCGGGAATTAGTCACGAGAAAAAAAAAATATCTTAGTCAACCCGTCTCATATTGTCCATTACCTTTAACAAAGTAAGTTTACATATTAATTAATTTTAAGCCTTTAGAGGAATCGTACAGTATTAAAATATGCTAATTTTTAATTACAATATTGAATAAGATTATTATTATTTATTACACCATGCTTCATTATCATCCAAATAATCATTGATTTTATAATAAGCTTTCTTAAGTAGTCCCTGCTTAATATATAGTTTAAACTTATTTTCAGGCAAACTAAGGACCTCCTCTGGAAGCTTATTGTAAAATCTTATACCATGTCCTACAAAAGAGGTACCTACTTTGGCAAGTCTTAATTTTGGAAAAGCTAGTTTATGTTTGTTTCTGGTTTCAACAGAGTGGTGCACACCAAGCCTCGGGAAATTATCAATTTTTTTTCTGACATATCTAATAACTTGATAAATAAATTCACAAGGGACCGTAAATATATTAATTTCTTTAAACTTTTCTCTTAATGAATCTCGGTACTTCATGTTATAAATAGACCGAATTGCTCTCTTTTGCAAGACAAATACTGCTTCTATATCCGCGGCTCTACCCCACAACATTATGCCATATGACATAATGCTGTGAAAATAACTGAAATATACTAATCTAGCAGTATCTTCATCAGTAATCTGCCTTATGCGTCTAACAGCGTATGCGGCTGAACTAAGTCTACCACAGAGAGCTTCTATGTGGGGACCCAACTGAAGACGAGAGTCTATAGTAATACCTAAAAACTTAGTTTCGTTAACTAACTCCAGCTTGGACCCCTGCAAAAATAAACTGACATCTACTTGAATTACATTTGGTAAAGTAAACTTTATACATTTCGTCTTTTTTGCATTTAGAACTAAATTATTTGCAGTGAACCAATCAAGAATCAGAGAGAGGGTTGAATTCGCGTCATCAAGTATATCGTTATGTCGATTCACTTTAAAAATAAGTGACGTGTCATCTGCGAATAGAACTATCTCAGATAAGTCTCTAACTAAGTAAGGAAGGTCATTTATGTATATTAAAAACAATAGGGGCCCCAATATGGAGCCCTGCGGAACACCCATTTTGACTAATGCTCCAGATGACTTTACTCCATTAATGTCTACCTTTTGAAACCGGTCACTAAGGTATGACTTAAATAACGCCAAAGATTTACCCTTAACTCCATAGTGATCTAATTTACATAAAAGTGTTTCATGATTAACGCAATCAAAAGCTTTTGAGAGGTCACAAAATACACCGAACGCATCCTGCTTTGCTTCCCAAGCGTCAAATATGTGCTTGACTAAAGCAACTCCTGCATCAGTGGTTGACCTCCCTTTAGTGAATCCATATTGTTCACTGTGAAACAACTTATTTAAGTTAAAATGAGATAATGAGATAAGTTAATTAGCTTACATTAAACACAAAATGTATTCAAAATGATTGCCACCTTTTTTCACACAAGCCTTCAATCATCGCGGCCAATCATCAATAGCAGCACGGACCATATTCATGTCGATATCGGCCACTGCTGTAATCAATGATGACTTTAGGCTGCTCAAATTTTTCTGAGGTTTAGAACAGACCTTCTCCTCCAATTCCTGCCAAATTTTGTAATCCAGTGGTCACGGCTAAATGAGGGCCAATCTTGATGCCTTATTAGCTCGATATTCTGGCGCTCGAACCACTCCTGAGTTGTTTTGGCTTATGAGCAGGTGCGGAGTCCTGTTGAAACACAAATGGCCGTCCTCCAAAGAGTGTCTGGGGCAGATCTTTTACTATGCGATCTTAAACCGTGTCTTGGTACACTTTTGCACTGGTTTTGACACCTTTTTCACAAAAATGCACTTCAGTAGGGCCATAGTAGGACACTCCCAACCAAATCATGACTGATGATGGATGATGGCCGTGCTGCACTCTAGGAATGGCATTTCTAGCGGCCGCAGAGCTGATAGCGTACACCCTGTCATTTTGTTTGTTGTACTTCTCTTCGATATTAAAAATTTTCTCGTCGGTAAACAGGATATCGCGGTGTCTGTTTCTTGCGTATCGCTTTAGCGAAATTTTGCATTTTTTGGCTCTCATAGCTATCAGACGCGCGTTCAGAAGATGTCCAATCTTTTTTCGGTAAGCTCATAGTCCCAGGTCTTCATTGAGTACTTTTTTTACGGTACTTCTGGTTAATCCCATCTCCAAAGCCATCAGTTTCTGCTTGCGGACGGGATTTCTTGCAATACGCGCCTTGATTGCTTTGATGACCCCTGGTGTCCTAACGGAACGAGGTCTGCCAGTTCTTTTCTCGTCATCGACACTAGAGGTTTCATTGTACCTCTTGATGGTACGGTACACAAACCTCTTCGTGATTTTTAATTTTTGAAGCAAGTTGAATATCGTCTTCGGTGGATGGCCGCAACGATGCAATGCAATTACTGCTACTCGGTCCTCTTTGCGAGTCCACTCCATCGTAAAAAATGAATGAATGTAATTGTGATTTGGCAGATTATTAATCAAAAAATATTTGGAAATTGAACACCATTTCTTTTTTTTTTCTAAGCGTTCTATTTTTAAAATAAATGGCCAGTGACAGTATTTAAGAACCGACTAGGTAGTTTCCAAGAATACTAAGGAGTGATGTCGAAAATTTATCTTGTATTAAAGTATTTATATTCCAGTCGCCGCAGATAACAATTTTTTTTCTTGTTTTGTCTTTGGTCAGGGAATGTAACATGTTGTCTAAACGATTGAAAAAAATTTCCATACGTTTTTTGTTTGTCCCAGGTACTCTATAAATACATACAACAATCACATTAAATTCTGTTATTTCAACACCACAACTTTCAAAGTCGTATAAACAACTTAATTTATCAGCCATGTCTAAGTTTTTAAATTGTGTATCATTTTTTAATAACACACAGGATCCACCCCTTTTTTGTTTCGGCAAAAAGACGCCACTAATTTACAATTTTCTAATTTCATGTTACTTTCTGAACCTTTTTTTATATTAGTCTCAGTAAGACAGATTACGTCTACATCTGTTCCCTTGGGTACGGTATCAGAAATATTTAATTGTAATTTATCTATTTTATTGAGTGCTCCCGCTATATTTTGATGAAATATATTTATCTGAGGACTATTCTTCAGTTGTAAATTTGTTTGTTGCTGTAAACTGTTCCTCACGAAAAAAACTGATCGTTAGTTGGTGTCGATTTGGGGTTGATAGGTTCATGGACTGCTTTCGTTTGAAGTAGAACGGTATTGTACCTCTACGTGGTTTCTTTTCTTTTTGTTTTTGAAAGAAGTAAGGTTATGTCCCTTTTTTTGTATTTTCAGCGTTAGAAATTATTTTTGTTTGAGGAGTTTGATTTTTGTATGAACTTCATACTATGAAGGGACGGGCGGAACGGAATAAAATGGCGTCGTAAACTATGTTGCCATCTATCAAAAATATCGTACCATATGCAATTAATTCTATGCATCCGGTCTTCGGTCACATCCGAACTTCGGCGACCCAACACAACAAATACTAAAAAGCAGAATAACATAGATATTAAAGGGGGCTCCCATACAACAAATGTGATTTTTTTGCTTGTTTTTGCTCAATATTGTTAACGGCAACAGTTAGACACTTGAAATATTCACAGAATATTTAGTTTATATTCACTTTAAAAATAAATAATTTATAACGTGATTATTTTGCCGTTTTTATAGACAATGGTATGGAACCCTTTGTTCGACTCGCACTTGGCTGGTTTTATTATATATAATAGTCTTCTATTTCCTGTTTAATTTGCCTCTGGAAGAAAGGCATGAGTAAACTATAATATCTCTACAAATCAGTTAACCTGCAAAAGTAGGAGATCCAATGCAAATGGTGGTTCCGGGTGCCTAGATACTTTTGAGTACCATTTAAGCTGCTGACTATCAGGGATAAACTTCCTTTCAGATGTCACGACTAGATGTGGTTATCTTTGGAGCGACAGGGTTCACAGGAAGGAAGGCGGTTGAGGAGGCAGTCCGTATTAGCAAGAAGACCCCTCTGTCGTGGGGTGTTGCAGGCCGGTCACTCAGCAAACTTGAAGAGCTGCTCATACAAGTTGGGAAAATTACTGGTATCTGCTTTCATATAGTCCGATAAATCTTAACCTTTAGAAATAAGATTTATTAAATCACTAGCTTTTGCCCGCGGCTACGTTTAACGACATGCTTTTTTCCGGGATAAAAAGTAGCCTACGTGTTAAGTTAGAGTGTAAGCTATATCCATTCTAAATTTCATCCAAATCCGTTCAGCCATTTCAGTGTGAAAGAGTAACAAACATACACACACACTCAGAAACTTTCGCATTTATAATATAAGTGTGATGTGATTAGTGTGAAAACAAAGTTGCTCAGGGATTAAGCAAACCAATCTAAAAAAAGACACCTCATCTGACAACTTATAAATTTTATAAAACTGACTAAATCCTAAAATTGTAGTTTTTTATAGAATTAGAAACATAATTTGGTTAGTTGTTAGGCATCAAAGGCTTGCCCATGGAAGTAGTATGTACAGTGCTTATTTCTTCCGTGAGCTTACTTCACTACTTCAAGCTTATCAGAGAGACCTCTATCTGCCATATTCCTGCCTCACCTCACAACCTTATCTTTGAGAGTGCAAAGGTCAATTATACTGTTATTAGTTGTAATCTTTATTGACAGACGAGTTAGGTATCACTAAGTACTACCATCAATTTTCATCTTCGATTGTGTCTGTGTGTGTGTGTGTGTGTGTGTCAATAAGGAAAGGAAAGTGGAAGGTAAAAATCTACCGGGCCACTTTAGAAGGATGGGTACTGACCAAATTGGCGTCGTACTGAAGAAGGGCATTTTAAAAAGTACTCAGAATAGCTTGTGTGACTTGATTTATGGATCTAGAAGCTAAAGAGATGTGTCAGGATCGTAGCTAGGGCATGCAATCCGGATATCCGGAAATCGCTATATTCGCAAAACGGAACATGCAAAACTTCCAAATGAATGGCGATATTCACAATATCAACACCAAACGGCGCCACCTACTACACGTGCCAAAGACTAAAGATTCAAAGATTCAAAAGATTCAAAATTTTTATTTGTAAAATAGATACATAAAGTAGGTATACGTTTTACATGTCAAATCTAATCTGTATAAAAATAATATTTATAATGAAACAAATATGATACTTACGGGAAATATACAAAAAAAAAACTATATTTAAGTTGGGCTACTAAAGTTATACACATACATAAAATAAAGACTTATTGGAATAATAATATTATTATACATAATGCAATTAATAAATAAGTCGATAAATAAACTGAATAGACCATAAATAAATATAATGCCTAACCAAATATATAATAACATAAGTAAAAAATTAAAATATTGTATATACCTACGTAATGCAATTAATAAACAAGTTAATAGATAAATAAACTTTAAATAGATATAATGCCTAAATCCGCCCATTCGATTAATCTTGTTAAGAAGAAGGGCAAGAAACTTAGCAAGATCATGTCTTTTTCATCAGTATTTTTTTTCCTGAATATGGCTTAATACTATTACAGTCTTTTTAACTTACATAAAATTATACAAAACAATGTATTAAACTTTAATAACTAAAGGATAAAAATATAAGACAGAAGGAAATTGTGTAAATGGATGTGATGTGGGAAAAAAAATACATCTTAGTCTACCTGTCTAATGAGGTAGTAAGTTAAAATACTATGCAAAACATCATCTACCAGTCTGATATAGTTTATCTTTTTTTTATAGTAAGATTATCAACTAATAAATGCTAAGTTTAAGTTATGTAATGTTCAAATAATGTAAAAAGAAATGTCAAAATAATAATAAAAAAATATATAAAAATATTAGTCTACATAAAAACAAACGATTTGAAAAACACAAATCAGTTAGAAAATTAACGAACAGTAGTATTATGGCTAGGATCAATATTCTCATGACACCAAGCACGATTATCGTCCAAATAGTCATTGAATTTATATTATGCTTTTCTCAAGAGTCCTGCTTAATATATAATTTAAACTTATTTTCTGAAAAACTAAGGACCTCCTTTGGAAGTTTATTGTAAAATCTTATACCATGTCCTACAAAAGAGATGCCTACCTTTGCAAGTCGTATTTTTGGAAAAGCCAGTACTCGCCAAGTACTAGACTCGCCACGTCCAACAAAACTTAAAACGTCCTGGTTCCGAAGGTACTCGTATATATAATGTTCTTCCCGATGACATAAAGTCCGCTCCGAGCGAAACAATTTTTAATTACAGACTGAAGAGGTTGTGGGTCAGTATGGCGTGTTACACGACCAAAGAGTTTTTTACTGGTGTCGTGTTGGCCCAAGTAAAGAAGAATTAAATTATATGTACTATTTTTACTTAATTCTAATGACTTGTAAATTTATCAATAAATTATTTGTATTTGTATCCGTTAATTTAATTTCTACTATCCCGATAGTTGAAATGTAAGTAATATCCAGTTCTCTGGATATTTGTTTTATTTTTATTTTTTTTTATATTTCCATGTATTTTGCTTGATAATATTAAAATAATTCACATTAAAATACAAAATAAATTATTCAATAAATTTTAAGGGTCTATACGCAGGGTCCACCTTATTTTAGATGTACAAATATCAACAATCAAAATAAAAATATTTATTTTTGCAAAATAGATACATAAAGTATACTTTCTACAAGTCAAAGTTAATTTTAACAATATAATATATCTTCAGAATATAAAAAAAAATATAATAATACGGGAAATAAAATATACACCTGCATAAATAAATGATAGTCGTAAGTTTTTAAATAAATAAATAAATAAAAAATAAATAAAATAGAGGAATCTAGGAATAAAAATATAAAAATATTATACATATATACCTATGAGGAAATAAGTTCATAAATAAAAACGTGAAATACATACAAAAAATATTAAGGTTGGGCTACTAAAATGTAATAAAGTTATACACCTGCATAAAATATAGAAATATAGGAATAAAAATATTATATATACATAATGCCTAACCATCCGAAATCCAAATACAATGCATAACAACCTAATGACAGTCTAGCAGTCAAGGTTAACACGTGCAAGGCATTCAGAACAAACAAGAGAACTTATTTCTGTGATTTTTCGGTAAATCTATCCATTATACGTACCATGGAAGAAATGGCCTCAAACCTACTTTTCTCCCGTATTGTAATAATAATAAGAGCGAAAAGTAGGCCTGCCGCCATACCTTTGATGGTACGTAGGTACGCAACTGCGGTTTTTATAATTTCGGCAACTTAAGGTTTTCACTATTAAATCCACATTAACGAATCATGTTTCAAGAGCTCACCCACTCAAGACTCAAGTTCACCTGCGAGAAAACAATCAGAGTCGCCTTCAGCAACTGTAAATCTCTCAATAATAATGAAAGAAATGTTGCAGAAAAAGATAGACGCCTATGTTATTTATTTATTTATTATAATTACTACGGGTGAACCCAATTACAGTAATTATTTAATACTTATTATTAAATTAAAAGTTTACATAATTAAACTTAACTTATGGCCATGCATTAACTAATAAACTTACAAACTAATTGACTATCAAAGAACACGTCAGCAGACGGTTCGGACTCAATGAATGGAGCAGCAACAAAAGGAGTTCGAATCAGATGTAGATTTTTCTACAATGCTTAATGTAGATATGGCTCTTTTTGCTAGTGGTGTTAAAAGACCACCTAATCTGCAACACATATACGATTTTTGCTGACCATTCCACCAACAAGCGAGGAAGCAGAAAGGGTTTTTGCTGACCATTCCACCTACAAGCGTGGAAGCAGAAAGGGTTTTTTCAGCAAACTGTTACACTTTTTAAGAATTTCATCAAATGATGTTTCAATCGATGCATCAAGTTTCTTAAGGGTGCTCCGACCAAAAGAAGCTAAATCGGCAGTCACGGTTAAGTTGACTTAATGAATAATATGTTATTAATAAATATAAAAAAAACATATTTAGTATCACAGAAAATATATGTACACTTTAGCCGAAGCAAAAATTAAAAATAATTTATAGTTTAAAAAGTAAAACTATTTAAACTAAGCCCAACATGTAACAAAAGCGTATAGGCGTTAAGGTAATTTTAACAACTTAACTGTAGAATTTTATCTCAAACTTAATTTCAAACAATCACCAAAGTATAAACTACAATTTGTCCAAATTACATTTTAGAAATATTGCCTATCAATTTAAATACGATTTGTTCAAGATGAACCACAAATCCGCCATACATTTTTAGTATGGCCCGCAGCAGTCAATAAAAAAATAATAATAATAGACCACGATAAACACGACCACGAGAGTACAGAGCAAGGTGTCAAATCGTCGTACGCTCGGCGCAGCCTTAACATCGTACTATCAAGCACGTTATAAGAGAAATGAAGTGCTAATTTTTTATGTTTAATTGCTATAAGGGTATTTAATTTATTATTTTTAGATAAAGCATAGTGTTTATTTTATTTATATCAGCATGGTTTATTTGTAATTTTGTAGTTAGACGTATAACAAATATATACATTTTATTTCATTGTTCAGTTATAATTATACAGGATGACTTTCAAACAAACCCCGATAATTTTAGAGGTTATTATGAAACGTTAGTAGAACAATTTTAAATGTAAAAACAATTAAAATTAAAAGTCAAAATATTAATAAAACATGTTACTTGGAAATAAAATGTATGGTTGTCCTAGCCATTACCATACGGAAAAAGTTGAAAATAGTCCAAAATAGTGGGATCAATAATAAAAATAACTTCGCGCGATCTAGTTATCTTATCTCTTCGGGTGACCATGATTTCTTTGGATTTTACGAAAATCTCCAAAAGGCTACAACTTTAAAAAATAATTATGAATATGATTTTGAATGGTTTTAACAAAACCAGTTTGTATTCTTCTACAAAATACTAAATTATCTTATTTAATACATTATTAATAGAATTGGCAATTGCTCAAAAAACCTGTCAAAAATTGTTTTTTAATTGCACTTTAGTAATAATTACGGGCGCAAAACTGGCAGACGCTTAATAACCGTAAGAGTTTCTATTTTAGACATTCGTACTGGTGACTCGGTAAGTGGTCAGGACCAAGGTTCAATGACACTGTTTGCGAAATACGAAAAATATTTAATATACAAATACTATGTTTTGCATCTATACTTGTTCAAGAACAACCTTGACTCTATTAGTATATGAAGTCAAAATTTAATTTTGCGTATTTCACAGAAAAGGTCATTGAACCTTTGTTC
Source organism: Ypsolopha scabrella (assembly GCA_910592155.1). Taxonomy (NCBI): domain Eukaryota; kingdom Metazoa; phylum Arthropoda; class Insecta; order Lepidoptera; family Ypsolophidae; genus Ypsolopha; species Ypsolopha scabrella. Next base: position 1,909,493 of record OU342968.1, on the reverse strand, counting down.
TGGCCACTTACCGAGTCTCCAGTATGAATTTGGCTACTGAAACGAAAATCACCTTATATACTTAAAAAACTGAGTTTAATCTGTGTGTGGGTGTTAGGAACACATATTTATTCGTTTTTTTTATTGTTATTGATTTTACTTCATTCCAAATTTTATGAAGGTATTTTTGTTTCTATGAAAATATTTTTTGTTTGATGAAAATCTTTATGAATATTGACATTTTACAAATTTTCATTGCTTTTAACTTTTTCACAAAATTATCTGGATATCCGGATAGTAAATTATCCGTTATTTGGATTATCCGGATAGTAAAAATCCGCGGATAATTGCATGCCCTAATCGTAGCAGATGGTAATCTTTAGTCTTTGACTCCCTCTTTATGAGTATGTTTGTTCTGTAATTTTTTAATTTTCTCATTTAGACTTTTTACTAATGCTGTTTGTTTAATTTGTTATTAGCTTATCAGTATTAGTCAAGATAATATACGTATTTGATCAGAATAAATAATTGTTTTAATATTATCATCTATGGCCGCCATAGTTTGAAAGAGATGGCATAAGAAGACACTCGAATAATTTACAGTTATATTGTATCTCTTGACACATCTGCTGCCTTTTTGTATTGTATGTTTCTTGAATTATATTTTCTAAACGACCAATTATAGAACATGGGTACACGCGACGAACTTATCGTTTATCATGAAATATAATTATCAATATTTTTCAGGCGATGACCTGTCAAAAACGAAAGTCATCTGCGCCGACGTCAAAGACGCGCAGTCTCTCAAGGAAATGACGTCACAGGCCACAGTGGTAGCCAACTGCTGTGGCCCTTACCGACACTTCGGCGAGCCCGTGATCAAGGCGTGTATCGAGACCAAGACTCATCACGTCGACGTCAGTGGCGAACCTCAGGTTAGTAGTGTCAGCGTGTGACGTCACAGGATTGGTAAAGTTGAGGGTACACGGGAAGAACGTGACATGTCAGTTAAGTTAATATTTTCACAACTGCATTTAGAAAGTTACTACAAACAAGTTGATATGGCAGGTTTTTTTCCTTTCTACAAAATCTTTAGTATTGTCTATAGAAGTAGGTTCTTTTCCTGTTTCTCAAAGCTATACCATACTTCAATGCAATCTGAACAACTTGGCATCAAACATCAGAAAAAATAATATATGTATAGGGAGGATGTCATACTTGTTTCCGAGTGTCGTCTGCCATGGATCAGTCAACACTTGTACACCCTCTTTTCACCGACAATGTGCTCAGGGATGAGCCTTACCGCCGTACTTCGGGCACAAATACAAGCTTTGTGACTGCCTTCAAAAAAAGGAGGTTCTCAAATCAGCAGTTTTTTTTCGGGCATGAATTTTTACCTCATGTGTTTTTCTTCACCTTTTTGTTTACGTACTGTTTACGAAAATTGGTAATATAATTATGTATTTAATTTCAGCTTTATCATAATGAGTTAAGATTGAAAACCGGAATACGCGAGTGTATAGGTATGCTTTAATGCATACCTATATATTTGTAAAATCAATTGGCGCGAAAACACAATAATACGCACAATCGAAACTTTACGCGGCACAAACACACGACTCAAGGTGTTATTTATTTATTTATTGGTTATTACGAACTGGGGCGTGCCGCGTGTTACTTATTTTGCGAACCGCCCTCCGCGGTATCTATTTAGTGGAACCATTTTTTGATCTTAGTTACGCTTCCAGAAAATTCTTATTCGTAGGTAAAATCTGATAGAGCCGTCAATCCTAGCATTAATTTATTTCGAAATTTTCTTTCCCAAAAATTTCCCATGGACAGTAATGTCATGGTGGACATAATGGACATGGTGGAAATATCTAGATTTTTACAATTTCCTAAATTCCCCTATCTCCCCAGTATAGAAATTTTTTTCCCCAAAATTTTTCCTGGCCTTATGTTTTCCCAAAATCAAAATTTTTCCGCGAATTGCGAAAAAAAATTTCACCCTGAAAACCCTGAGTGGCAGGTGAATCCAGCCCTCTTATTCTCTAACTTCAACACCTACCGATATCACTTTCAAATGTATCGCGATGGGCTAGAAATGGCATCACACAGTATGAAGTTAATCACGATATGAAAGTAACAGCGACAGCTAATACATGGGGGGCTACTCCGAAGTGCAAAAATATGACCGATTTTATTTTGGTCATATATTATTCATTTCTCTCACACGCATCACGTGTATCTTAGGGATGAACGCATACCCGAACGATAAACGATCGACCAAATAATTTTGGGTGTACCTTGCCTGTGAATATGATTGTCATCTTATCAATCTTTAATAAATATTTTATTGGAATTTTTACCTCATACAATTTTATAACGTATCGAAAAATGTGTAATTTTATGCAATTTTAATAAATACTTCATATTTTGTTGAAGGCTCTTAACAATTGATTGCAAGTTTTGTAGGCATTACTAAAGAATGACAAGACTGATTGTATGTTTGTGTAAAATACCTACGAGATTGAAAACGAGATATCATCAACGAACTTCGCTAAAAGGAAATTCTGGATAAAGCGAAAGAAAGAGATCTATTTGTGTACGTTTTAAAATCAATTCGTTTATTTAGGTCTACGTACATGTAGGAGTAAACGGGAAATGAATGCAAATTCTGATCTAGAATATTTCGTCATAGTGATGGCTGACTCAGACATGACTTCATTCATACTGGTGTTTGTTCTGCGAATTTTTCAAGGTGTCTTTGTTAACCGGTCGTCTGGAAAAGAAGATCAACGTTCGTTCCACGTGTTTTATCGTTCCTTTTTGCCAGAAGACAACACGTTCATTCTAATTCAATATTCGGTATTTAGTCAACATTCTACCCTAAATATCCAAATTCCAGGTCTGTAATTCATTCCGTCTACGGAGCTAGAGACACGTGACATATGAACGACGGACAGACGGCAGAGTGACACATTTATAGGGTTCCGTGTTCACAGACTTATTACTAAGTAGCAGACCAAACCATGGACGAATGACCAAACATAAGGATTAAATAGCGTGGCAAGTTTCTATACAAAAATAAGCTACATTTAGGCTTCATGGTACGAAGAAACGTATAAAAATGGGTTGTTTTGGCTGGCTTATGCTTGGAACATATTTGTTAATTCCTAAACTAATCTCTAGTATATATTTTGTTTGAAAACAAGCAATATTTATAATTAAAAGAGCCCGAAGTTCACGGAGCTGAAATTACCACGCGTCGACTCTATGCGTTTATTATTAATGTTAGGTCTGCTACTATATTATACGTCTGTGTCCGTGTTGCACTTTGGGTACATAACCTCAAAAAAGCGAGCGTAAAAAGAAATACTGAAATTACATATACCTACACTTTGTGTGAAAGAATTTCCCATAAAATATTTTTGTCCATCAAATAATTATGCACTTATGAGGAGATGTTTGTGAGTTTGTATGTATGTAGGAGGTAATCTCAGAAACTACTAAACCGATTTTGAATATTCTTTCATTAATAGGAAGCTACATAATCCCTGAGTGCTATAGGCTATAGTTTTTTTTCCTGAGGACGGGCAGTTCCTGGGAACATGGCCATTAATTACATTCATGCGGGGTAATTTCATTAGGTCCAGCGTAGGCGTCGATAAATCAGTCGGGGTATTTTTCATATGTACGAGTGTATAGTATGTAGAGTTTTTATGTTATTCTTTGCCCCGTTTTCGGCTTGGGAGCTGTTTTATGAACACCCCTTATAGCCTATATGTTGACCAGGGTCACTACGATGATAATCAAAAAACCGCATTCAAATCCGTTAGGTGGTTCTCGAGTTAAAACGGAACATACAGACAAACAGACAAAAAGTAAAAAAAAATAGTTTTGGCTTCAGTACAAATAACCCATTTCATTCAAAATTCCGCGAAAACATTCAATGTACAGACATGACTTTTTTACAACTTTATTATTAGTAAGTATACATTATGTTAAAATCCCCATTAAGTAAAACAAAAAAGATACTGATCTGGAGTTGATGCTCGTGATTGTTGGCACTTGGTGGAACTTTTGATACATTTTTGATTGAAAAACACTTGTACTTGTCCACTGATTTATATTATTTCCCTTACCGGTTTCGCTGTTAAAGCATTATCAAAGGTTTTTTTTTTCGCCGACAAATTGATAAGGCAGGCTTTTGAGTTGTTTAAAGATATTTATTTAGGATTTTATGTTAAAAACTTAACTAGCCAAGAAAGATGCCAAACGATGAGTGAAGTAAATTTGAATTTGCTTAGATGTCTAATAAAAAAGAACCTATTTATAAAATGATGGCCAGCATCGTCGACATGGCCCCCTCCATTTTTTTCGATCCACCAGTTTCGGAGATAAAGGGGGGACATGCATTTTTTTGTGGTTTTTCAAATATTTCTTGAAATTAGTGCCAGTTAATATAGCAAAAGTATATATTTTTATAATCAGCTCTTTAATGTCTACAATTTGATACCCATATTGTATTTTTATAAAATATTTTTTTTATTTATTTTACATTTCTTTTATATTTCTCATTTGTTATCAACTTTTTTTTAATCGCTATAGTTTCCCTGTAATTGGCCAGTTATGGTCTATAATCAGGATTTTTTAAATTTTTTTCGATCCACCAGTTTCGGAAATAAGCGGAGGGGGGGGGGACATGCATTTTTTTGTCGTTTTTCTAAGATTTCTCGAAATTGGTGACAGTAAATGTAGTAAAAGTTTATATTTTTATAATTAGCTCTTTAATATCTACAATTTGATACCCATAATGTATTTTTAGGACATTATTTTTTATTTTTCTCACTTTTGCATTGGAAATATTTTTAACAATTTAAAAATTTAGTTTTTTTACACCTTATTGTGTATGCAAGTGAATGCTATTTTTGTAGCAAATTTCAAATCTTTACCTTTAACGGTGCCAAAGTTATGAGGCTGTGACATACGGACGGACGGACAGACAACGGAGTCTCACCATAAAGGTTCCTTTTACCTTTCAGGTGCTACGGAACCCTAAATACATAAGTTGTGCATTCTGCACTGATGTTGTGACGCACCATCTTAATAACTAGTTTATTGATGCAAGATTCTCTTACAGTTCATAGAGTCGATGCAGCTGAAGTACGACGCGTTGGCGCGCGAGGCGGGCGTGTACATAGTGAGCGCGTGCGGCTTCGACAGTATACCCAACGACTTGGGCGTGGTCTTCCTGCAACAGAACTTCGGAGGTAATTATCTACATTATGTGCGGTATATCCCGTTACAGTTCATAGAGTCGATGCAGCTGAAGTAAGACGCGTTGGCGCGCGAGGCGGGCGTGTACATAGTGAGCGCGTGCGGCTTCGACAGTATACCCAACGACTTGGGCGTGGTCTTCCTGCAACAGAACTTCGGAGGTAATTATCTACATTATGTGCGGTATATCCCGTTACAGTTCATAGAGTCGATGCAGCTGAAGTAAGACGCGTTGGCGCGCAAGGCGGGCGTGTACATAGTGAGCGCGTGCGGCTTCGACAGTATACCCAACGACTTGGGCGTGGTCTTCCTGCAACAGAACTTCGGAGGTAATTATCTACATTATGTGCGGTATATCCCGTTACAGTTCATAGAGTCGATGCAGCTGAAGTAAGACGCGTTGGCGCGCGAGGCGGGCGTGTACATAGTGAGCGCGTGCGGCTTCGACAGTATACTCAACGACTTGGGCGTGGTCTTCCTGCAACATAACTTCGGAGGTAATTATCTACATTATGTGCGGTATATCCCGTTACAGTTCATAGAGTCGATGCAGCTGAAGTAAGACGCGTTGGCGCGCGAGGCGGGCGTGTACATAGTGAGCGCGTGCGGCTTCGACAGTATACCCAACGACTTGGGCGTGGTCTTCCTGCAACATAACTTCGGAGGTAATTATCTACATTATGTGCGGTATATCCCGTTACAGTTCATAGAGTCGATGCAGCTGAAGTAAGACGCGTTGGCGCGCGAGGCGGGCGTGTACATAGTGAGCGCGTGCGGCTTCGACAGTATACCCAACGACTTGGGCGTGGTCTTCCTGCAACATAACTTCGGAGGTAATTATCTACATTATGTGCGGTATATCCCGTTACAGTTCATAGAGTCGATGCAGCTGAAGTAAGACGCGTTGGCGCGCGAGGCGGGCGTGTACATAGTGAGCGCGTGCGGCTTCGACAGTATACCCAACGACTTGGGCGTGGTCTTCCTGCAACATAACTTCGGAGGTAATTATCTACATTATGTGCGGTATATCCCGTTACAGTTCATAGAGTCGATGCAGCTGAAGTAAGACGCGTTGGCGCGCAAGGCGGGCGTGTACATAGTGAGCGCGTGCGGCTTCGACAGTATACCCAACGACTTGGGCGTGGTCTTCCTGCAACATAACTTCGGAGGTAATTATCTACATTATGTGCGGTATATCCCGTTACAGTTCATAGAGTCGATGCAGCTGAAGTAAGACGCGTTGGCGCGCGAGGCGGGCGTGTACATAGTGAGCGCGTGCGGCTTCGACAGTATACTCAACGACTTGGGCGTGGTCTTCCTGCAACATAACTTCGGAGGTAATTATCTACATTATGTGCGGTATATCCCGTTACAGTTCATAGAGTCGATGCAGCTGAAGTAAGACGCGTTGGCGCGCAAGGCGGGCGTGTACATAGTGAGCGCGTGCGGCTTCGACAGTATACCCAACGACTTGGGCGTGGTCTTCCTGCAACAGAACTTCGGAGGTAATTATCTACATTATGTGCGGTATATCCCGTTACAGTTCATAGAGTCGATGCAGCTGAAGTAAGACGCGTTGGCGCGCGAGGTGGGCGTGTACATAGTGAGCGCGTGCGGCTTCGACAGTATACCCAACGACTTGGGCGTGGTCTTCCTGCAACATAACTTCGGAGGTAATTATCTACATTATGTGCGGTATATCCCGTTACAGTTCATAGAGTCGATGCAGCTGAAGTAAGACGCGTTGGCGCGCGAGGCGGGCGTGTACATAGTGAGCGCGTGCGGCTTCGACAGTATACCCAACGACTTGGGCGTGGTCTTCCTGCAACATAACTTCGGAGGTAATTATCTACATTATGTGCGGTATATCCCGTTACAGTTCATAGAGTCGATGCAGCTGAAGTAAGACGCGTTGGCGCGCGAGGCGGGCGTGTACATAGTGAGCGCGTGCGGCTTCGACAGTATACCCAACGACTTGGGCGTGGTCTTCCTGCAACATAACTTCGGAGGTAATTATCTACATTATGTGCGGTATATCCCGTTACAGTTCATAGAGTCGATGCAGCTGAAGTAAGACGCGTTGGCGCGCGAGGCGGGCGTGTACATAGTGAGCGCGTGCGGCTTCGACAGTATACCCAACGACTTGGGCGTGGTCTTCCTGCAACAGAACTTCGGAGGTAATTATCTACATTATGTGCGGTATATCCCGTTACAGTTCATAGAGTCGATGCAGCTGAAGTAAGACGCGTTGGCGCGCGAGGCGGGCGTGTACATAGTGAGCGCGTGCGGCTTCGACAGTATACCCAACGACTTGGGCGTGGTCTTCCTGCAACAGAACTTCGGAGGTAATTATCTACATTATGTGCGGTATATCCCGTTACAGTTCATAGAGTCGATGCAGCTGAAGTAAGACGCGTTGGCGCGCGAGGCGGGCGTGTACATAGTGAGCGCGTGCGGCTTCGACAGTATACCCAACGACTTGGGCGTGGTCTTCCTGCAACAGAACTTCGGAGGTAATTATCTACATTATGTGCGGTATATCCCGTTACAGTTCATAGAGTCGATGCAGCTGAAGTAAGACGCGTTGGCGCGCGAGGCGGGCGTGTACATAGTGAGCGCGTGCGGCTTCGACAGTATACCCAACGACTTGGGCGTGGTCTTCCTGCAACAGAACTTCGGAGGTAATTATCTACATTATGTGCGGTATATCCCGTTACAGTTCATAGAGTCGATGCAGCTGAAGTAAGACGCGTTGGCGCGCGAGGCGGGCGTGTACATAGTGAGCGCGTGCGGCTTCGACAGTATACCCAACGACTTGGGCGTGGTCTTCCTGCAACAGAACTTCGGAGGTAATTATCTACATTATGTGCCGTATATCCCGTTACAGTTCATAGAGTCGATGCAGCTGAAGTAAGACGCGTTGGCGCGCGAGGCGGGCGTGTACATAGTGAGCGCGTGCGGCTTCGACAGTATACCCAACGACTTGGACGTGGTCTTCCTGCAACAGAACTTCGGAGGTAATTATCTACATTATGTGCGGTATATCCCGTTACAGTTCATAGAGTCGATGCAGCTGAAGTAAGACGCGTTGGCGCGCGAGGCGGGCGTGTACATGGTGAGCGCGTGCGGCTTCGACAGTATACCCAACGACTTGGGCGTGGTCTTCCTGCAACAGAACTTCGGAGGTAATTATCTACATTATGTGCGGTATATCCCGTTACAGTTCATAGAGTCGATGCAGCTGAAGTAAGACGCGTTGGCGCGCGAGGCGGGCGTGTACATAGTGAGCGCGTGCGGCTTCGACAGTATACCCAACGACTTGGGCGTGGTCTTCCTGCAACAGAACTTCGGAGGTAATTATCTACATTATGTGCGGTATATCCCGTTACAGTTCATAGAGTCGATGCAGCTGAAGTAAGACGCGTTGGCGCGCGAGGCGGGCGTGTACATAGTGAGCGCGTGCGGCTTCGACAGTATACCCAACGACTTGGGCGTGGTCTTCCTGCAACAGAACTTCGGAGGTAATTATCTACATTATGTGCGGTATATCCCGTTACAGTTCATAAAGTCGATGCAGCTGAAGTAAGACGCGTTGGCGCGCGAGGCGGGCGTGTACATAGTGAGCGCGTGCGGCTTCGACAGTATACCCAACGACTTGGGCGTGGTCTTCCTGCAACAGAACTTCGGAGGTAATTATCTACATTATGTGCGGTATATCCCGTTACAGTTCATAGAGTCGATGCAGCTGAAGTAAGACGCGTTGGCGCGCGAGGCGGGCGTGTACATCGTGAGCGCGTGCGGCTTCGACAGTATACCCAACGACTTGGGCGTGGTCTTCCTGCAACATAACTTCGGAGGTAATTATCTACATTATGTGCGGTATATCCCGTTACAGTTCATAGAGTCGATGCAGCTGAAGTACGACGCGTTGGCGCGCGAGGCGGGCGTGTACATAGTGAGCGCGTGCGGCTTCGACAGTATACCCAACGACTTGGGCGTGGTCTTCCTGCAACAGAACTTCGGAGGTAATTATCTACATTATGTGCGGTATATCCCGTTACAGTTCATAGAGTCGATGCAGCTGAAGTAAGACGCGTTGGCGCGCGAGGCGGGCGTGTACATCGTGAGCGCGTGCGGCTTCGACAGTATACCCAACGACTTGGGCGTGGTCTTCCTGCAACAGAACTTCGGAGGTAATTATCTACATTATGTGCGGTATATCCCGTTACAGTTCATAGAGTCGATGCAGCTGAAGTAAGACGCGTTGGCGCGCGAGGCGGGCGTGTACATAGTGAGCGCGTGCGGCTTCGACAGTATACCCAACGACTTGGGCGTGGTCTTCCTGCAACAGAACTTCGGAGGTAATTATCTACATTATGTGCGGTATATCCCGTTACAGTTCATAGAGTCGATGCAGCTGAAGTACGACGCGTTGGCGCGCGAGGCGGGCGTGTACATAGTGAGCGCGTGCGGCTTCGACAGTATACCCAACGACTTGGGCGTGGTCTTCCTGCAACAGAACTTCGGAGGTAATTATCTACATTATGTGCGGTATATCCCGTTACAGTTCATAGAGTCGATGCAGCTGAAGTACGATGCGGTGGTGCGCGAGACGGGCGTGTACCTTGTTACTGAGCACTTACTGAGTCTTCAGTAAGCATTTGGCTGTACAAATAAAAGTCACAAGTTTACTTAATTTCACCTTGTAAAAGATCACCTTAAGGTGACTTTCGTTGATATAGCCAAATTCATACTGGAGGCTCGGTAAATGGTCAGGATCTAAGTTCAATGACCCTGTTTGCGAAACACGAAAAATACTTTTTGGTGCCACTATACTAGTTCAAGAACGACCTCGACTCAACTTACTGATTCTGCAGGCTATGTCGGTTACTTTCGAACTCCGACGGATCTCCTCGTTTCGGATTCTATCCATCAGAGATACCCCAAGCATAGCCCGCTCCATAGCTCGCTGAGCGACCTTAAACCGGTGGATCAGACCCTTTGTAAGAGACCACGTCTCAGCGCCATACGTCATCACAGGAAGGACGCACTGTATATATAATACCCCCCTAGGGTCTAAATTTTATTTTGCGTCGTTCACCGAAAGGGTCATTGAACCTTGGCCCTGACCACTTACCGAGTCTCCAGCAAGAATTTGGCTATATAAACGTAAGTCACCTTAAATATGTATAAATCTAAATCTCGAGTAAAAAGGTTTTTAAAACACACATATTAATCAACTAAAAAGTGTAATATCCGTCATTGCAGGAGTGCTGCACTCGGTGGAGTCCTACATCGGTTCCAAGATAGCTCCCGAGTACCAGGTGGAAGCCTTCAAGAGTGGCAGCATCCACTACGGGACGTGGGTCTCTCTCATCTACAGGTTACTATCACCTTGACAACATTGCGTGCTAAAACAAAAATAATAAAACAAAATTTTCTTTATTTCCTTACATTTTCTATCTATATCATTAAGTTGTGGGCCTCTCCTTGTAAGTTTTGCAAAACCTGTTTTACGAGAGCCCCTCTTTCTTGTAAGTGTCATCAAATAGTGCAAGAATAATATCTAATTCATTTTTTTATGTAGGTATCTACCTAATAACTATTTACAAAAAAAGAGATTAAATTGACATTTTAATATGCAATTTAAATACTCATATACCGGTGTAAATAGACTGCTACAATTAAATGAAACCACATATTTTACCGACCCTACTGAACCACTTTTACCAAGAATCATACTCGCGGACACCCTTTTAGGAAATAATTGAGTTCCAAACAAAAATGCGTGAACCCTAACGCACCGAAATACGGGCGAGTTTAGAAAGAGCGTCGTCCGTGAAACAGCTGTTATGTTGCAGCGTTCTGAAATAGACCTTCCTCCTACGAGATAAAGTCTTTGAGTTATTGTTGAATATCTTTTTCTCTGAAGATTTGCGCGGGTTTTTTAGTATGTGGTTTTATTTAATGGTCGCACTCTATTTACAGCCTGTAGATATATTACAGTGTTAGAGAGGGCTTGTTAAGTGTGTACCTGTATAGTGACAGTATTTGATTGTGAGTGTGCTTTATTTGTGGATTTTTATTTTACGCTTCGAATCTAAGGTAGTACAGAATGTTATATTTAAAATGTTTTTTTTTATAGTATATGTAGACTATACTGGGTGTTAATATGATGTTGTAGGAGCCGGGAACTGGCGATAGTACTCGTCCATACGAACAACTTTTACTATGGAGCCAACACTGAAATCGGAAAAAAAAACTGCTGTTCTATAGAAAAGTTAAATACCTACTCGACCGAAATGTATAAATCGGTGATATTTTTTTCGCGATTTCAGGGTTGGCTCTATAGTAAAAGTTGTTCGTATGGACGAGTACTATTACCAGTTTCCGGCTCCTACAACTTCATATTAACAACCAGTGTATAACATTATACAATATGTTAATATTGTAATATCAAGGTGGTAGAGCTGATACTGGGCTCGACTGTGGAGGTACCACCATCTTACTCGAAAATCCTCCCGAAGTTATTCGGGGGAGAGTAAGAGAACAGCTCTCAGGCAAAACCAGGCGGCCCACCATTGCCTGGGACCGATGGATGGCGGTATATCTATCCCCAATTGCCGGGCCATAAATAAAACAGACTGGCGTCACTAGTGCAAGGGTTTCGGCACCGCGATCACCAACCCGCCCGCCCAGCGTGTTTGAGTATGGGCATTTCTTCCAGGAGGACCGCCAAGAGTGGCGAAATCCTGGAAAGGCCTATGTCCAGCAGTGGACGAAACAGGCTGATGGATGGATGGATATGTAAATATACATGTTTTTTTGTATATAAGGTGACTTTAATTTATACAGCCAAATTCTTACTGAAGACTCAGTAAGTGCTCAGTAACAACGTTCGTGAAATTCGTAAATTATTATTTTCGTGTTCCTTACAAACGCAAGCCCAGGTCAATTACTATGGGACGTCGAGATTTTATTTTGCGAAATAATAAAAAGAGTTATCGATCCGTCTTACTGATCACTTACCAAGCCTCCAGTATGAGTTTGGCTGCATAAATTAAAGTCACCTTATATATCTATATAACATCTAATTTCTACATGTAACAAACAGGATTATAGAGATAATCTAATCACTTCCACTAATTGTGACTGTTTCAATGTGTGAGTCTGTGTCACACTGTGTGAGGAGATACTTATTGCAACAGTTTACAACCCGGTCACAATATCTGTGCACCTGACCTCGTGACGTCATATCGGCGGTCCGGGTACGGTGTGAAAAAAAGTTTTTTCGAGAAATGTGGAGGTAAAAAAAATTTACTAACCTTTTCAAATCAATTTATTATTGATGAAGGGTTTGTTATTAAAAAACAATAAGTTTGATTACAAAAACATTTATTATTAAACTCAGTCACTATAAATTATTGACTCTATGCCTGACATTGTATCTTCCTCACTCTCACTTTCTGAACTCGCCGAACTTTCTTCCCCTAGTGATATTAAAAGTTGTGTGATGTTGTCATCTGCTAGATGATCCTTTTCCCAGTTTGTTTGTTTGCTTTCTCCGATTCAAAAAACTTGAGCACTTTCAAGATTAAATTTCTTGATTCGCTGTGTATTGTTTTTCCCATGACTTCAGTTTAACAGTTACAACAATTTTAATAACAACCAAACCAGTCCAAACTTAACAGTAAACAGTCTAAACTTAACAATAAACATTAAAAAACAAAACAACAATAAAGCGAAAATATCAAAATTATCGGGACGTGTAGCGGCGACGAAGATGCTAACCGTACTGTCGCACCGGGGAGTGCGCGGAGAGGTGACAGGGGAAGCGGGAGAGGCGCCACATTCCAGCGAGGTGCACAGATATTGGGACCGAGTTATAGTTGTGTGAGTGTGGTGATTTTACTGTGTACTTGGACTCGCCCGTGCATTAGGAGGTCAGCTAATCGTGCGACCAGTCCAGGTACTGGCAAAGTATGGCGGGGAGCGATCGCATTATATTGAATGACACGTCCGCTGTGTCGTGCGTTCGCGTCATTTATGCACTAGTTGACCGATAGATCCAGCCGTTCGGGAATTTGACAAGTACCATTTTCCGGTGACTGAATTGACCAATGACGAAGATCAATTTGTGTGCGTATTTGCTTCTACTTTCCATGTGAACGTGCATGTGAGCCTTACGCTCACATTGGAGTGGCATGCACCTTAAGATTAGATTATCTCTACGCGACGGTCCCGCGGGGCGACAGACGCTGGCGGGGACGAAGTACTGTATATATGAGCGGGGGGCGGGAGAGGGCAGTGACAGTCGCCGCGCAGTCAATGGCCAAGCGTAAGCCCATCATGGGGGATGGTCCAAAGCCGCTCTCCATACAAACTTGTCGGAACCAACAACCACGACAGAAGCATTATAATTTCGTTGTCACTTTTTTGTACACGTTTCATTCTACATCCGCAAATAATCAAATATCGTAATAATCAACTCTTTACTATCTACAATTTGATAGCCATATTGCATTTTTATAAAATATTTTTTTTTATTTATTTTACATTTATTTTTATATTTCTCCTATATGTGTTAACTTTTTTCAATCGCTATAGTTTTCCTGTAATTGGACAGTTATGTTTTTTTTTCTTTTTTTTGGTCCACCAGTTTCGGAAATAAGGGGGGGACATGCATTTTTTTGTGGTTTTTCAAAGATTTCGAAATTCGAGATTCTCGAATATACTATATCGGGTGTAGATGAGCTAGTAATTCTTAATAAAACCGCATACATTACTGATCATAGTGAATAAGTTTTCTAAGTAAATATGTTCCCTTAAATGAGAAATATTGCCCTCCTTCATACTATTTCGAATACGGCTGAATAAAAGTAGAGTCCGTCTAATCTTAAACTGCACGCCACTCCACCTACGTTTTCATCTATAATTTTCATCAATTATAAAAGTACAATATTATATTATTATAGTTCTATAATATTGTATAAATAATACGATACAATTACATGTATAATAATATAATATGATATAGTGGTTCTATAATTAGAGATAAAAACGTAGGTGGAGTGAGGTGCAGTTTAATAATAGATTATTTCTACTGTTTCACGAATTTGTGAAACATATACAAGTGTTTTATTCAGTCGTAATGATGTTTCACCAAGTGCCGACAATAACAAGTATTGACTTTATTTTAAATACCTTGTACTGTTAATGTTAATATAATATATTTTTTGTATATATTATTTTTATTTTGTAATGCATGGATTGTTTTAGCTTTATAATAATTCTAAGATAAAAGTAATTTATGTATATTTATTTTAAAATTGTATTGTCTTTACTAAGATGGCACTAAGGCGGTTATTTGCTAATTTTGTTAAAAAGTAAGGCCAACAATACGAGATAAAGAATGTAAAGACACTTTCAGCGATTCAAAACATTTTTAATTGATTAAATTATATAAAAATTTTGAACTCCCTATTCCAATCATTGTCGTCTGTATTAGACGAAGATGATTCGTCGGAAGAGTCCGAATCAGCCGTAAGTATGACAAAACTATCAACCATGTTGTCAATCAATCAAAAATAAACAAGAAAAACTAACAGTAACGGATTAATAATAACAAAAAACTAAACAAATACGAAAAGGAAAGAATACGTATCACTTCGAACGCAATCCAAGCAGGAATGAACTTGTTCCCAAAATGGCGGACCAAATGTTGGTAACTGCGGTACTGACTGCTTACCTGTACCACACGACTCACGCAACAATAGCTGTCGTCGACCAACTGACGCCATTATTGCGTACGAGCGGTACGAGAGATAAGGATAGAGATAACTCAGTAACGGTCCGATTGTTTACGTATTTTATCTCATCTCGTTGGCCTTACTTTATATTGTTTTTAGGGTTCTGTACTCGTAATATGCGGTGGTACGGAACCCTTTGTGCTCGGGTCCAAATCGCACTTGGCTAAATTATTTTAAGTGTTTGTGTTTTTTTGTAAAGTTATTCATGTGGCTTAGTTAGAAGATACCTTGAGTTGCTCTCACTCACCACATAACCACAAAATAAACGCATACAGAAGGTCAGATCCATACAACCAGCGATCCCGGGCGCACCTACAAATGGACGCGTACGTACGACGATCTCGGTCGAATGCCAGTGCACGAGTCAACCGAGATCGTCGTACGTACGCGTCTATGTGTGCGTGCGCTCGGGATCACTGGTTGTATGGAGCTGGGCTTCTGTAGGTATATAGTTTGTGACATAACAATGCGAGTGTAACATTACAGTCTGTGCAACCGGAAGGAGCTGGCACACCTGAGGAAGCAGCTCTATCCGCAGAAGATGGTCAGCTTCAAGCCGAAGCTGCAGCCAAGGTTCGTTACGTTGTTAAATTGCCATAGTTTTAGTTTAATTTTATTCTATCATAAGTTTGGTTTTAGATGTAGTGCAAACATAATGTTAAAGGGGTCAGGTGCAATACAAAAAACATAAAATAGTTCATTTTTTCACAAGTAGATAAAACAATTTTCACAGAACAGATATTTACAATCTAAAATACTTTAGTATTTGTGAGACTGGTACTAAAGTAAGCGGAAAACCTGTATTTTGTGCCGACAGGCGGACATTGTCTTTGTTGCAATGGTGAATTTCAACCAAAGGCGATTAGGGAACGCAATCCCGCTTCATTGCTAGTTTTTATAGCAGGGTTTTTTAATATGGGATCCATGAACCCCTTAGGGATCCTTGACAGGGGTTCACAGCCACTCAGCTCACTTTTAACATATTTCTTTATACCAAGGCCAAACAACAACATCGTGTCTTTCACGGCATAATCCTCACTTCTGAAAACTACATAAAAATCAAATTCGACAATGCCCAAAATTTGTTATGAAATAATCATGCTGGTAAAAAAATAGTCGTATCATAATTACGAAATTATAGCTATAGGTTGGTGAGGATTATGGTGTGAAGGTCACGCTGTAATCCTCACCGCTCATACGAGCAAACGGTGCGGGATACCGACTTGGTTTCAATTCAATGAAACAGTCGTGACACCATGCCGAATCTCAAAAATAATGCTTTCGAGGTTTCCAGAGTTATAAAGGTACCACGGTGAGGATTATGGCGTGAGGGTTTCACCTCGTCTGATATCTGCAAAACGCTCAGGTGTTCAGTTTGAACTTGGAGTCATACATTGTCAAGAAATAGTCGTTTTTGGTTGGAAACAACAAAACAAGACAATCGTATTCATTTGACAGCCAAAAATGTACGATTTCGATTGTAAAACGGGCTAATTTGCTTAAACGCATAGCTATATGACAATCAATTTGAATACCGTTGTCTTACACAATTGCACCTCTGAGTTGCTATGTAGAAGTATGTGAAAACAAAACCCCATGTAAACTTCTTCATGTAATTCCACGGAAGATGTCGCACCCGTTACATTTTGATAATACATATATGCAATTAAATTATATAATAATGATTTAACAATTTAAAAACGGTGTATTTAAGTCATATTTTTAAGTAATTTTTAAGCATATTGATATTGAAATTAAACCACGAATCTTTTAGTAGTAAAATTATCAATGCATACTAAAATGGGTACCGAATTATTAATACTTTGCTTATTAAAAAATAATAACTGGAGTAACGGGTGTGACAAAAGTGGTCAGTTTTGGTGGAATTAACCCGAATCTATGAGTATTGTATCGACGTGTGAGTGACGTCACAGAGTCCTTTCAAAATGGCGGCTATAACGCAACTATTTATGGTCTATTCAGTTTATTTATCAACTTATTTATTTTTTGCATTATGTATATATTCTTATTCCAATAAGTCTTTATTTTATGCATGTGTATAACTTAGTAGCCCAACTTAAATATAGTTTTTTTTATATATTTCCCGTAAGTATTATATTTGTTTCATCATAAAATATTATTTTATACAGATTAGATTTGATATGTAAAACGTATACTTTATGTATCTATTTTACAAATAAACATTTTGAATCTTTGAATCTATTCCAGACCAACGCTCCACCGCGTCGGCAAGAAATGGGCGGTCCCCTTCCCCGGCGCAGACAACTCCGTCGTCTACCGAACACAGAGATACTTGTACGAGAACGAACAGAAACGACCGGTCCAGTTCAGGTCATACGTCAAAACGCCCAACTTACTCGCCTCGCTCATACTTATCTTCAACGCGTTGATCATATACTCGATGTCAATGTGGAGTTTCTCGAGGGGGCTTCTGTTGAAGTTCCCGAAGATCTTCTCTGCGGGTATAGTGACGCGTGAGGGGCCCAAGGAGGAAGTGATGAACAATACCTTCTTCACGATGGAGCTGCGGGGGGAGGGCTGGGAGGAGGGCGTCGATGTCGATAAGGAGGGGTGTGGTCCTCCGAATAAGAAGGTCGTCGCTAAGGTTAGTTGTCATTTTATCTTCCGTTGAAGGTGACTTTCGTTTATGTAGCCAAATTCATACTGGAGACTCGGTAAGTGGTCAGGACCAAGGCGCAATGACCCTTTCTGTGGAATACGCAGAATTAAATTTAGACTTCCTATACTAATTGAGTCGAGGTTGCTCTTGAACAAGTATACCTCGTGTGTTCATAAGTTTTGAACGACAGTTGAAATTTTCACAAAATACGTGTTACTATGGCCTCTACCGCGGAAAATAATAAGAATGAAACAAAATTTAAACCCAACGGGGTCCCCTTATCTATAATAAACATCGAACTAAATTCGTTGTAGATCTATCTTAAAGACGGTAATACATACAAGTTTAAAATTTGGTCACACCTTGTAAATATAGATACTCTACAGTAAAACAACAAATAATAAAATTGGGGTTTCTTCCGTACTCAGAGGGTGCTGAATTGTTTGTTAGGCGCTACCGTTTTAGCGCCTTGTTTTTTTGCCCTAAAGTTCTATATTATTGATATGTGTAAGTTTTTAGGGTTTCGTTAACGTATTGTCTATGCGATGGCACGGGACCCTTTGTGCGCGAGTCCGACTCGCACGGCCAATTATTTTATGTGTTTAGCTTATTCCTCAAAATGAAACTTTAGGTCCGCGGCGTGAATCCTGGCTACGGCGCCACAGTGACCGCGCTCATGTACTCCGCTCTCACCGTGGTGCGCGAACAAGACAGGATGCCCGGCAGGTCGGTACCATTCTCTCACTACACGTTCCAAGTCAACTTTACCACACTGGTGTTTTATTCTTTCATTTTTAGGGTTCCGTACCTCAAAAGGAAAAAAACGGAACACTTATGAAGGGAGTTGCAAACACTATGAGCGTGCCTCCAGTCAAGACTAAACTCGGAGCGCCCTCTCTGCGTACAAATCTAAATCGATAGATGGCGGTAGTAGGAATTATCCAAATTTTTGGCCATTATGATAACTTGACTATAAAAAAATAAAATCCATCCATCCATCAGCCTGTTTCGTCCACTGCTGGACATAGGCCTTTCCAGAATTTCGCCAGGTGGTAGAGCTGATGCCGGGCTCGACTTGGAGGTACCACCATCTTACTCGCAAAAAATAATATAATCGATTTTATTTTGCACATAGTAATACAAAGAATTAGAGGTTTTAGTGATATAGTCTTCCTTCCATTTTATACATTGGTTTAACAATACAGACTCAGTGAAAATAGTCCTTCCAACCAATACACTAAAATGTTCCTCGAAAAGCCAGTGCGAACTCCATCCAAATCCGTTCAGTGGTTTTCATTGGCGTAACTAGGGTTTTTTACTTGGAGGTCTGGCCCCTGGCTCCAACTCAACAAATATCTCTTCTCAATTATATGATCGTTATAAGAAAAATAGAGCTAACCCTCCATACAACGAGATCACATAGAAAACAAAATAAAAGTACCTTTTTAGATGAATGATACTCATATTTCTGGGGAGGCCAGACGGTACTCTGGGTGGGGCGTGGCCCCCTGTCCTGTCTCCTACCTAGTTACACCTTTGGTGGTTTTCTACTTTAAATCGAACCTACAGACAGACGGACAAACGCGTGCGGATGCTTGATAGCTTCAAGTCCCATAAGAAGCACTCAGACCGCATCAGTCGAACCATTAGACCATAGACGTCACGTTTGTCGCTAAAAAGAAAACTAGAGTAGAGATAGTACTATAGAGACAACCCTGAAATCGCGAAAATAGGTCAATTGTTCCATACATTTTGGTCAATCAGTTTGTACCTTTTCAATGCCAGCGCTGATGTATTTTTGTGTGATTTAAGGCCTAACTTTAACTTAAGAATTACCTATTATTGTTCGTTCTCTAGTTTTCCAGCTTTCAAATGACTAAAAATTAAAAAGTATCAAGACTAAATTGACTAAATGTTTTTTTCAGAGGTGGAGTGCTGACTACCGGCGCAGCTTTCAGTAAAACTGATCTTATTCAACATCTCAACGAGAACAAACTTACTTTTGAAATTGTTCAAAACTAAGTATCAAAGAGTTAAACAGTTTTGCAAGATAAGATAGGAAGGAAGGATTTACATAGGATAGAAAGTTCTTGTACCTTGATGTTTTAGTTTTAAATAGTCCCTTTTAATAGTACTTCAGAAGTCAAAGGGAGGTGCAAAAAGAGAAATCGAAACTAAAACGTTTACTTTAGTGTGTTTAGAACATTTTATTTTATCAACAGGTGTAAATATCACATTGTACTTCCTTTTAGATGATATTCTTTGTCCTTAAATAATAACGTACAAATGAAAACTGTTTTCGCCACACTGTTTCTCCTTTCTATAAAACAGAATAAGCCTTCTGGATATAAGTATATAATTAAGTTTACAACCTCTATCAAGCAACAATCAAAGAACATTCCAAAAAATAATATAGCCTCCTTGCGCCCAGAAGCTTTTTCAAAAGTATCCTTCTGTCGCCCAAGATCCCTCATATGACTTGGGGTAAGCGCCCAAAGCAATTTCTTTGACATAGAGATCTTTTGTTTCCTGAGATCTAGGTACGCTTTATAAGTACCAAATGTGCTGTTAACTTGAAGTCTTTGTAAAGGGATCTTGGGTCGCAAGCCAATTATTTCGAAGAAAAAAAACTGGGCTTTAATCACTAGTCAGACCGTAGGTGTTAGGGGGTAGACTAATGTTTATTTTAAGTTATTTTAAGGGTAGACTAATGTTACATGCTACTTGTTGGTACTATGGCCATCAGTGTCAAGGGCCGACCACACAGCCTTGTTCTGCGCACCGCGGTCACTGTTGTCTATGATGCGACGG
Organism: Ypsolopha scabrella; assembly: GCA_910592155.1. Lineage (NCBI taxonomy): Eukaryota > Metazoa > Arthropoda > Insecta > Lepidoptera > Ypsolophidae > Ypsolopha > Ypsolopha scabrella. Next base: position 1,888,973 of record OU342968.1, on the reverse strand, counting down.
CTTGCATTATTGTGATGGTCAGTTACAGATAGCGCGCGAGTTCATGTCCATCCTGAGGAATGCGGTAGTGCTGTGACCTAATTAATTATGGTAATGTCGATAACTGTCAACAGCTGTCAATTTGGTTAACTCAAGGTAATTTTGCGAAAAATGAAATAAAATAAATGTGATAAGTACTTACTTGTTTATTGCTAATAGAGTTTTTTTTTAAATGCAATTTAATCACTATCAGAATGCAAAGACAACCGACAGAGCAGAGTCGGAATCAATATCTTCGCCGTCGCTGACTTCAATTACGAATTTGTCCTTCGTATTTTCCATTAGTTCGTCTTTTCAATAGCGACTAATTTTCGATATCGATAAGCGCGCGTCACAACCATCGAGGACAACACTCGACTGCAGTGCAGACTGATGCGGCGAGGTGGGTGAAGGCGGGGCGAGCTGCCCACGCGCGTCGCCTCTGACCCCGATGGACATGAACTCGCGCGCTATCTGTAGTACTTATTGCGCTGTCATAGCTGCTAAAGTAGTTTACTAATAGCGATCGTTCGCACTAGTTCCATTGCCTAGTTCCATGATGGAACTACTGTAGGGAGCTTGAACCGCTGACGACTGTGCCTATTTAACATCTTGGCAAGTGAATGGTTTAAGTTAGATTCCAAACTATTTAGTTTTGTTAAATAATAGTCTTAGTTTTATAAGGGTCTGGAGGGTTCAAAATAAAATTATATTACTTGATCTTAAGATGGGAATTTATTCTGATAACAAGTGCATTTAAATGCGTAATGTTTAAACTATATGAAATATGTAATGGCTCAGTATATTTTAGTTATTTAAAAAGGGTATACTAATAAATGTTTTTAAATACTTAAAAAAAATGTGTTTTTTATTTCATGTGTGTTTACAAAATTTGGAACAGAACTATATTTCGGCGCAAAATCTTTACCAAAGTGGCTCGCTATACATGGATAGACGGGTTCAAATTCCGTCTAAGATTTAATTTTACCAGATAAGTTTTGTAATGAGCACTAAAAATATTTGATTAAATTTCTTCATATAATCATAGACAATGTTCATCCATGATATAATAATGAAAACTGATATAAATATCGGTGCGTACTGATTAAACGTAAGGGAATAAAACCAAGTCGTGAAAATAGATAGTTAATTTATTGATAAAGAACCTCACGTAGCCTTACAGTTAACAAAATGTACACACAGACCGTCTGACCAACATCTGACGGTGTTGGTCTGACACGCTACTATATATACTACATATATAACTACCTGTTCACGTGTTTTCTTTAGCCCCTTTACATGTATTATTGTGACTGCCGACAGTTTCAACAGATTCAGACTGCCTTCTTCAGACATTAAATATTAAAAATGTTATATCGTGTTTGGACTTAGAAGGTATTAAATGAGAGTTTGATAGTAATGAAATGATTACTAGGGAACCATAAAGGGGCTGTATTTATGTACAAATCAAATATACTACGTCTATCACTCACCATTTACAGATATTTTGACACCAAGACAGGACTTAGTTGGGCTAATTTACCTGAAGTTTGCTACAAGGTATAACATAAGATGGTTAAAACCACGAAGTAACTGTAAATTTAACCGAATGCCGGCCGCCACATCTGCTATTTTGTTTATATGGGGACGCTGAAATTGCTATAAAATCCAACAGTGTAAGTTATTTAACGTTTACTGAATCTTAAAACTACGCATATTTCTGGGATCTCGTAATTAGACAAAAATCGTAGTTTTAACCCCCTTCTATGTTGTCTATGGTGCCGCTTGGCTTTAGGTAAATTAGTTTTTTTTTATTTCGTCTATGGTGATGTGAACAGATTGTGGTTTTAGTATGTATATAACCTACTTATTAATATTTACCAATCAAAACGAATAAATATAAATCAATCTCCTTTTACTTTACATGTAATCTACTTGATTTAGGATTAAATTATTGAGCTTTGGTCTAAATATACATAGAAACATAAGTTACCTATCTTATTCTTATAATAAAAAATATATAAAAAACAGTTATCAATATAAAATAAAGTGTTAGCTTTTGTTGTTCTTTGATAAAGAAATACAGACGTACAAGTAAAAAATACAACACAAAGCTGTGTTTATACAACCATTTTAATATACAGCTTATTCACAAAATTTTACCTTAGTGACTATATTAGGCTGTGTAATATTTTAAACAATACATTTTTAGATAAGTAATCTCGTTTGATTTGTTTTTTCTAATCCTATTTAATTAAATACAACAATTTAAGAATTTAAATAAATATGCATTTTTTTATTTCGTTTTATTACAAAAGTATACCACATATACACATAAATTAGAAAAGTATAACATATATAAATTACATTAGTTAGTATAAAATTTAATAACCAGTTTGTAAAACAAAGTTTCAGCCTGAAAATTGCAATTAACGTCATTGTGACCAACATCATGAAACAAACAATTAAATTGTAACATCTATGTTGACTGGATTAAATACGATGAAAAGAATATTTATATACAGTATCTTATCTTAACATAAACAATCAGTATTCCAATTATAAATAATAATTGTTTACTCTTGAAATAAATCTGTCGCCTAAACATTTCTCCGTATATTACCGTGCTGTTACATTGAAAAAGTTTTATTCCTCCTAAAACAAACACTTGAAATAGTCTCTATTTACAACTTAGCTGGACTCGCGACTATTCTCACTGGAGCCTACTACTTCACTTTGAGCGGACGGCTGCGTCACGACGGCGTCCGGAGGTATGATCAAACCTTCCTTGATCCTTTTCTTCTGCTTCATCCGTCTGTTCTGGAACCAGATCTTGACTTGCGTCTCGTTCAGTTGCAGGGCTGACGCTATCTCTATTCTCCTCGCTCTCGTCAGGTACTTGTTGAAGTGGAACTCCTTCTCTAGTTCGGTTAGTTGTTTGTTGGTGAAGTTCGTGCGGCCGGTGTTGTTTAGGTTGAGGAGGGGGTTGGTGAGCAGTTGCGAGCCGGGGGGGGTGCGGAGGGCGTCTTGGGGGCTGCCCATCACGCCCTGGCTCACGTAGTCGGGGGAGGGAATCATCAGTTTCGGTGCTGGAAAGACGGAGAACAATTGGTTAGTTTTGTTATTAGTCTATATGTAAAAGATTGGTCAAGTGCGAGTGAGACTCGCCCACCTTATAGCCTTGGGTTCCGTATTTCGTCAGTTTTGGGGAAAGAGGGCGTCCATAAATTACGTGACACATATTTGGCTGAATTTTGAACCCCCACTCCATCTAGTGACACTTGGTGACATTCTTCTCAACCCCACCCGCTCCCCCCAATATCACGTGACTTATCATGAGTGAAAGGAAAATAAATTAATCAACGAATTATTTATGATACAAATCAAAAATCTGAGGGAAGATTTACAATTCATCCATCCGTGGACTACTGAGACATGGACTTGTAGTTATTGAATCGCAAATTGTCACGTGACATTTGTTCAGACCCCCCTACCCTCCTCGTAATTTCTTGGACGCCCCCATTTAAGTCAAGAAAATGTTATAATTCATAAAGAATTTTTTATATGTCGTATGTTTTTCCAAATTTTTCCTGTAATCTCGACGTAATTATTAGCCTGACAACTTTTTTCATATTTTTCGATCCTCTAGTTGTGGAGATAAGGAGGACATTAAATCAAAGATTTCTCGGGATCTGTATTGTAAAAATCTTAATTATAAATGAATCAGTAAACTAAGTAAATAATATATATTAAAATTTAAGTATAAAGGGCGGAAAATGCCTGCTATTACGGTGAAACTCTGCTAAAAGTTCAAAACATTCCAAGATTATAGACTAGAAAACTCTGTGTGGTTTTAAACAACAAAACATCATGACATAATTCCCCGATGGGGTATCAGATGGGTCCCAAGTGTGAACCGTGAATTTCAAATCACAGTCTTACTTTGTACACCCGCATTTAACCGACGAATATTACGTCCTAAACGTGATGTGGCGAGCCCTGTCGCCGTACTTCGGGACTAACAGTAAGTAACGTGCCTTCCGTTCTAAAGCACGTAGCCCGCATACAAATTATTGTGCACCGCGGGGATTGAACCCGCGACCTCTGTGTTAGCAGGCGAGAGATCTACCACCCGGCCACAGAGGTGGTTCGATTTTTTTTGTACTATTTATTACGACATTCATCGGTTAAAAAATACTTGTCCTCCAAAATTGTTTCCGGTTACATTTTAAACATATTGAAATCGATGTTTTGTCATAATTTTACCAGTTTGCCCATAGCAATGAAAAAATCGTGGGAGCAGTGCTCTCCTGTCTACCTATGACAGGTGTCAATTTTTTTACAGCGCACCGGAGAAAAGAGATAAAGGATATTTCAATATTAGCCTAAAGTAGGCGCCCCGCTGCGCAGGAGTGCAGGAGATTCTAAACGGTCGTTTTATAGCAAAACGTGAGGCTTTGACGTTTGTTATTATTCGGAATGTAAACAGACATTGACGTTTGAATGTCATGCGCATTATCTATTTGTTTGTATTGCTAAAGTTACGTTTTGTTGTGGTCAGGTGCTTTTGACAAAGGCTTCCTGTTGATTTTTTGTGTAAGAATATCCTATAGGTTTTGTTTATTATTGTGAACATTGATATGCTTGCATTATTTATGCTTAGTCAATAAAAGTCAGATTTGTTTTAGTTGCACTAAATAAGGGTGCGCCGACCAAAAGAAGCTAAATTGGCAGTCACGGTTAAGTTGATTTAATGAATAATATTTCATTAATGAATATAAAAAAATCATATTTAGTATCACAGGAAATGTATATACACTTTATCCGAAGCAAAAATTAAAAATAATTTATAGTTTATCAAGCACAACTATTTAAACTAAGCCCAAAATGTAACAAAGGCGTATTGGCGTTTAGGTCATTTTAACAACTTAACTGCAGAATTTTATCTCAAACTTAATTTCAAACAATCACCAAAGCATAAACTACAATTTGTCCAACTTACATTTTAGAAATATTGCCCGGCAATTTAAATACGATTTATTCAAAATGCACCACAAATACGCCATACGTTTTTAGTATGGCCGCTCAGCAGTCAATAAAAGTGACCAATAAACACGACAACGAGAGTACAGAGCGAGGTGTCTAATCGTCGTACGCTCGGCGCAGCCTTGAGTAAATTTGACGAGAATGGCGTATCTATATTTAAAAGCAGCGTATATTCGCCCAGCACTGTTGAGTATAGGAGCCAGTCCCCCAGTCGTGTCTATATTGCAAAACTCGATCGACAAAAACACTTCCAAAGTTGACTTCGAAAACCCCCAACAATCCTAAAACCTGACGATCCTAAACTCGGTCCCGTCGATAGCGATCATGATTAGTAATTGCATTGGCATGTGTCGGTGCCGGGCGTCGTGTCGCATCAGACCTTGCTCGTCTTTGGGTGACACCTGACCGATGTGCGGAATACCTATCTCTCATGTGGGATGCCGTAGTGGTAAAGCACAATTCACGATTAAACTGGAAGCGGATCTAAAACAGAAGATTCCTTTTGAGATATTCCTAGATGAGGATGCAGAAGAAAGGAACGAATGTCATGTTCTAAGATCACACCCATTGTTATAGATGTTGAAGTGACCCATCCAAGGACTGACCAATGGCCATGCCAATTGTGCTATCTGTACACGCTGATGTTCAATTCCTTGACTAAGTATTAAGAGTGAAATTATTTGTAAGTGTCGACAAGGGGCAAGGCGACAAAAAGAAAACATCTTAATGTCAACACTCGTACACCCTCTTTTCATCGACGATTTTTACGCCCCAACGTAATAGTGGGTAAGCCCCATCGCCACCGTACATAGGGCAAGTTGATACGCTTTTTAGAGCATGCAGTTTTACCACGTTTTACAGTTTTCCTTCAATGTTTAGCAACGGTAATCAATAAGTTTTGATAAATACTACACTCATAAATTATGAAAAACTTATAGATGCTTCTTCGACCGATAGGATTCGAACCCGGTTTTTAAGATTAATAAGAGTGGCGTCCTACCTACTGAGCTAGCGTTGCTTTACTTTTATTGATCGGTAAATGAATTATTCTATCAGTACAAGATAACATAGTTAATGCTTGTGATTGTTGGCACTTGGTGGAAATTAATACACATTGTTTATATTTATAACTCATGTACTTATCCACAATATAGTTGTATTAAATATTATACCCAACCGGTTTCGCTATTCAGCATTCTCAAGGGCTTAACTACAATACTTATTTAATTACATTTTCAGAATCTACAAATAATCATTTTATTGCCGTATTTTATTTGTAGATTCTGCAAATGTAATTAAATAAGTATTGTAGTTAAGCCCTTGAGAATGCTGAATAGCGAAACCGGTTGGGTATAATATTTAATACAACTATATTGTGGATAAGTACATGAGTTATAAATAAACATAATGAGTACCAGATAAATTAATTGAAGTTAATTTTATTGGAAACTGTTCATCAAATGATACAGCAAAAACGCAAAGCTCATATATGTGTAACCCCTTCTATATTAGCATCGTCTACGTGTCCGCCTGTCCGTCAATGTCCGGCTAATCCTGTCTAATTGGAACTTCCTGACTGGACAATACGGCGGTGGACAGATGTATGTTTCCGAAACTTTAGGTTATTGACTATAAATCTACCATGTACAGACTATTTGTCTGTATTGAAATGGTCATAAAAGAGTAGCGAAAAATATATATTATCTATGATTCATGCTTCAATCAAACATGCATTAAACATTTTGTGTTAATTAGTTTTATTAAATTTCAGCAGATGATAAATTCTGTATGGGTTATGGAGCAACTACTTTTAAACTGAACATCTGAGGTTTATGTACCTAATTACTTACTATTTACGAATTATTTCTTAACCTCGATTTACTAACTATATATAAATTAATATAATTTGCAATATTCCGCTAAACACTAGCATACATTTTAAAATGACCGTTTATATTATGTACTGTATAGGTACATAATGCAATAGGGAATTTGAATAAAAATTATATTAAATTATCTATAGGTTAGTGATTGAGTAGCTGTAAATGCACCTTAGTCTTTGAGTAATACTAATCTTCATAATTCCACTATTATTGGCTACTACTGAGCAAACAATTTTGTTTTGTTTTGTTTTGTTACTGAGAGTTCTAACACTACAGAATACCACATTACCTATTAATATATTCTTGAAAAATAATAAACTGCCGGTAAATGATTTTGTAACGTGCCACTGACCAGATGTCACAATAGCAAAATATTTGAAGACAACGTTTGTGAGTATGGGCACTTCTTCCAGAAGGACCGAAAAGAGTGGCGAAATCTTGGAGAGGCATGTCTAGCAGTAGACGAAACCGTACCTGAGCCTAGAACATGAGCCAGTTTTTCAAAGGTTCTTTTGAAGAAATTAGGACTACCTTAATATTGAAAAAAAATATATATATATGTGATTTATTGATCTTTTATCTAGGTGATCTACTTATAAACAATGTACTAAGATTTATACCTTTGTTAAAAAAAATGTTTACCACCCTCTTTTTTGGTTTTCAAACGTTCGTTTTAAGAACGCGGCTAAGAGATCGACTTGATTTTTTTTTTCATAAAATAGGTAATAGAGATATAAAGGTTTTCTACTTAAATCCAATATTTTTTTCCTACAAAATATTCCAGTATTAGCTAAAAATCCTCCGATCTGCTGTTTTGCGCGTAATTATCAGTATTACGCGTCCTAGACGAATAGGTCGATTAGCTAACCAATAAGCGCCTCTATCAAAAGGTAATAAATTGACATTGGCCTTTTTGTGTTGGACGTGTAATAACATTTTTTCTTAGTCTATGCCATACTCTACATGGATAGTGAAATCCATCGCTTTCGATACATTATTTAGAGTGCATTTTAAACGTTGTTACCAAGCCCCATGTTTTTCTGGCTCCCAATGTGAAGCTTTAGGTTTAGGACATTGTCTTGTGATTATGAATGAATGAATTAATGAATTTATTAATTTCAGGTTAATGACTCATAAAGATTTATATACAATATAATTATTATTATTACAATAAACACACAAACTGACATAGAGCAGTACAAAACAATTACGACAGCACATAATACATTTAACGACATATACAAAACTAAAAATTTAATTAAACTAACAATTAAAATATTAAAATTAGAATTAGAATGACAATGTCAATTTCAAATTAAATTCAAACAAGCACATTATTTTGGTGCTACCTTCCCCATATTTGGAACGAAGGAGTCTGTAGCGCCTGCCAATGTTTCATAGGGACCGTCCGACCTGCTGGCGATGGTGAGAAGGCTGTTTCCGCTGTCCCGCACCCTGCCCGCCATCGCAAGTGGTTTGGATATCGTACCTTATCTATCGATATTTTGTAGATTCTGTTGTATCGTACATCTAGTAATTCGAACCCACCCTAAACCAAAAGTTTAAATCTCGTAAGGAGATAAATATTTGTGTTCTGTTTGCGAGCAAATTGTGACCTTACCGACCATGATACTGGGACGTAATGTCGGGGAAACGTAGGTGTACAAATGTGAACCGCGACTTCTATTTCACAGTCTATGCCCCGAAACACACTTGACATCCCCTCGGGGATTTATGTCGAAAAGATCAATATTTAATTATAATTGTCAATATAATGAAAACTAAAATAGAAAAGTAAATTAAACCTCAAATGTTTGCTAACCACATTTCTGTAAATTTAGTAAATAATTATCACGCTAACATTTGTAAATAAGAGGAGAAACTGGCTCCTGAATCTCAGTTTTAACTTTTTGGGAGCCAGTTGCTTTGAGTTTGTATCTTTTTGTTGCGGAATAAATAATTTAATTTTAATTTAATTTCTTATTGAGGCCGCTGGTAAGAAAAGCAGTACTTAAGGGCTATAAAGTCAGATTGGGCACCTCATTATGCATCAAACTGAACTGAACTTTCCTTTTTTTGTTTAAAATAGTGCTATTTGAATAGTTGCTTTGAGCAGCGGCTGGTTATACTCACGACAACCGAGAAACCCGCGCTCACAAAAAGTATAGGTAGGTACTCGTATATTTATAAAATTGCTTCTTGGTGCTCTTGTTTACATGGGTTGCAGATACGGGGAAAAGAAATATTCGCGTAGTACTTGCATTTTGTATCCGTGACGGATTTTCCGTGCAATTCAATATAAGGTATAATTTATGCGGCCAAATTTGAACTGAAGACTGTGTAGATTGGGAGTTCAACATTTTATTTTGGACTTTTAAAAATAAATAAATAAAAAGCAAGTGTGAACTTATCGAGGTTTGATAGCGCGACCTATTGGAGAGTTGAGTGTATGTCCGGGCGTCTTAACCGCTGGGCCACCGACTAAGAGCGCCTGCGCGTCGAAAATTGCTACTACTATCTACGCCAATTTACCACGAAAGCTTTGATCTTCCAGGAATAAGAATGCCTTGCAGCGCGTGCCTTCAAGATTTCACCGACGACAAATTTATTACGTGCTGTAGTGTAACCTGCAGCAAGTCTTTTCATGCTTGCAATACTTTGTGTATGGGAGGAAGTCTTCCGACTAATAAATCGACATGGCTATGTCCTAAATGTCGATGCTCCCAGAAATTGGTAGGCAATAATTCTTCCATCCCCTGCACCCCTGAGTCAAACAATATCACTCAACGGAAAAAATATCCACCACCAGATAATGAATTAATACTGTCCGAGATTCGTCTCCTGCGACAGTCTGTGGATTCCTTAAGCGATCAACTAAAAACAGTATCCTCATCCATCTCAGCCTGTCTCCAAAGAGTGGACATCGTGGAAGCAAATATAAAGGCCTCGGATGTAAGGATAAAGGCACTAGAAGAACGTGATATTGAAATATCCTGTTTAAAGCAAACTGTTTGTCAACTGGAAGAGAAGATAAACTCACAAGCGCAGCTCTCCTTGCAGAACGTAATCGAGGTGGTGGGAGTTCCCGAGCTGCCTAATGAGAACACTTCCCACATCGCGATGTTGGCAGCTGCGAAACTTGGGGTGCAGCTCACAGACGCAGAGATCAACAGCTCCTCTAGAGCCGGCCCGAAACGTCCTCCTCGTGCAAATTCTGACAACACTACACCAACTCTGCCACGACCACTCGTTATAACATTTACGAGAAAATCAAAGAGAGATGAACTTCTAAATGCCTCCAAATCAAGGCGCAACGTAACCTCGGCTGATCTTGAAGTACAAGCGCCGGCACAGAAGCTCTTCTTCAACGAGAGATTGACAAGAGAGAACAGGCAGTTATTTCGTGAAACACGTTTCAGAACCGCCGGGATCTACAAACACCGCTGGACCAGCAACGGCATTATACACGTCCGCAAGCGAGACGGTGGCCCAGCCATCACTGTGCGATCCGAGGCTGACCTGGATAAACTTCTGGCTGATAAACAACACCCCCGTTAACTTATTGATGCCCTGGCGCAAACTACTTGGTGTGGATATTCTAGTAGTTATAGTACTTGTAGTTTTTGGATTTTGTGTTGGACATTGTTTTGCTTTTGAGTTGTTAGATACTGTTTTGGTTTCAAAAGATTTCTTACACACACAAACTATACAACATTCTGTTTATTTATTTACATATTATTTATTTATTTCTAAGACATACTTTCAGGGCTCAAATAGCTTTATTGATAAACTAAATTCTTTCTTGAGATGGTTTCGGCACAACACTGCAAAACAAATATCTGTAGTAATTTTACATATTCACGTGCAATTTAATACGTGGCTTTTATGGCCACCATGATTGAAGATGATATAGATGACTGTTTAACCATTCCGTGCCATGTGATAGATGAACCTGAGTTACTGAAAAAGTCTATCAATACTTCATTAAATTTTAAGCTTCTGTCGTTTAACATTCGCAGCATTAACAAAAACTTTGACAATTTTTTGGTATTGCTTGCAAGGTTACACCTCGATCTTGATATTATAATTTTAACTGAGTGTCATTTAAATGATTATACCTTGATTACACCAATAGCAGGATATAATGTTTTTAAAACAACAAAATTTGTAAACAAGGCTGGAGGTGTGGTAGTTTATGTAAAGGATATTTTGAATGTTAATGTAACCGAGTCACCAATAGCTGAATCAAATGGTTTAATAATTGAATTTTCTGAATCGTATAGGGTCTATGCTATTTATCGCTCTCCCACGGAAAAGTTTTCTAATGTCCGGAAGTTTATAAGCTCTCTTGATCAAAACTTCTCATCTCCCGGTTCAACTTCAAAAGTATTGTTGGCAGGAGATATTAACATAGACTTACTTGATGACGAAGATAATATCACAAATGACTATCTTTCTCTGATGCACGAACTTGGATTTAGACCAGTTATCACAGCGCCAACGAGAATCAAAACTTGCTTGGATCATATTTTCGTTGGATCTGAATTCCAAACAGAGGGCTTTGTTTGCAAAACCACTGTGACCGATCACAACGTAACAATTGCGAATCTCTGTTTTCCTGTTAATAAGTCTAAACACAATAGGACTGTTCTTAAAGTCGACAAGAGAGCAGTTGTGAATGACCTACAAAGGCAAGATTGGTCGGAAGTTCTGAGCCAGTCTGATGCATGCCTGAGTGCCCAGCTCTTCATGAATATAGTCAATGATGCCATCGCCAGGCATACAAAAACGGTAAAAATAAGTAGAAATAAATACGCTATAAAACCGTGGATTACGCCTGGTCTTATCCGTTGTATGTTGCATAGGGATAGACTACACGCTAGAGCCCGTAAGGAGCCGAACAATGTCATTTTGAAAATATCGTACCACCGATACCGAAATACATGTAACAATTTACTTAAAAAGCTTAAGGAACGGTATAATTTTTTATGTATAACAGAGAGTAAAGGTAACACCAAAACTATGTGGAAGACGATAAAAAGCATTTGTGATCTGAACAGAAGGAAAGACACTAGTAGTGAGCTTCTGAAAACAAAGCAAACTATAAGTGAATCACTCACATATTGTAACGAATACTTTGCTAAAGTTGGCCAGAGTCTTGCTAGTGATACATTGAAAGAATTAAACACTGACGAAACAGAACTAGCGAAACAAGTTAAAATTTCTGCAAACAACACAGTTAATTCCTTTTATTTGCAACCAACCGATGTAGTTGAAGTGGAATCAATAATAAAACAGATTAAAAGTGAGAGTGCTCCTGGTTTAGACGGCGTCACTAATGACCTCATAAAAGGTGTATCTATGTCAATATTGATTCCACTGACACATATATTCAATACCAGCATCTCAACTGGAATCTTTCCATCATGCTGGAAGACAGCTGCAGTAGTCCCCATCTTTAAAAGTGGAATTAAAACTCAACCCTCCGATTTCAGGCCAATTTCTTTGCTTTGTGCATTTTCTAAAATTCTAGAAAAAATTATTAATACACGGCTCATGCGTTATTTGGAGGTAAATAATTTATTATCTGTCGCCCAGTTTGGTTTTCGCCAAGGGATGTCGACAGAGGACGCTGTTACAAACCTTTTGCAAACAGTTAGCTCTGTGTTAGACGAAGGCAAGTCTTGCGTGGGCGCCTTTTTGGACTTGGCCAAGGCGTTTGATACTGTGTCTCCAACTATTCTGCTGCGTAAGCTCGAATGTCTGGGTGTTAGAGTAGTTCCACTAGAATGGTTCGCAAGTTACTTAAAGAGCCGAAAGCAATGTATTAAAATAGGGCAACACATTAGTAACTCTAGTTGTATTTCTTATGGCGTTCCTCAAGGTAGCATCCTTGGCCCAACCCTGTTTATCATCTACATTAACGACTTACTAGAAATGTTTGGAGAAAAGGGCAACGTCGAGATATTCTGCTATGCTGATGATACCGCGATCATAGTACATGAAAAACAGTGGGATCTCACAATTCTTCGCACTGAAGAGTGCATGACGGATGTGTCAAGGTGGCTGAGAAGTAATCTGCTTACACTGAATACAGAAAAAAGTAAATTTGTATGTTTTTACAAAACATTAGCTTCCCAGCCACCACAACACCTAAAATCCCTTAAAATTCATGCTCAATTCCATGCTACCCAAAATTGCAACTGTCCAGAAATTAAAAGAGTCGATACAATTAAATATTTAGGGATCATACTTGACGAAAAACTTAATTTTAAAGCTCACATCTCAAGCCTCTCTGCTCGAATCAGAAAAATTATCCCAGTGATGAAGCGGATCCGACAAGGAGCTCCAATGGCCGTGATAAGACTGGTCTATATCAGCCTTTGCCAGTCTCTGCTTCTCTACTGCATTAAAGCTTGGGGAAATGCTTCAAAGACAATATTCATAACCGTAGAAAGAGCACAAAGATCAATACTCAAAGTATTACTTAAAAAACCATTTAGGTATCCGACTACCATTCTTTATCAGGAGTTCAAGGTACTAACAGTTCGCCAACTCTACATTTTGCGAGCCTCACTCACTCAACACCAGAAAACAATTACATCCATGCAGTACCCTTCATTGTTGAGTAGAAGAATTTACAGAGCTGTCGTCCCATCTGTAAAAACCGCTTTCGCTGGGCATTTCAGCAATGTTAGTTTTCCTTTTATTTATAACGCCATTTGCAAACTTACAGGCATTAAATCATCGTCAGTTAAGGAAACTAAGAGGACTGTAACCATTTATCTCTCCACATTGGATTACGACGCTACCGAAGCATTACTTCAACACCCCACATAGAGAGCCCATTAATTAATTAATTAATTAATTATTTAACTATTTAATTATTTATTTATTAATTATTATTATCATTTATTTCCTTAATTATATCTATTTTATATAACACATATCTATTCTATCTATTAAACTAGTTTATTTATAAGTATACCTATGTACATTTATACATATTTTATACACACCTATACACACATTATAGTTTAATAATATAAATTTTAGTAGACATAATAATTTTCACTGTTTAAACAAGAAAATCTATCAAAACCCTTATAATAAGCTGGTAATCCTATTTCTGGATCCCGCGTGACAAGCTTGACTTAGTTTGGGGTCCACTGTAAAACGCAGACACTTATTTTCTCTCTTTGTTTGTTAGCCTAAGGATTTTATCTTGTTTTATAACATGTTTTAGTGTAAGTTTTTTCAAGTAAATAAAGAATTTGTATTTGTATTTGTATTTTGTATTTTTGGATACCTCCCATGATAAATCTATAGCTACGCCCATGCCTGTTCCTACTATGAACGTGATATTATTTCATGTATTGGGCATAGGAGGACCGCCAAGAGTGGTGAAATCCAGGGCCGTATTATAAGGTGCGGAGGCCCCTAGGCAAGAACGAAGTTAGTTGTACTTGGTGTTTGAAAACAATTTAGTGTTTTAACATTACTCTTTTTAGTATAGTTACATTTCTTAAAAAAGTAAGATAAGACTAAACATATAGTTCTCATGAGCAAAGCCAAGAAAACAAACATCGTGAGCCCTAACATCTTTATGCAATTTGTACTTACTGTATTTTTGTGTATGGTAAGTTAAAAATATGTATACGGCGAGTTATTTATTCGAAAAAAACATTTAGAGTACAACATGAAAAACTTGTGGAGGCGCTGGTGAAATATGGGAACGCAGTGGACGGAGGTGGATGGATATTATTTGCCTAATTTTCCATACATGGTACAAATAGAAACACGGTCAAGCTAAAGGTAAAGGCTTCTTGATTTTTTTCTATCGAGGCAATTTTGTTCTTTTACATTTTGGACTCTTGGAATTATAATGAATACCTACCTTTTTCATACGTATTTTTTGGGTACCGTACCCCAAAATTAAAAACGGAAACCCTTATACCTATACTTTGTTTTCCACCTGTCAAGACCATTTTTCTCAGACTCTCCGTATATCTCTATCAACTTGAAACCAATACCTCCTACAAGAATCTACTGCCCCATAGAGCTGTTAATAAATAAGTAAAGCGGAAAAAAGGTAATTGCCCTTTACGTAATCAATTTCATACCTATAGTGTACCTACTTCTTGTTGACTTAGAAACTTAAAATTCCGTTTACAATAAGGTCTTATATCACATTTTTAATTATAAGAAATTAACCAACTTAATTAGGCCCGGTGGATACATAGAGTTTAATAGATCGTAAATGTCAAGTTAGCCAATTATAACTGCTGGTGGAATATGTTTGTGCTTTAAACGGTGTGTACAGAACCCCCAGGACACGAGTCCTACTCGCACTTGGCCAGTTTTTGATTACAATTCTGAACTATATTTTGTATCTGAAATTCGAAATTAGAATTGTAATTTCTCTTTATTAGACCTTGCCAGTCTTCGAACAGTTTTCGTTCGGGTTTTTAAACGACGAGAATGATCTTACATTACAGGTACAAAAAACCAGCCACGTAACATGCGACCTTACTGCTTGCAGCTCCCATGGTCTCCACAAACATTTGCGGACGAGCGCAGCGCGTAATGGACAACTGATGTCGCCGCAGCCTTCTACTATTACAGACCTACCGACGGACAAACATGCCGGTGTCTTTGATACTCGGACCAACGAGGATTGACCCATTCGGTGCGGCGCGGATTTCAGTCCCTACTAAAACTAGCTAATAAAGAATTTGTTGACGTTGATGATTTCATTGGATAGGTAGATCAGAATATGCTTAGTTTCAAAATCAATTTTGCAATTATGTATAGTACGTATTTGCATTTTATATTCAATTTATTTGGACCATCCATCACGAAGCAAATCTATGAATAAAAATGTTGAGCGTGATTAAACGTAGCCCGATAAAAAATAATAAATAACAAACACTGAAGTATTTAAAATCTTGTTTAGAATACCGAATAAATAAACCCAAATATTTGCTTTCCAAAATCAGGCACCACGGAAGCTTTTAATCTATTTGCACACGTACACTGCGCAAATGTCTACCACTTTTGATAACATGACACCACCATTTGGTGTTGCAAAACTTGAATACGTAGAATCATGCATTAAGAAAAATGAATCCCAACCTTTTTAATGAAAACGTCTTTACTATTGCATAATGCTGGTTAAAATAAAAACTGTCAAAAAAAGGTATTTTTCAAAAATGCCGCATTGTATAAGTGCGTAAACCGTTTAAGAAAATTACAAGATCATTAATATTGCGGAATGAAAAGAAATTGATAAGTACAATAAAACTGTTAAATACGAGTAAGGAATATTAGTTGAGTACGCAATATTATATAAGTAGACATTAAAATATATCTTAAATCGCAAAACTCAGTATGCAAGCAGCCAATTCACACCGACGCGAGTATAGTGACTAAAGAAGATTATTTGAGTAGTTTAGTTAGTTTTGCGTCAGTGTCAATATTTTTGAAGCGTTTGAGGTTACTGGCAGCGTACACGCATAGCAAAGCTGGAGATTATGTTCGGAGCATGTTACCTTAGCTTGGATAAGTTATGTCGAGGTTTGGGAAGTGAATTTTAATAGTCTAGCTTCCTATTTTTACTATACTGCTACCTCAAAACCATGAAGGCAAAAACATAACTATCTTCAGTAGGTATTTTATTTAGTTTAAAGCTTTTATCAGCATATAGGTACTCGTAAACTCAGTCCAATGAAATGCTTCAGTTTTAAGACTCATACCTTGTAAAATCAATATTTTGCAATCTATCTATCGACACCAACCTACACTTCTGAACTATATAATAATTACTAATATATAATATAATCAGAGGAGGTGTTTGTAAGCTTGTTTCGATGTAGGAGGTAAACTCCGGAACTACTGATCCGACTCAAAAATTATTTCAATAGTAAGAACCTACATTATCCCTGAATGCTATAGGCTATAGTTTGTGGACGGGGATGGGCAATTCCCTAGGGACAAATCCATTAACTACATTCACGCGGGTAATCTGTGGAAGTAACGATCCCATTAACTACATTCACGCGGGTAATCTGTGGAAATAACGACCCCATTAACAACACCCACGCAGGTAATCTGTGGAAATAACGATCCCATTTACTACATTCATGCGGGTAATGTGTGGAAATACCGATCCCATTAACTACATTCACGCGGGTAATCTGTAGAAATAACGATCCCATTTTAAAAATTCTTTCGCCGTGGTAATGGTAGACTCTTCACTTGAACATAGGCTATAATAGTTTGTTCCCTGGGGTCGGACAGTACCCTAGGGACATGGGCATTAATTTAATTCGCGTGGGTAATTTCTGGAATTACTGAACCGATTTTGAAAATGATTCATCTGTTGTAATGGTTACACCCTTCACTTGGCCATATTCTATAGTCTGTTGCCTGGGGACGGGCAGTTGCCTAGGGACAAAGACATTGGGTCAACACATATAAAAAATTTCAAGATAATCCGAAGCGGAGTCCACTGACTATAAAATTATTGGTCCGTAAAAAATTATAGTACCACCCAAAAAATAAATAAACGCGGGAAATAACTAGTATTATATAAAAGAACATACTATCCTGACTAACTGATCTATCAATAGATACCAAACGGCTGCCCCTAAAAACATGAAATTCTGACTGAAGGTTCCTTGTACTCGTATACGCCAAGAAGGGATTTCAAGAAATTCCCACGGGATCAGAAGAAACGGGATCTACGCGAGTATAGTTTTGTATAGATAACAGATAATTCTACACAATACAGAAATACCCAAATCCACACTGTTGACTAAAACTAAAGAGGTCCCTTTGTGGGTGAGTGTGTATTTGCTAGGGCCCACATGATGCGACTCCATTGCGCAAGTAAACAGACAGACGGACGTGTTTACTCGAACAACGGATTGCAGTTTGCAGCTTGCCCTGTCACCACACATTGTTTTTGGGTGACGGCCTGGATTAGACCTTCTTGAGGGGTCGAGTTCTTTTTACATGACCATCTAATAAGATCGCCGAATCAGACTGCATGTTGAGTTTTGAGACGTCTCAAAACTCAACATGCAGGTCTGATTCGGCGATCTTGAGACGTCTCAAAACTCAACATGCAGGTCTGATTCGGCGATCTTATTAGATGGTCATGTAAAAAAAAAACGCGTTCTTACAAATAATTTTTAACCTGTTTGCTTGCAAGGGGACGATTTCTAGTAGATACATACGTAGAGTGCTAGATATGTAGAGTGTTAGACTGATTAGCAGTAAGTAAGCGTGTAGGTACGAGTAGGTCTATCTATGTAATTGAGGATTTGTGCTGATCATGTAATGTGGAGTTTATAAATATGTCATTTAATAAAAGGAAGAGCAGGACATAAATAAAGCAGTGAACGAAGTTTTGCTTCTTCAGATGTAGGGGCGCGACCAAATGATTAATTAAAACTATATTAAGAACTTGAAGAAAACGTAATAGGTCATTAATCTGTTGAGTCCTCATTATCGCTTAAACAACAGATAGCGTGTCAGATCGAGACTAGAATCCATTTTTGCATTTATCTTCGATGATGTCGAATACCCAAAATATTATTGAAAATTCATGCGATTTATCAAATGAAACATGTTTTTAAGCCAATCACACATTATCTCGTAATGTAATTGATTTGGATGTAATGGGAGGAAATGGATTTTGAAAAGACGATGTAAATGAGAATACTTTATTTCTGTAATTTAGGTTTATACATAATATACACTTATTACATGCCAAACTAATATATGTACATATATAATTTTGTAACAAATGTTTTTTTAAAAAAAAGGAATGTTTGCTATGTTTCTTGCCCTTCTTCTTAGCAATACTAATCGAATGGTGCGGATGGTTAGGCATTATTTTAATTTATGATTTATTTAGTTCATTTTTCAACACATTGTTTATTGCATTATGTATATATCTTTCTTTCTTTCTTTCTAAATACTTTATTGCACAAAACAAAAGTTACATATACAACAGGCGGACTTAATGCTAAAAGCATTTTCTCCCAGTCAACCCGACAGAAAGTACAAGAAATGAACAGAGGCAGGCGTGCAGAAAGGCTTTAAGACATAAAAAAAATAAGTGAGAAAAAAAAAAGATATGAATGTACTAATAAATAAAATAGATAAGTAGATTTGTAGGTAAATACTAAATACATAAATTAATAAAAATACATAAATATATTTTAAACAAATAACAATAATTACTACATAAATACGATTATATAATATTATATAAATATATATAATACAATAATAAATACAAGAATATACAAGAATAGACTACTAGTCGTGATAATATCAGATTGCTATGTTGACACCAGATTTACTGTATTTTACTAAGATAATGTCTGCGCAAGGACTGTTTAAACGCATGACGAGACAGGGAATTTCTAATTTTAACGGGTAGATCGTTCTACAAACGGACAGCCGTGACGGCAAAAGAATCGGACATAAAACCAGAACGGTGAGAAGGAAAAGACAAGAGAAGGTTGTTAGAGGACCTGAGGAGTTTACAGTGGGTGTTATCTAAAAGATGAAACAAAGATTTGAGGTAAGGGGGAGTACACGGGTCATTAATAATAGAGAAAAGAAGACACAGAATTCTAACATTCCTTCGCTCACGAACTGGAAGCCTATATACTACTAAGCCTATATACTATATACTACTATAATATTTTTATTCCTATATTTCTCTATTTTATGCAGTTGTGTATTTTATTTCCCGTATTATTAATATATTATTTTATATTCTAAAGATACATATTGTTAAAATTAACTTTGACTTGTAGAAAGTATACAATAAGTATCTATTTTCCAAAATAAATATTTTGATTTGATTTGATTTGATAACATTTAAAATGAATACAATATATTGAATTTAATTGAGTTTTTGGATTACTTATAATTAAAAAATATTCCACTTACATAAACTAAATTACTGTTATATTTAATGTATACAATAATGTATATACGATGCACATAATAGCTACCTAAGTGCTAAAACATATACAAAACACTACATTACATGCCTAACTGCGCCCATTCGATTAGTCTTGCTAAAGAAGAAGTTTAAGAAACTTAGCAAGATCGTGTGTATGATGCACGTAAAAACAAATGCCTACATTATATACAACCAACAAATACTTATTCGTGTGCCTTAATCCTTGTACTTACCGCCTTATCAAGTCGTTGGTGGACGGACTTTTGAACACGGTTTCAAGACAAAATGAAATGAGCCCTATTTTGCGGTACACAAGTGTATTATACAGCATAACAAAAACGAACTGTTTTGTTGTTTTATGTTTTTTTTTTCTTGTTTTCTTACAATAATTTGTGTGCTGAATCCGAATCTGGGCTCACATTTTCTCTATCAGCTTGTATTATTTACCTAAGACAGGTACAATTTTTAAAAATCTTGTGTTTTTACTCCTTTTGGTAGGTGTTCAGGCTTGGAACAATAAGTTTTCCGGCTTTAAATTTCAAGAATAATTCCCCTTAATGGTTCTTTTTAATAGTACGATAAAAAGATTCATGAAACCCAAGTGCAGTTTTTAATTTAAGAGCATAAAACCATCACATCTGACTTTTAATAGAAAAAACGTAGCATAGTATGGACAGACTCTTACGGAATTATTGTTTTTTTTGAAAAATAAGATTTAATCACAAATTCTGTAATTTTCACCATGATAAATATTGATAAAGGGCTTGTAATAATAAAAAATAAATCTGTATAATAAATGGTAATAAGTGCAAAATCACTTCAGAAATCTTGAAAAAACGTATAATGTCCATATTTAAAGTTGATTTAACCAAAATTTTGAGCTGATAGAGGAGTTCGGGTTCGGATACAGGACCCAATTTTGTAAAGGAATAACAAAAAAATATTCATAAAACAAAAACAATGTTGCCCTGTTAATATATATACATAACTAATTATAATACTTTGGATAGTTACGAGTAAGTTTAAATTATAGAAGATTCAGCCTCACGCAAAATACTCATTTACCGGCATTATGTACCCGATGACAATGCGGGTGGTAATCCATAACGTTCCGCTGCGTTCTAAATTAACCATAATTCAATCAAATCAATTGTTGTACGACAAGACTGGCCGTGTACACTGCCGTCAACGCCCCACGCTGCAGAGGAAAAAATAAATTCGAACTTCGAACAATTGACATGACAGCTAGGGGAGCGGGAGCTGATGCTATTGGCCGAAAATTGGACAATGCGGCAGATGCGTTCACATTTATTTTTTTCATAAGAGGTCGGATACGGCCATGTTTGCTCAAATTCTTTACCGAAAAATAGGCGGTTATGATACCGTAAAGCGGAATACATTACAAAAAGACACATAAAGCGGTGGAGCAGCTGACAACGTTTCAATTTGCCACGAAGCGAGTTGACAGAAGATGTCGAGATTAAACCGTCCATATTAAATGAAGTAGGGACATCAGGAATGTAAATAAGATGGTAATTGAGTCTGAATTGTAACAAATACTCCTATATACCGGCGAGCAGGGATGAATGATGTTCGGAAAATTGCATCGGAATTACAAATGAAGTATTACCGTCAATTATAATATCGGTGTTTGATTGCCGCGAGATGATCGGAATTACTTATTTGATACTTATCGTTTATTTCCAAATTAATTATTTGTGTACCATTTCGGTAACATTTTTTATCGTTTGTAAAACAAGAAAGCACTTGAATTCTCCCCTAATTTACACACCGTGTCCGGGCAACGTGTCCCAAGCATCGAATATTAGATTTTATTAAAAAAACAAGGCTCGATAACGGGTATCGCCCCGAATTGGAAAGCTACGCAAACATATACCTACTGCAATACACTTAAGCCCATAATCCTTTAGCTCCCGTAATATCTGATATTGTATGTGGGAAGGGCGGATATTTTCATAAATACAGGTGACAATGTAATAAGTACGAGTAGATATCCTATTCCTCTATTTCTTTAGGTTTAATTTAAACACCTTTGTATTTATCCCGATAATATGTCTCTTTGCAAATTCATTTTAAACCGATACAGTATAATATTAACATAATGAACAGAAAATCACTTGTACTATTTCACAAATTTATTCATTATTAATTTCCTGACCGGTTTCGCCTTTATGGCATTTTCAAAGGAATTATATAAATGTTCATTATGTTTTCCAAGTTCCACCAAGTGCCAACAATCGGTAGTGTCAACACTCCGTATAATATTTACATTAAAAAAAAATGTATATATATATATTTCCATCTTTGAATTTAATATTTCGGCCGCTTGATATAAGATTGCTTGCATTTTACTACATCCAATGAAATAGCAAAGATAGGGCTAAAATATGATATAAATACCATTCCATTGGAGTTATATTAGGTTTTAGACAATAAAATAAACGTCGTTAGAAATGTGATATAAAACGGCCGTTATATTAAAAACCATTAATAAATGAACGCATCTGAAAAACGCGAGTTTTCTGAGCGGCCCGCTTCCACTGAGCAGGATAAACAAGTGTAAAATAAAATCGTTGGAGTAGAATATGTTTCTCTGGATAACCTCGCCTTTAAAGCGAAAAAGTTTCAGTTACATTATACCTTTTGCAGCTTTACCATCTTTATGCCCTATGTATTTACCTAAATACACGCAGAAATATTATTTTTTCCACCATCTCTGTGCACGGAGCGGCGGTGGCGGCAACGATCAGTCATTTCGGCTGTCTCGGCCGCATAATGCAGAAGTCGAGTATGAAATTATTAACATTCGGCTTTCCCGACCCTACTTACTGTACGAATCTATAAATACATTATTTCTGGTGCGCTCTTTACAACATTTACATACAATTATTTGTGGCTGTAAATGTTTGAACTTTCACGATGTTGTGTGAGAAGTACCAACATGAGAATCATAAAGTCTTCTGGAATTACTTTTCAGGTTTAAACCCCTTTAATTCTCATATTCGCTAAAATAATGGCTTGCTATCCAGATCATGACTCTTTATCTCATGTATTGTAGGTATTTAACCATGATTCATTGTACTGTATCTCAAGAGACATTTAGGCCTTTATTGAAAAACTTTTCAATAAAACAAGAGAAATTAACAAAAAGAATGTCCTCCCAAATCAGTTTAGTCCCACACAATATTTTGAATACCACTCACTTATTTTAAAGCCACCCAGGCTTATGTTTTTATCGCTAATCCGCCGCAAAGTCCCTCGTTTCACCCCTCGTTGCCTTTCTAAAGGTTTTAAAACGCTAATAATGTTTGCCCAGAATATTTGCCCTGGGCAAATTTGCGTAACGGCCCGAGTAGTAGGCACCCAGCAGGGCTCGACTCTTGCTAGCTTTAGACTTCAACGCGCTGAGAGCGTTCGTTGAGGAACGTTTTTGTTTATAAAATGTGAATGTTTTTGAATCTAGAATAAATTATACGAAAAATACTTTTTTTTATGGCGGTGGCATATTCGCAGCTCTTGTATACGCCAGTTTTTGACAATGTTAAGTAAGATTCTGGCATATTTAGTATTATGATCAAAAAACTAAAATTAAAAAACGTAACACTAAAAATCCTCACTGCATTGGGCGTATTCGATCCAAGGTGGTTGATTCATCACGATAATGTATGTGTAACCAGTGGTGTGCATCATAGAACTTTTGGCTACAAAAGAAATAAGAAGGTCAAGTTTGAAGATAAAAATAAAATGAAAAAATTTCAAAACCAATTTTAAAAAAATGTGCGAAATCATTACCGCAGTGCCTACCCTAGCGTCATACAAATAATGGTTTTTAAAGTGACATCTGATTTTTTTCTTTTTTTTTTGTCGACTTGATCTTCTCATTGCATTTCCAGCAAAAAGGTCTACGCTTGCCACTGTGTGTAACTAAGTTTATTTTACAATCTGGAAAACGCATTTTGTTTTACTGGGACAGAAAGGAGAAGGAATAGGAAAAGACAATAAATAAAATGCGTTCTCTAAAAATACGTTCCGAAATAGAAAAAAGAACATAATGACAAATCCTACAGAACTTTTCTTTTGGAATTGTTTTCCAACTTTCAACCCAACATTTCTGTTTGAGTATAGACAAAACAAATGTATACTTTAATGAAAGTTTAAATGTTTTGGAGATCTGTTTAGAACAGTTGCGTTACAGATTTCAGAAAGACATTTTCTTACTCAGAAAAAATATTGCAAACTAACCTCGCATCAAGTTTGCTTGACTTAGGGTTAAGTAAAGGTAAAAGTATAATATCAAATATAAAGAGGAATATGAAATTGTGAGAAATATAAATTTAATATTTCCGCAAGTGCTTTCCAGTTACGAAAGTGGTTTTCTTAAACGAACCGTCACAATTTTCGCACGTACGCTTTCTTTTATTTCCTGTGCTCCAGCAAATAAGACTGCGAAAAACTGCGAGAAAACTAGAAAAAATAGCATTTTTCCCGCGGACACAAACAAACAGAGCCCTCGGGACGGTGATCAATCGTGCTTGTGACGTCACCCCCTCACTTCCCCTTTCTTCTCCGTGGAGGGGCTGAATTGGTGCCCTATTTAGACGTTAGGTTGCAATTTTTGTTTCTTTAAATGTTGAATGGCGGAAATTGTTTTGTTTTGGTATTCGTAAATTTGGGTTTTTTCTGTAAAGGAGCCCAGCTCTACTTCGCGTAGAATTCATGAGTTTACGTCATTGCCATAAAATGTTTGTTTTTAACAGAAATATTTTAAACAGCTGGTGAAAACTATGGAACCCATTACTGAAAACTTTCTTGTAAAAGACACAAATCCTCATAACTTTTATGGAAGTGATATAGGTATGCAAATGATTTTTCTTTTCATTTATGAAATTGAAGGTATGTACATACCTCATTTAGGTAGGTATTAGGATTTTATTTATTTTTATATATTACTAACTTTGTAAAGGTTTAGTTTAAGTTTTGTTTATTGTATGTTATTATAATACACCCCTTAAACTAATTAAATCGAATCTTAGTATGAATCGGGACTTCGTTTTGGTATTTATATTTACTAAAGTTCTTCTTCTTAAAAATTAAAAGTATGAATACAGCTATTCCTTTATTTTACAGATAATAAGAACAAATTTCACAACTTGGTTCTGCTGAAAGTATTTTTTATCCAAAGCATCTTGACTGGTACCGCCTTGAGGTTTCCTATGTGGTGTAGATATCTCTGCCGATGGTTATTACCCATTTCAGTATTTATTATATTCCATACAGTTTTAACTTTGTTTTCAGAGAACTTAATCTTTTTATTAATATAATTACTTTTGGCATTATTGCAAACAACTTTGAAAACCTTTGAATATTTCTGAACGTACTCAGTAAAATTTATATCATTTGTGTGTGATTTTTAGGGTTCCGTAGTCCGACAAGGAAACCTTATAGTTTCGCCATGTCCGTCTGTCCGTCCGTCTGTCCGCGGCTTAACTCCGAGACTATTAGTACTAGAAAGCTGCAATTTGGTATGGGTATACATATTAATAACGTCAACAAAACTTTTAAAAAATATGGATTTTTTTATGGGTATGTACACGTGAATTGGGGATGACTGGTACGCACTTGGCCGGTTTTTGTCGTACAATTGGTATAACTACAGATAATATAATACTGTATAACTGGTTTGTACTTTTACGAATGCCTGGGGTTACCCAATCGTTAAAAGTTAATTTCACACGATACGACTTTTTTCAATTTAAAAGTTTTTCAAATTCATTAGAGACTATTTGAAATAAGTGAAAAGTTCAAGACCGGCAATTTTGTGTATAGCTTGGTTTCTACTCTAAGAGTTGTATTGGTCGACCGTACATTTCTTTTGTACTTTTCACAAATGCTCCCTTAAAAATTACACTTTGGCCTTAATGGTCGGATGGTAAGCGTTTAAATATAATTTTATTTGAGTATTCTACTTTACAGAAAACATTATCAAGACAAGTCGAAGATGTAGCAGTGATTCTAGTTGGCTCAAGAAATACATTAAATAAATTGTTTATCTGAGGTTGCATATTTGAATGTACTATAGAGGATAGGTTCCGAAAAACCATAATTTATTCTTCCATATTTGAAGAATCTAGCAAATTTGAAGAAAAAATGGATTTCTGCCAAGAATATAATGCACACTGTTATCGAAACAGAATCTTCAGACGTCATTCCAACATTGAATCATACAAATTACAAAATGACTTCAAAAAAAGTTTTCATGTCACGTTTTAACATTATTTGAGCAAAATAAATATTATTTATTCAAATTATGTATAAACTTGATTAAACTCTGAACAGAACAGGTATTGATACAAACATTAGTTTTTTTGAATAATAAAATTCGTGATAGAAGTCGTAATTTTGTTTTTTTCCAGAATTTGTCAGTCTCGCACTGCGGGTCTTTCCGCATGGAGTAACAGCGATCAATGCAATCGAGACCTATTCTCTTAAAATCACCACACACAATCAACTCCTTATTCCCATTAGAAAGGAATTTGAAGGCATCTTCCATTACTGGTTCAAAGAGGTTCTGGAGTTCTGGAGGGCAGAGGGAGAGGTAAAAAAAAGAAAAAAAAAAGAGGTCTACACGTATTAAATAATGTGTGTATCCATCTCAATACAAGATAGCTCAATTTCATGTTTAATTGATAATTTTACGATTTCACGCATTTCTTGGCATTAACACGTTTTTCTATATTCTTTCTGTTGCAGGTACCTACTAACAACTCTATAGTTTTTAAATCAACCTCCTAATTGGATGCCTAGGTCTATAATTAAATGGCGGCATCAAATTGAATGGCTAGGCTGCTGGTTGTATAATTTCAGATACCGCAACGTTTAACGTGTTGGGTGCCTGAAAGCCAGCCCCTTGGAAACCGCTAAACCAAAAGCCGCCGCTTCATTTTAATTTATTTAATTTTCCTGCTCATAAAACGCTAGCAGTTCTATAATATGGCGTCAACAACTGATACGTTTGGTCATTTTTGTTAGAGAATCGTGTATATTCACGTTTAGTAACGTTTTGAAAAAAAAATGTTAAGAATAATTAATTTTCATCAGAACTTTCATGGTCGAAGTTTTTCTCGAGTAGTTTTGATGTAAGTATTTGATTTAACCCATCTCTTAACACCGGCCTTTCTATCAGTTTTAACAACTGCAATATTTTTTATTTTTTTATTTATCAGTATTATCAGGCAATGCTAACAATAGAGCTACTCACGTCCAGATTTACTTTTCTGATTTTCTATACCGCAATGATATAAAATTTAATTTTCTAACAATATATCATAATACCTACCATCTGCGCTGTTCAGCTCTCTGGGTTAAACGTTGCGTTAAACTATTGGCTAAGCATACTTTGGCCGTTTAACTGGATGCCGCTTCACTTCCACCCCAAAAGAAGGAGAGTTGGAAATAATTCTTTTTTCTACAGTATTAAATACAATTTTGAGTTACTGTCAAAACTAGGGACGTCGTCGCCTCGCTCCGCTCCGCTTCGCTCGGCTCCTTATTTTATCTTACATGTCAAACTAACACGCTCCTTTTCGCTTCGCTCGTCGTATATACCTTCGGAGAAAGTTTTTTTTTACTATGACTTTAAAGACCCAAAATTACTTCCTATCCTATCCTTCCTAGTCCTATTCGAGACGGCGCCGGCAGCTGAGGCACTTCTTTTTTTTAAATTATCCTTTATTGTCGCCAAATCTTGATACCGACCCTTACCGCTGTACAGAGTCACTTATATAAGTAAATAGTTGCTTATTAAAATGATCACTTGACTCTATATTGTCCGTTCTTAGGGTTGTGTACCCGAAGGGAGGGGGCCAAACGAGATTTCGAGCTTCCGCTGTCTGTCTGTCTCTCTGACTGTCCGTCTGTCACAGGAGTCGACAGCTTCAACCGTAGTAGGTAGAAAGTTAAAATTTTCACAGAATACGTGCTACGGCCTCTTTCACCACAAATAATAAAATATTAAAAAAAAGGGAGTCCCCAATCCCCATACAAGAAACCTCGAAAAGGTTGCATTTTTTAACGTTATTTGTTTTGGCTCTTACTTAAAGACGGTAATACGTACAAGTTTCAAATTTAGTCAGATTGTAGTGCATACTCTGAAGTAAAACACGTCTTGTTTTTTGTAGGCTTGATGTTGTTTTGGCATGTATATTGTTGTTATATACCGTAGTGTTTTTAGGGTTCCGTACCTGTATTGTGGGGTGCCAAGTGCGCGAGTCAAACCTTCACTTGGCTAAATTATTCTGTCTCACTGTCACACCCACTTATCTCCGAGATGAATGAAGCTATTAACTTTAATTTGGAAAATTAAATAAAATTACTTACGAGTAGTTCAGGGAATTTTTGTCTCAAATTTTTTTGCCAATGCGTAGGGGAACACAACATTTTTTTTCGCCCTAAGCTGTTTTATTTGAAAGCAGGGCATTACTTGAATATTTTAAAACTATTTTTGTTTATGTGAAAAGATCAGAAAAGTTATATGATCGTAACACTTTGGTTTTAGATTTAATAGTTTTAAGTCTATTACATATAGAATTAAGTAGGTATTTAAGTAGTGTTTATGTTATAATTTAAATTGACACGTTTATTACACGTTGTAGCATGTAAGTTCGATTGGCGATTAACCCGTTTTTAGGGTTCCGAATCCGAAGGGTGCCAAACAGGACCTTATTACTAAACCTCCGCTGTCTGTCTGTCCGTCCCTCTGTCACAGGGGCCTACAGCTTGAAATTTTCACTGAATATGTGTTACTAAGGCCTCTACCACGACAAATAATAAAATATTAAATAAATTGAAATTCAAGGGGGACCCCCTTGAATACAAGAAATACAATTGGCTCTTATTTAACGACGGTAATACATAAAGTTTTCATTTTTTTTTAAGTAAAACAACCAATAATAAAAATTTGCGTTCCGTATACGCAGAGGGTGCCAAATTTTTGTGGGATAGACGAGAAAAAAAAATGAACCCCATCATTTTCTTAAACTATTTTTTAGCGTAATTTATACGTATTACATCACAGCTTTCTAGTACTGATAGACTTAAAAATGCAAGTCCTCTGAGCTAACTTTAGCTCACAGCTCAGCTAATCCGTAGACAGACGGACGGACATGGCGAAACTATAAGGGTTCCTTTTCCTTGTCGGACTACAGAATCCTAAAAACGGTTATACAAACGTGACATTGTAAAACAACAACTCCATTTTTTTTATAAACAACCTTTTTTAGAGGAAAAATATAAAGAAGCTACAGTCAATGACTTTTATTCTTTTTCAGATAAGCCCTGAAGATAAACGCAAATGTCATTAAACTCAGTCTTCGCTCTACTCTACCAGCCCATCTTTTTTATCCATAAAAATCTCAAACCAATGTTACTGAAACATCCATTGTGGACACCGGAATAGATTGTAAATCGTGACGCAATGACAATTTGACAGGTGCTCGTAGCAGAGTGTTTACAGTGATAATGATAGCACAGATATCTGATAATCCAAGAATAAAGGACAGATATTTGTGGGAAATACCAGATGATTATCTAAAAACATAGGAGTTATTGTGCGTAACTACTTTGGTTTCTGGACATTGTACTGTAACTATGGTCTAGCAATAAGGCGCCGACC
Source organism: Ypsolopha scabrella (assembly GCA_910592155.1). NCBI lineage: Eukaryota > Metazoa > Arthropoda > Insecta > Lepidoptera > Ypsolophidae > Ypsolopha > Ypsolopha scabrella. Next base: position 1,859,347 of record OU342968.1, on the reverse strand, counting down.
ACACCAAGCCGCGTTCTGCGTTCTGCGGTCATTGTAATCTATGGCTACACACACCAACCAGGCTATTTATTATTACACCGTGGTCGCCTAAATCATAGTAAAAACAATGTGAAACGTTTAGTTATTACCCTCGAGGTTTGTGTATGTCGCATCGGACGCTCGAATGTTAAGCTACATTTATTTACTAAATACTTATTTGATGTACTACAGGAAATATTTACCGTATTGTTTTAGAACTAACCCCTAACAAATGGCACTTAGATGATGCCATAAATGTTTGCTAATTCTATAAAATATGCATTAAAAATATACTCAAGTCATAGATGTAATGTAGATATAATTAAATAAGATTTAAATAGAAATTACAGTACTCCCAAAGATATAATGCGCATAAAAATCTTCGCCACTGTTCGGCAAAATTCGTATTTACTTACATATTCCATAGAATCAATGACAGATTTTGCACGTCGAGTCGCTCGGCTATAGTTTTCTATGCGCATTATAACTTTGGGCGTACTGTATACATCATTGTCTAAAGTTTTAATAGGTGAATGTCATCCTTCTAAGCAACTGTTTACCTTATGTTGCTGGTACTGAAGGGTATGGCATAGGCTGGGAAAAATATCTTACTACCGCTCCAACACAACAAGGCTCTGTACCTCAGAGATAAAGGGTCGTAACCAACAAAAACCAAATTTTACAAGAGCGCGTAAAAACCAGTGAAAATAGTCATTTTGGACGTTAAAAATGTTCTAGTTCTTGAAGTAATCAAGATATTTATTTGAAAATTTTACGATTAGTAGGTAGATAAGTACTTTAGTTCAGTCTACAAATTGATTTCTACAAATTTCAGGGTTCAAGTTTATATACCTCTTAACGAAAATAACGGCATATGCAGTATAGATCCCGATGCACAAAGTCTCAAGTGACATTGAAGTCATATAGTTCACATAATCTGTATGAAAAAAGAATACCTATCTTGCAGAAGATCGGGCATCAGCTATTTTTGGGAATGTTGTATAATTAGAGGCCTTCATTTAAAAATGCAAGTCCTCGACCTTAGGATGCTGCCGCGGGCTCTGCCATACATTCCGACGTTTTTCAGTTTTCATTTAATTAATCCCAAACTTTGGGGTTTATAGCAAAGTTGTTTCCTAAAGTAATTAGGTAACGAAATTAAATACAAGAATGTCATTTATATTGTAAGGTAATTTTAGTTTAAAATAAGTTTTCTTTTTTTATTGTTTAGTATATTAATTATCTGAATCATCTTTATATACTTAATAGATAACAAGATACGATACTTCAAAACATAATCAGTTAGGACTAATTATACAATTTTTTTACATTTTGTATTTGAACTGTAGTAGTTTATAATTAAAAGTTTCCAAGATATGAAACTTGGAAAGTCTCAGCCAATATGGAGAAAAAGAGGAATTGATTTACGAATATTTAGATTTTGAACTAAAAACTTGTTTATCAGAAATGAATATATCACCAATGTACTCAACTTTCTACCGGTGTAAGCATTTTTAGAATCAGTTCAGTAGTTACAGAGTTTACCCTCTAAATACAAAAAAATATACGAATTTTATCTCTTTTTAATATCAAATTAAATATGTCATTAATTAGGAAAAAATACACAGCGTATTCAGAAAAAAAAAACACAATTTTCTTCGCTTAGACGGACCTGGTTATCATCTTTTGCTTCATTATTCTCTTTGTCACGAGGCTTTGACCGTTCAAAATCATCACTGGTATAGTCACTTTCAAATGTAATACCTATCTGGCAAGTTTTTACAAGACTGATCACTACAAAATGAGCATAATATTTGAAAATTTGAATATTGAACACTTGAACCCAGATCTTCGACACCCACAAAGATTACCACAAACTTTTTTGCGACCGGGTGTGACACGATATCAACCCTTTTCGGTCGCTAAAACCAAAATTTGTTCTCTTCTTAAAAAATACTCGCAACTAAGAATAGATGAAACAGAATTCCAGGAAAGCGATGCAACTCCTGTAGGCCTATTCTCAGTCTATTGAAACAGCTTTCTAGATCGTAAAAACTCATTTAATCAGTCGAACTCCATACATTTTTAGATCGAGTTTTAGAGGTCTCGATTCGATTGTTTTTCCGGAATTGGTCCCTGAAAAGGTCACACAGACTGGTGAACGATTATTAGTTGCATTGTATGGGGGTGAGACATATATGTAAACGCAGGTTCAAAAAAGAAACATTGCCAGTTGCCACCAAGTGAAAATGCTGCACGCTTTCATTCCCTAAGGTCTTACCACCATGTACAGAAATGGTTGGGTTTTGATAAAGACCCTACTGATATCCACAGTCAACGCGGTCTCTCTCCATTGAAAATAATGAAGGACTTAGCTCCAGAATCAATCCCTAAATTAATTTTATGTGGTTGCGAAAAAGGCCGTGGCAATCCTTGTGGGTGCCGAAAAACTGGGCTCATGTGTTCAATACATGAGTAACACTAAAAGTTTCCGGAACTGGCCACTTACATAAACAATATTTAAAAATTTATTGCAACATTTGAAAATAGAACTCTTTGGCTGTAGAATGCAGTTTGTTTCATCTGACTGTCTTTTGTTTTTACCTTGTGGCGCCATTTAAAAAATTGTGTGTCTGCATCAACATGGATTTAACTCGGGAAAATTTTCGTAGTATGATTTTCTACGATTTTAAGTGTAATTTGACAGCTCAAAAGAGCATCGCTCGGCTTGAAACAGCTTTTGGCAATGAAGCACCATGCAAGACGACTGTGTATAGCTGGTTTGCAGAATTCAAGCGTGGTCGTATCAATCTCAGTGACGAATCTCGCGATGGTCGGCCGTCCACCGCTGTGACCAACAAAAACATCGATGCTGTGCGCCGTATGATTGAAACAGACAGGCATGTGACCTACCATGAAATTCGCGCATCCTTAGAAATAGGCATGAGTCAAATACAATCAATCCTACACAAACATTTGGGTGTGAGAAAGCTGTGCTCGCGGTGGATCCCACACAACTTGACCGAGGCTCAAAAAACGGACCGCGTCACTTGGTGCAGTGCCATGCTTACCAGATTCAACGAAGGTGCGTCAAATAACAGGTGACGAAACATGGATTTATTGCTACGATCCCAAAACAAAGCAGCAATCGAGCGTATGGGTCTTTCAAGATGAGCCGAAACCAACCAAAGTGGCGCGCGTGAAAAGTGCATCTAAGCGGATGATTGCTTCTTTTTTTAATAAAACTGGACACGTGGCTACTGTTGCTTTAGAGAATCGTCGTACCGTGAATAGTGACTGGTACACGACCATTTGTTTGCTGGAAGTTATTGACGAACTCCGTAAAAATAACCGTAAACGCCGTATCATCCTGCACCACGACAATGCTAGTTCTCACACGGCCAGACAGACAAACGACTTTTTGAAGACGAAAAATGTAGAACTCATGAGTCATCCTGCATACAGTCCCGACCTGGCACCTTGTGACTTTTTTCTGTTCCCAAAAATTAAGAACCAATTACGCGGTCAACGATTTTCATCACCAGAAGAGGCTGTCGAGGAGTATGAAAAACACGTTTCAGAGGTCACCACAGGGGAGTGGCACAAAAGTTTTCAAAACTGGTTTGATCGAATGAAAAAGTGCATAGACGCCAAGGGAGATTATTTTGAAAAACAATAAATTAATTTTGTACCTTTAATAGTATTTTTTCATATTCATTCCGGAAACTTATAGTGCGTCCCACGTATTATGCGCATTTTGTATTAGTAAAATCTTGTGAAAATGGGCCAGATATTACAGTTGAAAGTGACCTTGACAATTATTATTTTGAACGATCAAAAGACGATGACACAGAGAGTAATTAAGCAAAAGATGATAAGCTAGGAAAATTGTAGATTTTCCGTTTTGCATATGCTGTGTACTTTCTGCTTGTTTTTAATTTTATTATTGATATTATAATTTGATATTAAAAAGAGGTACAATACGTATATATTTTTTTTGTATTTAGAGGGTCATCTCTGGAACTAGTGAAGTGATTCCAAAAAATTATAAACAAGTTTTTAGTTCGAAATCTAAATATTAGTAAATCAATTCCTATTTTTCTCCACAATGGCTGAGACTTTGCAAGCTTGGGAACTTTTAATTATAAAAAGATAATTCAAAAACAAATTATTACCTCTCAGGTACAATGTCAAATACTTTATTGCTTTTGATAGAGGCGATTATTGGCTGGCTCATAGATCGTATTGTCTTGGACGGGTATGAAACTGGAGATTGGAGGGTATTTAGCTATTTAGAAATATTTCATAGGCAAACAATTTTTGGATTTTAGTAGATTTACTTCAAATTTGTATAACCGATTTCATGAAAAAAAGAAAAAAACAAGTAAATCCCGTAACCGCGTTCTTCCAATAGTACGAGAGCACACAACCAAAACCATCCTATCATAGCAATATGGTCGAAACTGTATAAAATCGTTAAATTATATGATTCTGAACCCAACTAGGTGGGTAATAACGTTCAAAAGTGTAGCATCTGCGTGGGAGGCCATTTCTGCTGTGTCAAAAAAAAGGCAGTCGGTATCATAGCAATACGTCTGATATTGAAAATGTACATAGGTTTTGTCATTTTATTACGAAAATTTTCGTTTCAGAAATTTTGTGCGTAGCATATAGCTGGAGTGCATTTTTAAAAATATCAAAAAATTTGACCGAATAAGAATAAGAATAAGATATTTATTCACCATATAACAATGTCCGTTATAAAAGGTTTGTCAATACATAAGAAATTTACACGAAATACAAAATATGTACAATGTACATACACAATGTAATTTATAAAAATTTACTTAAAATAATGGTTTAAATTAAAAATAAATTAAAAATATCAAAATTAAAAATAAATTTATATTTTAACTGTATAATCAGAAAATGAACATGTCTTTAGCTTTAAATTCAAGAACTCATTAATTGAGTAAAACGGTTTATTTTCCAAAAAACGTTTCACCCTCGTTTTAAACTCCAAGAGCGGCAACTTTGAAATAGCTGTAGGTATTTTATTAAACATAATTAATTTAATATATTTTCCTTGTTTTTGCGTCTTTTTTAGTCTAGTTTTTGGTGTTATGAATTTCTCTTTATTTCTTGTATTATATCTGTGAATGTCCATTTTTTTAGGTAAATTGTCTTTTTGTAAATAAGTTTCGATCAAAGAGTTGTAAATAAATAATGAAATTACGGTCATAATTTTGTCTCTTTTAAAATAACTTCATACAGACGTACGTTTGTGTAGCCCGTTTATAATTCTTATTGCCCTTTTTTGAGAAATTAGGACTCGTTTTATATCAGCTCCATTTCCCCATACTGTGATAGCGTAATTTATAATAGATTGAATGTAGGCATAATAAACAGCAATGAGGGTTTTTCTGTTAACAAGAGACTTTAATTTTAGTAAAGCGTAGTTTGCGCTTGCTAGTGTTTTGCAGACTTTATTAATGTGGGCCGAGTGAGTCAGAGTGTAATCTATGATATAACCTAAGAAAGTAGTCTCCTTAGCATGAATAAAGTCATTTTTATTTTTTCTAGTTTTATAGGACATAATAATACTTTTGTCATTATTTAAAATAATACCATTAGCTTCAAACCATTCTTTCAGTTTATCCAAGATCAATTTGGTTTTTTGTTCGATACCTAATAAACTACTATCCTTTATACCCACATGAGTATCATCAGCAAATAAGGAAACTAAAGCCCATTCTGGTAGAGAGCTAGCCAATTCATTTATATAGATAAGAAATAATACCGGTCCCAGAACTGATCCTTGTGGAACTCCTATGTCATTTATTTCCTAAGATGAGAACTGACCATTAATAAAGACTGCTTGCTTCCTATTACGTAGGTATGACTCCAAAAGGTTTAGCTCTACGTCTGAAAATCCGTAGTGCTTTAACTTATGCAGGAGGATGTCGTGCCTCAAGCAATCGAATGCCTTAGAGAGATCACAGAACACACTAGAGCATTTCTGTGATCCATCCAATGCCTCCAATACAAAATATACCACATTTCTAATGGCCATTTCGGTTGATTTGTCCTTACGAAAACCAAATTGTGTAGAAACAAATAGATTGTTATCTTCAAAGTGCTGCACTATTCTTCTTTTAATTGCTTTCTCTAAGATTTTAGAAATGACAGGTAGCACGCATACGGGCCTGTAATTACTAGGATCTATACATTCTCCCTTTTTATAAAGAGGAACTACTTTACCAGCCTTAAGAGCGTCTGGAAAAACACCTTTTTCTATGCAATCATTAATCACAATCAGCAATAAGTACATCAAAGTATCATTTTTTAAAATAAGCTCTTTGATCGTTTTACAGTCCATTTCATAAACGTCAAATGATTTTTTACTTTTAACTTCTGAAATTATATCAAGCAATTCTTTTTTAGTCAATGGTGAAAACTTTATTTTGACATTTATACTACTATTTGACTTCTTTAAGAAGTCGTCACACTTATTTATGTCCGTTTTTAGACCGTTTGTCATTTCTTTAGCTATATTTCTGTAAAAGTTGTTAAATATATTTGCAATTTTTTTAGCGTCTTTAGTCGTATTACCGCATTCATCTTTAAGAGTATCAACATCGTTTGGAGATTTCCGTTTTTTATTTGTTTGTTCGTTTATAACTTTCCATGTTTCAGCTGTTTTGTTTTTAGATTTATTGATTCTGTTTGCGTACTCAATTTGTTTTGCTTTAAGCATGACTTTTCGTAATGTTTTTTTTATATACTTTGATTTTATGTTTTAGGTTATCACTAGGTTTAATTTCTTGTAACATTTGTAAATTTTCTAAATTGTTTTTTGACACCCTTATTCCTTCTGTGATCCATGTGTTTGCTTTTTTGGTGAGCTTAATTTTTCTTTTAGGGAATGCTATGTTAAAACAATGTTTAATAGTATTAAGAAGAATGTTCATTTTCTCATTAGGATCAGTCGTGTATAATAAATCATATTTAATTTTTTCGGCTTCCTTATTAAATAAATAATGAAAGTAATTATAATTATTTTCTGACATAACTCTACAGTATTGAAATTCAATTGTATTTTTACACTTAAGGTCAAATTCATAATTATACTCTAATAAAATTGCGTTATGGTCAGAAAGTTTATCTATTACTCTTCCCAGTGATTTGCAGTCGTCCTTATTTATTATAAAATTATCCAAACATGTTGCACTTGTATTAAACATTCTTGTTGGCTCATTGATTATGATTCTACAATTAAAACTTTCAACTAGATTTATAAATTTATTGTTCTTTTTGTTCCGTGTTAAAATATCAATATTAAAATCTCCTGCTATGATTAATCTCTTTCCTTCTCTACTCAATCTGTGTAAAATTTTAGTCATGGTATCTTCAAATATTGTAAAATCATAATCAGGTCTATATAAGGATACAATAACAAGTTTAGGTGATTTAATTTCTATTGCTACTAGTTCGCAGTTCATCTCAAAACTTAATTTATTGAGATCTTTTCTAATTCGGTACTTTAAATTATCCCTAATAAAAATGGCTGTGCCGCCATGTCTGAACATTTTCCTATTATAGCATGTAGCCAGTTCGTAATTATCTATCTTCATTGTGTGTTCCTGATCATCTGACATCCATGTTTCGGTTACACAAAGCACATCACAGTTTGTGTTGTTAGTTAACATTTCGAGATCTAGAAGTTTATTGCTAATAGATTGGATGTTTGTATGCACTATAATTAGTCCTTTGGTTTTTTGTTCGATGTTATGTGAAGATTTTCGCCGTTTTTTCTTGGCAATCTAGAGTTTTTGTTTAACATACTGTTCTTGGTTTTCATTTCAGAATGACTGTCTTCTTTGTTTTTAGATTCTTTATTTTCTAGGCTCTCTTTTCCATGTTCCTCAAGTATCTCTGGCATTATGTTTTCCTTACTTAAGTCATTGTTTGTCAAGATTTCCTGGCTGCACTTAATGAAATTCAGAGATGATGAACCTATGAAATTACGTGTCAGTCTTAATATTTCCAATGCAGCATGCATTTTTTTAGTTACACGTTTACCTTTATCTATAGTAAAGTAATCAGAGTTGAGGTCTAAAAATTTTATATTTTCATTCATGCTAGCAATTTGCTCTACTTCTTTGTTGATTGACTTGTATCATACCAACCCGGAATTATTATTTTTTCAAAATTTCGATTGGCTGCCGGGATTATAAAAAAACTGTTTTCAGAAATGTTCTCTGTAGCCTCATAGGTATACTCCCAAAAACGAAAAAACCGTCCCCGAGTCCCTGGCAATCGCCTCAGCGCTTGTTACGCTCCTATGGAGTATCGAAGAGTTATCTGATGAAAAAGGTGCTACACAACATTTTTCTGATATTGTTGTTTTCTCTATCAAGACAACTTATTTTATCACGTCCAACAGTTTTCAGACAGATTGCTATGTTACCGATCGGCAAAAATTTTTAGCACTTTCAAAACGGTCTCCAAATTTAATGCGTTCAAATTTTTTTCGCGTCTACTAACCCAAATTTACCCGTAAAAAAGATTGTCAGACGGATTGCTATGACAATTTATTTTGGTCTCATTTCTAATTTTTTCAAGTGAGTTTTCGGATTCGTGCTACACTACTAACTTCTGAAAAACATGTTTTCGGTATCCTACTGCTATCATTCAACTACAGTCCTAAAATCAGACAGATTGCTGTGATACAGTTCGGTAATTTTTTTTGTCATTTTTGATTATCCGGTCAGGTCAACCGCTACGCGAAAGATTTCTGATTTGGGTATTTTTGAGTTCAGGATATAATAATAAAATAACAATAATATAGCCTTTATTTTCCCAATATTCAAGCAAATTACAAATATGACTTAATTATATCTACATAATACATATTATGTGTGGGTTGTAGTGAAATTACATTCAAAAAACAAACAACAGTGCATTCACACTAACACAATAAATCGTTTTCATTTTACTTATAAATATTTTCAGTTTTATTGAGATGTCCATTTCCGGACAAAGGCCTCCTTCAGTTTTCAGGATAGTCGAATCTATCAATTTGATGCAGTTTTGGCTGTATTGCTATGAAACGAAAAAATTTGGAATGAAAAAAAACGTAGGTGAAGCCGCGGGCAAAAGCTAGTAAAATATGTATACCATTAAATCTGTTTTTGCGACCTTGTCAAACAACGGGGAACTCATAAACTGTTTCGGTGTCATAAATAGCTCATTGTAGTATATGAGTAGATAAAGATAATATTGGAAGTGTCATACATATTACATAACATAAGCTGTTATTTAGGAATATTCTAACTCGGAGTATACAGCCTTGATCGTGTACATAGTTAGGTATGTATAAAATATATTATTTTCAGATTTCAATAAATAACTAAAACGAATAACTCCGAGCTATAAGCATTAATAGAAACAAAAATGACCAAGTGCGAGTTGAACTCGCGCACAAAAGGTTCCGTACCCTATTGGGTACGAACCCTAAAAACATTATCACACTAATATTATAAATGCGAAAGTTTATGCGAGGGTGTGTGTGTGTGTGTGTGTGAGGGTGTGTGTGTGTGTGTATGTTTGTTACGCTTTCACGCTGAAACGGCTGAACGGATTTGGATGAAATTTAGAATGGATATAGCTTATACCCTAACTTAACACATAGGCTACTTTTTATCCCGGAAAAAATCATGTCGAATAACACGCGGGCGGAGCCGCGGGCAAAAGCTAGTGAAACATATAACAACAATAAAGATGTTACTATAGCAACATTTAAGGCGACAAAAAATAAGTAGCGCCTGACAAACATTTCGTACGGATCTGTTAATGCAATGATATTCTTTATCAAAATCGCCATGGTGTAAGAGATTTTTCGTTTTTTAGCTATGTGGTTTTGAAAATTAAATTACAAATTTCAAGGGCCATTTTCCAAAAACATATTTTGGTATATGTTTTCCATTGTTATTATTTAACTTACATCACTTTTTCAATTTAATAATACTTTGTTGCTATTTCTAAGAATGTAATTGAGCAGACTTTTAATAACTATTCTGGAAAGAAATATTATAAAGTGACAGCACTATATCAGAAATTAGGATTCGAATAATACTATTAAGATATATATGCAATAAGGACGTTAAGGAAAGTCAATATAATTAGCCTGCCCCTATCACGATAAATCAAGAAGAAATCCTTGTTGTGGGCTCTTAAGGCGACATAGGTATTAAAAGATGAGATTTTAAAACAGTAGAACCCACATACAACAATAGATAGGGTCCTGAAAAAAAACGTTATAAACGAGGCCTTTTCCAAGACGATACCAAAGCCCAAAACATGAAAAACAAAAATTCGCTGCATCGAAAAAAATTGCAACGTGAAAGCTGCTTTTTCGGCTAGAAACAGTAGTCCGTCTAAACTACTAAAGTAAAAATAACAATAATGACTGTTGCAAACATAGAAACCTATTATCTAAAACATAAAAACGCGTTTTTTTAATCGCTCTCATGTGATTTTATTTTAAATATTTATTCACTAAAAACAGCAATATCCAACCTTTTCTTGATTCACCGCACTACTCGGCCGCGCACTTTTTCTGATATGCTTAATCTCTTTCGTTGTGCGATGGACACATTGCGCCTTAAGAGAAAGATTTGTCAAGAGTGAACTAAACATTACAAGATTATGTGTGTCCTCCGAGCAATCTCATTTCGATAACATAGTTGATGCTTGTGATTGTTGGCTATCGGTATCACTTCGATAAGATACATCTGAATAAATCTTGGACGCGGTGGAGATTATGTAAAGACAACAAATATATACATGGGTAACAACAAGAATCCAATGATATTTAATTCATTGCGAAGTAATACATTTGACCAGGACTCGGACTTTCTCGTCTAGTCTCAACATCGTAGAATAACTGTAGAAAAAAAACAGTACTTTTCAGAGATCACCAAAAGGAGAAATTAAATAGACTTAACCCTCTTAGCAACTGGGTTAAAGAGGCTTTTACTCATAATAATACTACATTATATATTAATGGCGTCACTGGTGCAAGGGTTTCGGCACCGCGCTCACCAACCCACCTGCCCAGCGTGTGTGAGTATGGACATTTCTTCCAGGAGGACCAAGAGTGGTGAAATCCTGGACAGGCCTATGTCCAGCAGTGGACGAAACAGGCTGATGGATGGATGGATATATTAATACACGTTTTTCAGAAAATCCGATGTAAATACAGAACTGAAAAAAATACGTACTTATTGTTTTCGAAGATATGAGAAATCATGGTTTGAATTTGATTTGAATACTGAAAAAAAAATATCTTAAAAGACCTCTGAAAATTGAATTTATTACGTTTTTTGCCTGTAATGTGGATCGTATTATTACAAAACTTGATACGAAAATTTCGTGTATACTTGTCCATCTTTTAAGTACTAGATTTTATTAAATACATTTAATTTAATTTCAATTTATTTATTAAAATCAGTCAGATTATCGCTTACGTTAAATTTGCATACTATTAACTTACTCACTCGCGCTCGGCTGTAAAGTCCCTTTCAATAGATAGGTATATAAAATATGTATAAATATATCGTCATGACATGAATCCCCAAGGGGGTGTAAGAGATGTTCCGGGTGGGCACTTTGAAATGCAAGTCACAGTCCACACTCGTCACACACGCGTTTTACCGACGATTTTTCGTCCCAACGTGATGGGCGGTGAGCCCTATCGCCGTTCTTCGGGCACAAATACACGCATTTTAGGGCATGCAGGTTTCCTCGATGTTTTCCTTCACCGTTCAGGAAATGGTAAGTATTAAATACTCTGCGCATAAACTTCGAAAAACTCATTGGTGCATGCCCGGCCGGGGATAGAACCTGGATCTCAAAAATTGAGAGGCCAGCGTTCTACCCCTGAGCTACCGCCGCTTCAAATAAGTTACGGAGTAATCGCGTTTCAATTGGTTTGTTTATATTATTGCCGGATGCTATTGAAAGGAACTTTAGTTATGTTCGTCTTGTACTGACACAGCATATTTTTCCAATGCTCACTTCACCTTAAGATAGTTGCGTCGTTTGCGGTCTTATTCCCAAACGCACAACTTATCATTGTTTTTCTTTTTTATATAAAAAGCATTAAGTAAATGAATGTGATTAATGACACTAAGCGACAATATTCTTTTCTTCGATAGTTCGTAGTCCAGAGCGTGGCTCGGATCATGGACGAATTATGCTCGGATACGTTTTCGAAACTATAAAAGTATCAAGCTCAAAATACATTAACAGACGCTTACGATTATTGCTAGAGTTAAGTGGGCAGGACACAAATTGCTTGGCAGCAAGAAAATAGTCGAAGCGTAAAAAATAGTTTTTTGTACAACTGTGACATAATGTGGGCCATTAGGACACAAGTGCTCGTTTCTGGAATGAAACAAGAGGTCGCAGGTTCAAATCCTGACCTAACCCGATTTTTTTATTTATTTCCCTTTCTTGAATTTTGTTTCTAATCGATCTTTGCATTTAAGTAATGCATGCCAATTGTTTCACCGATACAATGTCGGCATTTTCAAGGGGAGTGGCAATCGTGGAACGACAACGCGGCGTTCACCGTCGTTTTTAAACAGCCACTGGTTAGCAAACAGTTGACATGTAGTCAACAACAGTAATGCGTAAGTGTAATATCGACTACTCACGCGAGAGTACGAGCAGAGCATGTCAACGAAACGATGGAAAGATGACATCTAGCAATGGGTGCCCTAAATTCAAGTGCTAACCTAATTATAATTAATCTGTTAAATAGATCCGAGACACGGTGTGAAAATATAAATAAAAAACCGGCCAAGTGCGTGTCGGGCCACGTGCAGTGTAGGGTTCCCAAGTTGCCCAGTATATTTTATAAGTTGTTCTACTAATACAAATCGCTCTAAACTTCTAGTCCGCTCGGAAGTTGCTCTCCCATTACAATATATTGTCGTGTTTAGAGGGGACTGAAACTAATCCTTTTATTTAAATAAACAAATTTCATTGACAACAGATCAATACAAAATATCAAGATCAGCAAAAAAGAAAATCAAAAAGGTCAGTCAGTCTAATAGGCTGTAAGTGTGATTCTCTTTTGTCTTTTTTTTCTTTTTCTTTACACTGTCGCCTCCATAAAAAATAATATAAAAAAAATCTTTATTTTTCTTTGCTGTTTTCACCCTTTTTGCACAACGCCCATGCACTCGAAATTATAAATTGTATTAATTTATTCCCGTTGATAAATTTATATCACGAACGAGGTCTTATTCTTTTAAAATTGGTTGTTATTATATTTTATTTTTACAACACTTTAACATGTTAATATTTACAACTAGTTACACACTTTTGTGTACTGTACACTTATATTAAAATATTTACATGGTACTCACATGGTAACACTACATACATATAAGTAAACAATTTTCGATTTATTAATTAAATAAGTAAAATCATGTAATACCTGTTGATAAAATCAAAAACAGTCATATTTTAGGTATTGTTTAACTTTATTTATTGTTCATTTATCCCTTTAACAATAAGTATTTGCGCTTAGCATTTTTTTTGTGTTCTCTGCATTTGTATCCAAAAAATATTTAATTTTACAGGGATGCGGTGAAAATCACCGTTGTTCGGATCATTGATCGACAGCATTGCTGAACGCATGACCTTTTGTCAAATTAGCATAATAATTTCTCTATCATTATTATATGTATTTTTTTTTCTTGTTTTGGCAATAAATTATTCTTTCTTCTTTCTTTCAAAACTTCTTTTACTCGTAAACCTGTAAACTATACTTAGCTGTGATAGTTTTACTTTTAACTTGATTATACATACTACTTCTGTGAATTTTTCAAATATTCATAAACAACGTTGAGCCGGGGCAGGGGGGGACACTTTACTCTAACAAAAATTAACACTTTAAAGCTTAGTATTTCGCCAACGGATCCCTAAATCGAAATATGGTTTTCACATACCCACAATATTTTTGAATGACCTGTCTAACGATAACCCACAAAATGGAATAGATGAGAAAAAAAATCATCCCCAATTTACCATGGGAGATAACATTAACACTTTTTTTTCCAAGATTTTGTTTTTACCGTTTTGTCGGCGTGATTAATGTGTATACCCATTTACCCATACCAAATTACAGCTTTGTACTAATAGTCTCCGAGCTAAGGCGCGGACGGACGGACATGGCGAAACTATAAGGGTTCCTTGTCGGACTATGGACCCCTCAAAAGTATTGGTGTTAAATATATTGGTGTTTAGCGTTTGTAGGTTTTTAGCCTTTTTTATTTTACACTGTGTTTTCTTTTATTTTATTAAATAAAAACAAACTGACTTTGAGCATAGCGAAATAATTACATATTCTAGGTCTAGTAAACTACGTATGCTCTAAAAATATCAATCTTCCGTCAAATTCTTTTTAAAATAAATGTTATTGTTGAGCCCGTAACTTATTTAAACGATCGAAGCTTAGAATAGAATCTAGCTAAACTTAAACCAAACTAACATGCATGTACAGCTATAATTATAACTGGAAGTATTTAATAATCCCATGGAATTTGGAGCTAGCTCTTAGAAATCTCATCTTCACTATACTTCTAATTCGCAATGACAACAGATTGTCACCAAGTGAATTATAATACACTTCTCATCGATAAAATTGAAACACAAATTTTTTATGGATCATTAGAAAAATATTGTAGGTATTACACGGAAAAAACAAGGTTTCGAATTCCCTATACTAAAAGTATGTTCGAGTTATCATGATATGGGTGGCAGTTCAAAATTGACAGTTATAGTTATGTGCCCTAACGAAATAGAATCGATTTTTTTTGTATCGAGAACAAAGGCTATCAAATCGATTTTTTATTTGATTGATCTTTGATTATCAAAACTGCTTTTTGTTAATTTCTAAATTAATTAAATTAAACCAACCAATAACGCCCGAGCTTGAGAGTTTAAAGATTTTTTTTTATTTTTCTCGGCATTTCACCATAAATAAACAACAATAACATAACAAAAATCAACAAAAACTGTAACAAACGTCAAAACAAATAGCACGTAAAGCAACCGCAACGAAAACACAAACCGCATACAAGATGAACTCATACTGACGCGATCCTTTAGGATGGCCGCACCGATTCATCGATTTATTTTCGATTAGGTAGTGTCAGTACCTATGGGTTAGCGTTCCGATCCACGCATCAAGTAGCAAAAAGACATTATTCTTTTCTGAATCTTTTTTGTTAAATTTAACGAATACACTGTGATTATTGTTTCGATTTATAGATAAGTAATTTATTATATTTTTGCAATTATACATTCTTTCTAAAACCTAATTATTTATTTTGTACCTGGATGTTTGTAGTATGGTGTGAGTAGTATAGGTGAAACGGAAAGTTACGAACTGTCACCCATATCATGCTAACCCGAACATACTACGTTCGTTATTTTTTTTTTGTAAAGAATTAATCCTCTTTTTTGGTTATTTGTCACCAGAAAGAAAGTCTTGGTAGTATATTGATTTTTTTATGAGAACTGTATTTTCTTAAAGTGGTGTTATCATTTAAGCGCAGCATAGTTAGGTAGGAAGCTATTGTTCATATGATACTTTTCCAGAATTAAACAAAACAATGACGTAAACAGCTTCATCATTTTATCTGTTATCTGAACAAAATCGGAAAATACTAATGCTTGTATTTAAGTGTTAAGTTCATCAACAAAATGATGCGCAATCGTAAATAAAACGTAATTCCGGAGGCTTAATTTCCACAATATCGCACATATTTTCCATTGCCCGTATCAACAATCTATTGTCGCGTTCACCTATCGTTTCATATCTTGTATCCTCTGTTGATCATCGGTTAAACGCTGCATAATTTGTGTACCGTCACACCATCAATCATCTCGTTATCTTCCAGTAAGTTTTGGTGGTGATAACGGCTCGTAGACGAGGAACTTGTATGAAGAGAAGAAGAATATCTAGGCGTCCCGCCGCGTGCCTTCGTTGCGGAAGTTCTGTTCTGTCAAATCTAGGCGCAGCGGAACTGAATTCGGTGATGATTTTTGTAAATATTTTTCTGTCCATGTGATTCTTTGTGTGTACAAATAAAATATGAAGTATAAAAGTAATTAACTGGAATTGGTTCTACTAGTATAGGCAGGAAGAGTTATTATTTTCTTTTCTGCAATATTCAAGGAAACCTATAACTCTGAACTCTGGATGGCTTTAAAAGTCCACTCGGAAAAATTTCAAAGAGTCTCTCAGATTTGTTTCATGTTGTGAAGATAAGTTATTTTTGTTAAAAAATATGCAAAGGTCAAGGAAGGTTTCACTTATAAGCATTTCCTCAATAATACCGTAGGAAAAACTAAACATTTTACATTTGTTCATATCCTGACGTAAATGTTGCTAATACAATGGTTTAAGATCACATTGTTAGTTGGATCGAGAAAAAACTGCAAAGATTTTGGTTCAAAACAGGAGCCCGTCCAAACCAAAAAAAAGTTAAAACAACAATAATGTCTGTTTTAAACATAAAACCCCATCATCTAAAACATAGCAAAATTATTTTTCGGAAAGGCTATTTTGTAAATTTATTAATTAAAAAACAGCATTATCTAAACTCTTCTTGATTCAGCGCACTCAGACACGCACCGCTTCAGAATGTTTATCTCTTTTGATAATGCGATAGACCTAGTGCGCCTTTAGTTTAAATAATAGTACTTATATTGTTTTATATAATTGGGGTTGCTTAGACTAGGATAAATGATATGCATGCATATGCTCGTGATTCACGTAAATGGGATTTTATATCGTTTTATAGCTTAGCCTCCTAGGAGTAACTTTCGCTTTAAATCATCATGCGCTCACTGAAACTAAAGTTATGATATGAGCTTCAAGTAGATTTTTAAATTAATCCCTTTACTATTTTTCAAGTAAAATAGATTATTAAAGACTTATAGATGTTACAGGATCTGTTGTGGTAAGGTAAATAGATATACTGTGTTTCAGCTTTGAAAACTGGTATTTTGAAAGAGTGTTTAGTACAACTAAATGTTCTCAAGTAATATCGTGCGATGCGATGGCTACCAACCAGTAAATTCCACGACCCACGCGTGACCAAACATCTTTATCTCACGATAGACTGAGATGCTAACTCCCCATAATTGATTTATTGAGTGTTGACGGAGTAAAACGGTGGACACGGGCCTTCCGGAAGCTCACCTACTCCAAATATAATAAATTACTGAATACCAGCGCGTGATAGTGCTGCGACATGTCTCCGGTTGATCGATTGTGGGTCCAACTTAATCGATGACTCGAACCCCAGCTGCATTCAAGATGGCCGCCGTCCGAAATGTCAAACGTTGATGACTTCATTGTTATTCCGTGGTATTGTTATAGTTTTTATCTTGATTTCTGTTGAATTCGAAATAGATATCTTCTTTAAACATTGTTATAGTGTTGAAAATTCTTGTATGAAATTGAAACTAGTGTCATTTATATTTTTTGTCAAATGTTTCATTGAAAGTTTTCAACGATTTTTCACTTTTTATTTCATAAGACAGAGTGAAGTTTAATAAACTCTCACAAAACCTGTATAAACTTGAATAATTTGGAAGCCCCGATTTATAGATAGCTAACGAAAACGCCCATGTCTTTTTCTTTAAATTTAGGGTTAATCAGAAGCTTTCAAAACGAAACCCAAAAGGTCTAAAAGTCTACGTAAAAAAATACGATGTAATTAGTAAATGCATTTTCCGAAACCAATATAACTTTGGTTATCCCCACAACTTTTGTTCGTTCTGTTAATTCCAGAACTCGGAAATCGAAGTCAGTCGGGAGTCGATGATAAATAGCGCAAAAAATTCAAATTTTATTTACTAATGATACAAATTAGTTGTTCTAGGCATCACATGCTCTCGCTCGAGGATCGTCGATTGCTGTTAGACATGGGGGTACTTCATGATATACTGAGCGGTCGTCTTGACAGTCCTGCGTTAATGTCGGAGCTAACGTTTAGCACTCCTCAGTACCGTACTCGTCACTCGTCGCGTACTCTATTTCACGTGCCAACAACAGTCCGCACGAACTACGCATAAAACTCTCCTCTCGTTAGATTGACTCGTGAATATAATAAGCATTTTCACCTAATTGATCCATTTGATTGTAACAAGGCGTCATTCAAAAATAGAATTATAAATCAACTGATTTGTAATAATTGAGTGACGCCTGTTATACTCATTAGGACAATTATTATTGATTATTTTCAGGCTCGACACCACACACCACTCACCACACACCACACACCACTCACCACACACCACACACTACTCACCACACACCACACACCTCACAAATTTTAAAATTGAACGGCGCTATTAATTACAATATTAAGATATAAATTAGTTTTACTTTTGTTTTTACTCCTGAATGTTTTTTGTCATTTTCTTCTTTTTATTGTTCTGTGTATTTTATAATTCTGTATTCTCTGTGGCTTTATGCGTTGTATGTTTTTTTTTGTTCTTATGTACTGTATTGCTGTTGATATCCTGAATAAATAAATTAAATTAAATTATCTACAAGTTGGGCATTTGCAGCAATTCTGGCCCACAAACATTTGCTATTTCAAAAATGAATATCTTTCATTTAGCGCATTCATTTTCATGTCTTCTTCAGGTTGTCGAAAGGGCGACGAAGGGATTAATAAATCGTATGGTGACAGTCTATGTCTCCGTAGTAGGCACCTATTTAGTGGTGGTAGGCTTCGGCCGTGGCTTGTCACCACCTTCATAACTCGTGGTGTTCCGGCATGACGTCATGCATGAGTAGCCTAACCAGGGGAGTGGTTACATGCAGTAGCTTAATGTTAGTATCAGTCACTCGTCTGTTACAGATTTCCGTAGATTTTTGCGGAAGTCGCCTGCTGCCACTTTAGTTTCAGAGTGAACGTGCTTCATCTTGTCTTATAGACGATTTCTACTATAGGAACAATGGCCAAGTGTAACCCCAAAGTACGTAAAGGAAATCGTATTAAATGTAACCAAACACATGATGTTTTTACGCACTTCCAAATCACGTTATCTCCTTCGGCCACAATCACGTTATCGATAAATATAACTTCCAGTTTCGTGTACGAAAATAACAGTGGAAGATATAAGGATTAAATGGTAATCCTCGAAACGTATAGATTTTCGGTGCCGGCTTTATTATCTGTGTCCCTCTGTCCCCGCTCGTCCGATACCGGCCGTTGCCTCGTTATCGACATCGTAAATCTAAAAACTGATAAATCCAACTCTATGTAGAGGGAGCAGCGGAAGCATGACCGTGACCGTGATCTTTTTCTATATTTTTCAATTGTCCTTTAGCAACTGTCCCGAGCAGAAAACCAGCATTATATTTTTTGTTTGATAAACACTTGTACTTGTCCACTTATTTATATTAATTTCCCTTACCGGTTTCGCTGTAATGCTTTAAAGTTTACAAGTGTTTATCAAACAAAAAATGTTTCAAAAGTTCCACCAAGTGCCAACAATCACGAGCATCAACTCCAGCATTATAGATACATTTTCATTTACATAGTTTTCTGAGCTACGGCCATTTCGTTTTTACATTGCTTCATATATTTATCGTAAAATCGTACTTAGGTGAGTGATATTTATTTTTTCGTTTGTTTCTCATATTATATTTCAATTGAGTTTTCGCTTTTGGTTGTTATTGTTATTGTGCACTGTATTTATGAATAAACTTATTTTTAATGCTATATTTTTTAATTTTGTGTTCCTAATTCTGCAACAGTTCTCAATTTCTTGGGCACTTCTTTACAGAAGCGAGGTTTGAAACAGTAAATAATATAATTACTCGTTAAGTTCATATTATATTCAGTCCTTGAGATATCGTTTGTGCTGTATTCTTCAACACGTCATACAAGGTAACAGCCGCGCCGCATCGCCGTAAGAAATTTCAATTTTTATGGAGCCATAAAATGTTCACTATTCGCGTGATGTCAGATTATGACTACAATGAAATTTTATTTTATAAGTTTTACTAGCACGCAGTGCTCCTTCTAGACATTGGTTACAGGATTCCAGATAAGATACGACAAGTGATTTTTTTAAAGTGGTAACAACTAACGTGAGCTATCTTATCTTATATCAGTTGACTAAATTTACAAAATTTGTCCAATTTGCGTTTTGATTGCAAGTTAAACCCGATAGCGATCTCTAAATAGTCAAGTTTTGTGTGTATCGTATCGTTGTTTTTAATTCCTATGGCGTCATTTTTGTGTAGACAATTTATGATTATAATATTCATTTACAGACAGAAACAATCGAGTAGAATTAAACTTGTTTGAAGTAGTTGCTGTTTTTGTAATGGAAAAAGCAAATTGGTTTGCATTATCATTAAAGGAAGTCACTGTGGGGAAATGCATAGAAAAAACATTTTCCAAAAAAACTCTGTTTAGTCTTTGATACTGGTAATTTGTAGAGAAAAGTAGTTTCAGTAATAATAAAATAAATAATCAAAGAAGATATAGAAATCATGATGGAAGTACTCACTATTAGTTATTAGATATCAGCTTATGCCTAGCATCAAAATAAATAAAACTGTATATTCCCAAGGAGTATTATTTCACTTGAGGTTACTATGATGTCGATACAAGCTATACAATACAAGCTATTTAAAGTTGTTGCGACAGTTCAGCCCCCTGATTCTGTATCGTAAAATTTAAAAATTTGCCAAGCCGAGTCCCTATCTTCAAAAACATACATATCCCTTGAAATGACGTCATAATTCGTAAATAGTTAAAATTCAATACTCATTAAAGGTTATTTTGGAAGTTAATTTTTTATCCGTTTTTGGTGGATAGCAACCGTAGATGGCGAACGGCACTGAGTAACATAATAGGCCCGCTGGTTCCCAAACGTACAACTCTTATGATAGCTTTTCTTATTTTATAGAATAAAAAGTACAAAATAAATATGGTTTTCAATGCAAGTGCTCATAAAGACCTATTTTATATGCTTCAAAACTGTTGTCAAAGTATCAACTTTATCACACCAGTGTTTTTTCATATTTTTTATTTAAGAGTCCTTTTCAATAGAATTTTTCTCTATAGCAAACAAACCGTTTTCTCAATTTTTTTTGATCATCTTTGCAGGATCTCGCTGAATTGAATTTTTCCTTAAATGGACCCATCTTGCACTGCATTTAACTATGAAATATTCAATAAAAACTAGTAAAATAAGCAAAAATCTTGAATTATGTGTATGCGTCAAGATGAGATGTCATTTTATTTTCATCGAAAGTTTTTAATGTGTCTGAACGTTAGTGATGTTCGTGTAAATGACAGATATCATAATACTATTTTTGTAAATTAAACCTTGAAAATTTTGCACTCTTTTTGGGCAGTCGTGTAATAACAACAGTATAGACGCCAAAACAACAACAAGGCGACAAAAACAAGTTACTGAAACGGTAGCGCCTGACAATTAATTTGGCAATCTCTGAGTATGGAATCCTAATTTCTATTCTTTTTTATTTTTCTTCAGAGTATGAACAAAAAACTAAAAAAAAATTTTTACTTTTCGTGAAGTTATAGCTTAAAAGTATTAAAAATTATATTAGGAGAAGGCGATATTTTTGGTAGATGTAGATAAAGTTTTATGTCAAAGCGGACATAAAATTAGTCATTGGGACACTCGTGCAGCCAATAACGAAATTATGTGACAGTTGAACAAAATACTATTTCAATAACTACCCCGTCACTACTACCTAAGTTCATCTATTCATAGACAGTGCCAACATGGCGGTTTGTTTACCAGAGAAGAAAGTTCTATTGAAAAGGACTTTATTGAAAAAAAGTTGCCAGTCTTTTCTTGTGTACCATAGATAGACTTGACAGAAATGAGCTAGGAACGCATCAAACTGAAAGCAGCTTATTTCCATCAAGTTGGCAACTTACATGCAAAGAAAAAGAAAAATAATGCCCGGCTAAAGCTCATTTGAAGTATTTTGTTTTTTTAAATAATTTTCATTTATATGCTTACACTATGCAATAAAAAACGTAGTATGATACACGTGGGTAAGGGCAACAACTTACTCGTAACGTTTAAAACACTCGCTTATCGCTCGTGTTTCAAATCGTCCTCGTCAGCTATGGCCTCCTTACCGCACTTGTAGCATAAACTACTCTTATTGCTTTACGCGACAATAGTTTAATGTCAATTAGGCTTTTCTAGAAAAGTTGTGTTTGTGTTTGTTGTGCAGATTTATTTATAACTCAATGCATAAAATGACACAACTTTTCAAGAAAAGGCAAATTCACAATAAACGATTGTCGTCCATCCATCCATCAGCCTTTTTCGTCCACTGCTGGACATAGCTAGGCCTTTCCAGGATTCCACCAATCTTAGCGGTCCCCCTGGAAAAAATGCCCATACTCACATACGCTGGGCAGGCGGGTTGGTGAGCACGGTGCCGAAACCCTTGCACCAGTGACGCCGCTGCCCGTCAGTAGTCTGTTTTATATAAGGTCCGGCAATTGGGTATGGATATACCGCCATCCATCGGTCCCAGGCAATGGTGGGCCGTCTGGTTTTGCCTGAGAGCTGTTCTCTTACTCTAGCTCGAAATCAGTTTCGGGAGGATTTGCGAGCGGCATCAGCTCTACCACTTATTGTCGTGTAGAAACATAAACAACATTTATTGTATGCATTTTATTCCAAATTAAGAAAAACAATCATAAGTTTAATTTATTAATTTAATTATATACCTATGATATATACATATATAAGTTGTGCGTTTGGGAATAAGACCCGGAGACACTTTATTAAAGAGAAAACGATGGTCTGTTTCTTTGGTTTGTCCGAATGGTCAGGGCATGAAACTCGTTAATTCCTTCATTTTGTATCTAGTCCAATGTATTCTGTGGAAGTTCAACCGCACTGTTCTTGAATTAAAACGACGAGCAAAGACAATGGGCTTTATCTGTGAGTAGGAATGTAATTATATCTGTTTCATTAATATGTATGGTTTCTAAATTTTCGGTGGCTATCTTGTCATTGTCTGTCATACAGAGCAGACAAGGGTTCCGGACTCTAACTTTGATAGGATGACGAAAATGCCATCAATCATCGCTACTGTAATTCTAGTACATTTTTTATTTTTAAGATTGTAAAATTTGTCGTCGCCGGTAACATTGCGTAATGAATTTATTTATGCATAAAATTGTATCGGAAACACGGGTTATTTTCTTTTTATGAAACTCTTGTATTCTATGTATAAAGCAAGCGGTAGCTCCGTGTCGTAGGCAGGACATCGAACTCTCAATCTTGAGATTTTATGGTGAGTGGCATTGCAACGTCATCTAAAAAGAATATTGTCAATCCATTATGTTCTTGTGGATATCGTAAAGGTGACTGAAGATTTATAAAAACGTATGCCAACATCTATGTATTATTGATTGTCATCATAAGGCCATCGGATCTTGGCCCCGTCTGCAGAGACAACGTAGGCTATATTTACTGGAGGAGGTAGGCTCCGACCCTAGCTTGTCAACACCCTCATGACGTCACCATGCCGCCAAGCGACTCGTGTTCGGGCATGACTTCATGAGTAGCTGTACCGGGGGAGTGGTTACACGCAGTTGTGTTGTATCAGTAATTTGTCCGTTACCAACTTCCGTAGGTTTTCCTGAAAGACTGATTCTACCGCCTCGCCGGTTGTCACTCTCCCAGTTTCTGTGGGAGCGCGCTTCATCCCAGGTCTTACCGACGCTTTCCATCAGGCGCGGTAAAAGACCTAGGTTCGAATCTCGTCGGTCGAGCATTACAAACTGAGTTTTTCTGAATGTATATTTTTGCCCATGCGCCGCAATTAGGCAAGTTAGGGACAGCTTACTCACCTGACTGGGAGAGTCAGGGTAATAATGTCGTGCGTGACGATATACATATTTCTTCAATGTTATTAGATCTGTGTTATTAAACCATTTTTTTTATTCGTTTAACAACAAAATTATCCATTTGCTACAACCCTGTACAAAGTTATTGTTTTTTAGGTTACAAAATATTACTCCATTACCTACTATCGAAAAAAGATAATAAATTATTCATTTTCTGGTGGGCAACCCGATTAAAACTGTACCGTACTAATCCCGTCCCACACTCAGCTCCCGAGCTATTAACCGTCATGATAATCATTGGGAATGCCTTCATCGAGGTCCGATGACTGCCGAACAAAGGAACTAAACGGTACCCAGCATCATTACGTAGATAAGGGCATACTTAGTTGTCGCCATGTCATTTGTATGGCTATCTGGCGTCACCACCCACTACCCATGTTGCAGTACCAGTACCATCTCCAAGTTGCCAAGTCAATCTATTTGTATAAAAAATAAAAGATTTTTAATATTGATATGGTCACTATAAGATGTTGTTAGGTTAGCTAATTATGTAACAACTTAAGACAGATGGTCCCTTAAGTAGGGACTGAATAAATTAACCGACTTGGATTTACATGGATCTCACAACTTTTTACGTTAGAAGAACTAAGTTGCGAGACTTGATTTTTTTACAAGTTTTGTTTTTGATGGCATCACATTTATCCTTAAGCCACGCGAACGAAGTCGCGGTTACAGCTAGTAGAATATACAATTTGACAGATTTCATTTGGTGCAGTGCAGGTGCTTTTGTTGTAATTTACAACTGCAGAGTAAACAAATTCAAATAAGATTATGTTTTTACAAGTTTTGTTTTTGATGGCATCACATTTATCCTTAAACCACGCGAACGAAGTCGCGGTTACAGCTAGTAGAATATACAATTTGACAGATTTCATTTGGTGCAGTGCAGGTGCTTTTGTTGTAATTTACAACTGCAGAGTAAACAAATTCAAATAAGATTATGTTTTTACAAGTTTTGTTTTTGATGGCATCACATTTATCCTTAAACCACGCGAACGAAGTCGCGGTTACAGCTAGTAGAATATACAATTTGACAGATTTCATTTGGTGCAGTGCAGGTGCTTTTGTTGTAATTTACAACTGCAGAGTAAACAAATTCAAATAAGATTATGTTTTTACAAGTTTTGTTTTTGATGGCATCACATTTATCCTTAAACCACGCGAACGAAGTCGCGGTTACAGCTAGTAGAATATACAATTTGACAGATTTCATTTGGTGCAGTGCAGGTGCTTTTGTTGTAATTTACAACTGCAGAGTAAACAAATTCAAATAAGATTATGTTTTTACAAGTTTTGTTTTTGATGGCATCACATTTATCCTTAAACCACGCGAACGAAGTCGCGGTTACAGCTAGTAGAATATACAATTTGACAGATTTCATTTGGTGCAGTGCAGGTGCTTTTGTTGTAATTTACAACTGCAGAGTAAACAAATTCAAATAAGATTATGTTTTTACAAGTTTTGTTTTTGATGGCATCACATTTATCCTTAAACCACGCGAACGAAGTCGCGGTTACAGCTAATAGAATATACAATTTGACAGATTTCATTTGGTGCAGTGCAGGTGCTTTTGTTGTAATTTACAACTGCAGAGTAAACAAATTCAAATAAGATTATGTTTTTACAAGTTTTGTTTTTGATGGCATCACATTTATCCTTAAGCCACGCGAACGAAGTCGCGGTTACAGCTAGTAGAATATACAATTTGACAGATTTAATTTGGTGCAGTGCAGGTGCTTTTGTTGTAATTTACAACTGCAGAGTAAACAAATTCAAATAAGATTATGTTTTTACAAGTTTTGTTTTTGATGGCATCACATTTATCCTTAAACCACGCGAACGAAGTCGCGGTTACAGCTAGTAGAATATACAATTTGACAGATTTCATTTGGTGCAGTGCAGGTGCTTTTGTTGTAATTTACAACTGCAGAGTAAACAAATTCAAATAAGATTATGTTTTTACAAGTTTTGTTTTTGATGGCATCACATTTATCCTTAAACCACGCGAACGAAGTCGCGGTTACAGCTAATAGAATATACAATTTGACAGATTTCATTTGGTGCAGTGCAGGTGCTTTTGTTGTAATTTACAACTGCAGAGTAAACAAATTCAAATAAGATTATGTTTTTACAAGTTTTGTTTTTGATGGCATCACATTTATCCTTAAGCCACGCGAACGAAGTCGCGGTTACAGCTAGTAGAATATACAATTTGACAGATTTCATTTGGTGCAGTGCAGGTGCTTTTGTTGTAATTTACAACTGCAGAGTAAACAAATTCAAATAAGATTATGTTTTTACAAGTTTTGTTTTTGATGGCATCACATTTATCCTTAAACCACGCGAATGAAGTCGCGGTTACAGCTAGTAGAATATACAATTTGACAGATTTCATTTGGTGCAGTGCAGGTGCTTTTGTTGTAATTTACAACTGCAGAGTAAACAAATTCAAATAAGATTATGTTTTTACAAGTTTTGTTTTTGATGGCATCACATTTATCCTTAAACCACGCGAACGAAGTCGCGGTTACAGCTAGTAGTATATACAATTTGACAGATTTCATTTGGTGCAGTGCAGGTGCTTTTGTTGTAATTTACAACTGCAGAGTAAACAAATTCAAATAAGATTATGTTTTTACAAGTTTTGTTTTTGATGGCATCACATTTATCCTTAAGCCACGCGAACGAAGTCGCGGTTACAGCTAGTAGAATAAACAATTTGACAGATTTCATTTGGTGCAGTGCAGGTGCTTTTGTTGTAATTTACAACTGCAGAGTAAACAAATTCAAATAAGATTATGTTTTTACAAGTTTTGTTTTTGATGGCATCACATTTATCCTTAAACCACGCGAACGAAGTCGCGGTTACAGCTAGTAGAATATACAATTTGACAGATTTCATTTGGTGCAGTGCAGGTGCTTTTGTTGTAATTTACAACTGCAGAGTAAACAAATTCAAATAAGATTATGTTTTTACAAGTTTTGTTTTTGATGGCATCACATTTATCCTTAAACCACGCGAACGAAGTCGCGGTTACAGCTAGTAGAATATACAATTTGACAGATTTCATTTGGTGCAGTGCAGGTGCTTTTGTTGTAATTTACAACTGCAGAGTAAACAAATTCAAATAAGATTATGTTTTTACAAGTTTTGTTTTTGATGGCATCACATTTATCCTTAAACCACGCGAACGAAGTCGCGGTTACAGCTAGTAGAATATACAATTTGACAGATTTCATTTGGTGCAGTGCAGGTGCTTTTGTTGTAATTTACAAATTCATATAAGATTATGTTTTTATTGCGAAATCCATCGCTTTGGAATACTCTAAATATTATTATTAGAGTGCATTACAAACCAGAAAAGATAAATAAGCAAAAATATTCGGTGGACAAGTATGGTGGAAAATTTCAACGGTCTAGGTAAGTACCTCGGTGGCCCAATTGGTAGCGCGCTTGTCTGGGAAACAAGAGGTCGCAGGTTCGAATCCTGGCCCGAGGATTTTTTTCAAATTCTTGTCATTACATTTGTTTCTGATTTATCTTTTCTGGTTTGTAATGCACTCTAATAATAATATTTAAATTCAAATAAATTAAATCTAATATGCGAATCAGCTTTGCGACCACAGGTATTCATCTTCATCTTAAAATATATACGAATAAGTACAATGATTTAATAAAGTTAATCACCATCATAGATACCGTTAAAGCTAATAACAATATCATTAACATATCGTAGCGTACTTCGGTAGTTGATCTAATGACATATGAGTATAATAATCGGTAATATGACCCAAATAACTTAGATAAAGCTGTTGGACTAAGTTGCGCAAGTATAGATAACTGTACCTTGTTGATAAATCATGGTTGAATCCAAGTGCTTTACAATTATCAAAGCTCAAGTAGCAGGGAGCAGTAAGGAAACTGTTTACTGTAATACTAAATTGATAACCGGTACGTGACCCGTTTTCGTGGCAAATCCATCAAATACTGATCCAGACTTGATATAAAAGTTCAATAACTACTACGGAAGTTTTCATTACCAAGCCATAGATAGAAAAAACTATTAGTAAAGTAGTAGTAGTAGCAAAAAAAGTAAAGTAAATATTATAGAAATGGGTTATTTATTAGTATTGTACTGAGGCGAAAACAATTTTTTAAGTGTAAAAAAATAGTACAGTACAGGAGTAATTTTCATCACAAAACAGAAACATACGTCACGAATCATGACATTTACCGGGGTGTCACAGGTGTTTCCGAGTACGAACTGTCAATAGAGCAGTAAACACTCGTACATCCTCTTTTTACCAACGATTTCTACCTCCTTTAGGCATAATTACAAGCTTTTACGAACATCACAGTTTTCCTTCACCGAGAGCAACTGGTAAGTGTACAAATACTATGCTCGTAAATTCGGAAAAATTCATTGGTGCATTATCGTCTGGGCAGGATTCAAATCGGGGACTCAAGAATTGAGAGACCGGCTTTCTACTGACTGAGCTACCGGTGCTTTTAATCTTTTTTGCAGTAAACTCAATTAAGAGGACTGTGATTGCCAGTGACCTTCAAAGCCACAATTAAGGGACGGTTTAATTCAGATGTTAATTGAATAACAAAATACATAAATCTAGAATGATGTACCTTCATTAGAATTTTGAATTTTTACTAAGAGATTTATCTAAATAAATACCAAAATAAGGTATTAATCCGATTTAATTGAACGACCGAACGAAGTGAGCGAGTTTTCCGGTCTACTGGAACAATCCGGCGTTTGTATGTTGCATGTATGTATGTAGGTATGTATGTATGAATGAATGTTTGTTCGACGATAACTCGAGTATCGTTAATCGGAATGTCATGAAATTTGACAGACGAGTAAATAAGGCAAAAAGAATTTTTAAGTTCGAACATGAACCAAATTGGTCAAGCGCGAATCGTTCACAGTTCAGGGCGAACTACTAGTACTTTTTGCACGTTCGCAACTTAAGCGACGGAGATATCAATGCGGGACGATTCGTGCGAGTGAGTGAGATGCACGTAGCCAGGGACACCAGCAGTGATTGTCGCCTTAATGCCATCTTTTGAGGAAAATTTTGAACCGCTCTAGCGTAAGATGTTTACATTCACCCAGTTAAGCACGCGTCCAGTTTAGGCGTATATTGATATTCGTCGGGTCATTACCACTTGGCGCTGGTGCTCCGCTGTGGCGGTCACGTGAGCAGAGGGCCAGTGTTGCCAGGCTCGCGTGAGAGATCTGCTGATAGTCGCCCCACACACTACAACCCTAATCGGTTTACTGTGACCGCCGAGAGAGCGCGTTCCAAGGCGAGAGATGTAGCGAATCATGTGGCCATGAGCCAAGGTCCAAGAAAATATTGGAAAAAAAGGAAAACTGATGATAGGTGATAAAACAATACAAACAAACTTTACCAAATACTTAGGGACTTTAGTTTCTTATCCGTAACACCAAATTTAAAAAAAATTGGACATAGCGAATGATTTATGAATGCTTACATCTGTGAACTAGAGCTTATCCTCAATCCGTGGCACCATCTGAGTGAAATTTTAAAGAAAAGGCAAACATTTTATTAAAAAAGAATCATCTTAAAATAATAAACAATAAAGGATAGATTTAGAACATTAGAGAACACGCAGCAAGAAATACGCCTATTCGATATATGAGTAACTAAGATAAAAATATATAATGCACATCGTCACGACTGAATCCTCGAAAGGGTGACAGAGGTGATTCCAATTAGAGACTGTGATATGCAATTCACACTCGTCCACGTCACACTTGACCTACGATTATCTCGCCCCAGCGTGATGGGTGGTGGTCACTTCCTTCACAAATGAACCCACTGTCAAATAGCCTACCGGAATACGCACATTGAACATACATTTTGCCCCTACGGGGTTTGAACTCGTCAACTCCGAATTAGTAGTCGAGTATTTGAATTACTAGACCACAGAGGCGGCAGAGACCAAAAGTAAATAAACAAAAAAAACACGAGAAAAAGTTTTGTTAATTTTTGTAAGCCATCTTTAAGTTTCCGGTAATCATTAATCGCTATCAGCTCTAACTCGTGCCACGACCGACACCTCAAGCTTCGCCTAATGCAGGTGACTTGCAAGCAACTACTTTAACCACTTCACCTCCGCCGTTCTTAATGATCACCCTACACTAGGACACAATTCATTGAAACATTTCTAGCTCGTGTCTAGAACTATTCTGAAAGCAAACCTGAAACTGGTGAAGTAGAAAATGTGCTCAAAGGTTCTGGTTCCGGAGGCAAGAAAACTCTGAATGGTGACTTGAGATTTCTGTCTTGGACTAATTGAGAGTGCTTCTTCTCCTTATTGATGAGGTTTGTGGTCAATTTGGTGTGGTATCATCCAGTCTGACATTGACTAACCACTATCTAGACACGCGGTTTTTTTCTAAAAGGAAAGGCTTAGAGATCTTGGCAAGTTTTAATGGCCAATTCTATTTGCATGTATGATTTAAAACGTTTAAGCTTTAGCTGTGAAAACTTGCCAAGTTTTACATATTTAGTAGAAAGGACCCTAACGAACTTACTTTTAAAAACAAGTGAAGAATGTTATACTTTATCACAGTTAGGACTGATGGAGCTTCCATAAGCCTCGGCACCTAATTTGATCTCAATAATTTTTTGACGAAGCCGACAACTTTTGCTGAACCGGCCCCTTTTTCACATTTATGTTATTGGTGGGATAATTTCTACTAACAGCTTTACTTGCTTCCCAAGGCACTGAGGGACCAAGATCTTAATTTCAAGTCCACCCCATCACAGACTGACCATACCAAGCGTTGATGTTCTGCAGATAGTACAGCCTCCCGTTGCCCCGTGGGGGCTCTGAATATTTTTTGTTTAGGTTTCAGTTTAAAAAGGTATTATGAAATCTTGCTTATCGTAAGACAACATTCCTAAGGTGACAACTAAAACCGGCGCTGTGGTCTTTATATCGAGTCGTAGCCCTTTTCGCTTCCATGGCAGATGTCGTATTTATTTAAAACTGCTACTTCTATAATATATATTTTTTTAATTATGGGTCTATATTTAAAATAAAATGAAAGTCTTTTTTCCTCTAAGTGTTAATTCACAAGTGTTATAAGCTGAACTGTTTATTTCTATGTATGTGTTGTCGAGCTAAATAAATGTTCTATTTACTTATCAAACAAAAAAACATAACATGTCGACGTGACTCCCAGGGAGGGTGTCTGAGGTGTTCCCGAATGAAACAGTGAAATGCGAGTCACAGTCTAAACTTTGTACAGCCGCTTATCACCGACGATTATTTTATTACGTCCCAAACGTGGTAGATACCTATGTATAGGTGGTATGCCCTATCGCCGGACTTCGGGCACAAATTATGTGTACCTTCCGAAGCACGCAGGCCGCACACAAATTAATGTGCACCGCAGGGATTGAACACCACTCCCGCCACAGAGACGGTCTAATAAATAGTACCTTTTGATGCAAGTGCGAAAAGGCTGATATTTAGAGTCACGATTGGCTTTTTTGCCGTGACGCAGTCGAGGCAAAAAACAGTCGGGACGAGAAATATCAACACTTTCGCACGTGTATCAAGCGACGTTTTTTAATACACCTGCGAAAATTACATGAAATAAAATAAAAAAAGCAATTTTGTTGCAAATCAAAACAGATACAAGTCGGCTGAAGAACACGCAGTCTGGTTGGCGCCAATCTGTACTACAAAGACCAATGTCTCTTTCTGAAATATTTTAAATATTAATTTCTAAGATAGTTAAAATAGAATATAAATTATGACGTCTAAAATCGTTTTGAATTTTTAAAACATCTTTTCTAATTTAACATACATAATAATATTTAATAATAAAATATAAAGGTTTGAAAATACTCATCTTATTATAGAGTATCTGGTAAAATGGGTAAAACAAAGGTTTACATGCTTACTAAATGATGTGGCCGGTTTCCCCTAGATGGCGTCAGTAGATAGTAAAAAGTAGGTACAAAAAGCATAAGTGCGAAATATGACATTTTACGCACGCTAAACAGGCACGTAATCTATCATATTTTGAGCAGGTGTATTAAAAAATATATATTTAAAGTAGAAGCTGATGTAACCCCAATAAACGATGAAATGTGTAAAGTAGCGGGCGGCAATTTGCTGGAAGTAGGGCTTGTGAATGTAGCGACCAGCTGGAATTATGTCTTAATGGGTTTTTAACACAAATTGCCCATTTTTTGTGGAACTCTTTCAGTATTTCATGTCATTAAGTGATTTTCTGCTTTCGCTAATATGTTGGGAAGAAATTGAGGTAACGTAACGTAGAATATTAATAGAATGACCTAAGATTTTGTAAAAATATTTGTTGATATCCAGCTACTAGATTGTTTCTTCTGTGCTATACAAAACAGTTACGCAGTCATTATTTAATTTAGAATACCTACACACACATGAATTATGATTTATGTTTTTATTATCATTTATGGTTTTAGGAAGTCTAGGGGTCCGTTTTCATTAACCTTTCTGTAAAGTTACAATAATTTTTACACTGAAAGCTCGGCAAGTAGTAGGTATCAAGGTTTGAAGACTCTTTTTGGGAAATTAGTTTTTTTTTCTATTCTCTTAAACGCGACCCAGCCCCAAATCAGTTCGATGGAAACTCAAAATTCAATTTTCCAAATTTCGTAAAAGTAGTTATTGGTCCGTAATACTGATCACATACGAAGCCTCCCATATTAATTTGGCTGCATAAAGTAAGTCACCTTGGTCACCATTTTCACGTTAGTTTCTTACAAAACAGACATTCCCCCGATTTAGCAATTGAGAATTGCTAGTTAAGTAGTGCTTAATTTTGAAATGCAGCGCTGTGATTGGCCAATTCGTGACACTTAGCGAGACTTTCTTAATTCAGAAACTGGCCCATTGGCTTTTAATTCTTAGTATTTATTAAGAAAAGCGAAGAAATATTCAGTAAAATGCGCTATATTTCGACCCCTCAGGGGTCGTCATCAGGCATCATTTTCATGTTAGGGTTTTTTAAGTTCAATAGTCTTACGCTTGGTCCTTATGGCGCCTGATGAAAAGTAACGGTAAGATCTAGGATAAAAGCGCTCACCCAGAAACTGGGAGAGTGACAGCAGGCTATAGGTACTAGGCAGCTATCTGTAACCACTCCCACGGTAGGCATCCATAAAATTTGAAAATAATAATAATTTCATAATCCTTGATAATATGATCTGGACTGCGAACTATTGTTTTTGCGTTAATAAGAATTGAGTGGGTTAAATGCTGAAATTGATTGCTGTCGTAGACACGTTGTACTCCGCTCTTATTTAAATTTACTGCTGAGTTTGACGGCATTTTATTTTAAATACCTGCAAAATCCATAAAAATGCAACCTGCACCGACATTCCACAAAAAATCACGTAAAATAAATAAAACAGCAAGAATAAACTGTCACAAGACAGTTGAATGTGATATACCCTTGAGATTTTACACACCAACTTATCCTGTTCTTCTGTTCAAGACGAAATAACCCCTAATTTCTAGACTGTAAAGGTCCAACATTGGGTGACAGATACGTGTGTAGATGCTGCAGGATTTGACGCGGAGTCAAGAGGTAACCATTGTATGCCTTCAAATAGATAACATCGAATTTGTCCTTCCGAAGGAGAGCTCTGTGTGGTCTCCTTCGATTTTTAGCGCGCAAATGTTTGGTTGGTATGTGTTTAGTCATCGTCACATTGACATCTTTTATCATAGTTTTATTTTTAAAATATAAAATAAAAAGTTTTATACACGACATGAATCCCCGAGGGGGTGGGCAGAGTGACAGCCAGACAGGTACACCCAAAGGTTATTAACACAAGTTTAAAATTTGGTAAGATTGGTAGGTATATAAGGTGCTACAATTCAAAGTGAGAAAAATTTATGAGATGATTCAGTATCCCTAAAGACCACTTTCCAACGAAAAATTTTTTTTGCGCATACTTTTTTTTTCACCTTTCCATAGAAATTGAGTCAGCTAATTGAACCACTTTGTACAATTTGTACTGGAAAATTATTTGACAAAAAAATGTTTTTTCTTCTTTATGTATTGTAGTCAGTTAACGATTCATGATTTACCGTAAAATTATTTCCACTTATTATTGTAGGACCACATAGTCTAAAGTTAAATAACAGATACTAAAAATTAGGGTTCCTCACTCAAAGGATGCCGAATTATTTGACAAGCGCTATTATTTTAGCCGCATTTTTTGACGTTTTGATGTTGCTATGGCATCTATATTGTTGTTATTGATAATGTTTTTAGGGTTCCTTACCAGTTTTGTGCGATGGTTTCGAAGCCTTTGTGCTTGAGTTTTTCATTTCCGCTGGTATGTTTCTTTGCGAAAGTTGCTCGTTGCCAACGTGTATCGGAGTAATGTACTCGTACGTATAGTAATGTAAGCTTTAGGTGGCGGTTGCCGATCGCGAGCAGTGACAATGTTAATTCACTTTTATTGGCCGCACACCGCGATCAGCCCCGTCATTATGACTGGTAGATTTTACGACTAAACACTGTGTGTAGAACAGGGGACTAGTGGAGCTTTCTTCTATTATGTGCTCGTTTTTAGGAGAAATACCCAAAAATGAGAACAAGGACCCTTACTAAACGATTCGTGGTTTAGATTCATTATAATATTGAAACGGCTACTCACGATTTTCATATACCTAGTCAGACTAGTTTCACTGCATTCGTACAGTTTCTTCGGAGAAACTAGTCAGGCGAAATCTGGCTATATAAAATCGTGAGTAGCCGTTTCAATATCATTAAAGACCCTTATGTTGTGATTCGTTTGTCTGTCTGGCTGTCACAGATAATTTTTCTCCGAGGCGAATAAATCTATTAACTTGAAATTTGAAATAGTTTCTTAGACGAGGCTCTTTATAAGAATTAGATGGATGATATTGCTCAAAGCCAAATATTAGCAGAATAACATGAAAAAAGTAATAGATTACAGTATAATAATTAAATACCTACCAAATAAATCAAGAATTCTCAGTTCTCAGTCAGTTGTGATATCAAGTACTTTTGACTTTAACCATGACTGAATTTATTACTATTATAACCTAGTAGAATTACAGCCAAATTACGACCTACATAAGTCTTTTCTAGAAAACCATTGTATTACTTAGGTTAGTTATAATAATTTATTGTCCTCTCCATGTATTTCTCTGTCCCTGTTTATAGTAGTTGTGACAAAGTAGAAGCACCGCTACTGCGGCATAAAATACTTATAAAGTAGCGATTACTGATCATAAAATTCACATTTATGTTCAAACTCCTACGTACATTTAACAACTTCCTCTCGCAAATTCTAATTAATTCTGCAATTATTTGTCATTTTATAATTTACGTCTAATTATAAGCTAATTTCATGGACACGGCTACCATGTTCGTGACGGATAGAAAGTTTAACGAGCCCATTCTAATCGAATAAATCCTTAATGTAAATTTGAATAAAACTGGTCAAGTGCCACTAGACCTGAGGGTTCCGGACAAACCGTTTAAAACACAAACTTATTCCGTGAACAGTTATTGACGAGGAACTTTACTTGACACTTATTTTTCTTCTTGAATATTTAAATATAGGTCATTTTCAGATATTTTCATAGACGTGCGTCATAATATTTGACTTCTGGCTTTCATATTGGCTTCTGGATCACAGTGTGAACTACTTTGGAAGCCAGTTGTTCAAATTTTATCCTAAATGATATGCTCAATACATGCATTTTATGTTATGTTAATATAAGACCTGATTGTAAACGGAATTTCAAGTTTCCAAGTCAAGGAAGTACCCTATAATACCTTCGCTGTCATGGTGAGCCAACTTGTATGATTATTGATATTGATTACGTAAAGGGCAATAACAGAAGCCTAATAGGTTCAACTTGATATCTCTGACGAGGCCCAAGAAGGCGAGGTCGTGACAGACGGACAGATAGACAGACAGACGGACAACAAAGTGATTCTATAAGGTTTCCGTTTTTTTTATTTTTATGTACGTCACCCTAATTTTATTATACTAGTAGTTCGCCCCGAACTTTGAACTCGCGCTCGCCTTATTCGCGCTTGACCGATTTGGCTCATGTTCGAATTTAAAAATTCTATTTGGCTTATTTACTCGCCTGCCAAATTTCATGACATTCCGATCAACGATACTCGAGTTATCGTCGAACAAACGTTCATACATACATACAAACGCCGGATTGTCCAAGTAGAATCAAAAAACTCGCTCGCTTCGTTCGCTCGTTCAATAATATACCCAAAAACGAAAAACTATAAAAAAATACAGTCAAACCGTGAACCATCTCTTTTTTTGAAGCCGTTTAAAAATTAGCAAGATGTGTCCGGATCGTTTTAGATGTAAATCTGTAGTCAGATTAAATTGATATAATTTTCCCGTATGGGAAAAATCATTACTCAAACCATATTATTAATATGTCTATGCTTAAACCTGGCTGTAGTCACTTTTTCAAACTTAATATTAGCAAGAAGTGTGTCAGGATCGTGGTATTAAAATTAAATATAGCCTATGTTACCCAGGAATAGTGTAGCTTTTCATAAAAGAAAGAATTTTCAGAATCTGTTTAGTAGTTCCAAAGATTACCTCAAACGTTCAAACAATTATGTCCTCTTTATATAATGGTGTAGATTAGTTTCAGTTCTTTATTAAAGTCACTTTTTTCTTATAAATATTATCTATATTTTTTGCAAGGACCAAGCAGGTCCTTTTTACTAGCAGACAAGCGACCCCAAATTTCTATGAAAAACACACAAGTTTTTTTTTGTAAATTGAATAAAACATTAACGAAAATTTAAGTAGGCTGCCGTCAGATTAAGTTCCTTTCAAGACACCCCAAAATTCGGTTTTCCGGCCGAATTTCCATGTTTTTTTTTACCTAAAACCCAAATCTAAGCTGCGGCGGGGTTGCGTGTAATTATAAAAACAAACACAGATAAAACAGTTATAGAGAACTCACTCGGTTAGTTTAGTGAACGGAGGTCGCGTGAGGATTGCCGAAAATGTAGTTTCCTGATATGGTGTAAACGAACTAGTATCTTTTAATTAAACAATATAATTTATTGATTATACTGAACAACTTTTCCAAAAAAGAACATAACCGGGCAAAAGAAAAAAAAATCTTTCCATATAGGTATACTAATGGCAAATTTTGTACATGTAGGTAAGTGGCATTTCTTTTTTATTTGCGCAGGGCGGGTATGTTTCTTTGGGAAATTTGTCCAATATGAGAAAATTCATCATATTAGACAAATTTATTTAATATAATATTTTTATATTTGATATAATATGTGGTTTTATTTAAAGATAGCAGTCTAATTATATCTTGTAGGTATATTTGTATATTATAGGTATATATTAAATGATATAGAATATGAAATGGCTTCGATACAGAGAGCCAAATTAGGCCAAATTAAATTTTGTGGTTTTATTTAAAGATAGCAGTCTATATATTTATATCTGGTACATATATTATGCATCAAATGATATAGAATAAATATAAAGTGACTTCGACATGGAGAGCCAAATTAGGCCAAATTAATTTTAGTGAAATTTTGTAAAGGATATTTTTCTGAATATCCCACTGAACATTATTTTGATAATGCTACCGTGATATTAACCGCCTCCATATTATACCGGGTATAAATGGCCGAGAGTCTATAAATTAAACTAGGTACAATCTTTTCTTATGGAAATATTCCTGCGGAAATGCGTTCGTAAGGGACTATCACTAGTTTACCCTGGACGTGACCAGATTGGTGGTAAAAAGTAACTCAGTCATACAAAAACCAAATAAATAGATCATACTGCGTGAATATAGTGTTGGGAAAGTATTTTTATCGACATATAGTTTTTTTGTAGGAAGTTGTCGCTTTTTGTATTGACATATTTGTTTTGTAAACTTTAAATTATTTTACTTTTTCTGTCCATTGTTTTTATTTGGGCTATCGGTTTTGTCATTACAAACAAAATTTGGCAAAAAATCTGATCTGAGTTAATTTGCTTGGCAGTAAACAATACTCGTACCGATTTATTGTAATGCCATTATATATTCCTATAATAAAATAATAAATATTTATTTTTGATGTCAAGGTTCAGATCTTGACCTTTTAAGTTTTACGAAATTAGGTAAATACCTGGCTACTAGCTAGACCAATGGGAGAGTAGAATTTACTCAGGACTCCTTATAAAATTATGTAAGTATTTATGTTTTATCGTACCTGTTATTTCGTTAATTCATCATATTTTTTCTTTAGCTTGTACATACTACATAATTTACAAAAATAATTAATAATGTCAGTAAATTACAGCACTTATCTATTACAGTTTTAGGTATGAGTGTAGGTAGAGACATTTTTTAAAGTGCATCGACAAAATTTTTAAAGTATCTGATTTTTGAAAAAGTTTTCAAGCGGCATTTTTCAGTTTGCCTATTCAACTCAGTATTTACGAGTCTAAAAGTTCATGTCAGTTTTCATTCACTTTCTTAAAGAATCACCAAGAGTTGTCTATTTAAAAATCACTTTACGTCATAATAAGAATAATAAAAGTAAACATTAATTAGTTTCTGTTAAAGTTTTCCTACATGAACCATTTTCATATCACAATAATTAGTTAATAAT
The DNA here is from genome assembly GCA_910592155.1 of Ypsolopha scabrella. Taxonomy (NCBI): domain Eukaryota; kingdom Metazoa; phylum Arthropoda; class Insecta; order Lepidoptera; family Ypsolophidae; genus Ypsolopha; species Ypsolopha scabrella. The sequence continues at coordinate 1,820,600 of OU342968.1, read as the reverse complement.
ATAATATTCGTGTCGTTTATGACGTAGACCAACATCGTGCCCGCTTCAAGTAACCAGTATGAGGCTCATTATCAGCAGCCACCATCTCTGACGTATGTCCGTCCGTCCGTCTGTTAGAGATCTACTCTTACGTACTACTTAACTGTGTATATCCAACGATAGGAACTAGCTTGTTTCTCGGGACGTTCGTAGCTGCATTTAACTTTGTATTCTTGTGTATTTTTATTTCTTGTTTATAGCTTTACACATTTTTCACGCGAGGTTATGTAGATACATGAAAAAATCGTGAAAGATTATAATTCTATTGTAGGTACTCGTATAACCGTAACATTGTATCAAAAATAAGTTTTAATTAAGCCCACTTCCGAAGGCATTGAGGCAATAAATAGGGCATGACATTTTCGTAGAAATTAAATAAGTATTTAGTAAAGTGGATTTAACTGGGTAATATTAAAATAGCTACAGCATGTTGTACAATTTTTTTCTGTGCCTTGTGATTGAATAGGTATATTACCCAGAAATATTTTGGTTACATACAATTTGACATCAACAGCTCGAAATCATAAATCATTAAAAGTAAATTATTTACTTCAACAAACATTTTTATGAAGCGTCAAGATAGCAAAGCTGTTTCTGTAGATACACCTCTCACTCTCAGACCACACATTCACTTTAGCTGTCTCATGAACGTCAAATTATTTGCTTCCAAACGTCAACTCTACTGAAGCCCAGACGCACGGTGTCAACCTTTGACTTTTGACTTTTGACGGCGAACGTCCAAATAGTCAATCTTGTTTTAACTTATTGGACATCACTAGTTGAGTACCCATGTCACTTGTTACGTTGTTAGCTTGTCACTTAGTTAGCAGGTGTTTTGGATTATTGAATTAATTAACGGTGCGGTTATTAACATTTTGTTGTTTTGCATAATTTAGTATCAAATATAGCTCAGAGTAGTTTTATCCAATATGTATCCGATGATTAATATGTTATTAGGATATTGCCCGTTCGCAGTTAAGTAATTTGTAGGGTAGGCCTATTTCTGTGCTACCGGTAAAACAGTATCACGATCTTGTTTCTATTTATTAAGATTTTGTACTTACCACTAGGTTTAGGAACATTCCTTTTCACTTGCATCCACTTGTAGGTCGGCACAGCGGTATGTGATTGTTGGTGGCTGCCATGTCCTGAGGGTACATGACCATGTGCCGTCGGTAGGCAGTCCCCCTCCCTCGGGAACCCCTCCCGCAAACCAAACTCTTCCTTAGGCTGATAATGTTCAAACTCCGCGCAGGACAGCGGTGAGCCCGAGTACTGCATCGTCGACTCATCCACAAAGTGCATGTTGTATTTAGTCTCCAAGTAATGCCCTTCAAGTTTGTGCTCGTGGACATGCATATCTTCGAGTCTCTGGGCCTCCTCCCTGTGTTTGAACTGCTCCGGGTGAGGAGGGATCGCATGCAAGGGGTAGTTCTGCTGCAGTTCCCCGTAGTCCAAGTTCGTGTAGCAGAGGCCAGTGTCGGTGCTGATGACGGGGGGAGGAGGAGGCTCGTGGGATGGCTGCCCGTGCAACAGGGGCTCGTAGTAATGTGTGGCAGGCTCGTAGTAACTCTCGTGGTAGCCCTCGTATGGAGGCTGGTACGCAGCGCCTTGCTGGTAGTACTCGGCGCTGCCGTACCCGTTCTGTTGATTGTTGTACATCCCAACGTCCATAGTCATCATGTTTGCACGGTCACCGTGTCTATCGATAACAAGCTCGAGTTTTACATCACACACATCACTAAGGCGTTGGCATAAGGAGCGGCGGCCGCTGCTATTGGCGTCCCGGAATTCGGAGAGTTCGAAATTTAAACGGACTAGTGCCGCGCCGTTCGGTATCGATCGCGCGCCCGCACGCCAGGTGATCCGACGAACACTGATCGTGGTCGAACACACCGACACATAATTTTTCGTAACCACACCTAAAACTAATTTTTTTACCGTCCCTTTCACACTCTTTCGAAACGCCGATGTCTGACAGAGCGAGGGTTATCTATACCAGTTTTAACGATACGACTTTATGATAAGGCAAGGAAAGTGAATATTTTATGAAAAACACACGGTTTTCGGTCACGGCTGTTGAGTTTATTAGCAGAATTTCTTTCAAAGTTATTCGTCTGACTGGTCGTGTGTCGCCACGAACAGGTAAGGATTTATTCTGGTAACTTTTTTCTGTGTTGAGGAGGAGCTTCTGAATAGGGTGGGGCGAGCTGGTGGAAGCGACCAATAGGGAGCGAGAATATTATTCCCCATGTTGGATTGGCCACTGCGAGATAATAGTGCGAATCTCGGAGGCTGGATGTGTTAGCAACGGATGTTTTTCTATTTACTTTGTGTTGCTGAATGTCCTAGCCCTACTGTCCGTTTACGTGAAACGTTTTAATTCATCGCCCTGACATAAATCGATTTTAAGGTGTGAACGCTTTTTCTTTCTAGTTTCCTTTCTTTGCTTTTGTCGAGATACTGTTGCCAGTTGCGTTGTAATCGATATGGACTAAAGGTATTGTGCGTTTATCTTTTGATCTAGACACATTATTGTCAAAGTAAACCTCAAAGAAGATATTAATATTGAACACAATTATTTGATGATTTAAATTGAGGAACAAAAAAATTAAGAAGAATATTCTTAGCATCAGTATCTTCGTAACATATGAATGAAAAATTATAAATGTCATTGAATAAATAACATAAAAGAGCTTTTATTATTTCAAATTATGCACGAGCTAATTATTTGAAGCACAATAACAGGTAACTACAACCTTTTAAAATGTAGTTTCGTTTTGCTACTGTTCTGATTTAAAACATTAGATCTTTAGTTACGTTAGCCTAATCAGTTACCTCCTCCGATGCAGCCTTCCAAGGAGTACTTACTTTTATCAAATCTTCACTCAATTACGACACGAGACAACGGATACATTTCAAAACAATTTATCATACAATACCCCGAGACTTTTACATTGACAGCCATAAAAAAAACATGCATTTATACCCTTCCTTATTCCCTACGATTAAAGGCTCTTTTGAGTGTATTCAAGAGCATTTGTATTTTTGTCGTCTCCCGTCATCAAGAGTTCCAGATAAAATGCTGGAGACAGTTGCTCGTTGCAGCATTAAAATCACAAACATAGTCAATGCAGCTTCATTAGGACCTACTCCATTACTTTAAGGTTATATTTGGTGTGGTTTTTAGTGAAGATAAATGGTTTTGAGGATATTATAATGAGCTTGGACGTGTTAATGCTCAAGATGAGACAGATAACGCGTTATGGGTGTAACGGCGATAGGATTAGAGCGGGGACTTTTTTTTTATCGATATTTTAAAAAACACAGTTACTGCAAGCCCTAACCTACGCCTATGATAAATAAATAAAGTCTGGATATCGAAAGACGAGACTTGAGTTTTTTTATTAGCTGGCATTTCCTTAATTAATGAACAATAATCTTGTTTATAAATTTATTATTGCTTCTGAATACAAAAATAATAACTGCTGAATTAATAATATGTTAAAACTAGATACAAGCACATATTCGACTTTACTGACAATTAAAGATATTAATTTTTATTACAAGTTGCGTATTATACATATCAGCTTACTCTTTTCATAAAGTAAGGTTTTCAATAAACTAAAAAAACGTCAAATTGAAATTCTGTGTTCACTGACGTCATCAAAATTCTTAACGAATAATTTACTTATACACAGTAATTTTTTATCTACGAATTTAGTAAATTATTTTGATAAGGGCTTTTTTATCTTTTACTTTTATCCCCCAACCGAAGTAACGAGTAATTCTTGTACTCTTATTAGCTCCGGCGCTCGCTTAACACCGTGCAATTCGTGGCAGTCGTCCTCAATCACCGTCGTTGTCGCTTCAGATTTTTCTCGCTGACTCCGGCTTTGTTTGTCCATGCCTGTTCCTCATTCGCTAGCCTGAACTCCGCTACAGTACCCGTGTGGATTGTGACTCTGTGCATTTCACAGTCCATACTCGGAAACACCTCTGACACTCCTTCAAACATTCATCTCGTAATGAGCTGGTGCCTACAGTGCGGTAAAAATGAATTTATTGGATGTAGTACTGTTTCCGTAACTCAGTGTAGTTGTCGTTAAGTTAGTATGGTTGTCGCTAAGTTAGTAGGTATCTATGTTTGTCGCTGAGTAAGTATTTTTGTTGAAAATTCCGTATTTATTTGGAGGATTTTAATTTAACGTTGTGTAGTTATAGTTAGTATTACCCCCACTTCAGTGAGGATTGAATTTGATTTACGACTTATTACTATCCCAAAAATACGTCAGTGCACGTAGTAAACTTTATGCAAGAAAATGTACCCTGTTGTAGTATTACTTCTCTCACTCTCACTTCAACCCCGAATCCACCCTTGGACACCAATGCAATGTTCCGAAATGCGGTCCTTGCCTCGCAGCGACAGACTTAGAAATAACATGTTTGCTATCGGGGATATAGCGTCTTTGGTTGAAATTAATCTGATCCCTTTATCATCTGTGTGTACTATAACAACCAGTGTAACAGTACAAGGTTCTTTTGACGCGCGGATTTGTCGTGGTCAAAATCGGAACCAACACCGCTATCCTAATACCGGGTGTAAAAGCAAAGGCAAGAATCCTTTAAGGGTGTGTTAATATGATCGGTAAAGATAATATTTCAAATACTGGGATCTCTAAATAAAGTACCAGTACCTCATAATGAGACGATTTTCTTTACTCAAAATACACTAATCGCGTGGACACAATCACTGGTCGCTGGCAACTCGGATGAGGGGTGCGGGTTGCGGGGTGCAATTAGGTGTGTGGGGAGGCCGGTTAGCTGCGTAGCCATAGCTTAGAAAAATGATGGAATTTTTGGTGAAAATTCAAGGTATTTTTTTTCTCGTAATGACATCAGAATCGTGTATACTTTCATACCCTAAAAGGATTCTTGACTTTGCATTTACACCCTGTATAACGGACTCCTTGTTTTACAGATTCGCCCTCCTGTCAATGTAGATCATGCGCCAAAAGAGCCTTGTTGCACTGTAATAAACGAAGATATTTTTAATTTGCCACGTTTGAGTCTCATCTTTCAATAGGTAGACCCGAAATGTGTTTGTATTCTGAAAACCGCGTAAGTATACGAGTATTTACTGTTAACAAAAATCTGATGTCAGTTGATTTTATTGTTATTCCTATTTTTGTACATTATTTTAGTAGCAAAAAATACGTTTACGTTTTAAACATATTTTAATAATATACATATTGAATGTATGTATCAAACTAACATTTTTAAACTGAAGTGGGTAACGAAATCACCAAAAATTATCGATACAAAATATTACGTATTTCCATGACTATTAGCCCTCACTGTTTTCAATTAAGTTGTCGAGTGCGCAATCTTTCATCTCTTTCGTTTCACCTCATGTTATTTCTTCTATCCCTTTCTCTTCTACTAACGGAAGCTAGTCAGTATGATTAATAGTGATAGGGGTGTGCTTACAATTACAGAGGGACGAAGTGAAAAAATGTTTGGTGTACAAATCAGGTTTAGTTTAATAAAAACCTTTTCGGAAGTGATTAATGATTGTTTTGCGTTGACTTAAAAACTAAGCTCGGTTGGTTACCGAATACATTTTATTTGCGTGTTTAATTTAAATTCCATAATTGTATGTATAGGTTCCCTCGTTTGTTTGATGTTATTATCTTCAAATATAACAAATTCTGATTTGTTATGAATTTAATTTTTGATGCATTACGCTGTCAAAATTGTTTTATAGATGTTTATGACATATGTATTTATGAGTGATATGATAACTGATAACAAACAATCCGGGTGATTACATTTTTATTGGGTGGGCACTTATTAGTAATATTGGTACGTTAGTAATATTTATTCTGTGGTATTGGTTTTTATTTATGGTCTCCTTTTATTACCATCTATTCTGTTTATAAGTATTATGTTCTCTAGTCGAATAATACTCTAAGGGCAAACAAAAACCAAGATTTTTTTATTAAAAGCCTACCACAGCCTTTTATGAAACTCCAAAGTGGACAAGCTTGTTCCATAATTAATCAAAAGTCACGTCACAACACTGCGATATAGTCATTCAATAATAACCCGTTCTTTACACAACCTTTTTTGTAAGTTTTAAATTTAAAATCTATTCTTTTGTTTTTTAGGCTTTATTTTTCATTGCTCAGACGTTGGCGTTTAGAATCTTATAGTGTTGGACGTAGTATCGATAAAAAACATAATATGGACTTTGGGGCGGTTGATTATAAGGGTGTTTTTTCTACTGTTTGATTTTATGGCGATTTTAATAGCATGTAAAATGATAGGGCATTGTTTTTATGAGTGAATGGAGCGTTGTATGAAGACATCGGCTGTCACAGGCTTTCATTGTGTCCGAAAAATGATAAAGATTGGCTCTCGTTAATGTTCTTTCGAGGTTTTGTTCTGTTTTATAAGATAAAGGCCTGTTAGGGACCGTTGTTCCTGAGCGACCATTAAGTGCTCGACGTGATATGAATTTGTTATTTACATTTAATATTTTGGGTTTATCAAATCCGGTTTACCTATTCTAACTGTCAACCGCTAATCGCACAAATATAATAACACTAGCGAACGCCGGAATTAAATTATAATATTTAAATTTATTTCGTTAGCGCAACTAAAAGGTGCGCTTCGAGGAATAGTTCAGTTCCGCTTCATTAGGTGCGCTTGAAAATGGTGCGCTTCGAGGAATACCTCCAAATTTATGTTCAGGTCAGCCGTTCTGTCTAGGCGTTGATAAATCATAGTCAGTCAGTCAGACTCAGTCAAGATATGTAATAGTAATGTATATATGGCTTTTGGTCCGCAGCTTTTCCCGCGTTGTTTAGTTATTGGTTATTCCTGTCGTATCTGTCAATAATTTTCAGAGCAATAATTTTATATAATTTTGTACATTCTTAATTGACTTTAAGTTATGGTTCTCAGGAAAATGATTTTATATGGAAACAACCTGGAACCCTTATAATAAAAATAAATATCCAAGTGAAGATTCTAACCATTACAGCAGTGAGAGAATTTTCAAAATCATTTAAGTAGTTCTGAAGATTACCCGCTTAGCTTATGGCTGTGTCCCTAGGGAACTGCTTGTTTCTGAGTGACTAACTATAGTCTGTGTCTAAGTGAAGAATCTAACCATTATGATAGTGGGTCAATCTTCATAATCGGTTCAATAGTTACAGAGATTACCCCTTACATACAGACAAACAAACAAATTTTACAACTTTATACGGAATATTAGGAAAAGTACTGCGATCCTTTCAACCACTTATATATAGTAAAGAGAATACATTAAAAAAAACTTAAAAAGCTTATGCTATACGTGGTTGAAAGGATCGCAATACCTTTCCAAAGACCTTATAGGTCTAGATGTCTAAAACAGATTTAGTTTCAGGCTTTTCTTCCTTTGTTACACGGTTAATTGCATATAAAACTTACTTAAAATAAAATAAATAATTGGGTTATATTAAAAATCGGTCAAGTGCGAGTAGAACTCGCGCCCTGAGGGTTCCGTACCATTTAAATAAATTATAGACTTGAGTGATTTTAATAAAAATGTGGTCGAGTATTCTGGTACGTAACCTTAATCCTATATTAAAAATCGGCGTTTTCAGTATTTGAATACAGCACATATGCCAAATAATATTAAAAAAAAAACAAATTCCTAACTAGTTTAGTTTTTGAGATAGACCCTGTAACAAAAATGGTCTATAATTTACAACTTTGATGGATGCCCAATAAAAAAATATATATATTTGTACTCTACTTAATAAGTTCCGAGGAAAAAATATTTTGTTCGGCTCCTTTTTCATGTATGTAACCGATTATTTTTTATTTTCAATTCAATATTCGGTTTGGGGTCAGCATTTACGCTCGTGTTTCAAATTGTCCCCGTAAGTTATTGCCGCCTTGCCGCACTTGTAATATAGAGCCTATATTATAGACAACTGAGTTCAGACTCGGATTCATGATTTAGCACAGCACACCATTTCTTATAAGAATAACAAACAATCGTCCAAGCACCAAAAACCTTGTTGTATTATTTTTATTGTTTCTGTTTTCACAGCTGATGCATAACCCTATCTTATGTAAAAAAAATAGTAGGTAGCTCTTATGTAAACTTAACCAATGAAAAAATTAACGAAATAAAGTTCTGTACCTCGGGTGAAAAACGATTAAGCTCAAAACTAAAATAGTGTTGCATAAAAAAAAACATTTCTCGCAGAACAGTCCACATTTTGTCCAAAAAATCAAAGTGTTCCGTAGATAACATTAAGTTACCTAACTATGTATCGGATTAACCTCTAAAAACTTACCATCTTAGTGATTATATCGTTCAGAAGCTGAATTAAACCAATTGGCATCAAAAAATATGCAATGTGTGTGCTACACGAGAATAGGTGTCAATCACAACTATTATCGTGTAGCAAATATTAGATTTAAAGCTGCCATAACCTAAAACTTTTCATTGTAAAATAGGCTTTAACGCAGATGGATAAAAGTTAAATGAGCTTGTATTATTTTAGGGTTTTCAACTCTAAATTTAAGGTTTGCTGCACAAGAATTAGGTGTCATTGTTAAATGTACTACCTAACCCGTGACGATTTAAGTTGAGTTTGTGCCTTTTACTAAATGTAATAAACGAAACGACTTATAGATGTGTGCCGTTGAGTAAACGAACGGAATAAACAGGTACAAATAAACAAACAAAGAAACGTAAAAATCGGTCTAATTTTACGACTGATTTCACAAAATGTTATGCGAATACCATTTAAGCCACACAATATTTACCTAAATCATTTTGTCAAATGTCTATCTCCAATGTTATAAAAGATATCGAAATTCCAGTTGGAAAAAATTGCACAGAAAAAACAAACTGAGCAACGTGAAATATTTTATTATTATTTTGGACCTAAGTTGAGTTAAACCGTTAGTTTGAGCCTACAGCAAAAAGCTTATCAATAAAATCGCCGATTATTCGCCTTCTTTCTCATGTTCCTTAAGTAATGAGTCAATTTGTTTAAAACTCAACTCAGAGGGGAAGTCAAAGAGTTAGACACGGACCAATTAGTCACTTTGCTAAAATTAATTAATTACTGTGCTCAATCAGCGCGTGGTGACAGCTGTCAACTGTCAAACTGGCAGGTAGTTTGACAGGTGTTGTTTCAAGGTCAACCATGTTTCAGGTTTTATTTGTTTACGTTTTTAATTTGCGTGAGAAGTAAACGTAACATGTCGTTACGACATGAATCTCCTAGGAAGTGTAAGAGGTATTCTCAAGTGTAAACTCTGAAATGTAAGTGGAACGTAACTCAATAAATATCTTCGAACAATGCCCGTCGATATCTTACCCTGATTAGTCGATAACATTACAATAATCATAAAAGTCTATATACTAAAGGCTTTAATTTTAGTTTTATTGCTGTCGAAACTGAAATTTTTCCAAACTTCTGCTACTTTATTACAATGAAAGAACTATTTTGGAACAAACAGTAAAGCCTTCAGAATCGGCTTTATTATCATCATTATTTCCAGTTAGGAACAGTTCTGTGACGTCATGTCTACTTATAAATAATGTTATCTTGGTTCAGTCTGATACAAACATTTATATCACGGTTGAATACGTGTACTACTTATGTAAATCAATTTTGAGACAAGCTCTAAGCCCTGCGTACTTCTTCAGATCCGGTAAATTATATCAATGAATATCTTGCACTTAGGAACAATGTGAGTGTGATGTGCGGTATGACGTCATAGTCTATTTCAGGACTGTTGTTTGATAAATAAGATAAGGCCCATAGTTTCCAAGTGTGTTACGTTTGTAGGTTTTTAAAAGTGTTTCCAGGGAGAGTTGGCAGTTAAATTACACGATAATTTTTCTTGATTTTTACATGGTACCCTTAATGTATTTTTACATGGTATCCTAAGAGTAGATTGTTATCCAAGGGAGGTAAGCGATCAATTGCACCTAAGATATTAAGGCGCATGAGCGAGCGAAGCGAGCGAGGGTGCATATAGTTCGAGGGTGCAATTGATCACTTACACCTGTGTGTAATACTCTACTTTTCATCACTAATGCGAGGAAATAAAAATACTTACAAAATTATAACATGATGATCAACTGCACCTATACCTACTTGTTTGTTTCACAGTAATTATATTTATCCCAACCGGTTTCGGTTTTACACTATTATCAAGGGTCTTTTAAATAACTTTTTTGTAGGAAATAAAAATTTATTCGACATGCAATCAATGTCTTACTGGCCTGTGTGATTGTTTTAAAAATAAAACCAATTAAGTTGCTGTTTTAAGTCATAAACGTCATTTTACGATTTTATTTAGCATATTTACATATATACGCAAGTCACATTTTTCCAAAATAATTATATAAATAAAATACAGAAAAACAAAATAAAAAGGAAATAGGCAGAACACATATTTTCCATTGTCATTTGGCGAGACGAGTGATTGACTACATAGTGACTGTAAGAGACACTCGTTTGATTTTCAGATTTACTTACCCCCCTAGGTAGGTAAATCGAATTTACCTCCCGCATTTAGAGTTATATATGACTTACTTTCAGAGCATTAGTGATGAAAATGTATTTTAATCCTTATAATTTTTCTAGTAGTTATGTTTCTTCACTTGTTTTAAAAGAAAGTTTGTAAGAGTCCTCTACTGAATATGTTGAGCTTAATTGGCATGTTTTATATTATTTGCAAGTATGACGTAACTTAAAAACGTTAAAACTTTAGATGTGAACACTTCCCAAAATCTACATATTTAGTGCAAGGACCCTAACAAACTTTCTTTTAAAACAAATGAAGAAAGTTTTACATTATCTCAGTTATGTATGGCTTGGAACCTCCGTAAGTCTCGGCACAAAGTTTGATTTCAATTCTTTTTTTGGCGAAATCGACAATCCTGCACTGCCTTTGTTTTGTACTGAACTCGGCCCCTTTTTCACATTTATGTACTTATTTCCCTGATTTTTACTGATTGGGTAAACAGTAGCACTTTTATTGATCTGACTGTCAGCTTGTGATTTTACAGTCCTAAATTTTGCAAATTCTTCCTTATATAGTTCGTATACTATTTCTGGAGTGTCAATAAAATTCCAGGTATACTGAGGTAGATTAACAATCATCCCCGCATCTTGGAGAAAACCAACGCCCAATAGAGTTTTACTGTCCTTAGCATTTGGTAGAACGATGAATTTTGTCGCAATAGAACGCTTATGCAGGACTACTGGGGCTAGCACAGTCAAAACTTCTTGTCTCTTAGACACTCCATCCGCAAGTGTTATCCATAGTGTTGACTTGTCAAAAGTGTATCCTTTGGCTTTAAGGTAACGATAAAGCTCATATGATGCAACACTGCTTTTTGCACATGAGTCGACGTAGGCCACTTCCGGCATATCAGCAACACTGACAAATACTATTGGTCTAGATCTAGCATCAGTTTTAATACTGACAGAGCAAAATCCGACTTCTTGTGATGATTGGGGCCTTGGCTTTGAGCATGTAGCACAGTTAGCACGTACTACTCCTGGAGCGCCACAACCGTAACACGAAAACTTTGGAGCTGATGGTGACGGAGCTTGCACAGCAGTGGAAATTGATGGCCTTGAAACCGGAGCTGTAGCAGCGATTGCAGGTTGTGGTGCGTTTGCACGTTTTCTGCATTGTTCTACACTATGCCCTAAATTCCTGCAGTAGGTGCATCTATTCTTTTTATACGGTTTGTCAATTTTACTCGTAGCCTGTGATAAGTCTTGAGCCAATTGTTCTGCTCCTCGAGCGCGTTCCAATAACTCGTCAAAAGATGAAATGGATGGCCTTGAAACCTTCTCTCTTATTTTCATATTTAACTGGCCGAAAATCATATCCAGTTGTTGAGTTTCAGCGTGTTCAGGCTTCGGTAATTGAGCGAGCAACATCCTTTTATGTGCTATAAACTTCTCTGTTGGCTCGTTGTATCCTTGCTTTATGCCAACTATTTCTTGGTATAAAGTGTAAGCTGGTTTCTTCGGAGCAAACGAGTGACGTAGCCTTTTTTCGAATTCTGACCAAGTACTGACGTGATCCTTAACACCTTGCCACCATGTCGCAGCATCTTCTTTCAAGAGGAGTGGAAGACCAGATATTGCGTCTGCATCTGATATATTTTCAACACGTTTGAACACAGTAACTGCTGCGAGAAACGCCTCTACAGCTTCGCTTTCCCTGCGTCCATCGAAAAAAGTTCGACATGTAGTAAAAGAACCTTTCTTCATGTCTCCAACAGCAGCAAGTAGTTTCTTGAACTGATCTTCAGTTAGGTTTGCCATCTTCCTGCGTGATTCTGGAATACTCTTTCTTCTCACCGTTGTTAGTCGTCCTGACCTAGTAGTTATAAACCTCGGCTTCGATGAGACAGGTTCTTCTTTATCGTTGGGCGCCAGATTGTAGGGGACGCAAATAGACGATGTCCAATCCAATAATACGCAGGTGTCAGGTAAACGTATATATATTCAGTTCAAAAAGGCTCTACACTTGACTCTACACTTTGCTTTGCTCTATATTTACAAGAGCTCTACACTTGACTCTATATTTATAAGAGCTCTACACTTGACTCTATATTAACAGAGGCTAAGACTGCATTAGCTAACGCCAAGTACAGTGAGGCTTTAAAGGTATCAGCTGAACGCTAAGTACACTTTTCACAAAAGGGGTTTCAGATGTATCAGCGTTAGCCGAGTACATGTAGGTTACTTTTGATTATCGACACATATTCACTTAAGTTATATAAATTTCCACCGAGGACACTTCGATATCGCGATGCAGAATACCACTAGCGCCATCTAGTGTTGGTTGTGTTATGTTGTTGAAAAAATGTCTATATCACGATGCAGAGTACCGTCAGCACCATCTAGTGTTGGTTGTGTTGTTACAGTGGGATACATATAATGTTTCCAGTTACTAAAAGTTACTTAAAAAAACCGGTCAAGTGCGTGTCGGGCCACGCGCAGTGTAGGGTTCCGTAGTTACCCGGTACATTTTATAAGTTGGTCTACTAATACAGATCGCCCCAAACTTCTAGTCCCATACATTTAGAAGAACGGCTCATACATTGTCGTGTTTAGAGGCAGCTAAAAGTTTGGCGCGATCTTTACTCGTAATTTATACATAATTTATAATTGCGATTGTCGGCACTTGGTGAAACTTGGTATTAACCGAAACCGGTCGGGATTAACGTGTAAACCTTAAAATTAAAAGCAGTGAAACAAGTACAAGTGAATTTAATTGTGATGCTTTACTCGTAAACCTGTAAAGCTATAGCTCTAGTTGTTTATGAGAGGTCAATGACTTTAAAGCTTAATATATCGCCAACGGATCCCTAAATCGAAAAATGGTATTTGTAACCCCATAATGTTTTTGAACGACCTATCTAACGATACCCAACACTATGGGATATATGAGAAATCATCCCCTATTTACGTGTACGGAAGGAACACTTAAAAAATTTTTTCTTATGATTTTAATTTACCGTTTTGTTGACTTAATTGATATGTATATATACCCATACCAAATTACACCTTTCTAGTGCTAATAGTCTCTGAGCTAAGCCGCGGACAGACGGACATGGCGAAATTATAAGGGTTCCTTGTCGGACTACGGAACTCTAAAAATACTTTGGAATGCCTCCTAAGATAACCCGCTACATAACAGTAGCTAATCTTAAAATTAGAAGGATAAATTAAAATAATAAAAAAATATAATTCATATTATGCTAAATGGCAAAACTTACAGATACTTTATGATTATAATTATATAATATGCAATGTACATACCTATGTTAACTTATGTTTATAAATAAATATTTTCTTTTTATCCCATAGGAAAATGTTGAAAGATATAAAAATTACTACGACTTTGTGACTTTGACTTCAAGACGTCAAAATTCAGCTTCTTCAAATACTCCTAAATAACTTCTTTATATCGTGTGCCATGTTACACGCCGACAAGCCAATGTGGCATCAAATAAAATCAAAATATTACATATATCGTCACGACATGAATCCCCGAGAGGGTGTCAGAGGTGTTCCGGGTGTGAACTGTGAAGTGCAAGTCACGATTATTACGTCCTAACGTGGTGGGTGATCAGCCATTGTCGTTTCTCGGGCATACATACGTATTATATAAATTGTTTTTTTATATTAAATGTCATCTCTCATCTCTTTTATCAGGGGTCTTTTAGCGAGAGTCCTAAGAAACACGATGTTGATGACATTTCTCTGGCCTGATTTTTTTCTTTTATTTGCCCTGATTTTTTTCAAAGAATCTTCCTTACAATCACCGATGATCAGGTTAATTGCTGCTGGTATTAACCAGATTCAGTAGAGACTCCCACGGTAGACATAAGCTTATAAATCTAGGTTTTATGAGCCCTCTATGTAAAGTTATTACGGAGATTATGAGCCAAAGGGGCCGCGCGGGCCACCGCTCTCGTGTTGGTATTATGATATGGATAAGCTGATAGGAAGATTTACACAAACTGTAAATTAAGTCCCATGATGTTCCATGTCATGAGGTATTGACGGTAATTACGCGTTAAAACATTCAATTCTTTATTAAGATTTAGCAAGTACTTAAACAGATAAATTCTGAACAACAACTCTTGTTGCTATGAAATAAGATCTACATTATTGTTTATCGAAGCGATGTCGAGTCGATAGCATGTTCATACTTCGTACCCTGAAAGATCTCGATTCTCCGCAATCCATGAAATGTGATGTGTGCAATATTTACCCCAGTTTGTGTTATGGAACGAAATATACAGTATTACTCTGGGACCAAGAAACAAATTTCAAATTACACTTTGGTATCTGATAACAAATATGGATTTTCTCTCCAGAATATGGGACCACATACGCTATCACAGTTTGACAGACAAATTACTTATTAACTATATTAGTAACAAGTAATTATAGTATAAAAGAAGGAAGAAACGCAATTAGGGAAAGGGCTTCATAAACCCTACCCTTCTTGGTCTCTTTAGTGTGAGGAGACTAGTCCACTGCTTCAACAAGCACAGACCGCATCAAAGCTCGCCGCTACCACCTGAAGAGCACTGTTGGAGCTACTCCAACCTCAACGCATCAAGGATGAGATTCGCAGTCTGGCGATAGTAGAGAAGCTATCAACTCCAGCTTTTGCCAGCATCCCCGATGCACTGCAGTACCGTCCAGCCCAACAGCGCTCTAAAGGCATTATTGTATTGAGTGCGTAGGTAATCGAGTCAAGTAAGAAACTTGACTTTCTTAGAGGAGTATTATGCGGGTATAGATATTATCACATATTTGTTGTTAATTTTAACTTAAGGGGGATGGTCCAAAGACGCTCTCCATACAAACTTGTCGGAACCAACAACCACGACAAGAGCATTATAATTTAGTTGTGTTACTTTTTTCTACACGTTCCATCAATTCTGCAACCGCAAATAATCTTTTAACAAAAAAAAGATTTTATAATCTAATTTTGCTATTTAATACCTTCCGTACGTTTTTTAAATAGCAAAATTCGAAAGTAAAAACGTTTTTCTTTAGAAAAAACTGATTATTCGCGGGCGTAGAATTGATGGAACGTGTAGAAAAAAGTAACACAACGAAATTATAATGCTTCTGTCGTGGTTGTTGGTTCCGACAAGTTTGTATGGAGAGCGGCTTTGGACCATCCCCTTTAATAACCCAAGGCCTGCCTGAGGAAAAGGGTCTTGAAACACAGACAGACAGACAAAGTGATCTTATAAGGGTTCCGCTTTTCCATGATGAAGTCCGGAAACCTAAAAATAAAAAAGTAAAATATAAAAAATCATGGTGTTCATAAGATCATAATTTTAAGCAGTACCCATCACCATTGACGGAACCCCTCCACTTGTACGATGTTTATTTTCAAGTCCAAACTAACAAATTGAATTCTCAGCAGCGTTCGGCCTGGAGGGAAGTTTTTCGCAAAGTGTCAGCGCGCTGCTGTCCGGACAAGACGGATGGGCTCGCGGGCCCGGGTTCGAGTCCCCGGGGCGGTGACAGGTACAAGGGTAGCTACAGGCCCACTACCTACTGCGTGGGATTATTGCCTAGTTTCTTAGGGTAACGAGAAATATTAACTTTTTGAGAAGGTTGGCGGTTATCTATTTTCCGTGAAAGCTTTCTTTACCTATTTTACGTTGAATCTTTTGAAAACCGGTGAAGAGGGAGTAAGACTCGCGCCCTGCGGGTTCTGTGTCATTCAAATAAGTTAATAGAATTAAATGATTTGAAAAAAATTACAAAGTTATCATTATCTAGAAACTGTATCAAACAAAACTGCAAAGTTAAGTTGGTCGAGTATTTCGGTACGTAACCCTAAACCTGTGTTGAAAATCGGCGTTTTCAATATTGTTTGTTAAATACAGTATATGGTACATAATGTACAGTAAATTTGAAATTCCGAACTAGTTTGGTTTTTAAGATAGACCTCGTAACAAAAATGATCTAAAATAGTAAAATTTTATGGCCCCCTATTTATTTATTTTAGGAGAGAAAAAAAAGTATTTGTTTTCTATTCAATGAGTTCTGGACAACGACACTCCATACGCTGGGGTAAGAAAAAATGTTTTTTTTAGTATGGGACCCCCCGAAAATTTATTTAATTTAATTTTTAATTGGTATCCAAATTTTAGAACTGTCACTCACTCTGTCTACAAGCTAGAGACCAGTGATACGGACGGACAGACAGCAGAGCGACATTAAAAGAGCTCCGTGTTGCACTTCGGGTACGAAACACCTATAACTACGTAAATACTTAATCCCCGAACTGTGTGTTTACTAAATTTCTCTCTTCAGTCTCTTGGTCACCTATAGGACGAGTAAACTCCAGTAGACATATCCGCCTACCCGGAGTCAATGTACGAACTGTATTCACACCGGCACAGTAGCGTGTGTCGGTAACCGGAAGTATAACATCCGATAGCGAACAGGATAATGTCGCTGATAGTGATAGTAACCTGCGCAAGAGTTCAACATGCACTCAGCTGCAAGATTGTGCACATCCAGAGAAAATCGGGTAGGCTTAAAAATATAAAGAAATAAAAGTCAAGTCAAACAAGCTACATAGTCACAACGACCTTTGAAAACACGCGAAACTAATAACGCCTTTGTAAGTATGATCAGTAGAATGTGTGGTTTTGTAGCACGACGCGACGTCTCCAGCACGAATTCGGTCACGGGCTCAAATCCCGTCGGGGGATATTTTGTGTTCGGTCTGCGTTCTCCGAGGCGTTGCTGTTGGTTCGTATTTGTGTCCCAAATACGGCAACAGGGCTCCCATCTCATCACGCTGGGATGTAATAATCGTCAGTGAAACGTGCGTATGCGAGTGTCGATAATGACTTATACAGTACATATTTGGAAACCATCTGACACTCCCTCGAGGATCCATGTATTGACGATGTACATAAATATCAATTGAGATATTACTTACAAAACCAATGTCCAAAATAATAACTTTACAGGAGAAATATAATGAGTAATCAATGGATGTACTGAATGTGTTATATTCGGACAGGTAACAGCCGTTTGGTTTAATTTAATTTCACCTAGTATAGATAATATACATGATAACTACATTAAATATTGAACAAAAAATATCGATGCTATATCCTATTATTAAGTGTTTAAGATGTAAGGAAGAATGTTAAAATTTACCTTATTTTTAAGTTTTATATGTATCTACCAGATATTTGCTGTGCCTAGAAAAAGGCAACTAAGTTGTAAGATCCTATTTTTATTTCCATCTTTTTGTACACTTAGTTTGCAATAAACGTTTGACTTTGACTTATTTAAAAAGTGATTAGGATTTAAATCCTAGAACTTACCCTAAGCTTAAATAAGAAAAAAAAAATGAATCTAAGAAGGACCCAATTCAACCATCAATAAAAAATCTCTTTTCGGAATTTTGACAGCAATGAAAATGTTAAGACCTGCAAAGTGAGAGTTGTTTGTTTTTTAAATTAAATAACGCTTCAGTTAGTACTGAATTTTGTTTAGTAGGAGCACACTGCACAGTCATTGATTCCAATATCGTCACAGAGATTGTCCGAAACACTCGGCTAATCCTCAACATCCCCAACCCTTTGCAACCGTAAGGGATGGCCACTTTTATTAATTTTTACACGTGTCACGTGAAATGGACACATTCGTGTTCGTGGGAGACATCTAATTGAGGGTAGAGTCAGAACAAATTGGTCTTAGACATTTCATTAATTCTCAATATACAGAGTGACGTGGTACAAAACTTAGATAGAACACCTATTATTTTATTAACGCAAGGTACAATATAAAATTTATCAGAGCGTTAAACATGTATTTATTTAATTAACTTAGATTAAATAGTTTTTAGTGTTTTATATTTTTGAATGAAGTATCTTTAAGTGTTATTTATATTATTTAAGTTCCTTCTATAATAAATACACATTTTCACTAACGTATTGTGCATATACTTTGTCATTTTATAGATAACTTTATAAGTCAGTGGCGGAAAACATTATATACCAGGTGAAAAATTAGTTTTGGAAACGCATAGTAGTGGTACTTAGTACTCGTCTATACGAACTATTTACACAATGGGACCAACCCTCAAATCGCAAAATTGCTGTTCAGTATATTTTTGGCGAGTGCTTTTGTATGGAACTGCTGATTTCAGGTAAGAGTTGTCCGTAAAGACGAGTACAATCACAAGTTCGCGTTATAGCGTAATATATCAACTTGATAATTATAGCAACGTTGTAATTTCCATTGGGTGCAATTGATCACTTACACCCATGTGTAACACTCTATTTTTCATCGCTAAGGCGAGAAAATGAAAAAAAAAATACAAAATTATATTCGCAATAACGTTTTCAACAATATAGTTTTAGTATCGCCATTTTCTGTTCATGTGACTTTTTCTTTATTTTTGTGCAATCGTGTCTTACCGGCCAGTGTGATTGTTTTAAAAATAAAACTATTTTATCTAACCTAATATTGTAAAATCCTCATTATGAAACCAAAACTACTAGCATAATTAAATTTTTTTTCATGAATGTCTCTTAAACAGAAAATAGTAGTTTATGAAACTGGTACATAAAAAGGTTATTAAAAACACGAGGATCAGTTTAAACGAGGCGTTGGCGAGTTTTTTAATAGTACACTTGTGTTTTAATACCTAGTTATGTATAGTTTCATACACTACTTTATCTAAACTCATGCCTACTAACCAGTTTTCATATTTTTGTAAATTTGTCGTTAGCCATTTTTAATTATTCTTGTAAAAGCTTGTTCCAAAAGAGTTCGTATCCTATTTTAATAATTTTAGAAATATTGTTTACATAAAAAACTAGAAAAAACTAAATTCTTTCACTTGATACATATTTTATTTAAAAAAATGAAACTGTTTGTAGCTGAAAATTATCTACATGTTTCAGCTTTTTTTATTCAGTGAATTTAAATTAATTGCTTAAAAATTTTCATAATCATTTGAACAAAGACATGAAGAAGCACATAATTATATTATTTTGAAACTTTTCATCCATATTTTAACGACCTGAAAATAAATTTAAAAAAGCATTTTGGGCAAACCACGAATTCTCTAGATGTGACGGAATTTATCCCACGATACGCGTCATGTTTCAGTATCTTTTCGAAATCATTACCGGGCGATTGAACACTGCACACATCATATCGCGTCGAATCGCGGGATAAAGTATGTAAGTGTTAACGGACTCATCTTTAAAGTTTGATTTATTTGTATTAGCGGGTAAAATGGTGCAGGCTCACTTTCCACCAATAGCACTTTACTCATTGACCTCTCATGAACAACTGGACACGCAGTCTCTAAGAAAAGTCCGTCAGAAAACGTCCGAACGTGCAACGTGCATAATCATCCAAGTAGCACTCAAGCTCTATAACAAGCCGTACAGTGGCCGGTTAGGCGTAATAAATTATGGCATTGGCTCCATAGCTAAGCTCTACTAGCTCTAGAAGCGGCTATAGCGCTGCTTTAACCCCAAAAGAGGCCCAACTTGTATGGCTATCGATTCTACAATCGATTTCCACGATTATTTTCTCTCCATTGTGGATTCACTGAGTTCTTAAACAAAATGGCAGAATACATATACGTATATAGTAACGATTATCAGCGCTCTTGTTCTGCTTTGACCGTTATAGTGACGCGATAAATGTGGTTTCCTCCCCTTTGGCCGGATAAAACCCATTTGGCTTGTGTTATCTGCCTATTTACCATACAGTTGCTGTAAAATTCTTCAATATACCGCTTTTCACGCTACCATGGAGTTATATTACTCAACTGTAGATATAGCTCTGCAAAGGCTCTAATAAACTTCATGAGGGAGCATATTTTATGGATATATGGGGACCCAGACTATGGAGGCAATCTTCTTTAATTAAATAAAACCATTTTCTGTACTATTAATTAGTGTTTTATTTCTCTCCATAAATAAGCCGACATTTTTTCTTTTTTTGAACAAAACAACGACAAGACAGAGTACTATAGACAATTTATATAGAGTTGTCTTCTTACACTTAAATCTCGATAGAACCTTAGTCTTATCGATTATTATCTTAACACCCCGTCTCAATTTTTATAATTTGAACTTGGCAGAAAACTTTTAGTAAATACAATATTTTAACAAACAAATTATTGAAATTGCCTCACAAACATTTATATTTGTCAAATAATCAACTTAGTAAAATTAAAACTTAGTTACTTAATACTTAGTTTGTTAACAAAGTAGTTGTGCTTTACTTGCACTAAAGATTTCGTCATGATATCAGCAATGTTCTCATGTGTGGATACATAACACAAAGTTATTAATTTCTTATGCACAACATCTTTTACAAAATGTGCTTTGATGTCTATGTGCTTCGATTTCTTGCTGTTCTCATATGACTCAATCATACAAATAGCACTTTGATTATCTAGGAACAAATAGATTTTAGAGTTCACACACCCAAAGTCATACAATAGTCCTTTCAAATAAAGTAATTCTGATACAGTTACTGCCGATGCTACATACTCTGACTCTGCTGTTGATAAAGCAACCATATTTTGCTTCTTAGAAGTCCATGAAATTAAATTTTGGCAATAAAATATGGCACTACCACTAACACTTTTCCTGTCATGTTTGTCACTAGCCCAATCAGCATCACTGTAAGCATGTATGTCCTTCGACCCGTCTACTTTGGTGTAAATCAAAGTTTTCTTGATGGTTTCACTCAAGTATCTCAAAATCCGTTTAGCCGCTGTCCACAACTGCTGCGTTGGTTTGTCTAAATATCTGCTAAGAAATACAGTGGCAAAAGTAATGTCTGGTCTACTTGTTGTAGAAATATAGAGTAGGCAGCCTATAAGTTCCCTATAAGGCACTTGGATTATATCTTCATTTTCATTTTTAGTAAAGTTCACTTCCATCGGTGTCTTTGAACCTTTGCAGTTTTCCATATTGAATCTTTGTAGCACCTTTTTAATGATTTTTCTTTGATGAATTTCCAGCCTGTTCTCTTTTATTTCTATTTCCATACCAAGGTATTCCTTAATTTCACCCATGTCTTTAACTTGAAATTCTGCTTTTAGTTTTTGTATGATGTCTGAAGAATTTCCTGATACCAATATGTCATCGACAAAGATCAATAACCATACATTTTCTTTCTTGTATAAGCAAAAATCATATTGTGACTGTACAAATCCCATGCTCACAATATATTTATGGAATCTTTCATTCCAGCACCGTGGTGCTTCCTTGAGACCATACAATGCTCTTTCCAGTTTCATTACTTTTCCTTCTTTTATGCTTACACCTTGTGGTGGTTTGATGTATACATCCATGTTCAACTTGCCATGTAAAAATGCTGTAGGTACGTCCAGCTGTCTCACTGTTAGGTTTTCTTGTAAGCTATGGCTTAGCAACATCCTAATGGTAGACATTCTCGCTACAGGTGAATAAACATTTGTATATGACTCTTCCTGGTATCCTTTTGCTACTAGCCTCGCCTTCTTTGATCCATCACTCTTAGTTCTAAATACCCATTTAGTGTCTATCGCCTTTTTACCTTGCGGTAGGTCTGTGACTTTCCATGTACCTTGTTTTTCATGTGCATCTAGTTCTTTACCTATTGCTATCTTCCAGTCTTCTCCACTCTTTATTGCCTCATCATAATCCTGTGGATCACCCATGCATAAACAGTAAACAATGTTAGTTTCTGTTTCATAGTCTTGCAGATGATTTGGTATCTTTACTATTCTTCCTGATTTTGTAGTTTTTTGTTTATCTTGCATTTCTGGTTCTTTATCTGGTATCTCTTCTGTATCTTGTTCTTGTCTTTGTTCTTCTGTCAATATGTCCTCTGATTCTCTTATATTCTCTTCCATTTCTTCATATAATCTTTCTTCTTCATAGTATCTTCTCTCAATTTTTTTTTCTGTGTTTTTGAAGTGGATATTGCTTTCATCAAATCGAACATCTCTTGATACCATTATTATATTATTGGCAGGATCCCAAAGCCTGTATCCATTCTTCGCATATCCAACCATTCTAACTTCTTTTGCTCTATTGCTAAGCTTGTCTTGTTTTGGTATGTTTACCATCCATCCTCTTGATCCAAATATTTTCAATTTTGTAAGGTCTGTCTTCCCAAATCTTATATCTGTAGGTATCTTGTTATTTATAGCTGCTGAAGGACACCTATTCAACTGATATGCTGCACACTTTATTGCTTCTCCCCAAAGTTGCTTTGGTAAATTGCTTTCATTCATGATAGTCCTGGCCTTGTTGTATAAAGTACGATTCATCCTCTCGCTCACTCCATTCTGTTGAGGCGTGTGCGGTATTGTTGTCTCTAACTGTATTCCTTTGTCTTTACAAAAATCTTTCATCTTCTTGCATGTATATTCTCCACCATTATCTGATCTTATCCTTTTAACTTTCTTCCCTGTTTCTGTCTCTATCTTCTTTATGTAAGAGATTAAATTCTCAGTAGCTTCACTTTTATTCTTCAACAGGTAGACTTCACAGAAGTGGGAGTAGTCATCTATCACTGTTTGGTAGTATATCTCACCTTCATCTGTAGCTGGTCTTACTGGACCTGCTATGTCACTATGTAGAAGTTCTGCTACGTCCCTTGACCTTGGGCCTTCAAGCGACTTGAATGGTAGTCTTGTTGACTTTGCTTCCATGCACTCTGGACAAACTTTTCTGCCAGCTGGTAACTTCATGATCTGTAAACCCTTGCGATGGAGATGCCCTAACCTTCTATGCCACAAATCTTCACTAACAATATTGCATTGCTCATCATCAGCAGAGTCATTACATACTGAACCTTTAATGTAATATAGTTTACCATTTAATTTTCCTACTACCTGAGCTTTCCTATTAAATATCTTGACTTCAGAATTGTCAAAGTTTACTTTATGTCCTGTCTCTACTATTTTCTTTACTGAAAGCAAATTATAAGTCAAGTTTTTCACAATCAATGCTTCAAAGCTTATTGCTGTACCATTAACATTGAGCTTAATCTTACCTTTCTTACTCGTGTGAATACATTGTCCATTTGCCACATATATCCTAGTAGGAGTGTCCATGATTGTGATATCTGTCATAAAACCTTCATATTCTTCTTTCACTAAATGTTCGGTACACGCTGAATCTACTACTAAATGCATTTCACTATTCACTAATGCATGCACCTCAACACAACTTATGAATGCCAATCCATCATTATTTTCATCACTCACTCTTGCTGCAGCACTGTCCTCTGAAATATAGCCACGTCCACGGCCTCTGAATCCTCTTCTTATTCTTCCACGTCCGGTTCTGCATTCAAATGATTTATGACCCAGTTTTCCACAGCGGTAACATTTAATGGTATTTGCACTGAATGCATCATTGTCCATGTTATCATTCCGTCCTCGCTTTTCCTTTATCTTTATCTCAGCATCAAGTAGTCTCACCTTGACAAAGTCTATAGAAATTTCTTTTTCTGTACTCATTGTTTCTATTGAGGTTATGACTTGTTCATATTCTTCAGGTAATGATGACAGCAAATAACATATTTTATCAAGGCTCTCGATTTTTGAGCCAGAAGCTTCGAGTTCTGTCACAAGCTTTTCAAAAATTAGGAAATGGTCTTCCAGACTGGTTGTACATTTCAGGTTTATCAATTTTCTTCGTAAATGCAGTTTGTTTAAAACACTTTTTCTCTCGAAATGTTCCTCAAGTTGCCTGCAGCCGTTTTGCCGCCTTTTATTATTTCCAGGTATCTGTCCGGCAGACATTGCACAATGATATTTCTCGCCGTAGCGTCATTTTTCTTCCATTCATTTTTACCGGTTTCTTTCACGTTTTCTTGTTCTTCGATTGATTCTAGCACACCATTTCTTTCCAGCAACGTCTTTACTCTGAACTTCCAGTTATTGAATTCACCTGGAGTTTGTAGAAGCGGAAATTGTACATGTTGTGACGACGCCATTGTGATTGCACTATTTCTTCACCTTTTTTTTTCACTATTTCTTCGCTGCGCCCATAACCTTTTATGGATATATGGGGACCCAGACTATGGAGGCAATCTTCTTTAATTAAATAAAACCATTTTCTGTACTATTAATTAGTGTTTTATTTCTCTCCATAAATAAGCCGACATTTTTTCTTTTTTTGAACAAAACAACGACAAGACAGAGTACTATAGACAATTTATATAGAGTTGTCTTCTTACACTTAAATCTCGATAGAACCTTAGTCTTATCGATTATTATCTTAACAGCATAAAGCTTTAAAATAATACTCTATACGCCCTAAAGCGTTTTAAAATAAGCCTATAACTCCATTCAAACACTGTTACCTGTATTAGATCTCTTTTAGATCTCACAGTGTTATAAAAGGTATTAACACTGGTTTACTTCTTATGCCCATATAATAGCTCTAAATTACGCCTCTGTATCCAGTTGAGGATAATAGTTACTATTTAAGGGCTACTGTACCACCTGGTTGGTAAAAAGCTTTTATATACGCTACTGCACAGCTTACAGATAAAAATACAACCCTTAAACGGCTATTAATATCTGAGATTGCATGAATGTGTGTAACCGTGTGTATGAACGCTTATCTTAGTTTTTAATTTAATTTAATTCCATTGCTTTGTAAACAACATTATTTTTATTTTTTTAACATTATCAGAGAATGGTTTAGAAATGTCACCGAATTACTCCCTACAAAAATAACGTATTTGAGGAAAGCGTAGAGGAAGTAAATTAAACTAACCATTTGTTTATACTTTAATGTTTCTATGTATAGTTTACTTCTGTGTCTTTTCCATGAAATAAATAAATAAATAAATAAATTATAACACCTTGAGACTCTACAAAAGCTATATATTAAGCAGCTTGCGTGTTACTTGGCAAAAATACTTCAACCAAATTAAGACGTTATGTCCTTAATATAAGATGCATGCAATGTCATCAGTTGTACGCAAACGTCATTCGATCTTGTCACGCTATAGCATAAATTGTTACAACTATAACTATTGAAACATAACTATGACGCCACCATATAAGCTGACATTCATTTATGCAGCTAAATTCATACTGAAGACTCGGTAAAGTTATCGGTATCAAGGTTTGATGACCCTTTTGCAAAAAGCAAATGGACACTGGACATTTGAAACATCCTTGGAAAGCCTAATAATACCCTACTAATAATTCTATATCTGTAGGTATGTACTAATTATCTTATTTTTATTTTATTTTGTCTTGTTACACATTTTTTGTTTTGTTTTTATTTTCTTTAATTTATTTATAAGCCATTTCCGCCAATTGTTATTGTTTTTTTAAATTTAGTATATAAATTTGTAAACTACTCGTACATAAATGTATACCATAACATAGTTATCATGCAATCGTAACGGAGGTAGCTGAAAACCAGCGCCAAACAAAGCATGTTTTGGCCGGCGCTAGCTGAGCTACATCCTTTTGTCGTGTTGTTATTTTTATCTATAGACTACTCCCTACTTAAGTAAAGCTTTTCTACTGTGTTAGCTTTAAGTATTTTGTTTTTGTAAACGCGCCAAGAAATTTATTTTCTTCCTTTCTTTCTTTTGGGACATTTGGATATTATTTTTTTCCTGTTCCCTACAAACCAAACCCAGCTCAGAGTTAATACCATGGAAAGTCAAAATTATCTTTTTCATAATACGCATTTTTGGTTATTAGTTCATGATACTGATTTTCACTTACCATGCCTTCATTGTGAATTTGGCTGTACGTATAAATAAATGTCACCTTGTATGTATGTTACTGTAAATGTCATACAAACTTCTCGAGTTTACCACATTTTTGGTTTCAATAAGTGGAAATATGCCGTCTAGTCTCCCGGTCTGCGCTGTACCCCCCACACCTCATGCCATCATCCATGTCATACATCCACGAATCGACAACTTGACGTCCAGATAATAAACAAATAAGAAGATTCATTTTCCGGTTTGTTGAAGAAAAAACAAGGACAGCGCCGTCCGTGTCTCCGATGTTATCATAATTTGGTCACGGGCTTTTGGTTTTTTGGACCCTGTACCAAGTACCACCGCAATCTGCTTGAAATATAAGGTGACTTTTATTTATAAAGCCAAACTCATACTGGAGGCTTGGTGAGTGATTAGTAACACGGATCGATAATACTTTTTGCTGATTTCGCAAAATGAAATCTTGACGTCCCATAGTAATTGACTCGGGGCTGGGCTTGCGTTTGTAAGGAATGCGAAAAGAATAATTTACGAATTTCACAAAAAGGGTCATCAACCCTTGTTACGAGCACTTACTTAGTCTTCAGTAAGAATTTGTCATCTTGTATATGGAAATATGTACGTAATACACTAACGCGAACTGATCCAATACTCGTTTTTTTAACATTACAGTAAAAGCGAAGCCCAATCCCTGCTTTATTTCCACGGTACCAATTTACTACATACGGAGGCGTAAGTAATAATAATAAATTTTGTTGCATACAATTTCAATAACTACAAGTAAAAAAAAAGTCCTAAAGTGTTGTTTATTTAAAAAAAATAAAAACAATCATTTAGCAAATGTTAATATCGCAAGGTACCGTGGTACGGGGTGAGGCGCCAACTATCCCCAAATTTTTTGGGTGTGAAACCGATATGTGTAAAATATGAACACGAAGAGACGGACAGACGGACAGCCATGTATGTCCACTCATAATGGACAAACAACACTTCCTAGCGGTTTGCCGGATACTTGGGGAAGGTCAGTTTTGTATTCTTTGTTTATGATGATGATTGGGTCCTGCGCATTGGCCGGGTAGTTAGTTATACATCATCATGAATCCCCGAGGTCGTATATCAGATGTGAAATGCAATTAGTACACCCGTACACCCACGTTTCACCGACGATTATGACGTTCCAGCTTGATGGGTGGTGAGCCCTATCGCCGACGCCGTACTTCGGTTATAAATGGCCGACTCCCGAAGCACGCAGACCGAACAGAAATGTGCCGCTACGGGATTTAAACCGGCTACCTCCCCGCTAGTGCTCGAGTACTCGAACCGCTAGACCATAGAGGCGGTTCTTACTTATATTTAATCGAAAGAGATAAACATATCTAAAAAGTGCGCAGCCAAGAAGTGTGGTGAATCAAGAAAAGGTTGGATATTGCTGTTTTTAGTGAAAAATATTTAACATCATTTTTTAATATTTGATGTATTAATTTAATACTTACCTGTGGCATCATTGTATCCTAACATTTTTTTGTGTTGTGTTTGAGAATTTAACTTAATTTAATACTGTTTTCTTTTTCTCAGATCAAAAATAACTTGTTTTTTTATATTGATTATGTGTGAAGCTAAATTTCATAGCGTCAGTAAATTTTATTACTAATATTTTACGTAAGTGTTATTAGCTTATTATGTTACTACTAGGGAAAACTTGTAATTGGCTGTAATTTGTTTACTCTGTTTTTTAATTTAGTTATACTGTGCTGTAAGTTTTCCTTAAATATAAATAAATAAATAACATAAATTCAGACAAGAGTGTCTTATATAATTATCTTATATATATTATATTATGTACATTTACAAACATTGCAATATACTTAGTCATCTATCCACCCATCATCCTGCGTCGTCCACTGCTGGATATAGGCCTTTCCAAAATTATCCACTCTTGGCGATCCTCACACACGCTGGGCAGGCGGCCATGGCGCAGAATTGATCATTTCATTATAGTATCGCAAACTATGAAATAAGAAATTTAGGATAGATTTTCAACGAAAAGTCAAAAATAGGTGCGGTGACGAGCGAAGCGAGAAGCGTGTTAGGTCGATTGTGATCATAAATTCGGGAGCTGAGCAAAGCGGAGCGGAGCGAGGTGACCCCTTTCGTGGTTACAGATGTCATGATATTTGAGAAGATCATGAGATGATAGATTAGACAGATATACTGCCATAAGTCGGTCCCAGGCAATGCAACATTTCTGTAAATAGTTCAAATTTAAATTTTGTTTAATATTAGCACCGTCACCTTTCCTAAAATATTTAGGTCAACCGAAGAAAATAAGTCGAATTTCTTGACAGGTGTACATCGTTTGCTTGTGAAAGAGGAATACCACAAATCGGTGTAATTTTACCATAGATATCCGAGAGATGTGCCTTCTTCACAACGCACTACGTATTTGTTCGAGTTCCAGTGTCGCCTCTTTTCCCCCACATAATTTGCTCCACCATACTCACACTAAAGTAACAACAATATGCATAGCACTCATACGCATTTTTGCTTACGCATACCATGAAGAACACACTAACACTAATATATTAATTATTGCACACTTACAGAAAGTGGGCGGAACTTGATCCTGTCGCCACAGACAATAAATGCACACAGTTACAACTAGGGAAAAGAAAGTAGTGCTCGATAAATAATAGTATCGATGAAAATTTAGTGCAATAGAAAAGTATTTTTCATCTTATTTCTTAAACATTTAGAGGGTGAACTTACTTTTTTGAATAAATATTAACTATATATTATTATATAATACATATATAATATATTTAAATAATATTATATAATGTATTTAAAAAAACATTATGGTGTTTGCCTTTTTGTTTAATATCGTTACGGATATTTTGCCGTTTTATTGGATAGTCTTGCTATAAAAATAATTTCAAAATATGTTTAACTTTATCATCAAAATTAAACAATTATTCGTAAAAAAATACGTCTGTTACGATACCATCATCGTAAATATAAAGCAAACATCATTAAGCATTGGTAGGAGCTACAGACCCCGTTGTTCCAAGTATGGAGGATATCTATGTATGGAGCAGATAGCATCAGCATTCACATTTATGAATGTTAACTATCTTAAGTTGCATTTTGCGACTGATTTTAAAAGTATAGGTATATATAAATATAATATAAAAATAAATAAATATAATAATTATGTAATGTGATGTGAAAATATTGTCAAATCATAGTAAAGAAATATGATTATAAATTGCTCAGAATAAATGAAATATTTATTAAAAAGCAAATAACATTACAAATATTTATTGTCCTGTGAAGTGTAAATACTTTGACAATATCTGACGTCTTGACAACTTAAGGGTCACATTTTTAGCCAAAAAATG
Source organism: Ypsolopha scabrella (assembly GCA_910592155.1). Lineage (NCBI taxonomy): Eukaryota > Metazoa > Arthropoda > Insecta > Lepidoptera > Ypsolophidae > Ypsolopha > Ypsolopha scabrella. The sequence continues at coordinate 1,790,818 of OU342968.1, read as the reverse complement.
AAGACGAACATCAATATATTTTTCCATTACACATTTCGTCAATTGGATAATATGATTATCCATCGCATCTTGATCAAACTGATGAAAATCAATTGATTTAAAGATATTTATACCGATGAAGTGTTTCAGAGCTTTCGGTACTAGCAATGCCTTTGTAAATTTTGAAGACACTCGAAATTTGTTTTCGTGCAAAACAGTGTTCTTTATGATCCCCTCCATTTTTTTGCAAATGTGTATTACATCCTCTGAGGGAAAAACAAGACCACCTTTGTCTTTCAATTTGATGAATCTGTGATTACGGGTCACTTCGGTAGCTAATAACGCAGATACGCAAATGTCGCACTTCAGCCTTCTTAAAAGCGCATGCACCACAAACCCGGCTATATAAACAATAACTGGAAAACTGACTTCTGTTATATCTCGAGTCATCAGATCTATCTCCTCATCAAACATAGCTTGCTCATAAAGATCCTTTAATTCATCGTCAGAATCTTCCCATAGCTTTTTTTGTTCTGATGTTGTATTGATTTTGTCAACAGCAGACTCACAACACAAAATTGAAATTTCTTCAAGCGACTTGCAGTTTCCACTTTCGAAATCTCGTAGTTCTGATTTTATAATAAGTTTTTTATAAATTGCCATAAACTGACGAGCCGTGGGGTTCGTATTGCAACCACCATGTGCGCGTATATGACCAAACATCAGTTCAAGATGGTCTTGTGATAATCTGTAGGCCGGTAAAAATTGTATTTTGTTTTCTTTTTCCACCAGCCTGGTATACAAACCTTTCAGGCTTTCAATGCAAATCAAAAAGCCCAAAAAACCAGTTTTTCTTCCAGAGTTTATAAGTTTAGAGCCATTAAGTACTGTCAAGGACTTAATATATAGTGTAGCCTGGTCTAAAAATTCAAATATACTTTCTTTATTACTTGCATTCAAAGGTTTTTTGTAATTTAGTTGATTAATGTTGCGGGAATTGAGGACATCAAAGAGATGGTTGATCATTTTAATGAAATCAATGGTGCCCTCAGTTTCTTTAAAATCAGGTTCATTTTCCTTGGCACAAAACGTTATAGCCTCAGCTACACTGATGCTGAACAGTTGCGAAGCTAAACGCACTTTCATTTTTTGATTGTTAAAATGAATGTGGCAATGCCTGAGTTTGTTTGCAAAGTGTAAATTTTGTTTTTGTTGTAGCTCATTCAGCTTTTCTAAATAAAACCATTTTACAGGTCTGTTTTGGCAATCTTTAAAGGTCTCATATGCTTGAAAAGCATTTCGTAATAACTTCAGCATATGACAGGCATCAAATATGACGAACACTGGCTCTTTAGAACTTGAGTGTTCGAAACTGGTTTTCATTTCATTTTCATCAAGTAAACATCCCAACTGTTTAGCCATCGTTACATTTGCCGGGCAACCATCGAAAGTCAATGAAACAATCTCGATCCCCGTCTTATGCACCAGCTCTAGGCATTGTTTCACGAGATTGGCTCTTTGGTCGCCTGTTACACCATTGACAAAAAAATAGCCGACTGGTACTTTGAAGGAACCATTAATTGCGGTTACTAAAAAAACCAATACTTCTTTGGCTTCCATCAAGTAGTCGCCATCTTGTGTGTTTCCAATATCTACGTAGCCATGCATTTGATGACCATCCCATTCAATGCGTTGTCTAATAGCCATTTCATCAAGAACCAAATTGCATAGAATTTTCTGATCACTTGAATTTGATTTTATTTGTAACGCCTTTAATGATTCTGTCGTAAATCCTGGTTTAGCATCAACAGATTGATACCATTTTTTTATTGTTCGTACATGTGGTAAGCACGTGGCAAATTTCTGCCTAACAAACTCATAAGCTTTTGGAGAGTAGAAGTGCAATGTCATTGCAAATGATTTAAGGCCAGCAGTATACTTGGTTTTTATTATGAGTCCTGTAGATGTTCTTGTATTATGAGTCCTGTAGATGTTCTTATCTATTGATAAGGTCTTTAATATCGACATTCGTGTTTGCCAAATGCGAAACTTGATCTTCATTGACAAGTTTGTTATCCCTTAATGCATCAAAAATTTCTTTCATGTCTTTTATCTTTTTTCCATACCGCCGTTTCGTAGTTTGGAGACGTTTGATGCGCAATTTCTGGGATTTGATGACATTGTCTTTTTTCATCATCAGCGCCTTCAGTTTTTTTTTTCGTGGCGTGTCTGTCAGGTTTGCATTACAGAGAGCATCTAAAGATGTGCTTGGTAAAAGTAGTGGGGAAGGAGTTCTGGCTCTGTCAGGTATAGATTGCGGTTGTGATACAGGCTGTAAATAATAAATAAGAATGTTTATTGTTTTTACTGAAATAACAAACGGTAATCGTGAATAAACAAAGTTTATACTTACGGTTTCAAATACGTGTTTTAATTTCAGTGTAGGTACGGCCCAATCGAAAAGTCTGCGTCTTTTTGCTGACAGCTGGAAGCAATGCTCTTCAAAATGAGACGAGCAAATTACAGCCTGGTTTGAGGGAAACCAATTACTTTCCCGGTTTGTTGCATCTATCCATTTGGATTTTATTTGTGGGCCTTTTGGAAAACTAAAAAAAAAATATACTTTATAATAATGAAAACAAATAAACACTTTTTTATCTCGGTTAGGATGGTCAGATAGAGAAGAAAAACATCAGAAGGTAAAAATTAAAGTATTCTTTTTTTAAACATTAAATTTTTGAAATAACAAATTTTTCTTTGATTGTGCTACAAATTTATGTGTCGTGAATATTGTAAAGTAACAGAAAACGTGGATATACATGGTTATTTAATAATTTCATATTTCATATTATCGATATCGATAATATCGGAGCATTGCGTATCACTAAACTCAACGCTTCAACAGCCACGTGGCATAGAAAAGATAACGCAAAATAAATTTTAAAAAATCTTTTAAAAATAGATTTAGTAAAATAGTTGCATACTTACCGGTGGTAGGACACGCCACTTGTCTTGAGGTTTGTTGTGATTGTCCTATTTTTGCAGATTTTCACTGAACAGTTAGGCATTTCAAAAAGATTCTACAATACGTAACGCACTCGGCATCTGTTTAGCGACTAAACGGAGCGCATAGCCGCCACTCGGATATAAGGTCAGTTTGACCGTAAGTAAGCGTCATGCGCCACGCCCCCACGCCATATCCCCCGATATCCGTGAATTTTACATTGTAAGTCCGATGTTATAACAAACTCTTGTGGTGCGCCACTAACACTCGTGCTCATTAACATATCGGATTAAATTCAGAAAGAAACTGGTCAAGTGCGACTAAGTGTCGTATCCTGAGAGTTCCGTACCATTCTAATAAGTTAGAAGATTTTAATTAAATTGTAATAAAAAATCACCAAATTACGCTTTTTGTATCATTTGTGGATCATAATTCTCTTGGTATTTGGAATGATGATAATTAAAGTATGTTTTACATTATAATTAAATGAATGGATTGGTAATAAAATTACAGGATGCGATTGGTAGGGGTCATAGGTTATTGTGACATGAAATTTTGATAAAAAAAATTAATGAAAGTCTTTTTTTCTACAGTTACATGATGTGATAAATAATAAAAACTCTGGTCACCATGTTTTACCAAAGTACTCATCATCAGACCCTGGTTACCATGTTTTACCAAGGTGCTAATAAAGACCAATCAAATAAGCCCAAACTCAAAGGGTCTGCTGTTGTCCGTTGAGGAGATCCCGTACCTACCTTCCAGTCCCTTCAGCAGACCTTGGTCACCATGTTTTACCAAAGTGCTAATAAATACCAATCAAATAAGCCTAAACTGCATGCTAACCAAATTTTACAAACGTTTGGGACTTATTATTTGATACATAACTTCTAATTGTTACAAGCAGTAGAAAAGTAAATTCCAAAAATTTTTAAATGACGATTACTTTTTTCCTGACATCCGATTTTAATGAATCAAAGCCTATATTCTATTCCAAATTAAGTTCTGTACATCTGTGGAAACTACATGAAAATCTGTTCAGATACGAGAACAAACAGACAGAAAAGAATTCTAAAAATCGTTGATTTGTGTTCTATTACCCTTCTTTAGTCACCCCCTTTCTATTTCTATTACTTTTCTTCAATGTACAGACGCAGCGGCTTCTATTGTTTTATTATATGTATTGATGAACTGTGTTTTTTTTTCATTTGCGTGTTTAGGTCGGGGATTTTGATACCCATTATTTTAATTAAAAAATATATATTTCTCGTTTATTTTCAACTTTTTTAATCGCTATAGTTTTCCTGTAATTAGCCAGTTATAGCCTATAATCGTAATTTTTTCATTTTTTTTCGGTCTACCAGTTTCGGAAATAACATGCATTTTTTTCTGGTTATTCAAAGATTTCTTGAAATTGGTGCCAGTAAATGTAGTGAAAGTAATATTTTTATAATCAGCTCTGTAATATCTACAATTTGATACCCATATTGTATTTTTTTAGGATATATATTTTTATTTTTCCAATTTTATTGGAAATATTTTGAACAATTTCATTTTTTTTTACCATATTATGTAGGCAAATAAATGTTATTTTTGTAGCAAATTTCAAGTCTTTATCTTTAATGGTGCTAAAGTTATGACTTATGAGGCTGTGACATACAGACGGATGGACGGACGGACCGCCAATCATTATATATTATAGCCTCCAAACACAAATATTATACATAGTAAAATACCCCCGTGGACGAACATCTAGAGTTATTTGTCTAGATTCTTGTCAAAGCCGCATCTTAGAAGGTGAGTAAAATCTGTTAAAAAACATTAAGGTCCTCTTCAACAAGGCTAACTCTATACAGAGTGTTCGGAAAAGTACTTCGTTCCTTTAAACCGTTGGGAATCTTTTCGGGTGTCAACCCAAAATGGGTAGCAAGCCGGGTTGCAACCCGATTTTTTTATTTTTTTTTATTTCAACTTACGTCTATCGTTACAGGCCAAGCCTAATGCAATATTACGCAATTAAAAAACATCAACTAGAAAATTAAAACTACTATACAACTTATAAACTAAACACATACATAACACACTATGTACATGGCTATCTTTGTGAAATCACTCAGAGCACAATGGGTATTTATGCGGGTGAAATCAAAATTAGTGTAACTAAATGAATTAACAAATATAAAATGTGTTCTTGATTTATTAACAGACTCTAAATATTTAGTTTTTATTTAATCTCTTTACTTACACTCACAATTACTAAATAAAAAGATATAAGGATTTTAACATCTTCAAATCCAACTTTGAACACATGCGCATGAACATTTGCGTTAATTTTATTGTTTATGTTCTTTGGTACTTCAAGTTAAGTCTGCTCGTCTCAGTTATTGTAGGGATGGGTAACCGTAAAATTTAATCATCAAAAAGAAACACCTAGGTACTTTCATTAAAATTAGAGTGAGTTGACATCATAAATATTTAAAAACGGATTGGACTCACATACGAAGCATAAAAAAGCTGGACATAAACGGCTCGGCAGTGGCTGAACACGCCTTAAATTCGGATACTAGGCACTATATTCGTTTTGATAAAGCCACCGTACTGGCTAAGGAGAAATTTTTTGTTCCCCGTAAGGTGATGGAAGCAATCGAAATTGGTAGGCATCCGAATTTCAATAGAGACCGTGGTTGGCATCTGGCGCCAACTTGGCAACCTGTGCTTGACGCTTCGTATGACAAAAAAGTGCCAACAGTGGTTGAGGACATTATCAGTGCCGTCTGTGTGACTGGACCTAGTGAAACACGTGACCCGGAAGTAGTAGTGAAAACTTTATCAAATGTCCGGTCGAGTCTGGCTTCGATACCGGAAACCTCCGAACGCAGCTGAAGAGCGGAAAGACGAGCGGCGACGAGAGAGGGGAGGAAGCTTAGTACTCGACTGACCGCCGTGGGCAAAAGTACTCCCGAAGAGTCCTGATGATGATGAGTCATAATCTCATCGAAAGCTCGACCTGTGCCTCCTTGCACAGATAAAAAAGTGAGTCCAATCCGTTTTTTTTTTAATATTTACCTAGGTACTTTTTGACAAATCACAAAAAAACAGATTGAAACAAACCGATAATACGTGGGACGCACTATAAGTTTCCGGAATGAATATGAAAAAATACTATTAAAGGTACAAAATTAATTTATTGTTTTTCAAAATAATCTCCCTTGGCGTCTATGCACTTTTTCATTCGATCAAACCAGTTTTCAAAACTTTTGTGCCACTCCCCTGTGGTGACCTCTGAAACGTGTTTTTCATACTCCTCGACAGCCTCTTCTGGTGATGAAAATCGTTGACCGCGTAATTGGTTCTTATTTTTTGGGAACAGAAAAAAGTCACAAGGTGCCAGGTCGGGACTGTATGCAGGATGACTCATGAGTTCTACATTTTTCGTCTTCAAAAAGTCGTTTGTCTGTCTGGCCGTGTGAGAACTAGCATTGTCGTGGTGCAGGATGATACGGCGTTTACGGTTATTTTTACGGAGTTCGTCAATAACTTCCGGCAAACAAATGGTCGTGTACCAGTCACTATTCACGGTACGACGATTCTCTAAAGCAACAGTAGCCACGTGTCCAGTTTTATTAAAAAAAGAAGCAATCATCCGCTTAGATGCACTTTTCACGCGCGCCACTTTGGTTGGTTTCGGCTCATCTTGAAAGACCCATACGCTCGATTGCTGCTTTGTTTTGGGATCGTAGCAATAAATCCATGTTTCGTCACCTGTTACTATGTCCCACACCAAATTTGACGCACCTTCGTTGAATTTGGTAAGCATGGCACTGCACCAAGTGACGCGGTCCGTTTTTTGAGCCTCGGTCAAGTTGTGTGGGATCCACCGCGAGCACAGCTTTCTCACACCCAAATGTTTGTGTAGGATTAATTGTATTTAACTCATGCCTATTTCTAAGGATGCGCGAATTTCATGGTAGGTCACATGCCTGTCTGTTTCAATCATACGGCGCACAGCATCGATGTTTTTGTTGGTCACAGCGGTGGACGGCCGACCATCGCGAGATTCGTCACTGAGATTGATACGACCACGCTTGAATTCTGCAAACCAGCTATAAACAGTCGTCTTGCATGGTGCTTCATTGCCAAAAGCTGTTTCAAGCCGAGCGATGCTCTGTTGAGCTGTCAAATTACACTTAAAATCGTAGAAAATCATACTACGAAAATTTTCCCGAGTTAAATCCATGTTAATGCAGACACACAATTTTTTAAATGGCGCCACAAGGTAAAAACAAAAGACAGTCAGATGAAACAAACTGCATTCTACAGCCAAAGAGTTCTATTTTCAAATGTTGCAATAAATTTTTAAATATTGTTTATGTAAGTGGCCAGTTCCGGAAACTTTTAGTGTTACCTATGTAGTAAATTTTAACCACAAATCACACAAATTACTTTATTTTCAAATTTATTGTTCAGCATGTACTAATGAACTGTAATAGATTAAGATGGTCCCTATCTTCATATAAAAACCGTGGGATAACTCCTAATATACCACGTAAAAGTAGTGAAAAACGTTAATAATGAATAAATACCCGTCGGGTGGTTACCCTGCGAATCTTTCCGAAATCGGGAAAGATTCCGGGTGGAATCCTATCTCTATTCAGGAGTCAAGAGTGACATAGACGAAGGTCTACAAAGCTTAAGCCAACCGATGTGCAATGTTTACTGCCGAATACTGCACTTAAGAAAGAGATTCGGCTACATAGAGCGTCATCTCTGTCACACTCAGGAGTCAGGAGTGTCATAGATGAAGGTCTACAAAGCTTAAGCCAACCGATGTGCAATGTTTACTGCCGAATACTGCACTTAAGAAAGAGATTCGGCTACATAGAGCGTCATCTCTGTCACACTCAGGAGTCAGGAGTGTCATAGATGAAGGTCTACAAAGCTTAAGCCAACCGATGTGCAATGTTTACTGCCGAATACTGCACTTAAGAAAGAGATTCGGCTACATAGAGCGTCATCTCTGTCACACTCAGGAGTCAGGAGTGTCATAGATGAAGGTCTACAAAGCTTAAGCCAGCCGATGTGCAATGTTTACTGCCGAATACTGCACTTAAGAAAGAGATTCGGCTACATAGAGCGTCATCTCTGTCACACTCAGGAGTCAGGAGTGTCATAGATGAAGGTCTACAAAGCTTAAGCCAGCCGATGTGCAATGTTTACTGCCGAATACTGCACTTAAGAAAGAGATTCGGCTACACAGAGCGTCATCTCTGTCACACTCAGGAGTCAGGAGTGTCATAGATGAAGGTCTACAAAGCTTAAGCCAGCCGATGTGCAATGTTTACTGCCGAATACTGCACTTAAGAAAGAGATTAGGCTACATAGAGCGTCATCTCTGTCACACTCAGGAGTCAGGAGTGTCATAGATGAAGGTCTACAAAGCTTAAGCCAGCCGATGTGCAATGTTTACTGCCGAATACTGCACTTAAGAAAGAGATTCGGCTACATAGAGCGTCATCTCTGTCACACTCAGGAGTCAGGAGTGTCATAGATGAAGGTCTACAAAGCTTAAGCCAGCCGTTGTGCAATGTTTACTGCCGAATACTGCACTTAAGAAAGAGATTCGGCTACATAGAGCGTCATCTCTGTCACACTCAGTTGTCAGGAGTGTCATAGATGAAGGTCTACAAAGCTTAAGCCAGCCGATGTGCAATGTTTACTGCCGAATACTGCACTTAAGAAAGAGATTCGGCTACATAGAGCGTCATCTCTGTCACACTCAGGAGTCAGGAGTGTCATAGATGAAGGTCTACAAAGCTTAAGCCAACCGATGTGCAATGTTTACTGCCGAATACTGCACTTAAGAAAGAGATTCGGCTACATAGAGCGTCATCTCTGTCACACTCAGGAGTCAGGAGTGTCATAGATGAAGGTCTACAAAGCTTAAGCCAACCGATGTGCAATGTTTACTGCCGAATACTGCACTTAAGAAAGAGATTCGGCTACATAGAGCGTCATCTCTGTCACACTCAGGAGTCAGGAGTGTCATAGATGAAGGTCTACAAAGCTTAAGCCAGCCGATGTGCAATGTTTACTGCCGAATACTGCACTTAAGAAAGAGATTCGGCTACATAGAGCGTCATCTCTGTCACACTCAGGAGTCAGGAGTGTCATAGATGAAGGTCTACAAAGCTTAAGCCAGCCGATGTGCAATGTTTACTGCCGAATACTGCACTTAAGAAAGAGATTCGGCTACACAGAGCGTCATCTCTGTCACACTCAGGAGTCAGGAGTGTCATAGATGAAGGTCTACAAAGCTTAAGCCAGCCGATGTGCAATGTTTACTGCCGAATACTGCACTTAAGAAAGAGATTAGGCTACATAGAGCGTCATCTCTGTCACACTCAGGAGTCAGGAGTGTCATAGATGAAGGTCTACAAAGCTTAAGCCAGCCGATGTGCAATGTTTACTGCCGAATACTGCACTTAAGAAAGAGATTCGGCTACATAGAGCGTCATCTCTGTCACACTCAGGAGTCAGGAGTGTCATAGATGAAGGTCTACAAAGCTTAAGCCAGCCGATGTGCAATGTTTACTGCCGAATACTGCACTTAAGAAAGAGATTCGGCTACATAGAGCGTCATCTCTGTCACACTCAGGAGTCAGGAGTGTCATAGATGAAGGTCTACAAAGCTTAAGCCAGCCGATGTGCAATGTTTACTGCCGAATACTGCACTTTTTTATGGAATATATTTCTGTTACCTACTACAGATTACAAAAATCCCGTAAGAATATTTCGTAGCTTTTAGGGAACCATAGAAAAATACCATAAATAAACTTTTTTCAAAAACAACTTTTATGAACTTGTTTTTCACATTCCCTGTCCTGTTTCACAATACGAGTATTGTTATCTGCTTGTTTGCCATACGAAGTGTTATGTTCCCGATAAATCAGCTAGGTTTAGGTACACAAGACCATACTCGTGCTTGCATTTATAAACTTTAATCGAAATTGATTAGATCTTAAGCCCGATATGGAACCTACGTACGCAGGTTTAATATTAAACACTTATCTACCAGCTTATCTGTTTAATTTGAGACTTTAGGTACACAGCTAGGTTCATATAATCAAGGCGACGCCACGGAATTTTGGCGACATGGATCTCCATTTTTCTCAGCAATAAATAAACATATAAACAATTACAATTGTTTAGGTGGTAGAGCTGTTGCCGGGCTCGACTGTGGAGGTACCACCATCTTACTCGCAAATCCTCCCGAAGTTATTCGGGGGAGAGTAAGAGAACAGCTCTCAGGCAAAACCAGGCGGCCCACCATTGCCTGGGACCGATGGATGGCGGTATATCCATCCCCAATTGCCGGGCCTTATATAAAACAGACTAGTGACGGGCAGCGGCGTCACTGGTGCAAGGGTTTCGGCACCGCGCTCACCAACCCGCCTGCCCAGCGTGTGTGAGTATGGGCATTTCTTACAGGAGGACCGCCAAGAGTGGCGAAATCCTGGAAAGGCCTACGTCCAGCAGTGAACGAGACAAGCTGATGGATGGATGGATTACCAATTTATATACTAGATTAAGCATTTAATTGAAATCATTTGTCCCGAAGATTTAGTTGATTGATTAATTTTCATAGCAGAGGAAAAAATATTTAGAGAACCTGTTTTAAAACAGAGATTTCTATTTTACTGACAAACGGGAGCGAATGAAGCCTCTAAGTTTTTTATTTAAATTAGTCTACAAATACATTTCGATTGGATTTATTAAATTACTTATAGTTGTCATTTTAAATGAAAAATACTGTTTTGCCGCATACGACCTTACGGCATAAGCTAGTTCGTGGGCGCATATTTGTATGGAGTAAGTCCCCCTCACTCCACTCCCTTAAGGCGCCTATTTGAAATAAAAAGTTCATCAATGCCTCGCCTTAATACTAGCTTTAGCTCCAACACCATAAAAGGTGACACTCGTTTATGCAGCAAAACTCGGTAAGTAGTCAGGACCGAGGTTCAATGACTCCTTCTGTGAAATACGCGAAATAATTTACTATTAGTGAGGTTGGTCTTGAACTAGTAGTGGGACGCACTATAAGTTTCCGGAATGAATATGAAAAAATGCTATTAAAGGTACAAAATTAATTTATTGTTTTTCAAAATAATCTCCCTTGGCGTCTATGCACTTTTTCATTCGATCAAACCAGTTTTGAAAACTTTTGTGCCACTCCCCTGTGGTGACCTCTGAAACGTGTTTTTCATACTCCTCGACAGCCTCTTCTGGTGATGAAAATCGTTGACCGCGTAATTGGTTCTTAATTTTTGGGAACAGAAAAAAGTCACAAGGTGCCAGGTCGGGACTGTATGCAGGATGACTCATGAGTTCTACATTTTTCGTCTTCAAAAAGTCTGGCCGTGTGAGAACTAGCACTGTCGTGGTGCAGGATGATACGGCGTTTACGGTTATTTTTACGGAGTTCGTCAATAACTTCCGGCAAACAAATGGTCGTGTACCAGTCACTATTCACGGTACGACGATTCTCTAAAGCAACAGTAGCCACGTGTCCAGTTTTATTAAAAAAAGAAGCAATCATCCGCTTAGATGCACTTTTCACGCGCGCCTCTTTGGTTGGTTTCGGCTCATCTTGAAAGACCCATACGCTCGATTGCTGCTTTGTTTTGGGATCGTAGCAATAAATCCATGTTTCGTCACCTGTTACTATGTCCCACACCAAATTTGACGCACCTTCGTTGAATCTGGTAAGCATGGCACTGCACCAAGTGACGCGGTCCGTTTTTTGAGCCTCGGTCAAGTTGTGTGGGATCCACCGCGAGCACAGCTTTCTCACACCCAAATGTTTGTGTAGGATTGATTGTATTTGACTCATGCCTATTTCTAAGGATGCGCGAATTTCATGGTAGGTCACATGCCTGTCTGTTTCAATCATACGGCGCACAGCATCGATGTTTTTGTTGGTCACAGCGGTGGACGGCCGACTATCGCGAGATTCGTCACTGAGATTGATACGACCACGCTTGAATTCTGCAAACCAGCTATAAACAGTCGTCTTGCATGGTGCTTCATTGCCAAAAGCTGTTTCAAGCCGAGCGATGCTCTGTTGAGCTGTCAAATTACACTTAAAATCGTAGAAAATCATACTACGAAAATTTTCCCGAGTTAAATCCATGTTGATGCAGACACACAATTTATTAAATGGCGCCACAAGGTAAAAACAAAAGACAGTCAGATGAAACAAACTGCATTCTACAGCCAAAGAGTTCTATTTTCAAATGTTGCAATAAATTTTTAAATATTGTTTAAGTAAGTGGCCAGTTCCGGAAACTTTTAGTGTTACCTATGTATAGAAGCATAAAATTTAGTTTTTCGTATTTTACAATCAAGTTTATTGAACCTTCCTCCTTACCACTAACCGAGTCTCTGGTATGAATTTGGCTACATAAACGAATGTCACCTTATAGTGTTTTTTTTTCTAGATTTATATTAACGACACACATCAGTAAGCCACATTCCGTTCGCAGTACAAGTCAGTACAACTCAATTCAATACCACAGAAAAAAACGAAGTCCTTAGAAAAATGGAAATCGTGTAAAATATCGAATGATTCTGTTTATGAAAACTAATCATTGTTACAACGAATAAGTTTATGAGAATCCTTAAAGAGTCGAGACAACAGTTGAATCGGGATTTCACTGTCTATCGTTATTTTATCGAACACATCCACGGTGCCCTCAGCAAAAGGGTGAATTCCAGTATTCCCTACGGATGACCACTAACGGTCAGGTAGAGAGCCAACTGGGATAAAGGAACGACACGCGGGCCCTGTCGTCGTCGGTGGCAAACTGAGGGTTCTTTATTTTGAGGTAATAGTAAAGCCTTTTTATGTCTGACGGTACTTACCTTTACCTGGTTAATAGCCAAAAAACATCTAATCTTGACCCTGAATTTTTCGCGTGTGTCTAAATATATGGTTTATCAGTATACAAGGTCCTACAATAATAAGTGAAAATAATTTAAGGGGAGATCATGTATCGTTAACTGATCACAATAAAGAAGAAAAACATTGTTTTTGGTTAAATAATTTTTTCACCTCCCTGTACAAAGTGGTTCAATCAGCTGACTCAATTACTATGGAAAGGTGAAACAAAAGTTTTCTTTGGAAAGTGTTCTATTAGGGATACTCTATCATCTCTTAATTTTTTTTTCACTTTGAATTGTAGTACCTTATATATTTTAAGCTATTTGTTCTTTGGTTGGATAATACACTGAGTTGAGAAGCTAATTCGAGTTGGCTAGGTACAGGTTTTTAAGGTCTGAACCCGAGGGTGCCAAACGGGACCCTATTACTAAGCCTTCACTGTCTGTCATAGCTTCAACTGTAATATTCAGAAAATTAAAATTTTCACAGAATACGTGTTACTATGGAATCTATCGCGACCAAAATTAAAACTAATAAAGTTAAACTCAATACATGCTCTATTGACCATACTGATCAAACTCCGATATAAAAAGCTGCAAGTTCAAAAAATACTTGCACGAATTTGAGTCCTGTCATACTGATTAAGGCGAGGTTATCCAGAAAAATCTGTCCTGCTCCAACGCTTTCATTTTCCACATGTTTATCATTTTTCACGACGTTTATTTTGGTATAAGTTTTATTGGCCAAAACTTAATATAGCTCAAATGAAATGATATTTAGATTTATTTATTTTATTTATTACAAAAAGGTACACCAACAATGTCAACACACACATTCAAAAAAAGAAGAAAGTAAACATAGGGCCTATATCTGGTGTTGCCATCAATTACAGGCGTACACAGCATTATTACGATACAATTATTGTGTAATAAAATGTTAACAACATAATAATTAATCAAATACTAAATTACAATTACCAGGACAATATTAACAATTTGAATTACAATATATACACTATCTTAAATCTGAATTATAAATCTAGACACACAAAACACACAGATTATTTAAAAATATTATTAAATTGAAGTTATATATTAAATTTATTAATCACAATTCAGAATGTCAACATGAAAGAAAAAATTGAAAATTAAAATTACATTTGAAACAGTCAGAAAGAGAAAAAATAAAAAAGTATATATATATATATATAAATTTTCAGTTACTCAAAATAGATCGTAGTTTAGACCTATGTTTGCGATTTAATCGGATCGAGGAAAGTTTAAGCAATCGCGTATCGAACAGCCGAAAACCAAAGAGTGAAATAATGACATATATTTTTTGCAATTAAAATATATAATATTATTAGCTATATTAAGCTTTTCATTTATTTATACACTGAGGTAATAATAACAATAAAAGAAAAGTATTTTCGAAATATATTTTGGCCCACTTTGAGGCCGGCAACAGTCTAATAAGAATAAAAAAATAAATAAAAAAAAATATTTGACTGATGCCGGCCCCAAAGTGGGCCGAAATACATTTCGAAAATACCATTCTTTTATTGTTATTTTTATTTCAGTGTAAAAATATTTTTTGCAAAATTTAATCGTTGCTCTTTATTGGTTTAAAATTAATTTGAAAAGAGACAAAGTCGGGATAACCCCCCCTTTATGCCGGCGGTGGTTGTAGGACAGACTGGTAGTTTGATTGAAGGTGGTTTAATCTAGCGAAAGGGCGAGTTTTTTCTAGCTGTGATCTCTGAGGTCACTAAGTAAGTAAGTAGATCCTTGAGGTGAAAACATACCCTATATTAAACCTGTCTTGACACAAAACATATTTTTCGTATTTCGCAAACAGGGTCATTGAAACTTGGTCCTCGCCACTTAGCGAGTCTCCAGTATTAATTTAGCTGTATAAACCAATTTCACCTTATAGTATACTCTTTCAAGAGGATCAAAATAGGTACTTAAAAATAAATATATGATAGGCATAACATATATAAAAATACATAATAAAGATATCCGGAGACGCAGCGCTCGTCGCTACAGCCACTTCGCAAAGCGCATTCTTTCATGTCGTTTCCGTCGATAATTGTTTTATTTAGGGCATGTAAATCAAGGTAAAATAATAAATAACGTAATATTCATACTTGATGCTTGTTATTGTTGGCACTTGGTGGAAACTTATCCACAAATACATAATAAAGATATCCGGAGACGCAGCGCTCGTCGCTACAGCCACTTCGCAAAGCGCATTCTTTCATGTCGTTTCCGTCGATAATTGTTTTATTTAGGGCATGTAAATCAAGGTAAAATAATAAAAAACGTAATATTCATACTTGATGCTTGCTATTGTTGGCACTTGGTGGAAACTTATCCACAAATACATAATAAAGATATCCGGAGACGCAGCGCTCGTCGCTACAGCCACTTCGCAAAGCGCATTCTTTCATGTCGTTTCCGTCGATAATTGTTTTATTTAGGGCATGTAAATCAAGGTAAAATAATAAATAACGTAATATTCATACTTGATGCTTGTTATTGTTGGCACTTGGTGGAAACTTATCCACAAATACATAATAAAGATATCCGGAGACGCAGCGCTCGTCGCTACAGCCACTTCGCAAAGCGCATTCTTTCATGTCGTTTCCGTCGATAATTGTTTTATTTAGGGCATGTAAATCAAGGTAAAATAATAAAAAACGTAATATTCATACTTGATGCTTGTTATTGTTGGCACTTGGTGGAAACTTATCCACAAATACATAATAAAGATATCCGGAGACGCAGCGCTCGTCGCTACAGCCACTTCGCAAAGCGCATTCTTTCATGTCGTTTCCGTCGATAATTGTTTTATTTAGGGCATGTAAATCAAGGTAAAATAATAAATAACGTAATATTCATACTTGATGCTTGTTATTGTTGGCACTTGGTGGAAACTTATCCACAAATACATAATAAAGATATCCGGAGACGCAGCGCTCGTCGCTACAGCCACTTCGCAAAGCGCATTCTTTCATGTCGTTTCCGTCGATAATTGTTTTATTTAGGGCATGTAAATCAAGGTAAAATAATAAATAACGTAATATTCATACTTGATGCTTGTTATTGTTGGCACTTGGTGGAAACTTATCCACAAATACATAATAAAGATATCCGGAGACGCAGCGCTCGTCGCTACAGCCACTTCGCAAAGCGCATTCTTTCATGTCGTTTCCGTCGATAATTGTTTTATTTAGGGCATGTAAATCAAGGTAAAATAATAAAAAACGTAATATTCATACTTGATGCTTGTTATTGTTGGCACTTGGTGGAAACTTATCCACAAATACATAATAAAGATATCCGGAGACGCAGCGCTCGTCGCTACAGCCACTTCGCAAAGCGCATTCTTTCATGTCGTTTCCGTCGATAATTGTTTTATTTAGGGCATGTAAATCAAGGTAAAATAATAAATAACGTAATATTCATACTTGATGCTTGTTATTGTTGGCACTTGGTGGAAACTTATCCACAAATACATAATAAAGATATCCGGAGACGCAGCGCTCGTCGCTACAGCCACTTCGCAAAGCGCATTAATGTGAACGTTCTTTCATGTCGTTTCCGTCGATAATTGTTTTATTCAGGGCATGTAAATCAAGGTAAAATAATAAATAACGTAATATTCATACTTGATGCTTGTTATTGTTGGCACTTGGTGGAAACTTATCCACAAATACATAATAAAGATATCCGGAGACGCAGCGCTCGTCGCTACAGCCACTTCGCAAAGCGCATTCTTTCATGTCGTTTCCGTCGATAATTGTTTTATTTAGGGCATGTAAATCAAGGTAAAATAATAAATAACGTAATATTCATACTTGATGCTTGTTATTGTTGGCACTTGGTGGAAACTTATCCACAAATACATAATAAAGATATCCGGAGACGCAGCGCTCGTCGCTACAGCCACTTCGCAAAGCGCATTCTTTCATGTCGTTTCCGTCGATAATTGTTTTATTTAGGGCATGTAAATCAAGGTAAAATAATAAATAACGTAATATTCATACTTGATGCTTGTTATTGTTGGCACTTGGTGGAAACTTATCCACAAATACATAATAAAGATATCCGGAGACGCAGCGCTCGTCGCTACAGCCACTTCGCAAAGCGCATTAATGTGAACGTTCTTTCATGTCGTTTCCGTCGATAATTGTTTTATTCAGGGCATGTAAATCAAGGTAAAATAATAAATAACGTAATATTCATACTTGATGCTTGTTATTGTTGGCACTTGGTGGAAACTTATCCACAAATACATAATAAAGATATCCGGAGACGCAGCGCTCGTCGCTACAGCCACTTCGCAAAGCGCATTCTTTCATGTCGTTTCCGTCGATAATTGTTTTATTTAGGGCATGTAAATCAAGGTAAAATAATAAATAACGTAATATTCATACTTGATGCTTGTTATTGTTGGCACTTGGTGGAAACTTATCCACAAATACATAATAAAGATATCCGGAGACGCAGCGCTCGTCGCTACAGCCACTTCGCAAAGCGCATTAATGTGAACGTTCTTTCATGTCGTTTCCGTCGATAATTGTTTTATTCAGGGCATGTAAATCAAGGTAAAATAATAAATAACGTAATATTCATACTTGATGCTTGTTATTGTTGGCACTTGGTGGAAACTTATCCACAAATACATAATAAAGATATCCGGAGACGCAGCGCTCGTCGCTACAGCCACTTCGCAAAGCGCATTCTTTCATGTCGTTTCCGTCGATAATTGTTTTATTTAGGGCATGTAAATCAAGGTAAAATAATAAATAACGTAATATTCATACTTGATGCTTGTTATTGTTGGCACTTGGTGGAAACTTATCCACAAATACATAATAAAGATATCCGGAGACGCAGCGCTCGTCGCTACAGCCACTTCGCAAAGCGCATTAATGTGAACGTTCTTTCATGTCGTTTCCGTCGATAATTGTTTTATTCAGGGCATGTAAATCAAGGTAAAATAATAAATAACGTAATATTCATACTTGATGCTTGTTATTGTTGGCACTTGGTGGAAACTTATCCACAAATACATAATAAAGATATCCGGAGACGCAGCGCTCGTCGCTACAGCCACTTCGCAAAGCGCATTAATGTGAACGTTCTTTCATGTCGTTTCCGTCGACAATTGTTTTATTCAGGGCATGTAAATCAAGGTAAAATAATAAATAACGTAATATTCATACTTGATGCTTGTTATTGTTGGCACTTGGTGGAAACTTATCCACAAATACATAATAAAGATATCCGGAGACGCAGCGCTCGTCGCTACAGCCACTTCGCAAAGCGCATTAATGTGAACGTTCTTTCATGTTGTTTCCGTCGATAATTATTTTATTCAGGGCATGTAAATCAAGGTAAAATAATAAATAACGTAATATTCATACTTGATGCTTGTTATTGTTGGCACTTGGTGGAAACTTATCCACAAATACATAATAAAGATATCCGGAGACGCAGCGCTCGTCGCTACAGCCACTTCGCAAAGCGCATTAATGTGAACGTTCTTTCATGTCGTTTCCGTCGATAATTGTTTTATTCAGGGCATGTAAATCAAGGTAAAATAATAAAAAACGTAATATTCATACTTGATGCTTGTTATTGTTGGCACTTGGTGGAAACTTATCCACAAATACATAATAAAGATATCCGGAGACGCAGCGCTCGTCGCTACAGCCACTTCGCAAAGCGCATTCTTTCATGTCGTTTCCGTCGATAATTATTTTATTCAGGGCATGTAAATCAAGGTAAAATAATAAATAACGTAATATTCATACTTGATGCTTGTTATTGTTGGCACTTGGTGGAAACTTATCCACAAATATTTTATTCGGTGTAATATAGAATAGAATATTTGTGGATAAGAACATGAGTTAATTAAACACAAACGTAATATTATTCAGCTCAAAAGCTCAACCCACTCCAGTTAAATGATTTAATACATTCCGGTCTCTGTACTGCAGGCAGATTGTAAAAAAATAAATATTCATTCATTTAAAACTTTTAGGTACTAATTTACTGAAACTAATGGAAATTTTGCGATGACGGTATACTCAAACCACAGACGTATAATACCTATCTGTGACTCAAACACAATACAAGGTAGTGAGGTTTTATAGGATAAAGATTTAGGATTTACGTGTTCAGTTCAAATACAAGAAGTTTAAGTTTATTTACAATCCGCTTGCAATACCGATCTTAAATTCTTAACTCATCGTGATAAAGTTGAAATTTGACACAACAGAATATAAGTAATCACCGGATTTATTTTGATAGCTGGCTATTTTCAATTGCGTATAGCAGACTTGAGGCAAGATTACTCGTGTATGAAGATGATTGTCGATGATTTCCTCACGCACGCAAAACGTTTCGTTTATTAGGCTGTCTTCCACAGAGTCACAGAGGCCAAGGTTCCACACCGAACAATGAGAATCGATACAGATAGCGGTCAGCAGGCGCCCAGGAGCTGCCAGCTGGTGCTGCATGCAATTTCCTGTGGTGTCCGCCGCCGAACGGGACTATCTGACATCGCACCTCAACACCTCCATATCCGGTGCGAGGATTGCTTTGTAAGAGCTCGACGATTGTTTTCTGATACTCTGGTACTTCTGTGTTAATTTTGTGCTTGATATACTATTTTTACTGTTATTTTCACATTTTATTAAGAAGCGGCGGTAGCTCAGTTTCAGTTTCAGCTCAGTCACAGTTTTGAGACCCAGGTGCAATTCCTGCATCCGAGCATCACCATTGGCCGGAATTTATTTTCATTTGTTTATAAACTGCTAAACGGTGAACGAAAACAGAGGTAAACATGCATGTCCTAAAAAGTCGAAGAAAAGAGAGTGTACGAACAGTGTGGGTTGTGCACAGACCAGTAAGGGGTCTTTAGGCTTACCTACTGGTCTGTGGAGTTGTGTGTCCGAGGCAACTTGAGCGCCGCGCCGCAAAGTTATATTGTTTTAGAATCACTGATCTATTGTTTTTATCTCACAGCCGGCTGAATGAAGTATGGTGACGTTCATATACCGAAAGAGAAAAGAAAAATACTTTGTTTCGCTCGTTATTCATATTATTATTTATATTTATTATCACTTTTATCTAATAAATATCTTAAACGCCGCCGTCACTTAAACAGGTACCAAGTGCATTCAGTTTAAGCTTTGAATAAGCCACGGTCGTGCCACCATTCTTTTTCCCATAAAATAAAATAACTTACATATACCATTGCTATTTCTTATATCGGATTATTTCCAACCATTCCAAAATGATAACAAAAAACCTGAAAACTTGATTAATTTCCCAATTCATTATGATTAAATTTTAATATTGACACGTCGCGCAAAATCTGATAATGATAAAGGAATTTAAAAGTATTAAAAGATAAATAAACATGTCTTTGTTTTGCTGATAAACTGATAATGATTTTGAAGGTCTGCAGATAAAAACATTAATAAATAAATAACATAGTATACCATATACATTTTGGGGTACATTAGAGGAGCTTCTACGAGTGGTGTCAGGTAGAGTGAAGAACACATCGAGTTTCAACCTATCTTATATCCTTCACAATAGAGACTAATGTCGTAGTGCAATTGTATAACTTGACGAGATCTTCACTGTACAACCACCGGATAGTTAGACCAAGACCTATTTAATTGATAAATCTTAAGAGTATATGACATAGGCTGGGAAAAAATGTTATTACCCGTCCAACACAAAAAGGCCAATGTCAAATACTTTATTAGCTTTTCATAGAGGCGATTATTGGTTAGCTAATTGACCTATTTGTCTAGGACGCGTAATACTAATAATTACGCGCGAAACAGCAGATCGGAGGGTTTTTAACTAATACTGAAATATTTAGTAAGGAAAAAAATATTGGATTTACGTATAAAACCTTTAAACCTATTATTATTTTAACCTATTTTATAAAAAAAAAACAAGTTGATCGCTTAGCCGCGTTCTTGAAACAAACGTTTGAAAGCAAAAAAAAGAGGGTGGAAAACATTTTTTTCACAAAATTATAAATTTTAGTATATTGTTTATACGTGGAATAAATCAAATATATTTTTTTCAACATTAAGATAGTCCTAATTTCTTCAAAAGAACCCTCGAACATCTGGCTTTGTTCATGTTTTTAGGCTCAGGTACAGCCTTAAATAAATCTTATAACCGCAACTGGCTGTCGCGGCTGGTCTACACCCCCGAACCATGCCGACAAACTCGTCGTATTCGGGCGTGACGTCGTGAGAAGCCGTACCGGGGAGAGTGTTGACTCTACTTTTTGGGTATTTTCTGAGCGAGCGCTTCACTTCATCGTTCGTCCTCGATGCTTTCCTTTCTATCAGATGTGATCATGGGGAAAACGTAGGTCATAGACTTTTAGATACATTTATGGCTTGTTGGGGCCGTAAATATAATTTTCTCAAAATTACGTTGTAATATTACCATTACTTACTGTAAAGACTTATCAGAAAATACTTCATCCTGACGAGCTATTTAAAATTGTCCAGGAAATCTGTATAAACATTATGTTTTCTTTTTAAAACTATCCATGTCTATATTTTTAAGAGACTAAGAAGTTTGGCGATCCCAATTTAAAAAGATAAATAAAATAAATTATAATTTCATGTTTAGAATGTAGAAATGTTTGCTATATTTTATAATTGCAATAATACACTTCTCATAAGTTTATGTTTTTAATGGTTTGTTAGAAAAATATTGTATTATTCGGAAATAATTAAAATGTCGTACAACAGTAGGAAGTAAAAGGTTTCAAATTCCCTATACTAACGTTACAAATCCAAATAATTTTTTTTAAAAGAATTAATCCTCTTTTTTGGTTATTTGTCGCCAGAAAGAAAGTTTTGGTGGTGTTTCGATTTTATTGATGAGAACTGTAATAACAAAAATATATAATTTTTATTGATTCTATAGTTATATTTAAAACCATTGAATACTGATGTTGAAACTGCTACTCACGATTTTATAGTCAGATTTCGCCTTTCTTGAGGTACCGCGGCTGTAAACAATAGCAGGATCTATCCAGTTAGGCTAAGATTCAGAGTGCATTTTGAGTCCGAACTCAAGAGGAACTCAATCTTACAAACGTCACTCTAGTATGAGATCACGTCTCTGTTTGACGTTTGTAAGATTGAGTTCGGACTCAAAATGCACTCTGAATCTCAGCCCTAAAGACAGTATAAATTTACGGTTTGGTTCGGGACGGAAGAGATCTCTAGTTGAAACGATTTACCGGCTCGTCCCATCAACACCTTTCATTTCGGCGTATCGCATGTGTGTGTGTTTGTGTGAAAGTCATTGCTTCGGTTACGAAAAACACTGCCTATTTCCTATGAAATTACCCTATGGCAATACTGTAGCAGCTAAAATCTAACAAACATGGCTTTGTTATTGACTATTTAGGATGTTACATTTAACGATTTTGTTATTTATTTTATTTAAAAATTGTCGATGTTTTATTGTTGGTCGCTCATGGATGACATGAAAAATAATCTTACACTAAATCTTTTGGAATTGGATTAAGTCAGAAAAAAGCAGTAATCTCATATCAATAACAAACGTAACGTAAGCACATTACAATAAATCATGCAAACCGCATCACAATAGGTTAATCCGTGAAGCGGTAGCTCCTGTCAAACATAATGCTCTTCAAAATCTTCAAACTTTTGAAGTTCGTTTGAAAAATAGGTTGATTTTTAAGCAGTTGTAATAAGTGGTTTAATAGATAGAGACAGGCTTTTAAGGGATGGCTCATACAAGAATGGTAGAACCAGACAGTGATAGAGTAGACTTTACCACTTTTCATTAAGTTGCAACAAGGAATAGATAAAAGGACAAGATTATCAAATATTACGTAAATCAGTGGCATAAATGATACAACCCTTTTACTCGTAATGTTTAATTTAAAGTAATGCAAGTGTTGTATCTAAATTTAGTAAGACCGAGCAATAAAAAAGCGCCTAGACTCGTATGATCCGTGAGTCAGTCAAGGCCGTGCTACATTGCATCGAGTTTTGCAAAAGGCGCTCGAATACTTTCGACGTAGGGCCGGTACACTTCTGAGTTTTCTGACCTAGAGTAGTTTTAGTTGTGTCGTCAGAAATATGTTCATGTACTATCCGTTTCAGATGCTATTAGGATGGCACCTTGTCATCCCTGATGCACGTATGCGTTAGCAACATTAACGGAAGCGCGAGAGTGCTAACGCACACAGGTACTTACATACATATTTAGTTCCAGTGTTAAGTTCTAAAATGTAAAATCCCAAAACATCTTGTGATCTTGTGAGCAATTCCAAGTGACATACGATTTCTTTTTTTACAGAGTTTTTGACAGATGTCAAAATAAAACATTTTCCAATCCCTATATTTTTTTGGATCCACTGTACTCAGTAAATTATCTGGAAGCTGGGTGTAACAAAAAACTATACATACTACGAGTATAATCAAGTCTGTTTTCCAGAGGGTTAGGCATGATTTGATTACAGATTTCCATCTGCTACGATCCTGGCAGACCTATATATATCCATCAATCATGTATGACTAACATGCTCTTCTATTTCGGGTACTTTTGTTTAACATTGCCATTCCTCAGTATGTCGCAAACATGTCGGAATACGTCCTTAATAAATGAAGTTTTTAGGAAATTATTTGCGGCAGCAGGAGCTCTATGAAGGCTTCGGAACTTCCTTACTAAAATTACTGCTACTAAAATTGCGCTTGCACGTTCTCTGCAGCTACCTATTCTCGATTATGCCGAAGTTTGTTACCTTGACGTTACGGAGGGCCAACTTGATAAACTCGAACGTCTTCAAAGTTTCTGTATTAGGTTTATTTTTGGTCTTCGTAAATTCGATCATATTTCTGAATTCCGTTCTCGATTAAATTGGCTTTCCATTCGTCGTCGCCGTAATGCTCATATCCTGTCGCTCTTGTATTCCGTTTTAAATAATCCTTCAACTCCCTCTTACTTTAAAACTCGCTTTAGATTTCTTCATGATACTTATGACCGCATTTTACGGTCCTCTCAAAATCTGCTTCTTGCCAAGAAGGTGCACTCATCGTCTTTCTTTAACAATTCGTTCTCAGTAAAAGCTTGATGATCTTCCTTTACATATCAGGAGAGCCCCTTCCCTGCCTGTCTTCAAGAGATTAGTTAAACATCACTACCTTACACTCTGATTACCGAAATGTGATTTCTCTATATATAATAAAATATGTATTATATGTAGTATATAAATATATTATATATATATAGATATTATTACATATTTATTTACTAGTATATTACCATTTATAATACTATATATCCATTGATACATGTTTGTATATGTATTTAACACAAAATTAGTACACCGCCATGCCAGTAATTCTTTTGAAAAGTTTCTTCCACCCAATGGTTGACTGGAAGAGATCGCTTTAAGCGATAAGGCCACCTGTTTGTGCTTACCTAATAAGTTAATAAGTTATATTTCTTTGTTTCCTAAGTTAGATATTTAAATGTTTATGTATTTTTCTTTTTTGTTTCTTTTTTAAGGTGTACAAATAAAGTTGTATTGCTGTTGTTGTTGTTGTCCTTCTAGCTAGGGCGACCCGCGGGGCTATTATGTAACTCAGTTTCGGTTGCTAGCTATAGTTGCTATTCACCAAAAACAGATAAAAAATTAACTTCCAAAATAACCTTTAATGGGTATTGAACTATTTACGAATTGTGAAGTCATTTCAAGTGCAAACTTATCCTTAGATAAACGGATGTGTATGCTTTAGACGATAGCCACTTGGTTTGGCAACTGAGTTTACGATGCAGAATCAGGGGGCAGCTCGAGCTTTATCTTCCACTTGAGCACCATACATTTATTTGTTGCTCTCCCATACAAACATTTTGGTCTTCGTGTCGTAAGTGCTACCTTATTCGTTGTCTACTATGGTTGTCTACATTATAAAGGAAACTTCTGTGAAAACTTTCAGCTTTCTAGGTCCAACATTTTCAGCTCGGCTTTGATGAGCCAGTCATCTAGTGAGTGAGTGAGTGAGTTAGGACTTTTCTTTTTGTATATTAGAGAAGAAAACGATGATGAAAGTAATTCATTTTTTACAGCTTGTATAGTATTGTTAGTTAGAGTATACAATCTTACCTTACAATGTTTCTCCTCACCGTTCAGGCATAGTATTAATAAGTAGGTAAACTGTCGTTCAGGTAAGGGGAAACCTTGTGAGGTAAACTGTATACTCTAAAACACCTGAATGCCCGAAGTACGGCGATAAGGTTCACCCCCTGTCACGTTGGGACACCAAAAATCGTCAGCTGATGCACTCGCTGTGGGTCTGGATGTGAGAGGTTGCGAAAGTGTTAAAAAAAAACAAACGAGTCCACGATGCAGCAGATGATTTTTTTTTCAGCTCAGTATGATGTCAACTATCTGTGAAAAATGTTTCAGCCGGCGTACTATTACTTTTTTTTACTACTTTCGCAACCTCTCACATCCACACCCACCGCGGGTGCGTCAGCTGACGATTATTTTTCAGCTCAGTATAATGTCAACTATCTGTGAGAAAAGTTTCAGCCGGCGTACTATCACTTTTGATTTTTTTTACAACTTTCGCGACCTCTAACTCCCAAACCCACTGCGGGTGCGTTAGCTGACGATTATTTTTCAGCTCAGTATGATGTCAACTATCTGTGAAAAATGTTTCAGCCGGCGTACTATTACTTTTTTTTACTACTTTCGCAACCTCTCACATCCACACCCACCGCGGGTGCGTCAGCTGACGATTATTTTTCAGCTCAGTATAATGTCAACTATCTGTGAGAAAAGTTTCAGCCGGCGTACTATCACTTTTGATTTTTTTTACAACTTTCGCGACCTCTAACTCCCAAACCCACTGCGGGTGCGTTAGCTGACGATTATTTTTCAGCTCAGTATAATGACAACTATCTGTGAGAAAAGTTTCAGCCGGCGTACTATCACTTTTGATTTTTTTTACAACTTTCGCGACCTCTAACTCCCAAACCCACTGCGGGTGCGTTAGCTGACGATTATTTTTCAGCTCAGTATAATGTCAACTATCTGTGAGAAAAGTTTCAGCCGGCGTACTATCACTTTTGATTTTTTTTACAACTTTCGCGACCTCTAACTCCCAAACCCACTGCGGGTGCGTTAGCTGACGATTATTTTTCAGCTCAGTATGATGTCAACTATCTGTGGAAAAAGTTTCAGCCGGCGTATTATCACTTTTTTTTTACCACTTTCGCAGCCTCTCACATGCACACCCACCGCGGGTGCGTCAGCTGACGCTTGGTTCTGTAATTAGCCATTACCGATCTATTGAAAAAGATGGAAATCAATCGGCTTAAAATCACTACCTAAAATGCAACGCTACCGCCCGAGCTATTAGGGTACATAATCATTTCTTAGCAAAAAAATCATGACACGCAATTTTACTTTATAGGTAGTTTTTTACAGAATAAATAGATTTGTTTAATAGGAATTTGTATAGTTTTCCCTTAAAAAGGCTAAGAGGCAGTTCTCTTACACTTGTGGGTAGTTTATTAAATATCCACACAGTCCTGGAGATCCTTTCGGGAATGTGTGCTAAATTCTAAATTCGTGGCGGAGGCGATCAGTCCTGTGATGAGGAATGTGTTGTGCCGACTTGTGCCGATACGTTTTTTAGGTATGTTTTCAAATGCATGTTAATAAAACAATAAAACAACATTAAGTATTTAAAATTTATGTATTAAATAAACTTATAAATAAATACTTAAGAAGTAGTTATCTACAAAGTTTTATTAAGTTGAGGTATTATTCATTTACACATTTCTCCCTGGAAACATTCATGAATCAATAATTTAGGTTTAGTATTTTGTCATTTTGGTTCATAGAATCTACATTATCTTACATTAAAATATCTTAACCCGTAATAACCACAATTGATACAGGCAAACGTTTGATTTATCGTTAAACTTTTAATTTACACGGTTACTTTAAACATTTGCTGTCGAATTATTATAATATTAGTAAGATGTTACATACGGAAAGAATTTCCTTGTGAAAGACACAAAATCTATAGTGTATACTTAAACAAGCATTAACATTGATAATTCGTTCGTGAAAAACACAAAACATATGGTGTATAACTATGATATTGAGAAATTGTTTGTGAAAGGCTCAAAATCTATGGTGTCTTAGACGAGTATAACATTGATAAATTGTTTGTGAAAGACACAAAATCTATTGTGTATACTCAGACAAGTATTTACATTGATTTATTTATCTTATCTATGAGTGTTCATTTTCTAATTTGAACGCTGATTATATGGTTAGTCAATCACCTATATATTTTGTATCAATGAGTTACGAGGTATGTATATACGTACATGAAAAAAGAAGCATTTTTTTATATAGTTGATGCTTGTGATTGTTGGCACTTGGTGGAAATTAATACACATTATGTTTATTTATAACTCATGTACTTATCCACAATATACTTATATATACTATATACTTATATATTATGGATAAGTACATGAGTTATAAATAAACATAATTTTTTTAAATTATTGAATTGATAGAAGAAAGATCAGTATCACATTTTTCAGCAGAAATACTGAGCACTCAGGATCTTCATTCATTCATTAAAATTATACAGCGTGTTCGTTACGTTTGGCGAGAGCTATACCAAAAATTATAAAATTAGGAGTTCGTATGTTAGTCGAAACTTAACAATTTAAAGTAAATAAAAATATATAACAAAAATGTCAATGTTGTTGAGGAACCGAAAAACCGATTTATGATGGAAAGTTCAACTTTCTTCTGATTTTCAGAGCCAAAATTGGTGACTAACTTTGGGTTCAAGCCCCGGGGTTTACATTTGTGAAGACCCACCAATTCATTTTTCATTATTTTTACAAAGCCTTTTCCTGAAAAGGAGTTCTTTTTATTGATTAAGACGTGAAACAGAGTATTTTTTATTGGTTGTGACGTTCTACTTTTGGTACAATTTAGGGTTCTATTACCCAATGGGTAAAATCATCCCTGAAACCATAATCCGAAAAACATGTAAAAGCGAGATTGCTCTGCAGAGCTTAAAAAAAATGAGACGTCTTTTAAACGTAGAATGTAGATAGCGCTATAAAATAAATTGGCAAATCTTTCAATTATAATAAGGGTTATTTGTTCAAATAATTGAAAGAATAAGTTCAGCTCGCACAAAAACTTTTTTTAGGGCGTCTCCTGCCGCCTTAGGAAAGATACGATAGGGTCCAGTTTAGTACAGATATTTTTAATTATTTGTGTGTGTATATTTGTTGGTACAAGAACCGCTATGGCCTTAACAAGCTCGATGATTGACTATCACCCCATTTCCGATTTGAGAAAATTTAAGCCAATCCACTCCAAGCGCTCCATTTCAAACTTATCGCTTTTAATTCCAATTCCAATTATAAATCAATAACAAAATAGAGGACAGGTCACGGCGGCTATTCTGGCACGTGCGGAGAAACCGCCGAGGCAGATTTCAGGGATTTTCTACAGATGTGTACGGATGTGTGTATTCGATTGAACATCGACAGCGAGCATTCTTTATATTTCATAGTTGTTTTAAATTTGATGAGGCTAATTCACTCGACTTAATACCTCATGGTATTTATCATACTGTTAACAAAAGTCGGCTATATTGGAAACATTTTTATAAGACTTTGTTAATCATGTGATAAATACCGTGTTATGATAATTCTACGAACTATAATGACTTAAGAAGACATGTAAAACCTGTTATGGAACCGGGAGGTTTTAATTTTAAAAGCTTTATTAGTTTATGTTTAAAGTGCTTCTAAAAATTACCCGCCTTCACAAACTTCTCATGTATCAGAATAGTCGTCCCGATGAAGCACCGTTTAACTTTTAACTTCTCAAATGGGAAATCGGGACTACTCATTGATGCATGACCTCGGTCTCGACCGTGGCCTTGAACCCTTGTTTATCATCAGCCGTGTAGTGCACGGTGCGCTGTTTTCCGTCAGGACCCAATACTGAGTAGAAGCCTTTCACGTTCTCTCCGTTCCTCTCCTCGTGCACCGACTTAGAGTCTCCCGTTTCCTTGTCCTGAAAATTTCAAAAAAAACTATTTAGATATTGTTTTACCGTGAAACAAAGGTGAATTGAATTTTTTCTGCACTTTTAGTACCGTCAAATAGGTAGTGTCTACTTTCTAAACATAACTCTCGTTTACAGCTGCACCAAAAAGCTTGAAAAAGAAGTATATGAAATATCAACTCTTAGACAACATCGAACAATTTATTTTTCGTATCACCTAGGCTTGCATATAAAGAACTCAACCGAATTGTGTTTTGTTGGCTTGATTTCTTACTGTTCCTCAGCGTCCATTTATACTCTGATTTATGGATAAAATTAGAATAGAATAGAATAAAATAGAATATCATTTATTGCTGAGTCATAGGTAGGTAGATCTTAAAATAGGAATCCTATGTCACCCGAGGTTAACTTAACACGAGAGCAAAAGGTTTAAGTTAGGTTTATTGTTCAGTGTTCATTGTTAGAGTTGTAAAATATGTATAATGCCTTTTTCATGGTTTTTTAATGACATAGAACGAATTGAATCATAATACATCCTTTTTTGCATAGGTCCTTTTGCAATATGAATGACGGTATGCTCTGCCGTTAAGCTTACACATTTTTATGGCTTAAATTTTATTATTCTATTTACACAATATACAAAATAATAAATTCTATAAGATATTAATAATAATAGTATAATTTTTTTTATAATATGTCTAATTTTAATTTTAAATTGAATTACATATCGAAAGCTGTATAGTTTATTGAATTACACGTCAAAAATTTTATTTAAAAAATAATACATATCACTCGTTATCATTTTTCAAAAAACTCGGTTTCCGAGTAGTAGGATTTTTTGATAAGAAATTCTTGCAATTTAAATTTATACAATGCAAAGCTGTCTAGGCCTCTGGTGGAGTTAGGAAGCTTATTATAAATTTAATTACACATGCCGAAAACGCTGTGATTGAAAAGTTCTGTCTTGCGAGAAGCGGCCTTTGATGGTTATAAACGCTAATTAGGATTTCGAGCTACTAATTAGTGAGTGTAACTAAGAGCCATAAATAAAAATATGACATGGCATGACACATTTGTAGAATGTCTATTGTAGATACTCAACTGATGCCGGTTCCAGA
Source organism: Ypsolopha scabrella (assembly GCA_910592155.1). Taxonomy (NCBI): domain Eukaryota; kingdom Metazoa; phylum Arthropoda; class Insecta; order Lepidoptera; family Ypsolophidae; genus Ypsolopha; species Ypsolopha scabrella. The sequence goes on along the minus strand of OU342968.1, from coordinate 1,760,613 downwards.
TCAGACCCGAAATATAACTTGAGATTGTTATTATTTACCGACCAAATTCATACTGGAGACTGGGTTAGTCATCAGGAACAAGGTATGATGACCCTCCCGATGAAATTAAAAAAATATTTTTTTTGCCCCTGTTGCTTGCACTAGGAATTGTACTTAAACTAGTCCAACCAGAAAGGCAGCAAAAAAAATATTTTTCGAAATTGGCCAAAATGATTACTGAACCTAGTTCTTGATCACTAACCGAGTCTCCAGTATGAATTTGATCAGTTTATTTAATTTCACCCTATATAATTTATACAGATTTTATTTTATTGTACAGTTATAATTTATACCTATTTAAAAATAAAAGAGGTGTTTCTCTCCTATTTAAATAGTAACCGTATAAACTGGTTACGAGGTAATGCGGTGCAAGGTCGTTCGCGTATACGTCATATCGCCTCTGTGGGGTCTAGTGGTTCGAGTATCTAATCCGGGGGTTGCGGGTTGAAATCACGTAGCGACACAATAGTATGTAATAGTCGTCGGTGAAACGTGGGTGTACGAGTGTGTATTGTGACTTGCATTTCACAGTACTCGGATGTAACTCTGACACCTCCTCACGAATTCATGTCGTGACGGTATATCTACTCAAACATTATGTTGACAGGCACAGAATAAAAAAATCCGGAACAAACTATAAATTAACAAAATATGACCTTAAACTTATGGCAATAAGAAATAGATTACACTTCGTGATCCAGATATAAAGCGAAGTCACGCGCTGTGAGCATCGAGCTAATTAAACAGTGAAAGAAAAACGCATAAAGTAATACATTGTAATTAGTGCCATTGTAAGCTGAAATTAATACCTGACAGATTTATTAGTGGATACAAACAGTACACTCAACCACACGCTATCGATATACCTTTTGTGCGAATTTGACCTTTATACTTACAGCTAGGGTTACCAGATGACAGGAATTTTCCTGACATGTCAGGAATTTTAACCCTCTGTCAGGAAATCAGGAAAAAATGAGAATTTTTTAAAGAAAATTAATAAATGCTTAAAGTGATTACATTTACCTATTTAGTTACATTGTGACCTATTTTCGCGCAGCAAATCTTAAGTTTAGAGTTGAAAAACCTAAAATAATACAAGCTCATTTAACTTTTAGCGTTAAATCCTATTTTAAAATGAAAAGTTTTAGGTTATGGCAGCTCTAAATTTAATATTTGCTACACGAGAATAGGTGTCATTGTGTTCATCCCAAAAACTGTTGAAAAACATGAAAACATGAAGCCTTTACGAAAATATCGGAAATTTTATTGAATTATCAGGGATTTTGTAAGGAAGTCAGGTTACTGGATCTGGTAACCATACTTACGGGTGCAATAAGAACTGCCGTGGTGTGCCGTGACCTGTCGGAGATTGTACAAAGCGATGGTGGAGCGATGGACAGGAGTCCATATATTTGTGTCACTGTGCGTGCACTATTTAGCCTTGCTACTTTTGTTATACGTGACTGCGACATGACCACGGTTTGAATTATTACAGGTACGTGTCCAGGTGGGGGGCGAACCAGGGGGCCTAGCACAGCAGATCATATCGAGGGAGATCAACAGAGTGAGAGAGAGCACCGTATCACGCGCTATCGAGCTCGATATGGTTTCCTATACTAGACTAGCAGGGGTCCAGGCGTTTAGAAAATATTTAGATATACCTATCACCGATTAAGTTGGTTAAGCATAGTAATGTGTGGGTTTTGATGATATGAATTATGGGAATTATGAGCATAGACTATAAAATCGCCAATTCTTCAGATTTATTACGAAACCAAAGAAATAATTTTAGGAACAAAAAACAGCTCCAAGCTTAAAACCATTGATACAAAAATGGACCAAACATTATTCTTAATGATATTATAGATCCTTTAAATTAATTCATTTTCCATAGCCGTTCGTTGATTTACGAAATTTTCACAATTATATTTACAATTTTGACAAATCCCGGTGTTTCAAAACAACTAAAATATAATTAAAATGTTTTTGCTTATAGTACATTATAGTCATACATTGTTTTTGGGCTTTGCAGTACTTATTTATGATTTCACGTTGACAATATATAGGTATATCGTCACGAGATGAATCCCCGAGGGGGTGTCGTCTAAGGTGTTAACAAGTCTCAACTGTGAAATGCAAGTTAGAGGCCACACTTGGTATACCCGCTTAGTGGGCCCACCTCGAACCAAGTCTTGGATACGTACCTGACATGTCATAAACAAATTATAATACAATGTTTAGACAGTATGCGTTCTGTTATAAATATGACCTTGTCATCAATGAGCATTCATCTCGGGTGAATGAAAGATCCAAATCAGCTTTGGAAATGAGCGGCCATACAAAAGAGTTCAACGGGCGACCGTCTGAACAAGTAGTTAATAGTATCTACTTTTATTCTCTCAACACAAAAATGTGAAAAGTGTTTTTTTTGCCGTTTGACTATTCTCGTTAAAATGATTGTAGTCCGAAAAAAAAAATACATATAATAAAACAGTAGAAACCGCTGTGTCTTTACATTGAATAAAAAGGGGTGACTAAAGCAGAGTAATAGAACACAAGACAACTATTTTTAGAATTCTTTTCTGTCTGTGTGTCTGTTTGTTCTCGCACATCTTTAAAACTACTGAACGGATTTTCATGCAGTTTCCACAGCTGTACAGAGCTCAATTTGGAATAGAATATAGGCTTTATTTCATTAAATTTTTTGAATTTACTTTTCTGCTGGTTGTAATTAGAAGTTATGGTACGGGATCTCCTCAATGGATACACCAGACCCTTCGAGTTTGGGCTTATTTGATTGGTATTTATTAGCACTTTTGTAAAACATGGTGACCAAGGTCCGCTGATCGGACTAGAAGGTGGGTATGGGATCTCTTCAACGTACAACTGCAGACCCTTCGAATTTGGGCTTATTTGATTGGTTTTTATTAGCACTTTTGTAAAACATGGTGACCGTTGCATATTGTCGTTCAAAAATCATATTCTTTTGTTTTCCTTATTTCCACGAAAATCCATTTGACGCGGGTGGAGCCGTGGGCTGAAGCTATCCCTCATAAATATAAATTAGTTTAAAGATATTTTTTCTTATAGTAATTACAGAGGCCACGATAATTACTAATGTAATACCCGCAATGTCCGATTAATCTATTTCGCACACGCACAAAAAATAACTTGTTACAAACTCTTTTCCTGTCGGGTGACCTTCGAAGTCAAAAATATGGCCTTTCACAGCTTCGGTGTAGCGTCAGCAACAGTATCAAGGTCGTAATTTGGTACATTACTTATACATCAACTTGATTATATGGTAATCAAAAATTTATTACAACGAAGAGGCGATATAGTTTCATGGGCGTGATGTGTACCCAAAAAAGATCTAATTCAATATAGATAATTGTTATTTTAGCCGTTTAACAAGTCTGTTGTAATACGTGAATTAATGACAGTAACATTGAAGGTGTGCGGTTTGCCATACTCGCGTCATTACTCGCTTTAGGAAGTGCCGGAATGTTCATAGCTTGTTTGCCTTTGGCTTGTTGTTTTATGCTTGGTTTACCTTTACGAAACTTTTGTCAGCTGCTAGACTGTAAGGCTGTTCTACAAAATGATAACCAAGGACGTTGTCAACTACGACTAAGAAAAAAATATTGAAAGATTATTTGAAATATAATTATGTTAAGGTATAAGCTATATCCGTTCTAAATTTCATCCAAATCCGTCCAGCCATTTAAGCGTGAAAGAGTAAAAAACATACACACACACAAACTATCGCATTTATAATATCAGTGTGATTTACCTAAATAACTAATTACCTATTCCTTACATTCATTATATTCAGAAATATTATAAAATGGTTTATCCAGTAGATACATTTTAAGTTTTCTTGAGAATTTGTTGACTTTATTACATTGTTTCATTTTATTATTAAGTTTATTAAAAAATTTCAGGCCCGAGTAATTAATATTTTGTTGAAATACGCAATAATAAATACGAAATAAGAAAAGAGGGTCTATGAGTGTTAGCTGTTGTAGCGACAGTCCCCCCGGGAATATATGTCGTAACGATGTTTTTTTAATTGTGTATTGTAGGATCATTATTTTGCTGTGAAATTCATTGCTGTTCAATATTATTGTCAATAAAAAGTAATGTGTGTGGCTAGCCAATAAACCAGTGTTGATCACGCACAGTGTTGCGTAACAGACACACCTCTGGCCATCGAGGAGTATTGGCGCACGTGTAGCGTTGGCAATGAGGGTGCCGTGAACGTGATCCTCAAGGTCAGTTTATTCCTTAACTTTTACTATGTGCACAAAATCAGTCAAGTGTGAGTGGAACTCGTGTGTCGAGGGTTCAACAGTAGAATGAAATATAATGTAAAAAAAAATGGTGCATCATAATATAAAATAACTTTCATCATTGATGTTATGAAACATCCCATTAAACAGATTAAAAAGGAACCTCCTAGCTATAACAAAGGAAACGGTTCTATGTTCCAAAGAAAAAAAATACATGTTTTGTTACTTGTCATGATTGATTCATAATAAAAAAAGACATCCACCGTCAAAAGTAGCACTAATACTCCGGTGACAGAGACGACGCTCTACGAAGCCGAAGCTACATAGCCTAATGTGCATTATTCACCGCCGGGAATATGTACGGTCTATTGTCAGTCACATGTCGTGTCACGTAGGTTAGCCATTCATTCAAAATTTAGGAAGAAAAAAAAAGTTTTTTTTACGGTTTTGTGTTCTATTAGTGATTCTGATTCATAGATTTCAATATAGCTAGAGAGTTCATTTTCAACCTGTATTTTTAATAACTCAAGATTTATCGAAAGCTTCTAAAAAAAGGAAAATAGCGATTACCTCAACAGCTGTATGACAGATAAGCTGTATTTCTCTATGCTGGAAAATTAGCGCTATTGTAGGGGAGTCACATCAATCTTGCTTTACAGCGACGCGACTGTGGAAATCTACTATACAATAATAAAACTGCTCTATAATACCTTAGTCAACACATAGGCCATAAGGGGTGTTCATAAAATAACGCCTAAGCCGAAAACGGGGCAGAGATTGCATAAACACGGGCGTATTCGCAGGCGTAGGCTAGTACTTATTATGACATCAATGAAAATATCTAGAGGTACATCGTGACTCGTGACTTGGCACTTCCTATGTACGCAGCCGCATCTTTGGAGAAATTGGAGGGATTTACGAACTACAATGCGTGGAAATTCGGTATGAAGATGCAGCTTAACGCCTTACCCCTGGTGCACGATAATCTTACTGAGCGATTTTGAACTTCAGTATGTTGTCAGAAAGTCTACATTAGAATGCTCGCTTCGCGCGCTACCGGCACGCGAAATCAGTGAATTTTAGAGGTTTTTCTGGATTTTACGAAAAAGTGTTTGATGTAGGAGTTTTTCCACCTGACATCGGAAAATAAACCATGTTTTCTTTTTATAGCAGTAATTTCAGGCATAAAACTCAAGCCGTTTAGACATAAAATGAAATAATAATTTAAAAATAAAATCTATGTAGTGAAATGTGTCCAATTAGGTAACCGACCTGACAGCGGAAAGACAAAGGTCTGAAAAAACACGTGCCCAAGTTTTACATTGATCAGATATGTACATAGGTAACACTAAAAGTTTCCGGAACTGGCCACTTACATAAACAATATTTAAAAATTTATTGCAACATTTGAAAATAGAACTCTTTGGCTGTAGAATGCAGTTAGTTTCATCTGACTGTCTTTTGTTTTTACCTTGTGGCGCCATTTAAAAAATTGTGTGTCTGCATCAACATGGATTTAACTCGGGAAAAATTTCGTAGTATGATTTTCTACGATTTTAAGTGTAATTTGACAGCTCAACAGAGCATCGCTCGGCTTGAAACAGCTTTTGGCAATGAAGCACCATGCAAGACGACTGTTTATAGCTGGTTTGCAGAATTCAAGCGTGGTCGTATCAATCTCAGTGACGAATCTCGCGATGGTCGGCCGTCCACCGCTGTGACCAACAAAAACATCGATGCTGTGCGCCGTATGATTGAAACAGACAGGCATGTGACCTACCATGAAATTCGCGCATCCTTAGAAATAGGCATGAGTCAAATACAATCAATCCTACACAAATATTTGGGTGTGAGAAAGCTGTGCTCGCGGTGGATCCCACACAACTTGACCGAGGCTCAAAAAACGGACCGCGTCACTTGGTGCAGTGCCATGCTTACCAGATTCAACGAAGGTGCGTCAAATTTGGTGTGGGACATAGTAACAGGTGACGAAACATGGATTTATTGCTACGATCCCAAAACAAAGCAGCAATCGAGCGTATGGGTCTTTCAAGATGAGCCGAAACCAACCAAAGTGGCGCGCGTGAAAAGTGCATCTAAGCGGATGATTGCTTCTTTTTTTAATAAAACTGGACACGTGGCTACTGTTGCTTTAGAGAATCGTCGTACCGTGAATAGTGACTGGTACACGACCATTTGTTTGCCGGAAGTTATTGACGAACTCCGTAAAAATAACCGTAAACGCCGTATCATCCTGCACCACGACAATGCTAGTTCTCACACGGCCAGACAGACAAACGACTTTTTGAAGACGAAAAATGTAGAACTCATGAGTCATCCTGCATACAGTCCCGACCTGGCACCTTGTGACTTTTTTCTGTTCCCAAAAATTAAGAACCAATTACGCGGTCAACGATTTTCATCACCAGAAGAGGCTGTCGAGGAGTATGAAAAACACGTTTCAGAGGTCACCACAGGGGAGTGGCACAAAAGTTTTCAAAACTGGTTTGATCGAATGAAAAAGTGCATAGACGCCAAGGGAGATTATTTTGAAAAACAATAAATTAATATTGTACCTTTAATAGTATTTTTTCATATTCATTCCGGAAACTTATAGTGCGTCCCACGTAGTTGACTCAGCATATTAAAACAAAAACCGTTGAAAGACCCAATACAAGCCCTTAAACTCGAAGGGTTATGGGATGTTTTTGACGGCAACGCAACGTTGTGGATGCTGTGCGCGACGAACATGCGCTAGCGCGTACCGGCTTGTGCGTCAATCCATGTCATCAATATGTCAGAGACGTCCAGACTGCCAAAAAGCACAATGTATGAAACTATACATCCGTCGAGGACAAAGATAGCTTGTACAACTCTTGAGCTTGACAGTGTCAATAGCAATGCGCAAGCGCTGACGTTTGAAGGTCAACAAATTAATGTGTTATTTAAAACATAGCTACATTAGATCAATCAAATTGACTTAAATACATCGTCACGACATAAATCGCCGAGGGGCTGCCAGAGGTATTTCCGACTTCAGACATAACTATTGAAATCCAATAATTTATTTTGTAAAAGGTACGTAATTATAGGTACATAAATAGGTAGATGATAATAATCATCTTATTGACCTTGATCAACTACAGGCTTTAATGGGTGATGATAAAATAATTGCCAAACCGAAAACTATTGATACTATTCACAGATTGAAAGATAGTTTTACGAAAGCGAAGCCACGGGCAAAGGCTAGTCCACTATATGAGAATAATGCTTTTCATATTGCTTTTGGAAGAAAGGTACAGTTTGCTGTGTGATGATGACGATGAGATATTTGTCATTGCTGTTAAAGTAGGAATTACCTGTTTTTTCAACGCTATAGTTGTAGAATTTTTAGGTTACGCAAACTGGAAGTAGTTCTTTTTCATAAAATTATTTATAATAGTGCAATACTCACCAGTTTATCTTTCCTAAACCAATAAAATTTTGCGATAATTGCTAGACCGTGTTATATCATAATACCAAAATCATTAATATCGATTTAATAGTCTCAATAACAGGGTTAACAATGAAATTTGAAGATTCATAGGCACCTGAATAGAGCAAGTTTTCAAATTATTTTAATTAACACGAGTGCGTGCAAGCAACAGAACAACAATGCTGTCGTAACATGGATTTTTTCCATTTAGGATATGATATAAAAAATCTAGATTCTAGCTAGAAGATAATATAGTAAGTAAGAATTTCGTTCGTGAGCAACACTCACTTTCACAAACGCCGAGCATACTGCATAATATTAAAAGGTTATTTCATACGAAGCGCTTTCGCCATATTACTTCCTTAGAACTCAAGTCATGTCTTGTTTGTTACCTAAGCTTTTTATTAAAGTCACATTTGTCATCTAACCTCTTTATGTCTCAGCGGGTTCCTTGGTTATATTTGACATACATTTATTTGGATGTTAATGTTATCAAACGCGAGTTTTTACAGTCATTTTTGCAAACTGTTTCGACCAAAAAGCAAATGGAAATTGCTTTATGCTGTCAAATTGAATAGTTACTGTAAATTGTAAATATGAAGTGCGCCGGCGCATGACGAAGGTTTCTTCGTGTTTACTCTCTCAGTTACTCAAAGTCAAGAATGAGAATGGACACGTTTCTCAATAAATTGAAAAAAAAACATTAAAGAGCGAGTCGAGCTCGCACTATAGGGTTCCGTACCAATACAGTGAGCAGTCAGTAGAGCACAATACAATTTTTTCAATATCAAATAGATATGTTTGCTGTCGAAAATATTTGCAGTTTTCCTATAATCTATAAGCTAAACTCAATATCTACTGTCCATCCATCCATCAGCCTGTGTTCGTCCACTGCTGAACATAGACCATTCTTGGCGGTCCTCCTCAATCCTTCAGCTTTTTTCTTTGATTCAAACCGATGCTCATTTAATCTAAAACATATTTTATCTTATCTTTGACTGGCTACATAGTATGTGCGCGTCATGAAGATCTAACATATGCCATATTTAAAATTCCTACGTTACATAGGTTTCGAGAAAACTCTGTGACAGACCTTCGGACACGAGAGTGATCTTATAAAGGTTCCATTTTTCCTTTTGAGGTACCGAACCTTAAAAAAACAATTAAGATAATTTTGCAAAAGTGGTAGATCGTTATTTACTGTAAGTGTCCTTAGACCAAAGGAACTTACAGGCTATATGGTAAGGCAAAACGAACTCTGAGCAAGAACAAGAAATTGTGAGAGTTTAATCCTTTCGCAACAATATAATGTCCTTGTTTAAATGTTTTATGATTCGAGATTGCGCAATAATGGGTTATCGTGCTCTCGATTTTTTGCGTAACGGTCATAAAATGTGGCTAATGGCCACATCGCCAAACAAGATGATATGGAAGAGTATGATGATGATAAAGTGACCTTAATCTACATCAATATCACAAAGAGGTAAGATTTGTTTGGTACTACGTAGGGGGTATTCTTTAGAAATACTAAACGAATTCGAACTATACCTAAGTTTAAAGTTCAAGATTCTTCATTTGGATATCATAGGCTATATTCACTCGGATAATCCCTGGATACACGGGACTGATGTCGAAAACTATTTCTCTGTTATAATGGAATTGAATGAACACTGTTGAAATGGTTAGACACTCCACTTGGACGTACGCTATAGTTTGTTCCCTGAGGACTGCAGTTCCCCAGGGACATTCATTCAGTAAAATCGCGCGGATGAAAGCGCAGGCAAAAGGCTAGGTTAGTTATAATTATAAAGTAGTTCAAAGTAACAGCATCGGCAACCTGTCTGCTTGTAGAGGGCGAATTCGTCCAGCATAAAAAATATATTTCTATTGTTATATTACTTTTCGTTAGTGAGACCTATTTTAACGGAAAATCTTAATGGGTAATATTTAATCACACACCAGTAGGCCTATTCTCGACTGTAGAAACCAATTTTAACAGTCATACTCCATACATTTTATGATCGAGTTTTAGAAATCTCGCTTCGACTGTTTCGCCGGAATTGCCCCCCAGAAAATACAAAAAATTATAACAACCGTTTCCTATCAAAAATACTGACTGCACATCAAAAGGGCAGAGTGTCGCTAAGGTGGCAAAAATCTGCGCTGAGGGATTTGTGGGTTGTCATAAAAAAAAGTTACCACGAAGTTTATGTAGGTACGGCGGTCGATTCACTACGTTCCGTGACTTGCCATACTTAACCTTACCTATCGGCTTACTTCTGAGCTCAATTTGATATACAGTTGGTATATTTGATGCAATAATATATTCCTCAATTATAACTAGTGCGTTGCATTTTTTAGGTTTATATAAAATTTGTTTTTTTTTACTTAGTGTAAATTTCCTACTTCTTTCTCCTTTTCTTCTTCATTTTCTTTCACCCAAGCTCTTCACAAATGTCTTAGAAGACGTAATGAAGACACTGAACTAGGGTGAAAGAGGTGTCAGTGTTAACGGTGTTCACTTATCGCACTTGCGTTTCGCTGGCGATCTGATCCTCCTGGCTGAGGACGTCACAGATCTCCAAAGTATGCTCGCAGAACTGCATGAAGCATTCTTGAAGGTCAGCCTTAGGATAAACATGTCAAAGACAAAGATTATGACTAGCAATTCTACCAACCTACCCAACATCAGTGTAGGTAACCCTATTATAGAGGTGGTAGAAGAGTACATCTATCTTGGGCATTGTTTATCCTTTGGCGGTGAATCTCAGGTAAAGAAGATCGCAAGACGAATTCAGCTGGGATGGGCTGCCTTTAAAAAACTGGAAGATGTCTTTAGAGCTAAAATCCTGCAATGTCTCAAGACCAAGACATTTAACCAGTGTGTCCTGCCTATCCATACTTATGGTGCCGAAACATGGACGCTGACCAGAGCTCATACTCGTATCCACAAAATGAAAGTGGCATTTGAGCGTGCCATGCTAGGCATCTCTCTTATGGATCGTGTACTGAACGTCGAAATTTGACAACCAACTCGAGTCAAAGATGTCGGTAAACGATCTGGCTAGACGGGAAGATGGACGGTGGACTAGGGCAGTAACAGAGTGGCGGCCGAGACCAGGAAAACGTTCAGTGGGTAGACCGACGGCCCGATGGCGAGACGATATCGTCAAGGCTGTCGGTGGCCAATGGATGAGACTGGCGAGAGACCGACGGAAATGGCGTGGAGAAGAAGAGGCCTATGTCCAACAGTGGGTGGAGCGGGCTGATTGATGATGAGTGTACATTTTCTTCAATAGACTCACACTTCTTTAAAAAAATCTAATTTTTGGGCTAGTCGTGTATCTTGCTTTATAAATTTTATAATCCGTCAGTTCATTGGCAGATTCTATGTTTTTGATGCAAACAACTTGTTGACATTTAAGGTCAACCCTATATAAGTACAGTTTACAGTCATAAATTTTAGGAAATTCAAGGTTGTGTTATAAATGTGTATTCTACGACGAAATAACTCGTTGTGTGTATTAGTTTAGACATTAATCTATTAACAAGAAATTAAATATTATGGAATGTTTCAAGTACAATACATTTACCACAAATTAACATAATATTAAATGATAACAATTAGATAAGCAACACCAAACCTTATTTGTATCTAGCGTTAAGATCCACGCCAGTTTTTTCATCGAAATCACGAAACCGCCACAGCAAGCCACCGCCATCATCATTACCCTTGAAATTAAAACCATCACCTTTAAACTCAAACATGCATTATACTAAATGAGAAATATATTGAAATAAAACAACCTTCAAGGATTATTTTGTGTCTAAATTATCCCTTCTTTCTCATATCTCTTTTTACACCATGATATTTTCAAAATTATCCCTTTTATTCCTTCTCTTTATCTTCTTCTTTTAAATACAAAATGAATTTGTCAAAATTGTCCCTTCTCCTCATCTCTTTTTATTTTAAATACTCTATGATATTTAAGTGGTTTTGGAAACGAACCGGAAACGAAAAAATCTGCTGTTTCATTTCTCTATTTAATTTTGAACGTGCATTAAATACAATAGGTACCTCATAAATCTGAACCAGGTAACAGCCCTAAATAATCCGTAAAAATTGTTTTATTTCGAAATCCTACATTTCGAATGTAGTTTATAGTACTTACATGGACTCCATATGAGAAGGCGTAGTGTGGATGTGGGTTGTAATCATCGATGAGATGATGCTGGTGTCGGCTCGGGTAGTCCTTCTGATAATGAGCCACATTCAACGGGTTATACTTGACAAGACGTATCTTCTGTACTTTCAAGGGTTCTTTGTCAACTATCGTCAATTTCTCATTATTGACGTGGACGTGTTTCAACCCCTTTATGTCTAGAATACTCTGTTTGAGCGATGAAGGTTGTTTCGCAAAGCCGTCTGGGAAACTGTATCTTGTCACAGTGATGGGTGGTAGTTTCTTATCACGGTATATTGGTTGTGGTCTTGGGAGTTTTATGCGAGGAATTGCAGGATGCTCTTCTTTACCGTGAAATCTATGAGATTCATGGTTCCGATTATCTATATGAGGAAAAGCCTGTGGCTTCATTAATTTGAATTCGTTCACTCCGTGGAATTTAAATGATTGGTGTTTCTCGATGGGGGGCGCTGGTTTTTTTGTTGTATATTCATACAATAGATTAGTTCGTTTCGCTGCTTGGGTATTATACTCCAAGTAAGATTTAAGAGGCTCTTCAGCATCAGAGGAAGCCTCTTCTTTAAAATTCGCATAAGTTCTTTGAGGTTCCAGAGCTTCTGACTTGATAACGTAACTGAGTGGATCATTTAATTTGAGCATTTGCTGTGCTAAGGCTTTGGCATAATCAGGTAGTTTTGTGTCTGGATCACTGGCGTACCCTGGGATCACATCAGCTAAGGTTCCGTAGGTGTGGTAGGCGACCTCTTGTTTCCTGGTTGGGCCTGTGTCGTCGTATTTGTTTTCCATTGCGACTCTGACTTGTGCTTCTGAAGCTGCTTTTTGATTAACAGCTTCAGCTGAAGAGATGGCGTAGACCAGGGCTGCCTGAAACCAAAATAAAAGTGGTTTTTGAGCCCAGTCTTTGATAATAATTTATGGTTTCATTTTTTGGTTTCGCTAACGTTCTTCAACTTTCTAAATTATCTTAAATCTTTGAAACTGGCTGAATTTTGATAGCTGAAAACCCGAAAACTAGAGATAATGCTCGTCTACACGAACAAAATGTTACTATAGAGACTAAACCTAAAATCGCAAAAGATAATTAGCTGTTCCATATTTTTTTTAAATATACCTATGAACAAAATGGTTGGAATAGCTGATTTCTGTCCTTGCTGTGTACAAGGTAACATAAATTTATGCAGCCAAATTCATACCGGAGGCTTGGTTAGTGATCAGTATTACCTACGGACCAATCTCATTTTTTTCGAAATTTGAAAAACAATATTTTGTCTTTCTTTAGTATCGAGTCGGGGCTAGGCTTGCATTTGTACTAAAGGAAAAAAAACGTTTTTTTTTCGAATTTTCTAAATGGTCATTACATCTTGATACCGACTACTTACCGAGTCATCAGTATGATTTGGGCTTTCAATCATTTGTTGTACTACTTTCAACAAAACATCAAACACACGTAGTTTTTGTTAATTTGCTCAGTTCGGAAATAACTGGTGTTGCGTTTTGAAAGTAGTCTTGTTTATTACATAATTACCCTCTTGTGAGGTTCGTAGGTTCTTTAACCTACAAGCATCGATATCTTAACCGGTTTTCACAATATTATTTTTAGGCTTAATATGAGCGGCATTTTTTAGGTCAGTCAGTAATTATTTAGTTTTGTTTACGATTTCTTCTTATAAATTATTATATTTAAAATTCCTAGAATATTGGTGAGGGGGAGGGCCTGAAATTGATTCGATACATTTTGTACGTCATGATAAGTTTGTATTTTTTGTTCATAATATTCAACTCTATTAACCTGCAAATTCGCAAATTTCTCCCGCCAATTTAGTTTTTGGCTATATCTCCGGAACTAGTTGTTAGATTCTAATGCGGTTCTAAAACTAGATTAAATTTCCTACACAAAACCAAATTTATTTTTTTCTTCGTAAAGTGGGGGGTGGGGGGGGGCTGCAGAGAAAGTTTTAGTTATATGTGTAGAAAAATATAAAGACAAAATATATAAGGTGACTTTAATTTATGCAGCCAAACTCACACTGGAGGCTTGGTAAGTGATCAGCAACACGAATCGATAACACTTTTTGCTAATTTCTGAAAATAAAATCTTGACGTCCCATAGTAATTGTCTCGGGGCTGGGCTTGCGTTTGTAAGGAATACAAAAAGAATAATTACGAATTTCACAAAAATTGTCATCGAACCTTGTTACTGAGCACTTACCGAGCCTTTAGTAAGAATTTGGCTGCATAAATTAAAGTCACCTTATATAGTATATAACTCTATACAGGGTGTAAATGCAAAGTCAAGAATCCCTTTAGGGTATGAAAGTATACACGATTCTGATGTCATTACGAGACAAAAAAAATACCTTGAATATTCACCAAAGATTCCATCATTTTTCTAAACTATGGCTACGCAGCTCACCGGCTTCCCCACACACCTAATTGCACCCCGCAACCCGCACCCCTCATCCGAGTGGCCAGCGACCAGTGTGGATGTCCACGCGATTAATGTATTTTGAATAAAGAAAATCGTCTTATTATGAGGTACTGGTACTTTACTTAGAGATCCCAGTATTTAAAAAAATATCTTTACCGATCATACTAACACAACCTTGAAGGATTCTTGACTTTGCTTTTACACCCGGTATACCTATATGTATATTATTTAACCAAAAAGTGGGTAGGCGTAAAATTTGGGTCTCAAATTACAATCCACAACTTTTCATTTTATTATTATAATACTTTTTTTTGTTGCTCTTCTTTTTAGCTTTCCAATTATACCTATATTACTATATACATATATAATATAAGAACTACAAATAATATTTTTCTTGTATGGGCCGGTATTATTAGGTGGTAGAGCTAATGCCGGGCTCGACTGTGGAGGTACCACCATCTTACTCGGAAATCCTCCCGAAGTTATTCGGGGGAGAGTAAGAGAACAGCTCTCAGGCAAAACCAGGCGGCCCACCATTGCCTGGAACCGACGGATGGCGGTATATCCATCCCCAATTGCCGGGCCTTGTATAAAACAGACTAGTGACGGGCAGCGGCGTCACTAGTGCAAAGGTTTCGGCTCCGCGCTCACCAACCCGCCTGCCCAGCGTAAGTGAGTATGGGCATTTCTTCCAGGAGGACCGCCAAGAGTGGCGAAATCCTGGAAAGGCCTATGTCCAGCAGTGGACGAAACAGGCTGATGGATGGATGGATGGTATGGGCCGGCAGAGTCGTGACTGTCGTCACCTATATGATTCTACGCTTCACTAGTAAGGAACCCTCAGGGCGTGATTCCTACTCGCACTTGACCGGTTTTTAAGAGTCAATGTGACCTTAGTTGATGTGGATCTGTATAGCTCGTGTGATCACATGAGCACGGAGCAAGTCGATAGTTGCGCTTGCGACTGATACAGCACGCGTGGGAAACAACTTACAGGGAACATATAATTACATTATTGTGAAAAGTGACCTAGAATCACACGGAATGTCTTGCTTTGTGAATAGGTTTGCAATACGCACCTTATTTATTGATCAAATAATCTGTATTAACTTTAAGTTACTGCTTTAGAAAAAGAAATGAGACTCGTTAAGGGGGTAACTTTTTACCTCGGTACAAAATGCACACCGTAATATTGTTTTTTTAACTTTTGGATAAAAAGTATGCAATTAATGAGTTTTAAACTCGCGGAAATAGATTTTAATAACAAAAGTCTTCACAAAAAAATTACGAACTTTAATGTATTACATTTTGTTTGCATTACATTAACAAACTTAAAAGCGTGTTTACAGTTGTATTGTAATGCAGCTAAAATGTAACGCACAAAAGTGAATATATTTCATGTGATCACATAACCTAAGTTGGGGAAAAAGTTTCTTCGCATTTTATATGAAAATTTAAAACATTTTTTAATAAAGTTTATTTACATTTAACTAAAGTATATAGGTGCCATTTTGTTCGATAACTTTCTGCCATCTTGTAGGTAGGGACATGATCCCATTGCTATAGAAATTCTGGGGCTTCTGATCAAAAAACCGAGACAAGTGGTTTTTGGCAGTCCTCTCGTGATGTTAACCTGACACTGCCTAAAGAATTCTGATGAGACCGAAACAAGTGGAAATCAGAAGGTGCAAGGTCAGGACTATACGGCGGATACATTAATACGTCCCAGCCAAACTCTCTTAAATTTTGCTGAGTGGCTAAAGATGTGTGAGGTCTAGCGTTATCATGATGAAAAACCAAACCCCTTCTGTTGACTAATTCCGGCCTCTTTCTCTCAACTTCTTGCTTTAATCTCATCAGTTGTTCGCAGTAGAGTTCAGAATCGATGGTGCTGCCTGGCGGTAACAGCTCATAATGAATAATGCCCTTCCAATCCCACCATACACACAGCATTACCTTGTTGCGAGATAACCCGGGTTTCGCCAGTCTGTGAAGCCTGACCTGCCTTTGACCACGACCTTTTTCGCACGTTCTTGTCGTACGTGATCCACTTTTCATTACCAGTTATCAGGTTTTTCAAAAATGGTTCGGTTTCATTACGTCGTAATGAATAATCACAAATGAGTACACGGTTTATTAAGTTTCTTTCAGTGAGCTCATGAGGCACCCAAATATCGAGCTTTTTCAAATGCGCCGAAACTGTTTTGTGGTCAATCTCCAGTTCTTCAGCTAAATCTTAACTACCGATATGCCGATCTTGCTCCAATTTTTCAAAAATTTCATCCATTTTATCCGTAACAGGGCGCCCAGAGCGAGGTGCATCTTAGACATCAACATTTCCGGATTGAAAACGCTTAAACCAAATTTGTGCTACTCTCACAGACACTGCACTAGGTCCATAAACATCACAAATTTTTTTCGCGGCTACCATTTTTGTAGTACAATTTTAAAATGTATCGAATTTATTCATTAGATTCACTCATCTTAACAGTAAGAAAAACAAATGAAAATCACAAATTTTACCTAATTTGAATTTGGAATTATCTGTTTTAAAATTTAAACTTTTTAATAATACCAAAACCAGACAGATATTTGGTATAGCCAAAGAGATTTTATTATAACTTCATACATACTATTTGCGAAAAGAGTTTTTCCCCAACCTATTATTAACAAGCAGTTTGCGCAAATTGCTATAAGACGCATTAATTGCATACTTTTTATTAAAAACTAAGGAAAACATAATATGATGTGCATTTTGCACTAAAATCCTCCGTTACCACCTTAAGAATTACAAGAAAACAATGTAAAACATTCAGATTTTTAAAAGATTAATTATAATAGATCTTTTTGATAAACGGCCAAAGAGCGAGGTGATGTGTCGCCAGTGTCTTGGGAACCCTCCCACAGCGTAGCGATTCTGGGACCTTATTGTTTAACTTCAATATCTGAATGCCACCAGCCTTCTGGGGACTATGCCACATGAGGGCGGCGATCTGGCAAACATTTTTTACTTGTAGCTTTTATTTGGTAAGTATTTTAGTTTGTATTAGTTTAATATTTTAAGTATTTTAGGTTACCTATTTAAGGTTTTTAAGTTTCTATTGTTATTTAAAATAAAAATCCAATATCTATCGCTATTACTTTCAAATACATCGTGATTGGCTAAAACAATGTGTGATGTAATTTCTAGCCTATGACGATACAATTGAAAGAGCTAGATAGCTGTAGTGTAGATGTTGAACTTAGACAATAAGGGGGCTGGATCCCTATGAATTTACTTTCAGGTAAGTTTGTTTACTTTTCGTTAGGCAATTTTGTGTATATTTTTCATTTTATTTAAGTTATATAATACGATTTAATGTTTCAATAATAATAAAGAATCCATTTGCAATAACTGCAATCGTCTTTGAAGTTTCACTATTAAAATCTGGTATCATATTCGGCTAAGTAGTATAGTTTTGCTCTATTCTAATAAATAAAAAGCCTTGAATTTTTTGTGATGACGAACCCGTATAGGACCAAGAACATTAATTTTAACTCAAAATTTTCACGTTATTTTATTAAGTACCTTATTTTAAAGACGAGTTAGTCAATTGATAATATTTATGTATACATTCTTAAAAGCTACGATAAAAATATCTTTGGTAATATCGATCTTAGTAAAATAATACACCGGAAGCTAATTTTATTGCAATTGTTTTGATAAAAATTCCTCGTAGGATTAATAAAAATAAATTAAAGTGTAATTAATCGTAGAAGGTCAAGAGCACAATTAAACATTTCATACTTTGCTCAAACATTTAAGTCTTCTTGTACATAATTACGCACATAACTAACATGACTGAGCAATTATGCAAATATTATAAGTAATGAAATTTGTTTCAATGACGTTTTTAGGGTTCCCTGCCCAAATAGTAAAAGCAAACCAATATGATGAGACTCCGTTGCATTGTCCGTCCAACTGACCGTATGTATATCACTCTCAACTTTTAATGTGTCTTGAACGGCAAAAAATGAGAAAAAAGAAGCATTGGTCAAATTGTGTTGCTTATATCATTACTGATTAGATGATTCGAATGTAAATATCGCCAGGTATAAAAAATATGAAATTACTAAAATACGAAAAAATGTATGTACATTACGGCGTGGCGCGTGAGTTGTAAAATTGTTCATATTGGTTAGGCTTTACCCTCCATATGGAAATACTAACTGGATCACTTGCAGTTGCAGACTGTGACAGTGACGTAGTAACTCGCCCTGAAGAAGGTAGTCCAAATCTCCTGAAACTGGTCGGCCCGCGAACATAGTATTTATTGAGTTGAGCCGTTTTGTTTACATCATGTTTTCATAAAGTCAGAGTTGTTCAGTTAAGTGTGAACATTAGAAGCATTGACATATTTAGTACGTCGATGTTGTTTTAGGTCCCTACCTAGTTTGGACATGTTCGAGCATCAAATCTACTATAAATAATACTAAATCGGAATTAGTAAATGTTTTGATAACGGGATATCACTGAACACAATAGCAAGTTGCTACCGATTCGGTTAGTTCAAATGAATGGCATTGTATCAACTTAGTCAATCGCGCATTGTTTTGAAATCTGTACTATATCTTTTTAAAAACTTGCAACTGCCAATTGCGTGAAACGGATGTTAGTTTTTATTCTTTTCAACCTTATTACCTTTTCATGCCTAAGGACTTTCAGAAGAAAAGCTGAAAGATAATATTTGCTTTAACTTAATATGAGCCGAGGAAAGGCTAAGATTGTATATAAGTCAGTTGGTTGCAAATATATAATCTATAGCGACCTACGAGTAAAGGTATGTATATAATGTAGACAGAAGTAGGTGAGTTTGACGTTCCGTCCAACGATGAACGACAACAGAGAGATCACTCGAATGGAGAAAGAATCTGTTGAAATAACGACTGTGCCCGTTCCTAAGTATACCCTAGGAGATGCATTAATCATTTGCCTAAATATTTAAGAGACATGACTTCACATGACTAAGATAATAGGCGTCGCTTAGTACATCGTTAGTGAAAAGCGGGCATTAGGGTTGGAGCCTTGGGGCAGATATGAACAAGTTCATCATATAAAAAATAATAATAGTCAGGTGTGACAATCAGAAGTGAGAAGACGATGAGGAAGAGAATGTAATAACTATATCTAGACATCCATCCAACAGCCTGTCTGCGTCCAATGCAGGACATATGCCTTTCCAAGATTTCACCACTCTTGGGATGCCTTTTGAAAATGATGCCCACACTTACACACGCTGAGTAGGCGTATTGATGAGCGCGGTGCTACAACTCTCACACCAGTGACCAGTCTGTTTTATATTGCCGTCGATTGGGAATGGATTATGTCGCGGCCATATCTAGCCTTTTGGTTTAAATGATATTTCTGCATGGGCATCAAAAAATAACCCTGAGTCCGCATCAGCTCTACCACCTATAATACATACCATGTGAATTTGATTCATAAAGACAACTTTATCTTGGAGATTCAGTTACAAGAAACGACACATTGCACCATAAACTTTTTGTGTAACTTTTAAAAATATGGTTCTGTATCACCATATAAACAAGGTTAATCTTTTATAATAAAAGAAGAAGCTTCCAGCAGTTGTTATATTTTTATATCATAGTTACAAGGTTAATAAATATTGTGGTTCGATCTGTTATTGATAACTCAATAACAAATGCTTTAGCGACAAGAGCATCCCTAAATCTACGAAGGTTAGAATTTATTGGAGTCTATATTTATACGTACTTTGGATGTTTATCTTTGGTAGTCTTGCCATGGATTTGCTTTGGAATAAACGAAATTGTTAAAAAAACTAAAATCTGGTATAGAAAATACTAAGTGAAAACTTAAAATTTTGTTCAAAACTAAAATTAACTAACAGGCGTGAGGGTCAAAGTGTTGATAAACACAATTGTAGGATTTCTGGGTTGCGACGATGGTCTAAGTTTTTATTCCCATAATGCCTTACCTTATCTACACCTGAACCGATGAGAGATCTTAGTTACAGTCTTTAGACACGAAGACATGCCCATGAGAAATTTGAACCTTGCAGAATGCTTGAGAAGACTGTATCGCTAGGTTGTGCAAACTCATTATTGGTTCACCAGTTCTTTATTTGTTTAAATAACAGGTCGGGGAAAAAGTAATTTCGTATTTTCTATGCATGAAGTTGTAATAAAGTTTCTTTGGTCGTACTGTTTGTTCTGGAATTTTTGCAGAGATTGATTACTGGTCATGAAAAGTGGATCACCTACGACAAGAACGGGCGAAAAGAAGGTCAGGTCATGGTCAAAGGGCAGTCAAGCTCCACATAGACTATAGCAAAACCCGGGTTAACAGGCAATAAAGTGATGCTATGTGTATGGTGAGATTGGAAGGGCATCGTTCATTATTAGCTTTTAACGCTGGGCGAAACCATCGATTCGGATCTCTACTGCCAACAGCCGATGAGACTCAAGCAATAAATTCAGAAAAAACGGCCGGAATTGATCAACAGAAAGGGTGTGGTCTTTCATCATGATTACGGCAGACCACAAACATCTTTGATCACTCAGGAAAAATTGAGAGAACTGGGTTGGGAAATGTTAATGCATCCACCATATAGCCCTGACTTCGCACCCTCCGATTTACACCTATTTCGGTCTCTTCAGAGTTCTTTAGGTAGTGTAAGGTTAACATCAAGAGAGGACTGTCAAAACTACTTGTCGCATTTTTTTGATCAGAAGTCCCAAAATTTCTAAAGCAACCGGATCATGTCACTACCTACAAGATGGCAACAAGTTATTGAACAAAATGGTACATATTTAAAATAATTAAATGTAAATAAACTTGGAAAAAATGTGTCTTGAATTTTCATACAAAATACGAAGAAACTTTTTCCCCGACCTATTATTATGGTAGAAACGGTGAAACGTAGAAAAAAAGTATTACCCTTTCAATGCTTGCGGTTGTATGAAAATTCTTTTATTGTCTTGAATTGCCTTGAAAATTTTGATAAAGATATGTACTTTCGTATTAAAAATATGAGCGTGACATGTTATTTTGAAGTGAAATTATTGTATGAGAAACTGACAAACTGAAATACAAGATATTAGTTCATATATCCTTTATACAAACCTTGATGAGAGTTTGATTAGGTTATTGTCCAAAATATAATTGAACTCCGTTTGCATGGAGCACGCTCGCGGGACAGTCCTCTTAAGAATGTTTTGAGTCATACATTACATATTTTTTCTAATTTGTTAACCAAGTGTATAGCTGTAATTATGTTTCTTCTAAATGTTTAATGGCGTCCAAAGCAAAGAGGAAAGGGCCGAGGTCATCGTTTTTAAGTTATAATAGCTTAGTAACCTAGACAACAATAAGTGTTAGGTGATGCTTCATATTATACAGGTTGCCTTTTAAACAAAAAACCCCGATAATTTTAGAGGTTATTAGGGAACGTTAGTAGAACACATTTTAAATGTAAAAATAATTATAATTATAATTAATTATAATTATAAGTCAAATTATTATTAAAAATGTTACTTGGGAATACAATGTATGGTTATCCTAGCTATTCCCTTATGAATCAAGGTTAAAATAGTCCAAAATAGTGGGATCAACAATAAAAATAACCTCGCGCGATCTAATTATCTTATGTCTTCAGGTGACCATGATTTCTTTACGAAAAACTTCAAGCGGCTCTAACTTTAA
This sequence comes from Ypsolopha scabrella, assembly GCA_910592155.1. Taxonomy (NCBI): domain Eukaryota; kingdom Metazoa; phylum Arthropoda; class Insecta; order Lepidoptera; family Ypsolophidae; genus Ypsolopha; species Ypsolopha scabrella. The sequence continues at coordinate 1,738,451 of OU342968.1, read as the reverse complement.
AAAAGCGGACAAGCGCGAGTCGAACTCGCCCACCGAGGGTTCCGTTAAAGACTATATTGTTTATGATTTAATTACAATTTTTTCCCTTGATGATGATGATGCTTTATTTAATAACCAGTTTTCTTATAAAACTAATACATGACCCACAAAACTGCATGTACAGTTTGACTGTGGGATCCGTGAGTCTCTAACATAAAAAAAATATTATAATACAGTATAATATATTTAAATAAGTATACGATCAGCCGCACCCCAGCAGCTACGCCTGCGCTAGGATTGTATTAAAAGGGTAAGCATATATTGCATAAGACTTGCCAAATTTCATAGTTCTAGGCCAACGGAAAATACCCTATAAATTTTGATTCCCTTGAGAGTGTCGAATTATACGTTTTTTGCGGCATGAACGGCCGTATCTTTTTGTTACGTTAACTTAAAAGTTTGATTTTTTCACAGCTTCACGGGACTATATTTCAACTCGGTAACTCCACGCGTTCCCGAGATAGAGGGTCTTGACTCTTGACAGACAGACAGACGGGCGAACGGACGGACAGAAAGACGGACAGCAAAGTGATCCTATAAGGGCTCCGCTTTTTCCTTTCGAGTTACGTAACCCAAAAAAATATATAATTTTGAATGGTTTTTATAAAACCAGTTTTTATTCTTCACAATATATTAAATTATTGGAGTCAGGGTAAAAGTCAACCTTTATAATATAAAGTAGACTTTTATTTTAATTTAGTGCGGGAAGAGTGTCGATATTGAATGAATAATAGTGTTTTCTCAAACATGGTTGGGTGTCGGTATGGTAGCTTTTCTTTTGGAAAACGAGGACGGGAAGAGCTTTAGCCATAGAGGAAAAACAAATGTATGAAAGTACATTTTTGTCCTCTAGGGGAAAAATAAATGTATCAAAATCCATTTTTTTCCGCTATTATAAAATTTATAAACTTTTAAAAAGAGGAAGAATCCCATACTTCCCCCCTTGTGCGACAGAGTATTTTTTAAATATCTTTCTTTCCATCTTGGAATAGGCAAAGAACATAGTTTAGAACATAGAACAAAGTTTTCTTTAACTTTAAAAATAAAATATAGGTTCCTTTAAGTAAAATTTGCTATTTTTAATATTTAAGATACTTTCCCTCCAGGGGGCATTCGTTTGGTTCAACCTGTATATGCCTCGGTGGAAACGGGTATTGCCTGACTCGTACTATAGCAGTCCTGATGATGATACCCTACTTTCTTCCCCTGGGATAAAGTGTACTAGCGTAAATCCAGGATAGTTGCCCCACATTTCAATTTTCATCTGTATTTCTTTGAATAAGAATCCAAGTGGTTAATTATATACTAGTATATGGATAGTTTTTATGGTTCTTTGTGTATGTTGATTTGATATTTCTTACAAGAAATCATTATTAGATGTAGTTTTTATAACACGTTATTTTTTTGGGATAGACGCCTCACGTATGGTATTGGGGCCCCATTGATCAAATAGCTAAAAGGATTTAAAAAAATACTAGCAACAGCTAGATCTTCTTTAGTCCAGGAATGGACGCCAGATTTTCATTAATATTTACGTGGTATGAAGATCCTGCAAATAAAGTGCTTTTTTAAAATAATTACAAATAACACTACGTGGGATACAAACTTGACAAAATATCTACCTTTTTTGAAAAGGAGCCTTTTTTATTAAAAAAATTAAATCTGAAACACTCACCAAAAACACTGACAATAGAAACAAATAGTAAGTATCATGAAAACAAAATGCTTACTATTTCATTTCGTAAGATACAGAAGATCCTTTGCAAATTGGCGCAATATGTTTTATTTTTTAACGCAAGCCATGTGCATGACTCCAGGACGTTGCTGATGCACTGATGTGGGAAAGGGGTGTGCTTTCAAATGGTTATATCACAGGATCGTCCACTCTTTTGAAAGTGCAAGATTTTGAAATTAATGATTCCCAGTTTCTCTGGTAGAAAAGAGGAAGCCTACCACGGAGCGGTCTATTTTTACTAAAACAAATTTTCCCCATGAATTGTCAGTATCAAAGAATGGAGTGAACGCCAAGATGGAAATTCCTGCCAAAGTACTTATCTTAAAGGAATAAATACGAAAATCCATTAATCTGTGGGACTTATATTACCAGTATGTCATCAATTGCATAAAGAATAGAAGTTTTTATTGTAATATTATCAAGCAACCATTGTTTTCAAAGATAGCTCAATATTTATTATATTATTATTAAAATATATAATCAATTCTCTGGCCAACTTTTCTTTCATAATTTCAGACACGGGCAAAATAAATAATTATTTTCTCACATGGTTTGGATAGAAATGCCTTTTCATGTACATATCTACTTTTAAACCGACCATAATGCATTATTTATTGATTGCCTTATATGATGTTGAATGAAAACCTTTACTGCACAAATATCCAAATTTAATTAATGACCTAAATCAATCACAAAATTAGTTATTTTATAATTATGAAGTCAGTACACACACTTGAAAAAAGTAATAGTTACAATCATAGACTTAGGATATGGTATGGTTACAATAGCGTCATCACATCACGCAACTTCAGTTCCATTAAGTAACAAATACATGTAAATAAAATTTTACAAATTTTGGAATATTTAACCCTAGTTCGTTTGCGCTTATTTTTGTAACATCGTAGTTGCTTTGAAAGCCTCTCTTTTCTTCTTTTTATTATTAATAATATTGCTATTATAGTGTTTTTATTTCTTTAAGTACATAAATATACTCTCGCCTGTCTCCCAGAAGAGTAGGCAGAGACTACAGATTTCCATCTGCTACGATCCTGACACATTTATTTTGCGTTTGCTTTGCTTCTACATCCACCAATCTAGTCAGACAAGCTCTTCTATTCCGGGTAATTTTTAGTAATACGTTAAAAGGTTATTTATTTATTATTCAACTAGTCAAGATTTGTTATAAAAAAACGCTATTTAATATTGTCCCAATCACAAAAACTTAAAAGTTCCTGACCCTAGGCTTTTAAAGATCCTATACAACCGACTGCGAATTAGCTTATGTCATTCAATCTAGTGACAAGTCCAAACACAATTTTGAAAATAATCTAAACCCCTGCAGGTTTGTTAATTACTGAAAGTCTGAAACACATTTAAAGATTTATTTTTATTAAGAAGTAAAAAAAAAATACTCACCGTTATCAGCAACATCTTACACTCCAACATAATCCACTGGTCTAGAAAGTCAATCACTGCTAACGAAAAACTGAAGTCCACATAATAGAAGAAAACAAACGACCACAATCGAACGATAAGGCGCGCGAGAACGATTTCAAATTTCAAATTAAGAACACCAGCAATTGGCGCGAACGTTCGTTACGGAATGGCGTCAGCCAGTTACCAGCTCTCAGAGAAAGCGTTGGTATATTTATGCATTCTTTGGCGAGACTATCAGTCGGATCGGAAGTCCTATGATGCTAATGGCCCGATCAAGTCGCAAGATGCGCTGCGTTTGTTTCCTTATCGGCTTGCCCAGAAACCCAGTTTGTTATTGGGTTCATGTAAGTAATTAATTAGGTAAGAACTTTAAAGTGGTGTATTAATTGCTACTAATCTTTTCTCGATATTATTTGATTTTGGAAATTGGATCGGTGTTGTAATCCATTACTATAATCATCATCAGAAACTGATTGTGTTGTAAAGAAAGACAATAGACAATGATTCGGTTATTATCACACAAAGAAAGTAAACAAGCAAATAAATATTGCGTTGATATCAATGACAAAATTCTAGGCCTTTTTGCGAGAGTTGTAAAAAGTTCAATTAAATCTACTTTAATTATTGTATCGTAAAAGAATAACAATACGTTTCGCAATATCCTACACATCACAGTGGAAACCAATGTAAAAGGTGAACCTTGGTCCTGACCACTAACTGACCACACCTCATAAAGATATTTAAAAAAATGTGAGTGAACATATAGAAGTGGTGCTCCTCAAGGGTCTATACTTGGTCCATTCTATTTTTTTACGCCAATTTGTTAAAATATACCGCGAACACTGTAGATTTAGACACTTGAGTTAGTATTGAAACGTTTAGGGTCAGGTACTAACACGGAACATTTAGGTACTAACCATTAAAGTAGAGAGTAACAAAACTACAAGAGATTTTGAACCGGAATAATATAACTACCTACTTGATACACCAACTAGTAATGCACAAGAAAAAATAATGAATAACAGTCTCCAAAAAAATTATCTGAGTCAGGGTCTCAGTGTATTTAGATTCTTACAAGTAACGCCCTATGAACGCTGACGAATATTTTTTAATTCGGAAAGTGATCTCAGCGACAAACTGCATGCATCGTTGGTCCGCGAGTACAGTGGAGCCCACATAAAGACGAGGCATTGATAAACTTTTAATTTCAAATCGGCGCCTTAGGGAGTGGAGTAAGGGGTACTTACTTCATACAAATTTTCGCCTTCTCATAGTAAACCAGACGACTGATATGGTCAATTTGTATGAGAGGAAGTGAAAAATAGTTGCGAATTTCGCTGAGACCAGTACTATCTAGAGATGTTTTGAGTTTCGCTGACTATTATTATTTAGCCTTGTATATTATTATGGAAAAATGTGACTTGCGTATATATGTAAATATGGTAAATAAAATGGTAAAAAGACGTTTAAGAGTGAACACAGCAACTAAATTAGTTTTATTTTTAAAACCATCACACTGGCCAGTAAGACACGATTGCACAAAAAAAAATGAAAAAGTCACATGAAAATAAAATGGTGCCAGTAAAATTATCTTGTTGAAAACGTTGTTGCAAACATAGTTTCATAATTGACTAGCTTTTGCCCGCGGCTTTGCCCGCGTTGTTTTAGTTTTTATGTTGTCCTATAAAATCTGTCAATATTTTTCGGACTGTTACATACAGTTGATACAGTAAACATAGCTGCTGAAATGTATGTGTTATGCGCCTACTGTGTTTCCCATTTTTTATGTCTCTTTTATAGCTTTTCCATGGAAACTGATTTATAGGATAAAAAGTACTGGAGATCTGGAACTTTATTTGTGCAAAGTTACAGCCCAATCGGTTCAATAGGTACTTGAAACCTCATTTTCATCCCATGGGAACTGATTTATGGGATAAAAAGTAGGCTATGTCCTATTCCAGGTCTAGAAACATTTATGCAAAATTTCAGCCCAATCGGTTCAGTAGATACGGCGCGGCGTAAAAGAGTAACAAACATCCATCCATCCATACATCCAAACTTTCGCATTTATAATATTATTAGTGGGATAGTGGGAAGTGGGATGGGATGGGATTAACGACATATATCATTGATTGTACGACGAATTAATTTTTATATCCTACAAAATGTGTTATTAGTTATTTTATTATAGATAGACCCTTGTAAAACCGAAACCGGTTTGGATAAATATCATTAGTGTGAAATAAGTGGTGCAGTGTGCACTCAATCATCATCATGTTATAATTTTGTAAGTTTTATTTATTTCCTCGCATTAGTGATGAAAAGTAGAGTGTTACACACAGGTGTCTCGAACTATAAGCACTCGCTCACTTCACTCGCTCGTGCGCCTCAATATCTCGGGTGCAATTGTTAACTTACCTCCCTTGTTTAAATATGTGACTTTTGAAAGAAGGGAGAATATTTACATGTGTAATTGGACATTTGTCCATTTGTCGTCCATTGGTTATCCATTCATGTTTCAAAAAGCCTTTGTTGCAATCTCCCGCTGTCATTTCTGTTAGGGGCCGTTACGTCAAATTGCTAAGCTAGACTAGACCACAATCATAATCAAGAATCGATTTAGAAGCGATCAATTCTTGTGTCAACTTCAAGTCCTATGTTTTTTACTCAGCAGTTTGTTCTTTTTACCTCGTCGCTGAATAATTTTATGTAGCCACATCAACGGTAATTTACATTTTGGTCAAGTGGGTACGGATTGTCAATTAAGTCTAGAAAAAAAATGATGGCGCTTCAATCGCATTTAAGTAGGAAAGATTTTTTTTTGCCGTGACGGTCTCTGTGAGCTTTGTTACCTAAATAGTTAGATACAAGTGTCGCAGCGGTTTATGAGCGGTGACCTTAACTGCACTAGTTATTTTTTTTCTCGCACTTAGTAATTTTGTGCGCGAGTGAACACATGCGTTTGTTGACAAAAGGTGCGGTTGATGAATGAACAATCAGAATGAACTCATTATTATTATTTCTTGCTCTAACCTACAAATAAATGGCATTAAGTTGTACATAAAAGTACTTTAATTTCAAGAATTCACACAGGTACAAGTGTCGCCAAGCACGTATCCAGGGGAGGATAGGTGGGATTTATCCCCCTCCCGAAATTTGGCGTGACATACACGGGACCGGGAATGTTTATATTCATAACCACGTTAAAGTACGTTTTAATAAAAAAGGAACGGTACAAGTGTCGCTACGGTTTATGAGCGGTGACATTGACTGCGCGAGTCATTGTTTCTCTATAGTACTTAGTAATTTTGTGCGCGAGTGAAACCATGCGCTAGTCCCCCACCACTTTCACCGAGCACTTAAAAACCGTTGCGACACTTGTACTTTAGATACTTAATAATATTATAGTAAAGTGATTACAGAGGTTTCTTTCACTTTTCATTTTAAAAATTTTCGATTTTTTGTTACTTTAAGAGCTTTCAGAAAAATCCTTTTCCCGCCCTAATATTAAGGATGAGCCTTGTTGCAAATTGCAACAAAAAAAAACTGCTTGCCTCAAGTAGGAATATCACAGAGCGAGCTCGGCTTCTTGCTGTGGCAGAGCACGAGTCGGGTCTCTGGCTCCACGACCTTCCATCCGCCAACATCGGGACACTACTTACTAGACGACCGGTCCTTCACCACGGCCGTCGGTCTGCGAATAGGGGCTTCATTAACTAAACCTCATCACTGCCCTTGCGGGGCTAGCGTTTGTCGGGCCGGACTCCATGGACTTTCTTGTCAGCGTAGTGCCGGCCGCTTGTCTCGCCATGCAGCCCTCAATGACGTTATCCGAAGGGCCCTTGTCTCCGTCGGTGCTCCGGCTACTCTTGAACCACCCGGAGTAGTTCGCAATGACGGCAAGAGGCCTGATGGTATGACGTTAGTACCGTGGAAGTATGGGAGGCCGCTCGTATGGGACGCAACCTGCGTGGACACGCTGGCGCCCTCTCATGTTTCCATGAGTAGTAGGGCTGCGGGTTCGGCGGCGGCCGCTGCTGAGCTCTCCAAGGGGCCTAAATATGCGGCAATAGGTTCAAGCTACATGTTTACGCCTTTTGGGGTTGAGACAATGGGAACATGGGGTCCAGAGGCGCGACAATTTATCAAGGACCTCTCTGTCAAGCTGATAGATACCAGCGGCGACCGGCGGGCTGGCTGTTATCCGTGCCAGCGTATAAGTCTTGCCATACAGAGAGGTAACGCGGCCAGTTTTGGGCACTCTCCCGCAGGGCAGTGATCTAGAGGCAATCTTTTTTTTGTGATTGTTGTGTGTGTACAGGTTTGTGTTTTTGTTTTTTTTTTAGGATTATTTAATTTCTGTTTTATTTATAGTTAGTTTATTTCAGTTTTTGTATCTTGTTAGCATTCACAACATATGATAATTGATAAATTCCTAAATTGTTGGTGCATAAATAAAATACACCCTAATATTTAATAATATATCACTAAAATATCTCTCTTAATAAGTTAAAAAGATTTATGAGACAAAGAATAATCTTTAATTTAATTACTGAAAACCATCACACCCGTTTTTTGAAATGTATGGACAGAAACAAGCTGTTAAAAATATTTATTACTCCAAAGTTAAACTTCAATTCTTTTATTTTCACTATTATAATATTGATTTCAGGATTGTAAGGCAGAAAAAACGATTCGCATTTCTTTCTTTCTTATTTTCTTGTTAGCCTGTGTTACAGTGGCGTGCATTGAACTTTTTGTTGGAAAGGCAAAGAGAAGGTCAAGTTTGACAATAAAAAAATATGAAAAAATTTTAATGTCACCTTTAAAAATCATAATTTGTATGACGCCAGGGTAGGCAGAGTACATGATTTCATACATTTTTCTTTTAATTTTTTTTTGTCGTCATACTTGACCTTCTCGTTGCAGTTGCCACTGCTGTGTTATATAAACAATTTTGCAAAAGTATCATCACTGCAGAAACGAATAAAATATTTTCACCTTTCCATACTTATTTTGTAAGGTTTATTTTATTTTTCAATTGGGAGTGCTAACTTTCTGGACAAGAACGGAAATCTTATAACCATTTCGAGAAATATGTTTTCTGTACAGTTGCTACTTATCAGATTAATAAATAAATCTATACTTTTAAAGATATTTTAACAAAACACAATGAACTTCATTTGACTTATCTATGACGTCATGACATGACATTTGACATGCAGTGCATTCCGTGTCGCGACATAATCGATTATATCGCGTCTATCATCATTCCGAGTCACTGTGAGCCCGATAATTAATCAACCGCCAGAATGAATTGGAGACTCGGTTAGTGATCAGGAACAATGTTTAATGAACCTCAAGGTAAAACTGAAAACAAAAAATTGCTCCCGTACCTACCTACTGCCTATTCAGTCAGTATGGAAACCATTTTTTTTATGATTTCGAAAATAACGATCATTGAATTTTGTTCCTGATCACTAACCGAGTCTCCAGTATGAATAAGAGTGATTTAAATAGATATGATATGATGTGATTTAAATATATATTAAATAGAGTATGAATAAGAGTGATTTAAGAGTTTTTAAATAGATGCAATGAATAAAACCCAAAAATAATGAAATTAGTTTCATAAAATAGTCTACATTTTCAAACAAAATTATAAAAAAAATATATATCAGAAACATGCATGGCTAATTGCACAGGTTTGTTTTCTTTAGTTGGTCATTATGTATATATGTATATAAAATCAGTAGATATCTAGTGTTTTTTTTAAGATACCTGTCTATTTACAGCCGTTATGTTTACATGATTTATTTAGATAAGTGTAGGTAACGCGACTACAAGCTATTTTTTGTGCTGTTTAATATGAGGTTAGCTTTTGGAGTTACACGCACTGACACACAGCTTTTGGGTGTAAGTGCGTGTAACCGTATGCATTTTCGAAAGGTGCTCGAAAGAAGCTTTTTTGCGATTCTTGTTATATTTGCAAAACTGTTAGCAGGCACGTATCCAGACTTTTGTTTCGGGGGAGGGGGGGGGGGGCATTCATTGAAACACCAAAGTGAATTGTGAAATAAATCTGTGTAATCACTGTACTATAATATTATTAAGTATCAAAATATCATACCTTTTTTTATTAAAACGTAATTCAACGTACTTTACAGTGGTTATGAATAAACATTCCCGTGTATGTCACGCCAAATTACGGGGGGGGTAAATCCCATCTATCCACCCCCTTAGATACGTGCATGACTGTTAGGTAATAAATTAACAAATGAACAAAGAATTAGTTAGGTATAAAAAGAAAATTAATAAATTCTTCCAAATTGGTTGCTTTTATGCGTTCATTAGTAAGTATTTAAATATTTAAATTTTATCGTGAGTATTTACTCAACATCGGATAGAATAGAATACATTTTATTATTCAGTTAATAATTTTGGGTGTTAAGATGATGTTACGGAAGCCGGAAACTGTAATCGTCTATACGAACAACTTTTACGTTGTTCATCGATATCTACTCGACCAAAATGTATTTCACGATTTCTCGAAATTTTTCCCGAAATATTGTTGGTGTGGACGAGTCTTATTGCCAGTTTCCAGCTTCAGCAACTTCGTCTTTACACATTATGTTTATTTTAAACACTTACTTATCCACATAAACATTTATATTCTATATTATAGAGATTGGCCAGGGAATCGTGGCACAACTGTTAACACACACGGGTATGAAGAAAGTTATTTTTTCCCATATCCGTGTAGGGTAAAGTCGAGGCACGATTCATTGGCCAAACTCTACGCAACCGGTTTCGCTATTCGGCATTCTAAGGGGCTTTATTGTAATATATATTTTATTAACATATTTTAAGGTTCTTAGAGATAGAAATAGTCATAATTTATTAGCTACATTATAATAGTTTAGGTAATTTACAAATAATACTAGGTGCAATAAACATACTGTCTGTGTAGTAATTTCCACCAAATGCCAGCAATCACAGGCATCAAACATGTTCATCTTTACACCAGTGGGCATTATGTAACCTAGTGTCGGTCGCCTTCGGTTTGCTAAACACTAAAAATACAGCAAAAACTTAACTTTTAAAATTGACTTCAGTGTATATTGAAGTGTTTACGAACTGTGACGTCACTTTAAGCACGAACGTATCCTTAGATAATCGGAATTCGATATCTATGAATTGGACATGACTGTTATGTTATGTTATGACAATAACAATGCATGAATTATATAAGCTAAAAATATAAATTATTATTATAGAAACGCAACATTCTAGACCGCAATGATTTAATGTTAATTTGTTAAAGAAACGGTTGTACTACACTTATGTATTTAACTAAGTGCCAATTGTTTCACAGATACAGTTTCGGCATTTTCAAGCGACGACGCCGACGACGACGCATCGCGAAAACGGCGTCTTTGTGAAAGTAATATAGCCAAAAATATAGGTATACATTTAATGTGATATATGGACGCAGGCTATATATGGTACCAAAAGATGTTTTTTAAAGGCTAGACCTCTGCTCATAACGTTTTATTGCTATCTACTTGAAAATAACAAATAATTACTCCACAATTTCTCTCTGCAATATCCTCAGCGCTACCGAAAACCCAATGAAAGGTTCATCTATAAAAAAACAGTAATTCCGTCCAGGGGTTGGAAAGAGGAGAGGGGGTGGCGGGGAGCCGTGATCCATCACAGCGCCTGTCACTTGCCATTAGCAATGCCTCGACGGTATTATATGAGTACCACCTACGAGCAGACTAGGTCTATATTATGAAATCATGTGAAACTTGCACACGTGCTGGATGGTTCTTGCTTTGAAATCGATTTACATCAGCTAGAGACTGCTTAGAAGATAAAACTCAATTGATGCCTCTAAACAGCATAACACACAGAAAAGGAGAGTAAGTACAAGTTATAACAATTACATTGAAATCTTTAAAACAATGTGTAACACAGATGCTGAAAGGGCGCGGTTCAGCCATTGACCTCTCATAAACAACTAGACACATAGTCTCTAAGAAAAGTTCGTCAGAAAACGTCCGAACGTGCGACGAGCAACGTAGCAAAAATGCTTCAACCAAATTAAGACGTTATATCGTTAACATAAGATGCAATGTCAGTTGTACGTTGTTGTTACGTCGTCATTCGAACTTATCACGCCGCCGACAAGATGCATCGCGGACACTTTTTGAGCGAGATTGTGAGTCTAGTTGTTTATGAGAGGTCAATAATGGGTTCAGCATACGCCACAGAGTAATCTTTGACAGACACTGATATTCTGACATTATTATGACCTATGTCGGTTAAACAAAACATAGTAGAAACTACTATGTACTTTTTACAGAATTTAACAATCAAATAATTCCTGTGAATCTTGCTTTGGGATCAGTAGATCGAATTAATAAATTAGATATAAACACAAATAAAGTAGATACAGATAAGGTGAAAGAGAGGAACGGAAGAACGGCTCATAAATCGATGGTATGTTCTCATTGACGTCTCATAAACAACAAGACTCTCAATCTCGCTCAAAAAGTGTCCGCGATGCATTTTGTCACCGCTATGGGGTGACAAATTGGAATAACGATTGCATACAACTGACATCTAGGTAGTAGAGCTGATGCCGGGCTCGACTGTGGAGGTACCACCATCTTACTCGCAAATCCTCCCGAAGTTATTCGGATAGAGTAAGAGAACAGCTCTCAGGCAAAACCAGGCGGCCCATCATTGCCTGGGACCGATGGATTATCCATCCCCAATTGCCGAGCCTTATATATATAAACCAAACTGGTGACGGGCAGCGGCGTCACTGGTGCAAGGATTTCAGCACCGCGCTCACCAACCCACCTGCCCAGCGTGTGTGAGTATGGGCACTTCTTCCAGGAGGACCGCCAAGAGTGGCGAAATCCTGGAAATGCCTATGTCCAGCAGTGGACGAAACAGGCTGATGGATGGATGGATGGACATTGCATCTTATGTTAACGACATAACGTCTTAATTTGGTTGAAGATTTTTGCTACTATGCACGTTATAGGTTCGGACACTTTCTGACGAACTTTTCTTAGAGACTGTGTGTCTAGTTGTTTATGAGAGGTTTATGTATGTTCTGCACCCCCAGGTCACGGTTTCGAGAACTTCAAAACTTTTAAACATATTATCACGATCTAATAAGGTCCTACAATGATAAGTGAGAATAATTCTAGGGCAAATTGTGTATCGTTAACTGATCATCACATCACATTCAAACAGGAAAACATTTTGTGCTCGTATATATTTTTTACTTCCCAGTACAAAGTGGATTAATCAGGTGACTATGTTTTTATAGAAAAGTGAAAAAAAAGTTCGAGCAAAAAATTATTATTTTTATTAGAAAGGGGTCCTAAACTATACTCGCGTAGCGATACTCAATCACCTCTTGAATTTTTTTCACTTTTATTGTATAACTTTATATATGAGTGTCAGGTGTAACTGCAACAGTCAACACCCTCTTTTCACCGATAATTTTTACGTCCTAATGTGATAAGGGGATTGATGTAGGTTTACCTCAGCGTGTTTTTCTTCACTGTTCAGTAAGTATATAAGGTGACTTTCGTTTATGCAGACAAATTCATACTGTTGTCTCGGTAAGTGGTCGGGACCAAGGTTCAATGACCCTATCTGAGAAACACGCAAAATAAATTTTAGACTACCTATCTAGTCGAGTCACAGTTGTTCTGGAACAAGTATACACGCACAACTTTTTTTCTTTTTCGTAATCAGGGTCATTGAACCTTGGTTCTGATCACTTACCGGATCTCCAGTAAAGTCACCTTGTATATTTGCTGGATAGTAAAGGAAAACACGCTGAGATAAACCTGCTGCATCATTTCATAAAATGCGTATTGCGTGTATTTGTTCCAGTAAAATGCGTTGTTGCTCGGCAGGATCTGGGGGTATATCCTGATATCCTATCTATATACAAATTCATTTTAAACTGTGAACTCTTCTAACTTAATATTTCGGCCATTTGATGTAAGATTCCTTGAATTTTAGTACATCCAATAAAATCGCGAAGATAGGCCTAAACTATGATATAATAGTATCGTGTAATATTTTATAGCATAAGTGGGGAAAATGCCGACTTTACGCAAGCGCAGCGTGCGTAAAGCGGTCATTTTACGCACGGTGTGCTATAAATACCATTTCATTGGAGTTATAGGTATTAGATCAAAATAATAACTAAACACATCTTGAAACGGCCCACTCCCACTGAGGAGGATAGAAAGGTTTAAAATGAAAGCGTTGGAGCAGGACAGATTTGTCTGGATAACCTCACCTTAAGTTTGGCAAGACTTTTACTTATTAAGGGGGTAACTTTTTACCTCGGTGCAAAATGCACATTATAATATTGTTTTCCTTCCTTTTGAATAAAAATTATGCAATAAATGCGTTTGAAAGCAATTTGCGGAAATAGTTTAATATTAATAATTTATATATATATTTATATATTATTATTTTTCTAAAGTCTTTACAAAAAAAATGTAATTTAGTGTATTAATTTAATTATATTAACAAACTTCAAAGCGTGTTTACAGTCGTAATGTAATGCAGTCAAAATGTAACGAATAATATTGAATAATTTTCATGTGATCACCTAACCATTAACAAGCATTTCGCGCGAATTACTATAAAACGCATTTATTGCATATTTTTTATTCAAAAGTAAGGAACACGATATTACGATGTGCATTTTGCACTGAGATCCTTTGTGGAGAACACGCACGATATAATGTGTAGGTATGTACATTTTATTGCACAATAAATTACAATGTACAAAGGCGAACTTATCTAATGCTAACTAATTAGCAATTTCTACTTGTTAGTGGTCGCTGTTTGCTTCCGCATAGGAGATTACTACTCAGGTCAGGATTCCTTGCACGCGCATAGCTAGAAAGGAAAAAAGGCTACTGTGTACTGTCTTTTGTAATCCTCAAGGCAGGGTTCGTTTCATTAAAAAAAAAACTAGTAGTGCGCAAAAAATACTTTTACGATTTTAGTTGAGTGTTTTTAGGATTATGTTTTTATTGCGAAATTCATCGCTTTGGAATACTCTAAATATTTTTATTAGAGTGCATTACAAACTTGAAAAGATAAATTAGAATCCAATGTAGAGACAAGAATTTGAAAAAAAACCTCGGGCCAGTATTCGAACCTGCGACCTCTTGTTTCCCAGACATGTCTATATGTAATACACATAATTATAATATTTAGAGCGTTTTTAGATTTCAGAATATTATTATTATAGTCTAGTGGTTCGGGTATTCGACAATTGGTACAGAGTAGCAGGTTCAAATCCCCTAACGGCACCTTTGTGTTCGGTCTGCGTGCTTCGGTCCATATTTTGTGCCCAAAGTAAGACTACATAGAGCTCAACACCCATCACGCTGGGACGTAATAATCTTCGGTGAAATGTGGGTGTACAAGTGTGGACTGTATCTTGTATTTTACAGTCCATACTCAGTCGGAAACACCTCTGACACCCCCTCGGAGACTCGCATCGTGACGATGTATATTGCAGACCGACCTACCTCCCAACTCAAATCCTTCAATGAACCGTTGATTCTATTAAACCCTACAATCGGTCCCTACTCTATTGAAAAGTTAGCCAATATAAGTAATAGGGGAACACCCTTTTAGCAATATTAAATTGACTGTTTAAACGAGCGCCTCTTTCAGTTCAAAGCTGCGGCTTCGGTTTCACTTAGGCATAACTGCGCTTTAACAGGGGGATGAATAAATTAAATATTTGTTTTGAAACTAATTGACTTCAAGTCAATTTAGTGTTGTAATGAAATCGTTCATTCGAAATAATTAATAGTGACGCCAAAAATGATATCTGAGCTAAAATCAATGCACACAAATATTGTAGTGTCTGCAGTAACAAACATTTTATGGTATTATAGCTGTTTTGAATTTGAATAATAATTATTAAAAAAATGTTTTTGCATATAATTATTTATATTATATTAGAAAAAAATATCAGCACCAAAATCCTAGAATGATTGCAAACGTCCGAATAATTAGAAATTATTTTGCTTTGCTCGGTTCCTGAGTTTACGATTTCCAGCTGCAGTCCAACACTCTTTTTGTCATCGCACCTATTTTTGTCTTTTTGTTGAAAAACAACCAAATCTTGCTAGGACGGCCCTTATTTTTTTTTCAAGTTTCCGATTAAATAGTAATAATAATAAATCGTTTATTGTGAACACTTATAGTTAGTTACAAAACATGTTCTCTTGTCCCCACAGTAGGACTCCCTGGTTGTGGATAGCTAGTCTCTACCGCTAACATAACACAAGTTCATGTTGAATTATATATTAATTATAAGGTAACAATCGAATAAATATCAATGCAGAATAAATAAAATAAAAACAAAAATATACATGCTCAAATTAAAATAAGTCTAATCATAATGACTGTGATATTATCTGGATCACAGAAAAGCTGGACCTTTGCAATCAACCTAGGATTTTCGCGTCGATCTGTTTGTTCTGATTTTCTTACGACACATAGATTGTGTGTATCGGAGATAGAAGGTGTTGTTAATTATTTCTGTCCTTTCGTTACAAATGTGAAGAATTTATCCTCAACGTCCGTCGTCGTGGATTTTGTAGGTGGATTAAAAAATATTGCTCTAACAAAACATGGTGTGTTATATCATCCTTGAATTTTTTCATTTTATGGGAGGAAGCTTGATAATTCTGAACGTTCATTCCTATGTTTGCAACTGACCAACAAGTAGATAACTGCTAATGGACCCAGATGGATCTAAAACGTAAAAAAGCGTTTTCAATTTAAAGAAAATGCAAGCGACAAGATTTTGTAATTGATCAGGCGAGAAATTTGTAGACTGTACGTACGTACTTGTTTGCATCGTCAGCCCACATAAGCTTGCTGTGGGTATACTGAATGTAGTTTTGCCGAAAATACTCGTCTATACAATGGAGTTGATGCTCGTGATTGTTGGCACTTGGTGGAACTTTTGAAACATTTTTCATATATCAAACAAAAAACTCGTCTATACACCTGAAATGGATTTTAAAAAAGTCTACTGTGCCGTACATTTTCGGCAATAGCAGGTCGCACTTTCAGTGTTAGACATTATAAAAGAGTACCATCTTTAGTTTTTCGTTCTCTATCCAATCTTATCTATTTCTTGCCGGTTACCTTAGCAATCTTCTCTGACCATTGGTCGACTGGTGGTAGGTAGATCGATAGCCCTCTCATGTAGTTACTTACCTGGCTCAAACTTACTTTAATTTTGTGTCTCTAACTCCGATAGTGGTTTCTAGTAGTTTGAGAATAAAGACCAAGTTCAAAATTTCCGGCACCGTACGGCAGACGACAACTTCAAACGTACTTCAAATTCATGGAATAATAAATAGATGTGCAATTTGTTGTAACGCCAATTAATAATGATTTCACCTCTACCCACTCCAAAAGGGAGGAAGCTTGAAGAAACTTCGTGAAAGTTTGCACGTAACCGACTGTGAGATGGGACAGTTTTGACAGGTTACAGTGTCTTACTGTCAACGTTTGCTGTAGTCTGCAAGTTCTCAGCCTTTGATGGATGCGACGATGAAACTTGAACTTCCATGTTCAGAATATATGAGGACACCAGGAAAATTTACAAGTCTCTGATGACGCCAAATAACATCAAAGTATAGTTTTGGTCGAAGTATTCGCATTTGTATTGAGAGAATCGTTCGTTTGTGTTCGAGGTAGAACGCTTGACCTTTTATTGGAAAAAATTCACGCCGCGCTCGGTAATGAATATCGGCACAATTTTATGATAAAAAGAAATCAAAAAAATAAGAATAATTTTCATTTATTTTCGGGTATCTGAATAGCTTCCCTCGAATTGAGTTGAACATACTAAATGTAAATTTAGATGATATTTTTAAAAGAATATTCCACATCAGTACCTACCTATTACATATTACAAGCAATGGTATTATACAGAGTGTAAATGCAAAGTCAAGAATCCCTCTAGGGTATGAAAGTATACACGATTCAGATGTCATTACGAGATAAAAAAATACCTTGAATATTCACCAAAGATTCCATCATTTTTCTAAACTATGGCTACGCAGCTCACCGGCTTCCCCACACACCTAATTGCACCCCGCAACCCGCACCCCTCATGCGAGTGGCCAGTGACCAGTGAGGGTGTCCCCGCGATTAGTGTATTTTGAGTAAAGACAATCGTCTTATTATGAGGTACTGGTACTTTATTTAGAGATTCCAGTATTTAAAATAATATCTTTACGGATCATACTAACACGCCCTTATAGGATTCTTGCCTTTGCTTTTACACCCGGTATAATACTAAGTAGGTACCTATTTTCTCCACTTTTAATCCTTCATATTCGACACGTACTCCACAGAATCCGTTGACATTTTAGCAAAAATTCCCCTCTTTTATTCAACAGGCAACAAAGCCACGAGCGGTGTCTAACGAAAATGTCAATCTCTAATACAGAAATTCGAGTAAAAATATAATTTCGTCGAATTTCCTCACAATGTGTGCGAGTCTCGCGTCGTGGACGGTGATCCATCACCAGGGAGACGGCCGCGTCTGATTTTGAGAATAACCCTCTATATTACTCTCTCGCGCACTTTTACACGCGCTGCTGTATTGAAGGATAAAATACAATAAATAAACGAATGGCTACGATTTTGAGCGCCTTTGTGGTTCAAACGTGAGGACCCCTTATCCGGTTCAAATCCCGGAGAACATTTGTGTTCGATCTTCGTGCTTTGTACCTGAAATGCGGCGATAGGGCTCTCCACAGAGAATTTGATACCGGGATCCCGGTCCTTTTCAAGTCCCGAAATATCGATAAGTTAAGAAGAGGGACCTCAATATGACTAGAAATTTAACAATGTTTTTTTATATTTCTCATTATTTTAGTAAAATACAGGACACCTTAAAGCTACAATAAAAGGAAAATTTTACCCTTTTTTACTATATTGAGGTTTCATTTTAGACAATGAGCGCATTTTTTTGGCATAATGATTATTTTTACATGTTGTTGTTTTACATGACGTCCACAAATATAAAATACATAAGTAAGCTGCTAAAAATTAGCGCTCATGTTTAAAAAATTATACAGTAAAAAAGGTACAATTTTCCAAAACAAGCCATTTTGACCAGCTGCTGTTTGCCGATTTTTCCCGTCAATTTTTACTTTTAATTAATTGTAGTTCGTTAAGTATCCTGAATTCCACACAAATAACGAGATATATAACTAATATATATATATATATATATATATATATATATATATATATATATATATTTTTGTCATATTATGTTGGGGTACGTAGTGTTGGGCCACTTTTCTTAGCTTATATAGCATATCGAGATTAAATATCTTAATGGGATCGTTCATATATTACGTCATTTGAAATTGGGAGGGTTGGTCTGCGAATGACGGTAATATAGTATAGAAAAAACGGTTTTATTGATTTTATAATACAGCAGATAACGAAAATTACATTCGGGTGATTCCACGAAAACTGACCACTTTCGTCGCACCCGTTACTACAATTATTAATTTTTACTGAGTAACGTATTGATAATTCCGTACCTACCTATATTAGTATGCATTGGTAACTTGAAAAATATGATTTAAATAGAACGTTCTCAAATAGTAAAATAATTATGATGTCATTTAATACATAAGTATATTATAAAAATGTTACGGGTGCGACATCTTCCGTTTTGTGAGAGGGAAGGCGGTTAGGTCGAAAATTGGCAAAAATCGATATATGGACAGCCCCTACCGGGATTTTGGTTATAGTAAATATAGAAGGTGACATTTATCTATACATATATAGTCGGTTCTTAAATACTGTCACTGGCCATTTATTTTAAAAATAGAACACCTAGAAAGAAAAATTAAATGGTGTTCGATTTTCAGATATTTTTTGATTAATAATCTGCCAAATCACAATTACATTCATTCATTTTTTACGATGCAGTGGACTCGCAAAGAGGACCGAGTAGCAGTAATTGCATTGCATCGTTGCGGCCATCCACCGAAGACGATATTCAACTTGCTTCAAAAATTAAAAATCACGAAGAGGTTCGTGTACCGTACCATCAAGAGGTATAATGAAACCTCTAGTGTCGATGACGAGAAAAGAACTGGCAGACCTCGTTCCGTTAGGACTCCAGGGGTCATCAAAGCAATCAAGGCGCGTATTGAAAGAAATCCCGTCCGGAAGCAGAAACTGATGGCTTTGGAGATGGGATTAATCAGAAGTACCGTAAAAAAGTACTCAATGAAGACCTAGGACTACGAGCTTACCGAAAAAAGAGTGGACATCTTCTGAACGCGCGTCTGATAGCTATGAGAGCCAAAAAATGCAAAGTTTTGCTAAAGCGGTACGCAAGAAACAGACACCGCGATATCCTGTTTACAGACGAGAAAATTTTTAATATCGAAGAGAAGTACAACAAACAAAATGACAGGGTGTACGCTACCAGCTCTGCGGCCGCTGGAAATGCCATTCCTAGAGTGCAGCACGGCCATCATTTCTGCAAGATCCCAATCAGTCCATTTGTTCAACAAATTGCCAACAGAACTTAAAGTAATTACCAGCCAACTTAGGTTTAAAAATAAACTAAAGCAGTTCTTATTAGATAAGTGCTTGTACTCTGTTGATGACTTGTAAACGTTTTTGAGATTTTTGTTCGTTTAGTTTAGTTTACATTGTTATTTTAACAAAGAACTTGACATTTTTTTTTTTTCTTTCTGATGTTGTTATGAGTATTTTAGAATTGTAATTTTAATAATATATGTTTATTCTGTTAGACTTTAAGTGAATACCTAGTATATAAGGATAATTTCAAATGCAATTTTATTGTTAATGAATTAAATAAATGAAATGAAATGAAATCATCCATCATCAGTCATGATTTGGTTGGGAGTGTCCTACTATGGCCCTACTGAAGTGCATTTTTGTGAAAAAGGTGTCAAAACCAGTGCAAAAGTGTACCAAGACACGTTTTTAGATAGCATAGTAAAAGATCTGCCCCAGACACTCTATGGAGGACGGCCATTTGTGTTTCAACAGGACTCCGCACCTGCTTATAAGGCCAAAACAACTCAGGAGTGGTTCGAGCGCCAGAATATCGAGCTAACAAGGCTGGCCAAGATTGGCCCTCATCTAGCCCTGACCTCAATCCACTGGATTACAAAATTTGGCAGGAATTGGAGGAGAAGGTCTGTTATAAACCTCACAAAAATTTGAGCAGCCTAAAGTCATCATTGATTAAAGCAGTGGTCCGTGCTGCTATTGATGATTGGCTGCGAAGATTGAAGGCTTGTGTGAAAAATGGTGGCAATCATTTTGGATAGATTTTGTGTTTAATGTAAGCTAATTAAATTACCTTTTAAAAAAAAAACTTTTTTTGAATATCATGACTAGTTTTCATTTTATAGCCAATTTTGTTTGTGACAGAATTTAAGCACCAACTAGGTACACCCAGATCATACCCGGGAGGCTTGGTAAGTGACAAGTATATAAAGGAATAGCTTTTTGTAAGTGTTTTTAATTGACAGATTTTAAAATAAGCTCACATTATATTAAATGAAAAAAGCGATGTCTTTCATTTGACCTTCAGTGACGTCATCATCACACATTTCCATAGGCATATTTATTTTTCTTGAACGCGTCCATAGTTTGACATGGATCCGACCATTCAATCTAATGTGATGATGTCACATCCTGTAAATACTAAAATACCTACTTATAAAATCAGTTTAATTAGAATAATACTATTAAGATGTACAAAAAATATTATTGAAATTATATTCCTAAATTGATCTATTTATTCCAAAAAGCAGACAAAAGTAGCACATTGAAAGCACTCGTATAAAAAACAACCGAATTGAGAATCTGACGAGTTGACGAGATGTTGGGTGCATTGTTACTTGCTTTCTGGGTGCATTGTTGTTTAATCATATGTTTGCAATTGAAAAAAGATTTATTTTAGTATTATGAAATGTGATTGAATGAGACTGATTAATTTATATTATTTAAAATTTATGTTAGGTGGTAGAGCTGATGCCGGGCTCGACTGTGGTGGTACCACCATCTTACTCGGAAATCCTCCCGAAGTTATTCGGGGGAGAGTAAGAGGACAGCTCTCAGGCAAAAAAAACAGGTGGCCCACCATTGCCTGGGACCGATGGATGGCGGTATATCCATCCCCAATTGCCGGGCCTTATACCTATATAAATCAGACTGGCGACGGGCAGCGGCGTCACTGGTGCAAGGTTTTCGGCACCGCGCTCACCAACCCGCCTGCCCAGCGTGTGTGAGTATGGGCATTTCTTCCAGGAAGACCGCCAAGAGTGGCGAAATCCTGGAAAGGCCTATGTCCAGCAGTGGACGAAACAGGCTGATGGATGGATGGATAGGATTTAAAATTAATGCCAATTGATACGATACTTACGTTAACGTAACATAAATTAAAAGTAGTTTGTTTATTTTTAATGGCAATTTTAAAGCAATTTATCCGTTACGTAAACACTATTTGTTTATTAAATAAATATAAAGAGATTTGAGTTTTGTAGAAGAATAAACAATACAAATCGCTGTACTGCAGTTTCGACATTTTTTACAAAATATAATTTAGGCTCTGAATCGCGTGTCTTTTGGAGAACAGTGTCTCCGTTTCGAGGGCACTTTGCACACAAGCATAATTAATTTCAGTTACCTACAAATTGTTATTGTTCAATTAAACTAACAAATTATAATTTAAAAAAAACTGGTCAGGTGCGATTAGGGCTCGTGAATCTCATACTCGTGTCGACATAACTTAACCAAAATTTAACAAACAAATAACTGTTATTACGGTGTAAATTAACTAGTTAAATTTCCACAAAAATCAATCAGACAGAAAAAAATATAGTTCATCTTCGAAGATGAACTATATTTTTTCTGTCTGGTTATTTAAAGGTCATTTCTTAATTAAAGAAAACAAGGTGGGTTTTATAAAACCTACCTCTCCTTTATTTTTAGGGTTCTTCGCTTAAAGGGAAAGACGGAGCCCTACTGATGTTACTCTGATGTCTGTCCGTCCGTATGTCACGGCCACGGGTCTCTAGCTTGCAAACAGTATGAAATGAGTTACAGATTGGAAATTTGCTCATGTTATGTTGATGCAAAATCGAATATTGACTTAAAATTTAATTAGATTATTTTTCAGGGGGATATATGAAAAAGGAGGCGTAATTTTTTGTGTCTTTCTCCAGCATGTAGGTTTTCATAACTTAGAACTATTTTTTTATCTTCTAAAATTAAAAAATGGGGGGCCATCACAGTCAGTTTCAGACCATTTTTGTTACGGGGTCTACCTCAAAAACTGAGATAGTTAGGAATTTGAAATTATGCTGTATATTATGTGCCATATTTATGCTATATACTCTAATACTCGACCAACTTAATTTTGCAGTTTTGTTTCATACATTTTGTAGCTAATAATAAGTATCTATGTAATTTTTATTTAAATAGCGTGCTTATAGTTGTTTTCAAAATTTCTCTGTGACTTAGTTAAGTAGAAGTCTATTCGTATTACTGATAAAATTGAGACATCCAAACAACCGAATCCTCATGCTGATCCCCAACAATAGCATCGCAAAATCTCCCAAAAGCTCGCTTGTCCGTCCGTAAACCCATTGTGTTTTAGCGGCAGACGTCTTACTCGGGGGACTAGCGATGACAGAATGATGGATCAGGCACGCTGGTACCTTAGACTACCTTGCAATGTAGACCTTATGGCGGAAGGAATAGGGTTCTAGCTAGAAGGACAATGGTAGGGCGAATGAGGACGGTGTGGCATTTCGCACGTTCGTGATTCTCTGTACAAATATCGGTAGTTTTAGTCGTCTTATTTATAGGTATAGTTGGGCTGTGTTTAGTAGTGGAGTTATTTGGTATATGTAGGTTTAGATTAGATACACAAAATAGCCTAACTTCGTTCTCTATTATAGTATTGTGACATCCATCCATCAGCCTGTTTCGTCCACTGCTGGACACGGGCCTTTCTAGGATTTCGCCACTCTTGGCTGTCCTCCTGGAAGAATTGACCATACTCACACACGTTGAGCAGCAGGCGGGTTGGTTAGCGCGGTGCCAAAACCCTTGCACCAGTGACGCCGCTGCCCGTCACCAGTCTGTTTTATATAAGGCCCGGCAATTGGGGATGGATATACCGCCATCCATCGGTTCCAGGCAATTGTGGGCCGCCTGGTTTTGCCTGAGAGCTGTTCTCTTACTCTCCCCCGAATAACTTCGGGAGGATTTGAGAGTAAGATGGTGGTACCTCCACAGTCGAGCCCGGCATCAGCTCTACTACCCAAGTGACATATGAGTGTCACTTGGACACGAGTGCTTGTTTTCGAAACGGAACGAAGCCGTGTTGCGAAATAGGTTGTACAAGTGTCCCAATAGCTAATTACGTCACCGTTGTACACAACACTTTGTCTACGACCATAATTATAAACAACTATTAGATGATTTGCTTAGAGCAGCGCAGAGTAGCAGGAAAATTAAATTTGTTATACCCATACGTATACGCCCATCGCTAGTGATAACTGTTGCTAAAATGGTAAATTGAGACGCTGAAGACTATTGCATGAATAAATGTGCAAAAAACACCTAGCGCCATCTTACATTTGTACATGAAACTAAAATAAGGCTAATGTAACACAACAGTAAGCGGTACCTACTTTGAATATCGCAAATAAAACTCAGTTCAGTCGGCACGTGGTTAAACATAATCAACATCTTGATAAAAACATTTGTACTGTTTCACTCATATAAACCTTAATACCTCCAACCGGTTTCTCCTTATGGCATTACTAAGGAAAAATTAAAAAACTGAATTGAATTTCTATTAATAATATAAATATTATATGAGGTGCAATTGTGTAAGCCAATGGTATTCAAATTGATTGTCATGTGGCTATTCGGCTCAGCAAATTAACCCGTTTGACAATTTAAATCGTACATTTTTGGTTGTCAAATGGATACAATGACTTGTTTTGTTGTTGACAACCAAAAACGTACGATTTTAATCGACAAACGAGCTTATTTGCCTAGCCGAATAGCCAGATGACAATCGAATTGAACACGATTGGCTTACACAATTGCACCTATGATTGTTCAAAGGTTTAAATTGCCGATGACATCTATAAGCGCCATCTGGCAATTTTTAATGGAAATAGAAGCTTAAATCCTAACGACGACACAATTTTCGTACAAAAACGTCGCTATCTACCACCATTTTACTGAACTAAAACACCCAATTTTTCCTAGATGTCGCTGGGGTGCATTGAAATTAGAGTTTATCATAAAAATAAAACGACATCTATTTCCTAACCAATTGTATTTATAACATTTCACTATAATCTCCATTCACAAGACGACGTACTGCATCGCATCGGCTCCATAAATCACATTTAATGCAGTGACTATCCTGCAATATTTTTGTATAAATATGAAACAAACTGTATGAAAAATAAATAAAAAAATATTTACAATAAAAACCTCTGGAATTGTGATTAATAATGTATAGTTTCTCGAGATTCACAGCACTACTGCACTTGCGACTGGCTCACTCTGAAACAAACAAATAACCAAATTAAAGTACTTCATCCATCATCCATCCATCTATCAGCGCTGTTTCGTCCACTGCTGGACCTGCCTTTCCAGGATTTCGCCACTCTTGGCTGTCCTCTTGGAAGAATTGGCCATACTCACACACGCTGGGCAGCAGGCGGGTTGGTGAGCGCGGTGCCGAACCCCTACGCCGCTGCCCGTCTGTTTTATATAAGGCCCGGCAATTGGGGATGGATATACCGCCATCAATGGTGGGCCGCCTGGTTTAGCCTGAGAGCTGTTCTCTTACTCTCCCTCGAATAACTTCGGGAGGATTTGCGAGTAAGAATTAAAGTACTTGCTTTAATAAAATTTTACCTTTCTAAGTTTTAAAAATAAACTGAATTTGGCCGAAAACTGTAAAAATTATATCCCTAGAACAAACTTTATCTACACTAATATTATACAGAGGTATTTGTTTGTTTTTGTGAAGGGGTAATCTCTGGAACTACTGAATCAATTCCGAAAATTATTTTACTGTTATAATGGTTGGACTTTTCACTTAGACATAGGCTATAGCTTGTTCTCTTAGGACGGGCAGTTCCCAAACAACACAGTCATTTATTATATTCCACCGATGGGAAGCGATGCAAGAAGTGGTGTTTATCTCTCCAATAGAACTCATATCATCGTTTTGATCTGGAGGGCTATTCTCAGTCTGTGGAATGAGCCTCCTCGATCGTAAAAAACAGTTTTATCTGTCAAACTCCATATACAGGTTGAAATTAAATTAACCGACCAAATTCATACTGGAGACTCGGTTAGTGATCAGAAAGAAACTTCAATTACCCTTTTGGTGAAATTCGAAAATATGTATTTTTTTTTGCTTCCTTACTGCCTACACTAGGAATTGTACTTAAACTAGTCCAACCAGTAAGGGAGCAAAAAATATATTTTTGAATTTGGCCAAAAGGATTACTGAACCTAGTTCCTGATCACTACCCGAGTCTCCAGTATGAATTTGGTCGGTTTTAATTTCACCCTTAAACTTATTTGTTCCGTGAAGCTTTGAATGACCAACAACATAGATAAGGACAAGTGCGAGTCGGACTCGCTCACCGTGGGTTCCGTTTAAAGACTACATTTTTTATGATATTTAATGATTTAGTTACAAATGTATAATTTTTAGATTTTACCCTATACTTTGTAGTATAAGACTACCGTCAAATGATTGTTCTAGGTCAACGGAAAATACCCTATAAATTTCGATAAATTATACACAAATTATTCCGCGAATATTTATTTTTACTAAAACTTAGGCTACGTACAATACGTGTAATACGAAACCGGTAGCCTAAGTTTAAGTAAAAATAAATATTTGTAGAATAATAAGTACAAGAATTTGTGATAATTTATTGAAGATGATATTCCATCAAGAACGATCAATCCAATCCATCTAATATTTTATAAATTTCGATTCCCTTTAGTGTTTTTTGCAGCATAAACGGCCGTATCTTTTTTTACGTTAACTTGGAAGTTTTTTTTTTCACAGCTTCAAGGGACTGGTAGACCTGAGTATATGGTTTTAATTACAACTAGATACCTCCACGCGTTCCCGAGATAAAGGGTCTTGACAAACAGACGGGCGGATGGACAGAGAAACGGACAACAAAGTGATCCTATAAGGGCTTAGTTTTTTCCTCTTTGAGATAAATAAGTAAAGCCTTTATTACACAAACAACACAACTACTTAATAAGGTCAAAATAATTTAAAAAAACATTTTATTCTAGATGCTAGGCTCTCGGTTGTGTTTTGCTCTGCTTGAGAGCACAGGCCTCTCCTTGACTGGAGCGAAGAAGGATATAGTCCGACTCTACCTCGCTGACTAGGCGTGTCTGGGAGGTGTTATCAGTTTCTTGTTTGTATCACAGCAGTACGAGTGAGTTACTAACCGGTTAGCGAGCACGGAGGTGACGGCGTGCACCACGTCGTGCGGCCGGGGCAGCGCGAGCAGCTCTATACCACGCGCGTACGGCATGGGGACGTCGGCGCCGGTCACGCGCCACACCGGCGCGTCCAGCTCGAAGAACGCCGGCGACTCCATCACGCGCGCGCAGATCTCTGCGCCGATACCTGCAATGGACACGCTACGTGCTCTTTATACTGGGTATTTAGTAACTGAGAAGCCATCCCGTATATTTTACGGAAGTCCCTGGACGGAATGATTAGCATTAAAGGGCACTGGCACGCCACCGTTTTATTACCAAAGATTAACCGTTTCTCAGTTGTTTTTCGTTATAGACGAAAGTATAAGACCTCTATCATCTGGTACTGATATTTTAAAAGGGACCATTTTGTTAAAATTTTGAATATTGATTTTGTTTTAAAGATACCAAGCTGGACAGATTTACATACAAAGCTGTTTCCTAGCCTCAAATTGTATATACACCAAAATTTAAAATTTTAGCCATATAGTGACTTTGTAAAAGTCAATATTATACTATAGAGGTCGTCTAAGAACTTTAGTATGTAACTAAAAACAACAGAGAAACCGGTTATCAAATTTTGTACTAAAACGGTGGCCTTAATTCACTCTCTTCCTTTCTCGGCGAACGCTGTCTCGATAGTTTCCGGGTAGTAATAAATAATCAAAATATATTTATTGACACAAATTAACAAAGGTAATATGAATAAAAATACAGTGATCAGCTAAAATTAGTAGAACACAAAATTAGTAGTTGCTATGACATATAAGGTAAGAGAGTATGTTGCTAAACTTAAGATGACAGTGGCCTCCCTATAGACCTTCGCTTACGTAAGCAATGTGCCCAATAGTGCCCAAGTGTAATGTCAATGTACACAAAAAACAAAGTTATAGATCCCAAACATTTGAGCTACAATTCCGTCAACTGAGAAGGCGGTGTGAATGTAGTCACAGATTAACATTCGAGGCGTCGAGGAAAGAGGGGAGCTTTTGGTTGACGTGACCTGTATTGATGTCGTCAAACTAACCCTTGATCTATATAACTTAAGTACAAATACTACAAGATAAATAGTTATATACTGACCGGACTGCGGCCAGCCTTGCTCCACTGTCACCAGATGGTGGGTCTTGGCAACTGAACGCGCGATGCACTCCAAGTAGTACACATAGCAACACTAGTTATATACTGACCGGACTGCGGCCAGCCTTGCTCCACTGTCACCAGATGGTGGGTCTTGGCGACTGAACGCGCGATGCACTCCAAGTAGTACACATAGCAACACTAGTTATATACTGACCGGACTGCGGCCAGCCTTGCTCCACTGTCACCAGATGGTGGGTCTTGGCGACTGAACGCGCGATGCACTCCAAGTAGTACACATAGCAACACTAGTTATATACTGACCGGACTGCGGCCAGCCTTGCTCCACTGTCACCAGATGGTGGGTCTTGGCGACTGAACGCGCGATGCACTCCAAGTAGTACACATAGCAACACTAGTTATATACTGACCGGACTGCGGCCAGCCTTGCTCCACTGTCACCAGATGGTGGGTCTTGGCGACTGAACGCGCGATGCACTCCAAGTAGTACACATAGCAACACTAGTTATATACTGACCGGACTGCGGCCAGCCTTGCTCCACTGTCACCAGATGGTGGGTCTTGGCGACTGAACGCGCGATGCACTCCAAGTAGTACACATAGCAACACTAGTTATATACTGACCGGACTGCGGCCAGCCTTGCTCCACTGTCACCAGATGGTGGGTCTTGGCGACTGAACGCGCGATGCACTCCAAGTAGTACACATAGCAACACTAGTTATATACTGACCGGACTGCGGCCAGCCTTGCTCCACTGTCACCAGATGGTGGGTCTTGGCGACTGAACGCGCGATGCACTCCAAGTAGTACACATAGCAACACTAGTTATATACTGACCGGACTGCGGCCAGCCTTGCTCCACTGTCACCAGATGGTGGGTCTTGGCGACTGAACGCGCGATGCACTCCAAGTAGTACACATAGCAACACTAGTTATATACTGACCGGACTGCGGCCAGCCTTGCTCCACTGTCACCAGATGGTGGGTCTTGGCAACTGAACGCGCGATGCACTCCAAGTAGTACACATAGCAACACTAGTTATATACTGACCGGACTGCGGCCAGCCTTGCTCCACTGTCACCAGATGGTGGGTCTTGGCGACTGAACGCGCGATGCACTCCAAGTAGTACACATAGCAACACTAGTTATATACTGACCGGACTGCGGCCAGCCTTGCTCCACTGTCACCAGATGGTGGGTCTTGGCGACTGAACGCGCGATGCACTCCAAGTAGTACACATAGCAACACTAGTTATATACTGACCGGACTGCGGCCAGCCTTGCTCCACTGTCACCAGATGGTGGGTCTTGGCGACTGAACGCGCGATGCACTCCAAGTAGTACACATAGCAACACTAGTTATATACTGACCGGACTGCGGCCAGCCTTGCTCTACTGTCACCAGATGGTGGGTCTTGGCGACTGAACGCGCGATGCACTCGAAGTCCAGCGGCCGGATGGAGCGGAGATTGATCACCTCGCACTCGATACCTGAACATAAACACATATCGGTGAGTATAGCGAGTACGCTACAGCTGATGTACTCGTCCTAGAACTTTGAACTTTTCCAGCCATAATAATGTGTACACTGAATTTTATAATTAATTAATACAACAGGCAGTAATGCACATACTGAACGATCACGAGGGCGTTATATGATTTCACACCTAGTTCATTCCGAAAAGAGATAGCACTATCGTCGCTACAACACCTATTGCTTTAGACTGTTAAGAAATTCACACTTCTCATTAACTAAGATTAAGATTACAAATAAATATGTCACTATCGTCGCAACTACTATACGTCGTTACTATATAAAGTATAACAAAGTGGCGTGCATCCCATAAAGGTTCGTTCGATTGCCAACCGGACAAATAGCTTCGATCACCGGTGGCATTTGAATCAGGTACTTAATTTTATAATATTCTCTTGGATTTTTTTCTGAACTAATAAATAAAAGTAATATATTTCTAAAGATTTATATAAAAGATTTATATGAGAAATTACAGGAACCAGAATTTGCGCAGACGGTAACGTAGGTATATCGTGACCAAAACTCATGATAGGCCTACTGCTTTGTATTGTCGCCGACTAACGTAAATTAGCCCTACCTGCTAGTTATATTATGGCCTTCGCGTTAACTTCACAAGTAATGTGCAAGTAGCTAGTATACCTTTCCCGGCGAGCTCGTTGGCGGCTTGCAGCGCAGTGTCGTTAGCTTTACCCGCGCACACGAGGGTGATGTGCGACCCGGCACGCTCGATCTTCGCTTTACCTGGAATATACATATGTATATACGTGAGTTTTACGAACAAGGTAAACTCTCAGCAAACAAATCAGCCCTCTGATTGTTTAACTTCAATATCTATCGCTATAGCCATCAAAGGTGTCATGATTGGCTGAACATGATGTGTGACGTCATATCTAGCGGTGCATTTGTGAGCGATTCCAATGGATGTCGAAGTTAGGCAATAAGGCCCTTGATATCTTCACCTGTCCCAGATTTATTGTGATAAAATGTCGAAAAACGAGCAGACGGCTTGGCTGCGTGGGACTTTTCTCCTTGGTTGCTATTTTCAAAAGTTTGTCGTTTGTTTACTGCCTACGCGGGAATAGATTTTCATGCATAGAGGATGTCCCAAAAGTCAACGTTATCCCTTGGAGGGCTGATAGGCCAGCTCATGACTGTCCAGAATATCAAAATATGACCTCAGTAAAAAGTCGATAGTTTTCGAGTTACCTATTGCTTCTAATTTCAATTAGTTTTTGTTTGTAAATACCTACCACTTAAGTTTAACGAGTGTTTTCATTCGAATTTCAAAGTCTTTAAATATTTTTAAGATGAGCTCCTTTTACGATAGAATAGCAATATACTTCTTTCTAAAGTAAAACATGGAAATTGTTTTACTACTTAAGAAACTACACTAAATGACTTATTATTTAAAATTACTTGCCAGTTAAGCGTAATACATTTTTTTTACAGTATGAAGAGTCAAAGTTAGCAAATAAAAAAATTCAAACTCATAATTCAAACAAAAATGTTTTTTTTTCTATACAAAGGTGTATCATATTAGTTTTATTTTTGACTAGGATCAATAGAAGGGCTATTCAGGATTGCGAAACAAAAATTTAAATCTTGGAATATGGAATTGTGTAGCTGTGGCACTGGAAAGACTCATCTACAATGTTGAATTTCACGAAATTTATAAAAGTATCGATAACTAGAAAACTATCGACTTTTCACTAAGGTCATATTTTGATATTCTGGACAGTCATGAGATGGCTTATCAGCCCTCCGAGGGATGACGTTGACTTTTGGGACATCCTGTATATTACGATTCGGCATTTTGGACAAAAATTTGAGAGATGCGTTCTCGACCAAATGACCTCGAGCACTGACTAGACGACGGCGTAAACTTGGTCCTTTGACTTTGAATTGCCTCATACTTCGTGCGCTGAATAGAGATTCATGATATTTCGTTGTTATTTTTCTACTGACCGCCATCTTGTTGTAGCTGCCATTTTGTGTAGGTCATCGCAATCGGATGGACTCGTGACTCACCTATCGGCACGACGAAGTCTGGACTGAGCGCCTCGTCACTCAGCTCGAAGGTGATCGCTGGCGGATGGATCCGTTGTGACTCACCTATCGGCACGACGAAGTCTGGACTGAGCACCTCGTCACTCAGCTCGAAGGTGATCGCTGGCGGATGGATCCCTTGTGACTCACCTATCGGCACGACGAAGTCTGGACTGAGCGCCTCGTCACTCAGCTCGAAGGGCACTCCGTACATCAGCTCGTCCTCGAGCACTACCACCGGGTCGGGGTCGCGGATCGCCGCCTTCATCAGACCTGCAATACACCACCGTCTTTATTACCTTCTAATTTAAAAGTACCAGCAGGGGTAGCGTGCGACTGGGTCTAAGGGGCCCGGATGGCATCATTTTAGGGCTTGCCGTCCGGTAGGATCAGGGCAGATGCTGATGGCAATCAGGTCAACCAAGTAACTAAATGATAATCATAATTAAATAGGCCAGAGTTATTGGAAATATCTGAATAAGCTTAAGAATTCCCAGGCTAGCTTTCAATTGGGCGGCCAATTGACTTTCTTTTATTTTTACGCAAATTGAAAAGCTTAGATAATAAGATGCAACATTTTATTATCTGCAATTAATTTATCACAAAATAATTGCTGTTTTCACTGTAATAACTTAAAAAATATGCTTCGTTTATTAAGACAAATGGGTACATAACATACATACACTCACGACCATTTCTCAGAGAGGTATGCACAGATTACAGATTTCCATCTGCTATGATCATTACACACCAGCCTCTTGCTTCTTCTAAATCCATCAATCTACAAATATTCAGGGTACTTTTCACTTTGCTCTTTTTCAGTATGTCGCTTATTTGGTCGGCATACGGCCTTCTAGGGCGGCCCGGTCGAGCTTTACCTTCCACTTGTGCAGCATAAATTTCTTTTGTCACTAGTTTTGTAGAACCGTAAAGAGAATGAACTCTTCGAGTGAACTATTTTTCGTGTAGGTAGCCTGAAGGGGCCCGGGTGGGAAACGCCACTCTGACTCTATAGCCAGTCCGACTCTGAGCAGCGGTTACTCAGTCGATAGGCGGCCGGACTTTCAATCTTGATAACTACTGACCAGCAGAGCATGCACCGATGAGTTTTTGGAATTTATGTGCATAGTATTTGTATACTTAACTGTAAAACACTGTGAGGTTGACCTGCTGCTGTCGTAAATAAGGCTCATCTCCTATCACATAGGAACTTTAACATTGTCGGTGAAGGGAGGGTGTACGCGCGTTGACTGATTCAGTGAAAGTTCACACTATCTATACTATCAATGGAAGCAGAGTTAGCTTTAAACATCAACTACAAATCCTTACTAGAGGATTTTAGCAAATCGAAGAGCCGAAAGGCAATATTTTTGTAAAGAATTACTCACGCAAATTATAAAATAAAAACTTTTCTGACGTAGTCAGAGTACTAGAAATGATTTTCGTTTCGCGTGCAGAGGGTGTTTGTATAGCTCTCTAGACCGGCCGGATAAGCCGGTCTTCGGTCGCGATGCTAGAGGGGCGCGGGGGTGGCCTTATTTCATCTAAAGCAGGTTTTCTTAAACCGGGGTCCACCGACCCACGGCTGTGGCCCCTCAGTTCATTCTCAACATGTACTGAGTCCAAACAACAGTATCCTTTTCATTAACTTAGTTTTCATACAATTTAATGAAAGTATTAATGTAAACTAACCAATAAGTGACCTCTAATATTATGCTTCATTTTCTTCGACAGGGGTCTGTGGAATTTTTAACATTCTGCAAGTGGTCCGTGGTTACAAAAAGTTTAAGAACCACTGAATCTAAAGTGATGTGGGATACGTCCATTATATATAGAGTGAAAGTAGGTGCCAATCAGTCAATCCAGTAACTTCGCAAAATCTCCGGAAGTTGGTAACGGAAGAATGACTGATACTACGCAACTTCCATGCGCTCAGCGGCTCTAGAAGTAAAGCCGTTCGGGGCTCCTTCGACTGGTCTTCGACAACCGACAAAAGGAACAAACTTACGCGAGTGAGCAGGATACCTATTATTTGTCTCTCTCACTTGTATACATCTGTCTCTTTCGTCTGTAACGCAACCCTGTGTGCCATCACGCCAGCCCAGCCAGCCAATGCCAAGCCCAGCCAGCCAAGCCAAGCCAAGCCAAGCCAAGCCAAGCCAAGCCAAGCCAAGCTAAGCCAGCCAATGAGAGGCCGCCACGCTCTCTCGACTTGCCGCCAGCCTGCGACCGGTTCTCAGAGGCTATAAATACTACCGGGAGCTCATTTGATTCGGCATTCTGAATAATACACTTAACTAAGTCGCAACTCTGTCCAATTATTATCAGAAATACAAATTGATTAAGTACTGCTTATTTTACTTTGTACCCCTTCGTTTCACTCAGAAGTGGGATCCATCAAATAAAACGATGAAACGTAATCGCCATGACGATTCCAAGGAAAAAAATCTACGCCCACCTGGATGGATTATTTCACCTTCTACAACAAGTGACATGGAAGATTCGATAGATGTCCAAGATGATAATCAAGAAGACAACACGTGCTCGTCACCCCCGGCAAAAAAGTTACTGAAAAATCTGCTGCAGAGTGAGGTCCAGAGAGCAATTCGTGAACTAAACGAGGAAACTCCTGCAATCAGCAAAATGAAGGGTCACCGTGCAGCGTCACTCATCCCCGAGTTTGATCCCGATGGAGAAGACTGCACAGTGAAGGCGTGGTTGAAAAAGATAGATCAGCTGGGAGAAATACATGGATGGGATGACATTACGAAGGCGTTTCACTTGCAAGATAAGTTGCGAGGCCAGGCAAGGAAGTGGTACAATCGTCTGGAGGAATATGACCATTCTTGGGAGGCCTGGAAAGGTATGCTGATTCGAGCGTTTCCTAAACATCGTGACTTTAGTAACCTGTTGGACGAGATGATGCAACGAAAGAAGCTACCATCTGAAACCATGACAAAGTACTATCAGGAAAAAGTAGCAATGTGCTTTCGATGCAAGTTATCTGACAGCGCTAGCGTTTCCTGCATTATTAGAGGCTTGCCATCATCACTGCAGCCAAACGCTCGAGCATACCAATGCGAGCGCCCTGACGAACTCTACGAGGGTTTTTTATGTGCACTCGATGACTATCGTTTGCCGCTGACAGAGGTACGTACGCTTGGCAAAGATATCGGCCGGCAAATATCTGATAGAAAAATCATACCTGACAATCCTGACATCGACCCATGTCCACGTTGCAAGAAAACTGGGCACATCCTACGTAATTGCACGCTACCCGATTTGCGTAGCTGTTTTAAATGCGGTAAGAAAGGGCACATTGCCACTCGTTGTCTTACGATTGCCACGAATGAAAAGTCTATCAGCCCGGAAGTGATCAATATTAAAGAGATCAAGCTTTTGCAAACTTGCAATAATGTTTACAAGAAGGTAGTGAAAGTCAACGGTATTTTTGTGAAATCTTACATAGATACGGGTAGTCAGGTAAATGTCATGACCAGCCAAGTTTCTCGATTACTGGCACTGGAAGTTTTACCAACCAGCGTTGTTCTAAAGGGATTTTCTGGGGGCTTCATAACCAGTCGTGGAGAAGTAAAGTTTGATTTGGAGATTGACAACATTTCAATTCACTGCAAGGCATATCCGACCGAAATCGATATGGAAGGCATCAATTTATTAATAGGACAACCAGTTATAAATAGCGAAGGTATGTCACTGATCGTGAGTGATGGAATGGTGACATTCAAGCGAGATACCGAATTGAACAATGACTTCGATGTAGTCGAGAAACCTGATCGCTTCAAGGTGGTAACTGCAAGCAAGGAATGTCTACCACCGGGTACTTCAATCATCAAAGTACGCGTGTTGGGTAACCGCAATCATGACGACGTGGTCACAAATGCACGCCACTTCGAGCTGCAGGGTATATCATTTTCTCTGCCTGCGACGGTTCTTCGTGGTGAGGAAGGAATCATAAAAGTGCTGAACACTGGTACCAAAATGATCGAGTGGCAGCCCGGCGAGGTGCTAGCCAGGGCGGAGCGATGCGAGGATCAGCCATGTGCAAGCCAGGTTCGTGAAAAAACCATTTTATTAGTTGCCAATGCCAATATTGTCTCAAATGATACGAAACTAGGTGGGGTGAACATAGATCAAATTAGCACAGGTCCATTAAACAAAAAACAGCGTCATGATTTAAATTCTTTATTGATTAATTACAAGGATTGTTTCGCTAGTAATACACAAGATTTAGGTTGTACAAATTTGTTACAAATGAAAATAAAACTTTCCTCTCAGGAGCCCGTCCATCGTCAGCCATATAGATTATCAATCGGTGAACAAGATATAGTTAAAACAAAAGTGAACGAATTGTTGGATGCCGGTATTATCAAAGAGTCCGAGTCAGAGTATGCGTCACCGGTTATTCTAGTTAAAAAAAAGGATGGTGATAGGAGAATGTGCATTGACTATCGGGTGCTTAACGCCATCACTATTAAAGACCGTTACCCACTGCCAAATATTGATGACCAAGTTTCTAAATTAGCCGGTAAAAACTACTTCACGAGTCTTGATATGGCGCAAAGTTATCATCAAGTCTTAATTTCACCAGAAGACACACACAAAACCGCTTTTGTGACAACACAAGGGCATTATGAATATACTCGCGTTCCATTCGGTCTAGCTAACGCACCGTCCGTGTTTATGCGTTTGGTTAATAAAATAGTTGAATCAATGCGTAACGAAACTGAGGGTAGTCGTTACAGCCAAGCTGACAGTCAATGTCATTCAAGTGAGATATTAGCATTCTTGGACGATTTACTCCTACCCTCTTTTGATATTTCTAGTGGGCTGGATGTTTTGGAAACCGTTCTCCGTAAACTGAAGTCAGAAAATTTAAAATTAAACATGAAAAAGTGTTCGTTCTTGCAAACCAAAGTGACTTATCTGGGACACGAAATTTCTTCAGAGGGTATTCAGCCAGGTCAGTCAAAATTAAATGCGGTATCACAATTTCCCGTACCCAGTAACGTTCATGAGGTACGTCAGTTTATTGGGTTGTGCAGTTATTTCCGAAAATATATACATAATTTCGCAGTTATTGCTAGACCTTTAACTAATTTAACGAAGAAAAATAGCACCTGGGTTTGGAATAAAGATCAAATACAAAGTTTTGAAGAACTTAAAAATAGTTTGTGCTCTAAACCAGTACTTGCATTGTACGACCCGTCGTTACTAACCGAGATTCATACAGATGCGTGCAAACTTGGTATCGCCGGTATTCTTTTACAACAACAAACCGATTTATCTTTGCGCCCTGTCATGTATTTCAGTCGCGTAACAACTAAAGAGGAAAGTATGTACCACAGCTACGAGCTCGAGACGCTTGCAGTTGTGGAATCGTTGCGCAGATTTCGGGTTTATGTTGTTGATAAACATGTAAAGATTGTAACTGATTGTACGGCCGTTCGGGATACCCTCACCAAGCGTGACATAATACCACGGATAGCTAGGTGGTGGCTCCTGATTCAAGACTATGACATTAGTATTGAATATAGGCCGGGCGAGAGAATGAAACATGTAGACGCCCTTAGCAGGAACC
Organism: Ypsolopha scabrella; assembly: GCA_910592155.1. NCBI lineage: Eukaryota > Metazoa > Arthropoda > Insecta > Lepidoptera > Ypsolophidae > Ypsolopha > Ypsolopha scabrella. Next base: position 1,701,291 of record OU342968.1, on the reverse strand, counting down.
CAGTCGATACTGTGAATATAAATCGTCTCGAAGTAACAGATTGGTTTTACACAGTTCAGTCTCAGGACGAAAAATTAAATAGAATAATCGAACAACTAAAAAACGGGTCTGCTGATTCAGAGATCGTTAATAGTTATGTACTCATCGATGGTAGGTTATACCGCAAGACTCTGAACGGTAATAGGCTAGTGGTTCCTGGGCTTGCTAGATGGAAGATCGTGCAGATGCATCACGACGATATAGGTCACGTAGGATTGAAACGTAGTATGGATCTTATTAAAAATGACTTTTTGTTTCCCAAGATGACGCGTTTTATCCAAAAATACGTTACCTCATGTTTACATTGCGCTTACGGAAAGGGTGAACACGGAAGAAAAGAAGGAAAGTTATATCCAATTCCAAAACCTTCTGAGCCGATGCGGATGATCCACGTAGACCATTTAGGACCTTTCTGTAGGACTCAGAAAGGACATGAGTATATGTTGGTTATAACTGATGCATTTTCCAAATTTGTCATTGCCGAACCGACACGTACAACGAATTCAATTGAAACGGTCAGAGCCCTGAGGAGAATATTCGGTCTGTTTGGATATCCGGATCGAGTAGTCACTGATCACGGTAAAGCCTTCACGAGTAGAAATTTTAAGAAACTAGCCACAGACAAACAGTTCAAGCACACACTGAATGCGATTGCGTGTCCACGAGCAAACGGTCAGGTTGAGCGCACCAATCGAACCATACTCAATGCCCTCCGTGCCACCGATCCGAGTGAAGCGGCTAATAACTGGTCCAATTGTTTACCTGACGTTGTTTGGGGTATAAACAACACCTTAAACGATACCACAGGTTTGAAACCCTTTGATTTAATGTTTGCTCGGAGTGGTAGGTCAGTGTGTGACGTGAGCATTCCAGACCGAGTCTCTGAACCGGTCCAAACTAGGCGCGAAAAAGCGAGTGCGCGGATAACGAAAGTGAGTGAACGAATGAAGAGAAACTTTGATAAACGCCGTAAAAATTGCAAAGTGTATAGAAAAGCTGATTTGGTTCTTTGGAGACAGGCCCCTACTAGTAGTGCTTCCAGGGTTAACACTAAATTAGACGATATTTATTCCGGCCCTTATATTATTACTCAAGTTGTTGGCAATGACAGATATAGAATCAGGAGTATTAAAGGTTTGAGGGGCTACAAAAGTTTCACCGGATTAGTATCCGCAGACTCCTTGCACCCGTACAGGAGTATAGCTCCTATATCTGATAGTGCCAGTAGCTCAAACGATGAATTAGAAACTGAAGACCTTATAGACCTACTTGAGAGCTAATTGCGTGTTTTTCCCATTGCGGGAGCAATTGTTGCAGGACGGCCGATTGTAACGCAACCCTGTGTGCCATCACGCCAGCCCAGCCAGCCAATGCCAAGCCCAGCCAGCCAAGCCAAGCCAAGCCAAGCCAAGCCAAGCCAAGCCAAGCCAAGCCAAGCTAAGCCAGCCAATGAGAGGCCGCCACGCTCTCTCGACTTGCCGCCAGCCTGCGACCGGTTCTCAGAGGCTATAAATACTACCGGGAGCTCATTTGATTCGGCATTCTGAATAATACACTTAACTAAGTCGCAACTCTGTCCAATTATTATCAGAAATACAAATTGATTAAGTACTGCTTATTTTACTTTGTACCCCTTCGTTTCACGTCGTTTGACGAAGACGAGACGAGCGAGCCTCGAACGGTTGTGCTTCTAGACCCGCAGTATGGTTACCCGTGCCGTCATACTGGAAAGCGAGTCACTTGGCGGCACGGATCGAGGGTAGTGACAAGCCACGACTAAGAAGCCTACACCAGTTGAAATGAAAGAATTTGTCAGTTCGTTTGGATCTTGGTGTAACCACAGTTTAAAAATACATACAGTTGTCCAAGGAAAGCGCTTAGACAGAGCAATTTTGCGGGGCGAGACGCGGGAGGTAAGCCACCAAGCTACATACAATTTTCGAATACGCGGTTCGGAGCCGCGCCCCGCAAAACCGCTCCGTCCGAACGCATTCATTGGACGGATGTTTAAACTGTGGTGTAACTGTCCACAGTTGCATCTGGGTGAACACCACTCGAGGATATCATGTAAACTTGTTTCATTATATTGTTACTGCTAAGGGTTTTGATGATTCTTTATACCGTAAATAAAATTTCATTTCATTTCAGGCTCATTTTATGCACCCCCTACGTTGCCACAAAGGCCCTTAGCTCAACTCACCTCTAGCATCTTCGGAGGAGTATGGCATGAGGACCTTCAGCCCGGGACAGTGGCTGTACCAGGCACCGAAGCACTGCGAGTGTTGCGCGGCCACGCCTGATGCTGCCCCGTTGGGTCCACGGAACACGATGGACACCGGCTTAGTGCCCGCTGACATGTAGAACGTTTTGGCCGCTGAGTTTATTATCTGGGGAGAGAATAGGCAGGAGCTCAATAACACCGATAAGTTATTCGGGAATTATGTGCATATTCTATTTGTAACTTGCTCAATGTTACACGTCCTAAAAAGCGTATTAATACTCGAAGTACGGCGATAAGACTCATCTCCCATCATTTGGGACGTTGGAACGGTCGGTGAAAAGACGATGTTACGAATGTAGACTGTTTAGTGACACTCCGCGCTTGGAATCACCTTTGACAAATCTTTTCACCATATTGACTAACTGGAGCTAAGGACTGACTATATATTTTTTAGGGTTCCGTACCTGAAGGATGCCAAATGGAAACCTGCGACTAAGCCTCCGCTGTCTGTCTGTCTCTCCATCTGTCACAGGGGTCTATAGCTTTAACCGTAATAGGTAGAAAATTGAAATTTTCACAGAATACGTGAAACTGTGGCTTCTCTCACGAAAAAATATAAAAATTAAAATTAAAAATGGTAAACCCAAGGTCTGTATACAATAAACCTCGTGTTAACCATAGCACCATGCTATGACTTGTTTGACAGCTTTTACCGAGGTATTAAATGACGCTACGAATATCTTGTCGACCTTTTTGCACCGCGGTACATTGGTAAGACGATAAATGGCGCTAAGATCTTTTTTTTTTTTTTTTTTATTTATTTCTGGTAAATACACAGATAACAAAATACAATAACGCCAAACTGTACAACAGTTTGTTGGCGTGATGCGCTCTTTACACTGAAGATTACAGTTTCTTAATTATAAAAACACAAGTTAATAATAGTAAATAATAAAATTTCAAAAAGGCTGTTTTTAATTTAATCTTTAAACAAGGTAAATTTATTTTTTCTTTATTTAGTAGAAGAGGCTGGAAGAGCTTATGGTTACAAATTCTTGGTGTCAAATGGTTCTTTGCCCATAGTAGTTTTTAGCGATAGGCTGTAATAATTTCCCCCTTTTCAGAGATCTTGTTAAATGTCGGTGATTTATTATTGTTTTATATTGTTCACTATAATATGTCTCTAAAGCTATCAAATACCTAACCTTGCTACTGGCCGGCAATATTTTACAAATACCAAATAGCTTAAAATAATCCTGTTTACAGTTTTCTTTGGTTTTATTGTCTACTAGATATTTCATAATTCTTATCTGTAGCTGATGTATGGACTGTAAATATGTTTTAAAAGTCAGGCCGTAACAATTCAAGCCATAGCTCAATAATGAGTCCGCGAGTGCGTGATAAACAATGTACAAGGTGCGCCTATTTAGCACTTTATTTAAATGATAAAATTTCCCCAAGATTGATCTTAGCTTATTGCAAACTAACGTTATATGTAATTTCCAATTAAAATTTGTATCTATTAATAACCCCAAATATTTAAATTTATTTACTAATTCTAGACTATTACATTCACAGTTTACTTTGTTTAGGTGTAGGCAATCGTAGGTGTGACCAATTATTTTTATTATAGATGGATCAATGTTTTTAGCAGTTATATTGTACGGTGAGTGGATATGCATGCATTTTGTTTTACTTAGGTTTAATATTATCCCGTTGTCATGTGCCCACTTAGTTATTCTCTCAAAATCATCTTGTATATTGTTTATCATGGTCGCAACATGGTTTCCAGCGAAAAGCAGGCACATATCATCAGCGTACATGTATAGTTGGGAGTTATGTACAACGTTCGCGACACTGTTTACGTGCATAATGTACCCGAATGGTCCATACACTGAACCAGTCGGGACGCCATCACTGACCTTGGCCTCAGACCCAGCTGTTCCGCTGATGACTGTGCGTAGCGTTCTATTATTGAGGTAACTGCGCAACCACTGGTTGGTTGGACCACTTATCCCACACTCATCCATCGCCTGTAACAGCTGATTATGTTCGAGCGTATCGAACGCTTTCTTGAAATCTATGAACAACGCAAGTACCTGTCTTCCTTTGTTCAGATGGCTGTTTACATAATCACTAAATTTTGCCAGAGCCGACGAGGTGCTACGACCCTTTCTGAAACCATATTGGGACTCAGATATAACATTATTATGCTCTAAAAAAGTACCAATTTGCTCAACGACAACTTTTTCTACAATTTTATTTATGGCTGATAGTATAGTAATGGGCCGATAATTACTATAGTCTAAATGATTGCCTTGTTTGTAAATGGGCCTGATTATAGATTTTTTTAGGTCGTCGGGATAGATACCTTTTACCAAACACATATTTATAAAACTTGCTAATACTTGGCTAATTTCAGGCTTAATATATTTTAGATCTTGGACCCTAATTTTATCTAGGCCTGGTGACTTTTCACAATCCATTTTATCAATTATTTTTGATACTTTGAAAGCGCTCACTTTTTGAAAACGAAAAGATACATCAGGTTTTTTTACATAGGAGCTTCTATCCAAGAATTTAGTTTTACAATTATGCTTTATTTTTTGTATTTCCTGCGTGAACGTATCAGAGAATGTATTACAAATATTATGTATACTGTCTGTTTTACCTAAGTACTTAATTATCACCTCATCTAAGTTTGCTTTATTTCTCCCGATCCATTCATTGATGTTTACCCAAATTTTTCTGAAATCACCGTTACACTTTCTTATTTCTTCCTGTCTATATTTGTTCTTGGCTGAATTTACGATTTTATTTACTTTATTTCGAAATTTTGTGTATTCAAGTCTACGAGTCATACTATTGGGCATAGATTTCCAAGCTCTAAATAATTGATCTCTTTTTTCTAACATTACTGCTAATTTCGTATTTATCCAAGGCTTAGTATGTCTTTTATTGGAAACTGTTAATTTAATTTTACTTTCTTCGTAAATACTGCCAAAAACCAGTGATAGTCTTTCGTATAATAATAAAGGACATTCGATAGAAAGCATATCCGACCATTTTACACAACTCAGTTTTTCCCTTACTAATTTATTAGATAAAGTATACCGTGATGTAGTGCAGTTCGGGTCATTTTGTTCTGGCACGGTAACACTGTCGCTGGCGGCCAGCCTTACTCCCACCATGTAGTGGTCAGACAGCTTGCATGTGAGTATGTGTGCGTGGGCGCGCTGCGCATACCGGCTGCGCACCCACACATGGTCGATGCATGACGTCTGCAATACACCGTTGACGACTGCTTCTCGGGTTATCTCTGACGTAGGGATTGCACACTCTAGGCCACGTTCACACATCATATTTTTATATTTACTAATTGTAGCATTCACTTTATCTCCTAGCATATCCAAATTAGTATCACCGATCACCACTATATCGTCACTTGTTGGAACTTGTTTAAGCAATATGTTAATTTCTTCTAGAAAACGTAATTTGTTTGTGTTCGGCGGCCTATACGTTGCTATTATTTGAATTGTATCCTTTTCTGTTCTCAGCTTCCCCAACATAGTTTCTGACGCCGATGTTTCAAATATCTCCGCTGTAAAGTTTAGGTTTTCTTTAACATATATAATTATTCCACCACCTTTGCGATTTTCTCTAGTGTTCGCGTGCATAGCATAACCTTTCATATAGTATAAAGATAGTTCATCTCTTTTAACATTGACTTCCGATAATATAATTAAATCCAGCTGGTCACTACATAATTCCAAATAAACCAATAGTTCATTAAATTGTTTCCTTAGGGATCTTATATTTAACTGCACAATATCAATTTCCTGCGCTTTAGTTTTTATATGTGTACACCATGATTTAGGATCCTCATATCGTGTATACTCAATATCAGTATTCGTACTTAAAAGATTGAATTTAATGCATGAGGGTAATCGGATAGTGTGTACGCGCGCTATTCGAATCAAGCCGTTGCTTGCGCTTTAGCCGCAGACTCGATGAGCACTTTAATGTCCTCCTCACATCTTATAGCGTGAATTTTTCTTTCAATTTCACTTTTCCGTACCAATATTTTCGAGTTTTGGATCCATACATATGTAAACATCGGTTTTAATTGGTTTTTGGCAGACCAGAATAGCTGCCTTGCATGTTTGGTCAGATCTTCATTAATGAATATCCTTTCTTGGTTGCCATTGCCATAGATACTCTCATTCGTAAGCCGTGTTTTCCGCTGTGATATCCATTGATCTCTAGCCTTTTTAGTACGAAGTGTGATGATTACTTGCTGAGGACGCGGATTCTTCTCTCCGGGCTTATCCGCACCTACCCTCCTCACATCCTCAATTTCTTTTGGCTCAAGATTTAGTTTTTCTGCAATAGTTACTATAGCTGTTTTTAGGCTTACATCTTCTTTCTTCTCCAGACCTGCAATCTCCACGTTTCGTTCTTTATCCTTCTGTTCAATCTGTAGAATTCTTTCTTCTAGCGATTTGCTATACTTTTCTAGATAAATGTTTTTTCCTTCCAAAGCTATGATTTTCTTTTCAGCTTTATCCTTGAAAGCCATCATTTCTTGATATTTTTCAGCATAGAAGTCTACAGCACCGGTGAGTTCCTCCAGCTTCTTCTCTATTTTAAATACAACTTCGAGCTTCTGATTGACTTCTTGTAATAGGCCTTCAACTGTGAGTTTAGTGGGTTCAATAATTATCTTCGACGTTTGGCATTTAGAAGAGTTTTCAACTTTTGCGCAATCATCGCAAATCTCCTTCTCCAGCAACTGCTTTTTTGCACATTTTCTATGGAACACTCCTTCACAAGATCCCTTACACCGAACTATGTCGTCTTTTAAGGTCGACATGAAAAGTTTGCACTTTTTACACTGCACCATTTTCGAAGTACAATCCGAGTAGGTAGATCGAAATTATCAATAATATACGCGCAATGAGTAAACACGTCCGCACTCGGAGCGCTGTCGAACGCTGACTGAAGAAAGAGGCGAAATCTTAAAGAGGCGGTCATTTGTTATGTACCATAATGTTTTTAGGGTTCGTACCCGTAATATGTGTTGGTACGGAACCACTTGTGCGCCAATCCGACGGCGCACTTGGCCAAATTATTGCTTATAACGTTATAATTATAACCACTTTACCTGAACTTAACTGGAATATTATCTATAGAATGAGCAATAAATCATCTTGAAACGCCAACTTGTACTCCAATTTAGTTTTATCGCAACCACTTAGCTCCCAGAGTAACGATAATATATCTATAACCAATTTATAAATATAAGGTGACATTTTTGTTTATACAGCCAAATTCATACTGAAGTCTCGGTAAGTGCTGCCAAGGTCCCATTACCCATTTTTAGAAATTCGTAAATTATTCTTCTTGGGTTCAAGTCAACATTTTATTTTGCGAAATTAGCAAAAAGTGTTCGATCCGTGATACTGATTACTAACCAAGCATCTAGTAAACATTTGGCTGCATAAATAAATTTCATGCTATACCGGGTGTAAAAGCAAAGGCAATAATCCTTTAAGGGTGTGTTAGTATGATCAGTAAAGATATTATTTTAAATACACATGATAAGACAATTTTCTTGACTCAAAATACACTAATCGCGTGGGCACCCTCACTGGTCGCTGGCCACTCGGATGAGGGTTGCGGGGTGCAATTAGGTGTGTGGGGTGGCCGGTGAGCTGCGTAGCCATAGCTTAGAAAAATTATGGAATTTTTGGTGAAAAGTCAAAGTACTCATATATTTATTTTTCTCGTAATGACATCAGAATCGTGTACACTTTTATACCATAAAGGGATTCTTAACTTTGCATTTACATCCTGTATAAGTAGTCTGTCATATTATTATTATATAAAAAAACTGATTTCCGATCTGACGGTTGGTTAAACGCGTTGTCTAGGTGTCTTACATACAAAAATACGTACGCGTGAAAACAGTTTCTCGTTGATCAGGGGTTAACAAGGGTGGTGGGCAGAAGCCTAGTTGATTACATATTAATCAATGACAAATGATCAAAGGGATAGTACAAATAATTTAAGAAATATTTTAAAAGAACGAAATAATAATTTATATGTTGTAACAAAACCAGTTGAGTAAACAGTGGCAAATATAATAATAATATAGTTTTCTGTAAACATGTTCTCTCGAGTCTTATGAAGAACAAGTACAAGTATTTACTGATCGCATATTTCAGCATTCTTACTTATATTGTTATTTTCCATCATCAAATGCCTTAAGAAATGCCAAACAACATGTTGCACATCTTTAACATTTTCAGATTAGTGTAAGTTCACAATGATAGAAATCGTCATAACACGGAAATGGTTAATAATAAATAAACAACATCTACTTTTATTTGTATTTACACAAATAAAATTCCAAGATAAGATTTTTGAAGAGGCCCCTTTGATAAAATGTAGATACAAAAGCTTGCACTCAGGCTCCAAACTAACTAACACTTGATGAAATTATTTACCCTTTTGCACTCTGTATCATAACATAATATACGATTTATACTTGGGTTTTTATAAAGTCAACAAAAGAAACAAGTAATATACTCTGCTGATTTAGGTAGTTAACTCTAGAGTCATGACATGAGTCAGTGGCGAAAGATATTTGAATATGTATTTATTTACGAGTATCATATAAACATACCAAGTGAAAAATTGGTTTTGGAAACGTAACCTAGTGGTAGTACTCGTCTGTACGAACAATTTACACTATAAGGACAACACTCAAATTACAAAAAAGTAATTGCTGTTCATTATAATTTGGCATCAGTTCAGTACTTTTATATAGAACAGCTGATTTTCTTTTGAGATTTCATGGTCGGCTCCAAAGTCAAAGTTGTTCGTATAAACAAGCACTATTACCAGGTTGCGTTTCCAAAACATTAATATAGCAACGTCGTAATCTCCGTGGAAAATGTTTTACACTCCTGGAATTTTGGGCTTTTTTATGTTTATATAATTTAATTGATTTGCATATAAACTATCATTGAGAAGGTTGACAGGTGCCCGATGATATTTTTAACTAGTTTTTCACCAGACAAAATAATCATGAAAATTAATTGTTCGTTGGTCGTTTGACATTCAATGTGTTAATTGAATAAATGGCTATATAAGTTATTTACATGATCAATAGCCTGCATGGAGAAATTGAAGGTCATGAACTCGCAGATAGGCCTCAGTCCAGCAAATGCGGCTCCCACAGCAATGCCTGCAAACCCTGCTTCGGTGATGGGGGTGTCGATCACTCTCTTGTCTCCATATTTCTTCCAAAGGCCCCTGGAATAATTTGGAAATAAATAATGAAGGTAGATAGAGAGATAATACAGTAAGAGATTTTAGAAATAAGAAATAATTTGAGCTGAGCACTTCGTGCTATTTTACAAATGTTATATCTCTGTTGTTTTACCACTAGGTACAAACAATTATTGTATAAAGAAGTATGTAAGAAAATCTGTGAGGAAAGAAGCAGAGGGTGTTAAGTGTCACCCCTGAATGGAAAATTTGCAAGAGCAGAAACTATTTTTTTTTTTATTGATTCCTAATATTCTACTTTAGTTTATTATCAATATATGTGTATTATATATTCCCTGAGCTCAGATTAATCAGTGCTCTTTCTGACCAAGTAATTTTAAGGATCTTTTAAAAACTGCTGTACAATTTGACCATTTTCAAACTACCTGACACTGTCAAGACCACTAAGTGCTGTTCATCAAACAGACAATGTGTGTAACAGCTGAGTTTTAATTATACACTGGAGTTCCAATACTGACTTGAAGTCATAAAAGGAGGTTGTCTAACTGGAACTAGAATAAATTCAAATCTGAGTTTTCCTGAACCTGTATGATGGATCCCAGCTACGATCGGGACTGCAATTATTGTACTAGTGATTATGAGAGCTGGGAGTGATAAATCGTTGACTAATATTAAACTGATAAACAAACAAAATTCATTAATAATATGGTTTTATACATGTTATCTTCATTTTTAGGGTCTGTACCTGAAGGGTGCCAAACGGAACCCTATTACTAAGCCTCCACTGTCTATCTGTCACAGAGGTCTACAGCTTTAACCGTAATAGATAGAAAATTAAAATTTATTTATAACAAAAACCTAATATAATGCAGAGGATACTTACATTAGAAATATTAAAAGTTAGGCTTACTTAAATTTAATAGAATGATACTTATTACAATGATACATAACTAAAATTTATATGAATAAAAAGATTGAATTATATACCTATAAGGTGACTTTGATTTATGCAGCCAATCTTATACTGGAGGCTTGGTAAGTGAACAGTTACACGGACCAATGGCCCTTTTTGTGAAATTCGTAAATTATTCTTTTCGTGTTCCTTACAAATGCAAGCCCAGCCCTGAGTCAATTACTATGGGACGATGGTACCTACTGATCACTTACTAAGCCTCCAGTATGAGTTTGGCTGTATATATAAAAAACTGTATATATAAAAAACACCTTATCTTCTCTATACATATAAAATACAACGTCTGTCTGTCTGTTCGTTCGCTTATAACTTGAGAACCACTCATTGTATTTTGATGCAGTTTTCACTGAAAGATAAAGCATTTCTTCCGGAAGATTTTAGGCTATGTATCATCATGCTATGACAAAAGGGAACAGCACAATGAGAATTTAAGTGAAACATGGAAGGTTCGCCGCCGTAGCGTAGCCGATGGTCGCGGGTTCAAACCCCGACTGGTAAAATTTATTTTCACTTTTTCAGTTTATTTTCAGAATAAATATTTTTTTTTGTTAGAAAAAGGTGACCAGGGTCTGATAATGGGACTGGAAGATGGGATCTCCTCAATGGACAACAGGAGACCCTTCGAGTTTGCGCTTATTTGATTGGTATTTATTAGCACTTTGGTAAAACATGGTGACTGTTGCATATTGTCATTAAAAAAAATTGTATTCTTCTGTTTTCCTTATTTCCCCGAAAATGTACACGACGCGGTCGGAGCCGCGGGCAAAAGCTAGTAATATATGTATGTATATACATAGGTCCTGAAATTCAAAGTGAAAAAATTTAAGAGATGATGGAGTATCCCTAAAATACTACTTTACACCAAATAATTTTTTTCTTGCACAAACTTTTTTTCACCTATTCATAAAACATAAAAACATATTTACGGACCATAATATAAATCCAAGAAGTAGAGTGACGAAAGGAATTTATGCTGCACAAGTGGAAGGTAAAGCTCGACCGGGCCGCCCTAGAAGGACGTATGCCGACCAAATAAGCGACATACTGAAAAAGGGCAAAGTGAAAAGTACCCGGAGTAGAAGAGCTTGTATGACTAGGTTGATGGATGTAGAAGCAAAAGAGGTGTGTCAGGATCGTAGCAGATGGAAATCTGTATTCTCTGCCTACCCCTCTGGTGTATTGTGTAGTTGGTATTTTGCAAGTTAGGCGTTTTGGGTAAAGGCGGTGTTTCGCGTAAGTGGTTTTATGCGTCGAATGGAATACATTTACATATTACAATGAATATCGGACTCCTATAAAAGTGCGAACTGTAAGCTAGGAGTCAGCACATTCCCATAATTTCAATTTTTTTATATATTTTCTCTAGCCAAATTCTCTTTTTTTTCATAGAAATTTTGACAGCTGATTGAACCCCTTCAAACTGGGAAATGTAATATATATGAGCAAAAAATTTTTTTCTCTATGAATGTCAAAGATTCAAAATGTTTATTTGTAAAATAGATACATAAAGTATATGTTTTACATGTCAAATCTAATCTGTATAAAAATAATATTTTATAATGAAACAAATATGATACTTACGGGAAATATACATAAAAAAACAACTATATTTAAGTTGGGCCACTAAAGTTATACACATGCATAAAATAAAGACTTATTGGAATAATAATATTATTATACACAATGCAATTAATAAATAAGTTGATAAATAAACTGAATAGACCATAAATAAATATAATGCCTAACCAAATATATACTAACTTAAGTAAAAAATTAAAATATTGTATATACCTACATAATGCAATGAATAAATAAGTTAATAGATAAATAAACTATAAATAGATTTAATGCCTATATCCGCCCATTCGATTAATCTTGCTAAGAAGAAGGGCAAGAAACTTAGCAAGATCATGTCTTTTTTTATCAGTTATTTTTTTTTCAATATGTCTTAATACTATTACAGTCTTTTTAACTTACATAAAATTATACAAAACAATGTATTAAACTTTAATAACTAAAGGATAAAAATATAAAAGATAGAAGGAAATTGTGTCATGAGGGAAAAAAAATACATCTTAGTCTACCTGTCTAATGAGGTAGTAAGTTAAAATACTAAGCAAAACATCATCTACCTGTCTGATATATAGGTAGTTTATCTTTTTTTTTATAGTCAGATTATCAACTAATAAATGCTAAGTTTAAGTTATAAAATGTTCATGTCAATATGTAAAAAGAAATGTCAAAATAATAATAAAAAAACAAAATAAAAATATTTGTCCACATAAAAACAAACGATTTGAAAAACACAAATCAGTTAGAAAATTAACGAACAGTAGTATTATGGCTAGGATCAATATTCTCATGACACCAAGCATCATTATCGTCCAAATAGTCATTGATTTTATAATATGCTTTTCTCAAGAGTCCCTGCTTAACATATAATTTAAACCTTTTTTCTGAAAAACAAAGGACTTCCTTTGGGAGTTTATTGTAAAATCTTATACCATGTCCTACAAAAGAGGTGCCTACTTTTGCAAGTCGTATTTTTGGAAAAGCCAGTTTATGTTTCTTCCTAGTGTCTATAGAGTGATGCTCAGGGAGCCTTGGGAAAGCATCGATATTTTTTCTGATATATTTAATAACTTGGTAAATAAATTCACAAGGAACTGCTAACATATTAAGTTATATTGTTGTGATTGATTATATTATGATCTCTACTCTAGAATTATTTTCACTTATTATTGTCCTATGCAATAAATACCACAATGTTGATGGATAAAAGAAATTTAATTTATTATTTACAATTAAACAAAATATAATAAACTAAAATCGTAAAAGTAAAAGAAAAAGAAGAACCTATGCTATAAAAATAAAATTAACTTAGAAATAAAACCCTAACTATCAAAAAGTCCGCCCCTCATCGTACCCGGCGCAAAGGTCCCCATTACGCTAGCCGCATTTGCTTTTTAAATCCTTTGCACCAAGTACGACATGGAACGGTGGTCTTGGCACCTGTCTTTTATTTTTCTTCCAAGTGCCTTTAGACATGCCCTGGCCACAGAGCCCCATACCCCCATACGCGGGTACGCGGGTCGTTTCAAATGCGACGGGAATAAAAATGTAATTTTGTTTCAGATGATTGTATGCGATGTGCTTTTGCCTAGCGGCACTCTCAGCAGCATACCCTGCAGTTCTAACTGTGGAGGTTCAATGACAGCTAGCATAAGTGCTCTTTGCACCTCCGGATGGTCTTGTTGAACTTGTCCAGGGCAAACAGTAGACCATTCCTTCAAAGCCTCGTCTACAAATGGTAGCCGTGAACTGTTACCATTGTTACTAAGTATGCGAGTAACAAGTTCCACGACCCCATGTGCAGAGGCTAAGAAGGCTACTAGTCCAGTGTCCTCTACGCGTCGAATACCAAGACCACCGTGCCGTATCGGCAGGGCCGCCTGGCGCCACTGATTTTCGTCGAGACTTACATTTAAAATTTCCTCTAGTATATTCTTAATTGTGTTATCCAATAGGCAAACTTCACTCAGGTAGCGCCATACAGGACATGTCCTTAAAGTGTATGTTAATTTTGGCATAGACAAGCAGCGATGAAATAGAATTAGAGCAAAATTGGAGGTTTTTCAGGCTATTTTGCACCTTTTGTAGAGACTGATTTTTCTTTTCAATAATGTCTGGGATTGCATCTGGGAAAATAGGACCACCTAGCAGCGTAAAATTCGTTTTGTCTAAAGCTATTAGGCCTGGAATAAGTCTTTGGAAACGAGCTAGAGATGAAGAATGATGAAGAAAAATCAGTCTCTACAAAAGGTGCAAAATAGCCTGAAAAACCTCCAATTTTGCTTAGAATTAGAGCAAAATTGGAGGTTTTTCAGGCTATTTTGCACCTTTTGTAGAGACTGATTTTTATTTTCAATAATGTCTGGGATTGCATCTGGGAAAATAGGACCACCTAGCAGCGTAAAATTCGTTTTGTCTAAAGCTTTTAGGCCTGGAATAAGTCTTTGGAAACGAGCTAGAGATGAAGAATGATTTGGGCCACACTCGAAAAGTTCACATTTATTCAAGTTCACTTCGAGGCCTATCTCTTTAAATTTGGAGAGGACTGTTTCGATGTCTTTGAATACAGTATCAGGGCTTCCGCCAATTGTGCCGTCATCCAGATACCATATGTTCAGGGGGGACTCTAGTGAGGATATTATTTTTTGAATGGCAAGACTAAATATTAAAGGACCTAAAGGATCCCCTTGTTGAGCACCTACCTGTGACAAAATAGTTGAAGAATCAAAAAATAATTTGCTGGGTGAAGAAAAACATTGATATAAAAAGGGGTAAAGACATGATGGATAAATAAATACACATATACCTTACTCTGCCCATTTGATTAGTCTTGCTAAGAAAAAGGGCAAGAAACTTAGCAAGAATGTCTTGGTATCTCAAAAATAAAGCCCTAAAATATGTAAATTTAAGAGTTTTTTTCTATCAAAAGTGTAGCTGAATGTGCTTTTAGGATTCCGTACGTCAAGAGGAAAAAACAGAGCCCTTAGAGGATTACTTTGTTGTCCGTCTGTCTGTCAAGACCCTTTATCTCCAGAACGCGTGGAGGTATCAAGTTGAATATAAAACCATATAGCCAAGTCTACATTTTCTTGAAGCTGTGAAAAAATCAAACATTTAAGTTAACTTAAAAAAAGATACGGCCATTTATGCTGTACACTCTCAAGGGAATCAAAATTTATATAGGGTATTTTAACCTAGAACTATGAAATTTGGCAAGTAATACCGTCTTATATTACAAGTATAGGGAAAAATCTGAAAACTATATGACTGTAATTAAATCATTAAAAATATAGTCTTTAACAGAATTCTTGGTGGGACAGTCTGACTCGCATTTGTCCAGTTTTATTTTAATAATAACAATTTTGCATTGAAAATGTAAGATAACATGTACGAAAATTCACAGTATTGCCAAAATTTCGTTTCTCCTGACACAAATTTTCTATTTTGTGTCTGTGATGAAATCAATGCGACTGTATTGCTTTTGCAGTTACATTGAGTATGGACATAAAATGAAATAGCATTATATTTGGTCATGCCCACTACTGACTTGCTGTTTCGTGATGACCGTCCTCGAGCTGTACAGTTGATTAAAATAGTTGGGGATCTAGATGGGATAACACATGCAGTAATTTAGTGGTATAGATAGTAAGTATGCTAGTAACTTCCTGCTTTACAATATTTTCATAGAAGTAACATAGTAAAAGATAAAGGTATCTAAGCATTTGTGTAGGTAGACTGTACCAATGATCTTGACTGGCTGTCAACAAACCAATTGGTTATATAATACATAACTTTTCTTGGTACTTTCGGCACTCATTGCACATGTAATCAATTAACATGGTATGGAAGAACAGGGATATAGCCAATAAAGGTGAAACACAAGAGAATACTGTTGAAAAAAGGTTAGTTTCTCACAGAAAAGCTGTCTACCTTGTGATTTTGTAGGCGCCGTCGTATTGAGCGACCTCTTCGCCCATAACGAAGACTGTCTCGTCTCTCTCCATCTCCTCATCGATGGCCTGGTTGAAGGCATCTCGCACGGTCACAGGCTTCGCCAACGCGCTTGAAGACGAGAAGTTACGACGAGACAACCGAGTAACAAGTGCGCTGAGAACCGGTGATGATTTCAAAGCCATTTTCACACTTTAGTCTTACAGTAACACTACAATAAAGAACTATGTTACGCTTGCTAGCTTATTATAAGCTATTTTGTCGTGTTTTATGTTTAATTTCGTTGAAAAATAACTTAATAACTGAAATCGTGGTCCGTGGAGATGAAGGATGAATGGAGGTCGGTCAGAAAAATAGGAGTTTTTAATTCGGCGAACACGTTTGACAGTTCGAAAAGCATAATATTGCCACTTTCCAGCCAGTGCTGCTCTTATCGATATCATAAAATATTGACGGCTACAATTGCGTTTTTGAAGTTTTTTATACTCAAAAAGTCGTACGGTCAAATGACGCAAAATTGAACAAAAATATAACATTTAACTTTTACACCATCTTTTTCGAAAATTATTTTTGTTCATTTCGAAGTGGTCTTCTTATGTTTGGTTCACAGTGATTGCCGGAAGTAATAATTTGCAATTTTATTTAAAAATCTATAAAGGAAGCTTTTAAAATGCTAAGCGGTAGTGGCACCTGTAGGGTCCTTCTAATCTAAAATTGCACACCACTTCACATAAGTTTATGCTATCCGTTTCAAATTCTTTTAGGACAGGACCTTGTGCCTGTGTGCGTCAGCCACTATGTGCATTTCATTCACTCACGCACTTCCGTCAACGTTGCTAACGCACTTAAATAGGCATCAGGTATGACATTTATGACATAATGGTATAATATTTATTATTAAAAATCGAATCTCATTCCGATTGAAAATGTGGTAATGAATACATACTTTATTTCGATTCATATTTTTCATCTTGCGAATATTTGGACAACTAAAGAAACAGATGTGCTACCGGCGATAGATAGTAACAGCTAATTTGATGTACCTATTGTACTCCAGCAAATAAATAATTTATCAATGGTATTTTAGTCAGCTCTCTCGATCTAATCGTTAACTTATAAACGTCTTATTTTACAAGGCAAACGTTTTTTATTTATAAAATTGTAGTATTCGTTGGTTCACGGCGGGATATTCGAAAATACAAACGACAAGGTTCAAAGTAAACTGAACATATATATTGAACTCTAATCCAATACAATAAGAGTCTAGGACTAGTAAGAGGAAAGAAACAATGCGTCTCAGTAGGCGATTCGACAGAGTCTCCGTACTGGCCGATTTGTGGTCTTACTTCGATTCAGAGTGAGATAGTATTTCAATTGCTTGAAAGCTACTATAATACACGAATCGAGTCCCCAAGTAAGGATTGCAAACAAAATGTACATAGCCGGGGTCACAATTGTGGGACGAACAATCGATATCACGATGTAGGATACAGCCAACGCCATCTAGTTTTCACATGTTGGTAATTCACTGGTGTCTGGTTCAACTATATATTACATACCCCCCCATTAAATTCGAAGGTGTCCCAACGAGGGTTAATTCTTCTTCGGTCTGCCACGTGGTCGCGGCG
This sequence comes from Ypsolopha scabrella, assembly GCA_910592155.1. Classification (NCBI taxonomy): domain Eukaryota; kingdom Metazoa; phylum Arthropoda; class Insecta; order Lepidoptera; family Ypsolophidae; genus Ypsolopha; species Ypsolopha scabrella. The sequence goes on along the minus strand of OU342968.1, from coordinate 1,683,611 downwards.
GTTGATTCTTTTGGTTAACCATTTTGCGTGCTGGAGAACAGGAGCTGAAGTTAGTCGAGCTTTTAATGCTTCGTATGCTTGGTCTTGTTCCGTATCCCATACCCATTGAGCGTTCTTTTTTGTAAGACGTGTCAGCGGTTCAGCTATATTGGAAAACCCCTGGATGAAACGACGATACCACGAGCATGTCTGTAAAAACGACATCAAGTGTTTCACATTGGATGGAGGAGGTCGTTTTACAATGGCTTCTATCTTGTCGGGATCCATTTGTAAACCTTCGGGTGTGATGATATGTCCTAAATATCTCACTTGTGTACATCCAAATCTGCATTTCTCTTGATTGATGATGAAATTGTGTTCTCTCATCTTTCGGAGAACGTCTCTCAGATCGTTCAGATGTTGTTCAAATGTTGGTGACAGGATAATCAGGTCATCTAAGTAAGCGAAAAGCTTAATGTGATTGAGACTGATGCGGAATCTGTCAATAATACGTTGGAATGTAGACGGTGCGTTACGTAGGCAAAACGGCATTCTTACAAATTTATAGATTCCGAAAGGAGTAATGAACGCTGTCTTGTCCTGGTCACTCTCTTGAACCGTGATTTGCCAGTATCCTGCTTTGAGGTCCAGCGCTGTCATGTACTTAGTAGCTTTTGCCTCGTGTAGCAGATCATCGATGCGAGGCATCGGATACCTATCCGGTATGGTGATATAGTTTAATCTCCTATAGTCAATGCAGACTCTGATTTTCCCGCTGGGCTTTGGTACCATCACTACTGGTGCGGCCCAGGGAGAACTGCATGGCATGATTATACCTTCTTTTATCATATTGTCTATTTCTGTTTTCAAGACTTCTTTCCGTTGTGGAGATATTCGGTACGGTGGAACAGCTATCGGTGCGTGATCACCAGTATCAATATGATGTTGTACTCCTACCACTGGCTTTCCATTGGGAGTAAATACATGCTGAAATTCTTCGAGCAATCCGGTAAGCTGCTGCTGCTGTGTTTCGTCTAGCACGGTTTCACTTACATCGAACGTACTGAGTCCGATATCGCTGAAGAGAGATTTCGAATGTGGGGATAAGTTAGATTCATCTTGATCTACGCTTTCAATTGCGTCTCGCATCATATACTCTAGCCTAGGACTATATCCGTCGAATGCCCTATTTCTCTCAGGACGATTTATTTTCTTTGGCAGCTCCGAGAAATCTATCGGTATAAGTCGATAGGGGATGTCAGGACTTTCCATCGGCACAGCCACATTCTTGTCCTTCACCGTCAGACAACCTGGCTGCTTCTTCATTAGTCTATTCGTACTAACAGGTGCAATGCCTACACCGGGTCTAGCAATGGCACCAGTCAGTGTGGTTGGTGTTCCTATGTGCAAATTATCCCTCAACTCTTGAAACATAAGGAACTGTTCTTCATAAAGTTCGAACTCCTGCCTTGATTGCTCGATATAGTGCCATGTGAATTGTGCAATATTAAGGACTATACCAGCTTGTTGTAGAAAGTTGATACCCAATAATGTTCGGTTGTCAACGGAATCTGGTAGTACAATAAAGCTTGTAACAGTGGTACGTCCACAGAGCTCAACATGTCCTTCAAAAAATAGCACTTTTTGCCTTCGCGATACTCCATCTGCTAATGTGATGCTTACCATCTCTTCATTGAAAGTCTGTCCGTGGCTCTTCAGCATCTGATACAGCTCATGGGATGCAACATTCAATTTAGCACCGGTGTCTACATATGCTTTGCCTTCTTGGCCGTTGACTTTCAGGTATACCATGGGTCTCGAATGTTTTTCCCTCTGGACGTTTATAGAACAAAAACCCAAATTTCCTTTTTTGTCTGGTGCCCTGGAAGGTTTGTTAGAGCAAATCTTGCAATTGCTCCGATAGACACCCGGAGTTCCACATCCATAACATGACAGCTTGACGTCAGTTGTTGTGCCTGATGCGGCAGGAGCTGCAGACGATGACCCCTCATTCAATTTAGTGCTGCCTTCTAACACTCTTTTGCGTTTTCGACAGTCTTCGAAGACGTGGCCTAGTTTTTTGCAAAAATTGCATCTGGGCTTCTTATTAGTGCGCGAGGCATCTGTTGCTACTACTGGATTGCTGTCGCTTCGCTGATCAGAATTTTTTTCTTTCAGTAATGCTTCGATGCTCCGCGACTGTTGGAGCAAGTCGTTGAAGTTATTTATCTTTTCTCTTGGAATCTTATCTCGGATACATTAGTTAAGAATTCCGTATACCATGTCCAATTGTTGCTTTTCAGGTAGCCGTTCTGATTGGGGTAGTTCTGCGAAAAGCATACGCTTCTTCGAGATAAAGGTATCTGTGGGTACATCAAGAGCTTGTTTTTCACCAAAGATCTCTGTGTAGATTATGTATTCAGGTTTCTTCGGCGCGAACGTAGTTCTCAAAGCCATTTCGAAGTCTGCCCACGTGTCGATAGTAGCCTTGGCCCCTTGCCACCAAACTGCTGCTTCGTCTCTTAGTATCAATGGTAGGCCGATCAAAGCGTCCGCGTCCTTTATATGTTCTAATTGCTTGAATAAATTGATAGCCGTTAAGAAAGCCTCTACAGTTTCTCTGTCTTTCAGGCCATTATACGATGTTTTACACGTTGTCATAGAACCTTGACGGACCCCTGCGCCTCCAATAGATGTTAATAATTGTTGAAACTGTGCTTCAGTCATGTTTACACCCATTTTCTTTGGGTTTGACTCCTTTCTTCGGACCTTTTAAGTTGTTTTTCGTCCCACTTTTGTTACCAGGAAGGTTCCAGATTTTCTTTTCCCTGAGTTGGTCGCCACTGTAGTATTCGTTGGTTGACGGCGGGATATTCGAAAATACAAACGACAAGGTTCAAAGTAAACTGAACATGTATATTGAACTCTAATCCAATACAATAAGAGTCTAGGACTAGTAAGAGGAAAGAAACAATGCGTCTCAGTAGGCGATTCGACAGAGTCTCCGTACTGGCCGATTTGTGGTCTTACTTCGATTCAGAGTGAGATAGTATTTCAATTGCTTGAAAGCTACTATAATACACGAATCGAGTCCCCAAGTAAGGATTGCAAACAAAATGTACATAGCCGGGGTCACAATAATTGTGGGACGAACAATCGATATCGCGATGTAGGATACAGCCAACGCCATCTAGTTTTCACATGTTGGTAATTCACTGGTGTCCGGTTAAACTATATATTACAAAATAAAGTAAATAAAACATATATTAATATAGTATGTCTAAGGCTCAGAGTAACTTTACCCAGATTTTTTTTCACGTTGTTTCCATATCGATGTCAGGTAAAGTTGCTCAGCTCTTATTTGATAGACTTTACAGATTTATCACAGCACCATACGTCATGCCGCACTTAATATCGATATCGACATATCGATGTATATCATACCGTATTTATTTATTTCGAATAATGGTATCTAGGACCATGATAGCCTTTTCTATAATTTTCATTTTATTCCTTTACTTTGTTATAATTTTAGACGAAAGCTACGTCTGATGGGAAAGTTTTTTTTTTAAATAATAAAAAACAAGGTATTAGGGAGCGTTTCAAAACGTGCGATCAAAGTGTGAAATTTCAGTCGTTTATTAGAAAGAGATAGATAGAAAGAGATTCTATATAGAAGAAAGAGAAATAAAAATCTGGTTCCACGTGGGTTGCACCGATTGTGATTTTAGCATTACTCGGAAGCGTTTCAAAACACAGGTCAGGTAACAGTTCGGTTACCCTCGGTTTCACTCGGGTAAATTTTTGAACGTTCTAGGATGAAATTCACATCTCTCCGAGTGAAATTCACTCGATTCGAAACGAAACCTTAGAACCCTCTCTAGGTCAAAGACATTGTATATATAACATGACACTACGATACGAAAAACGAGCCGAGTGAGATGGGTGTTGGCACTCGTTGGTCCCTTTCTAACACTTTAGAAACTCAACAACATTATATAAGTATATTGTATTATATACACTGGCAACTTCCTAGACAAGGATACACGAGTAGCGACAGCTATCTCGCTCGGCTCGTTTTTCGCTTGATAATGGTATCATAATAATTACAACCTTATTTCTTCCCAAATAAAGACTAGTGACTTCCGCCGTGCGGTCCATCACCCATTTCTTGAGTTCTGGAAGGCATACCAAAAACCACCAGTTTGTAAAGTGACCTTGCTTCATCTGACATAGGGTCAGACAATACAAGGTTACATACACCGATATTATTAAATATACAATTGTTATAAATTTGTCTTCTTCGAGACTCCGTCCTGACACACTCCATCAACAAGTGATACACATCTTCTATTACTCCACATTCCGTGCAGCTTGGCGAATCTACTTTGCGCATCAAGTGTGCAAACTTGTTGAGTGGAAGGTGTCCAGAACGAGTTCTCGAAGCAGCCACCACTTCCGATCTGCCCATCGAGGAATTCTCAAAGCACGGTCTACGTGGGAGCTCCCGTTGTATAGTGCGATACCAAATTCCTTTACTCGAACTTTTTTCCTCATAAATGTGTTTCCACGAATCATAACAGTCTTCTTTTACACTATGTACTAAACCAAGATAGAATGGAGGAAAAAGGCTAAAGTAACCAACCAACTTCACAAGCTTGTTTGGCAGCTCGGTCTACCTCTTCATTACCTTCTAAGCCTACATGGGATGGAATCCATTGCAGAACTAAACTTTTGTTTGCTACCTGCGCCTGATGTATGAGTTCCAGGATTCGATAGGCAATCGGGGACCCTCAAAAAGTCGAGGTACCTACAACGTGCCAAGTGCTGGAGTGCACTCTTGGAATCCGTGAGAACTACAATGTCCATTTGGTCTAAATCGGAGATATGAATTAAATTTTTTTGCCTATTAGAATTATGGCAAATATAATAACGGTCACATTTTATCAAATACTTTCCAAAAATCCAAATGCAACACTTGTAACAAATCGTTCTACAAAAAAAAAAATTTGCTCATTTTCGGCAGTATGGCGGCCATTTGGAACCGTCCGAAAAGTATAGCATGGTGATGTTCGTAAATGGCTGCACGACGATGATTAACTGTGCAAAAATTAGCCTGGTATGTACAAATGGATGAATTGTTTTTTTAAATTAACGTATTCGAGTCGGTATGGCGGACTGTAAGTCACACCGGAGAAGTATGGCATGACACTACCGCCTACTTCTTTTTTATGGACTATCGGAAAATACTAGAATTTTGTGAAACAAGTCGTTTGACACTCGTAATTTATCCAACGAGTTCGACTAACGCCCACGCGATTGGGCCGGCCCGGTAACAGCGCTATGACCATCATTTTTCTTTTTGTCATTGCGTAATAAGACACCTGAAGAACCGCCATACTGGTACAAATGACCCAATATTTTGTGTCACTATCTCCCGGTCTACAGCTTTACATTCATGTTCTTACTTATGGGATTAATAATAATGAGATTTACGGACTTTTACGATTTTAAAGAATATGGCCATACAAGGCTGTACCCATTTTTATCGTTGAAAGCACTAATTTACCCCATGTAAATCTGTCGTAATTGCACTTTTAGAAGTCGTGTTAATTTATGTGAATTGGAACATTACCTACATACTCGTATTGGCTAGAAGTGCGAGCGCACGCGCAGGCACGCATCGGTAATTTTGGACGGTTGTCGGATGTGTAATATGGACAGCCTTGTGCATTGTTCTTCAATAATCGTAATTTTTCTATTGCGGGGTAGGTGGTTAAAGGATACTGGTATTATTTATGCCATAGATTCTATGAGATGGTATTGTTCATAAATACGTAGGTACCGTGTAGGTAACTGTTGTTCTGGGCAACTTCTTCTCCAATATTAAAATATCCTCTCATCCATTGTCATTTCTTCATCTAATGTCACAGTCAAAGCATCTCTAACATTCACATCTTTGGGTTCTAAAATACACAAAATACAACGTTACGACATGAATCTCCGAGGGGACGACGAGGTGTTTCTGAGGGATTGTCTTGATTTTCAGATACACTCAAAGGACATCATTCAGCGTTCATACATTTTTGGGCTAAATCTGAAAGTGCCGGCCAAAAAATTATAATGTTATATTTCGATAAAACATATCATTATATTCATTTGTTACTATGGGACCAAAGCTGTAGGGTAATTTTCTGCTTAGTTAGATGATTTCGAAAATTATTATTTTAGTGTAAATTTTGGAAAAAATATCACATTATTAATGATTTTTTGTGCAGAAATAAAAGTTTTGAACAGATTTTACTATGAGACCAATGATCTGGGGTTATTCTCTGTACTCGTTAACCAGTTGGAAATATTATATATATTATATTCATACTTTTTCGATAAATATACCAGAATTTATTAATTCACTTATCTAACTTTTAGTGGTTTAAATATTAATAAAAAACGGTAATATGAAATAAAATCTTTATTTAAAATACAGTAAAATGGTCAATATTCGTTCTGTCTGACTATGAACTTTCAAGTCCCTCTGCCGGTGGAACTATCGTGGGATCGTGCCGCGTAAAACCTATGTATCATATGATGGTCATAACGTGTGCACAGCACGTTTTCCAATATTGGAGCTACAGTAGTATTTAGAATTGCTTCTCTCCCAAGTAAACTGGGCTCAACGGCAATGTACACGTAGTAAGTTTTAGTTTGAACATGTCTTGACTGTATGCGACCTCTTATAAGCCAAAGGTCTCTTCCGTCAAGCTCCCGAACTTCTTGAGCTGGCACATCCCCGTCAAGCTCTATGATAAACGAACCATCAGGTTGAACGTGCTCCCCATAATAACTTCGAGCCTGCTTTATTTGATAGCTACCCAAGGCAAACAATGTCAGTTGCTCTTGCGTTAATCTGGGGAACTGATCGAATTTCGGCGTATTGGCTGTTATCGACTGAAAATGTGCTCTTCTTCTATTATAATTATTAGCGATGAGAAGATCTGCTAATCTATTAGGCAGAGTTATTCTCTCATTAATAATACTTAAACATTCATTAGCACGCACATTATTTTCGATCAGGACGTGGAAATCATTTAATAGAGCTGCAACAATTCTAAAGTAGTCTATCATGTGTCTTAGTGATCGGATACTGTGGACAATCCTTAATAGGCGAAAGTCTATTTTGAAACGTCCATTTATGACTTCAACCACCCACCGACAAATGGTCACAAGCCGAGACTTGTTGGCTTGGTCTGTGGTAAGCTGCAGTTCCCTTCGTTTCTTTGTCTCCGGCATATGGACTACGTAACCGTAGTCTTCAAAGGGCCGCACTGAGTCCCTGAATCCTCGGTCTAAAATTAATACGTCTCCTGGTCTAAAAAAAACAATGAAAACCGCCTTCTTCGTTATCTACCGTATTGTTCACAATCACCGCAGCAGAGGTCGTTGCGGCGTGTGTCCATCACAGCATACATATAACATTGGTTTGAGAAGGTGACGATACTTATGACCACTATACGATTTCCGTTGATGGAAATAGTTAGAGCTCTTGATGATAGATGTAAGTAACATCGCACATTGTAACAGCTTTCCTTTCATTGCCTGGACTATCTGGGTTGCCAAAAAGACTTTCTGGGACTATCAAGTTTCGTTGTACCACTTCCTCACGGGTCATGTGGTCGAAACCAACTCGCGACGGTACATAGTTCACAAGCAGTGCTTCACGACCTTGCTTCAACATTCTTCGAAAAGTTAATTCGGACATTTTGAATATTGAGGCTAATCTTACATTGGAATCTCCAGTCCTAATTTTTGTTAATACTGCTGCAAGTATCGTTTTCTTGCATCGATTAGTATTGAGGGTGGGCACATTTTCTAATTTTCTCCCTCCTATGGTAGCACTTGTATTTCTATCTCACCTGTAGCAAGGCTGGTTGCGTCAGTTAAAAAAAAAACAAATCCGAAGGTATAATTAGAATTGTTTATGCATAATCGGTGTTTGAGACACTGATTTGTTTGTTACTCAAAGTAATATTTCAGTTCATTTATTAATAGTGCAATGGACTTATACTCTAGAGACCTGTATTATTATCACCGTGATTATGTTTTTCTACACTAAAACAATTCATTTTATTACATCACTCATACACCTTTATAAAGAGCACTAGTGTTTTGCGTGGTACGCGGGCTGCAATGATGTTGATGATGTTCGGAAACTTCAGACTAAGCATTTCGATCTAACTGCTGTCAAAATGAATTTTCGTTCGAAAATCGATTATCAGAGTACCACTTGCGTCGACTGAACGACATTCGACCGAATATTGCACGATCGATTACGATGGGAGTAAGACCCCAGTATTGGACTTGTACTTGAGTGTAGTAGGTGCAATCGTTTGAAAATCCGTAATTGACAGAGGATGGGATGTGTGTCGAGTGTCAAAACCTGTCATCGGTTGGAAGATGTGTGAAACATAGTAATTGGACATTTAGTTGGACTCGGCCGCGCACCTGTGGTGCGCGACCTCGTCCCTCGGTGAACGGTAGGCTCATTTTTCTTTGACTTTATGACTCGGCCGCGCACCTGCGGTGCGCAACCTCGTCATTCGTCTCGAATGTGTTGCCTCCGAAAGCGTGCGCTCAGCCTTCGGCTTCGCGCCCGCTTTCTCCGGGCTCGGCCTACGGCCGAGTAAGTATTTATTATTTCTTCTGAAAGGGGCTGAATTAGTATGAGTTTAAACCTGGAAACGCTACTATCACTCGTTTTTAAGATATAGCAATTAAAAAAAAATGTTAAAAATTGTCAAAAATGATAATTATATTTTTTTTTAAATGGTGGGTATGAATATAGAAAGCAATGTTAAAAATGTGCACAAAATGAGTTTTAGGGAAAATATTGTGTTTGACAATTATTGTCATGGGTCAATAACTGTCATCGGTTTGGGCAATGTGAATAATATACATCTTATTGAAGATGTAATATGAATAGCCCACGATCAATCGTTTTTAAAATATGATAAGAAGAATACCAAAAGTCTTGATGTGTTTCCAATATAATTTATTTTATATAAGAGTCACTTCCTCGTTTTATTCTACATAACAGATTATTTGTTTTGATGGAATTTTGAAAGATATTATTGAAATTGTCGAAAGCATAATTGTAAGAAGCATCTGCATGTTTTGGTGAACTTGATGAACTTTTCTGTTGATGATGGAATAGAAACTGAAAGAGTTAGTTTGAAGAATAAATATAATTATGTGAAATTATTCAATTTCATGTACTTAATATAATTTAATAAGTAAATTTCGACTTATCTATTAGGCACCTATTTAGTATCCTACTCGGGGACGCCTCGCTCCGCTCCGCTTCGCTCGTCTCTGAGTAGTTTCATAATGTTCAAACCTAACCTAATCTATTGTTTTTAAATACATGTCGACCTATACATTAGGCACTTATTTAGTATCCTACTCGGGGACGCCTCGCTCCGCTCCGCTTCGCTCGTCTCTGATTAGTTTCATAATGTTCAAACCTAACCTAACCTATTGTTTTTAAATACATGTCGACCTATCCATTAGGCACTTATTTAGTATCCTACTCGGGGACGCCTCGCTCCGCTCCGCTTCGCTCGTGTCTGAGTAGTTTCGTAATGTTCAAACCTAACCTAACCTATTGTTTTTAAATACATGTCGACCTATCCATTAGGCACTTATTTAGTATCCTACTCGGGGACGCCTCGCTCCGCTCCGCTTCGCTCGTCTCTGAGTAGTTTCATAATGTTCAAACCTAACCTAACCTATTGTTTTTAAATACATGTCGACCTATACATTAGGCACTTATTTAGTATCCTACTCGGGGACGCCTCGCTCCGCTCCGCTTCGCTCGTCTCTGAGTAGTTTCATAATGTTCAAACCTAACCTAACCTATTGTTTTTAAATACATGTCGACCTATCCATTAGGCACTTATTTAGTATCCTACTCGGGGACGCCTCGCTCCGCTCCGCTTCGCTCGTCTCTGAGTAGTTTCATAATGTTCAAACCTAACCTAACCTATTGTTTTTAAATACATGTCGACCTATCCATTAGGCACCTATTTAGTATCCTACTCGGGGAATATATTAAGTGAGAGTATATTAAAGAATAGCTTTTCTATAGGTATCTTAGTTTTTGTGTAATGTTTTTAGGAAGTATTTTGTGGAATTTTTATTTGCAAGTGTTTTAAAACCATTATGATCTGGGTATTGTAGCATTTTGTACAATGTTTTTTCATTTGTTTTTGTTGTTATATTTCTGTGATGGCGGATGATTGATAATAGTTCAAGTTGGAGATAAAATTAAAATTGTTATTGTGAATTGACGAAATATTTCTATTATATTAATTTTATAATGTAAGTATTTATTAAATGGAAAAAATTAATATAAAGGTATTGCTTATATGTTTTTGAATTTATAATTATTTTAAAAAGGATTCATTTTGACAAGGAAGAAGGACAGTCTTTTATATAGCGTTCCGAATGGGGATAGCAGTGTTTAATATAACTTGAAATAAATATATATAATTTAGCTATATAAAGCCTTTAGCCTTTAGTGTTTAATATACTCACGCTCATCATGTCATTCCGAATTGATAATGGTGTCTATCACTATTTAAAGTTATTGTTTATTCGGAACTCTTTTGTAAAAGACATGGATGTGTATATTTGTTTGTGACAGAAGAATGAATCTTTAACACAATTTTAAGGAATTTGATAAAGTTACGCGAATACTAATAAAGGGTTATATTATTGTTTGGGTATTTTTATTATTTGTTATTGTAAATTTAGGTCCATGATATGAATGAAAATTTTGATTTTTCGTTTAATACTGAGAATAATCTGTTATTGAAATTGCCGTCGACCGACTGTTATTTTTGATAGATCATTGATAGCTCAATATGGTGACTTAAATGATGTCATTCGTGACGTAATAGTAACCATTTTGTGATTATCGTTTTTGGGTATTATGTTTCGAATCGGAATGCGCTCTTAGTTATAGGGTGTGGTTATGAGTCTAAACAGTTATGAAAATAAACTGATTAAATTCGTATGGATTTCGTGGTCTGTTATAAATTACAACGCATTTAATCGTTCTTCATAGTATTTATCATTGTTGTGGCTGTAAGTTAGTCGCAATGAATTTTGATTAATCGATGAAGTTGTATTGATCGAATTGTTATTTTTTTATTAGGTATAGATAGTGTTTGTGGTTTCATTTTTATTTAAGACTATTAGACTACAATCAATAACAATGTTAAGTAATAAATGGGGAGATAGGTTGAACGTGTTGTGGTTTACCGTTGAACAATATTACTTACAACGATCATTGAAATTGATTATATTTTGTTTGATGTCATAACCGCACCCTATGACTGGCTGGTTAGGAACGAAATTTAATGAATTAAAAAATAAACCATTTCCGGAAATTATTTTCTTTGGCCGGCATTTTCTTTTCTATTCAATTGCGAGAGTGGAAAGTTGCAGAAAATTGTAAAAATGTCGTAAGTATTTGTTTATTCAGTATTCTTTAGTTATTTGATGAAAAAATTATCTCGAGTGTGCATTGTTTCATGTTAAAGTATAATTTTATTAATAACCATTTCTAAATAGAGTAATATACTTGTTCAAAATTGATTTGTGATAGCGTGGCGTGGTGTGGTTGTAATGGCTGAAATTCTTTATATTTTTTTTTGTAAAATTATGAATAGTAAAAAGGAAAAAAAACAGATTTTTTGTTACGTTTTTAACTATTAGAAAGTTATTAATTACAATGTTTTTTTTTTTTGTTGTATAAAGGAAAGTCATTTGATGAACTTTTGAATGAGTTAAAAGAGGCGGTGATGGCGGGCAGGGTGGGACCTGCGTCGCCGCCATCGCCCATGTTACCGGAGATAGAAGCAGCATCACCAGCGGCATCGGCGTTAACGGTTACGCCGTCGTCTTTTCATTCGTAAGTAGAAATTGTCTAAATTTTACACTTTTTATAGCAGTTCCATCCATCCATTCATCAGCCTGTTTCGTCCATTGTTGGACATAGGCCTTTCCATGATTTCGTCACTCTTGGCGGTCCTCCTGGAAGAAATGCCCATACTCACACACGCTGGGCAGGCGGGTTGGTGAGCGCGGTGCCGAGACCCGTGCACCAGTAACGCCACTATAGCCTACTTATAATACTTTTTCATAGTTCTGCGATTGAGATTATTCATTGTAATGGTTTTAAAAAGGGTTGTTACTATAAAATATGTTTTCTATTTATAGATGTCCAAGTTGTGGGTATAAATGGAAGGACGGCGACGACGGTCGAACGCCGATGCCGGCGCCGAGGAGCCGACGCAATGCAAGAGTGGAGCAGCGGTCACAATACACGCCGTCGCATCGCGGCGGTTCTGGCGGCGGCGGTGATGGTAGCCGTGGCCGTGGCCGCAACCGCGGTCGGCGTGGCGGAAACGCCGCTGGTGGTGGTGGTGGTGCCGCCGTGGCGGCGAGGATATTGCAGATGTATTTTTTAAATATTTTAATAAATAATTTTAATGTAATTTTTTTTTCATTTCTATAAATGTCACATGAGATTAATAATAATTAATTATTTGACTTAGGTATGTTTGTTTTTGAAGATTTATAATTTCAACAATTGCGATACAAGACGATTATTTGAAATTTTTCTTGATATCAATTATTTTGATTTTAATTTAGACATTTATTATCTTGAGAATAATTTTATATTTAATTTAATAATAATGATAATAATGAGTATTGATTTTAATTTTTTTTTGAAAAGTTTAAAACAAAAGGAATGTTGTATTTTAGTAGAATGACAACCAAGTATATTTTGTTTCTGTGTATGTACTTTTATAAATTCAGACAGAGTCGTTCAGTTTTGATCGAAAGTAATTGAAGTAACTTGTAAAATCAGTAATTTAGAGTGACTGGGCAGGTGAATTTTGTCGTTAATATTATGGTTTTAAAATGGAGACAATGGTGTCGATTCGAACATGCACAAATACGACTTAACTAAAATTACGTTAAGATGTGTCAAATTACTTTTGGTATTCGGAAACGCCCAACCTAACCTATTTTGACAGGACTAAACTAATTTTTAGTTAGGTCGAACTCAATTAGGTCCAAAACATAATTTTGCTATTCGGTATGACCACCTAACTGTCAAATTTTAGAGATGTCAAACTAAAAGTGAACTAATATTAGGCGAGACATATTTCGTGGCGATTAAAATTTTAACAAGTCCATTTATCTAATTTGTGTTGCTTTTTGAGGGGAGAATGGAGGAATATTGGCTATAGATGCTGAAGAAAGAAACTAAACAGTTAAAACCAGCATATCCATCCAAAGTTTAAAACTGTGTTTGCAAACTTATTTTTACAAAATGCTTCTTCCAGGAGACAAGTTGTACCCCGCTGCTGCCTTAGCTGATGACCCCAGAACCAGAATTGTATGAAACAAGGTGGATGTGATGTTCAGACCTCTTTAAACTGCGATGTTGCACATTACGCCAAGAAATCAGTGGCTCCTAGGATTTGGATTCACTGGTTCCCTGTCATGAACCTTATGCAGTGACGTCACAGCTTAAAATAAGCCTCATTCATAGAGCCAAATCTTCAAGCTTTGTTTTCTAGCAACGGAAAATAGATTCTTGTGAATGCAAACTCTTTAAAAAAAACTGTACCACCTACCTAGTCCTTAAACTACGGCTACAATTTTTTCAGTCTGCTGTGTGTACCCAGTACTACATTTCCCTTGATCACTGGACAGATGAATTTGGTTTAGCAAGACACAACCAGAGAGACCAGCAAACCAAGGTAAAATCATTAGATGTCAAAGGAAATAGGATTGCTCATCTATATACTAATAATAAAGTACCTAGTCTAAAAGTTGTCTGTACATTAAATATATTTGTAAAATTTTATATGAAATGGGTTATTAGTATGGTATGGAGGCCAAAATACAATTTAACAATTTTTGTCTGTCTGTATGTATGTATGTTCCATTTCAACTCAAGAACCACTCAACCGATTTGGATGTGATTTTCATTATTATCATCCTAATGAGTCTGGTAAAAATATAGGCTATAAGGTGTTAGTAAAATAACCGCCAAGCCAATAACTCTTGATACCACACAAAGATTACAAAACACTTCCATGCAAGCAAAGCCGCGGGCAAGGTTAGTTTAGAAATAAATTGTCAATTAATATAGATTTTGGTCCTTGAAAGAGGTATTAAAAAATACCCCATCTCAGAAGAAGTGTAATAAATGCATTCATCTCTGCTTGACATATAGATTCCAGAATTGGGGCATTTCCTACAAATATTATGTTATGGGAAAAGTCCATTAAATGGACAAAAACATGGACCAAAAGGCAGACCAGTGCGACGCAGATGATCGCCCCTTTCTTTGTAGAAGCCATGTAAAGAAAACCAATGGAACACACTGCGGGAGGTCCATGTGTCAATGACACACTGACCTGAAAAAATTACAATATATTTGTCAGCAGGATGCTTGCCAGCAAGCAGTACATTATATTATTTAAATCGATATTTTATTGTTTTAAAATTACATGTATTTATAAGGTCAGAAAATAAAAGCTATGATGATGATGAGATAAGATTGTATGAATCTGTTGTCTGATCGCTAAATGAATAGTAAAACTAAATTTTTTATTTTAGGCCACTCAGGGCCCATATTATTAATAGGTTCCTTAAAACTAGGTAAACATTACTACAGACCCTTAAAAAAAAACATTTCTTAACATGTTGGCACAAACATAGACACCTTCATACTCCATACAAAATATCTGACTTCCCAATTTACTCACATCACTCACAAAGAAGCACTACGAATGTATCATTTCTCCTAAATGATGCACAGCGAGTTAGCTTACAGGTAATCTAGTGCAAAAGAGCTTGTTGAGAAACATTGTGCATTTTTTAATTGTTTATATTCCACTGTGTGTGGACGTTGTGCGCTTTCATGATGTACTTGTGTAACGTTCTATGATGGTTGTTCCCGTTAGCATGTTACCCTAATTTGGAATCGTCTGACATGAAGCGTTACATCTTCTAACGTCATACTTTTGTGCACTCTGGAGAAATAGATCTGGTAGGCTTCAGGTCACATAAAGTTGCAGGGACTGTGTCGTAATATCTGTGTAATCAAATAAAGCATTCCTTTGGCACTAGTGAGAGCGACGTTTCTTGTTTTCTACAAGACTGAAGCAATCACAATCACTGATTGTATTCGATGCGAGGGTTGGACGGTGGTAGATGGTTTTTTTCAGTTTAAAGCAAAGAACCTTTTCCGATTAGGGTGACGGCGGTAGTTGCTGCCTATAGCGACTGGAGCGATAGAACATCGAGACATACGAGTCCTTGTATGCAGCAGGTGTTGCTGTCAGAGGCTACAAAAGCGTTTTCGCACTCTTTCATAGTATAATAGGTGGATTAGTCCCGATGAAGCCTTGGATCCATCTTACGGGTTAATCGTGATTGTTTCTTGGTCTTCTTAGTCAGAGCAGCAGCATCCCGCAATGGTTTTTATAAACAAAATAGCGATTTTTTAGATCTTCAACAAAAATTTAAAATCGGTTAGTTTGACAGATTGTTTTTTTTTTTTTTTTTTTAATGTGTTTTACGGCCCTGGATTCGGTGTCCTTTTGAGCCAGTCTGATATTATTATTTTTTTCCCATTTATACAGATTTTTATTTTCACTTTTATAGGTTTTCTACAGTATTTAAAATGTATTTGTATAGAGGTTGATAAAATCTTTTGTCAGACAATAGTTTTTGCAGTTCTTTTGGTGCATCACAATCTATTTCTTGTATTTCAGAAGCTAACACTAATCTGTTAACACCAAATTGTTGACATTTGAATATCAAATGCTCAAGGTCTGCTTCTTCTTGTCCACAATAAATACACTTCGAATCTTCAGCCAGGTTAAGTCTTTTCAGGTGAGTACGGGTTTTGCAGTGACCAAATCTCATTCTGTTAATTGTAGTTATATATTTTCTGCAATTAGCCGCTTTATCTCTATTGTACCAAGGTTGGGCGGGCGGGTTTCCTTGGATCTTAAAATACCATTTTCCTTTTTCTTTGCATGTTTCTTTCCAGTACTCACACCATAATAATTTTAGGTTCTGCGACAAGTGTACATGTAGGTCAGTGAATGGTATCTTCAGGTCTGTGGAATGGTCTTCATCATAAGGATTTCTGGTGGCTTGATCAGCAATTTCATTTCCAGTGATACCCTTATGAGAGGGTACCCACATAAATTGCACTGCCGTACCATTCATATTTAAAGTATTAACTAAATTTCTAATATTAAATAATTGAGATTGTATCGAAAACAATTATTTTCTAATGCTAATAATACAGATAGTGAATCTGAGAAGATTATTATATTAGTTATATTTAGACTATTTACATGAAGAAGAGCTTTGTAGATAGCATAGCATTCAGCTGTAAAAATACTACATTTAGTATCAATTTTGAAACATTTTGTAATCTTAAGTTGAGGGTCATAGAATGCTGAAGTAACATTATCATTGGTTTTGGAACCATCAGTATAGAGTGAATATAGATGATTTTCATCTAGGAATTTTAGTAGATCATTTTCATTATAAATATCTTGTCTAAGTATAGTTATTTTATTTACAAGGCTGTTGAAATCTACCTTGTATAATGGCCACATGCTATCTACCTATATACATATTTGCAGCATGAGATTGTTGTAAGTGAATTATTATTCTAATTAGCTCTGGTACATGTCCAGATAAAAGTTGATTGCTATTTACATAGGATCCTAAATTACTTATTTCAAGATTTTTTTGTGGAAGAACTCTATCTAAAACACATCTATTGTCTGATGATATCATTTTTAAACAAAATCTTTCAGCAATGTATATGCGTCTGAAATGCAGTGGTGGTATGCATGTCTCACATTGCATAACATTTATGGGTGTTGAGCACATCGCTCCAGTTATAATTCGTAGTGCTTTGTTTTGTATAACTTCCAATTTGCGTAGCAATGTGAGACTCGCATTCATGTATGCCAGTGAGCTATAGTCAAAGTGACTACGCACTATACTTTTGTATAACATTGATAAAATTTTTGGGTCTGAGCCCCAATGCACTCCGGCCAGCGATCGCAGCACATTGAGTCCTCTGCTGGCATTTTTAATAATATAGTTTATGTGAGCATTAAAAGATAACTTTTGATCCAGCCAAATACCCAGAAATTTCTTTTGAATCATCCATGGTAAAGAATTATTAGCATATTTTACAGAGTAGTTGCTTTCATCATATTTCTTGCTAAATATCATTACACTACTTTTGTCAGCACTAATATTTAGTTTTAATTTATTTTCATAATAATTATGAAGCTGTATAAGTGCCTTATTGAGACTATTTACTGCTATATTTACATTTTTATTTACAGAGTATATTAACAAGTCATCAGCGAATTGTAAGAATTTAATATTTCTCTCTGTCAGATATTTATTGATTTGACAAGTGTATAAGTTATACAATAATGGAGAAATGGTAGCTCCTTGCATGCATCCTTTATACACTTGTCCAGGTCCATGTAGGATGTTATTAAATTTTACATACATGGTTCTATCATATAAGAATTTAAACACCCATTTACAGACATGTCCCGGTATACCTACTTCTGACATTATCTGGGTCAGGATTGAAGGGTTAACATTATCAAAAGCACCTTGCACATCTAAAAATACACAGACTGTAGCTGAGTGACTATGAAAGGAATTTTTGATGTCAGTAATAAGAGATGTGAAACTTTCTGTTGTACTTCGTCCTTTTCGGAACCCAAACTGTTGATCTGGTAATATTTTGTTACATTCTATATAGTGGTCTAATCTAGTTTTAAGCATAAATTCAAAAAGTTTACCTACACAAGAGGATAATGAAATTGGTCTATAAGAATTAAAATCGGTTGCTAGTTTACCTGGTTTTAATATTGGTATAATACATTGTGTTTTCCAAGATTCTGGTATGCAGTTTGTGTCCCATAGCAAATTGTAAATTTTTAAGAGTACTTTTTGTGCATTTATGTGCATACTTCGAATTAGTTTGTATGGAATATCGTCTAATCCAGGTGTTGTGTCTTTTCTAGATTTAAGTGCGTTTGAAAATTCTTCTATAGTAAATGGTTTAGAGAGAAAAGCACATTTTTCATTTCCTTGTTTACAAAAAATTTCATTCAAAGCTATTTCGTCTATGTATTTTTCAGATGGAGAGGATGGAGCATACTTGTTGATGAATGAAGGAATCCATTCATCATTCTTAGGGTTTTTAGGTAAAGAAACACGTTTAAACCTTCTAATATAATTCCATATAACGCTAACTGGAGTATATCTATTAAAGGATTCGCATAACTTAGTCCAGCCATTTTTTTTCTTTTCTTTGAGCAGTTTTTTTTTTAGGGCATCTAGTTTTTTATAATTAATATAATTTGCCATTGTTGAATCTTTTCTGTAGAAATTTAATGCATCTTTGCTTTTTTTAACGGCATCTGAACACTCATTATCCCACCAGGGGACTTGTTTTTTTAAAACATATTGTGTGGTTTTTTTTAATTTTGGTATAGTAATATTTTTGATTTGATTTATACCTTCGCAAAATTCATTGTAACTTTTTAAAGGGTTAGCATAATCTATTGTATATTTACTTAATATTTTTTCTGTTGCAGATGTATATAATGACCAATCAGCCTTATTATAAATAAAATGTTCCGTTGGACTCCCTATTTCATATTTTTCTACTGAGGTGTGGATATCAATAATTGTTGGATAGTGATAGCTACCCATTGCATCATCATGCACTCTCCAGTCGCAAAGAGGAGCCACAGAAGGGCTAACACAAGCAATATCAATAGCAGAAGGATTTTTTGTTGGACTGCCTACTGTGGTCGGTGTACCAGTGTTTAGAATACATAAGTCTGATTCATCTAAAATATTATAGACATCGTTGCCTCTAGTCTTTGTTGTAAGGCATCCAAATGCAATATGATGAGCATTGAGGTCACCTGATAGCATTATTGGTTTTGGTAAATTATTTATTATTTGTTTTAATCTTCTACCCTGAAACCGTCGACGATGATTATCATCGGGAGGTGGACTATAAGTGCATAATATTGTTAAATTACCAACATTAGTTGATAATATTATAGCTACAGATTGCATAAAGCCGTAATAAGGAGTTGAAACAACTGTATATTTAAATTGACTTTTAATTAAAATACCTACTCCACATCGTCCATCTGCTCCATTTTGATTTATAAAGTGATAATTAGGAATTTTGAAAATATGTGTTTCTCTCAGCCACGTCTCATTTAACAAACAAATATCTATATCATTATCAATAAGGTAATTAATTAGTAGGGGTTTTTTATTTAATGCGCCTTCAATGTTATATTGTGATATTCTAATATGTTGTTTATCCATGGTTAAACACAAGAGATTTTTTCAGAACTTCTTTTATGCTATTAAATGTTATTGGTTCAGCATCACTTGAATTACCCAGCTGAACTAAAGTTTTTACCAAAATTGTTATAATATCTTCATTTTTCAAAATTATTTCTGCCAAGTCTTTTGTGTTTAATGTTTCATTTTTCTTTATTTCAGTTTTTGTATTTTTGTTTGTCTGAACGGTAGACGGTCTGTCTACAGTCTGAACTTTTACATACTCAGTGGTTTGAATAGAGTTTTTATTAATTACATCATTTTCAAACATTTTTTTTGTCTTATTTATTTCTTTTGTCATTGTCAACTTTGGAAAATTGGTGCTATAATTAGAAGGATGGAGGTTTCCATTATTTTTTAAGGAGGCAGTTACTTGAGCATAGTTCTTTTTGTTATATTTTTCTTCTATTTTAATTTTTTTGATAGGGCAATCTCTAGAAATTGCCAGGTGAGGGCCCTGACAATTGATGCACTTTATAATTGCCTCCTTATCACATGTAGAGAAATGGTGTTCTCCGGCACACACTGAACATTTTTGGGTTGATTTGCAAAATTTAGCTCCATGATTGAATTTAAAACATTTGTAACATTGCAATAATGGAGCAACATACTCAAAGACCTTGAATCTATATAGATCAAGGTATACAAAGTCCGGTAATTGTTGGGATAGAAATGTAACACTTACAGATCCATATGGCACTATTGTGCCATTCACCTTATGGGTAAAACGTCTGATATTTATAATCTCGTACAGAGATGAGAGTTTTTTAAATAACTCCTCGTTGCTGATATTCGTTGGCACGAACCTCAGAACGCCGATGATTTCCACTGACCTAGCTGGTATGTACGCCTTGTAATTATATTTTTTCAAAAAGTTTTCATGGCACAGAAAATTGTTGGCATGAATATTTTGTGAAAACGTAATGCCCAATTTATTTGCGTTGACTCTTTTAATACCCACCACGCCCTTAATTTCATTTTTGAATAAGGTACAAATCATGTCTGGGTTCTTGTTCCCTAGTCTCTCACCTTCATTGGTACTTTCGACATAAACAATGTATTCAGTACTCACCTGATTCTCAGGGAAAATACGTTTATAACCTGGTTTATTGTATGGTTTGTAGAAAACTTCATTATCTTGAGAGTTCTGAGCACCTTGAAGATAAGCATCATCACCTCTACCACGCTTTGTTCCCGTAGGGGTTGAAGAAGAATCTTGCCCAGGGGGCTCAGCCCCCGTAGGCTCTTTCATTTTTACAAAAACTCTATGCACTGTACAATTTTTATTTACACTTATCAACTTAAAATTTTACAGTTTTACAGCAGAAAAATATTTTCTGAAAAAACTTGTAACAATTCCGCCTTTACGTTTCAATTCAATTCAATTCAATTTTTTTTATGGCAACGGAAGCCGGTGTCGACTATTCTGCCAGTGTCACGTAATAGATTGCAAACGCACTATCCGATAAAATATATATACAACAAAGAGGTTGACCTTGTAGATGCTGAATCAAACACAACATATATGTTAGTAATAGATACTATACGTATATAATATAAATATGAAAGCTTATAAAAAAAAAAAAAAAAAAAAAGTTAGTCGCACAAAAAAAAAAAAAAAAAAAAAAAACTTAAATCCACCACCTATAATTTAATTTCATTTTCTCTCACAAATCTAATTAAAGCCCTTATAAGATCCTTTGAAAAATGAGAAATCATAGTAGAAAAGTTTGCAGGAAGTTGAATATTTATTTTCGGGAGTAATTTGTATAAATCAAAAGACTTCTGGTTCAATTTACATTGGAAAAATATATGGTTAAGGTCACCATCTCCTTGTCCACATTCGCAAAGCGAGTTGTCACGGATTCTGATTTTATGCAAAAATACTGGAGTACAACTAAAACCTAAGCGCAGCCTAATAATAACAGAAATAACGCGCTTCGAAACTTTTTTAAATTTAAAAAACCATGGCTTACATTGAACTACTGGTTGTCCCTGAGCATAGAAGGAACCTTTTCTTTTGCTACTCCTGTTCCAGTCTTCGTTCCAAGATGAATGAATGTCTGTTTTTGCAGTATTCATAAGGTCATAAGAAATATAAAAATTTTTGTATTTTGGATCAGTCTGATGAGTGCAAGCATATTTAGCTAAGCGATCAGCACATTCATTTCCAGATATACCAGAGTGACTAGGAACCCAAGCTAGGAACACATCCAGTTGCTTTTTAGCACATCTAAATAGAGCAGACTTGATTTCTAAAATTATTTTACTATTAGTTCTACTTTTAAATTGATTTTGTAGTAAGGCACTTAAGGAACTCAAGGAGTCAGAAAAAATCAACGATTTTTTGATGGAGTGAGCTTCAATAAAATTAATAGCCTCCAGTATAGCTATACATTCTCCAGTAAAAATTGACGTTTGAGGAGGGCATCTGTAAGTCAAGATGATTTTGGAACTTGGGTAGTAGACAGCTACCCCGGTAAAGCCAGAGTCTGAAAATTTTGAAGCGTCAGTATAAAAAGGATCCCATCCGACCCATTGGTTATTCAAGATATCCCGAAAATCTAAATTAGCAGAAGGAGAACCTTTACGAATACCAAAACCAAGTAAAACATTGGGTTTATATTGCAAAATTTCATAATCATAATTAAAAATAGGAAATTTTGGAAAATGTATAATATGACCAGGAAGATTATTAAGCTTATGAAAACTTTTTAGTAATAAGGGGATGTCTTTATTGTTCCAATATGCACTGGTGCGACATATTTGGTCTAGGATATTCAGCTTTTCCAACAGGATATGCGAAGAAACAGAAGCTAATTTAAACAAAAAACGATCAGCAAGGAACTTCCTTCTTAGTTCATGTGGGGGATCTCCACATTCTACCTGTAATGCATTAACGGGAGAGGATTTCATGCATCCCGATATTATACGTAAGCTTCTAGACTGAAGTTTATCTAATTTTTGAAGTGCTTGTTTACTACATGGTTCAAGCAAGAAAGTACCATAATCCATGATACTTCTAATTAAGGCATTGTAAATTAATTTCAAGCAATAGGGGTGAGCACCCCACCAAACTCCTGATAGGGCCTTCAAAATTGAGATTACTCTATCGCATTTTTGTAGAATGTGATCTATATGGTAAACTCCGGATAATTTCGAATCTAATATTACTCCAAGGAACTTAACTTTATTTTTGAGTGGAACGGGAGCACCATCAATTTTAATTTCTAATTCAGGCATTGTCCTTTTCCGGGTAAAAACAACAGCTGAACTCTTACAGGCAGAAAGGGAGAGATCATGATCAAGTAGCCACTGATTCAATGAATCAAGAGAAAGGTTCATGGACTCAGCAGCATCCAAGATTGATATATCTGAGACATACAGAGCTAGGTCATCGGCATATTGTAAAAGATGACAATTGGAGTTCAGAGATGAATTAAGATTATATGTATACAGGTTAAAAAGTAAGGGGCTTAAAACGGACCCCTGAGGTAGGCCTTTAGAAACATTTCTGGGATCAAAATGTTCCCCTGGTACTCTTAGTTGAACAGATCTAGACATCATAATATAACCTATACACTGTATCATCTTAGCAGGGATTCTCAGCTCTAGCAACTTATGCCTGAGAATAGAAAGATTGACACTGTCATAAGCTGATGATATGTCAAGAAAAGCTGCTGTAACTGACTCGTTTTTACTGAAGGCTATCCGAATATCAGTTATTAAGATCCCTATACTGTCCATTGTACCTTTGCCTTTTCTGAAGCCAAATTGTGAGGCAGGGAGAATGCCTCTATTTTCAACTATCCACTCTAACCTATTTTTAATAAGGTATTCTAATATTTTCAGAGAAACACATGATAAAGCGATGGGTCTAAAGCTATTAGGGTCATTTGAATCCTTACCTGGCTTGGGGATCGGAATTATAATTTGGGTTTTCCAGTCATCGGGGATAAAACCATTATTGAAGCAGATATTTAGTAAATCCAGAAAGTATTGCTGAAATTTAGGGCCTGCTTGAGAAATAAAAGAATATGGAAATCCATCAATACCAGGAGCGGAGTCATGGACTTGAGATAAAACAGTCTTAAGTTCGTCAAGTGAGAAAGGAGAATCAAATGGATCATTTGAAGGACTGATAGATGGAAAATTATTAGGAGTCGGAGGATCAGGAGGAGCAATCCTATCATAGAATGCTTTGGCAACCTCACTTGAAATAGGAGATATATTTTGAGGATTAAAACTGCGTCTATATCTATTGATATTTTTCCATACAGTAGAGATAGGAGTAAATGGAGAAAGAGAGGTACAAAAAGCAATCCATCCAGCTCGTTTTTTCTTTCTCAAAGTACATCTGGATTTAGCCAAGACCTGCTTGTACTTAATTAGGTTTTCAATAGTCATGCATTTACAATATGTCTTTTCTGCCTCATTTCGAGCCCTGATTACCAAAGTACACTCACTATCCCACCAAGGTGGAGAACTTATCTTTTTAGACGCGGCATTCTTTAGTGGAAAACAGCTGTCCGCAGAATTAGAAATAGCCTCAGAAAATTTAGAGTATGATTCCAAGGGGTTTGCTATATCAAATACTGGCAAAGCTTCAATATTTCTATCTAAGCTTTCAGCAAAACGATTCCATTTAGAATCACCTGCTTTAGGTAGTCTATACTTAAGGAGTGGTTTGATATTTCTTGATGGTGTAAACCTCTGGGGCATTTTAATAATAAGAGGGTAATGGTCGCTTCCATGAGTTAAATCCCATCTATCCCAGTGCAATGAACATGCTATGTCTAATGAGCAGATAGTCAAGTCAACACAGCTTTTACATTGATCTGGTCTAGTAAGTCGTGTTGCTCGGCCATCATTTAGCGTACATAGATCCAAATCATCCAAAATCTCAACCAGACCACTGCCAAATGAGTCACATTTTTCTGAACCCCAACGATAATGATGACAATTAAAATCTCCCATTACAATAAAAGGACCCTGTAGATTTGAAAAAATGTTTCTTATAATAGCTAAAATATCATTGTTAGGATGAGCTATGTACATGGAAACAATTGTAATTCCCTCCAGCCCAACAGCAACCACATTAATGTCATCACTATTAATCTGCAGAGGCACAATAAAATATGGAAATTTACTATTTACAAATAATGCACAGCCACCATAACCATCAGATCTATCTTTGCGTATACATCTGTACTGAGGGACACGAAAATGCTGATTAGGAGACAACCATGTCTCTGAAACAGCAAAGGCTGCTGGGCTGAACTTACCCAGCAAATAAGAAATTTCTTGTTTTTTATGTGAAACGCTCCTCACGTTCCACTGTAAAAAGGTCAGGGGATTTGGGTGGGCCATACTGTGTGAGAGATAAAAGAGTGTTGAATTTTTGGGCAACGTGGTCAGGTAAATTTGGAGTGCTACTGATGAAGGAAGATAATGTACTTATTAGGAAATCAATAAGTTCCGAGGTTTTATCCTCAGGCTTTTGAGGAGCGATAGCACAGCCATTCTGAGATGGCTCATATGAATAGTTATTGAGGAGTGAATTATGAGCCTGCCTATCAAACCCAGGTGAAAGAACTGGACGGGTCTTTGGGGAACGGGAAACAGTTTTTTTATATGATAAGTTCCTAATGGGAGAGAACTGAGAGGAGGGGGGAGGATGATTCTGAGAGTTAAGAGATTGAGAAGTTTTGACAACATTAGCAAAGCTTTTCTTAACTGGAGTAAATTGTTTACTAGCCTCTTGGAATGAGATGGAGTGTTCTGCCATGGCCTTCTTAATAGCTTTCTGTCTACCTAACTCAGGACAAGATTTGTTTGTGGCAAAGTGATTCCCTGAACAGAGAATGCAGAATGCATCCCTCTCATCAATATTGCAACTGTCCCCTGTATGGTTGTAACCACATCGGAAACAGCGAGGTTGAGATCTACACAGAATTTTGGTGTGACCAAATCTGCAACATGTGAAGCATTGAACTGTTGGATATGTGTAGAGTTCAACAGGTAGGGAAGAGTAGCAAATGAAAACCCTTTTAGGCAATAACTGTCCATCAAAGGTCACAACAACAGTTTGAGTTGGTTTCCATGTTGGTGTACCGTCTTCCATAACCTTACGGTTAATTCTTCGTACTTTTAAAATTCTGCCAAAGCCAGTGGGGACTTTCATAAACTCCATTACCTCTGAATCCGTCCAGTCACTAGGGACCTCACGGACTACACCCATTTTGGTAATGTTGAATGAAGGGATGGAGGCAGTAAGTTTGTTCCTACATAGCAAACTGTTTTCCAGAAACGAGTTAGCATCTTCTGGGGACTTAAATTCCACTGAAACCTTATTCCTGCCTACTTTCTTAATGCCATCCGGAAGTACATTACGAACATTGTTCTTTAAAAGCACAAGACCAAATTTAACTGGATGTAATGATGTCCCTGAGTCTCTGCTAGGTTCGCTGTGCGAAACATGGACAAGAAACGGAGCCTTATCCATGGCGGAATACTTCTGGCGACCAATATTTTTAGGGACTTTTGGCGTGGATTCATTAACTTCCCCATTTGTATCCTTCCTTTTACGTTCTTGGCGAGACGATTCCTCCATGTTAGAAGAACTTGAACTTGGAAGAGTCACAGTTAATATGGTAGGGAAAACATTAGGGTCCGGAGGGTCCGGAGGTTTCAAGTGGTTCTCATCCATGTTTTGAGAAAATTAAATTAAAAAGCAGACTTACCAATATCTAATGGACAAGCACAACGACAAATACAAACAAAAAAGCATCCAAAAGGCCCAAAAAAAAAAATGAAAAACTTCAGATTTTCGGAAGAAAAAAAAAAAAACGATCGCACGTGCACTCACTATTAACGCAACGCAGAAAGTCCGCCTTTACGTTTCAAAAGCCCGCCAAAAAGTCCTTAGACAGATTGTCAATTTAAGTGATACCATCATAAAATTCCCCAAAATTACTAAAAAAAAAAAAAAAAAAATATATTCATAACGCATCCATGGAATCACATTTCTTCTTCCGCGTATGTTTTTTGATGCTAGGGATGTCGATTTTAAATCGATTTTACCGAAGATCGATTAATGGGGGCAAGAAAATCGATTATTTTCGGAGCAATTCGATCTTTGAATCGATCCATACAACCGCAGAATCGTGGACACGATTTTTTTCGGTTTCACGGAAAATTTTGCAAACAAATCACATACAATTAAAAAGAGTACCTACATGTAATAACGTTCCCAGCAAGTATATGAAGAGCCTTACATTTCAAGATTGGAAGTTGGAGTGTGTAATCGAGACTCACAAATATTGTTATATAATATTAACATAATAATAAGCGAATAAAAATTGTAATCAAAATATTTAATTTGTAAAATTGATACATAAAGTATACTTAATAGAGGTCAACATTTTAATTTGTATTTGTATTATGTATTTGCATTATAAGTTACTTTGGCAATAAAACTTTAACTTTTAATTAATGTTATATTTATAAGAAAACAACTAACTTTACTTACAATAAACTCTGGAAAAATTATCGCTTTTGAATTTATACCCAGATTACCAACAAAAATAAAATTAATTAACGCTAATTGTGTGAATTTCTGTTCCGATTATGAATCGATTATTTGGAATCGATCTTTTCTTTACTTTTTTTTTTATTGATCTTTTCACCACGATTTGAAATTGATCTCAGAATCGATCTTTTTTAGAAAGAATCGACATCCCTAATTGGTGCAAAGTTGAGGGGAATTTTCTAGTGTTCACGTAGATTGTTAACGATTTTGAGATTTTGATATTTAATAGACGATGACGGGGATGATGCTCTTGAAATTATTCGTTATGATGATCTTCTTCTTCGAGTGGAAACTAAATTATATCTTTTCAGTAAGTAGCCACCGTTATGTCTAAGTAAGTGCAGGAAGCCAATTACCAATTTAGTAGTTTTGTTTATTGTAATTTCTTGTTTAATAAACCAAAAGTAGACAAAAAACTTTTTTTGGGAAGGTAGGCAAGAACAATGTTCGAGTGGTTAAAATCACGGAGCGAAAGTAAAGAAATAAAAATAAAATATTTTAAAATCTAATCATAATTCTACCAAAGAGTAGAAATATTAAGACTTCCCATATCGAACGAATGAAATGCAACCATTCTTATCTGTGGTCTTTAGCGCTATTGTAATCTGTGAATTCAATTTAGTTCGAGAAAATTAAGTCAAACAGGGCAACCAAATTTAGTTCGTTTACAAAACCGAATAGCTAATAGAAACGACTTAACGTATTTTAGTCGTATTTTGGTTAGGTTAAGTTAAGGTGTGGTGTTTTACCGAATCGACACCAATAGGTGTTTTACCGAATCGACACCAATAGGTGTCGATTCGGTAAAACACCACACCTTAACTTAACCTAACCAAAATACGACTAAAATACGTTAAGTCGTTTCTATTAGCTATTCGGTTTTGTCAACGAACTAAATTTGGTTGCCCTGTTTGACTTAATTTTCTCGAACTAAATTGAATTCACAGATTACAATAGCGGTAAAGACCACAGATAAGAATGGTTGCATTTCATTCGTTCGATATTGGAAGTCTTAATATTTCTACTCTTTGGTAGAATTATGATTAGATTTTAAAATATTTTATTTTTATTTCTTTACTTTCGCTCCGTGATTTTAACAACTCGAACATTGTTCTTGCCTACCTTTCCAAAAAAAGTTTTTTGTCTACTTTTGGTTTATTAAACAAGAAATTACAATAAACAAATCTACTAAATTGGTAATTGGCTTCCTGCACTTACTTAGACATAACGGTGGCTACTTACTGGAAAGATTTAATTTAGTTTCCACTCGAAGAAATCATAACGAATAATTTCAAGAGCATCATCCCCGTCATCGTCTATTATATATCAAAATCTCAAAATCGTTAACAATCCACGTGAACACTAGAAAGTTCCCCTCAACTTTGCACCAATTAGGGATGTCGATTCTTTCTAAAAAAGATCGATTCTGAGATCGATTTCAAATCATGGTGAAAAGATCGATAAAAAAATACGGTAATGAAAAGATCGATTCATAATCGGAACAGAAATTCACACAATTAGCGTTAATTAATTTTTATTTTTGTTGGTAATCTAGGTATAAATTGGAGTTGATGCTCGTGATTGTTGGCACTTGGTGGAACTTTTGAAACATTTTTTGTTTGATAAACACTTGTACTTGTCCACTTATTTATATTAATTTCCCTTACCGGTTTCGCTGTTAAAGCATTATCAAAGGTTTGTTTCATAAGCGATAATTTTTCCAGAGTTTATTGTAAGTAAAGTTAGTTGTTTTCTCATAAATATAACATCAATTAAAAGTTAAAGTTTTATTGCCAAAGTAACCTATAATGCAAATACATAATACAAATTAAAATTTTGACCTCTATAAGTATACTTTATGTATCTATTTTACAAAATAAATATTTTGATTTTGATTACAATTTTTATTCGAATAATATTATATTACAATATTTGTTAGTCTCGATTACCCACTCTAACTTCTAATCTTGAAATGTAAGGCTCTTCATATACTTGCTGGGAACGTTATTAAATGTAGGTAATTTTTAATTGTATGTGATTTGTTAGCAAAACTTTCCGTGAAACCGAAAAATATCGTGTCCACGATTCTGCGGTTGTATGGATCGATTCAAAGATCGAATTGCTCCGAAAATAATCGATTTTCTTGCTACCATTAATCGATATTCGATTAAATCGATTTAAAATCGACATCCCTAGCATCAATAAACATACGCGGAAGAAGAAATGTGATTCCATGGATGCGTTATGAATAATTTTTTTTTAGTAATTTTGGGGAATTTTATGATGGTATCACTTAAATTGACAATTCTGTCTGACCGATTTTAAATTTTTGTTGAAGATCGAAAAAATCGCTATTTTGTTTATAAAAACCATTGCGGGATGCTGCTGCTCTGACTAAGAAGACCAAGAAACAATCACGATTAACCCGTAAGATGGATCCAAGGCTTCATCGGGACTAATCCACCTATTATACTACGAAAGAGTGCGAAAACGCTTTTGCAGCCTCTGACAGCAACACCTGCTGCATACAAGGACTCGTATGTCTCGATGTTCTATCGCTCCAGTCAGCAACTACCGCCGTCACCCTAATCGGAAAAGATTCTTAGCTTGAAACTGAAAAAAAAACATCTACCACCGTCCAACCCTCGCCTCGAATACAATCAGTGATTGTGATTGCTTCAGTCTTGTAGAAAACAAGAAACGTCGCTCTCACCAGTGCCAAAGGAATGCTTTATTTGATTACACAGATATTACGACACAGTCCCTGCAACTTTATGTGACCTGAAGCCTACCAGATCTATTTCTCCACAGTGCACAAAAGTATGATGTTTGAAGATGTAACGCTTCATGTCAGACGATTCCAAATTAGGGTAACATGCTGGCGGGAACAACCATCATAGAATGTTACACAAGTACATTGTGAAAGCGCACAACGTCCACACACAGTGGAATATGAACAATTGAAAAATGCACAATATTTCTCAACAAGCTCTTTTGCACTAGATTACCTGTAAGCTAACTCGCTGTGCATCATTTAGGAGAAATGATACATTTGTAGTGCTTCTTTGTGAGTGATTGGGACGTCAGATATTTTGTATGGAGTATGAAGGTGTCTATGTTCGTGCCAACATGTTAAGAAATGTTTTTTTTATAAGGGTCTGTAGTAATGTTTACCTAGTTTTAAGGAACCTTTTAATAATATGGGCCCTTAGTGGCCTAAAATAAAAAAATATAAGTACAATTTAGTTTTACTATTCATTTAGCAATCAGACAACAGATTCATTCAATCTAATCTCATCATCATCGTAGCCTTTATTTACTGACCTTATAAATATGTTACATGTCATGTAATTTTAAAACAATAAAATATTGATTTAAATAATATAATGTACTGCTTGCTGACAAATATATTGTAATTTTTTCAGGTCAGTGTGTCATTGACTCATGGACCTCCCCCAGTGTTTTCCATTGGTTTTCTTTACATGGCTTCTACAAAGAAAGGGGCGATCATCTGCGTCGCACTGGTCTGCCTTTTGGTCCATTTAATGGACTTTTCCCATATCATAATATTTGTAGGAAATGCCCCAATTCTGGAATCTATAATATAATTTATATTATGTCAAGCAAAGATGAATGCATTTATTACACACTTCTTCTGAGATGGGGTATTTTTTAATACCTCTTTCAAGGACCAAAATCTATATTAATTGACAATTTATTTCTAAATTAACCTTGCCCACGGCTTTGCTTGCATGGAAGTGTTTTGTAATCTTTGTGTGGTTTCAAGAGTTATTGGCTTGGCGGTTATTTTACTAACACCTTATAGCCTATATTTTGACCACTCATTAGGATGATAATAATGAAAATCACATCCAAATCGGTTGAGTGGTTCTTGAGTTGAAATGGAACATACATACATACAGACAGACAAAAATTGTTAAATTGTATTTTGGCCTCCATACCATACTAATAACCCATTTCATATAAAATTTTACAAATATATTTAATGTACAGACACAACTTTTAGACTAGGTACTTTATTATTAGTATATAGATGAGCAATCCTATTTCCTTTGACATCTAATGATTTTACCTTGGTTTGCTGGTCTCTCTGGTTGTGTCTTGCTAAACCAAATTCATCTGTCCAGTGATCAAGGGAAATGTAGTACTGGGTACACACAGCAGACTGAAAAAATTGTAGCCGTAGTTTAAGGACTAGGTAGGTAGGTGGTACAGTTTAAAGAGTTTGCTCCTTCACAATCACAAGAATCTATTTTCCGTTGCTAGAAAACAAAGCTTGAAGATTCGGCTCTATGAATGAGGCTTATTTTAAGCTGTGACGTCACTGCATAAGGTTCATAGCCAGGGAACCAGTGAATCCAAATCTTAGGAGCCACTGATTTCTTGGCGTAATGTGCAACATCGCAGTTTATTTTTAAGAGGTCTGAACATCACATTCACCTTGTTTCATACAATTCTGGTTCCGGGGTCATCAGCTAAGGCAGCAGCGGGGTACAACTTGTCTCCTGGAAGAAGCATTGTAAAAATCAGTTTGCAAACACAGTTGTAAACTTTGGGTGGATATGCTGGTTTTAACTGTTTAGTTTATCTTTCTTCTGCATCTGCTACACCCAATAGCCAATATTCCTCCATTCTCCCCTCACAAAGCAAGACAAATTAGATAATTGGACTTGTTAAAATTTTAATCGCCACGAAATATGTCTCGCTTAATATTAGTTCACTTTTAGTTTGACATCTCTAAAATTTGACAGTTAGGTGGTCATACCGAATAGCAAAATTACGTTTTGGACTTAATTGAGTTCGACCTAACTAAAAATTAGTTTAGTCCTGTCAAAATAGGTTAGGTTGGGCGTTTCCGAATACCAAAAGTAATTTGACACATCTTAACCTAATTTTAGTTAAGTTAAGTCGTATTTGTGCATGTTCGAATCGACACCATGTGTTCGTTCGACGAACAACTTAGTAGAGGTCAAATGGTAATAAAATGATGAAATAATTTTGGAAGAGTTCATGTTCAGTAGTGAACGCATACGGGTTCATTTATGGATGGTTTATAGTTTGTGTATTTTTAAAATAATTACATGAAATGAATGTAGATGGAAAATAATTTTACAATATGTATAATAGTAATAATCCATTTAATTTCATTTGAAACCATAAAATAGTAAAGAAGGAAATTTGACAGGTAAATATTTGCATCTTATGAAATTTCATTAAAATTAATCTTCGTGGAGTCATATTGATGTTCATGTAGATTCTTGAAGCCAGTAGCAGTGGATTTGTTCATTCAGCAAGTCCTGTAATTTGTAAAAGTATCGTTGATTTTTTTTAAAATATATATTATATATATATATGTAATCAATGCAAGTGTTTTTTTGTTGAATGTAAGAAGACTTTGAGATTATCAAGTTTTATATGAGATTATTTATTATTATTTACACCTATTTAGTATCCTATTCGGGGACGCCTCGCTCCGCGCCGCTTTGCTCGTCTCTGAGTAGTTTCATAATGTTCAAACCTAACCTAACCTATTTTTTTTAAATACATGTCGACCTATATCCATTAGGCACCTATTTAGTACCCTATTCGGGGACGCCTCACTCCGCTCCGCTTCGCTCGTCTCTGAGTAGTTTCATAATGTTCAAACCTAACCTAACCTACTGTTTTTAAATACATGTCGACCTATCCATTAGGCACATATTTGGTATCCTACTCGGGGAATATATTAAGTGAGATTAGTTTGTCTAGTTAAATTTACATTGGAGACTTGGTAAGTGATGATTAGTGATAAAGGTGGTATGAAATTTTTAAAAAGGATCTCTGAATTTTGACTGAACACTTACATAGTTGTGTTGCTGTAGTTTCTCTGGTTATTTTGTGTAGCTTGTTTCTTCGCATGTTGAGTGCAGCAGTCCAGTAAATTCTGTAATTGTGAAATAGTAAAATTGATTTATTTCAATATATACAAGTTGGTGTTGCTGGTTTCTAAAATATGATTTTAATTAGTTAGTGATTTTTATAGTAGTTTTTTGATATTGATTTTTTATCATAGTAAATTTGAAATATAATTAATTTTTTAATGGTCGTATAGTTATGATTACACATTATTTAATTATAGTTTTTTTTTATTGTTGGATTACATGAATTTTATTATATAAAAGTAATAGTGTTCATACCTTTTTAAGATTGGTGGCAGTTTTTGATGATGTAGTTGGTGACTTCTTTGGATTGATGTATATTATCTGGGTAAATACTGTGGAAGAAACTGATTATTGTACAAGTTTGTCAATTGAACTGGTTACCAGGAGGTACAGCTCCGACTCATTTTTTTTATAGTGGTGTCCCATATAATATGAAAGGAGATGAGTAGTAATTGAACTCTCTTTTTTTTCATATATTGGTATAATCCACTTTGAACATTATAACATCAAGGAAATTATTTTAAATACAATACAATTGTGACAATAATGGTTGTCATCATAAAATAATTATTGTTTCCTTGGAATATTCATTATAACATGTATGAGTATAGTAATTCATATATATATATACATTCTATTTTTTAATCTCACGTTCTAAATCTTACGTTTTTAATTTGAAAATGGTAAATTGTATCTTGTTTTTTTTTTCATTTCATTTTTTTTCTTTTTTGTCTGTATTCTTTTTTTTTCTGTTTGTTTTACTTTTGTTTGCTTTTTTTTCTTTATCTTTTGTTTTGTTTACATATATTTTTTCATTTTATTTTTTTTTATTTCTTTTTTCCTTTTTTCTTTTGTTTTAATCTTTTCATGATACACAATCTTTTTTACAATTATTCTTAGTTATTGTAGTACAATGTTTTTTTTGCTCCTATAGTACAAAATAAAATAATTCAATAGATGATTAAGTTTTCAAAATGGAATACATTCTAATGGAAAAAAAAATTTTCATGCCAACTTTTTTTCACCTTCATAGTTTGTAGCCGCTATACCGGAATATGCTGTACAGAGTACTACACCTCCTAGACACGATCGCACATAGGTGGTAATGACATTTAATAGTAATGTTTTTCCAGTACCGGAAGGGCCGTCTAGGAATATAGCAGTCGGTTCAGCGACTACACTGGAATCGTTCACAAAACCATAGTTAACAGATGGGTGAAGTAAGGCGTTAATGTGATCAAAAACTTGCCTTTGTTCTGATGAGAGTAAAGGTAACCATCTGTCAACATAAGTTTGCAAATCTTCAGTCTGATATGCGGCATGTTCTCTGTTGAATTCTGTCGTATCGTCTTGAATGACGGGAAGACCTTGATCGGCGAGACTGCTGCCGTGCTTTCGTAACAGTCGGTCGATTTCCAACAGCGCCAAGCGATATGCTTCATCAGGATTACCTGGATTTCTTTCTAGGTGATCTTCGCTGAGCAGATGCTTATACTTGTCCCAGAGGATGGCTGCCGGAGCACCGTTTGTCGTGATCAGCACGAAGAAGTGACGCAAACTTCTGCCCGTGTAGAATGTTGCGGCCTCTTCTAATGCGATTTCGTATTCGAGCTCGTCGTCAGCGATTCCGAGAGCGCGGCAGGTTTCCTGGAATGTGGTATTATTATCACCATGTAATTTCAATAGGTCATCGTAACTGCGACATGGAAAGTTACTAAGTAATAGACGTAAGTAGAATTGTTCGCCTCTATTAGGTGATACCCAAAACAAACGGGCGACCAATTCTTTACGTTGCCTTTTAGTAACGAAATATTTGCCATTTAATATTTCGTAAATTGGGACATTTTTCATTGTCGGTCGAGTACTGTGCACAATGTACTGTTCATAGAACTCCATGTATGTCAGATGATCGAATTCCGGTTCTGTCGGTCTATTAAAGTATTTTATTAAGTCGGAACATGATTTTTCGATTGCGGAAAGTTCTTCGCCCTGACGGTAAAATATACTTTGTCGCCCTTCTAAATGAACCGCTAATTGTTTAATGTTTGGTTCTCTACCTGTGATATCGAATTCAAATATTCTCCAAACGGCTTCGCAAGCACTGAGATATCGTCTTGTAACGTATTGTTCTACTTCATTATTTCGCTGTTCTTCAGGAATAATAGCTATACGCGCCTCGTCTAGACCTTTTGTCATATATTTAAATAGATATTTCACGACATGTCATGTCGAAACAGGTTCAATATTTATATGACAGCTATACTTTTTTAAAAGGTCTGCATTATATGGAACTACCCATAAATCGTTCACCTCCACATTTCGATTTCTATACTTGACTGTAGCTTTGTTTTCGGGATTTCTTTTTAAATGAATAAATCCTTTGTCATCAGTGTATGTTGTATTTGTTTCCCGTTTTGGGAAATGTTTTGAACATATTTGTTTGTCTGAATCCCAGCAAGGCAGATTGGTACGATGATTGGTGCCACAGGGTCCGTGAACCATATGAGTTAAGACAAGTTTTCGTAATGTACCATCATCTTCGTCTGCAGATGGTATGTTTGCTCGGACTACTTTATCAATATCTATATTCTGTACAGGACCACCGCCTTCTACTTTTAAGGCAATATGTGCATGTGGTAATCCTCTTTTTTGGAATTCAATTACATATAAAAGATTAATTGTCATGTTGTCATATGGATTTAATTTCCATGTGGTTGGTTATTTAATTGTATCGTTATAGCAACAACAGATATTCATCATTTTAAAAGAAAAACAACTTTTCAACTAATACTAATCATTCATTATCTACATAAACAGCAAATTAAAAAAAGTTTTTGTATGAGTGTTCAATTTGCAGTTGGCCAATTTTAGTATTTGTTGTTATAGCTGCATAAAGAATACTTACATCATTTATGGAAATTCCAACTGTTTAATTCATAATGATATATTTGTAATAATAGTTAAAAAAACATGTCTGTATTATGGGAGCACAGTTTCGACTCGCACTTGGTCAGTTTTAGTATTTGTTGTTATAGCAGCAACAAACATACATAAGTTGTGAAAATTCATAGGCAGACAGACGGACAGCAAAGCTTTAGTAATTTTAGTCCTGTTGGTTATCTTTCAGGTTATGAACATTAATAATCATAGTGAAATTTTTATCAGATCAATTTTATTTGGACATCAATGTTCACTAAAGATTCATTATTATATATATACACCACAAAATTATATTATGATAAAATCAGGTGCAATTCATTTGCAATAAGTTTCCCAAGTTTAACATGAAGTTTGAAAGTGGTTCTTGAAGTTTATTGATTCGGTCATTAACACATTATTTTTGAGATGAGATATATATATTTTTTTCTTTTAAAACTCAGCGTTTGCTAAAACTTAGTTATGTTGGAATAGTTTTTGAATAGATATATTGATTTTCTAACCTGTTTTTCTGCTAGCAGCAGCTGCTTCGACTTCTTCACTGAAGATTTGTTTAGCTGCGACATATTGAAATGTGTAGTAATTTGTTGAAAATTCTGTAAGTAAGGAAAATTTTGTATTAGATATTTTAAGTGGATACATATTGCTCATCAATCCGCCTGCCTAGCGTGTGTGAGTATGGGTATTTCTTCCAGGGGGATCGTCAAGGGTGTTGAAATCCTGGAAAGGCCCATGTCCAGTAGTGGACGAAACAGGCTGATGGATAGATGGATGGATGGACATGAAAACAGCAGGTTTTTTTATACAAAATTATAGGATATATGTTGTAATAAGGGTTTTTATGAGAAAAGAGGATTTATTATTACATAAAACTGTTAAATATCAAAAGCTTGTTTGGAAAAATTTTACCGCCATTAAAGTTTTTGATCATTTGAAGTTAAAACATCGTGGTCACTGGATGGAGTTTAACACAAGAATCAACTACTTATTTGTATATCAAGTACTTACTCAGTCAATTCAAGATATATATGTACACGTTGGTTAATAGCATTATGAGATTTATCTACAAAAAAGTGAAGCCATACCAGCAAAGATGCTTTCGCAATTATACACATATTACGGCTGAATAGGAAGAAATCTAATGAAATATCTTGTATATATGTATTTACTACTCACGTTTTTTGATAATCGTTGAGAAAATCTCCTTTGAAACTTTATGTAACTAAGAATTAAAACGAAAAATCGCTGTGACTCTTGAAAAAGTTCGTTAGAGAAGAAATTTTTCAAAGAGAGAACACTCTTTGGCGTTTTTTTTTTTTTTAATTTGTTTTACGGCCCTGGATTCGGTGTCCTTTTGAGCCAGTCTGATATTATTTTTTTCCCATTTATACAGATTTTTTTTTTCACTTTTATAGGTTTTCTACAGTATTTAAAATGTATTTGTATAGAGGTTGATAAAATCTTTTGTCAGACAATAGTTTTTGCAGTTCTTTTGGTGCATCACAATCTATTTCTTGTATTTCAGAAGCTAACACTAATCTGTTAACACCAAATTGTTGACATTTGAATATCAAATGCTCAAGGTCTGCTTCTTCTTGTCCACAATAAATACATTTCGAATCTTCAGCCAGGTTAAGTCTTTTCAGGTGAGTACGGGTTTTGCAGTGACCAAATCTCATTCTGTTAATTGTAGTTATATATTTTCTGCAATTAGCCGCTTTATCTCTATTGTACCAAGGTTAGGCGGGCGGGTTTCCTTGGATCTTAAAATACCATTTTCCTTTTTCTTTGCATGTTTCTTTCCAGTACTCACACCATAATAATTTTAGGTTCTGCGACAAGTGTACATGTAGGTCAGTGAATGATATCTTCAGGTCTGTGGAATGGTCTTCATCATAAGGATTTCTGGTGGCTTGATCAGCAATTTCATTTCCAGTGATACCCTTATGAGAGGGTACCCACATAAATTGCACTGCCGTACCATTCATATTTAAAGTATTAACTAAATTTCTAATATTAAATAATTGAGATTGTATCGAAAACAATTATTTTCTAATGCTAATAATACAGATAGTGAATCTGAGAAGATTATTATATTAGTTATATTTAGACTATTTACATGAAGAAGAGCTTTGTAGATAGCATAGCATTCAGCTGTAAAAATACTACATTTAGTATCAATTTTGAAACATTTTGTAATCTTAAGTTGAGGGTCATAGAATGCTGAAGTAACATTATTATTGGTTTTGGAACCATCAGTATAGAGTGAATATAGATGATTTTCATCTAGGAATTTTAGTAGATCATTTTGATTATAAATACCTTGTCTAAGTATAGCTATTTTATTTACAAGGCTGTTGAAATCTACCTTGTATAATGGCCACATGCTATCTATATACATATTTGCAGCATGAGATTGTTGTAAGTGAATTATTATTCTAATTAGCTCTGGTACATGTCCAGATAAAAGTTGATTGCTATTTACATAGGATCCTAAATCACTTATTTCAAGATTTTTTTGTGGAAGAACTCTATCTAAAACACATCTATTGTCTGATGATATCATTTTTAAACAAAATCTTTCAGCAATGTATATGCGTCTGAAATGCAGTGGTGGTATGCATGTCTCACATTGCATAACATTTATGGGTGTTGAGCACATCGCTCCAGTTATAATTCGTAGTGCTTTGTTTTGTATAACTTCCAATTTGCGTAGCAATGTGAGACTCGCATTCATGTATGCCAGTGAGCTATAGTCAAAGTGACTACGCACTATACTTTTGTATAACATTGATAAAATTTTTGGGTCTGAGCCCCAATGCACTCCGGCCAGCGATCGCAGCACATTGAGTCCTCTGCTGGCATATTTAATAATATAGTTTATGTGAGCATTAAAAGATAACTTTTGATCCAGCCAAATACCCAGAAATTTCTTTTCAATCATCCATGGTAAAGAATTATTAGCATATTTTACAGAGTAGTTGCTTTCATCATATTTCTTGCTAAATATCATTACACTACTTTTGTCAGCACTAATATTTAGTTTTAATTTATTTTCATAATAATTATGAAGCTGTATAAGTGCCTTATTGAGACTATTTACTGCTATATTTACATTTTTATTTACAGTGTATATTAACAAGTCATCAGCAAATTGTAAGAATTTAATATTTCTCTCAGTCAGATATTTATTGATTTGACAAGTGTATAAGTTATACAATAATGGAGAAATGGTAGCTCCTTGCATGCATCCTTTATACACTTGTCCAGGTCCATGTAGGATGTTATTAAATTTTACATACATGATTCTATCATATAAGAATTTAAACACCCATTTACAGACATGTCCTGGTATACCTACTTCTGACATTATCTGGGTCAGGATTGAAGGGTTAACATTATCAAAAGCACCTTGCACATCTAAAAATACACAGACTGTAGCTGAGTGACTATGAAAGGAATTTTTGATGTCAGTAATAAGAGATGTGAAACTTTCTTTTTTACTTCTTCCTTTTCTCAACCCAAACTGTTGATCTGGTAATATTTTGTTACATTCTATATAGTGGTCTAATCTAGTTTTAAGCATAAATTCAAAAAGTTTACCTACACAAGAGGATAATGAAATTGGTCTATAAGAATTAAAATCGGTTGCTAGTTTACCTGGTTTTAATATTGGTATAATACATTGTGTTTTCCAAGATTCTGGTATGCAGTTTGTGTCCCATAGCAAATTGTAAATTTTTAAGAGTACTTTTTGTGCATTTATGTGCATACTTCGAATTAGTTTGTATGGAATATCGTCTAATCCAGGTGTTGTGTCTTTTCTAGATTTAATTGCGTTTAAAAATTCTTCTATAGTAAATGGTTTAGAGAGAAAAGCACATTTTTCATTTCCTTGTTTACAAAAAATTTCATTCAAAGCTGTTTCGTCTATGTATTTTTCAGATGGAGAGGATGGAGCATACTTGTCGATGAATGAAGGAATCCATTCATCATTCTTAGGGTTTTTAGGTAAAGAAACACGTTTAAACCTTCTAATATAATTCCATATAACGCTAACTGGAGTATATCTATTAAAGGATTCGCATAACTTAGTCCAGCCATTTTTTTTCTTTTCTCTGAGCAGTTTTTTTTTAGGGCATCTAGTTTTTTATTATTAATATAATTTGCCATTGTTGCATCTTTTCTGTAGAAATTTAATGCCTCTTTGCTTTTTTTAACGGCATCTGAACACTCATTATCCCACCAGGGGACTTGTTTTTTTAAAACATATTGTGTGGTTTTTTTTAATTTTGGTATAGTAATATTTTTAATTTGATTTATACCTTCGCAAAATTCATTGTAACTTTTTAAAAGGTTAGCATAATCTATTGTATATTTACTTAATATTTTTTCTGTTGCAGATGTATATAATGACCAATCAGCCTTATTATAAATAAAACGTTCCGTTGGACTCCCTATTTCATATTTTTCTACTGAGGTGTGGATATCAATAATTGTTGGATAGTGATAGCTACCCATTGCATCATCATGCACTCTCCAGTCGCAAAGAGGAGCCACAGAAGGGCTAACACAAGCAATATCAATAGCAGAAGGATTTTTTGTTGGACTGCCTACTGTGGTCGGTGTACCAGTGTTTAGAATACATAAGTCTGACTCATCTAAAATATTATAGACATCGTTGCCTATAGTCTTTGTTGTAAGGCATCCAAATGCAATATGATGAGCATTGAGGTCACCTGATAGCATTAATGGTTTTGGTAAATTATTTATTATTTGTTTTAATCTTCTACCCTGAAACCGTCGACGATGATTATCATCGGGAGGTGGACTATAAGTGCATAATATTGTTAAATTACCAACATCAGTTGATAATATTATAGCTACAGATTGCATAAAGTCGTAATAAGGAGTTGAAACAACTGTATATTTAAATTGACTTTTAATTAAAATACCTACTCCACATCGTCCATCTGCTCCATTTTGATTTATAAAGTCATAATTAGGAATTTTGAAAATATGTGTTTCTCTCAGCCACGTCTCATTTAACAAACAAATATCTATATCATTATCAATAAGGTAATTAATTAGTAGGGGGTTTTTATTTAATGCGCCTTCAATGTTATATTGTGATATTCTAATATGTTGTTTATCCATGGTTAAACACAAGAGATTTTTTCAGAACTTCTTTTATGCTATTAAATGTTATTGGTTCAGCATCACTTGAATTACCCAGCTGAACTAAAGTTTTTACCAAAATTGTTATAATATTTTCATTTTTCAAAATTATTTCTGCCAAGTCTTTTGTGTTTAATGTTTCATTTTTCTTTATTTCAGTTTTTGTATTTTTGTTTGTCTGAACGGTAGACGGTCTGTCTACAGTCTGAACTTTTACATACTCAGTGGTTTGAATAGAGTTTTTATTAGTTACATCATTTTCAAACATTTTTTTGTCTTATTTATTTCTTTTGTCATTGTCAACTTTGGAAAATTGGTGCTATAAAAAATAAATAAAAAAAATAAAATATGTTTTATTTCGTTTAAATAGGTTAAACTAACATAAATAGTGGCTGGTGTCTCCTTTAGATTAGAAGGATGGAGGTTTCCATTATTTTTTAAGGAGGCAGTTACTTGAGCATAGTTCTTTTTGTTATATTTTTCTTCTATTTTAATTTTTTTGATAGGGCAATCTCTAGAAATTGCCAGGTGAGGGCCCTGACAATTGATGCACTTTATAATTGCCTCCTTAACACATGTAGAGAAATGGTGTTCTCCGGCACACACTGAACATTTTTGGGTTGATTTGCAAAATTTAGCTCCATGATTGAATTTAAAACATTTGTAACATTGCAATAATGGAGCAACATACTCAAAGACCTTGAATCTATATAGATCAAGGTATACAAAGTCCGGTAATTGTTGAGATAGAAATGTAACACTTACAGATCCATATGGCACTATTGTGCCATTCACCTTATGGGTAAAACGTCTGATATTTATGATCTCGTACAGAGATGAGAGTTTTTCAAATAACTCCTCGTTGCTGATATTCGTTGGCACGAACCTCAGAACGCCGATGATTTCCACTGACCTAGCTGGTATGTACGCCTTGTAATTATATTTTTTCAAAAAGTTCTCATTGCACAGAAAATTGTTGGCATGAATATTTTGTGAAAACGTAATGCCCAATTTATTTGCGTTGACTCTTTTGATACCCACCACGCCCTTAATTTCATTTTTGAATAAGGTGCAAATCATGTCTGGGTTCTTGTTCCCTAGTCTCTCACCTTCATTGGTACTTTCGACATAAACAATGTATTCAGTACTCACCTGATTCTCAGGGAAAATACGTTTATAACCTGGTTTATTGTATGGTTTGTAGAAAACTTCATTATCTTGAGAGTTCTGAGCACCTTGAAGATAAGCATCATCACCTCTACCACGCTTTGTTCCCGTAGGGGTTGAAGAAGAATCTTGCCCAGGGGGCTCAGCCCCCGTAGGCTCTTTCATTTTTACAAAAACTCTATGCACTGTACAATTTTTATTTACACTTATCAACTTAAAATTTTACAGTTTTACAGCAGAAAAATATTTTCTGAAAAAACTTTTAACAATTCCGCCTTTACGTTTCAAAAGCCCGCCAAAAAGTCCCTCTTTGGCGTCCATTGTTAGTGTTGCCAATA
This sequence comes from Ypsolopha scabrella, assembly GCA_910592155.1. Lineage (NCBI taxonomy): Eukaryota > Metazoa > Arthropoda > Insecta > Lepidoptera > Ypsolophidae > Ypsolopha > Ypsolopha scabrella. Next base: position 1,640,961 of record OU342968.1, on the reverse strand, counting down.
TTAGTTTTTTTTTCCCTAAGCTATCTTAATTTTTTTGTCAATTTATTTCTTTATCTTTTTGTAATCTTACAAAACATTAAATTATGAAATGATTCGTAAAATTTAACATTTTAATAATAAACATGTGTGTTTTGAACATTAATAAGACTTGAAGAAAGGTTTAAATTGAAAATAAAAACTTTATATGAAAGTTATATATTGTTTGTTTATAGGTAAAAAGAACTGCACATTATGTTTGATAATATATTAATGTAATAATTTTATGTTCTAAAAGTTTCTTTTATAAATGTGAAGAATTATCCCAATTTTAGAGGAAATTTTTTATAGTCGAAATACTATTTGTTACTAATGGTCTGTTCCGTTTTCTGTCTCAATAGAAAAGAAACGCAAACGCTTTTTTAAACTATTTGAAAAATTAAAATCTAAAGTGATATCGTATGAGTATATTTAAATATATAATTAATACATATATTTTGTAAACTTTGAAAATAATTAATAAATAGTGAATTTCTGTTCATTGTCTAAAAAACTTTGTCGGATTCACTTAGCAAGTTGAACTTTTGGCATGGGGAAACATGTTACCTTTAAAGCTTCGCATGTAGGTTCGATTATAATCTGATGTATTTTTTAAGCGAGTAAAATTTTGATTTCTATTGTTGTTTTTGCTTATTTTCTAAAAAGCTATGTCGGATTCAGTTAGCAAGTCGGACTTCTGGCAGTCGCCGGCCGCTGCCGCGGCACGCTTCGCTCGGCTCCTGCATGCGAAAACATAATACCATTATGGCTTCGCGTACAGGTTCGATTATAATCTGATTTATTTATGTAAGCCAGTCGAACTTCTGGTTCCGAATTTTGTTCTTGCCCATTGTTTAAAAAGTTTTTTCGGAATCAGTTGGCAAATCGGACTTTTGGAATGGGAGAAATGTTACCTTCAGAGCTTCGCATACAGATCCAATAATTACCTGATTTTATTTTATTGAGCGAGTCAGACTTTTGTTACAAAATTTCGTTTTCAGTTTATTGTTGAAAAAGATGTTTTTGTTCAATTTTTTTTTTTTGCTTGAGATAACCAAAACGGAATAGATTTATCTATGGTTTTGGTTGTGTATATATGTATGTGTACGGCTTATTTGGCAGGATAGCACTCACACAGTCGGATTTATCCATATGTTTTGGTTTTTTTATTTATAATTTAATCAAATGAATTGTATTATTAACGTTTTTCAACTCTGTTTTGTGTCTGATATAATCAAAATGCATTATAATTATATACGGTTGTGGCGTGCTTGACTTTTTACGTGTCACCATCTTATACACGTGGTCGTCGGATCATGTAATTTTTTATTTATTTATTTGCTTATATATAACGTTATGGTCTCCACCAGGGGTCCGCATTTTTTTTATTTATGCCTAATATATTATTGTGTATGAACATCTATGCAAATGACGTGTATTTTGAAATATTAGTTGAATATTTATTTCAAAGTGATGTTATTTTTATTAATAATTGTGTTTTTTGAAACAATATTGTTATGTGAATTAAGGTTTATGTGATATGGAATATAATTTAATGCATAAAATTATTACGAATAAAAAATCTGATTTAATTGAAATCGGTCCGTGTGTGACTTCAATCGGTTTTCCGTCCGACAGAAGTCTTCGTGTGACGGCGCCTTTATTGTCTATGATACATACGTTTGACTGTCATTTGTTTTAAAGTTCCTTATCATAATGTTGCCCAATATTATTCATTTCCTATTTGTATGGCTTCTATTTCGAGCTCGATAATTAATTACAATAAAATGAAAATGGGATTCTTATTTTTTGACATATGCCTATATGAAATCATATGTATGAATAAAATTGTAAGAAAACCTTTAAAATGAAATTAAATACAATAATTATTTATTTATATTCCGTGTCTACGTAGAACATGTATTTATTTTTTGTAGTTTTGATGTTTATCTCCTGTGTATACTATTGTTTTTTATTTTCCATATAAATTTATTTATTAAGTATTTTTAGTATACTTGACTGCACCCGTTTTGTGTGAAGGTACGGAACCATTTGTTTTCGAATTTAATTTGTACTTTTTCAAGTTATTGGATAGTTTTTGTGGTTGTTGTCTATTGAAGACAAGATTTAAAGATGGAAGACTACCAATATTATTAACAAAGCTACATATTTTTGTAAAACTTCAAGAAAATTTGTTTAAATAAGCTTTATTTCCAGGATATCAACAAAATTTTTCAATAACCTATTTATCTACTCATAATGTTGGTTCAAGTGGAATCCTTGGATACTAAATGTTAACACAATAAAATTCGTCTAATCTAAATTAAAGCAAATAAACAACTATGTCTACAATTCAAGTCGACAATTGCACATTGTTTTATTCATGTGACAGAGTATTTATGATGAAACTTGGATTCATTAGTAACATGAAGCAGTAGGTAAGGGTTGTCATCGAAGGATTCATCGGTCTGGATAATTCTGAAAAATGAAGAATAAACAGAATGTTATCAAATTATTGAATTTCATCAGTGAATAGAATTTTAGCCATGTTGCTGCATTACAATGTTTATTTTGTTTTTTTTTTGAATATAATGTTGTTATTCGTCAGTGATTTGATTTCCGAAAATTTTGGGGTCCGAAAATGTCATACTTGACCGAATATTCAGTATGAATTTTTTCCCATACAAATACGGCAACTTTCATGGATAGTACTAAAATGCGGGGGGGGTTACGAAAATTACGACCGAATATCCAGTATGAATTAGTTCCCATAAAAATACGTCAACTTATATTGAAACTACTAAAAATGCGAGGTGTGTTACGAAAAACGACCGAATATACAGTATGAATTAACAAAAACGACCGAATATTCAGTATGAATTAGTTCCCATAGAAATACGTCAATATATATTAAAACGACCGAATATACGGTATGAATTTTAAAAATCGACCGAATATCCAGTATGAATTTCTTCCTATAATAGGCAAAATTCCTACTGGGAACCCGCCTACCCCCCAGTAGTAATTTTGTACCTCGCTGGCTGCGCCAGCTCGAAAGTAACGATAAACGACCGAATGTCCAGTATGAATTATTAAAAACGACCGAATATTCAGTATGAATTAGTTCCCATAGAAATACGTCAACTTATAATAAAAAGACCGAATATACGGTATGAATTTTCAAAAACGACCGAATATCCAGTATGAATTGTCAAAACACACCGAATATTCAGTATGAATTAGTTCCCATAGAAATACGTCAACTTATATAAAAAAACCGAATATACGGTATGAATTTTCAAAAAAGAGCGAATATCCAGTATGAATTTTGTCCCATAGGAATACGTCAACTTTTATGGATAGTACTAAAAATGCGGGGGGGGGTTACGAAAATTTCGACCGAATATCCAGTATGAATTTTGTCCCATACAAATACGTCAACTCATATTGATACTACTAAAAATGCGGGGGGGGTTACGAAAATTTCGACCGAATATCCAGTATGAATTTTCAAAAACGACCGAATATCCAGTATGAATTAACAAAAACCACCGAATATCCAGTATGAATTAGTTCCCTTAGAAATACGTCAATTTATATTGACAGTACTAAAAATGCGGGGGGGGGGTACGAAAAACGACCGAATATACGGTATGAATTATTATTTCGACCAAATATCCAGTATGAATTTTCCAAAACGACCGAATATTCAGTATGAATTTTCCAAAACCACCGAATATTCAGTATGAATTTTCCAAAACAACCGAATATTCAGTATGAATTTAGTTCCCATATATGTACTTTAACTCTCATTATTTGTAACTCTGCTTTAAGCCACGATACCTATAGTAATTCTGTTTCTTTCCTTGCTCCACACTTGTTCCATCATGCTGAATACGCGTTCACAAGAAGCATTATAGACAGGAATAGAAAGAACAAACGTGACAAAGCTTTTTCAATTCATGAGAGTCATTTGTAATCGGTTCTTTCAGTGATGAAATTTTCATTGCTTGGTATTCCGGGTGTTCAAAATTATACCACTTTTGTAAATAATTCAAACAGCATGTGAAAAATTTGTTGACTTTAGTTATAGATTTAATTTTTTGAGGTTCATCAAAATGCTTTCGGGCGACTATATTGCGCGCGCGATTTATTTAGTTTGATTTTTAGAAAGTCGGGAGAAATTAGTACATTCCTTGAGCTCGGGAGGCAGAACAATATTCCGGGAGTCTCCCGGGTATTCCGGGAGGGTTGGGGACCCTAATTCAGCTTGTTTTGGTCATTCGCCCAATAATTCCATGTGCTACCTACCATCTAAGATGTTTTCGTCGCTCAAACGCAGAGTGTGTACTTAAATCAAATAATGGGTATTGGAAGTAAGCCCATTAACACGAAGATAATAAATCCGGAAGAGTTGCTTTAACTGGGTGTAATATACCCGGGTGTAAACCGGGCCAAGGACGCTCCACTGTTAAGATTTAATGACCGGCCAATCTTTACTTGGGTGGACGCATCCGGCTGCTTCTACATGGATTAACCGGGTCGTGTGTGTACGAATAATTACGAGTATGTGCAGTGATGAAATTTTGCCCGAACAGTTTATCCCGAAGCGTCAGCTTGTAACTTCGGTTTGGTTAATAAGACTCAAGGTCTCAATTTTTTTGGATAGAACGGCACTATTATACAAAGTTTATGAAGCTTACCACATTGAATTTGACCTTTCTACTTAGAATTTTAGGGTTCCCCACATCAAAATGACAAAACGGAATCGATCACTTTGTTGTCCGTATGGCAACAAGACCCCTTTTCTCAGGCCTCGTTAGAGATATAATATCAAGTTGAAACTAATACCTCCTACAGACATCTACGACTGCATTATAGTGCTGATAAAACATCAGGCTTCTAACTTAACGTGAAAGTAAGTTATTGCCCTCACCAATTGGCTCACTACCATGAAAACCTTTAGTATTTCCAGTTGACTTGAATTAACTTAAACTTGAAATACATAGTTATAGCACACATCTCGGAAGAAAACAGATATTTAATTATTATTTAAGAAGAAATTTGTTTAGTAGTAATATTGGAAGTGTAAAGTTATTTTGGTAATTTATAACTACTCGTGGAGTACGTGTGTGTTTTAAACGGTATGTACGGGACCATCAGGGCAACTCCTTCTTGCACTTGACCAGTTTTATTATTTTTTTGCAAGGTTAAATTGATTTCGTTACTTTTTCCGTAAAATGGACTTGAGTCAAGACTTGACTGCTACCTTTTGTTTAACTATTGTTTTAGTGATTATGAGAATCCCAACGTTTAAGTACTGATAAATCATTAAAATTACAACGTACTTCTGGAAGTCATAAAAGAAAGACAGGTTGGGTTTTGCGTACAACACAAAGGCATAGGCTGTTCATAAAATAATGACCAAGCCAAAAACGGGCAAAGATTTAATAAACGCTTTTAACTCGAAAACCACTTCACAGATTTGGATGCGATTTTTTAATCCTCACCGTAGTTAGCTTGGTCGACAGATACCTAGATTATAAGGGGTGTTCATAAAATAACGCGTAAGCCGAAAACAGAGCAAAGATTTAATAAACGCGGGCAGAGCCGTGCGGGCAAAGGCTATAAAATTAAAAAAATTTTTGGTTTTCTCCATTATTATATTTGAATTATATAAAAATCTAAGCCCAACTCTGGGAAAAACTTGTAAACATCGTTTATACTGCACTTGCTCAGTCTGTCATAACATATTGCATCACAGTATGGGGTGGTGCTTTGAAAACCAAATTTCTCGACGTTGAAAGAGCTCAACGTTCGCTTATTAAAGTTATGTATTTCAAACCCTATAGATTCCCTACCGTGGATCTTTATACACTTTGTAACTTGCTATTTCTTAGAAAATTGTATATTGTTCTTGTGATTGTTACAAAGCACAAATCTCTTGGCTATGACCCTAATCTAAGAAATAAAAGAAGAAAAGATATTGTTGCCTATGCTGATGGTATGAAAACTGCTTTTTGTAATTCTCAATATGATAAATTGTCTTGCCATCTATATAATAAAATTAACAGGAAAATCGATATATATCCTATGGCTAGTTTTAAATGCAAAAATGCAGTATCGGAATGACTAAATCCTTTGCTATATAATGAGGTTGAAAAACTACTTGAAATGTTATAGATAGGTATACATACTAAGATACATCACACTCACACACCCTCTCATACATACACACACTCGTAATTTTCTATTGGTAAAAACTGAATGAAAATTCCCTTCAGTGGTTTCTAAGATTAGCGCGATCATGCGACACCTACAGACAGACGCGGCGGGGGACGTAATGTAGGGATAATAATATACATTTACTTCTGTATACATATTTATATGAAGTAAAAAAGTTACAAGTGAGATTTTTGAAATGTCTAGTAAGTAAAAAAGAAAAATTGAGGTGTAATAAGGAATACCAAAAATTATTTAAAATTTGTAAAATCATGCCAGTAGATGTAAAATTAAAATTTCTTATAGCAATGGAATCATTTCAAAAATTTCATTTAAAAGTTAAGAAAACACGTTATTGTTCAGCTCGGGGAAAGGGCAAATCAGTAATTAAGTATGTTGTGCCAAAGTACAAAAATTATTATGGAACTAGGACTCGCGAGTATTTAATACCGAAGATATTTAACTCAATAGGGGAAGAGGTTGACGAAACTTTAAATGGCAAAATAAGCAAAAACAAATTTAAAAGTATTTTGAAAGGGTGTTTTCTTGGCTTTGTTTAGATTTTTAAAAAGCTGTGTTAAAAATAAGTTTAAGATTTAGAAGCTTTTGCAGAGGAAGACATGTTTGGATACCGAGAGCGGTAGCCGATAAACTGCTGAGCAGTTTGGCTTAAGAAATGTAAAAGAAAAACATGTATTGTCTTTGGTGAATAAACTAAATCTATCTATCTATCTATCTATCTGTGGTCCAGTGGTTCGAACGTCTTGACCACTAATGTGAGGTCGCTGGTTCACATTCCGTCTCATTGCTTCGGAAGGTTAGGCTGTGTGTCCATATTCATAACCGAAGTACGGCCATAAGGCTCACCAGTAGTCAAGACGTCACCAGACAACACCCATTACGTAAACAGGGGCGTAAGGATGGTTTGCACTTTACAATCCATACACTTGACGATGTGTCTTTATTAAACAAATATTTTGTGAGTATTGCGCTTATGGAATATCATTTGATGTTATTAGAGTGCATTACAATCTAGACGAGATCAATTTGAAACTAAATAATTTTAAGTAAACAAATATTTTGAAAAACCTCGTCGGGCGAAGATTCGAACTTGAGACCTCTTACCTTTCAGGACAATAGTGACGTTGCTTATTAGAATACATTATTACTCTAAGCCTTGCTTGCTCTCTTGTCTTGAAAGCAAGAGGTTGCAGGTTTGAATGCTGGCCCGTGGAGTTTTTCAAAATATTTGTTAATCAACTAGAAACTACTTCCAAGTAAACAAATATTTTGACAAAAAAAGAGGCTTCACATCCGAATTCCGCCCCGTAGAGATTTTTATAAATATTTGTACATTTGAAATTCGTTTCTAATTGACCTTTTGTGGCTAGTAATACACTCTACTAAAATGTTTAGAGTATCCAAAGCGATGTATATTTTGCTATAAAAATATACGATCTTACAAATAGATGTATTTTAGCGGCAGCGTATGGAAGAATAAATACAGAATAACATAATATTTCATTGTAAGTTGTAGCTGTCACATTTAACAGAAGTATAACGCATATATTTGTGTAACTCTTTTATTTTTATAGCGATCCCAATTATTATCCTAGTGGCAGTTCCATTCTCCCGTCAAAGAAGCAGGAAAACCATTGAGGCTCACAGTTTGTCTCAGGCTTATTGGGCCATGACTTGTGGAGTACAGCGGAGTTCAGTTACCCTGTTTACCAGGCCCGGACTCAGATATCTAGGGCCCCTCACCACTTGACAGGTAGAGGACACCAAGCGCCAAAAAATATTAATTACGAAAATGAAATAAGAACGTTTTTTTTATTGCCAAATAACTGGAAAGGGGTCGGAATTTATCGTTATCATTCGACCGCGGTCGTCGGTATCGATATTTGTGAGTGTTGTGTGAACTTGTGTGTTGATAGATTGTGTAAGTCGCTATTACCTGGACGACCGAGTTCCGTTCCAAAATACTTTGAGGACAAAAAGAAATAGAAATAAATTTATTTTTAATGAGGTGCATTGTATCAAATTTTAAAGGCTTTGGTTTTAAGTTCAATGGTGTCAAAACTTAAATTCGACTATTTTTTTTAAAATACATAATTAAAATTGGATTTAATAACAAAAATAATATACAATACACCAATTAGAAATAAAGATTAACAAATAATATTAAAGAATAACACACAACACACAGATAATACACACAACAACCATAAAACCAAAGCAAAACCCCGATAAAGGTCAGCTTAAATAAAATACTTTATTCAAGTCATCGCTGTCGTCGGGCAGGGTACCCAAGACACTGGCGGCATTGCCTCGTTGGATGGCAAGGCTGATGCGTTGCCCGAGGTAGGCTCCAGCCCTTGGATCCCCTGAATCCACCAGACGCGATGCTAGTTGTTTAAACAGTTGTCGAGCATCAGGCCTCCACGGCCCAAATGTCTCGACGCCAAACGGCACAAATATGTAGCCCTCACATATTTGCGCCGCTTGTTGCGCTCAGCCATTGCCGCCGCAGCACCCGCCGTGGTAGCAGTCCACTGGACGTGAGACGCAGCGAGGTTATCGACACACGTTGCATCCCACACCAGAGAGCGACCATTCTGCCACGGAATGAGTGTCATCCCATCGGGCCTCTTGCCATCGTCACGTGCAATGCCGTAAACTTAAATTTATATGTTGAAATAAACTACTTGTATAGATACAATAAAAGCAAAATAACCTTACAAGAATTTTAGTTTTGACAGCGCTGTAACTAAAACTTCAAAATCAGCTACAGTGCTACAAGGATCTTTTGACGCGTGGATGTCAGTGACTTCCGGTTTTGACCACGACCTATCCACGCGCCAAAAGAGCCTTGTCGCATTGTAAATTGTATATGCCACAGCTATAACCGAAAACGGTTAAAACCCGTTTGCTATACAAAAAAAATACAAAATAGGTTGCTACGACGAGTGAAGTGAGGAGGAGCGGTTAGGTTGACATGTTAATACATTTAGGAGCCGAGCGAAGCGAAACGGAGCGAGGCGACTCCCGATGTTTTGTATGGCACTATGTAGTTTTAACTGTAACATATACACATACCACAGATCAGGTTTTAATGTAAAAATAAACAATCGAAATAAATCGGATACAATAGAATGCCAAATTAGCCTTACTTCAATTTAATAAAAAATACACTTTCAGAAATTAAAAATTAAGGAATGATTTATTCATATATATATAATGCAATGTATGTGATAAATTTATGTGATGATAATTATTATTCATATTCAAATCCTTTATTGCACGCGAAAATGTGTAATGACAATTATTATATGTACACTGAGTACAAATATGATAACTGAATAAATATATACCTAACTAAGTCCATTAAATTTGTCTTGCTGAAAGGAAGGACAAGAAACATAAAAAGACAGTATATTTTTTTCATCATATCTGTACAATATTTAAGTAAGGAGTTAAAAAATACAAGATTTTCACCACAAAATATCACTCAAAATATTCAAATGATCTATTATTAAACGTTAGGTTGTAAAAATTTTTATTAGAAAAATGTCATGATTCAAAATATAACAATACTCGTCTACAAACGATATGAAAAAAAACATAAATAAAGCAACAGTATTATTTTGGAAAAGACCAATATTATTATAACACCACCTACCACTATCGTCAAAATAATCATAAGTCTAAAATCAATAAGTCCCTGCTTAATATATAAAAATTAAACTTATATTATGAAAAATTAAGGAACTCTTTTAGAAGTTTATTGTAAAATCTTATTCCTTGCCCTACGAAAGAGGTGCTGACTTTTGCAAGTAAAATTTTGGAAAAGCCAGTTTATGTTTTTTCCTATTTTTCAAGGGCACAAAAGAAACGAAAAAAAAGATCAAGGCTTTTATTCTAGTATGGCTTAAACCAGGTGCTTCTTGAGTACCAGGCAGATGCTCTATTAACGGAGGTACAGACGTGTTTATCAACTGATGTAAAATTCTCAATTTTGTACGATTAAAGGTGATTTGCTCGTGAAAACTAGCAGAAAATATCGGTGTCTATTTTTCACCCGTGAAAACCTTTATACTGTAAATTTTATCCAAATCCATACCCGCCCTCATTGGGGCCCCTCGGTGTCTGTACCCCTAGGATGGTGCCTTGTTGTCCTAGGCTGTATTACGGCCCTGCTGTTTACACAAACTTAGCCCAGATATGACAGAATTCGCTGAGGTGTTTATTACCGCGCACGTACTATTGTTGTCAGCGTCGAAGTTCAAAGGTTGTATTAGCGCAGACATAAATTAGCATAATTTGTGGGAGTCTTAGCAGTTCCAGTACCCGGCATACGAACGCCAGCTTTTCCGCATAACGGCACCAGAAAGAACCCAGAGAACCTCAGTATCCCAGAGATCTATGCTACCGTCTATAAATGGAGGCATTTGGGTAATGGTCACCACTACATCCCAAACCTTATTCTCAGAGGCACTGAAAACCCTCGGCCTCATTTCTAGAGGCACTTGACGAATATCCAACCCTTGGAGTATTTGACAACTCTCCAACGGTTGGGTATTTTGCCCTGGCTCCTCAGAGATGCTTAAATGACAAATCTAAACTAATTCTGTAACTTGATGAAAATGATAAGGTGATTTTCCAATAATTATATTTCAAATATTTTCAATATCATCTCTTTCATCTGTACTATCCCAAGAACAAACGTTTTGTGGAAAGCGTTTTTTTCACAAATGACAGATAGAGATAAAGTAACGACCAGATATCAGTAAATCTTATTAAAGCGGAAGTTCTGACAATGTCTAACTAAGATTATGATAGCGTTATTTTTTACAAAATTATGTTTGAATCTGCACGGTCCAAATATAGTTTGAAGAACAAATAGATAAACATACTTTTATTTAATTACCTTTATACGAGTAGGTAGCGCCTTGAGATGAGGCAGGAAAATCTAAACTATCAAAGAGAATTATAATGTATACTATAAACTATAAGGAGATAGAGAAATTTGACAATCAATTTTGGAGAAAATAAAAACTACATTCAAAGCTTTATGAAAAATGACTTACGTTAGCCGGGAATCGAACCTCCTCATTTTGTAAAAATAATGACATCTTGTATTATCGATTGATAGTGTTGCTTGGTGTTGCTAGTAAGAACCAAGCCTTGCAAAGAAATATTACGTCTCAAATCAATGGACATGTATTGTCTTATTTATTTTCTTTGAATTCGTAGTAGTTTTAACTTTCAAATTATTGGTACTTATCAGGTATCTCATAATAAAATTAATAATTGCCTTTTTGGAATGTTGGGATTTTTACGAATACATAGTCCAAATGAACACAACATGGATTAGCCTCGATAGGTAGCCGTTTAAATTTTCACAGAATTAATTATTCACATTAATCAATTAATGTTAACGTGAATATGTGTTATGCCTGTAGATAATGAAATAAAATAATTTGAGTCGGACTCAAGGGTTATGTACAACCACATAAAACGGGTAAGGCACCTTAAAAACATGATAAATAACAACAACATAGATTCCATAGCAAAATTCAAGGCGTCAAGAAAAAGCCGCTAAAATGATAGCGCCTGTCGAATAATTCGGCATCCTTTGAGTACGGAACTCAAATTTTTATTATTTCTTCTTTTACTTTAGAGTATTTATTTATTATGATCTGACCAAATTTGAAACCTGTGTGTAATTACCGTCATTCAGATAGAGCTGAAACAAATAACCTTGAAGCATTTTTCAAGGTTTCTTGTATAGGGCCCCCTTTGTTTTTCATATTTTTTTAAATTATTTGTAATAATAGAGGCCATAGTAATATTTGCCAATAGCAAATCAGGCTCGTACCATTAGAGTTCAGGACCAACACTTAAGTGAGCAGTCAACGGACTTGGTCCAAAACTGTTCTGTGGACCAAATTTAACTTTTTTCTTTACTTCTTTTAAGCCCATTACACAATGAAAAAAATAAGGTTTAAGAGATAAGAAATAAGGAATAAGAAACAAGGAATAAGGTGTAGCGGAATCCAGCGATGGCAGTACCGTTGATCAATTCGCAATACAAAAATAAGGAATAAAAAATAGGAATAGAATTTTAGTCACGGTGGGAACCTGTTTCTTATTTCTTATAGCCAGCCAGTCGCAGGGCATTTTTCAAACCAAGCGTCGTGAGTCTACAGATAATTACAGTGTAAATATAAACACAGAGATAGATCTCCAATATTCATTACCGGATTATGCAAATTGAATAGGTATTGTAGGTTATCGCCTATTGTGTTTTGGTTGCTGTGCTATTCCTTATTCCTTGTTCCTTATTTCTTATCTCTTATACCTTATTTTTTTCATTGTGTAATGGCCTTTACACTACCGAAAAAACCTGCAGTTTTCCGATACTCCAATGTATTAAAATAAAAATTATACTTTTAGAAACCTAGAAAATCAGGCGGGGGAACTATATAAAACTAGATATTATTATGTACTATTTATTTTAATACAATATATACTATTATATATTTTACATCGATTTTTGGGGGTAGGTCTTTCAAATGATACCTCATACTGGCGAGTAGTATAAGTAGCGTTATTAAGGCTTGCCTTTCAACTACTTATCTGATCTATGTAAAACTTGGACACGTATGTTCTCAGATTTCTGATATTTGGACTAATTTAACTCGCTAGATTTTATTTTTGAAAATGATGCCTTTTTAAGTTATTAATTCGTTTTATGTCTAAACGGCTTGAGTTTTATGTCTGAAATTACTGCTATAACAAGAAAACATGGTTTATTTTCCGATGTCAGGTGAAAAAACTCCTACATCAAATACTTTTTCGTAAAATCCCGAAAAACCTAAAAAAAATCACTAATTTTCCATGCCGGCAGCGCGCGAAGCGAGCGTTCCAATATAGACTTTCTGACAACATACTGAAGTTTAAAAGCGCTCAGTAAGATTCTCGTGCACCCAGGGGTAGGGCCTTAAGACCGAACTATGCCTAATTATCCCTTTCAAATTCCTACGTCACATACTTTCCAAGGAAAACCTCTGTAACAGACAGATGGATAGACACGAGGGTGATCATATAAGGGTTCTATAATAAATTATACACAAATTCTTGTACTTTTATTCCACATAAATATATTTATTTTTATTCTAACTTAGGCTACCGGTTTCGTATTACACATCATCGGGCCAACAAATTATTAATTATTTACATTACAGAAAGAAAACAAAAGAAAACATTTTTAACAAGCAAATATAAAATAAACAGAGGTGAATCACCACAGCTTGCGTTTCAAAATGGGTCTACGCCAAGGTTAAATCAATAAATAACGGCAATAAATATGTTGTGTTTCAATATCATTTTTCTATTATATGTCAGGATACACTTCTAAAAATTAAGTCAAATAAGTTAAAAAATATAAAATATAAAATATAAACTACAATTAAACATAAAATTTTGATTGATTAATTAATAACATCATTTAAAATATGTCAGAAGTGGTGAGGAATTTAATTCTAATGGTCATTTAAAATTCTGTCTGGATCGTTATTAATAATTTTATTTATTGTTAGGGCTTCCAAATAATTCAATTTTGCACTTTTATTAGCTTTGTGTACTATTTTCATGTTAGTTGTCGGGTCAAAGGAATGATTTGAAGAGTTGAGATGTTCCGCAAATGTTGAGTCATTTTTCTTATTTTTCCACGATCTGACATGTTCATGAAGCCTAGTTCTAAATTTTCTACCTGTTTGACCAATGTACACTTTTTTGCATGTATCACACTCTAATTGATAAACACCACTTTCATCCAGTTTTGGGACACGGTCTTTGTTATTACATACTAGGTCCCTCATATTGTTTCTACAATAGAATGCTGCTTTCTTGTTATTTTTACGAAGTAATTTACTAATTTTTTCTGAGAATTTTCCGATATATCTTAATTTTACCCATTTAAAGCTTTCTGTGTCTTTTGATTCAGTGTGTGAATATAATAATTGTCTTGCTAATTTACTTTTTCTGCGTCTTAGTATATTGTTTAGTATTTTTGTGTCATACCCATTATTACTCGCGATCGCTTTAATACTTCTCAGTTCACATTGAAAGTCCTCATCGCTTAATGGGATCTGAATTAATCTGTTAATTAAATAATGAAAAACTGCATGTTTATGTGAAACTGGATGTTGTGATTTTGCGTGGATAATGTTGTCACTGTAGGTTTCTTTTCTAAAAATTTTAAAAGTATGTTTATTGCTAGATATATCTATTGTCAAATCTAAAAAGTTTATTTTTTTATCTCCAATCTCAATAGTAAATTTTATTTTTTCATTTAAATTATTAATATAAACTAAAAACTCATCCAATTCCTCCCTTGTTCCCAACCATAGACAAATAACGTCATCTACATATCTAAACCAGTATCTTATGTGTTTTTTAAAATCTGACCTTAAGATGCGTTTTTCTAAATCATCCATGAAAATATCTGCACATAGTGGTGATAAAGGACTGCCAATCGCTAGACCTTCATTTTGTTTATAAAATGTGTCCTTAAATTTGAAGTAGTTTTGATCCAAACAAGTTTTCAACAACGCTTCTATTTCCACAACTTGTTGCGGTTCCAAACTGGACATACACAATTTCTCCCCGATAATATTTGTGCAATCTTTAACTGGAACACTCGGAAACAAACTTTTTACATCAAATGATACTAATATTGCACTTTCCGGCACGGATATGTGTTGAATTTGATTCACTTGCTCTATACTGTTTTTAATCGTATGATTAGTTTTGAACTCTGGCATGGACTTCAGTAGTTCATTTACTTTACCGGCTAATCTGTAGCATGGTGCATTTTTATGAGATACTACGGGTCTAATTGGTGTATCTTTCTTATGAAGTTTGTAATACCCATGTAAACGCAAGCTGTGGTGATTCACCTCTGTTTATTTTATATTTGCTTGTTAAAAATGTTTTCTTTTGTTTTCTTTCTGTAATGTAAATAATTAATAATTTGTTGGCCCGATGATGTGTAATACGAAACCGGTAGCCTAAGTTAGAATAAAAATAAATATATTTATGTGGAATAAAAGTACAAGAATTTGTGTATAATTTATTCAAGATGATATTCCACCAAGAACCATCAATCGAATCCATCCAATATTTAAGGGTTCTATTTTGCCACCCTAAAACAGTCTACAAATTAGAAAGAAAGATTAGTCTTTGAATTTGTGGTTAAATATTCTTGAAGTAGTGGCGTGAGGAAACTGTCTATTGAGTATAACTTCGAAACGTTTTTGTAACTTAAATTTACAGTAATTAACAGATTCGGATTTCAAATATAATTAAATCTTTACTCAGACTAATGACAGAAAACTTTACATCCAAGAATAAAAGACAAGAGAACTTGAATTATTGACTTTTTAAATGGGCAACCTTTTGTAACGTTTTTAATCAAAGTCAAATAATACAAAGAGAAGCCTGGTTTCTGAGAAACAAAAACTAAGTTTTATGAAAAGTGCTCGTAAGAAATCAACATGTTTTATTCAAAACCAGGCCTTTGTCGGCGGCTTCTCCCGTGCTGTTCAGAATCTCTGCTTTTGGCAGATTTTTCAATGCTTACTGCTCAGTTACCTTTAGACACAGTTCATGCCTTGTTTTGTACGGCGTTAAGGCTCACCCCTATCACGTTGGGACGTTATAATCGTCGATGAAAAGAGGGTGTACGAGTGTTGACTATTGCAGTATTTCATCCATCCCTACTTGGTAACACCGCTGACAGATATTTGGGGAGGTACATGACGTGACTATATATTTAGGTTGTACTTAGTAAGGTTAAACTTTGTGCATAAACCGTACCTGCTGAAAAAGTGGCTACTATTAAGTATGTTGACGTAGTCTTGGATAGTCCACTAAACTGGCAACCACATAGACTCTACTCGCTCTTTTTTACTATCCTGCACCTCTAATATGAAGGAACATATCGAGCTTGATATATCACATATTGTGCTTTGTCTCACTCTGTTGATCTACCTAACTAAAGAGGGACAGACAATGGTATATCGAGCTGTTAAAGCGATAAGGTCTACCATACTAGGTACCGATCAAGCTTTATATCTCAAGCACAGTTTTGATCATTATCTTATCATACATATATACTCACGCCTGTCTCCCAGAGGGGTAGGCAGAGACTACAGATTTCCATCTGCTACGATCCTGACTTGACACACCTCTTTTGCTTCTTCTACATCCATCAATCTAGTCATACAAGCTCTTCTTTTCCGGGTACTGTTTACTTTGCCCTTCTTCAGTACGTCGCCTATTTGGTCGACATACGTCCTTCCAGAGCTTTACCTTACACTTGTGCAGCATAAACTTCTTTCGTCACTCTACTTTAATTTCATTAGTCCTCTCTATTCTCCTATCACTAACTTAACAATTTTGAACAAAGTAGATAATCCTAAATAATATTAATCACGCAGTCAGTATAGATCACTGGTTCACTAGTTGCTCTCGATCTCCAACACCTCGTAACAACATGATGAACAAAAACACAAAAACACTGAAACGAGTACAAGTGTTTTTGTTCAAAATGTTGTTATCAAAGTTTCACCAAATGCCGACAATCGCAAGTATTAATCAACACCGCGTGAGGCAAAATATTGAGCGTTTTCAATTTTATTCTGAATTTTGATGTAATATCGATATACACTATAGATACATACAACCAAACAGATGTTTCTAAACGGGTATATACTTAATCTGAGCTGCGGGTATATAGAAACATTAAGCAGATTCCACTCCAAAAGACGCAACTCATTTACATCATTTTTGACTCCCACAAATTATGCTAATTTCCGTCTGCGCTGAAATAACCTTTGAACTTCACAGCATTGACGAGATTGAATGTAACCCACATACTGTTGCAGAAGAAAACATGACAGAAACACTCTATCACCAAGGGTTTAGAGAGCAAATGAGGAACATACTAGGAGGGACGATGTAGGGTACCAAGTTTTTTTCTGCATTGTAAGGGACTTATGATGGCCAAGTTCGATTCGGACTCGCGCACAAAGGGTTCTGTACAACCACACAATACGGGTACGGAACCCTTAAAATATCAATAATAACAATATAGATGCCGTAGCAACATCAAAGTGAGACAAAATAAGCCGCGAAATGATTGTGCCTGACAAACAATTCGGCACCCTCTGGGTACGGAATTTCAATTTTCACTATTTGTTGTTTTACATACCACAATCTGACCAAATTTGAAACTTATATGCTATGCTTATATGTATTTACTAGCTTTTGCCCGCGGCTCCGCCCGCGTTTTATTCGGTTTAACGACATGCTTTTTTGCGGGATAAAAAGTAGCTAGTGTGTTAAGTTAGGGTATAAGCTATATTCATTCTAAATTTAATCCAAATCCGTTCAGCCGTTTCGGCGTGAAAGAGTAACAAACATACACACAAACTTTCGCATTCATAATATTAGTGTGATGATTACATTACCGTTTTTAAGGCGTAAGGCAGACAAAAACGGTGTGGGCGCGGGCGTATCTGTTCTGCACTACGTCCCTCTCCTACATTTTGCATGAAAGAACATTGGAAAGGCGTCGAGACGGCACGCCACGGTTGCGACGCGGGCGCATCCCCCATTACCTCGCCCACACCTTCGTCGTCAGAGGAAGAGACCTTGTCAGATCAAAATCAAACACTTGAATACCATCCGATGCGCGCCGCGCCGCTTCTCTGTCTAGATTGCGCCTAAGACAGATTTAAAAATTCCTAGGTTTTGTTTTCCAGGTTTATTTATTATTTTTTTTACTTTTTGGGTTCCATACACCCTATTACCAAGCCTCCGCTGTCTGTCTGTCCGTCGGTCTGTCACAGGGTCTACAGCTTCAGCCGTAGTCTGTAGCCAGTTGAAATTTGCACAAAATACGTTACGTAATTTTTTAATTGCAATAACATGTTTATTAATGTCACTTGATGAAACGTGGAGTACATTAATAAATAGACAGTCACTTACATTACAGAGTTCAATGAGAAAAATTAAATCATCTACCCGAGTAACACTGAATTGTGTCTATGTAAGTAAGCTAAGCTCTTGTCGGTGCAGTAACCGCCATTCTTATTTTTTCTTCTGCTAATGATTTGACTTCTTGATACGACATAATAATTACTTCCTCCTTTTTTTGTGTAAAGAAGTTGCGTCTAGGTCATCTACATTGTATACGCCTACAATAATTGAATAAGTTTATTTTAGTGACAGAGAAATTTATGCTCTAGTTAACAACAATCTTAATGCCTTTGACCAGAGATTCCATTTGCAAGAAATCCTTCGGGTATTTAATGATCCGTTCATGTTCAGTTCCCTCATTGAGCATTAATGTGTTCCCCATACCGTGTTATCTACATACTGACCTTCGTACCCTCAATCCTGCCATTAAGGGGGCAGTTAAGGATTGATTGTCACATTAAATTCGGGATACGGGGCAATAAAACGTTTTGAAAAGTATCAAATGACCTTGCATCTTATGATTTCGGAAAAGAAAAAACGTTTTGGGAAACAGTCTTTTGTATTATTTTAACATGGACCCCTAAAACTAGGGTTTGGACAAATAAGCTTTGTTTTGGTGTTCTTTCAAGGAGCTTTATTTGTTTTTATGGTTCCTTACGTCAAAACTAAATAACGGAACCTTTATACAATCGCTTTGTTGTCAGTCTGTCTCCGTCTGTCAAGTGGAAGGATGGATGGATTTATTGAATATGTAGAGTAACGAATCGTAAGTGTCATGTTAAGTTGATCTTCATAACTGCACGAAGAATAAGTTTGTGTTTTAAAAGATAGGCCTGTATCCCTCGAGCAGGAGTCCAATTCACATTTGACCGTTTGTTATTTATAAATTTTGGAGAATATTTGGTTGTAGCACACAAGTCACTGAAAGCTGAGTAGAGACAGTACACGCAACCCAATCATATGATACTGGGTGGGAATAAACTGTTATACAAACTAACTGTGTAACTAACCGTAAGCTGCACTGATTAATAACTATATACTTACTGTTGCATGAGCGTATTTACCCCGACAAACAACTATGTTGTTTGGGGTGCACTGTATATATTGTAAAAATTGTTCTTTGGAAATAAAAGTTTTTATTATTATTATTATAAACTGTAAAAATTAATCCTCGTAATTCACTGATCATACTGAATAACTTTCCAATGCAACAATCCAGCGTAAATAAAAATAACGTAAAAAACTACATACAAGAGCCGAAAACTTTAAAAACTGAAACGTATTTGAGAAATAGTGAATTATTTATTCGGAAAGATCAAAATAAACATCAAAAAGAGCCCAGTTATTGATGTAATTTGGGTTAAGGATATAGGATACACAAATAACTCCCGTAATTACTCAATAAACACATGTATTACAGCATATCTGTATGCAGTTCCGTAAAATTTCTTCATCGGGTACAGTTAAGCTTTCGATACTCTTAATTATAATGTACTGTAGCCAAAATTGTGACAGAACAGTTCACAGGCTTCTCTGCTGAATTGATTCCAATACTATCATAAAAACATACACACAGCAGTCAGTATTGCCGGCGAACTGAGCGATAAGATTCTAACCGATGAGGGAACCGCTCATCAAGGATTTCGGGCCGACGTAGTTCCTGCTGTACATCAATTACATGTGCATGGAGGGCTTACCAATTTACCGACGATACATAACTTCTTCCTAGTAGCTCACCTAAACTTATTAGTTGCCAAACCCATAATTCAACATAACTTCGACCTTTTATGTCGATACCGGCTTATTGATCAACGCACAGGTAATCAAAATACTTCAGATTTTGTCGCTGTATTTGACATTGTTGCGCATGATTATGAACATTGATTGTAAACGCAACTACGTAGAAACAATTCAACAACACCAGTGTGACCTATTCTCGTGCAGCAAACCTTACATTTAGAGTTGAAAAACCTAAAACAATACAAGCTCATTTAACTTTTATCCATCTGCGTTAAAGCCTATTTTGCAATGAAAAGTTTTGGGTTATGGCAGCTCTAAATGTAAAATTTGCTACACGAGAATAGGTGTCATTATCTTGGTAAAATAATAAACACAAAATTTAAGTAAGTACCTTATGTAGGTTACGTATGCGCTAAACTGAGAGTACAAGCTACTGTATAAAAACTTGGAATGTTATATAACTCTAGCTGACTCAATTATTAACTACACGATAAGCAGCTGCGGTATAACGTGCGTACTTGGAAAACATTTTTAATAGTCTACAACTAAAACTAGGTTTAGGAAAATTAGTATTCAGTTTGAAAATTCAATATTTGTGAATCAAGTCGGGAGACAAAGCGCTGCTTAGCTGCTTTATCGGCGTGCGTTGGCCAAACGGTTGGTTATACGTGATAAAACCGGTCGTTTTTCCATACGGGAAAACTGTCTCAGTTTAATCTGACTAACTATACAACGATCTGAACACACCTCTTGCTAATATTTAGGTTGAGAAAATTATTACAACCAGATTTAAGTAATGATTTTTTCCCATACGAGAAAACTGTATCAGTTTAATCTGACTACAGATTTCCGTCTTAAGCGATTCTAACACACCTCTTGCAAAGTTTTAACCGACATAAAAAAAGAAGGTTCCCAATTTGACTGGATTTTCTAATAGTTTTTTTTTGTATATTACTCCATCATTTCGTCATTTCTAAGCCGATTTGGAAGATTCTTTTTTTTTGGAAGGTTGTGCTTTTAAGACGGACCGGCTTTAGTTTTGTCTTGATCTAATAATTGTCTTCAGAGATAGGCAGTGGAACTCCTCAATGCATGACAGCATATCACTCGACATTGAGGCAAACGCTTTGTACCCGTGTGCTGATTACAGGGTGTTATTTGAAAATTGTCATGAACCCATCTGACTCTAGATTTCGGCAATCACCTTTTGTTGGTGTGCTTATCGCAGGATATTACGTGAACTTTGTAATTATAATACCTGACCTTCAATCCTGGCTTCATCACCATAGAACTACCAACGGATGAAAGCACAAACTTGAGATTGCGGCAATAACTTTGTGTTCGTGTGCTCATTGCAGGATATTACTTAAAAAAAATTTCTTATACCACTTTAACTTCAATCCTGACCTCACCACCATAAAACTCCTCAATGAATGACACCACATAATTCAAGTTTGTGGCAATCACTATGTATTACTGTACTGATTGCTGAGTATTACTTGAAAATTTAAATTACGCCACCTGGCCTTCGAATCTGAAACTCTTCAATGGATGACAACACACCTTTTGCGATAGCAAGAATTGCTTTCTGTCAGGGTGCTGATTGTAGTATATACTACTGAAACATTGTCATAATATCACCTTGACTTTCGTTTTATATGAACAACGCGCTTACATGACACCCATATTTCACAATTCAACCCATGATTATAATCATGAATCCCCGACGAGGTATCAGAGATGTTTCCAAGTGTAAAATACGAGTCCACACTTGGAACACTCGCTTTTCACCAAAAATTATTTCGTCTCAAATGTAATGGCTAGCGAGCCCTATCGCCGCGCCGGCACAAATGGGCCAACCGCTTATTGTACATTTCGAAGCACGCAGACCATACAAAAATTAATGTGCACCATGGAGGCCTTTGGATGAGCAGGCGAGCGCTCTACCACTTGGTTACAGAGGCGGTCACATATAAAATAATTTTCATGAAAGCCAAAATTCAAAGTCAAATACGTATCTATCTTTACTAATAATAAAGTAGTAAAAAAGTGGTGTCTGTACATTTTATATATTTTTGTAATTTTAAATGAAAATTGTTGCTGGTATTGTACTGAAGCAAAAACCACAGTTTTTTATATTTTTGTCTCTCTCTCTCGGTCTATATGAATTTATTTTTCATTTTAACTCGAAAATCGCTCAACGGATTTGGATGATGTTTTCTTTATTATCATCGTAGTGATCCTGGTGATTATAAAGGCTATGAGGGATGTTCATAAAATAAGGCCCAAGCCGAAAACGAATCAATTATTGAAAAACCGAACACTTATAAGGATCACTGTATTGTGCGTTTGTCCGCGTGTCAAGGACATTTTTCTCGGGATTGTTTAAAGGTATTAAGTTGTAGTACTAAGATCTACATTTGAATTAACGCGGGCGGAGCCACGGGCAAAGGCTAGTATTTCATAAGAATATTATGTTTGTTCACATCATTTATTTAACTACAGATTTGAAACTGGATAAGAATAACACTTTGTAAATGTTTTATTGGTTGAGTATCTTCTTAAAGCCTCTAAACAAGTCAATTGAGTTCCAAAATGTTTATTTAATTTACAGAAAACTTTCCCGAGCGGCTCGCCGACAGAATAGAAACGACTTGTTATCATGCACTTTTACTGCTAAACTGACGAAATTGACTAAAATCTTCACTGTTACTTGAAAAGACTTCAAAATTAGATTTTGTCGTCAAATCTTTTGGAGATGTAGCCCGATTCTGGCATGTGAAGCGCTTGCCAAATCTTGCTTACAGGCTTGTGTGAACCATTCTTCCTAATCGAGGAAGTAAATAAGGTGCAAAATACTAAATCGCATAAAAATAAAAACGTTAAAATTTTGTGAACTGATGGAAATCATTACAACAACTTACTATTGCGTATAACTCGACTTATTTCAAATAAAATTCCTACTGTAATGGTTTTGTAACTATTAGCTTGGCAAATTACACCAATAAGTAGAGAAAAATATACAGTTGCGAAAGCAGTTTAATAAACTTTGCTCAATGTTAACAGTTAAAACCTCCTTTATTAAGTTCAGTATTATTTCATAAAAGCGTTACTAGTCCACCATCCATAAAATATACGTTTTCAATAAATAAATAAAACTCGTAATCATAAACATAATCAATTTTTTGCCATGTCTGTCATATCAGAACTTAATAGATTTTTATTCATAGCATGAGGACACTAAAACAGAACGGTTTATAATTATTTAAGAGCCTAGTTCTTGTGGTTATACCATCTTCCATTGTTCTCTATTTGCCATGATATGGTCGCTGAATTTGATCCTTGTTCAGCTTCTTCCTCTTTTCTTTTCCTTTCCCCCTCGACTTTGACTTTTATTAAAAGCTCTCCCCTCTCTCGTTTTCAGTGACATTCATAATGTTCCTTTTCTCATTAACTCCTTTCAGCACTTCCTTATTAGTTATTTTGTCTGTCCAACAAATTCTTTCCATTCGCGTTTCTACACCACATTGAAAATGCTCCATATTCCTTTAATGGTATGTGTTTCACACCCATACGATACTGTGCTCCATACATTAGGCTTTAATAAACCTTTTCTTTATATTTCTGAATTTGAAAATGTTTTTATTATAGTGGAAAACATGGTCACCGATTGCGATTCTGTCTTGATATCTGTATATTTTGAGTTTTCCGTGGTGCGGTTGCGTTTTATAAAACGATTCACTTCCAGAATCCGTACCGTTGTTGCATTTGCATAAATCGTTCTAGGGGGTGACGCTCCCTCATATCAGCACGAACATGTAGAACAGACGATCGTATATCACATACGAGCAGCAGCTTCTCAAGGTCGTGAAGATAAGCAGATACCCTGCTGAATATGTAGCATTAGTTGGTTCCTTGGAGAAATAAAGGACTGTTATCTGGAACTACTCAATCCTCTTACAATAGTGTAATAATAGGTCGCAGTACAGATCTTGACTCGAATACATCTTAAATATTATGTATAATAGAGCTTTCTCTAACTTCTTGGGAAATTGTGCGTATGCGCTGCTTTGATTATTCAGTGCGTAGTGCACGATTCCTAATGGCACATATGTATTATTGTTTCTTACTAGGAATACAGACAGATAAAGAATCCAAAAATTGTAATTGGCTTCTGTACAATAATAACAACCAATTTAATTTAAAATTTTGAAAAAATATTCTATATGTATACTTGCAGCTTACTTGCAATTTATATCATTGCAGCATAGAAATATTAATTATAAATATATTCTATTATATTGTACACAAAAGAAAAAAATATTTCAAGATATAATTCGGGTCATACTGGGCCCGGCATCAGTTAATATAATATAATATAGTGGGGCCCGAAATATATCTTGAAATATATTTATTATTTTGTGTACCTGTATAGGACTATGTTATAATAAGAAACGAAAAAACAAGCTGTAAAAGTTTATATACATTTATTTTAAATGTATTCTATGTAATATACAGACACGACTTTTTAACGACTTTATTATTAGTTATATAGTTTGTGCCCTAAATGGTTAGTATATGCTTTCCTGGTTTGTATAAATAGTCAAATTTTTATGTATAAAGGCGTTAACTGAAAAAGTAAGCCCGTTATTCCTGACATTGAGCACTTCATTTTGCGTAAGGTAGAACTGAACTCTTGTTTCATTAACGTTTCATTATCGTTGAAAATGCGCGCCTCTGAGCCGAGGATATTACGACAACCAAAACATCGCGCGCTCTCAAAAATCGCGTTTTGCTCGAAAAAAAAAATGTACTTAAGGTAAAAAAAAGGTAAAGTCCCCATTTTCCGTGGTATTTTCACAAAATCTCGAAAGTAGGTAAGATATTAGGTACATAACATGACATTTTTTTAAATAAACAACTATTTTTCGAAACTTTGGTTATACTAGTTTTAAAACATAAATAATTTCACAGTAAGAACTAAATTACTATTTAAAAAATAAGTAAATAATATATTACATAAGGTCCTGCAATTCAAAGTGAAAAAAATTAAAAGATGATGGAGTATCCCTAATAGAGCACATTCCACAGGAAAAAAAATTTTTTTTGCACATTCTCTTTTTTACCCTTCCATGTAAATTTTGTCAGCTGATTGAACCACTTTGTACTGGGAAGTGAAAAAATTATTTGATCAAAACATTTTTTATTCTTTTGGAATTTGATCAGTTAACGATACATGATCTAACTTAGAATTATTTTCACTTATTATTGTAGGACCTTATATATCCTCTATTTCCGAGGAAAAATTTCCAATTCCGTGGTATTTTGCTCCTATTTCCGAGGGACAAAAAGAACTTAGGAACTGGGTGGCATAAATGATACAGCATGTTGAAAAATTAACTTTGGTCTTTTACTAAGGCTACAAGTTACTATCAACAAAATCTCTATTCAAAGTTAATTAGTAATAGTTTAATAGTAATTTGTTGGTCTTATTTATTCTAATTATTGTTGTTAGGTTTGCGTAATACTTATTTGTGGTCTTTTGGGATACCATAACTATCGCAATTATCAGAAAAGATCCTTTTCTTTTCCTGGTCTTTTACATTTATCATTTTTATTCTTGTATGGTTGATTATTTACCCACATGCCTTTCTGCTGAATTTGCCTAATCTCTTTTAAGTTATGCCACGCCAACGAATAAAAAATACATGTTCAGACAGATATTAATTAGTTTAATATTGTAATGTATTTAAATGTTGAAATTTGAAGTTGGATTTTACATTTTACACGTTTTATCCTAAAGTAAAATTTTAACGTTTTATGCTATTATATTTCTCCTTATTATGTTTATCTATTACCTAGTTTAAATATATATTTTTTTAAATCATTCACTTACATATACTCAAATTCAAATGTCAACTAACTCTATACTATAATAATTCACATTTTTTACGGAAACCTTATTACTTTTTCCAAGCTAAAAACAAATATTACATCTTGATTTGAAACAATCGAAGAACAATACGTTTAACGAAGTCATAAATGAAGTCACGCAGCTATTTAGTCAATAAATCATCATGCATTTTGACAGCGAATATTACATTTTATTTTGTTAATTATAAAATACTCTTATTTAGTATGCCGCATTTATAGGATTAAAGATCAACACTAAGTTTATTTATTCTCAAACGATGTAATAAGGGTGGCCTAAATTAATCTTTGTTTCGTGTAACTGGTGCTTATTTTATTGAAAACAATACAATTACTTGGTTTACAATTATAAATTATGAACAACCTGTATTTCAAGTTTATTTTTACGCGGAAACAAGTGCTTATGCATTTTTATTTCTGACCCACATGCCACGGGAATGCATTTTTGCCTTGAAAAACTATTTTCCTATAACCGAGTGATGGAAATTTAAAATAATAGAAAAATTTATGCACTTTTATTAAATTAAAGTACATATGCCATCCAAAGATATCATAATTCAAATGCTACAAACGAATTAAAACGACGAATACGACGACAGCCTGTAAAAAAATCCCTTGAAAAATTTAAATTTACTCTGATGGCCTTTATTTGATATGCTATAAATAGTGACCGCCTTACAAAACCTCTTTCTAGAGGAAAATTTATTTAGGGATTGCATTTAGAGACTAAATTCTGTAAAAACTTAGCACAACCCTTTAAAAGTAGCAATTACTAAACATCTAATAAAACTTAATTTCCGCGCTATACATCGGAAGTGAAATTAGGCAAAAAAATCTGGCACCTGTTGCCGAGGTAATCTAAATACGGTGTTTTATTTATTTAAAAACTCACAAAAAGCCTTTATTATCTGAAAAATATACCCTAGTTTTAACTTCGGTACACAATTCCCTGGTCAAAGACAAGAAACAAGAATAATACCCTATCTAGAAAATTTCAAATCTTAGGTGCACGAATTTGTATGGAACCGTTGTAAACGAGGAGTGGCCCTCCAATACTGAGCACTTTTTGCATACTTTTAGACGTATCACACACACATTTTAGGATATTTGAAGCCCAATTAAGTTTGCTTTTTGCTCCATTGTCCTAAAGTTCCTAGTAAAGAGAAATAACCGTTTTTCTGATTACCACGGAAACGGGGGAATCTTTTGTCGTAACACGGATAGGGGACTTTACCTTAGTATAAAAGTATATTTCCTTTAATTAGCTGCAATTTTCAATTAACTTGGTCAAGTAAATTTCGTATAAAACCTTGAAAAATCGACCGAGCTTCCGATTTATTTTTCTATCGAGCGAAATGTAACGTATTGAAAATCGAACCTTTAATAAAACTGCAGAAAGGATGTATCTAAACCACATATTTTTACAGACATACAATATTACAATTTCATGGTCTAAAATGAATTTGAAAAGAGACAAATCGGGGATTACACCCCCTTAAATTTAAACCTCTACTGGTATTAAAGAAAATACAAAATGCTATGTCTATACGAGGTGTTGAGTGCTCAAATGTTTATGCATTACTCTGGATAATTTAAAGTAATTAAATGTAATGCAAATATCATGTTTGTACACAAATTAATGGTTTCTTGTTTGTATCATTAACATTTTTAGATATATGTACCTATATACTCGTTTTTAGTTCATAATAAAACAAAAACATAGGTTTGTTTGGCTTAAGTGTTTTTCAAGACTTGTTATAACAAGGGCGTTTTGCTAATTAACTTTCAAAGTAATTGAAAAAAAGTTACAAAGTCAAATGATTTTCAATTATAAGAGCGAATAGTTAGTTTTAAAAGCATTTATTAGTTAAATTAAAGACTCAGATCCGATTTCAAATTGTAACTTGAACAAAGTATTAGCGACGTGATCCTTTGAGTTCTAAAGAATATAAAGTTTTAAGTACTTACCCAGGTACTTTTTAGATTTAAGGTCTAGTCGTAGAATTAGGCACTCTTCTAGAATTTTCTCCTTAGTTAACTACATTACAAAGTCATTAATAGTTTTTTAGACTTATGTAAGCTGAGAACTTATACTTCTTAAGTACATTAGGCAAATAGATAATAATTTATCGATGTTAGAAAAATTATAATTTCCATTACTTCAAATATTCTTATGGGAACGACTTCAATCTATGTATCTATGTATGTACTAATAATAAAGTAGTAATAAAGTCGTGTCTGTACATAAAATATTTTCGCGAAATTTTAAATGAAATGGGTTATTGGTACTGTACTGAAGCCGAACATTTTTATAACATCTACATTTTTAGAATTTTTGTCTGTCTGTATTAACTCGAGAACCACTGAACGGATTTGGATGCAGCGGGCAAAGGCTAGTACAAAATAATAGGTTTCACTAAATAAATGTTTTGAATTTATGAAGTAAATGAAACCTACAACAAAACCCTTGTAACGATTTAATAGAGCTATTATTTTGATCTGTTTACATCAGACGTAAAGAGTAATGCTCGGATAAGCCTTGACATATAAAATATTATAGCGGTTCGTAGACGTCAACGCGTAGCACAGTTGTAGAGATTCGTAGCTCGTAGGCAACTACATAGCATGATCGTACACCCTCTTAGCTCGTAGAAGATTACGCACACCATGACCGTAGAGTCTCGTAGCTTGTAGATGCCTAAATATAGCATGAGCGTAGAGCCTCGTAGCTCGTAGACACTTACCAACAGTTTAGTTATTAACACTATTTTTACTCATATTCAGCGACAAAGATTTATACGAAGAATTTTAGTCACTTTTCAAATTTCGTGGCTGGAAAATCGCTTGAAACAGCGCTACCTCTTACGGAATGCTTTTTATAGCAAGGACGTGTCAATGATTTTTTTCCGAGGCGCGTCAGATTATAAGCAGATGAAAGAGATAATGAAAAGCGGTGGAGGTGGTTAAGTGTAATTAACAGCTAGAATTTGATGCAGATATTACCTAGTAGATATTACCTATAGGTGGTAGAGCTGATGCCGGGCTCGACTGTGGAGGTACCACCATCTTACTCGCAAATCCTCCCGAAGTTATTCGGGGGAGAGTAAGAGAACAGCTCTTAGGCAAAACCAGGCGGCCCACCATTGCCTGGGACCGATGGATGGCGGTTTATCCATCCCTAATTGCCGAGCCTTATATAACAGACTGGTGATGACGGGCAGCGGCGTCACTGGTGCAAGGGTTTCGGCACCGCGCTCACCAAACCGCCTGCCCAGCGTGTGTGAGTATGGGTATTTCTTCCAGGAGGACTGCCAAGAGTGGCGAAATCCTGGAAAGGCCTATGTCCAGCAGTGGACGAAACAGGCTGATGGATGGATTACCTAGTTACCTAGATACATAGACACCTAGTTAGGTTGAAATTTATTCTGGAGTGAGTCAGATAAATTCTGGGGTGAGCTGGGCATCGCTCTTGGCTACATAATCTAATGAGCTGCACTGACTATACATACAGTAGGACGAACGTAGAGGTGCCAAATCAAATACCCTACCGGCTGATGACCCTGCGGCCCACCCCGCCCCAGACCGCAGCGCAGCCCCGCGCATTTTGCGAGACCGATTGGGCTTAAATTAAAAATATTCTCAAATCAGTCATTCGGAAAATTGCGATTGAGTTATTGCCTAAAGGAATGGATGGTTGTATTGAAACTGGGTTGAATTGTGGGCATTCTGATTCAGATTCCTTACTTGCGTAAAACATTGTTTGGTAAGATCTAACAAACACATTGTGAAGCAAAATACATGTTTGACCAAGATTGGCATGCAAAATATACTGATTCAATATTGATAATTTGGATTTGAATCTTGCACTTCCAAGTTGAAAAGATCACTATTTACACAAATTTATTATATTCTTATTCGATACATCATACATTATATTATAATTAAAATGTATTACTAAGTGTACGGAAATATACAATATTCACGATAGCAAGTCAGTGCAGGACTCTTCGAGAATTTATGGATACAAAACCCGAAAAGAATAACAAACCTAACTAGGATATTTGTGGACAAAATACTCTTAAAAACAATATATCATTATTAACCGCTTTCCTAAAAGAAGGAGGTCTATTACACCGCGTGTGTACGACACGGGCGGGATAAATGCTCCGAACTACGTCATTTGCATTAAATCATAGCGCCTTCAGACACACTCCAAATATTCCCAGGCTCTAGGTAGAAGCTTAGAAATTAAGGCTTCGGATATGGTTTCCTTTAAAAAAAATGGTTAGTCGTGAACTTCTGAAAGTTGAATATGACGTCAAAGAAATGAAAAAAATTACAAAGCTTATCGTCACGTCACGATATATGATGTGACCGCGGGGGGAGGATAGAGGGCCAAACATATCTTTTTGTGTTGTCATCGAATGGATTTTTACACTGATATATATATATTGTAACTTTTAATTCAGGTGCAACTCAAAGATTCATTCATCTGCTGACATGTGTTTGACTTAGAGTTACAGAGGACCTCTTTTCATATCCTAGGTTTTGTATTGGGAGTCTACTTTAACTTAAACTCGGTAGTTATAGAACCACTGGATTATTCATCCACTGACAAACTCCACATCAAATATTATTCTATTCGTAACTCTTCGTCTATCGTTTTGCTCAGTTCTGAATGTGGTGACTCGAATAACAGGCTGCCTCAGCGTCAGCCATTGGCTGTAGGGCTGAGCCCTTTAGGTCGAGCTCTGCAGGTCGACGACACCTCCCTTTCCATAAAAGAAATGTACTTTTATGACAATGACGCATTGTCGGTCCAGGAGATCTCATAAAAACGTTTGGCAATTAAAAAGGGAACTTTGTACAATGGTTTCTCTTCTGAGGGTAGTGTAATGTTGTGAACACGGAAGTAGATACATGTTTTATAACACAATTTTTTTTTCTGTGCAATGAGGCACAATTCGAGCTTTCAAGTGAATGTTATCCGTTCTATGACATAATGTGACGTCAATTCAGTGTTTTTCAGATGAGAACATGCTGAGCATGCTCCTTTTTCCACAAAGTTTTGTCAATGCTATTGTAATAATAGTACATTATATCCGTGGGGTGGAAAAATTGGTACTGCCTGACGAGATGAGTTAGCAGGCCGAGACTCGCCGATGTCTGTTATAATACGAATCAGGCATTACCCGTTTCCACCGAGGCATATATATTATAAGGTGAATTTTATTTATAGACCCAAACTCATACTGGAGCCTTGGTAAGTAAAGGTCAGTAACACGGATCGATAACACTTTTTGTTTATTTTGCAAAATAAAATGTTGACGTCGATTGTATTGGAATAATTTCATTCATATGTAGTCACTTTGTGAAGACGGTTGACGTGTCTTTACGAATGGTTAAAACTGTATTTTAGTACCGCCATTAAGTTTAATGTAAGTAATAATCATAGAGGAATACCGCTGGAAGTAAATGCACTGTAATTAGGATATTCTGGACCAACTTGTTTTTGATAGGTATATGTTTTGGTAAAGTTAATCAAAAGTAATTAATTACTTAACTTTTAGGTCAAAATGCTTTCAGTCTTATGAGTATGGAGGATAATATATCGAGTGTGTATAAATTGTCTTATTATTATACAAAATGATTTTGTAGTACAAAGCCAATTATACGTTTTAATGTTGGTCAGGCTTACACAAACGCTTTGTGCTTTTGAATTAATGCTCACAATGCAACAGATGTATATTTTTCTTAGCATACAATATCTAAGACACAATTAATTTAATTTATGGAAGAATTATCACCTAAAGCGATGTCTCCCAGAAAATCTTTCCCTATGCCCAATTTTAAGTCTGTGAGTGAAATCACAATCCACTTGCTTTGCTCAACCTACGCGTACGTGTAAGTACTCGTATTATTGATATTTATGTTTAACTTGGTAAATGTAAAAAGAGAATAAACGAACAAGATACCATTTACTTAGTTACTTACTCATCATGTAATCTCCAGAACCTACAAATTTGAAATTTTTAGGTAGAGTCTTATATGACGCACGCACTGACGCACTATAATAGTATATTTCGTGACGAGTATAAAATGGCGGATTTTCTTACGGGTAAGAAAACCCATTTTTACTCGTTGTAAACGATACTTTTTCTAATACCTGATTTATGTATTTAAATAACAAAACAAGTACATAATACATAAGAAGTAATATTTTGCAGGAAATATTAAAAATTATAAAAAGTGCAATTTACAAAAGAAAACTTTGCGTTTTGACCCTTTTCAACATGTTGCATTAATGTTGATTGTGAATTATGTGATTCTACGGTTGTGTTATCATTTTCAATGGAATTCAAAATTTTACTATTCAATTCAATTCATTTATTTATTCAAAAGAACAGTACACAACACAAAGCAAAATACAAAATAAGGATAAGTACAATAAAAATACACAGTTAAGACATTACAATGGCCCCCACACTGAGCAAGCTTGTCCAGGGAGGCCAGCGGTGGCTTGACAAATATAACAAATTTCCTCGGCATATACAGAAAAAATCAAACTATATTATATATCTGACGGGTGGCGTCATCGTGACGCAACAAAGGAGAATGCTTCACGAGGCCTGTTGTGAACCGCACGTGCAATGGTTCGAGCGCATCACGTGACTCGTCATCGGGCGACCCAACTGGGGTGGGGCAGTCGTTAGGCCGTCCTATAAAAAGTGGCGCATCGGTTTGAATGAGGCATTCTAATTCTGTGCGTGAACTGTTGCGCGTGTGGTATCGCTGTTGAAGTACTCTCCTTACTGTTAATTATTGTTGTGTTAAAATTAGTAACATTATTTATTACGAAGTACCTACTTATGTGAAAAGTTAAATAAACAGTTTCAACGATCCTCGCTGTCTTTGAACTGATATGGACCAGTCATCTCCTATATCAGAAGTGACGAACTCAGGTCCACCGAATGGCTCTGCAGATAACACGATAATTCAACAAATGTCATTATTTTCTTCGGGGATGGAAGCGATATTTGAAAAAATCGCTAGTGCCATGACATCTCATCAAGCCATTCCGAGCCCACAAATAAAGTTGGTTGCCTTTGATCCTGATACTCCTGATGCGGATATTAAAAATTGGTGTGCGCTAACCGAAATAATCTTGGATAAAAAGAAATTGGATGGAGTTGATTTGGTCTTAGCGTTAACTCAATCTCTTAAGGGACGAGCTGCGGTGTGCCTTACAAAAATAAAACCTGATGATATCTCCTGGGCATCAATCAAAGAACTGCTGCTATCAAAATTTTCAAAACCGATGATGATGCAAGATTATTTCGATCAGATCATGAAGTTTCAACTCGATGGAAAAGAAAGCCCTGCTGAAGCAGGAATGCGCTTGTGGCAACTTATTGAGAAGATACCTGATGCCAATTTGCCTGAAAAAGTCGCTACAGGATTCGCCATATCAGTTCTATCTCAGTGTGACGATAAAATACGCCGCGAACTTAACTCCGTCAGCATACACGGAAAGAATAGCCTCTTTCGCACCCTGAGAAGTTTTACACTTAAGAGACGAAATGAAGACCCAGTTGCATATGAAATCAATGCAAAAAGAGTTCGAAATAACTCTTACTTTCGTGGAAATTGTCACGTCTGTGGCAAAACTGGTCACCGTGGAAACGAATGTTGGGATAAACTACGACTCTTTTCTAAACCCATGCCTGTTTCAGCGACACTTTCGCAACATAAATCCACTGTGACCTGCTACGTGTGCAACAGCTCCGAACACGTGGCAAACACCTGCCCCATGCGTTACAAGAAGAAAGACGACGGTACAGCCAGCAGCAGCAGAGCACCAAACAGCACCAGCAAGCAAGTGAACCTGTGCACGAAAACTGCGCGAGGAATGCTACAGATAAGTGGTATTAATTTACCTTTTGTTTTTGACACTGGTGCTGAATGTAGCCTAATGCAGCAAAGTTCCTCTCATTTATTAAATGGCGAGCAGCTTCATGAACAAGTAACGCTGAAAGGTATAGGCGGTAGTAATGTATTGTGTGAGCTACAGGTCAAATGTCTTATTACCATTCAAGGAATTTCATTCGATGTCACCTTCCACGTACTTCCTGATGAATGCCTTAGTGAAAACATCTTGTTAGGTCGTGATATTCTAAAAAACGATATATCCATTGAAATAAGTTACGATAAGTTAGCTTTTTCAAAGTCCAAAGATGCAAATTTTTGTTCAAAGACCATTGACCCTTTTGACGCTGACTCAATCGATACAGATCTTGAGGGAAAAGACAGGGGAGCCTTGATCAATATTCTAAAGAAGTACTCGAAGAGTTTCATAGATGGCCTCCCTACCACTCACGTCACTACAGGTGAACTTAAAATCAATTTGATAGATCCTACAAAAATTGTACATAGACGCCCTTACAGACTATCTTCCTCTGAGCAAGCGATTGTTGATGCAAAAATTAAGGATTTATTAGACGCCAACATCATTACCGAGAGTTGTTCCCCGTTCGCTAGTCCAATTTTATTAGTGAAGAAGAAGAACGGTGGCGATCGCATGTGTGTGGATTACAGGGAACTCAATAGCAATACTCGTTCAGACAGCTACCCTCTTCCATTAATCAATCACCAGATAGATAAATTACATGGAGCCAATTACTTTTCTACTGTTGACATGGCCTCGGGCTTTCATCAGATTAGTGTTCATAAGGAAGCCGTCGAAAAGACCGCATTTGTAACTCCTACAGGTCATTACGAATATTTGACGATGCCGTTCGGGTTGAAAAATGCCCCTCAAGTATTTCAAAGAGCCATTAATACCGCGCTTAAACCTCTGAAAGATGATAAGATCCTCGTTTACATGGATGACGTACTTGTTGCATCTAAAACAGTCGAAGAAGGATTAGAACGCCTAGACAAGCTACTTGATACTCTATCCAAAGCAGGTTTTTCTATTAATGTTCATAAATGCTCTTTCATGAAAAACAAAATTGAATATTTGGGTTATGTAATATCGTCAGGAGAAGTTCGACCAAATCCTTCTAAAATTCAAGCTCTGCAAAATATTTCAGCACCTACTACCGCGACCCAAGTTAGGCAATTCATAGGCTTGGCATCGTACTTCAGACAGTTTATTCCCAACTTTTCTAAACTGATGAAGCCCTTGTACCCTCTTACATCTGCCGGTAAGGGCAAAATATCATGGACCCCTGAACATGACAGAATTCACAAAGAGATCACAAATTATCTGGTTACCGAGCCTGTCCTCAAAATTTTTGATCCATCGTTATCCATTGAACTTCATACAGATGCTAGTTGTGCAGGATACGGTGCCGTACTAATCCAGAAAGATAATAACGTTCCCCATGTAGTGTCTTATTTTAGCCAAAAAACCACTGATACTGAAATTCGTTACCACTCTTACGAGTTAGAAACACTAGCCGTGGTAAAAGCAGTGGAACACTTTAGACATTACTTATACGGTCGCAAATTTACTGTTCTCACCGACTGCAATGCCTTAAAGGCTTCTCATTCAAAAAAAGATCTTACCCCTCGTGTTCACAGATGGTGGGCTATCCTACAATCTTATGATTTTGACATCATTTACAAAGAAGGAAAATCAATGGCACATGCTGATTTTCTTTCACGCAATCCCCTGGTTGATAATGGATCGGTAAAATCAAGATCTACAGATTACAAGATTGTTAACTTTTCTGAATTAGAAAACAACTGGCTGACTGTAGAACAGCAGCGTGATAGTGAACTCTCGGAAATTATAAATAAATTGCGATCGCATGAGTTACCCCCCGAAATCTCACACACATACGATATCAGAGATAACATTCTTTATCGTAAAATAGAACGCAGCAAAAGCACAAAATGGTTGCCCATCGTACCACGTTCGCTCATTTGGTCTTTGATAAATCACGTTCATACGGAAATAAAACATCTTGGTTACGACAAAACTCTCGATAAACTTTACGATCTCTATTGGTTTCCCACCATGTCAAAGTATGTCAAAAAATTTGTAGATTCCTGTGTGGTGTGCAAAGCATCCAAGGGTCCGTCCGGTGCACAACAAGTTCGTTTACATTCTATTCCTAAGCCTCCTGTCCCATGGCACACATTACATCTGGATCTAACGGGAAAACTTAGTGGTAAAAGTGAACAAAAAGAATATTGCTCAGTGATCATAGACGCCTTCACAAAATTTGTACTGTTAGAGCACACTTTGTTACTTAACGCGTCCAATGCAATCCGAGCCCTTCAACACGCAGTAAATTTATTTGGAGCCCCCAAACGAATAATAGCTGATCGCGGTCGTTCTTACGACAACACAGATTTCAAAAAATTTTGCAAGGATAACAATATTGAGTTACATCTTATTGCCACCGGGTCGTGTAGAGCAAATGGTCAGGTTGAACGCATCATGCGGACCCTCAAAAGTTTGCTAACTATTGTGGAGAACGACACTGATAGCTCGTGGCAGGATCACTTAGGTGATATTCAATTGGCTCTAAACAGTACGCATAGTAGAGTAACAGGTTTCACCCCTTTAGAACTAATGTTTGGCTTTTCAGGAAAATCATTAGAATTATCAAAAATTTCACTTGATTCTCAGAATACATCGAGGCTCGATCTCAAAACAGCCCGATCAGAAGCTTCCACCAACATTAAAAAAGCCTCTCAAGCAGATACAATTCGCTTTAATAGAGGTAGGGCAAAAGTTAAGCCTTTCTCAGTTGGCGATTACGTTTTTGTTAAGAGTGAAGAAAGACATCAAATGAAGTTAGACAGAAAATACAAAGGCCCTTTTCAAATAGTAGCTGTTTTAGGTAACGATCGTTATGAGTTAAGACATATTAGTGGCTCTAATAGACTATATAAGTATTCCCACGAAAATCTGCGAGAAGTGCCACATGGGCACACTGGTTTGGTTGAAGTAGCAGAAAACTTAGATAATAATTTATCAGCAGACAGTGAGAACCCATGTGTTTCAGATCAAAATACTGTGTCGGCAGACTCATGCACATTGACAGCTGACACCGAGCAGAACATTAGTAGTGGATCACGGACCATATCAATTGATAGTGAAGACACAGCGTCCGATTTGCCAGAGTCTGTCGAAGTGGTCACTAAAGCTGTTGTACGTAGTAATAACAAGTAGTAATATGCCTGAATACAGGTTCATTGAAGGGCCTGTAGCCGGACCAATGAAGTCTGCTAAAGGGACAAGCGAGTCCGGTCTAGCTTAAAAATGTCTTTTATCCGGTCCAGCTTCTTTATTGAAGGGATTTATTAATCCGGTCCAATTGAAGCTGTAGGGATTGATATCCGGTCCAGTTACTGAAGCTGAAGGGATTATGAAACAGTCTGAAGGGTTAAGCCGGTCCAGACATATTACATCTTAGAACTAAGAATGTCAGGATGATCGAACAATAAGTAATTTATCATGTCACATCCCCAGATTGAATGCAGTGGAGCGCACGAGGACGTTCGCACGTCAGCATGGCCGTGACGGGTGGCGTCATCGTGACGCAACAAAGGAGAATGCTTCACGAGGCCTGTTGTGAACCGCACGTGCAATGGTTCGAGCGCATCACGTGACTCGTCATCGGGCGACCCAACTGGGGTGGGGCAGTCGTTAGGCCGTCCTATAAAAAGTGGCGCATCGGTTTGAATGAGGCATTCTAATTCTGTGCGTGAACTGTTGCGCGTGTGGTATCGCTGTTGAAGTACTCTCCTTACTGTTAATTATTGTTGTGTTAAAATTAGTAACATTATTTATTACGAAGTACCTACTTATGTGAAAAGTTAAATAAACAGTTTCAACGATCCTCGCTGTCTTTGAACTGATATGGACCAGTCATCTCCTATATATCTATGCATTACACAGTACAATTTTTTAATGGTATGTAAGTAGCTTAAAGAATGATAAACCTATAAAATTACATGCACAGACTATTATAAAATCAACATAGAAGAAATAAAATACATAAACTACTTAAGAATATATAGCAAATCCTCAGTATCAGAATAGTTTAGGGACATGAGCCATTTTTTTAAATAAAATTTGGCTGTGGCGAAGCGTTTAGATTTAAAATCACAAATTTTAACGGATTTGTTATAAATAAAAGGATGAAGAAAGTCAGTAACACGATTTGCAAAAGAAGTGGATACGCTAGGAACCGGAACCATAAATACTCTGCGCTCAGGGGAGATTTTTGTGAACTCGGAGTGATACCTTAAGAATAAATAATTGACGAACAGTCAGGACTTCACAATCCTTGTACAAGGCTTCCGTTAGATATCTGTACGGTTTTTTGAGCAACATTTTCAAAACAGATCTTTGGGCTCTTTCGACTGTGATTATAGAGGTCTTACAAGAGCCATCCCAAACAGAAATACAATACCAGATAATGGATTGTGAAATGGCAAAGTAGACCATCTTTAACAATTTTACCTCAGCTGAGTTACGCAAGGCTTTCATAATATAAATTATTTTACGAATGCGACCAGCTAAGATTTTAATATGTTTATTGAAAGTCAATCGTACATCAAGAAAAACACCAAGATATTTAATATGCGACGTGTGTGATATGTTATCGCAATTGCATAGCAAGGGAAAATTTGTGTCAGGGACACGCCGGTGCACCTTGATCTTGGGAAAAGAAACCGGTTTTGTAATGCACGTAATGTGAAAACAAAGATACTTTGTTTTGGTCGCATTTAAAGTTAAAAGGTTACTATCCAACCAAACCGCAGCAGAAGACATACCAATTTCAACACCGTTGAAAACTTCTCCCCATGTTTTACCACGGAAAATTAAAGCAGTGTCGTC
Source organism: Ypsolopha scabrella (assembly GCA_910592155.1). Classification (NCBI taxonomy): domain Eukaryota; kingdom Metazoa; phylum Arthropoda; class Insecta; order Lepidoptera; family Ypsolophidae; genus Ypsolopha; species Ypsolopha scabrella. The sequence continues at coordinate 1,602,140 of OU342968.1, read as the reverse complement.
GGCATAACATACCACTTCTACATCCTGCAGGGAAAGACTAATGAGGTCATTTATATACAACACAAACAGTGTGGGCCCCAAAATGCTTCCCTGTGGGACACCGAAACGAACTGGGCAAACATCGCTAACGTGGCCTTGGCTTACAATTCGAAAACACTGTCTCCTTCCTGTTAAGTAGCTACGGAACCAATCATGTGCATGGCCGCGAACGCCAAATCTGTCGTGTTTACTCAGTAGAATAGGAATGGAGACAGTGTCAAAAGCCTTAGCCAGATCCAGAAAAACCCCGCGCACCTTAAACCTTGATCAAGATAAGATGAAACAATGCTCGTTAGCTGTAACACTGCGTCTTCGGTAGATTTACCCTCTCTGAAACCAAACTGAAAATTGTGAGTATTCAAATAGTTTACAAACCGCTTGTTGACCAACTTTTCTAGGAGTTTTGAAAAGGTTCCAAGCAATGAGATAGGGCGGTAACTATTTGGCTGATTTTTTGGACCATTCTTATAAATTGGGCTAACTAGTGCAACTTTCCAGGGCTTCGGGAATTCACCGGTTGCCAAATTTGAATTAAAAATATGTACGAGAGGTTCTGTTATCAAATGCCTAATTAGCTTGATATGAATGTTTCTGAAGCCATCAAATCCAGCTGCACTGCAATCTTTAAGTTTTACAATCATAGACTCAACTTCCAAAACGTCTGTTGGTCGCAAAAAGAAAGAAAAAGGTGCGTTTGTTGGAAAATTATTTAGAACTGTCAAACTTTCCTCAGATCTACCCGTTCTGGAAAGGATATCCTGAGCCAAATTTTCACCAACTGTTGAGAAGAAGTTGTTACAGTGGGATAAAGATTCAGTGTTGTTTTCCTTGCAAGTAAGCAATTCTGTATTTTGGGTACCCTTATTACCAATATTACAAATATCCTTGATAGTATTCCAAAGATTCTTAGGATTATTTTTATTCTTTTCAAGCTCCTGACTCTGGAAATTGTGTTTTAGTTTGCGGAGAAGATTAGTATAGAAATTGCGATATCGCGTAAAAGTTAGCTTGAGAATGGGGTCATCAGGTTTTTTCCTTAATTCCAAGTGGAGTTTATCGCGATGTCTGGCACACCGAATGAGACCTGGCGTCATCCAAGGCTTAAAAGAACGTTCAGAGCGCTTAATTAACTCCTCTGATGTGTGTTTCTTAAAAACACTAGCCAAAAGTTCTGAAACGTGAGAAGCACGTTGTTCTTGTTCTGGATCGAATCATCGATGTATCATTCGGCAACTGTGGTCGACTTCCAGTAGAATAGCTATTAAGTAGCTATTTGTTTGCTCATCATTCCAAACTTATTCCTGCCTACATTTTGAGAGAAACAATGTCCCTTGATGTAATTAATAAAAAGGATGAAGTTTTACATGTTTTCGGACGCAAGTTTATGTATTTTTTGCATATTTCATAATACTTTCCGGTTACGGTGAAAGTTCGCACAAGTTTAGTTTTTGTGTTAAGGACAGTCGCTATTAAGGTTGAGAATGAGAATGAGAATGAGAATATCTTTATTTGTGCAAACATAGGTAAAGGGTTGTTATTAACATAAAAATTTGTCCCTTAAGCTTTGCCATTCGGCATACAAAAATATAAACTTAATATTAATCATCAAGGAAAACATTTTAAGAAAACTAAACCTTAAATAACAGATTGAATTGTTTTTTAAGGAACACTCGTTATAAACATTATTAAATATTATCAATTGTTAGAAATAATCATTAAGCATCATGTCACACATTAAAAAAATATTATTATAATTAATATTAATATTATAATATCCGTAACACATCAATTACCAAAACTTGAAAAAATTATATATATTTTGAGTTTAAAACTTCTCTGGCTCATGTTTCCAAATTAGTACCAACACATCTGTTAAAAACTCCTTAACTGTGTAGTATGTTTTGTTAACAAGAAAAATCCTCCACATTATGAAATTGTATTTCATGTAGTTCGTCTTTCCGACATGATCCCATAACTCCAAAAGTAAGTACCATCTGTAATGAAATGATTCATAAGTAAGACCTATTTTAAGTTTATGGGTATGTGTCTACTTTATAGATATTACTACATATGTAAAAAGGCACTGGAAATTAGTATTATTTACCTTTATCAAAAGATAATGATCATCGGGAGCTTCATCAATGAATGTTTTTATTTCATTTGTAGTACCTAAATGTTTTCGATTTCTTCTTCCGATATCCCTCAGATTTTCGTTTTCACAAAGTTTTCAATTTTCCGTAACTTGAAATGTTTACTTCGTGATTTATGTAAATAGTAGATTTTAAAACTGAATATCGACTCCACAATGTTGATGATTTCAATTTGTTGGACAATTCTTCAAAGTATACCAATAGTGCGTTCTCGGAAAAAGACGTAATGTTTTTGTGTTTTCTCCACGCCATAAATTCTCTGTAATGTTTTTCATAGAGCTTGGACGACTTTTTCGGCAGCAAATTTTGCGTTGCTATTGCAGCTTTATTGACTATTTCAGGTGGAGTCGATATATTTTCATTATCAGAATTATTTTCTGATAAATTATCAATTTTTCCTTTCAAATTTAATGTATTTTATGATTTTGCAAAGCACGGCGTGGTTTTTGCCAAAAATCAAAACACATATACGAAAAACCATATGACGAAAATACTTATTTTATGGAGCCCTGGCTATTTATTATCTCGCAGAAGGTGTGAAAAGTCGAGTATGCTCCTCTGGAATAAAGCCTGTCTTCGTCTTGGGCAGCTTGAACCCCTCGCTTCACTCAGGACTCTATACAACTAACTCTCTACGCTCGCGCTTGGGAGTTAACCCTAGAGTCCCTCGTTACGCTCACGGTTCAATATGCCGCCCGCGACATAAGACACTGATTTATTCCCTTAGTTAGTGCATAATCTTGATACTATTAAAGTTTGTTATTCCTTTAGCGCGGGTTAAACTGTGGGCAAAAAGACTAGCTAGTTATTTATAAATCAGAGATCGCCAGAAATAGCTTAACCTGTTTCGCCCTCAATAAATCACGAATCCGGTTGAGTGTTATCCGAACTGCGAACTACGAGTGGCATCAAATACGAGTCGTTGAACGCTGGAGTTGAAACGTTTACTCCAACAATTCACACTCGAGGACCGGGAGCCGACAATCATTTACAGCGCTCGCGAGATACGTCGTGGGTGGGTGCAGTTATAGATGGCGTTGCAGTAGCGTGAGTACCCTCAAGTACATTGTCACCAGTTACAGTCAACACTCGTATACTCGTTTCACCTACGATTATTACGTCCCAGCGTGATGGGTGGTGACTGACCCTATTGCAGTATGTCATTCGGGTACAAATATGGACGCACAGCGATAAATATTGGTCTAGTTACACTCCATTTGTGTACATTATCGCGAGATACACTGTATTCACTTATGACACGTCAATCGTGAAATAAAAAATAGTAATGAAAATAATACGGGGAAATAAATAAAAAAAAATGGTTTAGTTTTCTTTAATTAATAAAATATTGCACTTGCGTAAACAAAAATGTAGGAAAAAATACGACGAGGTTGAAATATAAATGATATACCTTACCTACGTCTCTGGGAGACAGGCGTGAGTATATGTATGTATGTATAAATAAATACAATAACGTTAATTTATTAACTCCACCCATTTGATTAGTCTCGCTAAAAAGAAGGGCAAGAAACTTAGCAAGACCATGTCCTTTTTTGTATATTTTTCCGTTTCTTACAATTTTAGTTTCATAAATGGGTAGATAAAAAGTACAAGACAGGATATAGAATTTATAACTTTGTCTACCTGTCCCATATAATCTGTCTCCCTTTACAGTCAGTTTATCTAACGCTAACCCCTTTAGAGAAATTTTATGCTAGACTACTATTATTACAAACTAATATTATTAACAACTATTTATTATATTACCTTTAATAGCAAAGTCGGTTTATCTATTATTTACTTTAACTAAAGGCTTAGAGGAATCATACATTGGTAAAATTTGCTAATGGCTATTTTGATATATATAATTAGGTAGGTATTATTTATAACACCTTGGAGTTGATGCTTGTGATTGTTGGCACATGGTGGAACTTTTGATACATTTTTGATTAAAAACACTTGTAATTGTCCACTTATTTATATTATTTCCCTTACCGGTTTCGCTGTTATAGCATTATCCTATAGCGGTTTCGCTGTTATAGCATTATCCTATATTAATGCTATAGGGTAAGGGAAATAATATAAATAAGTGGACAAGTACAAGTGTTTTTTAATCAAAAATATAACACCTTGCTTCATTATCGTCCAAATATTAATTGATTTTATAATTTAGATCTGTGAATGCTGTTTTTGTTTATATCAATCAAGGGACCTAGATAAGAGAAGGACGCTTAGGAGTTGGCGTGGGTGTGTCTGTGTGCGTGGGCGGATGCTTTACAGACTGAAATGCCAGTAATAAAATTCTTGTTTTGCCGTTAGACTTATTTTTGGTATTATTCCCTCTGAAATATGAGTTTGTTGCTCAGTTAAACTGGAGCAACAAGCTTTATTTAAACAGTTTTAACCCTTGCGAAGATATTATAACAAAATAATTCAGTTGTTGTTTTACAATCCAAAGTTGGATGAAAAAACTGAAACATACTTAATTCTGACACGTTTCTCTGATCACTGAACATATAGTCAGCAATTTTTTTTACACCTTGACGTCCCAATGGCACGTAATTTTACTTTATATTTTACCTTGTATTATTAGAACTTACTTTATATTTGACGGGCCTTTCGCCTGTGATTACACCCGCGTTTATTCAATATCTGCCCTGTTTTCGGCTTTGGCGTTATTTTATCAACACCTCTTAAAGCCTATACGCTGACTAGGGTCACTTTTAAAGAAAACTGTAGATGTCAAATCTGTCGAGTGGTACTTGAGATAAAACGCAATATACCTATGGATAAAGACAGACAGACAAAATTTAAAAAGATCGTAGTTTTGGCTTGAGTACCTAATTAATTCAAAATAAAAATAAATATTTTGTGTACAGACACGAGTTTTTACTACTTTATTATAAGTATACATATAGACTAGCCTTTGCCCGCGGTTTCGCTCGCGTAGAAGTGTCTTTTAATCTTTGAGTAGTTTCTGCAGTTTTAGGCTTGGTGGTTATGTTATCAACATCCCTTATAGTTATAGCCATTATTTGGCCAGGATCACTACGATGATAATTTAAAAAAAGCCGCATCAAATCCGTAGAGTGGTTCTTGAGTTAAAACGGAACATACATCTCGTACATACATATAAACAGCCAGCATGACAAAAATTATAAAAACTTTGAATTTGCCTTCTGTAATACTAATAACCCATTTCATAAAAAAAATCACAAATTATTCTATGTAAAGAAACGACTTTCTTACTACTTTATTGTTAGTATATACGTAGATATCTAGACGGTTAAAAGGACTTTAAAATAGTTTTTATTTTGTGCGAATTATGACTTCTTAGCTGACATACTATTTGACTTGGTAATTCTTTTAGTATATTTGGTAGCATGTAACTACTCCAAGGTATGGTTTAAATATTCGATTTAGCTCCCGTTCTTCCGCACTTCACTTAATTTCACTTGATTCAGCAATTAGGCCCACTTATAATTTCGCAGTCGATTTGTATAATGGCTCGCAGAGACATGTTTTTGTGAGGATTATGGGATTTCAGTGTACTTATTGCTGTAAACTTTCAGATTGCCTGATTCTCAGTTGCTTTCGGCCGTTAGGACTTTTTGGTAAATTAAAAAAGGATTGTTTTTAGATTTAGGAAATTGAATAAAAAATAAACATCAGAGATAAAAGCTTCAGACATTTTCAATGTAAGAGCATTATTCATGAGGAAAAAACTGGTCAATAGCGAGTAGGTACCGTGCGCTGAGGATTCCGTACATAACGTTTAAAACACAAACTTGTTCTACGTGCAGTTATGGATCATTGATTGACTCAATCAATCAGTTAGTTATAAAGGTCACTTTAACCTGACACTTACGATCTATTAAACTCTATGAATCCAAAGGATCTAATTAGTTTGGCAAACAATTACTTCTTGTTTAATTAAATATAGGCAAGTTTCAGTTTTTTTCCTAGTCGTGTGTGCTTTAAGACCCAATTGTTACCGGGATTGTAAGGTTCTAAGTTAGCTGCAAGTGCCATATAGGTTTTCACAGTGAGCCAAATTGTGTGAATTTGATTACGTAAAAGGCAATAACATTTTCGCGTCAAGTTAGAAGCCCGAAATTGTAACAGCACTACGGGACCGTAGACTTCTGGATGTATTAGTTTCAACTTGATATCTCTAATGGGGCCTGAGAAAAAGGGTCTTGACAAATGGACAGACAGTCAAACGGATGGCTAAGATATCCTTTAACGGTTCCATTTTTCATTTTAAGGTACGGACCCCCAAAAAGGACTTACCTACACTGTCTTAATTAAATAAAAAAGTGTCTCTCTGAAGAAAATCTCGTACAATTTTTCTTCAAAGGGCTTGCTATGAATTGCTACAGAATTAATCTTTGCCCCACTCGTCTCATCACATCGCTTTACTGAGACAGCTCGAGAAAAATAAAATTGTTTTATTTTCCACACGTTTGCACCAATTTAATAAATTTTTGCGGGTTCTGTATCAAGTATCTGCCCAGGCATACGTAGGTTCATTAACTTACGAGGTATTATGTGAGGGAAATAGCAATATATAATTCCTTAATAATCTATCCTGAGAATAATAGTAATGAGGCTTCGCTAGTCGGTATAAGGTTTTCACAACACGAACTCTTTACGCTTACAACCACTCACACATAATAGTATTCGTCTTTTTTCGAACGATTCCTTTACAAATGATACAAAGAGTAAGGTAATGCAGACGGTAAATCACTTTTGATTAGACCGCCATCTGGATCCTGCTCAGACATCTCATACCTATCTGTTTGGTTCACTGACTTTTCAATCCTCTAAACCTTATGCAGAAAAGCTTGAGGGTCCATTTTAAAAAGGATGAACAAGCTGAATCGTATGCAGGCTTCAATGAACACAATGTTCCTTGTTGAAGAGAGTTGAGAGATAGTCCTTGATTTAGAGATTTTGTATCGGGTTTCTGAAAACTTGTGAAGGTATTTTGTTAAATTTATGTGCAACAAAACTAAAGAGGGATAGAAGGGGCGTTTGAGATATTATACGTAATTTTCGTAGAAAAAGTAATTTGGAAATCGAGACATCTAAATTGAGAACTGAGAAGATATACAGAATAGTAGATATACAAGGTTATTTTTTCAAGTGAGCGTGGATGTCCTAATCCGAAGCTATAGGGAATATCGTAAAATGCTCAAAGGACTCTCGGGGTCGATTTTGATAAAAACCAAAACTGCATCTATAGATTTTTGAAAAGATAATTTCTCTAGGATAAAATTGAACCAGGTGATGGCACCAGTCATCGACACATTTAGGACAGTGTTCGAAGTAAACATAAATAAATCATAATGATGTATGAAACTCAGATCAACTGCAAATTGGTGTAAATGATAAAGAATATTTTCAAGAATCCATATAGGGGTTTACAATTGAAGTAACTATAGTTAATTCTTAGAAATCGATAAGAATACAAAAAAAAGTCAAATCACCAGTTAAGGACACCTAGGAGCCAGTTGTACATACCCAGTGACCGACAGTTACCAGTCATCGACAAAGAAATGTCATGCAACAGCTAGCTAGTATTAGGTTCTTACATATGAAATTGGCGTTATATATGAAAAAAAAAAAGGCATTATATACACTTAATATACTTAATATATATACTTAATCAATAAAAGTTGTACCATAGCTATCTGTGCACTTTCGCCGTTTCAAAGATAGTTAATTGATTCCTTTACTAAAGAAATTATCGGAGTGTATAATCTTTGAAGGTTGTTTGGACTGCCTCATTGGAACTTGAATATTAATTACATTTGTACTTGTTTCACAATAACTATATTTATCCCAACCGGTTTCAGTTTTACACCATTATCAAGCCTCATTGGGTTCTAATTTTTTTCTTTGCAAGAAGCAAAGTTCCTGCTTGGAGCAGGGTGAAGAGAGTATGGTGGGTGTCGGGGACATTTCAATTGCAGCTCTTCTAATTTAGCGACAGCCACGCGTGCAGTGTGTGGTCCAGCAGTGTTCTAAAGCAAGCAGCAGCGATCATTTGATCAGCCTTTGTTGTTTATCGCCTAGCTTTTCCATTATGGTTTGCAAGTGCTGACAATACACATCTGCTGTAATTATCTGGCCAGTTCTTAAGAAGCTGTAGTGGATGACATCAAAACTGGTCCACCAAACACTCACCAGTTTTTTTCTGAGTAAACTTTCGCTTGAGCGGGATTTGGGTTCAACCATTGTGATGAGCGTTTTCGATTATCGTACAGGATCCATTTTTCATCACAAGTAACGATACAATTCAAAATCCCCTCATTATGGTGCCGATTGAGTAACGCAACGCGGCAGTTGACAGACACGTCTTTGTTTGTGTACTTTAATCAATTCATGCGGTACCCATTTTCGAGCTTTTTCGCTTTTCCAATTTGTTTTAAGTGAATTCAAATTGTTTTATCACTGACACTGAGGCCTGTCGCTAGCTCTGGCGTAGTTCACGATGGACTCTATGATCACTTTTAGTTCTTCGTTACCAACGTTAGTCTCTGGCTGTCTATGGGGCTTGTTCTGTAGGTCAAAGTTTCCAGAAAGAAAATTTTGAAACCAAGAACGTACTGTGTTTTCTTTTGCAGTAGCTGCTCCATACACATATTTAATCCTTCGAACCGTTTCTGCAGCGCTGGTGCCACGATGGAACTCATATTCGTAAAAAAAGTTATATTTTGAGATTTCCATGTTGTCAACAGAAAGATGTTAAGGAAAAATCAAACGATGAGAAAATAAATTAATTACTAACTTCAAAACAATAAAACACGAGCTTAAATTTAAAATAATTGTGAACAGCTTCAATTGCTTTGCTTATCTGTTAAGGCGTATAACTTTTTCTCGGAGACAGCTGAAATAGACATAAAAACCAGTTATGGACACTCATTGGATCCAGTGATCGACAGTTTGTTCTTTACTGGTACATAAAGTACAATCAATTTAATTTAAACATACACTTAAAGTGCATAGAAAAAGGATCTAAAATCGTTTGCGAACTCAAAAAGTTCCTAAAAACAGAATTATGGGCACTTGTCGATTACTAGAGAAAGTCTATATGTCAGAACCAGTAAACGACATCGGCCATAAACTTAAAAAACATGTTGATTTCGGCGGGATGAATTCCAAATTATTTTTGCCATTTCAATACCAATCTGAGAAATCCATTGAAATTTAGCTATAATACATACCAATCAAATAATTTTGAAAAGTATACACCCACTCTCTTACGATTTTGTTAACAAATATGGATTTTTTTGTAGGAGCACCGACATGCTTCACTTTTTATATGGCCATCATGGAACAAAATTCCCGATCGCAGTGAAGTGTTTTGTGAGCCCAATAGGAAGTCTATTTTCTATGATTACGTGTTCGCATACTTAAATTTCAATCTGGAATGCTTATTTTCCTTGAAAAAAGATAAAAAGTGTTCTTCACTGGGGTCTTGTCCAATACCAGTGCCATCACCCTAGGGTTAAAAAAACACTCTTTATTTTCACATCATCTGATGGTGTCGCTTATAAGGATCAAATTCTGGTTACAAGTGGTAATGTCAAACGGCAAACTAAAGAAAAATGAATATACACTTATTTAACATTAATAAAAGGAAGTGACTAAATAGACGTTAGCGGGTTCCTTAGTTTTAATTTTATTCGACCGCTAGGGATAGGTTGCGACGACGAGCGAAGCGAGGAGGAGCGGTTAGGTCAAAATCAAAATCAAAATATTTATTTTTGCAAAATAGATACATAAAGTATACTTTCTACAAGTCAAAGTTAATTTTAACAATATAATATACTTTAGAATGTAAAAAAATATATAATAATACGGGGAATAGGTTGACATGTAAGTACATAATTAGGGAGCAGAGCGAAGCGGAGCGGAGCGAGGCGACCCCCGTAGTTTTAACAGAATTCACGATATGCAGAAAAATCATTTTCCGGGCACTTTCCGATGACTTACGGTTCAATAATTTATAAAATTAAAGGACCGCTTCCCGTTCCAAACTACACATTGCAAATTGAACTTTATTAGTTCGTGCTTAGGAAGATATTCCAACAGCTGAATATGATTACGGTTTTAAAGCCCTACAGCGAAACCGGTTGGGTACAGTAAATATTATATTGAATTATAAAGTTTAAGGTATTGTACAAGTGTTGTAACCTACTTAGAACAAAAAATATTTCTTATGATATTAAGTTTTTCAAAACAATGCAAATATACAGAGCTTACCAGAAGTCTGCTATCAACAGAAATAAGTTTATGATTATTTTAGGCAAGTACCTATAGTGAGCCTATCGTAGTACTTTGGGCCCAAACACGCGTTTTTTATATAGGGCATGCTAATTTACCTGTGTTTTCATTCATAGTGAGCAAGTAGTAAGTATACAAATACAATTTCTCAAGTTGCAAATAAATGATTTCCACGTTCACTTTTAAAACGATGATAGAAATAAATTCCTATATTTTAAACACTTGGCGATTTATCCATCGCAAGGACATAACAAATTAACATTATATCATTACGGTATAGAAACGCAGAAAAGTATATCTGGATGTGAGGAGCTCTGAACCGGGATTCAAACCCGGGACCTCTCGCTTACCGGATGATTGCTCTACCAACTGAACTATCCAGTTCTCAACACAACCTGCAAATTTACGCATGTGCTTTCCCGTTGGTAGAGCAATCGTCCGGTTAGCGAAAGGTCCCGGGTACGAATCCCGGTTCAGAGCACTCCTGGTCTCCTCACATCCCCATTTACTGTTCTGTTTTTCAATAGTCAAGTGTTTAAAATATAAAAAATATTCCTATTTAGTTTCGATGAGAGTAATGTGTATTCTTTAGTAATGTCACGGTTGCGAATGTTAAGAAGTGTATCCTCTCCATTTCCTCGAAAGCTGTTGGTAGTGACAGCATAGGCTTCGATATGCTCACACCTATCCCGGATGTATTGCTGCCTCCTCTCACACAACTTTTTAATGACTATGGCCAGCAACAAATTTCCCTCTTCGTGGAAACAAGCTTTCGTTATTCCACTACCTAAGATCAGTAATCCTACATCCTATAACAATTATCGCCAATTCCATACTTCCCTTCCTATCCAAAGTCCTTGAGAAAATTCGCCATACTCAGTTGAGCGAATGAATACCTGTCTGGAAACAACTTGGTTAACCCGCTACAGTCTGGTTTTCGTACCGGTCACAGCACTGTAACTGCCCTTGTCAAAGTCACTGATGATATCCATTTTAATATCGATAAACAGCGTCTCACAGTTATTAAGTTGCTTGATTTCAGCAACGCCTTCAACTCAGCCGACTTTGACCTTCTGCTTGGGGCGTTAAGCACGCTAAACATTTCTCCAGCCGTCATCTCTTGGTTTGAATCATTTCTTCGCGGTCACCAGCATTGCAGCGATCGCTTTTCGGACTGGCGTCCATTAAAAACAGGTGTTCTGCAAGGTGGTGTCTTGTCTACATTACTTTTTTCTATATTTGTATCCTTGCCATCTTCTCGCTACCACTTTTATGCTGATGACCTGCAGCTCTATGTTGATGCACCTGTAGAGGGCATTAATGAAGCAATTTGTGCTCTGAATAAGGATTTAAGTACATTATCAGTATAGGCCAAGGCCTTCTGCTTGCTGGTCAACCCCAATAAGTCGCAAGCTATAATTACAGGTAGTTCGCGTATGCGGTCTAAGAGTGATATCGACAAAATTCCAAGGCTTATATTTAATTCTTCGGTAATCTCTTACACAGATACAGTGAAGAACTTGGATGTGACATTTGATAGAACGCTGTCTTAGGCTCCACATGTGGAATCTTTAAGCAGAAAGATATACGGTACCTTTCACGCATTAAATAAAACGCATGCAGAGCTTTCTGGCAATCAAAACTAGAATTATACTAACACGGTCTTTTCTTCTCCCCATTTTAGGTTATGCGGACTCCTGTTATTTAGACCTCACCGAGGAGCCTATGTATATTAAATTAATGTTTATTTATTTTATGTAGGTATGTACATATGTTTTTATTTTATAGGTAGGTATTAATTTAATTTTGTTCATGAATTGTAAGTATATGTAAGTTTAGGCCCTAGATAAGTAATTTTTAGTATTTATTTTCTTTTTGATCTTAATTTTTATGATTAGTATTTACACCTTCCATGTTGTTTCTTCAATATATATATGCTTCCTAAGGTTGCCTGGAAGATATTGCTATTAGCAATAAGTGCCGCCTTTGTACACCATGTTTGTTTGTTTCTTTTGTCACTTATAAAATTTTTGTAAATATGCAAAAAGTGCTATAAATAAAATAAAAAAAATCTTTGCTACCTACCCGATGCTGTAACTGGTGACGGTAGGGCAATGATAGTCTTAGACTCGTCTTGAATACACTAGCGTCGGAGTAATACTTTATATTCTCTGCTAGCGTCCTCTAGAGGCCAAGAGGGTGACTACATATCGTTGCGTTATGGGGAAGCACATGCGTAAATTCGCAGGTTGTGTTGAGAACTGGATAGCTGAGTTGGTAGAGCAATCACCCGGTTAGCGAGAGGTACCGGGTTCGAGTCTCGGTTCAGAGCTCCTCACATCCATATTTACTTTTCTGCTATTGTATACCGCAATGATAAATATTAATTTGTTCGCTTTTTAATTAATTTCACAGTAAAAGTTCACCCATGAAAAATATCGTAAATTTTAAAACCGCGATCGCGGTACGGAAACGCGCAGTCTCGCTTCTTTTGACAATTTGCTAGGAAGCGTAAAAGCCAGTGACAGAATGAATTACGGGCTGATATAAAAACGCTTGTAAAACGGTAGAGTACGGTGACCTCAGTATTTTATTTAATGTAACGCCAATGAGCCAATCAATAATCATCTTTATCAAAAACTAATAAAGTCTTTGCCATTGGCCTTATTGTGATGGTCAGTTAGTAGTAAAAAGTCCGTAAAGTAGTAAAGTGTCCGTGATTCTGTTAGAACTTAATAATTCCCTCAGAAATACATTTTATATTCTACATGCATTATTAGGCGTTCGTTTGTTGTTGCACTTTAATTTGAAACTTGTAATCGTTTCTAAGCAAATTATATTTAATTACTCATTTTCGATAGATATTCGACTAGTAATATTACATCTGAGAAAACTATGTGTATATTAGTTGTTAAGAAAAAAACGATATACCAGAACTCATTTTTAGAGTGTATATATTTATTATTTATATATTTATATTTTATTCATTTGATACTTCTAAATTATCAAATCAAATCAAATCAAAATATTTATTTTGCAAAATATACGAGTATACATAAAGTATACTTTCTACAAGTCAAAGTTAATTTTAACAATATAATATATCTTTAGAATATAAAAAAATATACAATAATACGGGAAATAAAATATACACCTGCATAAAATAGAGGAATCTAGGAATAAAAATATTATATATACATAATGCAATGAACAAATAAGTTGGTAAATAAATACGGGAAATACATACAAAAAATATGAAGGTTTGGCTACTAAAATGTAATAAAGTTAAACATCTGCATTATATATAGAAATATAGGAATAAAAATATTATATATACATAATGCAATAAACAATGTGTTGAAAAATGAACTAAATAAACCATAAATAAAAATAATGCCTAACGATTCGATTAGTATTGCTAAGAAGAAGGGCAAGAAACTTAGCAAGCATTCCTTTTTTCAAAATAAAACATATGATTCAAAATCATATGTCCGAATTCTGTAACTGCTTGATACACTAGATAGTAATGCACATATTGAACACTCACGAGGGCGTTATGCTCATTTCACGACTTGTTCTAAAGAACAGATATATTGTGCTGCCGTTGCTACAATACACGTGTGGCCTCGGAAAGTATACGCACAACGCCCTCTTGAGCGTTCAATATTTGCGTAGTTAAGCTAGTGTACTAATTAGTTACAAAGAAAAGAGTCTAGTAGATCTCGGTAGACAAACTGATTTATGAGATTTTTTTTTTTTCAGGCAATTTGTTTCTAATTGATTTTTCTATCTTATAATGCAACGTAAAAATATTTTCTTTCCAGAGAGATGAATTTCACACCAAAAATAAACTAGAATTTATGGAGAGTAAACTCAATAAATATATAGGGATATTTCTGCCATTTTATTAAAACCACTCTTCTCTTATTGCTTTAAATTAAACGCTGTCAATTTTAAAGTCTTTTTTTGTCTGCTTTATAGAAATTTCAACAAAAACAAATCTCTGACTAATTGATTCCTCTCCATTGAGCAGGTTTGTCTTCTGTGGGTTTGAATCACTTTATAGCCCTCTTTGTGTCACGAATTTAAATTGATTCTGAGAAAGTAGAATAAATAACTCAAATTGCAAAATTTATAATAATACTTACTGATTTTTGACTTTCCGAGAAACCGAACCGTACTAAATTGCCAACAGTATTCTAAATAATTTATTATTTTAATATTATTTCTTGTTTCATTTTCTTTTAGCAACGATAGGTAGCTCAGTCGGTAGGACGTGCAGTGCTGGAATTGTTAAAATTACGGGCACATTTTTAGGGTTCCGTAGTAGGAATCAGTTTGTCTGTTTGTGTGTATGTCTGTCCACTCTCTTAGTACTAGAAAGCTGTAATTTGTGTGTACGTATTAATCACACCGACAAAGTGGTAACATAAAAATTGAAAAAAGAAAACGATTTTTTAGTTTACCTGCCCTGCACGTAAAGTGAGGATTTTTTTTCGCGTCTTCCCCGTGGTGTGGGTTGTCGTTGGATATGTATTTTAAAATATTGTAGGTGTGTGAAAACCATTTTTAGATTAAGGGATCCGTTTGCAAAATATTGAGCTTTATAGTACAAATTTTTATTAAAGTCAATTTTCCTCCCCACTTGCCAACGAAGTGGTTACTTTTGGATATGTGAAAAATTCACAGTAGTAGTATACCGGATGTAAATAGAGTGCTACCATTAAATGAAACCACATATTCTACGGATCATACTGAACCACTTTCCCAAGAAACATGCTATTAGCTAAGGAAATGTTTTAATTTCGATCAAAAATTCGTGAACTCTAACGCACCAACATAAGGGCGTTTTTTGAAACAGCGTCTTCCGTGTTACGGTGCAGCGTTCTAAAATAGGACTTTTTCCTAAAGTGTTTAAGTTACATATCTTTTTCTCTGAATATTTGCGCGGGTATTTTTCTTCAGAAAAATGTTTAGTATGATCAGTAGAGTATGTGGTTTTATTTTAAGGTCGCACTCTATTTACACTCGGTATATAACGAAATTAAAAGAAAAACTATCACAGCTAAGTAGGCTTTACAAGCTAACTAGTAATAGTCGACATACTTAATTTTATAGTTTATATTTATATGTTTTATAGATTTTGAAGGTAATCATAAGTTTGCAAGTTTTATTAACTTATTTCTAAATCTATTAACCCTCAGGCGCGAGTCCTACTCGCACTTACCCAGCTTAAAAAAAAAGTTTCTGGTTAATTTTGTCAATATACCTAATAGATACATTGTAATGTTACCATAAAGAGATACCAGAAAATACTTCATCCGGCGAGCTATTTAAAAGTATCCAGGAAATCCTGGAAATTCGTATGAAAATCCATTACATACCATATGTTCACAGAGTACATTTTATATGTTTTCTTTTAAATCTATCCGTGGTGAGACTAAGGAGTTTGGCGATCATAAGGTTTTATGCGGCCAATTTACAGAGAAAAATAAAATTAATTACAATTTCATGTTTAGAATGAAGAAATGTTTGCTATATTTTATAATGGCAATAATGTCAAGCCAATCTTGTCAAGAACTCAGGGGTAAAATATTCATATAGCAACAAAAAAATAATAATGTCACCTGTTATTAAACCTGTCTTTGGCTTTCTTGTTGAATTTATTTACGAATTAAATAAACTGAATTCGGTGATCATCATGCTTAAACTATGCCCAGCGATGTGAGGTGCATGATGTTGAGTGCATACGACGAAGAGCAATCAAGTTTCCAGCGTTATGAAAATGAAAAAATGCAAGCTTTGGAAACGATGTCAGTGCTAGTTGGTATATTAGGTTTGTTTGACCAAGTTCGATACTTTGTTATCTATTTCGTTACTATTTTCTAGAAGGTAAATTATTTTTATTTTTTTAGATTGCCTTGGCAGCATCACTGTTAAAGAAGATCTTATGATTGCTACCCAAATTTTACAAAGCTGGAAAGCGGTTTTTCCAAAACTGAGGTATAATTTAAAGGTTTCTGTTTTTTTAAAGCAGCAATGACCCGTAGTCTTTTGTAGAAGGTACCAGTTTCAACTTGATATCTCGCACGGGGCCCGAGAAAAACGGCCTTGACAAAATGTACCTATAATGGTTGCGTATTTTTATTTTGAGGGAATGGAACCCTGAAAATTTATTTAAAAATAATCCTTATGGTGACTTGTATTGACATAAAAGTTCATATTTTTTGATATTATGTAGCCAAATTCGTACTGGTGACTTATGACTATAACTTTAGACTTTTACACTTTGTTTTTCACAGAAAGGGTAATTGAATCGATTTCTTTGCTTTATGCCGACTGCTCACCAGTATAAATTTAGATACCAGTAAAGTCAAATAACATAAGTATCAACATTGTTAATTTTGGGGTAACAGAGTATTTTTCAGTGGTGCAATACTGTCGATTTCATTTTTCCCCACCGAAAGTGCGTTGCCATAACTCGCTTCACAGACTCTTAAAACCATTTAATATGAGCGTTTTTCTCGTTGTTTATTTTCTTAGTTCTTAGCGTTCCTCTAGAAGGCGTTGTCCGCATGGAGAAGGCTGCATGGCGGTAAATACCTTTGCCCTGCTGGCAATAATTTCTATCTGAGGCAATAATAAAAAAAAGTTGCGTAAAAGCGGGAATTTAAGTTGCTTTATATTTTAGTTGAAAGTGTTTTGTGCAAATAATTTACAAAATGAGTTCAGAAGCGGCCTCTGATATATTATAGATTGTACTCCACTAATGCTTTGCTGAAGAAATCAATAACAATAAACATGACTATTACCCAAATATGAGCAAGTAACTTTTAATATTACCTAGTAAGTTTATTTTATTTCATATAACTCATTATCACAAAGAACATGATAACGTCTCGTTTTATTTTTGAGAAAAGCACTATACTTCTTAGCAGTAATGTACTATATATTTTACATTCGCCTGATGACAACTCCAATGAGGAGTCGAAATATTAGGTTGGGGAAAAAGTTTCTTCGCATTTCACAAAATTCAAAACATTTTTTAATAAAGTTTATTTACATTTAAATAAAGTATGTAGGTGCCATTATGTTCGATAACTTTCTGCCATCTTGTAGATAGGGACATGATCCCATTGCTATTGAAATTCTGGGACTTCATCAAAAAACCGCGACAAGTGATTTTGGCAGTCCTCTCATGATGTTCACCTGACACCGCCTAAAAACTTCGGAAGAGACCGAAACAAGTGGAAATATGAAGGTGCCAGGTCAGGACTATACGGCGGATGCATTAATAGGTCCCAGCCAAACTCTCTTAATTTTTGCTGAGTGGCTAAAGATGTGTGAGGTCTAGCGTTATCATGATGAAAAACCACACCCCTTCTGTTGACTAACTCCGGCCGTTTTCTCTCAACTTCTTGCTTTAATCTCATCAGTTGTTCACAGTAGAGAGAATTGATGGACCTGCCTGGCGGTAACAGCTCATAATGAATAATGCCCTTCCAATCCCACCATACACACAGCATTACCTTGTTGCGAGATAACCCGGGTTTCGCCAGAGTCTGTGAAGCCTGACCAGCCTTTGACCACGACCTTTTTCGCACGTTCTTGTCGTACGTGATCCACTTCTCATCACCAGTTATCAGGTTTTTCAAAAATGTTTCAGTTTCATTACGTCGTAATAAAGAATCACAAATGAGTACACGGTTCATTAAGTTTCTTTCAGTGAGCTCATAAGGCACCCAAATATCGAGCTTTTTTGAGTACCCAGCTTTTTTTAAATGTTTTGTGGTCAATCCCCAGTTCTTCAGCTACATCGTAACTACTGATATGCCGATCTTGCTCCAATTTTTCAAAAATGGCATCCATTTTATCCGTAACAGGGCGCCCAGAGCGAGCTGCATCTTTGACATCAAAATTTCCGGATTGAAAACGCTTAAACCAAATTTGTGCCACTCTCACAGACACTGTACTAGGTCCATAAACATCACAATTTTTTTTCGCGGCTTGCGTTGCATTTTTACCTTTTTTTGAGTAACATTTTAAAATGTATCAAATTTCTTCATTAGATTCACTCATCTTAACAGTAAGAAAAACAAATGAAAATCACACATTTTACCTAATTTGAATTTGCAATTATCTTCCTTAAAATTTAAACTTTTTAATACATAGGTAACACTAAAAGTTTCCGGAACTGGCCACTTACATAAACAATATTTCAAAATTTATTGCAACATTTGAAAATAGAACTCTTTGGCTGTAGAATGCAGTTTGTTTCATCTGACTGTCTTTTGTTTTTACCTTGTGGCGCCATTTAAAAAAATGTGTGTCTGCATCAACATGGATTTAACTCGGGAAAATTTTCGTAGTATGATTTTCTACGATTTTAAGTGTAATTTGACAGCTCAACAGAGCATCGCTCGGCTTGAAACAGCTTTTGGCAATGAAGCACCATGCAAGACGACTGTTTATAGCTGGTTTGCAGAATTCAAGCGTGGTCGTATCAATCTCAGTGACGAATCTCGCGATGGTCGGCCGTCCACCGCTGTGACCAACAAAAACATCGATGCTGTGCGCCGTATGATTGAAACAGACAGGCATGTGACCTACCATGAAATTCGCGCATCCTTAGAAATAGGCATGAGTCAAATACAATCAATCCTACACAAACATTTGGGTGTGAGAAAGCTGTGCTCGCGGTGGATCCCACACAACTTGACCGAGGCTCAAAAAACGGACCGCGTCACTTGGTGCAGTGCCATGCTTACCAGATTCAACGAAGGTGCGTCAAATTTGGTGTGGGACATAGTAACAGGTGACGAAACATGGATTTATTGCTACGATCCCAAAACAAAGCAGCAATCGAGCGTATGGGTCTTTCAAGATGAGCCGAAACCAACCAAAGTGGCGCGCGTGAAAAGTGCATCTAAGCGGATGATTGCTTCTTTTTTTAATAAAACTGGACACGTGGCTACTGTTGCTTTAGAGAATCGTCGTACCGTGAATAGTGACTGGTACACGACCATTTGTTTGCCGGAAGTTATTGACGAACTCCGTAAAAATAACCGTAAACGCCGTATCATCCTGCACCACGACAATGCTAGTTCTCACACGGCCAGACAGACAAACGACTTTTTGAAGACGAAAAATGTAGAACTCATGAGTCATCCTGCATACAGTCCCGACCTGGCACCTTGTGACTTTTTTCTGTTCCCAAAAATTAAGAACCAATTACGCGGTCAACGATTTTCATCACCAGAAGAGGCTGTCGAGGAGTATGAAAAACACGTTTCAGAGGTCACTACAGGGGAGTGGCACAAAAGTTTTCAAAACTGGTTTGATCGAATGAAAAAGTGCATAGACGCCAAGGGAGATTATTTTGAAAAACAATAAATTAATTTTGTACCTTTAATAGTATTTTTTCATATTCATTCCGGAAACTTATAGTGCGTCCCACGTAATACCAAAACCAGCCAGATACAAATGGTATAGCCAAAGAGATTTTATTATAAGTTCATACATACTATTTGCGAAAAGATTTTTTCCCCAACCTATTATAAAGCATTTATCTGAGTAATTCATCGTTTTTTATTAATATAAAAATTAAATTTCATAAACTTGATATTTGTGTCCCAGTATTCAGAAAAATGGCCGTCTCTTAATCTACAAAACTGTAGAGAGAGAACATTTAACTATTCTATACGTTTTCCTTTAATTTGTTTGTCCAAAACTTGTTATCTCTATTTCAACGAGGGTCGATGAACTTCTCAATCCTTCTTTAGTTTAGTTTTCAATTGCAAACTGTGAGTAAAAAAGTTAACCTAATAAGTTTTCAATTTGCTTTCATCTTCCGCAGAAGGTATTTCCTAATTTCCATTGAAATTAGAAATTCTTTATTTATTTAAGAACATAATTTATATTAAACAGCTAAAATATGTGTCAAAACTTAATAAGCTCAGCTTGATGCTGTGAGCGCTTCACAGCGCTGATTTTTAGCTTGACTGTTCTTGCTGCATTTTGTAACGTGTGTTTTTTTTAGAGGTATAGAACTTTGAAATGGAATAAAACAAAGATGATTTTTTTTATTGATATTAAATTTATTTTATTCGAAAGACAATCTTCTGGCATTATAATTTAAATATGACTTCTGGTATATGTCCGCCACGGCTGGCTCGGACGTAGTCTAATCTGGAGGTCCAATTTTCGATGACTTTTTCCAACATTTGTGGCCGTGTATCGGCAATAACTCGCCGAATGTTGTCCTCCAAGTGGTCAATCGTTTCAGGCTTATCGGCGTAGACTTGCGATTTCACATATCCCCACAGAAAATAGTCAAGTGGCGTTAAATCGCACGATCTTGGAGGCCAATTCACGGGTCCGAAACGTGAAACTATGCGGTTACCAAACGTTTCCTTCAATAAATTAATTGTGGCACGAGCTGTGCGACATGTTGCGCCGTCTTGTTGAAACCACAACTCCTGCACATCATGGTTGTTCAATTGATGAACGAAAAAAGTCTATGCCGATAAGCCCGAAACGATTGACCACTTGGAGGACAACACTCGGCGAGTTATTGCCGATATACGGCCACAAATGTTGGAAAAAGTCATCGAAAATTGGACCTCCAGATTAGACTACGTCCGAGCCAGCCATGGCGGACATATGCCAGAAGTCATATTTAAATTATAATGCCAGAAGATTGTCTTTCGAATAAAATAAATTTCATATCAATAAAAAAAATCATCTTCGTTTTATTCCATTTCAAAGTTCTATACCTCTAAAAAAAACACCCTTTACATATACTGATCATACTATAAAGAACTCTTTCAAAGAAACATTACCACGTAAAAAGTTTAGGCCGATACAAAATTTGAAAAAGTGAAAATATCTTTTTCGCAGTTTTGTTTGTGTCGGAAGATGTTCAGTATGATCAGTGGAGCATATGGTTTGATGTTGTGATATATGTATATTTACACCCGGTACATGACTATAGATATCTATACACGATGTTAAGGTGATGTTGCGCAGGCTGGAAACTGATGATAGTAAGTAGGTCCATATAAACAACTCTTTGTAAAACACATTTTGGTATTTAACTTTTATATGGAAGAGCTGTTTTTTTTGCGGTTTGGGATTTGGTTCCGTAGTAAAAGTTGTTCGTATGGATGAGTACTATTGCCAGTTTCCGGCTTCTGCAACATCATCTTAACATCCTGTATCATGTATACATATTTATTAAACTTCTTAATTGTGACTATCCATTAACTTAATTCATTTTAAATCCAAAACAAAATATAATCGTAAAGCATTAACTTAGTAAATTACCATAAATATTGTCTCTGTTGCCATCTTTTAAGCTGCATTATGTCCGTACTTTAGCGTAATTTCCGAGTCTCCGAGGGTCATTTAAGGCACCCAAAAGTGACCTTGTGTCCCATAAATACAAAGACTGACATTGTCATGTTCCTATGGGACATTTCGTCCTTAATTAGCTATTCCTTGACAAAGGTTTCTTACGATGTTTAAGCACAAGGGTTTTTGGTCAGTTACAGATTGGACCACTATGTTTCGACTGGCGGAGAAAAGATACGATTTTGATTATTCTTTTACTTAATATGGTTCAAAACCGCTCTCATTACAAACTTGACGGAACTAACAACCACGACAGAAGCATTATAATTTTGTTGTGTTCCTCGCAAAACGCACTCTGTGTAGTTGGCTCAAAAACAGTTTTTTTTATAAATTAAACTTAATGTCTTTATTTTCAGTCCAACGCATGGATCTGCAGCCACTGGTCAACTGCTGCTGTTTCTTATGAGTAGAGATGATGAGTGACGACTGAGTCCTAATTGATACAAGGCTGGTGTGCCCGAACATGGCAGAAGACTATAGAAATCATGAGTCAGATAGATTGGAGCCACAACCTAGACTGATCTATTGTTTTATGATTTTGTATTTAAGTGATAATAATTAAATCTATTTCGTTAGATATATTTTTTTTATTTGCCTAAATTTTATTAGTAACTTCAACTTGTTAAAGTTTCTATGATCAACATAAGAGTCGATCTGTTCAACATTCAGCTCGGCTCACCTCGGCTGAATGGTTGTTTCCTGGTAAACCAAATTTATCTGTCCTGCCTGTGATTAATGAATGTGGTGCAGAAGTACATAAGACCAAAAAAATTTAGAATCTTGAGACTTCAAGCGTTCGGTGCTTTAACAAGCAACGAAAATTATTTATGGGTAGCATGTCAGCCATGAAAATTTAGCTTCAAATCTGAGCTCCGATGAGTTGGACGAGTCTCAGTCATCACCAAACGCCGGTGTTCCCTTAGTTTCCCGTCGTCTTTGTATACCTACGAATTGTCCATTCCACCATCAACTTTCGTCACATGCAAGGGTCGCAAGCTGTAATTAGGTGGAGATACTCGTACCTATCTATGCATTTTCAATGATTCAACTAAAAATAAAAACGTAGATGTATCATCAGGTTTTCAGGCAAATTTTGGATAAATTGTTACTACATAAAAATCTATTTGCTTGCAGTGTTTAAGTATCGACGTGTGATTTTAAATACCTACAGTACACATCTATTTCTATTACCAAACTGTAGAATAATACGGGAAAATTCGTCAGAAATTTTAATAAGTTTTTATGAAGAACCTCAAGAGCAACCTTTTAAAACCCAACTCAATTTTTTTAATTTAATCAAATGACAGCCCTAAAATGTGCCTTGAAATTACAAAAACACGTTAAAATCACCAAGTTGAGTAAATTATGGCTGTCAAACAAAAATTTTAGTTTGACGTTTATAAAATGGTGATTTGAAAATGGCTCTTCGTCAAACTAAAGGAAGGAGTTGAAGAAAGTAACACAACGAAATTATAATGCTTCTGTCGTGGTTGTTAGTTCCCACAAGTTTCTATGGAGATTAATCAATATTGAATAGTCTGATTGAGCAGATAAGACACTGACACATCAGGACCCGGAGATTTTTGTTGGTTTTTAAATAGAGCGTATTTTCAAGATTTTAAAACTGTAGTTCTTAAAATTGTTTGTGGTACAAAACTCGAGGGTCCTTCCTGGAACTTCTGGCTCCCATGAGGTCACATGAAAAGTCCTGTTGACCTTGTGACCCTAATTTCACTGAATGTGTCCCTAAAGTTGCATTAACTATTTGAGGGCAATCCGTTAACTTTTACTGCCCGCCACTCGAAGGTTGTGTTATAATTCCTGGAGACGAAGGTCGGTCACTCGAACACCCTTTATTTACTGTTGTTTTGTGATGGAAAACAAAAAACATGAAAGTGAAACCTTTACAGCCTCAGTAGTTGTCTGTTTGCGATGGAACTTAACAAGGGCCGAGCGCTGTTTGTAATGTGTACAGACATACAATCTTTCTTAAATACTAAAATAATTTAATAATTTTTAGTTAAAAAGCTACTGAAAAATTGGACGTTAAATATTTCCTATCATCTTCGTTTGCTTTACTAGTATTTGTAGCCCTTTCAACTTTATAGGGCGTCCAATTTTAAACGTAGGACTCCTCAAACATTTTCCATTCGACTATTAGTGCTAGCGGTACGCCCAAAATGGCTGCAAATGATGTTGAAGGCATGAACATTGGAACGATACATCTTTGGCTCATTTGAATCAATTTAAACCGTAGCAAGAAAAAAAATAAAAAAAACATGGGTGTTATTATGAGTAGCGGTAGTGACTTTTCATCCACACCTCCTAAAAAAAAAAATCTAAAAAGGGAGGATGGACTGCAAAAAACACAGGTGACACGGATTTCGAACTTCTTCTTCATAAAAAGTTTCTCAAATTTTTAAAATTAAATAAATACAATTTTCTTTACAATTAAAAAAGCATGTTGAGTACACAGTGCCATCCATAAGTCTTTTATAATTCTGAAGTTTAACTTGGTAATAATGAAAAAAAAACTAATTATAAATATTTTCAAAATTATATTTTTTAAACTGTTTATGAGATTATTATATTAACAAAACTTAAATAAACTAATTTAAAAAACTAAATGGAACCGAATGGCCTGTCACGTGACGATGGTAGGAGACCCGACGGGATGTCGTTGATACCCTGGAAGAACGGGAGGTCCCTGGTGTGGGACGCGACTTGTGTTGACACAGTTGCTCCGTCCCACTTACAGGTGACCTCGTCACAGGCCGGGACGGCGGCAGCGTCTGCGGAGGAGGCGAAACAGCGCAAATATGTATCCCTTGGCGTAGGATACATATTTGTGCCTTTTGGCGTTGAAACCCTCGGGCCGTGGGGGCCGGGAGCGCGGCAGCTCTACAAAGAACTGTCGTCGAGATTGGTCGACGTTTCCGGAGATCGCAGGGCTGGCGCATACCTCGGCCAAAGAATTGGCCTAGCAATTCAACGAGGTAAAGCTGCCAGTATCCTGGGTACTCTTCCACGTGACGACAGCGATTTCGGCTCAATTTTTTATCTACTTTAATTAAATATTTTTGCTAGGTAGTTTTAGTTTAGTTTAGTTTATTTCGTAGAATAATTTAGTTTTTCAAAATTGTTTTCTTGAGGTTCGATATGAGGATATTACGTATCATTTGAGGTATCTTTTACAAAAAAATATTTAACATATCTGGAGGAGCCCAAACTTGACATGCTTTGAAAATGATTTTCATTTAAATTAAAACAAGTGAATGAAATGTAATGATATAATATATTTTTAGAATGAGCTCAGAAAGTCCTTTAATTTAATACCACACACGATAGGTTTCAGAACAAAAAACATTTTTCCCATAAAAAAAAGATAACGTCTTAATAACACCCCTATTTATTTTATTTTATCGTGCTATGGGTCAAATTGATTTATATGGCATAAAGATCTATTGTTCCGATCTTCATTACTTTAACACCATTTGCAGCTATTTACTGAATATGGGTTTGTACCGCTAGCACTATCTGTTCTTTGTTCATCTGAATTCTATCATAGTCTGAGGGTCTGATCCACCTGCCCACGTATTTCCTGATGTCTCTAATATGTCATCGCGATGACATTATAGTGCCACACTACAAATCACACAACTTCCAAGTAATTAAAATTCCCATAAGAACATTAAATTTAAAATATTCTGATAAATACATAACTTTGTGGCAAAATACTTATTATATAAACATAAAACTTATCTAAGAAATTAAATCTAAAATAAATCTAATGATATCAAATAAATAAATAAATACTCCCTAAAACATTAAACTAAATAAAAAAATATTTTCTAAACCGTCTCCGTCGGGTAGGGTACCCAGGATACTAACAGCATTACCTCTTTGGATCGCCAGACTGATCCTCTGGCCGAGGTAAGCCCCAGCCCTTGGGTCACCAGAGGCGTCGACCAAACGCGCCGACAGTTCTTTGAACAAACGCCGCGCGCTCGGACCCCACGGCCCCAGAGTTTCGACACCGAACGGCGCAAATATGTAGCCCTCGCCCAAGGCTGCGTACTTGCGCCGTTTTATGTTCTCCAAAGACTCCGCAGCCAAACCAGCCTTGGCCGAGGTCGCTTGTGGGTGGGACGGGGCGAGTGTATCAAGTACCGGTGGATGGGCCCGCGGTCTGCGACATCTGCTCGATATATCCTGTATCTAAAAATAAAAATAACAAAATAAAATCTAAGACTACGAAAACCAGATTTCATATGATTTCTAAAATTATTCTAAATCACATCTTAAAAAAATAAAAATGATACAGTAATAGTAATAATGATGACACGGAGGAGCATCTTCACATCATGGTATACGTAGTAAGGTGATCTTCTGATAAGTCAGGTAGGTGGCATCGTCGGGTGTGTGCTTCAATGTAAAACAGCCGCGACGTATTCGAAACAAAGGGAAAGCTGCTTACGTATAAATTTTGGGCATGTGTTGTGGAGACTGTCTTCATCCGGGGACTGCTGTAAGGCTTTCAGAATCTGCTGGTCTCCAGTAGTATGAGGTATTTTTTCTTATCACTTTAAACTAGTTTGGTTTTTTGGTTTCTATGGTCACGTCACACGGATTTGTTGGTGGTGGTGGTTCCGAACGTAGGTATTTATCAAATAATGTTGTGGAGGGTGTGCAAGATAAAAAGAGTACTGCCTGGAGATATTTTTCTTTAAATTAATACATTAAATTAGAGTATTTTTATAAATATTCAATTCAGTTTATATTTTCAGACTTTTCCAATGAAATTGGGAACCAAATAAGTTTTTATAAAAACTGCTTTGGCCCTGTTTGGAAACCTTCGGATACGGAACGGATAAAAGTAAAAAATAATTTAAGGGGGTCCCCATACAATAAACCTTGGAACCTCGTATTTTTTAACGTTATTTGTTTCAGTACATACACCTTTCGAACTTGGTCAAGTTGTTGTATATACTCTAAAATAAAACAACAAATAATAAACATCCGGGTTACACACTCAAAGGTTGCTGAATTATTTATCAGACTCTAACATTTTAGCGACTTGTTTCTTTGTCGCCTTGACGTTGGTAACGTATTATATTATTGTTATTTACTATAATGTTTTTGGGTCCCGTATTTGTATATTTTAGAGGTGGTAGAGCTGATGTCGGGCTCGACTGTGGAGGTACCATCATCTTACTCGCAAATCCTCCCGAAGTTATTCGGGGGAGAGTAAGAGCGGTAAAAACGAGAGTAAAACCAGGCGGCCCACCATTGCCTGGGACCGATGGATGGCGGTTTATAACAGACTAGTGACGGGCAGCGGCGTCACTGGTGCAAGGGTTTCGGCACCGCGCTCATCAACCCACCTGCCCAGCGTGTGTGAGTATGGGCATTTCTTCCAGGAGGACCGCCAAGAGTGGCGAAATCCTGGAAAGGCCTATGTCCAGCAGTGGACGAAACAGGCTGATGGATGGATGGATGGCTGGATTTGTATCTTGTGGTGGTACGGAATACTTTGTGCGCGAGTCCAACTCGCACTTGGCTGAATTATTTCTTTGATTTTTCTCATCTCTTCGTTTTAACGATATCTGCTATCAAAATTTAATTTACAATATTCATTTAAAATTAATTAAAAGTTTAGAAGGAAAAGTATCTTATTAAAAGTCTTGACTGCCTCTGTGGCCGAGTGGTCGAGAGGTCGTGGGTTTAATCCCGACGGTGCACATTGATTTATGGTCGGTCTGTTGGTCCATTTGTGGCCGAAGGTCGACGATAGAACTCACCACCCATCACGTTTGGGACGTAATATTTGTCGGAAAAAGCGAGTGTACCAACTGAGGAGTGACCTGCATTTCACTAGGCTAGACATTTCCGGGATTTCTCCGGGACTAGGGCGTATGTCGCGGGACACAGTACAAAACAGATGTACGTACAGGTTGTAATCAGAGTAAAACACAAATTGATACCCATACAAACGAGTGTTTTTGATAAATAAAAAAATAAAGTTAGGTACATCAAATCTTTAAATTCTTACAATGAAAACAACTAAAGACTTTATTATTATTAACGAAATTTCGTTTTTATAGTTTGCTTTTAATTGATTTTATGACTTTGAGCAATTCAACTACAATTTTTTTTTGCAAAGCCCATGTTACAGTTCCTAACTGAGTGCTCTAGAAAGGAATATGGGACGCGCGGATATTAAAATTTGCTTCTCTGATTTCCGGAACAAAGGCCGTCCCGCAAGGGATATAGACGGGACCTTGCGGGACGGCCCAAATTTCCCCAGAAGCGGAACGTCTCGAAAAATTCGAGACGGTTGGCTAGCATAAATGTGACTCGCTTTTCACAGTTCACACTTGGGAACACCTCTGACACCCCCTCGGGGATTCATGTCTTGACGATATGTTTATTATGTATATTTTTTAAGGGTTTCATTGAGTAGATTATAGTTGAAAATTTGTGGAAAAATATAAATGCTTCCTTCATTACAATGGAAACTTCTAGCAAGTGTTCACAACCACAACAATCAACATCATTCTCGGAATATTCTGGTTTAGCGAACGTGTGAATGAGATGAAACTAGCACAATGTAATCTACTTACTAAACGAATCAAACCACAACCACTACACATTCATTATCGCGCTGAAACATTTCCCGGATATCCGCATACGAGTAGATGTCACGTGCCATGGAGTGAGGAACAGACGTTGCCGGATAGTTTTATGTAACCATCTACCGGCTCATTGGAGATTGTTTATCTGCATCTGTATCTGTGTTCTGCTACCAGGGAGGCAGGGGGGAGCGAGGGAAGGGGATGGAAAGACGAGTTGGGGAGAGAGAGAGAGAGTGATGAGGGGGGAGAAGAGATCTGAAACTTGGAACTACTGTCTGTGTCCAGATTAGAGGACTTCGTCTTGGATTTAAATAATAGCAAAATGATATGTTAATTATTTTTGTCGTTCATTTAAAATATTGAACAACTAAACTGAAACTACAAAATAAGCCATATTTTTACATTAATTAACCAATAAATCTTTGAAACTTTTAGCGAGTACTCAATGAAACAAAATTCCTTGTATCTTTGTTTCAATTTTCTACATAAGTCAACATTTTGAACGTAAAATGTAGTAAGCAAAACTTAAAATACGCAAATATTCGCAATGCCCAGATCTACCAGTGTAGTCGGGCGGCTGACGTCACAAGTGCAGGTCGTCAACCGTTCCGGCTTATTCTCTGCACAGGCATTTTGTCACGTTCCAACTCCCGATTGTTGTTGTTCTAAATTGTTGGGGTTCCAAGATGAAAAGGAAAACGGAAGTCTCGGTGGCCAGGCTGATTGAGTTGGTAAAAATTGGAGAATTACGAAAAAATAACTACATGAATCGATAATTTGAAAATGTACATGGTTGTCAAATAAAGGGCACTATTAAACAAATCACATCTACATTCACGGAACCCGTACACGTCTATGTAAAATGTACACTTTACATACGTTTTTGTACAAATTTTGGTTATTTGTTCTTTTTTACGTCATCTTTCTTTTCAGCTGCTAGGCTTAGTGGGAACTTGAAAGGCTTAGTTCCTTTGATTGAACAGCGTGTCGACCTTTTGTATTGTGTTCAATCCATTGTTGTTATTATTTTTGTAACTTGAACTTTAATAAATTACGACGCAAATTAATCAAGCCACGTGGAATAATGGGTGAAGAAACGAGTATAATTATTGTACTTTATACAGGCTGACAAAAAAATAGTAGCAGGTAGGTAAGAGACCCACAGATGTGTCACTAGTAGCAGATAGGGAGGAAACCTTCAGACGTGTCATTTGTAGCAGTTATAGGTAGGAAACTCACAGACGTGGCATTAGAGGAATTTTCATTCGATAATTCGAACTCCGTTTATGATGCGTAATTTCTGTATATCTACCT
This sequence comes from Ypsolopha scabrella, assembly GCA_910592155.1. NCBI lineage: Eukaryota > Metazoa > Arthropoda > Insecta > Lepidoptera > Ypsolophidae > Ypsolopha > Ypsolopha scabrella. The sequence goes on along the minus strand of OU342968.1, from coordinate 1,572,295 downwards.
GAAGAACATTGACTAAGTATACAAAACATAATTAAAGTGATATCGCCCGGTACTCATCAGAAATAGAAATATTCCTTTCATTTCGCTCAGAAAATTAAAACGTATCATATAAAATACCCGCACTGACATCCTAATGTGAGTTTTATTGCCGAAAAAACTTTATTTGAGTTATAATCGTAAAAAAAAACACGCAAACCCTATATTTGTGACTTTCTTACAGACTAATATAATACGATAGAGACAAGTCGCGAGACTGACATTCAGCGTAAGCTTTTTGTTTAAGATTTTTCACTCTGTGATAGAAATGATAACCGCAAGGGAGGAATACACAGAATAAAAGAAAAGTATTTTCGTCCGTTCGTAAAATACAAAAGGCTATGATAGGAAATATCCGCGCAATAAACCCTAGCAATATGGGCCTATTGTTTCAATTGACTGGGTTTCGTCATTTATGTTTCACAAAGATCGTGAATAAAATCTTGTTTATGAGAAATTGTTACAGACAAACATTCTTCTGAAGATATATTTTTTTAAATCAGATATCGGTTCTAGTTACTGATGGCGAGTTGATGATTTCTTTTCTTACTACTTATATTTACATAGGGAAATCACTTGGCCTCGGTACATATCGTTATAAAAATATCGGTATGAAGAGTCTATAGACGTTTGATCGATTCGTTTCGTTTATATTAATATTATGAAGTATCTAAAGAAAATAAAAACGAAATAAATGGTGACATGTACGTAACGTTATTTTATGCAATCTTGTTGAACTTAAATTATTTGATCATACATCGACTTAACAAAATAATAATAATAATAATAATATGTTTTTGTTCCAGACCATAAAACATTCTTGACAAATTTCCCACAGTACATACATACATAAACAGAAAAAAAACAAAAAAAAAATATTGATTACTAAAATTTTCAGTCAAACTGAAAATGTACAAAGATTTAAATGAAAAGTGTAAAATTTTTATTTTTTATTTGGAGCGCGTTGCACAGACCCTCAATGATCTAAAAAAAGTTTTCATTAATTTTACCAACGTTTATCCTTGGGGTACCTTTAGCGGAATTTAAAAGACGGTCCCAGAAAGATGCGATTCTGGATCTAAGTACGGCGAAGAAAACAGGGACTCTGGCCTCGGCGAACACGCTTGACGCGCTACTGTAGCTACACTGCAGTGGTTGTCTCAGCAATATTCGCATGCTGACAGACAGACAAGAGATGAGAGGAGTAGAAGCTTTGACAATCGACAACATTACAAATTAATAATTGGTGCAAAACTGAAAACAATTTCGAGATATAAGCTTTCTGAGCATCATATTTTTTCCAGAATTAAATCGTGATTAAATAAATGGATATTTAAAAAAAACTAAAAATATGTTGTTGTTTAAAAAAAAATCATGCCATGTGACAGCAGACATGAATATGCCAAGCTTTTTTTTTAATAATCCATTGGCAATGAACACCGACTTTTGAAATCCTCAGATGCGACTTACGTCCTTTTAGAATGAGTGAATAAGAAAACATTAAATTATGTAGGAAAGACATAAAATAAAACAAAAGAAAACATACTTAAGCTGCTTTTTTACGTAGACTTTCAATATAAATATTAAAAACAAATGGTTACCTAAAATGAAATGTTGTCGATCACAATATTAACCTCCCCAAATGGACTCAGCGAATCGTCGCGCGAGCATGTTGCACCGAGTGAACAGAGCGAGATATTAAGAGAGATAAATTATAATATTTACCTCCCTGATGGACTTAATGGACTTAACGAATCGTTGCGCGAGCATGTTGCACAGAGCGAGATATAAAGAGAGATATAAATAACGTTGGATGATAATTACGTTTTGTAGTTTAAAACATAACAGATGCTATTTTCAAAAACGTTTTAAATTTATAGTGCTACTTCAAGGTTTGCTTGGCCGAATTCGCTTGCGATCTGAAAAGAATTTGTCAATTTCCCAAATGTAATGAGGATGAGAGGTGAAAGCGTTTCAAGTCCCGAATAATTTAACACAATCTGAACATTTCACGTGATTTACAGAGTTCACTGACCCTAAACTCTCGCCGATGATTAGTCATTTTCCAAGGTAACGGGATTTGTGGCATTACTGCTGCATTGCTTTGTAAATAATTTGGTGTGTAAATGCGGAAGTATTAGTTGTCATTTGGACTAACTGAGCGTTCTATTTCTAGGTCTTATATCAATAATATGTAAATTGAATTATTATAAATCTCAAACTGTTTTTATATCTTTTATAAGAATTTTACAATGATGAGTATAAAAGTCATTACTTACATAGAATCGTTATGGTATGGGCATTATTACGAGTAGTTCCAAGACGACCACCAAAAGTAGCAAAATCTTGAAAAGGCAGTCCAGGTCAAAGGTATGTCCAGTAGTAGACGAAGACAGGTTGATGGATGGATGGCTCAGGAACATGTAAATATATTTTTTTTGTTGGTGTTCTACCGAGTGTAATTATATACCTTTGACAACTAACAAAACCTAACTAACATAATTTAACTAATTAACGAAAGAGTATAGAGTAGTTTGACACATTCTTGTGGCATCACACACATCCTCACACCCTCTCTCACATTCACGCACAACATTCAATTGTTTAACAAAACAATAATCTTTATATACCTATGTAAAAGTACAGGTAACATGAAATGACATCACACTGCATTCACACGCAGTGCAAATGAAGCAATAAACGGAACCTCAATTTTATTACTTGTTGTTGTACTTTAGAGTATGTACACCAACGCAACGTGACCAAATTAAAAACTTGTATGATTACCATTTTTAAGATGAAGCTAAAACAAATAACGTTAAAAATACATTTAACAATTTAAAAATCATTTTTGATATTTGCCGTGGTAGAAGCCATAGCTATTAGTACGTAGGCGGAGTGATAAGTCTGGTAAAAATCTATTTTGGAATAAAATTATCGCAAATTGAATGGAACCTCCTTGTTCACAACTCTTTTGAAGGGCCTAATTAATATTTTCAGCCAGTACCGCCGGTTATTTTTTTTTGACAACCATAAAAAAAAAGTAATTGAACACATTTTTGCAAGGATGGAGAAAAGTGAATTTTGTATCTTGATTAAACATTATGTTTTGCGCAAAAAAACTATTACGGAAACGAAACAAAAACTTGATTAAAATTATTTATAAGTGGTTTACTGATTTTCGGTGTGGTCGTACAAGTACAAGTGATGCTGTGCGTCCAGGACGCCCAGTTGAGGTCACTACTCCAGAGATGATCGCTAAAATCCACGACATAGTGTTGAACGACCAAAGAGTAAAAGTGAGAGAGATAGTCGAGATAGTAGGCATCTCAGTCGAACGTGTACGCAATATCTTACACTAACATTTAGAAATGAAGACGATCTCCGCGCGATGGATGCCGCGTTAACTGACTGTTGATCAAAAACGCTTGCGTGTGACAACATCGGAGGCAGGTTTGGCGTTGTTTCAACGAGATAAAAAAACTGATTTTTTGCGTCGTTTCATAACAGTAGACGAAACATGGATCTATCACTATACCCCAGAAACCAAGCAATAATCGAAACAGTGGATTGCTACCGGTGAACCTGCTCCGAAGAAGGTCAAAGCAGTTTTATCGGCCAATAAAGTTATGGCTACAGTTTTTTTGGATGTACGTGGGGTAATCCATATTGACTATCGAGAGAAGGGTAAAACGATTAATGGCGAGCATTATGCCAATTTATTGGACCAATTTAACAACATTTTACGTGAAAAACGACCGCATTTGGCTAAGAAAAAAAAACCTCTTCCACCAAGACAATGCACGAGTGCACACCTGTGTGATTGCCATGGCCAAACTTCATGAGTTGCGCTATGAGTTGCTTTCTCACCCACCGTATTCGCCAGATTTAGCCCCTTGCGACTACTTTCTGTTTCCGAATTAAAAAAAATGGCTTGGTGGGAAAAGATTTGGGTCCAACGAAGAGATCATGTACGAAACCAATGCCAATTTCTAAGGGTTGCCTTAGTCGTATTTTATGGAAGGGATCGAAAAGTTAGAGAAACGTTGGATGAAGTGCATTGAGTTAGAAGGAAACTACGTTGAAAAATAACTACTAATAATGAAATAAAATTTACTCTTTGTTTAATTTTTACCAGACTTATCTCGTATTTTGTGAAAATTTCAACTGTCTACCTATTACGGTTGAAGCTGAAGGTAGACCCTTGTGACAGACGGACGGACGGGCAGACAGACAGGCAGACAGCGGAGGCTTGGTAATATGGTCCCGCTCCCTTCAGGTAGGTACCCTAAAAAATCAACAAAGAGAAATTTTTCTGGTAATGTGAAAATAATTATATTGTATGGCTGGCTGATCACAATCAAGAAAAAACAATTTGCTTACATAAATTTCTACTTCCTGGCTTAAAGGTTAAGTCAGCTAACAAAATAACAAAATTGTCCCTTCCAGACAACTGTTTTATGTATCTACCCCAATACTTCTTATTTCACTTCAGGGGTGAGATGAGAAACGATGTGAAAAATTACCTTTTACAAAATGTTACGATCTTTTTTGTAAAACATTTTAGTATTTGATCTTACTTTCCTGAATATTATTTACGAAAATTGTTTTCTTTTTAGAAATCTCATTTAGAAAGTCAGTAAGAAAGGTGCTGTAATCATAAACAAATAAAGAGTAGATTGTGAAGCTAATTTCTTTTAAGGCAAATATTGTTTTGATTTAAGGAGAAATACATCTCTCTGAAAAACTCTATTAGACTGTATTACAAGATAGAAAAGTTCTATTCGAAAGGATTCTTTCAGAAAGATACATCTTAAAAGGCCCCGAAACCTTTCAAGTGTATTTTCTAGGCTTGCGTGTCGGACCCACGGTACCACTGGCCCATGCCCCTGGGGGTACGGTGGTGATTTATTTTGTTGGACCTACCGCACCCCTGGGGGTAATCTGAGTATTTTTTGGTCCCCACGGTACCACCATAGTGCTGTCCATAAGATGCAATGTGAATGAATACATTTAGATCTCGGTGAACAAACTAGAGAAGTCGCAGGCCTGCGATATGTAGAGATACAGGTTCGAGCCCTGTTTGAGATAAATTTTCTCAGAGAACAGTAACGAAACTCAAAGAAATGAATTGGTATTAGAGGAGCAATCATTCTCTCCTGTAACAGCTACCAAACAAATTAATACTTAATAACATAGCGATGTAAAGCAAGTGTACGAAATATGCGACGCGGGTTTTTAAAACTAGCTTCTCCGTTTCCGGGACAAATAAAAGGCATCCCGCAAGGACGGGACGTCCTTAGTTTCCCCCAGAAGCAGGACGTCCCGGGAAATCGTAACCGGGTGATGGGTTGCCACGGTTTAACTTTTATTATTATTTTAATCGCATTTGCACACCAAGTCATATGACCTATATACTTAGATATTGACCACTTCTTCGATCCGTCAAATGACGGATGCGAAACCGGACGGTGAACAAACGTTGAAGTTACAGTTCACACTGGGGAACACCTCTTACCCGCCTTCGAGGATTCATGTCGTGACGTTACGTAACATAGCGGAATAGAAAAAAAAAATCGGGTTGCTAGGAATATTAAAATTGTGCAGGCAACTAAGATCTCCAACGAGTTATAGAAGATCTCTTATAACAAAGACCGCTTTAATTGCTGGGTTACTTAAAAGGCAACAATTTTAAATACAATCCCGGTCCCGCTAAAATATTTACTCAGTTCTTTTACCCAAAAATTTGTCTACTTACGAATTACTTGTTACAATAAGATCTATTATCATTGCAGAGTCTAGAATAACTTGGAAACTAATAAATAAAATGATAGAGAAAGAATATTGGAACAAAACTGGGTACTTCTTTTCATAGATTTATCTGTGCTACTTTATTTACTATTTAAGAAAGAAGTGGGGTAAAAGTCAACATCTTAGATATGACACCATATTAAGAACGGCTGTGTGTGTGTATATAGCGCATTCAAAATTCTGAGATCTCTTAAACGAATGCTTATTTTCAAAGGATAGTTTGCAATTTATTTCTACACTAAAAAGATTTTACTATTTCTGTTCGATTATTCATTTAATTAGAGTTCTCAGTAAAGCAATGTATTTTTCAAGGCTTTGAACCTGTTCAAATACCTTACACTGAAAGAAAAAAAGACTAGTTTTAGGATAATCGGTGTAGCACCTCGCTTTAAGGCATTTCTCGTGTGTTCACCTATTTGTACAACAACGCCTGTTGGATTGTTCCCTCATTTGCTATAGAGATATATAAACATCATACACGGGATTTGGGAAATTTTGTAGGATATAAGGGTGAAACGGCTTAGTCTTTGGGTGAAGCCGACGTCTTAATACGTCTGAATCTCAACTTAGAGAGGTTCAAATCTGCCTGTAGAGAATGCACCATCGATATTGGTATGCATGCCTCGACGAGTTTTTGCATTAACCTGTATAAGCCACCTGCTGAACTGCGAATCAAAATACCATGTGGTGAACCTGCATGCCCTATGCCCGAAATCGTGTATTTGTGACCAAAGCACGGCGATAAGGCTCACCTCCTATCACGTTGCGAATTAAAAATCGTCGATGAAAAGGGTGTACGACTGTATCCACTCGGAAATACCTCTAACAACTCCTCAGGGATATACTCGTGACGATATTAAGACAATATGCGCTGAACATGGTAGCCTGCCCAAATATCAACCTCATCGCCTCGTGATCCTGCCGAATAACTGATGACCCTCTGAAGGCTGATTGTTAGCAGTATATAGGTAGCTAGCATTAGCATCACAGAGCGTAGTGAGTTGGGAAAACCCTTCAAATTGGGAAAAGGGGTTTTGCATTGGACTGCCATTGGTTGATGACAAATGTTTGCCACATGCAGGGTTTTCCCTCGAGGTCAGGGTGTGAGTGAACTTTGATGAAGATTGTAAACATGACTCCGGTAGACCGGGAACGCTCGATTTACACTGTGGAAGCGATGGCCTCTCATTTGGGTCATCATTCGTTGTTTGGTGTTGTTTTAGGATACCGTCAAAAGCCTCAGTATCCGTCCGTAAACCCGTCAGTCTGCAGAGTGGACTTATATAGGCTATTTTTTCTCACGTCAACTTTATAGCTCCTTTGCTCATGTTCATTCCTTTCGAGTTGATGCTTGTGATTTTTGGCACTTGGTGGAACTTTTGATACATTTTGATCAAAAAGCACTTGTACTTGTCCACATTTATATAATTTTCCTTACCAGTTTCGCTATTATAGCATTATCAAAGGTTTTTTGGGTCTTTACGTACAATATATGAATCGCTTGGCATGCGGGTAGGACAAAAAAATCCATGACAGAACCATTGAGTATTTTCATTTCTTAATGTAACGTTGTATAAGATATTCATTCATAAGTTTACATAGATACACTATCCTAAATATCCAAGGTTGTGGCAAGGTTTGGCAATGGTAGAATTAGTTATGGGGTTGTCACATAACAACAATAAAGTTAACACGGTAGGAGAAAGAAAGAATTATCTTAAAAACAAAAATAAGGATTTAATAATGCTAAAATATCAGTGAGTGTTGAATTTCGTAATAAAATAAAATAAAATTGAAAAAGCTGTAGTAAAATATATAAGTGTGAGAAGGTGATTTAGTAATATAGTCAAAATAATTTATGAAATAATGGGGTAACCAATATAGGGGGTTATGGACGTTAAAAACTCACTTCAATATTTTAAATAGCTCATTTTGCATTTTGACATTGGCTCTTATTTGACACGATTTAATATTTTGACATTTATCTGACTTGACACTCAATTACTACTCGACGTATTGTGTAATTGAATGTCAAGTCAGATAAATGTCAAAATATTAAATCGTGTTTCATGTCAAATAAGAGCCAATGTCAAAATGCAAAATGAGCTATTTAAAATATTGAAGTGAGTTTTTAACGTCCAATTGTTCATTTCATATTTGGTTGACATTGGAATGGAATAATTTATTTATTTCGAGAGCTTCTAGGGCTGATAATTTTCTGCCTTTATCGCAAACATGAAGGTCTTTGAAATTTAATTTAAGATGTTCCGCGAAATTAGAATCTGTGCGGTTCAACCTCCAGCTCCTGACATGTTTGTCAACCCTTGTTTTGAAAGCAAAGTTCATTACTTTCAGCTGCTTTTTCATGTCGTCAGCCCACCAAGCGGGTTGTTTGCCAAATATGGATTCGCAGCTTAACGTGCCTTCAAAAATACATAGACCGAAATGAGCTCCTTCCTAGGTTTAAACCTATGGCCTCCAGATTAGGCTGTAATTTTCAAAACGAATAAAAATAAACCATCTGCCTACTTGTACTTTTTGTTGACTATCTATGTACGAAAGTATTTATTATATTGAAATTAGGTATGTTTTATTTTGTTGCTCAGGAGAGTTACTGAATGCTTCATAAACAGTACTCCTTGAACTGTGACATTGGAGAAATTAGAAGTCTACTATCGCTCCAGGATCTTTTTTCCAGAACTTTGTACTTCTGATATTAAAATATAGTTCGTTCATTCACCCTTCTGAACCTGTTATCTGACCGTTAAAAGGAAGTCTATAAATAGTTACTTCGTAAGATATCTCTAAGACTTCAAGCAGATTTAAGTTTATCCATTTCTAAAAGGCATTTGTAGAATTTTAAGGGATGCTTGCTTATTATGCTTGTTATTCGGGTAAACCTACAGCAAAAGGTGATAGACTATATGGGACAGCCAGACAAAGGTATTTTTTATTCCTCATGTCATGACATAAATTTCGCCTGCCTTGCATTTTTTAACTATTTACTTCACTAACATTTATGCAACAAAAAATATTTAAAAGAGGGAAAATTAATACAAAAATAGACATGAACTTGCTGAGTTTCTTGCCCGTCATCTTAGCAAGACTAATCGAATAGCCACGTGGGGTTATGTTATATTCGTATATATTACTAGCTTTTGTCCGCAATTTCGTCCGCGTGGAGTTCGGTTCAAACCGTTAGGGGGCGAATTAAAAAAAATCCTTTCTTAGCGGATGCCTACGTCATTACAACTATCTGTATGCCAAATTTCAGCGAAATCCATTCAGTAGTTTCGGCTGTGCGTTGATAGATGAGTTGCTGAGCATTTATTGTATTATACGTATGCAGAAATGCCTATGTAAAATATGTATTAAAATATTTATTTATTTATGCAAGTGTATGTTTTATTTTTCATGTTGGGCTTACTTACTTATTTTTATTTTTATATTAACTTACATTGTTTTTTTTTTACTTTAATATGAACATGTAATAAACATATAATATATAGATATCTACCTATATATTAATCTTACAGAATGAACGATTTGATTTGATTTTTAGGGTACCGCGCCCAAAGGCCAAAACGGAGCCCTATGCTCTCGCGTGAAAGCAGTTTAGCACCATTTGTAACAAATAAAATTTGGTAATTAGTTGAGACTACATCCTACAACTTTCATGAATATAAAATGAATTTTTATATTCGTGTTTTTTGTGTTCTTTCCGGTTCTGATGGAAGAATAATTCCGGTAATCATCATACTTTTAATTTATAGGTAACTGTTGTGTGGCCGCATCGACAAGTATCGGCGTAGGCTTACTGTGCGTGTGCATCCATCAAAGTGTCATCCAACCTGTGCATATACCTAAAATCCTAAGAATACTGTCCGTATGTATGCGTCTGTAGCTTGCAAATCTGTGGTTATGTTATGTAAAATGTTGACTCAAAACCGAATACTGAATTAAATATTACATTAAATTATTTTTCAGGGGGGTTTTTAACGTATCATATGGAGTGTCATTGTCTAGAACTCACTGAATAAAGTACATTTTTGATCTTCAAAGATAAAGGAATGGGGGCCTAAGTGGGAGAATATCAAAATTATCGGGACGTGTAGCGGCAACGAAGATGCTAACCGTACTGTCGCACCGGGGAGTGCGCGGAGAGGTGACAGGGGAAGCGGGAGAGGCGCCACATTCCAGCGAGGTGCACAGATATTGGGACCGGGTTATAATGTTGCAGTATTAGCTTCTGCAGCGCGTCGGGAATGTTCGCCGCAGTGCGCGTTGACTGCTTCTATACCACCATGCGCAGGCGAGTAAGTGCGATGGCGGGCAGGGTGCGGGACAGCGGAAACAGCCTTCTCACCATCGCCAGCAGGTCGGACGGTCCCTTTATGAAACATCGGCAGGCGCTACAGACTCCTTCCTTCCAAATATGGGGAAGGTAGCACCAAAATAATGTGCTTGTTTGAATTTAATTCAATTTTTATATGTCCTTAAATGTATTTGTGCTGTCGTAATTGTTTTGTAATGCTCTATGTCAGTTTGTGTGTTTATTTTAATAATAATATTTGTATATAATCTTGATGGGTCATTGGCCTGAAATAAATAAATTCATTCATTCATTAGTTTGTAGTTTAGGATTTGCCCATCTACGCCCTCTTGGACAACTAACCCAGTATATCTTCTCAGTTCTCAATTTCATGTCTCGATTTCCACATTACTTTTTCTACGAACAAATTACAATATGTACATCACAAAGTGGCTATCGGCAGTTGCATAGTATCGGTTATTCGTCCGTTAACGACTTCTGTATATTTTTTGCGGAGGTCCCTGGAAAAACTGATTATCTGATTAGCGCCTCGCCTACTGCCACTCTACCCGTATCTGCGCGAGCGCTCTTTATCCGAGATGTTTCCGACGCTTTTCATCATGGGTGATGCCCATTGGATGTAACGAATTCGAAATGTTTGTAAAACGAATGTAATATACAAGTACTTACCTATAATATCAAAACAAACAAATTTAATAAGTTTCTTCTTGATCCAATTTTCTTACAAAAAGTTAAATAAATTTGAATCGTGGCAAAAAGGTATTTACAAAACTAAACAGAATATTGAGCGGATATCCGTTAATTACCATCCGATTTCCTTATATTTTCGTCGAAATAATTGTTGAAGTTCTAAAAATATAATTATTTCCTATAAACAAATTAACTAGCTCGCTAATTTTAATTCAATCTATCCAATACTTTTTAAATTTTTAAACATCTTATCATATATAATAATTGTAGTTTATTATAACTAATATAATAATAACTACTACACACCGACAGCGACCACCATACATTCATATCCACACCCTCACACTCATACTAAATATATTGTGGCGGCCGGCCACAGCAACACGCAGAAGGAAGGGCTCCTGTCAGACAACTGTAAAAAGGAAAAACAGAAAAAATATCAAAAGAAAAATATGATTTATTATACATGCGGTTTTATACATAAGCTAGTATCAATTACCGAAATTTATTTGTGAGGAACAAACGGAATTGCAAAGGTCAATTATTAAGTATTTGCTTGACGCACACAGCTGTGATTTTGCTTCTTTGAATCCATATTATTAAAACAAAAAAAATCATATCACATTTCAATAGTAAAACTTCCCCGCTTCCAGAAGCTACGTTTTCTAATTTCATCCCAATTTACAAAACCACTTGCTTTCCTTCGTCTTTGAAGAGTATTTTCGAGGAAAATAATGTTCCTTGAGCTAGGTTACGTTTTCGACGTAATATTTTCTTTCTTTGTTAATAGTTAAAAGGTTTGTTAGAAAAAAATTGTATTTGTGTAATAAATATTTTTACAATATAGAAGTAGGTTGATCAAATTAATAACATTAAGAGGTATAACATAAATAAAATAATAAAAAAAAAACTAGAAACTTTAATGAACATAATAAAATCATAAAACTTTAAAAGAAAATAATATCCTATTCGGACTTGGACTATTAGTGACTCTGGTCTGAGTCTATTACTATCTAGTCTAATCACTATTTTTGTCCTGAAGAAAGTGAAACTTAGGAAACTGATTTCTTCGAAGCCAGATTATTTTGCCACGATAGAAGTCCAATTTACCCGTGGAACGATTAGTAATTACTTTTCTTTCCTTTTCTTACTTTATACGAGTACCTATATAGGTAAAAGTTGACTTTCTTTTATATGATCAAATTCATATTGTAGACTCGGTAAGCCTTTCTGTGAAATACGCAAAATAGAACTTAGACTTGCTATACTAATCGAGTCGAGTTTGTTCTTGAAAAAGTATAGAGGCACAATAAAATATTTTATCATATTTCGCTAATAGGGTCATTGAACTTTGGTCCCGATCACTTACTGAGTCTCCAGTATGAATTTGGCTACATAAACGACAGTCACCTTATATAAGGTCCTACAATAAAAAGTGAAAATAATTCTAGGGTAGATCATGTATCGTTAACTGATCATATTCCAGAAGAAAAAAAAAATTTGGCTGAAGTAATTTTTTCACTTCCCAGTACAAAGTGGTTCAATCAGCTGACTAAATTTCTATGGAAAGGTAAAAAAATACCGCAAAAAAAATTTTTTTCTTTTGATATTGTTGTATTAGGGATACCCTATCATCACCTCTTGAAATTTTTTCACTTTGAATTGTAGGACCTTATATATTTTGGCAGCTCCACGTTACCTCTAAGAACTTGCGCCTCCCTTTGAAAGTCTTAACATAAATAAGAGTGAGTACATAACGAGACTAAGGTTTTACGTAGAAGATTTAAGACTTTGGCTCAACTTGTGGTCCAGACGTGTATTGTGTCCTAGAGACGGTCGTGGTCAGTGGAGGGACGTCTTAATCTTATACCGACGGTCAGCCACAAGGGACGAGTTGGCCACTAACTTTATCCACTGATTCACAAACAAAGCATCTTATTCAGAACAGTCTAACACCCGGCCGTATTTAAAGGTCTCTTGTGGGAGTAATTTTCACTGATATGAGAATGCCCCTAAATACTTATTATATAACTGCAATTTAGAAACGCAGAAGTAAATCTGAGTGCGAGGAGCTTTGTACCAGGATTTCTCCCTTACGATTGCTGTACCAACTGAGCTATGCAGGTATCAACACTACTCGCGAATTTAGTCATATGTGGTTTAACCGTGGTTCTTTCTCCATATGCAATGATTTGTAACAGTACTCACTTTGTAGATGGGTAATTTCAAAAATAATGCACCCTTTGCCTTTTTTGGGTGTCCCATGCATATATATTTTTTCTATTTCCAGGCTATTAGCCACGAAAGTTTATTATTTTTTACTTAAATAAGAAGTATCTGAGAACCAATTACAATAATTGCATTTTTAATACATAATATATTTTAATGGATTTATATCGATTATTGAAAATACTGAAAATGACGGTTTCGTACTGTCCCATCGGCGAAATTTGTAACTTCTGACTGCGTTTTAAAACATTTTTCTTCCACATAAGTTATTATTGTTTTGTTGTTAAACAAAATAGTAACTTGAGTTTTATTTTACATTAATGATTTATTTAAATAACTAGCTTTTGCCCACGGCTCCGCCCGCATCGAAGAAATTTTCGTGGAAATAAGGAAAACAAAAGAATATGATTTTTTGAACGACAATATGCAACGGTCACCATGTTTTACCAAAGTGCTAATAAAGACCAATCAAATAAGCCCAAACTTGAAGGGTCTGCTGTTGTCCGTTGAGGAGAACCCATACCCACCTTCCAGTCCCTTCAGCAAACCCTGGTCACCATGTTTTACCAAAGTGTTAATAAATACCAACAAAATAAGCCTAAACTCGAAGGGTCTGCTGTTGTCCGTTGAGGAGATCCCGTACCCACCTTCCAGTCCCATCATCAGACCATGGTCTCCATGTTTTACCAAAGTGCTAATAAAGACCAATCGAATAAGCCCAAACTCTAAGGGTCTGCTGTTATCCGTTGAGGAGATCCCATAACCACCTTCCAGGCCCATCAGCAGACCCTGGTCACCATGTTTTACCAAAGTGCTATTAAAGACCAATCGAATGAGCCCAAACTCTAAGGGTCTGCTGTTATCCGTTGAGGAGATCCCATAACCACCTTCCAGTCCCATCAGCAGAACCTGGTCACCATGTTTTACCAAAGTGCTAATAAATACCAACTAAATAAGCCTAAACTCGAAGGGTCTGTTATTATCCGTTGAGGAGATCCCGTACCCACCTTCCAGTCCCATCATCAGACCCTGGTCACCATGTTTTACCAAAATGCTAATAAAGACCAATAAAATAAGCCCAAACTCGAAGGGTCTGCTGTTATCCGTTGAGGAGATCCCGTACCCACCTCCCAGTCCCGTCATTAGATCCTGGTCACCATGTTCTACAAAATACTCATCAGTACCGATCAAATAAACTTAAACTTGAGAGGTCTCCTAAAAAAAACATTTACCAGTGGAAAATTTGAAACCCCGACGATGAGACTACATACGTACGTCTACGCAAGGCGTACATACCACACGATGAACTAAAAATCTTATTGAGTGCTTAAAGAATTTTTATAGTTAGTTCAGTAGTTCTAGATATTACCCATTATATGCAAACAAACAAACAAACAAATCTTTCTTCTTTATATGATAGTGTAGACAAACTTTAACGTGAGTTGATTTGAACTAGACTGCGTCAAATTCGATATTTTGAAACATGCAGCGCCATCTAGTGTATTAAAATAAAAACAATTTCAACGCCAGCTTACAAACAATTTCAACGCCAGCTTACTAAGCCGTTATCCAGGATAGCTTCCCAGAGATGGCGTTTTCTAAGGACTTGAAAATAAAAATATTTTAGTTATTGGTCTTTGCTCAGTCAAAAAATAGAATTTCAGCTTTAATATTTTTTTTAAAAGGAAATATTTTTTCTGAAAATAAAATAAAAGAATAAAAAATTAAAAGTGAAAACAAATTTTACCAGTCGGGGTTTGAACCCGCGACGATCGGCTATGCTACGGCGGCGAACCTTCTATATGTCTCACTTAAATTCTCATTACGCTGCTCCCTTTTGTCATAGCGTGATGATACATAGCCTTAAACCTTCCCGAAGAAATGCTTAATCTTTCAGTGAAAACTGCATCAAAATCCATTGATTGGTTCTCAAGTTATAAGCGAACGAACAGACAGACAGACGTTGTATTTTATATGTATAGAGAAGATGAATAATTCTCCAAAAAAACAAATTTAAAGCTTGTCCCACGATTTCACATCTTTGAGACATGTCTACTTTTGTAACGGTCATTACTAGAACAACTTGCTGAAAAATGTGAAATAATTTAGGCCGGAACAACACTACTCGGGAATATGTCACGTCCACTGAGCGGCAGCTTTGAGATTACTCGAGAAAATGCCGTGCTGAGCATCGCAAGAATTCTCTCACTTTTTTTCGCAAAAAATTGTCTTGTTTTGTTGCGATATTTACTAGATTTATTCATAATATATTATATTTTATCTCTCTTGTAATAACTGAAAATGAAAAATGACTTATCTATAATGGGAAACATGTACTGGTTATAGTTAAATCTGTGAGGAATTTTAATATAATTCGAAATTTCTATGACAGGGCCCTGATTTTGTTACGTCTTTTTTGTTACGTAACTACTTGTATAAATAAATAGCGTTATATAGAAAATATTTTTTGTGAACCTTAAAATGTATTAAATTTAAAAGGTATTTGTATGGGAAATTTAAACTTAATCAACACTTATTTATTTTTACATCTTTCAATGATAGGGCTGCATTACATTTGAAATGGCCCAGATGATGGATAAAGACAAAATCACATGTAAAACAAAATCCAGGTAAGAGGCGAACAACGTATGTGATAGTACACAAGTCACCAACCAGGCATGAAATACCATGGCATACATTGTTACGAAAAGTGAAGTAAAGCGTGGTCACCTCTATGATAACTAATAAACCACGTACTGAAAGAAAATCCCGGAAAAACCTCATCAAAGCTCAATATGTATTGCATAATAAATAAACCCTTACAACCGCTAGACCATCGGCGGTCCACACAGAGCGTTCCGTAGACACTATCTCACTCGCTTGTGGCAGGGGCCATCGAACCTTGCTTTCAGAAAGAGTTATTGTTTTGATTGGGGGTAACATAACATCCCATAACTATTGACTAAGTAATATAGCGAGCTCATTTTATTATCCTTCTAGCGTTGTGCCCTTGGTTCGGACTGCGCTGAAAAAAACTTTATTTACAACTCGTTTTAAAAGCCCTAGCTCACTGAACATTGCATCCGAATTCTTTGAGAGGTTGTCAAGTTATGAACGAAAATACACATTCAGATTAAATCGATCACTGTTTTGCTTTCAATAATTTTTTAGCTAAATGATACAAGTAAACTTGGGGTATAATGTTGTCAATATGTCAGTGGTAACTTGGCCTGTAGGAAGGCGCTGGAGGCCATAACCCAGGTTTTCACCTACCTTGGTCTCCAACGTTACTCATTTATACATGTTTATTATTACTTCTTATTATAAGTTACTAAGTTAAGTGTGTCGTATAATGTTACATTTTTAAGTGAATAAAAAGTATTTTTTATTATGTAAACCACATTAAATTCAGTTTAGTGCTCTCAAATTCTAAATAAAACATGCATACAGACAGATGAGACGTTGTATTATTGTAGAGAAGAACAAGTAAAAACGAGGAGTTGAAGATAAATAATAGAAAAAGAGAAGAGTAGAAGAAGATGTGATGCCTATCGATGAAAATTGATACAGAATAATCGTTGATAAAAGTATGTGTAGTAAGGGTTTAAGTGATGTGCGTGTACTAGTGTAGAAAAACTGACATACGTACCTGTAGGCTTATAATTTATCTGTCGAAATCCATACATTTTTAGCTCGAGTTTGACAGATCTCGATTCGATTGTTTTTCCGGAATTGCCCCCCTAGACGGCGATTCTCGCAATAATTTTCACACGCTTTGTTTTTCATACGCCTTTGTTTGTCGCATCATAAATGCCGTGTGATGATAGTTCTACTAACTATAACTATTTAAAAGCCACGTAAAGCATGTTATGAATACTGACAACCGGTTTATATTTTAAAAGTTTCATACGTTCCTATTTAAAGAGCGTGTAAAAATCACCCACTTTTGGCCTTCGCAAATTGTCGCATGTGCAAGAATCGCCGTCCTGGAATTCAACGTTCTCGGCGTTCATTCCTTTGGCCGGTAAAATTGTGAAGTCTACATGGCCAAAAATATAAAAGTCAATACAAAAAACGTCGAACTGATTGAATCGCAGTGGGATCTCTGTCGTATCTTCGTCAGCCACAAGTAGCTGAGGTCGAAGGCCTATAGGGAATACTCTTAGCAGAGATAAAGTTCGTATTTACACTAAAAATAGGTTTGCCCTACTCACTAACAATGTTGTAGCCAAAGTTTACATAATGGGCCGATATATTACGGCAAATGAGCCACATGATATCCGTTTTCTTGCGTGGTTCGCTTGTTCTGTAGTTTTTTCACCTTTTCTGTAGGCCGTAAGTCTGTATATAGAGAAGTTGTGAAAAACATTTTTGTACAAGGAATATTATAATGTTTTAGTTTTATGCTTTACTTTATACCAGCTTTTGCCTGCGACTTCGTCTGCGGTGATCTCCTTATATAGTAACTCATTCGTTTATAGTTGTGTATTTAGTTGTAAATCCATGAAATAATTATCCCATTGTTAACTATACTGATGTGTATTTTTTAGATTTTTCATTTAGAATTCCTCTAGTGAGGTACTTCCAGGACATTAAACTACCGCACAAAAGCAAAAATCTCATCTAAACCGTTCGGAGCTTTTATGTTAATCGGGAGCTTACAGACAGCCAACGATAATGTTTGATTTTCTATACGGGTCTAAGCTGGTCCCAAGGTATCTATTTTTATTATTTTAATGGATCTATGGGGGTCTTAGGGAATCTATTTTTATTACTTTAATGTATTTGAGGGGTTCCAGGGAATCTACTTTAACAATTTTAATGTGTGTGAGGGGATTCCATGAAATCTCTTTTTATTATGTTAATGAGCCTGAGGCGGCTCAAGGAAATTTACTCTTAAATTATTTTCCCTGGAATAGTACGACTTTTTTTAAATGTCGGAATCGGCTTAAGATCTTATCTTCCAATGAATGGCATTGTTTTATTGTTAAGTTTCACGGCTAATTAGCAGTGCACTACGAAACGCATAAACAACAAATATTTTATGTTAATAGCAACTTTACCGCCTAATCAAAAAGGCTCAACTTTGAACGCCAACGCAATCCAGATAGTACTTTTTGAAATTCAAATTGGTCGCAAGGAACAGGTGTGGTACAGGATGAGATTTTCAAATAATTTTGTATGCGTGTTAATAAGAAAAACAGCATTTAAGTTTAAAAGAGTTCATTTGTCTCTTTGAAACTTTAATTTAACACACATTTGTCGTTTATTAAGTAACTGTGTTTACTTATACTTATATAGTTCAAACAAAAATCAGTAAGTACCTACAAATACAAAAAAAACATTGTATGGCTGCAATCTACGGTAATTATTGAAGTTACATTCAAATTACATACATTACATTTCTGTACCTCTTATTCCCGCTAAATCAAAGTCTATAAACACAGCCGGGGTCGTTATCGAGCACACTTTTCCCAAAAATCCAAATAGTAAGCAATCAAAATCCAATAGACGTAGGCCAGGGTCAAATTGATGAAATATTCAGAATAAAACACAGAGAAGTATATGATGTCAAAACTAGGTAGCGACTGAGGCCTGTAGTGCCTGCGTACTCTATTGAATATTATGATCCGAAAGCCATTACTTAATCAGCCTGTAACTGACACACAAAATGGCTGCAACTTTCAATTTCAAAAATGGAATGGCATGGATTCTGGAATGCGTTGCCGTTCAAACTTGAGCCTTTTTGTTTAGGTGGTAAAGTTGCTATTAACATAAAATATTTTATGGTTTATGCGTTTCGTTTTGCACTGCTAATTAGCGGTCAAACTTAACAATAGATAACAATGCCATTCATTGGAAGATAAGCTCTTAAGTCGATTCCGACATTTAAAAAATTTCTACAAGGCCCTACTGTCATGTGGCTCGTGATGTCTTTGTCTTGCGGCTCGCGACGTTTGCGAAGAATATTTAATTTTGTATGTCGATTTTATAGCAGTAATAGTTAAAAATGGATAGAAATTGAATCTTAAAAATTATTCTTTTTTAAACATGATAAAGAAAAATTCGCTGCATCTAAAAAAATTCAAAGTGAAGGCTGTTTTTTCAGTCCAAAACAGTAACCCGTCCAAACTAATAAAGTAAAAATAACAATAATAACTGTTGTAAACATATAAACCTCAACACAACGACGCGTTTTTTTAAACGCTCTCTTGTGTATTTATATAAATATTATTCACTAAAAACAGCAACATCCAACCTTTTCTTGATTCACCGCACTACTCGGCCACGCACTTTTTCAAATATGTTTTTCTCTCTCTCTCGTTGTGTGATGGATATATTGCGCCTTAATTACATGCTTGGTTCAAACTCACAAACTCATAAACACCTCCTCTTTATATACGTTTAGATAAAAGAAAAGTGTAGATTAGTTTAGATAATGTAGAAGTGCCGAATGAAATAACAGCAGCATTGCCCTAAACAAGAACAATTCTTTTTTCTAAAATATCTTACGAATTAAGTTTTTTATTATCATGTCTAAGAAATTGTAGCAGGGGTCGCAGAAGCGTGATTATAAAAGCCTGTTGATTTCGGTCAGGTACTTGGCCCAACCACTCGGGCTTTTAAAGTAGACATGCTCACTTTAATCCCCAGAGCGTTTGGGCCAACATTGTGGCCCAAACCAACAGGCTATTAGAGTTGATCAATCAGTTTACTCCAACCACAAAAGCCCGAGTGATTCCGCCAGCGTGTGTTTGTCTCTAACAGGGAATTGTAGAGCAGGTATGTTTACTCTAAAACTCAGAGCGTTACGAAAAATTTAATGCACTGAGCAAGAGTCGATTTGCAGATCTTAAAACTCTTAAACAGTTGCGATAAAGATGTTATTAATTCAATGCGTTCGAAAACGTTCTGCGGATATGAAATACCATACGCGTGACAGAGATAGCTTTATATACTTTCTTCTTAAATTTTATTAGTAGCACGTGTTTGTATTCATACGTTATATATATTTTTTATTTATACATCTACCTTTCCCGGCTCTACCCAATAACGATCCACACCACTAAATTCTATAATATTGGATAGAAAGACAGACGGACAGACGGACATGGCGAAACTATAAGGGTTCCTTGCCGAACTACGGAACCCTAAGAAAGATTGCTCGTGGAGTAAAAAGGTAAGCCTAAATATTCATTTAGGACAGCCTAGTCCAAAAAAGTAAAAACTGAAATAATTACATTCGTATGTTTGATAGTACTCGTAGACTGATGACGACAACAAGTTGGTCGAAATATGTATCGATCATTATTTTTTGTTTTTTTCTCTACAGGATGCAAATGCAAAGTCAAGAATCCCTTTAGGGTATGAAAGTATACACGATTCTGATGTCTTTACGAAAAAAAATATATATAACTTGAATTTTCACCAAAACTTCCATCATTTTTCTAAGCTATGGCTACGCAGTTCACCGGCCTGCCCACATACCTAATTGCACCCCGCAACCCGCACCCCTCATCAGAGTGGCCAGCGACAGTGAGGGTGTCCACGCGATTAGTGTATTTTGAGTAAAGAAAATCGTCTTATTATAAGGTACTGGTACTTTATTTAGAGATCCCAGTATTTAAAATAATATCTTTACCGATCATACTAACACACCCTTGAAGGATTCTTGACTTTGCTTTTACATCCTGTATATATATTATCCATATAACTAGCTGTATTTAAATGCTCTTGAAGTCACAAAAATTGTATTTATTTAATTATTGAAATTAGATTTGTAATTTTTTTATGACAGTGCAAAATTATCTTTAAATTCTTAATTTATGTAGACTTCAGTTGATGTCTTACATTAAATTCATAAATCCGCAGAAACATTTGCTTTGTTTTCTTTCAATAAAACCGTCTACACCTGCCTCTCAGGGTTTTGTAGTGGCAGTATTATAAAACGCTGACTTTAATTGCCTGTTGGTTTCGGCCCCTTGACTGGCCGAAACGCTCTGGGGTTTAAAGTGAGGGTGTCTACTTTAAAAGCCGGAGTGGATGGGCCAAGTACCTCGCCGAAATCAACAGGCTTTTGTAATCACGCGTCGGAGAGCGGTTGCAGGCAGTAAGTCATCCGCGTTACCGACTTACGTAAATTTGCGGAAGTTTCTCTCCGGATAGACTGATTCAGCTTTTTTTTGGTCCCCAATTTCTTTTTGTTATTTGTAGATATTTGTTTGCTAAATCCGAATTTGAATTCCGATTTTCTCTATCACTTCAAAATATTTACAAAAGGCTGAATTTTCAATTTTTTTCATTTCTTATAACTTTTAGTGGGGCTCCACATTTAGAACAAATACTTTCCCTACTTTAATATTTAATAATATTATACTACAATATCTCCGATATAAAATAGATATATCTATGATAAAAATATTTATGAGACAATGCGTACTTTTGAACTTAATGACTGAAAACCATCACACCCGTTTTTTCATAGAAAGGGAGAAACATGCTGTTAAAAATATATATTTTCTTGGAAATTAAGCTTCAATAAAAAATTCGGCTTCGTTTTTTCAGGTCTACAACTCCGAAATCAATATTTATTATGGTAAAAATAACGGAATTTTTGATTAAAACTTAAGGCCAGGCATAAGTATGATGTGTATGATGTGTAGGTGGCATTTATTTATGCAGCCAAATTCACACCAAATACTCGGTAAGAAGTCGGTTTAATGATAATGGGAAAAATTAGTTTTCCCTACAAACGCAAGCTCAGTCCCGAGTCAATACAACGCAGAGTCAAAATTTTCTTTTCCAAATTACGCAATTTGTTATTGATCCGTGAAACTGATCACCTACAAAGCCTCCAGTATGAATTTGCTGCATAACTAAATGTCACAATAAATGTCTACAGGTTAACTCCCGAGGGTTCGCTGATCCCCCCGAGGCTGTGACCAATGAGTTCGGGAACTCAGTGTGGCTCATATCAAAGAGTTTCATCACAATGGTACAGCCTGTGAGGTTCCGGTCCTTTCTATACTTTCTTTTGTTGTGATGGAAACTTGCAATAAAGCTGGCTAACTTTGTTTTTATCGAGTTTTAGAAAAGTCCATTTCTCGTTTTTTATTCTCAGCTTGCTACGGAATGACTTTATACAACATTAATAGGGTTCCCTGCCAACAAATAAATGCAACATTCGTTAATATTGATAATCAGTTTAATAAAAAAAATACCACCTAATTACCTGCATCCACGTTAGTACATAAGCAAGAGTAATAGAGATAGTCAAAAAACAGCGCCAACAGAACCATGTTTTGTTTGACCGTTGATAGTTTGATAGTTTAGATTATTCTCTCCTATTAAATATATATTTTTTAATTTGTTAGTGTAAAGGCATGATATGCTATCATCACATGTTGTGCATTGGATTCTGTTCCTGCTATGTAGATGAACAAAAAAATGTGTTATGTTTTTAGGCTCAAAACTATTAATATATATATACATAGTCATTAAAGTTCATAACTATATAGATATATACCTTTAATCTTCTTATATTTAAATTTCTTTAAAAAAGTGTACATTTCACGAAAAAGCGTATCCCATATTTCACAATCGATTAAAACGAAACTAAAACACGCAAATACTCCCAAAAATACATTAAAATTTATAATAAAGTCACAGTTCAGAAATAATTGAAGTTTTGCGTGCAGGTACAGTTGATTAGAGCAGGATATACAACTGAAAAATAAAAGCACTAGAGCTGGACTTATTCCACACTTTCGTGTACTCGAACAAACGCCGTACGCGCTTGTACTCCCGAAGCGTTCTGATGTTGATGAGACATATCTCATGGAAAGCTCGACCAGCCCCTTAATTGTTTAACTTCAACATCTACAGCTATCGTTTTTGAATGTATCGCGATTATCTAGAAATGACATCACACATCATTGTTAGCCAATCCCGATACATTTAAAAGCGATAGATGTTAAAGTTAGACAATAAGGCTCCTGGTGCCTCCTCGAAATTCAAAAATTCAAAACTCAAAATATTTTTTATATTAAAATAACTGAGTGCTATCCGTAATCTCACCACATTGATGATGTCCACTCACTCTAATTTTAATAAAATTACTGATCTACGCCTCATCTGCTGTCACTCTCCCAGTTTCTGTAAGCCCAGTGAGATCATTGACTCTGTATATTGAGTGGCACGGGGTACGCAAACTTGATGAACCGAGATAACACCCGATTGCCTCCAGAATCAACCGTTCTTCCTGCCCGAGGTTGTGTAATCCAGCCCATTGACTCAGTGTTCCTATATTAGCTGGAATTAATCCTGGGCTTACGAACCGGCCGCTTATCTCGCAGATATTCGTTCGTATTAATTAATCAGGAGATTACTGATGTCCAGATTGTTGGGAGTGAGATACGGCAGGACGAATCTACATTGGTACCCACCAGTACATTTAATTGTTATTAGTGTTCAATCAAAGATAAGCTTGCTACTTATAGCATAATATTATATTTTAAGGAAACACATAAATTAAAAGTAGTTTTGTAAGATATATTTCGACCACTTGATGTGGTCGGCTTCAGTTACATTATATATATAAAAAAATATCTTACAAAACTACTTTTAATTTATGTGTTTCCTTATTTATATAATGCTACTACAAAAAGACAAGAAGTCAATTACCTATATTTTTATAATATTATATTTTGTTAAACATAGTAACAGGTAGATATTAAAATTATTATTGTTTTTTAGATTAGATTTATTAACTTTGTAACATTTGTTAAAGTTTTTCTTTGAATGTATGTTTGAATAACGTTTGAATATTTCGAATGAAAAAAAATTTTACTATTTAGTTTGTGAAACCGAAACTGTAAGTTTTAAGATAAATTGGTTAAAAATAAAACTGTTCTAAGAGGGTATGTAAAAATATACGGATGCTTTGTTTCTGTGTATTTCATGAAGTACACGGAAAATTGTAATAAATATTTGGTATATGCATTTTGACTATACATATAGGTATAATCTAAGGTTTTGTTTTTGGAAAACACGTTTGGATAATTTTTTTAGATAATAATTGAAATAAGGTCTTCAAACGCACTTTTCCTTCTCGTTTGACGAATAGGGATCATGTACAGAACTCAACCATATTTTATTAGACGGGTTTTAACAATATCTAGATTTAGAAAAACCTACTTTTTTATCTTTTGCGCTGAATCCGCCCCTCTAGCACTGCGTGTTTTTTCGCTTGGAGTGAGAGTGACAAAAATAAAATTTGCATAGCCCCTTAAGAGGTAAGACTTCTGATTGAGCTCAAAGGATATTTTATCTTTCGATAACAACCTTGATCAATAAAGGGTCTCCTATCTTATGGCTGGCCCACCGCGTGTTGCTTGTCCACTGATTGTTGGTTCACACGCGATCATGGTTGAATGAATTGTTTTGACAACTGTGCATACTTTTGTAGCAAATACTCGTATGTTTTATATCGTTCTCATGGGACCCACCAATCATTTCTGTTCAGAGTAAAGGTAGGTAATTTGAAACATAAAATATTTACAACTTCACACGATCGGTTCAACGACCCTTAGAATTTATTTCACAAAATATTTACCAATCAAATTGAAATTGGGAATTCTCAATTCAAAGATAATTGAACCGATAACTGCCAATCGTACCGACCATTTAAATAAATTATTATCTTGCAACGGGTTTCTCTTTAACATGGCAAGGCTCATACATTTTTTAAAGTAATCTTTACATCAGGACATGAATTCCCGAGCGGGTGTCAGAGGTGTTTCCGAGTGTGGACTGTGAAATGCAAGTCACTCTTTCTTTTAAATTAATTTATTTCTCAGTCG
Source organism: Ypsolopha scabrella (assembly GCA_910592155.1). Classification (NCBI taxonomy): domain Eukaryota; kingdom Metazoa; phylum Arthropoda; class Insecta; order Lepidoptera; family Ypsolophidae; genus Ypsolopha; species Ypsolopha scabrella. The sequence continues at coordinate 1,547,335 of OU342968.1, read as the reverse complement.
TTAAAACATGGATTAGAAATTTGCTAAAAAAGTTAATATAAAGATTCAAAATTAATGAAAAAGCTCAAATCGCGAGTTTTCTGAGCAGCCCGCTTCCACTGAGTAGGATAGTCCAGTGAAAAATTAAAATGTTGGAGCAGGACAGATTTCTCGGGATACTCTCGCCATACTAATGAATATAACGTGGCAAATCACGTTAATTGAATTAAGAAGGCGAAATCTGTTGACTCATTACTCGTACAAGTTAGTGAAACTTATTTAGGACAATCGTTTTTGGGTTAATGTTAGATTACTTTGGACATAATTATTTGAATTATTGTCTGAGTGAATTGCTCGGTCGGGAGCGTATTCTAATGGGAACTAAGAAATAATGATAACTTATAATATAATACGATAAATAGAATAGTCATAATTATTATGTATAAAGTGACTTTTCACTCAATCTGTTGTTGGCAAGCTTCGTGGATATTTATTTAGAATTAACAGTCACCCACCGCTTACACAAATCAAGGGACCTTGGAACTTTGACAAAAACCTATATGGCTAGCACGCGCCAGAGATACATGTATGCAGCGTCTCTCTACTCTACTTACACTCTCCCGTAAACTGTGTTTGTCAATGTGCGAGAGAGCAAGAATGGAAAGACACTGTATCAACGGCGCGTGCTAGACTCTCAGGAATAGGTTTGTTATATACCGTACTCTATGGTAAATGTTTTTGTATTTAGTGTTAAAATGTTTTTGTACAGCTTTAGTATAACATATACCTATATTATATCTCATAGAGTCCATTTGCCTGTAGTTGTGTTAGTGCCTGCACACATTGCACACGCCATTTTTAGGGTTTCGTAAAGGGTGCCAAACGGGGCCCTGTTACTAACTCTGTCCGTCCGTCTGTTACAGCGGTCTACCTCGTCAGCCGTAATCGGTAGACACATGAAACTTTCACAGAATGCGTGGCCTCTACCACGACGACAAATAATAAAAAACAAAGGTCGGGTTCCCATACAATAAACCTCAAAAAAATATAATTTATTAATATTATTTGTTTTAGCTCTATCTAAAAGATGAAAATACATGTTTCAAATATGGTCACACTATTGTCCATAATCTAAAGTAAAACAAAAAATAATAAAATTGGGGTTCCGTACTCAGAGGGTTCTGAATTGTATGAAAAGCGCTTCTTAGGCTTGTGTAGTACAGTACTAGAGTACTAATAAGCCATCATTCCCTAAAGTTAAGGAGAAAGAACTATTCAGTGCGGATCTTTTTATTCGGTCTTTTAGTACATTTCAGTCCTACAGAACGAGACGAAGCAAACGATACCCGAAGAACGAAATAAAAGAGCCAGTGACTCATACAACGACGATCCTGATCTTGTTAGAAAATTTCGTACCTTATTCCAATAATATAAAATATTAAATTCGTCTAAAAAGATTGGTTATGTTAGTCAATGAAGAACGTTATTAGTTCTCTTTAAACAAACTCAGCAGTCGAATCATGCTACATTAAAATCGCTCATGAAACATTACAGAGAAGTGTTGACTCTAAATAAAAACTTTATTGTCATCTTATAAATATTATACTATATTAAACGTAATTCAATAAAATAATGATAAACCTATCATTGGTAATTCGCGTTAAAATAATAAATCGAACTAAAAACACAGAGTATCGCTCGAACGAGTCACGTACTAAATGAACGAACTAGTACGTTTTGATGAATGTACGAGATAGGATCGAACGGCACAGTGACCGAGTAAGCACAAGCCTAGCGCTACTATTTCAACGCCTGGATTATGCTATAACATCTACTTATATTGTTGATAATTTTAGGGTTCCGTACCAGTATTGTGTGATGGTACGAAACTCTTTGTGCGCTAGTCTCACTCACACTTGGCAAAATTATTTACGTGTGCGTAACCTCGGAAGTGCTAACGCGCCACGCACACAAACCGACACTACTTGAACCATAGAAAGAAAAACTGTATCAAGATTCATATTCGGGCACTATTTCATCAGTCATTGAATGCGACAATTTCACGGGGTAAAAGGATGGGCGTATTTAGGGGGACGTAACAGTGATACCAAATTCATACTAAAGACTCGTTAAGTGCTCAGTATCAAGAATTGATGATCTTGTTGTTACCTACAATTGTAAGCCTAGTCCTCTATAAGGTGACTTTTATTTATGCAACCAAACTTATACTGGAGGCTTGTTAAGTGATCAGTAACAAAGTTCGATAACACTTTTTGCTAATTTAGCAAAATAAAATCTTGACGTCATTTTATTCTTTTTCCTGAAAATAAAAGTTTATTATTAATAACAACGTTTTAAAAGGAAAAATTAATATTTATTCGGCTATTCATGAAAACACTTTTTTAAATCATTACACATCTGCCTTTGTGATATTTTCCGCAAATGCTATAATTACTGCCCCGAATAGTAGGAATAGTTATTTTTTTTCTAATAGAGTTTATTCATAGTTTAATTTAATAAATTTTGCCACTATGGCTTCAGAAATTATTCGGTGAACTCTGAAGAGTAACTTCATAGCAAGTAGTTATTTTATTTGTTAATCTTTCACCATTTAACGATGTTGATGTTACGTCATTAGCTACTTCAGAGTGCTTTTATTTGATTCTTCATTTTAATAACGTTTTTTTCAGTAACCCAATAGTCGAAAGTTAAACTACGAACATAGTTTTTTGTCAGTTTCAAATTCCACAAATAAATTCCATGAATATTTTAAGGCTTGTTTCCAATTTCAAAACCTGTTTCGGGACCAGGAGCGAGGGCCTCGAGTTCAGTGTCTAATACCGAATGCAAAAAAGACTATAAAGTTTCAGTTAACATTACTGCGAAAAACATCGCTAATATTATTACTAAGATGAAACGCGGAAAATCACCAGGACACGACTCGCTCAGTATTGAGCACCTGCAGTATGCTGGTGTCCATCTTCCCAGGGTATTGGCTATGCTGCTCAACTTTTGTATTCGACATTCTTACTTACCACCGAACTTAATGAAAACATTTGTTATTCCCATTGTGAAAAATAAGACTGGAGATTCTTCAGATAAAAGTAATTATCGGCCAATATCCTTAGCTACTATTATAGCGAAAGTGCTTGACCGTGTGCTTGATCAATACCTGAGTAGATATTTAAATCTACATGATGCACAGTTTGGGTTTCGACCTGGACTATCGACGGAATCTGCAGTGCTCTGCCTAAAGAACACAGTCGAGTACTACACTGAGAGGAAGACACCCGTATACGCGTGCTTTTTGGACCTATCGAAGGCCTTCGACTTGGTGTCTTACGACATACTCTGGAAAAAGCTTGCAGAGGACTCTGACTTGCCTCCAGAACTAATCCAGCTTTTTAAGATCTGGTATGACAACCAGACAAATGTAGTTAGATGGACGAATGGTTTGTCTGAAGTGTATAGGTTGGAATGCGGGGTGAGACAGGGGGGTTTGACTTCACCAAAGCTTTTCAATCTGTACATGAATCAGCTGATTATTGGGCTCAGTAGCTCCGGGATTGGGTGTTCCATTGACAGTAGTCCTGTGAACAATATAAGCTATGCAGATGATATGGTGCTGCTGAGCCCCTCAATCAGCGGCCTTAGTAAAATGATAAAGATGTGTGAATCTTACGCGATGGCTCATGGGCTTAGGTACAATGCTGAAAAGAGCAAACTTCTGGTCTTCAAGGCGGGAAACAAAACATATGACACGCCTCCTGTCTCTCTTTGTGGCACTCCCCTTGCCAGAGTCAAGCAATTTAAGTACCTGGGTCACTGGGTCAACGAAGAACTATCTGATGATGTAGATATAGAGAGGGAACGCAGGGCGTTGGCGGTGAGGTGTAACATGTTGGTACGTAGGTTTGCGCGATGCACAAAAAACGTCAAGATAACCTTATTTAAGGCATTTTGCCAATCTTTTTATACCTGCAGCCTGTGGATCAACTTTACACAAAAATCTTACAGCGCCCTGCGTGTCCAATATAACAATGCATTCAGGATGCTGTTGGGATTGCCTCGATTCTGCAGTGCTTCGGGGATGTTCACTGAATCTTATACAGACGGCTTTCATGCGATAATTCGTAAGAGGGTGGCATCCCTGTTGTGCAGGGTTAGGGATAGCTCTAACAGCCTCCTGAAAGTGTTTGCCGAGAGGACGAGCGGTCCCATCTTGCGTCACTGGGTGTCATTGCATACCACTTCGACAGGCAGTGGCACAAGATTCAGTTAGATTAAGTTAAATTAATTACACCATTATTGTAATACTAATATAGTTTTTAAGACCTTGTTACTAACACTATGGGCACTGCCTGAAATAAAGATTACATTATTATTATTATAAAACATTATTCTGAGAACTAGAACGCTTAACACGTCCCCTGACGCATATATGCTTCCCGACTACGACCTGTAGGTCTACGGGATTTGAAAATGGTGTAGTAGCGCGTAGAACTTGCTACGCCGTAGCAAATGGTGGTAGCATTTCCACATTGAGTGTTGAGTTCGCCGCGTGAGGGCACTCACCTCCGAGTTTAATTCAATATCCGTGGAGACGGATGATGGACGACTGAGGCAATTCGCACTTTCATCTGTCATTGCGAGGGAATTTGTTGACAAGACAGGAAACAGGATGATTTAGCTTTAGGACGTTACGTTCAGTTGCATACTAAAAGGTCAATGAACAACCTTCATATAATATAAACAGAACTGAACGTAAATTATGAACATCTGTTTATATACTCGTATAAGTATCGTAGATACATATTATACCGTCAAATATGCTATCGTCGATGTATCTTAATATACATAATATTATCGTCAAGTATATGAATAGAAAGAAACAATTACAAACTTTAAACTTCAAAAAATTCATTCGTCCAACACAGGTCAAAGTAAAGATTGTTCCTGCTGTGTTCTACCTAAAGTGGCATACAAATATTTGAAAACTTAAGTAAGAAATTGAGAAATCATGAAATTTTAAAATTAATTAAGTAACTATTTTTAATGCTCATTATGCATCGCCTGGCGGGCTACAATAAAATAAAAATTATATTTAAGAATAATTAATATTATTTTAATATGAAATACTTAAGTTACCCAATAGTTATTTATTTATGTGGTGTATATGTCACTGAAAATGTCGCGCAGAATTGTATTTAAATTATGAAAAGTCAAATTATAAGGTACTCACAATAAAAGTGACTTGAGGCTAAGTACTACTTACAATAAAATAAATGAGAACAATAATATCTTATGAACTACAATATAATGTCGGTGAATTTACTAAATCAGCCGTTGGTAATAAATTATTTCAGAGTGTAGTATGATTTCTGAACGAGAAATTTAATGTAATTTTGAATATAATGTATGTATATCATCTATCTGTCTAATTGTATCTGGTAGATATTAAATAAACGCGGAGCCATGCCCAATACACTTTTGTTGTTGTGCGAGATTTGAATGATGCCACCATGTTTTTATTTTTATAGAATGAGCTATACAACTTTTTTCTTGAAAACGCTAACAGTTTTACTTTCACGAATCGTGTGTGGTAGTGAATTCCAGAGCCTGACCGACGCTACTGTGAGACGGAGTTTTAGAAGTGAGATCTGTGCTGGTTGACCCTCGATGTATTTAAAGCGGTCACGCAAGTACAGAGGTGCAAAAGGCTTTCGAGGATATTAAAAACAGTGCACAATATGTGCATGTTTTATCTTTTCTGTATCGAATAAAAATATTTATTTTGTAAAATAGATACATAAAGTATACTTTCTACAAGTCAAAGTTAATATTTACAATAAATATCTTTAGAATAAAAAAATATAAAAAATAATATGTACATATATATACTAATAAGGGAATACATACAAAAAATATTTTGGTTGGGCTAGAAAAATTTTACTATACACCTACATAAAATAGAGAAATTAGGAATTTATTTTTATAAAAATAAAAATATTGGATTGGAACACGTACTCATATGTCTGCAGTCCAAAAGCAAACCGTATGGCCAAGTTTTGCAGGTATTCCAATTTACTAAGTAACTCTTCATTAGCATACAAACATACATCGGCATAGTGGATGAGAGGTAGTAGTCGTGCGAGAGTTACCGTGGTTTGAAACGGCAGGAATCTCTGAAGACGTACCAAATTGTTGAAAAGTACCTGCGAGAAAGATATTTCATTGAGTGGGGTAGTTAGTCGTGTACTTGATGTCTATATGCGAGCCTGATAAATTGCCTTTTTAGTGCTATACTTGTAATACTCTTGGTAATGTAACGCATGATGAAGTTTATAAAAAAAATGGTCAAGCGCGAGTAAGAGTCATGCCTTGAGGGTTCCCCACATACTATTTAAAACACAAACTTATTCCACGAGCAGTTTTAAATTACCAGCTATTCTTGACGATTTATTAAACTGGAAATACCCTATAGGTTTTCATTGTGAGCCAATTTGTGCAAAATTGATTGTGAAAAAGCAATATTTTTTTGGCCTTGAGGCGGTAGATTTCAGTAGAAGGTAATAATAGTTTCAACTTGATATCTCTCGTGGGGTCCAAGAAAAAGGGTTTTGACAGACAGACAGACGGTAAACAAAGTAATCCTATAAAGATTCTGTTTTTAGGGTTAAGTGCCGGTCAAGTGCGAGTCAGACTCGCATACCTACGGTGTCGTAATTCGACAGTTTTGGGAATAGTCAGAAAGAAGGTATTTAAAATCTTTCCCATAACTGTTTATGATAACTAAAAATAAACTTTTAACAAAAAAAGAACAACTGACTTCAAATATTATAGCAGCCATTCATTATTTACGGACCGTTGGTACCAACAAAATAACACTTGCCGACTTAAAAAATATATATTTCAAATCGGTTTAGATATGCCGGAGATATTTGCGTCAATATCGAGTGAATGCCGTCATCTGTTGAGGAGTTCTGCTGCCTATATTTGATCACAACCAAACTAAAATGGAACTTACCTGAAAGCAAATCCTACCAAACGAAAAAAAAAATTCAAATCGGTTAAGATTTGCCCGAGTTATGGAGTAACAAACCAAAAAAAAAAAAATCGAATAGAGAACCTCCTCCTTTTTTTGAAGTTGGTTAATGAAGTCGGTTAAAAATAGAATTTATTGCACCACAAAAGAGAGATTCAAATATTTGTATACCGTACTCGAAATAAAACTCATGGATGAAAAATATAATTTTGTCATTTTGCTATCGTGAACCTCTGTCCCTATATTTTTCCCGTAATTTTTACGTAATTCTAAATCAGCGTGATTTTTTTCATATTTTTCGGTTCATTAGTTTAGGAAATAAGGGGGGGGGACATGCATTTTTCGTGGTTTTTCAAAGATTTCTCAAAATCAGAGCCAGTAAATACAGTAAAAGTATAAATATTTTTGTAATCAGCTCTTTATTATCTACAATTTGATACCCTTACTGTGTTTTTAAGATTTATTTTTTATCTTTTTCTCTTTCGTATTGGAAATATTTTAAACGATTTAAAATTTTTAAATATTTTGTACACCGTATTATGTAAGCAAGTGAAAGCTATTTTTGTGGCTAATTTCAAGTCGTTATCTTTAACGGTGCTAAAGTTATGAGTTGTGACATCCGGACGGACGGATAGACGATCAGAGAACGGATCTCTGATCGTCTGACCGTAAAATGTTTGCCTCTGCCTTCTCTCTAAAAAGACTCCGAAACTTCCTGCCAACTGCTACCAAAGTTGCGCTTGCACAATCCCTCCTACTTCCTATTCTAGATTATGCAGACTGTTGTTACCTAAATCTTACCGAGGAGCAACTTAATAAACTCGAGCGTCTTCAAAATTTCTATTAGTTTCATATTTGGATTACGCAAATATGACCATATCTCCCAATTTCGTTCTCAGCTTGAATTGCTCCCAATCCGTCTTCGTCGCAATTCTCATATTCTTTTCCTTCTCTATTCTGTTTTATTTAATCCTGTATATCCTTCTTATTTAAAAGATCGCTTTGTGTTTCGTCCTAAAAAGAACGACCTAAATCTGAGGTCATCTGGAAATCTTCGCCTATCAGTGCCAACTCATTCTACGCGCTTTTATGGTAACCCATTTACTGTTGAAGCTGTACATCTGTGGAATGCTCTTCCTCTCACAATACAACAAGCTCCATCATTACAGTCATTCAAAACCCTAGTCAAACAGCATTATCTTTCGCTTTGATCTTAAAGTTTATTGTTTCTATTTGTCCCTATATTAATACATATTTATTTATATAAAATATATAATTTATTTATAAATATATATAAAATTATTTATTGTTTATGTATATTACATATTTACATTTTAATCAAAATGCTTTATTTTATTTTATTTTAAAAACCGTTATTCTGTGCACCGCCTGTACACCTTTTCATTTTTAAGAGTTCTTCCATCCAAAGGTTGTCTGGAAGAGATCGCTTTTAGTGATAAGACCGCCAATTGTACCCTGCTAACTTATATTTTAAAATTTATTGTTTTTTATTTGTCTTTTGGTGTGCAATAAAGAATATTGTATTGTATTGTATTGTATTGTCTCACCATAAAGGTTCCTTTTACCTTTTAGGTACTACGGAAACCTAAAAACGGAGTCCTTATAGGATCATTTTGTTGTCTGTCTGTCTGTCACCAGGCTGTATCTGATGAACCGTGATAGTTCGACAGGACATTTTCACAGATGATGTATTTCTGTTGCCGCTATAACAACAAATACTAAAACCGGCCAAGTGTGAGTCGGACCTGCGCACTCCCATACAACAGATAGGACTTTTTGCCGTTTTTATAGATAATGCATGAACCGTAATAATAACACAGTAACACATTTTCACAGATTATTTATTTCTGTTGCCGCTATAACAACAAATACTCAAACCGGCCAAGTGCAAAATGATTTTTTTGCCGTTTTTTATAGATAATGGTACGGAACCCTTCGTGCGCGAGTCCGACTCGCACTTAGCTGTTTTTTTATTTTTACAAGTTTTGTTTTTGATGGCATAGTCTTTAACGGAACCCTCGGTGGGCTAGTCCGTCTCGTATTTTTTTTAAGTATATCTCATTTTAATTGAAATTATTGTAAGAGATTGTAAGTCACAGACAGGTGTCCCACCGCAACAACCTGCCCGCAGCCGTTATTATCCGTCGACCTCCAGCAACCACAGCTACCCAAATTTCGTCGATACCACAGAGCCGTAGACCAAAACTTGCCTTCTAATATCAGGTGCCAAAGTAACTATTAGAAAGTTTGGTTTTGTGGTCGAGTGTGAATCATGATTGTAGTTATTCAGAGGAGGTAAAGTGATCATTAAAAATACAGTCTACGTTAATGCTAAAACAGTAATTGTGTATAGAAAGGGACGCCTTTAATCCGATAGAACATCGGGTTGGATGTGGACTTCGAGTTGAGACAAAGAAATGTCTGTGGTTGGTTATGGCACCTCACGCCTTTATGTCCTCGTCAGATTGCAGTGCACGCCTATTCTTTGTACTCTTTGTCATAAATCTTCGTCAGGTTTGTTCCCGACAGCCGTGAAAACCTTCTGTTTCATTTTAACATACATAATATAATATCAAAATCATCATTATGACATGTAAAAATGTGTTATTGTGTACTACCTCTCACTAATGCGTACTTGTTTTATGTCACGATATGCAGAGATTATATAAAATGACTTTCCTTTATGCAGCCAAATTCATACTGGAGACTCTGTAAGTGGTGAGGACCAAAGTTCAATGATCCTTTCTGTGAAATACGCAAAATGAAATTTCGACTTCCTATACTAATTGAGTCAAGGTTGTTCCTGAATTGAGGCACAACAATAATTTTTCGTATTTCGCAAACAAGCTTACTGAACCTTGTTCCAAACCACCTACCGCGTCTCCAGTATGAATTTAGCTACAAGTCACATGTATATATATATAGGGGTTGTCCTATTACTGTACTTCGGGCACGAATGCAAGCTTCATAAGGTACTTAGGTTACATCATAAATTTATAAATTCATTGTGTTTTTTTTAATCGTATAAAGGACGATATATAAGGTGACGTCAATTAATACAGCCAAATTCTTACTGAAGACTTGGTAAGTGCTCAATAACAAGGTTCAATGACCCTTTTAGTGAAATTCGTAAATTCTTCTTTTCGTGTTCCAAACGCAAGACCGGAGAATCAATCGAATCGAGATTTCTAAAACTCGATCTAAAAATGTATGGAGTTCGACTGATAAAATGGGTTTTTACGATCGAGAAAGCTAATTCGATAGACTGAGAATATTTTAAGTCTGTCTAATTAGCCTTCTCGATCGTAAAAACCCATTTTATCAGTCGAACTCAATAAGTTTTTAGATAGACTTCTAGAAATCTCGATTTGATTGATTCTCCGGAATAACCCTCCAGCCCCGAGTCAATTACTATGGGATGTCAAGATTTTATTATGCGAAACTAGCAAAAAGTGTTATCGATCCATGTTACTGATCACCAGGGAGGTACATCATCATAAAGTTTTTTTAAGCAATTTCGTAATTTTTACTATTACTATAAATTATATTTTAAGAAGCAGACTCCACACCTATAAACTTATTCAAGGATTTTTCCAACTTTAGGTATTATCGATCCGATTATCCTATCCCTACTGATCACTTACCAAGCCTCCAGTATGAGTTTGGCTGTATAAATAAAAGTCACCTTATATACAACGTGAAATTTAAGTCATTTTGTTAACGAAAACTGGTGATAGTACTCGTCCATATGAACAACTTTTACTATGGAGCCAACTCTGAAATCGTGAAAAAAAATATCACCTGTTCCATAAAAAATTTGGATTTTTGACAATATTATTATTTTATATAGGTACACTTTTCAGTCACGGGCCCATAGGGACCCGGTCATTTGAAAGGCATTCATGGGGCCGAAGCCAACATTGAAGAGGCCTTAGTACCATTTAATCTAAATGTGAGATGGCCGCATCTATGGAGGCCTCTCCCTCAATGTACCATTGGGATACACTAACGGACAGTCCCCCATAGTTGCCAAACTATTGCCAGAAAGGAAGACTTGGAGTGGGCTATATGGATGGGATGCTAAATGGGCCGGATAACAGGGCTATGGAGTGAGATAACGGACATCTGCCTCAAAAATCTCTCACAAATTTAAGTCTGGCAGATGGTGACTTGCTGCTTGATGACTACCCAGAAGGATAGCCATTGTGGGCCCCCTATCTAGCCACCATGGGGCGGCCAGGGGGCGGCCAGGGGGCAACACTGTGTAAGCAGCTAAGGTTGTCGAGAGGTGAGTCTGCGGGGCGCAAGACCCTTATGCAGTCAAGTGCCCCCGGCGTTATGACATTTGACACTTCCAACCTGGAGCATAGGTTCCGCTCTTGCGACTCCACTCTGGCCGGCTGGCTAAGGCAAGCACAGAGGCGGGGAGGTGTGTCACTGTGTGTGTAAGTGCATGTGTGTGTGTTTCCCCTGGAGGTAGGATCTGAGGTGTCGCCACTCACCATCGGCTCGCCACAAGCCGCCTTGCGGTGACTGCTTGCACTGTACGCACCAGTGGGCGGTGGGGTCGTCACTTCCCTACGTTATATTGTTATTTTATTGCACGTATTTTATTTGTAGATTCTGAAAATGTAATTAAATAAGTATTTTAGTACAGCCCTTGAGAATGCTGAATAGTGAAACCGATTGGGTATAATATTTAATACAACATATTCAATTATTTATCATTTATTTTCTCGTTGTCAATGCTGAGAAGTAGAAAAAAAAACATCTCTGCTCTCATGACCCTCGCTCCGCTCAAGATTCTATTCTAGAGCGTAGCGAGGGATTAAGATTCAGATTCATTTATTTTAGTACATTGGCGAAATAATTCGCACTTATACAAGTCAAAATTTACAATAGAATAGAATATAATAATTTCTTTATTTAAGATATATATGTAACAAACATAATTTAGACACTAGTTACCACTATAAGTTGTCTTGAAGCGTGGATAACTAGGCTCTATCCCGAAACATGTATTAAGAAATTATGTAATGTAAATTTAACTTAAGTACAACATTTTTATATAATTGAAAAAGAACATAAAGAAATGGATAACAATTAGTTCCTAAAATACGAAAGCCTTTCAATAGGCCAGTTTTACGAAGGTGTGTATTTGTGAGGGAGGGTGTGTTTGTGTGTGTGAGGGTGTGTATATGTGTGGGGGAGAGAGAGCGAGGGTGCGTATGTGTGAGTGAGAGGGTGAGTAAGGGTGTGTGAATGTATGTTTTTAGTGCATATATATGTATACCTAAGGATATGTCAATAGATAGTAAAAATATATATGAAAATGATAGTAGATTAATAAGGGTATCTATAAATTTATACTTAAATAGATAAAAAGATTAAACTATGCGGATTAAACATAATGTGTTATTTGGTAACTACAAGAAGAGCTTCTGTTTGATCGTATGCCAGACTTTGTAGGTGGTTTCTGACTCGTAATTTACACTCAAATAGATTTAGAGGGTGAATATTTATGGATTTATTAATTTTATTATACAGAAAAACTAACAGGAAGCATTGAAATCGATTTGTAAAGCAAGTTCGAAATTTTACATTTCTGAAAACAATATCAACTCGTCTTTCTCGATCGCTGTTACTCCATGCGGAAAGACCCGCAGTGCTAGAGGAACGAATTCTGGAAAAAAATCAAAATTACGGCTTTTATCATGAATTTTATTATTTAAAAAAAGTTTTTATCAAATATCTGTTCGTTCAAAGTTTAAAAAAGCTTATACAGATTTTAATCCATAAATAATTTGTTATGATTTTGCTCAAATAATGTTAAAACTCAACATGAAATCTTTTTTTGGAGTTATCTTTGATTTCTTTTGATTCAATGTGTGCATTATATTCTTAAAAGAATTACAATTTTTTTTTAAATGTCTGGTTTTGCTAGATTCTTCAAACACAGAAGAATAAATTATGGTTTTTCGGAGCCTATCCTCTTAAAGCTTTTACTTAAGAATCCTTTGCAGCTCGGGGTGCCAACTTTGCCTCAAAGGAAATTCCCTTTTTTTACTTGTTATGTAATCTACTATTGTGCACACTCCACCGACAAGTTTTGAATCGCATTATTAAGAAATCGGCGTCTCACCAACCACTAATACCACTTTTTTATGTAATTTCTAATCCCATGTCAAAAAATAAGATAAAATCAGAAACATACAAAGTATCTACTAACGTTTAATAGGAACGTTAGGGTCGACGTATGAGCCATGTCTCAAAAGTTTTTACCTACATACATTATGTAGTGTACTGCTCATATTATAAAGCAAATTGAGCAGAGAATATATGAACAAGAAAATTCAATTTAAGACTAAATTTTCCTAAAGGATAAATGGTTGTTGGAAACGTGCAACCCAAGTCTTTTATAAGTTAAACTTGTAACAATCTTGTGATTTTATTAATATTTTAAAACGCTACGAAAACCCTCGCTGCATCACGCAAGCGTCTTTATCTTAACACATGATTTTAAAAACAAAAATAAACTATGATAGAAATAAATTTATATATTTTTAAACACTTGGCGATTTATCCATCGCAAGGTGATAACCAATTACATTAATATCAATGCGGTGTAGGAAATGAGAAAAGTAAATCTGGACGTGAGAGGTCCCGGGTTTGAATCCCGGTTCAGTGTTCCTCACGTCCAGACTTACTTTTCTGATTTTCTATACCACAATGATAAAAATTTAACACAAAATAATATGTTAAGTAATAGAATAGCTAGGCTAAAAATAAACAGAGGGTAGCCACCTACGCTGACGCATGTATTTAGTACGATTAACACTAAAACCTAAAAATGGTGTTACTTTACACTTAGTATGTTTGAACGTAATATAAAGGGTTAGTTTGTCAAGTGGACGTGGGTGGCCAAAGCCAAAACTATAGCCAATAGCTCAAAATGCTCAAAGGAGTCCAGCGTATTACGTAATGTTGTATCGGTTGGTAAATACTAAAAATATAGATAAAAACCAGCCAAGTGCGTGTCGGGCCACGCGCAATGTAGGGTTCCGTAGTTGCCCGGTACATATAAGTTGGTCTACTAATACAGACCGCGCCAAACTTCTGGTCCCATACATTATATGGAGAATAAAAGTTTGGCGCGACCCGTACTCTTAAACCTGTAAAGCCTACTTAGCTGTGATAGTTTTCCTTTTAAATTCATTATACCGGGTGTAAAAACGAAGGCAAGAATCCTTTATGGGTATGTTAGTATGATCGGTAAAGATATTATTTTAAATACTGGGATCTCTAAATAAAGTACCAGTGCCTCATAATAAGTCGATTTTCTTTACTCAAAATGCACTAATCACGTGGACACCCCCACTGGTCGCTGGCCACTCGGAGAGGGGTGCGGGTTGCGGGGTGCAATTAGGTGTGTGGGGAGGCCGGTGAGCTGCGTAGCCATAACTTAGAAAAATTATGGAATTTTTGGTGAAAATTCAAGGTATATATTTTTTTCTCTTAATGACATTAGAATCGTGTATACTTTCATACCCTAAAGGGATTCTTGACTTTGCATTTACACCCTGTATATACTACTTCTGTGAATTTTTTCACATTTCTATAAACAACCGTTTAGCCAGTAGGGGGGGAGGACGCTCCACTCTAACTAAAATTTTTACTTTAAAGCTTAATATTTCGCCAACGGATCCCTAAACCAAAAAATGGTTTTCACACACCCACAATGTTTTAAGTGGCCTATCCAAAGATACCCCACAGTATCCGATAGACGAGAAAAAAAAATCATCCCCAGTTTACGTGTATGAGAGGAACCATTAAAAAAATTTTGTGATTAATATATATATCCATGCCAAGCTTACAGCTTTCTAGTATTAATAGTCTCTGCGCTAAGCTGTGGACAGACGGACATGGCGAAACTATAAGGGTTCCTTGTCGGACTACGGAACCCTAAAAAATGAACTCTCAAAGTTTTTTACATTAAATCTGGGGACAAGTACAGGTGTCTTATTTATTAAAGATGTATAATAAGTTCCACCAAGTGCCGACAATCACAACCATCAACATTCTCAAAGTTTCTTACATTAAATCTGGGGACAAGTACAGGTGTCTTATTTATTAAAGATGTATAATAAGTTCCACCAAGTGCCGACAATCACAACCATCAACATTCTCAAAGTTTTTTACATTAAATCTGGGGACAAGTACAGGTGTCTTATTTATTAAAGATGTATAATAAGTTCCACCAAGTGCCGACAATCACAACCATCAACATTCTCAAAGTTTCTTACATTAAATCTGGGGACAAGTACAGGTGTCTTATTTATTAAAGATGTATAATAAGTTCCACCAAGTGCCGACAATCACAACCATCAACATTCTCAAAGTTTCTTACATTAAATCTGGGGACAAGTACAGGTGTCTTATTTATTAAAGATGTATAATAAGTTCCACCAAGTGCCGACAATCACAACCATCAACATTCTCAAAGTTTCTTACATTAAATCTGGGGACAAGTACAGGTGTCTTATTTATTAAAGATGTATAATAAGTTCCACCAAGTGCCGACAATCACAACCATCAACATTCTCAAAGTTTCTTACATTAAATCTGGGGACAAGTACAGGTGTCTTATTTATTAAAGATGTATAATAAGTTCCACCAAGTGCCGACAATCACAACCATCAACATTCTCAAAGTTTTTTACATTAAATCTGGGGACAAGTACAGGTGTCTTATTTATTAAAGATGTATAATAAGTTCCACCAAGTGCCGACAATCACAACCATCAACATTCTCAAAGTTTCTTACATTAAATCTGGGGACAAGTACAGGTGTCTTATTTATTAAAGATGTATAATAAGTTCCACCAAGTGCCGACAATCACAACCATCAACATTCTCAAAGTTTCTTACATTAAATCTGGGGACAAGTACAGGTGTCTTATTTATTAAAGATGTATAATAAGTTCCACCAAGTGCCGACAATCACAACCATCAACATTCTCAAAGTTTCTTACATTAAATCTGGGGACAAGTACAGGTGTCTTATTTATTAAAGATGTATAATAAGTTCCACCAAGTGCCGACAATCACAACCATCAACATTCTCAAAGTTTTTTACATTAAATCTGGGGACAAGTACAGGTGTCTTATTTATTAAAGATGTATAATAAGTTCCACCAAGTGCCGACAATCACAACCATCAACATTCTCAAAGTTTCTTACATTAAATCTGGGGACAAGTACAGGTGTCTTATTTATTAAAGATGTATAATAAGTTCCACCAAGTGCCGACAATCACAACCATCAACATTCTCAAAGTTTCTTACATTAAATCTGGGGACAAGTACAGGTGTCTTATTTATTAAAGATGTATAATAAGTTCCACCAAGTGCCGACAATCACAACCATCAACATTCTCAAAGTTTCTTACATTAAATCTGGGGACAAGTACAGGTGTCTTATTTATTAAAGATGTATAATAAGTTCCACCAAGTGCCGACAATCACAACCATCAACATTCTCAAAGTTTCTTACATTAAATCTGGGGACAAGTACAGGTGTCTTATTTATTAAAGATGTATAATAAGTTCCACCAAGTGCCGACAATCACAACCATCAACATTCTCAAAGTTTCTTACATTAAATCTGGGGACAAGTACAGGTGTCTTATTTATTAAAGATGTATAATAAGTTCCACCAAGTGCCGACAATCACAACCATCAACATTCTCAAAGTTTCTTACATTAAATCTGGGGACAAGTACAGGTGTCTTATTTATTAAAGATGTATAATAAGTTCCACCAAGTGCCGACAATCACAACCATCAACATTCTCAAAGTTTCTTACATTAAATCTGGGGACAAGTACAGGTGTCTTATTTATTAAAGATGTATAATAAGTTCCACCAAGTGCCGACAATCACAACCATCAACATTCTCAAAGTTTCTTACATTAAATCTGGGGACAAGTACAGGTGTCTTATTTATTAAAGATGTATAATAAGTTCCACCAAGTGCCGACAATCACAACCATCAACATTCTCAAAGTTTCTTACATTAAATCTGGGGACAAGTACAGGTGTCTTATTTATTAAAGATGTATAATAAGTTCCACCAAGTGCCGACAATCACAACCATCAACATTCTCAAAGTTTCTTACATTAAATCTGGGGACAAGTACAGGTGTCTTATTTATTAAAGATGTATAATAAGTTCCACCAAGTGCCGACAATCACAACCATCAACATTCTCAAAGTTTCTTACATTAAATCTGGGGACAAGTACAGGTGTCTTATTTATTAAAGATGTATAATAAGTTCCACCAAGTGCCGACAATCACAACCATCAACATTCTCAAAGTTTCTTACATTAAATCTGGGGACAAGTACAGGTGTCTTATTTATTAAAGATGTATAATAAGTTCCACCAAGTGCCGACAATCACAACCATCAACATTCTCAAAGTTTCTTACATTAAATCTGGGGACAAGTACAGGTGTCTTATTTATTAAAGATGTATAATAAGTTCCACCAAGTGCCGACAATCACAACCATCAACATTCTCAAAGTTTTTTACATTAAATCTGGGGACAAGTACAGGTGTCTTATTTATTAAAGATGTATAATAAGTTCCACCAAGTGCCGACAATCACAACCATCAACATTCTCAAAGTTTCTTACATTAAATCTGGGGACAAGTACAGGTGTCTTATTTATTAAAGATGTATAATAAGTTCCACCAAGTGCCGACAATCACAACCATCAACATTCTCAAAGTTTCTTACATTAAATCTGGGGACAAGTACAGGTGTCTTATTTATTAAAGATGTATAATAAGTTCCACCAAGTGCCGACAATCACAACCATCAACATTCTCAAAGTTTCTTACATTAAATCTGGGGACAAGTACAGGTGTCTTATTTATTAAAGATGTATAATAAGTTCCACCAAGTGCCGACAATCACAACCATCAACATTCTCAAAGTTTCTTACATTAAATCTGGGGACAAGTACAGGTGTCTTATTTATTAAAGATGTATAATAAGTTCCACCAAGTGCCGACAATCACAACCATCAACATTCTCAAAGTTTCTTACATTAAATCTGGGGACAAGTACAGGTGTCTTATTTATTAAAGATGTATAATAAGTTCCACCAAGTGCCGACAATCACAACCATCAACATTCTCAAAGTTTCTTACATTAAATCTGGGGACAAGTACAGGTGTCTTATTTATTAAAGATGTATAATAAGTTCCACCAAGTGCCGACAATCACAACCATCAACATTCTCAAAGTTTCTTACATTAAATCTGGGGACAAGTACAGGTGTCTTATTTATTAAAGATGTATAATAAGTTCCACCAAGTGCCGACAATCACAACCATCAACATTCTCAAAGTTTCTTACATTAAATCTGGGGACAAGTACAGGTGTCTTATTTATTAAAGATGTATAATAAGTTCCACCAAGTGCCGACAATCACAACCATCAACATTCTCAAAGTTTCTTACATTAAATCTGGGGACAAGTACAGGTGTCTTATTTATTAAAGATGTATAATAAGTTCCACCAAGTGCCGACAATCACAACCATCAACATTCTCAAAGTTTCTTACATTAAATCTGGGGACAAGTACAGGTGTCTTATTTATTAAAGATGTATAATAAGTTCCACCAAGTGCCGACAATCACAACCATCAACATTCTCAAAGTTTTTTACATTAAATCTGGGGACAAGTACAGGTGTCTTATTTATTAAAGATGTATAATAAGTTCCACCAAGTGCCGACAATCACAACCATCAACATTCTCAAAGTTTCTTACATTAAATCTGGGGACAAGTACAGGTGTCTTATTTATTAAAGATGTATAATAAGTTCCACCAAGTGCCGACAATCACAACCATCAACATTCTCAAAGTTTCTTACATTAAATCTGGGGACAAGTACAGGTGTCTTATTTATTAAAGATGTATAATAAGTTCCACCAAGTGCCGACAATCACAACCATCAACATTCTCAAAGTTTCTTACATTAAATCTGGGGACAAGTACAGGTGTCTTATTTATTAAAGATGTATAATAAGTTCCACCAAGTGCCGACAATCACAACCATCAACATTCTCAAAGTTTCTTACATTAAATCTGGGGACAAGTACAGGTGTCTTATTTATTAAAGATGTATAATAAGTTCCACCAAGTGCCGACAATCACAACCATCAACATTCTCAAAGTTTCTTACATTAAATCTGGGGACAAGTACAGGTGTCTTATTTATTAAAGATGTATAATAAGTTCCACCAAGTGCCGACAATCACAACCATCAACATTCTCAAAGTTTCTTACATTAAATCTGGGGACAAGTACAGGTGTCTTATTTATTAAAGATGTATAATAAGTTCCACCAAGTGCCGACAATCACAACCATCAACATTCTCAAAGTTTCTTACATGTGTATTGAACCGTTCACGAACTATGACGTCATTTAAGTACGAAGCTTCCTTGGATAATTTGGCAACCAGTTAGCAACCGACTCAAAGATACATTATCTTATGGGCTGGTCCAATTTTGATGGAAAACAAAAACGCGTTATGCAAAAACATACTGTATTATTGCATCAGTTTTGGATTTCATCAAAATCAGTTTCGGGACTAGTTTGAGCATTTCTCGACATTCCGTACAGTTTTAGATTGAGCCGTCCACGCCCACATGAAAAACTAACCTTGTGTAAATAACTACTTAGGTATTAGGGTGAATCGTAATTCCACTTTGTTCGAATTTCACACTGTAATAGTGATATTATTTTAGAGCAATCTATAAAAAGGTTAAAGTAATCTTTTAATCGTTATGTTGGCCAGAGCCACTACACAGATAATTATAAAATAAAACGCATGCAAGTCCGTTAAGCAGTTCTCAGGTTAAAACAAGAAAACTTTTTTTTTTCTTGGGTAAAGCTGGGGGGGGGGCTTTCTCCTTGAAAAAATCTTAGTTATATATATGAATATATGTATGTATACTATATATATGTCTATTCAAATTTTATAATATTGTAAAAAAATATAAAGAATAATAAAAAAATATAACTGTATACATATATTTAAAAAAAAAAGAAGATTTGGGCCTAGAATAACAATCCACAACTTTTTTATATTATTATATATATATATTTTTTTGTTGCTCATCTTAATAGCTTTCCAAAAATACCCATATCACTAGGTTTATAATATATTAAATAACAATAATATTTTTTTATTTATAATTCGGCCTAGGCGTGACGATCGTCACGACTGTGACTCTACGGGCAAATTAAATTTATATCACTGCGGTATAGAAAATCAGAAAAGTAAATCTGGACGTGAGGAGCTCTGAACCGGGATTCGAACCCGGAACCTCTCGCATATACATAGAATATATACCTCTCTGTATATAGTGTTGGCCTCAGTAAAATACTTACGATATACTACTAAATAATACGACTTTTTTACTTCTTTATTAACTATTAGTGTAGAAAGTATAGATAATGTGGTTGCTTGTCGACACATCCGGACTTTACAAAATAACTTAATAATTCATACAAGTTTCCGCTCTTTCATAGCGGATAACAATTATAATCTAGAACTACAATAGGTGAATGTTTAACTTTATGGGCTAATCTATGATACACGCTCCAGATTCTACTTTTCATCTTAGATTATTCTATAAATAGTTAATATTGTATGATCCAAATAATGCGAGCAATGTTGACGTCATATTTAATATGAGGCAATAATTTAATCGTGAATACGGCTTCAAGTAGAAATTTCTTCATTGTAAACTGCGTCTAAATATTTGAGGTAGACTAGAGACATCAACATCAAAGTCAGGTAATTGTTGGGTTGTAAGCTCATCATGTAAAGCGGTAACATAAAGCTTGTATTCGGAAGACTGTTGAGTAGATTCCACTCTTCGTAGATCCGGTCTGAATGTAATTTATGTAGTTATATACCAAAATATGCATTATCAAAATTAGAGATATTCAAAATCTAATTAAGTTTTTACGATCTTTATGTCATGGGCAGATTGTTGAATTGGGCAGATTGTAAAGTATGAAATCGAATATCTTTCACTAAAAGTCACAAATAGGAGTGACGACAACCGAAGCGACTAGGAACGTGTTTTGGGGAGCCTAGCGAAGCGGAGCGGAGCGGAGTTATAAAATAAATATCATGATATTCTAAAAGTTGGTATTTGAATATTTGTGTTAGTTTTGGTTTAGTCACGGAATTAGACATCTAGGTTTGTATACGAATATGGTATAGCGCAAGTCCGAGATAGATGCCTAACATTTAAATTTTCATCTATATTTCTTTTAATAAGAAGCATAGTGATCCATATTATATAGATAGTTTCTATGGTTCTTATGTTCATTAGGTATTCTTTATAAGAAAACATTATTAATTATGCTCTAATTGAAATTTTTTCATACCTTTTTTTTGGGATACACGCCTGGTCGTATTGAGACCCAATTGGTGAAATAAGAAAAAGGATTTAAAAAAATACAAAATTTGTAAGATTTAAATATTAACTAACATCTTTAGAGCATTCTTGACGGGGTACCGAAAGACCGTTATATTTCATTAAATCACATCACATAATTTCTTAAATTCTTCCATAGCTACAGCTAGATCTTCCATTAGTCCAGGTGACTGTTCGCCGTTGAACGACAGATTTTTATTAATATTTACGTGACATCACGATATTGCAAATAAGTTAGAAGCTAGGAATAAATATATATTAGAAACAAAACTACGTGGGATACAAACATAACAAAATATCTACTTTTTTATAAAGGATAGATGCCTTTTTCAATTAAAAATAATCACTTACCAAAAACGTACTAATAAAATACAAGACTTAACAAATAATAACATGAAAATAAAACAAACTACAGTACTAGGTACACTACTGAATTATTTGGTTGAAACAATGTACTAAGATTTATACTTTTGTCCAGAAAAATGTTGGAAAACTTTTTTTGGTTTAACGTTCGTTTCAAGAACGCGGCTAAGAGATCAACTTGATTTTTCAAAATAAAATAGATAATAGAAATATAAAGGTGTTCTACTTAAAAACAATATTTATTCCTTACAAAATAAGATTTCAATTCGGTCAAGAGCGTTTTAGAGAAAAAGTGCAATGCTTGTTTTAGGTAATATTTTCACAACAGTAATTATAGTTATTTTTACCTTATTAGTTTGGACGGACTACTGTTTTGAACTAAGAAAACAACAGCTTTGGATTTTTTTCGATGCAAAGAATTTTTATTTATTGTGTTTTATAACATGTTTTTTTTTCGGAATCCTATTTGTCGTAGTATGGGAGTTCTACTGTTTTAAAATCGCATTTTTTACTACTTATATCACCCCGAGCCTGTATGCTCGACTAGCTCGTAACCTTTACTTCTAAACACAAAGCCACCAGCATATTTCCTAAATTAGAATAAGGTCAAACCGACGTCAACTAAAATGTACCAAACTTTCGTTTCTGATCGACGCGACCTGACGGAAATAACCAGCTGATACGGCTTCCACATCTGGGCCAGGGTAGCTGACCTGTCCGGAGCTAACTTCCGGCCTGCCACGGAAGTGACGAGAGGTGGACCCAAAGCGCTCTTCAGATGTCACAGGTCAAAAATAAGCGTCATCATTATTTCGAGAATGAAATTTATAAAAAAACAGTTTCGTAACGACTATCTAAACTTTGCTAAATTAAGTAGGTCAAGTATTTATACAATTAAAATTGGAAATTAATGGGTTTCAGATTTATTCCTTCACGACAGACAAAAAGACATACTTTCGGAGCAGAGCATTTTAATTTCTAACAGAATAAAGATTCACTCACTCAAGAAGACTTCATTGGGAATTATCCCAATTAGTGAATGAGTGGGATTTATGGTGTAGCTTTTTATTGGCTGAGATTTATAAAATATATCAATGGAATAAATTGTTTCGATCAGTGACTTAACAGACGAGAGTTAAACAAGAAACTTGAGTTTTTACACCAGTAAGAAACAGAGACCTTAGTACTCGATATTAATTTTAACTTGGTAGGCGAGGGTAGTGGTAAGTGTATCTACTGCCCAGACCTGCTGCTGTTTACTTACCTTTGTTGAGAAACATCATAACAAAGATTAATCCAATTAGAGTTGCCAGGCCCTAAAATACAAAAGCCGGACTCTGCATTATGTAAGGCCGGACATTTTGCCCTAAAAGCCGGACATTAGTTTCATAATTAAAAACTCAATAATATACTTAATGTATTTTTATTGTTTAAACTAAGAATTAATATTTTGTTACAAAATGAAGAAAGCAGTTTTAAGAGGATAGGCTCCGAAAAACCATGATTTATTCTTCCTTGTTTGAAGAATCTAGCCATACTAGATATTTGAAAAAAATTTGGGCTTCTGTCAAAAATATAATGCACACTCTTATCTAAACAGAATCTTCAGACGTCATTCCAACATTGAATCATAAAAAATCAAAGATGACTCCAAAAAAGTTTTGATAATTTTCCAGAATTCGTCCCTCTCGCACTGCGGGTTTTTCCACATGGAGTAACAGCGATCAATGCAATCGGAACCTATTCTCTTAAATGACAACAATCATTACTTTGGTATTATATTATTATTATATTATATTAATAAATTGAAAAATGTCTTATTAAAGTTTTATGGTAGATTATAAATAGATTACTTCAAACTGACGTCGGTGTTACACTAACAAAAAGCCCAACAAAATATGGACAGGCCGGACACGTAAATATTTGGCCGGACACAATCGTAAAAAGCCAAACATGTCCGACTAAAGCCGGACACCTGGCAACCCTAAAACTAAGCCAACTGCACTTCTTAGCATATTTTTAATATTTTAAAGCTCTTGTATGGCGATTAAGAATATCAACCATATTTTGTGTTTAGCCATTTTATCTGACTTCTTATAATGTGTCTTCACACATTCGTTTCTCCAAAACGAGAAGACTCACTTGCATAAACACTTTATACATAAATACTAGAATAATATTAAATGATTAATTAGTTAATAAATTAAAGACAAAACACCAATAGGGAACAACAGAACACAATGAATTGATTGCCGAAACTATTTACAACCTACAATTTAATTTTATTTACAAAAAAAAACCTTAGGGCAACTGGAAGGGGGACGAAAAACTACAAAATTTTTGCAATTTTTTTGGAAATATTACTAAAATGATTGATTTTAGCGGAAAACTTTAAGGGGGTAACTTTTTACCTCTGTACAAAATGTACATAATAATATTGTTTTCCTTACTTTTGAATAAAAAGTATGCAATAAATGTGTTTTAAAGCAACTTGCGCAAATAGTTTATTAATAATAAATTCTTCACAAAAAATTACGTATTTTAATGTACTACATTTTGTTTGCATTACATTAACAAACTCAAAAGCGTGTTTACAGTTGTAATGTAATGCAGTTAAAATGTAACGCAAAAAATTGAATAATTTTCATCTGTTCACCTAACTATTAACAAGCAGTTTGCGCGAATTGTTATAAAACGCAATTACTGCAAACTTTTTATTCAAAAGTAAGGAAAACAATATTATTATGATGTGTATTTTGCACCGAGATCTTCCGTTACCGCCTTAAACAAATAACTTGTAGTAGATGAAATTTTCACAAACTTTTCTGTTATGGGGCATTTCACGTGAAGTGGACAACGAAAATAATGTGGGATTCTGAAATTTGATCATATTCGGGTCAATTGCACTTCTAGGTAGTATGAACGTTAGGATACTGTTGTATGGGAGTGCGCTGTTCCGACTCGCACTTGGCTGGTTTTAGTATTTATTGTTATAGCAGCAACAGAAATACATCATCTGTGAAAATTTCAACTGTCCAACTATCTCGGTTCATGAGATACAGCCTGGTGACAGACGGACAGACAGACGGACCGCGGAGTCTTAGTAATTGGTCTCGTTGATTACCCTTTGGGACGGAACCCTAAAAAACATAGCGAAAACGAGTCTTTCTAGCAGTTTTTTTGGATTTTACGAAATTTTGCACTTTTTCGAAGCCCTGTATCTCGGTACCTATGGGACCAAAAGAAACTTTCACTTATGGTAATTGTTGATAATTTAATTAAGTTAAGTTACCAATTTTAATTTTTCCACTAAAATACACTGTTTCCGAAATATTAAAAAAAAACTGAAAAAATGTACAAAAATTTCGTGATTTTTGGTCCCCCTCCCAGTTGCCACAGGGTATTTTTTGTTGTACAAACAACATCATAAAGTTTCATTAAATTAGGATTTTTTTTAAGGTACTACGGACATGGTGACTGAAGTAAATAGCTGATATTGACGAGTTGGGCGATATGTGGAGGGAGAACACCATACAAATAAAATTGTAGTCTTTGACATTTGAATGAGCCCTCGTCCAATCCACATTCACAGAGGGAATGATCCCTCACCCTGATTTTCGCCAGAAAAACGGGAGTAAATGCATGAACTAACCGAAGGTGACAAACTACAGATGAAGTTAAGTTGTTGGCAACACGGAATTAAAAAAAAAAACAAGGACCATAATATTTACCAACGGATTTCTGGAACTCTTTCGTTTCTGGGACTAAACATTCAATACTTGATTTTTTAACACTTTTAAAAAGATTTTGCACTAATAAGCATTATTTCACGGCTTCGGTTTTTCAGGTCTACAACTCCGAAATCAATATTTGTTATGGTGAAAATAATAACACATTAGATTGAAGCTTAATTTTCAAGTACAAAATATTTTTTAACAGCTTTTTTCCGTCCATACATTTCATGCCAAGTCTTTTCTATTAAAAATCGGGTGTGACGATTTTCAGTGATTAAATAAAAAATTACGCTTTGTCTCATAAATCTTTTGTCTTGCTCTCGAAGAGAGACATTGCAGTGTAATATTATTAAATGTTAGGGCGAGAAGAATATTTGTTCTGAATGTAGAGCCCCACTATTTTTCAAAAGTAATAAAAAAGTTTTTTTTTGGCATGTGTAACAGATATACGTTTAATGGACTTTTATTTTAAAACTTTGTGCACGCCTTGGAATTTCTTATACCATTCGATAATATGCACTTTGCACAAAATATTCATATTTAATTTATATACCTAACCTTCCTCGTGAATTATTCTGTCTATTGGTGTATAAATATACATTTATATATCTATCAATATATTTATATATCTATTACCTATACACAAATTTAGTACACCGCCATATGAGTTATCCTCTTGACCAGTTTCTTCCACCCAAAGGTTGTCTGGAAGAGATCGCTTTAAGCGATAAGGCCGCCTGTTTGTATTTACCCAATATGTTGCATTAAGTGTTACATAATTTTTTGTTTCCTTTTTTTTTGGTGTACAAATAAAGCTGAATTGTTGTTGTTGTTGTTGTTGTTGTCTATATTGATTGATTTTCTGCCTACGACACGCCCGAGATATGCATGGATCTTATTTGCATATCGTTGTTTAAAATTTGGTTCTTTGTACAGACTATGCGTACGTAATAATTGCGTGTATACTACCTAAATATGTGATGCAGTCATATTGTTTATTAACCTGGTTGAATAAAGGAACCAAGAAATTATCAAGATTTTTTGTAACAGTGGATTTTCTTCTCAAAGAATCTACCTTATTATCCTTGAAAATACCTACAGTACTGATTGGAACAGACATGAAATATTGTTAATAGTTTCCTCAAGCTCATGTCAGAAACAATTTGGCCGACAGAGACCACAGCTTAGATGAACCACTAACATTTTTCTGATTCTTTATTCAGTATCTAACATTCAAATGTTGTGGATTACTTCACCTGTGTTGAATATTTTTTTAGAAGGACTATTGCATTTTGAATCTTAATTCTTTCACACAAGGTTTATTTGACCGAAATAAGCGTTAGTTAAGGATAAGTTAAGGAAATATGAAACTACTTACGAAAGCACTTTTAGTTGAAATATCGAGTGGCCAATGGCGATGGTCAAATTGACCTTGGAGGTCACTCGATGAAAAACTTTGGTATGGTCATAATTAACTATATTAAGAGCGAAAGTTTTGGGTATATTATGCAGGAAAAGTTTTTTGGAATAAGAAACGATATACGTAATAACAAGGGTATGGTTTTCCACTTATTCTTATGTAATATTCGGGTTTTTAGCTGATGTACTTAAATGTAAACAATACAATACAATTTTATAACACCATTATTTTAAGAGTATATTGAAAATTATTACACAATTTTAATTCAAATATTTTTAAAATAAATAATTGCAGGCAGACAGGTAATACAAATGAAATTGAAACAATAGGTATAGTTGTTTGCTAGAATCGATAAACAAAAATATTTTCATTTATTTTGTTCAGAAATACTCTCCGTTAATCTATGTATTTCTACTATGTACTATGTACAAGATATACATCTACTTATTTTTATTTTACTCTACGCTGACCTATCTTGATTCTAGCCTCAGTTCAATAAGCAAAGTATACTGCACAATCAAATCTAGAAAAACCCTGAAGTTAGATTGATCGCATCCTAGGTATACAGCCATAACTCTAGGTGACCTAATTACCTACATTCTGCTAGGTCTACCCAGCCGTGCGTGCCGTTCTTCCATTTGAAACTAAATCTTGTTTCAAGGGAGTAAGACTCAGTTAAGTATTTGAGGAACCGTGGTCACATCCAGGTCAAACCTTGAGCATCCTGCTGCCGGGATGCGGGCCTGTTTACCTGAAACTTTGTCCATCTGCACATAGGTGCCAGTGGCCCGTATCGCTGTGGCGCAAAGTTCATTTAATTAGAGTTTATTGTTGACAAGTTTGACGGCGTATTTGAATGACGGGTAGAACGAGATTGTTAGATTTGAGTTTGGTGAAATTGTTTGTGTTTAGTTTTAGTGCTAAAATTTCTAAATTATGCTATTTTGTTTAAAATGGAAAATTAAAGATTCTTGATACGGTTTTCACTTTTACGTACAAACTCGAGAAAGGTTTGATGTCATAAAGCATCGCACTGTGATCAAAATAACCTAAGTGGAGACCACAACTCCGAAGCAAGTCTAAAACCAGTGAGAGCAGGCTGCATCGACCGGGGGGACCCATAGGCAGATACACAGTTAAGTATTTATTAATGATTTAAGGATTTTATTTTTGGAAGTTTAATCTCAAGAGAATTTACGAATGATAGAAACTGAACATTTACCGTCAATACTTACAAAGTTTTTCCCAGAAGTACTAAGAAAACCACAGATATAGATCTAAATAGATGACGCAAGTGCATCAAACTCTATTAAAATCAAGCGTGTCACATTTTACAATGAAATTGGTTGACAGCGGTTTGAATCTTAGAAGGGATTAAGACATAATACATAAGAGTCAAAGTTGGAGGAGTCAATATCTGTGAAGGAAGAGCATTGCTCTCCCTTTTGGCGCGCAATTGGGCACGCGAAGTACATACACTCGCGGCATCTATTTGGGTCTATATCTGTGAAGAAAACCATAAACTGGATGATATAACCGAAAAATCCTAAAACACCACAAGAAAATAACCTTTCCACAATATTCCTCTTGAATCCAAATACCTATCTAGACTATTCACAAACCCTGGCAGCTAAATCCAGTTTCTCCAATAATCCGGAAATGTGAGCTTTTCCTTCGACGGATTGCCGGATTTTCCGTCTAACTTGTCATTTTATTCGTCTTTAGATCTTCATTTTCATGCCCTGGCAGATACGTTTTCCGTTTTTTTCCTACTTTTCTATGCCTTGACATTTTCAGGGATTTGTCGTAGTTTCATGCTAAGCTTTGTTTTCTATTTGTCCTTGCATGTTAAAAGTTCGTTCACGAAATGAGAAGAGCGAGCATTTTGATCAGGGCGGTACATGGATCAGTTAGCAAACATTAGTGATAGGTGAATGATCTCCAATTATGATAGAATAAAAGATTTTTAAGAATAATAGCCTGGTTATCTATGACGAAAAAAGTCAAATAATTTTTCGTCAAGCATCAAGTTCTCGTCACCTCTATAATTCACATATTTAGATAAGTATTACTCGAGAAATTTTGATAAATCTTTGATATTTTAAAAAAAGCAAATGTTGAAAGCATCATGACTAAATTCACTTGTACTTGTTTTACAGGTTTATTTTACATTAACTCCCGACCGGTTTTTATATATACCGGGTGTAAATAGACTGCTACCATTAAATGAAATCAAATGTTCTACTGATCCTACTGAACCACTTTTCTCAAGAATCATACCCGCGGACACCCTTAGTTTGGGAAATAATTGAGTTCCAAACAAAAATGTGTGAACCCTAACGCACCGACATACGGGCGAGCTTAGAGAGAGTGTCGTCCGTCAAACAGCTATTCCGATGCAGCGTTCTAAAATAGACCTTCCTCTTACGAGATAAGTCTTTGAGTTACAGTTGAATATCTTTTTCTCTGAATATTTGCGCGGTTTTTTTTCTAATAGTTGTTTAGTATGATGATCAGTAGAGTATGTGGTTTTATTTAATGGTCGCACTCTATTTACATCCTGTATATATTAAACAAATATTACATAGTGGTTTTCCTTTTTTTATGAAACATACCGTCACGACATGAATCCGTGACAGTATACATTGGCTAATCCACGTTTTATCAACGTTCATTACGTCCCAACGTGATAGATGGCGAGTCCTTTTGCCGTATTTCGGACACAATAAATACACGCTTTTTAGGGCATTCAGGTTGCTCCCACGGTGTTTTCCTTCACTGTTCAGCACAAGTGAAAAGTATACAAGTACTATGCACATACATTCCGAAAAACTCAATGATGCATGCCCGACCGGGATCGAACCTGGCTCTCAGCCATATGACCTACCGCCGCTTTTTTAATAAAATTTGATGCCCTAGTCATGCGAGTTTATTCCAATTGATCATAACTTTCGTAATCTTCTACATGTTCTTTCCAATTTGATATGGCTAAGCCCGCATTTTTATCTTATACATTTATTTACAACTATTGGAAGCGATTACAGGTATGTAAAATAATAAATTACACTAAAATGCATACTTATGTAAAACCAAACAAATTCACTTTTTGTTACATATAGTGTAGGGTGGAGTCCACGGGACCTACGAGAGTCCGGTGCTTATCTTTGCAAGAAACGCCCGCACCGCGCCGCCGCGGCCGGCAGAAGGTACTCGAGAGCACATCACTATATCCGCGCTTAAACAAATGTTATGATCGAAAATACAAATTAAGAGTACAAAATACAGTATAAAAAGGTATGTTTATGATGAAAATTAAGTAGATTTACAACTTAAAGAAATTGTGATGTCCTATCCCTTGTCTAAAAGTATTAAAAGTGTTAAATAACTTTGGTAAGTTTGGCGGTTGTAATGTCAAAAAGCTCAATAAATGTGTCGATGACAGCGGTAGGGCGGGCGGGAGCGTGCGGGGCGGGCTGCGAATGTCCCGGTGACCGCACCACTATCCAGGTCAAGTTCATCACAGTTTCCAGCTGCATTGTACTACATCTGGAGTTAAAAACCCGGCTCATTGTTTTCCTTATTACCATCTGTTTTAAATAGGGAAGTATTAAATATCACTGCAGAAAAAACAAAAAAGGCTAACTGTAAGGTCCTAACAAAATAAAATTTGTGTCGGGGTGTTTTAGGGGCATAATTTTAGGATTTTTGAATTGTCATATAAAATATGCGGTCGTTCCACTCGACTCGTTTTACCAAACTTTCTTACCTAACCTAGCGGCTTGCTTTTGCACTGAAGGATTTATGAACGAATACATTTGATGTACATCTAGTATTTTTGATGTGTATTAAATATTCCCCCTTTGAATATAATGAAGATGAGATATAATGAAGAACTGGTAAAAAAGTCTCCTGGCTTACTGTTACTACCCGACTATTTGGAGTTCACACAGCACAATACAAACAAGTTCTCATAACACAATAACACACAATAAAGTAGTAAAACAGTTGTTGCTTTACATTTAGTATTTTTTAAACATTTTAAATGAAATAGGTTATTAGTATTGCACTGAAACCCAAACTACCATTTTAAGGATTTTTGTCTGTCTGTCTGACTTTCAAACAAACCCTGATAATTTTAGAGGTTATTAAGTAACGTTAGTAGAACACATTTTAAATGTAAAAACAATTAAAATTAAAAGTATATACTATATAACAATATTACTAAAAAATGTAACTTGTAAATAAAATTTATGGTTATCCTAGCCATTCGGAAAAAGTTAAAAATAGTCTTCAATAGTGGGATCAATAATATAAATAACTTCGCGTGATCTAACTTATCTCTTCGGGTGACCATGATTTCTTTAGTTTTTACGAAAATGTTCAATTGGCTCCAACTTTAAAAAATAATTATGAATATGATTTATGCTGGACCGACGACCTGAAAGACGTTGCGGGGGGCGGCTGGATGAGGAGGACGGAGGACCGACATGAGTGGCGAAATTTGGGAAAGGCCTATGTCCAGCAGTGGACGAACACGGGCTGATGGATGGATGGATGATGATTTATGGTTTTTTAATAAAACCCGTTTGTGTTCTTCTAGAGAATACTAAATTAACGGGGTTAGGTTAAAAGTCATTCTGTATATGTTCAGAATTAATTCGAGAACCACTCAACGGATTTGGATGCGGTTTTTATTTTACTACCATTATGGTGATCCTGATCAACACATAGATGTTGTCAAAACATATAATTATGTATATCCGAAAGAGTGTCAGAGGTGTTTTCTAATGGACTGTAACTAGAGCAATCAGCACTCGTAACACTTTCTGTTCACCGACCATCATTACGTAAGATCAGTTTGGGCTTGGTTGGAGGTGAGCCTTACCAACCTGATGTTTTTATTTCTGTTATTGTTTTTTGACATTGGTTATTCAGTCGTTGCAAAAAATGAATAAACAATTTGCGATTGATGCGGGTCAAGTTCAAGTAACCAGCTGCAATGTCATTTGATCGAATGAAACTCATCCGAAAATGGCAACGAAATCCATCTTCTCTGTAGAGTTAATCTGCAGCCTTATTTGGTGAGTGGGTAACCAAATTTATCAATCATGTCGACACCTACTCAGCAGATGTTTTCTTTAGGACGAAATGATAATCCCATCAGATTTGAATAAACAACCATGGAAACAATATGGCTGATACTTCCATGGACTGAAATAAAAGCACATAAATTCTTACAGTGCCACCAACTTATCTGTTCAGTTTGTTAAAAAACAATGATGGTAAAATGTATACAAACCTTATAAACAAATAAATTTACGTAGTTTTTCATAAAACACCTGGCATGCCATTTTTTCTAAACATAATATTCATCAAAATGTATTCCAAGACAAACTAGTTTCGTCTAATCTCGTTTGGTTGGAGCAGTCTGCCTTGTGAGTGACAAACTAATTTCTCCTAAACCTGTTAAGGATGGTAAAAAAAACTAGACGCTGTTTTCTGAGCAACCTTCAAAAATAATTCTCATAATAAGTTGGGCAAAGGCGTGTCTTGTCTTTCACGCAAAAATTTAACTATTCGTAGGTCTGAATAAAAATATAAGAATGGAATCAATTGTGTTTATGGTCCAGAGCTTAGCTAGCTAGCCTTGCGAAAGGTTGCTTAGCCAAGGATTAATACTGATAGTATATAAAAATATAATATATACTTACTTTTGCTTGCGGCTTTGCCCACATTGATTAGTTTTTGGGTAGTAGTCCTATCAAATTTGATAATAATTTTATAGTTCGTATTTGACTTTGACTTTTGGTTCTCATGTAAATAATTGTATATGTCAATATAGGCTTAGGAACTACCCGTTGGCAGGGTACAAACCAAGTATAGCCTCTATGACCAAGTGAAGAGAATAAACATAACAACAGTAAAATGTTTTTCAAAACCGGTTCAGAAGCGACTTTATTATTAAAATAACCGTATTGCAGCTATCCATCCATCCATCAGCCTGTTTCGTCCACTGCTGGACATAGGCCTTTCCAGGATTTCGCCACTCTTGGCGGTCCTCCTGGTAGAAATGCCCATACTCACACACGCTGGGCAGGCGGGTTGGTGAGCGCGGTGCCGAAACCCTTGCACCAGTGACGCCGCTGCCCGTCACTAGTCTGTTTTATATAAGGCTCGGCAATTGGGGATGGATAAACCGCCATCCATCGGTCCCAGGCAATGGTGGGCCGCCTGGTTTTGCCTAAGAGCTGCTCTCTTACTCTCCCCCGAATAACTTCGGGAGGATTTGCGAGTAAGATGGTGTTACCTCCACAGTCGAGCCCGGCATCAGCTCTACCACCTATTAATCAGCTATATATATTGTCAATTATCATTCTCAGGAACCTTAATAGTAAAGTTTAGTTCACACATTTTTTTAGCGTATCTCATTTCTGTGACTGTTAGTCATTTAGTTAGAATCTGCTGAGATTTCAAAGTGTGCCATACAGACGTGATGAAAAGATAAATAGTTCCCTACCTTGGCAGCCCCAGGCTGCGAAACCCTGAAACTGTGTCCCATGTTTATCCAGCTGTCGTCCGTACATCTGGTTGGTATTTTAATAAAACTCGCGGAGAGTAATGCGAGGTTAAACGTCGAACGAGGCCGCTGCATAATGTACGTGACGTCACAGAGACTACCCCGGGTTTATTAAAATTGGTAAAGCCGATTAAATTTAGATACACGCGTACGTATACCCCCACCTTTCTCCTAAAAGGGGCAGGTAGAGACTACAGTTTCCCACCTGTAACGATTCTAAAACATTTCTCTTCTATTATAAAATTTTACGTCTTTGCAGACATTAGTTTTGTTTATTATTGTAAGGAACATGACAGATGTGAAAAATCAGTTTTGAATTTCAACAACATTGTTCAATGCTACAACACAACTATGGTACAATGTAGGTACAATGCTTGCTCGTAGGAAAAGTCAAATAGTGTACGGTCTGACCGATTCTGTGGTCCTGGGTTCGAAAATGTTGACCACTAAACCAGGGGTCACGGGTTTAAATAAATGTTTATTGGCACGTTTGTGTTCAGTCTGCGTGTTTCGGATGGCACGGGAAGCTGTGGGTCCATATTCATAAACGAAGTACGGTACCAGGGCCCACGCTGGAACGTTATTATCGTCATCATCTTCATAAGACACATGTACTGTTTCACTTATGTAAACTTTAATAGCTGCAACCGGTTTCGCCTTACGGTATTATCAAGGTATAATAAAAAAAATGACTCAAATAACTATTTAAAATACAAATATGTTTGTTTACATTGCTTATGGTAAATAACCGTTGAAGCAAAACCGATTGAAGTTATTAAAGTTTGTATAAGTGAAACATTTAAAGTGTTTTTACAAAGATGTTCGTGGTGTTCCACCAAGTGCCGGCAATCGCAAGTATCAATCGTAATAATCGTCGGTTAAACGTAAGTGAACGAGTGTGAAGTACGACTTACATTCCACAGTCCACACTCAGAAGCACCTCTGGAACCCCCTCGAGACGAGAATTTATGTCGCGATGGTAAATAGCGTAGCGTATAATATGAGCTACGATGAGTATATAACACAGTTGGCAGCCGCAAAGTTATTTGGCGAGTGTTCTACGAGTAATTACAGTTCGCTGCAAACTCAAATGCGTTCGAGTGAAGTTAGTCCCAAAAAGATGAGACAGATATAGAAGAAGACGATAGATAGACTAAGAGCTAGACGAACTTCAGATCTGATCTGATGATCTGGCGTCCCTTATTTTAGTTGAGGCTTTCATTATCTGTAGTCGGGCCGCACTGATTGGACTATAAATCTCCAAATCTTGCGCCCTTCAGCCGTCCAGCCAGTCTGATACATGGACGGTCCATCCAAGGCCACATATCCACATATGCGCCGGTTGGCATTGAACCACAGGTTTACAGGTCAGAGTGTCGGGGCCACGGCCGCTCGCTGCAGTTCAGATGAGACCCTGAAACACCATGAGTGCCGTAATTATCTATTTTTTTAAACATTTTCTACAGGGATACTTTGCTTGTCGCTGGTGGCCGCAGCCGGTTTTTATGGCGTCCTCTCAAAATATAAAATTTTAAACATCTCAGTATCGCTAAAGCAATAGTAAGAAGTAGTGCAGATTGTGACTTGGATCTATAATACAGTTTAATAACAGAGGAATGGTGTGGATAACGATGTCGTGTTGTCGGTGTGTGCGTGTGGATCCGGTCCGGTTTAAAATACATGTACCCGTAGTTTTTTTGCCAATTTTTATTTTGGAATTTATGCAACGTGAAACTTAAGTCATTTTGTTAACGAAAACAAATGTTCTTCGTCCATATGAACAACTTTTCATAGAAAAGTTAAATACCTACTCAAACAAAATGTACGAAATATGTACCAAAATGGACTAATATTTTCATTTTGTTTTTTTATTATTATTTTGACATTTCTTTTTACATATTGACATGAACATTTTATAACTTAAACTTAGCATTTATTAGTTGACTATAAAAAAAAGATAAACTATATGAGACAGGTAGATGATGTTTTGCTTAGTATTTTAACTTACCACCTCATTAGACAGGTAGAGTAGATGTATTTTTTTTCCCTCATGACACAATTTCTTTCTGCCTTTTATATTTTTATCTTTTAGTTATTAAAGTTTAATACATTGTTTTGCATAATTTTATGTAAGTTAAAAAGACTGTAATAGTATCAAGACATATTAAAAAAAATACTGTTAAAAAAGACATTGCTAAGTTTCTTGCCCTTCTTCTTAGCAAGATTAATTGAATGGGCGGATTTAGGCATTATATCTATTTATAGTTTATTTATCTATTAACTTATTTATTAATTAAATTATGTATAATAATATTCTTTTTCCAATAAGTCTTTATTTTATGCATGTGTATAACTTCAGTAGCCCAACTTAATTATAGTTTTTTTTTTATATATTTCCCGTAAGTATCATATTTGTTTCATTATAAAATATTATTTTTATACAGATTAGATTTGACATGTAAAACGTATACTTTATGTATCTATTTTACAAATAAACATTTTGAATCTTTTGAATCTTTGAAACAGCTGTTTGATTTCGGGGTTGGCTTCATAGTAAAAGTTGTTCATTTGGACGAGTACTATCACCAGTTTTCGTTAACAAAATTACTAAAATTTCACGTTGTTATTAGTCGTACTTCTGAAAGTAAAGTTAATAATTTTAACATTTCAGTCTGCGTGAAAATGATTCAAAAGACAGAGAAGATCCAGTTTCGAAATACGTAACATTACTCAAGACCATGTCTCGAAGGGCTCTCGTTAATTTGAGTAACAGACTCTTGAGACGTCAAACTCTAGAAAATCCCCTTTTCTAATACTAAAGATAAATGCTCTAAGAACGATTCGGATAAAGGTACCTATGGTTTACGAAGCGTACATGGTGAATCGTCTAAGCCCTTGTTTACGAGCACCTTTGTAATGATACTATAGAAAATCACACTAATATTATAAATGCGAAAGGGTGTGTGTGTGTGTGTGTGCTGAAACGGCTGGACGGATTTGGATGGAATTTAGAATGGATATAGCTTATACTCTAATCTAACTTAACACATAGGCTACTTTTTATCTCGGAAAAAAGCATGTCGTTAAACCGAATAATACGCGGGCGGAGCCGCGGGCTAAAGCTAGTGTATGATAAAAATAATGCAGTAAAGTTTTTTTTGTATAGACCGCAAAATATTTCTTATTTTTAAGTTTATTGCTCTCTAAGTATTCCTGTTAAATAGTTACGTGAAGAAATATACATTGAGTTTAATTTTACATGATTTATTTATTTTCCCTGCAGCTTCGTCCCCGTTTGAATTAGTTATTGTATAGGCCTGTCGAATCTGTCAATATTTTTGGGACATATGATAATTTTGTAGTTCGTATTTAATTTGTTGTGATAAGAAAACACTTGTACTTTTCCACAGATAATATTTAATTCTACACTACCCAACCGGTTTCACTATATAAGCATCATCAGGGGCTTTAAAAACCGGTTGGGTAGTGTAGAATTAAATATTATCTGTGGAAAAGTACAAGTGTTTTCTTATCACAACAATGTTTGATAAATTCCACCAAGTGCCGACAATCTCAACTATCAACTTCCGTATTTAATTTCATTTCATTGCATTGTATAGTAGTGAAACGTAGACATAGAGACAGAGAGGTTTGAGGCATTTGAAATGTGGTGCTGTAGGAGGATGGATAATAAGGGAGTGCTGAGAACTGTAGAGGATGTTTGTTAAAATAAAAATCATTGAAAATGGAAGAGGTCAGATGACAAGACATTTGATTCGACATGACGGTTTCTTTAAAAATATCATAGAAGGAAATGCCAAGGTGAAAAGAAGAAGACAAAGACCTCAACGAGCTATAGAATTTCGTCGTAAAAAGACCTAGACGCACCTACTTTACTCAAGTGAAGGAGAAAGTTGTCAAAAAAGAAGTCAAAGCATTAGCAGAAGAAAGAGGAGAATGGCGGTTACTCTACGGACACGAGCGTAGCTCTGATTAAGTAGATAGATTTGGTCCCATCTCTGGTTTGTGGTGTTTTTTTAAACGAAAATTATTTTATTCCTCGAAAAGGCAAAGATTATTTGTTCATCAAATTATTAGACTTGTCTACTCCAAAAAGTATTTGTTTTGATTTCGATGCCACTGTACTAAACATTTTTGAACGCATCCGATGGAATAATTCGTATTTCCCGCAAAAATGCCTGAAATGCTATGTTTGCCATTTATAAAAATACTAGCCTTTGCCCGCGGTTCCGCCTGCGTTTATTCAAACTCTGCCCCGTTTTCGGCTAGGGCTTTATTTTATGAACATTCCTTACAGCCTTTACCTTAACCTTACTTGTCTTATCCCTTATAGCCCTAACTCTACAAACCGTATATCTTGGTCAAAATGTATAGCTTGGCAGTTTCATGGAACTATTGCATGGCATAATATTATAAGTCCATAGGCATCTCTGTTTGACGGCCGCGCAACGGCCAAGCCATACTTTTTGACCAAGATTTTGGGTTTGTAGAGTTAGGGCTTGTAGAGTTAGGCTTTGTAGAGTTAATGGCTTGGCTCCACATGAGATCTGATAACTTTTTAGCCGTGAAAGTGTCACGAGCTTCTGAGTCTTGGCGACCTAGTTTACATAAATTGTTTTTGATGGGATTTCATTTGTTTTTGTAAGATGCTCTAGTTCTTTTTATTTTTTCAGGCTGTTTGTTTTGCGCTTTAGCTATGACTTTTTTATAGCCCACTCTCTATCTTTGCCCCTTTTTCTTGTTGGCTTATTATTTGCAATAAGTGATAAGCAATAAAGTCAAGGTAATATTAGGTCCCTTACTCGAGAATTTTAGCGCCTTGTTATTTGTCGCCGTGAACCCCTTATGCGATGGGGGGGTTGGAGGATAAAATTAAAAGATATTTTAATATTTTTGTTGTGTGTTTGCAAATCGGAGCCTTCATACAAAATTTCACATTTCTAGGACTTTTTAAAGTTAGGAATATATTTTTTAATAATATTTTTTGCTAAAATAAAATAAAATGGCTGAGGTTTATGCGATAAATTAGCACAAGAGATTTGAAATCTCGAAATAATATTTAATGTACAGACATGACATTTTTACTACTTTATTATTAGTAAAGATAGTTACGTATTAAAAATTATTTATTAAATAATCTAAAACTTAAAAGTTTAATTCTATCAAATATAATAAAGGTAACAAAGGTTGAATTTTTGAATCTTAAAATTAAAATAAATAATAATAATAAATTAATTTTGCTCTAAAAAACATGAAAAAATGATTGTTTGATCCATTTAGGATTCAGGATTAAATTACCTTAAAATACGGAACTGGATCCCCCTTAAGAGGGTTTGGAGGGTATAAGTTTCAGATTTATTAATTTAAATAAAAGGTTAGGTGGTAGAGCTGATGCCGGGCTCGACTGTGGAGGTACCACCATCTTACTCGCAAATCTTCCCAAAGTTATTCGGGGGAGAGTAAGAGAACAGCTCTCGGGCAAAAAAACCAGGTGGCCCACCATTGCCTGGGACCGATGGATTGTGGTATATCTGTCGCAGTAAAGTAGTTAAATCAGAGAGTTAGTTGAATCTCTAGACAGTTAATTAAAGATCGACATTCAATCAAGTCGCTAAAGTTCCGTCAGACAAGTGAGTGAACGAAACGTTTAACGAGTTTCATAAACGTTCCTAGGCGCATTTCAACTTTGGTAGGGTGACCTTTGTGAGGCGTCCCCGAGTAGGATACTAAATAGTCGCATAATGGATAGGTCGAAATGTATTTAAAAACACTAGGTTAGGTTAGGTTTGAACATTATGAAACAACTCAGAGCCGAGCGAAGCGGAGCGGAGCGAGGCGTCCCCGAGTAGGATACTAAATAGGTGCATAATGGATATGTCAAAATGTATTTAAAAACAGTACGTTAGGTCAGGTTTGAACATTATGAAACAACTCAGAGCCATCATCTTGTTTTACATTATTAATCAATCAACACGCTGGCTTTCGGTCAGACAGATAGTTAAACGTTTTCGACGCTGCTTTATTTAAATCAAAATGCTAGCGACTTGATTGAATGTCGATCTTTAATTAACTCTCTAGAGATTCAATTAACTCTCTGATTTAACTACTTTACTGCGACATATCCATCCCCAATTGCCGGTCCTTATTAAAAAAAGACTGATGACGGGCAGCGGCGTCACTAGTGCAAGGGTTTCGGTACCGCGCTCATCAACCCGCCTGCTCAGCGTGTGTGAGTGTGGGCATATCTTCCAGGAGGACCACCAAGAGTGGCGAAATCCTGGAAAGGCCTATGTCCAACAGTGGACGAAACAGGCTGATGGATGGATGGATTATGTGCTAATCTTGCACACCAAATTTCTGCTTTCTAGGACTTCAGGAAGTACCCTAGAGGTTTTGATGATCATCAGTGAGTGGTGAGTGAGTGAGTGATTGAGTGACGAAATCGACGTATTTTAGACATTAATAAAATTCAAAGTATAAAAGCTAGACACGAAAACTTATCGTGTTTAACAAGATGGCTAATGAAATGATATCTTGAGAATTTGGTAAAATATAAAATATGACGAAACGTTTCGAGAAAAGGTACGTAGTGCCCCGCTTCCTTTGGCTCGTTTCAGCGGGGGATACCTATACCTATCGTGTTCCCAAATTTTACTGAGCAGTAGCATTTGCTTGAGGCTTCGCCCGCGTAGACGTGTGTTTCAGTAAATGTATATAGATCGAATCTTTGAGTACTTTTACCCTTTGGGAATGTATAGGATCCGAAAACTTGTAAAACTAAGTATAATACACAATATACGAGTATCGTAAAGTCTTGACGGTCAAGACCCTATCCTCGCGGAGTGTCAAACTTGGTTCAAAGTGTGGACTGTCACTAACACAGTCTACTCTCGTAACACCGTCTTTTCACCGACAACTTTAACGTCCCAACGTGATAGGGAGTGAGTCCTGCGACCGACCGACTAACCTGCCATTGCTTCTTGTCTTATTTTCCATTAGTCGTAAATTTCTCAGTCGATACCCCTCCGCCGGCCGCAGGACATTAAAACCAAAAGTAGGATATCAGGTGTCCCTGAACTTCGGTAACCGGGTCAGCAGGTCGCCACAACCAGGTGCCGATCTCAGGAGACGCATCTCCGGAATGTTCAGCTCAAAGGCGGTGACGGCTGGCCTTCGGGAATTCTTGCATTCCTGAGCTATGAGCCGACGGCGATGTACTGTGGGACGTTGTGGTACCCCGTGGTAGCGGGCTATTGAACAATAGGAGAGGACATTCAGAATGGGAATCGGCTCGTGTTTTGTCTTAGTTGGTCTTTTATAGACTTTTGTTAATTTTTGGAAGATCTCGATAAATCTATCAATACGATGTAGGTATAAATATTCATGAGGATTATCGATTGCCCACTAATAACGAACCCAAATATTTCTAACCCAAGTATATGACCTATTACAGTACTAACTATATCACACCTACTGCCATGTACGTACTCCGCGTACAATCTGTGCCTCCACACAGTGACAAACAACAAGATAAACTAACAAAACAAATAATGCCTTAAATTTGATACAGTATCTTTTTACATCAATGACACCTGTATTCCTGGGGCAGGGGGGTCAGACAGTACCCTGGGGAGGGCCGTGCCCTCTGGCCCCTACCTAGTTTTAGCTATGCATACCCTGTTTCTCTAGTCATAGGAGACAAACGTGGAGGTTTCGCTACTTATTGGGCTAGTTTTTTTTATTCGGTTTAGTTTTTACAGCTATCATGATATTGCAATCAGATCATGAAATTATCAATTCTACGATACGGCCACGACAAATTGACTAACTCTGACACTCTTAGTATATTTACACCCGGTACAAATTTAAAAAAAGCAGGGGGTGTAAAATATGGGTGTCAAATTACAACCCACATTTTTTATATTATTATTATATAAATATATATATTTTTTTGTTGCTCATCTTTCTAGCTTTCCAACGATACCCATACATTTGACTATATACACCGGGTGTAAATAGACTGCTACCATTAAATCAAACCACATATTCTACCGACCCTAATGAAAAACTTTTCCCACGAATCATACTCGCGGACACTCTTAGTTTGGGAAATAATTGAGTACCAAACAAAAATGCGTGAACCCTAACGCACCGACATACGGGCAAGTTTAGAG
Organism: Ypsolopha scabrella; assembly: GCA_910592155.1. NCBI lineage: Eukaryota > Metazoa > Arthropoda > Insecta > Lepidoptera > Ypsolophidae > Ypsolopha > Ypsolopha scabrella. The sequence continues at coordinate 1,505,473 of OU342968.1, read as the reverse complement.
AGAGCGTCATCCGAGAAAGAGCTTCAGGTTTACACGTCATTTTAACAATAATTGTATGTATTATATTTAACTTATTTCAATAACTAACTATGATTAATAAGTTATTTAGTCAAAACTTAAAAGTAAACATAAAATACAATGAAAGATTAATAGGTAATAAGAAGAATTAAGAATAAGAATTATTAATAAAAAGTCAAGAAAAATATATAACTTTAGAGCAATCAAAAGATTTATTGTCATTAAAAAAGTTTGTTACTGAAAAGTAGGATTTTATTTAAGATAATCTTAATATTGTTCTTAAATTTGTTTTCATTAAGGCTTTCGATGTTCTCGGGAATTTCGTTGTAAATCTTAACGCAGTTAGTAACAAATCTTTTTAATAAGTACTTTAGCAAGTCGAGTGTATGAATGAATAATAGGCGGCCTTATCGTTTATAGTGATTTCTTCCAGATTTTCCAAGTCATCGAATATAGATTGTGAAATGCAAGTGACGGTGTGTACACCTATGTTTTACCGACGATTACAATATAGTATCTGTTTCATATTTTGACTCGCAGTACTACTTCGACTATTAACTAAATAATGTTTAAAAACCTCATCAATGAATGTAGTAAAAGTGCAAAATTTAATGGACATACAAAAAATATGTGGACAGGAATGATGCAAGCTGTTGAATGTTTATATAACATGCATGTTGTCCTTGAACCCGAGTTTCCAGGTCAGGAGGTCAGCACAGGCTCGCTCTATCCATCCAGACTGGACCTGGCGCGGGGTATGATGCACGCTGTGGGATGTGTTCCATTTCATTTGTTCACACGCACATCTGCCACAGATATAATGCGCACAATGCAATGCCAATTTTCGTATACTCGTAAACAGTCCAATCATAAATTGTAAGAAAACTAAACATTGCATTAGCATTTGGAGAGAAAATGGCAATTAAAGTGATTTTAGACCATGTACAAACAATCAAAACCTAAAAACATAATGGTAAATAACAACTTAAAAAATTTAAAAAATTTTATTGCACGTATTTTAATTTGTAGATTCTGAAAATTTAATTAAATAAGTATTTTAGTAAAGCCCTTGAGAATGGTGAATAGCGAAACCGGTTGGGTATAATATTTAATACAACTATTATAAATAAACAATAATAATACAACTATTATCTGTTATAAATAAACATAATGTAACATAAAGACGACCAAAAAATAAGGCGCTAAAATGGTTGCGCCTGACAAACAATTTCGGCACCCTAATTTTATTATTTATTGATTTATATATAAGGTGACTTTCATTTATCTAGCCAAATTCATACTCGAGACTCAGTTAATTGTCAGGACCAAGGTTCAATGACCCTGTTTGCGAAACACGAAAAATTATTTTTTGTGCCCCTATTATTGTAAAAGAACAACTTCTAATAGAAAGTCAACATTTTATTTTTCGTTTAACAACGAAAGGATAATTGAACCTTGGTTCCATTCTCCAGTATGAATTTGCCTACATAAACTAAAGTCGCCTTATATATGTATTATTAAATCTGACCAAGTTTGACACTTATATAAATTACTGTTCTTAGGATAGATAGATTTTCGAGGTTTTTCGAATGGAGACCCACTTTGTGCTTAAATTTTTATTATTTGCCACGATAGAGACCATACTAACACGTATGTATTCTGTGAAAATTTCAACTTGCTACCTACTACGCCTGAAGCTCTAGATCCCCGTGACAGACAGACGGACAGACAGACAGCGAATGCTTAGTACCTAATAATATGATCCTGTCGTGCACCCTTCGGCTACGGAACCCTAAAGCAGTGAATTTTTATCACTTAACGCATCTGTAATAGGTGCCATCTTTTGTACTTAGTGTACCCGTTCCACGGTATGCCGATCACGAGTAGAGCGAACGAATTTTAGAACGAATAGAACAAAATCTAATGACGAGCTACATTCGTGAGTCGTGAGTTGGGAAAAAATACCCGTGATCCGCTGTCAACACGTTAAGTTACTCTACCGAGAGACAAACAAACATGCAGTTGCAAAAACTAAATAAAAGGATTAAAATTTATGAACGGATTCCTGAAGTCTTGAGTACTAACGAACAATTAAGGAAAGCAAACAAATCTTTATACCGCAGTTCCTTTAAGTAATAAGATGATAAGATAAGCTTTTAAACCAACAAGTAAAAGCTTTTCTTTGAGCGCACCCCCGCATTACTGGTTGAAGCTGCCTTATATTGCGAGATTAAGGTTCTTTCATTTTCTTAAAAAGTTAATTGAATGAGGCAATTCAATTGCACGAAATCAGATTTGTTTTTCTTTAATGTACTCGACGGTTGTCTTCGTTCGTTAAAACGGAATCCTTACGCTGTATTATAAATCGTATCATATGTCACTATGCACCAAGGAGGTACCAAACAAAAAAGGCACGTCGTTTTGTAATGACGTTGTGCTTCTCCGTTATTTAAATCTAGTTTTATTTAATTGAATTAACTTTTATTTCTTTAAATGTTGTTGTACACTCACCATTTATACTGAATTTAAAATGACAGGCCGTTAGCATGTTCATTTCATGCCGCTGGACGACGTCAAACTTAAAACTTGCCCGCTTTAGGTAAACGAAACAGCTGTAGCTATCCAGAGGTATACGTAACGTAACTGAATCCCGATTTAGATAACGGAGTAGCACAGCATTTTCATAACGAAATGATGTTCGTTTTTTTTTGTTCAGTGCCTCCTAGACTACAAGCCTTCAAACCAATTTCATATAAATTTATTTTTTAACGTATTAAAACGCCATTTTCGCACTAGATTTGGACGAACGAACTTAGCTCAGAATAAAATGAAGTAACCAAGAGCTTTCGTATGACATGTCCATACTCGACATTTGTGCTCATGGTACTTTGGTTTGTTACCTTACAAATGTGGTCGCATGAATGTGCTGCCGGTAGGTATCAATCCACCCGTAGCTTTACGTTGATTCCGATGCATTTCCAACGAACTATGCTCTGCGAAGCACATGTCGTGATACGTAATGTATAGGAAGCGATACCAAACTACGCAGTGCGCGCGGGCACTGCTCAGCGTAGCATGAGTCTGATTGAGTCTGTTCGCTCATCCTAACTGCGCAACGAATTAATAAATTAAACTTTTGCTGCGAGGTAGAGGTTATCATTCAGGGTTGCAAAGAAACCCGGGGATTTTCTCTTTTATCAATAAAACAAATAATTCATTTGTAATTTTTTTACATATCTTGTGTACCTCGACGATATATTCACCTGGGTAAAGTTATACTTCTTCAGAACATAAAGTTTTTAAAAAATTTGGTGCCGGAGATCTCTGATATGCATCCACTGCTGAACATGGCCTTTCCAAAATTTTACCAAGAAACGTCCATATTCACACACGCTGGGCAGGCGGATTGGCGAATGTGATGCAAAACCCCCGCACAAGTGACGCTGCTGTCATGGAGTCATGGATATACCGCCATGTCAGGCCACTTGGTTGTGCCTGTTTGAGAGCTGTCCTGTTACTCTCCCCGAATAATTTCGAGGGGGTTTGCGAGCAAGATGGTGGCGGTGGTACCTGCACAGTCGAGCCCACCTCCAGCTCTAACTGTAAGTATTTAAATGAGTGATGCAGTTTTATTAGTGCAGGTATCCGTTATGACTTCTATCTTCTTTGGTACGAGAACTTTTAGCGCAGAGGCCGGTTGATAATCAAACTATTTTATTTACGAATTGTCGGTATCACAAACTATACTAAATGTGAATAGACTCTATGTTCAAATGAAACCACATAATATACTGATTACACTGAACAAGTTGATGTATAACAAATAGTATTGTAAATCAATACATATAATAAAACAGTAGAAACTGCTGTTTGAAGAAAATAGCAGTTTCAGAAATAGAAAGGGGGTGTCAAAAGAAGAGTAATAGAACACAAATCAACGATTTTAAGAATTCTTTTCTGTCTGTCTGTTTATTCACACACATCTATAAAACTAATGAACAGATTTTCATGTAGTTTCCACAGCTGTACAGAGCTTAATTTGGAATAGAATATAGGTTTTAATAAAATCGGATCTTGGGAAAAAAAGTTATCGTCATTTAAAGATTTTTGGAATTTACTTTTTTACTGGTAGTAATTAGAAGTTATGTAGCAAATAATAACTCCCAAACGAACGCGCTTACTAACTTGGTAAGCTTATTTAATCGGTCTAGATTTTTGTAGAACATGGTGACCAGGGTCATGCACGAATGATTCGTCCATGCCAGGGACTGATAACGGGACTACGGGACTGGAAGGTGGGTACGGGATCTCCTCAACGGACAACAGCAGACCCTTTGAGTTTTGGCTTATTTGATTGGTATTTAGTAGCACTTTGGTAAAACATGGTGACCGTTGCATATTGTCGTTTAAAAAATCATATTCTTTTGTTTTCCTTAATTCCACGAAAATCTCTTCTACGCGGACGCAGCCACGGGAAAAAGCTAGTAAACAATAAATTGGACCTGCTAGTAGGTTACTATGAAAAGGAGAACAGTTTTGTTCATTTGCGTGAGCAAGTTTTAGACGTTGGTATTAATTATTAATTCAAATATTAAGAGTAAACGTTGGTATTAATTATTAATTCAAATATTATTTCCAGTATTATTATAATTTTACGGACCTTTTTTTTCAGAAATATCATGTAATGACTACGTAAATCCCATTTTTTTTCCTAATAATAGTCTGCATGTACCTTTTATTTATTTCTTGTATTTAGATTTAAGTTGTTCTGGTTAAAATAATTTATATGTCCTAAAGAAGTCTACGGCCCCATAGTGCTCTTGAGAAACTGCAGGTTTCTAACAGTAGTTACAAACTTGAAATTCCGTTCAGCGTTATGTATTAGAGAACACGTATAGAAAAATACTGAAAATTACCAATATTTAATTATTCGAGAAGAATTTAGAAGATTATGCAATGAAAACTTTCACTTTAATAATATCAATATTTATTTATTAGTTATTTTATCAATATTGTTTCTCGATGATGGTGTAAGGTGAAATCGGTGGAAGTTTAAATAAAGTTAATACGAGTATCAGTAAAACAGAAACAGTATAAGTGTGTATTTCAACACCCTCGCTTAGAAAGTGGCTCTTATTGCAGCGTTCTTAGGGTCATAATGCAGCATAATAAACACGCGTGTTAAATCTTAGCAAAGAGTTTTGACGTCTTTAGAAATAGTAAAATTTTTGCGAATAAATAGACTGTCTCAGTTAAAATATAATAAATAATCATTTAATTTCACAAAATTATTGATTTTTTTCAACTAATTAACTAAATTTTTTGTTGTTGATACAAAAATGTTCAGTTTCTTAATATTTAATATTTGGCTGTTTGACAATATTTGGCTGTTTGGCTTTTTGCGTCAGTGCCTCTATTACTCTCTGCGCAAAAAACAAAATCACCGCCGCCATTTGTCAGTCCATAGCTGTGATTTCGATAATGTGGAAAAAAAAGACAGTGAAATTTTATTATTTTTCCTCGCAGGTGTGTTGAAAAACGTCGTATGAAACGCGTGAGCATTAGACATTACATTTGTAACATAATGTACTATTATAGTTCCCGTTGAAGCGGTTAGTGGAGAGAACCATTAGTAAATGTAATTTCATAGTTAATTGGATGATAATTTGATATTGTAACTTCCGTTTGTATTATTTAAATTTTTGTTAATACACAATTAAACCTAGTTTTATTTTCTAATAAACCGACCACAACTATCTCAACTAGCTCTCTGATTATGGTGTAATATTGCCGTTCCCTAGGGACTCCACAATCCACGAGGCCCCAGTACTCGTGTCCAAAGTACCTTCACCGATATAAATCTACGTAATAGTAGGACTTCCCTCAAAGAGCGGAGTTTCCTTGAAGCAACAAACTGCACGCCTATGCGTCCTCGGGTGTCGGCTGCCTTGCACCACGCTGACCTATTTCCGACGGTTCATGGTTAATCCGGCTTGTTTAGGCTAGTTTTCGCATTTCTGTCTACCCCTCTGGGACGCAGGAGTGGGTATTGTATGAATGGTGTTTGCAGAGTAGCGCCTGGGAAAATACCATCTATGTACTACATACACACTCACGTCTGAATCAAGATTCAAGATTCAAATTGTTTATTTGTAAAGTAGATACATAAAGTATACGTCTTACATGTCAAATCTAATTTGTATAAAAATACAATTTTATGATGAAACAATTATGATACGGGAAATATACAAAAAACTATATTTAAGTTGGGTTACTAAAGTTATACACATGCATAAAATATAGACTTATTGGAATAAGAATATTATTATAACTACACAATGCAATTAATAAATAAGTTGATAAATAAACTGAATCGACCCTAAATAAATATAATGCCTAGCCAAATATATACTAACATAAGTAAAAAATTAAAATAATGTATAAACATACCTACATAATTCAATGAATAAATAAGTTAATAGATAAATAAACTTTAAATAGATATAATGCCTAAGTCCGCCCATTCGATTTATCTTGCCAAGAAGAAGGACAAGAAACTTAGCAAGATCATGTATTTTCTATCAGTTTTTTTTCTGAATATGGCTTAATACTATTACAGTTTTTTTTCACTTATATAAAAATAATACTAAACAAAGACAATATATAAAAAACAGAAGGAAATTGTGTCATGAGGAAAAAAAATATATATCCTAGTCTACCTGTCTAATGAGGTAGTAAGTTAAAATACTAAGCAAAACATCATCCACCTGTCTCATATAGTTTATCACTTTTCTTATAGTTAGATTATCGACTAATAAATGCTAAGTTTAAGTTATAAAATGTTCATGTCAATACATAATATGTAAAAAGAAATGTCAAAATAATAATAAAAAAACAATATAAAAATATTAGTCTACATAAAAACAAACGATTTGAAAAACACAAATCAGTTAGAAAATAAACGAACAGTAGTATTATGGTTAAGATCAATATTCTCATGACACCAAGCGTCACTATTATCTAAATAGTCATTGATTTTATAATATGATTTTCTGAAGAGTCCCTGCATAATTTATAATTTAAACCTATTTTCTGAAAAACTAAGGACCTCCTTTGGAAGTTTATTGTAAAATCTTATACCATGTCCTATAAAAGAGATGCCTCTGTCTCCTAGAAGGGTAGGTAGAGACCACAGATTTCCATCTCCTACGATCCTGACACGCCTATATTGTCTTCTTGTCTTTTCATTTACGCTATTGTGATATTCGTTTCTGAGAGGAGCTTTGTATCTTCTGCAAGTTTAAATTTACATAAAAGGCTAAAATAATAACAAAATAAGAACTCGGAAATTTTACAGACAATTACATGAAATTTCATCAAATCTCTTGGTACCCACTGATACCTCAAACCTTCAACTAAATCACTCCCAGTTCAATGAGTGAAAAGTGTTAAAATTGTATCTATTTATTTTTAAATTATCGGTCATACTGGTATTAAATTAAGACGCCATCAAACATCCTACGTATTTATCCGAGTTTCCATCTTTAGTAGAATCCTAGTGAACGCATTTTATAATGTATATGAATTCGCTTCCAGCCCACCTCGTTTGCTTTGACAGTGTCATTTCCTCGCATCTAGTAACGAATGTGCACAAAAAGCGATGGTCTTGAAAGTGCACGCCTCCACGTCCTCGGCGAGCAGCCTGCAGCCCGCAGCCTGCATGCAGCCTTGCACTGGTGACCCAATTCAGGCGCCAGTTCATGGCCAGCTGCGCCTCTGAAAGCTGCTCCACTAGTGAGGGTAGCTAGTCGCTGCTACGAGTGATGCAGGTGGTGTATTTGAAGACTCGGACGATTTGATAGAAATAAATTTCTATATTTTATAATTTATATAATTTATACTTGCGATTGTCGGCACTTGGTGAAACTTGGAAAACATCACAATTAAATTCACTTGTACTTGTTTCACTGCTTTTAATTTTAAGGTTTACACGTTAATCCCGACCGGTTTCGGTTAATACACCATTCTCAAGGGATACAGAACCTTTCGACATAATCATTGTGTACATTTTTAACGGCTCGTCGTAATGTTTGTTTAATTTCCTGAATTTCTGTGTCCCTTGAGAATGGTGTATTAACCGAAACCGGTTAATACTAACATCCAAATTTACTTTTCTGCTTTTCTATACCACAATAATATAATATTTAATGTAATATTCAGTAAATTTTGAATTCAGTTAATACTTGCGATTGTCGGCACTCGGTGAAACATCATCATGGTTGAAGAAAACATTGTACTGTTTCACAAAATTATTATATTTATATTTCAGACTAGTTTCGCCTTAACGGCATTTTTTAGAATTTAATAAATGTACTTGTAAATCACAAAAGCTGTTCATGTATGTGAAATTAGGATGACAAATTGTGTTTTCTTCAACCAACCAAGTTTAAATTCAATTTCATTGTTTTAATTAAATTTAATTTGTTATCGCCTTGCGATGGATGAATCGCCAAGTGTTAAAAATATAGAATTTTATTTCTATCATAGTAAAGTTTTAATTCTTACCAATACGAGCACATTTTGTACCTAAGAAGGTGATCGAAAGTTAATGAGTCCGAAATAGCGAGATTTTCTGAAAAATCATTGTGAGTCTTAGTTGCAATATTTATTTCGTTTCGATGGACACTCATCCAAATTTTAATGATATAACCGCGAAGGTACATTTAAATTATGTATTGTTAAATATAACTACTTAAGAAATTATCTACTATTAAAATGAAATAACTTTGACCTAAGCAAAGGGGAAAATTATGTCCTAGGTGAATGTAGTGTTTAATTTCATTTCAAAATTAAGTAGTTGTTAATCGATTTTACTGAAAGGATTTTATTCATATTCCCTTTGGTTTGAATTTTCTTCAAACGAAACTACGGAAGGACTGCTTAAAAGGTCCTTCATAAATATTTCTGAACATCGCGCGTATTTCCTATTCCGTGTTAAATTTGTGAGACCATTGCGTGTAATCAACACGTTTTTGTAGCACAATAAATGCCCTCCAAAACCGTTCTCAGATTGCGTTAATTAAACACTGTTTTGTAATCAACTAACTTTGTTTTGTTTTAAAACGCTACTGATTTCATGCGTTCATAAATGTTTGGTAACTCGGTAGCAATGATAAAATTTGGTGCGACGATGATTGAAGCAAGGAGGTGTTAGATTATTATTTATGATAAATTCCGGAGCCGAGCGAAGCGGAGTGGAGTGTAGCGATTGGGGGGAGAGAGAATATGAGAGATACCTCTCTCGATTTCTTTTAGAAATAACTTTCTGTTACGAACTAAAAGGGTCGTCTCGGTCCACTCTGCTTCGCCCGGCTTCCGAATGCATGATCAAGGCATTCTAACACGCTCTTCCTAGACTAACAGAAGAAAAGGAAATACGCAAGCATTGCGGCATCTAAAAAGGTGAAAGCGTGTTTATTATTATTTTCGCACATTTCAGTGGCTCACGTAGCTGTGCTAGTGATAAGTTATCTGGAAAATATATAGCTTTAGGAAGGAGTGGGTACTACAAAAAGGGGTATATATATATAGGTATATATATGATAAGGGAATATTCTCCTGGCCTCTTCACTTTTAGCGTACGTTGGTGCTAAACTAGATTAATATGTAGATACGTTTCTGAAATAAAGTCTTTAAGGACTTTAGTATCTTTAAGAACTCATTAACTTCTTTTGAAAACTTTTATCTGCTCAATTACAGATAGCACCTCGATCTTTTAAAATTTACTCTTAATTTAGTGAAAGTATTAAGTGTGTTTCAATAAGCAAAAGGGTCCGTATAAAGCTAGATGCACAATTTCAAATGAGCATATCACATCGTGTAACTTGGTTAATCGGTATAGTAAAGATAATATAGACAGTAGAGTATAGGGCTGATATTTATCTTAGAAAAAGAGAAATCTCTTAGAGTTCGTTCGATAGAAAAAAAATACGAAGTTATCTTTACATTTCAGTAAATTTCGAACGTAATTTATTTTGTTTTTAATTAAGGTAATTTTCAATATCAGTGCATGTCAAAAAATTTATTATGTGAATTAAAGGCTTTTATTATTGTTAATATTAATATTATTGTTTATGGCCGCTATGCGGCGCTTGCTAGGGCGCATGTGCGTTGGACTTGTGTTGGATTTCGGTGCCATAGTTTACGGGGAAATTTATTTATTATTGACTGTGGTTTAATAGGTTAAAAGTATTATTTTGCCTTAAAATTATTGACAGCAATGATGGTGATGATAATTTGACTCCACCTGACATTCTGGAAATAACGACGACGGAAATTACGATCACTTTTAGAATAAGCTTTTATAAGAAAAATCTAAAATGGCTAACAAAAATTTTCCAAGATTATGAAAACAGGTTAGTAGGCATGAGTTTAGATAAAATTGTGTATGAAACTATTCATAACTAGGTATTAAAACACTCGTGTTTTTAATTACATTTTCTGCACCAGTTTAACTACTATTAGGGTTTAGTAGTCAACAAGTAACCCTTATAGTTTCGCCATGTCCGTCCGTCTGTCTGTCCGTCTGTCTGTATGTTGGTCTGTCCGCGGCTTAGCTCAGAGACTTTTCGTACTAGAAAGCTGTAATTTGGTATTCATAAATTGGTAAGGCATTGAGAGCATTAACGGCCTAAAATTTCCAGACACAACAGAAATTTCATTTGGGTATGAAACCCAAAAAAATTATAAAACTCAAGTTGAACGACGAATATGTCAAGATTACAACTACATAGTGTATATGTAACAGTCGAGACATTTTCTATTATTTCAGGAAGAAAAATAACAGTACCTTTCCAAACTCTAAACGTACTCGATGTTTTTGTGATGTAATTGTAAAATTATCTAGTTATGATCTGGTTCTAGATTCAAGTGTTATCTTACGTTTCAAGTTTTTAAAATAAAGATATTTTATGTTACGACAACTGAATTCATGTCAGCATGTGCGAGGTGTAATAGCTATGGCACTATTTAATTTTGTATTTTTACATAGCTTTCTACTTATTTTAGCAACATACCTCTAATTAAGTACTCGCTGTATAATCTTAGTCATCAATCAATTGCTTATTCAGCTCTATAGTTTTATTGCAAGCCGATAGAGTGTAAACCTTTGTTCACAACTGAGAAGTTATTAAGTACAGAAGATATCACTAGCTATAAAGTAAGAGTTGATTTTATTGCCACGTGCATGTTTGAAACTGAAACGGTCTGAGATGAAGTTGTATCTTTAGAATATTAATTCATTCATGACATTGGAAATATCAATTTCTAGATAAGTCATGAAAAACGAAATTAATGCCTCATATTTAGAACTAGCCTTTGCCTATAGCTGCGCCCGAGTTTATTGAAACTTTGCCCCGTTTTCGGCTTGGACGTTATTTTATGAGCATCCTTTATAGCCTATGTGTTGACCAGTGTCACTACGGTGATAATAAAATCTGCATCCAAATCCGTTAAGTGGTTCTCGAGTTAAAACGGAACATACATATACATACCATGCAGACAGACAGACAGATAGACTAACAGACAAAGTTCTAAAAATTGTGGTTATGGCCTCAGAACAATAGGAATTTCATTTCATTTAAAATTTTGCAATAATATCAAATGTATAGACGCGGCTTTTTAACTAGTACTTTATTATTAGTAAAGAAGATTATTTATTTTTATTTAGTAATTTTATTTATTTATTCAGAAAAATTACAGCACGATAAATTATAATAAACTTAAAAGTAATAAATAAAGGCCATTTACAAATTTTTACATATAGATACGGGTTAGTACGACGTTTTCATTATCTTATTATAATATTAATTAAAAAAAAGTATGACTAAATATTTTTGTAATGTAAAAATGACAATTATAATATACATAATAATAATAAAAACAAATTTTCAGCCTACCCAACACAATGTTTGATGGAAATGAAAACTGAAGCTCGTCGCTTCTGGAATGATTAATTGTCTATCTATTATTTGTACCTAACTTAGTTCAAGTTGATGATTTGAACTTTCGCAGATCTTTATAACCACACTAGCTTTTTGTCAGCGGTTTCACTCGCGTTAAAGTCCCCGTTCCCAGGATATAAACTTATAGCATTTGTCCAAGTGAAGAGTATAATAGTGAAAGAATTTTCAGATTTGGTTCAGAGTTGCAGAAATTACCCCCTACGTACAAACAAACAAAATTCCTCTTTAAAACATGAGTGTAGATAACACTCGTAGCTCGACGACCAAAAGCGAATAAATAAATAAAAACTGATTTAAAAAATTATTGTATGAGTCGTAATATGTAGATTAAAATATTTAGCCTCTGCCTCACCCTCTCAGAAACAAGCGTACGTATTCATATGTGACGGTAGGTAAGTGATATGTATGAGTCTCGGTCGTCTCCCGAATAATGCTGATGCCTCGGCTCTAGATATGGATTACCATCGGAATTGCCTACTTTTATGGATTTCTTCTGAATCTACCCGATATTTGTCTTGTTGGGACATGTCTATAGGTTGTTATTTCACTTAGCGATATTGTTAAAACTTTTGCTTTTTTGCATAAAAACTCAACCCTTAAAAGTAAATTCTAACGTAGGTAACTGCACCATGACACGAAGTTTTAAATGTGTGTTACAGCTGATGAGTTATGATCAACCTAACATCAGCCGTATCATGCATTGATAACTTAAGATTATCCGACTAATCTTATGTCGTTTTTAAGCATTAGCTTAGGTTCGATATCATGTTCATCTTCGATAAATCATTTATTTTTGCCGCCTTATTGCCACAATGACTCTCTAGTCTGCGATTATTTGAGACGATTTTGAAATGCGTCGAGCGAAACACAAAGCGGAGCGTATTAGGATATTTGTGGCCATATATTTAGGACCTAAGCCAAGCGAAGCGGAGCAGGGCGGTCTCTGTTGGTAGGCGATTTTCGATAAGGGATCTCCCTTGAATTTTCTTCATAGAAATTAATTTTCTTTTAAGAACTACAGGGGTCGCCTCGCTCCGCTTATCTCGGTTACCGAATTTATTGTCACAAGCAATCTAAAATGCTCCTTCTCACTTCGCTCGTCGTGGGATCTATTTTTGACTTTTTAATTAATTATTACTTTTGACTGCGGCTTTGCCCGCGTCGATTTAGTTTTTGGATAGTCCTATCGATTCTGTTAATACTTTTATAACCAATAATTTTATAGTACGTATTTTATATTGACTTTTGGTTCTCATGAGAATAATTGTATATGCCCGTCCCCAGGGAACAAACTATACTCTATGTCAAAGTAAAGGGTCAAACCATTAGAACAGTGACAGAGTTTTCAAAATATGAATTAAGATATACTTTACCGTTTTTTAAGCTATTCGACTGATGACGGACCCATACCGTGGGCCGAAATATCGAGCTCTATACTAACCCTAACTTCCATACTAGCGCAGTTCGCTGATAATATCCTTATTTATAGGTACTTGCTTATTATTTTTTCTTTTTCAACATATCCCATACAATATCCATGACTTGAACCTAAAACATTTATCAAAATCAAATATGTACATACAAAAGTTACAAGCGTATACAGTCCTGGATTTTACACATATTTTGATGAATGTTTATGTACCGTAATGTACTAGAATAGATACAACAAATCAAATAATTTTAGGTTCACAGCATAGTATATTTTATACCATTCAAAAATATTTTTGTTTCATTTCAATTGTGAAATATTCAAGATTGTATTTGTTAATACCTAAACTAATCTCTCGTATATATTTTGTCTGGAAACAAGCAATATTTATATTTAAAAGAGCCTACGCAAATAAATGATTTATGCAGTTAAGTGAATGCTTCTCGTAGTCATAACGAGCCGGTCCAGCTTTGGCTCTGGCTACGAGAGTACTGCATATTGCTACCCAGAGATCTTAAACTGAGCAGACAGCCCCTATCTTGTGAGTAAACAATACTTGTACGAAGCACCCTCGGGCCTTGACTTTGTAACTGGATCCCTCAGGTTAGTGCCAGCACACCACTAAGACGAAGCCTCTTACTGGTGCGCTTTTCGGACAAAACAAACAATTCTGTCCTGCTCCATACAGAAAGGGTATTTGGTCACTAGAATTTAGAAGATGCAGTGTTGTGCAAAAAGGCATGGTATGGTCCTTGGTAATTATTTCTTATTCAAATCTTAAAGTCTTTTTCTGAAAACCTTTCAGATTTTGCTACCCTTAAAAATGGCATATTTAAGTATTATCGAAGTCCTAGCTCAAAGCGTAATTCTACGAAATTTCTTCGTTGTTTGTATTGTATTTTTTATGCGCAATACCAACTATTGGATCGCTATGAAGGTTTGTCGGTAGGGTAAACAATATGGTAAAGGTTGTCCGAAAGAGATCGCTTTTAAGTAATAATACTGCCAACCCTACTTTTACTTTTCAAATTGTCGCTTCATTTCGTTTTATTTATGAGCAATATAATTGCATTGTGTATCGTGTTAAAAATATACGAATAACTTCAATATACCATACGAATAATCTACCTATAACTTGATACACAACACACACATGCACAAGATGGCGCATCATAAACTCAGTGTGCCCAAATTGTATAAAACAACATTCTCCAACACTCACCCTCTTGCAACATTAATTGAGTAATACAATAGTTATTATATTAGTCTTTTGTTCATTGTGAATGGCTGCCGCCGTAAACGTCGTTATTGGCAGAGAATATTGGCACCTTTCAGGATTAATTAATTACTTATTTTGTTATACTAACCACCTCCACTGACAAATTAATTAACAGCCTTAGTGCAATTTTCAAGTCTTTAGCGTGGAATTTCGTGGTGATTGCGCAGCGGTCTCGTCTTAATTGGAAAATGCGTTGTATTATGTTGTGTAATTACTCAGTAAACATTTTATTTATACGTACGACTATTTTCTTATATTAGATAAACTTAGAAAGATGAGACGATTTTGTGCATATCTACAAAGACGAGATGTAATTCCTATAGCTTTATATAAGACCTTAAGCCTTTTGATGAAGATGAATTCAGTGTCGCAAATGAGTTAATCATCATATTCTAATGGCTGTCAGACTCGCAATCACCCTGGTTACTGTAATAGCTGTGATTGATTCAGTGTCCGGTATTCATCATCGTCTACGGGCCCTATTAAAAGCTGCTAAAGTGTTGCCACTTTAGAAAAAAAAAACAATAGCAATGAATTATTTTTTAATAACAAAGTTGTCATAAACAACGTACTCGTACATTTGTAGCTGAAGTTTAAACTAAGAAAAATGCTTCTGTTTAAAAAAGTTAAATACTTATCATAGCTCTCGCTTTTAAAAACTGTACTATATGGAGGCCGTTCATTGCTTTTTAGACCATTAATTTTCTTTTTCAGTAATTTTAATTCAATATTTTTTCTTGTTAGAAATAATTTTTATTCTAAACTGAAAGCACTTCCGCAGCTCTGAGGAACTTAAAAACAAGTTCACCGCTATAAAGGGAAGAGAGGAAAGTGAAAAGTTTAAAATAATCTGCTGCCGTTTTTTCCTCTCTCTAATGCATAAGTCTCATGTTACCATGTTCTAAAGTGGGATTGTTCTTATAATGAAGTCTTATAGCCTCGTGATTGGCCGTTCGGACGTTTAACACAAAGACTCAAAATGTTTATTTGTAAAATGGATACACAAAGTATACGTTTTACATGTCAAATCTAATCTGTATAAAAATAATATTTCATGATGAAACAAATATGATACTTACGGGAAATATATTAAAAAAAAAACTATATATAAGTTGGGCTACTAATTATACACATGCATAAAATAAAGACTTATTGGAATAAGAATATTATTATACATAATGCAATTAATAAATAAGTTGATAAATAAACTGAATAGACCATAAATAAATATAATGCCTAGCCAAATATATACTAACATAAGTAAAAAAAAAATATATATTGTATATACCTACAGAATACAATTAATGAATAAGTTAATAGATAAATAAACTATAAATAGATATAATGCCTAAATCCGCCCATTCGATTAATCTTGCTATGAAGAAGGGCAAGAAACTTAGGAAGATCATGTCTTTTTTTATAAACACACCACGAAACAAATAGAAGTACTTTTCAACACAAGTAAAAAACCGGGCAAGTGCGTGTCGGACCACGTGTAGTGTAAGGTTTCGTAGTTGCCCGGTATATTTTATAAACTGGTCTACTAATACAGATCGCACTAAATTTCTAGTCCCATACATTTAGAAGAAATCCATTGTCGTGTTTAGAAGGGATTTAGTTTGGCCCGACCTGTACTCGTAAACCTGTAAAGCCTACTTAGCTGTAATAGTTTTTCCTTTTAAACTCATTACATGTACTACTTCTGTGAATTTTTTCACGTATCCATAATGTTTGAAAAAGAATTGTGTATTTATAACAATATAAAATATGCCTCTGTCATTAGTATTAGTAGTACTGCTGTACCTGATAAGGGTAGCTAAGTTATTAAGTTCTTATAAAATTGTAACATCTGTGTACACTTCAGTTACAATCAATGTTTTGAGTTTGAGTTGGAGTTTGAAAGTTTTGAGTTTTAAACGACCCACCAACGATATCCCACACTATGGGATATATGAGAAAAAAAAAAATCATCTCTAATTTACGTGTATCCCATAAAAAAATATTCCATGATTTTTTTTTACCGTTTTGTCGGCGTGATTAATATGTTACTCATGCCAAATTACAGCTTTCTAGTACCTACTAATAGTCTCTGAGTTAAGCCGCGGAGAGACGGACATGGGGAAACTATAAGGGTTCCTTGTCGGACTAAGGAACCCTTAGAACAGTTAAAAAATTGCGATAGCGATCATCACCTCTCAGGTTGGGACGTAATAAATCGTCTTTCAAATGTGAGTGTGCGAGTGTGGACTGTGACTTGCATTTCATAGTCCATACATGTACACTCACGTTTCCTAGATGATTTATTACACCGATTTCATTTTTCTGTATTTATAAAAGATTTAAGCTTTGCGGTACAAGTTTGGTGAATAATTAGACATTTATTTCAAAAGTTGTCAAGATATTAAAGCATGCAAGCCTGTAAAAATCGTATCCAAAATAGAAAATGATAATCCCAACTACAGACTTCGTGGAAACTTCTTAAGACCCGATAAAGAAGAAGATTTGATCGGAAAACCATAATACCTTTAGACTAATACAGAATCAATACACGCACTGAACTTCGGTTACCAGTAACAAGTTGTAAGTTACGACACTATTGTCTGGCGACGATGTGCGCCGGGCTTTATCTGGGCCTTGCAGGCAGGTTTCAAAGGAAGCTTCTGGTCAATGCAGAGATATGTATATTTCAGAGGTGACTGTATAGTTTTGAAGTGGTGTGGGAAGTTTTCGACTTCAGAAGTAAAATAATAACACCATTTCGATATCTGATAAGAAAGATAAGAAAATGCGTTTTTTGTTTGTATAAAGAAAAATAAGAACTGCAATAAAAAAATATGATTTGTACATCTGCAAAATATCATTATCAGATTAAAGCTAAGTAATCATTAATACACTTTTACAGTTCCAAATTCCCAATTGCTAAATTCAGTCTTTAATTTTTGCGTTTTATCATCAAGTACCTACGCTGACTCAGATTACACTAGAAATAAAGAAAAAAATACTTCTCTCAGCTCCCTCAACTAATGTATGTAGTTGTTACTAGTAGAAGTTTGTAAGTACAAAACGTAGTCAACCCTTACTTACTATAAAATAAGTAACTGCTAGTGGTCTATAAGTGCAAACAACAAGCACAACGTTTTGGTAGTGATAAATTGGCGTTCAAGTACAAAAAAAACATACGAGTAATTTGCTGGAGGTAGTTAACTGGCGTTCAAGCGCAAACAAAAAGTACATCGTTTTGCCAGTGGTAATTGTCGTTCACTATGATATAAATATATTTCTATATCTTAACACTTGGCGATTTATCCATCGCTAGGACAAATTAACATTATATCAATTACGGTATAAAATAAGAAAAGTAAATCTGGACGTGAGGAGCTCTGAGCTGGAACATGAATTCGAAATATTAATAATATAATAATTTAACATATCGTCACGACATGAATCCTTGTGGCGGTGTCAGGGATGTTCCGTGTGTAAACTGTGAAATGCAAGTCACAGTTCACACTCGGCACACCCGCGTTTGACCGACGATTATTACGTCCCAACGTGATGGGTAGTGAGCGCTATCGCCGTTCTTCGGGCACAAATACACGCTTTTTACGGCATGGAGGTTTCCTCACGATGTTTTCCTTCACCATTTACCATTTGGTGAGTATTAAATACTATGCACATAAATTCCGAAAAACTCATCGGTGCATGCCTGGCCAGTGATCGAACTTGGATCTCAGAGATTAAGAGGCCAGCGTTCTACCCCTGAGCTACCGCCGCTTATGTTTAGATTATAGGTTTAAAATAACTTTTTAGGGTTTCGTACCCAAAGAGTAACCAACGGGACCCTATTACTAAGACTCCGCTGTCCGTCTGTCTGTCCGTCTGTCACCAGGCTGTATCTCATGAACAGTGATAGTAAGACAGTTGAAATTTTCACAGATGATGTATTTCTGTTGCCGCTATAACAACAAAATCAGAATAAAATAAATATTAAAGGGAGCTCCCATACAACAAACGTGATGCTTTTGCTCGTTTTTGCTCGATATTGATAATGGTAACAGGAAGACGCTTGAAATATTCACAGAATATTTAGGTTTCGCTTTAAAAGTAAATAATTAAATTAAAACAAAATTAATATTTAAGGGGGGCTCCCATACAACAGACATTATAGATAATGGTACGGAAGCCTTCGTGCGCAAGTCCGACTCGCACTTGGCTGGTTTTCATTATTTATGCACTAATGTAATTTTTTTTCAAAATATTTTTATGTTTTCCAAGATTTACTGAAAGAAATTTCTTGTAGGAATAAGTCCGCCCGTGTCTTTTGTGTCTTTGTATCTTATCTTTTGTGCAATAAAGTATTTAATCCTCCAGACATTTATTTATTCATTACAAATTTGTATGAGTTTTTGCTCGAATAGTTTTAAAAATCGACATGAAAACCTTTTTAGAGCCGTCTTTGGTTTTTTAATTTTCAATTTGGTTAAGACTTCTGGAGATTCTGTTTTGATAAGAGTGTACATTATATAAGTTAAGGCAGGTTATACAGAAAACTCAAGAGTATAATCAGTCCTTATGTTTAGCGTTTGTGGACTACGAGAAAGCCTTCGACTCCATCGAAACTTGGTCTGTTCTGCAGTCCCTGCAGTGATGCCAAGTTGACTGGCGTTACGTGGAGATGTTGAAATGTCTGTATGACTCCGCTACGATGTCCGTCCAAGTACAGGGTGTACAAACAAGACCGATATATCTTCAGCGCGGCGTGAGACAGGGAGATGTTATTTCCCCAAAACTGTTTACCGCCGCGCCGGAGGACGTCTTTAAAACATTAGACTGGAATGGACGAGGCATAAACGTAAACGGAGAGTACATTTTACATCTTCGCTTTGCCGATGATATCGTGATAATGGCGGAATCACTGCAGGAACTGGAGGTAATGGTGAGCGGCCTCTTCAAGACGAGTGGGCCTGCGGATGAATTTGGATAAGACTATTTATAAGGTCATGTCCAACTGTCACATCATCCAAGGACCACTAACCGTCGACAATGTCAGCATCGAAGTTGTTAGAAATTTGTTTATTTGGGTCAAGTTAAACAGCTGGATAAAAACAACTTCGACGACGAGGCAGACAGAAGGATATGCTTGGGTTGGGCAGCATTCGGAAAGTTGCGGCACATATTTACGTCGTCAATACCGCAGTGGAAGACCGACATAAGTGGCAAAATTTGGGAAAGGCCTATGTCCAGCAGTGGATGAACACGGGCTGATGGATGGATGGTACATTTTATTCTTGGCAGAGATATATATTTTAATATTTAGTGTTGCTAGATTTTTAGAACAAGGAAGAATAAATTGTGGTTTTGCAGGGGGGACTATGCTCTTAATAGATGTGGTAAGTAATGTGGTAGCAATAGGAACAGGCCACACAGGTGCACATCACACAGCATGCATTCGCTCTCCTGAATTATTTATGACAAATAATACAAATACGAATACAAATATTTTTATTTATGATTAAGTGGGTACAAATAAGCGTGCACCAGTTTATAGTCACATAATGACACCTATTCCCGTGTAGCAAATATTAGATTTAGAGCTGCCATAACCTAAAACTTTTCATTGCAAAATAGGCATTAACGCAGATGGATAAAAGTTAAATGAGCTTGTATTATTTTAGGTTTTTCAACTCTAAATTTAAGGTTTGTTGCACGAGAATAGGTCACAATAACACTTTTGCTTAATCTTTAGTATATTCTGTGTCAAAAAAAGAGATGTAACTATTTCCTTGATAGGTTTTTAGGGCTGTATGGAGTAAAAGCAACCTCCCCTTTTCTGAAAATGTGGGTAGAAGCAAAAGAATATAATTTTTCTTGGAAAAATAAAATAAAACAATAAAGCCAAAAAGTGAGTATCTTTGTGTGTGGGAGTTTGTGTATGAGGGTTTTTCTGAATGCGTACATCTAGCCCTACGACTGTTGCCTTGGGATCAGTTAAATAAAATACTAGGGAGTGTGTGTATTTTGTATTATGAATGTGTGTGGGATAGGTATGAGAGACGGTGTATCTATGGGTGCCATCTCGTTAAATCAGCTTACTGATTGGATGCCTAGGATACTAACTAAATGGCGGCATTCAACTGAATTCCAAATGGTTGCTCAGCCAAATGGTTCAATGCAACGTTTAACGAAAGGGCTAAACGACGTTTAGAAAGAAAGGAAATTAGATTTATTCGTCACATATAAACAGAGCACATTCGCAGAGCAGCAACACAGCGCTGGTTTTCAGCCTAGTGTAGTACATACATGCACTAAAAAAAACAATCATTTTGCAAGTAGCTATTTACTAAAACTAGTAACTAAATATATATAAAATATATATTAATTAAATGGGCAACTATTATAAGATAATTACAAAATTAAATAAAACTTATGGCAAGATAATGCCAAGGTTAATGATGGGGTTCTTTTAAAGCGGCTATGTTAAGCAAGGTTTTAACCTTTTTTAGCAGAAGCTTAGCCTTTTGGCTAGGAATAGGTCACGATGACGAGCGAAACGAGGAGGAGCGGTTAGGTTGACATGTAAGTACATAATTAGGAGCCGAGCGAAGCGGAGCGGAGCGGGGCGACTACCGTAGTTTTTACAGAATTCACGATATGCAGAAAAAATCAAACAAGGCGCTCTAACCAAAATCCCCAAACACTTTATCAGCTGTTGACGCCATATTTGTTATGGGACTACTAGCGCTATAGTGGCAAAAACATGAACTAAATTTAAATGACGCGGCAGCTTTTGATTCTGCCGTGTCCAAAGGGCTAACTTTCGACAAGCCATCTCGTTAAACTTTGAGATATCTTATCTTACTTAAATAACGAGAAGCCTAGGCATTTAGTTGGATGCCGCCATTTAGTTAGTATCCTAGGCATCCAATTAGAAAGCTGATTCTACCAGATGGCGGCGACATATCTATTAATTATAGGAAGCGCGAGGATATACGAGTAAATTAATGAAATGAGATGTATTGAAGGAGTTCAGATGGAATCATAGTCATCTATGTGACTTGAATAGTATCGGTAGGGATCACAAAACAAATTTTCTGTTCCGTGGTAAGGATAGCTGGTGTATTACCTACTCTTTAGTGTCATAAAAATTACGATTTAACTTACAAAATTGTACTGCTTTCTTTGTAAAGTATTGATTCCCGCTATCCAGCTTTACGGAGTCGGTAACCTATTGATTTCCGAAATTTCTTATATTTTAATCTTTAGTGTTATTAATCAGCCTGAAGCTGCAAGCTGTATAGTGTAGGCGGTCGGCGCCAGTCTAGATCATTTATTTCCTATCCCTTAGAGCGGTGGCTCCCAAACTGTAGTAGATACGCGTACTACTAAGAGTTGAAAAAGATTTTTAAATTTTGCTTATCAAGCAAACCCCTCACATTCAATACAAGAGTTACGTACTACAACTACATGAGCACCAACCTGTCCACGCGTGCACGTAGCGAACGGACGGCACCCAAATAGTGCGTCCCAGTCGTCGTAGCTTATTTTGAAAATATAACTTGAGGCAGCGCTTCCTAGAGGTTGAAGATTAAAGAAAGCTCACACCAAGTTTGGCATTCTAAAATATTCCCGATCTCAACGCTCAACCCAGTTACGTTTTCGAGTCAAGAACTTAGTTAACTATATTTCTAAATTATAACCTATTTATCACAGAATGGGTATAATCCGCAAGAATAAAAAAGGAATCTAAAATGTCCCCATAATCATTCCCTCTCACTCGCACTGTATTCAGTCGCACACTTGTGTACTACATGCAAAGAAGGTAGTCTGGATTTGCCGCTAAAGCTTACTCCACGAGTTTCGTCCGTTTCATTGACCCATTCTTACTTATTTATTGTTTCAGTTGTTTTTGTTATTTTTTGTTGTTATTTTAATAATTACATACTGACTGATGGTACCAAAATAACACTTTTGCCGACTTCTTTCTTCCTGAAACACACATTCTCTAGAAGTCGTCGCTCTCATATTGGTTTCTGTGTTCTATACCATGGGGGATGCGCCGACTTAACACACTTAACACGGAAAAGGTATAAAATAGTAAAATGTTACTCATAAAAAATAATACTAAAGAAAAAAAATTGTATGCTGACTCTATCACAATCCAATGCAGACACAAGTACATGCCGCCATTTTAGATTCCTTTATACTACCTATTATTTATTCCGCGTTACACGCTTCTAGCGGTATCAGGAGCCACTACGCAAGTAATAAGAGGTTCGATTCCTAGCCGGGCCCCTGCCTGTTCAAATGTTGAATTGTAAGTTTGACTAGGTGTTGTCTGTGTGAGATATCAAATTGCATCCTTGATACAAGACAGTTTTTAATGAATATGGAGAGTTATGAATGTGAAGTGTTTATTAATTTATAGGGTTATTAACTGTTTGAAAAAATTCTAATTAATTAACGTTTAATCCTAAGGCACATGAGTAGATAACTAATTCCACAAATAAATGAGAAAGTTTGCGTATCTGTTCTGCGTATTGTTTGTTTCCTTCCTCTTTACGAAAATAAAGTTATCCATAATGTCCTACAGAAACAGCCCTTTAAGAGGTAGTCAGCTAGATAAAAAAAAGCATTCTTTGTATTCATATTCATATTCATATTCGTTTATTGCAATTAATTACATGTATGATAATAGGTAATAGTATTATAATTATGTATCAATGTAATTATACCCACAGGGTGTAACAATATCATGCACACAAATAAATTATATATAATAAATTTGGATGGACAAATTATTTACAATTATAATCAAACAACAATGGACTCCGGATACGAATCATTACACTATTATTCTAATGCGAAAGTGCCAAACACTGAGCAAGTATGATAGAAGTTAAAGATCGCTGTAATTATAATATTCATTGAGGTCATATGGTGAGATTTTTAACAAGTAGCCTTTTAATGCATCAAGGAATTTAGATCCAGTGAGGCACTTAATTAAACTTGGAAGCGCATTATACACCTTCACAGCAACCATTTTAGTGGATCTTGCACAAGCAGCTGTACGACAAGGGGATTGCTCAATGTCATATCTATAGCGCTCCCTTAACCTGTCACTGTGGCTAAGTGATCTAATAGGGAATTTGTCTGGATACCGCTTGATTAGTTTACATAGTTCAATTATGTATAATGCCGTAATCGTGTGAATTTTTAATTGCCTAAAATAATTTCTACAAGACACCGTGCTTGATGTCAACCCTACAATTATTCTTATGCAACGCTTCTGTAATATGAACAGTTTTTTTATGTCCACACTAGCACCCCATATTGACAAACCATAGAGTACCCTCGACTGGAAAAAGGCAAAATATGCCTGAAGTGCAGCACATTTTGTTGCTACATGAGTTAGCATTCTAAGGGCGTAACAAAAGCTACTAAGTTTGCATTGTAAGGCTTGGATGTGGCACTTCCAATTCATAAATTCATCAGCGTGTACTCCAAGAAACTTGGCCTCGGATACAAATTCCAAAGTTTTGAGTTCCAGAGTGACACTAACATCCATAATTTGCGTATTGTAGTTTCTAAAGTGAATCATTTTAGTCTTATTTACGTTAGTGCTTAATTTAATATCTCTGAACCAATTAATAATAGCAAAAATGGAATGTTGGATTTCACTTGCTAAGTCCTTATCACTACCTCTTTCAAAACTGAAGAAAACCGACACGTCATCGGCAAACATTACCACTTTGTTGTTTGACACCTGTGGCAAGTGGTTAATATATAGTAGGAAGAGGATTGGGCCCAATATACTACCCTGAGGGACGCCTTTCTGTAATACTAGTGATTCAGACTCCACATTTACCAACATATCATTACTGTCTATGATAGGAAGTAGGACACTTTGCTCACGGTTTGTAAGGTATGAAAAGAACCACTCATTAACCTTGCCACGCAGACCGTATCTGTTCAGCATCTCAAGCATTATACCGTGGTCGATACTATCGAAAGCTTTGGATAAATCTAATAGGACAGTCACTATATTTTGTTTGCCATCCAAGGCTTCTGACACAAACTCCGCCATGTCAAAGATAGCATCCACTGTCGAAAGATCTTTCTGGAATCCAAACTGTTCCCTTGCTAGTATCCTATGAAAAGTGAGGAATCTACGAAGCTGGCTTAACATTAACTTTTCAAATATCTTAGAAAAAACAGTCAACTGCGAGACGGGTCTATAATTATCGACGGCCAGTCTTGAGTCTTTCTTATGTATAGGTTTTATTTGAGCTCGTTTTAATCTACACGGGAAGACACCTTCCCTGAAGGAAAGATTGATAATGCATAATAGGGGTTCAGCAATAGGGTTAATTATAAATTTAACGACCCTAGGAGGTATACCATCGTATCCACACGATTTCTTATTTTTAAGTGAGGACACTGCTTTTAGAAGGTCATCTTTTGAGACCGGTTTTAGGAACATAGTTTTGTTACTAAAATGTGGTAATTTTATTGGATCGGTTGAGGCCCTGGGAGCATCCACACCTGGGTCGGTAAAAAAACTATTAAACAACTGAGCAGCTTCTAAGTTATCAAGCACCACTTTAGTACCATCCGTTAGACCTTTATAAATATTAATTTCATTTAGCTTATTTCCTTTGATGGTTTTATTGATGAGTTTCCAAGTAGATTTTACTGCGTCATCAGATTTTAGGATTATTTCTTCATTTGCTTTTCTTTTTGCGTGACCAATGACCCTTGATAAGACTAAACAATATGCCTTATAAAAACGAAGTAGTTCATCGGAATTTGATCTTTTTGATTGAATGAATAAATCTCTTTTTGTCTTACATGATTTCTTTATACCCGGTGTAATCCACATATCTTTTTTCATCTTATTGTCACATCTAACTTTGATTTCTGGACAATAAATATCAATAGCTTCAGTTAAAATATCGAGAAACTTCTCAAAAGCCATATTGCAGTCTGTTGATTCAAATATTTCAGTCCATGATCTACTTAGTAGAAAATTATTCAGCCTAAGAAGATTTTCATCTTTAAAATCTCTGACAAGTTTAAAGAGTCTTTTAGTAGTTTTGCTGATTCGGACGTTGAAAGAAGCAAACTGAAGAGTATGGTCAGAAATACCAACCTCAGTGACAGTCGCATCCTTCAAAACGGAATTTGACAGTATATTGTCGAGGCATGTTTCACTGTGGTTAGTGATACGCGTCGGTACATGGATAAACTCTTTGACATTAAACGATTTTAAGAGAGACAGAAATGCCAAAGACTCCGAGTTTTTAGATAAAATGTCAATATTATAATCTCCGCAGATTATTACTTTTCGCTCTTTATGTTTAAAAATTGTGCTCAGGACGCCCTCCAAATGATCCAAAAAAACTATCGTTTTCCTTCACGGTTTTAGGTCTTTACAAACATAGTATAAAGATACCATTTAGATCTATTCCACATATTTCAAAAATATATGGAATCGTGCATTTATTAATATAGGTCAGATCCCTATACTGAACATCAATTCGTAGGTAAATACACACCCCCCCCTTGCTCCTATTGTTTGAGCGACAAAAGCAACTAGCCAATTTAAAACCTGGGACAACTATTCTACACAGGTCCTCCTCTCTACGATGGTGCTCTGTAATACATAATATTTCGACGTCTTTGCCCTCCTCGTTTAGCCAAACCTCAAGCAAAGATATTTTATAAGCAGTTAAGCTTTGAACATTGAGATGGGCAATTTTTTGATTACGGTTTTGTGAGTTAGTACAATGGGAGTGAACAAAGAAAAAGCATATTTTTATTTTCTTGTCTATTTGGTGTTTTCGACTTTATCAGGGGTATCTTTTTTTGTAGGTTCTCGACTAATGGTTTTATAGTATTTTTTTTGTTTTGTGCTTTAATGTTTTGATTATGGAAGAGATAAGGGATAGTCCCTATTTTTAACTTGTCATTTTTACAACGAGAAGCCATATTCTTGTTTTTTCCGAAGGTAAGAAATTGCTTTTGATATTGAGTGCTATCAATCTCAATATTTATAGCGTAACTTAGATGAGATAGGTTATAGTTTTGAACCTCAATGAATTTAGTTTTGGTGTAATGTTTACATAACAATTTTATATAATGATTCTGTTCTTCTACATTTATATACTCGTTGTCTAGCACCTTAATAACATATATGTACTGAACATTGCATTTGTTAAATCTGTGAAGCGCATTACATAGGTCAAAGACAAAAGCATATGGGTCTTTGTCATTTTTGCCCAAACATAAAACCAAAACATCGTCACAGTTCATGTTCAGCAAGAGATCATCATTATCCTGAAGAATTTCACGACTTGAAGCCCCCGGTTTTATGAAACCATTTACACGGTATGTAGGTATTTTGTTGTATTAAGTCTCAGAATATTTATTGGAGTAAATTTAACACAAAATGGGATCTATACTTAATTTTATAATTTTCTTTATTTTGAATTAAAAAGTAAAAAAACAAATTATGATTGCATCATCTTGTGTGGGAAAAAGAAAGGACAACCTAATAATGAGACAGGTAATATCTATGATCACGTGGCACGGTGTTAGGGTCGGGAATATTTTAATATTTAGTGCGTAAGCGCGAAACTCTGCATTTTAATTTATAACTGACGCCACGGTACGGTGTTGAAGGCGGGAATATTTTAGAGTGCCTAAAGTGGAAGCTCTGCAATCTAAAATATATACGATGCCAGCGCGATCAATTACGTCACGTATGTTGAGACGAGTTATAGTTTAAAGTGATGAATATTATGATAGTGTACTTCAAACGCGATCTGTGACGTCAGGAGTGTTGACATAAGTTATATTTTCAAAATATGCGTCGTCGTACTTCTAATTTGCTGGTGAGGTTAAACTGACGTAGGTGAGTGTCGCTTCTTTACGCAGTAATAGTAGTATTTCATAGAAATATTTAGCTTTGTTCCCATTCAATTTTTGAACGAGCGAGCGAAACGAGCGAGTTCTCCGAGTCTACTGAAACAATCCGGCGTTTATATGTATGTATGTATGTATGAATGTTTGTTCGACGATAACTCGAGTATCGTTGATCGGAATGTCATGAAATTTGGCAGGCCAGTAAATAAGGCAAAATAATTTCTAGTTCGAACATGAGCCAAATCGATCAAGCGCGAATCGGGCGAGCGTGAGTTTAAAGTTCGGGGTGAACTACTAGTTAATTTACTTTAATAAATGTTATATGATTGAAAAGGTTACAAATAATGTCAAGCGAAAATTATATGATGGTCGTAGAAAAAAAGATTATATCGTGTCCCAATGATCTTCATTACGTCACAAAATACAATTGTGAAACTGATTCATGAAGCAGACAAAGTAATATTCTGGGGAAGCAGATTTATTCGGAGTCATTCGTATAGATTTCCAATCGCATAGCGATAGGATAAACAGTTTTAGAGGTAAATAAGTGATACGCAACAACAGTTTGGGAACCACTGCTTTTAAAGATTAATGGCTGTTTTAGAAGAAACAACAAGTTTATTTTTACATTCAATTTATTCAAGTACAATGGTGTCTGGTATCTTTTAAGTATACAAGTATCAATGTTTGCAAAACAGTGTTTTATCGTCTATTTTAAAATTCACACGACTATAAATTTTTGTTTGTTGATGAAAATTTTTTACTCTTATTGCTAATTGTATGGTCAATTTTAAAAAACAATATTAAAGAGCAAAAGCAAAACAACTCTAGACTTATTAAAATAACTTGTAACTAAACAAATTTAATGTATAAAGGATATCTCTATTAATAAAATAGGAGTAAGCATTGTATACAGGTTAAAATCACACTTTTCATTCTAAAAATTTGTTATTAAATAAAATTGTATAATTCAAAATTTGTGCAAGTCATCCTTAAATGTGCAACCTTCTAATTTATTTACTATAAAGTAACAAAAAAATAAGAGTAAATTTTAATACAAATAAGTTTCGTAAGATTTGATTCTAGGACACAAAATACGTTCCATTTTTTTCAAGTTAATGTTGCTAAATGGAAAATAATAAAAATGGTTACAGTAAAAAAATGAGACAATACTAAATACAGTCCTTACAACATGCACTTGTGATACTATGCATGTGAACAAAAACTGACAAGCTTTTTCTTCACCGGATTAGTTATTCGCATGAGCGACATAACTCGTGATACGCTGTACGATGCTGCACGTTGTCAGGACAATGTATCCTGTACTTTTGTATCGCGTACTGCTTACAATATTATACACATAATGTGCGAAATACAGTGTACGCAATTGTTAGGAAACAACGTAACTTCGGTCACCTTCAGCGTAAGGCCAAATAACACCGCGCACATCCACTTTGTATCTGAGAGATTTCATTAAGAATAAATAATGTACTTGTTTTCACAAAATCTCCAGCGTTTATTTTTTTGCTTGTGTATGTACTGCAAACTATTCCAGCAAACGAGCTGTACGCGTCACCAGAGATCACAGTACACCGCAGTCGCAACTATGTACCGTGTCGTACAGCGTAATTAGAGTTCTTGCGCTCGCGCTGTACAGCGTAAAGAGCCAATAGACATCAATATAATATTTGAGTAGACATAGGTAGATATCCAAAAACATTACGTAGAAATTCTATAAAGAAAAGAGGTAACTATGACTGATATGTCGGACTAATGGATCAAATAGTTATGTAATCATATTTCTTGTATTCAAAATTTCATATGTTATGGGATTGCTTCTGTTACATTAATTAATTCAGATTGTATATTGCATTTTCAAGTTCTTGATTAAAATTTAAGCTAAGTCGATTATAAATCATATATATAGCAAGTTTAGTAAACTGCTAGTTTCAAAGCTTTTTAGTAGGTAAGTATATTTTCATTTAGGGCTTCGTTAGTGTTCTATAAAATTTATGATAATATATATTTCAAATCAATTAACGTTATATAAATATATTTATAATCGACTTAGTCCTTTTTATGTATAAAGCTTAATTTGAGCCCCTAAAAATCTTCTAACATTGCTTGGAACATTCAACTAGTTTTTACTATTCATACATATATATCATGTTCGTACATCTGTAGTTATTAATTATATATCATACATTTTTACAAGTAAGTATCTAACAGAGGAGCTTTTCTAGAAGCTTTTAACGAAGATTTCAATATTTGCTAATTTATACAGTTTCATTCAAAACTTTCAAGAGTAAATCTATGTAATTTATCAATATACGTATATAACGCTTTTGTATGACAATGTAACCGATAGGTGTTTATAAAGAATGATTTAATAATTGTCATTAGATAAATATTATTACAATACTACAATCAGGTCTCACATTACCCATTACTTAACTAAATACAATAACTTGAAGATCTAACATCAAACACAGCAAAATAACAAACAGCAATCATTTACAGAAATGCTTTTAGTTTAAGAAAAATAAATTTATAAACACACGATGTAAATCTAGAATTTCGTACGACTAAAAATAACGTATACCTATTTACTCCTATAAATGTTGCTTTAATAATTATATTTACAATCATTTTATTAGTATAAATATAGATTTTTTTTCGATACAAATACAAAGACAACAATATCTACAATTTTTAAATTTTACGTGACTTATTTACTTATGTATGTTTGTAGTTTTTTATAGTACACACAGACTTTAAAATGGTATAAAAATAAACAAGATGAAGAAGTATTAAAAAATTAAATTTTAGTTTTCTTTTTATATTAATACAACGTAGCATTGTCTTTTCGCAATAAGTTTAATGTTGTACTTTGTTTTATAAGTGTTATTGGATGTATGCGTGTCGGTTACTAAAGTATTAAACTGCTTATAATTTAATATTTGTAAACAAAACTATAAAAGTTATTCGGACACAGCTTGATTTCTATAAAAATATTGATTTATTTTCAGCTTTGCAAAGCTTAAGATCAAATTAGTATCACCCCAACCACATTCCTTTAGAAGGAAAATTTGCGAATCAGTCTTGCAAGCTTTGACTTTGCCACGGTATAGGGTACTCACTACACGCCCAAATAAACACCTAGTTCTGTACAGGCCTCACAAGACTCGCAACGCGTCATCAAAACCACCAATGAGGTGTCATCATTGTAAAATACAAATAAATATTTCATCTTTAACAACGAAATTAAATTTATTGTTGTAGGATAAAAAATATCTCAATGAATTAATATCCTTCTAAGAGGAAAAAGTATGATACTGGTTATGTGTGACGTCACACCGAAATGACGTCATATTAGTGGCATCGTTGTGTGACGTCACACCGAAATGACGTCATATTAGTGGCATCGTTGTGTGACGTCACACCGAAATGACGTCATATTAGTGGCATCGTTGTGAGGGATGTAAAAAGTCGGTTGCCCAAACTCATTATGGCGTTACCGTAGGAATTATAAAAGCAGCGAATACAATATTTTTTTATCACTGACCTTGGAAATATCTTGAAATTAGCGATTTTGTCCGTGTTGCCTCATTTTTACGTTTAGCGATATATGTAATATACTTTTAAGTCCTAAGGGTTTAAAACGATGATCGTATTTAAAATTACTGAAAAATGAGAAGTTAAGATTTTTAATCATTAGGAAGTGTAATGAAAATCTGCAGAAGTAGTTTTAATCTAAATTATACATTTTGTTTGTTACAACCCACCAGTATCATACTCGGT
This sequence comes from Ypsolopha scabrella, assembly GCA_910592155.1. NCBI lineage: Eukaryota > Metazoa > Arthropoda > Insecta > Lepidoptera > Ypsolophidae > Ypsolopha > Ypsolopha scabrella. The sequence continues at coordinate 1,474,002 of OU342968.1, read as the reverse complement.
GCAGAAAATGTTAAAACTCACTAATATATTATGAGTATAAAGTTTGTCCGAAATAAGTGAATGCGTTTTTACAAGTAGTGCACAATTTAAATTTACCCAATTAGTTTATAACCAAAATAATCAAACAGTATCTGTACAGGGTAGAGAATAAAAAATAAAAAAAAGAATATTCATATGTAAACTTTTAATGAAGAAAATCTTTATTTCTCTTTTTCGTTCTCTACTTGCTTATAATTATGTATTTGTGAAACTTTTGTGCAATATAAGCGGCATTGCCATTATCTACAGATTGGCATTTAGAACACCGTCAATTTTAAATACTATAAAAATAATAATCATATTCTGTTTTACAGCTTTATTAACCTACATTTTAAAAATATACTTTTAACTATTAACTGAAGAGTCTTTGTGTACTAGGAGGCCAGGAATAAGTCTGCAACTTCATAGGTAACCTACAGATACATACATACTATGTTATTCGGTAATAAGAAGTTTTTAAAAATATAAAAAATATTAAAAGAGTATTATAATATGAAAAGTGATATTGTTACTAGTAAAACTACATAATTGGAAATTTAATTTATCTGGCCACCTAAATTAAAAATAAATAATATTGTATATATAAAACTTTTGTTAAAAGGTGCGGGTACCATCTAGCGCTATGAGAAAAAAATAGCAATAACCATGCGTACAATATTTACAGAAAAGTATTGAGTCACTGATCAGCGTGGACAAAGTTGGAAACAATGGCTTAAATCAAATAAATACCATGTAATCGCATACAACAATCTTTATCCATAAAGGGCAGTATGATTTTGCCGTATTTGACACGCATCTGACACTGACTTTTCCATGATTTGAAAAACAATAAAAAAAGTCGAATTTAAATGCTTTTTATTTTTTTTCGTGGTAATGGATACAATTGGATACATATCTGTAATGCTGAACACTATAATATGAATAAATAAATAAATAATAGCACCCCCCTTAAATTATAAACAAACAAATATTGTTAAATTATTTACTTTTTATACCTCTATACTAAATAAGTATAGATAATATTTTCGTAATTACTATTGTTAATTTCTTTCGTATTGTATCATACAGCTTTTAAATAAAAAAAACGTATTTAACCTGCGTTCTACTTTACATATATCATTGTAGGAATATAATATTCCTACAATAATTGCAGTATTTTATTTATAAAACTAATATTAGCTTAGAAAATCTTATCTCGAAATGATGTTTTGATGAAATACTAAAAGTTAGGCCTAAAAAAATTAAAAAAGTGACTTTAATTTATGCAGCCAAATTCTTACTGAAGAGGTTCGATGACCCTTTTTGTGAAATTTGTAAATTATTATTTTCGTGCTCAAACGCAAGCCCAGGTCCGAGTCAATTACTATATGGGACGTCAAGATTTTGTTTTGCAAAAGTGTTGTCGATCCGTGTTACTGATCACTTACCAAGCCTCCAGTATAAGTATGGCTGCATAAATTAAAATCACCTTATATAATTTATATTAAAAGGAATGCGATCATTGGAGGCCGAAGCAATGAGCTGTAAAAATGTTAATTGAGTAATTTTTAAAGAGTATTATATTTTTGCCTTTGTTATTTTTTTTGAACTTTTTTCTTCAAAGTACAAAGTAGGTAAAGTTATAATTAAACAACAGGTATAGTTATGAAATATTACGTGTTTAAAAAAGCTAACTCTATGAGTTTTACTATCTTTGTACTGTACGAGTAGTTGTGATTTACGTTTCATTCCAAAAAGCAGATTTATCTATTTTAATTACATTATCTAATTTTGACCATGTTTGAAAGGAATTATATTTTTTCTGTTAAATTATACAACTAAACTTTCTTAGTTTTACAGACAAATCAAGTAACTGAGTCTTGTAAAGTAAATAGTTCATTAAGTCTTACTCGTATGTCGAATTCAAAATGTGAAATGCCTCGAAGAATTAAAATCATCAAAATGTCAGATGTTTTAAGTTTCTCCTAAAGTTTGTGCTTCAATGTGCGCTTCACTCTACTATTCAGTATTAAAATCAGTGTAAAAATAAAATCTCCTTATTTCAAACAACTTACGTACTCGTATAAAAGTTACACGGTAATTTATTCGTTAAGAAAAACATCCACTGATTATGTTTACTTAGTCAATTTTAAAGGCTAGCTTTATTGGTTAATCACGTAGGTTATTTTTTAATATTGTTTGTTTTACACGAGACAACATCAAACTGTAACTCAAAAAATACCTCTTATAGAAGCATAAAAAAGTAGTCGATATGCGTTGTTTTGTAGTTGTGTCTGCCACGTCACCGTCTCCCAGCTGCGTGACCAGCAGTAGGCCGGTTGTGAGCCGGCCGTGGGCCCCGGGGCGGCGCGTGATGCTCGAGAATAACCTGTCACGCGACCTCGAGCTGTCTTAGACCCCCGTGTGGTTGAATATGAAGGACACGGCGTTCTTGTCCATCGGCGGAGACCGCCTGGTGATCGACGCGTGGTTGTTGTTGTTATAGTGCCACGACTTCCTCGTGGACGTGCTAGAGGACTGCAGCGCGATTGTCTCGTAGTAGCGGAGTCTGCCGCAGCATTTTCTGCTCTTTATTATCGCGACAAAGCCTTTGCGGTACTTCTTGTTGAAGAAAGCGTACAGGATCGGGTTGATGCAAGAGTTTGACGATCCCAACCATTGAGCTAATGGAGTCACGATCGGGAAGATTTCTTCTTCCCATTTCTGGATGGCTCCGCCGAGTTTGATCCTCGCGAAGATGAGGTAAAGAGGGAACCAAGATAGGACGAAGAGAATCACGACTGCGACGAGCATTTTGACAACTTTGACTTTGGATTTCTGTTGCATGCTCTCCATCGCTGCATCTTGTGTGTCTGTAGGGATAGATCGTCTCCAGACCTTGATCCAGATGAGGATGTAGCACATGGTGATGAGAAGCATGGGGAGGATGTAACAGAACACCAGGTTACCGATGACGAAGTAAAGGACCTCGCTCAAGGGATTCGGCCAGACGTCCAGGCAGAGTCGGACGTGAGGATTGTCTTCGAAAACCACGACAAGGTCAAAGAAGAAGACCCAGGGGGAGGTGACGACGATGGCGAAGATCCAGATGAAAACGATCATCAGTCGCGCGCGGCGTTTCGTGATCTGGCACTTCAGCGGCCACCAGATCGCCAAGAATCTGGAACAAAAGAGAAACACGTCAATTTCAGAAATAAATTTGATTAAAGTAATTTTATCGAGGTATGTATATTTGGTAGTTTCAACAAAGTTCCGCTTCGGAGAGAGCCTGTTTTCTCCGAGTCGGGCGCAATTGTCCGAGAGAGGTAAAGTTTAACGGAGCGGTATGATCCATCCGCTGGTCCAGATCGTTGCTGTAATTTGTTCCAAGACGAAAACAACTAGATGCTGACGAACATTGTGAGCGATTAGAGCTGCAATTTGGGATCAATCATTAAACATTCTTGCAATTTTTATTGTAAATTGCAAAGAAATTTTGAAGCTTTAATTTCTGCATAATTATATACTAGTACATCCCTATTTCCAGGCACAAATCCAAAACTCGACAAAACTTTATACTAGGTAAAATTAAATCAACCGACCAAATTCATACTGGAGACTCGGTTAGTCATCAGGAACAAGGTTTAATGACCCTCCAGGTGAAATTCGAAAAAAAAAAATTTTTTACCCGTAGAACCTGCACTACGAATTGTACTTAAACTAGTCCAACCAGTACGGGAGCAAAAAAAAAAATTTTTCGAAATTGGCCAAAAGGATTACTGAACCTAGTTCTTGATCACTAACCGAGTCTCTAGTATGAATTTGGTCGGTTGATTAAATTTCACCCTATAGATACAATAACAAATATTCAATTTGCCATATTTTATTGTTTTGAATCATGTCCTTTATTAAGTTGCTTTTATTGAATAATTATATTTAGGTACATAAATTAATTATTATTTATTGTTGTGCGTAGTCCGCTAAACCAACGTTGGGTTCTATTATATCACTACATAAGTTAAGAAATCAAAGAATTATCACTTCTTTTCTTACAGCGTGGATACCTTGTAAGTAGTTTGTAAATTGATATGTCCTAATATACGAGTATTTACTAACTCTCATAGAGCAGAGGAACAACAGATACCTATATTTTCAACGAAGAAAGCTTTGAAATGCAGTTGCGCTTTGACAACGAGCATCCAGCTTTATCATCAGTATTATATCGTCACGACATGAAGAGGGGTTTACAGGTGAGGACTGTGAAATGCAAGTCACAGTCCACACTCATTTACCCACATTGTAGGTGCTGAGCCCAAACGCAGTATTTTGGGCAAAAACTTGAGTGTCATCCGAAGTACGCAGACCAATACAAATATTGAACCTGCAACCTCCGAATTAGTAGTCCAGTACTCGAACTACAAGACCAAAGAGGCGGTCTAGGTTTATTATGTTAATGTGAACTGGTAAACGGTAAATTATTGTGCGGGCGCAGGCCGGACTCAAGGTGGCGCCTGCGCCGTTTTGACATAACAAGGTGGACGCCGTGTGGTAGCTATACACCAGCCAACGAATACTTGCACATTTGTCGATACTCCAATGAGCAAAAGTGCAAGATGGTCTGCATTTTTTGAAAAATTATATAATTCTCTTATCTGATTTACGCCTACATTCTTACAGAAAAAGAGTTAAATGAAAACAAAATGCACGCCCTTATTGGCCTTAGCACATAGCTCGCATCAGATCGCTATATCAAAACTGCGGAAAGTGTTAGAGACTGCATCTTGATGAAAACTACTTGTACACTGTTTACACAACTTTACTATAACTATAGGTACTTTTAACCCAACCGGTTTCGAAATTTAATTCATTTTCAAGGGCTTAACAACTCACTTTAATATTTTAAGACATAACCTACGTGCTGTTAATAAAATGTGATTTTTTTGTTGTGATGAAATTATGTTAGTATAATTATGATAATTATGATCAAAAAATCACATTTTATTTACAGCTCGTAGGTTATGTCTTAAAATATTAAAATGAGTTGTTAACCCCTTGAAAATGAATTAAATGTCGAAACCGGTTGGGTTAAAAGTACCTTTAGGTTTCCGTATCCGAAGGGTGCCAAACGGGACTGTATTACTAAGCCTCCGCTGTCTGTCTGTGTGTCTGTCTGTTTGTCTATCCGTCTGTCACAAAGGTGTCACAAGTAATAGGTGGAAAGTTAAAAATTTCACAAAATACGTGTTACTATAGTTTCTATCACGACAAATGATAAAATATTCAAGAAGTTGAAATCCAAGAGGGATCCTCGTATAAGAAACCTTTGAGTTTAATTTTTGAACATTATTTGTTTCTACTCTTACTTAACGACGGTAATATATATGTTACAGTTAAACCCGAAATCAGTTAAAACGCGTTTTAACTAGTATGCGCCATACAAAACTTCGAGGGTCGCCTTGCTCCGCTCCGCTTCGCTCACATGTCAACCTAACCGCTCCTCCCCACTTCGCTCGTCGTCGCAACCTATTTTGTTTTTTTTATTGTATAACAAACGGGCTCTAACTGATTTCGGGTTTTCACAGTGACTTAAACAAGTTTCAAATTTAGTCAGATTGTAGTAATTACTCTAAAATAAAACAAATAAAATGTAGGGAGGCAAGTTTATTTTTAATAGTATTATAATCATTTTTAGGTACTTAGTTTGCTTAAGTTTTTAGTATTATTTATTTACATTGAATTCTAAACCGAGAAAAGATTTTATTAATAATAAATATTTCTTTTTGCGAATTAGAATTTCGTACGCAGGGGTGCGAAATTTTTCGTCAGTCGCTATCATTTTAGCGCCTTGTTTTTTGTAGCCTCGATGCTGTTATGGTGTTTTATTTATCATCATATGTTTGGGGTTCCATACCCATATTGTGTGATGTCCCATTGAACATCTAATAGGAGGTCCTAGCCTCTAAACATATTTATGTAAACGAATCCTTTGTTGTGCTATAAAATAATTTTCATTTTCATTTTTTCATACGGAACTGTTTGCCCACGAGTCCGACTCGCACTTGGCCAAGTTTTTCATAAGACTGGCTAATGGTAGATATTGAGTCCCACCAATTTTGTTTTTTTTTTTAATTCGATACAAAACTAAGTGTCGTTAGAGTTTACTGCGCGGCGGCGCCACGTAATTTCATGCACTCGTCTTTCTAGGTAATGTAGAGATAAAAAATGAATAGCAGTATTCTACCTTTGCGCACCCTCTTATTTCTTTCTTGAACTTCCGAAATCGTGACTTGGTGTATTGGGAATGTTTATTTGTACGCATAATCATTCATTATCTGTTATTTATTCATCGCAGGTAATAACAAGGTTCATTATACGGACTTTATTTATACATCTTATAACCAAATAATGATAGAAATAAATTTATATATTTTTTAAACACTTGGCGATTTATCCATCGCAAGGAGATAACAAATTAAATTTATATCATTGCGGAATCGAAAATCAGAAAAGTAAATCTGGACGTGAGGAGCTCTGAACCGGGATTCGAACCCGGGACCTCTCCCTTACCAGGCGGTTGTTCTACCAACTGAGCTATCCAGTTGTTGAGCAAAAGTTGGTACAGCAACCGCCCACTAAGTGAGAGGTCCCGGGTTCGAATCCCGGTTCACAGCTCCTCACGTCTAGATTTACTTTTCTGATTTTCTATACCGCAATGATATACATTTAATTTATTCTTATAATTATAACAGTTTGTTAATTAGTAGATATTCCCCGCAAATTTACATTTCAAAATAAAACAGGTCTTAATTAAATCTACTTCCTTTTAGTCAAGTTCATTGATATTGCCAGTAACATTGCGAAATAATTAATATATTATAAGTGCTCACAGACAATAATCTAATAGAAAACAAAACGGCTTAATTTCTGAAAATAATTACCAAATTTAATTATTAAGTGGTTCTAGGTAAATCGATTGCCGAGGAAAGTTAAATTTAACACGCTGCTAAATCCTAACGCACTTTCCCAAGTACTACCGTCTTGTAGGTAAATCAGAGACCAAACTCAAGTTTACTGGAAAGCCTGTATCTATAGGTAGTGTCACACGTAATAGCTTTGTGCTTTGTGTAGGTATTTACCATTAATTTTACACGTTACTTAACTCGTATTAAGTTACAATCCAATAAACATCAAAGCTCACTTGTAGCTCTCATTTCTCGTTTGGTTGGGTTGGTACTAATTGGAATTAAAGTAAATTAAGTATTGGTTATATATAAGCAACACTTTATGATAAGCCTCCAGTACCTGTGGTTTTTGGGTTGTGTACCCGAAGGGTGCCAAAGGGTGCCAAATCTGCAGCTTCAGCTGTAATAGGTGGACAATTGAAATTTTCACATGACATTATTACAATGGACGAATTTTAATTCATCCATGGCATTACTATCTCCTATACCACGACAAATAATGAAAATTTGAAAAATATGGAATGCTAAGTTTTGTTTTCGCTCTATCGTAGAGACGATAATACATCCAAGTTACACATTTGGCCATATTGTTATAAATACCCTACTGAAGTAAAAGAACAATTTTGGTTCCGTTCTCAAAGGATGCCGAATTATTTGACAGGTGCTATTATTTTGGCGGCTTTTTTGACGCCCTTATGTTGCCATGTGGTATCTATATTGTTGTTTTTATCATGTTTTTGTGTGTGCGCGAGTCCGACTCGCATGGCCAAATTACACGAATTAAAACAATTATTTTTGAATTTATTCATGAAACAGTGAAAATATTAAAATCAAAGAATTCTCGCTGACATAATGTAACCTGGTGTGTAATAGTGTAACCTGGGGAATGCGATACGAACTCACTGATCACGGATAAAATGTCATTTTATTGTGTAGGTATTTACCAAAAGGTCAAAGCTCAGGATCATTAGCAGCCTCTACAACACTCTCCGGTTACGCTCGGGTCGTGGGCCTTTCTCTGTTTGAACACAAATAAAACAATATCGGTTCCCATCGGCATTCCACACCCTAAGTATACAACTTTTGTATTTTGGTACTTTTTAAATGCGATACTGATATTTTAAAAAGTAGTAAGTATGTGTGATCTGAAGACTTTTCATTGGGAGTAGTAATATTTGGAGATCTACAAAATTACCATAGTTTCTCTGATCTATATCCACATACTAGAATATTTATAAACCACCAATCTTCAGATGACAGTTATACACAAAACTATTAACCCTCGTAAGAGTAATCGCAATAAAAAAAATACATTTGAAGAATCGTGTGTTCCACATTTTCAATTGGGGTTGTATACTATTTAAGAGTTAACTGTACTTCAATATGGAACTACTAACGTTTATAATGTTAAACAAAATTAAAAATGTTATATAGAGTCTTATATAACACAAACATGCTGCACTTGTCTCCAGTTTAGATTCAACATTATTTTTCAACAATGTATTGAGTGAAGCGTTAACCTATTGGTTGAGGGTGGGTCTAGATAGATACTGGAGTGATTGATGAATAAGACATAGTGCTAGATGTTAAATAAAAACAATTGGATGAAAAGGTCCATTACGACTTAGCTCGCTAATCGTCATGATGTATTCTCAAGAGGTTTTACTCGTCAAACCAGTTTTCACCGACAATTATTCCGTTGGACTGTACTTTGAGCACAAAGAGGCAAAATTCTGTATGACCGATATTGTAGAATTACCAAATATTTAAGTCTACTTTTAAAGCTCTCTGCAAAGCTTTTTGGCTCAAACACAAAAGCCGAGTGGCGTTGAATCGTTCTGAAGTTACAAAGTAAATACATAATAGGTAATGTATTTATATATCAATGCTGATTACAGTAATTTCGAGAACAAATAAAACTTTATTGTTTACTTTAAAAAGGAACCTGCCTTGCCCCTTTTTCTATATTATGCTCTGCTCAGCGTCCTTTAAAAATAATTAAAAAGCCTTCCTCTTTTAGGGTTCCGTTACGTTAGAAATGGTTAAAAATAGTTTTCGTTCTCATGTCATCATGTATGGTTGCAATTCCATCGGCAATATTGAAATGATGGTAATGGTTTTGTAATCCAGATGGCAATTTTTATAACAATTATAAGCAATATTAATCAACAAAAAAGTCAACCAAACGCAATAACCGCAAAACATATAATTTTAATATTAACGGTGCTATATTTTTGACATCACCTGTCACTTATTTCTGAGTTAATTGAAAGTGACATTGACACAAAAACACACAACTGTGACAGATATGTATCTCTTATAATTGATCTTGTAGTTAATGCATTACAAAAGAAGAAACATGCGCAAATAAATACGAAAATAGGTGATCGGTTGCCTTTGTTTTTTAATTTATTGCTAGTTTCACGCGAATATACCGCTTTTGATTATAAAGTCTGAATTTTATCAAATATGATCCAGTTTTAAGCTTAAATTATCATAGTTTTAGTAATGAATGACTATGTCCCTAGGGAACAGCCTAACCCCAGGAAACATACTATAGCCTATATCAAAGTGATGAGTCAAACTATTACAAATTTTCAAATCGGTTCAAAAGTTCCTGAGATTAACTCCTATATAAAAACAAGGATATTTTACCTGCATGTAAAATTAGTATAGATTATATTTTTGGCAATGACGTTTTTTCAGTTTATCTTAGTTATAAAACCTTTTCGAAACTATGATAGAAATAACTTTCTATACTTTAAAATTTGGGTAGAATATACAATCGACAACTTTACAAATTAATGATTGATGCAAAAGTAAAAAACATTTCGAGATATGGTCTTTCTCAGCATCATATTTTTTTTTCAGAATTAAATGTTGATTATAAAAAGAGATATTTGCAAAAAACTAAAAATATGGTAAACACAGGATTTTAAAAACAATCTTCTTTGATTTTAAGTTAATTTTGTTTTTAAAAAAATCAACTGTCATGCCACGTGACAGCAGACATAAATATGCCAAGCTTTTTTTTTATAATCCATTGGCAATGAACATTGACTTTTTAAATCCTCGGATGCGACTTACGTCCTTTTAGAATGAGTGAACAAGAAAAAATTAAATAATGCAGGAAAAACATAAAAAAAAACTAAAAAAAATACGTACGCTTCTATTTTACGCTGAATTTCAATTATTAACTAAAATGAAAGGTTGTCGATTCCCAGGTTCGATACCCATTTCAAAACACCTCAAAGCCAGATTTACCCTTTCTACGTCAATTATATTTTTAAACTAATATAAAATCATGAGCCTTCATTGCCATAATCAAAAAATTTATTACCGGCCAAGTGCGTATCTCACACAAAGGAGTTTAGGGTTCCAAAGAAGTACAAGAAACCATAAAAACGGTATTAATTTAAATAATAAAATATACTTATAATTAATTAACTTATTTATCGTGTGATTGTGTACATACTTATGCATACAAATGCAGAGATATCCACCTGCTACGATCCTGACACATATGTTTTTGCGTCTTCCACACCCATCAATGGAGTCTTATGTACATGCTCTTCTATTCCGGGTGCTATTCACTATTCAATATTGAATTTATTGTGGTATAAACACGCTTTAAAGTTGTTTTGCAGGATAATTTAGAAATTAATGTAAATAATACTACAATTTTGATAGGAAATCCAAACTGACGTTGAACTATTGTCACATATTGCCAATATCTACATTTTTTGAACACTTTTTATTTTATTCAAAAATAATAAAACAATCATAAGTTGTACGTTTGGGAGCGATACCCGTACATACATATACTCTCACCTGTCTCCCAGAGGGCTAGGCAGAGACTACAAATTTTCATCTGCTACGATCCTGGCACACCTCTTTTGCCTCTTCCACATCCATCAATCTAGTCATATAAGCTATTCTATTCCGGGTACTTTTTACTTTGCCCTTCTTCAGTATGTCTCCTATTTGGTCGACATGCGTCGTTTTAGGGCGGCCCGGTCGAACTTTACTTTACACTTGTGCAGCATAAATTTCTTTCGTCACTCTAAATACTTTCATTCATCCTCTTTGTATGTCCAAAGCCGTCGCAACCATCTTAAAGCAACTAGAGTTCCATAAAGTTAAAATTTTGCAATACAAAATAACACAAAACTGCCATTTAAAATTATTGAGCAATTTCTGATTACATTTCTAAGTGATTTGCGCTTGTCAATCCAATTTCAAATCAACTACATTACCATGGCAGCCTTTTTTTAAGTGACGAAATCCTATAAGTAAATAATAAAATATAACCTTGATCAGGTGCAAGGTCAGTGTAGTCTAAAATCCAATGAGACAGGATTAAAAACACCTCATTTGAGGTCGATGTAGATATCGATGTGTTGGACACTCTTGTCATTTTGGTCATAGCTACTACAATGATACCTAATAAAAAAACTGCATCCAAGTCTGATCAGTGGTTTTCAAGATAAAATGGAACATACTTATAGACAGGAAGACAGACAGCCAGACAAAAATTCTAAAAGCTGTGGTTTAAACTAATAACCCATTTCATTTAAAATTTCCCCAAAACATTCAACGTACAGACACGAAAAAAGTAGTACTTTATTGTTGGTATAGATTTATTTAAGAGTGCATTCAAAAAGGAAAATCCATCACAAAACGATTCTTTGAAAGGATTCGGAGAAATTACTTCTGAAAGAAAATTTCGTTCTATAATTTCTATGTAAATGGTCTTTTAAATATTAAAAAACTACAAAAAAGGTAAAATAAAAAAATGTTACGGTTAAATATTTAACAAAATGATGCAAACAGACTGTAGCCAGACGTTTTTATTTATTTTTGCTCTCGTAAAATCTCATTTCGAAAGGCCAATAACGTAATTTGGAAACATAAAAATTTAAGATGTGTGAAAAGGCACCGATTTACAGTTGTTTATTCCAATAAATCACAAATTGCCCATTGGCGCGGGGCGAGCGGGGCGAGCAGGGCGGGCAAAATGTTTAACTGTGCAATTTATTTATTCGAGACGTCGTCGTCGTCATATCGGTGATACCGATTGGGAATCACTTACGCTGTTTTGCTTGCACGGATTATTTTTTACAGCTCAAGTTTATTGGCATGATTTGAAATCTATAAGACCTACAAAAGCTATTTACGGTTTTATCTTACAAGATTTTTTTTATGCCTCAAATATTGTATTGTGTCATCTTTAAAAAGGTCACAATAACAATACTGTAGTTTTGACACATAGTCTCGCTTTTACTACATGATTGATAACTGTAGTAAATAGTTAAATACGTCTGTCAGAATCGTAGTAACTGGGTAGTTGATGCTTGTGATTGTTGGCACTTGGTGGAAATTAATACACATTATGTTTATTTATAACTCATGTACTTATCCACAATATAGTTGTATTAAATATTATACCCAACCGGTTTCGCTATTCAGCATTCTCAAAGGCTTTACTAAAATACTTATTTAATTACATTTGTAGATTCTGTAAATGTAATTAAATAAGTATTTTAGTAAAGCCCTTGAGAATGCTGAATAGTGAAACCGGTTGGGTATAATATTTAATACAACTATGTTGTGGATAAGAACATGTGTTATAAATTTACATAATAAGTAGTAACTGGAGTTTATAATTTCACTAGGTTATTTGTAAATTATAATATCACTAGTAAAATTATAAACTATCGAATTGTACACTCTTACGGTGACACATATAAAAATATAATAAATAAATAAATATAAAAATATGTATCCATTTTGTGCTTCTTAAGGAAAAAAGGTGTATTTCCAGCGACTTTCAATATTATCAGGGCAGCCTTATTCGACCAGATTGGCCCAAAAAAACTATAACTTTACCAATTTACCTACAATATTAAGTACGCACTATGCCAATTTTGACAGGATGGAGCGTTTGCTTAATCAAGTTATTGTTTAATCACTACTTGAATACTTCAATTATCCCACTTTTGGCAGGACACCGATAAACGAAATGGTCGTAGTTGTCAACTTGAATTAAATAATTGCTTAATTTTGTTTAAATAACGGGTTTCGGATATGCTTTACGATTTTCATCATAAATGCATGTTGACATTATCTATATAATTACGTGGTAATATTTATTTATAGGTTTTTGAAGTAAGGAATAATAGCGTATCAGCCTAGCCATTCAACGGGGGAATTCTTCCAGCCTTTTGGGGACCCTGCCGATAGACGGCGGTGATTTAGGAAAAATATTTTATTTAGTATAATTTTTCTTTTTTTTTGTACGCTTTAGGTAATTTTATGATTTGAGATTGTTTAGTTAAGTTTAATTTTATTGAAGTAATGTCAATATTATTTTTTCTATTTTTACCAATAAAAAGCCCTTGAAGTAAGGAAAACGGTAGCTCAGCCGTTAGGACGAAGCCATGCCGCCAAGCGACTCCTCGTGCTCGGGTATGACGTCATGAGTAGCCGTACCGGGGAAGTGGGGGCGGGGAGTGTTGTATCAGTCATTCGCCCGTTACCGAATTCCGTAGACTTTTGCGAAAGTCCTGATTTAACTAACGCCTTGTCTGTTGTCACTCTCCCAGTTTCTGGACGAGTGCACTTCATCCCAGGTGTTATAGACGTTTTCCATTAAGAGTGGTAATGGCGAAGCGTTAGCTCATTGTAGGTAAAAGAAAAGATATGCTAGGGTCAATCAGGCCTTGGTTAATTTTTACCACCAAGGCATGTTCCAAAGGGTTTTAGGAAATTAAGGACATAAGATTTACATTTTCATCACTCAGTTTATAATAGTTTGACATTTTATATTTGTCACTAAAATGTTTTAGTGTAGAAAACATATTTTATCGCTTTAGGTTATCATTGTGCGCGGGCGGTTCTTTTTCCGACTAAAATAGTTACTTTTTTAATCATTGGACGTCAGAAAATGTTTACGTGATGTTCTCAGAAACAAATTTAATTTTATTTAAATAAAATGGTAACATTACCAAAAATATTTTTTTTATTATAAAAGGGCCTATAGGCAGAAGCTCTGCGGAATGGTGCTTCGAACGTCTCAACTATGTATTTAGCCGGTCGTGGCGAGCCACAGACCATGAGCTCTATGGCCGTACTTCGGGTACAAATAATAAGGCCCACAGCTTGACGTGAAACACACAAAGCGAACACAAATGTCTCGTAGCATATTTGTGTTCGGTCTGCGTGTTTTGCGAAAGCACGTCTAGCTGTGGGTCATTATTTGTGCCCAGAGTACGGCGATAGGACTCATCACCCATCACGCTGGGACATAATAATCCTCGGTGAAGTGTGGGTGTACAAGCGTGGGTTGTGACTTGTATTTTCAGTCCACACTTGGAAACACCTCTGACACCCCTTCGGGTATTGATGTCGTGACGATGTATAAAAGTAATAATCGCAATCATTTTCGTCATAAATACATCAAAATTGTTACCTTTTACGATCACAAAGTTCACAAAAGTAAACACAGACAACAAGAAATCGAAATCATTTTTACAAGAAACATTGGAGATGAAAAAGGAGCGCCTCATACTCCAATGTTATTTGCCAAGCACGCTCATTTACGCAGTCTCTCTGTTTCGTTTTATTCGTCCGAATCGAGAATATTAAGAATTGAAAAAGTTTCGGCTCCTACTTTGTATGTTTAAGTTGGATGTCTCTTTATGATTAGTTTGGACGAAACAACGAACTTTGAGGAGTTAACGCACTCACCGTGTAAAAATAAACAATACCTCGTAAATACACTAAGGTTCAATGTTGTTCTGATAAAACCGGGTATAGTTGATGTTTCCGTACTTGGTGTTACTGCTCAATATTTAGAATAGAGTTACAGAACTAAAACATTTTTGTTTCTACATTATTTTCAAGCTGAAATACTCGTAGAATTATGATCTACGATCTTTTGTAAAGAATGACAGGTTGCATATACAAAAAATTCAATTCTTAACAATTGAAAGATGGGAATATTTTGCATGTATTAGTAAGCATTCAAACATTATGAAAGTATCCTAACAATAATAATGCTAATTTGACTGTAACATGTTCACTAAGAAATATTACTGGCAATAAAAACATAAATAATGTTATTATAAACAAACTTTATATATGTACCCATAGTAATTGTAAATGAATTTTATACCTAACTAATATACCAAATTAACGTAAAACTACAAGTATGTAGTTGACCCGGGAAGTTTTTATTTTGGCAATTATTTCCTTTTACCCAAACAAAGGTCAAGGCTTAACAAAGATCAGTGCAATATTCAAACGATTTCGTAAAAAGTCAATACCTTATCTTGTGGTGATGATCAAAGCAAACAATAGTTAAGGTCAGGAGTGGCTTCGTAAGGTCACAATCCTCATGGGGTCTATTGTTATGTCGATATTCTATTAAATATGTAAAAAGAGTAGAGTAGGTAACTGAAAACGTTGAAACTTTATACTGATAAGGAATGACAAACAAACACACTTCATATTTAGGGTGTTAGAGGGCAAAGGGCCAAGTCTCCCTTTTCCCCTAAATTTTATAAATGCGATAGTGTTTTTTTTGTTATTCTTTCACGTCACAACGGAGCAACAGATTTTGGTGATTTTCACATGTAGATGGAGGACCGGGAAGTGACATAAGCTACTTTAATCCAGGAAATGGGAATATTCTTATTGGTTCCTATGTTTTATGTCCTATGTCCTATTATTATTATTATGTTTAGTCTTACTATTTAAAATTCAATAACAATTTAAATTTTTGTAATTTACGTTTTCGTAGTTTTTAACTGTAGCTGGTCGGTTCACGAACATTGTAAGCCTCTAGCGTGACCTCCCATGGTATCGGCACAATACTTGGATAACTCGAAACTTGAATGAATTATAATGCAAGGCTATGCATTATTATATTCAATCTTTGCTATAAATGGACAACATATTTATGCGTCTAGTTATCTTTACGAAGGATCCTTTTTATAAAAATAGGGATTCTTTCATACATTTATCAGCATATTTATGAGTTACATTATTTTTAGTTTCTGACAAATAGAGACACCAAAATAAGCTCTAACTGCATACTATTAGGTGACTCTGATTGATTTGATTTGAAGTGTACAAAATAAGTTGATTGTAAAATTTGCAAAATAAAGTTATGGTTTCACATACAGACTGACACTGCCACTTCATTCTGCTCATCTCCGAAACATGCAGGTTCTCCATGTCTTGAATGGATAACTTCTACTTTAACTTTAAAGCAAGCGACCGAGTTACCTTCAACTTGTGACTACTATTCGCACGTTACCATCATCAAGACGCACTAGTTATAAACATGCTTTAAAGTTGTTGTGCAGAATCATTTACATATTAATGCATAAAATCACACAACGTTGCTAGAAAGGCCTAATTGACATTAAACTATTTGCGACGTTTGGGGTGTTCAAAAATTAAGAAAAACAATCTCATACTGTGCATTTGGGAATGAGACTTGTCGCAACTACCTTGGAGTGATCTGCCATAATGTAGATGTCATCTGCAAAGCGGAGTTGCCTTTGATAGTGACAGTATTAGTCTAACAAATTGAAAACGAATTGCGTAGCGTTTGAGAACAATTTTGGAGATCATCCCCTAACAGAACTTCTACCTGAAATTGGATATGTCTTGTCTGTTTATTTCGTACTTGAACAGACATCGTAGTGGCGCGTTTTACTCATCTCTGTGGATTTCAACGTGTCACCGGTCAATATTGCATCGCTGTATAGATTACATTAGAGACCAAATTTTAATCCTAGTCAAAGGCTTTTTCGTAGTCTACAAAAGCTAAGCACAAGGGCTGATTATACTCTTTGCTCTTCTGTATAATCTGCCACAGTATTGTATATAGTGTTTTTGCCTGCTCCGGAAGCTGAAAACCGTCGAATCTACACGTGGCATAGAAGTGAAATAAGCATATATGTCCTTACTTAAGGCTTTGTCTCCTTTCTTAAAACTTTCCTAAATAAAGAATTACAGTGTTCTGTCCTTGTGTAGGACAAAGTTGAAGAGTTCCTTCGAGACAAGTTTCTAGACAAGTAAAGGCCTTCTTTAGGAGAAGAAAAATAAATATGGCACCATTATTCGCAGTATCGTTTAGCTTGATAAAAATATGTTAGGCCATGTTAACTAATGATTTTTTTTTCATTATGTATAACTTCTATTGGAATAAAATATGATCAAACTTTTTTCAAAGCCGTCAAGGTCATTGTGGGCTATGCGCTCAGGCCACCGCTGTGCTTTATCTACCAACTTATCAATACAACTCAAGTACTCTTGTTAATATAGGCACAAAGTTCATTTTCGGTCAAAACAAAAGCTAAAATGTGACGATGATGCAACGCCGCTCATTACGCGTGGATTATAATTTGCGAGACACGACCAAAAAGAAATTCAAGAGCACGCCCCAACAATTTGTCGGCGAACTGGGCCACCCGATATTATCTCGAATGAATGCAACTTCATATAAAAACGTTGACCGAATATCTCGTACATCATTCGGTATCACTCGCTCGGCAACTTCAGGAATATGGCTAAAATTGTGAGTTGACATGAGACAAGTCATAAAGTTTTTAATTTCACATAAATTCAATAATAATATATACCAACGAATATTTGTATAAAAATTTAACATAATAACTTCTAGAATTAGTAGTATCAGAGACAAGATCTTGTACAGTGTAATAAAAATTTGAAGTATAGTAAAACAAGTGTTTTAGTAAAAAAACGTGAAAAATAAATGTCACAAAAACGGAACTATGTTAATAGGTACTAAAAGTTATATTTAGAGAGTTAAACTAAATAGTTGTTATTTAATCGTAACAATGGAGCTAAATAAGTAAAAATATCAAATCAGAAGTCACTGACCTAGGAGTTAAAAATACACAAAAGTTATGTCCGCTGGGACATTATTACGGAACTAGGCAAAAGAAGGGGAAAAGTTGCAAGATTTTACGCCAAAAACACTTAAAGATTATGTGACCGCAATTTCTTCACTTTCTGATACCAAGTTTCCGGGAAAGATCTTCACTCTGTTACACATTAAGGGCAGATTTCTTTTTTTTTTAATAATTTATCGTTTTCTCATTCCAGATAATCTTCAGCGCCTTGTTGGCCTGTGCTGCGGCCGTGCCCGGCTATCTGGTCTCCCATGAGACCCCAGTAATTCACTCCATCCCTCTGACTGCCAAGTCTACCATCACCAAGAACACCCTGAACGTAAACCACGGAGGCCACGCCATCGTGCACACGCCAGTCGTCCCACTACACACTGTGCATGCGGTGCACTCTGTACCGCTGATGGCCAAGTCCACGATCACAAAAAGCAGCCTCAATGTAAACCATGGAGGACACGCAGTCCTGCACACGCCAGTGCTTCACGAAGTTCATGCGCCACTGGTGCACTCCGTCCCATTGTCAGCCAAGTCTACCATCACCAGGAGCAGCTTGAATGTGAACCATGGTGGGCACGCTCTCTTCCACACGCCGGCGGTTCATGCAGTCCACGCGCCACTAGTCACCTTGAAGAGTGGAGACTCGGCGGTGTCTCACAGTAGCCAGTCGGTTCAAGAAACCGTTCCTTACTATGCTGTGCACCATTGATCTCTTGTTTCGTATTGTTAGTTGTTGGATTTAATAAAAGTTTATCAATTTTGTATTCGATTTCGTTATTTTTTTTAACATTGACGATACTTAGAGCGATATACTTATTTCCATTTATTGCATCGAAAACCTTATTAATATTACTCGGTTTGTTTTTTGAGAACAAAAGTATCATTTTCAACAAAGCCAGTTCTACGTTCTACCTATACGATTTGAGTTCCACTAAGCTAAGTGCCGGCAATTTATATCAGTCCTAGTTGTTAAAGCTCCGCTTTTTGTTACTGATGCTTGAGATAGCACTGATAAAGAAAGCTTTTTATAAAATCCACTGAAAAATGTGTACACAAATCTGAAGATATCTGTGGACTTATTAGTTTTACACAATTTATAGGTACTGTTTTCTGTAAGACTAACTGGTACTGTTTTTTTATATTTTATTTTATAGGGTTATTATCCTAGTCCACTTAGATTCAGGCAGAGAGCTTTTCTTCAAGTTTAAGTTATTTTTTGAATCTTTAACTTAATCTTACCAGATTCAAGTTAAGTCTACAAATATTTCGGCTGGATGACTCGGAACCATTTATCACGTAAAAATGTGGCTTATCTGAAATCTATCTCGGACAAAAAGTTGGTAATTAAATTACCGTGTCATGGCTTCCATGACATCGCAGTCAATGAACTTCTGTAACGAATACAGACCTTGCTACTCGCAAGTCATTAGTTTAAATTTTATCAACCGTTTTAAAACCTGTGTAAATTTTTTCATGGGTTTTTATTTATAGAATGCGCGATATCACCTGCACGCAACAGCTGTATATTTGTGTGTAAAAGTACTTTAAGTTTGTAGATCTGTTCGTTTAAGACAAGTCTAATGGAAATACCATGCTTGTATTCTTGAAAATATGAACTTTCCAAAAATATATAATTAAGAATTATTTTTCACTGAATATTATGTTTAAAAGGAAGATTATGCCAGCATGAAACTTGGAGCTTTCTTCCTTTAAATATTTCTTAGAGATTTTGTTTTGTTTTTATAAATATTTAACAGGGATCCTTTTGCGTGTCGTTGGTGGCCGTCCAGTGTTCATGACGAGAAGGAAGGTAGAAGTAGGCGGTATGTAAGTCTGGGCGGAAAAGCGCGCGGGCAGATCCTTGGCTATTTTGACGATAGTGACGCGTGCGTGTTGTCATAATAATACTGATGATATTTGCTATAATAATGCTGTTAGTTTATTTTACAACTGACTTATTGTTTTGATATCGTCTGTTCTATGTAGACGGTTTGTAGTGTTATAATAAAAATAACAAAAGTTAATATAGTCAATTACTAATTGACATAAATTTAACATTTTACAACTTCTATTTATAGATAATAATCTTTCTGTAAAAAGTGATAAATGTTTGTTTTTTGCTATATTGCTTAGTACATTAACCTTCTGCCTCATGACAAAAATTCCTTCCGTCTTGTATTTCTTAACTCTTTACGTTACTTAAGTATATTTGAGATAAAAAAGAGGAAACACATGTCTGGCTAAGTTTTTTGCCCATCTCCTCAACATGACTAATCAAATAGGCGTAGTTAGGCATGTATTTATGTAAATAACGTATTTTTACAATTAATAACTCTATATATATATATATTTATCATACATTGCATTATACATCAATAATGTATTATTTTATTGTTAGTTTATGTAAGTAGGTACATTATTTTATTCAATTTCAGGAAGACAAGTTTGCAATCTATTTATTGTGTTTTTCTTTTGAATTAACGTTGTTTATTTTTGCATTAAAATCATGACTTGATGTCAAAAATGTTAACTTAGTATTCTTCCTTCTTAAAATAAAGTCGATTAATGAGCTGTTTTAATTTTGCTCCCTTTAAAAATATTAAACCGATCCCGTTTTCTGTCGCCAATGGAAAACAATCAAGCTAATTACTTTATCCGTGTTAGTAAATTGAATCATCGTCTAAGACCCAGATGTTGCTCGTCGTGTTGAAGTTAGCCTTAAGTGAAACCAGCTGACGTCATCAGTCTGATAAACGAAGCAAGGTTGTTGGCCCCTGTAGTACCGTCAGTTAGTAAAAGAACTGAATACTTTTTACAGTTCTCGAAGGTTTTATTATTGTATGAGTTAAACCAAATTGATATTGAAAGCTCATGTCATAGAGCTTTATTCATAGGTTTGCTGCACATGAGGAATTTGCAAGTTACACACAGTTAATGCTGTTAATGAGGAAGGGCAAAGTGAAAAGCACCCAAAATATAAGAGGTAACATGATATAGATCGATGGATGTGACAGAGGTGAAAGAGGTGTGGCAGGATTGTAGCAGATGGAAGTCTGTGGTTTCGCCTACCTCTCTGGGATAAAGTTGTGAGAATACGCACGTAAGTATTTTGTTGTTGAATGCGGACACAATACGTGCCTTCACGTGGACTGAAGTAGGTTTCTCTTGCTTCGTAGTCGAACAGATTCGTTTTGCGCTGTTGTCGGACACAAACGCACAGTTTGTATGGCACAATTTTAGGTTTCTCTATTGTAATGGAGTCAAATTACTTTGGCCTGAATCGTATTTATGAATTCTAAGAAGCCTCAACAGGACTTCTGACTGAATTGCCCATTATGAAACAAACCCATATAACTTAGACTGAAAATGATAACTTCGTCTGTTGTAAGTGCCTATTACCTATCAAGAAACTTCTGAAAAATAGTATTGCTCTAAGCGGGTAACTAACTTTAAGCAACTTACTCAAAGGCGCGCTTTTTTGTGAAAATCTGAATTATGGCGTAAACACGGTCGTTGGTTCCCCAAATTTAACGTAAAGCTAACACGCTTTTCTTCGCTCTTCTTTGCTCCGTCTTGTTTTAATCTCGCTTTTTGTGAAATATCTGCTTTTTCACGAACAATTGGAATAATTTCTTATGATCATATATAATGAATGACACTTATATGTGTATTTGCAATCACTGACTAGTTGTGGAACCGGACGGACAGGCACTTCCTCCTGAGGGTTAGTTGCTCGATGATACAACTTGAACTTTCAGGCAAAGCTTTCATGAATCGCTAAAATAGGAGGGCCTGATTTTAAAAGACCGAACTTAAGACTCACAAATTAATAATATAATTAACAAGCAGGGAGGTACCGAGAGTCTTTGAAGGTAAATACATTATTATTTTTTTGTATAAACGTGCGAGCGCTTAAATAAAATTGAATTCACTTTGAGCTCTTCCACGATTTTATTTTAATTTAGTTTTTTTATGTCTAGTTTGACGTTAAAAGCTATTTTATCACGTAGGTTTTTTTGTGACAATGTAGATACTTAAAAGGAAATTTTGATATAAAATTATTCGTACCTGCTCGGTTCTTATGAAACAAAATATTTGGGTAATAATTGTCAATAATCCATATGGCCCTATTTGTTTCATTATGTACATCGTCCCGCTATAAATACAATGAGAGAAGACCATAGAGGTATCTCCGAGCATGGACAGTGCAATGCAAGTCATAATCCACACTCGTCCGCTCACGTTTCACCGAAGATTATTACGTTCCAACGTGATGGATGGTGAGCCCTATTACTGTACTAAATTGGACCTTTCAAAGTACGCAGACCGAAACTGTCCCACGGGATTTGAACTCTTACGTATATATGTTTCTGAATACATCACTGATAATGAATAAACTTTTAAAGCATTTTAATGACTCTGGTGCCGAACCCTCAAAGCGTCGACTACAGATAACCGTGTTAATCACAGTTCATGTATAAACATTAAACTGTTCTCGCAAGAATTTAATAAAATTAACGTTGCGCTAAAAGGTAATGGATAATTTAAAAGTAATTTTAGCAATTTTATTGATTAAAAAGCCCACCATCTTTGTAAACAAGCCAAGGTTTTACTTTACCTTTTCCGACTTTTGGCTCAATTTATTATATTGAAGGTGAACTTGACTTTTGACATAACGACACCCATGTAGACTTGTCACAAAGATTTAAAAGAATTATGCCCCGTCCAGCTCCATTACCTTTAACTGGGATAATGCGAGGTATAAATATAACAATGGAAGTCCATTGTTACGGTGGAAGAATTCGGCCGTTTGTAGTGAAATAGGTTGAACACAAAAGTTTATTGAAAGTCTAGTACCAAGCTCAATGTATTTATGTAGTGCTCAGAATTATAAACCACATGCTATATACTGATCATATTGAACCACTTCTCGCTCGCATTATTAGTCACTTCCATAAAAGTGCTTTTGAAACAAAGCGAATTAAAAACTCACCTCTCTGTATACATTTTTAATACCTTGTCTTCGTTTTCTATGAGAAAGCAATTTTTTAATGTATTTGCAAAAGTAATCAAACAAAAGTTCCTCTATCAATATGATCAGTAGAGCACGTGGTTTTATTTTCTGAGCACGTCATTAATACACTAGACACTAGGGATGCAAGTCCTTTAAGATATCGATAATTATATCGATAATATTATCGAAGTTTCGTTAATATCCATATTTTAGAAAATTATATTTAAATTAGTAAAATGTAAAATTAAAAGCGGTTTTTTAATTATTCAAAACATTACTGTTTTAGATAATTATTATTGCAAATAATTTCCAACGAACTCAACCAATTAAATTTACATCTTACATAAAAATACCTCACTCACTTACAAGTCACCGTCTTGATCAAATGGCTAAACTTAAAGAGAATCAAATTTAGACTGTAGATTTCTTTTATGATGTAGCTATCCACTAAGAAGGGATTTTAAGAAATTTTCACAGGACCTGAACATCCTAGATTCACGCGGGTATAAGCGTCCGCTAGTACATTTTAAAAGGACAAATAAACAAGTGCGTGTAAAGTGAGGAAAGTTCCTATGTATCATTGCTTAAATAATACGTCATTAAATCAATAAAAAACCTTTTTCAATCTGCCTACAACTTGACAGGGCATGGTTGATACATATAGGTAATTTTAAAATGCATTCTGATAAATTTTGATATATATTTTGATTATCGATAAAAATATCGATATTTTAGTGTCGATATAATCGAAAATATCGGCTTTTAGATGTATGCTATCATTGCATCCATATACGATTAAGATAAGCTACGAGTATCTGTATTTGTATTTGTATTTATTTTCGAACTGTACGCAAAGAAATGAAAAAAAATTTCAAGTAGAAAATGAAATGATATAAAAGAAAAAAACTATGTCCCAATTTTCTTCGGGTGTATGAAAGGAACCTCCCCGAGTTGCGTGAAGCTGAGACCACTGTTTACTTCAAATATGCCCGACGCACCCTGGACAGTTGGCCAAGCAAATATATACTGATAAATTACTTCAGTAGACTTCGGCACCACCCTCATGCCGCCAGGTGACTCGTCGTGTCCCGGAATGACTTCACGAGTGGTACAGGCTTAGTGTCAGTCATTGGTTTCTCACCGACTTCCGTAAATTTTCCGGAGGGTCCCTGCAGTAGATTAACACATCGTCTGCTTTCGCTCTTTAATTTTCTAGGCGGGGCCAACAGCAAAGAGAAAGAGTTCAAAAAATATATATTTGCCTCTTAATAATTTGCCTAGCCTTCTACCAAAAAGTCTTCTTCTTTTAACTACACTCCTGAGTAATAAGTTTTAGTAAATTGTGTTTTTATTAATAAATATACTGATAAAATAAAATTGAAATTCGGTCGGTGACCGACGATGCCGGACCCAGGAGAGGGCCCAAAATATATTTCACGTTCAATTTTTTTTATTTTATTAATTAGTATATCTATATATAAACGTTATTATAAAGACAAACAAGTCGACTCATCATATTTATTTACATAATAAAAGCAAAGAAATATAGCGCATTTGATGTTATATTTCTTTGCTTTTATTAATAAAAGACACAATTTATTAAAAATATAAAGCTAATATTTGGTTTCTAAGTAATAATATACTTCTATCGAAATGAACAACTTACTGCACATTGTGTGTCAGCTGATCACTAAGACTATCTCAATGGCAAAAATATATTTAAATTCTTCGGTTATCGATCATTCGGATTATTTCGGATAATGACACCGGCAATTATTTAATTTCTGTGCATCATTTTTTATTGTGTTGCAAGAACACAGCTGCTTGACCATGGCCTTGTTTAAGCGCTTAACATAAAGAAATGTGTAAAAGTCTCCGTAAGCGTGTAAAATATTTACTTCGTCTAAAACGCATAAAAAAACCTCTGGAGCTTTATGAATGTAACAAACACGTGCCGATAGAAAGTTTCATATGTAAACAACTAAATTTAGAAAATTGTTGCATGTAAAATGGTATGTCCTAATTTAATAAAAACTTTCTTCATCAAAATATGTAGATTGTGGGTTGAATACCCTAAAACAGCATTTTGGTTAATGTTTTGACTGAGAATATTTAAAACAGATGAGCCTATTTAATCTTAGTAAAAGCTGAATGAAATTACTTTTATCCAACTACACCTAAGATAAGACCTTGACTAATAATCAAATAATTTTCTCTTCACGTATGGTATTTAGTATTATGCCTAACAGCTCAACGTAGAGACAGGTTAGCCTCGCCCTAAATATACCTTATGTAAATGTCTAAATAAACTGCTTTCTTTTAATTCAGCAAAACTCGAGAAAATTAAAAAATCTTCTCTATGAATAAGTATTCGGCAACTTTGAATTAGTATGGACTAACTAGAGGTATAAGAACCTACTGAAAATGTTACATGAGCAAGGCAAGCGCCTTTTTTATTCACATGCGCGGATGTTTGTTCTTGGCAAAGTTGTTCAGTATACTATTTGACAGTTTTAAAAATTATCAGCCTATTTACACCCGCTACCTATACTACATATATTATTATAATATTTCGAGATTTCATCTTGTTAATGTTTCCAAACAATATGAAGTACGCTTACACAAACAATGGCCCAAGTACACGGTACACACACCATGATTACATCAATAGTTATGTAAATGATAACTTAATAAACTTGAACTCAACCTACAGACCTACTTCGTTTCGGATCTTTATGTATTTATTTATGTGTATTTGTTCGTGTATTCATTAATCTGTGCTCTGAGTGACAGTATGGCGGAGCCCCGAAGACAGTGAAAGTTCACGTGGATATGGCATCAAGGCAGTCCGTTTTAGATGAAGCAATATTGAGCAGTATTGCATAAGCCTACCATTAATTGAAACATTTGATTATTTTGGTTTCAGCGTTAAAACGTCAATAGAATACTGGTGGCTGGGCTTATAATTGATAAAGCCAACTTAAAAAGTTATCAATGAACAGGTTCACCAAGCCACGGTGCAAACCATATACATAGAATATACCTATGTCTATGAAGCAAACTGATGTTAAATTATATGTTGTTACGTCAATATCTATTAAATACGTGCCAATTAGTTTCTGTTAGTAATGCAACACATATTTTTCAGTTCTCTGTTACAGTTTACAAGTCGATATGCGGAGATACGTGTTCCGTTTCTCAGAGACTTTGTTTACGATTGGTTTTCCATATTTTCCATCTTGTATAATTGATTTTTGTTAACACCTTAAAACGTCTAAACTTTCCAAGAAAAAGTTCTTTTTCAAAATTTTGATTTACTTAAGATCATTCACCCACCAGTGGGATAGAAGATGGGATACGAAATAAAAAAGTCTGGTATCGAAAGGCGAGCTTTCAAAAACCATGCCACCTCCAACGCACCTTGCATGCCGTTTCGCGCTTCACGCGCGCTTAATTTATACAACGTTCAAGTACGCAGCGAGTCTCTCATTGTCGAATTTTGGCTCCGATCAAGTATAAATACTCCAAGCTTTCCACCTCTTCGTTAGACAACTGCCCAAGCTTCTCTTGTAAACATCTCTTAACTATAAACAAAAAAAACAAAAATCAACATGAAGGGATTCGTAAGTTCATCTTTTTGTGTAAAAAGTGCAATCATGAAAGTGGTTAAACAGTGAAATTGATATTGCCATCCGCCTATCACGATATTGCATTGGATAGATTAGAATTTGTGAAGTTTCATTCAATTAAAGCGGATACCTGAGACGACGTATATATATAAATACTCCACATAGCAAACGCTGTGGTCTTGTGATCGGTTTTCAGTCTAAATTTTAAGGTCGTGGTTAGAGCAAATTAAGTGTTCGACCTCGAGAAGTACAGTAAGCCATTAGTCCTGCTTTAAAGGAAGAAAGGATTGAATCTAGTGTCCTGTTTTGGAATTTTGTGCATAAAAAGGGATTACCACCTCAGTTATAACTAAATAATCCGATAGTAGCAGTTGTCTATATGTTTTTGCTTCATCCCCAGGTCGCTTTCTTCGCTCTGCTGGCGTGCGCCGCCGCCGCTCCCGGCCTTCTGCTCGCTCACGAGACCCCCGTAGTGCACGCGGTACACGCCGCCCCGGTAGCCGTGGTCGGCTCCAAGACTACCATCACCAAGTCCAGCCAGGTCGTGAACCACGGCACACCGATCGTGCACTCCGTCCACGCCGCGCCAGTCGTGCATTCAGTTCACGCCGCGCCAGTCGTCCACGCCGCTCCGCTGGTAGTCAAGACCGCCCCAGTAGTCCACTCGGTCCACACAGTTCACGCCACCCCGGTAGTCCACGCCGCCCCCGTAGTCCACGCCGCCCCCCTGCTCGTGAAGACCGCCCCCCACGCCGTTGCTCACTCCAGCTCCGTAGTCCATCACGCCCCACTCGTCAAGACCGTGCCGTTGGTTGCCGTCCACCACTAAGCTTCATATTTAAAAGTCCTTCATTTCAGGATTGTAAATAATAATAAATTATACTATTTTCTTTACTTTTGAGTTTCTTTTTTCATTTCCACTCCTAAAATAGATACTATAAGAGATTTTACATTGTAAACATGGATTTTACATGTGTTGCATACGTTTGAGATCTTTATGATTTTAGTCTGTACTCGAAATAATAGAAAAGCTGAAAACATTTTTTTTTTTTTATAATTTTTAAAAAAACTTTAATGTTGGAATATATTTCGGTTCTTAGTGGACCGTCATCAGTCAAGTAATAAGAAAGAAAGAAAAACATTTTTTTTCCTGTTTTCTACAAAAGCAAGCTCAGCTTCGGGTTAGTAAAAACGGAAAGTAAACATTTTCTTCTTCAAATTTCAGGAAAAATGTTATTGATCCGTAATACTTATCACTTACCAAGTCTACAGTGTTAATTTGGCTGCATAAGTAAATTTCACCTTGTTTGTAGCTTGAGTATGTGCTTACTGATTTATCTACTTAAATCTAGTTTTGCACAGTTTTTATTTAGCAAAGCAAATCTAGAACATTTCCTTTATACGAAGAATTTGTTGAGTTACAATTAACGATTGAATTTCTTAATAATTGATTTTCTATAAATAAGGTAACAAGATTAAGTTATGTACGTTCGGAGAAACACAGTAGATTAGTTTCGTTAATAGAGGGCTTAAACGAAAAATTTATCAATTCTTTTATTGTTTGTTAAATTATTTTCAAAAGCTGATAAAGATACAAAAAGTAACCAATAGGTAATTAAGAAACATAAGTGAAGGGGGTCATATTCAATGTAGGAAAATAATGAAATTTATTTTCAGAGCACATATTACCACGAACCAATAAATTAAACAAAAACATCTGTTAAAACTTTCCGTTTTGTACACAGACCACAACCGCACCGTCACACTGTCAGTAAAATATTTTTTTTTGAAAAGGGACGCCATTGAAACCGTTCAGCAACTAGCAATACGCAAAAGGATCTGAGACAAATAAAAAAAAACACATTACTAGAAAAAGACTACCACGAAATGTTTAAGATGGGTTCATATAATACATAGACCAAGACCTGCAACTAATCTCTTCAATCTCTTAAAATGTACCGTCAGTTAGTTCATTTATTACTACTAGAAAAACTTGGATGTCTCTCGCTTGTCAGCTTTGGCGATTTTTAAGAAAAGTTTTAGACTGTAATCATTAAGCATTGAGGTGCATGAAAAGAGCCTTCCGCAGCGTGAACTAACATAGAACCATTACTCCAAATGCTCCTGACACACCCTGGACAGTCAGACGAAGGAAAATTAACTGACAAATCCTTTCACTTCTATTGGAAGTCTTTGGCCGTAGTTTTTTACTCCTCTCGTGACGTCACCGTGCCGCCAAGTGACTCGTCATGTTATGGTATGAGCATTTTAGTCTAATTTTATATTGCTTACAACTTTATACATGCTGAACTAATTGTGATACAGTTTTCAAAGTTTGCTAATTTGTTACAAAGGGTGTATGAGGTGTATACTGCACAATAGCTAAAGCGAAATAAGCAGTCATTATTTTACTGAAGAATAAACAAATAATAATATATATATTTATCATTAATATAACGAGGTACTTCCAAAGGTTTCAGAGATGATACCAAAGACTGTGGCTTGAACAGTAAAAACTTATACACCCGCTTTTCATCGATGATTTAGTCGTCGCAACGTAATCGGAGGTACTTCGCCGTACTTCGAGCACACTACTTCAAGGAAAGACAAAAATGTGAGCAGAGCCACGGGCAAAAAGATAGTTTATACGTTAGTTGGAACAGCTACAAAAATTGTGCCATGGTGATTCAGATGCTCATCTAATGTACACGACACCCATGTTTGTAGAATTCCTCGACGCATCTTTAACTAAACTTAAATGCTCATATAACCATAAGTCTGTCGTTGGTACCAATGTTAATGAATCACTCGAAGATTTCATAAATATAGAGTGGATGGGAACTTATTTTATTGTTTATACATGGATGAGTGAGTGTTTTATTTTGTTGATTTTTCCGTTGCAGTCGACTAGCAAACTGGTGATAATACTCGTCAATGGAAACAACCAAACCTGAAATCGCGGAAATAATCAGTTGTTCCGTCTAAAAGTGCCATCAACACATTTCATAACAACTTGACCAAAATGTATGTAACATTGTTTTATCCTGTGATTTTCAGGGAATGAGTTGTTTCTGCTATTGTGTCTACATTATGTTCGAAGGGGCAATCGGTAATAACCGCATCCTGATCATCCAAAGTAGCAATAAATTCCCATCACGATACTTATCATCCATCCATCCATCCATCAGCCTGTTTCGTCCACTGCTGGACATATGCCTTTCCAGGATTTCGCCACTCTTGGCGGTCCTCTTGGAAGAAATGCCCATACTCACGCACGCTGGGCAGGCGGGTTGGTGAGCGCGGTGCCGAAAACCTTGCACCAGTGACGCCGCTGCCCATCACCAGTCTGATTTATATAAGGCCCGGCAATTGGGGATGGATCTGATGAGAGCTGTCCTCTTACTCTCCCCCGAATAACTTCGGGAGGATTTGCGAGTAAGATGGTGGTACCTCCACAGTCGAGCCCGGCATCAGCTCTACCACCTAACACCATACTTATACCATACTTTTACTATACCAATCTGGAAGTCCCGGATTCAAATCCCCTAGCGCCATATTTGTCTTCGGTTAGCGTGAGGCATGTTAAGCTGTTGGTCCATAATGTGTCCAAAGTACGGCGACATCACGTTGGGACGTAATAATCGTCGGTGAAAAGTGTGTGTACGAATGTTCCAAATCCATACTCAGAAACGCCTCTGGCACCCCTCGAAGATTCGTGTAGTGTTGATGTATCTCTGTAGTGTGGTGTACTCTGTGCAGTACTGGCTCAGTCCGTCAGCGCCGTAATCCAGCTCCCATTGAAGAACTTACGCGGGAAACCACTTACTAACAGTACTAGCGAGTACAGTGGGGTAAGCGTGCCAGTCTCTACATTACTATATCCCACATATACGTATACCTAGCTGCATGGGCAGATCGTATATAATCGTGTGAAATGTATGAGAACAGTATGAAATCGAAAATATTTCACCTAAAGTCAAAGATAGATGCGACGACGAACGGAGCGAAAAGGAGCGTGTAAGGTTTTTCCATACTAACGCAAGCCCAGCCCTAAGACAATACTGAAAGCCAAAATCAAATCTAGGTTTTTAATCAAAGAACTGGATTTTCTCAGGCTAATAATAAGATTAAATTTATCATATTTTGTCTTCTCCCGGTTCTTAATCAAATGCCTAGGTTTTTGAGCGAAAACCTGATTATAAGATAAAACTGCGATATATTTATTATATACGTATATATTCACTACGAGCGAGAAATAAAAAGGAATACCTAATATTTCTTAAATGCTATGTAATATAATAAAGTTTAATTATATTATTATGTAATATAATTACATGTTATTCATGTATTGGCTCCTTTACCCTACATAGTCGGCGCCTACATCCACACAACTGAGAAATCCGACCGACCATATAAAAAGGACATTCCAGCCATTACGCCTAGTTACATATCAGGAGAAAAAAATACCAAAAATAGTTTCTTTACCTATAAATTGAGGAGACTTCGCTGACAACTTCAGTCCACTTCTAAGTTTAATTCAATTCGGTACTATTTGGACGTAAATCAAATAAAACATATAAAAATGTTCCGCTTGGTAAGTGTCTTTGAGTTATAAAAACTAAGCTCTTTAGAGCTGGTGGATAAATAAAGAGGACTGCATCGCTAGGAGACGGCAGTTTCACTTTCAGTGTTTTTAATTATTGTGGTAGATATGGGGTAATTTTTTTATAAAGAAAATTAGTTACTAAACGTTATTGTATGAAAATTATTTGATTGTCCTGGATTGCGTTAAAAATTTGCTAAAGTTTTAGTCCTTTTGCATGGAAAATACGAGTGTCTAAATTACGTGTCTTTTTTATTTCTGGTAACCGACTTACCACAATTATAGATGTTAGTTTGTTTATCATCTCTACAAAATGTCACCGAGTTCGATTGGTATCTAAAATATGTTCGAACTCCGTTTGCATTGCTTGAATATTCATTGAAATATTTAATAGTGGTACGATTTTTTGCTGAGTTGTTATGGTCATAAACGACTTTAACCGCCTAAGTAGTCTAGTAGTTCGTATGCTCGATTACTAATCCGAAGGTAGCAGATTCAAATCTCATATAGCACATTGTTCAGCCTGTGTGAAGTATGACGATACCCACCTCGCTGGGTCGCAATAATCGTCGGTGAAACGTATGGAAAGTCCATCCTCGGAAACATCTGACACTCCCTCGACGATTCATGTCGTGACGAATGAAGTATTTTTTGTATTAACAATATTATTGCGGTATAAAAACGCAGAAGAAAAGTAAAATTGAATAAAATTCGAACCTGGGACCTCCTGCTATTTTTTAATGGTCGTAAATATTTTTAAATTACTGGGCAATTTAACAAACGTTTAAAACGTTTTATAAATGCGAACATGACGTCCCCGTGAACGTATTTTAATTAACATTTTCCGTGTGATATATTCAAGTTTCCTTTCGTGAATGGCATTACACATAAATCAAGGAAGGTACCAGAAAATTATAAATAAATGTATTAATTCCACAATGTTTATATGGCCAGAACTGAAAATCAGTTCATATTAATGTAGGATTCTGCTGAGTTCTGACTGTTTTCTGTTCCATTTTTAATTAATTGTGTTTAAAATATTTGTATCATAAGTGTTTTAAAGACAAATAAATCATTCCTATTCATTCCTTGTTTTAAGAAATTGAAAAGAATTTTTAAAATTCTCAATAAAATTCACCTGTACTTGTCCACTGTTTGGTTTATTTTATTCACCCAACCGGTTTCGTTATAATTACATTTTCAGGGGTTTACAATACATTTGAATGTGCACAGTGAATTACGTGCAATACATGTTTTTTTTTCTAGAAACTTTTAACACATTTAGCGTTTTTAGAAAAGTGTTCAGTGTGGTGTCCAAAATTAGATATATTCGTAGGCTTTATCTATTTTAAGCAACTCACATGGTATTGAAGCCATCTCATTCACTCCTTGACATTTAGTTTCTGAATGTGATCAGACCATCAGTCTGCCAACAGATGGATGTCCATGTCCAAATTGCCACTCTTATATATCAGCCGATCATCAACGCAGAGATTTCCAACATTCAGTATTTATATTTTAAAATTGCTTTATTGAAATTTTTAGTGGTACTTTTGTGATTTATTTGGCTTAAAAAGCAGCTCATTTAAACCACACGCATGAACGCAAAATGGTCAAAGAACTATATTATGAATATTTCTTAATCTTTGTGACGTATTTATTGAGCTCGATGTGGATTTAAAAAGAACGGCTAACCTCAAAAATAACTACGATCGGGATAGCGGATTCAGACTGTGATCGTAAGAGATTAACTCTTTGGTGAGGACGTTATGCCAAGAGACGTTGTATCACTTACTGAAGTAAGTGAAAGTAATACAAACGCTGACTCTCGATATTCCTGGCGCACACTAGACTGTTAGACCAAGATGAAACTAACTGATAAATCTTTTTTTTTTACTGGTGGTTTTATCACCACTCGTATGATGAAACCATGTCGCCAAGCAACCCATCGTGTTACTGAATGACGTTATAAGAAGCCATACAGGGAGAGACCATCAATCACTATTGTTCCGTTAGCGACTTCCGTAGATTTTGCGGAAATCTCTAGATAGACTGATTAATGCCTCGCCTGCTTTCAGTCTCTCGCTTTTGGGATGAGTGCACTTCATCTTAGGCCCCAACGAGCCTCCATCGAGCGTTGTACTAGAATAGTAGTAAAAACAAACCAGAAACGGGTCGGCTATTCAGATCGTAATTTTACCAAGCCGTTTGTTTACTTAATGACTTTGAACTCGTTGTTGTTTCCAGATCACGATCCTGGCACTACTGGGCAGCGCGCTGTCAGCTCCAGCCCCAGCTCCAGTGTACGCCCCACTGGTGTACCCCCACGTGCCCCCCGCGGTGTACCCCGCGCCGCTCTACCATCCCCCGGTGGTCAGATACGCCGCGCACCCCCCGGTGGCCGTCTCTCACGTCAGCACCCTGCTTAGCCCCCCGGTCAGCCCGGTCCTGCCCGCGTATAGGACCGTGCTACCCAGTCCATACCTGCTCTAAATGACCAAATTCTATCCGTTATACTATACGATCTAATTCAGAGATTTTACAAGTGCTTTTTATCATCGCTGGTGGTTCAGAAGATGTTTGACTGAAGTAACCAGAGTTTGGGCCAAAACAAAAGAAGGGCTTGAAGTTGACAGATGACGTCGCAACTGCTGTTTGTGAAGAGATGACTGTCTAAACTGATACTGATACCAGCTCGAACTGTCTTTGTGATGGTCGGCACTTGATGGAACATCATCATCACTAAATAGTTCAGGTTTGACTAAATATCGTCGCCGCTCAGCCAGTAGAAGCTCTGAATAATGTCGTGTGTACGCTATTTGTTAAGTTCGTAAAGTGACGGTTAGGTTCTGCAAGTTCCTTTTTCTGTAACGTCGTTGTGTTCCACAGAACTGGCGATGTTGATAATATCCTAATGGTAATGGCTACGGAAAATGGATGTGTTTAGAAAATTAATTAAAGCAATGTTTTGAAGCTTTGTGTTTTATTTTGATTTAAGCTGTTGTTGTGGCCGAAGTATGGCGATGGGGCTCACCACCAATCACGTTGGAGACGTAATAATCGTTGGTGAAGAGCGGGTGTACGAAGTGTAGACTATGACTTGCACTGAACAGTTCACACTTGGGAACACCTCTGACACTCCCTTTGGGCATTCATGTCGTGAGGATATGTAAAAAAAGTTACCTTTTATATAAAGTTGTCAATTTATCAAATTTTCTTGCATTAAAAGCGCAGTAACCTAAATAACCCTAGGTATGAATTTAATCAATAATATCTAAATGGTATCAGAATGAACACAAACGATACAAAAATATCTTAGTTTTAAATTACTCGAAACACATTTATTCGTTGGGTGCCGTGTTACAATTAATGTATTATTTTATTTGTACGTGTAGTTAATGTAGGTCGATTCTTTGAGTATTGTCTACAGTTTAGTTATTTTATCAACAGCTTTAGTAGCCAATATAATTATGCGTTGACAAGGGTATGATGACAATAAAGAAAACCGCATCCAAATCCGTTGAGTCGTTCTCTATGTAAAACGAAACATACCGAAATACGAAAATTTTAAAAATATATATATTTTTATTCCATAACTAAACCCATTTCATTTAAAATTTCGCTGAAGTATTCAATGCAAAGACACGACCTTTTTGCTACTTTTATGCTTAGCATAGGTAGGTAGATGACGTAAAACAAGTTTTTTAACTTAATTCAGTTACTCTTATGGTATAAAAGACTATTATTATGTGACATAAATACTTATAAAATACTAGATCACATTTTTTGTATCTTACTTAACTAACATACTTAACCTCCTTGACAGTTCTTAAAATCGATTGATGCTGTATATGTATGTATTTCTCTATTATATTTACTGACAGAAACATTTATATCTGCAATTAAATAATGAAATTGGCAATGGCTACTGTTTTACGCCTACATCTGTCACACAAGTAAGAATTTTTATTCTATTCCTGCATACATTATTGATTATGTTATTATTAGGCGTGCGTGTCTATTTCCATTATTTAAA
Source organism: Ypsolopha scabrella (assembly GCA_910592155.1). NCBI lineage: Eukaryota > Metazoa > Arthropoda > Insecta > Lepidoptera > Ypsolophidae > Ypsolopha > Ypsolopha scabrella. Next base: position 1,438,797 of record OU342968.1, on the reverse strand, counting down.
GACACGCGTAACTCTCCGAATACTATCACGTTACTGAGCCTATGTACCATGAAGTAAATAAAACCCACGGATTGTAATATACCTATACTACTAACATCACGGACGGACGAAGTTGTAGTGATTACAAGAACTTAGCGCGACAATGAGGCGCCGGAATACTTGGAAATGCGGCAGACAGCCTTCTGCTTCTGACCTAAAAGCCACTAGTTGTTATAAAGCGTTCACAAATACATTAAAGTTGGATATTGTCACGACACGGGTCCTCGAAGGTGTCAGACTTGGTCCAAGTGCTGACAGAACAGGAACAGAAACTCTTACACTTACTTTTCCCAACAATTATTTCGTCCCAACGTGAGGGAAGTTCGTCCTTTCACCGTACTCTAGGAACAAAAACACACTTTTTAGAGCACATGCACAGGTTGATCTCACTGTTTTCCTTAACCGTTCAGTAAGTGGTGAGTGAGTGCCTGTGTAAATACTCAAGACAGGGTCACGAAAACATGACTTTGACCCATTCTAGAACCTTGTCGCAATTAAATATGAGATATTCAATCCAGTGCCAGATTAAGCCAGCGCAGGGCCCGTAGTAAAAGCGAACAAAGGGCTCTTGGCACAGAATTAATATTATTAAGTACCTACATTCTTCTTTCTTCCTAAAACATAATAATATATGTTATCTATAAGTGAGCACATTATCTATTATATAGCAACACAAAAACAATTATGAGAGTGTCGACTTGTAGAGAACATGTTTCAAAAAAAAAGAAGTCGGCAAAAGTGTTATTTCGGTACTATCGACCGGTCAGTATATAGGCTGAAATTTAATCAACCGACCAATTTTTTCGAATTTCACCAAAAGGTTCAGTACCTTGTTCCCGATGACTAACCGAGTCTCCAGTATGAATTTGGTCGGTTGATTTAATTTCACCTAGTATAATTATTTTAAACTTTTTAAAGTAAATCCTACGAGAGAATGCGCTCCTGACATTCTCAATGTAGTTTTTAAGTTACGACCTATTTATAATAAAAAACAAATATCGTTTGTGTTCACTACCAACTGCTGACACAAAATTTAATTGAACATTTTATATTTTTTTTTTAATTAAAAATAAGTTTGATAGTTGAGCCATAAATTTCATATTCAGTCGATAAGAAAACAGTATTTTTTTAGATTCATTCTGCGTATTTTCAAGGTTACGTATACTTTTTATACGTACGTACGTACAATGAAAAATGAAAATATTTATTTCTTTAACAAAAGTGGTACATAGTTATATCTTGGTGGTTGTGACCTTTTATTAAGTGAATAACACCTGTATTAAAAGGACACGCAATAACTGCAGACCTACCTAACATTAATAAACTAAATTGAATTTCAATAATTCACATTGTGTTACGATGACAAAGGTTCTATATAGTTCAAGATACAGTTTGCACACAAGACCATACACTCTCAGATAAATTCTGAGTAACTCTTTAGGATTGAATCCGAACCCGTATGTGAAAGTCAAGGCGGGTTCCTACGGACGATGAGCTTCATTCGTATATTAATTACAAACACCCTTGTAAAATAATTCAAAGTCAGCTTCGCTATTTGTATACCCAGTGAGAACAGTCCTCTCACGTAAATACGCCTTCGTAAAATGAAACTATAAATAAACCAGATTTTATGACATGTTTACATATATCATCACGACATGAAGCCCTGGAGGGTGTCAGAGGTGTTCCCGAGTGTGAACTGTGAAAGTCAAAGTCACAGTTCACACCCGGGAACATCCCCACCCACGTTTCACCAACGATTATTACGTCCCAATGTGATTGTGGTGAGGTGAGTCACCGTACGTCGGGCACAATTAAATTTTTTAGGGCATGCAGTTTTCCTCACGATGTTCAGCAAATTTAAGAACACAAATACAAATGAAAAATTATAAAAAAACCTTATCGTTTTCCCACGAAAGATTTGTACACAAACGCTCAGGTACTTACCGTACGACAAATATTCATTTATAAAATTTGTATAAATACCCATCGAAATATTATCAGTTCAGCTGAGTATAACAACTTATTAAATAAACGAGTGCTTAGAGTACAGCCTCCTAAAACCAATACAGCTTTTGCAGCAGGTTTGGCACATTTATTAGTTCTCGAATTTACAATAACAAACTCAAGTATTGTGACATAAAGACATGTTCTGTTAATCAACCTAAAATCAAGGTGGCAAACTGGCTTAAAACTGTTAATTATGAGGACACTGAAAAATTACTACATTCATTCGCCGTCAATAAATTTATAATTAACTAGATATTAAATACTATTAATGTTTCTTTGGCATATTCTTTTAATTAAATATGTCATCTCTCAGTTTTGTTTTTATAAATTTGGTTTGAATATTCCTTTTTTTTCGCTGTGTTAGGTATTTAATTTAATTTTGTACTAACTTTATTTATTTTTTTTTGTAAATTTCACTTTGTTTTAGAATAATTCTGTTTTATATATAACAAATGATGTAACTTTTCTACACAAAATATGTCTGGTACCCCAAGTTACTAGCCTAGCTGAGTTCGGGGACCCCTGGTAAATTTTTATTATAACTATGTGCAGTGTATTAAAAGGTTTGTATTTATTTTGTAACGCAACCTTTTTTGCAATAAATCTATTTTGATTTTCATTTTTCAAATACTATGCACATAAATTCCCAAAAACTCATTGGTGCCTGTCCAACCGGGGACTGAACTTGGGTCTCAAGATTGAGAGGCCAGCGTTCTACCGCCTGAGCTACCGCTGCTTGCTTACAAAAACTGATTAAAGGACATTCCTACGAGAGGGCCTAATGTTCGCATATGAGTAGTCACTAATAGATCTGTCTACACGGTACTAACAGATCAGAATCAAGGTGTTGCCTTCATGTATCTGTCTGCAGTATCTGAGATCGAGGCTTCTAAAAGCGACAATCGTTCTAACTATAACTGTCTACTATAAAAACTGCATGCCTAAAAACGTGCGAAGTACGGCGATTTGGGTAACATTCCATATTCTAAAACAAGTAACCCTAACACTCCTTTAGGGATTTATTATAATGTCGTGACAATATGTGCGTCAAGGGCCACACAATGTTGCAGTAAACGAGACCGATGCGATATCCGTGGATCACGCACTCGGCACCTCGCTGCTCCACCAGATAATTGATCTCATGAATGTAAGTCCTGCCTGACCGACTTACTGAACACTTGCATTTGTAGGCGGCGGAATTGGTGGGTTGGCAAGAAGGCCGATTCGAAATAAACAGGTATACATATAAATATCTGCTATAATCCTGATACACTTGTTTGCTTTTTCCACGTTTATCCACAAAACATATCTTAGTACTTATTATTTCACTAGCCTTGCTCCCGCGGCTCCAACCGCGTTCATTTAATCTCTGACCCATTTTTGGCTGGGCTAATTTATTACCATCAATAAAATGTTTGAAAAAAATAGAGAACAGCGCAGAGGTGCTCTTGGGTATATAAGGTCCTACAATATTAAGTGAAAATAATTCTAGGGTAGATCATGTACCGTTAACTGATCAAATTGCAGAGGAAGAAAACATTTTTTGCTCAAATATTTTTTTTTTTACTTCCCAGTACAAAGTGGTTCAATCAGCTGACTAAATTTATATGGAGAGGTAAAAAAAGGAAGCACAGAATTTTTTTTTTTTTTTGGTTGGCTGTGCTCCATTAGGGACGTACTCTATCATCTGTTAATTTTTTTAACTTTGAATTGTAGGACCTTATAGATTGTGAAATGCAAGTCACAGTCAATACTCGTACCATACACTGATACACCAACGTTTCATCGACGATTATAACCACGTAGCGTGATTAGTGAGCCATTCATTTTGCTGTAGTTCAGGCACAAATATGGATCCACAACTAAACGTGTTTTCTGAAGCACGCAGACCGAACCCAAATGTGCCCGTACGGAATCTGAACCTGTGTACTTTGGATTAGTACGTTTGAACCACAGAAGCGGTCTGCCGAAGTAAAGTTATTTTAATTCTATCCGACGCGCCAGTTTCGCTGCCTACAGTGTAACACATGCCATGATGTAAACTTGGCATTCGCGACACTGACTTCAAGTTTATTTATATCGAAAAAGGACGTTTTGTATAAGGGAAAGTTGTGCACCCATGAAACGGATAGACAGAGCATGTTAGTATACATTTACCTCTCCTTCTACTACTACGACGCGCCTCTACTCACTGTTCTCATTATTGCTAAAATAATAGTAACACTTAGCAGTCCAGGGACCTTATTGTCTATTTAAAGGGTATTGACAGCCTTCACAACGCAATTGTTAGAGACGTGTTGTCATTTCTGGCGATTGTGATCGCGAGCGCAACTTGTTTTAGAAAAAAATTTAGTGAACAGTATCGCCAAATTGACATAAAATTGGTGTCGTGTTTCCAAATGACAAGCAAATCTTTGAAATTTGTCGAAAAATTACAAATCATACGCATTAATTGAACTGACAAGCGCCGATTTAATTCTAGAAACACATACGTTCTTAAGGCGATTGTGACTTCAAAAACTTAGCCAATTCCAATATAAGCAGCAATCACGCTACATTTGATAGGTATCGTCAATATTGAAGTTAGACAATAAAACCCCTGATCGTGGTTCGAATTCATCTTACAGTTTGACATTAACTATTTGCTTCAGTGATATTTATTCTATCGGCAATAAAATTGCGAAATAAACTCTAGTTTATGGTAATGTAATTACTTTTGTACCTGATTATTTATCAATGTTAAGAAGTTTCAATAAAAACCACTTCCTCGTTCGTTTATTACATGAGAGCGACAATGGTTCATTGCGCCAGTTCTACGAGATTGACGTCTTAGGTCTGTGGTAAAAGAGGCTTGTTATAAATAAGTGACATGGCCATGTAGTGGTCACACGCAGACCTCCAGTGGGCCCACTGAGACCTCAACGGGACACGATGACACTGACACACTGGGCTCTCGCGGTAAGGAATTATTGTCTTATCACGAAAATCATTCCAGTTAGGGATCTATTCTCAGGATTTTGAACTCAAATTTGCTTTCAGTTGGAAACAATCTATGTAAATAACTTATATGCAAAAAAGATTTTTGTGATATTATTGTAGATTTAGACAACAGGAATGTGGATGATCAAGAATGAAGCTGGAATTAATAAAACCAGCCAAGTGCGAGTCGGACTCACGCACGAAGGGTTCCATACCATTAAAAACGGTGTGCAGATCCGACTCGCACTTAGCCGGTTTTAGTATTTTTTGTTATAGCGGCAAATACATCATCTGTGAAAAATTCAACTGTCTAATTATCACGGTTCATGAGATACAGCTTGGTGACATACGGACAGCGGAGCCTTAGTAATAGGGTCCCGTTGGTTACCCTTTGGGTACGAAAACCTAAAAATAAAAAAATATTTTAATAAAGTGTATTTAGAAGCTACTGATTCAAGATAAGATGCTCAGATATAAGTATATTAAGTATGTATAGTGAAGACACCAAAAATAGTTCCTTTGTATTTGTATCAATAGTAATAATAAAGTTGTAAAAAGTCGTGTCGGTACACGTTTTTTTTTTTTATTGATGTTAATAAATTAACACCCGAGCCGAAAACGGGTAAGAGATAGAATAGACACTAGTGGAGCCACGGGAGAAAGGCTAGTGAAATAATAAGTACTAAGATATGTTTTGTGGATAAACGTGGAAAAAGCAAAAACGTGTGTCAGCGTTTTAGCAGATGTTTTGTGGTGTACTCTTTTAGGAAACGGGCGTGCGTAACCATGTGCATGTGTACTCGTGTACTCATTTGTGTTTATATAATGACCTTAAAATTATCTAATAACAACTAGACTTAGTTTAAGCCGTTAAGACGCCTAAGGCAACACAAACTACAGGATTAACTAATTCAAATCATTAATTTGTAATTTATTGTTTTTCAGATCCTTGCATCAGCGATTTTGACGACCGCGTCGCCAGTCCCGGGGATTCATATTCACACGTCCCCTCTAGTTCACACCGTCCCAGTGGTACACAGTGCGCCCGTGGTACACAGTTACCCCGTGGTACACAGCGCGCCCGTGGTACACAGTTACCCCGTGGTACACAGCGCGCCCGTGGTACACACGGTACATAGTGTCCATTCTGTCCCACTGGTACACGCCACGCCTGTTGTTACCAAGTATAAAGTGAAGAACCATTATCATGTGTTTGGTTAAGTGTAAATTTAAGTGATTACCATATTTTTGTTTACCATATTTTTATAAAATAAACGAATAAAGTTCCTCTAACATACTTTTTAATTCAACTTTTGCTATTCATATTATGTTGAACACATGTCATTTTGCTTTGAAAAAAGTAATTTTAAAACAAATAGCACTTCATAAACTTTGAGTAAGATTGAGGATTGAAAATCTTATACGAAGATGAAACTGAAAACAACTTTAAATATTTATGAATAAGTACAAAACACAGATTTTTCACAACTACACAAAGTAATATTACATGCGAACTAGTATAATCTTACGTGCCTTGTTTCTGTATTCGTTCGTACTTACTTATTTTGTTGTACATCTTACTAACTTTGTTCCAACTTTGTTTTATCCAGAAGAGGGGAGCATTGACTCTAAAACACCCATTAAACAGCACTCGTTTACTGAAGTGTTTCCTTAATTTAATATGAACTGAGTTGTACAACTTCATGGTAAACAGGATTTTAGATTTTACTAATCAGGCAAGTTTTCACATAAAATGTGATTTATTTTTGTTCGAGATATACATTTATTTCTTATTAAGTTTGGAAGTTAAGCATTAGTAGGTGAACAAGGTTAACTTAATTATAACTCCAAACAGGCGACGGTTTATTTAACGTTTATAAAACGAATGTAAAATAACAGAGAATAACCCTGCATGATTCAGTAGAATGATATACGAGTTTGTATCACCAGTCAGACCCGATGTTAGGATAATTTTGCTTAGTGCAAACTAGTTCCTCAGAAATTTGAGAATGAAGCGAGCTGGTAGGTTACGCGTAGGTGAGAAGTCGCTAGGCAAAAATAGTTTGTGCTAAAAAGCTTCTGCCACCATTTCCTGCCAATATCAGGTAGTGAGGGCCGAAAAAAATGTCATACACAAAGATAAGCTTGACCAAAACAAGAACATCATGGAGTCTTCGAGGTGCAATGGAAAACTTAACTCGTTAAATAGATGCAATTTACAATCCTGCCTTCTATCTGTTGTTTGACTATTGTTTTTGCGAAAATTATAACTAAACGGTAAGAAAAATAATCCAACTGTTGGTGTTGGTTATGTACCTTCGTGACGTCACAAGTACTGAGCCCTCTATTCAGTGACACACGGTAAGTGTTGTAGGCGTAGTAATTAGGTAGGTCCTCAAACGACGTAAATGAATGTAACTTGATTACCTTCTGAACTTAGTTAATGTAGTGTCCAATCAAACCTTTACCTGCGGCTTCGGCTTCAACCACTAGACTCTGAAATAGCGTTGAAAGTGAAGTTATTGCAACAAAATATAAATGTAACTAAATAAATTGCATTTTATTTTCTAATTCTTATAAATTTCATTTACTGAATTCTATCACTGTCGCTAAATCAAATAAATCATCGTGGGTCGGATCTATCTTACAAATGTGCATGCAAACTCCTCAGGCCCAGCTTCGGCCAAACGCAAAAAGCCGAACTTGGGGTTTTTCTTCGGCTGGAAATCAACTTTCGGTTGAATACGATATGTTCCAAGATATGTTCCAAGACCTATCGGTTATTGATTAAAATGTACGTGGAGCGTGTAAAAAACGCATCGAAGAAAAATGCTATTAGAACCTTTGTCTTTGAATTGTGTCCCTGAAATGGGTACAAATTTTAACTAGTTCTTGAGAGACGTCAGACACTCATTAAGGCAATGAACAATTAATGCGACGGAACTTTTCTCAAAAGTATAGAGGCATGAAGAAAAAAAAAACTGAGAAAAAAAACATTCTCAGGTAAGTCTGGGACGCGCATCTCTACCTATCGCGTGCCAGCGACATGTCCAGTCTGTCCACCGAAATCTAGTAATTTTCCAAATTTTTGTTTTACTTGGTACACCTAATGATGCACATACTATGGACGCTTACGAGAGCGTTGTGTGTATTTCACGCCTTGTTCTATGTAACAAAGATTCCGCTGTCGTCGCTACAAAAGTGTGCCCGAGGACAGCTAAGAAATACGCACTTTTTATATTAGCGAAATCCATCCCTTGAGGAATTGTAAAAGTGTAAATATACCTACCTAACTGTAAAATTTGGGAGCTATAAAATATATATTAAATACGTTATAATTCATTGTTTACTTTCAATTTGTCCCATACCTAAGGCTTGCTTGTGTGACAACAATCAGTTTTAATTACTATTATTATACTTAATTCAATGAGGTAAAAAAGACATTAAAAATTATGAGAAAAGCTTAATAATGAATGAGTTAATGACTGAATTTGGAAGAGGTAAAGAGATGTATTACCTTGCTTACCTCTCTGAATGTAATAGTGTGCAAGTGTGTTACTTTTCTCAATGGTTTAAAACGATATCAAAATACACTTGTTAGTTCTTGAAGTAAAAGCATTTCAGTCGTATATCGGTTACAGAAGATATATTATAAGTTATTAAACAAGTGTAAGATAATAATTCTGAAACAATATTTTCCCGCGTTCAGAGCTCCTTGCAAGGACACCCGTCAAGAAGATTTTCAACTAACACTAGTTTACTTTGAATACCTATTATGAAATTATATCAAATATGTATGACGCGTTCAAGAAACCACTATTAGATTAATGGTCAATTTTTAAGTACCTTTTCATTTTAGTTATTTAACTCAATTAAAAAGGGACAAAATTTCAAGAAGCTACGTGCCTCTCCCAGTCTTTTGTGGCTCCATCTATGAAAATTTTACGTGGTTTTGTGTTTAACTCGATTAATTTCCAAAGGCTTTTCAACCCACTTCGAAATATGATGCTCTTGATTCGTCACTTACGTATGTTTGTTCGTTTTATTTCATTGATGACAACTTTCATTAATATGCAAAAGTTCTTAATACTCATGGGCTGACACGAAAACAAAAGATACGCCGTATCCAACACGCCATACTTACGAATACCGTTAAAACACTGAAGGAAAATCGATGCTTTCCATCTAAGTTTCTAATTGATCAATGAAACACCTATCTACTGCAAGTTCTTCTAATTTCTAAATTATAAATTCGTGGCGGGGGCGATGAGTCCTGCACTGACTCTCCGTGATCGTGAGTATTGTGCACTTCCCCCCGGTCGGTCAGCCCAGCCAGGACAGCTCCTTGAAGTTCTTATTACATAGAAGATTTTTTTTATTTTATTAAGGTCTATTTTGTCATAATCAGTCGGTGGTCGTGCATTTTGTGAATGATAATCGCTCGTTTGATAATGATCTCGAAAAGTAGTCGAAACATCGCTTAACGTGGGATAAATTGTATGTCCTTAGTTAAATCCGTTACATTTTTTATAATTAAGTGAAGGCAATGTAAGTTTTTTATAATAATGGTTTATAAATATTTTGTTACGTTAAAATTTGCAATAATGTTATCTTAGACTGAGAATTTATCCTAGACGTCCTTCAAGTGCCTTTATTATTCACTAAATGTGTTTTAACGTGAAACGGTTCATTCACTCGGGGGTATCTTGGACGTACCCCGGGGTACAAGATATCATTTAACTCCTGTCAATTACGTTTAACAAATTTCAGTCAGTGTCACTGTTTGATTTGGACTGCTTAGCAACAAAAGTGAGGTAGTTATATTTACTTTATCTTTAAGTTTCTTGATATAACATAAAGGCAAAACCTAGATGAAGTAACTAAATTTGAATTTATTATCTTTGTACAAGACAGAGTGACTAATTTTAAACAAAGACTTTACTTAGAATAATGTCTACCAAGTGTTTACTGTCTTAAATATTTTGTAGCAATAAGTATGACAAAAATAACATTAATTTTATATATTCTAAATATTTTGGCCTACTGTATGGGGCCGTCATCAGTCGAATAGACTTAAATATTAACTTTATGTAAGTTGTATTTATTTATAGAGTCAAAATCAATTTGAAGAATTAGCGGTTTTTTTCCGTAAAATTCGTAAATTTTCATGTTTGTTTGGGGCCGTTTATAAATCACATGACGCAAATTGAGGGGATTTTATCAAGTATCACTAAGGGTCACATATAGGGGGGGGGGTCTGAACAAATATCACGTGAGATTCGAGATGCAGTGTAGTTGCAACTGTTAAAATGTATATGTTATTAGAATTCTAATAGGATTTTTAATTACAAATACCGAAAAAGTAATAACACTAAGTACAAATGTAAGAATAAATTATTTATACAAAATTATGAAAAATGTCACGTGTTATGGGTAAGAAGTTAGAGCAATATTACCAAAATGTCACTAAGGGATCCAGATCTTTGGGATGGTGTTGTGTTTGTATTTATCATTGGTAAGTTCAGAATCGAGGATGTACCTCATTTGAGAGATTCGATAAATATTCTTTGTGATCCCATAGATAGTTTTTTAAGCGCAACCCCGAGTATGGCAAGCTATAATCAAATTTTACGAGTTTAGCGCAAAAACGCTAGCTGAGACCCCTGTATGAATTAATTTTAAAGACGAATTTTTAAGTAAGGCTTTAAATTTTTCAACAAAAGTCGTAGCCGCGGTCACCTCACCGCTGGCTGACTGTACACGATACAATCCTCGGCTCAGGTTGCATGTTGCCAAACGACATGCAAGATTTATTACATCGAATACTAGCAGTGTCTAGGTATACTAGATAGCCTAGACCGCTCCTCTGTTAGACCTATAAAAGGGCTTCGCGACCCGAGCCGGCTACACAACTGATCACACCACCTCTTCGTTCCACCACGCGGCGGATTCACGAATAATCAACATGTTCAAACTGGTAAATAATATTTTTTATCTTTTGGTATATTCATCTTTATAATAAAAGAATAATCTAAGAGACCCTATTAACGGCTAGATTTGGGAACATGAAATTGGGCTGCAGGCTGTTTATAAATATGACGTAGATGTCAGTTAATGAAGGGATTCATTCATGAAATTCTTAGGGGATCTAGAGAAATGGGATCCACGAGAGTAAGACTGACAGTCGTACCTATATGAAGAGTTAATCTGTAGAGTTAGCAGTCAAGATCGTGGCTCGAATACATTCTACTAAGGTTAAGGAGGGATTGTGCTTTAAATATCGGTTTTAAAAGGTTCCACCGATAAATGTAAAAATGAGATATCTCGATTGAAAAAGCACGCTATTCCGATAGCTTGGAAGTTATGGTCAAGGCGATTTTCTGATTTTGTCCTTGTATTGTTTGTTATTGGAATTGTCAGGTTTGACTCAGTTTGATTGCATTGTTTCTGCTGAATTGCGTCCAGAGTACGTCATACAAACGTTTTTAAATCTTCATTTCAACAACCATTTAGTTTTGGTAAATATTTGCCAAAAACTACATGATAAATGGAGAACAGATTTACTATTCGCACAAATGCCTTTGTTTAAGATTGCATACTCTCACGAATATTATTATTTTCATGTTTTCTTTTGACGCAGTTCTCAATTTACAATGAAGAAAATGCCGATGACGTATTTTGTTATTTATTTTGTATTTTTGTATGCCTTTGAATGCTTTTTTCTCAATCTATTATCACTGAAAATAAAAAATCCGTCTGTAAAATAATAGCACGTAAAAACAATTTTTAAAGGTAGATTGTCGTCTCCAAAAATACATAACCGTAATGAAACAAAAAGAATATGTTTATCTGAATTCTCTATGTCGAGCAGCAGTATCTTTGCATTGTGTATGCAAATTGTTACTTCCACGAACTCCTTTCAGAACACGTGTATGATAATTTTAATCACTATTGGAATTTGGTACTAAATATAGGAAAATTGTAATACAGATTTCTTTTCAAAACCAGTTTTTATTTCAGCGTTTATTACTCGTAAATCTACATGAAAATGTGGCCTTAATATTTTGAGACTCGATATATTACATTATATTACCGACCAAACTCGAGTTTAGGTCAAACTAGTTTGGCCTACGCCTAGGTGGTTCTGGGTTGTCATAAAAAAAACCAAGGAGGTTATGTATGGCGGTCGTGACACGTTGCCATACCTAACCTTCTAATCTAACCTACCGGGTCTCTTCTATGCTGAAGTATTTCCGAAAAACTTGTTTGGCGTACATATCTATTACATTCGAAGGTATTAAAGCCGGTTTTGAAGGCTTTAATTTTAGTTTTAGTGCGTTCAGAGCTAAATTTTCTTCATTCCAAAATAGTTATTTAATGTTAACAACAGAAGCTATAGGTATATTACTTTGGAAAAAATTATGTTTTGACAACATTAAAGCTAAAATTAAACCCTTTAGAATCGACTCTAGTGTAAAGACATAACGTTCAAAGCTCCTAAATATATACAGTGTTAATGACCGGTATCTTTGACCGACTCCATATCATCTACTGAACATACTGAACAGCTATCTCAAAGAAACGCCTTACTCATTTTGAGAATCTATTTTGAAATTTTTATCCGCAGTTACAATTTTTTTTGGGTTCCGTAGTACCTTAAAGATGAAAAAAAAAAACATTTAAACTCCGTTGTCCGTCCGTATGTCACAGCACAGCCTCATAACTTATAGCACAAAAGAGAAATACAAAAAAAAATAAAAAAGGTATTTTATAACAATACAATACCGGTTTAAAATTCGAAGTATTAGAGAGCTGATTGTAAAAATATATAATTTGACTCTATTTACTTGCATCTATTTCGAAAAATCTTTGATAAACCACAAAAAAATATATGTCCCCCCTTATCTCCAAAACTAAAGAGCCGACAAAATGAAAAAAAAATGGTAATTTGGGATTACGTAAAGATTACACTCATCAAGATGACACCTGCCATAGACAATATATTTTCTAATGTTAATTTAAAATGAGGTACAATACATTTTTTTAGTCTTTTGAGTCTTTTATTTTTTTTGTGGTCATCATTTCGACTATTCCCAAAACTGTCGATTTACAGAACCAGTCATACTCGCACTTGACCGGTTTTCTTTTTCATTTACATGGTATGTTTCTTTGGTTGGGAAAGTTGTTCAATGATCTGTAGTTAATATGGCATCATTTATAGTCTGCCCTTTTAATTTGGTTTAAAGAACTTTAAACTTATTTCCAGGTGGTAATCTTCGGTTTCATCGCGTTTGCCAACGCTGGCATCATCGCCCCAGTGGTCCCGGTAGCCCACCCCGTCGTAGCCCACCCAGTGGCAGTAGCCCATCCGGTGGCAGTAGCCCACCCAGTGGCTGTGTCCCACACGAGCTCGGTGGTGCACCACGCGCCCCCGGTGAGGCTGGTGCACGCCGCGCCGCTGGTTGCGCACGCGCCGGTCGTGCCCATCGTCAGACACGCCCCTCTCATCACCGTTCATCATTAAAGAGATGTTGTGATACGATGTATTCCTTTACATGATCCTTGATTTTGTTGCCTCTTTAAATTGATTGTACATCGTAAAATTAATTTGTATCAGTATTAAATAAAATGTTAAGGTGGTTTTGACGTCAAGGATCATTTATCACAATCTCTGCTCATATTAAATAGATTTATTCGTAGAAAATTACCTTTTCCGTGACTGGTTGAGAGAGCGCATCAAAATTTTGTTGACAAAGTAAATGTTTGCATGAAAAATGCTCTCTTGAAAAATGGGTAGTGCTCGCCATTCCCAAAGTGAATCGAATAAAATTTGTTTAAGATTAGCATTTTTATACTTTTGTTACCATCTGTTACATTTTTCTATTTATCTATATTAGTATGTACTCGTAGATATTTCCTTCTTCCTTCCGTGTTGTCCTGACCTGAAGTTGCTTTGTAGAAAAATAAATAAAAACTATTTATAATAAACCTCTTTCAGTTCAATGTCCTTCTAACATCAAGGTCTCAAATATTGTTTGGAATAGCAAAATAATATACTATTTGCAGAAAAGTGGGAGAATTATCTGAAATATCCTTGTTTTTTTTTTTTTTTTTTTTAATCTTTATTTAATGGACTTGGTACACAAAAAAGCGACCATGTCGTCCTGTAATGCTACATACCAACTAAATGACACACAGTATAAATGTATAATCTAACTTAACCTATCTAATCAAATTAACTAGTATAGTCTAAATCTCTCCTCTAGCCTTTATGCCGAAATTAACTAGTTTATACAAAGCTATGGCGTCTTTGGAACAGGGAAATGCCAACACTGTATTGCAGCCTCCTATTGTACTAAACATATCTTTATTAAATATGGTATTTCTTACGGATTCGTTCCGACCACACTCCACTAGAATATGATGTGCGTCTTCAATAACACCACACTCTACACAGTTAGGAGATGTGACTTTTTTCATCATATATGCAAACTTATTAAGTGGAATGTGGCCGGAACGAACCCTAAATGCAATCACTAATAAGCATCCATCTAAATGACAACTTTCAAACCATGGACAACGAAATGGCTCGGATCGTATGGTGTTATACCAAATTCCTTTGTGCAAGGAAATGCCTTTTAGGTATTCGGCCCAGTAATTGAATATGTTCTCTTTTAACATGGGTATGATATCTGTATAGAATGGCGTCACACATTGGGAAATCCCGTCTGAACAAGCTTCTTTTGCTAAGCGATCGGCCTCATCGTTACCGCACAGCCCCACATGAGAAGGTATCCATTGCAATATTACATTTTTATTTGCCTCCTCCAACTGTCTTAAGGACATTAGGATATTGTAGGCTATCGGTACTCCTCGAAAGCTCGAGGTGCATCGAGCCACATGTTGAAGTGCACTTCTCGAGTCTGTTAGTAATACAAATCTTTCACTGTTAACTGTAGTAATATATGAGAGAGCCTCAGACAACGCAAATAACTCTGCATACATGATGGAAACATCGGCCTCAAGTTTAAACTTAATTTTTGTTTGTGACTGGGGGTCAAATATTGCCGCTCCTATAGTACTGCCTTCCTTCGAACCGTCAGTGTATATCTTATAAAAACTACAATATTTAGAATTTATTAATTCGCAGCACTTATCTTTTAAGTATTTAGCGCCTAAATCTCTTTTTGACTTCTTAACTCCTTCTATAAATTCAATCACTGTATTCTCTATGTATATATTTTGTACCCAAGTGTCCAAAGAAAATATTTCTAATTTTTTTGAAGCATGAACGTTCAATGTTTTAAACTTGTTGTGTATTTCTGTTAGTAGGGGTTTCTTTTTGCCTCTCCAATAATCCAATGTAGTGCATTGAGTTGAAAGTTCATCTAGAAGTTTTATATTAATATTGCGCTCCGTAGACCTGCTTCTCAGCCAGAACTTACCTCCGAGGTACCTCCTACGTAGATGTAGTGGGTGTAAACATAATTCATTTTCCATCACGTGTATCGGCGTACTTTTTATAAAGCCACCAATGACACGCATGGCTTGGTTTTGCACTTTTTGTATCTTGTAAAGATGGCTTTTGACACTAGTGTCATAGAGAAAGCATCCATAGTCTAAACGACTTCGAATTACTGAAATATAAAGTCTTCTTATATGCTTAGGATGCAGTCCCCAATTGGAGCCGGCCAAAACCTTAAGAGCATTCAAAAATTTAAGCGTTTTCTGTGTTATCTCATTTATATGTTTACCCCACTTCAAGGACCTGTCGAACCACATACCCACATATCTGACACACTCAACTAGTTCAAGCCGAGTATCATTGAGGCAGATGTTAACATCATGTCTGTTATACCCTCTTCTAAACAAACATACTTTAGTTTTACTTTCAGAAACTTCCAAGCCTAATCCTTCAACTAATTTACAAAACATATTTAATGCCGATTGTAAGTTTACGCATCCTTCATTTATTGTTTTATATGAGCTATATAACACAAAATCGTCGGCATATTGGGATATAAAAACATTAGTTATGTCTCGGCAAATGTGCATTGTTGCAACGTTGAATAGTAGCGGAGAGAGAGGGTCCCCTTGGGCTAGACCGCGACTCGTAGTTCTGGCCAAAGTAAAGGCGTCTGTGTGTCTTACACTTAGTTGTCTACAATTTAAAAATTGCCAAAGATAATTACATATTATGTCTCCTACTCCAATAGAATCCAACGTGTGCAGTAAAACTGTAACATCAACATTATTATAAGCACTGCTTATATCTACAAAACAGCCCAAAGTTATCAAATTGTTCCCATACCCCAACTGTATATGTGAAACCAGCCGAGTCAAGCTATCAAGACATGAACGAGATTTCCTAAATCCCACAGTGTTTTCAGAAAAAAACATATTGCTTTCCAGGTACCACTCTAATCTATTCTTGAGTACACTGTGGAAGATTTTGCACGGGCAAGACATCAAGGCTATGGGTCTGACAGAAGAAGTAGATTGTCGTTCACACCCAGCTTTAGGTATGGGGACAATTTTTGTTTGTCTCCACTGGTAAGGTACACATCCCTCAGTCAGGATTTTATTGTAGATTGTAGCCAAAAATTGCTTACCTATTCTAGGGAGATGCTTCAGCATCGAAAATGAAATATCATCATCACCTGGGGCCGTGTCTTTGGTTTTGATGGCGTGGTCTATTTCATGTAAAGAGATATCCTGCCTAAGCTTCTCATTTACAGATCTGAATGTAGGGTCTCTAGCAGGAACGAAATCGGGAGTCAAGTTGTACAGAAGATTCTTAGCTGAACCTTCATCGATGTATATTCTTGGCTGACGGTATCCCTTCAACCATCTCATACTGCGCCACATTTCCCTTGCTGAAGTTGCTTGGTCGACGTTGCTGCAAAATTCACGCCATGCTTTACGTTTGGTCTGTCGAATGATTTTCTGAGCCTTCGAAACTTTATCTTGTAACACTATAAGATTTTGTGGAGTGGGGTTCTTCCTGAATATGGCTAAAGCTAGTCTTCGTTCCGCAACTGCCTGAGACACGTCTACGCTCCAGTATGGTTTAGGGGTAAACTTCTTCCGCCGTATAGGATCCTGACAAACTTTCACATATGGGATATGAGAATCTGCAGCAGCGTTCACTGTCTCAATTAACATGTTGTATGCGTCTTGAGTTGAATCGGGTATTGTCTTATCAGAAAGGTTGGTCTTCACATAATTTGTATATTCCTTCCAGTTTGCTTTTTTAAAATTCCTTTTTCTGGGGCAGCTTACCGAAGGGGTGGTGTATGTGGTCACTTTAATTATTAAATGGTCGCTTCCAAGACTTTCGTTGGTTACTTTCCAGTGAAAATTCAATGCTACATCGTTTGTAATGAAAGTGATATCAGGTGATGTTTTTTGAAGTCTGCTGTTGACTAGCTTAATTCGAGTAGGAGTGCCATCGTTTAGGGTAACATAATTCTTGCTCAAGTTTGCATCAAAAATCTGATTACCTCTTGCATCGGTCTTATATGACCAATTGGAATGATGGCCATTGAAGTCACCAGCAATCAGGGCTTTATGCTGGCATAAGTCAAATATGGTATCCCAATCATTAAGAGTAGTTTGAACGGATGAGGGACAATATACCGAAATAATATTTTCTATATTAGAACAATTTAGGATTTTCACATGTAGAACTTGAATGCCAGCATTAGGTATATTGACTTGAGGAACTTGAAACCGTATGGATGCATGAAGAATGATAGCCACTCCACCGTATCCGTCATTTCGATCCTGGCGCAATATAGTATAACCGCTTAGTCTTAGAGGACTTCCTGGCTCAAGCCAAGTCTCGCTTAATATAGCAATGTGTACCTTTTCTTGGGACATTAGTTGTTCTAATTCTGTTAATTTGGGTCTGATACTTTGACAGTTCCATTGTATTATATTCAGATTAATAGGTTGAGGTGTACTATTCATTTTGAAACAGATTTTTGAGGAAGGGCCACTCTCCTATATAATCTGCAATTAAACTAACTACCCAGTCAAATAGTAGTTTTCCACAAGACTTCAGCTTCTCTTCAAAGGTAATTTTCTTCATAAATATAATTTCTTTCAGTTTCAGTATTAGTCGTTGCACATGAAGCTTAGTTCCACTCTCCTTTTTATTCTCTTTTGTTTGTTCTACCTTCTCACAGTCAGATGAACTCTCTTCGACGATGCGTGTGTTTCTCTCTTTATTCGACTTCTTTTTGGTAGCAGATTTTCTAGGTGCTAGAATTAGTGACTTGGGGGTTGATGAGCGTTCATTAAGTACAGCTGATGCGTAAGTTCCTGCCCTATGCCATGAGTCACTGCTGTCCGATTGTTCAAAAATATCCTGCACTTCGACGTCTATTACAGTTTTATTCTGTTCCTTTCTCTGTGGTATTGTTGGGGTAGGAGGAGGAGACTCATAGAATGTCAGCGCTTTTTTGTACGTGCAATTGTGTTGAGCCATTAACTCTCGAATTCTCCTTTCTTTCAGGTAGCATGGACAGGATTTTGCAAGTGCCATATGCCGACCAGAACAGTTAACGCACTTATATATAGTCTTCTCACAGTTAGGATGGGATTTACCACATTTTGGGCACGTGACTTTGTTTGAGCATGTTCGGTGGTTATGTCCAAATCTCCAACAGTTCGAACACTGAGTGACCGGAAAAATGTAGGGTTCTACTTTTATACGAGTGCCATAGGAATATACGTATGGCGGTAGGGTTGGCCCTTTGAAGCACAGTTTAACACTTGGGCAGTCTTCAAACTCGTTGCTGTCAAATCTGCGCCTCTGAAGGCGTTTTACGCTTATAATGGGTATATCACTACTTAAATCTTGGCGTATGTCGTCCTCGCTTAAGTCCATATCTATGTCTTTTATGATACCATAGGAAACCCCAACCTCAAATGTCTTTTGACATTTATACTCCTTTTCTATGAGATATCTGCAAGTAATCATTTTTTCTGCGCTTTCTTCCGTAGGGAATTTAAGTAACACTTTGTAATCGTTTACAAATTTGATCTGTGTGACATCCATGATGTTTTCACTCTTCAAAATTCGCGCGAGCCCAATCTGTTTAGGTAATTTATCTTTTCTCGAGGTTAGACTTACTTCAATTTGATGTTCTGGACTTCTTTCTATCCCATTGTTTACAGTACTTCGCACTAAGATCTTACCTTTCCTCCCTACCTCTTTCCATATCTCATCTTCATCAACAGATCGACCTCTTTTTCTACCCTCTCTTGAATACTTCTCTTCATTCAACTCCATGGTAAAAACTTCAGATGTTTTCGCATTCCTCTCCGCCGCTTCTAAAGAGTTGTTTACTTCACTAACTCGTTCCGTATCCGACAACTGCATATCCACGCTAGCCATACTCCGTAGGTATAAATAGCATCGCAGATATCAAACAAATACTACGATAAACTGCGCCCGCGTAAACAAAAGGAACCGGTATCGAGACGAACGTCCTGCTTCCGCAAGCGCGCGTGAGCCACAATATCCTTGTTTTAAGTATAATAAAACACGAGCACATGATTTATGTGGCGTTAAAATTTTATTATACGTGAGATGTTCTGAAGCAAGTATGCATGTTCAAGATACGAAGTAAATTATTTATTAAATACACAAAGAAAAATAATGAATTTTATGTAACAAGGACTGCTTCAGAAAGTAGTAATTTTTTACATTACTTTTTTCTAGCTTTGTACAATATGCTACAAGTACCTTCTTTACAGATTATCTTTATCTTTTCAGAATATTCGTGGAAAATTGCTTTCCTAACTAAATCAAAAGAAGAGTGCACTAATGAGATTCCACTAATAGAGAAGAATTCTTTTACTTTACTTTAGTAATTACTTTATTGTATTCTATTGAAAACGAGTCGATGACAGTTGAGCAACTAAATCTCTAACAAATAATGCATCAACTTCAGTAAAAGTGTAAAATCGAAGTAAGCAGGCATGTTTTATTACGCGTAAGATATAATATTTATAGTCTTTCTATAGCATATGTAATATCTCAGGTAGGGTCATCGTTACAGGTCTTGATTTATCAGAAACAAATCACAAACATATACTTTGTTAAATAACAAATAATCTATCACTTAACATGACTTCAAATTCACGTAATTCATACTCGTAATCTATGATTTGAGTGATACATGAACTCGTGCTTATAGTTAAAGTTAAGTAAAGTCCACGTCAGTCCAAAATCCCCAGCACTCAAGGCCAAGGTTTCAAAAAGACCATTACTAAGGATAAGCTGGCCGTAGACTAAGCCGCTACTAACCCCATTAATGATGTTTCTGACCAACTCCCGGGCTTAAAGGTACACGCTTTTCAGCATCGACATCACTCGTTCAATGTAATTGAATTTTATTATTTTCGGTGCCGACAGAACTTGACCCTTTTTTTTTAGAAAAGAGACATTAATTTTGCTATGGCATTTTTCTTTACTGTAAAATTATACTATTTATGCTTTGTCAAAATTGATTGCTATGAATATAATTTGATATTTAGTAACTCGGCTACCATAATTGAAAAAGGTTTAATAAGTCAATAAAATATAGTGTACTTTAATACTGTTTTACTGTTATAGCAGAATTTTTTTTAAATGTCGAAATCGTCTTAAGAGCTTATCTTCCAATGAATGGCATTGTTCTATTGTTAAGTTCCACCACTAATTAGCAGTGCACAACGAAACGCATAAACAAAAATATTTTATGTTAATAGCAACTTTAACGCCAGAACAAAAAGGCTCAAATTTGAACGGCAACGCATTCCAGATAGTACTTTTTGAAATTGAAAGCGGCAGCAATGTACAGGTGTGATACAGGCTGAAACGATTTAAAATTCTTACATAATTTTATGTGCATGTTATTAAGAAAAAACAGTATTTTAGTTTACAAAAGTTCATTTGTCTCTTTGTTACTTTAACTTAACACACATTTGTTGTTTATTAAATAACTATGTTTACTTATACTTATATAATTCCAATAAAAACTAGTAAGTACCTACAAATACAAAAAAATATTGTTTGGCTGCAATCTACAATAATTATTGAAGCTACATTTAAATTACATTTTTGTACCTCTTATTCCCGCTAAATCAAAGTCCATAAACACAGCCTGGGTTGTTATCGAACACACTTTTCACAAAAATCCAAATAGTAAGCAATCAAAATCCTATAAACTTAAGCCAGTGGTTTTTTGGGTTAAATCGTTTTTCACCGGAGGCACAGAATTCATAATAGTTTAAAATATAGATATAATGTAAAGCATGATAATTAAAAATCACTGTTTCATATGTATTCAGCAATAAAGGCTATTTTTATTTTATTTTATGGTTCTGAAATATATTTTTTCATTGTTATGTCTCTAATTAAATCACAAGTTTTCCTGAAACTCCTGATTTTCTTTCTGAAAGCACTATGACATTTTACAGCAATTATTTTTAATGATCTTGTACTTCACTTTAAAGAGTAGGAAATGGAGCTTATTTTGTTTAGGAATTTCAATATTTACTGTCATCAAAAATGAGAATGCCAAACCCGGTAAATTAAAGTAATTGGTTTATGGCAATACGCGACAATAGTTATCTCAATGAAGCTTTTCTATATAAGTTGTGATATTTTATGCATTACTTTGTAAACATACATTTGGGAACAAAACCCGGAGCAACCATCTTAATAAAACTACCTTATGCTTATAGTACTGGCACAGTTCTTAAACTATGGTAGTGGCACTAAATTATGGTAGTGGCACTTAACTATGGTAGTGGTGTTAAGAGAATTAATAATACCACAAACGCAATTTTTTAGCTAACTTTAAACCAGTTAAGTACCTATAGCAGAATTTAATACGACTAAAATGTTGTTCAACAATAAAACTCAAACAGCCCCCAACCGACCATCCTGAAAGCAAGTAAGCTAGTTTATACCCTCTAAAAAAGCAATGAAAATAATCCTGACCGGCTGAGAGGCGTTATCGACAGCGGTTGAACCCACGACCTTGTCCTATATCGAGTTGATGGTGAACAAAGCTAGCGGAACAATGCGTCGGGACCGGGCGCACTCGCTCGTTAACTGATACACTGATACTTCCTCAAGCAGCGACCTTCCACGGGCCTGGCGATGTATGAGGAACTCGCTGATCATGGGTACCGACCGGATGTCTTCTTGTCTGTCCGCAGCGTGTGGGACGGGATCAAATCAAATCAACAATTTGTATTTTTTACCTTTTTTTTGCAATTCGGTATAGTTACACGGTAATCAAAGCTGGCTTATATTTTCCGCGTGTATTATTTTGACAAATCATTTTTTTGGGACCTTTTTGCGTGCGCTGCTTTTTATGGCGACTTCTTCTCAAAATATATATTCTTAATGAGGGGACGGTGTGGATGTCTGATTGTCGGTATGTGCGGGTCAATCCTTTTCGTACAAAACTAATAGTAATTACCATTAAATATTTTGACGTCAGAAAAATGTTTACGTGGCATTTTCGCATGTGAAAATAAAGTTTCACCATCTTTAACGGTTTTCTTCATATGAAATATGAATTAATAATAATATTAATAAATATACAGTTTTGGATGTCTATGCTGGGTTGCGCCATAAGTATTGGTATAAAATTACTAAAGTTTTATTTTGAAAAAAAAATTAATTTTTATAAAAGTTGTTTAGTACAAGGTTTCTTGACCCAATATTAACATGTAGGTGCAAAATTCTATTCATAATCTGTTATTTTTACGAAATCACGAAATTAAAAAAAACTGCAATCTAGAAAATACATGTGGAGCGTCTCAAAAATATTAATTTTGCTAAGTACTTTTTAAGTAGATCACATACATTTACAGAGTGTAAAAATAGAGTGCAATCATTAAATAAAACCACATACTCTACTAATCATAATGAGCAACTATTCGAAAAAAAACCTACAAAAATCTTCGGAGAAAAAGATATTCAACTGTAACTGAAAAACTTTATCTCGTAGGAGGAAGGTCTATTTTAGAACGCTGCATCGCAACAGTGGTTTCACGGACTACGCTCCCTCTAAACTCGCCCGCATGTAAATTTTTTTGATTTGTTCACGCATTTTTGTTTGGAACTCAAATATTTCCCAAACTAAGGGTGCCCGCGGGTATGATTTTTGGGAAAAGTCGTTCAGTAGGGTCGGTAGAATATGTTGTTTCATTAAATGGTAGCAGTCTATTTACACCCGGTATAATATGAATATAAATGTTTCATATTTTGGTTTATCTTTTTTGAAAAAATTAAGTACTGATTGAAAAGAAATCAAAATAAAAAAGCTCGACTGGGCCGCCCAAAGCGAATCCTATGTCTATGGGGCCGCCCAAATTAGCGATAGGTATAATGGAGAAGGAACAAGTTCAAAGCACCCGGAGTAGAAGAGCATTGAATGACTATATTGATGGATATATGAAGGAAAATAGGTGTGTTAGGATCACAGCAAAAGGAAATCAGTAGACTCTACCTGCCCCTCTGGGAGACATATTCCAGTAACATAGTTAAAGTTTTTCTTAATCTATCGAAATTTTAATATCAGCTGGGAATGCAAGTAAGGAACATGTCTTCCCAAGCCATGTGTACCCCAGTACCCCTGGGTATACGAGATAAATGAGCCAGCGACTGCGAACCAAGGACGAGACGTCAACATGGGAAAACGCGACGACTTACGAAAAGACATAAAGTAAAATTTGCAAACGCGTGCGGAATTGTGATGTGATCGGTGTGCAGAAATTATATTTTGTACGAAATTGAGATTTTCCCATACGCCTTCATAAAGTAAATGTTGATCTTTGTTGTCACTTGATGGATCAGTCGCGCGAGCCGTTTTCTTTTGATTCAAACTTGTAATTTGCTTATAACGTTTTGATAGGCACTTTGATAAAGATTTGATTAAATAGTTTCGTTTTACGTACGGTTTTTACTATATTTTAACGTACGTCATAAGGAATTATAGTATATGTCCGGTGTGTATGGTGGCTCGTAAACTTGATACTTTGGGGTGTATGAAATGGCCACTCCCTGAGTGCCGTAAGGGATATAGCCACACAATACTGCGATGCAATCACGACACCATGCTGCCAAGTGACCCGTCGTGTTCCAACGTAACGTCATAAGAAGCTGTACTAAGAGTAGATTATAAACAGTAAAATAGAATTGGTCAGTCGTCTGCTACCAACTTCTAAATAATAGGGTGGGGAAAAACTCTTTTCGCAATAAGTATGTATGAACCTATAATACAATCTCTTTGCCTATACCATTTGTATCTGGCTGGTTTTGGTATTATTAAAAATTTTAAATTTTAAAAAAGATAATTCCAAATTCAAATTAGGTAAAATGTGTGATTTTCATTTGTTTTTCTTACTGTAAAGATGAGTGAATCTAATGAAGAAATTCGATACATTTAAAAATTTTACGAAAAAAAGGTAAAAATGCAACGCAAGCCGCGAAAAAAATTTGTGTGAGAGTAGCACAAATTTGGTTTAATTTTTGTTTTTTATTAAATTAAAGTATATAAATATGTACACAAAAGAATAAAAAAATAACAATTTCAAGATATATTTCGGACCCTACTGGGCCCGGCATCAGTTGATATAATAATGACATTTACAATGAAATGATGGCACATATTTAAAATGACATGGTGACAATTAGTATTAAAAAGAGATTGAAAAAAGGAAATCTATCTACCTACCTACCTTTTTTTTAGAGATGAGTATGTGAGTGGGGTAGGGAGAGAGGGTGTTTGTGAGTGTGTGTGTGTTTGAGAGGGGATGTAAGAATGTTAGTATGAGTGTTAATATCAGAAAAATTTCGATGAGGTTGGTCTGTCTGTAAGTTAGTGCTGTTTATTTAGTCCAGGTCCGTAATGGGCACCAAGCGACCAGATGTAAGACGACTCCCATGTCCTGAGCTGAATGTCAATGGTGGGTGGAATGATTTTATAATGGGGACGGTGAAAAATTTGGTTTAAGCGTTTTCAATCCGGAAATTTTGATGTCAAAGATGCACCTCGCTCTAGGCGCCCTGTTACGGATAAAATGGATGCCATTTTTGAAAAAGTGAAGCAAGTTCGGCATATCAGTTGTTACAATGTAGCTGAAGAACTGGGGATTGACTACAAAACAGTTTTGGCGCATTTGAAAAAAGCTGGGTACACAAAAAAGCTTGATATTTTAGTGCCTCATGAGCTCACTGAAAGAAACTTAATGAACCGTGTACTCATTTGTGATTCTTTATTACGACGTAATTAAACCGAACCATTTTTGAAAAACCTAATAACTAGTGATGAAAGGTGGATCACGAACGACAAGAACGTGCGAAAAAAGCCGTGGTATAAGGCTGGTCAGGCTTCACAGACTCTGGCCAAACCCGGGTTATCTCACAACAGGGTAATGCTGTGTGTATGGTGGGATTGGAAGAGCATTATTCATTATGAGCTGTTACCACCAGGCAGGACCATCGATTCTGAACTCTACTGCGAACAACTGATGAGATTAAAGCAAGAAGTTGAGAGAAAGCGGCCGGAATTAGTCAACAGCAGAAGGGGTGTGGTTTTTCATCATGATAACGCTAGACCTCACACATCTTTAGCCACTCAGCAAAAATTAAGAGAGTTCGGCTGGGATGTATTAATGCATCCGCCGTATAGTCCTGACCTTGCACCTTTAGATTTCCACTTGTTTCGATCTCTTCAGAATTCTTTAGGCAGTGTCAGGTTAACATCACGAGAGGACTGCCAAAACCACTTGTCGCGGTTTTTTGATCAGAAGCCCCAGAATTTCTATAGCAATGGGATCATGTCCCTACTCACAAGATGGCAGAAAGTTATCGAACAAAATGGCACCTACATAATTTAGTTAAATGTAAATAAACTTTATAAAAAAATGTTTTGAATTTTCATATAAAATGCGGAGAAACTTTTTCCCCAATCTATATATAACCCTTGGAGATTGATTAATACTTCACCTTCACCTGCTCACACTCTTGCACTTTGATCTGATCTGATCCTTACGTATCATCAACGCTGCTTTGCCTATCAGGAGCCGGTAGTGGCCAAGCGTAACACCGGTGTTTATGTAAAAACCGGCCAAGTGCGAGTCGGACTCGCACACGAAGGGTTCCGTACCATTATCTATAAAAACGGCAAAAAAATCATGTCTGTTGTATGGGAGTGCGCAGGTTCGACTCGCACTTGGCCGGTTTTAGTATTTTTGTTATAGCGGTAACAGAAATACATCATCTGTGGAAATTTCAACTTTCTATCTGTCACGGTTCATGACATGAGATACAGCCTGGTGACAGACGGATGGACGGACGGACAGTGGAGTCTTAGTAATAGGGTCCCGTTGGTTACCCTTTGGGTACGGAACTCTAAAAATATCAAGAACCTTAAGGCCTTCTATATCTCAAGGGTTTTTGGTTAAATATGCTTAATCAACTACTTATCTGATCAATATTTTTCAGATCTTTATCTTTCAGTTGTAAAGACATTTACCTCATTCGACACATTTCACTCGATAGATTTAATTTTTTTAAATGATGTCTTTTTAAGTGATAAATACTAAGCATCTTGAGTTTTGTGTCTGAAATAACAGTTAAAACAAGAAAACGTACTTTATTTTAGTTTGAAACTAGAAAATAACTGCACCAAATACCTTTTGGTAAAGTTCAAAAAAACCTCGAAAATTCACTAATTATGCGTAAAGGCAGCGCGCGAAGCAAGCGTTCTAATATAAACTTTTGGACAATATACTCAAGTTCAAAATAACTCAATGACATTGTCGTGCCCCAGGGACCAGACCTTAATACCACTTCTTCTATGAAAGATTATATCACGGCTACTAACTAACAAATCAACAAAACAAAAACGTTTTAATCTCACTAAGCGCCAGCCCTTGATCTTCGACCTCTAATTAATTAATCGCATAATTCTGGACAAAGGAACAGCCTGTATCGTCCTTCGGCGGGCACAAGTGTGTCAATGTCGTCTGTCTGTTCATACGTCGATGAGATTTATGATGTAACAATATTTGATCCGTAGCAAGGTTTTGTTTTGTGTCCGTGGAACCATTAAGGTTAGACGGTAAATCTTTCGCGCGCGAGATTTGGATTTTCCCAATTGTTATAGCTGTTTCGGTCACTCGCGGCCGGCACGAGCGCGCCCTCCCCGCGCGCCCCGCACTTGTTCATCTTGTACCCACAGCTTGGACCCAAACCAGTACATCCTTTCTTACCTTCGTTTTTAGTGCTTTTGATTGTTTAATTCAAAATAAACAAATGAATGATCTCCTATTCGGCTTTGACTAAAGAGTTCAATATAATAGTTTCAAACGGACGAATGTAGGATACTAAAATATGTAAAATATTTTGGAGAGTTACTGTGTGGTCAAAAGAGGAAGTAAATTGATATTTACGCGGTAGTTGAAACATTTCCCCCCCACATCTAAGACCCTAACACACTAACCTCACCTACCTACCAACTTTTCTGCTAACTACACTTTCCATCTCACTGCCTACCCACTCTACCTTCTCACATGTAGCTTGAACTAGTTATAAATACAAACAAGGTTTGGAGGGTGTTAGTCTAGTATTAGGCCAAATGATCGTCTAGCAGCTGTGATAGGACCCCTCGTTGTGAACCGTATTTAAGTAACCCTAGTTCTTTTAGTGATAATAAGAATGAATCCGAACTCAACATTTCCTAATAAGTCTAGTTAAATTACCTAAAGTATCCGAGAAGTAAATAGTTCCTCTGACCCTAGTAAATTGAATAACATCTGCGCCTAGCTAAGTTATTATATGATGTCAATACTGAATTGAAACTATCCAAGAGAATATCACCTATTGACCAGGCTTATGTAAGAGAGTGAGAGGAGTAACTGAAACTAAATATAATTCATCTAGAAGATACCGCAATTTTATGTTTTTTGTTTAATAGCCCCTACCGGTCAATTTGGGTTCTGTAAAAGCAAAAGCTTCTATGGTTCTGCTTAAGTAAAGTAATAGACGAGAAGATTATACTCCTAGATAATAAGAGTATAAGTCGAACATAAAAGCCCTTACCTTTCGGATGGGGAATAACCCGTGAATTTTTTTAACAAAGGTTTTATTTAGTTTTATTGGAAATTGTGATTTAATTATTTAACAAAGATTTTATATAGTTTTATTTGAAATTGTGATTTAATACTTTATATTATTATAGACTTTAATTTTGCATTTAGTTTGATGATACATTATTTGTACCGTGCTACAGGGCACTAAGTACTTAGATATTGTAATTTGATAAGGCAGTATTATTATACTGAATATTTATAAGATTTGTTACTTTGTAATAGTAAATCGTTCATGTTGGCAAGTCTTTAATTTCTACCAAACACTACTATAGTCTCATTATAAAATCTTTCAGTAATCTTTAAATAGTACATTATTTATTGTAAGAAAACCTAAGAACAGTGATTCCCTGTCTACACACCTTGGAGGAAGAATCACTAAGAAACCTCAAGGAGTACCTACTCGCAATTAAATATCGTGACCTTACTGTGGAATATTAATTACTTCAGTAAAAGCTGCATAATTCTCCTTATCACAAGTCTAATCTCTGAACCTACTGAATTCTACATGAGAACAGCTTTAAGGTAGTTTATTCTAACAGAAATTTATTAACAGTCAATACTGGATTAATTCAGTCATACAGATAACTAATTCGGTTCTACTAGTTTGACTAATTTCAATTCTTCTGAATTCCAGTTAGTAAGTAGCCGTTCTGATGTCTCAGAATCAAAGCTGTCTTGAAAGATGTCTCACTCAGATAGATATAATTTCAGCTAGCTGGTTTCCTTGTTAGATCCAGAATAGTTTCAGCAGTATTTAAGGCTATCTCTCGGCCACATTGTACTTGAGAATATTAACTCAAGGAGAGATATATCTATTCACACTTGACGAACTAAGATTTCTGTTCCGTTTGGTATACAGAAGATTCTTATTAGCACGGCATTGCTTGGCTAAAAGGGTGGGATTTTCCCTTAGTATGAACAAATGCATCTACTCATTACCTTTATTTTTTAGGCAATATTATTCACAAATAGAAATCATTCCTTTTCTATGGAAACCAAGCTATTTACTTTGGTAAATTCATTTATATTGAAATCTTCCTTTTTTATAAGGAAATTATGATTCCAGAATTATTTACTGTAATTAAGACTTAGAACTGGACTTTGCTCCAAACTCTGAACCGATGGTTCTCACACCAAAACAGTTTATCTCAATAAAAGGGTATCTTGAAAAACTAGACACTCATGTAAGCAGGAGTGTTTCTGAGCTTGAGGTTGAACCTTCTTTATCTAATCAGAGAACGATGATCACAAGTTTAATCTATCTGATAGCAAATTAAGAGCAAAACATTATTTATCTTTACTTCACAACAAAATAACTTTCAGTCATTTAAAGGGCTTTCTCGACCAGACAATCAGGGA
Organism: Ypsolopha scabrella; assembly: GCA_910592155.1. Taxonomy (NCBI): domain Eukaryota; kingdom Metazoa; phylum Arthropoda; class Insecta; order Lepidoptera; family Ypsolophidae; genus Ypsolopha; species Ypsolopha scabrella. Next base: position 1,409,241 of record OU342968.1, on the reverse strand, counting down.
GGCTTTCCACTGAATGCTTTCGACACGTCGTTACAAGATTGATCTAAACAAATTCTGCCTTTATTAACTTCTGAAATTCGCCTATTCTTTTCAAACTAAAATCTGGAACCTAAACCGATATCCGCCTACCTATTTGACCTAAATTTCACCAATCCGTGGTTCTACAAGATTTACCCATTTGAAAACCTTCAAAGCCTACGGATCCTAACCTGAACGTGCCTACGTGTAACACCAAGACATAATTGACTAAAACATACACTACCAGGAGCCTACAACCTTCAGAACCTTACTTTCTCTGAGCACAATTCTAACGTCCTACATTTTTCTATAATACCTGACTTTGTGTTCTAATCAATATATTATCCCTTCTTGCGACCCTACGTGAAACTCTAACGTCCTAAGATTCTTTGTAACGTCCTAGCATTCCCACAAGTTCCTTGACTGATCTGGCTACCCGGGAATAGCCAAGAGAATTCTCAGCCTATTTTGGTGTAAAACAAAACTAGAGATAAAATCTCACATTTACTTTTAATTGTGTGATTGTGTAATGCATCCTAACAAATATCTTGACTAAATTGACTATCCAAACTTTACCTGCCTATCATTTGTACCTAGAATGAGAATTCCTAGTCTGCCAAATGTGTAAAACCCAAAACTAGAGATAAAATCTCACATTTACATTTAATTGTGTTTGTGCGGTGATTCCCAAAGAGTCACAGCGGAAATCACATTCCTCAACTAATCTAAAATAAAGAAGCGAGGCGAGTTTTCTCCTCTACGTGTACCTACTGCCTATAAACTCTCCGTGCCAGTCAGTGGGTGATTCAAGGGAAGGGCCTCACCCAACTGACCGGAAGTTCCCTATATGGTTGTGTGATAAATATATTAATATATACATAAAGACCAAGACTGCGCCACGGATGATAACCTGGAGGGGCAATGTCCGGTTCACACTTCTCTCGTGATCGCCCAGGCAACATCACATGGTAACGTCAGAAATGGGAGATATTATACGGTATAACTAAACCGCTGCAGCGTCATCTCAAAACGACTGCCCCTCCGGAGAGGTTGAAGGATAAGATACGAGTTGTCGACTCCGTTAGGTTACCCTCGTATCAAATCCCCAAAGAGACTCCTCTTTGTTTAGCATCACATATTTTCCCTACCTATTAGCCGTCAAGCCTACTGAAGATACCCCTAAACTAAACCCAGAGACTCCCACCGTTGTCACGCTCGAAACACCGAGTAGCTCCCGCGCTAATATCCCCTCACTATTACAAAACCGCAGTACACTACAAAACCCCACGCCCAGGTCTGATATCCGCGTCCCGAAAACTGGTCTGAACGATATTAACACGAATACCCACGATTCTTAATGAGGCTTTTTCCATCCTTCCCCCGGCCAGCCGAGCCCTAGGGCTCAAAGCCTTTCACAGCCGCAACATTCAGCTTTACCTTATATTATTTAAAATATAAAGCAGACCCCAGAATTCTTAGGAAATCATTTGAAACAAGTCTCAAAAGGAATGCCCTATAACCGATCTACATATTCGTCCTTTTACGGAAATCGCCTCGAACAAACACTCGCGGATCTCTAAATTTAAACTGCACTTTCTCGAAAAGTATCCCACACTCTAAATAATTCCGACAGAACTTTAAAGAAAATAACCCCGAGGAAAATTAATATATCTATAAAACAAACGCCCTGATAAAAATAAAACCCAAGAAAATAAATTCGCGACTAATTACTGCACTTGTATCTCGCTTGACGGACCTCGAAGACTGAACTCCGAAGACTGACCTCCAAAGACTGAGATCCGTTCCCGCCCTACAACCACTTTTATCGACTCACTCCCGGCGCCTCGCCACGCATACATTCATTCTTCCATACCCCGCTCACTTCTTGTCACTCCCCGTATCCACGGCCCACGCATTCTCTCATTTCCGTATTACCTTATATGGTCATGAAATCTCAACGCCGACATCCGGACTACAGCAATCATAATGTTTTCCTTTTTAGCTTGAAATAGTATTTTTCGTGATTCTAATTTTCCTTACCACCAATTATTAAGATAATGAAAATATCTAAAATTCATTTGAGCAGGTTTTACTTTATTTTGAATTAAAATACGAAAATGGGATCTGTATCCTTTACTGCTTTGCTAAATGCGCCACCTAGCTGAAACAAGTGGCACTTTTGACATAGCCTTAAAACCAATTCACCTAATCTGTACTATACCAAAGTTCATGAGTTTATTGCAAGATGCGCAGTGTCGCCCTCTTTTCCCCCAATACTAAATTCTAGCGGGCTCTTGGCAATTTAACAATAACAGCGCCATTATGACGGAAAGACAGCGAATTATGACGGAACTTCTTGAATCGAAGTTTACCCAATTTCCTGCTACTGCGCCCCCATAGCCCGCCTTCTGCATTCCTTACTTTTGTAAAGCCCCCCAAATCTCTCTCCTCAAAAGACATTTCCTACTTCTTTTCACTTAGTGGACCCATTTCGCTTAGCAACCTTAGACACCCGGCAATCTCTAATTCCATACTATTACATAGCCATGAAATACCCGTTTTCGGCGCGAATTTAATGTTCGCGTAATTTAGTATAGAAACAACATCTTTACTCGATTCACGTAATTTTCACTCTTTCCCTGCTTCCAAACATTAAGAATAAAACATCCGGAATTTATTTGAATATTATTTCTTCATTTCCTGAGTAAAATAAGGAAATAAGGTATGTTTTATTTTCTAATCCCGGAAGTAATGCCATCTAACCTAAACAACTGATACTTTTATGTTTGTTGTAACATTCTTTTCAATGAACCTAATCTACCTCCGAACTCAAGCGTTTCCCACATATTAAGCAGATGTCGCTTCCACCCTCAGCTAATATCAAGACATCAATAGTAATCCGAAGGTAGTGGCACCACCTTACCACAAAATGTTAGCGAGTGCTAACGGAACGCCTCGATCCGAGGTTTGTTCTGGTACAGCTCGACCCTCAAAATTTACGTAGCATACATTAGTTCAGCCGATGGAAATTTTCTCTTCAGACTCGCTAACATGCAGAGACCACTGGTTACAAAACAAATTATTATGGCTTTTTCCAGAATGTAGTTGGGTGTGTGCGTTTTTAAACCAATCCACTAACAGAATCCTGCAAGTATCCGGACTCCAACCTCGCAATAACTTAATTATGGATAACTATTACTTCGATTGCAAGAAATCTGACGAAACGAGAGTACCGGGTTGTGAATCCAGTATGCCCTAGTGGCAATAAGATGGCCTTCTAACCCAATCCAATTTTTCGATTAACACTAGATTTGCCATGGACTATCTCTAATTCCACCAGATACCAAGCGATGAACCGCCTCATAAAGGTTATCCTTTAATTTAACTATCTCAGCAAGAGCCCTTCCCCTTGCAAGCCCCATAAGTTTCCTGGTGAGTGTTTAGTTGCCGAAAAGGGAGTAAGAGCTTCTGTATAGTGCGGGTTTATCATGTACTTCTTTTCGTAATTTAACCTAACTCCAATTTTCCATAATAAACCGTTTGCTAGGTATAGTGCCTCTGTTCCAAGCTACAATAACTTCATCTATACTGTCAAAACTGTTGCCTCCCTAGAGCCCTCTTTTACAACCTGCATTCTCTTTAACAAATATTATAGTATAATTTTATATTATTATACTACAATACCATTAAAATCCTCTTTCCCCTTTTTCTTCATACTTCCCAAATGTACCACGCGTGGATTTCTCTTTCTCGCCACTCTAAGGATCCACCAGCTCATTCAATACAGACTTTCCTGTTTGACCAGGTTAAAAATGAATCGTCCCAATGGCTCTGTAGCATGTAGCGTGTAAGCCGTCCTGAACCCTTAACCCTAAATCACATCAAATAATTTGGCTCAAACCAACATTTCCTACAATTAAAACTTTCCCTAGGTCTCCCTAACCTAAATAACCAAAGATGTCCCTACAGTTTTTTATATACCTAATTGTTCACGTTCCGTAGCTTTGCTGGTTTCATTGACATGATCGCAATTAATTTAGCTAAATTTAATCTTGATTATAACCTTAATATTGAGACATTTCCCCAACAACTATCAACCTGAACAACTTGCCTAATTCACGAGCCGTTAGAAATAACCCAACGACTTAATTTCTCTATATTCCTGGACCTCACTCTCTTTTGTAATATTCCTAAATATTTGATCATTCTATTACATGGGTTTAAACCTTAAGGGGTAAGACGTATAAGAGCATTCTGGCACTAACTGTGACTTTGGAAACCCTGGGGCCTAATCATAAAACCAGACTCCATGACGAAGAACCATTTACTTGAGCTAACGGTATACTTTTGTGTCTAATGTGTCAGGATTTAAATAGATAGATACAACCATAAAATTGAAGTATCAGATGATCTTGTAGATAGAATTAACGATGAAACAGAACCAAAACTCATACTAGTAAGAGTCACGTTGCACCCGACTAATTGCGAAGATAATCGATAAGAATATTTCGGTCCCTAAATTATCCTATTCCCGCTCATATACATGTTGTTATAAAATTCTCAAGCAATAAACTAAATTCAGGCACTAGCTTACAAAAGTATCTAGGCCCTCGTCAAAATGTAAAGATTTACAGTCTACTATTTGGTCAACTACTTTATTTAATCTTTAAAAGGATAATGAAAACAATCCTAGCCTCCGTAACCAATAACGTACAAGTAAATAAATTGTCTCATACTCAAGTTATTCCGCCCCTCACATAATTTCTACTGACTCTAGAACCGTCTACTTGCATATTGCATGTCCCAACAACTCAACCCGAAACTGCGAGAATTATAGTGGTGTAATGTCTACAACATCATAGAGGTAAGTACGGCGGTAGACAATGAAGAAAGATACAAAAAAAGAATTCGTCAAGAAAAGGGAGAACGTACCGAGCATTCTCCTCCGGAATAAGTTTAAGCTTCCCTAATTATAAATGTAAATATTACAATTGTAAATGCGCACATGTCTTTAGATCCGTCCTTTACTCGTAATTTCCGCTACAAATCACGATATTTTCCCTTTGAATTGACGTCTTTGAAATATTGCGTCCCTGCATATAAAGCTGTTCGCTGTAATTAAGGTCCTGCAACCAAATTGCAGAATGAAACCTTCACGGTAGAATTCCTTTGTCTATCTGTAAATCACAGTATAGTCACAAATCATCCTCTAAACCACTAGATTTATATTATTATTAATACTCGGTAAAACAGCTTAATTCACCTATACCGCATGGAGCAATCAATCCCTATAATCCAAAATGGCTCAAAACCATATTTTTAATTTAAATGTTACCTGGGTGAACATGTAATTTTAATAAGACGCCGCACGTTCATACTACAGGGTATGTGAAGCTTGTTTACCCTTAGACTACGATTTGACTATAACATATACCGTATAATGAATACCGTTATCAAAAATATTTAGTTGTAGCAAGATAAACGTGAAAAGAATAAAATTCACCTAAGCCATCTAAACCTCTTAACTAAACCCGACCCCCCTGGTTTTCGACTGAAGACGTCTTCATGGTCATTAGCCACTACGAATGTCTCGACATGTATATTATGTTAATTTTTTCACGCCAATATATGGAACCCGTTTCTTCGCTCGAAACGTTTCTCCTCTCTACCATAATACCCACTTGTTTCTAACATTCTATTAAACCGTCAAACGCTATCTCTGTCATCAAATATTACCCGAAATTCATATGTATATAATATTTGTACTAGAGTTCCGTACCTCAGAGTAACAATAAGATCACACTAACTAATGAATATTTGTCCGCTCTCCCGTCACAAAACTGTTATGGCCCTATCTCTACTGTTCGTAGCCTTCGCGCCAATAAGGTAGTACATTGTTGACTAATTTCGTAACAAACATAGTACATACATATATACTCATATCCGTCTCCCAAAGAGGTAGGTAGAGACCATATACTTCCGATTGCCACGACCCTAACACACACATTTTTCGTCTCCTCCACATCCATTATTCTAATCACGCAAGTTTTTATTTTATAAACAAAAGTTTATTCTTGATTTTCACAAATTCTATATAAATAAGTGATTTTCCGCAAGTACCCTACTATATTTAAGCAACTATCGTATTCGAGGATTAGAAAATAGACACCGTTCAAACATCAGACGAACATACTTATTCACGCCTATCTCCTGAAGGGATAGACAAATACTGTCAACTTTCATCCACTATGATTCCGACACACCTCTTTCGCCTCTTCCACTCCTATCTACGAGGTCATACTAGTTCTTCGATTTCGTATATCACAGCGCCGACACAGAACCCTGCGTTTTAAATTCACTCACCCTAACTTGACCCCTATTTGACACATTTTGAAGTACATTCGAGTTTTCTCGTTTTATTCATAAATCTCCCAGACTAACATCCTTTCAAACCTCCGACCCTCCAGCTTGTAAACCTGACTTCACCCTGTGTGATATTTCCATTCATTCTATCGGACAAATTCTCATTGTAAAGTATAGTAAGCTACGAATTCCCACTTCGTCCGTGGAACTCTTATAAATTGTGCAAGGTTACACGTTCATCATTTGTAGTTAGTTTCAAAATAATATAGGTATGTAAAATGTGGTTGCACAACTCTAAACACACGACTCTCAGATTTAACAAAATACCGAATATCTAACACTGAAACTCTAACGTATACTTTTCTCGCTTAAGTTTACCTTCTTACGACCATCAAGTTATACGGTTTATCCTGTTACATCTATTTTAATACCATGTGGGTATTATTCTTCAATGACTTGAAATTTTACTAACTTATCTAAGTCCACGTACTAATCCTTCCGGACTAACCCATGCTTATTTGACCTAAATTTCACTCTGAGTTCCACCCTATTAAATGTAGGTATTCATACTAAAAGTGCCCTCCCGTCGCTACCCAAAAATACTATCTCTCTCATTCTTAAGAACACATCCAAAATGAATACTATGAGTACACAAGGGCCTACCTATTTTCAAAACCCGAATCTAATATTGTTTATCTTTTACTACTAATGCAAAAGTTTTCTAAGGGGATCTCATTTAACTGAAACGAAACTCTCGATACATACATACGAGTACATACGATTCGTTGATAACCTACCCAGGTGTCCCATTTTATCAATTCCTAATAATTTCTCTCTTATAATTGCTCAGTACCCGACGATAACCGCAAGCTACTGAACTACAAATCCTCTCAACACCAGTTTAAACCTCAGCATAGAAGTAGATAAACAAAATTATTATTTACCTAACCACTATCTCAAGAATTTTATTTCCCCTTTCATTTACTTGTAATTTCATTCATATCATATCTCACTTAACTCCCTTTTCCTCAATAAATTTGAAACATACTTACTTTCCACACTTCTAAACTTGCTACAAAACTATTATTTCCTTTATGGACTACTAGCTTCCTCCCGCGGCTCCGCCCGCGCGTTACTCGGTTCAACGACATGATTTTTTTCCGGGACAAAAGCAGCTTATGTGTCAAGTTGGTGTATAAGCCATATTCATTCCAAACCGCCCCAGCGTGAAAGAGCAACAACCACACACACACAAACTTTCGCATTCATAATATTAGTGTGATGCCCTTCATCCCTTGGTAAGCAACGAGCTCTTGCATATTCCCTCAATTGACTCACCGCACCTACGCTATAACATTACCAATGAAGTTAGTCTCTTGTAACTTATCGTCATAGCCCATCATCACGTTTCATTTACCGCACCTACGCTATAACGCTACCAAAGAAATTGTTTTCTCGTAAATTATCATTACCCATTCTTTATCAATCACACTACAAGGATCGAACACTCGAACCCCTTTTCACTTCTCTTATCGATGCAAGATTTTTTTTTATTTTGTAAAAACCTTTGTTTTCCCCGCAACGCAAAATATAACCAAAAGTTATAACGACATCGCAAAGCGTCACCGCAAAATTAAAATAGTTTTCTTTAAGTCTCGCTAATATTACCGATTCAGACTACCACGTCATCACTGAACAAATAAATGAACGTCATCTAACATAAAAACATTTAACACCAATCACCTTCATAACCCTCCTTTTTCTATTAGTGCATCTACCTTCCAACCGCAAGGAACTCTTACGCAATCTTACCGAGCGACCCCCCTTCTTTCAAACTTCTCAACGATAGGAGTGCGGAACAAGACTCACATTCATCCACCCATTCCTTACTAGGATATTATTATTGCTAAACAATTGTGGGCAAAACCGTTCTACCTGATAAATAAAACCCGTAACAGTCCGATTACTTTGCAATATTGTTAATATTCCTTGACTAAAAGTGAGCAGATGATTTCCACGGGACAAACTGAAGCTAGTATAATTTTAATATAGGCGACGACAGTCATCGAAGTACATTCGTCATATCAATAACACATTATACAAATAAATCATACGACGGCATTCACCCGTCCATGCCGTTGTCTAACTAGTGTTATTCTTTTACCGGTTTGTGATAATATCAGTAACTACTAAGAGTTGTTAAAAGAAAGTACTACTTAAACAAACTTCAAATTAGTTTGATTATTTTTGTCTACCACGCGTTGGGATGTAAGTTATTCCTAACCGTTCCGGACCGGTCGTTTGCGTTTGAGATTAAAATGTGATCAAAACATTAAACTCCGAATAATCAAAGAAGTGAAAGAAGGACAAATTGAACAGAAAAACTTTGTTGTCACCCTACACATCTACTCACATATCCTTCATACTGATGACTGTCCACGGAAAACATCATGTAGATGTAGATCGTAATAATCATAAGAGCGGCCCTAAAGCTTGGATTTGGATAAAGTTTATCCCTTTCATACTGAAATTAAAAATGAAGAACCAGAACGCAGCTTAAACTCGTTCAGAAAAACTCAAATTTCGACCGAACAACCTATCTTGCATTTAGAAAATTGCATAATCATGCAATGTAACCTTAAACACAAATGAAATAATAAGTATATTTTCCTTTTTTTGGATAACACAAGTTGGTCAAACTCATCACTAACATTGCCACAGCCTAAAATGTGTACGTACATTCGCAAACCAGGTATCTAGGTGTCGCCGACATGATGGCCGTTGGGGCCGAAAGGCTTTAGAATGGAGACAACGTACAGCAAAGCGCAGTGCAGGCCGACCACATGCTTGCCGGACCGACAACCTGAAGGACATCGTGGACGGCGCGGCGTCGACATGAGTGGCGAAATTTGGGAAAGGCCCATGCCCAGCACTGGACGAACACGGGCAGATGGATGGATGGATGGATGACTACCATATCGGAACCGTAAAACTTCCTATTATATTCCCATATTCCTGCCTGATTAAATATTATTGAGCAAACTAGTATGATCATAAATAATCCTTATATTGAATTTCATGTTGTTAGTTACAGAAATTATGATTTACATAGACATCATAGTGATATTTTTCAGAAATATTTCGTCCTAAAATGGGACAACGAATTTTAATATTAACTCTACGGCTCAGTCTAACATCAGTAAATATTCCCGATATTTCTAAACATTTATTCATCCTCTTCCTACTACATATTATTATGTGTTCGTAATAAGATTTATAAAACACATAATATCTTATTTCTACTCGAGTCGCAATGTATACCACGTTTACTAACCGACCCGCAATGTAAACTCATGCGATTGTTTCTGAGGTGGTGACGTCATCCCTAGCTGACTTCAGGTTTGCAGGTTTATACCTAAGTATTTGTGCACCTAACTCACTACTAAATAAGTGAGAGCAAAACACAATCGATTCCTCACGTCCTATTTAAATACGTGAACCCTACTCCGTACATACGATTGTACATCTTTTTAGCCCGACGTACATAACCAACCACGTCTTTACTTTATTCTAGTAAAACAATTTAATAATTTCGAAAAGCACTAAAATAATACCACAGTGCTGCCAAGCAATCCCCCATAATTGAAACAAAGTATTTACTACACGAAGATGAAAAACATTTTCTAAAGCAATTAGACTTGTCCACTAACACTGCTTTTGTTTTTGAACGCACGGTCGCACGCGTCGCTTTCGTTCCATGAGACTAAGAACGTTTCCACACCATCCAACCCGACACCGGTGCCGGACGACGACAGCCAACATCCGATAGCCGACACCATGTGCTGTTTTCGCATTACCCGAGAAAATCGCTCCGATATGGCCATTTGCTCCATAGCTTTAGTGCGGACAGGTCATTACGGAAGACTAGGACAATTTTGGATACATCCCATTGCGGAAGCTAAATATTCAGAGAGAGCATTTTATACTCTTTTTAGCGAGCTACAAAACGCACCGAGAAAGTTCTTTAATTACTTTCCTACAAGTGAATCCACGATATGATTATTTGCTAATTCATCTGACAACCAATATCAAGAAACAAGACACACATATTCGAATGGCTTTGGGGCCTAAGGAAATGCAAGCGCACACAGAGACAATTTAGATATACGTATATCAACATACAAACATTATCGTCCGACGGCTCACGGGCGTCCGATAGTGCCGCCAACATATCGGTGTCGGTTCCAATATCCGATACTGGATCGGACAATGTGAAAGACTACTCATTCCATACATTTTACTTGCCCCGATATCGCACCGGCGGCGTCCGACCCCGACATCGGACCGGACAACGCAAAAACCCTCAAATATGGACAAATGGACTTTGAGTTCAGAGCCGTTAAAAAATACTAAAAAAGAAACCAATGCGATTAATGACAGTCAAAACAAACAAACCACTTTTGAATAGTTCAAAACCATCACAAATGAGATATCTCTGATATCTCTATAAATAATAAATAAACTAACTTGTGCGTGCGTTGAGATGAAGATGGAATGCACCTTCAGCTCGGGACAACATTATTATGAACTTAGCGCAACTCAGGATGATTCTCAAAGGTGCAAAATTGGACATGGCGTTGATGATATCAATGAAACCTACAGCTACAGATTACCAAGGATAACCCAATTAACCGAGCCGAACTCATCTCATACAATGGTACGTATATTCATTCTAACCTGTTTTACAATTGCCTAATCATCAAGAACGCATTAAAACTACGTTTTCCTTTACCGGTCATTCATATTGGTTATTAGTACTGCCATCTTGAGCAAACATCTATAGTATTGCAATCCAAAGGTGGCCTAAATTACCTAGGCTACTTTAATAAACAATGCTCATTGGTCCAACAACGTCAAACACAAGCCCTTATATTAAAGTAAATTTATGCTATAGCTTCTTAATGATAAAAAAGGTATAACTATTCACAACATTACAGACATTCTCCATACATTCGCCCGAAATTAATTATCTTTTTCTACTTTTCAGATACAGCCTACGATGGTTGAGTTCTAAAAGCCCTATATGCATATTATGTATGACCCATCTCGCCTGAGAAGCTACGCAGGTGTATGCAATGTGGATAATCCAGTCTACTTCCTAACCAAGAACTTCGCTTCGCCCAATCGCACTAAGGAAAAGATAATAATGTGCATCTGTGTTACCGCTGAATGAATTTACTACATAGAAACTAAATATCACTCTTAAAACACCTCCGTCTCACGTGCAACAATTGAACTAGACTAACACACTCCAACCAAATAAATACTAGAAATCGCAATACAATATCCCAGCTATTAAAACATGATCACAGTGCTTTAATGAAACAAAAACGCTAAAATGAATTCAAAATACAACGTTACAACCATGATATTGTTAAAACTTTATTCCGACATATGTCCTAGTAGTTAATTTTAATATTATAATCGCAAAAACTGCAATATTCTGGTCACGGCTTCTAATTGAAACAATCCCCCCCCACCTCTCAGACCCTAACACACTAACCTCACCTACCTACCAACTTTTCTGCTAACTACACTTTCCATCTCACTGCCTACCCACTCTACCTTCTCACATGTAGCTTGAACTAGTTATAAATACAAACAAGGTTTGGAGGGTGTTAGTCTAGTATTAGGCCAAATGATCGTCTAGCAGCTGTGATAGGACCCCTCGTTGTGAACCGTATTTAAGTAACCCTAGTTCTTTTAGTGATAATAAGAATGAATCCGAACTCAACATTTCCTAATAAGTCTAGTTAAATTACCTAAAGTATCCGAGAAGTAAATAGTTCCTCTGACCCTAGTAAATTGAATAACATCTGCGCCTAGCTAAGTTATTATATGATGTCAATACTGAATTGAAACTATCCAAGAGAATATCACCTATTGACCAGGCTTATGTAAGAGAGTGAGAGGAGTAACTGAAACTAAATATAATTCATCTAGAAGATACCGCAATTTTATGTTTTTTGTTTAATAGCCCCTACCGGTCAATTTGGGTTCTGTAAAAGCAAAAGCTTCTATGGTTCTGCTTAAGTAAAGTAATAGACGAGAAGATTATACTCCTAGATAATAAGAGTATAAGTCGAACATAAAAGCCCTTACCTTTCGGATGGGGAATAACCCGTGAATTTTTTTAACAAAGGTTTTATTTAGTTTTATTGGAAATTGTGATTTAATTATTTAACAAAGATTTTATATAGTTTTATTTGAAATTGTGATTTAATACTTTATATTATTATAGACTTTAATTTTGCATTTAGTTTGATGATACATTATTTGTACCGTGCTACAGGGCACTAAGTACTTAGATATTGTAATTTGATAAGGCAGTATTATTATACTGAATATTTATAAGATTTGTTACTTTGTAATAGTAAATCGTTCATGTTGGCAAGTCTTTAATTTCTACCAAACACTACTATAGTCTCATTATAAAATCTTTCAGTAATCTTTAAATAGTACATTATTTATTGTAAGAAAACCTAAGAACAGTGATTCCCTGTCTACACACCTTGGAGGAAGAATCACTAAGAAACCTCAAGGAGTACCTACTCGCAATTAAATATCGTGACCTTACTGTGGAATATTAATTACTTCAGTAAAAGCTGCATAATTCTCCTTATCACAAGTCTAATCTCTGAACCTACTGAATTCTACATGAGAACAGCTTTAAGGTAGTTTATTCTAACAGAAATTTATTAACAGTCAATACTGGATTAATTCAGTCATACAGATAACTAATTCGGTTCTACTAGTTTGACTAATTTCAATTCTTCTGAATTCCAGTTAGTAAGTAGCCGTTCTGATGTCTCAGAATCAAAGCTGTCTTGAAAGATGTCTCACTCAGATAGATATAATTTCAGCTAGCTGGTTTCCTTGTTAGATCCAGAATAGTTTCAGCAGTATTTAAGGCTATCTCTCGGCCACATTGTACTTGAGAATATTAACTCAAGGAGAGATATATCTATTCACACTTGACGAACTAAGATTTCTGTTCCGTTTGGTATACAGAAGATTCTTATTAGCACGGCATTGCTTGGCTAAAAGGGTGGGATTTTCCCTTAGTATGAACAAATGCATCTACTCATTACCTTTATTTTTTAGGCAATATTATTCACAAATAGAAATCATTCCTTTTCTATGGAAACCAAGCTATTTACTTTGGTAAATTCATTTATATTGAAATCTTCCTTTTTTATAAGGAAATTATGATTCCAGAATTATTTACTGTAATTAAGACTTAGAACTGGACTTTGCTCCAAACTCTGAACCGATGGTTCTCACACCAAAACAGTTTATCTCAATAAAAGGGTATCTTGAAAAACTAGACACTCATGTAAGCAGGAGTGTTTCTGAGCTTGAGGTTGAACCTTCTTTATCTAATCAGAGAACGATGATCACAAGTTTAATCTATCTGATAGCAAATTAAGAGCAAAACATTATTTATCTTTACTTCACAACAAAATAACTTTCAGTCATTTAAAGGGCTTTCTCGACCAGACAATCAGGGAGGCTTTCCACTGAATGCTTTCGACACGTCGTTACAAGATTGATCTAAACAAATTCTGCCTTTATTAACTTCTGAAATTCGCCTATTCTTTTCAAACTAAAATCTGGAACCTAAACCGATATCCGCCTACCTATTTGACCTAAATTTCACCAATCCGTGGTTCTACAAGATTTACCCATTTGAAAACCTTCAAAGCCTACGGATCCTAACCTGAACGTGCCTACGTGTAACACCAAGACATAATTGACTAAAACATACACTACCAGGAGCCTACAACCTTCAGAACCTTACTTTCTCTGAGCACAATTCTAACGTCCTACATTTTTCTATAATACCTGACTTTGTGTTCTAATCAATATATTATCCCTTCTTGCGACCCTACGTGAAACTCTAACGTCCTAAGATTCTTTGTAACGTCCTAGCATTCCCACAAGTTCCTTGACTGATCTGGCTACCCGGGAATAGCCAAGAGAATTCTCAGCCTATTTTGGTGTAAAACAAAACTAGAGATAAAATCTCACATTTACTTTTAATTGTGTGATTGTGTAATGCATCCTAACAAATATCTTGACTAAATTGACTATCCAAACTTTACCTGCCTATCATTTGTACCTAGAATGAGAATTCCTAGTCTGCCAAATGTGTAAAACCCAAAACTAGAGATAAAATCTCACATTTACATTTAATTGTGTTTGTGCGGTGATTCCCAAAGAGTCACAGCGGAAATCACATCCCTCAACTAATCTAAAATAAAGAAGCGAGGCGAGTTTTCTCCTCTACGTGTACCTACTGCCTATAAACTCTCCGTGCCAGTCAGCGGGTGATTCAAGGTAAGGGCCTCACCCAACTGACCGGAAGTTCCCTATATGGTTGTGTGATAAATATATTAATATATACATAAAGACCAAGACTGCGCCACGGATGATAACCTGGAGGGGCAATGTCCGGTTCACACTTCTCTCGTGATCGCCCAGGCAACATCACATGGTAACGTCAGAAATGGGAGATATTATACGGTATAACTAAACCGCTGCAGCGTCATCTCAAAACGACTGCCCCTCCGGAGAGGTTGAAGGATAAGATACGAGTTGTCGACTCCGTTAGGTTACCCTCGTATCAAATCCCCAAAGAGACTCCTCTTTGTTTAGCATCACATATTTTCCCTACCTATTAGCCGTCAAGCCTACTGAAGATACCCCTAAACTAAACCCAGAGACTCCCACCTTTGTCACGCTCGAAACACCGAGTAGCTCCCGCGCTAATATCCCCTCACTATTACAAAACCGCAGTACACTACAAAACCCCACGCCCAGGTCTGATATCCGCGTCCCGAAAACTGGTCTGAACGATATTAACACGAATACCCACGATTCTTAATGAGGCTTTTTCCATCCTTCCCCCGGCCAGCCGAGCCCTAGGGCTCAAAGCCTTTCACAGCCGCAACATTCAGCTTTACCTTATATTATTTAAAATATAAAGCAGACCCCAGAATTCTTAGGAAATCATTTGAAACAAGTCTCAAAAGGAATGCCCTATAACCGATCTACATATTCGTCCTTTTACGGAAATCGCCTCGAACAAACACTCGCGGATCTCTAAATTTAAACTGCACTTTCTCGAAAAGTATCCCACACTCTAAATAATTCCGACAGAACTTTAAAGAAAATAACCCCGAGGAAAATTAATATATCTATAAAACAAACGCCCTGATAAAAATAAAACCCAAGAAAATAAATTCGCGACTAATTACTGCACTTGTATCTCGCTTGACGGACCTCGAAGACTGAACTCCGAAGACTGACCTCCAAAGACTGAGATCCGTTCCCGCCCTACAACCACTTTTATCGACTCACTCCCGGCGCCTCGCCACGCATACATTCATTCTTCCATACCCCGCTCACTTCTTGTCACTCCCCGTATCCACGGCCCACGCATTCTCTCATTTCCGTATTACCTTATATGGTCATGAAATCTCAACGCCGACATCCGGACTACAGCAATCATAATGTTTTCCTTTTTAGCTTGAAATAGTATTTTTCGTGATTCTAATTTTCCTTACCACCAATTATTAAGATAATGAAAATATCTAAAATTCATTTGAGCAGGTTTTACTTTATTTTGAATTAAAATACGAAAATGGGATCTGTATCCTTTACTGCTTTGCTAAATGCGCCACCTAGCTGAAACAAGTGGCACTTTTGACATAGCCTTAAAACCAATTCACCTAATCTGTACTATACCAAAGTTCATGAGTTTATTGCAAGATGCGCAGTGTCGCCCTCTTTTCCCCCAATACTAAATTCTAGCGGGCTCTTGGCAATTTAACAATAACAGCGCCATTATGACGGAAAGACAGCGAATTATGACGGAACTTCTTGAATCGAAGTTTACCCAATTTCCTGCTACTGCGCCCCCATAGCCCGCCTTCTGCATTCCTTACTTTTGTAAAGCCCCCCAAATCTCTCTCCTCAAAAGACATTTCCTACTTCTTTTCACTTAGTGGACCCATTTCGCTTAGCAACCTTAGACACCCGGCAATCTCTAATTCCATACTATTACATAGCCATGAAATACCCGTTTTCGGCGCGAATTTAATGTTCGCGTAATTTAGTATAGAAACAACATCTTTACTCGATTCACGTAATTTTCACTCTTTCCCTGCTTCCAAACATTAAGAATAAAACATCCGGAATTTATTTGAATATTATTTCTTCATTTCCTGAGTAAAATAAGGAAATAAGGTCTGTTTTATTTTCTAATCCCGGAAGTAATGCCATCTAACCTAAACAACTGATACTTTTATGTTTGTTGTAACATTCTTTTCAATGAACCTAATCTACCTCCGAACTCAAGCGTTTCCCACATATTAAGCAGATGTCGCTTCCACCCTCAGCTAATATCAAGACATCAATAGTAATCCGAAGGTAGTGGCACCACCTTACCACAAAATGTTAGCGAGTGCTAACGGAACGCCTCGATCCGAGGTTTGTTCTGGTACATAGTACTCCTCTAACGAACAATTTTTATTGTAGAGCCAATCTTCGAATCGTGAAAAATAATCATATTACCTACTAGCCCAAAATGTTACTCAACATTATTCTTTTGTATGGAACACCTGATTTTTTTTGTGATTTTACTGTACTACGAGTACTATCACCAGTTTGCATTTCCAAAACCATTTCACCGCGTATTTTGTGCTCTTCTTCTTTATAGAACTATACAGGCTGTAAACTTAATTATGTACTTCTCATATTATATGTTTTGACCGTTGACAGAAAGAAAAGTGAAGTAAATTGAAAAATATGTTATGTGAAGTATGTACACATAATTAACTTTTAAAAGACAAATAAAACAAAATATTCATTATCCAGATATTATTGCACGTTTTAACATCGTAATTTTGAAAAAAATAATATTTGTGTGGAAGGTAATCTCTTGTAATTTTTTTATGCGGAGCCATCCAGATGTTTAGTTAAGAAAACGTAGTTATGGGATATTTCGTGTAAATTCCAAGAAGTGCAGACAATAATTACAATGATAACACAATATATTAAAAATGTGATGTTATGATGATTGTTTTTTCTTTATTTTATATTTCAAATTAACTAATAGCAATACGTTCTCTAGCAGGCATATTTCTCGGTACTCTAGGATCAATCAATTCTGGAATAACACACTGCATGTAAAAATTTCTTAGAGGTGTTTGCATTTTTTCGTGATAAAATGCGTCATTACTATTGATTTTTTGGTAAAGCAACCCATGTGAACTCCAAACAATAAAATAGCAATAAGCCCTTTGCGTCACATGAAGTTGACCTTGGACCTGATAATAATGGTTATGCTCTGTTTTCAGTTCTATGCCTTGAGTCGTCACCTTACAAAATGTGATCAATCCCTTTTGAATTGCGTCTGCAGGACTCATGTCCGAGGCTACAAATGGGCATTTTATTTCTACAAGTCCTTCATTTCCTATGAGTCCATCCGGACTAGCTGCCAGAAAGCTATCCACAGGATCAACAAAAAGACCACATCTATCTACCTTTAGACCGGTATACTTTTCAAAGTCATGGATGGCGCGATCTTCATTTTGTTTACCATACATGGTCGCTTTATTGCCTTGGAATGTTGTATACAACAATTCTTTGATGGTGGACCCTACTGATGTTGACTTTCTCATTTTGCAGATCTTTCCAAATGATGAGGCAGTAATCCTCTTTCGTCTTTCGTTAAGCCATTGAGGACATTCAGCTTGTTTGATTGTGGCTTTTTCCAATGCTGCAATTTCTGGATTTGTTATTTGCAGCGTTTTAACAAAAGCGGCACATTTTTCTTTAAGGATTTGTTCTGGCATATCTTCTTCCAAATCGTGTAACCCATAATCTTGACCAGAATTTGTTTTTTTTTTTGTTTATGCCCTATTTTTTTATTTTTTTCCGTGTATTGTTTTATGTATTCTTTTCGCTTTAACTTCTTTTCTCTGTATTTTTTGGTAAACACATTTGGAAGTTCACTTGATATTTTGTTCTGCAGTGGACAATGTATGTCACCAGAGTTGAAAGAAGTCACTGCACCAAAACATCTCCCTTGATAAGAACCTGAAAAAACAAAGTTTCAAAATTAATTAAGGGTTTATTATTGGCAAGTGATGTTTTTTATTACTTTCCAACAAAAAAATTTACCTCTTGAGACAAAACTAACTCTTTTCCCTCCAACAAACTTAGCCACAATTGCATTAAAGAGCTCGGCGTGATTGTTGGTGAGATCTAAAACAAGACTGTCTGCCTTGTCGATCAGGTTGTTCAGATGAATGATTATATCATCCCAAATCTTACAACGCTGTAGTTCGGACACAAAATTCATCTCTCTTTCATATTTTCTTTTGCAAAAATATGCTGCACAATTTGCGTGATCTCCAAAAATATGGTTCGGTATATTTATTAAATCTATTCGGAGAAGTTTGATTTTTTCTTCAAAAGATAAGCCCTCCTGATTCTTCCTATATTCCGTCGCTCCTTTAATTGCATTCCTAAATCGAGGTTCACTTTTTTCTACCTGTTTCCTGATCGTTACAGGAACTACACCATTTTTGTTATGTGTTTTTGTGCCAAGTTTTCGGATTTTGTTTGAAAAATTTCTTAGTAAGTGATTTTTACACTCAACTTTACTGATTGTATGATCATTTCCATATGGCCGGCACGCAGCAAGCTTTTTTGTCACGCTACTATCACCGTCACCGATAAGAGTCTTGTAGCGCAAACCATGCATTGGAATACTATTTTTAAAACCCTCTGCTATTATATCGGTTTCCATCGAAGCAGCGCTCCCTGAACAATTTCGGAAACAATGGTGCTGTGGTACATCTACAGAGGTTTTGTTTAGCTCTGCAGTTTTGGAAGCCTGATGACAAATACAGCAGTAACTGTTGCGAACGCCAAGAAATAATACTTTTTTAGTTCTAAAACCTATTATGACAGCAGCACCAGAAAGTGATGAATAGTTAGCTTTATATGATCTTTTAGCCCAAGACCCATCAGCCACCACTTTGATGTATGGTATACCATCAACATCAACATCTTTGTTTTCAATAGCTAGGCGTTTTTCCTCTCGACCAGCTTCAATCATTTGCTCATAGGCTAATTGTTCCATTTGTTCAAACAAAACCGTCTGTTCCTTTTGAAATTGTTTTGAATTTATGCATGGCATGTTTAAGCAACCACAGATTTCTTCCAATTGGCTAAACCCATTTCCAGTACAAATTGTACCTTCAACAAAAGAATTGTTGACACTCAGGTTAGCTTTTGGATCCTCTGTAAAGATTGTTTGTTCATTACAGCATACCGCACATTTAAATACTACGTTTGATTTGAACCCACTTCGAATTTCTTTCACAAAATTCAAGAATTTTGGTGTACATGAATCATATGCGTGGTTAAAATTCAAAAAGCTGTCGATAAAATACTTGATATCGACAATTCTTCTTCCTTCTAATGTAATATTTTCTTCTTCATTTTCCTTTGCAATGCAAAACTCAAAGTTTGATGACAATGTCTCAATTGAAATATTTTCTTTATAATTTATGCTTCCACCTTCAAGCATTTTTTCTTGGTGGTTAATTGAACTAGAATGAAATTTATTTGATATTAATGTATAGGAACAAAAATTGCGGAACAAATATCAAAGACCCAAAGACCAAATATCAAACGTTTTTTATGTAGTTTGTGATATGACATTGAATGTTAGCATAAAAGGATAGAATATCAAAATGTAGAATGTTAAACCCATAGGTTTTAACTGAAACATTTTAATTTTAATACAATCCAAATCAATAAAACGTTGAAAATGATTAAATACTTGAAAAATACGAAAAAAATATAAATACCTATAAAAAGAAAAATGTTACCTATCAACATCCTCATACGTCGGTTCAGAGGTAATGTTTTTAAGGGAGTCTGCTTTTCCTTGTATATCTTTGTTGGAGCTTGAAGTGGGGTGATCATTTTCGTTATCGTCAATTAGAAACCTGGAACTCATACAAAAATACTTTAAAGAGTGTTAAGTAAATCACGTTACGCCATTTTCTGATAATTGAACTTCAGTTATTCCTCGTTTAACCCTACGACAAATTGAGAAATATGAAACTAAAATAGCGCAAATCTGAATGAAATAAATCAAAACCTTTATAAATATCTATCCCTGTAATCAAAACTGCAATTTAAAATAGTTGTTGCACATTCAGTTGCTTTTGAATCCCTTGAGTGTAAATTTTAGATTTAAATTTTTATCGTAGATTTTATCTGCATATTTACCTAATCAATATTTACCTGATAATATTTTGATCTAAAGGTTTCAATATGGGCCTTACAATGCTTTGGTTGACTGCTGAGTGTTCTAGGTTATCTTTTGATACCCTCCTGAAATCACGATGTCATCGGCAAAGCGAAGATGTGAAATGTACTTTCCGTTTACGTTTATGCCTCGTCCATTCCAGTCTAGTGTTTAGTATAAATATTAGAATTAAATTTTTATCATAGACTTTATCTGCATATTTACCTAATAAATATTTACCTGTTTATATTTTGATCTAAACGTTTCAATATCGGCCTTACAATGCTTCGGTTGCCTGAAATTCAATGTGATGAGCGTTAATAAATGTTTAGGTATCCGCATCAAAAGCTTGATCGGTAGGAAGAAAGGCTCCATACTTTAGAGGTTTTTTTTAGGAATTCTATCTTAGTTTAATATACAATACATATTTATACTCACTTGTTAATTTTATTACCCCTTTTTTTTCTTTTTGCCGATAAACATAGCTTTCCTTTTCCATAGTAATGAAATTAAGTCTCAGTATTATTTATCTGAATGTTACTTATGTTTCCGTATTTCACTGTTTTGTATAAAATGA
Organism: Ypsolopha scabrella; assembly: GCA_910592155.1. Lineage (NCBI taxonomy): Eukaryota > Metazoa > Arthropoda > Insecta > Lepidoptera > Ypsolophidae > Ypsolopha > Ypsolopha scabrella. The sequence goes on along the minus strand of OU342968.1, from coordinate 1,387,888 downwards.
TCTGTTGATTTGACAGAAAAAAATCTCTCAAAACCGACGACATAACTATTTTAAGAGCACTGTAGTCGATCGATGGCTTGAATTCAGTCGCGCACGGGGTCGATATACTTGTTATTTCATTCTACATTCAAGTTCGGGTTATAGAGCACTGACTGACTGTTATTGGTTGACCCGAACGTTCATTTACCGAGCTCGTACGGAACTAATCTAACACGCTGTGAGACGCAAGCTATCGCGAGACAAAATTCATGTTTTGAAAAAACTCGAGAATGGTTTTGGGTCTTCCTATGAATTCAGGAGAAATATCCCAAAAACCGAAATGAAAAAACAATTTTTTTGAATAGTATAAAATATACTATGCGGTGAACTTAAAATCATTTGATTTGTTCTATCGCCTCTAGGACATTACTGTACATAAACATTCATCAAAATATGTGTAACATTCAGGACTTTTATACGCTTGTAACTTTTGTATGTATTTGATTTTGATAAATGTTTTAGGTTCAAGTCGTGGATGATGTATGTTGAAAAAGAAAAAATAATAGGCAAGTACCTTTATATAAGGATATTATCAGTGAACTGCGCTAGTATGGGAGTTGGGGCGAATAGAGTACCCTTAACTTCTGTATAGGGTCAAGTTATAAAGTGTCCTTATGTACATTTAATATTGAAATGTTTCGTTTATGCTTATTAATATATTCAATATTTCTTTAATATTATAATTTTAGTAATTTTTTTTACACCAATTTTTTCCTTTGCAGTTAAACGAAAATCTACTTTTGAACTTCACCGATCATCCGTAATAGATACTTAAATTAAGGCCAACAATACGAAATAAATAATGTAAACACACTTTCAGGCTTTCAAAACATTTTTATTTTATTAAATTTTATATAAATTTTGAACTTCCTATTCTAATCCTTGTCATCTGTATAAAACAAAGATGATTTGTCGAAAGAGTCCGAAATAGCCGTACTTATGAAAAAAAAATGTATTATCATATCAGTCATGTTGTCAATCAATCAAAAATCAACAAGAAAAACTAACAGTAACGGATTAATAATAACAAAAAACTAAACAAACACGTAAACGAAATAATATCACTTCGAACGCAATCCAAATAGGAATGAACTTGTTCACAAAATGGCGGACCAAATATTGGTAACTGCAGTACTGACTGCTTACACAACCACACAACCCACGCAACAACAGCTGTCGTCGACCAATTATTATTCTCAGTAACGGTCCGATTGTTTACGTATTTCATCTCGTCTCGTTGGCCATACTTTAGTTATTAAATTTAGCCCCAGTATTAATTTTAACTGAATGTTACTTTTATTTCCGCTGTTCCCTTTTAGTATGTGATCTATTAGTTCCATGGAATAATCTCTCAGAATAAGAAGGGGCTACATAATTATTTTTACCCCTGTATAAAGTAAAATTATTTTGCAAACCTAAAACAGAGTTTTTGTAATACGTAGGGGCTTAGCGAAATGCAATACTTTTTAGTTGCCCACCTGCCTCTTTTTTTATAAAAAAAAAACAAATCGTAAGTACTCAACAATTTTTGCAAGAAAACTCTGTCCACCACACTCAATACTTTTTCCACTAACCTACACGTAAAAACTCTTTGATAAATCAATTGCACCTGTATAAAGCGAGTAAGGTGAGTGAAACGAGTATAATCGCTCGTCCCGTGATCCCCCCGCATGTCTTCCCCATCCCTGATGCGACAGAGTACGATGCCGGATTTATGTAATTTGCGCCCGCGATTTCGAACGGTAGAGCATAGTTAATTACTGAAATCCTATACGTTCTATATACGAAATGATTGCATTTTACAAATATTTATGAACCAACACGAGTCCTATTTTAAAAGAAATACGATTTTGCTTGAGAAATGCTTAAGAAAATCGAATATGAAAATGGAATATTTTGGAGCTTAAAACACAGATTTTTAAGTGCTTGTATTTCTTATGCGTGTTTATTATCCGAAATTTAAAGTTAAATAGGACATGTAGGTTGTGCAAAAGATGAAGTAACTTAAAGTTTTGTGTGATTTAATGCATTAGCGTACAAATGAGAAGCTATCTCGTTTTGTATGGCCGCGGAGTCTATCGCTCTTCCCTTAATCTTTGTGATCAAGTGATTTGTGGTGAGCGAATTTGGAAATTACAGGCTGTTATCTTAATTATGTTATTTTTATAAGGGCTTGTCTGTCCTTAAACGAAGACTATCTATAGAATACATTGGCTGACCGACTTGATCTAGCAACGTCTAGACTAAATAACTGAACCTTAGAATGTATGTAATTTGGACTGCAATTCTTATAATAATATGACATAGACAAACTAAGAAGGGATTTTATGATTATTTTGTTTTTTATAACATTTGTATGTAAATAAATTTCAGATGATGTTAAAGACTGTAACATTTGTTATGAAGTTTCCGATTCTTGTAATACGAGTATGCAAATAATGTTATCCAGCTGTGGTGAGCAAATAGCTAGAACACACAAAAATAAAGTTTTACTTTCATTTCCAGATGAATTCACGTTGCACGTTTGAATTGAACGTAAATCAATATGTGGGTAGTTGGCAAACATCCGCTCCCGGGTAGAGTAATCCCCTCAGGTTGTAATATTGGAATCAAACATGGCTGCTTTTTGTTTCAGATTTTGTTCAAAAGTCTATTTTCTTTCAAAAGCAATGAGAAGGTCAAGTTTGACGATAAAAATAACAAAAATCAATTTGAAATTATTTTTTTTGTATGAAATCATGTACTCTAGGGTAGGCACATCGATGTAGGCAGAGGCAGTGTTTACCCTGGCGTCATACAAATTATGATTTTTCAAAGTGAATTTTTTCAAAATCAAAATCAATCAAAATCAAAATATTTATTTTTGCAAAATAGATACATTAAGTATACTTTCTACAAGTCAAAGTTAATTTACACAATATAATATGTCTTTAGAATATAAAAAAATATATAATAATACGGGAAATAAAATATACACCTGCATTAATAAATGATAGTCGTAAGTTTTTAAATAAATAAATAAATAAAAAATAAATAAAATAGGGGAATCTAGGAATAAAAATATTATATATACATAATACAATGAAGAAATAATAAAAACGGGAAATACATACAAAAAATATTAAGGGTGGGCTACTAAAATGTAATAAAGTTATACACTTGCATAAAATATAGAAATATAGGAATAAAAATATTGTATATACATAATGCCTAACCATCCGCACCATTCGATTAGTATTGCTAAGAAGAAGGGCAAGAAACTTAGCAAACATTCCTTTTTTCAAAATAAAACATATGATACAAAATCATATACATACCTACTCAAGTAAAGGCATAAAAAAATATAAGACTGCGGGAATTATTCACGAGAAAAAAAAATATATCTTAGTCAACCCGTCTCATATTGTCTATTACCTTTAACAAAGTAAGTTTACATATTAATTAATTTTAAGCCTTTAGAGGAATCGTACAGTATTAAAATATGCTAATTATTAATTACAATATTGAATAAGATTATTATTATTTATTACACCATGCTTCATTATCATCCAAATAATCATTGATTTTATAATAAGCTTTCTTAAGTAGTCCCTGCTTAATATATAGTTTAAACTTATTTTCAGGCAAACTAAGGACCTCCTCTGGAAGCTTATTGTAAAATCTTATACCATGTCCTACAAAAGAGGTACCTACTTTGGCAAGTCTTAATTTTGGAAAAGCTAGTTTAAGTTTGTTTCTGGTTTCAACAGAGTGGTGCACACTAAGCCTCGGGAAATTATCAATTTTTTTTCTGACATATCTAATAACTTGATAAATAAATTCACATGGGACCGTAAATATATTAATTTCTTTGAACTTTTCTCTTAATGAATCTCGGTACTTCATGTTATAAATAGACCGAATTGCTCTCTTTTGCAAGACAAAGACTGCTTCTATATCCGCGGCTCTACCCCACAACATTATGCCATATGACATAATGCTGTGAAAATAACTGAAATATACTAATCTAGCAGTATCTTCATCAGTAATCTGCCTTATGCGTCTAACAGCGTATGCGGCTGAACTAAGTCTACCACAGAGAGCTTCTATGTGGGGACCCCACTGCAGACGAGAGTCTATAGTAATACCTAAAAACTTAGTTTCGTTAACTAACTCCAGCTTGGACCCCTGCAAAAATAAACTGACATCTACTTGAATTACATTTGGTAAAGTAAACTTTATACATTTCGTCTTTTTTGCATTTAGAACTAAATTATTTGCAGTGAACCAATCAAGAATCAGAGAGAGGGTTGAATTCGCGTCATCAAGTATATCGTTATGTCGATTCACTTTAAAAATAAGTGACGTGTCATCTGCGAATAGAACTATCTCAGATAAGTCTCTAACTAAGTAAGGAAGGTCATTTATGTATAGTAAAAACAATAGGGGCCCCAATATGGAGCCCTGCGGAACACCCATTTTGACTAATGCTCCAGATGACTTTACTCCATTAATGTCTACCTTTTGAAACCGGTCACTAAGGTATGACTTAAATAACGCCAAAGATTTACCCTTAACTCCATAGTGATCTAATTTACATAAAAGTGTTTCATGATTAACGCAATCAAAAGCTTTTGAGAGGTCACAAAATACACCGAACGCATCCTGCTTTGCTTCCCAAGCGTCAAATATGTGCTTGACTAAAGCAACTCCTGCATCAGTGGTTGACCTCCCTTTAGTGAATCCATATTGTTCACTGTGAAACAACTTATTTAAGTTAAAATGAGATAAGAATTGATTAAAAACAATTTTTTCGAAAATCTTACTAAATACTGGTAAAACTGAGACCGGTCTATAGTTGGAAGGGTCTTCATTGTCGCCTGATTTAAAAAGAGGGATCAATTTACTCAACTTCATTAAATCAGGAAAGACACCATCATCTACACATTTATTAAAGATTAAAGCTAAATATGGAGCTATTAAATCAATGATACAGCTTACAACTTTAACAGATAAGCCCCATAAGTCCTCGGTTTTTTTAAAGTTAAGAGATTTAAATGCTTTAATGACAGTTTGTGAATTAATATGCTTTAACGCAAATACAAAATGGCACTGAGGCACGTGATCACTCAAAAGATCCTGTGCAAGTCTTGGACTTGAATTTAAGCCTTTAGTTGTCAAGGAAGGAATGTCAGTAAAGAATTGTTCAAAGGCCTTCGCAACTTCTTTATCTCCTGTAAAAATTTTTTTTGTTTGATAAACACTTGTACTTGTCCACTTATTTATATTATTTCCCCTTACCGGTTTCGCTGTTAAAGCATTATCAAAGGTTTGATAATGCTTTAACAGCGAAACAGGGAAATAATATAAATAAGTGGACAAGTACAAGTGTTTATCAAACAAAAAATGTTTCAAAAATTCCACCAAGTGCCAACAATCACGAGCATCAACTCCTGTAAAAACTTCATTGTTAATGTTCAATTTTAGTTCATTATTCCGTTTGTTACTCTTCCCAGTTTCAGTATTTATGATTTTCCATACTGCTTTTACTTTGTTATCGGCCATTTTAAGTTTTTTATTCAGAAATATACTTTTTGCTTTTAAACACACTAATTTGAAAGTACGTGAGTATATTTTCAAATGTTCAATAAATTCAATATTATTATTGTAGGATTTTATGTCGTACAATTCGTATAAATGATTTCGGCTTTTGTAAATACCTGGCGTTGCCCAGTCACTAAAAGTGATTTTATTACTGTTAGAAACTTTCCGCAATATAAACGTATTTTCAAATTCTTTGGAAACTATGTTAAACAGGTCTGCAAAGAGAGCATTTGGATCATCTTGGAGAAGATTAAAATGTGGTAATTTAAGTTCTAAGTTTGCTTGAAAACATTCTAGTCTGTGAGTTGTAACAGGCCTGTAAAATGCTTTTTTGGGCAATTGTTTCACACTTTGTATGAAAGTTACAGTTTGGCCACTGTGATCAGACTGCAAGCGGTTAATAACTTTATTGTCTGAGTAGTCACAATCACAGAATATTCATTTTTTTTTAATTGTCGAACTTGACCTTCTTGTTGCATTTCCAGCAAAAAGTTCTATGCACGCCACTGGTAACCAGGTTGTTAGTTATTATCTATAATAATAAAGTAGTGAAAAAGTTGTGTCTGTATGTCTTAGACCGGGACTAGGCAAGCGCACTTATCCCCCTCTGCCGAAGTACATGAACAATTTGTTCATACAAGTTTGCTTGTGTGCGCGTTTTGTGTTTGTGTTGCAGCTTTTGATTTAGTGTGACATATAAATTTTTCGCAGGAGTGTGCGTGAATGAGTAAATGTGTGCTGTGCGTGTTTACCTCCCCTCCCGTGGAAAACGGCAGAATAATTTCAATACGAAGAGTCGCGCTTTGCCAGGTCCCGTGTTAAATGGTCTAAGCTGTATGTACATTGAATACTTTTCCGATATTTTTAAATGAAAGGGGGTTTTCAGTATTGCCCAAACTACAATTTTTTCAATTTTTAACTCTGGCTCAACTGAACGGTTTTGGATGCGGTTCTTTTATTATCATTGTAGTGATCCTGGTCAACACTCAACATATCTATGCTTCTATACTAATAATAAAGTAGTCAGAATGTCGTGTCTGTACTGCCTGTACATTGAATAGTTTTGAGGAATCGGGTTATTTATTAGTATCGTAAAACTGAAGCCAAAACAACCATTTTTAGAAATTTTGTGCGACTGTCTGTAGGAATGTACGTCTCGTTTTAACTCAAAAACCACTCAATGGAATGAGATTTGGTTTTCTTTACTATTATTGTAGTGACCCTGGTAAACATATATAGGCTAAGGGGTGTTGATAAAATAACCGCCAAGCTGGAAACGATTAATAGTACTCGTAGTTTTTAGGGTTCCATATCCGAAGGGTGCCTAACGGGACCCTATTATTAAGCCTCCGCTGTCTATTTGTCTCTCCATCCGTCAGCAAAACACAGGGGTCTACAGATTTTGCCGTGATATATTACTATAGCCTCTACTACGATAAATAATAAAAATTAAAAATATATGAATAACAATGGGGATCCCCGTACAAGAAACCTTGAAAAAATGCAAAACACACAAGTTTAAGATCTGTTACACATACTTTAGAGTAAAAAAATATGAAAATTTGGGCGTGTCGTACTCATAGGATGTCGAATTATTTGACAGGCGCTATCATTTTAGGGGCTTTTTTGACGCCTTGATGTTGCATTGACATCAATATTGTTGTTATTTACCTTGTTTTTGGGATTCCTTACCCATTTTGGTACGGAACCATTAATGCGCTTGTCCAACTCGCACTTAACCAAATTATTATCTTACGAGCAAATAAAAGATACACTGATTGAAAGACACTTCCACGCAGGCTGAGCCGCGGGCAAAAGCTAGTTCATTTATAATATTGCAGAAAGTTATTCCCTAAAGTAAAAGCTGTACCAAGTTCTCTTTAAAATAAAAAGATTTAAAAAAAAAAAAAAAAAAGTAAAAGCTATAATCAATATTTATAAATATAATAAAAATTCAATTCTGCCGAAGGTTCGAGCAAGAATTCTTCATTTGAATTCAAACTTTTCAGATACGTTACTCGTTAAAGTTCGTTACCACAAAAGTTAAGCTTCCTCCATAATGAAAAATTGATGTGTTTTTTTGTTTTCTAAGGATTTATATTAACAGAATTTTTTCAAGTTTATATCCGTGTTATTGGAAGCAGAAATATTTTTCAAGGTTCTGTTGGACGTATATACCAGATAAATGGGTCAGGTATCTTTTAATGTAAATATACACATTACCTCCAAACGGAAAAACTTTTTTTAACAGACATTTTCACTTTTCTTTATTAACTTCGAAAACCTAGTGTGAATTTTGTACTATATAGGTCAAAATGTTTTTAATTTGCACGTTTCTTTAGTAAATTTGCTCATTTACACATGTTAGGTAAGGGCTGAATACACCACCTATTTTTGTACACTTCAGAGTACCATGGTATACTAGCCCTGCTCGCGTTTATTCAAACTCTGCCACGTTTTCAGCTTGTGCGTTATTTTATGAACACCCCTTAAGCCTATTTGTTAACCAGGGTCACTAAAATGATAATAGAGAAAACCTCTTCCAAATCCGTAAAGTGTTTCTCGAGTTAAAACGGAAAATACATTATGTAAGTACAGACAGATCAAAAATCAAAAAATGGTTGTGTTGGCTTCAGTGCAGTATTAATAAACCATTTCAGTAAAAATTTTGGAAAAATATTCAATGTTTACAGTAACGACTTTTTTACTACCTTATTATTATTCCCAAACTTATTTTTACTGTGACACTATTGGGAATTTGCCATTTTTGCGACGCCCCAAAAGTGAAAAAGTGAAGTACCTACCAGTTGTAGTTCTAGTTCTAAAAGTTATCAGAAAAACTCCAAATAACATTCATAATTTTTATTACAATATAAGAAAAAAAAAAATAAATTCTAAGAGATATGTTACTTTGTTGGCTGGCTACTAATGGGGAAGACGAAACGATTTTTTTGAACATGGCTTCTCAAAACGGGGCTCAAGTTTGGAAATTGCCACCCTTATCTTTATTTTCGATCTTTACTTGTTCTTTATTACTGCAACTGCAGAAGAGCCTGTTTCGCACAATTACGATGATGCATAATAAAATGGTAGTAGACCTCTCAATGCTGCAGTGCTGATGTCACAATATTCGTAACGTGAGAAACTGAGCTCCAAAATTCAAGCAGTGTGTCTTCTTCTATGTGGATCGCCTCCCCTGGGATAATACTGCAACACACAGTTAGGGAAGCCCTGGATTATAGGGCTGAGATAAAATATACATTTGTGCACGACCCTAGCCTCAAATATTACAATTTTGTTCTATCAGCAGCACCCTGCACTTCCTCGACGCATATCTTACCATCAGATACGTTGGAAACAATATCCTCCAAGGCCAGGACGACAATATTGCCATGTGTCTCACCCATGTCGCGTCTTCCTTGGATGTCAAGGTCGGCAGCCCTTTTCGGCGCATCATTGGTTTTTAGTGTTTATACAGATTATCTCAATTGTGACCTTCCTTGTCGTTTATTGGTAGGATGCCTGTGTTGTTTTTAATTTTATTTGAGAAAGCTTTATTTTATTAAAAGAGTTTTTTTATTAGGTATTGCGTTTTAATGTTTTATTTGAACCAACATCTTGGTTGACACATGCAAGCAACCAAAAAGCAGACAGAGACAGTCATAGACAAAATTTAAAAAATAATATTCATTGTTCGGTGTACATTGCTTGGTGATAAATAAATTTATACATTGATGGTTTTAGATTATTGTATCTATTTAAATATTCAACACACCCCCGTAATCTAAAATCCTCAATTTTACAAATTAAATTTTCATGTTTTCAAAGTATCTAATTTTTTAAACAAAAAGAATATTATTAACTTTTAAATTGAACATTTTTTATGCAATGGTAAAGTTGTTTTCTGTCTCTATCTTTATATTAACACTGATTAATAAAAAAAATCCTTTTAGTAAAGAAACATAGCAGTCTTATACAAATTAACAGATACATAAAAAAAAATCATGTCACTATTTTAGATGCAAATCTATCAAACTTAATCTTTTGCAAAGGTTTAGTGAATAAGTCTGCAATTTGCTCATTAGTTGGACAGTAATATACTTTTAGTTCACCATTACAAACTTTCTCATGAATGAACTTGAATCGGACATCAATATGTTTAGACCGTCTATTTATCACTCCGTTTTTTATCAAGTTTATGGCACTTTGATTGTCCACATATAGCTTTACACTAACACTTACACTTAGTAATTCTTCACATACACTTTTCAGGTATAACAGTTCTTTCAAACATTCAGCTGCTGCTATATATTCTGCTTCGCTGGTTGAGAGTGCAACAATTGGTTGTTTTCTTGTGCACCAGCTTATCGGGTTACCACAAAAATATATAATGTAGCCAGTCGTGCTTCTTCTTGTCAGGGGATCACCGGCATAGTCAGAGTCACAGTACGCTGTTAACTCAACTAGTCCATTGCCTTTTCTGTATACTAACCCTTTTTCTTTTGTTCCTTTCAGGTATTTTACTATTCTTTTTATTGTTGTGACATCAGAATCCGTAGGATTTTCAGTTCTTCTTGCACAATAGTTAACTGCATAACTTATGTCTGGTCTGGTTTTATTTGAGATATAAGTTAAGCTTCCAAGTAGTTGTCGGTATGGAAAATTTGTATTACCATTACTTTGTTCATCATTGTTGTTTCCTTCCATCGGTGTGTTTGCTGTTTTTATATCTGTCATTTTATAGTCATCTAAGATTTTATTTATGAATTTTGCTTGTTTTAGTTTCAGTGTGTCTTTTGTCTTCTCTATTTCCATTCCGATGTATCTTTTGGGGTTTCTGTCGACTTTCATTTCAAATCTTTTGCTTATTCTTTCCAATATTTGTTCAATTTTTGTATCATTTGTGCCCACAAGAATGCCATCGTCTACATGTATGCCCAAGTAGATTGTAGCATCTTCGTTTCTGAATATACATGGTTCTGCTGTTGTTTGTTTCAGACCTTCAGACTCTAGAAAACTTGTAAAAGTCAGATTCCATTTTAAAGGGGCTTGTTTCATGCCATATAAGGCTTTCTTCAATTTGCATATTCCTTGTAGATCTTCCATTCCTTCTGGTGGATACATATAAATATCCTCATCGATCTTTCCATACAGAAATGCTGTTTTTATGTCAAATGATTTTATGGTGAATTCTTTCTCTTGTGCTATTGCAAATAGTAGTCTTAATGGGCTACTGTTAATGACAGGACTAAATGTCTCATTATAGTCAATTCCTTTTTCTTGTTCGAAGCCTCTTATTACTAATCTGGCTTTATATGTTCCATCTTCTTTGATTTTTAATACCCATCGGCTAGTTAGGATTTTCTGGTTTTCAGGAATTTTCTCTTTTGGTACAACTTTCCAGGTTTCATTTTTCATTAGGGATTTCTTCTCTTCATTGATAGCATCTATCCATTTACGTTTGTCTTCTCCATTTATTGCATCTTCATATGTGATCAAAACATAATCATTATATCTAGTTGGTATTTTTCTTTCTCTAGTTGGTCTCTTTTTTGTATCTTTGTTTTCATTTTCTTGTGTAGAATTATTTTCAGTTCTTGGATTTTCTTCAGTATTTTCTTCCAGTATTGGGATTGGGACAGGATTCTCTTGGACGATTTCTATTTCAACATTTGTTTCAGAGCAATTTTCATTATTTTCATTCTCATCTTGTAGTGAGGTATCTTCGGTTATTTTGTTTGTTGTTACAGGTTCTTTGTTTTCTTCAATTTCTTCATGAACTACAATGTTTTTAGGTTCTTCAGTAGGATCATCATCACCGTTCTTTTTTGACTGAAATAAAACATCTCTTCTTATTATTATTCTTTCTTTTTCTTCATCAAATAGTCGATATCCTGTTGGGGCATACCCAACCATTATTAGTTTTTCCATTCTAGATTCCAGTTTTTGTAAGTGTCCTAGCCTTTTGCTGTATGCATCAGACCCGAATATTTGTATGTTTCTAAGATCTGGTCTCTTTCCCGACCACATTTCAATAGGTGTCAAATTGTTTATTGACTCAGATGGTGATCGGTTTATTAAATATGCAGCAGTTTTGGCTGCTTCTCCCCATAGGTAAATCTCTGCTTTAGATTCAAAGAGTAGAGCTCGCACTTTTTCCATAATGGTACGGTTCAATCGTTCGGCCTTGCCGTTCAGCTGGGGGCTAAATGGTATAGTGTAGTCTAATATTATTCCTTTGTTCAGGCACCAATTTTTCATTTCATTACTGGTATACTCACCTCCATTGTCACATCTTATCATACTTATTTTCATCCCTTTTTCTCTTTCTTTTTCTTCAACATAATCCTTGATATTTTTAAATGCTTCACTTTTATTGGATAGGAGTTTAATTTCAGTGTAATTTGTGAAGTCATCAGTAATAGTGAGTATGTATTTCTTATCGTCATAGGTGTTTGGCGAAATTGGGCCACAAACGTCGCTATGAATGATTTGAAGTAATCTTTCTGCCTTTGTTCTTTGTGTACTGAATGGCAGTCTTGTTTGTTTAGCTTGTAAGCATACTGTGCAAGTTTCTGGTAACATATCAATGTCTTTATCGGTTATGCTTAAGCCTTCAACACATAGTAGCATTTTTCTCATAGTTACCTTGCCAGGATGTCCCAGTTTTATATGCCATTCAAGTGCACTGTTATGATTAATTGTTACTAGAGAATTTTCTGGTTTTGTAGTTTCTAATTGTATTGAATACAGTCCGTTGCTCTTCTTGTTCCCTTGTAGTATTATTTCTTCATTTCTTTTAATAATGACTTTATTTTTTGTGAACAATACTTCTCCATCATTTTCTGTAATTGCATTAACAGACATCAAATTCTTTTGTAGTTGAGGCACAAAAAGCACATTTTTTAAATCACATTGTTGTGTTTCTATTTTTCCTTTTTCTGTGGACTCGATTTTTTCATTTTTCTTTGCCACTGTAATATCGCAGTTGTATTTTGTAACCTCGCTCAGTAAATCCAATTTATTTGTCATATGTGACGTACATCCTGAGTCTATTATGAACTCTTCTGGACTTTTCTGTATTTCAGTAATAAACGCTATCTTATTATCCTTCTTCCTGAAGTAGCACTTTTCTTCCGTGTGATTATTTTTTTTGCATATTTTGCACATCTTTACTTCTTCTTTCTTTTTATAAAAACAATCATTTTCATTGTGATTATTCTTTTTACAGATCTTGCAGAACTTTTTATTATATTTGTTTTGGTTTGTCTTTCTGAAGCTCGCTTTGAATGCACATTTTTGTTCATAATTATCAGTAGATTCTTTACCAAGTCTTTGTTCTTCTGTTAGGAGCCTTGCTGTCAGATTCCTTAATGTTTTTTCACTTAATGGTGATGAATCCCAGGCTGTTGCAAAATTATTGTATCCATTCGGTAAGGTGGATAATATCTTTGACATGATCATGTTGTCATTAACTTTTTCATCAATGGAATTTAGGTGGAAAGCTATGTTTTCTAGTTTACTTATGTGGTATGTCATATCTTGCCTGTGATCATACTTGTATTCAAAGAAATCTTGCAGAAGTTGACATTTTTGTTGTGTTGTACTTTTCTCAAATATGAAGCACAACTTATCAAACATTTCTTTTGCACTAGGGCAGCTCATAATCAGGGGCATGTGTTTCTTGTCAATTGTGTTCATTATTATTTTCTGAGCTCTTGCATCATTTTTTTCATGCTCCTTTCTGTCACCACCCAAAGCAATTGCATTTTCTTCACCGTGCACTATTTCGTGCAACCCATAACTTTTAAATATTATGTTCAGTTGGAATTTCCAACAGGAAAAAGATTTCTCATCACAAAGCTTCTGAATGCCTGCAATTTCTTCGTATTTTTCCATGTTTTACTTTCGTCGATTTTGTTTCACAGGAACACGCCACAATGGCGGCACTTTTTACTTGTTATTTTCGTTATAGCACTGGTTTTTTTATTTTTTTTAGTTTTCAGTGGTAAGCGGGGACTGGGCCCATAACCTGTTGTTTTTAATTTTATTTGAGAAAGCTTTATTTTATTAAAAGAGTTTTTTTATTAGGTATTGCGTTTTAATGTTTTATTTGAACCAACATCTTGGTTGACACATGCAAGCAACCAAAAAGCAGACAGAGACAGTCATAGACAAAATTTAAAAAATAATATTCATTGTTCGGTGTACATTGCTTGGTGATAAATAAATTTATACATTGATGGTTTTAGATTATTGTATCTATTTAAATATTCAACAGCCTGGTGGTATATTTTTATTGTAGTGTTTTATTTTGGGTTGTTTTGAAAAGGATTCTGTGATAAGTGGTCATCAAAATTGTGTGGTGTGTGTCTGCGTGCCCAAGCTACTTTGAAGTTTGACATCGCTAAGAAATTGTTTATCTTTATGTTTTCTTTAGTAAAATATTCAAATAAAGATTTTCAATTTTAAAATGCATATACACAAAGATTGTCTCATATGTATTAATAACATAATATTGTAACACTTTGTATTACCATATTTTCTTTTGAACGAATCGTAATTTTTGTTTTGAGGCGATTGATAAATATACTATAAGGTTTTATTAGGCATAAAAAAAAATATTCTCGAAATATCGAGAATGTTTCCTGATAAGACTTATTAACAAGTCAAATGACATCAAATAGACCTTTAGTAACAGAATATATTTCTTCTGAGATAAAAGCCAAATACTTTGTCACAGCCTTATTCAATATAAAAATTTTATACGGTTAAAAGATCGAGGAATAAGGAAGCAAAATCATTGAATTCATTAATACATATTTATCAGACTTCAATTAATATTTTTCCAATATTGGAATTTGGTGGAAAAAAAGAAAAAAAAATATGGTCACTTAATGGCTCTAGATTGAAATCCATGAAAAGGATTTTAATCCAAATAATACTGTTCTTTAAAAAAAATCATGGCGTCATAGGTATGGAATTTAAATAATGATAACACAGTAAAGAAAGTAATTAAGGTTGCATTATAATTACAGTAAAATAGTGTTATCTGTCACATTATTAACATCAGGAAGTGGGTATTTTTGTAGTTCATCGGAATAATTTAACTCCTGTTCACAGCAATATAGTTCTTATCGGTCTTATGGGTCTCATTTATGTTTGTTAGAGATTCTTGTCAATTTTGATTTTTGATTTTTAACTGTTATAGGTATATTCAACATTTTAAAAAGGTACTTATAGTCCAGAAGGTGAGACTGGAAAATTACGATTGTGTGCGTGCAGACCATTGACATTGTGGAAAACAACTCTTATAGCAGTCCAGGCAAGGTCTGTTTTCAAAAAATTATGGTTTGACTTTCATCTTATTATTCTTTTATTACGATGCATACTTTATATTTCCATGATTTTTCAAAAATAAACCTTGTCTGCACTGCTATAAGAGTTGTTTTCCACAATGACAATGGTGTGTATGCACACAATCGCAATTCTCCCGTCTCACCTTTTTCACTGTACCCGGAATAGAAGAGCTTTTATGAATAGATTGATGGATGTAGAAGCAAAAGAGGTGTGTCAGAATCGTAGCAGATGGAAATCTATAGTCTCTGCCTACCCCTCTGGAAGACAGGCGTGAGCATAATATAATATGTATTCCACATGTTCATCCAGTGTCCATTTAGTTCAACCTACTTCACAAAAACGTTCTTACTGAAATATAGATAAATCAAGCGTTGTCTGTTCACCATT
The DNA here is from genome assembly GCA_910592155.1 of Ypsolopha scabrella. Taxonomy (NCBI): domain Eukaryota; kingdom Metazoa; phylum Arthropoda; class Insecta; order Lepidoptera; family Ypsolophidae; genus Ypsolopha; species Ypsolopha scabrella. The sequence goes on along the minus strand of OU342968.1, from coordinate 1,372,519 downwards.
AATGAGGTAGTTGGATAATTTTACGCTACACCTTTAATTCACATACCTTGTCATAATAATAATGTTATCGGGCAAATAGAAAATATTATAAAAGTAAAAATCTGTCTAAAATAATTTTATGTAATTGCGATATTGTACTAAAATAATATATTATGTATTGTATGTAATATTTTGTCCAAGGCTTCGCTTGCATAGAAGTGTCTTTCAATTAATATGTCATAAGGTTGCTTTTAGATTTTGCCCTAACGCGCCGATCGGGCGTAGGTACAGTGGAGCCCGCATCAAGCTATACACATTCAGTATAAGCTGACCTCTCATTGTACGGGAAGCCTATACAATGAGAGGTCAGCTTATACTGAAAGTGTTTAGCTTGATGTGGGCTCCACTGTACTCGTAATTATCTCGAAAATACGGTGGAGTTTCCCTATCTATCTACTGTGCTTTTATGCCAAGCAGTACCTATATAACAAACAAAAAGTAGTGCGTATAGTAGTAACCAGACTATTATGTCCCGAAATCTAAATAATATTTGAGCACAAAGACATTTGTCATTCATTGCTTGTTAAAACGTTTGCGTAAGATCTTTTTAAAAATTTATAATAATAATTTTAAATTACACTATAATACAATTTTGCTATGGTTATTTTCAGGACAAAAATGTCTATCAATAATAAGAGCAAAGTCTTGCCATCTTGAATCTCCAAAAAAACGAAAACCTACGAAAATTAATTGATGTCTTTTTACTCTTGGGTACAAAAGTAATCTCTTTAAAAATAAATCTTGTTTTTTTATTTCAATTTCTTGAGTCGTCTTCGCCTTTGAGAAATATATTCCACTCAAAAAATAAACGAGATAGTTAAGTGAAATATTTGATCACGTACGGACGCCAGAATAACAGGTTATATATTGGCAGTTCTTATTTTGGCGTCATAGCCTATTGCAGGTCTAATTTAAAAAAAATAACACCTAAATGAAATATTCATCATGAAATGTTTTATTGACAGCCTAATTTATGGATATCAATAGAAACTTTGCGACGGACGATGGTATAAACCAACAATACAAAACGCCATCGTGAGCGTTCAGTATGTGCATTACAAGCTGGTAAACCAAGTAGGTACAAAAAAGTTAGTTTTGAGGTATGGTGGAAAAATTCTACGGTCTAGGATGCCACGAAGGGGCGCGGTATATAGTGTACCCTGACATAAAAGCAAAAGGACCCAGGTTCAAATCCTGGTCCTTTTCAAAATGTTTGTCTCACTTGAAGTTTGTTTAAATTTATCTTTTCTAGTTTGTATTGCATTTTAAATAATGTTTGGAGTATCCAAAGCGATGTATCTTGCTATAAATCATATAATTTATAGGTATTTAAGTTATTTACTGACTCAATTGAGCTAATATCAAATTTAAGTGGTCAGTTTTGATTAATTTATAAAAAGACGTTTTTTTTTACATTTCGCCTGCAATGCTTGATCTGCAGGCAACTCACCTCGCTTTAGTTAAAATTAGCTGTTAATGAAATATTTCAATTTTGTGGTCCTTATACGTTATAAATAAAATATAATATCACGAAATTAATACCGCAGTAGTTTTAGCATGGCAGTCGGCTTTTGTTTTGACGACTGAGATGGTAGTTATATCGCTTATTATAACAGAAAGCGCGATAAGTCGCACATTACCATGCTATGCTATGTTGGCTATGCGCTATGCTGGATTTTCCAAAAATTAGACTTGTAAAAGCAGGCACCTCTTTTGTAGGACATGGTATATGATTTTACAATAAACTTCCAAAGGAGTTCCTCAGTTTTTCAGAAAACAAGTTTAAATTATATATTAAGCAGGGACTCTTGAGAAAAGCATATTATAAAATCAATGACTATTTGGATTATAGTGACGCTTGGTGTCATGAGAATATTGATTGATACTACTGTTCGTTTATTTTCCAACTGGTTTGTGTTTTTCAAATCGTTTTGTTTTAGGTATTTTAACATTTCTTTTTACATATTGAGATGATCATTTTATAACCTAAAGTTTTAGTACTTCGGGCACAAATATGGACCAACAGCTTAAAGTGCCTTCACAAGCACGAAAACCGAGAATTGAACCCGTGACTTCCGGATCAGTACTACACATTCAAACCCCTAGACCACACTGGCAGTTTTCGTCCATAAATCATTATCAATGTGTACAATTTTCAAGGCACCGTTTCTTTTCAAACATCAATACTACTAAATAACCTTGACAAAATGCAGAAACCCAAATCATGTGGGTTAATAAATAAATAATTTTATCTCTGCACAAGGTCGGCTTTTTAATATTCTTCCTCTCTCAAAGCGGTGCTGAAATTTTTAAAAGGGACCAAGAATTCGGGCTGCGTCCTTGACCCATATGGTCTATAGAGTTTATTATAATCATATTGGTTACTGCCACAAAGGCACTGCGTTCCGTACTCAAGGTCCTATAAGCGGCAAATTTGTCAAAGTAAGGGCCTCCCATATTGGACGGTAGCGAAAGATATGTTTGAATAGAAATTGTCGTCAATTTTTCCGCGTCATCCCTTTTTCTGAAAATTGTAGTTTGATCATTGCATAGCTTCAATTTAGAGTGATTCGGTAAAAAGTTCAGTTAGTATTGGAAGTAGAAAAGCGTGTGCGCAACTTACGATGAGGAAATGTTGAAATTCTATTATAATCGAAGTTGTCTGACTTGCTAGAAACAAATCTGTTAAAAATACTACAATTACAACAACAACAATACAAAATAGTAAACCACAAGAAGTTAAAGATAACTATTTATTTTAACGTTTTACTTTGTACGATTTAAAAAGTCAAAGAATATGTACGGGGAGATAATATTTATAAGATACATAAATAGGGGGTGTCAGAGGTGTTGTCGGTTGTGAACTGTGCACTGCAAGTCACACTCCACACCCGGTGCACCCGTATTTCACCGACAAATTAATTCCTCCCAACGTGATGGGTTGGTGAGCCCTACTTCGGGCACAATTACACGCTTTGTAGGGCATGCAGGTTTCCTCACGATGTTTTCCTTCACCGTTCAGCAAGTAGTAAGTATCAGGTAAGAACACAAATACTATGCACATAAATCCCGATAAACTCATTGGTGCATGCCCAAACGGGGATTGGACCTGGGTCTCAAGATTGAGAGGCCAGCGTTCTACCGCCTGAGCTACGGCTGCTTTGATCTTATTTTTAAGATATACTTAAATTATGGCTTAACGTCACCCACTGTGCACAGGTAATTTTGTTTTCTTTGTTTAGAAGTAAAATATTTGGGTCTGTGGCAACTGACGACAGCAGTTTAGTATTAGTTAGTTTTATAAATCAATAATTTGTTGTTTTTTTTAAATCATCTCTCGCTTTATTGCTTATTATTGTGGGTCATATATTAAAGCTTTTATATTGCAGTTGATTTTCCAAATGAAAGAGTAGATAAAACGTCTCACCTGTCCAACGAGACGGCGACTAGGCTGTAGACGGAGGCTGCCACGGAGAGGCCCTGCACGTAGGGCACAGTCTTGCACATCAGCCAGCCCAGCACCCACGCTGAAACAATACCACTCACTGTCATACGCGCTGTACACCATGAGGCACTGTACCTATACATCTTCAAGGGGTAATCGTCAACGTTCTATACTTGTTTTGAAAGAAAGTTTGTTAAGGTCCTTGCTGCTGAATATAAAGTCCCGAAATAATAAGTGGAAACATTTCTAGTGTAGATTGTGTTGTGTATAATATTAGCTGATTACAAAAGAAAATACATTTTTTTTGGTCAAATATTTTTTTTAGTTCCTAGTACAAGGTGGTTCAATCAGCTGAATAAATTTCGATGAAAAAAAAAAAAGTTTGCGCAAATACTCGTAGGAATTCTTTTCAGTTTTCAGTTTCAGTTCTATAGTAGCGATACTCAATCACCCCTTAATTTTTTTTTATTTGTATTGTAGGACCTTTATAGAACTTGGCAAGTTTTCATAGTCAATTATTTGCATGTATGACGTAACTTTAAAAAGTTTTCACACTTGGAAAGTCCTACATATTCAGTAGACCCTTACAAACTTTATTTTAAAACAAGTGAAGAACATAATACAGTATTGCAGTTATGATATTATTGAAGGAACCACCATAAGCCTCGCCACCCAATTTGATTTTATGCTTTTTTAATCATACAAAGGTACAATTTTTTTTTCCTAAAATTTGTCTATTGTCCAAATATAAACCTAAATATATTTATATTATTTCTGATGATATATTTTTTGACATTTCTTTCCTTTAAATTTACTTTAAAACTCGAAAAAAAAACTTTGAAATTCCGTTTTAAAGGTAAATTAAGAGGTATTTATAGAAATGGGTGTTCCTGTGTGGTTGTCAGGCCAGTAAGAGCACTAGCCTATCCATTTTTTTTTTTTTGACTTTTTGCTGGGATTTATTTATTTTATTACTTTTAAACACGCCAGAAATGGACCTGTGGGGCCCTACGGATATACTCGCGGACGCTCGGTTAGGAAACGGGATTTGAACTCGCGTCCTCCAGAATAGTAGTCCAGTACTCGAACCACTAGCCCACAGAGGCGGTAACCATATCAGCTAAGAAGGCGGGTATGATTAATACATGCAATTGTTGTTATTGGTAAAACATCACCGACATCTTAATAGAATCACTTTTACTGTTTCATAGCTCTAACTAATTTCGTCTCTGGCATTTTTTAATCATAGAATTAACGAACAAATAATGGTAAATAATAACTTCTTAGTCTAAAACTAAGTTTAAGCTTTAATTTCAAGTAAACGTTGTTTATTGAACTTTGCTTTATAAAACATTTAATAATTGAGCAGACTTTAAATAAATTTTCTAGTAAGAAAGATTTTTCTTTTAACTTGGCACCTTCGCACCATTTTGTCGTATAGCAACCATCGATCGAAATATAAACATTATAGTAATAAATTGACAAAATAATATGTTAGTCTTGTAACGAAATTAATTTAGCGTTATTGTTCGTTGTACTGAGAGAATGTTTGCACTTCGTCAGATACTTTAATTGAATGTCTGGAATGCCTCGTTTTGCATTAATTACACTAAATAAATCACAATTACAGTGAAGACACAATTCTACCCTGAATCGGCATACTTAATTGAATTTTCTGTTCATTTTAATTCTTGATGCTTTAAGGTGTTAAATGTAATAAATAATGTAACAGGTATTTGTAATTTTACTTCATTCATATTTCAACGAAGCTGTTAGATAATGTTATTGAGGTTGTTAAGATATTAACCTTTTTGTTTAAAACTTATCTTAAAGCTTTATCCATCAAAATTAACAGCTTTTACAATTTTCCGGCCACCCATGAGATCATTAAAAAATCACTGGTTTCTTAACTTAACTTTTTGTTCGAGTAGGTATTAAACATTTCTATAACAGCTGATAGTTTTTTATGATTTCAGGTTTGGCCCCGTAGTAAAACTTGTTCATATTATTAAAAATACCTCGTTTTATTTTGACTAGCTCCAGAGTAAAAAAATAATAAAAAAATGGCATAGAAATATATCGTTACGACATGAATCGAGGAGGAGTCATAGGTGTTTCAGAGTATGCACTGTGAAAATGATTGGAAGTAGCAAGTTGCAATATTTGTTAAATCACACATCCACCTGTTTGATTCTTACACTGGTAGAAGAGACCGCAATAAAGTAAAGGCCGCCTCACGCAAGACACAGTTTTTCAATCAGTGTTTTTGGTATGTATAACAAAATTTATAATACGCTTCCAAATTCCATCAGAAATAGATAACATTGCATTGTATAAATTTAAACTGCAAAATTTTCTGATCAGAAAATCTTACTACTAGTTGACAGAATGATAATGAATAAAAGGTACTCGTTTGTAGTGAAATAGTTGAAATGTAATTTAAATGTAATTGACTTATTTGAAAAGCAATTGAATAAAAAAATTAATCTGACATAAAATCGGTACATAACGTAATAGTACTTTGTTATTAATATTTAATAAGTGATCAATTTGTATATTTTGTAAATACGTAGAAACATTTTAAGATGAAAATTTTTGTACGCCTAACGGCAGATCATACGGCACATCATACGCTTAAGATCTATCTACCTACCTATGACTCAGCAACAGTGGCGTGCATAGAACTTTTTGCTGGAAAAGCAATGAGAAGGTCAAGTTTGACGATACAAATAACATGAAAAAAACTAAAATTAACTTGAAATTTTTTTTTTGTATGGAGTCATGTATTCAATTCAGTCCCTGCCCTGGCGTCATACAAATAATGATTTTTCAAAGTTAAGTTTAAATTTTTTCATATTTTTTTATTGTTTAACTTGACCTTCGCTAACGAATATTAACGTCCCGTCATGACAAGTGGTGAGCCCTATCGCCGAACTTCCGGCACAAACATGGACCCACAGCTTCCTATCTTTTTGGAAGTACGCAGACCGAAAACAAAATGTGCCCTACGGGTTTGAACCCACAACCCGTAGGTAGGCTTAGACGTTTGACCGACTTAACCACAGAGGCAGCGCAAATATAGACTTGTCCTATGTCAAAGGAGAATGCCACGGGATCGTAACAAATGGTGTCACAACCAAATAAAAGTCATAAAATTACTTCGATATAAAGAGTTTACTTAAATCCAGAATTCTGAAATCATATTAACCAATATTTCGGTATTTTCATTTCCGTTGCCGCTTTACTATGATTAGGATGCCAACCAATAATCGCCTCTATCAAAATATGTAATAAAGTCTTTGCAATTGCCCTTGTCAGTGTATAGTGAATTTGGATTGCGGATACTAATTTAAATGAGACTATATGATTTGGTATATAAGTTCATTTTAGTCTCCTTAGAATTAACTTGGTTTTGTTTTGATGCCACGAGTTTGGGTTCGGTACGACGCGCCATATATTACGTGGCATTCTCCTTTTCGTACATAATGTCTAAATTACAAAATGTGAAAAAATTGTGTTGTTTGAGCGATAATGGAAATGATGAGGGTAAAGACGGACAGATTTAGAAATGCACCTATAAAGTAAGACGTTGTTTTCGCAACGATGGTTTTATATCTGTGGCCTGATAGCCCCCGCCTCCCTGCATTAGTGATCACACCAGCCCGTACCTAGCCCTGCCACGACAATCGAAGTCCTCACTGAAAAGTTAAACACAAGCCCAGGTCATGGAATCAATAGTATCATGCGTCCATACGCTCTGCAACCGAAGTAGGTCGCCCGGGTCAGTGGACTACCTGTGACCCTGCCTGCAGTCTTACATCCATCTCCCTTTCTAACTCCCACACTGGCTCCTACTGTCTTTCCCCCTCGCACAATGGCCTTGTCCTGAAGAAAGCGGTCTACATCAGAAAAGACGGAAGGATCTTCAGCGGAATTGTAACACGGAGTCGTAAGGAAATATATTTAAAGTCGATTTTACAGCGAAGGGGTGGACGGTGCATTTCGTTTAAGGCTCGATCGATTTAAATGTAATAACTGATTCGTTTTTAATGGTCGACGGTAAGGATTTTTGATTGGGGTTGTCGTTTTTATTAGTCGCTGTAAATGTCGTAAGTGCCTTCCACGAGAGTGTTGTAGAAATATTAAAACATACATTTGTCTACGTCCTAATAAATGAGATAATAATACCTCTGATATTGAAACGGCTACTTATGATTTAAGGCGACTCTATTCACCCGAACTCCCATACTAGCGCAGTTCGCTGATCATATCCTTATTTATAGGTACTTGCTTATTATTTTTCCTTTTTCAACATATCCCATGCAATATCCATGACGTGAAACTAAAACATTTATCAAAATCAAATACTTATAAAAGTTACAAGCGTATCAAAGTCCTTGATTTTACACATATTTTGATAAATGTTTATGTACCGTAATGTACTAGAAGAGATACAACAAATCAAATAATTTTAGTTTAACAGCATATGTAGTATATCTTATACTTTTCAAAAATGTTTTGTTTCATTTCGATTTTTGGGATATTTCTCCTGAAATCATAGAAACCACCAAAACCATTCTCAAGTTTTTTCGAAACATGAATGTTGTCTCGCGTTAGCTTGCCTCTCACACCGTGTTCGGTTAGTTCCGTACGAGCTCGGAAAATGAACGTTCAGGCCAACCAATAACAGTCAGTCAGTGCTCTATAATCCGAAGTTGAATGTAGAATGAAATGACAAGCCTAGCGACCCCGTGCGCGACAGAATTCAAGCCGCCGACTACAGGCTTCTTAAAAGTCAGATTTCACCTGACTAGTTTTACTGTATTCGTACGGGGACAGTTTCTTCAGAGGCAAACATGGCTACGCGGCGGTTCTCCGTACGAATACAGTGAAACTAGTCAGGCGAAATTTAATATCAATCTAAAGCATGAATCTTTTAGTGGTAAAATAATACCTCTGTTTTAAGATACAAAATAGTTAATCGATTTTACTAATAAAATACATTTCCTTGTAATCTCTCTTTAAAAATGCTTTAAATAATTAAACATTATTACAAATGGATGATCAAGTTTAAATAATTATGATATAGATGAGTTAATAGGTTATATTATTGTAAATAATGAAGACCTTTCGAATAAATATCTCCGATAATCGTGAATTAACTCGTCCATAACTCATGTTCAGACCTTTATGCAAAAGGTCAGGTAACTTAGTTGCAGCTTAATGGATAAATAATGTACAGTACTTATTTAATATTTATAGTTATTGAATTGAGATTTATTATGAACGGTACAGATAATATTACTACTCGTTATTTGCAGCTCTGTCTTATAAAACCTAAGTATCCATGTCCAGCCCAAGTATACTTTGTTTAATTTAAATATGCATTGGAGTGCTACAAAAACATTTAACATTTAGGTACCTTAAAAAGAAACCAATGTTTTCCAGAATACGTGAAACCCTGACACTTGTTGATTCGTATGAAGAATGTTTTGCCGGAAAACGTTTTCTAATTTGTGTCACAGGTAGGAGGCGAAAATTACCGGAGACTATTACTTAAGTGGAAATAGTTGAACAACCTTCACTCGTATAAGTATTAAGAGTTCTATCAGTTTTGGTGAAAATCTGCAAAATACGGTCAAAATACATTTTTCACACATGAATGTCACGTCTTGTGACACACCACATTGAGTTAAAGACAAAAAGATGAAGAGACAAAAAATGCATATTTTACAGGTTATATTATAGGTATATTGTTTAATATCCTCTTACTGTCGCGGGCGGTATCGAGTCGAGCACCTATATTTACTAAATTAGTATGATCAAGTAATTACAATGCAAACACACCACTAACAAACAACTTAGTGATGAGTGTGACTTTAATATAGACTTTACTCAAATTTTCTAAGAACATCTATACACCTTTTGTTTTTTTTTATATTTTGTTAATTAATTAAACCATTAATTGCTAATTGATCTTTATTTATAAAATATTTATGATTTCATTAATAATTTCAAATTACCGTAATAGCGAAGCTGGGTTCATGTAGTTTTATTTAAAATGATCTTCTACAACCAAACTGATGTAGGGTTGGTTTATACACTCTGAATTAATCCAAGGTAAGGCAAGACCACAAACACCTGCATATTAAAACAGGCCTGGCCCTTACAGGGCGGCTGAAAAGCGCTGAGGTTTTGTTGAGGTGGTAACGGAGGATCTCGGTGCAAAATGCACATCATAATATTGTTTTCCTTACTTTTGAATAAAAAGTACGCAATAAATGCGTTTTATAGCAATTCGCGCAAACTGCTTGTTAATGGTTAGGTGATCACATGAAAGTTATTCAATTTTATGCGTTACATTTTAGCTGCCTTACATTACAACTGTAAACACGCTTTTAAGTTTGTTAATGTAATGCAAACAAAATGTAATACATTAAAATATTGGTGTATTCAAAAGGAAAATAAAAGAGCACTATCTCCGTTAACCTATCCTCCTGGTATACATATTATGTATATAATATATGTATAATTATATATATATATATATGTATGATTATATATTTATTGATAGGATACTATTTATTAATACTGTGTAGGTATATGTATGTACATTTTATGTAGTTTATTGTATGTATTTTTTACTTGTTTGAATATTTTAGGTACTATTTTAATCTTGTTTTTGTGGAAGTATTATTATGTGCACATTATGAATACCTTATATATCTCATCCACCCTTGGTCTGCTGGAAGAAATCTCATTATTGAGATAAGCGCGCCATTGTACATAGCTTTTCAAGTGTATATTTTATTAATATGTTTTCTGTGTACATTAAGAATAAATATAAATATATAAAATATAAATATGTATTTTTTGTGAAGACTTTATTTATTTCCGCAAGTTGCTTTAAAACAAATTTATTGCATACTTTTTATTAAAAAGTAAGGAAAACAATATAATGATGTACATTTTGTACCGAGGTAAAAAGATTCGATTCGGCCTCCTCGTCGTCGGAGCAAAATGCAAAACAAGCGATTGTTCTTCTCATTATTTAAAAATAAATGAACAAAATGTGATATCTGTCATTTTGAGAACTAGTTACGTCAATTAGGCAAAGTAGGTACATAAAATACACTTTCTACGTGTCGATATTAATGTTAAAAAAAGAAAGGAAAAAGATCAAAATATAAATATAATACGGAGAAAAATAATAACATATTAAAAACACACAATTACACATTTAAAATAAAAAATATCGTACATAGCGCAATAACAAAATATTTAATAAATGAATGTAGTGTCTAACTCCGCCCATTCGGTTAGTCTTGCTAAGAAGAAAGAAAAGAAACTTTCCCTTTTATTTCGTTTTGGTTAAAAATACAAATAGTTAATTACCATTCGAGACGTACTCGTAAGTTGCATGTCCTGAAGATATTTTTTTAGTTTTTGAATCAAGAAAATAAGTATAGCGCCGTAAATCAACCAATCACAGTGCTTCGCCCTGAAATGATCAAATGTAAATTCGTGGGATAATATTTCTGTTTGATTCGTGTGGTTTTCAGAAACTGAGTCGTTGCTAGCTGTGGCCGTAGCAGTAGCAGGGAGGGCGCGGGGTACGAGGGGGGTAGGGAGGGGGAGGGCTGCACCGGTAACTAGGTCGCAGGGTGATGTAAGGGATTGTACCGGAGACTCGTCTGTGTGTCTGTGGAGCCGTGCACGAGACATGTTGGCTTGCTTAGCCGACTGATGTTTTAATCAGTTGTACGAGTATGTAGAAGCTTTTGCGTACATTTTAATAATGAAACTTTGTTATTTAATATACAAAAAATCGTGGACCATCTCTGTTTTTAAACGGTTCGAACATCTAGTCTACTAATTTCCTAGTGCACTTTTTTGTTCGGTTTGCGTATCTCGGAAGACACGATAAGCTGTGAGTCCATATTTGTGCCCGAAATACGGCAATAGGGCTTCTCATCCACTGAGACACAATAATTGTCGGTGAAACGTGGGTGTACGGGAGTGAACAAATACTTGCATTTTACAGTCCATGCCATACCTAACGATATATGTATTTTAATACAATGCGTGCATTATTTGCAGTGATCGGATTTTTGCGTTCAATTTAATGACGTTATCATAATCGGAATGTGGATAATAAGCCATTCATATTATTCCGATATCCCGTATCCCGGGAATACTGAATTTGCCATGTACCGGTTATACAAATGTAATATCACTAGGTTAATTTTAGTACCTGACATAATTATTCGATCATAGATTGCCATATTGAAGATATTTTTGCAGGTCGTCTCGTGGTAAAGGGCGGTAGCGACATAATGTTCGTGGTAGAGGCGCGGGAGGGGGGGGGTTGTACAGGAAATGGGTCACGGGGTCAATGTATCGCGAACTTGTTGCGACTGTCTGCTCGAGTAGACACGGGGACGGCAGCTTGTGTATACCTATACGTAACTTCTTGAATTATAATGTTTTATCCACACGCTTTTTCAACAAGAGCAGCGACTATATGTACATACCACATACGGGGCACTCTGTACTGACACTTAAGGTGGTTATTCAAACGTAAGAAATTGTTTTTATGATGTGCATTTTGTACCGAGGTAAAAAGTTACCCCCTTAATGCTGCTACGGGGTTTTATTGCCGTTATTTATGTATATGGCTTAATACCCCTACTATGTGCGTTATGCTATTTGGAAGATAGCAAAATGAATGAAAAATGTTGAAAACTGGTCAAGTGGGAGCAGAACTTGAGCCCTGAGTGTTCCATGCGTACCGTTTAAAACACAAACTTATTCCACGAGCATACTACCAAAGTAACTTAACAGTAATGATCTATTAAATTCCATGTATCCAAAGAATCTAATTAAGTTACTTAATCCTTATTTCTTCTTGAATAATTAAATATCAGTTATTTTCAGTTTTTTTTTAGGACATGTGCTATAAAACTTAAATGTTAAGGAATTTTAAGTTTCGAAAACAACTGGAACCTACCTATAGGGTAAGGTTTTCATGGTGAGCCATTTCTATGAAATTGAATACGTTAAGGGCAATCACTTTTTAGGCCCGCAAAAAAGAGTCTGGACAGACGGACAGATAGACACGCACAAAGATAATAACGTATCGTCACAGTATAGGTAACAACAGTAGTTTAACTAGGCGGTGTCCTTGAAATCAATACCTGCCGCTCGGTGCCTAAACATGCACTAGGGCTGCCAACTGACTGTTTACGTATTTGATAATGCTATATTATTACTATAAAAGTTGTATTTAAGCAACCATACAATGCACAACATACTCTGTAATTTCATGCCATAATTTACGAAAATGCGCGGGAACGTCACAGAGACAACACTGTCGTAAATCGAGTTGAATGCTAATGCTGGTGGGATAGATCACACGTGATCTTACAGCAGCACTGGTCCATTTAAATATTTAATTAAAAGTTAATAAATGAAAAAGAAAAAACATATTTTGGCGGTGGTTCGTTTCGGCCCGCTTGTATGAGGTCATTTAGAGGTCATTAAAAAAAAAAAACGATAACTTCTCAAAACTTTAATTTAGGAATGTTTATGTACATAAAAATATTGATGTTTTAAATTTTGATTAAATTGATCTACATTTTGTTACACAAAAAAAATACAATTAAGAATAAAACTTATGAATTAAATATATAAAACGACAAGGAAAACAGAAAAAATTAAAAACAACAAACAATTTTGTAAATTTTTATTATTAATTTATAATTATTAGGAATTAATTAATAAACTGAACGTTATTGGCACAAATATTCACTGGTACCCCAAGTTACCAGCGTAGCTGTGTTTGGGGATACCTGGTAAATTTGCTTTGAATTATGTGCAATGTACCAAAATTTATCTTCAGTTTATTTTGTAATCTTATTCTTTCTCCATCCATCCACCAGCCTCTTTCGTCCACTGTTGGACATAGGCCTTTCTAGGATTTCGCCACTCTTGGGGGTCCTCCTGGAAGAAATGCCCATACTCACACACGCCGGGCAGGCGGGTTGGTGAGCGCGGTGCCGAAACCCTTGCACCAGTGACGCCGCTGCCCGTCACCAGTCTGTTTTCATTTCATTTCATTTATTTATTTCATTTATTTATTGCATTAAATCACATGTATATATTAAAGATCTTAAATAAACATTTACAGGACAATTAGAATCAATGTGATTTTACCCTAGGGTGTAGCAAATTATGATAAAATTAATTTTTAAAGTTAAATTACTAAAATACAATTTTTACAAAATACAAAAACATAAAATAACAATATTTACAAGCATTTACACTTTTATAATAATTGATTTTTAGGAGCACATGTATAGTTATAGAATTCCTTAAGATTATATGGACACATTCTTACTAAATATTTTTTTAATGTCGTATGGAATTTTGACCCTGTTAATGATTTAATGTCATCTGGTAAGCTATTAAATACTTTAACTGCCATGAATTTAGTTGTTCGTGTATAAGCTGCCGTTCTAGGTAATAAAGCTTCTAAATTAAACCTATATATTTCATTGAGCCTGTTACTTATACCTTGAGTTCTAACTGGAAATTTATCAGGATACCTTTTAACCAATTTACAAAGTTCAATGATATAAAGAGCAGTAATAGTGTGAATCTTCAAGTCCACAAATGATGTTCTACACGATTCTTTATTTGTTTTTAGACCGCCAAGTATACGTATACACCTTTTTTGAAGTAGTAATATTTTATGAATATTGACACTATTACCCCAAATAGCAAGCCCGTATAGAACTCTGGACTGAAAGAATGCAAAGTAAGCCTGCATAGCAGCCTTACTTGTTGATATATTGCGTAAACATCGCAGAGCGTAACAAAAGCTACTAATTTTATTTACAAGTTTATAAATATGAGTTTTCCAATTCATATGCTCGTCAGAATAAATGCCAAGAAATTTTGAATTAGGGACAAATTCAATATCTTGATTATTAATATTAATGGTTATTTCTAGATCCTTGGTATTATAATTTTTAAAATGAATAATTTTTGTCTTAGAAACATTTGCATTTAAATTTAGCGAATTAAACCAATTGATAACGGTGCTGATTGAGTTCGTTATAAGGTTAGCTAGGTCACTATTACTGTTACGTTGAAACTTGAAAAAGACTGAAACATCATCAGCAAACATAACAATCTTATTTTCAACCAGATAGGGTAGATGGTTTATATATAGCAGAAACAAGAGAGGTCCTAGTATGCTACCCTGAGGCACGCCTTTTTCGATAACATTTGTATTTGATTCGACACTAGATAATATAAGATTGTCATCGATAGTAGGTAGAACAACACTTTGTTGACGCCCTTTAAGATAAGTTGTGAACCATTCATTTACTTTCCCCCGTACACCATACCTGTTAAGAATTTCCAGCATAATATCATGGTTGACATTATCAAACGCCTTAGACAAATCCAACAGCACAGTTATTACATTTTCTCTACCATTAAGAGCTTCAGCTACAAAATCAGTGAAATCAAAAATTGCATCCGTTGTAGAAGTTCCTTTCTGGAATCCAAATTGTTCTTTGGAAAGTACCTTATTAAAGTTTAGAAATGATCTCAATTGTTTTTCCATCACCTTTTCAAAAACTTTAGATAAAGACGGTAGTAAGGAGATGGGCCTGTAGTTACCAACATGTAACTTATTGTCTTTTTTATGAACAGGCTTTATGTTAGCTTTTTTTAATTTCGATGGAAAAACGCCTTCACTGATAGATTGATTGATCAAGTGAAGAAGGGGATCCGCAATAACCTCAAAGATTTGTTTCAAAACAATAGATGAAATTTCATCATAACCACTGTATTTTTTATTTTTTAAGGAATTTACTACTTTTAATAGGTCATGTTGGTTAATTGGATTTAAAAACATAGAAGGAGACTGGAACGGAGGCAACGTATTGTTTTACTGAATATTTGCTGTTTCTGGACTACGCGGGGTGGTGAAGAATTTGTTGAAGAGATCTGCAGCTTCAGTGTTAGATTTTGCTTTATCAGTTCCGTCCGTTAAACCAGTGAAACTGTTAAACTCAAAAAGTTTTGTCTCCTTAGCATGGTCATTTATAAGCTTCCAAGTGGACTTTACTTTATCTTGGGTATTGATTATCTTTTTTTCGTTGTACATTTTCTTCGCGAGGATAATTACTTTGGATAAAATAGAGCAAAAGGACTTGTACTTACGGATTAATGCAGTATTATTTTTAGATTTTTTTACCTCAATGAATAGATATCTCTTCGTTTCGCACGACTTTCTTATTCCTGGTGTAATCCATTTTATATAAGGCCCGGCAATTGGGGATGGATATACCGCCATCCATCGGTCCCAGGCAATGGTGGGCTGCCTGGTTTTGCCTGAGAGCTGTTCTCTTACTCTCCCCCGAATAACTTCGGGAGGATTTACGAGTAAGATGGTGGTACCTCCACAGTCGAGCCCGGCATGAGCTCTTCCACTTAACTTCTTTCTGCATTAAACTTATTTTTCTTTTCTTTTTCGATCAAATATGCATGAACTTATCATTAATAATAACTAATAACAAATAATGATCGATTAATAAACGTAATAATCTATAATCGGGAAACAAATTACCCCTCGTTAAATATATTTTCCGGAAGTGACGATCACAAGTTCTGTACATGCATCCCCATACGAGATACGAAGTAACTTCAAAAATACCTAAAAATAACCGCTCCCATGTTTCACTATCACAAAACAAATAAAACGAAATAACAAATCATTCGCCTCAATAATTTCCCATCCCGCCAATAAATCTTGTATCCGAAACTCGATTATCTGAAAAGTGATTTCCTATTCGACCCAAAAATTATATCGTTTCGGCACACTGGCACGCTTATTCCCTACACGTACTTTCTGATCCTGAATCTTGCTAAATTAATTTATTTTAGCCACTTTTGGCCAACTACAATATGCCGTTATATTCGTCTTTATTTTGACCACAGTTAGGTTCAATTTAGCTCGTCTCACCAATAGGGATAAAGGTGTTTCTAGAGCGTTCGAAAAGAGCTCTAATGCCCTGGTTCAGATAAAGTAGGTGCGGGCTGTGTTTTGGGACATCAAAGTTGTGGCAGCATACTTCCTAGTACACGTATTACATCATGTGTGTGACATGTTGATGAGGAGGTTAGTAGATTCTTGACTCTCCATCAATGTTTGGGTTCCAAACGGGACCCTATTACTAAGCCTCCGCTGTCTGTCTGTTCGTCTGTCACGGGGTCTACAGCTTCGGCTTAGCCGTTCGGTATATTCGCTGTGGCCTCTGTCTGTTTTTTGTTTCAACAAGTTTCATATTTGGTCCGATTGTAGTACATACTCTGAAGTAAAACAATAATTAATGAAAAATAAGGCTCCATTCACGGAGGATGCCAATTTTTTTATCGGGCGCTATTATATCAGTGCCTTGTTTTTTGTCGCCTTGATGTTGCTATGCTAAAATTTGTATATTTTAAACACTTGGCGATTTATCCATTGTAAGGACATAACAAATAAACATTATATAATTGCAAGAGGTCCCGGATTTGAAGCCCGATTCAAAGGTCCTCACATTCAGATATATACTTTTTACCCATTTTGTGTGATGGTACCTACCGAACTGTTTGTGCGCGAGTCTTAGCCTGTTTCTTTAAATGTATGACGTCCTGCCTTTTATAGCACGGCTAAAGTAATCTTATTATTATAAATATTATGCTATATCGAGTAAATCTTTCATATTTGTATGTCTCCATTATAAACTGAAAAGCTATTAATCAACTGCATTACGAAACCTAATTGATATAAAAGCCTTAGAAATCAAATTTAAATCCCCCGGAGACACAGAGCAGTTACGTAATAAATCATATTTGCGTCATATTTCATCTGTGCGCCGCAACCCGACAGAGGCAAGGCGTCCTGACAATCAACACAATGCAGACGTTCTGACAATGTGCGACGCACTGTCCTTCCAGACAGAATCACAATCAGTATTATTATGTGGTACTGGGAAATAACATTACATCTTCGATATTATTTATATTTCTCTACGTAGTTTATATACGGTTGTTGTGTTCTAACTATGACAAAAACATTCGAGTTATATGATGGGGTGTTTAACTGTAATGATTACAACACTAAATATTTGAATGGAATGTTATGCAATACAACGATGAAATTTTTATTTTTTTATTTTTATATAATGGCAACGATGAACGTGCAGTCAAATAATATAAGCATTGCTGGCATCTCAAAATCATTGCCATGTTTTGTGTACCTGTTTATTAAGGAACCTTTATTCACATAAAGTTAGTGTGAAAAAAACGAAGATAGTTGTGTTACAACTAAAACAAGATCATTAGTTAGATACAAGTAAACAAGGATGTCAAAAGTTCCGTTTTCTGATCACTAAAGGACATAATGTCTTTGGAAACTAAAAAGTCATATTTTAGGTAAGTTTGATAAATTTACGTAAATAAAATAAAATAAACATTTTATAATAGGTAATACATTTAAATACTTCTGTGCGCGAAGTATGGCAATAGGACTCACCACTCATCACGTCGGGACGTAATAATCGTCAGTGAAACGTCGATGTACGAGTTGGACTGTGACTTACATTTCACAGTCTACATTCAAAAATACCTCTGACAACTCCTCGGGAATTTAAGCCGTGACGATATATTTTATAAAAACTTGGCTTTCTTCCCAAATCGAGTGAAAAATAAGCAATGCCTACCTGACCTAAATAGCAAACGCGTCTCTCGGATAAAAGTTTGCCGAAGCCTGCTTATTCGGATGATTTGTCAACCCGATATGGCCTGCGGGACGTTTTGTCAACCTGGATACACTCGGGTGAACATGGGCTAGCGAAATGGTTTATGTTGGTGCTGAGGTCTGAGTTATCTTTGTAAACACGCTCGTTTAATAGGGTTCCTATAAGAAACGGTAACTCTTATAGAGGTTTTGGTGTCTGTTTGTCTACATAAATCAATAACGACTAAATCAATTGAGCTGAAATGGAGCATTCTGGTGCTCAAAATCACATTATTAATGTATTTTAGTAATTTGTGCCGCCTGGTTAAAGGGGTCTCGATAAAAAGGGTCTTGACAGATGGATAACAAAGTGATCTTATAAGGGTTCCGTTTTTTTCACATTGAGGTACGGAACCATAGCAAAATCTTCGTTTGCTCAGAGCAACTACCTATTCTTCCAGTGCAGTTATTACATTCTTATTTTATCTGCTTGTATTAATAACATATTCTGAAGATTTTTTAGAAGCAATTTCTTCATGATTAGAGTTTACATCAATCTATTATTTACTTTGATATTTATAAGATCAGAAAATACTGTCTAGTATTGTCAAGTATCAATATATTGTATGTACAACTCATAATAATAATAATAATAATAATAAAAGCCCTTATTTTACAAAACATAATACAATTTTTGACATGCACTGACATTGAAAATTAAATAAAAACAAAATAAATTACATTCGAAAATTCATGCGGAAATGCTAATAATTCATTATGTCAAATTAACAAAATTATAAATTCATAAAATAAAAAATCATTATAAAATTCAAAACAAATTAGATTAAATGTCATTTTCAAGTTAATAACAAAATGAAATTTGCAAAAATGTCAAATTCATTTTAAGTCCTTTCAGAACATGGTAGGCCTCTCACTTATTCAGTGAGGTTTGGTCTAGGTCACCCTAGCTGACCAGGCTTGACTGGGTGACTGATATTGTGCTTTTTATAGAGCTCTTTTTAGCATTACCATGAGCAATGAAATCATTTGACATGTCGCTCCACTCAGCTCTGTCTGGGGCATACCTCCACCATAATGGGTTAAAGGATTTAAGTTCATCAATCCATCGCGTCAGTGGCCTCCCAACTCTCCGCCAACCGTCTCTAGGTATCCACTCTGTTGTAAGACGCGTCCATCTATTGTCTTGTATCCTCATAACATGTCCTGCCCAATTCCACTTCAGTTTTTTTATTGTAGTGATGATGTCTTTGAGTTGTGTACGCTTTCTGATAGTTTCATTTCGTATTCGGTCCTGTCTTCGTAGGTTCAGCATACTACGTTCCATTGCTCTTTGGTTTACTAATAGCTTCGTTCTCTGTTTTTCGGTTGTTGCCCAAGTTTGTGCGCCATACGTCATTGTTGGTAAAATGCACATGTTGAATACTTTACTTTTGATATCTATGTGGAGATCTGACTTAAATATGTGTTTTAGAGCCCAGTACTTTTTCCATCCAACATTTATTCTTCTTTCTATCTCTTTGTCTAGCCTTTTGTCAAAAGAGATAAGTTGGCCCAGGTATATATAGTCTTCGACATATTCTAGCGACTTACCATTTACTTGAACTGGTGATTTCGTACTGTTTGTCATCATCTTGGTCTTTTTGTCATTCATTATGAGACTTGTATCTCCAAGAGCGGCTTGAAATTCAACAATAGTTTGTTGTTATTCTTCTGAGAAGAAGTACAACTCATACCAAGTAGCAAATATCATAATTCAGTAGGACAAGTAACATTTTCCACCACAGTTGGAAGACGACAATATTAATAAAATAAACCCAATACATCACAGAATGATGCGTGCTCATTCATCGGTGTATGTACAGTACATAGACAATTATTAACCTTTATACGAAAGTAAGACACAAGTTTACTGAAGACACGATTTTTTCTATTTTACCGTGGTTTATTATTGGTTGTTTCAATTTATGAAAATTAAAAAACTGTATCAAAGTATTTTTTAAATTCGTTATAAATATTAATAACTTTACAAATAATACTGCAATAATACTGAAAAAGAGACGGCATAGTTTGCGTTATTAAATTTTTTGATTGGGTTAATTTATTGCAAATTTAAGTAGCATATTATTTGCAATATTCAAGACCAAATCGTTTACAAAGATAAATCCATTTGAAACGAAACAAATCGCCTGCAAAAAGCAATCTCCTTCGTCAAACTGATGAAAGGGAATTCAAGGAAACGCTATCCTTTGAACGCATATCAAAATATGCCTTCTGGTATGAGTGATTGATACTCCTTGCAACCTTGGACTATATCCTCAATATGGTTCTAAATGATTTCATAATAAGAGTTACATTGCAAATCTTTTGTTACCAGATTTGGAAAATAAAGTCTGTTATGGTAATTTTTCTGACGTACCATGTGAATCTATTATTAGATGATTTGTGTTTTGGCTATGATTTGGATTAATTTGACCATTATTTAAATACAATCTGCTATTATGGTTGTTGTATCGTGTTGTTTTATCTATATGTTTATTTGCTTTATAATTTGTTTTTACAAAGCTGTTCAAGTGTTCGCATCTTTATAAATAAATATCTTAATGAAGCGAGATTTCGTAAGGCCCATTGTTATCTCTGAAATGTTCACGAAGAAGAAAAGGCATTTCTTACGCGTAATATCCCATTTTAGATAAAGCTATTGTGATAAGGGCCCGAGTGTTCGACAATGGACAGCTGAAATGGACACCATAGCATTGAGTAGAAATATTTCCCATAATCTTTGGGTTCCTTCGGCATTCAGCCGAAGACCTTCGATCAGACAGAATGACTTGGACTTCTATTGACAATTGGGAAAGGTGCGAGGTCGAAGGGGCCAGTATATGTCCATTCAAGGATAGTGCCATATATTATCAAGATTCTGCGTCACGCGAGGGTGTTGGTGCTCGCCGTCGTACACTTGTCAATTGAATACAAATATACTCTGGATTTATACTGATAGAATAGACGAAAACGAGACATAATTCTCGTGTATACAATACCTAGACTTTTTCTGTGGAGACACCCCTGAAATTATAAACAAAAAGCAGACATTCTGTACATATTGGTCAAGTAGGTGTGTGTTTTGTTAAAATAGGTTGTGAAAAATGGAAAAGTAATAAAGAATAACCAGCAAATATTCATCATTTATTATTGGCTTTCACTCTTATTCAAGGATTAATGTCCTTGTAATGGAAATGTCCTACTCCCCTCGTTTAAGATTTAATAAAGTTGTAGTAAAGTCACCAGCTCAAAGAATTCGTCCTCACTTGTCTAAATCTTCCATCTAAGGCGTGACCTAACCCAGCTTTAGATCGTCCCACTGGTTTTTCTAAAGTGATTTCATTGGAACATTTCAATAAAGAGTATTTTTATTGAAAATTCTTGTATTGGTATTCTAGAAATTTTTGTCAAACGAACTTCAATAAACTATTTTTATCGGCATATTATTACTGTTAATATTTTTATATTTATATTTCCAAAATAAAATGTTATTATATAAAACATAAAATAATAAAAACAGATTGTTTTGCCAAATTGTAGACTTGAATTCTCAGAACAGAATAATGATAAATTGGAAACAAAATAAAAAAATCTTTACAACAAAAAACGCACGAAATAAGTTTTATCTGCAACCTTCAAATAAATTGTTAACACTTTCCATGCAATCTGCGGATTAAATTAAAAACACCCTGCGCTGTCTCAACAAGGCACGTCATTCCCATCTTGTCAATGACTCCTTTCAGTTATCCCTTATCCCTTCCCTTTTTGAAAATCTCTTCATCCGTACCATAAGGACGAAGGTCATATGAAAATTCGTGTCTCAGATAATGGGATCCTTGAGTTGAAATGTCAAGTGAAACATTTTGCACGCATAGGCGTTCATCTTGGTGTGAGTCAAGGCTGAGAAGATTTGAAAGTAATAAAGGGAATGCTCTGTTTAGCATAGGGATGGCATGTTAGGTGGTAGACGGGCGGGAAGTGAGGGAACCTTATGGGATAGGCTCCTAATGTCAAAACTTTATATTGCCTTTAGTTACCTTCGAGATATCAGTTTGCATAAATGAGTATCTACATACTTGTACATACATATACTCTCTCCCAGAGGTGTAGGCAGAGAGTACAGATTTCCATATATTTCTATTCTGAAACACCTCTTTCGCTTCTACATCCATAAATCTAGGTATACTCGTATAAACTCTTCCTTTCGAGTATGGTAAAATTGCTTGCAAGATGGTGTAATCATCAACGTTTTTATAGTATATTTTACGATTCCGTTATTATATAAAGTAACTTCTTAAATATATAAAAAAATTAAGCTATTGTAAACCTTTCAATTACAAAATTTATTCATAAACTTTGCATCGAAAATATTTAAATTCTATTTCATGTTGAAATTATTATTTTAGTAAGATTTTTTCGAAACCTTGACATTTTTATAATTGATTTATAGACAAAATCGACGCCTTTCTTCTTCGGTTCGACAGTTTGAAGTAATTCGTTTTGCATTAGAATAAGCATTTAAATTACTGCCTTTGAAGTTTAGAACGAAGCTTTATTGTATTTGAATACTTAAAGTGTAAAAAATTATAGGCTCCTTTGTTTCTTCCTCAAAAAGTCTTCGATAACTCTTGTATGTTTTTTTATTATATATTTTCTGTTTGGTTGTTGGCCATCTTGATGTGAGAGTTATTTATACCACCATACAGACTTTGACCTAAGACCACTACTTTCGGTATCAACTATGTAAAAAATATACGGATGCTTTGTTTCTGTGTATTTCATGAAGTAAACGGAAAATTGAGATGCATTTTCGGTGTATGCATTTTGACTATTATAATCTAAGGTTTTTATTTTGGAAAACACGTTTGGATATTTTTTCCTCTATAGAAATAATTAATCAAATGAGGTCTTCAAACACAAACCGTTTGACGGATAGGGATCATGTACAGAACTCAAACAAACATAAAATATGTTATTAGATGGGTTTTAACAATATCTAGATATTTGATTTTGGAAATTTTGCTAGGTATTTTGAAATTTTGTATAAAATTAAAAATACTCACTTTTTTCTCTTTTGCGCTAAGTCCGCCCCTCTCGCACTGCGCGCTTTTTCGCTGACAAAAATAGAATTTACATAGCCCCATAAGGGTTTCACGTGCGTTCCCCGACCCGGATGATCCAGGATATCTATAAATGCCGCTAACGGTCACCCATCCAAGGGCTTATACGCTGTGCTGCAGTTTGGGGACATTTGTGTTAGTTATTATTTGTTTTATTAAATTATAAAACGTAAAACTGCACATCTAACATGAAGGATCATATTGAGTTCGATATCGCTTGATACAGTACTTTGCCTCACTTTGTTGATCTTCCTAAAGAGGGACAGACAGTGGTATATAGAGCTGCCAAAGCTCGATATGGTCTACTATGCTAGGTGCCCTGGTGCCAAAGGTTGTTATCTATCGCCCACTGTTATAGTTATATAAGTCGTATAAGGTTGTAGAATTAATTAGTCGTTTTTTATTAGTATTTCGAATCTTTGCTTACATTAAGGACTTACTTGTTTGATAATCTGAATATCGTTTGTGGCACCGTTTTCTGACACACTTTATTAAGTCTGAGTGACGTTGCTTATTTTTCCTTCTTAGCAGTAAGATATGGGTAACTCGAGCAGCTTTTAGTCAGGATCTTTTACGCAATTTTTGGGTTATGGCCAACAAAACAAAACTTAGATCCCTCATCAAAATAAATACTCTATGATTCATATATAA
This sequence comes from Ypsolopha scabrella, assembly GCA_910592155.1. Classification (NCBI taxonomy): domain Eukaryota; kingdom Metazoa; phylum Arthropoda; class Insecta; order Lepidoptera; family Ypsolophidae; genus Ypsolopha; species Ypsolopha scabrella. The sequence goes on along the minus strand of OU342968.1, from coordinate 1,348,407 downwards.
AGGTGATTTCAGATTGGCGCAGATGTCTATAATGGTCGGTTAGTATGCATTTTTGAATAGACTTACTTTGCTGACATGTTTTCCTCTTTGAGAAAGTTTGTTTAGTATTGACAAAGGTCCGTTTTGGTTCAACAGAAAACTTAGGTTTAGTTCTGATAAATTGGGTAAAGTAATATTGGCGCTATGAAGTTTTGTGGACTCTAATAGAACTTTTCAATGAATGAAAAAAGTGCGCATTTATAAGGAAGCTTGTAATTTCTTTAAAAAATATGCCTCCGGACCACTAGTACCATTGAACAGTACCATCAATGGTACTAGATTTTTTTGTTTCCGATACATTTTCATATCATGTTATGTACTGTAGAGCATAAGTTAAAAACACTTCCCTTTAAATTAACTCCAAATTAATAAAAAAATATATATAAAAAGTTAAATATCGTCACGACATAAAACCTCCAGAGAATTTTAGAGGTGTTTCCAGGTAAAGACTGTGCAGTGCTAGTCGCAGTCTACTTTTGTACGCCTACATTTCACCGACGATTATTTATTACTTCTCAGCGTAACGGGCCTTATTGCCGTGCTTTGGGTACAAGTACCTAAAGTCCACAGTTTAAAGTGTTCTGAAGCTGGACACTGGACACAAACTAGTGGCCCGGGGCGTTATATCGCAGAAGTGGTCTAAATATTGATTGAGCTTTATTAAAAGAAGTTTCAGTCGGTACCTATCCGTCGGTAGCTTTGAGGCAGTTGGGTGGGAGTTTTAGATTGACTACGATTAGTTGACATACTGACTCATTTCGCTGAGAGCTCTAGTGAATTATAATGAAACATCGAAGCTAATAACGGGTCTTTGGGATTAACGATCATCTATTTGCCTATTCATTTAAGAACCCATTAATATTTCCAGCGCCCTCCCCTCGAATTATGTACTTCAGGAGGTATTGAAAGCTTTTATGTTCAATTAAAATAAGTTTATCACATTAAATGCTGCATATTGAGTAATCTCTTAACTAAATTCGAATCTTGAACAATATTCATTAGATTGTTAAAATTCTCATTGGATATAACGATTATTATTTGACGTACCTTAATGTAATTTTTTGTGAACGCAAACTGAAAATTTTATTATCATTACTCTCAAACATTTGAGGCTAAAATTTTAATTAAACATACCCAAAATTACCAGACTGTTTGCTCTTGTCCATGACATTACTACAGTGTCACTCAGGTAAAGTCAGGTTATACTTTCCCACATTCATTTGCCCTGAATATTTTACTCCCCTGCGTTTAACTGAAATGTCAAGGAAATTAAGATGCACAAAGTTATCAACGCTTTAGGTTCCTGAAGCATCATTTGTAATCTTAATCAAAAATCCGTTACCTTCTTTGATTGGCAAACACAAAAAACTAGGTTGTTATTGTTAGACCATCGAAAAATTTATTGTGAGGTTGTATTGAAAATCCAATCTACGCTAAAATAGGTATTGGTCGTGTCATGGATATCACTTCAAATGAATAAATTTATTTAATCAAAAAAATATGAAAAGTAGAACTTATAAACATTAAGTTTCGCTCATAAAACCTAAACATAAAATTAAATAAATGAATTTCAGTGAATTCATTGCGATAACGTGGCTAAGGAATCTTACTGCACAGTCACGGTGAGCTGGGCATGTTACATTTAACTTATATGGTAATTAAATAGACAATAATATTTCGTACCTAACATGAATTCATGATCAAAATCAAGAAGGCGTCGGATAATCAGCCACTTGCCGTTTTAGAAGAAAGCCTCGAATTGGCTGAAATAAAGCACTCAATTTCAAAATATTGGATTGATAAGGGGTATCTGCGCAAACAGTAAACACTCATATAGGTTAGGAAGTCTGAAGGTCTCGTTAAAGCCTTCCTATTACGTGATCCAGAAACCCACGCCTTTGGGGAATATCAGTTATATTCCACATACCGCGTTATAATTGCGTCGAGAATAACCTTATTTAAACGAAATTCCTCTTAGAAATTATAATTACGAGATCATTGCCAAGTGTATTTTAATTGCCTAGAATGTATAAAAGTAATAATCCTTTATTTCTGGCAACACGAACACAAATTGTCATGTCGAAATATACAGAAATACGATGAGAAGGGCTATTTGAATATAGGTAATTATTATGTTTACTCTTAATTACAGATCAACAGATATGTGTCCTAGATTTAAGAAACCACTATCATGTCGTTCATCCGTCCATCAGCCAGTGTTTGTCCACTCCTGGACATCAGCCTTTCCCAAATTTTGCCACTCTTGGCGGACCTCCGTCCTCCTCATCCAGCGGCCACCCGCAACATCTTTCGGATCGTCGGTCCAGAGAACACGGGGTTGGCCTACGCTACGCTTTGCAGTACGTGGTCTCCATTCTAACGCCTTTCGGCCCAAACGGTCATCATGCTGGCGACAAATGATCATGGCGTTACTGTAATGAAATTAAACGTGAAATAATGAACTTTATTTTGAAAAGTATAAGTAAGTATTACGTAAACATTTTTCTGACGTCAAAATATAAACTTCTTATATTTAATTCCGAAAATGACACCCGCATACCGACAACCATACATCCGCATCGTCACAAAAAACAAAAAAGAACTTTTTTGTGCACCTTATTAAAATACTTATTCAAACATTACAAAATTGTAAAGAAGTTTAGAGTTGGCGGCGTTATTGCTATTTTTTCTAGACAACCATGTTTTTCCTAATATTGAGATGTCTCTTTTAGAAAAGGGTTTAAAATATAATATTCCTTCTAGTTTGTCCCAAGATTCATTAGAAATTTTAGCTGTTGATGCTGAGATTACTGCAATTGTTTCTAAACGAGACAATATTGTGAAGAGTTTGGTTACGCATGAAATTCAAGAGTCCGTTGTCTCATCAAGTCTCAAAATTAATCTGGAACTAGCAATATTTAAATCTGTTCAGAGTAGGGTCAACGAAAATAACTTAGTCATTTCCAAGGCCTATAAGGGCAACACAGTAGTAATAATGAATCGTGATGACTATAATATAAAGGTAAATGATTTTATTCAGGGTGACGCCTTTGTTCCTCTTAATTCAGATCCAACTAAGAAATTTCAAGCAGAGTTAAAATTAGCCATCAACAACACCTCCTTTGTTTTTCCAGACAATTCTCATTATAAAGCAAAATTACTTCCTATGAACCCTGTAGCTCCAGCTTTGTACGGTTTACCAAAAATTCATAAAGATAATTTTCCAGTTTGTCCCGTTGTCTCTTATATAGGTGCTCCAGCTTATGATTTGTCAAAACGGTTAAATCATATTTTGATAGAAAAAACTGCCTTCAAGCCCATTTATTGTCTTAGGAACAACTTAATATCAAAAATTCAGAATGTCCATTTGCCCTCTAATGCGAAGTTGATATCTTTAGATGTAGATAGCTTGTTTACCAATGTTCCTTCCGATGAGTGTTTGATTATTATTAGAAATTTACTAGAAAAACAACGTCTTCACACTAACGAAATTGATGACCTCATTAGCCTTGCATCAGTTTGCATGCGTCAAAATTATTTCAAATTCAATGATAGATTCTATATGCAGAAAGAAGGTTTAGCAATGGGTTCACTCTTAAGTCCATTAATGGCCGATATTTTCATGGATAGTTTTGAGAACAAACACATTGTCAGTAGTTCGAATATTTTGTATTATTACAGATACGTTGATGACATCATTATTTGCTGGACTGGTACTGGTAGACAGCTCGATGTATTTGTTGACAAATTGAACAAAATTCACCCCAAAATAAAATTTAAATTAGAAGTCGAACAAGAAAACTCCCTTAATTTTCTAGATTTAACGATTACTAGGGCATAGAATAAACATGAATTTCAAATATACCGCAAGCCAACACACACCGATACTGTAATACCTTCTTCATCTTGTCACCCTTGGGAACATAAGCTTGCAGCATTTCGTTGTTATGTTCACAAATTGATGACGGTGCCTCTAAGTCCTGACAACTTTGAAAAAGAACTCAACATAATATATCAGATTGCTGTGAATAACGGGTATAGTGCAAAAATGGTTGATAGATTAGTCCACAAAAAACAGAATATCATTATTAGAAACAGTTTGTCTGCTTTACAGCCTGAAAGTACGAGTGTTCAGAAATATAAAACAAGCTTAACTGATCTAGGTCCAATTTCTGAACGGGTTGCGAAGATTTTTCGGCGTTGTGGTGTTCGCGTTGCATTCAGAACCAAAAATAAGATAAAGTGTATTTGCAATGGTAAGGACAAATTAGATAAAAAACAACAGTCTGGTATTTACAAATTATCTTGCAATGATTGTAACGGTGTCTATGTAGGTCAAACAGGTCGCAGTTTTGAAACTAGGTACAAAGAACATATCTCATCCCATAGAAATAATCATCCTGAAAAATCACACTTTGCAAAACATCTATTAGAGTCCTGTCATAGTTTGCCTGATAACCATTCATTTGAAGTAAAACATATTTGTAAAAAAGGTTTAAGAATGTGTGTGTTAGAACAATTAGAAATACTAAAAAACAGGAATAACCCTGATTTACTAAACGAACAAACTAACTTTACCACTACCCCACTGTTACGCATGTTTTTGTCTCCCCATTTTCCCCACCAAACAACTAGTCAGGCCGGTGTATAAAAGGCGAGTTTTGGTCGGCGGCTCGTCACTAGCTGCTGAGCTGTCGGGCGAACAACATCAGTTGCTGCGGAGCGGCTAGGCGAGCAACACATCAGTTGCTGCGGAGAAGCCGAGCTAGCAACACATACCGAGGATGCCTCGTTCAGAGGCGAAACACGTGTCGATAAGTTTTCTTGCTTGTTATTTAAGATTGCTTTGGTTGTATTGCTTGCTTGTTGCATGTTTTTATGCGGGCGGGGCACGAGTCTGCATTTTGAAGAGCACGACAAGAATTGTTTAGCGGAATATTGTAAATTATATTCAAATATCCTTTATTTAGCCATGTTAAATATATATGTTTAAAGTAAGACGCAGACGCCAATAAGCCACCAACAATATGAAAATCTGAAAAAAATGTTCAGAGGAACAAAAATTAAGAAACAAATTAAAATGCCAGAAGAGGCCAAAAATTTTAATTGGTGAATTTAATGCTGTAGGTCCAGATTTGGATTTACATTTTAATACGTCATCACGACATGAATCCCCGAAGGGGTATCAGAGGTGAAATACAAGTCACTGCCCGCACTCAAACAGCTACGTCTCACCGACGACTATTATTTCCAGCGTGATGGGTGCTAGAGCTAACCTCTATCTTTGTACTACAGGCACAAAATGGACCCACAACTTCGAATCATGCAGAACGAACACAAATGTGACCTCCGGATTACACGAAGAAGAAGATCACGACAGAGGCGGTGGAATCTACGTTAAAATATTGAGATTCGGTACATCAACATTATAATTTCCATACGAGTTTGAAGGATTAATCAAATTCCGTCGTTATTTGAGTTCCAGACGTCTAACCCACAATATTCTCATAACCCACTTTCAGTTGCTTGGTTTCACTGAATTAAGCCTGCGGGTTTTGGTTATAAACGTAACATATAATTTTCATATATTCAGTTTTTATAAGAGCTTCAATAATGTGATCACAAATATTTAGAAAAAATAAATCTTAATGTAATCAGTCGTCAAAATCTTCCAAGAAGAAAAATAATATAAAATATGTTCCATGAATCCCCGAGAAGGTGTCAAAGGTGTTGACAAACAAAATTATTGTTTAACTTCATCAAAATTAGAGTGAGTTGACATCATAAATATTTAAAAAACGGATTGGACTTTAAACATTCACAGTTAAAAAAGTGAGTCCAATCCGTTTTTTTAAATATTTTCTCCTATTTTGCGCTATCCGGAGACGCAACGATCGTCGTGACATCTACTATATAATTTTTTCTGGTTTTAGTCATCGAACATGTAATTTTTTAATTAACGTATTTAAGTGTATTTAATGTTTTTCCTTATTGTTTTCGCCTGAAGATGTCGATAAATCGATGAAACCGGTAGCGTGATCATCCTTAATTAAATACTAGTAGAACAACGTACAAGTAATTTTAATATTTTTCTATTATTGTGACATCTACTGTTTAATACGCGCTGATATTAATGTTATTCCAATGTTGTTTCCGTCGTACTGACACACATCGTTTTTGTACTGACACACATCGAGTTGCAAATTTAAGGTAGGGATGCGCCTTAACGTGCTCCGACGAGATTTGAACCCAGGATAGGTAGTCGAGACGACGTATGTCTGAAAGGCAGATCAATGCCGATCAATTACTGTAGCAATCAGATCATCTAACTCCATGAAACACGAGGCGTGGACGTCTGCAGCATGTCCCACAACTCGTTCCCTCGTGAATACAAAGTTGAAGTACCACGATATTGCGTTCTCGGTGTCCAATCAATCTTAAAATTTAGATCATGTTTACACTTAAATGATTTTATTTGAGTGAAGGTATGTTATTTATTTTTTATTCTATCTTTAATATTTATGAATTCATTATTAAAATTAAAAGCAACTCCTTTAGCCGTTTTTATAACGTAACGTCACAGCTTGAAAAGTTCCATATGTTTGTGCATAAGCGGCTGATTTAAACAATAAATTGACTCAAAAATTAATTCAATTGATAAAACTGCTGTTTTTTAGTTTTGTCTTTACAGTGATTAGCGGAAAAGCAGGCAATAAACTCCGCGTGACATTACATTTTTTATATTTTTAAAAATTAACCCTTTGAATTCTAATTATCACTACATGTTGAGAATTAGTAAACTTTAAACTTTCGCGATTTTCACACATTATTAACTTTGTATTGGGGTCTTACTCGCGTCGCGATAACTAACGACATACCTTAATAGATATGTGCTTGACGTTTCGACGCCTCTGTAGGCTGTCGTGGTCACAAGCTAACTAACGAGAGTAACGGCAAAAATGTCTTTGGCGAGCCGGCGGTAGGTAGCACATTAACAAATAAAAGTTTTGACGTCAAGTGTAAAGTTGCCGAAGAGACTCAAAGCCTCAAAAAATGTAAAGCATTGCTGATAACACGAATAAAACGATTATTTGAACAAAAATATAGTAAGCTTTTTAGTCTCGGTAAAAATAAATTGCAAAGTACCTCTTGAAAATGAGCTTTCGGTGCAGAGATCTCAGAATTTTGAACGAAAACTAGCGTTTATTTTTCGGAAATCACTAGAGCTATACCATTGTATAAAATTTTATGCAAAATCGAACACTTTCTGTCTAATAGGAACCCATGAAATTGCCGAAATTTTCCAACAGATTCATGATTTCATAATTCCTGTAAATCAATAGCTATTTCCATTATTTGGTTTTTTGTTTGAATAGGTTGTTTTAAGGTTTTATATCTCGGTATTAAATTTTGTTTTTATTTTCAGTTTGATTACTAAAATTAAGTTATAAAGACAGTTCGTCTTAAGCGTAATCCGTTTTCATGATAAGATTCGTAATAACTTTTAACAGTGTAGTTTTGGTTGGCTTAATGTTGTCCCATTCATATACGATTTGTTTTGTAAAATTTGGATTTGTCATTTCTAAAATAAGTGGAAACACGTTTGTACTGAAACCGGAGGTTTCTTCAAATTCTCCATACAAATTTCATATGTAATGCCTATAATAATTATACACCGTAGCTTTTCATAAAGGTACGAATAACCTGCAAAATAATGTCGGTTTTTTCGAGATTTTCATCACAAGCGCCCTAGCTTGTGCCACACGATATTCGAGTCAAACAACGTAACTATCCGTTAAAAAAAGTTTTTATTCGGATTTCAATATGCATGGTTGCACCTCGTGTTAAATTAATCAATCATTTTCTGCGATCTAATATGAATTATGAATTTACAGAAACATAGTTTTAATACGAAACGGGTGTGAATGCTTTTTATTTGGTATCTTCTTGCAAAATAAAATCAAGAAAACATAGCTTTGGAATCGGTAAGAAACCTTCGATGTTTTATTATTTTGTGTACCGAGCTTAATGTTTCGCCTAGATCTATCAAAAAATCGGCGAGTAAATTCGTGAATTTCGCAAAGATCTCAGAAAGGAAACATCTTTAATGATTGTTCATTTACGTGAGGCAGTAATTTTTAAAATAAAACCACGTCTCTTTGGTATTCGTTATTATCTAAAGAGGTTTGATATCACATAACATCTCCTAAAACCTGAATAAAAGGCAAAAATCGTTTATGGTGTTAAAAAACAATATACAAATTCATATGTCACAAAAAACAATAATAAAATTGTAATTGGATGTATAGTTGCTTAGAAATTTATTAACTTTTACGTCGGCCACGATGTAAAACCTGCGCCATCATCAATCCAAATACACTCGTAAACACTCACCACACCAAAAACCCCTCCATGCACAATTGAATACAACATGTAAGACTAACAACTGCATCTACCTCTTAGAATGCCGACATTGCCCATATTTTTATGTAGGTAAAACAAAAAACGCACTCCATATCCGCATCAATCAACATCTTCATACATGTGACTCCATAAACAATAACACTCTCGAGCCAAATCTAGACTTGTTTTTGTGCTGTGAAGTAGGCACACCAAACTACTTATTTCTTTTTTTTTTCTTTGTTTAACATGCCATATTTACATTTATTTGTCATTGTCAATGCAACTGATGCAGAGTCCAGAAGGACTCGAAATATATCTTGCTAATTCATTTATGTGCATATTTAAACTAGAATTAATGTATAAATATTTATTAACTTATACAAAAATCCATAAAAATCGTAGCTGTTTTTATCTGAAAAAATTATTTATGAATACAATAACAACATGACCAAAGTTTTACATCTAAAATCGTCGCTACTTAGGGATCAAGTCCACATGAAGTATGTCTGTAGTCTATTTTAGTTAAAATTGTTTATTTACGAGTAAATATACAGGGGTCGGCACTCGAAGTGTCAATTCAAAATTTTGACAATTTTGTTTCTTTTTATTTATGAACTTCTATATATGGAAAAAAAACATTTAAAATTAAAAAGATAGAGTTATTGTTCGATGTGGCCACCTTTAGCGCGGATAACAACATCGAGTCTGTCCGAGAAGGCTTCACACGCTGCACGAATGTGGTCTGCTGATATTTTGTTCCATTCTCGGCAAAGAGCAATCTTTAAGGCGTCGACTGTCTCATATTTTTTTGCTGACACTTTGGCCTCTAGAATTGACCATATGGAAAAATCCATTGAGTTTAAGTACGGCGAATATGGTGGCCATTGTTGCGAAGAAATGAAACACGGAACTTTTTCTTGCAAAAAAAATTGGGTTTCACGGGCTTTGTGGGATGGCACCGAGTCTTACTGAAACGTCCAATGGCTTCTACCGAATTTCTTACGTGCCCAAGGTAACAAACCATCGTTTAAAATCTTTTCACGGTAGATTTGCTGGTTTATCTTTGCACCCTGCTCAATGAAAACGAGAGGTTAACGCCCTGTAGCAGTTACCGCGGCCCAAACCGTCACTGATGCTGGTGCTTGCTTTTGCAGAGCAATTCGTTGGGCTAAATTGTCGTTTGATTTACACTTTAACCATACGCGATCATTTTGTTTGTGCACATATTGCTGAACCGTAAAAATTTTTTCATCGGAAAATACCAAATTTTCAAGCTTGCTATCAACGTGCAAGTGCTTTAACTCCTTAGCTCTTTCTAGGCGAACTGCCTTTTGTGCAAGTGTCAAGTCTTGTACTTTTTGTATTTTGTAAGGCTTCAGTTGTAGTTTATTTTTTAATATGCGTCCTATGCTTCGGGCAGATACATTAAGACTTTTCGCCAATTTAACTGCGCTTTGTCGTGGATTTCGTTCAATTCTAGCCTTTACCTTTCGAACCATTTCTGATGATGTTGCTGTTGTTGGATGTCCACCTCCATGGCGTTTCTTGATGCTACCCGTATCATTGTAACGCGTGATGGTCCGATACACAAACATTTTATTCAGATGTAAATGTCGTAGCGCATTAACAATGGCTGGTTGCGAATTTCACACTGTGGCGTTTGAATTCCATCTGGATAACTTTTTTTACCAGCGACGAAAAACAATGAGCTTCTATATGTTTAGGAACAATACAATAGACTTACGACTGTGAAAAAATGGGCGCCATATTGTTAACAGTTTGGTTGCTATAGCAAATTAAAGTTGGTAACACTTCGAGTGCCTACCCCTGTATAAGTAGGTCTACTAATACAGATCGCGCCAAAATTCTAGTCCGCTCGGAAGTTGCTCTCCCGAAGAACGGCCCATACATTTTGTCGTGCTTAGAGGGGACTAAAATTTTGGCGCGGTCTAGTACTAAAATAATAGTAGTTTGGAGCTTTCTAGTACTAATAGTCTCTGAGCTAAGCCGCGGACAGACGGACAGTTGGACATGGCGAAACTATAACGGTTCCTTGTTGGACTAGGGAACCCTAAAAATGGACAACTCTTTAGTGAGACTTGAATGTCTGAGGTATGTTACGTTTGGGCTGAGACATAAAGGTGAGGAATAATCTGGACCATGGGCTAATACGACAAATCTTTGATGGTGTCGTTTTATAAATATTTTGGCGATTCTCGTTTGGTGCCAAATGGTTAACAAATAAAATCCCAACACAACAGACACCAAAAATAAAAAGTAATTAGCTTGTACAACCTCAGCGCAAACAATTTTAGTAGAAATTATGTGATTCAGTGAATCAAACAATGGTATTTATGCTTTCAAGTTAAGTACTTTGTGTATTAAACAATAAACAGTTTTCTGCATTAAACGAAAATAAACTTATAAAATATTTTACTAAATATTTCATTGATGACTTTCAAATCGAAATAAACGAAAATGAAATCGTATTTCTGCAATTGTAAAGAGACATTATAATGAGTTTTTTATAGGTTCACTTTACGTTATTGCGTTCAATCTGTAAGATTGAACCAGACCAAGACCTGGACTGCGGTCAATTGTTTTAGCGATAGTGAGAATTATATTAAGAGAATTAAGCTTCATTTTGCAATTAACAGAATACAATATGTGTATCGACTGTGATAAAAGAAGCTTGTGTCGAAAATGTATTACTCAAAACTACTTTTACTTTACTTTGAAATTCCTGCGTATTAATGTGGCCCAGTAGAATTATAACAAAAAAGTAAAATTGTTTCGTTGGTAGGAATATTATTCAAATAATTAAGGTCCTGTATGAAAATATGTAAAATGTGTCTTCATTGTATTGAAAGAAGTCTCTTCTAAAAGAAATATATATATATTTATACTCATTTAAACAAAAAATACTCTTGTTACCTAGAATGATTAAACTACTTTATTTACTAAATTTGCTTCTGAGTGATATGTTTTGTTTGTAATGCACTCTAATAGTTAGAGTATTCAAAGCGATGGATTTTACTATAAACTATACTCTTTCATATTTTACGTTTCAGTGAAATATACTATTACTCATATTTATTGCTTAAAATGTCTTTCTATTGAACTTGCCTCAGAACCATGTCTCTGCTCGTAACAAAATTAATCAACAATATACACAAAATATTTACTTTCCTTATGAGTATCTGCGTCGCATATGGAACCTACTAGTCAAATTTCATGTTTCTGGCCTTTTTGGCTTTAATAGTTTCTTAATTATAGAATGAGTGGTATTTACCACATTTGTATATAAGGTGACTTTTATTTATACAGCCAAAACCATACTGTAGGCTTGGTAAGTGATCAGTAACACGGATCGATAACGCTTTTTGCTAATTTCGCAAAATAAAATCTTGACGTCCCGTTGTAATTGACTTGGGGCTGGGCTTGCGTTTGTAAGGAAAACGAAAAGATTAATTTACGAATTTCACAAATAGGGTCATCGAACCTTGTTACTGAGCACTTACTAAGTAACTGCTTTAGTTTAAGAACATATTATTGTTATGATTTAGATGTGAATCTGTTATATTACTTTAATTTTTTTGAATAAATAAATTTTAATTTTAATTTGACATTTACTGAGTCTTCAGTAAAAATTTGGCTGCATAAATTAAAGTCACCTTAAATAATGAATGAATGAATGAATGAATTTATTTATTTCAGGCCAATAACCCATAAAGATTTATATACAATTATTATTATTACAATAAACACATAAACTGACATAGAGCATTACAAAACAATTACGACAGCACAAATACATTTAAGGACATATAAAAATTGAATTAAAATTACAATTACAATATAACAATTAGAATTAGAATGTCAATTTTAAATTAAATTCAAACAAGCACATTATTTTGGTGCTACCTTCCCCATATTTGGAACGAAGGAGTCTGTAGCGCCTGCCAATGTTTCATAAAGGGACCGTCCGACCTGCTGGCGATGGTGAGAAGGCTGTTTCCGCTGTCCCGCACCCTGCCCGCCATCGCAGTTGCTCGCCTGCGCATGGTGGTATAGAAGCAGTCAACGCGCACTGCAGCGAACATTCCCGAATTTAATATATATATATATATATATATACATATATATTGTTTATGGATTAGGGTGTCCCTCATATTTCGATGTTTTTTAAAGATTATATTTGGTTTCTAAACGCATACATAACCACTATCAGAAACACGAAAATCAAAAATTATCATTTGTAATGTCAACTAGGTACATATTTTTCGAGTTATATAAACTGTTGTAGAAACCAAAGTATGATCAGTTAGAAGAAATAAAGTAATTATTTAAACTTTATTCTGTTGAATCATTTCGTGACCAAAGGTTTGCAAACGAATCTTTCGATTTGTAGCGAAAATTTATTTATATTATAGCAGAAAATTGGAATCGATTATGTTAAAAACTTCAGTGAAAGCAGTTTTGATTTAATTATTAAAATAAACTTTAGCTGAATTTGCGTCTTTTCGTGAGCTCAACTGAACGACTTTCATCATTGCGCTTAATGTTAATTCGGTTATGTTAATTTATTAATTTTCAATTTTAATTTCATGTCTTCTTTTCTCGTTAACTTACTATTCACTAAAGTACATCAAATATTTGTTTTTTTAAATATTTTAAAAAGCTTTTTTGTTTTCAGAACTCTATGCTTACAGAACCGTATATTTTTATGTGAAATAGAACTAAGAGATGGTCGAATAAGTGAACGTACAGATAAGGATTATATGTCCTTTGATTATGATTAGTTTTTATAATGATTTGCTATTTCAATAAGCTTTTCATATCTTTATTATTCTAATTATATTCAAATATTTTCCAGATGTGTACTGTTTGTTTTAATGTAACATTAAAATATGAATAATTTTACAATTAATTACAAGATTAAAAAGCTTACTCAGACAACAAATCTATGACGGGTTTAAAAGCTTGCAAGCCAGTTTTTCCACCGATATATCTATAGACTGGTTCTCTTTATGAAACTACTTGATTATAGTTATAATATATGTGTGTACTCGTACATGATGATTAAATAGATTATTATATGGATTCTTCTTCTTTTGCTTTTATACTTATACATATATTGCTCACAATAAAAAACGAACTGGAATTAAAGAGACGTTAAACTTAAGTAATAATTTTTCTTGAAAATTTTAACCCTCTTCAATGTAAAGGTTCGCAAATGCAACAATAAAATTGTCTCTAAAGGGAAAAAAGGCGAATTTTAATCGGTTTGTCTTTTCATAACATATACTACTAAACAATAAAATATAAATAATACATTTCGTTCAAACTCCCTCTGTTACACCGGTATTTTGTGTTTTAATAACACTTCTATCAAAAAAGCAGACCTGCGTAAAAGGATGGACCTCGTATGGTATGATAGCATCGCGTAGGAGGCCCTTTAGACCCCTTGTTCCAGACCCTTTCGACCCGTATCTTTTACGCAGAATTAACGGTGATGCGTCTCTACGTAATTTACGAACCTTTGATGAGATTTGAGATGTTACCTAATGTAGCCTCGTAGTGTTGTACCGTTGAAGTGTTTAGGTGAATGTTAGAAAAATATTATTATTGTTCCAAATTAAAATTAAAATTTGAATATAATTATGAACCATGCTTATCCAGTAAAAGGAACAACATACACTTGTACACGTTTGATCAAGTGTTAGGTTATGAACAATTAGTATTATGCCTAACGTAAAATAAATAAACACAACGATCCCCAAACATGACTAGGCTCAACTTTTATATCCCTTACAATTTTTATTTAATATTTAATTCATAGCTGAGGTTAGCCTTACAAATCAAAATCATAATTAAAAATGCTACTTAAGTAATAAAAATAGATAAGTTTGGATCTTTGTAAGTTAATCATGCCATTCAGATGTTTCACCAATCATCCGCTTTCTCATGCGACGTCGTAGGTGCTACAATTACATAATCTTTTTGCTACGGCGACGCAAATGCTACGATCCCATAAGTTTTGCTACGGTGATGCAAGTGCTACGTCACATAAGTTTTTTGCTACAGTGAAGCAAGTGCTACGATCTCATAAGTTATTTGCTATGATGAAGCAAGTGATAGCACTAAGACGATAAAGCAAGTGACCCCATAAGTTTTTTTGCTATGACGGCGCAAGGGCTACGATTCCATAAGGTTTTTGCTACGTCAACGCAAGTGCTACGATCTCATAAGTTTTCTCGCTTTGTTGGTGATCAACGACCAGAGTTTTAGCTGACTAACGTTATCTGACACATAATCTAACCAAATTAAAATGGTAATAAAATTCTTTTTAAGGATTATGGTATCCTATTATGTTTAAACCCTTTTTAAGTGTCATTCTAAAATAAAAAAGAAATAAACTTCAAAATTTCAGAGGATTAATATTATATATATATATATATATATCGTAGGCGCAACCTACGTATTGATAGTCACGTATTTTACGCTTCCTGTAAAACAACGTACAATCCTAACTCAAGCCTTCCATATCACATATCGCATGTTGAGACATATATTGTTTCTATCAAATAAGTCTATATATATTATTGTATATTACAGCTACCTTTAAGGTATAATATCGCTTTAAGTAAGTGAAATTTGTATCTATTTTTAGTTGATTCTATAAATAGTCTAACACCTATCTAGGTTTGATCAAGCTGGCTGGACTGAAGAGCAAAGTAAATGGATAATGTTTGTCTTGCCTTATATTAGCTAATAGAGACATTGAAAAGTAGTGAGGTAAATAAATACTATTGAAGATAAAACCGGAGCTTCTGTTTTTATATTTAATGTTGTAATTTAGTATTCTTTAGACTACATAGCGATGTACACGTAATCGTTTTTTATTTTTGAAAATGGACAACAACGAGTATTAACAAACAAGCATTTGACAAACAAGTACAATATCATTGTTATAATGTGTAGGAATTGTTTAAAATGTAGTACATAGTTATGTTGAAGGTGGTAGAACTGATGCCGGGCTCGACTGTAGTGGTGCCACCATCTCATTCGTGAATTTCTCCTGAAGTTATTTGAGGAAGAGTAAGAGGACAGCTCTCAAAGAGGCACACTCAGGTGGCCCACTATACCTGGGACCGATTGATGGCCGTTTATCAATCCCCAATCACCCTTATATTAAATAGAATGGTGATGGGCAGCGACGTCACTGTGCGAGGGTTTCGGCAACGCGCTCACCAACCCGCCTGCCCAGGGTGTATGAGTATGGACATTTCTTCCAAGAAGAGCGCCAAGTGTAGCTAAATCTTGAAAAGCAGTGGACGAACCAGGCTGTTGGATGGATGGATAGTTACTTTAATAAACTAAAAATATGATTTTTATTTCCAAAAGTGAATTAAGTTAATCTGAATAGCTGTTGAGCAGAATTCTATATTTCATTCAGCAAAACTATTTTACCCTTTTTACTTGTTTCATCTGTGGACATAATATATTAATAATATCTATGTCTGTGGACGTGTTTTCCCAAAGATAAGTCAAATACCAAAATGTGTTGTGTGCTGATGGTCTACCAATGGAACTAAAAGTATAAAAACAAATTCTTCCTTAGAAGCGTTTGGCTTCCATAAGGTAAAAAATGTGCTTTCTCTGTGGTTTTGATATTGAAAAAGATGAGAGCAAAAGAAGTATTTTTTTATAATACCCCATCGACGCAATTTTGTTTGACTTTTACGAGTAATAGGGTTGTAAAGGTAAAATATATTTATAAAGTGTCGTTACAAAAAATCTTTTCGGTTATATCAAAAGGGACCTCGATATATTTTAACAAGTTACTTAAGCGAATACTCAAAATGTTCATATTACTATTAAATAATAAATACATACATACATATTTACCTAGGTTATTAGTTAAATAAAGTTAGAAATTGATATGTAAAGTTCTGTACAAAATTTAGATTCCATGTAATTAGGGCTCATCTTAAAGTTTAACTAAGTAGGTTAAAGGTAGCCGTTGTTGGCCTCCTTAAATTTTCATGTTAAACATAGATATTAGAACAACATCCAAAAATAATTAGTTGTTCGAAAATTTCTATGATAATAAAACTTTGTACTTAGGTATAAAAAACTTTTGAGTAATTATGTAAGTTATTCCTGTAACTGTTCGTTTAGTTCGGATCTCTGTTACGTTTACATTAGGAGTTCTGGATTAATTTGCTCTCAATAAAACAGTTACCAAGCAAATTGCTTTAACCATTAAACTATGGACAAACCAAAGTGGGACACACGTGCATTTTTATTAAATTGTTATTTATTGATTTTATTATTAGTGTAAAACATTTTAAACATTTAGTGTAAAAAATCTGAAACAGGACATAAAAAATAAATATTTTATATTGTACAAAAGCGGCACTTATCGCTAATTGCAGTAACTTCCAGGCAAGCTTTGGGTAAAAAGGAGGTGAGTAAAATATATAAGGGAGCGTGTAAATGTAAAGAAACAAAATATTAGAGCAAACAACATAGACCTTTCATTATTAATGAGGTATTTAGTATGCTTTAGGTATGAGTATTGAGTATAATGAACTAGTACATAAACATACAACATGAACATACATATAAGGTCCTACAATTCAAAGTAAAAAAAATAACAGATGATAAAGTATACCTCATAGACAACTTCCCATGCGCGTTTTTTTTTCTCCTTTCCATAAAAGTTTAGTCAGCTAATTGAACCATTTCGTACTGGGACTTTCGTCAATTTTTTTTTCTTCTTGGATGTGATCAGATAAATACTAGAATTATTTTCACTTATTATTGTAGGACCTTATAAAAATAATAAAATAAACACACTTCTATACAGGATGTAAATAGAGTGCGACCATTAAATAAAACCACATACCCTACTGATCATACTGAACAACAATTCGAAAAATATAAACCGCGCAAATCTTCAGAGAAAAAGATATTCAACTGTAACTCAAAGACTCGTAGGAGGAAGGTCTATTTTAGAACGCTGCACGCTAACAGCGGTTTCCAAACGACACTCCTTCTAAACTCGTCCGTATGTCGGTGCGTTAGGGTTCACGCATTTTTGTTTCAAACTTAATTATTTTCCAAGCTAAGGGTGTCCGCGGGTATGATTCTTGGGAAAAGTGCGTCAGTAGGGTAGGTAGAATATGTGGTTTCATTTAATGGTAGCAGTTTAATATACACATGTATAATATATCATTGATATTTTTAAATTAAATATGTATGAATAAATAAAATAGATTAATTTCGGGTGTAGCTCACTAACACTAAAGTAGTGAGCTTTTAGTTTAGTTCTAAAGATGTTCAAAGTACGACAGTTTGTACCAGATTCAGGTAAACGATTCCAAAGTCGATCAACCAGCAAGCAAGGAAAAAGAGAATCTTGCTGTTTATAAAATGTATAGCAAAATTTGATTGTAAAAACACATTTTTTGTGAAAAAAAACTGATTATTCGTGGGTGTAGAATTGATGGAACCTGTAGAAAAAAGTAACACAACGAAATTATAATGCTTTTGTCGTGGCTGTTGGTTCTGATAAGTTTGTATGGAGAGCGGCTTTGGACCATCCTCCTTAATGCAACCTTGATTTCTTAGTCGAGCATCTTACAAACGTTATTTCAAAATTATTTTAATTTTAATAGTAACATTTTTCATAATCTTTGTAAATGCTACAAGTTGGCTTTAATAAATAACAATAAACGAATAATTAAAATTATTCAACGATGGAGGAGTACAGTACTCGATTCAATCAATTCATTGCTCAGTTTTCAGAGAAACTTTCTCATCAGCGCAGCGCAGTCTGGATGGAAGCGGTGGAGGTAGAACCAACCCCGCAATGAAGACTGTCTGCATCAGCTTGATGAGTGATAAAAAAAAAAAAAAAAAAAAAAAAAAAATGCTTTATTTCTTTAACGTGCTTAAACAATTAATACATTAAGTTCGAGTTCTCCAATTGGGTATGAAAATACCTGTAGTAGGAGTCCCCGCTCTCCTATAGCTAAAAATACGAAATTAAGTAAAGAAACAAAACATATACTTTTACTTACAAAATTGCCTAACAAATTAATATATTTTAATATTTATTACTACTAGGGTGTGTGAGGGTGTGTGTGAATTGTGTATGTAGGGAGTATGCATGAAGATTGTGTAAGGATGTTTTTATTTGTGTATCCTTCCTAGCCTTATGACTTTGTCTTGGGATCGGATGTATAAAAGGACACTAAGAAGGGTGTGTATGTGGATGTGAAGTGTGTGTGACTGTGTGTGTGAATACCTAAATTTTCTGCAATACCTAATAATTGAAATCAATATCAGTTTGGTTGAAGATAACCATAGTAATAAGTTACATAATTTTTAAGTATGATGACCGTATGATATTTACGAATGCTACTCAATGACATCTAATAAATTCTCCGTCTCGTTATAATTCAATGTTTTTATCCAAGTAGTTACTAAGTTTTTACATTCATATAGTGTTTTAGAATATATGTTAAGCTGTTTGTTGATCTTTTTATAAAGATATGTTGCTTGTCTAGTATATTGCTGTCTGGCGAAAGAGGTCTTTGTGCTAGATACAGATGTGGTTATGAGGTCCATCCTTCTCTTATTTAGAACAGTAGGGTCAAACGTTAAATGTTTATGTAGCCTCAAGGTGGTATTTAAAATATATAGCTTTCTTACTGTTAGTAGCTGATACGTAGAATATAATAAATCAGTGGAGAATATTCGTCGTTTAAAAAACATGACTTTCAATAATAGGCGTTGAGCTCTTTCTACTTCTATGTACCTTGTCTTAGAAGCCCCTCCCCAGACTGGAATACAATAGCATATAATAGATTGTGCAAGTGCCACATATATAGTTTTTAATAAATACTTGAATACTTGAACAACGTCTGAATGAGAAATTACGCATGTACATAATAATTTCAATAAAGAGGTTTGTTTCAGGTTACCTAGTTAGATCCACCTTTGTAATTATAATGTTTTTGGTGTTATTTTATACTTTATTACAATTGCAGCTAATACATACATAACTGAATTGAATTAAATAGACCCGTAAATGGCAACATTCATACGACCATGTAGCTGGAAGAAGTAAGTCACGAGCCAGTGGCATATTTCATTTTAAGAGGTATGCTACACCGCATCTTCGTAAACAACACGAAAAGGAGCCAATGTCAACAATTCATAGAAAGAATTTAACCCAATCATGACCTAATTTTCGTATCCACAGCATATCAATCTATTCGAGAGCTACCTTACACAAAAAGAATGAAACACGCACTTGACTCAGTTCCGACAATATGTCAAGATATCAGCTCTTAAGGCTCCGTGACACAGAAGCGGTCTACTAGCGGTCCTCGGGGCACCAGGTCAAGAGAGAACTCAATTAGTTATCGATTGGTGTGAGCTCCGTTACTGGTGAAGCGGTGGGGTAGGGCAGTGATGCTATCTGCAGTAATGGTGTTGTAAATATTGTATTTATTATTTATATTTGTATTTCCTGGTTACATATATTATATGTTTTTATTTATGGTCCAGACTCTGCTTTGGTTACAAAAATTGTGCTATGCTTTATGAGCATCATTCATTCATTCATTTCATTCATCACATCATTCATTTTGGGCTAAATTTCAAAGTGCCGGCCAAAGAAAAATAATGTTATATATCGTTAGAATATGTAATTATATGTATTCGTTACTATGAGACCAAAGCTGTAGGGTCATTCTCTGCTTTATTAAATGAGTTCGAAAAATCGATATTTTATTTTGGGCTAAATCTGAAAATGCCGGCCAAATAAAAATAATGTTATACATCGTTAGAATATGTAATTATATTTATTTGTTACTATGAGACTAAAGCTGCAGGGTCATTCTCTGCTATGTGAAATGAGTTCGAAAAATCGATATTTTATTTTGGGCTAAATCTGAAAGTGCCGACAAAACAAAAATTATGTTCTTTCTTTCTTTATTCTTTATTGCACAAAAAAAACTTAAGTAACAAAATATATACAGGAACAACAGTTTGTACAAGGGCGAGCTTATTTCTAAAGAAATTTCTTCCAGCCAACCTTTAATGTGGTGAAAAAGTAGTGAGAATGGTGAGCAAATAAATGTGCACAACTTTAAATACAGAAAACTAAATAGAAAAAAGAAATTTAAGTTATAGATACATACTTATGTGTAGCAATAATACATACAAATATACATATATTTTTACACATATAGTTATATACAATAAATAAACAGTACGTATAATACTCAAAATGAACATACTTAGAATAAACTATCATATTTTAAACAAAAGACACTAAATAAACATACAAATATTCCAACAAACAAAATGAATAAGTTTAAATGGGTAGTCAGACAAAAGAATTATATATATTAGCTCTTGGGGAGAAAATGCTGTTTAAGCTTTCTCTTAAAAGACGATACAGATGGGCTGTCTCTAATACTATTAGGCAGATTGTTCCACAATCGAGCTGCTTGAACTGTGAAGGATTTGGAGTAGAAATCCGTATTACAGGAAGGTACATGTAGGGTCCTGGTGTCGCAAGTTCTCTGAGGTCTAGTGCGGGAAGGTAAAAGCTTAAAACGATCACGGAGGTATTGAGGGGCACAGGGATTGTTCAGAACGTTAAACAATAAAGCTAGCATGTGATAATTTCTTCGCAAACGAATCGGAAGCCATCCTAATTGACATCTTAAATCTGACACATGGTCATACTTGCGCAAGCTGAAGATAAACCTAATACCTAGGTTTTGGAGGCGTTCAAGCTTATTCACTAGCTCTTCAGTGGCATCCATAAAACAGACATCGGCATAGTCAAGAAGAGGTAACAGCAGAGTCTGCGCAAGCATAACCTTTGTTTTAAATGGTAAGAAGTATTGAAGTCGTTTTAGGGAATGGAACGAAAAGTGAATACGCCTGCTGATTTCGTTGACTTGAGCTTGCCAAGACAAGTTACAGTCCATGATAAGGCCAAGATTCTTGACCTTGTCAGAAAATGGAATAGGGACGTTATTGTAGGAGACATTAGGCAGCAACTCAAAATCAAGGCCATCTCTCAACCGCTTACTACCAATAATAATGGTTTGTGATTTAACAGGGTTAACCAATAAGCCAAACTCTTGAGCCCACAGGTGAATAGCAGTTAAGTCAGTATTCATGGCAGTAATTGCTCGTTCTGCATTTACAAGCTTGACATTCTTATTAAGTGGATCAGTAATAGCATCAAAATGTGTGTAAATCTGAAGATCGTCCGCATAGAGGTGAAAATGTGAGGAAAGATTGTGAGTGATCTCATTAATGAAGACGCAAAAAAGCAGGGGGGAGAGAACTCCCCCTTGAGGCACACCAGCTCGTAAATCTAACCAGTCCGAGGAGGCTACGTCAGTATAGACAGACTGAAAACGACCACGCAAGTAAGAGTCAAACCATGCGAGCGCAGGGGAAGATATATTATAGGAGCGAAGAATGCCAAGTAAAATGTCAAAGTCAACGGAGTTGAACGCACTACTAAAGTCAAGCAAAGTCATTAGAGTCAGTTGTACTTCGTTAGAATATATAATTATATTTATTTGTTACTATGAGACTAAAGCTGTAGGGTCATTCTCTGCTTTAATATGTGATCCTTATCTACAAAATAGAAGTGTCCATTTATGACCTGCAATTCGTAGAAACGTATTGTCACACAAGTAAGGCACGCGGGTCTTAAGCTGGAGCAAGAGAGCAAGTCAGTTATCTATGGGACTTCTGTTACATCGGACGACTATCACTTAGCACGCGACCATTGGTTACTGGATAATTATCACATCATGGAACAATTGTGTATAAGATGTCGTGAAATAATCAGGGGGAGACGTTGGTACACCTGGATTTCCCAAGAGCAACAATTCATTGATATTGCTCAGATTGTTTTAGAAGAATTAGTGGAAAATCAAGTAAGTATTTACTTACAGTTTTCTTTGCATTAAATAGTGATCTATTATGTTTTATTTATGTTACCGTCATTAAGTTCGAAGACCCTTGCATTTTGAGTCAGAGCGATACTGGTCGGGATGACATTCCTACACGTCTTAATGCTACCAACTGCCCTGACCTGGCTTCAACCATGTTGTGTTTTTAATCCCAAACGACTCCTACCAGACATACCTTATTTTTTTAGCACCAAATCTTTTGTTTGGATTAAGTCAGAACACAATAATTCAATGTGTGAATTAAACTTACAACTAAAAAAACTGCAGAGATGATTTTTGGTTATCGGCCTTAGTTTTAGCCTAGTTGCCATTTTTCTTATTTGTTTCGTACAGTGCTGTGCATTTTAGTTTAATTGATAAATATACAAATAACCCAAGTTAAAGCAACGTAGCTATGTCTATGAGAGGATAATATCACATATATATTTTGTTGTTGTTCTAGATGCCACCAACGGATTTCATTTGCCGACCTTGTTGGCAAAGGGCACAAAGGACACATCAACGGATTCTACGGGAAGAACGCCAGGAAAACATTGTTGGCGAAAATAATAATGGAAACCGTCAAGCTGCAGGGTCAACATTAACACTGCCTGGTTTCAAGCGTACTCCCAACACTACTGTAAATTGTGTTTTTGAGCATTGCCAGAATCTATCCAGACTTCAGATTCCACAAAACATTGCTTGTCGTATGTTATGTCGTTACAATCTGATGATTCCTGAAAATAGCCGCGTTTGTGAAGAACACTTGCAACAGAATATTTGGCATGAACTTCCACTGCAAAATAACTTGATAGAAGAATTCACTGCAAGTCAGATAGTCTTTACCCTCACCATAGTGAAAAACCATATTACATCTGAGTTTTTAAACTTCGAGGAGTACGAAGGCATAAATCCAAGTGAATTCCGCACATGGACCAGCATTACCAAAGAACAGTTCTCTTCTTTGTTAGAAAATGTGCCCAGCCTCAATAATAATCTATGCAAGAAAACGATACTTGCAGCAGTATTAACAAAAATTAGGACTGGAGATTCCAATGTAAGATTAGCCTCAATATTCAAAATGTCCGAATCAACTTTTCAAAGAATGTTGAAGAAAGTACGTGAAGCACTGCTTACGGACTATGTGCCGTCGCGAGTTGGTTTCGACCACATGACCCGTGAGGAAGTGGTACAACGAAACTTGATAGTCCCAGAAAGTATTTTTGGCAACCCAGACAGTCCAGTCAATGAAAGGAAAGCTGTGACAATGTGCGATGGTACTTACATCTATCATCAAAAGAGCTCCAACTTTTTCTATCAACGGAAATCGTATAGTGGTCATAAGTATCGTCACCTTCTCAAACCAATGTTATATGTATGCTGTGATGGACACATTATTGGGGTATCTGGACCACACGCCGCATCGACCTCTGATGCGGTGATTATGAACAATATGGTAGATAACGAAGAAGGCGGTTTTCATTGTTTTTTTAGACCAGGATTTACGAGGAATACGTCTATTCATTTTAGACCGAGGATTCAGGGACTCAGTGCGGCCCCTTGAAGACTACGGTCACGTAGTGCGTATGCCAGAGACAAAGAACCGAAGGGAACTGCAGCTTACCACAGACCAAGCCAACAAGTCTCGGCTTGTGACCATTTTTCCCGGTGGGTGGTTGAAGTCATAAATGGACGTTTCAAAATAGATTTTCGCCTATTAAGGATTGTCCACAGTAACCGATCACTAAGACACATGATAGAATACTTTAGACTTTCTGCAGCTCTATTAAATGACTTCCACGTCCTGATCGAAAATAATGTGCATGCTAATGAATTTTTAAGTATTATTAATGAGAGAATAACTCAGCCTAATAGATTAGCAGATCTTGTCATCGCTAATAATTATAATAGAAGAAGAGCACATTTTCAGTCGATGACAGCCAATACACCGGAATTCGATCAGTTCCCCAGATATACGCAAGAGCAACTGAGATTGTTTGCCTTGGGTAGCTATCAAATAAAGCAGGTTCGAAGTTATTACGGGGAGCACGTTCAACCTGATGGTGCGTTTATCATAAAAAATACAATACAAATACAAAAATACAAAATTTATTTATTTATACACAAGTAATTTATAAGTACTTTGGACCCTCCTTTTAAGCTAACAAAACCTGTATTAGAAGGGACCGTTCTTCCCTAGTTGTTACATTATTCTTGTGCTGTTTGTAGGTATTACAACTACAGATTATATAAATTAATAAATAAACAGAAACCTTTTTTTTGAAGAAAAAAAGATGAGAGGTTATACATACTCGTACATAATATGTTTGTGTGTGGTGTGTGAAAGGGTGTGTAGGTGTGTGTGAGGGTGTGTGTCTGTGTGCGTGTGTAAGCGTATTTGCATTAATCCATGGTATATATGTATAATAATATGTTTAAAAAAGTATTAAATATAGTTTACAACTAATAGTAATTCTCTTAAATATAGGTGTAAGGTCCTACGATAATAAGTGTAAATAATTCTAGGGAAGACTGTGTATCGCTAACTGAACTTTCGGCGGAAAGTGGTCTATTTGCGATACTCCATCACCTCTTTTGTTTTCTTAATAATATTACTTTGAATTTAAGGACCCTATATAATAATAATATTAATACTTTTATATATTTTAAATTTGGATAGTAGTAATTTATGTAAGTGAGATATAACCACCAATTTTATCACAATTTACACAAATAGGGTAGGTCATCATAGAGCTTGGCGGGGATGTGCCAGCTCAAGAAGTTCGGGAGCTTGACGGAAGAGACCTTTGGCTTATAAGAGGTCGCATACAGTCAAGACATGTTCAAGCTAAAACTTACTACGTGTACATTGCCGTTGAGCTTAGTTTCTTGGGAGAGAAGCAATTCCTCATTACTACTGTAGCTGCAATATTGGAAGGCGTACTTTAGGATGCTGTGCACACGTTATGACGATCATATGGTACATGGGTTTTGCGCGGCATGATCCTGCGATAGTTCCACCGGCAGAGGGTCTTGAAAATATCATAGTCAGACAGAACGAATATTGACCATTTTACTGTCTTTTAAATAAATATTTCATTCCATATTACCGTTTTTTATTCATATTTAAACCACTAAAAGTTAGACAAGTGAATTAATGAATTCTGGTATATTTATCGAAAAAGTATGAATATAAATATATTTTCAACTGGTTTACGGGTACAGAGAATAAGCCTACAGCATTGGTCTCATAGTAAAATATGTTTTTCTGCACAAAAAATCATTATTAATGTGATATTTTTTCCAAAATTAATACTAAAATAATAATTTTCGAAATCATCTAACTAAGCAGAGAATGACCCTACAGCTTTGGTCCAATAGTAACAAATGATTATGATGACATATTTTATCAAAATATAACAGTATAATTTGTTGGCCGGCACTTTCAGATTTAGCCCAAAAATGTATGAACGCTGAATTCACTCAAGGGGACGCTCAGATTGGGAATCTATCTTGTGTTTTGTCTCATTTTATCTTTTACAGACTTATTGTAAATTTTTGGAAGATCTCGATATAGATCAACCACTACGACGTATAAAGATTATCGATTGCGAACTAATAACGAGCTCAAATAGTTATTTAACCTAACTATATGACCTAAGTCTTGCCTACCTTTATTACAGTATATATATACGAGTATTTATAAAGCACTAATAAACTCATTTATCTCCTGCCTTAGGACTTTTAATAGAGTTTTGTGTTTATAGTATAAACTTTCTACTTTTCTTCTTACTCGTAGTCCTACTGCTCTAACTCTGTAACAGTTTTCAGCAAATTGTTTTACGTTTGGAAGTACGAATTTCGGATTGAAATCGATTCAAAGAGAACATTTTATTGTTGTTTAAAAAACTTCGTGAAATGGATAAGATTGGAGGTAAAAACAAAAAAAAAGTCTTATATCGTCACGACAAAGGGGGTGTTAGAAGTGTTACCGAGTGTTGACTGTTACTTGAACAGTCAACATAACAAGCGAAGCTCTTATTTCTCTTGTGGGAGTAGCAGTCATCATTGAGTTCTGTTGATTCTTGGGACTGTCACTTTCTTTTTCAATAAAATTGGTCGAATACCCTCGACTTTCCTTGCGTTAATTAATTCAGGAAATACGTCAATATTGAGAAATTTTCACCGTCGGGGTGATCGAGTAGTTTTAAATTAAGAAAATATTGATCTGATTTAATAAAAATAAGTATATCGTCACGAAATGATTCCCCGAGGGGTTGTCCGAGGTGTTTCCGAGCGTGAACTCTGAAATACAAGGCCACATTTATTTGGTACACCTGCTTTTCACCTACGATTATTACGTCTCAGACGTGATGGGTGGAGACCCCTTTCGCCATTCTTCAGGCACGAATGGACGAATAGATCTGAAGTACGAAGACTAAACGCAAATGAATATAATGTAAACTGCGGGGATTGAACCCGCGCGACTATCTGTAGTCGGTCAGTTTATTTTGATTTAGTTAGGATAATTTGTTTCCAGATTTCTGGTATGGTTCCTTACTATCGTTTTTTGTGCATAGTTCAACTATTATACTATTTTATTTATTTAAAATAAACATAGCATGCTATTCTACATAGAGGTTTAAACCTTTTGAGGTTTTTATGTACACCCAGCTCCAAGTCTCGTCTAAAAACATTATTCAACACATTGTCTGTCTCCTAGCTTTTAAGGTACCATGGTAAAATAAGATACTTAGTTATTTTGTAAAAAAAATTATGTCCAAGGGCAGAACTAGAACACAGTCGCATATCGTTCCCGCTAAGAATGCAGAATAGCAAATAAAAGTACGTACGAGTACGTATGTAAATTAAAACGCGCAACTGGTATTTTTGAGTACGTATTTCTTGTGGCTTACCTTTGGTTATCATTTAAGTGTATTTATTGATCTTCCCGAGTTCATGTCTAATCATGATTAGATCCAACTTCTTCATGTTGCTTTGACTTTATATAAATTTACGAAACAAGCATCTGTTCCCACTACACTCCCTGGGGGGATGCCAAGGATGTTCTGCAAAACGCAATCGAAGAGGTCAGGCAACTGCGGTTAATCAAATAAATTAGTTTCGTTTTTTTTTTCAAAAGAGTTAGTTGTATACAAACTTGGAGTTTTGTTCAAAATGAAAGCTTTTTTACTTTTAAACGCCACGCCTGGAGATACAAAGAAAACTTGCATGCTATCGTAAAAATAACGAAGTCAAGATTTTGATGAAAATTTACTCTCCAGGCCCAACTAAATGTAAAAGAGAAGAACGTAAATCTGTTTATTTATCTGCAGTTAGCGTTGGACCACTACAATGAAATATTGTAAAAAGGAGTTTTTTTCACATTTTCAACTGTCAGTCAAATGTGTAGAAAAAAACATTTAAAAAGTATAAGCTTTACTCACATAAGAATACAAAAAAATTTACATTATTAACGAAGGGAATTTCTTTCTCCTACTTTCCACTATCTCCCGAGTAACTGTATATTAAACCTACGAGAAACAAAAGAGAAATTATTGAGATTCCGGCGGTATCATTAAATCTTCACTGTTACTATTAGACGGTATTTTGAGTAGCTAGTAATTTACAAATTGGTAATTCAGATATAACATAACAAAATAAAGCGACTCGCGAGTGATTTTCATAATGAAATTTCATGATCAAATTAGTTCTGGGTAGCCGTCAAAAAAGCATATTAAAAAACATATAAAACTTAACTAATGTAGATGTGAAAATGAACAATGTGGTTTATTGTTAAGTCTTTTAAAACTTATTTAATTATGATACTGATATCCCTAGAAAATCAAATGGCTGTATTGAAGAGTTGAATTTTCCATCCTATATCTTGTTTTGAAAATAACAATAAAAGATATAGCCTAAAAAAAATTGTCACGACTTGTTATCCGAAAGGAGATCAAACATTATTTTCCGAGTGTAGACTATCCACTCGAACAGTGAACACTCCACCGACGTTTTGTCGGGAGTAAGTGAGCATGATTTTTAGTTCATGAAAGTTTCATCAGTGTTATCCTGTCTCCAAGGCCCATCCCTTGCTGACTAACACTGTGATAAACGAAAACTTTATCTCGAAGAAAATTGTTGAACTGGCAAGATTTAAACCTGGATCTTGGATTCAGAGTCCCGTGCCCTACCAACTTCCAACGCTAACTCGACGTATCATCATCGTATGGTTCATCCTGACCTTGAAGTCTTCTCGCAGCATCGTTCTCTCCACTCCTAGCTGCATCGTTCTCTCCACTCCTAGCTGCGGGTATGAAACCTTGGACGTAGTGAATAAGCGTTTTCATTCTAAAAGTAAAGTAAGTAGCTCTCTGCGTATCTGCAGGAATGATAAATGAGATTTGGCTAAGATGTCAGAGTTGCCTGTCAAAAAGCAAAAGAGAGAGAGAGACCGATTTTTCCATAGACTTAAGATATCTCCTAGGTCTATGGATTTTTCAATAATGTTCAAAATGACATACAATATAAAGCAAGATTGTTTGGTTTTGTAACTTTGAAATTCATCAAAAGGTGTTGAATATGACTCAGGCAAACACCACAACATTCCACACAAAGAACTAGGGTTGTATGAAATATTCATAAACTCTATACAGATTTTAATCCATAAATAATGGTGTCGATTTGGTGTAACACGACTTAACTTATTTGACGGGACGAACCTTATTTTGAGCGTCCCGTCCTTGTCTTTTCGATACAGAAAGAAAAAGATAGATTGCTTCAATTAAGTTTTAGTCCTGTCAAATGAGTTAACACGTGTTACACCGAATCGACACTGATATATGTACATCATGATAGATATTAACATACACCAATGTAAATGCTGCGGACAATCACAGTAAGAATAATCTTGTACCCCGACATGAAACATTTTTAGAGCCATCTTTGGATTTTAATTCCTCAATATGGGAATGACTTCTGAAGATTCTGTTTCATTAAGATGGTGCATTATATTCTTGGCAGA
The DNA here is from genome assembly GCA_910592155.1 of Ypsolopha scabrella. Taxonomy (NCBI): domain Eukaryota; kingdom Metazoa; phylum Arthropoda; class Insecta; order Lepidoptera; family Ypsolophidae; genus Ypsolopha; species Ypsolopha scabrella. Next base: position 1,318,935 of record OU342968.1, on the reverse strand, counting down.
AGTCCTATTTTTTTATATTATGCTATGTTGCTAGATTCTTAAAAAGAGGAGGAAAAATTTTGGTTTTACGGGGAGGACTACCTTCTTAAAAATTAAAACGTACCGAAAAAATATTTTATTTGCAACTTTTTCAAAGACGCCGTAAGTTTTATCGCTTTAACAATAATAATTGATAGTGTGGCAATGTGGTAACGATAATCAGGGCAATATTTTATTTTGCAAAAATCTAATAGGCGAAATACCATCTTTATTCGAATGCTAACTCTTAATAAAACTTCATCGACAAGATGCTTTTACTATCAAAGAAGACCCACCTGTCTCACTTAATACTATTGCAATACGGGTGACAAATGAGCCTGCAGATTTTCTTCGATAGTACTTAATCTCTCGCAATTTCACTGTGTACGCTACTTTAACTATGCATTTTTACAAAAGATTTGCATGTCAACTAAGTGGATACAGCTAAATTTTCTTTAGTTGGTTGTCAAGTCATCGCCTCTTTATGCTGAGTCCACAGACTTTAGCACAAACTTAAGCTTGGGTAAACTTATGTTTGAACAAACCAGACGTGTCGACTTGAGATACTGATTTAAAAATACCTACGTCACTAACATTATTCATACATAGCTAGCAAGTAACAAAACAATATTAGGAATAAAATTTAAATGAAATTTGGTTCGTAAAATTGTTTTGAATGCAAATGAACTTTATGTGAGAAATTTAACAAGTTTAGATTTTATAGACACGACTGAATGTATGAGACTCATTTTATTTGAAATTTAAGATAGCAAAGCTTCATTACTCGCAAGTTAAGGATATGGTAGTAAATTTTACTGTCCAATAAAATGGAATTTCGAAGGAATTTGATTATAAATAAAACTAGGTAAGGTTAAACATTTAACATTTAAAGCAAGATAAGTTTAGCAGTCCATTGATATAAAGGAAAAAAAAAAGTTTTTTTTTAAGTTCGCTTCTAATTGTTTATTTTCTTAACATACATACATATACTAGACTTAGCCCGCGGCTCCGCCCGCGTTTATTTAATCTTTGCCCCGTTTCCGGCTTGGGCGTTGTTTTATGAACATCCCTTATAGCTTACGTGTTGAATATACGATGATAATTTAAAACAACCGCATCCAAATCCGTTCAGTGGTTCTCGAGTTAAATGGAACATACAGACAGACATACAGACAAAAATTCAAAAAAATTTGGTTTTGGCCTTAGTACAATACCAATAACCCATTTCATTTAAAATTTTGCAAAAATATTCAATGTAGAGTCAAGACCTTTTTACTACTTTATTATTACTATATAAAGATTTTCCATGAAATGTATACCCCAAGTTACTCCCATGACATTAACCAACCAATTGTGAAAACTTCATACATTTTACATATTTTTTCTTAGACCATGCTCTACGTACGATTTTATTAAAAGTATTTTTTTTTTCACGTGTCCCCTGTTATTTTGTGCGGTACAATTTATCTAAAATAAATCGAGACAGTAACCCATCAAAACAATATATTTGGTAATCGCAGACGCGTTATACTCTCGTAAATCAACTACAAATACCCATCACAAAGAAAAACTCGTGAAAAACGCAATATTTATTTATTAGAGCAGACATTTTCAATAACTTTAAATGCCGTCAATACTTCTGATTCTGTTTAAAATTGTGTCTTAATCCAGTGAAATAAGAGTGAAAAGGTAAATTAAGATTGAAATTCCATTTCAAGTATCTAGAATGGATATCTAGTAAACGAAAATTATAGTTTCTCAAATTACTACAAGTTTTGAGCAAATATAAAATAAAAATAATCATTTTCGTTCTTGTTCTTGTTCTTGTTAATATTGCTTTCGAATACATTTATCTGTCTACCTGTCCAGTCATCATTAAGTATCTATTTAATAATATCCATCATTACTTATTTATTATTCATTTTATACTTTACTAGCTCTTCCCTGCGGTTTCCTTCGCCTAGATGTGGTTTTCAATCATTGACATAGACATAACTTTATTGGTAATATTCATTACAGGTCAACTATTTTACATATTACTAATTATTTAAATTGGAAAAATCTGATAATAAACATAAAAATTAGAATTATTATATATTGAGAGACAAAAAAACACAAAGAAAACATATTTAAAAACATAATAACACAAAGAAAATAAATTACAACATAGAAATTATATCAATCAAAGAATTCATTAAAGCTATAAAATGACTTCTCGACTAGCCAAGATTTTAATTTTGCTTTAAAAATGGAGAAAGTCTGAGCACTTTTGATGTTGTCTGGTAAATAATTATATACTATTGGCCCCATGACATTTATTGTTTTAGCCCCAGTACAACCAACTCATTTCATTTAAAATTACTTCACTTACTACTTTATTATTGGTGTTATTGTAAGTACAAGTAGATAATCACATATTTATATGTTACTGACGCCGACCACATCAAGCGGTTCAAATATATTTTACTTACCATTGGATAACGTGTTTTCTTATACATTTTGCGTGGTTGTTTCTTTGGAAAAGTTGTTCGGTGTGAATAGTAAAATATGTGGTTTCATTTGCAGATAGCATTTTATTTACATATTTTACACCAAGAGTTAGGGCTCCGTTCACTTTATTTCCCGCAGTCACTGTTTTAATATCACCATCACACTTTCCATATCGCATAAATAGACAAAACAGGTTGTCAAATTCTTTGACCTGTTCTACTTCCTTGTCTATAATCTTAACCTTGCATTCGGTTACCGTTTCATCCCTCACCAGTACCATTACCTTTGTTTTTCCTAAGTAAATTTTCATTCCTTTTCCTTTAAAGGTTGCATGAAAAATATTATTCATCGACTTGGAAGGCATTTTGATAAGTATAGCTCCCCTAACTTCAGTCCACATTAACGCTCTTTTGAATCATTTAAAGAACAGTCTTTAAATAGACTGAACAGCCACGGTGACGCTACGCGTCACGGACTGTGCTACGCATCCTCGTCTAACTCCACTATATATATTAAACCAATCAGTGAAATTTGTTTGGAGCATTTAAATTAAATAATAATAACATAGAATCTGTCAGTAGTAGCCCAAACTTAATATTAATTAATATTTTTTGGGTTTATTTCCCGTATTTATTTATCAATTTGTTTGTTCGTTGCATCATTTCTATATAATATTTTTATTCCTAGATATGTATAATTACATTTTAGTAGCCCAACCTAAATATTTTTTGTATACCTATATAGTTCCCTTATTAGTATATATATATTATTTTTTTATTCTAAAAGATATATATTTAAAGATTAACTTTGATTTGTAAAAAGTATACTTTATGTATCCATTTTACAAAATAAATATTTTGATTTTGATTCAGATTCAATTAATTAATTGAAAACCTCACTTTATTCAGGCCGAAAAATAAAAACGGCAAACTATTTGTTTGACACGTTTTTTTTAACAATTCTGAAATAATCACGACTCATTGGAAGTTCGCACTAAAATTTACCAGAACTAGATAATGCAGGTACGGAGCAGAAAATAGATTTCACTTCATTATCTTTCAGATCAGGGTTTAACTAAATCTTATGTTCTAACTCCGCAACTCTTTAGAAAAGATCCAGACTCGAGATTTCACAAGTTAAAATGGCGTTAATTATTCTAAAATATATTTTTAAAACATTTTACATTTTGATTATTATTGGAAATGTAGTGGAATATAGCTAAGTATGTAGGTATAGTGAGTACCCCACAGGTTTTTATGGTAAGCCATTATTTATTAATACTTAACTGTTTTTCGCTTTGAGTTAGAAGTTTGATTTTCAACAGCACAATGGTGTCGTAGACTTCTATAGGAGGTATCATTGTTAACTTGATACCTCTCCCGAAGACTCGGGTCTTGACAGACGGATAAAGTGATCCCATAAAACCCAAAAAAAACCCTTAAAAGGAACCATTAGAGTGAGACTCCGTATTATAAAATTCTTGTCGCGTTCCACTCTCACACTTGACCGCTTTGTTCTGTTTGTGCTGCAAATTGGTAGACTATTTTAAATTAAATTTGAGTAAATGTATATATTACTTTTTTTGAGCCTTATTATTTATATAAATATTGAAAAGCACAAAAATATTTAGAATTCTCGATATATTTCGGCCCACGGTATGGATCGTCATCATCGACTGATCAGTTGGAATCCATACCGTGGAACGAAATATGTATATCGAGAATTATAATTATTTTTGTGTTTTAAATTAAATATATTTGTCGATATGTACGACTATAATGTCAGGACATAATATTTGTTGGTAAAAATGGGGAATTATTACTGTCTTTCTGACACGCTCGAGGTAAATAAATGTCGTAGTGATGTTTTATTTTTAGCCCTGTCGGAAGGCTTTGGGGGAGGATTCCCGGAGACGGCCGAGTGCAGCGGGGTCGATGACCCCGGCGCAGCGCTCGATACCGCTGCATACAGCGCGCGCTTCACCGACCCTGTGTACAGTCAACAAAAGAGGTAAGTAACCAGTCTTCGCGCCTTTGAGCCTCAGACCTACAGACGAATGGTAGATGAGGTGTGGAATGCGTGATCAATACATACATGGACGTACTCTTACTATTGATTAAATTTTAAATCAAAATTTAATTTAAATTGGATGTTATGTGCCTTCGCCTCCGGTGAATAACGATTTAACTAAAAAAAAAATCAATTTTACAGGAGAGCTGAAAAACATTTTTTGCCAACCATTCACATTTCGCACATAAAATCAAAGGGTCATGTAAACAACATTAAGTTCTAAACCTATGTATCCGTTCAGTCCATATAAAACATACCATCTTAGAGATATATCGTTCAGAAGCTAAATTAAACCATTTCGCACCAAAAAAAAATGCATATTTTGCCATATGAAGTAAACGTGTAATAAACAAAAAAATAAACGTGAAAATCAATTTAATTCAAGTTATATCTAATTTCACGAATAAGAACGCGATTAACTCCATTTAAACCATTGTGTACCGACAAAAATGTGCTAAAAACTTTTTGTTATATGTCTATCTTCGGTGTTTTTAAAGATATTGAAATTCCAGTTAGACCATTTTGTACAGAAAAAAAAAACGGAGCAAAGTGGTAAGAAAATCTCATTTTGTGTCTAAGTCGAGTTAAACTGCTATTCATCTGAGCCTGGTGACTTATTGTTCTTTTTGACTGTACTTCTAATGAAATAACTCCCAGATATTCTAAAAATTAAAGGTTTTTACATTGAGTTGTATGATTTATTGGCTTTTCTGTCAAACCAAACGTAAAAGATGGCGTGACATGAATGTAATATTGAGGTTAGACGAATTTGCTAATATCAGCAATCTTAAATTGAGTGCTGTCCATACTTAAATTTTCATGAGTTAGTTGAATAAAGTGTATACCGCTTTGCAATCTATGACAGTTTTGAATTGAAGATTTGCTGCCCAGAAAAGGGATCTTAGTTAATCCAAGTGTGTAAATATAAGCATTTGGTGTCGTAAATAATCATCATGCCCATGTACTGTAAAATATGTAATATGTACATGTTTTAGATCACGGTGAAAGTTATTTAAATCTTTAGCAATCACTGTTAATACCATTTTCAATTTTTGTCATGTTTTATCGTAATAAAATGAAATGATGTAGATTTATTTATGCAATTATAGTATTGTACGGGTATATTACTTATTACACATAAATGTTAATGTGGAAAAACAAATAACTAAATATAATACGTGGACATACATATAAGTAAAAATAAATAAATTGAGGGTTAATAAATTAAGGTGTAATAAAATAATACATTTAAATAAATAATAAACGTAAAGCATTAAATTAAATAAAGTCGATATATAAATAAATACACATAAATCTAGCCATGCCATTACGATTAATCTTGCTAAGAAGAAGAGCAAGAAACTTACTATGACTCTATTTGACGCTACAGTCCTTACTTCTTGTGAATGATATTATAAACTTGGACGGTATTCTCATACAGAGCTCTACCATCTCTAAATTATTTAATCTCGCATAGTTTTAAAGGTAACTCCTACAAACGAGTACCTAATGAATAGTCTTTATTGCCGTCAAGTCTTTACGTAGTAAAGAAAATTGGTCTCAGATGAAAGTTATACGTTTTCCCGAAATTTTCAAATGGAACTTGGGCTTTTTAAATTTAATACATTAGTTGAATTTTTTCCCAATAATAAAATGTTTTAAACAACTTTTTAAAGATATTTACATAAATTATATAAAAAATAAAAAAAATAAAATTTGGAATATACTATTTGTAAAGTTGATTTACTTATCACAAAACCTAATTTAGATTGAGCACCAGATATTTCAACACAACATGATATAATTAAAAACAAATGTAAAATGATTGTACATTTTCATAACTTCTTCCGGGGTCCCGATAATGTATAATACCGAATATCAGCTGCTCATACAGTTTCAAGTTATGAAAAGAAAACACGAATCGAGGCGTCATTTTAGTACTATCATACGAAAAACCATTTTAAATCTTCCTATGATACCATGTCGTTTCTATATTTTCATAAGTTGCCTGATTCTAAAGTACCAGACATAAGGGCGATAAAGTACGCAAACTTTAGTAGGTGTACCATTAAAGAAATAGCCGCTGACTAACTTATTGCACTCATTACTATTGCGATATGGGTGATAAGTGGGCATGGGGATTTTCCTTCGATAGTACCTACTCTACGAAGAGATACTCTCTTTTATCTGCAATCTTGCAACAGTCGGAATATTTTTACGAACATGTTTTTCTAAGATAATGGATGGATGAAGTGGATGTCCTACGACTTGATACAGCTAAATGCGGTTAATAAACTTGTTTTTTGTAGCTACTTCAAGAAGGACATGTATTTTTAGGGTTCTTACTTTTTTTCCGACTTAGGATACACAATTTTTGTTCTTTATTTATTCCACTTATTCTAGTTTGATACAAAACAATAATGTTACTTTTTTCACTGAACTCATAGCCCTTCTGAGGTGCAATTGTGCAAGCCAATGGTATTCAAATTGATTGTCATATGGCTATTCGGCTAAGCAAATTAGCTTGTATGACAATTGAAATTACATTTACATTTAAACGTACATTTTTGGCTGTCAAATGAATACAGTTGTATTGTTTTGTTGTTGACAGCAAAAAAAAGACGATTTCAATTGTCAAACAGGCTGAGCTTATTTGCTCAACCGAATAGCCATATGACAATCAATTTGAATACGATTGGCTTACACAATTGCACCTCTGATCACTTCGATTTTAACAGCAGCTATCTTATGCAATAAATTATACTGTAATGCACTAGAGTTACAAATTTCATTTCAGCGATAAATGTACATGATTTTACTTAATAATGTTTATCATTTGAATATAAATTGGTAGAGACCAAATTAATGTAGCTAAGACTATGCCCTACTTTCAAGACAGAATTCATTGGTAAATATTTATCTACTACGGTTAACACTCTGCTCTAAATACGTATGTTTGTATTGCTTAGAGCACATTTCTGAGGAAAATCCCCGAGAAATCTCGGTTTAGAAATAATTAAACATAACTAATTTGCGGTTAAAACTTCTGAACAAAAAAATATATCGATATGTGAATAAATAAAAGGGGTATTTGAGCTTAATTATTGGGTAATGTTGAACAAAGCAATATATCCCTGTGTGTCAGAAGTGTTTCCGCTTGACTAGAATATCAACACCCGACAATCAACACATTTGAGCTTAATTATTGGGTAATGTTGAACAAAGCAATATATCCCTGTGTGTCAGAAGTGTTTCCGCTTGACTAGAATATCAACACCCGACAATCAACACATTTGAGCTTAATTATTGGGTAATGTTGAACAAAGCAATATATCCCTGTGTGTCAGAAGTGTTTCCGCTTGACTAGAATATCAACACCCGACAATCAACACATTTGAGCTTAATTATTGGGTAATGACATAGAAATAAATGACATAGGAGTTCCACAAGGATCAGTTCTGGGACCGGTATTATTTCTTATCTATATAAATGACTTGGCTAGCTCTCTACCAGAATGGGCTTTCGTTTCCTTATTTGCTGACGATACTCATGTGGGTATAAAGGATAGTAGTTTATTAGGTATCGAACAAAAAACCAAAATAATCTTGGATAAACTGAAAGAATGGTTCGAAGCTAATGGTATTATTTTAAATAATGACAAAAGTATTATTATGTCCTATAAAACTAGAAAAAATAAAAATGACTTTATTCATGCTAAGGAGACTACTTTCTTAGGTTATATCATAGATTACACTCTGACTCACTCGGCCCACATTAATAAAGTCTGCAAAAAACTAGCAAGCGCAAACTACGCTTTACTAAAATTAAAGTCTCTTGTTAACAGAAAAACTCTCATTGCTGTTTATTATGCCTACATTCAATCTATTATAAATTACGCTATCACAGTATGGGGAAATGGAGCTGATATGAAACGAGTCCTAATTTCTCAAAAAAGGGCAATAAGAATTATAAACGGGCTACACAAACGTACGTCTGTACGAAGTTATTTTAAAAGAGACAAAATTATGACCGTAATTTCATTATTTATTTACATCTCTTTGATCGAAACTTATTTACAAAAAGACAATTTACCTAAAAAAATGGACATTCACAGATATAATACAAGAAATAAAGAGAAATTCATAACACCAAAAACTAGACTAAAAAGACGCAAAAACAAGGAAAATATATTAAATTAATTATGTTTAATAAAATACCTACAGCTATTTCAAAGTTGCCGCTCTTGGAGTTTGAAACGAGGGTGAAACGTTTTTTGGAAAATAAACCGTTTTACTCAATTAATGAGTTCTTGAATTTAAAGCTAAAGACATGTTCATTTTCTGATTATACAGTTAAAATATGAATTTATTTTTAATTATGACATTTTTAATTTATTTTTAATTTAAGCCATTATTTTATGTAATTTTTTATAAATTACATTGTGTATGTACATTGTACATATTTTGTATTTCGTGTAAATTTCTTATGTATTGACAAACCTTTTATAACGGACATTGTTATATGGTGAATAAATATCTTATTCTTATTCTTAATGTTGAACAAAGCAATATATCCCTGTGTGTCAGAAGTGTTTCCGCTTGACTAGAATATCAACACCCGACAATCAACACATTTTTCACCGACGATTTTACTTCGCTTCGCCATACTCTGGGCACAAATACACGCTTTTTAGGGCATGGCGGTTTACCATACAATGCTTTGCTTGACTGATCAAGTGGTGAGTGTACCACGTACAAGTATTATTCTCGACTAGCAGGATTCAAACCCGGGTCAGACGTAAATAGAAATAAAATGACAGACTTTAGATTGATTTTGTTATAACAATAGTTATCAACAAAATAATCACATATTTTCTTTTAATTAAATTTATTTATTTCAGTCTTTTATGGAGTAAGTTTAAAAAATCGCGTCAATTGATTTATTTCTTTACTATGAAAAATATATTTTGTAACCCTCTATTTTTACTCTGTTTTAGACTTCTTATTAATTTTCTCTCGAGTATCGACTTTGGCACTTAGTTATTATTTAGGGTTCCGTATCTCAAGAGAAAAAAACGAAGCCCTTATAGGATCACTTTGTTGTCCGTCTGTCTGTCGGTCCGTCCGTCCGTTCGTCTGTCTGTCAAGACCCTTTATCTCGGGAACGCATAAAGTTATTTAGTTGAAATTAAAACCATATACTCAAGTCTATAAAGCTGTGAAAAAATCAAACTTCTAGGTTAACGTTAAAAAAAGATGCGGCCGTTATGCCCCAAAAACGTATATTTCAACACACTCAAAGGAATAAAAAATTATAAGGTATTTTCCGTTGACCTAGAACTATGGAATTTGGCAAGTAATACCGTCTCATACTACAAGTATAGGGAAAAATCTGAAAAATATACATTTGTAATTAAATCATAAAAAATATAGTCTTAGACGGAACCCTCGGTGGGCGAGTCCGACTCGCACTTGTCCGGTTTTTTCTTTATAAAATCTGTTTGAACAATATTTTGAACAAAACGTGTTTTTATTTCAATAGCGGAGTAAAGTATCAAAAACTCAGTTACTTCGAGAACGCGTTAGGTTGTCGTAACAGCCACGGCTCAGGAGTCGTAGAGATTCTACTTGACGTCAAGTGAGGTGGTCAACTTCGGGTCACCCGTGCCCGTGCGATTGAGTGAGACTCGATTTAACCGCTTTCACACCGCTTTCGATGTTTATTCTTATATAACTGTTGTCTACTTTTGATATTTTATAGAATACCTTTAGAAATACCTCCTGTTACAAATGAATGTTTACCACCAATAAAAAAAAACATCGTCTTCAAAGACAACACAAAGCTCATTACCATCCAGCGGGATCTGACCCACTGACCTGGGGTCGTGTGTGAGCGAGACAGCAACACTCAAGTGGAACTGGCAGAAAGAGATGGCGATGGCAGGTGGTCCGGGAACGTCGCTGAATTATGTATGCTATGGAAATGTGGACTGTTACCTGTTGAAGCTTCTTCTTAATTTGGTTTTTTGTTTTGCCTAACATGGGATCTATCACTGTGGGATCACATATTTTATAAAAAAAGGTGAGTAAGTGTAAGACTTGTAAAAAATAAAAAGTTAAAGTATAATGTTTAAAATCCTTGTTCTACCGAGACGTTTATGTCTAATTTCTTATAACGGCGGCGCGCAGCAACAGCTACGATAAACATATAGTAGTTCTGCTAAGCCGTAGTATATAGGGGCTTGTATGCGTCGGAGGTGTAAAGCTTCAATCTTACCTATCTCGTACAAAATAAAACTTGTTTTCGCTCAGCTTAATCTGATATGAGTTTGCATGTAGTTTGTAGTGTATCGTCTACATCTTCTTTGAGGCGATGTCGATATTTTTCAATCTATCGTTCAATGTCAAACCAGACACACTCCGTAAGGAACGCATTTACACTGTATTTACTCTACTTCAATGCTCATCTCACCACACCCAACATTCACTATACCACACGTAAGGAAGTGGAGGAGCCAACACTCTATTAAGAACCGCCATTCGCTCCTTTGCAGTCACATCTGGCTGCCCATAAAAGAGAAATTTTATAAGATTTATAAAATGTCCTAAAAAAGTCTTTTCCGCAAAATCTGAAATATTTATGTTACAAATCTCTTTAGACATATTTCGGTGGGAAATGGGTTGGAAATCAAGATGGCCACTGACTGCTGCTGTCGGAAGTGGGGGGGGGGGGGGGACGTCGGGGCAACGACTTCTCAAAATATCAAACCTTACAATCCTTCGGTCAGTGTTAACCTACTTTTTAACAAGTGAGTACTAGTTATTACAAAAAATAAATACCTTCTTTCAAGTTTTCGTGTCTATGTGGTCGGTACATCGTAGAGTTATCTATGACCTGCCTAGACAGACATAATATTTCTGTAACAAATTTAATTGACGTATTTGGTCTTTCATTTTTATAATAATTTCATTTTATATACATATATACACAAAAACACATTATCTAATAGCCAGATATATTTCGACAGTTATTATTGTCGGGATCAGTGGAATAAAATTAAAATAATAATATTAGGTAGTTATTATACATGACGTACAATGTTCTAATGGTGTGGATGATTGACAGACAGAAAAATACAAAAGAGAAGTAAGGGCTCTCTGCTGTGGAGATTGTAAAATTATTTACCTATTTCTTTTTATTTAGGACCTTAATGGGCACCAAGCGACCAAATATTACCCTTGCCATGTTCTGAGTTGAACGTCTGTGAGTGGTGGTGAGAATGATTTTATGATGCGTGCGGTGAAGTAATTGTTAAATGTCAGGTTGTGAAGTCGTGTGTGGGTAGTTTGGGTTGGAGTATATAAACCTAACAGGATCCCGCTCGCTCCGCTCGTCGTTGTCACTCCTATTTGTGACTTTTAGTAAAAGATATTCGATTTAATAATTTACAATCTGCCCAATTCTACGATCTGGCCACGACATATATGTGATGTCTTTTGTGATTTAGTCGCTTAAATATTTACCACTATTTATGCAGATCGAGGTCACAGTATATCGTTCTTGTATGTGCATATTTGAACAACGTTCTACATCTTGGGCATTTTTTAAACTTCCATAATAGGCTTGTAGACAGGGTAAACAAAATATTATTCTGTTTAGTCTGTCATTTAGATTATCAAAAACTATTGGACACGTATTTTTTCTTTTGTCAATCAAACAAAAAATGACAGAGATAAAGCGCGTCAAAGTTTGGGAGTGGTGGAAAATGACGTCACTTCTATGTAAAATTGTACCTAGATGTGACGTCACGCGGAACTTCAGCGGGCTATATCTTCATCACTGTTTGTTTAATTGAAAAAAGAAAAATATAAATATTTTTTTTTTGTCATCATGCCTATTATATTTGCAAACCATTAAAGGAGTCAATATTCATTTAAAATGACATGTTAATAAGTCACGTAAGTCCTATTGAAATTTACGGAACTTTGTAAGAAGCTAGCTAGTTGAGTTGAAATAATAAATGCCTTCATGGCTCTGATGAATTTTTATGGAACAAAAATCAACAGCAAAAATATTCAATCGGGCGAATTACAGTTAATACTAGGATTGAACTAGTAAAGGGTCTGTAATAAATCTTTAACTGTGTAGATAATTACTTACTTACTAAGATGAAAGTATGTGCTAAGACAATATAAAAAGTTATAATTTGAACAAGATATAACAGGAATCTCAAAAAAGGAGTTATATTGCAAAGTATTTATGATCTTTAACAGGGAAACTTATAAACGAACCTCTGAATAACAAGAATTTATTTTAAGTGGATGTTGTAAATTATTTTTTTTGTGTTCGCTAAATATAAAGTTTACTACAAAGTTTCCATAACAGAAAAGAAAAACATTTAAATAATAGATGACTACTTGGTTATCGTAACAGCAATTATTTTTCCCGAAGTACGTCCCATACCAGCACTTAAGGAATAACTAATAACGTAGGTTTTTTGTTATAGTCATGTATTTGTTAGATCCATTAAACATTAATCGAGAGTGTTTCATTGACCGAAAATCGTTAGATTCTAAAATTAAAAATATACCGGCATCGCTCGGCTCGGGGAAGGAAGTAGGTGCCCTAGATATTGAGTGTAGTACTAAATGTTTACTTTTTAAAGAATTACCTAGTCATTTCACGGAAAAAATATAACGGCGGGGGAGGGGGATGGAAGGAACTGACTTCCCATGCTGACCGACTACTATTATAGGAGCTTAAGTTTGTACGGTCAGCAACAGATATAAAGAATTTATTAATGACATGCTGGGAAAAATAAACTACATATGTATATGCTCTACTGATCACACAGATGTTTCATGTCTCTTTTTAGATGTTTTTTTCTTTAGTATTGAAAATATTTTGTACTAGCTTTTGCCCGCGGCTCCGCTCGCGTAATATTCGGTTTAACGACATGCTTTTATTCGGGATAAAAAGTAGCCTTTGTGTTAAGTTAGGGTATAAGCTATATCCATTCTAAATTTCATCCAAATCCGTTCAGCCGTTTCAGCGTGAAAGAGTAACAAACATAAACACACACACACAAACTTTCGCATTAATAATATTAGTGTGATTTTTTGTGTCTGATGCCATGCTAGGTACATAGGTACGTAAACGTGTCTATATACATAAAATCGATTTATACATGTACATATATACTGACATCGTCTTTCGGAGGGGTAGACAGGCTACAGATTTTCATCTGCTACGATCCTGACACATTTCTTTCGCCTCTTCCACATCAATCAATCTGGTCGTATAAGCTCTTCTATTCCGGGTACTTTTGACTTTGCCCTTTATCAAAATGTCGCCTATTGGTCGCCTTTCAGGCCGCAACTATCCTTGATCTCGATATTTAAATTTTTCCAGCACCTTCGTTCATGACAACGTAGCAACAACAAGGTACAAGAATATTATAAAAACTTCTTTGTAATATTTCTGCGGAAAATTATCTTTTTTCATTCAAAGACTTCTTGTAGTTTTCTTCTTGAGCAGCTTTTAAAGGATGTGCTCTATGATGACGCTTAATGAAAATTCTCAGAATTTATTATTTGGGTGTCCATTCACATTCGCTCTTCCATTCAATTCCCGAGGGCGCGTCTGAGGTGTTTCTGCGTGTGGCCTGTGATTAGCATTTCCCACCCATGTCTCACAGGCTACTATTGTTACCCACTAGTGTGATATAGAGCTCCATCCGTCCTCCGGGCACAATGAGGTTGCCTCAGCTTAACGTACCTCCTAAACACGCAGACCGAGTACAAATGTACCCCTACGGGATTAGATCCCAAGACCTCAGAATTAGTGGTTGAAATTTTCGAAACACTAGACTCTACTCTAGACTAGAGGAGCCTGTGCGGATCTTATTTTACATCTAATTAAAAACATGAGCAATGCGAGAGAGGCGTATTCAAGGAGAAGGAGAAGAAAGTACTTGACGTGTTTATTTTGATTAAAAAAACTAAAACAGCTAGTAAAAATTTGAAAACGAAAAATATGGGTTTTTGTTAAATCATATCTTATAAAATATGCTTGAGCTAGGTATGTATATGAACTTTATTCGTCAAACAAGGATGAATATTGTACTAGAAGACCTCATTTCAATAATTAGGTTTAAGAGGTTTATCCGAAAATGTTTTCCAAAAACAGAAACTAAAATTTGATAGAACTGCATGTACCATAAATTCATGACAATCACATAGAAAAGCAACCCCATCTTAATTACATAGCCTCTAACAAAAGAATGATAATTTGGAATCTCACCCAATAATAATAATAATATGTTGAAATATATAGGTACCAGTATACATTAGATATATACCTTTTTGGTATACCTATGCATTTTAACTGCATAAACTAGGATAGCATTCCTGTACATGTCAAGTTTGGAGAAGTGGAAGTAGCCCCGAAGGGAGGGTAAGTGTGTCAGTAGCCGGTGCCAGGGTGAATGCGCCGATAGTGGGACACCCTGAGTCGAGGATAGACCGACGCCATTATTACCCCACTGTTGACTCAGCGAATGTTATTTTAACACCTCGTGATTTTGAAAATATTGTTTTTGATTTTATTAATGGTTGGCTGCAGATTCTTGTTAAATTAATTGTATGTATTTTTATTTCTGTGTGTACGTATTTCTGCGATTTTTAATCCTGTGAGAACTTTTCTAATAAACAATATTGTCTTTATTTTACTTAACTTAATTACTTGACTTATGCCATGAACTAAAAGGAATAAAATAAGTTTAGATCGCTGAAACTGCTTTAATATTTTATTTTGAATTATTTGTTTTCAAAATGCTTGTCATTGTTTCTCTGTCAAAGCTATAAATCCTAAAAGAAAGTTAAGGTTTTTTTTTCTGAAAATAGTTTTTCACCCAGCCCGCTGAGTTCTTTAACAATGAAATGGAAATAATAAAAGTTTTTTTATTTTCCCTAAGGTAATAAAACCACAAAAAGGGAAAAATATTTATCAGTGCAAGAGATTGTTTAATATGGTTAAAAAAATGTGAAAAATATTATTATGTATTTTTTTAAAGGTTGACTTCGTAATTTATGCAAAATTTCATGAAGTTTGTATTCTACCTTGTCATAACTCTGCGGTACTTCCCAAACTGATTTAAGAAAGTCGGCGGCTTGAAGTCAGTCGCGCACGGGGTCGCTATGCTTGCTATTTCATTCTACATTCAACTTCGGATTATAGAGCACTGACTGGCTGTTATTGGTTGGCCCGAAAGTTCATTTCCCGAGCTCGTACGGAACTAATCGAATACGGTGTGAGAGGCAAGCTAACGCATGAATGTATGTTTTGAAAAACTCGAGAATGGTTTTGGTTCTTCCTATGATTTCAGGAGAAATATCCCAAAAATCGAAATGAAACAAAAATATTTTTGAAAAGTATAAGATATACTATGCTGTGAAACTAAACTAAAATTATTTGATTTGTTGTATCGCGTCTAGGACATTATGGTACATAAACATTCATCAAAATATGTCTAAAATCTAGGACTTTTATACGCTTGTAACTTTTGTGTGTATTTGATTTTCATAAATGTTTTAGTTTCACGTCATGGATATTGTATGGAATATGTTGAAAAAGAATAAATAAAAAGCAAGTACCTATAAATAAGGATATAATCAGCGAACTGCGCTAGTATGGGAGTTCAGACGAATAGAGTCGTCTTAAATTCGTTTTATGTCAAAGTTGTCCTTTTCAGAAAATATTAGAATAAATATTCACTTTTCTCCTTTCAAAAACCACAGGGGAATTTCAATTTAATGTTTTCTTTACAACAAATCCTCTCTATTATTGGATAACGCCCACTGGATTTGGGAAAATCTTTGTGGCTATTTTTGTCCACCTTCAGGAGATAATCGTATTCAAATGCGGTCATTTACACCTTTTTTATCAAATTATTTATTTCGCTTTCATTCATTCATTCATAAAAACAAAAATAGTTACTTTATAAATACAAAACCTATCTAAGAAATTTAATCCAAAATTAATCTGAATTACGAATATAGAATAAATTAAACATTTCTTTGTACTTTGTGTCCCTTAATCCTTACGAATGAGGTCCTTTCTCTTCAATCCTTAAAATAGTCGACCGTTGTGAAATAAAACAGCTGTACGTATTGTCTGAGACAATACTTCCCGAGTACACAAACGTGTAGTAATTCGGAGAGTCCATTAGAGTACCGTAATTGGTGTGACAGTCGCCGAGGTC
Organism: Ypsolopha scabrella; assembly: GCA_910592155.1. NCBI lineage: Eukaryota > Metazoa > Arthropoda > Insecta > Lepidoptera > Ypsolophidae > Ypsolopha > Ypsolopha scabrella. Next base: position 1,302,095 of record OU342968.1, on the reverse strand, counting down.
GTTGGGCCAAGTGCTGGGTTTACGATATATCCTATTACATTACGTCGCTGGAATGGGGCGGGATTCGCGACTGATTTTGCCGCCGTGTTAAACAGTTTTGTGATTGTTTTAGAGATCTTTGGAGGAAGGACAACGTGACTTACAAGAATTTTTAGAATCAATGTGTCTTATATAGAGGTTGAAAAGGGACCGCCTCACTATATCAAAGGAAACTATTCTATGTTCTAAATAAAAATATATATGTTTTGTTACTTTTGTCATAATTCATAATAAGAAAAAGATATCGACTATCAAAAGTAGCACTAATACTCCGGTGTCAGAGACGACGCTCTACGAAGCCGAAGCTACATAGCCTTATGTGCATTATTCACCGCCGGGAATATGTACGGTCTATTGTCAGTCACATGTCGAGCGTCTAGGTTGCCTATTCATTCGAAATTTGGGAACAAATAAAAAATGAAGAAAAAAAAACTTTTTACTATTCTGTGTTTTATAAGTGATTTTTACTCATAGATTTCAATAAAGCTAGAGCGTTCATTTTCACCCTATATAGGAGAGTATAAATTGTACTAACATTTACTTAAACCACATTTTGTACTAAACATACTGTATTACTTCTGCTAACAAACCATCTATAATAATTCGGAATTCTGTTTGAGTAAATAGAGTTTTTTATGTGCTTGTCATACTGGAAAGGTTTTTATTCTGATGATCACAATCCTTGTCTTGCCTATTGAATCCGTTGTACGCGAGTACAACTTGTACTTTGCTAAATTATGTATTTACTATTGCTATACAATATTGAATACGATTTAAGTTGCTGTGCAGGATCATTTACAAAGTAATGGATAAAATAACACAACTTGGGTAGAAAAGCCTTTATTTAAATTAAACTATTGTGGCGTAGTGCTATAAACTACATTTATTTAATACTTTTTATTAAAAAATAACATAAATGGGACCCAAAACAACCACCTTAAGCAGCATCTAAACTTAATGTGGGCCACCAAATTTTTAGCCTTCGCTAAAATAAATGAGACAAGATAAAGAAGATGTAAGAAGAAAGTTTGTATATTAAAAGTTTTCATTATTATAATTTACAAACAAGAATTTTGAGGGTCTGTTTCCCGTGTGTACAAAGATAAGCCCAATCTACAATATTTATTTAGTACAAAGTTACCCACAATTCGAAAGTGATTATAACGAGCCTTGAACGTTATTATTTTGGGATCGGGATTTACCAAAAACCTTGATAATTTGATGGATTCCGCTTGAGGAAGAGCAAGGTCAGATGATTTCATCACTCTTGAAAAACTATTATCTCAGAGATTTCTCTGAAATAAATACTTTTTCGGGGTCAATTTGGCTCTACTCGTGCATAGAATAATTCTTAGGAAAAAAAAAATATAAAAGTAATTTAATTAAAAACTTAGGTACATTTAGTCTATATATGCTTTAATAATAATAATAATAATAATATCCATTTATTTCAGATAACATTGATCCATAAGTGTTAGTTACAATGATCTTATAAACTATATTAGCAAATTAAAATTTAATTAGTATTAAAATTAAATTAAATTTGACCAAAGGCCACTTGTATGCAGTGCCAGACCACAGGACCGTCGCAGCTGTCCGCCACCGCTTTGAATTTACTTTAATTACTAGCCTTCGCCCACGGCTCCGCCCGCGTTTATTAAATATTTGCCCCGGCTTTATTTTATGACCATCTTTTAGTCTACGTGTTGACCAGGGTCAGTACGGTGATAACAAAAAAAAACCGCATCCACATCCGTTAAGTGGTTCTCGAGTTAAAACGAAATATACAAACAGACAGACACACAAAAATTAAAAAAAATGTGGTTTAGCCTCAGTACAATATTCAATGTTCAGACACGACTTTTTTACTACTTTATTATTAGTATATTATTTATTCTAAAATTAAAATTAATCTAAAATTAAAATTAAAATTTTTTGGTCCAGAATCTAATAACTTAATAGGTAGAACAATTAATTATTTAAAAAATTAGAAAAAGATGTAAAATATTAGTAAATAACAATTTTATCTAAATACTAGTGTCGTTTAGTGAAGGCTGACAAACCCGTCATTAAATTATTATGTAAAAGAAACAAGATTTTGTCTTTTGCAACTCAAATTATAGCACGAAAGCAATTTTTTTGGTTATTAATAATTACAAATTCATATAAATGTATTATCTCTGATATAACACAAAAGTAGTTACTCAGTAAATAATAACAATTCATAAATTTATTTATATATTTATTAAGAAACTTACACTATAATTACAGGCTGGACCTAATGCAATAGTAAAGTAACATATAATATACAACATACACATCCAATACTAAAAAAACAAATAACTTAATTGAAAATTAATGAATTAATTGAACTTACAAAATTTGTCATGATAATGGACCTAAAAAGGCCAGCATTAATGAAAATGTTGTGGGGAATAGCCACGCCTACAAAAGTATGCCATATAAGGTGCCTTTTAGAAAGGACAAATTGAAGCTTGAATTTGACTTGTGGTGAGAATTTACCCGAAGACTTTGGAAACAATAAGAATATGGAAAATTTGTTTAATATAATAAAGTAAGTATTATATTTTATGACATTTATATCGAAGAAAACAATTCATCTTATACGAGAATCACTTGACTGACTTTTTGGATTAAACGAAAATAGATAGCCCGAATCAATGGATAGCCCCAAGTCTTAAGGAGATCTCAGACACGAGGAGGTACAAACAAAAGCTTATAAAGGAAATAATATTACGATTATGATCGTGATAAAACGAAGATGATAATCCGACGTTTTCATCAGTTGGCAAACCGTTTATATCGTATTTTATTTGTCATATAACGTTATTGAAGAATCTTGAATCGGTTTGATGGGTGACTTGCTATTTCAATCTTGGCGATGACCTCATATTCTTTACTCAACTTTAAATCTACCTCCATCAAACAGTAACGATGCAAAGCAAACAATGGGTTGGTACCATGAGTCTGCTTACATAAGCTCACCCACCATAACCTGGTGATATTACCCCCGTAACCTAATTCCGTGGGGTGGTTGCCCTTTGACTGCTAAAGCAGAAAGTTTACCTGGGGTAGGTCGAGAGTTTTGCAAATAGTATTTCGCCTTGAAAACTGTTGAGTACGATGTTTTTTATTGTCTCTGTAAAAAGGCGAAGTTGTTTTATTACTGGTTATTGCCCGCGACTTATTCTTTATAGATTTCGTAACTGCGTATAGCGCCATTAAGCTGTACACTACCTGAACTAGTAATTAACAAGTTGAGTGAGATTTAATATTACATACATTATAAAAAATAATTTAAAAATATCTTGATATATATTTCGACCAGTTTGTGGTCGTCGTCAGTCGAATCGAAAGACTCCAGTTATTGAATTATTGAATTGAATAATTAACAAGTTGTAATAGTAAATTGTCATACAAGTGAGGCAATTCATCACTTACACTCGTGTGCAACACTCTACTTTTCATCACTAATGCGTGATAATAAAAAAAACTCACAGAATGCAACAACGTTTTTAACAAGATAATTTTACTGCCGCCATTTTCTATTTAAAATTTACCTCCCGCATTTCGAGTTAAATACGACTTAATTTCAGAGCATTAGTGATGAAAAAGGTATTTATTTCTTTAATTAATTAATAACAAACGGTCATACCTGCTTCAGTAACTAATAAAAATTAAAATAAACTGAAATAAAAAAGCAAAATTAATAGACACATTTACAATATTATTAAATTTGCAATAATCAAAGCAAACCCTCAAAATTTGCCTCCATGAATCATTGAAGATGTCAGAGTGTGAGGAATAACTGAGGACTGATCATGATCGTGAAGTCTGGTAAGAAATTAATGAACTATATCAATGCGTTATTAATTGTACGGAATATCGCAAATCAGTTTGACAGCCCGCGTTTTCTGTCATTCATCCATCCATAAGCCTTTCTCTTCCACTGCTGGAAATAAGACTTTCCAAGATTGCGCTTGGTATGATGATGTGAAATTCAGGAGAGGTCTGGAGGGCATAACATTTATCGTGATTGCTGATACTTAAGCTTTATCGTAGTCTTTTTGGACTTCTCACATGTTAAAGCGAGATGTAGTACCTACTATAAAATGTAAATTACTAAAAAGAATATTAAGTAAATTGAAAGCAATCCATTACTGTCAACACCTGACCATAAATTTCTTTAAACAGAATAGACGTTTTCAATATAAAAAATAGCTAGCTAAATGTACTCTACTATTATAGTGGTCCTAGCATGGCCCGAGAATTGTTATAATATTTTACTGTTCCTAAACTCGAACAAAAGAGAGTGAATGAAATAAAAGCCTTTCAAAATTACATTAATTTTCCTTGTTCGATGAAAAAATAGAAACAGACATTAATGGAACTCTTACTATTTGATGGAAAATATATACAATGTCAATTTGACTTTTATAAACGTTGTCAAATCTAGAAGTTATTTTAGAATTTATGGGGAACTACGTTTATAACTTAATATTCATGCATTCGTCTCTTTATGACAGTAGTTCCATATACAGGTAAATAATGCAAGTCGGTATTAATTTGTGTTGCAAGTATTCAAAGCTACGTACACAAATTAACACGCATTTTTTAGACCTTATTACTATTAGATAATCATATATACGATACAATAAATCGTATTTCCAACTATATACGCGAATATTACGGATGTGCTTTATTCATATGCTACTTTAACTTTTTATTTATGTTTTAGTTGATAGTTGCGTGTCACGTGGAGTCATGCTATGCCTTCAGCTTGGACAAAGCGGAAATAAATCTCACCGTATGTATGGTGAGAAAAGAGACTTTTAAAAACTCAGGAAAATTTATAGATCTCGTTACTTTTCTTTTCTTTTCTACAGCCTGGAGCATTTCACATTAGCTGATTCTAAAATACTTTATTTTTAAATATTTAATTTCAATATGACTGAGATTAAGTATTTTAGATTTTTTGTACAGTTTTGAATTCCTATACACGAATAATAAAGTAGTAACAAAGTCGTGAATGTACATTGAGTATTTTCGCAACATTTTGAATGATTGTACGTACTGAGGCCAAAACTTTTTTTTTTATTATTTCTGTCTGTCAGTTGTTTCCTTTGGAATACGAGAACTACGCAACGGATTTGAACGTGGTTTTTTTAGTATCATGTTGGTGACTCTCGTCAACATAAGAGTTATTGATAAAAACACCGCCAAACCGAAAAATATTGACACTACTCAACGACTGAAAGACATTTTTACAAAAGAGAAAAAGCTAGTAGAAAATATAAATGAAACTGCACAAAATGTGGTATTTCCGGGCGGGCTGTGCACGAATCTTCATTTTGAATAGCATGACAAGAATTACTTAGCTTACTTTAAGGTAGTGATGGACTTCCGTAAGGTAATGCCTATTTCAATCTATTAGTAAAAATCAAATTAATCTATTGAGTCTCATTAATCGTTAAAGCAGCAGGCACAATCATAGCCAGAATCCGAATAATGGGAGATGGATCTGTAAGTAAGACGGATCAGATAGATGGATTGGATAAAGTTTTTTTATTTTATATTATGCATTATGTATGCAAATAGATGACAAATGTTTTTGAATGGTATTAAAATAGGACCCTTTCCCCTAAAGGATAGTAACTAAGAAGAAGATTCCTCTCCGTACGTATATACAATTAGTAGTTCGTTATTACGTATGTTAAGTTACCCGATCTCGATTAGTGAACGAGCTTCATTGAACAACATAGTTCCGAGTCTCGAAGGGCCCCGAACTACTCGAACACTGATCGACTCACTCCGGAACGAAGCCCTATTTACTTGACCAGGTCATGTTGATTGCTTTACTGGTCGCTGATCCACACTGAGTTGAAGACAGCAGGAAAATCAGAAGTGTTGGTCGCTGATTTGTTACTTTGAACGTAATTGCTTATTTTGAACGAAAGTTTCATGTTTATGTGCTACAGTAGCACTGCTACCATCAGATATTATAGAGAACTGAAAAATGATTAAAATGTTGGTAGAGCTGGTGCCCGGCTTGACTGTGGAGGTATTACCATCTTCCTCACAATACCCCCCGAAGATATTTCGGGCTTGTGACCGATTGATAGCAGTATTATATAAAACAGACTGCTGACGGGCAGCGGCGTTATTTGTGCAAGGGTTTCGGCACCGCGCTCACGAAGAAGCGTATGTGAGTATAGCCATTTGTTTCAGGAGGGCCGCCAAGAGTGGTGAAATCTTGGAAAGGCTTAAATAATGTCATAAAGAAATAGATAAAAAGGCGGTACACTTATTTAAAATAATGGTATAAAAGTCAATATGTACATAAATTATATGATATATATTATTATTGAAACTCACGTGAGCTGATAATATATTGAATTATTATTGAATATCGGCTTTAACACTCATATATTATTATTATACATTTATTTCACATATTTTTGACTTCTTTGCATTTGGCCACAGCAGATGAAAAATTGATTATAATTATTATACATTTATAAATATGAGAGTCAAACCCGGTATTCAATAATAAATTAATAATATGATTCCGCTATAAGTAATAAAATTTATGTGAACAATAAAGTCGATTCTGAATGCTTTAATTTTAGTTTTAGTGCTACCAAAAATATTCCAAAATAGTTTTTTAGTGTTATTAACAAAAGCTATATTACATTGGAAAAATTCAAGTTTTGACTGCACTAAAACTAAAACTAAAGCCTTCAGAATCGACTTTATTGTTTATACAACCACTATTCAAAATAAGTGCACTACCTGAAATCTGTTTATTTTTAAATAGTTTTCTTAAACTTTATTTATTTTTTTATTTTATTTTCTTATTAGGAAAACCAGTAGTTAGTAAGCTAATTTTAACACTACACATTGAACATAAATAACTGCTAAACTTCTAACTTATTAAGGTAATCACAGCTTGCATTTTATATAAGTGACGTATAACATGTAAGATACATATATCTTAAATTCTTAATTACCAAAATTACATTAATAATTTACAAATTCTAAATTTTATCTTAATATCTGACTACTAAAACTAACAAACATCATTTAACTTTAAATAGAGCTTTTCTACACAATAATTTAAAACAACCTAAACTATCTGCATTAATATCACAGGTGTGACTCACTTTATTATAGGTGTTTAGAAGTCGGGACACTGGAGCAAATTGACCCAGAACAGTCCGGGATAAAGGCGGAGAAAACATTCCAAAAGGAGCGCGGGGACAATTATATGGAATTTTTATGTTAATTTTACTTAAACTTAAAGAAAGGTTTTCCCGAACCGATCGCTATATGCTTATAATGCCGCCTGATTATACCTACGTAATTTGTCTATTGTTATTTTATATTTTGTGTTTCCTTTTCTGTTTTGCGCAATTAAATTTATATTGTATTATAACCAGGCTTTTGGTATATCTTGAGACATCAAGCAGTTTATAATTCCTCCCTCACTAAAACAAAGCAACGCATGAAAACAACTTCTGTACACTTAAAACTACGAGTACATTATTTTAACTCGTATTTGCTCTTAATAAGGGCTATTGTCGTCTGCTCCAGCGACATTTGTAGCCCCTACTAGAGCAGCCAAAGACATTTGCATACGAAATGCAAATAATAATAGTACAGGGTGGCCCAATATAGACGTCCATAACATTTTTTAGGCAGTTTACACTCTGGCTAAATATATAAATAAAATACTTCATTTCAGAGAAAATGTTTAGTTCATTAGTTATGTTTTTTTTAAATATATACTGCCGGAAATTTTAACTGTTGCATGGATTGAAATTACAATTGACATGGAATTTATATAGTAATATAGCAAGCCATTCCTGTAGTTATAACTCAACTGTAGGTACTAACTTTTCAAACAAAATAAAATAAATTTTTAACTGTAATTTTATGCTGAACTAAAGTATTTTTTATATGGCTACTCACAACGTAAAAATCTAAAAAACTAAATTTGGACATCTGTAAACGGGACAACCTGTATAATGTTTGTCAAGAACGCTCGTCGTTGAGTCTAAACAAAGCTGAGTGCCTTTAGCTCATGTCTTAGATTTGATGCTACAACTCATGAGCGTAGCGACTACCACTACCTTTATAATCTGATAAATTTTATTGTGAGCTATGGCTGCTAAAAGGATCTTGGGTACCAGTACGGACCTTAGCAGATATGTAATTTTGCAACTTCGTAGGTCTTAAAAGAAATGACTTTGGGGGGGGGGGGGGTCGAAAGTAGCTCGAAATGGTTCGTGTAATACAACACATAGCGCGCCGGCTTTTTATTTTCGAACTCGTCCCTCAATACGCTGCCGCATGCTGTGTCTTAATGTCTTGATCCATTAATGCAGTTTTTATTTTTTTCTACTATAAATGCAATGAAATCCTTTACTCTTGCCCAATTGTTGCAAAAATACAGCCAGAGCTCAAGGGGAGCTAAAATGCCTTAACCTGTTCAGTTATAATTTTTCAACAACAATTGAAGAACACTCACGAGTTATTGCTTAGTGCTTTAGTATTTTTACAGTTAGCTGTTTTCTTTCTTCAGTTTTGCAAAACGAATTAACAAAAAACTTAAGTTAAATAAATCGTGTATCTTTATTGTTACAAAATTTCATATCTTTTCTTAATTCACTGGAAGCCAATCTCCGGAGGAAAAGTAAAAGGGACTGACTAAGACGAAAACATATAACCAGGAAAAACAATAAAATATATAAAGCCTTTTTCGAGCAAGAGCGCCCAATAAATCGTCAATATTATGGGTGGCAACTTATCAATATGGAACGAGCAACAAACGCGCCTGAGACTTGTAGCTAATGGAAATCTCCACGATGCTTTTTGTTTTTAAGACTGATGCTACTCGTACGATTTTCTAAGTATAGGTTTTATGAGTCATAGATTGTTACTTTAAACTTTAAATATTAAATATAATATTATACTTGAACACTTCGTTAATTGCAAGACAAGAAAGAAATAACTCATTTTGTTAGATCGGAGCATTGTCAAGCCAATAGGTTCAAAGAAATTACCGAAAGTATATACATATATAAATACATTGGTTCCTATAATACTTTACATTTACATTTACATTACATATGATTCTGCCCGTGTACGGAAATGGCCGGTTTTTCGTCGGATTCCTGAAATCCACTAGACAGCGGGCGAACAACGTCTACAATGCGATTCCGCCAGCGGACGTTTAACCACTCTTTTTAGAAGCAATCATTATTTTGAGAAGGCACGCGGGCTTTTCTTTTAAAAAATATGTTAATGATTATGTCCCCATTACAATAATTTAAGGACAAATCCTCTTTGCGGGCCCCTAATTAATGAGCTCCTTTTGATTAAATATTCATTAATTTGAATTTGAATATCGTCCACATAAGTATATGTTCATGGCACAGCTGTAAAACCTAACTGAAAATTTAACTGGTCACCGACCGTGCAATAACATTATCTTTACGACCTCATCTCTGAGGGATGGATGACCGACTGGGCTGAGTTTCCGGTCATTTTACTGCGGATTCATTTACATTGCAATCGCGATGTGTGGTCTAATTAAATTAACTCTTATAAGTTCGTGTTTATGTATTTTGAAAAATAAGCTGTAAAAGTTTCTTGAAAATGTTTATGCTTAATTCAAGTGTCCTGACACTACGTGCGTGACTCGCCATACCTAACGTTCTAAACTAAGCTACCGCCTCTCTTCTGCCTGATTTAACCAAATGCCTGCGGCATATATAGGATATAATAAATAAAATAATTTTAAATTGAGTGTGCGATATATTTCGGGCCCTCTCCTGGGTCCGGCATCAACCACAATCAAAATTACAAGCTTAAAAATTAACTAAACTATTTTAACATAAGAAAATAAAACGAACATTTTTCTCTTTCTCCCTGAATCCGCCCCTCTCGCACTGCGCGTTTATTGAATTGGAGTGACAGTAACAGAAATACAATTTACGCACATCCGTGCAGGGCAATTCCAATTGGCCTCTCCTTGTTTTCACCAATATTTACAATTCAAAAACCGTTTCGATGAAAAGCTTTCCTTCACTCTTTTCCATAAACGTGCATATTATTTAATAAATGTAAAAAAGCCATGTATTTCATCTGATCCTTCCCTTCACCATGATAATTGTTTTCTTTATACAAAGAAATACCTAATATTGTGCGTGATTGGACTTCTAACAGTCTGTAATGCTTGGGTATTTTCGATCCTAAAATAATAAAATTTTATTAGGCAATATTGTGCTAAAGACTCGTTACACGTGATGGTTATGTAATAATATACTTAGTAATGCCTTAGTTACTTGGAATACTTAACGCTCGAATGAGACCTTTTCAGTGGGTGTGTTTTGTTAGTATTAACTACGTTTGTTCATAAATGTTGTTGTTTTCGCGTAAAACACGGGCGAAACAGCCTTCATTTAAAATGTTCAATTGTTTTTATAGGAATATGTTTTCAATACAGATGAACTAGTAATCATTTTATGTATAATGAAGTTATATTTTTAGCGTTTCTGAATTGTCATCTTCAGTATTGTTACAAACGGATAAATAATTTTCACAATTTTCACAACTATATACATAAGGTGTTTAACGACAGTTAAACATTTATAAATAGGTGGTAGAGCTGATGCCGGGTTCAACTGTGGAGTTACCACAATCTTACTCGTAAACCCTCCCGACGTTGTTCGGGGGAGAGTAACAGAATAGCTCTCAAACAGGCACAACCAAGAGGCTCACCATGTCTGAAATTGATTGATGGCGGTATATGTATCCCCAATTGCCGGGCCTTATATATAAACGGGACTGGTGACGCGCAGCAGTGTTTGCAGACTGAATCGTGCCCATGTAGAAAATTTAATTTTTAGATCTTTATGTCGCATTTCAATGGAGTTGCCCATTAACTAGTTAAAATACTAATAAAAAAAAGGTTAACGACCAGTAGAACTCGTGCCTGGAGGAACCCTACTACATAATATTTAAAATAAAAACCTATTCCACGAGAAGTTATGATGGATCAACTTAACATGACGACGCCTACGATCTATATTATACTCTGTTTCTAAAAAGGGTCTAATTACGTTGGTCTTTTTTCTTCTCAAATAATTAAATAGATGTATTTTTTACATTTTTTTCCTAGAGCTGCTGTGCTGTGAGATCTAATTGTGAACAGAATTTCAAGTTTCCTAACCAACTGGAAGTATCTTATTGGTTTTCATGATGAGCCATTTCAGTTATATGGAATTGATTACGTAAAGGGCAACTTAGAACGGCAAAATGAACTTTTTTCGCATTTAGTTAGAAGCTTGGTTTTTTTAACTGCACTATAACTTGATATCTTTAACGTGGCCCAAGAAAAACGGTCTTGACAGACGAACATACAGACAGACCGACAATAAAGTCATTCCGTTTTTTAATTTTTATGTACGGAACCCTAAAAATAAGTAATTCTAATGCCTCTCTCGTAGAAGCAGGACAACCTGGGCCTTATTATATAACTTTAACATCTATCACTATCACTTTAAAAAGTATCGTAATTGGCTAGAAATTATGTGTAACGCCATTTTAGCCAATCACAATATCATTGAAAGCAACAACTATAGATGTTAATGAATAAGGCCCTTTCCCTTTATACATTAATTTTATTTGTACACACAAAGAAGCACGTATATCCCTTCAACTATCTGTAGCCAATAGTTCCCACCTACACTAACAAGAGCTTTTCCCTTGAAGTGTTGATAAGGTGCTGCCAGATGAGAAAAAAAAACTAATCAATTTATAACAATAAGTTAGAAAAGATTCACAAACAACGTCTATAATAAATAAAATTTAAATCCGACCATTTCTAACAAAAGTAAAAATTTTTTTTTTGCCACAGGCGTTGTTTATGAAAGCTATGCTACTTCTATTAGGGCTCCCTTAACTTTACGTTAAAACGTTTAATCGAAATAAACGGTATTGGACACAAAATCTTTCAAACGGATTACCTGTCAAATATCCGTTTAATCGAAACAATAGTTTATATAAAACAACCGGAACATAAAAACGAATGCACGCTCGACGATTAGGCTTATTATCCACGATTGTAGTATAAGCTTGCCTCGCACCAAATAAAAAGTCAAGACGTAGTTTACTCTATGTAACGGGTGAAGCAGGCCAAAAGTGAGACAGTCTCGTGTTCATACACGGCTTGATACTCACACATGCGCAATCTGTCTCAGTTTTTACTTGGCGGCAACACTCACTAAGTGCACACATGTTTACGATACTGGCCTCATGTCAATGTTGACAGCGCTCCGTCTTTGAATTGTCATGAACATACTCATTTGTTTTCTGTACCTACCAAAACTATTCAGCCATTTGTTTGAAAACCTTCATGGTCGTCCGTGTATTCGAGTATTACGATTATTTCGATTAGTACTCGATTATTGGTGTGTCCGGTATGTTTTGTTTTTGAGAAACGTCACTGACAACGTTTGTTTGTTTAGCGATTAATCATTTTAATCAAAAACAGATCGGTCTGGGAGCACTAATTTCTATACATTTGAATAAATTTCCATACATCTGAAGTAACTAAGAAATTATCATTTTTATAAAGTGGCAGCACTTTTGCAGCTCTTTGAATCCCTAAGTGTGTTAACACTTTTTTGAACCCTCAACAACTTAAATCCTATAAAGTGAACAACTCGTTGAATATTTACGGATTGGAAGGGCACTCGCGTTAAGACAAATCTTTTAATTCACTGCTTTGTAAGTTAAGCCTTGTAGTTTAACGTGCAAAACAAACGAGGGGTAAAACCATTAATACACGTTGGATAACAATCTTTACCTACCAGAGAGTATATGTTAAACCCTAAACGCTGTTGTGTTGATACAATTTTAACATAAGGTGGCAACAACTCAATCAGGATTCAGAAGGAGTTTAAAATTTTGCCAGCCGTGTATATTAATGAGTTTTTGAAAATTAACATTCTAATGATTTTGAAGGGTTTATCTAGGGATTGTGTATCGTCTTGTACAGTGTGAAAACTATGTGGTGATTAACAAATTAGGGAATATACTGTAACAAAAAGCAACTTTTTTTGCAACTCTTGCATACGATCTATACTACACCTACTATATTTGTTTTCAAAATGCCTTTTTAACCTTGCTAATTACCATTATCGCTACAAAATAGATCGCTGTCCAGATTGTGACTGAATCCAATTTACAGATTTAGTGATGAAACACAACCTGCTATTCTATTGTTCAGATCTACTTATGGGGTCACTGAGCCTTCATTTCCAAGAACCTTTGCTAGTGTTATCTTAATGTATTCAGAAGGGTATAAACTGCACAATTTCGTACGGAAATATACTCATTTATATTCAAATGCCGTGATTTCTGAACGGAAAGCTAAAATTATTAAATTGTTCTATAGATATAACTTCTTTCTGAATGCCTATACCGTGCAGGTCTACGAAACTGCTAGGGCGGCGTACCAAGCACTGCCTAAAGAGGACAAATACATTGAGAGATAATGAAGACTGAAACAGAAGGGTTAAAGACCGTGACAATGGACACCGGCTGCTGGAATTCGTGCTGGACGACATTAATCATGTAGACGACGAAGGAACTTAGAAATGAGATGCAGTTCTCTGGCGGAACATAATCTGTTGCTCTCTGCTGAGTGGACATCGACGGCTGGCGCTGAATTAATCTGGCAAGGAGTAAGGGGTAGCGTCGGCAAATTGAGCAAGTTCTGGCTAGATTTTGTTTTGATGAAGATTTTGTTTTGATGAAGATTTTTTTTTTGGTTGAGATGAAAGACGTTGTAACGGGAAAACGGGGAATGTTTGCCTCCGAAGAAACTGTACGAATACAGTGAAACTAGTCAGGCGTAATCTGACTATTAAATCGTGAGTAGCCGTTTCAATATCAGTGTCAAATGAGAACCCAACAGATTAATTAAATTAGCTAGATAAATAATAATTTTTCGACGATTATATATTGCTTTATCTTTCATAAAAAATATTAAAATATCATGATTTTTGCGTATAAATGTTGAACTTATTTCTTGATTTCTAAGTTTTAAATTTTTATTTATAACTATTGTGATCTTTTATTATGTTCAACTGAATCAGCTCAAAATTGTTCATGTCTTTCGTACAAAACACATTGTACGTGAGAGAACGTCTAATGTGCCATTTTGAGATCAGTATTCAAGTCTGTTCTCCTTTTATGAGTACTCACAATGACTCTTATGAGAACTGCACAGAACTTACTTTGCATTGGTCTACAAAGCTGCAGGAATTAATAAAGTGGATGTTTGTACAATCCCACGAATAACAAAAAGATTTTAGCTGGATTTATTTTTTGCATGGTTTCATTTAAAAGTGTTATGTTATGTTTATACTGGGTGTAAATAGAAAAGTTCTTTAAATAAAAGCAAACAATATACTGATTATACTGAACAACTTTCCCAAAGAAACGTACCCTGTGAATATTGATTCAATGCAAATGCTCGTAAAGATCTCTTTTATATGCATCAAAACTGTTGGAAAATTAATTTTTAGCGCACTTGTTCTTTATTTTTTTATTTATCGAAAGGAGTCTTTTCTTGTGTACCATAGATAGACTTGACCATTATACTCTTATCTATGGACTTGACGGAAATTAACTGCTTTCAGTTTGATGTTTGTTTGATTCGTAGGCTGCGTTCAGTTTGATTGTCGGACGACACCCGGCTACCACTAACAGCAGGACAGTATCAAGGCATGTGAGGTGAATGAAAATAGCCTACGAAAAAGAAAAATAATGCCCGCCTAAAGTTCATTTGGAGTATTTATTATTTGTTTGTTCCTTTAATTATGTTTTATTTATTTACTCACACTATCCATTGAAATCTTAGTATGATAATAAGTCTCGCTTATCGCTCGTGTTTCAAATCATCCTCGTAAGCTATTGCCTCCATACCGCACTCGTAGCATAAATTACTATAACGTTTCCTTAGTAATCTTGTAAAACATTGTGAATTTCATGGCATGCACAAATTTATATTTATTTTGCGCGGATTGCATTCAGCATGATCAGTATATTATTTGGTTTCATTTACACACACCTGTCTATTTACACCCCGTATTTAAAAACAAAACCAATATTGAAGGATGTAGAAATAAATATTTACAGTCCTCGTTCTCATTGGGGCTTAAACAATATACAGCATTACACATCTTGGCCCGGATCCATCTTAAAATAAATATAAAAATAATATATTATAAAAATTGCCTTTATTAAACCGAACTCACTTAACTAACATCTAAAGTAAACTTTAGCTAAATATACATATTTCCTTAATTATAAAATTCTAGGTACATACTTGAATAATATTTTAAATAAGTACATAGGTTCACCCACGTTTGGGTGAAGGCCTCCTCCATCTTTGCCCAAGCGGCTCTGCCTCTGGCAATGCGCGTCCAGCAGATCCATCTTACAAATTAAAAATAATAATCTAGCTACGAGTTAAAAGTTAAACAGTTCGGCAATATTTATTAATAGTTTAACCTAGTAAGTTCTTACTCTCGCTAAAACAATCGATATGCATAATCGAGGTTTGAATCTAATCGAGGTTTGAATCTATTTCACTAACGGGTAAAACTTTTTCATTTAATGATTTCACGCTTCTAACTTAAAATATAAAAAAGTTTGATAAAAATAAATCATATTAGATAAGTAAGTAATATTCTCCATCTATGCATAAATCTCGAAAGTATCGGAACTCATGATAATTGGTTGACGTCACTACACGAGTACAAACACTCACGTCAGATCTACTTAAGGTGAGGCTGCGTATCCACAGATATTGCCGAAACCCCTGCCTATTACAGCCTTTCGCCCGCTGCTCCGCCCGCGTTTATTCAGTCTCTGCTGTTATTTTATCAACACCCTTATATAGCCTATATTTTGTTCACCAGACAGGGATTTTACGATGATTATTAACAAAAACAGCCCCCGAAGCCTGTGATTCTCATGTTAAAACACAACATGTACGGACAATGTCTATGAAAAGACAGATTGATAGAAATTTTATAAGGAAAAAATCGCACAAGTGCGAGTCGGACTCACCTATGGAGGGTTCCGTTAAAAACTATTTTTTAATGATTTTATTACAAATGTATAGTTTTCAGATTTTTCCCTATACTTGGTATTATTTGCCAGATTTTGTAATTCTAGGTCAACGGGACTATTATTTTGATTATATATATAAATTTTGATTCCCTTGAGAGTGTTGAAATATACGTTTTTCGCGGCATAAACAGCCGTATCTTTTTACGATAACCTAGAAGTTTTATTTTTTCACAACTTCAACGGACTTTAGACTTGAATATATAGTTTTAATTTCAACTCGATACCTACATGCGTTCCTGAGATAAAGGGTCTTGATAGACTGACGGACGAACGGACAGACGGACAACAAAGTGATCCTATAACGGCTCCGTTTTGTTCTGTTGAATCACAGTATCTTCTTCAAAGGAGGCGAGACGAGTTCCAACATGAAGAAAGATTAGTAGGTACATAAGGTACAAATCCTTCGAGTCAATTGAAGAACAGGTATAGAATCTGGCTTGGTTAGGGTTAAATCGTCATAAATGTTAGGTAGATCTACATTGTGGTTCCCTGAAATTCCGCCTGGAAACTTAATACAAAGTCAAAGGGATTTAATACGAAATACTAACCCTTCATCAATCAGTTCAATGATTTGTGACGCTATTACTCAGTCTAAACGCTTATTTAATTCGTGTTTAGATTCTTTGGCAAAAAAGATTAGAGATACTTGTACATCGTTTTCGAAAAGTTCATTGACAATTCTCTTAGATTTCCACTTAGAAATATCAACATACAGTTACAGAAAAGAAGCCGTTTTGAGCTTCAAAATTAATATTGAAATCAGAAGAGAAGCTTCTCAAATACTCTCCCTAGTTTCTAAGGAATACGGACTTAAAACCACTTTGCATAATAAAATCAGAATCTATTTTACGGTACATTAATGTCTAGACCGAAAAAGTAGTTACTAGGGACATAAGAAAGTTTCAGCAAACGGCAGTTAACACTCTTAGATATATTATTGCATTGTGTAGTCCACTGTACCTCATAAAGGTGGGTACGAAATAAATAATACAATATTGCAGATATGCCTTTTCAAAAGACCGATCTCAGACAAAATGATGTGTTGTGGAAATTGTATGTTATGATGACGTCATCAAGATGGTGGCGGGTGCAAATTTTTACTTTTTTATATTTAAATTTTGATTACTGATGTCAAAAAACTGATAGCAATTTGTAACATTGAGACGGTTAATGATGACAAACATTTATTATAACATATTGTCTATCCATTTCGCTTGCAAAACAGCTAATCTTCTGAACGTATTTGCATGATATTTTCACAGTTGTGTAACACAGGTTATGTATGTAATTGTCTATAACTTTTGAAAGAGTAAAGAATAATTGTGTTATCGTTGTACATATATTTTACATTTGCTGATTAAATTTAAAGTAAACAGCTAGATGGCTCTATATACCGGTCGGTTAAAAACGAACCCTCTAGCTATAACAAAGGAAACTGTTCTATGTTCGAAATAAAAAATACTTGTTTTGTTACTTTTGTCATGATTCATAATTTAAAAAAAGGTATCGACCGCCAAAGAAGCACGAATACTCCGGTGACAGAGACAACGCTCTACGAAACCTCTGTGTACATAGTCTATGTGCATTATTTACCGCCAGGAATATGTACGGTGTTTTGAAGCCAGGTTATATTTACGCAGTTACAAATATACATGTTTCAAAGCTAATAAATATTTGTAGTTTCTAGGAGATATATAACATAATTGTACAACACAGAGGCTGTACAGAACCCCTACAGATACTCAGATTTATTATCTCTCAAAAGACGATTCGACAGTACAGTACTTGTCTCGTCTCGTAACTTTTATTGACGGAACCGTCTCCGTGAAGTGATTCGATTAAACGAAAGAGCTTGTAAACATTACTACTGTACTTTACTCGTAGTTTAGAGTCCGGAAGATGCATACTTCATATACAAACGAAATAACAAAATCATTAGTCATTTATACATATTCCTAAAATAGTGTGTATTACCCCGACTGGATTATAAAATATCTTAGATCTCAAGTATTTATTTAAAAAACACTACTTTGAACATGTAATTTGAGAAAAAACAAGATTTTTATTCGTTTTTGTATTCAAATTTCGTTAAATTTCGTTTTTAAATCTGTGTTCTTAGATATTTGGGAACCTAGATGTTCTGTAATTCTATCGGAATAAATACACACTACTGTAAGAATATGTTTAATATGTATAAACTGTTGATTTAAATGATTTTGTTAAGTATTTCGTTTGCATGAACTATTCTTCTTACTCTTAAGATACTTGTACAGTAATTGTATTGTAGTAGTAGTGAGTGCACCCGCACTTTTTATAGTGTGCGTAACCTGGAAAGCACTAAAAACGTGCCACACACACAAAACGCGCTTATCTGTAGACATCACTACTACAACCATAGCCAAACGGACTTCGTGAGATGGAATATCTGTACACGTGCTGGTCCACACAAGGTCATTTTAAAACAGACTGTACTTGTACTACAAAGGAATCTTACAAATTTTCTTTGGTATTAGTTTGTCTGCTTTCTTTATATCTTCGACAAAATAATACTTATAGGTATGTATACTTAGGTTTATGTATGGTTAAACGGTCTGCATCACATTTTTAGGGTTCCGTAGTCCGACAAGGAACCCTTATAGTTTCGCCATGTCCGTCTGTCCGCGGCTTAGCGCAGAGACTATTAATACTAGAAAGCTGTTATTTGGCGTGGATATAAATATTAATCACGCCGACAAAATAGTAAAATAAATCTCTAAAAAAAAATTTTTAAATGTACCTCTCATACACGTAAACTGGGGATGAATTTTCTTTTTCTCGTCTATCCCATAGTGTGGGGTATCGTTGGATAGGCCGTTTAAAAACATTGTGGGTGTGTGAAAACCATTTTTCGATTTAGGGATCCGTTGGTATGTTAAGCTTTAAAGTGAAAATTTTAGTTAGAGTGGAGCGTCCCCCCCTGCTGGCTAAACGGTTGTTTATGGATATGTGAAAAAATTCACAGTAGTAGTATATATAATGAATTTAAAAGTAAAACTATCACAGTTAAGTAGGCTTTACAGGTTTACGAGTACAGGTCGTGCCAAACTTTTGGTCCCCATATAATGTATGGGGCCAGAAGTTTGGCGTGGTCTGTATAAGTAGACCAACTTATATGTACCGGGCAACTACAGAACCCTACATTGCGCGTTTTCAAGTACGTGCTACATACCACCTTTAGTCCGGTCCCGAAAAATTTTAATGTCGTCCATATAAATGCGCAAAGTGTTAATGCACATTACCCGGATTTATTGGCATCATTCACTACCAGACATATCCATGCAATCTGTATATCAGAATCTCATCTTCGGCCGACGCTCCCCTCGACGCTGTATCCCATCTCTGGTTATCGTCTTCTTAGACGGGACAGGACTCATACTACTGGTGGTGGTGTCGCTGTTTATTTACGTGCTGATCTGGAGTGCAAGATTGCCTCTGAGTCTGATCCCGGTAGTCCTACTGAACATTTATTTTTAGAATTATCTCTTCGCCACACAAAACTTCTTTTATGTGTATTTTATAGCCCATCTTGTCATGTTAATTATTTTTCTTCACTTGAAACAACTCTTGGATCGTTTAGGTCTCATTATGAGCAAATTATCCTCATGGGAGATTTCAATACCTGTCTTATCAAAAATAACCACAGGGCAAAATCACTAAAGTCAATGATGAAATCTATTAATTTGAATATTTTACCTTCTGGTCCAACTCATTTTCAACCTGGTTCTGCCCCCTCACTCCTTGACTTCATTATTACTTCGTCTCCAGCTCATGTTGTTTTCCATGGTCAATTCAATGCTCCTGGTTTTTCCCATCATGATCTCGTTTTTCTATCATATAATCTTCGTCCCCCTAAATTCAAACACAAGGTCCTCTTTCTTCGTAATTTCAGTGGTATGGATCTGGAAGCGTTAAGAGCTGATGTAAGTCGGACGGACTGGTCCTTTATAGCTAAAAGCTCTCCAGTTAATGATAAGGTTGAGCATTTAAACAAAATCATTCTAGAACTGTACGATAAGCATGCTCCCTTAAAGCAGACCAGGGTAAAACATCTCCCAGCACCGTGGATCACAACGGAGATTAAGATGCTCATGGCACAAAGGGACAGGGCTCAGGTTAAATTTAGACTGGATCCTTCTCCTCAGAATGTTGAACGGTTCAAGCTTTTGCGTAACCACTGCAATAGTGCCTGCAGGCATGCTAGACGTCGGCATATATTCGAATCCATCGAAAAATGTCCTCCAAACAATCTTTGGAAATTCCTAAAAACCCAAGCCAAAGTCCGGCCCTCTCTCCAACTTTGATTTAAACGCCATCAATAGTCATTTTAGTAGTCCACCTTCCTTCTTATCTACCTTTCCCAAATCTAATAGCCTGAATACCCTTAACAATACAATCCCGTCGACTGACTGTCCACCTTTCCAGTTCCATGAGATTACCGCTATGGATGTTCGGAAGATCCTTCGCTCTATAACTACTAAGGCAGTAGGTGACGATGGACTCAGTAAGGATATGTTCATGCCTATCTTTGATGTCATTTGTCCAATAATAGCAGATATTATTAATTGTTCCCTGTCCTCTGGTTCCTTCCCCAGTTCTTGGAAGAAAGCTCACATTATCCCTCTCCTAAAAAAGTCTAACCCTGCTTCTTTTTCTGATCTTCGTCCTATATCCATTCTCCCTATTCTGTCCAAAATTCTTGAGCATATTGTTCATGAGCAATTTGCTGAATTCCTGTCCCATAACCATCTCCTTAATCCTTACCAATCTGGTTTTTCGTCCAGGACACAGCACTGTTACAGCTCTCGTCAATGTAACAGATGATTTAAGGTTAAACATTGAACAGAAGAATCTTACCGTCCTAACGCTCCTAGACTTCAGCAACGCCTTCAATATTGTCGACTTCGACATACTTGTTGGCGTGCTGAGGTCTCTCAATGTATCTCCAGTGGTAATTTCATGGTTCAATTCCTATCTCCGTGGTAGACAGCAGATGGTTAAAATCGATACCTTCAAATCCGAATGGTTTAACCTTACTGCCGGCGTCCCACAGGGTGGCGTTCTTTCTCCTCTCATTTTCTCGATCTTTATCAATTCTATTACTACCTCCCTGTCTTCCTCCTTTCATCTATATACTGAAGACTTGCAGTTGTACACAGCAGCACCGCTAGACGACATAAACAGGGCTGTAGACACCATTAACTCTGATCTTATTGCCATTAGAGATTGGACGCAACGTTTTGGTTTGCAGGTCAACCCGAAGAAGTCACAGGCTATCCTCATTGGTAGTAACTATTATTATGTCTCCCGCTTGGACATGTTCAACGTTTCAGATGTGATTTTTGATGGGGAAGTAGTGCCTTACTGTACGACAGTGAGGAATTTGGGTTTGTGGATGGACCAAACTCTGTCTTGGTCTCCACATATCAATGAAGTAAGTCGTAAAGTTTTCAGCTCATATCACTCGCTTAAGCGCCTACAGAAATTCCTGCCACTGGATACGAAAATAACGTTAGCTCAATCTCTTCTTCTTCCCCTTCTGGATTATGCCGATGTTGCTTATCTAGGTCCCACTGAAGAGCTTCTTGATAAGCTGGAGCGTCTTCAGAATTTGTGCATTCGATTCATATTCGTACTGCGCAAGTATGATCACGTCTCCGAGTTTCGATGCAGATTAAAGTGGCTCCCTATCCGTCTTCGCAGGAAATTGCATATCCTTTCCCTTTTATATAATGTTCTTCACAATCCCCTCTACCCCAATTATTTAAAAGAAAGAGTTGTCCTTCGCATTGACCGCAGTAACAAAACGCTTCGCTCTTGTCACCACCACGATCTGGCGATGCCTCCGCATACCACTGATCGTGTCTCCAAATTTTTTACGGTCAATGCTGTTCGGCTTTGGAATGAACTTCCGCAAAATCTCAAAGATCTTCCTTCTGTGTCCTCTTTTAAATATAACTTGAAAAAAATTTACCTCTCCTCTCTCTGAATGACTTACTGACTAAGCTACTTGTTTATTTGTATGTATGTATTTGTGTATTTAAGTATGTATTTGTATGTAGTATATTTCTAATTAGATTATAGATTTAGAATTAACTTAGAATGTACCTATGCACTGATGTGAATTTCTACAATAAAAATGTTTTATATTTTCCCAAGGTTGACTGGAAGAAATTCCTTTAAGGAATAAGTCCGCCCTTGCCTTCTGTCTGTTCTTTGTATATTTGTAAATATCTTGTTCTGTGTGCAATAAAGTGTTTATTCATACATTAATTAATTAATTCATTCATTCATTCATGCTATCGCAGAAATTGCCCCTGTCCCAACTTTTTTTTTTATTGGCATAGCAATATGGGTGAAAAGTGGGCCTGTGAATTTTAATTAGCATGCATCTAGAATATGATGTCTAAGTATATTAATGGGTATAATACCACGGCCTGTATAGGGAAAATGTTTACTCGTATGTCCTTAAATTTAGTTTTCTGGTGTACGCTTTAGACATTTCTATGTTTCCTCGTTTTAATATAGGAATCATAAAATTTATACCTTTTCGATCTAAGCTATTTCAGTATCTAAATTTATCACATCGTTTCCTATATTAGGACATAAATTATTATAGCTAGATTTATATCAGGTGTAAAATCAGTTGATGACTGGCACGTGCAACGGGGGAATGTACCAACCAAAATTAATCAATTAAGGTATTCCAAGCGTCGCAACGCGTCGCTGAAACGGTCAGGGTACTAAAAAAAAGACCATACAATTATTTTATACACATTGTGTTCGAGACCATTCTTGTAACACGCAAAAAGAAGTTCAGAAAAATAAATTGGACCAGATGGTGTTCGAAAAAAAATGTGTTTACTTTTTCTTCCAAATATACAACACTCACGCCAGAGGGGTAAGCATATACTACAGATTTTTATCTGCTTCGATCCTGACATACCTTTCTTGCTTCCACGTCCATCAATATAATCACAGGAGCTTATTTTTACCATTTTTTTAGGACGTAGAAGGACGTATGCCGTCCATTTAGACATACTGAAGAAGGGCATAGTAAAAAGTACCCGAAATAGAAGAGCTTGTATAACTAGACTGATGGATGTAGAAGCAAAAGAGGTGTGTCAGGATCTTAGCATATGGAAATCTGTAGTCTCTGATTACCCCTCTTGGAGACAGGCGTGAGTATATGTATTTATAGTATACAAATACAAAAATACAAAATACAAAAATATTTATTCACTCTTAGTCGTACAATTACATTTTCAGGGACTGGAGTCTCCTTTTAAGTAAAATGGAGGACCTGTAATAGGAGGCTCCGCTCTTCCATATCTAACAGATACTAATGTAGGTATATGAATAAGAGTAAACTTATAAAAAGAATGACATCTTTGATACGACATCAACTCAGTCGACAATCTGTTAAAGGTTGATATTCAATCACAACAGACACCCACAATGTTAATGTCAAACCTGATGCTACAACGACGAAGTTTCAATGTGTTTTCAATCGCAGCATCAAAGTTAGCTCGTAATTATCTAGTCTCGACACCAAGAGGGAAAGTGGCCATTTGTCAACATCTCTCACAACTTTGTGGACAACCTTCTGTTCTGACTGCAAACACCAATATACTGCTGTGGATGTGTAGAAGTTGAAATTTATTGCCTTTGGAATAAAAGCTACTTTGCATTGAACAAATTGTTAAGATCATGAAGTTAGGTGAATTGATTTAAACTAAAAGCAAACAATCTGATTTCTAACCGAAGAGATTGTTATTATAATCAAACTTGTGTTTATTGTACAACTCTAGCCTTTTGGTCGGCTCCACTCACGCTATAGGAGACAATGCTCTGAATCCATTTTTAGGGTTCCGTACCTAAATGGTGCCAAACAGGACCCTACTACAAAGCCTGCTCTGTCTGTCCGTCTGTATGTCTCAGGGGTCTACAGCTTCAGCCGTAATCAATTTTCACAAAATACGTGTTATTATGGCCTTCAATGCTGCAAATAATAACATAGTACAATACATACCCAATTACCCATACAATAAACCTCGACAAAATAACATAATTTTAACGTTATTTGTTTCAGCTCTATCTCAAAGGTCGTTTCGAATGAAGTAAAACAAAAAATAATAAAATTAGGGTTCCGTACTCAGGGGATGCTGAATTGTATGTCAGGCGGTACAATTTTTTGTTCCTTTAATGTTGCTATAGGGCATCAATATTGTTGATATTAATGTTCTTATGTTTCCACCCGTATTGTGTGAACCCTCTGGGCACGAGTTCAACAAGCGCTTTGTCCAAATTATTCCGATTTACATAGACGACCATAGGTCAGCTCCTAGCTTCTTTTTGTTAAAGCATAAAGTTTTTTTTTTATTCACAATGGTTTTGTGCTTGCTTGCCCATTACCGTGTCTGATAGAACGCTTTGATAAGACCTAAGATAATCAGACCTAAGATTTCGCTGAAGAATAATGGGCGATAATAAGTCAGTTCTGCACAATCGATGGAAGTCGGTAAACGACGGATGTAATAGTACGCAACTGCCTGCAACCACTCTCCCGGTATGGCTTCTAATGGAGTGATGCCGGAACAAGGTGGGTCGCTCGGTGGCATGGTCTTGTCACGATGCGAACTTATAAACCTTCCTCAAGAACATCAATCATTCATCATCTGCATCAATTTCTTTTCAATATTTAAGTTTCCAATAAATTTAGAAAGTTATAGAATAGTTTCCGTGACTAGCAATAGGGAACGGCTCGTTACGGTCGCTACGCTTGCTACGGTCGCTACGGTCGCCACGGTCGCTACGCTCACTATTAAGCAGCTGTAGTTCAATCACCAGGACTTTCCATCATGAAACCCGAGTTGGAATCTTTTTTGCATGCACGTAAGCACGCACTATTGGCTGTTTCAGAATTTATGTTCATTATATTATTTTATATAAGATATTATCTTGCTGCACAGTGAAGTAGTTACATAGTAATTACTAACAAGCAATTAAGAAAAACTGATACTAACAGTATGGATGAAACATCTGAAATAAATTATTTTTATTAAAAAGAATAACACTGTGAGGTAATGTATGATTTAGAAAACGTGTTGTATCCAAATCAACTTACACCCCTATAAACAGACAAAAAAACTGTTACATAGAAAATATGTCAAGATAAGATAAGGTACATTAAAAAATTTATTTTCATAGTTATAAGTTAAATGTCCTACCATAATATTAAGATTATTCTAGGTGGTAGAGCTAATGCCGGGCTCAACTGTGGAGGTACCACCATCTTACTCGCAAATCCTCCCGAATTTATTTGGGGGAGAGTAAGAGAACAGCTCTTAGGCAAAACCAGGCGGCCCACCATTGCCTGGGACCGATGGATTGCGGTTTATCCATCCCCAATTGCCGAGCCTTATATAAAACAGACTGGTGACGGGCAGCGGCGTCACTGGTGCAAGGGTTTCGGCACCGCGCTCACCAACCCGCCTGCCCAGCGTATGTGAGTATAGGCATTTCTTCCAGGAGGACCGCCAAGAGTGGCGAAATCCTGGGAAGGCCTATGTCCAGCAGTGGACGAAACAGACTGATGGATGGATAGAATATTAAGATCGCCTCCTACATAGTCATTTTCAGATCTTTCGCATTGTTGCTGTTGCGTTTACAAATTTCAAGTTTTGAGGTCAACTGAAGTAAGAGGAACTATGATAGAAATAAATTTCTGTATTTCAAACACTTGGCGATGTATTCATCGCAAGGAGATAACAAATTAATTTTATATCATTGCATCTAATAGTCTTAGACTCGCCTTGATTACACTAGCGTCCTCTAGGTGCCAAGAAGATCACTATTAAGTGAGTACCTTCTCAGGTCGTGTTGAGAACTGAATAGCTCAGTTGGTAGAGCAACCACCCGGTGAGCGAGAGGTCCCGTGTTCGAATCCCGGTTCAGAGCTCCTCACGTCCAGATTTACTTTTCTGATTTTATATACCGCAATGATACTCGTATAAATTTAAAGTAAGAGGTTTTGTGAATGAGAATTAGTTAGTTGAAAAAGCTTCATCTAAGGTTTACGTTGATTACAGGAGTATTAGGGTTGTATACTTTAATATTTGGTCCTAATTTCGCTTTAACACCTCTAACCGGACACAAAAAGACATCATAGATCCAATTACTCAATGCGAGCAAAAAAAATACATATTATTGTTGGTAAAAATAATAATGTTGGTTTTATATAACATAAGTTATACGTGAGTATTTTTGTATAAGCTCTTTCATTTATTTTTTGATGAAGGTAGAAAGTTAGAAGGTAGTTCTATGTTGTTTCAGATATTTTCGTATTTGAAGCACACAGCTCTGATGCCTACATATATTGCGAGTTTACTGAGTGTAGGATACAGAAATAATGTCTTAAAAAAATGTGCATTACATCCTAGAAAAGATCAATTACAAACTTACAAGTAAGACTATAATTTAAAATTATTCTTCTGGCCTGGATTCAAACCTGTGACCTCTTGCTATCGCGAGGAACGCGGCCGATTGCTCCACGGAAGTATTATTATTATCTCAGAGCGTTGAATTTTTCCATCATACTTGTGCACCGACTTTTGTAACTGTTTTGTTTCCAGGTCATCAAATTTTGGAGGTATTTTGTGGCTTCTCGGATTTTGGTTCCATGTCATGTCATGTTACCAGGAGTTACCCAATGAAACGACAAAAAACAGCGACCCTATTACGACAACAAGACTAATTGATTGATAAAGACACTAACTTCTACCTCAAAAAACTACGCATTAAATGATTTATGTTAATTGTCAAGTAGGTACTTAAGTTACCATTTTGATGTGACCAAAGTAACTATTAAAGAAAGTTTACACGATATTTTTTGTTCTTATCCTATAAGATATTCTGTGTGTATAAAAAGTAAGAAACATCATTCTGAAGTAATCTAACCACCAATCTAACTAAAATCTCGCGAGATTGCATTCTTTACTTATCGATTTATAGAGATAACTCTTAAAGTTTTAGTAGGAAATCTGTTGTAAACATTTGAAATCAAAAATATATAATTATATAGGTACATATCGTCACGACATGAATCCCTGGGGGGGTATGAGATGTGTTTCCAGGTGTAAACTGTGAAATGCAAGTCACAGTTCACACTGGGCACACCCGCTTTTTAACCACGATTAATACGTCCCAAACTTCATAGGTTAGCTACTTCTAGCACAAGATCAATTATAATTCTACAGCCTTAGTAGGATTTTGCACCATTTTCACGTTTTTATTTATTACATCTATTTCTTTTTCGGAGGGTCAAACTGTCACAGAAGCCTTATTAAAAAAAAATGTTATGTGTTGTGAGTACTTGTGACGGAACAAAGGCAGCTATAATAAGGAAAGGTCGGTGCCCCACTCAGCTACCTCCACGAGCGTCATCCTATCTCAGTACTAAATAAATCTGATAACACGTGGGTAGTTTATAAATAACTACAGAACCAGCCGCAAATACGTACACCACTCTCGTTATTACTTTCACTTAGTAGTGGTTGTAAGGGAATGGACTTACACACACATACGTTATCTCCTGTACGTCGGTTACCCAGAGGGATACGAGTAAGCAGATACCACTTCTTCTATATGATCAGTGGACTTGTACAACTGTTTTATTCCGGGTTCTTTCAAGTTTGCCCTTCGTCATTATAACAGTAATTTGGTTCATGATGTCTATACAAACGTATGCAGTTCACGCTTCTTATTGGTAAACAATTTTAACGGTTATGACGTCACAATAAGACCTGCCAATAAGTAGTCTGTCATGCTGGCGTGTGTACATTAACTTGCGCTCTACACATGTAAGTTACTCGTATATCTTTTTCAACAATCGTTTTTCATACATTTGATTTGCCTACGATACGAAACCTATTATTGCAACAATTGTTACAAATGCCTTGATTATAATGCAGATTTTTAAACTGGCAATTTTAGAGTTAAAAATTATGAAAATGCATTTATAACGTGATATTTTTAGAGAACATTAGGTCACCTATGATGATAGCTTAAAAATTAAGTGTGTGTCTGTCGATAACTTCAAAATTTAGTGTGAATCTGTCTGTGCACAAGATTATCTCATATAAAAAAGCAACAAAATTTTATATTAAGAAAGTAAACATAAAAATACATTATTTAAAAATTGGGGTGTTGGAGTTTAAATTTTTGTTATATTTCGTTTTGACACATGAAAGTATTAATAATTTTTCTTTGTTTATTCTTAATTTTTTAACAAAGGATCGGCTTAAAATTCTGTGACTTCTTGAATGTGACATTCAATGTGCCAGATTCCTTTCCTTTCGAAAACAATGGTAATATTTGTTTTTTCTAAAATTCTAATTGTAAAGTGTACATAAAGAAACGTTTCAAACATAAGCACTGTATTCATTTAATTTCATAGATCTCATATAACGAAAGTTTTCTTTATTTTTTCAATCTCCGAAAGATCAGGTGAAGAGAGGTGAAGAGGGGCGGCCTTCTCATTGAAACTGTTCGCTGACGTGCAAAACGAGATATCTCCAAATAAACGGTTTTCATGATTTTATTGAGGTAATAATAAAAAATACAAAAATAAGAGGCAACTTACTTATGTACTTTGGTTAACTTCAATAAAGTTTTACTAACAGTTAATATCTGACAATATCTTAATGCAAGAAATGCAAGAAATAAAATAAATGTTCAATAAAATGTCGAATTCAAAATTATACTCTTAAACGTATATGAAAACATATTTAATTCGTCCGACCAAAACATTATATAAAGGTATAGGTAGTGAATAAAGAGGCAACATTAAATGGAACCAGATACTCTACTCAACAACTCTTTAAACTAGGTTGCCCGCGCGACTATTGGATTTTTAGTTTTACAAATTTTTAACACCTATTTATTTATTTGCACGCGTATTTTGTTTGGAAAATATCTTCAGTATGTGAAGTTTCATATTATATGACCCATCTATTTATATCTATATGACACACTGTAGCGTGTCATAAATACCAGGTTCATAACATACTCTTTTGTTGCTCAGAGCGGCAATGAAGGCAATCGAGTCTTCATTAGAAGATCTTAATGGGAGCCATTCAATTTGCTCGCCCCTGCTTTATTGTCGCTGGCTTCTGTCGCTTATATTACTTTATCTATTTGCTTAGGGTTCCTTTATGGAATCAAGGAACGATATATCTTGGGTGGCTTTGTGTGAGCATTGTCTGTCTACTTCAAAGACCCAGCTGTTTTTTATGTGAAGACGTGGATGCAGGTGTATTGTTTCATATGATCAAAGGCTTTTCTTTTATTCGTTAAAAGTGAACCTTTTGCTCGAGCATTTAACATTATATACAGGTGTTTGGGACATCGATGTTAATATTTTCAGAGATGACAAAAGAAGTGACCTTGATTTTTTTTAAAGAACATTGATATTATGCAAAGTTATTATTATTATTATTGCTAATAATAAAATAAAGTGAGTGCTTATCTGTACAAAGTTAAGAAAGACACATAAATACTGAAGATGCACCATAATCGATTCTGATTTGAAGACTTATTTTTATGAAAAGCTCTAACACTGTAATCTGCACTTCAATGTTTAAAAAATATTTACCATTTCATGAATTTTGATTCTGCCACCAGTAAAAGTAAATAGAAATACGTACAAAGTTTACTCACGAATAAGCGTAGCAAGAATGTGTAAGTTAAAATAAAAATAAATACTCAAATAACAGAACAAATTGGAAGTAACAACCCGTGATTCTGGGATTTATTTCTTTGTCAATATTACAAAGATGTCGGTACAAGTACCTACAGAGAAAAACGTGTATTTTTACGAGTGCGTTTTCGTCGCAATCAACGTTTTGATTATTTGGAAAAAAATAGAAAAATGTTTTCTGTACGCAGTATTTTATATTGTCGTTAACTTTGTTTTTTTTTGGTGATCAATAAAGTTCAACCACATGGTAGGTAGTCAAAGGGTCGGATTTAAGCTGAGGTAGCGGGATCTTATGCACAGATATCACAACAAAATTCTGTGATCATATCCTGTTGGAACAACGTTGCGTTTGCACTGTATGCCTTACATTAAGTGGTTGGTTTCAGCTCTATTGTTAGTATTGCTAACAGAAAAGCCATAAAAAAAGAAGGGACGGTTATTATTTATGTCAAGAATACTGGAAAAAATTTCTTTAAGAAATAAATCCGCCATCGCCATGATCTTTCAATATGGTGGATTGTATTTATATGCGTTTTTTTGTGCCATAAAGCGTTTAATATTATTATTATGTAGTTACACTTTTCAGTACCTTGTCATTTGAAATTCATTCATGGGGTCAAAGCAGGGACTAGGAAGTATCTATACCTCGTTGAGTCGAAGCCAACGTTGAAGAGGCCTTAGTTCCATTTAATCTAAATGTGAGATGGCCGCATCCATGGAGGCCTCTCCCTCAATGTACCATTGGGATACACTAACGGACAGTCCCCTATAGCTGCCAAGCTTTTGCCAGTATTATTATTATATGTAATAATATTATATATATTTATTATTATTATATAACCCGTATAAGTGAGACAATTTATCAGGTTTAGACAAGTTATGGCGCGATTGTTTATTATAATATGCATTTCTTTTATTAATATTTCTACCTCTACATGATAAATGGTACATTTTGACCTCTTATAGTGGGACCCTCCATGAACAAGTCATTTGGGAAACTGGGTAAATGAAAAGCCTCTACAAGTGATAAAAAATTCTAGGTCCCTCGAGATCAAACAGGTTTCACTGCTTATACGATACGTAATCTGTCTTTTCGGAGTCCTCACTTTGTTAAAACTTCCTTTTTAACCATACTGAATAACTTTCCCATAGCAAAACTGAAATAAATATTGATCTGCCTATAAAAATCCAGAGTGGTTTTAAAAATTAGTTGTTCAGTTATCGCAATAAACGATAGGTTGGCACCAAAAAAGCTCATAAAAGTCATATTTAAAAGTTCAACTAATCTTATAAAGTACGTCGCGTTTATTCAAATAAATCAGTTAAGAAGGATTAAATGTGGTGATAAAATATGTCACGTTTACTTTTAAACAGACATTTTTTTAAATAAATTCAGCTGTTTATCAAGTTTTTATTTTTTGTATGATTAGTTTAACCCGAAAGGACAAAAGCAGAGGCTAAACTCAGCTTACGCAATGTTTTATCTTCTACGAGTAATCTACCTGTAAATTACTACAAAATACTTTACCCTATGAATATCCAATTATTATGAAGCTACTAACAAAAATATCATAAGAAATGTGTTTTTGCATAAAGTAGAAAATTTGTATGCATTTTGTAACTATTTCGTATGATTTAGTGTCCCAAGCACATTTAATGATAAATAACAATTATTAAAAACAATTAAACAAAGTACTCACGAACAAATATGTTGGACATCAGCGTGGCGGGCAAACAGAAGACTATCACCAAAATGTCAGCCACCGCCAAGTTCACAATGAAGAAGTTCGTCACGGTTCGCATCCTCGGCGACCGGTACACCACGGCTATCACGAAGAAGTTCCCCACCAGTCCGAGCACAAACACCAGCAAATACGCCGCACAGTAGACCGCAGTCATCGCCCCGCTGTGCCTGTACAGCAACTCCTCACGGTCCAGCAAACCGAAGTCGGATCTGTTCATTGTGATGTTCAGCTTCAGGGGATGATGCCGGTCGAGGGAGCCTTCCATGTGAGTTGATAGAGGCTCCAGATCCGGCAGAACAGCGTTCTCCGGCACGTACTTTGTGGTCACCATCTCCATAATGGAGTTTGAGAGGAGATCCACGAGGTTATGGGTCATGGAGTGCGGCTCTCGCCAGTGGGAGTGGTTCCGGTGAGCGTGGTGCCGCGTCTCATGGCTCGGATGAGTCGATAGGTTAAAGTAGTCCGTAATGTCATTCGTGATAAAGTCTCCGTAAGACACTCTCAAAGGTGCCATAGTTTTTAGAAATGTTCACGTCATTTTCCGATTCCACTCGACACCAAAAGTACACTTTAAAGAAAATTCCACACCGAAAAGTTTTGGAAATTAAAGTCACTGCACACACGAATAAAATTTTCTGTTAGAAAAAGTATGAAAAGTTTCGTAGCAGTCGTTTTGTGTCGGCGTAACGGGGCCGGTGCGTAGAGGTCGGCGGACGAGCGCCGTCTGTCCGTAGAGCCGACTACGGCGTAGCTCCGTAGGCGCGACGCATGTGCAATTTGGTTTTATGATTCACCAACAAAGTTACCCATCCCTGTACTCTCACCTTTATGGCTTCGGCTAAAGGGTAGTTTTTGAATGGTGCATGTGCATTAGTGAAGTTTCGAAGGCTTTTAGTAGCAGGAAGGTCGTCGAATGCAGTCGGAGGCCGCCAGCGTTTAGCATTTCGTGCATTTTCATCGGACTGACCCGTAATCGAATTTTCACCGATGGAATTGTTTGGGTAAAATGTTTGCCAACTTTTTATTTAAACAATAATTTCTGGAAATAAAAATTATTTAAATTTCGTTTTCTACGATGTTATCCTTTACAACGAAAATGGTAAAGATATACTCGTATAAATTGTGATAACTTTCCAAATTTAATGTTTTAACCAAATTGTAATTTGTTTGAGTGTGTCGTTCAATTAATAAAACTATGCTTATATCTTGAAGTAAAAAAAATAAATATATAATTGTATGAAGACAAAGTCGTGAGTTACTTTGTACGTGTAAACTTACAATTTAAATATTCAAGCGTACTTCACCATCTAAACGGTTTTGAAGTAGTCGTTATTTTCAATAGACAACATAAATGATGTGAAGATGTGTTGATAGAGGCATTGTTACATGGAGTTCATGCATTGGGTATTGTCATTTCTATTCCGAAATATGAAAAATAAAGTTTGTTTTCCTTTTTCGGTACTTATTACTTATTACCATATCTTTGAGCATCTAGATCATATTGTTTTGTTTCTAAATAAACTGAGATATTTGAGTAAATAAACGATACCATTCGTTTGCATACTTCAGAACAAGTAAAAATAAAACGGCTAAGCGCGAGCGCGACTCGCATCTCCAGGTTTATTTACCGTTAAACAGATTATTTTATGAGTTAACCTCAACAATTCATGTAATATTGTATGTACGTACGTAGATACTGTATTAAATAAACAATCTTATAACATATAAAAAAGGATCAATAGACGGTGAGCAAAGTAAAAAGAGTGATTTTGTGGGGTTTCGTTCTTTTCATTCTGAGGTATAGAATCATAAAAATGACAAGAAGTTATAATAAAATATTATAATAGGAAGTCTTGGTTGGTTTTGAAATGAACGCTTATTGTGTTTGTGTTATATTAAATGTATTTGAGTTAAAGGTATTCATTTTTGATGAAGGCATGTTTAATACCTGTTGCTGTTTATAAACATACTGCAACTAATTTTGAAAAAAAAACCTCTTGTCGTATTCAGTACCTAATATAAAAACAATTTTATATTGTGTATTTTGTAAAGGTATAAAAACAACCTCGTACAGATTAAACATTCCAACCAGTGTATATGTCGCCGGCATATCATAGTATTCGGTACATCATAATCTGCCTAGGCAGATCGTATTTCTGTTAGAACTAAGGGGGTCGCCTTGCTTCGCTCCGCTTCGCTCGGATCACCAAATTTATTCACATGTAAACATTCACCTCGCTTCAAACGCTTCATCTCTGTCCGCTAGTCATCGCACCTATTTTTATCTTTTGGTAAAAGATTTTTGATTTCTTACTTTACGATTTACCTAGGCAAATCATGATATGGCGAATCATACGATTTACCGACAGCATCCATATTGCATATTTTATTAGATCTGCCTCTCGAACCATGACCCGTGACAACGTGACGAAGAGAAATATAATAAAAGAACAATCTCTATTTTCTCTTGATCCAAATGCTGGATTGCTGGCCTCTTTCGTTATCGTCTCAACGTATTTTATTTCAGAGAAATATATATATATAACAGTCAGATGTTATGTAATCCTTAGTAACTTCTTTTTATTTAGCAAAATATGAATACATACACTCAAATTGCTTAAACTAAATTAAAATTAAAGATTTCTATCTGCTAAGATCACGACACACCTCTTTCGCTTCTTCCTCATTCATTAATCTAGTCATACCAGCTCTCCTATTTCGGGTGTTCTTACTAAACAACATATACAT
Organism: Ypsolopha scabrella; assembly: GCA_910592155.1. Classification (NCBI taxonomy): domain Eukaryota; kingdom Metazoa; phylum Arthropoda; class Insecta; order Lepidoptera; family Ypsolophidae; genus Ypsolopha; species Ypsolopha scabrella. The sequence continues at coordinate 1,267,535 of OU342968.1, read as the reverse complement.
ACCAATTGTCCAATCCAGATAAGATGTTTTGGCGAGACGTCAGATATCAGTGAAAAAAATATAGTTTTAGGCTTTTTATTACAAGTGAGTAAAAAACTCAAAACACGAGGGTAAACAGTCAAAAATATTGAAAATACATCAAAAATTCAAAAAAGCCTTTATGCTTCAATCAAAAAGCAAAACAATAGATACTCGAGCAATTGATCAAACGAGATGTGTACGTTGTTGAGCATACGGGTTATATTGTAATATCATACGTTATCTAGGATGCACAAATATAGACGTATATTAGGGTGTCCCAAAAAAATCAGAGTTATTTTTTTTTAACGCATACCCTCTAATTACGTTCTTATGATGACAAAACTATTGTACATAATGTTTCATGTACTTAGAACCACGGCAACCCGTGCCGACTTGCATCGAAACATGTCAGTACTTGCATACTAGGCGCGCGGCAGCTAACATATCAATGTACAAGTTATTGCTTGTTTGTTTTATTAGTAATCGCATTGTTTTCGTTGAATCAAGATGTCAGTGGAGTTACGCAGTTCGAAAAAGGATATATTCTTAATAGGAGACGTAAACACCAAATTACCGGTTCAAAACTTCCCTCTAATGGACAAGTGCTGGCAGTTCTGTTCTACACGTAATATTCGTGAAGTGAATTTAAGTGTCAATGAAAGCGCAAATCTTACTATTCATGAGTGCATTATCTATTGGGAAAAGGCACGTATACCGACAAAATTTTTACCTAACTGTGTGAAGAAACTAGTTACTTTATACCAAGTTTGGAGAGATTTGCAAAAAAAATACAAGATGTGTTTGAGCAGCGTCGTCAAGAGTTTGTTGCAAACTTAGACAATTTGTTTGATATTGCACATGCCGATGCGCTTAAGTTAATAAAGATAAACGAAGACAGGATATTTCTACAGCGACAGAGAGAGCCAGGTCGCCCCGGTCACTTAGCTGGTGTAGACAAAAAACTGACCGAAAAAGAGGAAAAGGCGCGACTTAGAAGCATTGAGGAGCAAAAGCGGCGTGCTAAATATTTTTCATCTCTGACGCCTTCGACATCATCTTATGAACCCGTACAAGAAGATTTGTCATCAGATTCTGAATAAATGGAGTTACAAGAAAATTTGTATACCCTAACTGAGAGCACACGGCCTGATTCTAATAAAACTTCTATGAGAAAAAGTTTTATTACTCCAAAATTAGTAGCAGCGCTAGATCAATGTCAGATAAATATGATAAATTCTGTGTTTATTATTGAAGCAACTATTGAGGCACTGGGACATAACACTGACGAATTTCCCATCAGCAAATCCTCCATTCAAAGAATTCGCACGGAAAAGCGAACTGAGCGCGCCCAAGCAATAAAAGTTGACTTCCAAAACGAGGTTCCGGATACTGTTACTGTCCACTGGGATGGAAAACTGTTGCCTGCTTTAGATGCACGCAAATCTAAAGAAGAACGACTACCGATACTAATTTCTTACGATAATAAAGAACAACTTCTTGCTGTGCCAAAATTCAATTCAAGTGCCAAACTCTTCAGGACGCGAACAAGCCGAGGCAGTTTGGAACGCTATTGTTGCTCAGAATTTTACCGTTCTGAATTAACTAAAGACATTGCTAGAGACGACTATCGAGAATTAATAGAACTTTCAATAATATTTCTTGGCGGAGATATAGAGAAGGAATTTAAGATTCGGCCTCCAGGCGCTATGCACCAAGCTCGATGGATGGCGAGAGCAATTTATTCACTAAAAATATCACTTCTTAGTTCCCAGTTCAGCATTTCAAAGAAAGAAAAGGAAGCTCTGTTAGATGTTTGCCTGTTCATCGTAACATCCTATGTCAAGCCCTGGCTGCAATGCGTTTTAGCAGTAAAAGCACCTTACCAAGACCTGTGCTTTCTGATAGCCATGAAGAACTACGAAACAATAGACAAAAGTATCTCAAAAGCGGCTTTACAGAAGTTCTGCCAACATTTATGGTACTTGATAGATGAAGTGTCTATCTTGTCTCTATTTGATGATCATGTAGATCAAGAGACCAAATCAAAAATGGTTGCTAACTTAGCCAATGAAAATCAATCAGCTCATAATAAGCGCTACATCCCATCAAAAGAAGAACTTTGTGGCCCCCTTTACGAGAAAAGCTTAGATCACTTTGTGTCAATCAAAAGCAAGTCTCTGTTTTATCGCTTCAAACTAGATGATAGTTATCTCCAAGAGTCACCTTCATCATGGCCCAATAATGCCTCATTTCAAAACGCTAAAAAGAAGCTGCTCACACTCAGAGCGGTAAACGATGTCACTGAAAGAGCAGTGAAGTTAATGCAAGATTTTCATGGCTTAATTGCTGTTCAAGAGGAACAAAAGCAATTTTTATTACGCTGCGTACAAGAGCACAGGCAAGTGTACCCTGACTGCAAAAAGCAAACTTTGAAAAGAAAATTTGCTAAATAAAGCCTTTTTAATGAATACCTAATAAATGTAACATAATAGTTACCATTAGTGTTTTATTTAGCTAATTTAAGTTCTAAAATCTCAATATGGCTTCCCCATACTAATCTTAATGTTCAAAGTTTGACATCAAGTCGGCACGGGTTATCGTTATCCGATCGCAATAATGTTTGATATTCCAGTTATTAGGGTCAAATAGAAAAAAAACAGAGGGTATGCGTTTCAAAATACGAAAAAAAAATTCGCCCTTCTAGCCTGGGACACCCTAGTATATAGGTGGTAGATCTGGTGCCGAGCTCGACTGTGGACGTACTACCATCTTACTAGCAAACGTCCCCGAAGGAATTCGGGGAGGAAAAATGTAAGAGGACAGCTCTCAAACAGGCGCAACCAGGTGGCCCACCATGTCTGAGACTGATTGACGGCGCTATATCTACACCCCAGTCCTTATATAAAACAGACTGGTGATGGGCAGCGGCGTCACTGATTCGAAGGTTTCGGCAACGCACTCACTAACCCATCTGCCCAGCGTGTATAGTATGGGCATTTCTTCCAGGAGGACCGCCAAGACTAGCGAGTAGTTAGAAAGGCCTATCTCCAGCAGGGGCTGAACCAGGCTGATGGATGATTTTATAGATATAACGAAATAGAGAGGTATGGGCGGGTGGTGTCAGGATGCCGATGGTTCGAGTCCCATGCCACTTCTGATGACAAGTTCAGGTATAGATGTCAGGATGCTATCATCAGAGTAACATGCCACGTGGTCGTTGATACGTCGATCTCGTAAATAATAGCACAACCAGATGGTTAGCAATGTCTGTATTGATAATCTAATGTTTCACACTTGAAATATAACGCGATGCACTTGATAAAAAGCGATATCATATGTATCGGACATGATGAAATAACAGTAAGAACACAATCAATCACTAAACCCTCATGGTGGGAACAGACAAGTTTCTTCGCACTCAGCTAATTCGTCCACGCACCAAACCAAAGCGTTTATCTAATTCCATTTTAAAATCGGAGGTCTTCTCCCCTCGGTCCCTCATGTAACTAACTATGCCAAGAACCATGTTCAAGCGCAGTATATCCAAACGCTTGCGTTTCCACCGATCAAAACGAATAAGTTACAGTTACCAACTTAACATAACAAATCTTTCAAATCTGATTGAGTAACTCAATCATTCTAGCCAACTTTAAAAAACAAAATAAAATAAAACCACAGATAAACTATTGGCATACAACGCCATCTGTTGGCAACACTGACAAATTGTAAGTTACAGAAAGAATAGACAATGAATAACATTTTCATGAAAAAAAAATGAAATCGTTCCAAAATAATCGTTCGTGACTGGTGGCTCTACGTCTCGATCCGACAGTCAAATATTATTCTCATGCTAATTTTGAAATATTTCCTAGAAATATACTACGAAAATTAAATAAATACTCAATAAAATGCGCTATATTATAAGTATAGAAACCCTCAGTGGGGTCGAAATATAGCGCATTTTATTGAGTATTTCTTTAATTTTATTAATAAATAATAAAAATTAGAAGCCAATGTCTGGTTTGCAAGAAAATATATTTATTATCTTATTAGAAATATACTCGCGATTAATTAACGTGTAGTACAACCTGATACTAGATAAGGGGCACGTGGACTAGGCTGTTAACGTGTTAATAATAATAATACTTTTCGTTAATAACACGTTAACAGTTCATGTGCCTCCTATGTCAAATCACGACACGATGCACCGTACGCTTATGTCCCCATATTGGGGTTACGGCTACAAACATTTTAAATTAATTTTTAATGTGCATTTTTTAAAGCTTGTGCGCTCATGACTAACGAACCAAAAATTTTAATACATTCGCGGCCTTTATGAAGTCTTGATCTGGAACCAATTGAAATGAAAAATTAAGTAATTCGCTTTAAAACAGTGAAAACAAGAGCTTTTATGGATTATTTACATTGTTGGTTGACTTTTAAGGAGATATTTGGAATTTGACAATAACTAGGCGCACTATATTTTCACTTTGCCCATGAAAAATATAGTTGAAGAATAACTTACACAACCTACACCGACAAGCTGTTCTCAAGAGTTATCACGAATCGTCTCACTCCAACTTCCAACTCTAAAGCAGGCTAGGTTTCCAAAAGGTTACAGCACAGTAGAGCACATTCACACGCTAAGGCAGATAACGTAATATAAATACACATTCGGTGAAAATTTCAACTGGCTACCTACCTATTACGACTGAAGCTGAGGACAGACGGACGGACAGACAAACAGACAGACAGCGGAGGTTTAGTAATAGAATCCCGTTTGGCACCCTTCGTCTACGGAATCCTAAAAATATGAACTGTAGTCACGGCATGAATTCCCAAAGGGGTGTTAGGGGTGTTCCCGAGTATAACCTGTGAAATGCAAATCACAGTCCATAGTCGGTACACCCGCTTTTCATCAACGATTATTACGTCCCAAACGTAATGCGTGGTGAGCCCAACCGCCGTATTTCAGCTGCCGATAGACCAACGCAGATCGAACACAAATTAATGTGCACCACAGGAATTGAACCCATGACCTCTAAGTTAGCAGGCGCACGCTCTACTACCGGTGAAAATGTTAAATACAACAATATTTCATTTTCACGTGACGAATTGATCCTCAGCATCATACAAGATCTAATTATTTGAACTAAGTATAATCATTTGTGAGTTAAGAACCTCGTTTACTCAGTGACCTGTTTTTATATTTGCAATTGACCCGTGACGAAAGCCTATGTTAAGGCGAGACAGGTAGTAAAAATAAGATTTTAAAATAGTAGAACTCATATACTACAATAGATAGGGTTCTAAAAAAACTTGTTATAAAGGGGCCTTTTTCCAAAAAGATAGCAGAGCCTAAAACGTAATAGAGACAAATTCGCAGAATCAAAAAAAATTGGAAAACCAAGGCAATTTTTTTAGGTAATAACATCCCAAATAACAAATTTAAAATAACAATAATGGCTGTAATACACATATAATCTATTAGTTGATGGTTGTGATTGTTGGCGCTTGGTAGAAATTAATACACATTATGTTTATTTTTATAGCGCCATAATAAGCTTCTGTTGTAAATAAATTTACATCTAATGTGAGGTTAATGAAAGAGTTTCCCCGATTGACGTAAACTGATAAACAATCATAGTAAGAACAGAATAATAAGATAACACCCGCGCCTCGCGAGACTTAAATGCTTACTGTGGCAAGGTTGTTACTCTTGGCTTTGTAGCGAAGTCTCTTATAGTTTTACAGCTGTTATAAAATTAAAACATATGGATACGTATGTATTACGCTTGTTAAATTGTCTTTAGTTTCTTCTCCAGAAATCAATGTTTTCATAACACCAAACACCAAATGACTGAAATGAATTAACAATGAGCAGCCCTGATTTGTACCGGCATAACAAGCATAAATGTTGCCGTTGTGTGCGTGCTGAGCTTCGTGTGTACTGGCACGCACACTTATTAGCCGCTCTCGGTACCTTTATGTGATAATAGCTTACTATTATGTTTATACTATTAAACAACCACTATACTGCATAATGTCCGAGCACCCCGGATAATTAGACCACGACTCAACTAACTGACATATCTTTTCAGTTCTACTGGTGGTAGGCTTTAGCTGTGGCTTGTTCAGCACCCTCATGACGTAGCTAGGCTGCCAAGTGACTCGTCGTGTTCCTGCATGACGTCATGATAGGCCAAACTGGAATGCGGTTGGAGGCCGTTGCGTATTTTCAGCCGTTCGTCCGTTACCAACTTCCGTAGATTTTTGAAAGTCTTGTAACGCCTCGTCTGCTTTCACTCTTTCAGTTTCTGGGCGAGCGCGCTTCATCTTAGGTCTTAGGTATAGTATTCAGTTTTTCTCGTCCATGGGAAAGAGTGTTAGTGTGTGTTTACAGTGCGGATGTCTTTTGAAACTTATTTATTTGCTCCAAAATTAATTAACTACAGGAGAAACATCATCGATCTATAATTATCAACGGAAGCCTAAAATGAGACCGCACTATTAATTTTAAATTAATTAAGTTATTTCTATGAAATCTGTTTAATAACTGCCTTATTGTGATAAGAGGGTAGAACTAAATTAACCGCTATGCGGAGGCGGGCGGTCCCACGCCGCTCCACGCCTCACGCTCTGCGCCCCACGCTTCGCTTATTATTTACGCAACGACTGGTAGATGGACGTTAATAAATAGATATAAATAGTTTGACTAAGTGCGAGTCGGACTCGCGCACAAAGGGTTCCGTACCACCTCACAATACGGGTACGGCACCCTAAAAATATTATGGTACATGACAACAGTATACATGCCAAAGAACATAAATGCTACAAAAACAGGCGGATAAAATGGTAGCGCCTGACAAAGATTAGGGTTCGTTTACGCACCATAGTAAGTATGTAAAAATTTCAACTTTTTACCTAATATGGTTAAAGCCGTAGACCCCTGTGACATACGAATAGACAGACAGCGGAGGCTTAGTAAAAGGATCTCGTTTGGCACCCTTATGGTATGGAACCAGCCAAGTGCGAAACAGGTTTCTATCAGGGTTCCGTTATGTCACACCAACCCGGGGAAGATAATTTGTTTATTTGTTTTAGTACAAACTGCAGTAAGCTACTAAACAAATAATAATATTGACGTTTTAAGGGCGCTAGACTTAATGTCACGTGTAATATTCGTAGAACATTGTTTTGTTTTAAACACATCTTTACTCCAGGTTTTGTTCCCAAACACCATGTTTGACCAATGATGAGAAAATATCAGAAAATTTTTCGTAATACTACTAGTGTTAAGAATTGTCACTAATGTAATGTAGATGGCGTTACTTGTTTTCTACATCGCGATATTGAAATATGCTATGCAAAATCTAAGACGTTTAGACATAATAAACAAGACACTGCCGATCTCGTCTATCAAAGGGTGTTTTAATTATATCCCCTCAACGGCAATAAGGAGATTTAACATGGTCCTTCGAACTGGATACTGGTTCTGAAGACCTCAACTCGATAAAGTGGGATGCACTTTATATTCAACGGCGGAAAGCGGAGTGCACACAAGGGTGCATAGCTGGACTGCTGCAGGCGGCATCCGAGAAGGGTTGCAGCCAGGGAAGGAGTCATCCCAAGGGGAGTTGGTGTGTGAAGAGGGTGAAAAGGAACCCTCCATCGAGAATCAAGGTGAAGTGACGTGTAGCAAGTGAGTACTGTTGTGATACTATTAGCGGATCAAGATTTCAAGCAAAATTGAACTTTATTTGTATGGAGTAATTAACTTAGATTAATTCTAAGCGTGCTATCGAGACTTGCTTAAAAGGGGATACCTTCGTTTTAGATGTAATCAAAGTACAATGTACTATACCATTGGCATCAATGGTGCGAAGGTACACTACAGCTGAAAATGCATCGTTTGACGCATCAGAAAATCCTTGCAATTCCATGCAAGCATCATCTTCTCTACATCTCATCCACCGAGGATTTATTTGTATGGAGTAATTAACTTAGATTAATTTTAATGCATGTTTAGAGACTTAGAATAATTTTAAGTAAAGTGATAAGACGGGGAACCTATGCCCGATTCTTTACTTAGTCTGAAACACTTAGAAAAATGTTCAAATAAAATTCTTGGACTTGTAAAATTTTCAACATTTGTCAAACACTTAGTAAATTTTTCAAATAACATTCTTGGAATACACTTTATAAATTTTAAAAATGAAATTTTTGGTGTTGTAATATTTTTAAACATTTTGAAATTTGCAAAGTAAAAATTTGGGACTTGGATAAAAATTAAAAAATACTTGTAGTATTTTATTTTTGAAGTAAACTTAAGATAAATTATAAATTTATTTTTACTTTAGAAAATTTACTGTTTATATAAGTTTTAAGTAGTTTCAGTTGAGTGTTATTTTGTACATGTGGGTTCTGTAATACATAAAAAATGGATAAATTTAAATTAATGCAAGATGACATTATGTCTAGCATTACCAAGGCCAAAGCAAATTTTAAAAAATCTCCGAGGGAACGATTAACTCGTGCTTACATTGAGACGAGATTAGAAAATTTGAAAGAGCAATGGTCTACGTTTTGCACCAATCACCGTACATTTATATCATCAATATCTGACCCAGAAGGATATCAGAATTCTAATTATTTTAAAACGGGATTGTATGATGAAGTTCAGGAGTTATACATGGATTATCAGTCAGAATTAAGAGAAAAGTTAACAAAACTTCCACCTGACTTTAGTCCTGTAATGTCTAGTGTGGGAAAGTCCAACGATTTGTCAGTAAAGTTACCAAAAATATCCATACCGACTTTTTCGGGAAAGTACGCAGAGTGGACAACTTTTAGGGATCTGTTTGTGTCTCTTATCCACAGCAGCACTTCTTTAGATGAAGTGCAAAAGTTGCATTATTTAAAAAGTCACCTATCAGGAGAAGCCGAGCAACTTTTGCGCCATATTCCGATAACAGCTAGCAATTACAACATTTGTTGGGCTCAATTAGAAGCTCGTTATAACAACAAAAAATATCTAGCAAATTGCACGCTAAAACGGCTGATGGGTCAAAGGAACTTGATAAATGAATCAGCAAGTGGTATAAAAGAGCTGTTGGACACAACCAATGAATGTCTAAACTCATTACAGAATTTAGGCATTGACATAAGTAACTGGGACATTATTGTCATTTATGTTACAAGTCTCAAACTAGACAATGAGACCAGGAAGCTTTGGGAGTCTAAAAGTTGCACTTTAACCGAAGAACTGCCAAAGTTTACGGAGTTTAAGGAATTTTTGGAGCAACGATTCAGAGCGTTGGAATTTTTAGACAGTAAAACTAATAAGCCGCAACCAAATTTCAATCGCAATCTCACCGCAAAATCGCTGCATGTTACTACAGATAGTACAATTTGTTGTCCTTTTTGTACTGAAAATCACAAACTGTGCAACTGTAAAAAATTTGCAAAAGAAGAATGTGAAACACGACGTAGTTTTGTCCGAAACAACAGTTTGTGTTACAATTGCCTTGGTTCAAACCATTCAGTGTATGCATGTCGTCAGTCAACCAGATGCCGAATATGTAAAAAAAAGACATCATTCTCTTTTACACTTAAAAAATGTTGAAAAATCCGTTGAGCCTAGTGGCCCCATAGGTCATCAGGTAGATAAGAATATTATTGCAAAAGTAGCAACAACACCAGACGAGTCTTCTCATGTTGTTGCCTGTTTTTCGAATACGCACAGTCAAGTTTTGTTGGCCACAGCCTTAGTGAAGGTTGAATCGAAAACAGGCACAAGTGTAACACTCAAATCCTTACTTGATCAAGGATCTCAGGCTTCGTTTATTACGGAGTCTGCAGTGCAACAACTCGGACTAAAGAAACTCACGAACAAGAGTCGCATTTCAGGGTTAGGAAGTGATCATAATTCGTCGTTAAATTCGAATTATTTGGTTATTTTGAAGCTTCAATCACTTCATAATCCCACATTTATTGTGCAAGTCAAGGCTCATGTTCTAGGTAAAATTACCTCATTGCTTCCTGAAAAGAAGGTTGAACTGCATTGGTGGCCTGAGTTGTCTCAAGTATGCTTGGCAGACCCTACGTTTAGAGAGCCAAATAAAATTGATCTGCTCCTCGGAGCAGAAGTTTATGCTCAAATATTGGAAGAGGGCTTGATCAAAGGTCCTCCAGGGTCTCCTGTGGCCCAAAACACTAAACTAGGGTGGATATTATCCGGCCAAATCAGTGACAAATGTTTGAATGATACCAGCATTTGCCACACTAACACGATTGTTAGCATGCATACGCGCGTAGATGAAAACGAGGTTTTAAAGAAGTTTTGGGAGCTGGAGTCGGAACATTCTCAAGTAATTAAAAACAAGTTTTTAACTGAGGAAGAGAAAAAATGCGAAGACCTGTACACAAAAACCACAAAAAGGGATGAATTCGGAAGGTACATTGTTAAGTTGCCTTTCCGAACAAACGACCCAGATTGCAAGTATGGTAACTCCTTTAAAATTGCATCTAGGCGTTTTATTTTGTCAGAAAAAAGATTTTTAAAAAATCCAGTTCTTAAGACCCAGTGTTGCGAGGTCATACAAGAATATTTAGACCTTGGACATATGGAGATTGTGCCCAAAGAAGAACTGGTTGAGGATAACAAGCCAGTCTACTTACCACAAGTAGTCGTTGTGCGTGAGGATAAAAGCACAACAAAAGTGAGACTGTGTTTTGATGCATCGTGTTCTGGCACCAATGGCGTGTCTCTAAACAATGATTTGATGGTAGGTCCAACCCTACAATCAGACTTGAGGCATATTATAATGAGGTGGCGTCTTCATCCGATAAGTCTTGTTGCTGACATCATCAAGATGTACCGGCAAATAAAGGTGTCGGATGAAGATGTAAATTTTCAACGTATTTTATGGCGAGACAATCCAGAGTCTGAGTTACAGCACTTGAGACTTCTGAGAGTTACTTTCGGAACAGCTTCAGCTCCATACCTCGCAGTCAGAACGTTGCATCAAATTTCATATGATGAAGGAGATAATTTCCCAATTGCTGCTGAAAAAGTCTTGAAGGACTTCTATATTGACGATTTGATGACAGGATGTCAAAATATCCATGAGGGTGTTGAAATATACGCACAAATGACAGAGCTGCTCAAAAAAGGTGGTTTTGAACTCCAAAAGTGGTCAAGCAGTAGTGAGGAATTACTAGAAGAGATCACTGAAGGAAAAGAATTAACGGAACAGTTAGAATTGAAATGTGATGAAGTAATGAAAATTCTGGGATTAACATGGAATAGGAAGACAGATGAGTTTGAATATTCTGTTCAGCTCCCTCCTTTGAGTAGTCCTGTCACAAAAAGGAAAGCAATTTCTGACATTTCCAGATTATTTGACCCCTTGGGTTGGTTGGCACCGACAATTATCATGGCTAAAATATTTATACAAAAAATATGGATCTCGGGTGTGGATTGGGACACGCAGCTGCCATCTCCATTGTTGGAAGAATGGGTGAACTTCCGAAGTAATCTTCCAAAACTCATTGGATTTCGCATTCCTCGGTGGATGAGATGTAGAGAAGATGATGCTTGCATGGAATTGCAAGGATTTTCTGATGCGTCAAACGATGCATTTTCAGCTGTAGTGTACCTTCGCACCATTGATGCCAATGGTATAGTACATTGTACTTTGATTACATCTAAAACGAAGGTATCCCCTATTAAGCAAGTCTCGATAGCACGCTTAGAATTGTGTGGAGCAGTTTTGCTTGCCAAGTTATTGAAAGAGGTAGCTGATGTTTTGGGCATTCCAAAAAACAATATTTACGCTTGGACAGACTCTACGGTGGTGCTTTACTGGTTAAGCAGCCACCCTAGTAGGTGGGAAACTTTCGTGGCAAACCGGGTTTCTGAAATTTTGATGATTTTGGATGCTCAGCAGTGGTCACATGTGCGATCTAAAGACAATCCTGCTGATGCGGCGTCCAGAGGACTTATGCCTTTAGATCTATTAGAATCGCAATTGTGGAGAGAAGGTCCTATATGGCTAAAAGCGACAACCATAAAGTATAGTAGACCAGAAATAAAAGACACAAGAATTGGAGAGAGAAAGAAGAAGGTACGCTGCATGGCCACATGTGTAGATACAGATGAAATGTGGACAAAGTTTTCATCGCTAAGAAAACTTATTAGGGTTTTGACATTATGCAGGAGATTTATTTCGCGTTGTCAAAAGAAAAATGATAAATTTCCTGCCTGGCTTACAACGGAAGAGTTAAACGAGACTCTAAATACGTACATTAAACAATGTCAAAGACAGCATTTTTGTAATGAGTTGGAAAGTTTATCTAAGAACGATCTTGTACATAAGAAAAGCAATATTTTGTCTTTCAACCCGTTTATAGATAGAAATAATATTATGAGAGTGGGAGGAAGACTTAAGAATGCTGAGATTCATGAAAACATGAAGCATCCTATACTTATTCCTCGAAAGTCTCACTTAACAGATCTCATAATATCTGAGGCTCATGAAAAGACTTTGCACGGAGGTCCTCAAATAATGCTTAATTATTTGCGTTCGAAGTATTGGGTGGTTGATGCAAAACGTCTTGCAAAGTTATTTGTTCGGAAGTGTATAAAGTGCGTCCGTCACGCGGCTCGCTGTTCTACCCAATTAATGGGGCAACTGCCAACAGCAAGGTCCACACCTTGTCGACCATTTCATCAAAGCGGTGTAGATTACGCAGGACCTATAAGTATTCGTACCTCCAAAGGACGAGGTCATCACTCCAGCAAAGGGTACATCTGTCTGTTTGTCTGCATGGCCACGAGAGCTGTTCATCTTGAAGCTGTAAGTGATTTAACAGCTCAAGGGTTTCTTAATGCTTTTAAACGCTTCGTGGCCAGACGCGGTTATTGCGCAGACATCTGGAGTGATAATGGCACGAATTTTGTAGGTGCTGCTAGAGAGTTAAAAACATTATTTGTTGAAGAAAATTCTGGCATTGCTGTTGAAATTGCGGATTGTCTTGCAACAAACGGTACGACTTGGCACTTTATTCCTCCCCATGCTCCAAACTTTGGAGGGTTATGGGAGGCTGGAATCAAGTCGACTAAACATCACCTCAAGCGTGTCATAGGTAACTCTACTCTCACGTTTGAGGTACTGGCTCAAATTGAGGCTTGTCTTAATTCTAGACCAGTATCACAGATCAGCAACAATCCCGATGACCTTTGTCCTCTAACACCAGGGCACTTTTTAGTAGGAGAGCCGCTATTGCTTGTGCCTGATGTCAATTATGAAAATTCTAATATTAGTAGTCTCAAGAGATGGCAATTGACACAGCGCATGGTCCAAGATTTCTGGCGTAGGTGGTCTCGGGAGTATTTGACACAGTTTTTGCAACGTCATAAGTGGGAATATCAAACTCCTGAGCCTAAAATTGGGGACATAGTGTTAGTCAAGGAAGATGACCTTCCGCCAGCTAGATGGCTTTATGGCAAAGTTACAGATAAACACCCCGGTACTGATAATATCACTCGTGTTGTAAGTTTGAGATGCAAAGGCAATGTTATTAAAAGACCTGTTACCAAATTGTGCATTCTACCAGTGACTGAGTGAGTTACTGTTTTTAGTTTAATATACTGTTTTCAGTTAAGTTTATTGTTATTTGTATAATCATTACGGATAAGGTGTTTATAAACATGTAACAGAATTAAATATCAAGTCGTTTTTGATGTAAGGCCTAATGTTTACCTGTTCACCAATCTTTTACAGTTATTGTCATTATTTTAAGTACATTAGTTTAAAGATTATTTGGCTTAACTTTTGTATTTATGAGTCCTCTTGAAAAATTGTTCTTTTCTTTGTTTTGTGTGAATGCCCATTCTGGTCATGGAGGGCAGAATGTTAAGAATTGTCACTAATGTAATGTAGATGGCGTTACTTGTTTTCTACATCGCGATATTGAAATATGCTATGCAAAATCTAAGACGTTTAGACATAATAAACAAGACACTGCCGATCTCGTCTATCAAAGGGTGTTTTAATTATATCCCCTCAACGGCAATAAGGAGATTTTACAACTAGTATGGTATTACTTAATGTTTACCAATAATGAAACTTTACTTTGTTTCGAAAATTAATTGTCTGAATCGGGTAAAATGAGACATCCAAACTTAATAAACAAAGTTTCCATCAAAAGACATTTGAGAAGATGTCCAAAAATACATCGTTCCTAGAGTATTCCAATGACAAAAAAAATAGTTTTTCAGACAATCTAAGCACTCAGATAAAGTTGAGCGAGCTGACATTGAAGTGTTTAGTTGGGCGAGGATCAACAATGTGCTAACAATACAAAAGTTACTTTACAAAAAGGGGAAGGTAAACTACATTAAATTGGTCTGAATAACTTTGCCATTTATGTGTCCCTTTTATGAAAATGCGGCCTCCTTCCTCCAGTTTCCATATTAATGGTCAGAAAAATATTAGAACATTTAGGTCACGGCGAAATTAAGTTTATTTCTTAGATTAAACTAAGATTAGTAAAATACATGAGATAGCTGTGCGTAATATTTATTAAGACCCGATCTGGGCTTGGCGTCAGTTGCGTAATAACAAAATTAGATTTTTTATTATTTGACAAACTCACATAGTTATAAAAAACAAATATTATACAAATATATAATTATATACAACAGATTCAACAGTTTTTTTTGCAGTCAATATGATAAAGGAACCTGATTAGAGCTCCAAGCACTCTTGACCAGATAATTTTAAAATACGTTCAAACTTTAGTGGGATTCGATTGGTTTTTAAACAAATAAACTGTTTATTCATCTCTGGTTCTCGAATACCAGTAAGCAATAAATAAAACTTTTACTGTTTAGATGAGAGACTCCTTCAGAGAACTGTCTGTACCAAACTTAAAAGTAAGGACTAAGAAGCTAGCCACTTTACTCGAACAATTTAGTTAATATCCATTAGGGGTATGAAAAATACGATAAAAACTGTCATAAAGTCGCGGGACGCAACAATTTATGGTCACTCTACAATAGCAGACGCATCGATAAGGGTGGAAATAGAACCGGGTAAGGACCCAAACTTTTATGTCATTGGAGGGTTCCATTACTTATAAACGGTATTTTCTTTTAGTCAGATACTTTGCAAGTTAGCTCCTTTGTGTTTATCAATTTAAATAAAACTTTACTTGAAATTATGTGGTTCAAAGGGATGAAGATTTCAGCAAGTTATTGGTACCTCAAAATTTAGATTTAAACAAGCTAAAG
Organism: Ypsolopha scabrella; assembly: GCA_910592155.1. Classification (NCBI taxonomy): domain Eukaryota; kingdom Metazoa; phylum Arthropoda; class Insecta; order Lepidoptera; family Ypsolophidae; genus Ypsolopha; species Ypsolopha scabrella. The sequence goes on along the minus strand of OU342968.1, from coordinate 1,252,216 downwards.
CCCTTTTCACTGTCTATCAATAAATTATCTTAAGAACTGAAATACAAAAGAGGACAATAACCTATAATGTGATACGGTACATAGATAACGAATAAATTAAAAGCTCTATATTAAAGAGCACTCTGACTACGTGACCGACATACCAACGCCTACACCAAACGGCTGAACGTATTAACATGAAATCTTGAATGTAAGATCCTTCTATGTCTTAGAAGGGATTTTAACTTAATTTCATGGGATCAAAAGTATGGAATCCACGCAAGCAACGCCCTTCCCGTCTGCTAGTATTATAAATTTCTTTAGTTGGTTTTTCGTTATCGATGTATGAGAGTAAAATAAAGTTTAGTTCGGATTTTATTCCATTTTATACAGCACTGTCATGCTCAACTCTTGCTTCCGATGCATCTTCAGTTATAAAAAGAAATAAGTCTAGATAAGACCTGTAAAAAAATCATAAACAAGTCTCAAACGGAAGCGGTACCTTACGACAAACGGAACGTCTCGCTGTAAAGCCAAGCGTTAAACGGAACGCTAGAACTGAAAGGTTTACAAACTCATAAACACGCGTGCTGACATCTGGAGGTGGCGACGAGAACTGGCGGTCACAAGGGGCTTCCGTGAACTTGGGAAACTACTAACTCCCCCTTTGTGCTTGGATTTGACATATCATATATTGAGGTGAGGTTGGGAGCCTTTTACACCCCGGTCTGAAGTGCCAGATACTATTCGTTATTGGATAAGGAAATGCTCGAAAAACGGCACAAATGCTCTATTTAATATTTATTAACATACTATTTAGCGTACCGAAAAAAATTCCATACTTTTTTTTGGGATCACTAAATCCGTTATCATTTTATTGAAAATAATTATTTAGTTGAGACTTGAATCAACTAGACACCCATTAAGGATTATGTCGTGGAATAGTACATTACTGCTTAGGCAAGGAAATAAGCAATCCTGGACGAGTAAGTTAAAAGTCCGAGCCCGTATGGCGAGGAGTTTTATAAACGAGGCCAGGATTGCTAATTCATGGTCGAAGCAAGTATAGTGCTTTTCTCAAAAATAAAATGAGACATTTTCATGTATTTCATGTTAATGAGTTATATCAAATATAATAAACTGACTAGGAAATATTAAAAGTGACTTACTTGCTCATATTTGGGTAATTAGTCATGTTTATTGTTATTGATTTCTTCAGCAAAGCATTAGTGGAGAACAATCTATATCAGAGCCCGCTTCTGAACTCATTTTGTAATTTATTTGCACAAAATACTTTCAACTAAAATTTATAGCAACATAGATTCCTGCTTTTACGAAACTTTTTTTATTATTGCCATTCTAGCCTTCATGGAAAACGCCATCTAGAGGATCACTAAGTTCTAAGAAAAAAAAAACAACGATTAAAACCTCCTTCGTCTCTTATAAACATAGACACGGATATTTTAAAATAAAAACATAAATTATACTCTGTGAACATATGGTATGTAGTGGATTCTAATACGAATTTCCTGGACAGCTTTTCAGATTTCCTGGACACTTTTAATAGCTCGCCAGGATGAAGTATTTTCTGGTAGGTCTTTACAGTATGTAATGGTAATATTACAATGTATTTTTGAGAAAATAAACTTTACATAATAATAATTAAGTTTACACAATTGATGAAATATATCCATCCATCCATCAGCCTGTTTCGTCCACTGCTGGACATAGTCTTTCCAAGATTTTGCCACTCTTGGTGGTCCTCCTGGAAGAAATGCCCATATTCACACACGCTGGGTAGGTTGGTGAGCGCGGTGCCGAAACCATTGCACCAGTGACGCCGCCGCCCGTCACCAGTCTGTTTTAAATAAGGCCCAACAATTGGGGATGGATATACCGCCATCCATCGGTCCCAGACAATGGTGGGCCGGTTTTGCCTGAGAGCTGTTCTCTGACTCTCCCCCGAATGAATAACTTAAGGGGAAGGGGGAGGGGGAGGAGGAGGGGGGGCTGCAAGTAAGATGATGGTACCTCCACAGTCGAGGCCGGCATCAGCTCTACCACCTCTTAAAGCAATTGATCTAAAATAATATTTGATGAAATGTCAGCTACAAAAGAACACTTATACTTACAATTAAAAATATTTATACTAATACTTACAATAAAAAATACATGTTCTCATAGTAGTTATACATTACTGAAAAGAACAGTAATGATTTTTTATTTGAAAGGTGCTTTATTTTAATATTGTTAAGTACGGGTTAGATCAATCAATTGATAAAAAGTGCCAGATTCTTCACTCTGGCTTGAAGATAACAGATAACCTCAATTTAATCCTAGGTGTAAAGTCAGCCAAGAGAACATCAATCGTAACTTCAATTTGAAAAATACCCTCTACTATCGAATGCACGCAACCGAGAAAATGTCCGATTTATATTTGTAAACGTCCGATTTTATATTCCACTGTGAATTATACAGGGTATCAATAGACTAGTGTTACCTTTAAATTAAACCACATACTCTACTGATCACACTGAACAACTTTTCCAAAGAAATATAACCGCGCAAATTTTTGCACGTGTGAAAAGAAAGAGTATTTTTATTTGCGTGGGTATATTTCTTTGGAAAAGTTGTTCAGTATGATCAGTAGAGAATGTGGTTTAATTTAAAGGTAACACTAGTCTTTTGATACCCTGTATAATAGACCATTTTCAGTAACTAAAGTAAACTACTTTTATCAAAAGAGCTGCCCTTTACGTAACTTCTGGTTTACTTTTTATTGTTTTATGATAACAATTGACCAAATGAGAGCACTTTAAAGTTAGCTCAAATTACGCGCGGAACAAAACGGCAGGTTCAACGCGGAGTGAGGTCGACATCCCGCAGTGACGTCACAAACAGCGAGTCGAGTTTGAACTGTAGGCAAATTGCTTGAGCGCGAGAAGTAAACGGTTATTAAAATGCCTACAACTAAGCTACAACCGTATAAATACTGTATCGTGCCAAAATGTAAATCCACAACCATTTCCACACCGGATAAAACTTTTATAATTGAAAAAAACTCCGAAATAAATGGCTGAAAGTGATAAGAAGGGAAGAGTTGTCTCCGAAAATATCAGCTTATTGTTGTGTGTGAGGATCATTTTGACGTGCCTAAGTGTTTATTTAATTCAAATCTATACTTACTACTCATGTTATATAATTTCCCCGTAAAATTTGTAAAACACATCCATGCCAACTAGGTATTTGACTTCGTGCGATGCATGCACATAAGGCATTAAGGTAGTCATTTTGCCAAAAAATTGTAAATTTCTATGTAGGTTGAGATACTCATTCTTGAAATTAAAATGTACTTTAATCTGGTTAAAAAAGATGAAGAATATTTGGATACAACACAAAATGTGTTTGATATATGAACAAGGAAGTAAACAATAATTACCAATATTATCTATTTCGTATTAGGTACCATAGAAGTAAGTAGGTTTATAAAACGTTTGCTTACCTCTCTGCTTTAAAACTCCTGATTTCGGCACTGAAGAATCTTGTGTTGGTAGAAAGATATTCTTCCATCATTATGCCATATAATTCTGGGAAGACTGTTGGATTGGCCGCTTCGGTCATTTTAATTCAGTTTAAAAGTGCATAGCTACTATGTATTCACTTCTTACAAGTTTTGAAGTAAAAACACTATGATAAACTAGAAAAACAACGCGAAATCCGTATAACGCCTGCACAAGTTAGCAGATTCAACGATAGTGACGTCACATCGGCCGCGTGACCTTGAGTACATCTCACCGGCCGTTTTTCGATACATGCATTTTATTACAATCTTTTAATGTAATTATCTTTCAAAGTAATGGGTATTTTTGGATGCTTCAATAAGATTAATTTCATAAAAAATACGGCAAAGGCAATGAGTTTACTTACAAACAAAAATAATGTTGTTGAAATGACTCTATTCTTAGTGAAACATAAAATTAACGCCAAATTATATTAGAGATCGACTGATCTAAAACTGAATGTCCCTCTAATGCTATTTCTCTCACATGCAAAGAGGTATAGTATAGACGCAAAAGGTAGCTAATAGTCAGGTGCGAGTGAAAGAGGAAGATGTTTTAAAATTATATTTTAAATTACAATCAGGAGTTAAAACTAGGTAACTACAACTACTGAACCTTATCGATGTTAGGTAAAAATTGAATACAATAAATTAGATCTTTTTACAGAATTGTTACACTGAATAATTCCGCACGTACTTTTGCGTAATCTGTATCGACTCAGCAGCATCATCATCGGCTTCCTCGACATCAAAATGCTGCGCTTGCAAGGTTGTCCGATCTAGACACTTAGCGTACATAACACACAATACAATTTGTGACAACAATAACAACAACTGACCCTGGTGCTGATGGGTACACACTGTTACGGACTACTTCGCCACTGGCCATAAGATATGACCATAACCATAGACTAAATATCTATGCCATAACTTAATTAAGGACTTTCACACTGACTCAAACAAGACTTGGAATTACGCGCAATGACAGGTTTTTTTCTAAATAAATCTCTTTATTGATTCAGACTTTTCAGACAGTGGTTATTAAACCACCCTCATTATCATTTTATTTTGATTAATATTTATGCCTCCATGTTTAAGATTGTTCCTATTTAACGATTAGGCGCATAAGAATTATTACAATTTGCCTTTGACTCTAGTTGAAAAACTGAGAAATTTCATTAAAATATATATTATAAGGTCCTACAATTCAAAATGAAAAAAATTTCACAGATGATAGTGTATCCCTAATAGACCACAATCCGAATAAAAAAAAATTTTTGCGCGTATTTTTTTTACCTTTCCATAGAAATTTTGTCAACTGATTGAACCACTTGCGAAGTAAAAAAATATTAGTAACAATATTTAGTAACAAGCATTTTGAATTTGAATTTTCATTTTTTTGTAAGCCACAAGTACCATCGCCTTATGTTTTGTTACTTAAATCGGGAAGTTACTTTAGCCAAATTCATTTCAATTCTGGAGTTGAAGGCTCTATCTACACTATAATAAAGTAGTAAAAAAGTCGCCTCTTTACAATAAATATTTTTGCGAAATTTTAAATGAAATGGGTTATCTTATCACTTAACGGTATTGTGCTGAGGAAAAAGCTTTTTTTTATTCTTGTCTGTCTCTTTGTAAGTTCCGTAGCTCGAGAAGTACCAAACGGATTTTGAAGCGGTTTTCTTTATTATCATTATTATAGTGAGCCTGGTCAACATAATTGTATAGGCTATAAGGTTTGTTGATAAAATAACGTCGAAATCGAAAACGATTGAATAAACGCGGGCGAAGCCGCGGGCGAATGGCTAGTACCACATAAGGGTGTAAAATTAACGATGACTGTAGAGCACACCCCACTCTTTTATTCACTGAAGAGGTTTTAGAGTAGAGGTTTCAGTTTATTGCTTTTGTTAGGAAGTTTTTCAAGGGCTATGTGGATTTTTATGTTTTTGCCTTTGACTTTGTCAATGGATTGATTTTTTTATAGGAATACAATATTTATTTCAGGGGATATACATAGCAAACAAACACATGGTTAATTTCCTAAATTTACTAAATAGAGCCATAATGAGCTCCCACTAAAAGAGATTTATTATCTGGTACAAAAGTACTAGAGCAAGGAACCTGGTTTGAATAAAACCACAAGGTCCACAATGCTAACAGGTAATTTATTGAACATATAATTTTAACATATACAAAGTGAGTGGAACAATTGATATCGCGATGCAATTGCGAGTAACGCCATCTACTGTGCGTTCAAAGGAAATTACAACAGCGTTAACATACCGCCCGCTATGGACGAAGTCCATTAAAACTACAGAAACAATTTCTTATACAATTTAGAACACTACATCGACATAACGATTGTTAAATACAACTGTAATAGAAGTCACAAAGTGCAAACCCTAATGTTTTATTCCAAATATGCAACAAAAATATTCTCAATCGTAACTTAAACAAAGGATAGCCCAAGGCTTAAAAAACTAACTGGGCAATTTAATAAACAACAAAAAAACAAACTTAAATAATAATTAAGAACAAATCGGTCCATCCACACATAAAAGGTTTAGCTTAATCACTACTTGGGCAATAATATTAGTTTAGAAATGGAGCGCTTGATGATGTGCCCCTTACACTTGAGGCTGGCTACCCGAGTGAGGCCATCTTGTCCGGGGTGCTTATCCACGATTATCCCGTAGAGCCATCGCGCTGGGGGTAGTCCGTCTTCCTTGACGAGAACTACATCTCCGACTTCAGGTTCAGGAATTCTGTCTGTCCACGTGTACCTGTGTTGAAGCTGTGTAAGGTACTCTTCAGACCATCTCCGCCAGAAGTCTTGTGTCATCTTTTGAATTAGATGCCAACGCTTCAGGCTACTGATGTTTGATGCCTCATAATTTAGACCTGGGACAAGCACTAATGGTTCGCTCACAAGAAAATGACCTTGTGTCAGTGGACAAGGATCGTTCGGGTCACTGGATAACTGCGATATCGGTCTTGAGTTAAGGCATGCCTCAATCTGAGCGAGTGTCGTAGTCATTTCCTCGAACGTCAGTGTACTTGTCCCGATAACTCTCGCCATATGGAACTTGGTAGACTTCACTGCCGCTTCCCACAATCTCCCAAAATTTGGAGAATGAGGAGGGATGAAGTGCCAAGCAGTTCCATTCGATGTCAACTAGTCAGCAATTTCAACGGTGACAGTCGAACTTTCCACTTCGAACAACTCCGTCAGTTGACGAGCAGCTCCTACAAAGGTCGTGCCATTGTCACTCCACATTTCAGCGACATGACCTCGTCTGGCTACGAAACGCTTGAACGCGGCCAAAAAAGCTTCAGAGGTTAAAATCAAAATCAAAATCAAAATATTTATTTTTGCAAAATAGATACATAAAGTATACTTTCTACAAGTCAAAGTTAATTTTAACAATATAATATATCTTAAGAATATAAAAAAATATATAATAATACGGTAAATAAAGTATACACCTGCATAAATAAATGATAGTCGTAAGTTTTTAAATAAATAAATAAATAAAATAGAGGAATCTAGGAATAAAAATATAAAAATATTATATATACATAATGCAATGAAGAAATAAGTTCATAAATAAAAACGGGAAATACATACAAAAAATATTAAGGTTGGGCTACTAAAATGTAATAAAGTTAAACACCTGCATAAAATATAGAAATATAGGAATAAAATATTATATATACATAATGCCTAACCATCCGCACCATTCGATTAGTATTGCTAAGAAGAAGGGCAAGAAACTTAGCAAACATTCCTTTTTTTCAAAATAAAACATATGATACAAAATCATTTAAATACCTACTCAAGTAAAGGCATAAAAAAAATATAAGACTGCAGGAATTAGTCACGAGAAAAAAATATATATCTTAGTCAACCCGTCTCATTATTGTCTATTACCTTTAACAAAGTAAGTTTACATATTAATCAATTTTAAGCCTTTAGAGGAATCATACAGTATTAAAATATGCTAATTATTAATTACAATATTAAATAAGATTGTTATTATTTATTACACCATGCTTCATTATCATCCAAATAATCATTGATTTTATAATAGGCTTTCTTAAGTAGTCCCTGCTTAATATATAGTTTTAACTTATTTTCAGGCAAACTAAGGACCGATAGTGGTCATATCACTGACCACTTCTAGATGTATGGCTTTAGTGGCCATGCATATGAATATGCAAATATATCCTTTTGTGGAGCGATGCCCTCGACCCTTGGTGGTTCTGACATTGATTGGACCGGCATAATCTACCCCAGTCCTGTAGAAAGGTTGTTGTGCCGTGACTCGTGCTGCTGGTAGCTGTCCCATCATTTGTTGGTTGGTTTGGTTTGAGTGACGCACACAAGTTACACACTTACGGACGAACTGACGAACAGTGCCCTTAGCCCCAATCACCCAATACCTATAACGTAAGTAATTGAGCATTAACTGAGGTCCTCCATGCATGGTTCGTTGGTGCGCTTCATCAATCAACAAATGCGTTAGGTATGATTTGTGAGGGATAATGATGGGATGCTTTACGTCCTCCTCAAGAGAAGCATTGTGTAAGCGTCCACTCACTCTCATTTTCTCATATTTATCGACATAGGGATTCAACGAGATGATCTTGCTTTTTTTGCTGATGGTCCTTGATGACTGCAAATCTTCGATATCCTCTTGGAAATGTGTTTTCTGGCATATCTTTATGCAGGTAAGTAAAGACTCGTTTATCTCTCTTACTGTTAATCTATTGTCTAATCCGTAAGTTTTTTCTTTTTCAGATTTTTTCCAGCGCAGGACTCGACGGCAGAAAGACACCACACGGGTAAGTTTTTGCAAAGACGAATATCGTGACAGCAGCTCTTCACCATCATACGAATCGTCTTTTGCTGCTACGTGACATGTTGCCTTTGCTTTCCTCTCTTCCATGTGAGTATCCCTTGAATTTTCCTTGCTGTATTCAATTCTGAGGTTGTGCAACCATTTGGGTCCGTGTTTCCACAACTGATTTTGGACGAATTCTGTAGGCTGCAGTCCTCTGGACGCGCAGTCAGCTGGATTGTCTTCGCTAGAGACATGTGACCATTGATTCCCATCCATAGTAGTGATAATATCTGAAACACGGTTTGCGACGAACGTGTTCCATCTGCTGGGGTGACTACTCAGCTATGCTAGCACTATGGTTGAATCTGACCAAGCATGAATGTTTTGCTTTGGAACGTTCAAAATGTGGCTTACTTCATTCAGAAGTTTAGAGAGAAGGCTGGCACCACACAGTTCCAAACGTGGAATTGATACCTATTTTATTGGTGCCACTCGAGTTTTAGATGTCACTAAGTGAACAAAGACGTTATTCGCTTTGTTAATAACTCGGGCATACACCACAGCCACGTACGCTAAGTTGGAAGCGTCCGCGAATCCGTGCAACTCCAGGAGTTGATCATCTGTGGTACAGTGTATCCAACGGGGGATACTAAAGGATTCCAGCTTAACCAAATCTTCCCTGAAAGTTAGTCAGTCATTTAGTAAATCAGGAGGGAGTTGGTTGTCCCATCCAATACCAGACAGCCAAAGTTTTTGAATAAAAACTTTAGCCTTTGTTACCGTGGGCGCTAACCAACCCAAAGGGTCAAACAATTTGGCTATATCCGATATAACTATTCGTTTGGTTACTGAAGAATTTGATAAAGGAGGCAGGTTAACCCTGACGTGAAACTCGTCGGTTTCTTTGTTCCACGCTAGACCTAGAATTTTCATAACATCGTCAGTTTTGATTTCTAAATTCTGATCTGAATTTTTTCCACCGATACTTTTCAGTAACTCCTTGTCGTTGCTTGACCATTTCTGAAGAGGGAATCCTGCTCGGTTCAGTAACTCAGTCATTTGTTCGTAGATCTGACTTCCCTCGCCCACTGAATGACAACCAGTCGTTAAGTCATCAACGTAAAAGTCGGTGAAAACTCTGTGCGCTGCTTCAGGAAAATTTGCACCTTCATCATGTGCAACCTGTTGTAAGGCACGAATAGCCAGATAGGGCGCCGATGAAGTTCCAAACGTAACGCGCAACAGTCGAAAATGCTGTAATGGCTCGCTTGGGTTCTCACGCCACAATATACGCTGATTATCAGCATCTTCATCGGCCACTTTCACTTGGCGGTACATCTTAACGATGTCGGCGACCAGCGAGATGGGATAACAACGCCACCTCATCACTAAGTGTCGTAGTTCGGGTTGCAGTGTAGGGCCTACTATGAGATCGCTGTTCAAGGACGCTCCATTTGTACCCTTGCACGAAACTTCAAACACAACACGTGTTTTAGTAGTGTCCTTATCTTCGCGAACGACTGCATGGTGAGGTAAATATACTGCAACTTTGTTCTTATCGGTACATGGTTCCATATGACCCATTGCGAGATACTCATTGATCACTTTTGAGTACTCAATCTTGAGCATCGGATTAGTTAACAAGCGTTTCTCCAGCATAGGGTAACGCTTGCGAGCTATGTTTTGGGATCCGCCATACTTTGAAGCGGAATTCTCATCCTTGAATGGGAGCTTGACTATGTATCTCCCAGTTTCATCTCTAGTGGTAGTGGCGGCAAATAACTTTTCGCATGCCATTTCTTCCTAATTCGGGATTTTATTGGGTAGTGAAGGTTCCGATTCCATCTCCCAGAAACGTTTGAGTAATGCGTCATAATTACCTTCGTTAATGGTGACAGTATGGCAATTAATATTTGGATCGCCTTCCCTATCTGAGATAGAACTTTGAACTACACCCGACAAAATCCAACCAAATCTCGTATTTTGTGCGATTAGACGTCCACCAGCTCCTTGAACCAAACCTTCCATGATAATTTTTGAATACACGTCAACTCCCAAGAGCAAATCTATTCCACCCGGGTGATGGAAAGATGGGTCCGCTAATTTCAAGGATGGAAGTGTTTTCATTTGGGAAATGTCAATGGACACTTTGTTACTTGGCAAAAAAGTTGTGAGCCTCTCTAAAACGTGTGCTTTAATGTTTAATGAGAAGGATGGATCACTACGTGAGGTTAATCGTATATTTACGGACGATTTTGATTCCAGTGATCTAGAGCCTCCCACTCCAGAAACCATGACTGATTCCTTGATTCTTCTGAGACCCAGCAATTGAGCCGCAGCCTCAGTGACAAAAGACGCTTGAGATCCCTGATCCACCAGAGTGCTTTTGCATTAACTAAAGCAGTAGCCAATAAAACTGTACTACTAGATGTTGAAAAACAACTTGTGAGAACTTCCGGCATCTCCTCCTCGGATTCGACTTCCAATTCCTTTGAAGGAGATGTTGTTTCGGTTACGACAGCAACCACCTTTTCAACCTCGGGACCGGGATTACCTACTTGTGGTGTCTTGGGATGTAATATAGTGTGGTGTCGTTTTTTACACAAGCGACAATTGGTTGATACTGTACACATATACACTGAGTGTTCTGTACTTAGACAGTAACAGACGTTCAAACTCAAACTATTTATTGCAACTAAGTGTACACAGATGTTACAATTTTATAAGAACTTAATAACTTAGCTACCCTTATCAGGTACAGCAACACTACTAATACTATATATTATTACGCAATTCTTTATCACTGCTCTAATATTTCACAGTGTCTTAATATCTAATAATCTTTTACAAAATGTTTGCATAAACAGTAACACTTAAAAGGTAAGAGATCAGAAAGCCATATCACATTATTTATTGCAACTAAGTGTACACAGATGTTACAATTTTATAAGAACTTAATAACTTAGCTACCCTTATCAGGTACAGCAACACTACTAATACTATATATTATTACGCAATTCTTTATCACTGCTCTAATATTTCACAGTGTCTTAATATCTAATAATCTTTTACAAAATGTTTGCATAAACAGTAAACTTAACTAACTTAAACAGTACTTAAAAGGTAAGAGATCAAAAAGCCATATCACATTATTTTTCATCAGACAGAAAACTTTCTACTGTGTAGAAGCACTCTTCTACTAAATATTGCTTCAATGTTGCCTTTGTACAAACTGACGCCTAGCTTCAACGTCTTCTTTGGCGAACCTTTTGCAATTGTGCAATTTATGTTTCTCGGAGCAAAACGAGCATTCAGTAATCACCGTCGTGGCTGCATGTGAAGACTTTGTTGTGGTGGGAATGGGAAGCCAATTGGCTGACTCTTTTCAGATACTTTTTATTCCAAAGCCCTAAATCTGGTCTCGAGAAAAACCTCTAACTGCTTGTATTTTGGCAGTTCCTCGCTTGATTCACACATTTTGGCTTCCCATTTAGCTCTGGACTCCGGGTCCTGTTTCTGACCGATGACGTAAATGAGCATCAAATCTCACGAACTAACATTAACTGTATATATATTACATAAATATCTCCTGTACACCACCATCAACTTATCCTTTTTAACAGTATCTTCCACCCAAAGGTTGTCTGGAAGAAATCGCTCTGAGCGATAAGACCGCCCATTGTACCCTTTCTGATAAAATATTTTTATTACTTGTTTTTTATTTTGGTGAACAATAAAGAGTATTTATGTTATGTTATGTTATTAACTCCTACATTCTGCAGAGATTGCAAGCACTCAGTAGTAGTATCCAACAACTGGCGAATAGCAGTAGCAGATTCTTGCATCACAGATTTTTGGGTCATTAAACGTCTAATGATTGAGTTTGCCATCGATCTTTTATTATTGGTTACGCTAAATTAGTATAATAAATATAAATTCTCTCAAACCATTCTACCTACCCTTTCCTACCGTGCATCACCTTTGACACCCCACCACAGCGCCGCAACAAGCTGCGCGCGCATCATCGATTCCCAATGTGATTGGACGATGAAGATCTGACCAGTGGCCAGTCAGTTGTTGTTGCTCTTCCGCCCGCGCTGTGATAACTGCTAACACACGCGTCGTACTTATTAAAAGTAATTACCGTAGACAATAACGTGTACAGCTGTAGTTCATGACCAGCTTCACATATCGCCCATCCGCTAAATGAACTGTCCTATATCTTGTGATAACCGTGTGTGGAATCGAGGACTCAATAACGGACACTGAGAAGCCGCCATTGTGGACGCCATCCCGTATGATCGAAGCTAATTGCAGCGGACACCATCAGGTTAGTGCACGGTTTCCAGCTTCCCTCCTCTCTCATCATCCATTTGTGAATGAGATTCAATTCTGTTAATGCATTTGGTAAACGCAAGTATAGGCGTGATCAATTATCATACCTAGCCACAAGCCTATCCCAGCAAATTTTGTAATTATCTGCTGTAACGGCGATGGATTTCACGAGAGTTTTTGACTCCCCAGTGAGTGAGCTCTTCAAGTAATGAAGTCTTTGCACATCTTCAAGCGACCCATTATTGCGTATTAACGATTTAAATAAGTCCTTATAGTTAAGCCATTCAGAATATTTACCCGAAAATTGAGGCAAAATTATTTCAGGCAATTTCACAAAACATGCCTTGTTTGTTTTAGAGTCTTGTGGAGCCACAGTGTCACCAGATTGTAACTTTAATTTTGTCAGAACTTCTTTTAGAAAAGATTTGTAGCCAATGTACACTTCTTCAGTATCATCGTAAACATTCTCTGTATTTTTAAAATCTTCCATTTTCATTTCAAAAATAATTTTACGGTGACTACTTGTAAAGTCGTTCCACTGAGTTTCCAAAGTCTCCAATCTAGTTTCGACATATTAAAGAGTTATGCGTTCCTTTGGTGATTTTTTTAAATTATTTTTACCATTGCTGATCTTTTCAGCAAGGACTTGTAAATATTTTTCAGCCATTTTAAAAGGTTAAAACTTAACTAACCAAATAAATGAGTTCTACAATAATTTTTAAAATGTTTGTACAACCCGTTCACATTATCTCGAGACCTGGCGTCGATGACGTCACGTCGCTTCGGCGCTCAGATATGGTGCGCAAAATAAGCATCCTCTAGTAGGATATTATTATAAACAATAAGATTTCCAACAAAACAAATATTTTGTTAATTAATTTAATGTAGGTAATATTATTATAATGATATGATTAAAATGATGAAAAATAAATGAAACAATCTTGGTTAAGTGGGTACAAGAAGTGTTTATTACACAAAACTACAGACTAAAAATCTTCTTCAGAATATATGATTGGCTCGATGCCAGTCATTCTCTCATTATCGCTATCGCTATCGCTGATCTCTCTGTCCGAACTCTCTTCGCCAAGGGATATAATTATTTCACGAACATTTTCTTCTTCAAGGTGGTCTTTCTCCCAATACTCCTGTTGTAATCTTTCAACGTGATTTACTTCTTTTTTCCAGTCGGAAGGTGTGATGGAATTAATCGCATCTCTTGTTAATCTTTCTATTTCTTTTTCTGACTGGCTAACATTTTTGTCTGCCACCCTTTGCTTCACTAGATTCCAGATATATTCAATCGGATTTAAGTCACAGTGATAGACGTGGCAGACGTACTATTTTCTGGCCATTCTCTTTCATTAATTCGTCGACGACGTATTTTTTTGGAGGCTTTGTCCTTAAAATTATCGGGTACAATTCCTTTTTCGTCATATTCTCGTCAAACGGAACGTTATTGTCACGCAACCAGTTTTGCATAACAGATTTGAGTGATGCGCTCGTGGGTACCTTTATTGATTGAGTTGAATGGTAAGGTGCATTGTCAATGACGACAATACCGTTCGGCGGTAAGTTAGGTAGCAACTTTTCTTTGAGCCATTTCAAGAAATTATCCGTATCCATCTCATGATGATAGTCGCCTGTTGTTTGTTTGCATTTATATAGTAATTCTGCGCCTGGTATGAAAACGTTTTCTCCCCCAGCATGCACAAGAATCCATCTCTGGCCGGTGTTAAAAAAATTTTTTACGCTGCTGTCTGTACTATTTTGCCAACATTTATTAACGGTGTAGTGTGAGTGAATCCATGTTTCGTCTAGAAACGTAACCGGTTTTTTATCTGCGCCAAGGTCATTGTTTTCTTTCATCCGGCGCAGGTAGCGAGCCCTCCACGCGGCTATATCTGGCTTTTGTATTAAGATTGTACGGGCATTTTTACATTTTTTGAATTTATATCCCAAATGGTAAATTAAAATTTTTCTAAGGTAACTTCTTTCAGCTGTAAAATTTATATCCCTTTTAGCGACTGCCAAGATTTTCTTTAATGTTGGGATTTCTTTTCTTACAGTATAAAAACTGTTAATAATATTACGTATGGCACAGATGTCAAAATCATCAATTTCGTTTTTTTTTTGTACTTCTTGCGCTTTTTACCTGGTGTTGACAATTTTTCTTCACGTGTATCGTTGCTAAAACCTTGACTAGTACTTGTACTCGGTGTAGCATGTTGCAGTGACGCATGCCGCAATTCTTTGGCCTCCTTTTTTATTCTCATCAAAGTACATTTTGATATTCCTGTTGCAGCACAGGTTCGTTTAACAACTTGATCTACAGGTATTACGAATTGCTTGTTAGCTTTCTCTGATTCAAAGAAAGCGAGAACTTTCAGGATTAAATTTCTTGCTTCACTGTGAATAGTTTTCCCCATATTTGAAAAAACTTTCACTGTCCCACTTCAAAGCAACGAAATAGTAACAAAAATGTCCAAACTAAACCAAAATGTCCAAACTTAACAAAAATGTCCAACGTTGCAACAAAAACAATATTTTAACGTAACAGCAATAACAAAATAACAATAAAAGTCCAAACGTAACAATGGAATGGTTAAAAATATACCACGAAAACAAGTCGACGCGTATCGGCAACGAAAGTGCTAACCGTACTGCGCGCCGTGGCAAGCGCGGGGAGGTGAAAGGAGAACGGGGCGGGTGGTTCGCATTCCAGCGAGGTCTCGAGATAATGTGACCGGGTTGTACTAGTAACTTATCACTCTATGTTGTAATAAAACAAGTTCAAGTTGAGATTTTAATTATAGAACACAAGTTCATACATACCAGAAAAATATTATAAGTTCCGTTAATAACACCAAATCTTTCTAAGTCCGGTCAGAGATTAAATTTTCTAAGTGTTTGAAAACTTCTACACTTGCGAAAAATTGGGCATAGGTCGGAACGTTTTTGGAGAAATAATTCTAAGTCTATAAAACACTTGTAAATTTTCCAAGTTTAAATCACTTCACAACTTCACGACTTCACAATCCATGCACTATCTTGAAAAATTTTTTAAGTTAATTTTGTCTTAGCAATAAGGTTGAAAATGTACTCACAATTTTTGCTTCACTCACACTTGACGATTGCACACAGGTCAGAGTTGATTTGACAGGAGCTGTCATGTAATAATAATAATAATAATAATAAAAGATTTTTATTTGTCTCAAAAAACACAATAAATTTTATACACAATAAGTTTATACATGAAAAGAGACAAATCGGTCTAAGACTCGGCTTATGACAGTCTGTTATTTAAACAAAAAGCCGCCGATTTTCAGCCTTAGCCTTTAATTAACAAGAAACACACAAAAAAGAAAGATAATAAATAAACAAATTAAAACACACAGAATTTAGAAAGCAAAAGTACCAAAATTATATAAAGTTAAACAAAGTTAAGACAGTTGACATTAAACAATTTATATTATTAGACACATTACTGAACCATAGGCCTACCACCAGCCAAGGACTGCAAAGAAAGCAGCCATCTGCGACATTTTTTTCTGAAGGTAACTAGAGTGTTAGCCGCGCAAACAGGTGGCGGTAACACGTTCCAGCATTTAGATGCTGCTATCTTAAAGCAGCCTCTGGTAGTGACAAGCGTGTGGTTGGGAATAATTAGTTGTGGCCGCCGAGCTCTAGAGGACCATACCAACTTTTCATGCAGGTACCCAGGGGTTTTACTATTTAATAAGTTGAACATCAGACACGCTAGTTTTAATACCCTGAAATTTGCCATGTTTAAAACCCCCCTTGCAATCAAATGAGGCGTAATGTGGTCCCTCCTAGGTATGGCATAGCAAAATCGCATGCACGCATTCTGGACGCGCTGAATAGCCTTAACAGTTTTTTTAAACAAACATGGACCAAATACTATGTCACAGTGACTTAATTGAGAGAGAACAAGGCTGTTACAGAGCTGAAGGCGAACCTTTTGTGCGAGGAATGGCCTCATTTTATAAAGGGACTTGAGTGCACCAAAGCACTTGCCAATTTTCTGTTGAACATGATCTTCAAATCGCAACTGTTCATCCATAGTGAGCCCCAAATTTCGCACTAGATTACTTATTGGTATCACTGTATCATTTAACTTTATAACAGGATTAAGTGCCTTAATTGTGGTAACTTGATTCTTGGTCCCAAATATAATTGCAACACTTTTCTTGGGATTCAATACCAGATTATGCTTTTGTGACCACTGAAAAATTGCACCTAAGTCATTGTTTAATTTTGAGGTAACTGGGCTTATATCGTCCGGTTTTGCTGGCGCTTGTACATACAGCTGCGTATCATCAGCATAAAGGTGGTATCGCGAGTTTTGAATTGCTTAGGTAATACTAGACGTATAAATCGCATAAAGGATCGGATACCCAAAATTGAGCCCTGAATAACACCGCGAGTTATAGGTAGGGGTTTAGATTCTACAATTTGACCCGTATTATTAACACACTGTACTACCTGGCTACGATCTGAAAAATACGCAGAAAACCATTTACATACTGCGTTGGAGAAGCCAATGCATTTCAACTTTGACAGGAGTATTGAGATATTTACGCAGTCAAATGCACGACTAAAATCGAGCAAAACCATAATTGTACCCTGACCATCGTTAGAGGATAATAAAATGTCATCCACTATATGTAGAAGAGCAGACGTGGTGCTATGTCCTTTTCGGAAACCAGATTGAAGGGTCGGTAATATGCTATTTGATTCTAGGTAGGGAACTACTTGATTAGAAACTACTTTTTCTATAATTTTGGACAATGCTGACAAAACGCTAATTGGTCTAAGATCTTCCAGTTCCTCTACCTTCCGTTTCTTAGCTATAGGTTTTATAATGGCACATTTCCAAGCCCTTGAGAATTCACCACTCCGTATTGACTTGTTTACAATGGTAGTTATCGCAGGTAAAGAATGCGGAAGGGTCATGTAAATCATAAACATTGAAATACCATCACTGCCTGTCGACCCCGAAATCGAGCCTTTAATAATGCGACAGACAGAAAGTTCGTCTACGTCAACAAAATTAAATTTTGGACCTAGTTGCTCAGTAGCGGACAAATTGCTATAACTAGAATCTGCTAAGTTATCTGATAATTGTGGTACGCTGCTAATAAAATATTGATTAAGCTTATCAGGGTTTGCTAAGTGTGTATGAGTATGGGTTGCTCAGTCCTAGGTTTAATTATACGGTTAATATTACGCCACATCGCAAAAGTATTTTTAATGTTCTTGTTGACATATTGAGTAAAATAAGCTTGTTTTTCAGACTTTATAGCTGTATTTACCATGTTGCGCATTTCCCGATAGTGCTGGAATGCAAGGGGACACCTAGTTTTTTTAGCCCTTAGACAGGCCTCATCGCGTAGAGAGCGCATAGACCTTAATGTATCCGTCATCCACGGTGTAGGTAGTTCCTTAAACGTACGCGTGCGAGTCGGAGCGAATGTATCGAAAAGGTCCAAAAGTAGGCAATTAAACAGTTCTACCATGTCTTCCAGGTCCTCACACTGCTGGATTAGGTCCCAAGGCGTATATTGAGCTGCGTTACTGATAGCATCAGCATTATTTGTTAGTGGCCGATAGGTTACCGTTCGTGCAGATGGTCTTTCAATATGGAAAGGGAAACGCAAAATAACAAGACCGTGGTCGCTTAAATCATCATTATGAACTACCTCAATTGATGATGGGATAGAATGAGACCTCGCAAATGCTAAATCAATAAGTGTTTTACTGTTTTCTTTTATCCGAGTAGGTTGGTTTATTAATTGATGTAGACTGTGTGACTCAACAACGGGACGAAAGCACGATGGCATAGTTACTTTACCATCAGCGTCTAACCAATTCACATTAAAATCGCACGTAAAATACAAATTATCATACTGAGGTGCAAAGACTGAAAGAGAATCACATAAGTGTTTAATAGCTGCGCCCACACAGAGTGCCCTAGTGCGATAGGCAGTCCCGATTAGAGTCTTGCGCTTATTTAATGTGACTTCAAGCCAAAGCTGCTCTAAAGGACTAGCTGGGTGGCTGAGCTTTCGGACCCGTAGTCCACTTCGTACGTACATACCCACCCCACCACCACGACTACCACGGGAAACCTCAATAAGTTCATAACCTGAAATTGCATATGTTTGAATGTTACAATTAGTTGTAATCCATGTCTCATTTAAGCAAAGAATGTCAAAATCGAATGATTTAAATGCCTCCAGGAGTTCATCCCGGCCTGTACCTAACGATCCAGCATTCAAAAAACCAAGTGTAATTTTTTTTCTTTTTAGGCTTTTAGACATAATGAAAACTGTTTTTTTTAATATTAATAGAAAGGTAGGACTATAAAATATACATGTATATTGTTTATTAACTATAAAAATGTGTAACAAAATTGTTTTTGTCACTGAGATAAAATAAAATATACCAGAATAATTGTTGAATAAAATGAGGGTAAACAGCAATAAAGCAAGTAAAATAAACGAGTCAATGGATAAGAACCAACCTAAATTGTCAGCAAAATAATATTTTCTAATGAATAAGAAGCGCAGCCATAGGCAGCACTGACGTAATACGAACCGATTTATAATAAACAGGTTAGCTGTAACGGTAACAGGCGTATACTCAACTATCTTGATATGATTAAAAGGACATAAATGCGAAGTCCAGAATGCGGCATTACTTAATGGTAAACTGTCTTGTAAAATTGTGATTGAACTAAAAACTATATATATTAATTTTATTAAGTAGTGTGTGTTCCAAAATAAACAATAAAGAGGGCAATTTAATGCAACAACTAAGAAAACTAAATACATGCGGTGAAATATTTTACAACTTATATGGATTCTAATTGGTTTTTTTATTTAATTAGAATAGCATCTGAATTTCTATCCTTCCTAATATAAACGCGACAGTTACTTGTCCATGCGAACTCGTAATTTTCTTTGATCCTTGCCAGACGAAATAGTTCTCGGTAATGAGCAGTAAGGTTTTCGTTCATGAATATGGTACGTTTGTCACCACTAAATCCGACCTCTTGCGGCTTAATACCTCTTCGTTTTCTTACAGCACGAAGTACATCGTTTTTAAGGTCTGGTTGCATGAACTTCACCAATATGTTGATGACAGCTGGCACGATGACGTCCGTAGCCGCTTCCCGCAACGAAGTTGCCCTCAAGAGGTCTGCTGGATGTCCGAGGAGGTTCTCCCCCGATCCGAAGCTGGCCAGTGCGATGGTCTTCTGGGTCACCGAGGGGCCTTTCCCGCTCCGGTGATCCACTATCCTTGTCTAGCGCGAAGGGAGGGCGCGAAGGGAGGGCGCGAAGGGAGGGCGCCAGTGTACGGTCAACTTGTTACCGCTCTTCCGATTTGAAGGACCATGTACAAAAGTACCAGAGCAAGGAACCTGGTTTGAATAAAACCACAAGGTTCACAATGCTAACAGATAATTTATTGAACATATAATTTTAACATATACAAAGTGAGTGGAACAATTGATATCGCGATGCAATTGCGAGTAACGCCATCTACTGTGCGTTCAAAGGAAATTACAACAGCGTTAACAAAAAGCTTTCAGTAAATTTTAGAAATATTTTTAGTTACAACTTTCCCCCTTCCCCTTTCCCACTCTCTTCCCTGTAATTCATGCGGTATGATACTAATAAAAACTCCTCTTTTAGTTCTTATGTCTATGGTTCAAACGATAAACAAAAAACTCTTGATAATTTAGAGTAGCCAACAAAATTACAATAAAATAAAAAGCAGTTGGTTTTACTCGTATTGCAAGAAATATGATCGCTTAGTTGATAGTCTTTTTATTATTTACATAGATTTATTAAGACAAAACGCTTTTGGGAGAAATCGCATCTTTTTGTCGATTTAGCATAGTTGCACCAAAACATACAAAAAATATATATATCAGTAGGAACTTTACGTTGAAATGGTAAAAATTCTGAATTATTTTAGTGGCAATACCGCAAGCAAGAGTTTTCGTACAAGTGGCGTTAGTATCGCATCTCCGCTTTTTTGATTGTTCTCGTGGTTGAAGAAAACATCACCGCAAAAGAAAAAAGACAATTTATAATCCTCTTTGTGACAGCCGCAAACAAGTAAAAGGTAAGAATTGACAAACTAATTCATACACGCGTTAACCGAATTTCAATCTGATTACGTTGGAAATAGTCAAATTTTTATCTGCCATTTGTCACGTTTTTTTTTAACGTAACAAAAAGGATGTATAAAGGTGCGTTCAGAATAATATGAATGCGATGATGTCATATGTCACATGGATACTAAAACAGATTGTTGTAGGGTTTGGATCAAATTGAATATTTTTTCGGCAAAAACTCTGGAATTGTTGGTGCTAAACGACCCGTAATTTGACTCTAGAGAATTGTATATTCTCCCCTGAAAAATCAGTAGTAAGGCCTGGAGCTATTTTTTATCGAAATAGCAGATTTCAAAATAGACACAGAAAAATCATATTTACTCCAATTTAGCTCAAAATTGGTATTTAGTTTCGGGGTTTCAAGGACTGATTATGGTTGTTGACTATTTTCAGTTGTTTGCTAAATCACGGATTTAGAGGATTTCTTTGCGGTTGATAAAGAATGTAATTTAAATAAAAGTTATCATTATAATGTACTTAATTGAAATAGGCGTTACCTTGCGGAAGTCCATCACTAAAATATGGATATATGAATATTGCAATATTGCAAATTATTTTCATATATCCATATTTTTTCATTATTATGTAATAAAATTACGAAAATTGTAAATGTATTAAAATTTACTTAATTAAATAAAACCAAAAACAAATGTTTTGTCATTTATTGGAATATGAACGAGTCCCAATAGATCCCCTTTGTTACATTTTTGTGACGTTTCTTTTTTGTTGTTTTTGTTACGTACACATTTTGGCGATTTCACACTTTTGACAATAGGTATAGCTGTAACATATAATTCGTTATTTCAGGCCACTAAGGGCCCATACACAAAGGAATTTCTTCTGTGAGCCTTTATTTTAAATACTCTTAAACGGGACTCCCTAACTCTCGAAGTCCGGCGCCCTTGTGAAAGCTATAAAATTGTCAGCTAGCTTTCCACGAAATCGCCCAAATACGACACCATTCGGTCAGAAGTCTTCCTCAAGAAAGCGATATACCTACCTACACGGACATAAAATCTGCCATTCAAAAATCAACCAACCATATTTGATAACTCTGTTTAAAGATCAGAGTTTCCAGAGCTTTTAGATATAATAATGATTTCTACAAACGGTCAATACCCTACTGTAAATTATATAGATCCGTGACTTATACATGGACAATAAAAGGGTGACCACATTAATAAATTGAAAATGTACTTAGTTTAGACTAATATTTTTCTGCATTGAATGGGATGATACCCAACGACAAGTAGGACAATAGTTTAAACATAAATTATTATTATTAATAATAAGTACCTAGTACATAGTAAATCAATAAAATAGAATAGAATAGAATTTTTTTTTTATTTAAGATATATTTGAAACAAACATAATTTAGACACTAATTACCACTATAAAGTGTCCTGAAGCGTGGATAACTAGGCTCAAAATACTATTTAAACAAATTCGCGCACCAAGGGTTCGAACCACTACACAATAAGGGAATAAGAATATACATATTAAAATATTAATGCTTTAGCAACATTAAGGCGACGAAAAGCAAGGCGCTAAATTAGTATCGTCTGACAAAAAATTAAGCACCTGAGAGAGTGAGCATCTGAGTACAAAACCCTAATTTAGTTATTTTTTTGGTTAACTTTAGGGTATGTACAATAATGTGTGCAAATTTGAAACTTGTATGTGAAACAAGTAACTTGAAAAAAAAACAATTTTTTAAAGGTTTATTGTACGGGGTTCCTCCTCGGGTTTCAATTTTTCTTTTTTATTATTTGCCGTGGTAAATTATTTGCCATTGCAGGTACGGAACCCTAAAACAAGAAGAATGTACCTCATAATAATTGATGTTGCTTAAAAGATAATTTTAAAAATAAACGTTAAATATATGTCAATTAAATTAACACTTTTATCCGTGATTTACAAAATAATTTTTGATTAAGATTGATATCAATTTTTTTTTTCGCATTTCTAGGTATAAGCCCAGCCTACACACGAGAACTTTATTAATTGTACAAGTGTTTAACTACGTAAAATTTCATGGGATTTAAATTATTTGCGCTTTATTTAACATGTAGGTATAATGTATGTCTTAATTATTCCTTCATGTATGTATAGGTATAGCCCATAATTAGAAAGAAAACGCGATTGCAAAATATTGTAATATATAGGTAGAGATAACTATTTATGTTTTCTTGTATTAGTTTAAGATAATCCATACGACAAATCAGGACTTGTCCTACTTGTGACATGTACAGTGTCAAGGGTAATCCGGAATTAGGGCTTAATTGTCGTTTTTGGTCGAATTCGGTCATTTGGGTTTTGCGGCCTAGGTTTCTGGGTTTTGTTTGGGTCCCATTTTCTCGCGTTAATGGATATTCTAAACTTAAATGGTCATTAACATTCGGTTAATGGTTAAGTTTGAGAACTAAAACGAAATAGAACTGTATGTAGTGTAAATAAAATGTACCTAGGTATTTATTTACATTGTTCGAAACAAATGCATGCTCAAAATATCACTAAAGAGGTTACTGGGTTACATTTTGTGGACAGAAAAATTATTATCCAAATTTCGTTATAATTATAATTTCCCATAACGTTAACGATTCTCTGAATACTTCTTTTAGTAAAATCATGGTGTCAATAATATTTGTCACGTAATTTATTCCGTGTAATATGTTTGTTTGCGCCTTTGTTTAGCCACTTCGATTTATGGCACGCCATTAACTTTGGACGGTTGGACTCGAACACAAAAAATATACTTTGAGGAAAATGAGGTTTTTTCTATATTTCTTCATACTTTTATATTCTTGTTGAATGTTTACATCTGTGCCAATGATAAAGCTTCTTGTTGTGATTTGAACTGATATTTTTATGATCGAAGACTGTAAAAAAGATGATAGGAGTGATAGAACAGGAATAAAGAGATGATCTAATAATTTCATTTAGTTTTTTTTTATATTAAGTTACTCAATTTTTGGCCTGATTATCCGACTTTATTTACTAAAACAATGTTGCATTATTAATATAATAATGATAATCGAAAAAAAAAACATGATCTTGCTAAGTTTCTTGCCCTTCTTCTTAGCAAGACTAATCGAATGGGCGGAGTTAGGCATATATTTATATATGAAACGTATTAGTATTTAGTATATGGTTAGCTATCGTTATCATATAGTAGGTATATATTATTGTATACATTAAATATACCTTTAATGTAGTTTATGAACGTGTATTAACTTATCAAGTACGAGTATATATAACTACCCAAATCCTAGTATAATATATGTATTTTCCTCTTTTAAATTTAACCATTTTACTTATTTAATATATTGTAACGTGCGATAAGTGTATTTATGTACCTACATAGCAAAAAAAAGTATTCATTTCATTTCGAACCAAGTCTTGCAAAAATATAATTATTTTAATAAAATAGAAAATTAAAAATACCGATTTTTTATTTTATTTTTCCCGACCTTCAAATGATCTTATTATCATATGTATAGTTTAGTTGTTAAAATTGTTAGTTTCTTACTTTAATTATCCTGCCGAGTATTAGGGTTCTCAATACTACGGATGCTACGGAATCCGGAAACTCGCGATAGTACTCATTCATACAAAAAAAACTGTTCTATACAAAAGTTACATACCTATCTACTCGACCATTTATTAAAGAACTGTTTTTTTTGCAATTTATATTTTTTTTTATTTAACGGTAGGTTATATACGTATGTCACAGGTTCACGATGAAATCAGATTTTTGATCAAAAACCTAGGCTTTTGATCAAGAACCGTAAGAAGACAAAATGATATTTAAATCTTATCATAAATCTGAGAAAATCCAGTTTTTTTATCAAAAACCCGAACTAGTTTAGGTTTTTGATAAAATGATGAAATGTTAAGAACTATAGAGGTCGCCTTGCTCTGCTCCGCTTCACCCGGCTCCCCAAATTTCTAATCATCATAAACAAACAACCTAACACGCTCCTCCTCGCTTCGCCCGTCGTCGCACCTATTTTTATTTTTTATTTTGATTCAAGCACTTTTAACATTGTAAGTATCCCATCTAAGTAGTAGAAAGTATTTTTATTTATTTATATTATTTTATAAAGTATTTTATGTAGAAAGTATACAATTATTTATGTAACGGTACACGTATGTATATTTACTTTTGTATTTATCACTATTTTCATTTCCCCACTGGAACACAGTGCAAACTGGAAGAAATCTCTCCTTAGAGATAAGTTTGCCTTTGTACATGTCTTTTCCTAATTTTATGTTTGTCAATATATACTGCTCAAAACAATTAGAGGAATAACATTTCAAAGTGAAATAAAACTTTTTTTTTTGGTTTTTAATTATAACTGGCCTCTAACTATTAAAGTGACATACTTCACGAAAATAGAAAACAAAAGAACATGAGCATTATTGTTAGTAGTTCTTAATACGATGGCCAAGAGTCTATGTACACCTAAAAACAAAGTGACGCCATTGTATTTTCTGAACTTTTCAATTACAAAAAATCGATTTTAACTGCCCTTTCAACTCTTCTGAGTGCTGTTGTTAATCGAAGTGAGTGTGAATTTGGTAAGGATGGTCATTATGCCAGATCTGACTGAAATCCAAGTCTCCCGAGCTATCACTCTGCTTCAAGGGGGTCGAACTATGGCATATGTAGGAACTGACCTAAGAGTCAGCCCTTCTGTCATCTACAGAGTATGGAAGCGGTATCTAGAGACGGGGGGATACTCAAGAAGGCGTGGTCAGGGTCGAAAGAGAAAAACAACTCCTTTGGAAGATCGCTACATCATCAACTGTGCTTTACGAAACCGCACCACTACTGCAAAAGATCTGCAAAATACACTAAGGACGGCTACTGCTGTAGAAATTTCCGACCAGATGGTAAGGAATAGGTTGCGGGAAGCCAATGTGAGAGCGCGTCGACCAGTGCGGGCCATGCGTCTAACTATTCAACACAAACAAGCTTGACAACGGTTCGCACAAAGCCACGCTAATTGGCAACTTCGACATTGGAGGCAAGTGCTTTTTTCTGACGAGTCAAGATTGCGTTTAACACGCTGTGATGGTCGTCTCCGTGTCTACAGACGCCCAGGCGAGCGATACAGTGCAGCGGCAGTCCAAGAATATGACAAATTTGGATGTGGTTCTGTGATGGTGTGGGGCGGAGTGAGTTTGGACGAGCGCACAGATCTCATCGTTGTTCCCGGGCTGTTGAATGCTCAAGCTTACATCGAAAACGTGCTCGAAGACCACGTCTTGCCCGCAGCATATGGTATACATACTACAGCCATCACGTTAAATTACTTACAGCATCATGGAATCCGTGTAATGGAGTGGCCTCCCATGAGCCCGGACCTAAACCCAATAGATTACATTTGGGATTTGCTTGAGAGACGCATCCGGAAACGTCCTATTGCACTCCAAACACTGCAGCAGCTCACTCAAGCATTAATCGGGGAATGGGAGATAATTCCGCAGGAAGATATTCGGAGGATCATACGAAGCATGCCGCGTCGTTGTCAAGCTGTGATAAGGGCTCATGGAGGTCATACACGCTACTAAAAGTCGGTGAAGACGAATATTCAAACATTTCTGTGACGGACCTTTTGAACACAAGTTTGTTTTACGCCTAAAAAGTTTAATTTCTAAATTTTGTAAAATTTAAAATTTATACATAATGAGTTTGTTTTAATTATCGTAACTGTTTTTTTTTATGGTCGTAGTCGTAACTAACAAATTAACAAGGAAAAATTTATCAACATTGATGATGTAGCGATCTTGCAAAGGAGTGATTTTTTTCTTTAGACCCTGACCACCACTTCCTGAGTATTCCCCCGTCACCTAGATACCTGTAGATGACAGAAAGGCTGACTCTTAGGTCAGTTCCTACATGTGCCATAGTTCGACCCTCTTGAAGCAAAGTGATAGCTCGGGAGACTTGGATTTCAGTCAGATCTGGCATAGTGACCTTCTTAACCAAATTAACACAAATTTCAATCAATAGCAGCACTCAGAAGATTTGAAAGGGCACTTAAAATTGGTTTTTTGTAATTGAAAAGTTCAGAAAATTGTTTTTTTTTTTTTTTGTTTGATAAACACTTGTACTTGTCCACTTATTTATATTAATTTCCCTTACCGGTTTCATATTATTAATTTCCCTTTAACAGCGAAACCGGTAAGGGAAATTAATATAAATAAGTGGACAAGTACAAGTGTTTATCAAACAGAAAATGTTTCAAAAGTTCCACCAAGTGCCAACAATCACGAGCATCAACTTCAGAAAATTCAATGGCGTCACTTTGTTTTTAGGTGTACATAGACTCTTGGCCACCATATTAAGAACTGCTCACAAAAACGCTGAAATTCTTTTGTTTCTTATTTTCATTAACCATGTCACTTTAATATTTGGTGGGCAGTTATAATAAAAAACCAATTTTTTATTTTACTTTGAAATCTTATTCCCTAATTGTTTTGAGCAGTATATATTTTTTTCGTGTGCAGTAAAGAATAAAGAACATTGATTATTGTTAGAAACTATATTATTATGAAATAAAACCTTTCGCTGCTTAGTAATTTCGTAATGTATTCAGATTTTTCTTCATTAGACAGCGTCAGTCACTAAGACCAATTCTAAATTTGAATATGATGAAACTCTGCGGAGTTGCTCTAACAATTATATCATAAAACTACACCAGTCTAGGTTTTTGACATTGATTTTATCATAAAACAAATACAACTTAGGTCTTTGATCAAAGAACTGGATTTTCTCAGGTTTATGATAAGATTGAATCATAATTTTGTCTCTGCCGGTTCTTGATCAAATGCCTAGGTTTTTGATAAAAAACCTGATTTTAACATAAAACTGCAACATACTCGTATATACATCTTTACGACATGATTCTTTGAGGGGGTGTCAAGGGTGTTTCCGAGTATAGACTTGAAATGCAAGGCACAGTCCGCACTGTTACAGCACGTTTCACTGACAAGTCCCAGCATGTGGGTGTTGAGCAATAACTTTCCGCACAAATATGAGCCTTCCGAAGCAGACCGAACACAAATGTGCCCCTACGGATTTGAACCTGCAACTTACGCATTATTTAGGTACCACTAGTAACCAAAAAAGAAGTTGAATTGCTTAATACTCGTACGACATATCTAACAACTTTCTAGCGGGGAAGGGACAGTCCAAAGTCCATATTTCTAGATATCTTTACACGATCCTAAAACACTTGCTCATATAAATATTCGCACTTAATTGAGAAGAGGGAGCAGCGGTGAGTGTCAAGTTCGAAACCTGCCAGTAACGCAGTTGTTCTGATGTTATGTGCATAGTATCTGTATACCCACGACTTGCAGAAAAAGGCTGTGAGGTAAAGCTACGCCCCAAAAAGCTTATTTATGCCCGTCAGAGGAAAGAGGGTGTACGTGTGTTGAATGTTCAAGTGACAGCACACACTCAGAGACCACTCTGACCTTACCCCTCGGTAATATGTGCCCTCGTGGTTGCGTAGTGGCGATATTATGTTTTGTTACTTTTGTGAAGTTGGTTGCGTATAGCTCAGCATACGTGGTGTACGAAAACTTAAACGCTCCTGTGGTTTAATCAAGGATATTAGGTAATTTTCATTTATTCCATTGTTATATTTTAACGAACACATTATGATTGCATGTGAATGAAAGTCGACAAAATAATATTTAAAAAATTTATAAAATGCTTACTTAACTATAGAGTATTTACAGACTTTTAAATACAGGTTATTACCTTATTTACAATATAAAGAAATAATAATTAATTTATAGCAACAAGAATGCCGGAGGATATGCCTGTCTCGTTTATTTTTCTTCCGACAGTATCAAATGGCACAGAGATTGATTTCAAAATAACTTAATAATAAAATACGTTTCTTTAATCGCAATAATTGATGAAATTATTAGTCAAGCTATTATACAAAATATACAGACAATATCTACAATATTTTATACTACTCGTATTTCTACAGAAAACAATTCGTATACGGTTCGAAATTAGAAAAGACCATATAACAATATTTTGTGAACTTTTCTTTTACTCTGAATCAAAGTATAACCAAATTGGCAAGTTGCGAAGACTTCGTCCTACCTTTTTATACTTGTTCCTTTGTACAGGGCTGAGTATTTCCGCATTTTATAAACATACATAATAAAGAACACATTAGCCAAAGGCTACAATTTCACCAAACAAATTGAGTCTTCTGATTTACAAAATCTACAATCATTTTTTTACAAAATTAATTTAATTATTTTTTTCATAAACTCAAGATGTAAATAGACAGTAAAATTAACTTTTAGTTAAGGATTCTGAAGATAGACAATTGATTATGTTTTATTTTTTATGCAACATTACAACACATTGTACTCTACTGATCATTTTAAAAACAACAATTCTTATACAGGCTTCTATGATCATAACATTTTTTCTTTCTATTCAAGCCATAAACATGAAAAAAAAAATGGGACTAACCCTGAAATCGCGAAAAATGGCTGATCCATAGAATGTGTATGAAATAGCCGTTTTAAAGAAATATCCCGTTTTAATCTAAATCTTTAACATTAGTATAGTTCTTGCAATACTACGTGAACTAACCTGCTTGTGATACTTCATTTATAAATAATTACATATCCGAACTTAATTTTGACACGACTGACCACAAAAAGGAGAGTATTGTTTTCAGGGTTCACGAGGTTATTTTTCTTAATTCCATCATAACTTATTATTAATAATGCTTGAACCAATTTAGATGTGTGTAGTATCGTTAAAATCTATACAGCATCCTGAATTGAATAGGCTATAAATATATACAAAAAAGTATTAAAAAACACGACTGTCGGAATAGAGATCAACTTCGGATTTCAGTGCAGTCGGGGGACTATTACATTGGACACGTGTTGTTTTGTATGTCCCCCGACTGCACTGAAATCCGAATTAAATCTCTATTCCGGCAGTCGTGTTTTTAAATATTTTCTGTAATTTATTTCTTTTATAATTTGAAAATGTGTAAGCCGCGCTCCGGTCGGCACACACACTAGGGCAACGTGCATATACACCACTTGAGTAGAGCAGATTAGTCGTCGTGGATTCCAAGAACATATAAGCAGCAAATTGAAGACAGAAGAAAAATAACACATATTTGGGAATGAAGTCCAGTTTGATCAGTAAAGCAGGATTTAATTTCTAGCCTGTCTATGTACACCAAGTAGTAGATAATGGTGCATGTGTGTGTACTATAACGGTCTAGCGAACATGACTCGCTCGCTGCCCTGCCGCCGCATGATGGCCGCCGCCTCGGGCGTGGCCACGAACACCGCGGCCTGCCCGCCCAGCTCCAGCAGCTTGCCTCGCTGGTGCAGCCCGCTCGGTCTCCTTTTAACAAATAACAATACCACATTAACGTAGGCGCTTCTGATTGCCGGCACTTGGTGGAACTTATTTTAATTATTTGTGGAAAGTAACCACTTTTCCACAAGATTATCTACTTACTACCCAACCGGTTTCGCGAATAAGCATTCTCAGGGGTATTTGAGTTAACATGCATTACACGACGTTTGACACAATGTTATACGAAATAACAAAATAAAACTGTAAACGCGTTTTTCTCGAAACCTTATAATAATATAATAACTATAATTCTCGTGTTACTAATGTTTTGGACGCCAAAAATTATGCTTGCAATGCACTTGGTGAAACTGGAAACACATCTTGAAGTGTTTCTAGTTGGTACTTAAAATCTTTTATTTATTCCTTCTACAATCCCTTGAAAATTGAGTAATAACCGACATCGGTTGTGAAAATAAATCGAATAGGTGAAACTAGCACAATTGCATTTAAATAATTCAAGATAACCGTTTTAGCATAGAATCCCAGTTTACGCCCGAAGGTTTTTCATAATCTCACAGTGTATTGAATTAGTATACTTTCCCCGTTTTGACACTCGAGAAACGGTTCGTACCTTTGCATCCTCACATCAAAAAGGTCTTCCCCGTCACTCTGGTCGTAATCAATCATCGGCTCATTCATTGTTTCTTTTCTTCTAAAGTTCTTCTTATTGCCCAAGAAATATGGCTGTGTGGGCAACATCGAGACGTTCGGGGTGGATATCTGCCTGGTCATCCTCCCTCCCGAGCCAATTCTCTCGAAGGGGGGGAAGTGCTTCTGTATGTTCTCTGAGAAGGATTGTCTGGTGAAGTTGTATCGGCGGTGGTCGAAGGGCTGATGACTGAAGGAGGCGCGGCGCTGTTGGGACCTCTGGTCGATGGAGTCCACGGACTGATGGTAGGAGGGCTTGGTCCTGATCTCCACGTTGTTGTTGTTGGACTTGAGGGAGTCCTCGTAGCTGCAACTGGCAAAATAAGATATTAACTTTATTTTCAGAATTAAGAAAATCACGTTAACATTTTTCAAAATTTGTCAAGAATTTAACAATTTTTCTCCGAAAAGGATCACGCTTATAATTATAATCCGACATCTATAATAAACTCTGCCCTACCATTCTCACTTTTTTATTTTTTTATTCATTTATTTAATATAACTTACATGATAGTTTACATTTTCAGACCCATCCACGAGAACTCGCAGAGTTTATCTGTGGCGGCGAGGCGTTTAATATTTTGCTGGTTATAAATACTTAGTTATTAATATGTAGTTTCTTATTAAGTATGTACATTAAATAGTATAAAAGATGGTCTAAAATTATTGGAACAGTTTAGCAAGCCATTTTTTTTTGCTTTTATATGACGTATATTTCTAATATACGTATTCTATCTTATTTCTAATTAATTATATGTGGAAGGGATAACGTAATATAATTTGTGAATAAATATACCGGGTGTAAATAGAGTGCGACCATTAAATGAAACCACATATTATACCGACCCTACTGAACCACTTTTCCCAAGAGTCATACCCGCGGAACCCCTTAGTTTGGGAAATAATTGAGTTCCAAACAAAAACGCGTGAACCCTAACGCACCGATATACGGGTGAGGTTAGAGAGGGCGTTGATCTCAATCAGCTGCAGGTTTTACGGACGACGCTCTCTCTAAACTCGCCCGTATATCGGTGCGTTAGGGTTCACGCATTTTTGTTTGGAACTCAATTATTTCCCAAACCCCTTAGTTTGTTACTAATTATTACCCAAACCCGCGGGTATGACTCTTGGGAAAAGTGGTTCAGTAGGGTCGGTAGAATATGTGGTTTCATTTAATGATCGCACTCTATTTATACCCGGTAGATTAAACTCTTTTTCAGCTTTGTTATTTAAATGTGTCACTTTTACTTTTTTTATTTATTTACTTGTCAATAAGGTGTTCTATTCGACTGATGACGGCCGCATACCGTGGGCCGAAATATATCAAAATTATAAAATATATTTCATTATTTCATTACTAATTGCTACAAATTAAGTAATATAATTTTAATGCTTTTATTTATAATTTATATATAGGTATACTTAAAATATTTTGTTGTGAGGACAAGAATTGGAATTTAAAACAAAACTTAGACGTTTTTTCGAATGTTATCCATTTTAAACAATTAATAAGAAAAACAGACTTACGAAATATAATTTGACTTAACTACTGTTCAATGGCATTAAATATACGTATAAAATCAATATAAATTATATATTTTTGTTAATATTATTGTGATTATAAATATAGCAAACATTTCTACATTCCGTAAAATTGATTTTTACAATTTTGAACTAAAAAACTGAAAAAACATAATTAATTATTTATTTACTACTTATAACTCATAATTACTAATTACTCAATTTGACATTATAGGGATTTATATTTTAGCGTATTTGGTTTAGGATAATATTGTTTTTGAAGTTCGTTTTTTTAATTTATTAATTTATTTATTAAAATAAATAAATCGTGAGTTGAGAAAAGACAAAAAATGAGATTAAGAATTTTGTCGAAAAACTAACATTAATGTCATATAATTGTTTTAGAGTTGTATTTGTAAAACAAATAACATATATTTTTATTGACTTAATTATTTGTAATTTCTATAGTTATATATTTTTATATATTTACAAGAAACACGTTATATGACCAGATATATTTCAACAATTGTCGGCGTCAGTGGAATAAAAATAAATTATAATATTATGTGACAAAATGTTCAAATGCCGTAGATGATTCTCACTAGGTCTGTAATTTCAAAAAGACGGGTAAATATGTTCTTCATAGCCCCAAAGCTTTTAGTCGAAGTTTAACTCAAGGATGGAGTAGGTCATCAAGAGGATCTAATTCTCAAAATAACTCACTCCACTTTACATACTTATTACAAGTTTCAAGCTTTCATATCCGTCCGAGCAAGAGGAGTTGAAGCACCTTTAGAGGATTACATAAAACTCGAGATTCTCACTTACTTACTCAAGTGACCAATGAAACCTGCCTGCCAATTGAAAACTTGACCGTCTCTCTGAGGTGTGGTGTTCGACTACTACTCGACCATTAATATGAAGACCACAGGTTCAGTTCCCGTTGATGCACAATTCTGTTCGGTCTGCTTGCCTCAGAAGGCACGGTATCCTTTTGGTGCTTGTTTATGCCCGAAGTACAGTGATAGGGCTCACATCATGCTGGGATGTAATTAATAATCGACGGTGAAACGTGGGTGTAGTGTGTGAGTGTGGACTGTGACTTGCATTTTAGAGTAAATACCCGGAAATACATTGGACGCCCCTTTGGGGATATTCATGTAGATGTATTCATATGTTACAAGTTTTATGGTATCTTTGCACGGAGTTATATCTAGAGAACTCACCCGCTGCTCTCTTCAGAAGTGTTGACGTTGACCAGGCCGCAGGGACAGCGGGCCGCCTCCGCGATGCCAGAGTCTTGACCGCTGGAATTCACTGACGTTATCGAGTTGTCTTGCCCTTTCCTGTGTTATGTCGGAGATGTGTGT
This sequence comes from Ypsolopha scabrella, assembly GCA_910592155.1. Lineage (NCBI taxonomy): Eukaryota > Metazoa > Arthropoda > Insecta > Lepidoptera > Ypsolophidae > Ypsolopha > Ypsolopha scabrella. The sequence continues at coordinate 1,218,321 of OU342968.1, read as the reverse complement.
TAGATGTTACATGTCATGATGATTGGTTGCTTTGATGGTAGTGGTGTGGCAAACTGAATTGGACTATGATATGATGTTCAAGCTCTGGTAATTTTGTTCGATCGTGAAATATTACTAACACTTTTGATTGTAGTAAATAATGCTCACATGTAATGTTTTGAGTTATGTTTATACTGAAATGAATTATTTGTTATTATCAGCCACAATAAAAGAGCACGATAATCAATAATTATAAATACCAAATGAAAAGGAAATTGCTGAGTATGCCAAATCCACTGAGCCAAAACTATATGATAAAAATTGACTCACCTCTTCTGCAATGGCCTCTGATTGAATTTGATGCACAAATTCTCATGTTTCTTGTTAAAGGCTTCGGACCCATGGGTATCACTGCTGAAGTTTCCCTTTACACACTTCTGGTGCGCCTTGCCGAACTCTTCCACAGTGTTGCCATGTGGGCAGATTTTCTTGGTGACATTGTTGATCACATCGATGTAAGAATCAGCTTCACTGTATGACTGGTTCAGTTCCTGGCACTGGTTTCCTCCAGATGGGAACAGACCTCCATACTTTGCTAGGTGCTCGGTTGAAAAAGTGTTAAGACGATGCTTAGAATACGGTTTGTTGCGTTTTCTGTTAGGGCAAAAGATAGTAAGGGAGTCAGTGTTACTAGAAGAAAGTTATTGTGATTTAATTTTACAAATACTAGAAGAACCGAAAGTAGTACTAACAAAGGGAGTGCGTGGAAACTAATATTAAAAGATTGTGCAATATGCTGTTATATGACGTGTTATGCAAAAACAAAAAAAAACTTATAATAATACCTATCTATTTATTAGTCCGTTAATTACTTCTTAATAAAATAATAACAATCTTTAACAATGTAAACGTAACCGTATCACACAATTATATCATGCTTCATGCATAACAAATAACACAGAAAATTAAAATGGAACTTTGAAACTCCCTCCGTAATGTCCAGTTCTACATGTAATAGTGAGTTGCATGCTTTCGTTTGTGATGATGATGTCTGAAATGCAATAGTAATAAAAATATAAAAGTTTCTTGCTTACCTTTCGAAGATGCTAAAATGAAATATGATGTATTAAAATGTTCATGCATGGATAATCATTGTTCAAAGAATAGACTTACAAAGTTTTAGCAAGTCGCTAACTTACAATGTTTTATTTAGAGCCGTAGAGTCAAACTTCTTAAAAACTAAATTACGAAACTTTTGATATCTTCGACTAGATTAACATTTCCTTTCAAAGTATAAAATTGGCGACTTAACTTTTAAATTGTGACTAAGTAATCTGCAGAATATTTTGGGACCTTTGATCGTCAAGCCATTAAAGTCTTTAGAAATGCATATTACGGACCGCTGGGCATTTGTGAATTAATTTTTACCGTCTACAGATTGATTCTAAAGTAAAAAAATCACTGTACCTTCTACTCCTTCTCACACACAGTATGCAAATGGCAGTAGTGCAAGCTCCAATAAATACAATACATCCGAGAGCGACAACACTGATCTCCATGGTACTGAGTAACCTCCCACTCCTCGCCTGAGCCATACTTGTGTCTCCAACCTCCAGGATTTTGAAACCTAATATCTCATGACGGAGATCTATTTCCCTCTTCAGTAGTGTTCTAAAAAAATCAACAGTTTAATAATACGAACAATGTTCTGAGCAAGTCCAATAAAACTATTCAACTTACTTTTGTAATACTTCCATGTCAATAATAGCATTTGACATTGGATCTACTGCGTAAATGTACATATCAGTTCTGAAACACATTTTTACGAAGTTATACAATAATTAGGCTCTTTTTAGCGTTTCTCCCAAGTTCTGCTTTCTGTATTTTTATAAGTGAAAGTAAAAATTGTTCTAAAATATAAATAATAAGCGTATATACAGATAAAGTGATAAAATATATTAAAGGTTTCTGGACACATTTATTAACGAATTTTTATTTTATTTTTGAATTTTTGAGAAATACCCAAGTACTTATACGAGTAAGACCCCCTAAAAATTTACATCAACGAAAGGTACGTTTTAAAATATTTTAGTAATATTTTATGTCGGACTAATTTTACTAAAGAACATCTTACAAAAGTGATTTTATGAATCTTACGCTTGACCATCCATAGCAGCTTTAGCATTTGATTCTAGTTTTCTGACTCTGATATCGTATCCAGTTAAATTAGCAAGTGACTTTGTAATGTTGTCCATTTGAATCTCAACTTCCATTGGTTTACCTCCAAGAACCAGTACTAGTTGGTTATTGTCGTCCAAAACATAAACCTAGAAACATATAATTTTTGGTATCTTTTTTCTTTTAAGTTGCTTGGAACTATTGTTGCAAGCTATACTTACAAAAACATTAGCAATAGCTGACTTTCCATCATCAGCCCCCTTTTTGTCGGTAGCTTTTACATCGAACCCGAAGACTCTACCAGCATCTCTCGCAAATGAAGCGACTGCTCGCACTTGACCAGTTATAGCATCGATGGCAAATCTTTGTGATTGGTCATTTATTATTTGGTAGCGAATATCGGCATTGATGCCCAAATCAATATCAGTGGCCTGTAAATAAAATTATTACATTTTGTTTACCAGCATGTTTACTGCTGTATTTAAAATGTCTCTTACAAATAAATGTTTATGTCTATGACTATATTCTTACCACTGTAATATTAAGTCCATAAGCAATTATGGGTTAAAAAAAATTGGTTTACTTACATAAAGCTGGATGACTTGATATCCAAACGCTGCAGTAGTTGGTATGGCTGTTACCATTGGTCTTCCACCTGATCTAAATTTAGGTGTATTATCATTTACATCCCTTATCCGGACTACGACTTTTACATCAAACTTAGTCATTCCTTCAAGAACATCGTCAGATACTGGGTATATCATATGCGGAAGCTCTCTGCTAATTTTTTGTCTTTCAGCTCTAACAATTATTTCATATACGTCTCTTATTTCACGGTCTGGACTTTTCACAAGATACAAAGTACCGTTTCGAGGATCAATAACAAATGATTTTTTCACAACTGAATCATTTTCATTTAAAATGTAGTATTTCATTTTGAAGTTTTCATAGTATTCAGTTAAATTCAAGGTAACTAGTTCAACAGGTGTGTGTACATTTTCTTCAATTTCTAATTCATAATAACGTGATATGAAAACGGGTTTATTAGACACTTCAACTTCATCTGGTACATCAGTCACTTTGAGAATCAGTACTGCTGTAGAACTCAAACTAGGTGAGCCTAAATCAGATGCTATTATTGTAATGTTGTGAACTGACTGAGATTCATAATCAAGCTTTCCGACTGTTGTAATTATCCCTTCTTTTGAATCGATAGCAAACAAATTGACTTGATTTCTTCTCTGAGGTAAACTATAAAGGATCAACCCATTACCGTTTCCAATAAAATCCGAATCGTTTGCGTAAACTCTCGCTACTACAGAACCGATTGGGGTATTTTCTTCAATTTTTACTCGATAAATTGGCATCATCATAACAGATTCAAAGTTGTGATTGTAAAATTCACTAGCCTCTGGGTGTTTCCATTGTATTAATTCATCATACGCGAAAAATTTTGGAGCGTTATCGTTGACATCGAGGACTAGAACTTCAACATTCACTGAAGAAGACAATCTTTTGTCTTGACCATTATCTCTTGCAACAACAGTAAGGATATATTTTTCTTCTCTTTCTCTGTCTAACTCTCCGTTGACACTAAATACTCCAGTGATGGGTGATATTTCAAATGGTAATTCTTTGGTATTAGGTTGAAGGTAGTATGTGATATTAGCATTTTGTCCAAAATCGACATCTGTGGCATCAACTTTACCAAGAACCTTTCTTGAATAAAGAGCCTCTTCTACGCTAAAGGTATACCAAGATTTTTTGAACATAGGAAAATGATCGTTAACGTCTTTTATATAAAATCTTATAGAAATACTATCACTTAGGCCACCACCATCGATAGCTGATACGTTTAATCGGAATTCAGATTCTGGTGGTAATGTTCTTGCCACAATTATATAGCCATGCCTTTCATTTATTACAAAATACCTCTTGACGTTCATGGCATCTTGTGACATTGCATATGGGGGCATAAAAATTTCAGAAATAAACTCATATCTAAGCTGACCATTTGCTCCACTATCCATATCAACGGCATCTAATTTTAGTATTGTTGAACCAATTGCAACATTTTCTGGTACAGAAAATAAGGGACCATAGCTATCTGCCATAACTGCGAATTTGTTTCTTGGCTTAGCCTCTATTTTAGAAATGGAACCAGATTTTTCATGTTTCTTTTCTCGGTAAATTTTGACAGGTATCTTATCAGCCACTTCTAGCAAGTCAATGTTCTCTTCTATTGGTATAATTATTTGAGTGTACTTAGGGCTGTTATCATTTTCATCAACTATAGTTATGGTAACCTTTGTTTCTGAACTTAAGCCTCCCTTGTCTCTAGCCACAATTTTAAGCAAGTATATTGATTTTTCTTCACGGTCTAGTTTTGTGCCAATAAAAGTTACAGTGCCTGTATTCTCATCAACACTAAATAATTCATGACCATCACCAAACAAAGTAAACATGAATAATGCGTTTGGTCCTAAATCAGCATCTTTGGCTCTGACTTTATTTGACATTTTAACTAAAGTGCCTTTCACTGAATTTTCCGTTATAAAACCATCATAAGCTGGATATTCAAAGATAGGAGGATTATCGTTCTCATCATCAACGTGTATTGTAACTTGATAGATTCCTGCTCCAGAAATCAACCCTTTATTAAATTCCGCTATCACAGTCATTCTGTAAACATCACGTTTTTCTCTATCTAATGGTTTTTGTGCAAAAATTGTCCCATCTTGTCCTGTAAAACAAAGTCAATTAAAAATTTAATATTTATTCAAATCGTCGTGAACGTGATTTGACATACATACCGATAGCAATATCATCCGTAACATCTTGCTGATTTGCAATAATGAAGTGAATATTTCCAGTAGAGTTTGCAGGCAAGGAGCTTACGTTAACATAGAAGATTTGTCCAATTGTTGCCCCGCCTACATTTTCTTTGACGTAGAATTCGAGTGGTGAATGTGCACCTCTAAAATTATTTTAAGCATAAAATATATTAACTTCACTTTCTTTTTTATACCTATTAAAAATACTACTATAAATACGTACTTTAAAAGAATGCCCCTTTCGTCATTTACGTCAACTACGTGGACCGTTGCATTTGTAACTATTGATATATTTGCATTTTCTTGGATTGCAACAGCTTCAAAATCATACATTGGTCGATCAAATTTTGACAACTCATCTATTACTGTGATTACACCAGATTTTTCTTCTACTGCAAATGGTACTGTTAAATAAAGAAAATTGTTAGGATGAATAGTAAAAAAATATATTTTTATTCTTTGGATTTGTTTGATTCGTAGCAAAACATTCGATTTGAAAATGGTGCCTTTAAATTAATGTTATTGAAAACATTCGACAAGGTTAGTTGAATTGTGATTTTATCTTTTTCCGGTTAGTTTTAGTTTATAACTATTGTTTTAAAGTGAAAGCTATGAATTAAAGATTTACCTCCTTCTTCATATCCGTGTAAAAGGTCGTAAACAATATCATGTTTTATCATAGCGTCATTAACTTTTATTTGACCAACACTCGTTCCTATACCAACATTAGATCCAACCCAGAATTCGTAAGGTGCTCCAATAAAGTCTGGTCGCTCCTTAGCTCCTTTGGTAGATTTTGTGACATCAATAGTTACAACCGCCAAAGAATATCTTCGTTCACTGGGGTTGGCAGGTTGATCAGAAGCTTCAATAAATAGTGCATGCCTGCCTTCAATGATTGGAGATTCAGCCAAAGTTATCACGCCAGTCTTCGCATCAACTTGAAATGGTGATGTGATAGTTAGATTACTTGTCCTTTGGAGATCGTAAAATACTATTCCATTTCTACCTAAATCTGGATCAACAGCTTTGATTTTACCAATAAATGATCCCAGATTAGCGTTAGATTTTATAGAAAATTCATACAAATTACTCGGCGTGAATGTTGGATTGTTATCATTTGCATCCAATAATGTTACTTCTACCGTAACAAAAGACATTAGTTGGTGAACATCCTCAAAGTATTCAACATTTTCACTTTTTGTTCCTATTCTATCGGGAAACACATACATGGTTTTTTCTTTCAGTGGTTGCCCTCTAGGTGATGTTGGATTTCTTCGCCATTTTGATAATCTCTGCTTGTCTAGGAACGTACCAACAACACTTGGATTTTTTTCTTTGGCGTAAACCTTCAGTTTTAGTGTTGCATGTTGTTCTCTATCTAACACAGTCTGGAAATCAATAAAATATAATTTACAAGTTTCAAATCCAATCATTTTTTATTTGTTCAATTATATATTAAATTATGTTTTTATTTCGAAATTCATCGCTTTGGAATACCCTAAATATTATTATTAGAGTGCATTACAAACCAGAAAAGATAAATTAGAAACAAATATAAAGACAGCCTCGCGCCAGGATTCGAACCTGCAACCTCTTATTTCCCAGACAATATTTATTAAATATTTATTGATAGAAATATTCAAGCTATGTTACGCCCTTTAATAAATTCAAGCTATGTTGTGGCATACTAATATTAAAGTTTATTTAAATTATTTTACACAAAAATAAAATAGAAACTAAAAGTAATTTACAACAAAACATTATTGGCTATGTCACAAAATGTTCTTTTTATCATAAATTGTTCGTGGTACAGTGTATAGGCTTCCCATACAATGAGAGGTCAGCTTATTCTCAATGTGTATAGCTTGATGTGGGCTCCACTGTACATACATTTTAAAAATTAATTTGTGATCAAATAAGCTTTTTGTAATAGAAAATTGGCGTGAATTTAAAAATGACAAAATTATCGATGACACGAAGAGCAGCTAGTAACTATTATTACGAATCATAAGACATTGGTCCCAGAACATATTTTTCAAGAACCAGTTTTTGAGGGAATAGACGCTATCATATTTTGATAATTTTGAATTTTGTCAATAAGTGTTGATTAGATTTAACAAATACCACCTACTCATTGATGTAGAAGGCAGCTAGTAATATTTCAAAGATGCGTTGAAACGAATATACCATGTCAAAGTTTTTATAGTCACCTGATTCTTAACAGTAAGCCATCCGGTTCGAGGGTCAATGGAGAAAGCTCCTTCAGGATCATTGAGCTGATACGTGAACTCTCCATTGTCTCCTTGGTCTTTGTCCGTAGCCATGACTTGTAATACACTGAAACCTAAAAAATTTAAAATTATTTTCGTTTCAGTGGAAGCAGTTGTAACGTTTCTATGGGCAAAACGGAATGAAAAAGTTATTACCATTTGGTAGATTCTCTACAATGCTGATGTTATAAAAATCTACTTCGAACTCTGGCAGGTTATCGTTCAGGTCCAGAACTTCGATCTCGACTCGTGCCTGTGCAGTCTTCAGGGGGTTGTCTACTTGAGCAGCCTGGATTTGTAGCGAGAAAGTGTTACCTAGAAACAAGATTATACAAAACCATATTTGTGGAACTGTTTAGAACGCTTTATTGTTAAAATGTCAATAACTTGAGTATTCTTGAAAGCAAAAAATAAATAAATATGATAAACGAGTACATTGCGAAAGTGATGTAAAACACATAGGTTTCTGTAAAGTTTTATATGATTTACTTAAGAGATACACGTTTTAAATATTTAAAAAAACGGATTGGACTCACTTTTTTATCTGTGCAAGGAGGCACAGGTCGAGCTTTCGATGAGATTATGACTCATCATCATCAGGACTCTTCGGGAGTACTTCGGGAGTCATAATCTCATCGAAAGCTCGACCTGTGCCTCCTTGCACAGATAAAAAAGTGAGTCCAATCCGTTTTTTTATATTTATGATTTCAACTCAGTCTCATTTTAATGAAGATACACGTTTATTTATAATATTTTGAAAATAGTATAAAAATACTACTTATCGTCAAAAAAGCCAGCGTACTTTTACTTTCATAAAGAACCGCTTAAACATATGTACACTTTCAATGTTTACTGCAACTAATTAAAAAAAACCGGCCAAGTGGGTGTCAGACCACGCGCAATGTACGGTTCCGTAGATGCCCAGTACATTTTATTAGTTAAAAGAATGGCCCATACATTGTCGTCTTTGGAGGGGATTAAAAGTTTGGCGTGACCGGTACTCGTAAACCTGTAAAGCCTACTTAGCTCTGATAGTTTTCCTTCTAAAATCATTATAATATATATACTACTTCTGTGAATTTTTCACATATGCATAAACAACCGTTTAGCCAGCAGGGGCGGGGACACTTGACCCTAACAAAAATTAGCACTTTAAAGCTTATTATTTCGTCAATTGATCCCTAAATCGAAAAATGGTTTTCACACAGCCACAATGTTTTTGATCGACCTATCTAACGATACCCACACTATGGGATAGATAAGAAAAAAAAATCCCCAATGCACGTGCATATTTAAAAAAATATTTTTTCGTGATTTTATTTTACCGTTCTGTCGGCGTGATTAATATGTATATTCATGCCAAATGTGGGGGGTGGTAGAGCTAATGCCGGGTTCGACTGTGGAGGTACCACCATCTCACTCGGAAATCCTCCCGAAGTTATTCGGGGGAGAGTAAGAGGACAGCTCTCAGGCAAAAAAACCAGGCGGCCCACCATTGCTTGGGACCGATGGATGGCGGTATATCCATCCCAAATTGCCGGGCCTTATATAAATCAGACTGGTGACGGGCAGCGGCGTCACTGGTGCAAAGGTTTCGGCACCGCGCTCACCAACCCGCCTGCCCAGCGTGTGTGAGTATGGGCATTTCTTCCAGGAGGATCGCCAAGAGTGGCGAAATCTTGGAAAGGCCTATGTCCAGCAGTGGACGAAATAGGCTGATAGATGGATTCATGCCAAATTATAGCTTTCTACTACTAGTAGTCTCTGAGCTAAGCCGCGGACAGACGGACGGACGGATGGACTAGGGATGTCGATTATTTCTAAAAAAGATCGATTTTGAGATCGATTTCGAATAGTGGTGAAAAAATCGATCCAAAATCAATTGGTACAAAAAAGATCGATTCACAAAAATCGATTCGAAATCGGAACAGAGATTCACACAATTAATTAATCACACAAGCGTTAATTAATTTTTATTTATGTTGGTAATCTAGGTTCATAAGCGTTAATTTTACCTGAGTTTATTGTAAGTAAAATTAGTTGTTTTCTGATAAGTAACATATTAAATAAAATATTGTTTTATCGGTACGGTAGCTCAGGGGCAGAACTTTGGCCTCTCAATCTTGAGACCCAGGTTCGATCCCCGGCCGGGCATGCAACAATTAGTTTTTCGGAATCTACATGCATAGTATTTGTTCTTGCTTAGCACTTGTTGAACGGTGAAGAAAACATCGCGAGGAAACCTGCATGCCCTAAAAAGCGTGTATTTGTGGCCGCAGTACGACGATAGGGCTCACCTCAATCATCATCGGTAAAACGCGGGTGTACCGAGTATGGACTGTGACTTGCATTTCACAGTTCATACTTGGATCGCTTCTGACACCCCCTCGGGGATAAATGTTGTGACGATATAAATATATATATATATTTAAAGTTTTATTGCCAAAGTGACTAAAATGCACATACATAACATTATTGTTGTGTTAATATTATGTAATAATATTTCTGAGTCTCAATTACCTACTCCAAATTCCCATCTTAAAATGTAAGCCTCTTCATAAATAATAATTTTGAATTTTGAAATCAGATAAGTACCTGCGCCGGAAACATAATTAAATGTAGGTACTCTTTTTAATTTTATGTGATTTGTTAGAAAAATATTCCGTGAAACCGCAAAAAATCGTGTCCACGATTCTGCGGTTGTATGGATCGATTCAAAGATCGAATCGCTTCGAAAAAATCTATCCAAAATATATTTTATTGCCCCCGATTAATCGATCTTCGATTAAATCTTTTAAAATCGACATCCCTCGGATGGACAGACGGATATGGCGATACTATAAGGGTTCCATGTCAGACTACGGAACCCTAAAAAGCAGGTATATTTTTACTATAAGCTAGAGTAAGTATCTGTGTTGGTACCTGTTTTGAACTTAGTGTCAAGGCTGAAACACAAAACTGATACTAAATAAGGCTGAAGTCTCACCAGGTAGTCCGTTCTCAGTATCCAGGTCGATCTCCTTCTCAAGAAACAGTGTCCCGTTGAGGGTGTTCAGGGAGAAGAGTCTCCGCTCATTGCCGGAGATCAGCTCGTAGCGCACCGGCGCGTTCACGCCGAGGTCTTGGTCTAGCGCTCGGATGGGCTCCTCGAATAACAGCTCCTTGTGAATCTTCTTACCCTGGTACGTGAACAAGCAAAGAGGTATCTTTAAATTAAACAATATGGTTGTATTAAACAACTTTTCCAAGGAAACATACATTGTACAGGTCCAATTTATTTTTCATTTGCGCATTCATGTTTGTTCAGCAAGATCAGAAATTATTTGTTTTTATTTAAATACCTGTTTATACATGATAGATATGTCGTTAGCGTTTTTATATAGAATTACATTCATCAGCTTCGCAGCGTTGCTTGCCTGGATCACATTTCTCTCGATTCCATTCCATGCTCCTTTCTAAGCCTCGTACGAACCTACCATCCACATTTTATGTTCATACGTCTAGCCGAGGTTTAGGCATTGATAGATCAGTCAGTCAATGTGAAGTCAGAGTATTATTTTATAATATATTGCCCAAACAATATTCAAAAAAGGTATCACTAAAGTTGGGGTGAGTGTCCATCATAATCGATTAGATAGTATGAAAGTTATAGCTGTATGTATAGGTATTGTATGATTCGCTCACAATAAATAGGTAATTAAAACTCCAAAGAAAAGGTGGATTATTTTCAGGGTTCTGTAAACAAAGAACAAACTGGAGGCCTATTAATGTCCTTCTGCTGTCAGTCCACCCATCCGTCCGTATGTCACAGGTCTCTAAGGCGCAAGCCACATAGAAACGGCGTGGGCGCGCCCTCAGCACACCCCTTTTCTATCTGTTTTGCACCACGCACGTCCCTCTCCTAAATTTTGTATGAATTGGAAAAGGAAAATTGGAATTGGAAAGGCGTAGAGATGGCACGCCACGCCGCGCCGGCGCCAGCGCGCAACCCCCGTCACCTCGCCTACATCTTGTCAGATCAAAATCAAACACCACTGGTAGCGCGCCAGTGGCTGTGTGGCTTTACCTTACTCATTAACGGAATGATTAACGGATCAGACATTTAGATATTTTATGTAGAATTTTGACCCAAAGCCGAAATAAATTAAATATTGATTTAAAAATGTTATTAAAGTAATTTTTAGAGGGGTCTTACTCGTACGTGAACAGTATTTTTTTTTTCACCTTACTAGCTCAAAAAGCGCCCCTTTGTTGCTTAAAATCAGAGAGCAAAAGTCAATTTGACAAAAAAACGAAAAAAAATTGAATGATATTTTATATTTATAGAAAAGTGATGAAATAATGAAAGTGACTCTTGCGGGCCGCCCTAGAAAGAAGGACATATGCCGATCAAACGAAGATGGGCGAAATCAAAAGTACCCGGAATAGAAGAACTTGTATGATTAGGATGTGGAAGAAGCGAAAGGGGTGTGCCAGGATCGTAACAGATAGAAATATCTAGTCTTTGACTACTCCTCTTCGCAGAGACAGGCGTGAGTATATATTATGCATGTATTTTTTTACATCTTGTATTTTCTCGCTAGTGAGGTGAAAAGTTGTATGTGTCACGGGAGAGCAAGGTAATTTTGTTTCTTGTGCCTTTGAATCCCTCACAATGCTCAGGATTCTAACTTAGAACCACTCACTACGCTCCTGATTCAATTATTGAATCCTTCGCTTGCTCGGGATTCAAACTCGGCACTCGCAACAAAAACTACCTTTGCTCTCTTGTTGCACAAATAACTATTTCAATTGCACTCGATATAGGACAATGTAAATTTAGTTTTTGTGAATGAATGTTGAATGCAATAATTAAGTTTTGTCAATACGGATGTTATCTGTTTTATATACGGTTAATTGCATCATGGAAGAGTTTTAGTCTTTTCTCGAGATGTTACTTCTACTATTACAACCGTGTCTCTATGCGATTTTGCAATTTTAGTATGAGCAAGACATTGTCTTTCATCTTAAAGAGCCCACCTATTTTATAGGCTTCGTTTTAATTATTCTATTTCGAAACCTTTATTATGGCTACACCTTAGCTCTGGATTCAAATAACAAATCAGCCCACATAAATATTAACACATTTTCTGATTTATTTTGCACACCTACGTGAACAATTGACTTTATTTGAACTCTGTGTAGGTAGTTATAATCCTGAAAGAGTCTCAATTATAATTTTAGTTGGCAGGGCATCCAAAAGTTCAATATTACAAAGAAGTTTTATTCAGACGAAATCTCACCAAAGGTCATTTTCATTTTGAAGTCTGGAGTAAAACTAGGACGAAACAGAGTATTAGAGATTCAATATCTACAGAAACAAATTATGCTTCAGTTTCATTCATTTCGAAGGAATTGGATATTACGACTTTTATTATACCTATTATTCTTGGGTTCTACGAGAACCTAGAGATATACACGAGTACATGAGTTATAAATAAACATAACTAGAGATATACATTCTCCAATTTATACGTACATTGTCAATACCCCAGTAATGATATCAGGCGATAGTTTTGATATATTTACAATGTTAATATTAATAAAATTAAATAAAATCTTAAGACATTTTCAATTTACCGTAACTTTATATTAAGAATCCTGAGTTGATTCATAACAGATATTGTCCCTAACCGCCCACGTACGCATGAGCTTAAAACTGGCTTTTTTTTTAAACCCTTGAATTCGCAAGAGCCACGAAGGCTTTGCGGCGCATGCTCAATTGCGTCGCCATAACTTTTTTGTTAAAGATAAGTGTTTCGGCGCACAGTAGCGGCCATTAATATTAATGGCCGCGCGCGTCAGTGGTTAACAAAATTCATTACAGTAAATATACAATATAATATAAAAAAATAACCAACATTTTGCCCGCCTTAGGGCGCTTTCACATAGGAAGCAGGTACCCGGCGCCGATCTACCAGCTTGCCGGTTGCCAAAACCATATAATATCTGTATATGAATCAGGAGTTGAGCCGCAACATTTCGCGTTATCACTTTTACAACTGCAATGAATGTCTTAATGAAAAAATATCAGGGTTCTTAATTTGCTAAAGGCGTTCGGCTGCAATAATAAGCGTTCTCGATATTACGGCTAATTTTTTTTTAGATCTTACTCTTACTTGCGCTAATTTTGATAGAGATTGTGACTAATGTCCGTATTTTCATTTATGGGACAATTAATATGTCGCGGTTCAGCGCGTTCCGACGATAAGCGTCCGACTACACTAAAACGCGCTCTGTGTTCTTTCTACAAGTAGCAAAGTAAATTACCAGGAGAGGATAGAACTCAGCTATCTGCGTCTTGTAGACATCGAGGGTGAACTTGGGCGGCAAGTCGTCGTTGTCTTGCACGGAGATGAGGACTGTCGTGTTGCTGCTCTGGGTCGGGAAGCCTCGGTCCTGAAAACGAGAGTACAGTTCACTTGGAGTGCTCGATTATAGGCTACGACTTTTCATTTTAGTTGTAATGGAAAACTACTGCGCCTGATAATGCAAAATTAAATCACCTGATAATGCGAAATTATATTTTGATATTTATTCCCAGTCTTTCAGGGTTTACAAAAAGCACCTATTATCTATGCTTCCTATTCTGGACTAGTGTGAAACTCTTATAAATAATATAATTTAATTTATAAAATTTATAAAATTGGTATCAAAATTACGTACTAATCACACACACAGCGGAACTTTGGTATCGCTCGCTCGCATAGGACATTGGACTGTAAGTCGCAGTCCACGCTTGGTCTTGGTAGAGTAAGTAAAGTAAAGTGAATAATTTGTTCGTAGAATTCGTAAGAATTTGATTTTACAATAAGTTCTTGTATGTGTAAAACACCAATAATTTCAACACTGACGTACAAATATTTAAGTCAGTATTTGCAAATGTTAAAGCTCATGAAATCTAATAAATTTCATTATGTATGTTTATAACACATGTACTTATCCACATATTATATTGTGGATAAGTACATGTGTCATAAATATACATAATGTGTATTAATTTCCACCAAGTGCCAACAATCACAAGCATCAACTATGTAATAAATTGAATCATAAACAGTACTAGAACAAAAATATAAACACGCTTTTCTTTTTGTATAAAAGCGTCAAAAACAAAATATTTATTTTGTAAAATACCTATAGATACATAAAGTATACTTTCTACAAGTCAAAGTTTATCTTTATCTTATATCTTTAGAATATAAAAAAATATATACTAATAAGGGAATACATACTATAAATATTTAGGTTGTGCAACTAAAATTTAGTAAAGTAATACACCTGCATAAAATATAGAAATATAGGAATAAAAATATTATACCTATATACAATATAGGTACATAATGCAATGAACAAATGTGTTGAAAAATGAACTAAATAAACCATAAATAAAAATAATGCCTAACCATCCGCACCATTCGATTAGTATTGCTAAGAAGAAGGGCAAGAAATTTAGCGTTTTGTTGTTTTAAATTATTCCTTCTCATTAAAAGGTGAGAAGAACAATCTAAATAGAAATACAAGATAAACGTGTGCCCGGGGTACAGTAAACAAAAACTTGAATGTTCATTGTCATAAGTTGTCTTGAAGCCAAGTAAGAAAAAAACAGTCAAATGCGAGTAGGATTCGAGCCTGAGGGTTCTGTACTATTCAAATAAGTTAATAGACTCAAATAGTTTAAATAAAAAATAAAACTTATCATGAATAACCTACAAAATGCAACAGCTGTAGCTGGCCAGACGTTGACGTAATAACTGAAACTAGATTTAAATAACGGAGAAGCACAACATTTTCGTGACAGAACGACGTGCTTCTTTGTTCTGGGCCTCCTAGACCAATACGGGTACGTAACCCCTGAAAACACAGACAATAAAGTTATCAAAGCAACATCCAGCACTAAAACGGTAGCGCTTGACAAATAATTCGGCACCCTCTAAATACGGAACAATAACTTTTATTATTTACTAGCTTTTTCCCGCGGCTCCGCCCGCGTGTTATTCGGTTTAACGAAATGCTTTTTTCCGGGATAAAAAGTAGCCTATGTAAGTTAGGGTATAAGCTATATCCATTATAAATTTAATCTAAATCCGTCTAGCCGTTTCAGCGTGGAAGAGTAACAAACATACACACACACACACACACACACACACACACACACGCACATACACACAAACTTTCGCATTTATAATATTAGTGTGATTGTTTTACTCTAAAATATAAGCTAAAATGTTAAAATTGTATGTATTACCGTTTCTGAATTAGACCTGTAAAAATAACGATATAAAAATGCTATTTTTTGGGGTTTTTTGGTAAGGGGACTCCGCTAGTATTTCAATTTCTTGTTTTTTTTATTATTTGCCGTAATAGAGGCCAAATAACACGTATTCTGTAAAAAAATCAACTGGCTTCATTCTCCAACTTAAGTTCTTATCACGGCTGAAACTTCAGACCTCTGTGACAGACGGTTGGATGGAAAGATAGACTGCGAAGGCCTAGGAGTCTCATTTGGCTGGCACCATTTGGGTACGGCTCTAAAAAACCAAGTTCATTTCCACTCACCGAAGCGGTGACGACAAGCTTAAACTCCTTGTCTCCTTTATCGTAGTCCAAGGGTTTCCTTAGCACGAGAGCTGGTCGGTGGGAGCTCTCGAGTGCGAAGTGTCCGCTCTGGTCTCCGGAACTGATGCTGTACTGGACATCGGAGTTGGGCGTGTTTGGTTTATCGCGGTCGAATGCAACGATCGACTTGTAGATCGTTAAACCTGGAATGGTTAAGGTAAGATTATATGAGATACGATAATATAAGACAAAATGAAATTAAATAAGATAATTCCCTATTTTCCTTACAAAAGTTTCATAAAAGGTAGTAAACATAAACTTATGTCCGTATTTTAGCAATTTACTAAATTATAGTACCAAGGGAGTAATTAATCTTACTCCCTAGCTTGGGTAATCCTGTACGAAGAGGCACATCACTTGGGGTGACATCATTAATTTATGATTTACACTTTCAAAGGGTCAATCGTAGGAGGAAGTTGCAGTATTGGTCACATAATGCGCAACAATAAATCATCCATCAGCTTGCGTTCGTCTAGATTCGTTTCCTAGATTTCGCGACTCTTGGCGGTGTTCCGTCCTCGTCATTCAACTACCCCCCACAACATACTTCAGGTCGTTGGTCCAGTGGGCACAACATTTTTCACAAGCAATGAAAAGATGCAATATTGAACCCTCTAAATCGGAAGAATTGGCAGCACAGCGCGGCGCCCTGAATGGCGATTTCGAGAAGCAGCGTAAAACGGATCTTGACGCCAAACACGACGAGTAAAAAGCCCGACCACCCGCAGCCATTCACTATAATCACGAAGACGCTATACGCTCTATTCATGCACACGGGAGTTTACTGAGAAGATCGGCTGCATCAGCTATCTCCGGGCACACCAGTGTCTCGCCAACTGAGAGTCGAGGTAGTCGCTATGACCAAAACCGGTCCAAGCCGATCATCATCATCATACCACTGACTGAATGAGCTCATCAAATATGACCACATCTTTCTGTAATGCCCTGTACAAATAAAACTGGTAATATGAATCAATATTCTGATGTTCATACTGAAAAACATTGTCAAAGAAACATACTTAAACGTTAAAGATTAAACATTTTCACGTATTCGGAATCACTGCAACAAGGTGTGTAGAGACGCTCAACGACGCCATATTCATGAATCCGTCGAAAACGGTGATCCAGCCAAAGTCTGGAAATTTCTCAAATCTCTGGGTGTGGGTAAATCTCGTAAAGACTCAATTTCGAAAGATTTGAACTTAAATTCACTTAACCAATATTTTTCTTCTTCGTCCACTATTGACAGTGCAACGAAAATAAAAACTCTAAACTATCTTTCTTCAATCCCAACACCCGACTACCCTTCTTTTAATTTTAGTCAACTCACCGATTGTGATGTTAAGAAACACATTAATGCCATTTCATCCAACGCTGTAGGAAGTGACTGTATTAGTCGTAAAATGATCGTTCCTATCCTTGATATCATCACCTGTATCCTCAATCGATCCATCTCCACAGGATCTTTTCCGAACTTATGGAAAGATGCTCAAGTGACTCCCTTAGCTGAAAAAGCAAATCCCACTACTTTTTCTGAGTATCGTCCTATTTCTATCCTTTCGTTTCTTTCCAAGGTCCTTGAACGTGCTGTCCATCATCAGTTAAATGTTTTTTTGAACAAAAACAACCTTCTGAATCCTCATCAGTCAGGTTTCCGCCCTGGTCATAGTACCGCTACGGCCCTTCTAAAAATTACTGATGATATACGCAAAGGAATGGATGATGGACAACTCACAGTTTTGACCCTACTTGACTTTTCTAACGCATTTAATACAGTTGACTTTGAAATCCTACTGGGTCTGCTACGTTCTCTTAACATATCTCCAACGGTGATTGACTGGTTTCGTAGTTATCTACAGGGGCGCCGGCAACGTATCCGCATTGATGATACCTTTTCTGAATGGTGCGACACTACTGCCGGTGTTCCTCAAGGTGGCGTCCTATCTCCTCTTCTCTTCGCTATATTTATTAATAAATTATCTCAGTTTATTTCTTCGTCCTACCACCTTTACGCAGATGATCTCCAAATTTACACTCAGGCCAAATTAGAAGATCTTCCAGAAGCCATAGCTACGACAAATGCCGATCTATCAAAAATATCTGTCTGGAGCAACGAATATGGTTTAAAAATCAATCCCTCCAAGACGCAAGTCATTATCATCGGAAGTCCTTGGTTCACCGATAGGATTGACTGGCAAACAGTTCCTACTATTGTATTTGATGGGACTATAATACCATACAGCAACAAAGTAAAAAATTTAGGTCTCCTATTAGATAGTTGCCTGTCATGGGACCCCCAAATAAATGAAGTTAGCAAAAAACTTTTTGCGGCTGCAGGAGCTCTGAGAAGGCTTCGAAATTTCCTCCCGACTGCTACTAAAATTGCGCTTGCAGATTCCTTGTTACTACCGATTCCCGATTACGCAGATATTTGTTACCTCGATCTTACTCAGGTCCAACTTGATAAACTCGAACGTCTTCAGAATTTCTGTATTAGGTTCATTTTTGGTATTCGTAAATTCGATCACATTCCTGAATTTCGTTCGCGTCTTAATTGGCTTCCTATTCGTCGTCGTCGCAATTCTCATATTCTGTCTCTTTTGTATTCTGTATTAAATAATCCTGCCACCCCATCATATCTCAAAGCTCGCTTTCAGTTTCTTCATGGAACTCATGACTGTATCTTACGGTCCTCTCAAAATCTACTCCTGGCTACCCCAATGCATTCATCGTCCTTCTATGACAATTCCTTTTCAGTACAAGCCGTCCGTTTGTGGAATGATCTTCCTCTATCTATAAGAAGAGCACCTTCCCTACCAGTCTTTAAGAGACTGGTAAAAGAACACTACCTCTCACTCTGACCACTGAACTATCTACATTCCTCTTAAAGTTTATTTATTATTTATGGAATATATGTATGTATGTATATATATATTTATTCATTCATGTTATTTATCTATAATACATTATTATTTTTCTTTTAATTTATTAATGTAGATTTTGTATAGTATATTTAAATATTATTTTAAAATTAGTGCACCGCCTATTCATCAATCTCCTTTTAAACCAGATTCTACCCAAAGGTTGTCTGGAAGAGATCGCTATAAGCGATAAGGCCGCCTGATTGTACCTACGTTATTTGGCTATTATAATTTATATTATTTTTGTTTCCTTCTGTGTGGTGTGCAAATAAAGTTATATTGTATTGTATTGTATTGTATTGTATTGTATTGCATTTTGTCAAAAAATATATTTTTTAATTATTGTCATGACATGAATCCCGGTACACAGGTATGGACGAGTATGGACTATGTCATGCAAGTCACAGTGCATGGTTCGTACTCTTAAAGCACGAGTAGACCTACGTCCCTGCGTAATGGGTGGTGAGCGCTATCGCCGCCGTACATAGGGCACTAATGTGGACCCAAAGCTTGTACAAGAAGAAGTTTGCTTCCAGTATGATCAGTTCCTTGCCATGCGACTACAATAAGCTGCATGCGTACCAGTAGGGGTGAGTTCGTCCACAGTCAGCTTCTAGGGCGTGCCCTGGAACTGCGGGCCGTTGTCGTTGACATCATCCACGTTCACTGTCACCGGGAGGTACGTACTAGTAGGGGTGAGTTCGTCCACAGTGAGCTTCTAGGGCGTGCCCTGGAACTGCGGGCCGTTGTCGTTGACATCTTCCACGTACACTGTCACCGAGGGGTACGTACCAGTAGGGGTGAGATCGTCCACAGTGAGCTTCTAGGGCGTGCCCTGGAACTGCGGGCCGTTGTCGTTGACATCATCCACGTTCACTGTCACCGGGAGGTACGTACTAGTAGGGGTGAGTTCGTCCACAGTGAGCTTCTAGGGCGTGCCCTGGAACTGCGGGCCGTTGTCGTTGACATCTTCCACGTACACTGTCACCGAGGGGTACGTACCAGTAGGGGTGAGTTCGTCCACAGTGAGCTTGTAGGGCGTGCCCTGAAACTGCGGGCCGTTGTCGTTGACATTTTCCACGTACACTGTCACCGAGGGGTACGTACCAGTAGGAGTGAGTTCTTCCACAGTGAGCTTGTAGGGCGTGCCCTGAAACTGCGGACCGTTGTCGTTGATATCTTCCACGTACACTGTCACCGGGAGGTACGTACCAGTAGGGGTGAGTTCGTCCACAGTGAGCTTGTAGGGCGTGCCCTGGAACTGCGGGCCGTTGTCGTTGACATCTTCCACGTACACTGTCACCGAGAGGTACGCCGATATCTGGAACCAATCGTGTTACTTATCGCTACTTCATCGTTCACTGAGAGACGTCTAGGTCATGCAGGCGCCCTCGAGCACACAGAGTTCGGGGCCCTTTTGGAAAGTAAAAAAATAGAATGAGAATAGTAGTGTGGTGTGCGTTTGTTGATTATTTTTCATAAAATTATAACTTCACTATGTGTTAACTCAAACCATCAATGCAACTGTGAATAATATGAACTTAAATTGTGCAAATATAAAGATACGAGTACATTGTTGCAAAACCGTCCGAATGAACATCAAAAGACGTCAGCGGTTTTAGGCCCCCATCAAACCAGGGGTTCGTGCCCCATTCAGCATTATGGAAAAGACGAAACTGCATTTACACGATAATCGTTTGTCAAATAGGAGTATTTAGTAAGATATATTTTTATTTACACAGATTCAACTGAGGTACCTACTAATTTCTTGATGGAGCCCAATTCTCACTATCGTGCAGGTCTTGCAATCCACAACGACATATCGGCTCTAATTATAGTCGTCGTTTATGAAAGTCCATAAAATCAACAAGAAACAAAGTAATTTTTATTCATTTCTCAAATTAGCCGTTATTATTTTGTAGCTTCCAATACTTGAACAATAAATTAGCATGAATTCTAAAATATTATTCCTTTTTTTTTAAAGCACGTGCTTCCTTTACTTAATTACTGAGTTTCCAGTATGAACTGAGCTATATTTCAAGTTGGAAGTGTTTTTTTAGGGTCCCGTAGTCCGACAAGGAACCCTTATAGTTTCGCCATGTCCGTTTGTCCATCTGTCCGCGGATTAGTACTGGAAATCTGTAATTTGTCATGGATATAAATATTAATTACGCAGACAAAACGGTACAATAAAATCTAGAAAAAAAAATTTTTTACGGGACCTCTCATACACGTAAACTGGAGATGATTTTTTTTCCTCGTCTATCCCATAGTGTAGAGTATCGTTGGATAGGTCGTTCAAAAAAATTGTGGGTGTATGAAAACCATTTTTCGATTTAGGGATCCGTTGGCGAAATCTTAAGCTTTAAAGTGAAAGTTTTAGTTAGAGTGGAGCGTCCCCCCCTGCCGGTTAAACAGTTGTTTGTAGAAATGTGAAAAAATTCATAAAAGTAGTTTAAATAATGAATTTAAAAGGAAAACTATTACAGCTAAGTAGGCTTTACAGGTTTATGAGTACAGGTCGCACCAAACTTTTGATCCCCTCTAATGTATGTGACTAGAAGTTTACCGCGATCTGTATTAGTAGACCAACTTATAAAATGTACCGGGTAACTACGGAACCCTACATTGCGCGTGACCCGACACGCACTTGGCCGGTTTTAAACAAGTCCGTTCCTAGGGAAACACGTTAAAACTTCAACAGGAATAAAGCCAAGCTATTGTGTGATGAAAATATAGTAGGTATAATTTTCATGTCTGCTTTATGTAAGCTTTTTCAACGTCTTCAATTTTAAAGGTACTTGAAGTGGACTTGAATTGCGTCTTTCCCCAGCGGGAATTATAAATACCATTCCACAAAAACAAAACTGGATGATAATAAATCCGATAATAAAACCCATTAAGAGATATTAAAACCAGCAGAAAGAAAGGCGGAAGTAAATTGGGTGAAGGTCAGGAGTATCTGAAATCATCTGTTTTTCGGAACATTGCCTCCAGGAAGTCTACTTTTCTTCTTACAACTTTTACTTTGCCGCTTCTCTCGCTCTTATTAGCAAGACGTTTGAGGTAATTATAGAATGAAAAAGGCAAGTTATATTGTGGTAAAATCCTTAATTCGTTAAATTCTTGTAAGATATATAATGAAGCTTTAATGTGAAAATGATTAGCTTTGTGTATTTGTCGATTGTAAATGATATTGCTACTCCCGTTTGAATATTTGATTTTGGCAAAGGACATATTATGAACACAAGTAAGAAATCATTAAGGTACAGAAAATAAATAGCTTAAAACATAACTAGTTGCAGAATAATAACACAAGTAACAACGTAATTAATTAAATCTACAAGAGAAACGCGTTCGTATTCAAAGTTTCAGCTATAAATAACTAAACATAGGCTGAAAGTAAACAAAGCTCAAGGGTACGGCATTTAGATTTCATTTTATAAATTAGAGTACATTTATATGTCGGTAGATTATATATTACAATTAATGAACATTTAAAAAAAACATGAAACAGGATATTAATAGTACATTACGATACGAGAGCGATGAAACGTTTTCTTACGAGTGTGAGTTTGCGGCACGAGCCGAAGGTGAGTGCTGCAATCACACGAGTCGAGAAAAAGTTTCTCGCACGAGTATCGTATAATATTTTATAGCGAAAGTGCGGAAAATGCCGACTTTACGCAAGCGCAGCGTGCGTAAAGTGGTCATTTTACGCACGGTGTGCTATAAAATATTTTATTTTACCTCATATCGTAAAATCCTTATTGCGAACTCAAAACTACTGGCATAATGTAAAATATTTTTCATGGAGGTCTCTAAAAAATTAAAAAATTAAATCATAGTATAGGTCTCCGAACAACATAATGCTACAAAAAAACTTTTTATGAGATTACAGTACATGTGATACTAACTAGGAAGGCAAAGGGAACTTAGCCCATACAGCCATGCTGAGTTTAATATCAAATACCAATGAGGTTTTTATATAATGTTCTCCAATACATACAAAATAGTAACGAGGTTACAGTTCAAATTTATTTTTGGCCAGGTATTTGTCTATGGCTTACGGCGCGTTGGACTCGGTCTGTCAATGGATGAACTGTTTGTTGCGCCATAGTTTTCGAAGAAATGTATTTATTACTTACAGTGGTTTTATGGGTCAAAATAATTATTTTGCCCTAAAATTACTGACAGCAGGGATGGTGATGAATGATATTTGACTCCACGTGACATTCTGGAAATAGCGACGGAAATTACGAACACTTTCAGAACAAGCTTTTACAAGAATAATCAAAAATGGCTGACGACAAATTTACAAAAATTTTGAAAACAGGTTAGTAGGCATGAGTTTAGATAAAGTAGTGTATGAAACTATACATAACTACATAACCAGGTATTAAAACACTTGTGTTCTATTAAAAAACTCGCCTTTACCTCGTTTTTTAAACTGACGCTCGTGTTTTTAATGACCTTTTTATGTACCAGTTTCATAAACTACTATTATATAACCTCATATCGTAAAATCCTCATTACGAACTCAAAACTACTGGAGTAATTAAAATTATTTTTCATGAACGTCTCTAAAACACAAAAAAAATTAATCTAGTATTAGGTCTCCGAACAACATATTGCTTTTTCTGAGATTACAGTACATGTGATTCTAACTAGGAAGGCAAAGGGAACTTAGCCCATACAGCCATGTCTGAGGTTTAATATCAAGTACCAATGGGGTTATTATATAAAATTCTCTAACACGTGCTAAATAATATTGCGGCGTGACAAAGGAGGTCACAATTTCATTTTATTTTCGGCCTGCATTGTCTATGGCTGCCGGCGCATGCAACGCGTATACATGCGTGGTGGACTGTTGGATTTTGGCGCCATAGCTTACGTGGAAATTACTATTTACTGTGGTTTTATGGGTCAAATCAAAAGTATTATTTTGCCCTAAAATTACTAACAGCAGTTATAGTGATGATAATTTGACTCCACCTGACATTCTGGAAATAACGACGGAAATTACGAACACTTTCAGAACGAGCTTTCAAAAGAAAAATCAAAAATGGCTAACGACAAATTTTATCAAGATTATGAAAACAGGTTGTTAGGCATGAGTTTAGATAAAGTAGTGTATGAAACTCTACATACCTACGACTCGTTTTTTTAATCTCAAGAAGTATTGTAGAAACTGGAGCAGGAACAGGATGAACAGTTTACCCCCCTCTTTCTTCCAATATTGCTCATGGAGGAAGATCAACTGACACTTGTGTTTTTAATAACCTTTTTATGTACCAGTTTCATAAACTACTATTTTAATACACCTGCTCAAAATATGATAGATTAAGTGCCTGTTTAGCGTGCGTAAAATGACATATTTCGCACCAGTGCTTTTTGTTTTTACTACCTACTGACCCCATCTCAGGGGAAACTGGCCACATCAATCAGTAAGCAGGTAAACCTTTGTTTTACCAGATAAGGTGAGTATTTTCAAAGACAAAGACAAAGACAAAGAAATTTATTTGTAAAAACATGAGTAAAATATAAAAGATGTTAAATAAAGAGGTAAGATCTATCACGTTTTAACCTATTAATGGCATACAAATATCATAGAGGTGGCATGTGCCCGTAGCAGACATTTAGTCGGACTAATAAAATTAAAACATAAAAACACTTAATAATCAATCAATAGTACCTACAAACTTTGTTCCTATTTCTACAGTGAATATCATGTCATTTTATGTACAAAAAAATGTTAAGTATAACAAAAAAAATATGTATATAAATTCTAAAGTCAAGTGTAAAATATATATCAATGAAGTAATGTTATGTATAAAACTTATAAATATACTTTAAGCGTACAGTATCAAATTAGTTTGTCTACAAGAAATTCTTCTATGGTATAATAACATTTATCCAGCAATATTGTTTTAATTTTATTTTTAAATTCATTTACATCTAAGTCTCGGATGTACTTAGGAATTTTATTGTGTATTAAAGGGCCCATACAGTATACACTTTTGTTCATGAGCGCAGTGTGCGCCCTACGAACACAAACCCTACTTTCATCCCGTTGTTTTCGTCTGCTTACCTCTGAGGTGTATTTGAATAAGTCAGGATTTGTCTTAACAAAAAGCGCAACTTCTAATAAATATAATGAAGGAAAAGTGAGTATGCTGTGATTTTTAAAAAACGGTTTACAGCTTTCTGTTGATGCAATTCCAAACATAGCTCTAATGCATCTTTTTTGGGCCTTAAAGACAAGTTCTCTGTTGGTGGAATTACCAAAGAAAATGACACCATATCTCAGTTTAGAAGCTACAATACCATGATATGCCGTTAGCAGAGCATCTTTATTAATTATATGGGAAAGCTTATGAAGAGCATACGCATTAGAACTTAATTTTTGACATAATTGTTCAGTTTGTGCTTTCCAATTTATATTTTTGTCAATCATTAGTCCTAAAAATTTAGTATTATCGACATTGTAAATTTTTTCATTATTAAAATGTATGTTCATATTGCAATTTACAGGCATTCGTTGGGTGAACTGTATAAATTTTGTTTTCTTCAAATTGACTTTCAGGTTGTTACACAGTAGCCATTCTATAATAGCACGTAAGGCATTGTTTATATCATTTTCATATAATTCTCTATCTCTACATTCTATTGTTACCGTGCTGTCATCTGCAAATAAGGACATTGGGTTATGAGTTGTCCTGGGTAGGTCATTAATATATAAAATAAACAACAGTGGACCCAATACACTGCCTTGAGGAACGCCGTAGGAGACACTTCGGTCACGAGAAATGTAAATCTCTTCCTGCTTGGTTTTGTAGTTAATGTTTGAGATCTGTGTGTATTGTTTCCTGTTTTCCAGGTACGATTTAATTAATTTCTGTACATTTCCCCTAATACCGTAGGCATCAATCTTGTTCAAAAGATTGTTGTGGTCCACATAATCAAAGGCTTGCGTCATGTCCATGAATATGGTACAAACTGGTTTTTTTTTGTCAACATTAGTTATAACTGTATTTAAAAAATCGTAAATTGCCATATTTATTGTCTTTTTTTGTCTAAATCCCTTCTGCTCGAAGGTCAAGATGTTGTGGTTTTCTAAATAAAGGTATATTTGCTTGTAAATATATTTTTCAAAAATTTTTGCGAACACCGGAATGTGAGCTATGGGTCTATAAAACTCCATCAGTTCTCGGTTTTCTTTCTTAAAGAGGGGTTTGATTATTGCAGTTTTTAAAATGTTTGGGTATACTCCACTAGTTATGCATAAACTAATGATATGACCAATGTGTTCACAAATTTGTGGTGCCACGTATTTTATTACTTTTGTACAGAATCCATCATATCCTACGCTATTCGTGTTTTTCAAATTTTTTATGATTCTCAGTATGTCTTGTGGAGAACATGGTGCCATAAACATTGAATTTAAGCGACTTAAAATGTGAGACCTAGAGCTTTTTTTAGAGTCTCTAATTGGTACTATTTTATCGATAAAATAATCGTTAAATGCATTGGCTATCATTTGTGGACTTGTTAATACTTTATCCTTCGTTCTAATCACCTTTATGTTGTCTTTTGGCACATTTAATTTTGATTCATTTATAATTTGCCAAGTTGTTTTTGACTTGTTGTCTGAGCTTTTAATTTTGTAATTATTTTGTGTTCGTTTGGTAAGCTTAATGATTTTTTTAAATATCTTAGAGTACACCTGAAACTTGTGTTTATTAATTTCTGTTGGTTTTAATCTGTAACACCAGAGAAGGTCTCTTTTTTTCCTGGAACATAGTTTTATTCCTCGAGATACCCATTTGGGGGATTTATTTATTCTAATTGTAATTATTTTAAAAGGAAAACACAGATCATAAAAGAGCTTAAAATGTTCAATGAAGCTGTTGTAAGATTTATCTGGGTCCTCAGTCAAATATATTTCACTGAAATTAAGACTTTCTATGCATTTTTTGAATTTATCCATATTTTCATTGCTATAATCACGACGTTTAGTCCGCCAGAAATGTATAATGGGTATTTTTTTTGTTGGACATTTCAGTAATTGAGCAGTATGATCTGATAAAGAATATTCAATAACTTCCGCTTTACATTTTTTTCCAAAATCGTGAGCGAAGTTATCTATACATGTCTTACTTTTAAGTCTAGTTGGCTGTCTTATTTCTAGTTTTAAATAAAAATTTAGGAGAAGATATTCGAATTCTAATGATATGCTATTCCTATTTAAAATGTCAATGTTGAAGTCTCCAGCAACAATAATGTGCTTTTTATTTTTATGACGTAGATTTCTTAAAAGTTTTTCTAGTTTTTCAAACTTTTATTATTAAATATATTATGTATGTTAAATTGTAAAAGATGTTTTAAAAATTCAAAATGATTTAATCCGTTGGAAAACGCGCGTTTTTGCAAATTTGCAAATTTTCCCGCCAATTTTGTTTTTGGCTATAACTAGTTGTCCAATTCTAATGCGGTTTTTTTTTCTAAAACTAGATAAAATTTCCTACAAGAAAACATTTTTTTTTTCTTGGGGAAAGTTGGGGGGGGCTTTCTCCTTGATAAAATCTTAGTTATATATATAAATATATGTATGTATACTATATATATGTGTCTATTAAAATTTTATAATATTGTAATAAAAAAAAACTTATACTGCGCCTCGACTGCGTCTCGGCAAAAAAGTCAATCGGGCGTGAACCTTTTCACACTTGCATCAAAATGTACTATTACATTGTATAAAGGCGGCCCTTATTGCTAATTAGCAAGGGCAACTTTTGGTTAAAAAGGAGGTTCGAAAAAATATGGAGTGGGTGGGAGCGTGTAAATGTTAATTCATTGGCAGTATGTACAAACAATATTGTGGATATTTGTTAATAAATGAATTAAATTAAATTAAATTAAAAAGGGATTCCTTACGCTACAATATAAAATAATAATAATATAAAATATGTTATTACAACTTTCTTAATTTTGTTTAACTTTATATAATTTGGGTACTTTTGTTTTATAAATACTGTGTGTTTTAATTTGTTTATTTATTATCTTTCTTTTTTGTGTGTTTCTTGTTCAATAAAGGCTAAGGCTGAAAATCGGCGGCTTTTTGTTTAAATAACAGACTGTCATAAGCCGAGGCATAGACCGATTTGTCTCTCTTTATTTATAAAATTATTGTGTATTAATTGTATTGTGTTTTTTGAGACAAATAAAAAGCTTTTATTATTATTATTAAAATAAACTAATGCATAATCATTCAAAAAATATTAATCTATATTATCTATACTATACCTGCTAATAATAAAGTAGTAAGAAAGTCGTATCTGTACATTGAATATTTTCGCGAAATTCTAAATTAAATGGGTTATCAGTGTTGTACTGAGGTCAAAACCACAATTTTTAGAATTTTTGTCTCTCTGTCTGTCTTGAGAACCACTCAACGAAATTGGATGTGTTTTTTTTTAATATAATCGTAATAACTATTTAAGGTGTTCATAAACACAGGTGTGAATAAACGCTTTTATAACTCTAGAACCAATCAACGGATTTGAATGCGGTTTACTATATTATTATTGTAGTTACTCTGCTCAGCACATCGACTATAGGAGATGTTTATAAAATGACGCCCAAGCCGGAAACGGGGCAAAAAACGATTTAACTCTGGAACCACTTAACGGGTTTGGATCTGGTTTTTTGTTTTATTATCATTATAGTGACCCCGGTCAACACATAAGCTATATATAGGGAGTGTTCATAAAATAATGCCGAAAGCAGGGCAAAGATTCACTGAACGTGGGCGAAGCTGCAGGCAAAGGCTAGTTATTAGTATATATAGATATGGATATACCCCTGGGACCTTGAGATCCCGGGATTCTAAAATTCTATTGATTACGTTTTTACTTTACAGGTAGCGATATTTCGCTTTAATTGTTAATTATTTGTAGTCTATGTGTTGAAGTAAGTTTGTTTAGCGTAACTACTATGATAATAAAAAAACACATCCAAATCCGAGGAGTTATTTTTCTAAAATCAACCTCAAAAAGATTTAAATGTATGTTTGTAGGAAAAATTGATTTGTCTGACGGGAAGTTAAGGTTTTGTAGGAAAATCTGATTCGAATTTATTTTAGAAAACCACGCGGACGAAATCTCATGTCCGTCTATTTATCTATCACAAAGGCTTTTCTCGACGATTATGTAACGTGGGCTTCGGTGGTGGTGAGTGATCCGCGTCACAGATCGATAACACTTTTGATAATTTTACAATATAAAATATTACCTACCCTCCAAAACAAATCAAATCAATATATTAATTTTGTAAAATAGATACATAAAGTATACTTTCTACAAGTCAAAGTTAATCTTTACAATATATATCTTTAGAATATAAAAAAATATATACTAATAAGGGAAAGACATACAAAAAATATTTAGGTTGGGCTACTAAAATGTAATTATACTCCTGCATAAAATAGATCCATATTATTTGACTCGAGGCTGGGTTTGATGCGTTTGCAGGGAATACGATTTTTTTTACGGATATCACAAAAATGGTCATCAAACCTTGACAATGAGCAATTACCGAGCCAACAGTATGAATTTTGCAGTATAAATTAATGTCAACTTATACTGACTTTAATTTAAATTCTTACTGAAGACTCAGTAAGTGCTCAGTAACAAGGTTATATGACCCTTTTTGTGAAATTCGTAAATTATTCTTTTCGTGTTCCTTATATTATAATATACAAACGCAAGCCCAGCCCCGACTCAATTACTATGGGACGTCAAGATTTTGTTTTGCGAAATCAGCAAAAAGTGTTATCGATCCCTGTTACTGATCACTTACCAAGCCTCCAGTATGAGTTTGGTTGTATAATAATGCTTATATATATCGGCAACACAATGAAATGAATAAACGGCTAAGGTATTTTAAATTTCTACTTGTATGAAGAGAACAAAGTTGCTTCGTAGGCATTTGCATTTTCTTCAGTAGATAATGTACAGAGAGATAAACGATAAATTGAGAGACTCTTCAATCACAATCACCCCGTAATTATAGTGGTACATAACGAGAGTTCAGCAGCACTCAGGATGAACCTACTGTGAACACATCAACTACATATTTGTAATTATGTAAATTACGTTAAAATTGAGACGTAAACACACGCGTGTCGTGTGAAGGCAATCACTTGGAGTAGAAGATTTTGGATACGAACCGTATTATGCACTATGTAAATAAAAAACCTTTCTATAACCATCAAGAATGTCGTCTTTTATATTCCAAAATCTCATGCAAATAAATTTCTATATATGAGTAAAAGTTTTAAACAAGAAATTACCTTGTGTCTTTTCTACAACGTTCGTCTGTATTGCCTGTCTGTATGTTTAATTCCCTACAACTTGAAAATCATCAAATAAATTAATATTGAACTGTGCAATTATTGCGAATTTTTGCAAATTTTCAAATTTTCTCGCAAATTTCGTTTTGGCTATATCTCCGGAACTAGTTATCAGATTCTAATGCGGTTTTCTTTTTGTAAGAATAGATTAAATTTCCTACAAGAAAAAACTTTTTTTTTTTCTTGGAGAAAGTGTGGGCGGGACTTTCTCCTAGAGAAAGTTTTAATTATATATATAAATAAATATATAATATATTGTAAAAAAAATAAAGAAAAATAAAAAAATATATATCTTTTTATGATTCGGCCTAGGCGTGACGATCGTCACTTATGTGACTTTACGGGTTGAGGAAAAACTTAAGAGGTATTATTGATTATTATTAAAAAAAAAACAGCCGAGTGCATGTCGGGCCACGCGCAGTGTAGGGTTCCGTAGTTGCCCAGTACATTTTATAAGTTGGTCTACTAATACAATTCGCGCCAAACTCTTAGTCCGCTCGGAACTGACCTTGTTGTTAAAGGCAATAAACAATATGAGACGGGTTGACTAAGATGCATTTTTTCTCGTGACATAATTCCTGCAATCTTATATTTTTATGCCTATTTGTTCATTGCATCATTTATATATAATATTTTGATTCCTATATTTCTCTATTTTATGCAGGCGTATAATTACATTTTAGTAACCCAACCTGAATATTTTTTGTATGTCTTTCCCTTATTAGTATATATTTTTTAATATTCTAAAGATACATATTGTAAAGATTAACTTTGACTTGTAGAAAGTATACTTTATGTATCTATTTTACAAAATAAATACTTTGATTTTGACTGTCGTATTTAGAGGGGACTAAAAGTTAGGCGCGACCTGCACTCGTAAACCTATAAAGCCTAATTAGCTGTAAAAGTTTTTTTTTAAACTTAATTATGTTTTAGTTCTGTGATTTTTCTGATATTCATAAACACCGTTCGGACGGCAGGGGAGGGGAGACACTTGACTCTAACAAAAATTAGAACTTTAAAGCTTAAAATTTTGCCAACGGAACCCTAAATCGAAAAATGGTTTTCACACACCCACAATATTTTTGAACGACCTATCCAACGATACCACACACTATGAGGTAGAGGAGAAAAAAAATCATCCCCAATTTACGAGTATGTGGAGGCCACCTTAAAAAAAAAATTTTCGGCATTTTATTTTATCACTTTATCGGCGTGATTAATATGTGTACCTATTCCAAATTACAGTTTTCTAGTACTAATAGTCTTTGGGCTAAGGAGCAGACAGACGGACATGGCGAAACTATAAGGGTTCCTTGTCGGACTACGGAACCCTAAAATGAGCAGAGGTGCAATTGTGTAATCATGTTTTTGTAGTTCGTAGGGATAAGTTTTTCAATTTCATGTCAACGAATTTAAGTTATGGAAGAGCGGTGCTTCCTGTTACAGGTATTTTTATACTTAAAAGGAAGTCAATACAAAAGTGTAATTAGATAAATATGGTGGCGTGAATTAACATTTTGTATTTGTATTTGAAGACAATCGTATTCAAATTTATTGTCATATGGCTATTCGGCTAAGCAAAGTAGGTCGTTTGACAATTGAAATCGTAAATTTTTGGTTGTCAAATGAATACGATTGTCTTGTTTTGTGTGATTGTAACCATTTCACAGTTCGTTGTCAGATCCAGGCGTGATGCGCTCTAAGGCGCAGAGCACCCAACCTCCACACAGTTCATTGGCTTCTCTTAAAAGATGTCTTTTATGTTTTACGAGGGAAAAGTTGTAAAAGCTCCGAGAAATCGGTCTCGAGTCCCGCTGATAACATTATCAAACCCTCCAAGTTGTTAAGGCTATTGAATATGCTGCTTTACACTGTTATTATTTCTGTATTCTTTACATAATACAAATAATTTCATTTTCTTCTTTTGAAGTAAGACCATTTGTTATTGGATTTTTATAAATTTACTTATAAATTAAAGATCTGAAAGAACTTATTTCATGGAATTGGTGAATTGAAAAATCAAACACTTTTACTGACAAAAGTATAAAATAAAGTGTGTAATCAAAATAGTCATATTTAATGTATTATCACGGGGAAGCAAGAAGTAAAACTGTATTTACAGAGTCAAGCAGATTTAGACTTAAAGAGATAAAAAAGTAGCAATAAACCGTGCCACCACTGAAATAAAAATCAAACATCGTCAAATAATTCGTCACAGGAATTCAGTGGCGGTGCGATTCGAATATAAATAATAAATAAATAAATAAAATCAATTCAATTTTAATGTTACTCTAGTTAATTGAATGTTGACGTGTAGGTACGTTTTTGTGACAAACAATTTTTATATTAGAATTTAAATAAACGTTATATCTAATAATAATAAATCTTTCTACGTGTTGTGTGTGGATAGTAATAAATTAATTCTACAAACTTAAATTACCCACTATTATTTTAACATCTATTGTAAAATATTTGGATGCCTTCATTTCACGGTTATTCTTTAAAGGTGAATTATTTTACATTTATTATTTCATATGGTGGTAAAGTTTATGCCGGGATCCGTATATGGCTTCCCGTCTTCTGTACGTCCCCCAAGAAGAGATAAGAGACAGCTTTCTATTGGCATAAACAACCAAACTACCGTCTTCTGTACACCCCCCCTCGAGGGGATGAAATCGATACGCTTCTCCAGCTGCTGCTTCTGTACTCAGTAGGTCTACACTACATTATACCAGATGCTTCTGATATAAGAATGTCACAATTAAATACGAAATTTATATTGGAATGAAAATTCTACCGTATAGAAATAACGTAATTATATATTAAATTTGGAAATTATTCCAGTCGAGAATATCGAATTTCCTATTCAAGCCAATTTAGATGATAAAATATGCATGGTTCAGTTTAGGTATCTCTTCTCCTAGGACATTGTAGTATATGGATATCGCGGTATATGAACTCACTGAGAGATAAATTAGAATGATTTTCTAGCAATGATTTCATTAATTTATATTTACTACTAACTATTACATATCAGTAATGAATTTCGAAATGCAAATACTAAATTAAAACAGAAATGTCTTTTGTTTTTTTTTATTAAATAGATAATCTCCATTTTTTGCCGCAGGCTCATTATTGTCTGTATTTAAAGTAATGTTGCCCTACGATCAATTAATGACTCTGTATTTTCTTCGTGCTATTGATGTTGGCTGTACGCGATCGCCGTTGCAAAGTTTTGCTACAAATGAAAGATAGTTTTACGATGGTGTTTTTAAAATTTTCAGAGTACTACTAAGCTACAACATGCCATTTTTATCATACTTGCAACGCAATTAATTTAAAAGTTAAGTTGTCTATCTTGCGTTAGTTTTTGGTAGTGTAGGGCCAGAGATAGACAAAGACAGAGATATACTAAGACAGAGATAGAGAGTGATAGCTTATGATTATGAGTCAAGATCATTTCCATATTGCATCTTGAAGTAATAAGGGTTAATTTTGTTTAATTAAACTATGAGTGAAGCACTCAACGTGATCTGATGAGTTGGAGACGATTTATTACAAGTGCTCGTTGCGACAGTCTCCCAAGGGGGATGTATTCAATACGGCTTAATAAAAAGTGGAGATTGCTCATTTTGCTATATACCCCTCTTTGTAAATTTATTTAACGTGACTTAATATTTATACTTATTGATTTTTTTTATACATACGATTTTCTTTTCCCTTTTTACAAGTTTTCATTTATTTCCGTCTATACATTCATAGTCTTCAGTAGTAATACTAGTCTTCCCGTATTAGTTTCCAACAACCCTACCTGTTTTTATTTATTTTGCTCTTTTAAAGATACTTTATTCTTATTCAAGTCAGTATGTCACTCATCTAAGAAGGAATGTTAACTAATTACAATTGAACAGCGATAGGTGTTCATATCGCTGCAATTCAAGTGTCGTCCATCCGCACAGACCATAATTGAAAATATCCTGAGGTAGGGACTCATAGATATCATAATAATAATAATTATTCTAATACACAGAGATCAGTGTAGTTCCTTCAATAAACTCCGTAGTGCACTTCTTGAATATTAATTATAACCACATCCTAACGCCAGTTATTAGTATTGAATTTATTATTTGAACAAAATATTTTGATTTTGATTGGTTATTTAAAATATGTTGTGTCAATTTACGCTTGAAATCACTAATCACTTAGATCACTCATCTTGAATTGTAGGTACCTACATTGTTAGAGCTTACTAGCCTTTATCGTGCAGTTCCGCCCACGCTGATTTAATCTCTGCCTCATTTAAATTTTGGGCAAAAACCCTTATTATCAAAGTAAGTGTAATATCCGATTTTATAAAATATTTCAAAAATAAATCTCGTTTTAAATAAGACTAATCCGGTAGTTGAACCGACAACCTCCGCACATTCGGTTGCTCCTGTTACTGGGAGGCCTCGGTAGCACGCTGGGCCCATGGTGCACCGATAATCTCACTGAGTGATTTTGAACTTCAGTATGTTGTCTGAAAGTCTACATTAGAACGTTCGCTTCGCGCGTTGCCGGCACGCATAGTTAGTGAATTATGGAGGATTTTCTAGACTTTACGAAAAAGTATTTGGTGCAGGTATTTTCTAGCTTTACATTCGAAAATAAACTATGTTTTATTGCTATAGCAGGAATTTAAGACATAATACGCAAGACAATTAGACAGAAAACGTATTTATGAGTTAAAAAGACATAATTTTTAAAAATCAAATCAAATGCGTGAAATTTGTCCAATTAGTTAACTGTGTTTAAAAAAGAAAGATGAAGGTCTAAAAAAACATGTGTGTGAGTTTTACATTGACCAGGTAAGTAGTTGACTAAGCATATTTAAGCGGAAAGCCTTGAAATGTAGAAGACCAAGCCTTAAACTCCGATTTTGTATTATAGCCCTCCTAAATGTTGACCTCAGAAGTCACGGGTTCATGTGATCACAGGTCATTAGCATGCCCACTCTTTCAAGCCTTTGCTTTGGTTTGGTCCTATTCAAATAGCGCTTATTGACTTTTCAAATATTGGAAGTAGCTACAGACAGGATGTCGATGGCGGAATATTGTAATAATGGTAATATCCTTAATATATAGACATGTAAGTGGTACGTATTAAATAAAATATGTATAATTTATAAAAAATATAATTTGACTTTCGTTTATGTAGCCAAATTCATACTCAAGACTTGGTAAGTAGACAGGCCTAAAGGTTCAATGATCCTTGACTGTAAAATGATTGGTCCGATTTTTTTTTACAGATAGGACTACCCTCTAAGTAGTCAACGCGGGTAAAACCGCGGGCTAAACCTAGTACTTTGTAAATTTAATATGTCACCAAGTATGTATAGCGTTTTTAAATGTTAATTGTTAGTAGCATCTATCTGAACTTGTCTTTTTAGGATTTCATCCAACAGCGGAAACCCCCGCATGACACAAAACCTCTTTTGTTTGTCCGCCCGCGGCATAACCCGAAAAGACCGACTGGGCCGATTGGGCTAAAATTTGGTACAAAAATATATTGAATGTTTATAATATGTGTAGTGAGTGAAAAACAAATTAAGGGTTAATTGAGAAAATATTGTTAGAGGATAATAAAATAAAGTGGCAAGCATATAAAAAGAGTTTCAGTCTTATACATATTGATATAAGGTCGATGATTCGAGAATTAGCAACGTGCCTTTGTTAGTGTCTCAAAGTCTCAACGTCTCGTCGCTTGTACTTATACGAGTACCAGTTAAAAGATGATACAACTGACGCCTGCACCGTCCTCGTTTCGGATTTTGAAAACCAAGTAGTATTTATTTAGTATCTATTTGCTGTCCGTCCATCAGCCTGTCTTAGTCCACAGTTGGACTACATTTCCAAAATTTCGTCACTCTTGGTGACCCTCTTGAAAATGATAAACCCATCTCTAAGATGCCCATACTAACACACTCTGGGCCTGCTTTGTTCAAGGCCGCAATTGGGGATGGTTATTCCGCCACCAATAGGTCCCAGGCATGGTGGGCCACCTAGTTGTGCCTGTTTAAGAGCTGTTCTCTTACTTTAACCCGAATAACTTTGAAGGGATTTAAAGTAAGGTGGTACATCCACAGTGGAGCCCGGCAGCGTATATATATGGCTTCCCGTCTTCTGTAAGTCCCCCAAGGAGAGACAAGCTCGCTACGGCTTTCTATGGGGCAAGACAACTAGAATCTCGTACTCTGTATATCCCCGCGAGGTGACAAAATCGATACGCTTTTCTAGCTACCGGAAATAGTTTAATTAGAATAAATTGACTTTTTCTATATTTTTAAAAATTTCCTCTAATTAAGATACAAGATTATGTACTTCAGACAGGACTAAGTGACGTCAGAAGTAATTTTAACACATATTGGAGAATGCTGACTTTGCTTTCAAAACCGCTTTTTGGTGCTTATTTTACAAGGGATATTGCTTACTTAGCAATGATTTAAGAATAGGAGCAAACATGTTCATAATTTTCTCTTGTCTATGGTATACCCCACAAATTTTTGTTCAAAAGTGCAGATTGCTGGCTTTGCTGTTATACCCCTCCTGCTGGAGACGATGATCCAAGAATTAGTTCGTGTTTATTCAGCCATGCAGTCATATTTTGAAGATCACATATTTTTCTTCTCTGATGTATTCTTTTCATACCTTGGACGCACGCATGTCATTTGAAAGACAGATCAAAATATTGTAGTAGTAATTGTCACTTTACATTGACACTATACAAAATTCAATAAATTGTTCATTTTTAAGATATAAACTATTATAGACAGTTTTCGGTTTGGTGGTTATTTTATGATCACTCCTTGTAGACTTTATGTTGACCGGAGTTACTATGATAAATTGATGATAATAAAAAAAAGCATCTAAGTCCGATGAGTGGATTTTGGGTTCAAAACATCAAACAGACAAAAATATAATGATAAATAATAACCTATTTAATTTCGAATAAAAAAAAAAATTTCATATACAGACACGGCATTTTTACGTCTTATTATTAGATACCGCGGGTATACCGCTTATTATTAGATACCGCGGGTATACCGCTTATTATTAGATACCGCGGGTATACCGCTTATTATTAGATACCGCGGGTATACCGCTTAATATTAGATACCGCGGGTATACCGCTTATTATTAGATACCGCGGGTATACCGCTTATTATTAGATACCGCGGGTATACCGCTTATTATTAGATACCGCGGGTATACCGCTTATTATTAGATACCGCGGGTATACCGCTTATTATTAGATACCGCGGGTATACCGCTTATTATTAGATACCGCGGGTATACCGCTTATTATTAGATACCGCGGGTATACCGCTTATTATTAGATACCGCGGGTATACCGCTTATTATTAGATACCGCGGGTATACCGCTTATTATTAGATACCGCGGGTATACCGCTTATTATTAGATACCGCGGGTATACCGCTTATTATTAGATACCGCGGGTATACCGCTTATTATTAGATACCGCGGGTATACCGCTTATTATTAGATGAAGCAGTTTCTGAAGGCTTTGAATTTCAGTTTTAGTGGTGTGAAAACTAAATTTTCTTCATTCCAAATTAGTTCTTTTGTGTTAACATAACTTATAAACTATGTTCAATGAATCAGCCCGTACCACCCACTGTTGGGTATAGGCCTCTTCTTCTCCACGCCATTTCCGTCGGTCTCTCGCCAGTCTCATCCATTGCCCACCGACAGCCTTGACCATCAGTCTACCCACTGAACGCTTCCCTGGTCTCGGCCATACTGTGCCCCGGCCGCCACTCTGTTACTGCCCTAGTCCACCGTCCATTCGGAAAAATTCAAATTTTGACAGCACTGAAACTAAAATTAAAGCCTTCAGAGTCATTCAATGTTCAGAATAGACTTTATTATCTTTAATACTTTTTTATAAATTATATAGGGAGTGCCTCCGCTGCCGGCGCCGGCACCCAAAAATAACGCCGTTGGAAACCGGCAGTACATTACGCCTTTGTTTTTGATCTCGGCTGCTGGCGCCGCCGGCTCCCATAATAGACACCGGTGGCGCTGACGGTAGAAACTTACGCACAAAGGACGTTACATTTCACAGTGTGAGATTGTGTATGTATTGTGTTTGTTTTTTTGGACATACTTAGTTCAAATCGGCGACTTGAAAATACAAATTTGAGTAACTGTCAAAGCTTCGCTCAGCTCCTTATTTTATCTTACATGTAAACCTAACACGCTCCTCCTCGCTTCCCTCGTCGTCGCACTTGGTTTTTTTCTTTTGATGAAAGTTTTTTTAGTCTCACTTTATAAACCCAAAATTACTTCCCATCCTATCCTTCCTAGTCCTATAATTAATATGCTAACCCCATTTCCCGCTTCTTTTTCTAAAGTCAGTGCCGGCAGCCAATTCAGCAACCGGCGCCGGCTGCAAATTTGGGACACGGCGCCGGCAGCTGAAGCACTTCCAATTATATGATATCCAGATTGACGTCTGTATTCGAGTCTATTTCCAACCGTTGTGATAAATTTGTTTACTTTTTATAATTAATTTCCATAAAAATAAGTATCCTCACATTTTCACGACTTACCAAATCATCCCCAGTATCAAAGTCACATCCCAGACGAAACTTGACGACGTTTTGAGGATTGTCACTATCCACTAGCTCCTCCAGGCTCTGTGCCAGCACCACGGAGACATGGGTTCTGTTCACATCTCTGTATGTGAACAGTTGAGCATCTTCTTCTTTGTCAACTGGCTGAAGACTCAGATTTTTCCTGCAAGAAAAGATAAAATGAAAATTTTGCGGCAGCGCCATCTTGTGAAGATTGGGTGAACTTTCAAATGCATTATAACATCGGTGACTCGACTTATGGCCGGCAAGAATGTCGTTCCAAGACTATATGACGGGTTCAACAACTTGAGCATAGATGGCGATAGTTGTATTTTATTCAAGTAGAAAATTTGGTAAATGAAAACCAGCAGGTAGAAAAACCAAGCTGTTTGGTATATACAGGTACCATCAACAATATAATACATATAAAACTTTGTTGCTTGCATGTGGCGATTTCAGCTAGCCCCGCCTTTTATTTTATTTACCAATGAGTGTACATTACTCATATACACATATCTATCATATCTACATTTATGAGGTTTCATTATTCGTGAAGACCAAACTTCACTTATTTAGTAATTACAACAGTACACGATATCCTATTAGCTTAAAAGCCTTTTCCTGTAGGACGGAAACTAATATTATAAATGCGAAAGTTTGTGTGCGTGTGTGTATATGTTTGTTACTCTTTCACGCTGAAACGGCTGGACGAATTTGGATGAAATTTAGAATAGATATAGCTTATACCCTAACTCAACTTATAGGCTATTTTTATCCCGGAAGTATGCATGTCGTTAAACCGAATAACACGCGGGCGGAGCCGCGGGCAAAAGCTAGTAATAATATAAATCTTCCCAATTTCATTAAACCATTTCAGTGCGAAAATTAAAACAAATAAGCAATAAAAATGGTTTCATTTTAATGTATTATCACTATCATGATAAACCTTATCTAAAAAAAACATTTATTTCAGGAACTCCGTATAAAGTAATTAAAGGACACGCGAGACTGCTACATTTTTATTGGCCTATTAGACTTTTTTTTCGATCTTTGTGATGCTGCGGCTACAGCTCTTCTTTTGACCAAATCCTCTGCCTTTTTAATCATCCCTTTGTCAGATTCAAGATTCAAGATTTAAGATTCAAATTGTTTATTTGTAAAATAGATCCATAAAGTATACGTTTTACATGTCAAATCTAATCTGTATAAAAATAATATTTTATGATGAAACAAATATGATACGGGAAATATATAAAAAACTATATTTAAGTTAGGCTACTAAAGTTATACACATGCATAAAATAAAGACTTGTTGGAAAAAGAATATTATTATAACTACGCAATGCAATTAATAAATCAGTTGATAAATAAACTGAATAGACCCTAAATAAATATAATGCCTAGCCAAATATATACATACCTACATCATTCAATGAATAAATAAGTTAATAGATAAATAAACTATAAATAGATATAATGCCTTAATCTGCCCATTCGATTAATCTTGCTAAGAAGAAGGGCAAGAAACTGAGCAAGATCATGTCTTTTTTATCAGTTTTTTTTTCTGAATATGGCTTAATACTATTACTGTTTTTTTTTAACTTATATAAAATAATACTAAACAATATATTAAAAAAGGATAAAAATATAAAAGACAGAAGGAAATTGTGTCATGAGGAAAAAAATATATATATCTTAGTCTACCTGTCTAATGAGGTAGTAAGTTAAAATACTAAGCAAAACATCATCCAGTTTATTCTTGTTTTGCAGTCATATTTTTATTCATAAAATTTCTCCAAGCCCGTGATGAAATTTCACATGGGAGATTTCTTTTTCTTTTCCTTTGTTGGAAAATTTCAAACTTTTTGATGTAAAATGTGTTTTCTAACTCATAAATAAATTTATTTATTTTGATCATAACAATATAAAAATTATTTTTTTAGGTTTGAGCAAGTGGCTCCCAGAATTCAGGAACCTTGATTTCTCAGTGTTAGATGTACACTGGTAGCCTGAAGTAGAAGTTGTTAATGTTGTCTATGCAGACCTAAATCTATGATGCAGGCGACTGGTTAGGGATTCCAGTAATGACAAACTGATTAACTATTTAAGTTAGTGATATCCCTGATTTATATCACGCAGCTGCAATTAGGTACTCCATCAAACCATATAGCTAGCGGCCTGGCCTGGCTGACATTATGTGCGCCATAGTATTCGTGTATCTAATTGCAGCCTCTTCAACTCCTACTGATACAAAAGAAAAAACAAGTAAATGGACTAAGAAATATAGAGGTATGTATTAGATGTCAATATTAATATTCAATCAAATTACAAAGCCTTGTATTAAAATAAAGTGAAGTTTATCTTACATTTCCACGTCCAAAACTTGCAAAAAATAAACAAGAATATTCGACAACTACAAGTCACGGTTAACAACTGACAATGAATGATTCATGCCGGTGTTGCAAACTTTGAAGGGTTAATTCAAGCAAATAATTATAACTTTTTTAACTGACAACCTTTTTTAGTAAGACCAACAGAAACCTTATTATCGAGTGATAAAGGCAAAAAGCCTGGAATTAGGAGCAGGGTTGGTATTCGGGGCATCCACTTATGTATAATTTAAGAAGCTGTACCTATAATTCAATCTAGGCTACACTGCATGGACAGGCACAAAAGGTAAGTAGGTACTTCAGAATACTTTATTTGTCTGCACAAAGACATTCCTTGGTCATCAGTGTTGCGCCACAATTCCACTGATGGATGACATCTGTTTGATTGTTAAATTCGCATCAACGCTACATTTTCGTAACGTTTTTTGAACAACCATTGAAGTGAAGTATTGCAAATATTGCTTACTAACTGTTTTTAGAAGGTACTCTGCAAACCTTCAAACACAAACTTGTTAACTTGTATGAAAATATACTATTTTGGTTTGTTTGTGTTTTTGTTGTTGCTTTCGTAACTGTTTTGTTTGTCAGTTGTTGCTCATTTCTTTGGTTTAACATTTACTAATTTATTCATAACAAAATTTTATGATAGCATTAATAAACTTAAATTCCTCAGAATAGTCACAAATGAAAAGCGAGTCACAAAAACCCAAACTTAAACAGCTAAAGCCCCAGTCGACGATAATCTCTTGGTGGCCGATAGATATCACTGTAGAGCCGTTTTTTTTAAATATTTCTACATGGCTTCATTACGTTTTTCTTATCTACACTCATGTCGTAAAAACCTGATTATCAAATTAAATAGAGTATTAAAAAATTACTGATGTTTTTAATTCTACAATAACCAATAACTCTACGATTTGGCCACCTGAAATCTAATATCTTCTAAAAAGTCGTGTTTATTAATATTGTGCTGAGGCTGAAACCACAGTTTTCAGAATTTTTGTCTGTCTGTATGTTCCGTTTTAACTCGAAAACCACTTAACGGATTTGGATGCGGTTTTTTTATTATCGTCTTAGTGACCCTGGTCAACAAATAGGGTGTTTATATAGTAGCACCTAAGCCGTAAACAGGGCAGTTATTGAACAGACGCGGGTGGAGCCGTGGGCAAAGTCTAACTAATAATAAAGTAGTAAAAAAGTCGTGACATGTCTGTACATTACATACTTTTTCAAAAATTTCAAATGAAATGGGTTATTCGTATTTTTGTCTGTCTGTATGTCCGTGTGTATGTATGTATGTTCCGTTTTAACTTAAGAACTACTCAACGGATTTAAAAGCGGTTTTCTTTATTGTCCTCATAGTGACCACGGTCAACATTAGACTATAAGGGCTGTCGATAAAATAACGCCCGAGCCGAAAATGGGGCAGAAATTGAATAAATGACAATCAAGTATCATTATCTGATCCACCACAATGCACTCCATCCATCAGTGTTACCAATCAGACAGTCCAGTCAATCGATGTTTAAACTGCCGTATTTCGTACATTTACGATAACATAGATAAGTAGTGCGTGTACAATAAAGATTATTTCTTTCTTAGCCGTTTTGTATGTTTTTGGGGGTTGTATAAGAAGTTGAGGTTCTTGAAATATTTGTTGTAAAGCCAAATTTTAAATTGTCAGTGAATGTATAAAATTATGTTCTCGATACACATTTCCAAGGAACTGTATTATGTCTTCATAGCAACAAATGGATATGTGTTAAAAATCGCGATAGTAAGATAGATTAAATAAGAGATGTGATGAAATAGGTTTAACAATTACGGAAGTCCTTCAACAGTCTTTCTAAAAAAAGGTTTACATGCAAATAAATTATGGGAGCCTAGCGAATCGGAGCGGAGCGGGGCGAAATGCTGTGGATAATAGTTTTTACTGACACACTTCCACACAAGCGAAGCCGCGGACAAA
This sequence comes from Ypsolopha scabrella, assembly GCA_910592155.1. Classification (NCBI taxonomy): domain Eukaryota; kingdom Metazoa; phylum Arthropoda; class Insecta; order Lepidoptera; family Ypsolophidae; genus Ypsolopha; species Ypsolopha scabrella. The sequence continues at coordinate 1,175,067 of OU342968.1, read as the reverse complement.
AGCAAGTATTTAAATAAAATTGTACAAATAAACATGAATAAAAGCAAACTTATCTCTTAGAAGAGATTCCTCCCAATTTAATTACTAAAAGGTGGATATACATAAGTGAATGTACATTATTGATAACTAGGTTATGCCTGCGGCTTCACTCGCCTTTCAGTATAAACTATTATCGACAGTTTATGACTTGGTGTTTTTTTTTCAACACCCCCTTTCAGCCCTTATTGCCTATATGTTGACAATAATAAAGAAAACCGAATCCAAATCGTCCGTGTGGTTCTAAAAATACAGACACAGATTTACAAATACTTTTGTTCTCAGTATAATACTATAAACTCATTTCATTTAACATTTTGCAAAAATATTTAATTATAGAGACATACATTTTTACAACTTTATTTAGCCTTTGCCCGCAGCTTCGCCCGCGTCCAGTGAATCTTTTTCCCCATTTTCAGCTTGGACGTTATTTTATGACCACGACTTATAGTTAATGTGTTGACCAGGGTAACTACAATGATAAAGAAAAACGCATTCAAATCCGTTGATTGGTTCTCGGGTTATAAAAACGTTAATTCAATCTTTTCTCTGTTTCCGGCTTGAGCGTTATTTTATGAACATCCCTTATAGCCTATATGTTGACCGGGGTCACCACAATGATAATAAAAAAACCGCAATGTTCTTGAGTTAAAACGGAACATACAGACAGACAAAAATTTAAAAAATGGTTGTTTCGGCCTCAGTACAGAACCCATTTCATTTAAAATTTCGCGAAAATATTCAATGCACAGACACGGCTTGACAAACTTGACTGTGAAAAATTAACAAAATTCATGCAGTGCATAACATAAAAATACAGTGAAACCACTGTAATTATGGTACATCTGGCAACACTGACTCCATCCATGTTATTATCATCAGGGAAAGTTCTACAAAATTGTATTTTATTGCGGTCTTGTTTCGTATTGTACAACTAAATTGTCTATCTATCTAGTCTTTTTCTTTCCCATTCATAAAAACATTAAGCAAAATCGCATTTGTATGTAACATGTCGCACAAAGTGTAATTATAAAGCGCTTAACGAGACTGAGGTCTAGCTGTATACCCCTCTACTATATCAGCGCGACTTTTGCGCGCACTTCCTATTTCCCGTGTGGTTTCTCTATAGACACCGTGACGTAGTCACTACTTTACATAGTAATGGACGGAGCTCCCTACTCAATTCGCTATAATTATTTTGTTACGTGACTCTAATTCGGTTTACAAGGAATATATAATAATAAACAATTTTAGTGCGTTTGATTTATTTAAATCATTCACTGTAAGCGATGGTACTTTTTTCAAATTGTAATTGCTATTTGTATTTTGTTAATTGTTATTTGTGTTTCACATTTTTCATAAAATAGAATATGAGTTTTTTTTCTTTAAGGCGAAGCTTAGAGAGACAAAAGATCGAATTGTAATTTACCTATGTCTGACAAATATATTATAATAAATTACTTATATATCTATGATTCCAGACAAAACAATTCTAAAGAGTATCGATATAATAATATACTAGCTTTTGTCCGCGACCTCGTCCCCGCTGATAATCTAAAGCAGAGGTTCTCGAACTTATTTCATCTACCGCCCACTTTGAAAATCAATAATTTTTCAGTGCCCCTCACTTTTTTTTACTTTACAACCTCTAAGAAACCACAATGACATTAATTACATTACAGGGTACAAATTGCAGGATTGGCTTTAGTTGCCAAAATTCTTGGTAGCCATTTTTTAATTTGATTTTTATATCTCGTTCGTTGTCAGTTCTATAAGTTCTTCTTTCAGCTGGGATGATAATGCTGTGTTGACATTTAAAAAAGGATCTTACACCCAGTCTGGTATTTCCAATTTTGAAATGTCCTGGAATCGTTCTTTGAACTCACTGTGGAGATTTTTCTAATGTTAGCAGTAGGTAAACAAGTCGTCGTATATAATGTGAAATTTAAGTCATTTTTTTAACGAAAAGTGGTGATAGTACTCGTCCATATGAACAACTTTTACTATGAAGCCAACCCTGAAATCGTGAAAAGAATATCAGCTGTTCCATAGAATAGTTAAATACTTACTCGACCCAAATGTATGAAACAGCTGATTTTTTTTCACGATTTCAGGGTTGGCTTCATAGTAAAAGTTGTTCATATGGACGAGTACTATCACCAGTTTTCGTTAGCAAAATGACTTACATTTCACGTTGTATATTAATATATTCTCTGTAGGTAAGTTTTAAATTCAGTAAATTTAAAATATTAAGTAGATGATGTTATAAATCAGCCATCGCCCCCCCTAAGTGGTTTAGGTTCAACAGTCCCCAAACTCTTCTTGGCCCCTTACTGCCCCACTCTGGCCTCCAGCGCCCACTGATCTAAAGTGACTCAGAGTACAATTCTACGAGTAGGTCTACGGCAATCTACAACCCCTACGCCTAAACAGAACTTTTCAAAATAAGCGCATCTTACTGTTTTCAGTAAAAAAACAAAAACGATTCACTCCGTAGATGGCCACGCAAGACCCAGCACCAACCCAACAACAGAAGCAGGCTTTAATGCTTTTGATTAAATAGGTGATAGGTGTACGGTCAGCCAGTATGTTCGATTCTTAGCCAGAATGTCACAAATGTATGCTTAAAAATGCAACATACGCTCAAATTGTGGAATTTAAAAGAAGAAATGAAAACAATTACTACAGTCGTAATGTTGGATTGAAATATACCTGTCGGGAGCAATTTTTTTTGTTATTTTGTGAACTGGAACGCAGTAAAATTATGTATTTAAAAGTAAGTAAATTTTATTTATTTCAAGCCACCACCTAAGAAACAATTCAAAGGAAAACAATACGAAAACGGGTAGGTACATACATAAAAGCTTACACTTTAGCAACATTAACCAAATACGCAAAAAAAATATTTACTTATACTATTCAGTATTTTTTACTTGTTCACTCAAAATATGCTTATCTTTACAATCTTCAGGATCTTTAAATAACCTGTGTAAGCCTATAGTATCTTTATGTATCTATAGCTCGTTGTGTGTATATAATATCTACCATATAATTAAAAAATAATTTTGCATCAGAATATTTTGGAGCATAAAGATCTTCTTTTGTAGACATCCCAACTTGTCTGGGTCTGTACCTAGTAATGCCTACCAACCAGGGAAATAATGACATCTGATAACTAAACAAGGAAGGGCTTGGACTTCCTGATCCTCATGAGCACGGAATGTAAACAAGTAGTGTACGCTAATGTTATGTTTATATCATAACAGTAAGTAATGTTGAGCCAACAACCCGAGGTAAGCACCGTTAACTTACATAACTTGAGAGTAAAAGTGAGATGCCACTTCATAGTGACGCGCTGTGACGTGCCTGCGCAGACGGGCGTCTTTGTACCAGTTAGGAAGCGTTCAACAATTTAGTGGATAAATATTTAACGAGTGCTATAAAAACGGCATTACAACCCGTGTCGCTTATATGACTTAACTCAAACCATAAATTAATAATACTCGTAATAAACCTAAACATAAGGGGTTTATTAACCAATACTGAATTCTGACCCTAAACAAATATCTCGTAGAAAATACAACGTGCAACAAACAAATAATATAGAAGCGGTGAAGTCATCGCGGTTCAAACGCTCGTTTGTTATATTTTGCGGTTCCGATGCAAATTCTCATTTACGCTATGACAATCACGATGACGGCTGCATGATAGGTTTTAAATAACTTACAAAATAAATAACTCTTATTCCCGTTCGGGTAAGGAACACAATAGGTTGTTTTCTTAGGGTGACTCGCAATGATAATAATCTGCGCTGACTTGATAATTTTATTGTTATATTCTAATTTACATCGACGTAAATACGTTATTACATATTAATCTTGCGGTTTATTGATGATTTCTTTTCATAAACCTTATTTTCATAGAAATTGACGTTGCGTGTACAAGTTTAGTGCGGTGCTATACGCGTATGTTTTCCGGTGGTCAGTTCGCAAGATTTGTAAGAGTGCTTATCCATGTTATTTTTATCTCCAATATATTATGTGTGTGTACAGTAAAATTCACAAAATTCCGTAAACCAGGATGTAAAATGATTTTTTTTTTCGTTATGCAGTAACTAGACTATTTTATGACCAATGTAATAACTAATAACAACAAACTATTGATACAGAACTTTCCTACTGTTACGAGGCACGGACAGGTTTTTAAGTGTTTTTATAATTTGGACTAGACTAATAAAATCGCAGTATTTGGTATAATTAGACGTTATGTCTCAGTTTTCAGGTCATTAGATAATCGGAATCACGTAACAAGTGTAACAAAACTGACTGTATGATATTATTTAGATGTCGTTTGACCTGAATCACATCCTTCGTTTTGTTTAGAGCTTCTTTACATTTGTCTGCCTTGTTCTTGCTATTGTCTGCCTTGTCCTTGTTGTTGTTTGCCTTGTTCTTGTTGTAACCCTGTGGTCTAGTGGTTCGAGTACTCGCCCACTAATCCGAAGGTCGTGGATTCAAATCCCGTAATGGCAGATTTGTGTTTGGTGTTCATACTTCGGAAGGCACGTTAAACTATGGGTCCACATTTGCGCTCGAAGTACCTCGATAGGGCTCACCATCTATCACCTAGGACGTAATAATCATCTGTGAAACGTGGGTGTACGAGAAAGGACTGTGACTTGCATTTTCAGTCCATACTTGAAAACTTCTCTGGCACCTGCTCGGGGCTTTATGTCGCGATTAGGTATTTGTTTGTCTATGTATATAAGGTGACTTTTGCTTATATAGTCAAACTTATACTGGAGATTCGGTAAGTGGCCAGGACCAAGGTTCAATGACACATTTTGTGAAATACGCAAAATAAAATTTAGAGTTTCTAACTAATTGAGTCAATCAATCAAAATCATTTATTTGTCGATACACAGGTAGAAAAGATATTACAAATTTTTGATATATCCCGTTACGATCTGCCTAATGGCGTACAAAATTAAAGCTTAAAATTAGATACTTTTGTTATTATTACAATAATAGAAATTACATATTTACATTATATCACAATGGTAATTGTCAAAAGTAAGTAAGAGTTAAATATCCATGTTGTCTAAATATTCTTTAATACAATAATAGATTATACTATTAAGAAATTCTTTCAACCTGGTTTTATATAAGTTTTTAGTTTTCAGTATTTTTTAATGGCTGAGAAGCTTATTACAAATATGCTTGTTGCCATCCCGAGAAATAATTTTATTGTAGAATTCCGTCCTAGGGGAAAAGGCTTTTAAGCTAATAGGATATCGTTTACCGTTGTAATTACTAAACAAGTGAAGGTTGGTCTTCACAAATAATGAAACCTCATAAATGTAGATACATGTAAATAAACGTTAACAACTTGTGTTTTTGACGTGTAGTCTGCTGCTATCGGTGGGTTTTAAACAAAACATAGCCCTGATACACTTTTTTGTGCTTTGGGAGCACGTAATCTGTCCGTGGAATTCCTCCAGAAAATGACTCCGTATCTAAGAGTGGAGACCACATATTCATGATACGCAGTTAGTACTGCGTCTAAATTCACGACTTTACGTAGTTGATAAAGCGCATATGCAAATTTATTCGATTTTTTGCACACACTTTCTATGTGTGGTATCCAGCTTAAGTTATTGTCAATATGAAGACCCAAAAATTTTGCTACCTTTGTTTCAGTTATAGTAGTATTTAAGTTATAACATCAATGTCCATTTGTCTTTTATTTTGTTTTTGCTTGAAATGCATAATTTTTGTTTTACTTAGGTTAATAAGAATATAAATTTATACATATTTTTTTATTTTTTTTATGCCTTTACTTAAGTAAATATAAAAAAATGTATATTTTGGTTTTGTACCACATATTTTATGAAAAAAGGCATGTTTGCTAAGTTTCTTGCCCTTCTTATTAGCAATACTAATCGAATGGTGCGGATGGTTAGGCATTATGTATATTATTTTTATTCCTATATTTCTCTATTTTATGCAGGTGTATAACTTTTTTACATTTTAGTAGCCCAACATTAATATTTTTTGTATGTATTTCCCGTATTTATTTTTCAACTTATTTGTTAATTGCATCTTTTATATATTATAATGTTTTTATTCGTAGATTTCTCTTTTTTATGCAGGTGTATAATTACATTTCAGTAGCCCAACCTAAATATTGTTTGTATGTATTTCCCTCATTAGTATATATATTTTTTTTATATTATAAAGATATATGTATATTGTAAAGATTAACTTTGACTTGTAGGAAGTATACTTTATGTATCTATTTTACAAAATAAATATTTTGATTTGATTTAATTTGAATTTAGCCATGTGATAATGTCATTCAAGGAATTATTTATTTAAACTTCAAATTTTCTCAGGTCAGTTCCTGTATAAAGGGCAGTACTATCATGGGCAAACAGTATAATAGGGGCATCCGTAGCTTTCGGCATGTCGTTTCAATAAACAACAGTGGCCCTAATACACTGCCCTGAGGTACACCTACATGTTTTTTGACATTTTTGAAGCATATGTTGTCTCAAAATGAGTTTTGGAGAGATTCTACGACTATCAGTTACTTGGTTTCTATCACTTAAATACGATTGAATTAACTTAAGAACATGACTGACTCCGTAATTTTTGAGTTTAGTGATCAAAATTTTGTGGTCAACATAGTCAAAAGCTTTGGTAAGATCCATGTAAAAATAGTTGATACAGGTATTGTTTTGTCCATATTTGTTATGACATGTCGAACACAGTCAATAATTGCCGAATTTATATTTCTGTTTTTCTAAAAGCCTTTGTTCTTTCGCAAGGATGTTTTGAGACTCAAAATATCGGCTTAGAGAACTGAAAACTACTTTTTTTTAAATCTCTGAAATTTTTGATATGAGGGCAAATAGGACGATAAAAATTCATGTTTGTCTTATCATCTTTTTAAAAAAGTGGCTTTATCATTATGTTTTGAGTCTATCTGGAAAGACACCTTTTCGATGCATAAATTGGCTATATGACAAAGAATAGGAGAGAGTATAATACCAACGTATTTTATAACTTTCGTGCATATATCATCAAAACCGTATTATTGTACATTTCATTTATGTCAATCGGGTTCATATACATAGACTTTGTAGAGTTAGATGTCATTGTATTGTCGAGGTTGTTCTTGAACATGTATAGAGGCACGAAAAATATTTTTCATATTTCGCAAAAAGGATCATTGAACTTTGATCCTGACTACTTACCAAGTCTCCAGTATTAATTTAGCTATGTAAACGAATATCATCCTTTATGTTGTTTATAACATAGAGCTAATTGATTTTTAATTAAAGCTAGGCAGATGCGATATTGATTTAATTGAGTTTTCTAAAACGGTCAGTACGTGCAAAGAGTTATTAGCCTGAATATTTGTAACCCAGCTCAGCTATGTATTAATCATTGTCTGAATACTACCGTCTTCTACTTACCACTTCGCTGACGGTGTGTTACACTCATCAGTAACAGAAACGTTTAGCTACGAGTACGTGTGAAGTAGGTTTTAGTTTAATGCTATTTTTCAAGTTTATTTGTCGTCTAGAGACCATGACCACCTTTGCCTGAGAAGACGCCATACCTTATTTTAGACAGAATCTTCGAAAAATTAAAAGATTATTCAAAATGAATATTAAAAACTTCGGTTTACTCAGTATTGAAATACATTTAATGTTCGTGTATTAACTTATTGAATATAAGCAAACCCACAACCTAGTTTTATATTTGTATTCTCCTCTTTGAAATATAATAAAACAGTACATTGAAGAAAAGTAAACGAAATAGAAAGGGGGTGACTAAAGAAGAGTAATAAAATACAAATCAACGATTTTTAGAATTATATTCTGTCTATCTGTTTGTTCAAGCACATCTCTTAAACTACTGAACAGATTCTAATATAATTTCCACAGCTGTAAAGAGCTTAATTTTGAATAGAATATGGGCTTTATTTAAAATCGGATCTCGGAAAAAAAGTAATCGTCATTTAAATATTTTTGGAATTTACTTTTCTAGTGGTAGTAATTAGAAGTTATGGTACAGGATCTCCTCAACGGATACAGCAGACTCTTCGAGTTTGAGCTTATTTGATTGGTATTTATTAGCATTTTGGTAAAACATGGTGCCCAGAGTCTGATAATGGGACTGGAATGTGGGTACGGGATCTCCTTAGCACCTCTCAACAGCATACCCTTCGAGTTTGGGCTTATTTGATTGGTATTTATTTGCACTTTGGTAAAAACATGGTGACCGTTGCATATTGTCGTTCAAAAAGTCATATTCCTATGTTTTCCTTATTTCCACGAAAATCCATTCGACGCGAGTGGAGCCGCGGGTGAAAGCTAGTTATTAAATAAATCTTAACGTGCAATAAGTGTATTCATGTACCTATATTGCAAAAATGAATATTCTCATACATGTAAGTTTGATGTGACATATTCATGGAACGTATCAAATATTTTTTTTATTATCAACATCTCTCTCTCGTAGTATCCTGTCCCACCATACCTTTAACCACTTACACACATCTGACATCTTGGGGGGCAATTTCGGCCCCCAAAACAATCGAATCGAGATCTCTAAAACTCGATCTAAAATCGAGAAGGCTAATTCGACAGACTGAGTAAGGCTGTACGTACTGCACTGCTAACTGTCTATTTATCATTATTTTGCTGTAAATTTATTAAATTATGTATTTCCTTTGAAGTACTCAAATATGTTAATTCATAAATTGTTAAACCGTAATTGGCATAAGGTTAATGTTATTATATATAATAATTTATACTTAAAGCTGTGGTTTTCTCAATAAACATAAAAATAAATAAATTGCAAACGTTTCATTAATTTTAAGAAGTAATAACAAAACGTTTTCCCTATTGTAATCAAATACAACAGTTCCATAATAGAAGAAAAATCATAAGTAAGTGTTAAATTTAGTTAAAACAAACAAACTTATCTGATATCAAGATAACCCACACACACGGAGCAACTATTACAAAATAGCAAAATTAAAATACACTAGACCGGTATTGTTCTATTCACTCGACGAAGTCTCGACGTACTAGTAACCTGACTTGTCAATTTAAAAGAAACATGGTCCAGTTTAAATCGAAAAACGTGTAAAGCGGCTTACTTTAACTTTACAGTCTCGGGTTTAGTGTGGACCAGTTTGAACCGATCCTTTCCCACGGACTTGCAAAATTTAAAGCGTTCTGTAAACGGTCAGATTTGAATACTTGGATCTGGGAATCCTGCGCTCACGAACTTTCAAATATCGATACAATGTCGCGCTGTCGGCGACCAGTCCAAAATGTCACGGATATATTTACACATACTTGCCACAGACTATTAACATCTTCTGTAACATTCAATATCTGTTACTCTATGTACATATATAAGCTTATTTTCCTTTATTTAACCATATTCATACTGCAGACTCGGTAAATAGTCAGGCAGGACCAAGTTTTTATGACTCTTTCTGTGAAATATGCAAATATATAAGGTCTTACAATAGTAAGTGAAAATAATTCTAGGGTAAATAATGTAGCGTTAACTGATCGTGATCACATTCCAGAAGGAAATAATTTTTTTTGCTCAAACAATTTTTTCACTTCCCGGTACAAAGTGGTTGAATCAGCTGACTAAATTTCTATGGAAAGGTAAAAAAACGTTCGCGCAATATTTTTGTTTTCGGTAGAATGTGGTCTATTATAGATACTCTATTATCTATAGATTTTTTTTTTTATTGTAGGACCTTTTTACATGTACGGTGTTTCTGTTGCACACCGGTACATGAGTGTTAATAGTAGTTAGGGAAGATGAGGCGTCCAGAGAAAACAGTGAGCAACTAAGTAATTAGTTTTATTTTCCCTGTTTAGTTGTTTACAGTAAGGTTGTTGTTTCGTTACTAAAGTCTGTGTTAATAATATTACTTATAACGTAAAGTAGAACGTTGCAAGCGCAGCAGTATTATGCAGGTATGCATACAAATTTACTAGTAAGCCCGTACAAAATATAAAAAATATAAAAAAATTATGATGCCCTATTTTTTATCTGCCAGTGTCATCCATCTCTGGTAGCCATTCATAAATTAACACTTTCGTCAGGTTTCCACACTGACAGCAGGATAGCGTATACAATTTTCAAAGATTGCGACAGAGATGGCATTAGAATCCGTGTTACGACCCCTAGTTTATGAACGTAGCCCTGAGGTTGCACTGTACCACCTTGGGTCAAAGCGTCAGGCATTGTCAAAGTTAACCTATAGATTTGTTCTAAAAAGTTTTCGATGCCTATTTTGTTTCATAAATCTGACATCAACATCATCATGAATCACGTCGTACTATAATTCACTACAATTACTTTTTAATTTGAGCAAATTTTTCCATGGGTAAACTGTAGGTTTTGAAGGTCAGACTATGTGGTTTTTCATTAAATTAAATATTTTGGAAACCTTTTCATGCGGGTACAATACAAAACAGTCTATGGTCAATCGCCTTTAATGTTCATTGGTTCGCGTGGGCATTTTTGAATGTCATCAACAGTTTGTTGTCTTATTTAAACTTAGCAGTTTATTTACACCCGGTATGTTAGATAACTTAGCATGAAATAGCCAAATTCATACTGGAGACCGGGTCAGGGAACCAAGATGCAATGATCCTTTCTGGGAAAAACGTAAAATAAAATGTAGGATTCGTATACTACCTGACGCAGGGTTGTTCTAAAATAAGTAATAAGGCAGCACTTCTTTTCGTATTTTGCAAAAAGGGTCGTTGAACCTTGGTGCTGACCACTCATCGAGTCTGCATAATGAATTTGGCTATATCATAAAAAGTAACCTTATTTATAATTATATGTCTAGGGCTCCGTACTTAAAAATGATAAAATGGAGCCCAATGTTGTCCGTATGTTAAGACCCATTTTCTCAAGCCCCGTTAGAGATATCAAGTTGAAACCAATATCTCCTATAAAAATGTATTACCGCATAGTGCCGTTAAAATATCAGGCTTCTAACTTAACGCAAAAAACTTATTGCTCTTTCCGTATTAAATCTCATCCAAATTGATTCACCATAGTACTTCAAGTTGACGTAAAAACTTGATATTCCGATAAAAATTAAATCATAATAGCAAATGTCCAGGAAAAAATAGAAAATTATAAATATTTAATTATTCAAGAAGAGATTAAAAAACCAATTCAGCCCTTTGGATACGTAGAGTCTATTAAATCGCAAGTTTCAAGTTAAGTTGGTGAATCATAACTGCTCGTGGAATAAGTTTGTGTTTTAAACGGTAAGTACAGAACCCTCGGGGCACGAGTTCTACTCGCACTTGACCAGTTGTTTCGTTTATTCTCACAGTAAACTTGGCCCTTAAACCAACACATACTCGTGTTTCAAAGTAGGCCGAAGTTTTGTAACGGCATTGTAAGAGACGCATGTTCCCTTGATCCTTGCGTCTTGCACGCCACTGTATTGCGTGTGCTGCCACATTTCACGAGAGCAGACTTAAGGCGCCTAGGCACGCCACCGTTTTAGTACAAAATTTAATAACCCGTTTTTCAGTTGTTTTTCGTTATAGACTAAACTATATGACCTCTATCATCTGGTGCTGGTATTTTAAAAGGCACCATTTTGCCAAAATTTTGAATATTTATTTTGTTTTAAAGATATCAAGCTGGACAGATTTACATACAAAGTTTTTTTCTTGCTTCAGATTGTACCTATACCAAAATTGAACATTTCAGCCAAATAGCGACTTTGTAAATGCCTGTATTAAACTATAGAGTTCTATAACTTTAGTCTATAGGGAAAAACAACAGAGAAACGGGTTATCAAATTTTGTACTAAAACGGTGGCGTGCCTATGCGCCTTAAGTGGTCATTTAGAATAATAACATTCCAAGATAAATAAATATTAAATATATAGCATACCAAATAAAACTGTGTTGTGTAATTATTTATGTTTCAAAGTTACTAACACTATCTTTTAAAGGCAATCTTGTATGTGTTTATCATCACTTTTATTATCAATTTTATAATACTTTATCAGAGAAGAAAGTGTATTCAAATAACTTTTACATAATATGCAGGTACCTATTTTCGCACTTGGGAAGATGGATCTAAGCCACGATGTATCACTATAGTTTAAAGAATCAGAATTGAGAACATTATTTAACTATTAGACAATTATTTTTCCTGAACATTGCTATAGGTTATATCTCCTATTTATATGAATATTTCTCTTTCATTCAAAATTACCTTGTAGTATTACTTTTTAGGGTTCTATACCTCAATATGAAACAACGAACTTTGTTGTCCGTCTGTCTGTATGTCTGTCTGTCCGTCTGTATAAACCCTGTTTATGGGCCGCGTTAAAGATATAAAGTCATCTCAGTCTGTCGAATTAGCCTTCTCGACCGTATAAACCCATTTAATTAGTCAAACTCCATACATTTTATGATCTAGTTTTGGAAATCTCGCTTCGACTGTTTCGCCGGAATTGCCCCCAGAGGCCCCATAGTGCTTATAGAGATCAAGCTTCAAATTTAACGCGAAAAAATGTTATTTCCCTTTACGTTATCAATTTAATACAAATTAGCTCACCATAAACACCTATGTAACTCCCAGGTGACTAAGAAGCTTCCGGAAAAATGGAAAAATTATGGACTCGTATAGATTGCTGTACTGCAGCAAATGGATTTGTTGAATGTGTCAATGAGTCTCACATATAAAAAAGTGTAAATGTAAGGTGACTGTCATTTATGTAGCCAAATTCATACCGGAGACTTTGTAGGTGGTCAGTACAAAGGTTCAATGACTCTGTTTGCGAAGTAAGAAAAGGAAGTTAAAAAATTATTTTGCGTATTTCACGAATAGGGTGATTGAACATTGATGCTGACCACTTACCGAGTCTCTAGTAAGACTTGGCTATTTAAATGAACATACAAGTTAGGTTAAATAAAACCGCCATTCTCATTTATTGAATTATTTTTCCATACTTATATAACGAACTGTCATTTTCTTAATTAATAGTTTGTTATAAAATTTTAGTCGTAAGAAAAAGAAGAAAATATAAACGAAAACGAGATAAAAAGTTTGACCACAAAATAACCAAGTGAAAGAAAATGTTGACATCGTGTCACACCAAGAGATTTAATCAATGTTGGTCCAGTGAGAAGAGTGGCAGTCACTCTACTAACAAGAGCTTCACCCTTAAACTTTGGATGAATGTATAATAAAAGTAATCTTTTCGTCAAGATAATCGCGCCATTGTGCGTAACATTATATTATTTTACTTCTTTATTGTATGTTTATGTGTATAAGTTAATTTACAAGTATAAGAACAGATTATGTTCTACTATTAATGGTAGTGTGATCAGACCTGGGATGCACCTCGACCCGGAGCACCTCGTCTCCAACGGGAAGGTTCTCCGGGATCCTCACGAAGCGCAGGTACTCGCCCACCGGGTAGAAGTTGCAGCCTGCAACCAACAACATCTTCGTTACACCTCCATCCCCTTACACATCACATGCTACTTCACACACACATCCTCTACAAATCATTTTGTAGAGAATGCGTGTAAAGTTGCATGTGTAAACACTAAATTATATCTATACGAATAATAAAGTAGAAAAAAAGTCGTGTCTGTACATTGAATATTTTCGAGAAATTTTAAATGGATTATTGGTACTGTACTGAGGCCGAAACAACAATTTTTAGAATTTTTGTCTGTGTGTCTGTATGTTCCGTTTTAACTCGAGAACCAATTAACGGATTTGAATGCGGTTTTCTTTATTATCATTGTAGTTACGCTAGTCAACTTAAAGACTGTAAGGGGTGTTCATAAAATAACGCCGAAGCCGAAAACGGAGCCAAGACTAAATAAATGCTTTTATAACTCGAGAACCACTTGACACATTTGGATGCGGTTTTCTTTATTATAATTGTAGTTACCCTGGTCGACACACAGATCATAAGGGTTGAACATGAAATAACGTCCAAACCGAAAACGAGGCAAAGATTCACTGAACGCAGGCGAAGCTGCGGGCAAAGGCTAGTTTTAAATAAGTTGATTTATTGTTTCTCATGTAAGTTAATAAATCTTAGATTATGTTCTTATTGCAAAATCCATCGCTTTGGAACTAGAAACTAATGTAAAGACAATAATTTAAAATAAACAAGAAAAAAAATTCAACGATTCTTGTCTGTACATTTGTTTCTAATTTATCTTCTCTAGTTTGTAACGCACTCTAATATATAATTATTCTTTTTGAAAAATAAAATAAAAATATATTAAGCCTTATATTGTCATTGTTGCAACTTTAAACGAAAAATGTGAACAAACCAATAATCTTGATAAAATCTAGGAATTTAATTCTTATTTTTAGGGCCTGGTGCCTGTCGATGTGAATACGAAATTTCGGAACTAATGCAGTATAAGTAAGATTATTCATTGCTTCCGTTCTTACTACTGATCCTAAGACCTTGGCTAGGGATTCACATACGCAAAAAAGTAATCACACTTCTAAAATAATACATTGTCACTGCTCCTACACATCCAAACTCACAAACAACCACCTTCTTCTACTACACTCGACACACCCTCACCCACTCACCCAAAATCATATAAAAACTAGATGTTAAAATTTTAACATGAATTTTGTTGAAACATTTGGGTTGTTTTCATATATATATATATTTTTTTAAATTGCTTAACTCTGAAATAACTGCGTACATTATCCCATTATCTCATACTTTAGAGATAATAATATCTTACCTTTACCTTGTTTGTACTTATTAGAAGTGTGCTTATTTGTATATAATAATAAATATTTATTTCAACAAAAACAAGATATGTCTAAACGTACGGTACGCTCACAACATAAAAATAAATTACACCAGCCTTACACAAGGCTAACTCTTACATCAAAAAACAGTTATATTATGTGCATTAATATATATAGGTATAATAAGCTTCCTGATGTATTCAAAGAAAAGCTGCGCAATAGTTTTAAAAACCATACATGTAAATATCTTGTAGACAACTGTTTTTATTCAATTAATAGTAGATTATTAACCAAGGGCTGTATGACATCAATTGCATACGAGGTTTTTGGCGCCTGAGCGAAGCGAAATATATCTTTCTTTCGAGTTCGGCGGTAATATATTTTCGACAACTGTTTTTGCCCTTTCTTTAATAAAATTAGGCGTTAGATCTATGTCTTCGTCACTAGACATGTTTAAAACTTTTGAAAAAGAACTCAAACAAGAAAATTAATTACTTTCGCGATGCTTTCGCGCCTACTAGTAGACTGCCTTTTTTTTTCACGCACGCAAGCGCGTCAAATCTTGCTGGCCAGTTTGATTTTTAAATCGATTCCATCTAACATACGATGTGGAAACAAATAGTTCCATATTGAAAATAAAATCTTTATAAAATAAATTGTCTAGATTCCGATTCGAGTAATTAATCGATACCGAGAAAAAAAATATTAACTTTTTAAAAATATTCTTCGTGCAGTATGAGTATGACAGTTCTTTTTTCAAATTCCAAAACCTATGCTGTAATGATAGTCATACACCCCGGCATTCAGGGGTGTAAGGGTGTACTTACAGAGCAAGAGATATGTAAAGAATATTTAGACTTTAAGGCATAATATCCTTAATACTAAAAAATCATAACCTTAAAAATTGTTATAGAAATATTTCAAATTGTGTATGTTACTTTAATATGCCCACAAAATATGTGTATACACCTGAAAAGGTAAAACATGGAGGTCTAGATTTAAGCAATAACAACCACTAAATGTACCCAAACCTATGTTTTAACACAATAAATTTCATTTCATTTCCCTCCTTCTTTAGATTACTGAAGTTTATAGGGGAATCGAAACTTGTGTATACATGAGTATAGAGCGTTAATTTGTAAACTTTTTTTTCACAGATGAAGTGCAACGTCTGTCTCTGTCTGTATAAAATGTCTAGAAAATTATAGAACACGCTTGCATATGATTTTTACTGAAAGGAATTTAGTGGATGATCACTATTAATAAAATAAACCTTAAGGTATAAAAATTTACACCTTTGCCAAGAAAAAATTGATTGAGAGACATTTGACAGGAAAAAAATGCTACTAACGTACAGACAACCAAACTAGGTAACTATACAGTAATACAAACTTATCAGAACAATTTGGTTCATCACGGCAACGTTAACCTAAGTTTATTTAATAGCCTTAAAATATTTGTTATTATTTTTATTAGATTATCCGCAACATGTAGGAACTTGCAAATAATGCGTCAATGAAAACGTCACTTTGTATTAACATTACTGTTTCGTAAATGGTTTTTTAAAAGGTTTTTGGACATTTACAATCAGTCAAGTGAAACAAATTGAATGAAACGGTTGGCCACGAGCTCGAGAACATTAGATAAAGAGATGGCGGCCTGAAAACTTTATTGACCACTTATTACGATGTGGAAATGAAAAGCTACATCAGAACGTGTTTTTTTTTTGTTAAAGCCCCCCATAATGCTTAAAATATTTAGAAACATGTATTTTTTGTCATATACAATGTTACGCAAGTTTGCAAACTTTGATCCCTGAAGATTTTGTTCAATCAAAGACTAAACATAATGTCAATAAATTTATTAAAGAGCTACAAGTTTCAAGATGATTCTATTTAATTTGGGTGTGATGCACAATATTGCACATTGAGTGAACTATGTTCCTACATACAAAAGACATCAACGCAATGCGCAAGTTCCTGGGTGCATTTCGACTTATCATTTTGCTCTTAATTTAAGAAATCACGTAGCAATTGAGTAATTGCCAATCACACTAATATTATAAATGCGAAAGTTTATGCGTGTTCGCGTGTGTGTGTGTGTGTGTGTGTGTGTGTGTATGTTTGTTACTTTTTCACGCTGAAACGGCTGGACGGATTTGGATGAAATTTAGAATGGATATAGCTTATACCCCAACTTAACACATAGGCTACTTGGATAAAAAAAGCATGTCGTTAAACCGAATTACATGCGGGCGCAGCCGCAGGCAAAATCGAGTAGTACGAGTAAGTATACATTTTATTTGAATTATATAGGTATAGTACAAGGGAATTCAAGTGATAAAAGTATGATTTTAAAATTATAAAAAAAAATTACTCAAACAAAAATTATGTTTAAAGGCGATAAGATCAATAGAGAGACAGAATTATGAAATAATTCACTTCGTTTTATAAGCAAAAATGTCACGTGAACATTAAAAAATGCATTATTATTCGTATAAAGCATTAAGGCCGCTTAATTCGATTACCGCACAGTAACTGTATCGATCTACCTGAGGCACATTCAAATGCTAAAAAGGCAAAACATTTAAATTCATGCAAAGATCCAGATTCACAAAATTAATATTGGAAATTAGCGCAAAAATTCGTTTAAAGGTTCCAAGCAATTTAGATTATGTTCTTATTTAAGTTTGCGTATTTTATTAAGATACAGTATTATTGCATAACAGTAATTAGTCGATACCCTGCATTCTCGCGTGCATCAGCAAAAAGCTTCTAAATCAATCTCAACATACAATACCAACACAATGAAACAATGATCAGAATTATCCCATCTGCAGTACTGCAACTTGCAGAACGGAACCAGTTGTGAAATACTGTGCACACACTCTACTGGACTTTATTCAATCTAGGTGCTGTAATATATATATTGATGCCTAATTTATTGACAAAAAATTGTTTATTAATATTTTTTTTAATATTTATGTGGTAAATATAAAAATAAATATTTTTTTGTCTTTTTGGCTTCCTATTGCTGATAAAAAGCATTTCTGAGACCTCGCTACGCTCTGGATTCAGTATTTTTTTTCTTATTGTCAAAACACTATTTTACTTTCTTGTTTAAAAGTTTAATATCAAATGTTGTGAAATATCTCTTTTCTTCTAACAACTTCATTGTTATTAATCATTATTAATATAGTTTAAGCAAAAAACAAAGTTGTGTGAAAAACTATTATTTCTTCCTTACATTCTTTTTAGTTTGTAGTTGACCAAAGTGTTTCTAAGTATTCACCATTTCTCAAGCGCTCGGACTTTAACGCTCAAGGAAATAAGAAACACCTTTCTGCTCGATATAATAATCGAGTATGTATAATGATATCGGCAGTGTGGCGGAAGCGTAACGGATGAGCTAGGTACGCTAGCGGGAGACTCCGAGGTAATAGCGTGGCGTGGCAAATATACTCTATACTACGGGCTGATTGGTGACGATTCTATTAAAAACGAAAAATTTCATATCCATATTGGAAATGAGCAGGATAACTCAAAACTTTCCTACTAATTCAATCACATAGTAATTTTCGTATTTTTTTACAATAAAATGAGACGAATCTCCGCTCGAGTGATTAACAAATAGCAGCAAAAATAGCAATACAGTTTACAAAATAAAATTGCGCAAACCGTTAAATTCAAATAAGAATGACGTCATTTTTTTAATGAAGAATCAATCAATCTATAGTTAGCCAACTAAACTTATTTCATTGTAAACTTAATGGTCTGTTAGTCAAAAATACGTTTCACTTTTATTGGTTTTCTTGTGACTGTTTTCTTTTTTTCTGTCTTTGTGTTTATTTTATTTGTGATGTAGAGTTAAAGATTTGTTATACTTTTGTAGGCACTTGGTTGAATTAGAGCTATTCCAGATTCGAACTTAATCGCAAACCCCCCGTAGTTCTCCCGTGGGAGAGTGAAAGGAGGCCCACCATTCCTAGGACCGATCGATGGCGGTATAGCCCAGCAAGTGTGAATGCGGCCATCAAGAAGATCACCAAGAGTGGAGAAATCTTGGAAAGGCTAATGTCCAGCAATGGACAATACAGGCTGATGGATGGGTGGTTGGTTTAATTAACTGAATTAAAAAAATGTACATTGTTCATAATCAACATTATAATTTATTTTTACTGGATTCCAAACTGTCTTCACATTAAAGCATTTTCAAGGGCCACTCAAATTTGATATCGTTTACAATCAATCATGGCTACTGACAAAATTTGTTGTATGTAGATAAGTAAGGATTTCGTAAAATTGTCAAGTACTTTAGATGTTTTTAAGCAAACTCTACGAGTAATAATTTAATTACCACTTATTTGTACAAATCAATTCAATTTGACACTAGTTTTCATAAAAGTGATCCATTTCGATCAAGCAAATGAATCATAAAATTACCATAAAATCTACATCATTATGCACATAATATGGCAATAAAATCTTCAATCAAATATTACTTATTGACAGTTACAAAATAAAACATTCCCATTGTGCACTAAAACGAATCAATCATTGAAATGGCGAAGTGTCCCATCATTTTGTGATCACGATGACGATTTCACAACTTCTTCTTTGCTTCGTTGGCTGATTATACCGTCTGAGAATATTTTATTAAAACTTTCAAAAAATAAAGGGCAAAAGTACCCGGAATAGAAGAGCTTGTATGGCTGCATTGATGGATGTGGAAAAGGCTAAAGTGGTGTATCAGGAGCGTAGCAAATGCAAATCTGTAATATCTAGCTACCCTTACTGGAGACATGCGTAGGTATATGTACGTTTTTAAAAAAAGTTGTTTGGTTTGCCATCTTAACCTACAATAAACGCTAATAAAATGTCCAATGTCACCACTGCTCGCTGACAAATTCACCTAAGGCTGGGCACTACCCCTCTTTAAGGCTAACCCTAAGTGACGCCCTAGATTTTTATTTGATCAGAAGGATATTCGTCACTCCTCATTTTCCAGAAATAACGCGCAGATTTTTTTTTGTAGGGCAATTGTAATACATAATATACCGGGTGTAAATAGACTGCTACCATTAAATAAAACTGCGTATTCTACTGACCCTACTAAACCACTTTTCCCAAGAATAATACCCGTGAACACCCTTCGTTTGGGAAATAATCGAGTTCCAAGTAAAAATGCGTGAACCCTAACGCACCGACATACGGGCGAGTTTAGAGAGAGCGTCGTCCGTGAAACAGCTTCAGGTAGGGTCGGTAGAATATGTGGTTTAATTTAATGTTAGCAGTGTGAAACCCGGTATACCAAATAAACGTTTATTTACCAAAAGAAAAATATTACACAGGTACATGCTTAACTGAAAATATACAAAAAAAAAACAGTATACGATTGACAGTGGTCCCAGAAACTAAGTCGAACCTGAAACGTGGGGGCCAAATAGAATTTACAATTTGTGTTCGTATTGACAAAAACGGTCGAATAAGTATTTCTCAAATTTTCAAATCAATTCCCAGTTGTTGAAACTAAAAAAAAAAAAAATTGGTCCATTATGTGCAATGTGTGTAGGATGTCAGGTGTCTGTAAAAAAGTTTCAAGTAATTTTACATGATTTTGTGATTTTATGTTTAAGAAATTATGTAGTTAATAAATTATAATTACATAAAGCGAGAATTGTGGTTGTGGGTTTTTTATGTAAGGCCTTTTTAGGAAAGACTCTGTAGCTACATATACGATAGGGTTCGAATCGAAGCCACTTTTGGATTATGGTGTTTGCTTTTCTTACGTTTCTTTGTTTGTTATTGCAAAGTTTTACTACCTTGTTGTAAATAAAGGGGAACATGGGGTCTTGGAAATGCTGTTACAAATTTAGTTTTCACCAAGAAAGTGAAATATCATCTATTACAATTTTTTTCTACAAAGTGATAATATTATGTCTTCTACTCCAAAATGCTTAAATACTGATAACAATAGGTATACTAATTCAATCTATGAATTTTGTTATATCAGTGTTTGTATGCATGCAACTTATCAGTATCATTTACATACGTGTCTTTAAAAAGATTTTATAAACCAACAATTAAAACTCTCACTCTTCACACTAATGTATGGTGTAAATGTTTATGACATGCAACTTACTGTGTTCAAAATGTTTAAAGATAAATTTTGTTATATCAGTGTTTGTATGCATGCAACTTATCAGTATCATTTACATACGTGTCTTTAAAAAGATTTTATAAACCAACAATTAAAACTCTCACTCTTCACACTAATGTATGGTGTAAATGTTTATGACATGCAACTTACTGTGTTCAAAATGTTTAAAGATAAATTTTGTTATATCAGTGTTTGTAAGCATGCAACTTATCAGTATCATTTACATACGTGTCTTTAAAAAGATTTTATAAACCAACAATTAAAACTCTCACTCTTCACACTAATGTATGGTGTAAATGTTTATGACATGCAACTTACTGTGTTCAAAATGTTTAAAGATAAATTTTATTATATCACTGTTTGTATGCATGCAACTTATCAGTATCATTTACATACGTGTATTTAAAAAGATTTTATAAACCAACAATTAAAACTCTCACTCTTCACACTAATGTATGGTGTAAATGTTTATGACATGCAACTTACTGTGTTCAAAATGTTTAAAGATAAATTTTGTTATATCAGTGTTTGTATGCATGCAACTTATCAGTATCATTTACATACGAGTCTTTAAAAAGATTTTATAAACCAACAATTAAAACTCTCACTCTTCACACTAATGTATGGTGTAAATGTTTATGACATGCAACTTACTGTGTTCAAAATGTTTAAAGATAAATTTTGTTATATCAGTGTTTGTATGCATGCAACTTATCAGTATCATTTACATACGTGTATTTAAAAAGATTTTATAAACCAACAATTAAAACTCTCACTCTTCACACTAATGTATGGTGTAAATGTTTATGACATGCAACTTACTGTGTTCAAAATGTTTAAAGATAAATTTTGTTATATAGTGTTTGTATGCATGCAACTTATCAGTATCATATACATACGTGTATTTAAAAAGATTTTATAAACCAACAATTAAAACTCTCACTCTTCACACTAATGTATGGTGTAAATGTTTATGACATGCAACTTACTGTGTTCAAAATGTTTAAAGATAAATTTTGTTATATCAGTGTTTGTATGCATGCAACTTATCAGTATCATATACATACGTGTATTTAAAAAGATTTTATAAACCAACAATTAAAACTCTCACTCTTCACACTAATGTATGGTGTAAATGTTTATGACATGCAACTTACTGTGTTCAAAATGTTTAAAGATAAATTTTGTTATATCAGTGTTTGTATGCATGCAACTTATCAGTATCATTTACATACGTGTCTTTAAAAAGATTTTATAAACCAACAATTAAAACTCTCACTCTTCACACTAATGTATGGTGTAAATGTTTATGACATGCAACTTACTGTGTTCAAAATGTTTAAAGATAAATTTTGTTATATCAGTGTTTGTATGCATGCAACTTATCAGTATCATTTACATACGTGTCTTTAAAAAGATTTTATAAACCAACAATTAAAACTCTCACTCTTCACACTAATGTATGGTGTAAATGTTTATGACATGCAACTTACTGTGTTCAAAATGTTTAAAGATAAATTTTGTTATATCAGTGTTTGTATGCATGCAACTTATCAGTATCATTTACATACGAGTCTTTAAAAAGATTTTATAAACCAACAATTAAAACTCTCACTCTTCACACTAATGTATGGTGTAAATGTTTATGACATGCAACTTACTGTGTTCAAAATGTTTAAAGATAAATTTTGTTATATCAGTGTTTGTAAGCATGCAACTTATCAGTATCATTTACATACGTGTCTTTAAAAAGATTTTATAAACCAACAATTAAAACTCTCACTCTTCACACTAATGTATGGTGTAAATGTTTATGACATGCAACTTACTGTGTTCAAAATGTTTAAAGATAAATTTTATTATATCACTGTTTGTATGCATGCAACTTATCAGTATCATTTACATACGTGTATTTAAAAAGATTTTATAAACCAACAATTAAAACTCTCACTCTTCACACTAATGTATGGTGTAAATGTTTATGACATGCAACTTACTGTGTTCAAAATGTTTAAAGATAAATTTTGTTATATCAGTGTTTGTATGCATGCAACTTATCAGTATCATTTACATACGTGTCTTTAAAAAGATTTTATAAACCAACAATTAAAACTCTCACTCTTCACACTAATGTATGGTGTAAATGTTTATGACATGCAACTTACTGTGTTCAAAATGTTTAAAGATAAATTTTGTTATATCAGTGTTTGTATGCATGCAACTTATCAGTATCATTTACATACGTGTCTTTAAAAAGATTTTATAAACCAACAATTAAAACTCTCACTCTTCACACTAATGTATGGTGTAAATGTTTATGACATGCAACTTACTGTGTTCAAAATGTTTAAAGATAAATTTTGTTATATCAGTGTTTGTATGCATGCAACTTATCAGTATCATTTACATACGTGTCTTTAAAAAGATTTTATAAACCAACAATTAAAACTCTCACTCTTCACACTAATGTATGGTGTAAATGTTTATGACATGCAACTTACTGTGTTCAAAATGTTTAAAGATAAATTTTGTTATATCAGTGTTTGTATGCATGCAACTTATCAGTATCATTTACATACGAGTCTTTAAAAAGATTTTATAAACCAACAATTAAAACTCTCACTCTTCACACTAATGTATGGTGTAAATGTTTATGACATGCAACTTACTGTGTTCAAAATGTTTAAAGATAAATTTTGTTATATCAGTGTTTGTATGCATGCAACTTATCAGTATCATATACATACGTGTATTTAAAAAGATTTTATAAACCAACAATTAAAACTCTCACTCTTCACACTAATGTATGGTGTAAATGTTTATGACATGCAACTTACTGTGTTCAAAATGTTTAAAGATAAATTTTGTTATATAGTGTTTGTATGCATGCAACTTATCAGTATCATATACATACGTGTATTTAAAAAGATTTTATAAACCAACAATTAAAACTCTCACTCTTCACACTAATGTATGGTGTAAATGTTTATGACATGCAACTTACTGTGTTCAAAATGTTTAAAGATAAATTTTGTTATATCAGTGTTTGTATGCATGCAACTTATCAGTATCATATACATACGTGTATTTAAAAAGATTTTATAAACCAACAATTAAAACTCTCACTCTTCACACTAATGTATGGTGTAAATGTTTATGACATGCAACTTACTGTGTTCAAAATGTTTAAAGATAAATTTTGTTATATCAGTGTTTGTATGCATGCAACTTATCAGTATCATTTACATACGTGTCTTTTAAAAGATTTTATAAACCAACAATTAAAACTCTCACTCTTCACACTAATGTATGGTGTAAATGTTTATGACATGCAACTTACTGTGTTCAAAATGTTTAAAGATAAATTTTGTTATATCAGTGTTTGTATGCATGCAACTTATCAGTATCATTTACATACGTGTCTTTAAAAAGATTTTATAAACCAACAATTAAAACTCTCACTCTTCACACTAATGTATGGTGTAAATGTTTATGACATGCAACTTACTGTGTTCAAAATGTTTAAAGATAAATTTTGTTATATCAGTGTTTGTATGCATGCAACTTATCAGTATCATATACATACGTGTATTTAAAAAGATTTTATAAACCAACAATTAAAACTCTCACTCTTCACACTAATGTATGGTGTAAATGTTTATGACATGCAACTTACTGTGTTCAAAATGTTTAAAGATAAATTTTGTTATATCAGTGTTTGTATGCATGCAACTTATCAGTATCATTTACATACGAGTCTTTAAAAAGATTTTATAAACCAACAATTAAAACTCTCACTCTTCACACTAATGTATGGTGTAAATGTTTATGACATGCAACTTACTGTGCTCAAAATGTTTAAAGATAAATTTTGATCCTTGCAAAAAAAGATTCAAAAAACAAAACGAAGCTCAAATAGGAATAGAAATTTGCTTACAGCTGAGATTAATTGCCAGCTCATCTTCACATTGAAACTAATAAAATAACAAGCGATAATTTCTCACGATTAGCCACAACGCCAGATTGTTCTGACAAAATTACGTAATTTCAAAATGACAATGTTGGAGAAAATCTATCCAAGTCCATTAAAGAACAAAGAATTAAGATAAGAGGTAGATACGTCCGATCGGTGACGTAGAGTGATTGAACCCGTTGATATCGCAACCTTTCGTTACCCCTTTGACTTTGCACTTTCCATTAATTATATCTGATGAAGATCATCGTCATAATAAGTCGACACCTGCATGTTCAATTGTTTAATTTAATTTTTGCTTTCGTCTGCACTCTGACTTGCAATCATGTTGAACCTGTGATTTGTTTTTGGGTTACGTCCAAAATCGATGTCGTTACTCAACTCTGATTTCTGTCTCGCTGTCCGTCCACTGCGTGATTGGCTGGGATGAGCAAAATTTTTTTGGTATTCTACATTTTAACAATTCAACATTTTGGGCCTGAAGAAATTTTCGCATGCACTGAAAATTTTGTAGATACCCCGGAAATAATACGATAACTACACAGAATGTTACCGCAGAAAAAAAGACATGACATGTTTTTCAGATGTGTTTTGTTATTGCTAGTTCGTGCCGCTTGATATGGTAATGTGATATGTAACAAACAGTGGTATTTGTTTTACATAGTTTAAATAACCAAAAGAGTGTGAGAAATGTTTGTAAATAACTCAACTTGGTGTAGAAATTTTCTCACTAAGATAATACGGCACGCATGCCGTTTTCATTTACACTTGCAAAAACGTACTACATTAAACACGAAAACTGGTTTTTTTTCACATAGCTTAATTTAAAATAGCTGTTTATTTAAAAGAAGCAATAACCACAAAGTTAGAAATTTCGTAACTAAAGATTTATTTCCAATAATTTATTCAAACAATCTCTACAATCTTAACTATATTTATTCATAGAGTAATAAATCGACAAATTACGGGCAATTTCATTCAAACAAAGCAGTTGATGGTAAATTGCATCGAGCATATTGCGGATGAATGGCGGAACACAATGGTTAAATCCGGTATTTATTTAGATATTCATCTTTATAGTATATGTTTATAGTTTTTTACCAGTTCAGTTATATTTTTTCAAATATACCCCAAATATAAACTTTTTGATGAAAATAAACAAGTACATTTATTTCTATTTCACGAAAGTGGTATTTACAACGCTAAATTTTCATATTCCTAAAATTATTTTAAGTTCACGTCCAGTTTATTGTATTTCGACAGTAAATTTGATCTAAACCCACAGAATCAGTCGCAATGAAACCTTCACCGAGCTAACGTGGATGGTTATCACCAAATTACACCCTCAGCTCCGTTGAGCTCTCTGCAGGCATCACTATCAATTTAGCATCATCAGCGGGGGCTAATACCAGTCCCAGTCGGCAGTTTACCGTTGAAGGGCATCAGGTGAGAGATTACTCGCAATCTTGGAAAATAAAAGGTATTATGGTGTCAGGATCTAGGTCAGTAATGGAGGGGACGGACTGGACTATGAAATTGGACCTTGGAAAGGAGGAGTTTTCTTTTACGTACTATTTGGGATTGTCCAAAGATGGCGTTTTTTAATTCTATCATTATCATTGTGTAGTTAGGTTTATCCAGCTGATATGGTTTGTTTACATAAGGCAATCGATTTTTTTCCACGAAATTGTATTAATGCACACAAAATAACAGAAAAAATGTTTCGTACCATGTAAAATAAGTAGAATAAGGATTTATGTGCAGCAGTTATGCCTGGTAAATTTCAAAGTTAATTATTTAACTGTAATTTAAAACATTCCGTTAATCATTTGACGGATCGTAATAAAACATGAAGTGGAATAGAATGTGACTTGAGCTAATGCATAATAGTATATTATGTTATGATACAAGTGGGCTGCGTTGGACTTTACAGTCGAGGTGGGATTTTATCCCGAGCCGAAAGGCGAGGCCGTAATGGAGCCGAGAGTGTAATGTATAATGCTCACGCGTTTCATACGACGTTTTTCAATACACTTGCGAGGAAAAATAACAAAATTCCACTGCTTATTTTTCCACATAATCGAAACCACAGCTAAGAATTGACATTTTTCTTTGAAAAATAGCGGCGGAGATTTTGCGCGCAGATGGAAATAGAGGCACTGACGCAACTGCCAAACAGACAAATATTGCCAAACAGCCAAATGTTAAATATTAACAAACTGAATATTTTTTGTATTTAAAACAAAAATTTTAGCTAATTTGTTGATAAAAATAAATAATTTCATAAAATTAAATGATTATTTATTATATTTTCACTAAAACAGTTTATTTATTTGCAAAAACTTTACTATTTCTCAAGATATCAAAACCCTTTGCTAAGATATAAAATAAAATTCTAATGTAAAAAACACTAGTGCGATAATGTAAAGTGAAACGCACACGTGTTTAATATGCTGCATTATGACCCTAAGAACGCTGCAATAATGGCCACTTTATAAGCAGGTTTGTTGAAAATATTTGTTATAATTTTTAACCCAGAAAAACATCCACATTCTTCAAGACTGTACAAACCACGGAGCACAAGATAGTATTGAAATACAACATTTAAAGTACAACTAAAGCACACTGGTGTCGATTCGGTAAAACACCACACCTTAACTTAACCTAACCAAAATACGACTAAAATACGTTAAGTCGTTTCTATTAGCTATTCGGTTTTGTCAACGAACTAAATTTGGTTGCCCTGTTTGACATAATTTTCTCGAACTAAATTGAATTCACAGATTACAATAGCGGTAAAGACCACAGATAAGAATGGTTGCATTTCATTCGTTCGATATGGGAAGTCTTAATATTTCTACTCTTTGGTAGAATTATGATTAGATTTTAAAATATTTTATTTTTATTTCTTTACTTTCGCTCCGTGATTTTAACCACTCGAACATTGTTCTTGCCTACCTTCCCAAAAAAAGTTTTTTGTCTACTTTTGGTTTATTAAACAAGAAATTACAATAAACAAAACTACTAAATTGGTAATTGGCTTCCTGTACTTACTTAGACATAACGGTGGCTACTTACTGGAAATATATAATTTAGTTTCCACTGGAAGAAGAAGATCATCATAACGAATAATTTCAAGAGCATCATCCCCGTCATCGTCTATTAAATATCAAAATCTCAAAATCGTTAACAATCCGCGTGAACACTAGAAAATTCCCCTCAACTTTGCACCAATTAGGGATGTCGATTCTTTCTAAAAAGATCGATTCTGAGATCGATTTCAAATCGTGATAAAAAGATCGATAAAAAAAACGGTAAAGAAAAGATCGATTCATAATCGGAACAGAAATTCACACAATTAGCGTAAATTAAATTTTATTTTTGTTGGTAATCTAGGTATAAATTCATAAGCGATAATTTTTCCAGAGCTTATTGTAAGTAAAGTTAGTTGTTTTCTCATAAATATAACATTAATTAAAAGTTAAAGTTTTATTGCCAAAGTAACTTATAATGCAAATACATAATACAAATTAAAATTTTGACCCCTATAAAGTATACTTTATGTATCTATTTTACAAAATAAATATTTTGATTACAATTTTTATTGGAATAATATTATGTTAATATTATATTACAATATTTGTTAGTCTCGATTACCCACTCCAACTTCTAATCTTGAAATGTAAGGCTCTTCATATACTTGCTGGGAACGTTATTAAATGTAGGTACTCTTTTTAATTGTATGTGATTTGTTAGCAAAATTTTCCGTGAAACCGAAAAAAAATCGTGTCCTCGATTCTGCGGTTGTATGGATCGATTCAAAGCTCGAATTGTTCCGAAAATAATCGATTTTCTTGCTACCATTAATCGATCTTCGATTAAATCGATTTAAAATCGACATCCCTAGCATCAATAAACATACGCGGAAGAAGAAATGTGATTCCATGGATGCGTTATGAATAAATTTTTTTTTAGTAATTTTGGGGAATTTTATGATGGTATCACTTAAATTGACAATTCTGTCTGACCGATTTTAAATTTTTGTTAAACATCGAAAAAATGGCTATTTTCTTTATAAAAACCATTGCGGGACGCTGTTGCCCTGACTAAAAAGACCAAGAAACAATCACGATTAACCCTTAAGATGGATCCAAGGTTTCATCGGGACTAATCCACCTATTATACTACGAAAGAGTGCGAAAACGCTTTTGCAGCCTCTGACAGCAACACCTGCTGCATACAAGGACTCGTATGTCTCGATGTTCTATCGCTCCAGCTAGCAACTACCGCCGTCACCCTAATCGGAAAAGATTCTTAGCTTGAAACTGAAAAAAACCATATACCACCGTCCAACCCTCGCCTCGAATACAATCAGTGATTGTGATTGCTTCAGTCTTGTAGAAAACAAGAAACGTCGCTCTCACTAGTGCCAAAGGAATGCTTTATTTGATTACACAGATATTACGACACAGTCCCTGCAACTTTATGTGACCTGAAGCCTACCAGATCTATTTCTCCAGAGTGCACAAAAGTAACGCTTCATGTCAGACGATTCCAAATTAGGGCAACATGCAGGCGGGAACAACCATCATAGAATGTTACACAAGTACATCATGAAAGCGCACAACGTCCACACACAGTGGAATATGAACAATTAAAAAATGCATAACGTTTCTCAACAAGCTCTTTTGCACTAGATTACCTGTAAGCTAACTCGCTGTTCATCATTTAGGAGAAATGATACATTCGTAGTGCTTCTTTGTGAGTGATGCGAGTAAACTGGGACGTCAGATATTTTGTATGGAGTTTGAAGGTGTCTATGTTTGTGCCAACATGTTAAGAAATGTTTTTTTTATAAGGGTCTGTAGTAATGTTTACCTAGTTTTTAGGAACCTATTAATAATATGGGCCCTTAGTGGCCTAAAATAAAAAAATATAAGTACAATTTAGTTTTACTATTCATTTAGCAATCAGACAACAGATTCATTCAATCTAATCTCATCATCATCGTAGCCTTTATTTTCTGACCTTATAAATATGTTACATGTCATGTAATTTTAAAACAATAAACTATTGATTTAAATAATATAATGTACTGCTTGCTGGCAAGCATCCCGCTGACAAATATATTGTAATTTTTTCAGGTCAGTGTGTCATTGACTCATGGACCTCCCCAGTGTTTTCCATTGGTTTTGTTTACATGGCTTCTACAAAGAAAGGGGCGATCATCTGCGTCGCACTGGTCTGCCTTTTGGTCCATGTTTTTGTCCATTTAATGGACTTTTCCCATAACATAATATTTGTAGGAAATGCCCCAATTCTGGAATCTATAATATAATCTATATTATATCAAGCAGAGATGAATGCATTTATTACACACTTTTTCTGAGATGGGGTATTCTTTAATACCTCTTTCAAGGACCAAAATCTATATTAATTGACAATTTATTTCTAAACTAACCTTGCCCGCGGCTTTGCTTCCATGGAAGTGTTTTGTAATCTTTCTGTGGTTTCAAGAGTTATTGGCTTGGCGGTTATTTTACCAGCCTATATTTTGACCAGACTCATTAGGATGATAATAATGAAAATCATATCCAAATCGGTTGAGTGGTTCTTGAGTTGAAATGGAACATACATACATACAGACAGACAAAAATTGTTAAATTGTATTTTGGCCTCCATACCATACTAATAACCCATTTCATATAAAATTTTACAAATATATTTAATGTACAGACACAACTTTTAGACTAAGTACTTTATTATTAGTATATAGATGAGCAATCCTTTGACATCTAATGATTTTACCTTGGTTTGCTGGTCTCTCTGGTTGTGTCTTGCTAAACCAAATTCATCTGTCCAGTGATCAAGGGAAATGTAGTACTGGGTACACACAGTAGACTGAAAAAATTGTAGCCGTTGTTTAAGGACTAGGTAGGTAGGTGGTACAGCTTTTTTAATGAGTTTGCTCCTTCACAATTACAAGAATCTATTTTCCGTTGCTAGAAAACAAAGCTTGAAGATTCGGCTCTATGAATAAGGCTTATTTTAAGCTGTGACGTCACTGCATAAGGTTCATAGCCAGGGAACCAGTGAATCCAAATCCTAGGAGCCACTGATTTCTTGGCGTAATGTGCAACATCGCAGTTTATTTTTAAGAGGTCTGAACATCACATTCACCTTGTTTCATACAATTCTGGTTCCGGGGTCATCAGCTAAGGCAGCAGCGGGGTACAACTTGTCTCCTGGAAGAAGCATTGTAAAAATCAGTTTGCAAACACAGTTTTAAACTTTGGGTGGATATGCTGGTTTTAACTGTTTAGTTTCTTTCTTCTGCATCTGCTACACCCAATAGCCAATATTCCTCCATTCTCCCCTCAAAAAGCAACACAAATTAGATAATTGGACTTGTTAAAATTTTAATCGCCACGAAATATGTCTCGCCTAATATTAGTTCACTTTTAGTTTGACATCTCTAAAATTTGACACTTAGGTGGTCATACCGAATAGCAAAATTACGTTTTGGACTTAATTGAGTTCGACCTAACTAAAAATTAGTTTAGTCCTGTCAAAATAGGTTAGGTTGGGCGTTTCCGAATACCAAAAGTAATTTGACACATCTTAACCTAATTTTAGTTAAGTTAAGTCGTATTTGTGCATGTTCGAATCGACACCACTGTATACCAACGGAACTAACAAAAATTGTAGAATATTTGTTATAAAATATATTTTTAGCTACATTGCTGTCTAATGAAATGACATAGGTAGGATCAAATATAATGATAGAATATTTCTCGCTGTGTACATTCATTAAGAGCGCTGATGCGCTATACTCGCAATAATATTCGCTTAACTCTTTATCTTATGATAGTAAAGTTACTTCTTGGTTCTGGGACCACTGGAAAGGACCTGACAATCCACCAGCAAACTTGAACGGTTCCTCGGAAGGTTCCAACTGCAGAGCTTTCTAGTTGCAACAAAGCGGGTGCTTTCTATAGATTTATTTGAAAGGTGCTTCAGTTTTGAACATAAATCATACAGTAGTTGCTCATTGTCGAGCCGTAATCTACTCTTGGATGGAAGGTGGTACAGTTGCTAATAACCGATCCTATAACAAATTTTAACAAGTTGTGCAATTTAGGTTTATGTTCAAATCGCATATTCTGTACTGTTTGGATATATTCTATTCTATTGACTGACATAATATTTCATGTTCAGCAATAAACATTCGATGGTGTCCATCAAATTCATAAAGTGGGTGTATTTTTTTCTAGGCACTGATGTAGCAACATATAGCAGTAAACTGCAGCGGATAAGACAGTTTTAATTATACAGAAAAGAAAACAAAGGGGCCGTTCAAGTATTACGTAAGCACTATGGGGGGGGGGTCTTTGTTTTGCTTATTTTCGATGACATGGGGGGTAGGGGAGTCTAGATGATGATTACGTCATCGGTATATTTTTGCCCCTTACTCTATGTTGAATACTGTATCAGTAAAATCTAATCTCTATCCTAAATCTATTTTCTTATTTTTAAAATTACAATAATAACATTATAATATAAAAAAATATATTTATAATTGAAAAATGTTTACGTAAGCATGGGGGGAGGGGGTAAGAGCTTTGCTTACTTTTGCTGACAAGGGGGATGGGGGGGTAAATAATTGTAATAAATCTGCTTACGTAATACTTAAACGGCCCCAAAAGATTTGTAAATCGAAAATCGAACCCCTTCTCTCAGATGGGTGTACCATGATAATGCTAAAAATGTATCTACATTATAATCTTAACTATTAGAGCGAACAAAAAATATGATCGGAAGCTAAACATAGTATTATAATGTATGCTTGAATTATTTAAATCTATGATTATTGGTTTGGAATATCAAATAATTTCATTTAAAGTTTTCCGATCAGAAAACCTTTTCTTTTAAGCGTGGTATAACCAAAAGCAATTTTTTTTTCTTTAATCATCCGGAGACGGAATCTTTGGGGCATAGTTCACGACAAATTAGTTGTGGATGGAAATATTCATTTACGTAATTGACAAACGATATGTAAAAGTTTTACTTTCGTAAAAATAGTCATATTAAATACATATTTAAGGAAAATACGAAATTATTCATTTCATTTCGTAACTGTAGAACTAAATGACCTTAAATTTCTATAGAACAAACTATCATTTTCATGTCAAATTAATAGTAATCATATTCATTTAATACAATAAAAGCCTTACAAGACCTCATCCAAACACTTTCGATTAAAATAATAATAACGATGTAAGCATTATTGCAGGAACATGTAAATGAAGATTTCTATAAGGTCAAAGGCCTTATGATACAACTTTCATTACCGTACAGTACCACACAGTTGTTAGGTCAGACCGGTTAGGCTTGACCTAAGGCTGATTTCGATTTCTACAGACTGGACGATTAGGTTTTATAGCTGCCCTTAGGTGACCTTCAACATGAAGTTGAATGAAAAACGTCCAGTAGCTT
Source organism: Ypsolopha scabrella (assembly GCA_910592155.1). Classification (NCBI taxonomy): domain Eukaryota; kingdom Metazoa; phylum Arthropoda; class Insecta; order Lepidoptera; family Ypsolophidae; genus Ypsolopha; species Ypsolopha scabrella. The sequence goes on along the minus strand of OU342968.1, from coordinate 1,141,575 downwards.
TTACATCATGCTGGAAATAGATATTAATAAAGATAAAATTCCACGTTTCGGTCAATCTTTAGAGTGGCCTTCATCGGGCTTAGCGGTACATCTATTTCGTCACGTTGGAGACTGTACGATAATATTTTATGATCTCCGGAGGAAAATTTAGGTATAATTAGACAGGTAATTAAATGTTATTACACTATATTGATCATACCCAACAAACTTTCAGAAAAATATAAATCTATTAGGGAGATAATGGTGTCGATTCGAACATGCACAAATACGACTTAACTTAACTAAAATTAGGTTAAGATGTGTCAAATTACTTTTGGTATTCGGAAACGCCCAACCTAACCTATTTTGACAGGACTAAACTAATTTTTAGTTAGGTCGAACTCAATTAAGTCCAAAACGTAATTTTGCTATTCGGTATGACCACCTAACTGTCAAATTTTAGAGATGTCAAACTAAAAGTGAACTAATATTAGGCGAGACATATTTCGTGGCGATTAAAATTTTAACAAGTCCAATTATCTAATTTGTGTTGCTTTTTGAGGGGAGAATGGAGGAATATTGGCTATTGGGTGTAGCAGATGCAGAAGAAAGAAACTAAACAGTTAAAACCAGCATATCCACCCAAAGTTTAAAACTGTGTTTGCAAACTGATTTTTACAATGCTTCTTCCAGGAGACAAGTTGTACCCCGCTGCTGCCTTAGCTGATGACGCCGGAACCAGAATTGTATGAAACAAGGTGAATGTGATGTTCAGACCTCTTAAAAATAAACTGCGATGTTGCACATTATGCCAAGAAATCAGTGGCTCCTAGGATTTGGATTCACTGGTTCCCTGGCTATGAACCTTATGCAGTGACGTCACAGCTTAAAATAAGCCTCATTCATAGAGCCGAATCTTCAAGCTTTGTTTTCTAGCAACGGAAAATAGATTCTTGTAATTGTGAAGGAGCAAACTCTTTAAAAAAGCTGTACCACCTACCTACCTAGTCCTTAAACAACGGCTACAATTTTTTCAGTTTGCTGTGTGTACCCAGTACTACATTTCCCTTGATCACTGGACAGATGAATTTGGTTTAGCAAGACACAACCAGAGAGACCAGCAAACCAAGGTAAAATCATTAGATGTCAAAGGAAATAGGATTGCTCATCTATATACTAATAATAAAGTACCTAGTCAAAAAGTTGTGTCTGTACATTAAATATATTTGTAAAATTTTATATGAAATGGGTTATTATGTATGGTATGGAGGCCAAAATACAATTTAACAATTTTTGTCCGTCTGTATGTCTGTATGTAACTCAAGAACCACTCAACCGATTTGGATATGATTTTCATTATTATCATCCTAATGAGTCTGGTCAAAATATAGGCTATAAGGTGTTAGTAAAATAACCGCCAAGCCAATAACTCTTGAAACCACACAAAGATTACAAAACACTTCCATGCAAGCAAAGCCGCGGGCAAGGTTAGTTTAGAAATAAATTGTCAATTAATATAGATTTTGGTCCTTGAAAGAGGTATTAAAGAATACCCCATCTCAGAAGAAGTGTGTAATAAATGCATTCATCTCTGCTTGACATAATATAGATTATATTATAGATTCCAGAATTGGGGCATTTCCTACAACTATTATGTTATGGGAAAAGTCCATTAAATGGACCAAAAGGCAAACCAGTGCGACGCAGATGATCGCCCCTTTCTTTGTAGAAGCCATGTAAAGAAAACCAATGGAAAACACTGGGGAGGTCCATGAGTCAATGACACACTGACCTGAAAAAATTACAATATATTTGTCAGCAGGATGCTTGCCAGCAAGCAGTACATTATATTATTTAAATCAATATTTTATTGTTTTAAAATTACATGACATGTAACATATTTATAAGGTCAGAAAATAAAGGCTACGATGATGATGAGATTAGATTGAATGAATCTGTTGTCTGATTGCTAAATGAATAGTAAAACTAAATTGTACTTATATTTTTTTATTTTAGGCCACTAAGGGCCCATATTATTAATAGGTTCCTTAAAACTAGGTAAACATTACTACAGACCCTTATAAAAAAAACATTTCTTAACATGTTGGCACGAACATAGACACCTTCATACTCCATACAAAATATCTGACGTCCCAGTTTACTCACATCACTCACAAAGAAGCACTACGAATGTATCATTTCTCCTAAATGATGCACAGCGAGTTAGCTTACAGGTAATCTAGTGCAAAAGAGCTTGTTGAGAAACGTTGTGCATTTTTTAATTGTTCATATTCCACTGTGTGTGGACGTTGTGCGCTTTCATGATGTACTTGTGTAACGTTCTATGATGGTTGTTCCCGCCTGCATGTTACCCTAATTTGGAATCGTCTGACATGAAGCGTTACATCTTCTAACGTCATACTTTTGTGCACTCTGGAGAAATAGATCTGTTAGGCTTCAGGTCACATAAAGTTTCAGGGACTGTGTCGTAATATCTGTGTAATCAAATAAAGCATTCCTTTGGCACTGGTGAGAGCGACGTTTCTTGTTTTCTACAAGACTGAAGCAATCACAATCACTGATTGTATTCGAGGCGAGGGTTGGACGGTGGTAGATGGTTTTTTTCAGTTTCAAGCTAAGAATCTTTTCCGATTAGGGTGACGGCGGTAGTTGCTGACTGGAGCGATAGAACATCGAGACATACGAGTCCTTGTATGCAGCAGGTGTTGCTGTCAGAGGCTGCAAAAGCGTTTTCGCACTCTTTCGTAGTATAATAGGTGGATTAGTCCCGATGAAGCCTTGGATCCATCTTAAGGGTTAATCGTGATTGTTTCTTGGTCTTCTTAGTCAGAGCAACAGCGTCCCGCAATGGTTTTTATAAAGAAAATAGCGATTTTTTCGATCTTTAACAAAAATTTAAAATCGGTCAGACAGAATTGTCAATTTACCTAAGTGATACCATCATAAAATTCCCCAAAATTACTAAAAAAAATTTATTCATAACGCATCCATGGAATCACATTTCTTCTTCCGCGTATGTTTATTGATGCTAGGGATGTCGATTTTAAATCGATTTAATCGATTAATGGTAGCAAGAAAATCGATTATTTTCGGAGCAATTCGATCTTTGAATCGATTCATACAACCGCAGAATCGTGGACACGATTTTTTTCGGTTTCACGGAAAATTTTGCTAACAAATCACATACAATTAAAAAGAGTACCTACATTTAATAACGTTCCCAGCAAGTATATGAAGAGCCTTACATTTCAAGATTAGAAGTTGGAGTGGGTAACCGAGACTAACAAATATTGTAATATAATATTAACATAATATTATTCCAATAAAAATTTTAATCAAAATCAATATATTTATTTTGTAAAATAGATACATAAAGTATACTTTATAGGGGTCAAAATTTTAATTTGTATTATGTATTTGCATTATAAGTTACTTTGGCAATTAAACTTTAACTTTTAATTAATATTATATTTATGAGAAAACAACTAACTCTACTTACAATAAACTCTGGAAAAATTATCGCTTATGAATTTATACCTAGATTACCAACAAAAATAAAATTTAATTAACGCTAATTGTGTGAATTTCTGTTCCGATTATGAATCGATTATTTTGAATCGATCTTTTCTTCACCGTTTTTTTTTTATCGATCTTTTTATCACGATTTGAAATCGATCTCAGAATCGATCTTTTTAGAAAGAATCGACATCCCTAATTATTGCAAAGTTGAGGGGAATTTTCTAGTGTTCACGTGGATTGTTAACGATTTTGAGATTTTGATATTTAATAGACGATGACGGGGATGATGCTCTTGAAATTATTCGTTATGGTGATCTTCTTCTTCCAGTGGAAACTAAATTATATGTTTCCAGTAAGTAGCTACCGTTATGTCTAAGTAAGTGCAGGAAGCTAATTACCAATTTAGTAGTTTTGTTTATTGTAATTTCTTGTTTAATAAACCAAAAGTAGACAAAAAACTTTTTTTGGGAAGGTAGGCAAGAACAATGTTCGAGTGGTTTAAATCACGGAGCGAAAGTAAAGAAATAAAATAAAATATTTTAAAATCTAATCATAATTCTACCAAAGAGTAGAAATATTAAGACTTCCCATATCGAACGAATGAAATGCAACCATTCTTATCTGTGGTCTTTACCGCTATTGTAACCTGTGAATTCAATTTAGTTCGAGAAAATTAAGTCAAACAGGGCAACCAAATTTAGTTCGTTGACAAAACCGAATAGCTAATAGAAACGACTTAACGTATTTTAGTCGTATTTTGGTTAGGTTAAGTTAAGGTGTGGTGTTTTACCGAATCGACACCAATGATTCGAACATGCACAAATACGACTTAACTTAACTAAAATTAGGTTAAGATGTGTCAAATTACTTTTGGTATTCGGAAACGCCCAACCTAACCTATTTTGACAGGACTTAACTAATTTTTAGTTAGGTCGAACTCAATTAAGTCCAAAACGTAATTTTGCTATTCGGTATGACCACCTAACTGTCAAATTTTAGAGATGTCAAACTAAAAGTGAACTAATATTAGGCGAGACATATTTCGTGGCGATTAAAATTTTAACAAGTCCAATTATCTAATTTGTGTTGCTTTTTGAGGGGAGAATGGAGGAATATTGGCTACTGGGTGTAGCAGATGCAGAAGAAAGAAACTAAACAGTTAAAACCAGCATATCCACCCAAAGTTTAAAACTGTGTTTGCAAACTGATTTTTACAATGCTTCTTCCAGGAGACAAGTTGTACCCCGCTGCTGCCTTAGCTGATGACCCCGGAACCAGAATTATATGAAACAAGGTGAATGTGATGTTCAGACTTCTTAAAAATAAACTGCGATGTTCCTAGGATTTGGATTCACTGGTTCCCTGGCTATGAACCTTATGCAGTGACGTCACAGCTTAAAATAAGCCTCATTCATAGAGCCGAATCTTCAAGCTTTGTTTTCTAGCAACGGAAAATAGATTCTTGTGATTGTGAAGGAGCAAACTCTTTAAAAAAAACTGTACCACCTACCTACCTAGTCCTTAAACTACGGCTACAATTTTTTCAGTCTGCTGTGTGTACCCAGTACTACATTTCCCTTGATCACTGGACAGATGAATTTGGTTTAGCAAGACACAACCAGAGAGACCAGCAAACCAAGGTAAAATCATTAGATGTCAATAGAAATAGGATTGCTCATCTATATACTAATAATAAAGTACCTAGTCTAAAAGTTGTGTCTGTACATTAAATATATTTGTAAAATTTTATATGAAATGGGTTATTAGTATGGTATGGAGGCCAAAATACAATTTAACAATTTTTGTCTGTCTGTATGTATGTATGTTCCATTTCGACTCAAGAACCACTCAACCGATTTGGATGTGATTTTCATTATTATCATCCTGATGAGTCTGGTCAAAATGTAGGCTATAAGGTGTTAGTAAAATAACCGCCAAGCCAATAACTCTTGAAACCACACAAAGATTACAAAACACTTCCATGCAAGCAAAGCTGCGGGCAAGGTTAGTTTAGAAATAAATTGTCAATTAATATAGATTTTGGTCCTTGAAAGAGGTATTAAAAAATACCCCATCTCAGAAGAAGTGTGTAATAAATGCATTCATCTTTGCTTGACATAATATAGATTATATTATAGATTCCAGAAATGGGGCATTTCCTACAAATATTATGATATGGGAAAAGTCCATTAAATGGACAAAAACATGGACCAAAAGGCAGACCAGTGCGACGCAGATGATCGCCCCTTTCTTTGTAGAAGCAATGTAAAGAAAACCAATGGAAAACACTGGGGGAGGTCCATGTGTCCATGTCGCTCCTAAACTCATTGCTCGACTACTCGCCCGATCTTGATTTATTTTCCGATCCCGTCAACAAAATTAAAATAATGAGCCACTACTTTTTAAGTGTAACCTTATTTAGAGTAAGTACTACCACATAATATCTGACGTGTATATTTTTTTATTTTTTATTATTGTAATTTAAAATGTAACCTAGCAAATAAGTGATTTGGACATATGTAGTCTGTAAGCTTATTTTGTTAATGAAATAAATGATTCTATGATTCTATGTGTCAATGACACACTGACCTGAAAAAATTACAATATATTTGTAAGCGGGATGCTTGCCAGCAAGCAGTACATTATATTATTTAAATCAATATTTTATTGTTTTAAAATTACATGACATGTAACATATTTATAAGGTCAGAAAATAAAGGCTATGATGATGATGAGATTAGATTGAATGAATCTGTTGTCTGATCGCTAAATGAATAGTAAAACTAAATTGTACTTATATTTTTTTATTTTAGGCCACTAAGGGCCCATATTATTAATAGGTTCCTTAAAACTAGGTAAACATTACTACAGACCCTTATAAAAAAAACATTTCTTAACATGTTGGCACAAACATAGACACCTTCATACTCCATACAAAATATCTGACGTCCCAATTTACTCAAATCACTCACAAAGAAGCACTACGAATGTATTATTTCTCCTAAATGATGCACAGCGAGTTAGCTTACAGGTAATCTAGTGCAAAAGAGCTTGTTGAGAAACATTGTGCATTTTTTAATAGTTCATATTCCACTGTGTGTGGACGTTGTGCGCTTTCATGATGTACTTGTGTAACATTCTATGATGGTTGTTCCCGCCAGCATGTTACCCTAATTTGGAATCGTCTGACATGAAGCGTTACATCTTCTAACATCATACTTTTGTGCACTCTGGAGAAATAGATCTGGTAGGCTTCAGGTCACATAAAGTTGCAGGGACTGTGTCGTAATATCTGTGTAATCAAATAAAGCATTCCTTTGGCACTAGTGAGAGCGACGTTTCTTGTTTTCTACAAGACTGAAGCAATCACAATCACTGATTGTATTCGAGGCGAGGGTTGGACGGTGGTAGATGTTTTTTTTCAGTTTAAAGCAAAGAACCTTTTCCGATTAGGGTGACGGCGGTAGTTGCTGCCTATAGCGACTGGAGCGATAGAACATCGAGACATACGAGTCCTTATATGCAGCAGGTGTTGCTGTCAGAGGCTGCAAAAGCGTTTTCGCACTCTTTCGTAGTATAATAGGTGGATTAGTCCCGATGAAGCCTTGGATCCATCTTACGGGTTAATCGTGATTGTTTCTTGGTCTTCTTAGTCAGAGCAGCAGCATCCCGCAATGGTTTTTATAAACAAAATAGCGATTTTTTAGATCTTCAACAAAAATTTAAAATCGGTTAGACAGATTGTCAATTTAAGTGATACCATCATAAATTTCCCCAAAATTACTAAAAAAAAATTTATTCATAACGCATCCATGGAATCACATTTCTTCTTCCGCGTATGTTTATTGATGCTAGGGATGTTGGTTTTAAATCGATTTTACCGAAGATCGATTAATGGGGGCAAGAAAATCGATTATTTTCGGAGCAATTCGATCTTTGAATCGATCCATACAGCCGCAGAATCGTGGACACGATTTTTTTCGGTTTCACGGAAAATTTTGCTAACAAATCACATACAATAATTAAAAAGAGTACCTACATGTAATAACGTTCCCAGCAAGTATATGAAGAGCCTTAGATTTCAAGATTGGAAGTTGGAGTGTGTAATCGAGACTCACAAATATTGTAATAAAATATTAACATAATAATAATCGAATAAAAATTGTAATCAAAATATTTATTTTGTAAAATAGATACATAAAGTATACTTTATAGAGGTCAACATTTTAATATGTATTTGTATTATGTATTTGCATTATAAGTTACTTTGGCAATAAAACTTGAACTTTTAATTAATGTTATATTTATGAGAAAACAACTAACTTTACTTACAATAAACTGTGGAAAAATTATCGCTTATGAATTCATACCCAGATTACCAACAAAAATAAAATTAATTGACGCTAATTGTGTGAATTTCTGTTCCGATTCTGAATCGATCTTTTCTTTACCGCTTTTTTTTTTATCGATCTTTTCACCAACATTTGAAATCGATCTCAGAATCGATCTTTTTTAGAAAGAATCGACATCCCTGATTGGTGCAAAGTTGAGGGGAATTTTCTAGTGTTCACGTGGATTGTTAACGATTTTGAGATTTTGATATTTAATAGACGATGACGGGGATGATGCTCTTGAAATTATTCGTTATGGTGATCTTCTTCTTCCAGTGGAAACTAAATTATATCTTTCCAGTAAGTAGCCACCGTTATGTCTAAGTAAGTGCAGGAAGCCAATTACCAATTTAGTAGTTTTGTTTATTGTAATTTCTTGTTTAATAAACCAAAAGTAGACAAAAAACTTTTTTTGGGAAGGTAGGCAAGAACAATGTTCGAGTGGTTAAAATCACGGAGCGAAAGTAAAGATATAAAAATAAAATATTTTAAAATCTAATCATAATTCTACCAAATAGTAGAAATATTAAGACTTCCCATATCGAACGAATGAAATGTAATCATTCTTATCTGTGGTCTTTAGCGTTATTGTAATCTGTGAATTCAATTTAGTTCGAGAAAATTAAGTCAAACACGGCAACCAAATTTAGTTCGTTGACAAAACCGAATAGCTAATAGAAACGACTTAACGTATTTTAGTCGTATTTTGGTTAGGTTAAGTTAAGGTGTGGTGTTTTACCGAATCGACACCAATGTTTCTTATGACAATATAGCCCTTGTTCAATATCAGTACTAGCCTTTCGACCGCGGCTTCGCCCGCGTTTTTTCAGTCCCTGCCCGTTTTCAATTTGGGCTTTATTTTGTTAACATCACTTATACTCGTAGCTTATATGGTGACTAGGGTCACTACAAAGAAAACCGCATCTACTTAAATTCGTTGATTGGTTCTTGAGTTAAAACGGAACAGATAGACAATTTTTTTTTGTTTTGCCCTATACTAAGGGCCTTAGTACAATACTGATATCCCAATTAATTTAAAATTTCGAAAAAATATTCATGTTTTTTACTTCTTCACGCTGAAACGGCTGGACAGATTTGGATGAAATTTAAATTTTATATAGCTTATACCCTTACTTAAAACATATTAGGCTATTTTTTATCCCGGAAAAAGCATGTCGTTAAACCGAATAACACGCGGGCAAAAGCTAGATGTTTAACTTTTTCTTATAAATGACAATATATCCCTCGTTCAAATTTATATCAGTATAAAGAAAGTTTTACCTTTCACTGATCAGTATACTATTGAAAAATATAATGTTTATAAGATACTTAGTTTTTGTAAAGAAGCAACATGAAAATACTGGTTCCTTGTTTTTGTTTTTATTTTTTGTTATTTAGTTATTTAGTTTTAGTTAACGTCTTTTCGATGTCGGTACATAGATGTCTCCTTACTCTGACCAAACTTAAAATAAATACAAAACCATGAAAGTTGAAACGGACGAGCCTGAATTATATGTCGTATATTAAAAACGTAGATAATCGGCTAACATAAAGAAAAACCGGCCAAGTACGTGTCCGTTGTTGCACAGTACATTTTATAAGCGCCAAACTTCTAGTCTGCTCGGAAGTTGCTCTCCCGAAGAACGACCCATATATTGTCGTGTTGACAATAAAAGTGTATATAGAAGTTTGGCGCGACCTGTACTCGTAAACCTGTAAAGCCTACTTAGCTGTGATAGTTTTCCTTTTAATTTCATTATATATACTATCTCTGTGATTTTTTTCAGATATCCATTGATATAGTTTGATTGATTGATTGATAGACAACCGTTTAGCCGGCTGCGGGGGGACACTTGACTCAAACAAAAATTAGCAATTTAAAGCTTAATATTACACCAACGGATCCCTCAATCGGAAAATGATTTTCACACACCCACAATGTTTTTAAAAAACCTATCGACGAGAAAAAAACAATTCATCCATACCAAATTTACGTGTACCTTTTTAAAAAAAAAACGTGATTTTATTTTACCATGTTGTTGACATCGTTAATATGTATACCCATGCCAAATTACAGCTTTCTAGTACTAATAGTCTCTGAGCTAAGGGTTCCTTGTCGGACTACGGAATCCTAAAAATGGAAAGACTACAAAAATATCTACATGTTGTTTTTTTTTCTTTTAGACATACTACCGAAGCGTTGTAACGTTTATAGCTTATAAATGTGTATTAAAACATCATGTGTGATTGGCGAGAATTCATGTTTTAATTTTATACGAGCTTTTCTAATAAGTAATTCAAGAAAACTTTTCGTAGGTGAAAAGTCCCGTCCCATTCTACCCGGTCTGTCTCTACCAGTGGGTTTATTTTAATTTTAAAGGGTAAGTATTAGTGTAAACTAATTAAAAACAAAAAGGTCACCATCTAAAATTTACTATCTTTAATGACCTAGATATTTTGGAATAAGTTATCATCTGAATAATTAGTAAATGTCAAGGCTTTACGATGTAAGATGTAATCAGTTTGATAATACGTTTCATTTGACACACCAGACAAATTTTAAAGTGTGAAGTTAATTATTTTCCTTAATCTCCCAAGAGCCCAATATAATTCTTTACTTTATGTAGCAAGTTAAAAATAAGTCAAGTTCTTGATTTATGCCACAGACAGATGGACTGATATTGAGGACTTGCTTTATGAACTGAAATTATTTTTAAGAGTTTCTAATTTACTCACCCTTAAAAAAGGGCCTATAAATTCTATTTCAAATTAAATATTTCATCACACGATTTTAGTTCATTATTTATGACTTGATTTAGTTAAATGTCTAGCCCAGTCATCATGCAAAAATACAGAAGTAGAGAAAGGCAAACACAAAAAAAGAAAAGATTTTTCTAATAAAATGAATTTTCAACACAATCACGTAGTAGAAGATAGCGAAATTTGACGAATCACCGGACGTCTCTAACGGATGGCATTCCGTGTAACGTCTTATCTGATATAACATTCATTTAAAATAATTATTATTCACGTTGGATAAAAATCGAAAGTTGTAACACCAGTCATCTATTAGAAGAGAACCACTTGAATGTTGACAATGATTTGAATACGACCATTAAAGGGACATTAAAACGATTTGAAATAATTATTTAATAACACACTGTCATTTATTTTATAACTCCCATTTATGTAATAAATTATGTTTTGTTATTTACTGCTGTTAATATATTACATATGTTACATATAACACATTTTGGTAATTTGTCGATCACTAAGACACACATTTACTTAGCCAACAAGACGAGAAACAGGTTTAAAAAAAAATAGTTTGGTTTACTTTTAACTCAATGTAGTTCATGTTTTGGACGAATTTAATGTATACCAGTTAAATAACTATTACTTTTAAGTGATCATGGTACTTTTTTATGAGTAACATTTAAATACTTTGAAGTTTTAGTATTTATTATATTTACTTTTTTAATGTTACATAAGTTATATTTATGTTAAATACATACATTGAATAATATCTTGATGACTATTTCATCACTTAAGGATTATTAAAATATGTAAATTGATCTTGGGAATCCTATGAGAACATGCTAGATATTTTAATTGAATTAGAAATAACGTAATTAAAATAAAAAAATCAAGACCAAACACAGGAAATATGAATGATATGATAATAAAAATGAATCCTGATGATGATGAAACCTTTGGTGATTTATTATGTGGTAAATATTCAAAGACAACGTATGATTAAGAAAATAATCATCTCTTCTTGGTGTCGTTTTTCTTACAATAAGCATCGGGTTTCGAAAATCTCACATTAAATCAGATGACACAAAACACAGGAAAGCCAACAACAAAGAATCCGTCGATGAATGAACAGTACATCCGCGGCGACATTCTGCACACTCTAATATCCATCATTGTATCTTGCTCACTCATCCATTTAATTTTTTCTTCGCGCTCATTGCTCGCGGCATCTTCCCACATGCAGGAATCGACTGCCACGTTATTGCTCACGTCATTTTCTCGTGTACACTTGCCGGCTGTGCTTCCCTAGTTTTTACTGAGGTCAACGGCCTGGTGTTCGATCGGTCTGCGCTGGCGCAAGGTCTACACTTGGTCCATATTTTCCATTTACTAGAAATTTACTTGATTTATGAGGCTTGTAGATTGACACTGACGAGGATGCTAATGAAGTAAAAGTCGATATTAAACAACTCTCGATTGATAAAAAATACGTCGTTTAGCAGTTCAAACTTAAAAAGTATGTGATGAAACAACGATGTTTTGACTTAAGCTGTCTTAAAACTCAATATGGCAACAGTAATTGAAAATAGTGTAATAGCACAAGACGTATGAGCGTCTATATCCAGGAGATAAAGTCCCCAAAAAAGGTATTCAAGCTTCAGAGAGCTTAAATGTGTGGTGAACATAATCCCAAAGAAGATAAAGTATTAGATATACCATCGACCCAAAATGCACATAGCCTAAGACAAGTAAGTAAACCACAATTTGTTTAAAATATCTGAATAAAGTTTTCAAAATCCTGAAAGACTAATTACTGCATACTAAACCGTTCAGTAATCAAACCAGAATCTCAACTTGTTATTTGAGCTGGTCCTTTCTAGGACGAAGTTATTATATGGGCTGGAATTTATGGAGATTGAGTCTCTTAAAGTGGTCTTAAGTTATGAACTGGATCTTGATTTAGATCGGTTTCATGAAGTGAATGTTGCAAATTCAACTAGAATGTAATTTTTGATTAGCAACTGCTTAAAATGGTATTTTTTTTTCTCAACTGATGGCATCACCATACAGGGCTGAGATATTTTCGAGAGTAACTAATACATTTTCATGCATAAAACATCGATTCAATGTATTACAAGAGTTGTGCAATGACTAATTTGATAAAGAGATTTCTTAATTTTGAAGATAATAGTAATATAGATACATAAGTACTAAAATGAGTAAGATAAATGAAAATTATTATAAAAAATGTTGAATGCCCAAAGTAAGTAAACATGGGCGAGCTTAGTGCTAGTTAGCAATTTTTAACTACCATGGAACTAGTCAAGGGTAGTGCTTCGATGAGAAAACCGTTTTAAGGAAACATTAAGAGTAACTAAAATGTTACAAAATAAATACTTAAATAGGTCACTTATAATCAAATACATATAATATATATACCTTCTAATAAAACAATAACAAAAATAAGAATCAATATAAATAGATTTTTTTAAATTATATTATATCGTCAAATATCCTCAAGGGTATTAGGTAGAGGTGTTTCCGAGTGTGAACTGTCATAAAAATAGTCAACACTCGTAGCACCGTCTGTTCACCGACGATCTAAGCTTCACGACGTGATTCCCTATCGACTCTCTCATCATCATCACTGTGCTTGAGGCACGAATACACGCTATTACAATGCATTTTACCTCAAAATATTTTCCTTCATTGTTATTCAACAAGTAATTAGACAAAAGATTAGACAAAAATGCTTACCGTGGACTGTATATCGTCACCGAGGAACCAAGGAGGTATATTTATCTAACTTGTACACTCGGAGAAAATTATACGGAGAAACTATTTATTATAGATTCAAACAACTGATATATATGTCTAATATGTCTATCTATACTAACAACAAAGTAGTAAAAATTCGTATCTGTAGATTTAATATTTTCACGAAATGTTAAATAAAATGGGTTATTATTGTTGTACTGAGGAAAAAAAACACAATTTTTGGATTTTTGTCTGTCTGTGCTGTATATATGTTCCGTTTTAACTCGAGTACCACTTCACAGATTTGGATGCGTTTTTTTTATTGTCATCTTACTGACACTGGTCAACACATAGAGGCTAGCTGGGATGTTCATAAAATAAAGCCCAAGCCAAAAACGGAGCTAAGATTGAATAAACGATTTTAACTGGAGAACTACTCAACGGATTTGGATACGGTTTTTTTATTATCATTGACGTGACCTTGGCAACATATAGTCTATAAAGAGTGTTCACAAAATAACTACCGAGCCGAATACGGGGCAGAGATCTAAAAAAATGCGGCTAGAGCCGCGGGCAAAGGCTATTTATTTTAAAATACTATTTAGTTCCTATATAATGTGAAATATTTAACATTTACTGCAAATAGCTCTTTAATGTGTATTAGAATCCGCGTTTTCCTGGGAAAAACTGTTATCTATAAGCATTAGGTGATTTATTTTGTTGATGTGGGTCGCTATTGTATCGCTTCCGAATCACAAGTTCAACGAACTTTCATTTTCATGAAAACAATGCCTAATATCTCATACATGATATCTTAATTTAAATCTAGCAATTTTGTCGCCTCCGCTGAGAACGTCTGAATGTTCATCAAATATGAAACATTTGGCCTTGTCGGCTCCTCAAGAATAGCTTCGAGCAAAAAACTCCCATGGATTTCTCTAAGCCACGGCAAATTAATTAACCAAAGAAAAGATGCCACCGTGTCATCGCCATTATGGCATAAGTCGAGCAAAAGTGGGCTAGTTACCATCTTAACTTTTCATTAACACGGACGACAGTCACTCTTCCGTGTAAGGAATTAAAATTCAATTTAACAGTAGAATAATTTCAAGTACTCAGCTAAGAAGTTGGTCGTGGGAGGTGACTTACTTTGTGTCGGAACAATACTCCAAGAAATGCGCAAGTTCCGATACGATTCTGAGTATTCCGATTTCTTTTGTTCAATTGTTGCTCGATTATAGTTTTATTGTAACTGCTACCGCTGTGATGATCTGTTTGTTGACTCTTTATAGTACTAGCTTAGTATTATTGTTAATATAATTTAAGAGTCACGAACCCTCGTGCATTCAGAACATTAATCATTTTGAGAATTTGGTATCAGCGGTGTCGCATTTCGCATTTAGTCGTTGGAGAATCTTTAAACAATGCATTGCTTTTGATTTTTCTCTTGTCCGAACTAAAATTAGGTGTCTACTTTGAGTATCTATGATATAATATGATATGATATGATATAAAATGGTAAAATATTTGATATACATTTAATTATAAAAGGTGCTGTAAATATATCTGCAAAGGCTGCAATGGGAGACAGTATTGTGTGTGTAGATTACAATAGTGAAGAAATTTTGTACCCAAGGATAGTTGTACAAATTTGAGAAAATTAAGTACATAAGTAAATAATTACTTTATTCGGCATAACGTGGTTCACAAACTAAGCGCAATGTGTCGTTTCATCAATGAAAATAATTTCCATCTCTTTCCAACTGTTTTGTGTTACTACGGGACGGTTTCATACAAGTAAATCAATTCTTATTCTTTTCTTTTCTAAAATATCGTTACTATTGTAATCTATACACACAATATACTCTCCCATTGCAGCCGTGGCAGATATTTTGATAGCACCTCATATATAAAGATAATCTGATAAATTAACCTTAACACAATTCTAGTTCATTACTTTCGAAATTATAAAATCGTGAACCGTGGCCCACGAGCTCGGTTCCGGTAACATATGACTAGAGTCGTGATGATATAGAAACATTGTCGTTTTTCTTCCAGTTTCTTTTCCAAAAGTGAGAGTTTATAAACAAATCATCTCTGACGATGTTTGAATTAAGTATTAGGTAAGTTACATCTCGCAAAGCAAGCGTATCTTCTTTGGTGAAAGTAAAGATTAGCGCAGGTTTCGAAGGTATTAATTAAAATTTGGTAACGGATTAGGTGAAGATGTTTCGAAACTGGAAATATTTTATTCTTTCTGAATATTTTTGGTGATAATGAATGGATAAGTAGAAATACTAACACTATAAGTTTGAAGGAGCAAGTTAAATAGATACGCAACAGAACTCAAAGTGCAATATTTTCAGAACTTTCATTTTATCGAACATTTTTTCTTTTCATCCAAAAATAAAATCTCCAAAAATAACGTATAAAGGTTTTTAATATTAAACGACAACAAGGTACTGCTTTGTTCACAAGATCCCAAGAACTTTTTATTATTTATGATAAAGTAATAAATGCAAAAGCGAGATTGGGTTGTTGATCAGACTATAAACAATGTTCTGTTTACTATATTCTCTTGTATAATTGCCATTACATGGCTCTGCCGTTAACTGGTACACACGGCCAATGTTTGAACAATAATCATCTTTGCACGGTTGTAATAAGGACTAACACGGTGCACCATGCTGTTCTGTTATCTGTACTCTCAACAGAACAACAAGTAAAACAGAAGGCAATACATGATGTGTTTTTTAGGGATCTGTATCTTTTTTGTAAATGTTTTTCCTTTAAGTGGTCTTATTAGCTTTTTGAAGGATAAGGGTCAATATTGCAACAGATATAAAGTAATTCCTGTAAAACTGATTGTGACACTCTTGTTCAAATAGCGTAGAAAATTGTCATCGGTATAAAAATATATTAATAGGTAAAAAGTATGAATAAAAATAAAATGATGTTGCTAATAATTTGCTAAAAATATATTAATGATTTTTGCATAAATTAAAACTACGAGGCAAAATTTAAGTTTATCCATGGATCCCCTCTCGTAGTCTCAAAAAACAGCCCAAAAAACATACATTTAACTTTCGTTTTCTTCACGCATTAAAGAATAGACTGTTACAGTTTTCAACCTCCAAAACGTTAAATATTTTCTCATGCATCTTTGAAACTTATTGAATAAGAAGTTTCGTCAGAAGATTACTGAGGTTGAAGGCTGTTCTTTCTTTGTTTAATACTTTTGCTGAACAATTATCAAGATTAGGTAGAAACACGTCTGCCCCATTATGGAGATTGCCATCTGGTCTCTGTTCTGGTCTGAATCATGAGGAATTGTGTCGTCTGCTGGTGGAACAGCATTGCGTGGTACAACCATCACTGGATGCTATCGCTGATGACTAGATTTTTTATCAATAAAAGTATAATTAATGTAGTAATTGATTGGATCGGCTGGATCTTGTTGTCACACAAAAGCTGAAAATTGGTGTATAAGAACAACCCGGCATGGAGCCTAAGTCAAGCTTGAAATCTCGAAAAAAAAACTGTTGTTTGATACATTTTGGTTAAGTAGGAACGTACTTTTTCTGGGGAATAGCTGATTTAGTTTTTAAAGGTGTATTCAAAGCTGAACCCTTTAGCTTTTGTAAATATTTGCACAGTGATAAAAGTGTTTGTACATGTTAGTTAATCTCTTCTTATGAATTCATACAAATGCCACTTTCAATAATCGTTTTCACCATATTTTGAATATCTTGAGATTTGTATTAACTAATACGTTACGTAAGATCAAAATGCATTTAAATAATAATGCCTGAAATAGAAAGCTCTCAAAGCTTAGTTAGCTCAAGATAAAAGCTCTCATAGAGTCTTCAAAAGTTTTTTGAATCTGAGATGCAAATCTGAAAGCGTGAGAAAGTCTTCAGAAGATGAAGTAAATTAGTACGAAGATGAGAGATTCACGCTTGCACAGAGATTATACTTTAATCGGGCTCGTTATGATATTGTACAAGCTTGATTGTTAAGAGGCCCTTGCTTGAAAAGGGCCTATTATAAACGTTTGAATAAAAATTCTGATATAGGGCTGTGGTATTACAGTGCTATTTACATTATACCTGGTGTAATAGGATAAATATCTTAAAAGATACCCCTATAGTGAACTTATTATACTGAACAAAACAAACTCATCTGCAGAAATGAAGAAAGTGTTTGATAATTTTTTCACTTGTAAAACCTGTGAATTTTGTGTGGAAAATTGGCCAATAGGATAGGATCAACTTCTTTTTAATTAGCGCCGCTATGTTTGTTTGTGATAGTTGTTCAGTAGCTAATTGAATTTTGAGCGCAGCTACGTTGTCGTTGACTAGTCATAAATATACCATCACAGAGTAGGTAATTCTACATCTGATAAGATGATCCTCGAGTCCTACTCTTTAGATGTGTTACTGCCTAACCCAAGTTTAGGCCAAACTAGTTTGGCCTAAATCAAACTGGTTCTGGGTTGTCATAAAAAATAACCCTGAAACTTATTTAAAAAGGAAATCACTTATATTAAAAAAATATTTAAATGTATTTTTTTTTTCATATTTGGTATTTTTGTCGTACTGCTATCAATCGTGAATGTTTATGTTGGACGGCAGTAACTTCAATTAAAAAAAATACAATCACATATATTTATTTATTTATTTATAGGGAACCACATTCAAATCTGAGCAGTAATCTATGTTTATCTTTATAATATTATCTTTGTTACGGTGAAAGTTAAGCGAGCGTTTAGTTTGCCCTTTTGACCATTTTAAAGTAGTGAAATGTTCACAAATGACCATTTAAAGTAGCAGTACAGTTTTTATGCTTCGAACTAACGTAATAAACAGTAACTATTTACATGGTTATGCGCAATCACAAGTTTACTAAATACGTGACTTATTGCTATGGACGAGAACCACTTTGACGAATCTCTGCCATCAAGGAAACTTTCACTAATGCAATTTTTAGGAGCAGTCAAAGTGGGTTTTGCTGAATTACACAGTTACACTTGAACTACGTCAGTTTTCAATAATTAAACAGGTAAGTTTCCTTTAACGGCACGGGTGACCTGACATTAAGTATCTAATTTTGCATCAAGTAGATCTGAACTATTATGTCGTTTCATTTATTGTGTCAAATAGCAGCACGCTCTGATCCGTAGCTGCTACCCAATTGAACTTGAACACGGTATTTTTGAAATCACTTGATACATTTAAAATGCATAGCTTTTGCCCGCGGCTCCGCCCGCGTGTTATTCGGTTTAACGACATGTTTTTTCCGGGATAAAAAGTAGCCTATGTGTTGAGTTAGGGTATAAGCTATATCCGTTCTAAATTTCATTCAAATCCGTTCAGCCGTTTCAGCGTGAAAGAGTAACAAACATACACACACACACCCTCTCTCACAAACACACACACACACACACACACACACCCTCTCACACACACATAAACACACATCCTCTCTCTCACACACACACACACACACACACAAACTTTCGCAGTTATAATATTAGCGTGATTACAAACTAGAAATGATAAATTAGGAACAAATCTCAAGTGAGAAAAAAAAAATTTTTTTTAATTGTTTTCTTATTTAAGATTTGTTTTTAATTGATATTTTCTAATTTGTAATACACTCAAATAATATTAAGAGTATTAAAAAGTGATATATTTTGCTATTAAACATAACCGTCACTAGATATCATTAAAAATTAAATCCCTTAATCAAATCGGGAAAAAATCAGTAAGAAGTCTTAAATTGAGCAAAATCGAATGTTACAAAAGTTTGACTGAATCAATCGACGAAGATTGTTCAAACAAAAACAAGGGACCATGGGTATCCTGATTATTGGAACAAAATTATTCAAAGCCTGTCATTTTATTTCTTTTTTACACTATGGCTAAAAAATGTGAATTTAACAATATATTGCAGGCATGATCGTAGCAATAATCAATTTGGCGCAAGATATTTTTCTTTTAGTTCTATATCGTATCATCTATGTTATTCAGCAATAAATTTCAGCAATCAAAATACAATTTATCGACAAATATGAGATAGTGGTTTTTGAATTGCTGTACTACATTTGACTGAGCTAAGCGTGCGCAGACGGCAAAACTTAAATGGAATATGCACCTCGTATGCATCCGGATAGGTGGGCGGAAAATCGCTACCGAGTTGGTGCCAGGTGACGGCTACCGAAGGCCAGACGGACCAAAAAGACGATGCCGCACCGGGACGACCTCCACACATTTTTACAGGGGTGGTCGGAAGCAGCGAAGGACCGCGATGTGTGGTTTTAGCAAGGGGATGCCTTTGCCCAGCAGTGGGATACTTTAAAGACAAAACGAAAAAACAAATAATACCTAGGTTATTTTTTGCTTATACTATTAATTTATTGTAACCTTTTATTCTACCTATAATAAATGTCTATGCGGAGTTTTGATGATAAAGTATTTATATAATGCGTTTTAATTCAGCTATTTTCAGACGCAAATCATTTAGGGCACCAATCATAAAACATGTTTAGCAACCGGTTTTAAACAAGTTATATGTTATACTTACATAGCCAGCCGGTGAAATGGTTTCATGACTTTATGAGTAAAATCACATCATACCTGTTTGATTTATTGGGTATTGTTTAACTTTATTTATTTATTTATTGTTTATTTATCCCTCTAAGAATAAGTGTGGGCGCTGAGTTTTTTTTTTGTGTTACTTATTTTTTTTGTGTTTTATGTAGCTGTTTTGTATCAACAAAATTATTTAATTTTACAGGGATGCGCTGAAAATGAAAGCTGTTCGGGTCATTGCTTATGATCCGACAGAATTGCCGAGCGCATGACATTTTATCAGAATTTATCCATCATTTTATGTATTTTTTTCTAAATATTATTATTAGAGTGCATTACAAACCAGAAAAGATAAATTAGAAACAAAAGTTTCTATCCTATTTACGTTATTACTTACATGTTGCCTCCTGCATCCAGGTTGTCACCAAAAACAAAATAAAACTATATTTTGTCCACATTTTGTACAAAACTGTTCTTTCACATAGATGTTTCACGTATAGAACATTTCATCGGTTTTACTGTTGCACTTTTGTAAGAGTTTCATAGCTTTAACCGTTGCTATCTGAAACAAAGAAAAAAAAAGTAATTTTTAGTTATATGGTTTAGCGTAAAATATATAAAGCGACTTATAATAGACTTGTCAAAAATAAAATGGCAATGAATATCCTATTTCTTTTCCGCATTAAAAACTAGATCATAAATTGCGAAAAACCAGTCTATGTGTAAATATTAATGTATCGATAAAATATTCTTCTCCGAATGTACTTCCGTGTATTTTTGCATTTAGCGCTAAAACATCGCATTTGATTTCCATATTCCGTAGTAATTAAATGTGCAGATGAACCGTGTCGCAGAAACAAGGTAACGGCTGATCAAACCCGTTACAGAAGATGGAAACACAGACAACTGTTCAATTTGAGACCTTATTTATAAATAAATAAAGATTATTTCACAGTTTAGATGCTGTAAGTCGAGGCACATGGCGTTGCTCCAACAACGTTCGATTTTGACCCTCAATGTTTGAGTGGTAAAGCTGGTTTTGCATTAAGGGTAGTAAATGGGATGCTCTATGCTACAGCACACACGTTCCTAGATTGGAAGGGAGTAGTGAATGGTTTTAAAACTGTTTTGTTCGATGTTCCTTGAGGCTATCTCGGTGTAATATGAATTGTTTTAACGGCGTATGGGTGTACGTCATGTAAAAAATACCACCACTGCTCGCTACTTGTTACCCCGCAATGTCGTAAGAGATCACTAAATATCCTGACCATCGATGCGTAGATCTTCCATCCATCCATCCACCAGCCTGGTTCGACACACACACACGCTGAGCAGGCGGGTTAGTAAGCGCCTTGCCGAAACCCTCGCACCAGTAGTGACGCCGCTGTCCGTCACCAGTCTGTTCTGTTTTAAGACCAGCAATGGCTTGTAACCACCCTCATGACGTCACCATGCCGCCAAGCGACTCATTGCGTTCCAGCATGACTTAAAATGAGATACTTTAGGGCGAATGCGTTCCACTCAAATAACGATTGGCTCATGGTTTTGTAGGAGGTCCTAATAATTCCATTGAAGAGCTGTTGGTTATATCAATGTGAAGATGGTCTTGCTCTAGCCAACGGACAAGATTCAACAATGTATTACATATTACGAGTAAGCTGACATAAAACTGAATTCTTCAGCCACGGTTATAAGCAATTCGCTTAAAACGTTAATACAGTACAAAAAAATAAAACAATTTTGAAACCCATTATTTAAGTTGTAAGAAAATCGTGACTGTACATTAAATATTTAGACGAAATTTTAAATGAAATGGGTTAATAATTTATTTTTAGTTTTCTCTGTTTGTATATTCCTTTTTAACTCGAGAACCACTCAACGGATTTGGATGCGGTTTTATTTATTATCATCATAGTAACTCCAGTCAACAAAAGCTATAAGGGTGGTTGATAAAATTATCCAAAATCAGACGATAATAGTTTTATCTAAAGGCAACTAATACACTTGCGAGTAAAGTCGCGGTTAAAAGCTAGTTACTAATAAAATTTTACATCATTAAAAATAATTATATTTTAAAACCAGCGATGTTAGCACGAGCTGTCAAACTGCATCGAACTTGACACATCTCTCACAAATAACGAAGTGTGACAACTTCTGTAGCGACATGTGAGGCCTGTGTACCATCGAAGAAATTGTCACAAATCCACTTTTCGCTCTTACACCATTGCAACGGGGGGAAAGTGGGTCTGCGGTTATTTTATTGACAGTACATGGAAAGTAAAGTCTAGTTATCTAAACAATACGACTGAAAAAACGCGACAAATTAAAAAAATCCTTCAGTGTGGACAATAGTTGTACTACGAAGGTGCAGGGAAAGAACGAGGAATGTTACATTTTTCAATTTTGAGTTTTTTTATGTCAAAATATTGTTTGTCTATTGAAGGTGCGTTTCCAATCACAAACAACATGAAATACAACAAGTGATGTCATATTAAAAGTAAGTTTTTCGATCGGCCTGAATGTGAAACAACAAAGAAGGCATTTTTGGATTAGCATGAATGTGAAAGGTTGGATGAAAAGAAAGAGATGTGTCTGGATCGTAGCAAATCTGCAGTATATGCTTGCAGGCATAAGAACGTGTACGAGTTTGTATAAAACAAGTTCTACTGGTAAGGAAACTTATTTATCCACAACAATTTAAGCGGGCATTGCTCTGTATTACAAGCTACAAGCATTAACAAGTACCTTCATAATATGTGATTATATTTCCGGTTCTTACATGGGAGAACACATTCAATATTTTGAATTACTTTAAAGTGGATATCTAGTTCAATTCTAAGTGTTGCATTACGGATGTAATCATGTTAATTTGTACTACCAGTACAAAGTTAGATGGAATTGTTATTTTTAGGGTTACGTACCCGAAGGGTGCCAAATGGGACCCTATTACTAAGCCTTCGATGTCTGTCTGTCGGTCTGTCTGTCACAGAGGTCTACAGCTTCAAATGTAATTAGCAACCAGTTGAAATTTTTACAGAATACGTGACATAATGACCTCTATCATGAAAAATAATAAAAGAGCGCGGTGCCTGGCATCGAGGGATTCGTCGCAGACGTCCTCACTCGCCGTCACCGCTTCGGCTTTTGGTGGCCCAGCGTCCAGCCTCAGCCAGCTCCGGCTTTGTTAGTCTGTCTGCTCCTCACCGCATTAGGATTCCGTATCCGCACCGTGTGTTGGTACGGAACCCTTTGTGCGCGAGTACAACTCGCATTTGGCCAAATTATTTCACTTACAATAACATGTTTATATTTTTTTCAACACACTTGCTTATAAAGTGGCCATTATTGCAGCGTTCTTAGGGTCATTCATGATGTATGCAAGAATTTAATATTTGGCTGTTTGGCAATATTTGGCTGTTTGGCGGATGCGTCAGTGCCTCTATTTCCATCTGCGCGCGCATAAACAAAATCTCCGTCGCCATTTTTCAAAGAAAATTGTCAATTATGTGGAAAAATAAAGTGAAATTTTATTATTTGGTGATAAACGTCGTATGAAACGCGTGAGCATTAGACATTACACTATCGGCTCTATTACGCCCTCGCCATTTGGCTCGGGCTGCAATCCCGCCTCGACTGTAATGTCCAACGCAGCTCACTTGTATCATAATGTACTATTGTACGTTGCAGTGT
Organism: Ypsolopha scabrella; assembly: GCA_910592155.1. Lineage (NCBI taxonomy): Eukaryota > Metazoa > Arthropoda > Insecta > Lepidoptera > Ypsolophidae > Ypsolopha > Ypsolopha scabrella. Next base: position 1,117,868 of record OU342968.1, on the reverse strand, counting down.
ACTCGTATAATTATATTGTGGATATTTTTATATTATATATTTTTAGTTTTTAATTAAATTTATATATCATATATTTTAAGTCCTTTAACTGATTGTTTATGTTTTTTGCTCTTATTATTAGACTAGCTTTTCGCCCGCGGCTCCTACCGTATTTATTCAGTCTCGGCCCGTTTTGGGCTGGGGAGTTATTTTGTGAACATCTCTTACAGCCCATGTGTTGACCAGGGTCATTACGATGATAATAAAATCGCATCCAAATCCGTTGAGTGGTTCTCGGGTTAAAACGGTACATACATACAGACAAACAGACAGACATACATAAATTCAAAAAAAAATAGTTTTATATAATAACCCATTTCATTTAAAATGTTGAAAAAATATTCAATGTCGAGAGACGACTTTTTTACTACTTTATTATTATGCCTTCATTATCTCATTTATACGCTAAATGTTTTCAACTATACTGTAATAACTTCATTATTTTCTATATGTACTAACATGGACGAACAATACTATTTTGTCTATGGTACTAATAATAAAGTAGTAAAAATGTCGTGCCTATATATTTATAGTTTTCGCGACATTTTAAATGAAATGCATTATTAGTATTTTAATGAGTATAACCTCAATTTTTGGAATTTTTGTCTGTCTGTCTGTATGTATGGTCCATATTACTCTACGAATTTGGATCCAGTAGTGACCTTGGTTAGCGGATAGGCTATAACGGTTGTTCATAAAATAATGCCTTTTTATAAGTCGCCTTAAATAAACGTCGAAAAGTTATAAAACACCGCCGGAAATTACGAGTTTTCTGAGTAGCCTGTTCACTAAGCAAGATTTAGACAAGTGTAAAATGAAAGCGTTGGAGCAGGCCAGATTTCTCCAATTCTTCAAATTTACCAAATAACGATAATGCGTAAAAAATTGCTCCCCGTTGAAAAAAAATATTGTTCTCTATGCAAAAAATAGAATTTTATTAATAATCGACCGTTGCCCGCGACTTCGTACGCAAGGTACTACTTGAGAGTTAAAACATCTCCCAATTCTAACAAAGTTTTAGCGTCACTGCAAATGACACAACTGGGGAAAAGGTAAACATATGCTTTGTTTGTTTTCATTTGAAAAACAAATTAGCACCGTTTATCAGCAAGCTCCTATACTTATTTTTAACAACATAATCATATTTAACACGGACACTGATTAATCTACAAAAATTGTAATTCGACAACAATATACACATTCTTATACAAAACTAAAAAAAATTGCTTGCAAACATGTGATAAAAACTTTTGCCGGTTTTGGTTTTGACATTAATACTTTCTTCATATAATTGTTTATTAATTAGTTATCTATATCGTTACAAAGTTATCCACATCTGGAATATTTTATTAAGGGTGGTGTGGATGTGGGACCAGGTGGTAGAGCTGATGCCGGGCTCGACTGTGGAGGTACCACCATCTTACTCGCAAATCCTCCCGAAGTTGTTCGGGGGAGAGTAAGAGAACAATTCTCAGACAAAACCAGGCGGCCCACCATTGCCTGGGACCGATTGATGGCGGTATATCTATCCCAAATTGCCAGGCCTTATTAAAAAAACAGACTGGTGACGGGTAGCGGCGTCACTGGTGCGAAGGTTTCGGCACCGCGCTCACCTACCAGCCTGCCCAGCGTGTGTGAGTATGGGCATTTCTTCCAGGAGAACTGCCAAGAGTGGATGTCGTGTGGTCGGATTGCGTGGGCGGATCCTTTTGCGACTAAAATACTACTCAGTAGTTATTAAATTTTTTGACTTCAGACATGAGTTTCCGGCGCATTTTTGGTTTTGAAATAAAGTCAAATTCTTGCACCTCCCCTATCAGGTGATGGAACCGCACAAACATACATCAGCACAGCTTCTTGACCCTCACATTGAACTGCGTATGATAATTTCATAGTTAATAATTATACCTTTGTAAAGTAACTTTGGCGGAAAAGATTGTGGTCTTTTGTTCAAAGACGAGTATGTGCTTCGTAACGCAATGGAATACGTTTTCTTTACACAATCTTTTGAATTTGAATTTTAGATTTCGTTTTTTGTGGTTGGCCTTTTAGATCTAGTTGTGATGTAAAACATGTTAAGTGGAGCTTCGATGATAAATTTCATTAATTTATTTTTAATGTATTGATTTTATTTGATTGTTTCCTGTTTTGCAACACGGAGGTGTGTTTCGTAAGGAACGTGATATGAGTAAATTGATTGACACATTCATTTTCCACGTTTTCTTAACTCCTATTAAAATATTGTATAAAACGCCTACTTATGTACTAGGTGTGTCTATAAATAGCAACCGTCAAATAAAGCCACATAAGCTGCTGGTAGAACACACTTCTACGCGAGTGAATCCACGGTTAAGAACTAGTATTAAATAAAATAATACACGCACTAAATTAAAGGTATCTTATATTAAGAGAAATAATAAATATTAATTAATATATATTTAACTCTTCTTGAGCCTTTATATTTATTTTAGTAATAAGTATGAACAAAATAACATTTTATTTTATTATATTCGATATATTTCGGCCCACTGTATGACATGACGGCCCCATACAGTGGGCCGAAATATATCGCATATAATAAAATAAAATGTTATTTTGTTCATACTTATTATGATAAATAATAAAGTAGGATAAGGACTGTATATGTCTTTAATTATACTTAATACTAATTCCTTACATAATACATACAATATGCCCTGCGCCACTTAGATTCGAGGGCAAGAAATTTGCAAAATCATGGTTTTTCTTTCACCTTTGTTAATTATAGAACTTCCAGAACCTCAGCTTTTTCATCTATAAACGCTTTGCCTGGAATATTTGGGTAGTATTTACCTAAAGACTGATCTTTAAACAATTATCAAATTTTACGTAATATGATAAATTATAGAGTACTTGAAAACATGGAAAAAGCTTTCTTCTGTATGCAGTTGTAATAAGTAACGTATGAGGATAAGGTATAATAAACGCTTATCAAATTGGCAATTATAATCATAAGGAAAGACGTAATTGCGTACGAAATTATTGTAGTTTTCTAGTAAAACCGTTTAGCTGTGGGCTGTTTCTCACAAAATAAAGATATTTAGTCGCAGTAGTTGGCGGGAACGCTGCGGTTTCTAACGGAGGCTGGCGGAGGCTAATAGCAGCAACTGTTGTCAATTGATTGACTTATCGCAAATCGGTTGCTTTCTAAATTACTTTCTATTGTCATCCTTTACTTAATTACCGAGATGTCCACCAAAACTTACCGTAGAAACATCATAACATCCAATCGGTTCAAAACAAAACAGTTCCCACAAAAACAAAATTCACTTTTGGGATAAATTTGACTTATTTTTCCACGGTGAGAAAGCGTCAAATTTTCAAAATTCCGAATTCTAATTTTAAACCCGCACGCGTGTTCTTTTTCCGTTATGCCGGACCGGTTCGGAAAGTGAGCGGCGAGACGAGTCGCGTGTGCAGAGGGTGGAAGGCAACTGATGGGCAACTACTTGCAGATACCAAAGTTTCTGAACGCATTGATAATCGTAAATCTAAGAAATGGTTAGAGATGCTTTTTGCGCGGTTAGGTAATGTGGAGATTAGTGAAGTGGAATGGATAAAGATTAAGATGTTTAATGCGGTAGTAGTTACGATTTAGTAGAAATTCAATTACACCCTAGAGATGCAACTAGAATCACCACTAAATAAGTGAAAGTGTTTTTTAGTTCGGTAAATTAATGAAGGTGAATCATAAAGGCTTTTTTTCATATTAACGCTCTCACGTTTACATTTTTAAACGAATTCCCAGCAACTATTGTAAACGGAAACTAAAAAGTTAGATTAGTAATAAAAATTTGAGAGTGGTCTCATAAACCACGGGATTCCGTGGCTTATTATGTTATAATAAAGAGTTATTGAGACATACAATTATTTACAGAAATAACCAAATTGTGTTAATATATTTTATATATAAATGCATATTTTCAGTACGTACATAGGTTATAATACTTGATGCAATATCTAGAAATTTAAAATTTTTGCCTGTCTCTGGTATTACCTGTAAATGGTAATTTCTTATCCCTACTGACACCACAGAAAAAAATTGTATGTAAAGATTTAAGTTTAAGATATATGAACTTAATTGCTTAATTAAATATAATGAACGCTCACAAAAAACGCGTGAACATTTGATATAAACTTGCTCTTGTTAATTGTTTTATCTTAATCTGGAGAAATTATTGAATAATAAATACTTCCTTTCCACTTTCGTTACAAAGCTCATCCATGTGTACAGACCCGCGGTAGAAAGTAGTATATTCGTTAGGTCGGTATACAAGATATACATATAGTTGCAAGATTGCCAAAGTCATTATCGGTAATTTTACGATACGCTCTGTTTGTTTAATATAGTTCAATTTATATACTCGTTATATCAAAGGAAATACTATTACTTTTATAAAAACTTTTTCTTTTTCTTTAATTTATTTCCGTCAAACGTATGCTGATTTTAATAAAAGTATTCTTTTTTTACATATAGTCAAAGGTAGTTATTAGAAGAAACCACCCAAAATAATTAAATTTAGATTTTTGTATCCATTAATTTGAAAAAGTCAAACCTACGTCCGAAAGTTGGATTATTTTAAAATGAATTTTGCAACCACGATTTGCCTAAAATTAGAATTTATAGACGTCAAGTGGTTGAACTAAAAGCCTAAAAAATACAATATTTTTGTTAGAACACCAATGATAGATTAACCGAACAGAAATTATAAAAATTGTTTAGTATAAGTAAAAATAAATTGCAAACTACCCTTCGAAAGTAAATGTATGTTGCAGAGATCTTAAAACTATGAGCGGCAACTACTGTTTATTTTTCGTAATCCCTTACAATTGTATAAAATGCAAAACCAAGCACTTTCTTTATGTAATGCCTTAGTTTTTTAATAAAGTAAAATGCAATACCTGCAAAATGATGTCATTTTCATACATATTTCATTATAAACGCCCTGGCTTGTATCACACGAATTTCAGCTCTTATTAGAGTCCAAATGTTTTTCGTTCTCATCGTCGATATGCGTGGTCGCACCTCGCCTTAATGGGGGCCTCCGGATAATCCTTCTTTTTGAATTTGAATTCTTCTGTTCGTAGATCAACTCTCATTTTAAGCCTTTAAAAGCCACTGAGTATATTATTTATGTTCTAATGTCAAAAACAACAACAGATTCGGTCAGTTTGCTGACGGAGATAAGTTTGCACCAAAGAAAATATTTTCTTTAGTCGTAATTTTTTTTGGGTCCTAGTAAATATGTTAATGGGGTAGAAGATGAGAAAAATATTACTACACCATATTATTTTAGTTAGAGTGTGGTGAATCGGTGATCGGACCACACTGTTATGGCTGCAGAAACCCTCAGGGCCAGATGTTGGTTAGCTTCCTTGAAAGCCAGGGGCTTTATTTGATGAATTCATTCTTCAAAAAGAAGCCTTAAAGGAAGTGCACCTGGCGAAGCCCTGATGGTAAGACTAAAAATGAGATAGACTTCATCATGACGGATCAAAAGCACATAATCCAAGATGTATCCGTGATCAACAGGTTTTGTACCGGTAGCGATCACCAACTTGTCCGAAGGATCTTGAATATCGACTTACAGCTTGAGAGAAACCATCTGATGAAGCCTACGCTCCGCCCTTCTCTGCGCCAAACCGCTGTGGGATCCGAAAAGTTCCAAATGGAACTTCAGAACCGATTTGCCATGTTAGAAACCACTGAGGACGTTGACCAGCTTGCTAGCAATTTCACGAATGTCGTGCGCGAGGTAGGCAGGGCTCATTTTAAGTCGGAGCGAAGGACTAAGGAGTCCAAAATTTCGAGTGGAACTCTGGACCTGATGAGGCAGAGACGAGAAATGTCTTCAGATTCTGCAGATTACTCCCTTCTTAACAAGCGTGATAAAAGGCAAATTCGTTTTGACCTGCGCCAATATAACACTCGCGTCATTGAAGACGCGATCCAGCGAAACAAAGGCTCAAAAGTTTTTGCCCAGCAGTTAGGAAGGACCACTCTGACGAAGATGAAGACATCTGACAATAGAACCGTTACCTCTAGGCCAGAGATCCTCGCCGAAGTCGAGAAATTTTATGGGCTCCTATATTCTTCACATGCTCCCAAGCCAACTGCTCGCGATAAAGACGACAAACGTGCACCTCTAGTCCGCCACTACACCGACGAACTCTCTGATGTTGAAATGGGTGAGATTAGGATAGCTCTTGAACAGCTGAAAAACAGGGCGAGGACGGCATCACAACTAGTCCTGAAAGCTGGAGGCTACCCTATACTCGGACAGCTACAGGACCTCTTTAATGCCGTTATTCGTACAGGTACTACGCCAAAGGAGTGGAGCAGGAGCCTGGTCATTTTGTTCTTCAAAAAAGGGGACAAAATCCTACTAAAGAAGTATAGACCAATCGCACTCCTGAGCCACACCTACAAGCTGTTCTCATTAGTTATCACGAATCGTCTCGCTCAACGATTCGACGACTTCCAACCTCCAGAGCAGCAGGCTAGGTTTCGAAAAGGCTACAGCACCGTCGACCACATTTACACGCTAAGGCAGGTTATACAGAAAACCCAAGAGTATAATCAGCCTTTATGTCTAGCGTTTGTGGACTACGAGAAAGCCTTCGACTCCATCGAAACTTGGTATGTTCTGCATTCCTTGCAGCGATGCCAAGTTGACTGTCGTTACGTGGAGATGTTTAAATGTCTGTATGACTCCACTATGATGTCCGTCCAAGTACAGGGTGTACAAACAAGACCGATAAAAGTGTTTACCGCCGCGCTGGAGGACGTCTTTAAAACACTAGACTGGAATGGACGAGGCATAAACGTAAACGGAGAGTACATTTCACATCTTCGCTTTGCCGATGACATCAAGATAATGGCGGAATCGCTGCAGGAACTGGAGGTAATGGTGCGCGGCCTTAGCGATTCTTCGAGACGAGTGGGCCTGCGGATGAATTTGTAGAAGACTAAGGTCATGTCCAACTGTCACGTCATCCAAGGGCCACTAACCGTCGACAATGTCAGCATCGAAGTTGTTCAGAAATATGTTTATCTGGGTCAAGTCATACAGCTGGATAAAAACAACTTCGACGCCGAGGCTGACAGAAGAATATGCTTGGGTTGCGCAGCATTCGGAAAGTTGCATCACATATTTACGTCGTCAATTCCGCAGTTCTTAAAGGCTAAGATGTTCAACCAGTGCGTCCTTCCTGTGATGACGTATGGTGCTGAGACGTGGTCTCTTACAAAGGGCCTGATCCACCGATTTAAGGTCGCTCAGCGAGCTATGGAGCGGGCTATGCTTGGGGTATCTCTGATGGATAGAATCCGAAACGAGGAGATCCGTCGGAGATCGAAAGTAACCGACATAGCCTGCAGAATCAGTAAGTTGAAGTGGCATTGGGCAGGCTATATTTGTCGCCGAGATGATGGCCGTTGGGGCCGAAAGGCTCTAGAATGGAGACCACGTACAGCAAAGCGTAGTGTAGGCCGACCTCTTGCCCGCTGGACCGACGACCTGAAGGACGTTGCGGGGGCGGCTGGATGAGGAGGACGGAGGACCGACATGAGTGGCGGAATTTGGGAAAGGCCTATGTCCAGCAGTGGACGAACACGGGCTGATGGATGGATATTATTTTATATGTACTGTTTGACAGCAGGTTGTTTTATTTGCAACGAATTTCTTTTCTTATCCAAGCAGTTGTTTTAAATTGATCTTGTCTACCGCTTTCTTTTTCATAATTTTCTGTTAAAAGCTAAACTTGGATGGATGGAAGGTTATGAGGTTACAAAGGTAACCATGAATTTTATTTATTTTTATACGAAATGTTCGTTTTAAAACCTTCATCTACCAGTTGTAATAAAATTAACCTTTCCTGAGTGTGATTTTTTATCATTTTAATTTTCTAAGTAACTTTGTTTCGCAACTTTTTTGTTTGTAAGTGATCAAAATGAGAACTAAACTGTGAAGAGAAAAATTTCTACAATACTTGTTTTAAATAAAGAGGCCCTTTTCGTAACTGCATCTAATCTCAAATCATAATTCCATGGAGTGATGCCCAAATTACTCATTTATCTTTTGAAACAATTAAACTCAATGATTCGGTTTAAAAGGCGAAGAGTATTGAAAAGTTTCGTGATGATAACTCGTAATTCGTGATCTAACAATCATCGACAGCGAGTCTGAAGTAACATTCTAACTATTATTTAATTTATCATGAACAATATTTGCTATAACTTACCTAATGGATACTGTAAGATGTGACACTTGATAACACTTCAATCTAACACATAAATCTTCATTCGCGGGTTTCACTTAACCTGGTGATGTTATTATAATCAACTAAATATATAAGGTACTACAAATCTAAGTGAAACAAATTTAAGAGATGATAGAGTTTCCCTAATAGACCACATTCTCCAAAAAAAATCACTGCTTTTTTTCACCTTTCCAAAGAAATTAAGTCCGCTGATTGAACCACTTTGTACTAGGGAGTGAAAAATTTTTTTGCCAAAAAAATTTTTTTTCTTCTGGATTGTGGCCAGTTATACCTATACATAATCTACCCTAGAACTATTTTCACTTATTATTTAATTTAATTTCCGCAGGTATGTTTCTTCGTTAAGTATAATCAGTAGATTATATGGTTTTATTTAAAAATACCTGTTTATTTACAAAATGTACAGTTAAAACTAGTGTCTATAATTTATTGATAATAATAAGATTTGAAAAATACTTTTAATGGTAATAATACAGTACATAATTACCTTAAAAATAAAAATATGTTTATTTGTCTTCAATCAAAATATATAGGTACAAAAAAAAACTTTACAAAATAGTGACAAAAATTAAAATTAAATCAGAAAAAAAAACATACTTAGCAATCTTGAAGCAGCCCTTGGTTCTGGCTAGGGAGTGTTTAGGGAACAAAAGTACAGGTCTACGTGCACCTTTGTACCAATTTAATTTTCCATACAAGTAACTAGGGTTTTTATTTTTAAATAAATTGTACAAAAAGCATGAAAATTTTAACGCCTAGAATTTTCATAGATCCCTTAGCCAGAATGTGTGGAGTAACATGATCCCTTTTGGGTATATAATAACAAAAGCGCATACAATGCAAAGCGAATGCATTCTGGACACGTTGAATGGCTTTGGCAGTTTTTTGAAAGAGACAGGGCCCATAAACAACATCACAATGGCGGATATGGCAGAAGACTGGACTATTACAAAGCTGTAGGCTTACTTCAACGTTGAGAAATGGTCTTATTTTATAAAGTGACTTCGAAACACTTACCTTTTTTCTGTTGGACGTGCTTCTCAAAACGTAAGGTCTCATCAATCGTTAATCCTAGATTTCTGACGCTTTCTTTTACGGGTATTCCCGAACCTTCTAACAAGACTGTTGGATTAAGGGCCTTTATTAACTTAACCTGATGATCAGTGCCACAAATGATAGGCATACTTTTCTTAGGATTAAGAACCAAGCTGTGTTTTTTAGACCAAGAACTAGCTGATTCCAAGTCGTTGTTAAGTTTAGATGTAATTTCATTAATATTATTACATGTTATAGGAATTTATAGGTATACACAGCTGAGTATCATCAGCATATAAGTGGTATTGTGAATGAATAAATATTTCTGCTATACTAGAAGTATAAATGGAATAAAGTATTGATCCCAATATTGACCCTTGGATCACACCACGACTGATAGGAAGAGGTTCTGTAACTACAGTTTCAGCTTTGTTATTTAAACAGTGAACGACTTCGCTTCGATTGGAGAAATAAAACTTAAACCGTTTACACACGGAATCTGAGCAACCGATAGCTTTTAATTTTGACAGGAGAGTGGGAATACATACACAATCAAAGGTCCAACTGAAGTCCAACAGTACCAAGAGAGATTCTTGGCCTTCATCTGCTGCAGTCAACATGTCATCAACGACATGCGACAGAGCTGAAATTGTACTATGGCCCTTACGAAATCCAGACTGAAACTTTGGTAGTAAGTCGTTTACTCCCAAGAAATTATTCATTTGCATTTGAACGCATTTCTCCACAATTTTTTAAACCGCTGGTAAAATACTGATGGATCTTAGATCATCATGATCCTCTTCTTTTGTCTTTTTAGGAAAAGGTCTAATAATTGACAACTTACAAGACTGGAGAATACACTTTGAGCCATGGATCAATTGATTATGCTAGTTAACGCAATGCTGGAGTAAGGTAGGGTCATCAGAATCATTTTCATAGAGATGCCATCGCACCCAGTGGAGCTAGACGCTGAACTCTTAACAATTTTGGAAACCGTTGACTCTGTTATAGTCCATTCAGAATTAGCTGGCGTTCTTCCACTCGAGCCCGTCATTAGCAATAACAATAGGATTAAGTCGTGGCGGGTGAATTCGCCTGAACGAAACAATAACCACTTGTAAAATACGTGCGGCAGGTGGTGTTTCAAACGCTTTTAATACTTTCCCTCTCGTTATCTTCCCTTTAATAATTTAAGGAAAAAGAAATACCACTCAGTTGTTTTTTAAACTTCGAAGAGATTAGTTCAGCGGAAAGTATCAACACTGGTTGGTTTGCAACAAAACAGATAAGGCCAAAACGGCTCATTTAAAAATGGATCGGCTCTATGAGTGTTTGGTTCATTACCCCTATTGTTTATGTTCAAGTGGAAAGACGCCAGCTATAGTACCTTTCAGCTAAGAAGTCCCGGCTGATACATCTAAAGAAAGTAAGGGTCTATGTTCATTGTAAATTACCGACATGCATGATACAACTACGAGTATGGTTTTTGAGTTCCAAATAATACTTTTAATGTCTTAATCCAATACACAACATTTCAAAATTGTTTTAATATTACAATCAATTTACAATCAATTTATTGCGTTCACTTATCCTTAGGTTTTTAAATAACATATTGATACATCATTTTATTTCACCGTTATGCACTAGGCCTATTTTTTCATAGTGACGAGACGAAGAATCGTTCAATTTATAGGTAAGCGGCCGATCAATCGATATGGCGATTATGACAAAATGACGCATAAGTAACGAGACTCATTTTAGCCATTTCATTTATAGGGTTCCGTACTAAGCCGACGATGACTGTCTTTATCCTTCTGTCATCACTAAAATTAGCATTTACCCAGTTTTTATACTTTTTAGTATGTATTGAGATAGACGGCCTGCATTCTTTCTTTCATGAAAATGTTTATGATATAATTGTCATGTTGACACCTGCTTGACTCGTTAAATCTGTAACATAACAGAGTATTTCTTTTCACAAAAGAACGCTTCTGTAAAAGATAACGAGTACGTTGTGTTCTTTCTGAGTCACTGTTAGCGTGATAAGATCTTTGAATATTGTATTTACATAATTATTGTAATTGAATATTATATTGTACGTTAATAACCAAACAAACCTTTGATAATGCTTTAACTGCGAAACCGGTAAGGGAAATTAATATAAATAAGTGGACAAGTACAAGTGTTTATCAAACAAAAAAGATCTTTGAACTCCATATCTCAATAGTTTCCAATATTAGTAATGTTTTGATTCGATTCTAATCTGTTTGTAATAATAATCGAAAATCGATAGAATATAGTGTCGATTCAAAGTGTCTCTTCACTAAAGCTCAGTTCTGAGAAGTGTCAGCCGGGACTTCTTATATGAAAGATACTATAATTCTGAATGGACTATACTCCTTCTAAATCAAAAGAAGAATTAGGAAAAACTTAATTATTTAACCCATATGTGGGATTTACTGGTGAGCTGGGTGATGTAGTAAGCTTATTCGGATCAGCGAGGTGATCAGGAATGGCTTGCAGTAAAGCTGGTTTTATTACTCTGTTAATACCTCGCCACATGACGGACGGTTCTCGACATCTTTGTTTACAAACCTTAATACATCATTTTATTATTTGTAAATATTTGTAGCAATAACTATCTACTTCCTACATTATATTTATGTAAACAGTCTAAATTGGCCACTAAGTAATACTCGTATTTTAATACAATTATATGCCCTCATACCTTGTCGGAGGATGTATACTGAGGCAAAATTATTGACGAATTGCATACTCCAGTAAAAAATGAATTTGAAAGTTGATAAATTCATCAAGTATTTTATAAGTGTTACGCAAAAATGTTGTTTCGTTTTGGGATTACGGAAAAGTGCACTTAAAAATGACTCAATGCATTCCAAATGGTCGCCAACCTTTCATTAATGGACACTAAAATACGCGGCTGCGGTTATTATAACGAATGCTATTGCACTTACATGTTGCGTTTAATAATCAACAAGGTGATTGATATGTCTTATTACATCGAAATAGGGTTGAATTTAGAAGAAATGTATTAAAAACTGAAGTAAACTGAACCGGCAAGAACCGTTTATTGAAACTGGTTTTCGTAGTGTAAATATAGTAAACGGTAAAGTCTGGTCTGATCATCTTTTTACTTGTGTAAATAATATAAAATAATTTATTTCAATTGTATAGATTATTATATATATTATATATATTAGTACTTTACCTTCCCGAAGGGGTGTTTCTACGTGTAAAGGGCACAAACACACGCTATTAGGGCTACAACAGAAGCGAAAATGCTGCTACTTATATTAGAAAAATCTACTTTAAAACGTCTACTTTCAAGCTAAAACTTAAACTTTCGTTAAAAGCAGTCGTTTTTAGCAAACATATAATTTTAGCTCGTCGAAAACGTCGTGTATAAAAGAATGCTATAATATTTAATTAATATTTTAAATAATTATTCTGTTAGGTAAATAATATACAAACAATGGCCTATTTGTGTGGTTTCTTTAAAAAAAAAACTAAAATGATTGGATCTGCGGTATCTTCCTTTGCGGCTCTTCTATAAATCTCTTTCAAATCTAGAAAAAATTCCAAGTGTTCAGTGCATTATCGTATTGCTTGCGACGGTGCATCCATACGGGTCGGCGAGGAAGGCCCCGGTTCAACCAGACAGTATGATACGATTGCGTTAATTTTCAGTGATTATTGGGTCATTCATTATGACGTCATATATCTTGAATCTTGATATCAAATGCATTATAATAATGTGATGCTAAATTAATGTATATTTCGCATGCGAAATCTTCACGCAATGTTGTGTAATATAATGGCATCCACATAACTTATTCATTTTATAAATAAAAATGTGGCCTTACTTAATTCAGACTAAAATATGCAGGTTCATTATTATTATTTACTCTTTTTACTTTTATTTGGTTGTCTCCTTGTTCTAGCTAGTGGTTTGAGTATTCGATAACCAATTCGGAAGTCTAGGGTTCAAATCTCGTAATGGCAGATATTATTTGTTCGGTCCGCGTGCTTTGGAAGGCACGGCTCACCACCCATCATGTCGGGACGTAAAAATCGTTGAAGAAACGGGGATGCAACAGTGTGGCTTGCAATTAAATTGTTTGAGTTTGAGTCTGAGCTTCTAAATGATATACTTACACGAACTCCGTTCTTCAATCCGAGTAAAAATCCCGTTTTAAACCATTTCTTACACATATATTTTACTGCTTATATTAAGATTGTGAGTTGCCTTTTTATGTGAACTATATGATGTGTTTATGAGGTGAACGTTATTATTCCTCCCTAGTAGCTATTACAACGAGGTAACATGAGACCACAACTACGAAAATAAGGGCTCTCTTTAATTTACCGATTTAAAATGTGCTTTAACTTATAAATTCTATAACTGCTGTAGATACAGTGGTCTGTTACATACATAACGACTAGAACGAAAATCTCTGTTGTGAACGGAGTTGAATCCCTCGTGGCACATTGTAGCGTTTGCGATGAATTCTATAACATTTACATTATTGGGTAGGTAATTCATGCATTAATGGAAAACTTAGGCTTCTTTTGCATTAAAATCAGTAGTATAGTTCTATACCATCAAAAACATTTCATGTAAACTAGGTCACCAATACTCAGAAGCTTATAAAGCTTTCACAGTTAAAAAGTTATCAGATCTCATGACGAGCCAAGCCCTTAACTCTACAAGGCCTAACTCTACAAACCCTACATCTTGGTTAAAAAGTAATTGACTTGCAATTCACAGTCATATTTAATAACACCTCTGAACCCCCTCGGGAATTCATGTCGTGACAATTTATTTTTATTTCTATAATTTATTTGGTTGTGGTTTATGATTCCATCATGGCAAGTTATAGAATGAAACATGTGTCAAGATACTCATGTGATGTCAACTTAGTTAGATTGATAAACTGACCGTTTAAGTTACCGTTAAGCTGCCGTGTTCCATATGGTCATTGCAGATGAACCTCGACTGCCACACGCAAATGGATTATTATATTGTCGTTCAGTACACTCTGATGAAGATTACGCTATGATGTATTACATTTCCTTATGCTTTATGTGACATTCACTTAACCAGTATGCAAATGCAACGTCTATTGTTTATTTAACAAATAAAGAATGAATAAATGTAAATTAATGAATTAATTTATTAGTATTAGGTTGACAAACAGGCTCAAAGCCTCAAAAAATACAATGCATTGCTGAGAATGCCAATTACATGACTTTCGTACCAATAAAATAAAATTGCTTACTAACTCTTGAATTCTTCGTTGCAGTGATTTCAGAATTATGAGTTAATTGACAAATAATGTTTACTTTTTGGATAAGACGCCAAGACGAGCCAAACGAAGCGGGGCACTACGTACCTTTTCTCGAAGCGTTTCGTCATATTTTCGAACCCTCATAGCTTCGGTCTGGATAATACTAAAGATACCAAATTCTCAAAATAAGATGTATTAAGCAGTTTTATTAAAACACAATAAGTTTAATTTGTTTAGCTTTTATACTTTGAATTATATGAATACCTAAAATACGTCGATTTCGTCACTCACTCATTCACTGATGATCATCAAAACCTCTAGGGTACTTCCTGAAAACCTAAAAAGCTTAAATTTGCTAGGATTAGCACACAAACAACAAATAAATTAAGAAATCTGTAACTTTCAACCTCCACACCTTCTTGAGGGGGGACCGGTACTGTATTATAAAAATTAAATAAATGTTTCCAACTCCTAAAAGTCCTTGAAACCTGAAATTTGGTGAAAAAAAATCATAGCTGAGGAGCAAGAAATGCAACTTGAAAAAATGAAAAAAGAGAGCATCTTACAAAAAGAAATGAAATCCCATCAAAAACATTTCATGTAAACTAGGTCGCCAAGACTCAGGTCATAATGCTTTCACGGTTAAAAACTTATCAGATCTCATTTAGAGCCAAGCCCTTAAATCTACAAGGCCTAACTCTACAAGCCCTAACGAACGAACCTACATCTTGATCAAAAAGTATGTCTTGGCCGTTTCATCAATGGGAGTATCTGTTTGAGGGCCGCAAAACAGACGAGTCATACTTTTTGACCAAGATGTAGGGTTTGTAGAGTAAAGGCTTGTAGAGTTAGGCCTAGGACTTGTAGAGTTAAGAGCTTGGCTCTACATGAGATCTGATAACGTCTTAACCGTGAAAGCGTTATGAGCTTTTGAGTCTTGGCGACCTAGTTTACAAATTCAAATTCAAATTGTTTATTTGTAAAATAGATACATAAAGATACGTTTTACATGTCAAATCTTATCTATATAAAAAAATGAAATGATATATAAATAAATGAAATGTTTTTGATGATATAGAACTATACTACTGATTTTAATGCAAAAGAAGCCTAAGTTTTCCATTAATGCATGAATTACCTACCCAATAATGTAAATTTTATAGAATTCATCGCAAACGCTACAATGTGCCACGAGGGATTCAACTCCGTCCACAACAGAGATTTTCGTTCTAGTCGTTATGTATGTAACAGACCACTGTACCAACAGCAGTTATAGGATTTATAAGTTAAAGCACGTCTTAAATCAGTAAATTAAAGAGAGACCTTATTTTCGTAGTTGTGGTCTCATGTTACCTTGTAACAGCTACTAGGGAGGAAATGTATCAATATTAATGTTCACCGCTACAATAAAACACATCTTATAGTTTTACAGGTTATTTCAAACTTAGTTCACATAAAACGGCAACTTACAATCTTAATATAAGCAGTAAAGTATATGTGTAAGAAATGGTTTAAAAAGGGATTTTCATTCGGATTGAAGAACGGAGTTCGTGTAAGTATATCATTTAGAAGCTCAGATTCAAACTCAAACAATTTATTTGCGTGAAATATGGTAAAATTTAGATCGTAAATTAAATAAGGCATGTTTTCCGAGACAGGCATACAAACATTTCAAGTTACACATGGATTGAATTGTACAGAAGAGTTAAAAATTAATTTCATTTCTAATAATACGTAAAGGACTAATCATATTACATAACACAGCATTACAAAAAAATTAAAAATAAACCTCACTTTTATGCCTGCATATTTCAATGTCATGCTTATTTAATTTCAAGAGTCTACAATTTTTTTTATTGCGAAATATCGACTGCTTTAACAAGTGTTAGTTTCTTTTAAAATTTGTGATAGATCTTTATATGGCCATCGGGTAAGTGCTTCGGCTGCAAATTTTAATTCTGGAAGGACCAGTTTTTTTTAATTTCTAACTAGCTTTTGCCCGCGGCTCCGCCCGCATGTTATTCAGTTTAACGACATGCTTTTTTCCGGGATAAAAAGTAAGTTATGTATTAAGTTAGGGTATAACCTATATCCTTTCTAAATTTCATCCAAATTCGTTCAGCCGTTGCAGCGTGAAAGAGTAACAAACATACACAAACTTTAGCATTCATAATGTTAGTGTGATTGTAAATCTATACATAGCCTAGCGTAAAAAAAGCAGGATGGCTTTTAACAAAAACTCCAGCCTCCATAATGTAGATTGAGACTAGTGTAAGGACATTGAGTTCACGAAACAATGGTTTGCAGGAATATGTGGGTTTTGCACCGCAAATCGCACGTATGTTCTTTTTGTGCTATGAAAGCTCTGTCTATACTTACAGAATTTCTTCAAAGCAACAGACCGTACCTTAAGTTCGGAGCAGCGTAGTCGTGCGTGATATGCGGTTAGAGACATTTTTCTTCCCGACGACGACGCTCGATTCAATTTGTATAGGGCGTAAAATATTTTTTTGCACACATTATCTATGTATTTATTATAATTAAGTATAATCTAAAACTTAAATAACAATTTATATCTAAACTAGACTAATTAAAAATTAAAATTACCTAACAATTTATAATTGTTAATTATAATATGAAAAAGTTGGTTTTTCAATTATAATATAACTAAATGTCCTAGCTTCTGCCCCGTCTGCAAATGAAATGTTTTTTTTTTAAGGAAATGCGAGCCCGTTGCAAAACAAATACAGGAAGCAATAAACTACATATACTTTTACTTGTTTTTCTATAACATTATCTCGTTATTATATCATCAACTTGTTATGTAATGGAAATGTCACCATTTCTAAATCTTATTCCACTGGACTGGTCTAGAAACAAAATTTGTGTGCTTACATCTGCATAAATATTTCCTAAAATCTAGGTTTTATCTTTGATAAACATGCTTTTTATTCGTGTTATTTAGTTTGAATATTTTTTTCTAACCAATAGTGGCTAGTGAATAGTAGACCCGAAAATACCCATTTATTGTTTGAATATAAAAATATAGCAAATAACATAGATAATCATAATAAATAAATAAACTTAGTCTTAAATAATTATTGTTATATTATTATATTATTATTATTATTATTTATGTTTTAACATTATTAAGACCTGGTTATATTTTGAAGAGTGCTATTGATCGAGAGATTTAAGTTAAAATAATAATAATATTATTTCTTGTAACTTATCACTTAGATATCACTTAAGTATCATTTAAGTATATACATCTCATATTATAATACGAGTACCTATACATATGAAATGTTTTTGTGTAATGATATACAATATTTATTTGCGGTGGTGCTAATTTGGCAATTTACATGTATAACATGCAAATCTGTCTTACGTTAGACCTGCTGTTATTGTAGTGAGAAGTTGTTACACGAATATCGATGCATTATTGCAGTTATTAATTTATGACCTGTTACAAAATCATCTTATGCATAAGAAATGTGTTCTTTGCAACTTCTGTTCGCATGTATTTGACTCATAATCATAGTACCGCTTAAGGACGGTCGTCACGAGCGCAGCAGCTCAGTTGTGGGCATGACCAAATGTAATGTTATTTCATTTCGCTATTACGTGCACGCTCGATGAAACTTGCGGATGAAATATAATCACATCGATTTCGTCGCCGGTAAATACTTAAAATGTGTGTCGGGGAAACAAAATGTGTGTCGGGGAAACAAAATGTGTGTCGGGGAAACAAAATGTTGGTAATACTCTAAGGATTTCGAACTTAATATTGGTTAAAATTAATCCAGATTGAATTTTAGATGTGAAATTAGTGTACATTTTTTTATTTTATTTAAAACAACTAAAAGACATTATGTTACACTTTTGGTAAAAAAAACGGTAAATTTACTTTTTTGAAAGGGTTTGTTTTTAATATACCTATATGGTTCAAATGCCCCATTTTTTGGTTCTAATTGGGCAAAAGCCAGTATAATATATATAAAATATATAAAATATATATTATACTGGCTTTTGCCCGTGGCTCCGCCCGCGTCGAAGAGATTTTCGTGGAAATAAGGAAAACAAAAGAATATGATTTTTTGAACGACAATATGCAACGGTCACTATGTTTTACCAAAATGCTAATAAATACCAATCAAATAAGCCCAAACTCAAAGGGTCTGCTGTTGTCCGTTGAGGAGATCCCGTACCCACCTCCCAGTCCCGTCATTAGATCCTGGTCACCATGTTATACAAAAATACTCATCAATACCGATCAAATAAAATTAAACGTGAGAGGTCTCCTAAAAAAAAACATTTACCAGTGGATGATTGAAACTCCGACGATGAGACTACATACGTACGACTACGCAAGGCGTACATACCACATGATTAACTAAAAATCACATTGAGTGCTTAATGAATTTTTATAGTCAGTTCAGTAGTTCTAGATAATACCCTTCATATGCAAACAAACAAATATTTCTTCTTTATATAATAGTGTATACAAACTTTAACTTAAGTTGATTTGAACCAGACTGCGTCAAATTCGATATTTTAAAACATGCAGCGCCATCTAGTGTATTAAAATAAAAACAATTTCAACACCATCTTACTGAGGCGTTAGCCAGGATAGCTTCCCAGAGATGGCGTTTTTAAGGACTTGAAAATAAAAATATTTTAGTCTTTGCTGAGTCAAGAAATATAATTTCAGCTTTAATATTTTTCATACTAAAGGAATTATTTTTCTGAAAAAAAAAGAATATAAAAAAAGAAAAAGTGAAATCAAATTTTACCGATCGGGGTTTGAATCCGCGACGATCGACTACGTTACGGCGGCGAACCTTCCACTAAAATTCTTATTACGCTGCTCCCTTTTGTCATAGCGTGATAATACATAGCTTTAAACCTTCCTGAAGAGATGTTTAATCTTTCAGTGAAAACTGCATCAAAATCCATTGAGTGGTTTTCAAGTTATAAGCTAACGAACAGACAGACAGACAGACAGGCGTTGTATTTTATATGTACCTATATAGAGATAAAAAAGCGACGAGTATCATAGACACCTTACAATCTTGTGTTTGCATTTGTATAGAAGTTGGCCCGTGGTCCTTGACACTGCACACCTGTTTTCCAAGTTCCACCAAGTGCCAACAATCAATAGTATCAACATACTGAACACCTAATTTTCCATCAAGTAGAACTGAACTTTATAAGTTGTCATTATTGTTTAAAATAGCTTTTTTGAGCCGTGGCTGTTACGACAGCAAAAACACCGCGCAGTCAAAAAAAACTGTTTTTCAATTACTTCTTTTATTTATTGTATTTTTAACTTACAATAGTCTAATATCGAGCGGACGTTCTGCAGTGTGTGTAAATGCCTGAATAAATTAAAATATATAATTCTGACGTCAAATAATGGTAATAAGTAATCTTTTTATATATATAGTATTATTGACTAATTGTATTATTGTTTGTTAGTTTTTTGTTAAAAATACTATATTTATAATTATTATAAGTTTGATATGCGTTATTAATAGAAATAGGTATGACCTGTAATTGAAAATGTGTATGTATATAATTATGTATACATAATTACACGCCTGGCCATTAAATTTACCGCGCCTGATGGAAGCACTCGATAAGACCTGGGACGATGTGTGCTCGCCCAGAAAGCGGGAGAGTGTAAAGAAAGTAAAGTCCATCCACAGACCTTCGCAGAATCTACGTACGGAAGTCAGTAACAAATGATCACTTTGTGTCTAATCCGTGCAGACGAGTAACCGATTCTACGCGACTGTCTATAAACTGTCTGTGCTAGACTGTCTGCGAGTTGAGAAGTTGCGCAAAAATAATTTGCGGAGAAGAAAGAAAGCTACTTAATGTATAATTTTACTACGTTTGTCAATATGTCCCAATCAATCAATCAATCAAATTTAATACTATCAAGTTAGTTGTTTGAAAGTACTAATAAAGAAAACTCCGCAAACCCACTTTTTGTCTTTTGTATGAAACTGATACAAAGAATATTTATTGTACGTGGTTCAAATTATCGCAGTACTTTTCCTAACACCTGTATAAAACAGACTGCTATCAGGCAATACAACGGTGTCACTGGTATAAAGCATCTCTTAAAAACGGATGTTACCCTCTTGTATTATTGTTGTTGACAACTATTTCCGCGAAACAATTTCAGCGTTTTCAAGGCGTGTTCTTGGGGCACTCACGATGAACGTTATACAACGACAGCGTCGTCGTCGTCGTTCTGAGAAGACTCGCCTTGCAAATGACAGATGAATCAGTTGGCATGTAGTCAACAAAAATACTACGTGAATGTCATATTTTTCAAAATGCTTTAGTATGTCAGCACACGCGCCTTTTAATAGTATAAGAGTTTCCGTTTCTCAGCAGTAAGGAACAAAGTAAGCTTATTAATTAATCATGTTTGTAAAATGTCAGAATTGTAAAATACCTAAACGAATGAAAATGCTTCGGCTCTTCGTGTTACATAACAGTGAAACCGCCATGAATCAAACTGTACGTCTAACATTTTTGGTTCCTCATTGAATATTTATGTCCGGGCCGAACCTCCATATGCTACGGTTAGTATTATTTTAATGACCTTTTACACTTTCACCGAAGAACCGATCGCGACGGAATTTTAACTGTTTTTACAAACTATAAAGGTGAAGGTTGTAGAAAAGTCCAGCTGGTTGTTATCAAATGTTACGTTATTCGTAGGGATTTCCTTTATGCTAATTGTGTTAGAGATTGGCTCTGTGTTATTGGTGAAATCAATCGGTTGTGTTGTAGTCAGTTGTTCAAGTAAACGTTGGAGTTCCGTAAGAAAATGAAGTCCATAACGAAGTTCTGATGCGGCATTATACAAGAATGACCATGGTGTATGAACCAGATATTGGCTTAGAAATGGGAAATTTTCTGGAATTCGATAAAAATACAAAAAACTTACACTGTTGTCACAGTTTTAATACTTTTGGGGAATTTTTGTAGAGTTCTTAAATAAAGCTGGCCAAATGCGAATTGGACTCGCGCACGAAGGGTTTGAAGCTGAAACAGACAGACGAACGGAAGCCGGACCGTAGAGTGACATTAACGGGACTACGTTAAGCCCTTTGAACGGAACCCCAAAAACAACACATCATCACGACATAATATAGAGGTATCCCTAAGAGTGCCAGATATATCTGAATATGGATTGTAACTAGAACAGTTACAGTCGACACTTGCAACACCCTCTTTTCAATGACGATTTTAACAGGGTTGGGAACAGTTGTGCCGCGCAATTCGTGCCCTTTTTTATTTTGGTGGCGACTCGTGCCGCTGTTTTTTACCAGTAGCGATTCGTGCTCCGTTGAAATGATTTACTAGTAAATTGGCAAAGCTTCTCGAAAATAGTGCACTACAGTTGGTGAAAAAAGTGAAAATTTAGCAGTCTGCTTTAATTTTTATAAAATTAACGCTATACATTATGATATGTTTATTTTTATCTATTTTATAGATATATAGCATAGCAAAACACAACCGGGAGCCTACCATCTAGAAAATGAAATTTTTAATTATTTTTACCTTATTAATTGTAAATAATTGTGTTGTTTGTGGAATAAAGGCTTTACTTCCATCTGTCCATCCGTCAGCCTGTTTCGTCCACTGCTGGATATAGACCTTTCCAGAATTTCACCACGCTTGGCGGTCCTCCTGGAAGAAATTCCCATACTCACAAACGCTGGGCAGGCGGGTTGGTGAGCGCGGTGACGCCACTGCCTGTCACCAGTCTGTTTTATATAAGGCCCAGCAATTGGGGATGGATATACCGCCATCCATCGGTCCCAGGCAATGGTGGGCCGCCTGGTTTTGCCTGAGAGCTGTCCTCTTACTCTCCCCCGAATAACTTCGGGAGGATTTCCGAGTAAGATGATGGTACCTCCACAGTCGAGCTCGGCATCAGCTCTACCACCTATTTTATTTATTTATTTACTTACTAATAATTAAGTACTAAGAAATTCGTGTCTGTAGATTGAATATAAATATTTGGAAAATTTAAAATTTTACAATTATTAGAATTTTTGTCTTTCTGGTTGTATGTATGTTCCGTTTAACTTGAGAACCACTCAACGGTTTTAGATGCGGGTTTTTATTATCATTGTAGTGATCCTAGTTAACACATGGGCTATAAAGGGTATTCATAAAATAACGCCCAAGCCGAAAACGGGTCAAATATTCAATAAACGCGGGATGACCCGCGGGCAAATACTGACAATTCGAAAAATTATGCTAATGTTCAGACTTTCGTTTTAATTTTAGTACTCTCAAAACATTCAACATAATTCTGCCATAAAAATTTTTATTTAGGGCATTGAAAATCAGCTCAAATGATCTTTACTTATTTACGAATACATTAATTTTGAAATGACTTTTGTGAGTGACAGTACTCGAATGCAAAAAAGTGCTTTTTTTTCTTTAACTTGTTAAGTTGTACAGCACGGATTGATACTCAAAAAGGAGACGAATTTACACCTAGTGAATAATTTTTTTTAAAGGAGCACGATGGAATCTACACCCAAAATAAATATTTTTGACACGAATTTCACAGAGCACGAATATTCCCCAACCCTTTTAAAATACCAACGTGATGGGGGTGAGCCTTACACGCTTTTTAAGGATGTATGTGGACGATGTTTTTTGCTGTCAGCAAGTGGTTACTTATACTTACAAACACTCTGCCTAACAATTCTGAAATCTCATTGGTGCTAACTCGACCGGGCGGGATTCGAACCCGGGTTTCAAGATTAAAAGTGAAGCATACTAACGACTCACTATAATTTTTATTTACCTAACATAATATTGGGACATTCATATTTCAATTTTATTTTTAATATATTAAAATCAGTTTTGGTTGAGTAATGGATAGGCCATTAATATTTTACCCGTCATGAATAATACAAAACCGTTAACTTTCTCAGTTCACGTCAGCTTCTGTAGAAAATTGTTGAAGGAAATAATAGGTTGTGGTTGCGCCTCGCTTGTCTGTGGTTACGCATAATTCTGATAGAATTCTTACAGTTACAACCTTAGCAACTAATTCTTGATTCTTTTTCTGCTATTTTGAGCTCTATGGACATTGGAACAGGTTATATTGAACAGCTGATTGCGAGTTGAAGATACATTTTGTGGTTGTTTTTACAGGTGGATAATCTCTTGCTGCGTCTCACTTTTATTAAAAGTGGTATTTATCTCTTGCGGTGATGTAACGTCGAAGGTTTATCACTTTACTCGGTTTTACTTTGCACTTTAGAAAGAAATAGCTCCGCAAAGACCGTGAAGTTTAACGTGCAATAAGATTTTTAAACCTTAAATCAAAAAAAGAAATATAAATTGTAGTAAAGGTGCATTATAAACACATATTATAGATCAAGTTTTAATGTAAAAATAAACAGTCTACTAAACCCTATGCAATAGAATGAAAATTAGCATTACTTCTAATATACTAAACTAAAACTAAAGGAACAAATTATTTATGTATATTGCAATACGTTCGAGCCACTAGATATAGTGAAATTAAAAAGGAAATGGCTCACATTGGTGATTTACAGTTAGGCATAGTAATATTTATTTATGTAACGTATTTTAATTTATTTATATGTCAACTTAATTTTATTTATTGGGTTACAGTAATTATTATTTATTTCTATATTTATTTTGCAAGTGTGTGAATTTATTACATTTAATTAAGCTAAGCACAAATTTTGTTTTCTTATCACATTTTCTCGGGCTGATTTTACATTGATAATTGTGATAAGTTTAGCAAACACTTCTACATAATCGTTACCAACATTTTGTTATCAAAAACACACCTAAAGTAGCAGCATAGTAGATTATATTAAGGTAGATCAACGTGAGACAGAGCACTCTAGGCCTACCATGAGTTTTGTTTACTATACAAGTATACACTTTACCGTCTGCGTAAAATATTATGTGTGAGAAATGCTAGGGGCGCTGCACAATTTCTCATATAAATATTTTACGCAGACGTTAACGTGTATACTTGTATAGTAAGCAAAACTCATGGTAGGCCTACTGTATTAAGCGCTATCGAGCTCGATATGCTTTGCTATGCTAGACTAAATAGCAGATCATCGAGTGAATAGTTCGTTGGGTATAGTTCATTTGCATGACGTAAGCACTTAAATAATGAAATTTAGCTCAACCACGATAGTCTGTAAGCAGTCCGCATCACTTGAGATGTTTATGTTGATTGTTGATCGGGCGTCGGCGCAGCAGCGTGACAAAGTGACGAGTTCGAATGCACCGCAACGTTGGGTATAGTTCATTTGCATGACGTAAGCACTTAAATAATTAAATTTAGCTCAACCACGATAGTCTGTAAGCAGTCCGCATCACTTGAGATGTTTATGTTGATTGTTGATCGGGCGTCGGCGCAGCAGCGTGACAAAGTGACGAGTTCGAATGCACCGCAAACTATTTTGCTTTCTTTTGTCTTCTTTAATATATGATAAACAATAGTTAACAAAATAAAATAATACAGAGCTACGAAAACACAACACAACAAAGGTGGTGGTTGAGTTTATCACTAAAAGCGATTTCATCCAGCCAACCCTTATTTGAACTATTAAGTGTAGAATTGACTTTTTTCCTTGTTTTTCAAATCTATCTGCTATCTATGAGAATATTCATACTGTGTAGGACGACATTAACTTATGCAGCCGAATACATACTAGAGCCGTAGTGAGTTATTTAATATTTATTCAAAATTTCAAATGAATTAGGTTATGGGTGAAAACTCAATTTTTTATAATTTTTGTCTCTCTCTATGTGTTCCGTTTTAACTCGAGACCACTGAATGGATGTGGATGCGGTTTTCATTTTATCATTTTAGTGACCCTGGTCAACATATATGTAGGTGTTGATAAAATAACGCCTAAGCCGAAAACGGGGCAGAGAGAGATTGAAGAAATGCGGACGGAGCCGCTAATGAAAGGCTAGTACTGAATATGAAAATGTAAAAATTCAAAGTTAATGTTTCCAAAACAACTTCACATTTTAATTTGCAATTGAAAAAAAAGGAATATTGCATTATTATTATTACGTATAAAAATTTGAATAAACTTGTTTCATAAGAAACCAAACAGTCAAAGATCAAACATTTTATCATAATCCTTACCGTCAATGTTGCTTTCTACGTACGTAAAAGTTATTAAGTGGTCAATTAACGACAAAGTATATAAATATCCATAACTAATATAACAAGCTACATTATGACAGTTCAAGGAAGAATAACTGTTACCATTCACTCAACCACTGTATGCCTGTAACGAGAGCAGATTCAAAACCGGTCAAGTGCGACTCGGACTCGCATACCTAGGGTTCCGTAATTCGACAGTTTTGGGAACAGTCAGGAAGAAGGTATTAAAAATCTTCCCCATAACTGTTTATGATAACTAAAAGAAGAGTTGATTGTACCACAAAAGAGAGACTCAAGTATTTTTATTATATTAGTTTCAGAAAAATGGGGGGGGGGACACGTATTTTATTGTGGTTTTTCAAAGATTTCTCGAAATCAGTGCCAATAAATAAATACAGTAAAAGCATATATTTTTATATACAACTCTTTAATATCTAAAATTTGATACCCATAATGTAATTTTATAAAATGATTTTTGTATCTATTTTATAAATTTTTTATATTTCTCATTGGTTATTAACTTTTTTTAATCGCTATATTTTTCCTGTAATTGGCCAGTTATGATAATCGTTATTTTTTTCATATTTTTCGGTTCACCAGTTTCGGAAATAAGGAGTCGAAATCAGTGTCAGTAAATATAGTAAAAGTATATGTTTTTATAATTAGCTTTTTAATATCTAGAGTTTGATACCCATATTGTATTTTTATAATATATTTTTTTTATTTATTTTACAATTTTTTAAATATATTTTTTTATTATTTTTTTATTCAACTTTTTTTTTCATCGCAATAGTTCCTGGAATTGGCCAGTTATGACCTATAATCTTAATTTTTTCATAATTTTCGGTCCGCCAGTTTCGGAAATAAGAGGGGGACATGTATTTTAGTAGTTTTTCAAAGATTTTTCGAAATCAGTGTCAGTAAAAATATACATATATTTTTACAATCAGCTCTTTAATATCTACAATTTGATACCCATATTATATTTTAAAGAATTTATTTTTTATATTTCTCACTTCTGTAATGGAAATATTTTAAACAATTTAATTTTTTTTTTAACTTAATATGTAGGCAAGTGAGTGCTATTTTTGTGGAAAATTTCCAGTCTTTATCTTTAACGGTGCTAAAGTTATGAGGCTGTGAAATACGAACGGATGGACGGACGGACGGACGGACAATGGAGTCTCACCATAAAGGTTTCTTTTGTACCTCTGAGGTATTACGAAACCCTAAAAACGGATTTAAAATGGCGTCGCTCTCGTAACGGATGCAGGAATAGAAACAAAAATTACAGCTCTGGGTAGTTGGGTAACTAGTATTGTAGACCATATCGAGCTGGGACACCTATCTAAGTAGATCAACAGAGTGAGACAGCACGGTATCAAGCGCTATCGAGCTCGATATGGTTTGCTATGCTAGACTAGCTGATCGTCGATAGAAACAAAAGCGGCTAAGTGCGTGTCGGGCCACGCGCGGTGTAGGGGTTCCGTAGTTACCCGGTACATTTTATAAGTCGGTCTACTAATACAGATCGCGCCAAACTTCTAGTCACATACATTTAGAAGAACGGCCCGTACATTGTCGCGTTTAGAGGGGAATAAAAGTTTGGCGCGACCTGTACTCGTAAATCTACGAAGCCTACTAGCTGTGATAGTTTTCCTTTTAAATTCATTTTATATGTTACGGGTAATAATATAGAAGATAAAGTAAACCTAGGTTTACCCGGGTAATGTTATACAAAACTTCGGGGTTCGCCTCGCTCCGCTCCGCTCGGCGCCCAATAATACGCTCCTCCTCGCTTCGCTCGTTGTCGCACCTATTTTTGACTTTTTTTGGACTTTACCGGACTTCGGGGTTTACCCGTACTACTTCTGTGAATTTTTTCACATTACCGTAAACAACCCTTAAAATATTTTTTTCATGATTGTATTTTACCGTTTTGTCGGCGTGATTAATATGTATGTATACTCATGCCAAATTACAGTTTTCAAGTACTAATAGTCTCTGAGCTAAGCCGCGGACAGACGGACGGACGGATGGACGGACAGACGTACATGCCGAAACTTGTCGGACTACGGAACCCTAAAAGGGATTAAAAATGGCGTCGCTCTCGTAACGGATGCAGGAATAAAAACAAAAATTACAGTTCTGCTAGTCTAGCATAGCAAACCATATCGAGCTCGATAGCGCTTAATACAGTGCTCTGTCTCACTCTGTTGATCTACCTAAAGAGGGACAGACAGTGTATATCGAGCTGTCAAAGCTCAATATGGTCTACTATGCTAGATACCCTGGTCTAAAAGCATTATTTCTAGCCTTGGGTTAATAGACTTGGTTATTTTATTGAGTCCGGCATCTGATAGTTGTGAAAGAGGTACAAGACATAAAATCGCGGCCTTTTTCAATCTCTTTCCTTATACGCGTGAGTTGCGAAAATTTAAACTTTTAATAATTATTATGCATGCAATAAATAATACATGTGATTTTTATTTTAAAATTGATATCTGCCGCTATGCCACTAGACCACTCCTGACAAATCTAGTTGCTATGGTAACAATTTTACTAAATATCTTTACTAAATTGAGTATGAAATTAATTGTTCTTTTATTGGCTGTATTGTCGATGCATAGACTAGACCGTAGTTAGAAAAACCTCTGACACCCCCTCGGAGATTCGAGTCGTGACAATTTATATTAGTTTGTACTGGTTTGTAAACTGAAAAATATTATTTGTATCGTGGACATTTAATTAATTAATGCGCAATTTCTTAAGCAGCAACTAATTCTGGTTGCGATGGCAGCATGCGTGGTGTAAGATTGGCCTTCGCCATTATTGTCTCTAGAATTTAATTTTGTAAGAGCATCTTGGAACTATATTCTTCTCATTTCGCTAACATTGAAATCACACTGTGTGGCAAACCAAGTTTGAAGGCGGGAGAGTCAATTCTGAGAATGTCCATCAATAACAACAGCAGGTGCTATCCATTGTCAACAAAAACTACGAAGTCGTCAAATTTGAACAAATCGGCGACGCATTCAATCATGTTACATCATTGGGGCCCTTCGACTTCGTAACACCATTGTGTTACACTCGTAATGTCTGAAACTGCGCCGGCGGCGGCGCAACGCATTGTGCGCACTAGAACTGATGGCCGCAGAATCTCAATGAAATTGTGCTGATTGACTATTACTTAACAAATATTGGGTAAAGAGGAAATAGAGAAATATAAAATGGTCATTGTGTCAACGACTTTAGAGAATTGTCAATTTAGGTTATTTTTTGTGTGTTGCTACGTTTTTACAGCATATTTAGCAAGATTATTGGTGCCCATAAATATTTTTGACACAGAACAGCGGCTTCAAAATTGAGTCTTGGGCAAACAAAATTCATATGCTCAAATGCAGATCTTGAATTCTCGGTTTTCTTGGTCACTCACTATAAACATTAATTTGAGGAAGGGATTGATCGTTTTTTCTTTTTGTATTGTCCCGAATTTTCGGCAAAGTTACTCCTGCCTTAGTCGCGGGATGAGTGGTTGTTGCAGTTATGATAACAAGCTAGGAAGCGTAGTGATCTACCCTCCGTCTCTGTTGTTTATTGCTAGAGTCCACGACATCACTGAAGTCTGATGGATTGAGGCATTTTGGTTGATATTCCAAAAATAATAAAGACTGCCGTAAGATTTCAGTGGTGGCGCAAACTTTACTTGCGGTGATAACTGTTGTAACTACTTTATCTACTGACCTACACACTACAACGATGGTGTCCGTTCGGAAATTCGTCAGCCACACGGTTTTTTACGAGTCTTCTTCTTTCACTGGATTTCGAGTAGGCACTACATTGAAGCCATTTTCTCGGTTGAAAGTCTTATGTTCTTATAATTTCAACTTCTCCCCTCACTAATCTTGAAATGTAATGGCATTCCGTCGACGGAACACTTGGTTTATCCAGTGATTGGTACCTGATTCAGGTAAATGTTCTGCTATTATGGCTTATTGTTGGCTTCACGGTTCTTAACTTGGTACATTGGGACACGGTCTTTTTTGTCTAGCCAATGTATAAGCTTCCAAAGTTACAGTAAATTCTATAGAAACTAGTTTATAAAGCGGGAAAATATCTTTGGGAATCGCGATATAACCATCAACAACCTTAAATCCGTGAAAAGCACATAGCTTTTACGTGAGGAGTAACACAACCTTAATGAAAAGTTTTCCTTTTTTTGTAATTTACTCCCTTAAGAAGAGGTAAGAAAGGTCTGCACATAGGTGAAGAAATTCAATAAAGAACAGAAATGGAGGGAAGATCGCTATACTTTCTAGCGTGTCATCATCGCTGCACCGACCAGCTATCCCGAAAATCCCCATGACCATGGCAGATGCGACTTTGTCAAAAAAATCATTATAACACAAAAAGTTAACATAATGAGCCCCGTACACCTAATAAACCTTATGTATCATTGTATTAGATACCTTTATGTCTATTTATATATTTCTGCAGTACACAATCAAAATACACTTCACAGAACTAATCTCCACGGAGGGGTCAGAGATGTTTCAAGTAGCTTTGCACCGAAATAAAAATCACACTCCTCACTTGTATACCCAAGTTCAAGTTTCACCGGTGATCATTACATACCCGCATGATGGGTGTTATAATAAATAACTTTATTTGTTCATAATACAAAGTAATACATAAAGAAAGTTCACTGTTCCATAACCTACGTATTCGTGTATCGTGGGGTCACAGACCTATCTTTACAGTAACTACAGCCAAGACTATATCTGTCATCAATTTATTCAATTCATTTTAATAAAATTTAACATAAAAAGCAACGAAAACATAATTAAATGTGTAAGAGAGTGAGTTGAAGCCCTCTCGATGTGTTCGGGTGCAAATGTGTACCCACAGCTTGACGTCTCTGACAAAGCACGCATACCAAACAGTTGCCCTTACAGGATTTGAACCTGGATTAGTGGCTAAAACGGTCGATCCACTGGGCCATAGAAGCGGTCATGAATTAAAAGTCCACCTTTAATTTGAACGAATCAATTTGTTTGCTTTACTTAAGAAAACTAGCAGTAAATTCAAAGATTTTTTCCGCCAGTGTTACGTGTCACCATAAATACTGGGTGCCAAAATATAAAAAATCGAAAGCTTGACAAATATGTTCGATAGACCATCAAATAGGCACCAAACAAACTGAAGTTTATAACAAAAGAAATCTTATCTAGAGCAACACTACGTGAAAAATTTAACCTTAGCGGTAAAATCACTATATTCAGAAAACCGGAAGCTCCGTTGTGTAAACTCTGTGACGATTTGTCAGTCTAAGGTCCACCTCGTGTAGGATTGTGCACCAAGTGACCAACGCACTAGCTGGTTTATACCCAGTGTATTAAATATCCCAAGATTACCGATTTACCGTGTTGCTTGTTTCCCCCGTTTTATTGGGGCTATTGACTGCACCCATATTAAAATTATTTAAAAATAAAATAAAGTTTATTAGCAAACACAAAGTTAACAAAAATTTCAAAATTAGGATTACATAAGTTTAGATAGTTCTACAATTATTTGAAAGTTTTGTGGTGGACCCCAAACTGAGCGAACTTGAAACGCGGGGTCCAATACAAGAGACTTAGAGTAATGATTACTCTAAGACAAGAGAATAAAGCAAAAAGATAACTGGAGAGAGGAGGAAGAGTGGCTGGAATATATCCGAAAGAAGTTTTCAGTATTAATACTCAAGCTATTTTGTGACTCAGTTATGATGTTCCAAGAGTGATAACCCGTTTCTACAACAGACAACAGAAACAAATGGAAGCATTTTTACAGGGAAAATTGCGGTGAAAAACTATCGGCTTGTAACTAACATTTTGACCAGTATCTGGTGATGGGACTAGAAGATGGGTACGGGATCTCTTTAACGGGCAAAAGCAGATCCTTCGAGTTTGGACTTATTTGATTGGTATTTATTAGCGCCTTGGTTAAACATGGTGTCCGTTGCATATAGTCGTTCAAAAAATCATATTTTTTGTTTTCCTTATTTTTACGAAAATCTCTTCGACGCGGGTGGAGCCCCGGGCAAAAGCTAGTATTTAATAAGTAAATACACGTACATGAACTAACATAAAGGTATATTTAATTATATTTTATGATACCTATTCGCACATATACATTGATACAGTATACGATGTTAACAGTCATTTTTAAGTTCCTATTGTACAAACAACAATAACAGTTAATCAGGTGTTATAAAAGTTAGAACATTAGAATCATATTTTACCTTCTAGATTTATAAAATACATTCGTAAAAAAAATACATTTCATATTGCATCCACCGATCGATCTGTCTGTTGTATAAATATAACATAACCGTCAAATAAATTAATTGTTCAAACAGTAGCTTCCCTCGCTACAGTGCGCATCCGGGAAGTAGCTGGTTGTACCAACTTCCACAATTTCCCAACAGTGCTGGCGCGTGATCTGATGAGATTGCAGGCTTTGAAGGTCGAGATGCCGGCTGATCTGATGAAAGTGGAATCGTTGCTAAAGGGCTACTTTTGGACATAAACAAACAGATGAATCAATCACGATTAAGAAACCCACACCTAAACGAAGGCTGTCTAATACTAGTAATCTCATTTGTTTTTACAAAATATACTTTTCTGATTGAATTCACCTGACACAACCTGTTTGTTATTTCAACTCAAACAAAAACATTGGTTACAATTAGATTCGGTAACGTAAACTAAAAACGCTTCCATTTGTTGCAACATGCAGTTGCTGAAGGTTCTTAAAAACTAAACTGGTACTGCTAGACCGACATGTCGTCTAAAAACAACAAAAGCAAAAAAGATACATCACAACTGGTACCGTTTCAAACGGAGCCCAAAAACTGGTCATTATGTCATTCATCCATTTACACACACTTATTTATAATAGCATCGAAAGGTGACTTTCACTTGATGCGAGAAGATAGGATGGAGCCGGCAATGCCAGATTAGGTGGTGTACAGTTCAACTGGGTCTACCTTTTTAGGAAATTTTGTTAGTTCCATGTTGAGCACACAGAAGTCACCTCAACGTGATTCACGTAATGACAAGTGTGAGCGTGTTTATCATTTTTATATATTTTTAATAGAAATTGCTTGATCTGAAAATAAACCTCAGAGCATTTGTGCTAAATGTTATAAGAAATAACAAATATAACTATTTTTTATTTATTGTTTAACAACGTACGTATTATTTTTATTCATCCCCATTTAAATAGTATTTGCAATTAAAGCTGCATTCAAAAATGGAAAAAGTAGTAATAGTACTCACAGTCCAAGCCTAAATATATTTTTTAAGTAATAAATTATACAAATAAATAATCAATAAATTAACACTTTCGTGTACACACGAAATAAAACAGAATACCAAGTAACGAATACAAAATATTGAACAAAGTTGGTATTATTATTAAAAGCAATATCTTTCAGCCAAACTTAGAATCATGAAGAAATTATCAGTTGAGGTATTTCTGAAATGTATACCTTCGCAATGTATCTTCGTAGATCCAGAATACCTAAACGTGTCCGTATAAGACAGCTCGTTATCGCTCGACTACAGTCTCTACGATTTCGTTCTCATATTATTCGTTTTTGCCAAATCACTTTCGCCTTCACATAATATTACATGTTCTGTCATGTTGGATGCCTACATATAAATATATACATCATATATAATGGAAGAAGAAAGAAATGCCTACATTTGCAAGTCTATGATTCGTTTCGTAATTTTTAATTTGGTGAAGGTAAAGGTTACAAATAAATGTTGTTTTGTTTCCTTACAATCGTTGAAAATTGTTTTTAGGGTTCCGTATTCAAATATTGCCAAGTTACAACGGGTTTGATTGCGTTTTTTTATTATCGTCGGAGTGACCCTGGTCAACACATAGGCTTTAAGAGTTTTTCATAATATAACGCCCAAGCCTAAAACGGGGCTAAAACTAGCAAAGGCCAGTCTATTAATGTAAGTTTTACAGTCTTAGACGTCGTGGTGCCTCATCTTGCTAATTTTATAGTTTAAGAATACCTAACTTGCTTCAGTATGCAGGAATTTTCCCAACAGGTCAGGATTTTTTGCCATGTGTCAGGAAATAAGACAAAAGTTTAACTAGACAGGAATAATTGAAAGAAAGGAAATAAATTCATTAACATGTTTATTGCTTTTGTAACAAAAACTATTGAAAATAGCGCTGCCTCAGAATTCTCATTAGAAGTGAAAAAAAAAACGAGAATTTCACAGATGATGGACTTTGTCAAGAATTCACATCACTTGGATCTAGGAAGTGACTACTTATGTGATGTAAGCTGAGTAGACCAGATGGCAAATGTAGAGGATTACTTCCGATATTCTCTACAGTCTCTTTAAATTTTTTATTGATCTCTTCTTGATTACTTATGTTATTTATTTTTCTTCTCACATTCTTTAACGTTTGCCCTTTCACAGTTTTCACATTATCAATGCAGCTCTAGCACTAAATATAAATATATATTCTCAGCTATAATTGTTTAAGTAAAAAGCTACATACAAACATAATACGAGTATACATGTGTATACTAACGCTTGTCTCCCAGAAAGATAGGCGGAAACTACGGATCTTCATCTGAGACGATCATGAATGACACACTAATGTTGTTTCCTGAAAATTCATCCAAGTCATGCAAAGCTCTCCTAATCAGACAGTTTAATGTGGGCTCTTCTATTAAGAACAACTTCTACCGACATAAACAATTTAACTACGCCCGTATTGCTCTAGTGATCACTCCTCATGTATTATATATTGATACAAGCGGCCATTTTATAAAAATGCAAGCGCTTATTGAATGAGAAGATTCTATTTAACTTTATTTTACTATTCGCAATATTTTGTAAATAAATTTGTCTTAGCTAATTGAGAAATATTTAGAAAAATATAATGTTTCCACTCTTCGATGCATTTTTGATTTAAAGTAACGTTCATAAATTTAAAAAAAATTGTTTCTCTTAGTTAAGGCTTATTGTTATCATTCGAAAAATCCATATTTATCGATTTTTTTACACTGCCTCAAAATTTATTTTTAGTAAAATCTACCTATTTTACATTTAAATAATTTTGCTAGGTAGTTTTAGTTTAGTTTATTTCGTAGAATAATTTAGTTTTTTAAATTAGTTTATTTAAGTTTTGTTAATAAATAAAGGAAAATTTTACATTTTCTTCGAGTTTATTAGTTCTACTACAACATAATATTTAATCCGCCGGATGTGTATTTCCTTTACCGTAACTAAAGTCATATTATCTTGTTACTTTATATACCTATTGGTATTTATAAGTAATCAGTCTATTATATCTCTGCCTACAGTATCTACATCTACACTATTATATAAAGAGAAAAGTTCGTTTGTAGGTATGTAAGGGTAATTTCTGTAACTACTGAAACGATTAAAAATTCTTTCAAAAAAGCCAAGCTATCGATAAGTAACAAAGGCTATAGTGAGTTCCTTGGGGACGGGCATTTCCATAAGGATATAGAGCTACTAATGACATTTGCGTTGGTTATCTAAGGAATTATATAACCAATTTTTTAAAATCATCCACCTGTGCTATGATACGATTTTTCTCTTGGGCAAAGATCAAACACGTACTATACAATTTTTGGTCTGAAAAATATTAACAGATTCGATAGGTAGTATGGGAGGATTTGTATTAATAATAAATAAGGTGTAGTCTGTATGACACTATAGTAGCTAATTATATATTTAAATAAATGGTTCCATATTCATACCAAAATGTACATCTCTTATCTGCATCTAACACACATGCCGCCACATGACTACCCAAAACCTAATAAACGCGGGTGAAGTCACGGGCAAAAGCTAGTAGTTTATAAAATGAAGTGATGACGTCCCTTCAATGGCTTAAACTCTCCTGAAGTAATCACTTTTGTGATGAACAATACGTACCGACTGATGTAGCCTGCAGTAATCAAAAAAGTAG
The DNA here is from genome assembly GCA_910592155.1 of Ypsolopha scabrella. Classification (NCBI taxonomy): domain Eukaryota; kingdom Metazoa; phylum Arthropoda; class Insecta; order Lepidoptera; family Ypsolophidae; genus Ypsolopha; species Ypsolopha scabrella. Next base: position 1,081,922 of record OU342968.1, on the reverse strand, counting down.
GTACTAATTTTGTCAAGACATTCCATAAAATGATTTTATTTAATATTAGCGAAATTCCTTTCTTATCATTACTATAATGTCTTCTCTATCGTTTTTAATTGCGCTGAAAAGAGTTATTTGAAAATTTTAAACGGCTGCGACAGCAGCAGATATTCGAGAACTTGTTCACGTTTCTAATGTTTAAATTATAAACGCTTTTCTTTTAAACGAGCATTACCCTTTATTTATATATAGACAGCCCCGGGTATTGTTCTTCAATTGTTGCGTTTATCTGAATGTCAACTTGCATACTATTATTTTATTTATTACCTATCTAGATTTATTTTATTAAGTTTACACAATGGGTTTCATTCTTCCATTAGTTTTGTCTTGGAGTTGGAAACTATATTTTACAAAACGATATAATCTGTAGTTGGTTTATGAAATCACTAACGACATCGGCAATGAAGTCATTATATTAGAAAAAAACTTTAAATTGGTTATTATCTTAATATGTACATTTATCCCACCTTACAAAGACTTGTTACCATTGCAAAAGTCTTCAAAAGACTCAAAGCATTATTGCTATTTTCCTTTGCAACATTATGTCAATGTTTAACAGTACCTCAAAGATTGCCCAACATAATTAGACTGATATTTAAAACTTTATGCCCTTCGTAGAGATGCTAAATTCCCGTGTGTCAATAGCAAATGAAAGATTTTCTTCTTGTTCATCCCGTTGCATCATCGTGGGATAGATGGTAAACGAAAGATGACGCCCGATGGAACCTCATGAGAAGTAACTGTTTCACGTACTTGTATGTAGTTTTTACGACATAGTAATTGATTTATCAAGAACGAAGAAACGTATATTTACTATAGAGTGATAAAATTTCTAAAATGCGTACCCATATTGTTCGAATATAATTATCTAAACAAAAATTCATCGAGACACTCCCATCGTTTTGCTACAACAGCGCCATCTAACGGTGAAAACAAAAGATATAATACGCGATGGCGGACGATGCTTTCTGAACCGCTATTGTTGAAGCCGAGCGAGAATGGTAAACAGGTAGACAGGGATGGTCTGCTCTGTCGCAGTTCAACGTGCTGTCAGTAGATGTCACTGCTACAATAATTCAAAAGTTCAGAAAAACCTTGCACACAGATAATATAATCCTAGCCTTGCAAAATTACCAAATTAAATAAAAAAAAAACGACATCAGTAGGCCTACCATGGGTTTTTGATTGAAAAACACTTGTACTTGTCCACTTATTTATATTATTTTCCTTACCGGTTTCGCTGTTATAGCATTTTCAAAGGTTTTTTGGTTGTTGGCAGGTTTGGTGTTTGGTAACAACCAAAAAACCTTTGAAAATGCTATAACAGCGAAACCGGTAAGGAAAATAATGTAAATAAGTAGACAAGTACAAGTGTTTTTCAATCAAAAATGTATAAAAAGTTCCACCAAGTGCCAACAATCACAAGCATCAACTCTACCATGGGTTACTATACACGTTAACGTCTGAGTAAAGTATTTATATGAGAAATTGTGCAGCGCCCCTAGCGGCTTACTGCAGAAACCAGCATTTCTCATACAAAATATTTTACGCAGATGGTAACGTGTATTGTATAGTAAGCAAAACTCTTGGTAGGCCTAACAGGTCATGTTTATTGGTATTGGTATTGAAAACCTTAACGTTTTACATTGTATGCTGATTTAATAAAAATAAAAATTTTAATAGTACCTAATTAAATAATTAATAGTATTTTTAGAATTTATTCGCCTCCGGACCGCTAGTACCATTGAACAGTACCATAAATGGTACTAGTGACACTAACTAGTGCACTGATTTGTCCCACTAGTACCATCAATGGTACAAATGGTACTGATTTTTTTATATTCATTTTTAGAAGGGTTATTAACTCATTAGCTTATTACACTACAACTAAAGTGGAGCACATATTTATGTAATGAAACTACTGCGAATATAAAAATTATCATTAGTACCGATGAAAGATGGTTAATATTATACAGATTTTTTGACAGATGTCAAAGTGACAGATGTTTTTTTATTTTTTGTCTGAAGTCAATCAATCAATCAATCATTTATTTATTTGTAAACATAGGTAACAATCATTACATTGATGGTGTTGGTGCTTAATACTAGAACGCTATGTTTGCCCCGTGGGGGGGCGTACAAATACTTGAAATAACATTTGCATTTAAAAAAACCAGAAACAATATTTAAATCATGCGGAAAGTCAAATAATAATAAATAGGCTTAAATACTAATAAATTATGTAGTTAATTACATTAAGATCATAAACGATATATTATATATAAAAAACATGTCATATTTAACACAGTTAAAATATAAAAAACAAAGATGATTAATTGAAATAGGCGTTACCTTGCGGAAGTCCATCACTAAGTAAAGGATATATGAATATAATTTGCAATATTCCGCTAAACAGCGGAATATTGCAAATTATATTCATATATCCTTTACTTATAAAAAACAAAGTCAAAAATTTCTTTTAAGTATTAGCATTTTAGGGAAACATCTTCAAGGAACTCTTTTATGGTATAATATGTTTTTTCTAGTAGAAATGAGAAAAGTTTCTGTTTAAACAACCTTAAACTCAAATCTTTGATAGTATTTGGGATTTTATTGAAAATCTTTGGTGCCATACAAAATATACTGTTCCGCATCAATGCTGTTTTTCCTTTTCGCAATTTTAGTTTATGTCTGTGTTGATTTCTGACAGAGCTAGCATGGTAAGTTTCGGAGACCTTAAAAAACAAGTTTGAGTTTGTTTTGACAAAAATAGCTACCTACCAGGGAAGGAAATGTTAAAGCCCTCAGGGGTTTAAAATGGGGTTTATAGCTATCTTGAGGTTTTAGTTCGCAGATCGACCGAATGCACCTTTTTTGAGCTTTAAACACAATTTCCTTATTTGTAGAGTTACCCCAAAAAATTATGCCATATCTTAATGAAGAAGCTACGAGTCCATGATATGCAGATAGCACCGCTTCACGGTTGACAATTGGTGATAGTTTAAAAAGAAGATAGGCTGATTTATGTAGTCTATTACAAATGTCTTTTGTCTGGTCTTTCCATTTCAATTTGCTATCTATCAGTAAGCCAAGGACTTTTGTTACTTCTATATTTTCAAGTTGTTTACCATTATGATTAACATTAATGTCTCCTATTCTATTAACACGTTAATAAAAATTCATAAATTTAGTTTTGTCAAGGCTTACGATAAGATAATTATTATTAAGCCATTGAATTATGTCATTTAAAGTATTATCAATTGTCAGTTCATAATCGTCTTAATTGTCACATTTAATATTCACGGTGCTGTCGTCTGCAAAAAGTACCATTGGATAGTGAATATTTTTTGGCAAGTCAATAATATAAGTAAAAAAAAAGTCAAAGTGACAGATGATTATTTTTTTGTTTTTTTACAGATTTTCAAGTGACAGATATATTTTTTTGACAGTTTTAAAGTGACAGATGTTTTTTTTTTTAGATTTTTTGACAGACGTTGAAGTTACAGATTTTTTTTTTAATTTTTGACAGATGATTTAATTTTTATTTTTTTGACAGAATTCAGTGTGACAGACGTTTTTTTTTTTAATTTTTGACAGATGATTTTTTTCATTTTTTGACAGAAGTCAAAGTGACAGATGATTTTTCGTAGGTTCTTTCGACAGATTTTTAAATGACAGATGATTTTTTTTTACAGAAGTCAGTGACAGATTATTTTTTTCCGATTTTTTGTTTTCAGATTTTTTGACAGATGTCGAAGTTACAGATATTTTTTTTTAGATTTTTTGACAGATGTCAAACTGACAGATAATTTTTTTTGTCCCATTTTGTCCGGGTTATTCAGATAGATGTAAACCATTTCATCAAAGAATAAAAACCGGTCAAGTGTGAGTCAGACTCGTATACCTAGGGTTCCGTAATTCGGCAGTTTTGGGAATGTAGGTATATTTGGTAGTAGGTAGCTACCTAGTTAATTGCACTCTCGCATTTTGGAATGGATGATAAAATTTTATACAAGGGCGGATCCAGGATTTATTTTGGGGGGGGGGGGGGGGCACAAAGGCCAAATAGGTATAGATATAGTGGCCTGCATAGTATTGGACTATATACTTGAAAATTCTGCAAATGTAGTTAAAAGCATGATATCCAAAAATAAACTAATATAATCAAAGCGATATAGTGTTAATCTCCCAGCTCCTTGCTTTATTTGAATTGTCTGGGGGCGCACGTGCCCATGTGCCCCCCCCCCCCTGGTCATTGTCACTAATACCATTGATGGTACTTTTCAATGGTACTAGTGGTCCGGAGGCAGTTATTCTGATGTCAAAACATTCATTATGGACTTATTAGTAATTTAGTTGAAAATAATGAAATGAAAAGGTTCCACGCTATTCCACGCGGGCACGATGACAACCTGACATATCCATCCCTAGTCTCATAAAATAAAAATAAAATTACAATAAATAATAATTAAATTTAACCCTTTTTTATTTTTTAAGTTTTAAATATTTGTATGCCTTTATAGCGCACTACAAATGTAACAAATGTAATCTCTTTATTACCTACCAACTTATCTTGAACAAATAAATTATTTGATTTGATTTGATTTTAATAAGGATAGTATTGATAGGAGTAAATTATGTGAACCGGCCAGCCACCAGTGACTTGCATTTATTTGTCATATATCTAGTAAGTACCAATAATAAAGTACATAGTATAAAAATCATGCCTGTACATTTAATTTTTTTTTTCTAAATAATACATGATACGGGTTATTACGTTATTAGTAGTCTACTGAAGATAGAACTACTATTTTAGAATGTTTGTCTGTCTGTATGTATCAAAATGTGTGTACCATTTTAACTCGAGAACCACTGAACGGGTTTAAATGCGATTTTTTCATTATCATCGTACTGACACATAGGCTATGAGGTGTGTTCATCCAATGGGCTCCCAAGCCGAAAACGAGGCAGATGTCGGAGCCGCGGGTAAAGGTTAGTTTACACGTAAGATATTATTGTTCTGAATATCTTATTATTTGACATTAACTTGAATCTAACTTTCGTTTTATTGTACTTAGCCTGCCAATTCTTACAAGGCGTGAGTGTTAGAACATCCAGAAAACACAAAATAAAAGTCCCACGTTCATATACATTATGAATCATGATATTTCTGAGGGTTCCTTGCTTACATACCGTTAACATAACGTGCACTTATGAGAGACCAACCCTAACTTATAATGCAATTAAGTTGGTAGTTCATTTAGGTAATAATAATTAAATATAGTACTTAATTTATTCATTTTTTCCTACGCGTGTGCAAAGATCTACTTGTAAAACAAATTCAACTGGAAGTTAACCCAATGTGACCCAATTTGTATAACAAGTGAAGGATAATTAATAACTTTATTTTGCAATAAGTAGGAAGCCTGATTTTTAACAGCACCATAGTGCCGTAGTTTTTTGTAAATTGTATAGTTTCAACTTCATATAATCTTACAACAACAACAAAATGATCCTATGTTGGTTTTGTTTTTCCATAATCAGATTATGGAACCTTAATAGGAATCATACTGATGAATTTCCTTTCTACATTAAAGGTTTTTCATAGGATAGCTACGAATTAATTTTGAAAGTTATAGTATAAAGTATCTTGAAATTATTCCGTTTTGTCTGTGAATACGCCGCATGGGAACTGAAGTAAGATATTTTTTGTAACAAATATATGTGATTTGGAAGAACGGCATCAGCCGGCAGGGAATCCATCACTGTCGCAACACCTCGGAAGATTTACGATGGTGACGTGTTATGATCTGCGGACTTGATCCGGCGAACGCAGATTACATTCAAGGGGATGGAAACATCCTGAGACCTGACATAGCTATAACGACAAAAAAAAAAAAGAAATAACTAAAAAACATTCTCGTGGTAAAAATATTGTTTCATATATGCACTGATTTATATTTTCTTCACTACAAATTATCATGTTCTTAAAAGATATTTATTTAGTAGGAGCAAATATTTCTTCATGTGAAAAAAAAATACTGCTTTCTCACTAAAGTAATATTACGAGTATATTCAAACAATGGACTAGTTTTCTTCACTCAAACAATCATTATGTCACAAGAAAATATTCCCATTTTCAAACAAGAAAATACTGTTTTGGCCTAACAAGCTTTTCCTAACCAACAACAGTCAGCAATAAAAAGGAAAATCATGTGCATTTTCAAATAAAAATGTGTTATTAACCCAATGCCTCGGTTTTCATTTAAAAAAAAACTATTTTGAAATCTTTGCAGTTTCTGTTTAACTCAAGCAAGACGTTATTGAATTATCTGAAGATTAATGCGCAAAAATCTTGCTTGAGATAGGCAGAAATCACAATGGTAAATGTACTTCGGACATGGATTAACTAAACCATAATATGGGCAACAACCGGCCCGTTACAAATTTTATTACGGCCCTTGGTAAAATTTAAATCGGACTAATATCTATGCAAGAAAGTCTCAATTTGCTACTTTTTCAGGGACACATAGCGAGACATAATAGAAGGAACAATCAAATCATGTCTTTGGGTGTCCCTGAAAGAGTTAAGTACAAGCCGCGGGAAACTTCTTGACTGATCTGTGTAAAGAAGCGAGTCAGCGAGAGCTGAGAATTAACAAATATGTACACAAGCAGGTCAGAACAGAATATCAAAACAAATACAAATCAGAAACCAGGCTGACAGATAAAAAACTGACTGTTTGTTTGTGGAATTAATCCCGAAAGTAGTAGTCTAGTATCTTAAAATTAGGCTCAAACTTACCATTAATTGTAAATGATGAAAATAATACATTGTAACTTCCGTAGTTTATCATAAATTAAACCTGCCTCCGATTGCGTCTTCATTTTCGTATGCAATACTCATCAGCCTATGGCCCTTAACTTTATGACCTTACGATTGTTTGGTACGCGACTTCACAAAGGTTGCCCATACCTGAACTAAACCACAATAAATGTATAGTCAAGAAATATTATATGTGGCGAGGGAGAATACTACTAATGCCATCTACTTTGCAGTGTTAAATCGAGTTTCATAAGGCAAACATACTGTTCATTTCATTTATTCAGGTAAAGCTACATTAATATTCATCGAAGAATATATTTTCTGGAACGAAAGAAGCAATAACTTTCGGCAAGAGTTTGACTTAATTCAAATCGAACTAATATTGTCTCGCTTGAAAAACTGTTTACTTTGTTGTAAGAAACGGATTTGTGCGGAAAACTAGTTTTTTCTTGGTATAAAACACATTTTTCCTTCGATAAATAAATCTATTATTTTAGTTGAATAAACATGTTTGCATGAAAGAAAGAAATGGATCTATATTTAAAAACCTCATTATTTTGTTATAAACCTCATGAAAAAATACAAAAAAATTATGTCTTCACGGTAAATAATATATACAAGACATCGAAAGCTCTTGCCGTACAGAAACCACCAAATATTTTTTTTTCCGTGTGGCGGCTGGATGAGGAGGACGGAGGACCGTCATGAGTGGAGGAATCTGGGAAAGGCCTACGGCCGTGGACGAACACGGGCTGATGGATGGATGGATGGACGGTATTATATTCCGAAGCACGCAGACGGAACATAAATATTTCCCTGGGTATTTGAACCCGCGATCTCCGGATTACTGGACGTGTTGCACTCAACCACTGGACCGCAGAGGCGGTAATTACGATATTGAATCTATTCAAAACCAAATATCTACTTAGTCCGTCAAGTCCAGAGGTGCAATTGTGTAAGCCAATGGTATTCAAATTGATTATCATATGCTATTCGGTTAAGCAAATTAGCCCGTTTGACAATTGAAATCGTACATTTTTGGCTGTCAGATGAATACAATTGTGTTATTTTGTTGTTGACAACCAAAAACGTACGATTTCAATTGTCAAACAATCAATCAGCAATCCTGGACGAGTAAGTTAAAAGTCCGAGCCCGTAGGGCGAGGAGTTTTATATACGAGGTCTGGGTTGCTAATTCATGGTCGAAGCAAGTATAGTGCTTTTCTCAAAAATAAAATGAGACATTTTCATGTTTTTTATGATAATGAGTTATATCAAATATTATACTAGGAAATATTAAAAGTTACTTACTTGCACATATTTGGGCGATTAGTCATGTTTATTGTTATTGATTTCTTCAGTGTGTTTCCTCAGTTCTCCCTGACTAGATATACTCCTGGTAGCTAAGGCTGCGATTGCGATTTGCACAAGCAAAGAGTGCGACATAGAAGAGGTTACAATAACTACAGATAGTGCGGCTACATTATAAGCACTAAGCAAACCTATAAGTAGATCGAAAATCATTGCAGATTGCCATACACAAATGCAAAACCTGTCAACCTTGTGCAAGGTAAAGCTATGCTGGACCAAATCACACAACGGAAATAAAGGTAACGAACAAGCAGACTCTCTTGCTAAACTAGCAACTCACATGAAGGTAACCACTCAGGGTATCAACTTGTGTCGACCATCGGCGGATGTAACTATAATATAATATTTTATTACTAACCGTTGCCCGCGGCTCCGCCAGCGTTTATTCTATCTCTGCCCCGTTTTCGGCTCGAGCGTTAATTTTATGAACAACCAATTATAGCTTATATGTTGACTTGAGTCACTACGATAATAATAGGAATAACCGAATCCACATCCGTTTAGTGGTTCTTGAGTGAAAACGGAACATACATACATACAGATAGACTAAAACTCTAAAAAGATGGTTCTAGCCTAACTAAAAAGTAACCCATTTCATTAAAAATTTCGTCAAAATATTCAATGTCCAGACACGACCTTTTTACTACTTTATTATTAGTATGGATATAGATATAGAATTTCACTGCTTCTTTTAAGGCCAACAATTACTCCATCAGTTTTATCACAAACAGCGAAACGCAAGTGAACAGCTAAAGTCACTCAAGCGCTATTGTTCCAGCAGAAAGCAATCCCTTGTCTGTAGTTGGAGTAAAGCAATTACGTCGTTCAAGTGCAACCTATTTAGCTCTCCGTCTAGTTTAAACCTGCAGTCACAATGGCTACTTCTGATACTTTTTACTTTTCCTTCACAGTCGTCTGACAGGGATCATTTTGCGTGGTGGCCAGCCGGTTTTCATGCCGTCCTCCTCGTGTCCACGGCTTAGTTCACGTAAATGTTTCAATTTTTGAGCAGTTTCGTATCGTATCGATTTTCGGCTTAGCGGTGATTTTATCAATAACCTTTAAAGCCAATATGTTAACTATGATATCTACTACATCAGGGGTGGCCAACTTGATTGGACCCAAGATCTCTTGTTTACTAACGAGACCCTGTGCGATCTACCAATTACATACTTCTAGAAAACTTAAATGAAACAGCATAGTTCAGCACACAATCATGTAGCATTTTTTTATTTTATTAAGGGAATAAACATAAATGTGAAGCTTTTTTAATTTTGTTTTTATTTTTGAAATTAACGAACAGCGAATCTGACACTTCTTCGAAAATTTCTTTGATGTATTCTCCATCGGAAAAAGGTTTGCACTTTTGTGCAATTCTGTAGCTTACTTGGAAAGAAGCTTCAGTTGCAGCTTTACTTTGCTCAATAGGCCCAGAAAACATGTTTTCTTGGACTTTTAATTGCGATTTCAGTGCTTGCAATTTACTCTTTCTTATTTCGCTGTTAGGTGGAAAGTCAGTCTGATATTTACTATGCATTGTATTAAAATGTCGCTCTAAATTTCCTTTTTTGGGCATTGCCAGGGATGTATTGCATATTAGGCAGCAACAGTTTTCTTTCACCATAGTAAAGAAGTAGTCCAATTCCCATTCTTGGTGAAAATGATAAGCTTTTGATTTCTTTGGAGCACATTTATCAAGAATCTCTAAAAAATGAAATTGAAATTTTAGGAACATTATTTGCATAATAACAAATGTTGAAATCCAATTCTTTTCAACCACTTATCCATAATGTACGTAAACAATTATGAGGCGTGCCTAATACAAAGTCTAATCGTGATTTACATCGACAATCGTTGAAACGTCGTAAGTCGTAACCCCGGTAGTCTCTGTCGTTAACTGTCAACTGACTGACTGAGACCTTCCCGTCCCTCCCCCGCGTCCCACACGCTTCCCGCTTATTGGTCATCGCGCGCCGAAAACAAAAGACTACACTGCGTAAAATAGATGATAAATACCGTGACGGAACAGCGATTGAAAAATTATACAAGATGATGCGTCCAGCAGTAGGTGATTACGTTGGGCAGTCTGGTCTACGTATTTATATTTTTTGCCTTGCCACGATCGACTTGACTAACAGTCGCGATCGACCTGTTGGCCACCCCTGTACTACATGATAATAAAAAAAACGCATCCAAATCCGTTAGGTGGTTTGCGAGTTAAAATGAAACATACATACAGGCAGACTGACATACTGACAGACAGACGCATAGACAGCCAAAAATTTTAAAAGTTGTAGTTTGGCCTCAGTACAGCACTACTAAAACGTTCCATTTAAAATTTCGCAAAAATATTCAATGTACAGACACAACTTACAACAACAACTTACTACTTTATTATTAGATTTGTAGGATATAGATAAAAGAGAGTGGGACGGTCCGGATTCCTTGTCGTCATTGTACGCAGACCTTGGACGAATTAACGTCCAAGACGCAGACAGATGATTTTCCAGTTATTTCAGTTTTTTGTATAAAAATCATTCATTTTAGAAATTTAATTATTTCACCGAAAAAGAGCAAACCTCTTCACTCAGAAAAACCCATGGATGTGCACCTTTACCCTGCAATAGTTGACGCAGTCAGTGACCCGTGACGGTGACAACACGGCACTCTTCGAGGGACATCCTCATTTCTCCGCGCAGTCCCGGCACCATGGCGAGTGTGGACACCCGCGTCTCGGACCATTCCAGAATGAGCTTCAGAGTTATTGAACTTAGTGTTCTGTTACTGGTCAGTTCTCAACGCTTATACAATTACAGGCAAGAAGCAATCATGACAGAATTCACAGGGGATACTAGCTCAGTCGGTAGGATCCGGACTTTCAATCTTAAGACCCGGGTTTGAGTTCTGCCCTGGCGAGTAGACACTAATGAATTTCTCGGATTTTATGTGCATAGTATTTATGTGCAATACAACTTGCTAAACACTGATGTAAACTTTCATGTCTCAGCATGTATTTGTGCCTGAAGTACGGTTATACGGCTCACCTTCGTCGAAAAAATCATCGGTGAAAAAAAAAAAGAATGTTGACTGTTCTTTAGACAGTGCATCTTTGGAAATACCTCTGACAACCCCTGGGTGATATAAGTCGTGATAAGATGTTTACTTTTATTGAACTTTGCACCTATTGATACAATTTATAAGTATTAAATGTGTTGTTGCAGATTTTGGGATCAGCTGATGGACATTTAGCATACGACCTAGCGAAATCTGAACCATGGATACCAATTGCTAGATCAGATATTGCCTTCAGAAACAAGAACAACTATCATCTTAGCACAAGGCATCACTCTCAACATGATTGGAGACCTACACAAGAAATACTCATCAGAAATTACAACGCAGTTAAGGAAAATATCAATGTTTCTGTGAAATCTGATGAGACAGGTTTCAGTGCTGCTAATATAGTGACAACAATATCACCTCAATATACAATAGAATCGGCATCTTTAGACGAGATTATTCAAGGTACTTTATTAATAATATATTTAATACTACTGAAATAACGAGTAAACTTCATATAACTAAAAAAAACAATTTGTTTACAGATTCAAATGCTTTTAATATCACATTACAGGAAGATCCAGAACCGGATACAATTAAATTGTTGCCAAACTCCTTGAATTATATCAGAAAACCACGATTTCAAAACCAAGCCATAGATTCACCAAATCAGATAAATAAACAACAAATGAAACTAGCAAGTGACAACGCTATACCAAATGAAGAAACTCAGAAACTGGAAATTCAGAAAACAGATACTCTTAAAAATTTCAGTAATATCATAACCAATATGTATGAAGTAACTGAAAACAATAATGCAACAAACGACTTGATAATAGAGGAAACCATTGCAAAAGAAAGCACAGGTTATTCGTACGAAAAACCATTACTAGAGTTAAAAGATGAACCAAAAATAAATACTAACAAAACTAATTTAACAAGTAACTTTTGGAACATTCTTGCAAAATACAAAATTAATGCAAACGACGATATGAAAAATTATGAACTCTCAAGAGACGCTGTCTTAAACTCACAAAAAGGCAACTCTTATCGATTACTTATACCACTGAGAGCTTACCGGGTACCTTCGGTACACCGTATTCAAACTAATGAACCTCTGGACCGTTTATTTGCTCTGTTTCTTTCAAACTACGGATACTATCTGCCTCAGTTTTACAGGATTCACGGAGGCTACCGTAACTTGTATGGTCATTTAGCTTACAACAACATGCATGGTTCCGCCAATATATATTGTATGTTTACTTTGTTTATCGCATAAATGTTTTATTTATATACGCTGGCGGACTAGTATAAATAACCAAGGAATAGTTTGGTTCCTTGGCATCTTTTTGGATTTGATCAAATCCTTGGTGTATGCTGGCGCACGCACCATCGGTCGATCAACCACGCGCGCCCGCGCTAGCTGACCTTGAGTTGTTGTGAATTGACCACCTCCAAGGACGCGCGCGCGCACCGTCTAGACCTATAACCCTAGACCCTCGTGTTCCTGCAAGGACATCTTCCTGATCAGGAGATTCAGTGCTGTGTGCATCCTGGACGAGATTCGATCACAAGGGATTTTGAGGTAACAAGCTTTTCCATTATTTAATACTTTTCACGCCAGTGTGGTCCGCCATTTTTAGCCGATTTCGCATTCTACAGTCCACTCTTCTCAAATTCTTATTTTATAATTATTGGCGGCTCCATAGTTTGGTCCTTCGAGCCGGATTAATTGTTATAATCAGCATATTTCGCCTTATTTGCTAATATTTTATGCTTCTATAAAATTTATATAAAAGTTGCATATAAATATCGACCTTATTGCGTACACATACAGGTGAAATTAGCGTTACGTTTGAGAAAACGTTTTCAAAATCTCTTTGTCTTATTGATCGATCTCTGTAAATCTTGTTTGGTTTACCTATATAAATTGTAACTTTATAAAGCAATATTATTGTTGCTACGCAATCACACACACGATTATGCTTTTAATCATTTTCACGGTGTACTTTAAATAAAACGTTCACATACTCATAGAAATTAGCATTGTGCTTACCGCGCGAATGTTTATAATTCGTATTTTATTTGAACTTTTATTTCTTTCGCTTCGAATTATAGACATTCTATTATTAATTATTTATAAGCCCATCAATTAGTAGCTTTCGCAGCTTCGGTATTTTTGGTTTAATTTTAACTACAGACAACGTTTGTCGTGTGCGTACAGTTACACCTATAACGTACCGCTCGAATAAATACGTACATATATACACAAGTACATATATACGAACGATATATCTCCTTATTGTTTTTTTGTTTGTTATTTTCTCGCACTAGTTGGAGGTAATAAGGTTTTCGTATCTACACTTAGTGCTGTGACGGTTTGTCAGTTATTGATTCGCGTGGAAGTGTGTACCTACCTACTTATTCTTTGTTATATTATATTTATCCGGTTATTTTCTAATAACAGGACCGCTTGAATAAGTAGATACTTACTACTTACCTATTCTGTACACTTAGTTGTTAGGTCTTTGTTATTAGCTGTTACAGACCTTACCGCTTTGAACATAATACCTACATAGGTGAATATTTTCTCCATTACTTGTTTACGTATTGAATATCGAAACAGTGTTTAGTCATTGTACGAGTAATTATGCATTGATTAAAATGTTGCTTTTGGGATTGTTTACGTAAATACGCGTTTACATTTTTTGTTATGATGATCAATACCTAGATGTTGTGTTTATATTTTTATCGAGTTCATTTTGTTATACCTAACATATCCGCATGGGTTTATACTTTTAATTGTAAAAGGAAGCTACATACCGACCTACGTATTGGTTATACATAATAAATTAATAAACTGGTGTTATTTTTGTTGATAATCGCGCGGCACTTTGCTGTAAATCAAATAATTTAGTATCGTTTGCTAGATTTGGATTGTTTATAAATAAAATAAACTTGTGTATTATTCGAACGTAACCATGACGACGACGCAAGCACGTATTAAATTGAATGAAGGCAAAAGAGCACAGTATTTTAATTCCATGCAGACTACATTCAATTACATAATTAATTTAAAAAGTGATAAAAATAGACAGTCTTTTATGGCACAGGCACGATTAGCAGATAAATGGCGTTCGGAATATATTGCGATAGTAGATGAAATTAATTTACTACAATTAGAATTAAATCCGGAATACACGGTTAATTATCAATCGCTGTCAGCATTTGAGGAAATGTACGCACACGTTATACAGAATTACGCAAAACTGGAGAAACCTGCACCGTCATCTTCGGTAACGATTGGCACACCGGTGGAAACCTCAAAACAGAAAAGTTTGAAAATACCGCGAATCGAAATTCCGTACTTCGATGGAGAAATTCAAAATTTTCCTTTCTTTTATGAAACTTTTAAACGCGTCATTCATGACAATGAAGAGTTAACTGATTCCGAACGTGTCCATTATTTGTTTGGCCATTTAACTGGTCGTGCAAAGGATGTTTGTGCTGGCGTGGCTCCCGCTGCGGGAAATTACGAATCAACGTGGAAAGCCTTAATAAAGAAATATCAGGACAGGCGTGCCCTTGCTACCTCTTATTTAAATCAAGTGTTTTCAATGAAACCATTAGCCGCTAATGCTTCTGCTAATAACTTGGAAACATTAATTGATCGTTTCGTAGCTTCAATAACCGCTATAAAACAATTGGAAATTGCTGATTTGGGTGATTTTATATTTGTTTACATGGGGTTAAATTTATTAGACGCAGACACGGTAAAGTGTTACGAATCATCAATTCGTAACGACACAGGCATACCAAATTATAATTCATTTATTGAATTTGTGCAGCAGCACGCAAAAGTACTACAACGCTCTGCACAACGTTCGCACAACGCGCCTATTGCTGCTGATAAAATAAATAAGCCACGTACACCCACTGCACCACCGCGTGTGCCTCAAACATATGTGGGTACACAATCGAATTCTCACGCGCCTAATGCAAAGTGTGTGTTATGTAAAGGCACACATCCGCAGCTGTACACCTGTAACCGGTTTTTACAGCTTTCGCCTAACGAACGTTACTCGTTCGTTAAGGATAATAGAATATGCACTAATTGCCTAAGCTCACAACATGGAGCTTATAAATGTAATTCACGATCTTCGTGTCGCAAATGTCATGGTAGGCATCATTCGTTGTTGCATTTTAATAATTCACAGACACCTAGTACCGCACCCGCATCGCAGCATCCTGCTGTTGACCACTTAGGTGGTAATAATAATACCAATGGTTCTGTTGCAACTACCGCGTCCTCATCTAATGGGACTAATCCGCAACATTCTTCTTGTAATGTTTCTTCGACTTCTTCCACTCATTCCACAGAACTACTTGCTACCGCAAAGGTACTTGCTGTAGGTCGTGGTGGAAAGGATGTTAATATTAGATGCATCCTTGATCCTGGTTCTCAACGGCATTATGCCACCATAAGATGTTGTGCTATGCTAGGGCTTCCACTTCGCTCAACTTCATTAACTACCGTACAAGGTATTGGTGGTTCTCCGCAACCTATTAAAGGTAAAGTGGATGTGACTTTTAGATCTCGCTTTGATAAGTCTTCGCAGTATACAATCGAAGCACTTGTGTTACCTCAAATCACTTGTGAGTTACCTACTTGTCAAGTTGATCCAAGCATGGTCCAATCATTTCAAAATATTTCACTCGCTGACGACACATGGGCGATCCCAGGGAACATTGATCTTCTTATCGGTGTTCAGCTGTTTGCAGAGATGCTACGGCCGGGGAAGATAGTCAATCCACCAGGCATCCCAGATGCGTTGGAAACCGTCTTAGGTTATATAATTATGGGGGATGCTCTGATCAAATCGCCTCATGAGTCTTCGCTATCATTTTGTTCAACCGCATCATGTGAGGTTGAGTCGCTCATGCGTAAGTTCTGGGAGGTAGAAGAAGTTGAATCTACGCCACCTTTAAGTGTGGACGAAAAATATTGTCAGGAGTTTTATTCTAAAACAACAACTCGCGATTCGACAGGGAGGTATGAAGTTGCTTTACCTTTCAAAGCTGATCCAGTAGGAGTTTTAGGTCGTTCGTACAATGTTGCTAAACGTCGTTTCTTAGCGTTAGAACGTAAATTCGAAACCAAACCTACACTTAAGCTGTTATATGATGCCGTCATCAAAGAATATATAGATAAAACGTATATATCATTGGTTGACAATGTTAATGTCTCAAGTGAGGGACAATATTTTATACCGCACCACGGTGTCTATCGTGAAGATAAAGCTACCACCAAATTAAGGGTAGTTTTAGATCCAAGTAGCGCAAAGACCGAGACTGGTTTAGCGTTAAATGATGCTTTACACACAGGCCCGAGCCTCCAACCTGAGTTGTTCACGCTATTACTCAATATGCGTCTGTTTCCTATTGCGATTTCTGCAGATGTTAGACAACATTATCTTCAGATAAGCGTGCGACAAGAAGATCGCCCTTATCAACGTATATTGTATAGGTTTAATACGAATGACCCCCTTCAGGTTTATGAATTCAACCGCGTTGCCTTCGGCCTTCGCACCAGTCCTTTCTTGGCCATCCGCACCATACATCAGCTAGCAGCTGATGAAGGAGATCGGTTCCCTCTTGCTCAAGAAATTTCTACAAGAGATACCTATGTTGACGATATTGTAAGCAGTTTGCAAGATCCCACGCAAGCTGTTTCCGCAGCACATCAACTGATTGATTTATTCCGTGCTGGCGGATTTCAATTGGTAAAATGGTCTAGTAACTCAAAAAACGTGCTCTCACAAATTCCTGAATCTCTTCGATTGGAACAAAGTATTGAGTTTGATAAAGAAGCCACTTTAAAAGTTCTAGGACTTTGTTGGCTTCCCAATGAAGACATTTTTGTTTTTAAGGTTGTTCCTGACGACCGTCCTTGCACGAAACGCAATATGCTATCATCTATAGCGCGTCTGTTTGATGTCTTGGGCTTAGTCGCACCTGTCGTCTTATACGCTAAGCTCTTAATAAAGGAGCTTTGGCTATAAAAAATTGGTTGGGACGAGATTCCCTCTCCGCGCATCGTCTGCCTTTGGAAAAAGTTTCAGAACGAATTGCCGCTTATTACTCAGTTAGAGTTTTCGCGCCATATCGGTGTAGCTAACCATTGTTCCGTTTCCATTATTGGTTTCGCTGACGCGAGTGAAGTCGGGTACGGAAGAGTTGTTTATGCTCACGTCACATCCGGGAATAGTGTCAGTGTTACACTTGTATGTGCAAAATCTAAGGTCACTCCTTTAAAAGTGGTCTCTCTTGCTCGTCTTGAGCTTTGCGCAGCATTATTGCTTGCCACTCTCATTAAAAAGGTTGTCGACACTTATTCTGCACGATTTAACATAGACGGCGTCTATGCCTTCTCCGACTCAACAGTAACATTGAGTTGGATCAAGTTTTCACCGCATCGATGGCAAACATTTGTGGCCAATCGGGTTTCCAAAATTCAACAATTGCTCTCTCCTGAGCACTTTTTTCATGTGAAAGGAGATGAAAACCCAAGTGATTGTCTTTCGCGAGGATTGTCACCTGCACAACTTATTGGTCTTCCGCTCTGGTTGCGAGGCCCACCATGGGCTAAACTTCCTAAATCTGACTGACCAATTCAGCCTTTTGTATCCAGCCACGATAACGAATTGCCGGAAAGTAAACCGGTTCCTGTATCACGAGTCACTCATGTGACTTCTGATGTTAGCTTTATTTATCAGCACCCAATTTTACTATCAAATCATGATTGTGTGATGAATTTAATGGTGGATAATTACCATCGACTGTATCTACACTGGCTCTTTAAGAGACCTATTGTGAAATTATGTCCAACACAGTAACTGCGTGATATCTTAATACGTAATTATTAGGTGTTAAGACATTTAGTTTTAGGTTATACTTTTGTTTTGGTTTATTCACCAAAGTTATGTGTTCGCAATAAGGGTAAGGGTGTTAAGCTTAATTTTAGTTTTTAATTGGTTTACTACTAATTTGTTTTGAAACCTGGTACTTTCAAGGCCGGGGAAATGGTTCCGCCAATATATATTGTATGTTTACTTTGTTTATCGCATAAATGTTTTATTTATATACGCTGGCGGACTAGTATAAATAACCAAGGAATAGTTTGGTTCCTTGGCATCTTTTTGGATTTGATCAAATCCTTGGTGTATGCTGGCGCACGCACCATCGGTCGATCAACCACGCGCGCCCGCGCTAGCTGACCTTGAGTTGTTGTGAATTGACCACCTCCAAGGACGCGCGCGCGCACCGTCTAGACCTATAACCCTAGACCCTCGTGTTCCTGCAAGGACATCTTCCTGATCAGGAGATTCAGTGCTGTGTGCATCCTGGACGAGATTCGATCACAAGGGATTTTGAGGTAACAAGCTTTTCCATTATTTAATACTTTTCACGCCAGTGTGGTCCGCCATTTTTAGCCGATTTCGCATTCTACAGTCCACTCTTCTCAAATTCTTATTTTATAATTATTGGCGGCTCCAATGCATAATAACAAACCTTTTGGGCCTTATAAATTGTTCCGATAGAGATTATTTAAATTAACTATTCGTCACCATCGTTCATGTGCCTCTCTTTTTCCATTCAATAACCGTACCACATAATTCCTGCTGAATCTTCATCTTCCTCTTTTTGTTATTACGATAACTATTACTATTAGGTACCTACTTAAATCATACAAAATTTGGTCTTAGTATACTGTATTTTTATTTTTCAACATATCAATAAAAGTGCTTTATTCAAATGAATCTTTTTTTTCCATATCTTAGTTATTAAAGTACAATGTTGTGGTATACCTATCATGACTGTGAAAAGCAATGGGACAATTGAACGGAATGTTAATATTTTTAATGTGACAATTCTGAATTGAATGCGCATCGATGAAATGCTCTGCTAAAAAGTGTACACTTTATACACCTAAATACTTTTTTCATCCTGCAGTACACAATAAGTTCACACTAAATGTCCCATATAGCATTCCGGGTCCAGTGTGCTTTGGACTCCATCCAAGTGGCCACCAGCCACCAGCCACAGGCTGACAGAGTTATAAATGAGACGAAGAGCCTTTATTTAAAAAAAATATGCAGCTTTGTTTTAGGAGTAACTATAGAAGTAATAGTTTGTATTCCTTGATGTAAATCTAGGTCTGGTGTAATCAAATGAATGTAGTGTTGCATGACTATCGATAGTCGATGTATCGACAGTTGACCTTCGAAAAAAGTAACAACATCGATTGTGCTATCGATGGTATCGATTATATCAATAGTATCGATAGCGAAAATTACATTTAATACTATTGCGAAAATGGGTTTTAGTATTGACTTGAGACCAAAACTACAATTTATATTATTTTTGTCTGTCTGTCTATCTGTTCCGTTTTTATTGAGGAAAGACAAGAAGTTGATTATAATTGAAGTAACCCTGGTCAACAACATATAACTGTCAATAATTGAAAGAAACTTCAACGCGAGCGAAGTCGCGGGCAAAAGCTAGTTCTGAAATAAATTACTTTTGTTTCGAACTAACATTGTGAAGGACCTAAAAGCAGAGTAGTTCAATCGGGAGGATGCCAGTCTCTCATTCTTGAGACCCGGGTTCAAATCAAATCCAATCCTGCCGGACGACCACGACAGTCAGCAAGGCTCCCGCCTGACCACTGACAACATACAACTCTGTATGCATATTGTTGTTCAACTACCTGCAACTCTATATCTACTGAAGTAAAGATAGAATAACCAACGAGTTATAGCCTAGTCCCTGAGAATAACACACAAACATGCCTATGAACATTTTACTAGCCATATTTTATTTAACCCCATAGCTGAAACTATTTCACGTCCGACAAGAACATTTAGCCCCGTCACCGGCACAGCACGGCTGACTCGCACAATGTTACCACTTTCTGATTTTGATTTTCCCCTAACTCTTGGTGAAAATCCCCTATTTTGACACTTTTCAGATTTTTTCCCATAAACATTCAATTTAAAAGTAAAACACACAATTCAATTTACTTTTATTTAATTAACGACAAATTTTATCAGTTAAGTGAAAAAAACATTTAATTAACTGCACACAGACTCAAAAAGCATCCACTTTTGAGATAAATCAAAATGAAAATATCTAGCAAAAAATATTTATACAATTGTTGCTTGCGATAGAGAACTACACACCACGTTAGATGACTCTTTCCAAAAAACTTTCCCTTGAAAATATACTAAATATCCTGAAAAAAAACGTTATGTGCGAGGAGGACTCCGTACGGGTTCTACGTAGATACCGTTTAAAACACAAACGTATTCCACGAGTATTATAAACGACCAAATTAACGTATGACAGGGAACCTACCGTTTTTCATTTTGAAGAACACTAAACATCTTCAAAGCGTCATAAATGCCCTAAATTTAGAGAAAAATACTCCAAGAATTACGCAATCAACTTTGCTACATTTTTATGAACAAATTTTCCGCCTCGCTGATGGTTATGGCTTTTTAGATGAATACGTGATGATGTCGGTTATAACTTATAAAGCTTTGTTCACATTTAGAGCTTCAATATTGTTCAGTTAAAATATGAAAACTATATTATTTTGTTCAATAGACATTGGTGCAAGATTTAAATATAATAGCTGATTATTTTTGTAAATTGCACCTTGAAATATTTTAAATCAGAAAACGATATTTTATGAAATCATTTTACGTTTACTTCAACAAAATATTGAAGCACTATCTAGACACACGGTAATAAGTCAGCCAAGCTTGGAGAAAAACGCAATACACTCTGTTTATATACGAACCATTTTGAACTATTTTCAAACCTTATCCCTATATACCTAAATTCAAAACGTATTTGAACTGCATATTTAAAATTTGGCTGTTAAGTTTCCTGCAACAACCAAAAATTCTCAACGGTTCCTAAGGTATAGACCGACCAAATATTGCAATTTGTAAGACTTACTGACTCATTAATCATCATACATAACGCTAGAAACTTGAAATGTTGCATTAATATGACGTATTGACAGGTGGATTACATTTTCAGGCGAAATCTAAATTTTCCAACGTCTAATTTACCATTTTAGGAAAGACTTTAATACTGTTACATGTTAAACATAGACCAATCTTTCGTATCGTATCACATTTGCAATTACTTCTTCATATTATTTGTAGTGACCTACACCTCTTAAACAGAAAAAATATCACATTGTCAACTTCAATCAAAGAACTGAATCTTTAAATTTAATTAACAAAACTTAAATAAACTAATTTAAAAAACTAAATTATTCTACGAAATAAACTAAACTAAACTAAAACTACCTAGCAAAAATATTTAATTAAAGTAGATAAAAAATTGAGCCAAAATCGCTGTCGTCACGTGGAAGAGTACCCAGGATACTGGCAGCATTACCTCGTTGAAATGCTAGGCCAATTCTTTGGCCGAGGTATGCGCCAGCCCTGGGATCTCCGGAAACGTCGACCAATCTCGACGACAGTTCTTTGTAGAGCTGCCGCGCTCCCGGCCCCCACGGCCCGAGGGTTTCAACGCCAAAAGGCACAAATATGTATCCTACGCCAAGGGATACATATTTGCGCCGTTTCGCCTCCTCCGCAGACGCTGCCGCCGTCCCGGCCTGTGACGAGGTCACCTGTAAGTGGGACGGAGCAACTGTGTCAACACAAGTTGCGTCCCACACCAGGGACCTCCCGTTCTTCCAGGGTATCAACGACATCCCGTCGGGTCTCTTACCATCGTCACGTGACAGGGCATTCGGTTCCAGAATGGCAGGTACGTTTACGCTCGCAAGAGTCCGACGGATGATATCGTTGATACTGGCGTGACGAGGCAGGCGGCCAGCGCTGCGCTGACAAGACAGGCCATGGTGACCGAGGCGGTCGACTCTCTCTCCGCAACGGCAGCGATGTGGCTCATTCAAATTGACGCCCAGTCGCAGTCCGATGGCTAGTGAGAAAGTGGTGCGGTCCAGCAAGGTGCCGATATTAGGCGATGGTAAAGCGTTTAGCCAATACCCCGACTCTGGTTCACTAGTGGCTAGGAGGCGAGCCCGGTCTGCAGCGTTTATCGCAGTGTTTAAGAGATGTTCCTGGACTTGGCGGCAGAGGGGCTCGTCCCATAGCTTTTGTGAATGTAACGTAAACGGGGAATTTTGATTGGGGCAGGCGTGTGACCAGGCATTCCTGGCCTCGGTCAAGCCCGTGACCTCGACATCACCAAGTGATGAATTTATTAATTTTTCGAAGAGGTCACGTGAGCTGTAGGCTGAGGACAGGAAGGCCGGTAGTGCGACACTAGAAATTTTTCTAATACCCAAGCCACCCATCCGGACTGGAAGGGTGGCTTGAGTCCAACTGCGTTCGTCTAATGGGCAATTTATAATATTCGTCATGGTGTTTTTGACAATATCGTCTAAGGTGTTTAAGAGACTGTCATGTTGCCAAAGGGGGGTACAGCGTAGGGCATACGTAAATTTAGGGACGAACATGCAGTACCTTATGATAAATAAAGCCATGTGGGGTGAGATTTCTGTAAGGCGACTAGACGACTCCCTAAATTTTGAAATTTGGTCTCTCACGTAATCTGGGATAGCGTCGTCTAAAATTGGTGCGCCAAGGAGGCGAAGCGATGCTTTTGTTAAAACTTTTATATCTGGTGCAACATTGTTAAATTTGGAAATAATATCATTTTTGAGATTTTCGTCTATGGAATCTGAGATGTATAGTTCGCATTTTGAACTATTAAGTGTTAGGCCTATAAGTTCGAATTCCTCTATCATTTTCTTCAGATCTTCTAACACGGTGGTCGCGTCGCCTCCAATGGTGCCGTCGTCCAGGTACCAGACATAAAATTTTGAATTTAGGCTTGTGATAATGGGATGAATAGCCAAACTGAAAATTGCCGGGCCGAGAGGGTCACCCTGTTGGCAGCCTACAGCTGATTCGATAAGGTGATTTTTATAAATCAGCTTGGATGGTGAACCATAGCATTGGTGCATATAGTTGTAGATTTGAGGCGTGTTTTCTTTTATTTGTGACAGCAGGGTGCTCCTGTCGACCGAGTTAAAGGCGTTTTTTAGGTCCACCTTCAGGAGCACCTCACCACCACCGCGTTTGAGGTATGTGCGGGCCGCATGGACGGCGGCCTCACAACCTCCCTTGCTTCCAAAACCTAGCTGCACTGGTTGAAATTTGGAACTTAGTTGAGGTAACAAGTAGTGGCAGCAGATCTTGGAAGCAACGCGGCGAATGGTGTTACCGACTGCAATGGGTCTAACTCCCCCATCTTTCTTTATTAATGCACAAAGGTTGGCGCCGTATAAAATGTCTGTTATTTGGCAACACACTTTTCCAGACAGCATCAGGTTTATAAGCCCGGTCAAGTCCTCCAAGAGGGCACGGCCTGTGTCACCTGTCGCATTGCATATGAGATCTTTGAGATGCTGGGGTGTGAGTCCATCGAGGCCACCTGCCGAGCCGCTCTTGAAGGACATGATCGCGGCTTGCACATCCTCTGCTGTCGCTTGTGGCGTAGGATCTGAGAAATGCGGTGGATCGGGCAGTCGGAGGGTTGCTGCTGGAGGTGGATGTTTTAATTTTAGGGCCAGAAGAGTCTCCGGAGTGTCAGGGGCGACCGCGTCGCTGGAGAAGAGTAATTGGGCAGCTCCCCTAATGTCACCAACTCCAAATTTATTTTCAATTATACGGCTTAAGTTGTATGTGTGATGTTTTTTCTTTGTTTAGTCTGTGTTGGGATTTAAAGCAGACAAACAATTTTTCTTTATTTTTTGGGTTAGGGAGCCGTCGTTGTTACTCTTCGGGACGTGCAGAGACCTAAAAGGGAAAGTCAAGAGGTGCCTCCAGCTATCATAGTCATTCTTATTGATTGCATTTTTGATGCAGCTGGACAGAGAGGCCGCCACGGTGTTTCGTGCGCCTCGGGGAATCCTTTTGACCAAAGGTAGGTTATTTTTGAAATGACTTATTTCTTGCCAGAACGGGGTTGTATTCAGAATATCTGTTGTACTTACATCGGGGCACTCAATTTGTTGTTGGTTTTTATTTTGTTTATGTACTTTTCCTGTATGAATTTTGAGACCTCTCTGTCCTTTTAATAGAGTGGGTTGGGGGCATTGAGGGCATTGCACAAGGTCTCCAGCAGACGCGGCTTGGCTGTGCTGAACCGCACTGGTGGATGGAACAGCGACGGACTGCCGCTGGGGCGTCGTCATACGAGTGGTCCCTATATTATAGCAAAATGTTATATCAAATACTACACAATATATGTTATAAAATATGTACAAACAGTATAAAAATTATGAAATAAAATATAAAGGCACTGTAATGTTTTTTGTGGTCGCTGATATTGGATTTCTTTTAAACACTCGGAGCCTTTCTGTGATTGTCCTCGAGGTGATTTCGCCGACGAATAGGAGAAAGCGGACACTGTCTGTCCCAGCGTTCCTATCTCTCGAGAGGTATTTATGAAATTCATCTCTGCAAAAATAGGTCGAGCTTATAACATGAATTTTGCATTTTGGACACGGGCTGCGAGGAATTTTATCGGGGCGGATGCAGATGGAGTTTCCTTCGGTTTTCAGACGATGTATTGTTACTATTACTATTTTGGACACGGGCTGCGAGGAACTTTATCGGGGCGGATGCAGATGGAGTTTCCTTCGGTTTTCAGACGATGTATTGTTACTATTACTATTTTGGACACGGGCTGCGAGGAACTTTATCGGGGCGGATGCAGATGGAGTTTCCTTCGGTTTTCAGACGATGTATTGTTACTATTACTATTTTGGACACGGGCTGCGAGGAATTTTATCGGGGCGGATGCAGATGGAGTTTCCTTCGGTTTTCAGACGATGTATTGTTACTATTACTATTTTGGACACGGGCTGCGAGGAATTTTATCGGGGCGGATGCAGATGGAGTTTCCTTCGGTTTTCAGACGATGTATTGTTACTATTACTATTTTGGACACGGGCTGCGAGGAATTTTATCGGGGCGGATGCAGATGGAGTTTCCTTCGGTTTTCAGACGATGTATTGTTACTATTACTATTTTGGACACGGGCTGCGAGGAATTTTATCGGGGCGGATGCAGATGGAGTTTCCTTCGGTTTTCAGACGATGTATTGTTACTATTACTATTTTGGACACGGGCTGCGAGGAATTTTATCGGGGCGGATGCAGATGGAGTTTCCTTCGGTTTTCAGACGATGTATTGTTACTATTACTATTTTGGACACGGGCTGCGAGGAACTTTATCGGGGCGGATGCAGATGGAGTTTCCTTCGGTTTTCAGACGATGTATTGTTACTATTACTATTTTGGACACGGGCTGCGAGGAATTTTATCGGGGCGGATGCAGATGGAGTTTCCTTCGGTTTTCAGACGATGTATTGTTACTATTACTATTTTGGACACGGGCTGCGAGGAACTTTATCGGGGCGGATGCAGATGGAGTTTCCTTCGGTTTTCAGACGATGTATTGTTACTATTACTATTTTGGACACGGGCTGCGAGGAATTTTATCGGGGCGGATGCAGATGGAGTTTCCTTCGGTTTTCAGACGATGTATTGTTACTATTACTATTTTGGACACGGGCTGCGAGGAACTTTATCGGGGCGGATGCAGATGGAGTTTCCTTCGGTTTTCAGACGATGTATTGTTACTATAACTATTTTGGACACGGGCTGCGAGGAACTTTATCGGGGCGGATGCAGATGGAGTTTCCTTCGGTTTTCAGACGATGTATTGTTACTATTACTATTTTGGACACGGGCTGCGAGGAACTTTATCGGGGCGGATGCAGATGGAGTTTCCTTCGGTTTTCAGACGATGTATTGTTACTATAACTATTTTGGACACGGGCTGCGAGGAACTTTATCGGGGCGGATGCAGATGGAGTTTCCTTCGGTTTTCAGACGATGTATTGTTACTATAACTATTTTGGACACGGGCTGCGAGGAACTTTATCGGGGCGGATGCAGATGGAGTTTCCTTCGGTTTTCAGACGATGTATTGTTACTATTACTATTTTGGACACGGGCTGCGAGGAACTTTATCGGGGCGGATGCAGATGGAGTTTCCTTCGGTTTTCAGACGATGTATTGTTACTATTACTATTTTGGACACGGGCTGCGAGGAACTTTATCGGGGCGGATGCAGATGGAGTTTCCTTCGGTTTTCAGACGATGTATTGTTACTATTACTATTTTGGACACGGGCTGCGAGGAACTTTATCGGGGCGGATGCAGATGGAGTTTCCTTCGGTTTTCAGACGATGTATTGTTACTATTACTATTTTGGACACGGGCTGCGAGGAACTTTATCGGGGCGGATGCAGATGGAGTTTCCTTCGGTTTTCAGACGATGTATTGTTACTATTACTATTTTGGACACGGGCTGCGAGGAACTTTATCGGGGTGGATGCAGTTGGAGTTTCCTTCGGTTTTCAGACGATGTATTGTTACTATAACTATTTTGGACACGGGCTGCGAGGAACTTTATCGGGGCGGATGCAGATGGAGTTTCCTTCGGTTTTCAGACGATGTATTGTTACTATTACTATTTTGGACACGGGCTGCGAGGAACTTTATCGGGGCGGATGCAGATGGAGTTTCCTTCGGTTTTCAGACGATGTATTGTTACTATTACTATTTTGGACACGGGCTGCGAGGAACTTTATCGGGGCGGATGCAGATGGAGTTTCCTTCGGTTTTCAGACGATGTATTGTTACTATTACTATTTTGGACACGGGCTGCGAGGAATTTTATCGGGGCGGATGCAGATGGAGTTTCCTTCGGTTTTCAGACGATGTATTGTTACTATTACTATTTTGGACACGGGCTGCGAGGAACTTTATCGGGGCGGATGCAGATGGAGTTTCCTTCGGTTTTCAGACGATGTATTGTTACTATTACTATTTTGGACACGGGCTGCGAGGAACTTTATCGGGGCGGATGCAGATGGAGTTTCCTTCGGTTTTCAGACGATGTATTGTTACTATTACTATTTTGGACACGGGCTGCGAGGAATTTTATCGGGGCGGATGCAGATGGAGTTTCCTTCGGTTTTCAGACGATGTATTGTTACTATTACTATTTTGGACACGGGCTGCGAGGAATTTTATCGGGGCGGATGCAGATGGAGTTTCCTTCGGTTTTCAGACGATGTATTGTTACTATTACTATTTTGGACACGGGCTGCGAGGAACTTTATCGGGGCGGATGCAGATGGAGTTTCCTTCGGTTTTCAGACGATGTATTGTTACTATTACTATTTTGGACACGGGCTGCGAGGAACTTTATCGGGGCGGATGCAGATGGAGTTTCCTTCGGTTTTCAGACGATGTATTGTTACTATTACTGTTTTTCCAAGGATTTATTTATTATTTTATTTACTTCAGAGAAAAAATACGACTTTTCTTGTCAAATGTCAAATGTCTTCTTAATCTTTAAATTTATATCACTGCGGTATAGAAAATCAGAAAAGTAAATCTGGACGTGAGGAGCCCTGAACCGGGATTCGAACCCGGGACCTCTCGCTTACCGGGCGGTTGCTCTACCAACTTGGCGATGGATAAATCGCCAAGTGTTTAAAAAAATAAAGAAACGTATTTCTATCATAGTAACTGAATCTTTCATTCAAGTTCAATAACTTTGCTGAAAAAAATACCAAAACATCAGACATATAAATCGTCGACTGTAATATCAATTAATGTAAGGGACAAAATGTCCAAAATTTGTTTCTTAGACTGTTCGACTCTGAACTTTACGGGCTATTGATTGGTGTATTTAAAACTTCAATATCTTGAAAAAAGTGTCCGTTACGCTGTGGAATTTTTTGGTTATTTTATTAAAATCATGCTAGATATTTAAAGTAAGGTTCATTTGACAGCCTGTATTAGCTTTGAATTTAATTTGAAGGCCCCTACATCATGTGGTATTTTGAAGGCCAAATGCATTTGTCCTTTACATTTAAGTATCTCGATTAGGATGTAATTTTTTTAAAAGCGATGTGCCTTACGTTATAATGTAAATTTTTTGTGCAAAGTTATATATCCCTTACTTTAAAATAATAATAACAATAAATCACACGCATGTTACTTATATCATTTGCTAAGTATTGTTTTTGTCCAAGTTGGTTCTTACGAAAATATCTACCAATTTGCTAAGGTTTAAAATGTGTTTACAATAGGAATTTAACGACGTCATACACTTATAATCACCTCCATCAAAAACATTATTAAATCAATTCCCTCACAAATTTATTTAAAGCCGAGTGATAAATATGTTTCCATGTACCAACATAAATAAATATAAACTGTACACCAAACAAGAACCTAGGACTAACAAATAGAAGAAAATTTGGATAGGATAAAATGTCATAATGAAGAAAATAATCAGAAAGCTGAAATCCATGGAAATTTTGTCACGAAAGGAAGTGTAATAATAGCAGAAAGCTGTATTAAACCAGAAAGTATGCTGCTGACTACAATTTAACTGTTCGTGAGAATAGTACTCAAAATGGATCATAATGTAGTTTCACATGGGTTGAATTAGATGGTGAACGTGGCAGTTATGAAATGGAATGTGCAATGGCAAATGGATATGTCACATGCCTACCTGACTGAGGCTGATAGCAGAGGAGTCAAGTATTTAGTACGCTTTGCGACATCTGCAGCGGCCAAATCAAAAATAAAGTTACAGGTACTTTCAGTTTTTATGCACTTTTCAGAAAAATATGCAAGTAATGCATATTAATAACATACTACCTGGGTAATTGGGCATATAAAGATGTTTTTCGACTTTTAAAAGTGAGATTTAGAAAAAATAGAAGTGAAATACACAATGAAAGGAGATGGAAACACGTATGAAATTTCAATGTCAGAGGTCACACAGAAGAAGGAAAAGGGAACAGAACAAAGGAATGGAATAGGAATATGTAAAGGGAAAAACAATCAAAACCAAGAGAGACCTAGTGTCGATGATAATAATCTAGGGTCATTTGATGACATTGCTTTATCCACTTAACCAATACCTACTCTACAGAAAGAGATTGCCTTAATATAAATACCTAAAAAAATCATGTAAGTTCCCAAAAGATACTACAAAGATTCTTACACATCCTTGCAATGATAGGGTTGTTGATTTTCAAATGGAATTTTTCCCGCTGATAAAAGTGTCACTCTCAACGGATTAAGATGTGGGTTACAGTAAAGTGTTTTCTCATTTCGTGATTTACAGTATTGTCGTTGGTGAATTTTTCAAATTTTGTTGGTGTAAGGCCAAGGTAAGACAAAATTACAGAAAATCAGTTAACGTAAGGGTCAGGCTATTTTCTAAAGCATACAAGCTATAATCAAAATTATTATTTATTATTGAAGAGGTCAAAATTTCAAGTAACTTCATTGTAACATTACCTACAGATAAGATGCAAAAACATTTTTAGTAAAAAATAAACGGTTGTTATGCTCTCCTGTAAAATTGAATTTTGTCCCTTAAAGATACATTAATTGATATTACAGTCGACGAAATTTGAAGGAACATACTATACCATAATTTTTATTATCTATCATAATACCCGTTGAAAAAAAAACTTTCGTAATTTTACTAATGTCACCAGTTTACCACGATTTTTGTATTGAATAAAGCATATTTACAATTAAAATTTCATAGCCTATGATCCATAACCAATCGAATTTTGTAATTACTAAGGCAATCCATTCATTTAATTAGACCGTAAATTATAATAGCATCACTCCAAATTCCAAGAAAACTTTAATCCACAAAGACACTCCATACAAAAAGCGTAATTTGGTGGAATGGCTCTTAAAAATCCATACAGTTGTCCAAGGAAGGCATAAAGACGAAGCGGTTGTGGTGCGGGGCTTGTGGGGCGAGGCTCCCTCCAAAAATTATCTGTAGCTCGTTGCCTCACCTCCCGCGTTGCAGCTCGGCCTGAGCGCTTTCGTTGGACAACTGAATGGATTTTTAAACTTTTATGTTCTATGTATAAACATACAAATGTATTGCTGCTTACTACAAAATCAGTAACTTGATAAGTTTTCATATAAATTGAACGAAAAGTGAACATGCAACAAATCGACCTTATAAATAAGTAAATTAATTAAAAAACATATCGTCACAACACGAATCTCCGAGGGGGTGTCATAGGTGTTACCGAGTGTGAACTGTGAAACAGTCGGTACACCCGTGTTTCACCGACAATTCATAAATAAATTTAAACGTTTTTAGATACATACCTGTTCCGGGCTGTTCCGTACCTCAAAATTACAAAACGGATCTCTTATAGGATCACTTTGTCGTCCAGCGGTCTGTCCGTCTGTCAAGACCCATAACCTCGGGCCCCGTTAGAGATATAAAGTTGAAACTAATATCTCCTACAAAAGACAGGTGCCCCATGATGTTTTTAAAAATCAAGTTTGTAACTCAACGCGAAAAAAGGTTATTGCCCTTTACTTAATCAATTCCACACAAACTGGCTCACTATGGAAACCTATTAGGTACTTCTAGTTGACATAGAAGCTTGGTATACCGTTCACAATTAGATATCATAGCACACGTCTAGGAAACAAATCTGAAACTGACATTATTTAATTATTCAAGAAGACATGTTTTACTTTACTTTAATATTTCCTGTTTATGTATACCGTTTATGTATAGTATATTTTTTCTACTTATACGTATGTATATTAAATTATATTATACTTATATAACTCCCCTTATTCCAAATTCCAAAACTTTGACGATTTTGCAGTTTTTGTTGCTAGTTATTAAATTAACTAATTATTAAAAAATAACGGTACGGAATCTGCTCATTTCTGCGCGGGCCTGCCTTAAGAAATGTGCAGACACATAAATTACGTGGTAGAATTGAATAACGTCAATACAAAGTGACTCAACTTACTGTGATCTACCTACCTGTGTAGTTAAGTTACATAATAATAAAAAATAAATAAATAAAAAAATAAAAATTACCAACTTAATTAGGCCCTTCGAAATCATACAGTTTATGAGATCGTAAGTGTCAAGTTAAATTGGTCATAATAACTGCTTGTGGAATAAGTTTGTGTTTGCACGGAACCCTCATAGCACGGTTTCTCTCATATAACGTCCTTTACTATTTTGCTTGGAGCTTAACACGTTTCTAGGTGGCACTAAATATCGGGTATATTTTATTATTTTTTTCCCGGAAAAGCCGCAATATTCTCACAGTATTGTTACAAGTCTACTTTATTGTGGTATTATCATAAAATGGCTACATCGTGCCAGCGCAGCGACGAGACAAAGGTTTAATACCGAGTCTGCGACTTAACAGCTTTCCAGGTTTTGTGAGAGAATTTTGCCCTTTTATTTTTTATATATTTTATAATAGCTATAAGTACCTATATAATATATAGGATATGTTAATAATCTTAATTTAAAATTAGAAAATCACGTCATAGAAGAAGTTTATAGTTTTACTCTTTTAGGCATATCAATAGACACTCATATAAATAGTAAAAGTCACATCCAAAAAATTAAAACAAAGCTGTCTCAATTCATATAATCACTAGGTATTCTAAAGGCAAACACGAGCTATGAAACAGCACTGTCAGCTTATTAAGCGTATGCTTACGCGTGGCTGAGATACGGAGTTTTATTGTGGGGCAACAGTACCGATGTACATGACCTTTTCGTACTCCAGAAAAAATGCCTGCGTATACTTGCAAATATACATAGTCCCAAAAGTTGCAGACCATATTTTATAGAGTATAAACTGTTAACACTACCAGCAATCTATATACTAGAAACAGCTTTATTTGTGAAAAAACATATGCACTTATACAGACAAGTAAACGAGATAAACGACAGAAATACGCGTCGAAAAAACAAATTAGCTTTACCTAGACCTTACCTAACCATGTTTTAGAATAGCCCTAACTATCGATCCATAATCATATACAATAAATTACCGGACTACATCAAAAAAGAAGAATCATCAAACTCCTTCACAAAAAAGCTTAAGCAATTACTAGTCAACAATTGCTATTTCTCAATAAATGACTATATAATGGACAAAACCATATAATTTCATAAAATTTTATTAAAGTTTCCTCAATTTCGCTGATCTTGCATACGCTTTTATGTTATTTACAATTATTTTTTTAATGC
This sequence comes from Ypsolopha scabrella, assembly GCA_910592155.1. NCBI lineage: Eukaryota > Metazoa > Arthropoda > Insecta > Lepidoptera > Ypsolophidae > Ypsolopha > Ypsolopha scabrella. The sequence goes on along the minus strand of OU342968.1, from coordinate 1,049,351 downwards.
ATAGTCTACCAAATCAAAATACTTGTAATATGTTTATATCATATAATATAAATGTAATTGTTGTGTTCTGACATGTAAAATCAAATTTAAAATAAAAATTTAATTGCTGCGCCCTGACAGGGTAACATGTTCTATATGCATATGTCGTAGGATGATTTGATAAATCGAATCTTCGTGAAAATTCTAGGGGTTTTGCGAAAACGCGGATAATTAGACATAGGCGAAAAATTATCAAATCTTACTGGACAAAGTCAGGATTTTTGCGAAAATACTCGTTACTATAGCAATATTGCGAAACGAAACGCTGGCTGTTATGAAATAAGAACGCTGATTGGTCGGTCAGCGCGTTCAATAAGAGATCGTCTCTGATTGGTTGACGTCTTAAATGTCAATCATTTGTTGCCGCACGTTATTTGTTTACGTTTGTGTCTGAGTTAAATTGCAGAAGTGTTTTGTTTTTTATCGTAAATAGTGTACCTACTTGGACTTAAATAAAGTGGTAAATAAAAGTGCTACACGGATGTAGTGTCATATATCATAAAAGTCTTAGTCAACCACTCAACAACAACAATGCTTTCGAGATTGGTTTAGCGGTGTTTTGTTTGTCATTGTGTTAAAAGTGGACTATAAAATTGGACTTGAACTAAAAAACGGTGAATAGGAGGTTTGGTTTTCATATAATTATGTCAGATTCGACAGAGAATGATGTTCAACCTTCAGCAGAATCGGAGAATTTGGAGGTTATCTCCGATAAAGACAAATTTTACATAGAGTTAAGAAAGTTTTACGATAATAGAGTTGACGGTACAACTAAACCAGAATGGACTAAAGAACGCGTAAATGCTGTAATAAATTCAATTGAACAATTTAACACTGCGAGTGTACTTAAGCAACCAAAAACACAACAACAGTATAGAAATGCAAAAAAATTCGACGTGATGAGTGTAGGTGAAGAATCTTTGAATTGTTGTAACAAGTAAAGTCTTACTAATAATTTCATATTACTATTTACTAAACGCAGCTGTGCTTGCATTGCAACTCCAATGTTACAGGTCCATGCAACTCAGCGTAAGTTTCACATTAGTGACGTATTTAATTATCTTTTGTTCTGTGATTATTCGCTTTTCAAATTTTTTTCTAGTTATCTTTTAATTTTTGCTTACTATTAACAAAATAAAAATAAATATATATATTAAGCATTATGTCATGTTATAAATACATAATTGTGTTTAGGTCTAATAAGTCTATTTTTTCCTATTTTTGCTAATTCAATAATAATTTGTTGTAGTTATTTTGTTCACTATAAGTGAACCAGAATGTGATAATAATTTTGCCTCAATATATCTTAAGTTTAGCTGTATAAGAGAAGAGTAGGCTGATGAATGAGTGATTTTATCTTAAGACTTTAATTCACAAGACTGATCAATTCCATTGTTGCACTATTAAACTAATTGTTTACCTAACCAGTTTCATCCAATTTACTGATTATGGATTACACCCTAAAATTGGATCAGTTTTTTTTACTACGACTGAGATCTCCTATTGTCTGTAGAAAACAACATACATACTAAAATTTTCAATAAAAAGTTTATAAAAATCAATTTAGTGATTTTCCTTTCTCACCTATTCTAAACCTTCATAACTCTATGATACAATACTTGAAGTTCATCATCGGCAAACTAGGAACCAATCAGAAGTCAGCCAGCAAAATTGTAGCCAATCAGTGTTGAGCACATCAAATCTTACTAGAACGACGAGTATTTTCGCAAAAATCCTGACTTTGTCCAGTAAGATTTGATAATTTTTCGCCTATGTCTAATTATCCGCGTTTTCGCAAAACCCCTAGAATTTTCGCGAAGATTCGATTTATCAAATCATCCTACGACACATACACTATTGATCACCTGTCTAATTTACATGTTTGCAAATAAATAAATATGAATATGAATAAGTATAGGCCTGCAGATTTTTCTTTGATAGTACAACGTGTAACAAAAAGGTGTAGTCATTTGAGGAATTCATTCAATGGTATTAGATGGATCATCTTTTACTATGATGTCAACCATAAAATCGTGAAATATAAATCAGCTGTCTTCATAGAAAAGCGCAATCCCTAGTCGGCCGAATGTTTAAAAGGGTTATGTTTCATTCTCAGTGTATTATAATATGGTGTAGGCTACATACATAGTAAAAGATGAAAGATGCTCTCTATCATAAAACTGATTGAGGTTTCAAATATGATTTTTTACACATTTCTGTAATATGTTGTATAAACTAGGTACATAAACGAAACCTGTGTGCCCTATAAAGCCCCCACTTTTTCCATTTATATACCTTCCATCATAGACGTACAAAAAAGGCGGACAGAGTCGCTGCTAAGCAGCTACTGAGGCATAGCAATGTGCGGCGGTTCATAAGTGTGTAAGTGGATTACTATGGAAAATAGACTTACAATAGTATGAATGTGTGCGTGCCGGCCTAGTGCGTAAATGCGAGTAGAACTGGTTGTTTCTATTTTTGGTTCGCGAAACTACGTCCGCTTCTTTTGTACGTCCATGCCAACTATTGCATTATTTTGCACGTTTTAATTTCGGTATAGTCTGTAAATTTTTTATTCGATTCTGTGCTAAACGATATCGATACCCATCTTGTTACAGACAAGAATTCTAGATAAGTAAAGTATCTTTTTAACCCGTTTTTTACGAAGCGGGCACTTTACAAAAACTAGCCAAAAGCTTTATTATCTCAGTCCGTGCTAAAACAAAGCACTGAGTGCTCCATATAGTCTAGCAAACTTATATTTGCTACTTGTTGAATCTTATTACATTGTGCTAAAGGTTAGATTTGTTTATATCAGTTGAGATAATGTTGTTAAATACTGGAAGGGGTCCAAAATAATAAAGTTTATTCGACAATCATGGCCCCCAGCTCTTGGCAGAGCTTGGGCTTGTCGTTCCCTTTTTTGTAGCTTGATTAGAGACTTTATATATTGTGTTTTTGTGAACGCAGCAGTAGTTAAAATAGTGATAGCTAGAACATAGTGTCTAAAATATACGGTTATCTAGACATCACTATAGGAGTATATTACATAAAATACGCTGGATTTTTAGTTTTTGAAAAGCCGATATATACTTACAAGGAGATGGTAACCTCTTTCCTTAAAACTGGATTTTCTATCCAATAATATGATCAACTTTTATAATGAAGCAGACTCCAAAAGGCGAAAAAAAAATCTGCTGTTGCATAAAAAAGTTACATACCTACTCGACCAAAATGTATGAAATAGATGATAGTTTCAGGAATTCTGAGTCGGCCATATTGATATTACTGGGTAGAATACCCTGTTTGAATAAGTTTAAATAAGCGTCTATTGCACTTTCACCCCATTAAAACTTCCTTATAATTATAAAGCCCCCTAGACAGCGATGAAAACTGCATTTAAATCCGTTCAGAAGTGGCCTGGTCACAAGCAAACCTATTTACACATAAACAGTCAGACAGACAATTTAATCTTGTATGCCATAAATCGTTTACCACTGTTTGACTTTTTGCTAGATTCAGTCTGGTGAAACGACTTATCACTACATGTTTGGAATATCCAACATCCTCCGTAATTTCGTGGTATCACAAGGGATTTCTGGAAAAATTTAATATTCTCGTTTCCCTGCGACATACATATAAAGATGTTGTTCTAGTGCTAATGTCTCAGTGTTCTTTATCTGTTAGCAATCTAAAATCATTGCTACCCTACACAAAGTAGGTCTTTGTATTAGCAGTTGCGTTACTCTAGACCTTAAAAACGAAAACACAAGGTATATTTTCCAGAGATAAGAGTGCGTCTTCATTTTCATGTAGATAGTAAAATTCGATGGAGGGTAGTTTTTGAGAATGTGTTTCATTTCCTGACAGGAAGCGTCGCCCCGGGCGGGTTGTTACAAATGAAATAACGACAACAATGTTACGAAAAGAAAGAAATATAAAACACTTCAATATTTTGGTTATATTGTGTTGCAGAGTGAACCCAGCCGCCTGGGACGACCATCCTATCGGGGAAAGTGAAGGTTGACGTCTGTAGACCGCGCGACCGCAGAGCGCTGGATGACCTGACCTCTGGAGATGAAGATGCACCAGTCTGGATTGTCTCAGTCGTCAGTATTGAGGGACCGACTACGGAGAACGAAGAAGGAGTTATGAAACGAGGATTGGTCGAGTACCTATGTACCAGCTAGTGACACCGTAGGTAACATTTTTGAAACTCTTTCAAATCAGATATGAATATAACCGAGTTTCATGGCGGAAGTCAATATTTAGAAAGAAATGGTGATAATGATCAAGATGGTGATTCCCTTGGTACTGTTTCACTTGATTCACTTTATAGAACTACCGGTTTCGCCTTACGGCATCATCAGGTTATAATATCTTAATGACTAAAAACTATGCAGATTGTATTTAAGCGGCTATGTAAAATTTATTTTTGTCACTCTCACTCCAAGCAAAAAAACGCGCAGTGCGAGAGGGGCGGATTCAGCGCAAAAGAGAAAAAAGTAAATTTTTTAATTTTATAAAAAAAAACTAAAATACCTGGCAAAATTTCCAAAATCAAATATCTAGATATTGTTAAAACCCATCTAATAAAATATGTTTGAGTTCTGTACATGATCCCTATCCGTCAAACGAAGAGAAAAAGTGTGTTTGAAGACCTCATTTCATTAATTATTTCTATCGAGGAAATTTTATCCAAACGTGTTTTCCAAAATCAAAACCCTAGTTTATATAGTCAAAATGTATATACCAAAAATTCATTACAATTTTCCGTTTACTTTATGAAATAAACAGAAACAAACCATCCGTATATTTTTCACATAGCGCCTGTTTTCAAACGGCAAGCTAAAAGAATAAGCTTATTTTTAAGAAAATACGATTATTTTATTTTAATGTTTAACCTAAATAAAAAAAAATATTGTATAGATAGGTTTTATTATTTACATAAGTACATTTATTTTTAGGTAATTTTTATTAGGGTTCTTTACCCATAGGGTAACCAACGGGACCCTATTACTAAGACTCCGCTGTCCGTCTGTATGTAGGTCTGTCTGTCCGTTTGTCTATCCGTTTGTACCAGGATGTATTTCATGAACCGTGATAGTTAGACATTTGAAATTTTCACAGATGATTTATTTCTGTTGCCGCTATAACAATAAATACAAAAAAACAGAATAAAATAAATATTAAAGGGGGCTCCCAAACAACAAACGTGATTTTTTTTGCTCGTTTTAGCTCGATATTTATAACGGCAACAGGTAGACGCTTGAAATATTCACGGAATATTCAGTTATATATTCACTTAAAAAATGATTATTATAAAATTTATATTTAAGGGGTCTCCCATACAAAAATATGATTTTGTTGTCGTTTTTATAGATATTAATTAAATTAAGTTAAATTATTTTTACAGTGTGTTCCACTAGTATTGAAGAGGTTGGTTGATAGAACCCCTACATTCGTGTACAACTTGTATCGTGGAGTTGATAGAATCCGTAGTTTGTGCTCAACTTGTAGATAATGTAGAGGTATTAAGCTGCAAATATATCGAATACCTAAAACATGATCTTCAGTTAACATATGCGTACCGAAACCTAAAAAACTTTGCTTCCATCCCATTCGAATGCTCAGAACATTTCCAGATCAGAAATATCCAATATTCATGGTATTTTTGTTTGCGTGGTGAATAGATCGTCCAAGAATCCTCAGCGGGAATCATCCAATAGCTCGTTTATCGGCAGCTCGGAGCTGTTTCGCCGCAATCCTAATGAATAAACCACAAGGCACACGCCATCCGCCGTGCCTGCGCCGTCCGGGATAACACCGCACCTGGCATTCACACTCTCTGTGTGTCCAATAAAACTGATGATTTCTAAATAAAACCAGCCCCCTTGGTGTCTCACTTCAACAGTTGTCGCTATCGCTATCAAATGTATCGTGATTGGCTAGAAATGACATTCTCACATCATTTGTAGCCAATCACGTTACATTTCCATATATGTTTTTGGAAGTGCCTCGGCGGCCCCTGAGTTTGACTGGCGTGCTGTCCAGGAAGTCCCTCGTTTTGAGTGCGGTGTGCGCAGGACATCTAAAAAGGCCGACTTTGAAACTAGGACACAGATAAAATTTATTCACCCATGCAAAAGAGACGGCAATAGAACAGAATCATAATATGATTCATCCAACGTGGCCTTTTTAAGGGACCTGCAGTTTGATATTCATAAACGGGAGCTGGTACCGCAAGTCATCGGAATTGACGTGATCTCTTGATTCGCTACTTCAGATAACGAATCGTTGGAGCAATAAAAGTAAATAAGAGCATTACTTTTAGTGACCAGCGGACATACTAGGTGACGTTATATCAGTTGCCAACTGGTTGCTAATCACTAAAAACATACATAAAAACTTTTCAAAATTCCCTTCAGTCTGTAATACACAATCTAGGGGCAGGTTTTGAGGTTCTTATCCACGTCTTCTTTTATCAGAGTTAAGAAAGTGCGACGACAAGCTAAACCATGACGCTTACATCTAAATAAATTAAGGAGGGTTATGTTCCTGACTTTGTCTATTTTCAAATTAATTTTAAACCAATAAAAAGCATTGCTAACATTTTGCAAAAAATATATGTCATATTTTACTCTTCGATCTTAATATTTCGGCCGTTCGTTCAGGATTGCTTCCACTTTCCTCGATCCGATTAAATCGCGAGCTCTAAACTACGAACTAAATATCATTTCATTTGGGCTATATTAAGTTTTAGCCAATAAAACTTATATTAAAATAAACGTCATGGAAAATGTGATATAAAACGGCAATCATATTAAAAAACCATCCCTCTAATTCCAAAATAATAAATAAAAACACCTCGAAACCGCGAGTTTTCTGAGCGGCCCGCTTCTGCCGAACAGGATAAACATATGAAAAATTAAAGCGTTGAAGCAGGACAGATTTCTCTGGATAACCTCGCCTTAAGGGAGCCGAGTGCAGCGGAGCGGGTTCGCAAAAATACTGCACCTATTTCATAAATTGCTATCTGTAGTGCCGGTGCCTGAAGCACAGCCTTGGTTTTATTTTCCCTTCTTATAATGTCAAAGCAAAATAGAACATTTTAAAAGTTTTGAAAAGATGGCAAAGTGCGTTCATTGTGGCGCATTAAACTATTTTATTGTTTTACAAATACTTCGAAAAATGAGTTGCAGTGAAGAAAATAGCATCTCTGGTAGCGTGGAGATAGGATGTAAAAAGACAGCGATCTTTAAATATAACTACATACTCAACTGATCATACTGAACAGCTTTATCCAAGCAGCATACCCGCGCAAATTCAACAAGATATTCAACTTTTAGCTAAAATACAGAGCCTATTTCGCAGGAGGAAGGTCTGCGTTTAAACAGCTGTCTCACGGAAATCGCGTCTCAAAACACGCCCGTATCTCCGTGCGTTAAAATTTACGCATATTTGCTTAAAATTCAAAAATTGCCCAAATCAATGATTTGCGCGGAAATGTTTTCTTGGAAAAGTTGTTCAAAGTGATCGGTAGAATATGTGATTTTCCTAAAAGGTAGCTGTCTTCAACCGGGAGATAATTTAAAACGAGCCAATTTGTTCGTAGAAAACTTATTCCCAGCTAAATCAAATGTAATGTATTTATGACCGAGTGTATGTGTTATTTTACAATATTTGAGAAAGGTACGATATTATAATAATATGCCTCTGCAATAACCCTTCTTTCCAAATCTCGGATGTAATAATGTACCTACTTACAGCTCTCTGCACAGAAACCGTAATTTTGCGGCGAAAACGTTCGAGACGATCTAGGTTTGGAATTGAGAACGTGATCAAGTTGAAGCAAGTTTTATTGGACCTACAATACAAATGATACAATACGGAAACGCCTGATGAAACTTGCATAGCAATGAGTCACATACTGTATGCATTTCGTGCTAACTTATTTCAGAAGTTTGTATAAATTGCTAGGGGGGGATGGAATGAGATTTTATTTGAGTTGTTTTCCCAGATAACTAAGAGTCAAAATTTTCAAGGGAAGGAAAATGTGATGGTACATAAAGAAGAGTGACAGTAGGATACAAAGTGATTGGAGCTTTGCACAGATGGTCAGAATTTTACAACGAAAAGCGTTCCCAGGGAACAAACTACAGCCCATGTCCAAGTGAAGGATTGAACTATTAAAACGGGGAAAGAGTTTTCAAAGTCGGTCCAGTAGTTCTAGAGATTACCCGCTTGAATTTAATAAATGGCTATGGTTCATGGTTCTATATCGATGGTTGGCTCCTTCACTGATATATGCGTGCGAATGTCTGTCAGTAAAGCATATGCTATCAAAAACAAAACTTGTAAAAAAAACCGAGTCTCGCAACTTAGTTCTTCTACCGTAAAAAGTTGTGAGATCCATGTAAATCCAAGTCGATTAACTTATTTAGTCCTTAAGGGACCATCTGTCTTAAGATATTATATAATTAGCTAGCCTAACAACATCTTATAGTGACCATATCAATATTAAAAATCTTTCCGCCATCGCATGAAAACACAATGTATCTCACAAGTAATACATATTATATTAAATTAGATTATTTAGTGCGATTGCCAAGTCAGTCTATTTATTTAAAACATACAAGATTTTTAATATTGGTATGGTCACTAAAAGATGTTGTTAGGTTAGCTAATTATGTAATAACTTAAGACAGATGGTCCCTTAAGTAGGGACTGAATAAATTAATCGACTTGGATTTACATGGATCTCACAACTTTTTACGGTAGAAGAACTAAGTGGTTTTTGATGGCTTCTCATTTCTTTTTGTAGATAGTCCTAATTTTTTTCTTTCCGGTATCTTCTACTTACAACTGAAAATGTAACTTTGTAATCCTATATATTTATATGGGATTAGAAAGTTATTTATGCAGTTGGTGTATCTAGAGCACTGGACCGAAATTGCAAAATATTTAGTTTTTCCTTGATTTATACACTGAACACTAACTGTATTCCAAATTTGAAGCTTCTATGTCTGCTAGAAGTGCCTTAGAGTTTTGATAATCGGTCGGTCAGTCAGTCAGTGAGTGAGTGAGTGAGTGAGTGAGTGAGTGACAAAATTGAGAAAATTTGACTAGTTATAATTCTTAAACTACTAGTTCAAATTAAATAAAATTTGAAGTTTACAGTGTTTACAATGCCTGCTTGGTTACCGAAAATTCAGGCTTCTAGTTTTATCCACAACAAAGTTATAGGGCGTCGAAAATGGCCTGAACTGCATCGAGAAAAGGATGGTACGGCGTGCCGCTTTTTAGCTCGACTTGCCGTGCCCCCAGATTTCAGCTCACTCCAAGACAAAAGTGTATCTACTGGTACAGTACTTAAAACAAGCTAACTCGAAACGTAATAATATGTCCTTAGCCAGCCTGAAGCTTAAACAAATAGTCGAAGAGTGTTGTAGTTTAATTTTGAACCTTAAACTGTCTTAATAAGGCTTATGTTAACTGCATATTCAACTTTGTTTTATAGGAGGAACCGACAAGTGGCACGGAAATACGATTCGTTTCCGAATCGGGACCCTGTTGTAGCGCTGCCAACTTATAGTTGTAGTAGTGACAAGCTAAAACGGACTCTATTAAGAGAAAGGGAAGGTATGTCGTAGTCAGACGGGTATGTTGGTCTGAAACAGGGTCAGTAAAACCTCGTTATGTCATTTCACCGTGTCGCGTCGGCTGATGGGTCATGTGAATCAACGCTTTGCATCAGACGCGGTAGTGTCTGATGTCCAAGGCTTTGTCTCTAATCCGTCGTCTAGGTGTTGGATCATTGCGAGTATTTACAAGAACTGGTCAGGAGCGAGTAGGACTCGTGCCCTGGGGGTTCTGTACATACCGTTTAAAGCACAAACTTAAGGCTGTACCTGACCCTAGAATATGAAAAAAGCCAGATTTTCGAGGGTTCTTTTGACGAACTATCTTAATATTGGAAAAAATATAGGTATTTGATTTATTGATCTTTTATCTAGGTGATCGTCTTAAAAACAATGTACTAAGATTTACAATTTTGTCAAAAATAAAATGTTTTCCACCCTCCTTTTTTTGGTTTTCAAATGTTCGTTTCAAGAACGCGTTTAAGAGATCAAAAAAATACTGGATTTAAGTAGAAAGTTTTCTACTTAAATCCAGTATTTTTTTCCTTATAAAATATTTCAGTATTACATAGCTAAAAACCCTCCGATCTGCTGTTTGTGCGTAATTATTAGTATTACGCGTCCTAGACAAATAGGTCAATTAGCTAACCAATAATCGCCTCTATCTAAAGCTAATAAAGTATTTGACATTGGCCTTTTTGTGTTGGACGGGTAATTGCATTTTTTCCTAGGGTATGCCATACTCTTAATCCATGAGCAGTTATGTACGTCCAACTTAACTCTTACGATCTATTAAACCCTATATATACAATGGGTCTAATTAAGTTCGTCTTCTATATCTCCTTGAATAAATAAATATTGCTGATTTTTTTATTTTTCCTTACCTGTAGTATAAGACCACCTTGTGAACGCAATTATAAGTTTCTAAGTCAACTGGAAGTATGTACACTATAGGTATTCATGGTGAGCCAATTTGTATGAAATAGATTACGTAAAAGGCAATTACTGTTTTCCGCGTTTACTATCGCACAATATTGGTACGGAACCCTATAACAATACAGATGTTATAGCAAAATTAAAGCGACCAATAATATACATTTAATTTGTTATCTCCTTGCGATGGATAAATCGCCAAGTGTTTACAAAATTAGAAATTTATTTCTATCATAGTTTTCAAACAAAATATTATATTCCGAGCAGCTTCCGGGAGAAAACGCCGGATCCCTAAATCTCAGGTTATTTTTAAGTTATATCAGGGTCTCATTGTGTTTGTGTAATGTCAATGGTTTAATAAATAAAAGTTTTTTTATTTTAAGAGTTATCTATTTTCTTTCTGTTCCTTGTACCATATTACTATGAAAAATTGGCTCCTCAATGAAACTTCATGGGACCGATAAAATCGTGGCCCGACCTTCAGTAATATCATCGGGTCCAACCATAAGAAAGCAATTTCACGGTCTTTTATTCAAGTAAAACTTTTCATCGACTTGTTTTTAGATGAAAATAAATATTCCTCGCTCGCGTCGGGCATGAGATGAGTTTAAATAGTAGCCCGGCGCGGCGGCGGTAATACTATCAAAAATCATTATAAAAACGCTTATTTTTCAAGTTGAATTTTTCCAAATTAACCGATAGAGTTGGTTTTTTGTAAATGAAATTAACAATTTTATGACTGATGTGGGATTAGGTCTTATTCAGGAATTCCTGTTTTTGAATTTATGAAATTCTCTTAAATAAAGCATATACGTTCACAAAAGTTATTCTTGATTTATTCGCTTCGAGTTATCGACTTACCTCATAGTTAGCTCAAGATCCGTTGTATACCAACAATGTCTAACTCTGTCGATCTACAGAACAAGTGGCTCGTGGATTAGCAGGTTTCGCAACCTCACCTCTATCGGACTATAGCTTTAGAATCAGCATGAGAACCCAATCACGTACCAATGAATCCGAATTCAATTAAAAGTTAGAAAAAATCCAATACAAGGGTACCCTCGGTAAATGAGTAACAAGCACCGGGGTAAAACTCAAACAACTAATCGGATAAAGAGGGACAGACAAGGAAGAGTTTGCTATTCATCAATAGGGTTCTGTAATAGGGGACTGCTTGGTTTTTTATTACATTTTTCAACTGTAACTTTTGCTTTTATTTTATTTTATTTATTTATAAATATATCTTACTATATTGATAAAAAATATGATAATTTTATGGATAACAAGTTATATGAGGTCCTACAATAATAAGTGAAAACAATTCTAGGGTAGATCGTGTATCGTAAACTGATCAAATTCCAAAAGAAGGAAAAATTTTTTGCTCAAGTAATTTTTTTACTTTCCAGTACTAAATGGTTCAATCAGCTGACTAAATTTCTATGGAAAGTAAAAAAAAAGTACGCGCAAAAAAATTTTTTTTCTTTGGGTTGTGGTCTATTAGCGATACTCTATCATGTGTTAATTTTTTTTCACTTTGAATTGTAGGACCTTATATATAATACTCCGCGCAGATAAGATCGCAGGCGAAAAGATGGTCACAATATTTAAAATTATATTTGAAGTAAAAACATAAGTAGGTAAAGTAGGTATACTCTCCGATCGCACTTTTTCAGACACCAATCCGTCATAATAACAATCGGACGATAGTCGTGCGAGAGTCAAATCCTGAGACTCCACAAGTTTAGGGATGTTCGTGTTTTTGTGGAACTCTAAAAGGACCTGCCTCTAATCTGCATTACTCGGTCTGGTAGCCACCGCTACCGCCGCCGCCACCGCCGCCATGCCGCCGCTGTTCCCTAGCTTATGCATTTTTTTACAGGATCGAAGGAGTACGTCCCGGTAGAAAAAAATAACGAATATTTTTAAATTACATTCTTGTTAACAAGCAATAACAAGAATAGAAATCAATCAATCAATCAATCAATCAATCAATCGTTTATTTGTAAAAAGCATGTTACATAATAAGTTGGAAAACATGTCACTTTGGCTCAATGCTTTTTGCCACTAAGCATACAAATTATAATTATAAACTAATCTAAAAAATACAGGAATACTACACAATGAGAAAGTTAATACAAATGTCAAGTAAAATGTCAAAACAACAATATAAAATAGATTATACATACAAATTTTATTGTCAAATACCGTTTGAATGTCATAGATAGACACACTCTAGGCTTCATTATGATAAAAAATTAACATCATTTAAATATTCATTTATGTCATAATAACATTTTTGTAACAAAATTTTGAATAAAATCGATTTAAATTTTCCAATAGGTAAAGATTTTATTGAATTTGGAAGCTTGTTATATAGTTTTACAGACATAGCATAGATGCTCTTTCCACGTAGTTTACACTTTGAATAGGGCATTTCTAAGTGTATTCTGTGTTGCAGCCGCCTTGATACATGTTGCGTCTCTTTGAACTTTGTGTAATTAATTTTGACAAACATAAGACATTCGAGAAGATAAAGCGACGGGAACGGTAATATTTTCAAATCTTTGAAGTGCTGTCTGCAAGTGTCCCAAGGTTTTATTCCAGTAATTGCCCTGATACATTTTTTTTGCATCCTAAAAATCTGTATACAGTCACTACTATTGCCCCAAAAGATTATACCATATCGGATTATAGAATTTACATATCCGTGATATGCTGTTATGGCTGCATTTATTGACGCTACTCTTGTGAGTTGTCTTAAGGGATACACAAAGCTGTTTATTTTATTCCTTAGCTTTGCAACATGAGACTTCCAGTTGCAATGCTTATCCAGTTGGATTCCTAAAAATTTTATACTATCCACTACCTCTATCGCATTATTGTTATATTTAATATTTAATATGGGTGGAATGTTTTGTGTATGATGTAATTGCATCACTTTAGTTTTACTAAAATTTATTAAAAGGTCATTATTGCTGAGCCAGTTAACTATGGAATCCAAGGTTAAATTTATTTCATGGTTTAGGTTATTTTTGTCCTTACATGATACAATAGCAGTACAATCGTCAGCAAAGAGAATCACTGGCTTTGGTACATGACTCGGTAGGTCGTTAATGTAAATGAGAAAAAGGAGAGGACCCAAAATACTGCCCTGGGGTACTCCACTCTTTACTGATCTAACATTGGATGTAAAAATTCTTTCTGTATTGGTCTTTAGGCAAAGTCGACTTATTTCACAGACTTGTTTACGGTCATCTAAATAAGACTTAAGTAGGTCATAAGCTATGCCTCTTATTCCACAATCATAAAGTTTTGATAAAAGACGCTTATGACTCACGTAGTCGAAAGCTTTTGACATGTCCAAAAAAAGAGCTGCAGTTTGATGTTTTTTGTCAATGCTTTCAATCATCAACTTTAAAAAATCGTATATAGCCAGATTAGTGGACCTGTTTTTTCTAAACCCGTTTTGTTCCTTAACAAGTATATTCTGTTTGTCAAAAAATGCGTAAAGCCTTTTATATATTAGACGCTCAAATATTTTAGAAAATATCGTGATAAGCGCGATAGGCCTATATTTCGACATGTCTGTTTTACCGTCTTTTTTGTAAATAGGTTTTACTATGGACATTTTGAGACCATTAGGAAAAATCCCTTGTTCTATCATTAAATTAAATATATATGTGATTGGTTTACTTATAATTTGATGACATATTTTTATGATTTTTGTTTGAATTCCGTCATTACCTACGCTACTTTTGTTCTTCAAGTTAATTATTTCTTTTTCTACCTCATATTTGTCGGTTGGTGACAAAAAAATAGATTTGTACGTTTTTTCATTATTACTGCATTCTGGTCTTTTTTTGGGTTTTGTGTTCACTTGGTCAATATAGAAATTATTAAAAGCATTCGCTATCTCTGTAGGATCAGTTATAAATATATTGTGTTTGGATTCAATTTTATCAATGTGGTTGTTATTTAGTTTGTTGTTATTATTATTTTTAATAATTTTCCAAGTTGCTTTAGATTTACTACTAGCAGAGTTTATGAAATGTGTATTTTGAGCCTTTTTTGTCTGTTTTATTATAGTATGTAGTCTTCTAGAAAATTCTTTGTAGACTTTTTTGTTAATCTCGGTTGGTGACTTTCGATATTGCCATAATTTTTGTCGTTTTTTTCTACAGCAGAGTTTTATTCCTTTTGAAATCCAAGATGGCTTTCGCTTAAGGTTTACTTTGACCCTACACCAAGGAAAGCACAAGTCATAGAATAGTCTAAACAGCTCTGAGAATCTATCAAAAGCTAAATCTGCATCCTTTTCATTGTATACTTCATTAAAGGTTAATTGACTTAGGTAATATACGAACTTATTAATATTTTCATTGCTGTAATCTCTTTTTAATGCGTACCAAGATTGCAGTTTGTTATTTAATTTCTTTTGTAGGGGAACAAACATGAGTATTCCTTTATGATCAGATAAATCTAACTCTATGGTTCTACATCTAACTTGTGTATAATTTACAGCAAAATTATCAATACATGTCTTTGATCGCGACGTAATTCTGGTTGGTTCAGTGATTTGCATGCTTAGATTATACTCCTCTAGAATACTTTCGAATCTCTGGTTAACATCAGAGGAAGCACCAGATTTTGATAATCTATCAATGTTAAAGTCTCCACAAAGAACGATTTTTTTTCGAGTATTACTTAAAAGTGAAAGTAAGTTTTCTAATTTTTTGAAGAAAGGTTCATAATTTGTGCTTGGTATGCGATATAGACAAACAATTATTGTGTTTGCAATCTCCACAGCACAGCATTCAAAAGTAAAATTAACAGCTAATTGATTTAACAAAGGTATTTCCTTAAACTCCAAATTGCCCCTTACCAGTATAGCTACACCCCCTCTATTTTCCCTTTTACGTTTAAGTTTGCTTCTGCTGTAGTAACTTGCAAGCTTGAATCCAGGCATTTTTAAGTTCTCCCCTTCTTCTTTTCTCATGAAATGCTCATAAAATATAATGAATCTTACTTTTCGTTGTCCCATTCTAAATATAATCCTCTAGTAGATTTGAGGTTTTATTGTGAAATTTTATTGAAATTTTTATTGATGTCCTAACTTATTCCGATTTGTTGTTGTTGTGTTGTCCGATTTAACTCGGAACTACTTTTCGTGATAATATTCAATGTTCACTTTATTATTATTAGTTAAGTACACATAGATATAGAAAATAGACGTTTCCTGTCTATACACAAGCACACAAAACCTTTAGTCTCAACTAACTACACGCAGAGAAAACTTTAGCTATTATAACAAGACATTCATTGCAAACGACACAGCAAGAACAACGAGTTTATTTTACTAAGAACGATTGAATATTATTGGAATAACAATTAAAATGTCTTTTGGACACTGCAAAAAACATTTCAATTGTTATTCCAATAATATTCTTAGTAAAATAAACTCGTTGTTCTTGCTGTGTCGCTTGCAATAAGAATGTCTTGCTATAATAGCTAGAATTTTCTCTGCGTGTATTATAAAACTAAATTAATTACGAGTGAACGACACTGATACAAGGTTGGCTATCACAATGACAACAACGAAGTACCTCAACATCGTGCAGTGATTCAGTGTACGTACACCCACGGAACTTCTTAGGGGGCAGTACCCGAACGGTGGCACGGGACTCTATTACCAAGCGTCCACTGTCCATCCGTCCGTCTGTCAAAGGAGTCTATACCTTCAGCCATAATAGGTACCCAGTTGATATTTCCACAAAATACGTGTTACTTGACCTCTTTTACGTGAAACAAAACAAAAATGAAACATAATAGCTAGTCGCTAATCGCCATACAAAAAAACCTCAAAAAAGTAGCATTTTTAAACGATCATCGTTTAAACCCTGTTTTAAATACCGCAATAAATACAATTTCTAAATTTGGTCAAGTTATTGTACATACACACTAGTGTGTGTAAATAAAAAAAAATAGGGTTCCGTTCTCATAGTTTGTCAGGCGCTACCATTTCAGCGTCTTGTTGGTATTTGTTTTTAGGGTTCCGTACCCATACTGTGTGGTGGTACGAGTTTGTGCATGAGTCCGGTTTTCACTTTCCCATGTGCCTGGCCACTTCCAGCATCGACGAGACCTACGCACGCTCGGACAGATAATAATGACGTCATGCTGGATCACGACTGTCGCTTGGCGGCGTGGTTCCGTCGTGAGGGTGGTGACAAGCCGCAGCCGACACCTACTTGCGAAGACTTGTCAGTTAGTCTTGGCTCAACTGTAGGGATGTGTTTTATCTCTGTTTACGACACGCGGTAGACTCTTTCCGTGCACCCCGAGGTCCAGCAGATCACGGCAAGCCACGGCTGTTCGACCTGCTTGTACTCCACGAGTTACGCACATAAATGTGGTTATTGTATGAATAGTTAAACTCCAGCACGGGGCCGAGTGTACACACGATTAGCCAAGAACTAGTAATTTTTGACGTCAAATGTAGGGGTTTTGAACAGCTATGAAGCCCGAAAAAAATTATATGCATTGCTGAGAATACTAAAGATTCACGGAATAGAAATAGTAATAGTACATTACTGCAAGGACCAGGAATTAGGTTATCCTGGATGAGTAAGTTTAAATTCCGACTCCCCCAGTCCGTGAAGTGACAGGTAGGCGTGCTTTTGGGCACAGGCTCAGAGCATATTTGCTTGAACTCCAGAGACTGCCTTTTCCTGTCCAAACTTCTCGCCGCTAGTCTGACTGACTTTTACTGCATCAAAAACCTTGAGCTGGCCTGTAGTGCTACTATATCCATTTTCTTTTATTTTTTCTCTAAATTTTGTTAACTATTCATAAAATTAAATTGCGTATAAATACTATATAACATTAGTCTAAGTAGTTTTATATATGGGTCTTTTTATTCATAACATGTATTTATTGTATAAAATTATATACGTTTATAGCTATTATTGTTATTATTTATTTATTTATTCTCTCATTTACCGCGCCGTGCTGCACCTCGTACGCTCATGAGCCATCATCTGGCACTGACTGAAAATCAGCGCTGAGGGCTCACACTTTCAGCACAACGCTGAGTCAGTTGCCTTTTGTACCAACAGACACATCGTTACGAAAATTCTGTGCATTTATTTACATTTAATTTTTTTTTTGTTTATAAATTTGTTTTTTTTTAATTTTGTTATTCTTCTGTTGTAATGTTATGTTTTGTTATTGTATGTGTTAGTATTGTATCTGTAAGTGTGTGTGTCTGTTGCGTCAATAAATGTCTTTCTTTCTTTCTTTTCTTTCTTTCTCATTTAATGTATAGTACGTAAACAACCAAAAAACCTTTGATAATGCTATAACAGCGAAACCGGTAAGGGAAATAATATAAATAAGTGGACAAGTATAAGTGTTTTTCAATCAAAAATAATGAGTTATATCAAATAAAATAAACTTACTAGGTAATATTAAAATTTACTTCCTCATATTTGGGAAATTAGTTATGTTTATTGTTATTGATTTCTTCAGCAAAGCATTAGTGGAGTAAAATTTATATCAGAGCCCTCTTCTGAACTCATTTTGGAATTTATTTACACAAAACATTTTCAACAAAAAAATAAAACAACATAAATTCCCGCTTTTACGCAACTTTTTTATTATTGCAAAGGTATTTACCGCCATGCAGCCTTCTTCATGGACAACGCAATCTATAGGAACGCTAAGAACTAAGAAAAAAAACAACGAGAAAAACGCTCATTGAAATTAAATTTTAAGTATTCAATGGTTTTATAATCAATATAAATTATATATTTTTCTTATTATTATTGCAATTATAAAATATAGCAAACATTTTTACGTTCTAAACATGAAATTGTAATTAATTTTATTTTTCTTTGTAAATTGGCCGCATAAAACCTTATGATCGCCAAACTCCTTAGTCTCTTATAAACATGGACACGGATAGTTTTAAAAATAAAACATATAAAATGTTCTCTGTGAACATATGGTATGTAATGGATTTTGATGAAGTATTTTTTGGTAGGTCTTTTACTATGTAATGGTAATACATAGGTAACACTAAAAGTTTCCGGAACTGGCCACTTACATAAACAATATTTAAAAATTTATTGCAACATTTGAAAATAGAACTCTTTGGCTGTAGAATGCAGTTTGTTTCATCTGACTGTCTTTTGTTTTTACCTTGTGGCGCCATTTAAAAAATTGTGTGTCTGCATCAACATGGATTTAACTCGGGAAAATTTTCGTAGTATGATTTTCTACGATTTTAAGTGTAATTTGACAGCTCAACAGAGCATTGCTCGGCTTGAAACAGATTTTGGCAATGAAGCACTATGCAAGACGACTGTTTATAGCTGGTTTGCAGAATTCAAGCGTGGTCGTATCAATCTCAGTGACGAATCTCGCGATGGTCGGCCGTCCACCGCTGTGACCAACAAAAACATCGATGCTGTGCGCCGTATGATTGAAACAGACAGGCATGTGACCTACCATGAAATTCGCGCATCCTTAGAAATAGGCATGAGTCAAATACAATCAATCCTACACAAACATTTGGGTGTGAGAAAGCTGTGCTCGCGGTGGATCCCACACAACTTGACCGAGGCTCAAAAAACGGACCGCGTCACTTGGTGCAGTGCCATGCTTACCAGATTCAACGAAGGTGCGTCAAATTTGGTGTGGGACATAGTAACAGGTGACGAAACATGTATTTATTGCTACGATCCCAAAACAAAGCAGCAATCGAGCGTATGGGTCTTTCAAGACGAGCCGAAACCAACCAAAGTGGCGCGCGTGAAAAGTGCATCTAAGCGGATGATTGCTTCTTTTTTTAATAAAACTGGACACGTGGCTACTGTTGCTTTAGAGAATCGTCGTACCGTGAATAGTGACTGGTACACGACCATTTGTTTGCCGGAAGTTATTGACGAACTCCGTAAAAATAACCGTAAACGCCGTATCATCCTGCACCACGACAATGCTAGTTCTCACACGGCCAGACAGACAAACGCCTTTTTGAAGACGAAAAATGTAGAACTCATGAGTCATCCTGCATACAGTCCCGACCTGGCACCTTGTGACTTTTTTCTGTTCCCAAAAATTAAGAACCAATTACGCGGTCAACGATTTTCATCACCAGAAGAGGCTGTCGAGGAGTATGAAAAACACGTTTCAGAGGTCACCACAGGGGAGTGGCACAAAAGTTTTCAAAACTGGTTTGATCGAATGAAAAAGTGCATAGACGCCAAGGGAGATTATTTTGAAAAACAATAAATTAATTTTGTACCTTTAATAGTATTTTTTCATATTCATTCCGGAAACTTACACGTATTACAATGTATGTTTGAGAAAAAGCTCTTTACACGAAAAAAAAAATTTGTTGAAAACTACCCATAAAAAATAAGCTTTTGATGCCTTAGAGCGACTACCACTGTTTATTTTTCGGAAACCTTATCTCTTTACTATTGCAATAAATGTGAAGCAGACATAGCTCAGACGGTAAAACGCTGGCCTCACAATCCTGAGACACAGGTTCAAAAAAAACACCTCGGTCGAGCATGAGTTTTTCGAAATCTATGTGCACTGCACAGTAAGTGTATTAACCACAGAATTACCAAATACTTACCACTTGCTCAACGATGAAGAAAGTTATTTGTGCAGTTTGTACCCGAAGTACGGCGGCGGTAGGGCTCATTCATCATCACATCACTCATCACGTAAAGAAGTACAAAGGTAAAACGCGGGTGTACCGAGTGTGGACTGTGACTTGCATTTCACAATTCACAGTCGGAAACACCTCTGACTCCTCTTCGGGAATCAATGCAAAACCGAATGCTTTCTATAAGTATCAGTTTTCCATAAAGTACGAATTTCTTGAAATATGTAAGATTTAAGAATTCTTCACCACAAGCGCCCTAACTGCTACCTACCAAAAGAAATTCTCTAATCGCTCTAATTAGGTTCCGTAAAATAGTTTTATCTAACCTCATATCGTAAAATCCTCATTACGAACTCAAAACTACTGGCATAATATAAACAATATTTTTCATGAACGTCTCTAAAAAATTAAAAAATTAAATTATGGTATAGGTCTCCGAACAACATAATGCTATAAAAAATAATTTTCTCAGATTACAGTACATGTGATACTAACTAGGAAGGCAAAGGGAACTTAGCCCATACAGCCATGTCTGAGGTTTAATATAAAATACGAATGAGGTTTTTATATAATGTTCTTCTCCAATACATACAAAATAGTAACGAGGTTACAGTTCAAATTTATTTTCGGCCAGGTATTGTCTATGGCTTACGGCGCGTTGGAATCGGTCTGTCAATGGATGAACTGTTTGTTGCGTCATAGTTTTTTAGTAAATGTATTTATTACTTACTGTGGTTTTATGGGTCAAAATAATTATTTTTCCCTAAAATTACTGACAGCAGGGATGGTGATGAATGATATTTGACTCCACCTGACATTCTGGAAATAGCGACGGAAATTACGAACACTTTCAGAACAAGCTTTTACAAGAATAATCAAAAATGGCTGACGAAAAATTTACAAAAAATATGAAAACAGGTTAGTAGGCATGAGTTTAGATAAAGTAGTGTATGAAACTATACATAACTAGGTATTAAAACACTCGTGTTTTTAATACCCTTTTTATGTACCAGTTTCATAAACTACTATTAGTTAATCGTCGATATGCACCTTGCCGTAATAATTGATAGCCGATATGTGCGTCTGTGTGCGTGTCATTGCGTTGTCTCTTCCCGCGTGACCTTGAACTTGAACTGGAACTTTACCGTGTATCCGAGGAGCCCTTATCGTTTATCGCAGGGTCGCTTTATGTATGTTATTGATTAACCATCTACCGGTATTTATGACTTTAATTTTATCGGTATTTTCCTTAAATGTACTTTTGGTTCTTCTTTTATGAACTTTTCGAGATTTTAAGTAAAAATGTGCAGTCAATGTATTGTCAAGAAACAAAATATCTAGATATTACAAATTTGAGTTTAAGCCATGGTGTGTCCTCGGTTACACGTGTCATCTCCACATTGATATTATAATTAGGTAACATTAATATTATTATTACACCAGTACTTCATGATGTCAGAATACCATAAAACTTCATGTTAGTTATGGTATATTAAATATATGCGGTTAGTAAAGTACCACTAAAATTTTAATGTTTATCATTTTCCATAGTCTGCAGCACGCAGTCAGTCTGTACAACGCTACGGTCATAGAATTGGCAGAGAATATATAGGTATAGTATTGTATAGTAACTACGGTGTAGGCTACTTATAAATATGCTTCGTCATCTACTACGGACGGTTACAGTGAGCAAATAGAATGCACCGAATATGCAAATAAAGCTTATGAGATACATTTATTAATTAGATATTTAGGAAAGCTACCGACCATAGTAATCCGAACAATCATTATAAGTTTCTACAAATAGATGAAACATAATAAGTAAACGATAGTTAAATAACTAAACAGTGAAAATCCATCCATCTATCCATCAGCCCATTTCGTCCACTTCTGGACATAGGCCTTTCCAGGATTTCGCCACTCATGGCGGTTCTCCTGGAAGAAATTCCCATACTCACACACGCCGGGCAGGCGGGTTGGTGAGTGCGGTGCCGAAACCCTCGCACCAGTGACGCCGCTGACCGTCACCAGTCTGTTTTTATATAAGCCCCGGCAATTGGGGATGGATATACCGCCATCCATAGGTCCCAGGCAATGGTGGGCCGCCTGGTTTTGCCTGAGAGCTGTTCTCTTACTCTCCCCGAATCACTTCGGGAGGATTAATTGCAAATTATATTTATATATCCTTTAACTTCGGGAGGATTTGCGAGTAAGATGGTGGTACCTCCACAGTCGAGCCTAGCATCAGCTCTACCACCTAGTAAGAATAACATTAATCAAAGAATATGTTGCTTAAAAGACGTCTTACCGCAGAAATACGACGATGAAATATAGATCAATATCAATGTTTCGGGTTAACTTATTATACGCAGGTATCAAACGTATAACATGCTATCGACTCGACATCGCTTAAATAAACAGAAATGTAGCTCTTATTTCATAGTAATAAGAGTTGTCGTTTAGAATTTATCGAGTTTATCTGTCAAATTTATCGAATCGATGCTCGATGGAATTTTGTTTGTAATTGGTAAGGAAAATGTGAGATTACGTTTCAAACATCATGTTTATTTCAAAAATTTAAGTTTATTTAATACTCGGTACAATTTATGATACTTCGTGCTATTTTAAATAAAGAGTATATATCTGATATTTCACGTCGATACGCTTGTCTCCCAGGGAAGTAGGCGGGGCCTACATATTTCCACCTGCAATGATCCTGACATCGCCTCTGCCACATCCATCAGTCAAGTCATGCAGGCCTCTTCTATTATGAGTGCTCTTGACTTTTCCCTTCTTCAGCATATCGTCAATTTGATGGCAATGTCCTTCTTCGGCGGCCAGGTCGAGCCTTACCTGCCACTTACGCAATATATTTTTTTTCGTCACTCTACTTATATTCACCCTCTCTACATTCCCAAACCACTGAAGTATTATTTTTCTTATCTAGTTACTACATCTTTTTAACGCCGTCATTTCATAAATTTTTATTTGAAAGTGTCCAATGAGAACCAAAATTGTATCATTAGGTAAATAAATTTTTATGATAAGGGATCTAATGGGAATCGATATTTTCTTATTAGATCTGGAAAAATAGTAATAGTAATTTATGCACACTTAACATGATATTACAATGTTACTAGCAGCTAGCAGCCCACACTAAGTTTCCTTGTCAAAGAAAAATCAAAGTATATAACGGGAAAAAAATCTCACTATATCACTAGTGGATCTAGTTAATGGATCATTTGAAGATGATGGCAATTATCCAGTATGTCAATATTTTTCATTGTATAATTTTAATGTCAAACCACACATACTTCATAATCATAAGGAACGCATTTCCACTGCATTCATATAACATCAATGCTTATTCAATAATAAATCAATAGCAACATCAGTACCTAAACTATGAGAAAGCAAATATTACTATGACAGTTAAATCGTTGTATGAATAAAACGATTCATAATATTTATTTATTGCATAAAAGAAAAAGTCCCAATCATCCCTACCAACAAACAATATCAATGGGACCGCTGGGGAAAAATCCCCACGTCCCCACTAGTTGGAATGTCAATGAAGCAGATGGAAATATCGTTGAAGAGTGATCAATTTATCGAAAAAACACCCAAGAAGTCCATAGATTCGACTTAATTTTTCGATTCGATTAGGGTGTCATTTTACACAGCATTGATATATTATCCGCAACACAGATAAAAAAACCAACAGAGATGAAATGCCGGTCTTGTTTAACAAAACAGTGTTTTATTTTTATTTACTTCTTTAATTCATTAACAGAAATGTGGCTAACCTGCAACCTTTCCTTGTGTACCACTTAAAAGCGGCGGGCGGGATATTCATCGCTTGGAGTTTATTTATACTAATAACAATAATAATGATGTAGTAAAAAAGTGTACATTCAATATTTTCGCGAAATTTTAAATGCAATGGGTTATTAGTATTGTACTGAAAATCAAAATCAAAATATTCATTTTGTAAAATAGATACATAAAGTATACTTTCTACAAGTCAAAGTTAATCTTTACAATAAATATCTTTAGAATAGAAAAAATACATACTAATAAGGGAAATACATACAAAAAATATTTAGGTTGGGCTACTAAAATGTGATCCTGGTCAACACAGACTGTAAGGGGTGTTCATAAAACAATGGTCAAGCCGAAAATGGAGCAAATATTGAATAATCGCTTTAAACTCGAGAACAACTCAACGGATTTGGATGCGGTTTTAGTCGTTACCATAGTAGGGTCCCTGAAAAAGATAAAGGCTATAGGGGTGTTCATAAAATAACGCCCAAGCCGAGAACGGGGCAAAGAGCGAATAAACGCGGGCGGAGCCGCGGGCAAAGGATAGTAATATTATAGTTCTTTGTTAGGTGTTTGCACACAGACAAATTCCGAACGCAATCGCACGCATTTAGCGCGAGTCACAGTTTTATAACATGTTTTGAATTCCCTGCTTCTCTTAAGCTGTTGTTTGGTTGATTTAATTAATTTATACTTTTGAATTGCGCCCGTTTCACGATAACTTGCAACTTCGTTTATCAAGCTTTTCTACGCGTAGTTAAAATAAGCAAAATAATAATTGTCGCGTGAAGCGATTTCATACTATAGAATGAAGTTCGAGCAGGACAAACATGTGCGCAGCTTTTTATCGCGAAATTCAATATTACTTGCCCCATATTTATCAACATCTGTCGAGACCGCGACTTACGTGTTATTATTTTATTAGGCTATTATTTCAAATATTCTGAGGATACTGTTATTTTCGCTACTTATTTTTTAAATAAACATTGTTTGTGATTATAATCTGTTAAAATTTAAAATTTTTGTTTCTTCTTTTCTCGGAATGTGATCTGAAAGAAGTCCCACCAAGGATTCATTGACAATAAGTATTTTAAACCCTTTCTATCGCATCTATCCGTCCGTCAATTACAAAGTCTTTTCTCGAAAAGTACGTAATGTAGAAATTTTATATTTGGCATAATATTAGATCTAGATGACGCACACATACACAGGGATTTTGTCGTCTTAATATCGCATATTTGTTAGTAGCATTCCGTGCCCATATTGTGTGTTGGTACCATAAATATCTGAATAACTAGTCTCCAATATTTGGCCGAGTGCAAGTCACACTCACACTTGGCAAAACTGTGGCGGCGCGAAACGAAAAGCACCGTCGCGTGCGGCTCCGAGTCAAACATGATCTCATGCTCGCAGAAATATGCCAGTGGCACGCGCTAAGAGCATGCTACGACCGCTAGTAGATATAAACGTTATATAAACTATAAACGTGATTTTTCAATCCAACAATCGCGAGTATTATTTTCTCCTATTTTGCGCTATCTGAGACGCAGCGATCGTCGTACTTAACGTCCACTACTTTGCAATGCGCGCTGATATGAACATTATTATAATGTCATTTCCGTTGGTATTTGTGCCGACACACGTCGAGCTGCATTTGGCGTTGCTAAGCGTCTTAAACACGTTTATTAATATAACATTTTTACAAACCACGAAACATGAGCAAAAAGATCCGGTACCTGTTAAAATAACATTTATTTAACAATACGGGTCCCGCTCAAGTGCTCCCTGGATATATCAAATTCTTATTTTATCGGTAAACAAGAATATTTTAGGTTATTTATCTGATACTGATTTTCCTTATTCATAATGTAAAGGCAAAACACCCGTAGATTATTATATTTACATATTTTCCTCAATAATTAAAGTTATCTCGACAGATACACTTTGAGTTGATCTGGGAACATAATAAAATCTTATATCTTTGTTTATGTTTACTTGTGACAGAGGTAGTACATATATATATTATTATTTTCAACAAACTTCATCAATGTGAGCTTTTGTTGGGCTGGAAGTATAAAAGAGATCGGTTTTTGTTGCTACTAGTTATATTAAAAGTATGTATATTGTTTTATTGGAAAGCAAGTTGAAAAAAGATAATTCTTTATTTTTTAACAAATATTTTTTAAGATATCATGGGTACTTGTGCTTCTATACAATTTGCTTCATTTAAGTACCCAGGGAAATATCCTGTTCCCTCGTTTAGGTAATCCTGAATCTTAGGGCCACAGTCTTAATCCCTTCGCAGAGATACAATATTTAAAAAAAGATTTATGTACATAAATAAAATTTTCATTCGATGTTTAAATTAAAACCAAACAAATATATCATCGACACGAATCCCCGAGGGGGTGTTAGAGGTGTTCCCAAGTGTGAACCGTGAAATGCATCTTTTCACTGATGATTATTACATCCCAAACACGAGTGGCGGTAAGCTATGTCGCCGTAGTTGGGTACAAATGTATCGAGGGCTATTAACTGCTGGTGATCTTGAAACCCACAAGTAAGGGCCGGCTTAATTCAAATGTAACTAGACTTAAAAAATGAAAATATTGCCTGATAAATCATGTATGGAATGTTGTTCCTTGAATAGTGTTTATTTTATCAAGAACTTAAATTATGTAAACCAAAACTAGCTCTAAATTAAGACGATTTAAGACTAAGATCATATTTACTTAATGAAGCAAGCAAAGAAACAAATTGAAACTTAGTCCATTTGAAGATATTCTACATATTAAAGTATTTTTACAAAATTTAGAATTTTCTAAAAAACTTTAGTTTGTAAACCAGCTAAGGGCCCAATATCCCTGACATTTTGCGTCGGGTGGAACTGAAAGTTTCATTCTCTTCTTGTATAAAATAGCGCGCTCTGTGCGTTGCTGTTGCGACAACAGAAAGATCGCGCGCTTTTAAAAATCCTGTTTAAAAAACGTATTTATGGTAAAATATTTAAAAAGTTTCCGAAAATACTTAGTAAAGTACCTTTTCTTTAATTACTCTTAATTTCATGTAAATTTATTTTAAAAAACCTTGAAAATTTTACCATGTCTCCAAATTTTTTTCCATTAAGGAAAGTGTAACGTATCGCAAATTGAACCGTAAAAAAATCTTCAAAAAGGACGTTTCTAAGACACATATATTTTTAGACATAAAACATTATAACTTCATGGTCTAAAGTGAATTTAGATTTTAAAACGAGACAATAGGTCCTATTCTGAAGGCTTTAATTTTAGTTTTAGTGCTGTCAATACTTGAGTTATATAGCTTCTGTTGTTAACAATAAAGAACTATTTTGGAACGACTAATGTCAGATATTTCAATGTCTGTTTATTTGTTGTTGTGTGTTTCATATTCTACAAACATGCTTTTGAAAGGACAGCTTTGATCAGCTTTGATACACCCATTGGTTTGATTAATATTTGTTTGCGAATCCGCTTTCAGCCTCATAATGGAATTTCATTCGGGGCGTTTTTAGGGTTCCGTTGTCCGACAAGGAACCCTTATAGTTTCGCCATGTCCGTCTATCCGTCCGTCCATCCGTTTGTCCGCGGCTTAGCTCAGGGACTATTAGTACTATAAAGCTGTAATTTGGCTTGAGTATAGATATAAATCACGGCGACAAAATGGTGAAATAAAAGTTTAACATGAAAAGAAAACTGAAAAAGTGTTTGTATGACATTGGTGATTTATAGATTTGACATATTTTTAAATTGTAGACTTGACATGTTTTTTTTTTTTTTTTCTTGTGGATTGGACATATTTTTTTTTAACTGTAGATTTGACATATTTTTTTTTTTAAATTAAGTTATAAATTGAATATAAATTGTAATTATGAAAAAATTAACACAAATTTCATTAGATTATTTTGTACATGATTTAAAAATAAAACAATTGTATGTAAACTTTAGTTAAGTTAGTTACTAAGTACTTTCAAATGTGATGTATATTGCTAATGAAATAAATAAATGAAAATGAAATGAAATGAAAGTTTTTTAAGGTCACCTACCATACACGTAAATGGCGGATGAATTCTTTTTTCTCATCTATCCTATAGTGTTGGGTATCGTTGAATAGGTGGTTCAAAAACATTTTTCGATTTAAGGATCCGTTGGCGAAATATTAAGCTTTAAAGTGCTAATTTTTACTAGAGTGGAGTGTCCCCCCCCTTCCGGCTAAGCGGTTGTTTATGGATATGTGATAAAATTGAGGTAGTCCGCTTAAAGTACCCGTCCGAATAGCACCTGCGCGAATAGCACCTAGCCAAGTCCACGAAGAGCACCTATGATTCAGCATTCAGCATGCTGGGATGTATTTGTTTTACAGGACGTTATTATAAAAAGATATCGATAAAAATCACTAAAACGTTTATTAATTACACATACTTACGTACATACGACATTTTTTTAAATAACTTATAAAAATCTATTACGTTTCCAGGTCTTAAAACTGATAAAATGCCTTGAATAAGAAATTTTGTGAATTTACACAGTTTTAATTTAATTTTAGACATGTTAAGGGATGAATTTCTTATTGTATATTTCTAATGATATACATAGGGTTTTAACTAAAAATATAAAACATGATAAGATTTTTTTTTCTTTCATACATTTTGCAAAGATTTTGGACTCGGTGCGCCACCTGAAGATATACTTAGAATTTTATAATATTTTATATTTATTTATTTATTAAGAAACAAAACTTAAATCTATCTTTACAGGTTCTTATCTAATTTTAACTACTAAAAGATTCTTGGTTTAGATTCATACTGATATTGAAACGGCTACTCACGATTTATTAGTCAGATTTCGACCGACTAGTTTCACTGTATTCGTACAGTTTCTTCGGAGGCAAACATGGATACGCGGCGGTTCCCTGTTTGACACTCAGTGCCTCCGAAGAGACTGTACGAATACAGTGAAACTAGTCGGGTGAAATCTGACTATATCTACATAAATACTATATGTATTAAACTATATGTATTTGGGGAGGTGCTACTAAAGTAAAATTCCTAGAAGTGGAACGATCTCACAGAGCCCTTCTAAAGATAGCATATTTTAAACCACGATTAAATCCCACTCACAAACTGTACCTGGATTGTGGTCTGTTGACAGTACGTAAGCTTTATATCCTGTTTGCAATTCTAATAAGACATAAAAATGTAAAAACCGCAACCCCTTACCCGTCCTGTTTGTTAAAACGTAGAAAACACGCTATCACAGTGGCTAAAAGTGTTAAGACTACATTTGCACATCGACAATATCAAACGCAAGCAACTTATTTATACAATATAATCAATATAACATTGAATATCGACAGGTTAACAAATTATGAATCCAAAAACGCATAACTAAGTGGCTCAAAACGTTAAATTAGGATGAAACCGAAGATCTATTTAAGATAGAAAAATAATATAATAAAATATAACGGATAATTACTTTAGTTAGTGATTATACTAATCGATCCCAAAACTCAACTTCGTAGGGCTAACCTAACTTATTTAAATAATTTAATTACAATATTAACACTACATTTACACACATGCACCCTAACGCACACACCCCCTTACACACCCTCATACACTCACACACTCGCACACTCACACACTACACTTTAAAAACTATTACTAATATTATTATTAATTTAAACTTAAACTAATCCATACTATATTTAAGATAAATATTTTATTGTAATTTTATTTGGTACTTTTGAACTTTATGGATATGGAAGAGCGTGTTCTATTAATACAGGTGTTCTTCACTTAATAAAATGTCACAACCACCAATATATAACTATTAGGTTTTTGTCAAAGAAATAAATATTTTCATTCATTTTCATTTTCATAAATCTTGTGAGTAGCCATTTCAATAGCATTATATAATATATTTTATATACTTTGATATCTACTAACAAGGCATGGATGTGTGAGTAAATATGTGTACATAACTGATAAACGGTCTAGTGATTTTTATCGATATCTTTCATTTAATAACGTCCGGTAAAAGAAATACATCTTGGTTGCTGAGTCATAGGTGCTCTTCGTGGACAAAAATGTATATTATATTATATTAAATGGATATTTGAATTTTAGATCATGTCGCGTGTATTTTTTCATTCACGAATGTTACTTTTTTCTGGGTACTCTTCATGGACTACGCTAGGTGCTATTCGGACGGGTGCTTTAAGTAGACTACCTCATAAAACTCACAGAAGTATTATATGTAATGAATATAAAAGGAAAACTATCACAGCTAAGTAGGCTTCACATGTTTACGAACGTTTGCGTTTTACGTGTTCGCGCCAGACTTTTAATCCCTTCTAAGCACGGCAATGTATGGGCCGTTCTTCTGAATGTATGGGACTAGAAGTTTGGCACGATCTGTATTTGTAGTACAACTTTTAAAAGTACTGGGCAACTACGGAACCCTACACTGCGCGTGGCCCGACACGCACTTGGCTGGTTTTTTATTTCATGGGGAGAAAGAGGAACATAAGTGCAAAATAACATGACACATTTTTTTAATGCTTGACCATTACCACGTCGGTAAGACGTAGGGTGAAGTGCGCTCGCCAAGAAACTGGGAGAGCAGAAGGCGAGGCGTTAATCAGTCTTTCGGGGGATTTCCGCAAAAATCTACAGAAGTCCGTAATATACAATTGACTGCTACTACGCAACTACCTGTAACCACTCCCCAGGTATGGCATGTCATGTCATGACGTCATGCCGGAACACGACGAGTCGCTTGGCGGCATGGTGTCGTCATGAGGGTGGTGTCAAGCTACGGCCGAAGCCTACCGCCAGTAAATAGTTGCTTACGTCATCACACTAATATTATAATTGCGAACGTTTGTGTGTGTGTGTGTGTGTGTGTGTGTGTGTGTAAGTTTGTTACTCTTTCACGCTGAAATGGCCGAACGGATTTGGATGAAATTGAGAATGGATATAGCTTATACCCTAACCTAACAAATAGGCTACTTTTTATCCCGGAAAAAGCATGTCGTTAAATCGAATAACACGCGGGCGGAGCCGCGGGCATAAGCTTGTCTTTAATATGGGGCCAAGGCCATGATTCGACGACCTTATGAATAAATACTACAGATACATAGACTGTCGGCTATTTACTTTCTATAATCCCTTATTTGCCTCTTGCAACATCTATGAGAAGGCATGGAGTAACTTTAGGTGACGTTCAATTCAATAAAACAAATTTGTTGCTCGATTAGAAAATATTCATTGTTGGTAAATCTGAACATACGAGTACCTGAAGGTACTCCATTTTGTGTAGCAGCAGCTCCGAGCTATATCGCTTCAAGATTATCAAATTATATTTCACTCTACAGTCACCATCACATAATCTAAGGCACTTTGACTAACGAATCTCATTTGTTGCTCGATTAGAAAATATACATTGTTGGTAAATCTGAACATACGAGCACCTGAAGGTACTCCATTTTGTGTAGCAGCAGCTCCGAGCTATATCGCTTCAAGATTATCAAATTATATTTCACTCTACAGTCACCATCACATAATCTAACGCACTTTGACTAACGAATCTCATTTGTTGCTCGATTAGAAAATATACATTGTTCGCGCAACACTCAAATTGAACGCGCTTCGTTCACAGTGTTCGAATCTATTTTTAGAAACCGCTAACGGCGGTGTAATCATTTTGTTTGTTTTTAATTTTGCTCTTCTTGTCTATGATTTTTGACAGAAATGACTTGAATTTGGAGCTCCCGGTTTGATTGTGAAATAAAACGTCGTCTGAAGGGTTTTTAGAGATTCCTGCTTCAGGGACATGGGTGTATTAAATAAGGTCTTCTAGTGAAACCGTGTTGGGGAATTGTGCTCGTAGAAGCCGGGCTAATTCCAGAAAAGTGAGATTTCCGCGTTCACTGCGTTCAGATCGGGAACAGCGCCTGGAGAATCGGATTCGTTCCAGGGCTAGTTTATGTGTTTCGGGACAGTATTTAATTGGACAATACAAAAGTGCTGAACAGTGAAGTGAAGAAAGCGTCGATTAGACTTTACATGCACGGGGCAGTAAGCAAGATCGGCCTAACCTTTGACACGCCACGTGTACGCCTGTGGCCAAATTCCCGTTTCTATCCCATCCGCCCTTTCAATCCCTTCCTAGATTTGGTCGTCGGGATTAACGTGGAAGAAAGGCAGGACAGCTTGGCGCACTCGAGCATCAGTTGAGATCTGCGAGGGCAGCCGGCGTCTGGGAAGTCTCAGCAGAACTACTGTGAGTTCGTATTATTTATTAATCTGAGTGAGGACTCTGTCAGCATACTAATTTCGTGCCAGGTATATGGTTTTCTGATGTTCTATGGGCCCAATGTAGAATCCCGTATATTTAGTATGGCCGGACAGGGTCTTTCATACATTTTGTTGGTAGCATAATGCATTTAAGTGGATTATTAGCTACATTTTTTGGTAGCATAGCGCGGTTAAGTTGTTTAGTATCGGATATTAAACAACCCCGGACCAAGATATTCTGTTTATATAAGCCGAACCGATATAGTAGCTCCGTTGGTCTTATAAGATAATTTGTGAATCATACTTTGGTTTAGTTAGGTAGTTGCTTAGTTTGTGACCAAAAGTAGAATAATTTGTTGTGAATTTACCCTGGTTTTATGGATTGTTGAACCCGGTGTGGCTCTTTTCTGTTCTCATAATTTGTTAAGCAACAGAGTATTGTTCGTTGTAGGCCGTAGGTACTAGCACGGCTATGCAAGCAAACGATACCGCGATGTAGATGCAAGCTGTGCCATCTAGTTTTCTATCGCGGAAGTTAAAGCTTTGAACGGCACATCTTTGCGATAATAAAAGATTTATTTGTTAGTAGATATACGGCTAGGTTTTATATTTGTGAATAGATAAAATATTAGATTCATTACAGCTAGGATATGTAAATTATTATTGTGATTACAAATATGTGGGTAATTTACATTTGAATTCTTTGAGAAATAGAAAACCAGGGTTTGTCTTGTTCAGGATAATAGAATTATTTAGGCTGAATCGATTTGTTATTTACTTGGCTCGATTAGTTCTTTTAGATGGTAATGTTTGAGTAACATATTACCATGGATTGTTTATATTGTATGGATATACATATGTATGTTTGTGAATAATAGTATATAGCAATATAGTAGTGTACAGGCTTGTTGGCTCGAGCTGATCGGGGCGATGCAGTCCTGGAGCGGTACTCACAGATGGAGCACCGCCTCGAGAAAGCTGAGCAGGCGCTCATGGAGCTGTTGGACCAGGAGCTGCCACCGGAGGTAATGGCTAGCCCTAATAGTGATATGGAGCAGATAATGGATATCTATAATGAGACTACGCAGGTGGCATGCACAATAAAGAGATTGCAGTCTGGGGGTCCGGATGTCAAATTGGGCACCAGTAGTCAAGGGGTAGGGTTGCATAGCAGACTGCCTACCTTAGAGCTTGGTCACTTTGACGGACGTATGGAGCAATGGGTCGCCTTTAAGAATATGTTTACTTCTTTGGTAGACGGTAGACAGGATCTGTCCAACGCACAGAAAATGGCGTATTTGATGTCCAGTCTACAAGGGGAGGCTAGATCATTGGTACAACATCTGATGGTTGAGGAGCATAACTACGTCATCGCATGGGAGTTATTGAACAACAGATATCAGAACGTCCGGTTGTTAGCAGACGCGCATGCGAGTCAGCTGTTAGGTCTGCCTCGGGTTACTTCTAGATCGCATATCAGGGCTCAGTTACTCACACCCGTTACAGTGGCGTGCAACGCATTAAAAATGTTGGGACTACCAGTGGATGAATGGTCGTATCTGTTGGTACACATAATTTTGAGCAAGTTGCCGGCTGACTCTCGCTCACGGTTTGAACGCGAGATGGCAGAACGGGACGGCAGTGCCTTGCCTAGCTTTACGGAATTAATGAGATTTTTGGAGTTTGAAGCTAGGGCTGTGGAGTCGTCTCCGTTGGAAGTGGCGCCACCTAGCGGGAGTTTGGGAAGATCCGCTGGCACATCGCGACGCAGTGACGCCCAGGGAGTGCCGCCGTCCCGGGGACGTGTGGCAGCTCGCTTGGCTGCGCTGACTGCTGCCGTGGGGGAACCGACATGTCCTCAGTGTGGGCGTTTGGGACATGCTTTGCGGAGGTGCCCTGAGTTTGCTGAGCTGCCGGTCAGCGAAAGGCGGTGCTTGGTAAAAGCCAAGCGCTTATGTTTTCATTGCATGGAAGATCATTTCGCGCGCGATTGTTCCAAGCAAGGTACTTGTTCTGCATGTGGAAGAGCTCACCATTTACTGCTGTGTGCTAACAGGTCTGGTGCGCCGGCTCCGGCACCGCAGCGCGGACCTGCTGCGAGAGGGGGAGCAGTCTCCACGTCGCAGCACCAGCGTCGCGCTACGGGCGGGGGAGCAGCCTCACCGTCCGCACAGCAGCCATGTCCGTCGAGGGGCCCTCGTCCAGGACGAGGCGCGCACCCGTCGGAGTGGAGAGAGAGTTCTCGGGTGAGTCATGCACACCCTAATAATTTTGAGGAGCATGCACCTGCGGTACAGGGCTATACTGCGGGCCCGGCTAGGAGGCCCCGGGGTTGGGGGTACTCCACGGGTGAGGGGCCCATTCAAGATTATGGAAGTGGTCCCCATGTTTCTGCAACTGCGGGCCCGTCTCGGGACTCTTCGAGGGAAGAAGGCCCTACGGGCGGGGGCTTCACTTCACCGGTTAGTGGACCTCAATTTCCCGCGCCAGTGCCGGCGCCCACTGGAAGGGAGTATAGTCGGGAGGAGCCGCAGAGATACTCGCCGCCGTCTCATGAGTACCCGCGGCTAGAGTACCACCCACCTTATTTTAGGTATGGGAGAGCGGCAGGCTACGCCCCCCCTAGGATGGCGATGTGTACTCGCTCACCATATGTAGGGCAGTGGGTTCACCCTGGGTTGGCGAGGCCGAACAGTCAATAGCTAGCCTGCCACTCTACTAGCGCAGAGCCGAGGACGGTTCTGCTGCCCACTGCATTAGTTTGCATATGGGGTCCCCGTGGAGATTCGGTTAGGGTAAGGGCTCTACTGGACTCAGGGGCACAAGGGTGTATGGTGACTACACGGATAGTTGATATGTTGGGTTTGAATTTGGAGCCTTCTTCGGTGCCCCTTCTTGGTATTGGGGGTTTAGAGGTTAAACGTTTGGTAGGCCGAACTCATATAAAGTTTTCTTCGGTACGTTCCTCCACTTTGAGGATTGCAGCTGCAGCTATGGTTATGGATGATATAGTAGGCTGGCAGCCCTCCTCAGATATCTCCCCATCTATACTATCGTGTACGTCTAATTTAAATTTGGCTGATCCCAGGTTTTATGTTCCCGGCCCAGTGGACGTCCTCTTGGGCTCGGATGTGTTGGGATGGATTCTTTTGGGTGCCCAGAAGGCACTAGGCACCTCATCACTGTTGGCGGTGTCCACCATTTTTGGACATGCTGTCTTGGGACCAGTCTTCGATGACTACACTCCGGATAAGCCGAGGGTCGTCAATACAGCATCCCTGGCTAAGACGATGCATCGGTTCTGGGAAGTAGAAGAGCCTCCCATGGTTCCGAGGGTGGACCCGGAACATGCAGAATGTGAGGCCTTTTTTCAATCCAACACTACGAGGCTAGCTTCAGGGAGATTTGTAACGCGGTTGCCTTTTACAGCATCCCCTCCTATTCTTGGACAATCCAGAGCACTGGCAGAGAAGCGACTGCTGGCTATGGAACGGCGCATGCAGCGTGACCCAGTGCTACGTGAGAAATATATTGACTTCATGCGTGAGTACGAAGCACTGGGTCATATGTCACCGGCTCGAGTAGATTGGAGCTCTACTGAGCATTACTTCCTACCTCACCATGCAGTATTGAAAGCTTCGTCAGGAAAGCTGCGCACCGTGTTTGACGGGTCGGCGCCTACCTCAACAGGAGTCTCGTTGAATTCGTGTCTACACTCTGGGCCAAAGCTTCATCGGGATGTCATAGATATAATTTTAAATTTCAGAAGACATCAGGTGGTGTTTGGAGCCGACATTAAGATGATGTTCCGGCAGACTGTCATTCATCCTGACGACAGGCGTTTCCAGTTGATTCTCTGGCGGGAGCACCCAGAGGACCCAGTGACAGTCTACGAGCTCAACACCAACACATATGGTTTGAAATCAAGTCCATATATAGCTATAAGATGCTTATTAGAACTGGCGGAGCGGGAGAGGGCCCGCTACCCGCGTGTGGCAGCCGTACTGACACGTGACCTCTACGTGGACGACGTGTGTACTGGGGCCCAAACAGTTGAGGAAGCTCTTATACTCAGAGATGAATTAATTGCTATACTAGCAGCGGGAGGCTACGAGTTAAGAAAATGGTTATCGAATGAGCCCCGTCTGTTAGAAGGTATTCCAGAGGATCACCAACAGAACCCTAACCTGTTTGCTGAGGTGGACGATCCTAATATGATCGCGGTTTTGGGAATGAAGTATCAACCGGTAAATGATATTTTCACGTTTAAGGTGGAACTGAAACCAGAGAGAGTATGGTCGAAGAGGACTGTGCTGTCCACCATCGCTCGCATGTTTGATCCGAACGGCTGGATCAGTCCGGTGATCTTCTCAGCGAAGTGTCTGCTGCAACGGCTGTGGATCCTGGGCGTGTCGTGGGACGAGCCGCTCACCGGGTCTCCGTTGGACGACTGGCTGGAGTTGATGTCATCGTTGGAGGAAGTCAATCGAGTTGCCTTACCTCGCCGGATCTTGCCGCCAGGGAAGTATCACGCTTCTTTGCATGGCTTTTGTGACGCCTCCGAACGTGGATACGCTGCGGCCGTATATTTACGAACCGTTGATAGTCAGGGACACGTCAATGTTGTGTTACTTCTAGCGAAAAGCAAGGTTGCTCCCATACGTACTCGTCTTACTATTCCTAAATTGGAATTAAGCGGAGCTCATCTTTTAGCTAGATTACTAAATCATATATCTCGGGAGTTAGCTGCCAATGTTGATTTTCAGGATGTGTATGCATGGTCGGATAGTCAGGTCGCGCTAGCATGGTTGCGCGCGGCTCCGCATACCTTAGAGATTTTTGTAGGAAACCGGGTTTCGCAAATTCAAAACATAGGTATTCATATTAATTGGAGGCATGTCCCAGGTGAATGTAATCCTGCAGACTGCGCATCGAGGGGCTGCACAGCGCCGGAGTTGGTGTCACATGCTTTATGGTGGGGTCCGGAGTGGCTCAGGGGACCTGAGTCTTCTTGGCCTGTTCAGCAAGTAGATAGGACGACCCAGATTTTACCAGGGCTGCGTGTGCATGCTTTAGTTGCAGAGACCGATTTAGATCCTGATTGGCTGACTGGGAGATATAGTAGTTTTGACAAATTATTGGCGGTTACTAGTTGGATTAAGCGTTTTATAAATAATTGTCGTAACCCCCGAAATAAACAGTTGTCGCTAGTGGTGAGTGCCGAGGAGCGTCGAGATGCACTGCTTCACTGGGTCAAGGTAGTGCAGGGGGACCGTTTCAAGTCTGAATTGCAGATTCTTCGCGATGAACGTGCCAAGCTGAAGGGAGCGGTCGCTAGATTAAATCCTTTTCTGGATTCACAGGGACTTCTGCGTGTTGGAGGTCGACTTCGGAAGGCTGACCTGCCATACGGAAGCCGTCATCCTCTGCTGTTACCCAAGGATGGTCCTTTGGTAAAGCTTTTGGTATCTGACCGACATGTTCGTAACTCTCATGCGGGACGCAATGCGTTATTGGCGATATTACAGCGGGAGTTTTGGATCTTGTCTGCTCGCCGGGTAATTCGCAATGTAGTTTTCTCCTGCGTTCCTTGTTACAGACTGCGAGCCTCATTGATGCAGCCTCAGATGGGAGATCTGCCGGCTGACAGGATCACCCAGTCGAGACCATTCGAAGGAGTCGCCACGGACATGGCAGGCCCGTTCTCGGTCAAGACCTCCACTCTTCGTAATGCTCGGATTGTTAAGGCTTACCTGTGCGTATTTGTGTGCTTGTCCACCAAGGCCGTCCATTTGGAATTGGTGTCCTCGTTGTCCACGGAGGCCTTCGTTGCTGCGTTAGACCGTTTTGTTTCGCGTAGGGGTCTACCTTCATTGATCCGCTCTGACAATGGCACAAACTACCAGGGTACCTCAAACTATTTGAAAGATGTGTATAAATTTTTAGAAAATAATTGTGTTAGTTTAAGTCATATCTGCGCCCAGAGGGGGATAACTTGGCGGTTCAGCCCGCCAATTTGTCCACACTGGGGTGGGATTTTTGAAGCCGCCGTGAAGTCAGCCAAGACCCACCTCCGCCGTGTCATCGGGGAGACCATTTTAAGCTTCGAGGAGCTCGTCACTATGTTCTGTAAAGTTGAGGCCGTCCTCAATTCTCGTCCTCTCTGTCCCCTGTCATCTGATCCGAACGACCTCGAGGTTTTGACTCCTGGCCATTTCTTGATTGGGCAGCCTCTTACTGCCCTGCCGGAATACCCCTGGAGGGAAGAACGTACAACCCGGTTGTCACGTTTTCAAATGTTGCAACAAATGGGCCAGGACTTCTGGAATCGTTGGTCGTTGGAATATCTGCATTTGTTACAGCAGCGGGTGAAGTGGACAGACAGGACCGAACCTCCGAAAGAAGGAGACTTAGTTTTATTGAAGGATGCAAATTTGGCATCTCTACATTGGCGCCGGGGTCGCATTATCAAGTTAATATACGGTGGGGATGGGACTCCTCGTGTAGCTGAGGTGTTGGTTGGAGGTTCGATTTTGCGACGAGCTGTAGCAACACTCTCCCGGCTCCCGATTGATTGAGCTAGCGTTCTGATGAGGGCGGGACGGGCGGACGGAGCGGGGGATTGTTCGCGCAACACTCAAATTAAACGCGCTTCGTTCACAGTGTTCGAATCTATTTTTAGAAACCGCTAACGGCGGTGTAATCATTTTGTTTGTTTTTAATTTTGCTCTTCTTGTCTATGATTTTTGACAGAAATGACTTGAATTTGGAGCTCCCGGTTTGATTGTGAAATAAAACGTCGTCTGAAGGGTTTTTAGAGATTCCTGCTTCAGGGACATGTGTGTATTAAATAAGGTCTTCTAGTGAAACCGTGTTGGGGAATTGTGCTCGTAGAAGCCGGGCTAATTCCAGAAAAGTGAGATTTCCGCGTTCACTGCGTTCAGATCGGGAACAGCGCCTGGAGAATCGGATTCGTTCCAGGGCTAGTTTATGTGTTTCGGGACAGTATTTAATTGGACAATACAAAAGTGCTGAACAGTGAAGTGAAGAAAGCGTCGATTAGACTTTACATGCACGGGGCAGTAAGCAAGATCGGCCTAACCTTTGACACGCCACGTGTACGCCTGTGGC
This sequence comes from Ypsolopha scabrella, assembly GCA_910592155.1. NCBI lineage: Eukaryota > Metazoa > Arthropoda > Insecta > Lepidoptera > Ypsolophidae > Ypsolopha > Ypsolopha scabrella. The sequence continues at coordinate 1,009,792 of OU342968.1, read as the reverse complement.
CAAATTCCCGTTTCTATCCCATCCGCCCTTTCAATCCCTTCCTAGATTTGGTCGTCGGGATTAACGTGGAAGAAAGGCAGGACAGCTTGGCGCACTCGAGCATCAGTTGAGATCTGCGAGGGCAGCCGGCGTCTGGGAAGTCTCAGCAGAACTACTGTGAGTTCGTATTATTTATTAATCTGAGTGAGGACTCTGTCAGCATACTAATTTCGTGCCAGGTATATGGTTTTCTGATGTTCTATGGGCCCAATGTAGAATCCCGTATATTTAGTATGGCCGGACAGGGTCTTTCATACATTTTGTTGGTAGCATAATGCATTTAAGTGGATTATTAGCTACATACATTGTTGGTAAATCTGAACATACGAGCACCTGAAGGTACTCCATTTTGTGTAGCAGCAGCTCCGAGCTATATCGCTTCAAGATTATCAAATTATATTTCACTCTACAGTCACCATCACATAATCTAAGGCACTTTGACTAACGAATCTCATTTGCGAAATTAAAGCGAAGCCATTACGGACTAATTTGCGTCGTTCATGCAATTAATTTATCGTAATTAGACGATTGCCTTGCCACCTGGTGCTAAAAGCTTGAAAGAACAAAGATCTCGCTATCTATTGCGTTTATTACATTTTCGTTACACTGGGAACTGAATATTTAACTTTAACATTTTTTATACATATTGACTTTGCACTTATTAAAATATGTGCGGAAAGCTTTTCCGAGTAGCTTTGCCTGCGTTGATTTAGTTTTTATGTAGTCCTTTATCGAATATCTTAATATTTTTCGAACCAATTATTTATAGTAGACTCTGAGTTTCTGTTCATATGAATATTATTTGAAAAAATAATACAAGTTTGGCACACTTAAATTTAATTAAAAAAATACAAATGTAGGAGTAAATAATAAATGTAATGCAATATCTACAACAAAGATGATTAATGAATAAAACATGAATACTTACCTACGTTAAATAAATATTATACGTATCTCCGTCCATTCGGTTAGTCTTGCTAAGAAGACGGGCAAGTTATTTATGTAGCAAGATTATGATTTCTCTTAACAAGTAAAATTTACCTTTTAAGAGGGTAGTAGAGGGGGTAAAATATAAAAGACAGGAGGGAATTTATGTCACGAGGAAAAAATAAAACCCCTTTCTACTTGTGTCATTAATAGTCTATCACCTTTAGTTTATCTATTAACTAACATCATTTAGACAATTTTACTGATTACTATTACAACGAAGATCACTAGTACTACTTCACGAATTGAAATGAAATGAAACCTGCTATAAAATGCTTTAAAAAAAGAACTATATATCCACTAATAATTTTAAAGATCATTTGTGATGTACATTATGAAGGAGCTGGAGAGGCTTCGTCTAGCAGAGGACGTTTGAGGGCTGTTTATGATATTATAAGTACTTACAATCATTTTTAGATCCATTGCTTCCAAAACTAAAAATTATTTTTCTCACTGCCTCAGTTGCCGAATGGTGGAGTCAGCGCCGGACCTAGCCGTTGATCAGGGTAGAGCGAGATTCTCTTTCGGCGTCTTTTGGTCGACGCTTTATTATCACATAATAATTACCGACTTTTCAATATTAACCTTTATTGGAAAATTGAATGATTAAATAAAAAGAAATAGCCCTAATTATTAGAGCAAGGTCTAACCGCTATATTATTAAATCACAGATCTACAGGGGTCTCCCCCTTTAAGGTTTGATGGTTGAAACCAATAGATTTTGGGAAGCCATCACTGAAAAAATAATGAAGAAATTCTATCACGTCCAAATATTATATATAGGTATATATATTATTATAAAATCCCTTCAGGCGGACTCAGTCAAAACCATATTAGTTAGAACTAATGTTAATGGTTTTTTCTCCCAATTTTTTTACCAATTAGCTTCGTTTAGGTTTTATAAACTGATTCTCATTAATGGTTTAGCAAAATAGTTCTAATTCAGTTAATGACCTATAGGGATAGCTTAAAAAAACGTCAAATTTTAGGTCTTTGGTTAGTGAGATCGTTGTCAGTATTCATTTGTGAATTTCTGCCCCGTTTATTTTTTTCTATAATAAAGGGTAAATTAGACACGATTAATATATAAGTATAAGTATCACACTTTTTAAAACAAGCCTAAAGTAAATATCGCCAAAATGTGTGATAAACTCCCCAGAAGCAATTTACCAAGGCTCTGAATAAAGAAGAAGAGGGATTCAAACACCTGCAACAAATAGTTCCAGCTTTATCGGTAGCTAAGTTGAAAAGGGTGTATTTTTGTTAGTCCAGATATAAAAAAAATGATAAAGGATTCAATTTTCGACGAAAAATTATCGTGGTAGACGTTGGTTTATCTTCACAGTGTTCAGAATGGCGCTAACAGTACTAAAACTACCACCAAACTACTCACGCCCATCAAGAACGAGAACAGTGACTCGGAGTGACGATGGACGCGATATAATCGATTAAACCGTAACTCGAAACGCACTGCTTGAAACAGCCAAACGGTCGTGGCTTCGTTTCTGGATCATATTGGTAGATCCAATGAAAGGTTCATCACCAGAACAATGTTGTAAACACGCCGAGACTTCACTTCGTTTCGTAATGGCCGGCTCTCATATTGTTAGAGTTGCACAAAATACTATTTTCGCATCATTTTCTCAAGTTTACAAATATTGGTTCATCTTGACAACCTGTAGATTACTTACACCCGGAAACTCGAAATTACGTTCACAATTTCTATCTTCTATCTTATAAAGTTATATATAACTTATAGCACAAACGTCTACAATTTTGTAAACTTACTTACTGATATTTTTATTATTTGAGAAGTAATTGCGGACCAACATTTGATAGGTACATAGAGTTTAATAGATCATAAGTGTGAAATTAAGTTGGTCGTATTTCCAAAACTGCTCGTGGAATAAGTTTGTGTTTTAAACGGTATATACGGAACTCTCAGGGTTGGTCCCACTTGCACTTCGCGCTTTTTTGTATAAATGCAACAATAACTCTTTACGACACATAACTGAGCAATTTTATGTAAAAACTTATATCTTGCCAAACAGACAATTTTTATGAGAGGATCATTCTCCGCTCTCCTACTTACGGAATTTCCTGTATTTTAATAAGTAAGAGCTTCTTACTTAATGGCAGACGAACGGAAATTCAAAATGCCTACTTAGCTACTAAATCCTTTTAAATATTCATGAACAAACAGATTTTCTTTTTCAATCTTTGCAAAAGAAATTCAAATTTCCAAATTAATTCCACATGTAAAAAATATTATGAGTTTTTATTTGTAGTATTTTAAATGCCGTTAGGTTTTTTTATTGTTTATTATTATTGTTATGTTTTGTATAGAGTTTTTTATTGTTAGGTAGTTTTAATTTAGAATTAGTTTAGTGCTTTAGATTAATTAAAATTGTTAAATTTAATTTATATTTACATATATGTGGAAGATAAAGCTCGACCGGGCTGCCCTAGATGGATGTATGTTGACAAGTTTAGCGATATACTGAAACGGGCAATGTCAAAAGTATCCGGAATAGAAGAGCTTGTACATATGACTTGACAGGCGGATGTGGAAGAGGTGTGTGTCAGGATCGTAGGAGATGGAAGTCTGTAGTCTCTGCTTTACCTCTCTCAGAGACAGGTGTGAGTATATATATTGTGTATGTACCTGTATGTACGCAATTGACCATTTTTTTCCAGAAAACAACAAATAAGTAGAGAAAAACGTATTTTTCAAAACAAGTTTTGTAATCTTGTTCTATATAATATTAGCTTAGAGTGGTTATTCGTCCCGATATACCTTATCTCTGTTTAGAGCTCTGATACCTACCCGATGACCCGCTAAACAAACAACAAACTGCAATTTATATGTACACTATGTAATAACATGCATTTTAAGTGGAAGCGCTTTTATAAGTAATGTCTGTACTCGACTCGTACATACAAAATGCAACGTGTTCTTCTATAAAACAAGATTGGTAGGTATACTACTTCTATACATACAAAATGCAACATTTTCCTGTATAAATCAAGATGGGTAGGTATATTACAAAAAGAAAACCGGAGCGTGGAAACCGATAAAGTCTGAAACAATATTGAATAGAGCTGATATATTTTTATTTTGTTTGTTTGAATAAAATGACGGTTATGTAGCTGATCCCGTCAGGACCTAGACTATTATGACAATCCTTTTGCTGATTTATTTTAACAGATTTTTTCACAACGACTTGAATTGAAGGGGAGGAAATACATTTTTCAAACTTTAAAATTATGATGATGTTTTTGGAGGTATGGCGTCAGTAAAATAAGCACTACTTAGAGCTAAGTGCTGTAAGTAGAATCTAAAACTAAAGAGTTAAAGAACTAGACAGTTCGTATAGAGTATTCAGTACTTTAAATAATCTCATGACATGGTTTTTCCCAAAGTTTAATAAATCCAGAAAGTCAGGATTTGTAAACAATAATAATTGCTGGCAGTTTAAATGTTAACGCACTTGAAACTGGAATTTCCACAACAGGAAAAAGCTAACATATTTATCTAAGGAATCAAGATACACACACATGCACACCTTCTTCATGAATATAAATAGCAATAGAAATAGTTCATCCTCACAGTCCACTACTTGCCCTCAACAAGTAAGTGTCTCCCAGTAACCCTCGCATCAGCCCAAGTTCTTTAACCAACGAAATGGGATCGTTCAACAAGACCGCCTTCCTCCTGGTGCTGGTGGTGTGCGCCATGGTGTCCGTCACCATCACTGAAGCCTCGGTCCGCGTGTCGCCCTGCGACCAGGTGTGCAGCCGCATTGATCCTGAGAAGAACGAGTGCTGCCGCGCCCACGGGTACTCGTCTTGGGCTCACTGTAGCGGCGGAATGCACTGTAATTAGCCGACGTCACTCTTTGCTTACGATTTTCCACTTGGTGTTCACTCCAAGCTTACTAAAATTAACTGAGACTGTTCAGGACTACGGCTACTTGTTACTCATATGTAAACTAAATTACATTCGTGTATATAATTTGACAAAATTGAAATTAATAAACATTTTGCAACATTATATTCTTTGTTTTTTATGTCAAGAATTTGTTTGTACTTAGAGCATGATTTCTTTGGATATTGTTACGACTTATTTTTCTGAAAGGGTTTCAGAAATATTACTGGAAGCTAGTACACCTTCAATTCACGTATTTTGATACTCTTAATTTCTTTTACAAAAATTATAAAGGTTGTTCAAGTTTGTTATGCTTTCAGCTTAGCTAGACCCGTGGAAAAATACTTTAATCTAATAATAAAGGCCAAGCTTTCGCGAGGACTCTTAAAACAGAAATGCAATTAAAAATAACTTTCTACAACTGAAGTCTTATAAATCAAACATTCGTTTGTTTTGAAATTTTAATACCTAATATATTTTAACAATGGTTAGAATACGCTAAATATTATTATTAGAGTGCATTACAAGAGTGTAAAGACAAGAATTTGAAAAAATTCCTCGGGCCAGGATTCAAACCTGCGACCTCTTGTTTTTTTTTTAATTCTTGTTTTTACATTTGTTTCTAATTTATTTCTTCTTTGTAATGCACTCTTATATTAATATTTAGAGTATTACAAAGCGATGGATTTCGCAATAAAAACATAATCTTAAACCGGGTGTAAAAGCAAAAGCAAAAATCCTTCAACGGTGTGTTAGTATGATCGGTAAAGATATTATTTTAAATACTGGGATCTCTAAATAAAGTACCAGTACCTCATAATAAGACGATTTTGTTTACTCGAAATACACTAATCGCGTGGACACCCTGACTGGTCGCTGGCCACTCGCATGAGGGGCGCGGGTTGCGGGGTGCAATTAGGTGTGTGGGGAGGCCGGTGAGCTGCGTAGCCATAGCTTAGAAAAATGATATATGTCTATAATAATGACATTATGTCTTTTAAGTATTCGACTGATGCCGGCCCCATAGTGGGCCGAAATATATTTCGAAAATCAATATTTTTTTTTTTCATTATTAATACAAGTTAAAAGAAACTAAAGGCTTTATATAGCTAAATTATATATATTTATTTCTTAGAAAAATGATGGAATTTTTGGTGAAAATTCAAGGTATATATTTTTTTCTCGTAATGACATCAGAATCGTGTATACTTTCATTCCCTAAAGGGATTCTTGACTTTGCATTTACAACCTGTAATATAAGTTAAAAAAATACATTGAAATAATGTTAGGAGATTTTTCGATTAGTATGGTCGGCACCATTCAAAATTATAATTGTAGATTATTTAATAAATGTATGAAATTGAAATTAAATTGACAGGCATATGTTGACTGACAGATTGATGGATGAATAAAAAAAGTTTAAATTATAAAAAAGTATTAAAAAGTATTAGCGTCCCTATATGTCTATTTGCGCATTTACCGTTGCCTGTTCAGACCGGAGACATACATTTTTATCAATCTGCCAGTCAACATATGCCTGTCGAATTTAATTTCGACTTCATGGTACATTTATTAAATAATGACCTAAGCTACGCCACTGCATCTCACTTGGTAATTTTAGTCTACCTGGCCGTCAATAGCCGTCATCTGACTCCATTCAGTAGCGATTTTCGCCCACCTACGGCTGCATGCGAGTACTTATCAAGAGGATTTGGACTGTAGTCACACCACGATGGCCGGTGCGGGTTGGCGGATTGAAAGAACCTCGTTCTTTAGTCAGGTGTACCACGTGCAGGTGAATGGCTTCTAAATGGTATTTGTTGGAACCTCTTACAATTCCATACAGCAAAACATAACAAGAGTAATACAAAACTCAACTAAAAACATTTTAAGAATATCTTTATGGACATAATTTAGATAACCCATATGTATGTAACAAGTACTTAAATTCCTAAAAAGTTTTCATTTATTTTTAGTAACCTTGCAGTTAATCTCAAGTGAAAAGTCATTAGCGAAGTCTAATAATAATTATCCGATTTTCTTGTAACTATTACAATGCATTCCGGCAACACAATGGGCATAAGAAGAGAAACCTTGCTCGCGGCAGCACTCGTCCTTCTCAGGGTCAGTGCGGCTGCACACCTGGTCGCAGGGCGACACGCGGACCGAGGCTTCGGTGATGCTGACGGACACCATGGCGCACACCACCAGCACCAGGAGGAAGGCGGTCTTGTTGAACGATCTCATTGTCCTTGGTTGAACAAGTTGAGCTGAGGTGATGGTTACTGAGGATAGCAAGTTGTGGACTGTAAGGATCAACCGTTTCTGTCACTATTTATAATCATAAAATGTATGTGTGAGTCGGGATTTCATAAATATATATTGCAGAATAGAATAGAATATAAATATGTTTATACATAGCAGCAGTTGATAATATAATACAGATCAGAGCATGCAAACACATTATTTCAATGAAATACTTAACTAAAGCACAATTAAAATATAACAGAGAAACAATTTTGTTGTTTTAAACGTATTAACTAACCTACGTGTAGCATGTCAGACATTTCTCAGCACCTCGATAGAAACACTTCACTCGCTCCCGCGTGTCGCACGTTTGTGTTTTACACTTTTACACATAATATTTATGTGACATAATCGGTCCATGTATGTTTGTGAGTCACTGAATAGATTTCGATAAGGTTTTTATTTGTAGCTACGCTATGTCCCTCCTAGGTTTCCAGAGTAATGGTTTCAAAAACCTGTCAATTGCGAATAGAGCTCGTGTCCTGAAGGTTCCGTATACACCGTTCAATACACAAACTTAGTCCACGTGCAGTTATGTGTGAACAACTTAACTTATCACTTATGATCCATGAAACTCTATGTATCCAAAAGGTTTTACTAAGTTGGTCAGTCATTTTTGTATTATAATAAAAATAATAATAAACCTTTATTCCCAAAAAAAAAATATTACAGTAAAATTTATTCATTATAAGTACTATATGCATGCAATAATAATCAAATTAATAAAGTGATAACATGAATTTTTATAAAAAATGTCAAAACTAATAAAATAAATGAAATCCAGTTTGGATTAAATAACATGTCATCCTGATTTGGGCACCCAGTGTAGAATAAAGGCCTCCTCCATAGATTGCCAGTTTTTCCTTTCTTTAGCAAGTCTGGTCCAGGTGTGTCCAGCTACTTCCACTATGTCATCACTCCAGCGTTGTTTAGGTCTTCCAACGGATCTGCGGCTATCTCTCGGGTATCAATGTAGGATACGTTCGCTCCAGCGCCCGTCGGTAGTTCTAGCGGTATGGCCTGCCCATTTCCACTTCAGGCGACAGATCATGTAAATGGCGTCTATTACTTGGGTCTTTAGTTGGATGTCGGTGCTTCTTATCTTGTCTTTTAGTTTATGCCTAGCATAGACCTCTCTGCAGCTCTTTGGAATGTTCGGATCTTTTTAATTATTTCCATTGTATGTACCCAGGATTGGCAACCATAAATCAGTGTTGGTAACATCGTGTTGTCCATAAGTTTTTTCTTTAAATGTATAGGTATTTTACTTTTGAAACCAATACTTTCTCCATGCTATGGCAATCCTTCTTTCAATTTCTTTTTTGGAAGCGTTTGAAAGAAATCATCTGGCCGAAATAGATATAGTCTTGAACATATTCTACTGACCCTGACGATATTCTAAAAGGATTTATTGGTTAAAATCTTCGTTTTGGTAGGATTCATATGGAGACCAACTTTGCGACTTTCTACGTAAAGTGTACCCAACATTTTTTGGAGATGGCCGGAATTTTCTGCCAGGATGACAATGTCATCTGCAAAACGTAGATGCGTGAGTTTTTCCCCATTTATATTGATACCGTATCCACAAAGAACCTGCAGCATGCCCAGGGTCTTGGCTGTATTTGGGTCACTCGTACTTACCTAAACAACTGATGTACCTCTATACTAATATTGCACCTATTGTAAAGAATAAAACTGATGATGTCTCGGATCTGTCCAAATGTTATGAATCTGTACTGCCTATCATGCTTTGCAATACTCCGCTCAAAAGAGTTACTCGATTCAAGTACTTGAGTCACTGGGTCTCTGATAACCTCAGTGATGATCTTGACATCGAGAGGGAACGTAGGGCGTTGGCTGTACGATCTTATATGCTGGCCCGCAGATTCGCGCGCTGTACTGAGCAAGTAAAATGACAGTATTTAAAGCGGACTGCCTGTCTTTTTACACTTGCAGCCTGTGGGTCAGTTATAAGCAGAGGTCATACAGCGCTCAAGTTGCGTGTAAATTAAGTATTCTATCTGTGTTTTTTGTTATAGTACCTGTGCTGATTTGTATTTTTCTGTATTTCCTATATTAATTTTTTTAATTTTGAATTTTGTAAACTATACCTATTTATAATACCAATATTATTTTTAATAAATATGGATAACTTTATCTAAAAAATATTTAAGGTTATTATTACACTAATCTGCAATCACTTTACAGCCCTGTTAAACATGGTCTCAAAAGAATTTGAAAATATATTTAATAGTACCTTATTGCAAAGGCAGCGAAATAGGCAATGGCAGGTCGAGTATGAGTTTGAAGGCCGAGCCGCAGGCGAGGACTTCAATGATACGAGACAGGCATTGCCATTTCGGCCGAGGCATATTGTGGAGGACCAGAGTTCCACAAATCCAGTGGCGAAGTATTACAAATAAAAACACGGCTTCCGACCAGGGAGTGCAGTCCGGGCAGAGAGAAACGCCAATTTACTGATGTACTGCAGTACTATTTGCTTTTCCAGGCCTTTTCAGGCTTTTTCCTTTTCCTCGTACTGCTCGGATCGTGAAGGCCTGCGCTTTTTTTTTTTTTTTTTGGCTTGAGTGTCTATGTTTTTGGCCTTATGGCCTTTAAAACTTTGCCCTGGGGAGGCGGAACAGGCAGTTCACGCCTCAAGTTAAAGTTACAGTGCACGTTTGAGTGCCACTGGGGGGAGACTCCAGCCTAAGGGGGTTGTGGTGAGTGGGGTGTTGATTTGCAGCCGGCACACTTAGAAGTGTGTTACTGAATCCTGGGTGTATGTTATGCCGGCGTGGAGTGTGAGGCGTTATATGTTGAGTGATTGCGGCTTGTGCAGTATCTGATGCATTGAGTCTTTTTTGCCGCCTTCGTCTACTTGCTCGTAGACGGTGAAGCCATAAGGGAGTGGAGGGTGTAGTTGAGTCAGGAGTGTCGGGGGGAGAAAGTTCTAATATTTGTGCCGTTATGGCATCGTCCGGGTCTAGAAGGATATTACGGGGGCGTCGTCTTGGTTGTGTGGCCTCGATTTTTGCGGTATAATCCACCGCAAATCTGATAAGGGGATTAGGATGATGTGTAGCCTTATCTAAATATCGAGTAGAAGCCATTTTCATGAAGTCGCGTATGGTAGGCACTTTGAGGTCTTTGTGGAGTTCGAAATTCCGTACGAACCAGGGTGCACCCGTGGCTGAACGGAGAAATTTATTTTGGAGTATTTGGAGTTTGTCTAGGTGGGTTTTTGCAACAGCGCTCGCTCTAGCGCCGATTTTTATACTCTCTCGCTCTCTACACACACACATGCGCATTTTTCCCTACCCCCTCTAGCACAATCTCTTTATTTACTTGTATTAATTCAACATATTTACATTATTAACTTATCTTATCTTATGCTATATACTTATGGCTTCATGCTCATGCCAATATCTTCACGCTACGACGCGCAGGAGCGGACTGGCGGCTAAAAATACGCTCTCTGCATATTTATACTTCCTCGTACCCCACCTCAGCAGTATAAATATTCGCCCTCGTTTCGGGCCTACGCCAGTCTACGCCGGAGCGCCGCTACGTTAATATTAATGGTTGGAAAACCTATATTAATCTATTTACATGCATTTTAGCTTATTTTCTAAGTCCTACAGTGTTTACGAAGGCCCGAAAACCTAATGGAAAGTTCTGTAGAACTTTCTAGAAAAGGGTCTGTATATCCTAGGTTTTCCACGGAAAAGCTATGCAACTTTCTTAGATAAGTTAAGATTAATTGCCCTAATCTTTATTCACTCTATTTTTCCTAATTTTTCATACTTAAGGAGGTCAAATGGCCTTATTTACTTTTCACTAATTTTCCTCATTCTCCTATGCACTGGGCCATTTGAATGAATGTACACCAAGTGAAAACTCTTTATTTTAGGGTTCCTTAACTTACCTAACCATTTAGACAAACTTTTCCTACACAAAAATATACTGAAATACTGAAATTCTTACTGAAATTTAACCAAAATCAATCTTAGCCTAAAAATATCTATTTCAGCAAAGTTTACTACTATTTCTTACGTAATTACTTATCGTCCTACATATTTATTTACATATTTTCTTAATATTCTAATTTCGTCGTGCACACATATATAGTGCTTTTCTTTAAAAAATGCAAGGAAATAAAAAGGACCTTTCACATAATAAATTTAATTAATATTAAAAGTGATATTGCTCATGTTAGGACAATTATTGAACGAAAATGTTATTGTTTTTCCAGGCACATTTATGTTCGTTTGTTGTATTTCTGACGTTTGCGGCTGGGAATTTGATGCTTGGTCAGTGGTAGGTGGCTGGAAACTTAATTACTGTTTAGAAGTGGATGGCTGTGGACTTGATAATTGGCAAGAGGTGAGTGGGTAAGATGTTGTTTCCGAATCATTAACAGGTCGCAATTTGACGTTTTGGTTAATTTTATTGGTTATTTCAGTTTTATTTTCAACGGAGTCTTCGATGTAGCCTTCAGCCACTTTATCGGACTTTCAACCTCCGTGTCTTTTTAGAGTAGTTAAATTCGCTCCCGAATCAGCAAGAAGAGTGGCTGAAGATCTGCAGAAACAATGTCCAGTGTAACATTTAGGATTTGTCAAGTTTAAATAAGTTGCTATTTCTTTAGGCATTTTAGCTATTTTGTGTCTTCCGATGATTTGTTTCGTACACTTCCCTTTCTGGAAGTTCAAAAAAAATCTATCCGATTTTGTATCCACTGGACGAAGTTTTTGATATTTTTTTACAATGATAAGGAACTCTCCTCGGACGACAAACATGCGGTCAATCTTTGTTTTAGTGTCGCGCAAGGTTATCATTGCTGTGTCATCATGACATTCTATGTCTTTTGTGGTAATATTATAGAGTTCGACACTTCGGCATGCTCCGTTAACGCCCAAAATCAGAGCAACCTGTAACAAACAAGAATAAATATCATAAACTACGGCTTTCACGAACAATACAATATTAAGAACGACACATACATTATAGTCTACCTCTGTACCAACACTCAACCAAATAAATTCAGCCGTTTTGGCGCACGTAATTGTGTCTCAAACAAACATTTTCACTAACTTCCACATTCTTAATATTAGTAAGTAAAATAGAATTACATTTACCTTTGTCGCTAAATATATATTATCTGGGGCTTCAAGTAGAAACTGCTTTATGTTTTCAGCAGTAAAAATCTTCGATTTTTTTATCTTAAACCCAGACGATTGTCGTTTTGGAAAAGTTGTTAAATTTCCGTAGTTCTTCAAGTCAATGCTGTTTTTAATATGAACTGTACATTTCAGCACAGAATAAATCGCCCATAATGTAGATGGCTTTTTAGTTTTAGCAATTTCATTGAAATACGCCAAAAACACTGTTTCGGAGAACAATTTTGCATTTTTCTCGTTTTTCCATAACATGAAATTTTCATATACTTTCATATATTTTTCTTTTGATTTCGCTGGAAGCAGGTTTTCCATCGCTAATTTAGCTTCCGATCTTAAATCTGGTGGAGTGCAGTCAATGTCCATTTCATTTTCATTTTCAGAATCATCGGAACTCATTTTAATTTATTATTAACCAAATAACAACGAACTCTGGTTTACCGCCATTTTTAATTTTTATTTTACAGTTTGTGCCGAAAGGTAAACGCATCTGTGGCTATACAGCCACGAGAACGCGATGTGTACGATAGATGAAAGAATTCTAAATTCAAACAGCACACCGTTTCATACAACATTGCCGGTGCGCTCTTCGTTCCAAATTCAAAGAATGCGCCGGGAAGTGATTTTGGTTTTTCAGTCTACGTAAATATGATACTTCGCGTGTTCTTTATTCAAAAGTAATGATAATATTTCCGCGCATGTTTAAGAAAATTGTAATTTGTAATGATAGCAAATCAAATCAAATCAAATCAAAATATTTATTTTTGCAAAATAGATACATTAAGTATACTTTCTACAAGTCAAAGTTAATTTACACAATATAATATGTCTTTAGAATATAAAAAAAATATATAATAATACGGGAAATAAAATATACACCTGCATTAATAAATGATAGTCGTAAGTTTTTAAATAAATAAATAAATAAAAAATAAATAAAATAGGGGAATCTAGGAATAAAAAAATCACTTTCTGTGACTGGGTGGTGCCAAGCATTAACAAAAGCATGAAACTTTTATTTGAATTAGATGATTAATAATCTCAATTTATATTTGAATAAAAAAATGTAAATAACCGATAATAAAGTAAAACCTGTATGTATAGTAATAGTACATGCAAATGTAATCCCAGAAGATGTTGATTTGCTTTTGCAAGGGTCCAAACTGGAATTAGTCAATAAAACTTGGTTTTTAGGCGTAACTGTATTTAAAGCTGACTCTCGTCTTCAGTAGCGTCTCCAAGTAGACGCCCTCTGTCGTAGACTTAGTTCAGCCGCACACGCGTTAGACGCCCAGCCCAGCGGAAATACTAATAAAATCAATAAAAAAAACATTTAATTTTGAGTCAAGTTCTGTTTTATAAATGGTTTCTATTGTATCGATATTTACTAAGTGTACATTTTTTGGGTTCCGTACCCAAAGGGGTACGGGACCCTATTTCTGAAACTCCGCTGTCCGTCCGTCCGTCCGTCCTGAGGCTGTATCTCATGAACAGTGGTAGTTAGACAGTTGAAATTTTCACAATGATATATTTATTTTATCACTATAACAAAAAATACTAAAACCGGCCAAGTGCTACTCGTACCCGCGCACTCTCATACAACAGACATGATTTTTTTGCCGTTTTTATAGATAATGGCACGGAACCCTTCGTGCGCGAGTCCGACTCGCACTTGGTCGGTTTTTCTAACTGATATTGGTCGAGGACTAGATATTTGTAACTGACGTGAATAACTTTAAGGTAATAAAAGACGAATCACTTTATGATTTTATGACAATTTCAACAACATAAATAAACATAAATAATTTTTTTGCAAAAATAAAAATGAAGTCCTTGTTATTTAATAAAATTCATTTACATTGTTGAAATTGTAAAAAAAACATGAATTATGCTTTACTACCGTCGTTGAACATTTATAATGTTAACAAAAGTGAACCGATATTTTATAACCGTTGGTTTGGTTACCCTTTGGGTAGGGAACCCTAAAAGGAGACTCGTGAATTAATAGTTGTTGCAAACTCATTTGTATCGGACTAATAGCGCAAATTACTGATGAAGATACTGCTACATTTGTTAATTTCACATTATTTTGTCTTGTGATTATGCTGCTTTGCGGTAGAGCCACAAGTGTTTCCAGAAAACTTGGCTAACACAAAGTTTTGTTTATGCTAAAAGATTAAAGGCCGAAGATAAATTGGGAAATAAGAATGCCATATCTCTAAACAATATTTTTCAACGAGATATAAAGGGAAAAAAGAGATGGAGCGAAAAAAATCAAGGTGGTTTTTAATAAACTTAACCCTAATAAAAACTTATTTTTATTGAAAAACGACACCAAAGCTTGAATAACAGCTAAACATGTTGGAGATATGGGAGTATAACGAGTTGTGCCCACAGATGTGTCAAGTTGAGTATTTTTCAAAACTTTTCTTTGTTTTTTCTTTGTCTTGTTAATTTCGGAGTTTGAAATAATGATAAATAAAAGTAACAACTTAAAGTCTCTGAAAAACTGTCGTGGTGACTTTTTCTGTACCAAAATTACCCATGAATGTATATTTCAACTTATGGAGGAGTATGTAAAGTATAAAATGTTTTTGGTATAAATACCCTGCTAACCTGCAAGAGTGCTATAATTTGGCCAAAGGCGAGTCGGACTCGCGCAAAACCACCACACAAAAGGGGTGAGGAACCCTAAAAACTCGATAAAAACAGCAATACAGCAACATAAAGACGTCAAAAAAGCTGCTAAAATGATAGCACCTGTCAAATAATTCAGTATCTTTTGAGTACGGAACACATATTTTTATTATTTATTCTTATACATTAGAGTATGTGTAACAATCTGACTAAATTTGAAACTTGTATGTACTACCGTCTTTAAATAGCATTTTTTCGAGTTTTCTGGTATAAGGATCACCTTTTTTTGAAATTTTATTATTTTTTATTATTTGTTGTGGTGGAGGTCATCCATCCATCCATCAGCCTGTTTCGTCCACTGCTGAACATAGGCCTTTCAAAGCCTTCCATTCCTGGAAGAAATGCCCATACTCACACACGCTGGGCAGGCGGTTTGGTGAGCGCAGTGCCGAACCCCTTGCACCAGTGACGCCGCTGTCCGTCACCAGTCTGTTTTATATAAGGCCCGGCAATTGGGGATGGATATACCGCCATCCATCGGTCCCAGGCAATGGTAGGCCACCTGGTTTTTTTACCTGAGAGCTGTCCTCTTACTCTCCCCCGAATAACTTCGGGAGGATTTGCGAGTAAGATGGTGGTACCTCCACAGTCGAGCCCGGCATTAGCTCTACCACCTCACCTCACCTCACCTAACCTCTACAACCTCAGGTGAAGGTCATAGTAATACATAACCTGTGAAAATGTTAACTATCTACCTATTACGGCTGAAGCTGTAGACCTCTGTGACAGACGGACGGACAGACAGACAGACAGACAGCGGAGGCTTAGTAATAGGGTCCCGTTTGCCACCCTTCGGGTACTGAAATAATTAATTAATTGCTCTGAGCTCCAGAGCTATATAAATTTTTAGCTATATCCAGAACTTGTATTGTCAAAATTAAAAAGTCTGTATTAAAATAGACACAGCACATTAATGCCCTATAGATGCTTCTGCTGTATGAGGGTAATCTATTATTTCACATTGCCACAAACAAAGATTTTCAAAAGGAGTACCTACCTATTGCAGTCTAAAAATTTCAATGTCTCCATAAAATGTGAAACCGTGAAGAAAAGCTAAAAACCAGAAAAAAAAATACCCCAGCTGCACATCGGAAGCAAAGTCCCACCATAGACAAAATAATAAATAATAAATAATAAATAAAGAATAAAATTTTGATTGCCCTTGTAAAGTCAATAATATACTTAGCTAACAGTTATGAAAGTGAATCCATGACAACTAATGAAATTTAGCCCTAAGCTAAGAGCCCCACACCTTGGTAAGATGATCAGTTGTCAAGTTATAGAATAGAATCATTGACCTCTCACAAACAACTAGACACACAGTATCTAAGAAAAGTTCGTCAGAAAGCGTCCGAACGGTGACTTACGTCGTTAGCAAAATGCATTCAACCAAATCAAGACGTTATATTTGTTAAAATAAGATGTAATGTCAGTTGCAATAATAAAAATAAAAATTCTTTATTGCACAAAATTTTGTACATAGGCGAGCTTAACACTCGTACTATTTAGTATTTTCTACCAGCTAACCTTTGGCAATGAGGAAGCTGTTGAGGGTAGTGCCATGGATTTGCATTGATAAATTACTTAAATACTCAGTAAATTAATTATACTACATACAAATAAACATATAAAATTATTAAAGGATACTTTAATTTAATCATAAAATACATAAACTACTTAACAGTTTACATGTACATAAATACCTGTAATTAAGATAATTTATATAATAACTCATAATAATTAATCGTTCTGTAAATGAAGGAAGTGCTGTCATACTTTATTCTTGGAGACGGTATAGATAGAGCTTCACGGATGTGTACAGGCAAACTGTTCCACAAGCGTATTGTACTCACAGTGAAAGAGTACAATGCTCAGGTGTGCGAAGAAGCCAAGCTTTGCTTGGACGTTGAAGGCGGTCGAGGGAAGAAAGGGTCACAAAACGTTTTTTAAGGTAACATGGGGAAAGTTATGGAGAATACCATAAAGAAAAGTCAAAATATGGGAATCTCTACGGAACCTGATATCAAGCCATTTGAGTTCAGTGCGGAATTCGAAAATGTGAAATGTGAATGTACGCAATCCGAATATGTAACGGATACATAAGTTAAGAAGACGGTCAAGCTTATTAAGAAGTTCCTCAGTGAGGTCGGGATAGCATACATCCACATAATCTAAGATGGGTAGTATTAACAAAGAATTTACAAGCGTAACTTTAGCAGAATATGGCAGAAACTTTTGCATGCGTTTAATGCATAGTTGCAAATATGTTCTTGCTGATTTCAGACACTTGTAAATCCCAGGACATGTTACCATGTCGGATGTGTAAACCCAGATTTTTTATCTCCGTACAGTAAGGTAGTGGTGTATAATTGAAGCAAACTTCAGGCAAGGTAAGCAAGTTGTACGCAATCGTCATTCGATCTTATCACGTCGTAGCGGTGACAAGTTGCATCGCGGACGCTTTTTGAGCGAGATTGTGAGTCTACTTGTTTATGATAGGCGAATAAATAGAATATAGGTACTATATATCAGATGTTTACATTCCATAGTAAATAGAAGAAAATCGGCTTTAGAAACTTTCGTATTATGACACAAAAGATTGTCGTATAAATATGTGTTAATGTTTTTATTTACTTATTCTTATTTATGTCCATCCATCCATCAGCCTGTTTCGTCCACTGCTGGACATAGGCCTTTCCAGGAGTTCACCACTCTTGGCGGTCCTCCTGGAAGAAATGCCCATACTCACACACGCTGGGCAGGCGGGTTGGTGAGCGCGGTGCCGAAACCCTTGCACTAGTGATGCCGCTGCCCGTCACCAGTCTGATTTATATAAGGCCCGGCAATTGGGGATGGATATACCGCCATCCGTCGGTCCCAGGCAATGGTGGGCCGCCTGGTTTTTTGCCTGAGAGCTGTCCACTTACTCTCCCCCGAATAACTTCGGGAGGATTTCCGAGCAAGATGGTGGTACCTCCACAGTCGAGCCCGCCATTAGCTCTACCACCTACTAGCTACTTATTTATGTATTTATTGTATATCTTGCTAACAATTTCACGAATGTCGTGCGCGAGATAGGGAGGGCTTATTTTAAGCCGGAGCGAAGGACTAAGGAGTCCAAAATTTCGAGTGGAACTCTGGACCTGATGAGGCAGAGACGAGAAATTTTATGGGCTTCTATATTCTTCACGCGCTCTTAAGCCAACTGCTCGCGATGAAGACGACAAACGTGCACCTTTGGTCCGCCACTACACCGATGAACTCTTGGATGTCGAAATGGGTGAGATTAGGATAGCTCTGAACAGCTGAAAAACAACAAGGCGCCGGGCGAGGACGGCATCACAACTGAACTCCTGAAAGCTGGAGGTTACCCTATACTCGGACAGCTACAGGACCTCTTTAATGCCGTCATTTGTACAGGTACTACGCCAAAGGAGCAGAGAGTGGAGCTGGAGCTGGAGTGAGCTGGAGCAGGAGTCTGGTCATTTTGTTCTTCAAAAAAGGAGACAAAATCCTACTTAAGAACTATAGACTAATTGCGCTCCTGAGCCACACCTACAAGCTGTTCTCAAGAGTTATCACGAATCGTCTCGCCCAACGATTCGACGACTTCCAACCTCCAAAGCAGGCTGGGTTTCGAAAAAGCTACAACACTGTGGACCACATTCACATGCTAAGGCAGGTTATACAGAAAACTCAAGAGTATAATCAGCCCTTATGTCTAGCGTTCCATCGAAACTTGGTCTGTTCTGCAGTCCTAGCAGCGTTGCCAAGTTGACTGGCGTTACGTGGAGTTGTTGAAATGTCTGTATGACTCCGCTACGATGTCCGTCCAAGTACAGGGTGTACAAACACAACCGATACATCTTCAGCGCGGCGTGAGACAGGGAGATGTTATTTCTCCAAAACTGTTTACCGCCGCGCTGGAGGTCGTCTTTAAAACACTAGACTGGAATGGACGAGGCATAAACGTAAACGGAGAATACATTTCACATCTTCGCTTTGCCGATGACATCGTCATAATGGCGGAATCGCTGCAGAAACTAGAGGAAATGATGCGTGGCTTTGGCGATTCTTAGAGACGAGTGGGCCTGCGGATGAATTTGGATAAGACTAAGGTCATGTCCAACTGTCACGTCATCCAAGGGCCAGTAACCGTCGACAATGTTAGCATCGAAGTTGTTCAAAAATATGTTTATCAGGGTCAAGTCATACAGCTGGATAAAAACAACTTCAACGCCGAGGCTGACAAAAGAATATGCTTAGGTTGGGCAGTATTAGGAAAGTTGCGTCACATATTTACGTCGTCAATACCATATTCATATTCATATTCGTTTATTGCAATTAATTACATGTATGATAATAGGTAATAGTATTATAATTATGTATCAATGTAATTATACCCACAGGGTGTAACAATATCATGCACACAAATAAATTATATAAAATAAATTTGGATGGACAAATTATTTACAATTATAATCAAACAACAATGGACTCCGGATACGAATCATTACACTATTATTCTAATGCGAAAGTGCCAAACACTGAGCAAGTATGATAGAAGTTAAAGATCGCTGTAATTATAATATTCATTGAGGTCATATGGTGAGATTTTTAACAAGTAGCCTTTTAATGCATCAAGGAATTTAGATCCAGTGAGGCACTTAATTACACTTGGAAGCGCATTATACACCTTCACAGCAACCATTTTAGTGGATCTTGCACAAGCAGCTGTACGACAAGGGGATTGCTCAATGTCATATCTATAGCGCTCCCTTAACCTGTCACTGTGGCTAAGTGATCTAATAGGGAATTTGTCTGGATACCGCTTGATTAGTTTACATAGTTCAATTATGTATAATGTGTAATGTATAATCGTGTGAATTTTTAATTGCCTAAAATAATTTCTACAAGACACCGTGCTTGATGTCAACCCTACAATTATTCTTATGCAACGCTTCTGTAATATGAACAGTTTTTTTATGTCCACACTAGCACCCCATATTGACAAACCATAGAGTACCCTCGACTGGAAAAAGGCAAAATATGCCTGAAGTGCAGCACGTTTTGTTGCTACATGAGTTAGCATTCTAAGGGCGTAACAGAAGCTAGTAAGTTTGCATTGTAAGGCTTGGATGTGGCACTTCCAATTCATAAATTCATCAGCGTGTACTCCAAGAAACTTGGCCTCGGATACAAATTCCAAAGTTTTGAGTTCCAGAGTGACACTAACATCCATAATTTGCGTATTGTAGTTTCTAAAGTGAATCATTTTAGTCTTATTTACGTTAGTGCTTAATTTAATATCTCTGAACCAATTTATAATAGCAAAAATGGAATGTTGGATTTCACTTGCTAAGTCCTTATCACTACCTCTTTCAAAACTGAAGAAAACCGACACGTCATCGGCAAACATTACCACTTTGTTGTTTGACACCTGTGGCAAGTGGTTAATATATAGTAGGAAGAGGATTGGGCCCAATATACTACCCCGAGGGACGCCTTTCTGTAATACTAGTGATTCAGACTCCACATTTACCAACATATCATTACTGTCTATGATAGGAAGTAGGACACTTTGCTCACGGTTTGTAAGGTATGAAAAGAACCACTCATTAACCTTGCCACGCAGACCGTATCTGTTCAGCATCTCAAGCATTATACCGTGGTCGATACTATCGAAAGCTTTGGATAAATCTAATAGGACAGTCACTATATTTTGTTTGCCATCCAAGGCTTCTGACACAAACTCCGCCATGTCAAAGATAGCATCCACTGTCGAAAGATCTTTCTGGAATCCAAACTGTTCCCTTGCTAGTATCCTATGAAAAGTGAGGAATCTACGAAGCTGGCTTAACATTAACTTTTCAAATATCTTAGAAAAAACAGTCAACTGCGAGACGGGTCTATAATTATCGACGGCCAGTCTTGAGTCTTTCTTATGTATAGGTTTTATTTGAGCTCGTTTTAATCTACACGGGAAGACACCTTCCCTGAAGGAAAGATTGATAATGCATAATAGGGGTTCAGCGATAGGGTTAATTATAAATTTAACGACCCTAGGAGGTATACCATCGTATCCACACGATTTCTTATTTTTAAGTGAGGACACTGCTTTTAGAAGGTCATCTTTTGAGACCGGTTTTAGGAACATAGTTTCGTTACTAAAATGTGGTAATTTTATTGGATCGGTTGAGGCCCTGGGAGCATCCACACCTGGGTCGGTAAAACTATTAAAACTATTAAAACTATTAAACAACTGAGCAGCTTCTAAGTTATCAAGCACCACTTTAGTACCATCCGTTAGACCCCTATAAATATTAATTTCATTTAGCTTATTTCCTTTGATGGTTTTATTGATGAGTTTCCAAGTAGATTTTACTGCGTCATCAGATTTTAGGATTATTTCTTCATTTGCTTTTCTTTTTGCGTGACCAATGACCCTTGATAATACGAAACAATATGCCTTATAAAAACGAAGTAGATCATCGGAATTTGATCTTTTTGATTGAATGAATAAATCTCCTTTTGTCTTACATGATTTCTTTATACCCGGTGTAATCCACATATCTTTTTTCATCTTATTGTCACATCTAACTTTGATTTCTGGACAATAAATATCAATAGCTTCAGTTAAAATATCGAGAAACTTCTCAAAAGCCATATTGCAGTCTGTTGATTCAAATATTTCAGTCCATGATCTACTTAGTAGAAAATTATTCAGCCTAAGAAGATTTTCATCTTTAAAATCTCTGACAAGTTTAAAGAGTCTTTTAGTAGTTTTGCTGATTCGGACGTTGAAAGAAGCAAACTGAAGAGTATGGTCAGAAATACCAACCTCAGTGACAGTCGCATCCTTCAAAACGGAATTTGACAGTATATTGTCGAGGCATGTTTCACTGTGGTTAGTGATACGCGTCGGTACATGGATAAACTCTTTGACATTAAACGATTTTAAGAGAGACAGAAATGCCAAAGACTCCGAGTTTTTAGATAAAATGTCAATATTATAATCTCCGCAGATTATTACTTTTCGCTCTTTATGTTTAAAAATTGTGATAAATATCATAGGTTGGGTTGTTGGCAACACTGGATGTCAACGGTTGAAAATTAGTGTTACTTATGTATTTTAATTAAAATTGTGCAATTAGTACTGTTAATTTACGTGTAAATCGCATATTAATAAAGTTGCAATAAAAAGGCAACCGTGAAATATTTGTGAAAGAGGAAAAAATCGTTATTTAAGGCAAAACCTGTGGCCAAAAATATCGCCAACTGTCATTGGAAAAATACGAAATTTGGCAAGTATTTCCTGTAATTTACTGTTTTATTATCATCAGAAACCCTTTTGTTACTTATTTTCCTTTTAATTTTGTTCTGCAAATGGTCAGTTAAATTCTAACCTAACCTCAATTTATTGTTGAGCTCTAAGTAAGTACCAAAAGAAAGGGCGTTGCTGTTGATAATAAGTAGGTACCAAAATCTTATACTTATCTGTTTGAAGGTCTTGATGTGCTAAGAATATTCTCTTACTATTTCTACTAGGCTTTTTTTCCTTGGTTTCTATTTTCTACTCTATTTAATGTCTATTCTACCCACTTTATATTAATATTTCATTCTAGTTCATATCAACATTACTAATTGTATTTACAAACACCTCTTATGAGGTTAAATAATCTTTATTTCTTGGCACACTTGATAACAAAACAGTTAAATTAATAATATAAGCAACAAACATAAATTTACACATCGGCTAAACCTTTTTCTTACTTTGTTTGAAAAAAATTCAATTGATGACAAAGCAGATAGCTAAACTTAACATTTAACAGCATACGGATCATAATTTCAGCAAACAATTGGTTCTAAACTATAGTACAAAAATTTGTCCCACACTTACATATCCTTGGATATATTTTCTCTTTTGCTTATAAACAATTGTCTGAGTAAAGTTGAAGATTATAGGAAAGGCTACTTATATATACCTAACAAATACTCAACTCTGTCTAAACACTGACCCATAAACTTTGCTAGCAGATATTCTACTGTTCCAACCTGTAATTTTCAGATGCCTATTACCCGAAGCAAAGGTCTTGCACAAGAGATGGAGATGAAGTTAAAAATGGCTCTTGATGATCTTCAAGCATCTAGAGACTTAAATAAGCAACTGCTACAAGAGAGAGAAGAAGGAATTATTGAGGCACAAAAATTAAATAGCAGAAATATTTTACAAAAAAACCAGTTAACGGAACTTGATATAGAAAATGAGGATCTACGAGCTGAACGAGACCAATATAAGATAATTCTGAACTCATTTGACCAAGACCGAGACACATTTGACATAAACCTTGAACGGATCAAGTTCCTTGAAGAGCAACTGGCTGATGCACATTGCCAACTCAGAAAAATAAGTGAAGAAAAGCAATGTCAAGAAACCGAGAAAACATTGACCATGTTTGAAGAAATGATGACGAATAAAGATTCAGACCCTGTTGAGACCATTGACCTTACAACTGAGAATAAATACTCAGCTAGAAAAAGTATAAATGGCTCAAATAAAATTAAAAAGTATGTTAAAATAAATAAGTACATACAAAAAACTCAAAGATTAATTCATAAAAACCGCCAAAGTTTTAACAAATTGCCTTTAAGAAAACAAAAAATAACATTACAAAACGAATTAGAAGAACAAGATAAATAAATAAAATAAAAAAGCCTTTATTATTCCAAAATTTTTAAGTGTTAGGTACATTTTTGCAACTTGTATTTGTTAATATTGTTAGTAATTTTCTTATTTTAGTAATTAGTAGTGTTAGTTTCTGCAGATTTGGACCCCTCTCTGTCTCCCTGTCTTCCGCCTTTTTCAACCAGTCCTTTCCAGCCGTCTCCACTATATCATCTGCCCATCTCTTATAGGGTCTGCCGACTTTTCTTTTCCCAATTGGGCCCTTCCATTTTGTTGCGAGTACTGTCCACCTTTTGTCCTTATAACGAGCTAAGTGTCCTGCCCATCGCCATTTTAGGTTAAGGGTTTGAGTTAGTGCATCTTTTATTTTGGTTTTGTCTCGTATATCTATGCTTCTGATTTTTTGTATTCTCTTTATTTTCAGCATGCTTCTTTCCATGGCTCTTTGCGTAGTTCTTATTTTTTGTTTGATTTTATTTATTTATTTTTTATTTTATTTATTTTATAAGAAACAAAACGTCTTAAACTTAAGATGATAAACTTAAATATTAAACAAAAGGACTACATGTTTCATAAATGGTACAACAAAAGGATATTTTAGTGATTTGACCACTAGGCTTCAGGAGTTTACAAAAATAAATGCATACTCAACACACTGACATGAAAAGAAAAATGACTGAAATTTAGAAAAAACAATGATGTTTAGAATAACAAATAACTTAGATACATGAAGGTGTTGACTAAGGTAATTATTATTATTATTTATAATAGCAGGTCCTTACAGATAATAAACAGTGAAGACAAAATTCTAACAAAATCACACCTATAGAAGGAATTCAAACACGTTCTTATTTTTATTTATATTAAGAGCTAACATTGGTTCGTAGCACTACTAAAACCTGTTTTTGGAAACAAAGAGATGACATTTCTATGGTAGGTATGCATTAGAAAAGAATTTCACGGAGCAGATTTTTAAATTGATACAAACTGGATGAAAACATGTCTGTGGATTCTAGTTTATCATTATAAAGTTTAGAAACTCGTCTTAAATACGTGTTGCTAGCGTAGTTGGTTCGACATAAAGAATTAAACAATAGGTAACGAGAACGTGAAGAGGGTCTGCGCAAATAGAAAAATACTTTTTCTAGTAAAGTAGGTGAGTCAATTTTCCCGTTGATAATTTTAAACAAAAACAAAGCATCCAAATATTGACGGCGCTTAGCAAGAGAAGGTATTTGATGACGGGTAGCTGATTCAGCATAATCCTCAAAGTAGTTACCAGTTCGATAGTCTAAGGATTTTAAAAACTTATTTTGTATTTTTTCTATACGATCGATGTGGACAACGTATTGAGGATTCCACACAATACAACAGTGTTCTAAGAGACTGCGGACAAATGCAAAATAGAGTATTTTATAGGTATCTGACCGTTTAAAGGGCTTACCCAGACGCAAAATCAATCCCAATTTTTTATATGCCTTATTTATTATTTTATCAATATGAAGATTAAAATGAAGTTTACTATCTAAAGTTACACCTAGGTCTCTAATCTCACTTACCCGCTGCAAAATATTACCCGATAAATTATAATTAAAGTTAAGTGGATTAAGCTTTCTACTAAAAGAAATGGTGTAGCATTTATTAAAATTTAGAATAAGTTGATTTTGATTACAATAGTCAACAAAATTACTAAGATCATTTTGAAGGTTTTCACTATCTTTAATACAGCGAATTACACTGTAAATTTTAGTGTCATCTGCGTACAGCAGATGGTTATTAGCACTGAAAACTTTGTCTGAAATATCATTAACATAGATAGTGAAAAGGCAAGGGCCCAAATGTGAACCTTGTGGAACACCAGAAGGCACGCGTAAAAATGTTGATGTATACCCCTTAAGAGCAACAGCCTGGCTGCGGTTACTGATATAGGATTTAATCCACCTAAGAAATTTTGTCAGTGAGGGTCCATGTTTGACATCCGTAGAGAAGACTCGGTAAGAGGCACGAATCCATCACAACTTTTTTCAAGTTGATGTTGTAATTTCCTTTAAGAATTTCTTTAAAAGACCAGAATTTTTTCCATGTTATATTAGTTCGTCTTTCTACTTCTTCTTCGTTATTTGTGTTTTTGAACGATATCTGTTTACCCAAGTAGATGTAGTGATCAACATAGTCTATAGTTTTGCCATTGATGGTAATTGGGACTTGATGGTTGTTTGTCATAACTTTAGTTTTACTGGCGTTCATGTGTAACCCCACTTCCATGCTGACTTCGTCCAGCTGGCTTATCATGTCTTCTAGTTCTTTGGCAGATTCTGCTATGACAGCTATATCGTCTGCGAATCTGAGATGATTGAGGTAATTACCGTTTAGTCTTATACCCTTCTTTTCCCAGTGTAGCTTCTGAAATATGCATTCTAGGACAGCAATAAAGATTTTCGGCGATAGAGGGTCGTCTTGTCGTACCCCACGCTCTACTCTTACTTGGTCTCCTCGGGACTCTAGTCTGACTCTGCTGGTGCTATTTGCATATATATTTTTTATGATGTTGATATATTTTTGATTGATGCTGGTTTTTCTAAGTGCGTCCCAGATTGCAATGTGGCTTAGGCTGTCGAACGCTTTACTATAATCAATAAATTAACTGTCAAAGCAGCAACAACCGTAATTTGTGCTACTGCCTATTTCATTGTAAATCAAGTGAAACAACAACTATTTTGCTAACAAAAACATACCAAAGTGATAGTTATAATTTGTGACAATAGAATCACATAAAATAAGTGGCAATAAACAGTGAAAACCGACATAAAAGTGCAAAAACTACTCTGAAACATCCATAAATATACATATAACTAGCTAACAACGATCAACAGCACTTCCGGCATCTGACACTTCATCAGTCAAATCCCTAAGAGTTGCCCTAAACAAAAAACTACCATAGATAGAAAAGGGATTGCCATCTAAAAACCAGTGTTGCAAGTATTCAAATTATTCTACCAAATAGTAGTATATCTCAGGGTTATGGAAAAACAATTGGAGCGTTTGTTTGAAAAAATGGAGAAAATGGATTCGAAGATGAATGAGATGAAAGAAGAATTTAAATTGCAAATAAATGCCCAAACAGAAAAAATTGCCGCTGAATGGGCATCAACTATAGATAGGACAATAAAACCCCTGTTGGAAGAGAGCAAAGTAATAAAAAACGAAGTATCGACTCTTAATGCCAAAATGCGAGCTGTAGAGAAAGAATCAAGGAAAAATAATCTCATTCTACACGGAATCGAAGAAACTGAAAAAAACTACCAGGAACTTCAAATAATTGTTCTGAAAACATTTAATACTGTGAGCACACAAGTGGGATCGGAAGAATTTGATAAATGGGAATTGAACGACGTCTACAGACTGGGAAAAAAACAAGATAAGAAATGCAGACCTTTATTAGTAAAGCTCACCCTCGCGTGGAGACGATTGGAACTTTTGAAAAACAACAAAAGCTTCCCCACAGGATCCTATGTAACAGAAGATTATCCAAAGGATGTCCTCAAAATCAGGGAAGAACTTAAAACAAAATTGAAAGAGGAAATTAAAAAGGGAAACTTGGCAAAGATCCGTTACGACAGACTTATTATCAAAGGAAAATCCGATCCCAACAACACAACTGAGAAGAGAAAACGGTCACCATCTAAATCACCTACTCAAGATCTTCCCAAAGTCGAAACAACAACGAAGGCTCCAAAGAAAATCAATAAAACAAATGCATACAACTTCATGGTTCGTCCCAGAACTAACTCACTACCTGGCACAAACAAACAATATCAACAAAATAAAGGCCCCCGGAGAAGCAATAAGGCAAACAAAACAGCAACAAACAACCATTCCCCAAGCCGACGAGCGGTCACCGTGGGGAATTATGACCGCCACCCTCCAGCAACAGCATCACCAAAAATAAAAATACAACAAATTATGAGACATTCAAAATCGATACTAAAACTCAGACAAGCACAACAACAATCAACAGATGAGCAAATAAATCATAACGAATGTCTAAAACAAAAAGAGGAACAAATAAATCGACAGCAGTACCCTAAACAAAACAATACTCTCAAAATTTGCACCTACAATGTGAGATCTTTATCATCATCAGAAAGATATTTAGAACTAACAAATGCTTTACAAAACATAAACCATGACATAGTAGGACTAAGCGAAGTTAGAAAAATGGGCTGTGACATAGAGGAATACAAAGACTATATCCTGTGCTACATTGGACAAACAAAAGGTCTATATGGAGTAGGATTTCTAATAAAAAAGAAATGGAAAGATACAATAACTAAATTCACAGGAATATCGGAAAGGGTAGCACTGCTGCAACTGAAAATAGAAAACCTAGATCTTTCAATAATTCAGGCATATGCACCCACCGAAAGTGCAAGTGAAGAAGAAATCCAAAAATTCTATGAAGACATCAAAGAAGCACATTCCGTAGCAGGCGACAAAGTAATCGTCATAGGTGACTTCAACGCAAAGATAGGTTATCCCAAAGATGAAGAAAATCTTTTGATGGGCAAATACGGTTACGGGAAACGTAACAAAAGAGGCGAAAGACTTTTAGACTATGCTCTAGAATACAAACTTTCAATAATGAATACTTTTTTCAAAAAAAGACCTAATAGAAAATGGACTTGGATGTCACCAGACAAAAATACTAAAAACGAAATCGACTTTATACTGACGAATGACCCGAAAAGGATAACAAATTATGAAGTCCTGAACAATGTGATGTTTTCTTCCGACCACAGACCACTGAGAGCAACATTTAACTTAAACCATATTGTCAAAAGTAGAAAGAACTTCAACACAATACCTAAAACACCAAAAACAGACGAGCAAGTTCAAAAATATCTTATACACTTAAAAACTAGTCTAGAAACAAGAGCAGTACAATCAAGTGTTCAGGATTACTACAACCACATAGAGAAGTCCATACTAAACAGTCTTAAATATGCTAGCGAGACCTATAATAGAAAAGAGCACAAAATCTTTAGCGAAAACACATTGCAACTAATCAAGCAGCGTACTGAACTAATGTTTGCAGAGAATAAAAGTAAAGAACAGAAGAAAAAATTAAGTAATCTATTTAAAGAAACAAAGAAATCTATAAGGAAAGATTATAGTATGCACAGACAGGAAGTAATAACACGAAACCTGACGAAATTCAGAAGTACAAAAAGGGCCTTAAAAGAACTAAATCTAAATAATAAATGGATACTAAAACTCGAAAATAACAAAGAAGAAACAAAGTCAAGACAAGATGTAATAAATCATGCAACAAATTTCTATAAAGAGTTATACAGGAGACAAAATTCTGACGACACAGCGGAAGAAACAGATGAAAACATGCTACTCAACACACACAAAACAGTCGAGCCGATTGAAGAGAAAGAAGTATACGAGCATATAAGAAAACTTAAAGCAGAAAAAAGTCCAGGCCCAGACAACCTAACCAACGAAGCCTTAAAACTAGGTGCACCAGTTTTACTCTACCATCTCACGCAACTATTCAATATGATACTAGACTCAGAGACAGTACCAAACCAATGGTGTACATCCGACATCACCCTGATCTATAAAAAAGGGAACCCATTGGACATAGGAAACTACAGGCCAATTAGTTTACTGGCAAGCACCTATAAACTCTTTTCCTCAATTATATTAACAAGGATATCTAAAACGATTGATAAATCCCAGCAAATAGAGCAAGCTGGCTTTCGGGCAGGTTTTAGCACAACTGATCACATTCATACACTGGAACGAGTAGTTGAAAAATATAAAGAGTACAATAGAAGAACAAGAAAAAGAGTTAATGCAACAGAAATTTAAATATGAAAAGCAAATGTCCCAATTAAACGCCAAGATTAAAAATATTGAATGCTCACTGAAGGAAATGACTGAAAAATACAATATAGCCAATAACACTATTATTGAGCACAGCGCTGCCATGGATCAGCTGATAGCCATGAGTAATGACAATTTGGAGAGATTTACATCCCTGTCCAACAAAGAAGCCAGCTGCATTCACACTGGCTGCCTGATGTGCGGGCCACCGGCAACTCCTGCTTGCCCGGACACTCAGCCTGTACAGGCCTCTCGGGATCCTCGGATCTCTATAAGCTCCTCACCATCTCAGAGCCCCAGACCACCACTGGACTCCACACCTCAACCCAAGAGTAAGGCTGCCCGTCGACGGCAACGTCACCGCTCTGCTCGCCTTCGTAGAGAATCAAAACAAGAAGCTGAACCCTCATCCACTCCTGCAGCAGAGCCCTTGTCAGCACCTTCATCTACGTCTGACGCACCAAAAATGCCGAACTCTTCTCCTCGGCCCCCTACGCAACTTTCAGTCGATGCGCATGAGTCTTCGGAGTCCAAGGAACACCGCACCATTGTTTTTTCTGATAAAATTGGCAAAAACTTAGGACTTTTGTTAGGAAACAATATGATGCAAAATGTCATTAATATTTGCATGCCAGGTGCATCATTCATTCAAATTTTGGAACATATTATGAAAATGAAATTCAACAGCAATGTAAATACTACAATTATTCTATTATTAGGAGATAGTATTGATGTAACACAAAGTAACCTATTAAAATACTTTGAATTTATGTTAAAACTTAGTGTTCATAAAATCATACTCTGTGAATTCCCTTACTCAGAATCACTAACGGGGTCACAAAAAAATAATTTATATAATTTAAATATTTGCATGCACAAATTTTCAGTTAGTCACAGTGACAAAATAGAATATTTTGACACGAATTCGTACATTCGAGATTTTGTTTTGACAAATGGTACTCTATACCTTCCAAATTTTTATAAAAAACAAATGGCTACTAAGTTAGCTAGCATTTTACCACGTAATGAATCTGTTACAATGTGTGTAACAGGATTTTTTTCAATACCAGTCATAATTGATGGTATTTGTAATAATAATTCTTTTCATAGTTTTGTCCCTATTGACAAAGTTAGTACAAGTACTAACAAAATTGTACCAAATCCTTTTTAGATTTAACGACAACGGGAAAGCCTTCTGTATATAAACTAGTACATCAAAACATACAAGGCGGCTTCCTCGGCAAAATACTTTCAATAGAGTTGTTCCTAGAGGAATCAAAAACAGATATTTTGTGTTTAACTGAGCACCATTTACCGGAACATAATATGCAATTTAATGTTAATAATTTTAGTGTCCTTAGCTGCTATAACAGATTAACTAT
This sequence comes from Ypsolopha scabrella, assembly GCA_910592155.1. Taxonomy (NCBI): domain Eukaryota; kingdom Metazoa; phylum Arthropoda; class Insecta; order Lepidoptera; family Ypsolophidae; genus Ypsolopha; species Ypsolopha scabrella. The sequence goes on along the minus strand of OU342968.1, from coordinate 978,691 downwards.
AGAAAAAGGTGGTTCTATGATTCTAGTCAAGAATAATATAAAGTCAAAAGAAAGAAAAGACATTGTAAAACTTTCTGTTGAACACCAAGTAGAATTGGTTTGTATAGAAATGAGTAAATATATAATTCTTTGTGTCTACCGACCCTCGGGACAAGATTACAATATTTTTGAAAAAACAATGGAAGAAGTGCTAAAGTTATTATTTGATACGAAGAAAAAAATTATCGTCTGTGGAGATTTTAACGTAGATATACTAGAAAAGTCGGTCATGACCACGAAATTAATTCAGTTATTCAAATCATTTAATTTGTCTAATGTGTTCTTAGAACCAACTAGAATTACCCAAAATACAGCAACTTGTCTTGATAATATATTCTGTGATTGTGACTACTCAGACAATAAAGTTAGTAACCGCTTGCAGTCTGATCACAGTGGCCAAACTGTAACTTTCATACAAAGTGTGAAACAATTGCCCAAAAAAGCATTTTACAGGCCTGTAACAACTCACAGACTAGAATGTTTTCAAGCAAACTTAGAACTTAAATTACCACATTTTAATCTTCTCCAAGATGATCCAAATGCTCTCTTTGCAGACCTGTTTAACATAGTTTCCAAAGAATTTGAAAATACGTTTACATTGCGGAAAGTTTCTAACAGTAATAAAATCACTTTTATCAAGTTATTAGATATGTCAGAAAAAAAATTGATAATTTCCCGAGACTTGGTGTGCACCACTCTGTTGAAACCAGAAACAAACATAAACTAGCTTTTCCAAAATTAAGACTTGCCAAAGTAGGTACCTCTTTTGTAGGACATGGTATAAGATTTTACAATAAGCTTCCAGAGGAGGTCCTTAGTTTGCCTGAAAATAAGTTTAAACTATATATTAAGCAGGGACTACTTAAGAAAGCTTATTATAAAATCAATGGTTATTTGGATGATAATGAAGCATGGTGTAATAAATAATAATAATCTTATTCAATATTGTAATTAATAATTAGCATATTTTAATACTGTACGATTCCTCTAAAGGCTTAAAATTAATTAATATGTAAACTTACTTTGTTAAAGGTAATAGACAATATGAGACGGGTTGACTAAGATATATTTTTTTTTCTCGTGACTAATTCCCGCAGTCTTATATTTTTTTATGCCTTTACTTGAGTAGGTATGTATATGATTTTGTATCATATGTTTTATTTTGAAAAAAGGAATGTTTGCTAAGTTTCTTGCCCTTCTTCTTAGCAATACTAATCGAATGGTGCGGATGGTTAGGCATTATGTATATACAATATTTTTATTCCTATATTTCTATATTTTATGCAAGTGTATAACTTTATTACATTTTAGTAGCCCACCCTCAATATTTGTTTGTATGTATTTCCCGTTTTTATTATTTCTTCATTGTATTATGTATATATAATATTTTTATTCCTAGATTCCCCTATTTTATTTATTTTTTATTTATTTATTTATTTAAAAACTTACGACTATCATTTATTAATGCAGGTGTATATTTTATTTCCCGTATTATTATATATATTTTTTTATATTCTAAAGACATATTATATTGTTTAAATTAACTTTGACTTGTAGAAAGTATACTTAATGTATCTATTTTGCAAAAATAAATATTTTGATTTGATTTGATTTGATTTGATTTGTGCTCAGGACGCCCTCCAAATGATCCAAAAAACTATCGTTTTCCTTCACGGTTTTAGGTCTATACAAACATAGTATAAAGATACCATTTAGATCTATTCCACATATTTCAAAAATATATGGAATCGTGCATTTATTAATATAGGTCAGATCCCTATACTGAACATCAATTCGTAGGTAAATACAAACCCCCCCCTTGCTCCGCAGTGCTTAAAGGCTAAGATGTTCAACCAGTGCGTCCTTCCTGTGATGACGTATGGCGCTGAGACGTGGTCTCTTACAAAGGGTCTGATCCACCGGTTTAAGGTCGCTCAGCGAGCTATGGAGCGGGCTATGCTTGGGGTATCTCTGATGGATAGATCCGAAATGAGGAGATCCGTCGGAGATCGAAAGTAACCGACATGGCCTGCAGAATCAGTAAGTTGAAGTGGCAGTGGGCAGGCCATATTTGTCGCCGACATGATGGCCGTTGAGGCCGAAAGGCTTTAGAATGGTGACCACGTACAGCAAAGCGTAGTGTAGGCCGACCTCGTGACCGCTGGACCGACGACGTGAAGGACGTTGCGGGGGGCGGCTGGATGAGGAGGACGGAGGACCGACATGAGTGGCGAAATTTGGGAAAGGCCTATGTCCAGCAGTGGACGAACACGGGCTGATGGATGGATGGATGGATTTATGTAAATAATGCATGCTTACTCTATATCTTACTTACCGTCTCTCACTAATCACACACCATTTCACATTCACACACACACACGTACACACCCTCTCCCTCACCTCTACATACACAAACGTATACCTATACGAACCAGCCCAAATTAAACATAAACTTGATTACATTTAATCTGAAATATACGAAATTTTATGCATTTCCTGTAAGTAGTAGAATAATATTATAAGAGCGGTACTTCCCGATACAGGATGGAGACACCAGCCACTACCTACTAAATTAAATAAAACATATATAATTAACATTTTTTTTCTTTTATTCTTTAAAGTTATGGAACGCGTTTCAAATAACCTACTTCTAAATATACGTACCTGATATTTTATTGGAATCGACAACATTACAAATTAATATAATTGGTGCAAAACTAAAAATCATTTCGAGATATGGGCTTTCTGAGCATCATATTTTTTTTTCAGAATTAAATCGTGATTATATAAAGAGATATTTTCAAAAAATATGGCTAACACAGTATTTAAAAAACAAATTCCTTTGTTTTTAAGTTCATTTTGTTTAAAAAAAAATCAACTGTCACGCCATGTGTCAGCAGACATAAACATACCAAGCTTTTTTTTTAATAATCCATTGGCAATCTTTTTAGAATGAGTGAATAAGAAAACAATCAATTATGCTGGAAAAACATAAAATAAAACAAAATAATAAAATACCTACTTCAGCTTTTTTTTACGCAGACCTTCAATATAAATATTCAAAACAAATGGTTAACTAAAGCGAAATGTTGTCGATTGCAGAAGCAAAATCAGTCCGAATATCAGGAGCTCCAAACCGTTCATGTTCAATTAAACACAGTAAAACACTTACAACTGCTCAGCAATGGCCTGGTAAACGACAGGGTTCGAATCCTAGTTCAGAGCTTGGATTTACTTTTCTTTCCCGCACCGCAATGAGAATAATATTAATTTGTATCAAAGAAATTAAAATTATCGATCTACGTGAAACTCTGTTGCATGAACCTTTGACAATACCCCAGTCAACCCTGGGGCGGTATCCGCAGTATGTATAACTACATTATAATTTCTCTTACCGAAGCATTATGCGGTCTAGTGGGATGTTTTTCAACATAACTTCGGTAAACTATACAAGGTGTTCCTTTTGATATCCCATAACTCTAAGGTTATATTCTGTGACTAAAAATAATATAAAAAGACCAACAAATATATGTTCAAAAATGCGTATTTTCGGAGAAATCATAAATCATAACTAAAATTCAAAATTAAAATAATTGTGATAATGATAGGTAAACTTTCATTGATAATTATGTTCAATCATTCATAATTCAGGGAAGATAATGCGACGTTGTCACACCTTTACGTAAAAAAGTAAAGGTGTTTTACATGAAAAATCACATTTTTATCTAATTATTTTGTATGAAAAATATGTTTTCTTCGTATGTTATTTTATTCATTTACGTGGTCTCGTTGATACCCTGGGGTAATGGGATTTCAAAAGGAACAAGATTTATGCAATTCGCTTATAAAACCACACTAAGAATATCTGATTGAGCGTAGCGCACTTGGTAGCGCAAGTAGCGCAAAATAAAATAGTAAAAGTTCTTTTTAGGGTCCCGTAGTACCTAAAAGGTACAAAAAAAACATTTAAGGTGAGACTCCGTTGTCCATCCGTCCGTATGTCACAGCCTCGTAACTTTAGAACCGTTAATGATAAAGACTAGAAATTTGCTACAAAAATAGCATTCACTTGATTACACAATATGGATGAAAAAATTTAAAAATTTGAAATATTCTAAATATTTTCAATACAAAAGTAAGAAAAATAAAAACATATATCTTAAAAATACAATTAAAGAAAAATTAAAAGGCAAGAGGTTTGAAAGCAAAGAAGATGCACTCCATCCATCCATCCATCAGCCTGTTTCGTCCACTGCTGGACGTAGGCCTTTCCAGGATTTCGCCACTCTTGGCGGTCCTCCTGGAAGAAATGCCCATACTCACACACGCTGGGCAGGTGGGTTGGTGACCGCGGTGCCGAAACCCTTGAACCAGTGACGCCACTGCCCGTCACCAGTCTGTTTTATATATTGCCCGGCAATTGGGTAGACTAAGATGTATTTTTTTTTCCTCATGACATAATTTCCCTCTGTCTTTTATATATTTATCCTATAACCTATAAAGTTTAATACATTGTTTTGTATAATTTTATGTAAGTTAAAAAGATAGTATTAAGCCATATTGAAAAAAAAATACTGATAAAAAAAGACATGATCTTGCTAAGTTTCTTGCCCTTCTTCTTAGCAAGATTAATCGAATGGGTGGATTTAGGCATTAAATCTATTTATAGTTTATTTATCTATTAACTTATTTATTCATAGCATTATGTAGGTATATACAATATTTTAGTTTTTTACTTATGTTAGTATATATTTGGTTAGGCATTATATTTATTTATGGTCTATCCAGTTTATTTATCAACTTATTTATTAATTGCATTATGTATAATAATATTTTTATTCCACTTTGTCTTTATTTTATGCATGTGTATAACTTTAGTGGCCCAACTTAAATATAATTTTTTATATATATATTTCCCGTAAGTATCATATTTGTTTCATTATAAAATATTATTTTATACAGATTAGATTTGACATGTAAAACGTATAATTTATGTATCTATTTTAACAATAAACATTTTGAATCTTGAATCCTGAATTGGGGATGGATATACCGCCATCCATCGGTCCCAGGCAATGGTGGGCCGCCTGGTTTAGCCTGAGAGCTGTTTTCTTACTCTCCCCCGAATAACTTCGGAAGGATTAGCGAGTAAGGTGGTGGTACCTCCACAGTCGAGCCCGGCATCAGCTCTACCACCTCGCTGCATATAATTTCGAGATTTCAGAGGTGTCTAGAGAAGAGTGGGCAGAGGTATTTTTTAAATGGTTTAGACGTATGGAAAAGTGTTTACGTGCTCAGGGTGAATATTTTGAAAAGTCTGATATCTACAATAAAGAATAAATAATATAGTTTTTGAACATCTAGTTTCATTTGGCATGACCCTCGTATTAAATAGATAACCTATTTTATGATACATTGGAAAATGCAAGAAATACTACCAAATATACATTCCCAAAACTGTCGAATTAAGGAACCCTAGGTATGCGAGTCTGACTCGCATTTGACCGGTTTTTAACTATGACTTTCTTACCCCCACAAAGAAAATATATAAAGAAACAAAGTTGATGCACCTATAACAAATTTACACTTTTAAAACATGTTATGTTTTACATTTAATTATAAACAAATCAACAAACTCAATAATAGTAGTCACAAAAAAACAACATAAATACAATACGAGAAGTGCCAATAACTTTCAAACAATATCACCACGAACAATACAATACACAATACAATATTCTTTATTGCACACCAAAAGACAAATAGAAAAACAATTTTACAATATAAGGTAGCAGGGTACAATTGGCGGTTTTATCACTAAAAGCGATCACTTCCAGACAACCTTTGGATGGAAGAACTCTTAAAAAGGACGAACTAACTATAGTAAGAAAAATTTAATGTTTAAGGCAGTTCAACTATACATTAAACTACCGAAAATCGTTCAAGAATCAAAGTGCAACTAATATTTTCTAAAATATATCACTTTTTTATAGAATGTATAAGATATTATTTGCTACTAACTTAGTTCGTATATTATTTTGCTATTAATTTAATATCACGCAACTTAACTAAAATATGAAATATTTAGTTAAAATATACCTGTAGATATCAATGGATTAGCCAAACATACATAATAGGATATAGATAAGCATCACATGATAAGTGAATATTGTATAGTTCTATAGGAGAAATAAACGTCATAAACTATAAACCTTATGTTAACAAGAGCTACGATCCGAACTGCGACTGTATTTACAAAATCCATCTTTGTTATATTATATATATTGTATAATATATGTATAATTTAGCGCACTTACTTATTACTAACAAGAAATTACGTTCCTGAGCATTTCTTAGGAAAGAGTGTCGCCTATCGGCTAATTACAATGCATTCCACCCCTACAGTGGGCCCAAGACGAGTACCCGTGTTCGCGGCAACACTCGTTCTTTTTAGGGTCAATGCGGCTGCACATCGTGTCGCACGACGACACGCGGCCCGAGGCTTCGGTGATGCTGACGGCCACCATGGAGCACACCACCAGCACCAGGAGGAAGGCGGTCTTGTTGAACGATCCCATTGTGTTGGTTAAGGAACTTGAGCTGATGCGAGGTTACTTGGAGACACGTACTTGTTGAGGGCAAGTTTTGGACTGTGAGGATCACCAGTTTCGTTCACTATTTATACTCATGTGTGTTAATTTCATGAATAAATGTTTTTTCAAACATCTTTGGAAATGGTCGCTTTTCGTTTGAAAAATGGACACGGAATGTATGAAAATCCATTTATGCCCTAGAGGAAAGATGAATAAATCAAAATACATTTCAAACTGAAACGATAAAAATTTAAACATTTGGACAGTTCTTCAACACAGATTTTTTGAAGTCATAGAACAATTAGTATGCAGTCAATTTTAAATACAATGCACGTCAGTGTTAGTATACAGTGGAGTTAGATAATTTGCAAGAAGTGTCCCGCTAAATCAAAACAAAATTAATTAAATTTATATCACTGCGGTATAGAAAATCAGAAAAGTAAATCTGGACGTGAGGAGCTCTGAACCGGGATTCGAACCCGGGACCTCGAGCGAGAGGTCCCGGGTTCGAATCCCGGTTCAGAGCTCCTCACGTCCAGATTTACTTTTCTGATTTTCTATACCGCAGTGATATAAATTTAATTTGTTATCTCCTTGCGATGGATAAATCGCCAAGTGTTTAAAAATATAGAAATTTATTTCTATCATAGTTTCAAAACAAAATTACTACCGAGTTTTTATGTGTTATTTCCGTTAAATTACTTGTTATTTTTAAAACACTCTATTCAGTATGCAGAAATATGGATGGCCAAATCCGAAGATATGGAGAATAAAAGAGGCTCAGCGACTTTGATGAAAACAAAAACGGCATCATTGGATATTTCAGAAAAATATTTCGCTGGCCAAGAATAGAACGTGTTGATTTAAAAAAAATACTGTATATACGTATTATTGCACCAACCAATAATGTCGCTTACAAAGATCTAATTTTGGGAAGTAACGATATACAGCAAACTAAAGAAGTGTTTATTTTTTCTAATATATTGATTCATATTTTTATGTTAGACTCGACGACTGTACCCATATGCATTGGAATCAATAACCCTATGATGTTGAATACTATACAATTTTTGAGACGTCAAATTCGGCTGTGTAATGGAATGATTTATAGTACATTATGATATTTTTTTCTTTTTTTTTGGAATTGTTTATGGCTTGGAAACAGGTCCTTTTAGCCATCTCTTAAGTAATTTTTCTTACTCAATTTTTTTTTTTTCCCCCATTAAATGTTACCAACAGTGTTTTGCAAATAGTCATAGAGCAGAGGATAAATTCTCATATCGTTTAGCATCTCTTCGATCTGGCGGGGCATGTTATCTTCATTTTTAAATAGTTCTTTCAACTTTGCAACAAAATATAATCTTTGGAGATTAAATGCAGCACAATCTTGTATAAAATGGTTTAAGTCAATAGGTTTATCTTTTTCATCACAATGGTCGCATTCCATTGGCACTTTTATATTAACTCGATTTAAATGGGCTGGTGTTCTGACATGTCCAAATCGCAATCTTGCCATTTGTGTAATGAACTGTCTGTTTCCATCTTTTATTTTTTGGTACCAAGGCTTTGTGGGAATAGTTTTTTGAATCGCAGCGTACCAACGGCCTGTGGTTTCAGTAGTCTTGTTTCGATATTCTTTCCAGAGATTAGTGGCGTATTCTTTTATATTAGCGTAGAAATCAGTAAATGGAATCAAATATGAGTCTTCCACGGAGATTTCGTTGATTCCCATTAAAGCTATCTTATCAACTATCTCATTTCCCTCTATACCACTGTGAGATGGAACCCACATGAGCTCTACAGTTTTATTCACTATATTAAATATTGTTTCTCTGATAGAGTACAAAATAAAACAAGTTTTATAATTGCAATTTATATTACTGAGAGCAGTTAGTACTGACATACTATCAGATATAATTAAAAACTTATTAACATTATCGATACTTATCAGGTGATGTAACGCTTTAAGGATAGCATATGCTTCTGCAGTGAATATCGAACAATTGGTATTTAATCTATAACATTTGGAAGTTTTAGTTTGTTGGTCATAAAATGCTGCTCTGGTAACATTTTCTTGTTTACTGCCATCAGTAAATATTCTGTAGAACCCATGTTTTTTGCTAATGGCTCTAGCGAAATCACATTTATTATTGATTCTAGTAATGTTAATATTAATACTTTGTAAGGTATTTTTATACTGACTATGATTATAATATGGCCATTTTATAGTTTTAGATATATTTTGACATTGATTTTCTACTTCGGTATACATCCTATGCATATTAGGAAGCATGAAATTTTTATTAAGTAAAGTGGTAGCTGTGATACATTTGTCATTTAACGGTAATAATGGATATGGTTTTACCTTTCCTAATATTATGGAGTTTTGACTCGCTAGTGATTTAATACAGAATTTTTCAGAAAAGATTAATCGTCTGATTCTTAATGGCATAATGCAAGTTTCTACTTCTAAGGCATTAATCGGGGTTGAGCACATTGCGCCAATTATTATTCTAAGTGCTTTGTTTTGTGCGACATCAAGTTTAGCGAGCAAAGCCGGAGAAGCATGCATATATGCCAAGCAACTATAGTCAAAATGACTCCTTACTATGCTTTTATACAAATTAGCCAGTATTAGAGGATCAGCTCCCCAATGAGTTCCTGCTAAACATCTCAAGATATTTAGAGCTTTGTAGGCTTTTCCGATAATATATTGTATGTGGGAATGAAAACTAAGTTTTGAGTCCAATATAACTCCTAAAAACTTTTTTTCCCTGCACAAAGGGATGGCGACCCCATTTAGTTTGACATTTTCAAGTAAACAATCAGATTGGAATTTTTTACTGAAGATAACAACAGCACTCTTTTCTACACTTATTTCTAATTTGAGATAATTATAATATGTATTAAGTTGTTCTAGAGCTGTATTCAATTCCGAAACAGCCATATTCACATCATGATGTTTTGAGTAAATTACTATATCGTCAGCAAATTGTAGCATTTCAACGTGAGTATTTTTGACAAATTTACATATTTCTGATACATAAATATCAAATAATAAAGGAGATAAAGTGACTCCCTGCATGGTGCCCTTATAAATATGTCGAGGTCCATGTAACTCTCCATTTTTTTTGACATACATAGTTCTTTCATATAAAAAGTTAAATATCCAATGTGTTAATTTACCAGGAATGCCTATTCTATATAAAATTTGAGCTAAGACTGAGGGATTGACATTATCAAATGCACCTTTTATATCTAGAAAAGCAGCAACAGTAACTTCATTTTTTAAAAAAGAATTGCGTACGTCGGTGACTAGAGATGTAAAACTATCACTAGCACTTTTTCCTCTACGAAATCCAAACTGGTTAGGAGGAAGAATCTGATTGTTTTCGATGAACCAGTCTAGTTTGATTTTTATCATTTGTTCAAATAATTTACCAAGACAAGATGACAGTGATATAGGGCGATATGAGTTAGGATCTCCTGATGTTTTATCTGATTTTAAAATTGGGATAACACATTGATTTTTCCAAGAATTAGGTATAATTTGTTTATCCCATAAACTATTAAAGATACTTAGTAATAGTTTTTGAGCATTAATGTGTAGTTTCTTTATTAATTTGTATGGAATTTCATCTAACCCTGGAGTGGTATCTTTTCTTGACCTTAAAGCCATACAAAATTCATCCCATGTGAATGGTTCTATCAAAAACAAACTAGACGGGTGACCTTTATTTTGGAAAGAAACTGATAAAACATTAAAATCTATTTGCTTTTCAGGTGCATCTAATGGAGCTAATTTATTAAGAAATGCTGGAATCCACTCATCTCCGTCATCATGACAACTTGTCCCAATGCGCTTAAATCTTCTTATAAAATTCCATATGGTACTTACAGGTGTCATTCTTGTGAAAGAAGCACATAAAATTTTCCACTTATTCTTTTTTTGTTCAATTATAAATTTTTTTTTTTCTCAGCATCAGCCTTTTTGTATTGTATAAAATTTTCAATTGTAGGATTTTGCCAATATAATTTTAATGCTTTTCTACTTTTTAATACCATATCTTGACAACTATCATCCCACCAAGGTGCAGGGCTCTTAGTAACAGTTTTATTTTTTAAATTGTTACAACAAATTTTTGGAATACTTTTGAGCCTAATAGAATTTAACATATCACAAAAGTTTTCATATGATTTCAATGGATCTTCTCCGCTATCAAATTTAATTTTCTGTGCAATTTGTTCAGACTGCTGATTAAAAAAATTCCAATCTGCTTTATTGTATAAAAATTTATCAATATTATTATAATTTTTTTCATAAGTGCTAGGGCTTAGTTGAATAGTGGTGATGGTAGGTAAATGATAGCTCCCCATAGGATCATCATGTACCTTCCACTGACACAATGGAGCTATTAGAGGACTTACACAAGTGATATCGATTGCAGAAGGATTTCTATTAGGTGGAGGAACAGTAGTGAAGGAACCAGTATTTAATATACAAAGGTCACATTCATCAAAGACATTATACAAATCATTACCCCTAGTGTTGTTGCTTAAACATCCAAATGCGATGTGATGTGCATTCATGTCACCTGCTACAAGTAAAGGTTTTTGAAGTCTATTTATTATATTCTTAAGTTTATTAGGCCTAAAAGGTCCTATTTTTTGACTGTTTGGTGGACAATAAACACATAATATTGATAAGTCTCCAACAGATGTATTTAAGGATATAGCAACTGTTTGTATTTGTTGATGAAATGGAATGTTAATAATTTTATATTTTAAGGATTTTCTTATTAAAACTGCTACACCTCCATGTTCATTCTTAGCATTTTTAAAGATGAAATCATATCCGGGCACGGATATAGGTCTTTGTTTTGTGGTATCTTTCAACCATGTTTCATTTAATAAGCAAATATCTATGTTATTGTCGGCTAGAAAACTGATTAATAAGGGCTTTTTATGTGTTAAACTTTGTATATTAAATTGACATATTTTTATTAATTTGTTATTTAAGAAAACTGTAATTTTGAAATTAAAATGTCTTTTATTCTACTAGTTGTCATCGGTTCCCCATCATTACTATTGGCCTAGGATATTATTGTTCCTACAAGAGCACTCAAGATGTTATCATTATTTATTATTTCTTCTTTGGTGAGACTTTGCTTCCGCTGCGTAACTGAGCTATCTGTTTTGCTGGTCTTATTGTCATTAATAACATTATTTTTTCTCAATGGTTTTCCATTTTGTGGAGGCACTAAACTTTTTGGAACTGCAATAGGTGGGTACTCCTTTTGAAAATCTTTGTGGGTATGTGACACAACAGGTGACTCTCGCACAGCAGAAGCATAGGACAATGGTTTGCTGTTTCTCTTTTCTAATGATTTTTTAATTTTGACAGGACAAGTTCTTGATATGGCTAAATGGGTTCCAGAGCAATTAATACATTTAATTATTTCAGGATTAGGGCAATCTTTAAAAGAATGTTCTCCTGTACATATTGAACATTTTTGAGCACTCTTGCAGGCCTTAGCAGGGTGATTAAACCAAAAACATTTAAAACATTGCAACAATGGAGCATTGTACTCATATACTTTATACCGCCATAAGTTGAAATAGACATTCATTGGTAATGTGGTAGACAAAAAAGTCACCACAACAGTTTGAAGGGGCTTAAGCTCACCATTTACTTTTCTCATAAATCGCTTAATTCTAATTATTTCAAAGTCTGAAATTAAAGTTTTGAACAACTCTTCATTGGACACTTCTATAGGCACGAACCGTAATACCCCCATAATTTCAACCTGTTTAGCTGGTATGTAAGCCTTGATGCCGTTCTTCAATAAAAACTCTTCATTTTTGAGGAAGTTATTAGCGAGGTTGACTTGATTAAAGACCACCTCAATTTTTTTGGCTGTATTGCGACTCATTCTAACTATTCCCTTTATATCTCGTTGGAAAATATTGTTCAGATATTTGGGATTTTTATTTCCCAATTTATCTTCAGCCTTTAAACTCTCAATATAAACAATAAACTCAGTGTTTGCCGACTTTTCGGGAAACAATCTCTGGTGACTTGGCTTGAAAAATGTTTTATACATACTCAATGGCTGCTGCTCCTCATTGCCACCGCCAGATTTACCTCCCTGCTCACCGAATTTTCGTTTTTTGTTTTTTCTTTCATCGGCTTCATCATCGTCGCCGTCCATCTCGCTTCCTTGTTGAAAAAACTAAGGAAATTACCAGCAGAATTAAGATTGCAAGAAAAGTTTACAAAAAACGCGCCTTCGTTGTTCAAGGTTTCCCGCCCTTCTCTTACATTATGATACAAGTGAGCTGCGTTGGACATTACAGTCGAGGCGGGATTGCAGCCCGAGCCGAAGGCGAGGCCGTAATAGAGCCGAGAGTGTAATGTCTAATGGTCACGCATTTCATACGACGTTTATCACCAAATAATAAAATTTCACTTTATTTTTCCACATAATTGACAATTTTCTTTGAAAAATGGTGACGGAGATTTTGTTTATGCGCGCGCAGATGGAAATAGAGGCACTGACGCATCCGCCAAACAGCCAAATATTGCCAAACAGCCAAATATGAAATATTAATAAACCGAATATTATTTGTATTTACAACAAAAATTTGAGTGAATTTGTTGATAAAAAAAAATAATTTGAAAAAAATTGAATGATTATTTATTATATTTTAACTGAAACAGTTTATTTATTCGCAAAAACTTTACTATTTCTCAAGACATCAAAAATCTTTGGTAAGATTAAAAAAGAAACTGTAATGTAAAAAACACTAGTGCGATAATGTAAAGTAAAAGGCACGCGTGTTTAATATGCTGCAATATGACCCTAAGAACGCTGCAATAATGGCCACTTTATAAACAAGTGTGTTAAAAATAAATTTACTGTGAAACGGTTACAAGTGCTGTTTATTCATGTTGTAATGGAATAATAGGCATAATTTCAAACAATTGATTAGTAAAGGTTAAAAGATTAACCAGTCCATTTGGTGATTGTGCGTCTATCGGCCATCGAGGTTTCCGTAAGTGATAGATAATTTTGTTGTTTATTGTGCGCATGCCGACTGGCACTAGTGATAATTTAGTGGAATTTACGGATTGTCTTAGTTAAATCAGCGCTATTGTTGAAAGTAGTGGCAAAGAAGCTGTATACTTGCCATGAGGTTTAAATGCCCACCCCGGTGAATTCTTTTCTACAGAACTTTTGGACTTTTGTGCTGAGCAAACCTGCAATTGTGCGGACATTGAGAGGTTAGGCATAACCTCAGCTAGCTACACTTATGTAAGCGCAGCAAACTGAGACTGATTAATTTTCTTCTGATACGCACAGTACTAATTCTGAGCATAAGTTATTTCTAGATATATGTATCTAAAAATTGTTAAAATATTGTTAGAAGCCGCTGTGAGCAGTTACAATAAACGCATGCCTGGAAAGAGTGACCGCGAGGTTAGATGGAACAAGCCATTTTGGTGAAGTTTTTGGGCGTGCCAGGTTTGCGCATTAGCTGTTGGTGCGGTAGATAAAACAACTTCTGGAGAAACTTATGACGGCTGAAAGTTGGCTGAAATTTCACTTATTATTATAAATGCGAAAGTTTGATGTGTGGTTCTAGGATGATTGTTTTTACTCTTTCGAGCCGTGTCTACAGAACCGTAGATTTTTTTTGTATAAACGTAGTTCTAGACCTAGAATACGCCATTGGCTACTTTTTGTCCCGTAAATTAGTTTCCATAGAGTGGCAATAGGGTGACAAGATTCTACAGAAAAGTGATGTGTTTCACGTTCGTTGAAACTGTGCAAAAATGTAGTTCTGGAACTGGAATAAGACATAGGTTACTCTTATCCCTTAGATAAATCAGTTTCTATGATAGGGTGTACATTTATTATGTTTGTTACTCCTTCACATCTATAAGCTACTTTTTATCACATAAATCAGTTCCCATGGGAAACTACAGCGGTGGTAAAGTTTCTGCCTCAGACCACAGACAATATTTCATCATCATCATCATCAATACTATATTGCACAAAAATAAGTACAAAAAGGCGGAATTAATGCATAAAGCATTTTCTACCAGTCAACCCACAGATGGTACAAAATATATAGGTAGGTGGGCGTGCTAAATTAATAACTATAGGTAACAAATACCTAAAAATAGTATATGTTAATACTTAAACTGTACTTAAAATACATATTATTTAAAATAAAATAGGTTTATTAAAAAATAGATATTTCTGTGCCTTATACATACCACAGACTCCTACTTCTTTAATCCACCTTCAATCATATTGGTAAAAAGTACCTACATAATTAATTGATATATAGAATACCAAATGGGCAAGGTGAAAAAGAAAAAATACAAAATGGGATAGACAGAGGTGCATAACACCCACACTTTAGCAAATATGTTTACTACAGGTAACAAAGGGCAAGCCTATTGCCATCATCTTAACAGACCGTCATTCATGGTTTCTCCAAAAATAAACCAGTGTATCAATTTAGAGAGCAAGAAATGGTATCGTTCGGAAACGCGGCTCGACCTGCGGCCTCCCTCAAAGATACTTCACCTCGAAACCAAACAAGACATCAAGAAATAGTTTCATTCGGAAATGCGGCTTGGCTTTTGGGCTCGCCGAATATACTTCACTAGGGGATCTGGGCAGTTATAAGAAATCATTTCGGTACAGTGGAGACCACATCAAGCTAAATATACACTTGCAGTACGAGATTAGTCCCTACAGAGAAAATATAAGATAGGTACAAATTCAGAAGTGTCTAACTTGATGCGGTCTCCACTATATAGGTACTACGAAATTAACAGTCCGAAAAATATTGGCAGATTTTAAAGAGTACACAAAAACTAAATCAACGCGGGCAAAGCCGTGGGCAAAAGCTAGTGGTGTATAAAGCATGAAGATAAAATTAATATTGATACAATAGCATCTCGCCGTGCCGCCAAAAAAATCAGAAAGTTTTAGAAAGCCACAAACAAGCTGGATGTGAGGCCTGGCCTGCCCGTAAGTGTTGAGGGTATTAGCCACCCGGAACAGATTGCAAACTTATTCGTTGAACAGTTTATTAAGCAGTCTTCCTGGGCCCAGCGGGGCCGCAGGTGTTCGATTGGGAGGTCTGTCGTGACAGTGACCTTGTTCGTCTTTGTGCTAAAAAAGTGGCCAACATAATAAAAAAGATGACGAAAGGAAAATCACAAGGTCACGACGGCTTCACGGTCGAGCATCTGCAGCACGCAGGAGTCCACCTACTGCTTGTACTAGGTATGTTTTTCTCATTGTGTTTGAGTCACTCAGATCACATCTCCCTCGGGACCTGATGCGTACTATTGTAGTACCCATTATAAAAAATAAGACATATGATGCAGCAGATAAGAGTAATTATCGTCCCATCTCACTGGCCACCATCTTGGCGAAAGTACTCGACAGGAGGAGCATTTACGACGAGCACGACGAGCAGTTCGGGTTTTGGTCTGGATTGTCCACAGAAAGTGTTACTCTTGGCCTAAAGCATACTGTCCGGTATTACACTGAGCGTCGAACACCTATTTATGCCAGCTTTCTTGATCTGTCAAAGGCGTTTGGCCTCGTGTCATATGATGTGCTTTGGACTAAGATGCGGGAAAATGACTTACCAGCGGCGTAGCTCTTAGGCATTCTCCAGCACTGGTAACAAAATCAAGTAAATAATGTGAGATGGACCCGTATAAGGTCTCTAAACCATTTAGGTTCGAGTGTGGAATAAGGCAGGGGGGGATAACCTCGCCGAAACTCTTCAATCTATATGTTAATGACATGATTGTTGAGCTCAGCAGCAAAAGAGTGGGGTGTCGCATTGACAATATTAGTACCTATCTACAACATCTAAGCCCACCGATCAGGACCCTTAGGGAACTGCTGCATAGACGTGAGGAGTACGCGAAAACACGTGACTTGGCATATAATGCGAAAAAGAACGTTTACATTGTTTTTGAGGCCGTGGGAGGCAGGTGTCCTGATACAGTGCCCGCTATAAAATTTAATGGCATAAAACTGGAACGGGTACAGAAATTCAAGTATCTCAGGCATATTGTTGCCGATGACCTCAAGGACCATGCTGAAATTGAGAGGGAACGAAGGGCGTTGGCGGTCGAATGCAACATGTTGGCCCGAAGGTTTGTACGCTGTATCATGGAATTGAAATAACTTTTAAAGCGTATTAATATAGGCTGATAAATTAATAAGTTTACTAACCATAATGGACTATCGTTGTATTATTTAATTATTTTATGAATGTAAGAGAAATTGAATCGTATTTTTATTAATAATATGTCTTTTCCTTTGGTTTGCTGGTTGACATTACTTCCCAGAATTTGATCCTTATAAGCGGCACCATCAGATGGAGCAATAATATACATTGTGTCTTTTAATTCACTTCGTCGGACCATTCCTTAATTTTCGGCCCTCGATAATTCATAATGTACTATGTTTAACTGTTTTCCTGTTGCGGAAAACGCTGTTTTAATGATGATATTAAATTGACACTGCTAGCGATTTTTATAGTTTGCAAATCCTAATATTCTCTGTTTCTTTGAAAAAGATCTTACGTATGATCGATCAGATGTAATTAGTATTATTACATGACTAAAAATGGTACATTGAATATAATACATCTTTAGCTCACAGACTGTGAGTACTAGAAAGCTGTAATTTGGCATGGGTATACAAATTAATCACGCCAAAAAAGTGGTAAAATAAAATTTGGAAAAAAAGATTTTTTGACGGTAATTTTTTCCCGTCTATCCCTTAGTGTGGGGTAGCGTTGGATAGGTCGTACAGAAACATTGTAGATGTGTGAAAACGACTTAATGATTTAGAGATCCGTTTGGCGAAATATTAAGCTATATAGTGCAATTTTTTCTTAGAGTCAAGTGCTCCCCCCCTCCTCCCCTGCTGTCTAAACGGTTGTTTATGAACATCTGGAAAAATTCGAAGAAGTAGTATATATAATGAAGTTAAAAGGAAACCTATTACTTGCGGGTTTTACAGTTTTACGAGTACAGGTCGTGCCAAACTTTTAATCCCCTCTAAGCACGTCAAAATGTATAGGCCGTTCTTCGGGAGAGCAACTTCCTAGTGGACCAGAAGTTTGGCGCGATCTGTATTAGTAAACCAACTTATAAAATGTACTAGAAAACTACGCAACCCTACACTCTGCGTGGCTCGACACGCACTTGACCGGTATTTTTACTTTTACTTACGGTGCCTACTGCCTGCATTGAAGGAGAAGCAAGAAACCTAAGCAGTCTGAAGTACAAAATCCTTTCTAACCCGTAGACATGAGTAAATCACGATCAGATAGATCTAAATGATTTGTATCACCAAGGTGCAAAGTAACTATCCCTAGATCACGAGTTATAACACTGTATCAATGTATCGTCTGACTCTTTTATCTTCGTGGGAATTACACTCGAGCGGAAAAGACGCACAAGATAAACCTCGCGATTTAAAGCAACATCACGCATTGCCTCTCATTCAAATTAAATTCAGGTAATCTCGAGTCGAGTCTCGATCTCTTTTGCTTGACTCTCGGCTGTCGGAATTACTCGGTCACGGTCGTACAGTTTGCTTGATTATCACCTAGGCACAGTTCACCATACATATAGAAAATGTTTTGACTGGTGACATTTATGCAAAATGCAAACATGTTCTACATATTATCGAAATTAGAGGAAAAAAATCGCAATTTCATACAAAATTATGATCTCGGGACCTCATTTCTATACGGAATGTTGATATTCTCTCCTTTGCGAATTTCGGAAACTTGTGGAACAAATTTTTTTTGGTATAATAAGTAGGTCCTTACTTCTCTAATATCTATCCCGAGCTACTGAGTTTTCCTACCTATCAATCGAAGTGATAATTAGGAGTTGGAGTCTCCACAAAAAGCTTTGGTCTAGGTGTTCTAAAATGATCTAAAGATACACAAGATACATATCGGAGATCGAAATGATAGCTGAGTGAGTCAATCCTACCAAAAAAAAAAATTTTTGCCCGCGCTCAATTAGTTTTTGTATACTCCTATACAATCTGTAATTTTTTTTTCGGTATGTTACCATACAGTAAACATAGCTGGTGAAATGTGCGTGCCATGCGCTTTTGTGTTTTCCATTTTGTATGTCTCTTTTATAGCTTTTCCATGGGAACTGATTTGTGGGATAAAAGGTAGTTTTTGTCCAATTCTAGATCTAGAAATTTATTTGTGCAAAGTTTCAGCCCAATCGGTTCAATAGGTATGGCGTGAAAGGGTAACAAATCGCTTTTCCATTGAAACTTGAAACCTCATTTTCATCCCATGGGAACTGATTTGTGGGATAAAAAGTAGCCTATGTCCCATTCCAGGTCTAGAACTACATTCATGCAAATTTCAGCCCAATCGGTTCAGCATTTATAATATTAGTGGGATGACATTAGTGGGATGGGATTGGTGGAATGGAACTGCAGCCGCTATCAAGCCGTTAAACTGTTCAACAAATTGGCCACTAACACGAAAAATATTGAGATTTAAAATTTTTAAATGCAAGCTACAACAGTATCTGCTGACAAACTCTGACCTATCCAACGATACCCCACCCCACACTATGGGATAGACAAGAAAAAAAAAAAGATCCCCAATTTACGTGTGTGGGAGTGTACTCTTATAAAAACTTTTTCGAGATTTTGTTTTACCATTTTGTTGGCGTGATTAATATACCCATGCCAAATCACACATTTCTAGTACTAATAGTCTAGCTAAGCCGCGGACAGACGGGCAGAGGGACAGATGGACATGGCGAAACTATAAGGGTTCCTTGTCGGACTATGGAACCCTAAAAATGAATTTGCGCGTTCAAATTTTTATTGTAATATTATTAAAACTCACGTGAGCTGACATTCTAAATTATTATTGTTTTAAAGTTAATGAGGTGACTATTTGTTTGTAAGACCAATTTTATACTGGAGACTCGGTATGTGGTCAGGTCCAAGGTTCATTGACCTTGTTTGCGAGATACGAAAAATATTTTTTGTTGCCTCTATACTTTAAATAATATTATTAGAGTACATTACAAACTAAAAAAGATAAATAAAAAAAATGTAAATACAAGAATTTGAAATAATTCCTCGCGCCAGGATTCAAACCTGTGATCTCTTGTTATCAAGACAAGTGCGCTACCAATTGCGCCACCGAGGTACTTACCTAGATCGTTGAATTTTTACACTATACTGTCTACCGAATATTTTTGTAACTATTTGATCTTACTAGCTTGTAGTGCACATACTGAACGCTCACGAGGGCGTTATATGATTTCACGCCTTGTTCTTAAGAAACAGATGGCGCTGTCGTCGCTACAATATGTGTTGCTTCAGGCAGTTAAGAAATTCACAGTTCTCATTAACTAAGATTATGTTTTTATTGCGAAATCCATCGCTTTGGAATACTCAAAATGTTATTATTAAAGTGCATTACAAACTAGAAAAGATAAATGAGAAAGTCTCTATACTTATTCAAAAACAACCTAGAATCAATTAGTATGGGAAGTCTTAATTTTATTTTGCGTAGGTATTTCCCAGAAATGGTCATTGAACCTAGGTCCTGAACGCTTACCAAGTCTCCAGTTTATAAATGTATAGGTATATGCCATGTATTTGTGTATGTATAAAGAGTGAAATTCAATCAGCCGACTCTGGACTGGAGACTCGGTTAGTGATCAGGAAATAGGCTCAGTAATCCCTTTGGCCAAATTCGGAAAATTGTTTTTTTTGCTCCGGACTGGTTGGACTAGTTTAAGTACAATTCCTAGCCCAGTCAGTAAGGAAGCAAAAAAAATTTATTGAATTTCACCAAAAGGGTAATTGAACCTTGTTTCTGATCATTAACCGAGTCTCCAGTATAAATTTTGTAGGTTGATTGAATTTCACCTAATACATAGGTAACACTAAAAGTTTCCGGAAGTGGCCACTTACATAAACAATATTTAAAAATTTATTGCAACATTTGAACTCTTTGGCTGTAGAATGCAGTTTGTTTTATCTGACTGTCTTTCGTTTATACCATGTGGCGCCATTTAAAAAATTGTGTGTCTGCATCAACATGGATTTAACTCGGGAAAATTTTCGTAGTATGATTTTCTACAATTTTAAGTGTAATTTGACAGCTCAACAGAGCATCGCTCGGCTTGAAACAGCTTTTGGCAATGAAGCACCATGCAAGACGACTGTTTATAGCTGGTTTGCAGAATTCAAGCGTGGTCGTATCAATCTCAGTGACGAATCTCGCGATGGTCGGCCGTCCACCGCTGTGACCAACAAAAACATCGATGCTGTGCGCCGTATGATTGAAACAGACAGGCATGTGACCTACCATGAAATTCGCGCATCCTTAGAAATAGGCATGAGTCAAATACAATCAATCTTACACAAACATTTGGGTGTGAGAAAGCTGTGCTCGCGGTGGATCCCACACAACCTGACCGAGGCTCAAAAAACGGACCGCGTCACTTGGTGCAGTGCCATGCTTACCAGATTCAACGAAGGTGCGTCAAATTTGGTGTGGGACATAGTAACAGGTGACGAAACATGGATTTATTGCTACGATCCCAAAACAAAGCAGCAATCGAGCGTATGGGTCTTTCAAGATGAGCCGAAACCAACCAAAGTAGCGCGCGTGAAAAGTGCATCTAAGCGGATGATTGCTTCTTTTTTTAATAAAACTGGACACGTGGCTACTGCTGCTTTAGAGAATCGTCTTACCGTGAATAGTGACTGGTACACGACCATTTGTTTGCCGGAAGTTATTGACGAACTCCGTAAAAATAACCGTAAACGCCGTATCATCCTGCACCACGACAATGCTAGTTCTCACACGGCCAGACAGACAAACGACTTTTTGAAGACGAAAAATGTAGAACTCATGGGTCATCCTGCATACAGTTCCGACCTGGCACCTTGTGACTTTTTTCTGTTCCCAAAAATTAAGAACCAATTACGCGGTCAACGATTTTCATCACCAGAAGAGGCTGTCGAGGAGTATGAAAAACACGTTTCAGAGGTCACCACAGGGGAGTGGCACAAAAGTTTTCAAAACTGGTTTGATCGAATGAAAAAGTGCAAAGACGCCAAGGGAATCTCCTTTCAAAGAATTTTGAAAAACAATAAATTAATTTTGTACCTTTAATAGTATATTTTCATTTTCATTCCGGAAACTTATAGTGCGTCCCACGTATCTATATCCAATATCCATGTATAAATTGAAATTTTTGCATGCCAGTCTTAGCGAAACATGCCTGTACCATAGATCAATTTAACACTTAAATATTACCATGTTTTATGCAAATAAATTATTTGAGTTGAGTTGAGTATGAATTTAGTCACGTAAACAAAAGTCGCCTTATATATGGGTACATTTATTATACTGCATTATTATTACTTTTGTTTTAGTATATTTATTTCTATAAAGACATTTAAGGGGTAACGTTTCGAGCTCAATGCAAAGTGCATAACATAAGTTTGTTTACCTTATTTTAAATTAAAATATATGAAATAAAATAGTTTCATCTTATTTTGCGACTATTGTTGAATAATTATCAGGAGTTTTAAGCAGAATTTCGTCATTTTATGCATTACGTTGTAAATTAATGGGTATACAAACTTAAAAGCGTGTTTTAAGTTTGTATGTCCATTCATTTACAACGTAATACATAAAATTACAAAATTATGGTAGAAAAGTCTAATTGACACTAAACAATGGTCGCGAAATGCCATATATCACATTTATTTAGTACTTTTTATGCAATAGTAAGAAAAACAATCATAAGTTGTGCATTTTGCACCGAGCTCAAAACGTTCCCCCTTAACGTATCACACTAATCCCACTAATATTATAAATGCGAAAGTTTGTGTGTGTGTGTGTGTGCGTGTTGCTCTGTGAGTGTGTGTGTATCTTTGTTACTCTTTCACGCTGAAACGGCTAGATGGATTTAGATGAAATTTAGAATGGATATAGCTCATACCCAAACTATACACACAGGCTACTTTTTATCCCGGAAAAAAGCATGTCATTAAACCGAATAACATGCGGCTGGAGTCGCGGGCAAAAGCTAGTATAGAATAATATTTTAAGTATGTAACCAAGAATTACGTTTAATTTTTTTTATGGAATATGTATAGTATACTCGTATATACTAGAATAATTAAATAGAATCAATGTCCAACAAAATACCATTTCGAATTTTAACACTATTCTTCCTTAACACGACCGAAAACCAAAAAAGCTGGCCTCTAAGAATCCGAATTTCTCCTCGATAACATAAATTCAACGTAAAAAAATATTAATTATTTGGTTATCTACATGACCCTGGTGTTGCTTAAGGCTATAAGGGCTGTTCATAAAATAAAGCCCAAGCTGAAAACGGGGCAAAGATAGAATAAACGCGGGCGGAATAGCGTGCAAAGACTAGTTTAAAATAAACCAATATATTTTATTTAATCGGTCACACGGTCACACCGAAAGGTTAAAGATTACAAAACGAAGTAAAAACAACAGAACATGAATAAAAAGCCAACTTACCTTTCCAATTCCATTTGACAAAGTGTAATGTAAAAATTAATAACCTTGTTTTTGCTCTTAGTGAAATTTTAACGCATTTTATTATTACCCTTTTAATTCAATGAATTGTGCTAAAATATGGTACACGCAACAATTAATAGGCAAACAAGATGACGTTGTCTTGTCACAGCAGAACTCGGACGAACAAAACAACTGGACAGGCCACCAACAGGCGAACCCCTCTGCCAAAGGTATAAGCCCGGCGGGCATACCAGTTATATAAAAACGATAGATGTCGTTGATGCTTGTGATTGTTGGCTCTTGGTGGAAATTAATACACATTATGTTTATTTATAACTCATGTACTTATCCACAATATACTTGTATTAAATATTATACCCAACCGGTTTCGCTATTCAGCATTCTCAAGGGCTTAACTACAATAATTATTTAATTACATTTTCAGAATCTACAAATAAAATACGTGTAATAAAATAACAATTATTTTAGTCAAGCCCTTGAGAATGCTGAATAGCGAAACCGGTTGGGTATAATATTTAATATAAGTATATTGTGGATAAGTACATGAGTTACAAATAAACATAACGATAGATGTCCCTGTGTGTGAATTTGACTGTGTCTGTAGTACCTATATTATATTTACTTTGGATTGTTTATACATACATATTTACTTTTTGCATGCCTATCAAGGATCCTGAAGAAAGACAAAATTAATTCAATTGTGATATTACTGGCGGAACTAATTTGTGGAATCACATTATAAGAAGCAAGATAAAAAGGCAAAAAAAAAAACAATTTTCGCTAACCTGTCAAGATGCACATGATGACCAATCAATCATGGGGGTTTAGACTGCAGAAAAATTACGGTAGCTGGTGCGAGTTGGTAGATCGAAAGGGCTTCGTTTGTTTGTCAGCAAGATGTACTACGTGCAGGTGAGGATAGCTGAGTTGTAAATGATGTTCTTGGCAACCCTTTGCAGTAAAGGAATTCTCAATAAAAATAAACATATAAATATGCGGATATAATTTAAATAGCACGGGTTATATACAAGTATTTATTTAATTTTACAGTCTTTACTTATTTTGAATAACCTTGGAGCGATCTCCAAATCCAAAATTGTATGCAAGGATTTAATTGAAGTTATAAGTATGACAATGCATTCCGGTAATACAGTGGGCGTAAGATAAGTAACCTTGCTTGCGACAGCAATCAATCTTCTCAGAGTCAGTGGCGCTGCACACCCGGTTGCACGCAGACACCCGGATGAGGGCTTCGGTGCTGCTGATGACTACCATGGCGCTTACCAGCAGTGCCAGGAGGAAGGCGGTCTTGTTGAAGGTTCCCATGGTCGTCGGTTGAAGAACTTGAGCTAAGGTGGTGGTTACTGAGAGGCACGTGCTTGTTGGGGGCAAGTTGTGGACTGTGAGGATCATCCGATTTGTCACTATTTATAATCATGAAAATGTATGTGTGAGTCTTGATTTCATTAATAAAATATTTGTTGACTTTCTTTTGTTGCCGAATATAATAGCAATATGTTTAAGCATCACTAGTTTTTTCTGCGGCTTCATTCACGAATAAGTATCTTTCAATCTTTGAAGTAGTATCGACAGTTTTCAGCTTGGCGGTTATTTTATCAACACCTCTTATAGTCTTTATTTTGACTAAGGTTACAATGATAATTGAGAAAACTGCATCCAAATCAGTTGACTGGTTCTCCAGTTATAACTGAACAGATAGACAGACAAATAATCTAAATGTATTAGTTTTGGCTCCAATGCAATACTAATAACCCATTTCATTTGAATATTTTCAAAAATATCCAATATACACGACATTTTTACTACTGTATTATTGGTATACCTATAAATTACAGTGCACAACATACAAATCAGAATAGGTACACGAATAATTTCAATGAAAGTACTTAACAAAAACACAATTAAAATATAGCAGAGAAACAATTTTGTTGTTTTTAACTTATTAATAACCTACTTATTGTACTCTTTTACAAACAATCAGTCTATGTGAATGCTTGTTTAAAACTTGTAACTCACTAAATTATTTCAGATACGGTTTTTATTTCCAGAGAAATGTTTTTTAAGAGAAAAATGCACCCAAATTTCTGAGCCCAAATGTGAATAAGATTCGTACACTGTGGACTCCGTAAATACCGTTTAAAACCGTTGCGGTTTAAGTGAGTATTTCAACACTAACGATCCATCCGTAGATTTCTGTATTAGTTTCAATATCTCCAATATCTCTCACGGAGGCCAAGAAAAAAGAGACAAATGGACAGACGGATAACAAGGAATCCTGTAAGGGCACTGTTTTTTTTATTTTAAAGGGAAGCCATGCAAGTAAAAGGAAGGTAAGCATATGTTGGTCGTTCCTTAACGGTGGTTGACTGCAAGTAACTAAAAGCTATGCAATAATCTGTAATATTTTTAAAGTCCCGTTTATCAAAGTCTCGAAATAAATTGAAAATTATATTTAAATTGCAATTTTTAACGACGATAAAATCATTTTCAGTGACCGGGCAATGTCATGCATTTGCAAAAACAGAAAACATTTATTTCAACTAGCTATGTTATGTAAAGTTCAAAGGTATTTTTTAATATAAAGCTCAAAATATCCAATAGCAAAGAAAAAACCGGACGAAACATCATTTAAATACTGAAACTGAGAAAAGTAAGAAACATTTTTAGAATTACAATAAAGTCCAGAAATAAAGAATTTGCAAATTCAAAGACATTCGTTAACAACTGAAGGTTTGTGTTCAATTCCAGGACTTCCGCAGGTTCAATTACCTCAGTGCAATTATGTATTTGCTTGTACATATATGTATTCATTAGCGATAATAGAAACATTTAAATGTCTGTATACAATTAGAAAAAACTAAGATCTTATGAGGTCTATCAGTTATAGTTATAATTATTTTCATTGATTTAATAACTCCTTATTTAGTATATATTAGTTTAAAATATAATATAAGTAATATTAGTTTTAATAAATGTTTCGATGATGGTGTCTTTCCTGACTTATTGAAGTGAATAACTTCACTACTATCCCCCTTCTTAACATCAAGCAATGAAATAATGAAGACCTTTCCAATTTTAGACTTGTGTCAGTTTTACCAGTACTGAGTAAAGTTATAGAAAAGAAATATTTTAAATTAACCTTAGCTTATTAGCAATTATTTACAGTTATTCCTTTTAGTCACATTCAAAAAATTACAAGAAAATCAACGTTTTGAGAAAGTTAGTTTCTGTTTTTATTTTAGAGTACTTACAACAATCCGTCAAAATTTTAAACTTGTGTGTATATTACCACAGACATTCAATTATCCATCCATCCATCCATCAGTCTGTTTCGTCCCAGCTGCTGGACATAAGGCTCTTGGCGGTCCTCCTGGAAGAAATGCCCATACTCACACACGCTGGGCAGGCCGGGTTGGTGAGCGCGGTGCCGAAACCCTTGCTCCAGTGACGGCTCTGCCCGTCACCAGCCTGTTTTATACCTTATAAGGGCCGGCAATTTGGGATGGATATACCACCATCCATCGGTCCCAGGCATGTCCCAGGCAATGGTGGGCCGCCTGGTTTTGCCTGAGAGCTGTTCTTTTACTCTCCCCCAAATAACTTCGGGGGTATTTCGAGTAAGGTGGTACCTCCACAGTCGAGCCCGAAATATAACATAACTGAATGTGCGTGTGTGTATTACATACGTACTCTATATTTTATTATATTTTAAATTAATTGTTGTTAATTTGTTAAGTAAAAAAACTTAATACTGAAAATTAATAACAAAACTGAAAATTGTCCTAACAAAATAGCAAATGAGTTTAATAGATTTTTCGCAGAAGTCGGCGCAAACCCTGCGGGTACAGAGGAGGCGCGCGGGAAACCGGTTGTTAACCCTCCCTCCACCTCCATGTACTTGCGCCCGGTCACGTACAATGAAGTACTGATTATCATTCAGAAACTAAAAAATAAACACAGTTTTGGCATTGACGACATCCCCGCTATTCTGTTAAAAAAATGTGCACTAGAACTTGTCGAACCGTTAACGATCTTAATTAACCAAAGTTTCGAGGAGGGCAAATTTCCTGATTTATTAAAAATATCGCTGATCAAACCTGTCCATAAAAAAGACGATGAACAAATACCAGACCACTATCGACCAATTGCCTTGCTAATAACATTTTCAAAAGTTTTTGAAAAGGCCATGTCAAACCGCTTATATTACTTTTTTGAAAAATACACAATATTCGATGACAGCCAAAACGGGTTTAGAAAATCAAGATCGACAACAATTGCAGTATATAAATACATTCAAGCTGCACTGACCTACATAAACGATAAAAAGTGTGCACTCGGCATATTATTGGATATGACGAAAGCCTACGATAAAGTCTCATATAAAATACTATTATCTAAACTATACGGATCAGGAATTCGAGGTCCAGCTTTTTCGTGGTTTTCTTCTTATCTCGAAAATAGAAAACAAATTGTACAAGTAGAATTTTTCAACAATGTATCAAATATAATAGAAAATGTTAGGTCGGAAGAAAGAAACTTAATATGTTCTATACCTCAAGGCAGTGTCCTCGGATGCATATTATTTCTTATTTATATTAACGACTTACCTAAAGTGCTTAACAAAGAAACAACACTTACAGTTCTCTTCGCAGATGATATATCATTGCTTATAAAATGTGATGATGACTCGGACGCAGAAATGTTGATGAAACAAAACCTTCTTACTGTTAAAAACTGGTTAGACGATCACAACCTTAGCATAAATTATAAAAAAACCAAGACAATGCAATTCCGTCCATTTCAGAAACCCAGCCTTGACATTAATTTACAAATCAGAAATACAAAACTTGAATCTGTAAATCAATTCTGCCTCTTAGGTATAAATATAGATACGCACCTCAACTGGAAAAGTCATATAAAAAAAGTCAAATCTAAATTATCGTCATTCACCTATGCGCTTAAAAACATTGAGAATAACACAAACACTGAAACAGCGCTATCAGCATATCACGCTTTCGCTAGCTCCTGGCTCAGGTATGGAGTAATGTTATGGGGCATCAGCGTAGACGCTGATCAGCTATTTATACTTCAAAAACGTTGCATTCGAATCCTTGCTCATGTGGACTCCAGAACAAGTTGTAAAGATTATTTTATAAAATTCAACCTTCTAACCCTTCCATGTATTTATATACATGATGTATGTATGTTTGTTTTCAAGAACATGAAGCATTTCAAACAGGTTAAAGACACGCACAATCATAATACCCGGAATAAAGAAAAATTACACTTGCCATTGTCTCGCATAAAAATGCTTAACAATAGCCCATACCACATGGCAATAAAAACTTATAATAAAATACCCGCAGAAATAAAATCGGAAATTAAAGAACACATTTTCTCTAAAAGGATAAGAATATTTCTAGTAAAAAAATGCTACTACTCGGTTGAGGATTTCTTAACAGAATAATTTATGATAGTTAATGTGCCCTTTTTAATTTATTTTTTTTCTGTTTTTGTCCACCTTTAACACGATATCATAGTTATGCTATATTAGAATGTAAAATATATATATATTCAAATGTTATACTATATGTTGTAAATTCATTTTTATTTATATTATACGAAAATTTTATGTCTATAATAAAGCCGATTTTGAAGGCTTTGGTTTTGGTTTTGGTGTTGTCAAAACGAAATCTTCGTCATTCCAAAATAGTTCTTTAGTGTCAACAACAGAAGCTATAATACAATGGATTTTTTTTAGTTTTGACAGCAGTAGACTAAGGTTGGAGCCTTTAGAATCGACTGTATTGTGTCGATAGTTAAGTTTTTATGTTAACTTTAAGTTGTGTTACAAATTTGCAACGCCTATAATAGGCATCTAAGTTATAAGCGCCAAAAATACATAAAATCTGTACACACTTAGATTGCAATAAACGTTTGAGTTTGAGTTTGAGTTTGAAATATTATATTGGCCTAGCCTAGTAGAGTCTGATATAAATAAATGAATTGAATTGAATTACGGTCTTTAAGATATAGCTGAAACAAATAACGTTGAAAAATGCCACTTTTCCAGGTAATTTTTCAAAATTTTATTTGCCGTGACATTGGCCATAGTAACACGTATTCTAACTAGCTAAGCTGTAGACCCCTGTGATAGACGGACAGATGGACGGAGGGACGGACAGTTAGTAATAGCTGGGATCCCATTTTGTGGGATTAAAGTGGATATTTAATGGTCCATTGGTTGCATACACTTTACTCACACGGAATGATTTATGTTTATATTTTTTGTTCACTAACTTGTTTATCATAAGACAAAAGCAAGAGTCACACATTACAAGAACAAGAATTTGGCTTTGAAAGATGCTACATCGACCAGAGCTAGGCTCTTAAATAATTGATCAATCAATCAATCAAATAATTTATTTGATGACGAACTTGTTTGATGTGATGGTACGGAAGTTTCAGGGCACGAGCCCCCTTACTTGATTAGTTTTCTTGTACATAGATCCTCTTCCAGTAATGGGAGGCTTAAATTAAAACAGCCGCATTGCAGTTGGTATCCGTGTGGAAGCAACAAACTGTTTGCACATTAAATCTGCAAACTGTTTGTTACTATAAACTGATATTTGTAATAAATCTCCATAATCTACTGATGATCATACTAAACAGCTTTCTCTAATAGATGACCAGCTAAAATAAAAAACAAATATATTCTTATTTCATACATAACTTATTTTGGCAACCTACTCTGAAATTTTTCCAATTTCTTTTTTATTTCCTGGTTATATTTGTTTGCGAGTGTTTATATTTATTAATTTTATCTGAAGAATATGTAGTTTTATTTCAAAATAATTGTCTATTTACGCTCCATATACATATATGTATAGGTATATATTTTGACCCAAATGGATTAATGAGCAAAAGAGGTTTTAAATTATTATAAAACGTAATTGGAAATAAATAAAATAGCTCAAAGGATAAAGAATATCCTTTGATTTATTTTTAGATCTTTAAACTTTGATACTACTCCAATAATAAAAAATATAAAACAGTGATAAATAAATATTCCATCATATCTATAAAATTCTTACACTAATTCGAAAAAGAGCTCATAATTTTAACAGCTGTACATATTTTTACCAAATACAGCTAAGAGCTATCCCAATTAAATTAAATTTTAATTTAAGAAACCGCATTGTTAATCGAGAAATCCACTTGGGAGCTACGGAGCCAGGGACAGACAAAGGCGTCAAACTTACAATAACACCTCTTCGTTTTTCGACGTCGGGAATTAATAAAGTAAATACTTTTAACTGACTCACTGACGAATGCATATGCTCAGTTCAAATAATTAGATGTATGTCCCTGGGGATCAATTTGTCACGTGAAAGTGAAATATTATTCCATTTGACCCTAGAAGCAGAATGTATGTCGTTTTGACTTACGCTCTGACGCATATTTGCAATATCCTTTGTACACTTGCTAGATTGCCATAACCTTCCGAAACAAGGGGCTATGTAAATTTTATTTTTGTCACTCTCACTCTAAGCGGAAAACCGCGCAGTGCGAGAGGGGCGGATTCAGCGCAAAACATAAAAAAGTATGTTTTTAAATTTTATGAAAAAAACTAAAATTGCTAGAAAAAATTCAAAAATCAAATATCTAGATATTGATAAAACCCATCTTATAAAGTATGTTTGAGTTCTGTTCACGATCCCCATTCGTCAAACGAGGAGGAAAAGTGCGGTTGAAGACCCCATTTCAGTAATTATTCCTATCGAGGAAAATTTATCCAAACGTGTTTTCCAAAAACGAAACCTTAGATTATATAGTCAAAATGCAAAACAAAAAATGTATACAATTATCCGTGTACTTCATGAAATACACAGAAACAAAGCATCCATATATTTATTACATGGCTTTTTTTTGTTATAGCAAAGAAGCACCACAGTGTATATTGTAATAGTTTATTACTGCTAAGACCAGAAATTAGGCAATCCTGGACGAGTAAGTTAAAAGCCAGAGCCCGTAGTGCGACGAATCTTATATATGGGGCCAGGATTGCTAATTAATGGTCGAAGCAATTTAAGCATACTTAGTGCTTCTCTCAAAAATAAAATTAGACATTTTCATGTTTTTCACGATAATGAGTTATATCAAATAAAACAAACTTTATTAAAAGTTACTTGCTCTTAGTTGAGCAATTAGTCATGTTTATTGTAATTGATTTCTTTAGCAAAGCATTAGTGGAGTACAATCTATATCAGAGCCCTCTTCTGAACTCATTTTGTAATTTATTGGCACAAAACACTTTTAACTTAAATATAAAGCAACATAAATTAGCGCTTTTACGTAAACATTTTTTGTTATTGCCAGCTGGGCAAATGTATTTACCACCATGCAGCCTTCTTTATAGACAACGCCATCTAGAGGAACGCTAAGAACTAAGGAAAAAAAAACAACGAGAAAAACACTCATTGAGGTTAAATTTTAAGTATTCAATGGTTTTAAATATACCTATAAAATCAATATAAATTATATTTTTTTGTTATTATTATTGCAGTTATAAAATATAGCAAATATTTCTACATTCTTAACATGACATTGTAATTAATTTCAATGTTCTTTGTTAATTGACCGCTTAAAACCTTATGATCGCCAATATTCAGATTTCGTGGCCACTTTTAAATAGCTCGCCAGGATGAAGTATTGCCTGATAGATCTTCAGTATGTAATGGTAATATTACAATGTATTTTTGAGAAAAATAATTTTAAACTGACGTAGGTACATACGTGCGTACATACATTCGGGCCTTGTGTAACTTTTGCAGAGGTACGAAGTTTATAATTATAGTAGCAATTTTTTTAAATGTCCGAATCGGCTTAAAAGCTTATCTTCCAATTAATGGCATTGTTATCTATTGTTAAGTTCGACCGCTAAATGAGCAAGTGCATAACGAAATATAAATATTTTATGTTAAAAGCAACTTTACCACCTAAACAAAAAGGCTCAAATTTGAACGCCAAGTCGCCAACACATTTCAGATTCCGTTCCATTCCATTTTTGAAATTGCAAGCGGCAGCCATTTTGTCTGTCAGTTACAGGATGATTAAGTAATGGCTTTCGGATCTTAATATCTTATACTTTTCTGTGTTTTATTCTGGATATTTTATAAATTTAACCCTGGCCTACGTTTATAGGATTTGGATTGCTTACTATTTGGATTTTTGTGAAAAGTGTGCTCGTTAACGACCCCGGCTATGTATATGGACTTTGATTTAGCGGGAATAAGAGGTACGAAAATGTAATGTGTGTAATTTTAAAGGTAACTTCAATAATTACCGTAGATTGCAGCCATACAACTTTTAATTTGTATTTGTAGGTACTTACTGGTTTTATTGGAACAATATCAGTATAAGTAAACATAGTTATTTAATAAACAACAAATGTGTGTTAAATAAAAGTTTTTTAGAGAGCTTATGTCATAGTTGGAATGTTTGTATAATGAATGATATTATAAAATAAATAAATAGGTATTTATTTCAGGCACAGTAATAATTGTTATTAATTACAGATCACTTGATTGAACAGAGAATACAAAGATTTTTACATTAAAATTTTCAATGTCCAACAAAAATATAGGCCAGAGCCAGTTTTGTGTAGCTTGTCTCGCTCGCGCTACTGTCGAAGCTTATTGTAAACTTCGTTCGTTCGGAGGGTACGTTTCAAATCTTCGTTTATCATTTGTGCGGTTGAGATATTGGTAATACTCCGTGCCAGTGTCCGTTTATCCGGATATTTAATAAAAAATATTTTATTCAAATCGCAGAAGAAAAGTTAAACTGAATCTGTGGAGCTTTGAACTGTTGAACTTAACCCAGTAGAATACACAATTGTATAGCTCAGTTGGTAGAGCAATCACCCGCTAAACGAGAGTTTCAATCCAATCCTCACATCTGGATTTACTTTTATTCTGCGTTCCTACATCCTACCCTCATGATTATAATATTAATTTGAATCACCTGCTGACATAATTTAAATATCAAAGAAATTAAGAGTATTTAAATACGTGAAACTTCGTTGTATGAACCTTTGTTAATACCTCTGACACCCCTTTGGCGGTATATGTCGTTATGGTATATATTTATTCTATAAGATAGATCCGAGCTACGAACTGAACTGCGATTGTTTCCCTTCGTCCACTTCGTACCACCGAGTCGTACCACCAGTGGCACTGGAAGGAATTTCGTTTCCTTATGGTACCACTGATCTAAATATTTATAGAATTAATTGAAAGATGCTCAACATTGTACAAGTTATATATGAAATGATATTACTGTGTATGTTTTACTGTTATTTAACCGATAGTATAATTAAGATGGTAAAAATATATTCGGAGTAAAAAAAAACAATAAAAAATTACAATTATACGGTTACAATACAAAACGTTTATTAATTCCAACTTTGTTATACTCGTAGTATATAGGTATATAATATAGTTTGCTTATTAGTAACAAGTACTTATATTCATGAACAGTCTTAATTTATTTTTAGTAACCTTGGAGCGAAGGGCGTGAGGGATGCAAACATTTCTGAGTATCGCCTATCGGCTAATTACAATGCATTCCACCCCTACAGTGGGCCCAAGATGAGTAACCGTGGGCGCGGCAACACTCGTTCTTCTCAGGGTTAATGCGGCTGCACACCTGGTCGCAGGGCGACACGCGGACCGAGGCTTCGGTGATGCTGACGGACACCATGGCGCACACCACCAGCACCAGGAGGAAGGCGGTCTTGTTGAACGATCCCATTGCGTTGGTTAAGGAACTTGAGCTGATGCGAGGGTTACTGGGAGACACGTACTTGTTGAGGGCAAGTGGTGGACTGTGAGTAGCAACCGTTTCTCTTGGTATTTATATTCATTAAACGTTTGTTCGTGTGTGTGGTGATTTCGTAAATAAATGTTGGTTAGCTTTTTTCCTGTTGCGGAAAACCCAGGTTTTAATGCATATAATAATATTGAGACTGCGAGCGATTGTTTTTGTTTGAAACCCTGATTTTCTGGTTATATAATTGTTAAACTGGGTTATGTTACGAGGTTTTCCGTTTTCGCTCTTATGTAGTATTTAACTAATGTGTTGACATGTATCTTTATGATAATAAACGTTTATTTTGAGTATCTAAAGATTACATTAAGACTACGAGTATAAAATTAGTTTCAAAAAGTACAACGAAAGGTCATTTAACTTAACCAAATGTCAAAAACCAGTCAAGTGCGAGTGGGGCTCGCGCCTGTAGGTTTTGTACAATTCAAATAAGTTAATAGACTTAATTGATTTGAATAAAAAGACAAACTTATGAAATGTGTGAAAATATATGAAACAATTTAAGTTACTTATTTTGGCCAACGCATAAGCTTGGCCATACAGCGAGGTAACGCGGCAAGCGTCTTAGGCACACTGCCACGCGGCAGCGACAACCTTGACAGCATTTTTTATTTGAATAGGTTTCTTATTAATTAGGATAATTTAGATAGGTTTAATTTTAATTGTGTGTTTTAGGTATAGTTTTACTTATATAAAATAATACTAAACAATATATTATTTAATAATCTATATATACTAATAATAAAGTAGTAAAAAAGTTAATTAATAATTATAATCTATACCACACTTCATAACTAAATCGAACAAACTTTCTATTATAACAAGAATCATTAAAAACTATTTAATACTTGATTAATGTTGCAATATACACTGCATTCTAGAGAGTCTTAACCCATAAAATGCAATAATTTTTTTTATTTTATATCAAACTTGGATATACATAACAATTCCAAGTCTAGTAGTTACTTATTATAACAACAACCAATCCTCGCTTTTCTACTAAGTTTTATTTTGTATTCTTGATATTTATTATTTAGTTTTAAAAACACATGTTTTTTTTTTTTTTTTTTTAACAATAGTATATTTCATTACAAGTGCGGAAAGCCTGTCATTGCAAAGAGTTCCGACAAATGTCTACCCGAGCCGAGGCGCAGCCGAAGGTGAGGGTTGACAATCGTAACAAGTTGCAATGACGGTTCCGCACGTGTACTGTACAACTATTTTCAATACAGTTGCGAAAAAATTAAGCCATTTAATAAAATTATAAAAACACGATAAACTCAACTAACTAATCATTTATTTCTTATAAAAGTTATAATTCACATATACATTGAAATTGGTACAGTTTTTTATACAAACTGGGGAAGTTTTAGGGTGCATATTTACTGTTTGAGACAAACTATTATTAATTTCGTTCATGTATATTTATCATAGGTGTTATACAATGGCGTTTGCTAGTTGATGGAATTGGATCTGATGAATTATCATTATCAACGAAGGTAGATGGGCGAACGTTCTCTTCAGCATTGTCATGTGAAGGAGACGGACTGGACTTTAAATTAATGGATTGCGTGATTTTTTTCCCAGTTTCTATGTAGTTTGTTGTTTAATGAATCAGCAATATAGCCTTCTGTAACTTTATCTGACTTCCAACCTCCTAGTCGCTTTAAGGACGTCAAATTGGCTCCTGAATCTGCCAATAATGTAGCAGAGGTCCTTCTGAAGCTGTGCCCAGTATAATACTCAGCATCCGGCAGACCAAGAAACGTAGCTATTTCTTTTGGCATATTACCAAATTTGTTTATCCCGATTGCTTGAGCTGTACACTTCCCTTTATGATCGTTTTGGAAAAAACGGTTGGTTTTTGCTTTTTGGGACCGCTGATTCATATATTTTTCAACTATTCTAAGAAAATCTCCTTCAACAACAAAGCTTTTCGGTATCTTATTTTTCGTATTCGGAATCTTGATTCGTAGCATTTTTCCATGGGCTTCAATATCTTTTAAAGTAATATTGGCTAACTCCTCTCTGCGGCAAGCTCCAACAACGGCAAAAATCAGCGCAACCTACAAAAAAAGGGATTTGATTAATATTTTTTTAAATAATATAAGTATTGACTGTATTTTGCGATTTCGTAAACTGAATACTAAAAAAAATACAAGTATTTATTAATAAATTACCTTTATGGCTAAATAACGATCATCGGGAGCTTCGTTCAAAAACCTTTCCACTTCATTCGATGTTAATATTTTCGACTTTTTAGTTGTAAAATCGTCTGATTGTCGTTTTAAGAAAACATTTAGTTTTGAGTATTCACTTATATCCACGTTGTTCCTTATTTTCGTCATACTATTTGTCATCGAAAACCTCGACCATAACGTAGAAGGTTTTAATTTTGCTGAGAGTTCGGAGAAGTATGCCAACATTATACATAACATTTTCTGAAAAACTATTTTCTTTTTTCTCTTCTCTCCACGCAATAAATTCGTCGTATGTAGATATGTAGCGACTTTATGACTTTTCCGGTAAAATGTTCTCCGAAGCATTTTGTGCAATTATACTGAGTTCCGGTGGTGTTAATTCAAATAAAATATCGTCGAAATTACTCATTTGTGCAACAAACAACTAAACTCGCAAAGAGCATTTTTGGAAAGAATATAAGCAGAGATTTTTTTTCTTTTGGGTTCAGGGTAGGCAAAGGGAACTATATGCCCATACAGCAAAGTCTTCAGTAGAATTTTTTTATTGATATGAAATAAAAATGAAATTTAATAAGATGAAATGAAATGACCCCTAACCTAACTCATTGAATCAAATCATTAAATCTGATATTGAAACAAATTAGTAGCTTCTATGATTTTTTTTTGTACAAACTTCGTGGTTGGTTTTTTCTTTTTAATAGACATTATTTTGACAGTTGGGAAAGAAAACGCACTAGTTCGGAAAAGATAAAGAAAAAGCTCGAGTATGTAATAGCCCACATCCCGAACGCTATACGTTCCTGCAATACGCCACTTTTTGAGCAACTGTATTTAAAAAAAAAACTATTTGTTTTCAGATCAAACATGGATTCTGATTTTCCAAACACACTGAAATATTATTATAATCAGGAACTCGACATAGTTGATAATGTCATGAGGATATAGAAAAAACCTAAAAGAAAAGGAAAATTGAAAATATTATAATTAGAGTGCATTACAAACTAGAAAAGATAAATTAGAAACAAATGTAAACACAACAATAAAAAAAAAACCTAGGGCCAGGATTCGAACCTGCGACCTGTTGTTATCAAGACAAGCGCGCTACCAATTGCGCCACCTAGGTACTTATACCTAGTCCGTTGAATTTTTCCACCATACTTGTCCACCGAATATTTTTGTAACTATTTGATCTAACCAGCTTGTAAGGCACATACTGAACGCCCACGAGGGCGTTATGTGATTTCACGCCTTGTTCTTAAAAACCGATGGCGCTGTCGTCGCTACAATGTGTGTTGTTTCAGACAGTTAATAATAACAATATTTAACTTATTTGTCTTTTTACATAGTATATAATCGTATTATATACATATGTACACAAGTTAAAACAGAAGATATATTTGAAATATATTTTGTGTTTTTAACTTCAGACAGTTAAGAAATTCACAGATCTCATTTAATAAGATTATATTTTTATTGATATCCATCGCTTTGGAATACCCTAAATATTATTATTCGTTGTCGGGTAAATGAACTTGGAACTTGGGCTACCTGTATCACACCTTTATAATTTGAATATCGAAGAAAATATTGGACATGAAGATACGGCGATACACAGTTGTTTATGGAACCTTCGGTGATACCTCTGATAACCCTACAGCGACATGTGTCGTGCCGGTAACTACATATATAAAACTTGGTATAGGATCCTGTTCTTGGAAATAAAAAACAGAACCCTTATAGGATCACTTCGTTGTTTGTCTGTCTGTCCCTCTGTTAAGACCCTTTCTCAGACCCCGTTAGAAATATCAAGTTGAAACTAACACTTCCTACGAGTCTACGGCTTCATAGTGCTGTTAAGAAATGAGGCTTGCACTGAAAAGGTATTGCACTAAAGGTATAACGTA
Organism: Ypsolopha scabrella; assembly: GCA_910592155.1. NCBI lineage: Eukaryota > Metazoa > Arthropoda > Insecta > Lepidoptera > Ypsolophidae > Ypsolopha > Ypsolopha scabrella. The sequence goes on along the minus strand of OU342968.1, from coordinate 940,393 downwards.
AACGTAATCAATTTCATACAAATTGACTTGGCATAAAAACCTAAAGGGTGTATCGGCCAATAATCCTTCATATTTTTTGATTCTTGTAAAAATTATCCATTTAAAATACCATCATCAAGAGCAAGAATCTTATTAATTCAAAAACCATTAATAAAAAAGAGAGTTGCAACAGGGGGTACATTGAGTTGATTTAGAAACCTAAATTTACACGTCTAGGAAAATATCTTAAAATTACAAGTATTTAATAATTCAACGAGAGAATCATAAAATTAGGGATCAAGTTAATTATATCCTTTCGATACATAAAGTTTAATAGATTGTAAGTGTCAAATTTTGTTGATCATCCATAACTGCTCGTGGAATAAGTTTGTATTATAAGGCGAGAGTTCTACTCGTGCTTACTATTAGTAGCGTCCGATGCGTCTGTCCCCTTCCTGATACTACAGATCGCAGTCCTGCTACTGTGTTTCTGAACACCCTGGTACTTGAAACAATGAGTGGAGATCGTCTAGCCATCACCGTATTTTCTCCGAGTACATACGACTATGATAATGGCGGTTTGGATTGTAGTGACACCACACTGGCCGGTACGGATTGCTGGATTGAAAGAGCCTCGGTCGTTAGTCAACAAGATGTTCCACGTGCAGGTGAGGATAGCTGGGTTCTAAATGTTGTTCGTTAGAAACCCAGTTCCATACAATAAAACAACATCAGTAAAAGGAATTCTCGACAAAAAGCTTTCTTATATATTTTTATTACCATCTTTATTTATTTAATGACTCCACGTACAAAAATATAAGCAATGAGTGAAGCCTCTCAGCTAACTGTAATTATTACAATACATTCCGGTAAAACAGTGAGCGTAAGAAAAGTAGCCTAGCGCGCGACAGCAATCATTCTTCTCAGGTTCAGTGCGGCTGCACACCAGGTCGCACTGAGACACGCGGACCAAGGCTTCGGTGCTCATGGCTGCCATGGCGCATACCAGCAGTGCCAGGAGGAAGGCGGTCTTGTTGAAGGCTCCCATGGTCGTCGGTTGAAGAACTTGAGCTGAGGTGGTGGTTACTGAGAGACACGTGCTTGTTGGGGGCAAGTTGTGGACTGTGGATCAACCGTTTCTCTCACTATTTATAATCATTAAATGTATTGGTGTGACTTGATTTCATGAATAGAAATATTTGTTGGCTTTTCTTTGTTGCGGAAAAGAATAGAACAGAAATATGTTTATACATAATTTACACAACATTATACAAATTAGAAAAGGCAAACATATAATTTCAATAAAAATACCTAAGAAAAATGCAATTAAATTATAAGAGAGATTTTTTTTATGTATTACTAATCTCCGTAAACTTACAACAAATAACTCCGAGGAATTATCGGTTTAATTCTTGCGAGATTCTCAATAGGGTTTCATTTTTAGCTACGCTAGGTCGCTCATAGGGTTCAAGAGAGAAAAAAAGGTAGCGAATTCCATTAAACTCGATGTATCCAAAGGGATTATCTAAGTGTGTCCGCTGATTTCAATATTAGTTTTAATTAGTTTGAGTAAAAGGATCATGACAGACAGATGAATAGACAAACGGATAGACAGACGGACGGACAACAAAGTGATCATGTAAGGTAAGAATATGTATGGAATATGTTGATACTTACTAAACGGTCAGTTGATTGCAAGTAACTATAATATGTAATCCGTACGTTCAGGGATATCGATTTTGGATCGATTTTTTTAAAGCGATGGAAATTTTAGTTCAGTCTTAATAACCCAATAATCGGCAAGCACGATTTCAAATGACATTTCAAAGTCGTTCATTGTCACCTATCTCTTATCCCGCTTGGACACACTGGGTTGGTTGTTGCTCATCGAAACTCAGACTCTCAGTGGATAATTCGCAACTTTACCTTCCAGAATCACTATAAAATGTTGGGACCCCTTTAAATATTGGATGAAATAAAGAAACCATGTTTTTAATGAAATAGTTTTAAAATATTTAAGTAGGTATTGTCGGTACCTCCGTACCTTCGTAGCGTATTTCTTCTCTAGCCGTAATGATGACCAAGTCGAGGAATAGACTCACCGGAGTGAGACTTCATAAATTGTTATTTTTTAAAAGTCAGAATTTTGAAGACTGGTAATTGGAACTTTTGGAACAAAGATATATAGATATGAAACCCTAAAAATACATTAAACTCCTTTTTAGGGTTCCGTAGTCTGACAAGGAACAAGGAACCCTTATAGTTTCGTCATGTTCGTCTGTCCGCAGCTTAGCTCAGAGATTGCTAGTACATAGAAAGCTGAAATTTGGTATGGGGGTATACATATTAATCACGCCGACAAAACGGTAAAATTTTTTTTTTGTTGTCTCCCATAAACGTAAATTGGAGATGATTTTTTTTCTCGTCTATCCCATTGTGTGTGGTATCGTTGAATAGGTCGTTCAAAAATACTATGGGTGTGTTGGAAAATTATTAATCTTTAAAGTGCTAATTTTTCTTAGAGTCAAGTATCCGTCCCCCCTGCCGGCTAAACGGTTGCTTATGAATATGTGGAAAAATTCACAGAAGTGTATACAACGTGAAATTTAAGTCATTTTCTTAACGAAAACTGGTGAGATTTCTCGTCCATATGAACAACTTTTAAAGAAATCAGCTGTTTGATAAATTTGGGTCGAGTAGGTATTTAACTTTTCTATGGAACAGCTGATATTTTTTTCATGATTTCAGGGTTGGCTCCATAGTAAAAGTTGTCCATATGGACGAGTACTATCACCAGTTTACGTTAACCAAATGACTTAAATTTCACGTTGTACATAATGAAGTTAAAAGGAAAACTATCACAGCTAAGTAGGCTTCGTAGATTTACGAGTACAGATCGCGCCATACTTTTAGTCCTCTCTAAAAACGACAATGTACGGGCCGTTCTTCTAAATGTATGGGACTAGAAGTTTGGCGCGATCTGTATTAGTAGACGAACTTATGAAATGTACTGGGCAACTACGGAACCCTACACTGCGTGTAGCCCCACACGCACTTGGCCGGTTTTTTTTAAAGTTATTAATTGCAAAAAGATGGTTCCATTTAAAAAACATGCTCGGCAAAAATTGGTTCGTGCAATCGGTTAAGCAGAAAATATCATTAATATTTCTTTTCTCCCGGTTAATTTTTGTATAGATTTTTGCAACGATTCCGTATTGATCTAAAAATCCATCTATTTGTAAAAAAATCTACAACCTTGGGTACCACTATAGATACGAGAATATATGGACCTCACACAGTCAAATTTATGGCTGCGCTCAGTTTGCTTCTCAGACGATATCCGCCTACCACTAATTTTACCGATAGCCGACAGTATCAAGGCATGTTAGGTGGCTATCGTCCGAAGGTCAAAGTGAACGCAGCCTACGAACGCATTGCTCATTGTGAGGTGGGTGTTGCCCGATGGTCAAACTGAACGCAGTGTTTCTTTGGTACTATAATTATGTTTCTTTTATTTACTCACATTATGCATTGAAATACGTAGTAAGCTACACGTGGATAGTGGCAATAACTTACTCGTAATGTTTAAAACAGTCGCTACGGTCGTGTTTCAATTCGTCCTCGTAAGTATTGTCTCGTCACCGTACTTATAACTATTAAATTCGAAATTGGTACTGATAGCAAAATCATTTTAATTGACTGGGCGACGTCAAGCATTTACGAAAATGGAAAACATTTATATAATTTATATGATTTGATGTAAATGAATTTTCAATTAATTTCCTACAGGTAAAAACAAGTGGTTTTCGAGAATAGCTGAAAAAAAAAACAGAAAATCCGAATCTAAATTTGTAAATACATCTTCAAAATACTTAAAAACAGAACTTCCATAATTCTTGTTACGTCTTAAAGGAAGCAAATCGCAATTAAATGAACGACTACATAAATATTACATGTAAACATTGATTAGAACTGGAATTTCCACGAAAGAAAAATGTTTATAAATATTTACTTATAATATCTGAACATACCCTTACATTGATAACCCGGACAGTGTATAAATAGTGGGAGATAGCGATTAATCCTTCACAGTAAACAACTTGTTTAACCACACCGTGTCTCTTAAGTCTTTATCACATCAGCTCAAGTTCCTCAACCAACGCAATGGGATCGTTCAACAAGACCGCCTTCCTCCTGGTGCTGGTGGTGTGCGCCATGGTGTCCGTCACCATCACCGAAGCCTCGGTCCGCGTATCGCCCTGCGACCAGGTGTGCAGCCGCATTGACCCTGAGAAGAACGAGTGCTGCCGCGCCCACGGGTACTCGTCTTGGGCTCACTGTAGCGGCGGAATGCACTGTAATTAGCCGATCTATGGGCCGTTTGTTGGTTGGACTGAAGGTGGAAAGGAAGTACAGTTCATCACTATTCAGCGTTAAAAGATATTGCTCATACACATTCTTTGTCATAATCAAAATTAAAAAACTTTTGTCACCCTTTCAGATATTTTTTCATTTTGAGATTCCTTTTTTTTTAACACATATATGTGACGCCCGTATGATAGACTTGTCTTGTATTATCCAGAGTTTGATAGAGGACTGTCTTGTTTGGCTCTTTTTATTACACAATTGTTTTTTATGAATAATATTTTGATTTACTTTTTTTTTTTTCATTTATTTAACAGATAGGTAATTTACTTATACTAGGTACATAAATTTTGCAAAACTTTGCGGTTTGTCTGCGAAAACGTAGCAGCTTTAATAGTTTTTACTTAAATTAAATCAACCCTAACTACTTGTGTCTTTTATGAACACACCTTAATACTTAATATAAATAATACTTGGTAACTGATACATAAGTTTGAAGTTAATCGTTAACTATGACAGATAATACTTACTGAAATTTTACAGTAGACATTGGTATCAGAAAATTTCGAGTTACATTAGTTACCCGAACTAGTATACTGGAACAATATAAATAAATAAATGGGTACTGAACCCATTCAAAAAATTCCTTCACTATTAAAAAGCTTATACATACAACATCATATGCAGCTTAGGTAAGTAATGATCTCTAAAACTACTGGAATTTATAGTATTTTGATGGCAGCGCATGTTTTATGCGATCCCAAAAGTGTCGAGACTTACAACTAGTGCAGTGCAAGTGAATGACACAGGGCAATATTCGCGCCAAACATTCGGTCCCGAGTGGTAACTGCATTTTCAGGTCTGCTAGCCACGACACTACACTTGATATACAAACCGCAGCAGACTATGTCGAACTACTTCACTTTAGCATCAGAAATATTGGGCCCTAAGCGCGTGTTGGGAAGAGGTTCTTTTCTGTCCTATATTCTATACATAACTTGAAACGATTGAAAAACAAGCCAGTTCCTTATTTATCATTAGTATCAGTACAGATAAGGGGTGTTGAGGGACAGACGGACAAACAGGATCTGTCCGATATTGCAAGGTAGGTACAGAACCCTATTAACAATATTGTATACCTTTCGGTCGTACGTGGGGCTGAAATCATCGCTGCAAAAAACTCAAGCTGTACATCACAAACGTCATATACAGGCGGATATTTATATTTTTTCATGTTTTCTTTAATTGGCTATGAATTGGCTTATGCTCATGTTATCTCAATTTTTTTAAATACCCTCTAAATTATAATAGAGCAACGTTTATTTTTAATTTTGTATTGGAATAATTTAAAGAGTCATTATAATTTTGACTGTGTTGTATTATTATAAGATTCAACTCTATACCGACATACCTAAATGCTTCACATATATATGTAAATATTGTAATATTTTGGTTGAGGAACTTGAGCTGATTGATAATATATGTGTGGTTAAACAGGTTGTTGAGATCAAAAAAGTTATATCAAATCTATCGAGACGTCTCAAATACTTACAGTCCGCAAAATAAAGCTTGAGCCGTATGTGATAGCTGTCAGCGCTATACAAATTTGAGTATGAGAAAGAGATTGAGAAATACAAATTGTATAGCGCTGTCCTGTTGTTACAGGGCTCAAGCAGCGTTATTATTCTTAAAGCTCAAGCTATATTTTACGGACTATAAGGCTTTTTCTGTGGCAGCTGAGCGGGTTGGCTTATCTTAAATCTTTTAATCAACATTTTTTGCTCTAACAAACCCAAACCGAGCAATCACCAATATATTTCAAACTTAAACCTAAATCACCATTCCTGAGACCCTCCTCACCGAATAAAACGAGGAATTTTAATTTACCTTCGTTTCGTTAGAGAAGCGTAGCACACCCTTCTTGTCCTATTACGAGCCAAAGTGACGTCAACGAGGCGATGAAACAGTGTAAATTGTTTACAAGAATGCTGAATCGGGTCGTACCTTGGACCCTTTGGGCCGGTTAATAAAACACCCTGTGGACACCTGTCCTTACTAACGTTTAAAGTTGGGATAAACGTACTAAGGGTTCTGTTAAAGCTGTCTTTCTTTTCAGAATATATGTTTCTTGAAGTTCAAAACTTTACCCTGTAAGTAAATTTGTTAGATAAGGCTTAAAAAAATTACATTATATCATTGCGGTATAGCAAAGCAGAAGAAAAGTAAATCTGGGTGCAAGGAGCTCTGAACCAGGATTCGAATCCGGGCGGGACTTCTCGCTAACTAGGCGATTGCTCTACCTACTGAGCTATCCAGTTCTCAATAAAACTTGCAAATTTACTTATATTAGGTGAAATTCAATCAACCGACCAAATGTATACTGGAGACTCAGTTAGTGATCAGAAACAAGGTTCAATTACCTACCCTTTTGGTGAAATTCGACAAATATATTTTTTTTTGCTTCCTTACTGACTGGGCTCGGAATTGTACTTAAACTAATCTAACCAGTACGGAAGCAAAAAAATATATTTTTCTAATTTGGCCAATAGGATTACTGGACCTAGTTCCTGATCACTAGTATAGTATAGTCCCCAGTATGAATTTGGTCGTTTGATTGAATTTCACTCTATATGCTTTCACACACCGCAATGATATGTATCGATACTTACATAATAGTAAGCCACTTGGCGTCTAGAGGACGCTAGTTTATTCAAGATAAGTGTAAGACGGGAGTGAAGAATACATATTACTTTTAACAAAACTTTATAATAAATAAATTTCTATATTTTAAAAACTTCGCGATATATCCATCGCAAGGAGATTTAAATTAACATTACCTATATAATCATTGCGATATAGGAAAGCAGAAGAAAACTTGAAAAAAAAACATTTCTTTCCCCTAATTTCTAGTATTTTTAGTCACTTTTCAATATACCTATAGTGGGCAACCTAATTTATAGAGTGTAATAAGCACATCTAGATTTTTCACAACTGTTGAATAGGTAATGTATAGAGTACCTGAGGAGTTCAGGCAATGTATGAAATATTATGAATAGTACTGTGTGTTACATACTTTACCTGGGCTGGGCAATGTATACAATTCCCAGGGATTGTATAGAGTACCTGCTGGTCCACTGGCAAAGTGTAAAGTTGTTACTAATCAATGGGATCATTATTCTATTTTATTAAGTTCGCCGTCCAAATTTATTTTTTTGGAACTCTTGCAGCGCAGAAGAGAGCTGGTAGATTATGTTAGAGGTTACAAGTAAGTATGGCAAGTCGCGCTACATTACCGTCTACGCATTTAGTACTGTATACAATGCCTAGGCAATTTCATACATTACCTGAACGTTTTAGGCATTCTATACACTGCCAAGGTATTGTATAGAATACCGGATTATACAGATTGCCGGTAACATATACACTAAAGATCATGGAATTTTGTTTGTATCCATGTTTCTGTGTGCAACAAAGAAACAATAGGTTTGCTATGCTGATACCTCGGAGCAATTATTATTAATTGCCCTGAGGTTGATACTTCAAATGTTTCTAGTTTGTGCTCGGAAAAACGTTATTGTTTTTGCTTAGAGATAAAAATACGTTTAAACAGACAGATGCCGTCGTACTCTCCACAGTATACGACTTGGTCTGAGTAAGAGAGTTTCTCAAATACATCAGCACATCAGCTATTAAGTTCTTCCAACTACAAGAATGGGTGCATATAACAAGACAACCATCCTTCTTCTTATCCTCACATGCGCCATGATAGTCACCAGCAAAAAAGCGATCAACAGTTTGTTCCGTGTGCCAGCTTGTGACAAGGTGTGCAACCGGAGCCACCCCGAGGAACGCGAGTGCTGCAGCAGCTCCCACGGACACGCATTGCACGCTGACTGTCGACGTAGAAAATTTGGTACCGCCATTAATAATTATAACATTAATAATTAATATTTCGCATTTAAAATCTATATAGTGTTAGTAAAAATAAATTTACGTTTATGTATATTACTTATACAAACAAAATATCTACATTTACTTATCTGCCTTGTTCGAGACATCCCATGCGTGGCAGTGATATGCTTCATGATCGGACCGTCCACTTTTTCTGCTACAGTGACTGAGAGTATACTGCTGTATCTATCTCACGATGGCCTGGAAGCCACCCGTACACGCATCCGCGAACATCTCTGATCCACTGCAGTATCGCGACACCGTCAACAGCGCCCTGGATGCATTGTTGTACTGGACACGCAAAGCGTTGTAAGCTTGATTGTGGCGTGATTTTGATTCATAATTAATTGTGAACAATTACTTACGAAAAATGTGCACGTAGTCTCGCTTAAATGAACATAAAGAAGATAATATATGAGTTTTATTTACGTCGTTAAAACGCTTAAGAGTATGCAAATGAAACGTTTACTAAACAATCAATAAGAAAAACAAATGGATTCCATTTCTTTACTAAGATTGTAAGGAAATCGTGACAGTGAATCGTGCACATAGTGGAGTTGCCGTATAAAATAAAACTAAACCAAGGAATCAGAAAATAAAACGGCGATTTAATTAAAGCAATATATGAAAATTAGTACATTTTGATTAAATTGTGAAATATCAACACTTTTCGCTTATTGTTTAGTGCTGATAATTATTAACAGTGCAGTTTGTACAATTAATTAGTTTAAGAGTTCTTAACGGCAGGTTTAATGTTTGATTTGAACTATTTTTGATGATTTGTTCAGATAATTCTTATTGTACAACAGACTTATACGAGGTGGTGTAGTTCTGCCTGAAACTGTTCGGCAGACATTTTCTTGAAATGAATCGATTGTCTATTAGATTTCCAATTTTTATTTTATTATCTATGGAATCTTCTATATATCCTTCTGGAACATTACATATTGATGTCATATGTATGATTAATACTTGCGATTGTCTAATTATTGTGAAATGAGTACAAGTGTCGTTATTCATCATGATGTTACTTGATGTCCATCCACCATGTCGTTTTAAAGTGGTTATGTTTGCTCCAGCATTAGCCAGCAATGTGGCAGAGGTCCTCCTGAAACTTGGCAATTTCTTTCGACATGCCTCCAAACTTATTTAAGACCTGCGCTGTGCACTTGCTAATTGTGATAATTGCGAAAAAATCGGTCGAACGTTGAACTTCGTATTTTTTTACTATTTGGTCAAATTGTCTATCTACTATAAGGGATCTTGGAATATTATTTCCTGTATTGGGGATTTTGATAAAAAGCACGTCACCATGAGTTTCAATGTTCTTTAGGGTAATTTTGGTAAAAATTAAAAACTTTTGTAAAACCCTGTAATAGGTCACCTTCTTCTCGCCCGCATGTACCCGTAACTCCAAAAATCAGTGCAACCTATAAACAATAAGTATTTGGAATATCAACTAAAGTTACAAACATTATTTACGGTTAGTAAAAAAAACTACCCATTTAAAGTTTGTAAAAGTTATCTTTGTAGTCAGATATTGGTCATCTGGAGCTTAATTAATAAATCTTTCAGCAGCTAATGAGTTGTTAATATTTTCGACTTCTTGGTCATAAATCCTTCAGATTGCTTCTTAAAAATACGATCAATTTTCAATATTTTTGAATATCAAGGTTGTGCTTGGTTTTCACGATGGATTTTGACATGGAATTCGACCATAATGTAGATGGGTTATATTTACTGGATATTTTCATATTCATATTCGTTTATTGCAATTAATTACATGTATGATAATAGGTAATAGTATTATAACTATGTATCAATGTAATTATACCCACAGGTAACAATATTATGCACACAAATAAATTATATAAAATAAATTTGGATGGACAATGTATTTACAATTATAATCAAACAACAATGGACCCCGGATACGAATCATTACACTATTATTCTGATGCGAAAGTGCCAAACACTGAACAAGTATGATAGAAGTTAAAGATCGCTGTAATTATAATATTCATTGAGGTCATATGGTTAGATTTTTAACAAGTAGCCTTTATGCATTAAGGAATTTAGATCCAGTGAGGCACTCAATTACACTTGGAAGCGCATTATACACCTTCACAGCAACCATTTTAGTGGATCTTGCACAAGCAGCTGTACGCATTGCATTTCATGAAAATACGCCATGAAATCATTCTCTGAAAATGACGACGTGTTGATATTGCTCTTCCATTTAATTAATTGTCCGTACGCAAATATATATATATTTCTTTCAATTATTGCGGTAATAAGGCGTCGTTTGCTAAGATTAATTACTACTTGAACCCATTTTGTTACAACTCAAAAAAAAATACAAATACAAGTCAACAGAAGAAAACACAGTGTCTGGTTGGCGCCAATGTACACTTGCAAAGACCTATGTCTCTTTCTAAAATCTTCATCATAATAAGTTCTAAGATAGAATACAATAGAGTATAAATTATGACGTCTAAAATCGTTTTTAATTTTCAAAACATCTTTTACATTTCAACCTAGTACAATATATTTATTTATCTTATAAAATTTTGAAAAATTCTTATCCTAAAAAGTTTTTATTGTATCCGGTTACTTCCAGAAATACGAACAAAAACAAGTAAAACAATATTTAGACTATATTGCTTTCTAAATGATGTCGCCGATTAGTAGCATAAAAATAAAGCACAATATATTTTTTACGCACGCTAAACAAGTACGTAATCCGTATTTTAGCATGTATTTATTTATTTATTTGATATTGAGCAGGTGTATTAGAAAAATTCCTTTATTAAAAATGAATAAATTTTTGCTATATTTTATATGACATTAAGTATTAATTATACTGAGGCCAAAACTATATTTTTAAAATTTTTGTGTGTCTGTTTCGTTGTAACTCGAGAATGATCAACGGATTTAGATGCGGTTTTCTTCATTATCATCGTAGTGACCCTAGTCAACAAAAAGGCATTAAGCTAAGGGTATTGATAAAATAACCGCCAAACCAAAAATTAGTTTTGATTGAAAGACACTTCGATGCGAGCGAAGCCTAGTTGCATAATAAATTTTCTTTAAATAAGTTGTGGGAACACCGAACTAAGACTACATACCTTTATTATCTTGAATTTGTATTAATAAGGAGAGAAAAGGACTGCTCTGCACATTACTAACCTTCTTTTCTAAAAGAGTGTTTTCCAAAGAGATATCATCATCGTCATAAAAAAATCCAACAACAACAATGGGTGCCTTTAGCTATACTACCATCTTGCTTCTCTTGATCGCATGTGCCATCATGATCACCAGCACTGGCGCTATCAACAATTGGGTCCGTGTGCCAGCTTGTGACCAGGTCTGCACAAGAACCGATCCAGAGAAAGACGCCTGCTGCAGAGCCCACGGACAAGCATATCACGCTAATTGTTATGGTGGAATGAATTGTTACCGCCGTTAATAATGAGTTATTGCATTATACAACATTATAGTGTTTATACATATACAGTGCAACTTTTTTGAGAATATACTGGTGATCGATTACATAAGTGATCAAAATATTATCAATCAAGCAATCCTTCTCGGAAGGCGTTTTTCCGGACGCCTTAAAAGTGGCATTAGTAAAAGCCTCTCCATAAAAAAGGAAACAAAACAGATCCAAACAATTACCGTCCTGTTGCGTTATTTATCACTTCAGCAAAGATTTTCGAAAATGCTCTGGTAAACCGACTCTATTCCTTCGACGAGAAATTCAACACATTTCATGAAACCCAAAGTTATTTGAGAAAAACTAAGTCAACTACCTGAACTTGTTCCTGAAACCGTCAATAATGAAAAATACGCCGAAGGCCTTTTGCTCGACTTGAGCAAGGCGTACGATAATGTCTCATACTTTTAGATAAATTATAATGGAGCACGAATCAGAGGGATTTCGCACAAGTGGTTCGTATATTATTTTGAAAATCGCGTACAGTATGTAGAAATAGAAAATACAAATTTTAATGAAGGAAAAATACAGCGTATTAGATCAGAAAAACACTATTATGAAAGTCTCAATTCGACAGGGAAGCGTCTTGGGCTGTATTTTGTTTCTTATCTGCTTAATTATCTACATAAAACATCTCCCTACCGCTATAACAGATGATTCCTGCATACTTTTTGCTGATTCCATGTTCCACAGTTACAGAACTAGAGAATAAACTAAAATACTTTTTTAATAAAACAACAAATTGTTTAGATTGCAATAACCTAGAACTTAACTTCAAAACAACTAAATTAATTCAATTTAAACCATATCAAATAAAAAACCGGTCAAGTGCGAGTCAGAATCGCATACCTAGGGTTCCGTAATTCGGCAGTTTTTTTTTGGGAACAGTCAAGAAGAAGGTATTTAAAATCTTGGCCATTTTATCTGTTTATGATAACTAAAATAAACAAATTGGTTTTACCACAAAAGAGAGACTCAAGTATTTTTATACCGTGCTCGAAATAAAACTCGTGGATTAAAAATTTCATTTTATCATTTTGCTATCGTGAATTTCTCACCCGCTATATTTTTCCTGTAATCTTTACGTAATCCCAAATTACCATGATTTTTTTCATATTTTTCAGTTCATTCGTTTCGGAAATAAAAGGGGGACATGCATTTTTTGTGTTTTTTTAAAGTTTTCTCGAAATCGGTGCCAGTAAATATAGTAAAACTAATATTTTTATAATCAGCTCTTTAATATCTAAAATTTGATACCCATATATTTTCTTATATTTCTCATTTGTTATCAACTTTTTTAGGGTTACGTGCCCAAAGGGTAACCAACGGGACCCTATTACTAAGACTTCCCTGTCCGTCTGTCTGTCTGTCTGTCTGTCCGTCTGTCCGTCTGTCACCAGGCTGTATCTCATGACAGTTGAAATTTTCCCAGATGATGTATTTCTGTTGGCGCTATAACAACAAATAGAATAACCGGACAAGTGCGGGTTGGACCTGCGCACTCCCATACAACAAAACACGATTTTTTTGCCGTTTTTATAGATAATGGTACGGAACCCTTCGTGCGCGAGTCCGACTCGCACTTGGCCGGTTTTTATAATCGCTATAGTTATCCTGTAATTGGCCAGTTATGGCCTATAATCGTCATTTTCTTCATTTTTTTCGGTCCTCCATTTTCGGACATGCATTTCAAATCAAATCAAATCAACATATTTATTTTTGCAAAATAGATACTTAAAGAATACTTTCTACAAGTCAAAGTTAATTATAACAATATAATATATCTTTAGAATATAAAAAATATATATTAGTACGGGAAATAAAATATACACCTGCTTAAAATAGAGGAATCTAGGAATAAAAATATTATATATACATAATGCAATGAAGAAATAAGTTCATAAATAAAAAAGGGAAATACATACAAAAAATATTAAGGTTGGGCTACTAAAATGTAATAAAGTTATACACCTGCATAAAATACAGAAATATAGGAATAAAAATATTATATATACATAATGCCTAACCATCCGCACCATTCGATTAGTATTGCTAAGAAGAAGGGCAAGAAACTTAGCAAACATTTTTTATGGTTTTTAAAAGATTCGAAATCGGTGCCAGTAAATTATAGTAAAAATATATATTTTTATAATCAGCTGTTTAATATTTACAATTTGATACCCATATTGTATTTTAAGGATATTTTTTTTATTTTTCTCTCTTTTGTATTGGAAATATTTTAAATGATTACAAATTTTTCAAATTTTATTTTACACTTTGTTATGTAAGCAAGTGAATTATATGTTTGTGGCAAACTTCAAGTCTTTATCTTTAACGGTGCTAAAGTAATGAGGCTGTGACATACGGACGGACGGATGGACAATGGAGTCTCACCATAAAGGTGAAATGAAATGAAATGAACACTTTATTTCTGCAATGTAGGTACATAAATACACTTGTCGCACGTTACTTTACGTACGTAGTTCACGTACTACGGAACCCTAAAAAAGCCATTACAAATAGAATACAAATATATAAGAACACAACTCTCGAATATAATAATATATCATAAGAACTTTATTAAATGAAACTCGCTCTCAGACCGTCCGATTTTGTGCTAAGTTTCAAATATTTGTCGCAATTTATTTATTTAAGTAGATAACAAGCAAGTTTTAGATTTTAATGATGTATTTAATATTTGTATCGCACAAGGCAGTGCATGGAGGACCGATTATAATACTATCCCCCATCTTATTTACCTATGTTTCACAAATAAAGTTTTTGATTGATTGTGTGATAGTTCGCAGACGATTTTCATCTCCCAGTGTGATGGGTGATGGACTCTGCTGTGATTCGGGCACAAACTTCTCCGGATTAAAAGTCGAGATGTTCGATCCGCTATACCACTAAGGTGGTTACAAATATGAATATAATAATGTTACAAAAAACATTATATATTATGTAGGGTAAGAACTTTCGAATAAGAAAACCTTTCAGTCAATGAAGTTATTATTATTAGTTTTGTTTTCTTTTATTAAAACTAGAAATTTCCTTGTTCACTTTGTAACATGTACAGTTTTTGATTATTATTAATGTTGTTTTCAACGATTTTTAGTGTCATATTACTTGATTTTTATATTTGTTAAGCCCGATGTCAAATGTCAATTGTTATATTTATTTTTAATGCATGGTTCAGAGTAGTATCTTCATTTAATTTGTAATTTTTAAGTTTTTACTCTTCTTGCACGCCCACCTACCTATTTATCTTGTACCATCTGTGGGTTGACTGGTAGAAAATGCTTTATGCATTAAGTCCGCCTTTTTGTACTTATTTTTTTGTGCAATAAAGTATTTATGATGATGATGGTTTTTATTTTTTATTTTTTGTCTTGACTACCTGCCGTTATGTTAAATCTGTGAGATCAGGGACAGGCTGGGAAACAGCGCTGTGAAGATGATCTTTTTCACTTCCGGCAAGAAGCTGAGCCTGACTCCTTTTTGTCAACTACTTTATAACTGTATAATATGTATAAATGATTGTGAGATAAATAAATTATATTCTATTATGATCTTATATTTTTAATAATGAGGTAAAATATTTTCAAAACATATTAACATATTGCGGAGCGATGTTTTACAAAAATAATTTTATTAAGCCGAAATAAAGTTTATTAAATTATTAAGTTCATATTCGCAAAGCTCCAAGTAGCCCCCTGATCCTGTATCGTAAAATCAGTTGCCAACCGAGTGCCTATCGTCGAAAACACACATACACTATCGAATTCTGCTTATCTAAGGATACGTTCGCACTTGAAATGACGTCACAGTTCGTAAATAGTTCAATGCCCATTGAAGGTTATTTTTTGGAAGTAATTTTTTTATTTGTTTTTGGTGAATAGTAACCATAGTTGGCAACTGATTCAAAGATACGTAATAGGCCTGCTGGTCGAGATATCACCAATTTTATTGAAGGACCGTGACCATCTACCTGAGCTCAGCAGGGGTTCATCTCAACATCATCAAGTATAAATAACAGTTTTTTCCTTATAAATCAGGTCTTTTTGTTATTTAAAAGGTTTAGGAAAAAATATAATGATTTCATATACGTACCACTGACATTCATACTGAAATAAAATAATAACACAAGCAAAATAAAAAAGGTGATAATTTTTTATGCCTGGATTTTTCAAATACTCTTTAATATCATTGCCTTACGAAGACGCAATCGTTCAGTGTTATTTATTATATCCTATAGTGATTAAGTTCGTTCAACCCTAGCCCTTGTTTTACATGAAGACTAATGATTGTGGGGTCGGCAGAGATAAAAATGTAAATTTTCCAAGTTAACGTTTAGGCGGCATTAGTGTCGGGCGACACCGAATTTTTCATCTCCCCTTCCTAGACCTATAAATCTTGTGAACGTAAGAAATGGCCTCGTGATATCTGATTTCAGATCTCCATGTTTAGATCCTGGATATTTAACATCTTGTGATCCCGAGTTCTTATTTTAAAAGGACTACAATATATATTAATGATGTGCTATCAATGTAGAAATACATAAACCCAAACACACCACAGCTAGTGTTTGTACCACTTGTGCCTATGCAGCATTGACAGTTTGAACCTAAGTATTACACGCAACACTTCAAGCTACTTTTTCACATTCTAATAAAACGTATCACTCCCTCACTCACTCATCACCAGCACACCATGAAATCTCTGTAACACTGAACTTGGAACCTGGCAGGCAGGTTATTTAAAGGTACTCCGCAATAGTGGGCGAAGCCGTGAACAAAGTGCTAGTATCGACACGGCATCGCCATCGTCACCGAGGGGTGTGTCAGAGGTGTTTCAGAGAATGGACTGTGAAGTGCAAGTCACAGTCTACATTCGTACACCAGAGTCCAGAGTGACCAGACACCATACAGAGGAACATTTGTGTACCTGTGTGTGTACCGTACACCATTTACTGTTCACCGACGATTAATACGTCTAAGCGTGAGCCTTGTCGCTGTACTTCGGGCACAAGACCGCAAGCCGATCACAAATGTGCTGCGTAATGTACTATAGAAGAAAAATCTGCAGATCTACTTACTTATCACCCGTATTGCTGTAGTATCAATTCAATTTAATATATATTTTTTTTTTTTTTTTTTTTTTTTTTTTTTTATTACAAAAAGGTACACCAACAATGTCAACACACACATTCAAAAAAAGAAGAAAGTAAACATAGGGCCTATATCTGGTGTTGCCATCAATTACAGGCGTACACAGCATTATTACGATACAATTATTGTGTAATAAAATGTTAACAGCATAATAATTAATCAAATACTAAATTACAATTACCAGGACAATATTAACAATTTGAACTATCTTAAATCTGAATTATAAATCTAGACACACAAAACACACAGATTATTTAAAAATATTATTAAATTGAAGTTATATATTAAATTTATTAATCACAATTCAGAATGTCAACATGAAAGAAAAAATTGAAAATTAAAATTACATTTGAAACAGTCAGAAAGAGAAAAAATAAAAAAGTATGTATATATATATATATATAAATTTTCAGTTATTCAAAATAATTATGATAATGGATTTGGCTGTAATATCTTATATTTAAAATTAATAGCTTTATCGTTAAAAATGTCAAGGGAGTGAGAATTCCAAAATTTATTGTAAGTGGTACAAGATCTTACATCTGGTGCATTTCGACCAAGGTTTGTCCTACGAGTAGGTACTGAAAATGTGTCCTTCACTACTCGACGAGCTTGTAGTCGAGGGACAGTCAAGGACACACCATCAACGAACTCATCACACAAAGCACGTCCATCGATTGTGTTTTTCAAAAATGCCAAATCAAGCATAATTCTACGGTCTGATAATTTATGCATTTTAAAAAACAATAACCTGTCCTCATACCCAGTTCGGTGACTAATTCCAGGGCAGTTGTAAGCGAGATGTCTAGTAAAAGAACGCTGAATGGATTCTATTCTATCAGAATGCGTTGCATAGCATGGGTTCCAGACAAGAGAAGCAAATTCAAGAGTACTGCGTACCAGTGCCGTATAGAGAGTAATCTTCGATTGGATATTACGAAAATCCTTGGTGGTTCTTTTGAGAAAACCAAGCATCTTTGCTGCTTTCTTAACAATATGGTCAAAATGAGGAATAAAACTCAGTTTTGAATCCAAAATCACACCCAAGTCACGAATTTGAGTCACTTCAGCAATATTGCCATCAGCGATCATGTAGGAAGTCTCAATTGGGTTTCTTTTTTTTGTAAACCTAATGAAAAAGCATTTAGTGGCATTTAATTGCATTTTATTTGTAAGACACCATAAACGCACTCGCTCTAGATCAGCCTGAAGCAACACAGCATCTGCCTGAGAATCAATTTTCCTAAATATCTTCATATCATCCGCATACAAGGAGCAATAACTGCTTTGCATGCAATTAACAATATCATTTACGAAAAGACTGAACAATATTGGACCAAGATGCGAACCTTGCGGAACTCCAGAGGTGGCCACATAACTTTTGGAAGAAGAGCCATTGATAACAACAGCTTGAGGCCTGTTGCGGAGATATGACGCGAACCAGACATGTAACTGGCCCATTATGCTGTACTGATATTTGAGCTTATGAAGCAAAATTTGATGACTTACTTTATCAAAGGCGCTACTGAAGTCAGTATAGACCGCATCAACTTGATCGCCATGGTCAACATGCTTAATTACTGTTGAAATATATGACGCTAGATTTGTCAAAATTGACCTCTTTTGCCGAAAGCCATGCTGCCTATCACTAATTAGATTCTGAGTATGGAATGCTATTATGGGGACCAACAGAGATTCAAACAATTTAGAGAAAGCAGAAATGTTAGATATAGGTCGGTAATTACCAACTTTATCTGCGACACCTTTTTTAAATACAGGGATGATACGAGCCTTTTTCCACTCGCACGGAAAAACTCCAGTTTCCAAAGATTTATTAAATATCAACATCAAAGGAAAGGACAGAGCAGAAGCACATTTTTTTAGGAATAGTGGAGGGATGTCATCAGGACCAGCGCCCTTATTATGGTTCAACTTTTTTAGGAATTTAAGTACTGATATTTCATCTAACTTAACAGCTGATAGAATACTGTTACAGGAATTTGGCATAGCTGCTGTTTGATCGGGAGATCCATTGCTATCTTCAGGATTGAAGCCGGATACGAAGTGAGCTGCAAATAAGTCAGCTACATCCTCCGGAGATTGGGCAGATTGATCATCTTTAAACATTACTGAAGGAAGAGAATTAGACCCACATCTCTTTTGCTTAACAAAACTCCAGAATACTTTGGGGTTATTTTTCACACTGTTCTCGATTTTGGCGATGTAGCAATTATAGCATTGGCTATACAATTTATCACAGCGTTTTCTAAGAATTTCGTATTCTAGTTTGTCTCGGGGGTTTTTGTACCTACGGAATTTGGTCCGCAGTTTATCCTTCTCTTTCAACAGCCTAACTAATTCGGGAATAAACCAGGGGGGGTTATTTTTCCTACGGGGTTTTCTTTTTGGAACAAAAATAGCAATTGCTTCTTTGATCCTCTCATAAAATACTTCAACCAAATTATTTACGTCAGTACAGTCCTTGAAGCATTCAGACCACGTTATTTTCTTAAGAAATGATGTCAAATTTACAAAATCTGCTTTATAGAAATTAAAATCGGTTCGAGGGATAGGAGTTGATAGATTATTAATACAGAAGTTAACACAAATATCTAAAGGGGGGTGAAAATGATCTAGTTTACTTATTAAAACATCAGAATTTCGAACTGAACATGGGACATTGCTGAGGACCAAATCAAGCGTTCTACTTTGAAAGTTTTTAACAGCATTTCGTTGCTGTAGCCCAGTCAAGGATATAAAATCGGTCAAAGCATATCCAATTTTAGTGTGATAATTATCTGGTTTGAGTCCCTCCTGTTCATCATTGTCGGTCCAAGATATGGAACCAATATTAAAATCACCAACAATAATAAAATCATCTAAGTTACTAGTTATATTAGAAGCATTTTCCAGAAATATTTCAAGTTCTTTTAATTTTATAGGAGAGGGCAGGTAAACAGCACCAATACCAAGACGTTTAGGTATATTATCATGCACAAACTCAAGAACGATCCATACATCCTCGCAAGTACTTTCCCATTCAGTCACACGGACTGACTTGAAACTTTTATGTACAGCTATTAAAACGCCGCCACCATCATCCTTACTACTAGAGTACACTGTGCGATCGCGACGATATACATGATACCTGGCATCAATAAATTCACCATTAAATATGTCAGAATTTAGCCATGTCTCTGCAAAAACAATCACGTCGTAACTATTTTGCAAAATATTTTTAGCTATTGTATTAGTTTTGGTTCTCATTCTCCTAACGTTTTGATAATAAATGTGGAGGAGGCCGATAATAAAAAAGTAAGTATACATGCTAGAGAAAGTAAATCAAAAACAAAATCACTTCAGCCTACTTAGGAATTCATGACTATGTATGGTAATTGCTTGTGTAGATTCGGTCTTTCTCATCAATATTCTACCATTCCTAACCCAAACAAACTTATAGGATAACTCCTTAGATTTCAGCCTGGACGCAGCATGCAGTGACTTCTTTTCACGAGACAGGTGTTCACTAACAAATATGGGACATTTGTCACCACCAATGCCTATGAGACTGGTATTGAGTTTATCTTTTGGATTACTTTTATTGTATTTAGCAACTGCTGCTAGGACGGCATCGCGACAACGAGCACTGTGCAGCTTAGCTACCACAGCTCTTGGACGACTGCTGTTGTTATCCATTTTGGCAACACGGAAACAGGACATGATATCGCCATCCCCAATTGTGTGGTTGACTACGTTTCCGACGTGCATTATTATTTTAGCCAAATTTTCAGTCTTGGATTCTGGTATACCATGAATTTCTATGTTTGCTTCTCGAGTGTGATTCTCCATGTCTGATAATCTAGTCATTAGCTCCCCCACATTTTTTGTTAAGGTCTCATTATCGGTAACTAATTTCTTTATGTCATCTTCACGAGACTTCAATTTAGCAGACATTTCTTCATAGGATTTATCAATGAAATTCACAGATTTGGACAACTCGGCAACATCTTTGTTAATTACTAGTAATTCCTTATTGACTAATTCTCGTAAAATTTTAGGCAACATTTTAGGCAAATGGTCATTTAGTGCCTTTAAAATTTCTGAGCTGATAAAAGCGGACAATTGATCAATAGATGTGCAAGGAAGATCCACATCGCTGGAGCGGTTATTTTGTGAAGATTTTGCGCGCATGGTGACATTATTGACGCCGGAATTGTATCCATCGTCGATTGTTCCAGCTTCCAATCTTTGGGTAGTGCGAGCCGGTGTTAATGTGTTATCTCCTTTAGGACGCTTGTTTTTACACGCATCACATTGCCAATTCTTCCTTTGCTCACTTTTTAACTGTTTAAATTTTGTTTGGTTTACATTAGCGCAGCTTAGATCATAAATATTATTGCATATACAGCATTCCATATATTCGCTGCCCTTGATCAGAGATGGACAGCCAGCACACACTTTAGTAGACATTATTGCGCAAAACGGAACGCAAATATATTACTAGCAACACTCGCTGAGATATGTCACTGTCAACTGTGTATGCAAATCAGCTGTTGCGATGACTGTACTAGCGCAAGTTTCTTAAATGTTGAGTGTTTATTGGTCCATATCTTGTATTCAAAAGTGTTTTCAAAAAATATATCCGTTAAAATTGATGCCCAAGTAGAAATGTGAAATGGTTTTGAGTAAATACAGCCGGGCTCACCCTTGTGCAGTGCAAAGTATGACTGGAACTCACTTATAGAGGTTAGTCGAATGTTTTTATACAGAATTCACAACCAAACACTGATTATAAGATAATATTTTCTAGTTAATTGTAAGAGAGATACACAAAGCTTTGTTTACGTATAGGCAGGGTTGCCAGGTGATGAAATATATTTAAAATATATAAGCGGCGGTAGAACGCTGGCCTCTCACTCTTGTGAACCAAGTTCGATCCCCGGTCAGGCATGCACCGATTAATTTTTACAGAATCTATGTGCATGGTATTTGTGTTCTTACATAATAATCGTCGGTGAAATGCGGGTGAGTCGGGTGTGGACTGTGACTTGCATTTCACAGTTCACACTCGGGAACACCTTTGACACCCTTTCGGGGAATCATGTCGTGACGATATGTTTATGTGTTATTCAAAACAAAGAAAATATACAAAATCAGGATAAGAACAAAAATACACAGATAAGATATTACAATGGCCATTTAATGTGGGACATTAAGCAAGCTTGTCCTGGGAGGCCAGCGGAGCTTGACAAATATTACAAACCTCGGCATATTTTCAAGGAATATCAATTTATATATTTATACATTACAACGTAACAAATTTCTTTGCTGTTTTTTAATTGTGTGTAAATAATAAACTTATAAAACGAAATGCACATAAAAGAAATTCATTTTATAATAAATAAATATAAAATGAATAAAATAGATAGATACATATAGTGTTTATTCACTCAGCATAATCAACAGAATAATACAAAAACATTTTATATAAAAGACTTGCAGTTCTGGGTAAAAAGGCCCTGACTCAGCATGTGTTGCAGCCAGTAAACTACAACGCCGCTGTTATTATGCCAGAACCATTGGTTTGTCGCCCATACTTCTGAACTTAAAAATAAATACTTACATAAATACGACTAGTATACATACTATTGTTATTATAACATAATCTATATAATTATACGTAGAAAATAAATAATCAATATGTGCTCATACATATATACATACATACAGTTAAGTTAAGTTAATAATATATAAAGTAGGCAGATCATTAACGTTCTACTGCAATATTATCTATACAGATGAATAAATTATAAGGTTTATATGTTTGTGTTAGTTTGATTACTCAGGGGATATTTAAGGAATGCTTTTTTGAAAATAGGTATTTTTAGATACATAAATTACTTGGAAATATACAGCAAATCCTCAGCATATACGTGCGAAGTGGGTCGACGGTAATTTCTTAGCTGGTACATAATTTTAAATGTACATTAAAATAGGTATTATCCAACC
Organism: Ypsolopha scabrella; assembly: GCA_910592155.1. Classification (NCBI taxonomy): domain Eukaryota; kingdom Metazoa; phylum Arthropoda; class Insecta; order Lepidoptera; family Ypsolophidae; genus Ypsolopha; species Ypsolopha scabrella. The sequence continues at coordinate 917,425 of OU342968.1, read as the reverse complement.
CCTTAATTAAAATCAAAACGGTATTATTTAAGAATCAAAATGAACTAAACGAAGGAATCAAAGCACTGGGATTCAGCGAGAGACATCTCTAAGTGATGAAGAAAGTCCTGAGGATTTAACGGGTCGAGATAGACCTTTGTTGAGAAAAATATCTTTTTGGAAAGGTATAAATCGAATTACGCTGGAAGCGAAATGTGAGAGAGAATTGTATAAGTTGGCGATATTTTTTTCATCCAATATGTCGTTATTGCTTTCTTTTACTGGAGCTTTGTTATTGCCAAATATCGATAATATTGTTGCTTCATGGGCAGTAAATTTTTCATTGGGTAAAATTAACTAGAATTTTACGTATTTTGTTTTACGAGGCGGTAGAGCTGATGCCGGGCTTGACTATAGAGGTCTTACTCATAAAGCCCCCTGAAGTTATTGAGGGGAGATTAAGAGGAGAAAAGAGGATTTCGTATTTTTGAACGCACCCATTTCTACATCATTAGTTCATTGTTTATGGTTGTCAATTATTTTAATTTAAATGAAATAATGGACAAGTGGTTAAAAGTGCATGTATAAAACAGTGATTTTATTCCAAAAATATCGTTTTGGGGAATTTGCGGGGAATGAATCAATAGAAGCGGGGAATTTCGGGGAATTGACAACACTGATGCGAGAATCGAGAAATTTTTATTGGTAGCACTGAAGAGGACAGTTCTCAAACTGGGACAACCGGGTAGCCCACCATGCCTGGGACTGATTGATCCATCCCCAATTGCCAGCCGTTATCACTAGAACTTTGACTGCTGCCGTGACACATTTGTCACAGTCTATTTATTATAATTATTATTATCATTGTTATAATGTACACAGGCAACAAAACAACTTTGTATAATTAAATTAATCTTTTTATGTCTCACATATCGCCCTTTCAACCCCGCACCACCCCGGAGCGCAGACCATACATGTAAACCAATGGAAACATTCCTTAAACAATAAATGATTCGGCGAAAGTTTTATAAAAATAGAGTTTTTTTTTCAAAAACCGTACCTTTTTTGTACTATTAAAGTACGTGTGATCTAAACTCGAGAAGTAACGCTTCTCCATGACTTAAATAATCTATTTTATACGGAGAAGCGTGGATTAAGTGCGGGCATATGTCACACGTGCAACAATAGTACGAGTATAAATGACACTCGTGACTATTATAGCACGTGTGACATAAATCACAATAAATAGTATCATTTCTTACACCATGCGAAAATGAATCTACTAATTTTACTGATGCATAATAAATAAGAAAAGATACTTTTAAATATTCTTTGATATGTACTTAGAAATTCACAGCACACAGGTTTAAAATGCGGGTATATAGATTGGCATTTCGCCTCAAAACAGTTTCCTGCTGCAAAAAAAGTGACAACATAATTTCAGTCGAAAAGCTCACCTATTACTTTTAGATTTGGTTTTCAGTTGGTATGTTAATTGATTTTGGTAGGTATACCGTTGTTATTTCAATAAATTAAAAAGACGGTGGGTGGCTCTACGGTGGAATATGATATTCGTGACTTACATTAGTCTATTAAGGCACCGCCTACCCGGCGTGTGTTAGTATGGGCATTTCTTCCAGTAGAACTGCTAATAGTGGCAAAATCTTGAAAAAGCCTCCAGCAGTGGATGAACCAGGCTGATGCATGGATGTTTTATTAACTTATTGTTTTTATTATATATATGTATATGTTTACGAACCCCACTACTTTTAATGTTGTCTTTTGATAGTGTATTGTGTACTGTCAACAATATATTCGGCTATAATCAATTCGGAAAAGGTTGTTTTTATTTTACACCTTATAACCAGTACATACAGGTCATTATAGCGAACATTTGGTCATTCGACCGGATTTTTAGTACAGCAGTCCTAGTTAAGGCTGCCTCCCCGTACTCGCTGTGGATCGCAGCACGAAGAGTACGTGACGTCGACATCAACGACAGCTTTGGAGTTTGACTTCGGCTGCCTCTGTGTCGTCATTGGAGTTGTCAACACTGGTGGTTCACCACAAGTGCAGTGAAAACAGTGTGACATCAGCAGAAGACCGATAGAGGGCGCGCGAGCTGCGCTGCGCTACGAATCTCAGCTATCGAAGTACAGTATAACAACATCTATATTGGACGTGTGTGAGTGAAGTGCAAACCGTGAGTACATTTTCAACCTTATTTACATCAGTTAAAAAACTCTGAAGAAATTTGAAGAATTTATTTGGAACTTAGCAAAATTCAGTGGAATTCAGGACTTGTAATATTTCGAATTAAGTTTGGGACTTTAACGATTTATAGTGCATGTAAAGACTTAGAATAATTTAAGAAAAAACGGAGGAACGTGGCCTCTATGCCCAATTTCACTCCAGTGTAGTAAATTCAAAACACTTGTAAAATTTTCGTCACTTTTATGAACTTAGAAAATTTTGCATTAAGTTCAACTCTTAACTTTGGAAAGGTTTATAGATTTATTTTGTTTAACTTTATAGATTTTAGTGTGTTCTTTTACATCTAAATAATCATGGAAGGAATTGTAAATGTTCAAACTGATTTAAAAAATGCTATTGATCGAGGTTTAATTAATTTTAAAAAGAGTTCAAAAGAAAGGTTAACAGTAGAGTACATTGAGATTAGACTAGAAAATTTGGAAAGGGATTGGTCGTTGTTTAGAGTCAATAATGCCAAAATATACGAAACGTATGACCTCGACATTATAAATGTTAGTGCATATGTGCAAAAAGAATTGTACGACAAGGCTGAAGATGCTTATATTAATTACAAATCACAGATGAAAACTATGTTAAATAAACTATTGTTGCCATCTAAATCAGTGAAAGAATCTTCAAGCGATCCTGGTGCATCCGTTAGTTCCTTAATAAAATTGCCAAAAATCTCAATTCCGTCGTTTTCGGGCAAATATTCGGAGTGGACAACATTCCGTGACCTGTTTGTGTCTCTTGTGCATAAAAATACAGCCTTAGATAACGTGCAAAAACTGCACTATCTGAAGAGCCACCTTACTGGCGAGGCAGAGCAATTACTACGACACACCCCGATAACGGATGCTAATTATAGTCAGTGCTGGGATCAGTTAGAAAAGCGCTATAATAATACGAGATATTTAGTCAACTGCATATTGAAAAGATTGTTCGGTCTAAGGCGCATTAATTTTGAATCTGCTTCAGCACTAAAGGAACTATTGGATACCACCTCGGACTGCCTTAGTGCTTTAAGTAACCTCAAAATAGTCGTGGATACTTGGGATATTGTTATCATTTACATAATTTCGGACAAACTCGATGTTGAAACTCGCAAACAATGGGAGCTACATCTTAATGAGATCAACGAGGTGAACATTTTGCCCACTTACAAACAGTTCAAAGAATTTATAGAAAGCAGATTTCGTGCTTCAGAGTTTTTAGAGTCTAAAAGGTCAACAGTTCACCAGAACAACAACACTTATCATCATAATACAAAGTCATTGATTGGAACAACTCCAACGACATCTTTTAACGTGCGCTGTGAGTATTGTTCTGAAGCTCATAAATTGTGTTTTTGCAAAAAATTCACAAAGCAATCCTATGACAAAAAACGCGAATTTGTTATCAAAAGGAACATGTGCTTTAATTGTCTAGGGGGTAATCATATGGTATATGACTGCAAAAAAAATACCTCCTGCAAGGTCTGTAGAAAACGCCATCATTCCTTGTTGCATCCAACTAATGATACAAATCAGAAGCAAGACACTCCGGCTATCGAGCCAACTAACTCCTCAGCTAGTGATCCTCCGATAGCCTCGTGTTTGTCTACAGGGAAGGTTGCCATGTCTAAGCAAGTTTTATTAGCCACGGCACTAATAAAGGCTGAGTCAAGGAAAGGTGACTTTCAAATAGTACGCGCGTTGTTAGATCAAGGTTCACAGGCATGCTTTATCACAGAAGCAACAGTTCAGTTTTTGCACCTGAGAAAGGTACCAATCCATGGTGTTGTTTCTGGTATAGGACAAAACAAATCGACTGTAACAAAAAATATGGTCACTTTGCTGATCCAGTCAGCAGTAGATCCTCAGTTCCAAGTTCAAATCAAGGCGTATGTCTTGAATAAGATCACATCATATTTGCCTGAAATAAATGTAACTGACATTGATTGGGTAGATATGAAAGACCTGCAATTAGCAGATCCCGAGTTCAACTCGCCCAGCAAAATAAATATTTTGTTAGGTGCTGACGTTTACAGCTGTATCCTGAATGAAGGTATGAAGAGGAGTCCATCTGGAACCCTGATCGCTCAGAACACTGCGTTAGGGTGGATCATCTCAGGAGTAGTCAGTCCAACTAGTTCAAACGAAAAAAACAGTTCAAACGTCACTACACTGAATACCAGTGTAATGCACGCCCAGGTCAATCTTGATGACATTCTCCGCAAATTTTGGGAGATGGAAGAGCAACCATATACGGTTAAGAAAATGCTAACCGTAGAAGAGCAAAGATGTGAAGACGTCTTCAATAGTACAACAACGAGAACAAGTGACGGACGCTACGTCGTTAAATTGCCATTTAGAGATGCTGATCCTCCTTGCAAAGCAGGTCATTCGCGAACGATTGCCATATCCAGGCTTAAATCTTTAGAAAAAAGATTGGCTAAGGATAGCGATCTGAGACAAAGGTACAATGAAGTGATAAATGAGTACACAGAGTTAGGCCACATGAGACCAGTCAAGGACGACGATAACAAAAAGGAAGAAGCTGTCTATCTCCCACACCATGCGGTCATACGGAATGACAAAACTACAACGAAAGTAAGGATTGTATTTAATGCATCGGAGAAAAACAAAAATGGTGTATCTTTAAACAACACGCTTATGGTCGGACCTAACCTGCAAGCCGACTTGCGCCATACTATTTTGAGATGGAGAGTTCATCCGATTGGTCTCGTAGCAAACATTATTAAAATGTATAGACAAGTGAGAATTGTAGAAGAGGACACTATGTATCAGCGCATTGTTTGGCGTAACAATCCTGAAAATGAGATCAAAGATTACGAGTTGCTCACGGTTACCTTTGGTACTGCATCGGCGCCATATTTGGCGGTGCGAGCGCTACATCAAGTCTCCTACGATGAAGGTCACAAATATCCAGTTGCAGCAGACAAGGTATTAAATTGTTTTTATATGGATGATTTAATGACGGGTTGTTCAAAAGTTGAAGAAGGGGCAGAACTATACAAACAGATCGTTGGTCTACTAGAAAGAGGAGGTTTCCAACTTCAAAAGTGGAACAGCAATTCTGCAGAGTTGTTAAAAACCATAAATGAGACTGAAAGGATGCCGGAGAGGCAAGAAAATATAAAAATTGAAGAAGTTCAAAAGGACGAAGAAGAACCTGAAACCGAAATAAAATTAGATACCAATAAAAACATAACAATATTAGGACTTACCTGGGACCCGATGCAAGATAACTTTCAGTACTCGGTGAACCTCTCGGAGACACCCACTAGACCTGTAACTAAAAGAACAATAATCACTGAAATAGCACGGCTATTCGATCCTTTGGGCTGGATTGCCTCAAGTATCGTTGTAGCAAAAATCTTTATCCAAAAACTGTGGTTAGCAGGGCTTGGATGGGATGAAGCAATAAGGTCAGAACTAGTCAAAGAATGGAATACTTACCGAAAGGAATTATCAGAACTTACCAAGATACGGATCCCGCGATGGTTGAGTTCACAAACTGATGACGTTGTCACCGAATTACACGGATTCAGCGATGCATCTAAATCCGCTTATTCTGCTGTGGTATATATTCGAGTAATCGACAGCTCAGGAAAGGTGCACGTTTCTTTGCTAATAGCAAAAACAAGAGTGGCGCCGATAAAAAAGATCAGTATTCCTCGTTTAGAGTTAAATGGGGCCGTACTCTTATCAAAACTGTTGATGGAAACAGCTGAAGTTTTGAATATTCCAAAGAACAATATCAGAGCATGGACAGATTCCACGGTGGTACTCGCTTGGCTCAATAGTCATCCAAGTAGATGGGACACTTTCGTTGGTAACCGTGTCTCTGAGATCTTGGCTGCAGTTAACTCATCCCAGTGGTTTCATATTTCAACAAAACAGAACCCAGCTGATTGTGCCTCACGAGGGCTACTACCGAAATCACTTTATGGAAATGATCTTTGGTTTTCAGGTCCGCCTTTACTTAAGGCTCAAATTGTTACCTACCATAAACCCAAAGATCTAGACACAAATCTCGAAGAAAGCATAAAAACACATTTCGTTTCAACTCAAGAGAATAATTTGTCTGAGAAATTCTCTTCTTTGCAAAAAATGTTACGAGTTATAGCCTACTGCAGACGTATTTTAAAAAAGAACAAAGGTCAAGGCATAACGAAAACGGAAATTGATGATGCCTTACAGTGCTGCATCAAACAAACACAAAAGGAAGCCTATACGGCTGAGTGTGAACTTTTGGAACAAAGGAAGTCTGTCCATTACAACTCAAGACTAAAGTCGCTTTGTCCTTATATTGATCAGGATGGGATTATTCGAGTTGGTGGCAGACTGCAGAAGGCTCCATTGGATGAACAAATGAAACATCCAATAGTTCTACCAAAGAATTCCCACCTAACCAAGTTAATAATCGCAGATGCTCATAACAAAACCCTACATGGAGGTCCATTGCTGATGATGAGCTACCTAAGAACGGCTTACTGGATTTTAGGAGCCAAAAATCTGATTAAACAGCATGTGCTTAAGTGCGTTACATGCGCTAAACAGAGAGCAACGATCAGAAATCAGATGATGGGATCTCTTCCATCAGTTCGGTGCACTCCTGCTAGACCATTCTTAAACAGTGGCGTCGATTACGCGGGACCTATAAATATTAGAGCCACTAAAGGTCGCGGTCACCGTTCATACAAAGGTTATATTTGTTTGTTCATTTGCATGGCCACTCGGGCCATACATTTGGAGGTTGTGAGCGATATGACTACTGAAGCGTTTATGGCTGCCTACAAAAGATTCGTTTCGAGACGAGGTCACTGTGTTCATATGTGGAGCGATAACGGCACCACATTTCTAGGAGCCTCTAAAAAATTACATCAAGACACTTTAGTTCAGCAGGCAATAACAGATCACCTGGAAACAGCAGGTACAGAGTGGCATTTCAAACCTCCTCACGCCCCAAATTTTGGAGGCCTTTGGGAAGCTGGCGTCAAAGCCACTAAGTTTCACCTCAAAAGAACCATCGGGGACTCAACCCTCACCTACGAGGAATTGAGTACACTTCTATGTCAGGTCGAAGCTTGCCTAAATTCTAGACCAATGAGTGTTTTTAACAGTTCAGATCCTGGTGAAGCATTGCCTTTAACTCCGGGTCATTTTTTAGTCGGGGAGCCGTTATTAAGTGTTCCTGACTACAACTTTGAAGACACAAACGTCAGTTGTTTGTCGAGATGGCAATACGTTCAGCGAATGTTGCAAACCTTTTGGAAACGTTGGTCTCATGAATATTTATCAACAATGGTCAATCGATATAAGTGGGCTGCTCAAACGCCCGAGCCCAATATAAACGATGTCGTATTGATTAAAGAAGATGACTTGCCTCCAAGTCGTTGGTTGTTGGGTCGAATAGTACAAAAACACCCTGGCAATGATAACATAACCCGAGTAGTCACGTTGAAAACCAAGTCGGCTTCTGTAAAAAGACCGACTTCAAAGCTTTGTATACTCCCAGTTAACAGTTAAGTTCATAATTTTTGTTAAATTGTATTTATAGTACTTGTTCACTCGTTTTAAAGACATCTTGTCACTTAATGTCTTTGGTGGGCGGTATGTTTACGAACCCCACTACTTTTAATGTTGTCTTAGTTTTAATTGTACCAGAACTAAGGTAGATGACGGTCCTTGTTCATAGATCGCGATATCGAAGTGTAACTGAGATTTTGATAGTGTATTGTGTACTGTCAACAATATATTCGGCTATAATCAATTCGGAAAAGGTTGTTTTTATTTTACACCTTATAACCAGTACATACAGGTCATTATAGCGAATATATTTTTCAAATAGTAATAATCATTATGATGTTTCACGAAATGCAGTCGAAATTATTTACTTTATTTAATTATCGTTGTTTTAACATACATTTCTTAACAATTATAGCTCTATGTATGTTACCTGTAATGTTTATAAGAGGTCAATGACTTGTAATAATTAATAATGAAAGAGCCATGATCTAAACTGTAATTCATTTTAACGAATTAAGAGCAGGTTAATCAGGAAAAAAATGTAAAACATAACAAACATATCTTCACTAAATATATCACCATTGTATATCACACAGGTATTGTCAGAGGTGTTCCCAAACAAACACTATAACAATCTAGAATCGTACACCTTGTTTCCACCAACGATTTCTAAGTTTCATCGCGATAGGGGTACAATACATGCTTTTAGGGCACGTAACTTACCGCACAGATATTTTACTTCACAGTGCAACAAGTGGTAAACATACAAACACTCTGCTCATAAATTCCGAAAAACTCATTGGTGCATGCTTTACTGTCAGAATTTGAACTCGGGTCGCAAGATTGTGCGTCCAGTGTCATACTGACAGCTAATGCTGATGCTCAATAATTTCACAAGTCACTGGAAGCAGGAAACGAAACTATTATATCGGTATGAGTGTACTAGTGAGTACAAATATAGTGTATCAATATGCAGCAGCCAAAAATTTCCATCCGGAACCAGCAATAACCGTCTCGCCACAGTTCGGAAGGGTGCTGGCTGACAGTTAACAAGAAGGGCAGTTAGTGTTGGACACCGACTTCCTTTCCCGAGGGACCGCTGCGAGGGGCCCCAGTGCCAATCGACCGACTATCGGGATCGCACCTCGTGCAGACACTCGTGATTATCTGATATATAATCTGAATATTTTCGAAACAGAGAATTCCGATTAGACAAGTGGCGAAGCAAAGCATAGTGTTAATTTAAAAGTATTTGATGCTGTAACCTTTAAATGTGTAGTTGAGAAACTTAGAAAAGCACATAATTTTGAAGAAATTTGAATGTTAGATATTCTTAGAATTCAAAATAGTTCAACCGAAGTAAACTCAAATGGTGACATTGTAGTGACTCTAAATTGTCTGATTAGTGACTCAAAATGGGAGACCAATCACCGAAAAGACCAAACCGTCCGACTGCAAAAGACCCATGCCATTGCAGCAAGAATCTCGCGCTGTACAGTGTAGTGTTATGGTCAGTATGCACCATGGCGCTGCTGGTGGCCGGGTACAGCTTGTATCGGCAGCAGTTCTTGGAAGAACGGCTCGTTGTGCTAGAAGGAGAGTACCAGGGACTCAGGAGGCTGGTGTTGGAGAGACAACAGGGCCGAAGGATGAAGGTAGACCCCGACAAGCTGCTGCAGAGAGAGGCGAGAGATGCTGATTGCATCTGTCCTGCAGGTAAGTCTTTATAGAAGTATAGGTATTCATTGTAGCTTGATTTTTGTTACACAATGAAACTGGATCAAATTATTGTGAAAAACATACATGCATAATGTACATAGTATAGGTATATTATCAACGTGTGTTCCAACAAAGGTTTTACTTAAAATATCATATTGCAACAGTTTTTATGTAGTTACCTGCAGTATACGAAAGTGTCACTCAATTTGACAGATATACGCGATAAAAAACTCGACAAATGATAAAGTCGCACGTTGTCATGCATGTTTATCTCAGTAAGCTAATTAAAATGTTATCAGAAAATTTCAAACACTTTTGATGGCTTAAAACCTTAAATAATGAAACCCAAAAAGTGGAGACAAATCGTTCTACTCAGTTTGGTTTTTATGAATTTTGTGGACAAATCATGCTGCTTTGTTGCTAAGTTTTTCAACAATAATATTTTCATATTGGGCGTGTGTAAATCGATTAATTTTGTCCCAAACACAATGTCTGCTTGCCACAACCACCGCGCCGCCGCCACCGCCGCTCCGATCACATCAATGGCGACCGACACAATGTGTCTCGTAACTGCGACCACTTTACAATATCCGGCGATCAACTCAATTGGGAAACCGACTCCCGTACCCACAATCAAAACACAACCTTCCCACATTAAAATAAAGTACACTTTATGTCACCAGAATGAGTGTGTCGATGAGTTCTTGTGGACTCTAGTTGTATTGAGAGGAGACAAATTGTAACGCTCTATTGTCACAGCTATTAGACCTAATGGTTCAATAAGGAGTATTGAAAACGTTCTTTCAGATCGTACCCAGGCCTACAAATCAGCCTTTATTCAATTTAATACAACAGACGTGGAGGTACTAGCCCAGGACCAGCGAGGTTATTGACCTTTACCGGATATTGAAAATGGGTCCCTCGAATTGCCCTAAAGGTCTGTTATGTATCTAGCTCCTATATTGGACATTTCCTGGTTCTCTTCGACTGGGACGGGCTCAATCAAACGCCGTTTATTCTTTCCATTCTAATGGTAATAAGATTCTTCCAGTTCTTTCAAAAGAAGTTTGATGAAAATTTAAGTTGGACATTGGAACAAAGGAAGGGGATCTCCTGGACTTTAAAAAGCTTTTTATTCATAAAATTGTTAGATGTCAGTGAATTCGTTAATTGCTTCTCATTGTTGAAGCGTCAAAATAAAAGGGTAATTGTTTGAAGTTCCCCCATTGAGAGAGTAACTTCAATCCTCTTTATCTGAAGGCTTAAATGAAAGAAGGCTTTCCGGCAAAGTTGCCGATGGATCGCAGTTCAAGTAAGGTTGCGACCTGCTTGTTCACAAAGTGAATTGACTAAAACAAACTTTAAGTAATATTCCAGAGAGTGCTTCAGGTAATACATTAAGTTCTGGAATGATGTTTGCTTTACGGCTTCTCTGTGTTACTCCAGAGATCAGAAAACTTATTCATGGAAGAATTAGTTCTTTTGTTGAGTTTATTTCAACGAAGTGCAGACCAACTGGTTTCAGTTAATTATTTCCTGAGGTATTTGTATTGTATTAGATTAGAAGCATTATGTAACAATATTATTTTCTACCAAAACTTACAGACCGTTGCAGGCTTTCTTTCAAAAATGAAAACCCTAGTCTAGATATGATGTATGTCTTACTTCTTAATGGAACATTTTTAACAAAAATTGAGAAATATTAATACGTCCCGTTTGGCACCCTTTTGGTACAAAACCCTAAAAAGGAATGAGATAGCACATCAGAAACGGCAAACATTTTGTTAATACGTCCCGTTTGGCACCCTTTTGGTACAAAACCCTAAAAAGGAATGAGATAGCACATCAGAAACGGCAAACATTTTGTACGACGTACTCGTATTTACAGACTGGTTATATAGTTGCTATGTTATGTATAGGTATTATAGTTTATGTAGAGGTGAGGAACAGGTCCACGAGCGCGTACCCGCTAGATCCCGCACTGTGCTCCCTCCACACTCTCGCCATATCAAGTATCAAGTGCACTCCCCGGAGTAGTTGCCCCACATTCGTCTAATTCTCACTACACATTTCCTTTTTATTTCTCGGGGTTCCTTACTAACAGAATAGCATACGTTTTATAAATTCACATTATCACAAAGCAAAGACTGAATACACACTTAACGTATTGTATACCTACTACTAATGTCTTACTCATACCCGTAAACCTAAAAGTTAATTTAGGTGTTTCTTATGTTATAATATTATCTCTGCAACTTATCAACGAATCGCGATGAAACGATAACAAAATGCAGAGGGATAGATTGTGACATGGTTTAACACATACTTAGGAACAACACAAAAATCTGGTGAATATTGGGATTTCCTAGATACTGTGGCGCTTGGGACATGAAATGATAGATTCTCTTCACTTCTTCAGTATTTATTTATATATCCTAGATCTTTACATATTACATTATTCCAGGGGAAGCTCTCCAAATCAATCCGTACTAGAACTCTGCTCGTTTCTTTGTATTTTCACTAGACATCATTTCATTTTTAGAATATTTTGATAAATCTATCAATACGACGTACAAATGTTCATATAGATTACCGATTGCCAACCAATAACGAGCCCAAAGAGTTCTTTAATCTAATGATATGACCTAAGATTGCTACCTACACTACAGTACATAAAAGCAGGATCGGATTTAGAATTAGTACTCGTACTAAGTACAAAAATAGTTGCTGGCATCGGAATTAATCATCTGAAAGCAAAAATAATAAGTCGCTATTAAATAATTTATAAGTATGTACAACTTACAATGTTGATTGAATTCCTAAAATAACAGTTTTCTCTAGGCAATATCTATCTAACTAAAGAAATAAGGCTAAGGGAGTTCCACAAAAGTGTAAAACATTAAAATAAATTCCAAAAAATAAATTAGAAGACTTTTTTGTCATTTTGAGAAAATTAATTACCAATATGGTATTCAATATATTTGATCAATCGATGTAATATACTGGATAATTCAATTAATTCCATAACTTAGTATTTTTCCGACCGTCTGTCTGCCAAGAACTTTATTCTTCGGGAACAACCTGTATACCGAATACCATGTCCAAGTACAGACCAAAAATGTTTGTAAAAGCAAAACAACAAGGTACGGTCTGCATTATCACTTATTCCTAACAAACTTACTTATAAATGGTGCGTACCACTCCTGCTGAAACCAGAAACAAACATAAATTAGCTTTTCCAAAATTCAGACTTGCCAAGGTACCTCTTTTGTAGGACATGGTATAAGATTTTACAATAAACTTCCAAAGGAGGTCCTTAGTTTGCCTGAAAATAAGTTTAAACTATCCATTAAGCAGGGACTACTTAAAAAAGCTTAGTATAAAATCAATGATTATTTGAACGGTAATGAAGCATAGTGTAATAAATACCTATAATAATAATCTTTATCAAAATTGGGATTCATAATTAGCAAATTTTAATGATGTATGATTCCTCTAAAGGCTAATCTTAGGCCCTCTAAAGTTAATTAATATATAACCTGACTTTGCTGTTAAAGGTTTTGTAGACAATTATGACGGGTTGACAAAGATCAATATTTTTTTTTCTCGTGCCACAATTCCTATGGTCTTATATTTGTTATGCCTTTACTTAAGTAGGTATAAAAAAAATGTATAGATTAAGATTATGTTACAAACATTTTGAATAAAAAAAAGGAAAATTGAAGAAAGACATGTTTGCTCAGTTTCTTTCCCTTCTTCTTAGCAATACTAATCAAATGGTGTGGATGGTTAGGCATTATTTTTATTTATGGTTATTTTAGTTTATTTATCAACTTATTTGTTCATTGCATTAGGCATATATACTAAATAAATTTTATTCCTATATTGCTATATTTTATTCAGGTGTATAATTTTATTACATTTTATTATCACAACCTAAGTATATATTTTTTTTTATTGTATTTCCCGTATTATTAATTTGATTTTATTATATTCTATTGTCTTATTAAGATTAATTTCTGACTTGTAATCGTAATCAAAATATGTATCTATTTTACAAATAAACTTTTTGAATTTGAATGGGATCCTGTGATCTATACTAATAATAAAGTATAAGAAAGTCGTGTCTGTACATTGAATATTTTCGTGAAATTTTAAATGAAATGGGTTATTGGTACTGTACTGAGGCGAAAACAACAATTGTTAGAATTTTTGTCTGTCTGTCTGTTCCGTTTTAACTCGAGAGCCACTTAACGGATTTGGATGTGGCTTCTTTTATAATAATCTTAGTGACCCTAGTCAACACATAGGCTATAAGGGATGTTCATAAAATAATGCCCAAGCCGGAAACGGGAAAAATATTGAATAAACGCGAGAACTACTAAAGGGATTTGGATGCAGTTTTATTTATGATTATTGTAGTAACCGTGTTCAACACATAGGTTATAAGTGGTGTTCATAAAATAACGCCCAAGCCAAAAACGGGGCGAAGATTCTTTAAACGCGGGCGAAGCTGCGGGCAAAAGCTAGTCTAGAATAATTTAGCACGTAGGAAAGTTTCAGGTAAAAAAAAAACTACAGCACGAAAAATCTCTTAATATACGAAAAATCACTTATAAACGGTTTGTTAAATGAAGACCCCATGCTAGCCTGCCGTTTTACGCTTGGCCGGTTACTCTCAGGTATCTATCGCGGAGCATCCTGTATATCACACGTCAGGGAGTCATGTTCTCTAGTAATTGTTTTATTGATACAGCCTCCAAGTGTTATTAGTTTGTTTCCTGATATCGGCACTCTGTATCGAGTTGTGTTGTTTGGTTTATTGGTTGTGATGGTTGTGATGGCTTCTCGTATTTTGAGAAGGGTTTAATTTATCAACTTAGCAAAAATGGTAGCAAATTATTGAACTATGTATTATTTTTATATTTATGAATATTTCTTCTCGTAGATATAGGCCTCAGATAAATTTAAAAAATCATATATTTTTCACTTTGATTAATTAACCTTCGCCCTAAGCGCCGAGTTTTCACAAAGTGTGTTTTCATTTAAAATTTCCTTTGTAATTTTAATTTATACTTTTATCTTCCTGTTTTATACGTTTACCGCATTCTGAAAGCGGATAATTAGCCCGAGGGAAAGAGAGCGAAGTCATTCCGCAAATTATACGAGCCGTAAATTCATGGAAAAAAAGGAGATGAAAAGTGTTATTTAAATTATTCGGATTATGATGACTGTGTATTTTGTATAATACCTGGTGATACATTTTAGTACAAAGATCATCTTTTTACTCTTTGGCTAACAAATTGCATCTTCATCTGAAAAGGAGCAAAAATCCAAGACAATACGTCATCAAATCGCGATATAGCTTGGCGCCCTTCCAGGTCTCGAATATTCTTCGTGGATTCGCGAATACATCACATCTCGACTCATCTTTATTTCATCACCTCTAGTCTAATCTTTAGACCCTATAACTGAGACACAAGGTTAAAATTACTAAACTCTAGGTGCAAAGATATCGTTGTCAGGAGTTAGTGAACTGAGCAGTAGTCGTTCAGTTTGACAAATGAGACGTGTCTCAGATACAGGATGGTTATAAATTCATCTGTCAACTCAGTAATAATGAGAGCGAGATTAGTCGACAGTCCGGTTTGTGTGCCCTTGATTTAGAGAGATCTGATTCACGTTTTATAATTTTTACTTATTTTTATGAAGATTAAATACACCATAATTTTAAATCTCGATATCCTTTGTAAGTAGACCACCTTTGTGGATTATTGGTTATATCTAATCTGGAGGTTGGGGGCTCAAAATCCGAGGGTCATATTTGTCCTCGGTTTACGTGCTTCGCAAGGCGCGATAAGGTGTTGGTCCATATTTATGCCCCAGACACGGCAATATGGTTTACCACTCATCACGCTGGGATGTAGCCAATACGTAATATGCATTTCACAGATCGTACTCGAGAAACCCCTCTGACATTGCATCGGGGATTCATGTCATGACAAAGTAGATGTTACTTACCAACCCAGAAGGTTAGATGTTTAGGTATGATGGGTTATTTATTATGACAACCCACAGAATCACTTTGACCTACATCAAACTAGTTTGTCCCAAAATCTGATTTGGCCGGTAAATATAAAAATCTATATTTCGGGAACAAGGAGACCTTACAAATGTTCTCAAACTCTATAAATAAGCTTAAATCCCTCACTGAGAAGGCATTTATATTTCAAAGATCAACAGGATATTATTAGTATTTGAAGATACTTCTCCTCTGTATCTCCAGATATACATTCAGTACAATCGTTACAACACTTAGTGTAGTCCGAAGCCAGGAGCCGCAGTCACAAAGGTATCGACGTCTAATTCCCAAAACAAACAGTCCCAGATAGCACGAGCGGCTCCCGTGGCGACGAGCTGTATCCATGCAGTTTACACACAATTTGCATGAAGTTTGCAGGTAAACTCCCGCGATAACCTGAACACCGGCCAAAGCAAAACTTATTCTAATACCAGTGGATAAAGTCGTCATTTAAGTATATTACTGTGGTTGCTGAGGTCTCCGTTGTGTATTATTATTTGCTCCGCTGTTTGGGAACCAATGAGTTCTGTGGGAAATACATATTCACAAAAAGTAACGTTGTTCCTACGATGTACGATTTAAATCATTGACTCTTTCCTTGATACACATGTGTACAAAACACGGAGTTCGTTTCACAATCAAGTCAGTTTGCAGGCAAACTTCATTTATCCTCCCTCGATATTCAATTCAGCTGCCGAAAGTTTTATTTATTAAATTCAAGTTGGAACTTGAACGAGTCGAGTTTTCTCTGAAACTTTTCTTGATTTGGGGATTTATGTGAACTTAAGCAAGTTTGAAGACTCTTAAGTTGATGTGATATTTTTGGAATACCTTCCATCTACTTCTTTAAAATCTATCTTTTTAATCCACGTATTTTCTCTATCCTGTTTTATTTGCTAATAAATAAAATACAAAACATATCGTCACGACATGTTCACGTGGGGGTTAGTTGTGGTTCCGATAGTGGACTGTTACCACTCGTACAATTTGTTTTGACGAACAATTTATACGTGAACCTTCTGGGTAGGTAATTTGCACTTTTGGGGAATACGGCGGGTTCATCTTACAGTGTTTCCCTTCTTTGTTCAATATGTTCAAATGTAATACGCCCGACTGGCAGAATTCGAATCTGGGTCTTGAGATTTTGAGTCTGGTGACCTACGTACTGGGCTATCTCTGCTAATCTTTTCATTACAAGTGTGATAAAGATCAAAGATCAAATGCAAAAAAATCACAATGTGTATGTACCTACCCATAAATATAAAACCAGTACCTACAAACATAGACGAAGATGATACTATGATAAAGTACAAAAGTCCTCAGTCAAAATCCCTCCCGTACATTGTATCACGTTGAGTGAACGTGTTCCCTCTCTCTGACTGAAATCTTTATGAAACAGTCACCGACACATATTGCGGCTGTTCCACCAAATTGCCACCAGAACCCCAATTCTCAATCTTTCGAGATGGTCCTTACATTGAAATGCTTGTCTCAGTTTTCCCCGATATCATATTTGAAAATGTTATGTTATTATTTGTCACTTAACAAATGGATCGCCAAAAACCTAACAAAAATATATAATTACACACATACATACATATACTCACGCCTGTCTCTCAGAGGGGTAGGCAGAGACTACAGATTTATATCCACTACGATCCTGGTACACCTCTTTAACATCCATCAATCTAGTCATACAAACTGTTCTAATCCGAGTAATTTTGACATTGCCCTTTTGAAATGATATTCACAAATCAGTCAATCCCAGCCATTTTGAGCTTAAGATTAGGAAATCTCGTCTCGACTGATTGCCCGGAATAGCCCCCTGCGCCATGTCGCAGCAACTCGCATGTCTCGGCTATTTCTAATACTTTCCAGTCGACACGTGTCGCAGGCAAGGCGCATACATTGACGCGGCCCAACATGTGACATGTCGAAGTTTAACGCGCAGCAAAATTGAGGCAAGAGAACTTGCTGACGCTGGTTTTGAGATAAAATGTTATTTTAAAATTTTGCACGTCTTTGAGAACAGATGGTTCTTGAAATCTTATAAGATTTAAACTAGATATATTTTTTAAACCAATAAAATATTTGTAATTTTTATAAAACACGCTCGACCTAGATTTTTATTAATTCTACATATTGTATAAATATGAACTTTGATTTTTTCCAACCTCGTTTCTTGTATGTTTCGTTGACATATTTTTCCTGTCGATATTTTCTCAAATTCTATTTACCTCCAGTCACTTTCATATTGCCCTTGAAGGGTAGTGTAAATAAATATCGTTTCAAATAATATAAATAGTGTGATTACGAAACGCGTAAAAAAAACACTGTAAAAAGTGTTAAAATAAAATAATTGGTCTGATTCCAAACAGTATGTTACCGCTTAAGTCTAGAAACGCAAGTATTCAGGTGTTCCCCGCGGGCCGCTGCGGACCTCCCTAAAACTGTTTATTATGCTGATAGCCGAGTACTTGTACTGTATAATCAGGAACATACAGTTTGCCGACGATCCAACGGGATGTTTCCTTTATTCGAACCTCTATTCGAATAATTCCCGCGACTGCGACAACTCTTCTGTTTCCTTTACGGAAATTTCGGGTAAATGTTTATGTCTCAGTGGAAATAAAATGGCTATATATGTATAATCAACCGTACAAAGGGTATTTTGTAATATATATATAATATTAGTAAATAATTTTCAATACTACTCTTATCTGCATTTCAGTTAACTTCAGATCATTCAACAACTTATAACC
Source organism: Ypsolopha scabrella (assembly GCA_910592155.1). Classification (NCBI taxonomy): domain Eukaryota; kingdom Metazoa; phylum Arthropoda; class Insecta; order Lepidoptera; family Ypsolophidae; genus Ypsolopha; species Ypsolopha scabrella. Next base: position 899,096 of record OU342968.1, on the reverse strand, counting down.
AGATATCTTTAAAGAGTGAGGTGAGTGCATGTTTTTATTAGCACGTGACGTTATACTCGTCTTTGACGTTGTACACAGCTTTGGCCAGATGTATTTGAATGCAATGGAGGCAAATAAAATCAGGAGAAAGCAAAGTTAAAAGCGGAAACATAGCAGATTTTAGCAGAACAGATAATTTAAGGAGAAAGTCTCCGCCGATCTTTTGTCCTTATGCAAATGCGAAACTTGTAGAAAAGCAATCCAATTTGACGCTAAATCCCTCGAGATATAAGTGTACACCACAGTTTTAAATTAAATTTTATATTTCCAAGCGAAAAACATCTTTATTACGAAAGTTCCAAAGTTCAAAACAGAAGCGGTTTCGGTTCTAATAGCAAGCTTAGGTTTGCGCTATTCTGAGTTTAGTTGTAAAGGGTAGAACACATGGATAAAGTAAAAAGTTCGGGGCTATTTAAGTTAAACTAAATGTAATTAAAATCTTTTTAAATAAAATAAAAACGACAAAATTGTTCTACCCCATAGTAACATAACGACGGTTCAAATACAAATACAAATACAAATTTATTTTTCTCAAATGTTAGTAGGTACAAACAAAAAAACTAGCCTATGGTTAACTTTTAAAAAAAATCTTATGTGATGTTAACTTAAAATACACATTAAGTAAATGAAATATTATCCATATTTAAAATTTTGTACAAACTAAATTGATACACGTCACTGAATAGAATATGCGTGCTCCCATACCAGAATTCTCCGTTTCATGGGATGCACAAAAGTGTTTTTTGCCAGAAGGCGCCCACCCGTGCTAACTTAAATAAATTAAACTTTAATCTAAATATGTTTTTATAAAATAAATATATATGTTATAATAAATAAATATTTAACAATGTGTATTCGTGTGTACATGATTTTAAATAAGTATATATAAAATGCTAGCAACAACAAAAAGAAGGTATTAAATTAACAAAAAAAAAAAAAAATGTTGCTAGGTACTTTATATAAGTGACACCAAAAACGTTAAGACAATTTCAATAAATAAATACAAAACAAAACAATAGAATAATAATAAGATGATTGTTTACTGAATGACATCCAAAAGACTTTCTACTTCCTCATACGATTTTGCTAGAAGCCAAGAACTCAACTCTCTTTTTAATTGGAGTTTTAATTTTGATTTGTCTGCCAACTTAATTTCTTTATAAATTTGGTTATGAATAAAGGGATGCAAAAACTTTTTGAAACGCTGTGCAAATTTACTACCCATTCTAGGGACGGAAAGTTTTCCTTCCAGTCTTGCTGACCTATTGCTTTGTGTACTAACGCTTGGAGCGTACATTTCTAAGGATGTGCTAGATGTTAAAATGATGTTTGATATAAATAATCTTCGTACACTTAATATGGCACTTTCTTTATGTAGAAGATATGTGTCATAACGAAATGGTTTGTTAAGCATCACTTTAATAACCATTCGTTGAGCTCGCTCTATTTCTAAAAAATGGGTCTTTGCCGCGCCACCCCAAGAGCTGATACAATAGGAAAGCAAACTTTGACACATTGCAAAATATACACTATATTTTAGCTTCGAGTTGAGAATGTTCCTGACTGACCTAAAGAAGAACGATAATTTTCTTACACGACCTGATAGGGTCTTTATGTGAGCTTGCCAGTTGAGTCTATCATCTACAATAACGCCAAGATACCGTATGTTGGTTACTCGCTCAATTATTTCGCATTGGCACTGTGTGCTGTATGATTGCAGATGATTGTTGCAAGTGTGTAGCTTCAAGTGAAAATCATAGTCAGCTTCCGTGTGCTTTGTTTTACTAAAACATAAATACTTTGTTTTAGTAATGTTGAGCGTGAGAATGTTCACATCAAGCCACTCCTTTACAACTGCAACACCTTTATTAGCCTTTTTGAAAGCAAGATCCCAAGATGAAGCTGAAAAAACAAGGGCAGTGTCATCAGCAAAAGACACTATTCTTCCGTCAACGGTATTAAGATCTGTCAGGTTATTAATATATACTAAAAATAGAATAGGACCAAGAACGCTGCCCTGTGGAACACCATAGGCCACTGGCATGCTCTCGCTGATCGTGCCATCAATGATTACCCTCTGAAGCCGGTTCTCAAGATAAGTACGGAACCACTGCATCGGAAGGTCTCTTATGCCAAGGCTTTCCAGCTTTCTAAGAAGAATTGGAATAGATACTGTATCAAAAGCCTTGGCCAGGTCCAGAAACACACCAATGCAGCGTTTTCCGTCATCCAACTGATCAACCAAAGAGCTAACAAGATCATCTAGAGCATTACTTGTCGATAGTTTGTGTCTAAAACCATACTGATGATCCGATAAAAGATTATGCTTTTCCAAATAATTAACTAGACGACTCTTTACCAATTTTTCCAGCACTTTAGAGATTGTGGGCAATAATGTAATTGGTCGATAATTTTGCACATTCTTGGTTGCACCTCCTTTATGGAGTGGAATTATAGTAGCTAATTTGAATGAGTCTGGAAAGATGCCGTTTAAAAAACTTAAATTGAATATATTTACTAGAGGCTCAAGTACAAGGTATCCTATTTTCTTCAAAATTTCATTGCTAATTTGATCCCAACCTGCAGCATTCGAATGTTTTAATGCCTGGATTGCTCCAAGAACTTCGTTGGCGTCAACTGGTAGTAAAAAAAAAGAGTTTGACTGTTTTACAGATGGGATGTTTTTTTTAGTTAGTTCATTTTCTGTCTTATTAAGGCGTTCAAGAGTTGATTGTGCAAGTTTCCTACCGATATTGCAGAAATAATTGTTGACTCCATTAACAGATTCAGAGTTGGTATTTTTTGAATCAAGAAGAGACACTGCAGTTTTTTTAGGTCCTTGCTCTATATCTGCTGCCTCTTTTATGATTTTCCAGGTTTTTCTAGAATCAAATTTATTTGTTTCAATTTTCTTACCAAAATATAGATCACGTGCAGTTTTAGTTGCAATCTTACAAATATTTCTGTAAGATTTGTAAGTTTTTTGAATAGCCTGGTCGTTTGGAGAAAGTCTTGCTACCTTGTGAAGTAAGTCCCTCTTTATTATAGATTTAACAAGAGATTCAGTAATCCATGGCTTCACAGAGCGGAGTTTGTGTGGACGAACAATAGTCCTAGTATGCAATGCAATTAACGATTGTAGCTTTGTAATAAACTGGTAGGTAGCTATATTTACGTTTGTCTCTTTGATTGTATCAGTCCAATCTGTAGAGCTAAAAGTTTTCGTTAAAGCTTGGAAATCAATTTTGGTTGTAGTAGTATTGCAGCGATGTTTTTGTGGTGTATTCAATTCAATACTATTTATAATTAATGAATGATCAGTTGTGTCCGTTCTAATGGTAAGGCTTTTAATTTTATTTTTATTCTTTGGCCTGGCGATAAAATGGTCAAGACAGTTTCTCAATCTGGTTGGATTCCGCGAAGTAGGACATAGTCCGTGCGTCATGAGAATATTTTCATAATCTATAGCATTGGTGTCACTGTCACTGTCACCATCAATAGCAATATTTATATTAATATCCCCAGTTACGAATAAATTGTTGTATGACCTATTGACCTTGCCTAATTCATTATTTAAAGCGTCTAAAAAGTCAGTAGCATTTTTTAAAGAAGGAGAGCGGTAAATGCACAGAATTGCAATATTGTTATTGATTTTAACTAATAATGAATTTGAATCAATAATTGCTACTTCCTGTACATCAATGGCGATACTTTGTTTACAGTATACTGCTACACCATCACTCTTGAATTTATATATTGATGAGGTATGTAGACTATAGCCTGGAATAGTTCTTGGACTATAACATTTAGTATGAAGCCAACACTCCACAAGAACGACTATGTCGTAGTCTATATCTAACCTATGAAGCATTATCAAAAAATCGTCGAAATTTTCATGGATGCTACGAATATTAAAAGTAATTATATTTAAGCAGTTTTTATCAATTAAGGGTTTGCAATCTTCAAGACAATCTAGTGTATATGTGCTAAATATCTCGGAATTATCAATTTCGGAACAAAATTCTTGCTGATTGAGTTCAAGCATCGTAGTAATGTAAGGGTAAATGTGTTTTTTTAGAAGAATGTTCAGAGATATTAGTTAGACTAATTTTTATTAAATGTCTTGATGCAACAGTGTCTATACAAACATGTATATAAATATAAATTGATACGTAAATATTGAAATAAGTAAATTGTATTAAATATAATGATTTACATAAATATGCAATGATTACATAATTTGAAGTTAACGATATAATTGTGTTAGATTCATACTTTATGTACAGCATATTGACACTCTTGTTAAAGTATACGAATACTTGAAATATTATATATATATTATTATAAGTAAATACGTAGTACGTAGCTCGACCTCGGCAAATGCAACAGTAGAGACGTAAATTGTTATTTATGAAAACTAAAAGTACACACAATTTATTAGGCAAAGTCATTTCTTTGTTTAGTAAATTAGCAGTAATATAAAAATAAAGCAACCACAGAATAATAATGTTAAATCCAAACTTATTTACTGATTGAGGCTGATATATCTCTGCCAAAAACACGATCAAGGTCCAGTTCAGTGTTAATTCGCTCAACCTTGGAATTCTCGTTTTTTCTAACGTAGATCTGACCATCACGGGTCCAGCAAAATTTAAAGTTATATTCTTTTTTCAGTGCACGAGCTGCCGTAAAGAGTTGCCTCTTTTTTTTAGTCAGGCGCTCATTGAAATAAACATCGATTGGCTTTCCCGATATTTCAAGATCGTGGCTGGTTAGACCCCGTCGAATTCGAGCAGCTCTGAGGATGTCATTTTTCAGAGTGCGACGCGTTAGACCTATCACTGTGAGGCGGGGCTTTTTAGTATCGTTCTTGTAGGGCCCTACTCTTTTACCGTAGTCAATATCTCTGTCATCCAGCGCGATCCCCAATTTTACTGCTGCAGTTTTGAATATGTGAAGTAAGTTTTCTGACTTGCTTTCTGGTATTCCAGATATTTCAATTTCTTTCACAACTGAGGAGAGATTCCGGACTTCAAGGTCATCCTCGAGTTGCGTTACGGTTAGTTTAAGACCTTCGATCTCCTTTTCTCGGGTAACCAATGCAGAGCGCAAACTTTGGTTCTCTTCTATCAACCTAAGTGTGTTACTCTCTATGTCAGTCAACCGTGTCTCAAAAAATGAGAGTTTGTCTTCCCACTTATCCAACCGATCTGTTATATTCTTCAGGCAATCCTTCCACTCCTCCCTCTGTGTGGAAAACAGCAACATAACTGTTATTTATACAAGTATATGATTTCAAAAAGTTACAGAAATATGCTTGGTTATTGTTGTTTGGTAACGTATGCGATAAATAAGGTTTACTCGTAATAAATATATAAGAATTATATGCATTTATTTGCATGTTATTCGTTTTTTTTACATGGGGTTCCTGGTAATTACAGCACTATACGAGGTTTTTGTTCATGAAAAGAGCCTCCCCAAGTGGTGTCAATTCGACCCAATTCGAATCTCGACCCAATTAGCTGACAAATTCCTCTCGCTTCGGCCGTGGATTGTCACCACACTCATCTCATGACGAAATCATGCCGCTAACTGAGTCTTCGTGTTCCAGGATGAATTATATTGTAATATGGATCCGAGCTACTGCAATATAAGAGCTAAGAGAGTTAGGGGTAATGTCATTGGTCACCGAACACCTTAAAACATCGACTCGTATTACGAACAGAAGTATTTAGAGTTGTTGTAAATATATTATAACATTTGTAACTCCGACCCAACCTGACCGTCACACACCGGATTCCTGTAATTACACCGACTCGCCGCCGCACAAACATAATGACTTTATAAGTGCATTGTTACGGAGATAGCCGGGTTTTCGGCAAATTTGTTTAGAAAGTTCTATAAAGTCGTGAGTATAGATTTGGTTACCGACTTACCGTGGTAAGATATGGGGCCTGCTCGTTTAGAGACAGCAAAACTTCAAACCGTCGTGTCACAGCTAGTCTTAGAATGCAACAGCGCGAATGCGTTCTCTCTCGGTCGCTTCGTTTTCGTAGCGAAACTGCGTTGGTGTCCCTTTTTTGCTACGGCGTAGCACGCGCTATGATTGAATAGTTTCCCCATTTTGTAGATACGCTACGTTGTAAGTCTGAAAGCACTTATGCGTTGGGAATCAAAGAATTACAGAATCATTAAAACATATCTTTATTGGGGACGGTTAATGCTACGGAAATCTACGGACTACAAATTTTGTTACTGCTTGGAACTTTTGCTACTGCTTAGCTTACAGATCGCATACTTGTATTACCTTTATAAGCTACGTTTTTATCCACGACATGAATCGAGATGGTTTTACATAAAATCACATGATTCCGCGTAGTTTAAAAGCAACAAAGTTTATGAAAACATTTATTATTCAAGAGCTGGTCTTTAAAACCACATTAACTCAACATAAGTCCGTTTTCATCGTTATTATCATAAAACTCCCGACAAAATTGTGTATTTTCGTAAAATTTCCATATTTCCTCTACTCGGTACAATTATTTTGTCAGTGTTTCCCGCTCTCGAGTTCGAGGGCGTCTGTAGACAATTTGCAATTCAATAAATTGTAATTAATCGCTCGTTATGCGACGGAACACTTCTCTCAGTGACTGTACTTTGTTGGGTTTTGAGAAATACTCGCAGCAGCCACTTACGACATTTTGTCATTTCCTTATATAAAACGTGAAACATATCGTCATGACATGATTCACCAAGGGCGTCTCAGAGGTGTTCTCGAGTGGGAACTGTGAAATTAAAATCACACTTCACACTTGGTACACACGTATTTCGCCTACGATTATTACGTCTCAAACGTGTAGGATATAGCTGAACTTCAGGTATAAATAGACCAACAGTTTACCTTGTCTTCCGAGAAACTTAGATCCAACACAAACTATTGTGCACCGCGGGGATTGAACCCATGACCTCTGGGTTTACAGGCGAGCGCTCTACTACTCGGCCACTCGGTCACAGAGACAGTTCATTTATAAAAGTTTTTATTTTCTTTTTATCTAGGGACAAATAAAAGTAAAATAAAGTTCTTTAGTGACTGCACAAAAACACCAAACGCGGTAGAAACTGCGGTCAAAACGCTAAAATTACATTATTACACGGCATCAAAATTGTTTCGAGCAACCATTTTTGAACATCTGTTTAGAAACACAAGCCAGACTTAAGTTTTATCCGTAAAATATCATGTTGGATTATTCTCTCATAAAGTGAAAGAAAACAAAACACCCAAATGAAAATGCAATTATGATGGAAAATAGCAAGCACTGTTTTCAGAAATAGGTAAACAAAGTGGTAGATTACTGTTCGATCCTTTCTTTTAAATCCTGAAAATAGATGCTATTTTCCCTTGTATCCTTGAGGAAGTTAATATATCTGTAGCTAGTGTATGTGATACTCGTATTTCTGTCGGTATCGTGAGAAACAAAAACAGAAACAGCGTGCAACAACATATACCAACAACAATAACAATAACAAAGGGTAACATCGTGAAAGGGTAACATCGTGTTTACTGATAACACAACGAATCAAAATGTTTTTCGTTAAATGTAAACACTTACTTATCTACCTCCGGAGTACCTATTATGTAGATACTTGACTTTAAATAAAGATCTTCTTGTTATTATTTTGAACAACATTTGGTATGTAATAATGAGTGTGTACGGGATGAAACCGTTATCTTTTAATTAAACCATAAAATCTAATAATTGAGTGATCATGCTGAACAATTTTTCCAAAGAAACGGACCTGCGGACATAATAATCACTCGTGTCTTCTGAATATCCTTGAGATTTATAACATTCACCCAACAATAATTTCCTTCCTCCAGAACACTATCAAAAATTGCAATACACGACTTAAAATAAAAACCGACGCACTAACTGTGCAAACAGAAACAATCACAATCAAGCGTGGAATATTCCAAGGAGATGTTTTAAGTCCACTGTGGTTTTGCCTTGCTCTAAACCCGTTATCTAACTTGCTAAACACAATTACAAATACTACGGGCACAGGAAATCGAAATCAAAATTACTTCTTAAATTATTTATGGAACTCCGGCGTAGACAAATGTACAATTAATTCAGTTAGAGCAGGACAAAACTACAAACACACATACGAAATGCAAACCAGAGAGTGAATAGACCTGTTAGATCAGAATGAGGCTTAAAATATATTGGCTATAATCAGTCTAATCAAATACAGTACAAAGAAGTAAAATTCGTTTCGCGGAAGGAGTTCAAACATAGACTTAATGTGATAGTTAAAACAGTCCTCCACTCTAAAAACGTAAAAAAAGCCATACCACTTATGCGATCCTTGTACTGACCTCCTAGTTTGGCGGTATTAATTGGACAAAATCAGAATTAGTCAACCTACAACGCGTCATTGATACCACCATGACTAGAAATAGGAAACACCATCCTCGTTCCTGCATCCAAAGATTGACGTTAGCAATAAAAGACGGTGGATGAGGAATCATCGACGTGACTAACCTCCACAATCAGCAAATAACAGACTTACGATCATACATCCACTTTAAGTTGACTATTTCTCCATCACACAATGCAATAGCCCAAAACGATTAGAGGTACACGCCATTAAACTTGCAGAAGAAGTCAAAACAAAATAACCAACGGCAGACTGACAGACAGACTAAACTGGATGAGTGGGCACAAACATCACTTCATGGGAGACATCATCGCGATCTGAACCTACCTCACGTCGACAAGACAGCGTCGAACGAATGGCTCAGTCGCGGTGAGCTCTTCCCTGAGACGGAGGGTTTTATGCTCGCCATCCAGGACCAAGTTGTCGAAACACGCAATTACCAAAAGTATATCATGAAAATACCAAACACTATAAATACTTGTCGACGGTGCAGTAGAGCTTCAGAAACAAAACAACAATAACTGGCGCATATTCATCAATAGTTCAGACGACTATAAATTCCGACATGACCAGATTGCAAACATAATTCATCAAAAACTTGCCATACAACACAAACTCATTACTACCCCCCCATTACCATATTACAAATACAACGCTGAAAGTATTCTTGAGAACCAGACTCATAAAATTTATTTTGACAGAGCCATACTAACTGACAAAACTGTACACTACAATAGACCAGATATTACTCTAATTGACAAAGAACATAAGACTGCACAACTAATCGACATCGCCGTTCCCAATACGCATAATTTACAGACTACAATTGCTGAAAAACTAAGTAAATACACAGACCTGAAAGATGAAATAACACGCATGTGGAAACTACAAAAAGTAACCATTGTAACCATAGTATTGTCTGCAATGGAGTCATACCCAAACAACTTCATTAGTCTCTCCGTTCACTAAATCTTCCAAGATTTACGTACTGTATAGCCAACAAAAAGCAGCCATCCTAAATACACCAGGAGATTCTTACAAACCGACCAACTTTATGCCACGTCCCAACAAGAACAACCACAAACAACTCAAAACAATGACACTCACTCACTTGGCCTAGGTCCGTAAGTGCTTATACTACCGGCTTCTTTAAGACGAAATGAAATTGCTCATAAACAGAATAAGTAATAATAATAATTTCTTTAATGAAGAAAAGCTATGTCACAAGCTTTTTTTTTACAAATAAAGACTAACAATATACAAAAACCGGTCAAGTGCGTGTCGGGCTACGCGCAATGTAGGGTTCCGTAGTTGCCCGGTACATAGAAGTTGGTCTACTAATACAGACCGCGCCAAACTTCTGGTCCCATACATTCTAGGGGACCAAAAGTTTGGCGCGACCTGTACTCGTAAACCTGTAAAGCCTACTGAGCTGTGATAGTTTTCCTTTTAAATTCATTATATATACTACTTCTCTGTATTTTTATCACATTCCTATAAACAACCGTTTAGCCGGAAGGGGAGGGGGGGGCGCTCCACACTAACTAAAATTTTCACTTTAAAGCTTAATATTTCGCCAACGGATCCCTAAATCGAAAAATGGTTCTCACAAACCTACAATGTTTTTGAACGGTCTATCCAACGATACCCCACACTATGGGATAGACGAGAAAAAAAATTCATTCCTAGTTTAAGTGTATAACATCCTAATAAAAAAAATTTCAAGATTTTATTTTACCACTTTGTCGGCATGAGTAATAAGTATTTAAATCCATGCCAAATTACAGCTTTCTGCACTAATAGTCTCTGCGCTAAGCCGCGGACAGACGGACATACGGACATGGCGTAACTATAGGGGTTCCTTGTCGGACTCCGGAACCCTAAAAACTGAACATACAATAGTACAACACATGAAAAAAAATACAAAACACAAAATTAGGCTTTGTTGTAGCAAAAAAATATGAGCCATGAACCCTACGCCAGTATAAACTGTTCTGTTGGTTCCAGATGCTTTGTTTTATAATATTAATGTATAATTTTGATATTTAGAGATAGTTTCGTCAGTACGACGATTTAATTTTAACAAGACACAGTAAGCAATCTTTAGTAAAAGTTCGGTGTTCTCATAATTAAGATGATTCAGCACACTGAAACATTACTTTTTAAATCCATGAGAAGTCATCCTATGTAATTCTAGTGTCTTATTTACAAGATAAGTTTCCCTAATACTGATTTTGAACACTCTCTTAACTTTTGTAAAGGCAGGACCCTTTTTTAATTCGAGCGATAGGTACATTGTTTTTATTATTGTTGAAAGTTGATTAGTATATACGTAATTTTAATATTTTATCCGTCTACACGGGTATAGTTTTGGAGAAAAATTATAGGCTTACTTAAATTTTGCTGGCTGCGCCTCACCTAAGTTACGAGTATTTTTCATATTTTTTTTGCAGTTTGCAGGAAACTGGGTGATTTACAGGTTAAAAACTGTCCTTTGTATTCGCCTGGGTCACAATCTATTCTAGCGCAAAAGTTAAATAACGACCAATTTCTGTATTTCTGAATACTATTAGTAGGTATTATAGTGTCACATACCTGTACAGTACAGTAGACGCGCCGGTCGCTACTAACGACTATAACCGTCGCCCTCGTTACGTTACTCTACTTTAAATTTCGTGCGCAACCCCAACATGTGTCGCAGATCGATACGAGCAGGACACGTGGAATATTTACGACACGGGGTTTCTATTGTTGATCAAGTACATAATTTATCTTTAAAAAAACTGTTACGCTTGGGCAAATTTTATTGGGTCACTAATGTATAAGTACTTCAAGGCAATTAGATTTTATCCGGGACAGCTTCTAAAAACAGCCTGAAATTAGTGGACATATTTGGAGGATCGTTATAAACAACGCAAACAAAGACAAAAATTGTTATCTGAAAAAATCCGCCATCTTGTATTTTTAAAATGATTGAAGTGATGCCTCTAGCTAACTTCACTAAATTAGAAACTTACACTCAAAAGACGCAAGTGCTCTTTTATGCTTTTATTTTAATTTATTAACTAAGTGGGTTTCACGTAACAAATACACTGTTTTTATTCTCAATGATCTTAGTCAGCACCACGCGTGATGTGAAGCGTACTGAGGCCGCTTGCCCAGAACTAACAACATATGGGTGAACTTTTGCTGCGCGTCGACTATTCTGGTGGTAGAATGGGGCTGGGCGAATTAGGTCGTGTAATTCCTGCACATACTCTCCCAAATATAGCTTATGAAAACCGAGAGGCAAGCTTTGGTTTCAACCAGCCATTACCGATTAATCGCCAAAGAGTCTATAGGAGCAAACACTTACTAGCTACGAACCTACTGGATTTTAATTACATGAAAAATATCATCTATCATTAATAAATAAATTAGCAGGAAATGTCATTTATTGACTTTGGGGACAATTTTTATAGAAAACGTTACAGTACGTAATAGTTACGGTTGTCGGTTTTTATTGGTAGTATTGGCCAATAATTGTTTTTTTTTATGTAAATATATTTATGTTACTGTTCTTTACTGGTATGTTACTAGTATTAAGCTCTAAATATTTTTCTAAATATATTTGTCAGAGGTGGAATAATTTTCTTGCAAAATAATTGCTTATTTTTGCCGAGGAAATGCTGTATAGTACGAGTAGTATAACTAAAGGTAAGTTTTTCATATCTTTTTTTTGATTTCTTTTGATTTGGTAAGTTAGAGTTATCCTGCTCTATATATATTTTTAAGTTGAAGTGTGGAAAATATATAATACAAAACGTGTTAATCATACATATACACAAAAAAACAACGGAGAGGATTTAAGCTGTCCCCAATTTAATGGTTTTTGAATTTACCCTATTGAATTGAAATTGTCTCCAAACAATATAAAAACAATTCTGCATGTATAATTATCGGGCGGGATATAATATCCTCAGAAATCAAATAAAAATGTTAATATTTATTATAATAGGTTTGCCCTCATACCTGTAGGTATGATCTAAAACTATCATCTTCAGATAAAAACTAACTTTCTGTTAACGGTAGGAGTCGCCTCACTCGACTGGAGCGATCCACTCGCCGTTGCACTTATTTTTGACAAAATAATTTATTCGATTTTTAAATCACATGATTTAATTACTGACAGATCTACTATTCTGAGAATGAAGCTATTATTTCGAAATAAATCTCTTATTTTGAGGACAGAGTTTTTATTCAAATCTTTTATTTTAATTACAAATTAACATTCATTTGGTAATTCAACCTGGAGACACTTTTTATTTCCCTGAGAATGTGTGGGGTTAGATTTATAACAAATATAAAATTTGAACACTGAAAATATAGTTCCCGAAAAATGCATTGTTTCTGGCTTCGGTTGGGAAATCGAAACCGGTCCAGTCTGACATCATATACCCACTGTAATATAATATAATATCTTCTTCTCTATACATATAAAATACAACATCTGTCTGTCTGTCTGTTCGCTCGTTTATAACTTGAGAACCACTCAATGGATTTTGATGCAGTTTTCACTAAAACATAAAGCATTTCTTCGGGAAGGTTTAAAGTAATGTATCATCACGCTATGATAAAAGGGAGCAGCGCAATGAGAATTTTAGATATGGAATATTCGCCGCCGTCGATCGTCGATCGTCGCGGGTTCAAACCCCGACTGGTAAAATTTGTTTTCACTTTTTATTTTTTATTCTTTTATTTTATTTTCAGCAAAAGTATTTCCTTTTGTAAAGAATACATTAAAGCTGAAATTATATTTCTTGACTGAGCGAAGACCAATAACTAAAATATTTTTATTTTCAAGTCTTTTTAAAACGCCATCTCTGGGAAGCTATCCTGGATAACGGCTCAGTAAGCTGGCGTTGAAATTTTTTTCATTTTAATACACTAGATGGTGCTGCATGTTTCAAAATATCGAATTTGACGCAGTCTGGTTCAAATCAACTCACGTTAAAGTTTGTCTACCTACACTATTATATAAAGAAGAAAGATTTGTTTGTTTGCATATAGGTAATGGGTAATATCTAGAACTACTGAACTGACTATAAAAATTATTTAAGCACTCAATATTCTTTAAGCACTCAATAAGATTTTTAGTTAATCATGTGGTATGTACGCCTTGCGTAGTCGTCCTATGTAGTCTCATCGTCGGTGTTTCAATCATCCACTGGTAAATGTTTTTTTAGTAGACCTCTCAAGTTTAAGTTTATTTGATCGGTATTGATGAGTATTTTTGTAGAACATGGTGACCAGGATCTAATGACGGGACTGGGAGGTGGGTACGGGATCTCCTCAACGGATCACAGCAGACCCTTCGAGTTTGGGCTTATTCGATTGGTCTTTATTAGCACATTGGTAAAACATGGTGACGAGGGTCTGATGGTGATGATGGGACTGGAAGGTGGGTACGGGATTTCCTCAACGGATAACAGCAGACCCTTCGAGTTTGGGCTTATTCGATTGGTCTTTATTAGCACATTGGTAAAACATGGTGACGAGGGTCTGATGGTGATGATGGGACTGGAAGGTGGGTACGGGATTTCCTCAACGGACAACAGCAGATCTTTCGAGTTTGGGCTTATTCGATTGGTCTTTATTAGCACATTGGTAAAACATGGTGACGAGGGTCTGATGGTGATGATGGGACTGGAAGGTGGGTACGGGATTTCCTCAACGGACAATAGCAGACCCTTCGAGTTTGGGCTTATTCGATTGGTCTTTATTAGCACATTGGTAAAACATGGTGACGAGGGTCTGATGGTGATGATGGGACTGGAAGGTGGGTACGGGATTTCCTCAACGGACAACAGCAGATCTTTCGAGTTTGGGCTTATTCGATTGGTCTTTATTAGCACATTGGTAAAACATGGTGACGAGGGTCTGATGGTGATGATGGGACTGGAAGGTGGGTACGGGATTTCCTCAACGGACAACAGCAGACCCTTCGAGTGTGGGCTTATTCGATTGGTCTTTATAAGCACATTGGTAAAACATGGTGACGAGGGTCTGATGGTGATGATGGGACTGGAAGGTGGGTACGGGATTTCCTCAACGGACAACAGCAGACCCTTCGAGTTTAGGCTTATTTTGTTGGTATTTATTAGCACTTTGGTAAAACATGGTGACCGTTGCATATTGTCGTTCAAGAAATCATATTCTTTTGTTTTCCTTATTTCCACGAAAATCTCTTCGACACGGGTGGAGCCGCGGGCAAAAGCTAGTATCTATATAAAATAATAATGGTCCTGATAATGCAAGCGATACCCTCAATAAATCAATACGAGATATCCTATTACAGCTTACAGCAGACCCTTCGTCTGAAAACTATTTACACATAGAGTTCCCACGTACTAGTGGCCAGGACACTCTCATTATATCGATATTTGTTCAGACTTTCCTAGTTAATAAAAAGACGAAAATGAAAATGAAAAAATGAAAGACAGGCTGTAATTTAATCATAAATCATTTTATTTAGGTATGAATAATAAACAATCCATCCATCCATCCATCAGCCTGTTTCGTCCACTGCTGGACATAGGCCTTTCCAGGATTTGGACACTTTTGGCAGTCCTCCTGGAAGAAATGTCCATACTCACACACGCTGGGCAGGCGGGTTGGTGAGTGCGGTGCCGAAACCCTTGCACCAGTGACGCCGCTGCCCGTCACTAGTCTGTTTTAAATAAGACCCGGCAAACAATAAATAATATAATATTTTATTTACACTTCAAAATTAACGAAACAAAATAATATTAATTTGAAAACAAATACCTTTTTTACCATTTGTACGTATGTATGTATAGTATAGGTCCACAACTCAACAAAAGAAAAATTTCATCAGCAGCATTCTTCCGCATATTTCTGAGCAAAAGCAACGTTTAATATACGGAACCACATCGCATATTCCACTTAACGTTTACACGCACGTTTTTTATATCGGCTTCAAACCAGGGGCGGCTTCAGGGCCAGGATATATTGTCCAATAACCGGGGGACGGGGACCATAACTGTCGACTCACACTTGCCCCGAGCCCTATCAGCCTGAATTGTGTGGTAATTTACCGTTTTTTTTTTAAGCGATATGGGGTGAAATTGGTAAATGTGTGCCGGATTGGGCTATTAAGACGTGCCTTGAAGGCAAACATTGCAGTTTTATTTTATTTTTACAGAAATCACATGTCTCGAAACATGCACCTTATACTTTATTAAGGTTTTTTATAAGGAATCATAAAACAAACATTATGTTATGTCAAACAGTTAGATAAAGGTGCATTTAATCTTATCTTAGAACTTACTTGTCTCGTTCATAACAATAAAAGCAACTGAAACAGAAAAAACTACCATAAAAGTAAGTATTTATAGTATGTATCGGAACAAATGGGGCAACAAGTGAAATGGCCCAAGTTGCGATATTGCATCCGCCCCCGCACCCCGCGACTCCTGCCTCTTCCCCTGCTCCCGCGGATCCCTCCCTACCCCGCGGCGCAGGGAACGATACATGGATAGTATGGAGGTCGACTCAACTCAATCTGTAGTAAAATGTTCTTATCAGTCCACTACGTTTTTCTCTAAGTAAGGAAAACCCATTAATATTATTTTAGAATAAACTTAGCATTCGAAATGTACACCTCCTTACCCACTAGAGGTTTCTATAATATAAAAAGCAGTTAGTTTTTAGGGTTCCGTACCTCAAAAGGAAAAAACGGAGCCCTTATTGGATCACTTTATTGTCTGTCTGTCCGTCCGTCTATCCATCCGTCAAGACCCTTTATCTCGGGAACGGGTAGGGGTGTCAAGTTGTAATTAAAACCATATAGGTACTCAAGTCTACAGTCCCCTGAAGCTGTAAAAAAATCAAACTTCTAAGTTAACGTAAAAAAAAAGATACGGTCAGCGATATATCGCTGGATACGGCCGTTTATGCTGCAAAAAAAACTATATTTCGACACTCTCAAGGAAATAAAAATTTATGGGGTAGTTTCTGTTGACCTACAACTATTAAATTTGGCAAGTAATACCTTCTTATACAATAAGTATGTGGAAAAATCTGGAAACTATACATTTGTAATAAAATCATAAAAAATATAGTATTTAACGGAACTCTCAGTGGGCGAGTCCGACTCGCACTTGTCCGTTTATGTGTTTTTGTAACCAACGAGGTAGATGTAGGATACAATACGTATGGTTCTATTTTTGTAATTGAATTTACGTCCACCTATCCATCTAGCCGTACTACTACAGAGCTTATTTAATTTTTTATTTACAACAAATAAACATACATGAATAACATAACAGATGGGTATATGAAACGTAATTATTAAAGTTCAAAATATATATTTCGCCTCTTGTAAGTAGTAATTGTTATTATATAAATTATGTTTTTCATCATTAATGTTCTGAAAGTAGATCATATTTAACTAGAAGGGCGGGATATTAACTTAATTTACAAGCCTGGGGTTTAAGTAAATTTTATATTTAATAATTCGATCTGTGCTTGTGCTCCTTCACATTTACACACATTTGGTGAAAAATAGAGTGTTGAACTCGGGTGTTAGTGATAAATTACACCCTCAAACTATAAGCACCCTTGCTCGCTTCGTTCACTCGTGCACGTAAATATATTAGGTTAAATTGATAACGTACCTTATATAACAATTAACTATTAAATATCTGTTACTTATGCAGTAAACATTGTGAGCTATAAGTTGACTTACGTATTGTATATTCGTTTGTAAGCATGAATATCCCGAACCCTTCCCGGTATCGTTTCCCACTGAACACGGCAAGTCGTTAACCTTCTCAATTGAGTTAGTCGATGAAATACAACCTCCAGTTCAGTAACAGTTCGAGGCGCGAGCCCCTGGACTATCTCAGCTCCCAGCAGCGACCCTCGCGGCTGGCTTAGGTACGTTCATCAGACAGTTAATGTCTTATCTGATATCTTTTATACTTTATTTGTACACACAAAAAATATATATAAAGAAAAACATTTACAAAAGGTGAACAGTATGTGCATTTCCGAATTTATCTCTAAGAGATTTCTTACCGTAAACCATTACCTATTTGACGGATTAAAAACAACAAAAGGAGTCATTACACTCATTATACAAACGCATAAAAAGAAAAGACTCATTAATACATACTTACTCTACATATGTACATATATGCAGTACCTATATTAGAACAATCCATATTATGTATTATGTCACCGTAAGTTTGTAAAATCTGTAAAATCAAAAAAAAAAAAACTGTAAGTTTATAATAAAATTTTATTATAATTTCACGGTAGGGTTTTGTTAGGTTGTTTATAAACTCTATATTATAATGACATATGTACATGATGTCACAGGTAATTTTAGAAGAATTGGTAAAACTAGGTTTACCTTGATAAACTTAGAATTATTCATGCTTATTGGGTTAACTCGAAAAATTCGGAGTTTACCCGTATACACACTTCAACGGTTGTTAGATAATACTTGATTAACCTGAAAATAAAAACTTAATGAATCAAAAATGAGCACTCGATCGACAACAAGCGAAGTGAGGAAGAGCATGTTAGGTTGTCATGATAAATAAAATCGGGAACCAAGCGGAGCTTTCAGATTTTACACAAGGAGCTTAGGTAATTCTAAGTTTATCCGTAACATATCTTATATTAATTAGGGTCAAGTGAAAATCCGAAAGAGTTGTGGTGTCGTTCCTTTGTTCGTTAAATAAAGAAATACCTAGCTTACAAGCAACGACCCATAGATTATAAACTTACACAAAAAGCTACGAGTATAAACTGATTCAAGTGCATGGTAGCAGTTGTAGTTCGATTAGCGTAGCATTTTAGCCAGATGGATAAAGAGAGTAACATTAAACCCCAGTTTATCCAGAGAGGATTGAAAAGTAATAGTTTAGTTAATTCCTTTACTTTTTGCCAAAAGACTTGCCTTTGTGATATTCAAAATTGTAGGAAAACAGGAAAATCAGTCATGTTAGTGAGTGGGATTTTTAGTATGAAAAGAGGCTTTGAAAGGGTTTATCATATTTTACAGCTATATTAAGCTATAGTATTCAGTATTAATTACAACTTGATACCTAAACCCGTTCCTGAAAATATGAGCCTTGGCACACGGACTGATAACAAACTGATCCTGTACACGTAGCCGAATGCGTTGGCGCGCTGGGGACTGTGAAAGAGACAAGCCTACGCGAGTAAGTGGAATAATGTACTGCATTCATCTCGTTTACTCACATTACATTGTCCTTTTCGCTCTGGCCAAGCCAGTTTCGTTTTTACAAGTTACAAGCTTTTAACTTCACCTCTAAACCAGTTTCCTTCAACCGATTAAGCTGAAATTATGCACAAACGTTTGGTTTTGGTGACATTGCGTGATAAGTTAAGTGACTTCATTCTCAGTTTAATGTGGAGGACGCCCCAAAATGGTAATTTATTATTACCATACTAAATTCCTTGACAAGAGTATTAAAAAAATATTTGACGAAGAGAATACGATAATGCTAAGTTTATTTAATCGTTTTAGTCCATATCTTAGCCCTCACAGGACTGAGGGGATATATATCCTATTATCTATTGTTACTATTGTTACGAAGTAATACTTTATATCCTCTGCTAATGTTCTCTTTTTCAGTCCTGTAAGGTTAAAGAAAATCTTGTATTAAGAAAGGTTTTTTTATTTCGTGAAGAAGTACGGAATCTTAAAAACTATAAGATGATACTAGCTAGGAAAACATAACGAGACAACTTGGAAAATACATTATCGGATTCCGTACGCAATTGAAACGTTTGTCTAGTTTGGCAAAAATTCGTGTTTGTTTGTTTTTGCGACGAGCAGAAGATTTGCTATGGAAATAGAGCCCATTCCCTTGAATCCATTAATTATTTTAGCGATATCAAAAACAGATATTATTAATGATGTAGCATTACAGTTTTCCCTGAAATACATACTATCAGCGAACGAAAATACTATAGCTTAAAAAATGGCTCTATAGCGGATTATAATACTTATCTCCCGGGTCATGCACTTATTGTTCTTCGCCTGTTGTTCAGTATGCTATCCTCTCGCAATAAACATGACGCAGTAGTTGGTGTACTGCTAGAAAGTATTGGAGGTCAGCTACGACAAGTATAGTGGTGGCGTGATCGTTTCTTTCGCGGTGGGATCTGCTCTCCTCCTACGGCCCGGCCCAGTGTGCTTTTTCCTCGCAGTAAGTATGTCGCAGTAATCAACGCACTACTGCACGGTGAGAGGGCCGTCCCTCGGCAGGTCTTGATGGCACGGCCAGAACTCCCGGGGTGCGTACTCGCTGCCTTTGAAGATCTGCTCTCCCCTACTCCTCAGTGTGCTCCTTCCTCGCAGTAAGTATGTCGCAGTAATCAACGCACTACTGCACGGTGAGAGGGCCGTCCCTCGGCAGGTCTTGATGGCACGGCCAGAACTCCCGGGGTGCGTACTCGCTGCCTTTGAAGATCTGCTCTCCCCTACTCCTCAGTGTGCTCCTTCCTCGCAGTAAGTATGCCGCAGCAGTCAACGCACTACTGCACGGTGAGAGGGCCGTCCCTCGGCAGGTCTTGATGGCACGGCCAGAACTCCCGGGGTGCGTACTCGCTGCCTTTGAAGATCTGCTCTCCCCTACTCCTCAGTGTGCTCCTTCCTCGCAGTAAGTATGCCGCAGCAGTCAACGCACTACTGCACGGTGAGAGGGCCGTCCCTCGGCAGGTCTTGATGGCACGGCCAGAACTCCCGGGGTGCGTACTCGCTGCCTTTGAAGATCTGCTCTCCCCTACTCCTCAGTGTGCTCCTTCCTCGCAGTAAGTATGCCGCAGCAGTCAACGCACTACTGCACGGTGAGAGGGCCGTCCCTCGGCAGGTCTTGATGGCACGGCCAGAACTCCCGGGGTGCGTACTCGCTGCCTTTGAAGATCTGCTCTCCCCTACTCCTCAGTGTGCTCCTTCCTCGCAGTAAGTATGCCGCAGCAGTCAACGCACTACTGCACGGTGAGAGGGCCGTCCCTCGGCAGGTCTTGATGGCACGGCCAGAACTCCCGGGGTGCGTACTCGCTGCCTTTGAAGATCTGCTCTCCCCTACTCCTCAGTGTGCTCCTTCCTCGCAGTAAGTATGCCGCAGCAGTCAACGCACTACTGCACGGTGAGAGGGCCGTCCCTCGGCAGGTCTTGATGGCACGGCCAGAACTCCCGGGGTGCGTACTCGCTGCCTTTGAAGATCTGCTCTCCCCTACTCCTCAGTGTGCTCCTTCCTCGCAGTAAGTATGTCGCAGTAATCAACGCACTACTGCACGGTGAGAGGGCCGTCCCTCGGCAGGTCTTGATGGCACGGCCAGAACTCCCGGGGTGCGTACTCACTGCCTTTGAAGATCTGCTCTCCCCTACTCCTCAGTGTGCTCCTTCCTCGCAGTAAGTATGCCGCAGCAGTCAACGCACTACTGCACGGTGAGAGGGCCGTCCCTCGGCAGGTCTTGATGGCACGGCCAGAACTCCCGGGGTGCGTACTCGCTGCCTTTGAAGATCTGCTCTCCCCTACTCCTCAGTGTGCTCCTTCCTCGCAGTAAGTATGCCGCAGCAGTCAACGCACTACTGCACGGTGAGAGGGCCGTCCCTCGGCAGGTCTTGATGGCACGGCCAGAACTCCCGGGGTGCGTACTCGCTGCCTTTGAAGATCTGCTCTCCCCTACTCCTCAGTGTGCTCCTTCCTCGCAGTAAGTATGCCGCAGCAGTCAACGCACTGCTGCACGGTGGCGAGGCTCAGCTCTGGCAGGTCGTCACGGTGCGTCCAGTACTTGCGCGGCGCGTACTCGCTGCGCACGAAGATCTGCTCTTCGAGCCAGTACCACAGCCAGAAGTAAAACCTGAAAGATAACTAATGGTTTGGAAACTCCTGAGAAGATTGGGGTAGGGAATGATTGGATAACAAACAAAGATATACAAATGCAGTTAGATGGTGATAAATAATATTTAAATTAAACAATGCAATCTTCTGTATATACTAGTAAATAAAAGGCTTATTCCTGAGTGACTGACTGATTGACAAACAACGTATAGCCCAAACCACCATACATAGAGAATTCATATTTGGGAACAGTGTTTAGGAAGGGGTGAAAACGTACACTAAGAAAAGAATATGGAAAATTTATAGCCCAAACGGTTGAAAAGAGGTGTCAAAGTTCCAAAAAACAACCTTGATTTTGCCGCCGCCGCTCACGCTAGACAGTCAAGATTTTGAAGTCTACTCTCGAGATAAAATAAAAATGTCTTAGGAAGTTTCAAAACTGAGAAGTCATGATCAGTTGTTCATCAATTCGGCTTGTAATATTCTTCAGATGATAGCTATAAAACAATGTAGTGATTGTGCTATCCCGAATCGTCTGCGAAGTGTTGAAAATCCATCATCAGACTCCTGCTACAGGGCTTCCAGGAAGTGAAAATGAAATTAAAATCAATAATAGTAAGAATATGTTATGTTTGGACTCTTTTTCTGAAAACATTTACAATTTATGGCAATTAAATCTGATGATGAGGTACTAAAAAGTTCAGTGGAATTTCTGAACCAGCGGTGATTGTGTTTGGATTGTCTATTTGATGACGTTTTGCAGTACGAAGACTCTTTCAAGTCAATTTTTTGAAGTGGTTAATAAAACATGCCAACCATGGTCAGATTAGGGAATTGAATCTTAACTGTTAGTCATGTTTGGACTCTTTTGTTTCGTCTTTTTGAGCATTTTTTTAATCCCTGTTAACCAAAGTCTGACGATGAGATGCCAAGTATGGAACTCCTCAGCGTGCTGCGGTATTATTATTGATCAAATAAAACGCCAAAATAATAGGATTTAAGCAGAAAGGTTCGGATTATTGGAAATGTTCTTATAAAGCTCCGTTGCACTTCGCTCGTCGTCACATCTACCTATATTTTTGTCATTTTCTTCCAACTATCCGGACCCTTGCATTCATCTTATTTGGGTATTTCGTGTTCATCCACTTTATCCCATTATCCTGCGACACATATATTTAAATAGCGCTAGAGATGGAAACCAGACCCAATCATTACCGCATGTCAGTGAACTCAGTAACCTGGCGCGCATTATCCTCGTGGTAGCGTCCTCGACGGCTCGCACGGCGCGACGACACACGGGGTCCAGCTCGTAGGGAGTGTTGAACAGCAGGTTCCCGACGCTGCACCGGAACACCTCGTACCTTCAATTAAATAATACATGGATTCAGTGGCGTAACAATAGGGTGGCAGAGCTGGCAAAATGCCACGGGCCACCGACCCAAGAGGGCCCCGGAGCAAGAGGCCGCGAGCTCAAAAATATTTTTCTACATTGTACCTGAGTATTTTATTTTATTTCAAAACTAAATTTTTATAAGTTTATAATTTATAATGATGCAGTGAGAGAGGTTATTGATATGCAATTTTTTTTTTAACATTTCAACAAATTTATTATTTTTTTGGGCATAGTATCAAAAGATGGAATATTTTATCAAGTTTTATATCTAATAAAGAAAGTGAGTCTTCAACTTCAATAAAATTAAAAACATTAAACCCTACTAGATGGGTTATGATGCTGTTTTTGCTTTAAAAGTTTGGTTTGTTGAAGTCCGAAAAGCGCTAATGAAAACAATTCTGTTAAATTGCAAATCAGATGAAAGAAATGAAGCTGTTTCACTCAAAAAGAAGATCGAAAACTACAATTTTATTATGTTATTGGTTTTCCATTGCAAGATCCTACTTACTATCGATGCAGCCTCTAAAGCACTTCAGCCTAAAGCCACCGATCTTTCAAATGCCTTAAAACGTTTGAAAATTTGTTTAGAAGAATTGGAAAGGTATCGACATGAATTTGAAAATTTAAAAATGGAAGAAAATAGTGTAGCAAAAAATGGTCCTTTACCCCTGAATTTTCTAAAACTCGTCAGAGGAAGGTAAAACGCCATTTTGATGAGCTTTGCGAAGATGAGCGTCTCCAAGATCCGGAAAGTTTGTTCAAAGTGAACATATTTTATCGAGTATTGGACATCATTATAAACCAACTGAAATTACGTTTCCTTCCAATGAATGAAATTGTTTCAAATTTCAGTGTTTTGCAGCCTTCCACTTTAAAAGTTTTAAATGACACTGATCTATTAAAAAAAACTCTAAAATTTGTTGAAATATATAAAAAAGACATATCTGAATCATTTGCCAGAGAAATTCTCAGTTTTCGATCCACTTTCAGAGACGAAATAGAAAAATCTTTGTGTATTAGAGACCTTGCTGATTTATTAATAATAAAAAATCAACGTAAATGGTCCACACTTTATACAATGTAGTTTGTTTGCTACTTTCAGAGCAAAGCTACTAGAATAATTAAAACTTACCTACCTAATGTATTTATTAGTTGGTCCACTTCACTAAGGTTATTTGTAGAGATCAAAGTTTGTCTATCACCTGTCAATCTTCTGCTCTGTGCTTTCTTTGACACATTCAACCTTACTGAAGCGAAGATGCCATTTAGTTGTGGTGTACTTATGGAGGGGTTACTATAGGAAAAAAGACTTTCAAACATTTTTAACTATTCAGTTGGGTACTAATTAAATCAGGAGGCTGGGATAACATTTCAATCTCCTTCAGCCCTGCTGAAGAGTGTTTACTAAATGATCAAATCGGTTTCTTAGAATTTCAGCTTTCCTGAAGTATGCACTGCATTAATGTTATTTCTTACAATTTCTGTGACTACAGCTAGTGCTGAACAATCATTTTCAAAACTAAAATTGATAAAAACCTATTTAAGAAACTCTATGAGACAAGACAGAAAGAAAGAAAGAAAGAAAGAAAGAATAGTTTATTTGTGAACATAGGAAATGTATGTACAATTTATAAATGTCACAACAAGATGTTAGGTATTAATTAAGAGCACTATGTTCTACCTGACGGCGTACAAATATTGAATGGTTTTTTTTTTCAGGTTATGTAACTTAGCTATTCTGTCTATTGAAAATTCTATGGCCCAATCTTTAAACTTTGATGATGTTATAGACACTTTTTTGCGGAACAGAAAGCTCGAAAAAAAGATTTTTCTTAATAAATATCTTATTGAAATTAAATTGTTATTTTTATTTCATTATAAATGTATGCAGGTTTCCTCATGATGTTGTTCCTTCACCGAAAAGCTAGCGAATAGATGATGAATGCATTGAGATATTATGTTCTATGGATGAATGTGAAGTCTCCAATACGCATTGGGCTAGCGTGGGGACTACAGACCATTCCCTCTCGCCTAAGAGAGGAGGCCTATGGCCATTAGTGGGACATGAGACTAAATATCGCTCTAATTTTAGGGAAAAAATTTGTGGTGTACCACAGGGAAGTGTTTTGGGGCCGCTGTTGTTTTTAATCTATATCAATGACATGCTACCAAACGTTAGTTACCCTATGGTACTTTTTGCCGACGACAGCACGGCATCAATATTATGATGTGACATGGGATTTCATTGTAAATTTATTGCATATATAAATTGTGTAAGTATACTGTATCGTGTAACTTTTGATTCATGAATTTTTGTACGCCTTTTAGGCAAAACATAGAGCACTAGAATATATATTTGTGATCTACGCATGTAAACCTATGTTTTACAAATAAATTATTTGATTGATTGATTGATATACAACTTGTAATTGAGTGCGCTGAAAATCTCGAAGTTTATTAAAATTAAACTAAGTACAACGTGACGATTTTTACTGATAGGATAGGGCACCATCAAAAGAATTTACCACGGGCCCTAGATGGTATAGTTACGCCACTGCATGGATTGAAGGTCTCTCAAAAATCTGTCTTTGTATCATTTAGGGTCATAACGTTATCGGACCTTGGTCCAGTCTGCAGAGACAACGTATGTACCTATTTACTGGTGGAAGCCAACGACCGTGGCTTGTCAACACCCTTGTTACAAAATGACGTCGCCCAGCGACACGTCGTTATATAGCATAATGTCACGAGAAATCGTACCGGGAGTGTGGTTGCACGCGCTTACGTGGTATCAATCATTTGTCCGTTACCGACTTCCGTAGATTTTGCGGAATTTCCATACAGAGAATTAACAATTATTCGCGAAATTAATACCGGAGGCTTGATAAGTGATCAGTATCATGAATCGATAACAGTATTTGCAAATTTCGCAAAATAAAATGTTGACATCCTTGGGCTTGCGTTCGTTCACAAAAGGGGTCATATAGCTTTAAAACTCATCATCTAAACTTGCACTTAACGAGTCTTCAGTATAAATTTGGCTTTATAAAGAAATTTCACCTTTTATATACGTTTTTCGTAAATTGTTCTAAATAATGTTGAAAACCGCACTGAAATTTCAACTCATCTAGAAGTTAAATGTGAATACACAGACAAACGTGGTTTGCGACTCCGCTACTATATGGTGGTGAAGTTGTCCACCTATGAGTATAGTATAGATGGCTCGTACCCACACATCTCCAGCATGCAGTAGTCCCGGAACTCCACCGGGACGAGGTCCACGCGGTACCCCAGCTTCAGCAGCTTGTCCCGGAGACCAGCCAGCTTCTGTGGCTTGTGGGACACCGTGTAGAACGCTTCCGATGGCCCGTAGTAGATCTTTACGTAGTACGACATGAGGGTGAATAGAATCTGGAGAAAATAACAAAAATAAATATAATTCTTAATGATTATGTTGTGTACAAAGGAACTGTCAAATTTGAGTGATATTATTTTTAGATTTTTAAGGTTTTTACTGTGAAACGTTGTCACGAAAAGTTTTTGTCGTCGGGTTTTTGCGCGTGGTTTTTGTTTTAATGGAGCCCTGTAGAAGCTGGCTGTTTTATCAGCATAAAAATATTGATAGAATAAGGTGTAATTTGTTGTATGTTTTTGTTTAATCGTTTCAAAATAACGGTCAAATTGGAGTAGGACTCATAAACGCGCGCATTGTTTTTGAGAATAATGACTTTTTTCTTGCCAACCCTGGCCTTTTCACACAAAATTTCAAAATTTCAAAACAGGGTTGACAAGAAACAAGAATATTTAATATGCTCTTGTAACTTATTCAATAGATAAGCGTAATATTTTCCAATTGTTTTTTCCTTGTGAATGATAAAATCGATAATTAAAATATCCTTCGCATCCGGAAAAACCGACGCCGATGACTTTCCGGCCGATTTTACGGCTTAACCTTTCTTCTCAGCAGAACATCCGGACTCCATGCACTGCTTTGAGTGAATTTTTGCGTGGACCCATATTTCATCTTTAGTCACAAATCATCGCAGAAAGTCTATTTATTTATTTAAAGTATTACTTCTGAAGCGGTCAGAACACTATCGCGAAATTTATATTCTAGCGTTTCTAGTCCACTGTATTACGGCAGATAATTTTATTGTGAACTATTTTATTATAAATTAGGTATATGAACTTAAAATATCCTGTATATTAACTTGACGATGTAATTTACTGAATAAATGAATATGAATATGAATATGCAGTCAAAATATGATATACCCGTACTTTAGAGATGCTTACAGTATCAGTCATTTTGTATGTTTTAATATTCCGTCATCTAACAACACAACATTTTTTGGACGACCTGAGTGATGTTCATTTAGCCACCCAGTTCTTAGGGTTCCGTAGTCCGACAAGGAATGTCTGTCTGTCCGTCCGTCTGTCTGCAGCTTAGCTCAGAGACTATTAGTACTAGAAAGCTGTAATTTAGCATAAGTATACATATTAATCACGCCGACAAAAAGGTAAAAAAATTTTTGATGATTTTGGGGATGATTTTTTTTCTCATCAACCCCTTGTTTAGGGTATCGTTAGATAGCTCATTCAAAAACATTGTGGGTGTGTGAAAACTATTTTTCGATTTAGAGATCCGTTGGTGTAATATTTAGCTTTAAAGTGCTAATTTTTGTTAGATAAAAGTGTCCCCCCCTGCCAACTAAACGGTTGTTTATGGATATGTGAAAAAATTCACAGAAGTAGTATAAATAATGAATTTAAAAGGAAAACTATCACAGCTAAGTAGGCTTTACAGGTTTATGAGTACAGGTCGCGCCAAGCTTTTAATCCAGTCTAAACACTGGGCGATTCGTATCGACAGGAACAAAATGTACGGGCCATCCTTCGGAAGAGCAACTTCCGAGCGGAGTAGAAGTTTAGCGCTATCTGTATAGTCCGCATATTATGTAGGCAAACTACGGAACCCTTCAGTGCGCGTAGTCCAAGTGTCACCCAAAACCTCTTTCATCCCTTCAATCAGAAACATATGCATATGCAGAGTGAGAAACGTTTTTTTTTAATAATAATACCTATAATAATACCTACGAAAAAATTACAGCACGATGGACATGACAATTTAAACACTGGCAGATATAAAACCAATGAGTAAAATGACAGAGTTTTTATATAGCCACTAAACAACATACGATATATAGGGTAGGCTAATCACTAATCATCCCGCCTACATAATTAAACTGAATGAAATGAATGAATCAGAAACTGAACCATGTTTTTAGTTATTACTTTAATCGCGATAATGATTGTGTGACAACAGTTTGAGCACTAACATTTTGACATACGATACACTTGGCAGTAATGAAGTACGTATAGATGTTTCCGCTATCACGCTGGGGGCGCGGGGCCGGAGGGCGCGGGGGTACGTTATTTTTCAGCTGAGATACGAACCTGCTCGTCTGAGAGATTGCTTCTATCTACTGGCGTGTAAACTCGCTCGCTAGACTGTTTATATCTGAAATTTTCATCGTAGAATATCTCTCGGGGTTAGACTTTTCATATATTTGCGATGAAACTGTAAAAGAGGTGATGCGAGAAAATATGTTGCTGTTTTTCTAAAATTAATGAGCACTTAAAATAACCAAAACGCAAAAAAAAACACTGATAACATGGTAGATTTTATATATTTATTTACTCAACACTTTTCAACACACACAACATTCTTTATAGGATTAAATAACATAAGACCATAGTGTAGCTATTAACTTATACAACAGAACACGAAAAAAATACACGAAAAAATAAAACGAACAACAACTTTACAAATAACACAAAACACATAATGATGCTCTTGTGGGTGAATTCACTCAAAGAGCAAAGAAACACGTCAATGTTTTCCGCCACCTTATTCATGGAGCGAAAGGCTCGTGTTAGGGGCGCATCCAACAGGAGTTTAGTACGAGTACGATTTTTATTCCTAGATTTCTCTATTTTTTGTAGGTGTATAATTAAATTTTTGCAGCCCAACCTAAATATTTTTTGTATGTATTTCCCTTATTAGTATATACATATTGTTTTTTTATATTTTTTTTATTCTAAAGATATTTATTGTAAAGATTAACTTTGACTTGTAGAAAGTATACTTTATGTATCTATTTTACAAAATAAATATTTTGATTTGATTGATTGATTGATTGCGCGCAGCACGGCCAGCAGGCACGGCCGCCACCGCCGCGCCGGCGGCGCCGTCGCCACACGTAGCGCTCCGGCACGCACAGCTTCATTCATGAAAATGTAAATAAACTATCTATATAATCCCTTTTAAATAACATTGTAAAAGGAACAGAAACACTTTTCAAGTGAATATCTAGTTACAAGTGAGCGCAGTACCAGACAGACTGACGTTGCACTTTACATGTACTCGTACAGAAGATTCTCCTGCAAGGTTTCATCTGATTCACTTTATTCGTAATTCGATTTCCCGTGTCCACCCCCCGCGGCGCCGCGCGTGATGCGCCGGCCCACCCGCGCGGGTCCCCGGTTCGATCCTGACACGGCCTGGGTGGACCCGAGATGCTGTCAGTTTAGATACGGCTGTCAGGAGTTCTAAGAGAATTGCGTTTTGAAGGGCGTTTTATTTTAATTTAATTCAAGATGGACGAGAGGAATGTCAAAATATTACATTGTTGGTACGCGATGCAGCATCTGGGAATTCAATTATACCTTCATTGAATTTTATTGAAGAAGGTAGGTACCTCTTTTGTAGGACATGGTATAAGATTTTACAATAAGCTTCCTCAGTTTGCCTGCAAATAAGTTGTTTTTTTTATCAGTGACTAAGCAAAGCTTTTTATGAAATCAATGATTATTTGGACGATAATAAAGCATGGTGTAATAAATAAAAATAATAATCTCAATCAAAATTGTAATTCATAATTAGTATATTTGAATACTTGTATGGTTCCTTGTTAAAGGTAATAGACAATATGAGACGGGTTGACTAAGATACATTTTTTCTCGTGACATGGTTCCTGCATTCTTATATTTTTTATGCCTTTACTCAAGTGGGTATAATTTTTTTTGTATATTTGTAATATGGTTCTGTGCCATTTTTTTTTAATGCATGTTTGTTAAGTTTCTTGCCCTTCTTCTTAGCAATACTAATCGAATGGTGCGGATGGTTAGGAGTTATGTATATATAATATTTTTATTCCTATATTTCTCTATTTTATGCAGGTGTATAATTTTATTACATTTTAGTAAACCAACCTCAACATTTTATGGATGTATTTTCCCTATTTATTTATCAAGTTATTTGTTCGTTGCATCATTTATATATCATATTTTTATTCCTAGATATCTTTATATATATAATATATGATTACATTTTAGTAGCCCAATCTAAATATTCTTTGTATGTATTTCCCTTATTAGTATATATATATATATTTTTTTATTCTAATGATATATATTGTAAAGATTAACTTTGACTTGTAGAAAGTATACTGTATGTATCTATTTTACAAAATAAATATTTTGAATTGATTTTGATTTAGAATGTCTAACAATTAATTATTAAGTAGCCAATTAAAAGGGCACTTCTTTTATTATAAGTAACATAGCATATCGTCACGACATGAATCCCCGGGGACTCCCTCGAGAGGTGTTGCCGAGTGTTAACTGTGAAATGCAAGTCACTCCGCACCCGGTACACCCGCTTTTCATTTATTTATTGAAGTAAATAAGAATATATCGTTTAGATACATTATAATGTATGTCCATTATATTTATATGTATGTGTATTGTGTTCCATTATGTATTTATAACTCGTTGGTTCCATAAGTCAAATTATATGAGTATGTATATTAGCAGTTGACAGTTATATGCTCGCTATCAACCTATTTCACATTATTTAAATAAATAAAAAAGTTTAGAAATATCTCGACATATATTTCGACCAGCTTGTGGTCATCGTCAGTCGACCACAAGCAAAGTAATAAGTAATTATAGATTACTTAGTAATCTAAAGAGGTTTTATAACACAATTCAATGTCAATTTATATAGGTAAATGACAAATACTTTTTTCTTAAAAAAAAATAATGCATATTACGTTTCACCCATGGAAGAAGTACTGTTTCACCACAGTGCTGCTTGTCTGAAAGAAACCTTTTCTAGACATAAGCTGGACTTTGTGTATATTTTTCAACTTGATATCTTCTGTGTAAAGGATATAAGTAATCGGTACCTACTACCTACATCTGATATGTCTCTATAGATATGTATTTTAAAGCAGCGGTGTTTCAGTCAGTAGGGAACATGACTCTCGATCTTGAGACGGGATTCCAATCCTGCCAGTTGAGCGTGCAACTACGTTGTTTTTTTCAGAATGTATGGGCTTACGTGTATTTGTACTCGAAGCATTAGGCTCCCTCCTGTCACGTTGGGACGTTAAGGCTTTTGTCGAAAAGAGAGTGTTACGAGTTTCAACGGTTTCAGTGACAGTATACACTAAGATCACAAACACCTCTGACACCCCTCGACGATATATGACGAGACGGTAAGTTTTCTTTAAATAAAGATATTTATTTTCTTAAATTGTTCCCGATAAACTCAAAGCAACATGTTGAAAGGTCTCAGGTACGAATATTTACAACCCTGCTGTTATCTAATTAAGAAACTTTGTTAGCATTGCAAGGTAGAGTTGGACGAGAAAGCATTTTGTTTTCGTTCTTTGTTGTGCTTTCAAAGCTATCCAATCTCTTCGGTTGGGGAAAGTTTAGTTTTTCCAGAACTCCAGTCTAGGTAGACTCTACCTATGGCGAAGGGCCAAATGCATTGGAAGTTGGGGCTCACTTTTATTAGTAGATTCCTATTTTTTTAAATGGTTTTTACTACTCCTTGTGAATGAAATAGTTTAGGATTATTTTTATAACGCTTCGATTATTTGATAGTATTCAATAGATATACTGACCCAAAATTGATAGAGGTAAATAAAAGAACTTAGAGCAATATTTACGTTTTACTAACAAAATTTGTGATGATGATTTTTGAGGTTCTAATTTATAAACATGCTGTTTAAGTACGATTGGTCCTTATTTCAAAAACGATCGTAAGTTTGTATAAACATTTGGTATACTTTGAATGCCTACGTTACGCCGACGTGTTACAAAACACATTTTAGTCAGAAAACCCGTTTAAGTGCGAGTAGAACGTTCGTACTGCAGTGTTTTGTCAAATAATTTAGTATAAACAATAAAATTTTAACAAAAAAATCAAACTTATCATAAGAATCATAACATACAAAATGTATGAAGCAAACTGCAAGATTAGGTTAGCCGAGTATGATTCTGCATAGAATTATAAATTAATGATTTCCAGATTCATTCCTTTACTTGCAAGTTGCACCAAAAGAACTCTCCTTGTACCTTCTTTCTAGGATATGACGAACTTACAGACCACAAAGTTATTTTATAAGAGTAACGTTTTTCCACGATGAACCCTAAATCACTAAAGTCTCTGGTTGTTCATACATAAGTTAGTAGTAGCGATATATGTAGCTCATTAACTACTTCACTAAGGCGTCAGCGCGTCACGTGCGACTTGTATCAGTCACTCGCACGAGTCAGTACAATCGCGCGATAAACTGTAGCGAGCGACAAATCGCGGCGACTATCTGCGGATATTGGCGCGGAGACAAATTGTGGCAACACATGTCGTGCAAACTTGAGCAGGCTGCGCTGGTGCCGACACTCGCGTTCTCGGTTCCACATTTGGTTTTACACTATTTATTTTAAATAATTTACTTTACTATTGACGAACTAGTGAATCCTAATAATCCCCGTCATCGTAATAAAACTATTGCATAAAGTAATGAATTTTTCTTGTTTAAAAGTATGTATAGAATCTAAACAAACGATTATTCTACAGGCATGAAATGTATAACACATCAATAAAGGTAAAACAAGATGTGTTGAACTTTTGAGTCGGCATCACGTGCAGTTAAATTTTGACTTTGAAATGCCTACTGACATAAAAATTAAAGATATTGGTTTAAAAAGATGAAACAAGGTTTTGCAGCAGATGGCTTGAAATTGTCGGCAATGTCAATATTCGGTTACAAAATTGATGTTAATTCCTTGTTATGACCTCCTCCACGTCATTTACATATTTGACCTGATTTTCTTTATATACTTTTATTCCATGAGCTTGTTAAATATTTTACTGCTTTAGAGATTACTCACTAATCCACTAATTTCAATTCAAACAAAACACACAACACTAACGCGTGTACAATTCCAGCATTATGCTTCCTGCGCCAAGATTTGGGGAAAAAACTTGGCTTATAATATGAAAGTTGCACTGCCGACTGCCAACTCGCGGATGAGGCGACAGGTGCACTTTACGGTCGAAGACGCGACGAGCATTTTTTCCCTCGAGTGTCTCCCTCCCTTTGCGGAAGACAAGTTTGACCACGACGTGTGCTACGAAAGATTAGATAACTTTTAAAGGCTGATATTTTGTAATACCTAGTGAAATTTTGAAGCTGTTTAAGCATCTAATGTATTATTTTTTCACTAAATGTGAATTCAAGGTTCAGGTAGACAGTTGACAGCTCGATATACCGTTGTCTGTCCCTCTTTAATAAGGTACATCAACAGAGTGAGACAGAGCACTGTATCAAGTGCTATTGAGCTCGGTAAGGTCCTTGATGTTAAAGGTTCAGGAGTAGTTTATCTTGTAAATAACTGCTACTGCTAGATGACTACTGCTATATACTAGGTGGTAGAGCTAATGCCGGGCTCGACTGTGGAGGTACCACCATCTTACTCGGAAACCCTCCCGAAGTTATTCGGGGGAGAGTAAGAGGACAGCTCTCAGGCTAAAAAACCAGGCGGCCCACCATTGCCTGGGACCGATGGATGGCGGTATATCCATCCGCAATTGCCGGGCCTTATATAAATTAGACTGGTGACGGGCAGCGGCGTCACTGGTGCAAGGGTTTCGGCACCGCGCTCACCAACCCGCCTGCCCAGCGTGTGTGATTATGGGCATTTCTTCCAGGAGGACCGCCAAGAGTGGCGAAATCCTGGAAAGGCCTATGTCCAGCAGTGGACGAAACAGGCTGATGGATGGATGGACTGCTAGATGTGTCTAAAATCAACTAGAAAGATTTAATTGCCTGCTTTGGTTCAATCGGACTTAAATGGATATATTTTGTTGTTTCTTTTCTCTGTTTCACAGTTACCTCAAAGGGTTCCTTTTCAAGTTACAAACTCGTAAACGGCTGGTTTTCATGGCGTCCCTCTCACAAAATGGAGAGTGTTAAAAGTTGTGTTTGTCAGTCTGCGCGGCCATAATATCTGACCAAAATTGTTATACAATCTGTTGGCGTCAGAAATCAAACTACGTGGTATTGGTACTTCTGAAAATAAAGTTAAAAAATTCAGTTAGCGGACGCGGGTTGCGCGAAGCAGTTCACATCTCAGAGCGCGCACATACGCGAGGAATTTAACAAATTGCATATTCTGAACATCTCGCAAAAGTCAACCCCCATTACATTAATGTAGGAAATGAAAACTTTGTTGCAATTTTCCGGAAGATTTCCATATTTAAGGAAAATAATAGTTGGAAAGGATAAGGTTAGAGATATTAATGATTGTACGGAGAAATATGAAGGGTTTTTATTACTTTCTACTAGTCACCAAAACATATCTCAAAAGTAAATTTTCTAACTTGAAAAGTGTAGACTTTGTGTAAGTACCGAGTCCCGTGATCTCCTCAACCTCATCATTATTCCTCACAAATCTCAGTTCGAAAATACATTAAACTGTCATCAACAAAGTTGAGCACACGCGTACACAAGGAAGTAATTTTTCGCCTTTTATCTAAAAAAAACGGTCTGATAGATGTAAAAAGTTTGCGTGAAGAGGATAAAAAGTTAAAGAAGGAAATTGTCTGCTGATAACATTACGTTTTTGGACAGATAATCTTCTGAAAAATACTGTAAATACCTACTATCCCTGCTAAAAATGAAGCGTCTTTAGGTACATATCAGTTTATTTTTTGGCTTTTTATCTCAATACTCATTCTCTTACACAATCGAGTCACTTTTTACCTTATTTATTTAATTTATAATATATTTTTTTAAAGGATGCTCTTTTTATAAAGTCAAGTGATATTTGTAATAGTCCAGGACATTAATGCAGCAAAATCTGTCACGATGAGCATAAAATTCGAAATTGGATATGTAAAACCTAAGATTTACCAAGTGATGATGTTAAAAGTCCGATTTTTTTTTAATTTATCGTTAATTTCGGACTTTTACTGACAGCCACCTGGTTAATCCCAGGTCTTACCACAGGGTCATGGTAAATGCTCAAAAAAGACACATAGTTTATACGCAGTACACCGCTATTTAGAAAATGATATTTAATTTTGTTACAATCGATATATATATAAAAGCGAAATAACACCTACTCATCACGAAATCTTCAGAATTATAGAGCCTACAAACTTGAAATTTAACAGGTAGGTTCTTAATACGACGCACGCATAAGAATATTTTATAATTGTGGTACAAGTTGATGTCACAAATACTACACCAGTCCGGTATAGAAAGAAACGCAGAAGGAAAGTAAATCCAGATGTGAGGTGCAATCACCCAGTAAACGAGAGGTCCTGGCTCATATTTAACCGCAAACTAAATAACAAGTCCATACTCGTAGCGCTGATTCCAAAATTGTTATTTGCATCATCTGGCGAGCCATTAGAATAATATCGGTGAGAGAGCCTATAAAAATCATAAACCCACTTGCACCTAGCAACTAAACCCAGGTTTACCAATATTTAAGCTTTGTCTATCACCATGGCATCGTTTGGTATGACAAGAAGATAGCATAAAAGTTTGTAAATCTTGGGTTAAGTTGCTAGCTGCAGAGATGGTGTTAAAAAAAATCATCATTCTTTTAAATGCGAAGTTCTTTTATTTTGAGTTCGGTATAAAATTCGTCCCACGTTAGTCGAGTAATTTAAGAAGCAAAGACGCACCTCATAAATTGGTAACCTTAACTCGAACCCAATAAAACCTTATAAGGCGACAACGTTGTCTGCGTCCCCTGAACAGTGTCGTAAACAGTGTTAATGGCACCGTTAATGGCTTCGTCAACAATTAATGACTTGGCGACGTCAGTGATTGACTCAATGCCAGTTGTTGACTTCCCCTTAATTGAGTTCGGGAACTTAATTGAAGATACACATTTGAGGTTAGTTTTGGCGGTTCGCTTCGTTTATTATGCATTGGCTTTTATGTTTTGTGGTAATGGATATTCTGTTCTAGCTACATATAGTGTAGAGAGTCTGCGAGTTCCGTCACAGGGTTGCGTAATATCTTGTTCCGGAATGGTATTTTGTGCGAGTGTGACATAATGAAAGTCTTTGGGACACGAGAGACGTTACGAGTGTTCTAATGGCTAGTTATATCCAATTTGACACAATATCAATGACCATCATTAATATCGTCTTTGCGTGACATTATTATCAACTAACAATTTTATGAAAATGAGGAAAGGAAAACGCTGAGTTCTTCTTTTTTATTTGTTCCTGTAAGCTTAGGCGAGGATCTTTGTTCAGCCAAATTGTCAGTAATTTACTTATTGAAGATGCTCTGTGGGATTATATGAGGATGCATGCCAGAGATATACCTTTGCCTAGCTCAAAGCAAAAGAAGAAATATTAGTCGCCGATTACTATCAGGTTATATTGTATAGGTAAATTGTCAGTAATTTACTTATTGAAGATGCTCTGTGGGATTATATGAGGATGCATGCCAGAGATATACTTTTGCCTAGCTCAAAGCAAAAGAAGAAATATTAGTCGCCGATTACTATCAGGTTATATTGTATAGGTAAATTGTCAGTAACTTACTTATTGAAGATGCTCTGTGGGATTATATGAGGATGCATGCCAGAGATATACCTTTGCCTAGCTCAAAGCAAAAGAAGAAATATTAGTCGCCGATTACTATCAGGTTATATTGTATAGGTAAATTGTCAGTAATTTACTTATTGAAGATGCTCTGTGGGATTATATGAGGATGCATGCCAGAGATATACCTTTGCCTAGCTCAAAGCAAAAGAAGAAATATTAGTCGCCGATTACTATCAGGTTATATTGTATAGGTAAATTGTCAGTAATTTACTTATTGAAGATGCTCTGTGGGATTATATGAGGATGCATGCCAGAGATATACCTTTGCCTAGCTCAAAGCAAAAGAAGAAATATTAGTCGCCGATTACTATCAGGTTATATTGTATAGGTAAATTGTCAGTAATTTACTTATTGAAGATGCTCTGTGGGATTATATGAGGATGCATGCCAGAGATATACCTTTGCCTAGCTCAAAGCAAAAGAAGAAATATTAGTCGCCGATTACTATCAGGTTATATTGTATAGGTAAATTGTCAGTAATTTACTTATTGAAGATGCTCTGTGAGATTATATGAGGATGCATGCCAGAGATATACCTTTGCCTAGCTCAAAGCAAAAGAAGAAATATTAGTCGCCGATTACTATCAGGTTATATTGTATAGCTAAATTGTCAGTAATTTACTTATTGAAGATGCTCTGTGGGATTATATGAGGATGCATGCCAGAGATATACCTTTGCCTAGCTCAAAGCAAAAGAAGAAATATTAGTCGCCGATTACTATCAGGTTATATTGTATAGCTAAATTGTCAGTAATTTACTTATTGAAGATGCTCTGTGGGATTATATGAGGATGCATGCCAGAGATATACCTTTGCCTAGCTCAAAGCAAAAGAAGAAATATTAGTCGCCGATTACTATCAGGTTATATTGTATAGCTAAATTGTCAGTAATTTACTTATTGAAGATGCTCTGTGGGATTATATGAGGATGCATGCCAGAGATATACCTTTGCCTAGCTCAAAGCAAAAGAAGAAATATTAGTCGCCGATTACTATCAGGTTATATTGTATAGGTAAATTGTCAGTAATTTACTTATTGAAGATGCTCTGTGGGATTATATGAGGATGCATGCCAGAGATATACCTTTGCCTAGCTCAAAGCAAAAGAAGAAATATTAGTCGCCGATTACTATCAGGTTATATTGTATAGGTAAATTGTCAGTAATTTACTTATTGAAGATGCTCTGTGGGATTATATGAGGATGCATGCCAGAGATATACCTTTGCCTAGCTCAAAGCAAAAGAAGAAATATTAGTCGCCGATTACTATCAGGTTATGTTGTATAGGTAAATTGTCAGTAATTTACTTATTGAAGATGCTCTGTGGGATTATATGAGGATGCATGCCAGAGATATACCTTTGCCTAGCTCAAAGCAAAAGAAGAAATATTAGTCGCCGATTACTATCAGGTTATATTGTATAGCTAAATTGTCAGTAATTTACTTATTGAAGATGCTCTGTGGGATTATATGAGGATGCATGCCAGAGATATACCTTTGCCTAGCTCAAAGCAAAAGAAGAAATATTAGTCGCCGATTACTATCAGGTTATATTGTATAGGTAAATTGTCAGTAATTTACTTATTGAAGATGCTCTGTGGGATTATATGAGGATGCATGCCAGAGATATACCTTTGCCTAGCTCAAAGCAAAAGAAGAAATATTAGTCGCCGATTACTATCAGGTTATATTGTACAGGTAAATTGTCAGTAATTTACTTATTGAAGATGCTCTGTGGGATTATATGAGGATGCATGCCAGAGATATACCTTTGCCTAGCTCAAAGCAAAAGAGGAAATATTAGTCGCCGATTACTATCAGGTTATATTGTATAGGTAAATTGTCAGTAATTTACTTATTGAAGATGCTCTGTGGGATTATATGAGGATGCATGCCAGAGATATACCTTTGCCTAGCTCAAAGCAAAAGAAGAAATATTAGTCGCCGATTACTATCAGGTTATATTGTATAGGTAAATTGTCAGTAATTTACTTATTGAAGATGCTCTGTGGGATTATATGAGGATGCATGCCAGAGATATACCTTTGCCTAGCTCAAAGCAAAAGAAGAAATATTAGTCGCCGATTACTATCAGGTTATATTGTATAGGTAAATTGTCAGTAATTTACTTATTGAAGATGCTCTGTGGGATTATATGAGGATGCATGCCAGAGATATACCTTTGCCTAGCTCAAAGCAAAAGAAGAAATATTAGTCGCCGATTACTATCAGGTTATATTGTATAGGTAAATTGTCAGTAATTTACTTATTGAAGATGCTCTGTGGGATTATATGAGGATGCATGCCAGAGATATACCTTTGCCTAGCTCAAAGCAAAAGAAGAAATATTAGTCGCCGATTACTATCAGGTTATATTGTATAGGTAAATTGTCAGTAATTTACTTATTGAAGATGCTCTGTGGGATTATATGAGGATGCATGCCAGAGATATACCTTTGCCTAGCTCAAAGCAAAAGAAAAAATATTAGTCGCCGATTACTATCAGGTTATATTGTATAGGTAAATTGTCAGTAATTTACTTATTGAAGATGCTCTGTGGGATTATATGAGGATGCATGCCAGAGATATACCTTTGCCTAGCTCAAAGCAAAAGAAGAAATATTAGTCGCCGATTACTATCAGGTTATATTGTATAGGTAAATTGTCAGTAACTTACTTATTGAAGATGCTCTGTGGGATTATATGAGGATGCATGCCAGAGATATACCTTTGCCTAGCTCAAAGCAAAAGAAGAAATATTAGTCGCCGATTACTATCAGTTTATATTGTATAGGTAAATTGTCAGTAATTTACTTATTGAAGATGCTCTGTGGGATTATATGAGGATGCATGCCAGAGATATACCTTTGCCTAGCTCAAAGCAAAAGAAGAAATATTAGTCGCCGATTACTATCAGGTTATATTGTATAGGTAAATTGTCAGTAACTTACTTATTGAAGATGCTCTGTGGGATTATACGAGGATGCATGCCAGAGATATACCTTTGCCTAGCTCAAAGCAAAAGAAGAAATATTAGTCGCCGATTACTATCAGGTTATATTGTATAGGTAAATTGTCAGTAAAAGATGCTCTGTGGGATTATATGAGGATGCATGCCAGAGATATACCTTTGCCTAGCTCAAAGCAAAAGAAGAAATATTAGTCGCCGATTACTATCAGGTTATATCGTATAGCTAAATTGTCAGTAATTTACTTATTGAAGATGCTCTGTGGGATTATATGAGGATGCATGCCAGAGATATACCTTTGCCTAGCTCAAAGCAAAAGAAGAAATATTAGTCGCCGATTACTATCAGGTTATATTGTATAGGTAAATTGTCAGTAATTTACTTATTGAAGATGCTCTGTGGGATTATATGAGGATGCATGCCAGAGATATACCTTTGCCTAGCTCAAAGCAAAAGAAGAAATATTAGTCGCCGATTACTATCAGGTTTTATTGTATAGCTAAATTGTCAGTAATTTACTTATTGAAGATGCTCTGTG
Source organism: Ypsolopha scabrella (assembly GCA_910592155.1). Lineage (NCBI taxonomy): Eukaryota > Metazoa > Arthropoda > Insecta > Lepidoptera > Ypsolophidae > Ypsolopha > Ypsolopha scabrella. The sequence goes on along the minus strand of OU342968.1, from coordinate 858,835 downwards.
GGATTATATGAGGATGCATGCCAGAGATATACCTTTGCCTAGCTCAAAGCAAAAGAAGAAATATTAGTCGCCGATTACTATCAGGTTATATTGTATAGGTAAATTGTCAGTAATTTACTTATTGAAGATGCTCTGTGGGATTATATGAGGATGCATGCCAGAGATATACCTTTGCCTAGCTCAAAGCAAAAGAAGAAATATTAGTCGCCGATTACTATCAGGTTATATTGTATAGCTAAATTGTCAGTAATTTACTTATTGAAGATGCTCTGTGGGATTATATGAGGATGCATGCCAGAGATATACCTTTGCCTAGCTCAAAGCAAAAGAAGAAATATTAGTCGCCGATTACTATCAGGTTATATTGTATAGCTAAATTGTCAGTAATTTACTTATTGAAGATGCTCTGTGGGATTATATGAGGATGCATGCCAGAGATATACCTTTGCCTAGCTCAAAGCAAAAGAAGAAATATTAGTCGCCGATTACTATCAGGTTATATTGTATAGGTAAATTGTCAGTAATTTACTTATTGAAGATGCTCTGTGGGATAATATGAGGATGCATGCCAGAGATATACCTTTGCCTAGCTCAAAGCAAAAGAAGAAATATTAGTCGCCGATTACTATCAGGTTATATTGTATAGCTAAATTGTCAGTAATTTACTTATTGAAGATGCTCTGTGGGATTATATGAGGATGCATGCCAGAGATATACCTTTGCCTAGCTCAAAGCAAAAGAAGAAATATTAGTCGCCGATTACTATCAGGTTATATTGTATAGCTAAATTGTCAGTAATTTACTTATTGAAGATGCTCTGTGGGATTATATGAGGATGCATGCCAGAGATATACCTTTGCCTAGCTCAAAGCAAAAGAAGAAATATTAGTCGCCGATTACTATCAGGTTATATTGTATAGCTAAATTGTCAGTAATTTACTTATTGAAGATGCTCTGTGGGATTATATGAGGATGCATGCCAGAGATATACCTTTGCCTAGCTCAAAGCAAAAGAAGAAATATTAGTCGCCGATTACTATCAGGTTATATTGTATAGGTAAATTGTCAGTAATTTACTTATTGAAGATGCTCTGTGGGATTATATGAGGATGCATGCCAGAGATATACCTTTGCCTAGCTCAAAGCAAAAGAAGAAATATTAGTCGCCGATTACTATCAGGTTATATTGTATAGGTAAATTGATCACAGCACAGAACCGCCGTATTCTAATATTAATTATAACATCGATTTTTAACATTGGATAAACAATATAGCTTCTTTTGAAACCATTTTTGATATTGTTATTTATTACCTTAGTGTAGTTTTGGAGTAGATCAAATAAAAAGAGATGGCGTTATGCTCCGTTTCATTTATCCTTAATTTTTTAAATATTATAGCTGGTGGCGCCAAACGCTAGTAGCTGTGACGACACATCCTCTCTCCATTCGCTTTTCGATAAAGTTTATTGTTACATTTATGTAATACAATAAAGTTTATAAGAGACGCTGGATATGTTTTAGAATAAATAAAATTTTAACACAAAAAATTATAACCGACTTAAAATGTTACAACAGAAAGTTCACTAATAAGCTTAAAATAATTACTCTCGTATATACTGACCGATGGAACTAGCGAGTCACAAAGTAATTGCCGAAATCTCAAGTTGCGTGCTGTCATCTGCTCAATAACGTGCGATAAGTGCATTTATGTATGTACCTACATTGCAAAGATAAAGTATTCATTTAATTTCAGAATTTTATGGTGATGAGAACAAGATTGAAGGTCAGGTGGGTATATGAAAATTTTCAAGTATAGCACTGCAATCAGCATCTTGACACAAAGCGTTAACAAAAAAAAAATAACCAGGACACTGGACAGGTTACTGTAAAAAAATATGTTAAGAGTTATGGGGTAACACACAAAAAAATACAAAACAAATTTGAGAATCTCCCCTTTTTAGAGGTCGGTTAAAAATAAAAGCGGAGGAAAACATTTTATTCGGGGTGAATGCTTGCTTTGGATGTGAGTCCAATTTAGCTCGAATAACGAATATAAAACTCACCGCCAATCACGCTGGGACGTAATAATCGTCGGTGAAACGTGGGTGAGTGAATGACTGTAACTTGTATTTGTGATACACTTGAAAAACCTCTGACGCCCCCTCAGGGATTCATGCCGTGACGATGTGTATGTACATTTATTTATAAAATTGCCTACCTTTCTGTAATATATTTTTTGCATCAGTACCGTGTATATTAAGGCTACAGTGAGGGTAAATGTGAACCAATTCATTATAGTGTATACAATGTACGGTCAACAAAAGAGATAATTAACCAGGGGCCCGAAGTGAAAAAGTTCGATATCGATTATCGTTCGGTCGTATATCCATCTCTATCACACTTTTAATGCGTGCGTCAGAGATGGACGTATGCTCGAACGATAAACGATCGACCGAATTTTTTGGGAGAACCGGGCCAGGCCCAGCGCAAATCTTTGATCTTGAGGCATTTGAGGCGAGATTTTCCAGAAAAACCTGTCCTGCTCCAACGCTTTCATTTTACACATGTTTATCCTGCTCAGCAAAAGCGGGCCGCTCAGAAAACTCGCGGTTTCAAGGTGTTTTTATTTATTATTTTCGAATTAGAGGGCTGGGTTTTTAATATGACGGCCGTTTTGTATCAAAATTTTCGCGATGTTTATTTCAGTATAACTTTTATTGTCCCAAGCTTAACATAGCTCAAATGAAATGATATTTATATCATAGTTTAGACCTATCTTTGCGATCGGGCAAAATGTAAGTAATCGTGTATCGAACGGCCGAAATATTAAGATCAAGAGTGAAATATGACGTATATATTATTGGTTTAAAATGAATTCGAAAAGAGACAAAATAGGATGACTCCCCCTTAACACCCACTGACAATTGAATGATTAGATGATGAATACTGATCAGGTGTGTAAAATTGACCAAGATACATATTCTACCCTACAATTATTTTCACATATTATTGTAAAATCATTAGTTTTTAGATTAAAATGAATGTTTTGAGATTGTTCTTATTTTAGTTCGATTTAATTTGTTTTATGTTATTTATGTTTTCTTTTTCTGTTTTTATATAGATCATTTGAGAAAATAATATAATAATTTAGAGTTTTGGAATTAAATTTATTACAACGTAACATTGAAACCTAATATCTTTAATACTAACTCAGCTAAACTACTGAAAACCCACAAATTCATAAAACTTTAAACAAACAACCTCGTAGTTTCGTGGACGTACGCATTTACATAACCGTTCAGCTCGTAAATAACAGTACTAGTGGATTCATTTGGGTCGAGCCAACAATCGGCAGATTTGCATGTTTAATTAAATTAGTCCTCAACACGCGAGTCAAACGAATCCGTGGGTGTTTACACGGCCTACGAGCACAGGGAGCTGAAGGAATATAGTGGACATAATTCACATTTACTGGTATGACATCGGATGACGAAAGAAAGAAAATGATGTGCAGGTGGAAGATAGATCTCGATCGTGCCGACCTAGAAATATGTATTCCGATGAAATTAGACATACTAATGGGGCAAACTCAGAAGTACCCGGAACAGAAGAGCTTGTTTGAATAAACTGATGGATGTGGAAGAAGCGAAATTGTTGTGTCAGGATCGTAGCAAATGAAAATCTGTAGTATATGCCTACCCCTCTGGGAGACAGGCAAAAGTATGTTTCGGATAAAAATATTGTTCGATAAAGTCATATTGTAATCGCTAAAAACACGTCCCATGGGTTCAGTATTATGCGGTTCAGTAGCAATACCGATGATGTTTTAATGGTGCGAATTTAGCCCCCAGATCATAATTGGTCAATTCAATTTCCTATTTGTTTTATAAGTGCTTGTGGGGGACTCACTTGATCCATATTAGTATTTATGGAAAGATGACAGCTAGTAAGTAAGTATTTAAATAATTTATTCCTAAGAATTTGGTTTTACAATAAGTTGTTGTATATACATATAAAACAGTTCCACAAATTCAACCATAAAATGGCGTACAAATATTCGAGTTAGTATTTAAAAAATGTTATCATTCATCGAAATTAAATTGAATCATAATTAATTATATAGTAACATAACAAAAATACACATATTCACACACGTAACACTATCTTCTTAAGACATCACATTATAACAAATAATAAAAATAAAAACCTTACAAAATAACCTTATAACAATTTAGCATTATCAACATTTTAACCTCAATATTCATTAATGGTAAAGTTCAGTTCTTTAATAAAAAAATCTTGAGTTTGTATTTAAATTGAGTCAAAGGTCTTTTGGTAAGGTTTATGTCTTTTGGTAATTTATTAAAGATTGTTACACTCATATATATGTCGTGACTATATCATAGAATTAAATATTTCACGAAATAGTCGACCATTTCACGAAATAGTCGACCATTTCATGAAATGATCGCATTTCATGAAATAATCAACTGTCACTGACCAGATCATTAAATTTTCAACGTGTAACGATTTGGTCAGCGACATTTGACTATTTCATGAAATGGTCGACTATTCGACTCCGCTCCGCTTTGCTCGGCTCCTGAATTTATATTCACAAGCAACCTAACACGCTCCTCCTCGCTTCGCTCGTCGTCGCACCTACTTTGGGCACGGAAAAACTATAAATCGCATCGCACAAACAATAACGAGGCGCCATCAGCGCTGCTAGTGGTGAATAAATGTACCTATTTTACGATAATATTATGATCATACGATGTTTGACCATATCATGAAATTGAATTGTGTTAGTTGATTATTCGTCAAACAATTCATAATATTTTAAAAAACATAAAATTCTAACTTTAACATGTATATATATTCTTGAAGTAAGCATATTCGTTAAAGAAAACTTTCAACTCTTCCCAATTTACTCTCGGGCAGGAAATTTAAGACCACATAGTAGGTTAGCCCCTCTTCTTACAAAATTGAAAATTGTATCTTCCGGTCCATTTTCAATGTGTACAAAAGTCTATAGGAAATGAGAGACATGAGCGATATTAATAAATTTAAAAAATATTTAAAAGAGTATCTGTCTGAAAAATGTTTTTACAGCACACCGTGCGTAAAATGACCACTTTACGCACGCTGCGCTTGCGTAAAGTCGGCATTTTCCGCACTTTTGCTATAAAATATTATACGACACTCGTGCGAGAAACTTTTTCTCGACTTCTCGTATCGCAATGTACTATTACACGCTGCAGGAGTTTTTTGATGTTAAATAAATGTAATTAAGCAATGTTATAGAAATATAATATATAAATAGCTTAAAATGTAGAATAACCCATTCAGATAATTAAGTACCTAATAATTTATATGAGACACGTTTTGGTAAATTGCAAATACTACTAATAATATACCCAAAATTGTAATAAGATAAAAATGTCACTAATTATATACTGAATCACTAGTTACAATTCAACTTGTTTAAAACATTAATATTATTTTTAAATTTTAATTCAATAGTATAACAATATATAATGGAAAAGTTATCTACTAATATAAGCTGTACACAATTTAACATTAGGTACGTATTTAGTTTTAAGTAAACCTTTGCTATGCCCTTGCAGGGCGCTATAATGTTTTTTTCCACACCTGTACTACCTCTGTTAATACTATGTACTTACATTATAGCACGCAATAAATATTTTGAATCTTGAATCTTGAATCAATCTCTATTCATTGATTTGGTCAATCCATATCATGGAATGGTCAACAAACAATGTAATATTTCATGAAATGCGACTGTTCGATTGCAATGTTCAATTCTATGATCTGGTCACCACATATAATATTCTTGGAGAAAATACTCAAATAAGATCTAGGTTTAAATAACCTAAATGTCTAGTGCATCTGTATTGTAGCATATCTCTTCTTGTTTTAAATGAAATGCTATTTGCTATAATGCTAGGCATGCAATAAATCTAGTTTGAGAAATGAGAAGCTTTCTGGATTTTAAGCTATTTTGCTGGATTTCCTAATATTAGTTTTATCAATGAACCCACTGCCTCAAACGAGTACACTACTACTCGGTAATGCATAGATTGTAAAGTAAGATATGTGGCTGATTGGGGAATGTCGAGTTCGTCGTCACAGGTTCGGAGTCAGGTGCTCAGAATATTTGACGAACAGTACTTGGATGCTGATTGGTAGAATTTGTGGTTGTAATTGAAATTTGCAATATTCCAGAAGTCGCAGAAACAAAGTTACAGAAATTTGAAATTTAACATTTCTATGGATTACAAAATCACATGTACACATTGCAACTGACTCCGCAAGAGTTTGGCACATAATGATCATCTGCTACAATTCTGACTAACCTCCTACTTATCGAGGCATACTCGTACAAGCTCTTTTATATTGTTTTTTTTTTTTTTGATTGTCCATTATACTTCAGTAGAAAACTATTAAAACACGCCTACGCCTCGATTTTAAACTCACATTCGTGTTTTGCCTATTAACCTCTTTATGTATCAGTTTAATAATCTAAATTTTTTTATGATTATTTTTGGTTTTCTTATGACTAATATACATATAACTATAACTATAGTTACATAAATATTAGTTATTTCTTAGTTATACGTTATTAAAATTGATTTCAATAAAATTCCTACCGGTAATTTGTGTTAATGAATGTGAATTACATCAATCAAATGAAATCTGAAATAGTTAATGTAGGGACATGGGACATGTATTCTGAATCGTGGGAGGCTAACAAAAAGAAGTAAATTAAATCGATAGAGAAAACCCAGGTTTACCCGGGTAATGTTATACAAAACTTCGGGGGTCGCCTCGCTCCGCTCCGCTTCGCTTGGCGCCCAATGTTTATCAATATGCCGCTTTGCACGTCGTCGCACCTATTTTTGACTTTTTTCGGACTTTACCCGACTTTCGGCTTTACCCGTAGGCAACGATACATGTACGAGGAAAGTCGTACAGTTTACTTCGTAAGCAGTTTACGCCATCGGACTCATTTTCATGAACACGAGTCAGTCCGTAATTGTTAGCAACAAGGCCAACACGCGTGCTCACACACTATCATATAAATATATAACAGTTATTTTTCATATACTCGAGTATCAATTATATCAATCAAATATCAAGACATCCGCCCAAGTCGGAACAATACTTATCAGTCTTAAACAAAATATCAAATAATTAACACGTAGAAATCCAAATTAAATCTCGACACACTAACTACAGAACAGTTTCACTAAAACTATTAACAAATTGGTGCAAATCTCTTATTCAGGGAGTATCGGTGGCTCTGTACAAAGCTGTATAATTAATCGAGTGACCGCTGCACTCGGCCTAACGAGCGGCCGGGTGGGGACACACCGGGGAGGGGTTACACCGGGCTGGGGACACACCGGGGCGGGGATACACCGGGCTGGGGACACACCGGGGAGGGGTTACACCGGGCTGGGGACACACCGGGGAGGGGTTACACCGGGCTGGGGACACACCGGGGCGGGGATACACCGGGCTGGGGACACACTCCGGTGTTGTGTCCGACCGAAACCAAGTATTACAAGCAACATCGAAACCGAATTTCGGTTCTATCCTAATCATCCATAATTGTGATGTTTTCCAAGTTTCACCAAGTGCCGACAATCGCAAGTATAAATTATAAAATATAAATCTATCCTAATCTTTTTGGCCGTAACCGGAATCTAAACTTTTTGGGCCTAAAGTATGTTTTCTTTTTCTGACTTTAAAACATTTGTTTCGTTATTAATAGTATTTTGTACAAGAACAAAATGATAATACATTTCAGAAAGTACAAAAGCAGAAAAGGTATAGCAAAGATCTATTTTGATGTGAAATTAAAGGTTTTTAATGTATCTTGGTTAATTTTTTTAAATTATTGATTTAATTAATTTATAATAAAATTTAAAAAAAAGCCGATCAATAATGTTGCCCCACTGTCTTCTGATTCTCACTGATTTCTGAATTTTTGTAACTGGATTAACAATATATAAATATTCAGGAAACATGAGCCCTGTCGTACAAAAATATCTGAAAAGGTTTACAAACTCTTGAAATTTGAGCTATTACTGTGCTCATACAGGTTAAAAATCATAAAGATCTATTATATTGTTTATTTGAAATAACATTTTGATTATGCGAGCCTGAGCTGCTTTTAGTACGATAATTTGTAAAAAAATAAATACTGTGAAACCCAAACTATGTTATTGGAAAATAGTCCTTAAATAAAGTCATAAGAGGTAAATTAATGAACTTAAACATACAAGTTCTAAAAATGTCTCAATGTTAGATTTGTCACAGTGATTTATCATCTTAATTAATTCATCTGAACTGCAATCACCAAAGTGCGGAGTTTTGCATTTCAGTTGCGGCACTTTTTCGTATTTTCCGTAAAGATTTCTCGAAACCGAAATTAAATCTTCGGTCGGACACCACACTGGGATTTTACGCCATTGTGATTATAATGTCCATCAAGGGTTGTCTTGTCATCAAAGGGGAAACTTCAAGAATAATCCATGGTAACATATCCTCATAATTGGTAAAGCGCCCATTATATTCGGGCTGGTTATACTTATGCTATATGGCGATAACAATCGTAATAGCGAAGCAGGACTTCACTTTTTATTAGCAGTATATTTCTCGCCTTTTTTTAAATGTTTGTGTTGTCATCAACGAACAAAACAGTTTTTATGTCTAGTTTCACTGCACTCTCAACTCTCGGAAAATCTCTGGACTTGTAGGCAGCTCGTATCGTGGCAGTATTTTTTCCTCCCCCTCCCGCTGACCTGCGCCCCGGCACTTCGGCTCCTCCAGAGAACTGTGTCTAATTAAAACTTATTCTGCCGCAGTCACATTTAAATATTTAATTGCCGGCAAACTCGTACCGATGAACCAAATAAAAACTCGCACGTGTCCCTGTATTAATTGCACAAAGTTGAAATTTCTCTTACAGTTTAATTACTATTGGGGACGGAATTCCACTTACCTACTTTTAATACTGGTGAAAAATGGGCTTGCGTTTTGTTGCCCGATAATAAATAAAATGTAGCCTACCCATAAATTCCGTCTCAAATAAAAAAGATGCATTTACGAGAAACGAGTTATATAAATGTAGGGAGCATTACATTGGTATAATATTAAAATAAAGATTTTATCTTTTGCCTTTACACATTTCATCAAGCAGTCAATTAGTACTTCAACAGTAATTTGAAATGTGAAAGTTGGCGAGGGTTTATCAGCCGGTCCAGATACTTCCGCAAAATTTAAGAAACTCGGTGACGACGGGCGAATGACAGATACTACGCCAGGCTGCACCTGAGCCTAGAACATGAACAAAGCCAGAATATCGAGGGTTCTTTTGAAGAAATTAGGACTATCGTAATATTGAAAAAAGTATGTTTGATATATTTTTGATTGAAAAACATTTGTACTTGTCCACTTATTTATATTATTTCCCTTACCGGTTTCGCTGTTATAGCATAAATAAGTGGACAAGTACAAGTGTTTTTCAATCAAAAATGTATCAAAAGTTCCACCAAGTGCCAACAATCACGAGCATCAACTGTATGTTTGATATATTGATCTTTTATCTAGGTGGTCCACGTATAAACGTATAAATAATGTACTAAGATTTATACATTTGTCAAAAAAAAGTGTTTACCCTTTTTTTTTTGGTTTTCAAACGTTCGTTTCAAAAACGCGGCTAAAAGATCAATTTTTTTTTTTTTTTTATAAAATGGGCATAAGAAATATAAAGGTTTTCTACTTAAATCCAATATTTTTTTCCCCACAAAGTATTTCAGTATTAGCTAATAAAATAACCCTCCGACGTGCTGTTTCGCGTGTAATTATTAGTATTACCCGTCCTAGACAAAAAGGTCAACTAGCTAACCAATAATCACCTCTATCAAAAGCTAATAAAGTATATGACATTGGCCTTTTTGTGTTATATACACCACAGACGTATAATATAGTAGCAGACCTATATTAATAATAAACGCATAGAGTCGACGCGTGGCAATTTTAGCTCAGTGAACTTCGGGCTCTTTTAAATATAAATATTGCTTGTTTTCAAACAAAATATATACTAGAGATTAGTTTAGGAATTAACAAATATGTTCCAAGCATAATCCAGCCAAACAACGCATTTTATACGTTTCTTCGTACCATGAAGCCTAAATGTAGCTTATTTTTTGTATGGAAACTTACCACGCTATTTAATCCTTATGTTTGGTCTCCTACTTAGTAATAATTATATGTCTGCGCCATACACTTAATGACGTCTTGCCACCTTAGATTCATGCTAGACGAGTCGCTTAGCCGCATGGTTTTGTTATGAGGGCGGTAGCGAGCCACGGCTGCAGCCTGCCACCAGTATATCCAACTGAAATGATCTTTCAGTTGATTGGCTCTTGGTATAACTGACCTAAAGCGTATTGAAAGAAATCAGTGGCTCTTTTCATGCTCTTTACCAATTATTATTGCAGCTAGATAATAAACTCTTCCACTCCTCAGAAGAAGGCCGAGAGCTATGACTGTACAAACGTATACGAAACGTAGTAACGTGAATATGTATGCATGTAACTGAATTTCACAAGTATTAGTATTTACTTTTGTGGCGCTGATAACTACTCCTTTTAGGTCTTTTAAATATGTCAGACGTGGTCCCAGGTTATTGTTTAATCTCTCTCGTCGTTATTTTCTTCGAATTCGTTCAGCTGCAGTCCTTACTCATACTTATTTATTAATAAAAGAAACATTTCCAGGTCATTATGAGTATTACAAACACAATAAAATAATGAGGCATGCAATATAACAGTACGATTTATAAAATATTTACTTAATTTCAGTTCCTTGGAAATTATAATAAATTAAAAAAATTTTACTATGCAATATTAATTAACATAGTAATCATAAAAAATCTCTCTTGTTATACAAAGACATTTATGTCAGCCATGTCTTCAGCTTTGTTTCAAACTGGTTTTATTTCTGGTATTGATTTTATGTCAGCAGGAAGAGCGTTATTTATTTTTTAATGAAAATTTTTAAATTGGCGATTCCACCATTTAGATCAAGTTAAAAGGTCGACGAACAAATCAAGGCGTTATATTTAGCAGTTTTCAAAGTTTGAATAATTTGACAGAAGCCTCGTTGCATTTGTGTAAGGCTATTATAACAGTAACAAACCTCACTCAATATTTCCCGTTAATATTACTAGCACACACTAAACTTTTGATGACTTACATACATTTATTTTTTATTATTTCCAAAAAGAACTAGTTGCAGGACTACGTTATTTTAATAACATACTTGTTGTTTCAAATTTGACCAAAATTTTGTTGGAAAATCTACCAGTCTTATTAGATTACGCCTTCTGGTAGGTAAGATCAAACTTCCAATTTGTGTAACCCTGTAATTGGCCAACCGAGGTGTCCAATGTGGCCAATATCTGACATCTGGCATCTGCCCGTGTCAGGCGCTAGGCCATAAACTAGCGTAACGGCTGCGAGACGCCGCGTTATCATGCCAGTTACTGGATAATACTGTACGCAACAAGAGAGACTTACAATGGTGTCGATTAGGTGTAACACGACTTAACTTATTTGACAGGACTAAACTTAAATGATGCATTCTATGGTTCTCTTTCAGCTTAAAATAAGGTTAGTCCTGTCAGATAAGTTAAGTCGTGTTATACCAAATCGACACCAATATTGTTTTTATTCTCAGAGTTTTAACGACTCCTCTTATTAACGCAGTAATTTGGTACACATAGACAATCTCTTTTGTATTAGAAGATTGTTATACAAGGGAGGTGGGTGAAGTGAGCGAGGGTGCTTACAATTCGAGGGTGCAATTGATCACTTACACCCGTGTTTAACACTCTACTTTTCATCACTAATGCGAGGAAATAAAAAAAAAACTCACAAAACTATAACATGATGATTAACTGCACCTGTACTTGTTTTACAGTAATTATGTTTATCCCAACCGGTTTTGGTTTTACACCATCATCAAGGGTCTATCTATAATAAAATGACTAATAATAATAACACATTTTACAGGATATAAAAATTAATTCGACGTGCATGCATTCAATGGAATATCCATCCATCCATCCATTAGCCTGTTTCGTCCACTGCTGGACATAGGCCTTTCCAGGATTTCGCCACTCTTGGCGGTCCTCCTGGAAGAAATGCCCATACTCACACACGCTGGGCAGGCGGGTTGGTGAGCGCGGTGCCGAAACCCTTGCACCAGTGACGCCGCTGCCCGTCACCAGTCTGTTTAATATAAGGCTCGGCAATTGGGGATGGATAAACCGCCATCCAGCGGTCCCAGGCAATGGTGGGCCGCCTGGTTTTGCCTGAGAGCTGTTCTCTTACTCTCCCCCGAATAACTTCGGGAGGATTTGCGAGTAAGATGGTGGTACCTCCACAGTCGAGCCCGGCATCAGCTCTACCACCTAAATGGAATATGTCGTTAATCAATTATGAAATTATGTTTGCAACAACGTTTTCAACAGGATAATTTTGCTGCCGCCATTTTATTTTCATGTGACTTTTTCTTTTGGTTTGTGTCATACTGTCCAGTGTGATTGTTTAAAAAAAAACTAATTTAGTTGTTGTGTTAGCTCTTAAGCTTCTCTTTAAAATTTTATTTAGCATATGTACCTACATACGCAAGTCACATTTTTTCATAATTTCTTAATAAATAAAGTATATAGTGCTTTTGAAAACCTTTAATTGAGTATTTTATAAAAATAGGTAAATAATAAATAATATTCTGGAGGAGCTGTGATGTGATTTTTCATTTTGCCTATACGCTCTTCCGGCGCCCGGCGAGTTTTACCTTTATATTCTCATATTTTATAAGATTTGAAGTAATCATCGGAAATCTTTTTCATCTGGAACTTCTCGATTTTCTATGTTGTTTTGCGATTTTTTTCTATCAAGCGAAGCTAATCAAATTACGTTTTCAGATCTACTCATGTATGTCCTCTTTTGTAATTAACTGATTTATGGACTAACCAAAATGTTAATAATATAATTGCAGGGCCTTGAGAACATTGCTCAAGCTCTGATTTGAGCCGACAAACATTTTCCAGTAACCCTTACACGCCTTTCTAGATCTATTAAGGGCAACACCACACCACCACATAATCGCCGAGTTTTCTCACCGAATTGGAAAAAGGCGGGACCGAAACAAATTTCTTTCGGCTGCGTGCGGGCCCTTAACGACAACCAACCGTAATTTAATCAGATTCAAGTGTTGATGCGATGACCGGCTTAGTTCGCCACCCGGAGCACCGGTGTACCGGGCGGGCCACGACGACATCGCAGCACGATCAATACATTGCATGTTCACTGATTCCGGGTGAGAGGAAATTCCTTAGATACGGTCAATTGCGAGTAGGACTTGCGCCTTGTGGGAACCATACCATTCAAATAAGTTTATACCTATAGAGTTAAATCATTTCAACTAAAATTACAAACTTATGCAAAATGAGGTATTCGGGTACGTCCTAAATAGTACATTACGATACGAGAGCGATGAAACGTTTTCTGACGAGTGTGAGTTTGCGGCACGAGCCGAAGGTGAGTGTTGCAATCACACGAGTCGAGAAAAAGTTTCTCGCACGAGTATCGTATAATATTTTATAGCACAAGTGGGGAAAATGCCGACTTTACGCGTACAGCGGTCATTTTACGCACGGTTTGCTATAAACTACATTATGAAATTACAAATATGTCACTATGTAAGTCTCTGTCTACCCCTCTGGGAGACAGGCGTGAGTATTTATGTAAGTAAGTACTAACATGTACTCGTCTGAAAGAAAAAAATTGTAAATGAAAAAAGACCACCAGTGTATTCAAAACACAGCAGAATCCTGCGGTCTTCCTTGATTCTTTTAGGAGAACCAACATACGTATATCAGCAGCGACCAGCCCGGACCAGATAGTGCGGCCGCGTATGGATTTTGTCGGTCCTTAGTTGATTCAGGCCGGAACTAAATGTAGAGTGCCGATTTATCTACCTACTAGTGAAGGGTTCTGCGAGCCTCGGGGTGTCGATGGGTATCGCCACAGAACAGAATTCTTCTGTGGCTATCGCCTTGCGCAGCCTTGACAATTAATCTTATTTCAAAAATGCCTTATTTTAACAACTAGCTTTTCAATCTGTGCCCGTTTTTTTTGCTTAGGCGTTATTATATGAACATCTTATAATATTGACTAGGGTCACTGCGTTAATAATGAAGAAAACCGCATCTAAATCCGTTGAGTGGCTCTCGAGGCATACATACAGACAGTAAGACAAATGAAAGTTTTAAAATAGTAGACAGACGATGATAATGTCGTTAATGGCGGTACGTAATATTTAAGTCTAATTGTTTGAACATCTAAGTACCCCTTGAAAATGGTGTAATATCCGAAACCAGTTGGGAGAGTTATATGTGTATATCAAATATATAGTGAGACTAGTACAAGTGTTTTGAATCAAAATGTGTTTCCGGTTTCACCAAGTACTGACAATCGCAAGTATGAATTTTGTTTATAGTAGTTTTGGCTTAAGTACAATAATAATAACGCTTTTCATTATTTTATTTTTTGAATATTCGGTGTACAGCCACGACTTTCTTACTGCTTTATTAGTATAGATTAGGGGACACTCGCAGTGTTGCTCACGTGGACCTTGTTTCCCTCGATCCGGAAATTTCATGGCCTTCGCGCATTTCTATATCATACAAGAAACATACAGTCCAAATTTCAGGTTCACATAGGTTCAGCCGTTTGGTCTAGGTGTTGATAGATCAGTCAGTCAGTGTATTGTTATTTTCGAGCTATACGGATATAGTTTTTCAAGTAGGCGTGGATAGCCAAAGCGAAAAATTTATGGAATTGCGAAAATAGCTCAAAGGAGTCTCGTGGTCGGTTTTGATGAAATCTAAAACTGCTTCATTTGATTTTTGACGAGGATCGAAAAAAGAACTCTGTTTATTATTACATCTTCCGATAGTGTCGCCTATAAGAATTAAATTCTGGGAACGTCCAACGGCAAACTACAGAAAAAGGCTTACTTTTAAGAAAATGAGATTTAATTTCTCATATAATGATTAAACCTTAACAAATCAATTGTTAGAAATTATGCCTATTATCTATGTCATTACTTAGCCGAATTCAACGTCTCGAAGATTGTACAATATTTAACATCAGACGATTATTGATTCCAATGCAAGTTGATACAACCACCGGTACAGATGTGTGTTGATGAAGAATAGTTACAGACCGAGTAATGTATGAAAAGAAAACTTAAAACTATGAATCTGTTTATAAAATATGAAGAAAGATATAATTGCTATGTTTAGCCATTTATTTTGTTTAAATATTGGGAGTGAACCTTTAAAACCCTTTTTAAAGGTGGTGGGCTCGACTGTGGAGGTACCACCATCTTACTCGGAAATCCTCCCGAAGTTATTCGGGAAAGAGTAAGAGAACAGCTCTCAGGCAAAACCAGGCGGCCCACCATTGCCTGGGACCGATGGATGGCGGTATATCCATCCCCAATTGCCGGGCCTTATATAAAACAGACTGGTGACGGGCAGCGGCGTCAATGGTGCAAGGGTTTCGGCACCGCGCTCACCAACCCGCCTGCCCAGCGTGTGTGAGTATGGGCATTTCTTCCAGGAGGACCGCCAAGAGTGGCGAAATCTTGGAAAGGCCTATGTCCAGCAGTGGACGAAACAGGCTGATGGATGGATGGAAGGATTGGTAGTGAAAAGATAAATAAAATAAAAACACAATTTTCAATATATTTCGGCCTCTTCTATGAGGCCGTCATCAGTTGAATGAAGAGGCCGAAATATATTGAAAAGTGTGTTTTTATTTTAATTATCTTTTCACTACCAATATTTATAAAATATAAGAACTTTCCTTTAGTTTGCCTTATGACATTACTTCTGAGGATTTGTTCCTAATACAGGGTGTAAATGCAAAGTCAAGAATCCCTTTAGGGTATGAAAGTAAACACGATTCTGATGTCATTATGAGAAAAAAAAAATACCTTGAATTTTCACCAAAAATTCCATCATTTTTCTAAGGTATGGATACGCATACGCAGCTCACCGGCATAGTAAAATTCTGTTTTTACTATGTCACCGGCCTCCCCCACACACCTAATTGCACCCCGCAACCCGCGCCCCTCATGCGAGTGGCCAGCGACCAGTGGGGTGTCCACGCGATTAGTGTATTTTGAGTAAAAGAAATAAGAGGTACTGGTACTTTACTTAGAGATCCCAGTATTTAAAATAATATCTTTACCGATCATACTAAAGGATTCTTGCCTTTGCTTTTACACCCGGTATAAGCGACACTATCGGATAGTGTAATAAACAGAGTGTTTTTTTAAAATCAACTATTTCGATCCCGGCCAGGGAAATATTATTTCAAAAATCTAATGATGAAGTTTTTGTTTCTATCAAATGGGCCCCCAGACTCGTTTGACCATTTTTCGCTTTTCCCTACAGTTTCAGATAGGTATAGCCATCCACGCCCACTTGGAAAACTAAGCCTGTATAGCAGGTACTTTATAAAAATGTCCAGTTAGCTAGCCTAACTTCAATTTGATAAAGTAATGTAACTAAAATAATGTAAACCTTTTCGAGCTTAACACGTTGATGGACACGGAAGCAACTCGATAGTTTAGTGGTACGACACTGAGCTTATACTCATACATAAACATACTGTAATACTATGTCATGTGACGTTCCAACATTTTTTGGCTCTTAAGATGAGGCACAAAGATTGTAAGTTAAAAATATTTTATCCTTATTCCCTTAGATTTATGGTTCTAATTAGGAAAAAAAAAACAAAAAATGACGCCTTTAGACGTCCGTCACATCACAATAAACCCAAAATGACGCCTATGGGCGTCGTCGTGTCCATCAACGTGTATAGGTTGATGACATACTCGTACAGCTATACACAGAGGACTGTCTAAACAAAGCCAGTGACACACCAGTTTATGATCCCAATAACCATTACCCGAAGCTTAACTAAACCTAACTATAGGACGACTCCCTGTTATCAATTTTATGACCAAAATCTCGTCTTTTCATTGCGCGTTCAATTACGATTATGTGCTTTAATATATTAAATGTTACATCAAAAAGCAGTAAAGATAAACGTAAAGAAAGTTAAAGGTTATGTTTCTTTGATAAAGTTCCTTCAGATGTTTGTTTCTTAATTATGTTTATAACGAGTTAGTAATGGAAAATGTGTGTCAATGTACTATATTGTCCTTTGTATTGTTTATGTTCCGTAAATGGAAATAGAATATACCTTATTATGTACCAGATTGTACCAACATTGCCAAATTAAGTATTCATTCTCTTAAAATCCTAATATTTCTAAAATAAATCAACTGAATATTTAATAGATACAACAAATAATGATAAACCAACAATACGCGCACGTATTTAGTCCCCGTTAAAACAACAGAAGCAGGAATTTGTGTACATAAAATGTGAAACAAGCCATTTTTGACGGTAATTCCCTTGAAATTAATTAGGCATTAAACCGTGCAATATTTGTCCGTACCCCGTGTCCACAACGATCACATAAATAACGGAACACGTGTGTGCTAACCGGACCTACACGTACTATCAAAGAGATAGCCACTGCCCCACTTCTTGCAAATATTTCTATTGCAATACCGATTAAGCTGGCCGGTAACTTGTTTTTAACAAAAAATATTAATCAATCTGTTATTTTTATGGTGGCCATAATAATATCGTAGAATTTATCATTTCATAATCTGATCGATAATAGTATAAAGTATGAAATGAAAAATTTACGTGAGACTTCCAACAAAAAGTCAAGAATGGTGCAGCGACGAGCGAAGCTCATAAATGCCAAGCGAAGCAGAGCGAGGTGACCCCTTTAGTTTTTACAGATTTCATGGTATTTGAGCAGATCGTGAAAGGATCATTTCTACGTTATGGCCACAACATTTATATTGACCACCTCTGTGGTGTGGTGGTTCGCATATCTGGACCACCCACCGGTAGATCACGGTTTCAAATCACGTAGTGGCGTTTATATTCTTCGACTCCAACCGGGACCTATTGTTATTTATTGGACCTCCTCGTGCTCGGAAACCACATTTTTAGCAACTTCTGGCCGCTACCTAGAATTAATTACTGTAAAGAGGTCGATTCTATCATGATCTTAAGAAAAAAATAATGTTTAATTATATTAATATCAACTCACATTTTATGTAATGTAAGAGATTATATTAATATTATATAACCTACTTATTACACTTGGTCATGCACTGTTAGTAATAAGCTGTATTAAATAAATAAATAAATGAATAAATATTTGTGCCCGAAGTACGGCGAACAAGCTCACGATGACAACTTGGGGATGGACAAATTAGGAATATTACTAAGTAAGTAATATTACTCAACATTTAATGTAACTAGTATGAGTAATAATGCTCTTTAAGGATGTGAAATGGGAACCATGACAAAACGTGAGAGAGAAAGAAGCCTTTGAAATGTGTGTTGGCGTTGGTTGGCAAGGAATGGAAAGAATTAGTTGGATGGAAAAGAAGAGCAAAGAAGAGGTCCTGCAGATTGTAAATGAAAAGCGAGATTTGATGTTGGGACATCTGATACGACACTGGCAATTATTTCAAAATTATCATTGAAGGAAAAATAGAGGGAAAAAGAAAGAGAGTACATTACATATTAGTTAACTATAAAGGGCTTAAGATTAGCCTTTAGAGGAATCAAACATTTCGTATTAAAATTTGCTAATTATGACTCACAATTTTGATAAAGATTATTAATATTTATTACACCATGCTTCATTATCGTCCAGATAATCATTAATTTTATAATAAGCTTTTTTAAGAAGTCCCTGTTTAAAGTATAATTTAAACTTATTTTCAGGCAAACTAAGGACGGAGGTCGGTTTGGAAGTTTATTGTAAAATCTTATACCATGTCCTACAAAAGAGGTACGTACCTTGGCAAGTCTGAATTTTGGAAAAGCTAGTTTATGTTTGTTTCTGGTTTCAACAGAGTGGTCCACACCAAGCCTCGGCAAATTATCAATATTTTTTCTGACATATCTAATAACTTGATAAATAAATTCACATGGGACCGTAAATAAATTAATTTCCTTAAACTTTTCTCTCAATGAATCTCGATACCCGATTTCTTCGATGAATCCCCGAGGGGGTGTCAGAGGTGTTCCTGGTGTGAAATATGAAATGCAAGTCACAGTCCACACTCGGCACACCCGCGTTTCACCGACGATTATTTATTACGTCCCAACTTGGTCAGCCCAATCGCCGGTCTTCGGGTACAAATACACGCTTTTTAGGGCATGCAGGTTTCCTCACGATGTTTTACTTCACCGTTCAGCAAGTGGTAAGTATTAAATACTCTGCACATAAATTCCGAAAAACTCATTGGTGCATGCCCCGGCCGGGGGTCAAACCTGGTTCTAAAAGATTGAGAGGCCATCGTTTTACCCCAGAGCTACCGCCACTCGTTAACTGGTGATAACGAAATAATAACAGCTAAAGCTCATTTTGATTTTTACGATAAAAGCTCGTACAAATCAAAGTGAGTCTTAGCTGTGACATCTATCTCGTTATTTTATATACTCTTCTCGAATTTATTGTTTTTTGTTACATATTTATTTATTTAGAAAATGCTTAGTACCCTTGCTAACCCTACTAGCAGAACCGTGATTTCTGGCTCCAACAATCCCGCACCCCTTGAACCCTCCCGATTTGAGCTAAAAATGTAATTTCCCCAAATCCCAACAATTTCCCTACAATCATCGAACTGGCCCGGGCCCCATGATGGCCGCCCGGGGATCGCCATGTGTTTGTTCCTGTTGAATCGAAGCCACTTTTATGGGCGGTCGTACGGAGGGTATGGGAAATTTGGATGGTTAGCATAAAAGTTTGTTTGGAGCGTTCATATTTTGAGCGTAGAATACTCATCAGCTCAGTTTTGTGTATTGTGTCAGACAGACGTGTAATATTTATTTACTTTGATTTGGTCTTCGATCATCAATAATGCTTTGGTAATGAAGAGCTGAAAAGATACTACTACATTCTGAGTAAAATTCACTTCTACTTATCCACTGTTTAAAATACCTTTTAAAGAAAACATGTATTTAAAAAAACCTTCAAGACGCGATTGGATAAATAAATAGTAGATTGTTATATAGGGTAGGTAATTGATCACTTACATCCGAGTTAAACACTCTACTTTTCATCACAAATGTGAAGAATTAGAAATAAAATACAAAAGACCAAAATAAAGATATATTAGAAACCATTTAACTATAGACGAAAGACTTATCAGTTACTAAAGTAAATTAGTTATCGTTCGCATTTCAAATTTACTTACATGCTTAGGGTTGTTAATTGAATTAACTTCCCACTTTTGAAGTGAAATACGATCAAACTTTCAGAGTATTAGTTATATAGAGTATTTGAAACCTAGGACAAGGGAATTTTACTCAGAATGTGTTTCAAATATTCAAAAGGCGACACCTAATTTATAATTTACTAATTCAAAATTAATTTAAAAACAAATTAAACAGTGCAACTTTTTCTTGCATTTTTCTCAGATACACGTAACTCTAAAATAAATAAATATATAAATTATGTTTATACGATGAAACGTGTAACATTATTATTATTTTTACACTAAACAAAATAGTTACCGTAAATTAAGGTATAAGCATTTGTTAACAAAACTTAAATAAACTAAATTATTCTACGAAATAAACTAAACTAAACTAAAACTACCTAGCAAAATTATTTAATTAAATTAGATGAAAAATTGAGCCGAAATCGCTGTCGTCACGTGGAAGAGTACCCAGGATACTGGCAGCATTACCTCGTTGAATTGCTAGGCCAATTCTCAATTATTATATAAATATATCGTCACTACATGAATCCCAGAGGGTGTCAGAGGTGTTCCGGATGTGAACTGTGAAATGCAAGTCACAGTCCACACTCGGCGCACCCGCGTTTCACCAACAATTATTACGTTCCAACGTGATGGGCGGTGAGCCCTACCGCCGTTCTTTGGGCACAAATATAAGGTTTTTCACCGTTCCCTGTAGAATTGTGGCGATTTTTGCTTTCCCGGCAATTTTTTTTTGGCTATATCTCCAAAAGTAATAGTCAAATTCTAATGCGGTTTTCTTTTCCTCAAACTAGATTAAATTTCCTACACAAAAACAAATAAAATATTATTTTTTTCTTGGAGAAAGCAGGTACTTTCTCCGGGAGAAAGTTTTGGTTACATATATGAATATATATTTATATACTACATATATATTATGTCTATTCAAATATTATAATATAAAAAAAATATTACACTATATGCATATAAATAAAAAAAAGGCAGGGGGGCTGCTAAAATATGGGTGTCAAATTACAACCCATAACTTATTTACCATTTTTTTTTTAATTCTTATCTTTCTAGATTTTCAACGATACCCTTAATACTATATATATATATAATATAATAACTACTCCTAAATATTTTTCGATCGACACCTCCACAAGCCGGCGGGTTTAGCAAGTGGTAATTAAACTCTAAAAACATCCAGCAAGAAGATAACAATCATTGTTTGTCATGCAGTATTTATTAATCAATTGTAGTATAATTGATTGAAAAAGGCGTTACCTTGCGGAAGTCCATCACTAACTTATGGATATATGAATATAATTTGCAATTGTAGTAGTTATTTTGCTTTTAATATTGTTTTTATAATAACTATATAATATTTAGCAAGTTGCGCGTGCCCATTTTTGGGTTGCAGTCTAGCCTTTGTATAATTATAGTGTCAGATTCCTGACTATAGCATGTTGTGTACGCCAAATTAAATAAATAAATGATCAACTGGTAACTCAGTTCTAGTTTCTCGTAAGACGGCTCCAAGCCACAACACGCCGCGATCTGAACTGCGATCTTCTGTAATTATAGTGTCAGATTCCTGACTATAGCATGTTGTGTACGCCAAATTAAATAAATAAATGATCAACTGGTAACACAGTTCTAGTTTCTCGTAAGACGGCTCCAAGCCACAACACGCCGCGATCTGAACTGCGATCTTCTGTAATTATAGTGTCAGGTTCCTGACTATAGCATGTTGTGTACGCCAAATTAAATAAATAAATGATCAACTGGTAACACAGTTCTAGTTTCTCGTAAGACGGCTCCAAGCCACAACACGCCGCGATCTGAACTGCGATCTTCTGTAATTATAGTGTCAGATTCCTGACTATAGCATGTTGTGAACGCCAAATTAAATAAATAAATGATCAACTGGTAACACAGTTCTAGTTTCTCGTAAGACGGCTCCAAGCCACAACACGCCGCGATCTGAACTGCGATCTTCTGTAATTATAGTGTCAGATTCCTGACTATAGCATGTTGTGTACGCCAAATTAAATAAATAAATGATCAACTGGTAACACAGTTCTAGTTTCTCGTAAGACGGCTCCAAGCCACAACACGCCGCGATCTGAACTGCGATCTTCTGTAATTAAAGTGTCAGACTATAGCATGTTGTGTACGCCAAATTAAATAAATAAATGATCAACTGGTAACACAGTTCTAGTTTCTCGTAAGACGGCTCCAAGCCACAACACGCCGCGATCTGAACTGCGATCTTCTGTAATTAAAGTGTCAGACTATAGCATGTTGTGTACGCCAAATTAAATAAATAAATGATCAACTGGTAACACAGTTCTAGTTTCTCGTAAGACGGCTCCAAGCCACAACACGCCGCGATCTGAACTGCGATCTTCTGTAATTAAAGTGTCAGATTCCTGACTATAGCATGTTGTGTACGCCAAATTAAATAAATAAATGATCAACTGGTAACACAGTTCTAGTTTCTCGTAAGACGGCTCCAAGCCACAACACGCCGCGATCTGAACTGCGATCTTCTGTAATTATAGTGTCAGGTTCCTGACTATAGCATGTTGTGTACGCCAAATTAAATAAATAAATGATCAACTGGTAACACAGTTCTAGTTTCTCGTAAGACGGCTCCAAGCCACAACACGCCGCGATCTGAACTGCGATCTTCTGTAATTAAAGTGTCAGACTATAGCATGTTGTGTACGCCAAATTAAATAAATAAATGATCAACTGGTAACACAGTTCTAGTTTCTCGTAAGACGGCTCCAAGCCACAACACGCCGCGATCTGAACTGCGATCTTCTGTCATTAAAGTGTCAGACTATAGCATGTTGTGTACGCCAAATTAAATAAATAAATGATTAACTGGTAACACAGTTCTAGTTTCTCGTAAGACGGCTCCAAGCCACAACACGCCGCGATCTGAACTGCGATCTTCTGTAATTAAAGTGTCAGATTCCTGACTATAGCATGTTGTGTACGCCAAATTAAATAAATAAATGATCAACTAGTAACACAGTTCTAGTTTCTCGTAAGACGGCACCAAGCCACAACACGCCGCGATCTGAACTGCGATCTTCTGTAATTATAGTGTCAGATTCCTGACTATAGCATGTTGTGTACGCCAAATTAAATAAATAAATGATCAACTGGTAACACAGTTCTAGTTTCTCGTAAGACGGCTCCAAGCCACAACACGCCACGATCTGAACTGCGATCTTCTGTAATTAAAGTGTCAGATTCCTGACTATAGAATGTTGTGTACGCCAAATTAAATAAATAAATGATCAACTGGTAACACAGTTCTAGTTTCTCCTAAGACGGCTCCAAGCCACAACACGCCGTGATCTGAACTGCGATCTTCTGTAATTAAAGTGTCAGATTCCTGACTATAGCATTTTGTGTACGCCAAATTAAATAAATAAATGATCAACTGGTAACACAGTTCTAGTTTCTCGTAAGACGGCTCCAAGCCACAACACGCCGCGATCTGAACTGCGATCTTCTGTAATTAAAGTGTCAGATTCCTGACTATAGCATGTTGTGTACGCCAAATTAAATAAATAAATAATCAACTGGTAACACAGTTATAGTTTCTCGTAAGACGGCTCCAAGCCACAACACGCCGCGATCTGAACTGCGATCTTCTGTAATTTTTTTAGCGATACTAAGAGTTTAGATGATTGAGTAAAAATTCACTCATATTTTAATAAAATTCTTGTTCTTGATGGTGAGGGTATTTTCGTATGTTGGCAACTTTGATTCGGCTGCGAACTGTAAACACAGGTGTAAAGGGGCTGCTATCTTTAAATAAAAACACACACTTCACTGATCATACTGAACAAATTTTCCAAAAAACAAACATGACCGAACAAAGAAAATTTTCCTCAGTTTCATAATTTTAAAAACCTAGAGCTAAATTTGTATAGGCAAGAGAATTATATGATCATGAGCGTAGGAAAGTGTCTTTGGGAATGTTGGTCTGTATAATCAGTAGACTATGTGATTTTATTTAATGATAGTCGTCTATTTACAGTTATAAAAGGTGACATTAATTTATACAGCCAAATATTAATATGACATTTTGTTAATTACGCAAAATAAAATGTTGACCTTCTATTAATAATAGGGAATACAAAGGAATATTTTGTAGGGAATATGAAAAAAAAAGTTTACAAATTACACAAAAAGAATCATCAAGCCTTGATACTGAGCAATTATTAAGTCTTCAGTATGAATTTAGATAATAAAGTGTTAGCCTGCATAAAAAGTTGGTAACTTTCAGTTTATTACCCCATCTTCTAGCTAATCTGACCTCACTAAATAAATCCGAAAGTTGATGATCGAGTTAATGAAACCGTCCCCACAAACAGCGAAATTTACTATAGAGTCGAGAAACATTTCTAAAAAGGATAGCAAATTGCTGCCCCAGACGTTTTCCGGGCTTTTGCCATAGACTTGATAATCACTTCAAATTCGGATACATCATTTTGTAAAATAGGCACATTAAATACACTTTATTCACGTCGATATTAAACTTGTTAAGATAATGATATTATCTTTTTCTATACCGAATATTATTATTGTTAGAGCCTTTCAATAAATCGATCTGAAATGGCCGGTATGTACCCAATTTAGTGACCCTAAGTGCGCGTCCCACCAGGCCCCCCGCGGGACGTGTCGCAGTCTGCCCGATTTGCCGGTTTGCCCGCTACTTCCCGTGAGCTGTGACGTAATTCTATTCTATAATCAAGTGATCGGTCGGGGCTCGACCTGAGGGATGTGCTTATTTATTGGAATTATTATCGGTAGTCACTATTAAGGTTAACGACGACGGATAAATCTTATATGTGATTAATATAGGAATACATACTATTGTATTTATAAGTTTAAGGCCTGTTTTTTTGACAAATTGACTTTATAAAATCAGAAAATATCTACGATTTTGAAAAATTACTTTATCAGGGAACGTTCAATTTATTTTACATTTGCGCTGTTATATTTCTTTGAGAAAATTATTCAGTACAATCAGTAGATTAGTGGTAGGAGGAACGATAGTGCAGGAAATCTATTTTTAATCAATTGTTATCCGAATCAATAATTCTACGGCGTAATTATAAGACTGTTCACTTGCAACCGGTCAACCGGTACACTTATGTGACTGCAGAATTAAATTATTTACCTTTCAGATAATTTGGCTATCTGAAAGATAAAACTGTATGAATAAAAATAAAAGTAAATCGGCGAGTCCAAGATCCACTTAGATAATAATATACGATGTAGCGGTTAGCTCCGGGTCCCACAGGAGCGAGCCCTCCACTCACGCCGATGGGCTACTACGGTGATAGACGTCATCGCGAGGGTTCCGCAGGATTTACCTCTGCTGGTTGCCTTCTCTATGATAAACCATGGAATTATACATACAGTTTATTTATAGCTACAGGTATACATAACAATTATCATTATTTACATGGCACGTAACAATAAACTGCATATTATACATGCTAACCGTATTGAACAATCGCTGTTTCTATAATTTTTTCAACTCACTTGCTTATAAAGTGGCCCTTATTGCAGCGTTCTTAGGGTCATAATGCAGCATATTAAACACGCGTGCTTTTTACTTTACATTATCGCACTAGTGTTTTTTACATTACAGTTTTTTTAAAATCTTAGCAAAGAGTTTTGATGTCTTGAGATATAGTAAAGTTATTGCGAATAAATAGACTGTCTCAGTAGAAATATAATAAATAATCATTTAATTTCATCATTTTTTTTTTCATCAACAAATTAACTTAAGTTTTTGTTGTACATACAAAAATATTCAGTTTGTTAATATTTAATATTTGGCTGTTTGGCTTTTTGCGTCTGTGCCTCTATTTCCATCTGCGCAAAAAACAAAACCCCCTGAGAGACGAAATATTTTTGAGACTATGTAAAGCCTTTGCTAGGTGCGAATAAGTAAATTTTATTATTATTCCTTTCAAGTTGATACCTTTATCCGCCTCGGAGAAAGGCTGTAGCAGACGGACAGAAAACGAACGGACCCACAAATTATACTATAAGAGTTTTTTTTTCTTATTTAAGAGTAGGGAATCCATATAAATACTATACATACAGCGTACCTTGTAAGCTTTAATGCATTTTGATTAAAATAACGATTACTTGACAAACTACATGAATTTCCAAAATGAAACGACATTGAAGATTTTTCTGTTTTTTTCCGCGTACACATGAATGATAAATTTAGGTGAACCAGTAGTTCTTGAGCTACATCATCGGCAGATACAGGTTTCGCCATGATGACCGCATTTAAACGATATGAATATGAACAAGTACTTTTCAAGTGCAGATACATTCTTCTTGAATCGAAACCGATATATTTCGTACGTGATTGATAGTCTACACGACGACGACGATTAAACATTTTTTACTTTTTCCATACTTCTCTTCACACAAATACATAAACATTAGCACATACACACACCCTCACACAACAAAAAAAATCTCACGGGCTTAACTTACTTTTTCTTCTTATTGAATTTAATGTTGTTGTAAATTTTATAATATGTAACTTTTATCCTAAATAGTATATTTTTCTTTAAGACTTAACTTGTAGCAAAAAAAAGAAATTCACCCTCATTTTTTATTTTGTTTAGTTTTTTTATTGGCGTAGGCAAATTTTTATCAAAAACATGTATATATATCTGAATGTAATTTGCTGTGGAACTAATAAACTTATTAAATAAATAAATAATTAAATGAAGTATTTAAAACCTGAACAAAGACAACCATTTGCGTGTACCGCGGTGTACCTGTAGAAAAGTTGTTCAGTATGTTAAGTAGGAGATAAGTATGTGGTTTCATTCACTGTCAACTCTCTTCTCACAACCTGTATAACATATTTTTACCAGTAAAGTGTAAAGTTTATAAACAGTCTAATAAAGTTCTTGGATTTTTGTCGTAAATTAATAAATATAACTTCGAGCATAGTTTTAAGAAAATCAAAATAAATCGATGCCTATCAATAATATTTATTTGTCTAAGAGTCAACATTTATTAGTTTCTCAATAAAGCCAGGTCTGTGAAACAGTCTATTGGACGTGATTTATTGTGCTACTAGGCAGGCTAACACTTTCGGTTGCAAATTTACCAATATTCGTATTATTTATCGACCAAGGAACCGTTTAAGTGGAATAAACATGTAATTTAATATTAAATCTTGAGTTTTATCTAAATCTATGCTCTCTATATTTTAGAGTATCTAATTTCTTAAAGTCAGCTCTGTACAGATTACATTGCGTTCAGAATTCAGAGCGCGTGGCAGAAATATAATATCTTATCTGAGGAATAAAATTATTATTCTAGTTGGTCTGCGCTTGGAGAGTCGTACCCGTTCTGTGCTTTGGCAAACTACCATTGTTCTAAATTAACATACTATTAGTGAAATATCAGCCTTTTCTATATTAATAAATAGTTAAGATATTGCGATTAATCGTCGGTGCAAGCGTGTAAATAAAAATAAAAAATGTTTATATTGTAATGCTGTCTAATTAATTATGTAAATGGTGTACTACTTAATGTATAAATTACAGTGTACTTCCAGGGTATCATGAAAGATCCTGAATTTAAGTAGTAATAAATTATATGTTAAGATATGATGCACCGGATGACGGTGACAGTGACGATGTGGACAGTGACTTGCATTTCGCAATTCACACTCGGGAACACCTCTGACACCCCTTTGGGGATTTGTGTCGTGAAGATATATTTTCAAAATATATATATAAATAAAATGCCTGTATCTTACAAAAGAGGGAAGAAAACAATTTAAAACGTTCATACTCCTTTTACTGTTTCACAAAAATATTGTGGTACGCAGTAAGTTTTGTCAAAATGTTTTAACGAAAACATTACGAAGCAATTAATTACGTACACTGTGTTGTAACATGTTGATAAATAAATTGTGAAGTAGGCATGCATAAGTATAAGTCACGATGATGTTAAACCAACTACTGTCAGGGTAAGTATGAACTAAATACACATTTACCCTTACAATTGAAACTTATTTTAAATTATATATGTTTTAATTTTTTAACAAAACCCTTGTCGTTCAATACATCTACACGAATATCTGTATGAAGAAAAGTCCATAAACTAGTTTTTAGTTAAAGAGCATCTAGATCTAAAGACGATGTAACCACAAACGATAAGCGTCGCCCGTTATCACAACCGGAATGGCCCTTTGTCAGAAACTATTATCCGGACTATAACCTCCTTGGTCGGCACTAAATCTCGAAATAATGTAACAATTGTAACAAAGTTGTCTTGTAGGCTGTTGCGGATTATTTAAATGTCAGAACAGATACTGTTATCTGGTACTCGGATAAATTGCACTCAAGCAGCGATAAGACAGCAGAGCTATTGTTTGAAAATGGTTGGCCGGGAATAAAGTTTCAAAGATAGGTATTATGTTTTATCTTTTCTACAGAAGTTTTAAGTTTTATCAATAGAGTATGTGGTGTGGGTACATCAGTTGATTTTCAGCTGCATAATAATATCCTACAAAACAAAGATTTGAATGAAAGTCCCTCTACCAAATACGAAACACAATGAAAACATTTAGCGAACACAAAATAACCATAACAACATCAATTTCCCCACATTGCGGTGGCGGCGGCATAACCTCGTTAACCGGGTCGAGCCGTGCCGTGCCGGACCGGGTAAGACGTCGTCCGGCGAGACGGCGGCAGTCCGGCGCTCGGCAGTTGTTCTCCTGAAATAATTCAACGATTCCGTATTCACGCCGAGCTCGGAGAACCGGTTATTTACCAAACCGGGGTTGGAGAACGTAACTGCACCACTCGGCTGCTAGGGAATATAGGGAACCTTTAACAAATTTTGTTCCTTTTATTGAAGAAGTGGTATTTTGTCAACTATTACTAGATATTTCTAATCTGGGATCAAGTAAAAGTATGCAAGTCACCTCTTATTAATATGATATTTTGTTAAAACCTGTTGTTACATCTTTGGTTCGAATAAAGTTATTGTTTATTATTATTTTACTATCATAATATTATACGACTATTGTTCCTCTTTTTATATCAGATACTCGTCGTGGCTTCATTTGCACGCCGGGTTATAGTTTACAAATTTCTGAATTTAATTTCCAACTCTTGACTAATGACAATAAGTATAATACATTGTTGTATCGAGCAGAAAGTCACTTTTGCGAGGTTCATAATCTGCCTTTCTTTCAACTTCCAAATAAAGAACTGAAGTCAAAATTATTAATTAATTATTATATATTTTCTTATATTCTCAAGATATATTATATTGTTAAAATTAACTTTGACTTGTAGAAAGTATACTTTATGTATCTATTTTGCAAAAATATATATTTTGATTTAATTGGATAATGCCAAAAATGTTTGTTTAAAAAATGAATACTTAGTTACGTTCGTACAGTTATTAAACGGTATTCGATAGCTCACTAAAATAAGCCAAAATACGCTCTCGGAAAATAAAAAAAATAAACATAATTATTGTTTACAATATTATCTTAATGATGCTTGTTTTGCGCACCGTACCAGAGCGCTGACGTGACGTCATCGGCGTCAGGTCCACAGATATTGAAACCAGGTTATAGTTTTCCATGTACGGGTCACTTAGGATTCGCAGCTTTAGAGTCAGCACCAGCACTGAAGTCCTCTGGATTAAGGCATTTTGGTTAATATTCCAGAGACAATAAATACTGGAGAAACGCCAAGACAAAGGCAGAAAAGCTTGTATGACTTTGGATATGGAAATAGCGAGAAAATTTTGTCAGGATCGTAGCAGACGGAATGGCATTCCAGCATAACTTACATGGACAAAAATAATAGACAAATTTTGTCTCTCGATGAAACGTTTGACGAATGGAAATGCAGGTAAGCTTTATCACGTGAACATCGCCTCGATAAAACGACTCGTCCTGCGTGTCCATTGGTCAAACGTTCTTCGGGAGACTAGATTTAACTATTCGTGTCATCCTAGCTATACTGGAAGGCAAACGTACTCACGTACTAATAATGTATTTCATGAAGAAATTACTTTTAGAATTAAAACGCATTTCTAAAAATGACCGTTTCTAATAAAATAAACTGCTTTTAAGATTCATTTTACCTTCTATCGCGTCTGTCCAGCAGCATCAGAGCGAGACGGCAGAGTGCACGCGCGAAAATTAAATTATCACTCTCACGTACAGACGCCGGCCGTTTCTCATACTGTCCGAATTTGCGCACTGCCTGCGACATGGACCACCGCTTTATTGGGCTTACGGGATTATCTTCAGTTATTTACTTTGAGCTTTTCCAAAACCCTTTATTATTCCAGTCGCGTTCGTGTGTGTCTTCGAATTTTCAAGACTTTCATAATAGCAGTTGTAAAGTATATGAACCCAGCCTTTTGAAGGATTTTGTTTGATAAATGTACGAGAATTTCTGAAAAATATATGAACTATTATTACACAGTCTGCTCTTGAAAGGTAACATTATTATTTGAATTTATTTATTTTCTGATAACTTTTATTAGAAGATGATTCGTATTTTGACAGAAATATTTAAAAAAAAAAATGTATGAAATATGTTCAATATTCGTCAACAATGCTGTTTCTTCTAAAATTCTCTGTTCTGCTAGTTGTCACTGATGAAAATAATATTGAATAAACAAGCTGAGAGCTGGACCACCTAGCAGTAATTACTAATACTATAAAACAAAATGATTGCCATATTTGTTAAAAAACTGGCCAAGTGCAAGCAGGCATCGTGCTCTGAGGGTTCCGTACATACGGTTTAACACACGGATCTTTCTACGAGCAGTTATTATTGACCAACTTACAGTGGGTGGCCAAATTATTAGTTACACTGTAGTCTTTCAAACAATATTAATGCACCTTGAAATTTATTTCTTCTGCGAGATATTTTTGTATTATAATATAATCCTGACAATACTCTCTGACAGTTTTTGCTGTGGTAACACTGATGATGCCATTAGAGTGAAGTTGTAGATCTATATCTGTCACAAACACAAAATATTTACATAGTAAGTACAATCCCTTGGTATTTAGTAGATCCTCCTTTGGCATCAATTACTGCTTGAACCCTTTTTGGTATGCTTCGAATACATTTTTTTACATTTACTTTTAATTCTTCATCGTGATGCCAAACTTGAATCAATGCCCGTATAAGTATTTTCTTGTGTTTTCTGTGGATATTCGTTTGAATATTTGAATATTCGTTGTCGATATCCGTTTCAGGAGCTTCCTGGAATTCTCGATGGGGTTCATGTCTGGCGAGTTGCCCGGCCAAGTCAAAACTTTGATATGTTATGCTGTTACTGATTTAGCTTTGTGACATCGAACGGAATCATGCATGAAAGTGCATTCAGAAGGATCACCATTCACTGAAATGAGGAATCAGTCTTGTCTTCAATGGGTTTTTGTTCTGCTTCTGTTTCATCATTTATTTATTTTATTTTATTTATTTATTTTTTCATTCCCCTATCATCTATCTTTACAGGATGCATCCTAATGCGATAGAGAAGGTTTATTAAACATTAACACTTAACAATTAAATTTACAGTCACAATTAAACTTTTACATTAATACTTAGTATGGCCTGTGTGAACTCGCTCACGTTACAATTAAACAAATCAACCCGTCCGGATCCAGCCACCGCGTTTAGCAAACGCATAGCGCGCGTAAGCGACGCCCTCTGCAGCAGATTGGTGCGTGCCCGCGGTACTGCTAGGAGTGTCGGTTGCAACCGCCGCGTCGCCAGTCCGTCCGGCACGCACAGTCGCAGTTGCTCGAGGATGGCCGGGTTATGCACCTCGCCTCTCAGCACACGAAATAAGTACGTGGCGAAGGATGCGTCTCTTCTCAATTCCAGTTTGCTGTATCCCACCATGCCTAATACAAACAGTGTAGGATACAGCAAAGGATATCCCGGATACACACCATACATCTTTAAATATATAAACCTTGTAAATTTATTTTGAATACGTTCCAACATTGTTTTATACTTAGCTTCACTCGGAGACCATACCATCGAGTTACCCTCTAAGTGGCTTTTCACGAGAGCCTCGTATAAGGTTTTTAAAGCACAGATGTTAGTAAATCCGTTTGCCTGGCGTAAGACAAACCCTAAATTCCTGAAAGCTTTTTTGCAAACATCCTTAATGTGCTCTCGGAAGTTGAGATCAGCTGTGAAGCGAATGCCCAGGTCTCTTACCTCCGATACTCGCTGCAGCAGTTCTCCTCCAATTTGGTACTGCGAGAGTATTGGGGTGCGCGCGCGACTGAACGACATTACAGAACATTTGGATACATTAAATAGTAATTTATTCCTCTGACTCCATTCAACAATCCTGTCTAAGTCCTGCTGAAGTTTCCTCTGATCCTCGCCATCTTTTACTTCCAGCACCAGTTTTAGGTCGTCCGCAAAAAGCAGACACGTAGACGCCTTGACTACATCCGGTAGATCATTTACCATGATGATAAATTGGAGGGGCCCTAGGTTGCTCCCTTGACTGACTCCTGATCTAGTGTAGTAGGGCTCCGACCGATGTCCCCCACAGTCGACGTACTGCCGCCTGTCCCCCAAGTAGCTGACGAAGAAGTTGAGCGTGTGCGGTGTGCAGCCCACGCCTGCCAACTTCGCGAGCAGAACGTCGTTGTCGACCGTGTCAAAGGCCTTTCTGAAGTCGCAGTAAGCGACGTCTACCTGTACTCCAGCATCCACCGCTGGCACTAATCGTGACATCAGGTGGAGCAGGTTCCCTTCCGTTCCACGCCCTGGACGGAAGCCGTGTTGTGCGTCAGACAACTGGCCACTTATCTGCGCATATAAGCAGTGGTGTATTGCCGATTCAAATACCTTGGCCGGAGTACATAGGATTGCCACTGGCCTGTAGTCGGTGGGATCCTGGCCTCCTCTCCCTTTCGGTACCGGTACCACTCGAGATAACTTCCAACGATCAGGAAACTGAGCGGCCGCTATACTAACGTTGAACACGTGTAGCAGAGGTTTTTCCAACACCGTCCGACAGTCTCTAAAAACGAAGGGTGGTATGCCATCGGGTCCCTGGGAGCGCTTAGATGGCAAGCGGGCGAGCGCTCGGCGCACTGCCGCCGGCTCCAGGCTCGCGAGGTGCGCACGTGCGCTACCCACCGCCGCCGCCGACACTGCTGCGGGGACGCTCAGTGCTGGAGGCTCGGGATTATATACTGACTGAAAGAACTGTGCAAATTCTTCAGCACATTCCTGATCAGAAAGGTCTCGCCCGTTCTTTTTTAATTTTTGCTGGCTCGAGTTACCTTTTTTCGATTTCATGTAGCTCCAGAATGCCTTTGGATCACTGGCTAGATGGTTCTGCACGCGATCACGATGACGGTCGTGAGCAAGTGCCGTCTCCGCTTTGACTCTCGCCCTGCACCGAGCGAACGCTTCATAATCACTTTGTGACTTACTTA
Source organism: Ypsolopha scabrella (assembly GCA_910592155.1). Taxonomy (NCBI): domain Eukaryota; kingdom Metazoa; phylum Arthropoda; class Insecta; order Lepidoptera; family Ypsolophidae; genus Ypsolopha; species Ypsolopha scabrella. Next base: position 824,812 of record OU342968.1, on the reverse strand, counting down.
TTTTGTATTTCTTATGAAGGACGTATTTTAGTTTAATATCTCTGATTATGTCCGAAGTATACCAAACAGGATAATTGTATCTAGTATCTGACTTTATTGTTTTTTTTAGAGGTACACACGCATCGAAAACACCGAATATCTTGTTATAAAAACAATCTAAAACTGAATTTGGTTCTCGTAAACTGTACATTTCAGTCCAATCAATATTCATCAGTAAATAGTATAATTTATAGAAGTCAGCCTTATTGAAATTCCATAGTTTAAATGGTACCTGGGTTTTTCGTTGACCCGTATCCCCGAGCGCCTCCCCCAAGCCCCGCGCGCTTACAGTGACGGTTACGGCCAGGGGTGGGTGGTACGCGTCCACCGGTTGCAGGCCTTCGTCCGCTCTCTGCACCACTACGCCACCGTCGTCCCCGCGCCCGCTCAACACGAGATCGAGTTGTCTGTTATTACAGTTGGGTACTTGATTGTACTGAACGAGCTCACAAAAGGCCACAAAATATTCATAATAGTTGCTCACATTGTTATTACACGAGAACAAATTTAAATCTCCAATTATTAACACGTTATTCTTATATTTAACACATATATCTTCAATTAATTTAAACATAAATATATACTCATTCTCCTCAGTCTTTGGTGCAATATATATAATACAACATGCAAATAAAAAGCGATTCTTTAAATGTACTGTAGCACAAATTAGTTCGAAGTTGTAACTATCCACTATGTAAAGGCATCCTGTACCTCTTCCACTGATAACTGACCACACAATGAATGTTTGACAGTCTCGACGACAAAGTCAGGGTGATATTTCTCGTCATGTTTTCGATGAATCTCACATCGGGATGATGATGGATAAATCTTCATTTGTTCTAATATAATTGTGAACGGAATTCCCAGTTTAAAAGTCAGCTAGAAGTATCGTATAGATTTTTATGGTGAGACAATAAGTATCAAATTGATTACGTAAAGGGCAATACATTTTTTCGCGTTGAGTTAGAAGCCTGATTTCTTGGCAGCATCTTAGGGCCGGCCGTAGACTTCTGCAAGAGGTATACTCGTAAGTTTATATCGCTAACGGCGACCCAAAATGTATGAGAATACTGGTTGTAAATGGACAGGTATCTCTAACTGAAACCACATGCTCTACTGATCATACTAAGCAGCTTTCCCAAACAGACACCTGCGGAAATGGGAAAGTTACCTTTAAATTAATAACCGGTATTAAGAGTTGTATAAAGAAGATACTATAAGTATTAGGTTATACAGAAATAACATACGAGTGTAACATTATTTATTTATTTGATAGAAGAAAAAACAGAAATAGATACATGTTTGACAATAACAATGGTGAGTACACTAGTTTAAGTATATCTAGTCCCTTAACATTCTAACAGATTATATTAAGAGATAAAAATGAAGCAGATGAAGAAAGAAATTAATAAATGATTTATGACAATATTGGCTATACACCCAAAGGCAAAGTAACCATACCATCCATCCATCCATCAGCCTGTTTCGTCCACTGCCTTTCCAGGATTTCACCACTCTTGGCGGTCCTCCTGGAAAAAATGCCCATACTCACACACGCTGGGCAGGCGGGTTGGTGAGCGCGGTGCCGAAACCCTTGCACCAGTGACGCCGCTGCCCATCACCAGTCTGTTTTATAAAAGGCCCGGCAATTGGGGATGGATATACCGCCATCCATCGGTCCCAGGCAATGGTGGGCCGCCTGGTTTTGCCTGAGAGCTGTTCTCTTACTCTCCCCCGAATAACTTCGGGAGGATTTGCGAGTAAGATGGTGGTACCTCCACAGTCGAGCCCGGCATCAGCTCTACCACCTAACAGAGCTAAAAACCTACAGCATGCACATGGATACTTAAAAATTAAAATCATTAAATCTAAAAATAAAAATAAAATATTTACCTCAGAATAAGACATTTATTTCTTTTTTCTTTTTTCACTGAACATTTTCTTTACTTTATTTTATAAATATTACGAGAGCAGTTAAATAAATCTACATTATCATTGTAATAATTGCACATAAGATGTATCGGAGCTCTTTTTCCATTCCGAGTTCTAGTTTTTCTGAGATGAAAGAGAGATTTGGGTATATTACTACGATGAAGGAGGCTGGGTAGTTGGAAGTCAATTTGACTTAAGAGGTCTGCGCATTTATATTCCCCAGCACATATAATTCGAATAATAACTGAATCATATGTCATCGATCATCAAAAGACATAAGCCCGAACTTGGCAAGAAGACGTACATAGATAGTAATCGTATCTATTGACATAACTGTGAAGAGTAAACTCCCGCCAGGACAGTTGGAAATCTTAACAATTCAGACAACATCTTCGGGACATCAAGTGGAGTATAATTGCCTGATACGTTATGCATGACGCGCAGCCTGACGCGTGGCGCCGCCACGTTACGCGTAACGCACGTTGCGACTCTCTAGCGATTTCCTTGATGACATCTTCATATTTAAATCTGGTTTCTTCCACGTGATTTGTGTGTCCCTAGGGGTTAAAAAGAGTTCTTTGAAACGAGGTCTTTTAGCAAAAGGATGTAATTTACATGAAATTACATGCGTGCATGAGGACAAGGACAGGGAAACATTTACGAGTATGTACTTGAGACTTACGTGTAAGTTTATCCTCTTTGGACTTAAAAATGTATTTTTTTTTAATGAAAATGTTTACGTGTACGAAGCCGAAGTCAGGTTTCATAAATATTAAATTCGTGATTAATTGTTGAGTGTTTGATCGAATTCGAGCTACGATCTTGCCTGCCTTATTTTATTAATGATTGCTAAAGGGTAGATAAAACTCAAAAGGTTAAGGCTTTTCCATCATCCAAACTCGCGCACGCGCACATAGTCCGCGAATAAACTATTATTTCAATTTGAACGTGCCTTAGTGCTTGTAGCGAAAGGAAAATACATAAACAATGCTATGATATGCTGGATGCAAACACATTTGTGTTTAGTCGTAACATATCGCTGCAAACCACATTACCTGTCTGCGTGCAAGAAAATACCAACACCGGAGTGCGAGATTTTGCGTAAGCACCCTTAAGAAAAGATATTTATTAATAATAATTTATTTTGATGGTAATTTAATAGTCGTTTGAAATGAAAATAAAATTACAAAGACTAATAAAGAATAGTTTTCTTTTGTGTGATCTGGTAAAATTGTTGAGAATTTAACTAAAATACGTAGTGCAGCTTCATAGACATTAAACATAAATCAAATTCATACACAGCCCGCATGTCTCGTTAACATCTTCTCATATCTTATTCATGCAACGTTAAGTGATTTCCGCTAAGATCCCTCAAGTGAAGTCGGGACAACAAATTAGTCTTATCTTCTCGTCAATATTGCATCAGATTTAAAAGCTGGAGGAAACTGTTGAGGGTAGTTGAAGGGTGTTCTCTAAAACAATTTTGAGATAACGTTAAATATTTAATTGATACTCAAATATTGTAGCTGGAGTTATGCTATATGCAGAAAAAAAGTTTAAAGATCAAAGCAAATACTTTTTATTCTATATAAATTGCAAAACTCATTACGTAGGTTGAATTGACGATGACTTGTTTAACTTTTTCATAATTTGACGTTTCTTTATTTAATTATTATACAATTACTATGAGTATTATCCTTTCTTTAATCTGAGTGCTTTAATTACTACGTAATGGTAAATATGAAGAGAATTGTACCTTAATATCAGTGTAAGCAGTTTTTTTTAATACGTACGAGTACAATATAAACAAATGAACTCGTATACTTGTACGTCTCCCTACAAATAATCTTTTTATTTTCCTATAACCCAAAGGCAAACACAAAGAATATTATGATAATATTTCAATAACATCAACCAACAGTACTAAACTTTAGGTCCCTAAGATTTGGGTGCGGCTCGGTTCGAAAGTTTGGACGTGTACCCCGGGGCCCGCGACAATCTCCGGCCTCACAAATGTTGCGATGTTCTTGACAAGACATGACTCACCATGCATAACGCATGAGACGGTTATAGTCACGCGAGGGCCATGAAACTGACGGCTGAAGGCGGAGCGTGGTGCTGGAAGGTGGCGTCTTGTGCCGTTTCTTGCTTTATTAACAAGGTTTATATTTTACTTGTGATACGTGTTGATGTTACATTTGGCTTTGCTTTTTTTTCTGTAATCTTGTCTGTTTCATTTTTGATAACTTATAAAATGGTATAATAAGTATTCCAAACTGATTAATTCATTGTGTCTATTTTTATTTAAGTACTCTCGTTATATTCCATTTAAATTGCACAAGCAGTTATTTTACTAGATTCAAAAATATAAAAGATTTACGGTGTACAATAATTTGGATTATAATACAGTTTATAACTGAAGAGTAGGAACTTATTTAACTGTAACATTTATGTTTATAAACAGTTATCACGTTGACGCTAACGAAAAAAATTACCAAATTTGAGTAGGACATGTGCCTTAGATTTCCGTACCATCCATCCATCAGCCTGTTTCGTCCACTGCTTGACATAGGACTTTCCAGGATTTCGCCACTCTTGGCAGTCCTCCTGGAAGAAATGCCCATATCGACTCACACATGCTGGGCAGGCGGGTTGGTGAGCGCGGTGCCGAAACCCTTCCACCAGTGACGCCGCGCCGCTGCCCGTCACCAGTCTGTTTTATAGAAGGCTCGGCAATTGAGGATGGATAAACCGCCATCCATCGGCCCAGGCAATGGTGGGCCGCCTGGTTTTGCCTAAGAGCTGTTCTCTTACTCTCCCCCGAATAACTTCGGGAGGATTTGCGAGTAACATTCCGTACAGTAAAGTTCCGTACATAGCAGTTTAAATAGACCAAACTAACTTGGCACTTACGATCTATAAAACTCTATGTATTCAAAGGACCTAATCATCCGTAATTTTATCTTGAATTATTAGTTATCGGTAATTTCAAGATTTTTTGCGTAGACTTACAGCCAGAGTTGGAAAAAAAACAGTTTTTTTAAAAAGATCAAAACTACCCGTTTAAAACAAAATTAAAAAAAAAAACATGTTTGAAACAAATATTTACTGATGTTTTTTTTTTGCGGCGGTTTTTAACATTTTTTGGGTATCGTTTTGTTAAATTATGTACTTATATGTAAAAATAATTAAAAAGCCTTTTTTAATGTTATCAACTATCATAATCTAATCATTATTGAGTAAAAAATAATAAGTGCTTTCCCATTAAACACAAAACTTAGAAATGCTTGAAAATACAAGTACTCACCGACATCGACACCACCGCCCGTTCTCGTCTTTATGTTTGGGGAAACCCCCGCCAGTAAAGGAATTTTAACTAAAAAAGGATGAATAATAACAACGGCACGTTCGATATAAGGAAAAAATAATAATTAATATGCTAAAAAACAGTGTTATATATTTATAGTTATTATTATACAAAACAATTTGTTTTAAACAGTGTTTTAAACGAGGGTGTTTTTTTCTCGGTGTTTTAAGCACTGTTTAAATTTAGTTCAAACATTTGTTTTAAACAACGCTTACAGCACAGACCTAATTGCGGACGGAATAAGAAAAAAAATAACTGGAAATACCCTAAAGGTTTTCATGGTGAGCTGATTGGAATGAATTTGATTACTTACAGGACAATAACTTTTTTCAGGTTAAGGTCGAAGCTTGATACAGCACTATAGGGGCCGGCCGTAGACTTCCGTAGGTGGTATTAGTTTTAACTTTATGTCTCAAACAAGACTCGAGAAAAGGGGTTTCAACAGACAGACAGATATACGGATAACAAAGTGATCGTATAAGGGTTCCGTTTTTTTTATTTTGAAGTACGGAACATTAAAAACAGTTACCATACAAAGTTACTCCTATTTGGGCTTTAACATTGAAGTTTAAGCCCTCGCGCTTACACAAGTAAACTTGGGAGAAAGTAATCGGTGAAACCTCCTTGTTAGTGGCTTCACACTTAAACGCTAACATTAGAGGCACATTATCAGCCAGGATTGGGCTCCGACCACTTATGTTCAGCTATGATGGGAGGGACCTGCTTATTTATCATATTATGATCATGTGCCTTCACTTTACCCGGCAACTTACACGCGAGCAACCCCGATCGAGCAACTTTAAGTTATGATGATAATGTCTAGTAACAGAATTAGTTCCTAAACTGTATTTTATGAGATTACAGAAATTTTGTCAAATAGTCCCTCGTGACAAAAAGGTTACAAACCACTGCCTTAAAGTGTTTTAGTATATTCACCGTTACGGTCTTTCGTACACCTACGTTTCGCCAACGGTTATTACGTCCCAGCAACAGGGACCCAGAGTTTAACGTGCCTGCCGAAGCACTCATAACGTACACAGATATGCCCCTACGGGTTTTAAACTAGGGACTTTTCAAGACGTTTTAACGACCATCAAAGATTGCACATAGAATTTTGTTAAATATTATTATTTTGTCACTACCTTCTTCACCAACCACTAAAGAGATGCCATATCGAACCTTGTCCGATATTAACATTCTTTCCGTTTTTATTTTCGGATTGCTTGTAATGTTTTTAAGTGATTCACTTATTTTTCGAAGGTTCATTTCAAATGTTGGTAATTTTAAAAGCTCAATAGTTTTTTTATTGGATTACCCTATGAGTAGGCAACAAGCATGAATCATATTAAAGCTATCAGAAGCTTAACTTGACAACCCATCGTAGATACGTTACAGGCCAAGTTGCGTGTTGTGAATAATACACAGAAAACTATAAAAAGGTACATTTTCTACTTACGTTATTATTCAGCGTAATGGAACCATTAGATAAGTATATTAGTTAGTTGATTAATTTAGGTTTTAGTACTTGTGGGTATAATTTGTAGGTTTGGCATGAATAACGTCAAATATACTGGGTTTAATCATGTTTAATGATAAATTAAACATGATTAAACCCAGTATAATGTTAGTTTAGTTTAGTTTAGTTTAATCATAAATCATGTTTAACTATACTTTGAGAGGCCATGCTTTGCAACGAGTGTCTGAAGTGCGTGACCTCGGTGTTGTACAGGATTCTAAGCTTGTTTTTGACCTGCACATTGATAATATTGTTAAAAAAGCAACTAAAGCCTTAGGTTTTATTATGCGTATGTCAAAAAATTTTAAAAACTACAAAACACTAAAAATCTTATATTGCACGTATGTACGCAGTAGCTTGGAATATTGTTCACAAGTTTGGAATCCATCTTATAATGTGTACATTAAAAGGTTAGAGCGTGTACAGCAAAGGTTCTTCCGTTTCATGAATTATCGTAATAAAATCTATTCAACTGATTATTTTGAATCTTGTCGAGAATATCACATACTTCCTTTACAAGAGCGTCGCTCGATAGCTGACATTCTCTTCTTAATAAGAGTTGTTTCAGGTCAAGTAGACTGCCCTTATTTACTATCCAATCTGAACTTTTATTTCCCCAGCAGATCGCGGTGTCAAATACCCATTTTTTCTCTTCCTATTGTTGGAACAAACTACAGACAAAAAAGTTACCTATGGCGAGTACAAAATTATGTAAACACATTACATGATCTCGATATTTTCTTCCTCTCTGTGGCTAGAGCAAGAATGGTGCTAAGCGCTAAGTTTTTTAATATTTGATGTATTAATTTAATACTTACCTGTGGTATCATTGTATCCTAGCATTTTTTTGTGTTGTGTTTGAGAATTTAATTTAATTTAATTTAATGCTGTTTTCTTTTTCTCGGTTTAAAAATAACTTGTTTTTTTTATATTAATTATGTGTAAAGCTAAATTTCATACCGTCAGTAAATTTTATTACTAATATTTTACGTAAGTGTTATTAAGTTATTATGTTACTAGTAGTGAAAACTTGTAATTGGCCGTAAATTGTTTTCTCTGTTTTTTAATTTAGTTATACTGTGCTGTAAGTTTTCCTTAAATATAAATAAATAAATAAATAAATAAATAAATAAGTAAATAAATAAATTAACTAGATCGCAATTTAAAAAAAACACTTATTCTGATAATACTGTACTGTAGGCAGATACTACAGATTTCCATCTGCTACAATCCAGACACACCTCTTTTGCTTCTGACTTCAAACTGCTAACTTTGCCATCCATCTATATATTCGAGGTTGCAGTTTTTGTAAGGACGAATCTAGATTTATTCCAATGTTTGAAAAGCACTCGACATGGTAGTAAAATAAAAGTTGTACCACGCTACACAGTACACTTTAAAAAGTATTTTTGGACGGCATCTACAATATATAATAAACTTCCCAACTCTCTTAGAGAAACTCAAAATATTAGTTTGTTCAAATATAAATTAAAAGACCTTTTAGCAGGCAAAACTTATTAGTTATTACACAATAGAGGAGTTTTTAACTGATGTTGATTTGTGACAACTAAGTTTAGTACTAAGCATCGGTTGGATTATTTAAAACTGTATATATTTCTACTATGACATGAAATTATTTCAATGCTGTATAAAAATGTTTGTGTAAAATTTAACGTGACTTTATAATTAATTATGTGAATTTAAATTTAATACGATTTTTAACTTGAACTTTTTTTTGTGTATTTCAATACTTTTTGGATGCCGAAATGGCAAAGCATATGAACATTTTAATTTATTAACATCTATGTATACTACCTATTTCTAAACAAATAAATATATTCTGATTCTACGTCCATAATAATAATACGCCAACATATGTACATAGGCCTTATAATTGATCATAGGCTCAATTGGGGGCCTCATATTAACTATATTTGCGATAAACTTCGCTCAATTGCAAGCAGATTAGCTATACTTAAATATAAACTACCCTATTCGATATTAAGAACACTTTACCTTGCTCTTGCTGATAGTATAATTGTATAATTAGCTACGGCATAAGTAGTTATGGAAGAACGTATAAAGCTTATCTTATAAATATATACAAGCTACAACTAAAATTGTTAAAAATTATTATACCTAAAAAAACAAAGATTATGTATGCAAATAATGAAATTGGATTATTTCAACACTGTAACATTCTACCTTTTAACCAAAAAGTTAAGATTGTTATTCTCAAAGAAGAGATAAGCTGTATCAGCATGTTAGATCCTAAGATTCGGTATAAATCTCTAAGAAATTTAAGCATTACAAAAAAATATAATTTACCCGAGTTTAATAACGTATATGGACGAAGAACCTGTGAGTATCTTCTACCAAGTATATTAAATGAAATGGATGATGATATTACACAAACTTACCTACAACAAAAAAACTTCATGTCACCTCTTAAGAAATATTTTGCCAGTAGTGGTGACTGTGATTATATACTACATAGGTAACACTAAAAGTTTCCGGAACTGGCCACTTACATAAACAATATTTAAAAATTTATTGCAACATTTGATAATAGAACTCTTTGGCTGTAGAATGCAGTTTGTTTCATCCGACTGTCTTTTGTTTTTACCTTGTGGCGCCATTTAAAAAATTGTGTGTCTGCATCAACATGGATTTAACTCGGGAAAATTTTCGTAGTATGATTTTCTACGATTTTAAGTGTAATTTGACAGCTCAACAGAGCATCGCTCGGCTTGAAACAGCTTTTGGCAATGAAGCACCATGCAAGACGACTGTTTATAGCTGGTTTGCAGAATTCAAGCGTGGTCGTATCAATCTCAGTGACGAATCTCGCGATGGTCGGCCGTCCACCGCTGTGACCAACAAAAACATCGTTGCTGTGCGCCGTATGATTGAAACAGACAGGCATGTGACCTACCATGAAATTCGCGCATCCTTAGAAATAGGCATGAGTCAAATACAATCAATCCTACACAAACATTTAGGTGTGAGAAAGCTGTGCTCGCGGTGGATCCCACACAACTTGACCGAGGCTCAAAAAACGGACCGCGTCACTTGGTGCAGTGCCATGCTTACCAGATTGTCAAATTTGGTGTGGGACATAGTAACAGGTGACGAAACATGGATTTATTGCTACGATCCCAAAACAAAGCAGCAATCGAGCGTATGGGTCTTTCAAGATGAGCCGAAACCAACCAAAGTGGCGCGCGTGAAAAGTGCATCTAAGCGGATGATTGCTTCTTTTTTTAATAAAACTGGACACGTGGCTACTGTTGCTATAGAGAATCGTCGTACCGTGAATAGTGACTGGTACACGACCATTTGTTTGCCGGAAGTTATTGACGAACTCCGTAAAAATAACCGTAAACGCCGTATCATCCTGCACCACGACAATGCTAGTTCTCACACGGCCAGACAGACAAACGACTTTTTGAAGACAAAAAATGTAGAACTCATGAGTCATCCTGCATACAGTCCCGACCTGGCACCTTGTGACTTTTTTCTGTTCCCAAAAATTAAGAACCAATTACGCGGTCAACGATTTTCATCACCAGAAGAGGCTGTCGAGGAGTATGAAAAACACGTTTCAGAGGTCACCACAGGGGAGTGGCACAAAAGTTTTCAAAACTGGTTTTATCGAATGAAAAAGTGCATAGATGCCAAGGGAGATTATTTTGAAAAACAATAAATTAATTTTGTACCTTTAATAGTATTTTTTCATATTCATTCCGGAAACTTATACGTATAAGCAACAATGACATTCTAATATAGAAATTAGAATATCATTTAATTTAAGATATAATAGTTTATTTATTTTTTCCTTGTTAATAGAGTTACCATTGCAACCTATTGTTATTGCTAGATGCCAACTTTTTATTGTAAATTGTTATATCATGTAAACGAAATTAGCGTAAAGTGTTATTAGGCAAGCACTCAATTATTGTCTCTTTTTTGTATGTATGTGTGTGGATCGCGGGCGGCCCTCACACACGGGCAGGCGGAAGCGTGTTGTGTGTGCGGACCGACCGCGATCACCGCCCAGCTATGGTGTGAGATGTTTGCCTATTGCTATAATAATAATTAAATATAAGTACCGGCCTCCACAATCACTGATAAACCCTACGGGTTTTTGTTGATTGTGCATATTATGTACCTAGGTTAAGATTTATGAAAATAAAAATACTATAAAAAAAAATTCTTTATTGCACTAAAAATATTGTACATGAGGCGAACTTAATGCTATTTAGCATTGTCTTCCAGTTAACCTTCGGTGGTGTGGATCATTATTGGGTAGTGCCGGGATGTGTCGGTCGTAGACAAAAGCTAAAATCCATAGGGACGGGGGCATTAAAATATTCCAATTATCTACATAATCTAAAAAATAATATACATCTTATATTTACTATAAAAAATAAATAATAAAAATAAATTAATAATACTTATAGAGTGATATGCAATTAGGAGACAGGTTCAAAATTCATACGAAGACTGAGAAGGCAGGTTATTTATTTTGTAAATCTAAAAAGTGCTGATGGACTCTATTTTTAAAGATGGCTATTGATGGACTATCGATACTATCGATGGTATTATCAATTTGGGTTATCGCACAATCAATATTGTTGCTTTTTTCTAAGGTAAACTATCGATACATCAACTATCGATAGTTATGCAACACTAATTATAAGCAATTTTGGCTGTAATCTTTAGTAAGTATATACATAGCTTGAAAATAAAAATAAAATAAACGTTGATGTACAAAACATTTTTGTGTCGTAAACTGTTTTTATAATTTATCTGTTATATTCTGTGCTCAGACGCAAAACTAAGCCAAGGATAACAACAATAAGGAGCTAGCACGAGTAGCACGGATGCACAAAATGACACACAATAAATGTTAAGATCTCTTTAAACTTATTTCTAGATGAGTCTTTCCTTTATTTTGCAAGTTGGTGGCGCGTTCTCAAGTGTTACCATATTTCAAAGTGTTGCCATATCTTAAAGTGTTGCCATATCTCAAGAGGCGAGAATTAGCGGCCGACACCTGCAGATAAAAGTGGTTAATTACACTTCTTGTTTGTACCTCTTTACTCCCAGCCTCTCTTGTGCGGAGACCTCGTAGCTTGGCTGAGACCATTACTTTTATTGTCTTTTGCAGCTTAAGGTTTCTACCGATGTCGTTGTTGGGTTTTGTAATAAAACCTTTTTTATATGTTAGTCCACATTTAAATCATTATATGCATAAATTCAACATTCTTACTAAAAATCTTAAATATTCACGCAATGTGTGGGCGGGCGGATAAGTTTCGATCAAAGCCTCAGCCAGGGTGAATGATAACCAATAAGCTGTCTAACTTGTTCTAAATAGTAAAACAAAATTACTGTCCAGATCGCGGCAGGGATCCGAGAGAATTACAGATTAATCAGAAAACTGGCAGGAGTCATCTTTCCTGAAGTCTACTGTAAATCAATTGTAATTGAGAATCAATATTTCTACTACTTAATCTGCAAGATGAGTCACTAGATTGGACTGCGATCTTAGTTACGTTTTAGCGTGTTTTTTTATGAATAAGTTTTCAACTGCAAAAAAACATATATTTTCTCTGTACACGGTGCGGCGAGCCTCGGTATCAGCGCCGGAGTTACGGCTGCCCAGCACCTGCGAGAGATAAACGCCTTTAATTACCTTTGTCCCCCCTGCCCGGCCACTGTACCCCCGCGCCCCGCCCGCCCACGCCCGCCCTAGAGCGACGCTTCGTTAGCGCCGATTACGACAAAGATTGCATTTCGTTGCACAAAGATTATGCTTCTGGATTACGAGTATTTTTAATAGTCAAAAGCCTCAGTACTTTACACAATTTTTATAATTCTTTACTGCTCTCTTTTGAGAAAAAAAGGAAGTTAATTTGTATTTCCCCACTTTGTATACTCATTATTTCTTAGCAATGCCGTAGGCAGGGGGGGGGTTCAAACCCCTCCCTCCCGAAATTCTATGGGTCTTAGGTAAACCACCGTTTTATACATACTAAATATTTTCGGCTCTTTTTTGTTTCTTTTTCGTCACGTGCTTTATTTCGAATGATCACTGACGTCGTTTGTTTTTTAAGTAGGGAAAGTATTCCTTTAAGAGTATTTTAATATAAAGTTGTTCCAGGGCTCGACTCCACCCAAAAATGAAATCCTAGCCACGAGCCTGATTCTTGGGTGAAACGCAAGGCCGCCATAGTGTATCCGGTGGGGAATATCTGAACACGTTGGTGTCCCCGCAAAGGTAGATAGAGATTCAGTAAAAGGGGGGTTTCGGGTGCCTTAACATTTCCAACGGGTTATAGGTACATTTCACGTTCAGTAAGAAGGCGGGTGAATCACTGGTGAAGTCGCAATTGCGCATATTCGGAGCGTCAACGAAAAAGTAGGAGTTCACGGGGAAGTATCACCTGGCTGAAAACCTGCTCCATACCTGGTCTTTCAGCTGAAAATAATTGTAATAAAATAATAATTGACAAAAATTTGTTTTACAATCAAATTTACATTTTCCTTAGATTTGCAACAAAATCTGAAGCAATAATCATAAAGAGCGAAACATAATCTAGACCTAAGAACAATTTCTGCAAGTACATAAAACATTTTTTTTTGTGATATTACAGTAGCTTCAAAACATTAAGTGCGGAGGAATACTATTATTATTTTTAGTTAAGTTCTCTAGTTTAACATGTATTTTCTGTATTTCTGTGTACATGTTGTGGCAATAAATACTTTTTGACTTTGACTTTTGACTTTGAAAAAAAAGACATAACATGGTCGTAAATTTAGCTGTAAATACCAAAAAAAACCTAAATCCTATGTAAAATCCGATTATTTAAAAATATGTTTTAGCATACAGCAAACTATTTGTAAACATTGTTAGGCAAATATTTATTTTGGGTGTTTTAGTTCTTTTTTACAAATTCGAAGAACCAGCTCTTTTTAAATAACGCTAACTAACAACTCCGCTGAGAGATTCAGCTGTCCCATCTACGCCTACGTTCCCATCTGCACTTCCACATCTATATTCAGTATCAAACCAGTGTTTCTGCCAGATAATTAGCGAAGACTTGCCGCCAGCACTATACACTACCTGATAACTCTGATAACCCTCACCAATTTACCTTTACCCTCAATTACAGCCTTAAATAAACTGACTTAGGGTTCAAAATGCGATAGTGAATACAACATGAAATTTGGGAACGAACGGATATGGCAAATTTATAAGTGCTGGTATTTTGAACTGTGATTTTCGGATGGTAAGAGCCATATTTGAATAGAGAAATGAATATTATAAGATAAGCTAGCATGGAATTTAAAATGCGTTGGACTGCTATCGGTTGAACAAAGGACAGTTTTGGTGTTGTTAATTTTGAAAACAGATATTCACGAGTTTGAATTTTCATTTCGAGATTATTTATTATGTTTCATATAAAAGGTAGACGCGATTATTTTCCCTCGCAACATATTAATACACTAGAAAACTATATTTTAGATTTTAAGACATTTGTCATTCAAAGGTTTGTGGTCTAGTAGTTTAAGTACTCGACCAGTAGTGATACGAGGTCACGGGTTCGAATCCCGAAGAGCACAATGACGTGGGTCCATGTATGTGCCCGGATTATGCGGTGATAGAGCTCATCACGTTGTGACGTGTTGATCTTCGGTACAACGTGGCTGTACGAATGTGGACTCTGACTTGCATTTGGAAATGATTACTCAGGAAACACCTGCGACATCCCGTCCGGGATTCATGCCGTGACGAGGTATATTATTCATATAATACTAGCTTTGCCCGCGGCTCCGCCCGCGTCTAATGGATTTTCGTGGAAATAAGGAAAACAAAAGAAAATGATTTTTTGAACGACAATATGCAACGGTTACCATGTTTTACCTAAAGTGATAATAAATACCAATAAAATAAGCCCAAATTAAGTCCAAATTCAAAGGGTCTGCTGTTACCCGTTGAGGAGATCCCTTATCCACCTTCCAGTCCCATCATCAGACCCTGGTCACAATGTATTACGAAAGTGCTAACAAAGACCAATCAAATAAGCTCAAACTCGAAGAGTCTACTGTATCCGTTGAGGAGATTGTATCATAACTTCTAATGACTACCAGTAGAAAAGTAAATTCTAAAAGTCTTTAAATGACGATAACTTTTTTATCCTATATCCGATTTAAATGAAATAAAGCCTATATTCTATTACAAATTAAGCTCTATACAGCTGTGGAAATTACATGAAAATCCGTCCAGTAATTTTAGAGATGTGCGTGAACAAACAGACAGACAGACAGAAAAGAATTCTAAAAATTGTTGATTTGTGTTCTATTACTCTTCTTTAATCACCCCCTTTCTATTTCTATTACTTTTCTTCAATGTACAGACATCGCGGTTTCTACTGTTTTATTATATGTTTATTGATTAAGAAAGAATGTTAATATGTATAAACAATACACATAACTTTGAGTGCGATTATATTAGCGGAATCCATTAATGTTTGTATGGAAAACATTCCTAATTAATTCCCGTTCGCTCCGGGCTCCGGCCGGGAAAACAAAGACAATCCGGTCAAGTGTGAACTTGTAGTAATTATAATGATATACAGTATGAGTTACAGGAAATAAATGTTTTAATTAAATAGGTACTAAAATTTAATCTATTTAAGAGAATAAGAATGAATATTTAAATTATTAGTAAATGGTAAAAGACATTACCTATATTATATGGAAGTTGATTGTTGACTATAGGTTAGTTAGAATATGGCTTGAAGCAAATGAGGAAAATACCAATTTAAATATGTTTAAGACTTTATATAATACATACAAGGTATTTGTTTCATCGCTGCGCTGCGGTGTGGCAAATAGCTTAGTGTTTTCTTACGAGGAAGCAATATTATATCGTTACATACTTTTCTAAACAAAGTACATTTCAACAAGAAGATTATTTGCCACAATCCGAAAGGGAACCCACGTGACCGTAACGTTACACCCATCATCTGTGGAATGTTTTTTCGTAAAACAAAACCCATCATTACAGAGATACAATGTGTTGTTATTTTTGCCTTTTCCTCGTATTTTTACTGGATTTTGTTGTAACTGTTTCAAAGAACTGTATTTTTTATTCTGTAATAAAAACAAGTAAACATTTTCTGAAGGTTTCATGTTTTGTGACGCATGCTTTGACAATTACGTCACGGGTACTGCTGTAGCATAAAATACAGCGTACATACAATTACGCTTGTTTCGCAGAGAGGTAGGCAGAACCCATTAATATCTTGACTCTCCTCTTAAGTCTCTGCCATATTTATTAATCCAGTCAGACAAGCTCTTCTATGGGCTCTTTTGAGATTAGCCATTCTTTATTATATCCCCAGCTCGGTCAGCAATGTTCGTCTCCGGCGGCGGCCCGGTCGACCTTCATATTGAGCACTTGCCCAACATATAGGTACATTATTTATCTTCCACTTGCGCACCATATATTTATTTCATTACCCTTTTTAAATATACCTAGCTGTATTATATGCATCGAGACTACGACGTAGCAGGAAAACTATGGAGTCGTATCGCTTGCTACGCCGTAGACAATATCAGTTCTTGAAAAATATTTCACAACTATATGCTGCATCGTCATTATATTTACTGCATGAATAAAACTGTATAAACTGGCGGTCTTAATGCTTAAAACATTTTCTACCAGTCAATCCATAGATGGTACAAAAAATAAAATGTAGAGAAAGAAAGGCAAGAATAAGACTAGAACCATATAATAACAACTTAACCCTTTGAATTATTATTATTATTAAGTTGTTTTTATTTTTCACTCTCTTAGATCGTATTAGAGTTATTAAAATGGCACGGGCCAAAGCCAAGTGCATGTGTATATTTGTTCGTGTCCTAAGAATCTACGTACAATCCTGCAAGTACGGCTTATACGGCAAGTATTACGGCTTTTTGGAGAAGGATGAAGCTTGATGAATGGATGTCCAATATCTTAAGGCTAGTATGTAATGTTTCAGGAAATTATGATGGGTAAAGTTTTTACTGTGTTGACGTGCCATTGAGTCTTCAATTCTATGTACAAGTCCATGTATTTAGCGATCTTTTCGGAGTGAGTTTTGGGAAGATTATGAGTGTTTGGGATAGCAATGTCAATGAGGTAAACACTTTTCTTGTTTTTGTCTAGTATAGTTATGTCTGGTCTGTTATAATGAATGGTTTTGTCGGTTATGATGGTTCTGTCCCAGTAAATTTTGTAATTTTTGTCTTCTAAAACACTAGATGGCTGATACTTATAATATGCAACTTTTTCAGGGATAAGTTTGTATTTGTAGGCTATAATCTGATGAATAATTGCAGCAACCTGGTCAAGACGGTGCCTGTAGTCAGTTTGTGCGATAAATTTAGAGGCGCTTTAGTTTCTGATGCAATGTGTCAAAGTCGACACTGATCCGTAGGTAAGTTGGTTTGGGGTAAAATGTGTTTTTGGTAATTGCGTGTAGCAATTATTATTAATACTATTTGATTAAGCAAAGGCTCCTTTAGAATTTTGAGAAGTTATGAAAGAGAGAAAGTGCATCCGAGCTGTACAGGACAGGATGGGAATTCCTCGGACCGATGTGGATGTAATGAAATCAGTCCGAGGGGATAGAAATGAGCACTCACCTCACCCTCTGAGGACTCCTGTATATTTTGTTTTTAATAAATTTGGTCATCACATCCTTTTTAACTATTTTATCAATGTTTTTCTTAATTTTACGTTTTCTCTTTAGAAATCTTTTCCTTGTTGTTTTTTGTCTTGAGTCTTCTCTTTTCAAAATTTGTTTCATTGATTCTTAGGCACGAAGGCCTGGGCTTGCTTGCGCTATGTCACGAGGACAGGAAATCATAGTGGGCACGTAGGCCGAGTTGACGCCGTGGCGTCAGAGATATCCACAATAGCTCTTGTTAATAATATTAATATTATTATTATATGATATAATAATAACAATAATGATTATTATTATTGTATATTAATTGTAATGGAGCCTCATTATCGCAAAAACAACAGTAAAGAATAGATCACAGTCCAGATCACAGTCGTGGCTCGAAACCAGCTAACAAGAGATCCCTACTTGAAGATACTTGCTTTGAGATAATTACTACATACCTAATTAACTAAACAAGCAAATTATTTACATATACTGTACTAAGAAAGTATTATATCCAAGTAAGTAAACACAAATGAAAATGGATATAATGAAAATGTAAGACGGAATATCTCAGTACAGATCCGTGGTACTGGCTGGTATCTGAAGACGCTCGGTTCATTGACTCGCTCCGAGTAATAAGTTGTGTACGTTCACTGGTGATACGAGTATATAGGTATGTACATCGAGACTAAATGGTGTTTGCATATCTGTCATGTTGCCGTACACCACGCCGCGCCACGCACCGCCGAGACATGCGCACGAGCAGCGTCGGTATATCGATTACATACTTGTACGAAATAATCCGAATGAGATACGTCAAGTCTGATTTAGGCGAACACGCTCTATTACCCGTAAACCAAAGATCCTCCCCAGATTTAGTTATTTCTGTTGATTTTAATCGATAAAGTCAAACTTATACAAGAGACTTGATAAATGGTTAATCACCATTCAAACAAAGTTTGAAAATCTTTATTTTGCCTTCATATTACTTTAAAACAATGATGAATTATAAAAAAGGATTTTTGAAACTTAATGCTCGTCACTGAACTATGTTCTAGTATTAGAATTTGACTGTATTAATCAAGACAACCTTAAATAGGTAGATGATTTTTTTACAAAGCTCTGTACCGTGATCGTTTATATCTGCCAAGCGTACCTGGGGTCGTCTGCATTGCAAATTACTTAGGATAGGTCAAAATGTCAAGTTAGATAGCAATCTTAGTATGCTAATTCACTCATCGATTACCATCTCGCCAAGATGTATGAAATCCACCAAGAAAACATTAATCGTTCCGTTTACTCATATTGCATGCTTTATCATCATGTTATCAAAAATATTTATATACTGGTAGGAGAGATTAACACACAGTACAAAAGAAGGTTCCAATAAAACATAATCTGTAAACAAAAGACTAGCTAGAATATGTTACACCTCTATTTTCCAATCTAGTGGTCTGCTGGCATCATGGACACGTTGTTGTGCATGGAGGTACGAACAACCATTAGACAGCTTTTAGTTCCCTGTCAACCATCTGTCAACTATAAGACCTTGTGTCATGGTGATATATTTGAATTAAATCAGTGTTGTTTTCGGTATCCCAGAAAAAAAATATATAATAAAAGATTCAAGATTCAAAACGTTTAATTGTAAAGTATACGTTTTGGAAGGGTAGGGGCTAATATCGGACTAGCTCACCCTTACAGAAAGTACTCGTGATACGCACGCGACGGCCGAACGCTACCACGAGTCCAGATGTCTTGGCAGGATAATAGTGGAAAGAATTATTGTTTTGTTAATAATATTGTTTAATATAATATAAATGTTATGTTATTAATAAATTGTTATGTTAATGTTCGTGAGCGGCACGAAACCAACTGACTTTTGTACATGAATTTAGACCTTGCTTAATTATGTGTCGCTGGCAGTATTCTTTGGACTTCGTCTTCCGTATAGCACTAGAAATTGGCCTCAATACCAGCGAATGCCGTATAAGCAACCTTGACTTAAGTTAACTATGTTATAAGGAAATATCAATTGTGTCAAGATAATAAAATGTGTGGACAAAGTCCGTACACGTTTTACATGTCAAATCTAATCTGTATAAAAATGATATTTTATGATGAAACAAATATGATACGGAAAATATATAAGAAAAAAACTATATTTAAGTTGGGCTAATAAAGTTATACACATGCATAAAATAAAGACTTATTAGAATAAGAATATTATTATACATAATGCAATTAATAAATAAGTTGATAAATAAACTGAATACAGTGCGACCAACTTATCTGTTCAGTTGGATTATCCACCCATCTCTTTCTAGTGCGGTAGAAAAGTGTATAATTAGAAAGAGACGGCGAATGATTTTACTGAACAGATAAGTTTGTCGCACTGTAGACCATATTTTATGCCTTTGTCGTGAGTATATTTTTTAATAATTATATTCTTGATTAACTTACATCACAGAGTTACTTAAATATAAAACAGAGTAAACAATTACAAATTTTCACTACTAGTAATAAAAGTGCACTTACTTACAAAAAGAGAAAAAACGGAAATTTAACGCCGCGATCTGCTAAGATTTTTTTTTCATTATACAGTAAATTAGGGCAATCAAATTTCAAGAAGAGAATGTTATTTTTGTAGACAAGACGACTGTCTTTTTAAGATATGTAGTAGATACCAAAAAAATATAAAACAAATTTTTATTTTTCTTACTCATATCTCAGCACTCCTACCCCTGTTGGAGCTACGAATACGTTAATGTTGCGGCAAATTTAATAAAAATCCTAGGGAACTAACCGAGCACAAAAATTTTGCTGAATAGCAGCCCTTTAAGCGTACTCGTAGATAGCTTCGCGCGAGGGGCAAAGGAGCTAGCGGGGGAGTGGGAGCTAAGCCGGCTGGTGGGGGGCAACAAGGAATTCAATTTGGATCATTCTTTTTATAGTATTATCCCGATTGAAGGCCTTTCTCGGCGTCCTCAGTGCTCCGCCCCCTCAAAATTGGATCGTCTTTGCATAAAATGAAAATCGAATCCGAACTAACGAAATACCCTAAAGGCTATCGTCGTCAGACTGGGCGACGACGCGACGGCGTCGACGTACAGGATTACTAGTGTTTAGAGGGTTCTTAGCGAAAGAAAGCGAAAGTTTCCCCGTGTTTAGCTAATTCTTGTAACACGTTACAATTTAGCAACCTTTCGAGTTAGTAATTCTATTAAATAGCGTAAATATGTTAATTATGGGTAAGTAAATCAGGAAGGATCAAATTTACACCAGACAGGTCAACAGAAAAGTTACGGAGTCACCACTTGCAGTGAGAGGAAGCGAGGCTTTCAGTCACTCTGACCATATCCATGACCGTAGTTTCTTGATTTAGTTTTAATTTTTTACCTTAAACCTTTATTTTATTTTTTCCCCTTGAAAGTAATCTGTAAATTACCGTCAAATGTGAAAAAGCAGCGTCACAAGTTCATATGGGCCCCTCATAAGGCCTGGTCCACAGGAGTGACATTAAACTCGTAATCCCATTACTGGTAATTGGGCCGGAGCGAGCCAGAGTCGATCGGCCCAGGAATTAGCTGCGATAAGCCGCTTTCTGTCAATTTGTGTCCCACCGAGCTCGGGGCACGCGTCTTAATCCAGACTAAAGAAATTAATACTTCATTAAATAAACGTATGTGTGTTGCCTTTACAAGATTATGTATTTACTTTATCTTTTTTGTATTATTTACCTGCTAGCTTTAGCGGGTGAATTCGTTAACGATAAATGCCGATTTAAGTATCAGAGTACAAAGTATGTAAAAACCATTATAACCTAAACCTAGCCAGCAACTCTATGCTTACTAACATTTAAAAATGAAAACAACTTAACACCTTTGATGCGGTCCATATGTAGAGACAAACAAAATTCTAAACTCAAAAATCGCTCGGTATGTCTTGTGACAAAAACAGCATTCGAGTCTAAAATGATGTCCTAGTACATCACAGTGTTTTATATAAATTTCACATAATATAGGCCATAGGCCATTTAATGGCCTTCAAGGCTCAAAATGTCCATCGCACAACGAAAGGGATAAACGTATCAATGTTTAAATAATGCTGTTTTTAAGTGAATAAAATTCAATATAAATTCACATGAGAATAAGGTTTAAGATATTTATTTTCTCAAAAAGAATAAAATTCACTTACATGAGAAACAATAAATTATCACAGCTACAATTTATAACAGCGAACGCTTTAATCGCGTAACAAATAAAAATATGTGGGTAATCCTTAAAAAGTGATTAGCTTCACTAACAATGCAATGTTATGTAGGGTTGTGTTTACAGTGAGTTGATAGGATGAATATTTAATATTATAAGTGCGAGTAGGTTTCTACCAAAAGCTTCTATTAATAAATTAATAATTAATTAATAAACACTAGGTTTTAATGAAGTAATGAATAGTCCTTCAAAATGTGACTCTTCAATAGTTTTTTGTAAATAAGCAATGATTTTGCTTCTTTAATATCTTTCGGTAACTTGTTATACATTCGTGCTCCCTCAGCCACTATGCTACTATTACCGTAGTTGGTTCTCTGACGTTGTATGTATATATTATTAGCTTGTCTTGTTAAGCGCATTTTTAATTGTATTTTTTTAGTAAAAGATATTTGTGTGTGAATATCGTTGGTTAAGATTTTTCGTATCAATATACAGGTATTGTATTTATATGTTTGAGATATGTTAAATATTTTAGTTTCTTTATAGATTTTAGCGCTTTCTGTAAGGTAATTATAACCAAAAAGTGTTTTTATAATTTTGTTTTGAGCAGTTTGCAGAGTACGCAAATTTGTCTTCGCGGCTGATCCCCACACTTCTATCAAATATTCTATGTGAGGTTTGACGAGTGTATTATAAATTGTGTACCGGACTTGTTTTGGAAGGCAACGAGCAAATCCACGCAATGCTTCTGCTAGGGATATGAGTTTGGTTCTTATTTTCTCAAGGTGAGGTTTCCATGTAAGGCGGTTGTCCAAAATAAGACCCAAATACTTTTCATTAGTAGTACTTGTAATTATTTCATTGTTAATTGTTATTGGATTATAATTTGAGATTACTTTATTTTTGGCTGCAAAAATAATATATTTTGTTTTAGATGTATTAATTGTGAGTAAGTTAATTAAATATTTAAAAGAAAAAGGCAATTTTGTGTTTTAGGTAAAAGGTTTATATGTTCACAGAAGTCATTATTGTTATTTTTACTTTATTAGTTTGCAAGCGTAAATTCGCAGGTCATGTTGAGAACTGATTAGCTCAGTTGGTAGAGCAACCACCCGGTAAGTGAGAGGTCCCGGGTTCGAATCCCGGTTCAGAGCTCCTCACGTCCAGATTTACTTTTCTGATTTTCTATACCGCAGTGATATAAATTTAATTTGTTATCTCCTTGCGATGGATAAATCGCCAAGTGTTTAGAAATAGAGAATTTTTTTTCTATCATAGTTTTATTAGTTTGGATGAACTACTGTTTTAAACTGAAAAAGATAGCCTTCATTTTGCAAATTTTTACCATGCAGCGAATTTTTCTTAGCTTTGGGCTACGCTATCCTCTTGGAAAAGATTATTTTATAATGTTAATAAATATATTTTGTTATTTTACCAGTATATGGCCTTAAATTGTTGTAGTTTAAGTATGAATAATAGAGAAACTAAAAAAGGAAAAAAATATACGATATATTTCAACTCCTTCAATTTTATAATATTTTTTTTTGTCAGAACCCTATTTATTGTAGATTGGGAGTTTTAGTATTTTGAAATCTTAATATTTACACCTATGTTGCCTTAATGGCTTTCAAATGACCTTTACTACGTTACATTTGCATAAAACACTATGACGTATTAGGACATCTTGACGATTTTACTATACGTCCATACATATATATGTAATATGATATTACTTTTTCTCGTGGAAGTGGTCCATCAATTTTGGTTCTGTTTAGTTGTCATTTCGCTAATGTACAATGATGACGCATCGTCCGTTTTGTGACGTCATACCCGATGTCCATTTGTCCACTAAAGTGTGATGTGCATTAACTCCGTACCCTGAACGTGGCGGCGTTCCATCATTTCCTTGGTATTAAATGTTTTCTGCTAATAAAGTCCGTAAATACCCGAATCTGTCTACCTACATTTAATGAAGATGCTCCTCAAAAATAAGTCTTCATACTCGCCCAATAAATCTAAATCTAAACTGACCTCCTCTTTTCATGTTCCTCGGAATATTTTACCGAGTATTGTTCACAATTGTCAGTAATTATTTTGCGTGTCGCTGGTGGCGGTCGGTCGTCAAGGCTTCCTTCTTCCTTATCTCAAAGTATATTTATTTTAATGAGAATGGTGTAGATTTCTACTAGTCGGACGGCATAAAATGAACTGTGGTATTGTTATTTACAACTAAAGCTGATTATGTATTTCCATAAGGATTTTCAATAGTTTTGAAAGTGAGTTAAGTTTGATGGCACGGTTAGATAGATACGTAAAAAGCGTGTTTATATTTTGCTATACTAATCATATAATTGTCACATAAGTCGCACCTTATCGGTTTAGCCGACTTTGGGTGACGCATGCCAAAATTGAAGTCTTGCTACAGACAGACGATCCTTTCACTTTCATGACACACGTATTGAATACCTGTAGTTCCGTAAGGCTTGGCCCATGGTGCACGATAATCTCACTGAGTGAATTTGAACTTCAGTATGTTGTCAGAAAGTCTACATTAGAACGCTCGCTTCGCGCGCTGCCGGCACGAAGAATCAGTGATTTTTCGAGGTTTTTCTGGATTTTACGAAAAAGCATTTGATGTAGGTGTTCTTTCACCTGACATCGAAAAATTACCATGATATCTTGTTATAGCAGTAATTTCAGACATAAAACTCAAGCCGTTTAGACATAAAACGAATTAGTAACTCAAAAGGGCATGATTTTCAAAATTAAAATCTATTGGGTGAAATGTGTCCAATTAGGTAACCGTTCTGAAAACGGAAAGATAAAGGTCTAAAAAAGCACGTGTCCAAGTTTGACATTGATCAGATAAGTAGTTGACTCAGCATCCATCCAGCCATCCATCAGCCTGTTTCGTCCACTGCTGGACATGGGCCTTTCCAGGATTTCGCCACTCTTGGCGGTCCTCCTGGAAGAAATGGTCATACTCACACACGCTGGGCAGGCGGGTTGGTGAGCGCGGTGCCGAAACCCTTGCACAAGTGACGCCGCTGCCCGTCACCAGTTTGGTTTATATAAGGCTCGGCAATATTAGTAATATTAATAAACTCTCTTAAAAATACATGCTCTTCTGGCTGTGATGAAATCTCATCCAAAATACTGAAACAAAACATACAATGTTTAGCTGTACCAATAACACATATTTGTAACTTATCTATTGCTTCAGGCATTTTTCCCAAGGCTTTTAAAAAATCAATGATAACCCCTTTACACAAATCAGGTGACAAATCCGCGTACAGTAACTATAGACCTATCTCCATTCTATCAACTCTGTCTAAAATCCTTGAAAAAATTATAAATAAACAATTTACAAACTACCTAGAACACTACAATCTTCTATCACATCATCAATTTGGTTTTCGTTCAAAGAAGTCAACTGCCGATGCAGTAACATGCCTTACAGACTTAATTGTAAAAGGACTTGATGGAGGAGACAGGTGCCTGGCCATATTTCTAGATCTTCAAAAGGCTTTTGATACGATTTCAATACCAGTTCTCATAAAAAAGCTGGAATCTATTGGTGTGCGAGGCTTTCAGCTTCGACTTTTTCAAGATTATTTAAGTAATAGGGAACAAAGTGTTCGTGTTGGAGATGTGCTAAGTGATCCACTACCTGTAAACTATGGTGTCCCTCAGGGGAGCATCCTTGGACCTTCGCTATTCTCGGTTTACCTAAATGGTCTCTGTAATTTAAACATTCCTAATGGTAACATCATCTCTTTCGCGGATGACACTGCTCTTGTATTCCAGGGAGAAAATTGGTACTCAACCTTTAAGCATGCCCAAAGGGGCTTAAATCTGGTAAAGTGTTGGTTAGATCACAATTTATTAAGTCTAAACTGTAGTAAAACTAAATACATGTCTTTTTCAATTGTTCCCCAAACCCAGCCTCAATTAAATACCTTCTCTATTACTGCCCACTCTGTACAGTGTCTTTTGTCACCTCCCCCTGATTGTGATTGTCAAAAATTAGACCATGTTAACTCAATAAAATATTTAGGCCTTATATTGGACAAACACCTCTCTTTCGAGGAACATATAAGGGCGGTTACTGCCCGTGTCCGCAAACTGATATACATTTTCAAAAACATACGGCATGTAGCTGAACCTAAAATAATTAAAATGATTTATTCTACTTTGTGTGAATTTATACTCACCTATTGTTTAACTGTTTGGGGAGGCTCTGCCAAAACTCATATTATTAGCCTCGAAACAGCCCAACGAGCCGTCCTTAAAGTGAGTCACTTCATGCCAACTAGAACACCCACCTTAAGCTTATATCAAGCCACTAAAGTTTTAACAATAAGGCAGCTTTTTATCTTACTTACCATCACTCGACAACACAATAATATTAACTTATTAATCCTAAATAGAACCAAAAGACGAGTTGATATTGTTTTCAGAAATGTAAAATTTCGTACATGCTTTACAAATCGATTTCAATGCTTCCTGTCAGTCTTTCTGTATAATAAAATTAATAAATCCTTAAATATTCACCCTCTAAATCTATTTGATTGTAAATTACGAGTCAGGAACCACCTACAAAGTCTGTCATACGATCAAACAGAAGCTCTTCTTGTAGTTACTAAATAACACATTATTTTTAATCCGCATACTTTTAATCTTTTTATCTATTTAAGTATATATTTATAGATACCCTTATTAATCTACTATCATTTTCATATATTTGTACTATCTATTGACATATCCTTAGGTATATATATGCAATAAAAACATACCTTCACACACCCTTACTCACCCTCTCACTCACACATACGCACCCTCGCTTTCTCTCCCCCACACATATACACACCCTCACACACAGAAACACACCCTCCCTCACAAACACACACCTTCGTAAAACTGGCCTATTGAAAGGCTTTCGTATTTTAGGAACTAAATGTTATCCATTTCTTTGTGTTCTTTTTTAATTATATAAAAATGTTGTACTTAAGTTAAATTTACATTACATAATTTCTTAATACATGTTTCGGGATAGAGCCTAGTTATCCACGCTTCAAGACAACTTATAGTGGTAACTAGTGTCTAAATTATGTTTGTTACATATTTATCTTAAATAAAGAAATTATTCTATTCTATTCTATTCTAAACCGCCATCCATCGGTCCCAGGCAATGGTGGGCCGCCTGGTTTTGCCTGAGAGCTGTTCTCTTACTCTCCCCCGAATAACTTCGGGAGGATTTGCGAGTAAGATGGTGGTACCTCCACATATTACCACATTGACTCAGCATATTAAAGCAAAAACCGTTGAAAGATCAAAGGCAAGCCCTTAAGGGGGAACGTTTCGACCTCGGTTCAAA
Source organism: Ypsolopha scabrella (assembly GCA_910592155.1). Lineage (NCBI taxonomy): Eukaryota > Metazoa > Arthropoda > Insecta > Lepidoptera > Ypsolophidae > Ypsolopha > Ypsolopha scabrella. Next base: position 797,640 of record OU342968.1, on the reverse strand, counting down.
ATGCACAACTTGTGATTATTTTTCTTATTATTTAATAAAAAGTACTACGGTATTTTTCACATAAGAAGTCCCGGCTGATACTTCTCAGAACTGAGCTTTAGTGAAGAGACACTTTGATATGAATATACAGGATGATTGGTAATTTGATGCAATCCTTTGAAGGTTTTATAGAAGAGAACAATTGCAGTCGATTCGACTATATAATGCCTTATGCAAAAGTGAACCATTTCTGAGATATTTTGAATTTGAGCTCTTTCTAAAGTAAACTTTTAAAAATATATTTAAAAAACCAGCCAATATTTTTTTTTATTTGTTGCTCTTTTATAACATTCCAGCCAACAAACAATAACCCTAAAATGCACATTATTGACGTAAACCTTGACATTGTGCTCCAAAACAATTGAAAACTCCTGAAAATCGCACAAGATTTACACAAAAAAGCTAGGATAAAACGAAAAGTCTCTACGCAATTTTCTATGCGTATTAGCTTGAAAACATCTGCATTTTACTAGCTTTCGAATGAGGTACAAAAATCTCAAATTGACAGAGGAATGATAAAAATATATCCAAAACAATAGAAGCAGGTAGAAAAAAATCATTAACGGTTAAATTAGAACACAATGGATTACAAACTTACATTTTGTATGTATAAGATTTGTTTTTAATATTTAACGGTAAATAAAAGCGTTCAGTATTATGTGCATTACTAGTTGGTTAGATCAAATAGTTACAAAATATTCGGTGGACAAGTATGGTGGAAAAATTCAACGGTATAGGTAACGACCCTCGGTGGTGCAATTGGTAGCGCGCCTGTCTTGATAACAAGAGGTCGCCGGTTAGAATCCTGGCCCGAGGAATTTTTTAAAATTCTTGTCATTACATTTGTTTCTAATTTATCTCTTCTAGGTTGTAATGCACTCTTATGATAATTTTCAAGATGAACCAATTTTATTTCACACATTTTATTTAAAAATAAGATAAACAAACATAAGTTGTGCATTTTGCACCGACATCGAAATGTTTTCCCTTAATGAAGAATGATCGTACTCGAACAAGATGACCCATTCATTGTTCATATTATTATGTCGTAGGTATTCGTATTATAAGTTTTATTTTTGAAGCGGATATTAGTTTGTTCACGTTAATTAATTGGATTTATGGTAATGGACAATATATTATCCCATCAAAAACATTTCATGTAATCTAGGTCGCCAAGACTCAGAAGCTTATAACGCTTTTACGGTTATAAACTTATCAGATCACACGTAGAGCCAAGCCCTTAACTCTACAAGGCCTAACGCTACAAGCCCGAACTCTACAAACCCTACTTCTTGCACAAAAAGTATGGTTTGGCCATAAAATTAACAGATATTTTAATATTTTCGTTGGGTGTGTGCAAATCGTAGTCTTTATACCAAATATCAGATTTCTAGGACTTTTGAAAGTTGGGAATATATGTTTTTAATAATACAGAACCGGACCGCCTTATAAGGATTTAGCGGGGGGTACTGCCGTGCCCCCAGATTCATGACAAGTTAATGCTTATTGTATGTTGAAATTACCTTGTAAGCGAATGCGCTGCCATTGACACGAGTTACATTCTCTTTGGTCTGATTGAGCAAAGAGGTGACATAAGAAGTATCCGGTGAAATAATCCACAGTTGTATTTCCGACACAACTCGCTGCCCTTTATCTCCGTCTCGCTCGCACGAGCGTCTGTCTCACCATGAAGGTCCGACAGGAAATTGAAGAGACCATCCGACCTTCATGCATGGGAGCCGCTTCCGGGATCCTTCTCTGATGGAATGGGTTTCTGGAACGCCTCTCGTTTTAGGTAGCTACCTATATTCAGGAAACATCGAATATGTTTAGTTCATATTGAACATTTAAATCTAATAAACATATAAAAAATGAAACGTGTTATGTATTGTACTGAACCATTTTTATAATTTTTGTCTGTCTGTCTGTATGTATGATCCGATTTATCACGTGGACCACTCAACGGATTTAGATGTGGCTTTAGTCGACGGCTTGAAGTCAGTCGCGCACGGGGTCGCTATGCTTGCTATTTCATTCTACATTCAACTTCAGATTATAGAGCACTGACTGACTGACTGTTATTGGTTGGCCCGAACGTTAATTTCCCGAGCTCGTACGGAACTAACCGAACACGGTGTGAGAGGCAAGCTAACGCGAGACAATTTTCATGTTTTGAAAAAACTCGAGAATGGCTTTGGTGGTTCCTATGATTTCAGGAGAAATATCCCAAAAATTGAAATGAAACAAAAATATTTCTGAATAGTATAAAATATACTATTCTGTGAAACTAAAACTATTTGATTTGTTGTATTGCTCCTAGGACATTTCGGTAAATAAACATGCATCAAAATATGTGTAAAATATAGGACTTTTATGCGCTTGTAACTTTTGTATGTATTTGATTTGATATTTTTTTTAGTTTCACGTCATGATATCCATGTGTATTATGTTGAAAAAGAAAAAATAATAAGCAATACTTATAAATAAGGATATGATCAGCGAACTGCGCTAGTATGGGAGTTCGGGAGAATAGAGTCGTCTCAATATCATTGTAGTGACCCTGGTTAACATATAGGATATACAGGGTGTAATCAATACTTATAAATAAGGATATGATCAGCGAACTGCGCTAGTATGGGAGTTCGGGAGAATAGAGTCGTCTCAATATCATTGTAGTGACCCTGGTTAACATATAGGATATACAGGGTGTAATCAATACTTATAAATAAGGATATGATCAGCGAACTGCGCTAGTATGGGAGTTCGGGAGAATAGAGTCGTCTCAATATCATTGTAGTGACCCTGGTTAACATATAGGATATACAGGGTGTAATCAATACTTATAAATAAGGATATGATCAGCGAACTGCGCTAGTATGGGAGTTCGGGAGAATAGAGTCGTCTCAATATCATTGTAGTGACCCTGGTTAACATATAGGATATACAGGGTGTAATCAATACTTATAAATAAGGATATGATCAGCGAACTGCGCTAGTATGGGAGTTCGGGAGAATAGAGTCGTCTCAATATCATTGTAGTGACCCTGGTTAACATATAGGATATACAGGGTGTAATCAATACTTATAAATAAGGATATGATCAGCGAACTGCGCTAGTATGGGAGTTCGGGAGAATAGAGTCGTCTCAATATCATTGTAGTGACCCTGGTTAACATATAGGATATACAGGGTGTAATCAATACTTATAAATAAGGATATGATCAGCGAACTGCGCTAGTATGGGAGTTCGGGAGAATAGAGTCGTCTCAATATCATTGTAGTGACCCTGGTTAACATATAGGATATACAGGGTGTAATCAATACTTATAAATAAGGATATGATCAGCGAACTGCGCTAGTATGGGAGTTCGGGAGAATAGAGTCGTCTCAATATCATTGTAGTGACCCTGGTTAACATATAGGATATACAGGGTGTAATCAATACTTATAAATAAGGATATGATCAGCGAACTGCGCTAGTATGGGAGTTCGGGAGAATAGAGTCGTCTCAATATCATTGTAGTGACCCTGGTTAACATATAGGATATACAGGGTGTAATCAATACTTATAAATAAGGATATGATCAGCGAACTGCGCTAGTATGGGAGTTCGGGAGAATAGAGTCGTCTCAATATCATTGTAGTGACCCTGGTTAACATATAGGATATACAGGGTGTAATCACGACGTGCTCATTTAATTCAACCACATGCTATACTGATCCTCCTGAAATTTTACCAAAATGTCTTCAATTTATCACCGAGAAAATTGTTCCGATAGAAAAAACAAATATACTATAAATAATATATTTTTTATATTTGAGAACAGCAACACAAACATTTTTTGAAAATATCTTACATTTGAACCTGGGACATGTTGCTTACAAGCAAAGTGCTATCCCAACTAAGCTACTGAGTTTCTCACCTGGATCGTTCTCACCTGAATTTTTCTTCCTTAATGTAGTCTATTTAATCATTATGTAACGTATATGTACTATAATGATTTTCAAAGCAACAATTTCATCAATAAATAATAACAATGTGTTGATCTTTTGTTTCAGGTACGTGATACACATATCGGTAAGGTTTTCAATCTTGGATATTTACACTCGAATAAACTTGTTTAAATGGTGTCTAGTAGCCGTGTAACCGATACATTGCTGGCTTTGTCCGGCCTGCTCACGCTCGCTTTACCATAGACAATGGCAAGCGATCGGAAATAAGCTGTTTTATTGTACTCTCTCTGCTCACTTGGATGTGAAAAGGGACGCGAATCTTCTCGATATATAACCGTTTTAGTACCTATTTTGTATGCAAGACTAGATTTTTGGTACTTAATTATTAATTTAGTAAACAAATTTGTAATAATAATAAATAATTTTATTTCAAGCTGCTACAAACGTCACCAAACCTAATGAAATGACCTATAACTCTTTCACCTATTTCTCTCGGTTACTTCACTCAGGCGTCTTAAAGTTTCGTGCGAACAATACCTTAACCGCATCATTATCGTATCATACATAATAGTACGATACGTTATTTATTTTTAAACTACCCCCCCCCTGCTTAGAAATATAAAATTTTAACCCCTTTAGTTGCATTTTTTTTCTTTTAAGCATGCTTAAACCACCTGTCACAAACTTTAGATACATTTATAAAACTGATTTAAACCTTTATTACGGTCGTCATGAGAAAACCGTTGGCTAATTCCAACGCAAATAAAAGTTAGTCTGATGGCTATCACCTACTTGTTTATTAGTTAACTTATTTAATGATTAGTAGAGAGAATGAATCAATATTAATAGTTTCAGTAAAGCATAGCTAGAACTTTTATGTACTAATCTTGGGTAAAGCTATCAGCTGATTGAAGAACTTTTTTATCGTTAAGTAATTAGTTTCTTACCTCTTTTAAGCATTAAGTTACTGAACGCTTTCAAGATAATTATAAAAGTGCCCAAATATTACTTCCGAGAAATGTTTTGTTTAGTTTCCTAAATAAAATAGCTCAATTCAGAGCTTTTTGCTTAAAGAACATTGCAACTCGCATAAATTAACAACTAGTTTTCACAATACATTACGCCCCCCGGGTTTAGTGAATAAATCACATCTGAATAAAAGCATCAATGTGTGCGATACATTAAACTCTCACGCCTCACTGAAAACCCACCATGGGTGATTTGGATGCGGGGTTTGGTTCATAAATACACTTACATTTAAAGAGCTTTTTAGGGCTTCGTAAAATTTTAAACCCCCTTGGTATATGAGTTTGTTACGTTGCTCGCGAGGATCCATTTTATGTCGATCCCGCGGGAATTTCCGGAAATCCGTTCTTAGTGGATGTCTATGTCATACAATACAATGAATATACAGACCAAATGTCATCAGTCGGTCAGTCTGTCAGGGTATTCTTTTCTATATTATAAATAGATCGATTAAATGTATCTGTTTTTAAGCTATGTTCGGATAACTACTATATCTCATGTACATGTAAAACAATATATTTACTTACCTTTAAAGCTTGTGCAAAAGAGAATACTTGCAAAAAATATAATTTTGCTCAGAAGTGATCATTCAATAAACTCTCTAATCTAAGTCTAGTTAGGAAAAGTAGACACAGAGTTTTATTTTTTTACTAGTTGGCAACCTCAAAAATAGCAACTGCACGGTTCGCAATGTAGGGTTCCGTAGTTGCCCAGTACATTTTATAAGTTGGTTTACTAACTTCTAGTCGCATACATTTAGAAGAACGGCCCATACATTATCGTTTTTAGAGGAGGCTAAAAGTTTGGCGTGACCTGTACTCGTAAACCTGTAAAGCCTACTTAGCTGTGATAGTTTTCCTTTTAAATCCAAACGTTTAGCCAGCAATTATTCAATAACTGGTTCCAAATTAACGCATTAAAGCTGAACACGTCAAAAACTAATGCTATGCTGTTTAAGACAACCACTGGAAATAGTGACACTTTAGATATAATTATGGGTAACGAGAAAGTTGTTCTCCATGAGGTCAAATTTATAGGAATCTATATAGATTCGTTACTGAACTGGAAGCGTGAATTAGCTGCAATTGAAGGTTCGATCAGTTCAGCATGCTATGCTCTAAGAAGTTTAAGGGAAGAAATTGGAATCAAGGAACTAAAAACGGTTTATTTCGCACTGGTAGAATCACGACTGAGAAATAGTATTCAGTTTTGGGGACAAAGTTATCAGTACAACATGAACAAGGCATTCGTCATTCAAAAGAGAGCGATTCGTACGATTGTTCGAATTCCCCAAACAGAATCATGCAGGGATCATTTCAAGGATCTAGGTATCCTTCTAGCTCCCAGTCTGTACGTATTGGTTCTCCTAACAAACCTTGTTAAAAATCTTAATAAGTTTGAGACTGCGGTAGAACAGAAACAAAGACTAGACTCTCGACGCAAAGACTTAAAAGTAGTTTTTTTACCTAGGTTACAAATTGTTAATCATTCTGCAAGATCCCAATCAGTCCATTTGTTCAACAAATTGCCAACAGAACTTAAAGTAATTACCAGCCAACTTAGGTTTAAAAATAAACTAAAGCAGTTCTTATTAGATAAGTGCTTGTACTCTGTTGATGACTTGTAAACGTTTTTGAGATTTTTGTTGGTTCAGTTTAGTTTACATTGTTATTTTAACAAAGAACTTGACATTTTTTTTTTTTCTTTCTGATGTTGTTATGAGTATTTAAGAATTGTAATTTTAATATGTTTATTCTATTAGACTTTAAGTGAATACCTAGTATATAAGGATAATTTCAAATGCAATTTTATTGTTATTGAATTAAATAAATGAAAATGAAATGAAAGGGGGAGGGGACGCTTGACTCTAACCAAAATTAGCACTTTAAAGCTTAATATTTTGCCAACGGAACCTTAAATCGAAAAATGGTTTCCACATATCCACAATTTTTAAACGCTCTATCCAACGATACTCCACACTATGGGATAAACGAGAAAAAAAATCATCCCTAATTTACGTGTATGGGAAGTACCATTAAAAAATTATTTTCGATATTTTATTTTACCATTTTGTCAGCGTGCATAATATCTATACCCTTGCCAAATTAGAGCTTTCTAGTACTCATAGTCTTTGAGCTAAGCCGCGGACAGACGGACATGGCGAAACTGTTTTTGTCGGATTACGGAACCCTAAAAATTAACAAATGTCACAAAAAGCGTCATCGAAACTTGATACAAGTCTTCAGTAAGAATGTGGCTGCATAAATTAATGTCATCTTACAATAATAGCTAGACTTCATGTTTGATTACTTATACTCGTAGCTTTACAATTACTAAACGGAATTAGAATAGAATAGAATAGAATAAAGATTTATTCCCACATTCGATACGCTTGTCACTGATAGCTTATGGGTTTCTTGGGGAAAGTATTATTGAGCCATATGGTAAATCAAAACAAAGAAGAAGGGGCTGAGATCACTTCTCCTCCAACTTGGGTGAAGCCGCTAGCCGTGACCAAAAGGTAAAGTCCTGAATAAAATGTTATTATTTTAGTCATAAAATTTGCTGTCAATGCTTCTAGTTTCATTCCTAAAAATACAGAAACGGTTTTTGTTTCGATGATCATTTCGTTCCATCGCAATCACTCAGCTGTAACGCGCTTCTAAAAACAATTCTGCTCACGATAAAACGTAACATTAGGTATCTCTCTTCCGGCCACTGGATTGATGTGAAAAAAGTTTATTTTTTGGGTTCTATACTGAAATCTCAAATGAGGCTTTTGTTATTATTTAAATATAATTTAAATTTATAGAAAATTTAATAAATATTTATTTAATTGGCACTAATGATGATGTATAGCAAAGCGTAGCGTAGGCCGACGACGACGACCTAAAGGAGATTGCGGGTGGCGGCTGGATGTGGATGGACGGAGGATAGCCAAGAGTGGCAAAATTTGGAAAAGGCTTATGTCAAGCAATGGACGAACATAGGCTGATGGATGGATGGATGGATGATGTTCATATCAACATATTTTTACTGTGACTCTAAGATGAATAGAACGTAAATGGAATTAATATATAAATATGGGTGGACTATCGTTATATTACTATCCTTGTAGGTAATATAGAAAAAAAAAAACAATTATAACACATCGTGAGTCTTTTAAGGGTAGGTACTTACATTTTTTTGTTAATATTTTCATTCACTCTAATAATATTTATAGTTTTCAAAGCGATGGGTTTTACTATAGGGTATAAATATTAATGCAATAAAAATAAACACATACACACACCCACACACAACAAAAAAACCTAACGGGTTAACCTTACTTTTTCTTGTTCTGTTATTTTTTTAAATTGATATTAATGTTGTTTATTTAGATACATTTTATAATATTATGTAATTTTTATCCTAAATAATATATTTTTCTTTATGACTTAACTTGTAGCAAAAAAAAGGAATTTACCTTCATATTTTTATTTTGTTTGGTTTCGTTATTGGCATAGGCAATTTTTTATCAAAAACTTATATAGGGTGAAATTTAATCAACCGACCAAATTCATACTAGAGACTTGGTTAGTGATCAAGAACTAGGTTCAGTAATCCTTTTGGGCAATTTCGCAAAATATTTTTTTTTGGTCCCGTACTGGTTGGACTAGTTTAAGTACAATTCCTAGTGCAGGCATTAAGGGTCAAAAAAAATTTTTTTTCGAATTTCACCTGGTGGGTCATTAAACCTTGTTCCTGATGACTAACCGAGTCTTCGGTATGAATTTGGTCGGTTGATTTAATTTCACCTAGTATTTCTAAATGTAATTTGCTGTGGAACTAATAAGCTTATTAAATAAATAAATAAAACATGGATAATACCAGAAACTCAGATAATATTAAAGAGAATTCAGTTATTTTATATAAACAAGAATGAACCCTGTATTGACGGAGTTCTGCTCTCTTGTCCCCTGAACAAACATGACGACTTCAAACAATATTTTGGATAATTTCCCTCGCGTTTGATCTCGATATGTCTAATGGACTGCGGATTAAGAAAATAAGATAAATTTTGTGTCTGTAAACTTATAAATACATACATAACTCAAACGTAGACTTACACATTACCTGAAAGTAACGTTTACTGAATCCTACATTTTACTGATCACACTAAATGAGGTGATAGTGTGGTGGGAAGTAATCCTTCACGACAACTATAAACACGCTCTGAGGTTGTCGTGCTCGATCATTTACAAACTCACCTACAAAATTACAAGACTTTGCTAAAAAGGCCTAATTGATATTATACTATTTATTTATTTATATTTTTTATTAGAATTACAGTGTTGTTGCAAAATGCCATAAAATCACATTTATTTAATCATTCATATAATAATAATAAAATCATTTTAATTAAAAATAAGAAAAACAATAATTAGTTTTTGTGTTCGGTAACGAGACCCGTGGCAACCACCTGAACCTTGATATTTTTCCTGTAATCTTTACATAATAACCTAGTTTTAAACTGTGCTGTTAGGTATCCAGAATTTTTTAATATTTTTCGGTCCACCATTTTTGAAGATAAGAAGAGAAGCATCAATTTTTTGTGGTTTTTCAAAGCCTTAGCGAAATCTCTACTAGTAATGATAAAACAATTACATATTTTCAAAATTTGCTCCTTTACACCTAAAATTTAATACCCGTATTTGAATTTCAAAAGTTATATTTTATAGAGTGTATTATACAATATTTTGAGCCAATGTGAATTTATCATTTTTTTTTGTGCCAAATTTAGCAGTTCCAAATTTATGATGAACGGACGGGCGGTCAACGGAGTCTTACCATAATGGTTCCTTTTTTAGGGTTCCGTAGTCCGACAAGGAACCCTTATAGTTTCGCCATGTCCGTCTGTCCGTCTGTCCATCTGTCCGCGGCTTAGCGCAGAGACTATTAGTACTAGAAAGCTTTAATTTGGTGTGGATATAAATATTCATTACGCCGACAAAATGGTAAAACAAAATCTTGAAAAAAAATATTTTTAAGGTTGCCTCTTATACACGTAAACTGGGGATGAATTTTTTTCTCGTCTATCCCATAGTGTGGGGTATCGTTGGATAGGCCGTTTAAAAACATGGTGGTTGTGTGGAAACCATTTTTCGATTTAGGGATCCGTTGGCGAAGTGAAAATTTTAGTTAGAGTGGAGCGTCCCCCCCCCCTGCCGGCTAAACGGTTGTTTATAGAAATGTGAAAAAAATCACAGACGTAGTATATATAATTATTTTAAAAGAAAGACTATTACAGCTAAGAAGGCTTTACAGATTTACGAGTACAGGTCGCGCCAAACTTTTGGCCCCCTATAATGTATGGGACCAGAAGTTTGGCGCGGTCTGTATTCAGTAGACCAACTTATATGTACCGGGCAACTACGGAACCCTACATTGCGCGTGGCCCGACACGCACTTGGCCGGTTGGGTATGGAACCTTGAGGAAACATTTTTATACTTACAAAGACAAGAGGTGCTATCTCTAGATCTCTTAAGTCAAATATTAATACAGTTATTAAAATGTGTCAGTCATTTTTCTTTTAGTGACCAGTATTTTTTTCATCAAAGGGAAAGTGCAAGTGTTTTGTACCTATCTTCAAGCACTTTGTGATTGATCCGCGACGGACGACGACGCGACGGGTTAATAAATATTTTACTCTTATAAAATTATTTACTTTATATTTGCTTGCTCGAAATGTTTTCTATGTATACTCTAAATCGTTATCAAAATTAATAATTTTGTGCCCCGATGATGTAGCCTAAGTTATAATAAAGATAAATATTTGTGGAATAAAAAGTAAAACAATTTGGGTATTATTTGAAAATATAATTTCTGTTACTTCCCTTCTTTAAAATACCGAATGTAAATGGACTTTGAATAAAACCATATATTCTACAGACCATACATGGTCATTTTCCTACAGAAATAAACCACACAAATAAAAAAATAATATAGCCATTTAGGTATTTATGGTATAGATAGGAGGTACATTGCGCGGGAAGTTACATTGGTAAAGTTGGTCAGTAAAATATAAGTATATGTAATTTAAAACATATACGTTTATTTACAGTCAGTATATTTAATGATTCTGAATGTGGAAATATTGTTTCATGCTGTTTTCGTTCAGGAAAAAGTCGCAGATGAATTGGGTATAGTAAGTTTATGCCAAGGCGTGCTGATTAAAAACACAATGAATTTCTTATTGCAACATTTTGACAAGGTCTGATACACAAACGTATGTAAATGTCTCTTTGACATCAACTTACTGGCAAGGGAAGCAAATGACGTCACAATCAAATAAAATGTTAAATGTAAAGTCACTGAAACAAAAGAAATATAAGTTGCGCGTTTTAGCAACAAACTTGTTTTTAAAAGAGCAAAATGAAGCGGCAAATTTAATTGTAAAATAAGCAGAGGCGTTCAAATTATTCTAATTACTTACATTCAAATTACCCTTATCTAAATTCATAGAGGGCTCCACTTTATAGCTATACATAAAATGAAACTTATTTAATTTGAAGGCTCATTTCACTGAATTTTCTTTGAAGTCTAATGTTAATAAAAAGGCCCGAGTACAATAATTACGAGAGCGTGCGCAGTGTTCACGTTCTTTGAATACCTATTTGCTTCTCCTTACCTTCAATAAAAATAAAATTCCTTATACTTTGTGTACCTGCTCAACTTTTGTGTGTTTAATGAAAATATAGTAAAAGCACTTGTAGATTGTCCCTGTGGTCTAGTGGTTTGAGTACGCGAGTACTTATCAGGAGGACACGAGTTGAAATCCCATCGGGGCACATTTTCTGGGTGCTTCGGAAGGTACGTTAAGCTGTGGGTCTAACGACACTTGTTAGTCCGCTCTGTTGCCCTTATAGCGATCTACAACTGTCTCCCAGAAGGATAGGCAACTACAGCAGATCCCCACACACATGGATTCCTCTCCGTTTCGTGTCACACATTATTATGTTTCTGGTTCCGCTGACTTCCTATATCATTCAGTTCTATTTCCACACCGACAAGTAATCCATATCCTCGCCCCCCACCCTCAGGTTCATCACCCGCGATACGCATCTCCAGGACAGTAAATCTTCCCTGTTCAATAAGGAAAGCCAACAGACCTCATAAATCATCAGCGTATCTCGCTCGGACACTGTCCCTCTCACTCCGCTCACTTCACTTCACTTTGCGGGAGAAGTGCTTAGTGAAGTGATACTCGATTTACTCCGTATTGTGTACAGCACTGTCTAAACGACGACGTAGCCTGGTGTTTAACAGCGAAACCGGTTGAGTTACGAAGCACATAAAACATTTTCGTGAAATAGTTATATTGAATAAACGTACATAGAAAGCAGCAATAGCACAGTGGGTTAAAATCCTGCCCGGTGAAACATGCACCAGTGAGTTTTTCTTAATTTATGTGCGTAGTATTTGTTGAAGTACGCCGACAAGTTCGCCCATCACGTTTGGTGTTAGGGGTGTTGACTATTGTAGTAATAGTCTACACTCGGAAACACCTCTGACACCCCGCAGGGTTACATGTCGTTACGATATGCGCTTTGTTTTACTAGCCTTTCACCCGCGGCTCTGCCCGCGTTTATTCAATCTCTGTCCCATTTTCAGCTTGGGCGTTATTTCAACATCAACATCAAACAACATCAACATCTCTTGTAACCTAATACGTTATGATTAAAGAAAACCGCATCCACATCTGTTGAGTGGTTCTCGAGTTAAAACGGAAAATACATACATACGTAAAGCAGACAGACAAAAAATTCAAAAAATTATAGTTTTGGCTTTAGTACAATACTAATAAACAATTACTTATTTATTTTTAATTAAATGTACAGTCACAACCCTTTTTACTACTCTATTATTAGTATAGATTTTGCCCTTGCTGCCAAGCAGGCCCGGATTTCCGCCCAGGCCCACGAGGCACCGGCCTAGGGGCCCAGCCGACCTGGCTCAGACGAAAATTATAGAAAGAAAAAATAATAATTACGCCCAATTAGCGTGCTATCGCCCAATCAGACAACACTGCATCGGTGGCGATACCGAATGAATTAGGTCGATTTTTTTTTCTGCTTGATTGGCTTGCTTCTCTCTATAAAGAGCTTAGGGGCCCTGTATGTCTAAGTCCGGTCCTGCTGCCTAGTGGTAACAATAAAAACACAATTAACGTGATAACATTTTTACAAAATGAACACATTTAGTCACCCTCAAAATTATAAGTTTTTGTTTGTTAATAAGACAAAAACTTTCTGGTTTGGTTTATAAATAACACATGATCATCAAGTTAAATTAAGTAAGTAATAGAATTATCACTGGCTCTATGGCTCTAGTTGCTATGAAGACTTCGTTTATTAGTAAGCTTTGTTAATAAAATTTGTTACTCATAATTTAATTAAATACAAAACTCTAATTACATTTTCTTTTGTGCTATTCGTGGAGCAAAACTGGCAAAATAATTTAATAACATGAAACGTGAAATCTTGTAACACGATAACGCGGTATGAGAAATTATTTGACTGATACAGTCATGGTTATGTGGTGAATAACTGTAAACCATCGTTAGGGAGCTCATAACAGTGTGTTTGTGGGTTCCGACGGTATTCTTACTGATCTCTGGAGATACTGCGAAAGGCTTTCAGAGGCTTTCTAACAAAAGCTTGAAAATAACGAGCATTTATCTAGTCTAGGTGTATGGTTTAAGATAAGATAAGATGTCATTTAATCGCTGCCAACAAACATGCACTTATAAATAAAAACAAAATACAACGGAAATAACGGAAGAATGCATTTTTTTTGCTGACGACCTTTCCATCCTCATACCATGCTCAAATATTAATGAATTAAATGACAAATTAAATCTTACTTTAGACACAATCTTTGACATACTTAAAAAATGCAACTTAGAACTCAATTTGACGAAAACGAAATTAATTCAATTCAAACCCTATCAAAAAACACCCCTACAATTATCATATACCTACGAAAATACTGTATTAGAATCAGTACATACTACAACCCTATTAGGAATTGACTTAGATACAAATATGACATGGAAACCACACATTCAGAACCTGAAAAAAAAACTCTCCTCTTTTACTTACGCTCTTTATCAATTAAAACGAGCTACTGACTTCGATACTACCCTTACGGCTTATTATGCGTATGCACATTCTAGGTTGTCTTACGGAACCGTGATTTGGGGAAACAGTTGTGAGATTGATGAAGTATTCCGACTACAGAAAAAATGCATCAGAATTCTTACAAACATTGAGCAAATGACCTCTTGTAGACCCTATTTTGTCAAGCATCAAATATTGACCCTAGTATGTATTTACATATTGGAGTCCTGTAAATTTGTCAGAAAGAACACTGATTTATACTCTTTTAAGGTGAACAATAAACGAAACAATCGAAATAAAAATCAAATAGATATACCACTAACAACCATGAAACTAGTGTCAACCAGTCCCCATCACATGCTGAGTAAAATATACAATCATCTGCCAAACTACCTAAAAAATATAGAAAAAAACACTTTGTTTATTAGTAACCTAAAAAAATTCCTCATAAAGAAATGCTATTACAATTTAACTGAATATTTTAATGACGATACAAAATCAATACTTCAATAGCTCTTCTAAATGACTGAATAAATTTGTAATAAATTGTAATATTCTTGTGAATAATTAATTAAAATTGAATAAAATATAACAATACTAACAAATTTAACATAGATTTAACTAAATGATTATGCTAACTAGTACTAACTTACTTGACCTAGGAATAATCTTTAACATTATGCACTTAAAAGGCAACCAGTTGCCCTCTCATGATTGCTATGCCCCAACAGGGCGTCACCTGTACTTTTATAAATAATAAGATCCCCTAAACTTGTGACATTGCAATAAATGATTTGAGTTTGAGTTTGAGTTTACAAAAAGGAAGTAAATTAAAAGATAACACACACAGCTTAAATAAAACAACTTCTAAAAACAAAATTTTGCCATAATATGGCTAGTTGCAGGTCAGAGGTTTATCGGTTGCGATGACAACCGCAGCGCGCTGTTTTTCAGTCAGGCCTATATGATCATCATCACACAGATCGATTGTAAAAAAATTATGCAATATATTGCTGAATTTTTCTTTTTATTGTAGATTAAAGGCGGGTGGTGATGCGGTAGCGGAGCTGTTAATATAAATTTAATCAGGGTGATGATGAGATATCCTATAAATTGGACAACCGTGTTCACACAAAAGAATGTAGACTAGCCAAGGGTAAAAATGCACTCACCGATAACTGGCATGGATCCTTCTTCTGGTGCAAGCGCAGCAGCAAACCTCCTTGGTAATAAATATTGTTGTTGCACATATAGCACAGCATAGCACAGCACAGCACGAGAATAGTTCAAGAACAGAAGCTGATAGCAGCTAGCGCGTGAGGGCCCCCAAGAAATATAATTATTTTGAAAATATAAGGCGGTTGTAGTCTTGTAGGCGTTTGGGAAGCGTCTGTTTTTTTCGTCCGTTACAATCCGAACGATCGTGTGCGTTCGGACGTCTTCGGGGATTGTCGGAGCATCTACGACGCTGCGTGCGCCATTTTGGCGAGCTAAAAGGTTCACACATTTCACCCTAGATGGCGTCAACACACATTTCATGTGAACAACGAAAGCGCGTAACCATACTCCCCGGCTTGGAAATCCATAGGATTTTCAAAAAAAAAACAATAACACGATGAGGGAGTAAAGAATTGAATAAAGTACTTACAAATTTAAGAATTATAAAAAACAATGAATGAAATATGATATATACATACAATATGTATTGTTGCTAATGATACTATATACAATAACAAATATATGCATGCGGATACAACTGTGCCTTAATAACTAACTAATGCGAAGAAAACACATTATCATTGTGAAGGAAGGGGACATAGTTTTACAACTGGTCGTTTGAAGGTTCCAGTTGTAGTTCGCACCAAAGCTACACGCGAGATCCCATCTCTTCCAGGGTATACTTGTTCAATAATGCCTGTAGGCCAGCGAAGTGGCGGCGTATTGTCTTGATGAATGAGCACAAGCGTTCCTAGTTCAATTGGCACATCAGGAGTGTTCCATTTTTGTCTCAATTGAAGTGTATGCAAATAGTCAACGTGCCACCTTTTCCAATAGCTTTGAACTAAACTGTCCAAAAGTTTCTTTCTATTATAAAGGCTAACCGAATCGTTTATCTCATAAGCAGGTAACGATTGTAATGGTGTTGTATTAAGAAAATGAGCGGGTGTTAGTATAGTGTGTGGCTGATCAGACAGCAAGCACAGCGGACGCGAATTTAAGAGGCACTCGATTTGAACTAAGACAGTCAACAACTCCTCATAACACAGTAATTGGTTTCCAATGCAGCGATATAAATGAGTTTTTACACTTTTTATGTTTCCCTCCCACATTCCGCCGTGGTGGGCAGCCCGAGCTGCTATATTGCGCCACGTGATTTTATGGTTGTTTAATTCTTTCTGAAATGCGGTTGACATATCTTTAGAAGCCAAGAAGGTGTATAATTCATTCAAGTGACGTTTTGCGCCAATAAAATTTGTTCCATTATCGGAATAGATACAAGCGACTGGGCCTCGCCTAGCTAGGAAACGTTTAAGAGCGTCTAAAAATGTTTCTGTGGTTAAATCCGATGCAATTTCGATATGTATCGCCTTGGTAGTCAAACACACAAAGAGGCATATGTAAGCCTTTTGACTTTTAACACCACGTTTACGTGTCAGTGTAATGTTTACAGGTCCCGCGTAATCTACGCCTGTGTGCGTGAAAGCTTTAGCTTCTTGCACTCGAGCGGGAGGAAGGCTTGCCATCATAGGCGAAGGGTGCGAGGGAGCATATTTAAAACAAATATTGCACTGGCGTATACGTTTTCGAATAATATTTCGAGCGGATATGATCCAGTAGCGTTGTCTTAGTAAAGACATAAGAAGATGTGAGCCGGTGTGACAATTGGAGCGATGATAATCATCAATTATTATATCAACCACGTGATCGCGGCGGGGAAGCAGTATTGGATGTTTATTTTCATAAGGTATGTTAGCGTTTGTCAATCGGCCACCAACGCGGAGCAGTCCATTTTCATCTACAAACGGATTAAGTTTTCTTAAAGCGGGAGAAGGTAAGCTACCTTTATTTATATTTTTTATTTCATCAGCGAAGTATTTGTTTTGTAAAGCTCGAAGAATCGCTATTTCAGCGGTTTCAATGTCAGATACTTGTATTGAAGGCGATCGAGGTATTTTACGTGTAAAGCGGAGAATGTAGACAATAATGCGCAACAATTTTTTCCAGGACGAGATTCGAAGAGCAAGTTCAAGAAGCGGTGATGAATTATTATTAGTTACAACCGTAAGAGTAACTGAAGGTTTTATTTCAGGTATAGTACCTTCCGAGCAGGATGATTCAAATGGCACGATTGGCCATTCAGCGATCGGAAGTCGTGCCCATGGCGGACCTTGCCACCAAATCGGGTGGTCAATTAATTGTGCGGGTAATAGACCTCGCGACACGGCATCACTGGGGTTCTCTACCCCATCTATGTGAAAGAAGCGGTCCGGAGCTAAAATCTCCTGTATTTTACTAACACGGTTAGCAACAAATACTTGCCAACGGTGTGGAGATGAATGAATCCATGATAGAGCGATCGTGGAATCAGAAAAGGCGTATATATCTTTTATAGGATAGCGGTCGTTAAATGCAGAATAAACTTGTTTTACAAGCTTAGAGAGAAGTAGCGCGGCACACAATTCAAGTCTAGCTAGCGTTATAGTCTTCAGTGGTGCCACTTTGGACTTTGAGCATACCAGCTGAACGGATACGTCATGATTAGGATGAGTCACATGTAAATAGATGACACAACCGTACGCTTTCATACTAGCGTCTCCGAATGCGAGTAAGTTTACAACACAACCTGCAGCTATACCCAAGTGACGAGGTATTCGCAGATTAGATAAGAGCGGTAACTCATTTTTAAAATTAATGAAACGTTCAGTCACCGTTTCAGGGGCTTCTTGATCCCACTCTACCTTTGCAAGCCAAAGATCCTGCAATAAGAGCTTTGCATATAGTATGACTGGCGCGACTAAACCTAGAAGGTCAAATAAGCGAGCAATGGTCGAGAGTATAGCACGTTTAGTGTTACCTACAGATGGTGGGGATATAGTAAATGACAATGTATCTGTATTTGGTAGCTATTTTAATCCTAGTACCTTTAATGTGTCAGTATCATCGGTGAACTCAACCGATGCGCGATGCGAATCCGGTAGATGAGCGAGAAGTTCTGGTGAATTGCTTGCCCACTTCACGAGATTAAAGCCACCAGCTTTAAACAGCTTGATTAACTCATCAGCTAAATTTATAGCTTCCTCGGTAGACTGTACCGACATGGTTAAATCGTCCATATACAGTTCTTGAGTGGCAACCCTAGCGGCCTGAGGAAAGCGTTCACGTTCATCCTCAGCTAACTGGCGTATTGTTCTCATAGCCAAGAACGGACTGGAGCGAAGACCGAAAGCTACGGAGTTAAATTGAAAGATGCGAATACGTTCGGTTTCATTAAAGCGGTACAATATTTTTTGATATTTACGATCATTCTTGGACAAAAATATTCTTAAGTACATCTGTTGCACATCTGCGGTCATAGCGATTTTAAAATAACAAAATTTCAAAAGAAGTGCAAACAAATCAGCCTGTAAATTAGGTCCTGTATGCAAAAGTTGATTTAAAGAAACGCCAGTATCAGTTTTTGCGCTGGCGTCCAAACAAACACGTGTTTTTGTCGTCGTTTTCTCAGGACGTACAACGGCGTGATGCGGTATAAAGTAACCTTCATTTATAGCGGTGGGAGAATAAGATATTTCCGTAAGGTAAGCCTTATCTATATAATCGGCGATGACGTCATTATAAGCTTGACGCAATGCGGGTAGGGCGCTAAATTTGCGCTCTAATGCGGTAAATCGACGTTGAGCGTATGTATATGAATGACCTAAAGACTTGGGACTTCCACTAAAGGGCAGTGAAACAATATAGCGACCACAAGAGTCTCTCGTGACTGTCGATGCGTATAACTGTTCACAGTCATTATCTTCCGGACTTATAATATTTAATGCGGACACTTCTTCGAGCTCCCAGAATTTTTCCATATTTTTATTTAATTTATCTATCAAGGGACCGAAGGACCAGACTATATTTTTAGAGTTAATTTGGGGTATTTCTCCCATGATAATATAGCCAAGCGTTGTTTCGAGAGCGTACGGAGAAGAGTTAGGCGTATCCAAAAGGTCAGCGGATTGAGCGGGAGACGGCGGTATCACTTTACCTCCTAGCAAGATAAACGCAAACATCTGAGCGCCAAGAATCGCGTCAATGTCTCCGGGCGAGCTCCAGCACTCATCGGCGAGTGGTAAGTTTTTAAAATGATCCATAACTGGTGTATGGACCATGCGCGTTGGCAACTGATCAGTGATATGATCCACTACTAGCAGTGTCAAATTATATTGAGCGTCTGAAAAGCGCGATTGAATTGTAAGCTTTACGTAACCTTTAATAGGAGCCGAAATAGAGCCTACTGTTTTCAACGACGAATTAATAAGCGGGTGAATTTCAAGTTTTAATTTACTGCAACATGCGAGTGAAATTATATTATTTTGTGACGCACTGTCAGCCAGACATCTAATAATAACAGGTTTCTCATTATTAGGAACGTATACTTGAGCGGTAGGCAAAATAATTATTTTGTCTAAATTATTATCGACAGTTTTGTTTTGTGAATGTAGGGTAAGCGAAGCATCGGTTCCGCTCACGGTAGCGGTATGACACTCACTCTTAGAAGATGTCGCTACGAGTGTAGGTGTGTGTGTGCTTATATGCATGCACACCGGTTCGCGGTCCGACGACGATGACATAGACGATGATGATGGCGTTGTGTGGGGGCGGTGTCTATTCTCAGATCCCACTACATTCTTAGATTGTTGCGTGTGATTATTAAAATGTAATAGCGAATGGTGTTTTCTATGACACTGTTTACAAGTGTTATTAGAACCACAATTAAAGGTGGTATGTTTTGTACTAAAACAATTAACACACATTTTTTTATCTTTAATATAATTAAAGCGTGCTTCCACTGATAGTTTTTTAAATTCCGCGCACTCGTATAAATGAGTGTGATGCGAGTTTTTACAGAAGACACAAGCAGGTTTGTTAACCTCAGTTTCTGTAATAGCAAAAGTATGCGATACTTTCGGCGTGTAATTGCGAGATCGAATCTGAGAATTGGACTCTTGAGTTTGGCGACTAATTGTCTGGCGCGAAGCCGTGGTAGATCGTTCTAGGGTTTTGATGCGATGTCGCACAAAACTCACTAGCTCTGAACTTGAAGGTATTTCTCTCTCGCGCACAGATGACTCGAACTTGTCTAGTAACTGAGAATCTAGTTTTTTAAGAGCAAGATGCGTGAAGATGAAATCAGGTAGATCATTAATTTCTAACTGTTTTAATGCGGCCCACGAAGAATGAATTCGTTCAACAAAATTATTTAACTGATCGGGTGAATCGGAAACGGGTTTTACATCGAGTATATTGTTAAGGTACATAGACCCAAGGGACCTCTTATCTTGGTATTTAGTTACTAGAGAATCCCAAATGGTCGTATAATTAGCTTCGTTAGGTACAATTCCTGCGAACACGTTAAGAGCACTTCCACTTAACTTCCCTACCAAATACTGTACGCGTTGAGCGTCAGTTAACTGTTTGTTCTCATGAACATTTGTTTTAAAGCTTTGGTAAAAAAGCGGCCATGATTCTGGATGACCGGAAAACCTAACCAATTCGAGAGGTTCGAGCCCGCCAGCATAGTTATTAGAGTGCGGCTTACTTTGTATCAAACGGCGAGATTCTAATAAACCCGAGCGTGTGTGTTGTATGAAGGTAAACAATGTTTCGAATGCGTTCCAATTATTGAAATTAAGCGTACACTCAGGGTCTTTTTCTAATAATAATGCGTTGTGTTCATCACATAAATCGTTAAAGTTATTATATAATTTTTCGATATTCGAAGAAGCGGCCAAAAATTCTTGTTTACTTCTAGTATCTATTTCAGTCGGTACTATTTTCTTTGCAGTATTATATAAAGTATTGACTATCGAAAATATTGCCTCCTTTTTAGCAATGACAAGTTTTAATTTTGTTGCAGACTTATCGAGCGCCATTTTGTACGCTTACAGATGCAAGCTTTGGGTTGGAAGCACGGAGACCGTTACAATACAAATAGGTAACAAACAACAATTGCCAAGAATGACAAAGCAAAAATTAATTGCGAAAAGTACGATTAGGTGTTCTTGAACAAGTATATCTACGTACAAACTGTAGATCAAGCGATTACCAAGGTGACGGTTATATATCTATAAATTTAATGTGAATTGCCTATTATATAACAATTTAACATTAAATGCACAGTTGTAAACACAAATATAATATAAATTAATATTATGAAAGATGCTAACAAACAAGGGATGGATGTATGATAGCAGCGAGCGCTGGTTTTATCCGGTTCGAATGAACCAAAATTATGGTGATGCGGTAGCGGAGCTGTTAATATAAATTTAATCAGGGTGATGATGAGATATCCTATAAATTGGACAACCGTGTTCACACAAAAGAATGTAGACTAGCCAAGGGTAAAAATGCACTCACCGATAACTGGCATGGATCCTTCTTCTGGTGCAAGCGCAGCAGCAAACCTCCTTGGTAATAAATATTGTTGTTGCACATATAGCACAGCATAGCACAGCACAGCACGAGAATAGTTCAAGAACAGAAGCTGATAGCAGCTAGCGCGTGAGGGCCCCCAAGAAATATAATTATTTTGAAAATATAAGGCGGTTGTAGTCTTGTAGGCGTTTGGGAAGCGTCTGTTTTTTTCGTCCGTTACAATCCGAACGATCGTGTGCGTTCGGACGTCTTCGGGGATTGTCGGAGCATCTACGACGCTGCGTGCGCCATTTTGGCGAGCTAAAAGGTTCACACATTTCACCCTAGATGGCGTCAACACACATTTCATGTGAACAACGAAAGCGCGTAACCAGCGGGTTTGATAAATCGGATCGATAATCGCAGTTTACAGGCGACGAGTCAAAATATAACACAATCCGTTTGAAACATTAAGATGGATAGACAAGACAACTGATAGTTTACCTAATCATTGAATGAACAACCCACGTGATCATACAAATAAAAATATCACGGTAACGATTAGGTAGGTATAAGATGTTTATTACTCTTAAAGAACAATACAATTTTCATTTATAATGAGATGCTTATCTACTTATGTTATGTATGTATGTATGGATTATCCATTGGTTATATTTATATTTAAATTAAATATTTTATTGTGTTAGTTAACAATATTTATAGCACACCGTGCGTAAAATGACCGCTTTACGCACGCTGCGCTTGCGTAAAGTCGGCATTTTCCGCACTTGTGCTATAAAATATTATACGAAACTCGTGCGAGAAACTTTTTCTCGACTCGTGTGATTGCAGCACTCACCTTCGGCTCGTGCCGCAAACTCACACTCGTCAGAAAACGTTTCGTCGCTCTCGTATCGTAATGTACTATTTAAATATGAATTTAAATGAATAGCAAAATATACGAACTAAGTTAAGCAAATAAAATCTTCAAAACTAGTGACATGTTTTAATACACCCCTTTAACCGCTTTTTATAAATATTAATTGTCTTTGATTCTTTAACGACTTTCGGTAGTTTATTGTTTAGTTGAACCCCCTCAAACATTAAATTGTTCTCCATAGTTGGTGTTGGCGGTGTGGTGATATTGTTTGAAAGTTATTGGCACTTCTCGTATTGTATCTAAGTTATTTTTTTGTGAATAGTATTTTTGAGTGGGTAGATTTGTTTATAATTTTTATTTAAAAGATAACAAGTCTTAAACGTGTTTTGTTTTAGGTGCATCAACTTTGTTTCTCTATATATTTTCTCTGAGGGGGTAAGAAAGTCATAGTTAAAAAGAACTTTTACTACTTTATTCTGCGCTACTTGTAATTTTTGAATGTGTGTACTAGCTGCAGATCCCCATACTTCAATCAGATATTCTAAATGTGGCTTAATGAGCGAATTGTATATAGTGTACCGAACTTGTCTCGGGAAACATCATAAACCTGAAAAATATAGAGTAGGTGTTAATAGTGTACTTGTATATTTATCACAATACGAGTATATATATATACAATTTTGAATTTTAAATTTTAGTAACTATTTCACTTTTAAATGTGACATAAACTCTCCTGCACGTTGTCATACATGATTGAATATTATCTCTTAAATTTTTTAATCCCTTTTAACCATATTTTAAAAATGTATGTAATTTAATTTTTCTGTTTTTAAATCACTTATGTGTATAATTTTATTTTTAATTTGTATTATTACATAAACATAACATATATTCTGAGTGTAAAACGCGATAGAGGATACAGGACAAATAGATTTTATCTATTAATTTTGTATTGACCAATGTTTTTTATGAACTTTTGGTCTGATTATTCCAATTCCTCTTACACTGTTCCACCCCACTATCCTACTACAATTAATTAATAATATTATAAATACGAAAGTTTGGATGGATGGATATTGTTAGTTACTCTTTCACGCCATATTAATACCGGTTGGGCTAAAATACGCCATGAATGTTGTCTAAACCTCGAATAGGACATAGGCTACTTCTTATCCCATAAATCAGTTATCATGACATGGTAATGGGGTGTCAATTTTCTATAGAAAAGTGATGTGTCACTATTTACGCCGTACCTATTTACTGAACTGATGGGCTGAAACTTTGCGCAAATATAGTTATTGGCCTTACCGAAGTTATTTACCAGAGGAACAATTTAGTCATCAAAAAGTAATATAGTTCAGAAACGCGGCCCCGCCAAAGACATTACCTGAGAACCAAATAAGAGATTAAAAACTAATATAATTCGGAAACGCACCTCGTAGATAAAAAATAGAGTAATAAAAAAACATTCGGTCAAACAGGTGCTATGAAATCAACGGTCCAAAAATATTGACGGATTTGATAGAGGTAGACAAAAACTTTATAAACGCGAGCAAAGCCGCGGGCAAGAACTATAAAAAATACCATTCTAAAACGTGGCTTGACCTTAGGCCTCCTTACAAAGTCCATATACTTCTCAAAATTGCAGAAATGTTAGTTTCAGATGAATAAATGTGAGTGGGTATTCTTCATATTGCTGAACTTATGTGATATTGATATGAGATAGCGTATCTATTGGATTTAAACGTCGCGGAATTAAATGTCTTACCTATACCAATAATAAGGTAGTAACAAAGTCGTGTCTGTAATTTTTTTATAAGTATTCTACTGAAGGCAGAAGTACCATTCTTAGGTGTTTTGTTTGTCTGTCCGCCTTTATGTACCTACGTATGTTCTGTTTTAACTTGAGAACTACTTAGTGGATTTGGATGCAGTTTTTTTATTATCATTGTAGCACTATCGCAGTGACCCTAGTCAACATTCAAAAGCTAACGCTCAAGCCGAGAATGGGGCAGAGATTTAATAAGTGCGAGTAGAGCTGCGGGCAAAGGCTAGTTTTATTTATATATTTAATATTTTTATATTTTATAATAGTTTTATTTACAAAACTCTTGTTCTAATCCACAGATATTGCGATAGGAACATTATTAAGGCCACTAGCTGAACTAGTTTTACTGATGATAAGTCTAAGTGTTTAATAAATAAATATCACCAAATGCCATCAACCAGAATCATCAACAGTGTATGTCTATTCTGTTATTCTCCTAAAAAATATTTAATATAAATTTGCATGTACATTGTCATCTTAAGGACTTGCTTCTCTTCAGGGAATCCCCACTTCAGGTCCAACTGCAGGCTTCTGCAGACACCTTGTACTCTAATATTCAGAAACTGATCGGAAAATGCATTAAGAGGCAGGACATGAGGGAGCATCTTACGAGGAGTTCCTTACAGCTGTTAGTATTTGTATTGTTTCACAGTTTTACTACGAAACTACTACAGTGCAAAATAATTAGTAAAAAAAATGTATGTCTACAGTAAAGAAAATATATACGTAGAGTTAACAGCGAAGCTCCACATTGAGTACTGTCAAAATAACCGCTATGAAACGTCAGGTACTCCTTCAAAAGGCAAATAATAATTGTTCCCGGATGACCGGCGACAGTAGTAAATACTGTTCATATTGATCACCAGTATCTGTTTATATTTACTTACAATTCTCACATCTGAATATCGTCTTGTCACACTAAGCTTTCTTCGTCTATACTAGTCTTGTACATACCAAATGTTAGCGAGTTAATTACTAAATTAAACGAACTTACCTTAAGTGAAGTTCTATTGTAATTATACGAAGTGCTTAGTCCGAGATACTTATATAATTCACTATGTAGTTTCACAGTGTTTGCATTGTTTATCCGCATATTTAAAGCTTCTTGAACGCTTCTTGAAGCAAAAACACTGGCAATACTCCATCTGTCAATCATTCTTTTTAGAGCATAAGTTATTACAAACTAATTCTCAACTTTTCTTTGGTCATAACTCCAGGGCAAATAGAAAACTTTCCATTATTTGGGTTCGGATGGGTTAGGAGTATCTCGGACTAAGCACTTCGTATAATTACAATAGAACTTCACTTAAGGTAAGTTCGTTTAATTTAGTAATTATACTTGTGCTTAGTCCGAGATACTTATATAATTCACTATGTAGATGTTTAGAGTTAAAGTTGAGAATTATACCACATGAGGGATTTTGATAGATATCTAAAAATCCACAATATTATATTTCTAAAAATATAACAGAAGGTAACAAAAGACCTTGTAGGCTTATTGTTTTCTTAAAATTATGAACACTTTCTTTTAATTACATATCAGTCTTCATCATTTACGTTTATTGTAACTTTTTACTGTGTACCACCTATAAACTCCATTCAATATAACACTAGAAAGAAGGAAAAATTATTTCTTCATGGCGCACACTTCGACGAAATGATTCATGTTTTGTGTCATTTTATGCGTAAAAATCCGTATGGCATAACCATCTAAACAATTATTAAATACCTGTTAATTTATGTTTAACTTATTATAATGACAAGGACCTTCCAAGCTACGAAATATTATTTCAAACAACAACATTGAAAATGTTCCTGTTGAAAGACATAGCAAGCAGGATATTCTAATCTTTTTAGGGAAGCATTGCAACTAATTGAAAATTCGTGGCATCAGACGTGACAATCGGCAAATGTATAGGTATAACGTTTTAATTTTATCAGATTGTCGTACCGCAATCTTATATGAAATACGTTGCTATACAACGGTTTTTTGTTAATCATGTTGACTTTTGTGAGTGACTCAAACTGCTCTCTTTGTACTAAGTACGTTTTATAATGTATCTTGTCTTTATAATAGTGCACATAAATAGTAAAATAATTAACGCTAAGCATAAAGTAGCACCTATGTGAAGCCAAATATATAGAATTTTTGTAGTGTTTTCCAGTTAATTAAATAATGTGCATGGTATGAAATAGTTTCAAAAAACCTTGCTTCTGTTTTCTTCTTTTTCCTAATGTTATTCGGAATGGAATATAGAGCTGAATCTATTATAAGTGATAAAGCTGACCGATGTTTTTAATGTTTGCTAGGAAGCTGGTTGCTTTAATTTTTCAGTAAGAAATTGTAGTACTCTAAGTATAGCTATTTCAAATAGTTTTTAATCTTCGCTATACATCCACCACTGCCTTAATTAAAGCCAAGCTACATTGCTTTATGGTATATTCTGACAGACATGCTACCATGTTAACTGTTGCATAGTGGATGTAGAGTTTTGAAAAGGTGACAGTAACAATTTTACAGAGGGTTGAACATTCTTTACATGGGATATGGCCATCGTTTTGATTACTGTCTACCTACCATGGTTATGATGTCTTTATTGAATAAAGTGATAATAACAGTAGGCTTTGTCGCTTAAATTTTTTGTACAATTTCTAATATGAGGGTACAAAGGGGAAAAAACTTAAGCAAAGTATAGCTAGACCAATCTATAATAAAGGCATCAATATTATTTTGCCTGAACAAATATTTTTTGTATTGCCTTTTGTTGCAAATAAATCAATGGAAGAGTGCCAAAAAAATATCTATAATTTCTTGAAAGGCTGTCTGAACCTATATTTTCAAACCTCCAGATCAATTTTACATAGGAAGCAAAAAGCCCTAATATTTTTGGGCCTCACACCACTGCCATATTGTCTTAGCTAACAAGTTTTAATTAGGAAATTGTATTATTCCATCCTGTTTATTCAATAATACTTGGAATTAACTAAAGTTTTTAACAAAGTATTGTAGCTCAAAAACAAAAAACGCTGCTAAGTTCCAAATGATTTATAAAACTAATATTTTTATTATCATTGGTCCAAAAAACCCTTGGCTGTTTTACCCTAACAATATAATATACCCCAGCCCATTTTCTTACAGAATTTTTAGCTATATTAATTTGTCTAGACTACCGTAAGATTGAGCATCGAAAACATTATTAGTTTTATTCAAAGCTTTTGGGCCAGTTTCTGAATTAAGAAAGTCTCGCTAAGTGGATACATAAGTGACGAATTGGCCAATCACAGCGCTGCATTTCAAAGTTAAGCACTACTTAACTAGAAATTCTCAATTGTGAAATCGGGGGATAGTCTTTCAAATATTTTGGTATATAAGTAGCCATAAGATACAGGAGGGTAAGTAGCTACTAGTGTTCTAATTAATTTTGTGAAGTCTCTTATTGAACACTGATTCATTTTATAAATTTATTATTAATCATTTGTGATATATACAAATATAATATGTATAATACATGTATTCTTTTCTTAATTGATCATGTCATGTCATTTTAATTGATAACATATTCTAAGTATTCAACAGTCTGAAAAGGGATCAGGCAACTTATTTCCCTATTTCATAACCCAAGATATTTACTGTCAAAAGTTTTATTGTCATCTGACAGCTCTTTAAGCATTCTGAGTAAAAATCTGCAGTACATGTTGCATATCCTCTGAGTATATATGACTGATATTTTGTATTAAACTTAAAATTGGCTTTAATAAAATTTATAATTTGTGAATGTTAATTGACCAGTATAGAGACCAAATGGCATATGTATAGCTGAACTCATATGTGATATTTAGAAAAATAAAGCAAATATATTTTTTATCATCGCCCATTGGAATTTAGTTGTAAACTGCATTATTCATGTCAATAGCACACATAAAATCACATGATTTTACGAAGTGTCCTAACATTTTCGACTTTGAAATGTTCAAGTATAATGTGCTTATTCAGAGATTTTAAATTTATGCTAAATCTATATGTACCATTGGGTTTCAGTACCTATTATAAATGACCTAGACAATAACTGTCCCTCCACATGTTCACATCTTGAAAAGACACCCAGTTTCAATAACTTCTGAATTTCATCTGTGATGATAGCCATATCAGACCCTGATAAGCCAAAATTTTTTGCAGCTATTGACCGTATAGGAGTGCTAGTAACATATTTTGTATCCATTAATCCAGGAGAATATAGTAAAAGTCATTAAAATAAAATAAGCTCATTCTTTCTAAAACATACAGCTTCTACAATCTGTGTTCCATTGACTTTGCTCTTTAACGTAAGTCTTCACGTTGGGATCATCCCTGCAAAATGGAAGATAGCTCATGTGACTCCTATTCATAAGGGAGGTGCTAAAAATCTTATTGAACATTACCGCCCCATTTCTCTCCTATCAATAATCCCCAAAGTATTTGAAATGTTAATTCACAACAAAGTATATCTTTACGTTGAACCACTTCTAGATACTCGTCAGCACGGATTTGTGAAATCAAAATCTACCGTTTCAAACCTTTTACCCTACACAAATTTTCTTTTTAAAGCTCTTGATGATGGTGTAGCTGTTGATTCAGTGTACACAGACTTCAGAAAAGCCTTTGATAAAGTGGATCATAAGCTTCTGCTGCAAAAGCTTTATTTTAATGGAATAAAGGGTAATTTGCTGCGATGGTTTTCATCTTACTTGTGCATGAGACAACAGGCTGTTGGTTTGAATGGGCATATCTCGTCCTACATTACTGTAACATCTGGAGTCCCCCAAGGCTCAATTATAGGGCCACTGCTTTTTATAATATTTATAAATGATATCACACTATGTTTTAAGTACTCTGAGATTTTGATGTATGCAGATGATCTAAAAATATACAAACGTATAGATAACAATAATGATTGTCTGCAATTACAGGACGATCTAAACCGACTGTTTACTTAATGCATTGATAATAAAATCGTACTTGCTGAGAACAAATGCAAAGTAATGGCTTTCTCTAAGAAGAGGCATAAACACTGTTTTCTCTACAAGCTTGGGAATGACTCCTTGGAAGTTGTCAATCAAATACGTGACCTTGGCGTTTTATTTGACTCTAAATTGACATTTGACCTCCACATTGAAGATATCATAAAAAAGCATATCGCATGCTAGGATTTATTCTTAGAGTAGCCAAATGCTTTAAAAACCCCCTCACATATATAATTTTGTATCAAAGTCTGGTGAGGTCAAAATTAGAATATGCCTCAGCAATATGGAATCCGGTGTTTGATATCTATGTTCGGAAGGTTGAAATGATCCAAAAAAGATTTGTACGTGCCTTGAACTATCGTCTTAATCACAGCCGTCTATCCTACAGCGATCTTCTTGCCAAGTTTGGGCTTATGTCTCTTGCAGATCGCCGACATGTGACTGATTCAGTAATTCTTCAAAATATATGTGTTGGAGAATATAAATGTGCAGACCTCTTAAGTCAGATTAACTTCCAACTACCCAGTCTCCGTCATCGTAGTAATAGACCCAAATATCTCTTTCATCTCAGAAGAACTAGAACTCAGAATGGAAAATGAACTCCGATACATCGTATGTGCAATTAATACAATGATAATGTTTTAAATATAGATTTCTTTAACTGCTCTCGTAACAGATATAAAAATAAAGTAAAGAAAGCGTTCAAAGAAAAGAAAAAAAAAATGAAATAAAACAAAACAAATAGGGTAAAGCAGAAATATACGTCTTATTCTTAGGTAAATATAAAATGTATCTTTTTCTTTATTAATTTTTAGTTTTAATGATTTTTTATTTTAAGTTTGCATGTGCATGCTGTAGGTTTTTTGCTTAGTCTGTATTTTTGACTTTGGGTTTATAGCCAATATTGTCATAAACCATTTATCTTCTTCATCTGCTTCATTTTTATCTCTTTATGTAATTTGTGAGAATGTTAAGGGAATAGATATACTTAAACTAATGTTATCACCATTGTTATTGTCAAACATGTATCTATTTCTGTTTTTTTCTCCTATCAAATAAATAAATAAAATAAATAAATAAATTAGTCATTTTCCAACATTTTTTATAAAATCTGGGTCTGCCAGCAGCATTATTTACCTTTCTTAAGACTGTTTGACAAACTTCAGTTGATAAGGTTTTGGTGGTAGACCTGGCGGACGATGCTGCTATGCAGGTCTCGCTGAGCTCTTCTGGTATTTGTCCCCCCCCCTTGTTTTTAGGATTTCGACTGGTTCGAGTAAGGAGGTACGTACTCAGTAGTCTCCCTGTGGTCATGCTGGTCGAGCAGAGAGTCGTACCCTTGAGTACTATTTTGCAGTGTGATGCACACTTGACCATATTTTCAAAATTTTCTCTAATCATGAATTTTGTTACGTTTGTTCTTATCTATGGTATTAACCAGATTTTTGTTCAGACTACGAGAAATAAGCTGTTTTCTGGTATTGTTGATTGGATTGTAGTCAAAATAACTGGCAACACAATGCTCAGTTTTATCCGTCCATGTTAATTCTGTTGTCACTTGACTTGATAGCGTCTCCAAGCAATCCTACCAGTTCATTGTTCAGGATTGGGGCCTGTGAGCGTGGGGCAAAGTAATATTTTTTGGTGTCAAATCCTTCAGTTAATATATTTTTCATTCTCTTGAAAATGTCAGTGTATTTATCAGAAGATATATGTCCATTGAATAAAAACAGTTTAGTATGTGAGCTACCAGATATTTGTATAAAACATGGACATAAGTTTAACCCAAACTTGATCCATACATATTAAGGTCACCAACCTCTTAAAGAATTGGTGTATATTACTATTTTTAAAAAACTACTCCACCGGAGTACTTGCCGTAACATGTCCATGGACTTAAAGCAGTTTTATATGTCAAATCTATCACTGTATATATCATAAGCTACTAGCTTTAGATATATAAAAACATGGACATAAGTTTAACCTAAACTTGAGAAACAGTACTAGGGTATTATATTATCTGTGAAAATAGACATTAACGTCACCGATCTTTTAAAGAATTGATAAGAGAAGTATATTATTGTATAACACTCAGCGAAACATTCATTGACTGTTTATACCATAGCCACCCTACCGGGATGCCTGCTGGAACTTGTACAACAAGTTACCTACGCAGGAAGAGTATATTATTGTATGACACTCAACGAAACATTCATTGACTGTTTATACCATAGCCACCCCACCGGGATGCCTGCTGGAACTTGTACCACAAGTTACCTATGCAGGAAGAAATGAAACTTTTGAGGTTATATTGGTTTGTCAGACAGAGAGTAAATGCGTAAATATCACTCATTATCATCTAAAAGTGGAAGCATACGTTTTTACTTACCAATTTCGTCCATAATAACAACCCAACCATAATATTATCCTGTTTTATAAGGTCAGGAAGTCAGAAGTGCCTGCCTCCTTGGGAAGGCTTTTCTTTTGAGAGATTTGTCTCCAACTTCCTAATTTTTCGTCTTATTTTTCGTCTTATTTATCTTTTTCCACTTTCCCTTTCGTCAATTTTGCACCCCAAACCCTCACTATAAACGATAAATTGAAATATTTTTTCTCGGCGTTGCAGATTTAACGGCGCAAAAAATGTGAATGATTGACAGATGGAGTATTTCCAGTGTTTTTGCTTCAAGAAGCGTTCAAGAAGCTTTAAATATGCGGATAAACAATGCAAACACTGTGAAACTACATAGTGAATTATATAAGTATCTCGGACTAAGCACAAGTATAATTGAAACCAGATATTTTCTTTATTATACTGAAAAACTTCGCAATTCCCATGTAAAGTGATATGTATCGTTTGGTGTACCGCATTACTAAAGTCGTTTGCAATAGAATCCAACAGTCATGTAAACAAATATGGCGGACTGACATTGACAGCGTATTGTTTATGCCCATGTCATAGTGTTCTAATTTAATTTTAATTATAATCTATGCTATATCAAAGTCCGTGATGCCGTGCAAAGGTCGTCGTTCCAAGAAAAATATGTCCAGCCAAATCGTAAAGCAAAACAAAAGTCCAAAATGAGAATGCAAAGTCGTAGAAATCGGAAACAGAAAACGGAAACAGAAAACACTAATGCACAGCGAACCCACAGAACAGTGAATGACTGTGAATGACAATTCTAACAAAATGGCCACCTGTCAATTTTTAAAAACTAACCATTATTTTTATGGCTTAGGATACAATCCGTTTTGGTTAATTATATTAAGCTTTTGAAAAAAAAAATTTATTGTATTCAAATAATATTAAATTAAAATAATTTATTAAATTAAAAATAAAAGATAACTTCAGATTACCAACAACACTAACTTTTCAATGACTTATAAAGTCGTTTGCAATAGAATCCAACAATCATGTAAACAAACCAAATTGTCACGATTACTCCGTAATCACATACATTTGACGATCAATTATGAACATAGTCTGATTTCAACGAACGCACCATTGTTTTCACATTATCTTCAACACGATTTAACTTGTATTTATAAGTTAAATTTGTTAAAACATTTGCAACGTAAAAATTTCGAAGTATTTGACAAGCTGTCATCTTAGTTTTTTACTCATCGAACTCTATAAGTCATTGAAAAGTTAGTGTTGTTCGTAATCTGAAGTTATCTTTTATTTTTAATTTAATAAATTATTTTAATTTAATATTATTTGAATACAATAAAAATTTTTTTTCAAGAGTTTAATATAATTAACCAAAACGGATTGTATCCTAAGCCATAAAAATAATGGTTAGTTTTTAAAAATTGACAGGTGGCCATTTTGTTAGAATTGTCATTCACAGTCATTCACTGTTCTGTGGGTTTGCTGTGCATTAGTGTTTTCTGTTTCCGATTTCTACGACTTTGCATTCTCATTTTGGACTTTTGTTTTGCTTTACGATTTGGCTGGACATATTTTTCTTGGAACGACGACCTTTGCACGGCATCACGGACTTTGATATAGCATACGATTGGTATTTTTTCTCAAGTAGTAATCAGGAGGTAAGAATGATTTAGATCTATTACCTACAACGGAAATCTATTAGACGCACTTTAATATTGTATTGCCCTCGTAACTAATTATTTGAATAGATCACAATTACTGAAATGTATGTGTGTAAAATTATATTTGTTTTTAAGGTTATAATGAGCGAGCCGCAGCCAGGTTCGTCGGGGACTGCTCCGCCGCCGCCGGTCAAAAAACCAAAATTGGCTGTTAAAAAACGCTGTTAAAATTACGAACTGTCACCCATATCATGCTATCTTGAACATACTTTAGTGCTTACCAGCAAGTAGTGAAACAGGCCTTAAAAATAATGTTATAATTACGGTCACCGGCGACACTTCTGATAGTGATGATGACGAAGACGAAGATTTAAATTTGTTTTAATAAACACTTTTTTTATATATAATCAGTTTTATTTTATAGTCTATGGCTTATATATTTAATCTATTTAGTCAGTTTTATTTTAGTACCTATCCTACTATGGGCCATAGTCTATGACTTAAAATTAAAATAATTAGAAAAATAAATTTTATTAAAATTAAATTAGAACACTATGACATCACTATGGGCATAAACAATACGCTGTCAATGTCAGTCCGCCATATTTGTTTACATGATTGTTGGATTCTATTGCAAACGACTTTAGAGTTCGATGAGTAAAAAACTAAGATGACAGCTTGTCAAATACTTCGAAATTTTTACGTTGCAAATGTTTTAACAAATTTAAGTTATAAATACAAGTTAAATCGTGTTGAAGATAATGTGAAAACAATGGTGCGTTCGTTGAAATCAGACTATGTTCATAATTGATCGTCAAATGTATGTGATTACGGAGTAATCGTGACAATTTGGTTTGTTTACATGATTGTTGGATTCTATTGCAAACGACTTTAGGTATTAGTGTTTGCTCCGAGGTGCGGGGTGCGGGGTGCGGGGTGCGGGTGCATCAAATATGTACCGAGTTCTGCAAACGCATTAGCGCACTTCCACCGTCCGCCGCCGCGCCGCCGTGAGTACGTGCAGGCTGAGTGCGCGGCTCTACCACTAGTGGTGGAGCCTCGCATGATACCATACTCTACTGATCATATTGTACACATAAATACATATAATAACACTTATCTTATTTCTCAGAGGTGTAGGCAGCGACCGCAGTTGTCTCTGTCGATACTGCTACGCCTCTGACACAACACCTTTCTTTCTTCCATAACCATCAAACTAGTCGTACAAGCTACATATATATAAAACATCGTTTCCTTTGTGATTTCATAAGGGAAATGTCTTTTTGAGCGGCTCTTTCTTTGTGACGTTATTCAGATCATGCAGAGTGGCTGGTTTCCATAGATATCATAATAATATTATTCTATTGGTGGTTTCGTTTATTGTCCTGTTTGTTTACAGCCGGTTTAGTAAAACCTTTTTCTCAAGATGTAATAACTTTTACGATATCTGAAAATTATAACCTAATTAGACTCGTAGACTACCTACATAATTTTATACAAGTATTTTGCTGTGTACCTAAAATAATACTGGACATTGTAAAATTGTAGTAGAAAGATCACCTATAAAAATCGTAAAATGGAAATCACCAGTACCTTTCTAAATAAAGTAATTTATACAAGCTCCTTATGCAGAGTGCGAAATAATGTAAAACAAAATAATTCACACAAAACGACAAATCACTTTAAAAGCAGCAGAAGCCCATGAACCACCATCCGCAATTCCCATCATTTCCCCACAAATTAAGAGCTTACATCGTCGGCGGCGTATTTGCAAACACAATTTTTCAGAAAGCTAACAACTCACTACGACGACGGAGGGAATTTATTCATTGCGTAGTCAAACAGCGGCCAGATTTATGAGTTGAGATATGTTGCGCCTCCGCCGCCGCGCCGCGCCGTTGTGTATGAAACATCGATTTCCAAGACATATCGGGGAGCCCTGAGCTTACAGGCCATGATACCTTGTTTGTATTTTTAAAAATCGTGTCTAATTTCAGAAAGCTGAAAGTCATTATAGTACTACTTTATTTTATTTGCATGCACACTTGTAACCGCAGTTGAAAAGAAAACGTGGTATAATACTCTGTTTATATTTTACACAAGTACGATATCATAAAATAATGAAGTTATTTTTAATTAAGGCAATGCTTAGTTTTAAATCCAGCATTGGAGTATATATTTGCATAAACTATGACATAAATAAATTTCAATTTTTAAGCACTTGGCGATTTATCCATCGCAAAGATATACAAAATAAAATTATACTTCCCAATGCGGTGAAGTAACGCAGAAAAATATCTGTATGTTATGAGCCCTGAACCGGGATTCGAACCCGGGACCTCTCGGGATGTTATCTCTAAAATGTAAATTTCGATTATTGCTTATGATTATTTTTTATATAGCTTAAGAGTGTATAATACCTCACTTCGCTTCGCATGATCCTGTTTTATACCAACAAATACTGCAACAATCACTCTGAAATTAATATATGATAAAGTTGAGGACTAATTCTATGTCCGTGCAGTTGTGAAAACTTGATTCCATTAAATTTTCTCGATAGAAAAAAATTACAAAGTTACCTCCAAACCGTACAATAAACCGATAGCATTCAATGAATACTTGAAATTAGATCTGAAACTTTGCATAATATAACTGATATAAGTATAAAGCAGCTGCAGACTGTTCCATAAAAATGAAAAAAACCATCAGTGTAGCCGCGATTTCAAAATAACTGATGTTTTTGCGTGCGCGGCATCTGATTAGAGTAGGATAGACAGTTACAAAGCAGAAGCGTTAGAGCAGGACTGCGAATTGAGGTATTATGGGCCCTTAATCAGACAATTAGATTAGAAGACTACCACACATAGACGTACAGACGAGACTAAATTTTGTAAATCTAAAACGTACAATAATTTATTATCTTTTACTCAATAGGTATAATATTTATTTTCCATTCAATCCATAGACAAGTAAATTATCACAATCTGTACAAACACATCAAGAGGCGTAACTATAACCGATTTATGGCGCTCCTTGTGGGTCCCGGGGGAGAGCGGGGGTGCGCGGGGGTGCGCGGGGGTGCGCGGGACGGAAGCGCTTTGTTTCCGATCCACACCATAATACGAGCAGATACCATTCACGGAACGATAGAATAGCCATACAAACGCTATCGCGATCTGAAACCGCGTACGTTATGAGCTGTTTGTGTCTTAGAGATTCACAACATGAATTGTTGAGATCTATCGTTGTATAAACGTCATGACAACGGCTCAAACATAACCATGGTTTTAAGTCAAAAAACAATACATCGTCACGACGTGAGTATCTAATGGGGTGTCAGAGATAATTTAGAGTGTATAGTCAACACATTCATGCATCCACATTTCGCCGACTATTATTACATTTCAGCGTAGTTAAGACGAGTTGTTTTAGTTCTTAGATATGGACAAAACTAACCACAGGATGCTACTTTTCTTTGAAGATACGGTAGAAGCCATGATATCAACATTATTTAGGGTGCATTACAAACCAGAAAAGATCAATTTAATTGAAAATATCCAAAAGCGATATATTTGTATAAATCATATAATTTAAGTCATAAACTCATATCATAACATAATATATTGTTAAAAATATGATAAAAGAATTCACAAAACAAAAAAAAATGTTTCTGTTATTAACTCCAAAAGAATTTCATGTAATAATCTTACAAAGGTTAAATGATAAAATTAAAGTAGTGTAATTAAAGCATCGTCTACAAAGTATACTGCGTCTAAGTAATGTACGCGATGAGCGCGAGTGTCCTTTATTAAGGCGAGGTCTTCTAATTACTGTTTAATATCGCATTCCTCAGTCGCGCTAGTCGCCCCGAGCGAACCGAACTGATACACAAACCAAGTACAATTTAATGTTATTATTTAATAGAGGGAAGATGGTTTAGTATGGTAATGCCTAATTATGTTGATTACTTGTACTCGAGTATTTGCTTTGATAGAACACTGGTCATTTATTATTTACTGCATGGTTATTGTGTATTGCGTGCAAGGACTTTGAAGGGACTAGTACAAAATCGGTCAAGTGCGAGTAGGAGTCACGCCCTGGGGGTTCCGCGCCATTCTGATAAGTTAATACACTTAAATGATCTAAATAACATTTACGAACTCAACCTAGAAACTGTTTGGAACAAAACTGCAAAGTCTACTTGGTCGAGTATTTGAGTACTTAACTCTAAACCTGTATATTTCTAGAGTGAAAAAAATAAAAAAATAACTTTTGTATTCCACATAATGAGTTCTAGACATCCAACATAAAAAAACGGCTCCTTTTTCATGTAAATTATTTCAATATTTGGTTTTGGATCAATATTCTACATAACATATCCAAGTTTGCAAGCTAGAGACCTGTGACATACGGACGGACAGACAGTCTGTTTTGCTTTTTGGGCGTAAAACCCTATAAAACTGACCAAGTGCGAGTCAGACTCGGATAGGCTTTTGTATTTCGTAACATGCCCCAATTTATCAAGGAACAAAAAGTTATCCGCTCATTGCACCAAGGAACAAAAAGGCATACAATAAATTTACTTACTCTAAAGATTTAAGATTTTTTAATAGTCTTTTTAAATAGTCTTTTAAGTATAAAATAATCCGGAAGTTTACTGACTGAATACTAAATATACAAGATGAAAGACAAAGGGGGAAAATAAGTGAAAGCAAACAAATCAAATAAACCAATACTAATCATAGCCGCGTCCGGAGTCAAGGAGGAACATTACTAGAATCAATGTGGCTCAATAATTCACGTCGGAGAATGAACCCGGGCCAGCGCGGTTCTCGGCCACTTGTGTCAAGCGTAACGAGTAAACTTCTGTGTCGCACTAGCGCGCGGCCATGGAACGAGCGGGCACTTGACGCTGGACGAATTATCCGGTGGACATGCGGACGGGTGTTTTGTAAATAATCATATTACAATATTCCAATAGACGGCGTTAATCCTACCCACATACGTAATACCTGCAACTTTCCACACAAAGACATTTTATTATCATAAACATAATACTTACCAATGTCTTAAATTAAAATTTAAAAAACTCTGGCTAACTCTATAGAAACGCTCGCTCGCTCTTGCCGGTGTGCCTCACGCACACATACACGGAGCTTCGCCAGAAACTGGGTGTTAGTCACTTGCGCGCCGCAGTCAGTTTCCAGACATATTACTTTTATGACTCTACCGACAAGGTCCATAATAGGACGCTTGCGCGCAAATTAGTAATGAATATTTTTAAGTCGAGAAATGTTTATGACCCCACTCTTACCCTGTTTCTTCTTTTTTTCCCGCCGAAAATATGGGCATCTTGTTCCAGCAGCACAGAAGAGTAATGTATTATGTCGCCGCCGTCTGCATTTAAATCAGGAAGAGGAAAATTTTCGGAAGCCCTGCATCGCAGAATAGAGGTAGTAGCTTAGGTTAGGAGGTTAGGTATGGTGAGTCAGGGGCATGACCGCCATATTTAACGCTCGTGGTTATTTTTTTTATGATCACCTAGAAGTATAATTTACACCAAATGGCTATCCATTGTCCGCAACTGTCCTAATCACAGAGGGTAATCGGCGCGCAACTGACTTGTAGTATTTTCTGGTACCTGTATGGGTTTTTGACCGCGGCGCGCAAGTGACCCATGCCCCAGAAACTTGGGTCTGTACACACTTAGATTGCAATAAACGTTTGAGTTTGAACACAGATTAATTTTTTTAAGTTACGTTTTCATTACGTAACTTTTTGACTTTAACGCATGTAATAACGTATACGTAACCACTAAAGACCTCGTTAATTAATGAAATGAATCAATAAAAGTAATACATTTTTCGTAACGTTATATAGATCTGGTGACGTAGGTCATGGGCTACCAGTTGCAATATCAAGTCAAGTAATAGTTGTCGGTCCCTCGTCTCTTGTGGCTACACCACCCGCGGTAAGGGTTCCGCGAAGTCAGTCAATATTTGAATTGCACGAGTCCGCGGGTTGAGGGGAGGGCGGGGGGGGCTAGATGAGTAAACTAAGTCTATATGCAGAAAGAAGACTCCAAGGACCTCGGGTCTGTATCGAACAACTTTGCTGAGGACACGACCCGCCACAAAATAGTTTCAATAAATTCATAACCAAAGTAAGATATAGATATTTTTAAAAACGAACATTTTTCAGGTCCATTCGACTCGTAACTTCTATATGCCACCAACTTGGCATACAACCATCAAATTCTATTTCATTCATACACGTATCTGAAAAATATTTTTTAATGCAAGTGCTCGGAAAGACCCATTTTATGTACATCAAAAGTAATTTTTTCCACGCTAGTGCTTTATTTTTTTATTTCTTTAGAGAAAGTTGGCAGTCTCTTCTTGTGAACCATTTGTGTAGACTTGACGGAAATGAACTGCTTTCAGTTTGATGCGTTCGTAGGCT
Source organism: Ypsolopha scabrella (assembly GCA_910592155.1). Taxonomy (NCBI): domain Eukaryota; kingdom Metazoa; phylum Arthropoda; class Insecta; order Lepidoptera; family Ypsolophidae; genus Ypsolopha; species Ypsolopha scabrella. The sequence goes on along the minus strand of OU342968.1, from coordinate 757,615 downwards.
GCGTTCAGTTTAATCGTCGGACGATATCCGCCTACCACTGACAGCAGGACATTATGAAAGCATGGTGCCTGAAAGCAGCCTACAAACGGCTCAAACTGAAAGCATTTTAATTCCGTCAAGTTGCCAACTCGCGTGCAAAGAAAAAAAAAAGAATGCATGCCTAAGTTCATACCTATGTTTCATTTCTTTACTCACACTATGCATTGAAAAACGTAGTTTGATATATGGGTAAGGACAATAACTTACTCGTAACGTTTGAAACCCTCGCTTATCGCTCGTGTTTCAAATCGTCCTCGTAAGCTATTGCCTCCTTACCGCACTTTATTTATTTATTTGTCATATTAGGTACACCAACGTTTTATAGATAATAGCAATTAAACAATTGTTTAAGTCCTATCCAAAATCAAATAACAGGTGTACAACAACATTCATAAAACTGACATGATCCCGACTCTAATGTGTGCACTTGTAGCATAAACTACTATTACCAAACTAGTAAAGATGTGACGCATTACAGGAAGTGTTATCCGGCTCATCCTTTAATTATCTTCAACAAATCTAAAACGAGTCATTATGTTATTATTTAAAGGCTTTCAAATGTCATAAATAGTTTTTGCTTAACTGATTGAGACAATTCAGCTACGAATGGTTCTTGGACTAATGCAAATACTGTTGCAATCTGTGTACTAATAATAAAGTGGTAAAAGTCATGTCTTTATAAAATTACATTTTATTTTCATTTTAAATGATGTTGTTCATCAGTTTTGTACAGAAGCAAAAACTATAATTTGTAGAACTTTGTCTGTATGTACGTTACGTGTTAACTCAAGAACCACTTAATGTATTAAGATGCAGGTTTCTTAATTGTCATCATAGTAACCCTGGTCAATAAAATAACGCCCAAACCAAGCCAAAAATGGCATATAAAATAACGCCCAAACCAAGCCAAAAATGGACCAGATACTGAATAAACAGGGGCAGAGCTGCGGGCGAATGACTAGTACAATACCGCCTTTGTACAATACTGTGTATTCTTTACCTTTTATTATTTAATTTTATTTCGTGTGTACAATAAAGTGTCTATTCATTCATTTATTCATTAATTCACTAGTAAAGAATAATTTTGTTTTCATGACAATATAATATCTCTCAATTTATTATTGAGTAATTCTTTTTTCACCTTGAGTTTCAAAGGAAGACTTTTAAATTATTTCTCATAAATTATATGTGCAGGATATTTTTTTTGAATAGACAATATAACAATAATAAACAACTTTATTTGTACATCACAAAAAGGATATTATTTAAATTACACACTTAAATATATATGTTAAGTTACAAAGTAAGCACAAATAGGTGGCCTTTTCACTTAAAGCGATCTCTTTCAGATAACCATTGGATGTAAGAAACTGTTCAAAGTAATAACTGTTATGGCGCTGTAAACCAGTAACATAGTTTCCTTTATATGATATGAAGTTTAAAAAATTGTTCGGTGGAGTTATAGATAAAATCAGTAAGTTGAATAAAATTAATAATATAGTTTATTATATGATAATAAATAACTAACATTGCCACACTCGGTTTTCCGGAGTCCTGATGCGTCATTGGCTAAATCCGTCATCAGATTCCACAGACTGGCCTCATCTTGTGCTGAATTCCCGGCATCCCAATCCATATAGAGCTAACCTCGTAAAGCGAGCTGACGAGTGATTGTTATTTATTAGCCAGGTCTGAGGTCCACGGGGGGGTGCCGGGTGCACGGGGGGGTTAAGAATTGGGTGCGGACGTGTTTAGTAATTAGAGCGGGTGGGCGGCCGGCGGGGCGCGGGGGCGGCGCGTTGTTACTGCGTACGGTGACCACGACATACTGCAGAAGGTGTATCTTGGATGAAAAGTCTAGGTCAGGGGTTCCCTAACTTCTATGGGCCGCGCCCCCTTCCTACCAAAAGAAAATTTTGCCCCCCCCCTCCCCAATATTAATCAGGCCGACAAAACGGTAAAATAAAATCTTGAAAACATTTTTTTTTGGATACCTCTCATACACGTAAGCAGGGGATGATTTTTTTTTCTAGCCTATCCCATAGTGAGGGGTATGGTTGGATAGGTCGTTAAAAAAAATTGTGGGTGTGTGAAAACCATTTTACGATTTAGGGATACGTTGGCGAAATATTAAGCTTTAAAGTGAAAATTTTTGTTCGAATGGAACGTACCCCCTGCTGGCTAAAAAGTTGTTTATAGAAATGTGAAAAAATTCACAGAAGTAGTATATATAATGAATTTAAAAGGAAAACTATCACAGCTAAGTAGGCTTTACAGGTTTACGAGTACTTGTCGCGCCAAACTTTTGGTCCCATGTAATGTATGAAACCAGAAGTTTGGCGCGGTCTGTATTAGTAGACCAACTTATATATTATGTACCGGGCAACTACGGAACCCTACATTGTGCGTGGCCATAGGGAAATAAATGTATAGGCTGAGTAAACTAATATAATATAATAGAAGTCATGAGATGAAGGGCCATCACTCAACACGCGGTACTATCATAAAGTTGAAAACGACAGCGCGGATTTTCGTCCCTTAATCCTCTTTTTTAGGGTTCCATAGAACGACAAGGAATCCTTATAGTTTCGCCATGTCCGTCTGTCCGTCCGTCTGTCCGTCCGTCTGTCCGTCCGTCTGTCCGCGGCTTAGCTCAAAGACTAATACTACCTATAGAAAGCTGTAATTTGGTATGGGTATACATATTAATCACGCTGACAAAACGGTAAAAGAACTCGAAAAAGGTTTTTTAATGGTATCTCCCATACACGTAAATAATAATTCGGGAGGATTTTTTTTCTCGCCTATCCCATAGTGTGGGGTATGGTTGGATAGGTCGTTCAAAAAAAGTATGGGCGTGTGAAAGGCATTTTTCGATTTAGGGATCCGTTGGCAAAATATTAAGCTTTAAAGTGATAATTTTTGTTAGAGTCAAGTGTCCTGTCCAGGGGGGCCTGCCGGCTAAACGGTTATTTATAAATATGTGGAAAAATTCACAGAAGTATTATATATAAGGAAATTCAAAGGAAAACTATCACAGCTAAGTAGGGTTAACAGGTTTACGAGTACAGGTTGCGCCAAACTCTTAATCCCTTCTAAACACGACAATGTATGGCCGTTCTTCGGGAGATCAACTTCCAAGCGGACTAGAAGTTTGGCACGATCTGTATTAGTAGACCAACTTATAAAATGTACTCGGTAACTACGGAACCCTACACTGCGCCTGGCCCGACACGCAATTGGCCGGTTTTTCTTTATTGTCGCTAAAACAAGAGCAAAAGATTAGATCGCAATCCAGATCGTTGCTCGGACTCATCTTAGATATGAATGGCCTGTTTCACCATGCTGCTAAAGTGTCTGATAGTTTATGTGTCACATCCATAACCCATACCAAAGCTGTTCCTTTTTTAACTTATGTTCTGGATATTGCTTATCAACAGATGGTGAAACAGACCCTTAAGCAATTACTTATACCGGATGTAAGTAACAGTTCAGCAGTGGCTGAACATGCACTCGTCTCGGAACCATCACTTTACATCCGGTTTGATAATACCACCGTGTTGGCGCGGGAAAAGTTGTATGCGCCACGCAAGATTCGGGAATCAATTGAGATCCAGCGGCATCCTTATTTCAACAGAGATGGTGGATGGCTGCTGCCTCATACCTGGAAACCGTTACCGAGCAACTACTCAACAGCCAATGCAAATATTGTCGAGAATGATGATATAGTGAGCTCTGTGTGTGTGATGTTAGGAGACAGGAATACATCTTCTGCTCCAGCGCTGAACGCGGACGAACAACAGCTCCGCTTGTCGCCCCCACCATCGTCACCAACCCCCGCGCCGATCTTACAGCGAGCCCGCCGCACTGAAAGACGCAGTGTCAAACGGGGAACCGTCGCGTAACCATGTTTGCCTCCAAAGAAATTGTACGAATACAGTGAAACTAGTCAGGCGAAATCTGACTAATACATCGTGAGTAGCCGTTTCAATATCAGTATGAATCTAAACCACGAATCATTTAGTAGTAAAAAAGTAACTAAAAGACTTTATCTCGTAGGAAGAAGGTCTATTTTAGAACGCTGCAACGGAACAGCTGTTTCACGGACGATACTCTGCCGAAACTCGCCCGTATGTCGGTGCGTTAGGGGTCACGCATTTTTGTTTGAAACTCAATTATTTTCCAAACTAATGGTTAGCACGGATATGTTTCTTAGTAAAAGTGGTTCAATACGATCTATAGAAAATGTGGTTTCATTTAAAGGTGGCAGTCTTTTTCAAGACGCTCTTGAAGATTGCCCGGGTTCCTACATTAATAATTTCTCCAACTATGTGCCAAACAGCTCTATTATAATTATTGGCTCAGACGTAAATGATTATATGTCTGTGTTTATATCATATACGTATAGGCAGACCCCTAATGTACGCTATAAGAGTGTTCAATTTTGACGGATTCCTTGAAAAGTAAGTAAGTATAGGGCTGAAATATTTTTATTTTATTATGAATTATTTTTATAAACATTTCTTTTTTATAATTTATTATCTGATTATCGAGTTAATATATAGATAATAGAATAACATGAAAAATGAGAGTAAGACATATTTCGGGCCCTCTCCTGGGTCACAATTTTCTTATCAATAAAATATTGATAAGAAAATCAGCACTTGTACATGCAGTATTACATAATTCTCATCAAATCGTTGATATAAGAGTGACAGACAGACTTCAAACGTTTGAGTGCATGGACACCCTACCACAACAAAAGGTGTGCGACATGGCTGGAGGAGAGACGGCGGACATTATAATGTGATCTCCGAGCATTGTCCAACAATGTCCGTGGGAGGTTGCTTTATGAACTGCCCGAGGAAGGAATGGACCTCGGCGGATAGCTTCACTGAACTGAAGGGACTGGCTTGATGGAGTAATTGTTTGCGAACATAAGTAAATGCGAGTTTGATGATAGGGCACCAGTCAGCACACGATGGAGTAGTATACGAATACATGACATGGTACATCAGAAGTACATAAAGTGACATTCATTTATATAGCCAAATCCGTACCGAAGACTCGGTAAGTGGTCAAGACTTATGATAAATGACCCTGTGAATGTTAAATACGTAAAATGAAAGTTAGACTTTCTGTAATAATTAATTGATTAATGTGATCACATTCCAAGTGATTCATATATTGTACGTCAACAAACAAACCTTTGAAAATGCTATTTGGCGAAACCGGTTAGGTAAATAAGTAAAATAAATGTGGACAAGTAAGTACAAGTGCATTTCAATCAAAATGTATCGAAACCTCCACCAAGTGCCAACAATCACAAGCATCAACTTGATTGAGTCGAGGTGGTTGTTGAACAGGTATAAAGGCACAATCAATATTTTACATATTTCGCAAACAAGGTCACTGAACCTTGGTCCTGACCATATACCCAGTCTCCAGTATAAATTCTGCTGTATAAACGGAAGTGACCTTATGATAATAATGTAAAGAATCGTTTTAATTGTTCCGCGAGAAGCTCAACGTTTCGGACAAACTTGGGTGTTTCACGCACCGATACGTCTCTTGTTAAGGCCATTCTTTGTGTGGCCGAAAATTCTAGCTTTTCTCGTTAAAAACTATTTCGTATTAAACTGAAAAAAAAATTAACGTCTGTTAGTTTCTGTTGAATTAGTCATATACCGGTTCGGAGCTCCTCACATCTAGATTTACCTTTCTCCTACGTTTCTTTATCGCAATAATGTTAGTTAAAATTAATAACTAAATGTAAATCTAAATTTTGTACTTAAATATGACATGATTGTATATACTTTGAAATTTGTACGCCTGAATGGGCAAATTTTTGTTGAACACAATATCCTTTTGTAAGCTTTACTTTAAAACCCCTCTTATTGAAGTGAAGTTACGTATATATTGGGCATATTGTTCAGAATATTCTTTAATCTGGGTTCCTATGATACATTGATAATCCAACAGATGTTTTAGGTATTCACATCGGACTATGTTATTAAATTTAAAAACAAAACTACGCAGTTGAAAAAGTTTTTATATTTTAATTTAATTCCAAAGTCAGCTTAAGTAGGCTATTTCCACCAAGCGCTTGAACTTTATAACAGTCGTATAGCACCCTCACGAATGACGCGAGTTGCGAGCTATCACAAAACCTTAGTTATTCAAGTGTAACCCTAGTGCTTGCTTACATGTAAATAAAATGTTTTCTTGACTCCAGTATCAAAACAAAAACGCCGTAAGCCCTCAACTGCAACATTCATGTATATTCAAAGCCTTAAACAATATAGCCTCATTCTGCATACAAATTCAAGTGAAACATCAATAAAACAAAATCACAAGGGAGCCTCGCATAGTTGGAGCACTGAATAAATGTACGCACCACAAGCACTGGGTAAATTGACACTGCACTCCATTGGCAACAGTCTCTGTTCCTCTCGTATAGAACATCCTTACCACTGTCATTTACACCCTGACGATGTGATTTGAACCCTATGACAAGGGACAAAGATATTAAGAGAACGTATTATGAGTTTGGTAATTTTGTGTCCGTGGGCAGGACTCAAAGGTGTTCAAAAACTTTATAATACCGCATGCAAATGTAGATGACACTTCGGTTTTATTTTTATTTTAAACTTTTAAGAATTTAATTTCATGAATTTATTTCTACTTTCCGTACCTTTAAATAATTTAAGCTGTGTAACTTAAGCCTTCCTGCAATGAAATGTTTGTATAGCATTATGTACTAATGGAGTTGATGCTCGTGATGGTTGGCACTTGGTGGAACTTTTGAAACATTTTTTGTTTGATAAACACTTGTACTTGTCCACTTATTTATATTAATTTCCCTTACCGGTTTCGCTGTTAAAGCATTATCAAAGGTTTGTTTGGTTGTTTACGTACAATATATGAATCGCTTGGCATGCGGGTAGGACAAACAAATTCTACAACAGAAACATTTGAGTATTTTAATTTCTTAATATAACGTTGTATAAAATACTCATAAGTTTCCATAGATACACTATCCTAAATATCCAACGTTGTGGCAAGGTTTGGCAATGGTAGAATTAGTTATGGGGTTGTCATATAACAAAAATAAAGTTAACACGGTAGAAGAAAGAAAAATATAAATATCTTAAAAACAAAAATAAGGATTCAATATGCTAAAATGTCAGTAAATGTTGATTTTTTTAAATAAAATAAATGTGTAATTGAGTGTCAAGTCAGATAAATGTCAAACGATTCAATCGTGTTTCATGTCAAATAAGAGCCAATGTCAAAATACAAAATGAGCTATTTAAAATATTGAAGCAGTGGTGAGTTATTAACGTCTAATTGTTTATTTAATATTTGGTTGACATTGGAATGGCATAATTTATTTATTTCGAGTGCTTCTAGGGCTGATAATTTTCTGCCTTTATCGCAAACATGAAGGGCTTTGAAATTTAATTTGGAGTCGAAAGTGTGGTTTTCACTGATAAGGTGTTCCGCGAAATTAGAATCAGTGCGGTTCAACCTCCAGCTTCTGACATGTTCGTCAACCCTTGTTTTGAAGGCCCTTCCAGTTTGTCCCACGTATTTCTTATCGCAATTGCTGCAGGAGAGTTCATAAACTCCATTCTTTTGTCCAATGTCTGTTCTACTTTTATTATTACATAGAAGTCTTCGCAAAGTTCTGTGCGTGTAAAATGCGGGTTTACGCTCTTTTATTAGACGGGAACACTTATATGATAGTCTACCAAAGAATGGAATTTTGGACCACTTTTTAGGTTCTTGACTATCGCAAGTATTGCTACTGGTGTGCACATGATACAGTAATGAGCTTGCTATTTTTAATTTCTTTTTGTGCAGAATGGTGTTCACAAGATTAGGATTATATCCGGCCTTCAAAACAAGGGTTGACGAACATGTCAGGAGCTGGAGGTTGAACCGCACTGATTCTAATTTCGCGGAACACCTTATCAGTGAAAACCACACTTTCGACTCCAAATTAAATTTCAAAGCCCTTCATGTTTGCGATAAAGGCAGAAAATTATCAGCCCTAGAAGCACTCGAAATAAATAAATTATGCCATTCCAATGTCAACCAAATATTAAATAAACAATTAGACGTTAATAACTCACCACTGCTTCAATATTTTAAATAGCTCATTTTGTATTTTGACATTAGCTCTTATTTGACATGAAACACGATTGAATCGTTTGACATTTATCTGACTTGACACTCAATAACACATTTATTTTATTTAAAAAAATCAACATTTACTGACATTTTAGCATATTGAATCCTTATTTTTGTTTTTAAGATATTTATATTTTTCTTTCTTCTACCGTGTTAACTTTATTTTTGTTATATGACAACCCCATAACTAATTCTACCATTGCCAAACCTTGCCACAACGTTGGATATTTAGGATAGTGTATCTATGGAAACTTATGAGTATTTTATACAACGTTATATTAAGAAATTAAAATACTCAAATGTTTCTGTTGTAGAATTTGTTTGTCCTACCCGCATGCCAAGCGATTCATATATTGTACGTAAACAACCAAACAAACCTTTGATAATGCTTTAACAGCGAAACCGGTAAGGGAAATTAATATAAATAAGTGGACAAGTACAAGTGTTTATCAAACAAAAAACATTATGTATTAAGTAAGTAGTTTGTATATCTATTATTCAACGCAACTAAATTGCTTTTCGGTGAAAATGCCATGTATACACTTAGAAAATCGTTTGAAAAGTTGTTTCGTTTTTTTCTTTGAACACAAAACGATCAAACACCTTCGTCCACAATACGCGGAATAAAGAAGCCACCACCTTTGATGTGGTTTGCCTTGCGTTGGTAACACAAGCATGTTATTATTTCTGTGGGAAAGACACCATCGTTTTCTGTCACATTTTATTTCTTATTCTTTATTCCGTTGTCACAAACGTTTTCTTGACCTGATTTTTTATTAAACTCGGATGACTAGCCCCGTAAATTGTCGCTCTCAAGTAATATTGCTATGCAAAAAACTAATTCCCACCAGAAAACAAAGATGCTCTGTTCAGACGTACGTTCGTTTCGTACGTACGACGTTCTTTTAAAAGAGATATTTTGTAAAGCAGTGTACGTACACAAGGCTGTACCAAGGGGTTGGGTATCGCCGTGAAATGTGATAACCCTTTATTACTGTCATTGTTGTGGCTCCGCGGACTTCTTGAGGGTAAGTCGAGGCGGCTTCTACTGAGGGATGCCCTCTCATCTCCCCAGTGCTACACACTGCACTCTGCAACTGTGCAACACTTCACTAAGTTTTTTCATTTACAGTTTCTTACAGTTTCGCCATGTCCGTCCGCCTGTCTATCAGTCCGCGGCTTAGCTCTAAGACTTTAAGTACTAGAAAGCTGTTATTTGGCATTAGTGGTACATATGAATAAGGCCGACAAAGTGGTAAAATAAAACGTCGAAAACATTTTTTTTTAAATTTACCTGTCCCACACGTAAAGTGGGGATGATTTTTGTTCGTGTCTATCCCATGGTGTAAGGTGTCGTTGGATGGTAGGTTCAAAAATATTGCGGGTATGTGGAAACCATTTTTCTATTTAGGGATCCGTTTGCGAAATATTAAGCTTTAAAGTGCACGTTAGAGTCAAGTATGGAGATACTTGGACCTGTCTGCCAGCTAAATAGTCGTTTTTAGATATGTGAAAATTTCATGGCAGTATTATATATAACCAAATTAAAAGGAAAACTAAGTAGGCTTTACAAGGTAACGAGTAATAGTCGACCACATTTAATTTTGCAGTTACCTTTCGTATATTTTCATAAATTTCATAGGTTTGCAAAATTTTATTTGAATCATTTAAGTCTACTAACTTATTTGAACGCTACGAAACCCTCGGGTACGAATCCTACTCGCACTTGACCGGTTTTTTCATGTTCGTAAATTTTTGTTTCCTTAAATTATTTTTCAATATCTTTATGTCATCCATCACTGACAATTTATTAATTTATTGAGCTCTTTTGAACAATATCTATCAGAAATAAAACATGTCAAATATTTAAAGAGCCCAAACGGAAATCCTTCAGCGCAGAAACCAAGCCAGTAATGGTTATTTTTAATAACAACCCAAAACCAGTTTGGCCTAAAATCGGGTTCAACCGGTAACATACAACATGCTTTTAAATTTATACAAATATACATATACTATATATTTATGTATTTAAAGCAGAGGTAACTAGTCGGTGAGTCCCCGGAGACTTAATCCAGCGAACTCTACCGGCCGAGCATGCATGCACCAATGTACCCGTATTTTTGGAACTTATCCAATATATGCTCATATTTTTTATATTACCAGCTACTGCAACGTGAAGGAAAACTAATTATAGGTAAACTTGTATATCCTAAACAGTGTACATTTGTGCCAAAAGCGAAGTTACTTCATGTTCAAATCCTAAAGCTACACACATTTGCTATACCTAGAGCTATAATTAAGTACCCACATGTGTCGAGGTTGCTTCTCATCACGTTTCCCCAGTTTCAGCAATCACATTAGAGGAATAACAAATAGGATGCTACATTAAGCGCCTAATGACGATAACTTGCCAACAAAAAGAGACCATTTCCTCAGGAAAAAGCTCAAATCGTTCCCATTTCCAGGATAAATTGATGTCAAAAGATTTTACGCCGTTCTGCTGAAACAAGGATTTCTGCCAACTTTGGGTTCTCTACCAGATTAATGTTAAGAATTAACAAATAATCTTTTAGCTTAGAGTTTTTAAGAAATAGGGTTGTGCTAGGTTTTATTATTATTATAATATATATAAATATATCGTCACGACATGAATCCGCGAGGGGGTGTCAGAGGTGTTCCGGGTGTGAACTGTGAAATGCAAGTCACACTCACACTCGGCACACCCGCGTTTCACCGACGATTATTACATCCCATCATAAAAGCTGTTACGGAGCGCATAATTCTGTCTGCATCCTACTAAAGTCATAGTGACATCATATTATATCGTTAGCAGCAGCAACAGTAGTTTCCTCGTATTTTATTGTGATGTCCGTAGCTCCCTACTTTACGCTAAGTCCTCATTATTTTTGCTGAATTCACTTTATTTGAATATGAACAGTTTTCTCAGTGTGGTTGGTGTGCCCTATCGCCGTTCTTCGGGTACAAATACACGCTTTTAAGGACATACCACTCCCCGGTACGGCTACTCATGACATCATCCCGGAACACAACGAGTCGCTTGGCGGCATGGTGACAAGCCACGGCCGAACTCTACCACCAATAAACAGGTGCTAACGTCGTCTCTGCAGGGGCCAAGATACGACGACCTTATGATCCTCAATACTACTCAAAAACTCAAGTGTTTGGACTAAAGTGTTTTAATGACATGATTGATTCAAAGATTCAAAATGTTTATTTATAAATTAGATACATAAAGTATACGTTTTACATGTCAAATCTAATCTGTATAAAGATAATATTTTATAATGAAACAAATATGATACTTACGGGAAATATATATATAATAAATATATACATAAAACCTTCCACAAAACAAGTGTGAGAATATAATTTCTGTCTTGAATTTTAAACCGGGACATAAACATTCCCAGACTTATCAAGTTAAACAGCAGCAAACGTAACAATTTCTATCGGATGTTATCATCAGGTCGTCGTGTAGGCGGTAGCGTCTAGGGTCCTTATCTTCTCATACCATCCTCCTTTACCAACCCTCATTTCCGTCCCATTCATAGAGATGACATGTAAAATCGTGTGCTGTCTCCTCAAGGAAACCGCTAGAATAGACCCTTTAGACGATTATTGCAACATTCAGTGAACAATTATCCTCCTGTGGTCGTGCACTTGTTGACCCTAATTTGATACTTCCTTTAAATACCATTCAGAGTGCGTTGACTATCTCTAATTGAATACTACCTGCCCGTCTTCCCAGTAATAGTCTCTCTTGTAGGATCATTTTCTCTAATTCAGTAAACTTTATATAAGATTTAAGGTTTACACGGTCACCAAAAACACCACAGTGTCAGTGTACGGTATAGGTCGGTAGATGAGGAAATTTCAGTCGTCACCGCATGTAGTAAACGACAGAAACGGAGGGTAGATCGCTACGCTTCCTAGCCGGTCATTTCATTATCGCTGCTAGTGACCTTGGCGGGTGGAAGTTTGCCGAAAATTAGGGAAAAAGTAAAAATTTGGCACACTTAGTGATTTCGAAAAAATTAATTTCAAAAGTATCATTATTTCTTACGTGAAAGACTTTCTTTTGAAAGATTTGATTTTCTTAGACGGTAAATTAAACTTCAAGGAAAACGATTCCAGTGAAATAAACGTGAATAGAAGACCTGCACATTTTGCAGATCTGCCACAATACAAGGAAACTCGAGTGACTCCTTAAGTCATGGAGTCGGAACAACAACGATTTATGGCTAATGGACGAAATCCATTACAAAAATAGTGAACTAAATGATCCAGGAAATCCGGTACAGCTATCGTACAGCAGAGATGTACTCGGTGCGACGAGTAATGGTCGCTGTGAGATGGCGCTTCTCTCTGTTGGAACCGTTTGATTTATGTTACAATTCTATATATTAGATTTAAATAATTGAAGCGACATTGTGAGTTTGGGAACCTACATTTGTTACATACATACGAGTAAATCCACGGTAATTTCATATATTTATTGTATTTTAAATTCTAGTAAATTTTTATGCCTTTCCAGTATTTATATTTTTAATAAATATGATACAAAAAACAAAGTATTAAGTATCAAGTCAATACAACACAGTTATCCGACACCCCTGTTAAGTTCGCAGCACCTGCATTAGGAGTGTCCGCTCTTTGCCGATCATCGAGGCTATATAGTTTTATTTATTAAGAATACCTTAATGAAACATTTCATTTTATTAAATACGTTATTCTTAGTAACTAGTAAATCCTTAAGCCGAAAATCACAAGTGCATTTTTTATAAATATGCCTCAGTAGTAATAAATATCACATGCCATTAATAGACAGGACAACCACAGCATTACGACTCTGGATAAAGGAAGCTGACCATTACACAATGTGAACCGACCGAGTATCATCGACACGGACAGTTGAGGAATTTAGAACTTTGTGTATTAATGGTTTGTACTCATAATAATGACTACTTTTATAATAATGTTATAAAAATATATTGAGAAAATCAGTAACACAGAAAAATTAATACAGTCGGAGCTATGAATCTTCGTCGTTATGTTATGACGTGTTAAATGGTAATACAATAACAAACTCTCTGAAGGAATCTACGTACAAGGAAGAAATGGGGTAAAATGGTCGTGTCAGGGTTTGACTATACTAATTTGATACTTGGAACAACTATAGCATTCCTTTGGATATAATACACATAAAGAAATCAGTAATAAGATTCACAAGATGTAGGCCGAGCGTTGCGTTGTCCACAATGCTGCAAGCGGAGAGCACCCGGTGCTGGTGGCGCTGCGGGGCAATTGTGCGACGTTTCCGGCCGGACCGGGGCAACCGGACCAAGCGTCCGGTCCGGCCCGGAACTCGGCCGTTAGCTCACACTGACATTATTCACATTTCAAGGGGTGTGTGGAAGGATTGTGAATGAGCTTCATTCTGAAGGATTACTTTGTTCTGCTGCTGCTTTGATACGGTTTTTGATTTTTGATACGGTTGCTTTGTTTTTATTAGTAGGTGTCCATTAATAAACGGAATCATTAAAAGCGAAGTTTTATGTTCTGTTTAAACCATAGCATACGAGTATACTAATAACAAAGTAGTATAAACTATTTGAATTCTAATTTGAAAAAGTCGTGTCTGTAAATAAATATTTTCGCGAAATTTTAAATGAAATGGGTTCTTTGAAGAGCCCTATCGCCGTGCTTTGGCCACAACACAAATGGAACTCTGGGTTAGTTAGAGTCGAGCGCTCTCTAGTGTGCCGCGGGGATCGAACCCACGATAGCTGGGTTAACGGCCACAGAGCCGGTCCTATATTTTAACAATAAATTACATTAATATTTAAAAATATCTAAAAATCTCCGGTTGAAGAAAATTTTTTATCGTACATAAATTGACGTCTCATAAACAACAAGACTCACAATCTCGCTCAAAAAGTGTCCGCGATGCATCTTGTCACCGCTATGGGTAACAAATTCGAATGACGAATTCGTACAACTGACATTGCATCTTATGTTAACGACATAACGTCTTAATTTGGTTGAAGATTTTTGCTACGTTGCTCGTCGCACGTTCGGACACTTTCTGACGAACTTTTCTTAGAGACTGCGTGTCTAGTTGTTTATGAGAGGTCAATGCGTACATAAAATATTTTTTCTATTTGCCAATTGTATACTAGCCTCATAAAACCTGATGTTGCAAGAACGTGTTATTTATTCTTGACTTTCCTCATGACATGAAAGACAGACCGCGAAACTCTGTTGAATTATGTTTGATTTCAAAGAGTTCCAAAAATCATATTCATGCTGTCACTTTCTGTTGTCACAAATCTGTTCTATCTGAAATTATGTGTATCTCATCTCGTAACCTGTTTGTGGCATTATAGCATTCGCCACATCAAACGCGGTTCGTGCGCGAGCAAGAGAGTCTGATCTTGACGCCATACAAAAAGATTTGTCGTCTCATTTATACACTAATACATAGTCGTCGTTGATACCTACTTCATTTCCGACTCAAAATTTCAGGTAACCAACATGTTTAAAAAGCACAACAAGTATTCATAAATCTTGTATCAAGTCAAATCAAATCAAAATATTTATTTTATCATATCTTTTGTATTGCACGTATATGTGATTATTTATTTTAATACAATTTCCCTTTCCCACTAAGGTTTGCTCTAAGAAATCTCTTTTTAGAGATAAGCCCACCTCTGTAGATACTTTCTAATTAATCGTGTAAATTGTCTGTGTACCATAAAGAATAAAGACCGAGACACTTGCGATCTGGCAATTTTCTCCCACAATCGTAACTTATAATTTGTATTCCTATAATATTTATCGCCTCGGTCTTATAAACATGTGATTTTTCTTACAAATTCTATATTTTTTTCGTCTACATCATCATCATCATCATCATTATTTATTCATAAACAAAAATATTGCATTTGAAATTATTTTAAAACTACAACTTAAAACTAAGCACATTATGTATAAATCAGAAGAAAAAATAATAGATATATTACAAACATTACAAATCATCAATAGAGTGCCTGCACTTCTTAAATAAAAACTGCTTTTATTCATTCATTCGCGTGAAGTTTTTGTATAAAAATACAACCGCTCGCAACCGCATCGTCGCCGCGATACTGACGCTCTGCTCAATATTGTTTACATGATTTTCCTAAAAATAATAGATATATTACAAACATTACAAATCATCAATAGAGTGCCTGCACTTCTTAAATAAAAACTGCTTTTATTCATTCATTCGCGTGAAGTTTTTGTATAAAAATACAACCGCTCGCAACCGCATCGTCGCCGCGATACTGACGCTCTGCTCAATATTGTTTACATGATTTTCCTAAAAATAATAGATATATTACAAACATTACAAATCATCAATAGAGTGCCTGCACTTCTTAAATAAAAACTGCTTTTATTCATTCATTCGCGTGAAGTTTTTGTATAAAAATACAACCGCTCGCAACCGCATCGTCGCCGCGATACTGACGCTCTGCTCAATATTGTTTACATGATTTTCCTAAAAATAATAGATATATTACAAACATTACAAATCATCAATAGAGTGCCTGCACTTCTTAAATAAAAACTGCTTTTATTCATTCATTCGCGTGAAGTTTTTGTATAAAAATACAACCGCTCGCAACCGCATCGTCGCCGCGATACTGACGCTCTGCTCAATATTGTTTACATGATTTTCCTAAAAATAATAGATATATTACAAACATTACAAATCATCAATAGAGTGCCTGCACTTCTTAAATAAAAACTGCTTTTATTCATTCATTCGCGTGAAGTTTTTGTATAAAAATACAACCGCTCGCAACCGCATCGTCGCCGCGATACTGACGCTCTGCTCAATATTGTTTACATGATTTTCCTAAAAATAATAGATATATTACAAACATTACAAATCATCAATAGAGTGCCTGCACTTCTTAAATAAAAACTGCTTTTATTCATTCATTCGCGTGAAGTTTTTGTATAAAAATACAACCGCTCGCAACCGCATCGTCGCCGCGATACTGACGCTCTGCTCAATATTGTTTACATGATTTTCCTAAAAATAATAGATATATTACAAACATTACAAATCATCAATAGAGTGCCTGCACTTCTTAAATAAAAACTGCTTTTATTCATTCATTCGCGTGAAGTTTTTGTATAAAAATACAACCGCTCGCAACCGCATCGTCGCCGCGATACTGACGCTCTGCTCAATATTGTTTACATGATTTTCCTAAAAATAATAGATATATTACAAACATTACAAATCATCAATAGAGTGCCTGCACTTCTTAAATAAAAACTGCTTTTATTCATTCATTCGCGTGAAGTTTTTGTATAAAAATACAACCGCTCGCAACCGCATCGTCGCCGCGATACTGACGCTCTGCTCAATATTGTTTACATGATTTTCCTAAAAATAATAGATATATTACAAACATTACAAATCATCAATAGAGTGCCTGCACTTCTTAAATAAAAACTGCTTTTATTCATTCATTCGCGTGAAGTTTTTGTATAAAAATACAACCGCTCGCAACCGCATCGTCGCCGCGATACTGACGCTCTGCTCAATATTGTTTACATGATTTTCCTAAAAATAATAGATATATTACAAACATTACAAATCATCAATAGAGTGCCTGCACTTCTTAAATAAAAACTGCTTTTATTCATTCATTCGCGTGAAGTTTTTGTATAAAAATACAACCGCTCACAACCGCATCGTCGCCGCGATACTGACGCTCTGCTCAATATTGTTTACATGATTTTCCTAAAAATAATAGATATATTACAAACATTACAAATCATCAATAGAGTGCCTGCACTTCTTAAATAAAAACTGCTTTTATTCATTCATTCGCGTGAAGTTTTTGTATAAAAATACAACCGCTCGCAACCGCATCGTCGCCGCGATACTGACGCTCTGCTCAATATTGTTTACATGATTTTCCTAAAAATAATAGATATATTACAAACATTACAAATCATCAATAGAGTGCCTGCACTTCTTAAATAAAAACTGCTTTTATTCATTCATTCGCGTGAAGTTTTTGTATAAAAATACAACCGCTCGCAACCGCATCGTCGCCGCGATACTGACGCTCTGCTCAATATTGTTTACATGATTTTCCTAAAAATAATAGATATATTACAAACATTACAAATCATCAATAGAGTGCCTGCACTTCTTAAATAAAAACTGCTTTTATTCATTCATTCGCGTGAAGTTTTTGTATAAAAATACAACCGCTCGCAACCGCATCGTCGCCGCGATACTGACGCTCTGCTCAATATTGTTTACATGATTTTCCTAAAAATAATAGATATATTACAAACATTACAAATCATCAATAGAGTGCCTGCACTTCTTAAATAAAAACTGCTTTTATTCATTCATTCGCGTGAAGTTTTTGTATAAAAATACAACCGCTCGCAACCGCATCGTCGCCGCGATACTGACGCTCTGCTCAATATTGTTTACATGATTTTCCTAAAAATAATAGATATATTACAAACATTACAAATCATCAATAGAGTGCCTGCACTTCTTAAATAAAAACTGCTTTTATTCATTCATTCGCGTGAAGTTTTTGTATAAAAATACAACCGCTCGCAACCGCATCGTCGCCGCGATACTGACGCTCTGCTCAATATTGTTTACATGATTTTCCTAAAAATAATAGATATATTACAAACATTACAAATCATCAATAGAGTGCCTGCACTTCTTAAATAAAAACTGCTTTTATTCATTCATTCGCGTGAAGTTTTTGTATAAAAATACAACCGCTCGCAACCGCATCGTCGCCGCGATACTGACGCTCTGCTCAATATTGTTTACATGATTTTCCTAAAAATAATAGATATATTACAAACATTACAAATCATCAATAGAGTGCCTGCACTTCTTAAATAAAAACTGCTTTTATTCATTCATTCGCGTGAAGTTTTTGTATAAAAATACAACCGCTCGCAACCGCATCGTCGCCGCGATACTGACGCTCTGCTCAATATTGTTTACATGATTTTCCTAAAAATAATAGATATATTACAAACATTACAAATCATCAATAGAGTGCCTGCACTTCTTAAATAAAAACTGCTTTTATTCATTCATTCGCGTGAAGTTTTTGTATAAAAATACAACCGCTCGCAACCGCATCGTCGCCGCGATACTGACGCTCTGCTCAATATTGTTTACATGATTTTCCTAAAAATAATAGATATATTACAAACATTACAAATCATCAATAGAGTGCCTGCACTTCTTAAATAAAAACTGCTTTTATTCATTCATTCGCGTGAAGTTTTTGTATAAAAATACAACCGCTCACAACCGCATCGTCGCCGCGATACTGACGCTCTGCTCAATATTGTTTACATGATTTTCCTAAAAATAATAGATATATTACAAACATTACAAATCATCAATAGAGTGCCTGCACTTCTTAAATAAAAACTGCTTTTATTCATTCATTCGCGTGAAGTTTTTGTATAAAAATACAACCGCTCGCAACCGCATCGTCGCCGCGATACTGACGCTCTGCTCAATATTGTTTACATGATTTTCCTAAAAATAATAGATATATTACAAACATTACAAATCATCAATAGAGTGCCTGCACTTCTTAAATAAAAACTGCTTTTATTCATTCATTCGCGTGAAGTTTTTGTATAAAAATACAACCGCTCGCAACCGCATCGTCGCCGCGATACTGACGCTCTGCTCAATATTGTTTACATGATTTTCCTAAAAATAATAGATATATTACAAACATTACAAATCATCAATAGAGTGCCTGCACTTCTTAAATAAAAACTGCTTTTATTCATTCATTCGCGTGAAGTTTTTGTATAAAAATACAACCGCTCGCAACCGCATCGTCGCCGCGATACTGACGCTCTGCTCAATATTGTTTACATGATTTTCCTAAAAATAATAGATATATTACAAACATTACAAATCATCAATAGAGTGCCTGCACTTCTTAAATAAAAACTGCTTTTATTCATTCATTCGCGTGAAGTTTTTGTATAAAAATACAACCGCTCGCAACCGCATCGTCGCCGCGATACTGACGCTCTGCTCAATATTGTTTACATGATTTTCCTAAAAATAATAGATATATTACAAACATTACAAATCATCAATAGAGTGCCTGCACTTCTTAAATAAAAACTGCTTTTATTCATTCATTCGCGTGAAGTTTTTGTATAAAAATACAACCGCTCGCAACCGCATCGTCGCCGCGATACTGACGCTCTGCTCAATATTGTTTACATGATTTTCCTAAAAATAATAGATATATTACAAACATTACAAATCATCAATAGAGTGCCTGCACTTCTTAAATAAAAACTGCTTTTATTCATTCATTCGCGTGAAGTTTTTGTATAAAAATACAACCGCTCGCAACCGCATCGTCGCCGCGATACTGACGCTCTGCTCAATATTGTTTACATGATTTTCCTAAAAATAATAGATATATTACAAACATTACAAATCATCAATAGAGTGCCTGCACTTCTTAAATAAAAACTGCTTTTATTCATTCATTCGCGTGAAGTTTTTGTATAAAAATACAACCGCTCGCAACCGCATCGTCGCCGCGATACTGACGCTCTGCTCAATATTGTTTACATGATTTTCCTAAAAATAATAGATATATTACAAACATTACAAATCATCAATAGAGTGCCTGCACTTCTTAAATAAAAACTGCTTTTATTCATTCATTCGCGTGAAGTTTTTGTATAAAAATACAACCGCTCGCAACCGCATCGTCGCCGCGATACTGACGCTCTGCTCAATATTGTTTACATGATTTTCCTAAAAATAATAGATATATTACAAACATTACAAATCATCAATAGAGTGCCTGCACTTCTTAAATAAAAACTGCTTTTATTCATTCATTCGCGTGAAGTTTTTGTATAAAAATACAACCGCTCGCAACCGCATCGTCGCCGCGATACTGACGCTCTGCTCAATATTGTTTACATGATTTTCCTAAAAATAATAGATATATTACAAACATTACAAATCATCAATAGAGTGCCTGCACTTCTTAAATAAAAACTGCTTTTATTCATTCATTCGCGTGAAGTTTTTGTATAAAAATACAACCGCTCGCAACCGCATCGTCGCCGCGATACTGACGCTCTGCTCAATATTGTTTACATGATTTTCCTAAAAATAATAGATATATTACAAACATTACAAATCATCAATAGAGTGCCTGCACTTCTTAAATAAAAACTGCTTTTATTCATTCATTCGCGTGAAGTTTTTGTATAAAAATACAACCGCTCGCAACCGCATCGTCGCCGCGATACTGACGCTCTGCTCAATATTGTTTACATGATTTTCCTAAAAATAATAGATATATTACAAACATTACAAATCATCAATAGAGTGCCTGCACTTCTTAAATAAAAACTGCTTTTATTCATTCATTCGCGTGAAGTTTTTGTATAAAAATACAACCGCTCGCAACCGCATCGTCGCCGCGATACTGACGCTCTGCTCAATATTGTTTACATGATTTTCCTAAAAATAATAGATATATTACAAACATTACAAATCATCAATAGAGTGCCTGCACTTCTTAAATAAAAACTGCTTTTATTCATTCATTCGCGTGAAGTTTTTGTATAAAAATACAACCGCTCGCAACCGCATCGTCGCCGCGATACTGACGCTCTGCTCAATATTGTTTACATGATTTTCCTAAAAATAATAGATATATTACAAACATTACAAATCATCAATAGAGTGCCTGCACTTCTTAAATAAAAACTGCTTTTATTCATTCATTCGCGTGAAGTTTTTGTATAAAAATACAACCGCTCACAACCGCATCGTCGCCGCGATACTGACGCTCTGCTCAATATTGTTTACATGATTTTCCTAAAAATAATAGATATATTACAAACATTACAAATCATCAATAGAGTGCCTGCACTTCTTAAATAAAAACTGCTTTTATTCATTCATTCGCGTGAAGTTTTTGTATAAAAATACAACCGCTCGCAACCGCATCGTCGCCGCGATACTGACGCTCTGCTCAATATTGTTTACATGATTTTCCTAAAAATAATAGATATATTACAAACATTACAAATCATCAATAGAGTGCCTGCACTTCTTAAATAAAAACTGCTTTTATTCATTCATTCGCGTGAAGTTTTTGTATAAAAATACAACCGCTCGCAACCGCATCGTCGCCGCGATACTGACGCTCTGCTCAATATTGTTTACATGATTTTCCTAAAAATAATAGATATATTACAAACATTACAAATCATCAATAGAGTGCCTGCACTTCTTAAATAAAAACTGCTTTTATTCATTCATTCGCGTGAAGTTTTTGTATAAAAATACAACCGCTCGCAACCGCATCGTCGCCGCGATACTGACGCTCTGCTCAATATTGTTTACATGATTTTCCTAAAAATAATAGATATATTACAAACATTACAAATCATCAATAGAGTGCCTGCACTTCTTAAATAAAAACTGCTTTTATTCATTCATTCGCGTGAAGTTTTTGTATAAAAATACAACCGCTCGCAACCGCATCGTCGCCGCGATACTGACGCTCTGCTCAATATTGTTTACATGATTTTCCTAAAAATAATAGATATATTACAAACATTACAAATCATCAATAGAGTGCCTGCACTTCTTAAATAAAAACTGCTTTTATTCATTCATTCGCGTGAAGTTTTTGTATAAAAATACAACCGCTCGCAACCGCATCGTCGCCGCGATACTGACGCTCTGCTCAATATTGTTTACA
Organism: Ypsolopha scabrella; assembly: GCA_910592155.1. Classification (NCBI taxonomy): domain Eukaryota; kingdom Metazoa; phylum Arthropoda; class Insecta; order Lepidoptera; family Ypsolophidae; genus Ypsolopha; species Ypsolopha scabrella. The sequence continues at coordinate 735,527 of OU342968.1, read as the reverse complement.
TGATTTTCCTAAAAATAATAGATATATTACAAACATTACAAATCATCAATAGAGTGCCTGCACTTCTTAAATAAAAACTGCTTTTATTCATTCATTCGCGTGAAGTTTTTGTATAAAAATACAACCGCTCGCAACCGCATCGTCGCCGCGATACTGACGCTCTGCTCAATATTGTTTACATGATTTTCCTAAAAATAATAGATATATTACAAACATTACAAATCATCAATAGAGTGCCTGCACTTCTTAAATAAAAACTGCTTTTATTCATTCATTCGCGTGAAGTTTTTGTATAAAAATACAACCGCTCGCAACCGCATCGTCGCCGCGATACTGACGCTCTGCTCAATATTGTTTACATGATTTTCCTAAAAGTTGTAAAGAATATTTTATTAATTTGAAAACCATGTTTCTTTTTTCTGATCACAAAAATGTATATTATTTCTTGCATTGTAATCCAAACAATTAATGAATAACTAAAAAAATGTGACCAAAGTCACGTCGGAGTTTTTTAAACAACATTCTTGTCTTGTAAAGTCAAAGATTAAGCGCCGCCTCAGACTATGCGACGCATCTCGTTAATCTAACCGACTGACTAATGATCAGACTAATCGTACCCTTAAACCGAAGCTTTGGAACCGGCCGCTCTATACATAGTCAGCCGGAAACTGAAATAGAATAGAACGTTGCATAGAAAACTCTGAATTTAAATTATTTCTGTACTTGAAACTAAGGTTGTTTTACAGTATGATGCAATTGTGTAAGTATTATATTCGCTACGAGGATTTCAATAACTTATTATTGGAACAAGAAAAACACAAAATCGATAAATTTACACTGATTGACTTTTTCGACAGCTTAAACAATAAATTTACGTATTGGGACATCTAAGAGTGGTGTATTGGTTGGACCATTAATCTGTAAGTCAGAGGTTCAAATCTGGGGCAACATTTGTAGTCGATCTGCGTGTTTCAGAAGCCAATATGTTGTGCGTCCATTTCGTGCCATCCGTACGGCGATAGGACTCACCGCCCTTCATGCTAGGCCATGATAATCGTCGGTGAGTTTGGACAGTACATTCTCGGGAACACCTCTCACTAGGTATTAGGAGTAAGGAGAGCAATCATGAGTTCCTTTATGTATCGTTTGGCATTCGGGTATTCCTTTCGACCACTAATGTATAGTCCAGAGATACAGCAGGAACGAGAAGGGTACTATTAAACGCAAACCTAAATTTCCACAATTTATTTCGATTTCACCATTTTAATAACCGTTACATCACCGCAAGGAAATACATTTTGAATTATAGAAAAACCTTTTGTTGCGCGGTTTGACTGTAGTTAACTTCTGTTAGACGTAGAAGGTTGACAGTAGTGTCCAGTTGCCTCAGTGAGAAAGTCAATTCATTCTCTGTCAAACACAAAACAGAATAACAGATGCAATGAGATTTATCGTAAGAGAATATCATCTCAATAAATCTTCGTAAAGTAATCATCCACGTTTTGAAAAATGCTGTAAACAAGAAAATCCTACGAGTATGTTTATGATACATATTGCAAATCACTATTAAATATTCTTCCGTATAAAAAAAAATCCTTGAAAATATTTTAATGAAAACAAAAGTTACCATAAAATATTTATTGTTAATATAAAATACTAAAACCAAAACATTCATTAAGTTAAAAACGAAAGAATTACATACACTCGTAATGAAGTGATTCGATTACGAAAGTTGGAAAGTAGCATTAGCTGTGCTCGTGACGTCACTGGGTGGACAAACAGTCTGCAGCAGACGGGATCATCTTTGAGGGGTAAATTAAGACCTGCGTCTGTGCAGTGAGGTAAGTAGCTGGGAGCTGTATGCTCTAGTTTGTGAGATGGAACGGAACCATGATCTGGACTACGGGTTTATGTTGCTTTCTTAATTGTTAAAAGGGAATTATTAAAACTTTGTAAAATCTCCGTTTTTATATTTTTGCTAAAATATTTCATTACATAAATAAAAACTTGAGATGTTTTCCTTTGCAGTTTTTTGTTAATAGCGTTGTTCAGCTTGTAACATTTTTATATAACAAACGTTGAATTCGGTATATCACATGCTAAGTAAAATACCTGCCATCGTCAGTAAAAGAAAGTATATTTTCCTTATTTGACCTAGAAAGTGCTGGCGTCGACAAACTCCATCTCAATTTCAGCATACGCGGGCTCATTGTTAGAATATGCTGGCATGATTGAATGTGTGCCAGTTACTTACGGCGCGGTGTTTGCCTGCGCGTCGTGGATGCCGACTGCAACGCAAATATTTGCGATGACATTACCGAGTCTGCTCCGCGCTGAGTCGGGATGACGCCGCGGCCGCCCGCCCAACGCCCCGCCCGCCCCACGCACCGCGCCGCCAGCTATGTGAACAAACCGCTTGTTAAGAAAACATTGTCTGTTTTTTTTTGTTGTGTAGCGAAGCGATTTTTCTGGGAATAAATTACAAAGCCGGTCAAGTGCGAGTGAAAGTAACGAGCAAAGAATTCCTTAGTGTTTAGAACCAGTCTACTCGCGATCATGGCGAACGTAATTTTCCCGAAAAATCAGGAACTAAAAAAAAAATCCGCAATTGAGTTTAAGCTTTAAAAAATCTCTACATTAGAGATTTTAATATTCCGAAATTTATGTACCCTATGTTACACTTTAACCTTAACCCTATGTTACACTTGAACATTAAAATTAGAACAAATACATAACAGCAACAAGTGAATCAGGTGGCATTTACATATATTTTTTATTTTAGCGATCTTATTTAAGATTTTATGTTTTTTTTTTGCCTTATTTTATTACCCACGACAGAACGAAGCAGGTGCATTTGGAGTACAATGTTGTTTGTTTGTTAATAATAGTAGGTACTACGTGTTTATATCGCTCCGTTGTTACCTCGTATCTCTATAAAGTCTGAACCTATTTTGATCTGGATTTTTGAAAATGTTTTGATTTCTCTCGAGGATGTGTTATTTCTAGGTCTTATTCTTCCTGATCACCAGGAAGCGCTGCAGTGTCCATCTACCCATCAATCAGCCTAGTGTGTCCACTGCTGGACATAGGCCTTTCCAAAATTTCACCATTCTTGGCGATCCTACTGGAAGAAATGCCCATACTCACACACGCTGGGCAGGCGGGTTGGTGAGCGCGGTCTGAAACCCTTCCACCTGACGCCGATGTCCGTCACCAGTCTGTTTTATATAATACCTGCCAATTTGGGATGGATATACCAGTCCCAGGCATAGGTGTGCCACCTGGTTGTGCCTATTTGAGAGCTGTCCTCTTACTCTTCTGCGAATACCTTCGGGTTTGTTTGTGAGTAAGGAGGCGCTAACTCCACAGTTGAGCCCGGCACCAGCTCTATCATTACTGCAGCAGAAAAATGTTAAACTTTGTTTTTCCCTTAAAGAACTGGTTACTGACTGGTGTGCGGTTTGTAAGACTCGACTTGAGAACCGACTTTCGTGGGCCCTTCTAGCTATGCGACATCACAAATATTTTTTTCATATTTTAAGCTCCTGCTAATACAATTGTGTGGGGGCAAAATTTTCCAAGATGGTGGCCAGAAATTGAAAAACTGCTCCCAGATTCATCATCTACAGACCATACTTAGGTAGTTTTGACTATTTTCCCGACTGAAATCAGCGTAGTTTCGGTACCGGTCTGAAAGGGATATATACATATATCTCAGTAACGATAACTGATAGCAGGCCGACAAGGTTTATGGTGTTTGGACAGTTTTTTGTTATTCTCATAAGACATAGTGTGTTGAATCCGAATCTGACCTTAGATTTTCTCTATTATCTCTCAGTTTTTGTAAAATTCACGTAAAATATTCAAAATTTTGCCCTAATAAGCATTAATGTCATGGCCTTTGTAAATCAGTATTTATTATGCTGAAAAAAACTGTTTTTTTTTATTGAATATTTTAAAGTAAAAATATATTTAATAGGTTGTTTCCGTTGAAACATTTAATACCAAGTGTTTTCTATGAAAAATCGGGTACAATGTTTTTAAGTTATTAAATGAAGTTAAAAAGTACGCTTTGTCTAATTAATATTTTTACCTTATTATCCAAGAGAGGTATTGTTGTGAATATTAATGAGGCGGGAAAAGTAATTTTATAAATGTGGAGACCCACTAAAAGTATAAATAAAGGGCAATACAATAACTTTATACGTAAACGTATACAAATTGGCTCACCATAAAAACCTGTAAGGCGCTTCCAGTTGAGTAGATCTAGTACACGTAAAGGGAAAAAAATTTTTTTGTTTTCTTCACGTAACACCTTATTTAAAACCAACCTAATTAGACCCTTTGGATGGTTTAATGGAGCGTAAGTGTCAAGTAAGTTTGGTCATATTATGCACGTGGAATAAGTTTGTGTTTTAAATGTTTACGGTCCCCCTTGAGACAGGACACCTATTCTAACTTGAAGTATTTTTTTCAATATGGGTTAATTAGTTACAAAATCATAACCATCTGAAGACAAAACTCATCAATACAACTAATTAATTAAAGCGGTGTTTCGAAATAAAAAGGAATATCATTAAAACATGAATTACACATACAATAAATTTGAGTCAATATATCACTAATGAACTTATAAAAAGTGCAATTTATTCAAAACCCTCGTCCTCGTATGTGAGAAGTGCAGGGGGGTGAGGTGGCCCCGCTGAGCAGCTTTCAATTTCACAAGGTTATTTCTTTAAAGGATTATTGCGTGCACTCGGGGACCGACTAACTCGGACCTGTGAGCTCGGCCCATAAGGCAATTTATTTAATTATGCAAGTATCAAAATGTATACTTTACTTTGCAATGTATCGATTAATTCAATAATCGGAATAACGAAATTTAAAAGAGGAAAATATTACATATTTTTCTCTTTTAAATTTCGTATTAAATACACGTATAATAACGAAATTAAAGGTTGGTATACGATACACATAATCTACCCATATACTTAATATTAATACTAATACATTACAAATTAAATTTATGCCTAACTCCACCCAATCGATTAATCTTGCTAAGAAGAAGGGCAAGAAACTAAGCATTAGATTTTTTCCGTCTTCATTATTTTAATGTTTTAGACGGAAAGTACGGGACAAGAGTAAGTTGGCTAATCAGCCCAAAAGTTGAGTTAAATAATATTACAAACGAAACAAAATTAATAGATTCATTATCATGTAAATATGCTTTGTATAAACCTGCCTCTAATATTAAATGCACTCTAAAAACGATAAGTCAACGGTACAGTGATCTATAAGAAAGGTTTCGGTCAGCACTGCTTACATAAATAGGTGTTAAAGAAAGAAAGTCAGAGCTCTATTTTATTGTAGTAAATTTAAGAGCGATGCTTCTGTCGATAGATCATTCGTCATTGAATTCTCTCAAGTAACAATTCTTTCAGTTCCCTGGAACGTTACGACTTCCGCGTTCTATTTCGGTCGGTACATATATCTTCGTCAAGAGCTCCGTCTACTTAAAAAAGAAACTATTAATATTTTAATTCATTTATAAAGATAACCTTACAGATAACGTTATCTTTATAAATGAATTAAAATATTAAATAAAAAAGAAACTATTAATATTTTAATTCATTTATAAAGATAACCTTACAGATAACGTTATCTTTATAAATGAATTAAAATATTAATAGTTTCTTTTTAAAGTGACGGAGCTCTTGACGAAGATATATGTACCGGCCTCTGTGGTGTAGTGGTTCAGGTACTCGAATACTAACCAGAAGGTTGTGGGTTCGATCTGCGAGCCTTGGACGGTATGCTTGTGTGATCCATATGTTTGTCCAAAATACAGCGATATGGCTTACTACCCATTACGCTGGTATGTAATAGTCGTCGGTAAAACGTAGGTGTACAAGGTGTGGACTGTGACATTTTGCAGTCCGTACTCGGAAATACCTCAGAAACCCCCTCAGGAATTCATTTCGTAATTAATTTGTATTTATGCATTCCATCCATCCATTCATCCATCAGCCTGTTTCGTCCACTGCTGGACATAGGCCTTTCCAGGATTTCGCCACTCTTGGCGGTCCTCCTGGAAGAAATGTCCATACTCACACACGCTGGGCAGGCGGGTTGGTGAGCGCGGTGCCGAAATACTTCCACCAGTGACGCCGCTGCCCGTCACCAGTCTGTTTTATATAAGGCCCGGCCATTGCGGATGGATATACCGCCATCCATCGGTCCCAGGCAATGGTGGGCCACCTGGTTTTACCTGAGAGCTGTTCTCTTACTCTCCCCCGAATAACTTCGGGAGGATTTGCGAGTAAGATGGTGGTACCTCCACAGTCGAGCTCGGTATCAGCTCTACCACCTAGATTAGGCTCAATCCTCAAGTAGCACGAGTGCAGCCGCAGTAGCCGCCCCGCCCCGCCCGCCCTGCGCCGCCCGCAGGCTCATTAGCGAACCCTTTGATCGCGCCTCGTAATGCACTAACTGTGTTCAATGCCTACCTCACAATGTGCCTCCAGTACTTGTTCACTTGTTCAGATCCTCGTTGGAAGTACGTGGAAACTAACGGGAGAGTTTAGTTTATTGTGCTGAATGTACAGCGGAATATGTTACATACGTATACTAGAAGCGGCATTTGGCTCACCCCGGTACAGCGTCGCTTTTTAAGAAAGAGAGGTAGTAAAATAATTAGGTTTTGAAAAAGTGTTTTTCTCAAACTACAACAGATAGAGTTCTGAAAATAATACATGTTATAAAGAAGGCCTTTCCAAGAATGACAAACCCCAAAACGTGAGGTAAAAAATATCACTGTATTTAAAAAAAATGTAAAGTGGAGGTCGTTTTTTCAGTTAAAACAGTAGGTAGTCCGTCCAAACTAATGAAGTATAAATAAAAATAATGACTGTTTACACATGAACCCATTGCGTTCTTTTTTTTTCTAAAAAGCTTTAGTGCGAATCAATCACCAGCCTGCCTGCCTTCTTCTGCATTTCTTTCGGGAGAACCAGCAGCTGATAAACAATCCAAAAATAACAATTTTAGTAATCCTAAAATTTGTATTTCGTAAAAAAAAATTATAAGCTGTAAAAATTCATTTGCGGAATGTTTATATTATTAGGAGTTAATCAAAAATAGAATGTTCAGGTTCAAGAGAATGGCAGCGCTCAGAATCCGTCTAGATAGATAATAGCAAGATATCATAGACGAGGGGCTTCCCCCGGGTGCTGTTGCGGTGTAAACGCTCTCGCTACGACAATGAGCTCTCGTATTTCTTTAATAAATTGTCCTTATCTGGTGCGGTTTCGTATAAACTTTGCGGGCTGCTGATACCCAGCTGCACTGAGCTTTGAGAATACTTGCAATTTCAAAAGGATACATTGTTAGCAGACTTGCTTGTGTTTCAGCCAAGTGGTCTACTGATCCAACAAATTATACAAATTTTTATTACAATCCACAAGAATTTAATTATAGGTGGAAAATAACTGAAGCTTGCTTTTAAATTTTGTTGTTTTTTTATTTTCTCAAGTCGCACAGGCAAATATTCCAGACATCTAACACGGTCGCGGAAGAAATTGATTTGTTTTCTTACAAGGTTAGCGAATTCAAGAAGGTGTTAAAACCTGTAATTTAATGATAGATGTAAAGACAAATAAATAAATATATATGGAACCATAGTAGATTTTTATGAAAGCGTGCAATATTTTTTCCTTCCCTTTAATAACTTATTGAAACTTTATTTTTATTAGATAAAATAAAACATTTATAAAAGATTTAAGTTCTCGAAATATATTTCGGCCCACTTTGGGGCCGGCATCAGTCGAATGAATGACAATTATAAGTACTTATGACATAAATTACATACAACCTTATGACTAATGTAATGAGTTTTAGTTAATGACAAGTATGACATGAAAATATTTTAAATAAAAGCAATTCATATAAATGAAAAGCTCACTGCAGCGATATATGTATATTTCAAGTTTATTTTTATTATAAATAATTTGGTTTATTTAGGACTAATTCAACGGAAAATATATAAAATATGAAATTAAAATTGAAACAAGGAAAAATATTCATAAGGAAACATTATTTTTATACCTTTTGCTTAGTTGAAAATTAATTAAAAGTAACGACTCTTTCTCAGTGGGATTACTTACAATACCGAAGTTAGGGAACTAACAACAAACATTCTTAGGGTTCCGTACCCAAAGGGCAAAACGTCATGTTATTAATGTCACTGTGCTATCCGTGTCCGTCTGTCCGTCCGTCAGTAAGTCAAGCTTGTAGACGGAATGAGTTACAGAGTTGAAATCATTTTAACTTGTATTTTAATACTATCAAGGTCCACTCGGGTGTTTTATCGTCACGCTGCTGCTGACTCCTGGCTCCTCATCCATCCAAAAGATGTATCCTTCTTCCAAAGGAGGTCCACAGTTTGTCAGAGAATAATACTTGATTTCATAATTGAACATTTCAAGGAAAGTAGTTCTTAAGGAGGGTTTCGAGGAAAAACAACACATAACAGGTTTTGTAAACTTTACACCAGGGACAAAAAACGTTTTACATTGCCTATTTAGTACACAGAGTTTTCTATTTTTTTTTTATAATAAACAGGATAAATAAATATACAATTTATCAAGATATTAGTTTTTTGAAATTATTCCTTAATTTTTTCAAAATAATAATTATTTTAATTTGACGTAAGTTGTTCTTCCACAAAAAAAATATAATTGCATTGGTAAAATATTTTTATTTATTAGGTAATCTATAAAAGACATTTAAAATAATTATAATGGTTATTCACACCCGTCCCTATTGTCTTCATCATCTACATCCATATCGGGGATGTTTGGGTCAGCTGTAAAACCTCGGAAAAAATCTTGGTTCTCGATACTGGTTAAAAACCTACTCAGGTTCACCAGATTTGAGACTTTCCCAGCAGACATTGGTATTTGTAAGATAAGATAAGATAAGATATAAGATAAGATTTTTATTCACCATATAACAATGTCCGTTATAAAAGGTTTGTCAATGCATAAGAAATTTACACGAAATACAAAATATGTACAATGTACATACACAATGTAATTTATAAAAATTTACATAAAATAATGGCTTAAATTAAAAATAAATTAAAAATGTCATAATTAAAAATAAATTTATATTTTAACTGTATAATCAGAAAATGAACATGTCTTTAGCTTTAAATTCAAGAACTCTTTAATTGAGTAAAACGGTTTATTTTCCAAAAAACGTTTCACCCTCGTTTTAAACTCCAAGAGCGGCAACTTTGAAATAGCTGTAGGTATTTTATTAAACATAATTAATTTAATATATTTTCCTTGTTTTTGCGTCTTTTTTAGTCTAGTTTTTGGTGTTATGAATTTCTATTTATTATAATTCTCTTTATTTCTTGTATTATATCTGTGAATGTCCATTTTTTTAGGTAAATTGTCTTTTTATGAATAAGTTTCGATCAAAGAGTTGTAAATAAATAATGAAATTACGGTCATAATTTTGTCTCTTTTAAAATAACTTCGTACAGACGTATGTTTGTGTAGCCCGTTTATAATTCTTATTGCCCTTTTTTGAGAAATCAGGACTCGTTTTATATCAGCTCCATTTCCCCATATGTGTGTAATTTATAATAGATTGAATGTAGGCATAATAAACAGCAATGAGGGTTTTTCTGTTAACAAGAGACTTTAATTTTAGTAAAGCGTAGTTTGCGCTTGCTAGTTTTTTGCAGACTTTATTAATGTGGGCCGAGTGAGTCAGAGTGTAATCTATGATATAACCTAAGAAAGTAGTCTCCTTAGCATGAATAAAGTCATTTTCATTTTTTCTAGTTTTATAGGACATAATAATACTTTTGTCATTATTTAAAATAATACCATTAGCTTCAAACCATTCTTTCAGTTTATCCAAGATTAATTTGGTTTTTTGTTCGATACCTAATAAACTACTATCCTTTATACCCACATGAGTATCGTCAGCAAATAAGGAAACGAAAGCCCATTCTGGTAGAGAGCTAGCCAAGTCATTTATATAGATAAGAAATAATACCGGTCCCAGAACTGATCCTTGTGGAACTCCTATGTCATTTATTTCGTAAGATGAGAACTGACCATTAATGAAGACTGCTTGCTTCCTATTACGTAGGTATGACTCCAAAAGGTTTAGCTCTACGTCTAAAAATCCGTATTGCTTTAACTTATGCAGGAGGATGTCGTGCCTCAAGCAATCGAATGCCTTAGAGAGATCACAGAACACACTAGAGCATTTCTGTGATCCATCCAATGCCTCCAACACAAAATATACCACATTTCTAATGGCCATTTCGGTTGATTTGTCCTTACGAAAACCAAATTGTGTAGAAACAAATAGATTGTTATCTTCAAAGTGCTGCACTATTCTTCTTTTAATTGCTTTCTCTAAGATTTTAGAAATGACAGGTAGCACGCATACGGGCCTGTAATTACTAGGATCTATACATTCTCCCTTTTTATAAAGAGGAACTACTTGTCCTGAATAAAGAGGTTGAAGATTCAATCCATCAGGTAAATGTTTTTTATTGCGTACTACACACCGAGTAGAAGGCCCCGAAAAATTCTCCCTTACTTTTATCTGCTGATGAGTTTCAGATATTTCAATAACGCGTAGTTTACGCAGTTGCAGTGCTGGTCGGGGTGTCTTAAGGAAATAAGGAGTCAACGCCTTTTTAATGTCATAAAAGCGATCTTGGCTTATGGGTATTACCTTAAATGGTTTCGGATGTTTTCTGGCTTCAAGAATAATCTTGTCCCAATCCTTTGGAAACTCAGCTGAACATTTGTTCTTTTTTTTTGCAATTAATGCAAAATCTTCATCGTTCGGTAAGTAAGAATGACCTTACGGGAAAAATATGCGTTACCTTTTTAAACATTTTTAATACATGAACCAACATATATTGGAAATACACCATCACGTGGTTTTTATTTTGTCCACTGCATCCATCGCTTAGTAGAACAAGATGGTCAGTAAGTCTATTTTTATTGTTAAAATAATGGAGTAACAATGATGTCACATCATTTGCACCTTTCCTAGCAGTAGTTTCCGGATAGACTTACATTGATGAACTGTCATCAGACAGGTCGTGAACTCCAAAAACATAATACCACATCTGGCGTGAGTAAAATACATCACCTGTCCTTATATGTGGCATAGGAAGGTTCTGCATGAAGTCAAATGAGATGACTGTACATTCACCTGTTTTTGCTTTTAACCTGTATTCTTTTTTAAGCTCACGAAATCTATCAGCTTTGCTCAAGTGTAAAGTTTTCTGAACATTTAACAAATTTTTTCTCTCGGGATTATTTTCAGATTCAATTTTTAATTTTAGTTCGTCACAAATACAGCATGTGTCAGTGCGTGGCAACCCAAATTTTATGTTAAATTCATTATGGAATACATTGTAATATACTATGTAAGGTACATTAATCCGAATTTCGTGTAGGAACATGCTATGCATTTCCGTACGGGTCAAAGTTTCTGGTAAATACATAGTTTTGGGGTTGTCACGTAATGAATAATGTGACTGCCTCGCTTTAAAGGATCTGATGTGATTTCTTATTAAACGTTATACTGGAAGCGGACACTTATGAGGTCTTACATTGTGTTGGCCCCTTCCATCTTTAGGTAAGCTCCCATTTAACAAAATTTTTCTCTGTATTGTCCGCAATCTTCCTGCTGTTATTCCATGTAGACTGATGAATGCTTGTTTACACACTTGCTTTTCTATATGATCCAATCTTATTTTGTAATAATAACTGACCTCGTGAACATATCTTCCTTCTTCAACATTTTCAGCTTGGTCACCTCGAGGCCGTCTTTGCTGGATTGCTCTATGGGAAATTAAACCAGCAAGGCAAGCATCTTGGTCATTTTTGGTCGTATATCCATAAAATGTTTGCAGTATTTGTTGTTTTTGTTCAAGTGAAAACTTCGAAAAACATTGTAGCCTCTTGCACCTGCAAACGGAGATGATAACAGTTCAACAAGTTACTAAGAGATTATTTGGGCACCTACCTACAACCGATACTAAATCATAATAGAACACACTAACCTGCAGTCACGTCCAGTTAGAACACCACTTCGTGGGCGTCCTACATGGTTTAAGTGTGGTTCACCAGCCACCTTCTTCCTCTTTATTTCGTCCCTCCTTGTTTCTTTTTTCTTTTGTCTCAGCGCCCATTGCACATTACAGTCTTCATTTCGTAAAACTTTGCTAGCCATATCTCTAAATCAAAACAATAAATACGCGAGAGAACATCAACACAATAAAGGCGGTTTAAATAAGAAAGAGGTTATGTTTCTCGACTGTCAAGTGACAGCTGCGTTCCAATTTTTGAAAAAACGACACATGTCACCTGACAAGTGCAATTTTTCGAATAAGGGCCTTGACTCGTGTTGTTTTTCCAATAGCCATACATTTATTTTCTGGTGATAGCTCGTGACTAAAGCAGTTTTTCCAAAAACTTCTTCTATATGTCGATAGAGGACAGTAATCTTAAGCCATAGACGACAAAAAATCAATTTCAGTTTTTTTTGACAAGTGTTGTTTTTCCTCGAAACCCTTCCTTTGAAGTGCAGCGGATGATTCGTTGCTTAAGCATCTGCTCAGCGAGATTGTCTTAATTCAGATTCCCCTAAGTGTATTAAAAAAATAGAAAGGCATATTAATAAATAAATGAATATTTAGACGATAATCATACATGGTATTATTATAATAGTGATCTTTGTCATAATATTAGTCAGTATAATTTCCTTACGTTTGGTTCCAGTGAACACTTAACATTATATTAATTAATAAATAGGCTCATTGTAAGAGATGGCAGACTATGTGGGACTAGTAGTCATACGAGTTATATATTTTTTCTCATGATTTAAACCCTATTTTCTGGTATTTTTATCCATTAACTTAACTAAAGGGAAAGCCTTGTTTTAATAACAAAGAACCGGCCAAGTGCGAGTAGGACTGGCGCCCTGTGGGTTCCGTAAGTACCATCTAAATCACAAACTAATTCCACGAGCAGTTATGTGACAAAACTTGACACCTGCGATCTATTAAGTATATGATGTATCCAAAGGGTCTAATTAAGACTACTGTAGTAGTGGACTGATGACGGCTTCATACCGCGGCGTGGACGAAATACGAGTATGCATATTGAGTACAATTATAGTAATATTAGCTATGCTAAATGAATAAGGAGGTGGGTGATGGTGGTGGGTCTCTTGTGAAAATAAATCGTCTTTTTTATTTTTTTTCTGCATGGCCACACAGTTTATTTACGCAACTTTAAGAAAAAAAAAGTTTTTGACAGTTTACATTTGACACTCATCGCAAAATGGAGAAACAACGCAGGCGCAGGGTTTTGAGGAAGGAACAAAAAAAAAAGTATGTAATTAAGAAATATTTATTGTAATCCTTTATTAGTATTTAATTATTTTGTCTCTATTGTAATGATTAGGGACTAAATAATCGTAATTATGAGTTCTTTCTGATCTAAACTCTATTTCATCTTCACTGCATAACCTTACTTTTTGATGTCCTATCCATATGACATTAGTTGCAAAGTGAGTTTAATTGTTGTCCTACGCATAAGCCATCCGTTGTTAATTTATGTATTTTTTCATATTCATATTCATATTCATATATTTTATTGCATTCCATAATGTATATACACAGGTGAAAAACGTTAATATTATTAGATCAATATGGACCTTCTCCAGGCACAGCAATGGACGGCATTTTATTATTATAGATTTATTATTTGTGAAGATCCTACTATAAGCAACTTATTATGCTACATACAAATATTTAAAATTGTTGCAAATTAATCTTTCTTTTCAGTTTTGTATATATTGAATGATTTTGACTACGATTTCTCGTCTGATGACTCGGAAGATGATACCATTTATCATTAAAATCAGGTTGATCATTTAAATCCATCTTCCGATGAAACCAGCGAAAATGAGGATATCTCAGAACCAAAACACACTGGATATCTAATACTAATCCCTTCACCTTAAAACTCAATTCTGAATCGTTGAAGAGCTTCACGAGCGCGGACCAGAGGTTATTTACGAGGTCGACGAGGTAGAGATAGCAGACCAGCTACAGGCTCCCTGAATAGGGACAGAAGAACATCCCAGAACTTAGCTGATGCATGGGAAAAAGATACCGACAATCTACCCAATGACAAGCCCTAACTGTATAGAGCAAAGTCTTTCTAGCATGGAATGGCATGACTAGTATGATGATTACATCAATTATGTTTGAGCCTAAAAATGGTTTAAAATTGTTGTAACAACGTTTTATTTCAAAATAAATATCTGATATTGCTTTATGATTTCTCTTATTTTACCCCGAAAGTACTATACATAGGACATATAAACTTGTCAATTGACACCGAATGTGCTATGGATAGGACATCTGGAAAACCGACTTTTCCAATTCAAATATTTTTTTCATTATTTTTTCCGACGTTTTAGATCCATTTTAAGAAGACTTACCAAGTTTCATCGAATTCGGAAACACTTAATACATCCGAAGGTTATGAGGTTAAAACATTTAGTAGTTATATTGTTTTTAGGGTTTCGTACCTCAAAAGGAAGAAACGGAACCCTTATATGATCACTTTGTTGTCCGTCTGTCTGTCAAGACCCTTTATCTCGGGAACGGGTAGAGGTATCGAGTTGATATAAAAACTACGAGTACCTACCTATATATACTCAAATCTACAGTCCCTTGAAGCTGTGAAAAAATCCCACTTCTAAGTTAACGTGAAAAAAGATACGGCCGTTTATGCCACAAAAAACGTATATTTTGACACTCTCAAGGGAATCAAAATTTATAGGGTATTTCCCGTTCCCGTTGAAATTTGGCAAGTAATACCTTCTAATACTACGAGTATAGGAAAAAATCTTAAAACTATATATTTGTAATTTAATCATAAAAAACCGGACAAGTGCGAGTCGGACTCGCGCACGAAGGGTTGCGTACCATTATCTATAAAGACGGCTAAAAAATCATGTCTGTTGTATAGAAGTGCGCGGGTCCGACTCACACTTGGCCAGTTTTAGTATTTGTTGTTATAGCGGCAACAAAAATACATCATCTGTGATAATTTCAACTGTCTAACTATCCCGGTTAATGAGATACGCCTGATGACAGACGGACGGACATCGGAGTCTTAGTAATAGAGTCCCGTTGGTTACCCTTTGGGTACGGAACCCTAAAAATCATCGAGGTTAAGCAACGGTATACACGGTCATAATTGTACGGGTGACCAAATCTTTTTATATATTTTTTTAACTTTTACTAATTTGTACGGAGCAATCGACTTGGATTTCATGGATCTCACAACTTTTTACGGAAGAAGAACTAAGTTACGAGACTTGTTTTTTTTACAAGATTTGTTTTTGATGGCTTCAGTTTAATTATACTCCAAATGGGTATAATTTGCCATCGGTCTTCATTTCATCACATAAATAGCTAAAGGTATTCCATACACTTTTGTTTCCTGAATCCGAATAAAGTTATTATTTTTGGCTTGTCCCAAACAAAATTTGATATGTACTTCAACTTTCAACATTGGCCACTTGGCCAGGAAAAGACACAGCGAAACACAAAACTCTCGTGTCGAGGTTTGAGTTGTCCCTCAGCACGCCGCGCCGCTCGCTACGTCTTATACGGCTCACTCACTCAACTGAAGTTTCGTTTAGAGACCGCGGGCTTAGCTCAGATACTACTGCAGGCTTCTCGCTGAGGTCCAATCTATTAGAGATACCGGACACGCGTGATGCACCTACATACGACTTTGTAAATACCTACTTTACAGCTACCTATATAATTTTATTTTTACATTAATAATTAAACTTTAATATAAAATTAACAACACATGATAAAAACCACAACAGGTACCGAAACCAAAATGAGATGACCAGCGGGGCTATTATGTAACTCAGCGTCGGTTGCCATCAATGCTTGCTATTCACTAAAAACAGATAAAAAATGAACTTCCAAAATAACCTTCAATGGGTATTGAACTATTTGCGAACCTATCCTTAAATAAGCGGATATGTATGTTTTTGACGATAGGCACTTGGTTTAGCAAGTTAGAAACTGATTTTACGATACAGAATCAGGGGGCTGGCCTATATGGACCATACTAATAATTCAAATAATAATGGAACAATATCTTTGCTATTGTTCACTGTATTGTAATAAAGTTGTACAAAAAAATGTTATAATATAAACCAAAAATTCTAAACAACTATCTTTGACCTTATTCATTTTATTAGTCAGCCTTTGACTTGCACCAGACCACCCTTAACTCAATGGTCAGTGGATTTAGTTTTAAAGCCTTGCTCTCGAAAGTTCTCTCAAAACAATTCAGTTTAGAGAAGAAACTTTACTTTCAGTTTATTCACGTCTCTACGTCTATTATTCTTATTCTGATCAGTTTAGTTTCATAAAAATATTTTCAAATAAATAAACGAATACAATAAATAATATAATCAACTAGGAAGTTGCCACGTTTTGCCCATATATCTGTTAGGCACGTTTTGACGCAACAATCTCTCCGCGACTAAATACCCGAAAATTAACACTCTCCGGCTCAAAGTAAAGCCCAATATTTATTCGCCGAATGCAAAGGCTAGAAGGTTGCAGCTCCCAGTCAGGGCAATAAATTCTAAAGACAAGATTAAACTTGTCAAGAGACCCCATTTACTTAACGCAAATTTATGCAAATTCCACTCCTCTTGTATTAACAAGAGCTCGGCAAATCGTGGCGATGTTTTTGTTTACCCCGGAGGCTGCGAATAGTTTTTAGATAGTTGACTCTTCGTTTGCATATCAATCATACTCCTTTGCTTGTTTCTTCACTTTGAAGTCTCCTTACAAGCTCCTTCTTTATTACTCAAGTTAAAATATACACTTTGAAGCTACCAACATTACCATTTAAGGAACAAATCTTTAAGTCACGGCTGTACTCGTTGAGACTTGTTGAATCTGATTGCACGATGATTAAAGTTATCAAATAGAATCAAGTACCACACGTAAATCACTCTATAGTTTTTCTTATATCTTTATCTTAAAAACAGACCTACATTATATATCAAGTAAAATATATGTAGGTACTTGGTAGTTTGTAGATAGCCGAAATCCTTAACGATTGATGACCCTTTAATTTCTTCTTTATTTTCCTCAAATACGTATTTAGAGAGGGAAAGTTTTTTCGTTATCTTCATTGTAAAAAGCCGCTGTTATTTCCTCTAATACATCAATGTTACGATTAGACGCTTCCCCGTGTGTAGCTTGATCTGTTTCATTAATCACGTCACTGTGAACGCTAAACGTACTTAAAATAACCATTGTATTATCAACTCTATCACTTTGTACCAAAAGTTGTTTCTCTATTATAGTTTTCGAATCTGCGTTATCAGTAAACGCGACTGAATCTATTATGCTATAGTATTCTTTCATGCTTTCATTACAAAGTTTATTTTGGTTTGTATGTGGTGTATCAGAAGGCTGTGTTCAGTGGGATTAGGTTGATTGATCGACGTGTGACTGGTCAGAGATCAGGCTCCGGGTACTAATTCTTTTGTGCCGGTTATTATGATCGATTAATAATGTTTGTGTATTGTGAGCTGATATTTTGTTTTTGGCAAAATGTGTATTGAATTGAGTAAATAATGACGAAGAAATTAAAAAACGTACTTACAATTATAATTGTCAATTTTTCTATTTCGGAATTCATTTACGGGAGAGAAAATACAAACGATTTTCAACCAGTTATACTCGAAGTAAACATATGCATATTTTACTCTTAGGTGTTTGACGTCGTATTACAGCATAAATAGTTTTAAAACATCTAACATTTTCTAACATTTGGAAACAAATTTGTCTTCTTATTTTTTTGACAGAATTTTGAATAAATCGTGCCTTTTGTATAAACTTTTTTGACGCGCAGTCTAGCACGAAAATTTAAAGATCACTTTATCAAGCAACAGGCATATAAAATTAATGCTGTCTGGAAACATACCCCGGTCAACAATATCTTTGTCTTAAGAGCAAATCAGAAAGTATTCAGAAGTTACAAAGCTTAGAAACGTAGGTAGTACTAGGTACCTACCAAAAGTGACCTTTTTAGACCAACCAACAATCATTACACTAAAATGTGTGGTAAATACTAATTTATTAATCTTCACCTTACAAAATTCGTTATTTATACAGCCCAATTTATGGGCACAAGTTTCAAAGACCCTGTTTACAAAATACGAAAAATATGTTTTAATGCCTCCATATTTGTTCAAGATTGTTCTCGACGTAATTAGTGTATATAGGAAGCCTAAATTTTATTTTGCGTATTACACAGAACTTTGATCCTGACCACTTGCGATTCTCCAATATGACTTTGAATGTACAAACGAAAGACACCATAATAACAATAATAAAATTGCTATATCTCTGGCAAGAAGACCCATACAAACTAAATGTTGGTACAAGTCCCGTTGGCTGGACCTACAATTTTGGAAAAAGTAGTGACCTTGAAATTTTCTCATACATAGTGTTTCTTGCTAAATTAGTGTTTTTAGGGTTCTGTACCTCAAACATCAAATTTTTACAATAATTGTGACACACGGACGGACAGGCAGAAGAGTGACATTAATAGAGCTCCGTTTTGCCCTATAAAATTATTTGATATATTATATTTTATATAAAATGATTAGGGCAAAACGGAGCTCTATTAATGTCGCTCTTCTGCCTGTCCGTCCGTATGTCACAATTATTGTAAAAATTTGATGTTTGAGGTAAGGAAACCCTAAAAACACCAATTTAGCAAGAAACACTATGCCTGCCTGTCCGTCCGTATGTCACAGGTCTCTAGTACAGTGGAGCCCACATCAAGCTAAACACTTTCAGTATAAGCTGACCTCTCATTGTATAGGCTTCCCCTACAGTGAGAGGTCAGCTTATACTCAATGTGTATAGCTTGATGCGAGCTCCACTGTACATAGACAGATGAAGCTACAGACCTACAATTTAGATATTTTGTGTAGAATATTAACGCAAAACCAAATATTGAAATAAAATGTCAATTAAATAATTTTTCAGGTGGTGTCCCATACATGAAAAACCGGACAAGTGCGTGTTGGGCTACGCGCAGTGTAGGGTTTCGTAGTTGCCCAGTACATTTTATTAGTTAATATATTAATATAGATCGCGCCAAACCGCTAATCCGCTCGGAAGTTGCTCTCCCGAAGAACGGCCCATAGATTGTCATGTTTAGAGGGGACTAAAAGTTTGGCGCGACCTGTACTCGTAAATCTGTAAAGCCTACTTAGTTGTGCTGGTTTTCCTTTTAAATTCATTATATAAACTACTTCTGTGATTTTTTTCACATATTCATAAACAACCGTTTAGCTGGCAAGGGGGGAACACTTGACTCTAACAAAAATTATCACTTTAAAGCTTAATATTTTGCCAACAGATCCCTCAATCGAAAAATGTTTTCACACACCACAGTGTTTTTGAATGACCTATCAAACGATACCCCACACTATGGGATAGACGAGAAAAAAAAACAGCCTCAATTTACGTGTATGACGATAAGTATCCTTAAAAAAAAAATTTTTCGAGATTTTGTTTTACTACTTTGTCGTCGGATTCACATGTAACCCATAAGCTAAGCCACGGACAGACGAACATGGCGAAACTTAAGGGTTCCTTGTTGGACTATGGAACCCTAAGAAGGAGACGATAATTTTTTTCTTACCCTTGCATGTGGGGTGTTATTGTCTTGAGCTCAATAATCAAGGTACAGATATATAAGGTGACTTTTATTTATGCAGCCAAACTCATAGTGGAGGCTTGGTAAGTAATCAGTAACACGGATCGATAACACTTTTTGCTAATTTCCCAAAATAAAATCTTGACATCTAGTAATTGACTCGGAGCTGGGCTTGCGTTTGTACGGAACACGAAAAGAATAATTTACGAATTCCACAAAAAGAGTCATTGAACCTTTTTACTGAGCACTTAGTGAGTCGTCAGTAAGAATTGGGCTGTATATTATACATCTTTATTTTTGAAGATATAAATCTGTTGATATATATAGTACCTTAGTTACATATGAACACATTTATATCTTCAAAAATAAAGGAATGGGGGCCATCGAAGTGGCCAGTCTCAGACCATTGTTGTTACTGGGTCCATCTCAAAAACGAAACTAGATTGGAATTTCTGTACATTATGCGTTATTTATTTAAACAACGAATACTTTAAGGGGGAACGTTTCGAGCTTAGTGCAAAGTGCATAACATAAGTTTGTTTATCTTATTTTAAAATAAAATGTATGAAATAAAATAGTTTCATCTTATTTTGCGACTATTGTTGAATAATTATTAGGGGTTTTTAGCAGAATTGCGTCATTTTATCTATTATGTTTTAAATTAATAAGCATACAAACTTAGAAGCTTGTTTTAAGTTTGTGTGGACATTCATTCACAACGTGATGCATAAAATTACAAAATTTTGGTAGAAAAGCCTAATTGACATTAAACAATGGTCGCGAAATGCTATAAATCACATTTTTTCAGTACTTTTTATGCAATAATAAGAAAAGCAATCATAAGTTGTGCATTTTGCACCGAGCTCGAAACGTTCCGCCTTAACGCCGATTTTCGGTTAGGTACCCGAATACTCGACCAACTTAATTTTGCAGTTTTGCTTCATACATTTTGTAGGTAATGACATGTTTATGAATGTTGTTACAACTGTTTAAGTCTATTCAACTTATTTAAATAGTACGGAATCCTCGGGGCGCGAGTTCTACTCGAACATGACTGGTTTTTGATACTTTTCAAAACTCCATAATTCCAGATGCTCCGTTCGTCTGCTAGACCAGCATGGTTGGCTGGAACAGTGACCTCTAAACATTTCATGCCAGCTGCAGGACTGAAAATTATTTTTCCGGCTAAGCGAGTAAGAAGCAAAAATGTTTTTATAATTTTGCCATCCTAACTTTTTCTCCCCTCGACTTTTGTGTCACCTGATTTTAAGTGTGAGAATTCCTTGATTCCGGTGGATGTAGAGTTGGTATAAGTTTAATTTGCAAATGGAGTCGTTGTAGGCTCGCCATTTCGCTTAAGCGAGCGTTTCCCAGCGTCGCTGGAGGTTGTAATCGAGTCAAGCGAAAAATACTCTCTCGTTAGTGGGATAATGATATTTCCCGAGTGTCGCGGATATTTGCCCTTTCGAGCTTTCAGGTCCTCAGACAGATTCTTTTTAGATCATCGCGATTGTATATTTCAATTTCGCTGACATTTTCAGAGAAAATGTTTTCTTCTTTTAAAAAGTTTCCATTCGTTCAGAAATTTACCGTTACTTCAAAAGTTTATCTCGTAACAAGGAGATCTAATAAGTTTAAACTATTTACTTTTAAATTGCATGTATACATAAACTTGGATGAAGCGTCTAAGTTAGCAAGAAAACTGTAAGGCGAAACTATGCTTTATCGGCAGCCAAGCAGACTAAGCGGTAAACTTAGTAAATGAACGCGAGAGAGCAGCCGCGGACAAAGACCTGGGACTCGAACCCGAGACCTCGGGAACCTGCAGACTCTTGTAGTCAGTGAACAGTTGCGTTACATACTAGATTCGTAGGATTTTGTCAAGTGTAAATTAGAACAGTCTCGGAACTTGTGACTTATTTCAAAGTATTACTCAATACATGTTTTAAATCTTGGTACGCATCTCACGTAACTTTCCAAAAGAATCGATGTTTATCGTTGTCATATTTATCGGTCATTCTTATTAAATATTTTGAAATCATAATTGGATTTAACTAAAATATATAGTGGTATATATTGACCGCCTCTGTGGTCTAGTGGTTTGAGTACTGGATTACTGATCCGGAGGTTGCGGGTATTCAGTATTCAGTATTCCTTTATTGCACTCATGTTGTAAATTGTACAATACAGTACAGGTCTTAAGTAACATTTTTTGTAATAAACATGAACCTGACCCTGACAGGGCATAGCAATTTCTTTAAATTATTACAGTAATAAAGTATGCTGATACATTATTAAATCTTTATATAGGTAACAAATAGCAATTTCCATAATTTAAATAGTCTTGGAGATAGATTTAATTTAATATTTATATTTATTTTTTAACGATTAAAAATTTTTCATCTTTTTAACAGAATAATTGAATATTGGTATTTGAATTCTAAAGTAATTATAATTAATATTAATAAATTCAAAACTTCATAGATGGAGTAATAACAAATTTTCAGGAGGTAGAGTTTTAGCTGTTGTATATTTGATTCATCTTTGGTTGCTGTTAGAATTTGTTTATTATAATTTTGTTTTGGATTTTTACACACATTGCAAAGGGACTTGAAGAGTAGATATGGGGTTAACTAGCCTGTTTTTTGGTCGTAAATTTTGTGGGCGTGTGTAAATTGGGAATAGTTCTTTGTGTGTTGTGGTTTAAAAACTTCTAAAATATATATGCAAGGTAAGGTAAGTATTTGGTATTTTATAAAATAGGTTCTACAAGTCTGCATTTGGTCTATGTTGGCGACTATTCGTATACATCTTTTTGTAATATAAAGAGTTTGTCAAAGTCTGTGCTATTATTACCCCAAAGGACTATTCCATATTGGAGTCTGCTGTATGCGTAGGCGTAGTAGGGTTCAAATCATCTAATCTATCTACATCTACACCATTATATAAAGAGGAAAGATTTGTTTGTTTGTATGTTTGAGGTAAACTTTGGAACTACTGAACCGATTCTAAAAATTCTTTCTTTTATAAAAATCTTTATTATTGCTAAGTAACAAAGGCTATATTTTATTTTAATAAATGTAAGTTTTCAGTTTGAAAATTAAATATTTGTGAACCATGTCGGGAGAAAAAACGCTGCTTAGCTGCTTTATGGGCATTCCTTGACCAAATGGTTAGTTATACGTGATGGAACCGGCTGTTTTTCCATACGAGGAAACTGTATCAGTTTATTCAGACTAAAATTTTCCATCTACAACGATCCTGACACACCTCTTGCTAATATTAAGCTTGAAAAAGTAACTACAGCCAGGTTCAAGCATAGATACATTAAATACTATGGTTTAAGTAATGATTTGTTCCCATACGGGAAAACTATATCAGTTTAATTTGACTACAGATTTACATCTACAACGATCCGGACACACCTCTTGCTAATATTTAGCTTAAAAAAGGGATTACAGCCAGGTTTATGTATTGATTTTTTCCCATACGAGAAAACTGTATGAGTTTAATCTGACTACAGATTTCCATCTACAAAGATCCTGACACACTTCTTGGCACTTTGGTAAAACATGGTGACCAGGGTCTGATGATGGGACTGGAAGATGGGTACAGGATCTCCTCAACGGACAACAGCAGACCCTTCGAGTTTGGGCTTATTTGATTGATCATTATTAGCACTTTGATAAAACATGGTGACCAGGGTCTGATGATGGGTCTGGAAGATGGGTACAGGATCTCCTCTTTGAGTTTGGGCTTATTTGATTGGTCTTTATTAGCACTTTGGTAAAACATGGTGACCAGGGTCTGATGATGGGACTGGAAGATGGGTACAGGATCTCCTCAACGGACCACAGCAGACCCTTCGAGTTTAGACCTAATTGATTGGTCTTTATTAGCGCTTTGCTAAAACATGGTGTCCGTTGCATATAGTCGTTCAAAAAATCATATTATTTTGTTTTCCTTATTTCCACGAAAATCTCTTCGACGCGGGCGGAGCCGCGGGCAAAAGCTAGTAAAATATATGTTCACTCTACGGAGTTTGAAAAGCACGCTGAGTTGTGGGTGAAACATGGGTGTACGAGTGGGGACTGTGACTTGCATCTTACACTCCATACTTGGAGACATCTTTGATCACCGTCGTCACCTGTCGTGCTGAAGTATTTTGTAAAGCTCAACCCAACAGACAAGGCAGGTCAATTATTGCTACGTTTCATCACTCTACAAGTACAACGGGAGACCTACAGAACTCAAAGACTTTCTCCTTTCTCTCTACAGGGATCTTGCAAGAGTCAAGCTCAAACGGCTCAGCCAGAAAGGCGGTCAGTTAAATAAACTGGCAGAACAGTAACGCAGTGTGTGAGTGATGGTGCTGGGGGCTGCCTCCTGCAGTACGCGTACTGTCCTCTCGCGTGCTGCGCTAATGTTCGCCAGTTCGACAGTTCGAACAAAAGAGAGGTCGATAGAATCTCCGGGAAGTGGGTACTTGCGGAACTACTGCCGTCCACGCGGAGGGCGCCCAGGGGCCTGCTCTGTGTTGCTTGCCGGCTTCGACATATCACTGAGTTAAAAGGAATGGCGCAAAAGTTTGGGTGAATGGACAAACTTGCATACATAATTAAATAAACGTTAATTTCACTATCAAAAAATCGCAAAGAAAATGGGAATTTTAGAAGTAGTTTGGGGTTTATGCGGGATACACATTATTTTTATTTCTAGTTGCTTAAATTAAAAATTTTAAACATTAACAAATGAAAGTTAAATTTGTGCTTAATTATTTATATTAGAGATGCAACAAATATTCGGCAACTATTCGGTATTCGGCCAAATAGTAGACGGTATTCGGCCGAATACCGAATACCTAATAATGAAAATAAGAACACATTTTAATCAGAAAGTATATATTTGTTAAGATGGCAGAAAAACTAGTTTTTATTCACTACCATCTGCTACATAAATAACTACGTAAGTATTATTAATATTTAAAATTAATCAGAGGCAGATTATTAAACATTATTATTATTTGTTTTTTTATGTTGTAAAATACAATTAAAATTAAAGTAATAAAATCAAAAACAGGAAAATACAATACTTACCTACCTACATAATAAAAAAAATCTCCGAGTTCGAGATCCCTATTTGTATTATGCCGCAATAACGACTGTAACTACCAATAAGTAATCTGTCATGATGATATAATAAAGTCATTTATTTCAGGCAACGATTTAAAAACCCATAATTTGTTAGTAACAATAGTTCTTAATCTGATATTAGTAAATAATGATTAATTAACTAAAAAACGATTTAGACTGCACCTATATGAGTGTCCTCCGCCAAGGGGGACGCTTACGTGCAGCATGGAACACTATTAGTTAAAGATTATTATAATTGCATACTTACAGTAATGTACGACAATTCTTTGGGAAGAATTCTAGGTATAGTATAATAATAATGTACACCGATAACCATGAACTCGTTCACTGTTTTATCTGCAGTAGATGAACGACGTAGTGTTTCCTACACGCGGGCGTCAGGCGGCGGGCGGGCGGCGCGGCGGGGGGCGCGGTGGGGCGGGCGGGGAGGTCGCAACAGCAATATTTCCTCACGGGTCCCCGGAGGACACTCTCTTATCTCAGAACTCATACGCAGAGATAAATGAAGCGCCTACTGCCGCCCCCACATCACTCTCACACGTTGATATATAAAGTGACTTTCGTTTATGTAGCGAAATCATACTGGAGATTCAGTAAGTCGTCAGAACCAAGATTTAATGACCCTTTCAGTGAAATACCCAAAATGAAATTTAGACTTCCTGTAATAATTGAGTCAAGGTTGTTTTTGAACTAAGTATAGAGGCACAAACAAATATTTTTCTTATTTTGCAAACAGGACCACTAAACATGCATCCTGAACACTTACTGAGTCTCCAAACGAAAGTCACCGTATAGACAGGTTGCAAAAGGAAAGTTGTCGGTGGAGTGAAAGCACCTTAAGTATTGAAGACAGCAGATTTTACTTTAAAAAAACCGGACCAGTGCGAGTCGGACTCGCCCACCGAGTGTTCTGCTAAACACTATTATTTCTTATGATTTATCTACAAATGTGTAGTTTTCAGATTTTTCCTTGTACTTGTAGTGTATTTTTATTTCCAGTGTAGATAATGAGTGCGTTATTGATAGTTTGTGGGTTCCGTACCTCAAGAGGAAAAAACCGAGCCCTTATTCATACGATCACTTTGTTGTTCGACTGTCTGTCCGTCCGTCCGTCCGTCTGTCTGTCAAGACCCTTTACCTCTGAAACGCGTGGGGTATCAAGTTAAAATTAAAAGTCTACTCAAGTCTACAGATCCTTGAAGCAGTGAAAAAATCAAATATATAAGTTAACGCAAAAAAAAGATACGGTTGTTTATACCGCTTATGCGGTAGATTATGCACTAAGGGAATAAAGCAGTGTCTTATGTCGCGGGCGCCATGTTGAGCCCTGAGCGTAACGAGGGACTCTAGAGCTAACTCCTGAGCGTAGCGAGTCCTGAGTGAAGCGAGGGGTTCAAGCTGCCCAAGACGAAGACAGGCTTTATTCCAGAGGAGCATACTCTACTTTTCACACCTTTTGCGAGACAATAAAAAGCCAGGGCTCATTTTATTGTTCTCCATTGAACAAAATCGTCATATGCTTTTTCATAAACAGCTTCAGGTTTCACGGACGACACTCTCTCTAAACTCGCCCCTATATCGGTGGGATAGGGTTCATGCATGTTTGTTTGGAACTCAATTATTTCCTAAACTAACCCGCGGACACCGGGTATGATTCTTGGGAAAAATGGTTGAGTAGGGTCGGTAGAATATGTGGTTTCATTTAATGGTAGCAGTCTATTTACACCCGGAATGTGTTTTGATTTTTCCGGTAGTAGATTATTATTTAATTTTTAAAGCTTCTGTTAATTTTGATAAACTCTGGAATAGAATCACTATTGCTCGACATTTTTTTATCAACATGAATATTGCAATAAAATTCACTGACAATCACAGCACCAAACACCGCCTTTTGTTTCACATTATTTATTTTGTAAACGCACCTTTGTTTTTTTTGAGCTCTGCTTATGGTGGCCAGTTCGATTTTCGAATAAACCTCGTCAATATAGGCATGTTTTTACTTTGAGTTTTTCACGAGTTTCCACACGAATTTGATGTTCCAAATTCAAATCACTTTATTGCCTAGGAAGTTTCATACAACTTTATATCCCTGAGGAGATAATGCTTTACTTTGCGTTGAGGTTGCATGATATTGTAATTGGACATTGTCGAGCAGGTGGTGTGAAAACGTTTATTTAGACACTCTCAAGGGATTCAAAATTTATAGGATATATTCTGTTGACCTACAACTGAAATTTGGCAAGTAATACCGTCTCATACTACAATTATAGGGAAAAATCTTAAAACTATACATTTGTAATTAAATAATAAAAAATATAGTCTTGAACGGAACCCTCGGTGGGCGAGTCCGACTCGCACTTGTCCGTTTTTTTTCCTTAATAAGTTCCATTTAAGTATTATAAAAATGTGACCACATTTTTTAGTAAACTAAGTTGAGTTTGTCTGAATAATACAAATAAAATAAACACCTACAAATTTTATGTCTGGGCATGATTTTGTTGTAAATATTCGAATTGTTATTAAAATCCCTCGAGATCTACAAAGATGCGCTGTATTATTCATATAACCAATAACTAAATATTTCTACGCCGCAAGTACTGTCTAGTAGTTAAACAATTTATGTAGCTATAAGAATCTTCGATAAAATATATATTACATAAACCTGATACACATACCTTAAAATCACAGAAAATATCATAAGCTTATTTTCGAGAGCCGGTTAGAAAACAAAAGTATTTGATTTGCCATCAGCTAGTATTAAATTTCTATGTAAGTCCATCGGATTAGCTCTCCTTTCAGCCGAGTTTACCATTGATGCCACATGGGCTCTTCCACAATGGACATAAAAACCATTCACCGCCGCAAGCTCGTATGATTAATGTTTCTCCCCCCTGGTCCTGCCCTCTACACCCCCCCCAACCCTCGCCCTGAACGTGTGAGACCGGTCCAATGACGATACAATGCTCCGGATGAACTTCGCCTGAATTTCAGATTAGGAAGGAAATCATAAATCGTGGTAATTTCACCATTTTGCATAATTTCGTTAGATTTGTGAGTCATTTGTATGAGTATTCTTTGTGGGGATTGTAGTATAAAATTTTTAAATTATGAAGTGTTAAGACCTGTCTTTTTAAGAATTTAAATACTATTTTGTTGAGTAGTTTTAAGTTTAAATATTAAATGTAACATTATATTTTGAACGATAATGTACTATTCAGCTGTATTGTATTTCATTGTGCGATAAAACATGACTCGATTCTATTCACTAATTTAGGGCCACTTCCAACACCCACGACTTTGTACCGACCACTTTCTCTATATCTACAGTTTCGTGTTACTTGATAGCTTGATACAGAGCAGTAATAGGCGCTCTTTTGTCTTAAATCTGCCAAACATAAAAGATTATCTGTGTTTATGAAGTTTCAGGGTAATATTTCGCTGGGACACGACATCAATCTCAAGATGTAAAGAGTAGTTTTCAAAGGCTTTGACAATTATAGTGCTTTTTCAGCATTTGCCTAAATATGAACAAGAATAAGGTTAATGTGTTTCAGCTTTAAGCTTTCACTTTCATTATATTTCAATTAGTTACTTAGGTACTTAATTGAATACTTCATAATTGCTAAAATCTAACTCTTACAAGTAAATATCTGCTTAGAATTTAAAAAATATATATTTACTAATATGGCTATATATATTTTACAATAAGGTTTAGGTACCAAGTAAAACAAAAATATGACGTAGTAAATCTAAAAATAAAATG
Organism: Ypsolopha scabrella; assembly: GCA_910592155.1. NCBI lineage: Eukaryota > Metazoa > Arthropoda > Insecta > Lepidoptera > Ypsolophidae > Ypsolopha > Ypsolopha scabrella. The sequence goes on along the minus strand of OU342968.1, from coordinate 706,764 downwards.
TTCACCTCACTAGCTCAAAAAGTGTGCCTTTGTTGTTTAAAATCAGTGAGCAAAAGTCAATTTTGCTCACTCAATGAGAAAAAGTGTTTTGAAACATTAAGAACGTGGCGATTTTTTTTTTTACTTTTGTTTGGCCTCTTTCACTGTCTATGGTCATGCCCACCACCACGTTCACCACCCTCAACTCAACTATCGTTCGAAAGTCAGTTACGAAAAAAAAAGGTTTTATATTTTAATTCAAAGGGATATAAATAATGAATGAAAGTAGAGTGACTCGACCGGGCCGCCTTATAAGGACGCATGCCGACCAAACGAAGATGGGTGAATGAAGTCGAAAGTACCCGGAATAGAAGAACTTGTACGATTAGATGATGGATGTGGAAGAAGTGAAAGAGGTGTGTCAGGATCGTGAAGATGGAAATCTATAGTCTCTGACTACCCCTCTTCCCAGAGATAGGCGTGAGTATGTTGTATTTTCTCGCTAGTGAGGTGAAAAGTTGTATGTGTCACACGAGAGCAAGGTAATTTTGTTTCTTGTGCCTTTGAATCAATCACAACGCTCAGGATTCTAACTTAGAATGACTCACTACGCCCGGCCCGTGTTCAATTATAGAATCCTTCGCTTGCTCGGGATTCAAACTCGGCACTCGCAACAAAAACTACCTTTGCTCTTTTGTTGCACAAATAACTATTTTGATCACAGAATATAATATTTATGCTTAAGATTTTACTTTATCCTTGTATCATGGAAATAAAAATATCAGGAGCACCAAGTAAAAGTACTCACCAAAAATATCTCGCAACGCGATGTTGGTCTTTCCGCTATCTTCCTCATTTCACGCACCAAAAAGTTTTATTTCTGTTAAACCGTACGCTTGAATATAAAACATCTTTCCGTATTTTACAAGATACTTTTACTCAGTTTTTTCTGGATTCATAATCCACTCACTTGTCTGTGAGTGCCATTTACTAACGAATCGCTTACGACGTTTTATAAGCTCCTACCGGGAACATGTTCAAGCTTATGTTGTGTTGTGAAACGCAACATAAAGATATTTATAAAAAAATAAATGTTACAACATTTACAATTAAGCGTGATCACTACACGAGTTTAATTAAAATTAACTGCGCTAACTTAACAGTCCATTAGAGAAGAACGGTGCTGTAGAGGTAAGGTTTTAGCCGTTAAAGCGAAGTTATATTAAATGACAATGGTGATTTTAATTTTGAAAAAGAAAACATTTTCAAAGCAGAATTCTAAATGAAAAAATGAAAAATGAATGAAATATAAATAATTACTAAATTTACAAAGCATTAAATTATAATCGCTCATTCTACAAATAGAATCTTAATTTTGTGTCATAGTTGACTACAAAAGTTTCAGCCATCTTGCGTGATATAATCGAAGAAGAGCTTTGATCTGAACTGAATTCAACCAACTTTAAAACGTCGACGACTTGATCCGATTACTATCAGTCAAAGCCTTGTGATTGTTAAATGATGACCCCATGGGTTCTGGGGTACAAAATATAATTCCATATGGGTATTGAACGTCCAAAATATACATTTTCAACAGTCCAATCAAAACTCATTTACCTTTACCCGTACCATTTTGATTTTAGTTTTGACTAACAGTTGTCCACGTTCAAGTATACCCATTTTCATCCCCTTCTTTACCCTTAGATGATAATTTTTCTCAAACACTCAGACTTGTCATTCTTAATTTACAAGGCTGAATACAAATTTTCATGGAATCAATAATAAAAATAACGAATTTCCATACAAATTTCATCCCTTGTATAACCCACTGAGAAATTTAATGGAAAAAATTAGCGCAAACCAAATCAAAATCAAAACAAATAGTTTATTTTGTAAAATAATTACCTACATAAAGTAGGTCAAACTATATACTTTCTACAGGTCAAAATTAATTTCTATAAAAACAATAGAATATTATGAAACAAATATAATACGGGAATTATATAAAAAAATCTATATTTAAGTTGGGCTAATAAAGTTATACATATTCATAAAATAAAGAAATATAGGAATGAGAATATTATTACACATACAGCAATGACTAACCAAATATGTACTAACAGAGTATGTAAGAAATTAAAATATTCTACAAACTTATATACATAATGCAACGAATAAATGAGTTGATAGATATAAACTATATATGAATAGATATAATGCCTCAATTCGCCCATTCGATCAATCTTTCTAAGAAGAAGGGCATAAGACTTAGCAAGATATGTCTTTTTTAGGGTTCCGACCCAAAGGGTAACCAACGGGACCCTATTACTAAGGCTCCGCTGTCCGTCTGTCCGTCTGTCTGTATGTTTACCATTTATTATGCATGCCTTCATTTTTAAATAAACCTGCCTGCCATTTCAAGTTCCTAAACACTATAATCTCGGAGATTTCATGATGTTAGTGAGTCAGAGATATTTCGCTCTTATAGACTCACGTGCAATACTCTGTCTATACTCCTAGAAATTTGTGTATGTACCTACATTGAATATTTTTGTGAAACTTAAAATGAAATGGGTTATTACTTAGTATCATAGTAAGGACATATTTTTTCTCTCTGTTTGTTTTGTTTTAACTCAAGAACCACTCAACGGATTTGGTTGCGGTTTTCTTCATTCTCATCGCAGTGACCCTGGTTAATGTTTTCAGGCGTTGATAAAATAACCGCTAACTTTCAAATTGTCGATAATAGTTTTTATTTTTAAGATACATCCACGTGATAGAAGTCGTGCACAAGTGCTATAATACTTTCCTTATTATTCCTATCGCTTACCATTATGAAGGTATTCACCGGAATCAATTACTTCCACATTTGTATTTTCAACAGTTGACAAAAATCTCCAATAATCCGAGTATGTACAAGTTCTTCCCCTTAAGTCACAAATAACCTAATTGATTAAAAATTCGAATAGAAAATTAAAAACATGTCACGGGTCGAGAATAGTCGAGATAAAACGGTAATGAAGCTATAAAGAACATCTCGCTCGCATCTCGATTGTAATGAATATCGATAACCGCTGTAATGAGCCTCTCTGAATACGTAATGTTATGCTAATTTGACTAATATAAAGCTTCTAATCCACGTGTTTCGAGGTATATTTAAAAACTCAATTGTGTTTGTGTGGGATGACTTTGATGATCACTATTGTAATTACTATATTATGTTTATGGTAATGATGCAATTAAGTGAGTTTAGTTATGATATAACGTTGGTTATCGATGAAAAAAATATCTATGGATCAGTTTATAAGTACCATCTTACTAGCAAACTCCCTAAAGTTATTCGGGGGAGAGAAGGAATTAAGACAGCTCTCAAACAGACACAACCCGGCGGCAACCCGGGTGCTTGGGACAAATTTATTACAATATATCCATCTCCAATTCTGACCCATATTTAAAACAGACTGGTGACGGGTTACAGCGTTACTGGCGCGAGGGTTCCAACACCTCGCTTACCAACCCGCCTGATCAGCGAGTGTGCGTTCTTCAAAATAGTATTTTATAAAGAAAAGAATTTCGTCTCGATAATACATAAAGTATGACACCACACAATCCTTTTTCTCTATTTCAGTTTTGGCTCGATAGTAAAAGTAATTCGTATTGGGCAAATACATTACTATACTTTTCATATTCAAAATTACTTTAATTTTACTTTGCTTTTTACGATTAAAATATCTGTTCCTTAACCAGATTATTGTTTCTTAACTAAGTCCTAAAAACATTTTACTATCAACTATTTATAGTAATTTTCATTTTATTTTATAATATCAACATTTTGCCTCCCTTGATATAATAGTAGTTCAAACAATATTTGTAAATGTTAGATTCTTTTTAATAACATCAAAGGAAGCAGTCCAAAAAAACACGAACAACGCACTTCAATAGCGTTTATTTAAAAAGAAGCCAAGTAAGTGTCGAAAGAATCTTTGAAGATTTGATATATTCATAAATGTAGGTATTTGTGAGGAAAGGACCGCTACCCCTCCCTTCCCCGCAACCAGCACCAACGGACGCTCATAAACAACTTTTATTTTAAAATCTTTGTGAAGAAGCTTGAATTCCATTGAGTTTTTATCGCCTTGCTCCCTTTTTTTCTCGCACATATATTTTGTGTGTTTCCCTGTTGAGGTCTGTCTCACCGAAAATATAGAAAGATTTGTGGCGGAGCGATACGATCGTGATTCAAAAGAAGCCTAAAAGAATTTACGTAAAAAGGAATGTTTTCATTTCAATGAAGCAATAAATTATTAAGAAAACTCTGAGCTTTTCAGGTGTAAATTGAATTCAGTCTTTCCAAATTGACTTCCAAGTTTAGTAATTTTGGTTAATACTTTCCACGAAGTATTATACTTTCTTACAGTAAAAGTTGCTTAATTTATGCAATGATCTACATTTGATGAATAAAGTAATCAACAAAATTGTTGATATTAAGAAACTATAAACATATTTAGGTCAAACGCAAGACCTATCCTAGCTAACACTTTGTAAGAAACTGATGCTGGCATTTCAAAAGTTGGAAATGTTCCTGAACTTATGTGACTTCTTTCTTACCGTTATTTTAATAAAATACACGAACTTACCTACTAATTTTATTATATCTTAAAACTCTTCAAGTCAATATTATACCATAGGTGGCCAAATTATTAGGGACAGTATAAATTTACTGAAATGTTCATGTTGGAGTGAATTGAATGAGGGAATAAGTGTCTTAATATCTATCTGTTAAATTTTTATTCGTTAGAGTGATTTTTCAATAATATAAAAGCAACATTAAATAATAAATTATACTTATTTGATGACTGCACAGCACAATCGTACACACTTTTTAATTAATATTTGGTAATTCCACCCTTTGCTGCGATTACGGCTTCCAGGCGTCGGGGCATGCTCTTTATGCAGACTTTTGTCTTATGCTGGAGATCGACGCTATGATGCCAAATTCTTATCGGGGTTTCAACGATTTGCTGTTTGGTGGTGATGACTTCTTTGGAAATCTCCCGTTTCGTGAACTCCCATAGGTTTTCTATGGGGTTCATATCTGGTGAATTTCCTGGCTAAGGCAAAACACACACGTTTTTATCAGCCAGGAACGCAGTAACACTCCTGGCTTTATGGCAAGGTGCCGAGTCATGCATAAACACATACTCTTCATTATCAGGGAACCATTCTTGAAGTTGAGGTAGAAGCTGACTTTCAAGCACTCGCTTATACTGGTCTTGTCTCATGGTCCCTTCCACGATATAGAGGGATGGGATTCCTCTACCCTTGTCTGAGATAACAGACCAAACCATTATGCTAACAGGGTGTTTAACCCTCTCGACAAGGCAGTCCGAGTGGAGTTGCTCTCCTGGCCGACGTCGGACAAATGAGCTTTTGTCCACAGAAATTTGAAAAGTCGACTCGTCGGAAAATCAGTCCTGTAAAGTATTAACATTTTACAAAAAATACATAATTCAGGGTTCTAACAATTTTATAATTGTTATATTTACTCGACTCCAGTCGTCAACAGTCATGTTCCGATGTTCTCTGGCCCATTGCAGTCGCTTTTTCATCATGGCCTCAGTCAGACGTGGTTTTTTGACTGGCCGACGACCCATCAGGTTCTCTTCAGCTAATCGTCTCCGGACTGTACTTTTAGAGAGGGTGATTCCTTCTTCGTTTATGATTGTAGTCAGTCGTGCCACGCTCTTTTTGCGATTTTGAAGACAAATGTCCCTGATTTTAGGGTCATCACGGGGGCTAGAGATTCTTTTTCTGCCACATTTTCCGACGCGGTTTATTGTTAGGGGCAGTTTATTATCAATTTTTATTTTAATCCTGCTGACCGTTGACTTCGAAACACCTGTGTGTGCTGCTATCTTCCTCAGGGAATATGAGGAATGAAGTAATAGGGTTTCTATCTCCCTCGATTTTCTCGGGGATATGTCTGAAGACTTCCCCATACTGAAAAAATAAAAGTACGTATCACGGTTATGTGTCAGCCAAATCGAAACAAATGCATAATTGTTCCAGAAACTAATAATCGATCACAATAATTTTCACCATCTAAGAGACAAATGACAAATTACCGCTTTTTTCCAAAAACAAAATGGCCGACTCACGGTGTCGCCACATTAAAACAATATTAAATAATACCAGAAACAAAAAACATCAGAAAAAACATTCAGAATATAGTTATTTACTCACAAAATACATTTAAACCGAAAATTACAAAAAATAGGGACTGTCCCTAATAATTTGGCCACCCACTGTATATATTTCTGCAATAAGCTTTTCTACCTGCGAAAACTATCAATAATAAGAAGATTGTGAATCTCCCATCCATCCATCCATCCATCCATCAGCCCGTGTTCGTCCACTGCTGGACATAGGTCTTTCCCATACTTCGCCACTCATGTCGGTCCTCCGTCCCCCTCATCCAGCCGCCACCCACAACGTCCTTCAGGTCGTCGGTCCAGCGGGCACGAGGTCGGCCTACACTACGCTTTGCTGTACTCTAATCAATTTCGGTATTAATAATCATCAACAATAAAGACGAAGTGAGTAAAACTTACAAAATGGACGCCTAAACGAGTACAATTTCAGTTTATTAAAGAAGTAGTTTCAATTGTTCAACCACAAATGAAAAAAAACGGACAAGTGCGAGTTGAACTCGCCCACCGAGGGTTTCGTACAAAATTAGTTATGGTTTTAAAAAAATCTACAAAAAGATTTGGTCACTCGTACAATTGATGACCGCGTATACCGTAGCTTAACCTCGATGATTTTCTATGATTTAAGGACAAATGTACAGTTTTAAGATTTTTTCCTTTACTTGTAGTATTAGACAGTATTACTTGCCAAATTTCATAGTTATAGGTCAACGGGAAATACCCCATAAATTTTGATTCCCTTGAGAGTGTCAAAATATACGTTTTTTGCGGCATAAACGGCCGCATTTTTTTACGTTAACTTAGAAGTTTGATCTTTTCACAGCATCAAGGGACTTTGGACTTAAGTATATGGTTTTAATTTCAACTTGCTACCTTTACGTGTTCCCGAGTGATCCTGTAAGGGTTCCATTTTTTTCCTTTTGAGGTACGGAACCCTAAAAAGGTATCAAATTCCTATTTCTGTCGCAGCCGCAGACTTTTGCACAGTAATGAAAGCTAATATAGAGATGACTACATCATCTTGCTAATTTCACCATAATACAATTCCATAAAACGATGTGGATCCATTTTACGAGTTAAGCAAATTGCGACATGCTGATGTTACATTTTATCGATTAAATCTTTCAACGCGAAAATTCTCTTTTCAGTTTTGACTCAGCGACTGTAGAATAAACGATTATCTGTCAATGCAACCAATAATTAATACTTGCGATTGTCGGCATTTGGTGAAACATCATCGTCTTGATAAAAACACTGTCTGCGTTGTATTTATCATATGTATGTATATTATTCATAGTCATATTTAATTCAGATTCATTCATTCTTCGATAATGCCGTAAGGCGAAACCGGTTGGAAATATTAAAGATAATATCAGTGAAACAGTATTTTATCAAGATGTGAACATCCAATGAGTCAATGTTTTGAGTACACGGCAAACCATTATAGCTTTTAATTCTCACGAAACTAGTTCACAAAGTTCCCAAGTATGCAGGCGAGTCGAGGAACTAAGCTGGAACTCGATAAAGGCTCCCTCGCAGTAATGAGCTCAATTTGTGAAAGTCAGAACAAAAAGAAACTTCATGCAAATTAAAGTTTGCCATCGGACAGTTAGGTCCCGACTGGCAGGGGACCTGTCGGACTCTGAACATTGTGTCCGTCGGCTGTCACAGGCAGGATTCAGGGTTAAAATGGTTATACTCGTGTGCAAATTCACACAGCTATCAACTGCGACTAAAGATGTGTATGTAGAGGCTGAAGTGATTGAATGTAAGAACTTCGCAAAATAAATGTTGCTTAAACTTGTGTTTTTTTGTTTCATTTTCGTTCTGTGGTGTAATCATTGTCATTATCAATGAAGGCGAAAACACCAAGTCGAATGAGTCTAGTTACCAGCAAACAGACAAAGGGTTTAATTTCATTATTGATGGATCACCACGTTGTTGCCGATTGTTCACAATTCCATCACAAGATAAGGGACGGCAGTTACGGATAAAATAATAATGAAATATTTATTCCATTGTTTTCAGGTAAGTTCACCAACTCTACGGACACAGTCTGCGGATACGATTATCTAGAAACAATGTAGTACAAGATAATATACGTCACAGGAATAAGGTAAATACTTCCCGTTTCAGCTGCGAAGTCAAAGCTTCTGACTTAGAATTGACTTGCATAATAACACCCGCAAGCTTGCGTGTTAGCTTTGACAACCAACTTGTTTACATCTCCAGTAGATTTGCAACTAAAACAAGATTTATATCTAAATTAACAACTTCAGTTCTATTACTAAAATAGTTACAAAATGCTGTGTCCCAAACAGCATGTAGTCCAGTTAGACCTCCAGCCAGACCGCTGCAGTGGCCGGCGCGGCGGCGGCGGCGTGATCGATATAATGCGTTGGCAAACTGCGACGCACGCGATTGTTTCTAACTGGCATCGGTAGCCGAAAGCTCTTTTTAAACTGCTTTGCGCCACTTTGTTTTTTATGTAATTTTGCAACTTTTAGAAACTTATATGATTTATAAATGTAGAGATGATGGATAAAAGAGGGGAGACTAAAAATATGCAGTTTGATCTGGCTTCCACAAAACGGATTTAGCTGATCGAATATTGGTGATATACTGAAGAACAGCTAAATCACCTGGAGTAGAAAATCTTGTTTGAATGTTTTTTTTTTTTTGTATATTAAATATATTAAATATATTTATTGATTTAAAATTACATGTTACACTATTAATTGGAACTCTGGCCATTAAGGTAGGCAGGAACCTGCCTGAGATTTAACGACCAGCGCTCTTCACATAAATTGATACATTTTTTGAATTTGTTGTTGTGTACCGGCTAACGTTAAAAATTACAAAATATATAGATATATACTATTACGTAGAAGACATGAAATTGACTTTATATTAACTAAAGTAACATACATGATGGATTTAATTAATCTCAATTATTTTAAAAATAACAAACATATACAATATTACGGTATTTACAATTTGATGGCTAGTAATGAAATGACGTAAAGCAATCAGGGATATTAATTAATATACATTATAATCAAATTTGAAGTACTTACTCTATAGTAATTGATTTAGTGGGTTAAGTATATCTTTATTAGGAACACTATTTTATATCATTTCATTTTGTTATTTTATTTTATTTTATTTTATTTTATTTACATTTTCATAATTCTATGGATATTATCATGCAAGAGGATGAGAAGAAGTAGAATGAATAATGTTATGAACGTGTGTGTATGTATGTAGGACGTAATGTAAGATGTTGAGGTTAGGGTGTGTGTGAGGGTGTGTGCAAGGGTGTGTGTGAGGGTGTATGTGAGAGGGTGTGTGTGTGTGTGTTGAGGGTTTTGAAAGGGTCTGTGACTTGTGATATGTTTCACTCTCCTACGCGGAGAAGATTCCCTGTCTCTTCATATTTCATTTTCATCAACATATTTGACAAAACGGTTTTACATTTGAATTTAGTTAGGTGATAAATGGGGAAAGATTTGCTAATAGTGTTATACAAAAAAGGGCCAATGATGTAATTATGTCTTTTGGCAAATGTTGTTCTGTGAGGCAATAATGGACAAACTTTATCTTTACGACGCTTATTTAACAAATGTGTAGGATCGTACTCCAGGCAAGAATGTATACGCAAGACTGTATTGAGCACAAAGAGCTTCCTGACTGTCAGAACATTGCACTCATTGTATAGTAAGGTTGTGGAGTGTCTGTAATGTTTGTAGGTCATCACTTTCAGCACAGCTCTCTGCGCCCGCTCCAGATTCAACATAGATGTTTTATCTGCACCTCCCCAAGCAGGAATACAATAAGTGAGTAATGACTGAGCAAGGGCGAAGTAGACTGTTTTAAGGGTGTTTAGGTCAGCACCACTTCTTAATTTCTTAAAAACAAAGCAAAGTTTTCTGATTCGTGAAGTTAGTGCTTTGATGTGTTGGTGCCAGTTTAAGGTACTGTCAATATGGACACCCAAGTATTTAATGTTGTCTACACGGGACAGTGGTGAACAGGAACAGTTTGTCAGACTATAATCACACCCATGAGCGGTCAACTTAAACTCATTTTGCGATGGTTGGTAACATGATTTCAGGGAAAAGGTAAGGTATTTCGTTTTCGAGGTATTTAAAGTCAGCAAGTTATCACTAAGCCATGTCATGACATCATGAAGTATCTCCTCGGCAGCCTTTTGTGCTCTGGGCCATGTCTTTCCTTGAACAATCAAAGCCGTGTCATCTGCGTAAGTCACGATTTTACAGTGACGCAAATTTAAACAGCATAGATCATTAATGTAGACCAAGAATAACGTTGGGCCGAGTACGCTGCCCTGAGTAACACCAAAAGTCACATTTTCATGGTCACTTGTGTGTGAATTAACTTTAACGCATTGCGTCCGATCACTGAGATAGCTGTCAAAGATACTCAGTGCAAGACCTCTAATACCAATGGTCTCCAGCTTTGTCAAGAGTAAGGGGACAGAGACAGTGTCAAAGGCTTTTGTGAGATCTAGAAATATTCCTATACATTTATTTTTACTTTCAAGATTCCTTACAACTGTGTTGGTGAGGTCTATAACGGCATCCTCAGTAGGGAGGCCCTGTCTGAAACCATATTGATTTTCAGCAATGATATTGTTTTTATTAAGGTATTTAACGAGTCTAGTATTGAGAATTTTTACAAAGATCTTTGATAATGTAGACAGTACTGAAATAGGCCTATAGTTATTGACACTATCTCTGTTCCCACTCCTGTATATTGGATGAACAATTGCTTTTTTGAAAACTTTAGGAAATACTCCCTGCGACAAGCACCGATTGATAATTATTGTAAGGGGCGAAACGAGAGAAAATCGCGCAGCCTTGATTATGGTGGTGGGAATGTTGTCCCAACCAACGGCACAATCACTTTTCAGACTCAAAATGATCCCACTTATCTCTGCCTCATCCGTCTCCACAACGGCCATGGAATCCTTACATTTCTGAAATGACTGAGGAGAACGAGCACGAATCGTTGCTGATCTGCCCTGAACAATTTTTTCCGCTAGACTTTTACCTATGTTAGCAAAGAAGTCATTGACAACATTTACTGATGCTTTTACATCACCTGCTAAATTCAGTAGTTCTTTCGGAGGAGGAGTGGCTTTATTCAGTTGTGCTATATTTTTAATACATTTCCATGTAGCTTTGGCATTATTCTTAGCTGATTCAAAGAGAGACTTTTCATAACTGCGTTTTAATTTTTTTAGTAGTTTATTACAGAAATTGTGATATCTGGTATATATAAGTTTACTTTCCATATTAAGAGAATCCTTTTTAAATATTTTATGTAAGCGATCACGATTTCTTATGCATTTTAGGAGACCAGGCGTAATCCAGGGTTTTATAATACGATCTTTACGAGGAATTTTAGTGATGTGAGAGTTCTGTGTTATAATGTAGGATATTTGGGATACAAATTTCTCCGCACAAGTCTGAAATCACTCTCTAACAGGTCATGTATGATTTTTGGCTTGTCAATACGGATGCTATTAGATTTTGGCTTTTCACGGGATCGCTTCAGTTCTAAGCTAAGCAGAACGGGATCATGATCAGTAATTCTTGTTTCAATCACAAATGTGGAGGCTTTCAGCGGAGTTCTAAGTATGACATGGTCGTAGCATTTTTTTTCTCGCGTTGGATAAAAATGTGTTGATAACAAACCATGAGAAGCGCTAGTGTTAAGGTACTTTTCAACCTGCTCGTCTCTCACCAAGATGTCAATATTCATATCTCCTATGATCGCTAGAGTTTTGTATTTATCTAAGGACGCAAGTACTTTGTTCAGGCTTTTCGTAAATTCGTCTGCAGATTCATGAAACAAGCGATAAATACCCACTATAGCCAAATCATTACCGTAAGTGCATACCAAGCAACTTGCACTACATATTTTTTCCTCAGTTACATTACATGGTAGATCAACACTTGTGTAAATAACTACTCCGTCATTCTGATTAGCAAATTGAGAAGCATGCGACACGTATCCGTCAAGAACAGGAATATTGTCGGTAACGCTCAACCAACATTCTGAAAGTATAATAATTTCACATTTTATGTCAAGTCTTTTTAAGAGAATTCTTATCTGGTCGAAGTTACGGTTAATGCTTCGTATATTAATGTGCAAGATATTGAATTTTTTATTATTTTGAAAGAAGTGTGTGCATTATAGCAGATGGAGATCTGCCTTCACCTGTGGGTGACAGGCGTGAGCATGTATAGGTAGGTATAGCAAATGTTCACAACTGTATCTCAAGCCACTGTTCATCACAAATAACTAATTATCTGTGTTTGAAAAAAAAAACGATTATCTACCACTTGAGCTACCGTTGGTCAAAGCCACGTCAAAGCTAAGGTTAACCTCTTGAACACTATTAATTAATCAATAGATACAAGCGAAGTTCCACGGAGAACCTTGTGAGCTGCAGGATCTAACTAAGCCTTAATCATCGGCGACGTCACTTAGTCAAAGCTAATTCCCTTATTAATGTTGCCAATTCAATCCCTCCGTACCCCGCACCCCGCACTTCACACCCCGTACAGTACGCCGTACAAGACGAGGTGCATGAGCGCAGTTTCCTGATCCGACGCCGATGATCCGATCAATTTGTATTGCTGAGACCGGCTCCAAACTGATTACACTCCTAACTCAACCGCTTAAAGCTAATTTCACCTTGTCATCGTGGCGTAAAGTCACAATAACACGGCGGATAGGGCAAATGCCAACCAATATAACAAGACCCGTTAAGGTTCTATAAAGATCCTTCTTACACTCCCGATTGGAAGCAGTTGAGCGGGGGGCAAGGGTTTCCGGTGCCTGGTGCGGGAAGGCTGTAATTTGTCCACGTGAGGTGCGGAATGCCCCGGTTCGTTAACGCGATACACCGAAGTGAGCATTGCAGGGATTTTATGTTTCGGACAAATTCTACTGATTTTGTTTGAGAGGAAGTAGCTAACCAATCATGGGAGGTATAAGTATAATATTTAATTATGACAATTAATTTTAATAAAACTTCTTCGTCAGATTGATGCATCAACTCATCGATTAACGTATTCAACCTTAAGGGCATGGGTGACCCGAGATTGAGCATCTCATTTTACATCAACTAAAATTGAACTATATCGCGCTCTCGAAAAAACCAAGTTTTTAATACTTTACTCGGCTTCTAGTTAGAATAAAAATACGTTTTTTTTTCAAAATCGCTAGACCTCATTGTCATTTCATTCACAATTTAAGAGCTGTGCTCTTGTCGGTGAAGTGTTCTCCATTCACTTGTGTACCCTTTTCTTTGACTTCTTGATACGACACGACATTTACTTTTTCTTTTAACAAATAAATCCCGAAATCGATACTTGAAAGAAAACGATAGGAAATTCAAAACAGGGTAAAATAGAGGGTTACAAATTTTTATATTAAGAGTTGAAAAATTCAATTAACGCGGTTTGCTTAAACTCAGTTTGTAAACGAATAACACAGGTATATTTTTGATAAGGGTAACCTGGTTATTATAAGTAATAAAATCTATAATTTTGTTTATATTAGCATCACGTTCTCCCTTAACCTAGTTTACATTATACTTGACACCTATTCTCGTGTAGCAAATATTAGATTTAGAGCTGCCATAACCTAAAACTTTTCATTGCAAAATAGGCTTTAACGCAGATGGATAAAAGTTAAATAAGCTTGTATTATTTTTGGTTTTTCAACTCTAAATTTAAGGTTTGCTGCACGAGAATAGGTCTCAATGACTCTTTTGATTGTATTTAAAATTGTATTGTTTACGAGTAAATATTTTATATCACTATGTATTACAGACGTCACGTACGCTTTTATTAAATTAATTTCATCAAAACAAGATTCTCCATTGGTACAAACAAACAGGTTAAAGACACGCACAATCATAATACCCGGAATAAAGAAAAATTACACTTGCCATTGTCTCGCATAAAAATGCTTAACAATAGCCCATACCACATGGCAATAAAAATTTATAATAAAATACCCGCAGAAATAAAATCGGAAATTAAAGAACACATTTTCTCTAAAAGGATAAGAATATTTCTAGTAAAAAAATGCTACTACTCGGTTGAGGATTTCTTAACAGAATAATTTATGATAGTTAATGTGCCCTTTTTAATTTATTTTTTTTCTGTTTTTGTCCACCTTTAACACGATATCATAGTTATGCTATATTAGAATGTAAAATATATATATATTCAAATGTTATACTATATGTTGTAAATTTATTTTTATTTATATTATACGAAAATTTTATGTCTATATTGTGTCGATAGTTAAGTTTTTATGTTAACTTTAAGTTGTGTTACAAATTTGCAACGCCTATAATAGGCATCTAAGTTATAAGCGCCAAAAATACATAAAATCTGTACACACTTAGATTGCAATAAACGTTTGAGTTTGAGTTGAGTTTGAAGGGCTGTAAGTTTTCATATCATTTAAGAAAAATATTAAATTTCAGATTGGTTAAACATTAAAATCTGCCATCAGTAATAATCGTTATAAATTTGGCTCAACGCCTAACTGTCCCATTGGATACATCGCGATTCGCAGCCAACATTGCAGGTACACTCTGCCATAAGTTGCAGCATGTTTATATAATTTTCATTTAAATACAAATTACTTCTGCGCTTTATGTTAAACAGGTGTTCGAACATCCATTAACAGGTTCGCGGACACAATCCCCGCAGCGGGCACATCATGAGCCTCGTGTGAACTCATTGTGGACGCGTTATTGCCGCACTATTTATTTTTATTGCATCCCGTTCGATCATTAAGTGAACATTTATTAATTAAATTACTTACCGGAACACGTGTAATTTCGTACTTAATCAATTATCAAGTCATAATATTTATTTATTTATTCTGTATTTTGAATGTTATGCTTTCTTTTATTGCTGACATTTAAAACGTCATTAGATATAAGAAATCTTTAGTTAAGATATTTTTAGGAGGTGCCTTTATCCCGTCAAATATATTTTTAATGTAATGTTATTTATTACTTATTATGTACTGAGTCATGTTAATTATATCTGAACGAAAATTTTATACAAACAAAAAAAACAGTTAGTACTGTTTTAAAGTGAAGTAGCCTTTTTTCTCCCCTCGCGACAGAATGTTGCCAGCATATTGACACAGCACTCAGACGTGGAACCTCAAACCCAAGGTAGGGAATTCACAGATCAAATATTTATCTAATCCACAGAACATATGTAACGTATTCCGTATTGTGTCCTCCCGTGATATGAGAATTCCTCCCCTCCGTCAAATAAAAGTCAAAACCGTTCCCTTTCTTTGTACAATTGTCCCGGTTCGTGGGTATCGAAACGTTTGTCTTGGAATATACATTACAACTTGACAAATATGAGACCAATTATTATTATTTTTAAGTTTTTAGGGTTCCGTACCCAAAGGCTAAAATGGAAACATTGTCCGTATGTTTGTATGTATGTCACAGCCTCAGAACCTTAGAGTATACTACACTCTAAGCTCAGATTCACGTTCGTTGTGCGTTAAGGAACACGACCCTGACCAACCACCTTAAGGTAAAGTCTTGAAGTTTGGTACAAATTTTGAATCATTTACTCTCGGTAAATGTAGATTTTATTTTCCTTTTTATTCTTTATCATTCAACATTTGTAATAAATTAAAAAATGTACATTTAAATTCGTTTAAACGTTCAAGTTTAGGTAATATATTTATAAAATAACAACGCGGTTAACTCGATTTAACAGATTTTGTACTTATTTGTTTGGTGTAAACAGGCGAAAGAAAAATAGTTTCTTCAATATTCATTTCAACTCTTTTTGACAAACTGTAACAGTTAAATTTTATATTATATACTGTTATAATAATAGTGGTATTTTACTTTTATATTACAAAATATGTTAAATTCAGATATTATACTCGTAATATTTTTTTTCGTTATTTAAAAGCCGAATGAAGACACAATGATATAATTTTGTAAGCAGACTATACAATAGTAATTTACCCAGCAATCTGAGATCCGTTTCTGTGAAAGAAAGATAAAGCACGACGACGCAGCCAGACGGGGGCGGGATGAGGTGCGGGGCGAGGGGGGCGACAAAACTGATTGCCGTCAAAATCGAACTACAGATAAACATGGGATGCAGATCACGAATGTCTTTGTGTACAGCTGCATCACTTTCGACGTCTTAACTATAAAATATATATATAATTATCATTTGGGTGTAAAGTTCTAAGCATTTGGAAAGCTCCACATTAATGACTTGTAAATTTTAATTGTATTGTATTGTAATATTTTCTTGTCAACAGGCATGTTTTACTGCAAACGTCTACGTAATTATAATCTCCCACTACAGCTCGTTAACTCCGACTAATAACATTAATGTGAAAACGTTCGTCTCAGCTTCACTGTAAAAAGAATTGAACTTTTGATGGCTGCCACTTGTAGGGAGGTTCCATAATTCATAGCTGAAGGATTTGTACAGCATTCTTTACTTGTTTTAAAAGAAATTTTCTTAATTAGTAATGAATATATATAACTTGATTAATTGAAATAGGCGTTACCTTGCGGAAGTCCATCACTAAGTAAAGGATATATGAATATAATTTGCAATATTCCGCTAAACAATTCTTGTCGTGCTATTCAAAATGCAGACTCGTGAACCGCCCGCCCGCCCGCATAAAAACATGCAACAAGCAAGCGATACAAGCAAAGCAATCTTAAATAACAAGCAAGAAAACTTATCGACACGTGTTTCGCCTCTGAACGAGGCATCCTCGGGATGTGTTGCTAGCCCGGCTTCTCCGCAGCAACTGATGTGTTGCTCGCCCAGCCACTCCGCAGCAACTGATGTTGTTCGCCCGACAGCTCAGCAGCTAGTGACGAGCCGCCGACCAAAACTCGCCTTTTATACACCGGCCTGACTAGTTGTTTGGTGGGGAAAAATGGGGAGACGAAAACATGCGTAACAGTGGGGTAGTGGTAAAGTTAGTTTGTTCGTTTAGTAAATCAGGGTTATTCTTGTTTTTTAGTATTTCTAATTGTTCTAACACACACATTCTTAAACCTTTTTTACAAATATGTTTTACTTCAAATGAATGGTTATCAGGCAAACTATGACCGGACTCTAATAGATGTTTTGCAAAGTGTGATTTTTCAGGATGATTATTTCTATGGGCTGAGATATGTTCTTTGTACCTAGTTTCAAAACTGCGACCTGTTTGACCTACATAGACACCGTTACAATCATTGCAAGACAATTTGTAAATACCAGACTGTTGTTTTTTATCTAATTTGTCCTTACCATTGCAAATACGCTTTATCTTATTTTTGGTTCTGAATGCAACGCGAACACCACAACGCCGAAAAATCTTCGCAACCCGTTCAGAAATTGGACCTAGATAAGTTATGCTTGCTTGGCAGGTTTTTATGGTTAACTAGCTTTCGCCCGCGGCTCCGCCCGCGTGTTATTCAGTTTAACAACATGCTTTTTCCGGGATAAATAGTAGCCTATATGTTAAGTTGGGGTATAAGCTATCCATCCATCCATCAGCCTGTTTCGTCCACTGCTGGACATAGGCCTTTCCGGGATTTTGCCACTCTTGGTGGTCCTCCTGGAAGAAATTCCCATACTCACACACGCTGGGCAGGCGGGTTGTTGAGCGCGGTGCCGGAACCCTTGCACCAGTGACGCCGCTGCCTATCACCAGTCTGATTTATATAAGGTCCGGCAATTGGGGAAGGATATACCGCCATCCATCGGTCCCAGGCAATGGGACTCTCTTACTCTCCCCCGAATAACTTCGGGAGGATTTGCGAGTAAGATGGTGGTACCTCCACAGTCGAGCCCGACATCAGATCTACCACCTAACATATTTTTCAACTACAACCACCATATAAGCTATATCCATTCTAAATTTCATCCAAATCCGTCCAGCCGTTTCAGCGTGTAAGAGTAACAAACATACAAACACAC
Source organism: Ypsolopha scabrella (assembly GCA_910592155.1). Lineage (NCBI taxonomy): Eukaryota > Metazoa > Arthropoda > Insecta > Lepidoptera > Ypsolophidae > Ypsolopha > Ypsolopha scabrella. The sequence continues at coordinate 688,541 of OU342968.1, read as the reverse complement.
ACGCACACACCCTTTCGTATTTATAATATTAGTGTGAAGTGTGATATTAGTGTGATTATTTCCATGTATGCTGTGACAGTTCAGGCTTTTTCGGCACCCTGTGACTCTGAGTACTGAGTACTGAACCCTAATTTTCATTATTTGTTATTTAAAATGTCTATACTTCAATCTTGCAAAATGTTAAACTTGTATGTAACAATAGTCTTAGACAGAGCTGAAACAAATTATGTTGAAAAAATCCAAATTTTTCGAGATTTTTTTGTAGCTGGAGTCTGGAATTTTACGCCTTGTCAGCGCTATCTTAGTTCCTATGAACAAGGCATGAAATTCACATAACGCCCTTGTGAGATTTCAGTATGTGCATTACTAGATGGTTTGTAAAGTAGTTACAGAATTCGGTTTACAGATACATATGTTGAAGAAATTCCAAGGTCTAAGGCAAGACGGGGTTTCTTAAACTGGGGTCCGTGACATGAGTGCCAGGGGTCCAGAGCCACTCAGTTCACTCTTTATTATACTAAGTCCGAGCAACAGTACCTTTTTCATCAACTTACTTTTGATACTATTTAATGAAGCATCAATGTAAACTAACCAATAGAAGTGATTTTTTAATATGCTTTATTTTCTTCTCTGAAAAACCAATGGTCTAGGATGTGAGCCTCAGTAGCTCAGTGAGTAGAGCACTAGTCTCGTAGGAGGTCACAGGTTCAAATACTGCCCCAATTTTGTTTTACATAATATTATTTATTCATGAGATTTTTTTCTAAATTAAATTTATACTATTTATAATATTTATACTACTGAGCTAAATTAACTGAAATTGTACGTAGATGCAAACATAAAAAACCATTCCACGAATAATACTTAATAATGGTTTAGGCTACATATATCATTATACGTTTTCTTTAACAAGTAAAAGATACGATTTGAGAGAAAACAGAAAATATATCCATGTATTTGAAACAGAATATTTATTTAAGACTTGCTCGTTACTAGGAACCCTATCGATTAATGCCATTATACAAGATTTTTGTGTTTTTTGTAAAACGAGCTGGTTTCCAGCCAAGGTAAGTTATTTTTGTAAAAGCTTTGCAAGCAAATTTTATTTTCTTCAAAACCGATGACGAGACTCTTTTGAGCAAATTTCTCCATCTCTAATACGCGCTACCCTGTACTAACAATTGTCACTAAGAAAGCTTCATTTACTATACATACTCGTTCTTTGTTCTCCCAAATCTAAAGTGGATGAACAAGTAACTAAATTCAGCTCTACATATTATATTCTTCAGAAGAATAATTTCAGCTTTTTATAAAGAAGTTGCCCAGAAAAGTGGCTCGCAAATTTAATGTAAATAATTTTTCGAGGCATTTACTCGCTGAAAGCTTTTAAGGTCTCTCTCCTGAAACTGAAAGTGCCATATACTTACGTTGCTGTATTTAACTTAATAAAAAGAGTAGGTAAGGTTTACTGGCCCAATTGTATGTTAAGTAAAAACTTTTTTTTATTTATAGCTTACGTTGGCTTATGTTTATTATGATTCATAATTGAGGACAAACATATTTTTATTGAAACCAACTTTACCTATTCATCAAGTACTTCGAGATCTTAGGTTACTTCTAGAAGCTTAGTTACCAATGTTGTACCAAAAAACTTTCAGTTTTTCATATTTTTTAATTTCCACAAAAGTTTCAACATTTAAAATGGGGGCCATAACTCACAATTGCTTAACAAATAGAGGCTCAGCAACATATTCTCCCAAATGTTTCTTTATTATTCACAGCCATATCGTTTATTCCATCCACATATCGACAATTCTCGTGTTTTGTCCTCTATTGTATTATGGTTAAAGTAATATATTGTCGCGCGGGTCTGCCCGTCTGTCTGTCGAACAATCAGGTGATAACGATCTTCTCCGATCACCATCACAATTCGATGCGGGTGTCACGCGTCACACGGCCACGATCACGCTGACACTATTCTGTTTTCGTCTGACTTGTTGAGATTTACATTCTATTTCGATATTCGAATTTCAACATAATTTGTTTTATTCTTCATGGTTTTCTCGCGTAAAAAGAATATGAATTTTACAATAATTTATAATTATAATATATTTTATTTATCACAAAATAAGAAACAAACTATTTACTTATCTGAATATTAGACTTCGCCTTTTTCTTGGTAAAATAAAGTTTGATCCACCTAAACTAATATATTGGAATTACAAAACACAAGGTAAAATATTAATCAAAAAATAATAAAATGCACAAAACAGACCACAATAATGAAATACCTACTTGAATCCCTTTTATCACATAATGAGATCCTATAGCAAGAACATTATTTGAATACGTAGAGGTGTACACTGAAACACTGCGTACAAAGTATCTTGATGTTTTTCACAATTCCCTGTAGACATGGGAACACATTCCCGCTAAAAGAATTCTTGTTCAAAATTCAATTAGGATAAACGATATCGATCTGAAATCGAACTCGTTGCGATCTACGAGTAGAATAGGTCGGTCGATGTTTCGAACAGATCGGATGCATTGTGTACTTATCTCGGAGAACATAAATTATCGACAATTGGCTGATCGCAGATAAGCCGTTGTCTCGTTAGCTTGTGACAATTTGTCGATGCCATGTCGCGGGGACTTTGTATCAAACAGTTGTTTCGTTTCGAATCACCAAGTCGCTTCCATTGTTCTTGGCAGTTCAGTGGCAGTAGTTGTAAGTTCGGTCTTTTTGTTCACTTGGGCCATGCCGTGATGATTGAAAGTCATCGAGAAATACACTTTATAAGTTTTGTTGATCGGTCGGTGGGATTTCTTGTATGGAAACTCCTGAAGCTCCGTATCTTTTAGAAACTTGATCTTTTACAATAATATGAAGCTTTAGATATTATATTATTTTATTATATATTAATTTGAGCTTGATACAAAATTCAGACAGACAACAAATACATACACAGGTATTCCTTTTTACACGACTGACCCCAAAAAAGGAGTGTATTGTTCTCAGGGTTCATGTCGGTATTTGTCTTAATTCCACCATAACGTCTTAATGTCTGAATCGATTTCGAAGTGTGTGGTGTCGCTAGAATCCTTGTAGCATCTTGAGCGGATTAAGCTATAAATATACCCGTTAAAAATGAAACCTCTAGCTATAACAAGGGAAACTGTTCTATGTTCGAAATAAAAAAAATGTTTTTTTACTTTTGTCATGATTATGATTCATATTTAAAAAAAAATATCGACCGCCAAAGAACCACTAATACTCCGGTAACAGAGACAAAACCTATGTGTACATAGCCTATGTGCATTATTTACCGCCGGGAACATGTACGGTCTATTGTCAGTCACATGTTGCATTGCGTAGGTTTGACATTTTTTCGATATTAGTAAAAAAAAACTGAAAAAATTCTTTTTTTACGGTTTTGTGTTCTACTAGTGATTGTGAACCATAGAGTTCAATAAAGCTAGTGATTTCATTTTGAACCTGTATATAAAAAAGAATAAATTAAAAATTGTGTTTTATTTTTTATATATTATTTTTTATTATTTATTTTTATTACCATGATTATTCCATCTCAATGTAACACGGGATGAGTCCACTCGTGAGGCCGTACTTTGGGCACAAATACATTATGCTTTAGGATAATACTCAACCAGTAAACTTTAAACTTTCGCGATTTTCACACATTATTAACTTTGTATTGGGGTCTTACTCGCGATAACTAACAACATATGACTGATATGAATGAGAAGTTATCTTCGGCATGGAGTTCAGTCATACAGAAATTCAAACCTCGCGATTTATCTTCGAATATTTGCCCCGATACTGTTAGTGTTGTGTGTCGTGTGTGACGAAAGAAACAATTAATTAACAAAAGACAAAGTGCGGGTAGGAAAAAGAAAAATAATGTGCTACCTACCGCCGGCTCGCCAAGGACATTTTTGCTGCTACTCTCGTCAGTTAGCTTGTGACCACGACTGCCTACAGAGGCGTCGAAACGTCAAGCACATATCTATTAAGGTATGTTGTTAGTTAACGCGAGTAAGACCCCAATACAAAGTTAATAATACTCAACTATTCGAACGATATTTGCGAACCAATTTACAACAGTAAAACAAATTATAATATTTTTACGGCCGGGGCGGTTCACTCACTCTGTTGCTTGGGGCCGCTTTTCTGTAGCGTTGGCACCTTACTGAAATGCAATAACTGTAGATACAAAACGAATATTCGAATGGTAGAGACAATAAATGATTATTAAAATGTATGGAGGTGTGGGCTGCGTTACTGTGTTAGACTGTACAAATTGTGTTTTTGTTTATTTCAAACTGTTTTAGTGAATATGAATGTGAGATGACGTAATTTTTTAATATTTATTTGTAAAGTTATGTTATATTATAATTATTAGCTGTAGAAAGAGAAGAATGGCGGTTATTCCAGCGACAAGAGCGAAACTCTTCAGTTATTGCTAGATAAGGTACATTATGTAATATTTTAATTCTGTTACAATTGCTTCTGGTATTATCAATTTCTATTTTCAATGAGGATTTTGAAATATGATTTAAAATCTATTAAAATTTATCCAAAAAAATGTGATAATGAGAATTAAGAAGGTAAGTATTTGTCTGACTTCTCACAAAACATCGAATTACAAAACCTTCCTTTTAAGTTTGCTTAAGATTCTAAGCATATACTCGTATAAAGTGACATTTTTATATAGCCAAATTCATACTGTCGATTCAATAAGTGGTCAGACAGGACTAAGGTTCAATGACCCTTTTTGTGAAATACGCAAAATAAAATGTAGACTTCACATTTATTCGAGGCAAGGTTGTTCTTGAACAAGTATAGGGGAATAACGAAATTTTTTCGTATTTCGCATACAGAGTCATTGAACCTTGGCCCTGACCACTTACCGAGTCTTCAGTTTGAATCTGGCTGTAGAAACGAAAGTCACCTCACTTAGATAAATAAATGAAGAGCTCGGATACATCTCAGATCTCCCCACTAGTGATTCTAACTGTTCGAGTGAACTCTAATCCCTCTAATAACATGCGGAAACGGAGCAGCAGCAGCGGAACATATTCTGAACGGGAATTCCAATATCAACAAAAGGGAACCTAATGTGTTGAAGGAAGTTAAGTCCAGCGTAAGAGGAGGCGCTTCAAGTAATCCCGGTATTTTTGATCCCCATCCCCAACTGGTTACTGGACGATGCGGTATACCACAGACTGCAAACGAAGCAGACAAAGATACAGTGTATACTGCCGAGTCAACAAAGTCGCGCATGACACGTTTCTAGACTGTGGTCGGTTTAAAGAATGGAGTAGGTGAGTCTGAACCTTCAGATGGCATTTCGCTATCTCTCCCCTTCGTCCGGGGTGAGGAAGGAGCGGGGGGGGGGGGGGCTTCACATACGCAAATGTTTGCTCAGACATTACCGCGTCCCGACGACACACGCGGAGACCCGCTCTCGGTGAATTATTGAGTCGAAATATAAGCCGCCTGTTTTAACGCCAGATGCTATTTAGATGTCTTCGACTCTATTAGTTTGTAACGGAGCTATTTATCATAGAGCAGGCCGTTGAAAGTTTAGTTTATTACTCGTGGTGCCCTTGGTTAGGGGACGATGGGTGGACTGAATCATCTGTGAAGCAGAGATTTGTTTGAGTTTGAATAAAGTAAAAGCGTAATGGATTAAAATTAGGGAATGAGAAGAGCAGCAGTTTCAACAAAGTGCTTGTCCGTTCTAGACTCACAGCTCTTTATAACCATTTAAATTTTACTATTAAAGTTCATAATAATATATTTCCAAGCAGACTTGCGTGAGGAAAAGCGCAGAATCCCGGTTTCACACGAATGAGGGCACCTGATAAAAGAAATTCCTCAAGAGATCAAACGGAGGAAAATAAATGGTCCGCGGAGCCGCGCTCCCCCCGCCCCTACCGCAGTCCCGAGCAAGGAATCGCTCGCCAAATCGGATCTCTCACTATCCGCCGCTCGAAGTTACCATTTTCTTATGACATTTGTTATTTGCTACCTTCGCAGCTTTATCTATCATTGTCAGATTGTCGGATTGCTACCTTGTGCCAATTCCATTTGTTCCCGTCTCGACGCAGTTCTAACCCGACGACAAGTGGGGGTTTTCCGGTTAACTGAAGCGTTTTATAAACAATCACTTCGTCTAATAGATCAAAGTGAAAAGAAGATTACTTCCTAAATGAAACCAATTTATAAAGTGGGCGGTGGGACCCGATATAGAGAAATATAAACAGGCTCCTATACATGAAATAGGGGAACTGTATCTCTTAACACAGCTCAATGAGCGCGAACAAAGTGTGGCGGCGATAGCAGCGTGCAGCGGGGCGGCGGCGGCGGCGGCGGCGGCGGGCGGTGCGTTATACTCGCTCGATGGACAACTGGACACTCCGCTAATACAAATCTCCCAAAATGATATTCTTTTTATCGCAACTGTTGTATTATAGGTAGAAGGGAAGTAGTCCCCTGATCGTAACTAACTCGCTGGATTAAAGCTTGTATTCAAATTAGAATGAAGGCTTCTACCGATGTTTAGCTGTGTAAATCTCGTAGCTGATCAATTTATATCGATTAATCGCTGCTAAAGCTGTTCGTTGGGAAGGTAATAAAAGTAAATAGGGAGAATGTACAACACTCGCTAATACTAACAATGGGAGTTTATGGCCCTAATTAAAGTTACAAGCTGTGGATCGCAATGTTAGCCACTAGTCGTTTCTTGTTTCATTTAATTAAATACTCTATCTACATAATATTGTTGTAGTAAACGTTTATATTTGTAGATACTTATAGCCCAATCAAATGTTGAGGTTCAATAGATCTTAAGTTATTTGCTTTCTGTAAATAATTCGACTATTCGAATTTAAAGTCATATTTAAAATCATGAAACATCGTTGTAGCATAAAATAAACAAGAAATTGTGTTTTAAATATACTCAAGAATGTTATAGGTACGTTCTTATAAATAAAATTCAGGATTGTCTACAGAACATAACTCCTAGGTTTGCGGTTTTAGCAAACACAATAAAACCCACAGTCAAAATTATCGAAATAAAAACAGTATTAATCAATTAAGTAGAACACAATTTAATTGTTGAAGAGATTTGCGCTTATTTTACATAGATAAATAAATAGTGAACATAATTTCACAATAAGTTAATAATCAATAATTTATTTAGTTTTACCTAGCTAGGTACATTTATTTTATTAAAACATCCTTAACAAGTTGGAATGTAAAATTTTGTCTAAACTTTAAAGTAATTTTCTTGGAGTTACTTAAAGCAGGCCCAAAGTCAGCCCTTACCCGGCAGTCCACTGAACTTCTAAACTAAGTAATTGTTGTGAACGATAACAACTACTAGTTGCGAGGAAATTAAACTAAGCAGTATCACACGCGTTGTCTACACACCAATAGCGGATGATCTATTACACCCCGACAAGTCTTTCACCGAGCAGACGTAGACATGGAAGTAGGAGTGGTGTCAAAGTTCAGCATAATTTGGTGATTGTAAATTTTGAAAGGAAGCAAGTTGTTGGTGCGGCTGTCCTAAACACACATGGTCCTCGGCTGGGGTCTCGAACTTGTGCTAACTTCCGAGAGGAACTTTCTATTTTCCTCTTTATTTGATTTGTTTATGTCGTTATCACCAACTATGTAAGTTAAGGTTGTTTTATAATAATAATGAATCTTTATTTCAGGTAAGGCAACTATATCATATCATTGTAAAAAAGTAAATTACAATAAAATCAGATATCCCGAAAAGGTAAATAATAATTTATGGTCATAATAATAATTATTAATAATATATTATTAATAAATTTTGAAATATTGATTATTATTAAAGACCGAGATAATAATTAAAATATTATACATTCACTTTTATTAAGTATACCAAATGTCTATTACAGATGTAGCGGATGTAATGGAGCAGGTATCTTTAAATGAAACCACATAATCTACTGATCCTACTAAAACAACTTCCCCAAAGAAACGTATGTATATTTTTCATTCTCTCATTATGTTTCTTCAGGAATATTGTTCAAGATGATGATTTTTCGTAACATACCTGTCCATTTGCACCCGGTACCTATTATAAATAAACAATTAACAAAGTAAAAAATAATTGTTATAAGATGACTTCCACGAAAAAATTACTGTGAGAGGTGTCCATTAACCATTCCAATGGCGGTGGCATGACAACTAATGGGCACTTGTGTGTGGACTCATACATTACAACAGCATCTTCATGTATCTTATTTAAATTCGCATCTCATAAATATTATCAGAGATGACACAAACTCGCCCTACAGTTTAATATATGGCCATCAGTATGCGTAGCGGGTGGCGGGAGCAATTAGGCCGAGTATAGCTTCCATCTGAATTTCAAATGGCACGATAGGGCCTAATAGTTTTGGACCCTTAAAATTGCTTTAGCGGCGACGCATGATGGTTTAATCACTCATGTCTCAGGGAGTTTCGCTAATTGTTCCAATTATTGAAGGCAGCACGTGTGTAAATGTTGAACTGGTTATGGAAAGTTTTACTAGTTTGCGAGTTTTGTTCCCACAGGTGTCGATTTGGGAAATATGAATGCCCACCCATATTAGTGAAATCGACATATTCCGACTTCGTGTCAAACCTGTGCAAGGTTACATCTCATAATAAATTATTACTTATCTATCACAGTCAAAGTTATTGAGAATAGAGTGTTAACAAAACAATAGTTCCGAGTTGGAACTTCCAACCCACGCAAAGGTAAAGGTACAATCAATACCCACATAACGTAGCAATTAGGAATTCTAAATGGTTCCGGAGATGGGGGGGAAAATGCTGGCAATAAAGTCATCACACAGCCGGAGGCCATCGACTCATACAACCAACCAACGGTTCATAAATCACAGAAATGCCCAATGTTTAACCCGATTTCACTCCCAAAGATCCGCCCAACGAAATAAGACCTCTAGCCACAAACCCAGACTGAAATAACAACGATAATTAAAACCATACAAATATCTCAAAAGCAAAGGTCAAACCTCATTGGGCATGAATAGCCAGGAATCGTGACGTCGTAGGATGAAACCCAAGTCCGATAGTAAATGTTATGGAAGTGTTTATTAAGGCTTTTATTAGCCCAGAAATGGGCTCAGACGGTCTAATGTTCGGATCGTGAGATGCAACTAGAACTTAACTCAGATTTGGACTGCGGTGCTTTTTATTTCCTTTTCCATGCATACACGACTTCATTTACATGTGCAGACATGTGAAACTACTGCATTTACTGCTACTGCTACTACAGGATATGTACACTTATAATTCTGTTTTATTGTGGTAAAAATGAGGAGCAAAATATATTTTCTAAATTATAAGGAATAAAACAACATTAAATCTTCCTTATAATTTACTAAACGGGGTAATTTAAGAGGTACTTAAATATCCCCGACGTTTTTATTAGCAGGACGTGCTCGAAAATTCTCAAGAGTCCTAAAGCCGAAACCTAATTCGGTTTTTTGTACAATAAGCAGCTCAGGCCGTTTCCGCAGTAAGTGGGTGACCCGGCTTTGGGGACCAACAATTCATAAAATAGAGGAAGTGGCTCAATTTACGCCCCAACTTTTCCGCTGGTTCGCTTCGCCGCAGCAACTGTAAACAAGCTCACCGACTCGATCATAAGACTGCCCGAGTTCGGTTCACACTTGGGGAAAGGAATATTTCGCTTTCATTTCGGAACGGGTCGACTATTTTCGAGGAAAACTTCAATTTCCGGAACTCTTATATATTTATGCTTTTGTATATGTGATGTTAGTGTTGTTAATATTGTTAATATAAAACTTAAATTTACGATTTATCAAAATTAAATTGCATGTTCCAGCCAGGTGCCTTACTACGTAATCGTACAGCATATAATTTTGATTCATATTAAACTCGCAGATTTCCGTCGACACTCGTCGAGATTCTTAAATCATTATTATCCAAAGTTTGAGAGAGTATACGATGAACAAAACTTGAAGAAAAGTTCCTTGTCTCGAGGGTGCGTTGTTTTCAATTATTTAAAAGAGTGCACTGGATTAAATTTTAAAAACTGAGCTGTCACCGTCTAGTGGTGCCTTAAACTCCAGTTTTGACGAAGTAGAAAAGTTTAAATTAAATTTAAACAAGTGAGAGCGTGAAGATGAATCGCCGGTAGCACACGTCCTCCCTTCCGCCCGCCCGCTCCACCTCACCACCGCCCGCCCTCGCGTTGCTAAATAACGACAATCTAGTTTTAATTGCCGCTATTTGTTTGCGCGCGGAAGCTGCGGATTGCGCTGCTGATGGGACCGCTTGCCTTGCTTAACATATTAATGAAGGCGACGCTGCCAAAAATTAGGGAGCCCTCACTAAACTTCCAAGTACACTTCATCTTTCCGAATAAAATCTGATTTTAAAGTGGCGCTTAAAACTTTTACGAAACGCAATTAAAGAGCATCATGAAACCAAAGTCGACGTCATAAATAACGTGAATAAAATTTTGAACGGCCGTTTAGATATTGATAACGATGAAGTTTAATGCCGTAGTATGGCTTTGATGCTTCGTGTCGAAGGTCTTTATTTTTGTTTTGTTGTATAATGCATAGTTTATCCCGAAGGTCCGTGAGTGGTCGGTCAGGTCGAGTGGTGTTAGTTTTTTGTGTCGGCGCCCGCGAGCGCTGCCACTTTGTTTTTAATGACTCTATTAACATGATTAATAGGGTATATCGTTTAAAAAACATCACCACTTTTTAATTCCATACAAATTTAATTAACTTCGATACAGATCTTTTAAGCGGCGCTTATAATACTTAGATTAGTTCAATCTTTTTAGGGTACTGCGCCACGAAATGAAAAACGAAACCCATATTATAAGATCACTTTGTCTTCCATCTGTCTGTCCGTTTGTCAAGACCCTTTTTCATTCCGTTATAGATGCCAAGTTGAAAATAATACCTCCTATAGAAGTCTACAGAACTAATAGTGCTTTAACAAAATAAGGCTTCAAACCCAACGCAGAGAAAATGTTACTGTCTTTTACGTTATTAGTTTCATACAAATTAGCTCACCATGAAAACCTATAGAGTACTTTCAGTTAACTAAGAAACTTTAAATTTTGTTTATATCATATGTCTAGAAAAAAAACTTCAAACTATCGATATTTAATGATTTAATAAGAAATATAAGACCGCCTTAGTAAGATACGACCTTTTGGATACATACATATGAGGTGCCTTTTGTTTATTATATAGACAAATTCATACTGGAGATTCGGCAAGTGGCCAGGACCAAGGTTCAATTACCTTTCCTGTGACATTTAAAAATAAAATGTATGGGTCGAGGTTGTTCTTAAGTTGAACAAGTATAGTAGCACAAAAATATGTTTCGTACTTCGAAAACAGGGTCATTGAACCTTGGTCCTGAGTACTAATCGAGTCTCCAGTATGAATCTGGGTACATAAACAAAAGTCACATTATAATATAGAAAACACATAAATTAAAAGTAGTTTTGTAAGATATATTTCGACCACTTGATGTGGTCGGCTTCAGTTACATTATATCTATACTCGTACAATTAAATAATATTTACAATAATAAGATATAAAAAAGAAAAGATTAATGATTTGTTCTTCTAAATGGTAATGAATAAAATTTGATTTTGATGATACGATGACAGCTCGACAGGTAGATAGACAGAATATCAAAAGGTATTATTTTAAGGGAGGTTTTTGTGCTGCTTTCTTGTGGTCAGTGTTGTCTGTTCAGACCTGGACCGTAATGGGCACCAAGTGACCAGATGTAAGATCCTTCCCATGTCCGTAGTTGGGTGTCGGTTAGTGGAGGTGAAAATGATTTAAGGATTCGTGCGGTGAAGCATTTATTGAATGTGTGATTATGAAGTCGAGCGTGAGTGGGGATTGGTAAGGTGTTATTTCTAATGGAGTCGCAGGTATGTCGATGTTGATTAAGTCGGATGTGGAGAGCGTTTTTTGTTTCACCAATGTAGAATGCAGGACAGTGCCTGCATTCTAGTATGTAAATGCAGTTTGACGTTTTGCACGAGCTGTTCGGTTGTGCATGGTAAGTGATTGTGGTGTGATGAGTGTTGATTGCTGTGTGTGTGTTGATGATTGCGCAAGTTTTGCATCGCGGCCGTCGGCATGGCAAAGTACCAGAGGATGTGTGTGTGTTTTGAGTAGGGAGGCTTTTTGTGTGAGTCAGTAGAGATTTGATATTTGGATTTTGTCTGTAGCTTATTTGAATGTTGTTTGGTAGTAGGTCTTTTGTTTCGTCATTGTGCTAGCTATTTTCGATAGCTTTTTAGCCACAGAACCTCAACAACCCTTGGTCTGGAAAAGATTCATAGATGACATATTCATGATTTGGCCACATGATCAAAACTCCCTTAACAACTTTTTGACACGACTGAACGCCCATAGTTCACTCCAATTCACCCATCAAACATCTACTAAAACCATAACATTTTTAGATGTTGATATAACTATAGATACAAACAATATTATCACTACATCCGTTCATTTCAAACCAACGAACAAACTGCAATATTTACATTTCAATAGCTGCCATCCTCCTCATATCAAAAAGTCCATACCATATTCATTATCACTCCGTGGCCGTCGGATTTGCAATACACAAAATGCCCTTGTCACTTATCAAAACAAAATCCATACTGGTTTACTAAACAGAAACTATCCAAATAACTTCCTGACAAAACACATACATGACCGACCCCGATTCCACAATCAAAACAACAGAACACAACGAAACACACAAAATCAACCACGTCTCATCACAACTTACTTCCATGGCAGCTACAAATTACAAAAATTAATCAAAGACTTCCTCCCAATCTTAACACACAATGACGAAACAAAAGACCTACTACCAAACAACATTCAAATAAGCTACAGACAAAATCCAAATATCAAATCTCTACTGACTCACACAAAAAGCCTCCCTACTCAAAACACACACACATCCTCTGGTACTTTGCCATGCCGACGGCCGCGATGCAAAACTTGCGCAATCATCAACACACACACAGCAATCAACACTCATCACACCACAATCACTTACCATGCACAACCGAACAGCTCGTGCAAAACGTCAAACTGCATTTACTTACTAGAATGCAGGCACTGTCCTGCATTCTACATTGGTGAAACAAAAAACGCTCTCCACATCCGACTTAATCAACATCGACATACCTGCGACTCCATTAGAAATAACACCTTACCAATCCCCACTCACGCTCGACTTCATAATCACACATTCAATAAATGCTTCACCGCACGAATCCTTAAATCATTTTCACCTCCACTAACCGACACCCAACTACGGACATGGGAAGGATCATACATCTGGTCACTTGGTGCCCATTACGGTCCAGGTCTGAACAGACAACACTGACCACAAGAAAGCAGCACAAAAACCTCCCTTAAAATAATACTTTTTGATATTCTGTCTATCTACCTGTCGAGCTGTCATCGTATCATCAAAATCAAATTTTATTCATTACCATTTAGAAGAACAAATCATTAATCTTTTCTTTTTTATATCTTATTATTGTAAATATTATTTAATTGTACGAGTATAGATATAATGTAACTGAAGCCGACCACATCAAGTGGTCGAAATATATCTTACAAAACTACTTTTAATTTATGTGTTTCCTTATTTATATAATGCTACTACAAAAAGACAAGAAGTCAATTACCTATATTTTTATATTATAATATAGAGTTTAATAAATCGTGAGTGTGAAGTAAAAGCGGAAATTCCGTAACTTACCGCAGAATTAGTAATTTAAACGGTATTTGCGAAACTCTCAGGATAAGAATTCTACTGGCACTTGACCAGTTTTTTATTTTGTAATAACATAGTTATTCACATGGGCTTTTAACTTTAGTATAATAAAATGAAATTGGAAATAATGAACTTTTAGTAAGAATATCGCGAAAATATTTTTCTGACGGCACGTATCGACCGGCTATCGGCTCATCCGACTACAAGACGGCTGCCATCCCCTCACCTCTTCCACGCGAGTGAAGCCCAATCCGGCATTACGTCTACCTGTAGGTTCTTGCACGCATCTCTTTAGGCATCCCTTTTAACCAGAACTAACGGGATGCTTGTTGCCTGCTCGTCTAAAACTAATTGAGCTTCTTAAACGTTTTAACTGTTTACTTTATTTTCAGTTTCAAAGTTTTACCGTACCTGGCTCACAGTTGGAAGAAACTTTTGGTGTCCGATAACGTGAACAAACTTACAATCTACTCGGAACAAGTTAGAGTGGGAAGCAGACTGGAAATTCAATTTGCATTCGTATCCCTTCAGGCTTTATTGGATAACTAAATTTCTTATATCCACTATCCATTTTATTGCCTTAAATCATGACTCCGTAAGCTATTTGAACTTATGTCATCTAACTACAATTCTAAGGATTCTTATTCGTTGTGTTACTACTCGGCTACAAATAAAAGTCAGATAGCTGACATGATATGACATATTTATCAAGTCACATATGAAGATCTATCATAAACAATTTTCTAGTAGCAGCAACATTCGCATCGTATAATAGAGTATTTGGATGCGTGCGACTCTCCCCGTTTTTCTCCCGTAGTACAGAGTTGGTTGGAGTCAGTCAGTTCAGTTCAGTCAGTGGCGCGCCGCCTCCCGACTCGACAGGGTGATTCTACGCTCCTGCGGTAACCGCGGAACGAATTCAAACACGACTCTCCACACAAAACGTTGATTACCATTCGGATCGCGGTTCCTAAATTTGTTATTTTCGTACAAATTCTTCGGTTTTAAAGTTATTCTAAAATTTAAAGACGATAACGGGTATTTTCTAAATTTCGATTGCGGATTGCGTCAAACGTTGATGTGTACAAATAACAATATGTAGTCTAATAGGAAACTTGTGACTTAATAGAGCGAGCAAACAATCAAAGATGCTTCCGAAGAATATCCTGATAAGATCCACTTTAAATTGTGTTACATGAGGAATCAGAGACAATGATATTGAAGGTCGGGGGAAAAGCGCCTCCGGGCACGAAAACACCTCCTCAGGAGGTAAAAAGAGAAGAAGCGAAGAAAGATGAGAGGAAGAATAAAGACAAATGGGAAAAATGCGACGACAGATGCATAGGAGATCCGTGGTTATACTGTGCGGTGTTGTGGTGTGCATGTGCGATGAGCCTGGTGTCGAGCGGGTACAGCTTGTACAAGCAGCAAGGGCTGCAGGAGCGACTGTCTCTCCTGGAGGAGCAGCACCTGGCGTTGAGGAGTGCGGTGTTGGAGCCGCAACAGCCGCTGGTTGAGAGGTTGCGGAGGGAGGTGTTGTCGCGCCCGCCGCCCGGCTCTTGGAGAGAGAGGAGAAGCATCAGGGACTACAGAGACTGCGGATGTCCAGCAGGTCAGTTGGTTGTTTAACAATTTAGTGTAGAAGGATGCTCAGGATTTGGTATCCTAGACTATTATTGAATAAGAGTTATGAAACTGAATGAATTCCGATTTTATAAAAAATAGCATATTGACAAATTATGAGCATTTTTATTTACATTACACGTGTTTATTTAAAAAAAGGTGTAGGATACAATTAGTTCCTCCGAGTGCCGACATTCATAAAAATTAACAGTTCTAAGCATTTTATTTAAAAGTAACATCAAGATAGTTGACGCAAAAAAACTGACCGGTTATTTCATGTACAAAATGACAATCTTGATTTAGTTAATATTGTTGGAGAATTATTTTAGTTTAAATGTAAACCTCGCTTTGTAAAATAAAGAATTCAATCATACACCGCCGATTGACAATTATAAACTTATTCCGCACCGTCTGTCAATACAAACCTGATAAACTATATCAATATTTGACCATTGGACTCCCAAAACCAACACGGGATTTTATTCAGCAAAATGACATCGGGGATTTCATCCCAACCTTTATTGCTATGCCAGTGCTTTTATGGTTCTTTGTTTTTGAAACTTTATTCATGAACATTTCATACGAATCCATTGCACATTTGTATTCATGACGTTTGATCTCATTATTGTTTGTAATGCCACGGCTATTGATGATACAGATTAAAAGTGCCACGAGCGCAATTCTGTCATGAATAATACAAATTTTCACAATTTGAGTTGTATAAAATACCACAAAGGCTTTTGATTGTACTCAATTTGAATGATTGCAATAGCTGTTCATAAATAAACAAGTTCCATATATATTAGGAAGCTGCATAATGAACACATTAAAACAAAACTGGTCAAGTGCGAGTACGACTCGTGCCCTGACGGTTTCTATATATCGTTCAAAATACAAACGTATTCCACGAGCAGTTATTAGTAATGAAACTAAATCGGCGCTTACAACCTATTAAACTCCATGTATCCAAAGGATCTAATTATATTGAAATTAATTTCATCTTAAATAATAAAATTTCTGTAATTCACTGTGTGCTAAAATACCTATTTGTGTACGGAATTTCAAGTTACTAAGTCAATTGAAAGTACCCTATTGGTATTCATGGTGAACCAATTTATATGAAATTGAATACGTAAAAGGCAAGAACTTTCTTTTGCGTTAAGTTAGAAGCCTAATTTTTATCAGGGCCGTAGATTTCTGAAGGAGGTTTAACTTCATAATCTCGAACGGGGCCCGAGAAAAAGGGTCTTGACACCTGGACAGACAGACAAAGAAGTGATCGTTTTAGGGTTCCGTTTTGTCATTTTGAGGTACGGTACCCTAAAAAGGCTGTAGGGAAAAAAATAGCTTTCGAATCTATTTTTACTAACACTTAAATATCAAAGAGGTCCCAGAGGCTCTTGCTCTTCAAAAAAGCTATTAAATATTTTGGCGGCGACTACACGGCGCGGGTCGGTAATCCCGGCTGGAGAGCTGTCACCTAACCCCACAGTTATCGCGGACCCCGAGGGCGTCTGATCGAAAAAATGATAAACGCCTGCTGTCACCGATTGCGCTGAGGGTGACAGTTTTTATTTAAAAGCCAGGATAAGCCCTGTTAATAGAGAAATAGCGAGGCTATTAGATGGCATTAAGTCTTGAGAAATTACAAGTGGAGCTATTTATTTGAGTAAATGGTGAAATTTTGGTTTACAGTTTAATCATTATGTAGCTAGAGCATTGTTACTATTTGAATAAAGTTTACAGAGGAACAGTAATAATATTTTCATTTAATCTTTCAAACAAAATGACAAAGAGCTGCAACTGCAATACTTTTAAGTCATCGTTAAAATATTTATTATTTATTCTGATACATTTTTTTTGCCATTGATACTATAAATAAAGACACACATAAACCCTTCAATAAAAAACCTATTGATCAAGCAATCCTAGAAAGAAAATAAATAAATAAAAACGGAGCCAACCGTGATTCCGGCAACTATTCGCAGGCGATAAAACTGACGCGTGCGTGTGACAGCGGCCACCGACCACCCTCCGTGGTTGTCAGGATCGGAGTTGCTATATATAGTAAAACATTTTAACCTATTATTGAATCGTGTATTTCTTTTTAACATTGAAATTTTTCTGTGGAAATCTATACCGTTTCAAAACCTTTACGGTTCTGCGAATTTATTCCTCAATTCTGTTTTTACGTTCAACAATTTGAGAAAGAGGATCAAATTTTCCAGATCTCTGAATGTCAATGGACGTAGCAACGCTGACCACCCTCCTTGTATGGTATTAGTGCGGATTATTGGTGTTGTGGTCCCCGGTCCCACGGTCACACACTATGGATCAATGTGCCTGCTATTAGCAGAGTTCGGTGCGAGCCATTACTTTCGATTGGTTGGATTAGTGAGTTATGATGTGATTGCCGTAAAGGATGGTTGTAGCACGATTTTGGACAGCTCAATTTACACAATAAGATGAATTTTATATTGCCTTCGGCATTAGTGTTAACCACTGATATTTTGTAAACTGACCAAGTTCAATTACCTACTATAGGGCGTTTTTTTAATTCCAGAAAATATAATTCAGTAACAGAAATCTTATAAAATGGATATAGAGGTATGCGCGAAATTCAGATGAAATTACAAGTACAAGTTACCTTGTTCGGTTTAATATAATCGCTTTTAGGCCACAATGTTACAGATATACCACTGACACCAAACAAAAGAAGGCGTAAACACAAGAAAATTAAGCGAAGTTTACATGAAAGGCATTCCAGAAGTTGATGTTAATGGGAAAATTCATTAGTATGGGCCGTAGATACTCTATCAAGAATGAGCATTACATGCGGGTCCTCGTATCAACATTGTTTGTAACTAAACTTGCCCGGCTGCCCTTTTTGTTCATCCTTCGTCGACTTAACGACTAGCTCCTAACAATACAGCTAGTCCTTCGTTCCTTTTGCTAAGAGTATTATTTCGACTTTGTTTCGGATTAATTACAGAGTTTGTGAAAAGTTTTAGACCTTCATTCGTCTTTATGAAGTCATTTAAATTCAATTGAAACGTTCGAAAACGAAAATTTAAAATGCTTTTTAAATATCAACCATAATAAATTATACAAAATCATTGCATTTATTGTGTTAAATAATACCAAACAGATACATGAACAAAAAGATTTTGAATATAATATTTTACTCCAGCTAGGCACCATGTACATTTTCCAAAAGAGATACGTAACCAAAAAGGCCCAAGACAAACCCTTTGATCGTTAGACTCACAGACGAATGACAGATTAGATGAGAAATACCATGTCAATACACACATACACGCACTAAAGTGATCAAATATATTTAATTTCATCTTCCAAAAGTCGGTAGGTCTTAGAACCTAAGTTTTTTTGCCGAGCCAAAGTTATTACTTTTGACGATTTTTTTTAGGATTGTTTCAAAACTTATGTCTAACTTAAAACACAACTTAATCACACAATGTTTTAACCAACCCGTTGTTTAACGAAAACTAAAAGCCACTGGCGCAAGTGTGAGGCCCTTCGAAATTGCTGAACAACAACACCCGCGAACTTTCACCAAAACTGATGAATTTATAATCAAGTTGAGGGGAACAAGCGGAATTAAAGACGATAACGGAACAATAGCCTGTAAAACTTCGTCCGATAGGGACGACCTTACAAATACTTTAGATATTTAAAGTTCGCCGTTTGTTGTATGTTTATTTGCTTAATCAAGTGGAAATTACTTTGCCAATAACAAAATAACTGTGTGAAACAACTCCAAAGATTTGGGGCTTATTCGAATCTTTAGATTTGTTGTAAGGCTCGTGATCGCGTTATAAAATAATATTTTCTTGAAAATTTTGCGTTATTGATGGCGTATATAGCTTTAAAAGCCAAAAAAGTATTGGCCCAGGTCAGGCATTGGCACTAATTGAATGTTTGCCCACGACGCCCTCACTGATGGAGTCCTCACAAACTCGACGCGTACTGATTTATATGCAAATCGACTTCTTGAACGTGAAATCAGAAATGTGGGGAGTAAACTGGAAGATTGATTGAAAAGAGATTGAAAGGTTTTCCATACTTTACATGCACGTCAGACATAAGTATAAAAGTTCTGAGTGAATTATAACTTCCTTGTTTGATTCTAAATCATGAGCTGTTGTAATAACCCATTGTGTTTTCTAACGCAAAAGTGAAAGCTCATTTAAAAGTGCAGAAACTTATGACAGTATTTACAAACTTTCAAATAAGGAAACATTTGAGCATAAATCACATTTGATTGTAAAACTTGTTTGATCTACAAACGTCGTGTAGCCGCTCCATTTGCCACCCATCGTCTCTAGAGAGACGAAGTGAAAACCGTTGACAGAACAAATGAAGGTAATTCATTAGAAGCACTCTTCGGAACGGGCACGTCTGGAGTCGAACCCTGAACCTCGGGTTCCCGGAGGAATTCGCCGTTTGCTCCGTTATACCGGCGCTCGGCGCTGGATCTACGACTGTGTCTGATGTGGCGTAGGAAATTGTACTCCGAGAGTAAACCGGAAGCGTGCGAGCGACAAATACACGAAATACGTGAAATTATTGAAATGTTGAAGTTCTTTTTATTTTACATAATACACGGTGTCGATTTAGTCGACAACTTGCGTCACTTGGATATTTATCCGATTTACTTAAATACTTGCGGTATACAGTCCCTGGAAAGACTGATTGTCGCCTCGCCTGCTGTCACTGTCCCAGTGTATTTATTTATCTGTCTGAAATGTTGTCTCATATTAGTGATGCTCATTTCACCTTTTTTTGATAAGATTTTTGTTTTTTTTTTTCGTCAATCCCCTTATTTTAAATATTTTTGATCGTGTATTTATTATGTTTTTTAAGATTAACATTGACTTGTAGATCATGTATTTTATGTACCTATTTAACAAAGTAAACAATTTGAACGCCATCATAAAATCGCACTGTAGCCCGCTATGTCTGCCCTCGTCTCCTCACACTCGCGCCACACTCACTCGAGTATTCAATCTCTGGGCTCAGATCTCTCGCCGCTAATGGCGTCGCGGTGTGAACTAATTGATTCCTCTCTGTAAACTTAATGCTGCTCCGAGAACGAATGATATTGAAGGTTTCGTCAGCTTGTGAGGAATTCTAATATAGCAGGGATTTACTTTGTGTTTCTCGTTTAACTATGTTTCGTTGGTTATTTTGGTTGGCTGAGGAATTCTGTCAAATTTTCGGGTTAATTCTTACAGTTTTAGTTCCCCTAAAATTAGATACTTCTGTGAGATTTATTATCTTGATGATTTATCTGTCGTAAAACGATAATAAGGAAGAACTGATTACCGGTAATTGAAAGATACAGAGTTTAATTTTTGATTTTCCAATCCATTTCTTTTTTTTGTATTAAGCATATTGAGCCTTAATCCTACTTTGAAAAGTTCAGTAGTGTTTGTTCTAGTTGCCGATACAAAACAAATATCTTCAAATACACTGAGCTCATCTTCATCTAATCAACATCACGAATGTAAAACCGAACACCACTTAGATGAAGTTTTAAAAATAAACACTGCACCAGTCCGCGACTCAAGGGCCCTCGTGTCGACACAAGTAATTCGAGTTGAAGAAAGCTGTTGACTCAATCAATCCAATTTCAAAGAATATTGGAAAAGGTGTTACCATCGCTGCTTAATTATTTTTTTGTAAAATATTACAATATAATACAGAATGAGCTTTTTTTTCTAAATTGAGAATTGCTTAAAGATGTGTTAATGTATAAAAATCGTAACCCAAGAGTATATCACATGAACAAATATAATACTGATATCTAAGAATAAATTAGAGTCTTTTGTTTTGTGGCAACCCAGAGTTCCACGTGGGTTTGTAATAATTGAGTGGTTGCCAGAACTGAGTCCTCATTAAGTGGTAACATTGTGTGTTCAGGACCAGGAACCGTTTATGAGTTGTTTGATGAGCTGCCTCAGCTTTTAGAGATTCTTCGGAGTGATGAGTTCATTAAGATCTTCGGTTTTTTTGCTTCGTTAAAATTGTTATCTGAATCGGGCTCACCACTTTCTTTGATTTGGTAGTAACCATTACTTAAACTCTGACGAGGCTACGAAATGTCTTCGTTCTAATTCATTATCATGTACATTTAGTGGTACTGGTATCTCGTTATTTATTCTTTCAATTTGAGCTAAATGCGTAAACATTAAGATATCACCTCACCTTAAGTGGTGGGCTGTGTGAAGTGATTAAAGCTATTTTGAAGTAGAAAGCTGTTGGCAGTTTATATTTGGATGTCTTACTAAGACACTATGGTGCAACGCTTAAACATTCAAGTATTTTGTAACGGGAAACTCACATTTGTATCGAATTTTGCGTTTTCTTATAACATAATATGTGTATAGATTTATTTATGGAATCCGTCCAATAACTTATGGAGTAGTAGTCAAAATATACAGATATTTAAATGAATAGTATCTATCAGTGTTTTTTTTAAACAAAACTGTCTGTAGTTATGTATGAGTATAAAATTATAAAACTAATGGATACATGATTTTGGGTTATGGATTTAATTTTTCAAGAATTTCTTGTTTTTATATCAAATTGAAGGGATTGAAAAACGAACGATATTTATGTAAATTTCCTGTACAGTTTTTTAAAGTATGTTCGCAGTAAATTCAATTTATTATGTAGCTAGATAGTGTCAAAATCACAATAACCCTGAAATGAAACCATAATCAAACGCTTCGGCATATAACGATCAACTTTCTGCCTCATATCATTAAGGACGATGCGTCGCGCGCCGGTGCGGTGCGCTGAAGAACACAAACTGAAAATAAACAATTAACTTCAAGAAAAATCTCAAAGAACACGCTGTCATACTAAAGAGGTAGTTAAAGGATCGCTTCGCTCACTCGTGCGCCTAAATATCTCGACCTACCTTGTATATCAATTTACTATTTTGTGCCTCTATAGGTATTGTTCAAGAAAAATATTAACTCAACTCGACTCAACTACATAGTATAGAAAGTCTAACATTTTATATTGCGTTTTTCACCGAAAGTGTTACTACACATTGGTCCTGACCACTTACAAAGTCTCCAGTATGAATTTCGCTATATTAACGAAAGTGACCCCTTATAAATTTACAATAAATATAAATAAGTGACCTTGTATAAATAAATAATAAAATTTAGTGAACCTGTATTTTCTACTTAAAATTTGCTGGTATTTTCACCTTTTCATTGGTATTTTAATTATATATCACCTATAGATTAATTTTAAATCAATCACATGCATATTTTATGTAAATTATATAGCTAAAGCTCACTTAAACTCTATATTTAGGGTTAATTTAACATCGTTTCATAAATGCGATGCGCGAAGAATTTTCTTTACATTTTATAGGCCAATTATTATCATTAAAAACATATTTAAACGGTTGGCTCTGCTGTAAATTATGATGAAAGATTGTTCACCAATACTTCAAACTTATGCAGGAATTTTGTACAATATATCTGAATAAAAATGTCACTTGTTTTTTGACAAAATATAACTCTTGCGTATTTCTATAAAGAAGTCTAGTCACACAATGATCGAACACCGAATTTAAAAACCCTTGGTTTTTTGTCTGTTAACGAAAAGTAAACACGCAATCAAGCCTGTGGGGTAACAAACAAACAGACGGACGTGGTTTGTATACGGAATCGCTTTTATGCGTTTACCAAGTTGGGAATATCATCATCAAAGCATTCTTAGCACTTACAGCTTGGACATAAGATTCCCTTTGAACAAAAAGATTTCTTGTTTTTTATTTGTCAATAGTAAGCTCGTCACGCTTACTGGTGTTCACTTGAGTTACCTTTCCTTTATAGTGATATTAATGTTGTTTTTTATGAACCTCTATATTAGTATTGATAGCAAGTCCAAAATTTGGACAAACATTTTAAAAATTATTACTTCGAGCTTGTAACATAAAATTTGATATAAAGTAATAAAATTAGATTATTGTATTGAAAGAAAGGGATTTTTATTAGGTGAGAGCTTAAAAAATGTGAGGGAAACAAACGAGAAATCACAAGGAGGTTAAAACCTAAGTTTCTTACAACAACATTATGGAAAAATAAAAATTATTTTGTTGCTAGCATCAAGTAACGAGTAAAGTTGCATATATTAATCCCCGATTTACCGTGCATTATGTTTCAAGTTCTAATTAGTCATAAAAACTTCTAAACAGTAAAACGTCAAAACAAACTTGTACGAAAGTTTGTGCAACTCTTTGGTCAACTGCAAATTAATTAGCGGGTAATGGATGATGGATTTAAAATTACTTTATTTCCTGTGGTGTTGTGTACCTACACGCTATTGAGGTTAATAATGGTTATAATTATTAGTTAGAAATAAAAATAAAAATAAAATTATAATATAGTGGTAGTACTACATAACAATGTGGTAGTTTTCAAATAAAGATTATTTATATTTATTTGTTTCCAATATGGTTATTATAGAAATTTAAATGAGTTAAAGTTCAGCATAAATCCCCTTTAGAAGGTAAATAAATATTGATTACTATGTTTTGAGATCAACGTGATTCAAAAACAATACTCCAGTCAAATGATGTACATGATACATTCGTTAATCGTTAAAAACTCCCTTGGAAGCTTTTAATATTGCAGTCATAATCATTGGTAATTTACAATCATAGCCTATGTAACTCTTATTCTTATTAAAACAAGGATAACTTTGCAACAAAAAATAACAGTGACAAAACATAAAAGTCATAACACTGATTTACAGCAGTGAGAATTGTAAACAGTAAATCGTTTGTTGTTACGATTCGACCAACAACAACAGGACGGAACCCCACAATAGGGTTCCATTGTGAGAAGACAATGACCCCTGCAATCACGCCCTTCGGTCAAATCGATTTGGCAAAAAAGTTTTGGGGTGCGGCACGCGCTATATAGAGTTAGTAGAAGAGTTAACCCTTTATTGCTGCAGAACAGGGGTCGCCTGGTCTGATATGTGTGCACAACTTAAGTGGCAAACTTAAAGTGTAACACTCCTGAAACAAATACAAAGTACAAACAATTGTAACGTTGGTAGAAGTTATGCTAGAGTTAAAAAAAACAATCGTATTATTCTGTAATATAGATCTGAGTCACGATCTTGACTAGTGTTTTATCGATGATGAGAGGATTAAGCAAGCAACAAAGCCAAGTAAGAAACTAATACAACGCATTGAAATAGTCAGAAAGTCATAACAATCTTCCGAAACCACACCGAAACAAATAAAATGTATAACTGAGAGTGAGAAAGTCCTGGTATATCATAAGCATGTAGCTGTGAACTCCACCACAGCCACTTACAATATGAAGTATTGTCACTGAAAAAAGATGACAATTTAATTAAACTGTTCAGTGCGTACTCTCCACGTATCGCGGCAATTCGCCATCACTGTTGGTTAGTCACGGCTCGGTGCGTGATGCTCGATCGTGTGAAGTAACGGATAGCTGGTTACAGAATATAGCTGCTTCTCGTTACTCGTTACTGTGGCACTTTTACTCAGCTGCTTGGAGTTGGAACGGAAAACGTGTCATTCACATATCATCGCTACTTTTATTGTCGATGCTGGATGTTTTGTGGATGACGCTATTGTTGTAAAGTTTGAATAGTCGTTGGGATTCGATTCCCACTGTTTATTTTATTTACACTTGTAACAGCTTGAATTGATTTCTCTGGACTCTCGCTACATTTGTCATATTTCGTAATGTTTACACGCAGCGAGATATACAAGAATATCTGTTTTTCACAAATACATTTTGATCAATACTATTTTTGTCTGTAGTACTGATTTATAGTCGTACATAAGAAGTATGAACCAGCAAATGTGATCTCTTAATATTAGATTTTTCTGATTTCTTGTAATATATTATTTTTGTGATGAGCCTGTTAACATTTGATATTGTCCATATTGCTTTGTGTGTAATTATTTTCACTTTGTGAATTACATGTATGTACTGTACATTATGTATAAAGGTGTATCAATTAACACTAATCACATTTATAAAATTATCAAATCACTCTAAGGTGATCGAAACGGGTAATGAACCAACCATTTATTGATCACTTGATAGTTAGTAATCAATTTCATATCACATGTAGGCTTCGATGGTGTGTGTGATAGTCTGTAACACCCACACAGTTCT
Organism: Ypsolopha scabrella; assembly: GCA_910592155.1. Lineage (NCBI taxonomy): Eukaryota > Metazoa > Arthropoda > Insecta > Lepidoptera > Ypsolophidae > Ypsolopha > Ypsolopha scabrella. The sequence goes on along the minus strand of OU342968.1, from coordinate 662,822 downwards.
AATTAACTCATATAGTCATTAGCGCCCACATCAAGTAGAGAACTTACGGTTCATGTCGGGTCACCATTTTGTTCACTTCATTTTTAGTTTAAATTCTGAGCATTGATCCTACAGGAAACGTGCATTGGCAACATTTAAACATTATAGTTTAAAAGTATAATAGCAGTTTAAAGAATTTATATAAAATCCGCTTACAGATTTATCATAATAACATAGAAACGTATTCACAAAATTTAAGACGGTACCATTCGTTGTAATCATTTGCTTTTATTTACAATTTAGACGTCTGTTGAGGTTTAAATGTTTATTGCTAATAGTGCGTTGCTGGCACGATCATGGCTCGGATACATCTTACATAAAATATATTATTTCGAGTAAGAACCCTCACGTATTGGTGTAACACGGTTGTGGAGCGTCACTAACACGCGTCGGTTACACAAACAGCGTCAATGAGTCGTGGAGACGAGGCAGTGGGAATTATTCACGGGCTCTACCGTGACGGGGACTCATTGCGGCTTTAATAGTTCACGGAGCGAATTACTTAATAACTCTATTAACTTGGAGCCAAGACTTAAATGCACAAATTGTAATTACGATGCTTATCTAAGATTCATTGCCTCAATATGATCTTCCAACTCTTGCGAAAACTCAATATTTTCGCAAATGTGTCTCGAAAGCTGAGATACAGCACTTGCTTCATCCACCTCCGCGCTACTCGGTGCGGAGACTATTCCAAGCCCACGCTTCCTCTTCGCATTCTCATGAATATTTGTCATAGACCACCACTACTATTTTTCTTATTCATTAGTCAATGGAAAATGAACTTTGCTGCTGAGGACTAGGTGTGAAACATAAACTAAACAGTTTCGCGGATGAGTAGTCGACACCCCACAGCGCTGTGATCTTTTGATGCGCTCTTAGAAGCTGTTCAAAAAGCACAAAGCTGTCCAGGCTATATTAAATGCTTTCTAATATACTGTGAGTTTAATAACGGGCCATATTTCATGAGATGCTAGTGCCCACGACAGCTGCATTATCCTGATGTTTATTTACTCGTAAAGTATCCAATAATAATACAAATTGTAGAAGATTTAAACGCTTTTGTGTTGAATTTGATTTATTATATTGTAAGTAGGAAGATATGTTTAACATGGCAAAATGTGGATAGAAATTGAAAATATATTTATTTAGGAAACACATAACAACAAAATAAAAATAGGTATACCAGTATACTAACGCTACATTATTACTGGAAGCTGCCTATTTGCTGTAACGATATAACGTTTCCAATTTCACGATCCGGTTCCCTAGCGCGACAGATGTTTACGTTTTCGTTTTTTTTTTCCTTTTTGTTTGTTATTTCGTTTTGGCACCCGCCTGCCCTTGCGGCAAGATTTTTCATCTTTATTAAGTCATGTTTCCGCTTTTTGTAGCGTTTGTTTAGTTAATTGAAAGTGTAACTCATTGCTGTTATAAATACTGAGTGGATACTTCACTTTATTTTTGGGTAATTTCAATTTCAAACAGAGAAGTTATTTTGCAGGTTTCTTTTGTAGAAGTAGTCGTGGTTATAAACACGACCCCACACTTAATCAGTATCGAACCACGGTCCTGTGTCTCGTCGTTGCTAACATGGGGTCTGTCTGAGAGACCGCTCGTTAACTCTGAGGTTTACATATTTCCATTGTGGGTTCCTCAGGATACTATTTATTTTTATATGCTGGTTGTTAATCGATTTTGCTGACGTATTTCACTTTCTATCATACACAAACATGACTTTTCGTTCGCTTTACATTAAGTAACAAAATCCCAGACTGAAAAAGAAGGAGACAGGGTACAATACACAACAGTACAATCGAGCAATTTTGAATTAGTATGGTCGCACAGACTCTACAACATCAAACAAAGGGGACGAAAACAAAATATAAATAATAGGCTACCAAAACTTCAGAGTGAGACCATACGAAACAAATCCGATGAGGTTTGGCCGATCTCTCCTAATATAATACCTATCCTACGTATTAACACGGTTGTCTCGCAAAAATTTAATTCAGGTAGAATGCGGCGCAATGTGGCGCGGCCAGGTCCCGCGGGCGCGACATGTTTACGGGTTCCGTACATCACGCCGGGACGTTTATTGCCTTTACCCGGGGAACCCTTCCAGAGGAAGCTTGTTCGCCTGGATGAGATCGCATCCGGAGATAAGCTCGCCTTTGTGTGTGTGATAAATGTTTGCTTTAAGTGTTGGATCCTTGATAGGCCTGATTTGAATTGTCTCGTTATCTTCCTTTATGGGTTGTTTCATTTGGGAATTATTACGTGCGAACATTGTAGCTCCCGTGACACTCCATCTAACATGTAGTACATGACCGAATACGCTGGTACGTAAACAAGCATGCTTCGTAATTTCTTATAATAATTCTTTACATTTAGATTTTTTTTATGTGTCATATAGGTATATACGAATTTGTCTATGCAAATCCATATTCAATTTTGACATGACGGCACTACTTTGAACAGCTTATCCATTGTTTAGCTGGCATAAAATAATAAATAGTATTAAACTTGTCTACGTACAAATTTTATCTTGTACAATAAATAATTTTATTATTACTATTATTACAAGTGTTACTAATTATGAAGTATTGACTTTACAAGTTTTCTCATAAAGTTCCATAAGTTTCCATTATTTACTATTGATAAGTTGTTAATAATTGTAAGTATTATCATCCAATTAAAATAATAAAAGTTTCATCTCTCCCGCACCAGCCCATTGAGACAAGGCACAACAAATACTTGTCGCCAGTCGCCACGGAACACACAATGGCTGGCTGTATCTGTCCTCAAGTATATTTTAAAGCTTGAAGCTATAAATATAACATTTTGAAAGGGTTTGCTCGTAAAATCTCAATATCCGTTGCCGGCGTTTCTCCTGCTTTTAATCTCTAGTGAATTTGTCTCCTGCTTTATTGAGTTACGCGTGATTGGGGCTGCTCTCAACTCGACGGGTTTCTTTGAAATTTTGTGATTTTCATCTACGCATTGTCTGGTAGTTTGTATCATATCAAGTATCCATATACTTACAGCGAGCAAAATAACCTGTTCGATAGTTATAAAAAAGAAGAATGAAAGGACAATATAACATGTGGATAGATTCAATCAAAACTTATCGCCTCATTTACACTTCGGTGAACACAATTGTGAGTGCAGTGATCACAAATTGAGATTACTATCATTTAGTTCACGATTTGTGACTGGCGTAAAGCCGAGTAAATTTAAAAGTAGTCGGATAGTGCTCCGTAGTTACTAGTCTCGCCAAATATGTAAATGAGACTGAAAAACTTGTCGATGGATATTATGTATCGTGTAGGCACGTGTGATATGCACATTAAACAAAAACAAAAACTTATAATAAAACGTGCTACCTGATATGCATAAAAGTTTATAACTAAGTATAAAAGATCTACCTCTCACCTTGTTCAAGACGAAATAAAAAAAATGTTATTAGATCGGACATTTTACACTGCGAAAGAATTTTTTGATTCAAAATTTTAATGGCAGATGCATCTATATAATACGTAGCTAGTTGACATATTAATTAAATTCAAATCTAATTTCTATTGTTTAGTTGATTAATTATTGTATTTTGTGTACGAATATGTTTCTTTTATTTATCTCAATCATTTTTTTAAATTATTAATACAAAGTAATAAAATTTGTTTGTAAAAATTTTGTATGCTAAACTAAAATTATAATCATAAATGTATGTACCTACTTCGTACTATTCTTCACCCTTATTTTAGCAAATAAATATTTCTTATTCTTATTAATAACATGAGTCTTAGGCATAACCTTAGGGAGTTTGTTGGTATAGGTGGGTTTGAAATTGGTGAATAAAAATAAAAACTTAGTTTCTTTTCGTTCTATTGAACTAAACGAAATATTCCAAATTATTAACGTACGCCTGACTTGCACCGTGTAGAGACAGGCTGGCGCCGCGCCGGTTGACTGGCACCCCAACCTCTGCTGATAGCAATCAAGTTAGCGACCCACTCTCAACTCGCTCTCCCTCGCTCTCTCTCACTCTTCACTCAAGTATGAAGAGGGAAAAGATAATTTTATAAACACTTCCAAACAATAATTGGGGAAAAAGCCCGCTTTGTCACGAAACGAGCACTTCGTTATTTGTTTTGTATTTTACAAAACATTTATTCCTTATTTATTTGACAAAGGTAAAGTGTAACACCTACGCGTTGCGAGGTCGCAGGTTCTTTACTCGATTTAATTATTTCATTAAATAAAGGAATCTTTATTAAAGCCCATCTCATTATAAAAACCTCTGTTTTGTTTCGAACATACCGGATTTAAATTTGTACGTATCTTTCCATAAAACAATACTTACCTCCTGAACATTCTGAATAACTTCCCAGAAACATCTATTCATCCATCAGCTTGTGTTCCTCCACTGCTGGACATAAGCCTTTCCTAGATTGCGTTACACTTGGCGACCCTCCGTCCTCCTCGTCCAGACGCCATCCGCGTCGTCCTTCAGGCACGAGGTTTGTCTACGCTACGCTTTTAAATCAAATCAAATATATTTATTTCAGAACCTATTAGTCCATATTTACACACAATAAAACAGTACATAAAAAAAACTAGGCAACAATAAAGATAAAGATGAAAATTAATGAATTATTAATTTCTGTGCATTCCTTACATCTCAACGCCTTTCGGCTCCAACGGCCATCATGTCAGCGACACATATGGCCTGCCTACTGCTACTTCAACTTATTTATTCTACTGGCTATGTGGGTCACTATAGATTCACTTGCCAGAAAAATAAACCCGTGTAAATATAACAACACACTTGGTTTTTTTAATTAGTAAGGAACCCTGAAAATATTTTTATTACTCCTTGGAAAAACTTGTTCAGTATTATCAGAAGATAATGCGGTTTATATGCGATACCTGTCCAACTATCAATTTAGTGCCGGTATGTTTCAACTTAATTTAAAGACCAAAGTTTCCTAAAGTACCGACAATTAGGTAAAAGTTACATAATTACTATTCAATAAATCAGTAATCAAACGTTTTACATATTCGTTCCCCCGTAAATTGCCGTGTGGTGTGAATATACCGGAAACGATCATACCCCTAACACGACGTGAACCATTACATGGCGGGTATCAAACCCGGGACCGCGGAGCTATTAATTACCCACCACCTGCCAGTGTTGCTAGATTTGAGGTAATTTACCCTAATTACGCCTTATTGTTTACAAAAATTACAGGTAAAGGCGAAGAGGGTTACGAATACAATGTGAGGGGTTTGATGTTACCGATTATTGGAGTTAAGAATTAATATGTTAAATACTACACGTGTCTTTGTTTAAAATATATAAACATTATCATCATCACTTTATACAAAACTCTCTCTCTATACTTTAAATGTTATTTGCAGTGCATAGTCTATCAGAAAAGATCAATTTAAACTAATTTCAAGTGATATAATTATTTAGATAACATTCCTCGGGCTCAGTTGGTAGCGCACTTACCGTGAAAGCATGTCGCAAGTTCGAATTTTGACCCGAGGAATTTTTTCAAAATATTTGTTTTGCTTGAAACTTGTTTCGGATTGATCTTTTCTAGTTTTTATGCGTTTTAAATAATATACATACATAAAAACTGTGTAACCTGCAGGTGTTTTGAAGTGCATACGTCTTGTTAGTTCGCATCTCATATACATCGCATGGTTAAAACTTATATATATCAACAACTGTGGCACCAACTCTTACTAACGAAGGATAATTTGATATCTAATTATAGATTATCATGGTTTCTAATCGATCATTTACTTGCTACTGTTTGTGTAACCTGCAGGTGTTTTGAAGTGCATACGTCTTGTTAGTTCGCATCTCATATACATCGCATGGTTAAAACTTATATATATCAACCGTGGCACCAACTTTTACTAACGAAGGATAATTTGATATCTAATTATAGATTATCATGGTTTCTAATCGATCATTTACTTGCTACTGTTTGTGTAACCTGCAGCTGTTTTGAAGTGCATACGTCTTGTTAGTTCGCATCTCATATACATCGCATGGTTAAAACTTATATATATCAACTGTGGCACCAACTTTTACTAACGAAGGATAATTTGATATCTAATTATAGATTATCATGGTTTCTAATCGATCATTTACTTGCTACTGTTTGTGTAACCTGCAGCTGTTTTGAAGTGCATACGTCTTGTTAGTTCGCATCTCATATACATCGCATGGTTAAAACTTATATATATCAACTGTGGCACCAACTTTTACTAACGAAGGATAATTTGATATCTAATTATAGATTATCATGGTTTCTAATCGATCATTTACTTACTACTGTTTGTGTAACCTGCAGCTGTTTTGAAGTGCATACGTCTTGTTAGTTCGCATCTCATATACATCGCATGGTTAAAACTTATATATATCAACAACTGTGGCACCAACTCTTACTAACGAAGGATAATTTGATATCTAATTATAGATTATCATGGTTTCTAATCGATCATTTACTTGCTACTGTGTAACCTGCAGGTGTTTTGAAGTGCATACGTCTTGTTAGTTCGCATCTCATATACATCGCATGGTTAAAACTTATATATATCAACCGTGGCACCAACTTTTACTAACGAAGGATAATTTGATATATAATTATAGATTATCATGGTTTCTAATCGATCATTTACTTGCTACTGTTTGTGTAACCTGCAGCTGTTTTGAAGTGCATACGTCTTGTTAGTTCGCATCTCATATACATCGCATGGTTAAAACTTATATATATCAACTGTGGCACCAACTTTTACTAACGAAGGATAATTTGATATCTAATTATAGATTATCATGGTTTCTAATCGATCATTTACTTGCTACTGTTTGTGTAACCTGCAGCTGTTTTGAAGTGCATACGTCTTGTTAGTTCGCATCTCATATACATCGCATGGTTAAAACTTATATATATCAACTGTGGCACCAACTTTTACTAACGAAGGATAATTTGATATCTAATTATAGATTATCATGGTTTCTAATCGATCATTTACTTACTACTGTTTGTGTAACCTGCAGCTGTTTTGAAGTGCATACGTCTTGTTAGTTCGCATCTCATATACATCGCATGGTTAAAACTTATATATATCAACTGTGGCACCAACTTTTACTAACGAAGGATAATTTGATATCTAATTATAGATTATCATGGTTTCTAATCGATCATTTACTTGCTACTGTTTGTTGTTAGTTATAATTCGTTATTCGTTATAATTATTGCTCAGATACGATGTAAATTTTGAAATGACCCCTTATAGGCGAATGCGCTGTCTCCTTCCTCTGTGGACTGTGATTGAGGCGGCGGCGGCGGCGGCGGTGTAAACGGTTATATTATATCCCTACACAACCCCCTGTTTTATTAATAAGAGTATTTTTATTTCCTGATAGTTTGATAGGTGGTAGAGCTAATGCCGGGCTCGACTGTGGAGGTACCACCATCTTACTCGCAAATCCTCCCGAAGTTATTCGGGGGAGAGTAAGAGGACAGCTCTTAGTCAAAAAAACCAGGCGGCCCACCATTGCCTGGGAGCGACGGATGGCGGTATATCCATCCCCAATTGCCGGGCCTTATATAAATCAAACTGGTGATGGGCAGCGGCGTCACTGGTGCAAGGGTTTCGGCACCGCGCTCACCAACCCACCTGCCCAGCGTGTGTGAGTATGGGCATTTCTTCCAGGACGACCACCAAGAGTGGCGAAATCCTGGAAAGGTCTATGTCCAGCAGTGGACGAAACAGGCTGATGGATGGATGGATGGATGGATAGTTAATAATACTTAACATTTATTTTGTATAAAAATACAACCATGTATATACAAACGCGGGCTTAATACTATTAATTACTATTTTCTACCAGCTAACCTTTGGCAATGGGGAAATTATTGAGGGTCCATCCATCCATCCATCAACCCGTGTTCTTCCACTGCTAAACATAGGCCTTTCCCAAATTTCGCCACTCATGGCGGTCCTCCGTCTTCTTCATCCAGCCGCCCCCGCAACGTCATTCAGGTCGTCGGTTCAGTGAGCACGAGGTCGGTTGGCCTACACTACACTTTGCAGTACGTATAACGTCAGTTTTTAGGGTTCCGTACTCGAAGGGTGTCAAACGGGAGCCTATTACTAAGCCTCCGCTGTCTGTCTGTCTGTCCGTCTGTCACAGGGGTCTACAGCTTCAGCCGTAATAGGTAGCCAGTTGAAATTTTCACATTATACGTATAACTATGGCCTCTATCACGACATTTTTTTTATAAATATGAAAATCAATCGGGTCCCCATACAAGAAACTTTGTTTTTTTCATGTGTAATATTTCAGGTCTATCGTAAAGACGGTAATACATACAAGTTCCACATTAAGTCAGATTACCCAAAAAAAAAAAAAGTAAAAATTAGGGTTCCGTGCTCAAAATGCTAATTTGTTTGGCAGGCCTTATCATTTTAGTGGCTTTTTGAAGCCTTGATGTTGCTATGGCGTCTATATTGTTATTATTTATGAGGTTTTTAAGGTTCCATACCCGTAAATTGTATGGTGGTACGGAAACTTTTGTGCGCGAGTCCGACTCGCACTTTGCCAAATTATTGTTCTACACTGCCCATAGCTGAGCTTCTAGCTAATACCTCGGCGGTGGTCGCTCGCGGCGAGTACGCCGTTTGAACTGATCCTGTTTTTGTTTTGTTTTGATACTTTTTACTCTTTTCAGCCTTTGTATTGACTTAATGGAATTTTTCATAAAATATCTGGAGAAATTCGTTGTTTAAAAGGAACTTTATTCAGAGAACACGCGATAAAAAGAAAAGTATGGGTATATTTATTTAACATCGTCTAAGTCGTCTACCTACACGAGATTTTTAAATAAACTTTAGCCTATTCATAGCCAGTTTAAAGTAATACCTAGGCAATTTATCCATTAGTTTGAGTAATGTAAATGTATGTAAAAATACACTATCGCCGACCCACTTTTCGTAATTTTATTTGACAGGGCTTACTGTAACACTAAAAAGTCTATTAGTACAAGGTCCACTACACAGGTGTTAAGAAAAGTACCACCACGTGTGCTATAGGTATAACAAAGTATGTTAAGTGTGTTTAGTTTTATATATAATTATTAAAAAATATATAAAATATTTGTATTTTTTTAAATTGTCAAATAATGAAAAGTATAAAAAAATATTTTAATTATAATATTAATAATAAGTATTTATAATTATAATATTTTAACCTGTCTATTGCGTTCTGAACTAGGGTTGAACAATTTAATGAAAAAAAAAAAAAATTTGTCACTCCTAACATACTTTGTTATACCTTTAGCACACGTTGTTTAAAGGAATAAAGTACTTTTCCTAACACCTCTGTTTAAGGTGACTTTTATTTATGCAGCCAAACTCATACTGAAGGCTTAGTAAGTGATCAGTAAAACGGATTGATAACACTTTTTGCAAGTTTCGCAAAATAAAATGTTGACGTCCCGTAATTGAGTCGGGGCTGGGCTTGCGTTTGTATGGAGCACGAAAAGAATAATTTACGAATTACACAAAAAGGGTCATCGAACCTCGATACTGAGCACTCACCGAGTCTTCAGTATGAATTTGGCTGCATAAATAAATTTCACCTTGCATATTAATGGAGAATATTACTATTAATATTACTATACTACATATAATGTTCAGATACCCTTCAGCGCAGAAGCGAGCCAGGTTAAAGGTTAGGTATGGCGAGTTGCAGAACGTAGCGGGGCGTTCACCGACAAATGTAGAGCATAGAAAGAACGGTATGACGTCATCAGTAGCCGTACCGGGGGAGTGGTTACCGTTACCGACTTCGCCCACTAGCTCAGAGGTTGTAGGTTCAATCTCCGCGTCAAGTTCTGTCTGCGTGCTTCCATTTGTGCCCGAAGTACGGCGATAGGGCTCATCTCACCCATCGCGTTTGGGACGTAATCATAATAATTGTCGGTGAAAAGTGCATGTTCCAAATGTGGACTGTGTATAAATATGAAAAAGATTGTTTCGTTTTGAATAACTATTTTAATGGTAATTAAGAAGTCGATTTTTTTAATCTACAAATGTCAAAATAAAATTAAATTGAAAAGTTTTTATATCTACAAATACCCACATAATCTTATAGTTAGTATTTGTTTATCTATAAAAAGAGAATATAGTTAAGGTCATAAGTAAGTCTTCAACGTAGAGCATTTTAATCTTCTCCAAGAAATTGTATAACAAATCCAATAAAAACCCAATGCTAATGAGTCCGACGCTCTCGCTATTTCCATATTACTTACAAATACATAAATGTAAATAAGTGTTCTGTCAATTCTAAAGCGGAATGGCTATTAGGAAAAATGCCCATAAAATTCCGTATCCCATTGAAAAGAATCCCTCGTCTAGACGGCCTACTGCAGTGCTATACAGCGTGTTCCTACATTGCACTCTACAGGGTGTGAAAAGAGTGGCTAGCGTTTACCGTCGCGTCGCGGCGTCGCGCGTCGAGTGTCGAGGGCTAGGTAATAGATTTAACACCCGCCACTCTGCTGTATTCCAGCCTGATCACTGATATTGACATTCAAATGCATATTGTCAGTGAAAATGAAGTCTTTTTGTGAAGTACCGAGAGTTTATTCCACCCTTCTCTCTGCCCCATGAAGTAGCGTTCCAAGTTTGGACTATGAAGAGCAAGTCACATTCCACAGTTGTGAATCCAAGTGTAACGATCATTCCGTCCCAGCGTAATTAGTGTTGAGCCCTTTCGACATTGTTTGGGCACAAATATAGACCTACAGCTTAACGCGCCTTCCGCAGCACACATGCCAAAAGGCATCTACGAGATTTGAACCCAGGACTTCGGAATTAGTTGTCAGATCACAGAGGCGTCAATGATGTTGATAAATATGTGTTGGAAGTAATCTTACAGGAGTCTCCGTCTAAAAACTGTGATCAGATAATACCGGTTTACCTGTGAAACTAACTTACCTCTGTGCAAGTCCACTTGTCGCTATGTAACGTGGAGAGCGGGTTTGACGTCGCGTCGCCTCGCGTCGCGTGTGATATACGAGCTGTGTGTGTGCGGGCATCACGGCATACTGCAGTGTAGCGACGTTCTTGTACTGCAGCTGGAAATTGGTCAATTTAGTTGATGCGGCCCTCTCGCCTTACTGGGAAACTGTGAGCGAGAATTTCGGTTTCCACGTTTTTGTCTCTTTGTACGAATACTCTTGTCCAATGACATTTACATGTGTCCGCTTTAATATTGCGCCACAAGCGTGAGTCAAATGACACTAGAAAGAGGTTTCATTTTGTGGATTGTATAACTAAACTAGCCTTTACCCGCGGCTCCGCCCGCCTTTAATCAATGGCAATCCCCCTTTTTTGGTTTGGGCGTAATTTTACGAACACCCCCTACTAGCCTTTGCCGGTGACTCCACCCGCGTTTGTGCAATATTTGCCCCGTTTTCGACTTGAGCATTATTTTATGAACACTCCTTATGTATCCTATATGTTGACCGGGGTACCTAAGATGATAATATAAAAAAACAAATCCAAATCCATTAAGTGGTTCTGGAATTAAAACGGAACATACAGACAGACAGACAGAAAGACAAACAAATTCTAAAAATTGTTGATTCGGCCTTAGTGCAATACCAATCACCCATTTCATTTAAAATTTGCGAAAATATTCATTGTACTTATACAGACATCCATCCATCCATCCAGCCATCAGCCCGTGATCGTCCACTGCTGGACATAGGCCTTTCCCGAATACAGACATTACTTTATTACATTAGTATAGTAGATTTACAACGTGAAATTTAAGTCATTTTGTAACGAAAACTGGTGATAGTACTGGCCCATATGAACAACTTTTACTATGAAGCCAACCCTGAAATAGTGAAAAAAATATCAGCTGTTCCATAGAAAGGTTAAATACCTACTCGACCCAAATGTATGAAACAGCTGATTTTTTTTCACGATTTCAGGGTTGGCTTCATAGTAAAAGTTGTTCATATGGACGAGTACTATCACCAGTTTTCGTTAGCAAAATGACTTAAATTTCACGTTGTATGTAGAATAGATTTTTCAAAAGTGTTGTGATACCAGTTTTTCAATATTCACCCAGTTTCACAACGTCTTATACCGAAACTGATTCATTCACAGTACAATCTACCCATAAAGACCACCTTTCTACACGGGTAAAGAAAGAAGAGAAAAGGGTGTTAAATTGTAGCGGAAAAGATAGTAAGATTTGGCGTCCGGCCAAGAGAGTGAGTGAGCTTCAGGATATAACGATTCTCGCCTCGTGCTCGATGGTTTCACGCGAGATCTTTGCAAACACTCATGAAACCCTGACATGATCGCGTATCGACTATGAAATGTAAGTCACAGTCCATAATCGTACACCCGCGTTTCACCGACGATGTGGTAGGTCACAAATATGGAATGCCTTTATATGTAGTATGAATAATGTGTCGGATAAACGGTACCCAGGTTATTGACGATCTCTAGACCGTATAATAATGTTACAACGTTGTCTGCCACGATATTGTTTTAGTTATAAATAGTCTCATAATGCAATTTATTACAAAACTGAGAGATAATATTTTGAATGAGATTAATAAGTTAATTAAGGTTCACGCAATAAACTATCGAATATGAATAAACCATGAGTTCTGGGAGGAAAGCGGCGCGACGCGAGGCGGCGCGGGGCGGCGCGGGGGGGCGCGGTGGGAGACGCTATTAGAAACTATTAACATTTTAATTATAGCCTTATCTGAGCCAAGACTACGTGAGCAATATCTCAGAGATATTAAATATTCTCGAATATTAATAACATTTCATTATTAGGTCTCTGCGTTTATGGACATTGTAATAATATCAGTTAAGCTAAATAGAGACGTTATTCGAAATGATGAACGACATTTTATGCTTTACGAATGAATAAATTCCAATAAAATGTTGGATGTCTTATTAGAGATATAAAATTTCAGCAAAAAATAAAATGTAAGCTCGTGCAGTCCTCGGACCACACACGCCCCGGTCGGCGGAAACCACAATCGATTCTTACTCTTCCTTTTATTCGCGATAACGATTTATTATCCAATCGCAAACTCAAGTAATCGATATTTTGAATAGATGTATGAGCTGAGCACTATTAATTTTATTATTCTGTGGTATGATTTACAATCTGAACACTTAAACTCATAAAATTGCAAATTACACAACAATCGACGTACTCGTCGCGTGGTCCTTAGCCCCGGAACGTTGTTTCTTAAACAATAATCTAGGAGTATTAATTTCACATTGTATCGGATGATTACTGCGGGCCGTGTGATCCGTCATCATTACCGTGACGTCACACACCGGCACCGACCTCGGTAATGATGATGATCATTGAATGTTATTTAGATGTAATTATTTGATATCGTCGAGTAAATGGTTTAGCAGGTGCTCGCTGCAGGTGCGAAGTGCTAACCTGTTCGGTTAAGATTCAGTACCAAGAAGATTATCCCGCATTTGTATGACAGTGTGGCGTATACGAGTACTGTCGCTATCTCTATTAGAGAGTTCAGCGAGCAATAGTTTCTCTCCTTACATAGAGATGATATTGATATGTTTATGTATTTGCTTCGTCCAACTTAATTGTTCGTGGAGAACCAATATATAGGTTTTTGTATGCAAAGGTTTTCGACTGGATAGCAAAACTTTCAAAATCCACTTTTTGTGTCTGTATTTTGCATTGTTAAAATATCCAATGTTTGTGAAATAAAACTAAACAAAACCTACGTAGGTGGTCAACATTCCTATGATTTTATTGTCTTAAAAGAGACATTCATATTATTTCTATCCTTCTAAACATAAAACATTTCTGAGACGATTTTTCTTAAAATAGAGATGAGACCTTTTTATTTAACTCATAAATAAAATAAAAAGCTTGATCGCCGCGGTGTAGTCCTTACTACCCCTATCTTAAACAATAGATTCTAAAACAAAACAATCAAAAAATCCTATCATGTAACAAATCACTATTTTTTATCTTCCCCGCCGCCAAAGAGGCATTTCTACAAGGACTTTATCGAATAAAGAGTAAAACAAACACAGTTTCGCTCTCGAGCGGCGCGATACGAATCTAGAACGAGCCCACAAATGACTCGAATAAAACCACGACGCCGATTTTAATATGTGAGATATCGGAACGTGATCTCAGCTCAGATTGTGTGTGTGTGTGTGTGTGTGTGTGTGTGAGTTTATTTCTCTAGAGATATCTACACCACCGCCTACACTTCAGGTATCGAATTAAATTAAATAAACAATAATTGGAACAAATACGCAAATACAATAATGTACGAAACTATTTCAGTTACGTTTCTTGGCGCGTTCAATAAGCTGAATAAAAAAAGGTTTGCTAAGGTCAGCGTTAAGGTGGTTGTCCTGGGCCTCGTTACCGAACGCACAAGTTACACTTATGATTGTTTTTCTTATTTTAATAAAATTATCAAATAAATATGATTCATGGCATGGCACTACGCACTACGCGACCATAGTTTAATGTAAATTAGGCTTTTCTAGCAAAGTTGTGTTATGTATGATGTTATGTCAGTATAACATTTAGGTGGTGAAGCTAGTATTTCGGAACTCCGAACTCTAAGAACTGCTTCTTTGACAACATTACAAAACTATCATTGCTTAATACAATTAAATAAACCTTTTATTGAGACATGAAAAAAATAATTTAAAATGTTTATATCTTGGATTATTCCTCTGTATTTAAGAAACGATTTTTTCAATTTTAGAACAAAATCACAAAAACTAAACAGAACGCTTTGCTAGCTCCCAGCTAACTTAGCTGATAACTTACGAGGAAGCTTTGAAACACGAGCAATAAGTGATTGTTTTAACCGTTACATGTAAGTTATTGGCCTTACCCACGTATATCATACTACGCTTTTCAATGCATGGTGTGGGTATATAAATGAAACGTAATTAAAGAAACAAACAATATATACTCTAAATGAACTTTGGACGGGCATCCTTTTTCTTTTCACGCGAGTTGCCAACTTGACAATTGTAAACAACAATGGCTGCCCAAAATTGTCTATTGTTGTTAACAAGGAAGACCGATCGATAACATTGTATTTTTCTATAATATACAAAGAATGCAAGGGGCCAGTATCATTTTGCGCACATTGAAACTTTTTGTCTGTGGCATAAACGACGTAAAGTTGACAAAAAGTTCTTATTCATATTACAATTAAATGAGGTAACCTACCAAGAAGTTTATTTTAACCAGATTAACATTCCATGTAATATTTTTCAATTTTCGTATCGTTGTTTTTAGTTGAGAGTTGTTTTTTTGGCGTTACAATTCTTTCTTACAAATGAAGAGTGCGAAGGATCGGGCCTTAATTGTCAGAGAAGGGAGGAAAGTGACCATTTAGTCGCGGTCTCAGTACCACGACCGTGTTGTGTGAAGTGGCGAGTTGGTACGTCGCGTCGGTCGGTCGGTGGAGCCCGGTGGAGTCGGTGTCTCCTACGCAACTTGAATTCCCGGCAAATCTTATACTGGAAGGATTTTTTTGAATTCGCTGAAATACAAAAACTGTTGACAGTAGGTACTCGTCTATACCAAGAATCCAGAAACCGACCAAAAAATGACCAAATATATCGAGCAGTTAACTCATTTTCACGATTCCAGGTTTGGCTACTACATCTACATTAGTATGTAAGTAGTTCGTATTATAGTATGGTATAGACGAGCACTCTCTCCAGTGTTCGGTTTAGTTCATTGTAGAGTTACAGTTCAGCGGCTTACATTATTAGGTGCGGACGAGACGTATATTGTTATTTTATACCCATATAAAAAATTCTTTCGGTTTTCGTTATAAAATCCAGTGTAATTGATGTTTGTTAGCAAATAACACTTGCTCCAGGATTTGATTGCTTTCCTTTCATATTTACATAATTGAAAAAAAGTTACTTGGATAAGCCTTCATATTTATTAAACAAAAAATGTTGGGTATTTGCGGGTATGCGTATATTATATTATACTAGTGTTTAAATATCCACTGAATTTGATCCGTTAAAATAATGAGTATTTTTTATATGCACTCGATACGCACCAGAACTTTGCGAGTACATTATCAGAAAGAATAAATAATGGATACTAAAATAAAATACAAGATTTCTTCGTGTCGTTACCACCCCAACGATTCTCTTTTTAATAATTTCTGTATTTTGAATAAATTATACACAAATTCTTGTACTTTTATTCCACATATATTTATTTTTATTCTAACTTAGGCTACCGGTTTCGTTAAAAATGTTTTCTTTTGTTCTCTTTCTGTCATGTTAAATAATTAATAATTTGTTGGCCCGATGATGTGTAATACGAAACCGGTAGCCTAAGTTAGAATAAAAATAAATATATGTGGAATAAAAGTACAAGAATTTGTGTATAATTTATTCAAGATGATATTCCACCAAGAACCATCAATCGAATCCATCCAATATTCTGTATTTTGCTTTAAAAATGAGGAGTCAAGTTCATGAATAGCGGTCAAGTGGGGTCTAGTGGACTCCGAACGATCTTCAATAAGTAGACAATTTTCAAAAATGAGCTGCTTATGGCGATCATAATCAGATATTTTCATTTCTGAAGGCTTTATAATTTCTTTTTAGTGAGATACTGTTCCCACATGACTTTCTTAGTGGCATATTACGTGTGGTACAGGACTAACTAATAACACACATAACATTCTTGGACTGTATTGTAATCGTAATACCGGACTACCTAAAGCCAAGCATTAGATACTACAGATTACATATTACTAGCATCGGTAAGATTCTGTTTAAATTTACTTCATACCCAAAAGATGCAGACGGGACCTGTAGTAAGCCTCCGCTGTCCGTTCGTTCTGTCCGTCCGACTGTCAATGAATTGTATGGTGGTACAGAACTCTTTGTGCGCAAGTCCGACTCGCAAACGGCCAATGATTAAATTTTAACGCACTCTCTGTTGGACTAAGTAATAATAATAGAATTCTTTATTGTACATAAAAATTGCATACAAGGCGAACTTAATGCTAATTAGCATTATCTTCCAGTTAACCTTAAGTAATGGATGAAAGACGCAACACTTCCAATGTTGCTGCACCAACACGACTTCACTTTAAACTAAACCAAACTTTCCTACGACGAAGGTCGAACATGATCACATCCTAAATCTGTCATTATAAATTCCAATAAAAACTGATTCTTGTTTGAACAATGTTCAATCCGTCGCTGCTGCCTGGCCATAACGAGTATATGTTCATTTATTTGTCCATATCATCCATCTGGGGTTGTATTGTAATGGATACCTGTTCTCAGAAACTTAAATATAGGTTCATATTGAAACATGATCCAGAATGCCAAGAAACTGGCTTTATTGTGTAAGAAACTACATACATTGTATCTAGTTTCTACAAATATCTGTATATTCCCTCGATGCCCAAGGAGCGTGACCGCATATTGAGTCTAGATTCCAGCTAGACCCAATCAGAGAGTTACATTGCTGTCCTGGCTATGTATATTATTTACATGTACTAAACATTGTATGAAGCTATTGAGAAAGTTCCGACTCACTCAATTGCACTACAATATTACAAACAAACATAAATCATTGCGGTGTAGAAAGGGTCAGCATATAGGGCAATTACAGACAGAGAGATAAATACAGGCAGAAAAAAATTCTAATAAAAAACTGGTCAAGGGCGATTCGGACTCACGCTTGAGGGTTCTTTAGCATTAAAATAAGTTACTAGACTTAAATGATTCGAATAAAAAGTATAAACTTATCTTATTCAAAATATATCAAACATAACTGCAAAATTAAATTGGTCGACTATTACTCATCCATCCATCAGCCCGTGTTCGTCCACTGCTGGACATAGGCCTTTCCCAAATTTCGCCACTCATGTCGGTCCTCCGTCCTCCTCATCCAGCCGCCCCCCGCAAAGTCTTTCAGGTCGTCGGTCCAGCGGGCACGAGGTCGGCCTACACTACGTTTTGCTGTACGTGGTCTCCATTCTAAAGTCTATTGTAAGACTAAAGACTATTGTCTATAAGTAATATGGCCCGCCCACTGCCACTTCAACTTACTGATTCTGCAGGCTATGTCGGTAACTTTCGATCTCCGACGGATCTCCTCATTTCGGATTCTATCCATCAGAGATACCCCAATTATTCCAATACCAAAATTACTCGTTAACCTGTAAAGCCTACTTAGCTCTGATAGTTTTCATTTTAATTTCGTTTTGAATGTCGTATGATTTTACATCTGTACGTATTATCTGATAAATATAGAGGCATTTATTTTGTAAGTTGTATTGCTGCAGTTTTTACAGTCCAAGAAAAACCAGAGACCCGCGTAGTGTCCTGGTGGAGCAGCGTGTTTTTAAGAACACGCTACTGTAAAAATGTTGTTGCACCGTGCTTGGCTCACAATATCATAAACATTGTTTAGGAATATACTCGAAATGCGCTCTTATAAATTCCTATTGACTGTTGCGGGCACAAGCGCCCCTACCTACCTATTCATTTTGTCATTTGGATTGGAGTTGGAGGTAGCAATGTTCATATTCATTCCATGTAAAGAACCTCAGCTCAGTGAGTGCGGAGTATCGCGATAGGGGACAAGCCCGGGGCTCTCAGTTCGGTTGTATAGTATCGCCGCGCCGGATCACTCAGGGGTGCACAATGTTACCGATTATATCTAAGTTAATGTGCGTGTTACCGGGATTGTTTAAGAATAGACCTGGCATCCTATTAAATGTAAATGGTCTGTCTGTAAAGGACCCGTCGTACACGTTTTAGGAAAAAGCGAGGCAAATGTGATTAACTAAAAAATTCATTCATCAATGACAAAGATTCATTATATACATATTTTTTTCAGTTTTAAATGAATTTTTCATTAGGTACATGCTCTTTAGTTGGACTGGCATTGCCATTTTTTAAAGATGCAGCTAACAAACAGACAGTAGACACTAATAATAATAGGAGTTTGTTATAAGGGATTCCTTTATTTGACAAAATACAAAACATATTGTCACAACAACATTACATCACGGAGAAGGCGTCAAGTGTTTTATGTCACTAGAAACAGACAGCAATCGTACACCCTCTTTTTAACGACGGTTTTTTTTCATCCCAAGAAAATAGGAGATGAGCCTTATCGCCGTTCTTTGAGCACAAATACACCGTAGTAACCTGACTATGGCTGACTATCCCACTGTGTGTTCCTTCACATTGTAGCAAGTGGTTTCAACAACCTTCACAAATACTATGTACATAAATAAGGGTGCGCCACTGCTGCTCTTGACAAAATTATAATGACACAATTCCAAAAATCATCATAATAATATTCACTTGTACTTGTTTCACGGGTTTTATTTAAAAAAATTACATATTAATCCTGACCGGTTTCGGTTAATTGCAATAACAGATGTCGTCGAAGTCGTTTCGACATGATCATTGTGTACATATTTAATGGCTCGAAATATTGATAGTTAAATTTTCTGAATTCCTAAATCCTTTGAAAATGGTGCATTAACCGAAATAAAAAAATTAAAATAAAATTCATAAAAAATATACTAATAAGAACGTTATAATTACAGGCGACTTCAATATTGACTTCCTCGACGTAAAGGAAAATATTAGGTTGTATAACTTAATGTTAACCTCTAACTTCCACCAAAAAGTGTCTGAACCTACAAGGATCACAAAAACCAGTGCAAGGTGTATAGACCTGGTCTTTACAAATTTTAACATTAAAAAATCAAAGGCTAATGTCAAAGAATTCGGTTTCTCAGACCATAGAAGTGTCCTTTTTTCTACATCACTTTTGACATCAACCTTAAAAAACCTGACGATTGAGAAAAGAGTTTATAACGATTTTAATATTAACTCATTTAAAAATGAGATTGCAAAAATAAATTGGGACATTTTATTAATTGATCAAAATAATATTAATGACAACTACAATATTTTTAATGAAACTCTACAAAAAACCCTTAATCAATGTATTCCTAATACGAGTAAATGTTATTATGATGTTTACCAAGTTTCACCAAATGCCGACAATCGCAAGTATAAATTACAAAAAGCACCATGAGTCACTAAATTTCAAACGGAGAATATTTCCCTCTGAGCACCACGAGCAGGAAGACGACAATATCACCGAAATAAACCCATCGTCACCCACTTCCTACCTCCCGGTCTTGCAGCAGCGGGGTTCCTCAGTCACCGGGCGCGGCCGGTGGTCCGAGCTGCGGGGTTCCGTCCTTTGCTCACATATATCACTCTTCGGGACGCTGCTCCTATTCAGGGTCTATGTGGGGTTGTACTGTACAGGTCCGTCGAAAACTGGAAACGGTGGAACTACTTTTGCACTGTTAAAAATACCATTTAACCGGTTTCGCTACAACATCATTTTCAAAGGTTTCTTAAATATGAAATAATGGCAGTAGCAGATTATTTTATTTTAATATAATTGCTGTTATAGCGACACCGGTTGGGTGGATAAAGGTATTTTAAACAGTGTACAAATTTTAGTCAGAATTGTTTAGAAAACTCTTTTTTTAATTTTAGAAAGTTGTTCTGTATAATCAGTATTTAGTTAAATTGTCTTTAAACGAGTATACAATTTTGATAAAGGACAGAACAAAATACCAATTCACTTCCGACGCTAAGTAATCCTAACCACAGACAGCGATACAATGTTCAAGTACTCAGTTAAAATATTTATACCGTTGTTATTGCGGTCATAACTCCGACAAATGATCATGAATAGTTCTCGACTCTCTCAGTTGTGCCCTGCACTAGTTACTTTGTCGGGTTATGTCGACTTAATGTACCATTATTATGATTCAATTTAATGACGTGAGGTCTAATGTTACAGCTATTATTTCTATTTCTACATGACTGGTTTGGTAGCTATGAAATTGGCACATTGTGTGCATATTATCATCGATTTAAATCTACGAGTAGTTATGAATGAACGAGCTTCTTATTTGTAACTTTTCTCAAGGGAATCTGTAGATGATCTTGACATCTTTATTATTATTTCCGTTTCACTAGTGCAGTGCTGGTAATGTCATCATGCCCTCATGCCGCCAGCAATTACCTAATTGTTTCCACTCATTGCGCTACGAGCAGAGCGTGTCCCGTGGCCGTCTGGATAATTGCTCTTGACATGCTGTGCACTGTGACCTCACAACGTGTATGACATCATCATTATCATTCTAGACTAGACTAGATGAATGATAGATCTGCAAAGGCAATATAACCTTGTGTGCAGCGGGTTTAGGTTGAAGATTGATTGAGAAAATGGTAATGCCATCAAAAACAAAACTTAGTTCTTCTACCTTAAAAAGTTGTGAGATCCATGTAAATCCAAGTCGGTTAATTTATTCAGTCCCTACTGAAGGGACCTTCTGTCTTAAGTTATTACATAATTAGCTAACCTAACAACATCTTATAGTGACCGTATCAATATTAAAAATCTTTTATGTTTTAAATAAATAGATTGACATGAAAACACAATGTATCTCACAATCCAAAGTAATACATATTACATTAAATTAGATTATTTAGTGCGATTTCCAAGTCAATCTATTTATTTAAAACATAAAAGATTTTTAATATTTATTAACCCAGCCACAATCTGGACTGCGACATTTTGTTCAGCGGTTTAGCGGTATAAAATTTCATTTTAAACAATTACACAATTTATTGTTACTATCTTATATTGTAATAAAGAAAATAATTTATGCAATTCTCTTGTACATATTCAATACAATATTACAGCACGCTCTCCTAATTATATCTATTTATTGCCTCTGTCCGTACCCGCCTATGATTGGTCACCCTAATTAATTGAGACATTGAACAGACAGAGGTCCTTTATTCCGGACTTATGACCTTTGTGTGGTCTTGTAATTGTAACTAATTAGAGTTGTCTTGAGAGTGTATCTCATTGTGATGTTATTTGTTGAATGTGTAAACAGTTGACATTCTAACACGTGTTTATTACCTTTTTGCGTGCAAATGTACACGAGTGTAAGTGGCTGTCATTGTTAATTGTCTGGTGGGAATGTTTATTGTAGGTGGAGGTAGAAAATTGTAATGAAATTATTTTGAGTGGATGGTTACTTAGTTTTATTAGCAAAGAGATGTATTTATTTAATGAAAACGTTAAGATCCTGGCTTAGATACTGTGCACCAGCTTAATAATAGTATCTTGATGAAAACCACTTGTACACTGTTTACACAAAATTAACTATAACTATAGGTACTTTTAACCCAACCGGTTTCGAAATTTAATTCATTTACAAGGGCTTAACAACTCATTTTAATATTTTAAGACCTAACTACGTGCTGTAAATAAAACTTGATTCTTTTACAAAAACCGGTTGGGTTAAGAGTACCTATAGTTATAGTAAATTTTGTGTAAACAGTGTGCAAGTGGTTTTCATCAAGATGCTTTCCATGCTTCACCAAGTGCCGACAATCGCAAGTATTAGTTATATTAATAATAGTAGATAACACCTAATTTTGCTGAGGAAAGAAGTCTATTAGTTGTGACATAATGGTTGGTGAAACTTACTCTCCCAAAGTTAGTAAAAAAACCGGCCAAAAGCGTGTCGGGTAACGCGCAGTGTAGTGTTCCGTACACAGAGTACCTTTTTATATGTTCCGTAATTGCCCGTCACAAATGTTGATAGACTACTCTACTCGTACTATGCCATACTAAGAGTATACCCTAGGAAAAAAAATACAACACAAAAAGGCCAATGTCAAATACTTTATTAGCTGTGATAGAGGCGATTACTGGTTAGCTAATTGACCTATTTGTCTAGGACGCGTAATACTAATGATTAGGCGCGATATAGCAGGTCGGAGGGTTTTTAGCTAATACTGAAATATTTTGTAGGGAAAAAATACTGGATTTAAGTAGAAAACCTTCATATTTCTATTACCTATTTTATGAAAAAAAAAACAAGTTGATCTCTTAAGCGCGTTATTGAAACGAACGTTTGAAAACCAAAAAAAAGGGGGTGAAAAACATTTTTTTTTTGACAAAAGTATAAATCTTAGTACATTGTTTATAAGTAGGTTTCCTAGATAAAAGATCAATAATATCAAATATATTTTCTTACAACATTAAGATAGTCCTACTTTCGTCAAAAGAACCCTCGAAAATCTACCTTTTTTTCATATTCTAGGGTCAGGTACAGCCTTAATTTGTAAAGCCTTTAGCTGTGATAGATTTCCTTTTAACTTTGTTATATTTGTACTACCGCCGTGATTTTTTCACATATCCGGAAACAACGGTTCAGGCGAAAGGGGGGGACACTTGACTCTATAAAAAATTAACCCTTTGAAGCTTAATATTTCGCCAACGGTCCCTAAATCGAAAATTGGTTTCCACAAACCCATAATGTTTTTAATTATTTCCAACGATATCCTGCACTATGGTATAAACGAGAAAAGAAACCGGTCAAGTGCGAGTCAGACTCGCATACCTAGAGTTCCGTAATTCGACAGTTTTGGGAACAGTCAGGAAGAAGGTATTTAAAATCTTGACCATAACTGTTAATGATAACGAAAAATACAATTGATTGTACCACAAAAGAGAGATTCAAATATTTTTATACCGTACTCGAAATAAAACTCGTGGATTTAGAATTTAATTTTTTCATTTTGCTATCGTAAATTTCTCACCCACTATATTTTTCCTGTATTTTTTACGTAATCCCAAATTACCATGATTTTTTTCATATTTTTCGGTTCATTAGTTCCGGAAATAAGGGAGGGGGACATGCATTTTTTTGTGGTTTTTCAAAGATTTCTCGAAATCAGTGCCAGTAAATATAGTGAAAGTATATATTTTTGTGATCAACTTTTTAATATCTATAATTGAATACCTATATTGTATTTTTATAAAATGTTTTTTTCATTTATTTTACTTTTTTTTTCATATTTGTCATTTGTTATAAAAAAAATATTTGCTATATTTTTCCTGAAATTGGCCAGTTATGACCTATAATCATAATTTTTTTTATATTTTGCGGTCCACAAGTTTCGGAAATAAGTTTCGGACATGCATTTTTTTGGAGTATTTCAAAGATTTTTCAAAATGGGTGCCATTAAATAAGGTAAATGTGCATATTTTTACAATCAGCTCCGTAATATCTACAATTTGATACCCATATTGTATTTTTAAGGAATTAATTTTTATTGTTCTCACTTTTGTACTTATTGGAAATATTTTGAGCAATTTCAATTTTTTTTTTGTACCGTGTTGCTTAGACAAGTGAATGCTATTTTTGTGGAAAATTTCAAGTCTTTATCTTTAGCGGTGCTAAAGTTATGAGGCTGTGACATACGGACGGACGGACAACGGAGTCTCACCATAAAGGTTCCGTTTGTACCTTTTGTAATTGGTATTACCGACTACGGAACCCTAAAAATCATTCCGTATTTACGTGTATGGGAGATACCCCTAAAATATTTTTTTTTACCGCTTTGTGGCGTGATTAATATGTATACCCATACCAAACTACAGCTCTCTAGTATTAATAGTCTCTGAGCTAAGCCGCGCACAGACGTACATCGCGAAAGTATAAAAGTTCCTTGTCGGACTACGGAACCGTAAAAACGGACAATACTCTAAGTATAGGGAGACCTTCATATACAATGAGTAGAGGTAACAGGACAGTTCCGTGCGTCACATTACTGTAAGTACATAATAAATAATAAACAGTGATTGATATTCCATAGCAAATGGAGTGGTGTACGCGTTGGAAGTAAACTCCCGAGACACCAATAAAAACGACGTTTCCTTTCATCATTTACTAGTTCCCTCATCCCGCACTCCTTAGGAGGATAAGCGGGTAAACTGAATAAAAAACTTGGCAGACATTGCATCAATCACGGCAGCTTTTCCCGAATCTACCCCATATTTTACTTATTCATTTATTTATGTATTAACTCGTTTATCCTCTGACGTCAGCGAGAGGCCGCTGCTAATGTCTTCCGATATAGACCAGGAACCGGGAAAGATAACAGGAATTATGTCAAACATTACCTATTGTTACTATTTATGTAGTGGATTTCATGACGCTATACAAGAATAGAGATATTAATGAAAAGGGAAATAATAATTTGTTTTTGTATATCAAAAACGCATATAGCCATACGTAAATATCTAAACATTAAGAATTAGGTCGTAGTATATTCTTAATCTTGATCTTGAATAGAAATTTAGAATAATAATCGCCTCATTTTGTAGTTCTTATGATGGCATGTTCATCATTTCGTCTTTAAATCTTCATGTCAGGAAACTCTGGTATCCCTTACACAGTACTAAGAAGGACGGCGTCAGTGTGACAGACTGTAGAACAGATTGTCTCACAACATGAATAATTCGGAACAGTTCGGTGCTCGAGCGAGCGCTCAGAAACGAGCGATCAGTCGTGTGCGGTTCAAGCGCAAGGGAAACATTAACTGATTGTGGAGACGAAGAGACGACTACGAAATATACTCTATACTCGTAAATGGAAATAAATAAAACTGCACAGAGTTATCAGCACCGCATTCTTTAAAATATATTTCTTATTTACAAATGGTTCGCATGAGATTTGTACTAAAAATCTCTGTATTGTATAGATAGACTTACACGAATTTAATGCCATCTGAAATAAATAGCGACTTCATCAACGTGTACATTCTGTGGAGATGAAATACCAATTTGGTCACAAAAGCAGTAATATTATATTAATATAGATAAGCTCACCACAGGGCACAACCTCAGTGAATAGAACTGAATAGGTCAATCACAATAACGATCGTCGATTGAACATCAAATTATTATCGTTCATTATGTTCTATTCGGTTTATTAACGATTTAATAAAGTTGTGTACGAAAAGTACCTACTGAATCAGTCAGGACTCCTGATTTATGAAAGTGTAGTTAAAGAAAACACAATAACTTTCAAAGAAAGATGGTCAAGTGCGAGTCACACTGTGCGACTAAGAATCACCCTCAGAAAGGATTCTGCACTATTTCATGTTTTGCGTCAACTGAAAATATAAATTCTCCCGTAATAATTCCCAAACGAGGTTGGAAGTTAATGATTAAGACAATTACCTTCGCGCAACATTTTGAGCTTGTAGTTTACAGGGAAGTACTTTATAGATTTTGGTGATCAGTCTGTGAGTGGGACTTTTGGTACGGGAATATGCTTTGAAGGGTCGCATCTTAAACTAGCAACTTTAATTTTTACAGCAATATTAGGTTGTAGACCTTAGTATTCTGTATTAATTTTTACTTGATACCTCAAGCAGCTCCTGATAAAAATGCCTTTTACACTCGGGGAAAAGAACAACAATCTGATCCTATAAAGGTTCTCTTTTTTCATTATTCGGAACCGTTAAAGACGAAAAGTAAACGAACTACGTACAGTTAGTTCGAGTTGATTGATTGTTGGTCTCGAGTGATGGTGGTCCACTCCAGGTGAATTATTCAGGAGTCCTGGCGGGATGTCCTCGCGGCATACATCACTCTGAGTGACTACATGCATTGAAACTGTACAGGACTTGATACGAGCCAATCACATTATGTGTATGCTTGTGATTGTCGGCACTTAACTTTAAAATGTTCAATTATTTTTGATATAGTTTTAGAATTTTCATTTTTTTATACAAGATATTATAATATGTTAATGGTTTTCTTTTTTCCTAATTTTATTAATAATTATTTAATGCTACTACGTTTTATGCCTTCTAGTGCAACATAGTTTGGACTCGATGTTATATGTTATATATATTACCCATGTAAACTCAGTTGAACAAATTAATATTTATGATTATGATATATAATTAACATAGTGACGACATGGATCCTCAAGCGGGTGTCACAGTCACAGGTTTCCCCGAGTGGGGGCTGGTATTTGATTCTGAGTTACGTATATAGGTAATCCAGAAATAACATAAGTTATCTTCTACCACAAATATTCTAAATGAGGGTTTGTATTTGTTTCAGGTATGTTAGTTTTGACTCATCTCTACCTATACATATTACACATATCAGCAAAAGTAAGTAAGAATTCAGAAATTTCAAGGTAACAATTTTATTATCTAACAACAATAAGTATATTATATTGATATTGAAACGGCTACTCACGATGTATGGTTACCATGTTTGCCTCTGAATAAACTATAGGAATACAGTGAAAATAAAACTAATCAGGCGAAATCTGACTAAACATGGTGAGTAGCGGTTATTCAAGATGAATCTAAACCAAAAATCTTTTAGTAGTAAATAACAAGTATAGCTGTATTACGTATCCAATGTTGCCTCTACAAAATAAAGTACTTCAAATATTCCGATACAACCGTGTGAAACTCGTGAAACCCACAAACATATCGTTTCTTTACAAACGAGTGTTTCGTTCGTTGTCATTCCGCGTGTTTCTGTCGAAACTTCCAAACTGCCATCTGTCAGATTGTACACGAGTGTCAGACTTGTCGACCGACTTGTTGGACAACTAGTTCAGATTACACGTGCGATGTTCTGTAGCTAACATAGAGTTAGGATAGATCTTGCATGTGCCCTACAGTGCGACAAGGATCTTTTGGTGCGTGGATGACATTGACAGGGAGACGCAGCTCACGATTCACTGATGATCGAAGAACAAGGGCTACGTTTTATCAGGCGTCAGTTCCAACTTTGACCGCGACCAGTACAAGCGCCTTGTCGCACTGTAATGGAGGATGATAACATGAGGAATAGATTAATATGTCATACGTGCAAAGATGACAAAATCATAATCGTAATCATAATCCTAATTCATAATCACACTAATATTATAAATGTGAAAGTTTGTGTGTGTGTGTGTGTGTGTTTGTATGTTTGTTACTCTTTCAGGCTGAAACGGCTGGACAGATTTGGAAGCAATTTAGAATTAATTTAGCTTATACCCTAACTTAACACATAGACTACTTTTTATCTCGGAAAAATCACGTCGTTAAACCGAATAACACGCGGGCGGAGCCGCGGGCAAAAGCTAGTAGCTAATAATTTTGGAATCAAACATGAGCTTAACTGAGTTTCGTTGTCCGTGTTTCATGACGAAATTTGATAATAACTTTTCTTTTTTACTATGTTTTCATAAGATTGGTGTCTTTGTTAATTAATTAATTATTTACTGTGCCTCTACGATAGAGTTTAATTATTATAAACATTGATTTATTTTGTTTATTTTGTTAAATCTGGCATAAGCACCAGGTTATCCAAAACAAGACTGTTTTTCAATTTTGAAATGTCTAACTAAACATCACATAGAAATTTGGATGGATGCTTCAGGGGACCCAAGGGCTGGAGCTTATCTCGGGCAACGCATCAGCCTTGCTATCCAGCGAGGTAATGCGGCCAGTGTCTTGGGTACTCTGCCCAGTGACAGCGACGACTTAAATAAAGTCTTTTATTTAATTTAACTTTTATCTTTATATTATTTAGTTAAGTTTTTTTTGAATGTATAATAATTTTAGAATAATTTAGTTTCAGATTATTGTATTCATAAATAAATTTGAAAATAAATGAAATAAGAGAGAAATTTTATATATCTAAGTACGTGAAAACGTCTCTTGTAGTGATAGATACATTTTCAATTTGACATTTGATATGTCAACATTGTCGATAGCATTACCAAATAAAAATATATGTACAATTTAAGCGCAAAAACGAGAGTAATAAATAATTCACACGTTCTACACGCTAAACACGGAGCAGTTCGTGACGCAGCATTTTGTTTATTCTGTCACTTGATCGTGAACACTTTATTTTACAGAATAACGTGAATATACGGAACCCAACCCATATACTAAATCGGCATTCTTTAGTCTGTTAGTAGAAAATAAAAAATGGAAATTTAAAAAAAGAAAAATTACTTCTATAAACAATTTGTTCCGTGATAAAATCATCAAGGCTTGTTCGTGTGAAATTATTATAAAATATATTTTTAGACTTAAAAATAAAGTCTTTTTGACATCTTACCCGTATATAGAATCACAGTCTTGGTTGGTCTTGGAAAATGCTGAAATAATAATCGATAAAAACAATAGGCATATTAAACGTTTTAAAGTCAACAGCATTTTTCACAAATTTTCCATTTTGTTGTAATATTACTTGATAATATTCATGATGCTGTACTAATAGTACCACAGCGACTCAGATGACATGTAAATTAGACCTCAAGCGTCATCTAAGTGTCGCAGTTAATGGCTAATTGACATCATATAGTGGTCATTAAATATATTATGGCATATCAACGGCGGTAGGGCGGATAATTTCCAAGTTTAAATTAATTACAGGGCATTAGCGGGTACTTGCGCTGAATCATTTTGTTCCTGAGATTAATATAGACATATTCGCAAACTCGTTTAGTGTTATTTTATTACAAATTAATTACTTCTTACAGTGTTGGTATCTTTAGATCTGGATTGTAATTTGTGGGTTTTTATCTAGGCAAGGAGACTTCCGAATGGTTTAAAAATGATTTACGTTTTGACTTGAAATATAAACTCCTGGTTTTATTTGAACAAAGACCATTACTCAACTCGTTTCAAGTTTTTAACCTCATTTGAAGCACATAAGTAAGTTAGGAGACTTGAAGAGCAACAAAGTGTCAGGTTCGTTGCTCGGTCAGTACTCCGGGAACATTCTGAAACTGAAACTTTATGTGCCGGAACAATGAGTCCGTCCGTCTGTCCGTAACTCTTTACTGAGTAACGAGGCCTTGCTAGACCGAAAGCGTGGCGTTGTTGGGGCGTGAATTCAGTGTGTTGTTGGCGGGCGATTTACTGTGGAAGTGTATGAGAGACGTCACAAAGACACACCTCACCAAGCAAAGCGTTACGTAGCACACCAGTGGGCAAGCGGGGTATAATGGGGTTGGATCTTATGTATGCGTGTCGTGCTTCTAGTTAGTTTAGTCATCACCCAGAAAGTGTGGTATGATCACGTTGCTTGTAGCGGGTAAAACGCGACGTGATTGTTGTAAATTTCGAGAAATTATCTGGTGCTACGCAATGAAACTAAACGCAAAAATAAGTAATTCTTTCACGCCTGAATAGATGGACCACTGGCATCAAAATAATGGAAATGCGGTATTGGCCGGCCACCTACACTATTCTTGCTGTAATCATACCACACCAGCGCCCCACCCCGACAACGCCACACATCTGGCAAGGTCTTTACTTCACCGTTTGCGTGGCGGGAGCGGAGCGAGATGCGCTCCATTTACGAAAGAATGAACAAAACAAGTACCACTAGTGTACTGGACTCAGTAGTGGACTGTATGGTCAATGATATTAACGCTCGTACTATTTCAAATTATTTATTGTTACTATATTTATCGGTCATAATGTTCAAATGTTCAGTCACTCAGTTCACTAACTTAAAATTACACTATTTTATATCGTTCTAAAACTGTGCACTCCGCTCGAAAGTCAATGTCAACTGTCCCTTCGCGCCCACAATGCCGAGTACCTGCTCCAGCATCGACGCGAGTCGCATTTTGTGTCCCGCTCTCTCCCGTAGTGGCATGCTGTGGTCCGCTGACCAGCCAGCGCGTGCCCTAAAGGACGCTGTCCAATTGTCCCGCGCTTTTGGCTTACTCTGCGTCCATAATAGCCCTCGGCGTCCGTAACAGCTCTCCCCCCGGCGTAGCTTGCGCAGCCTCTTCCTTCAATAGGATGACGAGCTTGCGGGCGGGCCGCTTGAATATGCCTGTTTTAGTTCGTACGTCGGCGACTCGTATGCCACCATCTGGGCCCGGGTATGTACGCTCGATTATTCCTCTAGGCCAGACGTTTCGTGGCAGCGTGCTGTCAGCCACGATGACGATATCGCCGACTTGTAACCCCCTTCTGTTGTTCGTTGGCTCGCCGCGGGCTACCAGCGTCGGCAGGTACTCTTTCACCCAGCGTCGCCAGAAGTGGTCGGCGAGTGTCTGGCTAGCTCGCCAGGTCCGTCGGTCGGTTTCATCGCAAGGGCCCGTCGTAGGCAGGCCTGTCGAAGTCCCCAGCAGGAAGTGGTTTGGTGTGAGTGCCTCAGGATCATGAGGGCTCACACTCACATGGGTCAGGGGCCGAGCGTTGACGGAAAATTCGGCTTCCGTCAAGAGAGTTCTTAGTACCTCTTCGCTGGGTACCTTTTCTTGGAGGGTTGCGCTCAATGCGGTTTTTACTGAGCGCACCAATCGTTCCCACGCACCGCCTTGGTTTGGTGCGCCAGGAGGTATGTACCGCCACTCCACACGATGCAGCAGTCCTTCATCGCGTAAGGCAGGTGCCCACTCTGCATAGGCAGCTCGGAGTTCCTGATCAGCCCCTCGAAAGTTGGTTGCGTTGTCCGAGTAC
Organism: Ypsolopha scabrella; assembly: GCA_910592155.1. Taxonomy (NCBI): domain Eukaryota; kingdom Metazoa; phylum Arthropoda; class Insecta; order Lepidoptera; family Ypsolophidae; genus Ypsolopha; species Ypsolopha scabrella. Next base: position 631,274 of record OU342968.1, on the reverse strand, counting down.
ATCAGTCGCGGCCATCCTCTTCGGGCAGCCATTCTCCGTAGTGCCATTATTGCCGAATCCGTGGAGAGTGACGCGGTGAGCTCGATGTGTACGGCTCGTGAGGTGAGGCATGTGAAGAGTGCACCCCACCTCTTTTCATGGCGGCGCCCCACCCGTACCATCATTGGGCCAAAATAATCTACGCCACAATTGGTAAATGGGCGGTGGAAGGGGTCCAAGCGGGCGCGTGGCAGGTCTCCGGTGGCTGGTACCTGTGGTTTTGTTCGACGTATTCGGCAAAGAGCGCAGCTGCGTTCTATTGCTCGTACTGTAGGTCGTAGGTGTATGATCCAGTAACGTTGCCGTAGATCATTCGTCACACGTTCTCTGTTGGCGTGACCAGCGGCGCAGTGTTCTCGTAGTACGATTAGCTTCGTCAGATGGTGGCGGCCGTCCAAAATAATGGGCCGCTTCATCTCGATGGACACGGTTGCTGCTTCGATGCGTCCTCGCACCCGTAGTATGCCATCTTCGAGAACCGGATCCAGCTTATAAAGCCGGCTCGTCTTTGTAATAGAACGAGCTGACTTGATCTTTTGTAGCTCGGCTTCAAAACTGTCTTGCTGCGCACGTCGTATGAGTGCTTGTTCGGCGCGCTTGATGTGTCGATGTTCCATGCGCACAGCTTTGCGTTGGCATATTTCTATGAATGCAAGTGCACGTGCAGTTGCCCGTACCAGTGTCTCGTACTTAGAGAAGCGAGTGGCATCGGGCAGCCAGTCGTTCCTTTGGTCAGCTTCACTTGCATGTAGAACGACTTCTTCGTTTTCTTCTCCGGCAAGTGAACGTTCTGTAGGCCATCGCTCCTCAGGTTCAAACAGGAAGCTAGGCCCTCGGAACCAGCGGTCATTTTCATCGATCGGCGTGCGGGAAAATCGTGTTGCATCATCAGCTACGTTGTTGTTGGATGATAGCCATCGCCACTCATCTTGGTGGGTGAGTTCCGCAAGTTCCCCAAGCCGATGTGCGACAAAGGGTGTGTATCGGCGAGCGTCGTGGCGTATCCAATGGACCACCGTTGTTGAGTCGGTCCAGTAGGTCGTTCTCGCAATTTCGACGCGATGTTCCTTCTTGATTGTGTCGGCTAGCCTGGCACCGATAATGGCCGCCTGGAGTTCAAGACGAGGAATTGTCTGGGTATGTCGAGGCGCCACCTTGGATTTGGCAGCTACCAAGACGACGCTAATGCTTCCGTCGTGGTGTGTGATACGCCAGTAGGCCACAGTTGCGTAAGCTTGCTCGCTGGCGTCGCACAGAACGTGCAGTTCTATGCGCTCGTGGTTCTTAAGAGCATAGCACCGGCCTAGTCGCAATTGAGCGATCCCAGTCAGGCACTCTAACCAGGTGGCAAAGAGCTCCTCTTCATCTGCGGGAATCGGCTCGTCCCACGTCATCTTAAGGCGCCACAGACTCTGTAGGATGATCTTGGCTCTGATCGTATACTGGCTCAGCAGCCCCAGCGGATCATAGATTGACATGACCGCGCTGAGTGCTTCTCTTTTGGTTGGCGCACGGGTCTGTGCGCACACCTCACGTGGAACCCGATTCATAGATGTGTTAAATCCCAGCTCGTCCCGCTCAGCATTCCAGTAGAGCCCGAGTATTTTATTCCCCCGCTCTTCTCCACCCAGTTGTGCTGGCGCGGTTGCCTGCAGCTCTGCCGGCACGTCACATAATACGGCAGCGCGACTGGCACTCCACCCACGCAGTGTGAATCCAGCGGCCGCGTGCACCGTTCTTACTTCTTCAACGGTACGCCGGGCCTCTTCCTCTTCCTCGTAACTGGCTACAAAATCATCCATGTAGTGGCTGCGTGTGATGGCCTCTAGTGCACGCGGATGTGTCTGCGCGTGCTCTCGTGCATTATGGTCACGTACGGAATGTGCAATGAAGGGTGAGCTTGCAGCGCCAAAGATCAGACTCGTCATTTTGTAGAGACGAGGCGGGTTTATTCTGTCATCGCTTCTCCACAGAAACTGCTGCGCTGGCTGGTCTTCAGGGCGTATTTTAATTCGCAGAAACATTTCCTGAACGTCTGCGGTGATAGCAACCGGTTTCTCTCTGAACCGGAACACGATCCCCTGCAGTGATCGAAGCAGGTCTGGTCCCTCCAGAAGTTGGTCATTGAGACTCACACCGTGGCTCCTTGCGGCAGCGTCGAATACCAGTCTTTTCTTGCCGGGCTTGTTCGGGTTTTCTACGGCAAAATGGGGCAAATACCAGCAGACAGCGCTTGTTCGCTCCGATCCATCGCATGGTATCGCGTAACCTTTCTTCAGTAGGTTTTCTATCTGCGCGGTATACTCTCTGGCAAAATCAGGCGTGGCGTCCATCTTATGCTCTATACTTTTCAGACGGCGCAATGCTGCCCCATAGTTCAGAGGCATGGTCACATTGTCATGTCGCCATGGTAGCCCAACTTCGTAGCCGCTGTCGATCTTCTTGCAGGTTTGTTCGAAAATGTTCGTAGCTCGCTGTTTTGCGTCATTTAAGTGTGGCTTGTGAGCAACGCCAAGTGCATCTATTCGGAAGTGCGCCTCTACCAGTTCATGGAGGCGCTGGTTGCTGTGTTCGCTGTGCTCATCAGGCGTGTAAATGTGCAGGACGTTCTCGTAGTCTTTGTAAATCACGCTGCGTGGTACGGTTCCATGCACCACCCAGCCGAGCTGTGTTCTGGATGCGGCTGGTTGATCGGGACCGCCGACTCGCAGCTCGCGAGAAACGATGTACTCCCAGTGGTCTGTCCCCACAAGGATGCCGGGATGTGCCAGGTCGTAGCACACCTCTTCCTGCAGTAGGTCTTGCAGGTGGTCGTGCTTCAGCAGGGAGTCTGGAATAGACTGCTGATGAAGACTCAGGTTCTTGATGGTGCGTGCTCGCAGCTTGTATAGCACGCTCTCTTTCTTTCCTCTCAACTTTATGTTGACGATCTGGCTTTCTCCCTCTCTTGTGGCCATATTGACGCCATGTAGGTGCAACGGCAGTGACGGCCCCTCGGCACCAATGTTCCGCGCTATATCTTCGTCGATGAGGGTAACAGTAGCGCCCTCATCAAGAAGCGCGTATGTGCTGACCTCCCCCCGTGGTCCGACGATGACAACTGGACACACTTTCAGCAGTACAGCTCGTGGACCGGTAGCAGTTGTAGTTGCTACCGACAAGACTGCCTCGGTGCTGGTCGTTGGTGTCTCTACCATCCTATGTCTATCATCCTTATGTAGAGTAGGATGATGTGGGCGGCGACATTGGTTCACGCCGCACAGCTTGGCTCTGCAGTGAAAGCGTCGGTGTTTATTATTTATGCATTTGAAGCACAACTTTTTCTCGCGTACAAAGTCCCAGCGCTGATCGACGTTCAGTGCCTTGTAGTTCGGGCACTGAGGTAGCGCATGGACCCGTTCACAGTTCGGGCAATGGTCTGCTTGCTCTTCTGACGCTGCCATGACGGTATACACGGCGCTCACCTTCTTCTGAATTGCCGCCGGCCGAGATTCTTTTTTCGCTGCAGATGTAGATGCAGCGCTTGTGGTGGACGCGTAGGCTTACTTTAACCCCCAGTCCGCCTCGCGCATAAGAAAGCGAGACAGCACCACGATCTCAGGATCAAGCGTTCCTTGTTCTTCGTGAGCGTATTGGCACCAGCGTGACTGGAGGTGCGGACTCAGTTTATTCAGCACCTCTCGCGCCAGCGTGGGGTTGTAGAGGTACCCACGCTGTTCGAGGCTGTTAAACACGCAGACTACGTTCTGTAGTTTCACGGCGAATTTGTTAAGATCCGTCGGTGACTGTCCTGGTTTTGGCAGCTTCCTTAGTTCCTCAAATGCTTGGTCCATGATAATTTCTGGTCGCCCGTAGCACTGTTCCAGAGTGTTCATTATCACGTCTGGACTGGTGGCCGTGTGCATCAGTGCAGCCACAGTGTCTCGTGCTTCTCCTTTAAGGCAACTTCTCAGCCGTAGTATGTTTTCGGTTGGTGAGATGTTATACAACTTCGTGGAGTCCCGCATAGCTGCTTTGAACGGCAGCCATTCATAGGGTGACCCGGAGAAAGATGGTAGCTCGATCTGTCTGGGCCGCGGTCTGGCCATCCTTTCTAGTATCTCGGCTACTCGATCTATGCTGATTCCGTTTCTATTCGAGACCGGTTCCAATTGGATTCTTGTTGGATCATGTTCCAATTGGATTCTAGTTGGATTTGTGTTTCCAACTGGATTCTGTTCCAATTGGATTCTAGTTGGAATTGTGTTTACAATTGGATTTTGTTCTAATTGGGTTCCAATTGGATTCCTGTCGGATCATGATAGATAAATTTTAATATGTGAGCCCCAAAAAAATGATCTCGCGTCAGAAAAAAAGCCAATACAGCCGAGCCCACATGAAAATTATTATTATTTTGGTACTTTAAATTAACGCTGGCAACCCCTTCCCACCACCCGATCGATTTAAAATTTTTTTTGGGTGCACAGGGAGTACAGAGCAACTGTTTGAAAAAAAAATTAAAGCCGCTGAGCCCACATTTTTTTTCTTTTTTTTCCCTACCCCACTACACCCGCACCCACCGCCCGCGGCCTGCCAGCACGGAGATTATGGGAAAAGGTTGTTCAGGGAAGTAGCTAACGGAGTTTCAATACAGCTGAAGCTACATGACCGATTTGGTCGCTAGCTCTCCGTCCAATATTATCTAGCCAAAAGGTACAAAAGTTTTTTTTTTTTTTTTTTAACTTAGGGTTAGTATTATAGCTATGCATGATTTAAGACCAGTAGTACATAATTATTAATTGTAATAATAACTGTGAAATTATCTTTTGTTATTTTAAATTAAAAAGATAAATAAAAGAGCAAAGCTAAAATTTACAACATTTAAAGTAGATAAGGTTTGTTTACGTTTAGTTACATTCATTGGTAGTAGTGTTTGTAAATGTTAGAATATAACTTATAATATTATTAGTCTAAACAAAGTTAAAAGAGGTTGTACTTATACTGTATGTGAGAGGTGTGGGTGGGTATTGAGTGTGTTGCGAGTGATATTATGAGATCGGTTGAGTGTATGTGAGAGTGAAAGATAGTGCGTGTGTGTGAAGGCTATTTGTGTCTGAATAGTTGGTTTAACAAGCCAATTAATAATCTACAACAGTTTTTCAGTCTGCTCATAAGTTAAGTCGCTTAGCCATTGGAAAACCCTTATGCGCCTATGTTTTCCATTTTGTGTGTCTCTTTTATAGCTTTTCCATGGGAACAAAGGGAAAAAATAGTTTTTGTCCTATTCAAAGTCTAGAACTATATTTATGCAAAATTTTAGCCTAATCGGTTTCGTAAGCATGGCGTGAAAGGGTGACAGACATCCATCCATCCATCCATACATACATCCAAATTTTCGCATTTATAATATTAGTGGTATGGAATCTATCACTTTAGTATTCTAGTGACATCGTTTTAACAAGGTTTCCATGAGTTATTATTACCAACATCGTTTCACGCTGAAAATAGAATACATTAGAAGGAATCATAATCTGACAGTGTGTCTAATCAAATAACGAATAATATATTATATAATATATGTACCACATTCAACTGTGATTGTATGCAATATAATTTATTTATTTATTTAGGAAATTAACAGCGTTAAAAGTAAAACTAAACATTATTTCAAGACTATGACTAAGGCCAATAACAAATTTCCCCAACTGTTTAATAAAATAACAAAAACAAAAAAAAACTTAACTAAATTCATTCCTCAGAAACAGAATCTAAAATAAAATTTAAATGCTTACAGGGCAACTCATCTGCCTACCGTACTCTATTTTAGTTTAAATTGTTCAATTTGTTCAATTGTTCGACGGGGTGTTTGTGTTGTGTATGTGTTAATGTAAGGGATGAGTATGTATGAGTGTGTGTGTGAGGGAGGGTATGTAAGACAAAAAAAAATGAGAGGTTGTTCAGCAAAATCATAATAATTACGGTTATTCGTCAGGGCAAAGTAATTCATTGATTATTTTATTTCGAAATGACGTTCTAGAGTTTCCATATGGATCGATATTAAAGAAGCGCTTATTGTATTCGTTAGCTAGACGAATGAGAGGGGATGATTGGGCATAGTTTGTGCGAACAACTGAAACATGATAAAAGAGTCTTGCGGAGTGCCGAGTGCGATAAGAGGTGGCGTTAAGGGAGAAGTTAGACACCATGCTCATGCTGTTAATACGACCAGTAACAATGTCATATAACAAAGACATGTCGAGCAAAAGCCGGCGATCCTCAAGCGATGAAATACGATGGTGTAGACAAGAGTCTTCTTATTTCATTTTTGGTAATCTGGCTTTAAAATTAAGACGCTTTAAGAAAATCTCCTGTATTTTTTCGATACGCTGTTTATAAGTTATGTAATGTGGTGACCACACAGAAGATCCGAATTCCAGTAAACTTCTAACATACGCAAAATACACACGCTTAAGACAAGAAAGGTCTCTGAATTCACCACATACCCGCATTACGAAACCCAAGCTTTTATAAGCCCTGCTCACAGTTGCGTTAATATGGTGCTCAAATGTTAATTTTGAGTCAAGGCTCACACCAAGATCTTTGACCACATCTACTCGGTGTATGGTATTACCGCTAATATTGTAAGAATGTAGGACAGGATTTAGCTTTCTGGAAAAACTTATTTGGACACATTTAGCTGCGTTAACTTTTATTCTATTCTTACTGTAGTAAGTACTGAGTCGGTCCAGATCAGCTTGTAGTAATTCGCAATCAGTTTCATTATTAATATCTAAGTATATTTTCTTATCATCCGCATACAGCAAGTAATTGGCGTCATGAAACACATTATAAATATCATAGATATAAGCACAGTAAAATAGTGGACCCAAATGTGAACCCTGAGGAACACCGGAGGGTATATCAACGAAATTTGAGCGATGACCCCCAATCACTACTGCTTGTCTTCTGTTTGAAATATACGAGGTAACCCAGCGGTGAAGATCGCCTTGTATGCCAAGTCTTTGGAGTTTTCGAAGCAGAATGACGTGGTCCACGCGGTCGAAAGCCTTTTCGAAATCCGTGTAAACCACGTCGATCTGCCGGCCAGATTCCATCTTCTGAAGTACAAAGGATACCAGCTCAACTAAATTTGTTGTAGTAGATCGCCCCTTAAGGAAACCATGTTGTTCAGGAGGTAAGCCTTTTGAAATTGTTGGGTATAATCTGTTATATACTATTTTTTCAAATAACTTGGCCAATACATTGAGTATAGATATAGGGCGATAGTTAGGCACTTTTGTTTTGGGACCATTTTTGTGAATAGGTACTATATGTGCATCTTTCCATTTACATGGAAATTTACCTTCAGAGAGGGAACGGTTAAAAAGTATACTTAATGGTACGCTTAGAGCATCGCCGCATTTCACAATAAAGAAAGCAGGGAGACCATCACTGCCACCACCCCCATTTGAATCAATTTTAGAAATTTGTGCAGATATTTCATTTGGGGTGACTACTATAGCGTGTATGATATCTCCGTCACCACCGTATGGAGGAGCAAGTAGTTCATCATCATAGCTTTGAGCAGGCTCGGCAAAGACGCTATGAAAGAAGGAATTGAAACCTTCGGAAATATCTTTCCCAGCTTTGAGAGTGCTTCCATTGTATTCCAAAGAACTTGGGTAGCCTGATCCACCTCGACGGGCCTTAATGAAACTCCATAGGTATTTTGGGTTTTCTTTAATATAGCTCTGAACAGAACATAAATAGTTCTCATAACATTCTTGCTGAAGTTTATGTTGTCTACGCCTAAGAAGAGAAAATTCATCGTAATCAGAAGGATTATGAAATTGTTTCCAGTTCCTATGCGCTTTATTTTTTTCATGGATCACTTTTATCAGAGCCGGAGAAAACAAAGAGGGGGAGGCATTTCGTCGATATCTCGTGTCAAGGGGGACAAATTTTCCTATAGCTGAGTTTATTATCTCGTAAAACTTTTCTACTGCTTCATCGACAGAACCTTGGTTTAGCACATGAGTCCAATCAGAACTTGAAATAAAAGCACGTATACTCTCGTAGTCACCTTTCCTAAACCTATGCCTAGGATGATTACCCTCTCTTAGAGGAGTGGTAAAAATATCAGTAACTGTTATATCTACAGAAGGATGGGCGACATCTTCGTTGACTAGAAGAAATAGACAGCGATTTAATTCCAAACCAAAATTTCCAAAGATAAGGTCTAAAATATTGTTAGATGAATTGGGAAAGAAATTATATTGTTCAAATCCTAACGAGCAAAACTCATCCACAAGTCGCACACCTAAATCATAAACGGCAGCTGAACCCCGGTGAACATGAGTTGGAGAGTTAGGAGAATCTTTATCCCAACGAATTTCTGGTAAGTTAAAGTCCCCGGTTATTAAAAAGTGGTCCTTGGGATGAGAATGCCTTACAGTGGTAATTGATGTTATTATTTTATCAAGGCTATCAGGAAGGAGACTGTCAGGAGATGCATAAGAGACACATATGTGTAAATCTCGTGAAGAACGCTGACCACCCTGACTAATCGACTTGGCCGGTATCGTTACCCAGAGACACTCAATATGTTCAATGTTCTGATCAAAATGTCTCGCATACATACAAATAATTGTATGTATGCGAGACATTTTGATCAGAACATTAAACAATAAAACATGTATCCCCGAAGCGGTTTCAGAGGTTTTCCTGAGTACAGATTGTGTCCGTGTGGACAGTGTTCGTACACCCACGTTTTATCGACTATTATTACGTCCCAGAGTGGTGGAAGTCGAGCTCTGTCGTCGTAATTAGCGCATAAATATGGACCCACAGTTTAAAAAGAAGAATGGCGGTTATTCCACCGACAAGATTTGGCTAAGTACGAGTAAGTTATATAAATAAACATATTACTGTGTCGTGTACTATTAATTAAAATTGATAAACTCCAATGCAAAAAGACAATAACTTCGCTCGCACAACTGTTTGTTGACTTTGACATAAATCTTTGTACACGATCCGTTGTCTTGTGTCCATCCGTCAACGGACACAAAGCGACATCAGCCGGAACAGAGACCACTAAAACTTTAACGCTCACTAAAACCTTTCCGATGCTACCGGGCTATAAAACCACCGACTTTTCTGTGATTTTCAAACATACCTTAATAGTACAGGAGAAGGTTTAGTTTCGTTTGGCGGATAGGTCTAAAGCGGTCAAGATAGGTCGGCTACTGTGCATAATTTTGAAACAAAGTCCCGCGTGCAGGACAGTTAAGTTTTATTTCCCAGGTGTTTAAAGCTATTTTTATTTGGTGAAGTGCTTGAGATGATTGTGTTTGTTGGTATAGCTCTTTTACTGAGAGTTGCGCTTGTCTTGTTTACATTCTGTGGAAGTACGGGTATTCAGTTGGCTACTTTAGATTTTTTCTTGGGAATGTTTTTAAGTGGGAATTGTTTGTCTTAGACAATATTTGAAGATGTTTTTGAATATAATCAACTTTGTTAGGTTGAAGAAAAGTTTCCAAAAAGATGTCAATTATTCATGTATTTATAAAAATTTACATGAACCTACCGAGTTAAATCAAAATGTCGTAAAAACGAAAAATTGCTTAAAAATTTTACTTATTACATTATTAATACTGAATTACTGAATCATTATTATTTCTCCTGTAACTGTTTCTAAAGTCGAATGTAAATGCAAAAAAGAAAAAAACCGCAAGTTTTTTACGTAAAGCAATCCATAAATATGGGGTTTTATAACTAAGTATTATTATATTATGTCATTGCCCCCTGTGTGCCGGAGTGTGTAGTTTTCTAACAAAAGTGAAAATTTAATTCACTGAAATTTGCGATAACAATAAACGAATGGAAAATAAATACGGAGATTAAATGTGAATACACTATAATAAAATTTAACACTAATTCATTTTGACAATCAAATATAAGTTAATAAAAACATATTGCATGTTAATTTGTCAACATTCTTTGTATTTTTGAAGTAACTAACTATTTGTAATTTCTATTCAATTCTCCAATACGTTTTGGTCGATCCTGTTTGGTCGATTTTATTTCAATAACATACGAGTAGTTGTTTGTCAGAATGTCGTATCGCTTCCTCTACCTCCCAGCTGCAAATAGATTTATAACGTTCTAACACGTAGACACGATTATACAAAACAGCCTCTGCCCAAATCTGGCCAAGACCAAAACCGGGGAGATCTCCTTTCTTTAGCTGTCGGTCGGGACTCGGGACAAACGTTTAGTTCCCCACAAGGCGTGGAACCTCCGCGAGAGTAATTACGAGTGGCGTGAGGTATCGCTGTCACCCACACACGCGCCAGAGTACACACAAATAAAGTGGAGTATTTTATAGTAACATTCGTAAAAATTCTACTGACCATACTATCCTGCCCTCTGCGCATGTTCCCCCGGCTTCCCCCTTTGATACCAAGACTTGGTGGAAACGGGGATGGGTGGTGGTTGTTCCTGGCAACAGGAACATTGGGTATTTGACCATACTATCCATCCATCAGCCTGTTTCGTCCACTGCTGGACATAGGCCTTCCCAGGATTACGCCACTCTTGGCGGTCCCCCTGGAAGATATGTCCATACTCACACATGCTGGGCAGGTGGGTTGGTGAGCGTGGTGCCGAAACCCCTGCACCAGTGACGCCGCTGCCCGTCACTAGTCTGTTTTAAGGCCTGGCAATTAGGGATGTATATACCGCCATCCATCGGTCCCAGGCAATGATGGGCCGCCTGGTTTTGCCTGAGAGCTGTTCTCTTACTCTCCCCCAAATAACTTCGGGAGGATTTGCGAGTAAGATGGTGGTACCTCCACAGTCGAGCTCGGCATCAGCTCTACCACCTACTATAAGACCATACTATAAGATAAAGAAATGGGGAGCCAATGAAGTTGTCAGTTTTAGACCATTTTCGATACGGGTTCTATCACAAAAACTAAACTAGTTAGGAATTTGTAATTTTCTGTATATAATGTGCCATGCTGTATTTAAACGATAAATACTGAAAATGCTGATTTTTATTATTAGGTATCCGAATATTTAACTTACTTGATTTTCTAGTTTTATTTTATATTTTTTTATGTAATGACAAGTTTGTAATTTTGTTTCAAAGCATATGTCTTTGAATTGCCGATCTTGACAAAATTTTGGAAAGAGCGTTCACAGTCCATAATTTTTGTTTTATCGAGATTTCTGAAATTGTGAACACTTTTTAAAAATTTGTCGACATCTTGCTTCTTGCTGCATACTAACCTTACTACATCATTCATACATATGTGAGTCCGTAAGTTTGTTTCTACAATGGATTCGCGTATTTCATTCGCGAAAGCAAACTTAGGGAGATCCAAACATTGTCAAAAAAATGTACGTTTTTAAACGGTTTTATATTTTTGGAGGACAATGCTCCAAAATTCCATGATAAACAGAAGTTCTGGGTTGATATCATTTTTGAAATCGATGATGATTTAAGTAACAATGCCAGGTGGGCTACTTACCGACCGTGACCGACCGACCGTGACCGACCGACCGTGACCGACCGACCGTGACCGACCGACCGTGACCGACCGACCGTGACCGACCGACCGACCGACGGCTTAGATAAAAATCAGCGCCCGTGGGCTGCAGTTTGAGTATAGGAGCCCAACATGTTTGCGTTAGTAAAAAGAACTTTTTGGATCACTGTCATGTATGGGAAAAATATTTAATTTAATATTCGATTTTGGTTCAACATTCTACACAAAATATGAACATTTCAGGTCTATAACTAATTTATTTTTCGACCTTAGAGTAATGTACTAAACTCCAAGTTTTCGACCTAGATGTGCAGACGGACACAGCCGAACAGACGGACAGCAGAGTGACGTAATAGAGCTCCGTTTTGCTCTTTGGGTACGAAACGCTAAAAGTATTTAAGATTCACAACAACTTTATGGAAACCCGTCGTACCTGTACATTTTCCCTTTGGTGTACAACTTCTGCAAAGTCAAACGAATATTTGCCTCAGTGTGCACATTAAACCCTCTGTGTGTACGACACACTGCGTCGCGTGGCGCGTGGGCGGACGGAGAAGAAGGTGCTCTTTTGTCTTCGCGCTGCAGCTTCGCCGCACACACCGTTTTTATATACTCTGTGCTTTGAGAATAATTTGGTTTTGTTTCTGCTTAATGATTCAAGCACCCAATATCACCTATAACATTCTTTCTTACTGGCTTTTGTCCGCTTTAAATTTAAATATTTTATTTTTGGTTTGGTTATTAACACTCCATATATATATATATATATATATATATATATATATATGTTTACCAAGGTCACTATGATGATAAAAAGGAAAATTGCGTCGAAATCCGTTGCGTTGTTTTTTGTTTTGGCTTCATTACAATCCTATGAGGTGGGTGGTAGCTCACGCGGTAGAACGCTGACCTCTCAATCTTGAGACCCAGGTTCGATCCCCGGTTGGGCATGCACCAATGAGTTTTTCAAAATTCATGTTTATAGTATTTATGTTCTTACCTAATACTTACCACATGCTAAACGGTAAAGGAAAACATCGTGAAGAAATCTGCATGCCCTAAAAAGCGTGTAATTGTGTCTTACCCATCTCATTTAAAATTTTGAAGAAATATTCATTATATAAATATTGACTACTTTATTATATGTTTTAATATAGATAGATGCAATATGAAACAAAGATCGTTGTTCAGTTTGACTTCCATGAAGGAAGTAATCACGCTACACGGTATGTTTTGTAGTAGTTATTGTACCTCAACATCCAATCTCCACAATGAAGACGTAAAAACCGGTATATTTTCTCGATCGTAAAAACTTTTATTTCCGTCTACGAAATATCCGCAGAGGCAATTTATACTGTAAACTACATTTCTGCACACAAAAAAGAGGCGGAATGCATTCTAAACTTTTCTCGTATCGTTTTCACGTTTCAGCTATTTTTTAAATCTTTCTGGAATATTTCCGTGCGCCCCTTGCCCCTGGTCGCAGGTGGCTGCTCTTCCAACTCTTTCAGAGAGTCGGTAGGCTCGACACCTCCCTAACTGCATTATTGCATTTTGGATCTTGATTCTATGTACTTAGGTGTTATATTTGAGTTTATGAATTATGGTATAGTTTGGTAACGGTTGGTCCCATGTGTCTGTTGAATAAATAACTAGGTTCCTTCGGTATTGTGTGTCGGGGAGATAAAACACTATCCACAGGTTTTGTATCGGGACGTCTGTGTTCCTTCAATTTATATGTATTTTTTGTTACTGTAAGATTGTTTGTTTTATTACTTTTCCTCAAGTTTCCATTCACTCGTTTTTGTCAGGTTTTAGCACATTATTTCCAGAGAACACCGAAGGAACGTTTCACAAGGGAGCCACCAGCGCCGCCGAGGCCTTCATCTACCGTCAGTTACAACATTGTATTTGACAACAATGTGGTTTTGTGTGCTTTTTGAAGTTACATTGTGTTTGTACAAATCTGATAATAATCCAACCGGTTTCTTGGAAACCAATGTCTAACATTTCGATGGAGGTTTAGACAATTTGTAGAGTTCTGTTTCTTAAAATGAAAAACGGAACCTTTATAAGATTACTCTCGTGTTCATCCGTTGGTTTGTCACAAAGGTTTAAAATAAACTGTAAGACGTAAGAATTCGAAATATAGCTAAATGCTCGCTTGGCTTCGATGACGCACGATTAGAAAACGCTTGGTATAAAGAAAAAACGAATTTATTGTGTGAAGTATTATTAAAAAGAGCTGATAACTTACAAAATACTACATAAATATATTTTTAAAATTTTTCGTGGAATTTTGTTATAAATCGCCCCCTGGTGTGGGTTCCTAAAGCAAGAATTTTGATTTTAATAGGGTTAGTAGAAATTAAGTCTCAGTTACTAAAAAATTGCAAGTTTTTCAACTTCATATGATAGATAACAAAGGCTGAATAAAAGAAAAAGTAAAATTAAAGTTTAATTTCTTCTATTGATAGGCTCACTGTAGTATAGGTACGCTACGCAACCCTAATTGTGCGACACCAACTAGCTCTTTGTCGATATTTTTTTGTTCCTCATTCACTAACCAACAAGTACACTGTCTTCTTTACAGTCGCGTCTTTTTCAATAACAGCGTTACTTCGTCAAGATTTGTAAATCACGAGGTAATATTATTTGATAGTAATATTATATTCTCGTTACTGTTGAACATGTCTGGGTGGAACATAACGGGGTTGGCCCTTTTGTGACCACTCGAGAGATCACGCTCATCTTCTAATTAGCCAATCAATCCATTGTTCGTTACTTCCACAATGCAATAGCATCATGTCGCGACGTGTATGTACCTATACAGACATAGGAGTATGTCAGCAATTGTAGATACGTTTTGTATTAATGTGGTGTAGGCGGAGTAAAGAGAGACTGATCAATATTTGTGTTGGATGATCGTCTTCGGGGACACGACGCTGTGTGCAGTGTATCCATGGCGGTGTAATAGTCTTTCTTTTGTTGTTGTTTGATGGTTTTAGTGATGTGATGTGGATATACCCGGCCCGGTGATGGCTACCGTTTGTTGCATTGCGTGCGTTGAGACCGGGGTCTAGAGAAGCGTCCATAGATAAAAACGGTTTATTAAAGTCGGTATACGAAAAGGGAATGCAATGTAAAATAATACAATGACGCAATAAAGTAATGCAATCAAATCTACAGAAAACTTCATCTGATCAAGTGCCTTTTATATCGGATCATTTACATAGAGATAAACAGTGTGAAGTAATATTTTTACAGGTTCGTTTATTTTATAGTTCAGGTTAAACCGCATATTTGCCGTTTATCACTCACTTCGAGATTGTTTTCACTATTTTTTACGATTGTTGTCGTCAATTTCGTTGAGCATAAAATTTTAACAATTTTTATTTTAGTGTTTTTTCTTGTCGTTGATGAGACAGTTTATTATCATTTCTGGCGAGCCTCTTTGGAGCGAGTCGTAAAGTTATGAGAGTAGGTAGTTCAGCGCCGCACGCGCAAGGTTTTAATCAGATTTTATTGCGATGTCAAGTTTTATTTATCACTGGAATGATGGCAGTGATAAATGTCAGGTATGATTGGATCCGGCTTGGTCGCTTTAATAATGTAACGGGAAGATTGAAGGCGCTTTAATGCATTTTAAAGAAATTTTAAAGTCGTTTCATTCGAAGTCAGTCATAAATAAATAGCAGTTTCATGAAGTGGGGTTTAAGATGTGTCATATTTTTATAACTCAAGAAATATGGGCTACTAAAATCTTCCCGTGGATGTCTTGTCATGTTGGTTTGGCAGAAATCCAAAATGGCAACTGTTTGTTTTTGAACTACTCTTTCATGTAGGTACCACAGTTAGAATAGATCCGAAATATACAAAAATCAATAGCCCAGTTAAACCTCACTTTGTTCCGTCAAACCCAAGGACTGTCTGTTATATTTTAGCGGTGAACTTCAAGCATCCAACATGTAGTATTATTAGAGGTAGTTTGTACAGTATTTCGTCATATGGATGCCTATTTTAGGCATATCATGTTTATGAGCAATTGTTTCCTTCCACGCCATGAAGCGACAGCCGGCGGCAGCGGGGCGCGGGAGGGGAGCGGAGGCCATTCCCGTTTTCAGGAAGAACCTTTATCTCGTTACTTAAGAAACCTCGCGGAGACCATTCTATCGGGTGTAGAGTATAGAACCACAGTGAGGACATAGGCAAGTATGGTAGAAAAGTGACAAGTTAAAAGGGACTCTCAAGTATTGTTTTACTGCTGTTGAGTTACAAAGAGAATTAAAAATAAATGACACATGGCTGAAACTTCAACATCTGAACACTGTGCAATTCACTTTTCATCAAGTGAAATCTAAACTTACACAAAACAAATCAACTTTAAACATTGTCAAATCACTGCCACCGTTTACTCTGTAAGTCCCCGGTGTTGGAGATAAAAAACGTCGTTCAGTAATTTATCGTCTATATCGTTCCGATTGTTGCGAACGT
Organism: Ypsolopha scabrella; assembly: GCA_910592155.1. NCBI lineage: Eukaryota > Metazoa > Arthropoda > Insecta > Lepidoptera > Ypsolophidae > Ypsolopha > Ypsolopha scabrella. The sequence continues at coordinate 615,210 of OU342968.1, read as the reverse complement.
ATCGTCCTCACGCACAGCTCCGGCGCGGTGTGCGGGGCGGCGCGGCGCGGGGCGGCGCGGCGCGGGGCGGCGCGGCGAGCAAACAACGTGTAATTCCGAATTTGACCGCTATTTACTCGTCTATTTAAAAATACGATTGCTTAGCAAATACTAGAATGAAATCAATAGTACTTTCTGCCTTTTAATATTGATATATGCAACCACATTTTGAAATTGACGTAATACTTTAGTGTTACAGCGTACTTTTTTACGCTTGCTACGAGATGTAGCAAATCTTAAAATTGTTCCGTGTACATAGGGTATCTAAAAAACAAAGCAAGATTTATATGACGTTAAGCTATCGTTTTAATCGTGGGATTGTTTCAAAGAAAATAATATTCCACAAATAACAGTTCCCGGTATCTACCAGCGGGAAAATAAATAGATAGGTACGTGTTCGTGGTATCGAGACCTGAAGGGTCGCGGTGCGTCTATTGATCGCTTCGTTGATGCAGTCGCGGGCTTGTGGGACTCCTACGACACACGGGTGCTGGGGATGAGGACTCTATTCCTGTCACTTTATGACACATTCTCGCATGTCTTGAATGCATGTTCGTTATAGTGATTTGGCACTAGTCAACCAAGCTCTTCAGAAGCTAATCTCATGTGCAGTAACCTTTATGCGATTGTAGGAAGGAATTTAAGTATCAGGAAGAGAAGCAAAAATAAGTTGGTATTAGAAACTATTATGGAGCTCACAAAATCTAATATGACGTACCTAAGAAAAGACTATCGCTTTACGTTTGGGTCTTCTGTAACTAGGAAGCTTTTTATGGTTGGGAAACTAACTTCAGAGTTTGTAGTATTTTCTGTAATTTTTGAGTATGTGTAAATAATGTAGTCACAACAGATTTTGTCACTAAATAAATCAAAATTCTACCGATGGTTTTGACGTTCTAATGGTTAAGCTTTGCATGTTGTTTGCATGCGATTTTCATCAGAGTGTACTTCTTCAACTTTCACCAAATAGTAAATATATATGCACATATAGATTCGAATACGTACTGCGTAACCCAACATTGATTTTAGCGTTATACCGACTGAGCAGCCATACCTTACTAATCTCAGCGCAAACTCTGTCAGCGACAGCGGTTAACAATAAAAACAAAATATCGAACCGTCAGCGTCGTTGCATGTCTGCAGTTCCAGGAACCTTAGACATTGTAAGTGGCACTCAAGCTATTCTGAGTCGTTGCGAAGCTTCTATTAGCTAATATTTAATAGCCCCGGTGATGGTGGTGCGGTGCACGCGCCCCGGGACAATACAACGACGCAGGCATCGGCTATCGATGGCGAGGCACTTAGCGTCAGCTGGAATATTCTATGAGCTTGTGATATTCCGGGTGCAGTTGAATCACGATTTATTATGAAAGTACACAATATTAAAATATTGTTGTATTTCGAAGGAACGTAGCGACTTTTTGTTGTAATTACACTTCAACAATATTGTTTATACTCTATGACGTTGGTCCAGCCCGTAAATATTGATCATTCACATCAACATATTTATATATCATCCTGTTGTCATCTTTACCTTTATACAACGGCAACATTCATTTTTGAGGGTTCCGTACCCAAAGGGTCACCAACGGGACCCTATTACTAAGACTCCGCTGTCCGTCCGTCCATCCGTCTGTCACCAGGCTGTATCTCATGAGCCGTGATAGTTAGATAGTTGAAATTTTCACAGATAATGTATTTCTATTGCCGCTATAACAACAAATACTAAAACCGGCCAAGTGCGAGTCGCACCTGCGCACTCCCATACAACAGACATGATTTTTTTTCCGTTTTTATAGATAATGGTACGGAACCCTTCGTGCGCAAGTCCGACTCGCACTTGGCCGGTTTTTGTTGTAAACATTAAATGTAGGATACATCATTTAAAATTTTTATGTTGGTATTAAACCTTTGTATAAAGTAAAGATCACTGATAAAAGGCTTGAATAATTTCAATGGCACCATCAATAGTTAAACCTTTAATTGGACTTTTTTTTATTAATAAATGTTATACTATTATAGAAGTCCAGTCTGTTACTTCTATTATAAAGTTCATTTATTGACGCACGACACAAGTATACAGTAAGAGTACCGAGAGACGATTGACCGGAGGGGCGAGGAGCGTATATTGAAATGCTGACGCTAGTGAAAACTGCCAATGCATGTACCTAGCCCCTACACTATCATTTATTTACGCACGACACAAGTATACAGTAAGAGTACCGAGAGACGATTGACCGGAGGGGCGAGGAGCGTATATTGAAATGCTGACGCTAGTGAAAACTGCCAATGCATGTACCTAGCCCCTACACTATCATTTATTTACGCACGACACAAGTATACAGTAAGAGTACCGAGAGACGATTGACCGGAGGGGCGAGGAGCGTATATTGAAATGCTGACGCTAGTGAAAACTGCCAATGCATGTACCTAGCCCCTACACTATCATTTATTTACGCACGACACAAGTATACAGTAAGAGTACCGAGAGACGATTGATTGGAGGGGCGAGGAGCGTATATTGAAATGCTGACGCTAGTGAAAACTGCCAATGCATGTACCTAGCCCCTACACTATCATTTATTTACGCACGACACAAGTATACAGTAAGAGTACCGAGAGACGATTGACCGGAGGGGCGAGGAGCGTATATTGAAATGCTGACGCTAGTGAAAACTGCCAATGCATGTACCTAGCCCCTACACTATCATTTATTTACGCACGACACAAGTATACAGTAAGAGTACCGAGAGACGATTGACCGGAGGGGCGAGGAGCGTATATTGAAATGCTGACGCTAGTGAAAACTGCCAATGCATGTACCTTGCCCCTACACTATCATTTATTTACGCACGACACAAGTATACAGTAAGAGTACCGAGAGACGATTGACCGGAGGGGCGAGGAGCGTATATTGAAATGCTGACGCTAGTGAAAACTGCCAATGCATGTACCTAGCCCCTACACTATCATTTATTTACGCACGACACAAGTATACAGTAAGAGTACCGAGAGACGATTGACCGGAGGGGCGAGGAGCGTATATTGAAATGCTGACGCTAGTGAAAACTGCCAATGCATGTACCTAGCCCCTACACTATCATTTATTTACGCACGACACAAGTATACAGTAAGAGTACCGAGAGACGATTGACCGGAGGGGCGAGGAGCGTATATTGAAATGCTGACGCTAGTGGAAACTGCCAATGCATGTACCTAGCCCCTACACTATCATTTATTTACGCACGACACAAGTATACAGTAAGAGTACCGAGAGACGATTGACCGGAGGGGCGAGGAGCGTATATTGAAATGCTGACGCTAGTGGAAACTGCCAATGCATGTACCTAGCCCCTACACTATCATTTATTTACGCACGACACAAGTATACAGTAAGAGTACCGAGAGACGATTGACCGGAGGGGCGAGGAGCGTATATTGAAATGCTGACGCTAGTGGAAACTGCCAATGCATGTACCTAGCCCCTACACTATCATTTATTTACGCACGACACAAGTATACAGTAAGAGTACCGAGAGACGATTGACCGGAGGGGCGAGGAGCGTATATTGAAATGCTGACGCTAGTGAAAACTGCCAATGCATGTACCTAGCCCCTACACTATCATTTATTTACGCACGACACAAGTATACAGTAAGAGTACCGAGAGACGATTGACCGGAGGGGCGAGGAGCGTATATTGAAATGCTGACGCTAGTGAAAACTGCCAATGCATGTACCTAGCCCCTACACTATCATTTATTTACGCACGACACAAGTATACAGTAAGAGTACCGAGAGACGATTGACCGGAGGGGCGAGGAGCGTATATTGAAATGCTGACGCTAGTGGAAACTGCCAATGCATGTACCTAGCCCCTACACTATCATTTATTTACGCACGACACAAGTATACAGTAAGAGTACCGAGAGACGATTGACCGGAGGGGCGAGGAGCGTAAATTGAAATGCTGACGCTAGTGGAAACTGCCAATGCATGTACCTAGCCCCTACACTATCATTTATTTACGCACGACACAAGTATACAGTAAGAGTACCGAGAGACGATTGATTGGAGGGGCGAGGAGCGTATATTGAAATGCTGACGCTAGTGAAAACTGCCAATGCATGTACCTAGCCCCTACACTATCATTTATTTACGCACGACACAAGTATACAGTAAGAGTACCGAGAGACGATTGACCGGAGGGGCGAGGAGCGTATATTGAAATGCTGACGCTAGTGAAAACTGCCAATGCATGTACCTAGCCCCTACACTATCATTTATTTACGCACGACACAAGTATACAGTAAGAGTACCGAGAGACGGTTGATTGGAGGGGCGAGGAGCGTATATTGAAATGCTGACGCTAGTGAAAACTGCCAATGCATGTACCTAGCCCCTACACTATCATTTATTTACGCACGACACAAGTATACAGTAAGAGTACCGAGAGACGATTGATTGGAGGGGCGAGGAGCGTATATTGAAATGCTGACGCTAGTGAAAACTGCCAATGCATGTACCTAGCCCCTACACTATCATTTATTTACGCACGACACAAGTATACAGTAAGAGTACCGAGAGACGATTGATTGGAGGGGCGAGGAGCGTATATTGAAATGCTGACGCTAGTGAAAACTGCCAATGCATGTACCTAGCCCCTACACTATCATTTATTTACGCACGACACAAGTATACAGTAAGAGTACCGAGAGACGATTGATTGGAGGGGCGAGGAGCGTATATTGAAATGCTGACGCTAGTGAAAACTGCCAATGCATGTACCTAGCCCCTACACTATCATTTATTTACGCACGACACAAGTATACAGTAAGAGTACCGAGAGACGATTGACCGGAGGGGCGAGGAGCGTATATTGAAATGCTGACGCTAGTGAAAACTGCCAATGCATGTACCTAGCCCCTACACTATCATTTATTTACGCACGACACAAGTATACAGTAAGAGTACCGAGAGACGATTGATTGGAGGGGCGAGGAGCGTATATTGAAATGCTGACGCTAGTGAAAACTGCCAATGCATGTACCTAGCCCCTACACTATCATTTATTTACGCACGACACAAGTATACAGTAAGAGTACCGAGAGACGATTGATTGGAGGGGCGAGGAGCGTATATTGAAATGCTGACGCTAGTGAAAACTGCCAATGCATGTACCTAGCCCCTACACTATCATTTATTTACGCACGACACAAGTATACAGTAAGAGTACCGAGAGACGATTGATCGGAGGGGCGAGGAGCGTATATTGAAATGCTGACGCTAGTGAAAACTGCCAATGCATGTACCTAGCCCCTACACTATCATTTATTTACGCACGACACAAGTATACAGTAAGAGTACCGAGAGACGATTGATTGGAGGGGCGAGGAGCGTATATTGAAATGTTGACGCTAGTGAAAACTGCCAATGCATGTACCTAGCCCCTACACTATCATTTATTTACGCACGACACAAGTATACAGTAAGAGTACCGAGAGACGATTGATTGGAGGGGCGAGGAGCGTATATTGAAATGCTGACGCTAGTGAAAACTGCCAATGCATGTACCTAGCCCCTACACTATCATTTATTTACGCACGACACAAGTATACAGTAAGAGTACCGAGAGACGATTGATCGGAGGGGCGAGGAGCGTATATTGAAATGCCGACGCTAGTGAAAACTGCCAATGCATGTACCTAGCCCCTACACTATCATTTATTTACGCACGACACAAGTATACAGTAAGAGTACCGAGAGACGATTGATCGGAGGGGCGAGGAGCGTATATTGAAATGCTGACGCTAGTGAAAACTGCCAATGCATGTACCTAGCCCCTACACTATCATTTATTTACGCACGACACAAGTATACAGTAAGAGTACCGAGAGACGATTGATTGGAGGGGCGAGGAGCGTATATTGAAATGCTGACGCTAGTGAAAACTGCCAATGCATGTACCTAGCCCCTACACTATCATTTATTTACGCACGACACAAGTATACAGTAAGAGTACCGAGAGACGATTGATTGGAGGGGCGAGGAGCGTATATTGAAATGCTGACGCTAGTGAAAACTGCCAATGCATGTACCTAGCCCCTACACTATCATTTATTTACGCACGACACAAGTATACAGTAAGAGTACCGAGAGACGATTGATCGGAGGGGCGAGGAGCGTATATTGAAATGCTGACGCTAGTGAAAACTGCCAATGCATGTACCTAGCCCCTACACTATCATTTATTTACGCACGACACAAGTATACAGTAAGAGTACCGAGAGACGATTGATTGGAGGGGCGAGGAGCGTATATTGAAATGCTGACGCTAGTGAAAACTGCCAATGCATGTACCTAGCCCCTACACTATCATTTATTTACGCACGACACAAGTATACAGTAAGAGTACCGAGAGACGATTGATTGGAGGGGCGAGGAGCGTATATTGAAATGCTGACGCTAGTGAAAACTGCCAATGCATGTACCTAGCCCCTACACTATCATTTATTTACGCACGACACAAGTATACAGTAAGAGTACCGAGAGACGATTGATTGGAGGGGCGAGGAGCGTATATTGAAATGCTGACGCTAGTGAAAACTGCCAATGCATGTACCTAGCCCCTACACTATCATTTATTTACGCACGACACAAGTATACAGTAAGAGTACCGAGAAACGATTGACCGGAGGGGCGAGGAGCGTATATTGAAATGCTGACGCTAGTGAAAACTGCCAATGCATGTACCTAGCCCCTACACTATCATTTATTTACGCACGACACAAGTATACAGTAAGAGTACCGAGAGACGATTGATTGGAGGGGCGAGGAGCGTATATTGAAATGCTGACGCTAGTGAAAACTGCCAATGCATGTACCTAGCCCCTACACTATCATTTATTTACGCACGACACAAGTATACAGTAAGAGTACCGAGAGACGATTGATTGGAGGGGCGAGGAGCGTATATTGAAATGCTGACGCTAGTGAAAACTGCCAATGCATGTACCTAGCCCCTACACTATCATTTATTTACGCACGACACAAGTATACAGTAAGCGTACCGAGAGACGATTGATTGGAGGGGCGAGGAGCGTATATTGAAATGCTGACGCTAGTGAAAACTGCCAATGCATGTACCTAGCCCCTACACTATCATTTATTTACGCACGACACAAGTATACAGTAAGAGTACCGAGAGACGATTGACCGGAGGGGCGAGGAGCGTATATTGAAATGCTGACGCTAGTGGAAACTGCCAATGCATGTACCTAGCCCCTACACTATCATTTATTTACGCACGACACAAGTATACAGTAAGAGTACCGAGAGACGATTGACCGGAGGGGCGAGGAGCGTATATTGAAATGCTGACGCTAGTGGAAACTGCCAATGCATGTACCTAGCCCCTACACTATCATTTATTTACGCACGACACAAGTATACAGTAAGAGTACCGAGAGACGATTGATTGGAGGGGCGAGGAGCGTATATTGAAATGCTGACGCTAGTGAAAACTGCCAATGCATGTACCTAGCCCCTACACTATCATTTATTTACGCACGACACAAGTATACAGTAAGAGTACCGAGAGACGATTGATTGGAGGGGCGAGGAGCGTATATTGAAATGCTGACGCTAGTGAAAACTGCCAATGCATGTACCTAGCCCCTACACTATCATTTATTTACGCACGACACAAGTATACAGTAAGAGTACCGAGAGACGATTGATTGGAGGGGCGAGGAGCGTATATTGAAATGCTGACGCTAGTGAAAACTGCCAATGCATGTACCTAGCCCCTACACTATCATTTATTTACGCACGACACAAGTATACAGTAAGAGTACCGAGAGACGATTGATTGGAGGGGCGAGGAGCGTATATTGAAATGCTGACGCTAGTGAAAACTGCCAATGCATGTACCTAGCCCCTACACTATCATTTATTTACGCACGACACAAGTATACAGTAAGAGTACCGAGAGACGATTGATTGGAGGGGCGAGGAGCGTATATTGAAATGCTGACGCTAGTGAAAACTGCCAATGCATGTACCTAGCCCCTACACTATCATTTATTTACGCACGACACAAGTATACAGTAAGAGTACCGAGAGACGATTGACCGGAGGGGCGAGGAGCGTATATTGAAATGCTGACGCTAGTGAAAACTGCCAATGCATGTACCTAGCCCCTACACTATCATTTATTTACGCACGACACAAGTATACAGTAAGAGTACCGAGAGACGATTGACCGGAGGGGCGAGGAGCGTATATTGAAATGCTGACGCTAGTGAAAACTGCCAATGCATGTACCTAGCCCCTACACTATCATATTAGGTGTAGTACTTGAGTTCATATAAATGTTCATAATAAATAACATATTATCAATTAATTATCAGGTAAAACGATTAAATGATTTTTTTCAGTTAAAATGCATTTTTTTGTGTTTATATATAATGTACAAGTATGATGTATAATGTGACGCAGTTCAACCGTACAACCCAGGTGGCGGTCATACTTTAACATAGTTCAGCCCATGTCAGTTGGACGGTGACTGACAGTAATTTCACCCCCTCTACACAAACACGTGACTGCAACTTCCGACATTTGAACATTCTATACGTCATATAATAACTTATACCCGTTAACAGGGTGTACTTTAACTTTTCACAAAAGTACAAACTAGTAATCATTTTAGAATTTGACATTCTGTATTCGACGGAGTTAATGAAATTTCCCATGAAGGTATAATCAGCGGTCGATATTGGAAAACTTGGTTGAATTGTCTTCTTTATTGAATTTTCTATAAAACTTATGAGAAGGTCATCAATATAGAGGGCAATAAAGAAATCTCATCAAACACATAAATCGTGCTCCATTACATATAGGGAATATCGGGAAACGATTTAAAGTCCGAAGCACCCTCCCTCAACCCGAAGACAAAAGAAATCGTCTCGGAGAGAAACAAAGAAAAGTTTTTTATAACACTTCAAATTGCCGCAATTCGGCGTCGCGTCGGTCGTCTCTAGTCAAAATGCGGTATTGTAAAATTTTGGTCACGCGCGTGTCGGCCGGGCGCGTGCGGGGTGTGCGCGGCACGCGGGGGAGGATCATACTCCGAGCCCGAGGGACGTAGCTATAGATCTGCTGTCTGACAGGGCACCAGGTTTTAATGCTGTTATCTTTATTTTCTCAATACGGTTTCGGGTATCACTTACAGTACCTACAACTTTAACTTCCGTTAATATTGTTATTTCAAATATAATAATTATTATAAAATATTAATAAATAGTGGTACAAAAAGATAGATTTACTATGTAAGTGTTGTGTCTGGCCGGTTGTCATAATTATGACAAATTATAATTATTTATCATTTACTATTTAGTTATGAAGCTGTCAACGTTAGTTAAAGGGATCTCTTGCAATTTAAATGGGGTCGAGGTAAATTTTTTTGGGTTGCTATTAATTTATATAAAGCTTCCTAAATCGTTTGTGATAAATAACAATCACTGATAAATAGAATTATCTTTTCTTATTTTTTTATAAATAACTAAAACTTTTACCGTGCGAATGATATTCAAAGGTTGATCTAATTATTCCGCTAAAAGTCCTAGAAATGATTACCAAATTCTTAGTATTAATGGGCCAGCATCAGTGTTAAGTATTTTTCGAACCTTTTTATTTTAACTTAAGTAAGCCGGCTTTCGTTTATATAGCCAAATTTATACTGGAGCCTCAGTAAGTGGTCATGTCATGACCAAGGTTCAATGATCCTGTTTACGAAATACGTAATATATTTTTTATGCCTTTAAACTTATTCAAGGACAACCTCGACTCAATTGGTATAGGAAGTCTAAATTTTAGTTTACGTATTTTACAGAGAGGGTCATTGAACCGTGGTCCTCATCACACAGCGGGTCTCCAGTATGAATTTGGCTGCATAAACGAAAGTCACCTTGTATTTTTGATATGTATTTAGGTATTCGTTTCTAAGACCGTAGCAATAAAACGACGAAGTAACAAATTTAAAATTGTACGAAGATTCGTTGGAAAGTGGCCCAGTGTTCGTACTGTTGTTGTTGGACATATTTCATAAACTACGAGGATACATGCCCGGGACCGCGCCGCCCTCGTACTGAGCCATGTTCTTGTGAGAGTGTTATTTCGAGAAGCTATTTATTATCTGGCGCATTGTTATTCACATTAAACTTGGAGCAGATACGAGATATTACAATTTTAAAAACGTCGTTATTGTTCACCAGACAAGGTTGTACGATTTATCTGAGTTTATGTGACTTTAACGGATGACAAATAATTCAAATACGAGTAACACGACGGACCGTTTTTGTACCAGTCATTCTGTAACCGTAAACAAACACAGTAAAAGTATTTTCAGTTCAAAATATTTATTTACGGATAATAATAAATAAAACACCAGAGATACAAATACTAATAAATGAACAGATGATGCACGGACAATGGAGTTTATGCACAATGACAACTAATCATATCAAAACCGTGTTCATCTCATCAACAAATTTAACGCAAATTCAAAGTTTTACTTTTTAAGAGTATGGCATAGGCTAGGAAAATTTTGTATTACTCGTCCAACACAAAAAGGCCAATGTTTGATAGAGGCGTTTATTGGTTAGCTAATTGACCTATTTGTCTAGGACGCGTAATACTAATAATTACGGATTCGGAGGGTTTTTAGCTAATACTTACTGAAATATTTTGTGGGGGAAAAAATATTCGATTTACGTAGAAAACCTATATATTTCTATTACCTATTTTATGAAAAAAAAAAACTCAAGTTGATCTCTTAGCCGCGTCCTTGAAAAGAAAACCAAAATAGGGTGGAAAACATTTTTATGTGACAAAATTATAAATCTTAGTTCATTGTTTATACGTGGATTACTTAGATAAAAGATCAATAAATCAAATTTATTTTTTCTTTTTCAATAGGAAGATTCTTAATTTCTTCAAAAGAACCCTTAAAAATATGGCTTTGTTCATGTTCTTGGCTCAGGTACAGCCTTAAATAAAAAATTCAATCCGTAATAATTTTGGACAATACGCTATACTCTGGTATACAATATTTGTTATACATATTATGTATATAGAAGGTGACTTTCATTTATATAGCCAAATTCATCCTGGAAACTTAGTAAGTGTTTAATGTATAAAACGAGCATATGAACATAAACATGTAAATAAACATAACCATTGTACATTGTCCATCTACATACAGACTGACCTACAATATTCCAGGCAGGCGACAACCGAGGGGGGTGGGGGCAGCGGAGATGCTCTATAATATACCACCATCTTATCTGATCACTTGGACAACACTGGAACAAAATCCCAATATAATATTTAACAGTACAGAAAAGCAAAACAAAGGGTAGAGAATATACCTAAATATGTTCTTCTTCTTTTACCTGATAAATGTATTACATCAATAAATTGGTGGGAGATAAAGCTCGGCTGGGGTGCCCTATAGAAGGACGTATTCCAACCAAAGTGGCGACATACTGATGAAGGGTAAAATCAAAAGCACCCGGAATAGAAAATCTTGTATGGTTAGACTGATGGGTATGGACGAGCCGAAAGAGCATCAGGAAATGGAAATCTGTAGTCTCTGCCTACCCTTCTAGGATACAGGCATGAACATGTATAAATAATCAGCGGTAGGTCAGTCGGCAAGGCGTCAGTTTCTCAATCTTGAGAACCAGGGTGGAATCTTTCCTGAGCTATTTGGAATTTATGTGCGTGGTCCTACTTACAAATTGACGATTATGGCGCTAGTCACTATTATAATGATGTAATACATCAATGGTATATTCAGAATTAATGAGTCCCTTAATTTAATTTCAATTCATTTTTTGTGCTTGGAAAGTGTACTTTGTTAATTTTCGTATTATAAAATACATAACTTTGGACTTGACAGTGACGAAATTGTAAAGGATTTAGGTGTTTATTTTGACGGTACGTTGACAATTGTTCTCCATTATGATTGTTTGCAAGTAAACCAAATAAAATGATCGGATTCATACGAGTATTTCGCACTACAAAATCTTTCGAAAAACCGAAATCTATAATTTGTAAAATTATTTCTGGAGTACTTTGGTTAGGTGGTAGAACTAATGCCGGGCTCGACTGTGGAGGTACCACCATCTTATTCGGAAATCCTCCCGAAGTTATTCGGGGGAGAGTAAGAGGACAGCTCTCAGGCTAAAAAACCAGACGGCCCACCATTGCCTGGGACCGATGGATGGCGGTATATCCATCCCCAATTGCCGGGGCTTATATAAAACAGACTGGTGACGGGCAGCGGCGTCACTGGTGCAAGGGTTTCGGCACCGCGCTCACCAACCCGCCTGCCCAGCGTGTGTGAATATGGGCATTTCTTCCAGGAGGACCGTCAAGAGTGGCGAAATCCTGAAACGCCCTATGTTCAGCAGTGGACGAAACAGGCTGATGGATGGATGGATGGTACTTTGGAGTATGGTAGTTCAGTGTTGTTTCCAGTCTGTGCTAAACAAGACTTAAGGCTAAAAGAAATTCAAGCCCGGACGCTTCGGAACATCTGTATAAAAACTGGCAAAGGGCGTAAGTTAAATACTAATTCTTTTAATCATTATAGAAAGTCCGTGAAACAGCTTAGGCCATTTCATATACCTACTAAAAATAATAAATCCTCCCAAAATAACTGTGTGGAATGTGTTGTGAATACAATAACATTACAGAGGATTGTGATATATTCTTTAATAGATCTGGGACATTATTCTCTAACTTCGACATCCATCACGTTCGCCCACAGACAACGCGCCGTGATTGGCTAAAAATGACATCACAGGTCATGTTTGGCCAATCCCGGACGCATTATAACGATGAATATTGAACACGTCTGTGATATTGAAGTCAGTCAATAAGAGGGCTGGTAGCTTTAAACATATTTTGAGGTGTTCAATACCTATAAATTATAAAAGAGAACCCTTTTTCGATTACTTTGTTGGCCGTGTGTCCGTCTGTGAGATCTTTTTTTTTCAGGCTCCGTTATAGATATCAAGTTGAAACTAATACCTCCAACCGAAGTCGACGACCCCGTAATGCTGTTAAAATGCTAGGTTTCTTAACTTAACGCGAAAAAAAGTTATTGCCCTTTACGTAATCCATTTCAACCAAATTGGCTATATGTATTGTTTGGCACCCGTTTAGCAGTTAGCGTTTAGCGTTTAGTTTACCCTTCTAGTATGGAACCCTGAAACGAAGGTACGAGATTTTTTTTAATGGTACGATAATTTTACAGATTAAGTACGAGAATCATATTACACCCATCTGGCAACCCTAGTTGTATGTAAAGTTAATTAAGACTCTAGCAATATAAGTACTTACTTTCGAAGCATATTTCTGAAAATTGTATTACCTTTTCCTTGAGCTTTTACTCGGTTTTACGGAGATAAAATGTAATCCGTGCTGTTTTCTCTTCAAAAATATTTTTCTTATCTGTGAATTTTAAAATGAAGCTCCGTGGTGGATGAAACCCCACAAATAATATCCCGAAGGGTTGTATTTACTAAGCTGTGCAAGAAGAAGCCAGGACATTGCATTAATTATGTACCTTATGAACTCTTAGCGAGACTTGGCGACGAAGATGGCTCTTTTTATGACTTTAGACTTTGAGGAATCGCTGCTGGTAAATTAAATAGAAAAAGTTCCTCTGGAAAATATGAAACTTTAAGTGTTTCTATTTTATGTTTCATCGCAAGAAATGTGGCTTTCCTTCAGGAAAAAACATCAATGAAACCAGTATTTTACAAAGATTAAATATGTTTATTAGTAAAATAGATATAGGTATACCTACTAACATAAGTAAAACATTAAAATATTGTATATGAAACGTGGACACATGATGAGATGTACCGACGGACGCTGGACTCGACAGCTGACGGAGTGGTGTCCGCGCAATGTGAAGCGCCGACCTGGTCACGTTGGCGCGACGAGCTGGAGAGTTTTGATGGACTTGGTGTGCTCTGGACACGGTGTGCTAGAGATAAATCAACCTGGAAAGAGATGGGGAGGCCTTTGCCCAACAGTGGGATGACTACTCTACTCTATAATCATCGTTCACTAACCTGAAAACTAAAGTAACAAAATAAAAGTCATTAAGTTTAAGTAAGTGTGCGAACTTTAATAAGTGTACATAATTATTTTTATTTTTATCAATATGAAACAATCATGAATAATATATCATAACATTGTTAATTGACATGTCATTAAGAATTTGTATTTTAAGATTTAAAATTGTGCATGCTATAATATTAACTATTTGTTTAAATTTTAAGTTGCATGTTTTTGGATTGGATTGTTCATTAAAAAATTTAAAAAATATTTCATTTCCTTGGATGAATCCTTGAAACCTGAATGCTGTAAGATGGCTAGTATAATAATAATAATATAACATAATAATATACCTACAGAATGCCATGAATTGATAAATAAACTATAAATAGATATAATGCCTAAATCCGCCCATTCGATTAATCTTGCTAAAAAGAAGGGCAAGAAACTTGGCAAGATCATGTCTTTTTTTATCGATATGTTTTTGTCTCATCATATTACAGTCCTTTTAATTTATATAAAATTATTATTAACAATGTGTTTAACTTTAATAACTAAAGAATAAAAATATAAACGACAGAAGGAAATTGTGTCATTAGGAAATAAATACATCTTAGTCTACCTATCTAATGAGTTAGTAAGTTAAAATACTAAGCAAAACATCATCTACCTGTCTCATATAGTTTATCACTTTTTTACAGTCAAATTATCAACTAATAAATGCTAAGTTATAAAATGTTCATGTCAATATGTTACAAGTAATGTCAAAATAATAATAAAACAAACAATATAAAAATATTAGTCTATATCAAAACACAAATCATTTAAAAAATAAACGAACGGTAGTATTATGGCTGTTTGATATACCTAATTATCCACCAAGGCTACACACACATTTTGCTGGGCGCATAGAGTTGTGAAATTTGATGTAACCGGCGGTAACCAGGTTTACCAAACTTAAAATTAAGAATTCAAATAAGAACCAAAAGTTTTTTTATGCCGGAAAATATTCAATAGTTCACTCACAGTTTTGGCAACAGTTTTGTTGGAGCCTCGCTCCAGAACAGCTTGCAGAAGCCGGAGCAGGCTGCAGCTGGATGACAGACGTCCGTCGCTCGTACCACGGAGGCTCCCGGCAACGACCAGCCCAACCAGCAGTTTGCAGGTGTACACCAGCACCCTAGACTCAAATACCTAACCCCAAGCCAGCCTTCCCAAAGAAACCCAAGCTAACAATTTCAGCAGAATGTGTTTGACGAAATCAATCGTCATCACCTTTCAAAATCACTGGAATTCACGAATCCTTTCACGTATGGGTTTCGGACCACAGTTAACACTAATTAACTAGTTTATTTCACGTTTTTATTTAATGATTTCCTAGAAATCTCAATTATATACAAAATTCACAACCGAGTTGTCTGAAAGCTTTTTCCGGAAGACGTCTAACGTCACAATTGACAGCTCGACAACGCGTGTTGCCAGATCAATAAAATAAACACCTTAGCAAATAATATGACGCGTTCCGAGACGGTTTTAAACCGAACAATGGCCAAGATCAATATTTTCATGACACCACGCATGACTATTGTCTAAATAATCATTGATTTTATAATATGCTTTTCTTAAGAGTCCCTGCTTAATATATAATTTAAACTTATTTTCTGGAAAACTAAGGACCTCCTTTGGAAGTTGATTGTAAAATCTACCATGTCCTACAAAAGAGGTGCCTACATTTACAAGTCTAGTTTTTGGAAAAGCCAGTTTATGTTTCTCACCGAGCGTCGAGAAAGTATCGATATTTTTCTAGTATATTTAATAACTTGGTAAATAAATTCACACGGAACTGTTTACAGTATTAAATAGTATAAATTTATTTCTCTTAATGAATCCCACTACTTCATATTATAAATAGCCCGAATTGCTCTCTTCTGCAGAACTAAGACTGAGTTTTAGCTGCAGCTCTACCCCACAGCAACATACCATATGACGTAATGATGTGAAAATAACTAAAGTACACCAATCTAGCAGTATCCTCATCAGTAATTTGCCTCATCTGTCTTACAGCGTATGCGGCTGAACTTAGTCTACCACAAAGGCCTTCTATGTGGGGACCCCACTGAAAACGAGAGTCTATAGTAATGCCTAAAAACTTCGTTTTGTTGACTAACTCTAGCTTGGACCCTTGCAAAAGTAGATCAGCATCTACTTGAATTATATTAAAAATAATTACATATGAACCGTCAAACATACAAGTTTTTATAGCTGGTATTACATAGAGCTTTGATTTTGAAGATAATAAGAAAAATAATACGTTCTTTTTAGGGTTCCGTAGTATCTGAAAGGTAAAAGGACCTTTATGGTGAGACTCCGTTGTCCGTCCGTCCGTCCGTCCGTATGTCACAGCCTCATAACTTTAGCACCGTTAAAGATAAAGACTTGAAATATGCCAAAAAAATAGCATTAACTTGTCTACATAATAATACAAAGTAAAAAAAAAGAAAATTTTTTAATTGTTCAAAATATTTCCAACACAAAATTGAGAAAAAAAAAAAATATCCCAGAATTACAATATGGGTATCAAATTGTAGAAATTAAGGGGCTGATTATAAAAAGATATACTTTTACTATAATTACTGGCATCGATTTTGAGAAACCTTTGATAAACCACAATAAATGCATGTCCCCCTCTTTATTTCCGAAGCTGGAGGACCGAAAAAAATTACGATTATAGGCCATAACTGGCCAATTACAGAAATACTATAGCGATAAAAAAAAAGTTGATAACAAATGAGAAATATGTAAAAAAAGAGTAAAATAAATAAAAAAAGTATTTTATAAAAATACACTATGGGTATCAAACTCTAGATATTAAAGAGCTGATTATAAAAATATATATGTACTTTTATTATATTTACTGGCACCAATTTCAAGAAATCTTTTAAAAACCACAAAAAAATGCATATCCTCCCTTATTTCCGAAACTGATGAAAAAAATATGAAAAAATCATGGTTATTTGGGATTACGTAAAGATTACAGGAAAAATATAGCGGGTGAGAAATTCACGATTTCAAAACGATAAAATTAAATTTTTCAACCACGAGTTTATTTCGAGTACGGTATAAAAATATGATTTGAGTCAATCTTTTGTGCCACAATCGATTCTTTTTTATTATGACAAACAGTTTATGTCGTCAACTTGGAGATTAATATTGGTGTTTTACTTATTGACTAGATATTTAGCCAAGGTCCTGGTTAAACAGATATCGCATGTTACGTTAATTCTTACTAAACTATTATAAATCATCTTCAGGTCAATCGCGAAAGACGCAGATGATCGAGCTACCAAACTCAATCTGGATACTTGCAGGACCACTTAATGTGATTTTTATGGTCGAGTAATAAACCATATCTCATTAAATTACCTAAGTCGCACAAAAACGGATAAAATGGAAGCCAAAAAGCCATCCCCTACTCGTCTCCGTAAACTGCGGGATTCCGGGCTAATACTTTAATCCTGTCGCAGTCGACGCGCCTCACTGGATACTAACTTGATTTATTTATTCATTTATAAACCCTGTGAATTATCGCTATAAGTACTCCATGTACAATGTACAATAATGTTGAAACTGAAAACTGTAATGTATGAAGTTGTTGCTGGGCGTTTTGATGTAACACAACGTATGCGTTCTAATAGGTATATTATTCATAGCACAAACGGAACAAATCTCTCCAACTAAACACCATCAAAGAGAAAAGCCTTTGTAAGTCAAAATCCTGACTGGAAACTCGAGAAATTCAAATTGAACAAAGAAGCATCAATCAGAACCTAAATCCTTTTAGTTGTAATATTACGTAGCAGTATATCGTGAGACAGGTGGCTTCACCTTCCCTCTCTCTCGGGAGGGATGCGCGGCTCAGATCGCAGCCAGGTTAAACGTCTTCTCCAGAAGAAGGTGAATAATTTAGTGGACTTAACAAAGATTAATACGTGAAGGGAGCTCGTGTCACGCGCCGCCCTGAGGCTGGGCGGGCGCCGGGCGGCGGGCGGGAGTCAAGTGATGCTCAAATCTTTGCTGTCTTGTTACGCTCTGAAATGTGGGTAAAAGTTAAACGTTATTTGTAATTTAGTTTCAAGTTAGGCGTTTCGTAGATAACCGATTTTATGCGCGTGGTTCTATACAATTTTAGTACGTGCAGTAAAAAAATCATAGAAAGCCGCGGACAGGAAGGCGCAAAAGTCTGATGTCTGTGAGAGGCATAAATACGACAATTTGATTTATTTTCTTTGATTTTATCCAAATTATTCAGCTGAGGTAGAACAAACAAAAGAACCACGCTATAAGACTTGGCATTTTTGAATTTCTTTCTACAGCCTGCCACGTAAATGTGAAAATCGTTCAAAAATGCATACTCACAGATAAAATAGCTTAATGTAAGCTGTAGCGTAGCGTGGCCGTGTGTCCTTGTTGCAATCAAGTTAACCGACCGACGTACGAGTCGACCTGTCGACGTACGAAATCTGAATAGAGTAACTCTATAAATATATAATTTATTATAAATGCGAAGGTTTGTGTGTGTGTGTGTTTGTTACTCTTTCACGCTGAAACGGCTGGACGGATTTGGATGAAATTAAGAATGGTTATAGCTTATACCCTAACTTAACACGTAAGCTACTTTTTATCCCGAAAAAAAGCATGTCGTTAAACCGAATAACACGTGGGCGAAGCCGCGGGCAAAAGCTAGTTATGTAATAATATATAATAAAAAGAGCGAGTAATAATAAGAAAAATCAAAGGAATATTAATTAAATTATAATGTTGATTGAGGTTTTGAAACGATGGTATACTCGATCGCCACTCGCGATACATAGAGGTGTGGGTTCGACGTCCACTGAGCAATTATTGTGATTTATTGTATTCAGGCACACTCATTCTGGAGACTCGTTAAGTAATCATCAGAAACAATGTTTAGTTACAGTTTTGGTTATATTTTCAAACTAATGTTGCGTCCTTACACAACCGTACTCGACCGAGTGCTGCCAGTGGCCGTGTGACAACGTCGGTGAACGCCGCGTCGTCGTCCTAAGAACGACACTCGCCTTGAAAATGCCGCAATTGTCTCGGTAAAACAGTTGGCATATAGTCAACAATAATAATACGTGAGTGTAGAAGCTAAATAATTTAGAATGTCAACTCACCTGTGTTTTAATTATATATTTTTTAATTGATTAATATAAAAGTGCGAGTCTCTGGTATTAGATAAGTTGAATAAATCAAAGTCTACTTATATAATGTGGGTGGTACACAGACCAGAAAATACGAAACTTTTAATAATAGTGTCATATCAACATTACTAACTGGACGTCAAAAGCTAAGAGTGTCAAAAATAGAACACAATCTTCTGCGCTGAATGATTCCTGTGTTGTCATAAAAAATAATCATTGACGTTAATTATGTTATGTATGACTCACCGTACTAGCACTTTTAACCTAAACCAACAGGCTTGCTTCTGCGTGAAGTTAATATTGTTGATGTGCAATACAATATTACTTACTTAATTGTAAGATTGAATATTGTGTGAATAAGATTGTTATCAACAATCTCTTTAGATTAAACTGACAGAAAGAGTAACAATGTTAACACACCACGACCAGAGGCAGGGGAATCTCCCACGACGAATCAATAGATACGAGAAGATTGATAAAGTTAGTTGCTCACAAACCGGATAACTAGGCGGTCGTAAACTAAATTAAACTATCCCCGTATGAATATTTGGTAACGGCAAAGTTTCTGCCAAATCGTGAACACTCAAAACTGAGTCGTTCCGTGGCTCCCGTACTTGAGTTGAGCAATGCTCGAGTGACGTCTTCTAGTCTAGCCGACTGGATGCATCACAATCACAATTCAAACTCAAACGAAATAGATAAAGACATGATGGCCGCAGTTTCTTGGAATGAGATTTATGCATTCCCAGCGAAAGTTTGCTCCAAGTTCTCTACTAGATTACGCTGGGAATACGCTCGACTGGTATACGAGTATCTCATGTGCGCTGAACAACGGCTCTTTGGGGAACTTCTGAAATTATTTTATCAAGTTAGTTACCCCTAAGACTTGTATGACCTAGACCCTACGCACCTATACTGGCAACACTAGACCGCCTCAACGGTTTAGTGGGTCGAACGTCTCGGTCACTAACCCGGCGGAGACGGGTTCAAGATCATCGTGAAAACTGTGTATGTATAAGTGTGGACTCTGACTCTGTTTTTTTTATGTGGGTAGTCTTACACTGCACACATCAAAATAATTGCTCCACATATTTATTTGATTTTTTATTAGTTAATCACTTATTTTGAATGTTCTAATTAGTATTATTTATTGCTTGACCCCTTATTTCCTTGGACATATCATAGTTTCTACAATCAGTGCTCTGAATCATCACAACTGTTTCAACGAGATGGACCCATACTCATTGTTGTCAAAATCCATGGAGGAATTGGCTTTGATGTTTAAAAACAGGATGGAGAGTCATGAGCAGGACCTACGAGATGCCTCAAAAGCAGGTGCACCTCCTAAAGATCTGTTTACATTGGCTGGTGAGTTTTCACAATTCAAGTCGCTGATGTGGAAGGCATTTTCCATGTTGAAGACTCAAGTTGAACTCCTAGCACTGGGACAAGACCGGCTTGAAATGTATTCCCGTAGGAAGGTGCTTCTTTTTCATGGTGTGGCTGAAACAAATGATGAGGTCCCGTTAAACATAATTAACAAGATCATAACCAACCAAATGCAGATGTCATCACAAAGCTGTGCAACGGATATTGTTGTCTGTTACCGCCTAGGTAATAAGAAGGCAAAAGCCAGACCCTTACTTGTTCGTTTCTCCAACTTTGCTTCTCGTTCGTTGGTATGGAATACAAAGACAACTCTTAAGGGGTCCGGAGTCACTGTGTCTGAATTTTTAACCAGGCCAAGACAAGACATATTTATGGCAGCCCGCATGCATTTTGGAGTACAGAATTCCTGGACCACTGAAGGCAAGATAGTGCTTCTGCTCCCTGACAAATCTAGGTGCAAGGTTGAGCAGCTGGCGGAACTGCAGGCACTGATGAAGAAGTTTCCAGAGGTGAATGATGGCACCAAACACTCCAAAAATACATATATTGCGAAACCAGGCGTAAAAACGCGTAGTAAGAACGCTCCAAAACGAGACTGATAGCATGGATTGTGAAATACAATTCAGAAATTGTCGTTTTTCCATAAAGGTGTCTCCATAAACTGTTTGGATAATAGTGTTATCACAATGTGCATTTTTCCAAGGTAGTCTGGTTATCTTTATTTACCTGTTATCCAAACAAAACGGACCTGAACCGTATGTAGGTAGGTATATTTTTTATTTTGTTTTGTCAGACAGAACTTTGTGCTGCGTTGTGACAGGTGAGTTGTACTGTCACTCCACTGAGCATACGTCATTTTTTTTTTTTTTTTTCTTTTTGGCTGCGTTCCTTTTTCTTTCTGCTGTTAGCACAAATCATGGGTACGATCAGTTCATGCCTCAGGTTCATGCATACAACTTTAAGCAAATATTGTTTTCTTAAAACTTGTTTATTTTTTCTTTTCTAACTTGTTTTGTAACAAGTGATATACCACTATAAAATCTATAAATAAATGTAAACTATTATATTTTACCTATGTTTTTGTGGTAATATTGATTAACCTGCTAGATGGCGCTTTTCTTATTTCATTGTGTTTTTTTTTTTGTATTAACTTGTATGTCCGTGTTTTAGATTAACTTTTATATTCTTGAACCGTCCGTCCATTGGTAATGGGGGTTAAGTATCTTAGTTCAGAAATTGTAATTTGTAGTTTGTGAAGTACTTATTTGTACTTTTATTATTTTGTATTTATTCTTATTATTATTTGTATTATATTATATTTTATAGTATGGATATATCTTTAAATATTAGTAATAGTTTCTTCTTAGGCTCCTCTTCTGATGAATACATAAGCGCGGATAGTGATGTTGACTCTGCTCCTGATTCGACGTTACACGACAGGTTGTCTTCTATATTTGACACCAACTTCAAAAATAATTTGAATGTGGTTCACATAAATGCTGAAAGTATCCATGCACACTACCCTGATCTTCTAGTGGCTTTTAGCAATTTACGTGTAGATGCTGTTCTTGTATCTGAATCCCTACTTAAGCCCTCAATACCTTCCACCATGTACAGTCTCCCGGGTTTCCGCCTGATTCGTAATGACAGAACCGGTAAAGGATGGGGTGGCGTTGCAATTTATCTTCGGTCTGATATTCCATGTAAGGTTATTAATCAATCTCCCAGTGCATATTCCAATTCAGCCGAACATTTATTAATTGAACTTTTTCTTCACCATTCTAAGGTTCTTCTTGGCGTTTACTACAGTCCCTCTCTAAAAATTGATTACTTTAATAGCTTTGAAACTATACTCGAAGATCTTAGCCCACTCTATGACGATGTGATTGTTTTGGGTGATTTTAATACCTGTCTCCTAAAAAATGATTCTCGCTCTAAGCAGCTTTCCTCAATTGTCTCTTCTCTTGATTTTCATATTCTACCCCTTTCTGCAACTCATCATAAACCACACTGTATTCCGTCTCTTCTTGACCTCATAATTGTTTCCAATCCCCACAAAGTCGCCATTCATGGCCAACTCACTGCCCCGTTTTCGTACCATGACTTAATATATGTCTCGTACAAGATTCGTCCTCCCAAACATAAACATAAATATCTCTTTCTCCGTAGTTTTAAGGGGATAGACCTGGAGGCGCTTAAAAAGGATGCTTCAGCCATTGACTGGTCTCCAGTCACTGACTCTGTAACAGCTGACTCTAAAGTTGATAACTTTAACCGAATTCTTATTGCACTTTTCGACAAACATGCTCCCATCAAAAAAGTCAAAGTTAAACACTTACCAGCTCCTTGGCTAACACAACCAATTCGAGACACAATGGCTTTGCGTGATAAAGCCAAGCGTAAATATAAAAAAACACCAAGTGATCACAGTTTTGAAGCGTACAAAAAGTTGCGTAATCGCTGTACAAGGATGTGTAGAAATGCAAAGAGGAGCCACATTCATAATTCTATTGAAAACCTCAACCCAGGTCAGGTATGGAAATTCTTAAAAACACTCGGCATTGGCAAAGTCTCTGATACTCACCAAGGCACTATCGATTTAAATTTATTAAATTTACATTTCTCTAAACCGCCTGTCACTTTAGAAGACAGAATAAAAACTAATACTCTTAATTTCTTGAATAATAAGCCCAAGCCTGATTGTGATTCCTTCATTTTCAATTGTGTAATAGAGTGTGACGTTAAGAAAGCTGTTTTGTCTATTACCTCTAAAGCTGTAGGTAATGATAATATCTGCTCACAGATGTTAATACCTATCCTTGATGAACTGTTACCTGCAATCACTGATATCCTTAATTTCTCCCTGGTAACCTGTTCATTCCCTTCATCTTGGAAACGCGCAATTGTCATTCCTCTTCCCAAAACCTCTAACCCTACCTCATTCTCCGACTACCGTCCTATCTCCATTCTTCCTATCCTTTCCAAAGTTCTAGAAACCATCGTGCACAACCAGCTTTCCTCCTATCTGACAAGAAACAATCTGCTAAATCAGTTTCAATCTGGCTTTCGACCTGGTCACAGTACAGTAACGGCTCTTTTAAAAGTTACTGATGATATCAGGCTAGCTATCGACAACAAGAAATTGACTATTTTAACGCTACTAGATTTCAGCAGTGCGTTTAACTGTGTTAACTTCGATGTCCTGCTAGGTATACTCAGCTCTCTTAACGTATCTCCACTGGTTACAGAATGGTTCGATTCTTATCTTAGGGGTCGCCAGCAGTGCATACGCTCGGATGAGGTTACCTCGGAGTGGAGCCAACTATCTGCTGGTGTTCCTCAGGGTGGCGTCCTCTCCCCTCTCCTGTTTTCAATTTTTATTAATTCTATCTCTGAAGTACTTTCTTGCAACTACCATCTTTATGCAGACGATCTACAGCTATATCGACACTTTGTAGTATCTGAAATTGATACTGCAATTTCTCTAATAAATGAGGATATGGGTCATGTACAGAGATGGGCCGAATCTTATGGGCTCTTAGTGAACCCTACAAAATCTCAGGCAATTATAATCGGCAGCAGACATATGACTAACCTCCTGAACAAACCTACCATTATGCAAGTTTCCTATGACAATACTTCTATTGTATACGCTGAAACTGTGAAAAACCTTGGTGTTATTTTTGACTCCAACTTATCCTGGACTGCTCACGTCAATGAAGTTAGTAGAAGAGTTTTTGCTACGTTTTACTCCCTCAAGCGTCTCCAGCGATTTCTGCCCTTTAGGACTAAGGTCACTCTTGCACAAACCCTTCTATTGCCAATAATTGATTATGCGGATGTGTGTTTCCTAGATGCCAATGAAGAGTTGCTTAACAAACTAGAACGTCTCCAAAACCTGGGCATCCGGTTTATCTACGGATTGCGTAAGTTTGATCACGTGTCTCATTACAGGGAAAAGCTGAAATGGCTTTCTATTCGTCAGCGACGAAATTTCCACATTCTGTGCAGACTCTTTAACATCCTTTGGAGTCCTTCTACCCCTCCATATTTGCGTGAATGCTTTGACTCCCTTTTTTCCAAAGACAAACAGAACAGACCACACACAGTATCCCTTTTAAAAACTCCATGTCACAACACGGGTGCTTTTGGGAATTCGTTTACGGTGACATCCATCAAACTCTGGAACTCGCTACCGCACACGATTCGCGATTGTCAAACGATCAGCTTATTTAAGAAGAAACTCAAAGAGCACTATTTATGAATATTTTTATGTAAATATGTTTATGTTCTTATTTAAAACATAATATGTATTATGTAAGTACGTTTATGTAGGTATATGTCCATTTATATACACATTATTTAAGTATGTGTATTAAAGATTTGTATATATTACTTTTATTATTATGTAATAAATATTATACTTATTTATTTAGCGAGTATGTTAAGGCTAGTTTTAAGTCGATATTGTTTCCAAATTTGTTTTCCTTTTTTTTTAAATCATTTATGTGGGTATTTTTCTTTATGTGTGCACATAGGACTATGCACTTTTTTACCAACATGTCCATAGCACCTAGGTTTTGCTGTTAGAAATCTCTTTCAGAGATAAGCTCGCCTATAGCACATTTAATTTAAGACTACTTGTAAATATTAATAACTGTGTGCAATAAAGAATATGAATATTGTATTTCACAGTCCACACTCGGGAACACCTCTGACATCCCCCTCGGAGATTCATGTCGTGACTATATTGTACTAGTATGTTCAATAAATTGAACCGTGAATTTAGTCAGTAGAGCGACGACGGGTTCTGACCGGCCCGGAACTGGTCCTCGAGTTCGCCGCCGCGCCGTATCGCGCTTCCGGCCCGCGGCGTGACGTCACACGACACAGGACCGGAAATTAACAGCGTGAAGAATGTCACAACGGACATGGCATGAAATGTGTTCTTTTTGAAATGTTGCAATTTTAAAGAAATGTCTCTAGTCCTAGCCAGGGATAAACACTAATTCGTGAACCTTGAACTTTTGCGATTTTCACACATTACGAACATTACACTCTTGTCTTAATCCAGTTTATTCCACGCAAGACCCGATTATAATTTTCATAAAAACAAGTATTACTACGAAAAATATAAAACAACCTAACAAAATTACAATAATTAAAGTAAATATTATTTATTGCCGCACATTTAATTGTAACTACTTCATAACCAAGAAATGAAGCCATGAAATGGACAGAATTTATTTATTTTCATATAAAAACAGGAACTTAATTGATTTCATTTAAGGCGCAATATGTCCATCGTACTACGAAAGAGATAAACATAATCTGAATAAGTCCGCGTCCGAGATGTGCAGTGAATCCAGAAAAACAAAACTTGTAAATAAAAACAAGTCTCGCAACTTAGTTCTCCTAGGGTAAAAAGTTGAGAGATCCTGTAATACCAAGTCGGTTAATTTATTCAGTCGCTACTTAAGGGACCTTCTGTCTTTAAGTTATTACGTAATTAGCTAACCTAACAAGATAATATAGTGACCATATCAATATTAAAAATCTCTTGTTTTAAATAAACAGATTGACTTGACTTGTTAATTTGGACGGTCTACTGTTTTAAAATCTTATTTTTTACTACTTATGTCGCCTTAAACTCTTGTATTGGAAAACAAACCGGGAGTTACAGTAGGGCCCTCGCACACGCTCGCGCTAGATGCGCGCCCCTTGACTCCGGAACTGCGGAATATAAAACAGAAATAATTTGAAATTGTGTCCGGAATATTGAATGTTAAATACCCGTTTGATCGTTTCATATAGCAATCAGTCGATTAATTGGACGTATCTTTATTGCTCCACTCATTAATTTTCGCTTTATTATTCACGCTTGTAATTTAATTTGAACAAATTATATTGCTTACCTATTTTTAACTGTATTTTCTTTACACATCAGTGGAACGATAGTACAATAAATTCTCATAAAGTGATGTTTACACAGCAATGTGACAGCATATGTCAACACTCGAGAGTCAACATCGCATTCATTCAGCAATGTCTAAATAATCAGACCAAGTGCGAGTCGGACTCGGGCACAAAGAGTTCCATACCACCACAAAAAAACGGCTAAGGAACCCTAAAAACATGATAAATATTAACAATATAGATGCCATAGCAACAAAAAAGGCCACTAAAATTATAGTGCCTGTCGATTATTTCGGAATCTTTTGCTTACGGAACCCTAATTTTCATTTTTTTTCTTTTTCTTTGGAGTATGATAATAATTTTACCCAATTTGAAACTTGTGTGTATTACCGTCTTTAAGATAGAGCTAAAAAATAACCTTGAAAAAAGCATTCCTTTGCTTAACATATTAAAAAAATGTCTTGGTAGAGGCCATAGTTATACCTATTCTGCGAAAATTCGAACTGGCCACCTTTCACGGCTGAAGCCGTGGCAGACCGACGGACAGACAGACAAACAGCGGAGGCTTGGTAATAGGGTCCCGTTTGGCACCCCTCGGGTACGGAAACCGAAAAATACCTACTGATACATTATAATATATACCTGTAAAAAATCCACGGAAGACGCAGTCACAATGCTTTTGGATAGCGTCTCTTCTGCACTGGACTCCGGTCAGGCTTGTGTTGGCGTGTTTGTAGATCTCGCAAAGGCATTCGATACGGTGTCTACTAAAATTCTTCTTAGGAAACTAGAACTTCTAGGAATACGAGGCACTACCCTTGAATGGTTCCATAGCTATTTGTCTGGTCGATCACAATGTGTAAAGCTTAATGATTGTGTCAGTGACGAAGAAAATATGATCTTTGGCGTGCCTCAGGGCAGTATTCTGGGTCCTACACTTTTCACTATATATATCAACAGCATAACTGAACTCTTCCAGTTGAATGATAACATTGAGGTCATATGCTATGCTGATGACACCGCGGTAATATTTAAGGATAGAACCTGGGACAAAGTTATTAAGTGCGTAGAGGCTGGACTAGCTTCAATAGCGGATTGGCTACAAAGAAACCTACTTACGTTAAACGTTGATAAAACTAAGTTTGTTTGCTTCCATAAGACTGCTGCTTCTGGTCCATCTCTCTTATTTCCACATGAAATCAAGGTCCACATTTGTAATAAATGGAAAACTCCATCTCAATCAATCTGCTCGTGCATGACAATTGGTAGGGTGGCATCAGTCAAGTACCTTGGAGTTGTGTTGGATGAGAATCTTAACTTTAAAGAGCACGTACGAAACGTGGCAGGTCGTTTACGGAGATTGATTGGTGTGATGAAACTGCTACGAAATAGTGCGGACCGAGCAGTTTTACGACTTGTCTATTTGTCTTTGTGTCAATCAGTAATTTCCTATTGCATCACTGCGTGGGGTAGTTGCGCAAAGTCAACTCTTATAATATTGGAGAGGGCTCAGAGATCGGTCCTGAAAGTTATGCTTAGGAAACCTTTCAGGCATCCAACAAAAGAAGTTTTTGGTGAAGCTCAGGTCCTTTCTGTAAGACAGTTGTATATACTGAGAGTTGGACTTTCCCACCATAGAACTGAATTAAGAGAATGTAGCCAGAGTGTTGAAACTGGGCGGAGACATCGAATGAATGTGAATACTCCCTTAGTCAAGACACAATTTGCAAAGAGATTTAGTTGTTTTTCTTTCCCATATATTTACAAACAGGCTTGTAAATATTGCAATCTCAGAAGCTGTAGTGTCTGGGAAGTGAAGCAAAGAATAACTAAATGGTTACTTACACTTAACTATGACGCTACCGAAAAAATATTAGAAATACAAAAATAAAAATAATCTTTTTCAATATGTTGTATATCATATCGAGTATGTATTATTTAGTATAAAATTATATAAATATATATATATATTCTTTTTCTTTTGTAATAAATGTAATAAATTTCAAGATTTAATTAAAATGTTAAAAAAAAAATATGGTAATGACAAGAATCTCGCATATTATAATTTAATTCATCATCATTTGATAAATTTTATTTAATTTGGCCTTGCAAATAGAAAATGTATTTGATTTCAATTTAATTTTAAGATAAATTTCTTGTAGTATACTTCTTTGTACATCTAGCCCATTTGTAACAATTTTTGCAAATCTCTGTTAAGACTCCCGCGTTTCAAGCTCGACTTAGTTTGGGGTCTGTTATTAAACGGGTGAAATTAATTCAACGCTCAAACGTACAAGCTCCACTTTTTTACTACACTGTCTGCGTACTGTGTACAACTACTTCCGCATGATAACAGGATTATTATTTTTTACGCTACCCACCTATATTTTTGTTTTTTGTGTACTGATTATTTGTTTGTGTTTGGGTCTGTAATTTCTTATTTTTCTTTTGCATTTGCATGTACTTTTGAGAAAATAAATGTTTTTGTATTTTGTATTTGTATTTGTATTTGTAAGAAATACAACCAAACTTCGAAAAATATTGAGCTTTTGGATTGGACTTGGACTCTTAAAATCAAATTTCAAAATATATTTATTTTTTATTTTTATTAACATGGTGCATATATATTTTCAAATTTTATAGTTCTAGGTCAACGAAAAATACCCTATAAATTTTGATTCCCCTGAGAGTGTCGAGTTTTTAGTAGCATATTTTCTGACAATTTTTCTTACGTTAACTTAGAAGTTTGATTTTTTCACAGCTTAAAGGGACTGATGACTTGAGTATATGGTTTTAATTTCAACTCGATACCTTCACGCCTTCTTGAGATAAACGGTCTTGGCAGACAAACGGACAGACGGGCGAACAACAAAGTGATTCTATAAGGGCTCCGTTTTTACCTCTTGAGGTACGGAACCCTAACAAATACAATAATACATTGTTTTGAACACCTTTAGGGAGGGTTCAGGACGACAATAGCAATATCAAGTTACCTTAACACTCAGTAGTTAACTAGCGCGGTCGTTTGTCCATCTGTCTGTCACATACCACTCGTCCCATTGTGGTGAGACTATCCCTTGTTCTGTATTGACACAGAATTTGTGTTGTGTGTCGCCACCGCACACTTTTGTTGACTACCACTATATGCAGACCCGCCCTTATAGACTCAACAGCTTCTATTCTGACAGAAATAAATACATTTTTGAACAGAATGGGGGTAAGGATAAGTTTGTCGACTTTCTGTCTGACACCGGCATTGAGGCGTTTTTATCAAATGACATTTTTGTATTCAATGGCAGTTTCTGGTTTTGTCTTGAAATTGTATAGCGTATTGCGTAATGTAGTGAAGTAGTCCTTTTTAAATAAATACATAATGCCGTTCAACCAAAAATATTGTAATGTCAAAAGGTATTCTGCGCCTACACGTAAAGAAACAATCCAAAAAAACTTACGACACGTCATTTCCAATATTTATTTTATGTTATAATAAAACCCTCAAGTTTTCTCTCAAAAAATCTCGATTCGACAATAGTAACAGGTCGTAAGGCCCAGTAACTGCCGCAACAGATGTGGCGACAAGGAGCCGATAAAACTTTACGATATGGTCGAATAGCTCCACCGTCTACGAGTGTAGACCTGACCTTTCTAGAATCGCTGACAAGTCACTGACTATTTAGCACTTCGATGCGGAATGGCTCTGTGAATGTGAAGCCGGGAGCCATCGGAATGCCATTACTTCTGGGTTTTGTCGCGTTTTATGCCGTTTATTTCCTTTGATTCGACGCGTGAAGTGGGAATTCAAATCCGTGCGTAAAACGGAGGCTCGGTCTTACGGCTTCTATGATTCACTCGGCGCGGGGCGGTAGTAAAAGTTTTCCAGCTGCAAATAAATTTGCCGGAAGTTATTAACTTACAACCATTGTCTTTCATTATCATCTTTTAGTAAAACTCGTGTAAGATTCAACTTTCCATTCCAAAATAGATTTCTGACGGGTGTATTGCCACAGATGTCGAAGTTTTTCGTCCAATTTCACGCTCTGGATGCGCCTCGTAAAAGCTTTTCTAATGTATGTTCATTTAGTGTGAAGGAAACACGTCCCACGGCTAGAATATTAGGCGGATTGTATGGAGGCGTCGTCGGTCTCATTCAGGCTCGGCTCTGGCCAGTTGATGGTGGTCACGCCTTTATCATGTTCTGTGGCAACACTCGGACGTTTCGCACAGTGACGGGCTTTTTCTGGAAAAGCTCTTTATTTATTTGTACTCGTCGTATGTTACAAGCTCTGTTCGTTAGTTAGATAAAAGAAGGAAAGAATTAGAGTCACAATTCAGCCGGAGTTAAAACAACAAATATTTGGATTTAGTATTATTATTTTTCACGTAAAAAGCTTTTGAAAATTCGAAGCTATCGCCAACAACGTGTGCGGTGCAACGAAACGTAGAATCGTACATTTTGCTGAATAAAATGCAGTAAATGGTGCATCTAAGAATGCACTCGACGTCGGCAGATGCGAGCGAGTTGTGAGCAGAAATGGGACATACCCACAAATATACTTATTTACTACAGAAGAGATTATAGTACTACGTTATGTGTCAGTTTTTCAAGGATTTTGTTGTGGAAAAGAGATTAACAGGCAAATGTATTTGAGTACGGAATATTTTGTAACGTAAATTCCTTTTCAATGATTTGATTAATATTTTCTAATATACATTTTCTTTTTTTCAGGTAATTTCTACTAGCCAGCGCCGTCACCGGGGACTTGACAGAATGTCACCGTAAGAACGAGTAATGTTTAATCAGAATTTCTCTAACGTCAACGTAACTACTGAGAATCGTCAGTCTAAATAAATACATTCCCGAGATGGACACGGCTCGGTTTGTGTAAGGCTGACTCAAAACTATTAATTGAACAGTAATTCAATCAGCGAACGTACACAAACGGCCGGTAATCGATTCTCCGAAGACTATTCGATCTCTCGTCAGCACTCGATGCTCGGGCGAGTACTTGCTCGACTCGGGAGGTATTGTATGGTAACATTGCTGTTTTCTGATTTTCTCTGGAATCCAATCTAAGAGTTAATGGAACCGCAAATGAATGTATGTGTTAACAAATTGTTTCAATTAATTATTTCATTTATTTGTTCAACTCCAAAATAATCAACTCGTAGCGAAATTGAATCAGTTTCGTCACTTTGTTGGCAATTTGAAATTGATTGAACTCGAATAGGTACGAGTATTAAATACTAGTATCATACAATATTTACAGAAAGACTTTAGTAAAATAGATTATTTTCAGGGTATGATTTCTAGCAACCATTTCAAATAGTGACTATTAAGAGGCCTTAACCCGCAAAAATCTCCATACAAAAGGTTAAAAGTGATTGTGAAGTCAACAACTTACTTTCTTTATATAAGGTCCTACAATTCAAAGTGAAAAAAAATTAACAAATGATAGAGTATCCCTAATAGACCACATTTTTCCTGCGCTTTCTTTGTTTTTACATTTCCATAAAAATTTAGTCAGATGATTGAACCACTTTCTACTGGGAAGTGAAAAAAAACATTTGAGCAAAATGTTTTTTCTTCTGGAATTTGATCAGTTAACGGTACATGATCTATCCTAGAATTATTTTCACTTATTATTGTGTGTTATGTTTTCAAGACGGTAACATGAACCGAGTTCTAGGTTGACAAGTCCAGTACCAAGTGTAATTGTTATACCGTAACAGAAACTTCGCTGTTATAATAACGGTGGGAACTTAGATTAAAGAAGTCGATACGTACGTACACTGTAGTAGATCAGAGTCAGATACTGTGTAGATATTATCAGCTTACAAAAGATTCTTGCAACGCTGAATTACTCCTGCAAGTAGGGCCAAATCGAGACCATCCCACACAGATGAAACTGGTCTTCGGCCCACTCAAAGGAGCGCCACTTGATATCAATACAACTTTCAGAAATACTAGCCATCAAACTTGGCGTTGTTGTGCGATTCGCTGGGGTTTTAACTCAGTAAGGAAAAGGATAGAGATTTTGGACTCTACGGAAGTTTTGCTAGTATCAGCTCACAGCAAGGAACTTTCCAGTACAATATGCAATGTATAATTGTACTGTTTATAATGTTTTTTTGTAGTTTTGAGTTCAAATTCGTATAGTACCGGTTCCAAAATTGCTATTTGCTCCATCGAATAGTGTGTACTAGCATAAATCCTCGAGGGGATGCCCGGCGTGCTTTCGAGTCTTGAGTATAGACTGTGAAGTACAAATTACAGTCACCCACGTTTCACCGATAGTGATAGGTGGTGAGCCCTATCGTCGTACTTGGGGCACAGGTATGGTGCAGTCCGAAGTACGCTCACCGGACACAAATGTCCGGACCAGTTGTCGAGACGTTCGGTACACTGTCAGACACTAGCGGATTTACACATTATCCAAGCATAGGCTATACAATTTAAGACGCCCTTACCAGTTTATTTTAGCCGCGTAAATTTACCTCTCTTAATTCTGATAATCTGACTATAAAAAAAGTGATAAACTATATGAGACAGGTGGATGATGTTTTGCTTAGTATTTTAACTTACTACCCCATTAGATAGGTAGACTAAGGCCGACTTGCACCAAGCAAACTTAACTCGGGTTAACTAACTTTTTATGTTTTGTCCCTTTCACATCAAACCATACAGATAAGGACAAAGCATAAAAAGTTAGTTAACCCGAGTTAAGTTTGCTTGGTGCAAGTCGGCCTAAGATACATTTTTTTTTCTGGTGACACAATTTCCTTCATATTTTTTTCTCATGACACAATTTCCTTCTGTCTTTTATATTTTTATCCTTTTATAATATATTGTTAAGTATTATTTTATATAAGTTAAAAAAAACTGTAATAGTATTAAGCCATATTGAGAAAAAAATACTGATAAAAAAGACATGACCTTGCTAAGTTTCTTGCCCTTCTTCTTAGCAAGATTAATCGAATGGGCGGATTTAGGCATTATATATATTTATAGTTTATTTATCTATTAACTTATTTATTCATTGCATCATGTATGTATATACAATATTTTTTTTACTTATGTTAGTATAGGTATATATTTGGCTAGGCATTATATTTATTTATGGTCTATTCAATTTATTTATCAACTTATTTATTAATTGGATTATGTAGGTATAATAATACTCTTATTCTAATAAGTCTTTTTATTTTATGCATGTGTATAACTTTAGTAGCCCAACTTAATTCGACTGATGCCGGCCCCATAGTGGGCCGAAATATATTTCGAAAATTAATATTTTTTTATTATTAATACAAGTTAAAGGAAACTCAAGGCTTTATATAGCTAAATTATATATATTTATTCCAACTTAAATACAGTTTTTTTATATATTTCCCGTATCGTATTTGTTTAATCATAAAATATTATTTTTATACAGATTAGATTTGACATCTAAAACGTATATTTTATGTATCTATTTTACAAATAAACAATTTGAATCTTTTGAATTTGAATTTTGAATCTGCGATTCCAAAATTCCGCTGAAATAAAAAAAATGTTTTCGGTTGTATTTAATAGCAATTCAAAGGTACGACTTAACAGGGGGCTTTGGGTCTCTACAGAGCATTTTTTCGCCTTTCCCTACATTTGGTTTTTGATATGGCCATCCACGCCCACTTGACAAACTCACGCTGCTTAATATAGCATAGGTTAAATTATGTTGCACATACTTTTCTATCATAAAAAAACAAAACAAAACAAAATTTTTCTTTATTTCCTTACATTTTCGTTATTATTAAGTTGTGGGTCTCTCCTAGTAAGTTTTGCAAAACCTGTATTAGAAGAGCCCCTCTTTCTTATAAGTGCCATCAAATGGTGCAAGCATAATATCTAATACATTTTTTTACTTATAGCTATTTACAAAAAGAAATATGTTAAATTGACATTTCAGTAATATGCTATCTAAATACTCGTATAAAGATATATTATTGTGATTAGACTGGGTGTGTTAAGTGTGTATCTGTATAGTGTGAGTATTTGATTGTGTTTGGTGGAGATTTTACAGTTCGAATCTAAGCTAGTACAAAATGTTATACTTATTATGAAATTTTACTAAAATATATATATATAGACTATAAAATAATTCATATTCCATAGTTTTAGTGTTACAAAACTTTTTCAGTGTCTTCGTATTTCAGCGATTTTAGCCATGTTGTAAGTTTATTTTTGCATTCATTGTAAGTCATACCATATATGTTTAGAATTCTATTTATTTTGTTGTAGATTGAAATTGACTTTTGACAAAATTGAATAGAAGCAAAGGTTGTATTGTATTTTATAGATTTTATTACTGAGTAGGGGTTACGCTTGTTTAAAATGTTCGTGTCTGTAGGTATCTTTTTATGGATCCTTAAGATACATTGGAGAATATATAATTGTCGGACCGTAAGAACATTTGCTTCATTATATAATTCATAGGTACGGAAGGTTTTTTTTTTTACGTAAAGCCACTTTTAAGACAGCTCTCTGTGCACGTTCAACTTTGATAAATTTAGTTTTATAGGTGCCACCCCAAACTGACATGCAATATAATAGAATAGACTGCACAAGAGTTTTGTATATGTAAATAATGAGTTCTTTATTAGATAAGTCGCGAAGGTATTTTAAGAGCCAAATTAGTTTCCGTGCTCTATTTGCCACTAGTTCAAGCTGAGGGTACCACGATAGGTTTTTATCAATAATGATCCCGAGATACTTTGTAGACTTGACCTGGTTGATTTTGGAGCAATTGCAGCTTTCAGAATAACATGTGTGAGCCGTAATACTGAAATTTTCATCTGGTTGCATATGGTCACGAATTGAGAACGTTATGTAATTAGTTTTACTTGTGTTAAGAGATAGTAAATGTAGTTTCAACCATTTTATTACTTTATCAAATCCATACTGAGCCTTCTCGAAAACGTCCGACCAGTTATCGTCATGAAAAAGTAAGGCTGTGTCATCCGCATAGGAAAAAACACGTCCATTTGTTAA
The DNA here is from genome assembly GCA_910592155.1 of Ypsolopha scabrella. NCBI lineage: Eukaryota > Metazoa > Arthropoda > Insecta > Lepidoptera > Ypsolophidae > Ypsolopha > Ypsolopha scabrella. The sequence goes on along the minus strand of OU342968.1, from coordinate 579,477 downwards.
TTTTAAGTTGGTAAGGTCATTGATGTATATTAAAAATAAGGTAGGTCCAAGGACGCTACCTTGCGGAACACCATAATCAGAGGTGAGGACATCCTTACTAAATATTTTATCATCAAGCTTCACTCTTTGTGTGCGGCCATGTAAATAGTCACTGAGTAACATTAAAAACGTTCCTCTAATACCAATTTTGTCCAGCTTTCTCTTTAGAGTGGAAATAGAGACGGTATCAAATGCTTTTTTGAGATCTAAGAAAATACATAAGGTCTTCTTCTTATTATCTAAATGTTTAGTTATATCCTTTGTTAAGTCCAATATAGCATCCTCAGTACTTATACCTGGACGAAAACCGTACTGAGAATCTGATAGGAGGTTATAAGTATTAAGAAATTTAATGAGCCGGTTATTAATTAATTTTTCAATAATTTTTGAAATCACAGGTAGTACCGAAATAGGCCTGTAATTATTGATATCATCTCTATCTCCACTCTTATAGACTGGAAATATAACCGAACGCTTGAGAGCAGTTGGAAATACTCCCTGCTGAAATGATAAAATACTAAGTTTAGTAATTATTGGAACGAGTTCCAATTTGGCTAGTTTAAGAAATTTAACATACGAATATATAAGTAGGTAAGATATAAATACTTTTATTTTTTTGCTTATCTGTTATATTTTTATTTTAATATCTCTCAGTGATGTTCACTCTGACTGATGCCGGGCGGCCCAAAAAGCCCGAAATATATTTCACAATAATTTGTTTTTATGTGTTTTATTAGTTTTATACAGTGTGACTTTTAACCTAACCCCGATAATTTAATATTTAGTAGAAGAATAAAAACTGGCTTTATGTAAACCTGAAAAAATTATATTCATAATGTATTTTTAAAGTTAGAGCCTTTTGAGGATTTCTGTAAAATCCAAAGAAATCGTGGTTACCTGAAGAGATAAGATAATTAGATCGCGCGAAGTTTTTTTTATTATTGATATATTGGACTATTTTAAGCTTGTTCCGTGTGGAAAGAGTTCCCAAGTAACATTTTTTAATAATATTTTGACTTCTAATTTTAATTGTTTTTACATTTAAAATGTGTTCTACTAACGTTTCTTAACAATCTCTAAAATTATCGGGGTCTGTTTAAAAGTCACCTGTGTACTGGTGAAATTAAATTAACCGACCAAATTAATACTGGAGACTCGGTTAGTTATCAGGAACAAGGTTTAATAACCCACTAGGTGAAATGCGAAAAAACAATTTTTTTTTGCACTATAAATCCGCCACTGATGCTGCTGCCAGACCACAAGGCAGATAAAAAGATAACTCTTCATTACTTAAACCACAGATATAGATCTAAATAGATGACGCAAGTGCATCAAACTCTATTAAAATCAAGCGTGTCACATTTTACAATGAAATTGGTTGACAGCGGTTTGAATCTTAGAAGGGATTGTAAGACTTAAGACATAATACATAAGAGTCAAAGTTGGAGGAGTCAATAACTGTGAAGGAAGAGCATTTCTCTCCCTTTTGGCGCGCAATTGGGCACGCGAAGTACATACACTCGTGGCATCTATTTGGATCTATATCTGTGACTTAAACAGTCGTCTCGTGACCGATGATATTACCCACGTAGATCGAGGAGCAGGTAATGAGCCGGCGTCGCTGACGGACCGAGGGGGGGGGGGGGGGCGGTGCAGTCTATAAATACGTGTGACGTCACTCGTCAGCGCGCCACCTTGTTTTTGTTGTAAATTCGTGAGACGCGTGCGATGACACGACGCTATTGACACTTCAGGAGGAATGGGGCTACGGGGATGAGCTCTATTTCTGTACACTTAAAGTTTACAATCAATTTATTTTGGCATTTAGTATCTCACAATTTTTCTTTTTCTTAATAAAACTTCTGGAAAACGTCCTTAGTATGCCAGAAACGAGTTTAAAACTAAACTTACTCAAGCAGTATCGATCGACAGTATCGAATAGGACTAGAATATATTGATAATTTTGAACAATAATGATGCCTGGTGACATAAAGTGCTCTAATAGTACTCTCTCATACTCATAATAATACCGCTATGTAAATTTGCTAATTTATGATTATTCTAAAGACATAGGTAAATTAAAATAATGTTGATGTCGTGGTCATATCATAGAATTGACCATTTCATATCGATCGGCCATATAATGAAATCTAGGAATCGCTCCTCTCCGCTTCGCTCGGCTCCGGAATGTATGATGAGCGGCATCTCAGCACACTGATCCTCGTTAGCTCGTACCACAGACAACATGCTCGTTTTTTGACTTTTCGTTGAAAGATTGTCGTAAATTTCTTATTTAATACTTCATGATATGGATAATATTTCGGTATGACCACGAACTGAACAATTACTTAACAGGCGGACTGTAAAAATCTCAGATTTTGTAATTAATCAAAACTGAACGCTTAATCGAATCAGTAAGTTGAAGTGGCAGTGGGCAAGCCAAATTTGTAGCCGACATGATGGCCCTTGGGGCCGAAAGGCTTTAGAATGGAGACCACCTACACCAAAAACCTTTATATTCTCTGGCGTAAAACCAACCTTGTGCCCGCTGGACTGACGACCTGAAGGAGGTTGCGAGTGGCGGCTCTATGAGGAGGGCGGAGGACCGACATGAGTGGGGAAATTTGGGAAAGGCTTATGCCAGCAGTGGACAAACACAGGCTGATGGAGGGAACATTTAAAATTTGTCATTGTATGATCTTACAAAGCCCAATTACGTATGTATTGTGTATCCCGTCATCACAGTTTCCATTGATATTGGATCACAACAAATCTGGTAACGATAAGGGAAATGGCTGAACCTGCGGGTTCACAGGGTAAAGGGAACCTCTCTGATGCCACCAAGTATGTCGGTCTGGTTGCTCGAAGTGGTTGTGTAATCAGATTTATCGTCATTTTCTACATTTCTGTAAATTAGATTTCTAAATTTTACCTTTTTTCATAATTGCAACATTTTTTAAACAAACAGAGTACAGAGAGGAATCCAGGTGGCGACAGCGGGGGGAGGGGGGGGGGGGTCGGTGCCCTCGCAGCTCGCAGCGACGGTCGACACTCGTTTTAACGCATGTTTTAACAAGAAAAACATTGACAAAGCAGAATAAGCTGCATCACTTTTTGCTGCAACACTTACCTTCCATAAAGGGTCTGAAATTACATACGTCGTCGTTTTCAATGGAGCGTCTAAAAGCATTCCTCGACACCTTTGCAATCCTGCCAACTTGTTCATGCACTTCTACATTCATATTTAAACTTTATCCAGACGAGACAAAGATGATTTTAGCTGATAAAAGTGTGTCTAAAAGTTTGCCAACCGGTAACCAGTAAGTCGCACCCTAGGCAGGGACAGGGAACCATTTCACACCCGCGTGCCATTTTGTCTCCTAAAATATTTTCTGTTGCACTGAAACTAAACCAAAAAAGAAGATGGCAAAATCGACACTATCGATATATCTACGTTTTGTTCGTATATTTTTATTGAAAAATAATTATAGGATTATAATTTGACAAAATGGGTACTTATAAAAATTTACATAATTGTTATTGTGTTTTTATCAATATTTGCATAATGTAATGTATTAGTACAATAAAATATGAGGTAGTCAAATTGGGATATACAGGATGTTAGGAAAAGTAGCACGCAACAACGCATTGTATAAGTTTAACTGCGAACAGAGTTTAGATAACATCGTCATATTTGTGAAGAGAAAAAATAAAACTAATACAAAGATTTTGGAGACATTTAAATTTAATGAGAAGTTCTTCAGTGAGGTCTAAGTGACAAGATTCCGCATGATCTAAAATAGGGAGGAAAACAGTATGTGCTGGCATCATTTTGGTTTTAACTGGCAAAAAAATCTCCGCAGTTGCTTCACTGCATGGAGACTGTTATATATCTTCAGGACATGAGGAGCTCAAGAAAGTGTTTCATGAAATGTAGCTCCTAAGTTTTTGACGGTATTACTCTATGGTTTTACAGTATCAACAATAAGAACTTTGGAAATTTGGTCATTATCTACTTTAGACATAATTTTTGAGCTAGCAATGATTGTAGCTTGCGATTTGCTAGGATTAAAAAGACCGATAGACTTTGTCAACTCGCAAATCTTTATTCTAAGATTGGATGGCTCCTTTAAAGCTGTTTTTTAATGTCGTGGCGTGGTCTGCCTAAAGTTTACCCAAAGTGGCATGCCGTTTCGTAAGTCAAAATATGACTGAAAATATAAATAAATCATACACATTTCTGCTGCCTGTATGGTTCTTGTTTATTTTTAAAATCAATGCTGGACTATTCCTGACGCGTGCCTCAGGTTTGCCATCCCTGCACCAAGCGAACGCAGGCACGGTAGAGCAATTTAAGTCGCATCATCCATTATTCTATTTTTAAGCGGCATCGGCAGGGTGCATCAGAATTTTTATGCGAATGCGAAGTAATTTTTTGTTTTAAATATTAGTTGTAATATTGTCTTTGCGAGAATATTATTTAAGTAATGGTGTCGTTTCCAGAAATAGGTAGGTTGGGGAAAAAGTTTCTTCGCATTTTATATGAAAATTCAAAATATTTTTTTAATAAAGTTTATTTAGATTTGTAAACTTTAAACTTTCGCGATTTTCACACATTATTAACTTTGTATTGGGGTCTTACTCGCGATAACTAACAACATACCTTAATAGATATATGCTTGACGTTTTGACGCCTCTGTAGGCTGTCGTGGTCACAAGCTAACTGACGAGAGTAGCAGCAAATATGTCCTTGGCGAGCCGGCGATAGGTAGCACATATTTTTCTTTTTCCTACCCGCACTTTGTCTTTTGTTAATTAATTGTTTCTTTCGTCACACACGACACACAACACTAACAGTATCGAGGCAACTATTCGAAGATAAATCGCAAGGTTTAAATTTCTGTATGACTGAACTCCATTCCGAAGATAACTTAAACCCGTCATCCCGATTGAAATTTTTTGGGTGTTTTTTAATTTCAATTGCTTCTCGCACAATTCTCGGGTAGTAGTGGCGGTCAGTAGAAAGGGTTTTTGGGTCATGAAGTTCTATCCAGTGCAGTGGTTTGAACCAGCCGTTAGCGGGTGTTTTGCAATCGCTGATTTATTGCTACTCTCGTCAGTTAGCTTGTGACCACGACAGCCTACAGAGGCGTCGAAATGTCAAACAAATATCTATTAAGGTATGTTGTTAGTTATCGCGAGTAAGACCCCAATACAAAGTTAATAATTTATTTACATTTAACTAAAGTATGTAGGTGCCATTTTGTTCGATAACTTTCTGCCATCTTGTAGATAGGGACATGGTCCCATTGCTATACAAATTCTGGGGCTTCTGATCAAAAAACTGCGACAAGTGGTTTTAGCAGTCCTCTCGTGATGTTAACCTGACACTGCCTAAAGAATTCTGAAGAGACCGAAACAAGTGGAAATCTGAAGGTGCAAGGTCAGGACTATACGGCGGATGCATTAATACGTCCCAGCCAAACTCTCTTAATTTTTTCTGAGTGGCTCAAGATGTGTGAGGTCTAGCGTTATCATGATGAAAAACCACACCGCTTCTGTTGACTAATTCCGGCCGCTTTCTCTCAACTTCTTGCTTTAATCTCATCAGTTGTTCGCAGTAGAGTTCAGAATCGATGGTCCTGCCTGGCAGTAACAGCTCATACTGAATAATGCCCTTCCAATGCACCATGCACACAGCATTACCTTGTTGCGAGGTAAACCGGGTTTCGCCAGAGTCTGTGAAGCCTGACCAGCCTTTGACCACGACCTTTTTCGCACGTTCTTGTCGTACGTGATCCACTTTTCATCACCAGTTATCAGGTTTTTCAAAAATGGTTCGGTTTCATTACGTCGTAATAAAGAATCACAAATGAGTACACAGTTCATTAAGTTTCTTTCAGTGAGCTCATGAGGCACCCAAATATCGAGCTTTTTTGTGTACCCAGCTTTTTTCAAATGCGCAAAAACTGTTTTGCGGTCAATCCCCAGTTCTTCAGCTATATCGTAACTACCGATATGCCGATCTTGCTCCATTTTTTCAAAAATAGCATCAATTTTATCCGTAACAAGGCGCCCAGAGCGAGGTGCATTTTTGACATCAAAATTTCCGGATTGAAAACGCTTAAACCAAATTTGTGCTACTCTCACAGACACTCCACTAGGTCCATAAACATCAGAAATTTTTTTCGCGGCTTGCGTTGCATTTTTACCTTTTTTGTAGTAAAATTTTAAAATGTATCGAATTTCTTTATTGGATTCACTCATCTTAAAAGTAAGAAAAACAAATGAAAATCATCATTTGAATTAGGAATTATCTTTTTTAAAATTTATACTTTTTTATAATACTTACCAAAACCAGCCAGATACAAATGGTATAGCCAAAGAGATTTTATTATAAGTTCATACGTACTATTTGCGAAAAGAGTTTTCCCCCAACCTATTATTATAAATGTTCACTACTTTGAAATACTTTTTTTACTAAAGAAATTTTAAAATGTATTAAAGGTTAATTTTAATTAAATAATAATTCCGAAGCCGACCCACACTTGTACCGACATACTGTACGCAGCATTCTCAAACGGACACTTCTATTTCCACTCAGCACGAAGCGCGATGAACGAATGCGTGAACGTGAATACCCAAAGCGGTAGGACTCGGGAGGCGGCGGGGGCTGAGGGAGACGCGGAGACAAGCAATAAATGTCAATCACTGAGATTCCCGCAACCGCAGCCGGAGGTTTGTGTAGCGGAAGAGGCAAGAAGGGTATTCGAAACATGACATTTCTGCATAAAAATAGAATTAATAAATAATATTTACTACAAAACAACATCCTTTTTTAATTCATAATTCTAAAAGAAAGACGTCGTATTACTAAAACGTTTTGATCTGCTAAACATTTATTGAATAATATTTCTATCAGCAAATTGTCCATCCAGTTCATGACATTTTAAACAAGAATGAAAATGTGATTCTGAAATAGCGCATTAGTTTCTAAATAGTCGTCGCCTGTTAGTCCACGTCCCCGAGTCAGCAGAAAGTAGAAGCTGTCGACTCTGTGGTACTAATTACGTGTGATATTGGAGTGGGATTACATGGGCATGTGGTACCGGACGGAGCATGCAATGACAACCGTGTTATTATTTTAAATTTCTTCGTGATCTTTCAATGAGTTAGAAAATAAGGAGCTCACTGTGCATTTGATACAATAATAGAATATGGCCAAGGTACTTGGTTGAATGAAAGCTGTCGCGACGAAATCTCTGTAAACTGTGAGTAATCCGTATAAACCTGGAGGAATCTAAAATGGCGGTTGGTACTTGTATTGCATTGTATAGTCAGCATTAAAAGTATTTGTTTATCCGCTTTATATTTTAAATATATTTTTGTTAATAAAAATATATTCGTTGTTATGTGGGTACACATGTGTGGGAAGCGTAGGTATATTATACTATAATAAGTGATATAATATTGTAACCTAAGTAATAAACGTATCCTGTGATTGTTTTAAGGTGCCTACCTATTAGGTAGACTATTTTTGTGGGACTAAAGACAGATACACTGTGCGAGTGAGAGCGTATGATAATGGGCGCCATTTATGATTTCCTTTTTATAATAATCAGGGAAATTATATTTATTGGTACAAGTAAGCTTAAAATCTAAAAATAAATCCAAATTTTTTTTATTATTCTTATGTAACTTATTATTACCAAAATCTATATACTAATACAATAGTAGTAAATAAATCGTGTCTGTGCACTTAATATTTTAATGAAATTTGTTTTTAGTATTTAGTTATGGGTCAGTAGTATTGCATAAAGGCCAAAAATAAAAATTTTAGAATTTTAGTCTGTCTGTCTGTCTGCCTGTCTGTTTATAAGTGTATGTTATAAATATTTTTCAACTTTTTCTATACCTCTCTTCAAACAAATACACACATACACAACAAAACTCTCACGGGTTCAACTTAATTTTAATAGTATTTTATAAGTAGTATTTTTTTTTAGACTTGTAGCAAAATAAGGAATTTACCCTCAAATTTTATTTTGTTTAGTTTCGTTATTGAACTGCTGGCCACCAGATCATCACAATTTGTCTTTGGATTATTGTTTATTTTTCTATTTAAAATGTATGTCAGATTAGAAGTGTCAGCGACAGAAAATGTTTGTTTGGCTTGTATTCCGTAAATAATTTATTATTTAGTTTCCTTTAATGTAATATAGTTATCTGCTGTTTCGGTATTTACTCTGGTCGTTTCATTTAACTTCAGTCCTGTACCAGAACGAACCTCGGATCGAGGCGTTCCGTTAGCACTCGCTGACATTTTGTGGTAAGGTGGTGCCACTACCTTCGGATTACTATTGATGTCTTGATATTAGCTGAGGGTGGAAGCGACATCTGCTTAATATGTGGGAAACTCTTGAGTTCGGAGGTAGATTAGGTTCATTGAAAAGAATGTTACAACAAACATAAAAGTATCAGTTGTTTAGGTTAGATGGCATTACTTCCGGGATTAGAAAATAAAACAGACCTTATTTCCTTATTTTACTCAGGAAATGAAGAAATATTATTCAAATAAATTCCGGATGTTTTATTCTTAATGTTTGGAAGCAAGGAAAGAGTGAAAATTACGTGAATCGAGTAAAGATGTTGTTTCTATACTAAATTACGCGAACATTAAATTCGCGCCGAAAACGGGTATTTCATGGCTATGTATCATGCATGGAATTAAAGATTTTCGGGTGTCTAAAGTTGCTAAGCGAAATGGGTCCACTAAGCGAGGAGAAGAAATGTCTTTTGAGGAGAGAGATTTGGGGGGCTTTACACAAGTAAGGAATGCAGAAGGCGGGCTATGGGGGCGCAGTAGCGGGAAATTGGGTAAACTTTGATTCAAGAAGTTCCGTCATAATTCGCTGTCTTTCCGTCATAATGGCGCTGTTATTGTTAAATTGCCAGAGCCCGCTAGAATTTAGTATTGGGGGAAAAGAGGGCGACACTGCGCATCTTGCAATAAACTCATGAACTTTGGTATAGTACAGATTAGGTGAATTGGTTTTAAGGCTATGTCAAAAGTGCCACTTGTTTCAGCTAGGTGGCGTATTTAGCAAAGCAGTAAAGGATACAGATCCCATTTTCGTATTTTAATTCAAAATAAAGTAAAACCTGCTCAAATGAATTTTAGATATTTTCATTATCTTAATAGTTGGTGGTAAGGAAAATTAGAATCACGAAAAATATTGTTTCAAGCTAAAAAGGAAAACATTATGATTGCTGTAGTCCGGATGTCGGCGTTGAGATTTTATGCCCATATAAGGTAATACGGAAATTCTTGGAGAGAATGCGTGGGTCGTGGATACGGGGAGTGACAAGAAGGGAGCGGGGTACGGGGGAAGCGGCGTGGCGAGGCGCCGGGAGTGAGTCGATAAAAGTGGTTGTAGGGCGGGAACGCCTCTCAGTCTTTGGAGGTCAGTCTTCGGGGTTCAGTCTTCGAGGTCCGTCAAGCGAGATACAAGTGCAGTAATTAGTCGCGAATTTATTTTCTTGGGTTTTATTTTTATCAGGGCGTTTGTTTTATAGATATATTAATTTTCCTCGGGGTTATTTTCTTTAAAGTTCTGTCGGAATTATTAAGAGTGTGGGATACTTTTCGAGAAAGTGCAGTTTAAATTTAGAGATCCGCGAGTGTTTGTTCGAGGCGATTTCCGTAAAAGGACGAATATGTAGATATAGGGCATAGGGCATTCCTTTTGAGACTTGTTTCAAATGATTTCCTAAGAATTCTGGGGTCTGCTTTATATTTTAAATAATATAAGGTAAAGCTGGATGTTGCGGCTGTGAAAGGCTTTGAGCCCTAGGGCTCGGCTGGCCGGGGGAAGGATGGAAAAAGCCTCATTAAGAATCGTGGGTATTCGTGTTAATATCGTTCAGACCAGTTTTCGGGACGCGGATATCAGACCTGGGCGTGGGGTTTTGTAGTGTACTGCGGTTTTGTAATAGTGAGGGGATATTAGCGCGGGAGCTACTCGGTGTTTCGAGCGTGACAAAGGTGGGAGTCTCTGGGTTTAGTTTAGGGGTATTTTTAGCAGGCTTGACGGCTAATAGGTAGGGAAAATATGTGATGCTAAACAAAGAGGAGTCTCTTTGGGGATTTAGTGCGGGGGAACCTAACTGTGACGACAAACCGCACCATTTCCTTCAACCTCTCCGGAGGGGCAGTCGTTTTGAGATGACGCTGCAGCGGTTTAGTTATACCGTATAATATCTCCCATTTCTGACGTTACCATGTGATGTTGCCTGGGCGATCACGAGAGAAGTGTGAACCGGACATTGCCCCTCCAGGTTATCATCCGTGGCGCAGTCTTGGTCTTTATGTATATATTAATATATTTATCACACAACCATAAAGGGAACTTCTGGTCAGTTGGGTGAGGCCCTTACCTTGAATCACCCGCTGACTGGCACGGAGAGTTTATAGGCAGTAGGTACACGTAGAGGAGAAAACTCGCCTCGCTTCTTTATTTTAGACTAGTTGAGGGATGTGATTTCCGCTGTGACTCTTTGGGAATCACCGCACAAACACAATTAAATGTAAATGTGAGATCTTATCTCTAGTTTTGGGTTTTACACATTTGGCAGACTATGAATTCTCATTCTAGGTACAAGTGTTAGGCAGGTAAAGTTTGGATAGTCAATTTAGTGTTAAGATATTTGTTAGGATGCATTACACACTCACACAATTAAAAGTAAATGTGAGATTTTATCTCTAGTTTTGTTTTACACCAAAATAGGCTGAGAATTCTCTTGGCTATTCCTGGGTAGCCAGATCAGTAAAGGAATTTGCGGGAATGCTAGGACGTTACAAGGAATCTTAGGATGTTAGAATTTCACGTAGGGTTGCAAGAAGGGACGATAAATTGATTAGAACACAGTCAGGTATTATAGAAAAATGTAGGACGTTAGAATTGTGCTCAGAGAAAATAGGGTTCTGAAGGTTGTAGGCTCCTGGTAGTGTAGGTTTTAGTCAATTATGTCTTGGTGTTACACGTAGGCATGTTCAGGTTAGGATCCGTAGGCTTTGAAGGTTTTCAAGGGGGTACCTAAATCTTGTAGAACCACAAACTGGTGAAATTTAGGTCAAATAGGTAGGCGGATATCAGCTAGGTTCTAGATTTTAGTTTGAAAAGAATAGACGAACTTCAGAAGTTAATAAAGGCAGAATTTGATTAGATCAATCTTGTAACGACGTGTTGAAAGCATTCAGTGGAAAGCCTCCCTGATTGTCTGGTCGAGAAAGCCCTTTAAGTGACGGAAAGTTATTTTGTTGTGAAGTAAAGATAAGTAATGTTTTGCTCTTAATTTGCTATCAGATGGATTAAACTTGTGATCATCGTTCTCTGATTAGATAAAAAATGTTCGACCTCAAGCTCAGAAACACTCCTACTTACACGAGTGTCTAAGTTTTTCAAGATACCCTTTTATTGAGATAAACTGTTTTGGTGTGAGAACTAGGTATCAGTTTAGAGTTTCGAACAAAGTCCAGTTCTAAGTCTTAATTACAGTAAATAATTCTGGAATCATGATTTCCTTATAAAAAAGGAAGATTTCAATTTAAATAAATTTACCAAAGTAAGTAGCTTGGTTTCCATAGAAAAGGAATGATTTCTATTTGTGAATAATATTGCCTGAAAAATAAAGGTAATGAGTAGATGCATTTGTTCATACTAAGGGAAAATCCCACCCTTTTAGCCAAGCAATGCCGTGCTAATAAGAATCTTCTGTATACCAAACGGAACAGAAATCTTAATTCGTCAAGTGTGAATAGATATATCTCTCCTTGAATTAATATTCTCAAGTACAATGTGGCCGAGAGATAGCCTTAAATACTGCTGAAACTATTCTGGATCTAACAAGGAAACCAGCTAGCTGAAATTATATCTATCTGAGTGAGACATCTTTCATATCTGTATGACTGAATTAATCCAGTATTGACTGCTAATAAGTTTCTGTTAGAATAAACTACCTTGCAGAATTCAGTAGGTTCAGAGATTAGACATCTGATAAGGGGAAGTATGCAGCTTTTATTGAATTAATATTTCACAGTAAGGTCACGATATTTAATTACGAGTAGGTACGCCTTGAGGTTTCTTAGTGATTCTTCCTCCAAGGTGTGTAGACAGGGAATCACTGTTCTTAGGTTTTCTTAAAATAAATAATGTACAATAGAAACAAACTAAGGTCTTATCATTTAAAGATTACTGAAAGATTTTATAATGAGACTATAGTAGTGTTTGGTAGAAATTAAAGACTTGCCAACATGAACGATTTACTATTACAAAGTAAAAAATCTTACAAATATTCAGTATAATAATACTGTCTTACCAAATTACAATATCTAAGTACTTAATGCCCTGTAGCACAGTACTAATAATGTATCATTAAACTAAATGCAAAATTAAAGTCTATAATAATATAAAGTATTAAATCACAATTCCAATAAAACTAAATAAAACCTTTGTTCAAAAAAATTCACGGGTTATTCCCCATCCGAAAGGTAAATGCTTTTATGTTCAACTTATACTCTTATTATCTAGGAGTATAATCTTCTCGTCTATTACTTTACTTAAGCAGAACCATAGAAGCTTTTGCTTTTACAGAACCCAAATTGACCGGTAGGGGCTATTAAACAAAAAACATAAAATTGCGGTATCTTCTAGATGAATTATATTTGGTTTCAGTTACTCCTCTCACTCTCTTACATAAGCCTGGTCAATAGGTGATATTCTCTTGGATAGTTTCAATTCAGTATTGACATCATATAATAACTTAGCTAGGCGCAGATGTTATTCTATTTACTAGGGTCAGAGGAACTATTTACTTCTCGGATACTTTAGGTAATTTAACTAGACTTATTGGGAAATGTTGAGTTCGGATTCATTCTTATTATCACTAAAAGAACTAGGGTTACTTAAATACGGTTCACAACGAGGGGTCCTATCACAGCTGCTAGACGATCATTTGGCCTAATACTAGACTAACACCCTCCAAACCTTGTTTGTATTTATAACTAGTTCAAGCTACATGTGAGAAGGTAGAGTGGGTAGGCAGTGAGACGGAAAGTGGATATAGTTAGCAGAAAAGTTGGTAGGTAGGTGAGGATTGTGATTAAGGTTATTAGAGGTGGGGGGGTATGTTTCAGTCCTTAACAGGCATAGACAAATTTTTATCAAAAACATGTATACATCCAAATGTAATTTGCTTTGGAACTAGTAAACTTATTAAATAAATAAATAAATGTTCCGTTTTAACTCGAGAACCACGAAAAGGATTTGATTTATATTATTATACAGTAAATTTCAAGTCATTATTTATGGTGACATTTATTTATGCAGCCAAATTTATACTGAAGACTTGAATAAGTTTTTCTTTATTTTCATCATAGTGCTCCTCCTTATCAATATAAAGGCTGTAAGGGATGTTGATAAAATACGCTCAAGTCGAAAAAGCAAGCGGAGCCATGGGCGGAAAGCTAGTAAATATATATTTTTTTTATTTATTTATTTAATTATTCGGAAAACTTACAGCACAATAAATTATAATAAACTTAAAAGTAATAAATGCAGAAGGCCATTTACAAGATTTCACTTATAGATACGGGTTAGTACGAAGTTTTTTTTTACATAATATCATTTGAAAAATAATGTATTACTAAATATTTTCTTACATTAACAAAATTACAATTTTTAATATTAATAAAATAAACACAAAAACGTTATAATGTAAGAGAAAGAGAAAAGCCAGTAAAGAAAACATAGAATATACACTTAAAAAGTTAAGTGTAAAAAAATAAAATGAAACAAAGGTTAATTCTTGAAAAAATTTGCACTTATTTTGGATCTCATCCCTGCTATCGATAGATGGAACAAGTCTAAATCAAAAATTAATTAATTAATTAATTTTGATATTTGGAAAGATAACATGGAATAATACTAAAACATTTGTGTTTACCGTCCTAGAAACCTTAACATAAACGTCCTTTTATTTCTGGTGTTTATTCATCGGGTCAGGTGACCGCGAGCAGTGTAAGGGGTCGGGGTGCTGGGGTGCGGGGGTATTCTGGGTCCATCGAGCGGATAATGTAGTTATCTGAGTGAACCGCTCCACACTTTCCATTAACGTGATTGCTATTTCGGCCGGTCCGCTGAAACCAAAAGCCACGGGTTATGAGCTCAGCGGGTCACTTTTGGTTTACTTTAGCCCGTGTTCGTCCACTGCTGGACATAGGCCTTTCCCAAATTTCGCCACTCATGGCGGTCCTTCGTCCTCCTCATCCAGCCGCCACCCACAACAGTTTCAGGTCGTCGGTCCAGCGGGCACGAGGTCGGCCTACACTACGCTTTGCTGTACGTAGTCTCCATTCTAAAGCCTTTTTGCCCCAACGGCCATCATGTCGGTGACAAATATGGCCTGCCCACTGCCACTTCAACTTACTGATTCTGCAGGCTATGTCGGTTACTTTCGATCTCCGACGGATCTCGTCATTTCGGATTCTATCCATCAGAGACACCCCAAGCATAGCCCGCTCCATAGCTCGCTGAGCGACCTTTACTTTAGCTTGATAGTGTGAAACTTATTTCTATTACCTACCTACAGACCTTATAAGATGGATCCGGGCCACGATCTGGACAGCAATCAATTGCTTTGAAGACAAAATGTAGATTTTACTTAAAAGATTCGTGGTTTAGATGCACACTGATTTTGAAACGGCTACTCATGATTTTATAGTCAGATTTTTTCTGACTACAAAGACTGAGTTCAAATCCCGAAGCATACTACATAGACCTTTTGAATAAATGTATATGCCTTCTGGTGCAACATAGCTTAGACTCAATGTATTGTTGAACAAATAAATATTTTTTATCTCTGAAAGTAAGTCATATATAACTTGAAGTACGGGAGGTAAATTCGATTCATCTACCTAGGGAAGTAATTAAATTTTAAAATCAAACGAGTGTCCCTTACAGTCACTAGCTATGTAGTCAATCACTCGTCTCACCAAATGACAATGGAAAATATCTGTTCTGCCTATTTCGGTAGAATATGTGGTTTCATTTAATGGTAGCAGTCTATTTACACCCGGTATATTATTATGGAAATATGTGACTTGCGTCTGTATGTAAATATGCTAAATAAGATTTTTAAAACAGCCAATTAGTTTTATTTTTAAAACAATTACACTGGTCAATATGGCGCGATTGCACAAAAAAGGAAAAAGTCACATGAAAATAAAATGGCGGCAGTAAAATTATCTTGTTGAAAACGTTGTTGCGAACATAATTTCATAAATGATTAACGACATATTTCATTGATTGCACGTCTAATAAACTTTTATATCTTGCAAAAAGTGTTATTAGTTATTTAATATATCCTTGATAATAGTGTAAAACCGAAACCGGTTGGGATAAATATAATTACTGTGAAACAAACAAGTAGGTACAGGTGCAGTTAATCATCATGTTATAATTTTGTAAGTTTTTTTTATTTCCTCGCTTTAGTATGGAAAATTACAGTATTACACACGGTTGCAATTGACGCTCACCTCCCTTGGATAACAATCTACTTTTTGATTCATGATTCAAACGTTACCTACATTAATTTAATAAATCCGCTAGTCACTGTAATTCGTGGCTGTTACATAGAACTTTGAATACATTTGAAAAAGTCCCCGCAGTAATACTCATTATAATTAGCTGTAGAGCTGAAAGCGGGAGCCGTGTCGCTGAAAGCCGCCAGGCGACACTGAGCAGACACGAGGCTGACACCGGCCAGATACCACGAGTAACGACTTATTGTCTGATGATTACATTAAGTGCGACCCTGAAGTATACAGGAGCTAATAAGTTTCAACGATGATACAAGCGAGAGGATCGTACCAAATGGCGGTCCAGAGTGTCTTGGTACCAGGTAGGTGTTATACATTCAGTAGTTACATTAACATGTCCGATTGATCTCGCTGTGGTCGGGGGGTTCGGAAGTCTCAACCGCTAATCCGCAGGTCGCAGGTTCAAATCTCGTAGCGGCACGTTCAGGTGTGGGACCATATTGGTGCCCGAAGTACGGCGATAGGGCTCACCACCAATCTCGCTTAATAATCTTCGGTGAAATGTGGGTGTACGAGTGTGGACGTGACTTTCACTTCACAGTCGATACTCAAAAAGATCTCAAGCCTTCCTCGGGGATTTATATTGTACCTTGACAATAATATAGTTTTATGTATATTTACTCAATTCACAGTTACTCTCGAACTTACTTTAGTGTGTTGTTATTGATTGATTCTTGTACGAGTATATTTTGTGGTATATTGATGTTTTCGTGTAGATCTACAACACAACAGATGGAAATTTTTCGTTTTTTGCTGGCAGACTAGAATTTAGAGACGATTCTTCGAATTTGTAACAAAATCTTTAATAACTCTTTATCTCAGAACAAGTTACAAATAATTTACCAAAACTTATATGATAATTACAGACATTTAAACAAAGTTTAAACAAATTTATTTTCATACTAGGTTTTGCCCGCGGCTCCGCCCGCGTCAAATGGATTTTCGTGGAAATAAGGAAAACAAAAGAATATGATTTTTTGAACGACAATATGCAACAATCACCATGTTTTACCAAAGTGCTAATAAATACCAATCAATTTTAGAAGAGGTATATTTTTTGTAGTTATTTTTAAGTTTAAGAGTGTAATTTATATTGCTAGGTAATTTTATTTAGAATAAGTTTTGTTTTTTATGTTGTAAATAAATGAAATTAATATGTAACTTTATTACATTTTAGTAGCCCAACCTTATTATTTTTTGTATGTATTTCCCGTTTTTATTTATGAACTTATTTCGTCATTGCATTATGTATATAATATTACATTTTTATTCCTAGATTTCTCTATTTTATGCACGTGTATATTTTATTTCCCGTATTATTATATATTTTTTATATTCTAAAGATATATTATATTGTTAAAATTAACTTTGACTTGTAGAAAGTATACTTTATGTATCTATTTTGCAAAAATAAATATTTTGATTTTCATTTTGTAAAAAATAAATTTGAATAAAATAAGCTTAAACTTGGAGGGTCTGATGTATCCATTAAGGAGATCCCGTACCATAACTTATAATAATAATTACTACCACTAGAAAAGTAAATTCTAAAAGTCTTTGAATGACGATAACTTTTTTTCCGTGAGCCGATTTTGATGAAATAAGACCTATATTCTATTCCAAATTAAGTTCTTTATAGCTGTGGGAACTACATGAAAATCCGTTATGTAGTTTTAGAGATGTGCGTAAACAAACAGACAGACAGACAGAAAAGAATTCTAAAAATCGTTGAATTGTGTTCTATTACTCTTCTTTCTATTTCTATAACTTTTCTTCAATGTACAGACACAGCGGTTTCTATTGCTTTCTTATATGTATTGATGATAAACAACAAACAACCACAGTTACGAGACAACGTTACAAATTCATCATCAGCTAGTGCCGGTGACAATGTATTAGTGAGTGTATCCTCTGTCGGTGAGGAGCAACTTGTCCTCAAAGCGCGCGTCTGCGGAGTCGCCACCAGCCTGTGCGGTAATCTCGCTAATGGGCAGTCCGCCTGCAGCTAACTCCGTTACTGTCTCTCTGCCCAGCCCCCGGCAGCGCTGCCAGCGTGATGAATATCTCCGCTCGTCTCCAAGTCCTCACTGTAAACTTGACAATTTTATCTGAGCTTCTTGTTGACAATGAGCCGGTGGTTTACAATCTACGTACAATTACGTCGTAAATATCTTATTTATTATCTACCTCATTAATATGGCTAAAAGCCTAAGTATTCCTCACCCGACATATTATTTACAAAAGCAACAAAGGTGTAAATTACGCATCAGTATTTACACACTACCTCCGTGTAATCCCCCACACAGTTTAGGTAGATTATGTTACACACATTATTATCTTTCTCGCCAATCCTTTTGCCCTTAACCCTTCTCTAAGACTCTAAATACATATTAAAGCAGCCCATTATAAATTCAATTAGAGCTTCAAGACGTAGACAATATCGTAAGTTGTTGTTGGCACAGTGGCGCCGCGGGGCGGGCGGCGCGTGGCGGGGGCGGGAACTAAACATATTGCGACCACTTGCTCCTAAGTCCCCGTAATCCAGCCCTACCGACCCTTTGTGCTGCTTCTGAGAAGGATCTAACGGTGTCGATCGTGATACTAAGATAATAATTCTGTGCCGCCGGTAAAAAACTATTTAACTCAAAAACCCAACTTTACAAGAGAGCCAGAAAAATAAATTTACTTCACACAACAAAAAATCTCATTTTGCATTGAAAATCAATTTGTCATGTAGATAATATAAAGTTCTATTGTGTGGTATCTGCTCAGTCTCAAGAAATCTTACCATCTTAGAGTTTGTATATCGTTCAAGAAATTTGGCAGCAATAAAATTAGGATTTAAATTAATTTTTTGCCTTTTACTAATGTATATGTGTAATTAAACCAAATGTAGGAACGTGTATAAAATCTATCTAACTGAACTTATATCAAATTTTACTTATGGGATTTTTCAGTTTGGAATCTAACTCTATTTAAACCAATCAATAACTGTGTTTCACAAAATTGACAAATGATTTGATTGATTAAATGATTAATACTTGCGACTGTCGGCACTTGCTGAAACTTTTAATCATCATGTTGGTTTGATCTGAACATAAAAAATCATTTTATTGTACATATGTATATCTCCGGTGTTATTAAATATATCAAAACTTAAGTTAAAAAAACGAGAAATTTTTGGACGTACTCGTAAGTCACACATTATTATAAAAGTTACTTTGGAACCTATGTAAGTCGAGTTAAATAATTATTCACAGAATAATATAATGGTGTGAAAAAATTAGACATTAAAAACATTCTGAAATTTTCATTTTGAAATGAAAATTTGAGTGAAAATGAAAATGAAATGATTCTAGTATTGCTAGATTCTTCAAATCAGAAAGAATATATTATGGTTTTACGGGGAGTAACCTCTCAACAATGAATCTCCGGCTCGGAACCTGAATCCACAAAGGTATTCCTAAATCCTCGAAGCACTTCCCGACCTCGCCTCTCCCTATTTATCCGGGCGTCATCAGCAGAGTTAATATTCGTTTAGTTATGGAGCATCCCTCATGAATCCGGGGCTCAGCGCTCCGCTCCGTGGACACGCCAGCTGCCTTAGACTGTTATATCACTCTATAACTTAGTTTTATAGTTACTACTGTTTAATCTACCTACATACATACATATATATCAACGGGAATACATTATTATGTTCATGAAAATTATGTTCTTTAATCGTACACACATGTTTTATTCTTTATGGACAAGAAAAAGAGAAAGTATGAACACATACTAATAACGTCAAAGACACAGTACGGATTTTGGCGGTGTTTGAAGAAGCTGTGGTATCCCGGAATCGCGGTTACTTAAAGAGCATCGTTCTATATTAACCAGACAATAATCATATATTTTAGATTTTTACCCCTGTTTTCTCTTCTCATATTATCTTGAAATACTGAATGATTAAAATATTATTTCAATTTTGCAAATTAGTAACCCGCGAAGTACTTTATTCAGAGACGAGGCCCAAGGAAGATTTGGGAATAATACTTTATCGTACTAGGCCGGCAAAGATATTGCCGGCCGCGGTTTTTACAAGTTTCTATTTATCTTCACCTAAAAATTAATATGTGTGTGTGTATGTGGCTCAACTGAATTTCAAACCAATTTCTTTCCACCGATTGAGCTACAATTTTGCATAGACCTTTGGTTTTGGTGACATTGCATGTTAGATAAGCTAAGGTATTCTAAATCCAATTTAAGATGATAACGTTTATAGATTATTTTCATATCAACCCCCGTGATATCAGATATGCCATCAAAAACGAAACTTGTAAAAAAACCAAGTCTCGCAACTTAGTTATTCTACCGTAAAAAGTTGTGAGATCCATGAAAACCAAGTTGGTTAATTTATTCAGTCGGAACCTTCTGTCTTAAGTTATTTTATTACATAATTAGCTAACCCAACAACATCTTATAGTGACCATATCAATATTAAAAATCTTTTATGTTTTAAATAAATATATTGATTGGCCATCGCATGAAAACACAATGTATGTCACAAGTAATACATATTATATTAAATTAGATTGTTTAGTGCGATTGCCAAGTCAATATATTTATTTAAAACATAAAAGATTTTAATATCGATATGATCACTATAAGGTGTTGTTAGGTTAAGCTAATTATGTAATAACTTAACACAGAAGGTCCCTTAAGTAGGGACTGAATAAATTAACCGACTTGGATTTAAATGGATCTCACAACTTTTTACGGTAGAACTAAGTTGCGAGACTTGTTTTTTTTACAAGTTTTGTTTTTGATGGCATCTCATTTCCTTTTGTAGATAGTCCTACTTTTTTTCCTTTCCTGTGCCTTCTACCTACAACTGCAAATGTAACTTTGTAATTTTTTATATTTATATGTTATTTATAACAAAGTTATTTATGCATTTATTATATCTAGAAAACTGGACCGAAATTGCAAAATATTTTAATTTTTCCTTGATTTATACACTAAACACTAATTGTATTCCATAGTTGAAGTTTCTATGTCTGCTAGAAGTGTCTTAGAGCACAGATTAGAGTTTTGATGATCGGTAAATTAGTCAATCAGTGAGTGACAAAATTGAGAATATTTGACTGGTTATAATTCATAAACTACTGGTTCAAATTGAATGAAATTTGAAATATACCGTGTTTACACAATGCCTGCTTGGTTACTGAAAACTCAGGTTTCTAGTTTTATTCACAACGAAGTTAAAGGGGGTCGAAAATGGCCTGAACTGTTTCGAGAAAAGGATGGTACGGTCGTGCCGCTTTTTAGCTCGACTTGGCGGCATCAAAGCAAAGCATTTGACGAGGAAAATAGGAAAAATGACGTCATTCTACTTAAATCCATAAAATGGCGATCTATTATTTTCATGCCAACCCCCTTGAAATAAGTAAGTATAAAAAAAGGATTTGACGAATAAAATACGATAAGCTCAGGAAATTTTAGTTATTTACGTCGCCAATACCGCATTGCTTAAAGGCTAAGATGTACAACCAGTGCGTCTTTTCTGTGATGATGACTATGGCGCTGAGACGTGGTCTCTTACAAAGAGCCTGATCCATTGATTTAAGGTCGCTCAGCGAGCTATGAAGCGGGTTATGCTTGGGGTATCTCTGATGTATAGAATCCAAAATGAGGAGATCCGTCGTAGATCGAAAGTTACCGACATAGCCTGCAGAATCAGTAAGTTGAAGTGGCAGTGGGCAGGCCATATTTGTCGCCGAGATGATGGCCGTGGGGGCCGAAAGGCTTTAGAATGGAGACCACGTACGGCAAAGCGTAGTGTAGGCCGACCTCGCGCCCGCTGGACCGACGACCTGAAGGACGTTGTGGGTGGCGGCTGGAAGATAATATATTTACAGTCCCATGTGAATTTATTTATCAAGTTATTAGATATGTCAGAAAAAATATTGATAATTTCCCGAGGCTTGGCGTGGACCACTCTTTTGAAACCAGAAACAAACATAAACTAGCTTTTCCAAAATTCAGACTTGCCAAGGTATAAGATTCTACAATAATCTTCCAAAGGAGGTCCTTAATTTGCCTGAAAATAAGTTTAAATTATACATTAAACAGGGACTACTTAAAAAAACTTATTATAAAATCAATGATTATCTGGACGATAATGAAGCATGGTGTAATAAATAATAATAATCTTTATCAAAATTGTGAGTCATATTAGCAAATTTTAATACGAAATGTTTGATTCCCCTAAAGGCTAATCTTAAGCCCTTTAAAGTTAACTAATATGTAAACTGACTTTGCTGTAAATGGTAATAGACAATGTAAGACGGATTGACTAAGATCAATATATTTTTTTTTTCTCTTGGACATAATGCCTATGGTTTTATATTTGCCTTTACTTAAGTAGGTATAAGAAAATTGTATAGATTAAGTTTATGTTACAAATGAAAAAAAATTCATGTTTGCTAAGTTTCTTGCCCTTCTTCTTAGCAATACTAATCGAATGGTGCGGATGGTTAGGCATTATGTACTTGTATATATAATATTTTTATTCCTAGATTTCTCTACTTTATGTATGTGTATAAATTAATTTTTGTAGCCCAACGTAAATATTTTTTGTATGTATTTCCCTTATTAGTATATTCATATTATTTTTTTATTCTAAAGATATTTATTGTAAAGATTTACTTTGACTTGTAGAAAATATACTTTATGTATCTATTTTACAAAATAAATATTTTGATTTGATTTGATTTGATTTGATTTGATTTGAGGAGGACGAAGGACCGCCGCCATGAGTGGCGAAATTTGGGAAAGGCATATGTCCAGCAGTGGACGAACACGTGCTGATGGATGGATGGAAGCTCGGTGACGTCATTCTAAATTCAGTATGGCGAAAGTTCCAAGATGGTGGACTAAATTTTCATAACTACCTCGATGACATGGGTATCAAATCAAAGGGTTTTCCAAGCAGAATGCGTGACGTCATTCTAAAATTTATATGGTGGACGCTCTAAGACAACGGATTAAATTTCTTTTTTCACCCTTTCTCACAATAAATAAATAAATAATGTCGCCAGTTTGACACGATTTTTTTGTATCGAATAAAGCATAATTAAATTGCCTACAAACAAAATTTCATGTAACAATAACCTATTTATTCGAATACTACAATTTTATTGACAATCCATACATTGAATTAGATAATTTAAATTTATTTAACATCACGCCGAATTCCAAGGAAGTTTTGGTCCAAAAAGGCTCACCATACAAAAAGTGTAATTTAGTGAAATGGATCCGCACTGCAAAAGATGATGCTCTGAAACTGAAAGAATCGCCTCTATGTGTGTCCCCCGGAGGTCGCGTGCTCAAGTCCCATACCTATGACTAGGTGCACATGTAGCACGGTCTGCGTTCTTTGGAAGGCACGTCACGCCGCGCTGCGAGTCCATATTTTGTGTCCGAAGTATGGCGATAGGGTTCACCACCTTGAACGCTGGGATGTGTTACTCTGCCCCATTGCCCAGGCTAGATCGATCCCTTGTCTAAAAACCATACAATCTTAGTTTTGATAGAAAACCAAACGAAATTACTGCGTTTATATATTGAATGATGATGATCAATTATTGTTGATGAGACTTCCTCGATACTGTAGTGCAAAAGAAATGTTTACCGAGGCAAGTATAGACGACTTTTATGGTATCATAAGAATGAGAATCTTCTCCATTAGGGCACGAGTGGAGAAAAGTAACAATAACTCGACTTCAGGTGCATAGGGTCGGATGTAGCACATTGTGTGAAATTCACTTTTTCCTATATTCTGTATCAACTTTTTTTTCTCTTTTTTTCTCTCTTGTTACCGTATTTCTATCTCTTTTCATTCAAAAGATTGTTTTCCAAAATTAGGTCCTATGTTCCCATTGACTGGAAAGCATATGGTCGGTAACTATAGAAACATTGAGATGCCAGTAAGAAAATATAAAAACCAAAAAAAAATACGGGACTGATCTAAACAAACGTTGTTTTGGCAATTATCTTTAAGAATTTGCATGGGTTCGATCTTTACATCAGACTTTATGCCTCAACAATTTTTTATTCGTTTTTATAGTTACAATAATACACGACCTTATGCTCCAAGTCTTTCATACTTTTACCTAAGTAAGAAAAGGACAAAATAGCAAAGATACGACCTCGCCCCCCTTCCCGCAAAAAACACGCCAAATGAACTTTTGAATGTTTGTCCGTTAGTCGTGTTGTGACCGCTGTCAGTGCGCACGCTTTTTACTTGCTGTATGCGATTATTAATTTAAAAAATGAATCGAAGAAACACGAGAACCGAGAAAATCTTTGAAAAGTTAACGAAATTAATGAGAATGGTAAGAGCATGTTTTGTTAATGCTAAAAAATGTAACCTCAACATGTTTTAAATTAAAACTTGCTTACGTATATTTCCGATAAATTTTACGTTTTCTCCAATATTTGTGCAAAACTTTCTGTGAATTAATACTAAAAACTGCAAAGACGATTGTGTTTAAGGTGGTAACAGAGGATTTCGTTGCAAAATGCACATCTTAATATTGTTTTCCTTGCTATTCAATTAAAAAGTTTGCAATAAATACGTTTTATTTGTATTTGCAAAAATCGCCGAATATTAATTATGTTTTCACAAAAGAATTTTGTCATCTTAGGGATTAAAATATTGAATGCACTAAATTAACAAACATTAAAGCGTGTTGTTAGTGGTAATGTAATGCATAGAATGGAATAATTTCCTTATGAAAACCTAATTAATAATAAACTATTTCCGCGAATTGCTATTAAACTCATTTATTCGATTAAAAAGTAAAAAGACCAACGTTATGTTGTGCATTTCGCACCGAGATCCTCTGTTACCATCTTAAATCTGGTAGGTAGAAGAAGAATTAGATGAAAACTGTTGGAAAAAACAATGAATCACTGAGCGGTATTATAATTGTTACTCAATTAAAAACGTTATAAAAATTATAAAATACCAATTATTGTATTACTTTTTCAGCATCAACATCATCGCTGCAAGATAAAATTAGGTATCCAACATACAACTCACCAAGACAAGTACATCCATTCCTTGATAGCGATAATAGTAATGATGAAGATTTTTGTCCAACAGCTGAAGATTATAATTCTTCTGATTCTGAATGTAATAATATTCAACGGGAGAGAGTGAAAAAAAAACTTTTTGCTGATGATCTAATAACAATCACCGATCTTCAGAGAGTAGATTGCGCAATCCATATGCAACATAATACAAGATCACCACCGCAAGATGAAGAGTCAGAAAATGAAACTGTATTAGCTCCTGTCAACAGTCCTAATCCTAATGTTCAAAATGAAAATGTCTTAGCTTCTGTTCCAAATGATATAAACCAAACGAGGCTAGTAGCAGCATCAACAACAAAAAAAGAACCAAAAAAGAGGAAAAGAAATCAAGACTGCTGGAAACGAAATATAGCTAAGAAGGCTAGAATGAAGGGACTACCATATAAATCAAGTGTTGCAAAAAAAACAAAGATATAGAAGGAAGAGGTTTAAGAGATCCTTGCTCTTGTAGAATAAAATGCTTTGAAAAATTGGATGCAGAAAAAAGAAAGACCATTTACGAAGAATTTTGGCAAACGTGTTTAGACTGAGAGCAGAGAAGGCAGTATGTTGCAGACAGAGTTACAAAGACAAAAAAATTAAGAACGAAGGTGGACAGCAACTTTGACAACGAGAGAAGAAAATACAACTTCAACTATACATTCAAAGTTCACGAAGAAATAATACCGGTATGCAAGATAATGTTTCTGAATACCCTGTCGGTTGGGGAAAAATTCGTGAAAATAACACAAGAAAAGAAAACTGAGTTTTTTTTTTGTTTGATAAACACTTGATAAAAACTGAAAGTGGTTTAACTGAATCGGACAAAAGAGGCAAACATACACCAGCAAACAAGACAGAGGAATCTGTTGTGAAATCTATAGTTGACCACATTTCATCGTACCCGAGCTATGAAAGTCATTATTCTAGAGCAAGGAGCTTAAGAAGGTTTCTTGGTCCCGAACTCAATGTAAGTGCGATGTACCGACAATACGTTACAAAAATGAAAGAAGAGGGAATGGAAGAAGAAAAAGTTCCAAAGAACTGGATTTATAGAGATATCTTCAATACAAAATTTAACCTGTCTTTCAAGTTACCTGACATTGACACCTGCGACCGTTATCAAAGGCAGATTAGAGACTCAATTGACGAAGAAGAAAAACGAGACATAATTGATAAGAAGGAAAAGCACTTGGAAGAATTAGAGCAAAGGTATAATGTTAAAGAAAGAGATAAAAATGAATCTATAGGAAATAAGGCAAAGAGAGTTCTATCCTTAGATTTACAAAAGTGTTTACCAACCCCGAGTTTGACCAACACCCAATCCTTTTACCTTCGAAAACTCTGGACACTAAACCTCGTGATAAATGATACCACAACGAAAAGTGCTTCTAATTTTGTTTGGCCCGAAAATATCGCAGGAAGAGGGGGAAATGAAATTGCCAGTTGCATTTTGAAATGGGCGGAAAAAAACTTACAGGATTCAGAAGTTGAAGAAATTACTATATGGACTAATAACTGTGCGGGACAGAACAGGAATACTATGGTTATCGGTTGCTACTTTTTCCTTCTTTCAAAATATCCATCGCTCAGAGTAATAAACCACAAATTTTTACTTAAAGGGCACACTCACATGGAGGCTGACCATGTACACTCGATGATTGAAAGGAAAAAAAGAAGGTTGAAGACTATGGAAATAGTTATTCCCCACGATTGGGCGCAGTTCATCAAGACATGTGCCGGAAAAAACCCTTTTTTCGTAGAAGAACTAACAAAAAGTGATTTCAAAGATTTCCAAAGACTTTTCAAAAAATCTGCTCCGTATGTGCAAAAGAAGAAGGATTTTAAAATATCGGAGACAGTATGGTGGATATTACAGAAAGCAAAACCAGGTGTTTTATTTTACAAAAAGTCTTTTAATAACGACGAAACTTTCTCTGAAATTAATTTCACATGAAATATTAAGAAACCTGCTCCAGTTCCTCAAGATTTGCCTCTTCTACGAGAAACAGAAAAGCCTATTTCATCAGCAAAATACCGAGACTTACAGACACTTTGTCAATGGATCCCAAAAGATTTCCACGAGTATTATAAAAATTTATGCCATCAAGAGCAAGCTAGTGATGTTCCAGATATCCCAGACTATGAATAAATCTGAAAAGTGATGTTTCAGATACCCCAGATTATGAGTTAGTCTGAAAAACAATATTTGATTGTTTAAAACATGATACAAGGCTGATTAAAATAGGAATGCTTATTTTGATTAATAAATAAAAATTAACAATACAAGATTTAGATTTAAATACTTTTTCCAAGTTTAATAATTGTTATGTTTTGTTTTTAATGTATGAAAGAGTTATTATCGTCGGAAATATTAATTTTAATTCATGTAAATGTGATTTTTAAATACACAAACCTAAATGGTGTATTGTTTAAAAAAAGATAAACTGTTCTGTTACTTTCTTTAATTTTGTTTTGATTGTTTTTTTTAATTAGAAGTGATAGTGTATCGGAGTTTTGAATTTGTTTTAATTAATTATTTTCTGCATAAGTGCAATTTTGTTAAAAATTTAGGATTAAGTTACATAAATAAAAGGTAGAAAGTATTGCTTTTATTTGGACAAGAATAAACTCTTCTTTTTAACATTATTATTATATATTCGACGTTTACTTTATTCCCCCTAACTGTCGGATATTAATGTTTTTAAAAGTGTATTGTGTTTTAATTTTGGCACAAGGGCTCATTTAAATATAGTGACTACTGTAAACGACAATTTTTATTATTTTCCGAATCATAAAGTCGTATTTAGGTCGCAAAAAAAGAAAAAAAAGGTCGCAAATTCAGTCCCCAAAGGGATTTAGATGTTTTAGTGAAAAGCAAAAAGAATTATATTTAAAAGAAGCCCAATTTTTTTTTTATTGTCAGGAGCACAGAGGCGTATTATATAGATACGTCTAATAAAAAGTGAAGGTAGTTTGATTTGATTTGATGGCATAAAGACGGTTGTTTGAAACAATCCTAGATTTTATGCATAATTATTACCAAAATTTTATGGCATAAAGTCGTATGTTATCATATGACCAAAAATATTCCTTGAATTCCGAAAAACATTAGTGGCAGAACATATTATATAGATATGTATCCCGCTTGGATGATTTAAATCTAGAACCGAGGTCGTATGTTACTACCCTTTTTGAAATAAATGAGCCGCACACCCAGGTAAAACCCTTAACGCAGTCAAATGACTGTTTTTTTTAAATCTTAATAAAAATGCCTTTCACATGGTCTAAGATTTTTTCTTAAAAGCTAACACTCGTTGATTTATAATTTTTTCTAAGATTGTTTTTGCTCTCCTATAAAGTTTGTAAAATGTCATATCCGACCAGATGCATCTGAATAATTTAATTATGAATGTTTTATATAATAATGTATTTAATTTAATAGATCAACATTGGACTGAAATATCAATGTGTGAAAATTGTAAAATGAAATTTTTATTTTATTTATTATTTTATTTATTTGGACCACCAACATCTAGTACACAAATACATTATTTCATAATAATTAAAAGGGTTTAAAATTAAATGTCTAGACTATTACAGGTGGACACAACATGCATTATATAAAAAGGTACAGACTACAGCTACACATATTACCAATTGTTATTCGTAAGATAAATACAATACAATATAATTATTACAATTTATAGAAAAAAAAACAATTATACAGATTAGATTATATACAATATTTACAATAAAAAAAAAAATCAAATTATTTTATTAATTATATTAAACAGTTTTTAAAACTTATAACTAAATTAAAATTAAAATGAAAGATAGTCATGAACCTAAAAATTTTATAAATTCAACAAAAAACATTTTCAATGACACATTTCTTAAAGTGATGTACATTGCTGTGGAACAGGTCGAGACATGCACTATGTTTATTAAACAGCGCTGATAATCTATTCAACGGGGAGTGGTGTTGCCCCAAATTAGATTTCGATGATGTTGTCCGCAGAATCATTGCTTTTCGAGTATCCCTGGGAACTCTCATGGGTAGGTTAAATTGTAATTTGGACAATAGTTCGGGACAGTCATGTTCATTTCTTGCTAGCTTTCGAAGGAATAATAGATCGAGCAGAGTTCTCCGATCTGATAGGGAGTGCATTTTAAAGTGCCTTAGTCTATTTCCGTATGATGGGAGCTTTTTTGACATTCCGCAAGAGTATGAGAGATGCCATAGGAACCTCTTCTGAAGTCTCTCAATACGGAGCATATGTTTTTTATAGTGAGGAGTCCATACAACGCTGCAATATTCTAGGATACTTCGAACAAGGGCATTGAAAAGAAGTATTTTAGTGGCTGGCCTTCTGAACACTTTACCGCTACGAATAACAAAACCTAACATTTTTGACGCTTTATTGATTATGTTATCTATATGCTCAACAAACTGAAGCTTGGAGTCAAATATGACACCTAAGTCTCTGATACTTTTAACTGTTTGAAGCGTGTTATTATTAATATGATAGGGATTGTGGATAATGCTGTGGTTTCGGGTGAAGTTAATAGAGAAACATTTTTTTGAATTAAGTACCATCTTGTTTCTGGTGCACCATTCTGTAACTCTGTCAATATCTCCCTGAAGTAGCTCAGCGTCTGACAATGATGTCATAGTTTTCATTATTTTAAGATCATCGGCAAAAAGAAAGGCTTGGGAATGTTGAAAACAGGCAACAATGTCGTTAATGAAGACGTTGTAACGGGTGATTTTTTTGAGGTTAGGATTTTCATGCATTAGTATTTGACAGATCACGCGGGATTTCAGACATGGTGTCAAAGAGAAATATGCTCAGTATGCTTTGACATTTCATCATGAATAGACTTACTAACGAGCAACGCTTGCAAATCATTGAATTTTATTACCAAAATCAGTGTTCGGTTCGAAATGTGTTTCGCGCTTTACGCCCGATTTATGGTCTACATAATCGACCAAGTGAGCAAACAATTAATGCGATTGTGACCAAGTTTCGCACTCAGTTTACTTTATTGGACATTAAACCAACCACACGAATGCGTACAGTGCGTACAGAAGAGAATATTGCGTCTGTTTCTGAGAGTGTTGCTGAAGACCGTGAAATGTCGATTCGTCGCCGTTCGCAGCAATTGGGTTTGTGTTATTCGACCACATGGAAGATTTTACGCAAAGATCTTGGTGTAAAACCGTATAAAATACAGCTCCTGCAAGAACTGAAGCCGAACGATCTGCCACAACGTCTAATTTTCAGTGAATGGGCCCTAGAAAAGTTGGCAGAAAATCCGCTTTTTTATCGACAAATTTTGTTCAGCGATGAGGCTCATTTCTGGTTGAATGGCTACGTAAATAAGCAAAATTGCCGCATTTGGAGTGAAGAGCAACCAGAAGCCGTTCAAGAACTGCCCTTGCATCCCGAAAAATGCACTGTTTGGTGTGGTTTGTACGCTGGTGGAATCATTGGACCGTATTTTTTCAAAGATGCTGTTGGATGCAACGTTACGGTGAATGGCGATCGCTATCGTTCGATGCTAACAAACTTTTTGTTGCCAAAAATGGAAGAACTGAACTTTGTTGACATGTGGTTTCAACAAGATGGCGCTACATGCCACACAGCTCGCGATTCTATGGCCATTTTGAGGGAAAACTTCGGAGAACAATTCATCTCAAGAAATGGACCGGTAAGTTGGCCACCAAGATCATGCGATTTGACGCCTTTAGACTATTTTTTGTGGGGCTACGTCAAGTCTAAAGTCTACAGAAATAAGCCAGCAACTATTCCAGCTTTGGAAGACAACATTTCCGAAGAAATTCGGGCTATTCCGGCCGAAATGCTCGAAAAAGTTGCCAAAAATTGGACTTTCCGAATGGACCACCTAAGACGCAGCCGCGGTCAACATTTAAATGAAATTATCTTCAAAAAGTAAATGTCATGGACCAATCTAACGTTTCAAATAAAGAACCGATGAGATTTTGCAAATTTTATGCGTTTTTTTTTTTTAAAAAGTTCTCAAGCTCTTAAAAAATCACCCGTTACAAAAGGGGGCCCAAATGAGAGCCTTGAGGAACTCCAGAAGTTACGGAAAAGTCGTGAGACTGATATCCATTCACCACAACATTAGATCTACGATCTCTTAAGTATGAAGACAGCCATTCAAGCAAGGTACCTGTAATACCATAGTACTGAAGTTTCGATATAAGGATAGAGTGGTTCACCTTATCGAAAGCTTTGCTGAAGTCAGTGTAGATTACATCGACTTGTTGACATTTGTCTACAGACATTACCTATTCCTGCAAATAGGATAACAAATTTGTATTAGAAGACCGATTTTGTACAAAACCATGTTGACAGTTGGTCAAATGCTGCTTGAAGTGGCTGTTCAAAAAAGGATAAAACAATGCTTCAAATAACTTGCTGAACGTTGATAATATCGATATTGGGCGATAGTTGGATACTGCGCTGTCGTCTCCAGACTTCAGAATAGGAATCACCCGCGATAACTTCCATAAATCAGGGAAGACTCCAGTCACCAAAGATTTATTGAAAATAATATGCAAAGGCAAGACAAGAGACTCAGCACAACCGACTAAAAAAACAGATAGAATGCCATCAGGTCCTGAACCTTTGTAACTATCAAGTCTTTTTAAGCCTTTGAGTATATATTCCTTTGTGAAATTAACAGTATTAAGTGTGTTAGTAGTTGAGCAATCCTGTGCAGGAACGTCTGTGACTAAACCATCCGTCTCATATACTGACGCAAAATGTGACGCGAAAAGGTTGCAAATAGTTTCTCCATCTTTAGCTAGTGTGTTTCCATTATTCATTGTAGAGGGATAGCTACCAGCAGCTTTGCGTTTTGTTTTTATAAATGACCAAAAGTATTTAGGATTTTTCGCAATTTTATGTTCAATATCAGATATGTATTCCCTGTAACATGTCTTAGCACGATCCTCACAGCGCTTTGACAGCAAGGTTAGTTCCATAATATCCAACGGATTTTTAAATTTCTTGATCAGTTGTCTCTTTTTATGTTTCTCCTTTAAAAGCTTAATTAACTCTCTAGAAAACCAAGGTGGATATTTATTTTTAGCAACATTTTGACGTTTAGGTATATGCTTTTCAATAATTTCATGCAATATCTTATAAAAAACCTCAACCATTTCATTCACATCCTTACAAACATTTAGCCTATCTCCCCAAGGAATCTTATCTAACTCGAGAGAAATTTTAATGTAGTCTGCTTTAAAATAGTTGGGGGTAATACGAGGAACTACTTTTAAAACATCAGATAGTTTAAATGACAGGGATCCTTCCAATGGAGGGTGAAGCTTATCGATTACACTAAGCGGGCTGCATGATTCTGCTACATCAACTATAGGGACATTACTTAAAATCAAATCCAGAATGTTATCATTAAAATTCTTAATTAAATTGTGCTAAAAAATCAATCAAAGTTAAATGACATGTTATATATTATTATTATTATTACTGTAAAATTTATGACCAACAAAGTTTTACCAACCATATTTTAATTTTAATTTAATTATAACTAGTTCGTAATTTGTAAATATTATATTGGCCTAGAGCCTGATATAAATAAATGAATTGAATTGAATTGAATATATATTATAAAATAAAGTAGAAGTGTATACAATGAAAATTTACGTGACGACCGTAAGAGCACTAACGCCTGGCTAATTGTGGAAAGTGTAAGTGTTAATTGTCGTTTCTGGCACTAATTATTGGTCTACGTATTTAGTTTATTATTTTAGTGAAACCTGACTAATGTCGTTCTGAGATTGTTTTCCTTATTAACTTTTAATTTCCAAATAAATTATACAAAATTTTTATGATTTGGCTTTCCATTTCGAAATTAATAAAGATATATTATATTCGTAGGTATTCAAGGTTTATTTCCGACGAGAAACAACACAAATTCTTACAATACACCGGCCTAAAGCTGCTTTAGCTTTTATAATATTAGTTCCGTATCCTTTTTTACAAAATTGATACCTTAAATAAGTAGTATCTTAAATTGCAGGAGACAGGTGCCAATTACTGTGTGCTTGTGTGAGAGAAGATTACCAGGGCAACAACTAATCTGCGATAGTACAATTGTTTTAGCTATAATGAGAATTTCATTGAGGGCGTTAAGCTTGTCATCTGGGTGCCATAAGCGGTGGAGGGTGCTTAGAGGCAAGTTACTGTGCAACAAGGAACCCTCCACAAGCGAGCACTCCCGTATCCACACCGACACGGCAGCGCAGAGCCGCGCTCTATTACTCATTGTTTAGAGTAAGCGTCTATTCTCTGCGTTTTCTCGCGTAATCTGCGTGAAACAATGCCGGAGTCTCTTTGTGTCCCCATTGTGTGGTATTACTGGCTGTCAGCGCCCGCCTCCCCCCACCAGCATGAGTCCTTTCCACGATGGAAGTCCCACGAATTAAGAGGATGACCTATCCTAGCTAATTTACAGATATTTTGACCTGATATACGGAATAGTGTAATGATATGAAGCAAAAATATCTTGTATAAACTCGCACTTGACCGCTATACCTCATGTATTTCCAGAAGAAAAATTCTTATGTTTATAACGTAATTTTTTTTTAATAAAAAGAAAGTTACATGCATGCGAATTTCGCTTGAGGATGATTTTGGTTAGTTTCCTTGTGGCCAAACTATTTTGCCAAACTATTAATTAACTATTAATAAACTTATTTGGCCACGACGAAACTCTTTTCTTTGAGCCAAACTCTCCTTCTGTTTCTTTCAATTGTAGTCATCATTCCATGTTGGAACTACTGCAATTTTTTTCGCTCTTTGGTACCAGAAATTATTTATTTTTTGTACAGATGTCAAAGTGACAGATGGTTAATTTGTATACAGATTTTGTGGCAAATGTATTCTTTTACAGATTTTGTGATAGTCATCTGTCAAAAATCAATGAAAAGCTGAAAATTTTGACGTCTGTCAAAATACTGGATAAAAATATATCATCTGTCACTTTTGACATTTGACACTTTGTCTGACATCTGTTACAAAATCTGTAAAAAAACATTTCTCAATAAATATTTATAAGAATTAACCATCTGTCACTTCGACATCTGTAAAAAAATTAATCATCTTCTGTACATACATAATCCAACGTAAACGAGGTCTTCGCCGCGGGACTTGTTTAGTGACGCGGGGCCTATGGGAACTGTCAAAAGATCGCTTAGACTTAGCATGGGATTTCTTGTGTGTTATGGGTTCGCAACTATTTTGTTTTTGGATATGGTAACTATTTAAATGAAGTTGATGTTTGTGGTTGTCAGAACTCGGTGAAACTTATACATAAAATTTTTGAAATTTACTTTTACTTGTCCACTGTACAATTGATTTTATATTCACCCAACCGGTTTCACTATGCATACGTGTACGTTAACAAAGTAACTGGTATCTAGCAAATATTATCTTCTAATATTGTAAACCCTTGAAAAGAAATTGTAGTAAAACCGGGTGAACTAAATAGAGTGGACAAGTACAAGTGAATTTTAATCATTTACATATTGAAAATTATGTTTAGAACAGCGTGATAAAACTGTAATGTGCGGGCAACATTACTTCGACTGAGTGTAAAATTTTGTTTGTACGAGTACTAAGTAGTGTTAGTTTAGTTTTCGGTTTTGTTTGTTCTTATAGTAGCTGACTACAGGATCTAAAGTGATTCCATACACTTCGTTATTAACTACGTAATAATATTATATTAGCTGATCATTATCGGCCATTTGTTATTTAATACATGTATGCTTTGTTTCAACCGTGACCTGAAAATTGTCTTTAATTCTTCTGTAACTTTTTGAACGCACTTCGTATTATTTCTATTCTCCGGGGAATTTTCTGTTAATTAAACAGCACATCAACTTATAAACAACTCTCTTCCGAGGTCCGTGTCTTGAAGCTTCAAGCTGAAATCCTCAGAAGCAGGCTCCGTCTCCCTTTTATTATATTAATTAATTGCTTCGTCCTTGTCTGGCGCACTACGACTGTGTGCAGCTATCCCTGTCACTCATCTTGAGGGTAATGAATGGGCATTAGTGTACTTAAGTCGTCTTTTAGTTTCGAGTCGAAGACAAAGATAAATTCGGTATTTATTCTGTTTTATTGAGTCCGTTGTGGCAGTCTATTGTTGCTACAGTTTAGAGAGTAAACTTATTTGGTTTCTACCAATGTTTATACAGCTATGTTAGCTTATTAGCATGTAACGATATACTGCGTGATAATTTGCTAACACATTTAAAGACTCAGAGCTAGACTAAGTGAAGTATTACGTATTTACTATGTGGTATACCGACAGCTAAATGATGGGACTGACCGCCGCAGCCAAGGGAACACGGGTTAGATCATTGTTATAAATTGTAATACAACAATCGTCGGTATATATAGGAAGCTGTAAAATTAACAGTGGATCTCGTGTTCCTATCCTGCAATACTGCTGCACCAATCAGTTTTTTGGTATTTATGAGCAAAATGTTTGAATCATTACCACCTGCTGTACGTAGAGGACTGCAAAGTGTGTATTTGTGCCCGAAGTGCGGCGATAGGCTCATAGCCCCCGCCACGCAAGGACGTTCAAATCGTCGAAGAAAAGAGGGTGTAACCGTCTTCACTCGCAAACACATCTGACACCCCCAACAATAACAACACGTACCATATGTTATTATGATACTATTGTGAGAGTAAAAACATTATTTCTTTTCCTTTTTTATCGTAAATTAAATAAACGCTTCAATCATTTCTAAAATACTATACTTAACTACTCCGGGGACAGAATAAACGGAACACAACACGCGACCCTCTGCATACCCGTACTACATCGTAAACTTCGAATTTTCCGTCGTATATCGACAAACTTACAATTGCTTCTCACAGAGTCCCTATGATGTTGTTATTATTATAGTTTAGTCGTTCCACAAGCGTCGCTTTATGTTTGTAAATTTAATAGAGATGTTGTGTGGGAGCCGCAGTGTACGGCCGTAATTACACGCCCTGAGGGACGCGACTGGGACCGTAGTGCACGGCCAGCTAGATTACATGCTGCGCGATGTTGCCGTGTAATTAATATAAACTGAGGGTTCAGGGATGCCTGTAAATGCTACTTTACAAAGTGCGTTCTCTTTTAGTGCTTAGAGTCGAGCTCCTGCTACATGCGTCGAACATCACAATAAACAAAACTAAAAAGTGAATTCTCTTTCATGCCCAGAGTACTAAATGTACACTGATTTTTGTCGATATCTACGCCCACGTATATTTTGTTTACGAGGAGTTGTGTTAGGTTGGAGTTACAATCAACTGAAATGGTGAAATGTGATCCTTATAGTTCTGGTAGTAAGGGCACCAACAAACAATTTACAACATTTCAAGCAAAACCCTCAAAGCTACTTTGTCAGAGCCTGCCCCCGCGCACGTCACATCTACTCAACCAGCCCCCCCCCCCCCCCCCATCTCCTCTTCCCCTCTCCTCAGCCTCCAGCCACAACTCCTCAAACAACTGCTGTTCAAATAAATCCTCCTCCCCGTAATAATTTAATAACGGCCTGTCCCGGGCTGAAGCCTGGCCTCCGGGCGGCCTCGTGGCCTCCGAGGTACGGTAACAAGTTGCAAGTTACATGTAATGTCTGATAGCGGATCGAACAACTGCACAACTCATGGTCGGACAGTTCGGTCGGAGCTTACTTGGTATTAGATATGCATGTGCTCTCCATTATCGTTAGATCGATATTTTATTTGTTCGAGCAATGGAACGTTATCACGGAGCTCTACATTTGCATTGCAGCGAGGTGTCAACTTGGCTCAGTCGGGTTTTTAGAATATCTTGTTAGTTGGTTGTTGCAAAAATAACCATTATAATTACTTTGAGTTGAAGTCATGTAAAAGAGAAATTAATGAAAATACCACTGGACTGTTTCCGTTGTTTCATGATGACAAGCACAATATTTTTCCTACGGTTTTCTCAATCCTCAAATAAAAAGTTTCAAAGTAATGTTACGATATTTTTTTAAGTAGCGACAATACTTTCGTTGATATAAAAATCATACTGACCTCATTTTATTTGAAATTCATTCAAACCAGAACTGCATGCAGCCTTGGTCGGTGATTGATCAGAAACAAGACCCAATGTATGTCGCACAACGTTTTATCTTGGACTAGCATCTACCCGCGGCTTTCTTCGCGTGGAAGTGTCTTTTAATCGATGTATATTTTGAAACATGTATTTATCTTAAATTTTGGGCTTGAAAGTTATTTTATCAACACCTTTTATAGCCTAGGCCAGGCCCAAACAAACCGCATCCACATCCGTTGAGTGGTTCTCGAGGTAAAACAGAAGATAGTAAGAAAAAAAAAAAAGAAAAAATTTAAATTTTGGCCTCAATACAATATTAATAAACCCACCTTTGGAACGGCTCTGCCAAGTATCTGCTAGCTACTCTGGATTCGATTGAGTGCCGCGCACGTAAGGTGACTTTCGTTTATGTAGCCAAATTTATACTGGAGACTCTGTAAGTCGGCAGGACCAAGGTCCGAGATCGAGAGCAATTCCAAGATCATATTCCCAGTATGAAATTGCCTGTAACGCTTAGTGTATTTTATGTATATAAGACGAATACTTCGACATCTCCAGGATAGTAGAGCCTGAAATGTGGCAGTTAGTTTCGTACGATTGATGCAAGTACCGGGCAGAGTCTTAGACAAATGAGAGTAACTCCTTAGAGTACTAGGCTAGTACATTTTCGACGTAGTTACTTAACTCATGAGTATAGATGTAAAACGGCGGTTGTTATCAGACGTACGAAGTTACTCTGCTCTACAGTTACTACAGAATTATTTATCGACGAGAAGTAACAGATACGTGTAAAATAAATTGAAAGAGGCCGTTAGCGAGCTAATAACTGGTACGTGTACCGGGTCATCCGGCTGGTCCGTGACGGGCGAGGACGCTCTTGTCGTAAACATGCCGCCGCTGATTCATTCAGAAGGATATCGTTGAAAATCATAACACGAGTTATGAAGCTGTCTTTTACTTATAAACGACTTGTAATATCTTATAATAACTGGGTAGAACTATAACTTTGTTGAATAACTAGTAAATTACCTCTTTACATGTCAATAGTTATTTATACGAGTACTGGCTTGTGCCAGACATTTGTCGATGGTTAAAAGAAGTTCTGGGCAGTTTTTCCGGCTTGATTCTTTCGAATAGTGTGAGTTCAAATACAGTAAGAAAAAAAAAATAGCATACAAATGTAAAAACAAAAACCACGTTAACATTTTTCTGCAGTTCTTGAGTTACTAGCAGCCTATATAATATTCGAAATAAATAGAACAGTATGATATGAACCTGCCTGTTTAAAGCCCAATGTTTGTTCTAAGAGATGTTCTGCTATCGCTGAT
Source organism: Ypsolopha scabrella (assembly GCA_910592155.1). NCBI lineage: Eukaryota > Metazoa > Arthropoda > Insecta > Lepidoptera > Ypsolophidae > Ypsolopha > Ypsolopha scabrella. Next base: position 541,191 of record OU342968.1, on the reverse strand, counting down.
TTGTGCACCTGCCGGTGGAACCCAGTTATCGGGAAATTTAAGTCGCGTGTTTCATCTGAAAGTGCATCTCCGGATATTGTGAGTGTTGTGTGCCGTGCGTGAGACAGACAAAAATTAATTTTAAAGCCCAATGTTTGTTCTAAGAGATGTTCTGCTATCGCTGATTTGTGCACCTGCCGGTGGAACCCAGTTATCGGGAAATTTAAGTCGCGTGTTTCATCTGAAAGTGCATCTCCGGATATTGTGAGTGTTGTGTGCCGTGCGTGAGACAGACAAAAATTAATTTTAAAGCCCAATGTTTGTTCTAAGAGATGTTCTGCTATCGCTGATTTGTGCACCTGCCGGTGGAACCCAGTTATCGGGAAATTTAAGTCGCGTGTTTCATCTGAAAGTGCATCTCCGGATATTGTGAGTGTTGTGTGCCGTGCGTGAGACAGACAAAAATTAATTTTAAAGCCCAATGTTTGTTCTAAGAGATGTTCTGCTATCGCTGATTTGTGCACCTGCCGGTGGAACCCAGTTATCGGGAAATTTAAGTCGCGTGTTTCATCTGAAAGTGCATCTCCGGATATTGTGAGTGTTGTGTGCCGTGCGTGAGACAGACAAAAATTAATTTTAAAGACCAATGTTTGTTCTAAGAGATGTTCTGCTATCGCTGATTTGTGCACCTGCCGGTGGAACCCAGTTATCGGGAAATTTAAGTCGCGTGTTTCATCTGAAAGTGCATCTCCGGATATTGTGAGTGTTGTGTGCCGTGCGTGAGACGGACAAGAATTAATTTTAAAGACCAATGTTTGTTCTAAGAGATGTTCTGCTATCGCTGATTTGTGCACCTGCCGGTGGAACCCAGTTATCGGGAAATTTAAGTCGCGTGTTTCATCTGAAAGTGCATCTCCGGATATTGTGAGTGTTGTGTGCCGTGCGTGAGACGGACAAGAATTAATTTTAAAGACCAATGTTTGTTCTAAGAGATGTTCTGCTATCGCTGATTTGTGCACCTGCCGGTGGAACCCAGTTATCGGGAAATTTAAGTCGCGTGTTTCATCTGAAAGTGCATCTCCGGATATTGTGAGTGTTGTGTGCCGTGCGTGAGACGGACAAGAATTAATTTTAAAGACCAATGTTTGTTCTAAGAGATGTTCTGCTATCGCTGATTTGTGCACCTGCCGGTGGAACCCAGTTATCGGGAAATTTAAGTCGCGTGTTTCATCTGAAAGTGCATCTCCGGATATTGTGAGTGTTGTGTGCCGTGCGTGAGACGGACAAGATGTTTGTGCGGGTAGACGAAGAAAAAACATTTTGTGTCGCCAACCGCAACTCATCACTGCGCCTCGCCGAACTTGCCAGTTTCCCGTAGACCACGAGGCATGCAACTGCCATGAAACGTCGGGTGCCTTTTCTCAAACAATACATCGCGTTAGACCCGCTTTGCTGTAACGCTTTTGCTATTACAAATAGAAACATAAATGCTTTAAAAAATCATCACCTCTTCAACTAATTCATCTTTTCACAAACACACATATTGATTTAAGGCAAGAAAAGGCAAATAAATAAATAAACACAAGGGGCGAGGAGTCAGGAGGGCAGCTTTGACCGGATATTGCGATTTTACCGACAACAATAAACCGCTCTGCGCCATCATAGATCCCTGCCTGCTATCGGACAAGCTGATGGAATGAGGCCTGACAGCTTTATAGAAGATGGAGGGGTTTCTATATGTCAGAGTGTCTTGCCGACTAATTCTGAATTGCGGGATCTAAAAAAGTTGAAATACTGTTCGGTACTATTTGCCAATATAACACAAATTTTAGCAATTCCGAGTACGTTATGGGTGGAAGCGTATATAAGCGAAAACGCAATGTACTCTGGTTACGAACGGTACGAGCCGTTGTCAGGTAAAGCAGGGCGCGGAGGTCTAGCTAACCTAACCACCTCCTTTGTATTAAGGTCTAAGGGTTTAGGCTGAGCGTTGATGAGTCACTCATTGAGTGAGTGAATCAGAATTGCACTAGGTAAATATTTATATGCTGACTAGTTGCTGCCCGCGGCTTCGACCGCGTGGCCTACAGGAAACAACTTTTTTTTTTTTTAAGAAACATCATTTTCAGTTGTCGACCCAGAGAATAAAGTTTCACAGAAAATTCGACCCCATTTCACCCTCTTAGGGGTGGAATTTCGAAAAAGCTTTTCTTGGTTGATACTTACTCTTCACAATGAACACAATCTCCAAATTTCATGTTTCTAGAACCAGCGGTTTAGTCTGTGGCTTGATAAATCAGTCAGTCGGGACTTTGAAGTTTATATATATATAAATAGAAGATGATGATTTTGCGCTAACATATTTTATACCACCGGGAATGTTGTGTGCTAAATATTATATTCGGTATAATTGTACAAAACGTGTTCTTCTCTTCAAAGCACAAGAACTGTTGTGAAGCGGTTTGTTGCTCATACCATAATCATGAGCCCACCAGGTTGTGGCTGACATGGCAACCTGACCTAACTTGGGAACTGGCTCTCCAAATAATACATTACTTGTTAACTCTTCGCAGTAAAAACTTGACTTTCCATAACAAACTCCACAGGTTCCTACAGCTGACAAAAACTAAAACAATTACCAGGTAAGGGGGAAGATGACACAAATACAAATGAAATTACAGACTTTAAATGATTTTGTTGCAATAAAATCAGGATCAGGATAACCATAGTTATCAAAAATATATTCTATATTCTTCTAACGTATAAGAAATAGGAACCGCTTCAATTGATTATTTTAATTACCGTAAATAAAAATAAAAATATCAATCTATCACTTACTATTTTACTCTATTTCAGAATTCATATTATTTTTTCTCGAATATCGATTTCGTCACTTGTTAAAATGACATCGAGTTTAAAAAATAAAAAACGTGGTTTTGTTTGAACTTGAAGCCGAGGTTATAATAAAAACGCAGTTTTTGTAAAGCCGATGATATTTGTCTTAGCAGCTCAGAGGGCGATGGTTTAAACAAACATTAAACGTCATGAGTTCAGTTCTCTACTTGATGCAAGATGGTATGCTCAATCTCAGGTCACCCATGCCCTTAAGCAGACACCTATTGAACCTATACCTATATATCTACTCACACATTTTACATAAACAGCGTACTTTTTTTTCATACTAAATTTTTATTGCAGTCTATTCGATGAGTCGTACACCAACACCCCGATCTTGAATATTATGCACTTACAAAAATACTTCTTCTATTATAGTTTTAATACTTTTCTATCACACTGTTTCCATTGCACCATTTCTATATAGTATATAGTGCGTCATTTCTGCTGAAGTATACAAATTAAACACTTGATATTGATTTCCACAAAGTGCGCGGTATGTAACGCGCCCGTGAGCTAATACTAAACTAATGGCTTCCATCACTTCCATGAGAGTATTTCTGTTTTCATGGTTCGCAATAGTAACGCCCCGAAGAGCATCATCGCGTCACATGTAGGGATGTGTCGCAGCTAATCAGTATTTAATATCGGTAAACATGAAAGAGCCGCCGCGACGCGACACACTGCGCGTGCGCGCTGACTGAGGACACAAATCACATAAAACCATTTGTATTTGCTTGTGTTGCCTGCAGACTTGCTGAAACCTTCGTTTCGTCACTTTTACAGTCGTCATAAAAATAACTTTTTGTCTACTATAATATTGTTAATTTTAATGTCATTCATTAGATATATAGTTTCTTATTTTAAGAAAACGAGTCAACATGTCTATCCGTCCGGGTATGTCACAGATATTTAGCTTACAGACAGAATGAGAACAGACCTGAAATTTGGATATGTTATCTAGAACGTTGACCCAAAACCGAATATTGAATTTGAAATTAAATTCAATTATTTTTAGGAGACATACCTACATAAAAAGGAAACGAAAAAAAAAATTTTTTTTCTTACCCGTTTGGAGTGAAGTTGTCTAGAACTCACTAAGTAGAAATATATTTTTATATCCGAAAATAAAGAAATTAGGGTCCGTGAACGTTGTCAGTATTATACCATTTTTGTTACGGGGTCTATCTCAAAAACTTAACTATTAAGTTTAATAACTTATTTAAATGGCACCGACCCCTCAGGGCGTGAGTCCTACTCGCACTCGCACTTGACCGTTTTTGTTATATCAGTAGAGTATATTATTATTAGTGTTTACCACTATCTGTGCCAGCAACTCCGCGACTTATCCAGTTTATTTACCGAAATCTAGACTCTGGTAACTACTTGGTAGATACACCAATAACTAACTAATGCAGTTGACGCCTTTTCCTGTAGAACAGGTCAATACTAATACCGAGTTTGTACGTTTGTCCGTTTCCTTATTCCAACATGACTACTAAATGCCGTTTTAGAAATGTGTGGTATTGTCAGACTTCATACGTCCCGGTGATACAGGGTACATCTATTTACCTAAACTGACAAAGTGTCACAAAATATGATCAAAATATGACATTTTGCAAGACAGCAAAAAAAACTGACATAAAAAATAAAAAAATGAAACATGAACTGTAGGTACAATAGAAATGTTATGTGCATACATAGTTGGAATGGAAATCCAAGTTTCCCGAGCGATGGATTTCGCTATAAGATAATTATAAAATACCTGTTCATATCCGTGAGAACAATTGTCTCCACACCTACACAATAAATGTTCCTCACGTAAAGTGAAGTGTACAGGTTATCTTATAGTATCCACGAGCACTGGCCGGCCGTATGTCATGTTTATGGTCAGATGTACGCGACATGGGAGGCTGCTCTCTGACACCGGGCGGGTAATTGAGACACATGCACTTGCTGCACACGCCGCCACCAGCCAGGCTGCGGGGTCATCGTGTGATAAGGGAATGTCGATGGGTTCACTGATGGGGCTCGTCATACTGTGTTGCAGTGGACCGCACACACTTGTACTCTGACTCAGAGGTGATAGGATGTGACTGACAATAACTATTAAATGGATTCCTTGTAAAGGAATTAGTCAGTGGTAGTATGGATGCCGTACTCTCAATCTTGAAATGCGCGTTTGGATCATATTTTTCGGAGTTTACGTGGCAACGTCCTTTTCATCCTAAGGTGTACCCTACTATTACAGCGCCTACTGATCTACCCTTTATATGGAATAGCGTCTGCAGTCCCATGACACATGAAGCTTGAAGGGTTTGTGTAAATAGGCTGGTCAAGCCACGCTGGGATCTGTTTATTTAATTTATTTCACTCATTCAAGTATTTCGATACTTACCACTTGCTGAACCATGAACTTAGACAAAGAATACAAAGTGAAAAAAACGCTATGTAGCTGTAAAATATGTTAGTTGGACATCAATCAAACACGAGCGATAGGTCGAGACTAGTTTAATGTCATACCCACATTCATATATATCGACAATTCCCCTTTGAAAATAAATGAAAATAGTTTACCATGCTGACAAATGATAAAAGACAAGATTTCTTTTCAACTAAAAAGAAAGTAATGAATACATTAATTAACAATGGTTTCTATTTTAACAAGGATCATTAAAATCACTAATAATGTAATAATATATTAATTTGCTACCTATTTACATTCCAACTAAATTTTATTCAAATCTAAATAAAATACCATGCAGTGATAATAACTTATACATTTCAAGCTCATTTAGTACTATATATGTAAGGAATAATTATTTCATTGCATTTACAAAATTTAAAACATGCATTACAATATTTACAAGAAAAACACATTACACAAATAATTATTCTTTGAATTATACTCATGGGAAATCGTTTTCACTCAGCTGTTCACGTACCACCAAGCACGGAGTACCTCCATCGATCAGGCGGTCGAATTTCCCTGCCAGAACGGGTTCTATGAGTATTGGCTACATCAGCATTTGACATACCGGAGCTGACGCTGACGGAGGGATGGGAGGGGTCGCGCGGGCGCGGGGAGCCTGTAACAGTATCGGCCGGCGCATGACCTTGACCGTGATGATGAGTCTCAACGTCATCATATCTATAGCTATAACTACGAGCGCTTCTATCTACAGCTGAGTTGTCGCAACGTCGCGTTGAATCTACAATAATATGCTTTCTGTTGCGGCGGATACTCCCGCCGGAACATAACATAACTAAATATGAACGTGGGCCTACGATAGCTTTAATAACACCATTAATCCATTGCTCATTTAACCATACCTTTACTTTTTGACCTATCATTAGTTCAGGTAATGGTCTAGACGTTTTATCATAGTAAAATTTTTGTTTTATTTGCCGTCTTTTTAATTTGTCAGTGACATTGGTTTGAATTTTGGGTTTTAATAATTTGGGTACACACGGAAGAATGCTACGTAGCTTTCTATTGTTTAGCAGCTCGGCTGGTGATGCCAATTCTTCGTTTATAGGCGTATTTAAGTATTCTAATAGGGCCATTCTAAAATCAGTTCCGTCGAACGTGGTCTTCTTCAACATATTTTTAATGGTTTGAATTGTGCGCTCCACTAGACCGTTTGACTGAGCATATCTGGGGGAAGATGTTACATGGTGGAAACCCCATTCATTCGCAAAATCTTTAAAGAATCGAGAAGCAAACTCTGGACCATTATCAGAGAAACAAACTTCCGGAATCCCTTGCGTGCTAAATATTATTTTAAGATGTTTTACTATATTTTCTGACGTCAGCGACTTAACCTTAGCAATTTCTACAAACTTGCTATAATAGTCTACAACCAAAATAAATGATTGACCCTGAAAATGAAATATATCAACACCTATTTTATACCACGCCCTAGTCGGCACTTCGTGTTGTAATAGCGGTTCTCTTGTATTTTGTTTCCTATGCGTCAAACATGCTTGACAATGTGTTAACAAGTCATGTAATTGAGTATTCATGTTAGGCCAGAACATGGTTTCGCGAGCTCTCAGTTTACATTTTTCTATACCTAAATGGCCAATGTGAAGTTTTTTAATCATATCCCTACGCATACATTTTGGAATTATGACGCGAATACCCCTCCAAATCATGCCAAAAGATAGTGTTAATTCGTCTCTAAATTCCCAAAAAGGTTTAACACTGTCAATTAGATCATTTTTATGCAATGGCCAACCTTTTTTTATAACTTTTAACAAAGCTTGCATCTCATCATCAGATTTAGTGTACTTCTGTATTTCAAGAAAGTGAGTGTCCATTAAAGGATTACTTTCTGTTAAAGCACAGACCTGCGCATTCACATCTAAAAAATCACGTGGTTCCGTGTTTGCAGTTGTAATATCCACAGCACGTGACAAAGCATCTGCTATATATAGATACTTTCCGGGTTTGTACACCAATTTAAACATATATGGCTGTAATCTGAGCAACATTCTTTGTAAACGTGGTGGTGCGTCTACCAATGGTTTATTTATGATACTCACCAGCGGTTTATGATCAGTTTCTATGGTTATATCGTGGCGACCATATATATACATGTAAAATTTCTCGCAAGCAAATACCAAAGCGTATAGCTCCTTTTCAATCTGAGCGTAGGCTTGCTCTGTTTTTGTGAGAGACTTAGATGCATAGCAAACTGGTAGGTTATTTTGCAATAAACAACTTCCCAAACCATTTTTGCTGGCATCAACTGAAATTGTGACCGGTTCATCTATGCTGTAATATCGCAAAACAGGAGGATTTACAAGGTAAGATTTAAGCATTTGGAAGCATTTTTCGTGTTGCTGTTCCCAGTGCCACTCGGTATTTTTTTTTAACAGTTCGCGTAATATATGCGTTTTTTCTGATAACTGAGGAATAAAGTTACCTACATATGTAACTAAACCCAAAAATCTTTCAACGTCTTTGGAGTTTTGTGGTCTTGGCATATTTTTAATTGCTGATGTATGTGAATCATCTGGACTTACACCATGCTGTGAGATTTTATGACCGAGATATTTTATTTCTTTTAAACCGATCTTAGTCTTCTTTCTGTTTAATTTTATATTTATTTCTCCACATCTCTGTAAAACACGTCTCAGTATCTCATCATGCTTTTCCCGCGTATCGGCATAAATCAGCAAATCATCAACGAAAAGGGTTAGTCCTTCTATATCATCAAAGTGTTCATAGAGTTTTTTATGAAAAATTTCAGAAGCAGAACTGATACCATAAGGCATTCTTAAAAATTTAAACCTTCCAAATACTGTATTGAACGTACATAGGTCTGAACTACACGAACTCAGCTTAATTTGCCAAAATCCTTGCTTAGCATCTAGCGTACTGAAATATTTAGCTCCAGCTAAGTGAGCAGTGATCTCATCTAAGGTAGGAAGCTTAAAATGTTCTCTTCTTATAACTTTATTAAGATCTTTGGGATCCAAACATATCCGAAGATCTCCGTCTGCTTTTTTTGCGACTGTCATGCTGCTGACCCAGTCGGTTGGACCCTCAACCTTGGCTATAATTCCCTGTTCCTGCATTTCTATCAATTTAATTTTTATTTGGTCTTTTAAAGCTAGGGGCAGTTTTCGCGGCGCATGTACTACTGGACGTGCATCATCTTGTAAACGCATAGTGTATTCACCCGGAAGGCATCCTATACCTTTAAAAACGTCGTCGAATTCATCTAAAATTTTATAGCTATCATTTTTACTCTCAAGAGACATTACTCGCATGATGAGATTCAAAGTTTCACACGAATTCCGGCCTAATATTGGAGGAGAATCAACATCGGCAACAATGAATTTTAAAACGTATGTATTATTTTTATATTTTGCTTTCAAGTAACATTTTCCTATTATCGGTATAGTAGAACCGGAATAACTCTGTAATTTGAGTGATGTGGACGTTAATTGGCTTTCAGATATATTCAATTTTTTTAAAGTATTTCGGTTTAACACATTTACGTCAGCTCCGGTATCGATATTCAATGTAATATTCAGACCACATATTTCTAAATCTACTTGCCAACAATTTTGAGGCCTATTTATATGAAATATTACCTGATCAGTGGAGTCCTCTTGTACAACCGCATAAACTCGACACATTCTAGCGTAGTGATTCATTTTCTTACATCTATCACACTGTTTACCGAATGCGGGACACTCATACATTCTGTGTACTGCACCACATTTAGAACATCCCGGTTTAGACTGCGAAGAGGTACTCGGGGCTCGTCCCGACCGCTCAGGGTCCACCTTGTCTCGAGAATGGGCGCTCACTTGCGCTGATCTACCGCCACGGTTGCCGCGACGCCGGCGCCGGTCCCGGGATGCCTCACCGCGTCGGTTCATATAATACACCTCGGCTTCTTCTGCATCTTCATCGATGTACTTCTTTATTTCATGTACGTGGTGATCTACAGTCTCTTGCTTAATATTTCCCGCATGCATCCTGGAAATTTCTCCTAACTTACTTATCTCCAAAGCCTTCTGTAAAGTTAGATCACTTTCTCTGAGCAATCGTTCTCTGAGACCTCCATCTATTATGCCACATATCAGTCTATCACGGACAAGGTCATCCATCAGGTCTTTAAACTCACAGTTCGCTGCCATCTTGTTTAACTCAAAAACATATTGTGCCACTGACTCGAATTCCCGTTGTTCACGTGTAAAAAATTTATGCCTCTCAACTGTTAAGTTCTTTTTTGGCAAAAAGAAGTCATCAAAACCTTTTAACAATTCTTCAACCGTTTTGTAAGTCCCAGAAAACTGCTCGTAAACATCTCGACACTTTTCTCCGATGATATGCAACAAAATATTAATTTGCGTCACAGGATCTTTTTGAGACAATTCACATGCCCCGTAGTATATTCTAAAAGATTTCTTCCATCTTTCCCAATCCTTACTAAGATTGCCGGAGGTTACATTGTCCAAAGTACTATCATATTTAAATGGTTCCGGTGGTTTCAACAACGACTCCATTTTGAGGGAATCCCTTTTTCAAAGAAACACAACACTTCACTTCTATGGGTATTAGATATGTATCCTGTTTTATATTATTTTATTTGTGTATCTCTTCACCAATTATCGTATTTATATTCTTATAACATTTAATTAACTGCGCCATGTAAAATATGTTAGTTGGACATCAATCAAACACGAGCGATAGATCGAGACTAGTTTAATGTCATACCCACATTCATATATATCGACAGTAGCAAAACTGCACGTCGCCGAAAAGCGTGTATTTGTGCCCAAAGTACAGCGACAAGCGTCAACCCGCTCGGGTCACGTGTTGGGATCTTAAACTTCAGGTAGAGTTGTTAAACAAGAGGATGTTCGAGTTCACACTCATCCAGTAGCACTGGGCGCCCCCTCGGGGATATGTCGTGACGATATGTCGAACATTCCGAGCAAAATCTGCATGATGACTGTTTTAATATAAACAGCAATACCACATGTATAGCACACACAATCAACAAGTTGGAGAATCGAACGAGGGACCTTGATAGATATGCACCTGCCCAAGTGTAGGATGCCCTACCGGATTCTTGGAGTAGATGTTCAAACAAATCCTTATTTAAATATTATAATATAAACTTTAATAAAGATGATAAAGAAATTATAAAGCTATATTACTGAACACGAACGCTCATCGTCCAAAAAAAGATCCAGATCAGCTTATCAAAAGAAATAGAGATAGAAAAAAATATTAAACCACTGTTTAATGTTATGAGTCACGTGCAAAAAATATATCAAAATGATACTGCTAAAGAAAGTGTAAATAATTAAAAAAAATATGTATAAGGATGAACAAATTACGACTTAAACTAATTATCGCCGTTGTTAAAAACACAGGACTAGCATATGAAATAATGTCTAGAAGAGTTGCAAGGGTGGAAAAATAAACTAAGTAGTAACGTTATACATTACCTAAATCTTTCAGTACCTTCTTATACATTTTTCATTATGTACTATCAAGATAATTAATTGATCGATAAGTTTGAACATCATCTTCATAGACGTTTGCGGTCCACAGTGACGGTGATTTCTGGTGATAATGATAACTTTGTGACGTAGTGACCTAAATGGCGCGGATGGACGCAAATTTTCAATAAAAACGTCGATGCTGCGGCGGCGGAATATTTTACCCAAAAATGCCCAGAATCCAATAACTCCAATCAATAATATTAAATTTATTTCTCCATCGACCCCGCACCAATTTAAGGCTTTCCGCAGACTTAACGAACTTAAAACTTGGTTTGGTAAGTGTTCGAAGATTTCATTAAACAACGGAATCTTATACTATAACTAGTGTTGTTTTTGTGCATGATGGCAGAGCGGCTAAACTAACTAAATTAGGTTTAAATTTGGCATTGAGGTGCAAAATATTGAAAAAGTCATGTACGGACGAGTACTATCGCTAGTTTCCGGCTTCCGCAACATCAAACTATTCATATCCCATAGATACTAAACTGACATATAAACTATATACATGCATACAATAACAGAACAGTAGGTAAATAAGTCAGAAAAGGAAATCACAAACAAGAAAAGTTATATTTTACAAGTCTCTTGAAATCAGACAAATATTGAGATTGAACTCCATTCGTCTATATATACTCGTACTCGTACACGAAGGCTAACAAAACTTGTCCAATGTCTACGAATTTTATCAATTTCCTTTTTTTGTTGTTTCCTGAAATCGCAAAGTGTGCCCTTGACCTTATTCAGGTACCCGTAGTATTAGCATATTATCATCGGCGGCGGCGGCGCGGTCGAAGCGGTTATTTACGAGCTCGGTGACTGAGTGAGCCGCATTCGATTCCCGGTCACGTAGCGCGATTAATACACCCCCCTCCCCCGCACTCGTTCCGCCTCACCACCGCGCACACCTGTGGAGCGGGAATTATGATGGAATTATGGCTAAAGACCTTAATAGCTTTCTGAAAGGTGTGCTTCGAATTATATTAAGAATTTTCTCAGTGAACGCGAACAGTAATTTTCTTAACCTTGGTCTCGAAGATATATTTTATTAAATATATACATCTTTTTCAGATAGAGTCGACGTCATGAATAATGTTTGTTATTTAATGATCAGGTTAAAAACAGTTTAAACTAAGCAATAAATATGAAACAGTACGACTTATGAGTGTCGGTAAAACAACATCAACGTCTCGTTGATGTTGAAGTATCTATAAGTGAAAAGTACAAATGTTTTAATATGAAACAGTACGACTTATGAGTGTCGGTAAAACAACATCAACGTCTCGTTGATGTTGAAGTATCTATAAGTGAAAAGTACAAATGTTTTAATATGAAACAGTACGACTTATGAGTGTCGGTAAAACAACATCAACGTCTCGTTGATGTTGAAGTATCTATAAGTGAAAAGTACAAATGTTTTAATATGAAACAGTACGACTTATGAGTGTCGGTAAAACAACATCAACGTCTCCTTGATGTTGAAGTATCTATAAGTGAAAAGTACAAATGTTTTAATATGAAACAGTACGACTTATGAGTGTCGGTAAAACAACATCAACGTCTCGTTGATGTTGAAGTATCTATAAGTGAAAAGTACAAATGTTTTAATATGAAACAGTACGACTTATGAGTGTCGGTAAAACAACATCAACGTCTCGTTGATGTTGAAGTATCTATAAGTGAAAAGTACAAATGTTTTAATATGAAACAGTACGACTTATGAGTGTCGGTAAAACAACATCAACGTCTCCTTGATGTTGAAGTATCTATAAGTGAAAAGTACAAATGTTTTAATATGAAACAGTACGACTTATGAGTGTCGGTAAAACAACATCAACGTCTCGTTGATGTTGAAGTATCTATAAGTGAAAAGTACAAATGTTTTAATATGAAACAGTACGACTTATGAGTGTCGGTAAAACAACATCAACGTCTCGTTGATGTTGAAGTATCTATAAGTGAAAAGTACAAATGTTTTAATATGAAACAGTACGACTTATGAGTGTCGGTAAAACAACATCAACGTCTCCTTGATGTTGAAGTATCTATAAGTGAAAAGTACAAATGTTTTAATATGAAACAGTACGACTTATGAGTGTCGGTAAAACAACATCAACGTCTCGTTGATGTTGAAGTATCTATAAGTGAAAAGTACAAATGTTTTAATATGAAACAGTACGACTTATGAGTGTCGGTAAAACAACATCAACGTCTCGTTGATGTTGAAGTATCTATAAGTGAAAAGTACAAATGTTTTAATATGAAACAGTACGACTTATGAGTGTCGGTAAAACAACATCAACGTCTCGTTGATGTTGAAGTATCTATAAGTGAAAAGTACAAATGTTTTAATATGAAACAGTACGACTTATGAGTGTCGGTAAAACAACATCAACGTCTCCTTGATGTTGAAGTATCTATAAGTGAAAAGTACAAATGTTTTAATATGAAACAGTACGACTTATGAGTGTCGGTAAAACAACATCAACGTCTCGTTGATGTTGAAGTATCTATAAGTGAAAAGTACAAATGTTTTAATATGAAACAGTACGACTTATGAGTGTCGGTAAAACAACATCAACGTCTCGTTGATGTTGAAGTATCTATAAGTGAAAAGTACAAATGTTTTAATATGAAACAGTACGACTTATGAGTGTCGGTAAAACAACATCAACGTCTCCTTGATGTTGAAGTATCTATAAGTGAAAAGTACAAATGTTTTAATATGAAACAGTACGACTTATGAGTGTCGGTAAAACAACATCAACGTCTCGTTGATGTTGAAGTATCTATAAGTGAAAAGTACAAATGTTTTAATATGAAACAGTACGACTTATGAGTGTCGGTAAAACAACATCAACGTCTCGTTGATGTTGAAGTATCTATAAGTGAAAAGTACAAATGTTTTAATATGAAACAGTACGACTTATGAGTGTCGGTAAAACAACATCAACGTCTCCTTGATGTTGAAGTATCTATAAGTGAAAAGTACAAATGTTTTAATATGAAACAGTACGACTTATGAGTGTCGGTAAAACAACATCAACGTCTCGTTGATGTTGAAGTATCTATAAGTGAAAAGTACAAATGTTTTAATATGAAACAGTACGACTTATGAGTGTCGGTAAAACAACATCAACGTCTCGTTGATGTTGAAGTATCTATAAGTGAAAAGTACAAATGTTTTAATATGAAACAGTACGACTTATGAGTGTCGGTAAAACAACATCAACGTCTCCTTGATGTTGAAGTATCTATAAGTGAAAAGTACAAATGTTTTAATATGAAACAGTACGACTTATGAGTGTCGGTAAAACAACATCAACGTCTCGTTGATGTTGAAGTATCTATAAGTGAAAAGTACAAATGTTTTAATATGAAACAGTACGACTTATGAGTGTCGGTAAAACAACATCAACGTCTCGTTGATGTTGAAGTATCTATAAGTGAAAAGTACAAATGTTTTAATATGAAACAGTACGACTTATGAGTGTCGGTAAAACAACATCAACGTCTCCTTGATGTTGAAGTATCTATAAGTGAAAAGTACAAATGTTTTAATATGAAACAGTACGACTTATGAGTGTCGGTAAAACAACATCAACGTCTCGTTGATGTTGAAGTATCTATAAGTGAAAAGTACAAATGTTTTAATATGAAACAGTACGACTTATGAGTGTCGGTAAAACAACATCAACGTCTCGTTGATGTTGAAGTATCTATAAGTGAAAAGTACAAATGTTTTAATATGAAACAGTACGACTTATGAGTGTCGGTAAAACAACATCAACGTCTCCTTGATGTTGAAGTATCTATAAGTGAAAAGTACAAATGTTTTAATATGAAACAGTACGACTTATGAGTGTCGGTAAAACAACATCAACGTCTCGTTGATGTTGAAGTATCTATAAGTGAAAAGTACAAATGTTTTAATATGAAACAGTACGACTTATGAGTGTCGGTAAAACAACATCAACGTCTCGTTGATGTTGAAGTATCTATAAGTGAAAAGTACAAATGTTTTAATATGAAACAGTACGACTTATGAGTGTCGGTAAAACAACATCAACGTCTCGTTGATGTTGAAGTATCTATAAGTGAAAAGTACAAATGTTTTAATATGAAACAGTACGACTTATGAGTGTCGGTAAAACAACATCAACGTCTCGTTGATGTTGAAGTATCTATAAGTGAAAAGTACAAATGTTTTAATCAAGATGAAATATTTTCTAACATTTAAATGAAATGTTTGTCTTCTTCAGACTAAGGGGAAACAATTAGTATTATACATAACATAACACATTAATGTGGTATACAAAACGCAGAATAAAAGTAAAATGTAAATGCGAAGAGCTCTGAACTGGGTTTCGAACTCTAGATCTCTCGCTTACCGGACGAATCCTCTACTAACTTTTTGTTTTTCAACAACAACTTTACTACAATGATACAACATATTAAATTAGAACTCCTTATAGAAATTTAATACCTTGATATATTCTACTCCTATATTCTTGTCGGTAGAGTAACCGCCAGTCTTCTCTTTCATCTGTTAATGATTTGACCTCCAGATATTGTAAATCCCTCATTTATTCTAGTATTTTATTTCTTCAGATTAACACACTCCCCTTTATATCTTTTCTTCTGTTTTTTTTTCACCTAAAGGTTACCTCGAAGATATTTTTCTTAGAAACTTTGTACTGTCAATTATTTTAATGTTCTGATTCATATTTTTGTGTAAATAAACATTTAGTGCACAATGTACATAAACAAATAATGTATAAAAATATATCATTAATAAATAACAATATAATATAACTAGCCTTTTGCCCACGGTTCTAAAATTCGAACGAAATCCTCAGCGGATGAATGTCAAGTTTATGTACTGTATAGTTCTGGCGGTTACGTGATGGATGAATGAGTAATTGTTATTTAGCTTTTACATAATGATAGACAGATTACAATTTACTTCTGTAATGGAATAGCCGAGTGCCCTTGTCTGCTGAATAGGTTGTCTGTGTCGATCCCCTACAAGATGCCAAGAAAAGCTATAACAAAATTGTTTTCTTGTTCAGCCTTTAAAACAATCTTTGGTCTTACTCGTCCATGACAGAAATTATGAGAGAATACAATACATAATTTTAACGGAACTAATAGCAGATTTTGATCTCATAATCTCTAGTCCTTTTGTAATAAAATAATTACTAGTTTTTATAACACATTTACTCCCTTCGGTTTAGTATTATGAGTGTTTAGTTATGTAATTATAGTATTTAGCTTATTTCACTCAACAAATTAATGAAATGAAAATACTATATCTACACAAGTAGTCGTTATAGTACTATAATACTATTATTGGTATTCGCTACATCGCTATTTTAAATAGACAAATATATATCTACGAAATATGTAATTTTCTCGTTTCATTTGGCGTCTTTCACCTTCAGCTATTCATCGTGTTCAATAAGTTCCCTTCGCGCAATCTTGGACCGTTTCCGATGGTGTCGGATTAACGGAGAATTAGGAGCGAGTGCATACAGGGCGCCGCGCCGCCGGGCGGGAGAACGTTGCGGCTCTTGTATGAGATTATTGGGGTCTTCGTTCTTCTTCATAAAGGGGTCTTCTATATCAAACATAATAATAATATTGAAAGCCAGTATACTCACTAAAGTCTCCTATTTTGTTTTTTTTTTCAAGTAAAGAAATGAAGAACCTTTTGTTGGATTAATCTCTAGTCCTAAATCTTGAAATCTCAGTTATACCGGAGCAGATGTTTCGATAGATTTGTACTCAAAGCTTCTATTATTACCACTATCCTAGAGCTTTTGTCAATATATTGAGAGTGACAACCCTGAAAAGCCGGGTTTTGTACTTTTTACCAGCACCCTGGCAACTGCAGGGACACAAGGGTAATCTCTGGCGGATTTCCCGGGGTGATTCACGTTTACTATCTAGCAAATCTGGTAATTTTTTGCTTTTTGAAATATTGCAAGTCAAACCAAAGCTTCAGCCACATACGTAATAATGTTAAATTCATAAAATATTGTGGCGTGATACATGATGTGGGCGGCGAATATTGTCAATGATATCACATTCCATTGTTTAGATCTGCGATACGATACAACAGCTCCCTGATAGATGCTAAGGGGTTCAATTCCAGCCTAAAGTAATAAAATATGTCAGAAGAGATAAGGCTTTCAGGGAATTGTTCAAGCGGGCTCGTGACCGACGGAGCAACGACAAATCGTTCCCGGGAAGTTTTACAAGTTCCCGGGACGTTCGGCGCCGTTCCCTGGATTTGATTTATATTCCCGGTACGAACTATCCAGATAAATCTAAACGCACTGCCATGTCAACCCTACACGCTACCTACACGTCACGCTGAGGTCGAGAGCGATTCAGTTTTAAGTAAAATGTTTTTATTATAATTTCTTCTCACGTAAAATACGTCAGAAAAACTTCAAAGTTACACAAAACGACTAAATAAACAGTTTTTACTTGGTTTATTTATTAAAAATACATGAAAAATATGGGCTTAGATTCGATAAATACGCCTTATATTGGTATATTTATTTTTCCAAAAGACTGAAAACATTTTATAAGTCTGTACTGTAAAATACGTCGTAACATTCGTGTCACGTTTGCGTTACTTTTCACGTAAACGTGCTTCTAGTCTAGATAGTAAAATCTGAGCACTACATTATGATCAGCACTGAGAGTGTTAAATCCCCCCCTCTCCGCCCGCCCCGGGGGGGTGCCACATCGGGACTGCGTTCGAATATCAATCGAGGTCGTGAAGAGATACGTCGCGATATTTGATGTTAATCTGTTTACGTGACACGAAAACCGAGATGAAATCATGTGTCGGAGACGGGGAATACTTGCGAGAGTGCGGAGCGATCTCGCGACAATCAGAATATGTATTGAGGCGTTATATCAAATTTCCGGTCTAAAATATAATTTAATACTTCGATATTTGAGGTTTTGTAGAAATAAAGAGACAGTAATTTTTTTTATATAAAAGAGAGCCATTTCGGCGTCATCGTCGACTCTATTTCAGCATAAAAGAGTATTGTGCGGGGAAAATAGAGCGATAAAACCTCGCTGGTGAAAAACCTCGTCAAAATTCGAGTTTATTCGATATTCCACACGTATGCATGCACCTCGCGACCCCTACACCCGCTCCCCGCCCCCCCGCACCCGGACGTTTCACATAAACTTTTATATTCACCGGAAAATATTCAAATTGTGCGAGGTATCCTCGTGAATCATGGGAGGCGCGTGTCGCGTCGCGTCGCGTGGCGTCTGGCGCGTCGTCGGCGTCTCTCGACGTCGGCGTCGCACGGATTACGACGTGTCATCGGATTTGAAATATTTTCATTGGCGTCGTGGCTTGGGTGCTTGCTGCCGTGGTGGAAACGATTATTGTTACAGGAAGATCGAGAGACTACAGACCTAATGTTGAAGTATTGAACATCTGGGTATTTCCGTTTGGCTGATGATAGGTACAGAATTTTTCGTAGAGACAGAGATTTATCAAAAACAATAAAATTAGATGGAGGCGGTATCTTTATAGCTATAAAGAAAACAATTCCTGTAACCAGACGATTTGACTTGGAGGACCCGGTTTACGAAGACATTATTATTACCCTATCGACAAACCAAAGCTCTATCCTACTTTTTTCAGTTAATTATATACCATCAAAATCAAAATCAAATATCTACGAAACACTTCTAGGTAAAATGCAGAGAATATACTCAACTCATCCCGAATTTACCTACTGTATTGCTGGTGATTTTAACATTCCAGACCTCGAATGGAGTCCAAACCATTATGATAGAGCACTGACGCCTTCACAACCTACTAATTCAATCCATAGAATACTTATAAACACTTTAACTTTAATGAAACTTTCCCAGTACAACTGCTGTCTCAACGGTAATAAACGCATTCTCGACCTACTACTCTGTAGTATCTCATGTTCATGTGCTCGGTCCAATATTGACATCTCTCGGTCCGGAATCCACCACCCATCTTTTGAATTCACAATAGAAAGATCTGCGCAAAAATCTATCCCCCCTAAGCACAATCCTAAATACAACTTCAATAAAGCTGATTATTCATTAATCCGTGACAAACTTCAGACCTTCGATTGGGAAGATGAGCTCAAGAATACCAGCGCAACAACTTCGGTGGATAAATTTTATGAAATTATTTATAATATAATAGAAATAAACAGACAAAATACCCAGTTTGGTTCTCTCCAGCACTTAAAAGTTCATTAAACCGAAAGTTGAAATTATGGCACCGGTGGAAAACTTATAAAGCCCTCTCTGATTACGCTGAGTATTCTCTCCTTCGTACACGTTGCAAATATCTTTTGTCACAATGCTTTCGAACGTATATTGCAGATACTGAATCAGCTATACCAAAAAATATAAAACACTTCTGGCAGTACGTGTCATCTTTAAAGAAAAGCGATTCCGGATATCCCATTACCATGACGCTTGGAGAATTCTCGTCTAGCGATCCATCTACAATAGCAGAGATGTTTAGTGACTTTTTTTCTTCCGTCTTCGAACCAACAGACTCTTTAAATTACAAAGACTTAGATAGCCTCCATACCAACCCTGTGGCCGACCAAACAGTGACAATAAATCTCACACAAAGAAAAATAGAGCAAGGACTAAAAAATCTAGACGGTACTAAAGGCCCAGGGCCTGATAAAATAAGCGCCTTATTTTTAAAAAATCTTCACGTTGAATTAGCTTACCCACTTTTTATAATATTTAACAAATGCCTAATTGAAGGTACGTTCCCAGATAGATGGAAAATGGCTAACGTCACTCCTATACATAAATCTGGTTCTAAGGCGATAATACCTAATTACAGACCTATATCCAATATATCAACTCTGCCTAAACTATTTGAATCTCTGGTCCATGATGCACTTTACCCCATCTTACAGTCACAAATAAGCCAGCAGCAACATGGTTTCATGAAGAAAAGATCAATAGTCACTAATCTCTTACTTTATTCTAACTATTTGTTTGAGGCCTTAGAAGCTGGAACCCAAGTGGATGCAATCTACACGGATTTTCGTAAATCTTTTGATAAGGTGGATCACAGATTGCTTATTGAGAGACTTTCTTATAACGGAATAAAGGGTAACCTACTGAAGTGGTTCGTTTCATACATTGAAAATAGGTTTCAAGTAATCACAATAAATGGATACTGTTCAGAGAAAAGGCTTGTCTCTTCTGGTGTTGTCCAGGGCTCTATCTTGGGACCGCTGCAGTATCTACTATTTATTAATGAAATTGAGCAGTGTTTTCACTACTCTAACATACTAATGTTTGCTGACGACTTAAAGATCTTTAAGACTGTCAAAGACCAAAAGACCAACACGACTGTTTACGTTATAAGCTGCAACTTGCCTTTGATAAATGTCAACAAATATCGTTTACCAAAAACCGTAATAAGGTCGATTATGTGTACAAGATAGGAGGTGTAAAGGTAGCTAAAGTAACCAGCGTTCGTGACCTCGGGGTAACTTTCGACGAAAAGCTAATATTTGATCAACACGTAGATAAGATCTGTAAAAAAGCCTATCAACTTCTTGGATTTGTATTAAGAATAACGAAACATTTTAAACACGCATCGACGTACATAACGTTATATCAGTCACTTATACGTTCACAACTCGACTTTGCCTCAGTAGTATGGAACCCATTTTACACAGTGTATTCTAATAAACTAGAAATCATTCAGAAACGATTTGTGAAAGCACTTCACTTTAGACTGACGCGATCTCGAGGTCACTATTCTGACCTCCTTCAACTCTATAAGTTGCAACGCCTAAGTGATAGACGAACCTTACTGGACGCGATGACTCTCTATAATATCTGTAATAACCTTTACGACTGTCCTTCTCTTCTGAAACAGATAAAGTTTAGAGCACCTGGGCGGTCTTCACGATCTCGGGCTCTATTCTCATTGGCTATGACGCGGAAAAACGCCGGTCTTCGAGCCCCTTTTAGAAGAATCTGTGAGTCATACAACAAAACATTCCTGTCAGCTGACCTATTCAATTTAAAAAGGTTTACTTTTAAAAGAAAAATAAGACAAATCCTTGACAACTCAGAAAAAAATCAAGTAATATAATCTAACTAATTAAAATATATCAAACATTGGGTACGTATAGTATTAATATGAATATGTTTATGAATGTAATATTTTAAGAACAGTAGGTATATATTGTATACGTGTGTATGTATATTTTCAGACATATCTATTTATGTATTTACTATTTCGGAAGACAGAGTTTGTAATGTAGTGTAGTTGTAGATTTAGTTAAGTTAGGTTTATGTTTATATTCTTTCATCTGTAATGTTCATCAAAAGTTAATTACAAGTCTATCTCTTTGTGAAAAATGTTAAAGGGAGTAGATTTATGTACATGTCAACATTTCTTTAATACTATTCTTTCTGCTTTCTGTAGTTTGCTCCTGTTGTTTTTCCATAAATAAATAAAATAAAATAAAATAAATTTGACATGGTGTCCTTCTACAGTAAGGTCCACGATTAAATAATTTGTCCTTATTTTTTTATCCATCCTCTGTTTATGCCTAAACCACCGAAAACCTCAATAACAAAATTGTTCCTGATATTCGGGATTGATAAACAAACCAATTAGCTAATTTTGAATTTATGTCTTAACTTTCAAAGTGTAATAAAAATATGCCCTTGTAAATATAAATATATCATCTTGATATAATTGCTAAGCACTATCCCGTTTCAAAAGTTGAAAAGTCTGATCGTATCATGTAGGACAAGACCTCAAGAAACAACTAGGTGCTCATATCTCAGTAACCTAACGCAGGATATTCTTGGATGCGTATATATCTTTATCTGTCCAAATAAAAATAAAACCAAACCAAACAAAACAAGGATTTCTATAAAGATTCTTAAAAACGAGAATATCATTGTATAAAACAAGAAGTAAAATACAGAACCACTTTAAAAGGAACACTTCCGCTGCGTAACGAAGCCCACAAATCATCACTTATTATTTTCACCTTTCAGATTAATATTCGACTCTCACTAAAATAAATCCCCATAAAAAGTCATAACTGCTCCGTTAATTTGACAGTGTCGGTGTGACACTAATAAACATACGACATCGTCGCGTCCGTCGGTGCGTCCGTACATAAACCTGGTCATTACGATGAACTATTGCATGGGGTCGCTAGCAATTTCACGCGGCTCCGCCTGCGTTACCGTTATTTATGTTCATTGTTGTGTGCACTGCAGCCCGAGGAGACTCGCGTCAATTAGACGTGAGAGGGGAGACGCCGCCTTAATTAATTGGTGCATAGTTTCAGATTAATGGATAGTTTTTTCGTTTTAGTTGGCTTCATAACTCCAAACGACAAATTACTGCCGCTAGTTTATGCTCGCGATGCTATTTTCGTTATGTATACCTACTAATTATGAATATTAGTGTTACGTTACATAATATGTTCTGTATGTCAAAGTTGAGTTTGGTTTACAGTCTTTAAGTCTTCTACACGCGCAATGTTAACAAACAACATAATATTTACATACCCCACACACATTCAGACCCAATGACTCAGGATAAAAAAGAAAAAATCAAAACTGATCCAATTAATTTTTTTTGTAAGCTCTATATTGCTTTGGTGCAGTAATAAATATTACAGGTTTCAAGTTTCTTTAGTTATTATCACATGTTTGTGATTGGTAAACGTGAGAGACCGATTTAATTGTTTTTAGTTGCCACCGAACGCAGTCGTAGCCAGGATGATTCCCTCAGCGCCGGTCACTAATCACAAGATGAGAAGTGACGTCACAAGTCTCCTGAAGTGAGTCGTGTTCCCATTCCCACGAGGCCCCAGTACTACGTGCTACTGGAATACTCAAACGTACGATGTCTATTTGGTTGCGTCTGTCGGTAGCACAACTTAAGAATGGCTGGGCTTTTAGCTGTTGTTTGGCATTTAGGTAAATAACTAACTCAAAATCATATATCCTCCTAAAATCTTGATCCCTTCAACCATAAGTTTTGTACTAAAGAGACATTTTTTATTTTATTTAGTTTAGTTAGCTTCAGTTTTTAGTTACTTTCAAAGTTAATGGTGAATGCTTAAAAGTTTAGACTCACTTTGAATTCTATTAGTGTTTTTTGCTTTGTAATGTTTATATTTATCGTCCCTTTACATGGTTAGTAATTTAAAAGCGTTGTATAGGTAATTGTGCTTGGGTACCAAGAGGATATAAATTACAGGATATATTTGATCAGATTACGTTGACGGACCCCATGGTTTTGTACTTCACGACGGAACCCCTTACATTATTTACGACGTACACGTTACACCTTTTACCTTTCGGAGGTAAATCAGAAAAAAACCTCTGTATGGTTTCTACTCGTATCAATATATTTTTTGTGGAATACGAAATAACCGGTTTCTCCAAGTATGTACCTAGAAAATTTCCCCGTATTTAACATTGCATGGAATAGATGAGAGTATAAAGTATAAGTGTTATGCACCATCTCGAGACTGCAGAAGTAGTTAAAGAACGGACAAACGAAATTGCGGTAACATAAAGTTTATTCCATTGTAAAAGAAACGACAGTTTCGTCTGTCCTCTGATGTGACACAAAGAATGTTCTAGATATAAGTTGGCGAATTGTCCCGTTTCGACACTACGTCCCGGGTGTCATAAGCCAGGACGCGAGTTTACAAAGGCTAAGTTTAGTCCTCAACCCGATTATATCATGTAAGTGCTTGTTTTCAAATATGTAAAAAAAAAATTTTGTCAAATGTTTTATACGAAAGTTTGTCCTGCAAATTATCTGGTCTTCTTTATTTTATGTCCCCTTTTGGTCTCTTTGGACTGCACGCTGACAAGTAGGCTACTCCGTAAATTAATTGACAATGGGTAAGTAATGAGTATATCTAATATTCAAGTAAGCTATAATTGAGATTATGTTTTTATTGCGAAATCCATCGCTTTGGAATACTCTAAATATTATTATTAGAGTGCATTACAAACCAGAAAAGATAAATTAGAAACAAATGTAAAGACAAGAATTTCAAAAAATTCCTCGGGCCAGGATTCGAACCTGCAACCTCTTGTTTCCCAGACAAGCGCGCTACCAATTGCGCCACCGAGGTACTTACCTAGACCGTTGAATTTTTCCACCATACTTGTCCACCGAATATTTTTGTAACTATTTGATCTAACTAGCTTGTAATGCACATACTGACGCTCACGAGGGCGTTATATGATTTCACACCTTGTTCTTAAGAAACAGATGGCGCTGTCGACGCTAAAATATGTGTTGCTTCTTGTCTTTACATTTGTTTCTAATTTATCTTTTCTGGTTTGTAATGCACTCTAATAATAAGCTATAATTATGTGCAATAATTGGTATAAATTATTTCAAGGCCACAGGTATATGTCGCAGTTGTTTATGGTATAATCAGAACTACAGGATTCAAAGATTCAAAACGTTTATTTGTAAAATAGACACATAAAGTATACGTTTTACATGTCAAATCTAATCTGTATAAAAATAATATTTTATGATGAAACAAATATGATACTTACGGGAAATATATAAAAAAACTATATCTAAGTTGGGCTACCAAAGTTATACACATGCATAAAATAAAGACTTATTGGGATAAGAATATTATTATACATAATGCAATTAATAAATAAGTTGATAAATAAACTGAATAGACCATAAATAAATATAATGCCTAACCAAATATATACTAACATAAGTAAAAAATTAAAATATTGTATATACCTACATAATGCAATGAATAAATAAGTTAATAGATAAATAAACTTTAAATAGATATAATGCTATAATCCGCCCATTCGATTAATCTTGCTAAGAAGAAGGGCAAGAAACTTAGCAAGATTTCAAGAGATCAGGAGTCGCTTTGCTACAATCCGCTTCGCTCGGCTCACGAATTTATGATTATAAGAAACCTAAGACACTCTTCCTAACTTCGCTCGTCGTCACAACTACTTTAGACTTTTTGTTGAATGACATTTGTCAATTGCCCATGTCTGATGGATTTTAGTTCTTGAAACCAATCTACAAAGGGATTGTAAACCCGATTAAATAAGATAAAATATGATAAAATAAATCACTTTACAAAGTATAATGTGATACAATAAAAAATTTACTATAATGCATTAGGGTCTGTGAACAATTTAGCCACTACAAACACTAACTTAGTATGATCGGATGATGGACAGAAATTGGGGCTTTGTTATTTCGCCACCGCGACATCAAACAGCGCGTCGCCGTCTCTCTCTGGAGTTTCTTATTTATGTGACCAGCACTCCAGGGTCCTCGGGTCGATCCAGGGTGCTGCTGCATGCAGGAGGGAGAACACAATCAAAGATTTTTGCCCTTAATTAAGGACAGGATAAATTTGGGTCACTGAAAGGGTTTTATATTTCCACTTTCCCCATACCCTTCGTAGTTAGTTATCTAATTCCGTTAACTTCTTCGCGTGAAAAGGTTCGGTCCTTTTCGAGGTAAAGTCAGTTTTCTAGCTACGGTTTTGTCCAGTTTTCCGCATCTTGAGTTGTTTTGTTTTTCTGATTCGGTTCGAACTTCGACTCTGGCATTAAACGATTGCACTCAAACATCGTCGGAGTCTAGTTTCCGAACGCAAATTGAAATTTAACGTGAACGGTCGGTCAGGGCCGACATTTTTACGAGATTAAAATCAACGGTGGAATCAATTTGAATGCGATCGGTTTCGCCTAAATCTGTCACAAACAATAAAAGCAGCATATTCTTTAAACATTTTCTTTTCTTAGTTGCATTATAATTTTGTCAGGCATCGCACTTGACCGGTCCTTTATCTGTAGTGAGCGGTCGCAGGGAATATGACCTTTCTGCATTTAATAGCTACTGCAAGCTTCTGAAATTAAGAAGCCATCTCTTTGTTTCCAGTGTCAGACAGAATTAAACTGTAAGTGTATACTTTTAGAGTTTCAAATGAAGTGGCTGGAGGACGCGCATTTTAATCTGTACTTTGAGGTAGTTTTTGCCGGCTGCAATTAGCGTGCTCCAGCGCTGAGTAGATTGCGAAGGATTAAACGTTTCTATTACATAAGATCTTTTGTCTAGCGGAAATGCTGCTAGAAATGGTTGTATTAAAATACTGCTATGAAAAGGGTAGTCTTCCCATTCTGTTTTTTTATATTGGATGTAATTTATCTTCTACAATTTGAATAAAATTATAATAGAATAAAAGGATCTAAAATTCTAAGTGAAAAACATAATTAATTTAATAATAATTTTAAGACATAATTGGGTGTCGCTAATAGACCACTTTCCACTGAAACAGTTTTTATTTGCACCAACTTTTCTTCACTTTTGAATAGACAAGTCAGCTGATTGAACCATTTTGTACAGGGAAGTGAAAAAAAAAATAGCAAAAAATCGAAACAAAAACCCTAAAATTATTTTCACTTATTATTGTAGGACCTTAAATAATATAATAATTATATAAAATTTAATTGATCTGTTAGTACCAGCTACGTGCACTTTTATCGTTTTGAGAAAGTTTCAAGTTTCAACAGGCATTTTGGCTTTAACTTTACAAGTATAATTATATACCTATAAGGTCCTACAATAATAAGTGAAAATAATGAACAGTTATCTGATTGATCACAATTAAGAAAAAAAAAATTTTTTTGTTCATACTTTTTTCACTTCCCAGTACTAATACGTGGTTCAATCAACTGACAAAATTTATAGTTTAAAAAATTCGCACAAAAAAAAACCGTGGAAAGTCGTCTATTAGATATACTGTCATCTCTTAATTTTTTTTCACTCTGAATTTTGTGACCATAAATTATTATAGTTAAGTTTGTTTTTTATAAATAAACAAGTTAATTGATAAAAATCAACAATGTATTATTTAATTTGCAGTGTTGATAAATTGATGAAGAAGCATATTTTGTTTGTCTGCAGGTAAGCCAGAGTATCTGCAATAAGGTAGAGCCCGCGTCCCGGGCAGTGCCCACGTGGCGCGGTACACCGGTACGTACAACGTTCAACGTAAGCCAGAGTATCTGCAATAAGGTAGAGCCCGCGTCCCGGGCAGTGCCCACGTGGCGCGGTACACCGGTACGTACAACGTTCAACGTAAGGCAGTACCTGTAACCGGAGAGTGTACGCCCTCTGTTTGTGTTCGGTAACGGGTGTGGGGGACGGTGCCGCCTCGCGACACGTGCCGTCAGCTCTTGTGTGGCCGTAGCCTCAACTGGCTACAAGTAAGCTTCGGTATGCGTTTGTCCATAGTGCTACCTAATAACAACTGCACTGATTGAGTTGAAAGATATAGCTTTGTGCGCGTACGTTAGTAATGTAAATGATAATCACAGACATATCATTATTAGATAATTAATAAAAAATGGACTCGTGTAGTACAATACTATAGATACATTCCTGAAAGAACGAGACTAAGTAAACGTTTGTTTGGATCTTCTTTGTCGATCTTCTAGTACATTTCAGTCGCAACAAAACAAAACAAACGAATGCCTGAGAGGGAACAGAAAGAGTTTTGACACAATTTTGTACCTACTTATTTTCTTTTACTTTATTTACTAACAAAAATCCACATTCTAATATACAAGGTGACATTTATTTATGCAGCCATATTCATACTGCAGTCTCGGTAAGTAGTCGGTATCAAGGTTCGATGACCCTTTTTGGAAAATTAGAAAAATATTAATTTCCTATTACCCACAAACGCAAGCCCAGTCCCCATTCAGCTACTATGGGAAATCAATATTGTACTTTGTGAAATTAGCAAAAAGTGTATTTGATCCGTCATACTGATCACTTACCAAGCCTCCAGTAAGAATTTCGCTGCATAAATAAATGTCACCATATATTATAAAAAGTTAAATTGCTCCAAACGATTTCGTTTGGGTAATCTTAATAGGTTCAGCCGGACAGAAGGAGAGAAAACGTATGACAAATGAATTCAAATTGTTTAAGTGAACTTAAAATTTCGAGTTCTCTTAATGGCCGCGTAAAAAACCGCGTGAATACGTCACTTAAAAGAATTAATGGTAAGCTATAAGTTACCACGAAGGACAAAGACCAAATAATGTATTTAGTTCCTTTGGGTATAGTAAACCTCCTCCATAAGAACAACTTTCTTATGAGGACTATGCAAAATTTTACGCGCGGACAACGCGAATAATTAAATTCGCTTTCTCCTGTACATTTTTAATAATAGTAATAAAATATTTATTAATTTCCGGACAACATTAATACTTACACGGAATTTCTTACGAGGAAGCGAAAATAAGAAAATTTATGTATATTAAAAAATATTACAAAGAACCTACTCGTACTTATTTCAGTAACTCATTGACATCCGCCACATTACGGAAACCCTTATCGCGAACTGTCGCCAAGCCTCGCTATCTGTCCGTCCGTCTGCTGCGAGAATTGACGGAAGCCGTCATAAATAAGAGCACGACATAATTTGTTGGAACCATACACAAGCGAATTGATTCTCGATAAAACACAAGTCTTTCAAAAGAATTCCTGAAATAAGGATGATGAAATTAATTCTTAACCGGTAGTATCTCCTTAGTCACGATGGTGCCGGAAGTTATTGTGAATCAGTTGTTATCGAGAATCAATAATTAGATATCAAAGAGAGTTTAAATTGATTTATATTTGTATTGCAGCTCGTAGCATAATTCACGCTGCTCCGTAATTATACTACTCGTGTAGTTCGTAGAACACTATAAATGCTACGTGTACGTAGTACTTACGTAGCCCATTAGAGAAACAATAACATTCATTGTTTTGGGAACTATGCTAGCTTGAAATGACAGTAACTGGGAAAATAAATCCGCAAAATAATTTTATAGAGAAATACGTTTTGTCGAATATTATATGTGAACTGCATTTTGTCCAAGGTTCACCAAAATGGAAATGTACGGAGCGAAGCAATAAAATACACACATTTGAATAAAAGTCGTTATGTTGTTAGATGTTCTGCGACTAATATTATTACTGCATACTGTGACTCCTCGGCCAGAGTCCCGGTCCCATCGTCCCGGTCACATCGTCTCGACCAGCGACCAGGAGACCAAAACCATGCAACGTCGGTCGTTCGGGTAGCTGTTGTGAACTGCAGTCATGCACAGTAAGAGGCCCACGTAGTTTTATTTATACTTTTAGGTGATTCGGTCATACATTTTGAGTTTTACCGCAAACGCACACCTAGGCTTTGTTGATGGCTTGGTATTTTTGGACCTAAATACAAATTAAAAGCCGTATTTAAAAGAAGAAAGATTTAAGACCACATATTGGACTAAGTCCTACTTTTTTATTTGTACTCTTTACTGTCCGATGTAAGTAACATTCCAGTAACATCTTTGCTTAGAGTTCCGTACTTCAGGTGAAAATTATATCTCTTACAAAATTTTAAGAGAAATAAAAGCCCAACATATTTAGACCTTTTGGATATATAGAGTTTCATAGATCGTAAGTCTCAAGTTAAGTTGGTCTTCAGAACCAGTCGTTGAATAAATTTGTGTTTTAAACTTAACTTTGTTCGGAACCCTCAGAGTGTGACTCCTACTCGCACTTGACCTGTTTTTTTCTCTTTTCAATCACTGTTCTTAGTTTCCCGATAATGTAGTGTTACCGATGACTCTCCGGCTGTCCGCCACTTAATAGAAGTCATCAATAAGCCCCTGCGCCTGCAGTCCCAGAGGAGTGCGGGGGGCGACTTGTACTGATTTGTAATTTAGTTCTGCGAGGCTCTCGCGGGGGGATCGCCCCGTATCCTCAAGATTTCGTTAGTAATTTGAGCAGCGTCATAGGATTTGCGCCCAATTTCAGGGCACGTTATTAGCTGTAATAGGATCAAGTTGACGAAGAGTAGATATCATTATTTTGTAACAGAAGGTTTTAAACACGGAGCACGAATATTCGATAGAGTGCGCTGGTTACCCGCCACGCTTCGTCATATCGTCGCGTCGTTTGTTTGTAGTGTCGGTTTTCAACGTATACATATTTAGTAATGGGTGGGAATACCTGTTTCTGTACACACACACACACACACACACACACACACACACACACACACACACACACACACACACACACACACACACACACACACACGGGTGTGATGTGACCGACACGTGCTCCTGCAGGTGTAGAGTAGCTAATTGCATCGGACTGCACGACGTGTTGCACGGCCGCCCGCCCTGACGCGGGAAACATTCCCAAGATTCAAAATGTTTATTTGTAAAATGGATACATAAAGTATACGTTTTACATGTCAAATCTAATCTATAAAACAAATTTGATACTTACGGGAAATATATTTAAAAAAATATATATTTAAGTTGGGCTACTAAAGTTATACACATGCATAAAATAAAAACTTATTGGAATAAGAATATTATCATGCATAATGCAATTAATAAATAAGTTAATAAATAAACTGAATAGACCATAAATAAATGTAATGCCTAACCAAATATATACTAACATAAGTAAAAAATTAAAATATTGTATATACTTACATAATGCAATGAATAAATAAGTTAATAGATAAATAAACTATAAATAGATATAATGCCTAAATCCGTCCATTCGAATTAATCTTGCTAAGAAGAAGGGCAAGAAACTTAGCAAGGTTATGTCTTTTTTTATCAGTATTTTTTTTCTCAATCTGGCTTAAAACTATTACAGTCTTTTTAACTTACATAAAATTATACAAAACAATGTATTAAACTTTAATAACAAAAGGATTAAAATGTAAAAGACGGAAGGAAATTGTGTCATGATTGAAAAAAAATACATCTTAGTCTACCTGTCTAATGAGGTAGTAAGATAAAATACTAAGCAAAACATCATCTACCTGTCTCATATATTTTATCTTCTTTTTTTATAGTCAGATTATCAACTAATAAATGCTAAGTTATAAATTGTTCATCTCAATTTGTAAAAAGAAATGTCAAAATAATAATAAAAAAACAATATAAAAATATTAGTCTACATAAAAACAAACGATTTGAAAAACACAAATCAGTTAGAAAATTAACGAACAGTAGTATTATGGCTAAGGTCAATATTCTCATGACACCAAGCATCATTATCGTCGAAATAGTAATTGATTTTATAATATTCTCTTCTCAAGTATCCCTGCTTAATATATAATTTAAACTTATTTTCTGAAAAACTAAGGACTTGTGAAATTCCTTGCTTTCTTCACTGTTATTACACTATGACTTTACTAAGAAAAATAACGCAGAGTAAAAAAAATAACCCTTTGCCCTACTTTAGCCAAGATCGAACCGGAAATCAATAATTCTACTATTTAACCCTTAAGATGGATCATTTCAATTAGTTCTTGTACATTTTATATAGTACGTGAAAGTAGTCTCCCGGGCGGCCTCCACTGAGCCGCGACCACTGATTACTGCAAACCTAGACAGAACAAGACCCAACTAACTGACATATGTCTTCACTCTCACTGGTGTTATGCTTCGTTCACCACACTGAAACCACGCTGCCGACCTAAAGTACTTATATGGCATAAATTAATTATTCATTCCCATTCATAATTAAATTCAGCTAAAATCTCTTATCTCATAAAATTCATGAGCAAATCAAATAACACCGAAAATTTGAAATGAAACCGCAGCTTGTAATTAATCCCTAACGAGGTATTCAAGTTCAATACGAGCAATTAACGCATTATATCCTTTGTAAAACTTCGTCGATTTTACACCAAAAGAAGGTATTCATTCAATTTCATTCACCCCCTTCCCCCTCGAGCCTGTACTACCCCTCGAGGTGAGCCATCAATCATCCCGGAGTAGAGCAATAAGGGGCTCCAGGACCTTAATGGTTCAAGAACGTGAATAATTTCCACCCGATCAGCCGTCCCGACTCCCGACTCGCGAGAGTTATTGTTTTGAATGGACTCTCGACAGTTTAAGTTCGGAAATCGGGAAAATTTTGATTGGATTCGAGAGGTGATTTTAATGAGTGATGAATTGGTGTCGAAAGTTCGAGAATTTGTTTACTTTTCAGGAAATATGATTCGAGAGTTCGGTTTTAGTTAAACTTTGTGATGGATGAGGTTGTAGCTTCATTCAATTTTATTTTAAACTAGGGTTTGCTAGCGGCTTCACTCGCATGGAAGTGTCTTTCAATCAGTGAATCTGTCGATACTATTACAGGCAGCTGGCAGTTATTTTGTCAACACTCCTTATAACTTGTATGTGGAACAATACATTGTAGTGACCCTCACCACAATGATAATAAAACAAACCGCAACCCAATCCGTTAAGGTGCTCCATAATGCTGAACTTTAGCTTTGCATCGGATTCAGTTCTGTCTATGTAAAAAATATAGTGTATTATTATTTGAGTCAAGACTATATAAACTATACTCGAGTTATCGTCGAACACACATTGATACATACGTATAAACGCCGGATTGTTCAAGATGTTGCAGTTATCACATCATCGCAAATAACCGCCGAAATTATTCGACGGCCTCGTCTGCAGTGTTCAATTTTCGCCTACGAAGCATTTTTTTTACAATACCAATAATGTGCAATACCTACCAATAAATCATTTCATTAAAAAAATGTGATAATATTAAATGTACATCACTTTTTACTACTTTATTATGATTATTAGTATAGGTATCGATAACAAATAAAAGTGACATCTGTTTACATTTTCTTTAGTTTTTTGCATAAGTTATGGTTTGTGGGATGAGTTGCCAGATAGTGCTATAATGTTAGCCACTGCTCTTCGCACAATATGAAAGTGTTTATAACGGTGGCTTGTTAATATTGTGGTGTGGTTGTTTGTTATTATTATTACCTGTTTTGTGCAGTCTTGTTTGACGGTCGGTCGGGTCACGCCTGCTAGGTTCACAATGAACACCAAGTGGAACACCAGATATACGATTTCTCTCAGTTTCTAAGGTCTATCTCAGGCTGTGGTGGAGTAAATGATTTAAAAATACGAACAGTGAAGCAGTTGTTGGAGCTAACATTGTAAGGGCAAGTATTTTTTTCATTTTTCTTTATTCAGGAAACAAACAGTCTTACAACTAAACATATAACTTAAAAGTACAATGGAACTTGGAGCTCCCTATATAAAAATAATAATAAATAAAGTGAGCTTATTATTAGACTAATGAAGAGTGGATTTAATCTACAAGTATTATTTAAATTTATATAAAATATACCTGTTGTTAGGTTGTAAAATTAAATATTATTTTATTCCTATACTAAAGAAATACAAATGCAGTGTAGAAATGCTAGCTACGTGCGAAAATACATATTTAATCATGATTTTATAAGTTTACTACTCCTATGTAATTGTACTATAGTTTACTTTTAATTTTATGTGACAATCATGTATAGTTTACTATTTATTTTATGGGGCAACCTAGTATAGATTACTATTTATTTTGTGTGTCAACGCTGCACAGTTTACTACTTGTTTTATGTGACAACCCCTTATTGCTTGCTATTTATTTTATGAAGCTCGAAACTTTATATTATTAAAGGGTTAATTCTTCACATTTGACACCAAATCCTAAAAAATATTATAAATAGTTCCTAAACACAACGTATACAAATAATTTATTTAGGTATTATGCAAACACAGATTTGATTTTCGATAAGTGTGAATCTAGCTCTGGAATAAAAAAATACTAAATTCACGACTATAGGGCAAGTCCAGTTATTTAAATCTAATATTTATATCTGTGTAAAATCTGTTTTACATTTTTGATGGGTATTTTAATTATTTATTGCTTGCACCTATAACTTCGTTACTATTATGAAAATCACCCTTAATAAGCAACAAATTTATACAAGCAAAACATTCTAACAATGAGAACAATCACGATGTGACGTCATCCCTACCTGACGGAAAAACTTAAAGCTTCTTTTAGTGTCCCGCCCCCGCTCCCCCGTAGCCCCTCAGGTGGGAATGTCACAAAAACTCCACTAATTGGTGTAACTCAGCGTAATGAAGCGCCCTGCTGGATCCGAGATTACCCCCAGGGTCGTGATGAGACGCTCCGGCAGACAGCGAGGTTAGACGGCTCCTTTGTCCAACTACAAATAAAAAAACGTGAGTCTCTCTTGTCAGTCAGGGAAAAATTATAACTAAATTATACAGATAGTTTAAATGTACAAAGTGGAAACAAACGCCTTGTTTGTTTTGTTTTTCAACATTTTATATTTGGACGGATGATGGCGTCTTAATAGGTAAATAATTAACGATCTCGTTTGCTATCTATTGTTTAGCGTTGATGGCAATATAACGGATTACTTCGTTAATAATTACTAAATCATCATAGAAGGTTTTCATTTACTACTTAGCTCAAAAGCTACATACCTAGCAATGTTTTACAAAATGCTGCTTTTGCTCGCAGGAAAATAAATCTGACGAATATTTCCTCATATGGCATATACTTTCTGTGTAACAACGTAAGTCCGCGTACACACACGTAGATGTGGATTGTCGACAATTTGCAGCGGAGTGTCGGCGCTATCAGCAATTTAATAATTCCTTGTGCGATGATCTACGACGCGATTACGCCGAGTGACGTCACGCGGTGCGCTCCCGCCTCATAGGGGATGGCATGATGTACGTTTCGTTGAATATTAGGATGCGAATTTTCTTTGATGTTCGAGGAGATACAGATTGAAAGGTTTTCCTGGTATTGAGACACGTTTGGCAAAATTATTTTTTATTTATTTGATTCACACGAGTAACGTTTCAATTCGTTTACATGTTTATGGTTACCTTGCTACTCTTTTTTTCTGCTTTTACTTTGTAAATATAATCATAATCATTTTATTCATAATTAGCATTACATCCGTCTCTATAGAATTAGATATATAAGATGAGAACTTTTAAAAAACACAAACATTGGTGCGATTCGGCCTAGCACGACTTAACTTATTTGACAGTACTAACCCTATTTTTGGCGTCCTGTCCTTGTATTTTCGACACAGAAAGAAAGAGACAGAATACTTAAATTAAGTTTAGTCCTGTCAAATAACTTAAGTCGTGTTACGCCAAATCGACACCAATATCAAAAAAACAATACAGTCATACAAAATGATTAATTAATTATACATTGATTTAATTTCGAGCTTATTGAAAATACCTAAAGTAACATAATGTTATTACTAAAATAAATACAGAAATCATAGTGTAAATTATCAAACAAATACTACTGGTAATTGTTTGAAAGTGGGTAAATAAACCATACTTATTTAAAACACATTTGTGTCTTCAGTTATCTGGCATAAAACATTTGGCCTAGAAAATAGTGTTTGGGAAACTACCTTTAAAAAAATCCAGGTCCAGATATCTATAGAGCATGGTCTGAAAGTTCCCACGCCACGTGTAACTGTTTGTTACAAGTTAACAAGTGACGTCACACGTCGCGAGTGCAAGCCACTCTCACTGAACAGCTGTGCACGTGAGCGCTAACGACCATCGCTCGTGTGAACACGCCCTAATATGAATTCGATATCTAATATTGATGGTAGGGAAAATAAATAACTGCTCGTAAGCTAAAGAGTCAGTTTAATTATTTTTTATGTTTCGACATAAAGCAATGAGTGAAGTAGACTTGGCTGTAATTCTACTCGTAAGAACTGTAATATGCTGGTACACAATCGAATAAAGATAAAGGTATTAGTCAGAAAAGATTTTATAAAAAATAATTAATGGCGATTTTTCTTGATGCTTCGCTATAGAACACCTAACACTTTTATTGTATTTAGTATCTACCCAGCAAACAATTTGGTCGTGTAACCAAGCATTTGATACATTTTTCATAAATTGTGTGATAAAAATTAAGCACCTCCCACATGGCCACGCCGATTGGCAGGTGTTTTATCATATGTAGCTACCTCATAGACAGGAGCGGTCAATAAGACGCAGATCACTTGGGGCAATAAACTTCAAGTCAAGAATGAGCTAATTCACACCTCATTGGAACTTGCAGACGAAGTAGCATGGTGATGATTGTCTGTCAAACTTTCAAGATGGCTATTTACTTCAACCTCATCCCCCTTAAGTAGTAAACCTTACTCTAAGTAGTTAATTTAATGACTGTTATCTCCATGTTTAGTGTAATAGTTAATGAGCATTATGTAACCGAGCGAAAGGGCTACATTACTAATACACGTCAGGGCCGGCTCGACGGAGATTACCGACACATTACCGTCGATTACCGACAGATTACCGAGAGATGAACCGGCGCCGGACGCTCGGTAATGCGGCTCATCTCCGCTCATATGCGATGCTGATTGTCGCTCAGCGTCCACCCTCACGCGACACACGGGGAATAATTTGGTCGAGATTATATCTTGATCTCTGTTATAAATTGTAGAGTTTATACATTTAGGATACACTTAATAAAATAACATTTAAATTGAGTGTAAGATATATTTCGGACCCTTTCCTGGGTCCGGCATCAGTCACAATCACAAATGTTATAAATTGTATGAGTTTTAGCAGATAAAAGAAACTACTTCATTGAAAAGGGTCTATTTGTATTTCGAATCAATTTAATAAAATAGCCGTCTCTATATCCGCATTACACTGCAAATGTTGTATGTATAAGGGCAGAAGAAAACATCGTTTGTATGGCCTTGGATAATTTGTTTTGTCCGGCCTGAGAGAGATATGGCTTACTCTCCTGCCTGACGCCTTTGTTTTCTGAAAATAAATGAAATTAATTCTTACAAGTAAGAGATTCTTACAGATATAATTCATGTTGAGTTATCAAATTAGTTGACCCAAAAATATAATAGTATTACTTTGTATTAAACTTTATTATTCTTGTATATATCAGCGTAGGTAACTAGAGCTGTAATAAACCTTTATTACGGTTTGTGATACAAAATAATGAAATGGAAGTTTGACATGGGCTTGGTTTACTTTCGGAAATATGATCGCTTACGTTGTTTAGTTTTACGTCTTTGTGATGTCTGTAACAATGCTAATGTAAAAATAGATCACGAAAATCTAAGTAACAAATAGAAACTTATATAAATACGTCATTATACGAGTTGACAAGAAAGTCCATCATGGGTTAGTCGAGCACAATGTGTGTGCCGGTCAATCAGATATGTTCTGCTCTAAGATGAGATCCGCATTTTTCCCAATTTCTCGACCCCAGCTTTTTTTCCAAGCATTCTTGTGTTATGCAGCTTTTAGACGGACTTCGAGAGTTCACTATAAATACTATCAAGTGTCATCTAAGGAGAGCGGTAAAGTAAAGTACAAGCATCAAAATAGGTGTATATCGACGCTCGCTGATAGGTAACAGACAGTCAGGTGTGTTGAACACGACGAGATAATTAGATTAAGGAGAAGTTCGGAGCAGCTCCGTCTTGTTCCCAACGTCTGTAAACTTCTGTATGTCTGTGTTCTTATCTCCAGGTTATGAACTCTCTTTCAACCTGCAACTTCATATTTAAAGAACATCTCATATGTTTGCACAGTTTGTTGGTTGGAAACCTTTCGGAACCTTTACATGTTGATTAAAAAGGTAGGTAAAATCTCAGAAATTAGTCTTCAAGATCTTTTATTTGCTTTAACTAAATACGTATAATATACCTTTGATTGTCATCATCATATTCAAGGAATCCCATTATGGTAAATTTTTCGTATAAATAGTTTAAATTGATTTCGTTCGAGGGCAGGAGATCTGGGGAAATAGCCTAAACCAGATATTCCAATCTCAAACTATACATTTATGGGATTTGTAACGAATAAAGTTACATTAAAAAAAGTTGAGGATCGATTTCTATTTAAACCATAGTTCTGTCCAGATCCTTTAAACACAAGTTTAAAGGACATGCCTACTTGTTGTAGTAGATCAGTATTAGTGCAGTGTAGGGTAGTCTGAGTGTCAGGTGTCGGAGGGTACGTAATGCATTTATCACACTGTCCCGTCCGCAACACCGAGGCTGTGGGGTTGCGCCAGTACATACTCACACCTTCACACTAAACTGGGAATATACCTACCTACGTTTAAAGGACATGCCTACTTGTAGTAGATCAGTATTAGTGCAGTGTAGGGTAGTCTGAGTGTCAGGTGTCGGAGGGTACGTAATGCATTTATCACACTGTCCCGTCCGCAACACCGAGGCTGTGGGGTTGCGCCAGTACATACTCACACCTTCACACTAAACTGGGAATATACCTACCTACGTTTAAAGGACATGCCTACTTGTAGTAGATCAGTATTAGTGCAGTGTAGGGTAGTCTGAGTGTCAGGTGTCGGAGGGTACGTAATGCATTTATCACACTGTCCTAGAGATGCGCGACTGCGAATGATACTAATCGTATCATTCGAATAAAGTGATCATTCGAATCACTCGAATGACCATCGATCATTAGTAACTAACGTTAAATTTTCTATTTGACGAATGAATTAGTAACTATTTTTACCCGAGTCGGCACGGAGAGAGCCGAGTCGTCCCGATTAGTAACTAACTCACTAACTCAATCATAGAGGCATGCCCAATCAAATTCTAGTGCTGTCAGCGCTTATTCGTTCGAGTACTTTGATTTCTAATTAGACAAGCAGGGAATATCAACAGCGCTGCAGCTGCTGAGTGTTGGCAGGTGGAGTATTTATAAGATGGACGACATTTTTAGTGGGCACCAGTTGTGCATAAGGAAGCATGTGAAAATTTCGTTTCTTTTGTCTGAAGCACATTTTTATGTTTATTTTCTTTCAACCTGGTAGGTAACCATCATACTTTTGTTTTAATGTGTCATTAGAGACGTAATTTCAAACTTATACCTAGATGCCTAAATTCAAATATACAAAGATTACCTAGAGTTAAAAAAGGGGTAAGGTTGAATTTGTCTGTGTGTAAGCAAGCGTCTTAATGCAGATATTTAACCTATTACTTACTTACTTACTGAACACCAAATCACTATGAAACTTTTTCTGCGGAAAATAACTGCACTACTTAGTAAATTGGTAACTTTTTGTACTGAGAAATTACGAAAAAGATGAAACACGATCAAAACTTGCGATTACTTTCATTTGGCGCCAAAGCTTGCAAAACAACTGAAAGCAAACTTCACTGCAAGCGATCTGCGTAGTAACTACCCGTTGACCTTTACGTTACTGCGTGACCCCGCCCCACATGCATTTGTCCTTGAACTAGACTTTCGCACCATTTTGATTAGTTACTAATATCATTCGTCATCATTCGACTTATACAATTAGTGGATTACTAATTTCTTAGTCGAATTGATATATTAGTAGTCGGTTTGTATTCGACTTACCAAATAATTCGCAGTCGCGCATCGCTACACTGTCCCGTCCGCAACACCGAGGCTGTGGGGTTGCGCCAGTATATACTCACACCTTCACACTAAACTGGGAATATACCTACCTACGTTTAAAGGACATGCCTACTTGTTGTAGTAGATCAGTATTAGTGCAGTGTAGGGTAGTCTGAGTGTCAGGTGTCGGAGGGTACGTAATGCATTTATCACACTGTCCCGTCCGCAACACCGAGGCTGTGGGGTTGCGCCAGTACATACTCACACCTTCACACTAAACTGGGAATATACCTACCTACGTTTAAAGGACATGCCTACTTGTAGTAGATCAGTATTAGTGCAGTGTAGGGTAGTCTGAGTGTCAGGTGTCGGAGGGTACGTAATGCATTTATCACACTGTCCCGTCCGCAACACCGAGGCTGTGGGGTTGCGCCAGTACATACTCACACCTTCACACTAAACTGGGAATATACCTACCTACGTTTAAAGGACATGCCTACTTGTTGTAGTAGATCAGTATTAGTGCAGTGTAGGGTAGTCTGAGTGTCAGGTGTCGGAGGGTACGTAATGCATTTATCACACTGTCCCGTCCGCAACACCGAGGCTGTGGGGTTGCGCCAGTACATACTCACACCTTCACACTAAACTGGGAATATACCTACCTACGTTTAAAGGACATGCCTACTTGTAGTAGATCAGTATTAGTGCAGTGTAGGGTAGTCTGAGTGTCAGGTGTCGGAGGGTACGTAATGCATTTATCACACTGTCCCGTCCGCAACACCGAGGCTGTGGGGTTGCGCCAGTACATACTCACACCTTCACACTAAACTGGGAATATACCTACCTACGTTTAAAGGACATGCCTACTTGTAGTAGATCAGTATTAGTGCAGTGTAGGGTAGTCTGAGTGTCAGGTGTCGGAGGGTACGTAATGCATTTATCACACTGTCCCGTCCGCAACACCGAGGCTGTGGGGTTGCGCCAGTACATACTCACACCTTCACACTAAACTGGGAATATACCTACCTACGTTTAAAGGACATGCCTACTTGTAGTAGATCAGTATTAGTGCAGTGTAGGGTAGTCTGAGTGTCAGGTGTCGGAGGGTACGTAATGCATTTAGCACAGTGTCCCGTCCGCAACACTGAGGTGGGTAGGCATAGAACTGTCCACACAATAAAAATTTTGCTCAAATTTGAAATTATAGAATAAATTAAACAAGTGAATTATTTGGCTAATTAAATGTTTATTAATAATCAGTGACACTTCTTACCTGCTAGTGAGTGTTATCATTATTCTAAAACTAATAAACATCACTTAATTGTTCACCACTATTCTTCTACCTACACAATGGAGGCACTGAAGCAAAATGAAGTCCCATTTTGATCAGCGGATGGCAGACTTTACTCAAAACTTGCAGCAGGCTCCCTCGCAAGCCACTACTACATAAAGAAAGAAAGAAAGAAAAGCAATTTATTTTAAATACCTCCAACAATACACAAAATAGACATGAAAAATCACACATAACTAACGTGTGTTTTTTTTAGAGGTATAGAACTTTGAAATGGAATAAAACAAAGATGATTTTTTTTATTGATATGAAATTTATTTTATTCGAAAGACAATCTTCTGGCATTATAATTTAAATATGACTTCTGGCATAATATGTCCGCCACGGCTGGCTCGGACGTAGTCTAATCTGGAGGTCCAATTTTCGATGACTTTTTCCAACATTTGTGGCCGTATATCAGCAATAACTCGCCGAATGTTGTCCTGCAAGTGGTCAATCGTTTCGGGCTTATCGGCGTAGACTTGCGACTTCACATATCCCCACAGAAAATAGTCAAGTGGCGTTAAATCGCACGATCTTGGAGGCCAATTCACGGGTCCGAAACGTGAAACTATGCGGTTACCAAACGTTTCCTTCAATAAATTAATTGTGGCACGAGCTGTGTGACATGTTGCGCCGTCTTGTTGAAACCACAACTCCTGCACATCATGGTTGTTCAATTGATGAACGAAAAAAGTCTACGCCGATAAGCCCGAAACGATTGACCACTTGGAGGACAACACTCGGCGAGTTATTGCCGATATACGGCCACAAATGTTGGAAAAAGTCATCGAAAATTGGACCTCCAGATTAGACTACGTCCGAGCCAGCCGTGGCGGACATATGCCAGAAGTCATATTTAAATTATAATGCCAGAAGATTGTCTTTCGAATAAAATAAATTTCATATCAATAAAAAAAATCATCTTTGTTTTATTCCATTTCAAAGTTCTATACCTCTAAAAAAAACACCCTTTAGAATTAACAAAGAGTAAGAATGTATAACATAATAAGTATAAGTAGCAGGATTTTAAGATTTAGAAAAAGGTGGTAAATAAAAAGGGATTCAACTCAGCTTAGTGCTGCGGTAAGTGCCACAGCGCTGTTATTCTGTTGAACCCTGAAACTAAAATTAAAACTTAAACTATACCTATGCTAGGTGGCTTATACGTGGGACGCACTATAAGTTTCCGGAATGAATATGAAAAAATACTATTAAAGGTACAAAATTAATTTATTGTTTTTCAAAATAATCTCCCTTGGCGTCTATGCACTTTTTCATTCGATCAAACCAGTTTTGAAAACTTTTGTGCCACTCCCCTGTGGTGACCTCTGAAACGTGTTTTTGATACTCCTCGACAGCCTCTTCTGGTGATGAAAATCGTTGACCGCGTAATTGGTTCTTAATTTTTGGGAACAGAAAAAAGTCACAAGGTGCCAGGTCGGGACTGTATGCAGGATGACTCATGAGTTCTACATTTTTCGTCTTCAAAAAGTCGTTTGTCTGTCTGGCCGTGTGAGAACTAGCATTGTCGTGGTGCAGGATGATACGGCGTTTACGGTTATTTTTACGGAGTTCGTCAATAACTTCTGGCAAACAAATGGTCGTGTACCAGTCACTATTCACGGTACGACGATTTTCTAAAGCAACAGTAGCCACGTGTCCAGTTTTATTAAAAAAAGAAGCAATCATCCGCTTAGATGCACTTTTCACGCGCGCCACTTTGGTTGGTTTCGGCTCATCTTGAAAGACCCAAACGCTCGATTGCTGCTTTGTTTTGGGATCGTAGCAATAAATCCATGTTTCGTCACCTGTTACTATGTCCCACACCAAATTTGACGCACCTTCGTTGAATCTGGTAAGCATGGCACTGCACCAAGTGACGCGGTCCGTTTTTTGAGCCTCGGTCAAGTTGTGTGGGATCCACCGCGAGCACAGCTTTCTCACACCCAAATGTTTGTGTAGGATTGATTGTATTTGACTCATGCCTATTTCTAAGGATGCGCGAATTTCATGGTAGGTCACATGCCTGTCTGTTTCAATCATACGGCGCACAGCATCGATGTTTTTGTTGGTCACAGCGGTGGACGGCCGACCATCGCGAGATTCGTCACTGAGATTGATACGACCACGCTTGAATTCTGCAAACCAGCTATAAACAGTCGTCTTGCATGGTGCTTCATTGCCAAAAGCTGTTTTAAGCCGAGCGATGCTCTGTTGAGCTGTCAAATTACACTTAAAATCGTAGAAAATCATACTACGAAAATTTTCCCGAGTTAAATCCATGTTGATGCAGACACACAATTTTTTAAATGGCGCCACAAGGTAAAAACAAAAGACAGTCAGATGAAACAAACTGCATTCTACAGCCAAAGAGTTCTATTTTCAAATGTTGCAATAAATTTTTAAATATTGTTTATGTAAGTGGCCAGTTCCGGAAACTTTTAGTGTTACCTATGTATCTGAGGGTTGATTTATGAACTAGGAATTGGAATGTGCAGGAAGTATGTATATATAATAAAATATATAAAAATATATATCTCCAAAAAATAAATATATAAGAATATATAACAACAATTTTTTCTCGATTAAGGTTATTTTTGATTTTGTTTTTCTAAAAGATATTTTTTCAATTTGATCCGAAATGTTTCCTTTGTTTTGCATTCTCGAATGGGAGGGGGCAAATCATTCCATACCTTTGACGCCCTGTATCGAAAACTGCCTTTGAATCCAACCGACTGATGATGGGGTATAATAATGAGATAAGCGGAAGCTCTTGTAGTATATCGATTGACGATGGAGGACCATTGAAGTTTGTCACAAAAACTTGGGTTGTTTGTGCTTGACTATCCCAAATAACATGACCGCAAAATGCAATTCGCAACATCTGGAGTTGCCGCAGACTTCATGGTTTTTAAAACCTTTATTTCCGAAGCCATCGGGAACTTTCAACAACAATTGGAGGCATTGGAGTGTGAGCTAGATGAACTGGATATGAGGGGCCGGCGCAAAATTCTGCTGCTGCATGGTGTGGCTGAAGACAAGAAGGATGCAGTGGCAGCGGTAGTGGAGGTTGTGAGAAAGCAGCTTCAGATTCCAGAATTCAATGCTGATGATATC
Organism: Ypsolopha scabrella; assembly: GCA_910592155.1. Classification (NCBI taxonomy): domain Eukaryota; kingdom Metazoa; phylum Arthropoda; class Insecta; order Lepidoptera; family Ypsolophidae; genus Ypsolopha; species Ypsolopha scabrella. The sequence continues at coordinate 497,423 of OU342968.1, read as the reverse complement.
AGACGTTGTCATCGGATGGGGCGCACTTCTCTTGATACTACAAGGCCAATCCTGGTGAAGTTTAAGGACAGCACAGTTAAAGGCAAGGTCTGGTTCAGTAAAACCAGTCTAAAAGGTACGGGTTTTTGACGAGACGTCGTCGTGATGCATTCTGAGTCTCGAAGTGCTGGACGAGGGATGGGTGTATTTATGTGTTGGGACCTGATGGTACGCGACACAGAGTCCTGTCCCTCGCAGAGCTCACTAAGATCCCGGCAACCAGCAACGTCGGATCCGATTCGCGGGACGTTTCGCTGACGAAGAAAGTTGCAGACATTCCTACAAAAAGATTGCGGTCCAAAAAGAACTAGACTTCCTTAAATATACAGTTTAAATTTTTGTTTATTGGTGTTTCAGGGTAATATGATAGATAACGCATAAAGGTACCCTCAATTTCATTAATGTGTTTTTTATAATTTTTCACTCTCTCGTCCTGTCTTATTTTGATGTTGACTTGACATCTTTACTTTTTTATGTTTTGTTGCAACGTTCCGTTGCATGATTGACACACGATAATAAAGGTCACGTTCATAATATACTATCAAAGCGTGTAACATTAACTTGACTAAAGTTGTACTTAAACAAGCATTATTTTGACAATTATTATTTGGTTAATTTAGATTAAAATTTGCATTAATGAATGCTACATGCTATCAAAATTAATGTTTAATACCTTTGTCATACTAATTAGACTACTTTCTTTTCTTTTGTATATTGCCCGTGTGGTTTGTTTTCATTTTCTTTGTATTTTTGTAACATTCAGCTGGCAGGTGGAACACACAAATTTTATTGTATTATTTTTTTCTTTATATACTCTTATTTATTTAGATCTGTTACATTTTATTCAATTATATATTTTTTATATATTAATATTGTACATTTATTTTATATATTATTTTAGGTACCATTTTTGGTAGTAATAATAGTCAGGGTGATGATAATTTATTTTCTTGCTCTTCCTCGTCTTCTGAAGAATCAAATTATTCAGATTGCAGTTTTCATAGTTTGCCTTCTCTCCATGACACACTTAGTGCAAATTTTTCTGATTGCCACAATAATTTCAATTTCGTACATATAAATGCGCAAAGTATTCCACAACCTTTCCCTGATATGTTGGCGACGTTCGATGGTTAAAATATTCATGCCATACTCATCTCAGAATCTTTTCTTAAACCTTGTTTACCCTCCACCTCTTACTCGCTTCCTGGCTTCCACCTGATCCGTAACGATCGCACTGGAGCCAGATGTGGTGGTGTTGCGATATATCTTCGATCCCATATCCCCTTCACCATACTAAGTATGTCTCCCCAACCTCCACCAAAAGATGCAGGTGAACATCTTTTCATAGAGGTAACACTTTCCCACACTAAGCTTTTACTTGGTGTGTACTATCCTCCGGATCTGACAGTTAACTATTTTTCCTCTTTTGAGAATCTTCTTGAGTCCCTGGGGCCTTATTGTCTAACTTTAATTGCAATCGCCATACCTTCAAGGGTATCGTGACTACAACCGTGATTACGACTATAAATTGGAATCGTCTAAGTTTTAAAGTCACAATCGCTTTGAATCGCTGAACGAAATGAATGACCAACCAACTAAATAAAAAAATAAAGTGACTACTAAACCGCTAGGGGCTTCCTTAGTTTTTATCACAGACATACAGACTAAACCTAAGGATTAAATAGCGTTGGCAAGTTTCCATACAAAAACCAAACGACATTTAAGCTACATGGTACGAAGCAACTTATAAAAATAGGTTGTTTTGGCTGGCATATGCTTGAAACATATTTGTTAATACCTAAACTAATCTCTCGTATATATTTTGTTTGGAAACAAGCAATATTTATATCTAAAAAAGCCCGTAACTCACTGAGCTAAAATTTCTTCAAGTCAACTCTATGCGTTTATTATTAATGTTTAGGAGGAGCGGTTAGGTTGACATGTAAGCACATATTAGGGAGCCGAGCGAAGCGAAGCGGAGTGAGGCAACCCGCGTAGTTTTAAAATAATTCACGATAAGCAGAAAAAAAAGTACCGAGCCTTTTCGATGACTTACGGTTCAATTTATAAAATTCAAGGACCGCTTCCCTTTCCGAACTGTACATTGCAAATTTAACTTTATTAGTTCAAGCTAAGGAAGATATTCCACCAACTAAAATATGACATGGTCGGTGAACGAATAAAACATGGAAGCAGTCCCTTACTAGCCACCGTTGTTTATCAACGCCGGAAAAGATATACGTAAAGTAATGAAACATTAAACTTTTGTTGCATAACAATTAATGTTATAGTTAATAAGTCAAGGTTGCTACTAGCGAGCGGCCGAGTTTATGAGCCACACCCACCACGGTCGAGTTTTCGTTGCGCTATAATGGAACGGTAGTAATAATGCTTCCATATTTTATTCGTTCACCGCTTACGGTTCAATATTTTAAAAATCAAGGGACCACTAGCGGTACCGTAGTAACTTCCAATAAAAAACCCTAGACTTAGGGATGTGGTACCGAAACAAAGTATCGAGTTTATTCAAGTATCGAGTATACTCAAGTATACTGTACTAAAGTGTACTGTTTCGTTTAAGTGACCAAAGAAAGTTATAAATAAAAGCACGAAACAAAACGCTAAAACGAAATTTCAAAAAGTTGCTGTCTGCAGGGATGTCTATTCCTTCCGAAATAGATCGATTTCGAATCGTGGTGAATTCACATATTCAAATTCACAAAAATCGGAACAGAAATTCACACAATTAGCGATACTTAATTTTTTCATGTTGGTAATCTAGGTAAAACTCATAAGCGTTAATTTTTCCTGAGTTTATTGTAAGTAAAGTTATGTAGCTGTTTTCTCATAAATAAAACACTAAAGAAATATTTTTTAAAGTTTTATTGCCAAAGTTACTTAAAATGCACATACAGAACATTATTATTTTGATAATATCATGTAACAATATTTCTGTATGATGAGTTTCATACACTAGTAAAGCTGGGGTGCTAAAGCTAGGGGTATCTGTTAAGGGATGGTGACTCCGAAGAGAGCTAAAAACCAAACCCAACAAGTGATGATCGAACACTGCTTTATTGGTATTGTTTTCACTAAATAATTGCTAAATACAAAGTGCAAGCAGCCAAAATGTAATTAATTACCTAGGTAAAACCTAATTCACTAAAATGTACAAGTGTGCGTTAGCTCGTACAATTTATAAGTCTCAATTACCTACCCCAACTTCCTATCTTCAAATGTAAGGCTCTTCATAAATAATAATCTTGAATTCAAATACTTGCCGGAAACGTAATTAAATGTGGGTACTCTTTTTATTTGTATGTTATTTATTCGCAAAATATTCCGAGAAACCGCAAAAAATCGTGTCCACGATTCTGCGGTTGTATGGATCGATTCTAAGATCGAATCGCTTCAAAAAATCGATCCAAAATCGATTTTCTTGGCCCCAATTAATCGATCTTCAAATAAATCTATTTAAAAGCGACATCCCTAGCTGTTTGTTTTCTTCGCAAGAAAGTTTGTTTTGCAAGAAGTAAAAACTAAAAACTCAACTAGAAAATGTTTTTAAACTAGGACTGAAATTCATGAGGTATGTAAAAATGTTTATGTTTAATTGATTAGTTACCTAGGGTACTTGTCCTACGCTTGTTGTCACCTTAATATTTTGGCGGTCGTATCGTATATGAAACAGTGGTGTCGATTCGGTGTAACACGACTTATTTTACAGGACTAAACTTAATTTAAGCATTCTGTCTTTGTCTTTCTGCATCGAAAAAGGACAGGGCGCTTAAAATAAGGTTAGTTCTGTCAAACAAGTTAAGTCGTGCTGCACCGAATCAACACCATTACCTATTTAATTTCTCTATAACAAAATATTATATCATTTTGCTTACAGAATGCCTGCTCAGACAATATTGTTTGAGAGAGAATAAACAAAATGTTAACAATCGGTGGGACCAACTAGCTGAAAGGCTTAATCATTTTGGCAATGGCGTTACAAAATCACCTAGAGAATGAAGAGTTGTATATGTGTATACACAGAAACCTTTAAAGAGTGGAGCATTATGAATATTCTGGGGAGAGACAGCATATTTGGAGAGATATCGGTGTGCATTCCATTTCCAGTAAATGTTATGTTTCATCAATAGCTCATTTCTGCCCTTTGCAAGGTATGCCTCCTTTTTTTTACACCCCCAATACCTATCCTGGGCCAATATCATCCATATTCTACCAGCTAGCGTCTAAATGTCATCGGCCCACCTAGCTGACGGTGTACTGAATCCTCTTCAGAATTATGTTTGCTGGGTATTAAAGCTAATAATGTTTAATTTTTGAAACCTTTTACAGAAAATCTTTTCTTGTTATTGACATGTAAATACATATTTAAGTTTAAGTATGTCAAATGCTTTTATTTTTTAATTAAGTTGGAAATAAAATTTATAAGCAAATATTAAATTTGATGTACCTATATAACTTTTCAGGAACCTACAAGTTATTCTCTGAAAGATTCCAGCGAACATCCTAGATTTGCAGGTTAATAAGTTTTAATATATCTAGTCTTTAGTGGGGAATGAAAGTTGAGTTTATTTTTTGTTACATTACTGAGTTCCTTTAGTCTTAAATGTGTAGCCTTATAAGGGTGACATTGTTGCTGTGCGACAAAACCTTTTTCTAATAAAGATTATAAAAAAATACATTCTTTCTGTGTAATTGCTACTTATCCAATTTTTTATTGAATATTTGTATCGTTATTTTGTTTGTAGAGTCCAGTTGTTTGAAACACAACATGCAGGCTGCTGCGCCTCTGGTGGCAAGCCCCCAGGCCTCGCTACTGTCTCCTTTACCCAGTGCGCAAACCCAACTCTCACTGATGAATGAAAACACCGCCTCTGATCTACCAGTCATGTCTATGCCTGCAAGACAAGCACCACAACAACAGTGGATGGCTTTCTTTTTGCAACATTCTCCTTTCTAGCCACTATCTATGGGTCAGCCTTTACTCCTCCACCAGCGCCATCAAAATTGTTCTTGTCATACTAAAATGTAACTCATACATAAAATAAACTGTACTATTTCTTATATCTGTATTTCTGATCAACCAGTCATGTCTATGCCTGCAAGACAAGCACCACAATCCTATACAATACAATCCTTTGTTTTTGCGGCAACAACAGTGGATGGCTATCTTTTTGCAACATTCTCTTTTTTAGCCGCTATCTATGGGTCAGCCTTCCCTTCTCCACCGGCACCATCAAAATTGTTCTTGCCATGCTAAAATGCAACTCATACATAAAATTAACTGTATTTCTTATAACTCTCCAACAATCTGTATAAATAAATAACAGCTCCATGACCGCTGACTGACTGACTGAGAGACAAGGTACAGCCAAGAATGCTGAAGGCGAAAATACATAGGTAGTAACATAAAATTGAAGATCCTTGCTATTGAAGTTCATTATTACATCTAGGCCTAGCTAGAAGCATTGATAGATCAATGTCTAGAAGTGCACTAAGAAAGCATTTATCGAAATTCACCCCTCATTGGTGTGGAACTGGGTGAAAACTTGTGTATCGAACATTCCTTCCGAACATGGTACAATGGGCAGTTTTAAACCCAAAACCTCATGGACGAAGTCGTGGGCATGCTCTAGTTACATGAAAAGTACAAAAAGTGCATAATAGATGAGTAATTATTACAAATTTGCCTAAAAACCGTTGAAGGAGGCAGCCTATTTGTGAAATCCTTCATTTGACATTTCCGATAGCTTTCAAAGATTTGATTTGGATACGCGATACCATTTTATGTCAAATTTGTGATATCTTTCACTCAAAATTGCGATCACAATCACAACGACTCGAAATGACAGCTCATGTCCAATAATTGCGGTGTGAAGTTCGTCGATAGCATCCTTCAAATGTCAAATTCATGGGTATGGCGATTGCTGTTAAAAGTTAGACAATACGGCCCCGATACCAATTGTATGTCAAACTAGTGATATCGTTCACTCAAAATTGCGATCACAATCACCATGACTAGAAATGACAGCTCATGTTGAATAATTGCGGTGTGAAGTTCGTCAATATCCTTCAGATGTCAAATTCATGGGTATGGCGATTGCAATTAAAGTTAGACAATAAGGCCCCTGGTCCCATTATACAAACACACACACACACATTATTATGGGTGACTTCAACACGTGCCTTCTTAAAAACAATTCTCGCTGTTTATCCTTAAGATCTATCATCAATTCCAACAATCTACATATTCTTCCATCGGACGCAACTCATCACTTTCCCAACTGTCGACCCTCTCTTCTTGATCTTGTTATCGTCGCCTCTCTAGAGCATGTTGTTAAGCACGGTCAGTGTTCTGCAGATGCTTTTTCTTACCATGACCTCATTTTCCTTTCCTACAAAATCCGACCCCCCAAACCAAAGGAAAGAGTGCTCATGCAGTGTCATTTTAACGGAATAAATCTGGAGGACCTCCGGAATATAGATTGGGCAGCGATTTATAAATTGGATACTGTAGATGAGCAAATATCTCAGTTCAATTCTCTATTAACACATCTGTATGACATACATGCTCCTGTTCGAGCTATAAAAATAAAGCATCTACGAGCGCCATGGCTAACTGATGAGATTAAGAATCTAATGAAAAAAAAAGTCTAAATTTAAAAGCCATCCAACCAATGATAATAAGGAGAAATACATTGTACTTCGGAATCACTGTAATAAGGTGTGTAAGGATGCACAACGATGCCACATTCATCAATCTGTTAAGAATGGTAATCCAGCTAAAGTTTGGAAATTTCTTAGGTCACTGGGTGTTGGTAAATCACGTCAAGATACTATTCCTAAAGATTTGAATTTAAATTCTCTTAATCAACATTTCTCTTCTTCGTCCACTTTTGATGGTGCAACGAAAATCAACACCTTAAATTATCTTTCTTCTCTCCCAACACCAGACCACCCTCCTCTAATTTTTAGTCAATTTACTGATTGTGATGTTAAGAAACATATGCTGTCAATAACATCCAATGCCGTGGGTACAGATTGCATTAGGAGCAATATGATTATACCTATCATTGATATTATATCTCCTGTAATTACTATGATCCTGAATAAATCCATTACATCGGGCATCTTTCCTACTATCTGGAAAGATGCCCAGATCACTCATCTACCTAAAAAAGCAAATCCTTCTTCTTTTTCCGAATACCGGCCTATTTCCATCCTCCCTTTCCTATCCAAAGTTCTCGAACGTTTAGTCCATTACCAACTTAGTCTATTCCTTACTAATAATAAACTCCTAAATCCCCTTCAGTCCGGCTTCCGTCCTGGTCATAGCACAGTTACAGCCTTAGTCAAGATTACTGATGACATTCGGCTTGGTATGGATTCAGGTCAACTTACTGTCCTGACATTACTGGACTTTAGTAATGCTTTTAATTCTGTGGATTTTGACATTCTCTTAACATTTCTCCAACGGTAATTGACTAGTTTCGTAGTTACTTGTATGGACGCCGGCAGCGTATTCGCATCGATGATACAGTATCCAATTGGTGTGACACCACTGCCGGTGTTCCACAAGGTGGCGTCTTGTCTCCACTACTTTTTGAAATTTTCATAAATCATATCTCCGATCTCATTTCTTCTTCCTACCACCTTTATGCAGATGATCTTCAAACTTACAATCAGGCTAAACTCGAGGATCTTCCTACTGCCATTAATACAACTAATAATGATCTAGCTCGCATTTTAGATTGGAGCACTGAATTTGGACTCAAAATTAATCCTATAAAAACCCAAATTATAATAATCGGTAGCCCATATTTCATCTCTAGAGTGGACTGGCAGACTTTACCACAAATATTCTTTGATGGGACTCATATCCCTTTTAGTCCTAAGGTAAATAATCTTGGTATTTTCATTGACAATCGTTTGTCCTGGGAGCCTCAGTTGGAAGAAGTCAGTCGAAAACTCTTCGCTTCTGCAGGTTCGATGAGAAGGCTTCGTAACTTTCTTCCAGTTACTACCAAGACTGCTCTAGCCCAATCCCTCCTTTTACCTCTCCTTGACTATGCTGATTCCTGTTACCCTGACCTTACCCAAAAGCAACTCGACCAACTTGAGCGACTTCAAAATTTTTGTATTAGATTTATTTTTGGACTCCGTAAATTTGATCACGTTTCGGAATTTCGCTCCCGGCTTGGCTGGCTCCCTATTCGCTCACGTCGGAATGTCCATATCCTTTCCCTCCTGTATTCTGTTCTTTTCAATCCTTCTTCTACTTATTATCTCAAGGAACGTTTTGAGTTTCTTCACCAATCTCACGAACGAATGAGAGTGGATTATCCTTTGATTATCCTTTGCCTAGGTCACTGACGTGTATCGTGAACCTCCCGCGATTTAAAACCGAAAACTCGAGAAACATGCCACAAAATACTTGTGAACTAGTGAAAAAAGCTGTTCTAGAAGCTATCCAACCATTAGAGGAAATAATCACATCATTATCGGATCTTGTACACCATCTGAAACAAGAAATATGTGATCTCAAAAAATGTCACCATCTTTGCGAAAGTGTAAACATCAAGGAGCAACGATTGGTTATTACACGATCCAATCAAGAATCATCACCAGCAAGCGACCGCAAGGTATTAACCAATACACTCACTCCAACTAACTGCTATTCATCGGCCGTCCAATCAAATCGTCCGAGACGTGCTGCAGCCACACGCGCCAGAGAACAGCTAAATTCCCAATCGGCTCGGAACGATTCACGAACAAAGAAATTGACCGTTTCAACCGCCGCAACCGACGCTCCCGCTGAGTTAAGAAAAAACCAAGAAAGTTCACCACAAACACCAGGACTAACCCAAGAAAATGACGAGGAACGACAATCAGCCTATCCTGCAGCCCTTCCAGATGAAAATACCAACAGATCGACCACCGTCCCTCAGCACCGAAAACAAAGACATAACCCGCCAATTCGAGCAACAGGATGTGAAGATCCGGATCTCCTCACAGCAGTGGTTTATCGTCACCTACATGTCTGGAACTTCAGTTCTGAAACAACGGACGGAAATATCACGAAGTATTTGACCAAAAAGGTACCGGGAATAAAGTGCAAAATCACCACTGCAGATCCTTCTCACACTCAACACAAATGCTTTATTATAAGCATACCCCAACAGCACTACGCATTTTTTAAATCTCCTGCAAACTGGCCGTCTGGAACCTCTCTCCAAGAATGGTTTATTATCCGCAAACCTTTTGGTTACAACAAACAACGTCAACCAGCTACAAACTTCTCCGACACCGGCCCCAGCCCCGGCAGGAAGATAGATGACCATCCTGACCCCAGAACTCCTAGAACGCCCTTTCAGCAAGAAGAGTAGGGACTCCACCGCACAGCTAAGTAACGAAAAACTCATCATATGTCACCAAAACATACGTTGTTTAAGTAACCATAAAACACCGCATCTAGAATTATTTTTACAAAATGACCTAAATTGTAACATATTATGTCTAACAGAACATTGGTTGAAACAAAATGAACTTAAATACATAACTTTCACTTCATTTGAACTAGCTTCAAATTATTGTAGAACAAATATTGTACATGGTGGCTCAGCCATCTTTGTGAAGTGTAATATTCCTTACATACAAAGATCCGATTTAAATGATCTTTCTTTAGAACACGCCTGTGAAATATCAGCAATAGAAATGCATAAACCTAATATAATAATTATATGCATCTATCATTCAGGTAACTCATGCTTCAATACTTTTTTAAACACTTTTGAATCGTTGTTAGTCAAACTGCAAAATAACAACAAAAAAGTAGTTATAGTAGGCGATTTTAACGTGGATTTCCTTACAAATAATCCACAAAAGCGCTCAGTTAATGACTTAATACAATCATATAATTTTACACAAAATGTCCTTTTCCCAACCCATATAAATACATGTATAGACCATGTGTATACTAATTTTGCCTCGGCTGATACTTGTTTGGCAATATCATCATCCACAGCTTGTGTAAAAGCTAAAATATCTGATCACGATGGCCAAATAATAACCTTTCAGGAGTTAGTGGAGTCAGAGAGATTTTATACATCTCGTCTCTTCTCTAAAAGTAATTTTCAGAACTTTACTAGTTTCTTATCATCCATTGACTGGAACGAAATAAAATTTAAATACAATAACGACCAAATTGCACTTTTGAGCTCAATTATCAACATTATACAAAATGGAGTCAACATATGCTTTCCCTATAAAAAACGCTTAAATAAAAAACACACATTAAAATGTCCGTGGTTAACAAATGACATTATCGCACAAAAACAGTTACTTGATAACTTACTTTCCCATCTTGGAACATTTCCTGACTTAATTCACTTAATTAATTTAATTATATCCTTATCATTCCAACTTGAACAAAATCTGACAAACGCTCAATCTGACTACTACTCTGAAAAAATTCGTAACAGTAACAATGGACAAAAAACAATGTGGAAAATTGTTAACGAATACACAGGTCGTAACGGTAATAAAAGTCAAGATAGCTTATTATTACTCAATGACACTGATGGACAACAGTACACTTCTATAGAAAATCTGGCAACTAGCATAAATAACTTTTTCTTATCAGCAGCTAGCACAGTGCATGCCCCCCCAGCCTGTGCGGAGCGTGCCTACCAACTACTGTGCCGCTGTCAAACACCTAGTGACTCATCCGTCCGATTACCATTATTTACTGATAAGGAAGTTCACCTTATTGTGACTAAGTATATTGCATGTAAAAATACCTGTGATATTTTTGATGCATCAACTAAAATATTTAAAGTTGCTCTTCCATTTCTACTTACTTTTCTGACCGAGATATTTAATCATCTCATTAGACAAGGTCAATATCCAAAGGTACTGAAATGTGCAAAAGTCGTCCCTGTACACAAGGGTAAAGGTCCTAAAAATGACTTAAAGTTCTATAGACCGATCGCGGTCATACCTACCGTTGCTAAAATCTTCGAAGTGGGCATAACCGAAAGATTATATAACTACCTTGAATGTAATAACAAACTCAGCGAAAAACAATACGCGTACAGGAAAGGTAGATCTTGCGTCTCGGTTATCAGAGAGGTGGTTTGGAAAATTTTACAAGCAAAAGAAAACCACAAACATGTAGCTATTCTCATATGTGACATGACCCGCGCATTTGACCTTTGCGACCATCAAGTACTTGCTCGTAAATTTGAACATATGGGAATTAGAGGCCCCGCCCTTAATCTGGTAAAAGACTTCCTTCACGAAAGACAGCAACAAGTAGCACTAAATAATGGACAAATAAAGTCAACACAAAACACATCTAAAATAGGCGTACCTCAGGGGTCAGCCCTTGCAAACTTATCGTTCTTAGTTCAAGTCAATGACCTCCCCGACGCTGTAAATGGAGATATGTATACCTTTGCTGATGACGCATGCGATATTTTAACAGGTGACTGCACACCCAACCTAGAAATTGAAATCTATAGAGATATATCTAGCCTACAAAACTGGTTTAATGTGAACGGTTTGGTTCTAAACCTATCAAAAACTCAGTTACTTTATTTCAACCTAGGGGGCCCCCCTCCTAGACCTCTATCAATTAATATAAATGGTGACACTCTGAAGCAGATAAAACATACAAAATTCCTAGGCATAATAGTGGACTCTGCTCTCACTTGGGAACCTCACATCTCAGCGCTTTGTGGAAGACTGAGCGGAGCTTGTTTCGCTCTCCGTCGTCTGTCCGTAATACTCCCAACTAAAGAAGTACGCTCTTGCTACTTCTCACTTTTCCACTCGGTGCTGTGCTATGGGTTGGAGCTCTGGGGAGATGCTGCCGAGTGTAAACGTCCTTTCATACTGCAAAAAAGGGCTATCAGAATACTTTCTCATGTACCTCTAGACGAACACGCTAAACCTTTATTTATAAAGCTGAAAATTTTAACCATGACTTCACAATACATCTACAACGTTTCAAAGTTTGTAAGAGAAAACCCAGTTACTTTTCCTACAAAAGCATCTTTCCAATCCTACCTAACCCGCCACTCTAATAAACTCCATATACCTAAACATAAATTATCTAAATCCACAAAGTCCGTCTATATAGCAGGATCAAAAATATACAATGCGCTTCCTGATGCAATCAAATCTTGTAAAGAAACCACAACATTCCTAACTAAACTAAGAGCATGGCTAATTGAAAAATCGTTCTATAGTATTAAGGAATATTACACTTCAACAAATACAAAATAAACTAAAAATTAATTAAATTTAAATTTCAGAAAATAATGTATAATGTAAAATACTATAATCATAATGAATATAATTTGTTAAAGATTTAAATGTTAAGTATAATATTTTTAACGTTAAGTATAATTTATTGTAATAAAATAACGAATGTCATATCATATAACCTGACCTAACAATTGACCTGTAAATAATTTTATTTATTAATAAATTGAGTTTGAGTTTGAGTTTGAGTTTGAACGTTGCGGTAATCTGATAATCTTCAATTAAAGACACCACTACACTCCTCTACCTTTTATGGCAAATCGTTCACAGTTGAAGCTGTGCGTTTTTGGAATGCTTTGCCCTTTTCTATAAAATCTTCTTCTTCCTCTGCTATCTTTAAAAGACGAATAAAAGAATATTTTTTCTCCCTTTAATAGGTACGTTTAAGTAGGTATATTATATGAATAAATATTAGTTATATTATAATATTGTATAGTTTGTATTTGTATGTATATTGACATGTAGTAGATTGTTGAGTATTTAAATAATTAGTTAATATACACTGTGCAGTACATGTATGTATATATTACTTAAATATCTCCCGTACACTACCATCACCTTATCCTTTTTAACATTATCTTCCACCCAAAGGTTGTCTGGAAGAAATCGCTCTGAGCGATAAGACCGCCCATTGTACCCTTTCTGATAAAATATTTTTATTACTTGTTTTTTATTTTGGTGAACAATAAAGAGTATTTGTGTTATGTTATGTTATGCTGTGGGGTTGCGCCAGTACATACTCACACCTTCACACTAAATTGGGAATATACCTACCTACATTCATCACAAAATTAGAGAGATCGTCTATCGAAATAAAAATGATGTTACAGCTAAACTACTTTGATATAAGGAGAGTCATAATTTTCTCTAAGAAATCCTGTAACATTTAATTCTTTGTATTTTTTATATATTTATACCGGGTGTAAGTAGAGTGCGACCTTTAAATAAAACCACATACTCTAATGATCATACTACAAATACCCGCGCAAATGTTCAAAAATATATGTAACAAAAAGACTTTATTTCGTAGAAAGAAGGTCTATTTTAGAACGCTGCACCGTAACAGCTATTTTACGGAAGACGCTGTTTCAAACGCTCTTCTATCGGTGTGTTAGAGTTCACGCATTTTTGTTTGAAACTCAAATATTTCCTAAACTAATAGTTAGCGCGGGTATGTTTCTTGGGAAAAGTGGTTTAGTATGATCCGTAGAATATGTGGTTTCATTTAATGGTAGCACTCTATTTACACCCGGTATAGGGTAAAATTAAATCAACCGACCAAATTCACACTGGAAACTCGGTTAGTGATCAGGAACTAGGTCCAGTAATCCTTTTGGCCAAATTCGAAAAAATTTTAGTTTGTAGATATTTGTGGATCAAGTTGAGAAAAAAAGCGCTGCTTGGCTGGTTTAACAGCGTGCTTTGACCAAATAGTTTTAGAAATAATATACTGCATTCATAAATTTACTAATACATGCATGATTTTTTTTTTCATTTGATGCAGTTTTGAGATGCTTTGATAAAAGTGGTTTTATAGTTTTCAGTAATCATCCTTGGCAACACGCATTCCCTGTACCCAGAACCATAGACAACAACAAACGTGATCGCAATAACAAGTGATAGGCCTATAAACACCGGTCTACGAGTCGTTGTCGTTCAAATTGTGCAACATTAACAATAATGAGCGACTGCGCAGCTCGTAGCGTCAAGTGCGCGCCCCTGACTGCGCATAACTTAGCCCTGCCGAGTTACCGATAATACGGTAATGTTCGACGACACCCGCTCGGTATTGTCAATTGTCCTGCCGCCGTCCCTGTATTTTCAGTGTTGCAATCATGGACACGTGACTACAGTGAATTAATGAATATAAATTTTGTGGTTCAGTAAGTAGATATAATATCAAAAATATTAACAAACTGATTGATTTATCTTGGTCTCCGGTTTTTATTTACGACGTCAGAAGTACGTTTCGTATTCAAAGCCCCATCTACTCGTAAAGCGGCATGTTTAATCTTAGATTCCATAAATACGAAGAGTAATATAAACATGTAGTGAGAGCAGTTCGACACAACATCCGAATATAAATCAGTGTTTCGTATTCAAAGTGTATTAGGAATCAGTACGCGAGTCACAGCGGGGTTCCGTTGTTTAAAATTCAAAGATGAGCGGGGCCCGCCGGTCGCTGGGGACGTTTCTTTTATGGGGGTCACTCGAGTAAATAACGCGTCTTCATTTTGGGGTGAACTTTGCCTATTCAGAGCACGTAACAACCACCCCGCGCCCCGCCGCGGCCCCTCTGCTGTAGGAACTGCCGTCGCACGAACAGATGGCATGGCTGGCGGTTCTCGCGCATGCTGTATAATGTCGAAGATGAGACCATTTGGACGAAAGTTTTATTATTAAGAATCTGATTTAAGTTCATTTACTCGAAATACGCAATAAACATACGCCACGTAACTCACGTGTACTAAATAAAACCAGGTTAGCCACTAAGTACAGATCTAGCTGATTTATTTTCAGGGGGGTCCCATACACGAAAAAGAAGTCTTACCCCGGCATGTGGGGTGTCAACACAGACGTATAATATTGTAGTAGCAGACCTAACATTAGTAATAATTATATGTCTGTGGGTTTCAACGTCTAGAACTCTTTATGTAGAGAAGAAATATATTTATATATTTTTTTCTATTTCCAAAAATAAAGAAATGGGGTTCAACTAAGTTGTAAATTTCAGACCAGTTTTGTTACGGGATATTATCTCAAAAACTAAACTAGTTAGGAGTCTCCTCTATTTAAAGAAAAAAATTCTGAAGACGCCAATTTTTAATATAGGTTTAGGGTTACGTGTCCGAATATTCGACCATCTTAATTTTGCAGTTTTGTTTAATACATTTTTTAAGGTACTGATAAGTTTGTAATTTTTATTCAAATCATTTAAGTTTGTTAACTTATTTAAACGGTACGGAACCCTCAGGGCGCGAGTTCTACTCGCACTTGACCGGCTTTTTAATGTGTGTCAGATATAATGCGCATATAAATGTATAGGTGACCGATTTGAAATGCACTGTCTGTCATGGATTGTATAAAAAAACCGGCCAAGTGCGAGTCGGACTCGCGCACGAAGAGTTCCGTACCATTATCTATAAAAACGGCAAAAAAATTATGTCTGTTGTATGGGAGGGCGCGGGTACGAGTCGCACTTGGCTGGTTTTATTATTTGTTTGTATAGCGGCAACAGAAATACATCATCTGTGAAAATTTCAACTGTCTAACTATCACTGTTCATGAGATACAGCCTGGTGACAAACGGACAGCGGAGCCTTAATAATAGGGTCCCGTTGGTTACCCTTTGGGTACGGAACCCTAAAAACATAAGGAAATACGGCGAAGATTCCTATGCGCATTATTTAAATGGTACTAACTTCTTTGCTATTTTTATTTGATAAGAAGTTTACTGATTTCTCGAACGCCATCTGATTATAATTGTAATAGCAGTGAAAGTCAGCAGAACTTTCCCCGTCTGTACCTATTCAATTAATCGATGATGCTATGACCTTTACATCAATATTTCATTTGTAGGTTAATCGCGCAGTAATTGTACAATCTACTCGCACATTAACTAAGTTCCAGTCGACCGTGATGTGATGGCTGAACTATTTCTGAAATTCGAAACATGTTCGCGGTTTGCGTACAGTTTTATTTGAATATTCAACGTGATCCAGGGCCGGTACGGGACGTTACGTTCATCCTGAGTAAACATAGAAATCTGGTTGTTCAGGGTATTAAATATAAAAGCTCCGAAATGTTTGATCACGTGATTCTAAAGTAGTTGTGGAGTAAATAACAAAAATCATTTGTGATTTTTAAGTGGAAACATGACAATCCCTCGTATTACTCTACTTGGCATGTTAGACGTGCTCCTATAGACATCGTGGTTGCACGGGTTGCACAACCCAACGCAATAAGGCAAGGGACATACCGTGAACTGTCACTAGAACAGTGTACATATAGGTGCGGCTTGTGTCCCAACGTGATGGGGGGTGAACCTTGTCGCCTTTATCTCATATACACGCTTTGTAGGGTATGCAATGCATCCCTCCACCGTTCAGCGAGTGGTCAGCCGGGATACAAATCCGAGCTCACTGGAGCGTGCACTGTCTGACCACTGAGCTACCGCCACTTGTAACATTTACAAGTCCATCGCTTTGCATACATATAAACTGGAAAAGTTTAACTGAAACAAAATTAAAGGGGTTCAGTTCCGTCTCGGTGCAAAATGCAAAACTTACGATTGTTTATCTTATTTTAAATAAAATATGTAAAATAAAACAGTGTCATATTTTTGTTTGTTTTCATCATGTCATCTTTTTATTGTTAGCTAATAATCAGGGGTTTTTAGCAGAATACCGCAATTTTATAGATTATAGTTCGCGTGAATACCTGTACCAACAAGCGTGTTAAAGTTGTTGTGGACATTAATTTGCAATGTAATGCATAAAACAACACAACTTTGGTAGAAAAGCCTAATTGTCATTAAACTATACTCGCGAAATGCCAAAAATAACATTTATTTTGTACTTTTAATTCAATAATAAGAAAAACAATCACAAGTTGTGCATTTTGCACCGAGCCCGAAACGATTCCCAAGAGAGAAAATTGATTTGAAAAAATACCTCGGACAGGATTCGAACCCCAGTAATATGGCTATATAAACCAATATCGTCTTATATACACAAATGAAACCGAAAGTTTAAACTAAAATAATATACAATGCACACCTTTGTTCTTGACTCTCAACGTAAAATAGTGCCTTTTCTGCTACATGAGTAAAATGAATCAACAAAAACAAGGTTTCTTTCGTTTGTACAGTAAAGAAAACTGTTTCTTGCCAAACAAACCAGATTATACTATTAAATAACTGTCATTCATAAACAATAACAATCGTTGACTCTATAGACATTTCTTTAATAGGAAAACGTTTAACGTGGTGTTGAGATATTATATATATATTTACATAATTTACATAGAGAATATAACTGACATGTACTTTTACGACACGCGCAACATGTTTAGAGTTTTCTTCGAAGTGTTGTTCATGCGAGTGAGTGTGCACTGCACCGAGGTTTAGTACAGGATTGAACGAACTACCTTAAATGTACAGGTGTGTTGTATACCTGATATAAAATATGATCAAATAAGGTTGAAAATAGCGAAGAGTTTAATTTTATTTGAACAATACTCCACAGTTTCAATATTTTCTTTATAACACCTGCTATTTTTTTTTCCTTAGTACTAAATGATTACTTTTTATCGAAGAAAGTGGCTGCAGCTGAAATTATTGAGCATTTTGAGACGAACAAAGATTTTTGTATTCTTTCTTGCAATTTCTTTTAAAGTTCCTAAGCTATTTCTGTAAATTAATGATACAGCTACGACGATGGATAACTTGACTGGCACTGGTTCAATAATAGCAATCTGTTTCTTACTCTACCGAATCCCTCAAGCATTAATATCCTTCTAGATTATATAATATCTGTTTAAATGAGACGTTAGAAAAATTAATCTCTACGGTTTCACAACCGCACATTGTTTTACTCGCGTTACAACCTACTGTATTTACTTAGCGACAATTTATACAAAAGGACTTGAAGTTGCCGAAATTTTCTAACACATTCATGAGTTCATCATCCCTGTAAACCAATAGGTATTTCCATTAATTGTTTTTTGATTTCAAGGCTTTATCTATGTATATCTCTGTATTCAATCTCGTTTTTATTTTCAGTTTGATTACTAAAATTAAGTCTTCAAAGACTGTTCGTCGTTTTCATGATGAGATTCGTAGTAACTTTCAACAGGTGAAACTTTCATAAAATTTAGATTTGTCATTCCTAAAATAAATAGAAAAATGTGTGTACTGAAAACTGAGTTTTCTTCAAATTATCTGTACAGGACAGCAATTTCAAAGGTTTCTATTATTTTTACTGTTTTTAACGTAGTACGAATAACTGTCAATACGAACGCACATTATCACTTGCTACATGATGACTTAAATGCAGTGCTTAATTGGAGCACTGAGAATAAGCTCTACTATAATATCTTGAAATGCAACGCTGTATCCTTCACACGGGTCTGATGACCTCTACATACGGTCTACAAGCTTGGCTCCGATGTCATTGCTCGTGTTGAATCTGTCAAAGATTTGGGCGTCGTTCTTGATGTACAACTGACGTTCCATGAGCACATTAAGAGTCTTGCGGTAGACTGCTATCATAAACTTGGCTTTGTCATTCGTAGAGTCTGTCAAGCGAGTTATGGCAACGCACTTTTGATGGGGAAAAATGAAATCGACAGTATTGCACCACTGAAGTATACTCGTTACCCCAAAATTAACCATCTTGATACTTAGGTAAGTTGACTTTATTGATATCTAAATTTATACTGGTGAGCAGTCTGCAAAAAGCAAAGAAATCGATTCAATGACACTTTCTGTGAAAAACAAAGATAAAAGTCTAAAGTTAAGTCAAAAGTCTCTAGTACGATTTTGGCTACATCATATCAAAAATATAAACTATTTTGTATCAAAATAAGTCAACTTATGGATTATTTTTAACTTAATTATGAAGGTTCCATTCTCCCGAAATGAAAATACGGAACCATTAAAGGAATATTTGACGAGGCCGTTTTTCTCGGGCCCCGTGCGAGATATCAAGTTGAAACTGGTACCTTCTACAAAAGACTATGGGTCATTGCAAAAAACAGAAACACTTTAAATTCAATTTCAATTTTGGAAAAACCGCTGTCCAATTTTTGTTACATTTGAATAGCAATCATACGATCTTCTTTATCGGTGTTGCTGCCAAGGTAATTTAAAAAGTTAAAAATAATTTACCTTCTATAAAATAGTAACCAAGTAGATAATAAAGTATCAAACTTGCTCAAACCTCACATACCAACTACCACTGACATCGTTTCCAAAGATTGCATTTTTTCATTTTCATAACGCTAGAACCTTGATTGCTCTTCGTCGTAGCACTCAACATCTTAAACGGCATGATGATCACCAAATTCAGTTTATTTAATTCGTAAATGAAATCATCAAGAAAGCCAAAGACAAGTTTAATGACAGGTGACATTATTAATTTTTTGTTGCTATATGAATATTTGACCCCTTAGTTCTTGATAAGATTGGCTTGACAGACTCTAACACTAGGGATTTCCGCGATACTAAAGTAATCCAATTACTCTATGCTGCGTTGGATTGAATCTAGTGCCATCGTGTGAGGTCTTAACTCTGTACTTATACCTGATGTTAACATCAATATAACACTTTCACTGAGGTTTCTTTGGTTCTTTCTCTTCTTCGAGCACTAACCAACTAAACTACAGTTTCTTCAAAATGTTCAGAACCTAAACTGTTATCTCTTACAATATCATCATTAAAAGACGATGGAAAAAAGCATAGCCAACAAAATTTATTCTCACCAATCCTTTTTTCTGACGTATTTCGTAATTAGAGATTTTTCAGAATAAAGAGTTTAAAAGTGAAGCTGATTTTATCCCTTTTCCCTTTAAAACTTTTAATGAAATCTCCTTCCAGGTATTTAGGCAGACTGAGTCAGGTCTAAATATATCTCCGTTCAGATAAGACGTAACTTTCACCTTTGATTTATCATTCGTTAAAAAGCTCCTAAGATATCACGAACACAATCGTCCACCTTTTGCTACGGCGTAGCATTGTAGACCAGCTACGTCGTAGTTTGAACGTAAACACGCATTAGAAGAGGTAAGGTTGCCAAACGAAATTAGAAGAGAGCATTTTACAAAAAATTAGGATTTTATAAAAAAAGAGTAATATGAATATATTTTTATTATTTCGATATTTTTCAGATCTGGCTATATAAATAATTATACTCCATCCATCCATCCGTCAGCCTGTTTCGTCCACTGCTGGACATAGGCCTTTCCAGGATTTCGCCCCTCTTGGCGGTCCTCCTGGGAGAAATGCCCATACTCACATACGCAGGCGGGTTGGTGAACGCGGTGCCGGAAACATTGCACTAGTGACGCCGCTGCCCGTCACCAGTGTGTTTTATATAAGGCCCGGCAATTGGGGATGGATACGGAATTATACTCTTTATTAAAATATTTATAAATAAATCTAAACACGTATTAGAATGTTTACATTGTATGAAGCTGATATTAGAATGTTTCGTCCATGTTACATGGGTTTAACTAAGAGGTGTAGTGTGCGAATTTTGAAACAAGAGCACATTCTGTAGGTAAGAGAGGACGGACGGGAGGACAATTTGTGAAAAATTAAGGGCAACGTATGTGTCCACGTACCTACATGTTTCTCCAAAGTTCGGAATGAGATTGCTAATTATTAAATTGATGAGTCGACATGTGGTCGAAGTGCGTGGGGGGCAGCTGGGGGGAGGAGGACGCAGTAGGAAATGTCGATCGGAGTCGGAAGTCTTCGCCGATATTGCACGCTTCCGGTACCGGCCGGAACCCCCCCCCCCCCCTCGCGTCTGCGCTTCGAACCGAAACACTCACTACTGAAGCCGATGACTGTTCAACGTTTGCCGCTACAACTTATTGAAATGCAACTGTTTTTGTACTGAAGAGCAAAGTAAGATAAAGAGATTATTTAGTACAGAAGCACCATTTACTACCAAAGAAAAATACACAGGCCTTCTTACCACCGGTATTGAAATAGTAATTAATGAGATAAGTGGTTCAGCGGCAATTCCTTTGATGGTACCTATAGTCTAATTTCCCTGTAGGACTCTTACGCAAAGTTTCGACAAGTTATAAGCCATATTGTGTAGCAATAATATACAAACAGAGTACATATCAGGGTATCAGGGAAGGATATTTATGTTCGAGAGATTAGGTAGGATTAGAAACAGAATGCTTTTGTATGTCCCCGTTGAACCAGCGTTAGTCAAGCTAGCCCTCGCCTTAGCTGTATTAATGTAGCGATTAAAACTGATTTTAACATAAATAGTAGGGATTAACCTCCTTCCCAGTCGATCCTTGCCCCACAGAGTCACGGAAAATATAGTGGAATCAAACATACTAATTAATATGTAGATAGTATTATCAAATCATTTATAATTAGAAGTTATTACTTAATTACCAAGAACTCGAGAACATTATACATGTTTATAAATATTCAGAAGGCATAAATCATGAGCTTTAAAATAAGAGAAATTTAATAAATCTTTGATTGCCAAAAAGTGCTTAGGGGGGTTTCCGAGGCTCCGTGTATGTGTGCGTGAGGCAGACTGGCAAGAGCGAGCGGGCGTTTCAAAGCCGTTCTTAAAGCGCAAACAATAAAGGCTCTCCGTCCGACGGCCAAAGCAGGACAGCGAACAGGGGGGAAGCGAGGCGGCTCAGGTTAGGCTAGGCGGAACATGCGCGAATTTAGGTAATTTCTTCGTCTTGTTAAAACAAATACACATTTTGAAAATGTAAAGTGTAAATGTTATAAAGAACATGTCGTTTTGTCATTATTTAAAAACTGATGGCCTTCCGATACTACTGGTTTTTAGGGTTCCGTAGTCCGACAAGGTACCCTTATAGTTTCGCCATGTCCGTCTGACCGTCTGTCCGCGGCTTAGCGCAGAGACTATTAATACTAGAAAGCTGTAATTTGGCATGAATATAAATATTTATCGCGTTGACAAAATGGTTAAACAAAATCTCGAAAAAAAAATTTTTAAAGGTACCTCTCATACACTTAAACTGGGGATGATTTTTTTTTTCTCTTCTATCCCGTAGTGTGGGGTATCGTTGGATAGGCCGTTTAAAAACATTGTGGATGTGTGAAAACCATTTTTCGATTTAGAGATCCGTTGGCGAAATATTAAGCTTTAAAGTGAAAACTTTAGTTAGAGTGGAGCGTCCCCCCCCTCCTTCTGGCTAAACGGTTGTTATATATAATGAATTTAAAAGGAAAACTATCACAGCTAAGTAGCCTTTAGTCCTTTAATGTATGGCACCAGAAGTTTGTGTTCGATCTTTATCTTTAAACCTGTTCAAATCATCATCTTGTATAAGGATGCAATCGTGTTGGTCTTTGACAGTCTTAAAGATCTTTAAGTCGTTAGCAAACATTAGTATGTTAGAGTAGTGAAAACACTGCTCAATTTCATTAATAAATAGTAGATACTGCAGCGGTCCCAAGATAGAGCCCTGGACAACACCAGAAGAGACAAGCCTTTTCTCTGAACAGTATCCATTTATTGTGATTACTTGAAATCTATTTTCAATGTATGAAACGAACCACTTCAGTAGGTTACCCTTTATTCCGTTATAAGAAAGTCTCTCAATAAGCAATCTGTGATCCACCTTATCGAAAGCTTTACGAAAATCCGTGTAGATTGCATCCACTTGGGTTCCAGCTTCTAAGACCTCAACCATGTTGCTGCTGGCTTATTTGTGACTGTAAGATGGGGTAAAGTGCATCATAGACCAGAGATTCAAATAGTTTAGGGAGAGTTGATATATTGGATATAGGTCTGTAATTAGGTATTATCGCCTTAGAACCAGATTTATGTATAGGAGTGACGTTAGCCATTTTCCATCTATCTGGGAACGTACCTTCAATTAGGCATTTGTTAAATATTATAAAAAGTGGGTAAGCTAATTCAACGTGAAGATTTTTTTTAAATAAGGCGCTTATTTTATCAGGCCCTGGGCCTTTAGTACTGTCAAGATTTTTTAGTCCTTGTTCTATTTTTCTTTGTGTGAGATTTATTGTCACTGTTTGGTCGGCCACAGGGTTGGCCGAACACCAGAAAAGCCGACACGCACTTGGCCGGTTTTATTGTTTTCTCCAATACTTTGGATTTTTTTCTATCGAGGAAACTATAAGTAATCGTGATTCAAAGATTCAAAATGTTTATATATAAAATAGAAACACAAAGTATACGTTTTACATGTCAAATCTAATCTGTATAAAAAATATTTTATAATGAAACAAATATGATACTTACGGGAAATATATAAATATCGTGTTTTTAAAGTGTATTATTTATTGAGTGAATCCTTAAATATCTGATATATTGATTGCATTATTAAATTAATTAATCATCATGCAAAACCAGCAACTGCATCTACTCGTACCTACTGAAATGCCGTCATTTCCCGGCATTCTATGTAGGTGAGACTAAAAACTACACAAAACACACTGCAGATCACACACAAAACAATATTCTTCCCATTCCCACACACACGCGCGACTCGATTATCTGACCTTTAATGATTTTTTTCACCCTACGCATCATTACACCATTTACACCTCCATTAAATGACAGTGAATTAAGAACATGTGAGACATCATTCATATGGTCACATGGTGCTCATCAAGAACCTGGACTAAATAAACAACACTAACAGACGGACACGACTTGACCTGACTAACCTGACTACTTAACAAACGACTATTTTATAAAACTACATGAAACCTAAATTTACAGTTATATAATATTTACAAATAAAATTTCACGATCGGAGCACTCTGAACAACAACGACAAGTAGTAAAAAAAAACTCCTTTTTAAAAAAAGTTCATGATCCTTTCTGTCAATAGATGTCAGTGTTTTATCGTTTTATATTTATATATGTCGTTTATGTTTTTGAGTATAGTCATAACAAATACAGCAAGGGATCAAACTAACGCAGTTATTTCGCAAAAAGCGATTTGATTTGACTTGAAAGTTCGATACCCCCTTAACATTTTTTGTATTGATAAACTAAAACAATAGTAATTAGAGAAATGAATCGAGTTCCGAACACTCGGTATATTGCTGCGAGACGACTCGAATTCATCGCTCATTATATTTCTTGTATGTCGCAGACAGGTTTACTGAATCTTGTCCTGACCACTTACCAAGTCTCCAGTATGAACTTGGCTATATAACCGAAAGTCACCTCATATTTATACGAGTTAATAAATACAGCTAAGATGTCGGTAAGGTGCAGTAATGCGTCCACGACAAGTTTTATACTCTACATTTTAGTGGTGTATTCCCGATGCGAATTATTTCGGTCGACAGTCGGTCGACAACAAGAGTAATGGATCGAGTTCCGAACACTCGGTATATTGCTGCGAGACGACTCGAATTCATCGCTCATTATATTTTTACTTATTCTTGTCGATTCTTGTTTTTCTCCTTTTCACGGTCCGTCGGTCGCGCTTTCTTCGACAAAGATGTTCGGTGTTTTGTTGCTTTGTCTTGATTTCAGAAGTTCTTTTTAATAAAGTTGCTCTTTTAAACGAAAGCTTTTGATTTAATGTGATTCTTTCCTTTTCTTTTGCTGATAAAGTAGTTTTTTATGAAGTATTAGATATTATAACTCTATTTTAATGTGATTTTTCAATGATGGTTAACTAGGGTTCTCTGAGTATGCAGGTAAAACCTCATTAGTAATAGTTGTATCTCCATGAAACTGTAATCTGGACTGTTCGGCTTAAAATTAATTTCTATCTCAAAGTAAATTATTTAGCAATATGTATATTCCTATATTATTAATTACGCAATTAGGTATGCGTCTACAACCGCTGGTCACTCACAAACACTGGCTGTAACAGAATACCAGCGTTGTGTCGAGGTGTTCATACGTTTGTGAATGTATTACAGCGTCACAGCACCATGCTGAGTTGCGGCCTCTTTACAGGCAACGAATGCATAGGATAGATTTCTTCTTTTTATTTTATACGTTTTTTTTCTTTTTTTTTTCTTTACAATTATAATATGTGTATATAGGCGTGTGTGCTTTACTATCCTTTGTATTTTTACTTATCGTCGATTTTTTTTTTGTTTTTTCTTTCTTTCTTGTAAGTTAACAAGAAAGGAGGGTCTCCAGTGATATTAACTAAGATTCAACCACCGTTGATGCAAATATACCCGGCGCTGGATAGCTACTCAAACATCCTACTAATTAACAAATCCTTACATATCAATTGTTGGTAGGCTTTAGCCGTAGCAAAAAAAAAATTGTATAAAACATAACCTTCGACTGTGGACAAAATGCGCAGCAGTCGGGGTCATCTTCGTTGAAGCGGCGCGGAGCGACGCTTCGACGAAGGTACGGGTCTGGGTACTTGGTACCATTGCCCGGGCTTCTTCTCCGCGGGCGACAGCCCGCGGGTCCGGGGGGGGGGCCGCCAGTCACGCGCGCGCCCGGAGCACGGTGATCGCGTTCGACGGGCGGGTACTGGCGATCCTCTTGGTTAGGTTGGGAGCGCGCCGCGTGTCTCACGATACTACGGGATGTAGATATATCGGAGTGCGCGGCGCTGCTCCTGTAGTCCCAGCGACTCGTGCGGGCCTGGCCGGAGTACGGCGGCTCCGCCGGCAGTCTCGTACCGCGCTAGCGGTACGAGACCGCCTGGTGTGCACGAGGCGAGTCCTAACCAAGGACCTGGTGGTCGGTCGGTGGTGTTCACGGGGTGGAACGTTTTCAGTCGGCAGCAGTCGGGGTCATCTTCGTTGAAGCGGCGCGAAGCGACGCTTCGACGAAGGTACGGGCCTCGATATTGTATATCCTTGCCCGGGCGTCTTCTCCGCGGGCGACAGCCCGCGGGTCCGGGGGGGGCAGTCAGTCATGCGCCGCGCGCCTGGAGCACGTTAGCCGCGCTCGACAGGTGGGCTGGTACTGACTGCCGTCGTGGTGTGAGGGAGCGCGCTGCGTGTCTCGACGATACTACGGGGATGTAGCTATCGGAGTGCGCAGCGCTGCTCCTGTGGTCTCAGCGACTCGTGCGGGCCGGTCGTCGGTGGTACGGCGGTACGGCGGCGCCGCCGGCAGCCTCATTCCTCAGCTGCCGGCGATGACGTCACCGGCTGGCCGGTCGCCTCAGTCGCTGGTGTCTCCTTGTTCGGGGCTGCTGGCAGGTAGGTTGCGCAGCAGCTCCCGGGGGTAGGGTCGTCCGGTGGGTGACCTCTCGTAGTTAGGGGCGAGATCACGTAGGTGTTCGTGAGGGCCGTGGTCGGCGCGGTCGTATAACTTCCGCGCCAGTCGGCACACGAACTCTTCTACGGACTCAGCCCCTAGGTCCGTGGCAATCGTGGTAAATTTGGCAATCGTGGTAGTTTTCAGTCGGTGTCAGTGAGAACCAGACCGTCCGCGTCGGGCATTGCCGTACAGACACACTCGTCGGTGCATGAACGATGTCTCATACTGCGTATAACTAAAGACAAGCAATGACCCTTTTAGCCTTATTGCGAGCATAAATCAGGTCGGAGCGGGCTGTAAAGTCGCCGAATAACGGTCTGTCCGGCCCGAAGGACCAAAAAGAGTCTGCCACGCGCGGGCTGGCGCGTGGCCAACTAGAGAACTATACGTGCTGTCTGCGCCCCCCCCCGTCCTCCCTCAGGGGTTACAGTTTACACTATCCAAATTAAATAAAGATTTATAATGAGATCAGTACATATATCTCTTTTGAATATCTCATCAGACTTTTTTACAAAGATTTAGTTTTTCTGCCGCCCGTGCTCGTAATAAAATGTGTTTCTTTATTATTTGCAGCAATACCTATGTGATTCTATTAAAATTCGAGAAAACGTTTATCTCAAGAAAATGAAACGTGAAAATTTTACCCAAAACTTGCACGAAGGATAGTATTATTTTCTTTGTCTCACGCACGCGTCATGTGTGTATGTGTATATAGGTGCTAGTTATTCGTTAGCAGTCTTGGAGCAGGTACTTACTAAGTATTGCACATGAATGAATAATTATTATTATACCTTGCATAAATTTTATCAAAATTTCCATTTATACAGAGACACATAAATGTGCTATGTAAATCTGAAAAAAAAAACCTTGATTGCTCTGAGCCCACGCGTCACGTAGTAATGCCTTCTTGCAATTAGTAGTATTTTGTTTAAAAATAAATTAATTCAAAATCATGAAAATGGCAAGCAACACTTTTTCACGAAGAACATGGAAATTTGCAGAATTTCTCTAACGAAGACAATTGCTATTCTTTATAACGCCAAATACGACTTTATAACAACGACGCCCGTGTTTGTGACAAGTAAAAAGTGCCTTTTGATCAATTTTATGACTCTATTTGGGTCCATTTTAAGTGAAAAACAGAATATTACTTAAATAAATTAGTTAGCCCTGAGTTTACTGCGCATAAGGGGTGTTGATAAAAGAACTGACAAGCCAAAAACTGCCGGTACTACTCTTACATTGAAATACATTTTCACATGAGCGAAGCCACGGGTAAAAGCTAGTCTATACATATAGGTATAGTCGTAAAAAAGTCACATCTGGACATTGAATATATTATATGCGAAATTTTATATAGATGTGTTATTTATTACTTCTATCTGGTGTAGATTTTTTGTCGGCATTTGGTTGTATAAGAACATTTTACTGTAATCATTTTGTTGTAAGTCTTCCTAAAAGAAAATAAATAAATCATAAAAAAGTATTAGTGTTGTATTGAGGCCAAAATTATAATTTTTTAAATTTTTGTCTGTCTCTCTGTTTGTACCATTTTAAGTGGACGGATTTAGATGCGGTTTGTGTATTATCAATATAGTGACCCTGCTCAACATGTAGGCTATAAAGGATGTTGATAAAATAATGGCTAAGCTGATAACTGTCCGTAACAGTGTTTATCTTAAACGTAAATAAAATATAGATAGACACTTTTACGCCAGCGAAGCCGCGGGCTAAAGCTAGAACAATATGAAAGTGTCCTGGGCTCTTTCAAACACCACAAGTCAGGCGCCTCATCGTGTGCCGGCATGACGTCATGAGAAGCTGTACCGAGAGGGGTTGCAGCCAGCTGCCAGTATCATTCTTCCTCATTGAGTCTCTGACTGACTGCTGTTGTTTCTGCGAGCGCTCTTCATCTCAGGTGTTATCGACGCTTTACATCAGCTAGAGCGGTGATGGACAAGCGTGACCAAGTTGTGTCTTGAATAATTAAATATAAAAAAGTTTAAAATATCGGGTAACTAATATCTCATCTGAAGATGAACATATTTATTTTCAGTTTATTTGAGTTCATGCACGTGTTTATTTTATCAAAAATTGCTTCTAAACAAATATTTAAACGTGAAATAGTTTTTTTTTTTTTTATATGATTTCAAATACCTTTCTGAATTTTCCAAGTAATTTAACCAAAATAATATTGCGACTTGGCAAGTTGTTTGAATCATGCACCCAACGGCGACTACCCTCGGCGTTTCAGCATGCCACCACGCCGTCAGCGCGCCACGCCGCCGCCGGCGTCACCGCGCTGCGCCGCCCTCTGAGAAGCGGTCTATGGGTTGCGAGTGGGCTGCAGCAACTAACTATT
This sequence comes from Ypsolopha scabrella, assembly GCA_910592155.1. Taxonomy (NCBI): domain Eukaryota; kingdom Metazoa; phylum Arthropoda; class Insecta; order Lepidoptera; family Ypsolophidae; genus Ypsolopha; species Ypsolopha scabrella. The sequence continues at coordinate 468,713 of OU342968.1, read as the reverse complement.
ACTAGCAGTGGCGTGCTTACTTGAGGCTATAACGACCCGATTTGTTTTATAATAAATACACCGGAAAGATTTGTTGATTTCGTATATAGTATATCACACATACAATTTGTATTTTCGCACTGGACAGGCCTCCTTCCTCCACCCGCGCCGTATTATTGATCTCACCTGTGAACGCCAATTTTCATTCGAAAGACATTTCTGAGGCGACTTCCGTTTATATAGCCAAATTCATACTGTAGTAAGTAAGCTCGGTGAGTGGTCACGACCAAGGTTCAATTATCCTTTCTGTGAAGTACGCAATATAAAACTAAGAGGTCCTATACTAATCGAGTCGATTTACTTCTTGAACAAGTGTACAGGCACAAATAATATTCTTCTTATTTCGCAAACAGGCTCACTGACCCTTGGTCCAGTTGGTCCTGAACACTTACCGAGTGTTCAGTATGAATTGGACTATATGAACGAAAGTCGCCTAACAAACATGAAAATACAAATATAATTAAAATCAAATAATAACTAGCTACCTACGAGATACATCCGACCCGCGATCCGAACTGCGGATAGTTGTTGCTCTAACGGTAGTACCGGTGACCCCGGGTGCATGCGTCTCACTCACTCGCACGACTCGCCCCGTATTGATCTCTCCGTCGCTCGGCGGGGAGTCAAGTTGCAAATGCGCTAAAATATACCTAAATCATTAATTACAATTATCTATTTATATAATGTATATGCTAATAATAAAGTAGTAAAAAGGTCGTGTCTGTAAATTGAATATTTCTGCGAAATTTTAAACGAAATGGGTTATTATTATTGTACTGAGGCCATAACAACAATTGTTAGAATTTTGTCTGTCACTCTGTATGTTCCGTTTTAACTCGGGAACCACTCAACGGATTTGGATTTGGTTTTTTATTATCATCGTAGTGTCTCTGGTCAACACATAGGCTATAAGGGGTGTTCATAAAATAACGTCCAAGCCGGAAACGGGGCAAAGATTGAATAAACACTTTTATAACTCGAGAACCAATCAAGGGATTTGAATGCGGTTTTCTTTATTAACATTATAGTCACCTTGGTCAACACATCGAATATAAGAGGTATTCATAAAAATTCGCTGAACGTGGGCGAAGCAGCGGGCAAAGGCTATCATAACTAAAGTTCTTAAAAATTATCAAAGGAAATCATAAGATTTTGATGATTTTTTTTTTATCAAAAGCCCTTCATTCCATATATTCTGTAGTTCATAATGTAATTTTTTTTCATTTTTATTCTATAACTTCTGCTTAAAACCAGCCGCCTCTTTCGACCTTCAAGGATGATCAGCATGTATTGCCCTCTTAAGAGAGTTTTTAAAGATTATAAAATAGGTAAGGCACGGGTTGGCTGTTGTACTTTTTGCATTAATTATGTCACAACTCACAAATAAATAATAATAGCTAAGTAGTAATATTTATTCATCACCAACAATAGAAAAATATTAACCACGAGGCATACAATTTCCATAAAAGTGAACACATAGCAATGTAGGCTAAATAAAATTTTGTTATGGTTTCCAACGCCTTCCTTCCTTCCGACCGAGTTCGTAAAATACAGGAAACATCACAAAAGCTACAATTATAGTAACAAGTTTGTCAAAATATATAAAACACGAAAAAAATTAAGAAAAATGAAAAATTAAAATACAACACCTTTGCTACCCTAACAAAGTCAGTTTACACCAGAAAAACAGTGCGTCACGTGCGATATAAACATAAATAAAATAAGTGATGCTGCAAATTGTCCATTTAGATTGTATGCAAAGCCGAGGATTTGGTCTGTTTTTACATAACGACCCCCCCCCCCCCTGCAGCCTTCCCCCTTCGACATTCGCACTCCACGCTTGTCTCTGTTGGAGATCTACAAACACAACGACAATGTGGGTTCTGTACCAGAGAATCTAGTATGAAAGTGCAAAATTGATATGACAAAAGAAAATGTGTTTATTCTTCATAACAATGCATGATAAGTTACACTGAATGCAGACAAACACAACAGTCTACTTTCTGCAAATCAAATACTCTACTAAAGTACGAGTATCTATCATACGACCATACGTTGTTTAGTATTTAGTACTTTCAATTTCTTTGTGGGCTTGAAGTAATATTTTTTTCATGTGATTGAATGAATTAATGAATGACTGAATAAATAATTAATTAAAACGTTAATAAATTATACACAAATTCTTGTACTTTTTATTCCAGTAATATATTTATATATATATATACCTATGAGGTACAGAAGGAACCTTTATGGTGAGACTCCGTTGTCCGTCCGTCCGTATGTCACAGCCTCATAACTTTAGCACCGTTAAAGATAAAGACTTGAAGTTTTCCACAAAAATAGTATTCACTTGCATACATAATACGGTACATAAAAAATTCAAAAATTTGAAATTGTTTGTTAAAAATACCATATGGGTATCAAATTATAGATATTGAAGAGCTGATTATAAAAATGTATGACTTTTACTGTATTTACTGGCACCGATTTCGAGAAATCTTTGAAAAACCACAAAAAATGCATGTCCTCCCTCCGTTTTTTCCGATACTAATGAACCGAAAAATATGAAAAATAAACATGGTAATTTAGGATTACATAAAGATTACAGGAAAAATATAGCTGGTTCAAGATGATAAAATAACAAAATAAAAATATTTGTGTCTCTCTTTTGTGGTACAATCAATCTTTTTTTTAGTTATCATAAACAGTTATGGGCAGGATTTTAAATACCTTTTTCCTGACTGTTCCCAAAACTGTCGAATCGCGGAACCCTAGGTATGCGAGTCGACTCGCACTTGACCGGTTTTTAGGGTTCCGTAGTCCGATAAGGAACCCTTATATTTTCGCCATGTCCATCATCGGGCCAACAAATTAATAATTTTAAGAACGATTTAAAATATCGAAAGTAAACATCTCGATAATTATTTCTTTATTTATGCAATATAAGTATGTAAGTACGTAATCTTATTGCACGTAAGTTTTGGTAAGACATTTAAACTAATTATATTTAAAACGGGAAAATACAGCACTTAAAACTATACTTGAGACTTACTTATAATTATTAAATTAAAAAAAAAATAGAAAAAAATAAAAATAAATTAAAATGTATGAACGAATATTAAAATCATTTTTATTATCTAAAAGCACTAATCTATTCTATTTATTAATAGTTTTATAGAAGTACATTTGTTTTATAATTTATATTTTTGTGTATATTTATAATAATATGATAGTTTATTATAGCCTAAGGAATTCCTTAATTATAAGTGTATGTAGTTTACTCTTGTATTTTATTTATTTGCATTTACACGCTCCCCTTTATATTTTTTCGCATCTTGTTTATCACCTAAATAATTACCACCTTTGTACTCTGTAAAATACATTTTTATGCCTAATGTTTTGTGGTATATAGGTACATTAAATAAAATAAAAAAACAACGATAACGCAGTCTAAAGAATATTTAAGTTCGAGATCTGGCTGCACGGTGGCAGTGCCCCCCCCCCGCCAAGTCGAGCTACAAAGCGCCGCACCGCGCCGTACCATCCGTTTCTCGAAGCAGTTCAGGCCATTTTCGACCCTACATCTTACTCAATTGCGTGGCGCAGTGACAGATGGTCCAGTTTGATAAAGCGTTAAGATAAAACGATGTTTCATCTCTGTTCGGCACATTTAAAGAATTAGCTCCTGAGCTTTAAATAACACGGCAGAGAGTTATGTATGAGTAGAAGGGACGTACGCTGTCTGTCGGAGATTACGTATTGTAATAATTATAGTATTCTAGCAACATTCGATATCAGTCACGTGACACAGCCCGCGTCGCGATTAGGGCTACCATTACAGTAAAAGGAGATGCCTGTCTTTGTTGCCAAAAGGTTGAGGCTCCTTTTCCCTTGCGTTGAAAGTTGCGTACGCCCTTTGAACTTACAAAAAAGTAGCATCAAACATAATATAAAAATTACAATACATTAGGTGGATTATTATTTTCCATGCAGATTTTAATACACTATGTTTAATTACTGTGAGTATTTATTTTAGACATAATGTATAAAACTCAAGCTGATGTTGAGAATATTTTTTTAATTAAGTCCAAGGAGCATCATTTTCAAATATTAAACAGTAGAATCAGCATATTTATGCAAAATCTCTGCAATTCAGGGAGCCTCGTCTTATGCCTGTCTAATTTAAACCAGGTGATTTATTTATTGTTTTTTTTTAATATAAATTAAATTTAAGTATACGTTTCGTTATAATTACTTTAATAATTTTATTATATTATTATGAGAACAACTCTTTTTTAATAAGTCCCTATTTCTTTGTAGATAAAATAATGCTTACTGAAAATATTTTTAAAGTATTCTTGAGACAAAATATTTGTTTATTATAGTGACACATTTATTAATTAAAACAATCATAAAACGACAAATTTCTAATATACTCTTGTCTGTCAAATGCCGACTAAACGCCTAGCGTATCAAGTCTAAAATGCCTATAAATGCGGAAAAAGTCTGTCAAATGGTAACCCTAGTCGTGAATCACATAATTACATTTTAGTAGCCCAACCTAAATATTTTTTGTATCTATTTCCCTTATTAGTAAATATATAATATTTTTTATTCTAAATATATGTACATATTGTAAAGATTAACATTGACTTGTAGAAAGTATACTTTATGTATTTATTTTACAAAAAAAATATTTTAATTTGATACGTTTCTAAATAAACGTCACGTCTGTTGAAGGAAGCTGCGGCGATCCGTCGTCGCGTCGAGCAACTATCGTACATAAGAAACCGGCCAAGTGCGTGTTGGGCCACGCGCAGTTTAGGGTTCCGTAGTTGCCCGGTACATTTTATAAGTTAGTCTACTAATACAGATCGCGCCAAACTTCTAGTCCGCTCGGAAGTTGCTCTCCCGAAGAACGGCCCATACATTTGTCAAACTAAAAGTTTGGCGTGACCTGTACTCGTAAACTTATAAAACCTTTTTGGCTGTGATAGTTTTTCTTCTAACTTCATTACATATACTACTTCTGTAAATTTTTTCACATAAACGCACTTGGCCGATTTTATTTTTAACTTTTGTTTAATTGACGTTTGTAATTATTTACATCATAATCCTTGTTCCCCCAGTATCGCGCATTTGACTCCGATATCACTCGACGATGTCCTCCTCTCGCCCCCGCACCGCCCGCACATTGAGGTCAAATGAAGGACCCTCGATGCACTCACTACACGAGGTGGTACTCTACACAGTGCAACGCGCGGGAGCGAGCGGGAACACACTGTGCGGGTCTGCAGCACCCTCTGTATTTGCATAGATTTACATCATAATCCTTGTTCCCCCAGTATCGCGCATTTGACTCCGATATCACTCGACGATGTCCTCCTCTCGCCCCCGCACCGCCCGCACATTGAGGTCAAATGAAGGACCCTCGATGCACTCACTACACGAGGTGGTACTCTACACAGTGCAACGCGCGGGAGCGAGCGGGAACACACTGTGCGGGTCTGCAGCACCCTCTGTATTTGCATAGATTTACATCATAATCCTTGTTCCCCCAGTATCGCGCATTTGACTCCGATATCACTCGACGATGTCCTCCTCTCGCCCCCGCACCGCCCGCACATTGAGGTCAAATGAAGGACCCTCGATGCACTCACTACACGAGGTGGTACTCTACACAGTGCAACGCGCGGGAGCGAGCGGGAACACACTGTGCGGGTCTGCAGCACCCTCTGTATTTGCATAGATTTACATCATAATCCTTGTTCCCCCAGTATCGCGCATTTGACTCCGATATCACTCGACGATGTCCTCCTCTCGCCTCCGCACCGCCCGCACATTGAGGTCAAATGAAGGACCCTCGATGCACTCACTACACGAGGTGGTACTCTACACAGTGCAACGCGCGGGAGCGAGCGGGAACACACTGTGCGGGTCTGCAGCACCCTCTGTATTTGCATAGATTTACATCATAATCCTTGTTCCCCCAGTATCGCGCATTTGACTCCGATATCACTCGACGATGTCCTCCTCTCGCCCCCGCACCGCCCGCACATTGAGGTCAAATGAAGGACCCTCGATGCACTCACTACACGAGGTGGTACTCTACACAGTGCAACGCGCGGGAGCGAGCGGGAACACACTGTGCGGGTCTGCAGCACCCTCTGTATTTGCATAGATTTACATCATAATCCTTGTTCCCCCAGTATCGCGCATTTGACTCCGATATCACTCGACGATGTCCTCCTCTCGCCCCCGCACCGCCCGCACATTGAGGTCAAATGAAGGACCCTCGATGCACTCACTACACGAGGTGGTACTCTACACAGTGCAACGCGCGGGAGCGAGCGGGAACACACTGTGCGGGTCTGCAGCACCCTCTGTATTTGCATAGATTTACATCATAATCCTTGTTCCCCCAGTATCGCGCATTTGACTCCGATATCACTCGACGATGTCCTCCTCTCGCCCCCGCACCGCCCGCACATTGAGGTCAAATGAAGGACCCTCGATGCACTCACTACACGAGGTGGTACTCTACACAGTGCAACGCGCGGGAGCGAGCGGGAACACACTGTGCGGGTCTGCAGCACCCTCTGTATTTGCATAGATTTACATCATAATCCTTGTTCCCCCAGTATCGCGCATTTGACTCCGATATCACTCGACGATGTCCTCCTCTCGCCCCCGCACCGCCCGCACATTGAGGTCAAATGAAGGACCCTCGATGCACTCACTACACGAGGTGGGACTCTACACAGTGCAACGCGCGGGAGCGAGCGGGAACACACTGTGCGGGTCTGCAGCACCCTCTGTATTTGCATAGATTTACATCATAATCCTTGTTCCCCCAGTATCGCGCATTTGACTCCGATATCACTCGACGATGTCCTCCTCTCGCCCCCGCACCGCCCGCACATTGGGGTCAAATAGTTTTATTGGGTCGCAGAACTTTCAGTCGTTTTCTCTTTGATTAATGTGTTTATGGTTTATGATTTATGTTGGAAATGCTTCTGTTAAGTGAGGAGCTCGCGACTTCAGTTCTGTTGCGAGTGATTCATTATGTGCTGTTAAAGAGGCGTTAGGAAAGTTTGTTGTTCAATTGTTTATATTTTGCTTTTATTTTGTTTTGGACGCCCATATACGGGTCATGAGTAATGACTGAAACATCCTCGCTATATTTACCTAACAGCTCCTGACGATCATTACGTGCGTGTCCAGGCAGACTACCTTCGAAGTAGCGCATATATAAACGAGAACAGCGGGTAGCTCCGAATGCAAAAATATAATTTCTTTTCAAACAGAAAACATTTAGAAACCTCGTAAATCAATGTGTAGAATGCACATTCCGTTTCCTCGCCGTGCCGTTACTGCTTCTTCATTTATAATTCCATCCCAAGTGTAAACCCTCCCCGTGGACGTGAGGGGGGGTGGCGGGGGAGACCGGTCACATATGACATGCTAATAATACGGCATAACGCACTGTCCGGCAGTTCATCCATCACACGAGGTGAGCGCCGCCGGAGCCGACACACGCGCCAGCATGCTCGATGTCACACTTGACACTCGCAACTCCATCAGCTCATACTCGTATGTACCGCTCACAGGCGACCAATCAGCTGCGACACCAACGGTGACTAAAAATATAAACTGAGTTCTTGAACCTTAAAAATAACGTTTAAGGATCCGAACCGTCTAAATTAAAGTTTGTAACATACACTTAAACAATCTCTATGTTAGAAAATAGTAGAACGTAAAATTCGTCATAGATTTAAATTCAACCAACTTGAAGTATAGGATCCTAAATAGTATTACCTTCTCTATATATACTAGTAGATATAATGTACCTACCTACAAAAAATCCGGTTCGCAATTTTCCTTTATAGGTAAGTAAAATATACAATTATGACGCGACTTACTCAGTTGTAAGGGTGGCCACATGTTATTTCATTTCACTATTACATGCATACTCCAAGAAACTAGCGAAAGCAATTTTTTTTAAATCTAAAACAATAAAAAACGATCATGTAAACTTTTGGTGAAAAATCGTTAGATTTACGTTTTTAGATCTTTGTTAGCATGATAGGATTCAAATTTCCTTACTATTAGTTCTAATTGGACATAGATTTTGATAATGCACAAATGGCCTTAAATATTATAACAATATTCCATAAACACCGCGCAATTTTGTTTCTGCGTTTGCATGGAGATTTGCGCGTGTAGCAGCCAGCATGTTAGACAGTGCACGTAATGAATGTCCACTCAGCTGTCCGTCTGTTCGTCCAGCCGTGTCGTGGACACGTCACAGCTCAATCTGTCACCATTAGTGGACCCGCTCACCGCCGCGGCTGCGCTCACACTGTTTGTCTTAATCCAAGCAGCCTCCTATCCATGTAACCTATATACCCGATATTTAAATGATTGCAGAGTTATAAATAAATTGAAAAAAAAAATACATTATATGGTTACGATTATTAGATGTTGTTTAACAAGGACTATTAAAAACATTCTACCAAATTCGCTCCATAAATTCATGCTATATAAACAATCTAATATTCTAGAAACAGAACAAAAGTGAATTTTGGAATAATTTTGTTGGCTAAATACAGATAACTCACAGTCAGAAAACGTCTCAGTAAAAATTATAACTTTTTCCCTTATTTTCAACAACAAATACTGCCATAGTCGAGCCTGCACTGCAGTATTTATTGCTAAAAGTGTGTAACTAAACTTTGTTAAAACAATAATCAATTATAGCCATAAATTACAATTTATGAAAATAAATTAAATAAGTAAAACAGTAAGTGTCATGTACTAATTAAAAGGTTCTGTGTTATTACTGTCTGTCTGGATTGTTAATAAACCTCAGATGTGTATTTATTGCAATTTTTAATTAGATTTTTTCAAACGGCTGCAACAGCAAGAGATATTAGAGAGCGCGGACATGTTTTATGACAAATTCGGAATTTGAAATTCCTTAAACGATGTTTAACGGAACTCGGTTAGGTGCCTGTTCTTTGAGTGTATACCTTTTCTGAAATAGGGTGTAGGTGGCAACATAGCCGTACATATAGAAGGGTTGTGAAGCGACGTGGATCATCAATTATCATTATCAAGTTACGTACGGAACCCTCGCGAGGAGTCTGGTATCAGTAATTGTATTACATCGCGCTCTACCATACATGATTAAAACAAATTGTGCTCAACACATGTATGGAAAGATGTTTACAGTTTATGCAATGTCAAGAACTTGAAAATTATCATGTTATAGGAATACACCTTATTGAAAACAGGGACGAGGAAGGTTTGCGGGGAGAAGAGTACAGATGAGCACAAAAGTGTTAACTGGACCAGTAAGATTATGAGATTTATATCCTGTTGAGTACATTATTACTGGCTAGAGAAATAATAATTTAACTCTCAACTTTGGTATCTGATAATGAATATCAAATTAAATCTGTCATAAATTACATTAAATCATTAATTTGTTCATCGTTTTTTCTGATTTTATAATGAATCTAATCATTATTAATATCAATTTAATTAAAAATGTACAAGTGGCATATTTTTGTATTATATTCAGTGTATGTACCATAAATCTATAAAAAATACGCAATCAGTTCACTTTACATTACAAAAGTACCAAAAACCATTCGGTTTCAGTTTGATCTGTCGTTCAAGTTGTCATGCGTCCATAGAGTTAAGTACGGCGCGGCGCGGCGGGGTGGAAGTTGTTTATTAGAATACATTTAAAATGTATACATGTCGACTAGTCGATCAACAAGTTGATATACATTGACATTATTATCGACTGTCACCTTTGCTCTCTCCCCGCACTTCTTACTTACCCCGGCTCTCAATCAGGTTGTATCCCTATAACTACTCGTATCCTGGCTAGATGTCACTATTGCCTGAGCTGAGCTTAACTACCTTGATTTAATTTGAAAGACTGTCGATCGATTTCTCAGAGCCCTGCTTTCTGTAATTCAAGGATGCTGCTGAGTAAACTACCTGATCAATGTCAAACTCACAGACGCGTTTCTTCAGACCTTTCTCTTTCCGTTATCAAGACGGTTACCTGTTTAGATACATTTCTCTCGATAGTTTCATTTTTTAAGTGATAAATCGTTTTTATAAGCGGCTCGAGTCTTATGTTTGAAATAACTGCCATACCTACCAAGAAACAAATCTTTGTTTTTCGATTAATTAATTATTGAGGTATTTCAATACTTTTGCTGCTGAGCGTAAAGGTGGCGTAGCCCACGTTTATTATTCGAAATTTATAAAAACCTCAAAAGGCTAAAATTAAATGTCAGTTACACCACTTTTCAGCTCAGCACTATGTAAGTGATGTTATACCTGTAGGAGCGAGTCTGGTCTACATTCGAAGAGCATTGCGGGTGATCTACGACCAGTTACATGATAATGTGCCGCGCAACTTGATTGATATTGAAATAACATCTCTCTCCGGAGAGCAAGTTTGCGACTGGGGGAAAGGTGAGGAAGGGGAGTGAGGGAGGAGTTATCACAACATGCTTAAAGTAAACGAGGTAGAGATTTCATTACTTGTTCGCGTACTGATGAGAATGCAAGCATCTGAAGGTTTCAGAACACAAGTTTAAACTCCATATTTTCTTGATTTGTTACACTCTGAAAACGTCTCGGTAAACATTATTTATTTTTGTACTAAATTTAAACAATACATATTGTTAAACTTCAGCCTGCAGAGTTTGTTTTGTAAGCGTACCTTATTTTGTAAATTAGTTATAAAGTATATCTAATTAAGTCAGTTATGGTGATTTTAACAAAACAATACATATAGGTATGTTCTCATTTATTATGAACACTGATGGCCTTATTTATAACCATTTAAAATAAACCTTTCTTAAATGGCTGCAATAGCAACAGTGAGGTCTAAAGTTTAAATAGATCAGCACTCTTTAATTAAGCTACAGTCGAACTCATTTAGACGTTCATTCCCTGAATATAGCTTATTCTTGATTTTTCATAAGCTTGCCATTTTAAAATAAATTCTTGTGTCCGGTAGTGATTCAGCGGTTCATTTGAGTGGAGTGAGTGAATGAATGAATGAATATATTTATTTATTTCAAGGATAACCTAAATATAAATACATCCCACAAAACCAAGTAGGAATTTGGTTTGTCTGTGGGGAGGGAGTCGCACTTATTTTTCTATAATTATGTAGTTACTAAGTTATAAGTAGGTAGGTACATTAACAATAAATAATAACAATGTTATTTTAATCTATGTTTACATGTTTTTTAGAAGGTAAGTTTTATATAATTTTGCAAATTTATTTTTATTTTGTAAATAAAAATGCTACATTCTCATAAAGCACCAGGTTTTGACCTAATTACTCCGAAAGTCTTGAAAGAACTACCAAGAAAGTGCATTGTCTTTCTTTCTATCCTCTTTAATGCAATCTTCAGAACAGGTCACGTTCCAATTTTGTGGAAGGTCTCCCAGATCATAATGGTTCACAAAAGCGGCAAACCAACTGAACATGTTACATCGTACCGCCCCATCAGTCTCACTCCTGTTTTATCTAAGTTATGGGAAAGCATATTCTTGGCTCGATTGTCCTCTGCAATGAGGAATGAAAATATAATTCCGGAACACCAGTTTGGATTTAGAGAATTCCACTCAACAATTGAACAAGTTCACAGAGTGCACCACACAATTCGTCAATGTTTTGAGAGAAAAGAATTTTGTTCAGCTGCCTTCCTGGACGTTCAACAAGCTTTTGACCGAGTCTGGCATAAAGGCCTTCTTTACAAAGTCAAGACCTTGTTACCGCACACGTATTATCCTATTTTGGAATCCTATTTAGCGAATAGGATTTTCCAAGTGAAACTGAAGGATGCAAGATCAAGTTTCTACGAATGCAAAGCTGGTGTCCCACAAGGTTCAGTCCTTGGGCCAGTCCTCTACAACATCTTTACTTCAGACCTGCCCCAAACAACAGAGGTAGTTGCAGCGACCTATGCTGATGATGCCGCATTTCTATCGTGTGATCGTAATCCCGAAAAAGCAACTGCAAAACTTCAAACTCAACTAAATGAAACCCAACAATGGCTGACCAAATGGCGTATTAAAGCCAGTGCTCAAAAATCCAATCATATGACCTTTACACTTAATAGAGGTGATTGCCCGACCGTCAAACTGGGGAACAATACTCTTCCTCACTCAGACTCAGTAAAGTACCTTGGGTTTCACCTGGATCGACGCTTAACCTGGAGTAAACATATCAAGAAGAAAAGAGATGAACTCAATCATAAATTTAGAAATTTATACTGGCTCTTAGGTAGACAATCCGTTCTATCAATTGACAACAAACTTCTTATCTACAACAGCATCTTAAAACCAGTGTGGACATATGGTATTCAACTATGGGGGACGGCTGCTAAATCAAACATCATGTGTCTCCAAAGATTTCAAAACAATGTTCTCAGGGCAATCTCAAATGCTCCGTGGTTTATCAAAACAACTGAAGTACATGAATACTTGGGAGTACCAACCATACACGAAGAAATATCTACCCACAAAAACAAATATAAGATGCGGTTAGCCAATCACCCTAATGCACTAGCGTCAAACCTGCTGGACGTGTCCAGTTCCACAAAGCGATTGAAACGAGCAGATGTGCTCGACTCATAAGAGAGTATTCTGGCAGCGGTCAGTTCTCTCAAACGCCATTATATCATCATTCTCAACACATCTGATTATAGTCTGGCGACTGATTGCAGATAAAACAAAAAAAAAAAAAAAAAATTTATTTTGTTCAGATCTTATACGAACAGGCATTTCATTACATAACATTGGAATTTTGCGTTCTAGCAATTTGCCGCCAAAGTAGTTATTCACTTTTACTGTTTCATATTTACCCTGAGCAGTTGCTCTCGTAGGTATCTTATGATCTGGGGTGCCATGGCCATTTACTGCCATTATGTATTTATATTTTAATGAAGCCGGTAGTATTTTACGTATTGAGTACACTACTTTGATATTATTTTTGTGTCTTTTTCTTACATTTTTATTGACTAAGAATTTTAAGAATTTTATTTGTATATTTTCAATCTTATCCATGTATGTTTTGAATATAGATCCATAGCTGTCCAGACCATAAGATATAATTGAGTCAACCAACGACATATATATATAGTTTTTAGCACAGAAATTGGTACTTTGTAACTAAGATGTTTGAATTTAAATAACAATATGCGTAGCTTATTTAATATCCTTTCTATATGTTTAGTCCAGCCCATATTTTCATCGATGCACATTCCTAGGTATGTAACACATGGAACTTGCTTTATAAGTTCAATTCAGTGAACTCCTGTGTATACTTCATGTAGTATGTATCGTTAGATAGATGAATGACAAGTAGTTCGTATCACATCACGTGAGTACATAGATAAATGACAAGCAGCTCGTGTTACGAACTTGCGATGTGATATGATATGGGTTGACGAGTCCGGAACTATCAACTAATCTCGGATAACTCGTATTCGAGTTCCTCTGAACTTCACAACTTGTTTGAGTTGGCTGCTGCTTGAATGTCAGATCAATCTCATCTCAATACATTGTTTATAGAAGAGTGTTTCGTGTACATACATACTCGTATGTAAATCACAGAACCATTGTTGTACAAATAAATGAAAGATTTGCTTCCTTCGAACTTTAAATTATGTCGAATAGTATGTAAGTATATCTGATAACGGTCTCATACATACATTACCCTACTCATGCTCTGGGCTGCGATCTGTTGTTTTGGATCTTCGATTTAGGATCCATGATTCATCTTTCACGCATATTGAATTGCAGTATACTGGTTCTTATACTTAAAGCAGATGTTAACGAAAACTATAATTATTAAATAAAATTCACCTTGTTTCAGGTATGTGCACGATGGTAGCTAAGTTTCGAGAAGCTACTAAATACGTATGTATAGTCATAAATGCTAAATTATTACTGTGTCCAACTACAACACTACCCAAGTCCATTCGTAATTAATAATTCATATAAGTAGATACATCTAATTAATTTAAAGAACACTTTATTTACTCGGAATACTAAATGTTAGTAATAAATGTTCGTCAGCCGGGCGCGTCCGTCGTGTTTAGACTGTTTAGTCTAGTGGCGCAGTGTTTGTTCTACAGACGGACAATAATAGCGTTTGTTTACTGTAGCGCAGCGGCCGAGTGCCGCCGATCTTAAGTTCAATGCTAATACTTGTGTTATGTTTCTACAAGTCACTAAATACAAACGTTTGTGCAAAAATAACCTGCAAAATATGTGTAACCAGCTATAATCATTGAAATTTAAGTATCCGTTTTAAATAACATTACATTGTTTTGAAATAAATTAACTGCATGTTTAAATCAAGTAGCGGACCACACACGAGACACTAATTTATTAGCTAATAATAGCCGGCACCTACCTACATAAAGGGAACAACCAAGTAAATACCTATAGCCTCGACTATTACCTGAGACGGCTATAAACTAGTAAAGACTATAAAGCAGGACCTACACTATAAACTACATAGTTTCGGCACGGCGCGGCGGTAATCACAGGTTAAACAAAACTCGTTTTATAGAAGTCTGACGTTTCATTGATTCCACTTAAGTTAAATGTGGCGATAACATTATTGTTTACGAAAATTGCGAGTAACGCCTGCCAAATTTCATGACATTTCGATTAACGATACTCGAGTTATCGTCGAACAAACATTCATACATACATACAAACAAACAAACGCCGGATTGTTCAAGTAAACTCGGAGAACTTGCTCACTTAGCTCGCTCGTTCAATAACAGAGTATGAAGTCAAAAACCTTGAAGCAATCATTTCCGTATAGAATGACGTTACTAAAACTCTTAATATCGTTTCATATTGTATTGGTGTGGGTGGCTGGGAGCGGATGGTAAACAATAATGCCTTAATTTGTATGCGCGCGTTTGTGTTTACGACAAATAAAGAAATGCGCAAACCGCACCACGGCCTACGCTCAGACAGACTACACCTTACAAGCTCTTTGTATTGTAGTCGTTATGATGTATTATGTATAAAATAGTAGGTATGTACTTGCCATTTCTATCTGGGCGTATAAAAAGAGTTTTACAAAGAATGCCTCGCTAAATTAAAACTAATTAAATTAAACGTTCTGAAATTTACCCAGGCGCGTCAAATAGAGTGAAGAGTTGGTTTGCATTTGGCACTTTAGCAAGGGCCTTGATTTCGGTTACTAATTGAAAAAGTTTTTATCGCTTCGGACAGCAGTCACTCAGCGTACGATGGCGCAAGCACAGTGTGGACACAGCCTTAGCGTAAGCGAAGAAAAACCTTCGTTGATAACCATTTTTCGATGAACGAAAAAAATATATTTTTCTTGTTCTTTTGAGGTAAACTAAGTAAATTTCTTGGCCCGTATCAAAAGACAAATTGAAACTTTTATTCAGCTTAAAATAAGAGGTAATGGAAGTTTTTTATGCAAATGGTCGGGAGTTGAGGCGCGCTGTGCAGCATGAGGTGCCACTCGAGCCAAGTTAGACATGTTGCACGGAGCCAGCCTACAGTCAGGGGATTCAATGTGGACGCACGAGTCGGCTAACAAACCCCCATCTCACGTACGAAATAGCGTAAAAGTCGTAACTAAAATTAACATACAGGTAATTTACATAAAGTTTACATGCCAGTCTTCTTTAACGATATAAACTCGTACTCGAATATAAAGCTAATTATCCTACAAGTCAAGTCGATATACATACACTTGCGCCTGTCTCGCCACGCCGGTAGGCAGAGATAGCAGATTTCCATCTACTACAATCCTGGCGATATAATATACACGTACAGTACATATATATGAAGTCTAAATGAAATATAAATATTGAAATATACTACATCGACAGGACTTTGAGTCCCAGAGAGTGTCAGAGGGCAAGTCACAGCCCACACTGTTACAGCTACGATTCACCGACCATTATAACGTCCCAGCGTGATGGGTGACGAACCGACGACCCTCGGGTCAGTGGTCGCGACTTTCCAACCACTTAGCCACAGAGGCGGTTAATATTTAAAACTTTGACGATTTAATTTGACGCGGAGGGCATCTGCTGCCAACTATCTTGTCACAATTAGTCTCGACCCTCATTAGCCACGTTCATTTAACAAAAAATCCAGCAAATATCTTCGTGAGTCCCGTCTTCAGAGATAAATGTCTGTGTCGGGTCCCTCCTGGCCCTCTCTCTACTAATGACTGAATAGTTGTCCACACGGAATTTAATATCCCCTCCCCCTGCCGCTCGCCCAGCCCCGCCACCCCTCCCCCGTCCAGCGCAGAGCGATGACGGAGACTTGAGGAATGTAAAAATTGCTCTACAGTGGACAGTTAAACACTGATAAACAGCGACCTTTGTATTTCCTCCTTTAGGTGCTGCACACGAGGCGACGACGTCTATAAAGACGCGAAAGCTGTAAAGGTCTGTTGGATGTGGTAACACTAAAACGTGCGAGGTTCACACAATTTGCGTGTTGATATCTTGATATCAGTAGAACATTTACATTATTTAACTTATTTGACTTAATTTTTAGAAGTGTATCCTGACATATAATAGAAAAATGATATTGAAACACAACATATTTATTGCCGTTATTTATTGATTTAACCTTGGCGTAGACCCATTTTGAAACGCAAGCTGTGGTGATTCACCTCTGTTTATTTTATATTTGCTTGTTAAAAATGTTTTCTTTTGTTTTCTTTCTATCATGTTAAATAATTAATAATTTGTTGGCCCGATGATGTGTAATACGAAACCGGTAGCCTAAGTTAGAATAAAAATAAATATATGTGGAATAAAAGTACAAGAATTTGTGTATAATTTATTCAAGATGATATTCCACCAAGAACCATCAATCGAATCCATCCAATATTAGAACATTTACAATTACAACTATACAATATGTATACAATTTTACAGTACACAAGTAAAATTAAATGCTAAACATGAATTTAAGGAAGGAAGGGACACATAAGAAACCACTACGTGTCTGTTTGCATGTCTGTCACAAGTTTCTATTCCATAATACCATTAGTAAACTGAAGTTTCGAATAAAAAAAGTTTGTTTTCCAAAGTAGGAATGTGACGTATCAGAAAGCAAAGATGTACCTATGTTGTTAACGCGCACTGGTCGATTGTAGTTTCAGAGCTAGTGACCTTAGTTTGTAGTATGGAGCTAGTGACCTTCGATTGTAGTATGGTGTTAGTGACCTTTAATTGTAGTATGGTACTTGTGACCTTCGATAAAGTAAGATCTGAATTCATTCACCCACCGCTTGATTACTTAATACATTTTAGCCATGCATTCGCGCTGAATCTGAACTCATTATGATAAAGTTTAAATTTGATTTTAAAAAAGAAGAATACAATAACACCATAATGCTATGAAAGTAGCTGAAATACACAAGTCGTGCAGTGGCTACATTTCTTAACTGTCTAATTCTTCTCACAGCAGCCAATGCAGCTGAACTAAGTCTACTAAGTACTAAGTTTTTATATGTGAACCCCACTGTAATTTCCTGTCTACAGTAATTCCAAGAAATTTTGTGTCATTTACCAGTTCTAACTTGGTTCCATCCAGATATATATCTATATCTACTTTTTTACATTAGGTAATGTAAATGAAATACATTTTGTCTTCTTTGCATTAAGCACTGGATTATTTACTTTGAACCAGTTCAGGACTTGAGATAAACAGCAATTCACATCGTTTAGAGTATTTAATTGCCTTTTCACTTTAAAAAATAGTGATGTGTCATCTGCGAATAGGACTATGTCAATCCAGTCCTACACTAAGTATGGTAGGGCGTTTACATAAATTAAAAATAGCAGAGGTCCCAATATTGAGCCTTGAGGTACACCCATCACAACTTTGGAACCAGAAGATTGAACACCACTTATGTCTACTTTCTGGGTACAATCAAGAAGACACGATTTTATTAAGGCAAGAGATTCACCACTAACGCCGCAATGCTCCAATTTGTGTAAAGGGGTTTTGTGATGACCGCAATCAAATGTTTTAGACAGGTCACAGAAGATACCAAAAGCATCCTGTTCCCCTCCCAAGCATCATAAATATATTTGGTAAAAGCAACACCAGCATCAGCGGTACATCTCCCCCTAGAAAATCCAAATTGTTGACTGTGGAGGAGTTTGTTCTGATTAAAGTGCGATAGTAGTTGATTCAGAATTACTTTTCCAAACACTTTACTCAAAACTTGCAGTACTAATACCGGTCTAAAATTTTATGGATCTTCGGCTTCACGAGCCTTGAATAAAGGAACCAGTCAATTTCATTAAATCCGGGAAAACCCCGTCATGTGTTTATTGAATATTACCGATAAATATGGTGCTATCGTATCAATTACTGAACCAACTACCTTAACGAACAAACCCCACAAAACAGTATTGTAGTATGGAGCTAGTGACCTTCGATTGTAGTATGGTGATAGTGACCTTCGATTGTAGTATGGAACTAGGAGCTAGTGACCTTTAATTGTAGTATGGTGGTAGTGGAGCTTGTGACCTTCGATAAAGTAAGATCTGAATTCATCCACCCACCGCTTGATTACTTAATACATTTTAGCCATGCATTCGCGCTGAATCTGAACTCATTATGATAAAGTTTAAATTTGAAAAAATCGCAAGACTCTTTTGAATAGGCGGCCAGTTGCGATTGCGAGTTAAGTAATTGATGCTAGTGACCATCAAGATGGAGTAACTTTTAGACTGGCCCAGCTTTTTTGCAGTTGCATTCCTTAGTTTTCAAACAAGCACACCTAAGAATGTCTGCCAGTCCAGCCCAAACTTGAGCTTTGGGACTTGAAAAAGGTTCAACGTGTAGCAACTAAATTTGAATAGAATAAAGTTTTTACCATTCATGCTGGGCATGGGTCACTACGTGGCGTGACTCGCCATACCTAACCTTCTAACCAAAGCTACCGCCTCTCTTCTGCGCTGCAGGACTTCCGAAAATTTTCATCTAGCTGCTGATTTAACCAGCCGGCGGCGACATGTTCGTAGTATATTCCGTGCGGCTGGAACAAGATGCCCATATTTTCGGCGGGAAAAAAGAAGAAACAGGGTACCTACCTAAGGTCATAATTCCTAAACATTTATCGGCTTAAAATCTTAATCCCTAATTTACGCGGAAGTGTCCTATTGCCGACCTGGTCGGTAGACTTATAAAACTAATTAAGAAAGGTCCAAAAACTGACCGCGACGCGCAAGTGATCAAACACCCTAAAACAAAAGAAGCCATTCCGATTGGCAATTTTGAGTACTTGCTAAACCAGCCTGTAGTTGTATTTTTATGTAAACAAGAAGTAACATTTTTATTTTCTGCAGCTTTCAATCCGCGGAATCGTCTCAGAAACACTTTCGCGGCCGACATCGCGCTGCAAGTTCTCAACTATTGAGTTGAGAAGCCATTGGGCTTCTCGTGTCTTTACTAAAGGGACTATGAGACTATACTTTTCTTACACTCAGTTATTTTCGAGTATTTTTTGGTGTAAAGTTTGTAAAACTAATTTGTTGTTGTTCTAGTACAAAAATGCTATACGTGGGACGCACTATAAGTTTCCGGAATGAATATGAAAAAATACTATTAAAGGTACAAAATTAATTTATTGTTTTTCAAAATAATCTCCCTTGGCGTCTATGCACTTTTTCATTCGATCAAACCAGTTTTGAAAACTTTTGTGCCACTCCCCTGTGGTGACCTCTGAAACGTGTTTTTCATACTCCTCGACAGCCTCTTCTGGTGATGAAAATCGTTGACCGCGTAATTGGTTCTTAATTTTTGGGAACAGAAAAAAGTCACAAGGTGCCAGGTCGGGACTGTATGCAGGATGACTCATGAGTTCTACATTTTTCGTCTTCAAAAAGTCGTTTGTCTGTCTGGCCGTGTGAGAACTAGCATTGTCGTGGTGCAGGATGATACGGCGTTTACGGTTATTTTTACGGAGTTCGTCAATAACTTCCGGCAAACAAATGGTCGTTTACCAGTCACTATTCACGGTACGACGATTCTCTAAAGCAACAGTAGCCACGTATCCAGTTTTATTAAAAAAAGAAGCAATCATCCGCTTAGATGCACTTTTCACGCGCGCCACTTTCGTTGGTTTCGGCTCATCTTGAAAGACCCATACGCTCGATTGCTGCTTTGTTTTGGGATCGTAGCAATAAATCCATGTTTTGTCACCTGTTACTATGTCCCACACCAAATTTGACGCACCTTCGTTGAATCTGGTAAGCATGGCACTGCACCAAGTGACGCGGTCCGTTTTTTGAGCCTCGGTCAAGTTGTGTGGGATCCACCGCGAGCACAGCTTTCTCACACCCAAATGTTTGTGTAGGATTGATTGTATTTGACTCATGCCTATTTCTAAGGATGCGCGAATTTCATGGTAGGTCACATGCCTGTCTGTTTCAATCATACGGCGCACAGCATCGATGTTTTTGTTGGTCACAGCGGTGGACGGCCGACCATCGCGAGATTCGTCACTGAGATTGATACGACCACGCTTGAATTCTGCAAACCAGCTATAAACAGTCGTCTTGCATGGTGCTTCATTGCCAAAAGCTGTTTCAAGCCGAGCGATGCTCTGTTGAGCTGTCAAATTACACTTAAAATCGTAGAAAATCATACTATGAAAATTTTCCCGAGTTAAATCCATGTTGATGCAGACACACAATTTTTTAAATGGCGCCACAAGGTAAAAACGAAAGACAGTCAGATGAAACAAACTGCATTCTACAGCCAAAGAGTTCTATTTTCAAATGTTGCAATAAATTTTTAAATATTGTTTATGTAAGTGGCCAGTTCCGGAAACTTTTAGTGTTACCTATGTATAAATATATAAATGCAGCTCACAAAGTGAACATTTAAACAACCCCGGAAACGCCTGAAATGTTTTTAATATAAATAACATTTTTATTTGATATATATATTTGATCAACATCGCTAATGTAAATCTGGTATTTTTTCTTATTATTTATACTAAAATGAAATTGCTGTTTACTTTTGAGATAGCATGATTATATCACTTCAGACTCAACTAATCTTTCTTATAATATACTATCTTTTGCCCGCGGCTCCGCCCGCGTGTTATTCGGTTTAACGACATGATTTTTTCCGGGATAAAAAGTTACCTATGTGTTAAGGTGGGGTATATAAGCTGTATCCATTCTAAATTTCATCCAAATCCGTCCAGCCGTTTTAGCGTGAAAGAGTAACAAACATACACACACACAAACTTTCGCATTTATAATATTAGTGTGAAGTGTGATGAGATAACATAGACTTGTCTTATTTCACCACAAACGATTAGGACCGCGCTAATCAGACACCTGATTTTTCAATGATATTGATTTATCCTACAGGAACCATGCATTTTTCCGGGATAAAAAGTAGTGTTCGCGCAACACTCAAATTGAACGCGCTTCGTTCACAGTGTTCTAATCTATTTTTAGAGACCGCTAGTGGTGGCATAATCATTTTGTTTGTTTTTAATTTTTGCTCTTCTTGTCTATGATTTGATGGAGACATGACTTGTTGAATTTGCTCCCCCGGGTTTTTATTGTGAAATAAAGGTCGCCTGAAAAGTTTTAAGAGATTCTTGCTTCAGGGACATGTGTGTATAAAAATAAGGTCTTCTAGTGAAACCGTGTTGGGGAATTGTGCTCGTAGAAGCCGGGCTAATTCCAGGAAAAGACTTTGACATATTGCGTCAGAATTTGGGTGACACGTAATCAGTCGTCGTGGCCACATTCCTTTGATTTCCTGCTGATCCCTGCCTTGTAGTTCCCCTCCTTCTTACCGGCCCGGCCAACAGCTGGAGCAGCGAAGCGACCCAAGCAGTGGATGGACCCCAGATTTTGGACTTCTGGAGGTACCGTGACGCAGTCAATAATTCACTGGATTTATGTGAGTGCTTTTAGTTTATTATTAAATCTGTCTATTGAAATACCTTGTTACTGTCCGCTGGTTTCGTTTAATCTCGTTGTGGGCCCGGCCGAGAAAATCTTTGTGCAAATCAGACGAGTAACAGGGTCTTTCATACATTTGTGGGTAGCAGAACGCGTTTGAGTTGATTATTAGCTACAGTAGCCTATGTGTTAAGTTAGAGTATAAGCTATATTCATTCTAAATTTCATCCAAATCCGTTCAGCCGTTTCAGCGTGAAAGAGAAACAAACATACACACACACACACACACAAACTTTCGCATTTATAATATTAGTAGGAAGTAGGATAGGATAGCATGAACCACTTTGGGAACAGACACTTCATGTAGTAGTTCCAGGGCCTCGTACAAGCATACAAACGTACGGATACAATACATAGGTAATACCTTTCATTTAATTACAAATTTCAATAAATGTAAATGTGACTTACGGGAAGTGGCCGCCACTCGTCGATCACTGAGTGCACTCCGACTCCGCTTGTAACAACTGTTGCACTTCGCTTCCCATCGCTCGCAGCCGCTGAGTGATGCGCCTCCCCCGCCCCGCCTCTATACCGTGTCTATATCACTCACTTCAGAGATCTTAGCACCATCTTCCTTCATTCCTTTTATTACTTAAAAGTGTGTGAATCTTCCATCGCACGGACAGACTAGTGTGACAGGCTACCTGTTGTCAGATCGTTTTGCGCGGTGGCATAACGTTAAAATCGTTCACAAATTCCGATTTCCGTCAATGCAGTGTCTATCAACTACTCAAATATACACTTGATTCATTGTTCCTCATGAATTTTCAAGGTATGAGCTCATCATTCGGTAATGGTACACTTATACTAGTATGCAACAATATCTCGTGCCCACTTTTCGGCCTTATTGCAACTATTTGCAACAGTGAACCTTTTCAAAATTACTTATTTTCACGACCTATAACCCTATAGAGGTGTCGGAGGTGTTTCCGGGTGTGAACTTCCATTGTAACATTCATGTCGCCGACGGTCGTAGTAGAATCATTTAGAATCATTTAGAATCATTTATTTCAATAAACAACAAGATAAACTTACAGACTAAATATGTCCAAAACGCTTATTTGCTATTTTACAAATAAATTTTAACAGAAAAATTAATAATGAATAGAACAGACAGATGTTATTAGTCGCACGCAGTGCTTATCCTAAATAAGGTTTCACATAAAAAATTACTGCTAGTGGTTTTAATTTTCCTAATGGGGTCAGCAAATAAATCTAGATCTGGCGAGTGGTCGAGTAGTGAGTTGAGGAGCGCGGGAGCGCGTACTGTTGCCTCGTTGTTGCCATGTTGCGTACGCGCGGTCGACTCCGCTAGCAGTCGGTGCCGGCGCCGCGGGGCCTCCCCGGCGTTGCCGCCTCGGTGTGCCTGCCCCGGGACATAGAGCTTTACACTCTCCAGGATTGATGGATTGTCGATTACATTCCGTAGTAAGAGGCAATAGTGAACTATAAGTTGCAGCTTTCGCCTAAGTTCTAGGGTGTCAAGTCCGATCATACCCGTCACATAAAGAGATGGGTAACGAAACGGATAATACCCATATAATTTCTAGAGGCATAGTATAATAAGTAAGGTGAGTCCAAATCACAAATACATACATGCTTTATCGGGGCATGCAGGTGTCAGGCTTCGCCACACCGAACGCGTAGCGTGCGCGGCGCCGAAGCAGCGCGTAGCAGCAGCAGCGCGGCAGACGGCAGATTGAACGCGTTTCGGAGGCGTAGCTGTTTGGACGCCTAGCTGGTTATCTCACATCTCCCTTTCTGGGGCGTGGGTATTCAGCGTCCGGGCGGGTGCCCCCTTGCTGTGATTTCTTCCGATGCCCATGACAATGGGTCTCTGGATTGTCTTAGTCCGGTGGTGATGTTCGCGGCTCTACTCTCGAGGAGCACGGCTCGACTCAGGGAGGAGCTCGGCTCTACTCAGGGAGGAGCCGCGGGTGTTATATACTGTCAGGCGCGGGCGCGCGCGGCGCGGGGGTGCGCGGCGCGGGAGCGCGCGGCGCTGGGGCGCGCGGCGTGGGGTCGCGTGGCGCGGGGGCGCGCGGCGCGAGGGCGGGCGCAGTCGCCGCGGACGCGCGAGTCGCGTCGGGCGGTGCTGTGGTCTCTTCCGGTGGTTGGAGGAGGTCCCGTGGTAGGCGTCGGTGGTCGGGGGGGCGCGCGTGGTGCGGCGCCAGCTCTCGAAGATGTGAGAACGGCGCATGCTCTGCGCGCGTAAACATCCCCGTCGCGAGCCGGCTGACGAAGTCATCCAGGCGTTCGATCTTCAAGTCCCTCGCGATCACGTCGTTCCTCACGTAACGAGGAGCGCCGACGATGGTGCGAAGGGCTAGGTTCTCCTGTGCTCGGAGACGCTTTTTGTTCGTCTCCGAGACTAGGGCGTACCACGCCGGCGCAACGTACGTGAGGCGGGATCTAATATAGGTCTTATATGTAGATCCCGAGCTTCGCACGCAGAGGAAGGCTTGAAGATAGGAGCGGTCGCAGTTTTGCTCGCGCTCCTTTCACCTGGATGACGACGTTGTCACGTGTTTCCGCATGGAGAGTCTCCGGTCGATGGTGACTCCTAGGTACTTCACGTGACCTCTACTCCGTGGAGTTGGAGTGGTGGTGGTAAGCTGGTGTTTCCGGTACTGAGGGCTTGCGTCTTCCCGACATTGACCGACAGTCGCCATTTGGACAGCCAGTCTGGGAGCAGGTCCAGGGTGCGCTGCATCTTCGCCGCAGCGTGGTATGCCTTATATGACGACACGAAATAGGCCGCGTCGTCGGCGAAGAGGGCGAGTTGGGTTCCCGCTCCCAGAGGGATGTCGTCGGTGTACCGGGAGTAGCAGACCGGGGACAAGCAGCTTCCTTGGAGCGGCGGTCAGTCAGGAACGACCTGTTTGGACGCGTATAATGTCAACGCAGGTAAAAAGAGCTCTGGGGCGTCAGTGGAAGGGATATGTTTGCGCATGTGGGTATAGTCGCGCACAAAAAGGCTTGAGTATAATATTGTTTGATTATGTAAGTAAAATGTTTATTGTAGAATAACATCGGTATAACCATGTTTTACTGCTACAAAAACTACAAGTCATTTTGATGCACTTTTGATCCTGTTTAACAGGAGTTGAAGTGTTCAATAAATAAATATGCTGATGCTACAAAAACTTATGAGGGCGGGAATTCGTGGGAATCTCTATCGATGGTTCTCTGCTTACATTAGTTACAGAACACAAGCTGTTGTGACGCATAACTATACGTCTGATTGGGTATCTGTGCCCAGTGGAGTCCCACAAGGTTCCTTGCTAGGACCTCTTCTTTTTCTCATTTTTATTTCAGATATATACTTATGTTTTAGAAATTATAATGTTCTTATTTTTGCGGATGATATGAAGATCTTTCGGTCGATAGCATGTATTGATGATGCGCATGCCCTCCAAGAAGACCTTTTCCGTCTTGACAACTACTGCTCACTTAATAAACTTGACCTTAATCCATTGATATGTTCTTATATCTCTTTTTCTCGGAAATTTCAACAAATCGTGTTTAAGTATACTTTGAGAGGTCATGCTTTGCAACGAGTGTCTGAAGTGCGTGACCTCGGTGTTGCACAGGATTCTAAGCTTTTTTTTGACCTGCACATTGATAATATTGTTAAAAAAGCAAATAAAGCCTTAGGTTTTATTATGCGCATGTCAAAAATTTTTAAAAACAACAAAACACTAAAAATATTATATTGCACGTATGTACGCAGTAGCTTGGAATATTGTTCACAAGTTTGGAATCCATCTAATAATGTGTACATTAATAGGTTAGAGCGTGTACAGCAAAGATTCTTCCGTTTCATGAATTATCGTAATAAAATCTATTCAACAGATTATTTTGAATCTTGTCACGAATATCACATACTTCCTTTACAAGAGCGTCGCTCGATAGCTGACATTCTCTTCTTAATAAGAGTTGTTTCAGGTCAAGTTGACTGCCCTTATTTACTATCGAATCTGAACTTTTATTTCCCCAGCAGATCGCGGCGTCAAATACCCATTTTTTCTCTGCCTATTGTTGGAACAAACTACAGACAAAATAGTTACCTATGGCGAGTACAAAATTATGTAAACACATTACACGATCTCGATATTTTCTTCCTCTCTGTGGCTAGAGCAAGAATGGTGCTAAGCGCTAAGTTTTTTAATATTTGATGTATTAATTTAATACTTACCTGTGGTATCATTGTATCCTAACATTGTTTTTGTGTTGTGTTTGAGAATTTAATTTTTTTTAATGCTGTTTTCTTTTTCTCAGTTCAAAAATAACTCGTTTTTTTATATTGATTATGTTTGAAGCTAAATTTCATAGCGTCAGTAAATTTTATTACTAATATTTTATGTAAGTGTTGTTAATTTATGTTACTAGTAGTGAAAACTTGTAATTGGCCGTAATTTGTTTACTATGTTTTTTTAATTTAGTTATACTGTGCTTTAAGTTTTCCTTAAATATAAATAAATAAATAAATATCAGCTATTTTTAACAGGTTAGAAATAAAAATATACCGTGGGTGTTGATTTGGTCTACAACTTGCGTCACATGAATTTTAATATACCTACATAAAGCTTATTAAAAAAAAATCATACAAAAACAAAATACTTCTACCAGCTTCGTTCCTCATGCATAAAACGTTGTAAATAAATTTTCTTTCTTTTCTCTGCAAACACATTATAACACAAATACATTTTTGCACGCGAATGTATTTTGCGATCGACCGAACGTGGACACTGCGCCGTGAAGCGAACGAACCAATCGCGAGACAGCAAATCCACGCGCCAAATCCCCGCCGCGGCCGCCCGCGCCGCACCTCATACTACCAATTTGGTCGGTAATTCGCTCACTGCGCAGGTACGTCGCTCGGAGCTCTTTTTACCTACGTTGACTTATACCCGCGTTAGAAACGCGTTCAGTGTAGTAGTCGAGTCAAGTGGTATCGATCCGCGTTACCGAAGTCACCTTATAAATATTAATTATTTATTTTAATATAATTTCCCTTTCCCACTAAGTTTTGCTGTAAGAAATCTCTTTTTAGAGATAAGCTCACTTCTGTACATACTTTCTAATTAATTAATAAATTGTCTGTGTACAATAAAGAATAAAGACCGAGACCCTTGCGATCTGGCAATTTTCTTCCACAATCGTAACTTGTAATTTGTATTCCCATAACATTAATCACCCCTGTCGTATAAACATGTGATTTTTCTTACAAATTCTATATTTTTTTCTGTTGCATCATCATCATCATCATCATCATCATCATCATCATCATCATCATCATCATCATTATTTATTCATAAACAAAAATATTGCATTTGAAATTATTTTAAAACTACAACTTAAAACTAAGCACATTATGTGTTCGCGCAACACTCAAATTGAACGCGCTTCGTTCACAGTGTTCTAATCTATTTTTAGAAACCGCTAACGGCGGTGTAATCATTTTGTTTGTTTTTAATTTTGTTCTTATTGTCTATGATTTTTGACAGAAATGAATAACAGAAAAGAATACTTGTTAATTTTGCTCCCCCGGGTTTTTCATTGTGAAAAGGTCGCCTGAAAAGTTTTAAGAGATTCTTGCTTCAGGGACATGTGTGTGTAAAATAAGGTCTTCTAGTGAAACCGTGTTGGGGAATTGTGCTCGTAGAAGCCGGGCTAATTTCAGGAAAAGACTTTGATGATTGCGTCAGTTGGTGACACGTAAGCAGCATTCGTGGCCACATTTCCTTGATTTCCTGCTGATCCCTGCCTTGTAGTTCCCCTCCTCAATACCGGCCAGCAGCTGGACCAGCGAAGCGACCCCAGCAGTGGATAGCGAGAACCCCAGATTTTGGACTTCTGGAGGTACCGTGACGCAGTCAATAATTTACTGGATTTATGTAAGTGTCACGTATTATTTATTAATCTGGGTGAGGACTTTGTCTGCATACTAATTTCGTGCCAGGTATATGGTGTTTCTGATATGCTGTGGGCCCTGTATAGAATCCCGTATATTTAGTTTGGCCGGACAGGGTCTTCCATACATTTTGTTGGTAGCATAACGCGTTTGAGTTGATTATTATCAACATTATGTATAAATCAGATGAAAAAAAAATGGATATATAAAAAACGTTACAAATTGTTAATAGAGCCCGTCTCGACCCGCGCTGCGTTACCCGGTTTGTCGACCGACGCGTATAGCGCGTATCGTGCGCGGCGCCGGCGAAGCTGCGTGTAACCCGCGCAACTCCAGCGCCGCGCACAATACGCGTTTGATGTGTCGTGTTTCATAGAGTTCCTTGTATTACAACTTGCGCGGGCCTGCCGACAATCTGCTACGTTGCTGCTACGCGTACGAAACGCGTTTGGTGTGGTGAAGGCTTAACACTTCACCGTGCAGCAAGTGGTCGTATGTACGTATGTTGTGGGCAGACCGTAAAATTGGACAGCTTGGGAAGTATGAAATCGAAAATCTTTCACCAAAAAACAAAACTAGCCGGAAAAACACGCAAACACAAATATGAGAGTTTTACGAAACGTTAATCAAAATTCCACTCGTAACTAACAAAGATGTCGCAATAATTTATAGTTCTGTCGACGCTTCTCCTAAACCCACCCGATCTCTTTCACAACGAGCAAGATCAATAAATACCCACACATGTACAAAAGTAGGATTCGAGACGAGTTGTTCGCCAATTTCAAACAACACGTGTACAAATACTAAATACTATGCACATAAATTCCAAGTCCTTCTGTCTGAGTGAGCTATACAACTTTCAAAATTTTCTAATAAATTACCTTTAAAATTCAAACTACCTACGTTTTCACCGAAACACAGGCATTGTTACAGTTACTGTTGAAATCGACCGATACCAGTACAAAATAGATGAGTTCAACATCCCCTCACAGGCCATAAAGAAATGCCTCTAATTCAACGAGATTAGTTCCGAGTGTAGATGCGCAAAGTTTATGGATACTTCCGTTCCGTTCCGTTCAATTCCGTCGTGAACGCTGACAGATACCGTCCAGTACGAGTGTCTACTTGAACTCGTATATTTAACAACAGCTCGTTCTGGCCTTTATTTCGTTTCCGTATTTTATGATCCTTCTGTGTGGGAACGCATCTTGTTCAATTATTTTAGAATTTTCTTGGGAGAAAGCTTCTTTTTTATAAATCTCACAATTCATTTCAATCGATGGAAAACGTGTTTACTCTTTACGTAAATTACTAAAACTAAAATGTTTACCAAAATCTTTGGCGATGTGTTTACCGAATGAATAAAAAATAACTTTTCCACAAATGTATGTGTTTACCTTTTACTCGTTTAGGTGAAACAGTTAAATTAGTCAACCTAAACCTTCTTTTGCAACATCCATCCATCCGACATCAGCCCGTGTTCGTCCAGTGCTGGACATAGGCCTTTCCCAAATTTCGCCACTCATGTCGGTCCTCCGTCCTCCTCATCCAGCCGCCCCCCGCAACGTCCTTCAGGTCGTCGGTCCAGCGGGCACGAGGTCGTCCTACACTACGCTTTGCTGTACGTGGTCTCCATTCTAAAGCCTTTCGGCCCCAACGGCCATCATGTCGGCGACAAATATGGCCTGCCCACTGCCACTTCAACTTACTGATTCTGCAGGCTATGTCGGTTACTTTAGATCTCCGACGGATCTCCTCATTTCGGATTCTAATTATCCATCAGAGATACCCCAAGCATAGCCCGCTCCATAGCTCGCTGAGCGACCTTAAACCGGTGGATCAGACCCTTTGTAAGAGACCACGTCTCAGCGCCATACGTCATCACAGGAAGGACGCACTGGTTGAACACCTTAGCCTTTAAGCACTGCGGTATTGACGACGTAAATATGTGACGTAACTTTCCGAATGCTGCCGAACCCAAGCATATTCTTCTGTCAGCCTCGGCGTCGAAGTTGTTTTTATCAGGATAAACATATTTTTGAACAACTTCGATGCTGACATTGTGGACGGTTATTGGCCCTTGGATGACGTGACAGTTGGACATGACCTTAGTCTTATCCAAATTCATCCGCAGGCCCACTCGTCTCGAAGAATCGCCAAGGCCGCGCATCATTTCCTCTAGTTCCTGCAGCGATTCCGCCATTATGACGATGTCATCGGCAAAGCGAAGATGTGAAATGTACTCTCCGTTTACGTTTATGCCTCGTCCATTCCAGTCTAGTGTTTTAAAGACGTCCTCCAGCGCGGCGGTAAACAGTTTTGGAGAAATAACATCTCCCTGTCTCACGCCGCGCTGAAGATGTATCGGTCTTGTTTGTACACTCTGTACTTGGACGGACATCGTAGCGGAGTCATACAGACATTTCAACAACTCCACGTAACGCCAGTCAACTTGGCAACGCTGCAAGGACTGCAGAACAGACCAAGTTTCGATGGAGTCGAAGGCTTTCTCGTAGTCCACAAACGCTAGACATAAAGGCTGATTATACTCTTGGGTTTTCTGTATAACCTGCCTTAGCGTGTGAATTTGGTCCACGGTGCTGTAGCCTTTTCGAAACCCAGCCTGCTCTGGAGGTTGGAAGTCGTTGAATCGTTGGACGAGACGATTCGTGATAACTCTTGAGAACAGCTTGTAGGTGTGGCTCAGGAGCGCAATTGGTCTATAGTTCTTAAGTAGGATTTTGTCCCCTTTTTTGAAAAACAAAATGACCAGACTCCTGCTCCACTCCTTTGGCGTAGTACCTGTGTGAATGACGGCATTAAAGAGGTCCTGTAGCTGTCCGAGTATAGGGTAACCTCCAGCTTTCAGGAGTTCAGTTGTGATGCCGTCCTCGCCCGGCGCCTTGTTGTTTTTCAGCTGTTCAAGAGCTATCCTAATCTCACCTATTTCGACATCCGGGAGTTCATCGATGTAGTGGCGGACCAGAGGTGCACGTTTGTCGTCTTCATCGCGGGCAGTTGGCTTGGGAGCGTGTGAAGAATATAGGAGCCCATAAAATTTCTCGATTTCGGCGAGGATTTCTGGCCTAGAGGTAACAGTTCTATTGTCAGATGTCTTCAGCTTCGTCAGATTGGTCCTTCCTAACTGCTGGGCAAAAACTTTTGAGCCTTTATTTCGCTGGATCGCGTCTTCAATGACGCGAGTATTATGTTGGCGCAGGTCAAAACGAATTTGCCTTTTAACACGCTTGTTAAGAAGGGAAAAATCTGCAGAATCTGAAGACATTTCCCGTCTCTGCCTCATCAGGTCCAGAGTTCCACTCGAAATTTTGGACTCCTTAGTCCTTCGCTCCGGCTTAAAATAAGCCCTCGCTATCTCGCGCACGACATTCGTGAAATTTTTAGCAAGCTGGTCAACATCCTCAGTGGTTTCCAACAGGGCAAATCGGTTCTGAAGTTCCATTTGGAACTTTTCGGATCCCGCAGCGGTTTGGCGCAGAGAAGGGCGGAGCGTAGGCTTCATCAGACGATTTCTCTCAAGCTGTAAGTCGATATTCAAGATGCATCGCACAAGTCGGTGATCGCTACCGGTACAAAACCTGTTGATCACAGATACGTCTTGGATTATGTGCTTTTTTGCAACAGAGTTATGAATATTGTGCGAGTTGCCATCGAATGACTTTACTACCTCGTGAATCGAGTTAAGCCGGGTCTCCAGCGCACGTTTTGTACTACTCACTAAACTAAAACGTGTACACAAATCATTGTTTCGCTACACATTTTTACTGATAAGCATGCAGGAGACACGGGGCTTATAAACACAAATATGTAGCGGAACAATATACTGTGTAGACGTTTTGGTGTAGTGTGTAGGACAAAACACGCGCTGGAAACCCAGCTTAACTCGATTCACGCCGTAGTAAAGTAATTCGATGGCAACTCGCACTTAGCGTCGAATAAATCCACTTTTCTGTTTACGAATGTATCACTGGAATTTCTCCATCACGTCGACATTTGGAGAGAGATACTGAACAATAGTAGTTTAGTGCTTTACTACCCGATTGGTAAACAACTTAATTTTTCAGTATTGTGCCATACATTGTGTATTTAATGATAACTTTGTAATTTTTGTTGAGATTATTCAAGTGTATTAACATATTTGAATGGTACGGAACCCACATGTTTTCCTCGAACTTGACTGGTTTTATTTAAAAATGTCTTCATAAATAACCGAGTCATTAAAATAAAACGTTAAAGAAACTTACTTAACGATTACTGTTTTAATGAAATTCAAAATAAATATTCAAAATTTCAATAATAACACAAGGAATGGTTTGTATTTTTTCTTTCCTTTTATTTTTAAGTGTTTGCATGTTGGTAATATTAGAACAACGGGCTTAGCGTCCTGTTAATTTTTTTTTATCTTTGATCAGAATCCTTAAAAATGTGCTCTTATCTAAAAATACCGACGTGTTATAGCAATTTTAATGATTTTGTAGTGTGGAGATTGATTTACCCAGAAAACCGTACTAACAGTTAGCCATTTTTTGTAGTACGATAGTAAAGCCGGTTCTGAAGTTTCAGTGCTGTCAAAACTAACTTTTCTTGATCTTTAAAAATACACTTGTACTGTTTCACTTAATTCACTTTATTAAACTACCGGTTTCGCCTTATACTATCTTAATAACTAAAAACTATATGCAATCTGCATAGTTTTTACCGGTAGTTTAATAAAGTGAAATAAATGAAACAGTACAAGTGTATTCCAAAATAGCTCTTTCGTGTTAACAACAGAAGATATTACTTTGTAAAAAGCTATGTTTTGAAAGCACTAAATCTAAAATTAAACTTCAAATTAAAATTAAAAATTCAGAATCAACTTAAATGAACCTTTAAAATTGTATGGGTTACCTCTGGCTACAGTACCCTTGAAAATACGTAGTATATTTGATTCTGTATACGTATAAAACTAGAACGGGCAACACGGCTAGACAGTAAAACCGGAAATAAAAGTACAAATCGTGGCCGAAACTACATTGGAACGCCGCGCCGGATCAGACGTTGTGAGCGGAAAATCGTATCAAATAAAGAAGGAGTTTGAAATATTTAATGTGTTTCCGCAAAAGTAACGACGTGGGAATCGTCCGCGATGATACAATACAATGTTCACTGCGGGGTGAGGAGTGGGGAGTGCGGAGTGCGGTGCATACAAACAACGCAACCACCGCGCTGGGAGTGCAGCCTGCGACATAAAGATTTCCAGCTTTTTAATATCGGTCGGTTATTGCTCTATATCTCAGTTTTATTGCCTCGCTCTATCCACCGACTTTTTATACAAACATTCATTTCTTGCGGAACCGAACAAAACACCAAATAAATCGCCACGACCGGAGCGCGGTCATGACCGAACGACTTTTTTACGTCACATACATTACTGGTTAATTGCGTTCCTGATAATAAATAACGGCTACAAATAGGCGGTGTATGTCACGCTGCGCACTACTGTCGCTATAGACGTGCGGTTATCTGGACCCTGGTGACAGACGGCTGGGCTATACAATGACACATTTCGTACTATTAATTTATACTAAAAAATGTCGTGTCCTTACATTGAATATTTTTGTGAAATTTTCATTGAAATGGGTTATTTATTCATATTGTACTAAAGCCAAAACTACAATTTTTAGAATTTTTGTCTGTCTGTAAGTTCCATTTTAACTCGAGAACCACTTAACGGATTTAGATGTGGTTTTCTTTATTATCATCCTAGTGCCCCTGGTCAACACATGCTATAAGGGATATTTATAAAATAATCGCCACGCCGAAAACGGGGCAGAGATTGAAACAAACGTGGGCGGAGCCGCGGGCTAAGGCTAGTTCTATAATATATCTGCTGTGTCTTATGCGGATCATTTACTTGAATCTTTGACCGTCTAGCTTGTATTTCATTCATTTCTGTCGTACCTATTTGCGACACTCGTAATGATGAACTAACTTTTCAGCAGTAAGTAAAACATTTTTCTGACGTCACAAAATTATAATTACATAACAACGATTATAGTATTTCATTCGTTTCATGAAGTAAACTTATGAGTTACTTTTCAATTCACAATAGCTTAAGAATTCGTGTTCAGAATAGTCGCACTGGCATTTAGTTAGAGGTTCGAATAGCAAACTTAAAGTGTTCAATGGGAGATGAGTTGATATGAGGACGCTGCACTAGCGACCGCCCGCCCAATGCTCCGCTCCGCCCGCCCGCCCTGCACAGTGAAGGCGTGAAGCTGGCGCGCCGCCAAAATTATGCTTTTCCAACGTTTCTCGAGAATGCATGCTCGGAGTGTCTATTTATTAGATTATACCAAAAATCTAATTCAAACTATAACACCAGCAGCCTACGACTCAGTTTTCTGTGATACACTTCATTCAGAGTTTTGTGCATTTTATTTTGTTTCCGCTGAGTCGTTCGTAACGTCAATTATCTTGCTGGACTGCTGGAACATATCGTTTAATATAATTAATGAGCTACAATGTTCTCGGGAATGTGAGATACGATGTATAAAATCTGAATTAATCTGCAATAAGCTCTAACGAGTGTGATCCAGATTATGTGGAAGTCAAAAGTTGACTGAAATTCCATAATATCGCACGTCACTCTTGGAAGGAGCTATTCTATGTAATACGAGCACGTAGGCTAAGTTAGAGAAGTGATACTTGCACTGTAGCAAAATAATAGGTATTGCAGCAATATCTACTCGTATCTGCTCCTTGCTAAATGTCACTTTTATTATTACTTACTTCCGAGAAAGTTATAATTAGAAATATCGCAACATTTTCCTCATCAAAGCTCGGATTCACTTGATTGAGGCTAATGAACACTCACTTCAGACAGTTAATTCCATACAATATTTCTTTTGAGTAAATGTAATTAAATTAAAATACATCGTCCCGACAGCAATTCTAGAGCGGTTGTCAGAGGTGTTTCAAACTACACAGCGCAAGTCACTGTCCAAATTGATAAACTCACGTTTCATCAACGGTTATTATTACATCTAGGCGTGTCTAGTGTCCTATCGCCGTACTTTGGGCACAACCATGAACCCTGCTAACCGTGTGATAGCTTATACGGAATATGAACTCGCGATCTGTGAAATATTCAATTCGAGGCGATCAAACCAACATATGGTAATTGTAAAGAAAAATATAAATATTGTTGGTTGTTTACAATTATATTCTTTGACTAAGCTGAAAGGAAAATAATAAATGTAAAAAATAAATGTCTTATATGTCTCCAAGATGTTTATAAATCTTTATTCGTCTTCTCGTGGCTATGAAATAGCTAATTATGTTTGTGCTATAAACTAGAAACAAAGAACAAGTTATCAGGCCGTTCGAATAGTCGGTCCTTTTGAATATACGTTAGTTCAGGCGCAGACTATATCTGACCGTCAGAAGTACCATTCACCTGCAAACAAGAAATTAAATGTTTTATGTTCTAAGCAGGAACCGATAATTGAAATCAAATGTATATTCATTTAGTTCATTTACTTACGCAAATATTTTGTTTTTCAGCCGCCAATCACGGACCTTAAAAAGAATCTGTACCGTCAATTCACTCTAGATGTTTCTTTATTTAATTTCTTTATTAGGTTCAAAAGATTAATAATATAACAGAGAACTTGACATGACATAACACTAATAAAATCTGATATATTATGATAATAATCAAAATTATTGTATTAGAACCAATGCAATTATTGATTTTCGAAAACTTTTCATTTTGTGTATGTTGTTTTGACTGTGTTACCAACTGCTGTTTAAAATTAGTTTTGATCTTGACGTTTTTATAAAGATAAAGTTGCGAGTGTTTTAGATGTTGATGCAATAACTTACATCACTGACATTCTACAACGTCACCTAGCAATAACGGTCTTAAATAAGGCGGGGGCTACACAGTTCACAGTACGCTAGCCTCACTCGCGGTTATCCACGCGGCGCGCCGGTAGATGTCGCGGGGGTGGAGGATCGAGGCTTCGGGCCAAGGGGAGGGGGTCGTGGTATTCCATAGAACGGGACGTTTAAGAAAATGTAAATGTATGGTAATGTGCCACCGCCGATCTGTTTGTAGCGCAAACGATCGCGTCTTCGACAAACTTAGCTCTCTCCCTTCGTTGGAGCTTCTTGCCTTTGTGCACCCCGCACCTCGCACCCTGCCCCGTGCCGCACCGCGACGCGAAGTCTCAACTACGAACAAAGGACTACGTAGTCATGCAAAACGCTTGACATCAAGTATGTACACTTGACATGACAAATTATCTCTCAGCTAGTCATCGGCAAGTGGCGACGTATTGTAATTTCTTGTTTTGTATCGTCTTATTGCAGTTTAGACAGACGAAGTGCAATTCCTTTGAAGTTTGCCACAAGCCACAAATTCCAAGATTGAATGTCACATACCTACCAACATTCAGTTGTTCACGGAATTGCACCACATAAGTAGAACATACCTTATCATGTAGCTAATATTGGTATTCCTACCGCAGACCCGCGAGGCCTGCGACGGTAATTACGAGGGGTAAATGTTCACAAACCGCAATTTTCGTGAATATGTCGTACAAATGTTTACCGATACGAAACCTGAACTGAGCTTCTTTCATTATACGCTCGCTCCACTGCAGTACGGGGTGTGGCGTGGCGAAGTGTGGCAGCGGCGGCGGCGGTGGCAGATTCCAATGGAAACAATCTGTTTGGATAATTTGAGAAGTTCGCAATATTTGCATAAAATAATACGACTTCGTGCGAAACAGAACGATGGAGATCTGTCTCCACCGAGGAATACTAAATTATCTACATACATATACATAGGTAGTTCTGATTGTATAGTTTTAAATTGTAGCTGTAACTTACCTTATTCATTTCTCAAACTAAATAAGCTAAGTTACAGCTCACTATCAACTTCTACTTCAGAATTGCAAGAAAACCAATCCGAAAAAGCGCCTCAAGAAACTAGAATCTGTAAATGAATAAAATACTTATCTGTGTATCAGCAGATAAATAGGCTCTGTTCTATACGCTTTATGGTATATCATAAATAATGGAGAAAGAAAGAGACGATTACGGTATCAACGACAAATATACTCCCTCATTTTGTCTTTCAGTTGTAGATAAATAAACATGATAATAAATTATTGTTCCATATAAAAAAAATAAGTATTTGGATAACAATATCTTCTCGTCATTTACATCCAAATGTGTGCATAATTTTATTGCAGTTTCCTCTCGTAGAGTGCGGGGAGGAAGAGGCGGGAGGGAGGGAAGTAACACTGAAACACAATCAACTTGATGAAGAACCGTTCTTCACAAGATTTATAAACCTTCAGCAGGAAAAATTCGTCCTCAAAACAATATATCACTTGTTTACTTCCCCTAATAATAATGCGTGAGCCTTCTCTCCCTTTCCTCGCTCGTATCTCTCGCGGGACTTTAAATAACCTTCTGTGTCACACGTATTTTACCATCACAATATTTATATCACAATATTGCTTGGTAATTGTTTCGTTTATTGGTAATAACGTGGAAAATTGCGCGAACAGCGACGTTCTCGAAAACAAAATAAACTTAGCTATAACTTCGTTACACAAGAAATTGGCTTGAAGTACCATCTAGTTTACTTTTCACTTGTTACCAGGTACTTGTGTTCGCTCGGTGGTTGCATTTGATGTTCAATCTGAAGGACACAGAGTGCATAATGGAACGCACGTAGTTACAGTGGGAGCGCGAAGCATGCGGAAACGTTACTCGCTAATAGACAACGCGGAGGTTATTTAAAAAGTTTGCCAATCGCGAGCTGAGGCGCAGCGGCGGCTTATTCACTTGTTCCGCATCCTCGAGATATTACCAAATAAGTACTCCAGTACTTCTCACCGCTTACTAACCACTGCCTTATCAAAGAGATAAATCGTGATTATGTCCACCGACAGAGGACAACTGGCACGCAGAGTGACGACTTTCACACGAACTCTCGGTCAGTGAAAAGTTGGAGCATTACCGTGATAGACGTGTCCTGCCGCTTGGAGTATCGACGTTGCGAGTGACCATCTGGACCCTGGGCTGGATCACAGCGCAACGAATGTCTCCTATTTATCTTTAGAGAAAAATTACACACTATCTGAAATGTTGCAACATTGCTTTGAAATTAATGAAGCAATAAAATATAAACTTGGTGTCATTTTTTGAATAAAGTGTTTATAGCAAGCAATATTGATGGATTGACAATCATCAGCAGGCAATATGGTGGTGCAGCATACTCTATTTTATGAGGAATCTAACAAATATGTTAAAACTTTTAGCGCTGTCTGTAGCGAGACACACACTTTTTAAAATTCTGAATCAGTAAATTAATGAATTGAATAAAATGAATCAGTAACTTGTTGGTAGGTACATGAAGCTGGGCGAGAGCCGCTTCGAGCTTGCACACAATACCATATCATCAGTTTTAAATGACATTAGTTGAATCGGTATGAGTTCTTACTTCTTGTGAAATGTTTCGCTCACCTACTGAGTGCAGGGCAGTAAATTTTAAAGTGAATACTGTAAAAACGTGTCCATTCATTCGAATAAACTTTTAGCCCACTCACAAATGCATCTGCGTCTATGTTTTGTACAAAACATTATCGTTTTAATATTTTAGTCGTCCAGCTCACTTCCGGTTAGAACGGCGTGGTCTGGATCCGCCG
Source organism: Ypsolopha scabrella (assembly GCA_910592155.1). Lineage (NCBI taxonomy): Eukaryota > Metazoa > Arthropoda > Insecta > Lepidoptera > Ypsolophidae > Ypsolopha > Ypsolopha scabrella. Next base: position 429,954 of record OU342968.1, on the reverse strand, counting down.
TTGTATATTATTTATTGTGTAAATCAAGAAAAGACAAAATTAGACGCCTATTATCAATTTAATAAGAGGTTTAATTGGCCTTCCGTGCACTTAATAAGAAATCGTTTACGTCAACGTATCGTAGTACTAAGACAATGAATCCGCAAAACTACTCGAGCGTGAGATTTTGTCTGTATTTCTATAATCCGCCTACACTGTTGATAGTTTTATTTTCAGGAGCAGGTCTCCGATGCGATGCGGCAGTCTCGTTTTTCTATTTAAATTATTTTCTATTATTATTTTGGATGATATCTATGCTAATAACAAGTCCTGTGTTGTGTACTGGGGCCAAAGTTAAATTTATTACCTGGACGCGGTTTTCCTAAAGAGGATTGTTGATAAAATAAGTACCAAGCTTCACATCTACGCGAGCGTAGCCGCGGGTAAGAGCTAGTTGGGAAATATAGGAACAAGCTATGTAAGATGCATGCACTTTAGAAAACATTCGTTTACCCTCTTTCTAGTCAGTAGAGTGTTGTATATTCTCGCAAAATAAGCGGGTTACCAGCTCGCCCCGCGCCCCTTCGCGTCCCGCCGCGCCACGCCGCGCCCCGCCGCGCCCCGCCGCGCCACGCCGCGCCACGCCGTGACAAACAACATTGCGATGTAAATGAGGCGCTTCTCACAACCGTCTCACAAACAGAAAGAGGAAATGCTAAATACTCTCAAGCGGATTGTCTGCTCAGTAGTTTGGATCTGTTTTCTTTGTGTTGGCTCTGTGCTCTATTTAGATTATTATTTTAACTGCTTTTATCACTATTGTCATAAAATAAAATTACAGATGTATGAGATACGTAGTAAAGAAATTGTACCTGCATCCAGGCACATATGTGTTATACAGAACGAGGAGGTATAGCCACCAGCTAGCACTCCAATCCCGCACCTCGCAAATCATCTCGTTTTTAGGCAGTTAAGCGTGAAATAAGACGAGTCGACTCGCACCTAATTTTTTGCCAAGTCTTCGTTTTTCGTCCCCTCGTCTTCACATGCAGATCCTTAAACTCCCCCCACCTCACCAACCAACCCCCCCTGGACCCCTTTTTGCAACATTTGGATATAATTTCGTTTGTAGAGAGTTCTGCTGCGTTTTGCTCGCCCCGCACCCCGCATCCCTCCGAAGCTGCGGTGGTGGTTTATACTCCATTAGATTTTATTTATCTGGGATCGCTTATCTACGCAAATGTGTATGCAGATGAGATGATCGACGGTTACATCCCGTGACGATATTGTCGGGTTATTGTACATGTGCGTGTGCGTGCGACTGACCGAGCTCGATAAAGGCTCAGTAAAACAAAATTGTTACAATTAAACCATAAACTTGAACAAGTTTCTTGTTACGCAGAAGTCGCAGAAGTTTAAAATGGCTATAAACGAAATACCCTAGAGACCTGATGACATTCATAGTCGTACATAGTAATAAAGTAACGGGTCACCAATTTCACCTCAATGAACTAAGTGAGTAAACTTTAACTAGCTGACAGCTAGAAAGAAAGAAAAAACGTTTATTTCGAATGCTACATCAATACAAAAATCACATACAAAAAAATATAAATAGTTTTAACAATCCATCTACTATACGGCTTAAGATAATTTATAAGATGCAGCAAACAAAAAGGTCTCTGATTCAACAAAATGCCACAGCAGAACTGTGACGCTGATCTTTCGTCAGAGGCCGTGAGTTGCAACACATACGATGTAACTAAATCTAATAACCAATTTAAAAAATATTGTCTCTCTATTTATGAATATATGAAAATTTACTAGTTTTGGCTGCAAATACGAGTAAAAAATGCGTATCTATAATTTATTTATTTATATTTAAGGAAAACTTACAGCACAGTATAACTAAATTAAAAAACAGAGTAAACAAATTACGGCCAATTACAAGTTTTCACTACTAGTAACATAATAAGTTGATAACACTTACGTAAAATATTAGTAATAGAAATTTACTGACGCTATGAAATTTAGCTTCACACATAATCAATATAAAAAACAAGTTATTTTTGAACTGAGAAAAAGAAAACAGCATTAAATTAAATTAAATTCTCAAACACAACACAAAAAATGTTAGGATACAATGATACCTCAGGTAAGTATTAAATTGATACATCAAATATTAAAAAACTTAGCGCTTAGCACCATTCTTGCTCTAGCCACAGAGAGGAAGAAAATATCGAGATCGTGTAATGTGTAAAGTAAATAAGTAAAATACATACAAAATATTATAAAATAATAAATAATAGGAAGGGAAGTGTGAAAAATACTTGAAAGAATATATATTTAATGAATTGTTTAAAAAAATGTTCCAATACTTACTAGTAGCAACAATTAAAATATCCACTGTACCATTTTACCGAAATAATAAACTATGTCTATGCAGCCAGATAGAGTTATTTTTCTTATTTGTTAATGTTTATTTTAATTCTTGCATGCGAGCACCTTTCATAATAATTATCACTCAAGCTTTTTCTTAATAACTTCAAAATGCATTTAACACTATTCAATTATTTCTACTTCTTACCTATTTCAGTAAGTTAAATTGGATACAAAAATATCTGTTTAGAACTCCGAAGACGAATTGTGAGATCAAAGATTCCACCACACTTAATTAAACCGTTATTTGCATACTTACAAACAAAGATAAACAGAAGCAACAATCACACAACACCCCAGTTTATTCAGTTCACCCTCGCTCTGTTGGGGGTCGCCAGATATGTCCGCGGGTGTCTGCAAATGAATTCTGAACCCTCGTTCAGTGAGCAGTGGTTGGTCCATACTCGCCTCATCTGCAGATGCTAATGTATGCAGACTGGCTCCCGACTCCCGACCACACTCCCGACCACTCACTTCACTCTGCATATCGCACGTGACTCCAGCATCCTAAAACAAGGTTCAGATGAGAACCTATGTTCGTTGATTCCTGTTTCACTATTGAATTATAGAAATACACTGGGAATAAAATCCAACCAGCTTGCACGAGATGAAAGTTCGAAGTTGATATTGTGTGTGTATGTGGTATTGACAGGTCGCAGTTCAATTCCCGCTAAAGAGTTTTAGAAAATCTTGTCAAGAGCTGATGCTGTTTGTTGTGGTACAGGGCGAGGGATCTGCGTCACGCCTCGACGTCGCGGGATCTACATACTGTGCTTTGATATTTTCTAGACACGGAAGCACAAAAATGATGATGCATATATACTTGTAGGGGTTGAATTTACTTACTATATCTATTAAATTAACAAATGGTTTCCGAACATCCAGCGAGTCACTTAGATAAATGAAGCAGTCGCATGGCAGACTTTCAGCTAGTTGCGTTATGACAGCGGTAAACGTGGTATCTATCCTTTATCTGTCTGTCCACCCACAGTGGAGTTAGCGTAAACGAGCTCGCGATGGAAGCTAATCCATTACATGTAGAGGGTATTCTCTGAGCAAGAAAGTAAACTTTACAAATAGTGAGCAGAGTTCAGGTTCGAGTCAGTGCGGATGTTCTTGCCGGGAACTGGTCGCGGCAGGCAAGTGGCTTATTGTAGAAACACTTACCAGTAAACATATTCTAACAACATTTCCGATTGTATGTAGCTATTAAACTGAAAAGCTTGCTTTTTGCCTGGCCACCGAGGTACTTATCCTAGACCGTTGAATTTTTCCACCATACTAACAGAAACTTACTAAATTTACTTCAGTCAGAATGTCAATGAATTGGATTTATCCACCATACTTGTACTTGAAATTTTCGTGTTCGTAACGCACATATTGAACGCTGACGAAGGCGTTATGTGATTTCTTCCTTTAAAAGCAAAACATTTAAATGTTGCTAAGTTTGTTAAGTGCTCTTTTTTGCTACGGCGTAGCAAGTGCTACGACTCTAGTTTTCTGCCCGTTGGTTACACTCCGTAGTATAGGTATACACGTCACAAGCATGCTAAACTGTTGATACCCAGCTTAGATGGATTGAAGATTTTTCGCTCGTGAATCGTCGCCACAGAGCAATCCAGTGAAACTCTTTCCTTCAGGAACTGCAAGTAGTTACCAATGTTAACGTTTTTGTACGGAACTCGTTTTTATCAGGCCCTGTCGTCTGCCGGTCCGGCCCTGTGTTTGGACGTTCCAGCCCCGCGCCCGGCCGGTCCAGCCCTGGTCGTGACGTAACGGCGTGTGGAACTCTTGTGATTCGTGTAGCTGCTTCTGTTCCCTGTATCTTGTTCTACTGAGTGGTATTCAACTGCAACAATGAAATTTGTGATTCTTGATTATGAAATTTAAATTTTTATTCATAATACAGACAAGTTTTTTAAATATAACAAACAAACTTTTTTTTAATTCTAAGTTCATTTAAAAGGAAACCTGGCTATTAAACCTCGCTTGCTCTCGGGCTGAAAATCAACGCATGAAGAAGTAGCGGATTTCTTTCTGCTCGATATAATAATCTACAAATGATGGGTACACGGAAATAACGTGCCCCTCAGTTAAGTCAATATTTTCACAATTGTTGTATTTTTAAAGTTACAACCAAGTTGATATTCAATATAAATATTCCTTTCTACAATATCTTAGATAATACTCATGATAGGGCACGTTTTTTCCTTGTTTTTTGAAGTTATACCATACTTCAACGCAATCCAAACATCTGAACATCAAAATCTGAAAAAATCAAACTGATTTGATGAAATTTGAAAATGAAATAAAAATGATTTTGATAAGAAATGAAAATGAATTGAAATAAACTTGAATCTATTAGATAAATCCGAGCCACGGATCTGATCTGTGATCGGTTTTTTAGCGGTAATGAGATATAACTTTAAGGGTAAACTAAATTTAGAGCATAATATAAAAAAACGGTTTTTTTCTTAGAACAATAGCTGAACTGGTCTGTTTTAAAATAAAGTCGTATAAGGCGATATTCGTCGCTACTGTTGTATCGGCGCCGGCGCCGCTGTTGTCGAGATCCCAGGTGAGAGCCGCGAGCGAAGCCGGGATGTGTCAGTCAACTTGGGGTCCGTGTACGACGGTAACTGCGGCATTACCGGGGGTTCGCGTTTAGTTTAGTTATGGTTTATTGTTGTAGATTGTATCCTGCTCGTGATATGCGATCGAATACTGTATCGATCTACACACCGATCTACATCCAACCCAATAAAAATGCCTTTTCTTTAAGTATCTGTAATGCCATGCTCTGCTGCACGGCAGCAAACAGCATCATTCGCTCACTCTAAAACTGTATTACTAGTATTCATGCATTATACAATTCTGAAAAAAAAAGCGGTCAAGTGCGAGTTGGACTCGCCCACCGAGGTTTCCGTACTTTGAAGGTACATATTACATATTATGTATCAATGATAGTGTAAGTTCCTTAATAAATAAATATTATAAATAAATAGTTCAGGAATCGAGTTTCGCAGTTTTTTCCGAGCTTTTCCCTACTTTTTTTAAATAATTTAATTACTAAGGAAATAATAATGAAAGTTTTCAGATTTTTCCCCATACTTGTAGTATTAGATGGTATTACTTGCCAAATATCATACATAGTTCTAGGTCAACAGAAGAAACCCTTTAAATTTTGATTCCCTTGAGACGATCGAAATATATGTTTTTTACGGTATAAACATCCGTATTTTTTTCAACTTAGAAGTTTGATTTTTTTCACAGCTTCAAGGGACTGTGTTTTATATTCAACTCGATACCTCCACGCATTCCCACGATAAAGGGTCTTGACAGACGGACGGACAGACAGACAAACGGACAACAAAGTGATCGAATAAGGGTTACGTTTTTTTCCTTTTGAGGGGTATTTAACTAGTGTTATATTATGTATATGTAGAATTCAGGCACCAAGTCCTATCAACTCGTGTTGGTCGTACGCCCAGATTTTATACAAATTTCCCCATCATCCCTTATCGGAACCTATTTTCATGAAACTTTATCAAGAATGGCGAGCTCGGGCAGAGAAGAGCCCAATATATTCTTTAGCCGCAAAGCACAAGTTTTTAGGTAATTCCCTGCCAGTAACCTTGTGCTCTTCGATATTATCCGCTACAGGAGCATCTTCATCGAGGGGAAATACCCGATTCTGTTGCATTCGATTTTACCTTCGGATTAAACTTATACTATAGGTACCTACATTTTAATATTGGCATATATCTAATTATTTGAGTACATAAAGTATATAGGGTGAAATTAAATAACCAACCAAATTCATACTGGAGACTCGGTTAGTGATCAGAGGTGCAATTGTGTAAGCCAATCCTTTTCAAATTCGATTGTCATATGGCTATTCGGCTAAGTAAATAAGCCCGTTTGACTATTGAAATCGTACGTTTTTGATTGTCAACAACAAAATAAGACAATTATTGTATTCATTTGACAGCCAAAAATGTACGATTTCAAATGTCAAACGGGCTAATTTGCTTAACCGAATAGCCATATGACAATCAATTTGAACACCATTGGCTTACACAATTGCACCTCAGGAACTAGGTTCAGAAATTATTATTAGGATTAGTAATCCTTTTGGTCAAATTCGAATAATACATTTTTTTGCTCCCCTAATGGCTGGACTAGTTTAGTTACAATTCCTAGTCTAGGCAGTAAGGAAGCAAACATTTTTTTTTCGAATTTCAGCAAAAGGGTAATTGAAGCTTGTTTCTGATGACAGTCTTGTCTCCAGTATGAATTTGTTCGGTTAATTTAATTTCATCCTGTATAAATTGGTTGACAGGATATTGGTATTGCGGTTTGACATGATTTCTTTTGTTACAGTGCAATTTGTTGAAATGCGACATCAAACATTACACAGAAAACTCAAGCTTTTTAAAAGGTGAAATAGCAGTTGGTTTTCTGTAAATATGAAAATTTGACGCCTTCTTCATGATTATGTTTAAATATAAATTTAAAAATTGGAATGGATTGGTTTGCACTGAACGACGCGACGTCTCGGAATCAGGGTGCAGCAGGTATCCTCAAGAAGTGAGAGGCCCGCGAGTCGTCTCGAATACGGATCAGTAACGGGGGGAGGGAGTGGGGGGAGGAGAGATAGTGATTCCGGTCACGTGACCGGGGCGGGGGCGCGGTCACGTGATCAGCGCGCTAAGGACCGGTAATCGACTGGAAGACGGGACGACTTTTTATTAGAAAACATCTTGTTGTTACTTTGTAATGACTCGCTGAAACTATTTTACTTCTGATCTGATGTTAGTACTTCTATTCTGTTTATATTAACATTATTAACTAGCAATATTCTCTCATAAATAAAACGTACCCCGTGGTGAGTGACCCGCGGGTTATCAACTCGACAAACCAAATATTATTCAGTTTATATAGCCTTTCTCAAATTATCGAAAGTGAACGGCTCAACTCCCACACAATTCTTGTTAATGGAGAGGTCCCGCTGCTCAGTTAGCAACACTCAGTGAACCCGTGTACAGTTAGCAACACTTAGTGAACCAGTGTACAGTTGGCAACACCTAGTGAACCCGTGTACAGTTAGCAACACCTAGTGAACCCGTGTACAGTTGGCAACACTTAGTGAACCCGTGTACAGTTGGCAACACTTAGTGAACCCGTGTACAGTTGGCAACACTTAGTGAACCAGCGTACAGTTGGCAAAACTTAGTGAACCAGTGTACAGTTGGCAACACTTAGTGAACCCGTGTACAGTTGGCAACACTTGGTGAACCAGCGTACAGTTGGCAACACTTAGTGACCCAGTGTACAGTTGGCAACACTTAGTGAACCCGTGTACGGAAGCTTCCTAACTACCAAGAACTTGATCGACGCTCTCAGCAGCTGCCTTCAGGCTTCAATAGATATAGCATCCGGGTGTGAGTACAAACTGGTATTTTCTACCTCATCTGAATTTCCGACTTCATCAATTTGATAAGGACTATCCAGCTGCTTGCTTGCGTCATAACTTGCTAAGCCTTACTAATATGTCATTACTTCATGGTATACTTAGTATCCATATCGACAGTAGCTCCTTGGTTGCAGAGATTTACGAGTCACAGAGCGCCGGACTCGCCAATCCGAGACATTTCTGTTTAACGTATATATAGTGTGTATACGTATGTGGATGTGTGTGTGTTTGTGTTTATATAACTAAGGATTTCTGTTACTGGCGTTATCTACTGCATTTTCTTTTCTGTGTTGTTATTAAACTGTTTGTGCTGTTGTAATCCCAAATAAAATAAAATAAATAAAAATAAAACATAAAATAGAATAATAAGAATCTGAAATATTACATTTTGATGCAAGTGCGAAAAAGTTGATATTTAGAGGCACGATTGACTTTTTTTGCCGAGATGCAGTCGAGGAAAAAAACAGTCAGGACGAGTGATATCAACACTTCCGCACGTGTATCAAATGACGTTTTTTAATACACCTGCAAAAATTACATGAAATAATAAAATAAAAGCAATTTTGTTGCAAATCAAAACAGATACAAGTCGACTGAAGAAAAACGCAGTCTGGTTGGGGCCAATCTGTACTACAAAGATCAATGTCTCCTTCTAAAATATTTTTAATAATTAGTTCTAAGATAGTTAAAATATAATATAAATTATGACATCTAAAATCGTTTTTAATTTTTAAAACATCTTTTACCATTCAACATATAGAATATGTATGTATATTTAATAGTAATATAAAAGTTTGAAAGTATTCATCTTAAACAGTTTTTAGTGTATCCGGATCCGTTAACTTTCAGAACATGCCAACAAAACGACAATTCGAAGAAAGAATGTTTTCGTTGCCTGGCAACGCTTTAAATGCGTAGGGTTGACAAACATTGGAAATACAGAAAAGTCAAAATAAATCGAGTTGTAGGCCAGACCCTGAAGCTTCGCTATAAGGGGTTTTGTTGTTGATTGAACCCTAAAGGTAGTCAAAATTATTAGGAAATTAATAAATTAGATCAATAAGATATCTGATGAGAAATGTATTGGATTAAAGGTTTAGAAGCACTGACCAGAATACAGTTCAGACTGCTTACTAAATGATGTCGCCGGCTTCTTCTAGATGGCGTTAGTTGTAAAAACAAAAAGCACTAGTGTGAAATATGTAACTTTACGCACGCTAAACAGGCACTTAATCTATCATATTTTGAGCAGATGTATTGAAAAATATTTTACTGTGTAAAATGTTTTTCAATAAGGCAATTCCTTACTTTATTTTTAAACATTCCATATGACGAAAGGTCTTCAATGTTGTTAGGTAACTTGTTACACACATAGCACAGCAATTATTTTTATATCGCTGTGTTAGGGTGGTGGTCAAAAACTAAGTACTATCAGACGGTGACGTGCATAGAACTTTTTGCTGGAAATGCAATGAGAAGGTCAAGTTCTTCGATATGATGTCACTTTGAAATATCATTATTTGTATGACGCCAGGGTAGGCACTTTCATACAATTTTTTTTTCAGATTTGTTTTCAAATTTTTTCCATGTAATTTTTATCGTCAAACTTGACCTTTTCATTGCTTTTCCAGGAAAAAGTTCTGTGCACACCACTACATCAAAGATGTCCAGTCCAAGTTTCGCGGCCGTATTTGCAGTGGTATCTTAGTTTACGTATGAATTATATAATGTGTGTGTGTAGATTTTGGTGAAGAAGTACCACCTGCGACCCTCTCTCTGATGAGTCGCTAAGTATTCAGCTCGCGATTTACCCCCCCTTCTCCTTGGTTTATCCCCTCCCACTTCTAACGTTTGAAAGCTTCACATTATTGTCATCCGAATTGTCGCTGAATGGTTACATGTTGCCCTTTTTATGGACCATTAGATTAGGATTGTGTTGTGGCGTCGACGGCACCTACTCGTTGATATTATTAGAAAATCTCGAAAGTGTCAAGAGTCGAGATATTAAAGTTGGAGTGGTTTTCATATAACGTAGAAAACAAGAGAGTTTTGTGTTGTCTTTTTCTAGTTGGTCGGCGACTCGCCGGGACGGAACATAATTTTCTACTCCGGTTCGCGGTTATTCCAGTTTCTTTTATTACTGCAACTTTGTGCTTAGTTTAGACTCGACTTTTATTTTCACAATGTAATATATCATCCTAGATGACAACGATTCCCAGAAATATTCGTGTGGCAATCCCGGTGTGGGGCCGGTCATTGTATACCGATTGAGCGAGCCGATCGCCGCCGCTCGTGTGTGAAATCAGAATCAAACAACCCGTGTAAACGCGCCAATTCCACCAGATCTGAATATGATAAACATGCGATGGACCTTCGCGCCGCGCCGCGGTCGCTCGGTGTGTGGACGGACACATTTACATATATATCGGAATGTTACCGCGCGGTCGGGAGAGGCGGGGGGACACGCGAGGGTGTATCACCGAATGCGTGAGTAGTCAAGACATTCGGCACGCGGTGGGATTTTTGATTTCGCCTATCACAATATCTTCTACATTTCCACCGCTCGCCCGGCCGGCGGGTGTGCGCGGAAGGTTTGTTGCTGTAGACGTGAGATGAGATGGAAGCCTGTGACGTCTCTATTACAGAGTTCGATCTAGTTTTTGCTCCATTTATTTTCCTAAGATGGTGTTTGCAGTATCATTTAGGAGTCCCTTATGCTAAAGAAGCTTTCGGGAATATCATCAGGATTACTGGAAACGTGTGAATTCTCAATTTCGGGAAGACGGTGGATCATGATTTGACAGGCCATATCTTGAATTATGTTAAAATTATAGGAGTGAACTTGTTGCTCACTGCACTCTGCGTCACTCGGCTCCCAAATTTATGATCATCAGCATGCTAGACGCTCTTCCTCGCCTCGGTCAATTTCGCATCAAGGCGCAATAGGTCCATCACACCAAAAAAGAGATACACATATCTGAAAAAGTGCGCGTACGAGGAGGAGTAGGAATAAAATTTAATATTTAAACATGAGAGCTTTTAAAATGTAATAATAGTTTTATATGTTTACAACAGTCATTGTTATTTTCATTTTATTAGTTTGGACGGACTCAAATCAAATAGTTTATTTTGTAAAATAGATACATAAAGTATGTTTTCTACAGGTCAAATTTAATCTTTAAAAAACAATGGAGTGTGGTGAAATAATTATAATACGGGAAATATATAAAAAAACTATATTTAAGTTGGGCTAATAAAGTTATACACCTGCATAAAATAAAGAAATATAGGAATGAGAATATTATTATGCATAATGCAATAAATAAATAAGTTGATAAATAAACCGAATAGACCATAAATAAATATAATGACTAGCCAAGTATATACTAACATAAGTAATAAAATTAAATATTGTATATACCTACACAGTCTACCGGCAAATGAAGTAGAAAGTTAAATTACTTATCAAAATATCATATAAATATAGTTTATCACTTTTACAGTCAAATTATCAACTAATAAACGTTAATTTTAAAATGTTCATGTCAATATGTAAAATGGTGACTTGAATAAAGTATTTTATATAATCTGACCTTTATCGGGGTTTTGCTTTGGTTTTATGGTTGTTGTGTGTATTATAAATAAAATAAAATAAATATGTAAAAAGAAATGTCAAATAATAAAAAAACAATATAACAATATTAGTATTATATAGGTATAAAAGCAAACGATTTGAAAAACACAAATTAGTTAGAAAATAAACGAACAGTAGTATTATGGCTAAGATCAATATTCTCGTGACACCAAGCGGCACTATCGGCCTAATAGAATTACTGTTTTGAACTAAAAAAAGCGGACAAGTGCAAGTCGGACTCGCCCACCAAGGGTTCCGTACAAATTATTAAAAGTAAAAATAAATAGGTATACAATAAGATTTGGTCACCCGTACAATTATGACCGCGCATACCGTTGCTAACCTCGGTGATTTTTATGATTTAATTACAAATGTATAGTTTTTAGATTTGTTCCTATACTTGTACTTTGGTATAACTTGCCAAATTTCATAGTTTTAGGTCAACGGAAAATGCCCTATGAATTTTAATTCCCTCGAGATTGTCGAAATACATGTTTTTTGCGGCATAAACGGCCGTATCTTTTTCTTACGTTAACTTAGAAGTTTGATTTTTTCACAGCTTGAAGGAACTGTAGATTTGAGTATATCGTTTTAATTTCAACTCGATACTTCCACGCGTTCCCGAAATAAGGGGTCTTGACAGACAGACAGACGGACGGATGGACAGACGAACAACAAAGTGATCCTATAAGGACTCCGTTTTTTCCTCTTAAGGTACGGAACCCTAAAAACAGCCAACACGTTCCATTTTATTTCGATGTAGCGATTTTTCTGTATCGCGTTTTGGGCTTCTCTCGTCTTGGAAAAGGCCTTCTTTTGCGCATGATTTTTTTTTTCAGAATCCTATTTATTCTAGTATGGGAGCATTACTGTTTCAAAATCCAATTTTTTACCACCTACATCGCTTTAAAGAAAAAGAAGAAAGAAGAGTTTATTTTTAAAATGTAGTTGAAAGACTTTCGTAAATAACAATATATAAGGTCCTACAATTCAAAGTGAACAAAAAATTACAGTTGATAGAGTATTAGAGTCGCCATTAAAACACGTGTCAAAGAAAAAAAATCTTGATAGTTGTCAGTTGACGATACTCCTAGAACTACTTTCACTTATATTGTAGGACCATAAATAATATAAGTACGTATATTTATGTTATCGGAAATGAAATAAGAAATTATATATAATTCCTAGGAATTATAATAAGTGAAAATATTTCTAGATCTAGATTCTAGGGTAGATTATGTATCGTTAACCGATCACATTCAAGCCGGATTTTTTTTTTTAATCTACTCTACACATGTCGGGAGAAAAAACGCCGCTTCGCTGCTTTATCGACGTGCCTTGACTAAACGGTTAGTTACACATGATAAAACCGGTTGTTTTTCCATACGAGAAAAGTGTACCAGTTTATTTTGACTAAAGATTTCCATCTACAACGATCCTGACACACTTCTTGCTAATGTTAAGCTTGAAAAAGTGACTACAGCCAGGTTTCAGCATAGATACATTAAATGCTATGGTATATAGCAACAGGAAAACTATATCAGTTTAATCTGACTACAAATTTCGGTTTTACAATTTAACGATCCGGACAAACCTCTTGCGAATATTTAGCTTGAAAAAGTGATTACAGCCAGGTTTATGTATTGATTTTGTCCCATACGAAAAAACTGTATCGGTTTAATCTGACTACAAATTTCCATTTACAATGATTCTGACACACTTCTTGGCACTTTGGTAAAACATGGTGCCCAGGGTCTGATGATGGCACTGGAAGATGGGTACGGGATCTCTTCAACGGAGACCCTTCGGGTTTGGGCTTATTTGATTGGTCTTAATTAGCACTTTGGTAAAACACAGTGACCAGGGTCTGATGATGTAACAGGAAGGTGGGTACAGGATCACCCCAACGGACAACAGCAGACCCTTCGAGTTTGGGGTTATTTGGTTGGTCTTTATTTGCACTTTGGTAAAACATGGTACCCAGGGTCTGATGATGGAACTGGAAGATGGGTACGGGATCTCCTCAACGGACAACAGCAGACCCTTCGAGTTTGGGCTTATTTGATTGGTATTTATTAGCAATTTGGTAAAATATGGTGACCAGGGTCTGTTGATGGGGCTGGAAAGTGGGTACGGGATTTCATCAACGGACAATAGCAGACCCTTCGAGTTTGAGCTTATTTGATTGGTATTTATTAGTGCTTTGATTAAACATGGTGTCCGTTGCATATAGTCGTTCAAAAAATCGTATTCTTTTGTTTTCCTTATTTCCACGAAATTCTCTTCGACGCAGGCGGAGCCGCGGGCAAAAGCTATCTAGAATAAGATAAAAACTACTTTTATCCACTAAATCAGTTCCCATTTGAACGCTTTAAAAGAGACATACAAAATGGGAAACACAGAGGTGCATAACACACACATTTCACCAGCTGTGTTAACTGTAGTTAACAGTCCGAGAAATATTGGCAGATTGTATAGGAGTACAAAAAACTAATTCAACGCAGGCGAAGCTGCGGGCAAAAGCTAGTAATTAATAATCGTACAAAGTGGTTCAATCAGCTGACTAAATATCTATGTAGAGGTGAAACATTTTATTTTTCATTTTTATGTTGCCTCTGATATGTCCCACTGCAGGGCAAAGGCCTCCACTTGCTGAAACCACACATCGCGGTCCTGTGCTACTTCCAACAAGGTGAAAATGAGTCAAGATGGTTCCACCATCGTCTTTTTAGTCTGCCTGGCCTTCGGTAGCCATCCTTCGGTAGTTCGGTACCCACTCGGGTTGCGATTTTCGCGCACCTATCCGAGTGCATACGATAACGTGGCCAGCCCAGTTACATTTAAGTTTTGCCGTCTGCACACCAACGTCACCAATTTGAGTTCTGGAGCGCAGTTCAGTGTTTCGGATTCGGTCAATACGTTTTACACCTAGAATGCTGCGCTCCATTGTTCGTTGGCAAACCTTGATTTTGTTCTTCTGATGATCGGTTAGTGACCACGTTTGGGAACCGTAGGTAAGAACAGGGAGGATACACATGTCAACAAGTTTACGCTGCAGTGACAATGGAAGGTTGCCCTTCATTAGCTCTTTCATGGACCAGTAGCTCTTCCAGGCGTTGTCGATGCGTCTTTCAATTTCGTTATCTTGCCTGTTATAGAAGAAGACTAGCTGGCCCAAATAGATGTATTCGTTGACATATTGTATTACCTCCTCATCTGCCTCGACCCTATGTTGCCTGCTGTTGGTCATTAATTGTGTTTTGGACCGATTCATTTTAAGTCCAACCCCAAGACTCACTGTGCTTAGTTCCTGAAGAATGTGTTCCAGCTCTAACGCCGATGTCATAGCGAAGCGTCTTCCTGCCACCAGCGTACACGCCCTTGTTAGTCCATGAATACGTCAGTTTCTGGAACACTTCTTCAAGTGTGCAGGTGAAAAGTTTGGGGGACAGGGGATCTCCCTGTTTTACGCCAATTTGTAAGTAGAAGGAATACTTTGGCTTTCTATTGTTATCTACATCTTTTAAATTTTTTTCTCTTTGAATTGTAGGATCTTATACATAAAACTCACGATAGCAGGATAGATTCCTCATGAGATATACCGAATTATATACGAGTAATTTTAGTTCCTTAATTATATATTTCCGATACCATATAATGTATATTTTACAATACAACTTATCAACATAAATAATGCACAATCAATCTTAATGTGCCTACATTCAGTGGAATCATAGAGATTTATTTACCTTGGCCAAAACTATTATCGAATAACTCTTATTATTTTATAAAGTTACACAACTTGCTAATATTGGTTATAGATTAGTAGTGACCGTTAAGTAATTACATTTTATCGACGTTTTGAAACTGTTTGTTCTGGATCGAAGTTTGTAAGTTTGCGAGCTACTTACAAAATGCCAAGTAATCGCTACGTCAGCAGTTCTGCGGTAAATCATTGGATATTTAAACGAACTGTATGAAACGGTTCAGCTTACAAGTTCACTCAACGATTTGATTTACATTAAGTTCAGCGGAGATGGCGGTGCGGGGCGCTGCTCTACTCTATCGGTAACGGTTTGTGTTGTAAATCAAATCAGCGAGCGACCGACGGTAGTTCAACATTTAACGTCATCTGATCCTTGAGCTGAACTTGTTTCCTTCAAACTGAATCCACGTACAGTTTATGTGACGATGTGACGGCACCACAGGATTTATCGTCATAAAATTGTATTAAAATTCAATAACTCACCTTAATTGTTCTTACTTTAGCGAGCGAGCGACGGTAGTTCAACATTTAACGTTATCTGATCCTTGAGCTGAACTTGTTTCCTTCAAACTGAATCCACGTACAGTTTATGTGACGATGTGACGGCACCACAGGATTTATCGTCATAAAATTGTATTAAAATTCAATAACTCACCTTAATTGTTCTTACTTCAGCGAGCGAGCGACGGTAGTTCAACATTTAACGTTATCTGATCCTTGAGCTGAACTTGTTTCCTTCAAACTGAATCCACGTACAGTTTATGTGACGATGTGACGGCACCACAGGATTTATCGTCATAAAATTGTATTAAAATTCAATAACTCACCTTAATTGTTCTTACTTTTTTGAGGATTTTTTCCGAACCTGAGTGGAAGGTAGAGCTACAATGTCAACCCAGGTTGTTGTCAAAGTGTCGACAATGTGTACACATTTTGTAGAGACTTGTGACAAGTAAAATCGGCGACACCGAAGGTTACACTTTTATAATTTACTAGCCGTCACTACAATGATAATAAAGAAAACTGCATCCAAATCTGTTGAGTGGTTCTCGAGCTAAAACGGAACATAAATAAATACAAACAGCAAAATTCAAAATAATGTATTGTACTCGTACGTAGTTATATAGTACAACTAGCTTTTTCCCGCAGCTCCGCCCGCGTGTTATTCGGTTTAACGACATGCTTTTTCCGGGATAAAAAGTAACCTATGTGTTAAGTTGGGGTATATAAGCTATATATAGGTACATTCAAAATTTCATCCAAATCCGTCCAGCCGTTTCAGCGTGAAAGAGTTACAAACATACACACACACACACACACAAACTTTTTATTATTACGAACATTTATAATATTAGTAGGATAGGATTCTAACAATCCATTTCATTTAAAAAAATTGAAATATATTCAATATACAGACACGACTTTTTTACTACTTTTATTATTGGTGTAGATGCTTGATTTTGACTTTCAAGTAGATGCGATATACGATCACTATATTATATATATATATATATAACACTATATTCATGTATTGTACATTAGACCACTCACTGAACGCGAAGAACAACACTCTGTGCCGTTAAACCTGCATACCCTAAGAAGCGTGTACTTGTGCCCGAAGTACGGTGATAACTTTCACCCCCTATTATATAAAAAATCGTCGGTAAGAAGAGAGTGTTCCCGAGATGACTATTCTATTGCCAGTTGACACTTGAAGTACTGGCGATAACACGCGCCGTGCGTCTACTGCTTCCTGCCACGAGTTATGTAAAACTGAACTGGCACACATTATTTTTGATGAAAGTGACACATTCAGTACAAATTGCTACCGTTTTCAAGTAATCCCCAGAAGGTCGCGTGTCTCACCACATATATTCGTCTTACGTCACACCCATAATGGAATTAACACACGGTACCGTAACATTATAATACTTAATTTGCTTTACACGTGTAATAACTCTTAGTTTACGTCGAACTACAATGTTAAATGCCACTAATAGTATAATGCATAGGTACTACATAAATAAACAGTTGCGAGTCTCGCGGCCACCCGCGTGGTCGAGACCTGAGCTTTATGGTCACCCGAAACGTAGATAAATATGTAAATGTTCACGATATAGTCACCGCTCATATCTAACAAAACGACCGTTTATCGATACTATCGGCAGCACGAGCCCGTGGGCTGCTCGGTCGGTATCTAATGGACGAAGATGCTACAATAACATTCTTGTGTTATCGTCGATCTAAACATTTCATTTCAATTATTACCAAGGGCTCTGAGATGTCACAGAAATAAGATATTGACGTGATAACGACAATAAAGTACTAATTACGTGAGAACTGGACTAGTCTCAACTTCTTGAATTTTTATTCAATATATCCGGTGATAAGCGACATATTTCAACTTCTTCACGAAATAATTTTCAAGCAAGCGAGTGTGTATCGTCACAAACACTGCTTGTAAAACTGCGCCTTTTGTCTTCGGCTCTACCCTCGCTGAAGAAGATACAAACTTGATTCAAATTGAACATCATATAACACGCTTTTATAAAAAATATAGGCAGAATATTGCCCTATGGCAGTGGTTCGAGCAAGAAAAGTGCTTAGTTTAAATTTCTTTAAAAGGTAGTTCCTCAAAAAAATATATAAATGTATGTATATTCCACATAGTGGTGTGTTTGAGTAAGTATCTTGTTTGTATAAGCTAGATTTATTTCGTTTAGGTTTTGTTGTTTTCTTTTTTAATACTGTAATTATTATTAGTTTTCCTGTATGTTTATGTTTTATGTATTACTTGTATCATTTGCTTATTTCTCTTAAATGAATATCGTCTATATTGTGTTGTTTAACTTATGACAGTAAAACTTTCTTCGTTTGATTACATTCGGCTATGATGCTACCTACTAATAGTGAAAACTTGTAATTGGTCGTATTATAGTTACACTGTTGATATTTGTAAGTCATCTTGTGCTGTAAGTTTTCCTTGATATATAAATAGATAAATTACGAATAATCCTTTCTGATCCAAATTCCAAGTATGATGGCTCTGTAGTTCTGAAGGTTTCGTGACAAGTGAGTGTAGTGTCACTTTTACATCCGTACATATGTAGATTACTAGTGGGAATGCGTGAGTGACGGTATGCGGTATGTACAGTACAGCGGCAAGTATTTGGAGCAGCGGGCGGAGCGTCGAGCGGGCGATGGTCATTCCAGGCATTGTTCGACTGACGCAGATATTCGCTGCTTGAGTTTGAACTCTTACTACTTACTGATGGTGATTGAAGGCTTCCTACATTGTAGATTACTAGTGGGAATGCGTGAGTGACGGTATGCGGTATGTACAGTACAGCGGCAAGTATTTGGAGCAGCGGGCGGAGCGTCGAGCGGGCGATGGTCATTCCAGGCATTGTTCGACTGACGCAGATATTCGCTGCTTGAGTTTGAACTCTTACTACTTACTGATGGTGATTGAAGGCTTCCTACATTGTAGATTACTAGTGGGAATGCGTGAGTGACGGTATGCGGTATGTACAGTACAGCGGCAAGTATTTGGAGCAGCGGGCGGAGCGTCGAGCGGGCGATGGTCATTCCAGGCATTGTTCGACTGACGCAGATATTCGCTGCTTGAGTTTGAACTCTTACTACTTACTGATGGTGATTGAAGGCTTCCTACATTGTAGATTACTAGTGGGAATGCGTGAGTGACGGTATGCGGTATGTACAGTACAGCGGCAAGTATTTGGAGCAGCGGGCGGAGCGTCGAGCGGGCGATGGTCATTCCAGGCATTGTTCGACTGACGCAGATATTCGCTGCTTGAGTTTGAACTCTTACTACTTACTGATGGTGATTGAAGGCTTCCTACATTGTAGATTACTAGTGGGAATGCGTGAGTGACGGTATGCGGTATGTACAGTACAGCGGCAAGTATTTGGAGCAGCGGGCGGAGCGTCGAGCGGGCGATGGTCATTCCAGGCATTGTTCGACTGACGCAGATATTCGCTGCTTGAGTTTGAACTCTTACTACTTACTGATGGTGATTGAAGGCTTCCTACATTGTAGATTACTAGTGGGAATGCGTGAGTGACGGTATGCGGTATGTACAGTACAGCGGCAAGTATTTGGAGCAGCGGGCGGAGCGTCGAGCGGGCGATGGTCATTCCAGGCATTGTTCGACTGACGCAGATATTCGCTGCTTGAGTTTGAACTCTTACTACTTACTGATGGTGATTGAAGGCTTCCTACATTGTAGATTACTAGTGGGAATGCGTGAGTGACGGTATGCGGTATGTACAGTACAGCGGCAAGTATTTGGAGCAGCGGGCGGAGCGTCGAGCGGGCGATGGTCATTCCAGGCATTGTTCGACTGACGCAGATATTCGCTGCTTGAGCTTGAACTCTTACTACTTACTGATGGTGATTGAAGGCTTCCTACATTGTAGATTACTAGTGGGAATGCGTGAGTGACGGTATGCGGTATGTACAGTACAGCGGCAAGTATTTGGAGCAGCGGGCGGAGCGTCGAGCGGGCGATGGTCATTCCAGGCATTGTTCGACTGACGCAGATATTCGCTGCTTGAGTTTGAACTCTTACTACTTACTGATGGTGATTGAAGGCTTCCTACATTGTAGATTACTAGTGGGAATGCGTGAGTGACGGTATGCGGTATGTACAGTACAGCGGCAAGTATTTGGAGCAGCGGGCGGAGCGTCGAGCGGGCGATGGTCATTCCAGGCATTGTTCGACTGACGCAGATATTCGCTGCTTGAGTTTGAACTCTTACTACTTACTGATGGTGATTGAAGGCTTCCTACATTGTAGATTACTAGTGGGAATGCGTGAGTGACGGTATGCGGTATGTACAGTACAGCGGCAAGTATTTGGAGCAGCGGGCGGAGCGTCGAGCGGGCGATGGTCATTCCAGGCATTGTTCGACTGACGCAGATATTCGCTGCTTGAGTTTGAACTCTTACTACTTACTGATGGTGATTGAAGGCTTCCTACATTGTAGATTACTAGTGGGAATGCGTGAGTGACGGTATGCGGTATGTACAGTACAGCGGCAAGTATTTGGAGCAGCGGGCGGAGCGTCGAGCGGGCGATGGTCATTCCAGGCATTGTTCGACTGACGCAGATATTCGCTGCTTGAGCTTGAACTCTTACTACTTACTGATGGTGATTGAAGGCTTCCTACATTGTAGATTACTAGTGGGAATGCGTGAGTGACGGTATGCGGTATGTACAGTACAGCGGCAAGTATTTGGAGCAGCGGGCGGAGCGTCGAGCGGGCGATGGTCATTCCAGGCATTGTTCGACTGACGCAGATATTCGCTGCTTGAGCTTGAACTCTTACTACTTACTGATGGTGATTGAAGGCTTCCTACATTGTAGATTACTAGTGGGAATGCGTGAGTGACGGTATGCGGTATGTACAGTACAGCGGCAAGTATTTGGAGCAGCGGGCGGAGCGTCGAGCGGGCGATGGTCATTCCAGGCATTGTTCGACTGACGCAGATATTCGCTGCTTGAGCTTGAGCTCTTACTACTTACTGATGGTGATTGAAGGCTTCCTACATTGTAGATTACTAGTGGGAATGCGTGAGTGACGGTATGCGGTATGTACAGTACAGCGGCAAGTATTTGGAGCAGCGGGCGGAGCGTCGAGCGGGCGATGGTCATTCCAGGCATTGTTCGACTGACGCAGATATTCGCTGCTTGAGCTTGAACTCTTACTACTTACTGATGGTGATTGAACGCTTCCTACATTGTAGATTACTAGTGGGAATGCGTGAGTGACGGTATGCGGTATGTACAGTACAGCGGCAAGTATTTGGAGCAGCGGGCGGAGCGTCGAGCGGGCGATGGTCATTCCAGGCATTGTTCGACTGACGCAGATATTCGCTGCTTGAGCTTGAACTCTTACTACTTACTGATGGTGATTGAAGGCTTCCTACATTGTAGATTACTAGTGGGAATGCGTGAGTGACGGTATGCGGTATGTACAGTACAGCGGCAAGTATTTGGAGCAGCGGGCGGAGCGTCGAGCGGGCGATGGTCATTCCAGGCATTGTTCGACTGACGCAGATATTCGCTGCTTGAGCTTGAACTCTTACTACTTACTGATGGTGATTGAAGGCTTCCTACATTGTAGATTACTAGTGGGAATGCGTGAGTGACGGTATGCGGTATGTACAGTACAGCGGCAAGTATTTGGAGCAGCGGGCGGAGCGTCGAGCGGGCGATGGTCATTCCAGGCATTGTTCGACTGACGCAGATATTCGCTGCTTGAGCTTGAACTCTTACTACTTACTGATGGTGATTGAACGCTTCCTACATTGTAGATTACTAGTGGGAATGCGTGAGTGACGGTATGCGGTATGTACAGTACAGCGGCAAGTATTTGGAGCAGCGGGCGGAGCGTCGAGCGGGCGATGGTCATTCCAGGCATTGTTCGACTGACGCAGATATTCGCTGCTTGAGCTTGAACTCTTACTACTTACTGATGGTGATTGAAGGCTTCCTACATTGTAGATTACTAGTGGGAATGCGTGAGTGACGGTATGCGGTATGTACAGTACAGCGGCAAGTATTTGGAGCAGCGGGCGGAGCGTCGAGCGGGCGATGGTCATTCCAGGCATTGTTCGACTGACGCAGATATTCGCTGCTTGAGCTTGAACTCTTACTACTTACTGATGGTGATTAAAGGCTTCCTACATTGTAGATTACTAGTGGGAATGCGTGAGTGACGGTATGCGGTATGTACAGTACAGCGGCAAGTATTTGGAGCAGCGGGCGGAGCGTCGAGCGGGCGATGGTCATTCCAGGCATTGTTCGACTGACGCAGATATTCGCTGCTTGAGCTTGAACTCTTACTACTTACTGATGGTGATTGAAGGCTTCCTACATTGTAGATTACTAGTGGGAATGCGTGAGTGACGGTATGCGGTATGTACAGTACAGCGGCAAGTATTTGGAGCAGCGGGCGGAGCGTCGAGCGGGCGATGGTCATTCCAGGCATTGTTCGACTGACGCAGATATTCGCTGCTTGAGCTTGAACTCTTACTACTTACTGATGGTGATTGAAGGCTTCCTACATTGTAGATTACTAGTGGGAATGCGTGAGTGACGGTATGCGGTATGTACAGTACAGCGGCAAGTATTTGGAGCAGCGGGCGGAGCGTCGAGCGGGCGATGGTCATTCCAGGCATTGTTCGACTGACGCAGATATTCGCTGCTTGAGCTTGAACTCTTACTACTTACTGATGGTGATTGAACGCTTCCTACATTGTAGATTACTAGTGGGAATGCGTGAGTGACGGTATGCGGTATGTACAGTACAGCGGCAAGTATTTGGAGCAGCGGGCGGAGCGTCGAGCGGGCGATGGTCATTCCAGGCATTGTTCGACTGACGCAGATATTCGCTGCTTGAGCTTGAACTCTTACTACTTACTGATGGTGATTGAAGGCTTCCTACATTGTAGATTACTAGTGGGAATGCGTGAGTGACGGTATGCGGTATGTACAGTACAGCGGCAAGTATTTGGAGCAGCGGGCGGAGCGTCGAGCGGGCGATGGTCATTCCAGGCATTGTTCGACTGACGCAGATATTCGCTGCTTGAGCTTGAACTCTTACTACTTACTGATGGTGATTGAACGCTTCCTACATTGTAGATTACTAGTGGGAATGCGTGAGTGACGGTATGCGGTATGTACAGTACAGCGGCAAGTATTTGGAGCAGCGGGCGGAGCGTCGAGCGGGCGATGGTCATTCTAGGCATTGTTCGACTGACGCAGATATTCGCTGCTTGAGCTTGAACTCTTACTACTTACTGATGGTGATTGAAGGCTTCCTACATTGTAGATTACTAGTGGGAATGCGTGAGTGACGGTATGCGGTATGTACAGTACAGCGGCAAGTATTTGGAGCAGCGGGCGGAGCGTCGAGCGGGCGATGGTCATTCCAGGCATTGTTCGACTGACGCAGATATTCGCTGCTTGAGCTTGAACTCTTACTACTTACTGATGGTGATTGAAGGCTTCCTACATTGTAGATTACTAGTGGGAATGCGTGAGTGACGGTATGCGGTATGTACAGTACAGCGGCAAGTATTTGGAGCAGCGGGCGGAGCGTCGAGCGGGCGATGGTCATTCCAGGCATTGTTCGACTGACGCAGATATTCGCTGCTTGAGCTTGAACTCTTACTACTTACTGATGGTGATTGAACGCTTCCTACATTGTAGATTACTAGTGGGAATGCGTGAGTGACGGTATGCGGTATGTACAGTACAGCGGCAAGTATTTGGAGCAGCGGGCGGAGCGTCGAGCGGGCGATGGTCATTCCAGGCATTGTTCGACTGACGCAGATATTCGCTGCTTGAGCTTGAACTCTTACTACTTACTGATGGTGATTGAAGGCTTCCTACATTGTAGATTACTAGTGGGAATGCGTGAGTGACGGTATGCGGTATGTACAGTACAGCGGCAAGTATTTGGAGCAGCGGGCGGAGCGTCGAGCGGGCGATGGTCATTCCAGGCATTGTTCGACTGACGCAGATATTCGCTGCTTGAGCTTGAACTCTTACTACTTACTGATGGTGATTGAAGGCTTCCTACATTGTAGATTACTAGTGGGAATGCGTGAGTGACGGTATGCGGTATGTACAGTACAGCGGCAAGTATTTGGAGCAGCGGGCGGAGCGTCGAGCGGGCGATGGTCATTCCAGGCATTGTTCGACTGACGCAGATATTCGCTGCTTGAGCTTGAACTCTTACTACTTACTGATGGTGATTGAACGCTTCCTACATTGTAGATTACTAGTGGGAATGCGTGAGTGACGGTATGCGGTATGTACAGTACAGCGGCAAGTATTTGGAGCAGCGGGCGGAGCGTCGAGCGGGCGATGGTCATTCCAGGCATTGTTCGACTGACGCAGATATTCGCTGCTTGAGCTTGAACTCTTACTACTTACTGATGGTGATTGAAGGCTTCCTACATTGTAGATTACTAGTGGGAATGCGTGAGTGACGGTATGCGGTATGTACAGTACAGCGGCAAGTATTTGGAGCAGCGGGCGGAGCGTCGAGCGGGCGATGGTCATTCCAGGCATTGTTCGACTGACGCAGATATTCGCTGCTTGAGCTTGAACTCTTACTACTTACTGATGGTGATTGAAGGCTTCCTACATTGTAGATTACTAGTGGGAATGCGTGAGTGACGGTATGCGGTATGTACAGTACAGCGGCAAGTATTTGGAGCAGCGGGCGGAGCGTCGAGCGGGCGATGGTCATTCCAGGCATTGTTCGACTGACGCAGATATTCGCTGCTTGAGCTTGAACTCTTACTACTTACTGATGGTGATTGAAGGCTTCCTACATTGTAGATTACTAGTGGGAATGCGTGAGTGACGGTATGCGGTATGTACAGTACAGCGGCAAGTATTTGGAGCAGCGGGCGGAGCGTCGAGCGGGCGATGGTCATTCCAGGCATTGTTCGACTGACGCAGATATTCGCTGCTTGAGCTTGAACTCTTACTACTTACTGATGGTGATTGAACGCTTCCTACATTGTAGATTACTAGTGGGAATGCGTGAGTGACGGTATGCGGTATGTACAGTACAGCGGCAAGTATTTGGAGCAGCGGGCGGAGCGTCGAGCGGGCGATGGTCATTCCAGGCATTGTTCGACTGACGCAGATATTCGCTGCTTGAGCTTGAACTCTTACTACTTACTGATGGTGATTGAAGGCTTCCTACATTGTAGATTACTAGTGGGAATGCGTGAGTGACGGTATGCGGTATGTACAGTACAGCGGCAAGTATTTGGAGCAGCGGGCGGAGCGTCGAGCGGGCGATGGTCATTCCAGGCATTGTTCGACTGACGCAGATATTCGCTGCTTGAGCTTGAACTCTTACTACTTACTGATGGTGATTGAAGGCTTCCTACATTGTAGATTACTAGTGGGAATGCGTGAGTGACGGTATGCGGTATGTACAGTACAGCGGCAAGTATTTGGAGCAGCGGGCGGAGCGTCGAGCGGGCGATGGTCATTCCAGGCATTGTTCGACTGACGCAGATATTCGCTGCTTGAGCTTGAACTCTTACTACTTACTGATGGTGATTGAAGGCTTCCTACATTGTAGATTACTAGTGGGAATGCGTGAGTGACGGTATGCGGTATGTACAGTACAGCGGCAAGTATTTGGAGCAGCGGGCGGAGCGTCGAGCGGGCGATGGTCATTCCAGGCATTGTTCGACTGACGCAGATATTCGCTGCTTGAGCTTGAACTCTTACTACTTACTGATGGTGATTGAACGCTTCCTACATTGTAGATTACTAGTGGGAATGCGTGAGTGACGGTATGCGGTATGTACAGTACAGCGGCAAGTATTTGGAGCAGCGGGCGGAGCGTCGAGCGGGCGATGGTCATTCCAGGCATTGTTCGACTGTGATACGGAGCAGAAAGTAAGCGTAGTGGAAGGTGAAGTAAAATGAAGTTAAATTTATGGAACTATTGTATTTTTAGTTTGATAAAAATATAATGTAGACAGATCACGAGAAAAATATTTTTAATAGACAGAAGTCTTTACAAGTGACACATTATAAAAAGATGCGTAGCAGCCAGTTTACACTTGATGTTATACGATCTATGTATACGATCTCTTTCACTCCTCCTTAACATCCAGTGTTAACGTCCAGTCTAACTCAGTTAACTCACAGCTGAACTCATCGTGTCACTAGCTTAGACTCTCCATACTCTTAACACTCTCAACAGGACTCATTCCCATACCCTTAACACAGAACTCATGCTTTCCTTTCACCAAAGGTTTCGTCATCACATCTGCTATCTGTAACTCAGTAGATAGGTACTTCAACGCTATGACGTTGTTCTGTAGGGCTTCTCTAACGAAGTGCATCTTCAAATCAATGTGCTTCGTTTGTTTGTGGTGTGAACAGTTTTTAGCTATCGCCATAGCTGACTGACTGTCACAGCTCAGTACAATGGTTTTTCTCAAGACCAGTAAGCTCCTCAAACAATCTCTTCAAGAAAGTCGCTTCTCGTGCAGCGTTGGACAGGCTTACGTATTCAGCTTCGGCGCTGGACAATGCTACAATAATTTGTTTCTTGCTCTCCCAGTTTACAGGCGCAGAACCAAACTTGAACACAAATCCTGAGTAGGACTTTCTATCGGTTAGATCACCTCCGTGATCAGCATCAACGAATGCTTCCATGTCTCTTGTACATCGCTTGAATTTTAATCCGAGATTTTGTGTACCTTTAAGATACCGCAGCACTCTCTTAGCTGCTTGCCAATGCTCTTCTCCATAACAACTATTGAATTGACTCAAGTAGCTGGTAGCATAGGCGATGTCGGGTCTCGTACACACGGCGAGGTACATCATGGATCCGATCAACTCACGGTAAGGAATGTTCTTAGGTGACTCATAGTTAACATCTTCCGGCTTAGTCAATCTCTGACCTGGAACCAGTGGGGTAGCCACAGGTTTGCAGCATTCCATGTTGAACTTGGTCAACATTTTCTCTAAATAATTCTCTTGGTCCAGTGATATCCAATCCTCTGATTGCTGAAGACGCATTCCTAAGAACAACTCCGCTTTTCCAAGATCTCTCATCTTGAAAGTTTCCATTAACTCCTTTTTAATCTGGAACTTGTTGTTCCAGAATATCAGAATGTCATCAACATAAACGGCTAGGATGATAAACCTGTGCTGACTTTTTCTCACGTAGACACATGGCTCGTTTCCAAGTTGTTGGAATTTCATTTGTTTCAATGCTGAATCCAATCTCTCGTTCCAAGCCCGTGGGGCTTGTTTCAATCCGTATAGGGATCTCTTCAGAAGACAAACATAATCTTCTTTTCCCTTCTCCTCGAACCCTTCTGGTTGCTTCATGAATACGGTCTCACTTATGTATCCATTCAGGAATGCGGTTTTCACATCCATTTGGTCAATGTGCAGTTTATTTTCTGCGGCTAGGGCAAGTAGTAACCGCAGTGAGCTGTGCCTTATTACCGGGGAATAAGTTTCAAAATAGTCGACTCCTTCTCTCTGCTTGAATCCTCGAACAACAAGCCTTGCCTTGTACCTCTGTTTATTGCCAGCTTCAGACTTGATTTTAAAAATCCATTTAGAGTCGATCACATTTTGTCCAGCTTCCCTTTTGACTAGCTCCCAAGTTTTATTCTTCTTGAGGGCATCCAGCTCCTCCTTAATGGCCTTCTGCCAATGCACTTTATCTGCACCAGTTAGTGCCTCTTTCATTGTGATGGAACCATCCAGGTTATTATCAGGCTCGTTGACAGCTTGATAAAGGATTGCTCCTGGAATGTTTCTCGGCGTCCGTTCTCTCTGTGGATACCTCCGATCAGCCGTTTCCTCAGTTACTCTAACTGTATTCTCCTCCGAAACGGTTGCATCGGAAATTTCTTCAGGGATATCCTCCACCCTGATGTCCTCTGACTGTATGGAGGCATCTCCTCCTTGACGTGACTGGTCTGCTTCTACCGTAGGACTTGCAGTTTCTGAGTCCTCATTATTTTCGACGTCCTCTAGTCGTACTACAACTCTTTTAGGTTGCGATTTATGCTCTTCTTCCTTGCGGTGGCCAGCGGGACTATTGTCAAATAGTATGACGTCACGTGCTTTGTGTACATTGTAGGTAACGGGTTCAATCAGTCGATACGCCTTCGAATTCTCACTGTATCCAACATGAATAAGTTCTTTACTCTTTGGATCCCACTTCTTACGCTTTTGATCGGGTACGTGCATGTACGCCTTACAGCCAAACACCTTTATGTTGCTCAGGTCTGTTTTTCGTCCGGTCCAAGCTTCCTCAGGTGTCATGTTCTTGACAGCTATCGTTGGGGATCGGTTTTTCAGATATACCGCATGTCTTATGGCCTCTGCCCACAGAATTTCATCCAATCCTGCATCTTGCAACATACTCCTGGCTTTCTCTGTAAGCGTTCGGTTCGCTCGCTCGGCGACACCATTCTGCTGTGGCGTGTATTCGACTGTTAGTTGATGGATGATACCATTTTCCCTGGTAAACTGTTCCATCTCTCTATTAACGTACTCCTTCCCGTTATCTGTACGAATAACCTTCAGTTTCTTGTCGGTTTGCTTTTCTACGAGAACCTTGAACTCTTTCATCTTCTCTACGGCTTCACTCTTTCTCTTGAGTAGGTACACAAAAGTTTTCCTGGTCTTGTCGTCGATAAGTGTCATGAAGTATCTGTAACCTCGAACAGAATTAACACTCATAGGCCCACAAATATCTGAGTGTACTAACTCTAGTACTTCCTTGGCTCTAGTAGCCTTATTCTTTGGGAAAGGCTGTCTCGTTTGTTTGCCCATCAGACAAGGCACACATTCTAAGTTAGGATTAGAATCAGGAAAAATCACCCCATCCGCCATTTTATCTCGTAGTAATTTAAGATTGCGTACTCCCAGGTGGCCCATCCTCCGATGCCACAGCTCCAGTGAATCATCATTCTCTTTGTGTAAGTCGGTTGACAGTGCTGCCTCTGTACACTGTGGATAATGTTTTAGTTTATAAACACCTCTCTCTTCTTTACACGTAACAATCACTGTGCCTTTCACATCGCAATCATTCTCATCATAAATCTCGCATCCGGCCTTTGAAAATACTACTACTCTACCTCTCCTGACCAATGTACTTACACTCAGCAAGTTTTCTGATAGGCCAGGCACATACATAGCACCTTCCACGCAAACATCCTTCCCATCCTTACTCACCACATCTCCTGTACCTATACCATATACTTTACCGCCATCTGCGCATAAAACATCTCTATTTTCATGCTTTACAAAGTTTCTCATCCAATCTCTATTATAAGTCATATGTAGCGTCGCTCCCGAGTCAACAATCCACTCGTAGTTGTTAGCAGAGAAGGTCACCAAGGCGGTGTGTGTGCACCGCTGCGCCGTATGCGCCGCTGGCTTCTTGCTTGGGTTGTTTGGGCAATCACGGGCTTTATGCGGCCCGTCACATATGAAACATTTCAAACTTTGTGATAGTGGTGGTCCGCTCTTTCTCTGAGACTTCTTCCATGGCTTTCTCTTTGTAGTAAGGAGTGCTGCTCCTCTTGGTCCTGACGTCGCTTTGTAGTCAGTTAATTGTAGCAGCTTAGTCTTCACATAGTCGGTGGTAAGTGTAATATTTGTATTTTCTAGTGCTAATTTCATGGGCATATATTCCTCCGTTAAGCCCTGCAGCATCAAAGTTGCCAGTAACTCATCATCAATTTCCTTACCAAGGTCGCTAAGTTGTTGGGAGATCTTCATGACCTCTGTCACGTAATCAGCCACAGTATTAAACTTCTCTAGCTTTATACTCACAAGGCGAGACAACAATCTACATCTATTGTTTAAACCTTTGTCCTCATAGGCTGTCCTCAGGGCCTCCCAAGCCTGTTTTGCTGTTTTAGCACTTCTCACGTGTACCTTGCAGGAATTGCTTATCATAAGGCTTATTTTCGCTCGCGCCTTCTGATCTCTCTTGACGGCATTTGCATCTTTCTCATCTGGTTCGCTCGTGATGTAAGTCCATAGATCATCATGGATTAATACACATTCCATATCAAATTTCCAGGTGGAATAGTTTGAGGCACCTTCAAGTTTCTCTATTGACGGCATACCTCCCGAACTAGACTGATGCGCGCTGTCGCCTGAAGCCATTGTAGATACGATAGGTTCTACTGCTTCCTCGTTACTCGCGTCTATCCACTGAATTCCTCCGAATTCCTTGTCATCTGACAGTTCCAAATATTTCTCATAGAAACTTCATAATATTTACACTTTCGCTGGCGCACATAACCTGATACGGAGCAGAAAGTAAGCGTAGTGGAAGGTGAAGTAAAATGAAGTTAAATTAATGGAACTATTGTATTTTTAGTTTGATAAAAATATAATGTAGACAGATCACGAGAAAAATATTTTTGATAGACAGAAGTCTTTACAAGTGACACATTATAAAAAGATGCGTAGCAGCCAGTTTACACTTGATGTTATACGATCTATGTATACGATCTCTTTCAGACTGACGCAGATATTCGCTGCTTGAGCTTGAACTCTTACTACTTACTGATGGTGATTGAACGCTTCCTACATTGTAGATTACTAGTGGGAATGCGTGAGTGACGGTATGCGGTATGTACAGTACAGCGGCAAGTATTTGGAGCAGCGGGCGGAGCGTCGAGCGGGCGATGGTCATTCCAGGCATTGTTCGACTGACGCAGATATTCGCTGCTTGAGCTTGAACTCTTACTACTTACTGATGGTGATTGAACGCTTCCTACATTGTAGATTACTAGTGGGAATGCGTGAGTGACGGTATGCGGTATGTACAGTACAGCGGCAAGTATTTGGAGCAGCGGGCGGAGCGTCGAGCGGGCGATGGTCATTCCAGGCATTGTTCGACTGACGCAGATATTCGCTGCTTGAGCTTGAACTCTTACTACTTACTGATGGTGATTGAACGCTTCCTACATTGTAGATTACTAGTGGGAATGCGTGAGTGACGGTATGCGGTATGTACAGTACAGCGGCAAGTATTTGGAGCAGCGGGCGGAGCGTCGAGCGGGCGATGGTCATTCCAGGCATTGTTCGACTGACGCAGATATTCGCTGCTTGAGCTTGAACTCTTACTACTTACTGATGGTGATTGAACGCTTCCTACATTGTAGATTACTAGTGGGAATGCGTGAGTGACGGTATGCGGTATGTACAGTACAGCGGCAAGTATTTGGAGCAGCGGGCGGAGCGTCGAGCGGGCGATGGTCATTCCAGGCATTGTTCGACTGACGCAGATATTCGCTGCTTGAGCTTGAACTCTTACTACTTACTGATGGTGATTGAAGGCTTCCTACATTGTAGATTACTAGTGGGAATGCGTGAGTGACGGTATGCGGTATGTACAGTACAGCGGCAAGTATTTGGAGCAGCGGGCGGAGCGTCGAGCGGGCGATGGTCATTCCAGGCATTGTTCGACTGACGCAGATATTCGCTGCTTGAGCTTGAACTCTTACTACTTACTGATGGTGATTGAACGCTTCCTACATTGTAGATTACTAGTGGGAATGCGTGAGTGACGGTATGCGGTATGTACAGTACAGCGGCAAGTATTTGGAGCAGCGGGCGGAGCGTCGAGCGGGCGATGGTCATTCCAGGCATTGTTCGACTGACGCAGATATTCGCTGCTTGAGCTTGAACTCTTACTACTTACTGATGGTGATTGAACGCTTCCTACATTGTAGATTACTAGTGGGAATGCGTGAGTGACGGTATGCGGTATGTACAGTACAGCGGCAAGTATTTGGAGCAGCGGGCGGAGCGTCGAGCGGGCGATGGTCATTCCAGGCATTGTTCGACTGACGCAGATATTCGCTGCTTGAGCTTGAACTCTTACTACTTACTGATGGGGATTGAAGGCTTCCTACATTGTAGATTACTAGTGGGAATGCGTGAGTGACGGTATGCGGTATGTACAGTACAGCGGCAAGTATTTGGAGCAGCGGGCGGAGCGTCGAGCGGGCGATGGTCATTCCAGGCATTGTTCGACTGACGCAGATATTCGCTGCTTGAGCTTGAACTCTTACTACTTACTGATGGTGATTGAACGCTTCCTACATTGTAGATTACTAGTGGGAATGCGTGAGTGACGGTATGCGGTATGTACAGTACAGCGGCAAGTATTTGGAGCAGCGGGCGGAGCGTCGAGCGGGCGATGGTCATTCCAGGCATTGTTCGACTGACGCAGATATTCGCTGCTTGAGCTTGAACTCTTACTACTTACTGATGGTGATTGAACGCTTCCTACATTGTAGATTACTAGTGGGAATGCGTGAGTGACGGTATGCGGTATGTACAGTACAGCGGCAAGTATTTGGAGCAGCGGGCGGAGCGTCGAGCGGGCGATGGTCATTCCAGGCATTGTTCGACTGACGCAGATATTCGCTGCTTGAGCTTGAACTCTTACTACTTACTGATGGTGATTGAAGGCTTCCTACATTGTAGATTACTAGTGGGAATGCGTGAGTGACGGTATGCGGTATGTACAGTACAGCGGCAAGTATTTGGAGCAGCGGGCGGAGCGTCGAGCGGGCGATGGTCATTCCAGGCATTGTTCGACTGACGCAGATATTCGCTGCTTGAGCTTGAACTCTTACTACTTACTGATGGTGATTGAACGCTTCCTACATTGTAGATTACTAGTGGGAATGCGTGAGTGACGGTATGCGGTATGTACAGTACAGCGGCAAGTATTTGGAGCAGCGGGCGAAGCGTCGAGCGGGCGATGGTCATTCCAGGCATTGTTCGACTGACGCAGATATTCGCTGCTTGAGCTTGAACTCTTACTACTTACTGATGGTGATTGAACGCTTCCTACATTGTAGATTACTAGTGGGAATGCGTGAGTGACGGTATGCGGTATGTACAGTACAGCGGCAAGTATTTGGAGCAGCGGGCGGAGCGTCGAGCGGGCGATGGTCATTCCAGGCATTGTTCGACTGACGCAGATATTCGCTGCTTGAGCTTGAACTCTTACTACTTACTGATGGTGATTGAAGGCTTCCTACATTGTAGATTACTAGTGGGAATGCGTGAGTGACGGTATGCGGTATGTACAGTACAGCGGCAAGTATTTGGAGCAGCGGGCGGAGCGTCGAGCGGGCGATGGTCATTCCAGGCATTGTTCGACTGACGCAGATATTCGCTGCTTGAGCTTGAACTCTTACTACTTACTGATGGTGATTGAACGCTTCCTACATTGTAGATTACTAGTGGGAATGCGTGAGTGACGGTATGCGGTATGTACAGTACAGCGGCAAGTATTTGGAGCAGCGGGCGGAGCGTCGAGCGGGCGATGGTCATTCCAGGCATTGTTCGACTGACGCAGATATTCGCTGCTTGAGCTTGAACTCTTACTACTTACTGATGGTGATTGAACGCTTCCTACATTGTAGATTACTAGTGGGAATGCGTGAGTGACGGTATGCGGTATGTACAGTACAGCGGCAAGTATTTGGAGCAGCGGGCGGAGCGTCGAGCGGGCGATGGTCATTCCAGGCATTGTTCGACTGACGCAGATATTCGCTGCTTGAGCTTGAACTCTTACTACTTACTGATGGGGATTGAAGGCTTCCTACATTGTAGATTACTAGTGGGAATGCGTGAGTGACGGTATGCGGTATGTACAGTACAGCGGCAAGTATTTGGAGCAGCGGGCGGAGCGTCGAGCGGGCGATGGTCATTCCAGGCATTGTTCGACTGACGCAGATATTCGCTGCTTGAGCTTGAACTCTTACTACTTACTGATGGTGATTGAACGCTTCCTACATTGTAGATTACTAGTAAGAATGCGTGAGTGACGGTATGCGGTATGTACAGTACAGCGGCAAGTATTTGGAGCAGCGGGCGGAGCGTCGAGCGGGCGATGGTCATTCCAGGCATTGTTCGACTGACGCAGATATTCGCTGCTTGAGCTTGAACTCTTACTACTTACTGATGGTGATTGAACGCTTCCTACATTGTAGATTACTAGTGGGAATGCGTGAGTGACGGTATGCGGTATGTACAGTACAGCGGCAAGTATTTGGAGCAGCGGGCGGAGCGTCGAGCGGGCGATGGTCATTCCAAGCATTGTTCGACTGACGCAGATATTCGCTGCTTGAGCTTGAACTCTTACTACTTACTGATGGTGATTGAACGCTTCCTACATTGTAGATTACTAGTGGGAATGCGTGAGTGACGGTATGCGGTATGTACAGTACAGCGGCAAGTATTTGGAGCAGCGGGCGGAGCGTCGAGCGGGCGATGGTCATTCCAGGCATTGTTCGACTGACGCAGATATTCGCTGCTTGAGCTTGAACTCTTACTACTTACTGATGGTGATTTAAGGCTTCCTACATTGTAGATTACTAGTGGGAATGCGTGAGTGACGGTATGCGGTATGTACAGTACAGCGGCAAGTATTTGGAGCAGCGGGCGGAGCGTCGAGCGGGCGATGGTCATTCCAGGCATTGTTCGACTGACGCAGATATTCGCTGCTTGAGCTTGAACTCTTTCATACTTACTGATGGTGATTGAACGCTTCCTACATTGTAGATTACTAGTGGGAATGCGTGAGTGACGGTATGCGGTATGTACAGTACAGCGGCAAGTATTTGGAGCAGCGGGCGGAGCGTCGAGCGGGCGATGGTCATTCCAGGCATTGTTCGACTGACGCAGATATTCGCTGCTTGAGCTTGAACTCTTACTACTTACTGATGGTGATTGAAGGCTTCCTACATTGTAGATTACTAGTGGGAATGCGTGAGTGACGGTATGCGGTATGTACAGTACAGCGGCAAGTATTTGGAGCAGCGGGCGGAGCGTCGAGCGGGCGATGGTCATTCCAGGCATTGTTCGACTGACGCAGATATTCGCTGCTTGAGCTTGAACTCTTACTACTTACTGATGGTGATTGAAGGCTTCCTACATTGTAGATTACTAGTGGGAATGCGTGAGTGACGGTATGCGGTATGTACAGTACAGCGGCAAGTATTTGGAGCAGCGGGCGGAGCGTCGAGCGGGCGATGGTCATTCCAGGCATTGTTCGACTGACGCAGATATTCGCTGCTTGAGCTTGAACTCTTACTACTTACTGATGGTGATTGAACGCTTCCTACATTGTAGATTACTAGTGGGAATGCGTGAGTGACGGTATGCGGTATGTACAGTACAGCGGCAAGTATTTGGAGCAGCGGGCGGAGCGTCGAGCGGGCGATGGTCATTCCAGGCATTGTTCGACTGACGCAGATATTCGCTGCTTGAGCTTGAACTCTTACTACTTACTGATGGTGATTGAACGCTTCCTACATTGTAGATTACTAGTGGGAATGCGTGAGTGACGGTATGCGGTATGTACAGTACAGCGGCAAGTATTTGGAGCAGCGGGCGGAGCGTCGAGCGGGCGATGGTCATTCCAGGCATTGTTCGACTGACGCAGATATTCGCTGCTTGAGCTTGAACTCTTACTACTTACTGATGGTGATTGAAGGCTTCCTACATTGTAGATTACTAGTGGGAATGCGTGAGTGACGGTATGCGGTATGTACAGTACAGCGGCAAGTATTTGGAGCAGCGGGCGGAGCGTCGAGCGGGCGATGGTCATTCCAGGCATTGTTCGACTGACGCAGATATTCGCTGCTTGAGCTTGAACTCTTACTACTTACTGATGGTGATTGAAGGCTTGTAATTTTTTAATCTATAACAGAGCTACATTTAGTTATGCGTAATAAGCAGGGGTCAAGGATATTATAATCTATTTTGTTTGAATTTTTATTTTATTTATTTAGACCACCAACGTCTAGTACACAAATACATTATTTCATATTCATTATTGAATGGGGTATATATGTCTACCCTATTACAGGTGGACACAACATGCATTATATAAAAGGGACTACTTACAGCTACAGATAATACTCATTATTATTCATAACGTAAATAACATGACATTTTACAAATTAATTAAAATGGTGTTTCCAAGAGTAAAAATTTATTTAATTTATAATTATAGGTTAGGGAAAAACTCTTTTCGCAAATAGTATGTATGAACTTATAATAAAATCTCTTTGGCTATACCATTTGTATCTGGCTGGTTTTGGTATTATTAAAAAGTTTCAATTTTAAAAGAGACAATTCCAAATTCAAATTAGGTAAAATGTGTGATTTTCATTTGTTTTTCTTACTGTTAAGATGAGTGAATCTAATGAAGAAATTCGATACATTTTAAAATTTTACTACAAAAAAGGTAAAAATGCAACGCAAGCCGCGAAAAAATTTGTGATGTTTATGGACCTAGTGCAGTGTCTGTGAGAGTAGCACAAATTTGGTTTAAGCGTTTTCAATCCGGAAATTTTGATGTCAAAAATGCACCTCGCTCTGGGCGCCCTGTTACGGATAAAATGGAGTCCATTTTTGAAAAAGTGGAGTAAGATCGGCATATCAGTAGTTACAATGTAGCTGAAGAACTGGGGATTGACCACAAAACAGTTTTGGCGCATTTGAAAAAAGCTGGGTACACAAAAAAGCTCGATATTTAGGTGCCTCATGATAAGCTCACTGAAAGAAACTTAATGAACCGTGTACTCATTTATGTTTCTTTATTACGACGTAATGAAACCGAACCATTTTTGAAAAACCTGATAACTGGTGATGAAAAGTGGATCACGTATGAAAAGAATGTGCGAAAAAGGTCGTGGTCAAAGGCTGGTCAGGCTTCACAGACTCTGGCGAAACCCGGGTTATCTCGAAACAAGGTAATGCTGTGTGTATGGTGGGATTGGAAGGACATTGTTCATTATGAGCTGTTACCGCCAGGCAGGACCATCGATTCTGAACTCTACTGCGAACAACTGATGAGATCAAAGCAAGAAGTTGAGAGAAAGCGGCCGGAATTAGTCAACAGAAGGGGTGTGGTTTTTCATCATAATAACGCTAGACCTCACACATCTTTAGCCACTCAGCAAAAATGAAGAGAGTTTGGCTGGGACGTATTAATGCATCCGCCGTATAGTCCTGACCTTGCACCTTCAGATTTCCACTTGTTTCGGTCTCTTCAGAATTCTTTAGGCAGTGTTAGGTTAACATCACGAGAGGATTGCCAAAACCACTTGTCGCGGTTTTTTTATCAGAAGCCCCAGAATTTCTATAGCAATGGGATCATGTCCCTACCTACAAGATGGCAGAAAGTTATCGAACAAAATGACACCTACATATTTTAGTTAAATGTAAATAAACTTTATTAAAAAATGTTTTGAATTTTCATATAAAATGCGAAGAAACTTTTTCCCCAACCTATTATAATACTATAAGAATTTTTATTACAATTTATACAAAAAAAGGAAAAATACAATTATACGTGATATAATACCATGATTTTAACACCTTGCTTTATATCTAAAACAATCAAATAGACTGAGTTATCAAAAATAACAAACAATATATACTCTTGTTATCAATGTAATTATGATTATTATTTCATAAATATTTCAAACTTCATGGTTATCACGGAAGAAAGTTTAGTTAGAAGACTAAACTACCTAATACTACGTAATAGTTCTGGAAAAATAACAAACGGGTGTAAGTTGACATTTCATATGTACTGTTTTTTATTTACCCATACTTACGTTTCTTTAAATAAAGTAAAAAAGAATTGGTAGTCTACCAGTAGCTACTAAATATTACCATTATAATAACTGCACTGCAATCAAAAAATCAAGTAAACAAAAACAACATCTTGTTCAAAATCACATTCACACACACATACACAATCTTACAGGCAATCACTTTTTGACGTTTTTATTTTTTCATTTTTTTGTTCAGTTTCAAGAATTATTCTTTACGTGTTTTCTTGTCCACATTCTCCGAAAGGAGAAGGGCGCTTATACTCCTTATTTCCAGGCATAGAAACCTAGATAGATAGAAAGCAGTCATGTCCTTTGTTTTAGTACATAATAGTAGTTATTATAAAGTTGTAGTTGCATAAACTTGTACCCCTTATTTTGTAGCCACTTATGCGGAAATAAAATTCTATTTTTTTGTATCTTGAAAGGGCCTATAATACCTCACTTCTCTTCGCATGATCCTGCTTTATACCAACAAACACTGCAACAATCACCCTGAAATTAATATATGATAAAGTTGAGGACTAATGCTATGTCAACCCAGTGGTGAAAACTTGATTCCGTAAAATTTTCTCGATAGAAAAAAATTACAAAGTTACCTCCAAACCGTACAATAAACCGATAGTATTCAATGAATACTCGAAATTAGATCTAAAACTTTGCATAATATAACTGATATTAGTATAAAGCAGCTGCAGACAGAATCATAAGAATGGAAAAACCATTATCTTTACCGTAAAAAGAAAATACCTAAATGATCGAGCGTCGTACTCAGCCTAACCTGGACCGCCCTGCCGCCCGAACCCCGATTCAGTTCCGCTTCGGCTTTCGTACGGGGAGGCTGCGTCGCTTGCGCTCACTAAATGATCGAGCGTCGTACTCAGCCTAACCTGGACCGCCCTGCCGCCCGACCCCCGATTCAGTTCCGCTTCGGCTTTCGTACGGGGAGGCTGCGTCGCTTGCGCTCACTAAATGATCGAGCGTCGTACTCAGCCTAACCTGGACCGCCCTGCCGCCCGACCCCCGATTCAGTTCCGCTTCGGCTTTCGTACGGGGAGGCTGCGTCGCTTGCGCTCACTAAATGATCGAGCGTCGTACTCAGCCTAACCTGGACCGCCCTGCCGCCCGACCCCCGATTCAGTTCCGCTTCGGCTTTCGTACGGGGAGGCTGCGTCGCTTGCGCTCACTAAATGATCGAGCGTCGTACTCAGCCTAACCTGGACCGCCCTGCCGCCCGACCCCCGATTCAGTTCCGCTTCGGCTTTCGTACGGGGAGGCTGCGTCGCTTGCGCTCACTAAATGATCGAGCGTCGTACTCAGCCTAACCTGGACCGCCCTGCCGCCCGACCCCCGATTCAGTTCCGCTTCGGCTTTCGTACGGGGAGGCTGCGTCGCTTGCGCTCACTAAATGATCGAGCGTCGTACTCAGCCTAACCTGGACCGCCCTGCCGCCCGACCCCCGATTCAGTTCCGCTTCGGCTTTCGTACGGGGAGGCTGCGTCGCTTGCGCTCACTAAATGATCGAGCGTCGTACTCAGCCTAACCTGGACCGCCCTGCCGCCCGACCCCCGATTCAGTTCCGCTTCGGCTTTCGTACGGGGAGGCTGCGTCGCTTGCGCTCACTAAATGATCGAGCGTCGTACTCAGCCTAACCTGGACCGCCCTGCCGCCCGACCCCCGATTCAGTTCCGCTTCGGCTTTCGTACGGGGAGGCTGCGTCGCTTGCGCTCACTAAATGATCGAGCGTCGTACTCAGCCTAACCTGGGGCCTTATTGTCTAACTTTAATTGCAATCGCCATACCTTCAAGGGTATCGTGACTACAACCGTGATTACGACTATAAATTGGAATCGTCTAAGTTTTAAAGTCACAATCGCTTTGAATTGCTGAACGAAATGAATGACCAACCAACTAAATAAAAAATTAAAGTGACTACTAAACCGCTAGCGGCTTCCTTAGTTTTAATCACAGACATACTTAAATAGCGTTGGCAAGTTTCCATACAAAAACCAAACGACATTTAAGCTACATGGTACGAAGAAACTTATAAAAATAGGTTGTTTTGGCTGGCATATGCTTGAAACATATTTGTTAATACCTAAACTAATCTCTCGTATATATTTTGTTTGGAAACAAGCAATATTTATATCTAAAAGAGCCCGTAACTCACTGAGCTAAAATTGCTTCAAGTCAACTCTATGCGTTTATTATTAATATTTGGTCTATGGTTTTAAATTTGTTCGGTCCCGACGACGAGCAAAGCGAGGAGGAGCGGTTAGGTTGACATGTAAGCACATATTAGGGAGCCAAGCGAAGCGAAGCGGAGTGAGGCGACCCGCGTAGTTTTAAAATAATTCACGATTAGCAGAAAAAAAAGTACCGAGCCTTTTCGATGACTTACGGTTCAATTTATAAAATTCAAGGACCGCTTCCCTTTCCGAACTGTACATTGCAAATTTAACTTTATTAGTTCAAACTAAGGAAGATATTCCACCAACTAAAATATGACATGGTCGGTGAACGAATAAAACATGGAAGCAGTCCTTTACTAGCCACCGTTGTTTATCAACGCCGGAAAAGATGTACGTAAAGTAATGAAACATTAAACTTTTGTTGCATAACAATTAATGTTATAGTTAATAAGTCAAGGTTGCTACTAGTGAGCGGCCGAGTTTATGAGCCACACCCACCACGGTCGAGTTTTCGTTGCGCTATAATGGAACGGTAGTAATAATGCTTCCATGTTTTATTCGTTCACCGCTTACGGTTCAATATTTTAAAAATCAAGGGACCGCTAGCGGTACCGTAGTAACTTCCAATAAAAAACCCTAGACTTAGGGATGTGGTACCGAAACAAAAGTATCGAGTTTATTCAAGTATCGAGTATACTCAAGTATACTGTACTAAAGTGTACTGTTTCGTTTAAGTGACCAAAGAAAGTTATAAATAAAAGCACGAAACGAAACGCTAAAACGAAATTTCAAAAAGTTGCTGTCTGCAGGGATGTCTATTCTTTCCATAATAGATCGATTTCGAATCGTGGCGAATTCACAAAAATCGGAATAGAAATTCACACAATTAGCGATAATTAATTTTTTCATGTTGGTAATCTAGGTAAAACTCATA
This sequence comes from Ypsolopha scabrella, assembly GCA_910592155.1. Taxonomy (NCBI): domain Eukaryota; kingdom Metazoa; phylum Arthropoda; class Insecta; order Lepidoptera; family Ypsolophidae; genus Ypsolopha; species Ypsolopha scabrella. Next base: position 389,324 of record OU342968.1, on the reverse strand, counting down.
AGCGTTAATTTTTCCTGAGTTTATTGTAAGTAAAGTTATGTAGCTGTTTTCTTATAAATAAAACATTAAAGAAATATTTTTGAAAGCTTTTTTGCCAACATACAGAACATTATTATTTTGATAATATCATGTAACAATATTTCTGTATGATGAGTTTTATACACTAGTAAAGCTGGGGTGCTAAAGCTAGGGGTATCTGTTAAGGGATGGTGACTCCGAAGAGAGCTAAAAACCAAACCCAACAAGTGATGATCGAACACTGCTTTATTGGTATTGTTTTCACTAAATAATTGCTAAATACAAAGTGCAAGCAGCCAAAATGTAATTAATTACCTAGGTAAAACCTAATTCACTAAAATGTACAAGTGTGCGTTAGCTCGTACAATTTATAAGTCTCAATTACCTACCCCAACTTCCTATCTTCAAATGTAAGGCTCTTCATAAATAATAATCTTGAATTCAAATACTTGCCGGAAACGTAATTAAATGTGGGTACTCTTTTTATTTGTATGTTATTTATTCGCAAAATATTCCGAGAAACCGCAAAAAATCGTGTCCACGATTCTGCGGTTGTATGGATCGATTCTAAGATCGAATCGCATCAAAAATCGATCCAAAATCGATTTTCTTGGCCCCAATTAATCGATCTTCAAATAAATCTATTTAAAAGCGACATCCCTAGCTGTTTGTTTTCTTCGCAAGAAAGTTTGTTTTGCAAGAAGTAAAAACTAAAAACTGAACAGTGAACAAGAAAATGTTTTTAAACTAGAACTGACATTCATGAGGTATGTAAAAATATTTATGATTAATTGATTAGTTACCTACGCTTGTAGTCACCTTAATATTTTGGCGGTCGTATATGAAACAGTGGTGTCGATTCGGTGTAACACGACTTATTTTACAGGACTAAACTTAATTTAAGCATTCTGTCTTTGTCTTTCTGCATCGAAAAAGGACGGCGCTTAAAATAAGGTTAGTTCTGTCAAACAAGTTAAGTCGTGCTGCACCGAATCAACACCATTACCTATTTAATTTCTCTTAATAACAAAATATTATATCATTTTGCTTACAGAATGCCTGCTCAGACAATATTGTTAGAGAGAGAATAAACAAAATGTTAACAATCGGTGGGACCAACTAGCTGAAAGGCTTAATCATTTTGGCAATGGCGCTACAAAATCACCTAGAGAATTAAGAGTTGTATATGTGTATACACAGAAACCTTTAAAGAGTGGAGCATTATGAATATTCTGGGGAGAGACAGCATATTTGGAGAGATATCGGTGTGCATTCCATTTCCAGTAAGTGTTATGTTTCATCAATAGCTCATTTCTGCCCTTTGCAAGGTATGCCTCCTTTTTTTTTACACCACCAATACCTATCCTGGGCCAATATCATCCATATTCTACCAGCTAGCGTCTAAATGTCATCAGCCCACCTAGCTGACGGTGTGCTGAATCCTCTTCAGCATTATGTTTGCTGGGTATTAAAGCTAATAATGTTTAATTTTTGAAACCTTTTACAGAAAATCTTTTCTTGTTATTGACATGTAAAGTATGTCAAATGCTTTTATTTTTTAATTAAGTTGGAAATAAAATTTATAAGCAAATATTAAATTTGATGTATATAACTTTTCAGGAACCTGCAAGTTATTCTCTGAAAGATTCCAGCGAACATCCTAGATTTGCAGGTTAATAAGTTTTAATATATCTAGTCTTTAGTGGGGAATGAAAGTTGAGTTTATTTTTTGTTACATTACTGAGTTCCTTTAGTCTTAAATGTGTAGCCTTATAAGGGTGACATTGTTGCTGTGCGACAAAACCTTTTTCTAATAAAGATTATAAAAAAATACATTCTTTCTGTGTTATTGCTACTTATTCAATTTTTTATTGAATATTTTTATCGTTATTTTGTTTGTAGAGTCCAGAGCACAACATGCAGGCTGCTGCACCTCTGGTGGCAAGCCCCCAGGCCTTGCTACTGTCTCCTTTGCCCAGTGCGCAAACCCAACTCTCACTGATTAATGAAAACACCGCCTCTGATCTACCAGTCATGTCTATGCCTGCAAGACAAGCACCACAACAACAGTGGATGGCTTTCTTTTTGCAACATTCTCCTTTCTAGCCACTATCTATGGGTCAGCCTTTACTCCTCCACCAGCGCCATCAAAATTGTTGTTGTCATACTAAAATGTAACTCATACATAAAATAAACTGTATTTCTTATAACTATATTTCTTATATCTGTATTTCTGATCAACCAGTCATGTCTATGCCTGCAAGACAAGCACCACAATCCTATACAATACAATCCTTTGTTTTTGCGGCAACAACAGTGGATGGCTATCTTTTTGCAACATTCTCTTTTTTAGCCGCTATCTATGGGTCAGCCTTCCCTTCTCCACCGGCACCATCAAAATTGTTCTTGCCATGCTAAAATGCAACTCATACATAAAATTAACTGTATTTCTTATAACTCTCCAACAATCTGTATAAATAAATAACAGCTCCATGACCGCTGACTGACTGACTGAGAGACAAGGTACAGCCAAGAACGCTGAAGGCGAAAATACATAGGTAGTAACATAAAATTGAAGATCCTTGCTATTGAAGTTCATTATTACATCTAGGCCTAGCTAGAAGCATTGATAGGTCAATGTCTAGAAGTGCACTAAGAAAGCATTTATTGAAATCACCCCTCAGTGGTGTGGAACTGGGTGAAAACTTGTGTATCGAACATGCCTTCCGAGCATGGTACAATGGGCTGTTTTAAACCCAAAACCTCATGGACGAAGTCGTGGGCATGCTCTAGTTACATGAAAAGTACAAAAAGTGCATAATAGATGAGTAATTATTACAAATTTGCCTAAAAACCGTTGAAAGAGGCAGCCTATTTGTGAAATCCTTCATTTGACATTTCCGATAGCTTTCAAAGATTTGATTTGGATACGCGATACCATTTTATGTCAAATTTGTGATATCTTTCACTCAAAATTGCGATCACAATCACAACGACTCGAAATGACAGCTCATGTCCAATAATTGCGGTGTGAAGTTCGTCGATAGCATCCTTCAAATGTCAAATTCATGGGTATGGCGATTGCTGTTAAAAGTTAGACAATACGGCCCCGATACCAATTGTATGTCAAACTAGTGATATCGTTCACTCAAAATTGCGATCACAATCACCATGACTAGAAATGACAGCTCATGTTGAATAATTGCGGTGTGAAGTTCGTCAATATCCTTCAGATGTCAAATTCATGGGTATGGCGATTGCAATTAAAGTTAGACAATAAGGCCCCTGGACCGCCCTGCCGCCCGACCCCCGATTCAGTTCCGCTTCGGCTTTCGTACGGGGAGGCTGCGTCGCTTGCGCTCACTAAACTCACGATCTTAGGCAACAAACGACATCAATTAAAATCTCATTATTTCTTAGTAGGCTTTTTGTGACTAAACGCAATTATGGGAAATTCACGTAACAAGAAAAAGAATAGTTGGCATCATCGTAAGGAGGCGGTCAAACGGATGAACAACGTAAAAAAATAAGTACCTACTGCAATACCGAGACCAAATTTTTATTTCCCTAATAAACGTAGGTAAACTAGTTTGATTGTTCTGCATGTTTTTTAGGGTGGATGTCCCAATCGCAGCCAAAGTACAAAATATGTAGGTACTTGATACGCATAAATTTTTCTTCACGCCAGGGTTATGAATCAAGCCGCTGCAGCGTCCAATTTCGCCAAAGTGTTTTATTTAAATTTTAGTACCGTCAAAACAAAATTTTCTTAATTGCAAAATTGTAAGGAATAGAAGCTAAAATTCTTTAGACAATTTTATATTTCGACGTCACTAAAACTAAAATTAAAGCCCTCAGAATCGGCTTTTACGGTCATTAGCTTTACTACAAATTAATGTAGTTGAGCGTACCCACGTGTATTAACGTGTCTTATATTATAACTGACTGCTAGCTGCTGAGATAAAACCAAGAAAAGCATCAACCTATCTTTATTGACGTAGTCGGTAAAATCCAAAATGTACACCTAGCTTTACACAGAACAGTTTTATAACGTAACGAAACGTTACAAAACTGTAAGTAAAAAGTAACCTAAAAATTGATTTTCCAGGGGACAGCAGAACGCACAAGTAGGAAACAGCGTAAGATTATAAGAAAAGTGTCTTATAAATAGCTCTCTTTAATCACACTTGCATAAAAATAACAAGTATCCCAAAAAAACACAATATTCTTTTTTCGTTAACAAACTGGTGACGCCTTGTAAAAACGGATACACGAATAAAATGGATGACAATTCAGGCTGACATACACCATCACAGTTTACTATCAGCCAATCAGAATTGAGTTAGTTCTGCCAACATTATTAGCATTAAGCTGCGTTCAAAATTTATAAGGGATCATCTTGAAATAACGTTATAAAACTGTTTGTAACCAAATTGTTAATTTAGCAGGACAAGTATAGAACCGCTGCTATTTTATTTATTTTGAAAGATATGCATATTTTATTAAATATATGATAAATATAACTTAGTCACAGAGATATTAGGGGTCTATGATTATTTAAAAGACTCGAAATAATTGTGAAAATCCTGACTGGGGCCTTAGAACGAGATACAAAAATAGTGACTTTTGGAAGAGGCTTCAGCTGTCAAATTTGATTTTTTGCATACTAAAAATCAAGTTTGACAATAAAAGACTCTTTCAAAAGACACTCTTTTTGTGCCTCGTTCTAAGGCCCCTGAACTTGTGAAGGCATGGGCGGACAGATATTTTTTGTATGAATAAGAAAAGTCAATAATTCAAAAAACAATAAAAATTGGCATTAATTCAAAAGAAATAAGTATTTTTTTAATAAATCCATGAAGTTTAATACTTCTTCTTAAAATAATGAATTTTGAAATAATAAACAAGACACTAACGCTAATAAATACTCTTGTTCAAAGTTTGAGATGTCATTTTCCCCAAAGGCCCAAAAAATTTGAAAATGACTCTGCTATGGAACAGCTAGCATCGCAATTGAAAATTGAAACAGAGCCTTGTGGTCTTTTCATCGATAAAATGTTGCCTTTCTTAGGTGCAACTCCAGACGGAGTTGTAGGAGACAACACCATCGTTGAAATTAAGTGTCCAATCACAGCCTACAAAACATCATTGGAAGACGCTGTGGATAAGAAAAATGTCAACTTTTGGAGAAAAACCAATATAGGATTACTCGTAAATAAAAAACATCCGTGGTACATACAAGTGCAGGGGCAACTACATATCACCGGTAGGCATCAATGTATTTTCGGAGTATGGTCTGGATGCGACAAAGAGATCAAAGTTGAAATGATACAGAGAGATGATCAATATTGGGAACAAATGGAACTAAAATTAAAACATTTTTATATATCATACATGTTGCCAGAATTATGTGATCCCTGACATGTTCGAAATATGCCAATTAAAGATTTAAGCGACATAAAATAAATGTTTATTTCAGTGTGTTTAATTTTAACAATGTTTAGTTTACATACATACTCACTATTTTCTCTCAGAGAGTTAGGCATGATCCTGACACACTTCTATTCTTCCACGTCTATCAATCTATTTATGCAAGCTATTCTATTTTGGGGACTTTTGACTTTGCCCTTGTTCAGTTTTCTTACTCCACACCACAAAAATCCTAACGGCCTTTTTAGGTATTACGGAACCTTAATAATACTTTATCAACTATTTTAACCACGATATGCATATGTATAAGTTGACTTTTATTGACATAGCCAAATTCATACTGGAGGCTTGGTAAATAATCAGTATCACGAATCGGTAACACTTTTTGGTAATATCGAAAATAAAATGTTGACCTTCCAAAGTAATTGACTCGTGCTGGGCTTGGATTGTAGGGAAAACGGAAAAAAAAATTGGCAAATTTCACAAAAAAGGTGATCGAACCTGGATACTGATCACTTAATGAGTATCCAGTATGAATTTGGATATATCATTTGGCTATATTTTGGTTTCATGTAAATCTAGGGAACTATGGAACCCTACGTGGCTCGACACGCACTTGGCCGGTTTTTAATTATTTGGGACAAATAATTCTTTTTTTAGTCATCATAAACAGAATGCCTGACTCCCAATTGACCGTTTTTTAATATTTAAGGTCCTATGAGTCAAGGTGAAAAAAATAAAATAAGCGATAGAGTATCCCCAATAGACTACATTCCAATGAAAACATTCTTTTTGTTCGAGCTTTTTTTAACCTTTCTATTGAAAAGTAGCCTGCTAATTAAACCGCTTTGTACTCGGAAGTGAAAAATTATTTGGCCAAAAAATATTACATAATCCATAATACTTACTAACCAATGGAAATAAATAAAATGTGCCATATATTTTATCAAATAATAACTTAGGCCTATCTATAACATAAAAAAAGGTTTGATATTTTCATAACTTAAAATACCTGTCCTAAAATTGTTGTAGTTACCCTAACAAAATCGCGTGTTGTCGCGTCAAAGGTGTGCGAGCCGCGGCAGCGAGCGGTCTGCGTAAAGTGAAGTGAGGCGCGGAGAAGTGGGGGCGAAACTCGAATTCGAGCTGAGGTATTATAGACTCTTAAGAAAGACCACGAAAACTCTTTTTTTTTAATTTTACATCATGGAAATAAAATCAAAAGCATCGCCATTTTCAACCTTATTTTCATCATATTTTATAGCAGCTTCTCACCACGCCTTAAACACGTGAGTTGATTATCAACTCTGAAAAACTGTTATTTTCAAAACTGAAAAACTGTCTATAGTTTTAACATTTAATTTTACAGATTTTGGTTAAGACGACGTAGGTAGTAAAAACTGAGTTTTTGAACAAGTAGCACTCCCAAACTACAATTGATTATGGTTCTGAAATAAATACCTATACATGTTATAAACAAAGCCTTTTCCAAGGCAATGTAACAGCCCGAACCGCGATGGAGAAAAATTGGCTTGATCGAAGAAAATTGCAAAATGAAGGCTAATTTTTCATTTAAAACAAGCAGTCTGTTGAAACTAATAAAGTAAAAATAACAATTACCACTGTTTTAAACATATAAACCTATTATCTAAACGATAGCACAGCGATTATTTTAAACGCACTTGTGTGAATTTGTAAAAAGTTTTGTTCCTTGAAAAACAGCATCATCCACTCTTTTCTTTATTTATCGCACTACTCAGACGCGCGCTTTCTCAGATATGCTTATCTCTTTTGTTATGCGATCCACCTACTACGCCTTAATACAGTTACGAATAATATATACATTTTTAAATTTAATTTAATTTTGTTTTTTTGTTTCAGGTAATTTTCCTGAATTTTCTTGTGAGTTGCTCACCGCCTATCGTCGTCGGTCTGTTATAGAAGCCTTGTTCCGTAAGTTAATCAAGTTCTTATTTACACTTGCAAGGATATGTTCTGTCTGAACACGAACTTAATGAAACTTTGTGGATGTGTCAACTAAACATTAGGCTGTTCTTGTGAGTTGCTCACCGCCTATCGTCGTCGGTCGGTTATAGAAGCCTTGTTCCGTAAGTTAATCAAGTTCTTATTTACACTTGCAAGGATATGTTCTGTCTGAACACGAACTTAATGAAACTTTGTGGATGTGTCAACTAAACATTAGGCTGTTCTTGTGAGTTGCTCACCGCCTATCGTCGTCGGTCGGTTATAGAAGCCTTGTTCCGTAAGTTAATCAAGTTCTTATTTACACTTGCAAGGATATGTTCTGTCTGAACACGAACTTAATGAAACTTTGTGGATGTGTCAACTAAACATTAGGCTGTGCTTGTGAGTTGCTCACCGCCTATCGTCGTCGGTCGGTTATAGAAGCCTTGTTCCGTAAATTAATCAAGTTCTTATTTACACTTGCAAGGATATGTTCTGTCTGAACACGAACTTAATGAAACTTTGTGGATGTGTCAACTAAACATTAGGCTGTTCTTGTGAGTTGCTCACCGCCTATCGTCGTCAGTCGGTTATAGAAGCCTTGTTCCGTAAGTTAATCAAGTTCTTATTTACACTTGCAAGGATATGTTCTGTCTGAACACGAACTTAATGAAACTTTTTGGATGTGTCAACTAAACATAGGGCTGTTCTGTCGATGTATCGACAATACGGTAGGCTATTCTGGACACGACCTACGACGAGTATATATTTTCTGTAGCACAGTTACTTAGGGCACAGAATAAAAGGCGAATAATCATATTTAAAGTAACCTATCTTTACGTTTTCTTTTTGGAGGACCACTTCCTGTTTATTATTATATGTCACAGTTTATAAGTAAGAAAGTTAATTTAGAATTATTTTTTCAAATTTGATTTTTGCCCCTACCTGCACTAAAAAGTGCGAGTAAGTTTTGTACCCTGAGAGTTCCGTATATACCGTTTAAAACACAAACATATTCCACGAGCAGTTATGGACGACCAACTTGACACTTACAATCCATTGCACATAACTTCTAAGATGTATTTTATTATTAAGTCTTTTTGTGTATATTAAGAATTAAATATATACCATTTTCAGGGTGAGCTAAGATGTATGTAATTGATTACCTATATAAATAGCAATAACTTTCTTCCGCGTGGGGTTAGAAGATTTTTTAAAAGCAAAGACTTCTGTAGGAAGTATTAGTTTCAACTTGATATCTCTAATGGGATCCGAGAAAAAGGATCTTGCTTGACATACGGACAGACAAACAGACGGACAACAAAGTGATCCTAAAAGGGTTCCGTTTTTTCATTTTGAAGTACGCAACACTCAAAACGCTCATACGTCAACTTTTTTTTGTTTATCTCTGTGTAGTGTATAACATAATGTGGTTTAATTTTCTAAGCACGTTAGTAGCACACCCAGTATATAGCGAATTGCAAACTTTGATATATAGGTACATATAATTGTATTGTATTTTTCCGGGTAGTGACGAAGTAAAACGAAATGAAGTTCTATTTCCTCTGTGACAACCTTCACGCTACCACAACAAGGAGCTCGGCAGGACGATAAAGAAACCCCCGTGGACTGAACCATTTACCTCATACACTCACACATCAGCCTCGCGGAAACACGCGACCACGATACCATCACTACTAGCACCTGCAATACCATCCGTATCTCCAGGCGTTAAGATTCTTCCCGGTGTTCTTATTATTGAGGTCGTTCCTTACAGACTCCTGCGGTGAGAGAACTACAGGTGAACTAAAATACTTTTGTTTATGAACAAATCAACGGTCGTTTCGCCACTGGAGAGAAAACGGACCGTCACGATATCAAATAAAAATGAGGAGACCAATAAATGTCTTTATTAAAGGGAATAATCGGGTTTCATTGGTTTGTGTTTCAAATTTCTTTTCTCGTCTACATTTATGTCCTCATGTATTGAGCCTATCAAGTAACACACTAATAAATAACCCGGCCAAGTGCGAGCTGGACTCGCTCTGTTAGAGGTTCGCCACATCGCAACAAGGTAGACAATGACACCCACATTTCAAAATCAGCATTCTTTTTCTTTTTGTGTTTTTCATCTCTGTGTTTTTATGTGTGAGATTATTTAATTGAATTTCGAATTCAATATTCGGTTTTGGATCAACATTCTACACAAAATATCAAAATTTCAGCTCTGTAACTCAGTCCGTCTACGAGCCATAGACCCGTGACATACAGACGGACAACCAGACACCAGAGTGATATTAATAAGGCTTCGTTTTAACTTTTACAACTTTTGAATAGTTTAAGGTCATAATTATGTCAGATCAAAATAGATATTACACTCGAACTTAAAGTTACCTTCTACAGGCTTCGCGGATTTTATTAGGGCGTGCAACATTTATTATCTGATATATCATATTAGTTGCTCATCTTCACGGGTTAAACTGGTACCGATCATGTTAGAAAGTAGATCTAAGCCCCGATACCTCGCTCGCGCACATCTGTCCCTACTGAACAATAGTGAGGAGGCGTGAGTAATGGCCACCAGGCTTGTTTATCAATCGGTGCGTGATTTGCAATGTTGTTGTAGGGGTTGTCCCTATATTTATTGATATTGATACGATCGGGGTTTACTCGTGAGAGTGATAAAGGAAACCGTCCGAGTTGAGAGTTGTTGAAACACTGATTTATTGTAAAAACTTATGCGGTAAAATGATGATGTATGTGAAATGTGCGGTGCAGACATATTGCCCGTACATCCTGCCCTCTCCAACAAGTGAAAAGTAACTACACTAAATTGATGAATGATACAAGGTGATAGCATTGGAAAGTTATTAAAACAATGATAAAACTAAATAAAAAAGTCAGAGTTCAAAAATCTTAGCACGACTCACTATAGGCGAGGTAGCCTTATTTTCACTCAACACATGTAATTTTGGGTTCAATTCACTATTGACACTGTTAACACTGTTAATTTCGTCTGGTGCGTCGTTGATCTCCGACTGTGCCGTTGAGCGGTGCTGTGGCGGGGACTTAGCGCCCTTCTTGATCTTCCAGCAAATCCCAACTGACCCTGCAGCTAGTATGGTAAAAATGACCACATAGATAAGCGTGTAGTGATGCTTATCGTGAATTGATAATTCCTGATTAGACTGTTCCTTGAGGTAGTCTATTTTTAACTTTAACTGCTCCCAAATATCTTCTTTGCTATCTTGCAGTGAGCTGTTGTTCTCTGTACCAATACTTGAATTGATAATTTTGTTCAAAATTGATATCTCTGGGATCTTGATATTCTGTTGTACATAAAGATTACTCAGAAAATTGTTCTGTGCATATATTGCGAATGTATTTGTTTTGATTGTGCAACCTTGACCTATTGTTATAATGCCATTGCCCTTTAAAGTGATAACATTCACAACAGATGGGCAAAAAATGCGGACGCTGCATTGCTCACAGCATGAGTACAGCCATTGATTATGATAGTGCAACTTGACCCATCTCACTTTGCATGTAGGTAACAACTCCGATGTACAGGATGATACATCACAGAGTGACTGTCTGAATTTCATGTCATATATAGGCTTCTCTAAGGAGCATAAGGTTCTACCCATAGAGGTATGGAGACACGATTGTAGGTCTGATTCTGATAAGAGCATTCCCATGTCTTTTTGAAGGTCGAATGCTAAATAGGGTAAAGTCGGATAGATATAAAATGATTTTATGTCTTTCTTCAAGGGTATGCTAATGATTTTATCCAACTCATAAAGCTCTTTGCTTAATAGTGGAATGTTAATTTCTATAATAAGCAAATTATTGTATACTTTTGTAAACACCCTCAATAATTTGTATAGGTTCTGTATGGGCGTTTTTTCAATGGGTAATATAAGATCAGCCTGTAGCTGGCTCGAGATCTTGTTAATCTGGTTTTCTAATTGTTCAGGGGCTAATAGCCGTGTATCGATGTGCCCTTGACTGATATCGGTAACGGTGTTGATTAAAGATTGTTGAATATTTCGAATGTTCGTTAAAATGATGCTTGCAGCGAGAGATGATGATGTGATATAATTTGCATTGTTGTTGTCAAGCCGTACTCTGTTTATTTCGGATGATACATTGAGCAGGCGTTGTCTAATAAACGAAAATTGCTTATTCATGATATTCTCATTTCGCCGTAAAATGTTGCTTTCAGATTCTATGATTAATGTTTGATTTTTCAAGAGGTCTTGAAGATGATTTTCGTTGCTGGCAATTTTTTTGATATCGGACTCGTATTGCTCAGCGAACCTCTCGTCCAGTACTCCGAATAATGTATTAGCGATGTAGCCGACACCATTTATGAGGCCCCGCTTTCTTCTTGAATGAGTCCGGAGTAAAGTGTTGTAATGTTCAATTTCGTCGATTTCATGTTCTAACTGTAGCGTGACACTTTCATATTGAGAGTTGCTTGCAGTGCTGAATTTTTTGATGTGATTTACGTATTGCTTGATGTCCTGAATGTCTTGCCAATACGTAGACATATTGTAATATACAACTAGCTTCCATTTATCTCTTATAAATTGAAGGGTTGATATCTTATCAAAATACAACCCCTGACTGTCCTTGAAAGAGGTAGTATTGTATGATGCAATATGATCTTGTTGCATACTTGGTGTTAAAAATGTCATAATTAATAATAACATTGTGCCAAAAATGTTGATAAACTTCTTCTTAGTGCGTCTGCACCTGGTATAGGGAATAGTAGATCGCTGTGGTGCTTGAGGCATTGCTGATGATGATGACTGAACATCAAATTGACTAACTGCTTGCTGTTTTTGTGCTTCGTCTGACTCGTTTACAGGAAGCAGTATTAACTTGTTGACTGGACGTTTCAAAATGTTGCCCTGAGTCTTTAACGTGACTACTCTGACATATCCATCCTTTCCTGGATGTAGTTCCATGACCCTTCCAAGGACAAATTTGCCTGGAGCCATGTTGTCATCCTTAATCACTACCACATCGTCCACCTGCAGATTTTTCTGTGGCGTAGCCCTGCGTGCACGGAATCTGTGAAATGCTGCTAAGAACGCAGGAGTGCTGAGATCAGATACGAGCTCTAAATGTACGGCCTTCGTGGCCAGACATACGAAAACAGCAACGTATCCTTTTGTTGTTTTAACCCCTCGTCCTTTGTTGGTTTTCAAGTACACATGCCCCGTGAAATCGACACCACAATGTGTAAATGGCCTTGACGGCGTGACTCTTGGCTGTGGCAGATCAGCCATGATTTGTTGCTGAGTTTTTTCGCTGCTAGCTCGTCGACATATTACGCATTGTCTTAACTGCCTTTTAACTGTACGGATACCGCTTATAATCCAATATTTATCTCTGATATAGGTGAGCGTAAGTCTTGGACCTCCGTGTAGAGTCGTCATGTGCGCTTGTCTAATAATCAACTCGGTCAGTCGACTATGGCTTGATAAAATGATTGGGTGTTTGGCTGCCATGCTGATATTTGAGTGCTTAAGCCGGCCGCCCACTCTCAAAATCCCTTGTTCATCGAGGAACGGATTTAGGCATGCTAAATTGCTCTTCGTCTGAACACGCCCCTTTTTCATGATACTTTTTATATCTTCTTCAAACTCGTCAAATTGATAATTTTTTATAATTAAATTGAGCGCGTTGTTTATTTCTGTAGCTCGCGACGGTTTTGCTTTCGCTGCATTTTGCTTATCGGCAAATCTCGTAATAAACCGTTTCATACAAGAAATTACTTTTGCGACAAATGTAATAGAGCTGTGTTCACACATGAGCTGTTTAATGATTGATACTTCTGTTTGTTTGGTTGTGACGGCAACAACAGCCTTCTGTTTTTTGCTCTCTATAGTGGTTTCTGGGTACTTGAAATCCGGAATAGGCTCATCGTTGACTAGCCAATCTGGCCCTTGCCACCACAGAGAATGCTCTGATAATTGTTTCGTAGTCAGTCCTCTTGTAGCACAGTCAGCTGGATTTTCTTCTGAACTAACGTGACGCCAGTTTGATGCTGGAATGATTTGTGTAATATTCTGCACTCTGTTAGCCACAAATTGCTTCCATCTAGAGACATCTCCCTGTAACCAACCTAAGACGATCATCGCGTCAGTCCATGCGTAGATCTTGCATTGCTCCATAGGTAGCGCCTCTACAACTTTCTTCATAAGCTGTGATAACAGATGTGCACTGCAAAGCTCAAGTCTCGGCAGTGATACTTGTTTCTTAAGTGGCGCTAATCTTGTTTTCGCCGCCACTAGTCTTGATGTAAGCTCACCTTTATTATTCCGCGTTATTACAAAGATGGTGCAAGCGTAGCATTTTGGTGTCGCATCACAAAAGCCGTGTAATTGATATGGTTGACTAGTATTTCCATAATGTCTTTTTATTGAAAATACTGATATATTTTTGAAATCGTTTCGTAATTGATTCCACTCTTCTATGATTTCACTTGAAACTTCGTCATCCCATGATATTCCTGATGCCCATGCTTTTTGAAACAGTAGTTTTGCTCTGATTGATAGTGGTGACAACCAACCTAGGGGATCGAATATCTTAGAAATATCCTATAAGAGTTGTCGTTTGGTTTGACCCCCTTTGCTCGTTTCATATTCCATTTTGTTTTGAAATGTAAATGTGTCCGACGACGGATTCCATCTCAGGCCCAACGTCTTCCTTGTTTCTGAACATTTAAAATCTAAGTGACTGTCCAGCTGATCACTTGCTAAATCCTTGATAAGATCAGGGTTGTTACTTGACCACTTGCGTAGGTTTATACCTGCCCCTTTAAGGATCTCAATCAGCTGCTGCTGAAGTTGTTTTGTTTGATCTAATAAATTATGCCCACCAAGCAAATCGTCCATATAAAATGAGTTTTCAAAGGCATGCGCTGCTAATGGGTACTTATCTCCATCATCTTTGGCTAATTGTTTAAGAGTTCTAATTGCTAAAAATGGAGCTGCTTTTGTACCGTAAGTGATAGTTGTCAATCGATATTCTTCGATAGGTACTTGCGGTGAAGGTCTCCAGACAATGCTCTGTAAGGGTTGATCCGACTCACGTATGATAATTTGACGGAAATATTTTTCCGCATCCGCAGTGATAACATACTTGTACGTCCTCCAAGTCAAAATAAGTTTTTGCAAATCTCCCTGTAAGTTCGGTCCGCCTTCCATAAGCTGGTTAAGGGTCCAACCTGTAGATGTCCTTGAACTCCCATTAAAAACTACCCTTAATTTAGTGGTGTTGGAGTCCATTTTCCAAACCCCATGATGAGGAAGATAACAAGTAGGATCTTTGCTACTTGTGCTGACTCGACGCATATGGCCCAATTTTTCATATTCGTCTAAAAATGCCTTGTATGACTCGGCAAATGCTTGATTTTTGGTCATTTTATGCTCTAATTGCTTGAGTTGCGCAATTGCTTTCGGTTTTGATGACCCTAGATACTTTTCAAAACCAGGCTTCATTGGTAACCCGATTTCATATCTACCACTCTCCAATCGTCTTGTGGTTGCTTGATAAAAATCTTCACAGTATTTTTCCTGCTCATTCATCACAGATGAGGTGCTCTCGACATCCTCCATCTCCCAGAATCTTGATATCTCTGCTAAATCATTAATAACAACATGGCAGTTGAAATTTTTCACGTTTCCGGATAAAATCCATCCAAGTTTAGTTTGCTGTGCTATAGGAGCATATGCTGGACCCTTAATAAGTCCACTCATAATAATATCCGAGTATACGCTCGCATCCAACAGTATGTCAATTGGCTTCGAGACATTGTACTGTGGATCTGCTAATCTGATATTCTGAAGGTGAGGCCATGTTTGTTTACTAATGCTCATTGTGGGTAAATTGTTACTGATAACTTTCGATAGTACCAGAGCCTGCGTAGTACAATGATAATCTTCGTAAATTGATCGACATTCCATGTTTACCAAACCCTTGCTTGGTCTGGCTCCCGTACCTATGCCCGATACTGATGCGTGATAAGGACGTCGCTTTAAACCTAACATCTGAGCGGCGGCCTGAGTGATAATCGAAATTTGACTCCCTTGGTCGCAAAGAGCATTTAAAGTGACGTAAGTGCCATCCGCGGCCCGCACTTTTAGCATCAAAGTTGTCAATAAAATTTCTTCGCCATCGCCTGAAACGTGATTTACATTGTGTCGTTTTTCTTGATACTTTGTGTTTTCCAAAGGTAGCGGCGGCGGTATCAAATTTGTCTTTGAAATTGATAGGTTTTTAATGCAAGCCTCGTGCAAAATTGTATTGTGTGCGCCTTGGCACTCTTTGCAACGTTTCGCAGAAGTGCATGCGTTGTCAAAATGCTTATAAAGACAGTTTCCGCAAACATTGTGTTTCGTAATCGCCTTCAATTTGTTCTCCGGTGTCAATGCTAAAAATTGTTTGCACCTATAGAGCTCATGTTCATGATTGCAAAATGGACATTTGCGCGTGTTACCTATATTTGCTTGATAAAAAGGCTTAGATTTGTTATGATAATTTGAAAACCCCTTGTTTGCGTTATTAGGGTTGATATGATAAGGTTGCTTTTTAGGCAATGTAGATGATGAAGATGCTCTTTCCTTCTCCTGGACAGCTTGATGAACAGGTTCCAGAGCTGTAAACTTCAGTTCAAGGAAGCTCATAAACTCGCTGAATGATTGCAGATCACGCGGTTTCTCACGCGCTTCCTTGTACTCGCTGTATGTTTTAGTATCCAACTTCTTGGTTAACAAATGGACTAGAAGTGGGTCCCATGTGCTAGTGTCCACTCCTAAATTATGTATTGCATGAATACATTCCATCGTTGTATCATGAAGATTTTTAAGCTCGAACGCTGATTGTTTTTGGATGCTCGGTTGATTGATAAATGTTTCAATGTTGTTCGTGAAAAGAACTTGGCGATTGGAATATCTCTGCTTTAAGATCTCCCACGCTGAGTCATAGTTATCTGCTGATGTATGCAGATGTTTGATAAGACGTCCCGCTTGTCCCTTCACCTTACCCTTTAAATGCTGCATTTTTTGTGCCTTGGTAAGAGTGTTATTGCTGTGAATGGCTTCATCGAATAGATCGTGAAAAGTTGGCCATTCTGTGTATTCCCCATAAAATTTAGGAACCTCCAATTTTGGGGTTGATTGCTCTTTATGCACAGTGGAGCTGATTTTTTGATTTAATTTTCTTTTGATATCTCGGTACGTTTGTTCATAAATTTCAAATTCATCTTCATATGAGTCATCATCTCCTTGAAGAATGTTGTCAATCTTCAAATGTAACTCATCGATCCCCTTCCATCTGAGCTGAATGCTCTGAAGTTCGTCTTCTAATTCCCATTTATCCGAGATCTCATCTAACCTTATGCTCCTAACCAGTCTGCTAAAAGCACGAAAATTCGTTCTTTGTTGTGAAAGATATTCGAACACCAAACCACTGGGTTCCGTTGCCTTATCCTCCTTCACTGATTCATTTTCTTGCCCAGACTTTGTAATCGACAGGCGTAACATTTTATAAGATGTTAATACATTCTCATATATATTTTCCGTAAAGTATTCGTGATTTGTACTTTTATACACTTGCAAAAGGTCATTATTTGATTGATATATACTAATAAGGTCATCAAGTTGCTGAAGCTTCGTTTTTATGTATTCAGGAGTTTTCCTGCTCGCAGAGTCCTTACCAAAATTCGTCTTCAACGTTTTGATTTTCTCCCGAAGCTCTGTTTGATCCTTGATCAAGACATCCATGGTGATAATTATGGAACAATCTTACTTGCAACTCGAAGATCTTGCTGCTGATAGCTTGCGACCGCGGAAGTACGCTGCGATCTGCCTCCTCTACTGCTGCCGCTGCTGCTGCGAACCCTGCGACTCACGAAGTCACTGGCAGCGAAGCTCAAGCCACGAGAGGCCGAGGATGACGTGCTGCTAATATGAGCTCGCTGGCCCACAATAGCTGATAGACGAGCCTGCTTAACTCGTGATTTGGTGATCCCATGAGCCCCTTGGCCCACAGGTTGCTGATGGTATTAGTTGAGCCTGCTTGACCCAAAGGATGCTGCCGATGTGAACCTTCAGGTCCACACACTAATAATGTTAAAAAAGAACTGCACTTGTCCTAGTGTAGCACTGTCAATTCACAAAGGTTTCGAACATTGAATCACTGTTCCGTGATTGATAAAAATTTAAATGATAAGTCTTCGATACGCACGATTTGCACGATTAACACGGGTCCCGCATTCGATCAAAAACTGCTCGAAGAACCAAAAAAAATGTAGGGGTTGTCCCTATATTTATTGATATTGATACGATCGGGGTTTACTCGTGAGAGTGATAAAGGAAACCGTCCGAGTTGAGAGTTGTTGAAACACTGATTTATTGTAAAAACTTATGCGGTAAAATGATGATGTATGTGAAATGTGCGGTGCAGACATATTGCCCGTACAGTTGTCACTACAAATTTGCACCCTCCTACTGCAATACCTGTTTAATTTAGGTTAACATCGTATTCATTTTACGTACGCTATTATAACTTATTGACTTTTTTGTTATTATATCTTCTATCAGAATTAGACGATGTGATGACACTAAGAATACTACAAATATTTTTCGTTTTTTTTTGTATTATATGACATTATGATTTTACATTTCATACAGTGTGTATGACAAATTTGCTTAGATAAATTACTGTGTGACTAGTTATTTAACTTAATTCAATTTTAATTTAATAATTATTGTTTTACTCAATTTTTATTTATTTATTTATTTAAGGAAAACAAACAGCTATTCTATAAAACGATATTAACGATACAAAAAAAAGTAGCAATAGCCTTAAGAAGTTTTCGCCTATAAGTGAACATGTACATAATCAAAAAACAGTGTTGGATAGAAGAAGGTAGTAAATACAGATAATTTACAAAATTATACAATACGAACAAGTCAGAAGTAAACAATCCTGATCGCTTAAATAAACAATAAAGTATGTAGATATTTTTACAGTTAATAAAAAAGTGGTTTTATACATTAAAAAAAGAAAGTACCAGCATTAGATGGAAAAAGACGTCGACAAAAGTAAGACATATAAAATATAGATGTACATATAAAATTATTTGTTGTTGTGTACCCTGTTAAAATTTTTTTGTAATAACAACATGACATGTAACTGACCGTTATGAATAAAGTTCTGTATTCTGTATTAATTTTTGACAGAACTAATAATAAAATTTTGTACATAGGCGAGCTTAATACTATTTTGTATTTTCTACCAGCTAACCCTTGGCAATGAGGAAGCTGTTGAGGGGAGTGCCATGGATTTACATAGATAAATTACAAATACTCAGTAAATTATAATACCTATACTACATACTAATAAACATATAAAATTATTGAAGGATACCTTCATTAAATCATTATAATACTACTTCACAGTTTACATATATACATAAATATCTGTAATTAAGAGAATTTATACTCGTATAGTAACTCATAACAATTAAGAACTAACTGTAGGAGACAGATCATTTTCATAGGCATAAGATGAAACGGATAACAATTCAGTTTCTTTTAAGTAATTTATTTCTTAAAATAATGTTTAAGTAAGCCAGTGGACGCAAAGTCGCAAACACTGCACATCATTTAGGAAAAATAATCAGCATGCCTTGTTAGGTTGTTTAGATGGAGCGGAAAGAGACTTGAACTAAATACAATTTGGTACCTTTTTCCGATACTTTAGAAATTAAATTGCTCAGAACTACTTTGTTTAGGTCATCTAGTTCAGTCGAACAGAATGAGACGAAACGCACAAAGCTATAATAATGTTTAAGTAAGCCAGTGGACGCAAAGTCGCAAACACTGCACATCATTTAGGAAAAATAATCAACATGCCTTGTTAGGTTGTTTAGATGGAGCGGAAAGAGACTTGAACTAAATACAATTTGGTACCTTTTTCCGATACTTTAGAAATTAAATTGCTCAGAACTACTTTGTTTAGGTCATCTAGTTCAGTCGAACAGAATGAGACGAAACGCACAAAGCTATAATAATGTTTAAGTAAGCCAGTGGACGCAAAGTCGCAAACACTGCACATCATTTAGGAAAAATAATCAACATGCCTTGTTAGGTTGTTTAGATGGAGCGGAAAGAGACTTGAACTAAATACAATTTGGTACCTTTTTCCGATACTTTAGAAATTAAATTGCTCAGAACTACTTTGTTTAGGTCATCTAGTTCAGTCGAACAGAATGAGACGAAACGCACAAAGCTATAATAATGTTTAAGTAAGCCAGTGGACGCAAAGTCGCAAACACTGCACATCATTTAGGAAAAATAATCAACATGCCTTGTTAGGTTGTTTAGATGGAGCGGAAAGAGACTTGAACTAAATACAATTTGGTACCTTTTTCCGATACTTTAGAAATTAAATTGCTCAGAACTACTTTGTTTAGGTCATCTAGTTCAGTCGAACAGAATGAGACGAAACGCACAAAGCTATAATAATGTTTAAGTAAGCCAGTGGACGCAAAGTCGCAAACACTGCACATCATTTAGGAAAAATAATCAACATGCCTTGTTAGGTTGTTTAGATGGAGCGGAAAGAGACTTGAACTAAATACAATTTGGTACCTTTTTCCGATACTTTAGAAATTAAATTGCTCAGAACTACTTTGTTTAGGTCATCTAGTTCAGTCGAACAGAATGAGACGAAACGCACAAAGCTATAATAATGTTTAAGTAAGCCAGTGGACGCAAAGTCGCAAACACTGCACATCATTTAGGAAAAATAATCAACATGCCTTGTTAGGTTGTTTAGATGGAGCGGAAAGAGACTTGAACTAAATACAATTTGGTACCTTTTTCCGATACTTTAGAAATTAAATTGCTCAGAACTACTTTGTTTAGGTCATCTAGTTCAGTCGAACAGAATGAGACGAAACGCACAAAGCTATAATAATGTTTAAGTAAGCCAGTGGACGCAAAGTCGCAAACACTGCACATCATTTAGGAAAAATAATCAACATGCCTTGTTAGGTTGTTTAGATGGAGCGGAAAGAGACTTGAACTAAATACAATTTGGTACCTTTTTCCGATACTATAGAAATTAAATTTCTCAGAACTACTTTGTTTAGGTCATCTAGTTCAGTCGAACAGAATGAGACGAAACGCACAAAGCTATAATAATGTTTAAGTAAGCCAGTGGATGCAAAGTCGCAAACACTGCACATCATTTAGGAAAAATAATCAACATGCCTTGTTAGGTTGTTTAGATGGAGCGGAAAGAGACTTGAACTAAATACAATTTGGTACCTTTTTCCGATACTTTAGAAATTAAATTGCTCAGAACTACTTTGTTTAGGTCATCTAGTTCAGTCGAACAGAATGAGACGAAACGCACAAAGCTATAATAATGTTTAAGTAAGCCAGTGGACGCAAAGTCGCAAACACTGCACATCATTTAGGAAAAATAATCAACATGCCTTGTTAGGTTGTTTAGATGGAGCGGAAAGAGACTTGAACTAAATACAATTTGGTACCTTTTTCCGATACTTTAGAAATTAAATTGCTCAGAACTACTTTGTTTAGGTCATCTAGTTCAGTCGAACAGAATGAGACGAAACGCACAAAGCTATAATAATGTTTAAGTAAGCCAGTGGACACAAAGTCGCAAACACTGCACATCATTTAGGAAAAATAATCAACATGCCTTGTTAGGTTGTTTAGATGGAGCGGAAAGAGACTTGAACTAAATACAATTTGGTACCTTTTTCCGATACTTTAGAAATTAAATTGCTCAGAACTACTTTGTTTAGGTCATCTAGTTCAGTCGAACAGAATGAGACGAAACGCACAAAGCTATAATAATGTTTAAGTAAGCCAGTGGACACAAAGTCGCAAACACTGCACATCATTTAGGAAAAATAATCAACATGCCTTGTTAGGTTGTTTAGATGGAGCGGAAAGAGACTTGAACTAAATACAATTTGGTACCTTTTTCCGATACTTTAGAAATTAAATTGCTCAGAACTACTTTGTTTAGGTCATCTAGTTCAGTCGAACAGAATGAGACGAAACGCACAAAGCTATAATAATGTTTAAGTAAGCCAGTGGACGCAAAGTCGCAAACACTGCACATAATTTAGGAAAAATAATCAACATGCCTTGTTAGGTTGTTTAGATGGAGCGGAAAGAGACTTGAACTACTTTGTTTAGGTCATCTAGTTCAGTCGAACAGAATGAGACGAAACGCACAAAGCTATAATAATGTTTAAGTAAGCCAGTGGACGCAAAGTCGCAAACACTGCACATCATTTAGGAAAAATAATCAACATGCCTTGTTAGGTTGTTTAGATGGAGCGGAAAGAGACTTGAACTAAATACAATTTGGTACCTTTTTCCGATACTTTAGAAATTAAATTGCTCAGAACTACTTTGTTTAGGTCATCTAGTTCAGTCGAACAGAATGAGACGAAACGCACAAAGCTATAATAATGTTTAAGTAAGCCAGTGGACGCAAAGTCGCAAACACTGCACATCATTTAGGAAAAATAATCAACATGCCTTGTTAGGTTGTTTAGATGGAGCGGAAAGAGACTTGAACTAAATACAATTTGGTACCTTTTTCCGATACTTTAGAAATTAAATTGCTCAGAACTACTTTGTTTAGGTCATCTAGTTCAGTCGAACAGAATGAGACGAAACGCACAAAGCTATAATAGAACGCAAAATGATCATGTACGGTGAGCTGAACACCGCACGAATCACACTAATAGTACTAAATGAACCAACTAGTATATTTTGATGAACAAGCATTTACCTATCTCGTATTCACTTATAAACTGTATATGTAAGTGTCATCCGTTTAATCTTCTATGTGTGAAGTCAACTTCCAGTGGTTTGAAATCTAAGAAAGAACCCGTCGTTTACTCAACACAAAGTGTTAGCGACATCGCCAGACGTTCTGTGTGAGTGTCGCACTCCGGCCGTCAGGCGACACATCCTCGTGAGTCGTGACCTGAGCGATGCTGGAGATTAGTGGCGGGGCGGGCGGCGGGCGCGGGGCGCGGGGCTTGTGACCTCATCGGTCAGACCTGCTTGCTCGTACATCAGCTCGGCTGCTGGCTACTGGCCACATAAAAACGCAAGAAACTTACACGAGATTTGACATTTATATAATATATCTTCGCGACATCGAAGATGGTACGAAGAGCCCATTTAACAGGATTGTTTAGGAAATTGCATTCATACTACGTTTCTTTATTCCGTGCCCTTTGCTTTGTGAAACATTTCATAAATCTCAATACAAGTACGACCAATACGTTTGGCTAACAAGGAGTTCCAAAGTACATTTCCTTGGTTGCTTTCTGAGTAAGGCGACTTTCTTGTCCGGCTTCCCTTTTTAAAATGTTCTACCTTCGCCACTGATGTTTATATTGTTCACTGTAGAATTTCTAGTTACTTATGCTACTAACATTAGTTTTGTAAACAATGCATTATACAGAACAAGAAATGTGTAGTCGCTACGTGCTAGTTTCTTATCAAAACTGTTTATAATTTTAGATGAGTCGTAGCGATAAATCACACCAGTCAGTTGAACAACACGCGCGTTTCCAGACGTCCTCGTCGTCGGTCGGGGAGAACAACAGTTTTCGCAATATTAAAATTTTCATTTTACTTTCTGAAGTCGAATAGTTATAGTTAATAATAATTTAGTAGGATAAAAATATATAAAAACAAAAATAAATTACCGATCTTCATTTTAATATTTCGATAAACAATGGAGTTTTTTCAAACAATTTAAATACCGCGAAGGCACGCCGCGGCTCTCCATCATGCAGTATCTAGCTAGAACGATCAGTATTACATTACAAACGGCTAATCCTCGGAACAAACGAGCGGAAGTCGGTTATTTAATGACATTATTGTTCAGTTCCGACACGAACCTATTTGTCATCTCCGCTCGAGCTCGCGTGCGCGGGGCGCGGGCTAGGGAGGAGGAGAGGGGTCCAGTAAATCTGTTTATATTTATATTTAGTTGTTGTAAATGTGGCCGACTTGAGACGTCCCATTATCGTAATATATCTGAGGAACCGAGTGGAGTGAGTGATCACGTGATGTGATAATTAAACGCAGATGCGTGGGTTCCCGCGCTGCCGCCTCTCGACGTTCCTTCATTTACATTCAATTAATTGTACATGTCACTGTTATTTTTCATGACTACACATGCCTCGTACAGTATATCTATTATATACCAGCTACGAGATACTCGAACGTGTACGTACTTACGCTACGGCGCGACGTAGCAAATACGGGCAGAAAATTAACACGAATTTCAAAGTTTTTACTTAGAAGCAATGGGTAATTTTCAGTATTTTACAAAAGCGGCTAAAGAAAATATCGATTTATCGACAAAGTAGCATGTTGAGTAAATCATTAAGATGCGTTTAATTTTCTTATACGAGATTTAATTAAATTTTTACATAGTAGCACTATTGAATACTTTTAAAACAATGAAAATTATTTTATATAAAATGAGAATGAGTTAGCTACTTAGTTAGCCACACGAAATTCCGTTTTATAGTTGCTTTCGAAGCAATACACGCGTATTGCGTATCCAAGTGATAATAATTTTATGTAGAGCCGAGCTTTTCATATTTTTTTATAAACTTTCTACTAAAATAATACTTGAGTTTATTAATCTAATAATAATATTAATTAATAATCTGGAGGTGGCGGGTCCAAACCAGAAGGGGTCGGACTGCGTGCTTCTGAACTCTTGGTTTATTCCCGAAATAACGGCGATTTAGGGCTCAGGTCAGCACTCATTGCGCTGAGACAACAATCGTTGGTGAAACGTGAGTGTACAAGTGTGGACTGCGACTTGCCTTTCACAGTCCACAGGTACTTGGGATCTGCTGACACCTCTTCGGGATTCATTACTCAACGACGCAGACACTTCGGCGTTACCTCACTAGATTGTGGGTCATATCGAGTACAGTACCGGGCCCCCTGCACTCGTCTACGCGCGCGGCTCTACTCGCGCCCCATGTACAGAGCTACGTAGCGATACATCTGTCTGCAGCACTGCGATACACGCTCAGATATCCGTATATGCCACTTTGATCGTGAGTGGATTATTCCATTCGAACGCTTCACCAAATGCTCGTTTGGATTTATTTATGAATGAATGTGACGATAGGATTAAATCTCCCATTATCGCTAAAGCTGTTACCATACACGATTTAATATTTATCTTAATTAAAAAACTCGAAAATAACTTACACAGTCAAAGTTACTGCATCATAAAAACGAAATTTCTCGGGTTTAGTCTCTAGCTTCGCGCGAGTTGGCTGAAACAGGTTTAAATTAAAGCCTTTTTAATAACTCTCGTCATAATCCGACACTCTCGACCGTGTTCGCGAGCGAGGCGATGGGCTTCGTTAGGGACGAGGTACAGCGGCCTCAGCGCGTGATGTTTGTGGTTGTTGGCGGCCCCCTGCCGCCTGGCGACACTTCACACTTAAACGATCAAAAAAATGAAAATGCTAAAAGCTCAGTACCTAAATGGGGTTTACAAGAAGGTAAAATTTTTCTGTACGCTATGTTTTTTTTATATACAACCAACCCTACTTCTTCGTACCTCCGCAGATGCAAATCCAAGTCGTAAAACTCCGAACCTGGGATTAAGTTAACGAATCGTAAAGTTTAGGTAGTCGATTAAGGTACCCAAAAGCCATATCAAACGTCACTTGAATTTTAAATGAAAACTTCGTAAAGGGAATGTACAACATTTGATATCGTGTTTAATTCTTCTAAATTGAATCCGTTATTTTTGAGTTCATGTAGCCTATGTAGTCAATGTTGGCTTTAGACATGCGTGAGCCCAGAGCAACAGTAGGATGTCACTCCCCGATGAATTAAGCTTACTATACTGTATCAGTAAATGATAATTTATATTAGATACTGGGCAGTAGCTCTCAGAGGAGAGGGGGGGGACACCAGCTTTTAGCATACGTTTAACAGAGTAAAAGGTCGTACATAATGCATGAGACATCGACACAAATAGGCAACACGGTATTTGACTTATTACTGATTAAAGCTAAGCAAACTCATAAACTTTACATCTCACGTACCTACTTCCTGAAAATCAATTAAATTGTTGACCTGAGGTGCAATTGTGTAAGCCAATCGTATCCAAATTCGATTGTTATATGGCTATTCGACACTGTAAATGAGCCCGTTTGACATTTGAAATCGTAATTTTTTGGTTGTCAACAACAAAACAAGACAATTGTATTCATTTGACAGCCAAAAATGTATGATTTCAATCGTCAAACGGGCTAATTTGGTTAGCCGAATAGCCATATGACAATCAATTTGAATATCATTGGCTTACACAATTGCACCTCTGAACTGACTGACTTCTTGGTTAAAATGATTTAACTGAGTATGTCATTGCTGTTTCGGAATGACACATCGATGACGATTGCAATAATAGGTGTCATCCATCAATCCATCCATTAGCCTTTCAAAGGTTTTGCCACTCTTGGCGGTTCTCCTGGAGGAAATGCTCATGCTCACACACGCTGGGCAGGCGGGTTGGTAAGCGCATGTATAGCTGGGTGTCATGTCTTGTATCAACGACATCCCGTCACATGTCCCCCGACGCCACTAAACCGTGAGGCGTGTCCTGGCTCCTCACACAGCATCATATCAGTATACCAGTAATACATTCTGACATTGTAAGCAACATCGTCCGACAGAGTGTCTGTACGTGTACGAGGCGGGCGTGCGGGTGACATGTCACATCAAAGCATGCTAATTTCTCAATAATTCCCCACATAATATTCAATACATAAACATGTGTTTGTGAATGAGTTTTTATACCAAGAGGGGCGTGGTGGGATCATAGAGGCTGTCACGAGCAATGTGGCGGGTGACGGGAGAGGAATCTGATCGAATTAATCACTTAAACTGTAAATTATGGATTTCTATACAAACTAGGTATATTCTGAAGCTGTTGGTTTACATATCGATTACACAACACATGCTAAAGGTTGTATCGAGATCCGTCGTCAGCGCAGTAGCTGCGGCTGTTGCGCGGGGAGAGGGTAGCGGGGAGGGAGAACCCACAACAGTCAACATGAAGCAACTTATTGTGGCCGGAGGGCGGGCGGCGCGGGGCGGCGCGGCGCGGCGCGGGATCAGCGAGTGACGTCATATTGATCAATTATTTGTGTCAGTCTGACGATAGTGGCACGGACCATAGTGGGTGAACGCAATGATTGTCACTAGAACTTCGGGGGTAATATGGGATAGTAAGTAAATTTGACATAGGCTCTTAATTCTTCATACGGCGACATAAAATAAATAAAACTTTTGTATAAATGGGCCGAGAAAAAGACGGTGCTGTACCAAATATTTCTTATATGGGAAAGAAGAAAAACACCATAACTCAAATCGTGTTTTATAGTCAATTAAAAAATCTATTCGTCATACTTCAATCGAAGATAATATTATGGCTTTTTAGTAATTAAGGAAACAAAAATACAAAATAATTATCGTTATCTGATTTTCTTTTCTTTTTGGTCTGTACAAAATTATCAGAAACCACAGACATAGACCAAAGAGATAATGTTAGCTAAGACATCAAACTACTTAAGTACCTAGAAAGAGACAAAAGTAAGTGTTCCGGATAACGCCCCATAGTTTACCTGAGTAACCCTCGATGATTCAAAGATTCAAAATGTTTATTTGTAAAATAGATACATAAAGTATACGTTTTACATGTCAAATTTAATCTGTATAAAAATTATATTTTATAATGAAACAAATATGATACGGGAAATATATAAAAAAACTATATTTAAGTTGGGCTACTAAAGTTATACACATGCAGCAAATAAAGACTTATTGGAATAAGAATATTATAATACATACATAATGCAATCAATAAATAAGTTGATTAATGAACTGAACAGACCATATAATAAAACTTTCATCATACCTTTCACAAAATGCTAGAGATTTAATACAAGTACTCAGCGAGTTTTCGCAGGCAAATAAGTGCTATTTCGTTATTGGTGTAATTAACACAACATTGACTGGTGGAGTCGCCCGTATCACACAAGTACTCTACAAATCTCGGACGAGATCTTATCAGCGCAAGTTCATGTGCGTATTGATCTTGTGTCGAACCCGGGACCGTGCGGATGCGGGTCATTACGAGGCGAGGGTTTCAGCTACTTACCCCGGGTACATACCGCACACAATCGACGAGCGGGACTGCGACTCCATCTTTTGTTCAACTTTATTTCAAACATAACAATTACTTGAACTTATTTTGGTAGGTGATTTTAATATTGATCTTTTAGACTCTACTGATAGTTCAACACAAAAGATTGAAGATTTCCTTTCCTATACACAGCTCAGTCAAGTAATAAAAGAACCAACACACTTTTTTACCGACAAAAGTAAAACGTTAATAGATCTAGTGATCACCAATGCAAAAGTTCGTGAATGTACAGTGAAACTAAACCCTGTTTTAAGCAAACATGCATTTATTAGTGTTATTCTTGATTTGAAAATAGACAAAATTAAACCAACCTGTAATGTAATTCGAAGTATTAATAAAATTAATGAAATTAAATTTAATATCGATTTAAATAAGATAACTTGGGAAGATATTTCAAACTTAAGTTCTGTAAATGACATGGTTACTATGTTTAATTCATATATCACACAGTTATTTAATATTCATGCGCCAGAAAAAAAGGTAATAGTTAAACATAAAAATCACCGTGGATTACTGACACAATAATAATTATGATGAATTTAAGAAATAAAGCACATGCTAAATATCGTTTAACAAAGTTAGATAAACATAAAAATTATTACAAGTCATTAAAAGAACTAGTTATCCAAAGCTTGGATAGAGAAAAACGTGCTTACTATGAACATTATGTCAACACTAAATATAAAGACCCCAAATCAATGTGGAAAAATATAAAACAAACGATCCAGTATAAGCCAAGTGTATCAGAACTTCCTCACCACTTTGTTGATGCTGAAGCTATTAATAGTTACTTTCTAGACGTCCCAGGGGGGAATAATATTACACAATCCGAACTTAGTTTTTATGAATTTCATCGTTTTAATTTTTCCAGCTTCTCATTGCGCCAAGTGGACGAAAGGGTGATTGAAAAGCACATTTTGAGTATTGATACTAAAGCGCAAGGCATAGATGGTTTGAATATCGACATGATTCTTCTTACGTTGCCAAGAACACTCAAAGTCATTACAGCAATAGTTAATAGATCTCTAGAATCAGGCTGTTTTCCAGAAATATGGAAAACTGCAATTGTCAAACCTCTTCCTAAGATACCAAACCCTGTTCTAAATAAAGATCTGAGAGCAATATCCATTTTACCCATTTTATCAAAAGTAATTGAAAAAGTCGTACATGCACAGCTTTCTTCTTATTTAGAATTTAACAAAATTCTTCCTACGGTGCAATCCGGTTTTAGAAAGGGTGTTAGTACTTGTACGGCCTTAACAGATGTGGTTGATAATATTATATTAGATCGTGACAAGGGTATGTGTACTGCTTTAGTGTTATTGGACTACTCACGGGCATTTGACTGTATTAACATTTCTTTACTATTGTCCAAGCTATGTTACTATGGTGTTGAGAGAAAGACACTTGACTGGTTCAACGGATACTTAAGTAACAGAAAACAGCTAGTTCAACTTCGTAAATTGGATGGATCAACCATCACTTCCGTACCGAAATACCTATATCGAGGCGTACCTCAAGGTTCCATACTTGGGCCTCTTCTATTCATTTTATATACGGCAAACATATCCCAAAAAATAAAACATTGTTAATATCATATTTACGCCGATGACTTACAAATTTACTGTTCTTTTAAACCGCAAGATGCTGTCTCTGCAATAAATAAAATTAATGAGGATCTTGACGCTATAGCTGATTGGTCAGAACGAAGTTCCCTGGTTTTAAATTCGAGCAAAACTAAATATATTCTTCTGGGTACTAACAAGCAAATGTCCGATACCTTAGCTCAGAATCCAAGAATTATGATTAAAGGAGAAGATATTGAAAGAGTCAGTAAAGTTAGAAATTTGGGAATGATAATGGACGGTTCTCTAAATTTCGAGGACCACATAGTTAATATAGTTAAAAACTGTTTCTTTAGATTATCGTTGCTTTACAAAATAAGAAAATTTGTTAGTGTAGATGTAAGGGTTCAAATGTGTGAAGCTTTGGTCCTTTCCAAATTAAACTATGGAGATGTAGTGTATGGAAACTGTTTGTTGGCTAGATCTAACCGTCTTATACAGCGTGTACAAAATGCGTGTACACGCTTCTGTTATAATGTTCCACCTCGTGCACACGTTACGCCTTACATAAATGAATGTAAGCAATTAAAGATGGCTGCACGTCGGGATTTACATTTTGCTGTTCTGTTGTTTGGTGTTGTTAAACATAAACACCCAAAATATCTATTTGATAAACTACATTGGTCTTCTGATGTTAATATATATTCTACTAGGGCATCTGCATATCTTTTAATTGTTCCTAAACACCAAACAGCTGGATTTAGGGGAAGTTTCAGTTATAGGGCTTCAAAAGTATGGAACGACCTGCCTCCACCTATACGAGAATGCATGACGAAAGCTAATTTTCGTATTAAACTCAAGAGCCATCTAATTGAAAAACAAATAACGATGCCTTGATGTTCAGTAAGATTAATGCGTAAACTTATATAGTATTTTTATAAATTATGCATCTTGTTTAGTATAACACTATTATTTGTATATTTATTTCATATTACTATTTATTTTTCACTATTTGTATGTATTTTACAGTATACGTTTTATTAAATTTATATTTAATTTAATTTAGATTTTAGTTATATTTAGATTAGTTATTAGTTTTATTTATGTAGGATCCAGCAGAAAACCAGTGCTATGGCTTTGGCTGTGGCATTAAGCTGAGCTGGACTCCCTTTTCTTAACCATAGAATATGCCTAATTTGTTAATATTACTTATTATTTGTGATAACTACTGTGGTTTTATGAAATAAAGCTCTTTTCTTTCTTCTTTCTTTCTTTCTTTCTTTCAAGTAACTAGAAAAAACTGCTTAATAATTTGTTGCACATACTCGTCTCGAATGAATGAATGAAAAATACTTTATTGCACAATAACACATGATTGTACAGAGGCGAAATTAATGCTACTTAGCATTTTCTTTCAGTTAACTTGGGGCGTTACAAAAAAAATTTAGGGTAGTGCCCAAAATAATAAATATTAAACGTATTGAATATAATATAACATATAGGTATGTACACATAAAAATAATATAATAAAATAGATTAGGGAATATAATATAAATACAAAATTATGGTAAATATACATAAGGTTATACATAAATACTAGATACGATACATAGACAATGACTCTAACCAAAGCAATTGGGTCATTGTAATTGTAAATATTTGTTTGTCTTCATAACTCTGATTATTGATCAGAAAATAGAATTATAAACCTTGCTTTTAAAATACCGGCCAAGTGCGTGACGAGCCACACGCAGTGTAGGGTACTGTTAGTTGCCCGGTACGTTTTATAAGTTGGTCTACTAGTACAGATCGCGCCAAACTTCTAGTCTCATACATTTAGAACGGCCCATACACTGTCGTGTTTAGAGGTGGCTAAAAGTATGGCGCGACCCGTACTCGTAAACCTGTAAAGCCTGCATAGCTGTGATAGTTTTCCTTTTAAATTCAATATAGAAAAATAGTTTTCACACACGCATAATGTTTTTGAACGACCTATTTAACAAATTAAATTTATATCACTGCGGTATAGAAAATCAGAAAAGTAAATCTGGAAGTGAGGAGCTCTGAACCGGGATTCGAACCCGGGACCTCTCGCTTACCGGGTGGTTGCTCTACCAACTGAGCTATCCAGTCCTCAACATGACCTACGTATTTTACGCTTGTGCTTTCCCATACCGCAACGATATTGTATAGGTACTCACTTAGTAGTGGGCCTCTTGGGGCCTACAGGACGCTAATGTATTCAAGACAAATCTGAGACTATTTATTGTCCTACCGTCACCTGTTACAGCATCGGATAGTTAAGAATACACATTACTCGTATCGAAACTATGATAGAAATAAATTTCTATATTTTTAAACACTTGGCGATTTATACATCGCAAGGAGATAACAAATTAAATTTATATCACTGCGGTATAGAAAATCAGAAAAGTAAATCTGGATGATACGTATATTTAACGATATATTTAACGATACCCCACACTATGAGATAGACGAGAAAAAAAATCATCCCCAAGTTACGTGCATGGGAGATACCCCTAAAATATATTTTTTCCAGATTTCTTTTTACAAATTACAGCTACTAATGGTCTCTGAGCTAAGCCGCGGATAGACGGACAGACGGACATGGCGACACTATAAGGGTTCCTTGTCGGACTACGGAACCCTAAAAAGCGTTAATCATCTGGTTGTCCTGAGTCCCCCCGTATAGAGAGAAGGTAGACTGTCAGTTTAACAAATGGCGGTAGGTGTCACACGTGAACTAGTTCATCATTGCTCAGACTACGTCACCGCCGCCGTGACAGTACGACGTTATTTAAAAAACTAAGTCTTTACTATCGTTTCCGTCACTCACTCAGGGCTACCATGGTAGTGGTGAGCGTCAAAATGTTTTACCTTTATTCATTCATTTTTAGGGTTTTGTAGTCCGACAAGTACATGTCTGTCTGTCAGTCCGTCCGTCCGTCTGTCCGCGGCTTCGCTCAGAAACCATTAGTACTAGAAAACTGTACTAATTTAGCATGAGCACCACAAAACAATAAAATAAAACCATGAAAAAAAATTTTTAACAGTACCTCCCGCACGCGTAAATTAGGGATGATTTTTTTTCCTCGTCTATGCCGGTGTGGGTATCGTTAGATAGGTCGTTTAAAAAACATTGTGGATGTGTGAAAACTATTTTTCGATTTAAGGATCCGTTGGCGAAATATTAAGCTTTAAAGTGCTAATTTATGTTAGACTCAAGTGTCGCCCCCCTGCTGGCTAAACGATTGTTTATGGCTATGTGAAAAAATTCACAGAAGCAGTATCTCTATATCTTCTCTATACATATAAACTACAACGTTTTTCTGTGTGTCTGTCTGTCTGTTCGTACGCTTATAACTTGAGAACCATTCAATGGATTTTGATGCAGTTTTCACTGAAACATAAAGCATTTCTTCGGGAAGGTTTGAGGCTATGTATCATCACGCTATGACAAAAGGGAGCAGCGCAATGAGAATTTTAGTGAAACATGGAAGCTTCGCCGCCGTAACGTAGCCGATCGTCGCGGGTTCAAACCCCGACTGGTATATATTTTTTTCACTTTTTATTGTTTTTATAATAAATATTTTGTTTTGTAAATAAAGAAGATGACCAGGTTCTGATGATGGGACTGGAAGATGGGTACGGGATCTCCTCAACGGACAACAGCAGACCCTTCGAGTTATGACTTATTTGATTGGTTTTTATTAGTACTTTGTTAAAACATGGTGCTCGTTGCTCGCGTCTCGCCGCTGCTCGTCTGTTTCGTCAACGCTGGCACGTTTCACTCGCCGGGTTGTGCTATCACAGCTACCAGTCAGTTATCTTGTACAGTTTTTTTTGTGCTTCCCGTCTATAGATTGCTTTTTGTCAATAAGTTATCTATCACATCATAATAAAGATGACAGGTTTTTTTCGAGATCATGTGATACCCCGTAGGGGCACAGCACAACAATGACAATGAAGAGGGGACATACATTGTTTACATTACTCAAAGTACTAATAAGCTTACAATATTTAAACTGTTTTTTACAAAATAAAATAACTCAATAGTATTCTTAGCTTTCGATAGAAATTATCGGTAAAAATATAATCAATCTACTTACAAACACTTACTTAGTACTTATAATTATGTAGACAGATAATATTTATAATTATTGCAATCTATTTTAAGTATTCATTCGATGAATAGTAGCATTTTCTATTTAATATTTTCAATTGTTTTGTAAATGTGACGTCTTTTTTTAGGCGGCACGGCGGCGGGGGGACACTTGACTCTCACAAAAATTAGCACTTTATAGCTTAATATTTCACCAACGGATCCCTAAATCGAAAAATGGTTTTACCCCATAACGTTTTTAAACGACCTATCCAACAATACACAACACTATGGGATAGACGATAAAAAAAAATCATCCCTAAATTATATGTACGGGAGATTACAATAAAAAAAAACCAAGATTTTTTTTACCATTTTGTCGGCTTGTTTATGTATTACACCCATACAAAATTACAGCTTTCTAGTACTAAATAGTCTCTGAGCTAAGCCGCGGACAGACGGACATGGCGAAACTATAAGGGCTCCTTGTCGGACTACGGAACCCTAAAATAAAATAAAAATGAAGCAGAATTTAACACCGAAAATAATTACTTTTTCCATGTGCGCTTCTGATACATTTAAGAAGATATTCAAACCCTGCGATATGAACAATTTATTGTTCAACACTAATGCTCTGAAACTAAGTCATATATAACTAGAAATGCGGGAGGTAAATTCGATTTATCTACCTAGGGATGTAAGTAAATTTTAAAATCAAACGAGACTAACTATGTAGTAAATCACTCGTCTCGCCAAATGACAATGGAAAATATCTATTCTGCCTATTTTCTTTTTATTTTGTTATTCTGTATTTTATTTATATATTAATATGGAAAAATGTGACTTGCGTATATATGTAAATATGCTAAATAAAATCTTAAAAAGACGTCTAAGACTCAAAACAGCAACCAAATTAGTTTTATTTTTAAAACAATCACACTGGCCAGTAAGACGCGATTGCACAAAAAAAAAGTCACATGAAAATAAAATGGCGGCAGTAAAATTATCTTGTTGAAAACGTTGTTGCAAACATAATTTCATAATTGATTAACGATATGTTTCATTGATTGCACGTCGAATTAATTTTTATATCTTGCAAAAAAGTGTTATTTAATAGCCCCGTAATAATAGTGTAAAACCGAAACCGGTTGGGTTAAATATAATTACTGTGAAACAAACAAGTAAGTACAGGTGCAGTTAATCATCATGTTATAATTTTGTAAGTATTTTTGATTTCGCTTCGCTCGCTCGTGCGCCTAAATATCTCAGGTGCAATTGATCGCTTACCTCCCTTGGATAACAAGCTACTATAAAATGGTTGTAGAGCTGATGCCGGGCTCGATTGTGGAGGAAGAGTAAGAGGACAGCTCATAAACAGGCACAACCAGGTGGCTCAATGTAGCCGGGACCCATAGATAGCGGTATATCCATCCCCGAATCCGCCAGCCCTGCGTGTGTGAGTATAGGCATTTCTTACAGGAGGACCGCCAAGAGTGGCGAAGTCTTGGAAATGTCTATATCCAGCAGTGGACGAATCAGGATGATGGATTTAAAATAATTATTTGTAACCATTTTTGGTAATAAATAAATGTTTAATTTTTCATAAGATCATAGGCGGGTATCATCTATTATTATGTCACGTCATAGATCTGCGTCATAGTGACGCATCGCGTCACTGCGTTACGTACGAGTCGTGGCGTACATCGTCCACTTGTGATTAATGGCCACTGTTTGTGCGGCGGACAACTGAACTCGTTAATGCTTAAATGACATACCAACAAGAACAAAAGAAGTAAACCTTCATTTGGTGGTGCCGCCGCGCGCCGCACACAGGCGAGAAATCGATAAAAGCTGCCATAAACTCAAAAAACATAATTTTACCTAAACCAGCTGTGATTGGTCAGATTCTCTTTTAAAAGGAACCTTTTTGTACCTGCGCACACGCCGAGGCGCTATGACTCATACTTTACCGGTTGTTTTAATCCAAAGTTCAACATGTTAGACGGCGGATGCTTTTTCGTGAATTTATAGTGGATGTTCAAAGTTAAAAATCTAAAGTACTTAGTGAGATTGTTTGTGATATAGTGATGGATTATATTGCAGGGGGTAATTAAGTTTTAAAATGTACCCAGACTTCATTTTGAAATGCATTTGATTTCATATTTAAAGTGTTTTTTATATTTTTGGAAGAGATTTTTTATAAATAAAATTTCTCTTGTAATGAAAGTACGATATCTAGCCACATCAGGCCATAGAAAATACTTTTTTAGAGGGTCTATGCTTTGTTTTAAGATACTTTAACAAACATTTTGTTTGGAGGACAAAAGGCACCTCGTCACAAAATTACTCCCATTGATAAAATATAGTTTGCATAGACACAAAACATACCTAATCCTTCTATAATTGTAGAGAAAGATATATCCAACTAACTTAAATATAATTTCAATATGTATTTATCACTAGCCTTTTGCTCCGCATTCAACTATGCCCCGTTTTTGGCTCGGGTGTTATTTTATTAACATTCCCTATCTATATATTAGTTGCCAGGGTCACTACGATTATAATGAAGAAAACTGCATCCAAATCCGGTCTGTGATTTCGGAGATATGCGCGAACAAACAGACATACAGAAAAGAATTTTAATAATTGCTGATAGTCATCTCCTTTCTTTTTTCATTACATGCATTGATATTGATGATAATTTTCTTTTTGAGATCAAACTATGAAAAGATTTGCTTAAACAGAAGGACCATTGTAGGCTTCAGCAGGGAGTGCAGGTCTACGAAGGAGGATGGAAAAATGAGATACTTGCGGAATAAAGTACAAAACGCTCTCAGAGTGACCAACAAGCAAAAGCGTCGTATAACGTCAGTCTTATACGACTTAAAGTTATGTAACAGTCATATAGTGGTATTATGCTAACTATCACGTTGTGTAGATGTTTATCTTGCGACATTTCAGTCGCATGACTGTAATGTCTTATTATGTACATCGAATAAACGTTTTTACGACTTATTTATACAACGTCACATAGGATGTCAATATATAGATTGAATAAACGTTTTACAACAAATTTATACGATGTTATATAATGGTTTTATTGTATAATTTGAATAAACGTTTTCACGACTAATTTTTACGGAGTCGTATAAGGGTGTTATTGCATATATTGAACAAATGTTTTCTTGACTAATTTATATGACGTCATTTAATGATGTCAGCCATAAAGTTTATTGGACAAAATATTGTGAGTAGGAACGTTGCAGTTGAATAAGAGGTTTTTGCAAGAAAACCGTCGTCTTGTGCATAACCTTAACGTAACTTTTATATAATTAAACCTCTGGTTAAGCGTTCGCCCGTCACCTTTATATAACATAATTGTTTTAGTCGAATGGTCGACTACTTAAGGTTTTTTACGATTAAAATGTTGAATTGCAACGGTTGTATAACTTTCAGTAGGCTTTGAAAAAATTTAAAGGTCTAGCTCACGCTTTAATAAAATCATCTTATTTTATACACGTACAAACGCCATTTTATAACAAAATATGGATCTAGAATAAAAGGCCGTCTTTGTCCTCTGTTCATGAATCAATGTTTATTTGATGTAATGTAGGTAATGAGAAACAATAAAGTTGACTGTAATGGCCGGCACGTCGTAGCCTTAAGGAAACGTCTATGTGACCTTTTTGTTATCTAAGTGTAATAAAAAGGTCGTCATGTAACTTAAACAAAATGGATGGAGCTTTACTATGAAAACACATTTTCAATAATTTACTACAATAATAGAATTACAAAGAAATAGGGCAGGGCATTAAAAATTTCGCAATAACACATATATACATCGTCATAAAACTCAACTTTCCCGAATATATTAAGTAGTATATAAGGTCCTACAATAATAAGTGAAAATAA
The DNA here is from genome assembly GCA_910592155.1 of Ypsolopha scabrella. Taxonomy (NCBI): domain Eukaryota; kingdom Metazoa; phylum Arthropoda; class Insecta; order Lepidoptera; family Ypsolophidae; genus Ypsolopha; species Ypsolopha scabrella. Next base: position 351,974 of record OU342968.1, on the reverse strand, counting down.
TTTTAGAGTATCGTTAACTGATCACAATAAAGAAGCAAAAAAAAAATATTGAGCAAATTATTTTTTGATTCCCCAGTACAAAGTAGTTGAATTAGCTGACTCAGTTTCTATGGAAAGGGGAAAAAAATAATTATTTTCGTTGAAAAGTGGTGTATGCATCACTTTTTTCACTTTGAATTGTGGGACCTTATTATAATGAAGTTAAAAGGAAAACTATCACAGCTAAGTAGGCTTTACAGGTTTACGAGTACAGGTCGCGCCAAACTTTTGTCCTCCAAACACGACAGTGTATGGGCCGTTCTTTTAAATGCATTGGCGCGATCTGTATTTGTAGACCAACTTATAAAATGTACCGGGCAACTACGGAACCCTACACTGCGCGTGGCCCGACACGCACTTGTTACGTTGCGGATTAAGAAGTTAAATACCATTTTCTTGACTTCTCCCAAAACTGACAAATTACAGAATCCTTAAGTATCACTCGCACTGGATGGACCTGTTTATTGCTTGAAGCCTCTTCTATATTATTTTCCCAAAAAATGCCCGCATTGCCATTCCGCGTTTAAATTTTACAACAAATAGAGTATACCTACGTTAGTGGAGCAAACTCTGTAAAGTTGTTTCCAGCGATATGGGAGTTGCTGTAATGCTTTATACTCGGAGAGTATGGTAAGCCTGAAGCACCCCGCGCCCCACTCGCCCCTCCCCCACCCCCGCCCCGCCGGGATCATCCACTGCTCCATTATTCACCCCCAAGAAGATAGCATCCGTCGGCCGAGCAACGCCGAGGACCTTTTCATATCTTCACTATCCCTTTTGACAGCGTAAATAACAATACCCACCCAGCACGCAACTCTACAGATTATAAGAGTATTTTCTTTTGTTAGAAATATAGGTAATACTTATATTAAAGCTATGTTGTATCCTAAACTGATATAAAGTTGTAGTTTGAGCATCTCTGGTTCAGTCGTCCGACCTTGTTGGTCTCTGACCCGGAGGACGCGGGATTAAGTCACACGTTAAGGGGCTTAATCCCTGTCTTGTAGATCTGGGGGCACGGCTGTGCCCCCCGCCAAGACAAGCCAAATGAAGCGGGGCATTTCGTCATATTTTCGAACCCTCATAACTTCGGTCTAAATAATACTAGAGACACCACATTCTCAAGATAAGATAAAGTATTCTTATTAAACAAAATAAGTTTCATTTGTCGATTTCGTCACTCACTCACTCACTGATGATCATCAAAACCTCTAGGGTACTTCCTGATGTCTCACAAAGCTGAAATTTGGTATTCAGGCTAGTATTAGCTCACAAACAACAGATACATTAAAAAATCTGTAACTTTCCCCTCCAAACCCCACTTATGGGGGATCCGGTTCTGTATTATTAAAAAAAATATTCCCTACTTCCAAAAGTCATAGAAAGCCGAAATTTGGTTAAAAAAGTCATAACTGAGGTGCAAGAAATGCAGCCTGAAAAAATAAAAAAGTAGAACATCTTACAAAAAGAAATGAAATCCCATCAAAAACATTTCATGTAAACTAGGTCGCCAAGACTCAAAAGCTCATAACAACTTTAACGGTCAAAAAGTTATCAGATCTCATGTAGAGCCAAGCCCTTAACTCTACAAGCCCTACCTCTACAAGTCCTAACTCTGCTAACCGTACATTTTGATCAAAAAGTATGGCTTGGCCGTTTCATGGAACTATTGCATGACATAATATTATAAGTCCATAGTAGTGTCTGTTTGACACCCGCGAAACGGCCAAACCATACTTTTTAACCAAAATGTAGGGTTTGTAGAGTTAGGGCTTGTAGAGTAAGGCTTTGTAGAGTTAGTAGGGCTTGGCTCTAAATGAGATCTGATAACTTTTTAACCGTGAAAACTTTTTGAGCTTTTGAGTCTTGGCGACCTAGTTTACATGAAATGTTTTTGATGGGATACATTCTTCTGCAGATATTTTACGGTTCAATAAATGACATTTCAAGATTTTTCCATTTTGTAAAAAAAAATGTATAACCAAACTATATGAAAATTAGATACAGCTCATAAAAGAAAAGGTTATATTTAGAAAGTATAATTCGTAAAACAGGTTTTTTTATTGTCGGTATTAGCTGTTAATGTGCAACGCGAGCGCATAATATCGGTGTGTTGTTACTAACAGAAATCTGTCGGAGCTAAGTACCGCAATAAAAGTAACGAGGCGCCGCGCCGCTTCAAGTTCAGATCGAGGCCGAGATCGCAGTTAATTGGAAAGATTTTATTGTTTGAAAAGTTTTATTGTCTGAGAGCAGATCGAACAACGCGAGCAGTTCGCGGTATCTCATTAGAGTTCACTCGGAGTCCCGGGCGGACTCGGCAGATCTCGGCGTCCGGCGCGACGCTTTACGAGCGGGCAATAAAGACCCTCGCCCCGCGCCCCACGCACCGCGCCCCGGGCGCAACCGCTGCCTTCACTAGCGACCAACAACGCAACAACCTTCTTTCATTACCTTTTATTCACTCAACCCCGACAGTAACATTTATAGAGCCGGGCTTCACAGGATTAGAGACTGCGGCGTGACGTCACAGCACTCCTCTCCTAGTCTTCCATTCTTCTGTACTGCCCGGGGTGTGGAGGCTTGTGCACGTGAGACAATTTCTCAATATGTGGACTATTGTAGACCGGGTGAATGTGGGGATTGTTCTCATTTTAAGTCACAGCATATTTAGCTCTTCTTTACTGTTAAGTGCTCAGTGTTCCGTATTTAAAGGTAGTATTCTCTAGGAAATAGATATGATAAGTTTTAGTCGATATCATTTAGTTTCGCAAATCGCATAATGTTCACGTAATTGAATCCTAAACAGGGATCCCCTCGCTGCAATATTCGATCTGAGTCAACTATGTATTAGCTACAACATTACCCTCCCCCCTCTCCCCCCTGCGCTACAACAAGCTTGTAGCGTTATCTCTATCGCGGGTATTAACGCAGCGCGCGGATTTCGCTTTCAGTTTAGAACTTTCCCCGAAACTTGCTCGTTGTGACGAAGTACTGAAAGTAAAACACTTTGTTTTATCTGTTGCTCGGCGCACCTGGCCAATCGACTGTCGGGGATTACTGGATTATTCGTTTTTTAATTGAGCTTTATCATATTTCTTAACTGTGTTTCAATTTACTTCACTCTAGCCACAAGTAAATGTACATGTACATTTTGTATTAAAACTCGTAAATGTGTGTGTTCAGTTAACATTGAAGTAGGTATTTTAGTTCATGTTTTGCTGACACATGACTCACATGAGCCACATTCACATAACGTTCCGAGTCAGTAGACGACGCGCGCGACAGTTGACAGTTGAGTGTTCAAGTGTCAAGAGGTCACGTGACAGCTGTCAGCGACGTCGCGTCAAGCGGGATCACCATGAATAAACTCCAGCGGCAAACAGAGACGGTGGTCCTTATCGCCAGGTAGCAGGAGCTAATGTCGCATGTTGTGGATGTAAGAGTCGCTCTGAGAGGGCTCTCACACCTGTCGCCGCAGTTTTGCTCAGAGCTTTCTTTTTGTAAGCCGCGGCGTGTCGTGTTGCGTCATCCGCTTTGAATTGTTATTCGTCTTTGATTTTTGCCATTTTATACCAAGCTTTTTGAATAACTTAAAAGTACCGAATGAAAACTTTTAGTTTTTTGTGTTGTATCTACAGCTTCGTCATATCGCCACGACATAATATTGTATATCCCTAAAAGGGTGTCAGAGGTGTTTCTGACTATAGACTGTTACTGGAAGAGTAAACAGGAATACACATATCAATTCTGAAATACTTGTGGTGTCCTCGACCGGCTGAATTCTAACCCGGCGGGTTTCAAGATTTATAAGAAGATTTACCAACTGAGCTATCATTGCTATAAACTTTCAACAGCTGTATTAGTTAAGAGTCTTTACTAAATGCGATCACTGGCTGCCTAAATAAACATCTTATAATAAAAACAAAATCATAAGTCGACGATGTAAGGGTAACATGTATTGCGTTTTGCACGTTGGTAACACAAATCCTCAACTTTCGTACACAATTGACTCAAAGTCTTTAAAGATAGTAACATCACAGAAAGATCTGGGAGTTACAATAACAAGTAATCTGAAATGGGATGTACACATTCTTCAAGTTACTAATAAAGCCAACTCAATAACTTACATGATCAGAAAAACATTTAGCTACATTGACAAGGAACTATTTCTAAAGATTTATAAAACCTACCTACGACCATTATTGGAATACGCTTTCCAAATTTGGAGTCCATATTTCAAAAAAGACATTAATATGTTGGAAAGAGTTCAGAGAAGAGCGACAAAAATGGTAGCTGTTTTACGTGACTTACCATATGAACGACGTCTGCAAGAACTCCTAACCGTGTAGTTCACGAGTGGAATAAACTGCCTGACAGTGTTATAAGTGCTACCTCAGTGAACTGCTTTAAAAATAGACTGGACAAATTTTTTAATAAATAAAAACATAAAGTGCTGTGACATACACATCATCAGCTTATAGCTGCTTGTGTATAATAAATAATAATAATAATAATAATAATAATAATTTCAAGAAGAACTTTCAAGGTGAAAAGGCTTCGTCAGCCACTTCAACCTTTAGTATGCAAACAATCTTAGAAGCCGTCATTATTGAAATCGGTTTGATTGTGACAATATAATTTAAAACAACATCTAGCCAGTACCCTGGGGATGTACGCTACAATGATTTTGATGTGACGAAATTTATTTTTGCGTAGGTAAAATACCACTTAGAATAGAAAGAGACACTCGACAATTTATTTCGGTATCTGTCACAATTAATTACAAACGCAACGGACTGAACAAGCGTCTTCAGCCACAGTCGTTGGTTGTCATCTCCCACCCCTCCCCTCGCTCCGCCCTCCGGCCACTGCCTCACCCCGGCTGACGTCCTTGCTCACTCATCATTAGACGCAACAAGGAGCAGCTCTCTAGACAACGAGCTGAAACTTCTTCATTTCCGTTCAGCGAGCTTTTATTTACGAACTTCCTCTCAGAAAGTTTCCTCACGCAGTTATTCGGGGAGTTCGTTCTACTGTGAAGGTATGTCTGAATGTGAAGTCGCGGCAACAATGTGCGGAGATTGCTCACGCTCTGTGTTGGCGCGCGCCGCACCGCTGTCCGTCCGCGTGACGTCAGCTGTACTGAAGACCACGTGTCACGCGCACGTCAATGGAGGAGAAGCATACCTTCATATCATCATAACCTAAATCCCCGAGGTATGAATTGTAAAATTGAAATCACAGTCGACACTTGTACACCAACGTTTGATGAATAAGACCTATCAGCATACGTACAAATATGAACCGAAAGCTAGACGTTCCTTCCCAAGCTTGCAGACCGAAACGTGCAAATATCCCTACGGGATTTGAAACCTAGACCTTCACATAAGTGGTCGAGACGCTCAAACCACTAGACCAAAGAGGCACGTATAAATTTTTAATTAAAAAACAAAAATCCTCCTCCATTAGTCGCTGAACAATGTTATCGGAGGGGATAATAGCCCTAATTAACTCGTGCTTCAATAAACTTTTCACTTAAAAGCAAAGATTTGGCGTTAAATTATAAAAGTACCTACCCACATTATTGCTGACAGAAATGGGCCTTTTTTTGGAACCTCTATTTTTCATTAAAAACTGTCGGAATATCGGATGTAATCAGTGTGAAATGTTATTTTATTAAAAGCTAGTTTTTGCTCGCTGCTCCGCCAGCGTTTATAAATTTTTTCGACAGTCCTATCTAATCTGTTTATATTTTACGGACCAATAATAAAATTGTATAGTATTTATATGTCTTATATAGCGGCGCTAGCTCAGGGGTAGAACGCTGGCCTCTCAATCGTTGAGATCCAGGTTCGATCCCCGACCGGGCATGCAAAATTGAGTTTTCCGAAACTTATGTGCATAATATTTAATACTTACCACTTGCTGAACAATGAAGGAAAACATCGTGAGGGAATCTGTATGCCCTATAAAGAGCGTTTATTTGTGCCCGAAGAACGGCGATAGGGCTTACTACCCATCACGTTGAGACGTTGTAATCGTCGGCGAAACGTCGATTTTTATAAAAACAAGTTCCGTAGTTCCAAAGATTAACCACTACGTTCTTGGGAAACTAGCCGTTCACGGGGAACAAACTGCATCCTGTACTACTCAAGAATAATGTACCTTGCTTCCTATGAGTGAAAGAATCGGATCAGTAGTTCCGGAGATTACTTCCTACCTTCCTTCCTATTGTAGTTTTTGCACAACTCACAAACATTTGTGTATAATATCACTGTAGATGTAGAAACATTACAAAAGCTATCATTTAGTAAGCTACATTCCCCCAGTACAATTTTTTTTTGTCTGGTGGTAAATCTCCAACAATTTGTGGTAGTGTAAAAGGTCATATTGTAAACAAAGGGTCCCTTAATTCCTTAATTGCCGGCAGTGAGGCAACTCCTCAGAGATGTGAGTGGAGTGAAGACGAGACCCTCTATCAGTCGAGAGAGATCAGCTAAGGGCCCTTCTGTGTCGCACTGAGGTCTCACCAGCTTGGCACATTGCATATTGGGCTCCGGGTCACCAGCCACCTCGTCCACTAACGTTTTATAAAGTTTCTCGTCTTTTAATCAGATTATAGATAAATCATGATAAAATTACAGCGTAGCATCAGCCCATAAATCTCTCGGGCTGTATATGAAGAGGTTGTCATTATCGGTTGCATCGTGGGAACCTGCAGGGACTAGGGACGAGTGAGATGTTATTGTAGGAGCACGGCAGTACAGTGCAACAGCGGGGGACGGTCTTGCGTCTTCCGCTCAGTTGTATATAGCCACGTGTATGTGTGTGTATGAATTGTGTGTGCATGTGTGTGCGTGTGTGACAACCCTGCTGTTTCTTGCACTTCCTATGAGCAACACTAGGGGTGTGGTGCAGTTCAGTAGATATTAATTTATTAAATTCAATGTGTGGTATTTCAAACACGGCGACTTTAATCTATAAAGCAAATTAAGACCCGTAGTGAGAAGAGACAACACATAGTCTTCTAGGTACTTAAGTGTAAAGTATGTATTCTGCTACGATTGGTTTTTAAGTTAACCATGAGTTGATCGATGTAAGGAAGTGATATACGCCACGCGTGTTTCTAAATTATTATCAAAATGTGATGATTTTTCAACTACATGTCAATTTCAGCCCAAGGGGCCAAATAGTTCTTGAATTCTTGACCTAACAACAATTGTCATAGGCCTTGCCTATGGTGCACGATAATCTTACTGAGTGATTTTGGACTTCAGTATACATATTTTAGACTAAATCTACATTAGAACGCTTGCTTAGCGCGCTACCGGCACGCAAACTCGGTGAATTTTCGAGGTTTTTCTGGATTTTATGAAAAAGTATTTAATGTAGGAGTTTTTTTACCTGACATCGGAAAATAATTCATGTTTTCTTGTTACTCTATAATAAAATCTATCCAGTGAAATGTGTCCAACTAGGTAACCGACCTGACAACGGAAAGACAAAATCAGATAAGTAGTTGACGCAAAATATTAAAACAAAAACCGTTGAAAGACCAAAAGCAAGCCCTTAAGCTACGTAACAGTTAACATTTGTAAACTGAAATACAATCTACTTGACAAACAAATCACCCTTGCTCAGAATCAGCATAAGATAAAAAAAAACTTGTAAGCAACCTTTGAAACCGATGTCCAACTCCTTGAACAATGTACCCCCATATATTAGTTTAGTAAACTAGCAATAATTTAAATAAAATAAATTCATAAACTTACTCACTTTACAACGAAAGTGTGACACTCGTATTCTTTTATATTAAATAACTACCTATATTCTATAAACTTACAAACATGGAACGGAGGGGGGCTCCCATACAACAGACATGATGTTATTGCCGTTTTTATAGATAATGGTACGGAACCCTTCGTGCGCGAGTCCGACTCGCACTTGGCCGGTTTTTTATATTGTTTTTTGTATCTTTTTAAATATTTTTTTAGGTGATAAATAATAAATTGACTAATAAATTAACAACAGGTCTACGTCTAGTGATAGATATAAAAAAACAGGGCAGAGATAAACGCTGGCGAAGGCGCGGGCGAAACGCTTTATAAAACAATTTGAAAGAGTATATTATCAAGGGCTATAATTTGATTACTTATCAATGATAAGTGCATTTTAAAAAGTCAAGCGAGCGATATAAAAACGTAAATTGTATATAATTTTCTTGGCGGAGGATAGTAAAATAAATTGAGGGCTTTTATAGTAATCGTCTTGTATTTTATGGGTTAATTAGTATAGTCGTTGTAATTATTATTTAATGGGTCGGGTTCATTGTGGTGGCTGTGGTGGAGCAGAAGTTCTTTTCAACATTCCCTCGCACTCCGTTCTCCCCCCCCCCCCTCTCTCTCCCCCGCACACAGAGCTCGTTGCCTGAATATTAACGAATTTGGTCCGCGACAAACAACAGTTTAGCAACAATAATAGGCGAACTTGAGCCATTAGCATGTTTTATTCGTTACTTTTGTCATTTGCAGTCGAGTCAACTCCACCTTGAGACTTGAGGGAGCTGGCTCGGGTCGGGAAGAGTTGTATTGAGAGCGGTAGCGGTAGCGGGGGGGCGGGCGGTAGCGGTGTGGCACTACTGCGGTATTATATGTACTGTGACTGCGGTCGGGGCTGGGTACCGGAGACGTCACCGTTCGTCGTGCTCGTGGGTTCGACCTAAATAGGGAACTCATTGGTGAATTCCTTGTAGATGATGTAGAGTTTGTCATCCCACTGAGGTACCGATTTTAACTTTCATTCAAGGTTCCCAAAATATGGACCCCGATAATACTGATCCCAAAAAAGCTCTTTTTTGTTTATCGTTAACTACTTAAACGATTACACTACTATTGAAATTACAACTTATTATATTTTGTTAACGGAAACAATCAAACTTCACCATTTACAGAAAACAATACTTAAACCATTATTGAACGAGTAGTCCGCCCTCCAGCCGATGTGTACGTTCACTTCGGGTTCAGCCTCTTGGTTTAATTAGCTAATGACGGTCTATCATGCAGAAGGCAAACAGATCCGTGTGTCAGCCGTCGTCGAGGTCGCTTGTTGACGCGTGACGTCACAGGGCAGACGCTCGTTACGTCAACAAACAACCGCGGCGGGCGGCGCGGCGTTCCGTGATGACGCGGCAAAGTGACACCGCGCGCATTGGGCCTTATTGCTATAGGCCACACAGCTGTTATACACTTATTGTGAAAAAATGGATTTTTAATACACCCGCTCAAAATATGATTATAGCGAAGCTTCAGTGTCTGTCCTACAACTCGATTCATCATGCTGTTAAAAACGTTTCTGTATTCCCAATTTTTTAATGCTCTTTTTGGTCTGTTCAAGAAATAAACTATCGGTAGTATCGTATTAAATAGCGTTTTAGAATTTATTTTTTACAACAGGTTTATATAATACAGGTCCACCACCAGTATCACCAAATAAAATAAAAAAACGAATACAGAAAATGTTAATTTATGCGTAAAATCCGGTTCGTGAAACGGAACGCAATTGTAAATTTTAGATGTAATCTATTCATAGACATACGTAAGTATATATAATAGCATTCCCAATGTTTTTTGTTCCCTGCCCTTTTTCTGAAATATTGTTAGGGTTGCTTCCGGCATCTTCCATGGAGAAATTGTACTGGGTTGATTATTTTGGAAACTGTAACAAGTTACTGTGGGTAAAATAGATAAGTAGAGAAAAGTTCGAAACGGATGAATATGTAATTAAATTAAAGCTAAGATTATGTTTTATTATAAATCCATCGCTTTGGAATACTCTTAATATTATTAGAGTGCATTACAAACTAGAAAAGATAAATTAGAAACAAATGTAAAGATAAAGAATTTGAAAGAAATTTAATAAATTAGTTATTCGGTGGACAAGTACGGTGGAAAAGTTCAACGGTCTAGGTAAGTACCTCGGTGACGCAATTTGGTAGCGCACTTGTCTCGATAACAAGAGGACGCAGGTTCGAAACCAGGCCCGAGGGATTTTTTCAAATTCTTATATTTGTTTTGTTCTAGTTTGTAATGCACTGAAATAATAATATTTAAATTTAAGCTATAATAATTTTATTTAATCTAGTATAAAACTACGAAAACTCGCCGTTATCTTCACGTTTCAAATTTCAATATTTGTGATAACTTTTGCTTTTACTGTCACCACATAACAACGGACTACTAATAATAAAGTAGTAAGAAGTCATGTCTGTACATTGAATATTTTCGCGAAATTTTAAATCAAATATGTTCTTATTGGTACTTTACTGAGGCCAAAACTACAATTTTTAGAATTTTTGTCTGTTTGTCTGTCTGTATGTTCCGTTTTAACTCGAGAACCACTCAACAGATTTGGATGTGTTTTTTATAATCATCGTAGGAGAGTAAGAGGACAGCCCTCAGGCAAAAAACCAGGCGGCCCACCATTGCCTGGGACCGATGGATGGCGGTATATCAATCCCCAATTGTCGGGCCTTATATAAATCAGACTGGTGACGGGCAACGGCGTCAATGGTGCAAGGTTTTCGGCACCGCGCTCACCAACCCAACTGCCCAGCGTGTGTGAGTATGGGCATTTCTTCCAGGTAGACCGCCAAGAGTGGCGAAATCCTGGAAAGGCCTATGTCCAGTAATGGACGAAACAGGCTGATGGATGGATGGATGGGATGGATCCTGGTCAACACATAGACTATAAGGGGTGTTGATAAAATAACGCCCAAGCCGGAAACGGGGCGAAGATTGAATAAATGATTTTATAACTCAAGAACCACTTATCAGATTTGGATGCAGTTTCTTTAAGTATCATTGTAGTTACCCTGGTCAACACATAGACAATAAGGAGTGTTCATACAATAACGCCCAAGCCGGAAACGGGGCAAATATTTAATAAAAGCTTTTATAACTCGAGAACCACCCAACCGATTTGGATGCAGTTTACTTTATACATATTTTGGTAACCCTGGGCAACACATAGACTAAGGAGTATTCATAAAATAACGCCTAAGCCGAAAACGGGGCAAAGATTGAGTAAACGCGAGCAGAGTCGCGGGCAAGGGATAGTTACTAAATAAGACTTAACTAAATAAGTGTAATTTTTAGTGGGTTTGTGTATGCGAATAATAGTCCAGTTAAATTAGTGAGTCCAGTTAGTAATTCCAGTTGTGATTTAGTTTCAGTGAAGTATAAATTGTGTTTTAATAGTGTGTTTGATTTAAAATAAAGACAGTCAGGGTTTTGGTTCGAATTGGTATAAAATTTATTTATCCCGATCCCAGCTCCTAACACTATTATTCTTATAAATTCTTATATGCGTGTTTCAACTATCGATAAGTACAGATGACGTACTTGTCTTTTTATTTTTCTCCCAAAGGGTTTTTTACAGTTATACAGTCTTTGATGCACGGAAGTTAGCGACTTGTTTCATCTCTCAAATCAAACTGATGTGCTGCTGATATAGTCTCTTCCGATAAACCAGCTATGCGCTGGTTTGAAGCTAAGGACTTCACGTTGACAACTTCGTTTTCTAGAGCATCATTTTTTATCTGTTTTGCCAGTACAGCTTTCTTTTTTTGTGGGAATTTTGGTAGTGGTCTCCTAACTTTAGCTGCTACTTTTCCGAGAGTGCAAGCACTGCTGCATGGAGAATTTTGACTATCTGAAGAAGTGTCCGGCCTATGTAGTTTGCTTCTAATAAAACCCGTTGAGAGAAAACAAAATCTGTAGATACAGCACTGTCCTAAGAACTGTGCACTTAACTGAGGAAGCGAGGACGGCTGGCGGCTGAATTATGCTAATGTATCGCGAGCGAGAGTCGCGTGTAACGGCGGCGGCGGGGCGGGCGGCTGTAATCTGTCGCTCGCAGCTATATACAATATTTTCATTACGCATTCTAAAGGGTCCGCCGAAAAAACAAGGTTACTTCGTGAAGTTTGCTGCGCAATGGCGCTTAAACAGGACTAACTCGATTTAGCGCGATCCCTCGCGGGGTTGGGTAGCGGCGCGCGGGGCGGCGCGGCGGGATAACGCTGTTATCCGTGTACATCCAGGAGTGGCACACACCGGGACTGGACTTCATCACAGATGAATAGAAAATAAATATAATAATAAACTTTATTATCAAAATTAAATAGATATTATAGACTCACTTTGTTTTTAGCAGAAAATCTCAATCCGCAATCAAACCGCAAGGGACTGCGGATCCCCGCTGTTGTTGATTGTGCATCTATCACACTAATCACACTAATATTATAAATGCGAAAGTTTGTGTGTGTGTGTGTGTGTGTGTGTGTGTGTGTGTGTATTTGCCACTCTTTCACGCTGAAACGACTGAATGGATTTGGATGAAATTTAAAATGCATATAGCTATACCCTAACTTAACACATAAGCTACTTTTTATCGCGGAAAAAAGCATGTCGTTAAACCGAATAACACGCGAGTGGAGCCGCGGGCAAAAGCTAGTATTGTATTAATTATTGGTTTATTATAACAATCATATTTAATAACTTAAAACATAAAAAAACAAAAACTTAATCTAAACTAAAATGACCTATTTATTACCTGGTTTATTTGAATTTCACATCACGTAAACATTTTTCTGTCACCAAACATGAAATATATTGGTAGGAGATAGGATTAGGAAACGATGAATTATAAACTTACATTTTGTATGCATAAGATTTGTTTCTAAAATTCTACCTGCTCCTACTCATTTGGCCATATTTTTATCATTCCTCTGTCAATTTGAGATTTTTGTTTTTCATTCGAAAGCTAGTAAAATGCAGATGTTTTCAAGCTAATATGCACAGAAAATTCCATAGAGACTTTTTGTTTTAACGTAGCTTTTTTGTGTTAATCTTTTGCGATTTTCAAGAGTTTTCAATTGTTTTGGAGCACAGTGTCAAGGTTTACGTCAATAATATGCATTTTAGGGTTATTGTTTATTGGCTGGGATTCAAAACGAAGTAAATAAAAAAAAACAAAATATTGGCTGGTTTTTTAAATATATTTTCTTAGAGTTTGCTTTATAAAAAAGCTTAAATTCAAAATATCTCAGAAATGGTTCACTTTTGCATAAGGCATTATATAGTCGAATCGACTGCAATTGTTGTCTTCTACAACCCCTTCAAAGTATTGCATCTAATTTCCAATCACCTGTATATTGTTACCTACTATATGTTGTATAATTGCATCCATGTAGTTCTATATTTAGAAAGAAATCTTGAAATCTTAATTTAACCAATATTTTTTTCCAGTCTTTGAATATTATTTAAATTACTGGCCTCCTCGTAACATAGACTTTTCAATTTCAATGATGTTTCGTGTACTTTTAATTATTGTCGAATTAGTGGGCATTCCCGATGCCCGAGACGGCGCATGCGCAGCGCGGCGCCGCTCGCAGGGTTCCGAATTACTAATGAACCTAATAAATAAATTTGTAAATTAGGAATTTGAAAAATTTAATCGAGGACTTCTTGGACCCACCAGCTGTAACTAAGATCGGAGCCTTGTTCCCCTCCGTGGCCTGCAGTCAGACAGCGTGCGGGGGAAGCGGTAGCTCCTCTCCGGTGTATCAGAATGTTCGATATTTAATTAAAGCATTTTGTCAATCCCTCTGTCCGGCAATCCACCCGGCTCTCTGTCCCACGACAAAAACGCAATTAAATTTTATTGGAACCAATCGCAACTAGGACGTGAACTAAGGGTAAAGAGGAAAGCTTTTGTATTGTACACAACAAGAATCACGACAGTCATGGGAAGTATGAAAAAAAAACATGTACTGGGTGTAAATTAACTTTTTATGAACTGAAATTTTAATGAAATTTCTAATATAGCACGGCTAGTGGATAACTCGGGCTGTTTCAAATAAGCAACTTAATACTCAAATGATCTCACATGTAAGTCGCATAACTAATTCAAATTATTAATAACTTTTGTTAAACACATAACAATACTAGTGATAGCATTCCCCATAGTATGTGTTTCAGGAAGAAAGAAGTGTTATTTCAGTACCATCGGTCAGTATGTAATTATTTTAAACTATGACAATTTAAAGATTATGAACTAGTTTATTAGAAGCGTTATTATTTTCCCGTTGCCGATGTAGTAAGTCAATTTAATCTCAGGGTTTGTCAGCAAATAAATATTTCGGTCGCAAGTGTTCATTATTTCCGTTTATAACAAGTAAAGAAACCAAAATATAACCACCGTCCGTCTGCGGGTTTTGCATTTAGGTCCGTACTGTGTGGTTTCCTTTAAAGATACATGTGCATTTACAACTGGTTTGATGTTGTTAAGAGCTAATAATAAACATATAACGCAAACGTCGTTTCTAATTTCGGAGCCAGTTGTTGATTTTTGGTAAAAGTTAGACAGAATGGTGCTTGGGCAAATGAACCTTTTCCATTGGTCATTTACGTTTATTGTTAATGATGGAAATCTTACAAATGTACCTCTTAGTGTTCCTTTATTTGTTAACAATTAATTCGTTGCTAGTTTAGAGGGAGCGGCCTCCTCCTCACTCCCCGCTGCCCACTCCCACACTCCGCTACTCGTTTGACACTCTGGGGTAGATAAAAACAAACAAACCAAAATATCACCTTCGAGACGTTGTCGCTCGTATTGCATGTAAACTGACTGCACAAATATCAAATTTCTTTTATTATAATAATTTCAATAATAACATTCTTTTGTGAAAAAAAAACAAAAATAATATTTTTTTAATATGTACCCTACATATTACCATTGAAAAAATTATAATTGGAGACGTAACCCTCACTTTTCCTCTTTCCTTCTTAACAGTGATTTGTACTGTTAGTCAAAACAAATAAACACACTTTTACTTAAATTATCATAACTTTACCCTTAAGAAATCCTTAACCCTAATCCTTATTTTAATGTAAACAGGTTTGATTTATTTATAGTTATAATAATAGTGCTATACATGGTAGCTATTAATACGAAAAAGTAAACCAATATTTACTGACGCGAGCGAGAGTCCGTTGACTCTTGTTACAGTAAGCACAAGTAATAAACCTACGTATGTCGACTAAAAACGAAGTGCTGACGTGCTACGTCGTAGTGCTTATTCCGTAGCACTTGTCCCGCAGTGGTCATCATGCTAGGTGTGCTACGTCGTAGCAATCATCTCGTAGCACTTATTGCTGGTGCTCATCACGCTACGGTGTAGTGCTACGTCGTTGCGCTCATCTCACAGCACTTATCGCTGGTGCTTATCACGCTACGATAAAGTGCTACGTCGTAGCGCTTATCTCACAGCATTTGTCGCTGGTGCTCATCACGCTACGGTGAAGTGCTACATCTCGTCTCTTACTTAACACTTGTCACGTTGTTAGCTTTTGTATCGACACGTTTGTAGGTACAAAAAGTATCTATACAGTTGTATCTTGTTCATAATAATTTCAACAAATTGCAAGACATTGATATCTTTTCCATGTCAGTGGTTCGAGCAAGAATGGTGCTACGTTCAAATTTCTTTAAAAATAATTAATAAATGTATATATTTTCACATAGTAGTGTGGTTGAGTGTGTGGGTTTATTTCGTATAATACTGTTATTAGTTCTCCTGTGTGTTTTATGCTTTACTTGTACCATCTGCTTATTACTTGTCAATATTGTGTCGCTTAAATTTACTGATTTATGTCAGTAAAACTTTATTTGTTTGATTACATTCGGCTATTATGTTACTATTAGTGAAAACTTGTAATTGGCCATATTATAGTTACTCTGTTGATATTTTTAGTCACCTTGTGCTGTAAGTTTTCCTTGATGTATAAATAAAATAAATGAATAATTTAAAGTTGTATATATTGCATAATGGTTAATATTTTATTTGTTGCAGGTAACACACTGCGGGAGATGAAACGTATTTCGATACGTTCATGTATGTATTTAATAATATAACAGTTTTGGGTCAAACCCACGATATGTATCGTACATTGTAAACCAAATACTCTTAAATTCTTTCGGAATTAGTGCTTAGGTATTCCTCGCCGTAAATAATTTTAAAATGTATTTAAGTTGTATTGTATAATAATTTCAGAGTCCATATATATGTTAATGATTAACTGGCCTGGTTGTGGACTCTTGGCCCGAAAACATAAAAAAGAACAACATTTTAACTGGTTTGTTCGATAAAAGCTCTCCAAATATAGAACTTACAATCCATGAAAATGCTATCAGTTATGAAACATCTTGTTAACGTCTTAACAAGACAAGTGTCTTATTTAACAAGATGTGTGATAAGTTCCACCAAGTGCCGACAATCACAACCACCAACAGTTATGAAACAGTTTCATTTTCTATCCTGCTCATGCGTTCAGCCGGTCAGCTTGACTTCTCTCTCGTACATTGACATAGCACAAAGTGGTTTATCACTTGGAAAGTCGGAACTCTATAAAAATATGTTGTTATTCCATTTTGGGCGAGATTCAATGATGCGGGGAAACGGTTTCCGTCTGACAGCTCTGATTGCCGCCTCGTCCCTCCTCCCCCCTGCCCGCTCCCCGCTACACTAGAGACACTCAATTAGTCGAGCAGATCAAATCAAACTGAGCGGATACTCAGCTCCCAAACTCCCCCCGTCTAGTGTTCACCTCACGCGGAGCTCGACCGTACTCGTGCGAACATTTATATAGCGTTTAATTAGATTAGAATAGCAAATTATTTCGCAGTCAAAATATTACTCAGTCATTAATTTATTTAGCTAATCGCGTACAATATAATATGGAGTGTCCAGTTCAATGCTCATAAGTTAACGACTACAGCAGTGCAACCAATATCTAAAATAGGTTTTTTAAACGAAATAAAAGCGTCTATAACAACTTTGTAAGAATTACTCGACATCAATTTTGTTGACAACGTGTAATGAAAGTAGTTGACGAGATCCAGAAAGGTTAACGTGACAACGATACCATAGCGCCACAGTTGACTACACGAGTAAATAAACACGAGTGGATATATGTATGTACATACTCGTAATACATATGGCCTGACTAGTGATGTAATGAACAACGAAACTCAATAATCCAGTGTTTGTTTTACAGAAGAGAGCAATTTCGGCTATACATAACATAAAGAAGTAAGATTCATGAAAAATCAAGGAAATGGAAATGTTCACGGTTCTTGTGAATTTATATACCAAGTTATTAGATATATCAGTGAGAATATCGACACTTTCCCGAGGCTTGGCGATCGCCACTTTACGAGAATAAAAACCAGAAACAAACAACTTGCCAAATTAGGTACCCCTTTCATACGACATGGTATAAAATTTTACAATAAAATTCCAAAAGAGGTCCTGAGTTTGTCGGAAAATAAGTTTAAAATAACTATTAAGCAGGGAATCATGAAGAAGGGCTTGTTATGTTAAAACAATCAAGCAGAATTTAGACGATAATAAAGCATGGTGTCATAATAATATAGATCTTTGTTACAATTTGAGCTTATTTCCTTAATTTGTGGATCCTCTAAATACACGTACTTAAAGACTTATGGTTAATTATTAGATAAAATACTAAAAAATAGTGCTGTTTGTTAATTCTTAGGGTTCCACACCCGAAGGGTTCCAAACGAGACCCTATTACTAATCCTCCGCTGTCTGTCTGTCCGTCTGTCACGGGGGTCTACAGCCTCAGCCGCAATAGGTTGAAAGTTGAAATTTTCACAGAATACGTGTTACTACGGCCTCTACCATGATAAATAATAATGTTATTAGGGTTCTGAACCCGAATTATGGGGTGGTACGGAATCCTTTGTGGGCAACGCCGACTCGCACTTGGCCATATTGTTTTACATTTAACCCGTTAGATTATGGCGATTTTTGCTTTCCCGGTGCATGCCCAACCGGGGATCGAACCTGCGTCTCAAAATTGAGAGGCCAGTATTCTAACTCCTGAGCTACCGCCGCTTTATATATATATATACTTTTTAAAAATCTGTGCAATACGCGGTGCAAAAAATGTATTTTAATTCGATACTGTTTCCTCATGCTTAATGCTTAAATATAATGTGATGTAGGCATTGAGCTTTTACAATCTCTTGACGAACAAAGATCCAGAAAATGGCGAGAAACTGTAGAAAACATGGATTTTAGACGCTCTAGCCGCAAAGCATGGTACACTTTGAACAGACTCACGGGAACAAAAACTTCGCCAAAATCAGGAAGTGACATCCATCCAAATCACATCGCAAATAGAATCGTGGAGACATCGAGAGCCCAAAGTGATAAATTGGAGACAAAAAGGGTGAAGAATGCGTTTAAGATACTGAAAGAAAACCTTTCCCCAAACCATAACTTAGCCATCCCTTTCTCACTTGAAGAAGTCGAAAAAGCTATAAAAGATCTTAACTCTGGAAAGGCGGCTGGTCTTGATGGAATTTACAATGAGTTTCTCCTTCACCTCGGTCCCCAAGCCAAAAGTTGGATCTCACGCTTTTTCACTTACACTTTGATCACTAAACAACTACCTAGAGCTTTCAAACGATCAAAAGTCATCGCGATTTTAAAACCTGGTAAAATAGCCTCAGACCCAGCAAGTTATCGCCCCATTGCCTTGCTCAGTAATAGCTACAAACTTCTGGAGAAAGTGCTATCGGCACGAATAGCGCTGCTTATCGAAAGTATCCTCCCTGAGGAACAGGCAGGGTTTAGACAAGGTCGAAACTGCACAGACCAGGTTTTGGCCTTGACTACCCACATTGAGGCTGGCTTTCAAGCGCGGTTGAAGTCGGGTGCTGTCTTTATAGACCTTACCGCCGCTTATGATACCGTTTGGCGACAGGGACTTCTCTTCAAGCTATTATCCGCTGTCCCTAACACGGATATAGTACATCTCATCTCCAATATGCTTTCACAAAGGGTGTTTACAGTCCACCTTGGAGGTGCAGCTAGTGGTGAAAGAAAATTAAACAACGGCCTACCTCAAGGATCTGTCCTCGCGCCACTGTTGTTTAACCTGTACATTCACGATCTCCCAGCTGCTACATCGCGCAAGTTTATCTATGCTGATGATATAGCTCTCGTTGCTCAGGATCCAGACTTTGCTTATCTGGAGGCAACCCTTGAAGAAGACTTGACAAAGCTAAATCGGTTCTTCAAGATCTGGAGACTAATACCAAGTACTAGCAAAACGGAAGTGTCTTGCTTTCATCTGAGCAATGTACTGGCCAATAGGAAGCTACGAGTAATATTCGGTGGATCTGCACTGAGGCACAATAGCCATCCCAAGTACCTGGGCGTTACCTTAGATAGAAGTTGAACATATAAAGAACATCTCACCAAAGTCTCACATAAGCTGAAAACAAGAAATAATATACTTCTGAAATTGACTGGTACTACCTGGGGAGCAAACGCAGATTATCTTCGAACATCAGCTCTGTCTTTGGTATATTCTACTGCCGAATATTGTGCCCCTGTGTGGCTGGAGAGCGCACACACAAGCAAAGTGGACATAGAGCTCAACAAAGCAATGAGATGCATATCAGGAACTCTGTCCTCCACTCCTAGTCATTGGCTCCCAGTTCTGAGTAACATTGCACCTCCAGACTCAAGAAGGAAACTTGCCCTGATGAGAGAAATCCAGAAGATCGAGAAAAACAGCAGTCTTCCCATCCGTACGGAGTATTTACACCCACCACCACAAAGATTAAAGTCTCGCCACTCTTCTCTTTGTCTTGCTAAAGACCTCGCAACAAACCTCTTCGACTGGAAATCCGAATGGGTCAAAGATTGGAAATCTAAAATGCAGGATAAGTACGGAAACTCGTTGAAGCCTGGGAGCAAACCAAGTGGTTTTCAATTACCTAGAAAGGAATGGTGTCAGCTGAACAGACTTCGCACCGGACATGGTCGCAGCGCTTCTTATAAACATCTATGTGGTTGGTCAACATCTCCCCAATGTGATTGTGGTGCCGAGAAACAAACAGTACATCACATTCTACGTGAGTGCCCATTGAGGTCCTATCCCGGAAACCCTGAACACTTAATATCCCTGACTGACGACGCCGTCAAGTGGTTTTCAATTACCTAGAAAGGAATGGTGTCAGCTGAACAGACTTCGCACCGGACATGGTCGCAGCGCTTCTTATAAACATCTATGTGGTTGGTCAACATCTCCCCAATGTGATTGTGGTGCCGAGAAACAAACAGTACATCACATTCTACGTGAGTGCCCATTGAGGTCCTATCCCGGAAACCCTGAACACTTAATATCCCTGACTGACGACGCCGTCAAGTGGTTTTCAATTACCTAGAAAGGAATGGTGTCAGCTGAACAGACTTCGCACCGGACATGGTCGCAGCGCTTCTTATAAACATCTATGTGGTTGGTCAACATCTCCCCAATGTGATTGTGGTGCCGAGAAACAAACAGTACATCACATTCTACGTGAGTGCCCATTGAGGTCCTATCCCGGAAACCCTGAACACTTAATATCCCTGACTGACGACGCCGTCAAGTGGTTTTCAATTACCTAGAAAGGAATGGTGTCAGCTGAACAGACTTCGCACCGGACATGGTCGCAGCGCTTCTTATAAACATCTATGTGGTTGGTCAACATCTCCCCAATGTGATTGTGGTGCCGAGAAACAAACAGTACATCACATTCTACGTGAGTGCCCATTGAGGTCCTATCCCGGAAACCCTGAACACTTAATATCCCTGACTGACGACGCCGTCAAGTGGTTTTCAATTACCTAGAAAGGAATGGTGTCAGCTGAACAGACTTCGCACCGGACATGGTCGCAGCGCTTCTTATAAACATCTATGTGGTTGGTCAACATCTCCCCAATGTGATTGTGGTGCCGAGAAACAAACAGTACATCACATTCTACGTGAGTGCCCATTGAGGTCCTATCCCGGAAACCCTGAACACTTAATATCCCTGACTGACGACGCCGTCAAGTGGTTTTCAATTACCTAGAAAGGAATGGTGTCAGCTGAACAGACATCGCACCGGACATGGTCGCAGCGCTTCTTATAAACATCTATGTGGTTGGTCAACATCTCCCCAATGTGATTGTGGTGCCGAGAAACAAACAGTACATCACATTCTACGTGAGTGCCCATTGAGGTCCTATCCCGGAAACCCTGAACACTTAATATCCCTGACTGACGACGCCGTCAAGTGGTTTTCAATTACCTAGAAAGGAATGGTGTCAGCTGAACAGACTTCGCACCGGACATGGTCGCAGCGCTTCTTATAAACATCTATGTGGTTGGTCAACATCTCCCCAATGTGATTGTGGTGCCGAGAAACAAACAGTACATCACATTCTACGTGAGTGCCCATTGAGGTCCTATCCCGGAAACCCTGAACACTTAATATCCCTGACTGACGACGCCGTCAAGTGGTTTTCAATTACCTAGAAAGGAATGGTGTCAGCTGAACAGACTTCGCACCGGACATGGTCGCAGCGCTTCTTATAAACATCTATGTGGTTGGTCAACATCTCCCCAATGTGATTGTGGTGCCGAGAAACAAACAGTACATCACATTCTACGTGAGTGCCCATTGAGGTCCTATCCCGGAAACCCTGAACACTTAATATCCCTGACTGACGACGCCGTCAAGTGGTTTTCAATTACCTAGAAAGGAATGGTGTCAGCTGAACAGACTTCGCACCGGACATGGTCGCAGCGCTTCTTATAAACATCTATGTGGTTGGTCAACATCTCCCCAATGTGATTGTGGTGCCGAGAAACAAACAGTACATCACATTCTACGTGAGTGCCCATTGAGGTCCTATCCCGGAAACCCTGAACACTTAATATCCCTGACTGACGACGCCGTCAAGTGGTTTTCAATTACCTAGAAAGGAATGGTGTCAGCTGAACAGACTTCGCACCGGACATGGTCGCAGCGCTTCTTATAAACATCTATGTGGTTAGTCAACATCTCCCCAATGTGATTGTGGTGCCGAGAAACAAACAGTACATCACATTCTACGTGAGTGCCCATTGAGGTCCTATCCCGGAAACCCTGAACACTTAATATCCCTGACTGACGACGCCGTCAAGTGGTTTTCAATTACCTAGAAAGGAATGGTGTCAGCTGAACAGACTTCGCACCGGACATGGTCGCAGCGCTTCTTATAAACATCTATGTGGTTGGTCAACATCTCCCCAATGTGATTGTGGTGCCGAGAAACAAACAGTACATCACATTCTACGTGAGTGCCCATTGAGGTCCTATCCCGGAAACCCTGAAGACTTAATATCCCTGACTGACGACGCCGTCAAGTGGTTTTCAATTACCTAGAAAGGAATGGTGTCAGCTGAACAGACTTCGCACCGGACATGGTCGCAGCGCTTCTTATAAACATCTATGTGGTTGGTCAACATCTCCCCAATGTGATTGTGGTGCCGAGAAACAAACAGTACATCACATTCTACGTGAGTGCCCATTGAGGTCCTATCCCGGAAACCCTGAACACTTAATATCCCTGACTGACGACGCCTTCAAATGGCTAAGACAACTGGACATCCAATTGTAATTATATTACTGTTTTTTGTTTCTTTTTTCCTGACATGTCAATTTATATACTGTTTTTTAATGCCATACGAATAAAATAAAAAATTATAAATAGATTATACGGCAGGACGAGTCGATTAAAGCATTTTATAACGGTCTAATGGCGTTCAGTGTTTTGTTTCATGTTTCTAAATTACAAAATAAACATCGGGGACGGTCCATAATTGAGTGTTATTCGGTATCGCGGCGGCAGTGGCAGCGGCAGCGGCAGCGACCCTCTGTTTGTTCACATTTTGCAGATTGCTTAATAAAATCGGTCAGTCCCGTGTACACGTAGAGTGAGGCGATACCGAGGGGGTGCGGGGCGCGGGGCGCGGGGCCGGGGTCAGTAATCGAGTTAGGCCCCCTGGTACCCGCTGGATGGCCCTTAATCCTCGTCGAACGTCGTTTAATTTGCGCTGCTCGAGTCAAGCCGACACTCACTCGAGCCCGCACTCGCGCCCCATTAATGTCCTCATTACACGTTGATTTGATGCTGGATGAGGTTTATTAGCTCTCGATCTGACGCGACGTCATCATGCCACCGGGCCCTGACCCTGCCGCCCTTTGCCCCTCACCTCACCCCCCTCGCAGCAGAGGCTTTACAATTATTATTCCAACTATACCGGTGAAATTATTCAACATAGCCTAAAATTAAGAAAACCTAGAAATAAAAATATATTTATTTGAAATATATACCGAGAAATATGAGTAAATTAAAGACCAATAAATTATAATTTTTGGTCTTACTTAAATTTAATAAAATATTACACTTACTATGACAAAAATAAAGGAATTAAAAAATAAATGTAATGCAATAAATACTGTAAATATTATATATAAATAATCTATAAATAAATACAAGTACGTTGTATAAATAACGGTATGCCTAACAATGTTTATTCTATTAGAAGAAGGGCAAGAAACTTGGCAAGATCACATCTTTTATATAATATATATTTTAATTAATTTTTAACAAATGTACTTTTTGTACTTTGTGTAAAGTAAAGTTAAAAATATAAGACAGGAGGAAATTCTGGTATAAAGAAAATATGACTTATGTACATGGGCAATTTAGTGTATGAAAAAAAAATTTAAATAATTTAATAATAATTTAATATTTATGACCATCACACATTTAATAATAATTTAATATTTATGACCATCACACATTTAATAATAATTTAATATTTATGACCATCACACATTTAATAATAATTTAATATTTATGACCATCACACATTTAATAATAATTTAATATTTATGACCATCACACATTTAATAATAATTTAATATTTATGACCATCACACATTTAATAATAATTTAATATTTATGACCATCACACATTTAATAATAATTTAATATTTATGACCATCACACATTTAATAATAATTTAATATTTATGACCATCACACATTTAATAATAATTTAATATTTATGACCATCACACATTTAATAATAATTTAATATTTATGACCATCACACATTTAATAATAATTTAATATTTATGACCATCACACATTTAATAATAATTTAATATTTATGACCATCACACATTTAATAATAATTTAATATTTATGACCATCACACATTTAATAATAATTTAATATTTATGACCATCACACATTTATAAAGGAAAAAAAATAAGAAACTTGTAAAAAGAACAGATGCATTGTAATGAAATGTTATGAATCCCCATGGGAGTGTCAGAGGTGTCACCCGTCAGAGGCGTTAGATTCTATGTAAAATTATAGCAAATAGCTGCGTGCTCAGCAAGTATTGTCTGTTAAATGCTTTAATGTACGTGTATATACGTACTACTTGACGTCGTTGGTTATGTTCATAGTTCCACGTGCTGAACGGTGAAGTAAATATTTTACGAGAGGTACTTTATTCAAATGTTCAAATACTATTAAAAATATTAATTAATGACATAATTTTTACAAATCCTGTGCAATTCAATCCATATCCACGATAAAATTCGATGAATGCCTAGATTAATAATAAAAGTATTGTCGCACTAGCCTAGAGGAGGTGATCAGGCAGGAATAAACATAAGACGAGAATGAAACAACACAATCTGAAATTTAACACGTTTGGAACGATTTTACAGTATTTATTAAAAATGACAGCTGGCGATGAATGGCTAAATCATTCCCAAACGCTATTTACCGCCAGTGCGACATGAAGTATATGTGATGTGATGTTGCCATAGCAATTATCGACTTTAGATGTGTATAACTCTATGATTTTTAATTGATTTTGTTGATTTTACAGTTTTTTTAACAGCTGTATTTTGTGAGTCATGTTCTGTCATACCGTACAGAATAAATGGCAGGCATGCATGCATGACACAAAAACACTAGTGATGGGAACGTTTAAAAATAAAACATTGGCAAGGCATATTCATTTTATTATACAGTAATTTGACAATGCCATGCTATCAACTAATTGGTTTTGATAGATATTCATTGATAAGAGACATAAGAATAGTAAGTCATCCAAACGTACGGTCTGTTGACGGTAATTTTTTTACATGCCATTCTTTAGACGTCAATAAATATAAAAATGCTCTCATGTCTGAAAAAAGTAGATATTATATAAAAAAGGTACAAGTCAGCTTGTCGATTTTTCTTGTAAAGAAAACTTAGTCATTTTTACTTTTAAGTTATTGTAGCCCCTCACAAATCTAACTCCACGTCCGGCTTGACCATCTTATGCCACGTGAGGGGCGGACATTGGCAGCATTTAGCTAAATACTTACCAATGACCAACGGAGCACTAGTAAACCAGAAGTAGTGATGCGGTTAAGAAGTAGAAATATATTACCCCAGGCGGGTACCAGTAATGGAGAATCCCGCCCCGAGCTGAAACGCCCGGGCAGCCCTACGTACCTTGGGGTGGGCACCGTATTGCTATGTTCTGAACAGTCGAGAAATGTTGTAGGACAAAAAACTAACTCACCATCACCCAACATGCTCTCATGTCATCCCACATCATCGACTACATCACCCATCAGTTTATTCGCTGCATCAGATTCATCCCGCCATAGTTTTTCACGTTCACCTTCTCATGCATCACAATCATCTATGTCATCAAGTTCATCACAAAACGATGAGGCAGCAGATGTTGTACAGGAGGCATATGCCGATAACCCTGAACCCACTGTTGCCCAAAAACGCACAAGACGAAGATGGAGTGAAGAAACGAACACTTTCATTTGGCGTACGTACCTCGAGATAACTATGCTTGAAGCTGATACAAGAAGATTTCTTGACAAACTTTATGACGCATTCATACATAAATTCCCGGAAATACAAGTTTCAAAACAGAGAATAGGCGATCAAAGAAGAGCAATTGTACAAAATAATTTATTACCCAAAAATACACTTAACCAAATAAGAAAACAAGTAGAAGAAAGCTTAAATAAGACTCAGAATTTGCCTAATAATACAGTTTACACCCAAAACACAATAAGACCAACACAAGGCCGTTCATTAACACGTATGCGATGGTCAAACGAAACAAATGAAAGTATTATGAAAATTTACTACCGGATTACAGAACTAGAAAAAAATAAAATCGCATATCGCCAACAACTTTATTCTAAATTTATCGAAAGCTATCCCGAATTATCTCACATCTCAAAACAACGCCTTGCCGACCAGAGAAGAGCCATAATAAAAAACAAATACATACCGGATTACAGGTTAGAAGAAATAAAAAATGAGGTAGAAATAGAAATAACAAATGATAATAGCATGAGAACCCAAAATTCAATAACTCAAGAGGAAGAAGCATCCCAAATAACAGAAAATTTAACTGATCTGACTAATAACAATCTAAATGAACAAATAATCATTTTAAACAACACACAACAACACAGCGTTCAGCAAACATCTAAACAAACAGAATTAACCGACGAAAATGCTCAAAGAGAACTTACAGAAATATTTGAGGAAACGTTAGAAAAATATAAAGATACTGACCCCATACAAAGACCTTACATACCTAAACAAAAATAAACCGAAAAATTAGCCCAACTAACCCAATACATTGACAACACTATTTTGCCCAAATACCTAAATTCTGAACAAGATTTTTTTACTCTGCATACCCTGATTTACTGTGCAGCTTTTACGGTAGCAACCAGTAATGGAACTAAAATTTTTGTAAGCAATACGCAATTTAAACGACCAAAATCAGACAGAAAACCATCATGGCAAACAAGATTAGAAGAGAAAATAAGGAAATTAAGGCAGGATTTAGGTAGAATGACTCAATATGCACAAGGAAATAGAAGTAGAAATGTAATACTATTTGTTGAAGATATAAAAAGAAGACATGGAACTCATGCACAGTATGAAAATGTTAACATAACAACACAAGAATATCTAGACACACTTAAACAAAAGTTGAATGCAGCATCAAGCAGATTAAGACGATACAAAACATGCACACTTAGGAAGTCACAAAACACATTATTCAGGAACAATGAGAAGCAATTTTACAGATCATCATTAAATACTAGGCAACAAACACAAATCCCACATGACACCCCTACACCACAAGAATTACACAGTTTCTGGTCTAAGATATGGTCGAACCCACTGGAGCATAATCGTAATGCGGAATGGATAGATAAACAAAGTAATGAGGTAAATCACATAACACAAATGAAATTTGACACTATACCGATTGAGACCTATGTCAAAGTTATAAATAAAACTCACAACTGGAAAGCTCCAGGATCTGATAAAATACACAACTACTGGTACAAGAAATTAAAAAGCGTACAACCATATTTACACACTCACATTCACAAGTTTATAGAATCTCCAGACACATTACCCATTTTCCTAACACAAGGCACAACATATATGATCCCAAAAGATGACGACACGGCAAATCCTGCAAAGTACAGACCAATAACTTGTTTGCAAACCTTTTATAAAATAATGACATCATGCATTAGTGAAATAATTTATACTCACCTCACCGATAATAACATCTTAGCTGAACAACAGAAAGGTAGTAGAAAAAATTGCCAAGGATGCAAAGAGCAACTGACAATTGACTCGGTAGCAATGAGACAAGCCCGAAAAACAAAACGCAATATACATACAATGTTTATCGACTACCGTAAAGCATTTGATTCGGTTCCACATAGCTGGCTAATACAAGTACTGACACACTACAAAATCAATCAAACAATAGTGGATTTTTTACAAAAAATTATGACCAATTGGCAGACTAATTCAAAAATAAATAGTGAAGTTAGAGAAGTTTCTACAGCACCAATCACAATACAAAGAGGGATATTTCAAGGAGATGCTTTGAGTCCTTTATGGTTTTGCTTAGCACTCAACCCACTTTCTAATCTTCTTAATACTACAAATGCAGGATTTAAACTTGTTAACAAGTCACAATTATCACACAGTCTCACACATCTAATGTACATGGACGATATCAAATTGTACGCTAACAACAAAAGAGAACTGTTCAAACTTGCAAATATTACGCAGACGTTTTCTAATGACATTAAAATGCAGTTTGGTATAGACAAATGTAAAATCAACTCAATTAAAAAAGAGAAAGTTGAACTAAATAGTTATACTCTTACTACAGGTGAAACGATTGAGTCAATGGATGAGCATAGTACGTACAAATATCTAGGATTCAAACAATCGAAATGTATTGAACAGAAGGAAACAAAAAGTGATCTTATCAAGAAATTTAAACAAAGACTGACGCACATATTGAAGACCTATTTAAATTCACGAAACTTAATTAAAGCTATCAATACCTATGCCATTCCGATACTAACATACTCATTTGGAATTATAAGCTGGTCCAAAACTGATTTACAGAAATTACAAACGATAATTAATGTACAATTGACTAAATTTCGTAAGCACCGCCCAAAATCCTGTAAACAAAGGCTTACCTTACCTCGCTTAGAGGGAGGGAGAAAAATAATTGACATAACAAACATACACAATAGACATATAACAATACTACGAAAATACTTTCACACAAAATCCGAACAATCCGAGCTGCATAAGCACGTTACAGCTTCAGACATAAAATTAACACCACTAAATCTAAGTAACAAAAACATACAGCCAAATGAATCACTTACACAGGCAACAGAAAAAATAGAAATATGGAAGAAAAAGTCCCTACACGGACGACACCGCAAAGACCTTGACCAATCACATATTGACAAGAATTGGTCAAACGCATGGCTCAAACGAGGAGAACTATTCCCAGAAACAGAAGCTTTCATGATAGCGATTCAAGACCAGGTCATTAACACTCGGAACTACAAAAAATATATCCTAAAAGAACGTAACTTACCTACAGATATGTGCAGACATTGCAGCAGCGCTTCGGAAACCATTCAACATATAACTGGAGCGTGCAAAACTATAGTACAAACGGACTACAAACACAGGCACGACCAAGTAGCCTCCATTATACATCAACATTTTGATTAATTGAAATAGGCGTTACCTTGCGGAAGTCCATCACTAAGTAAAGGATATATGAATATAATATTGCAAATTATATTCATATATCCTTTACTTATCAACATTTTGCCCACAAAAACAAATTTATAGAGCAAAAGTCCCCCTACTATAAATACATACCGGAAAAAATTCTTGACAGTAACGCAATAAAAATTTATTGGGATAGGACCATAATTACCGATAAAACCGTTTATTTCAATAGACCGGACATTACAATACATGACAAACAAGATGGAA
Organism: Ypsolopha scabrella; assembly: GCA_910592155.1. Lineage (NCBI taxonomy): Eukaryota > Metazoa > Arthropoda > Insecta > Lepidoptera > Ypsolophidae > Ypsolopha > Ypsolopha scabrella. The sequence goes on along the minus strand of OU342968.1, from coordinate 322,577 downwards.
CCGTATACTTAATAGATATAGCAATCCCAAATACTCATAATATACAAGCTACACATACAGAAAAGATGAACAAATACAAAGACGTTATTAGCCGTTGAGATAAAAACACAGTGGCGAGCAAATACCGTAAAAATAGTCCCAATAATTATATCAACCACAGGAGTCATACCAAAAACCATTCTGACTAGCCTAAAAATTCTAAATATTCCCACATATTTAATCCATATCATACAAAAAGCAGTAATTTTAAATACATGCCGCATCACGAGAAAATTTTTGCGGGCAGACCTATCACAGAACACTCTATAATATAGTTTATGCACTTGGCTGCGGCCCGTGCTCTTCTAACCTCTTTTCAAAAAAAGAGAGAAAAAAATAAATAAAGAAAAACATAATAATAATAATAATAAAACGGCATAGGGATGTGTCGACCCCTTCGCCCTCTGGTGCGTCTAGATGGCGTCGGGGTGGGTCGACCCCTTCGCCCTCTGGTACGTACAGTGCAAGCAATCACCGCAGGGCGGCTAGTGGCGAGCCGATGGTGAGTAATCTATGGGTGTTAAAAATCAATATTAGTATTATAAATAGTACTTATACAAAATTCTAAATGAAATTAAATTACAATTAATACAATTACGTTAATGTAGTGTTCTAAAAATATATAATGTTACGGGTAAAGGCCGCAAAAAGTCAAAAATAGATGCGACGACGAGCGAAGCAAGGAGGAGCATGTTAGGTTGACATGTTAATACACATTGGGCGGCGAGCGAAGCGAAGTGAACCCCAGGGAGTTATATAAGATTACCCGGGTAAACTTAGGTTTAACCTATCTTCTAGTATTACCTGTAACATATAAACCACTCCTTCTAATCATATCTTAACATCAAAATCCCTAAAAAACGTAAATTTAACGTATTTTTTCCAGAAGTTTGGCAGCATTAAATACTGTTTTAGATAAAATCAAAAAATTAATTAGTTACCAAGATTAATTTTGACAAAAAATAAGCCTAAAAACTGGCCAAGTGCGTGTCGGGCCACGCGCAATTTTGGGTTCCGTAGTTGCCCGGTACATTTTAGAAGTTGGTCAACTACTACAAATCGCACCAAACTTCTAGTCCCATACATTGAGAAAAACAGCCCATACATTGTCGTGTTTAGAGGGGACTAAAAGTTTGGCGAGACCTCTACTCCTAAACCTATAAAGCTTACGTAGTTGCGATAGTTTTTCTTTTAAATTTATTATATATACTACTTCTGTGAATTTTTTCACATATCTATATGCAACCGTTTAGCCGAAAGCGGGGCAGCTTTACTCTAACAAAAATTAGCACTTTAAAGCTTAATATTTTGCCAACGGATCCCTAAATCGAAAAATGGTTTTGACATACCCACAATGTTTTTGAACGATCTCTCTAACGATACCTCATACTATGGGATAGAAGATTTAAAAAATCCCTTAAACAATTTCTATTTTCGTGTTTTTTTTTACTGTTATTAATATATATGTATACTCATGCCAAATTACAGCTTTCTAGTACTAATAGTCTCCGAGCTAAGCCGCGGACAGACGGACGGACGGACAGACAGACGGACGTGGCGAAACTATAAGGATTCCTTGTCGGACTACGGAACCCTAAAAATCCCAGTATTGCCTAAATTTTTTTTCTCCTGACACACGTTTTTAGTTTTGTGCCAGTGACAAAACCGGTGCAGGCGTCCACGTTGTAGCGAAATGAAATAGTTTTACATTTAGTCACGCCCACAACTGAGTTACTGCGCTCACGACGACCGTCCTTAAAATTACTGTATTAATTGAAATTTGTTTCTAATTGATCTTTTCTAGTTTGTTATGTACTACTCTAATAATATTAAGGGTTCATAAAATTCAATTTTTGTTATCAAGAATGCTTCGTAAATACCACCGACATTATGCATGGCGGAGTGTCCCTGTCTGTGATGTTTAGTGTAGTCACTGTCCCGCTGCATCATCGAACACCACTCATTGGTATTCCCCTAGTGGTCGTCAAATAACTTGTCTGTGCTGTGACACGGCATCATCTTGGGGTTCGTCAGAGCTAACGCGAGTGGTAGCGACACGCGGCGTTGCGGCCGCCCCGCCCGGGGCGACACGGTCTCGAGTTATGTGACGAAGGGAAACGGTGTCTAGACGTAGGATCTAGTGAAGTCCGTGCCACCCACGACACATAGTCCCACAGCTACATGATATATCCGGGATTACCTTGCTTCCTTGTTTCATACAGGACCTTTTTGTTGAACGCAGTTACGATTACGAACAGAAGCTACGTTGTCTGCTAGAGAGCAAAATGTCTGCTAAATGGGTTATATCTACATGTAATTTAGTGAACTTGTGTCAATATCAAGCAAGATATCTCTTTTAAAATATTTATGTATTTATAAACAAAACCAAATTGTTTTTGACATCAGAAAAACGTTAAGGCGAGGGTATTCAGAGAAATGTCTCCTGCTCCAACACTTGTCTATCCCGCTCAGTGGAAGCGGATTGCTCAGAAAACTCACGATTGCGATGTGCGTTTATTTATTATTTTGAAATTAGAGGCATGAGTTTTTAAAATGACGGCCATTTCATTGTACACTTTTTAAGACGCTTATTTTGCTATATTTACATATATATTTACACAACCTAATGTATAACTTATATGAAATGATATTTAAATCATAGTTTATACCTATCTTTGCCATTTTACTAGATGCAGGAAAATGCTAGTAACCGTATTCCAAATGACCGAAATATTAAGAAAGAGTAAAATGTGAAATATTTTTTTATAAATTTAAATCCTTCTTTCTTACAAATAAATTAATATTTACTATCTTTAGTTACTATCATAGTTGTAGATAGTGTATATTGTTTGTGCTGTCCAATTTTATGTAGGTATTGTGCTGTACTGTCTTAAAGGTCATGCTGCGTAAAAGGAAACTATATGGTACCCCTAAATTAAATATACATATTGCAATGTGTTTTAAATATCCACAAAAATATATCTGTAGACCAATGACATTTTACACATGGACATCGGGACGACGCTCAAAAGCGTCCGAACCAAAAGAATTCCAAAACTAAAAAAGAGTTCCAATCGCGGGTCAGTCTTCAATTGGTCGAGCAAGTAACAACGTGTCCATTATGCCGCACTGCGTAGTGAAATGATGTAAAAACTACTTCGCTAAAGTGAAAAAAGAGAACGGTGTATCGTATTTTCAGTAAGTAGATTACTATTTTGTCATTTAAAAGTATTATTTTATCTAGAAACGTACTGTTTCATTAAAATTTTATTTAATTGTAAAAAGAAATTACATTATTAATGAAATTTAACAAAAAGTATCAATCTGTCCTTTTCTTACTCATTAGGGGTAGTAGACAGAAAGAGACCACTCACGTCAACTATATTTGTTTGGATTACCATGTCAGTTTTAATAGTGACAGCAATCGAAAAGATTTGGAACAAAGAATCAATAGAGTAGCTATGATGTATTTTTGTAATTAATTATTTTGTTCTATTATTTTATGGAATACCATAATTACCTATATTTATTTCAGTTTCCCTCGAGATCCTATACGTTGCTCAGTATGGAGAAACATCATAGCCGAATCGCGGCGAGAGGAATATTTTGATCCAAAAATATACAACCTTGTGTGTTCGGATCATTTTCAAGAAACAGATATGTACATTACTAGCAAGGGATTAAGGAGGCTAAAAAAAAAGCTATACCAACATTGCTAGTAAGTAGCGGTTTTTTGTGCCTTTGTATTGTTTTTTTTTTGTTATTGATCTAAAATAACTTTAAATATATTTCTTCACAGTTAAATAAAGACGTACATACATCTGAAACCACAGCATTTAGTGTTTTAACAACTGACAATACGGTAAGATCACAGCTTATGTGTAATACTCACAACTATTGAAATATTTTGTTTATTTAATATTCACCTTTTTTTTATAGATTGAAATGAATAATGAGATAATATATGAAACTAATGAAAATGCAAAAAAAAATGTTTCAGCATACGACGATATGGTAAGATAAATGTGAACTAACTTAACAAATTTTTATTTATAATTTTAAGAAAAATTTCATTTTAATTTTGTATTTTATTTTTAGATCACTCCAGACTTAGAACAAGAATCGGAAAAACCTTCTACAAGTTTATTTGTGCAAGAACAAGGTATAGCAACCCCGAAATCTCCCGCTACATCATTAAGTATAGGATCTATATTGGATACCCCGAGAAAAGTTACATTAAAAACAGAACTTCGATTATGTAAGCGACAAATAGTAATAAAGAATAGAAAACTAAATAACTTACAAAAAGTTAATAAACGGCTCAAGAAAAAAAACATTTCTCTGAAAAGTGCGTTGACTTTATTAAAATTTTTTTTTTATTAAGTTTTAGTTTTTTTTTAACAAATATGCAACACAAATCAGATCAAATTAAAAGCTAAAATTGATTATACGAATATTTTTTCTCAGGGGTAAAGATCAAAAAGGGTGGTAAGAAGCTACTCTATACATTCTGTGTTCGCATAATCTTTACTTGAAGCTGCGTAAGCTAAGAACAGTGCGGCTTCTTCCAGTCGAAGCTACGTAAGCTAATAAACTGATGCAATCAAAATTAAGCAGTGTAGTAATGACATACGGTTCAAATTAAAGTGTTTTATTTCTTTAGATGTCTATACAAATATCTACGTTTGTATACGTTAACTAGGGATACTTTTTTCGTAAATTTTGTACTGGACCCTAAGTCCATGTGTAAAATGTCATTGCTGTAGACCCACAAATTCTTAACAAACGAAACCCCTTTGCAGTTGTTAAAACCCCTATGGTAAGAACTTTATTTGCCTCAACTCAATTTGGTACACAGTCAATTTATCTTTACAATAAGATAAATAGGCTTTTAATTATCTACACTATGACTTGTTACGAATGTAAGAAAAATATAACAAAATGGCTTAAAACATTAACTAACAAAAAAACAGAACTTCTACTATCAAAAGATACTTCCAAATTCAACCATCTTGGCTAAAGTAGATTTAAAATATACACATTCACACACACACCCCTAGCAGTTATTAAACACTGATCCCAAGACTTGTCGTAGGGCTAGGGAACCACCACCGATAAACACAAATACAAACACATATCCGCATCACTACACACACACCCTCACGTACATACTTGTCACACCTTTCTTACAGAAAGCTAGTGGTTTCATCCAAACCTACTATGTTTATCTATTAAATTAGGTTTATTCATATTCTTTATTCTTGTATAAGACTTAGAAATAAAATTTACAAAGTGCAAAGATAAATCCATTGAAAGAGCGGGTCTCTCCTAATCCACGTCAATAAGAGTTAATAGGAGAGTCCCAACCGCCATTATGTTATCTTTGTAATTTAAATAAAGAATTTGTTTATTTGTTTGTTTGTACTTTGTTTTAGGTACACGCCTTGAATATTATGTAAAAAAAAACATTTGCAAATCAATCCACGGTGCGTTTTCTTGCTTAAATCTCGACATCGGCGCAACTAATGTCCGGAGACACTTTATCGGAAGCCAGATTTGTACGGTGATCTAGTAGTGCTGCGAAACGCACGCCTAGGACGCGGCGCGCGGCGGCCGCTTCGTGTATTTCATTCCATATAGTCCGTAAGCCCGGTCCAAAGTTTCCTACGTGATATGACAACACATGCATGGCACACGGTCGAAAAAGGTATGCTGAGCGAGGATCAGACAAGTATAGCACCTAAAATTGGCCGGAAGTTGAGAAAATCCTGCACTTCCTGTCACTATTTTAACGTTCTATTTACGTCATGTGACATTAGTACGACACACATGGCATCATTTAGCTCTTTAATCGTAGAGAGGGTAAACATAAGTCTGTCAGTTCTGAAATGGCCGCTTAACAAGGATTAACTTAGCAATAAGCCTCCTTAACAAGGATTCGTTCACTTCTGCCTAGTAGTTAAAACATCACTTTTAAAAGACTTCTGGCCAAATATGGCTTGGCCGACTTATTTATTCTTAAAGACACTATTATTTCAAAAGTTTTACAGTAATTTTCATCAAGATGTCACATCACGTAGGAAAGAGTATCCGGTGGCCATCTTTGTCACCGTCTGTCAAGTACTTGCGGCCATTTCAGAACTGATGGACTTATGTTTACCCTCTCTACGATTAAAAGGCTAAATGATGCCATGTGTGTCGTACTCATCATCATCATCGTATGGCCTTGGTATCCTGCTTTATCTTAGTATTTTCTATTTTATATATACAGCTACAATTCTAAATCCAGGTTTGATAGCCATACTTTTGCCTGAGGTGTTAACTTATGTAGCTGCTCCAGCCCACCAGAAAACCTTCTGTTGGGGCACTCTTCCACGATGTGACGGATAGTTTGTTCCGAGGCTCCACAGTCACAACGAGGTGAGTCAGCTATATCCCACTGATGCATGTTGTAGTTGCACCTTGCCACGCCAGTACGAATTCTATTCAGCGTAGTCCATAGCTTACGGTGTTCTCTAAAACCTGGTTGTGTGGCAGACGGGTCAGATATGATGTCCGCCTCTGAACATTTTTCTTCTCGCCATTTTGCCCGCCATTCAGTCTGGATGTCAGTTTGGTGTTTGATCTTGGCATCAATCCAGATTGGTTTGCGGGAAGGAAGTCGCTGAGGTGGTATCTGGTCTAATGTTTTCCTTATAGGCATTTTGTGTGGGGCCTCGTTGAATGCTCTAGTCCATTCACTAGCAGTTGCTTGCTCTCTCCTGAGCTGTGGTGGGGCTATGTGTGCTAGCACCGGTAGCCACGGTATCGGAGTTGGCTTGAGGGTGCCCGATATAATTCGCATCACTCTGTTTAGTTGGACATCTATTTTATTTGTATGTGCGCTTTGGTACCACACCGGAGCGCAGAACTCAGCGGTGGAGTACACCAAGGCAAGTGCGGAGGTACGAAGGACGTCAGCGCGGGCTCCCCACGTACATCGTACTGATGTCACATGACGTAAATAGAACGTTAAAATAGTGACGGACGTGTAGGATTTTTCCAAACTTCCGGCCAATTTTAGGTGATATACTTGTCTTTTCTCGCTCAGCATACCTTTTTCGACCGTGTGCAATGCATTTTATCGTGTTGTCATATCAGGTAGGCAATTTTGGATCGGGCTTACGGAGTAATAGAGCGCCATACATTTACATACTGTCCGCGCGTCCGGTCCTCTTGCTGTAACTAGAGCCTTAGTGCCATTATGTGAACTAGAAAACAACAATAGGTACAACCCTTATTTTAAATCGGTTGAAAGTTTCAACATTGCCCAGTCTTTTCATCTTTGAGACATGTACTTCTATTTTTGTTAGACTAATAAATAATAATCCACAGAAATAAAGACAGATTTCGCTTTGTAAAATACTGTCATGAAATTATTTTTGTTATGTGACATAAAATACATAATAAAATATCAAATAATCGAAAGAAATATTAAGCATTAATTTATTTAAAGTTAAACTATTTAATTACGTAGTAGAGAAATGTTATTAGACTTCCTTCATGATTATTCAGTAACAAAAAAATATCATTTATTATTTTGATCTATATTTAGATATAAATTAAAGTTGTACATAATTTTGAATGTGTATTTATTTTTTCATACTCTTTTGTAGCGAACTATGTAAAAGTATTTTGTATCTAATAATCTGTTATTTTGTGGGATAGTACAAGGTATTTTCTGTTATTTATGTATTCCAAGTTCTACCAAGTTCCAAAAACTAACAGTATCAGCATAACAAATAATCCTAATGTGACATTTTAAAAGTATATCAACATAAACCATTACTGTAGTTAATGCATATTTAAATTTAAATAAAGAACAAATAGTTCAAAAGTAATAATTGTATAATTTGTAAATATCAAAAGAGATAAATGAAAAACACTGCTCTACCCAAAATGTTCTTTGTCATTACGATACTATTAAATCAATAACTATTAAACACCAAACTATTCTGAAGGTACTGTAATCACGTATCCATCCATCAGCCTGTTTCGTCCATTGCTGGACATAGGCCTTTCCAGGATTTCGTCACTCTTGGCGGTCCTCCTGGAAGAAATGCCCATACTCACACACACTGGGCAGGCGGGTTGGTGAGCGCGGTGCTGAAACCCTTGCACCAGTGACGCCGCTGCCCATCACCAGTCTGTTTTATATAAGGCCCGGCAATTGGGGATGGATATACCGCCATCCATCGCTCCCAGGCAATGGTGGGCCGCCTGGTTTTTTTGACTGAGAGCTGTCCTCTTACTCTCCCCTGAATAACTTCGGGAGGATTTCCGAGTAAGATGGTGGTACCTCCACAGTCGAGCCCGGCATCAGCTCTACCACCTAATTACGTATTATCAGAAACAAATCTGTTTTGGCACACAGCACATTATTTGTGTTCATTTATCTTTATGTTTAGCTTGGCGTTATTGTTGCGTATAGCGATTTGTTTGAAGGAGTCGATCATGCACAATTGTTGACTAATAGCGTGTGGTGTTGCAGGACCGCCGGGCCCCCCGGGCAAGCGCGGCAAGAAGGGCAAGAAGGGGGACGTCGGCGACGCGGGGCCGCCGGTTTGTATACCTTATTTATTACATACAATAGCGGGTGTAAATAGACTGCTACCATTCAATAAAACCACATATTCTACTGACCCTACTGAACCACTTTTACCAAGAATCATACCCGCGGACACCCTTAGTTTGGGAAATAATTGAGTTCCAAACAAAAATGCGAGAACCCTAACGCACCGACATACGGGCGAGTTTCGACGGAGCGTCATCCGTGAAACAGCTGTTCTGGTGCAGCGTTCTAAAATAGACCTTCCCCCTACAAGATAAAGTCTTCGAGTTACAGTTGAATAATTATTTCGTCTGAAGATTTGCGCGGTTTTGTTAAGTATATAAGGAAAGCATGGAAAGGAATGTCAATCACACACGGAGTACGAGCTGAGACTAACTGTTTATTCAGTACTCTTCGAGTACCCCATGTTTCCTACCTACATAATTATCGACATCTTCCTTCTTTAAACAAATAAGAAGAAAGAAGAGGTTAGGAATTATACAATAAGAATTCGGTACATTAAATACAAATTATTGATAACATTTTAACATCAATAAATGAACAATGCATGTGTTATAAATAAAAATAGTGAACAAAATTTAAAACATGCAAAATTTTGATTCTTACTATTATTAACAATTAATTTAATAACACTTTTCATTATCATGTTTGATTTAGTTGATCTAAACCATGATACAATCAATAAATAAATTAAAATTTATTCTAATATGTACAAAACATGCATTTTGACATGCATGCATGCTCTTTATTCTAATACTATAAAATAAAATTATAACGAGGTACCGTGCTGATCTCACTTCGATTCATCACGGAGAATGATGCGGATGAGATGTGGTCACGGAGTAAGCCCACCGATCAGGCGGCCTCACTGTCCTGCCATAACGAGTGACGTAAATATTAGAAGGACTGGCTGCCCGACACTGGACACGGGGACTGCGGGACTCTGTAGGAGAAGCTAACGTACCCGGGACGACTATATCGTCATAGATCGAGTGTTGGTTGCATGGCGGTGAGTCATGCCGGCGCTCTGAATCCGGTCTCAGATGTCTGCGGTTCCGTACTATTGTACCGCCAGAGCTCAATTTAATGGAGTAAGATCGCGGACGCAGCATCTTCAATATGAAACCATTTTCCCACTTGTTATTTAGCCATGCTTTAACTTTTTGACCATTATTTAATTTAGGAAGATCCTTAGCATTTTTATCGTAGTATTTCTTTTGAACTTTACGTCGTTTTTCTATATTTTTACTAACATTATTTTGTATTTTGGGTTGTAATAATACCGGAGAACACGGCACGACACTACGCAACTTCCTATTGTTCAGAAGTTCCGTTGGAGATGCCAACCTAGTATCTATGGGTGTATTGAGGTATTCTAAAAGTGCTAATCTAAAGTCTGTATGATCGTAAGAAGTCTTTTTTAGGATATTCTTTATGGTTTGAATAGCTCTTTCGACCTGACCATTAGACTGCGCATATCTTGGAGAAGAAGTGATATGCCGAAACTTCCACTCGTTTGCAAAAATTTTAAATATGTCTGAACTAAACTCTGGACCACAGTCAGATACGAAAAAATCAGGAATGCCTTGCCTACTAAATATTATTTTTAGTTCCTTAATAACGCGGTCTGAAGTTATAGATTTCATTTTTATTACCTCTATAAACTTACTGAAATAATCAATCACTAAAAGAAATTGTTGACCTGAGAAGTGAAAAATATCAGCAGCAACTTTAGACCACGCTCTGTCTGGTATTTCATGTTGAATTAGCGTTTCCTTGCTGTTCGCCTTTTTGTATGTCAAACAAGCCTGACAATGAGAAATCATGTCCTCTAATTGAGAATTCATATTTGGCCAGTACATGATTTCTCGTGCCCGTAATTTACACTTTTCTAATCCCAAATGACCAATGTGAATTTTTTGTAATAGTTCTCGTCGCATACATTTAGGTATTATTATACGGTCACCTTTCCACACTAAGCCATAAGATACCGTTAACTCATCTCTTGCATCCCAGTAACATCTCAACAAACTATCTACCTGATCTTTGTGCTCTGGCCATCCTTTTCTAATAACTTTCATTAGTGATTTCATTTCTTGATCGCCTTGTGAACATTTTTGTATAAGTAAAAAATGTGAGTCGGTGAGCGGGTTGCTACTGGCTATCGCACATATCTGCGCTTGCGCTTCCAGGTGGTCGCGTGGCTCAATGTAGCCCGGATTGCCGTTATCAGCACAAGCGCGCGACAGTGTGTCCGCCACGTACATATATTTACCCGGCTTGTAAACAAGTTTGAATGTATAAGGTTGCAGTCTCATGAGCATTCTTTGTAGTCGCGGAGGTGCGCTATTTATCGGTTTCTTTATTATGCTAATTAGGGGCTTGTGATCCGTTTCTATTATGATATCAGTTCGACCGTATAAATACGAATAAAACTTTTCACAAGCAAACACACACGCATATAACTCTTTTTCTATTTGTGCATATGCTTGTTCTGTTTTTGTTAGTGATTTAGAAGCATAACTTACAGGGTGACCATCTTGTAGGAGACAAGCACCCATACCGTTTTTTGATGAATCTACAGATAGTGTGATTTCTTTATCTAGACTGTAGAACTTAAGCGTGGGGGGGCTAATTAAACATTGTTTAAGGTGTTCAAAACTATGTTTATGTCTTTCGTCCCAATGCCATTCCACTTCTTTTTTTAACAGCTCACGTAGGCTTTGTGTCTTTTCTGATAGATTGGGTATGAAACTACCTAAATATGTAATGAGGCCTAAAAACCTTTCTAAATCTTTTATATTTTTTGGTTCTGGCATATTTTTTATAGCTGATGTGTGTGATTCATCAGGTAATATACCATGTTCACTTATTTTGTGACCTAGATATTTTATCTCTCTCAATCCTACTTTACACTTCCTCCTATTTAATTTGATGTTGATGTCACGACATCTTTGTAAAACTTTGCGTAATCTACAATCATGTTCCGCTTTTGTAGGCGCATGTACGAGTAAATCATCGACAAACTGACAAATTCCTTCTCCCATATCATCAAAGTGTTCCATGAGTTTCCTATGAAAAACCTCCGAGGCCGATGAAATTCCGAAAGGAAGACGTAAGAATTTATAACGACCAAATGCCGTATTGAATGTACATAAATCAGTGCAAGATTCCGCTAGTTTGACTTGCCAAAAACTATGTTTACAATCTAATACGCTGAAGTACTTAGAACCTGACAGTGTCGCTGTTATTTCGTCAAGAGTTGGTAATTTAAAATGCTCACGTTTAATAGCATTATTTAGATCCTGAGGGTCTAAGCAAATTCGAAAATCACCATCTGGTTTCTTCGCTAAGGTCATGCTATTGACCCAGTCCGTGGGTCCCTCCACCTTTGAAATAATACCTTGCCTGACCATTTCAGCTAACTTGTTTTTCACACTCTCTCTTAGGGCAATAGGAAGTTTTCTGGGGGGATGTACAACTGGGCGTACTGTTTCATTTATTTGTATCTTATATTCTCCTGGTAGGCACCCAACTCCCTCACATACATCGGCGTATTCATCTAATATTTTATTATTTGCTACTTCTGTATTTACTGCCATAACGCGTTTCACCAAATTCAGTTCTTCGCACGAACCCCTACTCAAAATCGGTGGTGAATCTACGTTAGCAATAATAAACTTTAATATGTACGTTTTTTCTTTATGAATCACCTTGAGATTACACTTTCCTATGACCGTGATATAATCACCCGAATACCCATGTAACTTAATCGATGAGGGGGTTAACTCATTTTCAAATACCGAGATATTTGCTAGGTACTTTTTCGGGATAATATTTACATCAGACCCCGTGTCCAGCTTAAACTTTATTTCAAAACCATTTATGCACAAATTTGTAGACCAGTCACTATTAGATGAGACAAGGCTACATACCTGATCAGTGGAGGCACCATCGACGTAATACGCTTTACACATCTTAGCGTAGTGATTATATCGGTTACAATTATCGCACTGCACTCCAAATGCTGGACACTTATAAAGTTCGTGAGTCAAACCGCACTTTGTACAGACTCTCGTGAACTGACGGGATTGGGCGGGGGAAACCCTAGTATCAGTGGTCTGGACGGCGCGACGATCGCGTCCGCGCCCTCGTCCGCCCCCGCGCCTGCGACGGTCACGCGATCCTCGCGTGCCGGAGACGCCCGGCGCTGACGCTGCACACCGACATTGCGTGCCTCGCACCCAATGCACTGCCTCGTTCCCTTGCTCGTACTGAGAACATCCAGATTGCTGACATATCTCGTGAATGTGATGTGCCGTCGTTTCGCCTTTTCCAAAACTGCTGGCTTGTGCACGCGACATTTCTGCCAATTTACATATTTCAAGTGCCTTATCAAGTGTCAAATCAGATTCCCTCAGCAGTCTTTCTCTCATTGCATTATCTCTCAATCCACAAATCAGCCGATCTCGCACTAAACCGTTACAAAGATCTTTGAACTCACAGGATGACGCCATCTTGGTGATTTCGAATACGTATTGTTCTGTAGATTCCGATTCCATCTGATTACGACAAAAGAATTTATTTCTTTCCACTGTGATATTCTTTTTTGGTAAGAAGAAATGGTCAAATTTGGTTAATACCGCATCCAAAGTTGTAAATTTTCCGGGAAATTGGTCGTAAACTTCGCGGCATTTTGGGCCGATGACGTGTAACAAGATGTTGATCTGCACCGTTGCCGCTTTCGTATCAAGTTCACAAGCTGCAAAATATACTTGAAACGACTTTCTCCAGTTACTCCAACTTCTACAGATGTTGCCAGAAGTTACGTTCGACACAGTATTGTCAAACTCAAATGGCGGCGGGGGCTGTAACACGGCCTCCATTGCACTTTGTAATTAGCAAACACAGTACGTATAACAACAAAATTTATATTTATTTTACTTTACTGGTTTTAAAATAACACTCTTTATAACTTTTATATCTCGCAAGTTCGGAAAACAACTGCGGCTGCGCCATGTTAAGTATATAAGGAAAGCATGGAAAGGAATGTCAATCACACACGGAGTACGAGCTGAGACTAACTGTTTATTCAGTACTCTTCGAGTACCCCATGTTTCCTACCTACATAATTATCGACAGGTTTTTTTTGTCGAATAGTTTTACAGTAAGATCAGTAGAGTATGTGGTTTTATTTAATAGTCGCACTCTATTTACAACCTATATAAGGTGACTTTAATTTATGCAGCCAAATTCTTACTGAAGACTCAGTAAGTGCTCAGTAATAAGGTTCGATGACCCTTATTGTAAAATTCGTTAATTATTCTTTTCGTGTTCCTTACAAACGCAAGCCCAGCCCCGAGTCAATTACTATGGGACGTCAAGATTTTATTTTGTAAAATTAGCAAAAAGTGCTATCGATCCGTGTTACTGATCATCACTTACCAAGCCTCCAGTATGAGTTTGGCTGCATAAATAAAAGTCACCTTATATATGAAATCTTTATTCGAAATATCGTTGAAACAAATAAATCAAATTCTATCCTTCGTACAAAATAAAGAAAGTAAATCAGGAATACCTATTAACCTGGAAGATGGATCCGAGCATGATGTGCATCTTTTGTTTTAGCGGTAATCACCAGATCAAGAGGGTTAATATGCATTTAAAACTACAAATGTTTATTTATACTACACCTGCTTGGAAAGTTCCTTCTTACTTTTTCGAAAACGAAGGAGAATATACGTCATTGCTGTCATACCAATATGCGGGCGGAAAGAATGTTTGAAAATCCATTGTTAACGTGCCGTTTTTTTATTTGTTGACAACATCCGTACGATAAGCATAAATGTTACATTAAAAAGGGTATAAACTTCTTGGTACATAACCTAGCTTAAACATTATTGCCAAAAGACAAAAAGTTTTTATGTCTCAGTTTGCAAAATAATACTGGCCACTTCCTATTTATGATCATAAAAAAATGAAAAAATTGAAAGTCAAAAAGTTTTCATGTCTAAATTTGCAAAATAATACTAGCCATTTGTTATTTATGTAAAGTGTGTTTTTTTAGAGGTATAGAACTTTGAAATGGAATAAAACAAAGATGATTTTTTTTATTGATATGAAATTTATTTTATTCGAAAGACAACCTTCTGGCATTATAATTTAAATATGACTTCTGGCATATGTCCGCCACGGCTGGCTCGGACGTAGTCTAATCTGGAAGTCCAATTTTCGATGACTTTTTCCAACATTTGTAGCCGTATATCGGCAATAACTCCCAGAATGTTGTCCTCCAAGTGGTCAATCGTTTCGGGCTTATCGGCGTAGACTTGCGACTTCACATATCCCCACAGAAAATAGTCAAGTGGCGTTAAATCGCAAAATCTTCCATAAAGTGGATGGACACATATCCAATTCCTGTGCACGGTGCTGGATAGACTGATTCGGGTCTTCCTCTACGTTACGCTCTATAGCAGCAATGACTTCTTCTGTACGCACTGTACGACAACTCTGTGGATGCGTATTATCATTTAGAGTAAACGTGGTGCAAAAACGTTTTATAGTTAATTGAATTAATTGCTCTGATGGACGATTATGTTAACCGTAAATTGGACGTAATGGGCGATACGTCTTTCGAACAGAACCATGATTTTCAAAATAAATTTGCACAATTTGGAAGCATTGTTCAGGCGTCAATCTATTCATGTTGAAATGCCAAACCAAACTAAACATAAATCACTTTACAGCTGACAAAATGACCGCCAGTTAAAAAAGTGTTGCCAACTTAAAGTTCTATACCTCTAAAAAAAACACCCTTTACATAATAAAAAAAAGAAATTAAAAACTGCAAATCGAACGCGAGTCATCAATCTGTTTCTTTGGTTGTATCTTCATTAAAAGTGACTCAAAATGTCGTCTAGTAGTGATATAGAAGAATGGGTGATTTTGTCTTTTATTTTCCTCGCAGGTGTAGTATAAAGCACTATGTATCACTCGGGAGAAAGTGCGATTCCCAACTCGTGTGTATTGAGGCCGTCGGCTGCGCTACGGACCTCAAACTACACCCTCGTTGGTAATCGGCCTCTTTCTCCATTCAGTGAACAATGTACTATTCTATAATTGTTTTAATTACAACATATTATGTACTGGACCCACACTAGCACTTGTAGTGACTCTGGCTCCTTTATGGTTCCTTTTAAGTCCGTTGATTTTGTTTCTAATTATTGGTTTTTATTTTGTATGAACGTCTACATTTTACTTAATTTTATTTCCAGGGATTAACCGGAGCGCCCGGAAAGAATGGATTTCCGGTACTATAATTTTTATTTCGTTTATGCAATATGATTTTCCTTTTCATTTCAATCTTTTTTTAATTCTTCACATTTTCTTTGTTAATATTGAGCGAGCCGGTACGATCTGAATAAAACGTTTCCGTTTATTTTTCACCATCTGATTTTTATGACTTGTTCAAAGTGAGATGCGTTAGTGGATGTGCTGGTCTGTCTGACGGTGTGTCGGTTTGTCTGACGGTGTGTGGGTGTACATTTCAGGGGAGCAAAGGCGAGAAGGGCGAGCGCGGCTTCATGGTAAGCGGCGAGCGGGTGAAGCCGGGGCATGAGTGTAGTGTTGTCCTCCCGCTCCTCCGACCAGCCTACTGACTGACGCGCGGAGGCCTCCACTACGGAGTTCACAAATATACTCTTGCGGTTACACCTGTACCGATGTTAACTGTGTATTTGTGACATCGGTGGTGCTGGGCTCCGCAGCGTCCAGCTACCCGTCCACCCTGCGCCTGCCCCTCCCCCCCCACTTGATCTAACTGCCCCCAGAGAGCACTAACGTACCCAGTAGTGGCGAGTGTCGTGTAACGTCTCTATCACCCTCAGTATCCCTTCGGCTTTGTTAATACGTAGAATGTCCCTTCTAACTAAATGCTGAACTAGCTCCCTTTCATACACAGACTGTTGCACTACATGATTACGTAGAGTGAAGGGGCGCAATACAGAACGTACCTGAACCACTCCTGTTTTGGATGCTGGTTTAATAAATAATGTAATAAATACATTAATAATTAACTCTATGTAGAAATGCAATTAGGTTTTGGCAAATAATGTTATTTACTCCTTAAAACTCGTAGTAACTCCATATTCTCACACTCCGTATTCTGTCCACATTGTTCACTTGTTTGCATTAACTTACTTTTGTCTTTCCTCTAGTCTTGCACCTTTGACATTCTAACAGATTTTAATTAAATTATTGAATGGTATTTGTTTCGGTGGCATTTACGTGCACCTTAACCAAAATAATACAATATATTGTATATTTGCAGGGACCCATTGGACTGGACGGACCAAAGGGTGATCCGGTAAGTGTCAATAAGACAAATTATTGTTATTCTCATTTACCAAACAACGTACCTATGTATGCATCATAAACTAGTAAGAGAGTCGTGTCTCTACATTGAATTTTATAAACAATTTAAATGAAATTGGTTACTAGCATTTTACTGAAGCTAATACTGGCATTTTTTTATTATTTTTGTCTCTCTGTCCGTCTGTCTGTCTATTTCTCTGTATATTTGTTCGTTTTGAACGTGGCGCTTCCACCTTTGAGTGAAGATTCTCCTACAACTAAGACAGTATTGAGGAATGAATGTTTTAATCGACAATGTAAGTGCCGTATTGTGACGTGCGTGTGTTGCAGGGCCGGCCTGGTGACAAGGGACAGAAGGGCGACCACGGCAGTCCTGGGTTTGACGTCTTCTCGGCGGTTAAGGTAACTGCACTTTGCATACATTCCATCACCTTACACATATATAAGTGACCGTTCACGAGGATCGATAACTTAACGACACACTGAGGTACACTATATTTCAATCATACGCAGTCCACAGTATGGATCGTGCCCGGTGTCCCGTTATCGACACTCGGACCGAAATGTGCGTGTGAGCAGCTCTGACTCGAGACACGAGCTCCCCACATCCAGCTTCACTTCACTCATTCATTAGATTCATTGATAGAACAGGAGGATAAAGAGATAATCTATTAATTTTGTTTTGTTTTTAATATTATTTAACTCAACTTTTGGCCTGATTATCCGACTTTCTCTTTTCCTGTACCTTCTATCTCTTTACTAAAACACTGTTGTATACCTATATAAATATTGATGATTGAAAAAAAAAGACATGATCTTGCTAAGTTTCTTGCCCTTCCTCTTAGCAAGACTAATCAAATGGGCGGAGTTAGGCATGTATTTATATATGTAACGTATTAGTATTTAGTATATGGGTAGTTATTATTATTATCATATCGTATATACATAATTGTATACATTACATACCTATACCTTTATTTTAGTTCATGTACGTGTATTTACTTATTAAACATAAGCAAACCCAGTACCTATTTTAATATATTGTATTTCCTCTTTTAAATTTAATTATTTTGATTACCAATTTAATGAATCCAAACGTGCGATAAGTATATTTATGTACCTATATTGCAGAAATAGAGTATTCATTTCATTTCATTATATGTATGTACATGTTACCGGTCAAACCAGATTTTAGGACAAACTAGTTTTAACTAGGCCAAACTGATTTGTGGGTTTCATAGACGTGTTCCACTTACTACGTCTAACCTCTAACCTAACCTACCAGCTGCTTCTGCGCTGAAGGATTCCTCAAGTTCTCAAAGAGCTAGTTTGGCTTAAGCTATATAAAACTACTCTGTCCTAAAATTGGATTTGGCCGATAACATAATATATACCTATGTGTACATATATGAGTTTTTATATCCTTGAAATGAAAATGTCGCACAGTATAAAAAAGACATTAATTTTGATCGTAGTTTCTCAGTAAAGTGTTTGTAATGATCGATGTCGATGCGAGACAGCGGGCATTGAGGTGTGGTCGGACCGTTGTGCTTGCAGGGTGTCAAGCGCTCGGTGGACAGCTATAAGATAAGCCCCTACACGTCTGCAGAGATCATTGCCGTCAAGGTACTAGCCGCCGCTCCCGGCTCTGCTCGCGCTGTGTTGTCCTGTTCGTAGTTAGAGCGACGTGCTTTTGTGTCCGCTTCCGTATCAGTCACTTTTGTTTCTTTATGACTTTTATTTATTTGAAGGGCAAGTGTTATTTTCGCGCGTAAATTTTATTTAATTTTGCATATATTTAGTAAATATTGACGTGCAGTGCTGACGATAAGTAGTGATGAGGTACTGAGGGTAGCTTGTTGGGCTTGTGCAGGGCCTGCAGGCCGCCGGACACAACATCTCCGCCAACACCATCATTCAGCTCAAGGTCAGTCGGGGCACCCTCACTCCCCCTGCCCCTCGCATTCTCCGCTAGCCTCTCTAATAGATACTTCTTATTGTTTAACTGACAATAACAGATGGAAATTACTAAACCCATAGGGTAAAATAATGTATACCTTATAGTATTGAATACATTTTTGTGACGGTATGAAAACCGATTCTATTAAAAACATGCTTATTTTATTCGTATATGTTCTTGTATTTGGTTGCTTGCACAAGCTTCTTATTTAAACAGCATGGACTTCTTAATAAAGTCAGTTTACGTTTTTTAATACGACAGGAGACAATCTGATATGTTCTGCTGAAACGATTTCAGGGTGAGCCAGGCGAGCCGGGCCCGCCGGGACCGCCGGGGCCCGCCGGGCCCGAGGGGCTGCCGGGACACGAGGGGCGCGCGGGGGCTCCGGGACCAGCCGGTCCGCCCGGGGCCAACGGCGCGCCGGGTCCTGTAGGAGCCACGGGACCTCCAGGACTGATCGGCCCAATGGGTCTCAGGGTGAGTATTCTTTTTATTATACCTTTTAGGATATCGTAGTCTAGGTAAGAAAAAAACACCAATTATTTTGTCAACTGTCTAATCTCAGGATCCAATTGACTTATTGAGATGAATCTTGGTTTAGACATGTTATGTTAATCTATACCAGACCTGTTTTACAATAAGCTACAAATACGTCGGCGGCCCGCGCGGGTTATTCCGTAGGCTAAGAAGGAATGTAGTCAAGCGATGGAGAGGTGCAGTGAGGCGTCTCGTAGTTAAATACAATTTTAGCTACGCAGCGCTCTGCGAGCCGAGTTCCACTTTATTGTTGTGTAGCGAGGAATAGCTCTTTATCATGTGTTTTTGAAGAGTGGATCTTTTGTAGTACTATTATTTCTTCTGTGTCTACACCAATATTTCAAGGAGGAGGTGTTTATATATTTAGGTTATATTTTGTTCTCTGGTTATGGACATGGGACATGGCCATAAATAAGAATCACGCGGGCTATCTCTGGAACTACAAAACCAATTTTGAAAGTTCTTTAATGTTTTAATGGTTAGACTTTTTGCTTGGAAATATATATTTATACAGTTTGTTTCATGGGAACGGACAGTTCCCAAGGAACAAAGACATAGGGTCAGAAATATAATATAACATAACGTCACGACACGAATACCCTATGGGGTGTAAGAGGTGTTTTCAAGTGTGTACTGTGAAATGCACTTCCTACACCCACTTTTCACCGACGATTATTACGCCTCGAACTCGATACATGATAATACATATTTCAAGCACAAATGGACTAACAGCTTAACATTGTTTGTTGTCCAGTGTTTTTCTGCCTACTTCAATACACGACCTCATTTGAGGTGAAAAAAAATCTAGTAAACCTCTCCAGAATCGTAATAAAACTATGACAGTGAAAGACGCCGTATTTATTATTCTCTTAAATTTAGACTATAGTCTGTACTGATTGAGTAATCAAGACTACCCGAACAAGACTTTGGGATCTCACTGGGGGTCACGACTCACAAGTTCAAAAACACTGCCTCAATCATTACAAGTGACATTTCCAATAACTTAATTTTACAAATGCTTATGTTTGCCCATGTATTAGGATGAGATGCATATAAGCAAACTGAGTTTTGAATGCGACCTCTGATTGGCAAAAACTACGGAAGTTTTTCATACGTTCGTTTAATTCTTCACTTCAAATAATGTGCAGTAGAGAGAGCACTAGATATTAAGTTTAGGTTTGGTAGGTAATTCAAATCACATCAAAAGTTTTTGTTTATTGTTTTTTTTATCTTTAGTCGGAACTTTATAAAAGTCTTTCAACAAAAAGTCAGTAGTTTTATCAGAATTGATGATATACCCACAACCGACATGAAGAATAGAAGTGCTAACCCCAAGTGAATGAGAAAAAGGGAAGGCATGATATACGTAAAAACCCTTGGAGTTTTTCAACCAATCAGAGATCGCACTCAAAACTCGGCAGACTTGGCTTGTATGCCGTAATAATGGTGTACTATAGCTGATTTAAACACGTCCCAGGGCGACAAAGGAGACAAGGGCGAGCGCGGGTTCACGACCACGCTGAAGGGCGACGCGTTCCCGACCGGCATCATCGAGGGTCCGCCGGGTCCACCTGGTCCTCCCGGTACCTGGCCTTACTTACTTCTACACACAGTAACTGCATGTTCACTTTCCTTGGTGTTGGTGTACTTAAGTAGAAACAATATGTTTTATTTTAACTAATCTGTGATGCCACCCTAACGGGCCACAAACCTTAACAAAATGCACTCGCAATAATTTCTGCTATTATGAGCGAACTGTGCTGACGGGGGAAGATTGTATGTAGTTAGTGCTTCGTAGTGTAGAATATGTGTGATGTGTTAATGACAGGCACGGCGGGCGCACGAGGCGAGCGGGGAGAGACCGGCGCGCCGGGACCGGCCGGGCCTGCGGGGGACCGCGGTGCGCGGGGCAAGCGCGGCAAAAGGGTACTGTGGCCCATATATACACGGGCCTACATCCGAATACTGACTCGTGCATACACGGGATTTAATTTCTTACGTCGTCGATACACTTCCAATAAAAACATCAAAAATGTCGAGTCAGTAGATCGGTCCCTATGTGTTTGAAGTTGAAACCTGTATTGCTCGCCATACGGCATCTTCTATAAACTTATTTTAATTTTTAAACGGTATACAACTTCTTCTAGTACATTTTTTTCTTGAACTCTTCGATCTCGTGCGATTTCGGTACATGGTTAAACCCAAGTAATCAGCATCTTTTGTTAGTTACCTTTGACCCTCGCTGAAATAGTACTGCATGGAGCCTGGCATGGATATTATTGTAATTAAATACACGCATGAAATTTACGTAACTTACTGGTACAAATGACAAATAATGTTAACGTTGTAGTTGATGGAAAAATGTAGCCCGAAGTAGATAGGCTTAATGTAACAAGCAGCAGATACTAACACTACTGGCGATGTAAGCACTCACCGCTCACTTGGTAGACGTCAGCACGCCGCCGCCGCCGCTGCCGCCGCCGCCGCCGTTCACCACGACGCAAGCACATAAAGGTAAACGCTTATGTTGCATATCAAATTTTGTGAAAAGCTTTTCTGTGTGTAAATGTGTTACATACGTATTTTAACATGAAATCGTAGTTTATACTACAAGCGCGGTAAGGATACAATAGCATAAGAGGACGATTTAAGAATAAGCTATTGTCCTTACCCACGTGTATTATACATTGTATTATACTATTGCATAGTGTGAGTAAATAAAAGAAACATACTCCAAATTAACTTTAGGCGAGAATTCCAACTTGACGAAAATAAACTGCGTTCACAATTTAACAATGCGTTCGTAGGGGGCCGTCCATATATTACGTCATTCTAAATTAGGGGGGGGGGGTTGGTCTGCGGATGACGGTAAATGATAGATGGGGGGGGGGGTGTTTCGAAATTGACGTCATGGATGAATCGAGCCAAAACGAATATCGGGAGGATACGGAGATATTACCCGTGATCCAGAATTTAAAAGAATGGGTGAAAACTCCGTGGGAGTTATCCAAAGAAAAGTAAAAAATAAGTAGTTATATTATATCAATGATTATTGCCAAAGTAAAAATAATAAAAGGTGATTCTATAACCAAGTGTTTTAATCATATAATACCCTATTTTTCTCAAATCTGCAATGTTTTATTTTGTCAAACTAGTAATGACGTCAATTTTGGGAGAAGGGGGGGGGGGGGTCATTAAGAAATGACGATAGGATGATTATAGGGGGGGGGGTCTAAAATCTGAAAAAATCGATGACGTAATTTATGGACGGCCCCTAGGCTGCTTTTAGTCTGACCGTCAGGCGACACCAACCTCACATGCCTTGATACTATCCCAGTATCAGTATCTACCAGTCAGTGGTAGGCGGGTGTCATCCGACGATCAAACTAAACGCAGCCTACAAACACATCAAACTGAACGCAGTTTATTTCCTTCAAATCTGTTTGAGCTACACAAGGAAAGATTGCAAACATTTTTTATAAACAAATTAAAAAAGCACTAGTGCCTTATAAATGACTTTTCCAACAGTTTTGATGTATATAAAATGCACTCGTATCGGAAATATAATTGTAATTTTTCTTAACAAATTAAAAAGCACTAGTGCCGTATAAATGACTTTTCCAACAGTTTTGATGCATATAAAATGCACTCGCATCGGAAATATAATTATAATTTAATCGTACTGTTTTTGAGATTTTCTCAAAGAAAACAATTTTGTTTTGTTAAGATATACATAAATTTAAAGTTACGTTAGCTCAGTTTACTGCTTAGCTTATATACTCGTAGTTAAACTACTGGACTGGCCCGTTTGAGTTGAAATGTAATAATATACATTATTATAAGTAGGTGCATGGGTATGACGCTATAAATAAAATGAGTAAATGTTCGACTAGGTATATCGCATTTTCGGGAAAAAGTCTTACTACGATATCAAACAAAACATATCTTCAATTTACTTGTTCAGCGTATTAATCCGGAGTTTAGTGGTCAAATTTATTGGGAACAGAAAAATATGTGCCCGGTCTGCGTGCCTCAGAAATCACATTAAGTCATTGGTCCCTACATTTATTGCCAAATAGAAGTCGTCAACAAAGAAGGAACGAATGTTACTGGGATCAATGTTCTAGTCCCTGCGTGTGGTCCCAGGGTGGTGGTGAAAACCATGTAGTACAGAATATACTTGTCTCTATAGTCCACATAGCATATTTATTAGAGTATACAGAGATAAATACATAAAACCCAGTCACAGTTTAAATAAAATCACAAAATAAAAAGAGATTTTTTATATAAAACTCCTTTAAGAGTACCGAGTGACACAAACCCGCTAATATTAGTGTATATACATTCCAGGCAAGGCGGGCGAGTTGGGCCCGCGCGGTCCCCCTGGACTCGACGGACTCAATGGCGAGTCGGGCGTGCAGGGCGCGCCGGGCAAGCCGGTTAGTCTCACACACGCACACACACGCACACACACTCGCAATCACAGGGTCCATTGCTTCAGATACTGTTTCAAGGCATTCATATGATAATAATTATATAGATATAATTAGGAGAAGACAGGAAACATTTATACGAGCAACCCGGCCTTGAGACATTCTCAGGATATCCGCCAAATCGTCTAATTAACGAAAACAGTCAATTACATACTGAAAGCAACTGAATACAAATTTACTACTCGATTGTAATGTGACTCCGTGGTACCCGATTAACTTAAAATAAGGAAGGATATTAATTGCTATTTATTATTGAAATTGCGGTTTGTGCTTTCAGGGCGAGATTGGACCAAAGGGTGAAAAGGGTGACTACGGAGACATGGGGTCCCCCGGCATGCTGGGGGCCCCCGGTCTTCCAGGGCCCCCCGGATACCCTGGCCTCAAGGGGGACAAGGGGGACAAGGGTGACTCGGTAACTACTGCTATTATACTGCACCTACCTATCTCTGCATCAAAATAACATTTAATGTATGTACCAAAGATCTGAACTAAATCGAAATGTTTGGTCATGAGGATCAATTGATACAAAAATATCAAAAAACGAATATGTTTTGGTCTTACAAACCTTTTTAGGAGTTCGTACCCAAAGGGTGCCAAATAGGACTCTATTATTAAGCCTCCACTGTCTGTCTGTCCGTCAACACGGCGGGGGCTCTACAGCTTCAGTCGCAATAGCTAGAAAGATGAAATTTTCACAGAATGAGGGTTAAATGGCCACTATCGCGACAAATAATAAAATATTAAAAATAAATAAATTAAGTGTGTCCCCATACAAGAAACCTCAAAAAAGTTGCATTATTTAAATGTTATTGGTTTTGGCTCTTACTTAAAGACGGGTACATGCAAGTTTTAAATTTAGTCATTGTACATACTCTAAAGTAAAACAAAACAATACAAGATAGGTTTCCGTACGCAGACTGAGCCAAATGTTTTGTCAGGCGCTAACATTCTAGCTTCTTGTTTTTTGTAGCCTTTATGTTACTTTATGCATATTGTTGTTATTCACCATAAATGTTTTTAGGGATCCGCACTCGTATCTTGAGGTGGTACGGAACCTTTTGTGCGCGGGTCTGACTCGCACTTAGCCAAGTTATTTCTGGATTGAAGGTGCCGTAGTGGGTCATAGATCGAGTGAACTTCGTAGAAACAGTACCGATAGTAGAGCCACTAACGCAATGCCCTCTCTTGTTATTGTTTCCGGTGCGGTCGCTGCGGCATGTGTCTACCAGAAGTATCGCAAACTAAGGAGGAGACAGGTAAATATCACTTCTACCTCGTAATTGTTGCGTTCCTAAGTCCAAACTTCCAAAATTCCGCGAGTGGCAAGTAAGAAACTAATAAATAATGTAAGCATAGACGTTTCCGTTGAGTTCGGAGTGGCGTGCGTCCGGGAGAATCCTGATGAAATGTTTCTCGTGAATATTAACTGTGACATCTTATCTAGCTAGTTACAATGAAAACTTACTCCGAGTTTAGAGATATTAGTGGAATGTATGGAATGATACGCACACGTGTACTACAATACTCATCGGTAGGGGTCGAGCCTGTACCCTCTCATTGACAGTATGGCGCAGTACCGCCTCACTTGGCTATGATGCTGACTTCTATACTGCACTTTGTAGAGTTTCCTTGAAACTTTGTATAGCTGAGATATATATTTTTTTAATTATTCAAATTTGCCAGTTAATGTATTATGAAAATTTGAGTAATAAGAGGTATTTTCCAGGAATTGTTAATCTTTATAGCCATTGTTGAACTTGCAGGGCGACGGAACTGGCTACGAACTGTATGGACATGAAATGGTAAGAACTCTTTCTGTCTGTTTCTAGTACATTAGGTTACCCGCAATGTATTAAATTGTTGCATTGCATTGTATACAATTTACTTCAGGGATTTTACCCAATGCCTAACGATGCCAGGAAATATTTTAAAGTTTGTGTTTGATATCTTATTTACTTAGGGATTATTCAAAATACCCGATTACTCTATAGAATGCGAATAGAACAACGTGAAAAGCATGAAAATATTTCATGTTGTGACACCATAAGCATCTTCTACTTTAACTCCCAAAAAAGATAACAAGGTACATCGTACTCGTTGGAAGTTCGACGAGACTGTGAGCAGCTTGTTGCAGCATGTCGCATGTTGCGTGGTGAATCAGACTGCCCACAGCTCACCAATCAAGTATGTCGACTGTTTGTGCCTGACAAATACCTCCGAACTCGTAAGCACGTTCTATTGTCGGTTCCGGCGTCGCATACTGTTGCTCGTAGCATGTCTCCGCTCGTCCGGGCCCGGTCATCACTCAACACACTGTTGTCTTCGGTACCAGATTGTGATTTGTTTGCTGATAGATTGATGACTGTGAGTGAGAAATGTCTGGCGTTCTGTGAGCGTGATGAATGAAAGGAACGTCCCTATTTATAATTAATTGTATATCTTACTTTATCTTTTTAATTGTTAATTGTACATATTGAATTTATATTTTATTTTAATCAATAATTAATTTTAATATATAATTGTATAACGCATTGGTGTAAGCTGTAATGTTATACTTTTTAAATAAATAAATAATAATAATAATAATAATTATGCGGCAGATCTGAGTTAAAAGCAACATTGTTTATATATTTTTAATAAGTATTAGATTTTGCACGCGGTTTCACTCGCGTTCTTTGAGTAGTATCAACAGTTTTGATGCAGTTTCTCTACTGCTTCCGGGTCACAATACCCGATACGTTATCCATTCCGGATGTTTCGGCTGTACTCGGGTACTCGGTAAATATCTGACGTCTCGGGGCTCTCTTTATTAACGTCTCTCTTTATTAAATAACGACTCCCTTTATTTTTATTATTTTCAAGTTAAAAGGTCGTGTGTTTGAATTTAGTATCTGTTTATAAATTATAGTTACTTAAATAGACTTTGTATAAAATGCCTTTTTATGTAAAGGAACAAATAAACATTACATTAAGACATTATTAAAGCTCTGGGCATCCCAAATCGTTAACGCGTTAGGTATTTACGGATATGCTTCCAGGTTACATTTGCCACTAGATCCAGTCACACAGGCGGCACTAATAATGTCTTTTAACAAAGTTAGAATTTTTGTCGTACCAAGCGTAGAGCTTGGTTGCCAACCACCTGCCCCTTCAACTTACTAAATCTATGTTAGTCACCTTCAATCTCCGATGAATGTCCTGGTTTCGGATTCTGTCCATCAGAGATACCCCAAGCATAGCCCACTCCATAGCTCGTTGAACAACCTTAAATCGGCCATTCAAGGCTATGACGCATTGGTATACTTACATCTTAGCCTTTAATCACTGGTATTGGTGACGTCAATAAGTGACGCAACTTTCTGAATGCTACTTAACCCAAGCATATTCTTCTGTCAGCCTCGGCGTCAGTTATTTTTACAACTTGATCCAGATAAACATATTTTTGAACAACTTCGATGTTCACATAGTCAACGGTTACTGGCCCTTGGATGATGTGACAATTGGACATGACCTTAGTGCAAATTCATCCACAGGCCTACACGTCGGAAAGAATCGCTTAGGCTGCGCAGCATTTTTTCCGATTCCTGCGCGATTCCGCCATCGTCATCGTTTACGTTTATGCTTCGTTCATTCCAGTCTAGTGTTCTCCATCGCAGCGGTAAACAGTTTACGTGAAATAACGTCTCCCTGTCTCATGCCGCGCTGAAGGAGCGTCGGTTTTGTTTGCACACCCTGTACTTGAATGGACATCGTATCGAATTTGCCTTTTAACTCGCTTGTTATTAAGGGGGAAATCTGCAGAATCTACAGACATTTCCCGTCTCTGTCTCATCAGGTCTAAAGTTCACTTGACATTTTGGACTCCTCATTCTTACGCTCCGGCTTAAAATAATCCCTGCCCATCTCGCGCAGGACATTCGTGAAATTGTTAGCAAGCTGGTCAATGTCCTCAGTGGATTCCAACACAGCTAATCGATTCTGAAGTTCCAATTGGAACTTTTCGGATCCCCCAACGGTTTGGTGCAAAGAAGGGCGAAGCGTAGACTTCATCAGGTGGTTTCTCTCTAGCCGTAAGTCAATATTCAAGATGCTTCGGACAAGTCGGTGATCGCTTCCACGAAATCACGGAAACATCTTGGAATACGAGTATGTGCTTTTGATCCGTCATGATGAAGTCTATCTCATTATTAGCCTAACCATCGGGGTTTCGTCAGGTCCACTTCCTTTGAGGCTTCTTTTTGAAGAATGAATTCATCAAATAGAGCCCCGGTTCTCAAGGAACCTAACCAGCATCTGGCCCCGAGGATTTCTTTAGCCATAACCGCGTGGGCCGATTACCGATACACCACTCTTATACTCCCACTTCGGCGTTAAAATCCCCCATAAATAACCACGGTCAAATGTGTCTTGGTGGTGTTATGTCTGGCCTTTGTTATGTCATCTATCATAGACGGCCGCGGCCTCGACTACATCATTGGATTTTCTCGACGTGGGGGCATACACTTGAATGACTTTCAGAGAATATCTCTTGTTAAGTCTAAGAACAAGATAGGCCACCCGAGTAGAGGCGCTGCCGATTTCCAACACGTTGCTAACCGACACCAACACCACCGACAGATAATTGATTTGATCGCCCTATCGATAGTATAGCAGGTGTCCTCTGCCACTCGTCGGACTTCCGACAACTCCAAAATATGCCACTTGATTCGACCTAACTCTAAATCGAGCTCAGCGAGGTATCTGTTCTGTCTTCCCGTAGCGTTAATGTGTTATACATAATTTTGTTTATTGATCACACACGAAATAAAAAGAATGAATACAAATTACCGAATACGCAGGGTCTGTAATAGCTTTAGTAATAAATTCATTGTGTTCTGTTGATTTTCCAATTGTGAGATGTTTTGTCTTGAATTAATTTACTAATAATTCATGCAATAATAATTTATTATTTATTTATACGATTTGTGTATATATACGAGTATTAGATGTATAGATTGTGTGTTGTTAGTTGGTAGTTAGATATTTGTTAGTTGGTAGTTACACGAGGAAATACAAGTTAGAAAAAATTCAACTGAACAACCTCCAGTGAGTTCTTGACAGAACTAATGTGCTGAGACACATTACTCGTATAATAAACCAAATAAGGAGGCTAAAAAACCAAAAACACAGTATTGTACAACGGCGGGCTTGTTATTAAAAGAAATTTCTTCCAGCCAACCTTTAGATGGCGAAGAAATTATTCTTTTTGAAATGTACAAGTAGCACAAACAAATGAATATTTCATTTAAAAAATAAGAAAAAGCGAGTGCTCTTCGTCACACGTGAGCCCGATGTGCGCGGCAGGCGCTAGTTGCCTTGTGAATTGAAAGTTATTACTTAGATGTATTTATACTGTGCGTGTATAATCACTTCATTTACAGATTTGATACGTTTAAAATGTGTAAGTGTTATTTACCACATCGATTTTTTACACATTAATACAATGACTATAAATTATGTGATTAATACAGAAAGGATTATCATTTTCATTTTTTACAAAAGTGTAAAACTTACTTGAATGATTTTTTTATAATATACCCAAAATGTTGCCTTAAACTATATTGCGTAAGAGAAAAATTACAAATAATATTCCTGTAGGTGAGTACAAGTTCTTCCCCCAGCAAGCGGACGTGGGGTGACGCTTCACGTTTATTATTCTGATGTCTAGTGTTAAATGTGATGCCATTTCGCTGAGACGAAACGTTATGATACATAACTAGCGAGCGAACGCAGGCAAGCAGTCAGATCTTTATGCATTTATAGGTAATAAATTAGTGAATTTTGGCTTGACCAGATAGTTAACATAATTATCACTTATTTATATTTATTTGATAGGAGAAAAAACAGAAATAGATACATGTTTGACAATAACAATGGTGATAACATTAGTTTAAGTATATCTATTCCCTTAACATTCTCACAAATTACATAAAGAGATAAAAATGAAGCAGATGAAGAAGATAAATGGTTTATGACAATATTGGCTATAAACCCAAAGCCAAAAATACAGACTAAGCAAAAAACCTACAGCATGCACATGCAAACTTAAAATAAAAAATCATTAAAACTAAAAATTAATAAAGAAAAAGATACATTTTATATTTACCTAAGAATAAGACATATATTTCTGCTTTACCCTATTTCTTTTGTTTTATTTCCTTTTTTTTTCTTTTCTATGAACGCTTTCTTTACTTTATTTTTATATCTGTTACGAGAGCAGTTAAAGAAATCTATATTTAAAACATTATCATTGTAGTAATTGCACATACGATGTATCGGAGCTCTTTTTCCATTCTGAGTTCTAGTTCTTCTGAGATGAAAGAGATATTTGGGTCTATTGCTACGATGGCGGAGACTGGGTAGTTGGAAGTTAATCTGACTTAAGAGGTCTGCACATTTATATTCTCCAACACATATATTTCGAAGAATTACTGAATCAGTCACATGTCGGCGATCTGCAAGAGACATAAGCCCAAACTTGGCAAGAAGATCGCTGTAGGACAGACGGCTGTGATTAAGACGATAGTTCAAGGCACGTACAAATCTTTTTTGGATCATTTCAACCTTCCGAACATAGATATCAAACACCGGATTCCATATTGCTGAGGCATATTCTAATTTTGACCTCACCAGACTCTGATACAAAATTATATATGTGAGGGGGTTTTTAAAGCATTTGGCTACTCTAAGAATAAATCCTAGCATGCGATATGCTTTTTTTATGATATCTTCAATGTGGAGGTCAAATGTCAATTTAGAGTCAAATAAAACGCCAAGGTCACGTATTTGATTGACAACTTCCAAGGAGTCATTCCCAAGCTTGTAGGGAAAACAGTGTTTATGCCTCTTCTTAGAGAAAGCCATTACTTTGCATTTGTTCTCAGCAAGTACGATTCTATTATCAATGCAGTAAGTAAACAGTCGGTTTAGATCGTCCTGTAATTGCAGACAATCATTATTGTTATCTATACGTTTGTATATTTTTAGATCATCTGCATACATCAAAAACTCAGAGTACTTAAAACATAGTGTAATATCATTAATAAATATTATAAAAAGCAGTGGCCCTATAATTGAGCCTTGGGGAACTCCAGATGTTACAGTAATGTAGGACGAGATATGCCCATTCAAACCAACAGCCTGTTGTCTCATGCACAAGTAAGATGAAAACCATCGCAGCAAATTACCCTTTATTCCATTAAAATAAAGCTTTTGCAGCAGAAGCTTATGATCCACTTTATCAAAGGCTTTTCTGAAGTCTGTGTACACTGAATCAACAGCTACACCATCATCAAGAGCTTTAAAAAGAAAATTTGTGTAGGGTAAAAGGTTTGAAACGGTAGATTTTGATTTCACAAATCCGTGCTGACGAGTATCTAGAAGTGGTTCAACGTAAAGATATACTTTGTTGTGAATTAACATTTCAAATACTTTGGGGATTATTGATAGGAGAGAAATGGGGCGGTAATGTTCAATAAGATTTTTAGCACCTCCCTTATGAATAGGAGTCACATGAGCTATCTTCCATTTTGCAGGGATGATCCCAACGTGAAGACTTACGTTAAAGAGCAAAGTCAATGGAACACAGATTGTAGAAGCTGTATGTTTTAGAAAGAATGAGCTTATTTTATCCGGCCCTGGGCCCTTATTGCTATCGAGATCAAGAAGGGCTTTTTCAACTTCGGACTCTAAAAGATTTATCTCAGACAAAGGAGTAGCCAAAGATGGGCCGTCATTTAAAGCAATAAAATCTGTGTTATAAGCATCGTGATCCACTGGTTCAAAAACGGAAGAAAAGTACTTTGAAAACATTTCACATATATCGGAAGGACTGTGAGAAGATTGATCCTCAAATGTCATTGTAGATGGATACCCAGTATTTGTTTTCTTCAGAGAAGATGTGTATTTCCAGAATGATTTGATGTTAGTCTTTGTTAACTCTTCAACGTTTTTTATATATGTTACATGACAGCTTTTAAGCAATTGCTTTACGCGACAACGATATGTTGAAAACCGTTGGTAATCAGACAGAGAGCCATAAGTTTTCCAGCGAATCCATGCCTTTTCTTTTGCTCTCAACTCTCTAATTAAGTCACGTGAGAACCAAATAGGATACTTGGCTGGCTTCGTTTTAACAAGAGGGACATCAACGTTCAGTATCTCGTATATAATACAATAAAAACGATTGACTGCATTTTCGATAGTCAGGGCACTAAGTTCGTTCACCCAGTCTATCTTGGAAATTTTGGAATTAATGGAGACATAATTAGCTTTAAAAAAGTTGTATTTTGGAATTTCTACATTTGGAAGAGAATTTGTAGTGATAGGAATAGGTAAAGTAAATGTCAAAGGAGGGTGATAAATATCAACTTTTGAGAGAGGTGCATCGCAAAGTGAAACAATACATGTTGTATTGGAGAGGACAAGGTCAAGTAAACGTCCAAATTGATTGATTATATTATTATATTGTGATAGGTTTAAGAATGACATTAAGGTTTCGAATAGTCGTTCAAAACCTGTAACTGGATCGTCTAGAGATCCATGTGAATTATTATTATAATCGGATGAAAACTTCCACTTAATATCCGGTAAATTATAATCACCTATAAGGACAATATTGTAGTCAGGTATTTCAACACCAATATCAAACATTTTATTAAGGTGACTGTCATATAAATCCTTCTTAGAGTCAGGCGGTATATAACAAGCATTCAAAAATAGTCCTTCAGTACCGAAAGGAAATAACAGCGCTATCTCTTCCACTAACGGTGATTCCCAGTCATGACGGCGTATGACGTTAAACTTATTCTTGACGGCGACCAACACACCACCTCCATCAGTTTTTGATGAGGTGCGTGGATTTCTGTCTTTGCGAAATACTGTGTATCCATCCCCAACAACCTCAGCGTCAAAAATTCCTTCCATTAACCACGTCTCAGTGAGAACCAGAACATCATAATTACTATTCATTATGTTACAGCGTAATGTTTTGAGCTTACTTCGAAGACCACGACAGTTTTGGTAGTAAATGTTAAGATCATGGCTACTTTTCATTTATATTGTAGAAATATCTTGTAGAGACGAAATTATGTCGGGAACTTAACAATAAAACATCGTGAATGATGTTCAATAATACTATGAGCTGGTATACATAGTGTATAAAACAGTAATGTATAATATCTGTCGCAGGCGAAGAACATAGTAATGTTGTAAAATATTGTTGAAATGAGTTGGAAAAAGTTGATAAATAACAAAAAGAATTATAGTTAATTAAAAGGATGTACAGAGAGCGTTCATTATCAAACAAATTTGTTAAGTGGTAAAAGCAAAGAATATAAAAAGTTTTAATATAATATGTGATAAAAGGTTTAATCCTATTAAAAATTAGTAAACCCTTCATTACGATCAAAACAGATAAAAGTCATACAATTTTGGAGAAATCACTTTCTTGTCTTATTTGTATAATGTTGCTATTATCTGTTTTTCGCATACAGGTCGTAGCGTTTTTTACCCACACATACTTATAGTTTTTTTCCTTGCGCAAAACACGGGCTTTCGAATAGATAAGCTTATTT
This sequence comes from Ypsolopha scabrella, assembly GCA_910592155.1. Taxonomy (NCBI): domain Eukaryota; kingdom Metazoa; phylum Arthropoda; class Insecta; order Lepidoptera; family Ypsolophidae; genus Ypsolopha; species Ypsolopha scabrella. The sequence continues at coordinate 288,950 of OU342968.1, read as the reverse complement.
TTCAGCGATAAATGTTCGTTCACATAGAATGGGTTGGGTGGTCCGGATCCAGGCAGTGTCAGTTGTTCAGTGGTTAGCTTGCGGCGAGCGCGCACAGCACTGAGCACGTCATCACGGAGGCGGCGCGTGGTCAGCTGGAGAATGATGTTCTTAGGTCGAGGACTAGGGGCGCCATGCGCGACACGGTGGACTGCGCGTATGCTCTCGGCTGGGATTGACACGCCTACGAGAGATCCTATGTCGACAACAAGTCTCACCAAATTCTCGCCCCTTTTTTCAGGTATATTCTGAATTTCTAGGTTGCAGCTCCGACAAGCTTGATCCATGTCATCGAATTTCTTTGTGATCGAATCGAGACTACTGCGTAATTCTGCGTTTTCTGCCTGAACGGATTCGGTGCCGGCTGTTTCCAGCTCGGTTACTTTGGTTTCCAAGGTTTTCAGACGGGTTTCCCAAGCCTCACTTTGCTGTAGAATTTTTTTCATGTCTTCTTGGACTGAAAGCATGGACTTGTTGATGTCTTGTTGAATATCTTGACGCATAGTTGTGAATTTGTTGTTAATATAAGTCATCAATTTTTCCGTATCTATATTGACAATAGATGGAGAATGATTTTCAGAGAGTGATGGCGCTAAAAGGTTTTTGCATGTGACTGGGCTCTCAGAGCTGAATATTGTTGTAGCTTTATTTGCATTTTTTTTTTCCTTACATGATGAACATTTCCATTTCAGTTTGTTCATGGGTAAAATTTTTCTGTAGTCACTTTCAGATATTGATACACATTCATAGTGATAGTTTTTATGACAAGCCGCGCAGTTTAAGTTATCTTTGTCTGATGTCAGAGTAGAACAAACAGAGCATACAAGAGCCATAATTGCGCCCTCTATCCTATTTTTCGTTCAAGAACGTATAGAACAATTAGCACCAAGAGTTTTCAACTTGTCACCTTAATCGATGTATAGATATGTAGACTGGTTGGTTATAGGTAACAGGTATAGATGGCGTTATTAAAATATTACTGTTGCAAATATGATTATAAATTATATTTTTCGACTGGGTCTCGAACTAGTACTTCTGGGGTTGCACGAAGATAAACACTGTTTATGTATAAAATACAAAGATGTATAAACGTCTAAAATAAATTATTTTCCTGGAATCGAACCCGTGCACTCAGGTCAGATTACAAACCACTAGGCCACCGAAGTCAGTTACGCAAACTGTGAAATAAGCGTACGTATATGAGATTAGATTAGCTTTAGAGTTCAAAAGCAATTTATAGGGTAGTTAAACATTTTTTATTATTTTTAACAACGAGCCGCAAAGATTCACTTTCACCGTCTTGACACTTAACTGGTGAATTAAAAGTAGTTGATTTAAATGGCTTAACACTTGATTTTTTATGCACTAATATAATGTATCTATACAATGTCACTAAGTTAAACACTGGTGAGAATTTTGGAACTTAAGGCGCAATATTTTCACAGTTATGAAATAAAATAGATAGGACTGACGTTAACACGTCTTTCTCAGTCTGCTACGAGAGAACTATATGATAATTTCAAACTTGATAATTTATCACTTGATAATTTCAAATATAAATAGAACAGTAGACCCATTCGCCTGCTAGGTCCATATAGATTGTTTGCGTACTGAAACAATGGTAGCCGCGGCAACTCTATTTCGGCTTGACTTGATAATTAACATACTTCATAGCACCTGATAATCAGATGCTATCGATGGTCATTGTATGTAGCTCCTAGATAGTCCTAACAAATCTGTCGTGTGCTTGCAGATGATGGGTCCCCCGGGTGCGCCGGGCCCCATTGGCCCCGCAGGCGTGGCGGGGCCCCCCGGGATCAAGGGTGACAAGGGTGACCCTGGTTTAAGAGGCAAGGCGGTTAGTATTTCTTCTTTTCAACGTGTCACCAAATATTCGACGTTTTAAAGTACAATAATTTGTCTGTTTTACAGGGTGACAGGGGAGAAAAGGGCGACCCTGGACCAATGGGTCTACCGGTAAGACATAATATATATATTTTGTTATTTGATTAAAACGCTTGTCATTGCTTGTGGCAAAACTCATTACTAAGTATATTTCGCATAATATATTCTTACCGTCTTAACAATGCATTTTTTGCAAGTTGAGTAATTTGCTGTTTTTGGTATATTTTCCGACAAATATGAGACATATGCTCATGAAATGTGTTGGGTACTAAACTACTGACAGATAACTAGGCGAGCTTCGGTACAAATACCTCAATAACTGGTGGAATTCGAATCAAAACAAAAATTATCATTGTTGACATCTCTTTATATAATTATAACCTTTTTAAAACCCTATTTATCATATTGTATAATTTTAGTTCTGATAGCCAGAACACTATTCAATCTAAATAAATAATAAAGTGGTGCCTGTACATTAAACATTTTCGCAGAATTTTACATGAAATGCGTTATTAGTATTGTATTGAGGCTCGAACCACAATTTTTAGAATTTTTGTCTGTCTGTCTGTCTGTATGTTTCGTTTTAACTCTTTAGTTAACTCGATGGATTTGGATGCGGTTTTTATTATTGTACGGGCAAGCCATACATTGTGCTGCGTTGGTATCGTATTGATCCTGGTTAACTCATATGCTATAAGGGTTGTTCATAAAATAACGCTCAAGTCGAAAACGGGGCAAAGTATGAACAAACGCTATCTTAATAAGTGTATAGTCTGTAACGTCCCCAGTAATTAGAAAGAGGCTTCTCAGTGTGATGGAATACCGACCACAAAACTAAGGAAGACAAAATACATACCAAGTGGAATTCTGCATACACGTTTGAAGTGGTAGAATAAAATACCTGAACATAGATCCATCACTATTGAGAAGTAAAGCGTATTTCAATCAATTATCTCATGAACTTGCATCGTGTGTCAGAGCAGCCATTTTATATGATGTTGTGTGACGTTGCAGGGCCCGGTGGGTCTACCGGGCGAGCAGGGGCGGCCGGGGGACGCGGGGGGCAGAGTGAGTACTCACACCCTACCCGCATCCACGCACTAACCCCTACTGACATCGGTCCGTAGAGACACGCATGTGTGACATGACGGTAGACTCACAAACAAGCACCCACACCGAGAGTAGACCCGTCCCGTCTCTTTATCCAGATGTCTTGAAACAGACTTTGTCAGTACCATTAATCTATCACCCACTTACGTTTCTAATTTAAACGTTAATGCTAATAATTGAATACTAACAAGGGTTATAGTCAGAAAGTAGTGAGTAGTGTAGTGTGTGCACTAACCCTGGTCGTGGTGTGACAGGAGAACCGTTGGCCGCCGGACTTCGCGTTCACGTAGTGACCGCGCCCCGCCCCGCCCCGCCCCGCCCGCCGCGCACCTCCGACTGAACACAGCGAGCGACTAACTCCTGTACAATAGAGAGCCGCGTCTCTCTCACACTCCTGAAGGACTATCTTACTATCATGTTCGTAATAATGTCCATTCTAGATGTTCAAGATGAAACCAGAAACACCTACGAGAATATGTAATATTGTAAATTGTAACATTTGTAGATACCTATACAATAAGATATCGTTAACGTTGCCGAAGATAGCATAAGCGTTATAGATTTGTGTGAAGATATGTAAGTGCATGACGGAACCGCACTTGATATTATTATATTTACTGTGACATAACACACTAAACAAATAAAGCCTCCATCTGATCTGGAGGCATCTCCTTTCTGCGCGTGTGAGACTGTGCAATGTGCATACTCTTGGTCTCGGGGACTTGGTACTAAACTTCTCACTTGTTGACATTGGAAACTTTTGTTTGGAAATGTGTAACTTTATGTATGTTAGTATTTGAATACCATAAAACAAAGGTGTACGTGCCAAAAACAAAAGATAGAGAAATTTGTGTTATAAAGAACCAAGCGCCCAGCGGCTTCCTTCCACCGCTCCTCTATCGGATGGATACATGTACCAGTTGGAAAGCGACAAGGCATTGCACCTTATTTTAGGACAATGACATACCTTTTATTTAAAAATACGAAAACCGATCCCAAGTTGTGCGTTTGGGAAGGAACTATGGAGCAACTACAAGTACCTTCACACAGATTTCCTGAGTTTTACCATATATGAAGCAAATTTTACCCTCGCATCGATTTATTATTAATTTAAAACAAGATTCCCAAATTGAGACCATTTTAGATACAACATACAAAATATGTAACATGAATGTACAATACATAAATATATGAGGGATTGATTTTTTTATCTATAAAATTATTTTACCCGTTGGTCACTGCATGATAGAAAACATCTCCAGATTTTAAAATTCTTTATCTAAATCCAAACATCGCTACCTACACAAATATAATGGAGAATTCATCGAATTGAAAAACAACTGGTGCCAAATGTACACAACAGTTACCTCACAGATATAGAAGTAGCTGCGAGGGAGTTGTCATGTGATATAACGATGTACAGCTGTATAAACAAGTTGCTTAGACCCGGTAAGTTAAGCAGGTAGGTAGTTTATAAATTGAATTTGTAATCTATCGTTAATAGCCTCAATATGTACCTATAGTGTATTGAAAAATCAACTGTAAGCTTTCTCATATCTCTCAGTACTGTGTAATTGTTAACTTAATATAATACAACTTATCGTATTCTGTCCTTATCATATAATTTGTATATACATATGCTTACTATACCTACCTAATATTATATAATGTTTTATCGTTCTAAATTAATGAATCTCTTACATTAATGTGCATCACCAGTGTAATTAACCCAACTGACAATATGTTTATACATTAATATAAACGCCACAGCTACTTGCTACCTGGTCACCGAAATCTGACAATAGGCTTGTACACAGGGTAAGCAAAATATTATTCTATTTAGTCCGTCATTTAGATTATCAAAAAATATTGGACACGTATTGACAGAGATAAAGCGCGTCAAAGTTTGGGAGTGGGGGAAAATGACGTCACTTCTAAGTAAAATTGTACCTAGATGTGACGTCACGCGGAACTTCAGCGGGCTATATCTTCATAATTTTTTGTTAAATTGAAAAAAGAAAAAATACGTGTCAAATATTTTCTGATAATCTAACTGTACGGACAAAACTTTTTTTTTAGTCATCATGCCTATTATTCACACACACACAGTGCCAAAACTTCATCTTCCGAATTGCGCAGTAAAGCCTTATGTTATGTATGATCTACGTCGAATAATTAATTTAATTTTCAAATAGTCTTGTTTCTGATCTCTTTGCTAATATCCATTCGGCTGCATCAATACCAGACAGGCTTACGGGTTCAGTGAACATCACTTGAACATATAAGGATAATTATAGGACTCTACATAAAAACAACTTAGCTGCATTTTTATATTTGGTAGCATCGAAATTTAATCACTCCACTGTAACCCACACATCGAGAGTACTTGTAGCCATGTATTGTGTTGTTGTGGAAGGAGGCGCAATTGTGTAAGACAATCGTATTCAAACTGATGTCATAATGGCTATTTGGCTAAGCAAATTAGCCCATTTAACAATTGAAATCGTATACAAATTGAATTGGCTGTCAAATGAATACGATTGCTTTGTTTTGTTGTTGACAACCAAAAACGTACGATTTCAATTGTCAAACGGGCTAATTTGCTTAGCCGATAGCCGTATGACAATTGAATTTGAATACACAATTGAACCTCTGATACCGACTACAGAGAACGGGAAGAGTCCGCTTGTAATTATATCTACCTTTGAATTGTTTTATAAATACGATCGCTTAAAAAGTAAAGTAACAAATGACCTTAATGCATCCTTCGACAAACGAGTAAGTTACTGCACGCAAAGGTGGCAGGATTTTTGCCTCAGTTGTCAGATTTCAGTAGCCTATCGTCTAAAACATACATATCCGCTTATCTAAGGATAAGTTCGCACTTGACATGACTTCACAATTCGTAAATAGTGCAATACCCATTATAGGTTACATTGGAAGTTCATTTTAATCTGTTTTTGGTGAATAGCAACTATAGCTAGCTACCGACACTTAGGTACATAATAGCCCCGCAGGACGGCGATTCTCGCACATGAGAGAATTAGTGAAGGCCGAAAGCGGGTGATATTTACAAGCTCCTTATGAATAAACTGCAGGTTATAGCTATTCAAATCACTTCGCGTACTTTGATGAATTACAGCGCCAGTAGTTCTTGTACGAGTACATAGCTAGTGTAGTGTTGGTAAAGGTTTTACAACAAACATGGACATAACAGAATACCAAGTACAATAGGGATTAACACGAGTATCACAGACAATAATTACACATACATTGAAGTAATAACTTTGTCAACGGACCAATATATTTATACCTCGCCGTACCTACATAATTATGTAACCTCGCAGACACAAACGCCAATCTCAATAATTACATAATTGCTAATGGAATCAGAATACTGTAACTTGTAGAGTTGCTGTGCTGGTGATGCGCTCTTGTGATGTTGTAAGTGTGCAGTCACTACCCCGCGTGTTGCCGTCCCGAGTCCCGAGCATTAGCACGCTCTGCTACTGTCGCGTGACGTCACAGCCCGCGGTTTCCATTGGGCCCTTTATACTTGGATGTCATGACACCAAAGTCGGCGATTATGTACAAATGATCGCATCCACCGTTAAATCGTTAAATTAATACTTCGTCACAAAGAAGTTAATTTAATGAAATAGTTTACCTATCTATATTCTTAGCTTCAGTGTAAAAATTGGTTTGTACTATAGGTTTTCAATAATCGCGGGTGAATAGAACACTGTAACTGGCCTCTTCTTTAATAGCTTTCCTTATGCGAGGAGGTTGTATATTTCCTTGGACAGAATTGTATGAGCTTGACGCCGACGCTTGCAGCGCAGAGCGAATTCGCTTGGAGCGTCGTCGTTGCTCGTTGCCCTCGGGCTAGCTGTTTCTAGTAGATATGTCTTTCATTTGGGCATCAGTGACGTCAGGTTAGTGCACACATTTCAAACCGTTTGTTCAACGCATCCTAATTTCTGACGAGCATCTGAACATTCAACTTAATGTGATGACGTCACTTTCTGTTTATACATATTTCTATACTTCTAAAATCGATTTAAATGCACGAAAAACTATATTATTTGAAAATACATATGTAATCGATCTATTTATTCCAAAACGTAGGCAAAAGTAGCATGTTGAAGTTTAAAAATCGATCGAATGGTCATTCATTATTTGTATGCATAAACAGTGTTCGCTACTAAACCCTTGAGAATGCCCATAAGGCGAAACCAGTTGGGATATACGAGTCATAAATATAATATTGTGAAACAGTACTAGTGTATTATTCAGCCGTGATGTGATGATGTTTCACCAAACGCCGACAACCATTTGTTAAGTTTAATTTTTAATTCGAACTGCAATTAATTATTTACATATTTAGAGAACTTGACATTTTTGTAGTTTGTAATAGTCTTATAAATCAAATCAAGTGTGAAAAGGGCCAGCTTTAACTATCAATGGGAGTCGACTGATCCTGGAGAAATGAAGCGGCCACTTTACTATTACTGATGCACCGAGAACACTTATAGGTACCCATACCGCCCGCGTCAGTGCCTGCTTCACTGAGGTGGCGCAATGTTCCTCTGTTACTCGTAGATGTTAACTTGTTCGTATATTTGTCACAATAATCTACCTAGCTTACTTCTTCATTACTTTTACTGATCAAATATTAATAATTTTAACTGATATCGATCGGTATCGGAGTTTTAAGTCTAAGTATAATGTACAAAATCATAATGTTTAGCAACTAAAAATGTACTTTACTTTATTAAAGTTCAAATATTCAATGTTACAAATTTGACGAATAAATAGTTGTGTAAGTACATACTTAATTATAATATGAGGCAACATTTAAACGTGCAGTATTATTAGGTGTTGCATGAATTTGTCCCGTCCTGAATCTTTATGATCGTCTCTGATATCCCTCCACACTACAGACTACTGTCTCCTCGCTGTCGACTGTCACCGGACTGACGGACTGACGAACTGACGAACTGACGGACCAACGAACCGACGACGACCGTGCAGGGACGAGCATGCGAACTCGAGTTGAACCAAAATGTTGCTCGTTGTATGAGTCACATTGAATGTTACCGATTCCGAGGTGCTCAGAACAAATTATGTAGGTATTCAGACTTGATTATAAACGGCTACTCACAGTATATAGTCAGAGTTTGTGATCTAGCCGTTTTTAATCAATTATGAATCTTAACCTCGAATCTTTTAGTAATAAAATCATTTACTATTTTCAAAAGTTCCGCTTTACCTTTTCTTGCAGATTTTATATGTAGTAAAGGCATTTATTTCTATTATACTTATTTAGGTATATACAATACATACACGTATCATTTGTTATTGTAAATACATGTAAAAACAAACAAATATTTTCTGTATAACAGTACCATTCGATAACTGGTAGGTATATTGTGACGATGAATAATGTGTACATACTCGTTACAGAACATTGAACCAAATGTCCCATTCCGTATCGATATACGCCTCTCTATGAGTAACGCTAACGTAAGCAACGATTTAGACTTATTAACTATACAGAGTGTGAATCAAATGCTAACATTTATTGAAACCCAATACAATATTGATGACAATGATCTGCACCTCCAACATTTTTATTTATTTCTCTTACATCTATCATTACAGGTCGTTAACCTAATGCGACAGTGTATTTCCATAACAAAGGATACCAAGTGTATCCTTTGTGAATTCGCTTAGCGTACAAGAAAACAAATCGACTTCCTTCGCGACCATGTTGAGAGTGTGCAGGGCGTCTTGCTCAGTAGGTTGGTGCAAGGAGTTGGTGAAGGACCATATCGAGCGCTTGATACGGTGCTCTGTCTCACTCTGTTGATCTAACTAAAGAAGGACAGACAACGGTATATCGAGCTGTCAAAGCTCGATATGGTCTACCTGAACACCTACTCCATAGAAACATATCTATTATCTACCCTCGCCAATACCAATATATATTTTCTTGCAGTATGATCAGAAGAGTGAGGGTTTCAGTAACTGTTAGAGCTTTATTTCTGCGCTGTATTATCTTACCACATGCATTCAATGTACTTTTAGATACTCCTTCCTCAATCTGTATCTTATCCTACTTTAATGCTACATAAGTATTTGTAAGAATTTAGTTTTTTTATGGAAATCAAAAGTTGTCATTTGTACTATAAGGCGCAAGAGCATCAAATTATTGTTGTTTACAAATTATTTTGAAAGAAAAATAAAAATATTTGCATGCTATGCATATGACTCTATCACTTCTCTCCTTACCTACGCAATAATTATAGTCGCAAAAATAACTTTAACTATTGGAATGAACTAACTGAATGCAGAAAGGACTTGTGTAAGTACTTGTACGTTTAATCTTTCAGTTATTGCCATCACAGGACAAGTTTCAGGTGAACAGCACTCCTACGACACAGTTTAAAAGGGTAACTTAGTGCCAAAGAATCATGTCCACCAGTTGTTTTTATTGATGAACAGGAATAGTTCCGTCTTTTTCGGGTTCACTATTAATCGTTACCCCTCGTGCCATCTTTTAACGACCTCGACTTCGACTTTATTTGTCACAGAGTATGCTCTTGATTCCCACCAATGAGAATCGCCGATAGCTCCTATCATCGAGGCGTCGAATCAGATGTTCCAGAGCTTTGGTGATAGGACACTCCTCCGTTCACAATTACATAGTTGCACAGTTTTTAACTTAAGCATGTTATCTATCACCTGCTTAGTGTTGGTTCGACATCATACTTGAGAAGAGCGTGGTTGATACTTATGAATCTAGTTTTGTCAAAGGTACTCCGATATCAATAAAGGCCCCTAAGGTTGACTCTTTGCTGTTGTAATATTGCTATCAATTCTTTTCGCTACGCTATGCAGAGCTGACTCTGTTGATTTTCCCGAACTGTAGATAAGGGTGTAGCGGTTTCCTCTTTAGAGCCCCATTTTGGATCTGCCTGTCACAGAGCCTTACTAAGGTCATGAAGGCTAATGGATCTACTAAAGGATTTCGCTTTAGTGTAATCACTTTTACCCAGTTTTGGAAAGAATACGACTTTGACTTCCCTTCGATGTTTGATGATCATTTTATTGTCATCAAGTCACTCAAACTAATTGAAAATTCTGTACAACCGAGGTTTTTTAAGAATATTCGTATTTAACTGAGAGCATAGAAACAGGTTATCCGGCCGATTGCTAATGAGTAGGTATAATATTTGCTCGTTGCGCATGCGCATGTTTCGTAGTGGCTTGTGACTGTGGCCCTGGTAAGGCACGACATGGTACAATAACTAAGAACTCATTATATTATTACGTATTGTGTGCTATTGTAATTATAACGCCACGTCACCCGAAGCGTAAATAATAAACAACGTAATGCATGGCCAGAGTGCGTTAATATCAGAGTATAGATACTATATTTAGACATACTGTGTTACTTGGTCAAATTGTTTTTTTCCGTAATGTTCAGTATTTATTATTTTGCTGTTACTTCAATAATTCAAAGAACTGGTTGAATCGCATCCTCGCACATGTGTGACGATATTTCGTTAAATGTTTTTATTGACATTATTGGAATATACACACCTCATTCCATAAAACCGCTTCTTTAAGAAATCAGTTTATGTGCTGATTAAAGTTTTTTCTTATAAAGAACGTATTGTAAATCTGACTGAAGACGTTTCACCGTAGATCTAAACATATTTAAAAGCAAAAACGAGCTTTGGAATAGTGTAGCTGTTGGTCAAACCGAAGCTTAGTATTTGTCACTTGTTATTGATATGAATAAAGTTTGTTGGCGCGCGACGCATCACGTGACTTAGTGTTCTAATAGAGCTCGTGGATGAGAACGTAAGGATTATGCATGGTAGACACAGGGAGCAGACGACGAGATCTGACGGTTCTATTGTTGCAGGGCCCCCCGGGACTCGACGGCATGAAGGTGAGTCGGTTAGAGCAGGGTCTGTGACACCACAGCTACAAGACCCGAGTCGACTTCACCTAACTACTATCTTGAACTTACGCTATTAATCACAAAGTTGTCATCATGTCGCGTACAGAGCACAGACCTAGCGAGGACACGTGTAGTGTAGAGAGCGAGGACACGTGTAGTGTAGAGAGCGAGGACACGTGTAGTGTAGAGAGCGAGGACACGTGTAGTGTAGAGAGCGAGGACACGTGTAGTGTAGAGAGCGAGGACACGTGTAGTGTAGAGAGCGAGCAGCGCGACGTGCGAACTTAGCGCTGCATACTAAAACCTTAGGTGACGTCATATCATGGTTGACCTTTATGCTTTTTACTATAATTTTACTTTTATATTATTATAACATAGGTATATAAGGTGCCTTTCATTTATAAACCGAAAATTGCCAAATTGAGTGTCCACTTTTCATACCTGGACAATAATTATTAGTTTTTTAGTATTTATTTGTATACAATAAGCAAATCGCATTGTCAAGACAAGATAAATAAAACAAACAAATTCAAAGGTCGGAAACCTCGCTCTACTCATTTAGTATAGGAAGTTTAAACTTTATTTTGCGTATTTCACAGAAAGGGTAATTGAACCTTAGTTTTGACCAGTTACCAAGTCTCTAGTATGATTTTGGCTATTTAAATGAAAGTTACCTCATATTTACGTCGTTGTTATCAGCACAAATAGCGCAACTGACCGTCGTCGGCTGACCGAGTTACATTTATTAGGTTTGTGCTCTGTTCTGTGATCTGTGCTCTACTTCAAGCTGAGGAATTCTAATAGATAAAATGAAAATTTCAACCGCAATATTACAAATCCAGCTTTTCTAACTTTGCTTTATGCACAATTCTTCTGTAACTGTTAACTAATGTACTAACGACTTATGCGTTAACTCTGTGTGTGTACTAACGCGGGGCGTGTTTGTGTGTGTGTGTGCAGGGCGCGCAGGGGGAGCCGGGCTCGAAGGGGGAGCGGGGCGACCCGGGACTACCGGTATGTCTCACTCTCGCTAACACTCTTGCGTTACACACCCGTTCTACTAACCCACACACATTAACCTGCTGTCAACTTTCAGGGGACGGACGGTATACCGGGACAAGAGGTCAGTCCAATCTCATTTAAGTATCTATTACTTTTTGTTAATACCACTCCTAAAATAACGTTTCTGTAAAGTTCAATACCAGTAAATCTATAAAGGCCCCAAATATACAGGGTTACTGTTCCAAGTGACCGTGGATGGCTTAATTCGAATCTATAAGGAATATATTATGATAAAACGCTCAAAGGAGTCTCGGGGTCGATTTTGATGAAAACTAAACGGCATCATTACATTTTTGAAACAATAAACTCCATATCCAAAAACCGTTGATTTAAAAAAAACCTGTCTATTTGCACCAACCAACAGTGTCGCTTATAAAGATCAAATTCTGAAAAGTAATGATTTACGACAACCTAAAGAAAACTGCTTATTTTTAATAAACCGAATCATGTTTTAAAGTTTTTATAGATTACCCGTTCCGTGATTATTCTTGGTGCCTACTTGTCATAGGTACACATTTGCACCCGGAGCATGATAACGTGCCATTTCGTTTCTCACGCTTTTTAACGCGCATATCGGTCGGTAAAATAAGCGACATAACTGGCACTTGTTTGCGATTCTACACAAAGGCGGCGCGAGATGTGTCGGTCGCGCGCGATAAGAGCATGCTCGGCCGCTAGAATCGACGATTGTACCAATATGTATTAGAACCAATAATCGTGTGATGTTAAATACTGTACAAGCATCGAGACGTCGACTATATTGGAAGAATAGACACAATTTCGAACAATTGATTAGTTATGGTTTAATTAAAGTAAGTGAAATTAAATCGTAGTTTCTTAAAAACAAGCTTATATATTTCTTTAGTTTGCCATTTGACTATTTTCGAGAATTTGATCTTTATAGTGACACTATCGGGTGGTGCAGTAGTACACAGTTTGTTTTATTTAAACCAGCGGTTTCCTTTCGTTTCTATCTTATGATTCAGTTTTGGTTTTCATCAAGATCGGCCCCGAGTCCGAGACTCCTGGAGCATTGTTCGCTACACCCTGTAGTTTTGGATTAGGCCATCCACGCCCACACGACGAACTCATCCTGTATAATAGTGATTTCAAGTTATTCAGCATTCTTTCGCCCTCAGATTAAGAAGTTAATAACCGCCTGAAATGTAATAGGTGACGTTTGCTTTCCCACGTTAGGGTCCAAAGGGAGACAAAGGCTACAAGGGTGACGCTGTAAGTGACGGAATGATGAGAAAGCACGAAGCACGCACCTCCTGCATGGTCTTGCATTGGTCCATAACATCCGATATTAGATTACCTCTGTGTATATTAACACGCCTGCGACGGAAATCAACAAGATGTGTAGATACTGATTCTTACTTATCTATATATCACAATTTATGCTATTTATCAAATAAGTTATTAATTTATTGCATTGTTATCTAATTATTATATATTAATGGTGGCCAGGAGTTGGCCATAAACTATCATGATCTGAGTCAAGTCATTATTTCATTAATTATGTTCAAACTACTTGCTTGGCTTCGTTCGTCGTCATACCTCTTCTTTACTTTATGTTGAAACGACGTGATCGGCGTGTCAGTGTGCAGGAGTCTTTGATTCTGCTTACCTCCCTAATGATCTCGCAGATCCCGGCATGACTCGAGCCGCGTCGATCGAAGTCACCCTGCCCTCGTGTATCGCACATGTAGGTACATATAGTCACGTATAGTCGGTATGTTCGTCCCCAATTGCCGGCCTTTGACAGTCGGGCAGCGGCATCACTGGTGTGAGGGTTTTGGCACCGCGCTCACCAATGCACCTGCCAAGCGTGTGTGGGTATGGGCATTTCTTCCAGGAGGACCGCCAAGATTAGCGAAATCTTGGAAAGGCCTTTGGCCAGCAGCCGACGAATCAGACTGATGGAAGGGTTGATAGTAGGTAAGTATCTAAGTAAGTATGGCATTCAATAGCCCGCATTAGCCTATCTGTGTGAGTAGTGACGATAGTACCCGTACTAGTCGCCGCGACACACTTCAAAGGGATCGTAGCGCACCATGGCTTGCTTATTCACACAAGCCTGTCGTTTAGTCAGTCTCGCACGTTGACTTTGCTTAAAAACATGTCTGTATTGCGTTAGGGAAATGGTATATAAATCTCATATTTTATTTTTAAGAATTCATGCATGCAAAACATAAATAAATTGTAATGGCCGCAAGCGTGTCGATGACCACCTTCGCCGTGCAGTAATTCATTGTGTGAACGATGGCCTATCCTGGCGCATGGTTGAGCGTGGTCCACCATGGCTTATTGTGCATTGGAGCCTTAACGAGTTAAAACCTAACTAAACATTTTTGATTAGTAAATGTCAGCCGATAGATAAAGTACGTAGATACTTAAATTATGTGCAATCGTCCCTCGATTTGGCAACAAGGAGATGGCAAGTGTGTTAAGGTGTGTTTGTGTGTGTTTGTGTGCAGGGGCCGGTGGGCAAGCGCGGGCGCAAGGGCGACAAAGGCGACAAAGGCGAACAGGGCGTGCCCGGACTGGACGCTCCGTGCCCGCTCGGGCCCGACGGTCTGCCGCTGCCGGGCTGTGGCTGGCGGCCCAACAAGGTACTTACTCTCTCTGTGTGTGTGTATGTCTCTACTTCGTTATATATAACTGTTATAAGTACACAACTAACTGCTACTGACGTAACATCTGGCAAGATAGAGAGGGTAAGAGATGCTTCCATGCTCGTGGCTTTAACTAATTCTGAATCGGTATAGTTTGTAGATATTTGGTAGATGTTACCTCTACCGGCCACTGAGCCATCACACAAACATTTCTTTATTTACTATAATATGTATATGTAGGTACAGTTGGTTGATGGCGAATGTTGCAAGTTCTTGATGGTACGACATCATGCAAATAAATAATACATTCTTGATAAACACTATTCAGAATATTACATAAAAATGATACGAAAGCCATGTAGCTTTTCTATAGAACAGCTGAGTTTCACGATATTACGGTTAGCTCCAAAATATAAGTTGTTTCTATGAAAACGAAAACCATCTCAGTTTTCGCTTTCAGCTACTTAAAATTCAGCCAAATCTTATGCATCTAATATTATGTTTATTGTTCGTATTTCGTACCTGCAAGTACCATACAAACAACTCTATTAGTCAGTAACAGCTGCCTAATCTATGGTCTGGTGATATTAACATGGATTATCTACTTGTAAAACTAACAATACCCTATAACGTAAAAGGAGATTCGGTAAGTAGTCACTACCAAGGTTCAATGACCCTGTTTACGAACAACCTCGACTCAATTTGTTTAGGAAGTCTACATTTTATTTTGCCTATTTCACAAAAAGGGTAATTGAACCTTAACTCATACCACTTACCAAGTCTCCAGCATTAATTTGGCTTTATTTTTCTCATTATATATAAGGTACTCTATAAATATCTGCCAGGGCTGCAATGGGAGACGGTATTGCGTATATAGATTACAATAGTGATGAAATTTTGTACCCGGAATAGGTAAATAAATTTTTATTTTTATTCCTAGATTTCTCTATTTTATGTAGATGTATAATTAAATTTTTGTAGCCCAACCTAAATATTTTTTGTATGTATTTCCCTTATTAGTATATACATATTATTTTTTTTATTTTTTTTTTCCAAAGATATTTATTGTAAAATTAACTTTGACTTGTAGAAAGTATACTTTATGTATCTATTTTACAAAATAAATATTTTGATTTTGAATTTGAGAAAATAAAGTAATTAATAAACATTTACATTATTCTGCATAAATTGGTTCACAAACTACGCGCGATGTATCTTTTCGTCAATGAAAATAATTACTTTCTCTTTTCAGTGTGCGTTACGCCAGCGGCATGTTGACGCTTTTCAGGATTTCAGCTTGACAGATAATATTAGTAGCTCATCTCTTGTAATTGTGCCCAAAATAAAAAATAGTGCTTCCAGCCGCTCCAAAGATATTCACGAAAAACAGATTCCGCTGGAGTAACGTTACCCCAGCAGCATGTCTTTTTACCTGTGGTCGCTTTTATGAAGTCATTTGTATTTGGTTGGTTAATCGGTAGCCAGGAGGTTTTGTTCGGCAGCTGAAATTTTAAGGATAGATAATGTAATAAAAGTACTTATTATTAGTAGAATCATATATGTACCGTCACTTAATAATAACTCATGTATTGAAGCGTTAAGTTAAAGATTAGCCAGATTTGAATGAAAATGGAATAACTCTGTAAAGGAGTTGAAATAGAAACATCTAATTTCACTAATCACTAAGTTGATAAAAAGGTACAAACCACCATAATTGGTAAGTTTCTGGGTTTTTGAATAAAATATATAATTTACCAACGGTGTCGATTATAGAAAAAATAAATTTGCACAAATTAGGAACTAATTCAGACGCACCTTAGTAAAAAAAAACATAGTTATATGTCATGCTGTTTAAGAGATACAGCAATTGGCTAAGCGTTATCTTGAAACCTCAGGACGCACTAATTTTGGTTTTGGGGCACAATTAGTCACTAATAAGACCTACCTAAGTAGCTAGTTTGTATTTAGCCACGACCACAGGTAAAAAGACATGCTGCTGGGGTAACGTTACTCCTGCGTAATCTGTTTTTCGTGAATATCTTTGGAGCGGCTGGAAGCACTATTTTTTATTTTGGGCACAATTACAAGAGATGAGCTGCTAATATTATCTGTCAAGCTGAAATCCTGAAAAGCGTCAACATGCCGCCGCCGTAACGCACATCTCTTTTAAACTGTTTTGTGTTACTACGGGACGGATTTATACAAGTAAATCAATTCTAATTTATACGCACATTTTTTTGTATGAAAAAATGTATGACGTTAGAACAATAAATTATCGTTATTATTTTGTAATCTATTTATTCACAATACAATCTCCCACTGCAGCCGTGGCAGATATTTTGATAGCACCTTATATACTAAATAATGGGGGTTGGTTCCAACGTCCCCGGTGCGTCGTCCCCGGTACCAGGGAGGATGGGAAAAAAAGTTTCATCGTCCCCGGTGAGAGCTGCGACGGGGACGTTGGCACCTACTATGTACAGTCGAAGTGCCATCGTCCCCGGTGAGAGCTGTACCGGGGACGTTGGCACCTATCATGTACAGTCGAAGTGCCATCGTCCCCGGTAGTAGTTTTAACGGGGATGTTGGTACTTATCATGTGCGGTTGAAGTGCCATCGTCCTTGGTAATGGTGTTATCTGGGAAGTCCCCGGCAAAACAGAGGGAAAGAGAGACAGAGATCAATATTTATTTATTAGTGCAAAAAATACGCTTTGAAATAAAAATATTTGTTTTGTGTGATCAGTTTTTTATTGGTATGAACATTATTAGTCTGCTAAAAAAATAATCAACATTGCGAACAGACATCTCTCTTAAAAATAATCTGTGCTACAAGCAGACTTGTTAACAAAAAACTCTCAACTCCTTAAAAGTATAAAAAGTTTAACAAACGATTTGAAACGTTGTAAAAATTTACTCTTTAATAATAATTTACATTAGAAAAGTTACCTCCTGCATTAAAAAAACTTCCAATATCCACAATTAAATCGAGAAATTGAATAATACGTAATGAATAAAATAAAATAGTTTTTCAGTTAACATTTCACCTGACTAACCAGGTTACCATCACCTTTATTATTCAGTTACCTACTAAAATCACAGTCAATCAGTTCTTTCGATTCGCAACTCCAATATCTAAAATTAAATTAAGATAGCAAATACTTCGTCGCTTAAAAAATAAACAACATTGTAAAATTGTATTTCAATTAAAATATACCTGAGTAAACCATCACTTATATTAATCATAAATAATCAATTAATCACAGTTTTTTAGGGAAATGTCCCTAAATAACTGTGATTAATTGATTATTTCCTATAATAATTCCCGAGTAACTAAAATCACAGACATTTACATTAGTTCAAATTCCTAAATAACCAACAATATTTGTTAGTAATAAAAAGGTCACAGCTAACGACAGGTCGTATTTCAATTGATATTTTACTTGCCTAAACAATCACTTACATGAACCATAAATAATCACAGTTATTTGGGGACATTGATGACAGTAAAACATATTTATTTTCTATAATAATTTTTGGGTACCTAACTAAAATCACAGACATTTTCTTAAATAAGAAACAATATTTGTTAATAATGAAAAGATCACAGTTAACGTTAGATCAGATCACTTATAGGAAAACAATAATAAATAATTTGTACTGCTTTTCAGTTATCTACTAAAATCACAAGTATACATTGACAATAATTCTAAAATAATCACATTATTAACTGACTGTCAAGTTCATAATCAATATCAGCGTAGTATTTAACTCTTACTCGCAAATCCTCCCGAAGTTATTCGGGGGAGAGTAAGAGAACAGCTCTCAGGCAAAACCAGGCGGCGCACCATTGCCTGGGACCGATGGATGGCGGTATATCCATCCCTAATTGCCGAGCCTTAAAACAGACTAGTGACGGGCAGCGGCGTCACTGGTGCAAGGGTTTCGGCACCGCGCTCACCAACCCGCCTGCCCAGCGTGTGTGAGTATGGGCATTTCTTCCAGAGGGACCGCCAAGAGTGGCGTAATCCTGGAAAGGCCTATGTCTAGCAGTGGACGAAACAGGCTCATGGATGGATGGATTTAACTAAGCGCCGTCTCTATTTCATGTACCACCAAGGCGCAAGCTTTATATTGGTGACCTTGTCCTTGAGTATATGGGCGTCTCGGTGTGGAACTTGGAACCTACAAACCACTTGCGCCTACAAATCCTAAACATACATATACACTTTTATATATATTTTTTAGATCCTAAACATCTTTACCGATAAAACGTAGGACAAAAGAGGACAAAAATATACTTGACATCGCCATACATATTGTTCAAATGAAGACGCTATGGACAATTCAATTTTGGTACACAAAACTCACATTATATACGTAGGCTATTTCATTGAAATTGTTCAGTATTTTCAAAACATGACACTTAGGTCATATAAATAGTAACAAAAAATAGTGTTCCATAAAATTAGAGCCTGAAGATAAACAGGTAAAAGTATACGTAGGTAATTTACTTACATGTCTTTCACAGAAGGATGTAAATCACCAAAAAGTAGAAACAAACCGAAAGTTTTTCTTTACTCCGCTCTCGGTGAAGATGTAGTAAACTGTAATTATCTTTTGCGAAATATTGTATTTTATAGAAAATATTTCTTTTAAAATATAAATATATTTAGGTAAATGGTCTAATAATAGTTAAAATTAGCAATTGTATCTGGATTAACCATTGACAAATTTTTGTATAAAATAGATTCTTAGAAAACAGATACGGCGCAGCTGCGACTTTGGTAATAAAATGGTGTGGGTCTCTTTTAAAAAGACAAAAGAAGCCAAAATTCAACTATATAAAAAACGAATCTGTTTTCTGAATTCTCGGTGGCTTCAAGTCAAGCGTATTCTTGTTTCAGTAATAACTAAATATAATCGCTGTCTTTCCCTTTGTTTTGCCAGGGATTTCCCAAATAACCACTATTACAGATACTTCAATTCATTAGTGCGCTCGGCGCTATGTGTGCCTGCGCTTGTATTAGTTTGTTTTACTTCAGTCTATGACGCTATGTGTGTTCAAAGCTACATATTTACACTATATTTACAAGCGCACGCACACATAGCGCCGCGCACA
Source organism: Ypsolopha scabrella (assembly GCA_910592155.1). Lineage (NCBI taxonomy): Eukaryota > Metazoa > Arthropoda > Insecta > Lepidoptera > Ypsolophidae > Ypsolopha > Ypsolopha scabrella. The sequence continues at coordinate 269,120 of OU342968.1, read as the reverse complement.
AATGAGATCTGTACCGGGGACGATGATTCTTTGACTGCACATGATAAGCACCAACATCCCCGTAAGAACTACCACCGGGGACGATGGCACTTCGACTGTACATGATAGGTGCCAACGTCCCCGGTACAGCTCTCACCGGGGACGATGGCACTTCGACTGTACATGATAGGTGCCAACGTCCCCGTTGCAGCTCTCACCGGGGACGATGGCACTTTTTTTCTCATCCTTCCCGGTACCGGGGACGACGCACCGGGGACGATGGAACCAACCCAATAATGGTGTCAATTCGGTGTAACACGACACGACTTACTTGACAGGACTACTCTTATTTTAAGTGTCCTGTCCTTGTCTCTTTGATACAGAAAGACAAAGACAGGATGCTTCGATTAAGTTTAGTTCTGTCAAACAAGTTAAGTTCTATATAACATTAAACAAATGTTAAATTACAGTGGTAACGCACTTTGCATTACATTATTTGTGCATCATTAAATGTTAGCTAAACATGACTATGATGAAGCGTAGGTAATAATCGATTTATACAAACAATTAGAGCCTGACCAGAAAAATTAATAAACCTGCTCTAAGGTCGCCACATTCGCTTTTATAATTGCAACACTTGCATCCACACAAATACACCCTCACATACACCCTCCCTCAAAAACTCATAAAACACTGCACTTTGACAGTAGAAGTTATTAGTTGTATTTGTTTTCTACAACAAGGCTAGGTGTTTTATTTTTGCGGTCAAGCTGTTACATAAAGTTGAGGCCAGGTGGCGTGGCGCAAATACAAGGTCATCACATACATACAGTTATCGATAACAATACCTCCAAAAGTGTGGCTCGCTCATATTGCTCAAGCCAACTCCGCTCAACAGGAGTAAGGTATATTTTTAAATTGTGATAGTAAGTTGTTGTAAACTTTTGTTCACTTTGAAATTTTTTGTTTCAAATAGTCTAGATTTTACCCTACTACGGATAACTAAAAGAAGGTTAATACTTGAACTTGGATAATAAATTGAACTATGTGTAGGTAATTTTCTGTCATTTTTGAGAGACGTCATTCGAATTCGCCAGTGATAAGATATAAGCTTTTTTTGCTTATTATAACTTACTAGCTTTTACCCGCGGCTCCGCCCGCGTGTTATTCGACTTAAGGACATGCTTTTTTCCGGGATGAAAAGTAGCCTATGTGTTTAGTTAGGGTATAACTATATCCATCTTAAATTTCATCCAAATCCGTCCAGCCGTTTCAGTGTGAAAGAGTAACAAACATACACACACACACACAAACTTTCGCATTTATAATATTAGTGTGATAGTGTGATAACAACAAAATTCTAGTTCCTGGCGTAGCACAGTAAAAAAAGTGGTGATTGAGTGACAACTTACCTTGCCCCAAGTATTGGTTTAGCTAATTTTGTATCAGATTAGCAGCAGTTTAATCAAAAGAGGGTATTTTAATGAATGTGTACTTGTGTAACCACTGTATTTTAGCGAGTTGGGTGTGTGTGTGGCGGTGGTGGTGTGAGTGTGTGTAGCTAGTGCATGTTGTGTAGGAGTCGTCGCCGGCGCTGCCGCGGGGCGAGGTGGAGCTGGGGGGCGCGGCGGGCGGGGGCGAGGGGGTGAGCGAGGAGGACGAGGGGGAGGGTGAGGAGTACGAGCGAGAGGACGAGCTGGAGGCGGCGCGCGACTACGACGACTACACGGACAACGCGCACCTGCCGCGTCACCACGACTGAGCGCAGCGCTTCCATAGTACATACACAGCCGTGTCCATTGATCTCAGACCTGCAAGTCCCTACTACTCTTTACTTCCGCCTCGTTTCTCCCCTTGCGACTCCTCTACGTACTGTGACGGGTCCAGTCGCGTCGTCGCAGCATAGCTCTCTACCTTAATAGTAAGTTACTAAATTTCATCTTGGATACTAAGGAGCATGCAATTTTTACAAACAAATTTACGCGATGATTGAGTATGGAGAAGTTTTGGCTGCTGTTGGCAGCAGGAAACTCTCCTAGTGTTCTGCTGTGGTTGCAGCTCCACGAACCGCTTGCGATTATGTTCGATCCTCGATATGCCTCCTATGAGAGCTACCACTCCGTAGTTTAGGCCACACACCTCGTATATCTTGATTACAATACTTTGTTCACTTCTACCGTTGTATGTGTGTAGGAGGCGCTGCTGCAATGGGTGCGTCGCCGACTGGATCTGGACAATGATCTGCCTGTGTGATGATGACGTCACACCTGCACGACGACCTACGTGTTTGGTAACCTCATACCAGCCTGTGTAATGAGTTTATGCCTGCCCGTGTGTTGAAAGTACTTGAAGGGTAGTGAAGTGACTAATATATTACACATAGATACAGTGGTATCTTCACGAGTAAGCTAAGCCACGTCTGCACTCCAGCGTTTTAATAACATTTTAGAAACAAGTGCACGGCACAAGATATTCAAAATAACGATTTAGATTAAAATATACATTGTTTGCAGTCTGTTCTCGATATTATCCATGAAGACCTTTTGTTAGGTCCCTAGAATTAAAATGAAAACGGTGGTAATAAAAGGCAAGTAAAATATTAGGCCTATTGAAAAATTACCCTTTAGCCCAATTGGCACCTACAGATATGAACGTGGTTCTGTCGCCTTTCATTCGTTAGTTTTAACGTGCATTCAAGAAAATAAACTATGAACTTTCGAAAAGACAAATTAACACGTTGCTGTTTCTGCAAAGATAAGATCTTGATATTTTCGATCGAATTTGTTTCCAATTTTTTTTTCAATGTTTGAGTACCGAAACATTCGAGTTTATGTAACAAATTAAAACCTCCTTACTTTTTAATAGGAGATTTCAAATTTAAATATAACATAATATAATCTATACTAATAATAAAGTAGTAAAAAGGTTGTGTCTGCAAATTTGAGACCAAAATTACAATTTTTAGCTAATTTTGTCTGTGTGTCTGTATGTATGTTCCATTTTACCTCGAAAAGTACTCAACTGATTTGCATGCGGTTTTCTTTATTATCATCGTAGTGATCCCAATAAACATAGGCTTTAAAGGTTGTTGATAAAATAACTACCAAACCGAAGGCTGTCTATAATTATTTTTATCTTACGCGCAAATAAAATATAAATTGATTGAAAGACACACGCGAGCGAAGCCGCGGGCGCAAGCTATTATAATTAAATATAAAAGTATTTTGAAAGAAAGTCAGTGATATTAAAATTATCAGCAGACAATTGTTAATTTAATTGAAGAAGCATTCGATATTGTACTAGGTTTAAATGTCACAGTAAACTCAACAAGTATGTTGTACATCATGTAGGTACTCGTACAGTGGAGACCGCATCAAGGTAGCCACTTCGGACTTTGTACCTGTCTTAGTCTTAGGTATATTCTCCTCTGTAGGGGCTGCAAGTGTATAGCTTGATGTGGTCTCCAGCTCCACTGTACCTACATACTGAGATAAAACCGATATTCTTACAGAAATAATTTCTATGATTGTAATGTTACTTTCGCACATTTTTCTTACTCGAAGGTGCGAACGAGTAATAGATATTAGTCCGTTTTGTAAATACTACTACTTAGGTATTTGTAAGATTTATAAATAGTGGAAGTAGAGGTGGCGCGATCCGCTAGAAGATTATGTAGTTGTAAGTTGTAGATACGTACCTATACTGCTGATAACTAAGCGATAATTTGTTACATTATTTATTACCTTCATTTCTGTAAATAGTACCTAACTGTATATAAATTTAGGTTATTATAAAGTTGTAGTAGATGTCACAGCAATATCACGGTTTATTGTTTTAATCATGGTAATATTATTTGTTGGTTGGTAGTTGGTAAAGCGGATAGACTCAGTTTGAAACAGGCGAACTTGACGTTATTTAAATTTGTAGTAGATGTCACAGCAATATCACGGTTTATTGTTTTAATCATGGTAATATTATTTGTTGGTTGGTAGTTGGTAAAGCGGATAGACTCAGTTTGAAACAGGCGAACTTGACGTTATTTAAAGTTGTAGTAGATGTCACAGCAATATCACGGTTTATTGTTTTAATCATGGTAATATTATTTGTTGGTTGGTAGTTGGTAAAGCGGATAGACTCAGTTTGAAACAGGCGAACTTGACGTTATTTAAAGTTGTAGTAGATGTCACAGCAATATCACGGTTTATTGTTTTAATCATGGTAATATTATTTGTTGGTTGGTAGTTGGTAAAGCGGATAGACTCAGTTTGAAACAGGCGAACTTGACGTTATTTAAAGTTGTAGTAGATGTCACAGCAATATCACGGTTTATTGTTTTAATCATGGTAATATTATTTGTTGGTTGGTAGTTGGTAAAGCGGATAGACTCAGTTTGAAACAGGCGAACTTGACGTTATTTAAAGTTGTAGTAGATGTCACAGCAATATCACGGTTTATTGTTTTAATCATGGTAATATTATTTGTTGGTTGGTAGTTGGTAAAGCGGATAGACTCAGTTTGAAACAGGCGAACTTGACGTTATTTAAAGTTGTAGTAGATGTCACAGCAATATCACGGTTTATTGTTTTAATCATGGTAATATTATTTGTTGGTTGGTAGTTGGTAAAGCGGATAGACTCAGTTTGAAACAGGCGAACTTGACGTTATTTAAAGTTGTAGTAGATGTCACAGCAATATCACGGTTTATTGTTTTAATCATGGTAATATTATTTGTTGGTTGGTAGTTGGTAAAGCGGATAGACTCAGTTTGAAACAGGCGAACTTGACGTTATTTAAAGTTGTAGTAGATGTCACAGCAATATCACGGTTTATTGTTTTAATCATGGTAATATTATTTGTTGGTTGGTAGTTGGTAAAGCGGATAGACTCAGTTTGAAACAGGCGAACTTGACGTTATTTAAAGTTGTAGTAGATGTCACAGCAATATCACGGTTTATTGTTTTAATCATGGTAATATTATTTGTTGGTTGGTAGTTGGTAAAGCGGATAGACTCAGTTTGAAACAGGCGAACTTGACGTTATTTAAAGTAGTAGTAGATGTCACAGCAATATCACGGTTTATTGTTTTAATCATGGTAATATTATTTGTTGGTTGGTAGTTGGTAAAGCGGATAGACTCAGTTTGAAACAGGCGAACTTGACGTTATTTAAATTTGTAGCTTTGACATGTACATACATTGTGCTGTTAATTGTTTTAACTTATAAGTTAATATTTAACACAGCAAAAGTATCTACATATATTTCTTAACTTTGTTTTAAATTTATCGTGTTTTTTTTATTTAATGACTAAATACATTTTTATTTCTGCTAGAATGTTTAAATAATTTTTTATTGTACGAAAGTATTATTTTGCTAACAATTTAAATATAGTTGTATTTTTTTAATTATCGACACATGTTAAATTTTTTATGTTATTTAAAAGCTTTTATTATTAGTATTATAAGGCACTGGTTGAGCATTAGATGTGACTATCATCATTACCGTAGTTAGCACGCGCCGGAGATACAGCGTCTATCTATCCTACTTGCGCTCTTGGATCCGCAGCTAGTTCTCCTGCGGGCGTCACGTTGTAGCCTGCGATGAGACGAACTGCGCTCTTGGATCCGCAGCTAGTTCTCCTGCGGGCGTCACGTTGCAGCCTGCGATGAGACGAACTGCGCGACTGGATCCGCAGCTAGTTCTCCTGCGGGCGTCACGTTGCAGCCTGCGATGAGACGAACTACGCTCTTGGATCCGCAGCTAGTTCTCCTACGGGCGTCACGTTGCAGCCTGCGATGAGACGAACTGCGCGACTGGATCCGCAGCTAGTTCTCCTGCGGGCGTCACGTTGCAGCCTGCGATGAGACGAACTACGCTCTTGGATCCGCAGCTAGTTCTCCTACGGGCGTCACGTTGCAGCCTGCGATGAGACGAACTGCGCGACTGAATCCGCAGCTAGTTCTTCTGCGGGCGTCACGTTGCAGCCAGCGATGAGACGAACTGCGCGACTGGATCCGCAGCTAGTTCTCCTGCGGGCGTCACGTTGCAGCCTGCGATGAGACGAACTGCGCGACTGGATCCGCAGCTAGTTCTCCTGCGGGCGTCACGTTGCAGCCTGCGATGAGACGAACTGCGCGAGTTTCCTCACGCGCCTCTGTCTCCTAACGAGACATAATCTCATCAAAAGCTCCACTTGTGCCTTACAAACACTGATTTCAAAGTGAGTCGTCCGGGTAATCTAACACGTATGGTGGCAACATGCTGTACATCCACAGACATAATTGTGAGTATTACGACTTCCAACATACATATAAGGTGCTTTTAATTGATAATGCCAAATTCATACAAAGCATAATGAAGACAAAACAAAAAATAAAAGAACGACCTGAAGGCAGGCTTTGACATTGACAGAAAAAAAAATCTGATGGAGTCATGGGGTATCAATCTTATTACAAAGTTTACAGTAAGTAATTTGCCAAATCAATTAACATCAGCCTGTGTAATATTTTGGTGCATTGAGACCACATAAATACTATGATATTTGGAGAAAATTTAATCGAAGACCAAAGGGGTCTCGTTATCAATGTACGTAAATAGTAAGCATGAGTTATACAAATACATACCTCAAACTGTGTTGACATGCTGTAGACGAGGACTGTCCGTCAATGGTTATATGGTTAGCCTTACAGCCTGAGGATATTTTCACCAAAAAAACAAACAAACAAGGAGATATGCCCTTTTTTATTTGTCCTAAAATTCTCCAGAACTAATACATACATACTTACTCGGAGGTCCCCCATCCCAGTACGACAACGCTCCGACAGTCAATTTCATCGTGTTTGTCGTATACTTACCAAAAAATTTTTGGGGTTGCCAGAATTACGCAAATAAATGTAAAAAAAAATTACCCTGTGGCGGAAGTTGCTGACAAAATCAACATCAGGGGGGTCACAGGGGTCATGGCCTCCCCCAAATCATTCACGTTTACTCGAAAAATCTCCTAAAACTTGACGGCTTACGAACATTTCAAACAAATAATTATTTGCCTACTAACATCAAAGTCAAAAACATTTAAAATAACGTTACAAAAGTAATTCAAACAGTGCAAACCAAATTTGAAAAACCCGCGAAATATTTTTGCCAATGCGGACATTGGTGGCTGGTAGCCGCATGGGAAGGGCATTAGATTATTTTCGCACGAATTTAGAGGGGGCCGGGGAGGGGGAGGTAGAGTACCCCCCCCCCACTTGCGGAGATCAAACGTTTTTTTTTTTATTAAGGACCAAAGTAATCAGACACCTAGCCCAAAGAATTTTGTTCCTAGGCGTGGTCTAACAAATGTGGTTGACTTTTATGAATAATAATTGTCACGGCCCTTTTTGTTTTGGTGGGTTATCAATGCTGGTAACTTTTATGACACACTTTCACTTCTGAATTGGCTACGGCGCTGCGGGAAGTGCAGCCCCTTCGCCCTTGCGTAGCAAAGCACAGGTACCCGTGTGAGCCGTAGCGCCTGAGGCTGGGGCTGCCCTGCCTCCGTGCCTTGGGCTTTTTATATACACTCTAGGGGTAGTAGCTACAAGACTGTATAGAGTCGGGTTTTTGAACATTTTTAACCTACCAGTGCAGAAGTCGGTTTTTGGACCAATATACTAAACTTTTTTACGCAGTGTGCGTCCTACTGACATTAGTGACTGCGATGAATGGAGCGTAATGCCGTTTTGACACTTTATTAGCGTGTTTTCTATGCAGATAATGCAAAAACGCATTAAAAATTTTAATTTTCAAAAATTAATATCTTAAAAACTATGGGTTTCCGCAAGTTGAAATTATAGGATAATGTTTCTAATAACTAGGCCGACCTACCATAAAAATATGAAGAACGTAGCAATGCGGAAATAATAATGTAATGATGAGCCGCCGCCATGCCCCATAAAATTATTAGAAAGCTTGCGTTTAATGATTGAGATTGTTCATTTTATTAAAAATATCATTTGTTCATTTTATTAAAAATATTTGCTTGACATGTTTTACTATTAAAGTTAGCCTGTTGAAGTATACTTGAGCCAAGATGATCCCTCCCCCCCCCAAATCTTGAGCTGTGACCGCGCCTGATCAACATTATGTATATTGCAATTAAATGTAAATAAATTATTTTAAAATATATTTAATAACGGCTATCATTTAAGTGGTCTGCTATTAAATTGGTTTTGGACAGCCCCAAAATGTATTTTGTCAGCATACAAGCTTGATTGAGCTGCCTTTGGGGTCGGCAAAAAAACTAAATTGATCAGCAAGTAATGTGTGTGATATTAGGCAGCTTTCAAATTGATGTCATAGGAAATTAAATATAATCTGCAGCAATATGAGTAATAGAACAGCAAATAAAGATTCGGATTTTATAAAATTTTGGCAAGCTGTAAAACTTATTTATTGCATTCATTAATGGACTGACCACTCTACCTGCTATTTGAAAAGAAATATTAAAATGTATTAAAAGTAAATCTATACTAATAACTATTATAATTCATATATTTTCAAAATTTTAACTAATATGGGTTATCAGTATTGTACTGAAGCTAAAACTACCAATTTAAGGATTTTTGTCTATCTGTCTGTAGGTATGTATGTCCGTTTTAACTCGAGAACTACTCAACGGATTTGGATGCAGTTTTTTTTATTATCATAGGAGTGACCCTGGTCAACATATAGGCTATATGGGTTGTTCATAACTTCCAAGCTGAAAACGGGGCAGAGATTCAATAAAAGGGGGCGGAGCCGTGGGCAAAGGCTAGTTTTAAATAAAGATATATAGTTATAAGCCAAAGAGTACACAAAAGAATAATAAATTAATGTTCAAACATAAATAAATAATTGTAAAGACGTTAATCTCAATGCACCAATTTATCGAATGGCAATGCTCAGACGCAATTGGACGGTTGTGTTGCGAAACTCCGCTCACTTTAACCGATCATTGCTGCTTTTTCAACTAAATCGCGCTAATTTTAAATTGTTAGCTGACCATGATTTTAAATGCAGACTCTTAAAGACTCTTTGCATATAAATATAATTTTTATGCTAATCGATTGTATAACCCTGCTGACCAAATAATAATTGTGTATTAGGACTATTTATTTTGCAAACATACACATTATCATGCTAATCAAATATCTAATTATTTTCTGATAATCCTTGATCTAGTTGCTGAGCAGGTATTGCTGGTGGCTTTTTTTACTGCCGACTAAAATATATTACCTATGCTGTCAAAATAACTTCTTACCTGATTTTTATTGCTGACCAAATATAAAAAATACCATTTAATTACTTGCCTTTAATAACTACGTACTTATAATTTAAATTATACAATTGGTTCAGTATAATTTAGAAATCTATTTACAGATATAAAAAATGTAAAGTAAAACAAAATCTAAATTGGTTAGTATCGGTTAGTAAACGAAAGTTAATCTAAGTTAGATGATAAAATTAGGCAACTTCTAACCCAATTCACTCAGTGAATATAAACATCTTTCTTATAAGAATTCTTTAAGTTTAGTTTTGAACAAGGTATAATTGGATAAGATCTTAAAATCTGTAGGCAATTTGTTAAATATGAAAACTGATGAGAATATTGTTGAATAGTTAGCGATTTGCAGCCTGGGTCAAACTTTTGTGGCCAAAAACAAACTGTTACAGAAGATGCTTATAAAAATATTTACCTTGATAGTGTACGTTTTCTCTGTCACATGTACTTGCACCAACTTGTATCTATTCTGCCTTCGTAGGATGGCAAAAACTGCTTCTTTGCAAAAATCTAACCAAATTATGGCGTAAACACTGTCCCATTATTACGCAATCATACGTAAACACTGTCTTATTACGCGATCATACGTAAACACTGTCCCATTACGCGATCATACGTAAACACTGTCACATTACGCGATCATACGTAAACACTGTCTCATTACGCGATCATACGTAAACACTGTCTCATTGCGCGATCATACGTAATTATTTCTGTTAAAACTAGAAATTTACATATGACATACCACGCTCCTCTTCGCTTCGTTCGTCGTCGCACCTATTTTGGACTCTTTGCTTAAATACTGTCGAATTTGTTTAATCTCGTTTTTCCGAAACACGAGACTTTATTTCGTTTGCGAAAAGCGGCGTTTTTGCGATAAAGCAGTTTACGCCATGTTAAGGTTTGGAGATCCATCACACACCTACGTATGGTACCGTGACCGTCACGCACTGGCACCTACGTACTGCGACCGTCACGCACCCACGTACCGACCGTCTCCATCAGGCACGAACCTACCGTCACCATCACAATGCCTGATTATTTAAATTTGTCGACAAAGTACTTAGTTAATAGAATTTCATACAAAATTCAGTCCATTTAAAAACGTTAATTTTGTATCCTTATAATGAGCCGGCCAGCGCTGAAGTGGCATCTGTTCTAGACATATTTCATTTTTAATTGTATCTGAAAAAGTAAGCCCACTTTAGCGCTGATAGCCCGGAATAACCTTTGTCCTCGTCTCCTTTCAAGTTACTTTAGGTTAACTTACTCGGTAGATAGGTAGGAACATTGTTATGTCAACGCTTCATCTTTTACTCAATTAATGTCCTACTAAAGACCATCATGATCACCAAAGATCGGTCATCAAAACCTCGAATCACTGACCTTTAACAAACTTATGAACTCTAACAACAAACATAGTATTGTCTCCCCGTGCCGGTGCCAGCAACCCGTTACATGCTGGTTACCTATGCTACTTACATGTTTATTAATATTTTTCTGATCTCTGAACCATCAAAAACATATATATCAAACTTATGAATTACCAAAGGAGACAATTTATTGTATTTTTATGCTTCTAAGTCTTAGCCATGTCTTAGCCCAACATGTTCATATCTAATATTATATAAGGTCCTAAAATAATAAATGAAAATAATACTAGAGTAGATCATGTATCGTTCACTGATCAAATTCTAGGCAAATAAAAAATGTTTTGCTAAAATATTTTTTTCACTTCCCGGTAAAAAGTTGTCCAATCAGCTGACAACATTTCTATGGAAAGGTAAAAAAAACTACGTGCAAAACAATTTTTTTTCGTTGGAATCTGGTCTATCATGGATACTATCATCTGTTAATTTTTTTTCACTTTGAATTGTAGGACCTTTTATACTAAATAACAACAGTTGATGCCAAGTCATCATCATCTGCTCTGCTGACAGTTGAAGTGAGCGATCGAAACCTGAATCGTGTAGTTGAGTGTAATTTAATGAACATTAGTGTAATGCAATGATAATGATAATGAACATTAGTGTAACGAAGCTGTAAATATTGTTATGAAAGAGTTTGTCACCAGATTTATATGAAAATATACTAATTTTACAACAAAAGTACTGGAGCTTAAATGGAATAGAACAATTGTTTGTTGACTCATAATTTACCCTAGTTACAAACTCTCGACTCACGCACAAAGGGTTCCGTACGCCCACACAATACGGAACCCTAGAAACATTGTAAATACTAATATTATAGATGCCATAGCAACAAACAAATTTGGCACCCTCTGCGTACAGAACCCTAATTTGTATTATTTGTTGTTTTATTTTAGATGTGCCTTACAATCTGATTAAATTTGAAAGTTATCTGTCGAAACGAATGGTAACTTGAAAAAGGATCTTTCGAGGTCCCTTGTCCCTTGACCGCTTAATGTATGTAACGAAGTGATTCAAAATATCATGTGAATACTTTCTTGATATTTTATTTCGCTTGGTAAATGAGCACAGTAAAGTAACGCCCGAGCTCAGCAAAAATGACACACAATATGGCACTGGTTCTTTTTAGCAGAAGAACATAGCAGAGCGACCTACCAGATTGAGCAAATATCAGTTCGTATGGCTTTCAGCCTTTCACCTTGTTATTTATGCCCTAAACAACATTGTAGACTTAACGCGTCTACTAAAAGACCTCGCCTTTATGAAATAACGAGCTGCAAAGTAGTGCAAAGCCTGCGCTCCGACTCTGTCTCTAAATCTGAGATGGCGGTTATTTGAGACGAATATATTATCTGAATTGAATAATATACGTTCATCGATCAAAACCCATGACGCACAAATGTACTTAGCGGAAGGTAAAAAGGCGGCTAAAAAAGCTACTATCAACAACAGTAGATCAGATCATACCCAAATTGAGGAAGCAAGACACAGTAAACATAGCTTATCATCACCATTGCTGCAGCCAGCGCCGGATAGCCCAGGGACTGGTTTTTTCTAATAAATAACTCGCCGTATACATATTTTTAACTAACCATAGATAAAAATACAGTAAGTACAAATTGCATAAAGATGTTAGGGCTCGCGATGTTTTTTTTCTATTTGTCACTTTGTCCGTGAGAACTATATTTTTCGTTTTATCTTACTTTTTTAGGAAATTTTACTAAGTATACTAATTCAAAGAGTAATGTTAAAACACAAATATCTTCCAAAATACAAGCTGTGGAGTTATCAGTTGCTATTTATGTTTCAAGATTGAAAGAGTCTACAAGTGTTCAGGATGTTCTCGACTACTTATAAGTATAAAAGATATGGGTGAGGAGTGGATTGGCAATCCTATGGAATAAATCCACCTGCGCTAACATACAAATAGTAAACTGTGTGACTGATAGATTGGCTGCCATTACAGTCGATCTCGACGGTCGGCATTATCTCGTAATGAACGTGTACTTGCCGAGCGACAAGGAAGATTACTGGTGTGAGTTTACCGACCTGCTGTCCAACATGAGAGCAATCGTGGAGGAGTGTGACGCGGAGGCCGTCTATATGCTCGGCGACTACAACGCGCATCCCTCGACCAGATTTGGTAATGAACTACTATCATTCTGCGAGGAGCAACAGTGGATATGTGCGGACATGGATATATTAGGTGTAGAATCTGGTACCTTCACCTATATAAGTGACATGAACGGCGCTCAGAGGTGGTTGGATCATTGTTTGATGACGAGGGCGGCCAGTGACACAACGTTAAATGTAAAAGTGGACTATGTTGTGACGTCATCGGACCATTTCCCTCTATTAATATAATGCAATATAAGCAGTATGTGCACTAAAAATTTCGAAGAAGCCTACAAGTTGGTCAATAAAACGGCACAGTTAATTGAATACAAAGATTTCGATCGACTAAGCACCGGGAAAAAAATCAAGAAAGGAAGCAAGTTGGCATGTCTCCGCCCCCACATCGAGAAGAGTGACGGTCTTCTGAGAATCGGCGGACGACTGAACAACTTGCATCTCAGTCAATCAGCAAAACATCCAATCATCAATCATCAGTCACGGACGTCTCACCGAGCTTATAATACAGCAAGCTCACGCCATCGCGAACCACGGGAGGCCGAGATTGACGTTGTCTTATATCAAGCAGAGGTATTGAATACTTAGCGGCCTCCGGACAGTCAAAAGACAGCTCCGGAAGTACATCAAGTGTCGTCGCTACAATAAGGAGAACACTCAGATTATGGCGGACCTGCCCAAGCCAAGACTTACAACATCAGAGCACTTAAGGCGAACAAAGGACGTGGAGTAAGGACACATAAGGGATACGTAGCGGTCTTGCAACAAAGGCCATCCACCTGGTGCTTGTATCTGACCTGTCGACACAAGGATTTTAGGCTGCATTTCGTTGCGTCTGTGTACGTCGCAGAACTCCAAGCCACATGTATAGTGACAATGGGACTTTGTTGGAGCAAACAGACTCCTCAAGCAAGAATATCAAAAAATCATAGCAACAATCAACGAAAACCTATTCAGAAAAATAAGTGACCTACAAATACAGTGGTCATTCAACTATCCAGCATTTCCGTCTTCAGGCGGTTTGATGGAGGCTGCGGTGAAGAGCTTCAAGCATCGCCTGCGGAGAGTCACGGGTGATGCAGGGCTTATACCCCTAAATTTGGCTTTTGAGCAGCAACGGCCACCGAAGATTTCAAAACGGAAGATTTTGCCTCGAAGGGCAATTCAAACCGAACCAGACCAATGATGTAGAGCACAGCAGACAGACAGATAGACAGAGCGTCACAGCAGTTGAATCTCACCTGCGAGATTATTTTTCTGAGCCGATGGTCGTTGAAGAGGACCCCATAGTTTTCTCGCCTGGCCAGGTGAAGCGTGTGATCACCCGCACCAAGCCCCGTAAGGCCCCGGTAGCATTCCATCATCAACATGGCGCTTCGGCCCGTATCCTCAGGTCTAGTCACTACCGTGACGCGCCAGTACAAGGGACTCATGCAAGCGGGGCACTTACCGACTCAATGGAAGGTCGGCCACGTGGCCAAAGCCTGGCAAAGACTCCAGGCGGCCGGAACACGACCGGCCCATCACCCTGATCAGCAACGTTCCAAAGGTATTTGAGAATCTCGTGCTCGGGAAACGAACGCCCCACATCGCGCCCCATCCGGAACAATTCGGCTTCAGAGCTGATTATTCCACGACCCTCCAGCTCACCAGAGTATTGCACTACATATCGGCCTCAACTAGAAGGAATTCACCGTTGCAGTGCTCTTGGATATAGAGAAGGCCTTCGACAGAGTCTGCCATGAGAGACTTCTGTCCAAACTGTCGACCTCTCCAGCCCCATGGCGTCTTGTTAGGGTCGTGGAATCTTTCCTGACTGACCGCCGCTTCAGATTGATGGTAGAAGACCCCACCTCTGAGAAGTGCCACATACAAGCTGGAGTCCGCCGGTGTCCCACAAGGAAGCTGCCTGTCATCAGCCTGCTATTCCCGGTACACGGATGATATTCCTTTGGGAGCGGGAACTCAGCTCGCTCTCTTCGCCGATGACATAGCATACTATGACACTACGGTTAAGATCCAGCGCACCCTGGACTTGTTCCCAGACTAGTTATCCAAATGACGACGCAGGCCCTCAGTACCGGAAGCAGCAGACTGAAGTTACACGGTGAAGATGTCCCGTTGCAGCCCTGCGCAAAGTACCTGGGAGTCTCCATTGATCAGAAACTCACCACGAGGAAACACGTGGGCAACGTGATCACTCGTCACCCAGGTGTAAAAACAAGAGCAAAGCTGCGACCGCTCTTGTCGTCAACCCTCTGCGTGCGAAGCTCGAGATCTACACTACAAGACATACTTGAGATCCCGCCTCACGTGCGCTGCGGCGGCGTGGTACGCCCCATGGCCGAAAAAAATACGGCCTGCCCCTTAGGTTTGCATTCCAAAACTACGCTTAAATTACTCCAATTTGAACACTGGCAACAGAATAGCATACCTATGCATTTTTTTATTCAGGAAGAGAGCTCGTATGGCTACACTGAGATTATTAAATATTTTGAACGCGCTTCGCTCATCAAAACGTCATTTTATGAGCTTGTGTTGTCACACACCATGCACATATTCATAGTGATTTCAAAAGTAAATACATGATGACGTTGAGCTCTCAAAGAGCATACCTTGTTTTCTTATACCATGGTACACCCTAATCTCGGAGTCCAGCAAGAAAAGGCTCCGAGCTCAAGGACACCTGGCTCTTCCTTCGCATCATTGTTTAGAGGCAGAGGGTATCAGTTTCGATTCTCGTTCAGTGAAATATTTGAATAATGCATTTAAATATCAGTTCTGTGTTGGATGTTCTAGATAAGTTTTCTTGTATTTTAACAAATTTCAGATTTTGAATGATGATGATGAATATTAAGACATACTTGTAACAAATTACTACTACAGATTTCTAGCTGCTACGATCCTGACACACCTTTCTTGCCTCTTCCACATGCATAAATATATTTATACCAGCTCTTCTATTCCAGGTACATTTGACATTGTCCTTCTTGAGTATGTCGCCAATTTGGTCACCATACGTCTTTCTATGCATACCATTGTCTTTATTTATTGTTAAATAAAGATTATATCAAGAAAAATTTACGTAACTAATTAACATCAATTTTACCTAAATAAGAACAGCCTTGGAATGTTTTATTTCCTTCTTTCATGAACAGTTTTCTCAAAAAGCTTACAGCACCTTCTTGAACTCTTTTTAGGTACCTACCCAACTACATATTTCTTCCGGTAGCTGCAATACATAAATTGAGTCACTTTGGTTTGTCGGGAAATCTGTAAGCAGATCCAAGATTAACTTTATTTATTTCATTAGCGTACAAAGGTAAAGGAACCACCCATGGACGGTGCACCAGTGATGGACGCTTTTTTGTTTAACCACCAAAAATAACAAAACGAAAACATATTTTTTCACTGGCAACATTCTTCATGTATTTCAAACAGCTCCGGACTCCACATTTTTCGTTTGATTGGTATACGGCCATTATTTTCCTGCAAAACAGACCGCAAAAGATGTCGAGGCAACAAATTTCAGAAAAATCGATAATTCTTACAAGAATCGAGATGCAAGTGAGTTTTCTTATTGAGTCATTGTAAAAGAATCCTTTACCTGTAAATGGAAATCGATTGATTTTGTGTTTTAGTCTTAGATGTTTGATAAAATATAAACTGCAGATAGCTTTTATAACTTTATTATATTATTAAACACAAATGGGTACACTTTTAAGTACACTGAATTCTAACTAGTTTCTCCTCCAAAATCTCGAACAAGAATAAATATTCGAGCGACTGTTTGGTGCCTCCTTCCCAAGGTTTTCCGCCAAAAACGATGACGGGTGGCGTTCTCTCATTGGTTAATCGTGTTCAACTCTGATTGGTGGGCTTTTAAAAGTTAATCACTTAATAGTATCAGAGTTGCCACTTTAAATAAACACCGAAATACTGAACAATACATTGACAATATTGAACAATATATAGACAATAATTTAGAAATCTATTAAGAATCATGACATTCGGCCATCCGCATCAGTGCAACCTCCCGGTGCACGGAAGGAAGCATCACTCAGTCAGTCGTATATTAAGTTAAACAAGATAAGGTACGAACACTTTTACAAAATTGATTATAAATGAAAATGATCTAATTATCTTAAAAATAGAAGTTGCTATGCTAAATGACTACATATAAATTTAAATACAGCTTATTTTTGCTATGGAAGAAAAAAATAACTCGATTGATTTTAACTACACTTCGGAATATTTGATTAGTATAAATTAAAATTATCTTATTAGCTTAAAGACATATAAAAGTAACAATGTTTATTGACAATAACTCTACAGTACATTGGTAATAAAATAAATATATTCTGTGATTGATTACCACAAAACCTTAAAACAACTTTACCCATACAATGATACAAACATTATATGGGTAAAGTTTTCAATCATGACATTCGAAAATTGATTTTAGTTATTTGAGACTGGCTGTTGCAATATCGAATGTTAACGTCGTCACTTTCACTGTTTGATAATTCTTCAGAACTTTCACTGGCTTTTTCAGAGTTTGAATCTAATTTATTCACATGTATCCATGGCCTAATACGATCGGCTGCAACTATGGTTTCAAACAACTTGCTTTTTTTATCGAAACCAGGAATATTTTTAATTATGTACCTATCGTTACCAAGAGCTTTTTCTATTTTGTAAGGGCCTGTGAATTTTGATAAAAGTTTGGTACTATTTCCTTTATTATAGAAATTACTTCTTGCAATTTTAACCAAATCCCCTTTTCTGTAAACGGCAGCGGGGGCTCGCCTAGCGTCATGATAGCGTTTTTGTTTTTCCTGGCTATTCTGGATATTGGCACTAACCTGTCCCCGTATAGTATGTATACTACCGGTTAACGCGTCAGTGCTAACATCGAGTTTGTTGGACAAACTATCGCGAAGTCTACAGCCGAAAAGAACCTCAGATGCCGTTTTTTTTGTAGTGGAGTTGATAGAGTTATTAATCCCCCATTGTATTTGGCCCAGACACGTGTCCCAGTCATTTTCATTCTTACCAGAATTATGTTTCAATAACGCATTTAAAATTGTCTGGTTAAATCGCTCCGCCTGGCCATTGCCCTGGGACACGCGACTGCATTTAACACATGTTTAATACCATGAATTTCACAAAATTTTTTAAATGCCCCTGAAGTAAAGGAAGTGCCTCTATCAGATATTATCCGAGAAGGGAGACCAAAATCGTCAAATATATTCTCAAGAACCTTCAGAGTGCTTTTAGTCTTTGTGTCTTTTACTGGTTTTACAAAGACATATTTTGAAAATCCATCTACTATTGTCAGAATATAGGCATTACCCTTTTTGCTTCTTACAAAAGGACCAAGGTGATCAATATGGATACTGTGAAAGGGAATCTCTATCTTCTGAATTGGATGTAAGTGACCAGATTTTTGTTTCTCTGAACTATCCTTATTATATGCACATTGTATGCAAGACTCTAAGTATTTTTTTACAAATTTGCGCATTTTAGGGAACCAGAAGTTTGACTGAATTCTTTCGAGTGTCTTGGACATACCCAAGTGACCTACATCGTCATGGTTTGCCCGGCAAACCTGAAATCGGGCACTACGAGGAACTACCAAACGTAACCCGTCATTAACTTTTCTGTAAACTTTATGATTTTGGATAACATAGTTTTTCTTAATATCCTTCGATTCCTCGTCGTTTTCGGGTTTGAGTACCTTTACTATCCTTGAAACATCGGGGTCTGTCATTTGTAGGGTCAAGAGCCAATGCTCTGTGTCAATGTTGTAAACTGTAACAGTTGTGTCGTCAGTCACATCATTTAATTTATTGTTGCGGCTCAGGGCATCAACATGAGCCATCTGAGTACCGGGTCTGTACTCTATTTCGAAAGTGAATTCACTTATAAGAAGCCACCACCTTGCTATACGCGGCACGAGGTCACGCTTAGTGAGTGTAGTCCTAAGAGCGTGGCAATCGGTAACGACCTTAAATTTCAGTCCCAGTAGGTAAACCCTAAATTTTTTTAAAGAACACACAATTGCTAGAGTCTCGAGCTCGTACGAATGTAAGTGGCGCTCTTCCGGTGTTGTCTGTCTACTAAAGTAGGCTACCGGATTCAAAACACGCGGGTTTTCTTGCCATTGAAGCAATATACCCCCCACACCCAAAGCACTGGCATCCGTATGGAGTTCGGTCTCTAACTTTGGATTATATAAGGACAGAATTGGGCGCTCTACTAATTTTTCTTTCAACGAAGAGAAAGATTTCAATTCTTTTCCTGACCACTGGAAGGGAGTATCCTTCTTTAATAGGTTAGTGAGAGGTCTAGCGATTTCGCCAAAATTTCGAATAAATTTCCGAAAATAACCAGCCAGACCTAAAAATTGTCGGACTTCGTGAACCGATTTTGGATCTGGGAACTCTTTTACTGCCAAAATTTTTTGCTCATTAGGTCTTATCCCCTGAACTGAGATATCGTAACCAAGATAGTTAATGGAACTATCAAAAAATCGACACTTAGAGAGCTTCAATGTAAGCCCGTTCTCACGTAAGAGCTTCAAAACATCCTTTAGCCGATGAAAACCCTGTTTTATATCCTTTGACGGTATAAGAATGTCGTCTAAATATGCCAGAGCCGATTCAAATCGT
Organism: Ypsolopha scabrella; assembly: GCA_910592155.1. Taxonomy (NCBI): domain Eukaryota; kingdom Metazoa; phylum Arthropoda; class Insecta; order Lepidoptera; family Ypsolophidae; genus Ypsolopha; species Ypsolopha scabrella. The sequence continues at coordinate 249,609 of OU342968.1, read as the reverse complement.
TTCAAACCAAGCATTTTGTTTATAAACCTCTGAAAAACAGTGGGCGCATTGGCTAAACCGAACGGCATCCTTTTAAATTCATAGTGGCCGTCCGGTGTAACGAAACCTGTCAAGCGTCGACTTGATTCAGCCATAGAGATCTGGTAGTAACCAGAAGCAAGGTCTAATGATGTGAAGAAATTATTCCCACTGAGACTGCTTAATTGGTCATCGATTAGTGGAAGAGGGAAACAGTCTTTTTGGGTTTTATTATTTAACGCCCTGAAGTCTACGCATAAACGTTGTTCTCCTGTCTTCTTCCGCACCATGAGGATGGGGCTTGCAAAGTCGGAACTGGACTCCTGTATTATGTCGTGCTGCAATAATTCATCTATAATTCCTCGAACTTGTTCTCTCTCTGAGTAAGAGAGACGATATGGCCGGTACACGACTGGTTTATTATCAGTTAATTCAATGCTCATCTCAACACCCTTAGCACATCCTAGCTCACTAAGAGTCAGTGCAAAACAATCACGATATGATTGCAGAAGATGGTGAAGCCTATCGACAACCTCAGTACCGACGTCCTTACCGACATTTATATTTCCTCTATCTATGGGTTCTAACAAAGAAACATCAGTAACAATCCGGTTAACGTGGTAAAACTCCTTCTCTACAAAAGGAACAGCTATATTGTGTAAATTAACTTTGACTTGTAGAAAGTATACTTAATGTATCTATTTTGCAAAAATAAATATTTTGATTTGATTTGATTTGATTTGCTCTAGCCAGCAACATATCCGAAGTCAACACCAAATTATCAGTGCCAGAATTTGTAATCACAAGGTGGCCTTTGCCTTGATCGATGTGATAGGCACCTTGATGCAAGTGATATTCTCTCCCGGGTTCAGCACAACTGTGTCCCTCAACATAAATATCACCACAAAAAGAAGAGTTTTCGACACAAACCTCAACTAACCCAATCTTCTTCAGTTCTGTTGAGCCTACGGCCAAAAGCTTTAATCTTTTGTCTTCATCAGGGATATCACTAAAAGGGCTTTTGTAGAAGACAAGTTTGTTAGTGTCCTTTAGAACCGTTACAGATGGTTGTTCAGTAAAGTCCTGACCAATCAACAAAGGTGTACGCAAGAATTCGTCATTAACGACTAAGACTTCTGTACATACCTCAACATCGTCAAGTCTCAATGTCACGAAACTCTTATAGATTGGAACAACAGACGAGTTCCCAAAACCCTTGATAACGGGAAGTTCATTCGAATTTTCAATTAAACTTAGCGTCCGAGCATCAAATTCCCGCATCAGAGTGCACTCACTTCCAAAATCTATGTACGCAACGAAATCCTTTCCATTAGCTATACATTTCTTAAAGAATTTATCATTTGTGTTATTCACTGTAGAAATTGATAGAGTTTTTCGCTCCTCAATAGCGTTTTTATTGTCCTTAGTCTGTCGGGAAGTCAAAAGACTAAGCTTGCATGTTGCTAAATCGTGACCTACTCTAAGACATTTCTGACACTTTATAATGGGATGGGGACAGTTAGGGTATGAATGTCCCTTGGAGCGACAATTAAAACATATTATATTGCTTTCACTTTGATTTTCACTAGAAGAAGCAATGGGGCGATTGGTTTGAGAATTGTCATTCCGCTTCCGCGAATTATTTGGGTCAATGGAGCGCTGTGAGTTAAGAAAGTTCAGTAAATCTTCTGGTTCCTTACAATTTAACGATTGCGCACCGTTTCTTACAGATTTGTCATAGATACCGTAAACAATACAGTCTACCGCCCTTTTTCCTGTTATGTCACACCTATTCAATAGAGTAAGCTTATCATAAAAGTATTCGCGTAATGTTTCATTGCTACGAGTAGTGCGCGCTAGCATCTCTTCCAGAAGCCGACCATAATTTTGTTCATTCGGAAAGGCTCGTAATAGCTTTGCCTGCCACTTGTCCCAGCTGTAATTGACCGATGGCAAAGCCTCGTACCATTTTTTTGCAAGACCATCTACTTTTTGAAGGGCAAAATGTATGGTCTGCTTCTGGTCCCATTCGTAAATGTTGGCGCATTCATTGACCTTCCTTAACCAAGTTTCTACGTTCTGAGCCTTGCTAGAGGGGTCAAAAATAGGTATTACATTGTGGAGGTGATTGCTATTTAATCGAGAAAGTTTACTTTTATCATCACAACGAAGCGCGGATAAAAATTTGAATACCTCGTCCGCTGCAAAACCCGGTGGTGGATCTGACGTCATAGCTGACACTGGAGGCAGCGGGGATGCCTCTGGTACAGGACCCGATGTCGCGTCAGACGGCGCCTCTGCTGATCGAGATGTTGGATTCGTCGATGCTATCTCTTCTACCATCCATATTGGTGCCGGGGTCTTCTTACGAACTTTACGAGGCCGCCTTCCTGCATACGGTGATGGAGAATATGCGCTTTTTCGTTTTCGCACGGAATCACCGGTGGCAGCCCTCTCGTCCGACCCCATTTCCTCGAAAATAATAAAAGTATTTTCACTTAATATTGTTCGTATATTATTTAATTTTATATGTGTAAACTAAGGGGCGGTTATGAATCCACAATAAACTACAATTTTATACAAAAACAAACGATTAGGTCATGAGGTTCACCAAACGTCAAAAATTGTTGGAAAAGCATAGTTGCACAACTACCTTCAGGTCACAATAGTGAATGCTTTGAACGTCATGTATGATCGTGACCTAAGAATTAAGAATCATAGTTGGTTTAAAAAATCCTCATATAAATGATCTTTAATGCACTAAGTGTGCGTAATAGATTAGAACATTGCTGCAGAATAGATATTAATAGAAAAGAAATACTATAAAAGACTACCTGTTTTATTAAAAGATTTATAGACTTACCTGGCCTTACATAGTAAAAAAAAAAACAGATTGGCAATAGGAACGTACATAGTCCCGTTTGGCACACATAGCCAGCCTCTTTGGAGCATACATGACTCCTCTATGACCTAGCCAGTCTTAGTACTTATACAGACGAAACATACATAGTTCCGTTGGGCATACATAACCTCTTTTGAGGAGCTCACATAACTCCTTGTGACTAAGCTAGCTTTGGCGTTACAAAAGGAACGTACATAGTTCCGGTAGGCATACATAGCCTCTTTTGGAGAGCACACATAACTCCCTTGTGACTGAGCTAGCTTTGGTGCTATAATCGGGACGCGCGTAGTTCCGGTGCCCTCCATCATAAAAACTTACTGGATTTAAAGACTAATAGCAATATCAGAACGTAGTTAAATTACTTTGGCTTACTTAAACAAGAACAATTAGTTAAAACACAATGTACGTATGACACGTGTTTGTAAAATTACTTTTTATGAAGCCTCGTGCATTTGCCACGCCCTAGTATTTATTACCACCGTTAATATATTGAATACATTTTAGCTAGTTAATGACATGACAAATGAGTCACCTAAATTATTATTATTTTTTTTTTTTGAATCTTAACCAGATTGACAGCGAGTGCTTGACTAACTGTAAATCCAATTATAATTGCTCAAAACTGAGTATGGATAATAATAGCCGTATACCGTTGCATGAAAATACATTACCAGAGAGTAGCCCTGGTCAAATAAATTTCCAGCAACGTACCAGATTAACATTGTCATAGAGTGCCAGACCAAATGTTCATCCAGTTTAACTGACGAGTATTATTTTATTTTTGCAATGTAAATACTACAGATTACAATAACTATAAACGAAGGCGTGGCAAACGGGCGGGGCTGTTATTTGAAACATTTCAAATAATGTATAAAATAGTTTTACATACCATTTTTGGAGTGAAGATCACGTAGGGTACTGCTTGCCACTTCCGATATTTGATAAAATATAAACTGCAGATAGCTTTTATAACTTTATTATATTATTAAACACAAATGGGTACACTTTTAAGTACACTGAATTCTAACTAGTTTCTCCTCCAAAATCTCGAACAAGAATAAATATTCGAGCGACTGTTTGGTGCCTCCTTCCCAAGGTTTTCCGCCAAAAACGATGACGGGTGGCGTTCTCTCATTGGTTAATCGTGTTCAACTCTGATTGGTGGGCTTTTAAAAGTTAATCACTTAATAGTATCAGAGTTGCCACTTTAAATAAACACCGAAATACTGAACAATACATTGACAATATTGAACAATATATTGACAATAATTTAGAAATCTATTAAGAATCATGACAGATGATAAATTGTTTTGTAACATAACCTCAACAAATGGAATAGATTATTAGAATACTTGAAGGAGTGTTTATGATTGGATGTATAAATTACTTCCTAACCCAATCATGGACATTTTGTCCATCATAGGATTTTTTTAAATATCTCTAATTGTGTGTTTTATTGTAATTAAGGCAAAATGACGTTACAACGTCATTGAAATTCTCAATAATTGTTGTTCGATCCAGTGATGGACTGGTTGTCCATAACTGGTAAATTCAATTCAGTTTATTTTTTTTCTTAAATTTTGAAATACCAGTTGTTAATTGATTATATATTTTTGTTGTCTCAGAAATGGCACCAAAAAGGGACTACACTAAAGAACAAATGGCAAAAGCTATCGAGGAAGTGAGGCGAGGTGAAAAAATCTCAGTTGCTTCGACTAATCGACTAAATATAATGTTCCAAGAATTACTTTACACAATAAAATTTCTTTTTATTACGGGACAAAATTAATAATATTTAATTAACAAATGTGAGGATGTCCAAGACTGAGTGTCCATGACTGGGAATGTCCATACCTCGGTGTCCAAAATAGGATTTGCATTGTCCATTAAGGGTGCTTAAAAAGGGTCCGGATTTTTTTTAATATCTTGCAATTCAATGTTGTTACTTGAAGTTTTAGTGAATAAATTGATTAAATAAAAGTTATGTTGGATGTTTTATATGAACCCTTAAAGAACCACAGGATGTGAAAAATCGTATCTAATATCTGGATTACATAAAATGTTCAATTACTTACAAGTGAAAGGACAATCCATCGATTTTTGTCCAGCTATCGCTTTTACAGCCCAAACACTGCACCGCACCATTTTGCAGGTCTAGCCACGTCAATTTAAAACAAATAGTCCATGCATTTCGGGTTGCACAACTAAAACAATTCGTTTTATCGGCAACCTACGCCGAACGCGTAACAAACGTCAAACTTTGTTTAGCACATGATGTTCTGACCTTGAAAAAAACCGGCACGCGATAAGGGACAAAAAATGTCGAGCTCTGTCTCTTTTCTTCACAAGAAATTAGCAATTATTTATCTTTTTCTGGGCGAGTGAAAAGGAAGACGTCCAGCATTCTGTAGTATTCTCTTTCTCCGACGCCATCTTTACTTTATTAATAACAACTTAAAATACCAATGAGAAATATCTTAAAGCAATAACTAATAGTTACTTATTTTAGTATTTATATAGTATATTTTAATATTTATCAATGTGATGATCATACATATCCTGTGTCCTGTGTGAATGAGCCGCTTCAACACCAGTACGAGATGCAGGGGTTGCGCTGGCGCGCGGGGCGATAGCGTCTAGGACCAGCTAGTCTAGCATAGCAAACCATATCGAGCTCGATAGCGCTTGATACAGACCTCTGTCCCACTCTGTTCATATAGGTACTTAGAGAGGGACAGACAGTGTATATCGAGCTGTCATAGCTCGATATGGTCTACCATGCTAGGTACCCTGGTAACCCTGAATGCCGAGCTAACGTTCCGGGACCACATTGTAGCTATATGTAAAAAAGCTTTATAAGAAGTTAGGCTCTATACTACGGCAAGCTAGAAATTTTAATAGTATGCTAGCCGTAAAAGCTCTTTGTAATACGTTAGTACGCAGTAATTTAAAAAGTAATGAAATTATCTGGAATCCACGAGTTTAAATATAGTCACATGGTGGAAAAGATTCAAAACAAATTTGTTCGTTGGTTATATTTGAAAAATTACGGTGTTTATCCATTAACGTATCCAACCCTATTTGTTATAGGAGAGACCTAGCGCTACTAATTTTGCGGGTAAATTATGCAATCCGCGGTTGTTAGCGTCCTTGGAGCTGTTTGTGCCGGATAACTTATTTCGCGCGAGAAAACACAAGTTGTTTCGTGTGCAGTGCGCGCGCACCAATGTTCTTAAAGAGTCTCCTGTTGTAAAAACACTTCGTCTTTTCAACAGAATAGATAAGTTTACAGATACCGATTTGTTTAGTTGTTCTTTGACGGAGTTCACAAAAACTGCTTTTAATATACTTAACATAATTTGTTACCAATCGCAATAGGTTAGCCTGTAAAGATGTTATGGGAGGATTTATATCATTAATATTTGACACTTTAGTAGCTAATTATTTATTTAAATAAACGGTTCCATATTTATACCAAAAAGTACATCTCTTATCTACATCTAACACACGTATAGTTATGTGACGATCGTGCCGACACAATCGTATAGCATAAAATGTATATAAATAATTTTTTGTTTGATAAACACTTGTACTTGTCCACTTATTTATATTAATTTCCCTTACCAGTTTCGCTGTTAAAGCATTATCAAAGGTTTTGATAAATGATGATGATGAAGGTTTTTTATCAAATGCTTTAACAGCGAAACCGGTAAGGGAAATTAATATAAATAAGTGGACAAGTACAAGTGTTTATCAAACAAAAAATGTTTCAAAAGTTCCACCAAGTGCCAACAATCACGAGCATCAACTCCGTATATAAATAAGTAAATAAAAATATAAGAAAATCTCTCTTGTTTCGGTATCTTATGTTACGAGTTTATGACGTACTCTACCTAGATAAACTTGCACCGCGGCTGGTCGTACCATTCAATAAAACAAGACAAATATCTAAGTAAAAAAGTTTATTTTGTACTTAGTCTAAATACAATGGTTTTATACCCTGGACAATGTTTAAAAATAAATGAGATGGTATTTGTTTCAAATTATCAATTTACAAAATTAAATCTAGATAAAATATATAATATACAAAATATAATATAATATACACTGACGAGCAAAATACAGGGCCCTAAACTACACATCAGATATCTTCTTGATGAAGGTAAATTGAAATACAGGTATTGAAAATGAATGACGCATAAAATACACAAAGGTTTCTAATAAATAAACAACATCATTTATTAAGTATCAAAAAAGGAAACAAAAACAAGCTGTCAAGTCTGACCAAAAAATAAAAATACCTTTATAGTGCGAGTAGCACTCACACCCTGAGAGTTCCGTACCATTCAAATAAATTAATATAAAAAATACAAACTTATCAGTACCAACAACTGTAAAATTAAGTTGGTCGAGTATTTGTTATTTATATAAGTACAGTATATGGCACATAATAAGTATACAGAAAATACCAAATTACTAACTACTCGTAGTTAAGTTTTGAGATAGATCCCGTTACACAAATCGCCGCCTCAGAAATATGATGGCATAACTCAAAATTTATGTTTTTTGGGAAACGGCAATTTATGTTTCAACAGCACTGATACTTCGTTTTCTATCAAATAATATATAATAATAATATCCATTTATTTCAGATAACATTGATCCATAAGTGTTAGTAACAATGATCTTATAAACTATATTAGTAAATTAAATTAGTATTAAAATTAAATTAAATAATAATTTGACCACAGGCCACTTGTATGCAGTGCCAGAGCACAGGACAGTCGCAGCTGTCCGCCACCGCCTGCAGAATGCCGTTGTCACTGGCCCGTACTCTGCGTATAAGCGACGCAGCCCGCTTGCGCATTATGGCCGGGAATCCGTCCACGCGTGCTTCCGCAAACATTCCCGACGCACTGCAGAAACGGGGCAGCCTCAACAGCACTCTGAAAGCGTTATTGTACTGGACGCGTAAGGCGCTCAGCGATTTTTGAGAGTATTTACACCAGAGGCTGCTCGAGTAAAATGATTGACAGTAAGCTCGGAAGAGCGTGATCTTGACGTCTTGTGTAGATCGAGCAAACCTCCGGGCAATCATGTTACTTCTCACCGCCAACGCCCTACGCTCCCTCTCTATATCCTCGTCATCCTTGAGGTCGTCTGTCATAATATGGCCCAGATATTTAAACTTTGTGACCCTGTCGAGCATCGTACCGTTGAGAGTCAGAGGCGGAATCACACTAGGGCATTTATTACCTGCCTTAAAAAGCATAAATTGACTTTTTTTTGCGTTATATATTAGGCCGTGTGACCCCGCATATGCCTCACAGACTGCCAGGAGTTTTCGGAGTGCACCCACCGTCGGTCCCAGCAGCACCATGTCATCAGCATAACTGATATTATTTGCTGACACATCATTCATGTGGCACCCGACACGCATGCTACTGAGACCAGCGATGAGCTCGTTTACATATATGTTAAAGAGCCTTGGAGAGCTTAAGCCCCCTTGTCTCACTCCGCACTCCACTGTGTACTCCTCCGACACTCCATCTGCCCATTTAACATAGTTGACCTGGTTAGAGTACCAGTGCTGAAATACAGACAGCAGTTCCGAGGGAAGGTTAGTCTCCTCGAGCTTTCCCCACAGTACATCGTAAGACACCAGGTCGAACGCCTTCGATAAATCCAAGAAACAGGCGTATACCGGAGTACTCCTGTCGGTGTAGTACCTGACGGTATGCTATCACCAATATTTATAAGGCATGCCTAAAATCTGCTCGGCTAATTATAATAGGTATATATATATTTTTAATACAATTTGGTATAAATGTACATGGATATTGTTTAGTAAAATAAAATGACAAAGATTTTAAAAATCAAGTCCCATCTAATACCACTTTAGTTTGATAAAATTAGTCAAAGTAAGGCAGAAATAAAGTAAATTCAGCAAAAAATCACACATAATTAACAATAAAATGAAGAAAATAGATAATACTTAAAATTACATGCGTTTGTTTAATAAGGAACCACTTTTAAAAATTAGTTCATTTCTTTATTAAAAATGCTCCTACAAAAACAGATCATTTTTAGTCATAAAGGGACACATTTCGAGATAGGACATAAAAAGCTCGACTCAACTTTGCTTTGCAAATGCAGGCACAATACTAAGTACTAACTGGCATCAGTTTATTTCTATGCAAAAAGCGAAAATTCACAAGCGTGAAAGAGACACAAAGTCATGCTTCTCTATCGGAGATGCTCATTAACACGGGTGTGAGACCAGCACTGATGCGGACCACTATTAATTTTAGTGCGTTTTATGAGTAAAACTCAATTATTGCAAAGGACATCATTCATTTTGGGCTAAATCTTAAAGTGCCGGCCAAACAAAAGTAATGTTATGTTTCGTTATAACATGTAATTATATATATTTGTTACTAGGAGACCAAAGCTGTTGGGTCATTCTCTGCTTTATTAAATGAGTTAGAAAAATTGATATTTTATTTTGGGCTATCTCTGAAAATGCCAGTCAAACAAAATTAATGTTTTACTTCGTTAGAATATGTAATTATATTTATTTGTTACTATGAGACCAAAGCTGTAGAGTCATTCTCTGCTATGTTAAATGAGTTCGAAAAATAGATATTTTATTTTGGGCTAACTCTGAAAGTGCCGGCCAAACAAAAATTATGTTGTACTTCGTTAGAATATGTAATTATATTTATTTGTTACTATGAGACCAAAGCTGTAGGGTCATTCTCTGCTTCATTATGTGAGCTCGAAATCGATATTTTATGCTCTTTATAAAGGCGTATGAGTGATGTAATAAAGTGAATTGTTTTAGTGTAGAAAAACATAATCACGGTGATAATAATACAGGTCTCTAGAGTATAAGTCCATTGCACTATTTATAAATGAACTGAAATATTACTTTGAGTAACAAACAAATCAGTGTCTCAAACAGCGGTTATGCATAAACAATGCTAATTATACCTTGAGATTTGTTTTTTTTTAACTGACGCAACCAGCCTTGCTACAGGTGAGATAGAAATACAAGCGCTACCATAGGAGGGAGAAAATTAGAAAATGTGCCCAGCCTCAATAATAAAACGATACTTGCAGCAGTATTAACAAAAATTAGGACTGCAGATTCCAATGTAAGATTAGCCTCAATATTCAAAATGTCCGAATCAACTTTTTGAAGAATGTTGAAGCAAGGTCGTGAAGCACTGCTTGCGGACTATGTACCGTCGCGAGTTGGTTTCGACCACATGACCCGTGAGGAAGTGGTACAACGAAACTTAATAGTCCCAGAAAGTCTTTTTGGCAACCCAGATAGTCCAGGCAATGAAAGGAAAGCTGTGACAATGTGCAATGGTACTTACATCTATCATCAAAAGAGCTCTAACTATTTCCATCAACGTAAATCGTATAGTGGTCATAAGTATCGTCACCTTCTCAAACCAATGTTATATGTATGCTGTGATGGACACATTATTGAGGTTTCTGGACCACACGCCGCAACGACCTCTGATGTGGTGATTATAAACAATACGGTAGATAACGAAGAAGGGGGTTTTCATTCGTTTTTTAGACCAGGAGACGTATTGATTTTAGACCGAGGATTCAGGGACTCAGTGCGGCCCTTTGAAGACTACGGTTACGTAGTCCATATGCCGGAGACAAAAAAACGAAGGGAACTGCAGCTTACCACAGACCAAGCCAACAAGTCTCGGCTTGTGACCATTTGTCGGTGGGTGGTTGAAGTCATAAATGGACGTTTCAAAATAGACTTTCGCCTATTAAAGATTGTTCACAGTAACCGATCACTAAGACATATGATAGACTACTTTAGAATTGTTGCAGCTCTATTAAATGACTTCCACGTCCTGATCGAAAATAATGTGCGTGCTAATGAATGTTTAAGTATTATTAATGAGAGAATAACTCTGCCCAATAGATTAGCAGATCTTGTCATTGCTGTAACTGACACAGTAAATAGATTCAATAGGTTTTAGGTAGATGAAGCTATTAGAAGATGATTAATTAACACCAAACAATACACTTTAAACACCTGTTTATTAATTAATTATGCAGTGACATCTGTCTTACATAAAACACGGAGATGAGAGAGAGAACCTTGGTCCGAGTTACTACACTCTTCCTCGGCCTTTTCTAAATTGACAATAATGAAACTTGTAGTAAGTAACAATACTAAAGCCTTACTTATTTAATTTAATCATGCACTTACAACTATCTATACCTATTTTAAATCTATAAAGACATATCCTGAGAACATTTTAATAATTGATTAACGTGTCTTTTCACTTCTTTTCCCTCTACTTCTATTAAATATGTTATTCCGGGTGTTATGATTTTTGCAATTTTACCTAGAACCCATTTTTTTAAGAAACGGCTGTAGTAATTTATTTTGCCTAGGAAAGATTTCAACATTTTCATGTTCCCAGGCTGTGGCGTTTTCATAACAGATTCAATAGGTTTTAGGTAGATGAAGCTACTAGAAGATGATTAATTAACACCAAACAATACACTTTAAACACCTGTTTATTAATTAATTATGCAGTGACATCTGTCTTACATAAAACACGGAGATGAGAGAGAGAACCTTGGTCCGAGTTACTACAGTCATCGCTAATAATTATAATAGAAGAAGAGCACATTTTCAGTCGATGACAGCCAATATGCCGAAATTCGATCAGTTCCCCAGATTAACGCAAGAGCAACTGACATTGTTTGCCTTGGGTAGCTATCAAATAAAGCAGGCTCGAAGTTATTATGGGGAGCACGTTCAACTTGATGGTTCGTTTATCATAGAGCTTGGCGGGGATGTGCCAGCTCAAGAAGTTCGGGAGCTTGACGGAAGAGACCTTTGGCTTATAAGAGGTCGCATACAGTCAAGACATGTTCAAGCTAAAACTTACTACGTGTAGTTACATCGCCGTTGAGCCTAGTTTACTTGGGAGCTGTGGCGTCTGCACATCAAGTCGTGCGCCGCACTACCATTAAACCTATGCCATACTACCTATCTAATAAATTAAACTTTCACAATAATGTTCTAATCATTACCCATCCATCCACACTGCCCTATAAAGAAATTAAATATCTGATTATAGTACATACATATACATGTTTTGTTATTACGAGGTAAATAAAAACAAACTAAGAATCCTGTTTGGTTTATACTGCAAAGGAATTAAATCTTATTTTTGATTGAACAAAATCGGCCCCGTGCGCTCGGGAAAGCGCACGCCGCGAGCTCATACAACTTCTATGAAACACGGTGTAAACAGCCCGGCGCGTGAGACGGGAGATGCGTAGTACAAAATGTATGGCAGTTTTAGGATAGATTCATGCGCCGCACGCGACCGGGAATTGCTGCAAGAATACGAAACCGCGCGACGCCGGGCAGTAGTTCACTCGCGTGACCCCGAGGCCTTGACCTACGTACGATGCACTTGTCGTCAGTTCGACACTTTTTGCGCGCGCTTGCGGAGGAGTAATTATTTATTTATGTATTTACTATAGTTATCTAAAAAATAAACTAAAGATTTGAAAGAGTGATAATAATGAGTGTAATTTACAATATTGACTATATTAAAATCAACATGACTTATGAAAACAAATAAATCTGCTGGACCGCCCCGGCCAAAACAGGAATTCAAAACAAAAAATAAATCGTTCACGAGAACGTTCAAAGGTGAAATATAGAGATGGTTATGTGTATGTGAGAGACTAAATGCTTTTTTTGCTTTCCCTGTGTTATTTTCGACGGAGAAGCGATTTGGACGGAATATAGGTAAATAAAATTTATGTTTCCTTAAATTGCGACATTTTATTCGATCTATTTTTTAAAATATTCAATAAAACCATGCAGTGCACCACCGGTTCTCTGAGGCACCAGCCGCCATTGCGTGGGAGAGAAGCAATTCCTCATTACTACTGTAGCTGCAATATTGGAAAACGTACATTGGGATGCTGTGCACACGTTATTACCATCAACGTTATGACCATCATATGGTACATGGGTTTTGCGCGACACGATCCCACGGTAGTTCCACTGGCAGAGGGACTTGAAAATTCATAGTCGTAGAACGAATATTGACCATTTTACTGTATTTTAAATAAATATTTTATTTCATAGTACCGTTTTTTATTCATATTTAAACCACTAAAAGTTAACCGTTTTTTATTCATATTTAAACCACTAAAAGTTAGACAAGTGAATTAATAAATTCTGGTATATTTATCGAAAAAGTATGAATATAACTATATTTCCAACTGGTTTACGAGTACGGAGAATAACCCCAGATCATTGGTCTCATAGTAAAATCTGGTCAAAACTTTTATTTCTGCACAAAAAATCATTAATAATGTGATATTTTTTCCAAAATTAACACTAAAATAATAATTTTCGAAATCATCTAACTAAGCAGAGAATGACCCTACAGCTTTGGTCCCATAGTAACAAATGAATATAATGACATATTTTATCGAAATATAACATTATAATTTTTTGGCCGGCACTTTCAGATTTAGCCCAAAAATGTATGAACGCTGTATGATGTCCTTTCGATTTATGCCACTGAAGCGGCGAAATGGTCTAAAACTGATAACATTGATGCCCCCCGGCCCCCCATTTGTTTATTTTCGGACATGAAAATTATATACTTATATTATATATATATATATAAGATGATTTTAATTCATGCAGCCAAATTCTCATTGAAGACTCGGTAAGTGCCATGTAACGAGGTTCAATGACAATTTTTCATGAAATTCGTAATAGTGAGCTGCGTTGGACATTACAGTCGAGGCGGCGGCGAGGCTGTAATGGAGCCGAGAGTGTAATGTCTAATGCTCTCGCGTTTCATACGACGTTTATCAACACACTTGCGAGGAAAAATAATAAAATTTCACTGTCTTTTTTTTCCACATAATCGAAACCACAGCTATCTGACAACTTTCTTTGAAAAATGGCGGCGGAGATTTTGTTTTTTGCGCAGATGGAACTAGAGGCACTGACGCATCCGCCAAACAACCAGATATTAAATATTAATAAACTGATGTATTTACAACAAAAATAATAGTTAATATGACTCGCAACGAATATTTGAACCCAGTAGGCCTATTCTCAGTCTGTCCAATTAGCCTTCTCGATCGTAAAAACCCATTTTATCTGTCGAACTCCATACAATTTTAGATCGAGTTTTAGTGATCTCGATTCGATTGTTTGCCCGGAATTGCCCCCCAGAAATGCTAAATATGTATTTAAAGCTGTTATGTAAACATAAACGTAACATAACGCGGTTTACATCGAATTACCATTATTTAAACCATGGTTTGATACCATGATATTTACTTAATCTATATCTACAAATCTAAGAACTATGTACCTCTCTCTGTTTGTACTCCTTGATCAATAAATAAATAAAATGATAGACTGTGCTCAAAAATTAATATTGAAATTGATAGCGAAGAGTATAAAAACCAGTCTTTATGCTTCAAAAACCGAAAAGCGGCTATATCTAACAGGAAACAAATTTCCGTCGACAAAAAGGGCACCATTCCCTACTTATTTAAATGACAAATAAAAAAAAATATGTTGTTAAAAAGGGAAACCAAAACTGAGGACATAAACGCTAAGGCTAACGTAACAAAAGAGAGTAATTTAACTGATTCTAATTTCGCGGAACACCTTATTAGTGAAAACCACACTTTCGACTCCAAATTAAATTTCAAGGCCCTTCATGTTTGCGATAAAGGCAGAAAATTATCAGCCCTAGAAGCACTCGAAATGAATAAATTATGCCATTCCAATGTCAACCAAATATTAAATAAACAATTAGACGTTAATAACTCACCACTGCTTCAATATTTTAAATAGCTCATTTTGTATTTTGACATTGGCTCTTATTTGACATGAAACACGATTGAATCGTTTGACATTTATCTGACTTGACACTCAATTACACATTTATTTTATTTAAAAAAATCAACATTCACTGACATTTTAGCATATTGAATCCTTATTTTTGTTTTTAAGATATTTATATTTTTCTTTCTTCTACCGTGTTAACTTTATTTTTGTTATATGACAACCCCATAACTAATTCTGCCATTGCCAAACCTTGCCACAACGTTGGATATTTAGGATAGTGTATCTATGGAAACTTATGAGTGTTTTATACAACGTTATATTAAGAAATTAAAATGCTCAAATGTTTCTGTTGTAGAATTTGTTTGTCCTACCCGCATGCCAAGCGATTCATATATTGTACGTAAACAACCAAACAAACCTTTGATAATGCTTTAACAGCGAAACCGGTAAGGGAAATAATATAAATAAGTGGACAAGTACAAGTGTTTATCAAACAAAAAATGTTTCAAAAGTTCCACCAAGTGCCAACAATCACGAGCATCAACTCCAGAGTAATTTAACAAACAAGCCATCATCAAAAAGTAATGATCCAAACCAGTTTTTTCTTGAATAAAATGCAAAGCTCTTTTAGTAAAGTCATCGATCCAAATACCAAACATGGTCATAAAATTGCTCATGTCAACGCACAAAGCTTGAATGATAGAACACTCGCCTTGTTAGAGGTTTGGCTGTGTGGCGTTTAAGGGCGGCATATTGAAATCTTATGTATTACGGAACATCACCGAATTCAGGAGGATTTGGAACATAAACAAATAACTGGGTTCAAGCTTGTTAGTAGCTATTGTCGTAAAACTAGGAAAAGCAAGGGAGGTACGTGTATATTTGTTCGCGAAAACATAGAATGTAGAGACCTGCCAGGAATTAAAAGTTATTCAGTTTCGAATATCTTTGAAGTATGCGGCATAGATATAAATAGCACTCATGTTCTTTGCATATATAGGCCGAAAACAATAAGATAATATTTTATAGACTACTTTGAAAACACTTTAAACTTTGTATTTCAATTTAAGGCACGTAGAGTTATTGTCTGCGGTGACTTTAACATCGATATCTTAGTAAATTACTCCGAAACTAAGGAGTTTATGTCTCTACTTGAATCATTTAAAATCAAGAAGTATATTAGTGAACCAACACGTCATAGTCGAACATGTTTGGATAATATTTTGTCAAATATAGAGCTCTATGAGGCGTGCGTTACAGAGGTTGGGTTATCTGATCATGCTCCCCAGTATGCTTCCTTAGATTTTCCTATTAAAAAAATGGCCGAAAAGTTCTATAAATATATTAGGGATTTAAAAGAATCAAATCTAGAAAACCTCAGGCTTTGCTTAAATGCAATGTCCTGGAACCAAGTTTATCTAGCTCAAGGTTGTGACGAGGGTTTTAATGCGTTTCATGATATCCTTGTAGATGCATTTGACACTTTTTGCCCTCTTATTAAGGTAACAGCCGATTTATCTAAAAATAAAAAAGGCTGGTTAACAAAAGGTATAATCAAATCATGCCAAACCAAGAGGTATCTATTTGTGAAGACAAAGCAGCCCAGTTGTGACCAAAATTTGCTAAAGAAATATAAAACGTACTGCTTAATTTTATCGAAAGTTGTGTCATATGCGAGGAGAAAATATAATGAAGATATTATTTTAAATTCTGAAGATAAAATTAAACCAACATGGCGCTTAATAAATTCACAAATTAAAGGAAGCAAACCAATGGATTTAATAAACTACATAGGTCTATCAGATGGAAAAAGTACAGCAACTTGTGACTAAGGAGCAACCGACTTATTCTGTCATACTTTTGCAAACACTTCGGGTGCAGGCTGCTCAAATACTGTAAACAGTGAACTTCCCCCGTTTTAACAAAAATCTATGTTTGCTGATTCAATAGATAATAAAGAACTATTAAAATTGTAAGCTCTTTAAAAAATAAAAGGTCTTGAGGGTACGATGAAATACCAAGCAAAGTATATAAACATATAATCGAGTCTATCGTTGATCCATTGCTGTACTTGTACTGAAGGAGTGTTTCCAGCTAGACTGAAAAGTGCTCTCATTAAACCGGTACACAAAAAAGATGATAAACTGAACGTAAGTAACTACAGGCCGATCTCACTACTGCCTATATTATCAAAGATTTTTGAGAAGGCTATGCAAAGCCGTTTGCGTCGTTTTCTTACATGCAAAAATTTATTAGCTAAGGAGCAATTTGGTTTCCAAAGAGGAACGTCAACGGTCGACGCTATGTTTGATTTGGCCGACTTCGTTGTAGAAGTTTTGGATAGGAGGGGTAACGTGGTGACAGTGCTGCTCGATCTGTCTAAAGCTTTTGATTGCGTCGATCACAATACATTGCTGGAAAATTTAAATCGGTACGGGTGAGGGGAAATAGCAATGAGTGGTTTAGGAGCTTTCTTGCCTTCCATTGATTGCAATAAAACTGTAAAAAATGTTAAATCAGCTCAGTGCGAAATTACAAAAGGTAGGTCAAGGTAGCATTTTGGGCCCAATCCCTTTTCTCTTGTATGTGAACCATCTACCCTACTTAATTCAAAGCAAGGTTATTATGTTCGCAGATGATGTGTGTGTTTTCTTAAATTTTTTGAGTTCTGATAATAACAGTAGTCTGTCAAACGTAATAACTTCATGTATAGGCATAGGATTAGGATTTTGATTTGATTTCAATTGTAGAGTGGTTCCGTACTATAAACCTAACAACAAATCTTACAAAGACCCAGATGTTATATTTCCATAATTATAATACTCAAAATTTAGAGCTTAGCGTGAATATAAATAATAACATAACAGAATCAGTTCCATTTGCAAAGTTTTTGGGAATCTACACAGACTAAAATCTCAATTGGAGGAAGCACATTGATGTTCTTGCAAACAAGCTAAGTAGTTTTTGTTATGCTCTTAGGTCCTTGGCAAAAATAAGCACACAGAAGGCTGTTCTGCAGGCATATTTTGCATATTTCCAGTCGAGAGTTTTATATGGTCTTCCAATATGGGGTGGTTGCGCTGATATTGAAAGGATATTTAAACTGCAAAAGAGGTCCATCCCTATTATATGCGGACTAAAATCTAGCATGGATTCGTGTAAGCCTCATTTCATTGAATTGAAATTACACACCCTGACAGCTCTGTATGGAATGGAACTGTGTAAGCTTGTTAAGCGCTATCCCAACAAATTTCCCCCCCGGCCTCCAGGCCCGAGTGTGAGACTCCAGGAGCGCTTTGAGTATGACCTCGAGGTTCCCACTTGTAAAATGTCTATATATTCTAAGACTACAAAACTCGCTGCTATTAAGATTTTCAATAGTTAACCTGTCGCCATTAAAAGCCTTTCTGGGAATAATTTTTTTATTGCTCTCAAAAGATACCTCACTACATGGTGCCCTTATAATTTGAAAGAATTGTATAAATTTAATAAAGACTGCAAAGATAAATTACTGTCAGAATTATATTAATGTTTTTAGTTACTTATTTTTGTTGACATTTCTCGTGCCTTATTTTTATCTCTCGACGAAAACTTAAACTGACATTTAAATAAATATACCTACTTGACATTTTTAGATTGTATAATTTCTCTGTAAATATGAACAAGTGAATTTTTTTTTCTACTTTATTTTTTTGTTGCCTTTTACTCAAATAAAATTGCTACACCTTATTATGGGTCAAGTCACATTGTTTCTTCATGACATTTATTGTAAATATTTTAAGACCTACCATGACATGTGATTTATTGCAATAAACTGAATTGAATTGAATTGAAATTTCAGTTAATTAGTTGATAAAAATTAATAATTTGATAAACTTAAATTATTATTTATTATATTTTAACTGAGACAGTTTATTTCTTCGCAAAAACTTTACTTTTTTCCGTATTTATAAACATCCTTGCCAAACAATTATCTTCTCGCTACCACTTCTATGCTGACGATCTACAACTGTATGTTAATGCACCCGTAGAGGGCCTTAATGAAGCTATCCAATCTTTGAATAAAGACTTACAGGTACTGGCGGAGTGGGCGAAGGCTTTCGGTCTCTTAATAAATCCTAGCAAGTCACAAGCTATAGTCATTGGTAGCTCAAGAATGCTAGCTAAAGTAGACAATAGCTATATTACCAAGGTTATTTTTGGTTGTACTGTAATACCATACAGTGACACCGTCAAGAACTTAGGGGTGACTTTTGATAAAACACTTTCTTGGGCTACTCACGTAGAATCCTTGAGTAGGAAGATGTATGGCACTCTTCACGCAATGAAGCGTCTGCATAGCTTTTTGCCAATGAAAACCAAAATTATGCTAGCGCAATCATTTCTCCTCCCTATTTTAGATTATGCGGACTCTTGTCACTTAGACCTCACTGAGGAACTTCTCAATAAACTCGAACGCCTCCAGAATCTTTGTATTAGTTTTATTTTCTCTCTTCGCAAATATGACCATGTATCCGAATTCCATTCGCAGTTAAGCTGGCTTCCTATTCGTCTTCGCAGAAATGCTCACATTCTTTCTCTTCTTCATGGTGTCCTTAACAACCCCTCTTCCCCCAGTTACTTGCGAGAAAGATTCTCTTATCTTTCCGATAACGGTAGAGAGATGCGGCTGTGCAAAAGCAAAACATTGGCACTTCCAGAAGCGAAAACAGGTTCTTACAATGACTCCTTTACTTTTCACGCTGCACGGCTCTGGAACCGTTTACCGCTTTCTGTACAAAAGCTAAAAGATGTAAACTCATTTAAAATCAAAGTGAAGCACTTTTTCCATACCGAATACCCGTCAAAATAGAACTTCATCTAAAAAATCCCCCATATTATTATTTAAGTCAGTATGTATATGTATTTATATAATTATATTTATTTATATTTTAGTTCTAATACGTTTATGTATATTTTTTAAGTATATGTGTTAAACAATAAGAGATATGTATGTATTATGATAGTAACTCGGACCAAGGCTCTCTCTCTCATCTCCGTGTTTTATGTAAGACAGATATCACTGCATAATTAATTAATAAACAGGTGTTTAAAGTGTATTGTTTGGTGTTAATTAATCATCTTCTAATAGCTTCATCTACCTAAAACCTATTGAATCTATTTGCTGTGTCAGTTACAGCAATTGGCGACGAGGATTGTGAACCTAAAATATCGTGCAAGTTTTTGAGGTTATAAAATATGAACATGATTTGAAGTAATTTGAACGCGATCGGTTGTTCAATTAATACAACGATAGAGAGCCGCGTTTACTTTAAAGCTTCAATTCGGACCGTGGTCGATACAAAAAATAAATAAACACTCTGTGGACTAGTGCGTCAGCGCCGCACACGGATTTCGGTGGAACTACAAATTGTCAAACGAGAAAAAATTTCCGCCCGAAAATTTTATTTACAAATACAACATAATTTACAAGTTATATATGGATCCTTATTTAGAATTAATCACGCAACAAAAGACTGCTTGGATTCAGACCGTGAGTAAACAAGATCTTTTATCAATCGCCCAGCATTTGGACCTAATAAGCACAACTGAGTCCGAGGCAGACCTAACGGTAGAAAAGTTACGACAAATAATTCGTGAATACGTAAAAAATCTACATAAACGTCAAGAAAACACAAAAATGTCCACAGCCTATAATACATTGGATAATTATAGCGGGTCGGGAAGCTGGGATACGTATTTAGAACAATTAAATTGCTTTATCTCGCTCAACGATATAGAAGAAAGCAAAAAGCTGAGTTTGTTGCTGACAAAACTGTCACCGACAGTTTATGAAACATTATCTACGTTGTGCGCGCCTAAAAAACCAGCATCAATGAAGTTTGAGGATGTGTGTGTGTTACTAAGTAATCATTATCACCCAAAAATCAATCTTATTTTGGAAAGGGCAAAATTTAGAGATCGTTGTCAACAAAACAATGAATCAATCAAGGATTATGTCCTTGGGCTGCGCAAACTTGCAAAGCGGTGTGAATTTAAAGATACTGATGATCAAATTAAGGAAAGATTGTTGTGATGAAAAAACACTTGTACTTTTCCACAGATAATATTTAATTCTACACTACCCAACCGGTTTCACTATATAAGCATCATCAGGGGCTTTTTAATTACATAATTTTATATATAATTATTTATTTAAACAATCTTTCTGTTGCTAGATGTCTAGATGTCTACATAATTTTATATATAATTATTTATTTAAACAATCTTTCTGTTGCTAGATGTCTAGATGTCTAGCAACAGAAAGATTGTTTAAATAAATAATTATATATAAAATTATGTAATTAAAAAGCCCCTGATGATGCTTATATAGTGAAACCGGTTGGGTAGTGTAGAATTAAATATTATCTGTGGAAAAGTACAAGTGTTTTTTCATCACAACAATGTTTGATAAATTCCACCAAGTGCCGACAATCTCAACTATCAACTTCCTTAAGGAAAGATTATTAAATGGAGTTAAGGATGAATGGATGAGGTTTGAGTTATTGAAATCTGGGGACGTACCACTCCAGCAACTGCAAAATATGGCCGAAACAGTAGAGACAGCATATAAAATTGCCCATGGAAATAAGGAATCAACCGAAATGTATGCATTTAAACAAAATGCAAGTGGCTCCTCGTATCAGAAGAAAAGCCATAGGCCAGACAATCAGAAGCAAAGCTGCTATTGTTGTGGAAAGATTGGCCATAATCAAAAAGAATGCACATTAAGAAATAAATTTTGTAGTGAATGTGGAGTGAAGGGGCATATTTTTCGCACATGTAGAAGAAATGGTAAAGAATTAAAAAATGTGACGTCAACTGAAAAACAAGACATAGAGGAAGATATGCAAAGTTTAAAGTTACAAAGTGAAAGTGAAAATAGTGACTCTGAAGAGTATCAAGCATTTAAGTTATCTATCAAAAATATTAATAGAAATAAGAAAATTAAACCTCTGTACCTAGAATTGTTAGTTAACGGAAAACGTCTGAAATTTGAGGTTGATACAGGAGCAGATATAACAACATTAAGTCTTAAGGACAAAGAAAGTTTTTTTCCGCTTGCAGAAATATTATCATCATATGTAACATTCACAAATTTTAATCAGTCAATTTCTAAACCAGTTGGCATGCTTAATAATTTAGAAGTTTCCTTTAATTCAAAATTATACAAGGAAATGACATTATTTGTTGTTCCTGATGGACAGCCTCAAATTATCGGAAAGGATTGGTTAAGTACATTAGAAATTTGGCCATTGATTAAAAGAAATTTAAAGTTTTATAGAGCAAAAGATGAAAAATGTAAACAATTCAAAAATAATATACAAACCGAATTTTGTGATGTATTTAAGGCAGGTTGGGGGAATTTTAAAGGTAACTATATACATTTAGAATTAAAACCTGAAGCCATACCAAAATTTTTACCCGCTCGAAGTGTGCCTTTTGCTCTAAAATCAAAAGTTAATGATGAGATCAACCGTCTGGCCACGGAGGGTCGTATAGTTCCTGTGGAATATTCAGAATGGGGAACACCAGTTGTTCCAGTCTTAAAGAAAGATGGAACTGTTCGTTTATGTGGTGATTATAAAATAACAATTAATCCCAATTTAAAAATAGATCATTTTCCACTGCCAACTGTGAACAGTATACTGGCTCATTTTCAGGGTCAGGCTTACTACTGTGAATTAGATTTACGGGAAGCATATCTACAGGCTCCGTTAGATGCAGATTCTCAAAACATAACTACCATTGTTACTGAAATAGGCATTTTTAAATATTTGTTCGTGCCCTATGGTGTTAGTACGGGGCCGGGTTCTTTTCAAAGATTGATGTTTCAGCGCCTGGCTGATCTTGATGGAGTATGTGTTTATATTGACAATGTATACATTGTGGGAGAAAATCTTGATGAAACCTATATTCGATTAAGACAGGTTTTGCAGCGTTTTTCTGAGTCTGGGTTGAAATTGAAACTATCAAAGTGTCATTTTTTTGAAACCAGGATCAGTGTTTTCGGTTACATTGTAGATCATACAGGCATTAAAGTTGATCCTAAAGCAATTGAATCTGTTATGAAAACGCCACAACCTGGGAACATGAAAATGTTGAAATCTTTCTTAGGCAAAATAAATTACTACAGCCGTTTCTTAAAAAATATGGCTACAATATTAAAGCCATTATTTGATGCTCTAAAAAATAAAACATTCATATGGAATGAAGAATGTAACACAGCATTTGATCAAATAAAAAAAGCATTATCGTGCTCAGAAAATCGTTCACACTATGATCCGAATTTACCAATTATTTTAAGTTGTGATGCTTCAGATTGCGGGGTGGCTTCAGTGTTATCAGTGCGTGATAAAAATAATGTAGTAAAACCAGTAGCATATGCTAGTAAAAAATTAAATGACACACAATCTCGCTATCCCACAATGGAAAAAGAGGCATATGCAATTGTTTTTGGTGTGACAAAATTTTACGAATTTATTTTTGGTAGACATTTTGAGCTGGGGACTGACAATGCCGCATTAGTCAGGATCTTTGGCCCTCACAAAGGAATCCCAAAAATGGCTTGTCGCAGACTACAACATTGGGCAATATTTTTGTCTGCTTTCAACTATACAGCACGTCACATTAGTACCAGCAACAATCCAGCCGACTACTTGTCACGATACCCACAGGGTGATTGCAATAGTAATTATGATGACCATCCTTTACTTAAAGAAGACAATTATGGTTACATACGTTTTACATCACTGTCCCAATTTGAATCATTAAACTGGAAAGACATTCAAAGTGAAACAAAAAATGATACCATATTAGCTACAGTAACCAGGTATTGTACAGACGGCTGGCCAAGCACTATAAGCAAAGTTTTAACAGAATTAAAACCTTATTATTATCCGAAAAATGTAATTTCGATAGATAAAGGCTGTCTTTTGTGGGGATATAGGGTAATAATTCCTAAGGCTTTAATAAACATTGTTTTAAATGATCTACATTCCAGTCATTTTGGCACAAACAAAATGAAACAGACTGCCAGGTCATATTTTTGGTGGCCAACTATTGATAGCGACATAACTGATATAACAGGTTCATGTTTGATTTGCCTCCAAAATCGTAAAGCTCCAGAAAAAGTTTCATTAACCCCTTGGCCTGCTACAAAAAAGGTCTGGCAACGCCTTCATGCTGATTTTTTGGGTCCTTTATTTGGAAAAATGTTTTTGGTCATTATCGACAGTCATTCAAAATGGCCTGAAGCATTTATGCTTAGCAATATTACAGCATTAAAAACAATATCAGTTTTTAAGAATTTATTTCTTCGGTTTGGTTTCCCAAGGCATTTGGTAACGGATAATGGTGGGGCTTTTATAAGTCAAGATTTTAAAGAGTTTTGTCAAAGTGTTGGTATAAAACAGAGCTTTACACCTCCCCACTACCCCGCCACAAACGGGGCAGCTGAGAGGTTCGTCCAATCGTTTAAGAGTCATGTAACAAAAATTGTTGAAAGTAAAAATACATTACAACACGCTGTGGATTTTTTCCTTTTTGATTATAGGACATCAGTACATAGGGTAACGGGAAGTAGTCCTGCGAAACTAATTTATGGCCGGGAACTTAGGAATAGGTTTGATTTATTGCGACCAGAACCAACCATACAAGATCTTGTTATAAATGCAAATACTCAAGGAGGTGGAGGAAATAGGGCCGTACTCTTTCTAGAGGGAGAACAAGTAATGACCAGGGACTTCCGGAAAGGACATAAAAAATGGGTTCTAGGTAAAATTGCAAAAATAATAACACCCGGAATAACATATTTAATAGAAGTAGAGGGAAAAGAAGTGAAAAGACACGTTAATCAATTATTAAAATGTTCTCAGGATATGTCTTTATAGATTTAAAATAGGTATAGATAGTTGTAAGTGCATGATTAAATTAAATAAGTACGGTTTTAGTATTGTTACTTACTACAAGTTTCATTATTGTCAATTTAGAAAAGGCCGAGGAAGAGTGTAGTAACTCGGACCAAGGCTCTCTCTCTCATCTCCGTGTTTTATGTAAGACAGATGTCACTGCATAATTAATTAATAAACAGGTGTTTAAAGTGTATTGTTTGGTGTTAATTAATCATCTTCTAATAGCTTCATCTACCTAAAACCTATTGAATCTATTTGCTGTGTCAGTTACAGCAATTATTATGTTAATTTTATGTTTCGTGTAAATAGCACTCTGCAATTTTTGTTTGCATTTACATTCCCCCTCTTTATTATTAATTTTGTTAATATATTTCTTTTATTTTCACCCAAAGGTTGCCTGGGAGATATTGCTATAAGCAATAGGTGCCGCCTTTGTACAAAATATATGTCCTTTATTTTAAAATGTGTTGTAAAATATATATGTGAATGTACAAAAAGAGTAATAAATAAAATAAAATAAATAACTTTACTATTTCTCAAGACATCATAACAAGGCAGGGTGGGTTATCCTCTCCCCGTCTTTTTAACCTGTATATCAATAAGCTACTCGATGAGCTCAGCGGCACCAACGTCGGCTGTCATGTAGACGGAGTTAGCGTCAATAACATAAGCTACGCTGACGATATGGTGCTGCTGAGTCCATCGGTAGGCGCGCTGAGGAGGCTTCTTTCCATATGTCAATCGTATGTTGAGGCGCATGGCCTTAAGTACAACGCAAAAAAGAGCGAGTTTTTAGTATTTAAGGCAGGGTCTAAAACTTATCCTATTGTGCCTGAAGTCAAACTCAGCGGTACCTCGTTGTCTAGGGTCAAGCACTTCAAATACTTAGGGCACTGGGTTCGAGAGGACCTCAGTGATTGTATGGATATAGAGAGGAAGCGCAGGTCGCTGGCTGTCCGATGTAATATGCTTGCCCGCAGATTTGCACGGTGTACGAATCAGGTAAAGGTGACGCTCTTCAAAGCATATTGCTAGTCCTTTTACACGTGCAGTCTGTGGGTGGACTACACGCGACGGGCATACAGCGACCTGCGAGTCCAGTATAATAATGCTTTCAGGATGCTGTTGGGGTTGCCGCGATATTGCAGCGCCTCTGTCATGTTCGCGGAAGCACACACAGATGGTTTCGCGGCAATCATGCGAAAGCGCTGTGCGTCGCTGCTCAGTCGAACTCGAGCCAGCCCCAATAGTGTCCTGAAGGTATTATATGATAGGTGGGACTCGCCCCTTCTTAAAAAGTGGATAGAGCTCCACAAGACAATTTAATTTTAATACAACTTTTACTCGCCTGATCTCTTACTAACACTAGTTTATAAGTTATATTGTATTACTAACACTTTATGGATCCTGTCCGAAATAAATGATTTTATTATTATTATTATTATTATAACTCTTTGCTAAGATTTAAAAAAAAACTGCAATGTAAAAAGCACTAATGCGATAATGTAAAGTAAAAAGCACGCGTGTTTAATATGCTGCATTATGATCCTAAGAACGATGCAATAAGGGCCACTTTATAAGCAAGTGTGTTGAAAATTATTTTTTCGTGTTCCCTACAAACGCAAGCCTAGCCCCGAGTCAATTATTAGAGGACGTCAAGATTTTATTTTGCTATATTAGCAAAAAGTGTTATCGATCCGTGTTACTGATTACTTACCAAGGCTCCAGTTGAGTTCAGAGTTCATCTGTATAAATAAAAGTCACCTTGTCTCTACTCGATGAGTACTAGATCTTGTATCTTGACACCCCACCAGACGGGGCAACAAAAGCTAAAAAATTCGGCTCCTTTTTCATGTAATGAAAATTAAATACCCTCAAACTTTCAAAATTATTTAATTTATTTTTTTATTCAATGTTCGCTTTTGTGTTAAATTTTACACAAGATATCCAAATTACAGATCTTTTATTTATTCCATATACGAGCTAGAGACCCGATTCCGTCTGCAAGCTAGAGACCCGTGACGTAGAGTCATTGACAGGGACGGTGACATTAGCCCTTTGACAGCTCTGCTCGTCGGTGTATATCAATTCATTTGGCTTAGTTCTAAGTTCTACGGCTGAGATTCAGAGTGTATTTTGAGTCCGAACTCAATCTTACAAACGTCAAAAAGCGACGTGATCTCATACTAGAGTGACATTTGTAAGATTAAGTTCCTCTTGAGTTCGGACTCAAAATGCACTCTGAATCTCAGCCTACGAGTAATAAACCTAAATGTAATTTCAAGGCACTACAAATGGCACTTTTTGTGTACATGTACAGAATGGCGCTTTGAAATAGAGCAACGGAATGGTGCAGGTAGATACACAGGATGTTAAGATGATAACCTTTTTTACTAAAACAGGGTATTCTACCCATTAACTTTCTGCGACTGAGGTGGTAGTCTGTCAGACACCGTCGAACAAATAAAACGTGGCCAAATCGGAATATCACGTGATATAGCTCTGTCTCGCTCCGTACTTTCCCGAAACGGTTTGCGGCAACGGGCAATCAGGCCGCGCGGTGGCCACGAAGGGCCCAGGTTTGGCGTTACGATGTGTTGGTGTCCCACAGACGAAGTTCAGAAATAAGCCCCGATTCTGTCAGACGTTACCTCACAAAGATCTTATGATCCTCATAGTGTCTTTCAGTCGTTAGCTCAATAAAAGCATAGTGTCAACTTTTCTATGAGGCCAACAACCCTAAAATCGTAAAATAGAAACCATGCCCTTTTATACATATTGGTTGAATAGGTATTTTTAACTTTTCTATGGATTAGAGGATTTTCTTCCTGGATTTGAGGGCTTGCACCAGTTGTCCTGTGTCCGTTGTTCAGTAAAAGATAAATATGATATATAAGTAAATATGGATGTGAGCATCTCTGATCCGGGAGCTGTCGCTTGACGGGGCATTGCTCTACCAACTCAGCTATCTAAGTAAGTATCATCAAAAAATACCTGATCAGTTATATTTCAACGCGCCAACCGGTCCACGCCTGATTACACAAAACAAAGTAATTAAAGCTAGTGATGTGACTGCGGCCTGCGACCTGCGGAATTGCTGACTATGCCACGGCCTGATACAGTCGCGTCAATTAAATCCTGCAACGAAACCCTGATATACATACTCGTAGCTACTGAATTCAACTGCACCCGGAGTTTCAGTGTCCGCCAATGGACAAATAAACAAACATTTCCTTATGAATTGAAAGAGCTAGGACGGGGTTATTATTTTCATTTGATGTCGGTGTAAATAAAATAATTGATTCCATACATTATATAAAGATATTCTAAACTACAATTCGAGATTCTCTATTTACAATATCCGTGGGTCACCGACTGTCACGTACTATTTAAAAACGTCTCATTTGTAGCAGGCGCTTCACGTCGAACGACTAGGGTACGGGGAATGAAGTGGACTGGACTTACCTACATCATACGCTACGTAGCGAGCAAGAGAGGACTGAGATCGTACGTACCACAGAGAGCAAAAGGGGACTGATGGAGTTGTAGCGGCAGGACAAGTCCTAACACGTGTCGGTGTCGGTGACGACGTCGCTGTCGGTGACGGGCTCGGGCTCGGGCTGCAGATGGCGGAGGGACACCGGCGCGGGGGCGGGCGCGGGGCCGAGCGGGCGGCGAGGCAGCGCGAGGCGCAGCTTGTTCCAGAACCAGGGCTCGTCGGCGCGCAGGTAGGTGTTGGTGGCGAGGTAGGCGCGCAGCTCCGGCTCCGCCTGCAGCCGCTCGGCGGGCACGTCCTGCAGCAGCAGCAGCACGAGCCGCGGCCGCGCGCTGCGCACCGACAGCGCCAGCGCCGCCCGCAGCTCGGCCAGCGCCCACACGGAGCCCATGTACGCGGGCGACAGCACGGCCAGCGTGCGGCGCGAGGCCCGCACGGAGCGCGCGATCTGCGCCGGGATCCAGTCGCCCGCCACCCAGTCGCGCACGTGCACGCACACGCGCCAGCCGCCCGCCTCCAGCCGCGGCACCAGCGTGCGCTCCGTCCACGTGGCGTCCTCGTGCGAGTACGACACGAACACGTCAAACTGTCGCTGGTCGTCCGTCCCGTCCTCGTCGGCGTCGCGGCGGCAGCAACGCGCGTGCAGGAACGCCTTCACCAGGTGTCGGTAGCGCGCGTACAGCAGCGCCGCGCCCGCACCCGCCAGCAGCACCACGCCCAGCGCCGCCAGCCCCCCGCGCAGCGCCACCTGCCCTGCGCACAGCTCCCCCGCGCCCACGCCCCGCGCCGCGCGCCCGTCCGCGCACTGCACCGCCGCGTAGTCCGCCACCTGCCGACAGACGCGCCCGGTCAACCACTCCCGCAGACACACTGTCACCCCCCTCGCAGAGAGCCACTCACCCGCTCGCTGTGGTCGCGCAGCGCGGCCAGCAGCGGTGCCGACTCACAGTCGCAGCGCCACGGGTTGCCGGCGAGCCGCAGCACGCGCGGGCCCCGCTCTGACACGAGTGCTGACGTCACGCCCTCCTCCAGCGAGCTCAGCGAGTTGTTGCTCAGGTCCAGCTCCTGCAACACTCACACCGAGCTACTCACACACACGAGTCACTACACTCGGGATGGGCTGCTAGAATTGGAATAATCCCGGAATAGCCACACAACGATACAACATAATTACTACAAACATCGATAACTATCCCATCACTAGTAAATTCATATATTCATAGACAATGTGGCGCTTCATTTACATTATTTACAAGTTGTATTGAACCAGACTAAAACTAACCTGCAGTTGAGGAGAGAGGTCGTCGAGTGAGAGCGCGCGGATGCTATTCCCGGCGAGGCGCAGCGCGCGGGGAGGTGCGGCGAGGCGCGGGACGTGGCGCAGCGCGGCGCGCTCCAGCGTCAGGTGCAGCGGTGTGCGCCACTGCAGCAGCTCTGCGCTGAGCGCGCTGCACACGACACGCGTCACGTCAGGCGCCGCGGGGCGCACCGCGCACGAGCACTGCGCCGGGCACTCCGCCGGCTCCAGCGCGCACTCGAGCGACTCCGGCCGCAGCTCGGCCAGTGGGGTGCCGTCCGCGCAGCGCGCGCCCGCCAGCGTGAGACGGGGCGCGGGGAGGCGGGGGGGCGAGCGCAGCGCCAACACGAGCCAGTACACCACGCAGTCACAGCGCAGCCGCACACCCGCCAGCTCCAGCCGCGTGCCCCGGTACAGGCCCGCCTGCCACACACGCACACATCACTCTCCCGGTTACCGCACACTAGCAAGTAGGTACCTACACTACACGACACGTACCTGCTCGGTGGCGTTGAGCGCGGCTCGCATCTCCTGGAAGTCTAGATACGAGTACTGCAGCTCCCGCACGGGGTTGTGTGAGAGGTCGACGCGGGCGTCCCCCGCGCCCCCCGCACCGTCCCCACTGCCCACGCGCACCCACCTCAGGTCGTCCGCCTATACAAACAAAAGTAAA
Source organism: Ypsolopha scabrella (assembly GCA_910592155.1). Lineage (NCBI taxonomy): Eukaryota > Metazoa > Arthropoda > Insecta > Lepidoptera > Ypsolophidae > Ypsolopha > Ypsolopha scabrella. Next base: position 219,371 of record OU342968.1, on the reverse strand, counting down.
CTGTATGAAGTCTACTCACAACATCTCCACAATTCTATCTGAAAATTATTTTATATATTCTTTTTATTTCTTAAATGTTCGGACACAAACAGTCACACAAAAGAAACATTTACAAGGTTTACACTGATAATATGGTAATACTGAAATTATGGTATTTTTTTATGAAAAGGATAAAATACAGCTGGGGGAGTAGCACTGACATTCAAAAAATATTCTTGCTCCAAAAAAGATGTATAAGGATACTTGGTGGATGACTCATGCAGGAAAATGTTTGTAGATTTGCAAATTCACACCATCACTGCACTTTATGCATTGAGCTGTGTAATTTGGTCAAAAGATATCCTGACAAATTTCCATGTAGAAAGGCCGCTAGTAAGAGGCTTATTGAAAAATATAAATATGACCTAGCTATTCCATCGTCTAGAACTATAAACGTGTTTAATAGCCTACCTGGTGAAATTAAATCACTCACAGGTAGTAAATTTCAAATTAAATTGAAGAGGTACTTAGTTGCAATGTGTCCCTACAGCCTAACAGAATTCTATAATCACAAAAAGCAAATGACATAAATGTTGTACGTATTAAATTTTTATTATGTATTAAATACTTTTTTTAAATTACTGACATTCAATAAGCTGTATAATAACAATTAGAATCTGTGCTTATAACTATTTGTGAGTGATTGTTAATTACTATTTATTTATTTATTTAAGAAACAAACAGCCACATATACAAATTATTACAAGTGAAAATATTCAAATTAAGCCTAAAGTCTCCTTAATTTACAAAAATGTATATTTCTAATAAGAAGTGAAGTTAACTAAACATAAGTAAGTAATACACTAGTTACAAAATATGAGCAACAAATAATGTTAGTCAAAAACATCTATCTGCAAGAAATTTTTTTCATGGCAGATTTTTTAAAGGTGGAAAAGGATACACAAAACATGTCGACATCTGATAAATGGTCATTATATAATCGGCAAACACGCCTAACAAAACTATTTCTTGCATAGCACGTTTTACAAGAAGCAATACTAAACAAATGCTTTGTATGATATGCACGTTCACATTTGCGAGGTATTCTAAAGTTGATTTTTTGTAATAAATCCGGGGTATCTATCAAATTATTATTAATTATTTTGTAAAGCATACAAGCGTCAGTGTAGTCTCGCCTGTGGGATAGAAGTTGAACTTTGTGTCTATCAGCTGAGGTATAATAGTCAAGATAAGCATAACCTGTTCTGTAGTCGAGGGCCTTCACAAACTTTTTCTGTAATTTCTCAAGTCTATCAATATGAGTCATATAAAATGGATGCCAAACTGAACAGGCAAACTCCAGTCCACTACGAACAAAACTATTGTACAGAATTTTATATGTTAACGGGTTTTTGAACGGCTTTCCAACTCTCAAAATAAAACCCAATTGTTTGTAAGATTTGCTGAGTATTGTATCAATGTGTGGCACAAAAGTAAGTTTAGAGTCCATAATCACACCGAGATCACGAATTTCTGTTACCCGTTTAATAATAATAATAATAATGTAATCTTTATTTCAGGCAGTGCCCATAGTGTTAGTAACAAGGTCTTAAAAACTATATTAGTATTACAATAATGGTGTAATTAATTTAACTTAATCTAACTGAATCTTGTGCCACTGCCTGTCGAAGTGGTATGCAATGACACCCAGTGACGCAAGATGGGACCGCTCGTCCTCTCGGCAAACACTTTCAGGAGGCTGTTAGAGCTATCCCTAACCCTGCACAACAGGGATGCCACCCTCTTACGAATTATCGCATGAAAGCCGTCTGTATAAGATTCAGTGAACATCCCCGAAGCACTGCAGAATCGAGGCAATCCCAACAGCATCCTGAATGCATTGTTATATTGGACACGCAGGGCGCTGTAAGATTTTTGTGTAAAGTTGATCCACAGGCTGCAGGTATAAAAAGATTGGCAAAATGCCTTAAATAAGGTTATCTTGACGTTTTTTGTGCATCGCGCAAACCTACGTACCAACATGTTACACCTCACCGCCAACGCCCTGCGTTCCCTCTCTATATCTACATCATCAGATAGTTCTTCGTTGACCCAGTGACCCAGGTACTTAAATTGCTTGACTCTGGCAAGGGGAGTGCCACAAAGAGAGACAGGAGGCGTGTCATATGTTTTGTTTCCCGCCTTGAAGACCAGAAGTTTGCTCTTTTCAGCATTGTACCTAAGCCCATGAGCCATCGCGTAAGATTCACACATCTTTATCATTTTACTAAGGCCGCTGATTGAGGGGCTCAGCAGCACCATATCATCTGCATAGCTTATATTGTTCACAGGACTACTGTCAATGGAACACCCAATCCCGGAGCTACTGAGCCCAATAATCAGCTGATTCATGTACAGATTGAAAAGCTTTGGTGAAGTCAAACCCCCCTGTCTCACCCCGCATTCCAACCTATACACTTCAGACAAACCATTCGTCCATCTAACTACATTTGTCTGGTTGTCATACCAGATCTTAAAAAGCTGGATTAGTTCTGGAGGCAAGTCAGAGTCCTCTGCAAGCTTTTTCCAGAGTATGTCGTAAGACACCAAGTCGAAGGCCTTCGATAGGTCCAAAAAGCACGCGTATACGGGTGTCTTCCTCTCAGTGTAGTACTCGACTGTGTTCTTTAGGCAGAGCACTGCAGATTCCGTCGATAGTCCAGGTCGAAACCCAAACTGTGCATCATGTAGATTTAAATATCTACTCAGGTATTGATCAAGCACACGGTCAAGCACTTTCGCTATAATAGTAGCTAAGGATATTGGCCGATAATTACTTTTATCTGAAGAATCTCCAGTCTTATTTTTCACAATGGGAATAACAAATGTTTTCATTAAGTTCGGTGGTAAGTAAGAATGTCGAATACAAAAGTTGAGCAGCATAGCCAATACCCTGGGAAGATGGACACCAGCATACTGCAGGTGCTCAATACTGAGCGAGTCGTGTCCTGGTGATTTTCCGCGTTTCATCTTAGTAATAATATTAGCGATGTTTTTCGCAGTAATGTTAACTGAAACTTTATAGTCTTTTTTGCATTCGGTATTAGACACTGAACTCGAGGCCCTCGCTCCTGGTCCCGAAACAGGCTGAACTGTAAAAAGCTTTCTAAAAAAGATTATTTTAAGATTAGTGTTACATAGTTTGTAATCGTAAAGAATCGTTTGCTTTTTCCTACTAAAACTAAATCAAATCAAATCAAATCAAAATATTTTATTCATGAACATGGGTATATGTAAACAAGATCTTATAATATAATTTCAGCACTCCATGTTCTGCCTCTCAGCCTATGAATTTCAGTGTATTCTTAAACATATATTATCTACTTAATTAAATTACGGCATGCATTATTATGATAAAAATAAAATTTATATAATTAGATAAGAATGTCCAAAATGTCACAAAAAATGTCGATAACAAACAATAACGAAACTAAGTATTTATAATGTTATGTCATTCAAAAATTCATCTAATTTGTAATTACACTACATTTGTCTGGATTTAAGAATAGGTTGTTTTGAACACAAAATCTTTCAAAATTAAGTAGGTCAAGTTGTAATTCATTACAATCACTAGGATTACGGATAATTCTAAATAATTTTGTGTCGTCCGCATAAAGCAAGGAGTTCGAATGTTGTATATTATTTGTTATATCATTTATATACAGTGTAAATAACAGGGGTCCCAAATGGGATCCCTGAGGAACCCCTGAGCTAGTTAATTTATAATTAGAACAAAATCCACCAAGTACAACAGCTTGATTACGGTTTATAACATGAGATTTTATCCAACGCAAGAGGTCACCATGTATACCGAGCCGCCAGAGCTTAAGTAATAACATATTATGAGATATTTTATCAAATGCTTTGGCAAAATCGGTATACACGGCGTCCACCTGGCATTTATTATCTAAGGCATCAAGAATAAATTCCGTAAAATTAAGGAGATTACTCTCCACACTACGACCCCTATAAAAACCATGCTGACTGGGAGTAATACAGCGACGCACAGCAGAAGATAACTGATCAGTCACTATTTTTTCAAGGATCTTTCCTAAGTGACACAGTTTAGAAATAGGTCTGTACTTTTCAATATCGCTGCTGACCTTGCCCTTGGGGATTGGTGTGATCCATGCTCGTTTCCAAATGTTAGGAACGTGTCCATCTCTCATTGACTTTGAGTATAAAATAGTGATGGGCAAGGTTAACGATAGTGCACACTTACTGATAAAAATAGGATGAATCCCATCTGGCCCTGCACCCTTACTAATATTTATTGATTTTAAATACTTTTGAACGATATTTCAAGTAATCTCAATATGAGACATACTTAATACGGCAACAGAGGAAGCTTGTAAGCTATCTAAATCTAAGGAGCTTTGATTGGATTTTTCAAAAACAGAGTTGAAGTACTCGTTAAATTGATTACAGATACTGTCACCACCCGTAACTTGAATACCCTTGTAAGTCATTGTATCCGGAAAAGAATTACGTGGAAATATTGATTTAATATAACTCCAGAAAAATTTTGGATGGCTTTTTATTTTTTGTTCAGAGAATTTTATGTAATTATTGAAACATTCCTGTTCAAGTTTCCGAGCCCTCTTTCTTAAAATTTTAAAACTTTCATAATCTAAAGGATTTTTATATATTTTCCAAAGCTTATGGTATTTTTGTTTTTCTTTTAAAACTTTTCGCAAAGGTAAACTATGCCAAATAGGATACGAGGGAGTAGACTTTCGTATACGGGAGGGGACAAACTTTGAGATCAAATTATTTAATATACTATAAAAAATTTCAATGCAATCTTCCATACACAAGTTCGAAAACAAAGTATACCAGTCTATTTTTGACAGTTCATTGTTTATTTCATCATAATTACCTAACTCAAATTTGTATCTGTAAGTGTCCATAGACTTAAAACGTTCAAAATTACTTAAACCAATATCGATTAAAAGAGATTTATGATATGGATCTTCTCGCACAAGTGGACTATCACAACTATGTATATAACATTTGGAGCTTGACAATATTAAATCTAAGATATTACCAGATATATTGTCAAGGTAGTTGTATTGTTTTAAGACAGAAAATGATAAAAATTCACTAAGAGATTGAACAGCAAAATTACCACTACATGTTAAAAGCAAATCACGAGCATCACTACTGGTAGTCCACTTAGCGTCAGATATATTAAAGTCGCCAGTAATTAAGAATAAATCATTCGGCAAATTGTTTATTAATTTCTCTGCTATATCAAAAAATGATAAAAGGGCTTCTTTATACATCGGCCCTTGGGGTAAGTATAAACATCCTATATTTAAAAAACGTGATTGCTTTTGATCAAGCGGCAACGAGACCCAAACGCAATCCGCGGCGGCGGCAGGCGGCACCGGCCAAGCGCGACGCAGCGGTCGCAGCCGGCTATGCACAGCCACGGCCACCCCGCCGCCCCGCTCGCAGCCGCTAGCCGCCGCCGAGCGGTCACAGCGATACACTAAATACCTAGCATCAAAAAATTCTGCGTCGTAAAAATCATCCGTCAGCCAACTTTCCGTGATACATATAAAATCATAATGGGATTGAATTACCTGGGAACAAAAACTTTGCGATTTTGTACGCAACCCCCGTACATTCTGGTAATACCCACTCAAAACTGTATTAGACATTGCAGATGGAAGAGAAAACAACATTCTTTATAATATACAGTGACGTATGCATGTTAAGGTACAAAAAGAAGTATAACCTTAATAGGAAGTAATAATAATATGATTCCGTGTAGTCGAAATAAGTGCCTCGCAAACGCCAACCCACAATTACAAGATCAAAAACTATAACACTGGTTTTTCTTAAAACTGAACTATAACTGAAAATTACGAAAAAAAGTATAAAAATACAGCAATCAGCTGGAGTATTACATATTTTACAACATAAACTAAGTTTAACACTGACCATGATCATTAGAATCATTACCACCAAAAAGTAAAACAAGTTAAAAAGTCATTTTACATTCAAGAGGTCAGAATCATTATTTATATATATTATTTTTGAGCTATCATTCTTGCGCATCATAATCCTACAGTCCCTAATCCACAAATGGGCGTAATGCAATTGAGACTTCAGCTCCCGAGCTTTCTTGAGCAACAGTTTGTTTGACGGAGTCAGGTGATCACAAACAAACAAATTGTGCGCGACTCCGGAGTGGCCGATGTCCGCGGCTGTAAGGCCTCGACGTGCGCGCACTGCCGCCAGCAGGTGATCCTTGGCTAGTCTTCTAGTAAACTTCACAATTATAGCAGGGGCTCTCGATTCCGCAGGGCTCGCATTGCCATCATGTTTGCTTTGAAAGCGACGTACGCGATGGATCGAGTCGACGTCCCTGTTATCCAACGCAAAGCCAACCTTATTGCAGATAACTTGCAGTATATTATTTAGGTTTTCACCCTTAACCGACGGTACTCCCGATATCTCGATATTATTCATTCTGCTGAATTGCTCTTGAGAATTATTTTCGCTCTTGAGGGTAGCGATAGTTTCGTTCGCGGAGATTAGATCGGATTGTAGTTTAGTAATCATAGGTACTTTGTTTTCCAACAAAATCAAACGATCTTCGACGTCACTAAATCGCGTCTCCATTTCACTCAACTTTGTGTTTATGCTTATGACACCTGTCGACACATTCTGAATCTCTGATTTAACGGCATTTAACTCGGCGCGAAGTGCTTTCAGTTCTTGAAGTACTTATTACTATCTATTATTATAATATAACTTTGTGTGTGTGTGGGAATTCTCTATTACATTACATTACAGTGCAAGTGAGGTACATACGTACCTATTTAGATACACGTTTTGGAGTTCGACGGATTAAACTGCATAAACTGAGCTTGCAGGCCAGTTAACCCCTGACAGGAGAGTACCAGCAATTCAAGTAAGATCTTTCCATATCTTTTCGCTTCCTCTGCATTTGCATCAATCATAATGGAAAACTTACTTGACTGTCAATCTAAAATTCTCGAGGAGATAAAGAGAATCTTGTCGAATTTTAAAAAGGACTCCCGGTCTAGAAAGACCGCCGAGTACATTGGAGTGAGAGTTAGCGCTTTAGATAAACTTTGGAGCGAGTTTGTAGCTAACCATTCGAAGCTAGAGACGGTGGAGGATAAAAGTCACCAATATTTTCGAGAGAATAATGTCGAGTTTGTAAAAAGTCTCTATTCCAGTACTCGCGAAACAATTGTATCATTCAAAATTGACCAGCCAATTACGTTTGACACGCAGAGTAACTATGCGCGCTCTAGTGACACCGACACTACACAAGGTGAAAAAATTTCCGAGTTAAAGAGAAGTCTTATGGCAAATTTTCGTGCATTTTATAAATTAATTAAAGGTACCTGCATAGACAATCTTTATGACAAGTGGGAAATCGAAGACGAGATAAAAAGCCTGCAATCGCGTTGGGAAATAATCGTCCAACTACATTTGCAAATAGATACCTTATTGGCAGGCTCTGAGGCAGGTTATGAGACCGAATACACGGAACTTGAAATCTCATATAAAGACATAAAGAAAAGTCTAAATAAAAAACTGTCGTCCTTTTGTGCTCAGCAAGAATCAACACCGAAAATTAATATTCCCAACTTTTATGGCGATTATATGCAGTGGCCTACCTTTATGGATCTGTACATATTCCGAAGCCATACATAGAAGAAAAAAAGAAGAAAAATATCATTTATTGCCAAACAAGAAAAAAAAATAAAATAACATAATTATAATAATAGATAAAATCTTAAGCTAATTTGACAAAAGGTCATGCGTTCAGCAATGCTGTCGGATCATAAGCAATGATTCGAACAGCGCTGTTTTTCACTGCATCCCTGTAAAATTAAATAATTTTTTGATACAAATGCAGAGGGTGCGTCTACAAAAGAAACAGTTACATTAAACACAAAAAGAAATAAATAACACGAAAAAAAAAACTCTGAATATAGATATACATACCTCATTGTTAAAGGGATAAATGAACAATAAATAAAGTTAAACAACACCTAACATATCACTGTTTTTGATTGTGATTGATACACATGTATGATGTGCTTTTACTTATTTAATAAATTGAAAATTGTCTACTTATGTATATGTAGGTATGTAGTGTTACCATGTGAGTACCATGTAAATATTTTAATTTAAGTACATAAATGTAAATAAATGCCATAAAAAAACACAAAGGTATAAAAGTTTATATAGTTGTAAAAAAAGTGTTGTCAAAATAAAATATAATACCAACAAATTTTAAAAGAATAAGTGCTAGTACGTGATATATCAACAGGAATAAATTAATACATAATTTATAAATTCGAGTGCATGTGCGTTGTGCAAAAAGGGTGCAATCTGTCATGAAGAGGAAAAAAAAAATGGTAACTATATAATTTTGTATGGAAAGCACATTGTGAAGAAAAGAAGAAAAAAAGAGAATCACAATTACAGCCTATTAGACTGACTGACCTTTTTGATTTTCTTTTTTGCTGATCTTGATATTTTATATCGATCTGTTGTCAATGAAATTTGTTTGTTTAAATAAAAAGATTTAAGTTTAGTTTTAAGTGTACAGTAAGGTACTTTTTCCTGTAACGGTGGTGGTAGGTCATTCCAAACCTTAGCTGCGGCGAATTTGAACCCTGCTCTAAAATTAACAGTTTTGTGGTTTGGAATAGACATTTTGTTTATGTACATACATAACAACCCTAATCTCAGTAAGACCCAGAAAATGCAACACCTGAAGGGAAAACTTAAAGGTGAAGCTGGGCAACAAGTACAGCATTTACGTGTAACTGCAGACAATTACGACACATGTTGGGAGTTTTTGACACATAGGTACAATAATAAGCAGCTACTATTTACAGCTCAGTTACAGCTACTTCTGACCCAACCAAAAATTACGAATCAATCTGCACTTGAGCTTAAAAAGCTCTTAGACACCTCTATGGAAGCAATACATGCCATGCATAACTTAGGGATCAACACTACAACATGGGACCCTTTCTTAGTGCATATCTTGTGCGATAAGCTTGACACTGAAACTTACGCTGATTATATGGAGGCCAGAAAAGACCCCCGAGACTTGCCTGCACTTGACGAGTTTATGGAGTTCTTGGAGGGCAAATGTATTGCATTAGAACCCATTAACAGTAAAAACCATGTGCAAACGAAAGGTAAAAATCGTCAAATTAACTCTCACACCCAGTACAAGCCACAACAATACGAAAAGAGATTGACGAAACCCTCAACGAATAACTACGTTTTTCACGCAGGGAACCCCAATACATGCCCATTTTGCAACAGCAATCACGCGCTTTACCAATGTAAAAAGTTTTTAAGTATGTCACCGAATGGACAATTAAATTCAATTTCGAAATTGAATATTTGCAAAAATTGTCTCTATGTACATCACAAAAATTATTGCAATTCCGAGAAAAGATGCAGGGAATGCAACGATGCACATAATACATTCACTAACCTCAGCGCGTCATCGACTTTAGGCATACAGCAAAAGAAGTCAAACTATACAGCGGGATCCGATGACGAAGTTATTTTACCAACTGCATTGATTAACGTTTTATCTCATGATGGAGCGTATTTAACCCTGAGGGCCCTGGTCGATCAGGCCAGCCAAACATCAATTTTAATTGAGGATGCTGCCCAGAGACTTGGATTGACAAGGCAACAGTATAACGCAAGTATCAAGGGCGTAGGGACTTTATCACATAAATGCAGAGGTAAAGTTCAGTTAACATGCAAATCACGACTTAGTGATTATCAATTTCACACGGAAGCTTTAGTGATGTCACGTGTTGTCGGAAACCTTCCGAACGCATCATTTGACAGAAGAGATTTGCAGCACATCAAGCATCTTTCACTTGCAGATCCTGATTATAACATTTCAAAGCCAATCGACATTCTTTTGGATTCTGAAATTTATTCCAAGATCCTTATGAACGGGTTACTGAAAGGCCCTGGTCGGGAACCTATTGCACAACAGACACACCTAGGCTGGATTCTGTCTGGTAGTTCAGGTGTGGTCAAATCTTACAACTGTCACGTTATTGTGAATAATATGAAGGAAATAGAAAAATATTGGGAGATAGAAGACATTACAAATGACACAAATACTGCATTGACATCGCAAGAACAATTTTGCGAAGAATTTTACAAAAAGACAACCTTGCAAATGGACGGTACCAAGTTCAATATCCGATGAAAGAAAACTTTACACAGTATTTGGGTAATTAAAAAGTACAAGCAACAGCACAATTCCTGCAATTAGAGAAGAGGTTAGCAAGAGATTCATCACTCTCAGAAAGCTACAAAAAGTTTATCGACGAGCATTTAGGTCATATGAGAAGATGTGAAGCAAAGAATACACTGACAACAGAATGTTTCTTACCCCACCATGCAGTGACTAAGGAAGATTCGAGCACCACGAAGCTTCGTGTGGTATTCAATGCTAATCCAAAAACGACTACGGTTCCTCCTAATTTAGATAGATACAGCCTCAATGATCTGATGGAATGTGGACCAAAACTGCATAACGATTTACAAGCATTACTGATAAAATGGAGATTACACAGATATGTATTTACAGCGGATTGCGAGAAGATGTACCGAATGATCATGGTCGCGGATACCGACCGAAAATTTCAAAAAATAATATGGAGAAGCAATCCTCAGCATCCTTTACAAGAATATGAACTTTGCACTTTGACATACGGCATAAAAGCTGCACCGTTCCTTGCATTACGAACGTTGAAGCAAGTGTCTGAAGACGAACCGACGTACAAATTAGGAGGTACAGTACTGCAGAATGACATCTACATGGATGATGTACTAAGTGGAGCTGATAGCTTGGACACAGCCCAAAACATGCAATGTGAGCTCATAGAAATATTGGGAAAAGCAGGGCTCAACATTCGTAAATGGGCAAGCAATGACATAGCACTTCTACAAAATTTGACAGAGGAGCAGCTCAATCCCTCGGTGATTGACTTCAACAATGCAAAAGTAACCAAGATCCTCGGATTACAGTGGGTTCCTACAACTGACAACTTTCAATTCAAGATAAAAATTTGCATGAATACCGACAAGCCACACACAAAAAGGATGTTACTATCTGACATCTCAAAGATCTTTGATCCACTAGGTTGGCTATCACCTGTAACTGTCAAGGCTAAGTTGTTGTTCCAAACACTATGGACTACCAACTGTGACTGGGATGACGTAATACAACATCCAGTACAAAGGGAATGGGACCAATTTAGGAAAGAAATAAACATCATTGAACAGCTTGAGATACCCAGGTGGACAGGTGATACCTCCAGCGTATGTCAATTACATGGCTTCTGTGATGCGTCAGAAAAGATGTACGCATGTTCGATATACGTAACTACCATCAACTCTGACAACAAAAGGGTAAGCAGACTTCTAGTGGCGAAAACAAAACTTGCACCTTCAAAAAGTAAATTGACACTTCCAAAACTAGAATTATCTGGCGCACTACTTCTAGCAAAATTATTTGAAAAGGTTCTAAGATCATTTAATAACCAGCATAAAATTAGTACCTACGCGTGGACAGATTCAATTATAGTCCTCGGATGGCTTAACGGAGATGCATCCAGATGGAAAATGTTTGTCGCAAATAGAGTGAAACAAATAACTAGCGTTATTCCCGCAAAAAGTTGGAATCACGTATCATCAGAAAACAATACTGCGCTATGGGAGGAATGACCGCTGCCCAGCTGATGAAACATGATCTATGGTGGCATGGGCCAAGTTGGCTACAAACATTTCATTCCAACAACATTACAAGTACACGATATGAGTCACCGCAAATCGAAGAAAAAATTAACAAAGCATGTTTCACACACACTCTCCCATCATCAATTGTAATAGAATTTTTATACAAATACAGTGACATTGACCACATTGCCAGGATCATAGCATGGATATTAAGGTTTGGAAAGAGTAAAAATGATACTAGAAGCTGCACTGCATATTTGACAACAAACGAAATATTAACTGCATATGACGTTATTATAAGAAATATACAAATGCATGAATTCAGCGACGAAAGGTCGCGCCTGCAAACAAATAAAGGTTTGAGTTCAAAGAGCAACATTTTAAGCTTAAATCCTTATTTGGATAAAAACAACATAATGCGCGTCGGAGGACGATTAAGAAACGCAATTATAAAAGATGACAGTAAAAATCCGATCATTCTTACAAGCCACAGCAGACTGACAGAGCTCATTATTAATCAAGCCCACAAACAAACATTACATGGGAGCCCACGACTGACATTATGCCATCTCAGACAAAGGTCATCTCAGACAAAGATCATTAGTGGATATCGCACAGTTAAAAAACAACTGCATCGCTGCGTCATTTGTCAAAGGTTTAAATCACAACAACAACACCAACTGATGGCAGATCTACCAGCACCACGAGTGACGCCTTCACGTCCATTTACCCATGTGGGGGTGGACTTCACAGGAAATGTTGAGATTCAGGCGAATAAAGGACGAGGTATACGAACACTTAAGGCGTACATTTCTGTTTTCGTATGCCTGGCCACGAAAGCAATCCATCTTGAACTAGTGTCAGACCTCAGCACAATCTCCTTTTTGGCAGCATTGAAGCGCTTCTGTTCACGAAGAGGAAAGCCGTCTGATATTTACAGCGATAACGGGACTAATTTCGTCGGTGCAAACAAGGTACTTAAACGGGAATACAAGGAGATTTTAAAATGCATTGACAACGACTGTCTGAGGAAGATAAATGAACAAGGGATCCGATGGCACCTAAATGTTCCAAAATTTCCATCAGGAGATGGACTTTGGGAAGCGGCTGTCAAGAGCATGAAGCATCACCTTAAGAGGGTGATATGTGATCAAAAATTGACATACGAAGAATTTACGACTCTTCTCTGTCAAATTGAAGCATGGTTGAATTCAAGACCACTTTGCCAACTGACAGAGAGCACGGATGACCTTGAAGTTCTAACACCAGGGCACTTTCTTATCGGTGACCCGATGTTATCAATTGCAGAACCAGAGAACACTAATGTTGATTTAAGATCAAGATGGCAAATTGTGCAACAAATGAAAAAGGCATTCTGGAAAAAGTGGTCTGAAGAATACCTGCAACAACTGCAAGCACGGCATAAATGGAGAACACCAACAAAAAACGTCCAAATTAATGACATCGTTTGCATAAAGGAAGATAACTTATCTCCAGGAAAATGGGCACTGGGGAGAGTAATTACATTGCATCCAGGAAAAGATGGGTATGTGAGAGTAGTTACTTTGAAAACAAAGCATGGGTTGATAAAAAGGCCGTTGGTAAAACTGGCACCGTTACTGACAAATGAAAACAACAGTGAACAAAAAGATTTTGCAACTGATACTGCACCTGCAAAAAGACGAAGTGTCAAGAAAACCTCCCTGAAAACTTATTTCATAAATGCATTGCTTCTGTTTTTAACGTTGTTTACATCGTCACTACAACAAGCATCTCCTATGTTTAAAGTAACTGAGTTTCAAGTGAACCAATCGCTATACTTTGACAGAGTGTCGAGTATGCAACAAATTAAGGATACTTGGATTCTTATTATCTACTACAACATGACAACGTACTGGCAACATACAGAAAACCTACAAACATATGTGACTCATTTAAAGGGGATGAAAAAAGAAGATTGGGTTATGCAATTTCAAGCTATGGCCATGCAGCTAGACCATAGCATGAGTGAGTTGCAATACTACAACAGCATCCTTAAGTACCAGAATGTATCAAGCAGTATATCGAGAACTAGACGAGGACTTATCAACGGGGTTGGCTACCTAGCAAATGAGTTATTCGGTGTGTTAGACGAAAGATTTGCGCAAAAATATGAAAATGACATCAAGACCATAGAGGGTAATGAAAATCATCTTTTACATCTGTTAAAGAATCAAACCTCTATCCTCGAAGCAGAACAGAACATCGTCATGCGTAATGAGGCGATCATGAACAAACAATTTTCTTTAATAAATGAGCACTGGAAAAATACAACGCAAAATATAAACAAGCTGGAACTTGCTACCCAAACTGCATTTTACGTGTTAACTAGTTCCATCATTGCAAACAATTTACTTTCGGAAATGAGAAGAATACAAGAGACCCTAATCGACCTCGCAGCAGATATATATCAAGGACACTTGAACATCCATTTGTTTACACCAAAGTTATTGCAAAACCAACTAGATATCATTTTTCCTCATTTACCGGAAGACCGTGCGCTGCCAGTAACGAGAGACAATATCCGTGACATTTACAAATTAATAAAACCGCATGCACGAGTCACAGAAAGTTATCTCATCATAGAGATTAAAATACCACTTATAAGTAAGGAACAATACGAGCTAGACAAAATTTACAGCATTCCGCAAATAAGAGATGACAAAAGGATTCTTAATATTATCCCTTTATCAGACTACATTGCATATAATATTAAAAAGGACTCCTTCGTCCTAGTGAATTCAGCCAATTTACGAAACTGCATACATATGAATGATCAAAAGTCATTGTGCACCTTAAACCATGCAGAATACAGCATAGAATTACATCAAAACAATATAAAATTGTTTACAAACAGTAAATATGACACCTTCTGTCGGTCTGAAATAAAGGCTTGTGCCGATAAGTGGATAGAACTGCACGATAGTAATACCTGGATGTTTACATGTTGTCAGAAATGCTACGTGCGCATTTTGTGCCCTCCTGGGCTCACGTCGCATCACTTCTATGGAGTCGGAATGATAACACTCGGGCAAGGATGCGTAATGAAAGCCGATTCAATTATGATATATGCAAACAACAATAAACTTACTGGCAGGCTAGCGCTACAGCAAGAAATTTATATTCCATCAATATCTTCTTTGAACGGGATTATGAACACATCTACAGACAATTTCACGTATCAAGCGGAAGGCCATTTGGAGCAATTTGAAAAGATTAATAGAGACTTGAAGCAGCTGAGAGAGCAGTCAACACTAGATAATGGTCTATCCAGTCATGATTTGAACCACTACATCGGGACAGCAGTGTTATTCGGGATACTCAGCATCATCGCAGTGGCTGCTGGGTGTTATGTATGTCGTTCAAAGCGGACAAAAAACAAAAAAGTGATGTGTGTGCAAGAGCCGAGAGTGATAAGTGTTCAGTCAGTTCCTATGCAAAACCTCAATACCGGCTCTCAGTGTAATAAGATTCGTAAGTCAAAAAGTGTTGTGAATTTTGATACGAATATTGACGATATATAGACACATTATTAATTTTTATGGATCATGTTATTTTAATTAGTTTTATTTTACATTTTTTTTACATTACAAATGCAAGTCTGCATGTTAATAGCACATTCACCCAAACATTTATTTCTGCACGAGCTTTTATTGTTTACATATACAGTTTCTACAATCTACGAGCGCACGTGATCATTATTTGTAGTTGTAAACGTAAATACATAATTGCGTTAGTGTGTGTACCCGACGGAGCGGTCAGTAGCGAGCGAGCCATCGTTCGAGTCACTTGTGCATAGTGTTTTCACGCTGCTAATGTGCATGAAGTACCATCAGCATGTCAAATCACACGGGTGAAGGAAAACGCAAAGTGATTCATAGCGAGGTAAGATTTTTTATTCATTTTAAAACTTATTAAAGGTAATTTTCTAGTTCGATAAAGTCCGGTTTGTGGATCGCGTTTGATATTTAAAAATTTTTCTCGAGAAAAGATATCGTGTCAAAATTTTTTTAAAACAAATGTTAAAAATCCATCAAATCAAAATAGTTATTTATTATTTTCAGGGACGCGCCATTATTGCTCGAGTGTATCACTTTCTTCAAGACGAGTATAATTTTATGAAAGCAAACAATGTGGATAATTGTGATTTAAGTCCTTTGGCTAATATACGGAAACGTACTGCTGAAGCTACAGGAGTCAGTGAACGCACTGTAAGTACAATTTTAAAAGAAAAAAAAGAGCTGCCATCTTCTTCTGCAGGTTTTACCTCACCTATGAAAAAACGACGTAAGAGAAATAATAAATTTGATTTAGACAACATGAACCTTGAAATTATTCGTACTAAGAATACATGAAGTAATTTGATTATGATTTCCAGTTTATTATAAATGTTGGAGAAGATGATGAAAGTGACAATGACAGTGAGGATGATGATAGTGACAGTGTAGAAACATTAGATGAAGGATTGATATAAATTATGTATGTTAATCATATTAATTAACAGATCTTTTTATTTTGTGTAAAGATATGTTTAGGTTTAATTTCTTTTGTGTTTATTTAATTTTCTACCTGTAATTAATTATATATATATATATAACTTTAAAGGTGTTGACTTTTATTTATTTTGACCAATCCTCATAAATATAAAGACCTTAAAATTAAAAAATTGGAAATATCCACAACTTCAATGAATTAATTTTTGTTTGCTAACCGTACGCACGGTCACTGTCACGCCTACATTGACGCATAAACAGATTGGTCCCCCACACAACTAAAGGCGCCGTGCGCTTGTAGATTGCAAGTACTATAGTTATGCTTATACTTGTACTTTGTTTTTACAATTGGTGTTATTATTGTTGCTCAGTTGTTACCATGTTTAAGATGTTTTTTGTGCTTCTTTAGAGTGGGCAGTATGTACGATGCACTTACGTACATGCTGACATGTGTAACCTACATCATCAAAACTGCGTTATTAGCAATAGATTTAATTATACTTTATTTTGTAATACTATATTAGAGAGTTCATTAAACCACCGCCGCGAACACGCGCCTTTAATATACATCTTACATGCATAAAATAAAGACTTATTGGAATAATAATATTATTATACATAATGCAATTAATAAATAAGTTGATAAACAAACTGAATAGACCATAAATAAATATAATGCCTAACCAAATATATACTAACTTAAGTAAAAAATTAAAATATTGTTTATACCTACATAATGCAATGAATAAATAAGTTAATAGATAAATTAACTATGAATAGATTTAATGCCTAAATCCGCCCATTCGATTAATCTTGCTAAGAAGAAGGGCAAGAAACTTAGCAAGATCATGTCTTTTTTTTTATCAGTATTTTTTTTTCAATATGGCTTAATACTATTACAGTCTTTTTAACTTACACAAAATTATACAAAATAATGTATTAAACTTTAATAACTAAAGGATAAAATATAAAAGACAGAAGGAAATTGTGTCACGAGGGGAAAAAAATACATCTTAGTCTACCTGTCTAATGAGGTAGTAAGTTAAAATACTAAGCAAAACATCATCTACCTGTCTCATATAGTTTATCTTTTTTTTATAGTCAGATTATCAACTAATAAATTAAGTTATAAAATGTTCATGTCAATATGTAAAAAGAAATGTCAAAATAATAATAAAAAAACAAAATAAAAATATTAGTCCACATAAAAACAAACGATTTGAAAAACACAAATCAGATAGAAAATTAACGAACAGTAGTATTATGGCTAGAATCCATATTCTCATGACACCAAGCATCATTATCGTCCAAATAGTCATTGATTTTATAATATGCTTTTCTCAAGAGTCCCTGCTTAATATATAATTTAAACTTATTTTCTGAAAAACAAAGGACCTCCTTTGGAAGTTTATTGTAAAATCTTATACCATGTCCTACAAAAGAGGTGCCTACTTTTGCAAGTCGTATTTTTGGAAAAGCCAGTTTATGTTTCTTCCTAGTGTCTATAGAGTGATGCTCACCGAGTCTTGGGAAAGCATCGATATTTTTTCTGATATATTTAATAACTTGGTAAATAAATTCACAAGGAACGGTTAAAAAAATTAATTTCTTTGAATTTTTCTCTTAATGAATCCCGGTGCTTCATATTGTAAATAGCTCGAATTGCTCTCTTCTGCAAAACAAGGACTGCGTTTAAATCCGCAGCTCTACCCCACAACAACATACCATATGACATAATGCTGTGAAAATAACTAAAGTACACCAATCTAGCAGTATCCTCATCAGTAATTTGCCTCATCCGTCTAACAGCGTATGCGGCTGAACTTAGTCTACCACAAAGGCCTTCTATGTGGGGACCCCACTGAAGACGAGTGTCTATAGTAATGCCTAAAAACTTCAATTTGTTGACTAACTCTAGCTTGGACCCCTGCAAAAGTAGATCAGCATCTACTTGAATTACATTTGGAAATGTGAATTTTATACATTTTGTCTTTTTCCCATTTAAAACTAAATTATTCGCAGTAAACCAATCAAGAATCATAGATAGAGTTACATTCGCATCATCAAGGATATCTTTATGTCTATTAACTTTAAAAATAAGTGACGTGTCGTCAGCGAATAGCACTATCTCAGATAAGTCTTTAACTAAATAAGGAAGGTCATTTATGTATATTAAGAACAATAAAGGCCCCAATATGGAGCCCTGTGGGACGCCCATTGTAACTAATGCTCCAGCTGACTTTACTCTATCTACCTTTTGAATTCGATCACTAAGGTATGACTTTAATAACGCCAAAGATTTGCCCCTAACTCCATAGTGAGCCAATTTGCATAAAAGGGTTTCATGATTAACGCAATCAAAAGCTTTAGAGAGGTCACAAAAAACACCGAATGCATCCTGCTTTTCTTCCCAAGCATCAAATATGTGCTTGACTAAAGCAACTCCTGCATCTGTAGTTGACCTCTCTCTAGTAAATCCATATTGTTCACAATGAAGCAACTTATTGAAGTTAAAATGAGACAATAATTGATTCAAAATTATTTTTTCGAAAACTTTACTCAGAACTGGTAAAACTGACACTGGTCTATAATTAGAAGGGTCTTCATTGTCACCTGATTTAAAAAGGGGGATCAATTTACTCAACTTCGTTAAATCAGGAAAGACACCATCATCTATACATTTATTAAAAATTAAAGCCAAATAAGGAGCTATTAAATCAATGACGGAACTTAAAACTTTAACAGATAGACCCCATGTGCAAGTAATGGACTTGAATTCAAATCTTTAGCTGTCGAGAGTGGATGTTAGTAAAGAATTGTTCAAAGGCATTTGCAACTTCATTGTCTCCTGTAACAGTTCCATTGTTAATATTCAGCTGAAGTTCATCATTTCGTCTTTTACTCTTACCAGTTTCTGTATTAATGATATTCCATACTACTTTTATTTTATTATCGGAGATTTTAAGTTTATTATTCAGAAATATGCTTTTTGCTTTTAAACACAACAATTTAAAAATACGCGAGTATTTTTTGAAAAATTCCAAAAATTCATGAATATATTATTATAAGATTTTATGTCGTACAATTCATATAAATGTTTTCTGCTTTTATAAATACCTGGTGTCGCCCAGTCACTGAAATTGATTTTACTAGGGTTTGAAACTTTTTTCAATTTAAAGGTATTTTCAAACTCTTTGGAAACTATGTTAAATAAATCTGTAAGGAGATTATTTGGATCATCTTGGAGAGGATTAAATTGTGGTAATTTAGCTTCTAAGCTTGCTTTAAAACATTCTACTTTGCGAGTTGTAATCGGCCTGCAAAAAGCTTCCTTTGGCATTTGGTTCACACTTTGCATGAAGGATATAGTTTGGCCACTGTGATCGGACTGCAAACGGTTGATAACCTTATTGTCTGAATACTCGCAATCACAGAATATATTGTCGAGGCATGTTGCTGTATCCTGAGTAATTCTAGTTGGTTCTAAGAAAACATTAAACAAATTAAACGATTTGAATAAATGAATTAATTTCGAGTTCATAACCGACTTTTCTAGGAGATCTACGTTAAAATCTCCACTTACTATAACTTTTTTCTTCGAATCAAATAATAATTTTAGCACTTTCTCCATTGTTTTTTCAAAAATATTATAATCCTGTCCCGAGGGTCGGTAGACACAAAGAATTAGGTATTTACTCATTTCTATGCAAGCCAACTCTACTTGGTGTTCTACAGAAAGTTTAACAATGTCTTTTCTTTCTTTTGGTTTAATATTATTCCTTACAAGAATCATAGAGCCACCTTTGTTGCTGGCAACACAAATACCTTTTATTTATTGTTAAGTTGTTGGTTCTGATTTATATTTTTTTTCTCTCTGACAGACAGAGACTGTCTGTTCCTGTTCATCATCGTTGTAACCGTGCACTATGCGCATTAAATCTCCTCAAGTTTATTTATATAAAATCGTCTTTTATTGTGATCTACAAACAAGCCTACAGTCCACTTACGAAGATTCCTTCATGGTCACTTCGAGCCGGCAAAATTCACGATTTTCGAAGAAAAATCTACGTGAGGATCGCTTGTCACGGCTTCATTTTTGCAACGCATCAAGAACGCGAGGCGGCGAAGAAAGGTTTTTGGCATTTACTTGCAACAAAATCAAGTAACAATTTTACGGATATTTACGTAAATATTTCAAGAAACCTATTTGATTAAAGAGAAAAGTGCATATTTCGACGACATACTTAGGTATATCAAGATTGCAAGCGGATTTCCAGTTCCAGTTCAGTGGAGCCATCTTTTTCTTTTGGCGGGCAAGTTTCATCACATCGAAAATTCTTGCTGCATGATCATCGGCCAATCACGAGGCAGCAAACTCCAGTACAAGGTACAGCATCGTGCTCTCATTGGCGCAGGTGATCGAGTTTCAACTTTTGAAGATTGGTACTACTGATCGACGTGTGCGTCGAACGTCGACCGCGTGGTGTGGTGTGGGCGCAAAGAACGGAACGTGGGAAAACGGCCATTTTGGACAATCTTTAGTTTCGATCGAGCTGTGATTTTCATGCAAACTCTTAATTTCAAAGTAAAAAAATATCATAATATTAAACAATTGTAGTGCAAGGATCTGCTTAAATATAAGATTTGTGTACAAAATGGAGGATACACTTAAAAAGCTTAGTGTGAATCGTGGATATGTCAAAGGTACGATTACAAGGCTGGTATCTTTTGTGTCCAACGAAAATGATGTAAAGCTAAGCTCCGTCGAGGCATTAATTACAAAGCGTGATAAATTGCTAATAACCTATAAAGAATACGAATGCTACAACAAAGAAATCTTGTTGGTAAATTCGAAGGACACAGAGGACATTAGCGAAGTAGAAAATAAGTATTTTCACTGTTTGACTGTGTTCAATGAATACATTAAGAAATATACCAGTTCTATGCCGCAACAGAGCACCTCGGAGTCGGGTAGCAGTGGTCTTTCCAAAACAAAGCTTCCAAGCATAAATATTCCAAGTTTTTCCGGCAAATGTTCAGAGTTCATTACGTTCATTGAAATTTTTAGGTCAGTTATTCATAATGATAAGGCCCTAGACAATGTACAAAAGTTGTACTACTTAAGATCATTTTTAAAAGGTCAGGCATATGATTTAGTAAAAAATCTCCCGCTTATCAGTGAAAGTTATGACCAAGCAATGCAATTATTAAACAAGCGTTTTTACAACAAGTATCAAATTGTTTCTGAACATGTAAACAGCCTTTTAGATATGGAAAAATTGCCCAAGTTTGCCACTTCTAATGACATTCGGAATTTTGTTTCAGTAGTCAGTCAAACTTTGGCTGCTCTTAAAAACTTAGACGCAGCGGTTGGTGAGTGGGATCCTATTCTGCTGGGTATACTTACCCGCAAAATAGACATGTATAGCTCTCGGGCGTACCAGCTGGATAGAAATCAGGATAAGGATCCAACCGTTGAAGAATTTTTAGCTTACATGGACAAGCGGGCACTAGCATTGGAGAACACCGATACACGTCCTGAGCTTCCAGGGCCGGGGAGGCGCCAGACTGCAGAAATGTCATACCCTAAAAGTAAGGTAGCGTTGGCAACAGTCAAGACAACAATGGAATGCATCTACTGTAAGTGTTCAAATCATAAATTATTTTCATGTCCTAAATTTAAATTGCTGCCATCAAAGGATAGAATCTCATTTGTAAAAGAAAATAGTATATGCAACACTCATGTTTGAACACACACAATGGTAAATGTAAATACCATTTTAGGTGCGGGCAGTGCAAGAAAAACCACAACACTCTGCTGCACCTCGATGAAAGTGGGTTGAATCCGGTAGTTCTCTTGTCGGGGGACTCCGCTAGTAATGTTTTAATACCGACAGCCCGTCTCAAAATCTTTGCTAAAGATGGAAGAGAAGTGCACATTAAATGTATTTTAGACTCTGCATCACAGGTTAGCCTGATCAGTTCAAAGGCCATTGAGGTCTTGGGCTTTACGCCTGAGCGAAATGATATCAACCTCATTGGTGTAACAGAAAGCCAAAACAAAGTCAGCTATTGCATTCCCTTAAAGGTTCATTCTCTGACATCCTCATTTAATACCATGATAAACTGTCATGTTGTAGAAAAAATTACTTGTCATCTGCCACAAACACAAATAGATATAAAAAGCATAAATATCCCTGCTGGTATCGCTTTAGCCGATACAACATTTAACCAGCCATCGGAGATCAACATGTTAATTGGTGCTGATGTCTTTTTTCAGGTTCTCCTGCCGCTTGAGAGGAAACAGCAACACTTATCTGCTCGCAATGACCTGAATGATCAGCCATCATCTCACTGCATCCTCAACACCAAGTTTGGACACATCATTGCCGGAGCCTCAACATCTAACATCATAAAAAACCAGGTTGTATCTCTTGTTTGTGCGAAATGTGATTCAGATGTTAGTGACAGTATCAAAAAGTTTTGGGAGGTGGAGCGCGTTCCGGAACTGCTTATAGAAGGGGATTCAGAGCAACAATTAGCTGAAAGTATTTTTACAAGAACAGTTAAATTAGAAAATAAAAAATTTCAAGTTGACTTACCATTAAAGATAGAGATCAGCAATATAAATGCTACTTTAGGAAACTCATTTGACCTAGCTTTGCATAGGTTTCTCAGTCTAGAAAAAAGACTGCAAAAGAATGTGAATTTGCTAACTGAATACCAAAAGTTCATCGATGAATATGTAGACCTTGGTCATGGGCACTATGTAGACATTGGCTCTTACGATTTTGATAAAGATCCAATTTATTTTATGCCGCATCATGCTGTAATAAATGAAGATAATAAGAGCACTCGTACTAGAGTGGTATATGATGCATCAATGTGCACAAGTAAGAAAGGGGCATCCTTAAACAGCCTTTTATTGAACGGGCCGATAGTCCAGAATGAATTATTTGATATTGTTCTTATGTTCCGGTTTGGGGAATACGCTATGAGTTCAGATATTAAGAAAATGTTCCGTAATATTTTAGTAAATCCGGAACACACTTCACTCCAGAACATTTTATGGCGCGATAATCCAAATCAGGCTATGAAATGTATGCGTCTTGATACAGTTACTTATGGTATGAAGTCTTCAAGCTATTTGGCCACACGGTGCTTACTTGAACTCGCTCAAAGGTATGAGAATGAGCTGCCACTAGCTTCCTTTATAATAAAACATTGTACGTACGTGGATGATATTTTATATTCTTGCTCAGACTTGCGCAAATTGCTTGAAGCTAAATGGCAGTTAGGTGAAATGTTGGGTTATGGAGGCTTTAGTTTGCACAAGTGGGCTTCTAACACACCTGGGGTTCTATGTGATATACCAGAGGCAGAACAAAGATTTAGTGAGCTTGATTTTCAAAAGGGTAACTATAATATGAAAGCTTTAGGATTAACCCTTAATATTAAGCAGGACTGCTTCAAAATTAACAGTCCAGAATCGTTTAACGAAAATATAATTACTAAGAGAGAGGTTCTTAGCTGCATTTCGAAATTTTATGATCCTATGGGATTTGCTAGTCCAATTATTATAAAAGCAAAAAGCATAATGCAAAAAATTTGGTCTCATAATTTGAACTGGGATGAATGTTTACCTAATGAGCTAGTTGATGAATGGTGCGAATTTGCTAGCTGCCTGGCTGCTATGAAACCTATAAATTTAGGCCGACACATTCCGACAAACGGTGCAGCAGCGCTGCAGCTGATTGGATTTGCGGACGCCTCCAGTACTACGGGGTATGGATGCTGTATATACATCCGCGTGGTCGACAAAACAGGTAAAGCTGAATTACACCTGCTCTGTTCAAAGTCGCGAATAAATCCACGGACTAACGTATTAAGCATCCCCAGGCTTGAGCTGAATGCTGCTTTAATTTTAGCTATTCTAATGAAAAGGGTATACGAAACATTATGCAAAAGCATTCATATTGATGAGGTGTTCTTATTTACTGACTCAAAGATAACACTTGCTTGGATAGAAACTGAAATTACCAAGCTACAGGCTTATGTTTCGAATAGAGTTGGTGTAATTCAGAAAACTACAAATAGGTGGCGCTGGCAGTATGTGCCATCGGCAGAAAACCCTGCTGATTTAATTAGTAGAGGCATCAATCCACAGGATCTTCCAAACTGTTCCCTCTGGTGGGAGGGACCGAAATTCCTGCAACGTGAGTACAATTTTAATGGCGATAAGTTCGACTTACCTGAAAACTTGCCTGTTTTAAAACCCACTCAGGATAAAACAGTGCTTGTAACAACCATGCATTGTGATTTTTTAAAGGAAGTACTAGATAGATACTCCGACATAGGAAAAATGACACGAGTTATGGCATACATATTTAGGTTTTACAATAACTTAAAAGGCAGTACAAAGGTAAAAGAAAAGACACTAAGTCCTGATGAGTTATAGCATGCGTTGCATTTAATAATTAAACACGAGCAATCTATTCATTTTCACGATGAATTAGAGTCATTGCGAAAGAGCAACTGCGTGCAAGGTACACTGAAAGCTTTACATCCATTTTTGGATAAAGATGGTTTGCTTAGGGTAGGTGGGCGACTAGATAACTCTGACATACCGCTGTCTCAAAAACATCCTATAATTCTAGCAAAAAATTCTCGAGTAACCGAACTTATAATACAGAGTGAGCATACTAGGTTGTTACACGCTGGTCCGAAGTCACTTTTAGCTAATTTAAACCAACAGTATTGGTTCATAAACGGAATACGACAGGTTAAAAAGATAACTCATAAATGCTTGGTATGTTTCAGGCTTAAGGCTAGTGCAGCAAAGCAGTTGATGGGTTCCTTGCCTCAGCATCGCGTTACGGCATGCAGACTGTTTCAAAAAGCGGCATTGGATTTTGCTGGGCCTGTCAAAGTCAGAAATTCGAGAATCCGGAAGTCATTAGTAACTAAAGGTTATGTATGTGTATTCGTTTGTTTAGTCACGAAGGCAATTCATTTAGAATTGACTTCCGATCTTTCAACGGATGCTTTTTTGGCATCTCTTAAACGATTTATAAGTAGGCGAGGCTTGCCCAGCGATATCTTTTGTGATAACGGAGGTTGCTTCCATGGGGCAAGGAACCAGCTGGCTGAATTGTACAAGCTTAATAATTCAAATGTCCATCAGACGCTTTTGCAAGATTACACCGCTAAGGAAGGTATCAAGTTTCACTTCATACCGCCATTTTCGCCGGTTTTTGCCGGGCTTGCAGAATCGGCTGTAAAAAGTATGAAATTCCACTTAAAAAGAATTGTCTTAAATTCAGTATTAACCTATGAGCAGTTAAATACAGTATTATGTCAAATAGAGGCTGTGCTAAATTCGCGTCCAATTTTACCTCTTTCAGAGGATATCAATGACTACTGCTATCTGACTCCTGGTCATTTCCTGATAGGGACAGGATTAACAACGTACCCAGAAATAGATAATTCTGTGACTGAAACTAATAGACTAAGTTTTTGGCAAAAATGTGTCCAGTTGCAGCAAAGATTCTGGAAAGCTTGGTACAAGTACTATCTTAATACACTTCAAAATAGGGGAAAGTGGTTCAAATCCATGCCTAATATCACTGTTGGTGCGCTAGTACTCATGAGAGAGCCCAACGCACCACCTTTGGTGTGGCCCATGGCCAGGGTAGTTAAGGTTTTCCCGGGTAATGATGGCAAGGTCAGAGCTTTTCAGTTAAAAACAGCAAATGGTAAATTGTATACTAGGTCTTTGCAAAGCATAAGTGTACTACCCATTGAAAAGTAATACTTTTTATTTTAGGTTTAAGTTTATTTTTGTATGCTCAGGCATTGCGAAGCATAAGGTAATGAATTTATTTTCTTATATTAGATTTAGTTATAAGCTTATTTTTGTATGTGCAGTCATTGCAAAGCATAAGTTGTGTTATTTACAAGACGAGAAGTAAAATTCGTTTTATATAATAATAGCGTGTTATAATTAAGTAGTAATTGGAAATTCCCATCAAGTTCAGAAATTAAAATGTAAAAAAAGGTTTTAAAAGGTCAAGTTTGTAAAATTAAACAGAAAAATACCCAACTTTATTTTTGTAATCAGAAAGATTGTTTCACTGTAAAGTTATTTCATTAAAAATCTTAATAAACTATATTATGTATCTCAAACATCTGCAACTACATAAAAGAAAAATGTATTCATTTATTTGTAATAATTTAAGTAAACGTTGCTACTTAAAGTTCTTATATACTGATTGTATAAATTTTGTGCATGCATAACAAATTATATTGAATCATTGATGCATAAAATTATTCTTACATACTAATTGTTTAAACTTTAAAATATTTGGCTTCGTTTAACTTTCCTGGGCCGCAGTATGTTGCTGGCAACACAAATACCTTTTATTTATTGTTAAGTTGTTGGTTCTGATTTATATTTTTTTTCTCTCTGACAGACAGAGACTGTCTGTTCCTGTTCATCATCGTTGTAACCGTGCACTATGCGCATTAAAGCTCCTCAAGTTTATTTATATAAAATCGTCTTTTATTGTGATCTACAAACAAGCCTACAGTCCACTTACGAAGATTCCTTCAACCTTTTTGTAAAGTTACCCGGTTGTAACAGCTAAGAACATTAAAATTATTAACATTAAACTGCATATATTGTTCTGATAAGTGGTGTTCAGTTAAGCACAAAATATCCGTTTTTGATTCCTCTAGGAACAACTCAATTGAAAGTATTTTGCCGAGGAAGCCGCCCTGTATGTTTTGATGTACCAGCTTAAAACTAGGGGGCTTTCTCGTTGTCTTTAATTCTAAAAAGAATTCGTTACAATTTTGTTAGTACTTGTACCAACTGTGTCAATAGGGACAAAATTATAGGAACTATTATGGTTACATATACCATCAATAATGACTGGTATTGAAAAGTTTCCTGTTACACTTATTGTAACAGATTCATTACAAGGTAAAATGCAAGCTAACTTAGTAGCTAATTGTTTCTTAAAATAATGTGGCAGGTATAATTTACCTTTCGTCAAAACAAAATCACGAATGTAAGAATTCGTGTCAAAGTATTCAATTTCAATTTTGTGACTGTGACCAATTGAAAAGTTTTGCATGCAAGTATTTAAATTATTTATATTACTTTTTTGTGACCCTGTTAGTAATTCAGAGTAAGGGAATTCACAAAGTATATTTTTTTTAACGCTAAGTTTTAAGTTGTAGGTCACTGTGTGTGATATCTATACTATCTCCCACCAACAAAACAATTGTATTATTTACATTACTATTGTATTCTATTTTTAGCAGATGTTCCACGATTTGTTAAATTTACAATTCTCAATTTACTTGTACTAACAAATATTTTATTAGTTTGTATTATTTAAGATCTTTACAACCCGTGATTTATTGCAAATTATTGCAATGAAATCATCAACTCTTTGCAAAGCATGGCTGAAAAATGTATTGACTGTGTATTCACTGTAAGAGTCCGTAACCACCCGATGCCACTCCTGAAACCCCAAAAATTTACTCAACTATTGTGTTATATTACAAGAACCATTTCGAGCTTCTTCCGACCCCCCCCCCTTTCCCCCTATTACTCATTTCCTATTGGATCCACGAAATTGCAAATTTACATACTTATCTGCTAAGGTCCGCGCCCAAAATCCTAAATTTTATAAATTAAACTTTAACACTACTAGAGATATTCACGTTTAAAAATCCCCATTTTTATGACTGACTGACTCATCTCTATAGGCTGAAATTTAATCAACCGACCAAATTCATACTGGAGACTAGGTTAGTGATCAAGATCAGTAATCCTTTTGGGCAATTTCGAAAAATTATTGTTTTTGCTCCCCTACTGGTTGGACTACTTTAAGTACCTACAATTCCTAGAGCAGGTAACACGGGTCAAACAAAAAATTTTTTCGAATTTCACCTGGAGGGTGAACCTTGTTCTTGATGACTAACCGAGTCTCCAGCATGAATTTGGTCGGTTGATTTAATTTCACCTAGTATACATATAAAATACAACGTCTGTCTGTCTGTCTGTCAGTTCGTTCGCTTATAACTTGAGAACCACTCAATGAATTTTGTGCATTTCTTCATGTATCATCACGCTATGACAAAAGAGAGCAGCGCAATGAGAATTTTAGTGAGATATATGGAAGGTTCGTCGCCGTAGCGTAGTCGATCGTCTCAGGTTCAAACCCCGACTGGTAAAATTTGTTTTCACTTTTTATTCTTTTATTTTTTTTTTCAGAAAAAATATTTCCTTTGGTAAGAAAATATGAATGCTGAAATTATATTTCTTGACTGAGCAAAGACCAATAACTAAAATATTTTTATTTTCAAGTCCTTAGAAAACGCCATCTCTGGGAAGCTATCCTGGATAACGGCTCAGTAAGCTGGCGTTGAAAATGTTTTCATTTTAATACACTAGATGGCGCTGCATGTTTCAAAACATCGAATTTGACGCAGTCTGGTTCAAATCAACTCACGTTAAAGTTTGTCTACACTATTTTATAAAGGAGAAAGATTTGTTTTTTTGCATATAATGAGTAATATCTAGAACTAGTGAACTGACTATAAAAATTATTTAAGCACTCAATAAGACTTTTAGTTAATCATGTGGTATGTACGCCTTCCGTAGTCGTATGTAGTCTCATCGTCGGAGTTTAAATCATCCACTGGTTTTTTTTAGGAGACCTCTCAAGTTTAAGTTTATTTTATTGGTAATGAGTATTTTTGTAGAACATGGTGACCAGGATCTAATGACGGGACTGGGAGGTGGGTACGGGATCTCCTCAACGGATAACAGTAGACCCTTCGGGTTTGGGCCTATTTTATTGGTCTTTATTAGCACTTTGGTAAAACATGGTGACCAGGGTCTGATGATGGGACTGGAAGGTGGGTGCGGGATCAATCGGTAAAAACCTTACGTAACCTTAGCATAGTTGCATACTGACGTCGAGGAAGCGATGTGGAGTATGTGAGTGATAGTATGTGAGTGATAGTATGTGGAGTGAGAGTGTATAGTATACTGACGTCGAGGAAGGTGATGTTGTTGTGCGAGAGGTCGAGCTCGACGAGGCGCACCAGCAGCAGCCGCCAGTCACCGCAGACCCTCACAGCGCCCGTGCCGCCCAGCGACAACGAGCGCAGGGACTTCAGCTTTCGCAGCGGGGACATGCCTGCACAAAATCAATATAATCTATTGTACAGGTAAACAACAAAAATAAGTTACATCGGCATTCTTCGTCGACGCAAAAAGGTGGCAACGAATGCGGATTAAAACCAAAACGCACCAATTCAATAAACACCTTACGTCTACGTATACGGATTGATTCAAAAGGTTCAAAGATTCAAAATGTTTATTTGTAAAATAGATACATAAAGTATACGTTTTACATGTCAAATCTAATCTGTATAATAATAATATTTTATAATGAAACAAATATGATACTTACGGGAAACATATAAAAAAAACTATATTAAAGTTGGGCTACTAAAGTTATACACATGCATAAAATAAAGACTTATTGGGATAAGAATATTATTATACATAATGCAATTAATAAATAAGTTGATAAATAAACTGAATAGACCATAAATAAATATAATGCCTAACCAAATATATACTAACATCAGTAAAAAAATAAAATATTGTATATGCCTACATAATGCAATGAATAAATAAGTTAATAGATAAATAAACTTTAAATAGATATCATAATGCCTAAATCCGCCCATTCGATTAATCTTGCTAAGAAGAAGGGCAAGAAACTTAGCAAGATCATGTCTTTTTTTATCAGTATTTTTTTCTCGATATGGCTTAATAATTATGGGATTATGGCTTAACTTACATAAAATTATACAAAACAATGTATTAAACTTTAATAACCAAAGGATAAAAATATAAAAGACAGAAGGAAATTTATTTATTTATGTATTTATGTATTTATCAAATTACAGCTATCATTACAGGGTATTCCTAATGCAATAGTGTAGTCAATTAACTCATTTAATTCTTAACATTAGACACATCAACACATATCAAACATTTTCACCATAACATAAAATATACATTGTCACCCTTACGAATTCGCTCAGAGAACAGTGGTATAGGTCAATTTTGTCCGCCACCAGATTCAGTAAATGCATTGCACGCGTCAAAGGTGCTTTCCCGAGCAAATTGGTCCTCCCGTTAGGCACCGCGAATAGACGTGGCCTCCTGCGCCTGTGCACATACTCATCGGGTACGCATAATTTCACCCCCTCCAGTATAGCCGGGTTAGCCAGTTTACCTCGAAAAACCTTAAAAATGTATAGCGCAAGTGACATATTTCTTCTAACTTCCAGCTTGTTGTATCCAACCATGCCCAGCACGAATAAGGTTGGATACATCAATGGATAGAAAGGGTAGACGCCGTACATTTTCCAGTACAAATATCTTGTGAATTTGTTTTGTATGCGCTCCATCATTTGACAGTACTTTGTCTCGTGTGGAGCCCACACTGTGGCATTGCACTCCAACTGGCTTCTGACCAATGCTCCGTACACTGCTGTCAAAGCTTTTAAGTTTGTGAACTTGTGTTTGAAATTGTGTCATGAGGGAAAAAAAATACATCTTAGTCTACCTGCCTAATGAGGTAGTAAGTTAAAATACTATGCAAAACATCATCTACCTGTCTCATATAGTTTATCTTTTTTTTATAGTCAGATTATCAACTAATAAATGCTAAATGATAAACCGTATCGGAACGCATCATATTATTTGCTAAGGTGTTTATTTTATTGATCTGGCAACAAGCGTTGTCGAGCTGTCAATTGTGACGTTAGACGTACTTCCGGAAAAAGCTTTCAGACAACTCAGGTTGCGAAAATTTATATAATTGAGATTTCTAGGAAATCATTGAGTAAAAACGTGAAATAAACCAGTTAATTAGTGTTAACTGTGGTCCGAAACCCATACGCGAAAGGATTCGAGAATTCCAGTGATTGTGAAAGGTGATGACGATCGATTTCGTCAAACACATTCTGCTGAAATTGTTAGCTTGGGTTTCTTTGGGAAGGCTGTCTTGGGGTTAAGTATTTGAGTCTAGGGTGCTGGTGTACACCCGCAAACTGCTGGCTGGGCTGGTTGTTTGCCGGGAGCCTCCGTGGTACGAGCGACGGACGTCTGTCATCCAGCTGCAGCCTGCGCCGGCTTCTGCAAGCTGTTCTGGAGCGAGGCTCCAACAAAGCTGTTGCCAAAACCGTGAGTGAACTATTGAATATTCTCCGGCTTATGAAAACTTTTTTTATTTTAAGTTTGGTAAACCTGGTTACCGCGGGTTACATCAAATTTCACAACTCTATGGGCCTAGCAAAATGTGTGTGTAGCCTTGGTGGATAATTAGGTATATCAAACAGTTTTGGTAGCAGAGCGTGGTTAAGTCATAGGATGACCCCGGCCATAGAAAGTTATACAATTTTTAGTAAGCGGAGCTAGGCTTAGTTATTTAATATAGTTGTTGATGGCCTCGGCTTATGTAAATTGCAAAGTACATAGGAAGGCTAATAGAATAGAATAGAATAGAATATTTATTTATTAAAGCAACAAAGGCTCAGTTGGTTAGTAAGACACATAAAAAAATGTTAGTAACAAAATAATATATACAATCAAATATAATAAAATTATAATGTGAGAAGGTGGTGTGATAGTCATTTTCGCACCACCCCACCCGATGTTTCGCAGCAATGACCTATATAAGAGCAGTCCAGTCTGCTTGCGATCATATTTAGGATGCTGTTGGTGCTACCCCGCACCCTGCGCACCAGGGAAGCGCATCTTTTGCGCATTGTTGCATAGAAACAATCAACTCGCGCCTCCGCGAACATCCCTGAAGCGCTGCAGAAGCGAGGCAACCTCAACAGCACCCTAAAGGCATTATTATATTGCACTCGGAGGACGTTATAAGACTTTTGAGTATAGTTAGCCCACAGGCTGCACGTGTAAAATGATGTGCAAAAAGCTCTGAACAGTGTTATTTTAACATTACGTGAGCAACGTGCAAACCTGCGAGCCAACATGTTCGCTCTCACCGATAACGCCCTCCGTCCTCTTTCAATATCCGCATCATCTTTGAGGTCGGGAGTCAGTATATGGCCTAGATACATAAATTTGTACACCCTTTGTAATACACAGTTATTGAGGATAACTGGAGGACACTTGCTAATATGGTGTTTGCTCCCAGCCTCAAAGACCATGACTTGGCTCTTCTTTACATTGTATACCAGTCCATGAGTCTCAGCATACGCCTCACAAATGGCCATAAGCTTCCTCAGGCCGCAGACAGACGCACTCAACAGGACCATATCATCCGCATAGCTAATATTGTTGATGCTGACGCCGTCTATGTGACAGCCGACTCTGGTCCTACTAAGCTCATCTATCAGGTCATTCACATACAGGTTGAAGAGCGTAGGTGAGCTCAACCCCCCCCTGCCTCACCCCGCATTCCAACCCGTACGGTCGAGACATGACCCCTTCCCATCGTACATTATTGACCTGGTTTCCATACCAATACTTGAGAACATTAATTAGTTCTAGTGGGAGGTGTGCTTTATTAAGCTTTTCCCAGAGTACATCGTAGGAAACCAGGTCAAAAGCCTTTGACAGGTCGAGAAAGCAGGCGAAAATGGGAGATTTTCGTTTCGTGTAATAAGTGACAGCGTGCTTAAGAGACAACACAGCGCTTTCCGTCGACAATCCCGGTCTAAACCCAAACTGATTATCGTGCGGTTTGATAAATTTATTCAATTGTTTATTAAGCACGCTATCAAATACCTTTGAAATGACAGTCGCTAACGAGATTGGCCTATAGTTATTTTTATCCGCAAGATCGCCGGTTTTATTCTTCACTATAGGCACTACCACCGTTCTCAACATATCTGTAGGCATAAAGCTATGACCCAGGCAAAAGTTGTACAACATATACAGTACTCGAGGTAGATGCGGGCCAGCAAATTTTAGGTGCTCAATACTGAGCCCGTCGTGGCCAGGGGATTTACCTTTTGACATTGATTTAATTATATTTTTAATATCTTTAGCTGTTAATGTTATCTCCCTCTCCACTGCGGGCGCAGCATCCAACACAGACTGTCGTGAGGGCCCTAAAGGAGATTTAACAAAAAAGTGATCCATAAATAGATTGGCAATACTCTCAGAGCTACTCACACCGCAAACACTCACTGGGAGGCCTGGCCTACACTGTAACTTGTTCGTATCTTTCCAGAATAACCTAAAATCATTCTTCGAATGATGGCAGGCAAGAATATCCATTTTAATTTGGTTCTCATGATCCTGGCACCATTTTAAACGAGACTTAAAAACCTTTCTAGCCTCGTACATTTCGTTGTAGAGGCTACCTGAAGGAGGTCTGCCGTGCCAGACCCACAACTGAAACTTCAGTTTGGCCGCCAGGGATGTGAGCCTCAGCCACATGTTTGTTCCAGCCCGCAACCACCTTTTTTACATATTTTCCTCTTTCACGACCTATCAAAGAAGCCTCACTCAGGGCCTGAACAATTTTCCTATATAAGTCATTTATAATTAATTTATGACTAGGATCATTACATAGTTTGTCACTACAACTCCGAAATTCGTATGGAAAATCAATTAGTCTCAATCTTTTATTACATTCTATTTGATAAGTATCGATTTCCTCAGAAGTTCTTTCTCCCCATAAGAATTTGTTGTGACCCACTTCATTAGCGTATTTCTTAGGTAATATAACATTAATATTACATTCTACCACTAATGGATAGTGGTCCGACCATAATACGTCATACATAACATTTACTTTTCCTATTGAACATTTTGCAGCTTTGGTTACCAAGCAATGGTCGAGCCATCGTTTTGCTCCATTTATTTCACTTACGTAAGTGTAGGTATTGGAAGATACTCCTAGCACATCACTATCAACACAAGACCATTCTTGGTCACGACAAACATCCGTTAACTCGCGGTAAAATAGCTCTGACGGGTGTGCGTTAAAATCCCCCAACACATACGCACAGTCTACTGCACAGCTATCTATAATTGCACTTACCGCACTTAGAATATCCGTAAATTCCGTTAGATTTGACATGGAGTCCGTAGGCATATATACGCTTAGAATTAATAATGATTTATCACTTAGCACTATTTTTATTGCACATAACCGTGGGTTATTGCACTGCATAACGACCACGTCTTGAAAAATACTACGCCTCCACAGCAGAGCCACTCCTCCATACGGACGCCCCACCAGTATTCCCGCCGAGGTGTCCACCGCCGATACCCCATTATAGCTGAAGTCGTCATTTATGGTTTTTAAGAACGGTATTTCTTCCGGTAGTAACCATGTTTCTTGTAACGCTATAACGTCAGATGTCATACACAAATCACGTATGGCTTGCATGGATCGTTTTACGTTTTTACAATTAAAGGTGACAAATCTAAATATATTACTCATTTATTTATTTTTGAAGAGCCGTCACCTGTTACAGGAGTTTCATTAATTCGCTTTACTTTAAAGTTAATAAAGCGTCGGAAAATGATCCCTTGGGGCCATAGTTTTTCGTCCAGAAACAGTTGTAATTTGTGCTGGGACACGAAGAACTTATATGCATTATGGTCACACTCACGTTTGATCGATATTTTTTCCAATTTAACTGTTTCCTGTGTCTTTTTAAAGATGTAGTTAACTATATCGGTTTCCGAAGTGTCCTTATGTACATTCGTAATAAAAAGTGGTAATTTTCTCTCTGCTGCTCTAAACTTCTCATCATTTTCAACCACAACCGTTCCTGTTTTTCCTTGAACGCGATTTCTTGATTGTTTTCTTTTCCTTTGTACGACCGTCCAGCCTTCGTCCGACTTTATTGCTTCCGCATAAGACACAGTACGCTTTACGCTCGCTCCGACAGTCAGCTGTGCGCTCGTCTCGGTATAAGGTGAATCATCGCACTCTGTCATGCTATGTCCGTCGTTTAGTGACGATGTCGCCGTTCTTACGTAACAACAAGCGTCACCGTTTGTTTTGCGGAACGATGGCTCGGCGCAAGTTTCTCCGCTACCCTCTTTGTGACTTATGTTATCATTTCTCACATGTAAACTATTTTTTTTCTTAGGAGATAATTGTTCACAGCTCGCTTTGCTTTCATGATTAATCATTATGGAGCTTGACAGCGATTCATTCATAAGCGATAGGCCCGAAGGTCCACTGTTACGGTATGCACCTCTCTTCGTATTGATATTAGCAGTCGAAAAAGGTGGTGAGTAGTTATTTTGATTGAAACACTCCTTCTTGATGTCATCCAGCTGGTCAATGGTCACATACAACGATTTAATGGTCTTGATTTCGGCCTGTACTAACACCAGATCCTTTAGGAGCTTAGAGACATCCAGGTGGTCAAAGGTTATTGGCGGTAGTTTGTCCAGGTCACGAGCCACAAAAACAGGCAACAAATCGGGATCAGTGATTCTGAAGAAATTGAGCATGTCGCACAACTCACGATTCTCCTTTCCTTTCCCTTGGCGTATAGGTTTACGTAGCTCAGGTGAAACCGATTCAAATAATAACGATTTCGACTTTGTTATTTGTTCACTCGTAAATGACGACGCACATATTTTGATAAGGCTATCTTCACTAGCTATCGATATTTTGTTTTGTATATATGAAAGAAGTTCATCAATAACGATGTTACAATTACTGCACTTTAGAGTACACGACATCTTTACGGACTGTAGTGTTTGTATCTATACAATAGATATATACATTGTCTCATGTACACCAGAGGAGGTAGCTGTCAATCAGGCAGTCACGTGGTTGAGCTTGCCGGGGTTGGACGTGCGCCTACGCTTGTGCTGGGTGTGACAGTGAGCCAGTGAATTTGTGTGCCTACAACAAGAGATAGAGATCCTACAAGTGGCGACGAGGTTAAAGGTACCACCTATCTATGACTTTATTTTGCAAAAAGCAGAAAGATTTTCAGAAAAGTAAAAATGTGTTTCAGCGACCAAACGAACATCACTCGTGAAGCTTTGCAATAGGCTGGCTCCACATAGTCTGCATACCATTACAATACTGTTTTACTGGCTTTGGTAGGAAGTTTTATAAATGATAGTTAACAAACTGCCTACCTACCTAATAAACTCGATACCAAAGAGAAATTCAACAAAGATTTATTATCTAAATGTAATGACTTAAAACAAGAAATATTTCCAAACTTTGACTAATAAAGATATCCGCATCTTAAATTTATAACGTGATGTAATAGTGGATGTAGTAATTTTGAGATTTAGAATGATATTTCAGTCGAGTCATATCTATTTGCGCCGCCATTGTTACGTTCTTGTTTACGTTCTGCGGACTGCGTTCCGAATCACGTCGCATAGATTACGGCAGTGTATGAGATGAGGTATGGTCATGACGTCCACCACTTCACCGCGATCAGCTGTCGTTGGGGGGGGTCGGTTACGTAAACAAGCCGGATTGAGCAACGTGCGTGACTCGTGACCGACCACTGACGTGTCGTCGGGTTGTCGGTGTTGTTCTTTGATGGAAAATGGTGGTTTGTAGTAATTCATGACCGTCCCTCAGTGATACCGTGGGCCGAAATATAGCAAGTATAAATTTGTTTTTATTTTACTGTTCTCATAGTAAATACAGCTATAAATAATTAATGGGGCTGATTTGAAAAAAAAAAAAACATGTATATAGAAAAATTACTCTTAGATTTTAGCACTTCTATTAAATTTGATGTGGTTTCCATTAAATTGGATGTGGCTTCCATTAAATTGGATGTAGTTTCCATTAAATTGGATGTGGCTTCCATTAAATTGGATGTAGTTTCCATTAAATTGGATGGGGCTTCCATTAAATTGGATGTGGTTTCCATTAAATTGGATTTGGCTTCCATTAAATTGGATGGCACTTCTATTTGATTAGAAATAATATTTTTTGACTTTCAGTAAATTATACATGTTACTTGAATTAGTACTACAAGATTTCCATTCAATTGGATGTTTTTTTAGGTTACCCCACGCGATCACTATGGCGAATCAAATCCCAATGCCAGAAAAACTGGACTTGGAAGGTGACAGCACTTCGATCGGTCTAAGATGGGAGAAATGGAAAAGGTCGTTACTAATTTATTTAGAAGCAGCTGACATTGAAAGTGCAAAGAAAAAAAGAGCAACATTATTAATCTTAGGTGGAGCTGAACTTCAAGATATATATTACAACTTACCAGGTGCAAGTGTTGAATCAGCTGATGACGTTTTTGAAGTAGCCTTGAAAAAACTTGATGAGCACTTTTTTCCTAAGCAAAACAAGACGTACGAAAGACACATTTTTCGTCAAATAAAACAAGAAGAAAATGATAGCTTTGGAAAATTTCTGATTAAACTTAAAAATCAGGCTACAAAATGCAAATTTGACAATCCAGATGAACATATAATTGATCAAATTATAGGAAGATGTGTTTCGTCAGAATTACGAAAACAGGTTTTGACAATGGGGGATGACGCTACTTTGGACAAGGTTATTACACTAGCCAATACCTTGGAAATAGTAAATCATCAGTTGGAAAGTTACGAGCAAAAGGATAAATTTAAAAGTAATGAAGTAAATGCTATTAAATACAGAAACAAAGAAATATCAAAACCGGAGCGAACAGATAGAGGCAAAATTATGAATAAATGTCAAAGATGTAAGAGTGATACGCACACATCCGTAGATTCAACATGTCCAGCAAGAGGAAAGAAATGTCACAGCTGTGGAAAATTAGGGCATTATCAAAGATGCTGCAAAATAAACGGAATTTACAACAAAACCAAGACGAAAACCGAAACAGCTATAAAAAACCACGAAAAGAGAATGCAGTAAATTCTCTCCATGAAGAACCACTTCAATATATATTCAATGTAAATGACGACGTAACAAAAGAATGTGACATTGGAGGGGTTAATCTAGAAATGCTAATTGATTCAGGTTGTCGACTAAATTTAATATCAGACGAAACCTGGCAGTACCTAAAAAGAAACAACGTTGATTGCTCCAAACAAGTAAAGGAGCCAAACAAAATTTTAGTAGCCTACGGCAGTGAAAAGCCTTTAGATATCAAGGGTTCTTTCGAAGCTGTGATTGAAACTAATGGAAAAAGGACTGTAACACCATCTATGTTGTCGCGAATGGACCAAGGAATTTGCTTGGTAAGGACGCAGCAATACGGTTGGGAGTATTGAAATTAGGAGTTGGTATCAACCAAATTAGTCAGAAACCAAAGGAACCATTCCCAAAATTTAAAAATGTTGTGGTGGATATTCCAATAGATAAGTCTGTAAGACCTGTTATACAACCATACAGAAGAATACCCATTCCTATTGAAGGAAAGATAAACCAGAAGGTCAAAGAGTTGGAAGACTTGGATATTATAGAAGAAGTGCACGAGCCTTCCCCGTGGGTTTCACCTGTTGTGCCTATACTAAGAGATAATGGAGACATACGTCTATGCGTTGACATGAGACGTGCAAACGTAGCCATTCAAAGAGAAAACCATCCATTACCCAGTATGGAACATTTGCTACCCAAGATAAAGGCGCAATTTTTCTCTAAACTTGACATAAAAATGCCTTTCATCAGGTAGAACTTCATCCTAACTCTAGACAGTTAACTATATTTATAACACCTAGTGGACTTTACAGGTACAAAAGGTTAATGTTTGGAGTAACTTGTGCGCCGGAACTTTTCCAGGAAATTCTTGAGAAAATGCTAATAAAGTGTGAAGGTGTAATCAATTTTATAGATGACATTTTGTGTTGGGGTAACAATGAAGAAGAACATGATTTACGATTGCCCAAATTATTAGAGGTATTAAAAGATAACAATGTCCTACTGAATGGAGAGAAATGTATATACAAAGTGAAGAAAGTTAACTTCTTAGGACACGAATTAACACCGGAAGGAGTGAAACCATTGCCCAAGTATATTGAGAGCATATCGGAATTTAGAGTGCCAAAAACTATTGAAGAATTGCAAAGTTTTCTCGGGTTAGTAAATTACATAAATAAATGGATCCCTAACTTGGCTACAATGACAGAACCATTAAAGGAACTGCTAAGAAAGAAATTGGACAAAAAAGCGAATATTGGAGATAATTGGACAGAGAAACAAAATGAAGCCTTTCTGAAACTGAAAGAAACCCTAACAAAAATAGAAACGTTGGGATACTACGACGTGAAGGACAAAACGCAGGTGATAGCAGACGCAAGTCCCGTAGGACTTGGAGCAGTCTTAGTACAGACTGATAAAAATGGACCAAGAATTGTCGCATATGGGAATCGAACACTATCAGGCTGCGAAAGAAAGTACAGCCAGACAGAAAAAGAGGCCCTTGCTCTTGTTTGGGCTGTCGAACATTTTAATACATTACTTTTTGGAAAAGAATTTGACTTAATAACGGATCATAAACCACTTGAATTCTTATTTAGTCCAAAATCAAGACCTTGCGCTCGAGTGGAAAGATGGGTTCTTCGCCTGCAAGCATATCGGTATAACGTAAAATATAAGCCCGGAAAGACAAATATTGCAGACCCATTATCACGTTTATGCCAATACTCGGATAAGACAAACCAACAGGAAACTGACGAGTATGTACACCAAATAGTTCATCTGGCAAGACCTCATGCAATCTCTATGAGAGGCATAGTCAAAGAATCAGAGAATGATTGTGACATCTCTAACGTTAAAAAAGGAATTTTTAATAACCAGTGGGAGGAATCAGTGAAAACCTATAAAGTATTTGCAGAAGAATTATGTTTTTATGAAAATGTTCTTTTAAGGGGGAACAAAATTGTAATCCCACAAAAACTTAGAAAACAGGTTCTAGACGCAGCCCATGAAGGTCATCCGGGGATCGTGGCTATGAAGGGACGGCTACGATCTAAAGTTTGGTGGCCTCGAATCGATAAAGATGTCGAATTACTAGTGAAGAGTTGCAAAGGATGTACGTTAGTAGGCCTACCCAATCCCCCTACAGCCATGAAACGCAGAGAACTTCCATCCGAACCATGGGTGGACATTGCCATGGACTTGTTAGGGCCATTACCAAACAATGAGTACCTGCTTGTTCTCATTGATTATTACAGCCGGTATAAAGAAGTGAAAGTTACCACAACAATTACAAGTGCACAAATGATTAAGATCCTAAAGGAAATTTTCAGTCGGTTAGGTTATCCACTAACCATTACAGTAGACAATGGGCGGCAATTTGTAAGCGAGGAGTTCAAGGCTTTTTGTCTTGAATGTAACATTAGGGTTTTTAATACGGTTCCATACTGGTCACAGATGAATGGTGAAGTAGAACGCCAAAATAGGGACATAGTAAAAAGACTCAAAATTTGCAAAAGTGAGAAAAAAGACCTTAAGGAATCGTTATATGAGTATCTGATGATGTACAATTCCACTCCCCATTCAGTGACAGGAAAGACTCCATGTGAACTATTTTTCAAAAGGCAAAACAGGGAC
Source organism: Ypsolopha scabrella (assembly GCA_910592155.1). Taxonomy (NCBI): domain Eukaryota; kingdom Metazoa; phylum Arthropoda; class Insecta; order Lepidoptera; family Ypsolophidae; genus Ypsolopha; species Ypsolopha scabrella. The sequence continues at coordinate 178,432 of OU342968.1, read as the reverse complement.
AAAATTCCTATGTTAAAGGATATAAATAACAAAGAGGATGACTTGGAAGTGAGAGACAGAGATAGATTGCAAAAAGAAAAGGGAAAAGAGTATGGAGACCGGAAAAGAAGAGCTGACGATTCGGAAATAACAGAAGGGGAAAAGGTTTACATAAAGGAAATGGAGAAGATCAACAAGCTGACGACAACTTTCAACTCTACACCATATGTAGTTGAAAAATCAGTTGGGGGAGATGTCACCGTAAGGAATGAAGAAACAGGACAAAAGCTACGTAGGAATGTGATACATTTAAAAAAAGTGGAAGGACAATGGCAACCTGCAAAAGATGACATTTTGCCAACGGGAGATGATACTATCGATAAATAAAATGATTAGATTAGGAATAAGGAAATTACAATGCTGATTTATCTCACTAATTAATAACATAGCGTTGTTGAAAAATTATTTAACTTTTACTTAAAATAAATTAAAACTGTAATGCTTAGTTCTGTGTCAAATTATTGTATCGGTGTTGATGTAACGAGAAATAAATATAAATAAAAAAAAAACTTCAATAAGGAAGGGATGTAGTGTTTGTATCTATACAATAGATATATACATTGTCTCATGTACACCAGAGGAGGTAGCTGTCAATCAGGCAGTCACGTGGTTGAGCTTGCCGGGGTTGGACGTGCGCCTACGCTTGTGCTGGGTGTGACAGTGAGCCAGTGAATTTGTGTGCCTACAACAAGAGATAGAGATCCTACACGGACCACAAATTAGCCTCGCAACCGATAACACGCACGCACGCTCGCACGTACGTACGCACATGCTAATGTGTAATGTGTAGTTTTTATTAGTGAACCAGATTAACTGAGCGAGCGCTTAGGTTTATTGTATTGTAGTATAACTTTGAATTGTTAAATTTTGTTTGTTTTGGAGTGTGTTTGGTATTTTACAAGTGTATAAAGTGAGTACATACATTCAGGAGCCAAGTACTTTAAAATACTGTTAGTTTCTGCTAACCTGTTTGTTTTATATTGTTTATTTTCTAGGTTAACTTGTCGAAGCCTTCGCTTAAAGCTTGGACATAGTTGTGTGTCAAAAGTGTAACCATAGATGTAAGTAATTGGCTTATGTTATATTAATTATATATATATATATATATATATATATATATATATAGCAACAGAAAAGGTCTGTCTGTCTGTTCATACAGTTTGATATTGTGTTTATTTGAAAACATTTAAGTGATAAAAATTAGATTTTTGTTAAACTTACATAATTCACAACAGGGTTGTATTATGTATTGATACATTGGAGTTAACATACTGACTAGAGTCTAGTACATTTAGGTCTACAATAGTATTGTATACGGGGACGCCTGTGATTCGTGCCAGTGTTAGTTCGGTTTTTAATTATTGGTATTTTCTTTGATTTCCCGGTCTAACGCAATGCAGGAAAACGTTGGTGATTTGTTGTTGCGGTGGTTTGTTGGCGTCCAGGGAATGCTGTCTAGGTCGGACCGAGACGAGGCGAATGTCGAGCGATACGAGCAGATGTCGGATCGCTTCGAGGCTGCTGAAGCGGCAGTCACGGATCTCCTGGATGGAGATCAGGATTAAGAGGTACTGTCCTCCATTAATAAGGACATGAGTCAAATTATGGATATTTATAATGAGGTCACACAGGTCGCCTGACTGATTAAGAAGCGACGCCTGATGTAGGTCGTGCAGCACACGGTCTATCGCTGCACAGTGGGCTCCCCACTCTGGAGTTAGGACAGGGTACCATGGAGCTATGGGTGGCCTATAAAAATATGTTCACCTCCTTGGTTGATTGTATATATGATAATATAGCGTGGGAACTGCTAAACAAAAACTCTTATAGTTTCAGACTTTCCCATACTGACCGATTTAAATGAGACACCCTGTATACTAAAGTCACAAGAACTTATATAAATCGTCCTTAGGCATGATTGGAAACAAAAATGTAAAAATTGATTTTTATAGAATCAACAATCGTGTTCTGGCATGACTTCATGAGAAGCCGTACCGGGAGAGTGATTACAGGTAGTTGCATACTATCAGTTATGCATCCGTTACCGACTTACGTAGATTTTACGGAAGTCTCTGGACAACTGATTACTGCCTCATTCTTCTGCTTTCTGTTCGAGGGCACTCCATCTTAGGTCTAAACAATGCTTTTTATCAGGTACGGCAATGGTCAAGCGCAATATGGTCGTTCATATATTTTTTAAATAAAAAATACGTTTGTTGTCTTTCCTTTTGATAAAAAAAAACAAATTATTTGTATTGGAGTGCTCACGTGGCCCTACAATAATCTTCCCCCTGCCCTTTCTGATGCGCGAGTTCAAACTTGCTATTGCGTTGTTTTTGCGTCGCGCGCGCGTTATTTTGCGAAGTTGCGGAAGCGGACGCGGAGGCGGAGTTATGATTTCATGCGGAAGTTCCACACTAGCGGATGCGGAGGCGGAGCTCTGTTACATCCCTGACCACAGGATATAAATACAAATCGTCTGATATGTAAATTACTGAAATCGGTGCACTCGTTTTGATTCTACGATGCATCACCTAACGTGGTGAGACGGCTTTCAAAAACGCACGCTTCTTGTGAATTGCGTATAGTTTAAAAACTACTCAACGGATTTTTATGATTTTTGTTTTGTTTTGTAGCTAATATTATCAAAATTTATTAAATTAAATAAACATGTAACCATATCATAGGAAATTTAGTTGCTATTTTCATAAGAATGAAAAAAACTGTTTAGAAAATTTCACAATTTTCTTAATATTCAGCTGCCATCTATAATTTCTTAAGCGGTATATTTTTTATTTTATCAGAGATGTCAATACAAATTGATTGACACCCTAATCACTCAAATCGGTGAAACCGTTTTCTTTCTATATTTATTTTTTTAATTATGCCGCCGCCATTTTGGAAAAGGTCCGCCATCTTGAAATCCAGTGGATAAAATTTTCATTTTCTCGGATGAAATCACTCATATTGGTCCCTAGTATTACTGAGCAAAGCGGCTTGCTTTCTGCCAAAAATATAGCTTTCGATACAAATATCGCAGTAAGCCCTAAGAATATACTGCGCAGGTAAATCGATGTAACTTATTTTTGTGGTACTACTGTAACGTGCTTCAGGGTGGTAGAATTGATGCCTTGCTCGATTGTGGAGGTACAACCATCTTACACGCAAATCCCCCGAAGTTATATGGGAGAGTAGGAAGACAGCTCTCAGACAGGCACAAAAAGGTGGCCCGCCATGCCTGGGACCGATAAATGGGGGTAAGTGAATCCCCAATTGCCGGTCCTTACATACAACAGACTGGTGACGGCAGCGGCGCGGCGTCACAGATGCGAGGGTTTCGACACCGCGCTCACCAACCCTGTGTGAGTATAGGCATTTTTTCGAAGAGGAGTGCCAAGAGTGGCGAAATCTTGGAATGGCCTATGTCCGGTAGTGGAGGACCCAGAGGATGATGGCTGGAGAGGAGCGGTACGTACCGTTGGGCTCGATGTCCCTCCGCTCGCCGCACAGGTCGCCGAGCGGGTTGTGTCGCGCGTCCAAGTGCGTCAGCGGCGCCTCTAGCGCCCCCGCCCACCGCAGTGACGTCAGCGCGTTGTGCGCCACCGAAACGCGCTCGAGCCGCCTCGCCGCCGCCAGCAACGCTCTGCGCACACACGCACATACACGTCAGAACAATACAATACCATTTAAAGACACGCAGCACAGCTGTGTTCGGCCGTTTGTTAGTCCATAAAAAATTTGCCACGGGCCATTTATAATTCTTCATTATGTCAAATATGCAGAAAAAATTACTAAGATCACGAGTTGGGAAAGTTGGCACTTCAAGTGATGACGAGTCCATAGTACACCACCACAAAGAATGTCTACAGAAGATAAATGATAGTGATAAGAAGATAAGTTTACTAAAGATGGAGACTGAAAACCTAATAGATAGAATTAAACAACTAATCGGGAATGAAACAAAGGAAGCGGATGAAAAAGAGATATTAAGACAGGAAAATAATGATTTAAATAGGCAACTTAGTGAAGAAAGAGACAAAATTCCAAATTGCAAACAGAATTATCTGATTGCTTTACAAAAAGTCTATTATCACCCAAAAACATAACAGGATCATCAGATATTGAAAGTATGGAAATTATCACGCCACTGAAAAAGAAAATTGAAAAAAGCGAACATGAAATCTTAGCACTTACGCTAAAAATCTAAGACCTGGAAACTGAAAATGAACGATTGTGTGAGACAATAGCTACCTATTCATTTGGCCAAGAAAATGAAATACAAAGTGACAGCAAGAAATTTGAAAATGAATGTAAGGTTCTACTAATAAGAAAATTTAAAAAATTACAATCTGCCTAAGTAGAACACTTAAATAGAAAAATGAAATATTAAACAAATTAAATGCAATGAAACTCAAGGAAGTAAGTTTAAGCAAGATACAACAAACGATACTGATTTTAAAGAAAAAAATACAATGTTTACAAACTACAAATGAAAAGCCTACCATTGAAGATGATCGTACAAATAATACTTTTAATATAGACTCCTGTAGAGATCAGGAAATGGAAAATTATAAATGTAGGTATGAATAAACCAAATAAACCGAAACTACTTCTTCTATCTGACTTACATGGCACAGAATTAACATTTACACTACCAAAATTGAGAAATAATGATTACGATTTCACCGCTGACATAATTCACCTCGGAACGACGGCTAGAACTCTACAGAATATATAAATAAAAACAAAGGGCTACACTGATAAAGACTGTGTTGTTATTATGTATGGTGGAAGCGACTTTAGTGTTAACAATATAAACTACGTGATGTAAAGTTAACGCACACAAATGTTGTTTTATGCAACATACCCTGTAGCGTTGCAACTAATTCAGAGAACTTTAATAATTTTATGTGCGAACTTAATTCCCAACTAATGATTTAAGTAAACAATTCAAGAATGTTAAGTATCAGGTAATTGATAACAACTTAGAAACAAAGGATTTCCATAGTAACGGATTTAAGCTTAAACAAAGTGGAAAATTTAAGGTTGCACGTTCACTTAACCAATGTCTTAAAACCATCAATGTACAATTTTATAATAGTCTTAATTTTTTAGGGAAACGATAAATCATGACAAACTATCTGTATTACATTTAAACATTAATCGTTTAAGAAAAAAAAATGTTAAGCTTAGAAGCCTTTATTGAACTGGAGCTCAATTAAAAACCCTCCATTATCTGCATAACAGAAACATGGTTGGAGCCATGTGAACATGAAGTACTTAATTTACCTGGGTACACCATAGCATCTCATTCCTCTAGATCCGAGACTAAAGGTGGTGGTATCATCATATTTGTCAAAAATTAACTAATGCCTGGAGTTAAAATAGTAAATGTTGATAAATATAATATAGAAAAGCTATTTGAAGTTTGTGCTTTCTCGATTCTTCTACCAAATGCTTCTAAAATTCAAATTATTAATTGAACTTACTGATACAAAAGCATAAGTCACTGTCTTACTATCCCACGAACAAAAGAAGAAAAGATATCGTTGACTCATACAGTGTTAAAACAAAGTTTGCAATGCATCAATTTAAAAAACAATCTGTTTACATTTACAATAAAGTAAACAAGCTACTTAACATCTACCCACTACTATTATTGCAAAAAGAAAGTCACCGAGTGGTTATTGACCTTGAATTATGAAGAAGTGGAGGAGCTGCTAAAGGTTATTGTGTGAGCACTTTTATAAGATATAATTTATTAACTATTTATTTATATAATTTGGGCTTCTATTTATCTAAATTTAATTTATTTATTACATTATTTATTTATAAAAGTACTAATGGAATTATGTTATAAAGCTATCTATGTATCTATAGATGTAAACACGCACCCAACCTATCCCCCTCACTACCTAAACATACTTATACCTAAGTTTTGTTTTTTTTTATTGCTGTTTTTAGTTTTATTACTGTTTTTGTTTAACAGGTAAGATAAACATTGGTTATTGGGATTGTATTAAGCAAGTATCTACACTGCCCTACCATAATTAAATACTCACGGTGAAATAACTGTAAGTTTGTTGTTATCGAGGACAATCTCTCGTAGGTCGGACGCGTCTCGCAGGAAGTCATCGGGCAGTGACGTCACGCCGCAATCCACGACGTGCAGCAGCCGCAGGGCGACGGCGCCGCGCAGCACGTCCGCCGGCAATGACGTCAGCGACAACTGCTGCAGCCGCAGCGCCTCGAGCCGCGCGTGTCCCGCCAGCCAGCCGGCCGGCAGCGCCGTGACCGCGCGCGACTGCAGCACCGCCACACTGCGCAGCGCCTCGCTGCCGGCCCACAGCCGCGCCGGCAGCGCCGACACGTTCTGCAGCGTCGCGTTCTCGAGCCGCGGCAGCGCGTCCGCCCACAGCACGCGGGTGGCGCGCCCCTCCAGCGACAGCACGCGCAACCCCGCCGCGCCCGCGAGCCCCCCCGCGTCCTCCACGTCGCGCAGCCGCAGGGACACGAGGTCGCGCCGCGCCGCACCCCAGCCCTCCGGCAGCGCCGCCACGTCGGAGAGCGTGAGGTTCTGCAGGCGCACGGGCAGCGCCGCCGCACGCGCGCGCACGTTCACCAGCCGCAGCGCGACCAGCTCGGGCAGGGGCTGTAGTGCGTCGTCCGCGAGCTCGGGCTGCGCCGTCGCGTTGTCGGCCCCGAACAGCCGCAGGTCGCGCAGCCCCGGCAGCGCGGCGAAGTGCGCGCCGGTGAGCGGCGCGGCGTACAGCGCCAGCAGGTCGAGGCGCGGCGGCGGCGCCACGCCGAGGGCGTGCAGCGCCTCACCCCAGCCCCGCCGCGGCGCCTCGCAACGCAGGAACGTGGCGCGCGACACGCGCAGCTCGGGCACGAAGCGCGGCAGTGCGGGCGCATCGAGTACGGCGCCCGCACACTCCACCAGCAAGTAGTGCAGGACCTTCCAGGACAGCAGCAGCCTCGTGTCACCTGCCACATACACACCACATTCACTATATACGTTAAAGGCATGCTCGCTATACATTATCTTTAGCTAATTAGAATTGAGGGAATTAATGAAATTACTGATCGTCATGCAATTTAGGTACATCGGCATCGTATGTAATCAAATCACTCGCAGAACGTTTTTTTGCTTATGTCCGTAATCTCTTAGAGTTTGGTTGGGGTTGGCTTTTGATATGGGCTTGGGGATTTGGATATTGAGGATTTCATGTCTTAATGAATGCTACTTTTATACAATTTAACAATGAAGTCATATGTATTTTTATTTGTAGCCAGCGTAAACTGTAAGGGACACACGATCAAGCGCAAGCGAAGCAAAGGTCGCGCCAAACTTTTGGTCCCCTATAATGTATGGGTAACTGTATTAGTAACCAACTTATATATATCGGGCAACTACGGAACCCTACATTGCGCGTGGCCCGACACGCACTTGGCCGGTTTTAATAAAGTCTGGCACACATTCTGAGTCATGTTCGAATAGTAACAAAGACACCTTGATCGTCTAACTTCACGGCACCACCACGCTGTTTACTCTGCAGGTTCAAACACTGGAATAATTGTTTTGTCGGAATACAGTAGCCACTTTCCACTCAATCTATTTTTGTAAACCGCTTGCGCCCTCCAGAAGGTCCTTCGCCCGACATCTTCGTGTGACACACTAAATTTTCTTATCTTTAGCATATTGCTAATAGTACATAATTATTTTGTACTAGCTTTTGCCCGCGGCTCCGCCCGCGTCGAAGAGATTTTCGTGAAAATAAGGAAAACAAAAGAATATTATTTTTTGAACGACTATATGCAACGGACACCATGTTTAACCAAGGCGCTAATAAAGACCAATCAAATAAGTACTCCAAGGGTCTTCTTTTGTCCGTTGAGGAGATTCCGTACCCATCTTCCAGTTCCATCATCAGACCATGGTCACCACGTTTTACCAAAGTGCTAATTAAGACCAATCAAATAATCCCAAACTCGAAGGGTCTGCTGTTGTCCGTTGAAGAGATCCCGTACCCATCTTCCAGTCCAATCATCAGACCCTGGTTACTATGTTTTAGCAAAGTGCCAAGAAGTGTGTCAGGATCATTGTAGATGGAAATCTGTAGTCAGATTAAACTGATACAGTTTTCTCGTATGGGAAAAAATCAATACATAAACCTGGCTTTAATCACTTTTTAAGCTAAATATTAGCAAGAGGTGTGTCCGGATCGTTCTAGATGTAAATCCGTAGTCAGATTAAACTGATATAGTTTTCCCGTATGGGAAAAAATCATTACTTAAATCATAGTATTTAATGTATCTGTGCTTAAACCTAGCTGTAGTCACTTTCTCAAGCTTAATATTAGCAAGAGGTGTTTGTAGATGGAAATCCTTAGTCGAATTAAACTGATACAGTTTCCTAGTATGGAAAAACAACCGGTTTTATCACGTATAATTGTTAACAATGGGTTCACTTTCGTGGCTTTGCTTTAGTGTTTGACTATTCTAGAGATTGAATATATCGAACAAAATTAACAAAAGAAAATATAATCAAACCAGCTTTTGCCCGCGGTTTCAGCCGCGTTAAATTAGTTTTTGTGTACTCCTATAAAATCAGTCAATATTATTCGGACTGTTACCTACAGTAAACACAGCTGGTGAAATGTGTGTCTTATGCGCCTCTGTTTCCCATATTGTGTGTCTCTTTTATAACTTTTCCGTGGGAACAAAGGGAAAAGTAGTTTTTGTCCTATTCAAAGTATAGAACTGCATTTATGCAACAGCCTAATCGGTTTCGTAAGCATGGCGTGAAAGGGTGACAGACACATCACTTTTCTATAGAAATTTGATAGCTCATTTTCATCCCATGGGAACTGATTTATGGGATAAAAAGTAGGCTATGTCCTATTCCAGGTCTAGAAACATTCATGTAAAATTTCAGTCCAATCGGTTCAGTAGTGTAATGTAGGGTATGCGACATATTATTTGTGTGCAGGGATAACTCGTTTGTATGTAGTAGGTAGTTTTGTCTTTTATTAAATGTTGCTAAAGCAAGACGTGTTTCTATGCCTGCCAAGGTTATTACGATTTCTAGATAGATTCACTAGTTTAGTATTCTTCAGTGGCGACGAGAATAAGAACATTACGTGTGTATAAATATATTAAAAGAATAAGTGTCGTAAACATGTCGGTCGGAAAAATTCCGGAGTTCGATATTCGCAAGGACGAGTGGATGTTATACGTAGAACGGTTGGAACAATACTTCCTAGTCAATAAAGTTGCGAGTGATCTACAAGTGCCCACCTTAATTACAGTTATGGGTGCTGAAAGTTATGAACTATTGGTGAATTTGTGTACACCAGTGAAACCAAGTACAAAGACTCTCAAAGAAATAACGGAAATAATGGGGAAACATCTTCAACCAAAACCAAGCGAGCTCGCGGAACGGTACAAGTTTAGACAAAGGACACAGGCTAGTGGAGAGAGTATTTCGGAATATGTTGCTGTGTTAAAGAAAATGTCGAAATATTGTGATTTTGGGGGTTGGTTAGAGCAAAGTTTAAGAGACCAACTAGTTTGTGGAATTCGTAGCGAAATCATACGGCAACGTCTGTTTGCGGAATCTAAGATAGATTTTGGTAAAGCTTACACCTTGGCAGTAAGCATGGAAGCAGCGGAAAAAGATGCAGCGATGGTAGAAGGTCATGGAAGGTCATCAAACAGCGCGATCGTTAATTGTCAAGCCATGGCGGGAGCGTGGCGGGGCAGGCCTGGGATGGGGGTGGCGGCAGAGAGAATGACACGTGACGTCACCAATAGCTCGACAGGATCAAGGCAGCGTGGGCGCACAGGGTCGCATTCAGCAGCGGCGGCGGGGGCATTGACCGACAACTCAAGGAGGCAGCGGTGCCGGGCTTGCGGCGCCGGGCACGACACAACTTCGTGCAAATTCATTCGCTATGTGTGCCGTGTGTGCAACAGACAGGGGCATTTACGTAAGATGTGTCCGAACTTGGTGGAGCAGCATTGCGTGGATGTGGCAAGCGCGAGCCTCGTCAGCGTTGAGAACGGGAGGGACTATAAAAGTGAGGACAGCGACGAGGTAATTCTGGATTTTAATAGTTTATCGATAGCTCAATATAAACCTATATTTATTACATTGAATGTTCAGTACAGAAACCTTATTATGGAATGTGATACGGGCAGTGCCGTATCGTGTATAAGTCAAGCAATGTATGAGAAACTATTTAGGGATTTAGAAATAAAAAGTTGTGATTTATCACTTAGATATTATACCGGCGAGTTAGTTAAGCCGGTAGGTATGATAAAACCTTTGGTAAAATACAAGGATAAAACTAAATATTTAGATTTATATGTTATAAATAATGGTAAAACTGTATTACTGGGTAGGCAATGGATAGCGGAGTTAGATATTAAATTACCAAAAGTTCATTGTAATACGGTAAATAGTTTGTCATCAGATGAGGAATTTAATTTGTCGGTTTTCAGTTCCAAATTCTGTGACGTGTTTGAGGAGTCACTGGGGCGTTTCACCGGAGAACCTGTGAGCATCCATATACGTGCGGGGGCTCGGCCGCGTTTCCTGCGCGCGCGCCCTCTGGCGTACGCGCTGCGAGAACCGGTGGAGCGCGCGCTAGACCAGCTGCAACGGGACGGCGTACTCACACCCGTCGAGCGCTCTGATTGGGCTACGCCTATCGTACCCGTGATGAAAAAAGACGGTAACGTTCGGATCTGTGCCGACTATAAATTAACACTGAATAAGGTAATCGAAATGGACCGTTATCCGTTGCCAAGGGTAGAGGACCTTTTAGTGAAGTTACACGGTGGGGAGCGCTTTAGTAAAATTGATCTATCACAGGCTTACGCTCAGTTCGTTCTCGACGAGTCCAAGAAGTTTACGGTGATAAATACGCATAAGGGTTTATTTATGTACAATCGCCTAGTCTACGGTTTGTCCTCAAGCCCAGGAATTTTCCAAAGGCGATTAGAACAGCTGTTCTCAGACTTACCTAAAGTAGGCGTGTTTTTAGATGATGTAATAATAACGGGAGCTTCTACTAAAGAACATATAGAAAATTTACATAAGGTTTTTGAGCGGTTGCAAAAATATGGCTTAAAGATTAAGAAAAATAAATGTGATTTTCTTGCGGAATCAGTAAGCTATTTAGGCCACGTAATAAGTAAAGACGGTGTCCACACATGTCCGAGTAAAATCAAAGCCATTGTAGAAACGCCAGCACCGAGTAACGTATCAGAACTGAGGTCGTTTATAGGTATGATTATGTACTATGCAAAGTTTGTTAAAAACATTAGTACCATTCTAGCACCACTGTACAATTTATTGAAGGCAAGAGCTAGGTTCGAGTGGAGCACGGAGTGCCAGACATCATTCGAGACGGTGATCGCGCGGCTAGCGAGTAGCGAGGTGCTGGTTCATTACTCGCCGGAACTACCGTTAGTGCTGACAGCAGATGCGAGTAGCGTGGGCGTCGGCGCGGTACTATCGCAATTAACACCAGAAGGCGAGCGTCCCGTGGCCTATGCCTCGCGCTCGCTCAACGAAGCGGAAAGGGCATACGCACAGATAGATAGAGAAGCTCTCGCGATCGTTTTTGGGGTAAGAAAATACCATCAGTACTTGTATGGCCGGAAATTTGTGTTGAGAACGGATCACAAACCGTTGACATATATTTTTGGGGATAAGGTAGGCATACCGGTGATGGCTGCGTCACGTTTACAACGTTGGGCCGTTCTACTATCGGGTTACAGTTACGATATAGAATACGTCAGGTCGGAGAAAAATTGTGCGGACGCTCTCTCTAGGCTACCTTCAGTAGTCGAAAAACGATTAGCGAACAAAGAAATCACTTACGTTAATTTTGTTGAGGATTTTTTACCGGTAGCGAACGACGATGTTAAGAAAGCTACAATAAAAGATGCTGTGCTTAGTCGAGTTATTTTATATATAGAGTCGGGTTGGCCCGCAGTTTGTCCTCAAGAGGAAATTAAACCATATTTTGATAGACGAAATGAATTATATGTAGAATGTGGTTGCATAATGTGGGGCTATAGAATGATAATTCCTTCTTTATTAAGGAACACGGTGCTAAAACAATTGCATATTAGCCACATGGGTATAGTCAAAACAAAGAGTTTAGCTCGTAGCTACGTGTGGTGGCCACGCATAGATGACGACGTGGAGAGCGTGTGCCGAAGCTGCGAGACCTGTGCTGCAGAAGCGGATGCGCCGCCGCACGCTCCACCCACGCCCTGGCCGTATGCGTCACAGCCGTGGGTGCGTCTTCATGTCGATTTTTTAGGACCATATAAAGGTAGAACGTTTTTTGTCCTGATAGACTCCGGTTCGAAATGGCTTGAGGTTTTCGAAATGGAACGAACAAATGCGGCGGCGGTTATTAAAGTGTTGAGAGCGACGTTTGCGAGATTTGGATTACCGGTGGAGTTAGTTTCAGATCAAGGGCCTCCGTTCACAAGCATTGAGTTTAGTAGCTTTCTGAAGAATAACGGGATTCGTCAGGTTTTCTCGCCAGTGTATCATCCGTCTTCAAACGGATCTGCTGAAAACGCAGTCAAATTATGCAAACGAGCGATCAAAAAGGCATTTAGAGATAAATTGGACATAGACACCGCATTACAAACGTACTTATTGGCTTATAGAAATACCGTTCATAGTACCACTGGGGAATCGCCAGCAACGTTACTACAAAGACGTTCGTTGCGTTCACGATTAGATTTGTTGCGTAGTGACCGCGCGGTGGAAAATAGAGTACGCGCTGCTCAAGCGCGGCAGGAACATCATGCTGGAGGAGTGCCGCGTCAGTTTGAGGCGGGCGAACCGGTCTGGGCGCGAGGGTATGGCATACACGATAAGTGGATTAAGGGCGTAATCGGCAATAGGGAAGGTAGCCATAGGTATATTCTGAGTGACGGAAGCGGTCAATTTATGACAAGGCACACGGATCAAATAAGGCACAGATCTCGTTTATCGGATGTTACTTGTTCTAATGATGTAGCTAATGGGAGCTCGGTCGCTGACGGGGGTGGTGATGCCGTATCGTTGCCAGCGGCAACAATGGTGGATGATAGTGTTCCAGAACAACAATTAGAGAGAGAGAGAAGAATACTGAGGGTCAGATTAAAGAAGTTGATTCAGGAACAATACATCCACCATCGGTACAGTCGCCAGTGAAACGTTATTCCCAGAGATTACGCAGACCAGTTGTAAGATATCAATTTGATTAATACAATGTACATTAGATCTATTGTGTAAAAATAATTCAACTGGCCCTGTTAGTTTAAGTAAGTGTTCATTTTGGTTGTTTGTTTATTAAATTATATTTGTTGTGTATTTATGGTGGAGGTGTAATGTAGGGTATGCGACATATTATTTGTGTGCAGGGATAACTCGTTTGTATGTAGTAGGTAGTTTTGTCTTTTATTAAATGTTGCTAAAGCAAGACGTGTTTCTATGCCTGCCAAGGTTATTACGATTTCTAGATAGATTCACTTGTTTAGTATTCTTCAGTACGGCGTAAAAGAGTAACAAACATCCATCCATCCATACATCCAAACTTTCGCATTTATAATATTAGTGGGATTAGTGGTATTTATCAGGGTGCTCAAGGGGGTGTTGGTCAATTGCTTGCCGCGGTCAGTTTCCAGAGCCTTCTAATTACTTTGATGACCCTACCGACCAGATCGCCAATAAGACACTTGCGCGCAAATTAGGGTAAATTAAATTAAATCCCACAGTCCCGTCATTAGATCCTGGTCACCATGTTCTACAAAAATACTCATCAATAGCGATCAAATAAACTTAAAGTCTCCTAAAAAAAACATTTACTAGTGGATGATTGAAACCCTGACGATGAGACTACATACGTACGACTACGCAAGGCGTACATACCACACGATTAACTAAAAATCTTATTGAGTGCTTAAAGAATTTTTAAAGTCAGTTCAGTAGTTCTAGATATTACCCATTATATGCAAACAAACAAACAAATCTTTCTTCTTTATATAATAGTGTAGACAAACTTTAACGTGAGTTGATTTGAACCAGACTGCGTCAAATTCGATATTTTGAAACTTGCAGCGCCATCTAGTGTATTAAAATAAAAACAATTTCAACGCCAGCTTACAAACAATTTCAACGCCAGCTTACTGAGCGGTTATCCAGGATAGCTTCCCAGAGATGGCGTTTTCGAAGCACTTGAAAATAAAAATATTTTAGTTATTGGCGCAGTCAAGAAATATAATTTCAGCTTTAATATTTTTTTTACAAAAGGAAATATTTTTTCTGAAAATAAAATAAAAGAATAAAAAATAAAAACAAATTTTACTAGTCGGGGTTTGAACCCGCGACGATCGACAATGCTACGCGGCGGCGAACCTTCCATATGTCTCACTAAAATTCTCATTGCGCTGCTCCCTTTTGTCATAGCGTGATGATACATAGCCCTAAACCTTCCCGAAGAAATGCTTTATTTTCAGTGAAAACTGCATCAAAATCCATTGATTTGTTCTCAAGTTATAAGCGAACGGACAGACAGACGGACAGACAGACAGACAGACAGACAGACAGACGTTGTATTTATATGTATAGAGAAGAAGAAGAAGAAGAGAAGATTTTGAAATGACTTTTGTGACTGACAGTACTCCAATGTGAAATAAATGAAGATTTTTAATTGTTAAATTGTACGGCACGAATCTACACCCAAAAAGGGGACGAATTTGCACCTAGTGAATATATTATATTTTATTAACGAAGCACGAATCGACACCAAAAGTAAAGATTTTTGGCACGAATTTAATTTACACGGCACGTCTGCTACCTGCATGAAGTTTTGACCGCGGTGCGCAACCAGTGTGACCAGATTTAGCAGAATTCTGCGATTGTAGCAGAATTCGATCCCTAATTTAAGGCTTAGCAGATTGTGCCGCAGATCTGAAAAGATAGCAGATTTTAGCAGAATCTTAGAAATCCTACGCAGAAAATTAGCAGGATTAGACATTGACAAATTACTTGTGCTTAATTTGGGCAGTGGTGCTAGAAATATTTGAAGAATTCTACCATTCCTAAATAATGTCCGATTTTTCTTACTCCACTGGTAACCCTCAAGTACATCTTAGGGGAGTTCCCTAAAATGTATATCTTTCTTTCGAGTTGTGTGTGTAAATAGAGTTAGTAAAGTACAGTTTGTTTATGTGTAGTCGACGTCAATCAATTGTGTCGTGCACGTGAATTGTGAATAAAAAATGAAAAGAAAAAAAGTATGACCAGAATTATCGTTCTGAGTGGGAGAAGGATCAAATGTTCTCATCTTGGTTATCAAGAGCCAAGGGTGACAGCAATGCCGCTTTTTGTAAAAAATATGATAAAGATGATGGCTCAAAGCTTGACAACTCTCTATAAAAACATGGACACTACCGAAAATTAGAAGATAAAATGATTAGAAGTTGTTATTTAATATTTTTAATAATTATTTTTGCGTTTTTATTTATACCTATGTTCGTGAAAATTATGACTTCAATCATTAGCAGAATTTTAGCATTTCTTCCAAATAAAATAGCAGACTTAAGTAGAATTTAGGCAAGCAGCTGGCATAATGCTCAATTTAAATCTGGTCACCTTGCGCGCAACTATCCTATCACAGAGGGTAATCGGCGTGCAGCTGACCGGTGGTATTTTCTGCTACCTGCATGAGTTCTTAACCGCGGCGCGTAAGGGACAAGTTATATTTTCTAAATATGCGCCGCGGGGCTTTTATGTGGCTTGCACCTTAGCACCAACGACTTATAGATACTTATCTATAGCTCGTTGCTTAGCAGATACCATAGGCACATACAAATAAAGTTCAATTTTGCGATGTACAATTCGGAAAGGGAAGGCCCGCGGCTCCGCCCGCGTCGTAGAGATTGTCGCGGAAATAAGTAAAACAAAATAATATGATTTTTGAATGACTATATGCAACAGACACCACGTAGCGCTAGTAAATACCAATCAAATAAGCCCAAACTCGAAGTGTCTGCTGTAGGTGTGCAGTTTTCCGGGATTTTTTATGTGAAAGTCGTGTTCTGTTGGCATTTTCCCATTTGAAAAGGGTTGGATATACAAGAACAATGTCCTGTTATGTGCACGCTTGCAGGTCGCATTCAGGAAATAAAGAAAACTCGGATTTCATAATCAGCTTTCACAAGTGAGTACAAAGTTTGTTTTCTCGAGCAAATGAAACCTAGAATGTAATTGCACCTAGAAGGATATAATTTTCCGACGTGTCGTTTTCCTATAGTAACGTATTTGTAGCTCTTAGTACAAAAATAAATACAAAATTATAAAAATAAACCTGGTCACAGTACAGTAACGGCTCTTTTAAAAGTTACTGATGATATCAGGCTAGCTATCGACAACAAGAAATTGACTATTTTAACGCTACTAGATTTCAGCAGTGCGTTTAACTGTGTTAATTTCGATGTCCTGCTAGGTATACTCAGCTCTCTTAACGTATCTCCACTGGTTACAGAATGGTTCGATTCTTATCTTAGGGGTCGCCAGCAGTGCATACGCTCGGGTGAGGATACCTCGGGGTGGAGCGAACTATCTGCTGGTGTTCCTCAGGGTGGCGTCCTCTCCCCTCTCCTGTTCTCAATTTTTATTAATTTTATCTCTGAAGTACTTTCTTGCAACTACCATCTTTATACAGACGATTTACAGCTATATCGACACTTTGTAGTATCTGAAATTGATACTGCAATTTCTCTAATAAATGAGGATATGGGTCATGTACAGAGATGGGCCGAATCTTATGGGCTCTTAGTGAACCCTACAAAATCTCAGGCAATTATCATCGGCAGCAGATATATGACTAACCTCCTGAACAAACCTACTATTACGCAAGTTTCCTATGACAATACTTCCATTGTATACGCTGAAACTGTGAAAAACCTTGGTGTTATTTTTGACTCCAACTTATCGTGGACTGCTCACGTCAATGAAGTTAGTAAAGTGTGTTTTTTTTAGAGGTATAGAACTTTGAAATGGAATAAAACAAAGATGATTTTTTTTATTGATATGAAATTTATTTTATTCGAAAGACAACCTTCTGGCATTATAATTTAAATATGACTTCTGGCATATGTCCGCCACGGCTGGCTCGGACGTAGTCTAATCTGGAAGTCCAATTTTCGATGACTTTTTCCAACATTTGTGGCCGTATATCGGCAATAACTCGCCGAATGATGTCTTCCAAGTGGTCAATCGTTTCGGGCTTATCGGCGTAGACTTGCGACTTCACATATCCCCACAGAAAATAGTCAAGTGGCTTTAAATCGCAAAATCTTCCATAAAGTTGATGGACACATATCCAATTCCTGTGCACGGTGCCGGATAGACTGATTCGGGTCTTCCTCTACGCTACGCTCTATAGCAGCAATGACTTCTTCTGTACGCACTGTACGACATCTCTGTGGATGCGTATTATCATTTAGAGTAAACGTGGCGCAAAAACGTTTCATAGTTAATTGAATTAATTGCTCTGATGGACGATTATGTTAACCGTAAATTGGACGTAATGCGCGATACATCTTTCGAACAGAACCATGATTTTCAAAATAAATTTGCACAATATGGAAGCATTGTTCAGGCGTCCGTCTATTCATATTGAAATGCCAAACCAAACTAAACATAAATCACTTTACAGCTGACAAAATGGCCGCCAGTTAAAAAAGTGTTGCTAACTTAAAGTTCTATACCTCTAAAAAAAACACCCTTTAGAAGAGTTTTTGCTACGTTTTACTCCCTCAAGCGTC
The DNA here is from genome assembly GCA_910592155.1 of Ypsolopha scabrella. NCBI lineage: Eukaryota > Metazoa > Arthropoda > Insecta > Lepidoptera > Ypsolophidae > Ypsolopha > Ypsolopha scabrella. The sequence goes on along the minus strand of OU342968.1, from coordinate 160,543 downwards.
TCCAGCGATTTCGGCCCTTTGGGACTAAGGTCACTCTTGCACAAACCCTTCTATTGCCAATAATTGATCATGCGGATGTGTGTTTCCTAGATGCCAATGAAGAGTTGCTTAACAAACTAGAACGTCTCCAAAACCTGGGAATCCGGTTTATCTACGGATTGCGTAAGTTTGATCACGTGTCTCATTACAGGGAAAAGCTGAAATGGCTTTCTATTCACCAGCGTCGAAATTTCCACATTCTGTGCAGACTCTTTAACATCCTTATGAGTCCTTCTACCCCTCCATATTTGCGTGAATGCTTTGACTCCCTTTTTCCAAAGACAAACAGAACAGACCACACACAGTATCTCTTTTAAAAACTCCATGTCACAACACGGGTGCTTTTGGGAATTCCTTTACGGTGACATCCATCAAACTCTGGAACTCGCTACCGCACATGATTCGTGATTGTCAAACGATCAGCTTATTTAAGAAGAAACTTTAACTATTTACGAATATTTTTATCTCGTAAATATATTCTTATTTGGATATGCCGATTTATATATACAGTATTTATGTATGTTTATGTTCTTATTTAAAACATAATATGTATTATGTAAGTACGTTTATGTAGGTACATGTCCATTTATATACACATTATTTAAGTATTAAGAAGTATATAGATTTGTATATTGTTCGGTTTAAAAGCGTTCGGAACGCGCAAGTATGTCTCAGATTCTATTTTATTGATATGGCAACACGAGTTGTAAAAAAGTGGAATGTCAAAGTTGTTTTTTCCGGTTTACTGTCAATTTTGGTCTCAGGGAGATATGTGTTAAAATTAAGATCAACCAGTGTTGAAAGAATTATGTATTTCAAGGAAATAAACAGTGGAAAAGTGGTAAAATAACCCAATTAATGAGCATTAATTGCGAGCCCTATTGTGTGTCCGAACAGTTTCGGGAATCGGTCGCCGGTGGAAAGTGATGTGTTTGGATGTTCATTACCACGGTTATAAAGCAAGGCTTATTTGTTCTCGGGTGGCATGCCAGGGGTTAGATATTTGTGTTTAGGTAAACTCCCGAAAGCTGCTGGATGAGCCAGTAGTTCGATAACGGCCTGCAACGTGCTGAGGGCGACGAAGGTCAACGAGCGAACCCCTGACTTCCTATCAGCCAGGGTTGAGTCTGGCCACCCGAATGCAGTTTCGACGACCAGTCAAGGACGTGGACTTCAACACTAACGTGAGTGTTTAATCGTTTACCCTTCAGAAAGGAATTTTAGTATATAAGAACCCCCCTTTGTATGGGAAGCCCCTTTCTGACAGGTTTTAACCTCCTTATAATATTCAAATGGGTCCAGCACGCGAGGTTTAAACCATATCTGTGGAGAGGGGGGCTTTTCACATACATTTTCTGGTAGCATAGCGCGGTTAAGTTGTTTAATATCGGATATTAAACAACCCCGGACCAAGATATATTCTGTTTATATAAGCCGAACCGATATAGTAGCTCCGTTGGCCTAAGATAATTTGTGAATTATACTTTGTTAGGTAGGTAGTTTGGAACCTTGTAACCTAAAGCGAGATCAAATAGAATATTTTGTTAGTTCTCATACTACAGTACTCGGACTGTGTATATGAATAGGTTTTTGTAAGCTGGAAGGATATTTACACAGCTCCTTTAGCTTTAGGTATTGTATTATATGTTTGTATTGTGGATAAACATATAACTTTATAAGCGCGGTTAAGTCTAGTGAACCCGGCGACAAAACTATAATAGTTTGTAAATTCATACAGCATAACCATTGCTAGCAAGCGAAGCGGCTTAATTATTAGTTATATAGTTGTTGAAAGCCTCGGCTTATATAAATTACAAAGTACATAGCAGGGCTAATGTGTAATGTGTAGTTTTGGTTAGTGAATCATATTAACTAAGCGAGCGCTTAGGTATAATATTATAACAACGTACATAGGTTATGTTACAACTTGGAATTGTTAAAATTTGTTTGTTTTGGAGTATGTTTAGTCTTTAACAAGTGTTTGATGTGATTACATACTTTCAGGAGCCAATTACCTTTGGATATACTGTTAGTTAGTGCTACAGTTTGGTTTATATTGTTTATTTTGAATGAAAACTTCTTGACACCTGCGATTGAGGCTTGGACATAGTTGTTTGTCAAAAGTGTAGCATAAATGTAACTAACTGGTTTATGTTGTATGGATTATATATATATAGCAACAGAAACGGTCTGTCTGTCTGTTCATAAAGTTATGATATTGTGTTTATTTGAAAATGTTTGAGTGATATATAGCAACAGAAAAGGTCTGTCTGTTTGTTCATAAAGTTATGATATTGTGTTTGTTTGTACACATTTGAGTATTAAAAATTGGTTTTGGTTGAACTCGCATAATTGAACAACAGGGTTGTATTGTGTATTAATGTATTGAAATTAACATACTGACTAGAGTCTAGTATATTTGGGTCTACAATAGGATTGTATACGGGGACGTTTGTGATTCGTGCCAGAGTTAGTTCGGTTTTTAAATTGTTGGTATTTTCTTTGATTTCCCGGTCTACAATGTCGAGGACTTCTCCGAGGAACATCTTGGCCAGCCAGCTGCGCTGGTTTGTCAGCGTTCAAGGCTTGTTGGCTCGAGCTGATCGGGGCGATGCAGTCCTGGAGCGGTACTCACAGATGGAGCATCGCCTCGAGAAAGCTGAGCAGGCGCTCATCGAGCTGTTGGACCAGGAGCTGCCACCAGAGGTAATGGCTAGCCCTAATAATGACATGGATCAAATTATGGATATTTATAACGAGGTCACACAGGTCGCCTGTCTGATTAAAAAGCGACAGTCAGGTGTTTCGGGCACACCTGATGTAAGTCATGCAGCGCAAGGTACATCGTTGCACAGTAGGCTCCCTACTTTGGAGTTAGGACATTTTGACGGTACCATGGAGCTGTGGGTGGCATATAAGGACATGTTCACCTCGTTGGTTGATAGTAGGCTGGATTTAACCAACGCACAAAAGATGGCATATTTGATGTCCACTTTAGAAAGTGAGGCAAAGAGCTTAGTGCAACATTTAAGAGTAGAGGACGATTCTTATAGCATAGCGTGGGAACTATTAAATAATAGATATCAGAATGTCCGTCTGTTGGCCGATGCTCATACGAGCCAATTGTTAAGTTTGCCTAGGGTAGGTAATAAGGCTCAAATTCGAACGCAGTTACTGACCCCGGTTACAGTAGCCTGTAACGCGTTAAAAATGTTAGGTTTGCCCGTGGATGAGTGGTCGTTCTTGTTGGTACACATTATTTTGGGTAAGTTACCGTCTGATACTCGTTCACGTTTCGAACGTGAGACCGCGGAAAGGGAGGACAAGGCTCTTCCTACTTTCGCTGATTTGATGAAGTTTTTAGAATTTGAGGCTAGGGCCGTGGAATCTTCATCGACTTCGGAGGTGGCGCCACCTGCCGGAAGTTTCAGGGAACCCGCCGGTAATTCGGGGCGAAGGGGGCCACAGGGAGTGCAACCGCTTCGGGGACGCGTTGCTGCACGTCTGGCTGCACTGGCCGCTGTGGCTGAGAGCCCAAATTGCCACCAGTGTGGACGCCCAGGACACGCGTTATCGCAGTGCCATGATTTTGCTGCATTACCGGTAGTGGACAGACGGCGGTTAGTTAAAATTAATAGACTGTGCTATTTTTGTTTAGAGGACCACTTAGCGCGCGAGTGCTCCAGACAGCGAATGTGTAGAGAATGTGGCCGGCCACATAATGATTTAATTTGTGCGAACAGGTCTGGAGCCTACGGTCACGCCACGAGCGGGGGAGCCGCGGCGCAGTCCACCTATCAGTCACGTCCGTCGAGTGGCCCCTCTCAAGGACGAGGAGCGCACCCGTCAGAGAGTGGAGAGAGCCCTCGCGTGAGTCGTGCTCAGTTTGATAGTGGTGTGAATCGTGCGCCTGCGGTACGAGGCTATATTGCGGACCCGGGTGGGGGACCCCTCATGGGTCAGGGCCGCACTCAGGATATTAGGAGTGGACCCCATGCTTCCGCGACAGCGGGCCCGAGTAGGGACCCCCCGAGGGGGGGGGGGGGCTCCACGGGCGGGGGCCCCACTCAAGGTTGTATGAGTGGACCCCAGTTTGCCGAACCAGTGCCTGCGCCCACTGTAGGACAGTATAGCAGGGCGGAGCCACAGCGATACTCTCCGCCGATACACGAGTATCCGCGGTTAGAGTATCACCCGCCTTTTTCGAGATATGGTAGGGCAGCGGGATACGCACCACCTCGGATGGCATTGTGTATACGCTCACCATATATAGGGCAATGGATGCACCCTGGATTGGAGGGGCCGGGCCCCCAATAATTTGTCTGCCCCTGTACCGGTGCGGAGCCGAGGACAGTTCTTCGGCCCACCATATTAGTTAGTAGTTGGGGCCCCCCGGGGGGAGATTCAGTTAGAGTAAGGACCACTGTTGAATTTCGGGACGTGTATGCATGATCGGATAGTCAGGTTGCGCGAGCATGGCTACGCGCATCCCCACGTACTTTAGAGATTTTTGTAGGAAACCGGGTTTCACAAATTCAGAATATAGTTATTCATATTAAATTGGAGGCACGTCCCAGGTGAATGTAATCCTGCAGAGTGCGCATCTGGGGGCTGCACAGCGCCGGAGCTGGTGTCGCATCATCTATAGTGGGGGCCGGAGTGGTTTAAAGAAACAGATTTCTTGGCCTGTCCAGCAGTTGGATAGGACACCCCAGATTTTACCCGGGTTGCGTGTGCATGCTCTAGTTCTAGGGACCAAACTAATTCCTGATTGGACGCCGTGAGTTGGGTCACCGTGCGTTGAGACGCTGGGGCGTCGCGACGGTGGCATCGGCACGGTGTGCGTCGGGTCGGAGCACGCAAGTCGCCATCCTTTGTTGTTACCCAAGGAGGGCCTTTGATGAGGCGTTTGCTGTCCGACCGACATGTTCGTAACTCACACACGGGATGAAGCGCGTTATTGGCGATTTTACAGCGAGAGTTTTGGATTTTGTCAACTTGCCGGGTAATTCGCAATGTTCTCTTCTCCTGTGTTCTTTGTTACAGGCTGCGAGCCTTGTTGATGCAGCCGCAGATAGGAGATCTGCCAGCTGATGGGATCACACAGTCGAGACCTTTTGATGGAGTGGCTACGGACGTGGGGGGACCGTTCCTCGTCCGAACGTCTAGCCTTCGCAACGCTCGGATTGTTAAGGCGTACCTGTGAGTATTCGTGTGTCTGTCCACCAAGGCCGTCCACTTGGGATTAGAGTCCTCGTTGTCTGCGGAGGCCTTCGTCGTTGCATTAGACCGATTAGTATCGCGTAGAGGTTTGCTTTTTTAATTAGTTCAGACAACGGCACGAATTACAAGGGTACCGCAAATTACTTGAAAAGATGTATACATTTTAGAAGATAATTGTATTTAGTTAAGTCATGGTTATTATGTGAAATCGGCCAAGACCCACCTCCGCCGCGTCATCGGGGATGTAATCTTATTGAAAGATGCGAATTTGGAATTCTTTGTATTGGCGACGTGGTCGCATTATTAAGTTGATAATTGGCGGGGATGAGACTCTATCTGTGGAGAGGGGGGCTTTTCATATACATATATATTACTTTTATTGTTATGTAATATATATTAAACTTATTTATTTAGCGAGTATGTTAAGGCTAGTTTTAAGTCGATATTGTTTATGTGTGCACATAGGACTATGCACTTTATTACCAACATGTCCATAGCACCTAGGTTTTGCTGCTAGAAATCTCTTTCATAATAAGCTCGCCTATAGCACATTTAATTTAAGACTACTTGTATATATGAATAACTGTGTGTAATAAAGAATATGAATATGAAATAATTAAGCCCGTTTTGAGGTTATTAGTGTTGTGAAAAAAGTTGTCGATTTTGTTCTACATCCTATGAAGCTTTGGTCTTACTTTTATTCAAGGTTTCCCAAAACTGAAGACCTTTACAGGCAATGGTTCGTTGCAATGGTTGGAGTGAAAAGCAACACAAAAGCCACTGGAGAGTGTGCTCCAAATAAATGAAACTAAATGTTTTTTATATTCAGAGCTCACCGATGTTGGACATAGTTAGCGAACCACAAAGAAGCATGGGTGTTAGGGTCCCGTTGGTTACCCTTTGGTTACGGAACCCTAAAAAATACCAACTAAAGAAAGATGAGCCTTTTTTAATTGTCCTAAAGTTCTTTTGATATTGGTTACTGTCATATTTAGTGTATTTAATGTAGTTTTCTTACTATAAATAAATTAATAAAATTATATATTGGTTTATTATGGCTTTTGTTTTTATTTTCGTCCTACCAAAATCGATATTGAACTAATAGCGTGGCCGTCACGGTGCGAGCTGAGCTCTGCCCGCTGCGCCGCGATTGGCCCGTGCCGCCGCGCGCGGCTGCTGAGGCGCTGTGGGTGTCCTTAGCGCAGCGTTTGACCGCTGTAAGTACTTAAATATAGCCTGTGTGTACATACCTCATGGTCCTGGGTACCGTGAAGCACTAATGTCGTTCTTCGATCTCACTAGCCAAATAATCTCGGATAGACCTGAGGATATTTTTATTTTATGTGGAGATTTTAACATATCTGAAGCAGAATGGATAGATACTTGTTCCCGTGGAATGACTTTGTTATCAAATGGTTGTCTTTCATCGCAAATGTTAGAAGAATTTTTATCATTCTCAGATTTAGAGCAGTACAACTCTATACGTAACTCAAACTTACGTATACTTGACTTAATAATCTGTAACGCTAAATGTATTATTAATCGGTCTGAAGTACCTTTAACAGCAGAAGATTCGCACCACCCACCTCTTTTACCATTATATTTAAGGGACAGGTTCCATGTATCTGGAAGACTGCTTGGATTACTCCTATTCCAAAGGGCGCTACAAGTCAAGATATAGTGAATTACCGTCCTATATCTAAAATGTGTCAATTCGGTAAAATTTTAGAAAGAATTGTTACTGAGAAACTTTTTGACAATGTTCGACAATATATAAATCCCAACCAGTATGGTTTCTATAAGGGCCGTAGTGTAGACACTAATTTATTAAATTTTACCCAGGTTATCTTGAGTGCGATGGATTCAGGCTATCAGGTGGATGCGGTGTATACCGATTTCGCCAAAGCATTTGACAAAATTTGTCATGATACGTTATTGAAAAAGCTTTGGCGGCTTGGTATGCACGGCGACCTTCTACGCTGGATAAAATCATACATAGAGAACAGAAATCAAGCTGTTGTTCTAGGGGGATACATATCTGAATATAAAACTATTAGTTCGGGAATTCCTCAAGGGTCGCACCTCGGGCCCTTGCTTTTTATTTTATATATTAATGATATTAATAAATCTGTAAATCATTCAGACATGCTATTGTATGCTGATGACACAAAAATTTACAAAATTATTCGAAGTACACGCGATTGTGAATTGTTGCAAGAAGACTTAAATAACTTTGAAGCTTTCTAAATTCTTCTAAATGCCATGTAATCTCATATACTAGAAAAATGTCTCCTATTGTTCACAGCTACACACTCTGTAATTCAACTCTTGATAGGGTATCTCAAATTCGAGATCTAGGTGTAACTATGGACGCCAAACTTACATTTGTTCCTCACGTGGACAAAATTCTAAATAAAGCATATAAAAAGATGGGTTTTATACTACGAGTTGGTAAATCATTTAAGTTATCTTATACCTACAAGCTTTTATACTTCAGTTATGTTCGCAGTAATTTGGAGTTTGCGAGTAGTGTTTGGTGTCCATTCTACAAGGTCCATGTCGATAGAATCGAAAGACTACAAAAAAAGTTCGTTAAAGCACTGGATTACAGGATGGGTCATTATTATCGGGATTATGAACAATCGGCTACCCGACATCGGATTGAGCTCTTAAGTGATCGTCGTGACTATATTGATATTATCTTATTATTTAAAATTTTAAATAACCTTATTATTTCAATGCCATTATTAGGTTATGTATTATTTAGAGTACCACGCAGGCGCGAGAGGAGTTGCCGTGTAGGGACATTGTTCTCAGTGCCTACCAGTGCGAGATGTTATGTAAACAATGTTTTTATTCGGCGAGCTTGTAGAACGTATAACAAAAAGTTCCTTGACGTTGACTTATTTTCGAACTCATTGGCACAACTTAAAACTAAAATTAAAAAAGTAAGAGTTATCGATACATAGAGTAACAATAGAATAATATTGTATAACTATGCATACTTATGTATTTTTCTTGTATGACTCTCATTTCTATGGCTCTATTGCTCGTTGTGCACTTCGCACTAGTGTGTGTGGGGTCAGATCCCAGTGCATTCGGTGCGGGTTGCACTCGAGCAATCCTTTCTATAATGTATCTATAAATAATATAGGAAACTATAGGTCTTTACGTGCAAATTTTTTATATGTAATGTTATTTAAAAGACTGTTTGTTTCTTGTAAAATAAAATAAAATAAAAATAATATATACTAGTCATCCCTAGGTGCTGGCGTTTAACAGATAAGGCTGTACGTGGCTTGAAATCGACGTACTGATAAAAATACTGCTATCTTGTTTTTTCATTCGGAGAAATATTTATGCGGAAGCAACATAGCTACACCATCCTAGGTTTCTGCTAAAGTAAACTTTATCTATTCTATTTCATTTATCTGAGAGCCAGACCCCCCAATACTTGGCCAATTATATCAGTGGCGTGTATAGAACTTTTTGCTGGAAAAGCAATGTGAAGGTCAAGTTTGACAACCATAAGTGGGCTTATAATCGTGAATTTTTTTCTTTTTTTTCGGTTCACCTGTTTCGGAAATAAGGGAGAGCGACATGCATTTTTGTTTTTTTAAAGATTTCTAGAAATCAGTGACAGTAAATATGGTAAAAGCATATATTTTTATAATCAGCTCTTTAATATCTACAATTTGATACCCATATTGTATTTTAAAGATTTTTTTATTTTTCTCTCTTTTGTATTGGTAATATTTCAAGCAATTTCAATTTTTTTTACACCGTATTATGTATGCAAGTGAATGATATTTTTGTGGCAAATTTCAAGTCTTTATCTTTAAAGGAGCTAAAGTTATGAGGCTGTGACATACGGATGGATGGACGGACAATGGAGTCTCACCATAAAGGTTCCTTTTACCTTTTTGCTACTACGGAACCCTAAAAATAAATTCAAGGTTCTTTAAACACATAGTCAAAATGTAAAAAAATGTAATTGATTTTGATATAACATCACTGCCATTGATATCAAAGAACTTAAGCTATGTGAAAAACATTTTAGTAAGCTGAAGCTGAAGCTGCAGACGTAAGCATAGGTTCCTGTGCATTGTTATGCAAGCGTCACGGGACTGCACCTCATGCAGCACCAGAACAGTTGCAGATGGCAGACTCAATAAAATAACCAGGGGCCTTATTGTCTAACCATACCTTCAAGGGTATCGTGACTACAACCGTGATTACGACTATAAATTGGAATCGTCTAAGTTTTAAAGTCACAATCGCTTTGAATCGATGAATGAAATGAATGACCAAATAACAATTAAGTGACTACGAAACCGCTAGCGGCTTCCTTAGTTTTAATCACAGACACACAGACTAAACATAAGGATTAAATAGCGTTGGCAAGTTTCCATACAAAAACCAAACGACATTTAAGCTACATGGTACGAAGAAACTTATAAAAAGGGTAGCAATAAAACGAGTGACTGTAAATTACAGTTCTAAGTGTCAAAATTAATTAATTTGGTTTACAGAATTACTAAGTGAGCGACTGACTGCGAGTGACGAGAAATCAACAGAACAGCAACTTACAAACATTAATTTGAGTTACTTAAAATACAAAATGAGCAGCTTCATAATATTTGAGCGACCTAATATTTGTTTGAGTGTCAACGTTACGTCCTGCATTTTTTTCAATATTTGGCAAATGTATTTTTATAGTGAGCGGCATTTTATCTTAAATGAAGTGTTTCGAATACAAAAACCACTTTGAAAAATACACTAATGAGCAGAGTATAATGAGCTCACATTTAAAAAATAAAAATAATATGAAATAACTATTTGAAGAAACACTATTCTATTAGTTGAGAAATTTTATTATTGAAATATAAGGGTAATTAAATAAAACAATGTACTCCGTAAAAATAAAGTAATATGCATGCATTTATTTCAATCAAATGAACAAAAAATAAAATAAGACGCTTCAGTCAACTAAAAAAAAAACTTCTTATTAATACTAAGAAACATTGATAGGTATGAGGAGCCCTACTACTCATCGTCACTGGTAAATAAGTGCGGGCTTGGACTTAGTGGGCCGGCCTCGTTTTCTTTTTTGTCCAATGGGTATCATTTTTGCTTCCAGTGGTGGTGTTGTTAGTTTGAGCCGAATTGCTAGCCCCAAAACGTGTTTGCATACATATCTATTGAAAAATTTGGGACAGTCGCACGATCCTTTTTGGCAATCGTAAACACGCAACGCTATTGGTCCGCAGCCCAACTCACCTGACTGCAACGATTCGTCGCCCCGCCCCATTCGAATTCGCGCGCATTTAAAAATCTGTAGTTTTCATTAAAAAAGCGTATCAAAATAAAAAACATAAGCCCTCAAATAGAATATCAGTAACCAATAATCATTAATAAAGCAGCATACAAAACTTTGCTCAAAGTGAACTTTTTAGTAGTTCGCTAAGTATAACCTCACTTAGAAAAATCGAATCTATCTTAATATTGAAGTTGCCCTCTCTGTATTTCCAGTCGCTCACTTAGTAATGAAGTCGCTCGGATAAAATTTTAATATCTGAAATGCATTTATCACAATCCACTTTTTGTAAGCTCGTTCTGGATTTTATTATAAATCAATATTCGTCGTCAGTTTAGTTAATTTTTCGCTTACTCAAATTCATACCGCTCAAGTTATTAAAACAGTATGTCATCATCAGTCGCAAAGTTTTTTTTTGTTCGCTCGTTTTATAATTCCCCTTATAAAAATAGGTTGTTTTGGCTGGCATATGCTTGAAACATATTTGTTAATACCTAACCTAATCTCTCGTATATATTTTGTTTGGAAACAAGCAATATTTATATCTAAAAGAGTCCGTAACTCACTGAGCTAAAATTGCTTCAAGTCAACTCTATGCGTTTATTATCAATGTTTGGTCTATGGTTTTAAATTTGTTCGGTCGCGACGACGAGCAAAGCGAGGAGGAGCGGTTAGGTTTACATGTAAGCACATATTAGGGAGCCGAGCGAAGCGAAGCGGAGTGAGGCGACCCGTGTAGTTTTAAAATAATTCACGATAAGCAGAAAAAAAAGTACCGAGCATTTCGATGACTTACGGTTCAATTTATAAAATTCAAGGACCGCTTCCCTTTCCGAACTGTAGGTACATTGCAAATTTAACTTTATTAGTTCAAGCTAAGGAAGATATTCCACGAACTAAAATATGACATGGTCGGTGAACGAATAAAACATGGAAGCAGTCCCTTACTAGCCACCGTTGTTTATCAACGCCGGAAAAGATATACGTACAGTTATAAAACATTAAACTTTTGTTGCATAAAAATTAATGTTATAGTTAATAAATCAAGGTTGCTACTAGCAAGCGGCCGAGTTTATGAGCCAATGGAACGGTAGTAGTAATGCTGCCATGTTTTATTCGTTCACCGCTTACGGTTCAATATTTTAAAAATCAAAGGACCGCTAGCGGTACCGTAGTAACTTCCAATAAAAAACCCTAGACATAGGGATGTGGTACCGAAACAAAAGTATCGAGTTTATTCAAGTATCGAGTATACTCAAGTATACTGTACTAAAGTGTACTGTTTCGTTTAAGTAACCAAAGAAAGTTATAAATAAAAGCACGAAACGAAACGCTAAAACGAAATTTCAAAAAGTTGCTGTCTGCAGAGATGTCTATTCTTTCCAAAATAGATCGATTTCGAATCGTGGTGAATTCACAAATTCAAATTCACAAAAATCGATTCAAAAATCGGAACAGAAATTCACACAATTAGCGATAATTAATTTTTTTATGTTGGTAATCTAGGTAAAACTCATAAGCGTTAATTTTTCCTGAGTTTATTGTAAGTAAAGTTATGTAGCTGTTTTCTCATAAATAAAACATTAAAGAAATATTTTTTAAAGTTTTATTGCCAAAGTTACTTAAAATGCACATACAGAACATTATTATTTTGATAATATCATGTAACAATATTTCTGTATGATGAGTTTCATACACTAGTAAAGCTGGGGTGCTAAAGCTAGGGGTATCTGCTAAGGGATGGTGACTCCGAAGAGAGCTAAGAACCAAACCCAACAAGTGATGATCGAACACTGCTTTATTGGTATTGTTTTCACTAAATAATTGCTAAATACAAAGTGCAAGCAGCCAAAATGTAATTAATTACCTAGGTAAAACCTAATTCACTAAAATGTACAAGTGTGCGTTAGCTCGTACAATTTCTAAGTCTCAATTACCTACCCCAACTTCCCATCTTCAAATGTAAGGCTCTTCATAAATAATAATTTTGAATTCAAATACTTGCCGGAAACGTAATTAAATGTGGGTATGTACTCTTTTTATTTGTATGTTATTTGTTCGCAAAATTTTCCGAGAAACCGCAAAAAATCGTGTCCACGATTCTGCGGTTGTATGGATCGATTCTAAGATCGAATCGCTTCGAAAAAATCGATCCAAAATCGATTATCTCCAAATAGATATTTAAAATCGACATCCCTAGCTGTTTGTTTTCTTCGCAAGAAAGTTTTGTTTTGCAAGAAGTAAAAACTGAACAAGGAAATGTTTTTAAACTAGGACTGAAATTCATGAGGTATGTAAAAATGTTTATGATTAATTGATTAGTTACCTAGGGTACTTGTCCTACGCTTGCAGTCACCTTATAATATTAATATTTTGGCGGTTGTATATGAAACGGTGGTGTCGATTCGGTGTAACACGACTTATTTTACAGGACTAAACTTAATTTAAGCATTCTGTCTTTGTCTTTCTGCATCGAAAAAGGACAGGGCGCTTAAAATAAGGTTAGTCCTGTCAAACAAGTTAAGTCGTGCTGCACCGAATCAACACCATTACCTATTTAATTTCTCTTAATAACAAAATATTATATAATTTTGCTTACAGAATGCCTGCTCAGAGAATATTGTTAGAGAGAGAATTAAACAAAATGTTAACAATCGGTGGGACCAACTAGCTGAAAGGCTTAATCGTTTAGGCAATGGTGCTACAAAATCACCTAGAGAATGAAGAGTTGTATATGTGTATACACAGAAACCTTTAAAGAGTGGAGCATTATGAATATTCTGGGGAGAGACAGCATATTTGGAGAGATATTGGTGTGCATTCCATTTCCAGTAAGTGTTATGTTTCATCAATAGCTCATTTCTGCCCTTTGCAAGGGATGCCTCCTTTTTTTTACACAACCAATACCTATCCTGGGCCAATATCATTCATATTCTACCAGCTAGGGTCTAAATGTCATCGGCCCACCTAGCTGACGGTGTGCTGAATCCTCTTAAGCATTATGTTTGCTGGGTATTTAAAGCTAATAATTTTTAATTTTTGAAACCTTTTACAGAAAAAAAATTTCTAATTAAATTAATTCTTGTTAATGACATGTAAATACATATTTAAGTTTAAGTATGTCAAATGCTTTAATTTTTTAATTAAGTTGGAAATAAAATTTATGAGCAAATATTAAATTTGATGTTTAAAACTTTTCAGGAACCTGCAAGTTATTCTCTGAAAGATTCCAGTGAACATCCTAGATTTGCAGGTTAATAAGTTTTAATATATCTAGTCTTTAGTTGGGAATGAAAGTTGAGTTTATTTTTTTACATTACTGAGTTCCTTTAGTCTTAAATGTGTAGCCTTATAAGGGTGATATTGTCGCTGTGCAACAAAACCTTTTTCCAATAAAGATTATAAAAAAATACATTCTTTTTGTGTTATTGCTACTTATCCAATTTTTTATTGAATATTGTTATCTTTATTTTGTTTGTAGAGTCCAATTATTTAAAGCACAACATGCAGGCTGCTGTGCCTCTGGTAGCAAGCCCCCAGGCCTCGCTACTGTCTCCTTTGCCCAGTGCGCGAACCCAACTCTCACTGATTAATGAAAACACCGCCTCTGATCTACCAGTCATGTCTATGCCTGCAAGACAAGCACCACAACTACAGTGGATGGCTTTCTTTTTGCAACATTCTCCTTTCTAGCCACTATCTATGGGTCAGCCTTTACTCCTCCACCAGCACCATCAAAATTGTTCTTGCCATACTAAAATGTAACTCATACATAAAATAAACTGTATTTCTTATAACTGTATTTCTGATCAACCAGTCACATCTATGCCTGCAAGACAAGCACCACAATCCTATACAATACAATCCTTTGTTTTTGCGGCAACAACAGTGGACGGCTATCTTTTTGCAACATTCATTTTTTTAGCCGCTATCTATGGGTAAGCCTTTCCTTCTCCACCGGCACCATCAATATCGTTCTTGCCATGCTAAAATGCAACTCATACATAAAATTAACTGTATTTCTTATAACTCTCCAACAATCTGTATAAATAAATAACAGCTCCATGACCGCTGACTGACTGACTGAGAGACAAGGTACAGCCAAGAACGCTGAAGGCGAAAATACATAGGTAGTAACATAAAATTGAAGATCCTTGCTATTGAAGTTCATTATTACATCTAGGCCTAGCTAGAAGCATTGATAGGTCAATTTCTAGAGGTACCTACACTAAGAAAGCATTTATCGAAATTCACCCCTCAGTGGTGTGGAACTGGGTGAAAACTTGTGTATCGAACATGCCTTCCAAACATGGTACAATGGGCTGTTTTAAACCCAAAACCTCATGGACGAAGTCGTGGGCATGCTCTAGTTACATGAAAAGTACAAAAAGTGCATGATAGATGAGTAATTATTACAAATTTGCCTAAAAACAATTGAAAGAGGCAGCCTATTTGTGAAATCCTTCATTTGACATTTCCGATAGCTTTCAAAGATGTTAAAACTTGTGATTTGGATACGCAATACCATTTTATGTCAAATTTGTGATATCTTTCACTCAAAATTGCAATCACAATCACAATGACTCGAAATGACAGCTCATGTCCAATAATTGCGGTGTGAAGTTTGTCGATAGCATCCTTCAAATGTCAAATTCATGGGTATGGCGATTGCTGTTAAAAGTTAGACAATACGGCCCCAATACCAATTGTATGTCAAACTAGTGATATCATTCACTCAAAATTGCGATCACAATCACCATGACTAGAAATGACAGCTCATGTTGAATAATTGCGGTGTGAAGTTCGTCAATATCCTTCAGATGTCAAATTCATAGGTATGGCAATTGCAATTAAAGTTAGACAATAAGGCCCCAGGTCTATTAACCCATGGCTAGAAATAACACTTTTGAGATCAGGGTACCTAGCATAGTAGACCATATAGAAGGGCATTAGATTATTTCCGCACTAATTAAGGGGTGGGAGGGTAAGAGGGGGTAGGAGGGCGTATCCCTCACCCCATGGTACTCTCTTCTACTTGCGGAGATCAACCATTTTTTTTTTAAATAATACCAAAATAATTAGACACCTGGTCCTAAGAATTTTGTTCCTAGGCGTAGTCTAACAAACGTGGTTAAGTTTTACGGAATAAACTATACTTGAATAAAATTTGTACATATACCTATGGCTTGTATTTAAACGAGCGCCAAAAATACTGCGTGACAGACTGTGGGCGAATAAAAATGTTGAAAATGGCGACTTTACTATTAAAACTAGGGACGACGTCGCCTCGCTCGACTCCTTAGTTTTTCTTTACATGTCAACCTAACACGCTCCTATGTAGATCAACAGAGTGAGACAAAGCACTGTATCAAGTGCTATCAAGCTTGATATGGTTTGCTATGCTAGACTAGCAGGTGTCTCATTATTCTGATAAAATATAAAAAAACAACTTTTAAAATCAGGGAGGCATATGGACTCCTTCCTCTTCCACCCCCCTATTTTGTAGGAAATTTACAATGCCCTTCCTAGTGCCTCCTCATCTACACCTTGATCTGAGTCTGTAAGAAGGCATGTGTTCCTCATCCAGCATCCATTCTTGTTCCTAAAATACAGCAATTTTTCTTTATCTAAATCGCTAGACAATGCATTTCAAAATCATCAATACAAGCAAAGTGTAATAGGTATCGATCAACCAGCCCAGCTTTTCTTGTGTGACCAGTGTGACCGTCCACCATAGCTCCATTTGACAAAAACCCGCTTTCTGTCTGGCGACGCCTTAATGGGGGCCGATACCATTTCTTCTTTTCTGAGTTCCCTCTTATTCATACCCTGGTCAGAGTGTCGATAAGGGGGCACTAAAGACTTGAACATTTTTGGGATGTACCTAGTTTGAAGGCATGGTCTCCATTGAGAGCTCCTGTATAGAGACACTCGGGCGGTTTGCAGAGCGGCTCTTGCGCCACCGCCGCTGCCATCGCCGCCATCAGCACGCTCAGAACCTGCCACATGTCCAGGATGAGGAAAAGTGCACACCAACACCCCGCGACATCACACACTCATGTTCCACTAGTTCACACTGTCTGCTGTGTCTGGTAGCTACCAGTACTCTTCACTGAACAAATACACAACAACAGAAGACCAATAATAGAAAATAAAGTTCCAACATACAAAAATAAAACTTTTTTCACTTTGCTATACTACTCAAAACCAAAACAACAACAAGATCGCGTTCATTTTGATCGCCCGCTCACTCATCACTCACTGACAGCAGGATAGCAAATACACATTCAACGCGTGCAAAAGAGATGTTGTAATGTTTATTTCTGCTTCTCGCCAATAGATGGCACCAATAGTAAAATTTCTGAGCAGTTTTGTACTGTATGAAAGTTGACGGTCGAAACAAGAAAAGGTTAAGGGCAGGTTATTCGGGCCCTGTAGGCATTTATCGCGACGTATTTTATTGCGATGCGCCCGAGCGAGGTGACTTCGCGTGAACCGCCACACATTAAAATGGGCTTGGGCAGTAAATGTACTTCGTACTAATAATTGATTCTCATAAATTAACCAAATAAACTATTCTTGCTAAAAGCGCTACTTTGTAAATTTAGGGGAATTCACTACATCGGACAAACAATTGAAATAAAGGTAGAGCTATGAGTAAATAATAAAATAAAATATACATAAATGACAAGGTCAAGATAGGACCCGAAATAATATATATAAATTTGAGATTGTTATAATTTAAACGTGGCATTTATATGTATTTATTTATTTATATACTTAAAGTCCACTACATATACATTCAAAAAGAAAAAATATAATACACTTGAACACCATATTCCTACATTAATAAAATACGTTATATTGTATATTAATCAACTTTACCTTTCTACCATGTGTTTAAGAGGGTAGACGTAGAAGTAATATACCGTTAAATAATAATTCCTTCATATTTTTTTGAACAGTATTTATTTCATTTTAATATGTACACAAACTATAAAAAAAAGTTTCTGGTTCCTCTTTTCAAGTAGGAAGGCAACAGGGACTTAGACCATACATTCATGTCCAAGGTTTTAATAACTAATACCAATGAGGTATGATATTGTAATACGAACATTTGATATTATAATAAATATTTATATTTATATACATACATTTTATACAATCTTTACAGGCTTACACCTAATGCGATTGGTAACAAATTATATTTAAAGCAGTTTTTGTGAACTCCGTCAAAGAACAACTAAACAAATCGGTATCTGTAAACTTATCAATTCTAATCTTATAATATTATGTAATACGTACAAAACAATATTTCGGCAATAAGAAGGTTACAGTTAATTTTTTTTTCGCTCTTACATTATTTATGACTGGCGGCGCGCACTAGGGCGCATGCGTGGTGGACTTTTGAATTTTAGCGCCATAGTTTACGGGGAACTTAATTATTTATTTACTGCGTAAATGTGGGTCAAACGTTTTATAATTTGACTCCACTGAAATTCTAGAAAAGCGAAGAAAATTACGAACAATCATTTACTAGAAAAATCTAAAAATGTTTTCGACATACCAATATTATGAAAATAGGTAGGCGACCTTTTAACCATTCACAAAAATCGTGAATTTACACTTTCGCTGAAAACTCAATCGATTAGCTAATTTTAATTTTATATATTTTTTTTGTGAACACGCCAATAAATTATCTCATAAACTTTCGGAACATTGACAAAATTAGAAATCAATGTAATCAATTATACGTGTACTAGGTCCCGGTAGCGAATAATCATAGCTTGATTGTTGCTGTGAGATAGGTAAAGGCTCTGCGTTTTCTTTCTCACACCTATTTTCATTACCAAGCAAAGTCAGAGTTCTTATAGGCATCCCACATATATGCCGTGGGTTTACTATCTCCGGTAATAAACATTTTGTTTAAAATTTTACTTTTTTTTCCATCTTCGTCAGCCAAAAATGTTCATCTCTCGTAATCCTTTCAATATGTACAGGTTCATTTTCTCCCACCCAAATACCGAAGAGACACAATCGCCGTTCCGTCACGTGAAGCTGTCCCTGTACCTGGTAATACTTCGTCTTCGTATTTTTATCACTAAAGGTTCGGTAATTTCTTGGGATTTTCTGAAACCAAAAGTAAAAACTATAGAAGAATTTCTTCAGTACGGGGTAAGAAAGTTAATCAATATGAGATTTTTTACTGTGTAGGGATCTCCACTTCCGGTTCGGTCCACCTAAAAATTAAAATATAGATAAGGGACTTTAGGAAGTGAGAATAGGAAAATGACCTGTAGTAACTAACCCAATAGTTGTGAAGGGTTCTACGGGATCCAGGGAAACAATGGAGTTGTCAGGGACATCAGCTTCAATGCTACGTGGCACCAGTTCCGACTCTCTGAAAAATATAAAATATCAAAATATTTATTACTAGCTTTTGCCCTCTGCCCGCGTGTTATTCGGTTAAACGACATGCTTTTTTCCGGGATAAAAAAAGCCTATGTGATAAGTTGAGGTATAAGCTATATCCATTCTAAATTTCATCCAAGTCCGTTCAGCCGTTTCAGCGTGAAAGAGTAACAAACATACACACACACAAACTTTCGCACTTATAATATTAGTGTGAAGTGTGATGAGATAACATAACCTTGTCTTATTACCCACAAACGATTATTGACTGCGCTAATTAGACACCTGATGTATGAAATAACAAAGCCTTGTCTTATTCTACCACAAACGAATAGGACCGCGCTACTTAGGCTGACTTGCACCAAGCAAACTTAACTCTGGTTAACTAACTTTTTATGCTTTGTCCTTATCTTTATGGTTTGATGTGAAAAGGACAAAACATAAAAAGTTAGTTAACCCGGGTTAAGTTTGCTTGGTGCAAGTCGGCCTTAGACACCTGATTTTTCAATGATATTGATCTATCCTACAGGAACCATGCATTTTTCCGGGATAAAAAGTTTGTTTATTTAGGATATAAGTTATATCCATTCTAAATTTCATGCAAATCCGTTCAGCCGTTTCAGCGTGAAAGAGTAACAAACATACACACACACACACCCACACACACGCACAAACTTTCGCATTTATAATATTAGTAGGAAGTAGGATTTATTTATTTTTAAAAATACTCTATACAATATAATCTTCGACTATACGCAGTACGCAATATTTTATGTTGTGAAATTTGCACGTCTGCAAAGAAATGGTCGATTTCAAAATAACTTTAGCTACAGTATCCGTCTGAGATAGGATGAGTGCCGGCTTACAGAATGGACAGAAAGACGAACATAGCGAAAATATAAGAGTATATGGTTGGTTAAAAAGGTTAAAGTCACTTACCGTTCCTACAGGCATTTTTTCGATGCGAAGGTGCCCCGATCAGAACGATGAGCTAATGAGCTGAAATTAACAAATTCAATTTAGTCTTCTGGTTATATACTACTCGTACGTACATATGCTTACAAAAAAATAATACCACCTGGATACAATCGCATTTGTGACTGCAAGAGTAAGTATTGTGATGTTTTACTGTTGTACTGTTATACTTGTACTGGTCACTTAAAGTTTTTCCGCGTAATTTCAAATACCATATCATACAACAAAGTTGTTCTGTACGATCAGTAAACCATCTGGTTACATTTTGAAAGCAGGTCACTGATACACCTGGTATCTTCAAGTTCGAACAAACATAACCATAAAACTGGTTTAGATACACTGATACTTATATGTGCCCTAAACTAATAAATTTATCCAAAGCACACTTACCCATTTAGTTTTCTTAGCTTCCGCGATTTCAGATTTGACACTTTATTCTTCTTAAATTCCCATTTTTAGAACATCCAAGCTAAAGCTAAATAATTTTAATTTACACGATTATTTTAGGATTTACCTAACTAATAATAATGTTATATACATACGATTTAATATATATACAATTTATCTACCTAAACACAACTCTATCTCACTCATAATATATTTACACACAACGAATAGCTTCGAAGCTTAGAGGCGAGGGGGAACGGGGCTCAGAAAACTGACACAGGTCTTGCGTCGACAACGGCTAGCAGCCGACTGAAGGCTGCTGGCGCGAGTATTCGCCAGTCAACTTTTCCATTTAAATTAAAGAAAAAAAACGATTATATTTATCAAAAAAGTAACCGCGAAAATAGTTACTAAAGTACCTTTTCTTTAATTATCTGTAATTTTCATACAATTTGGTTAAGTACACCTTACACAAAATGAAAAAATCTTGAAAAATCGACAAAGTTTCAGATTTTTTTTCGATCGAGCGAAGTTTATCGTATCGAAAATTGAACCGTAAATAACACTGGAGAAAGGATGTATCTAAAACATATATTTTTTTCAGACTCTAAATGTTACAATTTGATGGCTTAAAAAGGATTTGAAAAGAGACAAAATTGGAATAAGCCCCCCTTAAAGAAATAATCGGAGGGTAATCGGCGATGATCATTCATTTTCTGTCATTGGTTCGCAAAAGTGGAAATTAAAGAATCTTTATTGAAATAATTGCAAAATTGATGTGTTTTGTTATCTTTGGCGATATTTGCATAAACACAGTTGTGTAAGATAATAAGTGCAATATAAAACGTTGTCACGGGGTAAGTTTTCCGAAATTATTTTTATAGACAAAGTGATTCACATTAAATTATATTGTAAGGTTAAAATGTGTAATATGTAACTTACAGCCTGAAAGTAACGCCCCTTGCGACGAAGTTCACTAAGGGACACCAAGCCTTGGTCTGGGATCCGATTTCTTGTACAGTAATCAGTGGTCAGTCAGTACACCGCCATAACGGTTATTGATGGTGAATGCCCGTGACGTCACAAACTGTAAGTTACTTTGTTCCTTTCGTAACTCGCATCCGGTGCCATTAGTGAACCCCATCTACGGATCTGCTGCCAATTGAAACTCGGGATTCTTGAGTGAAATAGCGACAGTGCCGAGTCAAAGTGAACCAGAGACTGTGTAAACATATGCATAGGGAACATAATGTTTGTGGAATTTATATAGCTTGAAGCGTTATTTAGGTCAGCCCGAATGTCTAATGTCAATGCATATCAGGCGAAGTTTTAATTTAGATGTTCTAAATTTATATTCCGGGAGCCACATGAGTTTCTCCTACGTCAACTTGTATGGACTTCGGGTCAATAAGTTGTAATTAGTTTATGTGTTTTTAGATTTAAGCTATTTTATTAACCACATATTCCGAGTCAGTGTTAAATTATAATGTGTGCTTCCTAAAGATCACTGTCTTTTCATTTTTATCAGGACCTACAGTTACCCTATTTAAAGTACAAAGCGAAATCATCACAATGGCGCCCAACGGCAATAAAAATTGAAAGACGAATCTTTATTTTAAGTACCATTTACTTTATATCTTGTATTTGTTTTTTATTCCTTCCATTTATAGATTTATTAAGTTTTAGTTCATTTGTCTTTCACGTGCTTTCAATAAGTACGTTTATTTACTTTGAAGAATTTTCACAAATTTAGTGACAAAAATTTAACGAAATATATATTATTATTAATAAACATTTTTGCTAGGGTTAATGATGGATGTCCATTGTTTGTTGAGAGATGAGCTCGAGTTTGAATTGGCGTGTCGTGGAGTTCATTATTTAGGTAATGTTCATACAATGAGAAAAGTTCTTAGGGAAATAATAGTGAAGGAAAAACAGGGCCTATCATCAATAAAGTTTGAAACACCGAAATCTTGCATTAATGACATATACTCTCAGATAATTATTTGTGAAGAGAAATTAAAAATAATTTCACTTAATTTATCGGAAATATCAGGTAAACCCGATCGAAATAGTATCAAACGTATACAGTCTCGCTTGCTTCACCTGAAGCATCGTGCTAAGCTTATCATTCCAGTAATTGATGAACACGTTAATAAACATGCAAAAATTTGTACAGACATTGACGATTACCTAACGACGTTAACTTCTTTAAAGGACACGGAGGACGATGAAGATAATCAACCGTTGTCAGAGAAGGAAAAGGAAATCCTCCATCTGACTTTCGGAGAAGATGCATCAGAAGTTATAGCTGCACTGGAGAGTACTAGTATAGAGAAAGAAGTTGTTGAACAAAACTTCCCCTATTCAAAAACTAATTTGGGGCGTAAATCACAAGAGCAAGAAATTGATAGACGTGCAAATTTTGTTAGAACTTCGACAGTCAATCAATATGAACAGCCACGAAAATTAATTCCAATTAAGGATTGGGGAATCAAATTTACTGGGAAAGGCAGTTTTAGTGTGAATGCCTTTCTGGAACGTATAAATGAAATAAAGGGTGCTCGTAATGCAAACGATTACGATTTATGGACATATGCCGTTGATTTTTTTGAAGGAGACGCTCTTATTTGGTTTCGTGCAAATAGAGATTGTACAAACAATTGGCAAGAACTTGTAGAATTACTTCTTCAAGCGTTTCAAAGCCCATATTATCAAGAGGAATTACTGGAGGAAATTAAGAGGAGAACACAGGGAAGGGAAGAAAAAGTGGACATATATATAGCGGTCATGCAAAATATGTTTAGGAGATTGCCATCGAAGATTACAGAATCTCAGAAATTAGCGATCTTATTAAAAAATCTTCAACCCTATTTCCAACGTGCTGTTTGCAGGGATACATTCCAAAATGTTGCAGAGTTGAGTTTAGTACTAAGGATATTGGAACGGACTAAACAAAGTTGTGAAAGATTTAAGGAACCTGTTAACACTCTTAATACCTTGGAACCAGATTTAGCCTATCAAGGAGCTCCGACCTCAGAAGTTGCAGTTATTGGATCGGAGATACGACAGCATTTTATTGGAAGGGAAATATCAGGCAGTAAATGCTGGAACTGCAGAGCTACTGGTCATACTTTCAGAGACTGTACAATCCCAAAACAAAGATTGTTTTGTTACCGATGCGGAAAATTTGGCCAGATTTCAAGCAATTGTTCTTGTAAAAATCTGGGAAACGGAAAAAAGGAAGACATTATTCATGCCGAATGTCCTCCAAGGCAATAAAAAAGGCATTTTATCAAGAAGACCATGATGAATGGCACAATTGGTTGAATATAGTTTCCCAATATTTTAAAACCGGAGAAATATGTTCTGTGAAGCATAAGTCACATGATAACCGCTACTATGCAGTGGTAAATATTTTAGATAAATCTTTTGCTGGTCTGTTGGATTCTGGCGCAACATCTTCAGTAATATCAAAGAAATTATGCTTGAAACTTGTGACGATGGGATTTGTAACTCAGGATATAGAAATGCTTAAACTTACAACGGCAGATGGTACTTCTCATGAAATAACCTCAGTGATACATTTACCAGTTGAATTTATCGATAAGTATAATGTTGTGAAATTCTATGTCATGGACAACGTTAAACATGAATTACTTTTAGGCATGAATTTTTTCTGGGCTTTCGATTTGTCAATAGGAGTAGAAAATGATAGTGTAACAGGGTATATTCTAACAAAACTGGAAGATATAGAAATGTTGGAGGTAAATGTTGAAAATTCCGTTATATCTCGTCATGAACTAACAGTGAATCAGACACAGGAGTTGGAAAAAGTTATTCAAGAAATGCAATCTTCGATTGGTGTTGGATTAGGGAGAACTAATTTCATAGAGCATAGAATTGATACAGGTGACCATCTACCAGTTAAGCAAAGACAATATCCATTTGCACCACCAGTCATGAAGGAGCTGGAAGCAGAAATTAGGGATATGTTAAAAAAGACGTAATCGAACCTTCATTTAGTTCATGGCGATCTCCTGTTTTATTGGTTAAAAAACCTAACGGGGATAATAGACTTTGCTTGGACAGCAGACAACTCAATAAAGTTACAAAAAAAGATTCTATCCATTACCAAGAGTATCAGCAGTGCTGGATAACTTAAAAGAAGCACGATTTCTATCGACCATTGATCTGAAATCAGCCTTTTGGCAAGTGCCCCTGGAATTATGCAGCAGAGAAAAGACTGCGTTTGGTTTGGCTGGCATGGGTCTTTTTCATTTTAAAGTTATGCCATTTGGCCTAAGTAACGCCAGTCAAACTCAACAAAGGCTTATGGATAGATTGTTTCCGCCAGAATATGAAGGAAAGATATTCACATACTTAGATGACATAGTTATTTGCAGTAAAACATTTGAAGATCACATGGATTCCTTACTTTGGGTTAAGACACAACTGAAAATTGCTGGTTTAACTATCAACTTAGAGAAATGTCAGTTTGCTCGCTCATCTTTAAAATATCTTGGATACATCGTAGACCATGAGGGATTGCGCACTGACCCAGACAAAGTTAAAGCAATTATTGATTATCCAAGACCATCTACATTTACAGAGCTGAAGCGTTTCATAGGATTGGCCAGCTGGTATAGACGTTTTGTGGAACATTTTTTTTTAGGAGGATATCGATGCAGTGGTGGCGTGGAGTAAAGCTAACAAACTGCAGTTTAACACGTCTAAATGCTTGACTATCTCATTCTCAAAGTCGCATGCTCCTTACCATCACGAGTACAAAGTTGACACAGAACCTGTCAAAAGAGTAACTGAAGTGCGAGATCTTGGGGTGAGATTTACTACAAATTTATCCTTTAGGGAGCATATTATTAAAATCTGTAAAAAAGTTTTTAGAAATTTAGGGTTTATATTACGCAGGGTGCATGGTTTTACGAATATTAGGGCCATAATTGCTTTATACAATGCATTGGTTAGGAGTCAGCTAGAAAGCAACGCAGTCATCTGGGCTCCTCATGAGATTAAATATAGTCTCATGATGGAGAAAATACAAAACAAATTTATTAGATATTTATACTTTAGACAATATGGGGTATATCCATTTTACCCACTCATGTACCCGACTCTATTTATACTAGGTATGGTGGGATACGTTGAGCTACGAGTTCGTAGGATATTAGCATTAGTAAGCTATTTGTTTAAATTGATTAACGGGATGACACATAATCCGGAGTTGCTTAGAAGAGTAGATCTGTGCGTGCCTGACGGGTTCGTGGGTCGGCGGCGGCGGCCGCGGTTGCTGGTGGTGCCGAAAGCTCGCACCAACCTACTGAGCAAGACGCCCTTAACGCGTGCACTGCACACTCTCAACATGGTCGCGGAGGAAATCGATTTGTTTTCTTGTACGCTAAGCGAATTCACAAAGGTTACACTTGGTATCCTTTGTTATGGAAATACACTGTCGCATTAGGTTAAGAACCTGTAATGATAGATGTAAGAGAGAGAAATAAATAAAAAATTGTAGCTGCGCCTCTGCATGATCTCACTAAAGGTGGAAAAAAAAAGTCGGAGAATCCAATGGAATGATGAAGCAGAAAAAGCGTTTATGAGTTTAAAAACAGCTCTTACCACTACACCGGTGCTGAGTTGTCCTGACTTCACTAAAGGATTTAAAATACAGTGCGACGCATCAAACAGAGGTATTGGTGGGGTTTTAGTCCAAGAAATTAATGGAAAGGAAAAGCCAGTTGCATATACGAGTCGAAAATTATCGGAGAGGGAGTCAAAGTATTCTACGTCGGAAAGAGAATTACTGAGTGTGGTGCATGCAGTTGAACAGTTTCGGCCATAGATTGAAGGTTCACATTTCATCATACTCACAGATCATAGTGCCCTCGAATGTTTAGATAAAATGAAGGATCCTCACGGAAGGTTGGCGCGTTGGGCCATGCGACTCCAACAATTTGATTATAAAATGATTTATAGGAAGGGTAAAGAAAACATAGTTCCAGACGCGTTATCACGAGCCGTTGACCAAGAAGAAATATTGGGTATTGAAATACGATCAGAGGATAAAGACGACTGGTATATCAGCATGGAACACGCGGTCAATAATGGGAAGACAGAAGGTGATTGGACAATTGATCAAGGTATATTATGGAAGTATTTAAAACTTAAACAATTTCCTGAAGAAAAAGATTCTTGGAAAATGGTCATTCCAGAAATATTAAGACACATTGTTCTCAAAGAGTGCCATGACGATCCAATCTCAGGACACTTTGGAGTAAAGAAGAGTATCAATAGAGTAAGGCAGCGTTATTTTTGGCCATCACTTATTAGAGATACGAAAGATTATGTTAATAAATGTGAAATATGTGCTAAGCACAAACATAACCAACAACCACCAACAGGCATGATGGGTAAGCATAAGGAGGTTACTGAACCTTTTCAAATAATATCTATGGATCTAATGGGGCCCTTCCCAAGATCTAGATCCGGAAATACTATGCTGCTAGTCATTGCATGTTGGTTCAGTAAGTTTGTTTTTCTGTTTCCCCTCAGAAATGGAAAGGCATCAAACATAACAAAAATTGTAGAAGAACAGATATTTCTCATGTATGGAGCACCTAATGTAATTATCTGTGACAATGGAAAACAATTTACGTCAAATCAATTTAAAGAACTGATTATGGAATACAATTCAGAAATTTGGTATACACCATACTATCATCCTCAGGCCAATCCAACAGAGAGAGTCAATAAAGTAATTGGAACAACGATCGCTTCATATATTCAAGACAACCACAAAGATTGGGATAAGTATTTACCCCACATCGGCCACGCAATCCGTACTGCCGTACATGAGGTAACAGGTAAAACACCATCATATTTATTTTTGGGACGGGAGACATCTATTCATGGTAAAATAAATAACATGAATTTCTCTACGACAGAACCATTGCAATTTGACAGAAGTGCTTATGAAGAAAAACTTAAGGTTCGAGATGACGTATATAAGGACATAAACGAAAGAATGAGAAAAGCTTATGAAATTAATTCTAAGAATTATAATAAAAGACGCAGAAATGTTAATTACAAAGTTGGAGATTTTGTATGGAAAAGGACAAAGTATCAGTCCAAGGCTGACAAAAATTTTATGGCAAAGCTTTCTCCTAAATACGAAAAAGCGGTAATATCTGGGAAACTATCGTCGGATGTATACATGCTAAAAAGCCTCAGAGGAAAAGATCTGGGTAAGTGGCATGCGACAGATCTTAAAGTATTAATATAGTTTATTTCTTTCATGGAATCCAGGTTGTATTCCCTTTGAGGAGGGGGAGTATTGTAACGTTTATTTCTGCTTCTCGCCAATAGATGGCACCAATAGTAAAATTTCTGAGCAGTTTTGTACTGTATGAAAGTTGACGGTCGAAACAAGAAAAGGTTAAAGAAATAATCGGAGGGTAATCGGCGATGATCATTCATTTTCTGTCATTGGTTCGCAAAAGTGGAAATTAAAGAATCTTTATTGAAATAATTGCAAAATTGATGTGTTTTGTTATCTTTGGCGATATTTGCATAAACACAGTTGTGTAAGATAATAAGTGCAATATAAAACGTTGTCACGGGGTAAGTTTTCCGAAATTATTTTTATAGACAAAGTGATTCACATTAAATTATATTGTAAGGTTAAAATGTGTAATATGTAACTTACAGCCTGAAAGTAACGCCCCTTGCGACGAAGTTCACTAAGGGACACCAAGCCTTGGTCTGGGATCCGATTTCTTGTACAGTAATCAGTGGTCAGTCAGTACACCGCCATAACGGTTATTGATGGTGAATGCCCGTGACGTCACAAACTGTAAGTTACTTTGTTCCTTTCGTAACTCGCATCCGGTGCCATTAGTGAACCCCATCTACGGATCTGCTGCCAATTGAAACTCGGGATTCTTGAGTGAAATAGCGACAGTGCCGAGTCAAAGTGAACCAGAGACTGTGTAAACATATGCGTAGGGAACATAATGTTTGTGGAATTTATATAGCTTGAAGCGTTATTTAGGTCAGCCCGAATGTCTAATGTCAATGCATATCAGGCGAAGTTTTAATTTAGATGTTCTAAATTTATAGTCCGGGAGCCACATGAGTTTCTCCTACGTCAACTTGTATGGACTTCGGGTCAATAAGTTGTAATTAGTTTATGTGTTTTTAGATTTAAGCTATTTTATTAACCACATATTCCGAGTCAGTGTTAAATTATAATGTGTGCTTCCTAAAGATCACTGTCTTTTAATTTTTATCAGGACCTACAGTTACCCTATTTAAAGTACAAAGCGAAATCATCACAATGTCATGATCGCTTCATCCACAGAGTACTTTAAAATATCGTCCGGCGTGAGCGGGGCGATCAAACTGAACTCAGCCCAGCACAGCAGGGAAGCGTTTCAAGACGTGCGATCAAAGAGAATATAATATTATATAATGTCACCGGCAATCTGTTCAATTTAGGCATTAAAGCAGATTTTGAAGGTTTTAATTTTCAGCTGAAACTTACTATAGTATTTTTTGTTTGATAAACACTTGTACTTGTCCACTTATTTATATTATTTCCCCTTACCGGTTTCGCTGTTAAAGCATTATACAAGGTTTGTATAATAAACCTTTGATGTTTCAAAAGTTCCACCAAGTGCCAACAATCACGAGCATCAACTCCATTACTATAGTATCTTTCATATAAGAAGTCCCGGCTGACACTTCTCAGAACTGAACAGGGGCCTTACCACGGTCGAATTTGCGAAAAAATTTTGCTCATTTCTTTCGAAAGTCACCTTCGCTCTTTTGAAGAGACTCTTTTTTTATCCGTAGAATGTGCACACTTTTCTCTAATGCGCTCTTCTCACTTTTGGAAGCCAAGAAACAGACAACCATTCATTCAAAAAAAAAATGGGTATAGACAAAAAAGTGTGTCAAAATCCAAAGTGTATGCAATGCTGTTAGCGGTGCTTTAGCGGTGAGAGGTCACATGATAAACTGAAAAATATTCGCTGGATGGGTGACTTTAAATATCGAATCATTGGTACAGTGGCTGACAGCATTAGATGCAAGTAACCAGGGGCCTTATTGTCTAACTTCACTTTTGCTTTCAAATGTATTGCAATGGGCTAAAAAAATATGGCTCATAGTTTTAACAGAAATCATGTTACACACAAAATTCCTTCTTGTTTTTCAATTCACGGCACCGCATCCCAACGAAGAACACTACCGCTAGCAGCAACGTATCGTCTTCTTATTCGTAGTTGATACGTTGTTTATTAGGGTACCGCTAGCGGCAACGCATAATTTCAAAATAAATATCATCATCAAATGTCACCTAGCACAGTGCCACATGGCAAAGGCCTCAACCAACTCCTTCCAATGTTCTCTGTCCCATGCCACTCTTCTCCAGTATGGACCGGCTGTCAATTTAAGTTTGTCTTCCCAGCATCGCCAACCTCTAGTTATTTTTCCTTCATGTGGGTACCAAGCTGTTTTGCTTACTATACACGTTACCGTCTGTGTAAAATATTTTGTATGAGAAATGCTGGTTCCTGTAGTAAGCCGCTAGGGGTGCTGTACAATTTCTCATATAAATATTCTACGCAGACGTTAATGTGTATAGTAAGCAAAACTCATGTAGGTCTTCGTTTCTAGTTCTATCCTTTACTCTTGTCTTCCAACATGCTTCTCTCCATGGCTCTCTGGCATCTTTCGAGTTTGTCTTAGTGTTCTTTGTTTAAGGCCTACATCTCTCACCTATATGTTAGACAGGGAAGAATAAATGTGTCGAGTGTTTTTGTTTTCGTTGACAGCCTCAAGTCTTTACTTTTCGTCTCTTTTAGGGACTAGTATCTTTTCCACCCGTTGGCTATTTGCTTGTTGATTTCTTTGTGTCTAGTCATTTGGAGAGATTATTTGACCAAGGTACACATATGCCTTTACATATTCTATATTGGTACAAAATTGAATGAGTAAATAGAGCATACACTATGTTATTATCACTTCACTTTACACTACCAATGTCATGGTGCTGTCGTATGGCACTTGTCCACGGAAGCAATGGAGAACTTCCACCACAAACGCCGAAAAGTTGACGTTGCGGCGCGACTCCAGCATCTGCACCCTAGGCGGACGGATGATACCCCATGTTTTGGAAGACGTACTCCTTTTTGGTATCATTTAGTTTTTAAGTAGTTAGAATATTTTATAAGATGTTTTGTTAATACAACTAGGTAAAAGTCTTGAGTAATTTCTGGTACCAAAGAAACATTTTTTCTTTCTTTCTTTTCTTTCTTTCTTTCTTTCAATGTCCTCCGCCTTAGTGTTTTAATGCAGGTGTGTTTGGCTTCGCAGCACGCAGCTTCTGTTTGGGCTCCCTAAGACTTTTGCCGCAGCGGTTCTGGGTCGTACGGGGTTGGCGCTTCCTCCTTTGCACAGTCTCGAAACCGTTATCAATAGCCCGGTTCGGCGCCTTCTTACTGGGAGCGGTAGGGGCGCTCGCGGTAACGCTGGCAAAATCTCGATGACGAGGTAGGTACCTACATAACTAGGTAAGTACCTAGGACCACCTATTTAGAATTTTTAGGAAGATATTTTGCTTGTCGAAAGTTTTCTCATGAAATTTATTAATGTTAGGTAACCTATCTTTAATCACGGGATTATTCCAACCGTAGTGGATTGTTGTTTTGCTTTTGACGACATTCGAGCATGGAGAGCCGATGGAAGTGCCAGTGTTACTGAGCCAGGTGTTTGTAAAATTTGAAAGCTGCAAATACTGTAAGTAATTTTATGTTTTCATGTTCCTGTATCACTGAAACCATTATTTTGTTGTGATCGTTATTCTATTTTTGTTCTTTCGATTTGTACGAGTAATATTACTAAGATTTACCTACCTATGAGTTTCTATTGATTTAACAATATTTGAGTTCTAGAATAAATACATACTTGTTAATGATATCTGCATTTGATTCAGTCGATCCTTAAAAATATTCAACACTTTGAGTAACGTAAGTCTCCGTTGTGATTTGTCCTACAAATCAGAAGTGGGATTATTTCTGTGCCCACAATATATTTCTTTTTAGTGTGTTTTTACCGAAATTGTGACAACCAATAACTACTTCTTGGTAAAATTGGATAATTTCATTGAACAATAACGATCACAACATAACAAAACCGTGTTGTTGTAGGAACCAGATACTATTGTTTATTCATCGCCTAATTTTGATGACATGCTAGCCACAACCACAACTACCTATATGTGGATTGAGTGGCCGTTCGTTTGTATGTATGTACTATCAAGGAGAAGTCCGCGGGTCCGCTTATCGTACATATTATAATAGTAATGAGTGCGATGAATGGGTCAGCGGCGATTTGTTTGATGGTACTGTAGGTCTAGCATTCTGTGTGTTGTATCCAACACATAGACGTGCCTTTATTGTACAGGTATTGGTTCCTATAACACAGTAGTGATTTTCTCTCATACCTTTTGGGGTAAACGAGTGTATGCGACTATACAAACATTCTAGCGAACAACTGACGTCGAATATGTTCACATTGTTGACTCGAAGGCAACTTGAATGTGAGTTACCTACCGAAGTCGGGACCAGCATTTCAGCAGAGTCGCTATACTTACATGTTAATAATACGACAGGGATCTGAATAAATATACATAACAGTGTTCCCATTGACATTGTATTCAATAAAGGTTTTAATGAGCCCTGTTGAGTACCTACTCACTCCACCATGGTGTTGTAATTTGATTGCTTAAATAGTTCACTGTGTTACACCGACATAAAGGAGCCGCCGAGGCGGACATCAGTGACACCGATGAAAACACGGCGTGTGGTTTACAGTATCCTCACACACACACCTGATATGTATTTACAAGTTTGCGAGAATTGTAAACATATTATTTTTAAGGTTCAGTACCTATTGTAAACAGCGTACGGGTATACTACCCATTTAAGCAAGCAAACTTATAATATCTGAGTGGAGTTCCCTAATCAGAATAGTAACTCAAGCTTAAGCTCTTACGAGTCAACTCAAGTACTCGTAGCGAAGTTCAGTTGAACAATTCTAATCATTCATCCGTACGTACAAATAGCAAACGTAGATGTTTTATTTTTTGTTATTGGAAAGTGAATAGTCATGAATTAAACAAATATAAAACTATTTGTTACTTTGTACGATAATAATTATCGTACACTGAATTTATTGTTTATTTTATTAATTTCAGCTGAATATTTTGATTTAAATATGTGCAAGTAATGTGCACATAATTTTACTTTTATATGATGCATTTTAACAACATTCTAATATTGTTTTTTTTCCATACCTATTCCATCCTTTTCCATCCTTTTCCATTTCTCTGACGAAAATTTTCTTGACTATTAATTTGACTATATTAAAATACATAAAATAACAACAGTGTTGGACCATGAAAGCTTTACACCACCGTCACCGCAAGAACGTAGAAGCCGGTCGAGAAAAATAAAAACAGTGACTCCACTTAAGGCGTAGTAGGTCGATCGCACAACGAAAGAGATAAGAATATCTAAAAAAGCGCGCGTCTGAGCAGAGCGGTAATTAAGAAGAGAGTAGATAGTGCTGTTTTTCAAGGAATAAAATTTAATATAAATTCACACAAGTGCGTTTGATAAAATCGCTGTGCTATCGCTTAGATAATAGGTTCACATGTTTAAAACAGTAATCATTGTTATTTTTACTTTATTAGTTTCGATAGACTGCTTGTTTGAAATAAAATAAATAAATAGCCTTCACTTTGCATCTTTAATCGATCGAGCCAATTTTTCTCGATCGCGTTTTGGGCTAATACATCGCCTTGGAAAAGGCTTTGTTTATAACATGTATTTATTTCAGAACCATATCTTTTGTAGTTTGGGAGTATTACTTGTTCAAAAACTCCGTTTTTACTACCTACGTCGTCTGCGAGTTCGGGCACATTCGTCGTGTTCGTTGTTGCGAAGGAACGTTTCGATCATTCTAGTTCTGAATCTTCGAATGCAAGGCGCTCAAGGCGCAAGCGTCAATCAATTAAATCTAGAAGTAAAACGAGTGCCCGAGCCCAGCGGTCAGTTAGTTCAAGTATGTACATTATCACAGTTATCTGGGAGACGATCTCGTTTACGCTACAGGCTAAAATTAAAAGTACACGTTCTCGCCGAAACCGTACAAGAACCAGAGGTAAAAAACACCATAGTAGCAGTAGTTCAAATAGTAATACAGTAATCCAGTAATAACTGGCATATCTAGAGTTATTTCCTATGGGGGTTGGCCCCTTAAGTGAAACGCAATGGCCGATAACTGTTTAAAGCCGAATCTCCATGTACTCTCAATAAACATAGTTCCATCTTGAACAAGTGCTGAGCCATTTATAGCTTTTCGGGACATTTCCTTATTTAAATAAAATACAATAATATTTTTTTCGTGGTACGTGTCGGCCGAGGCTCTTGCTCGGAAGAGTGGAGTGTTACCAAAACCTAAGTAAAGGATATATGAATATAATTTGCAATATTCTTTACTTAGTGGTGGACTTCCGCAAGGTAACGCCTATTTCAATTAATTAACAAAACCTTCCAAAATTATATACGCCAATGCCAATAATGATCGTTCACGAAGTTTAATACGGTCATCGGAAAAATCAAGACGAACCAACCGGCGCCGGCGAAATACCAAATCTAGATCTAATAAATACTTAAGGATCTAACAATGTTATGGAGAGATTAATAAAAGCACTACGTAAACGTGATCAGAGTTCCTTCATAGGCGGTAAGGATGTTATTCCTAATTTCGATCCGAGACTTTAGTCTTTAGTCTTTGGTTCTTTAGAACCAAACAATGAAATCATGGATAAAGAAAATTAACGAGACACTTCAAATATATGACTGGAATGATAAGGAAATGATTTACAATGCTTGACCGAAACTCACCGGTCTAGTTCGTAGATGGTATGAAAGGTTAACATCGTTTAAAACTTATCTGGAAGGAATGGCGGGCTAAGTTACTTAAGAATTTCTCTGATGGCAGAAATTATGCAGATAGACTTGTAAAAAAGAGATGAAGCATTAGAGAAATTCTTCTATGATAAAGCCAGACTAGTAAGTCACTGTTATATTAAGGGGAAAGATGCGGTGGACTGCCATATTCAAGGTATTTACGAAAATAACTTCAAGGTTAATAATGCACAAGGATAAAATTTCAAGCGTCCAAGAAGACTGCTAAAATACATACGCAGTATTTCTATTAAAAATATAAAAGGCAATAATGGAACTAGTGTGCAATCTAGAAATACCAATTCAGGAGCGACGTGAAACAATAGAAATATGAATCCATCAGATAAAATGCGATGTCATAACTACTTGGAGCTTAACTACACCGTTCCTAAATGTCCAAAGGAGCTAAAGAAATGTCCAAAATATAATAAGATGGGTCACCTTCCGAAGCATTGTAAGCGAGTTGCTGCGCATTCCAACTTGATGAAAACTTCGTGACTAAGGTACAGGTAATCAAGATCACCAAAAGCTCTCATAATAAATATACTAACCAAGTGAAATTAAACGGTATTTGTTAATCGGCTTTTATCGACTTTGGTAGTGAATGCATACTTGTCAAGAGTAGTACTATAAAATAAATAAATGCGGATATTCCAATGTAGGATTTACCTGCACTTAAAGGTTTTGCATTTGGTATACCCCATCCACTGAGCAAAGTGTCTGTTGAGATAAATGCGGACTATGAAACTGCTAATGTAGATTTAAACTAATTTATAGTACCTGATAACCTTCTTACTACTGACATCTTAATAGACCAACGCTTAACAGAGCTGTCTAAAATGTTGGTTTAGTCATAGTTTAACATTTTACTGGGAGATGGCCGAAACGGAGAAATCAGAAGTTTACGTAGAATCAGACGTAGAAATTAAAGGAATCGAAGTTTTAATATCCAACTAGAAATTAACTACACGGCTCTTTTATACTTACCAGGCAGCACTAGTTTAAAAAAATGAGGAGGAGGTAATAATTGTTCAAATTATTGCTGTAAATATTTCTGGGGGCAGTAATGTTTTAGAAAAAAGAAATAGGTCACACGAGCAAGCCTGTTGCCAACCTCACATGATATGAGGGCAAACCTGTATCTAAAAGTTTAGAAATTAAAACGATGATAATTGTTGAACCGACATCCAATTATTTTACTCCTCCGACGATAGGCATGATCAAGATAGGTTCTGATACTTCTACAGAACAAAATCAACAGCTAATAGATTTGGTTATTGAATATCGTGACTGTTTTGCTCTTAATATGAGCGAGACTTAAACTATTTCAGAAATGAATCTCCCATTTCTTAAGAACCTTAAAGGTTGCGCCGTACCGTATAGTACGTGAACTTATTAACGAACTTTAGATAGTAAAATAGTGTAGGAATCAAATTCCTCCAATGCAAGTCCAATGGTATTAGTCAAAAAGAAAAATAACGACTACCGTTTATGCGTGGATTGTCGCGCCCTCCATAATAAGATTGTAAAAGATTCCTGTCCCATGCCAGTTATTGACGTTCACTTGGACAGACTAAATGGAAAGATATTATTCACTAATTTGAACCTTAAATCCGGCTATTATCAGATCCTAATACCGCATGATTGAATACATTTAACCGTTTTTGTAACGCCAGACGGACACTTCGAATGCCATTTGGTTAAGTTAATGCACCAGCTTTGTAATAATAGCAAATAATAAATTGGTATACTTGGATGACATTCTTTCGCTATCGAGTAACGGGTTTAGAAAAATTGACTAAAATATTGAAATGTCTTAAGAGTATTGGTTCCCAAAAATTAAACGCTTCGTTTACAAATATGTAGGAGCATGTCTAGACTGTGCTTATAATAAGGCATCTACCTATAAACCTACTGGTTATCTTCATCCAATTCCAAAGGGTGATGTCCCATTCCATACTCTTCATATCATTTTGTTTGCAGTAAGAAGGGAATTCCTACATTCTTGACAATAATGATGGTTATACTAAATTCATCTTTGTAAGACCTGTAAAGGACCTAAAAACTAAAACAACTTTCAAAATCCTTCAAGATATAATTTGATATTATTGGTAACTAATCACGTTCAGGACGAGCGTGACTGAGATGTGAATGTAGGAAAGCTACAATGAGGCTTAAACAACATAATCAACAAAACCACAGGTACATCACCGTCAGAAATTGTGTTTGGACGCCGTACAGTCAGTTCATGGACCCTTTATTCTAAACAAGCTTACAGATGTTGCGGTAATACCTGAACCAGGACCATCCAGGGAAGACATACGTACAACTGCTATGGAACAAATAAAAACAAAACAAAAACTATATGTAAAAAAAACTACTTGATAAGGCTCCCACTTTTAACCATTTTAGTCATGATTTCCAATCACCATAGTCCAACAGACGGCAAAAGTAAGAAATTGCGTCCCAAATATCGGGGCACTTCACTCTAAACGGGAAGAAGTATTTATCCAGCAGAACAGTTAAGACGTTAGATTACCATTTTCCCAGGTAAAGAGACTGATAACGAAGACAATGACGTCCACACTGAGAACATGACATGGATGACAAAAGTTGATTCTTAATCAAATGTATAATTCATTACGAAATTACGTATTTATGATTATTATTACAATTCTCTTCTCGTATCCACAATTGTTTACTGTGCTATTTAATAAATATCCCTTAGCTTTCCTTCCAAATCCTTGACCTATATGATTAAGAAAAGGCCTTGCGTGCTTGCCAGATCACACAAGTTCAACTGGAACGAGGCTAATTTAAAATTTACTTATGATGATCTATGCCGATGTACAAGCGGTACTCATTAACACTGAGGATGCCGAAGTATAAGCGGTGATCACATTTGCCACGAAGACGACCGAGGCCGAAGTACAAGCGGTAGTCAGTAACACTGACAGATTCCGAAGTACAAGCGGTGTTCGTCACAAAATGATGCTGGATGTGTTTACATTTGCCACGAATACGACCGAGGCCGAAGTACAAGCGGTAGTTAGTAACACTGACAGATTCCGAAGTACAAGCGGTGTTCGTCACAAAATGATGCTGGATGTGTTTACATTTGTCATGAAGACGACTGTTGGCGCCACTATTTCCGGTTCAGATTCCGCGCGCAACATTCAGTAAGCGGGCAATACCACGTGACCGCTATGGACCAATCAGATGGCGTGTTCGACCAATGAGCGTTCGTGTTGCTTCGTATTGGTCTAGACGCTCCCGCTATATCGTGTTTCCGGCTGACACCAGGCTAGCGGGTGCAAGATGGCAGCCCGCATTACCTCTTCAACTATCACTGTGAATTATTATTGTTGTAGTGTTGCAAATTACGGTTATAATAACCAAGTTATACAATTAAACAGTATAGGTTACAAGTGTGTTGCTTAATGATCATTCCTACCTAACCAGAGAGTTACACGACCGAGGCCGAAGTACAAGCGGTAGTCAGTAGCACTGACAGATTCCGAAGTACAAGCGGTGTTCGTCACAAAATGATGCTGGATGTGTTTACATTTGCCACGAATACGACCGAGGCCGAAGTACAAGCGGTAGTTAGTAACACTGACAGATTCCGAAGTACAGGCGGTGTTCGTTACAAACAAAAGTATGCGAAGATATTGAAATACAGTCGATGACATGTATGTATGATAATTAATGTAATGACGTATGCGATGTAAAAGCAGCGTTCGCCATAAAAAAAAACTCATTGTGCGAGTATATCACTCGATATATAAGAATACTTTTTTAATGCACTTCAAAATAATCATTTACTCACAAATTACGCCCACCAACACTACACTCACGCAGCCTTGACACACACAACTATTTGCTCCAAGGTTGATGGTGCCCTATGGTACGGACCTAAAAAGTCTAGTATAGGGTACTAATAAGCTTTGTACATCTTGTCTGATTGAATTAACTGTAAATAAGTTATTGTGTAATCTTATAAAGATGTTTTTATGTTTGCATGTATTTCATCAATAAATGTTTTTATGTTTTATGTATGTTTTATGTATATTGGTAAAACCCTTATTTGTGGTTAATTATACTAATATTTTATAATTTTCAATCTATCTCTACAGTCCGTTATGGCTACCAGTATTTATACATTTTATATTTTATTTTGGCAACTATCCGATTTAAATTAATATTCATTTTCATCTTTTTGGTGCGTCCATTTTCATGGATAAATGATTTTTGAGACTTTTATTATTTTATATTGTTTTACGACTTTGAGATCTTTATATTTTATTAATACTTATTTTTATTATGTATATTATTTTTATTTGTTACTAATAATAAATTTCCAATAATATACATAATTCTTGTTTTTCAGGTGCAGCATCATAACGGTTCTGTAGCACAAAAAGGAGATTAATTAAATTATGCATCCTTAGTGTGCAGTTTAAAGTACCTAGTATAGAGTATGGTTTAGAATTAGATTTACTTAATAAAAGGTTATTTGAAATGTTTTCTTGAAAGAATGAAAACAGTTTTCAGTTAGGAATAATTACTAAAGTCTTAGTTGATAATTTGTTAAAAAAAAAAAATAATAATAATAATAAACACTTTATTGCACAAAAAACACGGATAAATACAATTCACAATGTTGAAAGTACATGGCAAAGGCGGACTTATTTCTAAAAGAAATTTCTTCCAGTCAACCAAAACACAAATGGAGAAAATATGTACAAATTGGCGCTGAAAATTAATTCCAGTACAATATGTTTATAAATAAGATAAATCTACATACACTTATTAACCTAAAAGTATGCCTAACCTAACACCCTAAACACTAACATACCGTACTAAATTAGTACATATATATTTATATATATATTTGACTACGATAAACTACATAAATACTTACAATATATACATATTTAGTAGCTAAGACTGCTGAGAGGACAAAAAGTGCTTCTTCAAGTTGAATTTGAAAGAAGCAATTGAGGGAAGACTTTTAAGAGAGAGTGGAAGATCGTTCCAAAGTCGAACAGCGTCAACTGTGAAAGACCTAGAGTAACGTTCAGTGTAATGAGTTGGGAAAGATAACATAAGATCATGACAGGACCGAAGATTCCTTTTGCTCATATGAGTGCGAAAATTGAACCTATCTTTTAGGTATTTGGGGGAAGAAGGGTTGTTCAAGACATTATATAGTAGAGATAAGATATGACTATACCTCCGATAACGTATTGGAAACCACTTCAGTTTACGTCGAAACTCAGACACATGGTCAAACTTTCGCAAATCAAAAATAAATCTGATAGCCAAATTCTGAAGACGTTCCAGCTTGTCGAGCAACTCTTCGGTGGCATCCAAGAACACAACATCAGCATAGTCAAGAAGAGGCAGAAGAAGAGATTGGGCTAGAGTGATTCTAGTTTGCAAAGGCAAGAAGTACTGAAGGCGCTTCAGTGAGTGAAATGAACCGTACATCCTACGGCTAACTTCCTTAACATGACTCTCCCACGACAAAGTCTGATCCATGATTATGCCCAAGTTCTTGACAGTTTCGCTATACTGCAGAACTTCACCATCAAAGATAACACTTGCAATATTATTAGTCTCCAGTCTCGAAATATAATATTGGCTACCAATAATGATGACTTGAGACTTTCTCGGATTGAAATTGAGCCCATAGCGTTTTGTCCAATTCCTAATAGCCGCAAGATCTGCATTAGTTGTGGCTATGGCATTGTCAATGTCATCCATCGGAGCAGCGGAGTACAACTGAAGATCGTCAGCATATAAATGAAAGGAGGAGGAGAGGGCAGAAGTGATAGAGTTAATGAAAACCGAGAACAGAATAGGAGAGAGGCAACCACCCTGTGGAACACCAGATGTAAGATCACACCAGTTGGAATGGCAACTGTCAACCTTGACTAGTTGTTTTCTGCCATGAAGATAGGATTCAAACCATGAGATAGCCAATGGAGAGACATTAAGAGACCTCAGTACTCCCACAA
Organism: Ypsolopha scabrella; assembly: GCA_910592155.1. Taxonomy (NCBI): domain Eukaryota; kingdom Metazoa; phylum Arthropoda; class Insecta; order Lepidoptera; family Ypsolophidae; genus Ypsolopha; species Ypsolopha scabrella. The sequence goes on along the minus strand of OU342968.1, from coordinate 120,113 downwards.
GAATGTCAAAATCGACAGTGTTGAAAGCATTACTGAAATCTAGCAGTGTTAGGACAGTAAGATTCTTCTGCTCTATATTGAGACGCAAGTCATCCGTCACTTTGACGAGGGCTGTGACCGTGCTGTGGCCCGGTCGAAAGCCGGACTGGTGAGGGCTAAGGAGATGGTTTTTTGTTAAGAAATCGGCAAACTGGTCTTGCACGACATGTTCTAAAACTTTTGAAAGGATAGGAAGCAAGGAAATAGGGCGGAACTCTGAAAAGGAGGAAGGATTAGATTTTTTGGGAAGCGGGATGACGTGTGCTTTTTTCCAAGCACTGGGAAAGGAACCTGTTTTCAAAGAGCAGTTGATAATCTCCGCTATTATAGGAGATATAAAATCAGAAATAGGAGCTAGCATATCCCTGCTAAGACCGTCGTCACCGACTGCCTTTGTAGTTATAGATCGAAGAATCTTCTGAACATCTGCAGAGGTTATCTCATGGAAATCAAAGGGAAGATAGTCAGATGGGATACAGTTTTGAAGAGAAGCAAGGGTGTCAACCTTATCAGCGCTAGAGAGAGAGGATGGAGGTGAGCTAAAGTGCTGGTTAAGCGCATTTAGATCAATATTTGAGATTGGTGAAGATTTAGACTTACCGACGCCAAGAGTTTTTAAGAATTTCCAGAGGTTATTAGGAGGACAGTTGTCGATAGACTGATATATATGCTGACGCCTTGCATTTCTACAAACTTTATTGCAACGGTTACGTAGAATTTTGTATCGCTGGATAAAATGCTCAGAGGAGTCTCTTCTACAGCGAATGCGAGCTCTGTCTCTTTGGGCCATGAGTGACTTTATATCGTTAGTGAGCCATGGTGCTGGAAGATGCTTTACTCTCGTCTTTCTAAGTGGAGCGTGTTTGTCAAACAGAGATAACATGAGTTCGTTAAAGCGTTCAACTTTTCCATCTACAGAAGAAATTTGAGTTATAGATGACCAATCCATTCCACTCACATCCCCACGAAGTGCCTCGAAGTCAATACCACTGAAGTTACGAAGAAAAAGGAATTTATGTTTCAACTTAGGAGGACGGAGATTGTAGGACAAGAAAATAAGATCGTGATGAGAAAAACATGAGGCATTAAATTGTCCATGGTTAACAACATGATCAAGAGAAGAAGTGATTATTAGATCTAGAAGAGACAGAGTACAACCAGGTGCAAAATGTGTAGGACCCGACGGTAAAATATTAAGGTTAAGAGAATCCGTCATGGACTTGAGGGCTCTTGTTCTGTGGTCATTTTTTATAATACAAGTATTAAAATCGCCCACCAAGATAATTTGTTCATAATGCGGTCTAAAGGCTTCAAGCAGTGATTCTAGAGAAGAAAAATAATTGACATTGCATGAATGACTATAATAAACCCCCAAAAGAACTTTTGTATGACGAAGAGATATTTCTAAGAATAGATGTTCTGTTTCACTCGAACTATCCGATTGGGAGACGACTTTGCAATCAAGATCACTACGCAGGTACACTCCTACACCGCCACCAGAGGTGCGAGTTCTGTCTGTTCTGAGAAGACGATATCCAGAAATAGGATACATCGTAGAAGGAATTGTTGGCGAAAGCCATGTTTCACACATACAAATTGCATGAATATATCTCGTGGTAAAAGAAGTTAATAAATCAGAGTAATGTGCGTTAACACTTTGAACATTTATATGAGCAACGTTGAAATTTTTTTGGGATGATGAAAAAGTATTATGCAACCTATCACTGAGATCAGGCATATCGGAAGAGTCACTTACTGCTCCTAGTAAGTCCTCAGAGGAGGAAGAAAGGGAGAAATATTCACCATCAGAGCTACTATTTAATATATCAGACATATTACATAAACGCAATTAATAAATAGAATAATAAATACCTATGACAACTACTAAAACCTATTGATAACAACAAACCTAATTATAGAACACTAAAGTACTACTAAATATACTAAATATTATTTAAATAGCTACAATTTAAAAGTGACAGTGGTAAAAATAAAACTGTCTTAATTACACAAAAAACACTGCCATCTCACTACTTAAATACAGTTTATGCTGATTAAAGCTTGCTTATACACCTTTAAAATAGTAATTCACAAAGCATGTAACACAGTAAGTAGACAAAAATAACTATTAATTTAATTTATTCGGCAATATTAAAAACACATTCAAGAATGATTACTTTGTATAAAGTTACATGATGACACATGAGACAATTTCGGGATTATTGAGTTAAAACAGAAACGCAAACACATCTGACAAAACGTCAAATAAAGTCAAGCAAGAAATGTGGAGGTAGGTAAGTAGAAAATATTACCTAGGTACTTATTTAGTTTTATGGATATAATGATAAGTTTGAAAAGTAATAATAATACCTAATGAAACTTTCTACAAATTTTAATGATAAAGTTCTGCCTGTTAGTTAACGTAAAATGCGAGTTAGATATACGAATATGCCTATTGTGTTACATCTACATTACTTTATTTGCTTGTTTTTATTTTTTTGCAGATCTATCACGCCTTGACCGGCCTGTAGAAGCTTGAGTATCAGTGGAAGGTGGATACTTGGCAGATAGTTCTCGCAGTTGCTCCATGGTGTTGAGACGCATTTTGTTACCTTCGGAAAGCTTTATAAAGAGGTTACCATCCTGCGACCAACAGCGGGTGACACCATAAAGTTTTCGGGCTTCAGCAAATATTTGCCTGCGAGGCCCAGTCAGGAACTCTGCTACTGATATCTGGTATCCCTTAAGTTCCTTCTTCTTCTGCCATACTGAAGACCGGACATCAAGGCTTGAAAATCTGATGAGTACAGGACGGCAACCATTGTCATTTGAAGGCTTACCGAGGCGATAACAGGACCTGATGGAGTCATTGGTAAACTGTGGTAACTTCAGCTTCTGGCTAATCGTCTGCATGACCACAGCTGAAAGATCTTCATCCGCAGACTCCTCTATGCCACGGAAAAGTAAAAATTTCCTTCTACCCCGGTTGTCCATCTCGTCAACAACCTGGGACACTGAAGAGATTTGCTGGCGGAGGATGCAAATGGTCTCCTTCATCCAGTCCTTGAAGACAGCAAACTCACCCGCCAATTGATCTAGGCTGCGAGGACTCTTTGCAGCAGCTGCCATCCGGGTTTCAAAGTCTGCCATCACATTGAAGAACTTCCTCTCACAGGCCAGGGGCTCCGCTGCAGAAGCTTTGACATTCTTTGATTTGCTCATTATGGATTCTCAGCAAGGTAGCTAATATAAGTGAGCTAAGTGTGGTGAAGTGAGGTTATGTTGTAGTGAATGGCAGATCTGTGTTAATGCATACACAAAATGCAGAAAAACATTGGTTGGATTAATATACACTTGTCTGTACCTCAAATTAAATCACTTGTAAGTAGAAAACACCAGAAATTAATTTTATTTATTTAAAATTGAGTAAGAACAGTTTAAGCCAACATGTAGGTAGTTTTACAACAATAGTTAGGTAGATAGGTAAAATAGATACTTTTATTATATCTTTGCAGTTTAAATTTTTGATAATTTATCATCAAAGTTTATAATTGTTATCAAATAAACGTTGATACATAACCTTTTGAACTTGTATTAAGGAAAATAAGTATAAGTAGATGTATATTTACTAGGTAGTAACAAATTTAGAGTTGTATAGAGCCATACAAACATGCTCGAATGGCCGGAAAGGAATGAGGACATTCCTGTTTCAGGACGGCCGTCTTTTAGGTAACCCATCTTTAATCACGGGATTATTCCAACCGTAGTGGATTGTTGTTTTGCTTTTGACGACTGTAGTGTTCACTATTTAACACCAAATTATAATACTTATTATTTATATCGGCTCGCACACGCACGCACCACGTCTTCACCCCGCGCAGGTCGGTCGGCTGTGTCCCCCCCGCCCCGCGGCCCGCGTAGTGCGTCGCTCGAGACGACAGAACCTTATTTACTTATTTATGTTTTCTAACATTTCTCTGATATACATTTATTACATGAATGTTCATACACTACATCCCTTCCTTGTTGTTTAAATGTTAAATGAAAGAAACGAAACTCATTTAGCTAATCAACTTTATTTCTTATCAACAGATTTGTTTGACACTCTTACTTAGTCAGACTCCTTATCGTCTGAATCGATTGAATCGTTTACATTTTCGTTGACCCGCCATTTACCTTCTATTCTTTTTAGATGAACCACGTTCCGTCTAACCTGCTGACCAGTTTCATCATTTCGAAGACTTACGTCACCATCTTTCTTTGACTCAACGGTATGTGTTGCAGGCTCATAATTCAAGCTCAACTTGTTTTGTTTGTTCATGTTCTTCACAAATACTTTATCTCCAACTTCTAGATCACAATCTCTTGCTTGTCTCTTTCTGTCAGCATATTCCTTTCCTTTCTCCTTTTGTTCTTTATCTTTGTCTTTCATTTCCAGATCTGTGTTGTGTGACATGTCCTCAATCATTGGTAATTTATCACGAAATTGTCGCCGAAAGAATAATTCTGCTGGCGTTTTTCCTGTTACAGTGTGAGGTGTGCTATTGTACATCATCATATACTCACGAAGAGATTCTTTCCAATCCTTCTTTTCTGCCTGAGATATCTTAAGCCGCTTGAGAATGTCCCTGTTCTGTCGCTCTACTTCCCCATTTTGTTGGGGCCAGTAGGGTATGGTATTATATATCTTTATGTTTCTTTCTGTACAAAACTCCTTGAAGTCTTCGCATGTAAATTGTTTGCCATTGTCTGCAGTTATCGAAACTGGGTTTCCTAGCCTGCTAAAGATGTCTTTTAAGATTCCAATAATTACTACACTTGTAATCGTCCGGCATATTTTAACCTCCTTGTATCTAGTGTAATAATCGACCACAACTAGAATATAATCATTACTCGGAAGTGGCCCCATCAAATCTATTGCCACGTCAACCCAAGGTTCGGTAGGAAGCTCTCGCCTTTTTAAAGGGTTTGGAGGGTTGGGAGTTGAGACCAAGATGCAGCCTTTACAACCCTTGCATGTATTTTCTGCATCCTTGTCACACTTAGGCCACCACACTTTTGTTCTTAGTCTAGATTTCATTGCAACGATGCCTGGATGGCCTTCGTGTGCAGCTTCTAGGACCTTTTTACGTAAGTCAATTGGAATCACTATTTTGGTACCTCTTAGCAGAATGTCTTCGTGAAAACACAGTTCGTTCTGAAATATTTTGTAAGTTTTTACTGTTTCATCCCAGTTACCATTATATAGGCCCTCCTTAACTTTAAGTATTTCGGGATCTTGTCGAGAATGCTTTGTAATTTCTTGCATTGGGATGGCTACTGGTTTAGTTAGCTCAATTACGTTTTGGACATAGTCTTCATATATTGCCGTGGGATTATCCATTAATTTGCAGAGTCTGGAAAGTGGGTCTGCTATATTAGTCTTGCCGGGTCGGTATTTTACTTTAAAGTCGTAAGACTGCAATCTTAAAACCCACCTCTCAATGCGGGCACAAGGTTTAGATTTTGGACCAAATATTGTTTCTAGAGGTTTGTGGTCTGTCACTAATTCAAACTTCTTTCCGTAGAGAAACATATTAAAATGTTCTACGGCCCATACTAATGCCAGTGCTTCTTTTTCAGTCTGGCAATAACGACGTTCACAACTGCTGAGTGTTTTGTTACCAAATGCTATAATACGTGGTCCGTCTTTATTTATTTGCACAAGCACTGCACCCAAGCCAACCGGACTGGCATCAGCTATAACCACGGTCTTATCATTTGGATTATAGTATCCTAATTTTGGTACTCTGATGAGTGCTGTTTTGAGGTCATTGAACGCTTGTTGTTGATTCTCTCCCCAATCTTCTTGGATGTCCGCATTCCTGCCCAATTTTCGACGAAGTAGTTCCTTTAATGGTTCTGTAACAGTTGATAAGTGTGGAATCCATTTCCCCACGAAATTCACAAAGCCCAGAAAACTTTGTAATTCTGCGATCGTTACTGGGTTTCTGAATTCTTTTATTGCTGAAATATACTTGTCCAGTGGTTTCACTCCCTGTTCTGAAAGTTCGTGGCCTAGAAAATGGACCTTATTTATTCTGTAGACGCATTTTTCATCCCTCAATACGACATGGTTTTCTTTCAAAACTTCCATAACTTTTTTAAATCTTTCATCATGTTCTTCTACATTTTTTCCGAACGTCAATATGTCATCTATGAAATTTATTACTCCTTCACAACCACGAAGTATCCTTTCCAGAGTTTTTTGGAAGATTTCTGGCGCACATGAAATTCCGAACATCATTCTCTTATACTGGAATAATCCCTTACTTGTTATGAAGGTAGTAATATGTCTTGAATCAGGGTGGAGTTCTATATGGTAAAAAGCATCTTTTATGTCCAATTTGCTAAACAATTTTGCTTCTCTTACTTTCGGTAAAAGTTGGTCCATTGTAGGCAAGGGATGGTTTTCCCGTTGGATAGCTGTATTGGCTCGTCTCATATCAACACACAACCTTATATCACCGTTGTCCTTTAACACAGGAACTATAGGTGAAATCCAGTTGGAAGGGCCTTTAACTTCTTCTATAATGTCTTTTTTTAACAACTCATCAAGTTTACGTTCCACCTTTTGTTCAAGGGGAATAGGAATCCTCCGATAAGGCTGAGAAATCGGTTTGACTTTGTCATCGATGGGAATGACCACCAACACATCTTTGAATTTGGGGAATTCTTTTATATCTATTTGGTTTACATCTACGTTTATTTGAAGCACTCCCAATGAAGTCGCAGTATCACGTCCTAATAAGTCTCGAGTCCCATTTGCTATCACGTAGAAAGTAGAGTTGATCGATGTTCCTGCTAATTTAAGTTCAGCTTGAAATGATCCCAATAGATCCAGGGGCTTTTCACTCCCATAAGCTACGAAAGATTTCCCGGGATTTGAGTTTTGGTTTGTCACTTGAGCATTATTTTCCTTCAGTAGTTCCCAGGTCTTATCCATTATTAGGTTGTGTTTACAGCCAGAATCTATCAACATATCCACGTCTGTTCCACCTATGTTGCATGTAACTTTTATGTCATTTTCTACATGGAAAATATAGTCTATCTGTTTGTCATTTGTCGTTATATTAGCTGTTTCCTCTAAATCGTCTACTTTCCTTCTTTTCTTTACTTTATCGTTTTGCGTTCTTTCTTCTTTCCTTTTGTAAGTTTGTCTAGTTCGGCACTGATTCCTAAAGTGACCCAAGATTCCACATTTTAAACAAGCTTTTCCTCTTGCGGGGCAGCTTTTGTCGCGGCCTAGGTGCCTAGAACTCCCACAACTACTACAAGATTCTAATATTCGTTTGACATCTTTGACATTCCTTGTTTTTGTATCAATCTTGTTAATTGATTGCGCATCTTTTGATTTGTTTTCAAAATCTACTAATTGACGATCTACAGCTTCTAGTGAATTAGCTTCTGCTACTATTTCATCCAAAGTGATGGAATCTCCAATCTTTAAAATTTTCCTTCTCAACTCGTCCATCTTGCACTTTTCAGTAATTTGATCGATAATATGTTCCTCCGGACTTGTAAATTGACATTTTGCTGCTTGTTGTCTTAGCCTTATCAAAAATTTTTCTAATTTTTCATCCGGTTCTTGTTTCAAAAGTCTGAATACATGGCGTTCATATACTTTGCTTTGCTTCGGAGCAAAGTATTCGTCCAATTTCTTGATTGCTATATCAAATAGCTGCCCTTCCGTAGCATTAGCTCCCGGAATGTTGTAAAAGATCTCTTGTAGTTCTGGTCCACCAAAGTGTAGTAAACTCGCTCTTTTCTTCACCTGAGTTTCGATACTTGCTGCCTCGAGATAGATGTAGAGACCTCTTTTCCATCGTTCCCACCTAACAGAGACTGACCCTGGGTCCCCTTCGCATTCAAATTTCTCTAAGGTATACATTGCCATTTTGGGCTACCTGTAGACAAATTAATTTAAGCCGTTACTTATATTTTCATTAATATAACGCTGAAGGTGCGGTTTCTTTACAGTGTTAATAAGTAAACTTGTATCTTTAACTAGTAGTTATTACAGTTTAGAGTTTTTACTTTTGGTGATAAATGAAATTGTTCGCAATTTAATACCCGTTCGCAATTTAATGCTTTATCGCAATTTAATGCATTGTCGCAATTTAATGCCTTGTCGCAATTTAATGCCTTGTCGCAATTTAATGCCTTGTCGCAATTTAATGCCTTGTCGCAATTTAATGCCTTGTCGCAATTTAATGCCTTGTCGCAATTTAATGCTTTGTCGCAATTTAATGCCTTGTCGCAATTTAATGCCTTGTCGCAATTTAATGCCTTGTCGCAATTTAATGCATTGTCGCAATTTAATGCCTACTCGCAATTTAATGCATATTCGCAACTGAATGTATATCCACAGTTAAATACATATTATCAATTTAATGAAAGCCCGCAATTTAATGCATATTCTCAATTTAATACAAATCCGCAATTAATACCTGTTCACAATTTAATACCTAGCCACAATTAACAATATAATGTTTATTTATAATTGAATACCTATTTGCAATTTAGTGCAACGCCGCAATTTATTGAATGTTCACGATATAATGTAAGTATATACAAAAATATTGCAAAGGTAATTTCTATATATTTTTATTATCATCGACCCCACTAAACTTTTTTTCTAACATCTGTATGCGTTGTGAGCGAGATTCGGAACGCAGTCCGCGGTTTATCCGTCCGAACCATAACTAAGTCTATGGTCCGAACCGTATGGAAATTCAAAATGTCGGATGAAGGAACACAATTTGACCAAATTATCAATAAAACTCAAAATCGCTACATCTACAATCATCTCGTTATGTACATTGAATATGCAAACACATATTTTAATGAGTCTAAATTCTCAAACATTTCTTGTTTTAGATGTACTTAACCTAAAAAAAATAGGTTTTGGTGAATTGTCCTTTGCTATCGAATTTATTAGGAAGATGTTGATCATCACTCTTACAATTTTCTACCGAAGCAGCTGAATAGTAAGCATGCAATTTTATGTCAAACTCAGGCGCCATACGAAAGTAGGCACGACTCATGTTTTCCGGCTCGAACACAATTTGACCGGTCTGTTCGCCATTCGTAGACTCTTTTAGGAAAATCCTGTCACTTTTTGGCAAAACAAAGACGTACATACCTTTATCCTCGTCGCCACATGTAGTGTTCACTATTTAACACCAAATTATAATACTTATTATTTATATCGGCTCGCACACGCACGCACCACGTCTTCACCCCGCGCAGGTCGGTCGGCTGTGTCCCCCCCGCCCCGCGGCCCGCGTAGTGCGTCGCTCGAGACGACAGAACCTTATTTACTTATTTATGTTTTCTAACATTTCTCTGATATACATTTATTACATGAATGTTCATACACTACAACGACATTCGAGCATGGAGAGCCGATGGAAGTGCCAGTGTTACTGAGCCAGGTGTTTGTAAAATTTGAAAGCTGCAAATACTGTAAGTAATTTTATGTTTTCATGTTCCTGTATCACTGAAACCATTATTTTGTTGTGATCGTTATTCTATTTTTGTTCTTTCGATTTGTACGAGTAATATTACTAAGATTTACCTACCTATGAGTTTCTATTGATTTAACAATATTTGAGTTCTAGAATAAATACATACTTGTTAATGATATCTGCATTTGATTCAGTCGATCCTTAAAAATATTCAACACTTTGAGTAACGTAAGTCTCCATTGTGATTTGTCTTACATTAAGTACAATGTAACAATGACGGCCGTTGCAATGTTATAGTATTTTGTAATTATAATGTCTTTGTTTGAGTCATAAACTCCAATTTCATGACAAAAAACCGACGAAAACTTCACAAAAGGCACTAAATTTGGTCACTGTTTTTTAGAAGAGTAAAGTCACTTTTGCTCTGCAAAAGGCGGCAAAAAGAAAGACCAAACGTTTGTCAAAATGCCACCGTTCTACGGAAATAATCAAAAGAGTACCTATCTTTTTGAATGAACGAAACTCGAAAAACGACACTCTTTATCTTTAGAAGCCAAAATAAAATAAAAGTCACTTTTTTTGCTCTGTTAGTCTAAGAAATCAAGTTTGATAGCTGAAGACTCTTTCAAAAGACACTCTTTTTGTGCCTCGTTCTAGACATAATAATTATCTATATTTTTGGCTTCTCTTTTTTTTTGTTCCATAATATAATGAGTACTGAGAAACAAAGCAAAAAGAACCATACTTTCTTGTGTAGTGCTGGTTGCGGTGCCAACTTAGAGACAACCCGGAATAAACTGATCTGTTCCAAATGCGGAAATGGCTGTTGTTACGACTGTGTAATTATCTTGAATAAAGATTTTACTGAAGTATCAGTGGAAGAAAAGGCGACATGGATTTGCCCCGAATGCTGTAGTTTAAGGCGACGAGTCGGTGATAATTCTTCAACACCAGTAAGAACAGTCCAACTACAGAAAATAATGCAGATCGATGACGAACAGAATATTACTCATCGAAAAACAAAAGGAAAAGAAATCACTCAGGGCATCCCTACAACAGAAGATTTGCGCAAAATTGCTAAGAAAACTAACAAAGTTTATAGAAGATAAATTTAGGCCTATCATAAAAGAAGTTGAGGATATAAAAAGCTCTTTGAACAACATCAACTCTAAATTCGAGTCTTATAAGACAGAGTTCGAAGACAATTGTGCGGAGGTTAAAGAATTAAAAAGGCAAAACGAAGATCTTCACGAAGTAGTCAAAGATATTACCACTCGTCGTAACCAAACTGAGCAGCATGCTCGTTCTAATAACATCGAAATCCAGTGCGTTCCAGAATTTAACAAGGAAAATCTGTACACATTAGTCACGCAACTAAGCAAAGTGATTTCCAGCAGAGTCACTGAATCTGATATACATCATTGCACCCGTATTGCCAAGGCTAATGCCTCTTCAAGCCGGCCCCGCTCAATTGTAGTGCAGTTTGCCAACTCTCTGCTTAAGGACGATTTCTTGGCTTCCCCTATGAAATACAATCGTAGCAAACCCAAGGACAAACTTAATTCCTCACACTTGTGTATCGGAGGAGACCAAAAACCAATATACGTCGTGGAACACTTAACGCCCAGCAACAAGGCTCTTCACGCAGCTGCTAGACTTGCAAGAAAGCAACTCGGCTACAAATATGTATGGACAAAACAAGGCAAGGTTTTTATGAGATATAGTGACACATCCAGTTACGTGCTTATTAGAGACATGGACTCTTTGAAAAAGCTTGCTACCTCTAAGACATTAACGTAATAATATAATTTGTTTCTCAGTGTAAGCTGTTAGTTATAGTTAGTTTGTGTTTTTATTACCTATATATGTTATTGTTATAGACTATAATTTTATGTCCATAGGTCCTCTCAAAATTTACTATTAAAATGTTCGTGGTATAAGAACTAAGACACATGATGTTTTTACCAATGTATTATGCAATGATTTTGATGTTGTTGTTTTTACAGAGTCGTGGCTTCCGGGTAGTTTGCTTAGCTCGGAAATATTCGATGATCGATACATAGTATACAGACGTGATCGGGAAGATACAGATTTTCAAAATAATAAATTAACTGGAGGAGGTGTCCTCATTGCTATATTGAAAAAATATAACTCACGTCGTATCCCTTGCTTTGAGAGCAAGTGTGAAGATTTATGGATCAGTATCGACGTCAAGACTTGTAAAAAAGATGAAGTTATCTACATATGTGGTGTTTACCTACCGCCCCCAGTAAAGAAACACATTTTAGAACGCTTTTTAGATAATGCATATAAAGCCATGGAGACCATAGTAAATGTAGTTATCTTGGGCGACTTTAATTTAGGATGTATAGAGTGGTCTCCAACGGGTTCACTAAATTGTAAAAATTCGTCAATGGCTAAACAAATTTTAGAATTTATTTTGCTTAATGGTCTCGATCAGCGTAATCTGATTAAGAACTTTAAAAATGCAATATTGGATCTAATTTTAAGTAACGTCCCAACTCTTGATGTAACAGAATCTTGCAGTCCACTAAGTTCCATCGATGACTTTCACCCTCCTTTAGAGGCATCTCTGTGTTTTAAACTTTCCGATACCTTGGCAGCAGTTCCTCGAATAACTCCCAATTATTTTAAAATGAAACGAAATTAATTCAGTTATTCAAATCATTTAATTTGTCTAATGTGTTCTTAGAACCAACTAGAATTACACAAAATACAGCAACTTGTCTTGATAATATATTCTGTGATTGTGACTACTCAGACAATAAAGTTATTAACCGCTTGCAGTCTGATCACAGTGGCCAAACTGTAACTTTCATACAAAGTGTGAAACAATTGCCCAAAAAAGCATTTTACAGGCCTGTTACAACTCACAGACTGGAATGTTTTCAAGCAAACTTAGAACTTAAATTACCACATTTTAATCTTCTCCAATATGATCCAAATGCTCTCTTTGCAGACCTGTTTAACATAGTTTCCAAAGAATTTGAAAATACGTTTACATTGCGGAAAGTTTCTAGCAGTAATAAAATCACTTTTAGTGACTGGGCAACGCCAGGTATTTACAAAAGCCGAAATCATTTATACGAATTGTACGACATAAAATCCTACAATAATAATATTGAATTTATTGAACATTTGAAAATATACTCACGTACTTTCAAATTAGTGTGTTTAAAAGCAAAAAGTATATTTCTGAATAAAAAACTTAAAATGGCCGATAACAAAGTAAAAGCAGTATGGAAAATCATAAATACTGAAACTGGGAAGAGTAACAAACGGAATAATGAACTAAAATTGAACATTAACAATGAAGTTTTTACAGGAGATAAAGAAGTTGCGAAGGCCTTTGAACAATTCTTTACTGACATTCCTTCCTTGACAACTAAAGGCTTAAATTCAAGTCCAAGACTTGCACAGGATCTTTTGAGTGATCACGTGCCTCAGTGCCATTCTGTATTTGCGTTAAAGCATATTAATTCACAAACTGTCATTAAAGCATTTAAATCTCTTAACTTTAAAAAAACCGAGGACTTATGGGGCCTATCTGTTAAAGTTGTAAGCTGTATCATTGATTTAATAGCTCCATATTTAGCTTTAATCTTTAATAAATGTGTAGATGATGGTGTCTTTCCTGATTTAATGAAGTTGAGTAAATTGATCCCTCTTTTTAAATCAGGCGACAATGAAGACCCTTCCAACTATAGACCGGTCTCAGTTTTACCAGTATTTAGTAAGATTTTCGAAAAAATTGTTTTTAATCAATTGTTATCTCATTTTAACTTAAATAAGTTGTTTCACAGTGAACAATATGGATTCACTAAAGGGAGGTCAACCACTGATGCAGGAGTTGCTTTAGTCAAGCACATATTTGACGCTTGGGAAGCAAAGCAGGATGCGTTCGGTGTATTTTGTGACCTCTCAAAAGCTTTTGATTGCGTTAATCATGAAACACTTTTATGTAAATTAGATCACTATGGAGTTAAGGGTAAATCTTTGGCGTTATTTAAGTCATACCTTAGTGACCGATTTCAAAAGGTAGACATTAATGGAGTAAAGTCATCTGGAGCATTAGTCAAAATGGGTGTTCCGCAGGGCTCCATATTGGGGCCCCTATTGTTTTTAATATACATAAATGACCTTCCTTACTTAGTTAGAGACTTATCTGAGATAGTTCTATTCGCAGATGACACGTCACTTATTTTTAAAGTGAATCGACATAATGATATACTTGATGACGCGAATTCAACCCTCTCTCTGATTCTTGATTGGTTCACTGCAAATAATTTAGTTCTAAATGCAAAAAAGACGAAATGTATAAAGTTTACTTTACCAAATGTAATTCAAGTAGATGTCAGTTTATTTTTGCAGGGGTCCAAGCTGGAGTTAGTTAACGAAACTAAGTTTTTAGGTATTACTATAGACTCTCGTCTTCAGTGGGGTCCCCACATAGAAGCTCTCTGTGGTAGACTTAGTTCAGCCGCATACGCTGTTAGACGCATAAGGCAGATTACTGATGAAGATACTGCTAGATTAGTATATTTCAGTTATTTTCACAGCATTATGTCATATGGCATAATGTTGTGGGGTAGAGCCGCGGATATAGAAGCAGTCTTTGTCTTGCAAAAGAGAGCAATTCGGTCTATTTATAACATGAAGTACCGAGATTCATTAAGAGAAAAGTTCAAAGAAATTAATATATTTACGGTCCCATGTGAATTTATTTATCAAGTTATTAGATATGTCAGAAAAAAAATTGATAATTTACCGAGGCTTGGTGTGCACCACTCTGTTGAAACCAGAAACAAACATAAACTAGCTTTTCCAAAATTAAGACTTGCCAAAGTAGGTACCTCTTTTGTAGGACATGGTATAAGATTTTACAATAAGCTTCCAGAGGAGGTCCTTAGTTTGCCTGAAAATAAGTTTAAACTATATATTAAGCAGGGACTACTTAAGAAAGCTTATTATAAAATCAATGATTATTTGGATGATAATGAAGCATGGTGTAATAAATAATAATAATCTTATTCAATATTGTAATTAATAATTAGCATATTTTAATACTGTACGATTCCTCTAAAGGCTTAAAATTAATTAATATGTAAACTTACTTTGTTAAAGGTAATAGACAATATGAGACGGGTTGACTAAGATATTTTTTTTTTCTCGTGACTAATTCCCGCAGTCTTATATTTTTTTATGCCTTTACTTGAGTAGGTATGTATATGATTTTGTATCATATGTTTTATTTTGAAAAAAGCAATGTTTGCTAAGTTTCTTGCCCTTCTTCTTAGCAATACTAATCGAATGGTGCGGATGGTTAGGCATTATGTATATACAATATTTTTATTCCTATATTTCTATATTTTATGCAAGTGTATAACTTTATTACATTTTAGTAGCCCACCCTTAATATTTTTTGTCTGTATTTCCCGTTTTTATTATTTCTTCATTGTATTATGTATATATCATATTTTTATTCCTAGATTCCCCTATTTTATTTATTTTTTATTTATTTAACTTACGACTATCATTTATTAATGCAGGTGTATATTTTATTTCCCGTATTATTATATATGACGGAGAAACAGCCTTGGTTGTATTTTTAAAAAGTGTGACGTCAGCTCTGCTGACGTCACGAATATTTTCTTGGTGATCACTCATCTTCAATTTTCAAGGAAAACATTGAAGGTATTACCAAAGCTTCGTTTATTCAACTGACAGCGCAACAACTTATTAGAGAGGTCCGCACTGTCCGACGGCTCGAGCAAGACTGCCCGAGCGTGGGCTGTGCGGCCGTAATTATAGTGTGCAAGCACGTGTTTACAATTTTAGGTTAAGTATTGAATGTATGTGAATTTACGTTAATTTTACATTGCAATAATCACAGTTCAATTAATTAATGGCTTATGAACTAGTTTTAATCTAATCACATTATTAAACAGAGTTATTTAATTAATAATCTTCTTTTATCAACAATGAACCATTGCTGATGCGCCGATACGGCCATACTGACAGGCGGTGCGCGCTCTGCACCAGCCTCGTTGATTCTGGTTCTTATTTTTATCTGTAACAATAGATTGGACTTCTTTTGAGTCGGATATCTGTAAGCAACCTGAGTTGCAATGCAAATATTTTTATCTTTGTATGTTTGGCAATATTAATGTTACTAAGTTTTTGGGAATATAATAAAGGGTTTTTGGAGTTTCTCGTAGGGTCTCGGCGATTCTCGTAGGGTCTCGGCGATTCTCGTAGGATCTCGGAGGTTCTCGGAGGGTCTCGGTGATTTTCGGAGGTTCTCGGAGAGTCTCGGTGATTCTCGGAGGTTCTCGGAGGGTCTCGGTGATTCTCGGAGGTTCTCGGAGGGTCTCGGTGATTCTCGGAGGTTCTCGTAGATACATAAGTGAAAGTTTTTCTCGTGGAATTAGTTTCGGTTACTAATATTGAATTTATGTAGTGTAGTGTTTCTTTGTAAGTATTTAGTTATATTGAACTAAGTTACTCACAGTTTATTCTGATGAATTGCCTTCATTCCGTAGGTCTTGTCTTGTTGGAATTTGCAGCCCTTCTCGTGATGTCGACGGGATGGGCTCAATTGTAGCAGAGTCTCGAGGATTAGGTGATAAATGTCCCGCCGATACGGTCAACTGCTCACCAGGTTGTGGAGCACGACGCAGCTGGTCATGAGGCACCTTGCGAGGTCGCCTTCTGCCGACCACCTTCTTCACCAAATAGCGGTCGTTTTCCAGTATTCTGGACACTTCATATGGCTCGCTGAATTTTAGGTCAAGCGATGTTTGGTTGCGAGGGTTATTCTTAATCAACACGTAGTCTCCTCGTTGGAAATGATGAATTTTTGCTTTACGTAAATTGAATCGTTGTCGGTCTTGTTCGCTTGAACGCAACATTTTCTGTTGTACTTGATGAGTAAGCGCTACAATGGCCACGGTCTGATCGTCAATATTCACCAAGTTGAGGAGCTCAGGAGGTACACAGTGCTTTCGTTGTGTAATTAATGTCAATGGAGCAACCCCCGTGACACGATGACTTGTCCAGTTCATTGCCAGTTGTAGTTCCTCAAGCGCAGTGTGCCACTGCTCTACTTCGTTGTTTTTGATCATCACCAACGCATTTTTGAGAGTCGCAAGACCCTTTCTACTTGGCCATTCGCTCGGCTAACTCCTGGAGCTATGGTATGAAGATCTATTCCAAAGTGGTCATAATAGTCTTTGAACTCGCCAAGGAATTCTCGTCCTCCATCGACTATGATTTGAACTGGCGCACCGAATAGATGCACAGTGCGTTTCAGGGCAGCTAATGTACTGTGTGGGTTTTTGTTGCTGGAGAAGTACAGTAGCACGTACTTCGAGAATGCATCGATGGTAACTATAACATACTGCTGATCATCTGGTGTGACGAAGGCGGTCTTCTCTATTGAGTTCTCAGCAATTGGTATTTGATGAAAACCAGCTGCCATACCAAGGCTTGTGTAGAAATGACCATTTGCTAGCTAGTCAATCTGATCAGAAATCAGCGGAAGTGGGTAATGGTCACGCAGAGTATTCGAATTGAGCTCCCGAAAATCAACGCAGAGTCGGTCATCCCCATTCTTCTTCTTCACTAAGATGATAGGGCTTGAGTAAGGAGACTTGCTCTCGCGTATTATGTTGTTTTCCAAGAGTTCTTGAATTATGGTGCGTACCTTTTCCCTTTCTACTGGGCTGAGACGATATGGTCTTCTTTCGACGAATTTATCTGGGGTTTTCAGTCTGATTTCGAGCTTTCCAGTATTGACCCGAGTTTTGGGATAACCACGAATAAACAAATGTTCATATTTATGCAGAAGTCCACGTAGCTGCGTGATTTCATCTTCGTTGGTCAGATCGCAGTCCAAATTGATGAAGAGAGGAGAATTCAAACTTACATGATTGACACGTGTGTTGTGAACCAGTTTTGTCCCATTGGATGTGATAACCATACTCAAATTGGTATCATGAATCAGGTTCATACCCACTAGGATGTCTGTTGACATTTCATGATCCGGTAGTATGTAAAACTCCAGCTCAATACGGATGGTGTCTATAATACATACAGTTGTAAGCTTGGCCAACGATAGTGCGGGAAATTGTCCGATCCCCTTCAAATAATTGACTGCTGGGCTTCTTTGACCTTGGAGAACTGCAGCAACGGATTCTCGTATAATAGAGCATTCTGCCCCACTATCGAACACAGCCTGCAAAGTCTTCTCACCAATTCTGATGGCGATAGGTGCTAGCCTGTCACTTGACACATAATTGACGTTGGATGTCAACAAACGTTCCCGTCTGAAGCAAGTTTCATAAGTGTGGCCTGTTTTTTTGCAATAGGTACAGGTAGATATGGCTTGTGGTTTAGGGTCCTTATTGCCGGCTTCAGGTTTAGCCTCTGGTGGTTTAAATCTGCAATCATTGGTAGAGTGATTTGTCTTCTTACATATGCGGCAACTTGATGTTGATTGTTGATTGTCCGTAAATCTTGGACGCTTGTTTAGCAATGTGGAACTTGAGTTAGGATGGGAACGCTTCTTCCGTATAGACGTTGCAACTGAGATCAGTTCAGGCACACTGGTTGCTCTAGCGTTCAGTAATTCAATGCGCAGACGCTCGTCGTTAACGCATCCAATCACCGCCTCAACGGCGTGCTCATCATCTAACTTGTCCTTGGTGATCCTTCTCCAAAGGACCCAGGCTCGTGACAAGAATTCCGCAATATCTTTCGACGAGTCGTAGACGTGTTCCCTGAACATCACAATATCTCGGGAGTACCTGTTCTCAGGTTCAAACGTGGTGATGAGATTCTTCCGTAACTCTGCCCATGTATTAGTAGTCACCATCCAATCATCAATCCACATTTTTGCACGCCCTTTCAACAGGCTGCAGACTTTCATACGAACGTCGAAATCGTTCAGTTTGTATGCTTCAATGGCTTGATCTATATGCTGACACCATTCTCGTATTCCGACGTAGGCATCCGGGTCAAATGATGGTAAGTAAATGTCTTTGATCCTTATTTTTGCCTCGGTGGGTGGAGCACACAAGCGCTCTGACATTTTCTGCATCATTTCCATCATTTGCAAAAGGTACTGTGGTGGTACCCCATCCATCCGCATACCTTCATAGGGGTAGGTATGTGGTCCTGACTGTGGTATGGCTTCCATTGGTGCATTGGTAACCAGCACATGCTCCTGATGCTGGGTATTGGCTGGTTCCAGTTGCTCAGGTGGTAAACGAGCTGATGAGGAGGTGGCTTGGATCTGAATCCCTTCCGATCCCACTTCTGATGACGGAGAAACAGCCTTGGTTGTATTTTTAAAAAGTGTGACGTCAGCTCTGCTGACGTCACGAATATTTTCTTGGTGATCACTCATCTTCAATTTTCAAGGAAAACATTGAAGGTATTACCAAAGCTTCGTTTATTCAACTGACAGCGCAACAACTTATTAGAGAGGTCCGCACTGTCCGACGGCTCGAGCAAGACTGCCCGAGCGTGGGCTGTGCGGCCGTAATTATAGTGTGCAAGCACGTGTTTACAATTTTAGGTTAAGTATTGAATGTATGTGAATTTACGTTAATTTTACATTGCAATAATCACAGTTCAATTAATTAATGGCTTATGAACTAGTTTTAATCTAATCACATTATTAAACAGAGTTATTTAATTAATAATCTTCTTTTATCAACAATGAACCATTGCTGATGCGCCGATATATATATATATATATATTTTTTTTTTATATTCTAAAGACATATTATATTGTGTAAATTAACTTTGACTTGTAGAAAGTATACTTAATGTATCTATTTTGCAAAAATAAATATTTTGATTTGATTTGATTTTGAAGCAGATTATAAGAAAGTTGCTTTCGAGTTGGATAAGATTTCTTGGAGAGCCAAGCTAGATTCCTGTGGAAGTGTTGATGAGATGGTTAAATGTTTTTACTCCATATTGCATGAAATTATCGAGAAGCACGTACCCAAACGAAGTAATTTAATAAAAAGTAAATATCCGCCTTGGTTTTCTAGGGACTTAGTTAAACTCTTAAAAAATAAATATAAAAAGAGGCAATTGGTCAAAAAATACAATAATCCATTAGATAAAGAAGAACTAAGGTCACTGTCTAAGGCTTGTGATAACTGGGCTAGTACTTGTTATAAACAATATATCGCTGACATTGAACAAAAAATTGCAATTGGTCTTTTATCAAAGCAAAACGAAAAAAATCTAGTAACTACCCTTCTACATTGACTAATGGCCATAAAATCGCTAAAGCCGATGAGACCATATGTGACCTTTTTGCGTCACATTTTGCGTCAGTTTACGAAACAGAGTGTCAAGCCCCGAATACTCCTACACAGCATTATTTGACAAGCAATATGTTGACTAGAATTAATTTGACGGAAGAATCCATATTTAAAGGCTTAAAAAGGGATCATCTATAAGGGATCAGGACCTGATGGCATTCCACCTGTTTTCCTGGTTAACTGTGCAAAGTCTCTTGTGTTGCCTCTGCATATAATTTTTAACAAATCCTTGCAAGCGGGAGTCTTTCCCGAGCTGTGGAAGCTATCTCGAGTCGTACCTATCCTAAAGTCCGGCGACGATGGCGTTGTCTTAAACTATCGGCCTATATCGGTCTTTTCAACCTTCGGTAAACTTTTTGAAGCCTTGCTTTGCCCATTTTTAAGCAATCACTTCAAACCGCAATTGACTGACCATCAGCACGGTTTTATGCAGAATCGGTCTACAAATACCAATTTGTTGTCATATTTACAGGAACTGGTCATAGCTGTAGACAATCATCAACAAGTTGACGTTATATACACAGATTTCACCAAGGCTTTTGATAAAGAGAACCATTCGATCCTTATTGTAAATCTTAAATCTTACGGTATTACTGGCGCCTTGCTTAATTGGCTCACATCATACTAGAAGGGTCGTAGTTCTAATGTGGTTGTTAATGGCTACCGATCTCACGCTTTTCCGGTAACTTCAGGAGTTCCTCAAGGCTCGCACTTGGGACCTCTGTTATACAACATCTTTATTAATGACATAGTTAACTGCTTCCAGCATTCCAAGGCTTTCCTCTTTGCCGATGATCTCAAAATGACAAAAACTATCACTTCATTGTCTGATTCAGAGCTTCTTCAAGAGGATATAAATAGAGTTGCTTACTGGTGTGTAAAAAACAAGATGACACTCAACCTAAAAAAATGTTCTTCCATATCTTTTACACGGAACCATAGCATTATTGGTAATCCTAATAACATTGACAATACCACACTTCAAAATGTGAAAAGCATTAGAGACTTGGGTGTAATTTTTGACTCAAAACTTCAGTTATGGTTAACATTATAAATAAGGGGACAAGAATGTTAGGATTTGTAATACGCAACGCCAAAATTTTCCACAACCCAGCCACAAAAATACTCCTGTTTAACTCCTTGGTAAGGAGTAATTTGGAGTATTGCAGCGTGGTTTAGACCCCCCCCCCCCCCTATCAAAAACACATACTCCGTATCGAACGTCTACAGAAAAGGTTCTTGTGGCACTTATCTTACGCTTGTGGAATGGCTAAAAAGCTTCCATCATATGTAGATTAAAGCATTTCCGAGTGCACTCCCTGTCAGATCGTAGAACTTTGCTTGACTTGGAGTTTCTTCGGAAGCTTGCAATTGGTGAAATTGATTGTCCCCAGCTATTATCGAAATTGCAATTTAACATACCAATAAGACTTCCCAGGAGTGCTTGCAGAGCTATGGTTCTGAGACCAGCGCCATCCAAGACTAATTTGGGCCAACATTACTCTCCGTTGAATAGGCTATCAGCTCTACTCAATAAACACTGACAACATCTTGACTTGTTTTATGGTAATAAACATCATTTAAAAAAAAACTATTTTGTCGAACATTTTTAAATCAGCCTATGAATAGCATCATAACTTCTTTCGCTTTGTTAATTTTTTTTTTGTGTTAGGTTTTTCTTTTACTATATTTTATTAGGTAGGTACATAATCTCTGGCATAATAATTGAGTTTAAATATTTCATGTGCAAAATTTGTATTGAATTGTTTTATTATGTAATCATGATAATTTTGTAATTTAATAATGTAGGTATAATCTGTATCCATTTTGCATGCTGTGTCCCCCTATAATTGTCTAGACATATACCCTTTAACTTATAACTCGCTAAACAATGTATGTATTTATGTACTAGATGTTGGTGGTCCAAATTAATAAATAAACCCCCCCCCCTCCCCATAAATCACTTTAACCCAAAATGACAGGTACAGACCAAACAACCATGTCAATCAGTCAGTGACCGTATTGGAGCTCAATGCCGTATTGCAACTTTATATATAATAAAATAAAATAAACAAATAATAATAAATAAATAACAATATATATATATATATAAATATATATGTATTGAATTTTTTTCAGACCCCGGATCAAACATTCAAAAGAAAATTTTTTTTTATTTAACCTGGCGTCTAAATGTGGGGTTCCAAAAATTTTGGGATCCAAAAGTCTTATACTCGATCCAGTAGGATTTTTTTCCGTCCAAATATTTGGACCAGAACAGGATTCAGCGAAAATGTCAAAGAAATATCAATTATATTTGCCGTGATCAAGTAAACCGAAACGTGCATCAAGCTAAGTGTAAAAACAAAGAAACATTACGCGGCCCCACCCCACAGCGCCCCGCAAACTACGGCATTTCATTCTGTAATTCAATAAGTACACAGTGGAGACGACATCAAGCTATACACTTGCAGTAACACATTAGCCCCTACAAAGAATACAAGATAGGTACAAAGTCAGAAGTGTCTAACTTGATGCGGTCTCCAATGATACTATGCAGTTGATTCCGAGACACGCACACAGTTACAATATTGTTGCACACTTAAGCATTTTCCGAGATTTTGTACTGTACGTCGTTTTGAAACGGACAATAGAACTTTGATATATCTTTTCATGTTCTCTGTAGTACAAGTCTACGCAAGTTGAGTGAATTCATTGTAGGGCGACTAATTTACATTTTTTTACATTTTGCTTCCCTAACGCCATCTAGTTTAACTAGTTCTTATTGGTTTCCTCGTTTACCCCCTTAAAGAGTTCCAATATCTATCTGGCGTTCTATTTCCTCCGAGGGCAGTCCCATTATCAGACCTTGGTCACTAATTTTTACAAAAGAACTCATTAAGGCCGATCAAATAGTCCAAACTTAAGAGGTCTGCTGTTGTTCGATAAGGAGTTCTTATTTCAACCTTCCAGTCTCATCATCAGACCATCATCACCATGTTTTACAAAACTACTTATCAAGACCGATCAAATAGTTCAAACTCGAGAGGTCTGCTGTAGTTCGTTGAGGAGTTCTCATTTCAACCTTCCAGTCCCTTCATCAGACCCTGTTCACCATGTTTTACAAAAGTACTCATCAAGACCGATCAAATACTTAGTTCAAACTCGAGAGGTCTGCTGTAGTTCGTTGAGGAGTTCTCATTTCAACCTTCCAGTCCCACCATCAGACCCTGGTCACCATGATTTATATAAGTACCTATCAAATTTGATCAAATTATAATGTTTCATCAAGTAAGTTATTACTACAAATTACAAAATAAAATATTTATTTTCCTATACTAAAGTTCATTCCACACAATTGAACATTAGTACTTTGGGGCAACAAGCATTTGAATATCCTATCACTGCTAATAACTTATCATATTTATATACGTGGGACGTACTATAAGTTTCCGGAATGAATATGAAAAAATACTATTAAAGGTACAAAATTAATTTATTGTTTTTCAAAATAATCTCCCTTGGCGTCTATGCACTTTTTCATTCGATCAAACCAGTTTTGAAAACTTTTGTGCCACTCCCCTGTGGTGACCTCTGAAACGTGTTTTTCATACTCCTCGACAGCCTCTTCTGGTGATGAAAATCGTTGACCGCGTAATTGGTTCTTAATTTTTGGGAACAGAAAAAAGTCACAAGGTGCCAGGTCGGGACTGTATGCAGGATGACTCATGAGTTCTACATTTTTCGTCTTCAAAAAGTCGTTTGTCTGTCTGGCCGTGTGAGAACTAGCATTGTCGTGGTGCAGGATGATACGGCGTTTACGGTTATTTTTACGGAGTTCGTCAATAACTTCCGGCAAACAAATGGTCGTGTACCAGTCACTATTCACGGTACGACGATTCTCTAAAGCAACAGTAGCCACGTGTCCAGTTTTATTAAAAAAAGAAGCAATCATCCGCTTAGATGCACTTTTCACGCGCGCCCCTTTGGTTGGTTTCGGCTCATCTTGAAAGACCCATACGCTCGATTGCTGCTTTGTTTTGGGATCGTAGCAATAAATCCATGTTTCGTCACCTGTTACTATGTCCCACACCAAATTTGACGCACCTTCGTTGAATCTGGTAAGCATGGCACTGCACCAAGTGACGCGGTCCGTTTTTTGAGCCTCGGTCAAGTTGTGTGGGATCCACCGCGAGCACAGCTTTCTCACACCCAAATGTTTGTGTAGGATTGATTGTATTTGACTCATGCCTATTTCTAAGGATGCGCGAATTTCATGGTAGGTCACATGCCTGTCTGTTTCAATCATACGGCGCACAGCATCGATGTTTTTGTTGGTCACAGCGGTGGACGGCCGACCATCGCGAGATTCGTCACTGAGATTGATACGACCACGCTTGAATTCTGCAAACCAGCTATAAACAGTCGTCTTGCATGGTGCTTCATTGCCAAAAGCTGTTTCAAGCCGAGCGATGCTCTGTTGAGCTGTCAAATTACACTTAAAATCGTAGAAAATCATACTACGAAAATTTTCCCGAGTTAAATCCATGTTGATGCAGACACACAATTTTTTAAATGGCGCCACAAGGTAAAAACAAAAGACAGTCAGATGAAACAAACTGCATTCTACAGCCAAAGAGTTCTATTTTCAAATGTTGCAATAAATTTTTAAATATTGTTTATGTAAGTGGCCAGTTCCGGAAACTTTTAGTGTTACCTATGTACAAGTAAATGAATAGTTCGTTAAACCATTTGTACGCACCTGTACCAATCAAAACTGAATTATAGAACTACCAATTTAACAAGGTTGGCACCATGTATGGTACGGCCGCTTTTATGTAGGTAGTCATTTGAATTTGATTGGTTAATCGACTGATTTGCTTTCCTGTTGTTTTTTCCTTAAGTTTCAGTAGTTAGGAGGTGCCGCTGGGGTAACGTTACTCCAGCGGAATCTGTTTTTCGTGAATATCTTTGGATCGGCTGGAAGAACTAATTTTTTATTTCGGGCACAATTACACGAGATGAGGCTCTAATTATCTGTCAAGCTGAAATCCTGAAAAGCGCCAACATGCCGCTGGCGTAACGCACGTTATTACTTCACAACTTTATGTCCATGTACTACCAGTTAAGAAAATTAGCTATAAGTTCTTCATGTACTTCTATGGAATAAATTCATTCATTCATTCATAAAAAAGCCATAATAGCACATTATGGGTGATCATCGCCGGGGGGTGATCTTTATATAGGTACTTGCTTATATTTTTCTTTTCCAACATATCCCAAACCTACAATATCCATGACGTGAAACTCAAACATTTATCAAAATCAAATACATTCAAAAGTCAAAAGCGTATAAAAGTCCTGAATTTTACACATATTTTTGATGAGTGTTTATCTACCGTAATGTCCTAGAAGCGATACAACAAATCAAATAATTTTAGTTTCACAGCATAGTATATTTTATAGTATTCAAAAATATTTTTGTTTTATTTCGATTTTTAGGATATTTCTCCTGAAATCATAGGAACCGCCAAAACCATTCTCGAGCTTTTTCAAAACATGAATGTTCTCTCGCCTTAGCTTGCCTCTCTCACACCGTGTTCGGTTAGTTCCGTACGATCTCGGGAAATTAACGTTCGGGCCAACCAATAACAGCCAGTCAGTACTCTATAATCCGAAGTTGAATGTAAAACGAAATAGCAAGCATAGCGACCCCGTGCGCGACTGACTTCAAGCCGCGGCCGACTACATTTTCCGGAGCTGCTTTCATTGTTGTCATGACATGGTTTTAAAATACTTACTTTTTCTTTCTACGGGTCCAGAGGATTCCCCAACTGGATTCGCAGTTTTGCACCTGATGGCAGACACGCAGTGCATGCTGTTGAGCTGCTGCCTTAGTTGAGGGTAAATTAGCTAAGTTCATTTTGCTTTTGGTTATAGGTACATCACCTTTTTATGTTCTTCTTGTGCTACAACTGAAAGTAATAGCAGGATTAGCAGGAGATCGATGTCATTGCCAATAATGACTACAACCATGTTGGATGATGCTTGGTGTAAAGCTTCTTTAACCATGTGTACGTCAGCGTCTGCTCACATTTTCTAACTTCGATGTTGTTCTGTTGAAAAGAGTCTTGTAGCAGGTCAATAAAACGAGACTTGTATTTGTTAATTTTAAGTTTTTTTTTATTGAGACGTCTTTATTGGCATATTAACCCGATCTCCTCAGCAGTTTTTCTCTTCATACCCGTCACACACAACGGCGACACACAATTTCGATTTTATGCGTTTACTCAAAAACTTTTGTCTCATGATCAAGTTATTATGGTAATTAACAATAAAATATGTACTTTATATATAATAGAGAAATCTAAATAAAAAACACTTTTAACTGGGTTCTGAAAGAGTTACTTAATTAAATACTCAACACAAATTTGAGGTTTACACTTGGAAGGCATAAACATAAATAAGTATATAGGCAGATTGTCAGCACAATCGCTATACGTACACGGAGATCTTGGTAACCAGTTTCAAGCCATAAATAATTTAAAATTAGGCAAATTGGCTGAATACTTGAAAGACCGATGTGACGAATAAACGCGTGAACCTCATATTTACTCATTGTTAAAACCAACCTGATACGATTAAAAAGTCACTTTCTGCTCAATGCAACAGTCTACTATTATTTATTTTAAGGAAAGGCGTGATCAAAAGAACACGGAATAGAAGAGCCCCAATAACTAATTTATAAATGTGTGAGAAACGGAAGAGGTATGTCAGGATCGTGGCAGGTGTAGGTTATAGTTTCTGCCTACCTCTCTGAAAGACATATGAATACATCGAGTTTATATGCCTACCCTCTTTTGCAAGGTTGGTTAGAAAATGCCCCATCAGAAACATATTACATAAACACAGAACACCATATTTATTATTTTTATAATAGCCTTTGGAGGAACTTAGCTTAGGAAATGATACTAGTTTGCGTGTTGAGAATAGAATAATTTTATCTTAGAAAATAGATTATTTATATACAAAAACTTAAGACTAAGACAGCAACAATTAGAGAGAGCCAGGAGATGACTCGCGATCGTGCATCCCGAACGTAGCCGATGTACGCGTCGTATCTTTATAAGCGTGGTGTTCGGGCGCGCGCGCTCTTTCCCTCGCCGGCCGCCGATGGATCAACATCTCGTCCACAGTCTGCGCGCTGCTCTCGCCGGGGCTCGAAGTTACATCGAATACGCTTGCTCCTCCAATCTACAGCTACGTGAAATGGCTCTTTTCAGAGCCCCCATCTCTGTTTCTCGGCGACTGACATGTCGTGGCTCTTTTCAGAGCCCTCATCTCTGTTTCTCGACGACTGGCGTAGCAACAGTGCTCCCCTTCAAGTGAAACGTACCGGCTTCTTGATGGCGCGCCCGGCCCGTGTTAGTGTTAAGGCTGGTCGCGTTGTCACGTTGCTGGGAGGTAAAACCGTCTTGGTATTGGTAACCTGGTGTGGTGTGGTAATATGGTCCTGGCTGGTGTCTTGCTGGGAAGGTATTGTGGTACTGGTGGAAGGTAAGGTTTCATCTTCCGTAAGCAGGTATGCCGCCTTCAGTCTGTCGATTGAAATATTGGCTTGCCGTCTTGGTAATTGTAAAGTGAAAACTTTGTCAGTTCGCTTCACAACTCTGTAGGGGCCAGTGTAAGGAGGTTGAAGTGGCGTGCGCACTGCGTCGACTCTGACGAAAACGTGACTGCATGTTAGAAGGTCACGGTGCACGAATATTTTCTTGTTGCTCGGTGCCTTTGCGCTAGGTTTGACGGACTCGATCGCTTCTCGTACTTTTTCGACGTAGGTATATTCGTCTGGCGGCGGTAATGACGTATTGTTTGAAGTGAAGAAATCGCTGGGCAGCCGTAGGTTGTGTCCGTATGTGAGCTCGGCCGCGCTTACGCCGTTTTCGCTGCGTAGCGCGGCGCGAAGTCCCATCAAAACAGTAGGTAGAATCTCAATCCACGATGAGTGTTGCTCCATGATTTTTGCCTTTATTGCCGCTTTTAGTGTACGATGCCAGCGTTCAATAAGTCCATTGGATTGAGGATGAAACGACGTGCTTCGTGTTCTCTTGATACCCATTATCTTAAGCAGGTTGGCGAACAAATGGCTCTCGAACTGCCTTCCTTGGTCGCTCGTTAGTGTAGCAGGACAGCCGAAACGACTAATCCAATTTTCATAAATGCATCTAGCGACCGTCTCAGCTGATATTTCGCAAGTAGGTATTGCTTCGGGCCACTTCGTGTATCGGTCGATCATCGTGACTAGATAGCGATATCCGTGAGTCGTTGTAGGCAGAGGTCCGACTATATCGACATGGATGTGTTCGAATCGGTCGGACGGCGGGAACGATGCTATGCAGCTTGTTGTGTGTCGTTGAACTTTGCTTCTTTGGCAATCAGTGCATGTTTTTGCCCATTTTCCGATGTCAGCTTGCATTGTAGGCCAGAAGTATTTCTGGGAGATGAGTTTTCGTGATGTTCGTATGCCGGGGTGGCTGATGTTATGCACGATGTCGAAAACAGTTCGACGATGTTCTTCGGGTATGTACGGGCGTATGTGTGACGTAGACGTTTCGCAGTAGATATTGATGTCGGTATTCGGAATAGTAACTTTCTTGAGCGATATGTTACTTTGTTGTAGTAGTTGCGAAATGTTGCTATCTCTTTCTTGCGACTCTGCGATCTTCTCGTAATCGATTGATGTCGGACAGGATACGGTTTCGATGCGTGAAAGTGCGTCGGCGACTACGTTGTTTTTTCCGCTGATATGGCGCAAATCTGTTGTAAACTCGCTGATAAATAGTAGTTGTCGCGTGCGCCGGGGGGTGTCGTTGTCCGATGGTGGCTTCGTTATTGCGTATGTGAGAGGTTTGTGATCTGTGAATATAATTAGTTCTCTTCCTTCGAACATTTTGCGGAAATGTTTCACAGACATGTATATGGCGAGCAGCTCTCGGTCGAATGTACTGTATCGGCGTTGGGTGTCTGAGAATTTCTTCGAAAAGTAACCAAGTGGTTTCCATGACCCGTTGATGTATTGTTGAAGGGCGGCGCCGGCGGCTAGGTCCGATGCATCGCAGAATAGTGCGATAGGTGCACGATGGTCTGGGTGATCTAGTAGAGTTGCGTTTTTGATGCTTTCTTTACAGATCTCGAATGCGTGCGTTGATTTGTCGTCCCACTCTATTATAGTTTTGTCTCTCTTCTTAACGTTGTGTAGATATTTGTTCAGTGGTGCTTGTATCGTAGCGGCGTTTGGAATGTGGTCTCGGTAAAAGTTGAGCATACCGAGGAAACGCCTGAGTTCTTCTATTGTTGATGGTTTCGGGTAATCAGTGATTGCTTGGACTTTATCTTCAGGTGGTTTGATGCCGTCTTTGGTTACTAAGTGTCCGAGGAACTTTACTTCTCGCTGCCCCAAGACACATTTCGCAGGGTTGATGGTGATGCCGTAGTTTTCGAGTCTTCCGAGGATTGTGTGCAGGTGACGTCGGTGCTCCTCCTCATCAGCCGAAGCACAGAGGATGTCGTCGATGAACGGGAAAGCGAAATCGAGCCCTCGCAGCACTTCATGAATGAATCTTTGGAATGTTTGGCCACAATTCTTGAGACCTGGGCACATGCGCGGAAATTCGAAGAGGCCGAAGGGAGTTATTAAGGCAGTCTTCTCTATATCCTCTTCTCTTATTACCAGTTGTTGGTAGGCTCTGTTCAGGTCAATTGTGGAGAAAATGGTTTTCCCTGAGAGCATGTGAGTGAAATCCTTGATACGTGGTATCGGGTAGCGGTCGGCCTTGGTGATTGAGTTGAGTTTTCTGTAGTCGCCGCATACTCGAATATCGCCGTTTTTCTTAGGTACAACGTGTAGAGGTGATGACCAGGGACTCTTGCTTGGGCGGCATAGGCCTTGCTGGATCATGTTTTCGAATTCCTTCTTTACTTGTTGGTACCGATGTGGCGGTATAGGACGAGCACGGCAGTGTACTGGTTGACCCGTGGTTTCGATGAAGTGTTCGACGTTGTGTGTCGGATTTAGCTTCATTGAAGTTAGTCGAGTGATGCCGGGGTATTCAGCTAGTATCTCATGGAAAGATTTCCCGTAATCGATGCTGCGGATTGTCGGCACGTTCGTGGCTTGAATTGGTGCGTTGACTGCGAGGCTTGTGCGGCCGTCGATTAGTCTCCGGTTCTTCATGTCGACAATTAGCTCGTGATGATTGAGAAAATCTGCGCCAAGGATTGGTTTCGATACGTCAGCGACAATGAATTTCCACTTGTACGGACGACGTAGGTTGAAGTCTAGCTCTAGTGTCTTCTCGCCGTACGTTGAAATCACTGTGTTGTTTGCGGCGTAGAGTTGGAATGATAACGGCGTTGATTTTTGTCCGGGTTTTCTCGGGAGGACTGAAATGTTGGCTCCCGTGTCGACCAAGAAGGATAAACTGGTCTTCTTGTCCTTGACGAATAAGCGGTAGGATCTGTTTTGAACACCGGATTCCGCCGCTGCCAGTGTTCTGTCTAGTTTTCCGTCGTCTCATTTTTGGTGTACGTGCACGGGGTTGTGCAGCGTCTTGCGTCGGCCCCGAAACGACGATGATAATAGCAGACTGTCGTTGGAGAGTCGGAGCGGGTGCGGGAACGTGAAGAGTTTCTTGAGCGCGATGGATAGCGACGACGACGGTAATCATGGCTGTTGTTGCCGTTGTTATGTGACGATCTTGCCTTGAGTTCTGCGATTTCCAGGGATAGTTTCCTTATTTCATTGACCAGAAACTGAGTGTCTGAATGTGGCAGGGATGCTTGTGATGGTCCCGGTGCTGGCGAAACGACGGATACCTCGTGAGAGTTCTCAAGCATTTTGTCTGCGAGAAGAGCCAGTTCTTCGAGTGCTGCCTTTGACTTGAACGTTTCGCTGACGGCGAGTACCGATCGGATATGTGGCGGTAAGAGATTTGCCCACATCATACGTAGCGTGGAATCGGGGAACTTGTCTCTCCCTAGGCTTTGCATGCGTCGGAGTAGTTGTGTTGGCTTTTGCTCGCCGAGTTCCATCTCAGACATAAGCTTTTGCAGCTGCCGATTGTCAGATTCTTCATACACGGTGATGAGACGCTCTTTGATTGCCTTGTAGTAGTCTTCTTCAGGCGGGTTGTATAGTATGTCGTTGATTTGATCGATGTCTTGCCTATCCAGTTGTGCGATGACCATTTGGGCTAATTGGTGTTGCCCTTTCTTCAGATCGCTGGTGGCCGCTTCGAAGGTGATGAACCATAACCGTGGTCGGTCGCGCCAGAAAGAAGGGATTCTCAATGAGAGCGAGATGTTTGCAATTTCTGGTCCTTTGGGTTCAGTGTCTGGCATCTTGAATCGGCAAAAGAAGGCTTCCTTGAATTTTATATCACGTCGGGGTCACCACTTTGGAGGAACTTAGCTTAGGAAATGATACTAGTTTGCGTGTTGAGAATAGAATAATTTTATCTTAGAAAATAGATTATTTATATACAAAAACTTAAGACTAAGACAGCAACAATTAGAGAGAGCCAGGAGATGACTCGCGATCGTGCATCCCGAACGTAGCCGATGTACGCGTCGTATCTTTATAAGCGTGGTGTTCGGGCGCGCGCGCTCTTTCCCTCGCCGGCCGCCGATGGATCAACATCTCGTCCACAGTCTGCGCGCTGCTCTCGCCGGGGCTCGAAGTTACATCGAATACGCTTGCTCCTCCAATCTACAGCTACGTGAAATGGCTCTTTTCAGAGCCCCCATCTCTGTTTCTCGGCGACTGACATGTCGTGGCTCTTTTCAGAGCCCTCATCTCTGTTTCTCGACGACTGGCGTAGCAACAAGCCTAATATAATAAAGTACAACACTAAATAAATTAACATTAACTGAGAAAAGGTTACCAAAACTCATTGTATCTGGCGACTCCATGCCTTCTCTATTTTAAAACTTATTTTTACATGTCGTAGTAGGAAATATTTGGTAAGAACTAATATCTATACCTACCGGGTGACTTTTCGAACATAGTCCAAATTTTTTTAAGCATTATGTGTTATGCCAGGATACCATTTTAGAAAAAATATAGGTAGGGAAAATTTTCACCTCAGCATATTCTTTTCGCAAGATTTTTCGTACAGCGTTGTCACTACACTAAGCTACGAACGGCGAACGGAAGGCACGTAGCCGCGTAGCGCGTGCGGCGCATGGTGTCTACAAACAGGGCCGCGTAGTGCGCACGGCGCATGGTGTCTACAAACGTAGCCGCGTAGTGCGCACGGCGCATGGTGTCTACAAACGTAGCCGCGTAGTGCGCACGGCGCATGGTGTCTACAAACGTAGCCGCGTAGTGCGCACGGCGCATGGTGTCTACAAACGTAGCCGCGTAGTGCGCCCGGCGCATGGTGTCTACAAACGTAGCCGCGTAGTGCGCACGGTGTCTACAAACGTTGCCGCGTAGTGCGCACGGCGCATGGTGTCTACAAACGTAGCCGCGTAGCGCCTGCGGCTCATGGTGTATACAAACGCAATTGTTTTTGGGATAATTTTGCATAGCCGTATCTTAATATTTTAGTACTGGGTGATACTTAAAGAAAAAACACGTATTTCATTCTTTTCACTAAAGATTAAAATATAAAATTTGGACGATGTTCAAAAAGTCACCCTGTATAGACATCATAATTTGGTACCACCCGGAAATGTGTATTTTTATTTTAAAATAACCAAAACAAATAGACACCGCATCACATCAATATGGTGAACTAACCATAGTCTAATTAAGTTGGCAAATGATTAACTCAATAATTATCCAATATTTTTCAGGGATTCTTGTGAAATTAAACTTTACTAATATATTCTCAGGTTTCAACCAGTGTACATTTAATTTGACCTGCTCCATACAATTTTTTTTAGTTCGACTCGCCTATAATCTGATTCTGATAATTCTTTCAAATAAGAAGCTACATTATCCTTGAGTGATTATCCTGTAGTGTGTTCCCCAGAGACGGGCAGTTCCATAGGGACAAAGCCATTAACTAAATTCGCTAGGGTAATTTAATAATAATGGGGACTATAGGCACAAAATAAATACATACAGAAGGTCAGCTCCATGCGACCAGCGATTCCGGGCGCACGCACACTGAGGCGTGTACGTCTATCAATCTAAGTCGGTCGAATGCCAGTGCATGAGTCTACCAAGATCGTTGTACGTACGCGT
Source organism: Ypsolopha scabrella (assembly GCA_910592155.1). Classification (NCBI taxonomy): domain Eukaryota; kingdom Metazoa; phylum Arthropoda; class Insecta; order Lepidoptera; family Ypsolophidae; genus Ypsolopha; species Ypsolopha scabrella. The sequence goes on along the minus strand of OU342968.1, from coordinate 86,949 downwards.
CTATGTGTGCGTGTACCCTGTGTCGCTGGTTGAATGGAGCTGGCCTCCTGTATGCATTTATTTTGTGCTATAGGTCTATAAATTATGATTTTTTTAGGTAAGTATGTAAACCTTGCAAATTTTTCTTTTATATGTGTGACTGTCTCGGAACATTTATATTAATTAAAAATATCTCTGGAAACTACTAAACCTAACTCTAACAAACAGACTTAGGTCTTCTCACATGGATATAGACTAGGGATGGGCAGTTCCCTAGGAACAAAGTTATTAATAACTACAGGACCAATTTTTAAAATTATTTCTCTGTTGTAGTGGTTAGATCTTTACATGGATAAAGACTATCGCTATTGTAATGTCTCGACTCTACAATTGTACATAAGGCTACAGTATTTACCCTGGGGACGGGCACATCGCTAGGGATAGTTTTTCACTTGGGTAGAAGCTACAGCTTATGCCCTGGGTACGAGTAGGTCTCTAGAGACAAAGCTATTAATTAAATTCGTGCGAGTAATCTTTGGAAGTGCTGAACCGATTTTGATAGTCTCTTCACTTGGACATGATATAGTTTGTTATCTGGGGACGGACAAGTCCTACTAATGTCACTCTGCTGTCCGTCCGTCCGTCGGCACGTCTCTAGATGGAAGAAGAAATTTTGATATTTTCTGTAGAATTTTGACCCAGACCCGAATATTGAATAAAAATTTCAATTAAACTAATTTTAAGGGCACCCCCTTTAAAATAAATCTCATACATGAAATGTGAGACGAAACATTTTCTACTCTTGACTTGACATTTGAGGTATCATTTTCTAAGACCATTTTTGTTACGGAGTCAATATCAAAACTCTTTGAGTGGTACGGAACCCTCGGGCCGTGAGTCCTTCTTATCGTCAGCAAGTACAAGCAGATACCCACTACATTGTCGATGCATACTACCCGCGTCAGATGCGTCCTGCTGACTGTGCCACCAGCTACAGTCGGGGCTCGTCGTGTCGCCAGTCAGGCGTCAACATCAACCTCGGTGAACAGCTCCGCGACTCCGTGGTCCCCCCCCAACTGTATGGGATTCTCAGCTGATTTTACTCGGCGTGTTGACGAGCTGTCCGTCCGCCGTGAGTCGCACCTGCAGCGCCGCGGGGGGTGCGGGGGTAGCGAGGATGCAGGGAGGGGTGGCCAGGCGGTCGTCGAACCCTCTCTTCCTGAGCACGGAGCGCTCGGCGTGGTCGGCGTCAGGCACGCCGGCGCCGGGCCGCGGCAGCGCATACTGCAGCTTGTCCCAGAACCAGGGGTCGCCGACCTTCACGTACGTGTTGGTGGCGAGGTAGGCGCGCAGCTCGGGCTCCAGCCGCGCGGGGTCCAGCTCCCCCAGCAGCAGCACCACGACGCGCGCGCGCCCCTCACGCAGGGCCCGGACGTGCGCCGCGCGCCACTCCAGCCGGCCCCACACGGACTGCAGGAAGTTGTCAGACAACACCACGATGGTGCGCCGCGACTCGTCCACGGAGCGCGCGATCTGCGCCGGAATGAACTCGCCCGCGACCCAGTCCCGGAAGTGCACGCACAGCCGCAGCGCCGGCTCGAGGCGCGGCACGAGCTCGTTCAGCACCCACTCCTCGTCCAGGTGCGAGTAGGAGACGAAGGCGTCGTAGCGCTTGTGTCGGTCGGCACGGTCAGCGGGGTCGGCGGCGCGACAACAGAGCAGGCCGCGCGCCGTCAACCACACGCGCAGCTCCAGCTCGTAGCGGCGACACAGCGCGGCGCCGAGCGCGGCCAACAGCGCCGCTGAAACCCCCAGCGCCAGCAGCGCGGCCAGCTGTCGCCGCGCGCTGCACAGCGCGTCCGTGCTCACTGCCGCGAGCCGCTCGATCCTCGGTCCCGCCACGCAGTGCGCCGTCTCCCAATCCCTCACCTGCAACCAAGTTTCGGTTCACGATTTACCAGCTGCGTGCTTAGAGCTATCCCAACAATGGAAGCCCCGCGGATTAACACGTTTCGGTTCTTATTGCATCCCACTGTAAATAATTGACAATATACAGGTTGAATTTTTGAGACGGGACAGTCAGGGCAGGTACCTTAACCGCTTTTAGGAGACTATCCATAAATTTTTAAGATATTCTGAACTGCATTTACAGATTTTGGAAAAAATGTACAGTCAGCAAGAAAATTGACATTTTAAACAAAAACTTTTTTTGTTGCCAATCGATCCTGTTTCTTATTAGGATCAAAAGTCTCTACTGGACCGACTGAGGTTTGAGTACTAGAAATGTCAGAAATCGCAAAAAGCTTTTCCCATACATTTGTACGGAAATACAGGGGGCATAAGATAATTACAGTTTTTGTCAAGATGGCCTCGTGGCTTACTGTACCTAGAAGCAAAAGCGCCTACCTAAGTAGACAATCATCATAGTTGCATCGATAATCTTCTACAACATTAGAACAAAAAAAAACATTTTAATATGCATTTTAGACACAGACAAACATTACTTACATTTAGATGATCTACGAAACAAATTGTTCAAAATGACCGCCGTTTTCACAAATACATAAGTTCACTCGTTTTTGTACTGAGCTAGTAGCAGCCGATAATTTTCTTGGATGGATAATGCATCCTTGTTACAAAATACGCTTCAAAGCAAGCTGTTGTTACATCTGTGTATAAGAGTGGAGACAGAGACAATATAAGTAACTACATACCGATCTCCGTCTTGCCTGCGATATCAAAAATTACCGAGAAATTAATCAATAATCGGCTCTTAGACTACCTTGAAACTCACAAAACTCTCTCCGAATTCCAGTTTGGTTTTAGGAAACAGAAATCCACTGGGGATATCTTTGATAATTAATAATTTAGATAAAGGAATCAAATGCATTAGGGGTGTATCTAGATATCAAGAAAGCCTTCGATTCCGTCTCTGTCTCCATTCTTTTGCAAACGTTAGAAAGACTGGGTATTAGAGGGACCCCTTTGAATCTTCTTAAAAATTATCTTTCTGAAAGGCAACAGAGCACTAGGATTGGTTCTGTTGTGAGTGATTTCTACGATTTGTCTGGTTTCGGTGTCCCTCAGGGTAGGGTTCTTGGGCCGTCCCTCTTCCTAATCTACATCAACGACCTGTGTAATCTGCAAATCAAAAAAGAAAAACTTTTCTCCTATTCAGACAATACCGCCATTGTCTTCTCTAATCCAACTTGGGAAAATATTGCTGCGGATGCGGAGGAGGGTATGGCTCAGGTTTCTGAATGGCTTGGTGGTAGCCTACTTACCTTAAATACAAGCAAGACTGTCTTCACCTGCTTTCAGTGTAAATCGTAATCGAAGACACAAAAGCTCATAACGCTTTCACGGTTAAAAAGTTATCACATCTCATGTAGAGCCAAGCCCTTAACTGTGCAAGGCCTAACTCTACAAGCCCTAACTCTACAAACCTACATCTTCGTCAAAAGTATGGCTTGGTCGTTTCGCGGCCATCAGACAGACACTCCCATGGACTTATAATATTATGTCATGCAATAGTTCCATGAAACAGCCAAGCCACACTTTTTGACGAAGATGTAGGTTTGTAGAGTTAGGGCTTGTACAGTTAGACCTTGTAGAGTTAAGGGCTTGGCTCTACATGAGATCTGATAACTTTTTAACCATGAAAGCGTTATGAGCTTCTGTGTCTTGGCGACCTTTACATGAAATGTTTTTGATAGGATTTCTTTTCTTTTTGTAAGATGCTCTGTTTTTTTTTCAGGCTGCATTTCTTGCGCCTCAGCTGACTTTTGACTTGACTTGACTTTTTTAAAGCCCCCTTTCAAACTTTGCCTCTTTTTCTTGTTGGCCTATTATTTGCAATAAGCAATAGGCATAGGGCTGCGACGACGGCAGCGACGTGGCATTGTGAGGCGATGATAAGCGCGCGCGACGCGTTTGATATCCCTCCATCCTCTCACCCCTTGGATCACAGATAAAATGAATTAAGGTTCCAGAAGTGTGTCAAACGGGACCCTATTATTAATAATTTAAATTTATTTAATTAAATTAAATTTTAATTAAATTTTATATATATTTTATTGTACTAATTGATAATTGATTTTTTTGTGTATATGTGTATTAATAATTATGATCTTAATCGATCGAAATAAACGTCATTCTATTCTATTCTATTCTATTCTATTAAACCTCCGTTGTGTGTCCGTCTGTCACAGGGGTCTACAGTTTCAGTCGTTATAGATTCATAATGCTATTGAAACGGCTACTCACGATTTTTATACAAGTAGTCAGGTCGTACAGTTTCTTCGGAGGTAAACATGGTTACACGGCGGCTCCCCGTTTGACATATAGATTATTTTTTATTTAAAAGACACATGATATACGTTACACACACATGTCCAATGCGTATAACATGGTAGACAAACTTTACAAATTTTAGATAGCCACTGGTAGTTACTGGATTACTAATTTTACAGATTACCTACCTGTTACTATGGCCTCCAACATGGCAGATAATAAAATTAAAATTAAATTTATACCCAAGGGTGGTCTCCATAAAAATATCCTCACAAAAGTAAGTTTTTAACGTTATCATGTCCCCTCCCCTTCCTTATCTCCGAAACTAGAAAAGCGAAAAATATATAAAAAGTCATGGTAATAGGTGATGGATGATTGATTATGTATTATGTAAAGATTACAGAAACAATACCGCGGTCAAGTTAATATAAGGGTCCCTTACCCAAGAGGGTGTCGCATTATTTGTCACGCGCAAGAATTTCAGCGCCTTGTTTTTTTACACCTTGACCCCTTTATGGGGTGGGAGGTTGAAGGGTAAAATTAACAGATATTTTAATATTTTCGTTAGTTGTGTGCAATTCATAGCCTTCATACCCAATTCCAGATTTCTAGGACTTTTTGAAGTTGGGAATATATTTTTTTAATAATACAGAACCGGATCCCCCGTAAGAAGGTTTGGAGTGTGAAAGTATCAGATTTCTTAATTTATTTGTTGTTTGTGTGCTAATCGTAGCCTGCATACCAAATTTCAGCTTTCTAGGACTTCAGGAAATACCCTAGAGGTTTTGATGATCATCAGTGAGTGAGTGAGTAAGTGAGTGAGTGAGTGAGTGAGTAAGTGAGTGAGTGAAGAAATCGACGTATTTTAGGCATTAATAAAATTCAAAGTATAAAAGCTAGACAAATGAAACTTATCGTGTTTAATAAGACTGCTTACTGCATCTTATCTTGAGAATTTGGTATCTCTAGTATTATCCAGACCGAGGCTATGGGGGTTCGAAAATACGACGAAACGCTTCGAGAAAAGGTACGTAGTGCCCCGTGTAGCATTCGCTACAGTTATTCAACCTGTTTCTTTGACTTTAGTTTTTCTTTAATCGATATCTTATAATTCTCCTGGTAAGTTTTGTGTACTTTTGGTTTCATTCTCTGAAAATCCCTTTTGTCCTTTTTCCAAAACGTTAGTTTCCTTGCTCGGGTTTCATGAGCACTTCTTCATTCTGTTGTTTTGTCTCTTTACAGCGACCCTTCAGGCTTTTTAAGGGTTTTAAAAAAGTAATATACAATTTCAAAATAACACTATTTATTTATTATAATGATTGTTGTCTTTGTTGTTCGCAGTAAAATAATTCAATTGTAGTTTCATCAAAACCTATTGCCCATCGGTTTTGTACTGTGGTCTGAATCATTGAATAACTTCTTTGTTACTGGTAAAATTGGATTGAGTTTATATTGTCTGTAATTATTGTAATGACTGTTTAAAATTGTTCGCTTTAAAACGTATCGGAACGCACATTGTATGTGTCAAGTTATTTTATTTTATTGATATGGCAACACGAGTTGTCTTCCGGTGAATTGTCAAAAAAGTCGTGGGACGGACATATTGTGTTTTAATTCAACCAGAGTTGAAAAGGGTTATGTGTATAATATTTCAGGGAAATAAGTAGTAAAAATAGAAAAATAAACCAGTTAATCAGTATTAATTGTGATCCGGGAAGTGTACGCTAAAAGTTTCGTAAATCCGATAATAGTGGAAGGTGATGGGAAACGATTCTCTTTACCACGTTTACTGAAATCGTGATACCGTTAACGGGACAGGCTAGCCTAGGGGTAGCGGTTGAGTTTAGGGATCTACGTCTGCAAACTGCTGGCTGGGCTGGTCGTTTGTCGAAGATCTCCGTGCCGAGGTCGACGAAGGTCAGCGTTGGAGGACGTTGACTTCCCATGAACCAGGGGTGAGTCGGGTGACCCGGATCTAGCGCGGAGGACCCGTCCAGGACGAGAAACTGAACTTTAATGTGAGTGATTAAACCATTTACCCTCGTAAAGGGATTTAGTATATAAAGCCCCCTTGTGTGGAAAGCCCCTTTCTGACAGAATTTAGTCTTTGTACAATATAAATGGGTCCAGCACGCGAAATCTAAATTACACCTGTCGAGAGGGGGGTTTTTATTATACAAAAATGTTAAGTTGAATTGTCAGTAAATTTGATTATAATTAGGTTAATTATAAGTTAATTATTAATAAGAAGTTACTGATCTGTTATGGTCGAGCGTAGGGGCTAGTTCACGCGGTATCGGAAAAGAGCTCTGATTGGTCAACTCAAGTGGGCCAATCAGAAGGTTTTCTAGAAAAGTTTCCCTCTACTCTCTACGTAAAAGAAGGCGCCCAGTGGAGCAACTGAATCTGGTAAAGTTGAGATGGTTGATAAAAACGAGATCCGTGACACCAGCTGTGCTGGTGTTGCGCCACCTGCTGACCACCCTGAGGCTGCTGTGCCGTCAGATATGTTTAGGATTTTGGTTTAAGTCTAAGGATGAATTATATGTAATTTTGTATGTATTTTTAAATTTAAATTTGGTTTCAAGTTACACGAACGGAAAACTTTTTCTGTACATCGACTGAAAATCGTACTTGAGCTTTTCTTTCCTTTGTCGTTTTTTAGTCAAATGTATAATTCTTGTAATATTTTTAAGCACAACAATGGTATAATCTCTTTATTTACTTGGATATTAGTCTTCGGTTCCCGCCGGACAAGTGCGCTTAGCGTGGGAACCTCTGGTAAATGTACTTTTTGTTTATTTGATATTGTCTTATTGTGTAAAGTCTATTTTGTGTTATTATTTGTATTTTGATAAATAAACGATTTTTATTTTTTATTTTAATCATTCAAACCAATTATGATAAAATCGTTCAGTGAAATAGATACTATGAAATCAACGACACGGTTCGAAAAATATTTACAGATTATATAGAAGTACACAAAATCTTATTCAAAGCGGGCGAACAGTCATCGCCGCGGTCGTCGAGTCTTAACGATTTTATTGTCAACTGACCTGGGATTTCCATTGTTGCAGGAGGATTATACCATCCGCGTGGTCACAATCACACACCAGTGGGTTCCCAGCGAGCCGCAGCTGGGTACGGTTGTTGTGCGCCAGCAGGGCGGCCGGGAGCGCTCGGAGTCTGTTGTCGGCCAAGTCGAGCAGCCGCAGCCCCGGTGGCGCCGCCCCGGCCAGCTCGCTCAGGCTCAGCCCGGCCAGCCGCAGCTCGCTCACGTGCGGCGGCAGGCGGAGCGTGTCCAGGGAGCCCGGCGTCGCTGTGAGCCGCAGCGAGCTCGCACCGAGCCCCCAGTCGGCGGGGGCCGGCCACGCGCTCTCCTCGGGCAGCCTCTCGCACGTGAGCTCCAGTAGGTCTGCGCCGGGGCGCTGCGTGCAGTTGCAGTGCGGGGGACAGTGGGCTGGGGGCAGGGGGCACGTGAGCGCGGCGCGCGGCACGTCGACGAGCGTGCGGTCCCGGAGCGCGGGCGGCGAGGCACAGCGCGCGCCCTCCGCCTCGAGCCGTGCCTCGGTAGGCGGCGAGCCCGACACCAGCCGCCCCACCAGCTCGTACATATGACAGTCGCACTGGAACGGGTTGTCGCCGAGCAGCACACGGGCCGATGAGGGGCTCCCGTCCGCTGTGACGGCGGTGATCAGTGACGGCTCCGGGAGTAATACAATCGTTATATTATTGTGACGAAGGTCAACAACGATTTCCCCAAGAAAATTTAAATCGGATTCCTGCAACAAAATTGATGATTGTTTTATTATTCCACTTTACATAAGCAAATGTCATCCACTAGAACAGTTATTTTTGCACCATTTGAAGTCGACTGCATATGGGAAAGGATTTAATTTTGTTCCTTTTACAAAATCGATTTTAGCAAATTTATTTTATTTTATTTTTTATTCAGGAAACACGAAACAAACATAATAGACAACAAGATATAAGGTGACTTTTATATTTTATTTTATATGTAGGTTGCAAATCGGGAACCGATTCTACTCGGTTCATGTTAACCGAATTTCACCCTCTTTTTTTCCCAGTGTACCATTGGTCAGTATATTATTATTTTAAACTTTGTAGTGAATGGCTGCTATTATATTTGAAGTCGGTTATTATTTTTTTGTTAAAAAAATTAATTTTGTATCATTGCGGTACAGAAAATCAGAAAAGTAAATCTCTGGTCTGAACCGGAACTCGAACCCGGGACCTCTCGCTTACCGGGAGGTTGCTCTACCACTGAGCTATCTAGTTCTCAACACGACCTACGAATTTACCCATGTGCTTTCCCACACCGCAACGATATGTATAGGTATAGATGCTCACTTATTAGTGAGCCTCTTGGCGCCTAGAGGGCGCTAGTGTATTCAAGACGAGTCTAAGGCTGAGATTCAGAGAGCATTTTGAGTCCGAACTCAAGAGGAACTCAATCTTACAAACGTCACTCTAGTATGAGGTCACGTCCCTTTTTGACGTTTCTAAGATTGAGTTCGGACTCAAAATGCACTCTGAATCTCAGCCTAAGACTCGTTGCCCTACCGTCACTTGTTACAGTATCGGGTAGTGAAGAACACACGTTACTCGTATTGAAACTATGATAGAAATAGATTTCTATATTTTTAAACACTTGCTTGTCGATTTATCCATCGCAAGGAGATAACAAATTAAATTTGATATCATTGCGATATATGATATAAAATTTAATTTTAATTTCCTCACGTCCAGATTTACTTTTCTGATTTTCTATACCGCAATGATATAAAATTTAATTTGTTATCTCCTTGCGACGGATAAATCTCCAAGTGTTTAAAAATATAGAAATTTATTTCTATCATAGTGACTTTAAAAAAAAAATACTAAAATCTGTATATGTTTACAATTTGGTACCCATGTTATACTATCGGTGACGCGGTTGTAGCTGAGGTCGAGGCGGCGCAGGCTCTGCAGCGCACTGAACGTTTACAGTCGAAGTGTAGGTATTTACCGTGAGAATGTCTATGGCGTTGTGTCGCAGGTCAAGGTGCGAGAGCGCCAGCAGGAGTAGCCGCCAGTCGGCGAACAGCTCGGCGACGCGGTTGTAGCTGAGGTCGAGGCGGCGCAGGCTCTGCAGCGCACTGAACGTTTACAGTCGAAGTGTAGGTATTTACCGTGAGAATGTCTATGGCGTTGTGTCGCAGGTCAAGGTGCGAGAGCGCCAGCAGCAGTAGCCGCCAGTCGGCGAACAGCTCGGCGACGCGGTTGTAGCTGAGGTCGAGGCGGCGCAGTCTCTGCAGCGCACTGAACGTTTACAGTCGAAGTGTAGGTATTTACCGTGAGAATGTCTATGGCGTTGTGTCGCAGGTCAAGGTGCGAGAGCGCCAGCAGCAGTAGCCACCAGTCGGCGAACAGCTCGGCGACGCGGTTGTAGCTGAGATCGAGGCGGCGCAGGCTCTGCAGCGCACTGAACGTTTACAGTCGAAGTGTAGGTATTTACCGTGAGAATGTCTATGGCGTTGTGTCGCAGGTCAAGGTGCGAGAGCGCCAGCAGGAGTAGCCGCCAGTCGGCGAACAGCTCGGCGACGCGGTTGTAGCTGAGGTCGAGGCGGCGCAGGCTCTGCAGCGCACTGAACGTTTACAGTCGAAGTGTAGGTATTTACCGTGAGAATGTCTATGGCGTTGTGGCGCAGGTCAAGGTGCGAGAGCGCCAGCAGCAGTAGCCGCCAGTCGGCGAACAGCTCGGCGACGCGGTTGTAGCTGAGGTCAAGGCGGCGCAGGCTCTGCAGCGCACTGAACGTTTACAGTCGAAGTGTAGGTATTTACCGTGAGAATGTCTATGGCGTTGTGTCGCAGGTCAAGGTGCGAGAGCGCCAGCAGCAGTAGCCACCAGTCGGCGAACAGCTCGGCGACGCGGTTGTAGCTGAGGTCGAGGCGGCGCAGGCTCTGCAGCGCACTGAACGTTTACAGTCGAAGTGTAGGTATTTACCGTGAGAATGTCTATAGCGTTGTGTCACAGGTCAAGGTGCGAGAGCGCCAGCAGCAGTAGCCGCCAGACAGCGAACAGCTCGGCGACGCGGTTGTAGCTGAGGTCAAGGCGGCGCAGGCTCTGCAGCGCACTGAACGTTTACAGTCGAAGTGTAGGTATTTACCGTGAGAATGTCTATGGCGTTGTGGCGCAGGTCAAGGTGCGAGAGCGCCAGCAGCAGTAGCCGCCAGTCGGCGAACAGCTCGGCGACGCGGTTGTAGCTGAGGTCAAGGCGGCGCAGGCTCTGCAGCGCACTGAACGTTTACAGTCGAAGTGTAGGTATTTACCTTGAGAATGTCTATGGCGTTGTGTCGCAGGTCAAGGTGCGAGAGCGCCAGCAGCAGTAGCCGCCAGTCGGCGAACAGCTCGGCGACGCGGTTGTAGCTGAGGTCAAGGCGGCGCAGGCTCTGCAGCGCACTGAACGTTTACAGTCGAAGTGTAGGTATTTACCGTGAGAATGTCTATGGCGTTGTGTCGCAGGTCAAGGTGCGAGAGCGCCAGCAGCAGTAGCCGCCAGTCGGCGAACAGCTCGGCGACGCGGTTGTAGCTGAGGTCAAGGCGGCGCAGGCTCTGCAGCGCACTGAACGTTTACAGTCGAAGTGTAGGTATTTACCGTGAGAATGTCTATGGCGTTGTGTCGCAGGTCAAGGTGCGAGAGCGCCAGCAGCAGTAGCCGCCAGTCGGCGAACAGCTCGGCGACGCGGTTGTAGCTGAGGTCAAGGCGGCGCAGGCTCTGCAGCGCACTGAACGGCGACTGCGCTCCGAACCCGAACCCGACGTAGGCGTCCTGCGGCTGCGCGCCGGCGGGCTGCAGCTCGCGCAGGGTCAGGTTGTTGCGAGATAGCAGGAGGTTCTGCATGTGGCGCGCGCCGCTGAAGGCGCCGGCCGCGATGTGACGCAGCTGGTTTCTCTGCAGCGACACGTTGCGAACTGCCGCCAGACCGGAGAACACAGGTCAAGGTGCGAGAGCGCCAGCAGCAGTAGCCGCCAGTCGGCGAACAGCTCGGCGACGCGGTTGTAGCTGAGGTCGAGGCGGCGCAGGCTCTGCAGCGCACTGAACGTTTACAGTCGAAGTGTAGGTATTTACCGTGAGAATGTCTATGGCGTTGTGTCGCAGGTCAAGGTGCGAGAGCGCCAGCAGCAGTAGCCACCAGTCGGCGAACAGCTCGGCGACGCGGTTGTAGCTAAGGTCGAGGCGGCGCAGGCTCTGCAGCGCACTGAACGTTTACAGTCGAAGTGTAGGTATTTACCGTGAGAATGTCTATGGCGTTGTGTCGCAGGTCAAGGTGCGAGAGCGCCAGCAGGAGTAGCCGCCAGTCGGCGAACGGCTCGGCGACGCGGTTGTAGCTGAGGTCGAGGCGGCGCAGGCTCTGCAGCGCACTGAACGTTTACAGTCAAAGTGTAGGTATTTACCGTGAGAATGTCTATGGCGTTGTGTGGCAGGTCAAGGTGCGAGAGCGCCAGCAGCAGTAGCCGCCAGTCGGCGAACAGCTCGGCGACGCGGTTGTAGCTGAGGTCAAGGCGGCGCAGGCTCTGCAGCGCACTGAACGTTTACAGTCGAAGTGTAGGTATTTACCGTGAGAATGTCTATAGCGTTGTGTCGCAGGTCAAGGTGCGAGAGCGCCAGCAGCAGTAGCCGCCAGTCGGCGAACAGCTCGGCGACGCGGTTGTAGCTGAGGTCAAGGCGGCGCAGGCTCTGCAGCGCACTGAACGTTTACAGTCGAAGTGTAGGTATTTACCGTGAGAATGTCTATAGCGTTGTGTCGCAGGTCAAGGTGCGAGAGCGCCAGCAGCAGTAGCCGCCAGTCGGCGAACAGCTCGGCGACGCGGTTGTAGCTGAGGTCAAGGCGGCGCAGGCTCTGCAGCGCACTGAACGTTTACAGTCGAAGTGTAGGTATTTACCGTGAGAATGTCTATGGCGTTGTGTCGCAGGTCAAGGTGCGAGAGCGCCAGCAGCAGTAGCCGCCAGTCGGCGAACAGCTCGGCGACGCGGTTGTAGCTGAGGTCAAGGCGGCGCAGGCTCTGCAGCGCACTGAACGTTTACAGTCGAAGTGTAGGTATTTACCGTGAGAATGTCTATGGCGTTGTGTCGCAGGTCAAGGTGCGAGAGCGCCAGCAGCAGTAGCCGCCAGTCGGCGAACAGCTCGGCGACGCGGTTGTAGCTGAGGTCAAGGCGGCGCAGGCTCTGCAGCGCACTGAACGGCGACTGCGCTCCGAACCCGAACCCGACGTAGGCGTCCTGCGGCTGCGCGCCGGCGGGCTGCAGCTCGCGCAGGGTCAGGTTGTTGCGAGATAGCAGGAGGTTCTGCATGTGGCGCGCGCCGCTGAAGGCGCCGGCCGCGATGTGACGCAGCTGGTTTCTCTGCAGCGACACGTTGCGAACTGCCGCCAGACCGGAGAACACACGTCTGGAATCAGAGCGAACTGGTTAATTAAACCTTCTTGAGGTTCTTTTTAGAGTTCCGTACCTTACAATGAAAAAATATAACCCCTATTCGATCACTTTGTTGTCCGTCTGTCAAGTGTCAAGACCCTTTTCCTCGGGACCCGTTATCTAGTTGAAACTAACAACTTCAACAGGGGTTTGTGGCCTTATGGAGCAGTTCAAAAAATAGACTCAACGCGAAAGAAGTTATTGCCTTTTGGTAATAAATTTCATAGAAATTGGTCACTCATGAAAACCTACAAGGACTTAGAAACTTCAAATTCCGTTCACAAGTAAGTTTTATAACATACGAGTTGTATAGAAAACAAATAGGTTTTATACAATAGTACAGGAAAAAAATATAAAATTATAATTAATTTATAACCTAACCCCTCGGATATATAGAGTTTAATGGATTGTACGTGTCAAGTTAAGTTGGCCTTCTTACCTGCACGGGGAATAGGGGTTTGTTTTTAAAACGGTATCTACGGAATTCTCAAGAGTCGAGTTCTTGACGCATTTGACCAGTCTTTATTGTTATTCTGCCCAACAGGTATACGATAATATTCATAGAGCACGGTCAATGTAATAATTTCAAACGTTATTGTGACATTGATCTCTCGTTTTGGGCAATTTTCATCCTGTCCGGGTATTGTGAAATTTATCCTATAAATCACTCGATCCACGACATAACACAGTCTATTCAGTTATACGAGTAGATGAGTAAAAATGGCCAGAAGTTTTGATTTATATTTAATTTACTTTTCGGCCGTGGGGCTAACAAGAGACACTTTCAACCCGATCTTTAGATAAACAATAACACCCTTCCCAAGCAAAAGAGAAAATAAAACGACTTACTCTGGTAATTCCTCTAATTCGTTTCTGTCAAGATCTAGAGTTAGCAGTCGTCGGAGAGGGGTGAAGAATTCGGGGTCAAGTATTTTAATTTCGTTTCTGCTCAAGTCTAGGTGCAGCAGTCCAGTTTGGTGTTCCAGTAACGTCGCTGGCAGCGCTTGCAGATTGTTGCCAGCCAGCGACAGTGAGCGCAGTTCCCCGGAGCCCAGCAGCAGGTCCGCCGGCACCGCTCGCAGCGAGCAGCGTTCCACTCGCACTGTCTCCAGTGCGGGCAGCGCCGCCAGCGAGCCACCTCCGAGCGTCAACGTTGCACCTGTGTCCCACACCGACACTTCCTTCAGATGCTCCAGCCCGCCAAAGGTACCAGTTTCCAACTTTTCTATTGGATTACCGTTGAGTCGTAAACGCTGGAGTTGCTTGGCCACACCTAACATGCCAGATGACAGTGAACGCAGCGCGTTCGAGTTCAGGTCAAGCTCCTGCAGCGCGTCTAGGCCGGAAAGAGCTGCCGCGTTGAGTCGCGTGAGGCCGGCGCGCCATAATCCGAGTCGACGCAGTGCTCGAAGCCCACGAAATGCGTATGCGGGTACCTCGGTGAGATTCGTCTCTGCAATCTCGAGTAGCTCGAGCGTCGACACCGCCGCGAACATGTCCGCGTCGAGGTGCATCAGCGAGCCACGCAGCGTCAGGCGGCGCAGTGCCGGCAGGTCAGCAAACAGGTCATGCGGCAGTCGAGGCGGCACAGCGTTCTCTAGCCATAGCGACGTTAACTCCGACAGTCCACCCAAATGTTCCCGCGACAGCGCCGACGTGCCCAGCGGTAGTGCGGACAGCATCAGGAAACGCGTGCCACTCAAACCTAAGGAATGTAAGACATCGGCCCATCCACCGTTCACAGGTGGAGGGCAGCCAGTAAAGCGGACACTGGGGACTGTGGTATTGTCGAGGTCGATCCGCACAGGTAAGGGCACCGGCAGCGACTCGAGAGCCGTGCAGATGACGCGAAGGAACTCTGCCGGCTGCAGCAGCAGCTGGACGCGGCCGCCCCCCTGCCCCCCCACCGCGCAGTCGTACTCGAGCTGCAGCCCCGTTCCGCAGCTGCAGGCGGACGGACAGGCCGCGGCCGAGAGCGCCACCAGCGCTGGCAATGTCCACACGAACAGTGTAGACATCATGGCCGCGCTGACGAGTTACACTGAAACGATAATGTATTATTGAATTTTGAGTATAGTTATTTCGCGAATTTGGGACTTCAAAGACTAATCTGTGCCATTACTTGTCATTGCCTGTACATTCAGCTTGGCCATCTTATTGCGAAAGTTAACAAAAAACCGGCCAAGTGCGTCTGGGGCCACGCGCAGTGTATAGGTAGGGTTGGGTTTAAGTTGGGCTACTAAAATGTAATTATACACCTGCATAAAATAGAGAAATCTAGGAATAACAATATTATATATAGGTACATAGCCGTCTTAAACTAGGCCGGGGCCCTTGGGCACACAAGAATTTGGGGCCCTTTTGGAAAGTAAAAAAAGCTAATTATAATAACATTTTTTTACTAAGTAGACCATTTATTACAGACTAGCTTTTGCCCGCAGCTCCGCCCGCGTCGAAGAGATTTTCGTGGAAATAAGGAAAACAAAAGAATATGATTTTTTGAACGACAAAATGCAACGGTCACCATGTTTTGCCAAAGTGCTAATAAATACCAATCAAATAAGCCCAAACTTAAAGGGTCCACTGTTGTCCATTGAGGAAATCCCGTACCTACCTTCCAGTCCCATCAGCAGATCCTGGTCACGATGTTTTACCAAAGTGCTAATGAAGACCAATCGAATGAGCCCAAGCTCGAAGGGTCTGCTGTTATCCGTTGAGGAGATCCCATAACCACCTTCCAGTCCCATCAGCAGACCCTGGTCACCATGTTTTACCAAAGTGCTAATAAATACCAACAAAATAAGCATAAACTCGAAGGGTCTGCTGTTGTCCGTTGAGCAGATCCCGTACCCACCTTCCAGTCCCATCATTAGATCCTGGTCACCATGTTCTACAAAAATACTCATCAATACCGATCAAATAAACTTGAACTTGAGAGGTCTCCTAAAAAAAACATTTACCAGTGGATGATTGAAACCCCGACGATGAGACTACATACGTACGACTACGCAAGGCGTACATGATTAACTAAAAATCTTATTGAGTGCTTAAAGAATTTTTATAGTCAGTTCAGTAGTTCTAGATATTACCCATTATATGCAAACAAACAAACAAATCTTTCTTCTTTATATAATAGTGTAGACAAACTTTAACGTGAGTTGATTTGAACCAGACTGCGTCAAATTCGATATTTTGAAACATGCAGCGCCATCTAGTGTATTAAAATATAAAAAAATTCAACGCCAGCTTACTGAGCCGTTATCCAGGATAGCTTCCCAGAGATGGCATTTTTTAAGCACTTGAAAATAAAAATATTTTAGTTATTGGTCTTTGCTCAGTCAAGAAATATAATTTCAGCTTTAATATTTTTTTTACAAAAGTAAATATTTTTTCTGAAAATAAAATAAAAGAATAAAAAATTAAAAGTGAATACTAATTTTACCCGCCGGGGTTTGAACCCGCGACGATCGACAATGCTACGGCGGCGAACCTTCCATATGTCTCACTAAAATTCTCATTGCGCTGCTCCCTTTTGTCATAGCGTGATGATACATAGCCCTAAACCTTCCCGAAGAAATGCTTTATCTTTCAGTGAAAACTGCATCAAAATCCATTGATTGGTTCTCAAGTTATAAGCGAACGAACAGACAGACAGACAGACAGACGTTGTATTTTATATGCCTAGGTATAGAGAAGAGAAGATGCCTAACCATCCGCACCATTCGATTAGTATTGCTAAGAAGAAGGGCAAGAAACTTAGCAAACATGATTTTTTTCATTTGTAACATGAACTTAATCTATACAATTTTCTTATACCTACTCAAGTAAAGGCAAATATAAGACATAGTTGATGCTTGTGATTGTTGGCACTTGGTGGAAATTAATACACATTATGTTTATTTATAACTCATGTACTTATCCACAATATACTTATATTAAATATTATGTCCAACCGGTTTCGCTATTCAGCATTCTCAAGGGCTTAACTACAATATTTATTTAATTACATTTTCAGAATCTACAAATAAAATACGTGCAATAAAATAACAATATTATCGAATTCATCGTTATTTTATTGCACGTATTTTATTTGTAGAAAAGCGAAACCGGTTGGGTATAATATTTAATATAAGTATATTGTGGATAAGTACATGAGTTATAAATAAACATAATGCAAATATAAGACTATAGGAATTATGTCACGAGAGAAAAAAAAAATTGATCTTAGTAAAACCGTCTTACATTGTCTATTACCTTTTACAGCAAAGTCAGTTTACATATTAATCTTCTCTATACATATAACATACGTCTGTGTCTGTTCGTTCGCTTATAACTTGAGAACCACTCAATGGATTTTGATGCAGTTTTCACTGAAAGATAAAGCATTTTTTCGGGAAGGTTTAAGGCTATGGATCATCACGCTATGACAAAAGGGAGCAGCGCAATGAGAATTTTAGTGAAACATGATAGAAGGTTCGCCGCCGTCGCGGAGTCGATCGTCGCGGTTCAAACCCCGACTGGTAAAATTTGTTTTCACTTTTTATTTTTTATTCTTTTATTTTATTTTTAGAAAAAATAATTCTTTTTGTAAATCAAAAATTAAAGCTGAAATTATAATTCTTAACCGGGCAAAGAGCAATAACTAAAATATTTTCATTTTCAAGTCCTTAGAAAACGCCATCTCTGTGAAACTATCCTGGATAATGCCTCAGTAAGCTGGCGTTGAAATGGTTTTTATTTTAATACACTAGATGGCGCTGCATGTTTCAAAATATCGGATTTGACGCAGTCTGGTTCAAATCAACTCAAGTGAAAGTTTGTCTACACTATTATATAAAGAAGAAAGATTTGTTTGTTTGTTTGTTTGTATATAATTCTATAAGCACTCAATAAGATTTTTAGTTAATCATGTGGTATGTGCGTGCGCCTTGCGTAGTCGTATGTAGTCTCATCGTCGGGGTTTCAATCATCCACTGGTAAATGTTTTTTGTAGCAGACCTCTCAAGTTTAAGTTTATATCTGATCGGTATTGATGAGTATTTTTGTAGAACATTGTAACCAGGATCTAATGACGGGACTGGGAGGTGGGTACGGGATCTGCTCAACGGATAACAGCAGACCCTTCTAGTTTGGGCTTATTTTATTGGTCTTTATTAGCACGTTGGTAAAACATGTTGACTAGGGTCTGATGATGGGACTGGAAGGTAGGTACGGGATCTCCTCAACGGACAACAGCAGACCCTTCGAGTTTGAGCTTATTTGATTGGTATTTATTAGCACTTTGGTAAAACATGGTGACCAGGGTCTGACGATGGGACTGGAAGCTGGGTACGGGATTTTCTCAACGGACAATAGCAGACCCTTCGAGTTTAGGCTTATTTAGTTGGTATTTGTTAGCACTTTGGCAAAACAAGGTGACCAGGGTCTGCTGATGGGACTGGAAGGTGGTTATGGGATCTACTCAACGGATAACAGCAGACCCTTCGAGTTTGGGCTTATTCGATTGGTATTTATTAGCACTTTGGTAAAACATGGTGACCGTTGCATATTGTCGTTAAAAAAATCATATTCTTTTGTTTTCCTCATTTCCACGAAAATCTCTTCGACGCGGGCGGAGCCGCGGGCAAAAGCTAGTTAACTATAAAGGGCTTAAGATTAGCCTTTAGAGGAATCAAACATAATTAAAATTTGCTAATTATGACTTGCAATTTTGATAAAGATTATTATTATTTATTACACCATGCTTCATTATCGTTCAGATAATCATTGATTTTATAATAAGCTTTTTTAAGTAGTCCCTGCTTAATGTATAATTAAACTTATTTTCAGGCAAACTAAGGACCACCTTTGGAAGTTTATTGTAAAATCTTTTACCATGTCCTACAAAAGAGGTTGGCACGTCTGAATTTTGGAAAAGCTAGTTTATGTTTGTTTCTGGTTTCAACAGAGTGGTGCACACCAAGCCTCAGGAGATTATCAATATTTTTTCTGACATGTCTAATAACTTGTTAAATAAATTCACATGGGACCGTAAATATATTAAGTTCCCTGGCCGTCAATTCCGACACGTGCGCAAAAACTGCGAAGGCAGATTGCGGGAGACTTTAAAAGGGATAATGTACAGATATATGTATTGATTATTTTGGTTGAAAACTTATAGAGAGTATTCCTTATATCCTATAGTTTTTATTTGATTTGGTTTAGTAACTTAAGTTTTGATCACATGGCATTTATCAAACTTTAAACAAATATCTAATGACTGGTATTGCGAATGCGCAATAATGCCGGAATAGCCGCCCTGTTAAACTTCTGCCACAGTCAGAGGTTTGTTCCACTTTTGTTGGCAATGATACTTTCAAGCGACATAAGCATTTAATCAAATTGTCGGGGTGCTCGAATAAGGAAGAATAAGGATCGGGGCCCTAAAGGACAGGTGCCTCAAGCAATAACCGCTCTTACCGAGCAGAACAAAAGATATATAGCACGGGAATGACCGTCAGCTGTCAAGATTGATGGTACCGAAAACAAACAGCAAACCAACAAAGTACTTAAAGCTTAAACAGACTGAATAACTAAGTAAAGGATATATGAATATAATTTGCAATATTCCGCTAAACAATTCTTGTCGTGCTATTCAAAATGCAGACTCGTGCACCGCCCGCCCGCCCGCATAAAAACATGCAACAAGCAAGCGATACAAGCAAAGCAATCTTAAATAACAAGCAAGAAAACTTATCGACACGTGTTTCGCCTCTGAACGAGGCATCCTCGGGATGTGTTGCTAGCCCGGCTTCTCCGCAGCAACTGATGTGTTGCTCGCACAGCCGCTCCGCAGCAACTGATGTTGTTCGCCCGACAGCTCAGCAGCTAGCCGGGCTAGCAACACATCCCGAGGATGCCTCGTTCAGAGGCGAAACACGTGTCGATAAGTTTTCTTGCTTGTTATTTAAGATTGCTTTGCTTATATCGCTTGCTTGTTGCATGTTTTTATGCGGGCGGGCGGGCGGTGCACGAGTCTGCATTTTGAATAGCACGACAAGAATTGTTTAGCGGAATATTGCAAATTATATTCATATATCCTTTACTTAGTGATGGACTTCCGCAAGGTAACGCCTATTTCAATTAATCAGACTGAATAACACCTCTTCACTACAAGTGTGACTGACAATCCCTATGTATAGGGTGCTTAAACGAGGAAGACATAGTGGAACATGTGCTGCTTCACTGTGCTGCCACCGATGATAAGTATGAGACATAAAGCAGGGATCGCAACAAGGTCCACCTCACCTTTCTGTGCCAGATTTTGGGTCAGCAAGCAGAAGCCGTTCAGCTCTATTTCAAGGAGATGTCCTCGCAGGGCTGGCCTACCACTACGAATTTAGAAGAATATGTATCTAAGATTACAAATTAGCCTACCGCTTTGGCGCTAAAGGATATAAAAAACTATACTACGGTCCCGGACTTGCCATATCTAACATTCTAACCTAATCTAGGCTCAGTTGAGGATTTCTGGGTAGACGTGATTTTTTTCCTTTGTTTATGTAATATACTTAGCATTGAAAATGTTAAATCGAAACTAAAATTTATAATGAACACAAAAATCCTTCATGACGTTTCTATTTCCTTAAGTAGGACCATGGCTAGCAACAATAGTAGTTGTTGAGGGTATATTGTCTCTTAAGGTAACTTTTAAGGTAGATTTATATTATTTCAATAAAAGTCAGTCCACCATTAGCCGCTTTGTATCATTGACGTTGCACTGGCGACGAGATCGGGATTTCTTTTTTTGCGAATCATTGTGCTAATTTATATCTGTTGTTAAAATGCCAATCGGTAAAATTGAAGCATTCGACGTGAATTCGAAAGATTGACCGGCATATATTCGACGCGTGAAACAGTTTATTTTGCTAAACAACGTAGGCGAAGCGTTAAAAGTGCCCACGTTAATTACGGTCGTCGGAGCGGAAACTTATTCGGCCGACCCGGAAACGAAGTCCTTTGAGGAATTGGCGAAGTTAGTGTCGGATCACCTGGAACCGAAACGTTCCGTGATCGCGGAGCGCCACGTTTTTAGGCTACGTCGGCAGGGTGCAGGCGAGTCGCTCACGGATTATCTGAAAGACTTGAGACATCGGGCGTCTACTTGCAACTTTAAGACCGCGCTCGAAGAAAACCTGCGCGATCAATTCGTGTCGGGTTTAGCGAGCGAGGCGATGCGTTCGAGAATTTTCGCCGAGCAAGACATCGGATACAAGGAGGCTGTGGAGTTGGCTCTGTCGCTAGAGGCTGCAGAGAGGCACGCGGAGGTGAGCGGCGCCACTATGGCGTCAGCAGCGACCAGGGCGAGCACGGGCGGCGACGCGAGCGAAGGCTTACACCAAGCGAGTGCCAGCGGGCGACGCGCTACGTGGGGTGGCGGCGGCGGCGGACGAGGCCGGGCGCGTGGCGGCGGGTCGGTGAGCATCGGCGGCGGCGAGGCTGCGGGCCGCTGGAACTCGGCTGCGGCGCAATGTTGGCGATGTGGAAAGTCGCACAGAGCGGATCGCTGCCGTTATGCCCATTATAATTGGGATCAGTGTAAACAAAGGGGTCATTTGAAAGCAATGTGTAAGAATGTGCGCGGGGGTGCGAGGTCGTACGGGCAGCAGAATTATGTGACTGACGAATCGGATGGTGAGATGTTTAACATTGCAGTATCAGCACAAGGTAACAAACCATATTTTATTAAAGTAAACATTGACGGCCACATTTTAGATTGTGAAATGGACACTGGAAGTCGTATTTCCGCCATCAGTGACGAACTGTACAGCAAGATGTTTCCTAATAAGCCTTTAAAATCAGATAATTTAATACTAAGATGTTACGCTGGTTCACGCATCGAATCGTTGGGTTATATCTTAGTCAGTGTATGCTTGGGGGATGTGGAATGCACCGTGTTGCCTCTGCATGTTATAAAACAAGGCGGTCGACCATTATTGGGTAGAGAGTGGATGCGCGCTCTGAAGATTAATCAAATTAATATTCATGAAATTAGAGACGAAGAATTCGTGAACCAGTTACGTGTAGAATTTCCGGAAGTATTTACAGACAAGTTGGGAACATGTAAACAATCTATTCGATTGCAGCTCTCAGATAACGAACCGGTTTACGTGCGCGCGCGGCCCGTAGCGTTGGCATTAAAAGCCAACAGGGTCGATCATTCCGACTATGGAACTCCAATCGTACCGGTTGTTAAAGAAAGTGGGGAGGTGCGCATATGTGGTGATTATAAGATCACAATCAATCCGAAACTGAAACGGAATTTTTATCCTTTACCGCGTATTGATGAATTGTTTGCGAACTTAAGTGGGGGAGAAAAATACACGAAAATAGACCTTAAGCACGCGTACGAACAGTGCATTTTGACTGACGACTCTCAGCCGTGCACAGCTATTACAACACACGTAGGTACATTTGCTTATCGGCGCACACCATATGGTCTTTCTTGCATACCAGAAAAATTCCAAAAATTAATGGAAGAGACGCTACGAGGCGTAGACAATTGCGTGGTGTTTTTAGACGATATCTGCGTAACAGGTCGGGACAACAAGGCTCATTTGAGTAATTTGAGAGCTGTACTCGATAGGTTGCGCAATATGGGATTAACTGTGAAAATAAGTAAGTGTCAATTTCTCCAAAACAGTGTAAAATATTTAGGATTTATCATAGATAAAGAAGGGCTGCACCCGGATCCAGAGAAACTGGAGGCCATTTCTAGCGCACCAAGACCCGAAGACGTGACCCAATTAAAAAGTTTTTTGGGAATGCTAAACTATTATGGGAAATTTATTCCAAACCTTAGTACGATGCTTCACCATTTACATAGTCTTTTAAAGAAAGAAGTGGGCTGGAAATGGGACTCAAAGTGTGAGTCAGCATTTAAGAATGCAAAGACCACGTTGTTAAGCGATAGGGTGTTAGCGCACTATGAGGAGGGACGGCCACTCGTGTTAGCCGTAGACAGCTCAGCGTACGGGATAGGTGCAATTCTAGCACACCGGTATCCCAATGCAGAAGAGCGGCCGGTCAGTTGCGTATCGCGAACTCTAAATGAAACAGAAAAAATGTACAGTCAGCTGGATAAGGAAGCACTTGCAATATATTACGGGATCACTAAGCATCATCAGTACTTGTTTGGTAGACATTTTGAGTTGCGCACCGACCACCAGCCGCTGAGTCATATATTCGGGGAAAAGGGAGGTATTCCGCAGACAGCAGCTAGTAGGCTGCAGCGGTGGGCGGCACGTTTGGCTGCGTATGATTTCTCCACAAAGTTTGTGCGTTCAGAAGACAATGGGCCGGCTGATGCTCTGTCTCGTCTGCCGTTACCACGAGAAGGGCGTCTTTCCGAACACCAGAATTATATCCATCTGATTGAAGAATCAATGCCGATTAGTTTTAAAGATATTGAGAGAGAAACTAATAGAGATAAATTATTAAGTAAAATTGTGGGATATGTTCTTTTTAATTGGCCGTCGGTATCTAGCTGTGAGGATGAAAAGCCATTTTTTTGCTAGAAAAGAAGTATTAAGCGTAGATTTGGGGTGTTTAATTTACAAATATCGCGTTGTTATTCCGTCAGCATTACAGAAGCACATTTTAAATGAACTGCATGAAGGCCATTTAGGCATAAATAAAATGAAAAATATATCACGAAGCTATGTTTACTGGCCTAGTTTAGACAAAGATATCGAGAGTGTTTGCCGCGCGTGCGACGCTTGTCGAACGGTCCGCGACGCGCCGCCGCACGCGCCCCTCCATCCCTGGGAGTTCCCGTTGCACCCGTGGCAAAGAATACATGCAGATTTTGCGGATTGTGGAGGAGTACGGTACTTGATTATAGTGGACGCTCATTCGAAATGGATCGAAGCTACTGCGATGAAAAATACGGATGCGAAGACCACTATAATCGCATTGAAATCGGTATTTGCTAGATTTGGTCTTCCTTTGCAGCTAGTTACGGATAATGGACCACCTTTCTTTTCCGAGGATTTCAAAACATTCTGTGTTAAAAATGCTATAAAACCGGTGACGACGGCTCCCCACAGGGCTCAAGGGAATGGGGCAGCGGAAAACGCTGTAAAGACGGTTAAGAAAGCGATAAAGAGGGCTTTATTTGAGGGTGAAGATGTCGCCATAGCATTAACTAAATTTTTATTCCAATATCGTAATTGCGAACATGCGACGACGGGCGTGTCTCCGGCAGTGGCGTTGTTAGGTCGGCGACTGCGGGGACGCCTCGACGCCGTGCGTCCGGACGTGGCGGTGCGGGCGCGCGACCAGCAGGCACGGCAAGTCGTGGCTGCCGGGGGTAGGCCGCGTCACGTGCAGGTGGGAGACACGGTACTAGCTCGGGATTATAGACCGAGGGGAGGAAAATGGGCTGAAGGGACAGTTGTAGAACGAACTGGGCCGGTGTCGTATAAGCTAGATATGGGGCGCGGAGTAGAATGGCGCCGCCATCTAGACCAGATAATGCCAAATAAAAAAGAGCGTTTTTCTCTCACACGCACGACCGCCCCTGAGATCTTACCGGTCTGTGACGATGTCGACGAACAGTGTGTTGACGCGTCGGGTGACGTGGAGGGAGGGGACGAAGTAGTGGCTACCGAAAGCCAACATAGCGAAAACGGCGGCGCGTATTCGGTTACGTCACCGGTCTCCCCGACACCCGCCGCGTCTGCCCGGGCACTGCGTGCACACAACCGGGCTATGAAAAAGGATTAAGTAATGTAAGTTATTTCTAATACATTTGTACTCTGTGTGTAATTGTAACTAAATTGTGGGGTTGTCCGAAATTACAAGGGGAAGATGTTGAGGGTATATTGACTCTTAAGGTAACTTGTAAGGTAGATTTATATTATTTCAATAAAAGTCAGTCCACCATTAGCCGCTTTGTATCATTGACGTTGCAGTAGTGAGATGACGGGTCTTATTATTTTGGTGTATGTATTGTAATAAAGTTATACACTTCGGTCGGGGGGAGTTGTATCGAAGAGTATCCCTTACCTACATCTAACCTGCCCCTGCACCCACCCCGCAAATGAGACCTCAGAAGAAGTAGAGACTGTTGTTTTGTTCTGAAGGATTTTCAGATTTATAAATTATCGTTTTGAGGTGCCTTACATATTAATTGCAATGTGAATTAGGTAAAATTGAATGCTTTAGAGCTGTCATCGTAAAAGTGTCGTAAATTTAGTAACAATCTTAATTTGACGTTCGTAAACGCCAGCTTCAGAATACCAAAACAATTTTAGGTCGCGCTAACCTAATTTTAGAGCACTTTTTATAAACGTCAGATTAGGACATGTTGCTTCAAGATAAGCTTATGTATACTCTAAGGGTCTCACTATGTCCTTGCATCTTTTGTAAGTGATTTACGGTTTGTAAGTTCTATAGTCTACAGTGATTCTTATTACACAGGTTTCTTTCACAATTCACAACAATTCATTGACCAACCTAAATATTTGTTGTATGTATTTCCCTTATTAGTATATCTATATTATGTTTTTATTCTAAAGATATGTTTGTATTGTAAAGATCACTTTGACTTGTAGAAAGTATACTTTATGTATCTATTTTACAAAATAAATAATTTGATTTGATTACATGGTTGTTTCAATCAATGTCCCACCCGAAACAAAAGTCTGGATACGTGCCCGTCAGTACCTATAGATTGACACAGTTTCAAGCATCGGCTACGGCGGCGCGGCGGCGCTACGGGAAAGGCAGAGCCTCTTCGCCCTTGCGTAACAAAGCGCAGGCAGGCACCCATGCCAGATTTCGACCTATAGATTGTACAACTTTAATCAAATCTAACAATAAGCCAAGACCAAGAAGATACCTACTGTGGCGTTAAAACAAAATGGCATCTACTTTTCGTTTTTGCACTGTAGAAACACATTTTTTTTTAAATAATACTACCTACTTATTTTATTTATCTCAGCAATAAATTTTGCGTAAATGTTTTTTTTTTTTAGTTTTTAATGCATATCTACATTCTACAATTAATTTCTCGAAAACTACGAGGCTTCTTCAAAAAAGAACTTCATAAATCTCCTAATTTTTATCAAAAAATTATGAAAGCCCAGATCAGCGTCCCGTAAAGTAGATTTTAGCCTAAATACTAAACCTAGGTCTAATTTAAAACGAATATCCTGTTTAATTAAGTATGCAAAGAAACTAATTGAAACTTAGTCGAACTGAAGAAATTATAACCAACAAATGATTGCTCTGGTTTATTTTTGAAAAATTTAAGCTATGATAATTATTGTAATTAATTCTGTGGGTCCGGAGAATAGCGGTATAATTCGAGTTATATCCAAAGCTATTTTTTTAGCTTAATTTAAAGCATTTTTTTTTCTCTATCGAATGGTGTATCAGGGTCTAAGTTATCTCAATAAATACCTGAGATAGGGCTTTGGAATAATGGTTTAAGTGCTAAAATAATACGAGCAGAATGATATAATGTTAGTTACATCCCATCATAAATCAATTATCAATTACAAGTTTCGTTAAAAAGGGTATAATATACTTAAATCAATATTCAGCTTCGTAATTTTGGTGTAAAACGATTTTATTGGAAGTACACCTTCAATCACGAAATTGGATGAGGATTTTTTTTCGGGGAAAAGAGGTTTAATTTTATTTGTATCCTTATTTACTGAAAAAAGTTTGCCCCATTCGTGAAAACAGATATGAGTCCGAGAGGCGAGCGGGTGAAGAACGATTTAATTGGAAATACATCTTTCTTCACGAAATTGGATGAAATTTTATGGGTGAAAAAAGGTTCAATTTGATTTACTGAGAAAACCTAGTCGCTTTCGTGAAAACAGATATAAGTCCGACAGGCGAGCGGGTATTTGTGGGGCAAGGGCGGGTGTTTTTATGCGTGCGTACGCGCTTCAGTGCCGACGGTTATTTGAGCAGGGAGGACGTGTCGCAGCTCTACACAGATCCGTATATATATATATATATCAGGCTCTCGCCTCAAGTAAGTCATACCATTATTCACAATTTTTTTTTCCGTACAATGTAGCTTTTAAATTGAATTAGTTCGTTTTTCTCTTCATTTTGAAATTATATTACTTTTCACATAGAGTAAAACTGTACTTAAGTCTTTATTCTCAACAAGTTTGTGCGCGGTTTGCATATTTTACAAGCATTGCTATTATTGTTAAACTAGTTTTTTTTTACTTTTATGGGTACTAAAACCTATCCATGTATGTACTCGTATGGGATATTTATTTTGTTTTCCTACCTACTCGTATTTTAATTTATTTTATAGCACACTGTGCATAAAATGACCGCTTTACGCACGCTGCGCTTGCGTAAAGTCGGCATTTTCCGCACTTGTGCTATAAAAAATTATACAGGTATTTGGATGTATATTGGATAATATACTCGTATTCATTTATGATAAATGTTCTGTGTCATGTTACCACACCACCTTCACCATTTTTCTCTAGTTTTTCTCTACGCAATAGTTGTCTGGTAGTATTGATTTTAGCAATAGGCAAACCACTAAAAAAGCTGCTACTCACTTTTGTAATACTTAAAAATCAATCAAAGAAATCTTATTATCCTTTCTTATTTTGGGTATGAATGAACGGACTCCTATATAAATATATATAAAGTTTCAGTATAGATGAAATTAAATGAAATATATTTATTTATGTAATGTGTAGATAAACATCAGATACACATATTACTGGTCAGCTTTAATGTTAAAATAAAAACAATATAAAATGGATGGGATTGATGGAATATAACCAAATAGTTAGTATCTAATAACTTTATATAATATAATAAATAATAATATGGAGAAATACATCAAATCTAAAGGTAAGGTTTACTTAAATTTAATAAAATATTACACTTAAATAAATTAAAAATATAAGGAATAAGAAACTATTATCAATATGTACAGGGATATTAAATTAAACATAAATTTTAAAATAAACCTTCAATTTAGTTTATGAACGTATACAAATGATTAAATAAAGGCAAGCCCAAAAACAAATTTAATTTATAATGAAGTATTTTTTAAATTTAATAAGTCTAATTGTTAAATGAATTATGTTGCTAAACAAACGTAATAATCTGATTTTTTAACAGAATGAAATCAACAAGAAGTTTAAAATGATTCAGATGCTAAGAAAAAACACGAAGGATATCAAAAATGATCAAATAATATTGCATTACGCTGACGTCAATTTAAAAGATCCTGACATTACGATAATCTGTAGAGATTTGTTAATAGACATAGTATGAGATATGAACATAAATGACGATCAAAATATATTGTGTGACGAAGAACTCATTGCCAAGTTCAGATGAATATGTTCCTGATAGCTATGAAGATAATTCTTCTGATGGTGATGCCAATAAGAGGTGTTTCAAAAGTAGACGCATAAGTGCACACTGGTTACCATATATTTTCAACATCTCCTCAGCACCAAGACCAGGATTCAAGTAAAGACCAAGATGAATTTCAAAGTATTACAACCATTGCGCAGATCCATGATAAATCCGGTTAACTAGACAATTCACAATCTTGCATAGATGGTATTTCTGGTGTTGCTAAAGATTTACACAATTTTCAAGATAGAGAGGAAATTTACATTATATGATAAAAGTTTAAAATATGCCCCTAGATACAACCGATGCCGATGCAATACTCGCTGGGAACTGTCACAATTCACAATCTATCTTAGATGTCATTCTTAGTGTTGCAATGGACGTACAAAATATTCAAGATAGACAGGAAATCTTACAAACCCTGGATATGGTAGAAGTTGAGAATGAAACCTGGGTATTACTGCAGAGTAGTTCTGGGAAAGAGGAGGAATGTCTTCAGGGAAGAAAAAGAAACCAAGAAGAGTGCTAAAAGAATCCAAAGCAGATAGGGAAAAAAGAAGTGAACTGAAGAACACGGGAATGGCGTACACAACTTACACTTGCAAAAGTGTAAAAGAAAGAACGATGAAGCCACCAGAAACGTGTAAAAAGAAGTGTGGTGAGAGAATATCGGAATCATTCCGCAAAAAATTATTCAATTATTACTGGAAATTAGAAAGTTATAATGAAAGAGTAAAATATGCGTCTAAATTTGTTGTAGTACAGAAGAAAAAATCTGCTAGATTTTATACCACAAGACAGAGAGAGAGAAAGTTTGCAAACAAATATGTTTTAAAAACTTTCGTTTGCAAATGAAAAACATGCTATTTGCAAGGGGATGTTTATTGAAAACTCTCGATGAAAGTGTAAAATTTTTGCAAGTACTGTGCAAAAAGATTCAAGAAACAAATGGTGTTATCAATGATTTCAACAGAGGACGTACACCGTGTCTGAATAAACTCGACGAAAAGAAGCTAAACAACACATATTGTCTTTTCCAGCATACGAAAGTCATTACGGTAGAAGCAAAACCACCAAGAAATTTTTAGCTAACGGTTTAAACATAAACAAAATGTACAAAGAATATCTGAGTTCAACACAGTCTGCAAAAAAATTAATAAAACCGCGTACACAGATATTATTGACGCGCAAAACTTATCATTGAAGAGTCTAAAACTTGACACTTGACACGCCAGCATCTGTTAAAAATCGGATTTTTTACTCGGATTCTTGTCCTGGGCAGAATTAAAAATTCCCATATAATAGCTATGTTCCTGCTAGTAATACACAAGTTTCCAGATCTCACCATCCATCCATCCATCAGCCTGTTTCGTCCACTGCTGGACATAGGCCTTTCCAGGATTTTGCCACTCTTGGCGGTCCTCCTGGAAGAAATGCCCATACTCACACACGCTGGGCAGGCGGGTTGGTGAGCGCGGTGCCGAAACCCTTGCACCAGTGACGCCGCTGCCCGTCACCAGTCTGATTTATATAAGGCCTGGCAATTGGGGATGGATATACCGCCATCCATCGGTCCCAGGCAATGATGGGCCGCCTGGTTTTGCCTGAGAGCTGTTCTCTTACTCTCCCCCAAATAATTTCGGGAGGATTTGCGAGTAAGATGGTGGTACCTCCACAGTCGAGCTCGGCATCAGCTCTACCACCTACAAGTGATCTCAACATTGATCATAAATTTTTGATCCCTGGCCATTCACGCATGGAATGCGACAATGTTCATGGTGCAATCGAAAAGGCGAAAAAGAATACGACATTACGTATCCATCATCCAAGGGATTGGTACCAAATTGTGAGAACAACCGCGAAAAAATATGAGGTGATTGAGATGAAAAAAGAAAGATCTCATGTCTCTTTTAGACCTGATAGATGAAAGTGTCACAGACTTCTACCTGAATCTGAAAACGTGTAATGATGTTGCAAATTTGGATCCAGATTTGGAAGAGCAATTATTTAACCAAGAGCCTGAAATGTAATGATGATGATGAGTGTGTTGATTGCGTGTCTTCGGATTCCAATATGAAAAGTTGATTATTTCACATTATTATGTTTTTGTTACGTAGGTATCGAATTTTAAGGAGTCGACAAAGCAGGTAAAATTGAATTTAATTTCCTTTTTAGAAAGGCAAATGCCACTGAAGACTGATGACACTAGCATTGATTAAATATTGAATATTGATAAGTTGATTATTTGAGGTTCGAATTGTATTTTTTACGTATCTCGTTATTTAATTTTGTACTTTCAAAGAGTCAATTTAGTTTAAATTATTTTTAATAAAGCCAAGTGGCACTTAAGACTGATAACACGTAACAATTTTTCGCAAGAAATATGTGTTTAATGATTTAATTGAATAAATATTTGTTTGATTGCCATTCTTTGCTTTTATTTCACAAATTTTATTTTATAATTAATTACCTGATGACGGAAGATAATACTTGTATTGTGAAAAGTTCATTTTTGAATTTACAAGACTAGTAATAATGATTTCAAATTCTATAAAGAGACATTTTGCATTCGATTTTTTCACATTTTTATGTAGTGTAAGATGATATAAATAAGTTAACGCGATATTCACAATTATCAGTGTATAAATTGTATTGTGAAAAGGGACTTAACTAAAGTTCAAACGCAGATATTATTGAAGTGAACAACGCTAAAACAATGAGCTACACAAAATAAAATAGATAACATACAAAGTTTTATACTGCGGTAACTCTGGCGTCATAAACTAAGCAACTAGATTTTTTATGATTTTTTACTGCCAAAATTTTGTTCTTTCTGCTCTCCTGCGTAATCAGTATTTTACAATTATACCGCTATTCACCGGACCCACAGAATTATGTAGGTATATTTTAGCGCGTACGCATCTTGACTCCCCGCCGAGCGACGACGGAGAGATCAATACGGGCGAGTCATGCGAGTGAGTGAGACGCATGCACCTGCGGTCACCAGCAGTAATTGTCGCTTTAAATGTACCTATTTAATTTAAAAATTATTCAAAAATAATCTAACTCATTTGTTGTGATAATATTTTTTATTTTACTAAGTTTGAAGTTATTTATTTGCATACTTAATTAATTAAATCGGATCCTCGTATAAGTTTGGGCCTTATTTTAGTATTTATTGAAGCCGCGATTACACTATCCGATTTATCGGGTTCCTAACTAGAATCCTAATTAGGACGCGTGAAGAAACAGACCGTCCCAACGCGATTACATTGTCCTAAGTCCAATCCTATCCTAGTTAAGGATCCCGATAAATCAGATTTAGTTAAATTTCTGAATAAATATTCAAAATTCTTATCAAAGTATGAACTACATAATTCTAAATATTCTGCACGTTTTCATTTTTTTAGTCAAAGAGCACCGGAATGACTTAAACCGGCCGCGGCCCTTGTAGCTTTGGTTTGGAGACAACAGGGCAGAGATTGAAAAACGCGCGAGCGCTGCATGCCGCGGGTGAAAGTAATAGGTACTAATAATTACTTATGTTTACGTCCCTCGTCGTCTCCTCCACCGCCACCACCGTACACAATCTGCTGCGGTCATTCGGTCCTTCAGAGATGTTGTACTGTACCTGTCCGAGAGAGGTCCGGCTGTGACGTCACATTTCACCACCAGCTCACCTTGTCCACCACATCACTGGTCACACAACTCCCTGGTGTCTCCGAGAGCCACACACTTCACATGTTCCTTAGGTCCGCAAACCTCAGCTTTTGGTTTAATCGGAGCATTCGAGGATAAAACTGCGCAAATAACTACGAAATGACGGAAACGTATACAATGTCCGTCGCACTAACACTCGGCCACTCGTCGGTCCACCCGTACTCGACTGTCTGTCTGTGAGTGAGTGAAGCAGTGTTGCCACCTTGGTTTTTGAAAAAGAGCAATTGGACAAGCTAGAAAGAGCTAGATTTAGCAGATTTTGCCATCAAAAGAGGTGCTTAAAAAGAGCTAACAAAAATAAATACTTTTAGAGGCGGAAACTTGGTTATTATTTTGTGCTCGCAGTTCAGTTTGCATATATTTCGGGCCATAACGAATTAAAATAGAACAATGTCTTTAGATAGTTCACTTGAACTGTAGTAAGCTGGTAGTAAGCAATTTCAGAAAATGCAACAGACTCATTAAAACTAAGTACATCATTAAAGTTATAATATTGCAATAAATACAGACACACATATTATTACGATGAACGAATTGGCATTACATCCTAAATTACTCGGTTTATACTAAGATTCTATGATATACTGGATTCCACGGGGAATTAGGGCTACCATAATAAAACAAAAAATTACCGAATGAGTGATAATGATTAGGCCTAGAAAAGAGCTAGATTGCTCTTTTCAGGCTAAATCATCAAAACACGAGTTCAACTACAGCAAAAAGTGCTAGATCTAGCCCGAAAAGGACTAAGGTGGCAACACTGCTGTGAAATGAGTGAGTGGGTGGAGTGAGCGAGCCAGGGCTACCAACTCGTAAATTTTTTTCCCCCTAACCAATACCAAAATGCCCAAAATTCATTGCAAAAACCCCAAAAAAAAGAAAACCATCTTAAGCTTTAAAAAAGTCTTTATTTATACAATTTCGTAGGTAGAAAAAATCAGTTTTACTTGAAGTATTTTTAAAGTCATAATTTGACTATAAAATAAACGTAGCATATATATTTTTTGATGATACCTATATATTCGACCCAAGATCCGCCATTCCTATGCAGAGAGAATCAGACTATCATGTTTCGTATATAAATAAAACTGGTAGTGAAAACAAAAATAAATTTGGAAAGCGCTCTTTAGCTGTACCAGTCAAAGTACCGAGATATTTCATTAGATGTAACTTTTTTAACTCATCAAGAGATATTTTTTTTATATTCATATTCCCCCTGAATTCACCCCTAAAAATATTTGCCCCCTAAAAAATCCCAATTTCACATCTTTTTCCCCCAAATTTAGGGAAAAAACCCTGGAACCAGAACCCTGCTCCGACCGACCGACGACGCGACGACGACGGGTAGCGAATACACTGAGCGAGAGAGAGACCAACCAAACAAACCGTTGTGAACCTTTGTGGCGGAACCGGTCAGAGGCGAGGGGGGTAGGGGGGCGGGGTCGCCATCTTCGTCACACGCGTGATGTGAGTATCTTCTCATCTTTCCGAATTAATAAACAATCAGCGTACTCAGCACATGCCGACGTGACGTCACATTCGTTATTACCTACTACGTAATATTCTCAAGATGGTATGCGCGTGCGCAGCGAATAAGGTACAGAACAAAAATAGAGTGGGATAGTGGCACTTAGTTTAGCAAATACGTTTACGTCTTCAGACATGATTTTGATGCTATAGCCTATATCAATTCAATACCGTATACGTGACAGCATACCTACTTAGGTACTCGTATTTACCCTCCAACAGCTGAACAGGAAGAAGGTTTTGTTTTGGTGCACATGTTCCGCGGGTAGATGTCTCTGGTCTCACCTACCCCATTTCTTCATTGTCACTTTAGCGTTCCGCCGCGTCCTTCACCATACACTCTATAAATTATCGTTTTTTTGTGGTTTTACCTGAAAGTTATGTATGTGTAAGAGAAAGCACGATGAGAAAGTGACTTTAATCATACCGGAGGCTTGGTAAGTGATCAGTATGACGAAAACCAACACATTTTTGCTAATTTCGCATAATAAAATCTTGACGTCCCATAGTAATTGACTCGGTGCTGGGCTTGCGTGTGTAAGAAACACGAAAAGAATAATTTACGAATTTCACAAAAAGGGTCATCGAACCTTGTTACTGAGCATGTACGAGCTGAGCTAACAATACCAATGAAGCAGTGTGCGATCACTACTCGTTGGGTTTGGCTCTTGGCTCTCTTCGGAGTCACCATCCCTTAGCACCACCTCTCACTAGCATAACTCCCCGCTTTCCTAGTGTATGAAACTCATCAATATACAGAGCACTTAACCGAGTCTTCCGTAAGAGTTTGGCTGCATTATTAAAGTCTCCTTTAACAAGCTGAAACCTGGTGATAGTACTCGTCCATATTGTTAGGTAACCCATCTTTAATCACGGGATTATTCCAACCGTAGTGGATTGTTGTTTTGCTTTTGACGACATTCGAGCATGGAGAGCCGATGGAAGTGCCAGTGTTACTGAGCCAGGTGTTTGTAAAATTTGAAAGCTGCAAATACTGTAAGTCATTTTATGTTTTCATGTTCCTGTATCACTGAAACCATTATTTTGTTGTGATCGTTATTCTATTTTTGTTCTTTCGTTTCGTACGAGTAATATTACTAAGATTCACCTACATGAGTTTCTATTGATTTAACAGTATTTGAGTTCTAGAATAAATACATACTTGTTAATGATATCTGCATTTGATTCAGTCGATCCTTAAAAATATTCAACACTTTGAGTAACGTAACTCTCCATTCTGATTTGTCTTACAAATCAGAAGTGGGATTGTTTCTGTGCCCACAATATATTTCTTTTTAGTGTGTTTTTACCGAAATTGTGACAACCAATAACTAAATTTGTTAAAATTGGATAATTTCATTGAGCAATAACGATCACAACATAACAAAACCGTGTTGTTGTAGGAACCAGATACTATTGTTTATTCATCGCCGAATTTTGATGACATGCTAGCCACAACCACAACTACCTATATGTGGATTGAGTGGCCGTTCGTTTGTATGTATGTACTATCAAGGAGAAGTCCGCGGGTCCGCTTATCGTACATATTATAATAGTAATGAGTGCGATGAATGGGTCAGCGGCGATTTGTTTGATGGTACTGTAGGTCTAGCATTCTGTGTGTTGTATCCAACACATAGACGTGCCTTTATTGTACAGGTATTGGTTCCTATAACACAGTAGTGATTTTCTCTCATACCTTTTGGGGTAAACGAGTGTATGCGACTATACAAACATTCTAGCGAACAACTGACGTCGAATATGTTCACATTGTTGACTCGAAGGCAACTTGAATGTGAGTTACCTACCGAAGTCGGGACAAGCATCTCAGCAGAGTCGCTATACTTACATGTTAATAATACGACAGGGATCTGAATAAATATACATAACAGTGTTCCCATTGACATTGTATTCAATAAAGGTTTTAATGAGCCCTGTTGAGTACCTACTCACTGCACCATGGTGTTGTAATTTGATTGCTTAAATAGTTCACTGTGTTACACCGACATAAAGGAGCCGCCGAGGCGGACATCAGTGACACCGATGAAAACACGGCGTGTGGTTTACAGTATCCTCACACACACACCTGATATGTATTTACAAGTTTGCGAGAATTGTAAACATATTATTTTTAAGGTTCAGTACCTATTGTAAACAGCGTACGGGTATACTACCCATTTAAGCAAGCAAACTTATAATATCTGAGTGGAGTTCCCTAATCAGAATAGTAACTCAAGCTTAAGCTCTTACGAGTCAACTCAAGTACTCGTAGCGAAGCTCAGTTGAACAATTCTAATCATTCATTCGTACGTATAAATAGCAAACGTAGATGTTTTATTTTTTGTTATTGGAAAGTGAATAGTCATGAATTAAACAAATATAAAACTATTTGTTACTTTGTACGATAATAATTATCGTACACTGAATTTATTGTTTATTTTATTAATTTCAGCTGAATATTTTGATTTAAATATGTGCATGTAATGTGCACATAATTTTACTTTTATATGATGCATTTTAACAACATTCTAATATTGTTTTTTTTCCATACCTATTCCATCCTTTTCCATTTCTCTGACGAAAATTTTCTTGACTATTAATTTGACTATATTAAAATACATAAAATAACAACAGTGTTGGACCATGAAAGCTTTACACCACCGCCACCGCAAGAACGTAGAAGCCGGTCGAGAAAAATAAAAACAGTAGTAGGTCGATCGCACAACGAAAGAGATAAGAATATCAAAAAAGCGCGCGTCTGAGCAGAGCGGTAATTAAGAAGAGAGTAGATAGTGCTGTTTTTCAAGGAATAAAAATTAATATAAATTCACACAAGTGCGTTTGATAAAATCGCTGTGCTATCGCTTAGATAATAGGTTCACATGTTTAAAACAGTAATCATTGTTATTTTTACTTTATTAGTTTCGATAGACTGCTTGTTTGATATAAAATAAATAAATAGCCTTCACTTTGCATCTTTCTTCGATCGAGCCAATTTTTCTCTATCGCGTTTTGGGCTAATACATCGCCTTGGAAAAGGCTTTGTTTATAACATGTATTTATTTCAGAACCATATCTGTTGTAGTTTGGGAGTATTACTTGTTCAAAAACTCCGTTTTTACTACCTACGTCATCTGCGAGTTCGGGCACATTCGTCGTGTTCGTTGTCGCGAAGGAACGTTTCGATCATTCTAGTTCTGAATCTTCGAATGCAAGGCGCTCAAGGCGCAAGCTTCAATCAATTAAATCTAGAAGTAAAACGAGTGCCCGAGCCCAGCGGTCAGTTAGTTCAAGTATGTACATTATCACAGTTATCTGGGAGACGATCTCGTTTACGCTACAGGCTAAAATTAAAAGTACACGTTCTCGCCGAAACCGTACAAGAACCAGAGGTAGAAAACACCATAGTAGCAGTAGTTCAAATAGTAATACAGTAATCCAGTAATAACTGGCATATCTAGAGTTATTTCCTATGGGGGTTGGCCCCATAAGTGAAACGCAATGGCTGATAACTGTTTAAAGCCGAATCTCCATGTACTCTCAATAAACATAGTTCCATCTTGAACAAGTGCCGAGCCATTTATAGCTTTTCGGGACATTTCTTTATTTAAATAAAATAAAATAATATTTTTTTCGTGGTACGTGTCGGCCGAGGCTCTTGCTCGGAAGAGTGGAGTGTTACCAAAACCTAAGTAAAGGATATATGAATATAATTTGCAATATTCTTTACTTAGTGGTGGACTTCCGCAAGGTAACGCCTATTTCAATTAATTAACAAAACTTTCCAAAATTATATACGCCAATGCCAGTAATGATCGTTCACGAAGTTTAATACGGTCATCGGAAAAATCAAGACGAACCAACCGGCGGCGGCGAAATACCAAATCTAGATCTAATAAATACTTAAGGATCTAACAATGTTATGGAGAGATTAATAAAAGCACTACGTAAACGTGATCAGAGTTCCTTCATAGGCGGTAAGGATGTTATTCCTAATTTCGATCCGAGACTTTAGTCTTTAGTCTTTGGTTCTTTAGAACCAAACAATGAAATCATGGATAAAGAAAATTAACGAGACACTTCAAATATATGACTGGAATGATAAGAAAATGATTTACAATGCTTGACCGAAACTCACCGGTCTAGTTCGTAGATGGTATGAAAGGTTAACATCGTTTAAAACTTATCTGGAAGGAATGGCAGGCTAAGTTACTTAAGAATTTCTCTGATGGCAGAAATTATGCAGATAGACTTGTAAAAAAGAGATGAAGCATTAGAGAAATTCTTCTATGATAAAGCCAGACTAGTTAGTCACTGTTATATTAAGGGGAAAGATGCGGTGGACTGCCATATTCAAGGTATTTACGAAAATAACTTCAAGGTTAATAATGCACAAGGATAAAATTTCAAGCGTCCGAGAAGACTGCTAAAATACATACGCAGTATTTCTATTAAAAATATAAAAGGCAATAATGGAACTAGTGTGCAATCTAGAAATACCAATTCAGGAGCGACGTGAAACAATAGAAATATGAATCCATCAGATAAAATGCGATGTCATAACTACTTGGAGCTTAGCTACACCGTTCCTAAATGTCCAAAGGAGCTAAAGAAATGTCCAAAATATAATGAGATGGGTCACCTTCCGAAGCATTGTAAGCGAGTTGCTGCGCATTCCAACTTGATGAAAACTTCGTGACTAAGGTACAGGTAATCAAGATCACCAAAAGCTCTCATAATAAATATACTAACCAAGTGAAATTAAACGGTATTTGTTAATCGGCTTTTATCGACTTTGGTAGTGAATGCATACTTGTCAAGAGTAGTACTATAAAATAAATAAATGCGGATATTCCAATGTAGGATTTACCTGCACTTAAAGGTTTTGCATTTGGTGTACCTCATCCACTGAGCAAAGTGTCTGTTGAGATAAATGCGGACTATGAAACTGCTAATGTAGATTTAAACTAATTTATAGTACCTGATAACCTTCTTACTACTGACATCTTAATAGACCAACGCTTAACAGAGCTGTCTAAAATGTTGGTTTAGTCATAGTTTAACATTTTACTGGGAGATGGCCGAAACGGAGAAATCAGAAGTTTACGTAGAATCAGACGTAGAAATTAAAGGAATCGAAGTTTTAATATCCAACTAGAAATTAACTACACGGGTCTTTTATACTTACCAGGCAGCACTAGTTTAAAAAAATGAGGAGGAGGTAATAATTCTTCAAATTATTGCTGTAAATATTTCTGGGGGCAGTAATGTTTTAAAAAAAAAAGAAATAGGTCACACGAGCAAGCCTGTTGCCAACCTCACATGATATGAGGGCAAACCTGTATCTAAAAGTTTAGAAATTAAAACGATGATAATTGTTGAACCGACATCTAATTATTTTACTCCTCCGACGATAGGCATGATCAAGATAGGTTCTGATATTTCTACAGAACAAAATCAACAGCTAATAGATTTGGTTATTGACTATCGTGACTGTTTTGCTCTTAATATGAGCGAGACTTAAACTATTTCAGAAATGAATCCCCCATTTCTTAAGAACCTTAAAGGTTGCGCCGTACCGTATAGTACGTGAACTTATTAACGAAGTTTTAGATAGTAAAATAGTGTAGGAATCAAATTCCTCCAATGCAAGTCCAATGGTATTAGTCAAAAAGAAAAATAACGACTACCGTTTATGCGTGGATTGTCGCGCCCTCCATAATAAGATTGTAAAAGATTCCTGTCCCATGCCAGTTATTGACGTTCACTTGGACAAACTAAATGGAAAGATATTATTCACTAATTCGAACCTTAAATCCGGCTATTATCAGATCCTAATACCGCATGATTGAATACATTTAACCGTTTTTGTAACGCCAGACGGACACTTTGAATGCCATTTGGTTAAGTTAATGCACCAGCTTTGTAATAATAGCAAATAATAAATTGGTATACTTGGATGACATTCTTTCGCTATCGAGTAACGGGTTTAGAAAAATTGACTAAAATATTGAAATGTCTTAAGAGTATTGGTTCCCAAAAATTAAACGCTTCGTTTACAAATATGTAGGAGCATGTCTAGACTGCGCTTATAATAAGGCATCTACCTATAAACCTACTGATTATCTTCATCCAATTCCAAAGGTTGATGTCCCATTCCATACTCTTCATGTCATTTTGTTTGCAGTAAGAAGGGAATTCCTACATTCTTGACAATAATGATGTTTTTACTAAATTCATCTTTGTAAGACCTGTAAAGGACCTAAAAACTAAAACAACTTTCAAAATCCTTCAAGATATAATTTGATATTATTGGTAACTAATCACGTTCAGGACGAGCGTGACTGAGATGTGAATGTAGGAAAGCTACAATGAGGCTTAAACAACACAATCAACAAAACCACAGGTACATCACCGTCAGAAATTGTGTTTGGACGCCGTACAGTCAGTTCAGGGACCCTTTAGTCTAAACGAGCTTACAGACGTTGCGGTAATACCTGAACCAGGACCATCCAGGGAAGACATACGTACAACCGCTATGGAACAAATAAAAACAAAACAAAAACTATGTGAAAAAAAAACTACTTGATAAGGCTCCCACTTTTAACCATTTTAGTCATGATTTCCAATCACCATAGTCCAACAGACGGCAATAGTAAGAAATTGCGTCCCAAATATAGGGGCACTTCACTCTAAACGGGAAGAAGTATTTATCCAGCAGACCAGTTAAGACGTAAGATTACCATTTTCCCAGGTAAAGAGACTGATAACGAAGACAATGACATCCACACTGAGAACATGACATGGATGACAAAAATTGATTCTTAATCAAATTCATTACGAAATTACGTATTTATGATTATTATTACAATTCTCTTCTCGTATCCACAATTGTTTACTGTGCTATTTAATAAATATCCCTTAGCTTTCCTTCCAAATCCTTGACCTATATGATTACAGAAAAGGCCTTGCGTGCTTGCCAGATCACACAAGTTCTTCTGGAACGAGGCTAATTTAAAATTTACTTATGATGATCTATGCCGATGTACAAGCGGTACTCATTAATACTGAGGATGCCGAAGTATAAGCGGTGATCACATTTGCCACGAAGACGACCGAGGCCGAAGTACAAGCGGTAGTCAGTAACACTGACAGATTCCGAAGTGCAAGCGGTGTTCGTCACAAAATGATGCTGGATGTGTTTACATTTGTCATGAAGACGACCGAGGCCGAAGTACAAGCGGTAGTCAGTAGCACTGACAGATTCCGAAGTACAAGCGGTGTTCGTCACAAAATGATGCCGGGGGGTAATTCCGGAAAATCAATCGAATCGAGATTTCTAGAACTCGATCTAAAAACTTATGGAGTTCGACTGATAAAATGGGTTTTTGCGATCGAGAAAGCTAATTCGATAGACTGAGAATATTCTGAGTTTGTCGAATTACCCTTCTCGATCGTAAAAACCCATTTTATCAGTTGAACTCCATACATTTTTAGATCGAGTTTTATAAATCTCGATTCGATTGATTCTCCGGAATTGCCTCCACATTTGCCACGAATACGACCGAGGCCGAAGTACAAGCGGTAGTCAGTAACACTGACAGATTCCGAAGTACAAGCGGTGTTCGTTACAAACAAAAGTATGCGAAGATATTGAAATACAGTCGACGACATGTATGTATGATAATTAATGTAATGACGTATGCGATGTATAAGCAGCGTTCGCCATAAAAAAAAACTCATTGTGCGAGTATATTGGTAAAACCCTTATTTGTGGTTAGTTATACTAATATTTTATCATTTTCAATCTATCTCTACAGTCCGTTATGGCTACCAGAATTTATACATTTTATATTTTATTTTGGCAACTATCCGATTTAAATTAATATTCATTTTCATCTTTTTGGTGCGTCCATTTTCATGGATAAATGATTTTTGAGACTTTTTATTATTTTATATTGTTTTATGACTTTGAGATCTTTATATTTTATTAATACTTATTTAGTATGTATAAATCAGCAACTATTGTATTTGTTACTAATAATAAATTTCCAATAATATACATAATTCTTGTTTTTCAGGTGCAGCATCATAACGGTTCTGTAGCACAAAAAGGAGATTAATTAAATTATGCATCCTTAGTGTGTAGTTTAAAGTACCTAGTATAGAGTATGGTTTAGAATTAGATTTACTTAATAAAAGGTTATTTGAAATGTTTTCTTGAAAGAATGAAAACAGTTTTCAGTTAGTAATAATTACTAAAGTCTTAGTTGATAATTTGTTAAAAAATAGGTAGATAGGTAAAATAGATACTTTTATTATATTTTTTGTTTGATAAACACTTGTACTTTCTTTAATAAATCTTTGCAGTTTAAATTTTTGATAATTTATCATCAAAGTTTATAATTGTTATCAAATAAACGTTGATACATAACCTTATGAACTTGTATTAAGGAAAATAAGTATAAGTAGATGTATATTTACTAGGTAGTAACAAATTTAGAGTTGTATAGAGCCATACAAACATGCTCGAATGGCCGGAGAGGAATGAGGACATTCCTGTTTCAGGACGGCCGTCTGTTAGGTAACCCATCTTTAATCACGGGATTATTCCAACCGTAGTGGATTGTTGTTTTGCTTTTGACGACATTCGAGCATGGAGAGCCGATGGAAGTGCCAGTGTTACTGAGCCAGGTGTTTGTAAAATTTGAAAGCTGCAAATACTGTAAGTAATTTTATGTTTTCATGTTCCTGTATTACTGAAACCATTATTTTTAGGTTAGGTTAGGTTAGGTTAGGTTTTTTTTTTTTTTTTTCTTTCTGATTCACGTTATCCCGCACGTCTATATATGCCGTGCTTTTTCAATCAAGTATTAAATTATTAAAAAGCGACCCGTTTTATATTGGGTAGTTGGGGAGTGTCTTCCGTTGTTATTAATTCTAAGTCATGCAGTATCTTTTGAAATGAAATAAAACTTATCTACAAATTTATTTCTCTTTTTTGTTTTTTTTTAAATATACCATCCTATTTTATTCTTTTTTTTTTTTTTTAGTATGTCTCTTTCCATTTTTTTTTTCTCTTGATCATTCTTATTCTATGTACATCATTATTAACTATATACATTTTCTTATTTTATCTTAAAAATTATGTTATTGGACGGAAGAGTCTCCCCTTGTACAGTATTGTTACATTAAAAACTTAGTTAATTATCAAAATTCTGGTCAACCTGTTTGTGTTCACTCGTATTAAATTTATCATTATTAATTCATATTACAAAACAGTATAATAAAGCATTAAACATTACAATATTAAAACACTAATCTAAAATACATTTTCAATCTGTCCCATATATACCTATTAAATAAAGTTGAATAATACAACTAAAAGCATTAAAATTTTATCATTAAAAACCTTATAATTAAAACAAACGAAAAAAACAAACAAAAAAATATCGTCGAATAAAATAAATGGCCAAAATAATTAAACATCCCAATCATTTGTTGCGTATTGCCGCACGTCTTATGATTCTTTCTAAGAACGTCAGTAGGACTTCCCTTTGGGCTCCGTCCTTCATTATTGCTGGCAGGTTGTCCTTGTAATAAAAAGAGTCGAGTTGCATTTCGAGTTCTGCCCTCCACAAGCCGAATCTGGGGCAGTCGAACATTATGTGCCATATTGTCTCCTCTATCTCAGGATCACATACGCAAGAGGGGCTGTCCTTGATCTTGAAACGGTGCAAGTACGATGCGAGCCCTCCATGCCCCGTGAGGGCCTGTACATGGGAGGGGCCAAGTTTGGTCTTCCTCAAGATTTTGTGCGCAGTGGCAACATCCGGAAGGAAGACCCTCGTAACCGCTCCCGTACTGGAGGACCCATATCGCTCCTGCCACCTCTGGACAGTCTCCTCACGCAGAGTCCTTTTGATGTACGATAGGGGGACGGCATCATAGTCCGCTGCAGACTTCTTGTGGAGAGCAGCACTCTTTGCAAGTTCCTGCGTGGGCCCTCAGCCAGAAGAACCTCACCTCACGGCCCTCCTCTCGGATTTCCCGCACGCTTTTTTCGATGCTGTGCGCCAAAGGGTGGAGTGAAGCTCGGCTTTTGAGCAGGTCCAACGAAGATCTGGAGTCGCTTAAGATGTTAACTATCGGCTCCTTGCTTCGCTGGGCCTGCTCAACGGCCCT
Source organism: Ypsolopha scabrella (assembly GCA_910592155.1). Lineage (NCBI taxonomy): Eukaryota > Metazoa > Arthropoda > Insecta > Lepidoptera > Ypsolophidae > Ypsolopha > Ypsolopha scabrella. Next base: position 43,366 of record OU342968.1, on the reverse strand, counting down.
CAGCATAGCGTACATCTCCGATTGGAAGACCGTGCAGTAAGGCTCCAGACGGAACTTCGAGCACCTGGTCTCCCCGCTGTCCGACCACCATGTGAGCGCCGCGCCCACCCTCCCCTGTATCTTACTGCCGTCAGTATAGATACAGGGGCCAGTGATCTGGTGAGCACTCACAGTGTCGGGTTCTAGGTCTTCCAAGCACTCGAAACCCAGAGTCTGCTTTCCAGCCGGATGTGGAAATTTCGCGAAGGGCACACGCAGTTCGACCGGTCGATCTGCTGGAATCTGCTCAATTCTTACTCCTCGCTTTGCCCTGTACAAACCTGCAGCCTCGCGGACTCTAAGATCAAGGGGGAGCACATCAGCCAGAACCAGTGCACACGACAGCGACACCGTGCGGTACGCTTTGCATAATTTTTGTGCGAACCCACGCTGCAGAGAATCCAGCTGGTTTCTGATCATCAGCTTCTCCGCAGCAGGGGCCCACACACTTGCCGCGTACAGCACGATGGGCTCTACCACCGAGACGTATATGGTCCCGATGACCTCCTGGTTCAATCCCCAGCTCACCCTTGCAGCGCACGCCAGCTGCTTGTAGATGTCAATGACTTTCCTACAAACAGCTGATACGTGCGCGTTGAAGGTGAGCTTGTCGTCAATAATGACACCCAGCAGGCGGATTTGTCGCACTAGCGGCAAATTGACTCCGCCCATGCAGATAACTGGGGGCTCAAACCTAAGCCTCCGTGTCAGCACCATCGCAAAGGTCTTGTGAGGTGCGAACTTTAGCTTATTTCTGAGACCCCAGTCCAGCACTGTTTGAAGGGCCGCGTTGGCTCTCGCCTGCAGGGGGGGTATTGTGGAACTGGAGAACACCAGAACCACATCGTCCGCAAAGGCTTGACAGTGCACTCCTTCCTGCTCTAGATCTACGAGCAGGGTGTTGAGAATAAGGTTCCAAAAGGAGGGTCCAGCTATTGAGCCTTGGATACACCCCTTATTGGTACCCTTTTCCCAAAACTCCCTTGCGTAACTGATCTTTACCGTCCGCTGGTCTAAGTAAGAGGCTACAAGTCCGTAGATGTTAGCCGGACATCTGTGCGCGAGGAGTTGGGTCCTCAAAGCCGGCCACCAAGCGTTGTCGAAAGCTCCCTCTATGTCCAGTGAGACCATGAGAACTATTTTCCTGCTCTCTATTTGAGAGCGGACATGGCCCACAAGGTCATAGAGGGAGTCCTCGGTGCTTTTTTGTGGCATGAAACCGTATTGCCTAGTGCACAGCGAGGGTTGTATATGCCATCCCAGCCGCGATACCATGAGCTTTTCCACAATTTTGCCCATAACAGGAAGGAGACCTATCGGTCTGTGCGCCTTCGGAGTGGTGTAGTCTTCCCTCCCGGACTTGCGGAGTATACATACGTGAGCGAGTTTCCATCTCACCGGAAAGTGCCCGATCTCCAAACACTTGTTGGCGATCTCCAGGAACACCCCCGGCTCAACTCGGATTGCTCGCTCACATATGTCCGCCGTCCACCCGTCAGGCCCCGGAGCTTTCTTTGGGTTCAGATTGCCCAAGACTGAGTTCAGCTCCGCGGCTGTGAAGGGCGGATCAGATGGTTTTAATTGGTCCGAGAGTTGATGGACTGGCACCTCCAAGCTCTCGCGAATTAGTTTTTGAGCGGGGGTTTCGTCGTCCACAGAGTCATCAGGAAAGAACGTTTGAGCCAAAAGCTTGGCGGACTCCTCGGGACCAAGGGTGTTCCCCGATGAGTCCACCAGCAGCCGGTCCTCCTGCCGTTTTGCCGTCCTCCTGATGACCCTGTAGACTCCGTCCCACATGCTTTCCCTATCCTGTTTTGAGCAAAATTGTTTCCAGCTAGCTGTTTGCGCTTCTTGCGCCGCGTCTTTATATCTCTGCTTCGCCTCAAGGTATACGTCAACGACATGTTGCCTTCTAGCCGCCGTGGCGTTCCGTAAACGCCGCTTCTTGGTATTAGCGTCTCGTCTGAGACGCTCCAGAGCGGGGGACCACCACGGCAGTGGCTTCCTTCCTTTTGGGGCTCCCATCTTCGGTATTGTCTCTTCACATGCACGAGAGACAACCGAGAGATAGGAGTCAAGGAGGGACTCCAGCTCCTCAGGCGTGGTAACCAACCCCACCCTCGACGCACCCAGGTTGCTCTCTTCCAGGCCTGTGCGGATGGAGAGACCGAAAGCCGACCAATCAGCCCTCGCTGTGTTGTACACACGTGTGGTCTGGATTGGCAAAACTGTTAATTCCTTCTCCAGACACACGTGGTAGGTAATGGCGTTGTGGTCTGATGTGATCAGCTCCCGGTCCACTCTCCATCCACCCATGTTGCCCAAGAGCTGGAGGCTGCAGGCTGTCACGTCTACGTGACTTGTGCACATACGGCCTCCTCTGTATACCTTGAAAGTGGGGGTGCCACCTGTATTTAGGATCTGGAGGTCCATTTCCTCAAGGAAGGACCTGTAGGCTGAGCCCCTGTGGTCCTCGGAATCACTTCCCCACCAGGGGCTCCACGCGTTGACGTCGCCGGCTAGGATGACATTATCAGTCTGCAACTTTGAGCGGACACTTCTTATCACACTTAAGTAGGGATCCAAATCTTCGTCCCCCTCTAGGTAGACGGACAGCACGGCCAACTTTACCTCCCCTGCCTTCAGCAGTACCGCAGCGATGTTCTCAGTGACGAGCTGAGGGTCGTGAATGACCTCCAGCTCCCCACCGAAGACCACCACCGCGGCCTTGACTGGTTTTTGGCGGGCTGACGTCAGCTGGATTACTCTTGTGCCCGGGTACTGCTTTAGTTCGCCCTTGGTACCGACATACGGTTCTTGTACCAGGGCGACAGATACCCGGGCTGTGTGCGCTTTGCACATGAGTTCCGCTGTCGCCAGCCTGGAGCGTTGTAAGTTGGCCTGGATGATACGTAGTTTGCCATCCGTAGTTTTACCTAGAGCGGGGACACCTCTGCCGCTCGCCTCGGTGCCCTCAGCAATACGCCACGCGAGACCTCACTATGGAGTCCCATTTTTGCCTAATCTTGCACTCCGCGCTAAACGCATTGTGTGCAAGATCGGCTCCCTGGAGCTTAGCCCTCTTACAGTTTACGCACTCGGGCGTGTAGTCTATGCGGGGACAGTCCGCGCGGGTGTGCGCCCCACCGCAGTGGCTGCACGAGATGTCCTTCTCCTTGCACACCCTCTTGGGGTGGCCGTATTCCAGACATCCCGTGCACTGCACTAGCGGTGAGTGGTCCACTATGGGTCGCTTTTGAAGACCCACGTAGACTGTACCCGCACCTGTGAAGCGTTGCCACAGCAGAGGGGTAAGCTCCAGGACTATATGAGACTCGTGGGGGTTTCGCGCTTTTCGGCGGTACACAACCCTGAGGGACTCCGTGGAGAGATCCACTCCTTGCAGCAGGTGTTTATTCTGCTTTCCAAGGAGGGAATCTCTCACGTCCTTGTCCGTGTTGATTTCCAGGACGTCACGGATGCAGGCGAGAGGCAGTTTATTTTTGGCCTCCTTTATGATTAATCCGTGTCCGCTCTTACTTAGACTGGAGGATATTTTATCAATATCCTCCTTGTCGTTGCAACTGATCACTACCCTACTGTTTGCCGCTCTTCTGCAACGGTCCACCCTGACTCCGGTCGCTTTGGGGTCCAGCGCCCTCCCCAACTCCCTCATCACCTGGTCCCCTGTAAGTTTGGGGTCCTCCGATGAGACAATTAGGGAGTGCGATGGCCTATCTTGCCCCGGCTTTTTTACAGCCTGTGCGTAGGTCAGTGGCGCGAGCATTTGTGGCTCCCGGCTGAGCACATCATTTTTTAGCTCTTTGACGGCGTCCCTGACGTCCGTGAGGGCCATTTCTATATTGAGGGAAGGCGGTTCCGTCTTGTTGTCGTCAACCGCCCTCCCTATGGCCCTCACATCAGAGCCCACCTGTTTAATGTTGCCCAGCACGGGTTCTAATAAGGCTCGCATGCTGTCGCCACTGACCCCCGCCGGCTGCACCTGGCACAGCGGTCTCTGCTGAAGGCTTTCGACCGCTGCCCTCATCTGATCCAGGCTATCGCAGATGTCATCAAGCCGGGGATCTGAAGCCACCGGTTTCGGAGGGGACCTGCACTCTAGGCTAACGGTTTGGGCCCTCGCCTCGGAGTCCTCCAGCTGGCGCCTGAGTAAATCTAATTGATTGGATACAGCGGCTACCCTTCCGGACAATGTCTCCAGCTCCTTAAGCAGAGCTGGGTCGGGTTTTGATGATTCTGATGGCTCTGCTCTTTCGACAGGTTCAATTTGTGCCGAGAACGGGAGTCGGACAGGGAGAGCACGGCTATATAAAGCCGTTCCAGGCTGTCGAGGGCCTCGGCTTTGCACTCCCGCTTCATATTCCCAGCCTCCTCCAGTGCCGACTTCCCCTTGAGCAGGAGCTCGTTGGCCTCTCTGGTGGCCAGGTCCATCGAGACCCCCGGGGTTTTGCGGTCGCGAGGTGGGAGGAAGCTGAGACGGCTGTCGCGGGAGCCAACCGACACATCCGAGGCCGAGTCCGGACCCGCACTCCAGAAGTCAATGCGCGGATCGAGCTCGGACATGTCGGAGGGGAACGGGGATGCGAACGTCTCGGCGTTGGGCTTTTCAACCGCCCCCGCATTTATTTTTAGTACTTCCTTACGAAGTTGCCGGGGCGGTTGCTTAGTCGTCGCAGAGACACTCGCAGCCCCTGAGCGTGACTTTCCCGAGCCAGCCGATGACGCGGAGGACCTGCCAGCGGACGACATTTTGATTTATTTTACTTCAACTAATTTCCTCTTTCTTCCCTTTCCTATCCAATGTGTTAAAGGCAAAACGCAACAACTTTTCTACTACCAAAGTAAAAAATTTTTTTTTTTTATTATGACTTAGTTAAGTAGTGTTAATTAGGCACAACAACAAAATAAAATTAAAAAATAAGAATAAAGTGAGTCCAATTAAATAAAGTTAAAATCAAAAGTGAAATGTTTAAGTTGTAAAATTATTATTTCCAGTTAATATAAAATGTCAATAAAATTTGTCACTGTGGCAGGGTCAGAAGTGTTGAATCAAAATGTAAATCAAAGAATGCAAAATTAAAATAAGGGATCAGTCAAGACTGGCCGTAATAGTCTTGCTCCAAGGGTAACCTCCGGACAAAATGGAGATGACTACAGAACAGAGTCAAAATAAAAAATAAAAAATCAATTAAGGATTAAAAATAAAGTCATAAATTGTAGATTAAAATGTTGTAAAAAGACTTAAAATGTAAATAATAAAGAATAAAATGGCAAAATAAAATTATAAAAGTAAATGATGGGAAGAATGGATTTGAAAGTCAATCAAAGTAACCAAATCAATAATTTCAACACAATTGCTATTATTATAGTGTCATATTGGAGATGAACCTCAAAACAGTGAAACAGGAGCAATAAATTTTTTAAATTTGTAAATTATCATATGAGAGTAAATACTAAATCTAGATGAGCATATAGCCATAAAATTAAAACTATGCTAATAAGTTAAATCCAGGTCAAATGATTCCTCTATCTCTTCATCATTAGACGGGAGTAAAGTACAGGTCACCACTCAAAATTTTTGATATAAGTGGTGAGGGTAGTTCCAAACAAATATGATAAAGAGGGTCTAAATGGCCCAAATTTTCAAGATTTTCTTTAAAAATTGATTTGAAATATATAAAGCTTGCTATTATCCTTCCATTGGAGTTTCTAAATTTCTTCTGCCTCTTCTGTATAAAAAGTTGAAAAGTTGAAAAAGTTGAAAATATATGTACCGTGGAAATAAAGTTACTTGTGCAGTTTTCCGCGGTTTCAATTTTGGTGAAAACTTCTTTATCTCCACGTAGAAACATCCGAAAAATCCCGAAGATACCTCAATCTCTTCCTTATTAGATGACGATTCTCGTCAGTTGAAAAAAAGTATATGTCACCGCTTGAAATTTCAGGAAAAATAATGAGGAAACTTTCGAAAAATTACCAAAAACGATAAAAAGAGTCTAAGTGGGCCAAATTTTCGAAATTCTTTTTTCAACTGTAATGAAATAATAATGGCTTGCTGTTATCCTTGTGATAGGCTTTCTAGATTTGTTCTGCCTCTTCTCTGGGAAAAGTTGAAAAACACGTGGTTTTCGGTTTTTTCTATGTATTTTCCACAAACATGGACCGAAAAACAAAATTTTGAATTTAAATTGAAGGCACCATTGCGACGTATCCAAAAAGCCCAAAAAACTCCTGGGGCATCGATCTGAATCACTTGTTGTTAATAAAAAACTTGAAATTTTTACTCCCCTTTTGTCCGAAAAAGACGAAATGATGTCCTTTGGAAAAAAAAATCCAACAATACTCAGGCACTGCAAATCCTCTGTACACAGACACTTTTATTTCCACTCTAGGTCACTTTTTCGATTTTTAAGCAATTTTCGCGTGCGGAGCAGAGTAAAAATGATGCGCTCGGGTCGGAGAGCTGCACGCGACTGGTTAGGTTAGGTTAGGTTAGGTTTTTTTTTTTTTTTTTATATATTATATCTCTGGTTTTCCATAGGCTGAGCCAAATGCTTTTGTTTGCTTTTATAATTTTATTTTTTGCGTTGAAAAGTTTAATCGCTTTCCCGTTTTATTTTCCGGGATAGGGGATGGGGGTTTCGAAACAACTCTCTCTTTATTTTTATTTTTTATCTTTTATCGTTTCTTATGATCTAAACATATTAATAATACTACTTTGTTAATTTATGCACTTTTTTATTTTTATAAATATAATTCTTTCTTTTTTTTTTGTTATTATTCATATCATTACATTTTTATTTTATTTTTATTTATTTATTTATTTATTTTTTTTTTCTTCTCATGCTTTTTCGTTTTTTATGACCCTTTTTTTTTTTTTTTCATTTATGCATGCAAAATACAGAATAAATACACAACAAATTTTCATATCATGCCATATCCTTTTAGGTATCTATGTTAATTTTATTCTAGACGAGAGAGCTGTTTCGAGGGTTAGTACACAATTTAATTTAATTTAATTTCCTTTATTTTACAATATTCAAATTTCTTATTACTGTTCTTAAATCAGATTTATTACTCTACATTTAAATCAATATTCCCACTTCAGAAGCCGTCAAAATCGGTCCATTTTTCGCTATCTTGGTTGTTATATCGGCTGGTTCGTCACCGCGGTATTCCGGTCTTGCACTGCCATTTTGAAGTTGTACTCGCTGATCTGGGCATCTGTCACACCTTCTGCTCGCTTTACAAAGGCGGCAATCGCGTCCCCACTGTCATCTGAATAGTAGATGCAGCTTTCTGTATGACGCGATAATGCCACCACTGCATGCGGTATGCTGTTGTGTAAGTGCGATCTGCTTGCCGTTGTGCGCACGATAATCACCTTAGCGTAAGTAAGTCCCTGTGCTTCGTGGATAGTAAGAATGCGTGACCCTTTCCCTTTCCCATAGCCTTGGCCTCCAAGGGACTCCTTTTCGGCCTGGGTGTGCACGAGGAATAGTGTGCTTGGAAGGTCTCTGGGTATTAGCGCATTCGTATACTTTCCCAGCTTCAGGGAGCGCACCTGCGTTTTGGATGAATATGTGCCATTGTACACCTCGCTTAGGGCGTATGACACATCCATCGGGTTCCTGTGTGTGCACGATAGCTCAAGACTGATGCTCGTTACCAGATTTGGGCGGTTGTAATACATATCAAAATGACACTGTCGGTCTATGTAGGGAAGCTGGTTTACGTCGCCTACCAAGAGTATTTCTCCGGCCCCCGACATCTGTGTCGCCATAACTATGGCGCCGAAGTGACTCATGGGAGCTTCATCAAAGAATATGCGTTTGCACGATTCTTTCTTCTTTCCCGAAGCACCCACGCCGTTCACCAATACAGAAGCCAGGGTGCGCACTCTTGTACGTAGGTGGGACTTTGAGTTGGTCACCAGCTTGTCTCTAAGATCTTTAGCCGCTTCAATAGTCTGGGTGACTATCACATCCTGAGTTATGTCGCACTGAGACAAAATCCAAGTTGTTTTTCCACAGCCAGGTACTCCGTTAACCCATGTGAAGTGTGGAACTTCCCAGTTTGCAAAGGTTTCGTTTCCTGCAGGGTCTTTGGCGATTTTTTCCGCCATTTCCAACACCCTGTCGTCTAACATCACCTTTGTTTCCCGTGTTGTGACCACTATGGGATCCATTTCTGGGGCTTGATACCTGATTTTGGTGGAAAGTAGTGAGTCTTCTTCATCCAGTGCGACAAACCCACTGCTGGAGTTATAAGCGACCATGTGTCGTATCATTGGGGCACCCGCTATGACCGTTCCCCTTTCATTGTCATAGATGGTTGCCTGCGCTTCTTCAAGCTTGACACTCAGTAGTCCCGTGCTCCCTCGGTTGTATATTTGCAGGATGTCCTCGCAGGTCTTGGTGTTGATGACCTTATTTGCTTTAAGGACACCCTGAAACTCAAGGAAAGCATTCACCATGTGATCCAGGGTGGTTGTGGCCTGCCTGAGCCGGGGTGGTTCCACTAAACCCTTATCCGCTTTGGTGCGGGTTTTGCGGGTTTCTCGTGGAGTCATTCCAGGGTCGCTTCTTGTAAAAGTCTCTACAGCAGATTCAATACGTTGCATTGACATTGCTGCAGAAACTCTTTCGGCCATCGTTTTCGGGTCACATGGGATGTTGGTTACTGAAGCGTTCAGCGCGCTGATCGCCACATCCAGTCCAGCTCTTAGGTTAGGTTAGGTTAGGTTTTTTTTTTCTTTTTTTTTTTTGTATAAGAGTCTTAGCTCTCCACTCACATGGGAGGTCAGTGGCTTTTTCAATATTTAAATGTAATTTTCATCTTACCCGTTTTTTCGAGAGGGAAGGAGTTTGGGGAAGGTCTTCCGTCTTAGTTACAATTACTAGTTAATGTTATAGTTAATTATAGCACGCTTTTATCTTTTTTTTTTTTGCTTGTTCTTTTGGTAGTTCTCTTTCTTTCTTTTTTTTTTCTTTTTTTTTTTTTTTTTCTTTTTTTTTTCTCTTTTTATTGGTGCAGGCATCTTATTCTAATACATTTTACTTAAATATAGTCTTAAGATAATACTCCTGGACGGAAGAGCTTCCCTGAGCTAATTAATTAACCCATTTATTTACATGGTAGTGTTTCTGATTATCAATAATTTGTATTATTTTTGATTGGTTATTTAATAATATATGAGATATAATATAGTGTAAAAAAATCAATTTATATTAACTAATCGACATAATGGTAATAAATAACTATTTGTTTCTCTTGGCCGCACATCTTACTACAGTTTCTAAGAATTTTTGGAGAGCGTGTCTCTGCTCTCCATCAGCAATGATTTCCGGCAGCTTGTCTTGTTTAAAGACGGTGTTTAACTCTATTTCCAGGTTTGCCCTCAACACACCGAACCTCGGACACTCGAAAATTATGTGCCATATCGTTTCCTCCATCTCAGGATCACATACGCAGGCAGGACTGTCCTTTACCTTGAATCTGTACAGGTACGATGCAAAACCTCCATGCCCTGTTAGGGCTTGTACTAAAGGGGGACTCAATTTGACCTTCCCCATGATCCTATGTGCTTTCGCTACATCTGGGAAGAAGGCCTTTGTAACTCCCCCCGTACTCGTGGAGTTGTACCTGCACTGCCATTTTAGGACAGTCTCCTCACGTATGGTCCTTTTAATGTAGGAGATGGGGACAGCATCATAATCTGCCGAGGATTTTTTGTGGAGGGCAGCGTCTTTAGCTAGCTCGTCCGCGCGTTCGTTGCCGGGTGTACCGGCGTGCGCCCTAAGCCAGAACAGCCTAACATCACGGCCCCCCTGCCGGATTTCATGCACGCATCGCTCCACGCTGTGTGCTAGGGGATGTAGCAGCTCCCTGCTTCGGAGCAGGTCCAGCGATGACCTGGAGTCGCTCAAGATATTGACGAGCGACTCTTTGCTGTTTTTGACCTGCTCTACAGCCCTCAGCAACGCGTACATTTCCGACTGGAAGACCGTGCAATAAGACTCCAAACGGAACTTCGAGTACTTGGCCTCCCCGCCATCTTTCCACCACGTAAGTGCCGCACCCACCCTGCCCTGTATCTTGCTACCATCAGTGTATATACAGGGGCCAGTGATTCGGTGCTCGGCTATCGTGGATGGTGTGAGATCTTCTAAACACTCGAAGTCCAGAACGTCTCGTTCGGCTGGATGAGATGTTCTGTTGTAGGGCACACGCCGCTCCGCTATTCTGTCATCCGGTATTTGCGCTATATTTTCTCCTCGCTTTGCCCTGTACAAACTTGCAGCCTCCCGGACCCTAAGGTCGAGGGGGAGCACGTCTGCCAGCACAAATGCCGATGACAGAGACACCGTGCGGTACGCCTTACACATTTTCTGAGCGAAACCCCGCTGCAGAGACTCTAACTGATTTTTTATCATCAGCTTCTCCGCAGCGGGGGCCCACACACTTGCTGCGTACAGCACGATAGGCTCTATCACCGACACGTATATCGTCCTGATGATCTCCCGACTGAGACCCCAACTCACCCTCGCCGCGCATGCCAGCTGCTTGTAGATGTCAGTGACTTTTCTACAAACAGCCGATACATGCGCATTAAAAGTGAGTTTGTTATCTATGATAACGCCTAGCAGGCGGATTTCCTGCACAAGCGGCAATTGCACTCCGGCCATGCTAATGACTGGGGGCTCAAATTTCAGCTTCCGCGTTAATACCATCGCAAAAGTTTTTTGCGGTGCAAAGTTCAGCTTATTTTTGAGCCCCCAATCCAGGACCTTCTGGAGGGCCGCATTGGCTCTCGCCTGCAGGGGGGCCGTAGTGAGCCCAGAGAACACCAGGACGACATCATCTGCGTATGCTTGGCAGTGTACCCCATCCTGCTCAAGGTCTGTGAGCAGGGTGTTGAGAATCAGGTTCCAGAATAGGGGGCCCGCTATTGAACCTTGGACACATCCCTTGCTGGTTCCCTTTTCCCAACTTTCCCTCGCATAGTGTATTTTGACCTTACGGTCCTCCAGGTATGAGGCTACAAGTCCGTAAATATTTGCAGGGCATTTATGGGCGAGGAGTTGGACTTTCAGAGCCGGTCACCAAGCATTATCGAAGGCTCCCTCTATATCCAGCGAGACCATGAGTACGATTTTCCTAAGTTGTATTTCAGATCGTACGTGTCCCACTAGATCGTAGAGGGAGTCCTCGGTGCTTTTTTGTGGCATGAAACCATACTGACTGCTGCTGAGTGAAGGTATTGTATGCCATCTTATACGGGATACTAGAAGCTTTTCGACAGTTTTGCCCATGACAGGTAAGAGTCCAATTGGCCTATGCGCCTTCGGATTAGTGTAGTCCTCCTTTCCAGGTTTCCGGAGTATACATACGTGAGCGGACTTCCAACTAACCGGAAAGTGTCCTAAAGCCAGACATTTGTTGGCAATAGCAAGGAACACTTCCCGGTCACAACGGATTGCCCGTTCACATATATCCGCCGTCCACCCATCCGGGCCCGGGGCCTTCTTTGGGTTGAGAGATCTCAGCACCGCCTCAAGCTCGGCACCGGTAAAGGGTGGATCGTTAGGTCTTAATTGGTCCTGGAGTTGGTGGACTGGCACTTCCGAAATGGCGCGTGTCTGGCGTTGGCCCGCGGATTCGGTGTCGACCTGGTCGTCGGGGAAGAACGTAAGAGCCAGTTTCTTGGCCGACTCCTCTGGGCTAAGAGTACCATTTGAGTCGCAGAGTAACTGGTCCTCCTGTCTTTTCACAGTTCTCCTAATGACCCTGTAGACACCGTCCCACAGGCTCTCTCTATCTTGTTTTGTGCAAAACTGTTTCCAGCTGGCATTTTGGGCTTCAGTCGCCGCCTCTTTATACCGCTGTTTTGCCTCTAGATATGTGTCAACGACGTGTTGCCTTCTGCGTTCCGCTGCACACCGGATGCGCCGCTTCTTGGTAACAGCGTCTCTTTTGAGACGCTCCAGAGCGGGGCTCCACCACGGCAGCGGATGTCTTTCCTTTCGGACTCCCACCTTGGGTATGATCTCTTCACAAGCTTGAGAGATTCCCGTTAGGTAGGAGTCAAGAAATGTTTCCAGCTCCCTAGGCGTCTCGATGGTCTGCACCCTCAAAGCGGTCAGGTTGCTCTCTTCTAGTCTGGAACGGACAGAATGATCGAAAGCCAACCAATCGGTCTTGCTTGTGTTGTACACACGTGTTGTCTGGGGTCTCAGGATTTCGAGTGCTTTCCCCAGACGTACGTGGTAAGTGACAGCGTTATGGTCCGATGTAATTAGCTCTCTGTCAACTCTCCATCCGCCCATTCTGTCCAAGAGCTGGAGGCTGCAGGCCGTAACGTCGACTCTGCTTGTACACATACGGCCTCCCCTATACATCTCAAAAGTAGGTACATCGCCTGTATTCAGGATCTGGAAGTCCATTTCATTAAGGAAAGAGCTGTAGGCAGCTCCTCGGTGGTCTTCGGAAACACTTCCCCACCAAGGACTCCACGCGTTGACGTCCCCTGCCAAGATGACATTACTGGTCTGCATCTTAGAGCAGACAAAGCGGATTCTGCCAAGATATGGTTCTAAATCTTCGTCCCCCTCCAGGTAAATGGATAGCACGGCCAACTTAAGCTCCCCAGCCTTCAGCAGGACCGCTGCAATGTTCTCGGTGACCAGCTGAGGGTCATGTATGATCTCCAGCTCCCCACCAAAAACAACTACGGCAGCCTTTACCGGCTTTTGACGAGCTGCTGTGAGCTGGATCACCCTTGTATTCGGGTACCGTTTGAGTTCGCCCTTGGATCCAATATATGGTTCTTGGACCAGGGCAACGGATACCCGGTTTGAGTGAGCCTTACTCATTAGCTCCGCAGTCGCCAACTTAGATCGCTGTAAGTTGACCTGGATGACTCTTAAATTGCCATCCTTGGTTTTGCTGGAGAGAGAGACGCCTCTACCATTCACCATGGTGCCCTCAGCAGTACGCGACGCGTGACCTCGCTATCGAATCCCACCTACGCCTGATTGGACACTCACCATTAAAGGCATTATGTGCCAGATCGGCTTCGGGGAACTTAGCCTTCTTACAGTTTACGCAGACAGCTGGAGTTGCCTTTGCGGGGCAGTCCGCATAAGTATGAGTACCGCCACAGTGACTGCACGAGATGTCCTGTTGCTTGCACACTCGCCTAGTGTGCCCATAATCCAGACATCCCGTGCATTGCACTAGTGGCGAGTGGTCCTCGATCGAGCGACGCTGCAGACCTATGTATACCTGTCCCGCTTCTGCCAACCTCTGGTAGAGAACAGGCGTAAGTTCTACGATTAGGTGGCACTCGTGAGGGTTACGTGCCTTTCTACGGAAAGCGACTCTGAGGGTCTCCGCTTTTACGTCTATACCCTTCAGTAAATGCATATTCTGACTGATCAGAGATTCTGCAACAAACTGGTCTGTGCGATGGGATAGAACGTTGCGGATAATAACCATAGGCAGTTTTGACTTGGCCTCCTTGGCAGTGAGTCCGTGTCCGCTTTTACCTAGCTTAGAGGAGATCTTATTAAGATCCTCTCTTTGGGTGCAGCTCAGTACCACCTTTCCATTGGCGGCCTTTCTGCAGCGGTCCACCCTAATGCCTGTCGATTTGGCATCCAGCACCTGCTCAAGCTTCTCTACAACCTGATCTCCTGTCATGCCCTGATCGGTTGCCGAGATAATCAGCGTATGTGCTGGGCCACCCCGACTAGGATTTTTCAGAGCCTGTGCGTATGTTTGTCTGGTTCCCGTGCTGAGAAGGTCGGTCTTTAAATCGGCTATGGCATCTTTGATATCTGTGAAGACCATCTCTTGGCTTAAGCTGGGCGGCACAATTTCCCTTTTATTGCTGACTTCGCCCATGGCCTTCACGTCTGAGCCAACTTGCTCGATACTTCTCAGCACCGGGACCATCATATCCCGCAGGCTCTCCTCATTGACCGACGGCAATTGTTCCGCCTGGTAGGTCGGTCTCTTCTCTATCTTTTCTAGAAGAGACCTTACGACCATCAGGTCATTACAGATGCCATCGATCCGAGGGTCTGGGAGCTGGCTCTGTTTAACGGGGGATCCACTTACTGAAAGTGGCCTCTGAACCTCCGTCTCTTTCACCTCCAACTGACGTCTGAGCGAGTCCAACTGATTCGACACCGTAGCCACCCGATTTGACAAGGCTCCCAGTTCTGCCAAAAGTTCTGGTTCTGAGCTCTGTACTGGCCTTTGTGTCGATGCAGCTTGCGATGTTTCCTGACTCGCCAGTTTGGTCAGTCGGAGGACATTATCTCCAATCCGGCCTATTGCCTTGATAGGGCCGTCCATCTCATAGCCCAGCCACGCTCTTATAGCTTGGGCCTCCGTTAGTGTGGCTGAGATGTCGGCTCTAGCCTGGGCCAACTCGACGGCGTGGGAAGCATGGAGCTGTGCTAAATGTTTGGTATGTTGACGCTCCACGGAAACTAGTTCCCGCGCTCGTCGAGTCTTCTCCCGCTCCAAGTTATTTATGTGCCGTGAGCGGGAGTCGGACAGGGAGAGCACCATCTGATAAAAATGCTCAAGGCACTCGAGGGCTTCTGCTTTGCACTCCCGCTTCATGTTTCCGGCTTTTTCCAGGGCCTCTTTACCCCTCTGGAGCAGGTCGTTGGCCTCTATCGAGGCCTGGTCTTTGACCACTCCTGGGGTATTTTTGCCACGTGGAGGTAAGAGGCTGAGCCTGTCTTTTGCCGGTAATTTGCGGGAGTGTCCCGACGCTTCCGACCATGCATCATCATCTTCTTTATCAAAGATTGCATCGATGTCGGAAACGTCGGAAGGTGCAGGGGAGTGTATGGGGGAGTTTGTCTCCCCAGCGTTTGCGTTTGCCCTGAGCACCTCCACCAAGAGAGGTTTTGAAGGTGCTTTGGGTTGGACGGAGGCACTCACAGTCTTAGGTTTGACTCTGGAGCTAATTGACGTCCTGGAGTTGGTGCTGCCGGATTTAGTTGACATAGTTGCGATGTGCGGTTAGAGTATACCAAAAATAACTATATCTCATAGGCAAATGATCCAAAAGGAATAATTATGTCACAAGTCAAACAAATTGAAAGTCAGAAAAACTCCAAAGCAAAAATAATAAGAGTAGTAATCGAATTGAATTATTAAAATGGGGCAATAGCCAAATTTAAAATTGAAAATTAAACTAACATTAAATTTAATTGAGTCAAATAAAATCTATAAAAACATTAAATTTTAGATACAATATGGGGCAATAGCCAATTTAAAATAAAATCAATGGGGCAATAGCCAATTTAGGTCAATAGGTCTAAAATAAATTTAAATGTAGAATGAAATCTGATTAAAAAAGCAACACTTTTTACAATTCCAAACAATTAAAAAAAAAAAAAACTAACAAGCTAACAATAATAATTAAATAAGATTTTATCTCGACCTTGGATTTTGAATAAATTAAGAAGATTAAAACCAAAACATAAAATAAAATAATCAACTCAAAGACAAAATTTTGGTCTGCGCCCCCTCTTACCAACACTTTCGGGGGTAGCAGAGGTGAGGAAAGGTGGGAGGGCTAGGGGGAGTAACTGCCGGGGCCAAAATGTCGGGCGTGGCCCCCTCTTACCTCCAGAAGTTTTCCCGCAGCTCTAGCCCTGCTGGGAGCCGAGATAGACTGCGGGGGGGGTGAGGTAAGAAATGCGCGGGGAAGTGGGGAGGGGGTAGTTTCGGGGGGCCTTAGAGGTGAAGTAGGGTTGGGGGAGGGAGGAGGGGGGAAAGAAACTGCCGAAGCCAAAATGTCGGGCGTGGCCCCCTCTTACATCCAGAAGTTTTCCCGCGGCTCTAGCTCTCCAGGGAGCCGAGATAGACCGCGGGGGGTGAGGTAAGAAATGCGCGGGGAAGTGGGGGGGGTGGGTAGTTTCGGGGGGCCTTAGGGGTGAAGTAGGGTTGGGGGAGGGAGGAGGGGGGAAAAAACTACCGGGGCCAAAATGTCGGGCGTGGCCCCCTCTTACCTCCAGAAGTTTTCCCGCGGCTCTAGCTCTCCAGGGAGCCGAGATAGACCGCGGGGGTTGAGGTAAGAAATGCGCGGGGAAGTGGGCGGGGGTTGTTACGGGGGAGGCTAAGGGGTGAAAGCGTTGATGGTGGGGGGGAGGATGGCAAAGAGGGCGGGGCGTGGTTGCTTCGGCGTTACGGTGATGGCTCGAAGTAGTGCTGACGGCGCGGCGTACTCGGCGGAAGCAGGAGCAGGGCGAAAACAACTTGTAGAGTTAGAGCAGTTAACCCGATGCAGTGACTCTATCGCTCTACGCCTCTACACGCAGATCCGGAACTCTGTGTGGTGTCTCTACGGCTCTACAATTTTGAGGCTCTACAAGTTTGTGGTGCTGCAACTGGAATGCTCTACTACTCTACATATGGCTCTATGCCTCTATCTCTTGGAGCTGATGCAGGGGCTTGTGGTCTTCGTGAGGCCTGATGTTGGAGTCCCCAAGCGGGGCCGGAGCACCCTGGCAGGTCAGTCAGCACGAGTGATATGTGAACCCCGCGAGACTGTACCACATGGACACCAAAACCACGTGTTTTACAGTGAGATTCAATGTCTAATAACTTTTTTATTCACCAACGGATTTCAAAAATTTTTTCACAGAAAAATAGACAATTTTTAGCACTCAAAGATGCATAAATCTCACCCTTGTACAATTTTCGGGGTGAAACTGGCAATCCTTCAAAGTTTGAGCTTTATTGTAGCCAAACCATTAAACTTTCACTTTCACAAACACTCTCACATGTGAAATAGAGTATAATCTATTAGGTGAAATACTCTGTTTTATGAAACGAGCACTTTTTCTATTTTTAAACAATTTTAACGCGGAGCAAAGGTGTTGCTCGTGCGACTTTTGGGTCGAGACTGGGGTTAGGTTAGGTTAGGTTAGGTTAGGTTAGGTTAGGTTAGGTTAGGTTAGGTTAGGTTAGGTTAGGTTAGGTTAGGTTAGGTTAGGTTAGGTTTTTTTTTTTTTTTCCCCCTCAGATTACACCGTCTTTGGGGGTAGTTTATTATTTGTTTTACAATCTTTAGGGTTACCTGCTATTGTATACAAGTAAATATCCCTACAAGGGTCGTTATATAATTTATAAGTAGAATTTGCACAAAATTTTTTTTTTTTTTTACATTTATGGCAGTTTGTTTAAATTGGTTGGTCGCATATTTTCAGAATAGTCTGTTCTTATTTGCAGATTTATTTCCTGGAAGGATTAGCTGCTTTGATAACAATTGGTTTTGTTTTAAGAGCGTCTGACATTTTACAGTCTTTTATTATATAAGTCTTTGTATTTCAAATGTCAGAGGCTAGCTGGGAGATAGTATCTATTAATACAAGATTGTATTTGCTGTTGCAACACCTGGTGCAAAAATGACCATTTGCAATTACTTGTCGCAGCCGCAACCCCGGTTGCAAACAGCAGCTCCGGCTGCAACGGCAACCCCGGTTGCACCAGCAACCATTTACAATATTAGTTGCTAAGTTATCTTTGCTAGTGGTTTGAAGCTAAGCAAGGGGTTATTTTGAATCATAGTCCTTGCAGTAATCAAATCTTTGTCAGGAGATAATTTATAATACAACTTTGTAATTTCTTATGTAGCGGTTGCAACTGCAACCATTTACAACGTTGGTCGCTTAATTAATTAATTGATTGTATCTGTTAGAGAGTGTAAACAGAACATGTTGTAGTATAGAATCATAGTATTTACAGTTATTAGAGCTATAAGTAGAGTCGGTAATACAAAGTCGTAGTTTCTGATAGAGCATTTGTTGCTGCACCCTTTGTTGCAACAGCAACCATTTACAATTTTAGTAGCTTAGGTTATCTTATTTCCAATTTTATTAGCTTAAATTATCTTATCTATTTTATGAAGGCTTATTGAAGTTAGTTGTTAGAGCTTAATTAGGAAATCTTAAATTGTGATATAGAATCATAGTATTTACAGTTATTAGAGCTATGTTTAGGAGTAGAGTTGGTAACATAAGATCGTAGTTTCTGATAGAGCATTTGTTGCTACACTCTTTGTTGCAACAGCAACCATTTACAATTTTAGTAGCTTAGGTTATCTTATTTACAATTTTATTAGCTTAAATTATCTTATCTATTTTATGAAGGCTTGTTGAAGTTAGTTGTTAGAGCTTAATTAGGAAATCTTAGATTGTTATATAGAACCATAGTATTTACAGTTATTAGAGCTATGTTTAGGAGTAGAGTTGATAACATAAGATCGTAGTTTCTGATGGAGCATTTGTTGCAGTTGCAACTAGGCACTTTCAACACACTTCTGCAACCGGTTGCAACCGGTTGAATTTGCAACATCGAGGGTACAAGTGTTCTTCTCGCAACCGCGTTGCAAATACAGTATCGGTGGGTAAATGGAATATTCAGCTGTGTGTAGTCGTGAGATTTCGTTGTCGAGTTGTTTACTTTATGGCGCTTAGTCACAATAGTACAGGCTTGATATAGGTTTAGATGTCGATACTTTGGTTACATCGCTGTAACCGGTTGCATTTGTAACTCCGAGATCAAGTTGCATTAGCGTCCGTCTGCAACCGCGGGTCTGAGGGGACCAGTAAGAGTAGGTCAGAAAGCTGCAGTTGTATGTACAGTCGGGTATTTAAATTGTTAATTTGGATTAGTAGTTTTATGTTGCTTTTTAGTTGTTGAATTGCTTCAATGTATTTATTATAAATTGTATGTATTTGGTGAATGATTTTATTGTGGATTCCTTCTTTGTGAGTTCACGGATATCGTACGGTTTGGTTTTTAGCATTTCACATATGGCTTCGTGGTCTGACCTTTTGCTCATGTATTTAGGGCATTCTTTGATTAAATGGTCAAATGTTTGTTCGGTTGTATCGTTACATGGGCAAGTATTAGTAGGGGAAATTTAAAATCTGTGTAGGTAAGCTCTGCAGTATCCATGTCCAGTTAACACCTGTGTGAGTGGGAAGGATTGCTTGGTGGTTTTGAACAAATCACGTATGTCGTCGAGGGTGGGAAATAGTTTTTTAGTGTGTTCTCCTTTGGTGCTGCTGGTGTATAAAGTTTGTATTTTTATATTCGTGTCAACTGTTAATTGATGTTTAGCGTAGCTCAAAGGGAATTTTGTGTATGTGCACACTCCGTGCAAGTTTGCCGCTGATTTGGCGGCTAAGTCGGCCTCTTCATTTCCTTCGATTCCAATGTGGGCCTTTACCCATAGGAATTTATATGTTGCGAACTGGTCCAGTTTAGCTAGGGTTTGGTGTATTGATACCACGAGAGTATGGTGGCTGTCTTTTTTACTGATTTCTTGCAGTGCGGACATGCAGTCAGAGAGAAAGGCTATTTCTGGTATTTTTTTTGAGTATGCCCATTCACAGGCCTTGTTAATGGCTAATAGTTCGGCTTGGTATACAGAGCAGCTATGGTGGAGCTTGTATTTTTTTTCGATTTTCTGGCCGTTTGGAGAGTGCACTACGAAGGCAGCCCCTACTTTGTTATCGTCATGTCGGCTGCCGTCTGTGAATATTGTTGTCGTTGTTGTTGGGCAGTGTTCGTCAATCTCTTCTTGGTTGGAAGCTGTTGCAATATTAACGTTTTTTCGAAGTGATGGGTGGAGGAGTTCTGAGGGGTGGGCAGGGGTTTCTAATTCGATGTATTGGGGTAAGTAGATTGTGGATCTTTTGAATTTCGTTTTTTCTATTTCTGCCACCTGATTGATTTTAATATGGAGAGGGGTGATATCAGCCAGGGCGATTGCAGCATTTGAGGAGATGGTTCGGAATCCCCTTATGATTTTTATTGCAAAGCCTCTTTGAAAGGTGGTGAGGGCCTTTTGGATGTGTTTGTAGTTGGTTACTTTGGACCAGATACTAGCCGCGTATGTAATAATTGGCTCAATTACGTGTTTGTATAGTATTAGAACATTTTCAGAGTGGAGGCCCCATGTGGGTCTGATAAATTTGACAAGGTTTCTGTATATTTTGCTGGCCTTGCTTAGAGCGTAATCTATGTGTTTGATAAATTTTAATTTGTCGTCAATGATGACCCCCAGCAGTTTGATTTGGTTGACAAACATCAGTGGTGAATTGTCCATGGTTATTTTTAACTTTTTGGCTTTCGGGGTGAATGAAATCAGTTGTGTTTTTTTGGGTCCAAATTTTAATTTAACTTTGTCTCCCCATGAGAGTATAGTTATTAGTGCCTGATTTGCATTTGCTTCTAGATTCTTCAGGTTAGTGTTGCTGATTATTAATAGAACGTCGTCTGCAAAAGCCTGTATGTGGCATTCTGGTGGGAGTGATATGTCAAGTAGGTCGTCCAGAATCAGGTTCCATAGCATGGGGCCACAAACAGAGCCCTGAATACATCCCCTAGTCATTGTTTTAGTAGCACTCGCTTCTGCAAAGTCTACGGTGACTTTCCTGTCTTTAACATAACTTTGGAATAGGCTATATATGTTTCTTGGGCACTTGATTTTGGCTAATCGTTCAAAGATAGATGGCCACCATGCGTTGTCGAATGCTGCTTGGATGTCCAGTGAGATGGCTATAACATGCTTTTTATTTTCTTTGGACTCTTTGATCTTCGTAATTGCTTCTCTCAGTGCATCTGTGGTTGATGTTTGTTCCTTAAAACCAATCTGTTTGTGATTGCTACTATTGGTGGTGTTTAAGAAATATATAAGTCTTTTGGTTGTTAGTTTTTCTAGGAGTTTGCCAAATATGTTTATTAGTCCTATAGGTCTAAAGGAGCTTGTGTCTGAATAGTTTGATGTGTTGCCTTTTGGTATTATTTTGACGTACGCCTCCTTCCAAGGCTTTGGAAAGTGTTCAAGTTGGAGACATCGGTTCATTAGACCTGTGATAAGTTTCGGGAATAATTTGGTGAACTGACAACAGATGTCGGACGTGAGATGGTCCATGCCTGGGGCTTTTTTGGGTTGAATTGTTTTATGCAATCTAGTACCTCTTCTGTAGTGAACGGGGGTTCGTTATGTGTGTTGGGAGGATTTTTGATATTATTTCTTATTATTTTTTGGGTTTCATATGTGTCGTCAGTATCATCTGGATAAAATCTGTCAAGTAATTTTCTTGCTGTTTCTTCCCTGTTAGTTGTGTAGTCATTATCACTTGTGCGAAGAGTTGAAGGTGGTTGTGTTTGGGGTTTGTTCTTGATGAGTCTATTTGTTAGTGACCAGACGTCTTCTTTGCCTTGTTTAGAGCAGAATTCTCGAAAATTTGTGGTTGCGGCTATTTTAATGGCTTCCGCATATTCTGTTTTGATCTTATCACGCTCGGCGAGGGCTTCATCTAGTGGTAGGTTTTTCTTTTTTTAAGTTGTGTATATCATGGTGGTTTTTGATTACTTTTTTCTTTAATAGTTCGAGATCGTCGTTCCACCAAGGGTTGCGGTAGTGTTTTGATAATTTCTTTGTTTTCATTATTAAATCGCAGACTTTTTGGATTTCGTTTGTCAGGTCTATGATGAAGCAGTCTATTTCTTCTCCGTTTAGTTTAGTTATATCCTTTTTGAAAAGTTCTGTTTTTTCAAATTTTTGTTTCATAACGGTGTCAAAGTAGTTCCACTTGAATTTGGTTGTATTATATTTGAAGGTGGAGGTGTTTTTTTTGCGTGCAAGCTCCCCTTTTTGTATTATCAAGTTGAATTCGATAGCATTGTGTTCTGAGGAGGGGCAGGCCTCTAGATTGATGGTCCAGTCACGGACTGCTTCGCTGTCTCTTTCGGATACTATGGTTAGGTCAATAATCGAGGTTCTAGGAATGCCATGTGTTACGGTTTCAAAGGTAGGCGTGCTGCCAATGTTGCAGACGGTGAGGTCATTGGAAATTGTTAAATTTGCTACTTCGTTGCCTCTTTTGTTTGTCGCTCGGGATCCCCATAGAGGGTGCCATCCGTTAAAGTCACCGCCTATGATGTGTGTGTAGTTTGTGTAGTTTTTAATGAATTGCTCTAAGTGGTTGAGGGTGCCATTTTCGTCGGAATTAGGCTCAAGGTATATGCTTGCGACTAGTATATTTTTCCGATTTTTCATGGTAAGTTGAACAATACTGAGGTTGGGTGTAGAGAATTTTGTAATACCCAGTGTTGCCCCTATTCCATCTTTTATGAATACACACGCTTTGACTCTTTGATTGTTTGTGAATTGGCATAAACTGTATCCCGGAATGGGCTTGGTAGCTAGATTTTTTCCAACATATGGTTCAGTGACCAGTCCAATATCATAATTATTTTGGGTAAAATATTGTAAGAATTCATGATGCCACGAGTAGCATTTCCCAACATTACATTGTATTATTCTTAGAGAGTTTCTTGTAGTTTTGTTTTTATTCATAATCTGTGTTTTCGTTAACTCGAGTAATCATTGATTGAATTTTGGGGCACATTTTCTTGTCGGTAGCGGTATGATCAGTTTTTATGCCACTTTGTGTTTTTACGTTGAAGTTGTTGCAATTATAACATTTCCGTTTTGATGGGACTTGTTTGTGTTCGCATTGGTCTTGAGTGTGTGACATGGAGGCGCAATATGAGCATGGTTGGTTTTCAGAGGTGCATTTTGATTTGGTGTGTCCAAATTGTAGGCATTTATAGCATTGGACAAATCTACTAAAGTCTGCTGTGTGTACCTTTTGGTGTTCAATATTGATTCTTTCGGTTGTAATGAATTGTTTTCTAATTGATGGTTTTACTTCTATAACTGCGTTATACAAATTCTGATTACGATTTCCAGTCAAGAAGCAGAGCCTCATGTCATTAACGTTAACAGAGTTTTGAGAGCTTATGATTTCAAGGAGTTCCTCTTTTGGGATTTTATCAGAAATACCTTTGACTATGATGAGTGGTGGCCGTCGTTTCGCTTCCTCAGCCTCTATTTCAGGTAGTTGGTTGACTTTTTCGATGATTTCGTTGCACTGTTCCTTGGTATCAAACTCAATACGAATTTTATTGTTGGAAAGATTCGAGACTCTGTTTGGAGCGTAGTTGTGGTTTCGGAATGAAATTTTGCTTCGCCAGGATTCAAGGACTTCTTGTTGTTTCATATTCGGGTCTTTTGGTTTGATAACGATGGCTGGTTTGGTCTTTGTCTGGGTGAGCTTCGGAGTTGGTGTCTTTTGGGCCGCAGCAGCGTAACTTTGCGGACTAGAGGAAAATTCGCGGCGCTTGGTCATTTCTTCGCGGATACTATGGTTAACGATTTCTTTTAGGTCGTCTTTGATGGCATTGGTAAGCTCGAGTTTGAGGCCGCCTTTGAGTTGCTGGATAAACTCATCAGTTGTCACTGCTATGTTCGACAGGTTATCGATCCTGTTGGCATGTTCAATGATCAGCTTCTTACCATCGCTGGTCACGCTTTTGCTGGAACACACTACTTGAACAATGTCTTTGGCACGGAGTTGGATTTCTTGTATGATTTTCATGAACAAGTTTTCATTAGGGGGCGTCATAGTTGCTTCTGCAACCCCATGGAGTTGCGTGGTTCTTATTGTAGGTGGCGATTCAGATGCCATAGGGACGCTGGTCAATGTTTAAGAAACCGAGTTGGTTGCAATTGTCACATATAGACAGAAAGAAGTTACAAATGCATCACGGAAAGTTTGCCGTTGCGTTTGCAACCGAAGGTGGTTCCTGTTGCGAATGCGTCCGTCCGTTATTTAGTATCTTTATTAACTTGTCACTTAATCACTATCGCAAATGCACAATTGCCACTTATTTCAATTCATCACTATTATATCCAGGGCTTTGCACTGAGGGGGGCTCGAAACGGCCGGAGAAGGCTCCGGTTGCAATTGAAACACAACTAGGAAAGGTTGCAGATGCAACCGGGTAAAGAAACCGTTGCGTTTGCAACCGGAGGCGGCTCCTGTTGCAAATGCGCACGTCCGTCTGCAACAGAGGGTGGCACGCGACGGTTAGGTTAGGTTAGGTTAGGTTAGGTTCCCGTGGGAGTTGCTGGTCTTCTATCGGGCGCGTCCCCAGGTGGCGGATAGGGGAAAGTCTCCCAGATATGGGGGACACCGGTTTATCCGGCGCGGACCAAAACCAGCAGGGCGGGGAGTCGCTCTCCCTGTTCCTCTGCTCAGCAGAGGAAGTGGGAGATGCGATTGAGTGCGGCGGGCTTGCCCAGTATCACAACTGGCAGGTGCGGGCTTCGGCCACCGTCGGACAATCCGTAAGCCCACACATGTGGGAATGGAGGCCTTCGGGCCACGAGGAAGAAAACCTCTTTAAAATAATTACCCTAATCCCAAGGTGTCCCGTGCCGATGGGTTGAATGGCTGGAAGGATTTCAGTCCCAAGTGGGAAGGGGGACCGTCCCCCTTTCAGAAAAGGCGATAGAATTTTCGATAAAATCATCCATGAAGGCGCATTGTAAAAATACACTACCCCAGGAGGGTACCGGCCTAGCCGGAGAATCCCTCCCCGAGCATAGCTCGGGCAGCCCCTCGTATTCTGGGGAGGGCAACAACCGCCAACAAAATATAGGAGACAGTGACAGTGGGGAGAGCGTTAATTCTTTTCTCTCTGTCACATCGCAAATGTCGATAGCTTCGGACCTTTCCCGAAAAAGGAAAGGGGGAAAAGTAAAGCCTGCAGGAGTGGAAAAACGTGGGAAGAAAAAGTCGGGTTTATCTGTTGAAGATGGGGTGTTCGGTCCCCCAAAAACCACGACAGCTGTAACCCGTTCCATGCGGTCCCTCCCTAAACCGGAGGACCTGGCAAGTGATATGGGGGACTTGCCAACAGCAGAGCTGGCCAATCGCGTTAGCGAGCAGCTGGCTGAGGTAGAAAAGGTTGCAAGTACGTCCGGCAACCTTAAAGGAAACTACGTACGCAGCCTTCGGGTCGCCGCTCGCACCTTGTGGGCGGCAACATCAGAATTGGAGAAGAGGACGGTCGCCTCGGTCAATGTGGAGAGGTTGGAGCGGGAGAACGCAGAGCTGCGTCTTCAACTCAATAATCTCTCGACGCGGGTGGACGAGCTGTCTAAGGAGAAGTCTCGCCTGCAGACGGAGGGAACGGAGTCCTCCCCCGTTGCAAACGGAGGACGCGGGGAAGACCATGTCACCCTAGAGCAGATCGGCTCACTTATTGAGGCTAAGTTGAGCCTATTTAGGTCGGAACTGTTCCCCGACAGGGCCCTCAGGCCCCCTTTGAGAGGTGCGGCTTTGGCTGCGACGGAAACTACTGCTCAGGTAGGAATTCCAAAGCAGCCAAAACAGAAGTCTAGTCGGCCGGTCAAGCCGGGGCTATCTGTGGCTCCCCTCAGCCAATCCGCAACGCAGCCGGCCCCGACTCCACGGGTAGAGAGCGAGTCATATGCAGCTGTGACTCGCAAAAGGGTAAAACCTGCGACTGCAAAGAAGCAGGTCACACTAGCCCAAAAGCCGGCCAAGAGAGTAGTGAGACCGCCTCGGGCCCCAGCATCCGCAGCCATCACCGTGACGGTACCGGAGGGGTCCTCCAACACTTATGCTGAAGTGATGGCCGCTGCAAAGAGCCGCATTAAGCTGGCCGAATTTGGCATCGGAACGGTCAAGCAAAAGCGGGCCATCACGGGAGGCTTGGTGTTGGAGATACACAGAGTGCTCCGCAAAGGCGGATATCTTGGCCTGCCGAATGCGGGAAGTACTGGCCGAGATGGACGTTCGTGTGTCCCGGCCGGTGAAGATGGGTGAGGTGCGTGTGAGGGGGTTGGATGATGCGATCACCCCACCAGAGGTGGCAGCTGCCGTGGCTGAGACCGGGAACTGTCCCGAAGCGGACGTGAAGGTGGGAGAAATCCGCCGCTCGGCCTCCACTCTCGGATCTGTGTGGGTGAGATGCCCCGCCACGGCGATCCAGAAGATGGTGGCAACAAAGCATCTTCGGATTGGTTGGGTAGCAGCATCTGTGGAGGTTCTAGAGGCTAGGCCCCTACAGTGCTTCCGCTGCCTTGAATTGGGACACGTTCGGCTCAAATGTCCCAATAAAGAGGACAGAAGTGGCCTCTGCTACGCTTGCGGCGAGCCAGGTCACAAGGCGAGGCAGTGCACCGCGAAGGTGCTTAAGTGCCCCTTGTGCTCGGATCTCGGACGCCCTGATAATCACAGGCTGGGATCAAAATTGTGTGCCCCAAAGAGCGGAAGGACAAAGCAGGGTTCTTCTCCCGCTCCTGGCTCAGCAGCGGCTGAAGTAGAAGTGGCTTCGGGCACCCAGCCGCCACCAAGGGAGAAAATGGACACATCATCGGCCTTGTCCTAAAAGTCCTTCAGGGTAATTTGAACCACTGCCGCGGTGCGCAGGACCTGCTACTGCAAACCATCACGGAGTGCTCGATTGCACTGGCGGTAATTTCGGAGCCCTACAGCGTTCCAAAAGACCCCCGCTGGATGTGTGACGGAGCCGGCTCAGTCGCCGTGTTCTGGAGAGGCAGGGATGGAGACCCTCCCTGCAGAATCTTGGTCAGGGGGCAAGGCTTCGTTGTGGTTGAGTGGGGTCAGATGGTGGTGGTTGGGTGCTACGTCTCTCCCAATATCTCCCTCGCAGACTACGAGATATTTATTGACGGGTTGATGGTCTGCATTCGCGGATACCTCACTCGTCCGATGCTTATCTTGGGGGACTTCAACGCTCACTCTAGAGCGTGGGGGAACCCCTGGGACGATGCTAAGGGAGAGACATTGCTGGAATGGGCCGCGGGACTTGACATCCGTCTGCTTAACCAGGGGACGGTGCCCACCTGCGTGCGTTGGCAGGGGGAGTCGATTGTAGACTTGTCATGGGCGACGTCCACAGCTGAGCACATGGTGTCAAGATGGAGAGTTGCGGAAGAGATAGTCACTCTCTCCGACCATCGCCACATAATTGTCGAGGTGGCAGTCCGAATTCCCGCTCCAGGTCTTGGTAGCCGCACTCCTCCGAGGAGGTGGTCCCTAAGGCAAATGGACCGAGATAAACTTAAAGCTGCCGCTGCTGTGGCAGCCTGGCCGGAAACTTCTGGTGACGCATCCGACCTTAACCCTGAGCAAGAGGCGGTCTGGTTTCGGGACTCAATGACGATGGTTTGCGATGCTGCCATGCCCCGGGCCAGACCGGTGCAGAAGAGGTCGATGCACTGGTGGTCGGCCGAGATTGCAGAATTGCGTGTTATCTGCCTGCGGCGCCGACGCCAGTGCCTCAGAACCAGAAGAAGACGGCTTTCCACGGCAGAGGAAAAAGCTTATGCCTACGAGGAGTATCGGACTGCCACAAAGCATCTCCAGATCGCCATAACTGAGGCTAAGGCCCAAGCTTGGAATGAGCTGTTGCGAGATCTGGACAGGGATCCATGGGGTCGACCTTACAAGATGGTCATGGGGAAGCTGCGACCCTGGGTTCCGCCTTTAACGGAAACCCTGGAACCGAATCTGGTGGACACAGTGGTCAACACCCTCTTCCCCAGAACCCAGGATGACCCTGTGCCTTTGACCTCAATAGACTTGCCCATTTGGTCCGTCGACCTAGCCGTGTCGGGACCGGAGTTGACCTGCGCCGTCAGACGCCTAGCAGCGCGCAACACCGCTCCTGGCCCGGATGGCATCCCGGGTCGGGCATGGGTGCTCGCCATGGTGGAGCTTGGAGACAGACTAAGGCGGTTGTTTACCAGCTGTCTCCGCTGCGGCCATTTCCCGTGTGCCTGGAAAGAGGCGAGGCTAGTGCTGCTGGCGAAAGAGGGCAGAGCTCCGGACTCTCCATCCGGGTATCGACCCGTATGCCTTTTGGATGAAGTGGGCAAACTATTCGAAAGAATAATTGCCTACCGCCTAAATTCGCACCTGGCGAGAGAAGGCCCCGACCTGTCTGACAGTCAGTTCGGCTTTCGACAGGGCCGATCTACGATGGACGCGATTTTGCGTGTCCGACAATTGTCGGACCGGGTGGTGTCTCGGGGCGGGGTGGTGTTGGCGGTCAGCTTGGACATTGTGAACGCCTTCAACTCCCTGCCCTGGAGTGCCATTAGGGGGGCGCTGATTCGCCACAATGTCCCTCCTTATCTGCAGCAAGTCGTCGGGGCCTACTTGAGCGATAGGCGAATTAGGTATACGGGTCGGTACGGGTCAGTACACAGCAGGGAGGTAAACTGCGGTGTTCCCCAGGGGTCAGTGTTGGGTCCCCTGCTGTGGAACATCGCATACAATGCGGTGCTGTGCGTTGTTCTCCCCGAGGGTGTCTCGGTCGTCTGCTACGCGGACGACACCCTCGTTCTTACCGA